>OX387240.1:198555190-208555190 GCA_947561735.1 Cenchrus americanus
TAGAGCCACTTAGTGAAAGTTGCTCGTGTTCACCGGCCAGGGACCGGTCCGACCGGTGGTGCTCACCCGTCCGACCGGTGTGGGTCCGTAGACTCGGGGTTTGTCGTTCCGCCGCGTTCTCGAGTCGGAAGGTTGTGTGTGTTGGTTCCTAGGTCCAAAGGGCACTCCGGTGGCTACGTGGGCTTGGCCAACTTGGGTAGTGAGTCGAGACGTGTGTTGGAAGCCGTGTTCGTCTTGTTGGAGTTCTCATCTCCATCGAGAAGAATTTTTATCGGCTCCCATTCACTCCCCCCTCCTCTCGGTTCGCCGTATCGGTCCTTCAAGTGGTATCGCAGCCGGTTCGGGTCTTTATTGACTCTAACCGCCTAAGATCCAAGGATGGCGTACCGCGAACGGGGTTCGGGTCCTCCACACTTCGATGGCAAGAGCTACCGGATGTGGAGCAAGCGGATGGGTGCGTTCCTCCGCGGAAAGGGTCGACCGCTTTGGGATGTCACGGTGGACACAGGCTATGTCCACCGATGGATTTCCTTGCTCCGGGTCGAGGGACAGATTCGACGCCAACAATAAGGCGGTCGACTACTTGTTTCGTGCTTTGTGTCGCCCGAGTTCGATCGGGTGCACACCGAGCACTTGGCTTGTAGGATTTGGGCGGTGTTGAAGGAGGCTCATGTTGGGAACGCCCGTGTTCGGCACGGTTGTATGCGACCTACCGGAGAGAGTACGAGAACTTCACTCATCTCCCCGGTGAGTCCATCGATGCCTTGTTTCACAGGTTCACGGTGGTGGTGAACAACATGAGGGCCAATGTGGACGTGCTCCCGTACGATGATCATGATAGAGCGGTCAAGCTCTTACACTCTTTGGATCGTACGATATGGGGCGGAAAGTTCGAGGCCATAGTTGAGTCGGAGAGGTATGATACTCTGACGGTGAACGAGCTGTTCTCGAAGCTCAAGTCGGCCGAGGTGGATAGGGGCATGATCGCCAAGCTCGAGGGACCGACCGACTCCCATAGTCTTGCCCTCGTTGGTGGTTCCAAAGGAAAGACTAACTCTAACCCATCCACCAGATGTTCTCGTTTTCCTCTTTGATGTCTATGCCGCATGAGGAGTTTGATGACCTTGGAGAGGACGAGCCGGCGCCGTTGACGAGGCGGTTCGAGAGGCCGCACGAGAACCGCGTGAACATGAGGAGGAACACGAGGACTCGCTTCCGGTGCGGCAAGCCGGGACACTTCGTCGCCGACCGCCCGGAGAAGGCCGAGAGCAAGGACAGCCTACAAGCACAAGCCGAGGATGAACGATGGCAAGTACCGTTCGAGGCGCGACCACAAGAGCAAGCACAAGAACAAGTACAAGGACGAGCGACGATCGAGGAAGAAGGAGGGCCGAGGCAAGGCCCGGCGATGGTTGGAGCGAGCGACGTCGACTCCGGCTCCGCGTACTCCACCTCGAGCTCGAGCAAGAGCCGAAGACGAGGGAGATCGCCGCAAGAACAAGAGGTCGTCCAAGAACCCGAGCGGGCCGAGCCGCTCGCGAGAGATGGCTTCCGCACCATGGCGCCGAGCTCCGGCAGCAGAAGAAGAGCACACAGCAGCGACTCGGACTCCGAGTCCGACGACGAGGTGCGTGATGAACTTCCCTTCTTGCGCCAGAGAATGAGAGGCTTGGCTCCTTGCTTGATAACCGTGATGACATGCTTAGAGAGGCCAAGAAAATGAGGAAAGAGCTTAGGGCTTCACTCGAGGATGCTAGGACTAGAGTGGCTGAGCTAGAGACACAGGTGCTTGATAGCAAGCTTGAGATTGATTTGCTTAAGGCTAGCCCCCGTTGTTTCCGATGAGAATGATTGTGCCGATTGCTCTATTTTCCTTGCCGATCTTGCTTTGTTCAAGGAGAAGCATGCCTCCAAGTGTGAGGAACTAGATGTGCTTAGGGTTGAAGTGGCCGAGCTTAAGTCTAGACCCGCTTTGCTAGGTGCTTGCACTTCTTGCCCCGTTTTGCATGCTAAGATTGATGAGATGCATGCTTACACTAGTTCGCTCGAGGCTAAATTGAAGGAACCCATGCCTACATCTTGCTCTACCCGTGAAATGCATGCATTGAAAAATTTGGAGCTTGCACATTATGTTGATCGTTTGCAGGATGAGAATGATGATTTGAGGAAGTTGATGGGTTGGTTGTCCGGCCACGAGCCTCGCTTGAGGATGATGATCGAGGCCTTTAAGAGGCAAGATGGTGAGGGGGCTTGGAGCAAACAAGGTTGGTGAGGGAAGTGGAGAGAATATCCCGAGCCACCAAAAACCCACCACAAGAACGAGTTCCCACCAAAACCTAACCATCTAAGGAACCGACTAGACACAACCCCGCCTCCACCCGTGTTTCCTACACCCACAAATGACCTACAAAAGCCTATCAAGTTTGTGAGCACTTCGGGGAAAGTGTTCTTTGGGAAGGAGAGTGAGAAGGCAAGTGGTGAGAAACCGGTGGAGGGTTTGAGTGGAGAGAAACCGAGTGAGCGACCACATCCCAAGCCAAAGCCTAAGCTTGTGAGGTTCCATTGTGGCTATTGTGGGAGAGATGGCCATAAGGAGGAGTTTTGCTTCAAGAAGAAGCGAGAGGAGAGAATGAGGAAAGAGTGGGCAAACAAGGACAAGCACCACCCTTCCGATGGTGTACTTGAGCCTCGTGTGCGCATGCCCGTGGGGCAAGGCGATTGTGAGGACAAGCTTCGGGCTTGGGGAGAGAAGAAGGCCGCAGGTGGTGTTGCTCGCCTGTGTCACACCGGCCGGACCGGTGGGGCACCGGCCGACCGGTGCGGTGCCCGGGACAGACGGATGTTCGGGTTTCGAGCTCGTACGGTGCGAGGGTTGTTTCGGTGGTCGTGGTTCGGTGGTTGGGCCGGAAAGAGTGCAGTGGGTCGGCTTGCTAGGCGTTCTCCTCCTCGTGCTCAATACGGGGATTGGAGGAGTCGTGGCGTTGAGTTGGAGAGGAAGGACGTTCCACGGGCTTTCTTGCGTGGTTTTGGTCCTCCTCCAGCAGAGAGAGGGGTGGTTCCCTCGTGGGTGGTTACCGTGGTGGTGTTCGTGGAGGTAGCTTTGGTAGGAGAGATGCTTTGGTTGGTGCTAACCCCACTTTCGAGCAAATGGCTCCGCACCGGTTTTCCTCCTTTGGTACTAACCCCGCGTCCGAGTCGTTTGTTCGCTCACGTGCCTATTTTTGATTTTCGTGTGGGAGACTTGAAGAACATTTGGTTGATTGACTCCGGTTGTTCGAGGCATATGACCGGAGACAGGGGGTGGTTCTCAAGTCTCGTCCCGTGGTGACGAAGAGGTACATCACTTTTGGGGACAATGGGCGTGGGCGTGTGCTTTCGTAAGGTGAGATAAAAGTGAGTGACAAGATCACTCGAGGCGTGTTGCTCTTGTTCAATCACCGGGGTACAATTTGCTTTCGTGTCCCGGCTTGTTGGATGAGGGTTTTGAGGTGTTGTTTCGGCCGGGTGGTTCTCGAATTGTGGACTCTCGAGGGGACCTTGTTTGTATGGTCGTTCCCGAGGGTCGTGTGTTTCGTGCTGATTTTTCTCGCCTTCGGGTGTTGAGCGTTGTTTCTTGGCCGGTTCTTCGAGTGAGTTGTGGAAGTGGCATAGGAAGTTGGGTCACTTGAGCTTTGACCTTTTGTCTCGCTTGAGTAAACTCAATTTGGTCCGAGGATTGCCACGGTTGAAGCTTGAGAAAGAGTTGGTTTGTGCTCCGTGTAGGCATGCCAAGATGGTGGCCTCTTCTCACCCGCCTCTCACCGATGTGATGACCGAGCGTCCATGCGAGCTCGCTCCATATGGACCTTGTTGGCCCGGCTCGTGTGCGATCTCGCGGTGGGAAGTGGTATGTCCTTGTTGTGGTGGATGACTATTCTCGGTATGCGTGGGTGTTCTTTCTCGGAGGATAAGGGGGAGACGTTTGGTTTTGTTCGAGATCTAGTCTTGAGGTTGAGGAACGAGAGGCACGGAGATGCCATACGAGCTATCCGCAAGGATAATGGCTCGGAATTCAGGAACTCTCGTTTTGAAACCTTTTGTCATGACTTGGGTCTTGAGCACCCGCTTTTCGAGTCCGTACACGCCTCCCCGTAATGGTGTTGTGGAAAGGAAGAACAGGACCTTGTGCGAGATGGCTCGGACGATGCTTGATGAGCATAGGACTCCGAGGAGGTATTGGGCGAGGCGGTGAATACCGCATGCTATGTGTCGAACAGATATACCTCGTAGTGCACAAGAAGAAAACATGCTATGAGTTGATGCATGGCCGCACACCCAAGGTGAGTCACTTCCATGTCTTTGGTTGCAAGTGTTTCATTCTAAAGAAAGGCGAGGAAGTTGGATAAGTTTGAGGCTAGGTCTCGTCGATGGCATTTTCTTTGGTTATGCATCTCATTCTAGAGCATATCGTGTGCTCAATCTTGAAACTAACCAAATCGTGGAGACTTGCGAGGTAACCTTCGACGAGACAGAGCCACGTAGTCGGCTTGTCTTTGAGTGTGCGGGTGATGATGAGCTTGGCGAGGAGATCTTTCGGAGGAGGAGCATGAACATGGTGATGATGAAGATGGCGGTGTGGTGCCCCCGGCCGAACATGTACCCACTACTTCGACTACGATGATGGATGGACCCTCTCGCTACACCTACAACGACAAATCAAGAACGAGGAGAAGCCGATGTTGAGGGGGAGGTGGCTTCGAGGCGAGAACCTCCCCGCGAGTTCGGTGGATCACCCGGCTTCAAGGATCATCGGCGACATGAATGAACGCACTACACCGGTCGAGGGTTCGAAACAATTCCCATTTTGCTCATGCTGCATTTGTTGCTTCTTTCGAGCCCAAAGACATTGGACACGCACTATCCGATCACAATTGGGTTAACTCGATGCATGAGGAGTTGGAGAACTTTGAGAGGAATCGGTGTGGGAGTTGGTTGACCCTCCCCCGGGGTGTAAGCCGATTGGTACAAAGTGGGTGTGGAAAAACAAAGAGGGAGAGAAGGGTGAGGTTGTGAGGAACAAGTCGAGACTTGTTGCTCGGGGGTTCGGGCGAAGGAGGGGATTGACTACGAGGAGACCTTTGCTCCCGTAGCCCGTTTGGAGGCGATTAGGATCCTTCTAGCCTTTTCTCGTGGCTAAAGGGTTCAAGTTGCACCAAATGGATGTGAAGAGTGCTTTTCTGAATGGTGTGCTCGGAGGAAGAAGTGTATGTGAGGCAGCCCTCCGGGGTTTGAGAGTGAGAAGTACCCCCACCGGTGTACAAGTTGAGGAAGGCGCCGTATGGGTTGAAGCAGCGCCTAGAGCTTGGTATGGCAGGTTGAGGGGGTTCTTGTTTGAGAGAGGTTTTGAGATGGGGAAGGTCGATCAGACCTTGTTTTTGCGAGGCGGGGCAAAGATATCCCGATTGTGCGGTGTGTACGTGGATGATATTGTCTTTGGTGGCTCGTCTAACTCTCTTGTTGCGAGGTTTGCGGATGATATGAGCAGGGAGTTTGAGATGAGCATGATGGGCGAGTTGCGCTTCTTCCTCGGGCTACAAATCAAGCAATCAAAGGAAGGAACATTTGTGCACCGTGCTAAGTACACCAAGGACATTGTGAGGAAGTTCAAGATGGAGGACTCCAAGGCTATGACGACGCCGATGAGTACGACTACGGCTCTTGATGCGGATGAGGAAGGTGAACACGTGGACCGAAGGAGTACCGAGCATGATCGGGTCACTCCTCTACTTGACGGCGACGAGGCCGGACATACGGTTCTCGGTGTGTCCGTGCGCTCGTTTTCAAGCGTCTCCGAGGACTTCGCATCGGCAAGCGGTGAAGCGAATTTTCGTGTACTTGCGTCACACTCCCGACTTCGGCCTTTGGTACTCCGCGTCCTCTTCTTTGGCGCTTCATGGTTTTTCGCACGCGGATTTTGCCGGGTGTCGGTTGGATAGGAAGTCCACTTCGGGACTTGCCGCTTTTGGGTTCTTCGTTGGTGTCTTGGTCTTCTCGAAAGCAAGCCGAGTGTTGCTCAATCCACGACCGAAGCCGAGTATGTTGCCGCCGCTAGTTGTTGCTCTCGCCTCCTTTGGATCACCTACACCATGAGTGACTTTGGTGAGGAGTATACCCATGTCCCACTTCAATGTGATAGCACCAGTGCCATAAGCGTTGCAAAGAACCCAGTGCTCCATTCCAAAACCAAGCACATAGAAGTGAGGTATCATTTTCTGAGAGACAATGTCGAGAAAGGAAAGATAGCTTTGATCCATGTACCCACACATCACCAACTAGCCGATATTTTCACCAAACCCCTAGACCAAGCAACTTTCACTCGTTTGCGCGGGGAACTTGGTGTGTGTTTGATTTCTTGAGTTGGGTGTGTGGGAGCTTTCTTTTGCCGGTGGTGTCGAGCCCGTTTTGCCTCCCCTCGAGGAGCCGGTTTGTAGCATATGTATAGCTTTTCTTTGTGCTTTTCTTGCTTTTGGCATGGCATTTGTAGCATGATGTATAGGCATCCTTGTATCTTAGATTGCATGCATTTTGTATCATATGCATTGGTTAGGAAAAGCTTCTCTTATATACATTGTTCACCATGGAATGAGATATATGTCTTTGTGAGCTTGTTTGGTATGCTACGGTTAGTTTGGCTTAGCTCTTGATGATCTTGATGAATAATCCATGGTTGATAGCTATGCTTTTGAAAAATGTCACATGTATGCTCTCTCATGTGTAAATGCCTTTACATGCTCTTGACATGTTTTTGTGGCTTTGCTATGCTTAATTTGTGGTTGGATAGCTAGTTTATTGATCATATGGGGCCAAAGGCTCATTTGCCATCATGAATGTTTAGCCCTCTAGATTTATCTTGTGGAGGAGCATAAGTTCCTTTTTGTCGCAAAGACATTTCATGTACCATTTACAAATCTGAAAATGAAATGAAAAATGCTTGGAAAATATGCTCCCATGTCATATGTGCTGAATTTAATTTGCTTTGGGTGCTAAACCGTTGCATGATGCCTACCAATGAGAAGTCTCATACATAGAAGTAGGCACATGGCTCGGTGGCTTTGACATGACATGAGGTGCTTGTGGGTGTTTGTGATGGTCTTATGGTTAGAATAGCTGTCCTAGCATGAAGTTTGTGTGGCTTTGCCATTTTGATATGCTTTGATCATGTTTAGGATTTTGCTCATGAGAGGCAAGTTTTTCGCAAAATTGCCAAAATCCATCTTAGCTTCGTCCAATGGTTGTGAAACTTGGTGATCATGTAGTTGAGATCGATACGAAGCCGTCGAGTACCTAACTTGCTCATTTGGACATGTGTAGCATTCTTTGTTGAATTTTGTCTATTTGAGAAGCTCTAGGTTGCATTTTTTGCATTTTTGGCTTGATTCATGCATTGCCAACAAGGGGGAGAAGTTTGAGCTTGAAATGGCTTGCCGGACGCTTTTGGAAGGTTTTCAGGTGGTTTCGAGCCATTTCTCGGGTTTCGTTGTACACCGGTCCGACCGGTGAAGAGCACCGTCCGACCGGTGTGAGTGCTGGTCCCGTACATATGTTAGGCACCGGTCGACCGGTGGTGATGACCGGTCCGACCGGTGTGAGCCGAAAGTGATTGCACTGTCCCGTTTCATGTGGTTTCTTGCATGCATTCGTCCGGGGGGAGTTGCATTGGTTCGGGGGGAGCTTGCATGTGTGCGGGGGAGCTCTTTGTGAGTTTTCGAGTTTTGTTTCGGTGGTTTGTGCTTTTTGCTTGAGTTTTGCTTTGTCTCGGATGTGTCGAGCCGTTGCCCTTGCCTAAGGGGTCCGAGACTTGTCTTCCTTCAAGTGATCTTGCTCTTTGCCTTTGTTTGGCTTTCGATCGCTTGTTGGAGTTTCTTTTTGTTCGTTTCTTTTTCTTTTCTTTTCTCTCTTGTTACTTCCGTCGTGGGTGTTGTCAATGCACTCATCAAGGGGGAGATTGAGGACCATGTGTGGTTCGAGGACCGGTGGATGGTCGCTTCCTTGTGTGATGAGTGATTGACAACGTTGTGTGGACCGATTCTTGGCTAAGTATTGCGGGTGCGAGGTTGCGGCTTGACTCGTGTTGGTGCGTGGTGAAGAACAAGCGCGAAAGGTCGTCGCCGGTGAGGCCTCCGAGTGTGGAGAAGACAAGTAGGCTTCGTTCGAGGGACCCGGTGGCCGGCGGGGGTCAAGTGCGGACCGCATGGTGGCATGAACAAGAAGATGAAGTCGTGGACGGTTTCTTGGTTGAGCCTCAAAACCAAGGTCGAGCCGGGACTACGTGGGAGCCAAGTCATGAGTGGAGATTGGCGGAGGCTACACCGAGTTCGCGGGGTTTCCGGTGGTTCACCGTAAAACCACCGGGTTCCTTGGTTGATCCACAAAGCCAAGACCGGAGAACCGAAGACGGAGGTGCAAAGAAGCACCGCACCGGTCCGACCGGTGGGTCCGACCGGTCCGACGGTGGGGACCGGGCTCCGACCGGTGAGGAGCACCGGTCCGACCGGTGTGCGACGACGCAGTCCGAATCTTCGAAGCGGAGGACACGCGTCGGGATCGCATGGCTTGCGTCGAGGCTACGCGAGGTGCGGTCGCCGGCATCCGTCCGATGGTGAAGATATCAAGAATTCCAAATCCGCCCTTGAGGGGCTTGTATCCCTAGTTAGTAGAGAAGGGCTTTTTAGACATTCGGTTGCCGCCTATATAACCCAAGAGGTGAGAGGATGGCAGCCAACTCTTGGAACCCTAGCTCATTAGTTTTCCTATTTTCCACCTATTTTCCTTAGGTTTTCTTTAGGGCTAGCAAGAGAGCTTCACGGAGAGATCTTGTAGAGAGGGATGGATGATCGGGCGGCTTGCTAGACCTTGTACGAACCTTTGTTTCATGTATAGATGATTCGGCGTGGTTCCTCAAGGTTTGGATGTGTTTTCCCCGGTTGTTCTTGGTGGTGATTTTCGGAGCCCTTTCTCGGTGATTTCTTTGGGTTGTTTTCGAGGCTTTTCTCTTGGGGATTTGATGGGGGAAATTTGTGGGAACCCTTCATGGTTCTTTGGTCCGTGATTTCCCTCCCAAATCCGTGAGTAAAAGTGCTCGATTTTGGGGGTTTCTTGAGTTCTTGGGTTGGAGGTACTTTCGGCGGGATTTCTTCGATTCCTCCTTTTTGGACGAGTTTTTGTGGGATTAAACTTGGCTATGGACTCCTCATGAGGTGTTCTTGATATCCCCAAAGTCTTGTTCAAGTCCGTGGAGCGATTCGGGAGATCGAGTTTTGGATTTGGGGGAGTTGACCCGCGGGTGTTGTTCATCCCGAGCGCCTGTGCCACACCGGCTCGACCGGTGCTCTTGACCGGTCTGACCGGTGCAAGCCCTTGTGGGATTTTGCTCGGGTGAACGTCTTGGTGTGTTCGTTGTTGTCCCGTGGTGCTGCTGTTTCGAGTTTGGGTCCGTTTGGTGGTCGGTTGGCCTGTTTGGTGTCTTGGGGGCTTTCAGGCTGCCATCGGTCTGACCGGTGTGTCTCACCGGTCTGACCGGTGTAGAGCCACTTAGTGAAAGTTGCTCAGGTTCACCAGCAGGGACCGGTCCCGACCGGTGGTGCTCACCGGTCTGACCGGTGTGGGTCTGTAGACTCGGGGTTTGTCGTTCCGCTGCGTTCTCGAGTCGGAAGGCTGTGTGTGTTGGTTCCTAGGTCCAGTGGCACTCCAGTGGCTACGTGGGCTTGGCCAACTTGGGTAGTGAGTCGGAGACGTGTGTTGGAAGCCGTGTTCGTCTTGTTGGAGTTCTCATCTCCATCGAGAAGAATTTTTATCGGCTCCCATTCACTCCCCCCCCTCTCTGGTTCGCCGTATCGGTCCTTCAACTACTACCACTACTACTACTACGACTACTACTACCACTACCACGACTACCACCACTACTACTACTACCACGACTACCACCACTACCACCACTACTACCACGACTACCACCACTACCACCACTACTACCACTACTACCACCACTACTACTACGACCACCACTACTACTACGACCACCACTACTACTACGACCACCACTACTACCACTACTACTACTACCACTACTACTACTACCACTACTACTACTACCACTACTACTACTACCACTACTACTACCACCACTACTACCACTACTCACTACTACTACTACTACTACTACTACTACTACTACTACTACTACTACTACTACTACTACTACTACTACTACTACTACTACTACTACTACTACTACTACTACTACTACTACTACTACTACTACTACTACTACTACTACTACTACTACTACTACTACTACTACTACTACTACCACTACTACGACTACTACTACTACCACTACTACCACTACTACCACTACTACCACTACTACCACTACCACCACTACTACCACTACCACCACTACTACTACCACCACTACTACTACCACTACTACTACTACCACTACTACCACTACTACCACTACTACCACTACTACCACTCATCCGTCCGATCGCTTCTCATTTCCTTGCTCCATAGGGTTAGATTTTTACTCTGTTTGTAAAGAATTTGACCTTCGAGTGAATGGAAGCTTTCTTGGTTGCGTCGATTCCCAGTTTGTAGCTCGTTGGATTTTCATGTCTTTTTCGAGCTATTTTCGTTGGTTTTTCATGCGCGACTTGTTCCTTCGATTCTGAGGAGTTTGGGCTCATATTTGTTGGTGGGAATCATGGATAGTTGCCCAGTGCATCTTTGTGCTTGATCTTGATCCCCCAAGCTTCGAGTTCAGCCTTTGATTGAAAGATTTCGGTTGGAACCTAGGTTTTTGGTTGAGTTTGGTGGTGATTCGATTCCCGGCAATTTGGTTCATTTGAGGACCCAAGTTTTGGGGCATAGCATCCCCTAGGGACGCTTCACATCTTCCCCAAATCTTTCCTCAAGAGTTCAAGCCTTTTGGGAGATCCATGATGGGATAGGGGAGGTTGACTTCTCGGTTTTCACCTCGGGCTGGCAGACTGTCCTTCCATAGCCCGCGGACCGTCCGCGAGGTGCAAGTTCTTCGTGTGTTCGTCCAGTTCTTGTGAGCTCCGCGTAGATCTTTCGAGGTGTCAAAGTTTTGCTGCAGGAGGTCTGTCAGACCATCCGTGTAGGGGTACCAGACCGTCCGCATGCGGGTCGGACTGTCCGCCTGTGGTTCGCGGACTGTCCGCGCGGCACCAGTTGCGCGCGGACCGTCCGAAGACCAGGTACGGACTGTCTATTATTTGAGGTGCGCTACTGGAGGGCGGCTTTCTTTTTCGAACTACCCGTCCGTGACTCGCGGACCGTCCGCCTGGTGTCTCGCAGAGCTACTAAGTCCTTTGCTTCTTGAATCGTGCTTCTGCTTCGGGATCATTTGGGGTTTGTTCCTAGGGTTGGTAGGTGCGTCGTGACTGCATGACCTTGGCAAACTCATGTGGGAATCCTTGGTTGTGAATTTGGGGTATAGGCCGAGTTCTCTCTTTGGAGAAGAATTTTTATCGGCTCCCATTCACTCCCCCCTCTCTGGTCGCCTAATCGGTCCTTCAATTGGTATCAAAGCTGGTTACGGATCTTCGTGATTTTAACCAGTCTAAGATTCAAAGATGGCGTACCAGGAATGGGGTTTGAGTCCTTTGCACTTTGATGGTAAGAACTACCACATGTGGCAAAGGCGGATGGCCGCTTTCCTCCGCGGCAAGGGTCAGATCCTATGGGATGTCACTGTGAACACAACTTATGTTCATCTGATGAACTTCCTCTCTACAGGATCGAGGGACATGTTCGACGCCAACATCAAGGTGGTCGACTACCTGTACCGTTCTCTGTGTGAATCTGAATTCGAATGGGTTCAGACAGAGGATTTGCCGTGCAGGATTTGGGAGCAGCTAAAGAATGCTCATGTCGGGAACGCTCAAGTTCAGGCTCGGCTCTTTGTGACCTACCGGAGAGAGTACGAGAACTTCACTCATCTCCCAGGTGAGTCCATAGATGCCATGTTTCAGCGTTTCACGGTGATCGTGAACAACATGAGGGCTAATGTGGTCGTGCTCCTGTATGATGACCATGATAGGGTTGTCAAGCTCTTGCATTCTCTGGATCGTACCGTGTGGATTAGGAAGGTTGAGGACATTCTAGAGTCAGAGAAGTATGAGACCCTCACGGTGGACGAGCTGTTTTCCAAGCTCAAGTCGTCCGAGGTGGATCGTGGGGTGCGTGCAAAGATCGAGAACTCGACAGATCCCCATAGTCTGGCTCTCGTGTCTAGTTCAAGGACTAATTCTAACATGTCTTCGAGACAATTTTCTTTGTCTTGCCTTGTGTCCATGCCAGATGAGGAGTTCGACGTGCTAGGCGAGGAGGATCTCGCGTTGCTGAGCAGGCGGTTCGAGCGCATGTACACGAATCGGAAGAACGCTCAGAGGAGCTCGGGCATGTGCTACCGGTGCGAGAAGCACGGGCACTTCACCGTCGAGTGCCCGGAAGCCATGGAGGTCAAGACTTTGCACAAGCACCATTCGAGGACCGACCACAAGCACCGCTCGAGGGACGACTACAAGGGCAAGAACAAGTCTGAGCGGAGGCCAAGGAAGAGTGGTGGTCACAAGAAGAAGGAGCGAGCAATGGTGGCTGGTGCGAGCGACATCAACTCAAGCTCTTGCTACTCTTCATCGAGCTCAAGTGATGAAGAAGAGAACCGACACAAGGGCAAGCGGTCGAGCAAGAATATCAACGGCTTGTGCTTTGCCGCCCAAGGCTTTTGCGGCATGGCACATAGCTCCGCAAGCAAGAAGAGCAACAAGGATGACTCGGGCTCCGACTCCGAGGAAGAGGTAAAGAATGATCCATCCTTCTTGATAGCGGAGAATGCTAGGTTGAATGACTTGCTTGACAACTGTGATGATGTGCTTAGAAAGACCAAAAAAGAGAAGAGGGAGTATAGGTCTTTGCTTGGAGAGGCTAAGGCGAAGGTGGTTGAGCTAGAGTCTTTGCTTGTTGATGCTAGGGCTCAAATAGATTCTCTTAAGTCTGCTCCTATTATGACTAATGAACCTGAATGCACTGATTGTTCCACTTTTCTTGGTGAATTGACTGTGCTTAAGGAGAAGTATGCCTCCAAGGTTGAGGAACTAGATGTGCTTAGGGTTGAGCTAGATGAGATGAAATCTAGGCCCTCCTTGCTTGGTGCTTGCACTTCTTGTCCTGTTTTGCATGAGAAACTAGATGTTTCACTTGTGTATGCTAGATCTCTAGAGGCTCAGCTGAAAGCTCCTATTCCTACTATTTGCTCTACTTGTGAAATAAATGTTGTGAAGAATATGGAGCTTGCACATTATGTTGATCGTTTGCAGGATGAGAATGATGAGTTGAGAAAGTTTATGGGTTGGTTGTCTGGTCATGAGCCTCAGTTGACGATAATGATCGAGACATACAAGTGCCAGGATGGGGAAGCGCTTGGGGCAAAGAAGGCTGGTGAGGGAAGTGGTGAGAGTGATATCCCAGAGCCACCGAAAACCCACCACAAAAATGCCTTTGTTCCTAAACCGAATCATCTTAGGAACCGACTAGACACAATCCCAACTCCACCCGTGTTTCCTCCACAAACTGACAACTTCCAGAAACCCATCAAGTTCAAGAGTGTCTTGGGGAATGAGTTCTTCGGGAAGAAGGGAGAGAAACCGAGTGAGGAGAAGCTAGAGCCCAAAGTGAACCCAAAACCAAAGCCAAAACCGAAACCCTTCCATTGTGAACATTGTGGGAGGGATGGGCACCTTGTTGAGTTTTGCTTCAGGAGGAAGTGTGAGGGGAGGTTGGCTAGAGAGTTGTCCAACAAGGACAGGTACCACCCTTCATGTGGTGTGCCTGAGCCTAGGTTTGTGCCGAGAGGTGAGGGTATGGTGCATACCATTTACCCTCGAGAGAGGCGTGAGTTTGTGCCTCGAGGTGAGCCACCACATAGAGAAGGTGGTAGGCGTGTTGGGTTTGGGCGTGGTGAGTTTGTTGGGTGTTCCTTTGCTCGAGACCAATACGAGTATGGGGAACGATCGCAGCTTTAGGTCCTAGAGGAGCTACGAGCCACAGTCTTCCCTTTGTGGTATGCGTAGTCCTCCAAGGGGACGTGTGGGTGTTCCACCTAGGAGAGATACGATGGATTTTTTCTAACCCCACGTTTGAACAAATGGCGAGGCACTGGTTTGATTCATGTTGTACTAACCCCAGTGCTGAGTCCTTTGCTCACTCTCGCTCTTGTTTTTTATTTTGCAGGTGTGAGGCATGGAGGGCTTTTGGTTGATCGACTCCGGTTGCTCTTGACACATGACCAGAGATCGACGGTGGTTCTCCAGCCTCACCCCGGTGATGACCAAAGTGTACATCATTTTTGGGGATAATGGGAAAGGTAGAGTGCTTTCAGTGGGCACGGTGAAGGTGAGTGAGTCTTTGAGTCTTAGGCGTGTTTCTCTTGTCAAGTCTTTGGGGTACAATCCATTCTCTGTCTCCCAACTTCTTGATGAGGGTTTTGAAGTCCGTTTCAAAACGGGCTGTTCTCGTGTTTTGGTTTCTCGAGGCGATCTTGTGTGCACGATTGTCCCCGAGGGTCAAATTTTCAGAGCCGATTTTCCTCAGTGTGTTGACTATTCTCATTGTTTGGTTGCTGGTCTTTCGACAGAGCTTTGGAAATGACATAGGAGACTAGGTCACCTGAGTTTGACTTGTTGTCACGCTTGAGTGGGCTAGGATTAGTCCGAGGATTGCCAAAGTTGAAATACCAAAAGGATTTGGTATGTGCACCGTGTAGGCATGGCAAGATGGTCGCCGCCTCCCATCCACCTCTGACATCCGTTATGACAGAGAGGCCAAGCGAGCTGTTCCATATGGACTTGGTTGGTCCAGCTCGTGTGTGCTCGGCGGGTGGGAAATGGTAGGTCCTTGTGATTGTGGACAACTATTCTCGCTATGCTTGGGTCTTCTTTTTGGCTGACAAGGGGGAGACGCTTGGTTTTGTGAGGGATCTAATCTTGAGGTTGAAGAACGAGAGACATGGAGATGTTGTTCGAGCTATTCATAGCGACAATGGCAGTGAATTTAAAAACTCTCGTTTCGAAACCTTTTGTCATGATTTGGGTCTTGAACATCAGTTTTCTTCTCCCTATGTGGCTTGTCAGAATGGTGTGGTTGAGAGGAAAAATCGTTCCCTTTGTGAGATGGCTCGGACGATGCTTGATGAGCATAGGACTCCGAGGAGATATTGGGCGGAAGCGGTGAATACCGCTTGCCCTGTTGGGAACCGGACTTTTCTGAGGGCCTTCTTGAACAAGACGTGCTATGAGCTCATGCACGGGCAAGCACCTAGAGTGAGCCATTTCAGGGCTTTTGGTTGATGGTGCTTCATTCTCAAGAAGGGTAGGCTTGATAAGTTTGAGTCGAGGTCTTCCGATGGGATTTTCTTGGGTTATGCTAGTCATTCTCGAGCATTTCATGTGCTCAATTTTGATACTAACCTAGTCATGGAGACTTGCGAGGTGACCTTCGACGAGACACAACCATGCAATTCGTCTGTCTTTGAGTGTGCAGGTGATGATGAAGTTGGCAATAAGATCTTTGAGGACGAGGAGGATGATGCTAGAGAGGATGATGGTGAAGCTCCAGCCACACATGTACCCTCTACTTCCACTACGACAACTACGGTGCAGGATTGTCCATCCCCTGCACCGCCTACGATCCAACAAGATCAAGTGGAAGCAGCTGCTGAGGGGGAGGTTGTCTCCAGGCGAGAGGCACCGAGGCGCGTTCAAGTTGATCATCCACACTCAAGAATCATCGGCGACATCAATGAGCATACGACACGGTCGAGGGCCAGAAATGCTTCTCACTTTGCTCATTCAGCTTTTGTTGCTACCTTTGACCCGAAAGACATTGGACACGCTCTATCTGATCCTAATTGGGTGAATGCCATGCATGAGGAGTTAGAGAATTTTGGGAGAAACCAGGCGTGGGAGTTAGTGGAGCCACCACTAAATTGCAATCCTATTGGGACAAAATGGGTGTGGAAAAACAAAGATGGAGAAAATGGTGAGGTGGTGAGGAACAAGTCGAGGTTGGTTGCTCAGGGCTATAGTCAGAAGGAAGGGATATACTATGAGGAGACATTTGCTCATGTAGCCCATTTGGAGGCAATTAGGATCCTTCTAGCCTTTTCTGTGGCTAAAGGGTTCAAATTGTACCAAATGGATGTGAAGAGTGCCTTCTTGAATGGGTTTTTTTGAAGAGGAAGTTTATGTGAAGCAACCACCGGGCTTTGAGAGTGCTGAGTTTCCCCACAAGGTTTATAGGTTGAGAAAGGCGTTGTATGGGCTAAAACAAGCTCCCCGTGCTTGGTACGACCGTTTGAGGGGGTTCTTGTTCAGCAAGGGATTTGAGATGGGCAAGGTTGATAAGACTCTTTTTCTCCTCAGGCAGGGTGATGATATCCTAATTGTTCAGGTGTACGTGGATGATATTTTCTGTGGTGGTTGTCTCACTCTTTGGTTGCGAGGTTTGCAGAGGTTATGAGCAAAGAATTCGAGATGTCTATGATGGGAGAATTGCAGTTCTTTCTCAGGCTTCAGATCAAGCAGGCGAAGGAGGGAACCTTTGTGCATCAAACCAAGTACACGAAGGACATCCAGTTTTCTGTGTGTCTATGCACTCGTTTTCAGGTGTCGCCGAGGACTTCACATCGGCAGGCCGTCAAGCGGATCTTCAAGTATCTTCGATACACTCCTGAGCTCGGTCTTTGGTACTCGGCGTCATCTTCCCCTTTGCTTCTTGGTTTCTCGGATGCCGATTTTGTGGGGTGTCGAGTCGATAGGAAGTCGACTTCGGGGACTTGTCAGTTTTTGGGATCGTCGCTTGTTTCTTGGTCTTCTCGCAAACAATCTAGTGTAGCTTAGTCTACCACAGAAGCCGAGTATGTTGCTGCCGCTAGTTGTTGCTCCCAGCTGCTTTGGATTACATACACGTTGAGTGACTTTGGTGACGAGTGTTCCCATGTACCTCTCATGTGTGATAGCACGAGTGCCATTAGTGTTGTCAAAAATCCCGTGCTTCACTCCAGAACCAAACACATAGAAGTGAGGTACCACTTCCTGAGAGACAATGTTGAGAAGGGAAACATAGATCCCATCCATGTACCTACTGAAAAGCAGCTTGTAGATATCCTAACCAAGCCTTTGGACTAAGCTACATTTGCTCGTTTGCGAGGAGAGCTTGGAGTTGTTTTTCCTTTTTGAGCTTTGGTTGGGAAGGTTGATGTACATATGCATGTTGCATTTTCATTCATGTATCATATCATGTTTGCATCTTTGTATCATAGGCTGCATTTGTAACATACGCCATAGAGATGAGCTTCTCTCATATGCTTTGGTCACCATTATATGCTAGAGATGAGGTTATGACTTTGCTTGTGATGCTCATAAGATGTAGAGCTATGCTCTTGATAGATTTGGGATATATATGCTTGTGAATGCCTTCTTTTTATAAATATGCTATATGATCCTCTCTTGTGAGTAGAATGCCTTTCATGTTCATTTTGGGTGCTTATGGCTATATCTTGCTTAATTTGTGCTTCGAACCATGTTCTTTTCATTTGGGATCAAAGATCCATTTATCATAATGAATGTTTAGCCTACATGCTACCTTGTGGAGAAGCCTAAAGCTTCTTTTTGCCGCAAAGGCACTTCATGTACCATGTTTAGTTTGTAAATCATGAAAATGTTATGTGAGATGCCTATTCTTGACAAATGTCCTTCCATGTCATAAATGCTTTAAATTCTTTATCTTGGGTGATAAACCGTTGCATGATGTTCACCAATGAGAAGTCTCATATCTCGAAGTGGACACATGGATCGGTGGCTTTGACATGACATGAGATAGCTTGCAGGTATTTGTGATGACCTTGTGATGAGGATCTGTGACCTTGCATGAAGTCTGTGAGTTATATGTTGTATGTTCTCCTTTTGCTCATGCTTAGGTCCTATGCTCATGAGAGGGATTTTTTTTTGTGAAAAATGCTTCATGTTGATCATGGCTATGTCGCTTGTTTATATGTCCCTTTCTATCTTGTTGGCGATGCTTGTGCTCAAATAGTGGCTATCTTGCTTGTATATGTCTCAATTTTAGCATGTTGTAGTGCTCTTTGTATATTTGAGAAGCACATGCTTGCCTTTGTAGACTTGATTCATGCATTACCAACAAGGGGGAGGAAAGTACCCAATTCATGTTCCCAGGGGGAGTTTTGCATCAAGGAAAGAAAAATTGGGAGAAATGCATTTGTTCAGGGGGAGCTTGCATTCATGCATTTGGAAGCTCTTTTTCGCCTGGTTTTTGGTTGTGCTCTTTTGCCGATGGTGTCGAGCCATTTTGCCTCACCTTGAGGAGTCAGAAACTTTGGAGCATTTTATCTCGGTTGTGTCGAGTCGTTGCCCTTGTCTTAGGGGACCGAGATCTTTCTCATTTAACTGATCTTTTCTTGGCTTTTGGTTGGCTTTTGATTACTTGCTTGAACTTTTCTTTCATTTCTTTTCTTTTTCTCTTTTCTCTGAATTGGTTACTTATGTGTGTTGTCAATGCACTCATCAAGGGGAAGATTGAGGACCGAAGCGTCCGAGGACCGGTGGATGGTCGCTCCTGGCTGTGATGAGTGATTGACAACGTGGTGTGGACTGACTCTTGGCTGAGTATTGCAGGTGCAGGTTGTGGCTTGATTTGCGTTGGTGCAGGTGAAGAGTGGGCGCGAAAGGTCTATGCCTTGCGGGGCCTCCGAGGAGTGGAGAGACAAGTACGCCTGACTCGAGGGACCCGGTGGCCAGCAGGGTCAAGTGCGGGCCGCATGGTGGCGAGAAAAGCAAGACGAAGTTGTCGACCGGAGCCGGTGTAGGGTAGCGGCTCACGACCGGAGTCTGCATGCGGGGTTTGCGGCGGTTCACCAGAAAACCGTCGGGTTACTTGGTTGAGCCACAAAACCAAGACCAGAGGCTCGGCGGGCGGAGACGGGATCCGGGCGCGCTAAGAAGCTTCGATGCCGGCGGACGCGTGGCGGGATCGCAGGGCTTGCGTCGGGAGGACGCGGTCTGTGGCGACGGCGTGGCCGTGCGATGAAGAGGAGTGCTACATGACCTATTTGCCCCTGAGGGGTTGTATCACAACTTAAGTGCTAGGGGTAGTGTGGTCTTTTGCCTGGCCCGGAGGGGACTCATATATATTAGCTCTGGGGTTTCCAGGCAAACTATCCATCCGGACTGCTTCTCATTTCCTTGCTCCATAGGGTTAGATTTTTCCTCCGTTTGTAAAGAAATTGACCTCCGAGTGAATGGAAGCATTCTTGGTTGCGTCGATTCCCGGTTTGTAGCTTGTTGGATTTTCGTGTCTTTTTTTAGCTATTTTCGTTGGTTTATCGTGCACAACTTGTTCCTTCGATTCTGAGGTGTTTGGGCTCGAATTTGTTGGTGGGAATCATGGATAGTTGCCTCGCATTTTGGTTCGTTTGAGGACCCAAGTTTTGGGGCATAGCATCCCCTAGTGACGCTTCACATCTTCCCCAAATCTTTCCTCAAGAGTTCAAGTTGTTTGGGAGATCCATGGTGGGATAGGGGATGTTGACTTCTCGGTTTTCACCTCGGGCTGTTCTGTTCGAGGGCTGGCGGACTGTCCGCCCATAGCCCGCGGACCGTCCGCGAGGTGCAAGTTCTTCGCGTGTTCGTCCAGTTCTTGTGAGCTCACGCGTAGATCTTTCGAGGTGTCAAAGTTTTGCTGCAGGAGGTTTGTCGGACCGTCCGTGTAGGGGTACCAGACCGTCCGCGTGCAGGCCGGACTGTCCGCGTGCGGGCCGGACTGTCCGCCTGGGGTTTGCGGACTATCCGCGCGGCACCAGTTGCTCGCGGACCGTCCGAGGACCAGGTACGGACTGTCCGTTATTCAAGGTGCACTACTGGAGGGTCGGCTTTCTTTTTCGGACTGTCCGTCCATGACTCGCGGACCGTCTGCCCGTACCACGCGGACTGTCCGTTCGGTCATCGCAGACCGTCCGCCTGGTGTCTCGCAGAGCTGCTAAATCCTTTGCTTCTTGAATTAATCGTGCTTCCGCTTTGGGATCGTTTGGGGTTTGTTCCTAGGGTTGGTAGGTCTGTCGTGACCACGTGACCTTGGCAAACTCGCGTGGGAATCCTTGGTTGTGAATTTGGGGTATAGGCCGAGCTCGCTCTTTGGAGAAGAATTTTTATCGGCTCTCATTCACTCCCCCCCTCTGGCCGCCTAATCGGTCCTTCATCTTTAGTACCGAGTGGTTCCTCCACCTGATGTTATAGGGCACGTCTAGGGGATTACCCTTTAGATCCAATACTAATGCCAATATTAGTACCAGATCAAAAATGAATCGGTACTAAGGTTAGAGATAAGAGGTCCCCACATTCTAGAGTAGTGATACACTGTAGATGCATGACATACGTACCGGTAGTATACAGGAACCCCGAACCCATATGTATGTATATATACACGATTTTATTAGAATTGAATGGATGTGTGGAATGTTCTACAAGGGCATTTATTACTTGTGAAGTTACGCCACCAGCATACTACACACATGCATCCTCTTTAACTACATACTAGCTTGAATTGATGGATCTAGTTGTTTTGGATCCTTTGTTAACCTCAGGCACCAATAAACAAACCGCGTGCAGCAACATTGATGCTTACACCTGCATATGTGTATGTTCAATTTAAAACGGGCCATGATTGACGTGACATCCTTGAAAAACTTCGAATATATATAGGATTAGCTTGGAGAAGCTCATGCGTGGTAGTGGTACGAAAAAGGATTACAGCCTGTTCGTTTGGCTGGTGGCTGATGGCTGGTTTGTTGTGAGAGAAAAGTACTGCTGGCTGGTTGCTGATGGCTGATTTGTTCTGAGAGAAAAGTACTGCTGGCTGGTGGCTGATAAGCCAAGCAAACAGGGCCTTAGTTTGGGAGTATAAGAGCATCACCGTACCCATGTAGAGGCCTGCAGGGTGCACGCACGCGGTGAGGTGCAACTATGCAAACCTAGGGAGTAACTCAGCTCCAAGCCATTGTTGTGGCACACGGAGAACAAGGACAAACCTTTCTCCATGATTAATCCCTTTTGCTCATGCACTCTTGTTGGTCATCTTCCATGCTATCAGTGGAGCATACACTACTTGAGGATCGACTTCTAGGACAGGTCATAACCCTCTTCCGTACCGGGCAGCTGATCGGCATCGCTTGGTCAGGCCATTTTTTTTTAGTATAGGCCAAACTGCCCAGTACTAAGGAGAGAATAAAGTTTTGTATTGGGCAGCGGATCGGTATCACTTGGTCAGCCCGGTACTAAAGATGGAATAAATAAAGAAAAAATTTTGACCAACAGCAACGATTCGAACCCATAAGCTCAAGCCTCGCCCGAACTTTTCTTACGATATCACCTACACAACACATGTGACCAAGGGGAGATGTGATTTCCTTTTGTAGTAACTAGCGGATTGGCATTTAGTACCGACCGGTACATTTAGTATCGGTTCATGTTACTGACCGATACTAAATGGTCTCACCCATTTAGTACTAGTCTGTAACACTTACCGATAATTGACCGGCATTAAATGGTCTCCAAGCAAGGACGAAAAATTTCTACCCGATGCTAATTTCACACGTTAGAACTGGCCGAAATGCAATCGGTACTAACGTAGTGGACAAATGCTCCCTTTTACAGCAGTGAGAAAGCATGACTATGTCAAATGCGCTGTGGTGGTGGTGGTGGTGGGAATGACTCATGCAAAGTGATTGATGTTATGCTTAGGCCAACACTTCCACTTTCAGTATGTCCATGACAACCTTTCCATGGCTTATCTCCATATCCCCTCTATTGTTTCACTGTCCTTGGCACCACCTTCAGGATTCTTGCAAGGAGAGGGGAAAAGATGAAGAGCAGGAGAGGAACATTCAGATAGAAACAAGATAGAATCCATGCAGGTTAAACTCGGGGACAATCTCAGACTTAGTTTTATCTTATGAATGAGAGATTTTAGGTCATTCTTGTATTCAGTAATGTCATGTACTATCCATTTAAACTTTAGCCGATGACTTATGAGTCTAGTGCGATAATTTGCTTTGGTGCTGGATTTTTCTGCGTACATGGGAAGGAGCGAGGTTGTTGCTACCTAACGAGCATAGGACATAGCTAGGTAACTTGCAACATTCTTAATTGTTACCAATAACTTCATAGGTAACTAATGGAGATGTCCATGTCTTTGTTTTACTATATAGGTAACGGGAAACATTCAACGCCCATTACTGGCAACATCGGTAACAATATCAAAAACGTCACTTAGGTTGCGTATGAGATGGTTAGTTATGGTTGTCAAAGGTAACTAGACATTTGTATGTTAACTTTGTCAAGCCAATGGTAACCCATATTGATATAACAGACATGATTTGACGCCCATTCAGGGTTTATTTTACCGGTAAGGAAAAAACCGGAGGTCGGTAAGAAACACGTTTATCGGATTTCTCGGAAATTTTTTCGGATTCGTCGTTTTTCTTTCGGATAAAAAATTAGAGAAAAAATCTTTAATTTATACAAAAACAACCTAGATTGTTTTCAAACAACCTAACATGAAAGCAATGCATAGAAATGGGATAATATTTAGATTTATGAAAGGTGATAAGGTAGTATTAGTTGGTTTGAACGATTTTTCGGTGATAAAATAAAAAACCGCTCCCAACAGAGAAACACGATTTTCGGATTTATCATTTTTTATCGCCGAGAAAATAAACCATGCGCCCATCAGTGAGGATGAAAGTATAAGTGTGTTGTGGAGTTGTTTTTTATATGAACCAGCTAAAGTTCAAGCGAAGTCTTGACAGAGGAACAATTTGAGCATTTGGTATATATTGTGCATGCACTACCGGAATCGCGCTCTTTGCCGTGCGCCGACGGCGCACGGCAAAGAGAGGAAAACGCACGGCACCGCCTTTGCCGTGCGCATTTTGCCCAAGCGCACGGCAAAGGGCGCCCGGCGCATTTTTACCCGGTAAAGAACTTTGCCGTGCGCTTTGGGAAAAGGCAACGCACGGCACAGTTCTTTGCCGTGCGTAATACGTGACGCACGGCAAAGAAAAGGTGTTGACGGCCGTCTGCAGGGAGACGGCGTCACACCCTCTCTGCCGTGCGCCGCTGAGCACGCACGGGAACGGTAGTACTCTTTGCCATGCGCCACGTGGGAAGGCGCACGGCAAAGAATGGTCAAGGCGCAAGGTTGACCCTGGCTGTTGCCGTGCGCCGTGCTACGTGGCGCATGACAACGATTGGTCCAGGCGCACGGTGGACTGCTCCCTTTGCCGTGCGCCACGTGGCCAGACGCACGGCAAAGGTTGGTCTAGGCGCCCGGTCCACCATACCCTGTGCCGTGCGTCTGCTGTCTTGGCGCACGGCAAAGAATGGTCAATGTGCCATGCGCCAGCGCAGGCGCAATGCAAAGGGACTATTCTGGCAGCCCTTTTTGGTCGATTTGCCGTGCGCCTGCCCCACAGCGCACGGCAAATGGACCAATTTTTTTTCTGTTTTTCACGTCCAAAAATTCCCAAAAACCATATACATGACATATATATCACAATATCCATCACAGGCATCATATATATCACAACATGCATCATATATGTCACAATATCCATCACAGGCATCATATATAATAATATACATCACAAATCCACACCGAAGTCCGAAGTTCATCGATAAGTGCACACAAAAGTCCACAATTCATCGACAGTGCACATAGTTCATCACAGTTCATAGACAAGTCCACAATGCAAATAAAAAGGTGCGGCTCACTGAGGCGGTGGCGTCATCGCGGAACTCCGGTGGAAACAACTCGCCGCCGGATCACCGGTGACAAGGCCGGGGACCCATGCGAGTATTCGATGCCGCCGATATGTTCTTTGAAAAAAATAGTAAAAGGCATGTGAGACAAAGAAAGTTGTCCAAGTTATAATCTAAATTGTCTAAGTCTCTAATTTGTCTAGGTTTCAAAGTGAGTCTAAATCTCTACGTTCTCTAAGTCTCTAATGTTCGAAATGAAAGAAGAAAGATGTCAAGTAACTCACAACAGAGAACCGGCCGTAGGGGGAGGGAGCATCATCGGCGTGGGCATCGGGGGGAACACAGGCGGCGGGGGCATCGGTAGACCACTCTGAAAAGCTTGCATGCATGCTTGCATGTGTGCGGTCATCTGCGACTGCTGCATCGCCGCCCACTGCTGCATCGCCGCCCGGTGTGTGGCCATCGCCCGGGCCACCCGCCGGGCCACCCGATCGGCCACCCGCTCGCCGCCGCCCTCGCCGTTCTTCTACACGCCGCTCGACCGCGGTTAAGGCCGCCTGCAATTGTTCATCCAATGTTACAACGAAAAGTGAAGATATGTAGAAATTCGGTAACTTGCCGTAAATCAGAAATAACCTTGAGTCGCTCCATCTCGGCCAGTGCCGCCGACGGCCGTGGGCGTATGGGAGGGGCATTCCCGGTGTCCTTTGCCTTTACCGCCGCGAGAGTGGGAGTACTGGCCGTGTCCAAAAGGCTGTCGCCCATGTAGTAATGGCCGTGCTTCTTCCCCCCCACCAATCCTCATGACCGTCTCTCCATCAAACGGCGCACGGATAGGATCCCACTCGTCCCATGGATCTGCCTTCCCGTCTCCGCATATGTAGTGAAGCGGGAGTGGATGGAGGGATTGTTGTACGCCTCCCGGCGGGTCGTCGGGGTTGTAGGTGGTCTCGGACGCGGTCGCCTTGCCCTTGTGGGCCAACATGTATGCCATCACGTCGGTGCACTCAGCGTCTCCATGTGCCCGGGACTGAAAAAAATCAAGTTGATTAGAAATTAGATAGAATTGAGCTTTACAACAAAGAAATGGATCTTTTCATACCCATCTTTTCTTGTACTGTGCAGCCGTGAGGTTTCCTTGATGGTGTGTTGGGTACGTCATCAACAAACGCTTCTGCCGGCCAGCGTCGTGCTTCTCAATCCACTCCGGGCTGAACCACCTCGCCACTATGCGTTTCCAGCAGTCAGCATCGTTAACGCACCACCACGCAGGCGTCTGCACATGATCAAGTGAACGACCTGTAAGAATATCATATTAAGTGATGTCCGAAAAGCTGAAGTGCAATTTTACCTCCTCGTATTGCTCCTGGGTCAGCCTATAGGTCCACGCTTCTGCTTTGGTTATCTTCTTTCCCCACTTTGCAGCAGAGTAGTTTATGATGCACTGAATTTGCGCCTCGCGGTGCATGTCCAAGACAAGCTTCTTGCACACTTGTCTCCCGCACCTGCTCTGCCTTCTCCTCAAATCCACCAACCAACCTATAGAAGTCCCGCATATAAAGCGACATGGATCCACAATCAATATTGCAAAAATGCCCGATAGAATACGATGAATTGAGAA
Source organism: Cenchrus americanus (assembly GCA_947561735.1). NCBI lineage: Eukaryota > Viridiplantae > Streptophyta > Magnoliopsida > Poales > Poaceae > Cenchrus > Cenchrus americanus. Next base: position 198,580,709 of record OX387240.1, read on the forward strand.
AGACTTACCCACAACTCGGCCTTCACTCGCTCTCGCCTTGTTGGCGAAGCATCCGTCGTCCCTCTCGAAAGTGTCGGTGGTTTTCTTGTAGTGTGCCCACGTCCGGGCCGGCTCCCACCTGGTAGAATCACCCTCACCGATCCGAACGAGGCCTGGGAAGTGGTACCTCACCAAAAGACCCGGGATGCCGTTGACCGGGCGGTTGTGAGAACTCGGTTCGATGACTTCCCAACCCCTGCCACAAGTAAAAAAGATGAAATATTAGTCTCTATTGCGATTTCAAGTTCTCAAAGGACAAACATCTGAAATTCCTTACCGTGTGCCTTCGGGTTTAATCAGCGGCCGTTGAGCAACCGGTATCAGCCTCTCCGGGAGTCGCGCGCGACCTCGCTGGTAGATGCTACCAATAGTGTCACCACTAGTGTCGTCCGCCTCGTGCTCCCCCCCACTAGCCTCCTCAGCCTCTGGCTCGTAAGCCGCGTCCTGGGGTGGCTCCTCCTCCTGGGCCGGCTCCTCCCGAGCTGGCTCCGCCTGGGCCAGCTCCTCCTCCTCGTGCTCCTCCTCCTCCTCCTGTCGTGCTCTTCTCTTCTTTGCCTTACCCTTGCTGGAGCCACCCTTCCCTGTCACCCTCCTGTACGCAGACAAGCACGAATGGTGAAGGGAGCCGCCCACCATCTTCTTTCACCTGAAATTAAAAACAGTAGACAAGTCAATACGGGGACATAAGACATAATTAAAAATGAACAAGGAATAAGACATAATTGAAAATAACATAATATTTCAAATAATAATACAATAAGTACGGAGCCTACATGTATTAGTAATAAACATCTTCATGGAGATTATCATGATCAGAAGTCTCATCATCACTATCACGCATGTCCTCCAGATATTCATCCGCTGGAGGAGCGTCAACATCTTGCCCGGCTGCGACTTTCTCAAGTAATACTACGTCGTCGTCATCGGCAATCTCTTCTCCACCGTCATCTTCTACTTCCATTATTTCTAATGCTTCGGTTATGTCTATCACAAAATCCCCCGGAGCCCATCTTCTTGGAAGAACTCTCCCTCATATGTATTTGGGTCTATGTTGTAGTCTTCATTGTTTGGGACAGGTAGTCTACCGTGTGGCGATACCTTGTACACAACGTCCCAACCTTGTAAACGTTCATCGGTTTTGCACGGGTATGAGAGATAATACACTTGTGTGGCCTGCTGAGCCACAATGTAGACATCTTCTCCGTCATAGATCATCATAGTAGTTTCATCTAAATGCGATAGAGGTTGAGGGAGTGCTCACCGAGAGGATGGCTTACGTGTCGAGACGGCGTGGTGTGAGATCACGGCCGGAGAGCACCACCCATCCTCCTCCTTCCCCCTCTCCTCCTTCTCCCTCTCCTCCTTCTCCCTCTCCTCCTTCCCCCTTCTTCCCTTCTTTCCCTCCCCCCCTTCTTCCTTTCTGCCGCGGTGGTGGCCGGCCGGGGCGCCGCCGCCGGGAGCGAGGAGGTCGGGGGCGCGGCCGGGGCGCCCCACCGGCCGGGAGTAGTGGCGGGCGGGGGGGGTCGGGGCGAGCCGGGGGCGGGGGCGGGGGCGCGTCGGGGGTCGGGGGCGGGGGCGCGCGCGCGAGACGGGGGGTGACGCCTCGGCGGCCGGGGGAGGGGCGGTGGGCGGTGGGCGGTGGCGGTGGTGGGGCGCGGGCCGGCGCCGGCGGCGAGCCGGGGGCGGGGCGGGCCCGGCGAGCCGGGGGCGGGGTCGGGGGCGGGGGCGGGAGGCGGCGGGGCGGCGGCGGATCGACGGCGGCGGCGGATCGGCGGCGGCGGGGCCGACTCGAAGTTGGGATTGTGGGGGCGGCGGATTGTGGGGGGACAAAACGGGCCGGGAGGTAGGGTTAACCCGAGTCTTTGCCGTGCGCCGCGGGGGCCTGGCGCACGGCAAAGACGGGCCCACCTGCCAGCCTTGGTGCCCTGGTGCCCAATAGTACCTTTGCCGTGCGCCACGGGGCCCTGGCGCACGACACAAAGCGGCCCACCCGGCGGTGCCCTGGTGCCCAACAGTGCCTTTGCCGTGCGCCAATGGGGCCTGGTGCACGGCACAGGAGGGCCCACCTGCCAGCCTAGATGCCCTGGTGCCCAACAGTGCCTTTGCCGTGCGCCACGGGGCCCTGGCGCACGGCACAGGCGGGCCCACTAGGCGGTTCTGCTCCGGTGCCCAACAGTGCCTTTGCCGTGCGCCACGGGGGCACGGCGCACGGCACGGCGGGCCCACCCGGCGGTGCCCCGGTGCCCAACAGTGCCTTTGTCGTGCGCCACCGGGGCCTGGCGCACGGCACGGGCGGCCCACCCGCCGCCTACGTGCACAAGTGCCTGACTGCATGTGGGCCCGTTGCCTTTGCCGTGCGCCTCTTTTGTATGGCGCACGGCAAAGAGGTTACATTGAATTTTATTTTTTTGTAACTATTATGCATAAATGTTTAAATGGATGTAAAAATTACCATAAACTAACACGAGACAATTGCATGTTGTATGTTCACTAGAGAAAACGTTTTGGAGTCAAAAACAAAATTCAAATTTTACTAAGTTTACAAACCAAAGGAGATCACTCTAAACACTTTAGAACTTCTAGTGAGATGCTTCAGTTTGTGAACACTATGCGTGACAAAATATTCAAAACCTTCCCTACTCTTTATCACAACATTCCCATACCATATCATGACGTCTCGATGAATCTCATGATTTTCTAACTTCGTTTGCATTTTTTACAATTAAAAAACTTTACCAATGAACGTCGATTCTCATCCTTCGCGAATCAAATGTACATAATTTTAACCAATGTGGTCAGTAAGGTCTTAAAAAGGACTCAGTTACACGAATATCATTTTTCCACGAACTTTACCTTATCATTTCATGTACTTGCAGTTCAATTTTGATTTAGTGAAGAAAATCCTTTTAAGGAAAGAAATTCATAAAAAATACCAAATAAATCGAGATGAGTACCAATTTGAGATACTGAGCACAAAGTAATGCATTTGTAGTGGACAAATCAAAAGAAATCAAAAAAACAAAGTTTTAAAATAATCTTTGCCGTGAGCCGCTAGGAAATGCACGACACAGATGTATCTTTGCCGTGCGTTCACGCGTGCTCTGTACTCCGACGCACGGCACAGGCCGATCTTTGCCATGCGCCTGGGGAGCGACGCACGGCAGAGAGGTCTGCACCGTGCGTTTATCGGAGCCGTGCGGCGTGGCGTAGGCACACGGCAAAGAGTGGCCTTTGCCGTGCGCCCGATAGAAAGCGCCCGGCAAATCCTTTGGCGCACGGCAAAGGCCGTCTTTCCGGTAGTGATGTGTGAACGATAGGTCAGTGACACCATATATAGGATAAAATTTGAGTAATAAGCATTTTTAAAAAAAAAAGGATGAGTAACAACACTACTAAGTAAGTAGTATAGATTAGACTGAGCCCTAGGGTACCAACTATAGTTTTGTACACGTCGAACATTGACCCACACACCTAATGGGAACGTCTCTTTTATGCCAGGTCCTCCTCTACCTATATCTACTACTTGATCATCACTAACTAAACCACTGTCTGACAGGCTTGTGCAGCTGTAACACGTATATGGCCCCGGTCATGCAGTGATATCTCTGCATGTAGGTACCCACAAACACTGAATAGAGGAAGAGAAACAGAGAGACAGGTCACAGGTACATCTGCATATGCATATATAATTGTTGGTCAGCAAGCTAGGGCATGGCAATGCAATGCAACAAGCGCCCCCAGCAGGAACTGCAATTCTGTTCCGTGGCCACCGGCGGAAATACAGGAGGCTTTCTTGTCGTCTAACTGTTGTTCGCTTCTTCGCCTGACGGATCTTTTTCGTTCTTCTTTCCCTCTCGCTCCGATCCGGCCCTGCACCGGTAGCTGCAGGGCAGTCTGCCGCCACTGCTGCGGCGTCGCAGCTCGCGTACTACGCCATGCATTGACGGCGACGCATCCAACTGACCCTGCCGCGCGCCGCCTATAGCTTCGTTCTCTCTTCATGCCAGGACCAGCACTCCAGCTAGCACGCGGCAGAGGGAGAGGGAGCTCAATAAACTTCCCATGGGCTAATTAGCTGCATGCAGGAAGGGAGAGATGTAGTAGGTGCCAGTTGAATGTGCTTGAATGCGTGCATGGCCGAGATCGAGTAAATGCATGTGAATGCCGCCGGCGCCGAGCTGCAGGAAGGAAGGGGTAAAATTAGTAGATGAATGAGGGCCGGCCGGCCTGCTGATTCAGTGGCCGGCATTTGCATTTGCATACTGATCAGACACACACAGTGTATGACGAATGGCTCATCTCGATCACCACTTAATAGCTAGGGGCCTGCCTGCACCTAGATAGCCCCCTCACGCATATATTACTTAATTGTGCCATGACTTCTCCGTGTCTTGCATCATTCAATTCCAATATAAAGGAGGGCAAGAAAGAGGGATATATATAAGTGGATGTTATAGTTCTGCAGGCTGCTCCTGGTGGCTACTAAAGGATGGACACAAAGGAGTTGTAGTAGCAGCTAGCAATAATAGTAACTGACATTGTTCATACAAGATACTCTACGTACTTGATTAATTAGTTTTAGTAAAGATAGACATTCAGTACTGCTGATGTAATTTAAGCTTATTAAGTCCATCAAATAAAATAGGCTTCAGAGAAATAAACACGTAGGAAAAACTTTTTGAACAATAACTGTTAATTAAGTGTGCTGTTGTACATTGTCTTCTTTTTTCAGCGAAATGTTGTACCGCGACTTATATTATGCACTGTCATGGTAATACGAAAAATGAAAAAAAAAGAGTATGAATGACACACGTGTCTCAAATAAAAGACGTACTACCTCCATTCTTGAATATATGTTGTTTAGGACAAGTTATTTAGTTCAAAAATGAACTAATTTGATTGTCCTAAAGGCCATATATTTAACAACCGAGGGAGTATTGGTTAAATATTAACTGATCATGCATGCATATTGATTACTGTTATTACCATATGTGGGAACTAATTTTTTGATTACCATAAGCTACAGTGAGCAATTAATATAATGGTAGATAAAAAGCGTGTTTAATCATGTGAGCGCAACTAGCTAGCTAGGGCGCAGGGCGCGATCGTCTTTGTGTCCGATCCGGCCCCCACTGCACTGCGCGCCCTCCTGTGCGCCGCGCTGCCGGCCGGCTGTGTGCATCGTCTGCACATGCATTTGCATGCATCCAATCGAGATTTCTTGTCCGCTTGCATATGTTTGTTTCTGCACTGACATATATACTTCGTACCCATGCGGCCATGCACCTGTGTACTCTTAGCTTCTACGTACCTTCTACGTTCTCGGATACTATACCTCACACTAGCTTTCGATCTCCTGTAAATTGGGATCGGCACTCTCATATTATACATCTTGTATGCATGCTGCACATGTAGCTAGCTTTCTCATATACTCCAGTTTCCAATTGTATATATGTACATTCTTTAAGCTTTTCTGGATACATCATTATACTTTAATATAGACACATGATACTATATCTCAAATGTTTTTATTGGGCGTTATATTGACGACCTCCTTGTAATTTCTTGTTAAATGTGTTGCATTAATTGGAATCTAATTTTGAAGGGAGAATGTATAATATTAATGCACCCTACGAGACATACATAAGAGATTCGGCACCTCCTTTAGCAATTAAAATGAGGCTTTAATTTTGTCTCTTCCTTTTGTCAAGTATATGTGGCAAACGTCCAGGAGAAAATCCAAGGTAATGCAACTTTAGCTATTTAAGTGTACTCATCACATAAAGGTCGTCACATCGATTACCCTTTAGCTAGAGAGATTCCTTAACACACCACTGCTTATTTTCTGCATTGATTAGCAACTTCTCGCAGGTGGACCATCTAAGTTATTTCGTACATGACATACACAAGGAGACATACAAGAACCTGGATATATGTGCATTTTATTAGCTGTTAGTTATTGGGAAAAGACATACACAAACGGACATGTCCATGAAGCTGGGTAACCACTTTATGGCCTCTGAATTACATATGAGACACACACAAGGAGACATGGAAGAGCAACCCCAGTTTGGTACTTTCAAGCATATTTCTTGGCACTATGTTGTTAGCCAATTGCGGTTTATTGTATTAGCAGCTTTACCTGTAGGCAAATCGAATGCTTGGTACCAAATTAATATGCAAATATGAATGACATCAATTAAGGATCTTACTCTCTTACCAGCTAGCATTTTGTATGCGTGCATAGGTGGGCAAAAGGAATGTTCATCACAGGAGAGGCGCACTTGCTTGTAAAGTAGAGTACTATTAAGTATCCTATTATTGAATTAAATCAAAAAGAAAACTCTCACATCATATATTTCTTTAATTTTCCTTTTTTATTTTTTAAAGATATGCTATAGACCGTAGAAATAAACACACACTGATTCAAATACTTGAATGCAGCAGTGGACACGGGACCTCTGCTATAGCTTTACTATTGCGATGAATGGATGTCTGGGGTGACATGTTCATCTACACAGTACTACCACTTGCTGCAGTGATGAACTAAGTTTTATGCCTTGTTTATTATGCCCCAGCCATTTAAGGTGCCTACCAGATCGATTCATCGATTGTTTCCACTAACATCTTTATGTGTAAGCACGCGCTTCCCTTGCCTGGCCCATTCATCATATCTTCATTTCATGTGTATATGCGGCCCTGTACCAAGACTTGCATTGTGGATCATATGGAAAAAATAGAAATTTTTGTTGGTGCTAGCTAGCTAGTGCCGCAAAGTGGCGATCAAGATGCAAATGAAATCTGAACCAATATGCCAGCCAAACAAATTTCACTTAGTATACGTATGTGCGAGTTGTCGTCCTTGGCGTGCATTGATATTCCATTAAACTCCCTGTTATGGACGTACATACTCATACCAGGAGGCACAGTCCTTTGCTTCAAGAATACTCATGGTGCGTCATTTGGCAATAAGTTACTGTTGAGTCCATATAGAGTGTCTGTCGTTCATGTGTGTGCAGGGTAAAAGACACACTCTGTCTAGGGAGTAAATTTTCAGGCATGCAGCTTTCATGAGCCGTACGTGTTGAGCCAAAGTTGTACATTTTAGAATTCAGAGTATGTATATGTACAATACTTAGTCACTACTACAAAAACGGTTTCTAAGAGCGGGTAGAATAATGAGATTTCTAGGTGTGGGCAACATATGCGCCCTTTAGCTCCGAAATTTACGATAAATGGCCCGCCCCTGGAAAGTCATTTCCAGGTGCAGGTGATGGTGTCACCCGCTCTTGGAAATAGCTAGCAATAGTTTTCCACGGGCAGGTGATTGCCGACACCTAGAAGTTTGCGCCAAATTAGTAAAATGTGGTTCTCAAATTGATAACCCATTCAAATTCAACACAAATATGCATTAATTTAAAATAGATAGATTACCCATGACTAGGAAATAGTATGAGTAGATCCTCACCATAGTTATTACAATAGTGCAAGTTCGTACATCAAATAGATCACCACTTAAGTTCATACAAGTTGAAATAGCTAAGAAAGGGCACAATGCATGATCCATGCATGTCATGTTACATATTTTCAAATCTAGCAGCACACGCAGAAATGGAACATAGTTAATGCCTCCAATCGTTCAGCCTAGAACTCCATCAAAATAAGCTAGAGCACATATCAGTGCACTCCGCTCTGCTTGCTAATGATGGTCACAAACAACACTGTAAAAATTGAACAATGGAACATTGGGTTGTTCTGGCCTATAGAAATTTAGATTTGCTTGGTGCTTCCAATCTCTGGTGAAGAATGGCTCTCCACCATCGTAATTCAACCCAATTATTTTCAATCTTGATTAGGAATCACACGAAAGCTAATTGAGGCATAGGTTGAACCAGAGAGATCCTACAAGATGATAAGAGAGATAATTAATAACCTTATCAAATATAAAAACATGTAACATAAACAAAATTTTGAATGAATGTCATGTTGTTGATGAAGGTGCAAAGCCTCTCAGTAGTTAGAACCACATTGCTTTCACAAGACTCGAGTTGCTTTATTTTGAAATATGAAAAGTTCGGCATGAAGTACCGAACATTCTGAAGCTCATGTAGACAAGACTCCACGATGGTCCTCTCTTGGGTTAACCTAATAAGTGTTGGTGTGCCCATTGCTTCAATTGGAATAATTGGGTGTGGCGTGCCTACTGGCATCGAGTGATAATCTACACCTCAAGCAGGTAGGGAGAAAGAGATATGTAGTCTTGTGAAGTTTTGAACACACTTTGTTTGCACTACAGGAGAAATACCACACATATCGTCAACAACGTCTCTAATCCATCTAATATTGTTGATAAGCTACATTGTATGTACGTATCTCCATCATCAGATACCCTCCTAGAATGATTGAAGATGCACATGTGACATTGATAAACATGACTTTAAGCTCATCAAGGTTTTCCATTAGTCCCTCATATGAAATTTCTGATACAAGTCATATATCATTACCACAACATGGATGCATGGATTTCAAAGGGGACTTTGAGGTAGGAAACTCAGGTGGTAGTCTTGGCCACGACAACAGTCCGTGGAGTGGGAGTAAGTCGGTGGGGAAGGGTGGGATGCCTGCACACAGCAACAACCCAGATCTAGGCAATGGCTGGTGGCAGCCTAAATCCAGGCGACGGGTGATGTGGGGCTTGGCTAGAGATGGTTGAAGGCCAATAGAGGGAGGGGTGGCCAACGGGCTCTCCACTGAGATCCATGGTGACAGGAGGTGGTGTGCAAACAAGGAGAGAGATGGTCAGTGTTAGTGGGAGAGGGGGATGGCGGTGTTGGCCCTCAGTCGAGCTCCATGGTCTCTGACAACGGCCGTCATGGATGGGAGGGTGGTGTTTGGCAGTCGACGGTGCAGAAGAGGAGAGCTAGGGTGATGGGTGTGCGGTCGTGCGGGAGAGGGAAGACGATAGGGGTGCGGTAGAGGAGGAAAAAGGTTGGCCTAGATATTTATTTCAAGGTTATTGGTCGGTAAATTGTTGCGAACTTGAAGAGGAGGGGTTCACAACCAGTGCTCGCAAAAACTCGAGAAGCGACTCGGAGGGTACTTTTCACTTGTCGTTCTTTTTTTTTTTGGCTTTTGGACGTTGCCTATTCTGGGAGAAGCCTGCTCTTGTTGGGGGTAGCTTTTCACTTTTAGAGCTTCCGAGAGAGAAGCGAAAGTCTGTTTAAACTGCCCCAAATCAGTTACAATTAGTTGTTAGAGGATGTGAAGTGAGATGAAGAACTTGTCTACGAACAATGATAGAGATGTTCCCCCTCAGGCCTCAGCTAGCCTCTCTCTATTTAATCAAGTTTGCATTGGTACTGGGTGATTGCATGATTCTTGCATGATTGAATCTACTGGTACTTTTCACATTACAGAAGCGACACACTTCCGTACGGATTTGCTTAGAAGCAAGCTAGCTCTAGAGCCCTACAGCCAGCTGCTAGCCTACAATCCCGGCAAGCGGTCTCCTCCAGGCATGAGAAAGATCCTTCACGGAAACGAGAGAGATCGAGAAAGAATCTTCACACAGCCAACGAGATAGATAGATCCTTGCCGAGACCGATGCATCCTGGCCATCCATGCAGGCCTGCTCCACGTACAGGGTACAGTGTAGAGCCGCTCGATAATTGCTGCTGGCACTTCGGGATCGACGACGACGACATTGCCGGCCGGTGGCGCGCATTGAACGCCGCGTTGCTCCGGCAGCCGCGCCGCCGGCCGGCCGGCCGTGTGATGTGCCCGGCCCATATTGATACGGCCGGGGGCCACCGCCACAATCAATCTACAGGTACTACGCTCAGAGCCTGTCCACGATGCATGGCCGACGACCTGACGATGCTACGACTACATGCGGATGTGGTTGTATACGTGATGGCAATGAAAAGAGGGCTCGGTGGATTTAATTCAGAGCCAGTATGTACTTGATTGATTTGATGTGTTGCCAGTGCCGCATGGTCGGGTGTAGGATCTGCCAGGCATCAAAGCAAGGTGCTGCACATACACATGTGTATACGCGTGTATAGATACCGGCCGGCTGCAGGCACTAACTTTTTGTTAGTAGTATATTGAGGGCTGGAATATTTTTCCATGAACTAGAAAAATTAATGTATACTACATATCCAGATACATATAATCCGTTTCAAATTAATTGCAAGTCGTTTTGGACTTCTAGATTTATAAATATTATTATGCATCTAGGATTTGGTCATTATGGATGGTCGTTTAGTAACAAAATTGCATAGTTTACATGATTTGTTTGAGTTTGTTTCAGAGACCGACCTTTTGTTCTATTCATTTGTGACGCCTAGGTTTGCAATAAGAAACAACTATATGCATAGTTTTATGTCGAGGTTGGAATATTAAAATATACTCTTTAATTTTCTAAAAAAACATAGCATTTGTCCTTTATACTTTCTGATATATTTATACTTTCGGTCTTTAGACACACACACACACTTTCCCTCAGATATCGAATCACATCAATAGCTTCATGGATTTGGTGTCCTTTCGGTCTTTATGCATGATAGAACTGGATTTATATTGCTACGCGGGAGGGAGCAATTACTTTCCTGGGAATTATTAGTTTCAAAAACCTTTAAATGACTTGGTAGTTCCATTTTACTAGTTTGTCTACCCATATATGTGCACTGGTTAGTTGTTGCGCTGGCGTCGCTTTTTGTGCCATCGATCAACATAGTCAAGCTAGTTTACTACTAGTTCTATAGTTCTAATTAACAAGACTTTTATTGTTGTAGCTTGACAAATGGTGTTTTCGAACTAACATAAAAAGTTCATAGAAATGTCGTCATCTCCAGCATGTCTAACTAAGACGGCGATCACGGTTGTAAGCTGTTGAATCTTCACACACTGATCCAACATGCCTCCATGGCCATCGATCAGAGATCACCGCATTAAACGGCCTTCAAACATCTCTTGGCCCCAGCTAGGGTTGTCGCCGCCATATCTCTGAAACAGGCTCCCCATCTAGAGCCCTCTCGCCCCCCTACATTTATGGCTCTTCGTCCCCTCTCATGACTCTATATACAAAGATCCCCACCAACAACGGTCTACTCTTGTCTCTCTCTCTCCCTCCATCGTCCTCTCACTTTTCCGAGCCTCACTGCTTAAAAGGAGCAAAAGATACCTCTCACTTTCCCCACACATTCTCTCCGATACCATTCCCCTAAGCTACCCCTCTCTATGATCCAATTCAGAGGCTATATCTAGGCACGCGATCGAGGCGAGTACGTGTGCAGAGGCAGCTTTCGCGCCGGCTTACATTCTTTCGCCGTGCGAGCGCACTCTAATTTGCCTGCCGACGAGAGGTCTCATCTCATCAATGGCGGACGGCCTGTGCGAGGTCATGGTCGACGGCCACCGCGAGCTCCGGCACCTTTCGGGCGGCGCCGATGACCTCTTCAGCATCCTCGAGACGTGGGAGGAGTGCATGAACGGCGCCGGCGCCGGCGGGGGTGGAGGCGGCGGCCGTTCTTCGGCGGCTACGCCAGCATCATATAGCCAGAGCTCCACCGGCGGTTCCGACTCCGGGGCCGTGACGGGAGCTAGGCCGCCGGCGAACAGCCGGCGGCGCTCGCGCGATGGGGAGAGAGGCGTTGCTGGCGCCCGTGGCGCTACCGTGCAGAAGAAGCACAAGGGTTTGGCTGCGGCGGCCATGGCGGCACAACAGGATGAGGCCGCCGATGAGGGGGCGGTGAAGATGTCGCACATCGCGGTGGAGCGCAACCGGAGGAAGCAGATGAACGAGCACCTCACCGTGCTGCGATCGCTCATGCCATGCTTCTACGTCAAGAGGGTAATAAGTCTATTAGCGATTTATCTACTCTACTATTTCATATGCAGGTCTAAACATATACGTAGAGTAACATGCATTTAATTTGCTACCCTATTTCTTATTCACTTTTTCAACTCTTGATGATATGCAAAGTACTACAACGGAAAATCTCACACATATTCATGATCATGATAAGTTGTCTTAGGTTTTTCACTCTTCTGATGAACAAAGCATGGGCAAATGATCCAAAAGTAAAACTACACCATATATATCTTCCATCTTTAATTCCAAAACTAGAAGCTAGCTTGGGTATTAATTGCTACAGAGTTTCCTTGCTTTGCATTGGGCCTATCATTCTCTAGTTTGGAACTAATTAACTGTGGGGATAGCAGCCACAATAATTGAGTACTGCACTGCACTGCACCTGTAGTATGTGCTTATTGCATTGAGTAAGTGTGACTAGCAATGTTTGTAGAATCTGCATACAAACACACACTCAAGTAAGTGGCTAGCAATGATTTGTGTGCACTATAGTAACTGTCCATGCACACTGAAAGTGTGTCTCCATGCAAGGACGACGACGATGGTCGATGGCCTGCCTGCTCTTGACTTACCTGTAGTACGTGTGTCTCCCTCCTTCTGTTGTCATGTTTGCTGCATCCTCCTTGTACAAGCTTGCGCTGTGGCATGTACTAGGGCATATGATCGGACTACAACATTTATTGCACCACGTTGTTAAACGCATGATGCTGCGTTCAGCAACCAACCAACTAGGTTAATAACCTACAATTCATTTATGTACTTGATCTCTTGTAAACATTACTCCCGCTGTCTCAAACTACTTATCGTTTTAGCTTTTCTAGATACAATACTTTTGTTATGCACCTACAAAAGAGAGAGCGATCAAAATGAAGAGATCATGAGAGATGGAGACAAAAGCGTAGAGAGATCAAGCATCATTGTATTATATTAACACCTCTGCATTAGCACACATTACTAAATGATGAAGTACTGCAGGGAGACCAAGCGTCCATAATAGGAGGGGTGGTTGACTACATCAAGGAGCTGCAGCAGGTGCTTCGTTCGCTGGAAGCCAAGAAGCACCGCAAGGCCTACGCGGAGCAGGTGCTCAGCCCGCGGGTCGCCGTGTCGGCGGCCAGCCCGCGGCCGCTCGTCGTCAAGCCCACGCCGCCGCTCAGCCCGCGTGTGGCGGTGCCGATAAGCCCACGGACGCCGACGCCCGGCAGCCCGTACAAGCCGCTACCTGCCGGAAGCAGCAGGCTCCCGCACCCGGCGGCGGCCTACATGACGATGCCGTCGCCGTCGCCGGCGATGGCGACGACGCCCGCGACGTCGTCGTCGTCGTCATCCTACTCGCACGTCGACCAGCAGCACTACCCGGCGACGTCGTACCTGCCGACCCTGGACAGCCTCGTAACCGAGCTCGCCGCGCAGGCCGCCGCCGCCGGCGGCGGCAGGCCCGCGGCGGCGGGCGGGCTGCTCTCCCTCCCCGATGTGAGGGTGGAGTTCGCCGGGCCCAACCTTGTGCTGAAGACGGTGTCGCACCGCGCTCCGGGGCAGGCGCTCAAGATCATCGCCGCGCTGGAGAGCCTCTCGCTCGAGATCCTTCACGTCAGCGTCAGCACCGTCGACGACACCATGGTGCACTCCTTCACCATCAAGGTGATCTACGTACTAACCTTCTTGCATTGCATTGTGTTGTCTCCCACACAATTTTCCTTCTTATATACTATACATGCATGGCTAATATAATCCGAACTAACAATACATTATGACTGCTAATTAAATTCAAAATAGAAATCACTTGAATATATATACAGATAGTAACATATATGTAGAATAAAAAGATGGACATAATAATCATAGTGCAACGATATTTTCTCGAGGCATGCACACTGAATTGAGCATGGACCAGGTATTCAATAGGGTGTGTTCATTTCATGTGAGACCTATATCTGTAGCGTACCATTCTAACTCCCCCAGTAATCATGCAAGAGCATCTCATCATATCGTCTCGACATGGCCATTGCTGTTCAAGCTAAAGCCCTGCTGGATGCATGCTTTGGCTAAAAAAAACTTCCCAAATAATTTGAAAAGAAAAACAGGATCCAGCCCATCGGTTTCATAAATGCCCTAGCTAGTGTATAAGCTAGGTTATACCGGGACATATATATCCACTGTAGAGTTGGAATACGCACAGTGCTGTGAGTGGTATGCACTGTGCAGTGTATGCAGACATATGGTGAACAGGATCTTGTGTGCATTGTTTAGGCTTAGGAAATGTTCTGTTGTCCCTGATTGAGAGGAGTGCACTGTGTTGTGCATTACTCCCTGTCCCTGTTTTCATTGTCGCTAGAAAACCATGCGTATCAGGACCGAGGGAGCTGAGTGCATGATAAAAACTAGCAAAGCATGACTTTTATCCTGAAACGGGGAATAGAGCATTAATTTCACGCATGCTTTCGATCTTATTGTGTGTACAGATTGGGATCGAGTGTGAGCTTAGCGCGGAGGAGCTTGTGCACGAAATTCAGCAAACGCTCTTGTGCGACGTGTGATTCGCTCTACGAGCTGCATGAACAGAAGGTGATAGAGCAACTTGGATGCGTGGCTACTGTCCATATGCAGGCAGCAGCTCAACAGTTAACACAGGAGCACAGCTATATCTCCGTGCAACTGTGGTGTGGCTGAGCAAGCTGTAAGCTCTAGCCAAAAGTTACAGATCAGGGCTTATTTTGATCTGTAGCTCTGTGTGTAGCGCGTACGAATACCTTTTTGGATATTGTCTTTGATTTCTGCCGCTGAATAATTAATCGATCCCTTTTCAACTTGATCGACATGTGTAGAAGCTGAATTTTGTACTTGTGTTGTTTTTGCATTTGCATATGGTGTGTATTTAGTTCATGCATGCACTGCACGACATGATCGAGCCTAAAGTACTCTACGTGTGACTTTGTAGCTCCAAACAAGTTGTTATATATATATCTCTTCACAGCAGGTGTAGTGTTTTCGAGAAATATTTGTGATGATGAGCTATAGTTTTAGATCGACTAGTCCAGAGAGGAAACCTCCTATAACCCATCATTTCCTCCTAATATCTCGTTCTTCTAACTGAACACCTTCTTTTCCAAATCCTTGGGAAGGATCGATCGTTTGGTTCAGCTAGTGGGAATCAAAACCCCACCATTTTTTCGCACACTCAAAGGTCGTCCTCCTTTAGTTTCGTGTGGTTGTATGTTAAAACTTGATAAGTTTCGTGTGGTTGTATGCTAAAACGTGAAAAATGTCCCAAGTGATTCAGTATTTATGCCATTGAGAATTTGAGATGGGTCTCCATGGACGAGACCTCAACGAGCTTGCCCTTGTCCTGACCTCTGATCAAAAAATACTAGGGTTCACTCTACTAAGGTTTTCAAAGTTTACTCACACATGCACTGTCCTCTCACTAGGCCAGAAACGATTTGTCCTAGCGGCTAAAACCGGTTTTTGCTGGCGGGCGCGACACCCGCCACAACTTTGAGCCGCAGAAATGGCCCTTTGTCTGTGGCGGGTAGCCGGCTCGCCGGCACGAGCCATTTGTGCTGGCGGGTCACTTAAACGACCGCCGCGAAATGCCATCGCGTCGGCAATTACTTACAACCCGCCAAAGACAAATGCCATTTGTGCTGGCGGTCGTTTAAGTGACCCGCCAGCACAAGGGTCATCTTTGCTGGCGGTTGCTTAGACCGCCCGCCACAGAAAGCATTTTTCCCATTTCCTATATAATTCCCCACAATTGTTTATTATTTGTATATAATTTGTCATTTTCGTCTATTATTTTTTTTCACATTGGTATTTGTATGCTAAATTTTATTTAATTTGTATTTAACCGCCAAATCCAAATATATGTCTCACAAACACATAATCCAAACTAAAATAAAAAATGTATACATAAGTCACATTACAAAACATTGTGCATAATAGCTAACCCTAAGACACCAATCTACGTAACCTTTCTGCATCGTCTAATGTCAAAACTCCTTCTTTATCGAAGAATTCTCCATCCTCGTGGCAAATCTCACATAGGATGAATCTCGCCATGTCCGCACAAATGTTGGTGATTTGATTGTCGCCAAGTTGCCCCCATGATCCCTCAATGGTAGGCATCTGCACGTAAACGCAATAAATGAAGATTGTTATGCATTACCATTAGGACCATAATTAGCACATACATAGTTGTGTACAAACAAGAGGCTTACGTCTTCAGGATTCGTCCGGTACCTCCCATTATTTCTCAAAACCTCACACACATAATATCCACATAGCACACTGCCAGGAGGTTGTTTGTAGCACTGTAAACAAATAAAAAATGATCGGTACTAATTAACAGAAGCGTACAACCCTGATAAAAATGATTGGTACTTATTAACAGAAGTGTTCTTACCCATTTGGCATGTCGTATCACCAATTTTTCTTCTTGTGCTCCCGCCATTGAGTATGTATAGCCTATACGCACTTTATGGATACAAAGACATAAGTTAGTAATACAATTTGAAATATAGCCGATACACGCAGTAGTGATTATATATTGCACTTAGTTGTCTTACTTTCTTATAATCTCAATGATTTTCTTGTAAGAAGCCTCTCGAATAGTGTAATGAGTCGAAGACCCCCACGAGCTTCCCAACTTCGACACATGTGAAAGCAAATGAAATGATCGCTGCATAAAATTAAAATAATTAATATAAATAGACTAAAAAATGAAGGCAAATGATGAAATATTTATTTAAAGGATCTTACTCAAAATGGTAAGCAAACTTGATAGAATCCTTATGTTGGTTTTTCCTCATGAGCCTTGCAATGTATGCAGACACCTCGTGAAGTTTAGCTTTCTCGTAACCCTTTATTAAGTCTTCCTTCTCTTTTGGTGTCTTTGCTTCTTCCTCTATTTGCTTTCTTAGTTGATCCCTCATTATGACGTGTGTTGTGACTGGCTTACTTGTTGCGGGTCAACATATGCTACCTTCCACCTCCCATTTGTCTTCTTTTCATCAGACGCTTGCATCCTGCAAAAAAGTTTACTTAGGATGGTAATAACAATACATATGGAATTCAATAGATTTGGATGTCGTATAGGGATGTTGACTTACATGGACCAAATGGTGACGAGGTTTGTGTCGAGTTTTTCACGACGGAACATCGCATGCAAATCGGGGAAATCGATCGCAACCTTCCGTTCAAAAGAGCTACTGAACACCCATTTCGGGACATTGCCGGTGATAGTGTGAATGCCTTGCTGCATGGCGTGCATTATTCAAGTATGCAGCCTCATCAATTCTGACGGCCCTTCGTTTAGTTGCCACCTAAACAAGAATGGTTTGCCATGCTCATATTTGTCGGGCACCTCATTCGACGAAAACATACTTATGTGCTCCTCCTTTTGTTTTTGAAAAGAGGTTCGGGATAAAGACTTTTCATCTGGTGCCTTCTTGAGTACTTGAACATTAGGTGATTCTTTACCGGATGTTGGATCCCGTTTAGGTTTATTCTTTAGTACTTTCAAGAACAAGTCAACATCAGATGATTTCGTCTTTGGTTCATATCAGTTTATCATCCGGTGTATTGTTGTTGGCGTCTTGGTTGCTGGAGGAGGAGATGGTGGTCTTGGACATGGCGGAGGAGACGATGGTCTTGGAACAAATTTTGGAGATGATGATGCCCCTGCCCCTGATGTCGGAGGAGTTTGTGGTCTTGGAACGGATTTCAAAGATGATGTCCCTGCCCCTGCCCCTGCCCCTGCCCCTTCCCCTGATGTCGGAGGAGTTTGTGGTCTTGGAACAGATTTCGGAGATGATGATGCCCCTGCCCCTGCCCCTGCCCCTAATGCCGGAGGAGTTTGTGGCATGTTGTTGTCATTAATGTTAACTCCCTGCTCCACAATCATCATGTTGTTGTCATTGTTACCGCCTCCATGTTCCCCACCCATTGTGTACTCGACCATTGCAGCATCTGGATCCTGGGGGGTACTCGTTCTTGGCTAGGTTGCAAGTAGGGATTTGGTGATGCATTAAGTATAATATCTCGACAATGCCACAGTATGTATTGGTTCCTCTCATCACCGAGAAGCTCGATCCCATCCTCAGTAGGGATATCAATCTCGCACGACTCATCAGAAACCGAAACAACTTGAACCCATGTGTACTCTGGCGGTGGTGGATTCGGAAACACACGACCCGTTAGTGCCATGGTTGTCCCAACTTCTCGAAACTTATCTAGTTTTCTTCCATATGGAATAGCCAACTTGCATGGTGTATCCTCTACAATGTCATCCACAGGATGCTTGGCGTTAGTAATAGAACCAACACTACTTGGAGTCGAGATGGCTCCGATCTGGGCAAGCATCAAGTTTGGAGGAACCTGTCCAGAACCACCAGATATTAGATTCTCTGCACTTGGCCCAACAGAAGTTTGTTGTTGTTGTTGTATGAAGAAGCCTATCAATTCTTGCTTGACAATTTCTCTCATCTGGTCTTCAAGCTTCTTCTTATAACGGTCTCGCTTTTTATAACTTGATCAGTGTTCACGAAATGCTTTACCCCAGGGCAAGGTAGAAGAAATCCCTCGAACACGGCCAGGGTGCTCAGGCGTTCTGATCGCGGTGGTTAGCATATCTTTCTCCTTGTCGGGCACGAAAAGTCCTTTCTTTTGCATTTCCGCAAGTCCTTCCAGCTTCTAATAAATTTGTTCTGTTGAGGGCTTCTGGAATGAAACATTAACGTCAGGTGCTATAGCTGGAACTTGAGCAAGGATCCAATTCCTGCTACGCTCATCCATGCCTTCAAAAATAGTTGGTAAACCAGCTACCCTCCTTTCTTCTTCCTCCTTCCTCCATTTTGCCATTTTGGAAGCATATCCTCCCGAACTCAAGCGATGGGGGTTCTCAGCAGCTTTCATAGCCTTCTCCTTTTGTTGGATGCTCAGAGCTACTGCTTCTGTCATCTTCTTTTGATCTACGAGTTCTTTCCAGACTGCTAGCGGAATGTTACCATACACATCCCTAGCATCCTTTCCTTTCTGGACAAATTCAGTATTAAGTGTAGACCTCCAATTCATAAGAGCTCTTCCACAAAGGCCCTCAGCAAAAGTTCTACCTGCATTTTTGTACCTTCCAGATAAACAAACTTTTCTTTCACTTTGGCCCATAATACATCCTTCGTAGCCTTAGGGACTGTCTTCCAATTAGTAGTTGTGATCCAAGACGCCAATTGGTCTCTGACAATTGCACCGACGATGTTCCGAAACCTAGCAGCTATCCCCTTAGGTTCGACGGGCACACCTTTGTCACCCAACCGTTCTATCACAAGTTGCCCTCTTTCAGGGATCTGGTTTCTTCTTCTATGACCACGTTTCCTTTTCAGGTTACTAGAACTAGTAGTACCCGAAGGTTGTGGTTCTGAAATGACTTCTGCCTCTTGGGCACGAATGTTAGATGCTCTACGACGTCGTCGCGGGGATCGGTCATTGTTCTACACATGAAACACTATTTAAAGTATATCTTAATTGAATAAACAAACATTAATTTGAGTGAATGTGCATGCAGACCTCATTATCGCTCGGTTCATTTATGCTGGCGGTCAGCTTAAGCCACCCGCCAGCACTGATACCTCTCCTGGCGGGCTATTAAGCTAACCGCCAGCACACTTGTCTGAATATCTTCGGTCGGAACGCGGTTTGACTCACTCACTCGCTCACTCACTCACTCGCTCACTCACTCGCTCGCTCACTCACACACACACACACACACACACACACACACACACACACACACACACACACACACACACACACACACACACACACACACACACACACACACACACACACACACACACTCGCTCGCTCCCAACCCTAGCCGCCGCCGCAAGCGCCGCGAGCCCCACCACAGCCGCAACCGACCCTGCCCCCCGCCACCGCCGCTCGTGAGCTTCGCCAACGTGCTGCCGCCTCAGCCGCCGTCGGCAAACTATCGACCCACTCTTCAACCTCCAGTTCCTCGACCGACGTCGAGCAGGTTCACTGCCGTCGCATGGCGAGCAGATCCGTGGCGCCGAACCTTAGCCAATTTGTGCCTCTCCCCCCTGCTGACTTGCCCGTCGTGTCGGCTCCGGTTAGTTTGGTTCAGGACAAAGTCAAATGGTGTCATCTACAAGTGTCCGAACAACCACGTGGTTTGTTTTTCATCTCATGCCCTAATTCATTTGATTAGTACTGATTCGGTTGATATAATATTAGTGATTATTAGTTGATTATTAGTTGACATAATATTAGTAGGATTTGTTGATTATTATTGATTCGGTTGATATAATATTAGTAGGATTTAATGATTATTATTGATTCGGTTGATTAATATTAGTAGGATTTGTTGATTATTAGTGATTCGGTAGATATAGAATTATCCACATTTGTTGATTATTAATGATTTGATTGATATAATTTTATGTCTATAGAATTATCCAATTTATTGATGGAAGCCACATTTGTTGTTTATTCTTTTAGGAGGACCCTAAATCATGCGAGGAAGTTTATTGGAAAAATCAATACATCAACCATTAGAAAACATTTCACCCTCATTTGTTGCCGCCAAACTATCAGTCGTTTAGCAGTTTAATTGGTGCAATGCCAGAAGCGGCACCAGGAGCGGCACAACCGTCTAGTGTTGTGTATCCGCCGGGGCAGGTGCAGGAGCCACCACAAGCAAATTCAGAATTTCTGGAACAATGGAATCAGATGAAGTGTGTCATTTCTGATCTGAAGGTGGGGATGAGTGATTTGAAGATAGCGAGTAATGAAACGAGGCTTGAACTTGCAGACCATAGAGGGCAACTTAATGACATTATGGCGGAAATTGGCTATCGGAAGAAGCACAACAAAAATCAAGGATTCTGCATGCAGGGCACCATCCTCGCTGTTGTGGTCTTGATAATAGGTTTAGTGCTTGGTAGCTATATCACAGCCGGACTGTCTAAGAAATTTGAGTGAGGCAAAGTTGTGTTGATTTGTTAGTGAGGCCCCTACTGTAGTGTACTTTAATTTGTGTTGGTTTTAAGTGTGCTTTGAAACATTTGTCATCATGCATGTTGTTTGTGTGAAATAAACCTTTCTAAGGTGCTCTTTGTGTTGATATTTCTGTCGGGGACAGCCCTGAGGGTCCCCTAAAACAACCGGGGAAATCCTGCTTAAAACCTGCAAAAAACCGAAACTAAACACATCTCACTTAAGCACACACACGGGGCACGGCCCGCACCGCGGTGGTCCCCGCGGCCCACCGAAGTGGCCCACTCAAAGGCCCCCTCGAGCAAGTTCCGCCTCGCTCGAGGGTTCACACCTCCCTCGAGCAGGTTCCGCCTCGCTCGAGGGTTCACAGCCCCCTCGAGCGGGCTCCGCCTCGCTCGAGGGATCGCTTCCGCCTCGCTTGAGACTCCCTCACGCGCAAGCCCATTCCCGCACGCGGGTACGGGCATTTAATGCTCTGACACGGCGGGGCGGCGCCATCATGCGCCTGGGAATCACGTCCCGGTCGTGTTGCACCAACTCCCTAGGGGGAACCCATCCCCGTCACTGTGGGGGACTGTGCGACGTGGCCGGTGTCAGCCCCGTGACACTACGCTGCCTACTCCTGTACGGCTAACGTGCCGAGCCCTCGAAGGGGGGGCCGGCCACACCCTCGAACCATGTTCTCGTGAACTTGCAGGGCCAGGTCATGACGCTAGGCCGGCGGGACGCCATCCCTGCCACTGTTGGTCGTGTGCGGCCGCCCCCGTGCTCGCAACACCACGCAGGGCATTGTTACAACCACTCCGGCGCCGTGCTGCATGCGGGGGCAGGACGCTGCCACACCTACCACTGTACCCCGTACGGATCGCCGTCGACAGCTTCCTCAAGCCTTTCTGAATACGCCACGACCAGCTACTACGCCCATACCCTCGAAGCTACCACTGTTCGGGTACAAGATACGCAATGATGACCAGATCGTGGCAAGGATCGTCAAGGCGGCCGCCTACTCTGCGGCGTTGCACACCATACTTCCCCATGTAGCTGAATAGTGCAGCATGCTTGTAATTCGCCCTCTCCTTGGTCTAAAAAAGGAAGGTGAACTCCCCCGCTGCGGGGGACAGGACACGAGACAACACACATTCTCCAATTCTCCTGCAACATCTGAACTCATTCCGATCACTCCACCAGGGACTTGGAGGCCTCGCCTCCTCTCCCGTCCAGCTTGTAGCCGCCCCACTACAGGCACCCCGGTGCTGAGTAATACAGTGCCTCGAGCACACCACTGCTGGACGTACGGCCCCCGGCCGGAACCAGGATAAATCTTGTGTCTCTAGTTGCTTAGCATCGACCATTGAGGGATAGACCTTGGCGCTTACTACTGGTTAGTGTCGGGACCATATTCCGCACCGACAGTTGGCGCCCACCGTGGGGCACACGAGCGCTGAAGGTCAATCCGCCATCAACTCCCTCCATGGTGATTCACACCGAGTACCGCGACACGAGTTACTCCATGGGCAGCTCGGATCCCCTCCCCGCCGGGTTCGAAATCCGGTTCGGGGGCCTGAATTTCCAGGCTACGGGGAACGGCTACCTGATGCGCCTCACCAACCATGAGGAACTTCGTGCGCGGCGCTAGGCTGGGTCCATCCCGGTCGCCGCTGCACGAGTCGCCACAATGCCAATGCCCGCCAGCACGGAAGCTGCGGGCCTATCAGCGTCACGGCGCCACCGCCGCTTCGGCCGGCCGCTCGCGCCGGGCACGGTCGGAGCGACGGCACGCCGAGTGCGTCGCCTCACAATGCGCGCGCGCCGTCGGCCACGACGCGCCGGCCCCCGGCGGGGGAGCGCGCGGTCTGCGGGCCGCGCTTCCCCATCGGTCTACGCGGCGCCACGACGACCTACACCGCCAACGCCAACGCCGCGCCGCAATGCGCGGAGGTTCCCCCCCGGCCGCCACGTTTACGTCGCCGGGGACCCTAGCGCCTCCGCCGGCGGCGAGTCGTCCCTAGGCTCTCTCGACGCGTTGCCACCCGCCACCTTGCACGGCACGCGGAGTGGGGACTTCTCGGCGTGCGGGACCCGCAAGTGTTCGGGCGATTTCTCGACGCCACGGACCATCGGTTCGCTCGCTCCGACGACTCCAGCACCGGAAGCTACGATCTCGCGCGAGAATGCTGCGTCGTCATCGCCAACGACCCAGCGAACGCCACCGGCGCAACGGGCGTCGGCGACGGAGAAATTCCGCCCGCTCTGGAGACCGCTTCGCGCCTGGCAGCAGGACCAAGCGCCCCCGCTCCTTCACCCCTAACGGGGGCTGATATCAACGCACAGCTGGCCCAAGCATGCGAGCTCGAGGCTAAGCTGGCGGAAGAGCACCGGATGGTACGGCTACTCCGCGCCTCCATGGCAGAAGAGGCTTCCGCGCGCGGCGAATGTGCGCGTGAGCTGGGCATACAGGCCCGCGACCGCAGCAATGCCGATTTCAACGTCGACAACCCGGATACACCTCCGCGAGCAAGCCAAAAGTTCATCGCCACCGCGATGCTGTTGCAGGCCATGCCCGCCCCTTCAACGCCTGAGGCGTGGAACCTGCACCGCGAGGCGCAGGCGATCATCGAGCAAGCGGCCGTCCAGCAGGCCGAGAGCTCGGCGTCCCGCATCCGCCGCCGGGGGGACGCGCGGGGCGATGGGGGCGCGCGGGGGGCCGAACCCTCGGTGCACGCGGGTGGATCGACGGAGCGCCCCGCCGACCCGGGGCGCACACCGGCTAAAGAACGGCTCCTCGTCACGCGCGGGCAAGCACGGGACGGCGATGCCCGCAACGTCATCAACGCTCGGCGGACGAGCAAAGCGGATGCGCGAGCGGTAGCAGGCTACCACCCTCGGCGGGGCGGACGCTACAATAGCGATGAGGATCGCTCGCCAACGCCAGAGCCCCCGGGAACCCGCGTGTTCAGCCGGGAGATCCGCGCGGCGGCCTTTCCCCAGCGCTTCCGCCAGCCCACGACCATCGTCAAGTACAACGGGGAGACAGACCCCAGCGTATGGCTCAACGACTACCGCCTGGCGTGCCAGCTGGGCGGGGCCACCAGCGACGAGGTCATCATCCGCAATCTCCCCCTGCACCTCGCCGACTCGGCGCGGACGTGGCTCGAGCACCGCCGGCCGCCCGCATCCACAACCGGGATGATCCGGTCCGCATGTTCGTTGGCAACTTCCGGGGCACATATGTGCGCCCGGGAACTCCTGGGACTTGCGCTCCTGCACCCAGAAGCCTGGCGAGTCGCTCCGGGACTTCATACGGCGCTTCTCCAAGCGCTGCACGGAGCTCCCGAGCGTGGCGCAATCCGAGATTGTGCAGGCCTTCCTCGAGGGCACCATGTGCCGGGACCTCGTGCGCGAGCTGGGGCGCAACCCGCCGGTCGACTCGAATGAACTGTTCGACATCGCCACCAGCTTTGCCTCAGGCGAAGAGGCTGTGGGAGCGATCTTCGACGGCAAGAAGGGCAAGCGCACGGACGACGCGCCCGCGGAGGGCGGCAAGTCCAAGGAGCCCCACCAGAAGGACAAGCGGGGCAAGAAGGCGAAGAAGCCGCGCCGCGAGGTGCGCGAGCAGGGACGCGACGCCGACGATGGTGAAGCCCTTGCTGTTGACCCGGCTCGACGGGGCCCTCGACCAGCCCCTCGAGGTCCGGGGGTTTTCGACGACATGCTGAAGAAGCCATGTCCCTACCAGAAGACGCCAGTCAACCACACTCTCGAGCAATGCGACTTTCTCAAGCGGTTCTATGGCCGTGCCGCCGCGAAGGACGCCGAGGCCAAGAAGGACGGAGGTGATGGCGACGCCGGCGGCTTCCCCGCTGTGGAAAATGTTTTCCTCATCTTCGGGGGGCCGACCGTTGACATGTCGTGCCGCCAGCGCAAGCGGGAGCGGCACGAGGTTCTCGCCGCGGAGAAGGCGCCTCCCTCCTTCCTTGACTGGTCGAAGGATGCCATCACATTCAGCCGCGAGGATCACCCGAACCGCATCCCCAATCCGGGCCAGTACCCGCTGGTGGTCGACCCGGTCATTGGGAACGCGCGGTTCTCGAAGGTCCTGATGGACGGAGGCAGCAGCCTCAATATCCTCTATGCGCACACGCTGCGCCTGCTGAGAATCGGGTTGGACCAGCTGCGGCCCAGCACGACGCCGTTCCATGGCGTCGCTCCAGGAAAGCGCGTCCAGCCCCTTGGGCAGATCGACCTGCCTGTTTGGTTCGGCACTCCGAGCAACTACCGCAAGGAGATGCTCACCTTCGAGGTGGTGGGGTTCCGGGGCGCATATCACGCTATACTTGGGCGGCCCTGCTACGCCAAGTTTATGGCTGTCCCCAACTACACCTACCTCAAGATGAAGATGCCGGGGCCAAATGGCGTCATCACCGTGGGCTCGTCCATCGAGCACGCCTTCGACTGCGACGTCGAATGCGTGGAGCACGCGGAAGCACTAGCGCTGGATGAAGCGCTGGTGACCAACCTGGAGAAGATGGTCAACGAGGACCTCGACTCCACCACCAAGCACGCCGGCAACTTCGAGGCCGCGGAGCAGACCAAGGAAGTGCCCCTTGACCCTGCTGCCCCCGAGGGCAAGGCGTTTAGGGTCAGTTCTACCCTTGACCCGAAATAGGAAGTGGTGCTCGTCGACTTCCTCCGCGCGAACGCTGACATCTTCGCGTGGAGTCCCTCGGACATGCCAGGCATCCCGAGGGAGGTCACCGAGCACTCCCTTGACATCCTACCTCACTCCCGCACCGTACAGCAACGGCTCCGCCGCTTCGACGAGGAGTGGCGGCGTGCGATCGGAGCGGAGCTGTGGAAGCTCCTCGAGGCTAGGTTCATCAAGGAAGTGTTCCACCCTACGTGGCTAGCCAATCCTGTATTAGTAAAGAAAAAGAATGGGAAGTGGCGGATGTGTGTAGACTACACGAGTCTTAATAAAGCATGTCCAAAAGTTCCTTTTCCTTTGCCACGTATCGATCAAATTGTTGATTCGACCGCCGGGTGTGAACTACTTTGTTTCCTTGATGCCTATTCCGGGTACCATCAAATCAAAATGAAGGAGTCCGACCAGCTCGCGACTTCATTCATCACGCCGTTCGGGATGTATTGCTACGTCACGATGTCGTTCGGCCTCCGGAACGCGGGTGCGACGTACCAACGGTGCATGCAGCACGTTTTCGGAGACCACATCGGCCGGACCGTCGAGGCGTACGTAGACGACATAGTCGTGAAAACCAGGAAGGCGGACGACCTGGTTGGCGACCTCAGCATCGCGTTCGGCTGCCTACGGGCCAACGGGGTAAAACTGAACCCCGAAAAGTGTGTCTTTGGCGTGCCGCGGGGCATGCTTCTAGGATACATAGTCTCCCAGCGAGGTATCGAGGCCAACCCAGAAAAAGTTGCAGCCCTCGAGCGAATGGATCCGATTCGGGACCTCAAAGGGGTACAGAAGGTGTTGGGATGCCTTGCCGCCTTGAGCCGCTTCATCTCGCGACTCGGTGAGAAAGGCTTGCCCCTCTACCGCCTCCTCAAGAAGAACGAGCGCTTCTCCTGGACTGCCGAGGCTCAAGAGGCGCTTGACAAGCTGAAGGCGTCCTTGACCCGCGCCCCAATCCTCACACCAACGCGAGACGGCGAGCCCCTGCACCTCTACGTGGCCGCAACTACCCAGGTGGTCAGCACCGTGATCGTGGTAGAACACACGTAGGAGGGGCATGCCTTGCCGGTTCAGCGGCCGGTGTACTACATCAGTGAGGTCTTGTCCGACACCAAGGCGCGCTACCCTCAAGTCCAGAAGCTGCTCTACGCAGTGGTCCTCGCGTGGCGCAAGCTCTGCCACTACTTCGAGGCCCACCCTGTCACGGTGGTTTCCTCCTTTCCACTAGGAGAGATCATCCGCAATCCGGACGCAGCGAGCAGGATCGCCAAGTGGTCGGTGGAGCTGATGGGCGAAACGCTCGCCTACGCCCCGCGCAAGGCCATCAAGTCCCAGATCTTGGCAGATTTCGTTGCCGAGTGGACGGACACGCAGTTGCCGCCGCCGCAGATCCAAGCAGAGTGCTGGACTCTATACTTCGACGGCTCGGTGATGAAGACCAGGGCGGGCGCGGACCTACTCTTCGTGTCACCCCTCGGGGAGTGTTGACGGTGAAAATCCGTCAACCTAGCCATGAGTTTACCTTCGGTGTTGGCATGACTTTTGTATCTTATTCATTGGTACTAACCCCCGTGGTATAACAAGTTCACTTGTGCATGTCGGTTTTGGAGTTAAGTGTTTGCGCAGGGTTTTAATGTTGAAAGCAAGACTTTCGGGATAAGTTCATTAAGCACCTCATGACAAGACCTTGAAGCCCGATACAAGTCAAGCAATGAAGTGAACATGACTCCAAGAGCCCAAGGACCAAGCCCGAGAAGATGATAAACTCCGAGGACCGAACCGAGAAAAGTGCTTGAATCTTGCAAGACAAGGAGTTGAGTCCAATTCGGAGAGAAACCGACGTCAAGGGCCCACACGCAAAAGGGGAGAACATCTAGAAGACGTGGGAAGCAACACCGGGCGAAGCGAGCCGCGGGATGGGCCGACTGGGCCCGGGCCGGCCGGCCCAGCCCAATTCGGGGCCCAATCGGCCTCCCCTTTGACCTAAATCCTTCTCAGGCTATAAATAGCCCCCTGACCGAGAGCCACGCAGAACCGAAGTTGTAATCCGCCGCCGAGGAGCAGAGAAGCTTGAGGGACACCATCTCGGAGATGAGGATCGTGCTAGTTGTCTAGGGTTTCCCTAGCCGACGTGGGAACCTTGCATGGAAGACCACGTCGGAGCTCCGGAGCAAGGATCAAGATCGAGGGAGGGCCCCGGTGGTGATCTTGTTCATGTAATCATTCATGGTGAAATTTGTAAGTGAATCCGATTTCTAGCGATTAAGTGCCTTCTCGATGATTTTGTTTTCTTCTTGGTTTTGCTTCTTCTACGATCTAGTTTGCAGCTAGATTAGATAGGGTGCTCTTGTAGCCGCGGTGGCTAGAGGTGCATGCCGGACCGGCCAAGTGATTTCAACTTGTTCTATCGAACTCGCCCTAGACTACCCGCATGAATAGGGATACGTTGTGAAAGAACGGGGTTCCGAAAGGCGGGCGTTTTCGGAGTCGGATGGAAGGCCACGATTTAAAGATGCTTTTAATGAGATTCGCTTTTCTATCTTCATCTATCTTGTTTGGAACTACAACATAAGCATGATCTAGATTCTCTAGATTGGTTATCTCTTGCTTTGTCTTGCTACCTCTTTAGTAGATTATATTAGATTCGTTTTCCTTATGATATCTTAGATTAGATGCAATTTGATTCTTCAATAGATAGCTTTACCTTGCTTTACTAGATTGAATCCTTGCGTTGCACATTGTTCCACGGATTCGATACCTTGGGTTCACCACTCGAGGGAAGAAGGGTCCCTTGACTACGACGGGAGACTTGTCCGCTTGCAAGTCATAAACGAACTTTGATACAACTATTAACCGTCAACAAGCCCCTTTTTCTGGCGCCGTTGCCGGGGAACAAGCAATCAAGATCCGATCTAGTATCGCTTATCTTTCAGTTTTTATTTTGATTTTCTTTTGCAGCTCTTAAGTTTGATCATCCTCAAAAAGAAAAAAATCAATCTAATCTAGTTTTGATTAATCCTAGTTTTTATGTTTATATTTTTGTTTTATCACTAACCCTAACCGGAGATGGTTGGCTACCTCTCCAAGAAACCCAAACTTTTTTGTGGATGATCCAGGAAAACTTTACAGGCAAAGGTGACGTGCAACACAAGCTAAAGGGTTGGAAACCCTAGATCCAAAGTCGAAGGACCGTCAAAATCTCCAAGGGAATCACCACCTCCAAGTCCAAAGGAAGATCAACCTCAACCACCGGAGCGCTACGCACCCCGACATCGTTGATCTACCTATCATAAACCTTCAAGACGTCGGGAGGCCGTTCAAGATCAAGGTCTCAACTATCCGCATGACGATTGCGAGAGCTGAATGCATACGAGCCGGATTCCTTGAGTGGCATATCGGTTCACTTAAGAGGAGGATGGAGAAGATGGAGATGGAGAAAGAAGCTCAACACCTAAAGGCTGCCAAGGCAAGATCCACATGCGAAGTGTTCATCATAATGAAGATGCTAGAGACGCAAGTGGGACAACTTGCCGGGCGCCCGATGGGCAACAAAGAAGAATATCCGAGACAACTCCAAGGTCCTAAGACGGCGGAGGCTACTCAAACTCGTTCGGGAGAGATGAAGGATCACACTAGAGACCATGGAGATCACGACCGAAGGACCGGAGTTCGAGATGCCGAGCCACAAGGAAGTTGTTGCATCCGTCAAGACCAAAGGACAAAGCTAGCCTGTGAAGACCAAAAAAAATTTGACTAAGCCAAAGTGGGTACCCAAGATTGCAACGCCCGCAAAGAGCGTTGATCCGAAGTAATCAAGTGAAGAAGTCTAGCCATGGACTATAAACGAAGCGCTAGGCGGGAGGCAACCCGTTTCGTCAAGTCAAGAATAAGCTACCGGGAGGACAACCCGATTCCAGGTTTTTCGAGTCTTTTTAATAATTCAGTTTTGAATTTTACTACGCAAAACCTTAGACTTAGAATGGTTGAACAATATTAGAGACATAATTCTTGGTTGAATATTTTGCTTGATCATAAACCCTTTACATGAACCATCCTATGTGATTGTTTGCTTCTTTTTCGAGAAACCACAACCAAAAAAAAATTTCAGAACCTAACTCAACCCTTCACCCTCATTATGGTGCTGTGGTTGACTTGTTTTTCATGCTAAAAACACACGAGTAGAGCCACGACTTGTATCTAGATATTATTTAAATTTCAGCATGTGGTAGGACTCGCGTGAACCTAGAAGCTTGATTTTTGGTTGGTTTAAAAATCCATATCCTTGGTTTCTCTAAGATTAGAATTTTTCTAAGCCTCACTTAATTTTATTTCATTCAAAATCTCTCTCATCTAATCAAAATTAGGACCTAAACCTAGGCCCCCATGATCAAGCGGGAAAAGCTTGCTCTCAACTAATGAAGGCAAACCATACCGGTGAGACCCAAAATCGACGTAGTAGAAAAATATTTTCGACTTACATTTGTTTTTAACGGTTTAAAAACTTCTCTAAATTTATGCTTGAGCTCGGCATGGCTCTGAAAAATATTTTTAAATTCCGAAATTAGAGGAGTGCTTAGCCTTAAACACACTTAAAGGGAGGCAATCTAGTTAACCTAACCATGCATGCACCATGATACATCACGGGATGCCCCTCCAACATATTTAAACCACATGCAAAGTACAAGCATGGGGGGGGCAGCCAAGGCTTTGTTTTGTAGGAATATCATGGATGCATGTGAGGCAAGGGAGTATGGAAGTGAGTCAACGCGAAAACATCAAGTGGAAGGAGCAATAATGCAAGCGAAGGAGTGGACGGGAACGTTTGGAAGGTGTACGCGATCACGAAGCAACATGAATGCACTAGAGAAGAACCGAGCCAAGAGGAGGATAGAGGTAAGTCTTTCATCCAACTCTTTGTTCGTGTGCTCTAGTTTGTAGGCCGGAATCACCTTAGACTTAGCCATCCACCGCGTTTGTTTCGTGCAACAAATCACACCCTTAATCCACTCAAAGTCCAGACTCCAAAATAATATTTGTGTACCTTGTTACCGGGTGAAAACCCCGGATATATATTTGTGAGGGAGAGTGCTGCAATCATGGAAGAAAACTACAAGCCTTTTCACCAAAGAAGAAGGGATCATCGTCGTCTAAGCCATCATCGACAACCTCTTCGAGGAGGCGCTCGGTTTCCGAGTATCCTCGGAGTGTGGAGGAGGACACGGCACCGCCGAGGAGGGATCGCACTCTTCTCCTTGGTGGCATGAGGGCCACACAAAACTCGTTTATTAGGTTTACCAAACTTCAATAACATATGGAGGAGCCGCTCGTCCAACCTCGCCACTCGACACGATCATCCGCTCCACCTCCATACGCTCCGCGGTATTCCGAGGGGTATGTCATCATGACGGAGGAGGAGGAGAAGAAGCTCGCTCGCCTTAAGTAGAGGCTTGTAGCGAACGTCGACATCGACGACCAAGCTCTCCACATATTGGGTTTCGCACGGGACATCGGTGTAATTCTCTAACGGAGTGTCGGCAAACACCCACAAGGAATTCGCCTAGGAAATTTTCATGACCATGGCGCATACCCTTGATGAAGGAGTGCTGATTCTCTCATTTCGTTGGAGGGAGCCCACAAGAGGAGAAGAAGGAAGACACCGTTGGAAGGGTAACCTTGATCAACGATGCTATTTCTAGCACCTTGATGGGGTAATCTCCTTTCATCCATGGGTTGCAATCGATCTTGATATGTAATCACACTTTATTGGATTATCTATCTATCATCTTGTGTTGGAGATACTTTAATGCTTAAGGTTAGCTACCATGCCGTAAAGGGAGTATAGGCCTCAATGCTTCCTTGGATCCATTCAACACAATCCCCGATAGATTAGATTGGTTTTCATGTTCGAAACGATTGCATGTTCTAGTATCGTAGACCCATGGGCGAGTGTCTCCTATTTTCAAAAGGGAGCTCCGGAACAAGTGGATGTGCATGAAGGCACATGGGAAGGTTTTTGGAGTATGATCACGGGAAGAGACCATCAACGAAGAAATACTATCCGGAACCCCATCATCCAAGTGTGTCACTTTTGTGCAAGTGGATTTTTGGGAGAACAAGAGGGACAAAGATAACCAACACAGAGTTGAATTGGCTTTACTCGGGTTTGATTGCCAAGTGGCCAATAGACCCCACTCACCTATGATCAACCGGTGGTGTTGTTGCAACATCGAGTTCGAAAGATATTGGTTCGGGGTGTTACCTCTCCATGTTGACTATCTCTTTAAAACCGGGTATTACAAGGAACCCAAATCATCTCCTACCCGGGACTTCCCTAGGAATATATGAAGAAAGGAAAATATAAGAGTGAAGATGAGAGAGGAGGCTTCCAAGTGGCCTAGGTGAATTTGCCCCTTCCGGATTGAAGATTAAGACTTTTCTTGAGGGGAAGAAGATCGGTTAGAGGAAGGACTTCTTGTGCCGGAGAAGAGAAAAAAAAAGAATAATAGAGAAGGATTAGGAGAAGGTTTTTCCACGACCCAAGAAGGAGGTGCACAACAAAATTATGTCCCACCATTGGGAGGAACCCCGGCGCCGCCGAGTTACTACGGTGGTGTACCAATGCAAGCATGGGGGAGTGGTGCAGCCATACCCCCACCATTTTTGCGGTGCCCAACGTAGCCTTTGTGGAGCCATATGCACACCTTCCTCAACCACAACAAAATGTGGCCACCATTGGAGGATACGCTGCAAGGAACGTGCAAATTATTGCAGCCATCCTAACCAATGCAAATCAAATGGGTGAAGGAAATGCAAACGTCGCTTATATGCTTGGACACCTTCACCTAGCACCGTCGGACAATTCATAGGAGTAGTGGTGCATTCCTATTACAAGTAAGGGTACAACAACCAAGACTATCAATATCAACCACCGGCGGAAGATTAGAGAGAGGAGGAGCTTTAGTTATCTTTCCTTTACCCCCTTTTCTTTAATTTTCAGCTTGTTTGCACCTATGTATGCGTAGTGTTTTAAGTTTTTATTTAAATTTCAGCAAGTATGTTAGTTTAATTTTTCAGCGTGTATCTTAGTGTTTATTTTTATCATGAATAATGTCGCCACCAAGTTTTTACCTTTGGTAAAGTTACAAAGTTTGTGCCATGATGATATATGATTATAATTGCCGCTTTGTTTATCTTTGTAATTGACTTATGCATGTTTGAACTAGTGCTCTCTTAAAAATACAAATCTGAAATTATCTAAATACTAGCTTAATATTTAGCGGAGGTTATGATTAAAATAAAGACCCATAGTGTTTTATGTGCTCTCAAGTTATGAATAGATTGAAGATGTCTTTTATGCTCAAAAATATTGCTAACATTGTCACAAATATCACTTGTGTGTTGCTCAACCTATCCAGAGCCTTATATATATCTGAGTGCATAAACTTTAGTGTACAAGATTTATTTTTGAGTGAGTTATTGCAGGCCATGATTTCTCTGGCCCGAGACTAAGAAGCTGGTCATTCCGTTTTTGCGTATCTATCTTTTTGCTAGCCTTTTATCCGTGCATTGTGTATCCCCGCATTGGAGATCTCACAAACTTCGCCGGATATCCACCCTTAAACCAAATATCATCTTTTGTGATTACCTCCTTGACCACAACCTATTGTTGAGAATGGATCATCAATTCAAGGAAGATCGCAAGACGGTGCCTACCTTATTTTCGCCTCTTTGCTCGAGGACGAGCAACGTCTAAGCATGGGGGAGGAGGTAGGTACGGTGCAATTTTAGAGTTCAAAGGGGAGTATTTAAAAAAATTGATGATGAAAGAAAAAAAAATCGGCGATATACGTGACTTCCAAGGTGAAGGTCTCACAAGAAGAAAGAAAAAAAAATATATATATAATGAATGAAAGAAAGAAAGAAAAGAATGAGAAATATGAGAAAGAGAAAAAATATATGCGTAAAGTGAACTCCCCGGTTCTCTAAGAGTGCATTCAAGGCTTCAAGTTAAAAAGATCCATTCTCATTTTCCAACCATGTGCAATCCGATAACGAGGACTTCCTTTGTGCCTCGGGATCACTCTTTGCCATTTGCACATGTCCACTCATCTAAAAGCGTGTGTATTTTTCTCTTTCCCCTCCTTGATTTAACGTTATTTTCCAATGACCTTTTTGACGAGTCTCGGTAAGACCATGAGAAGCTTGTCTTGTTTTGACAACACCTCATTTATAAAATCTTGTTAGGACTAAACTTTCCCAAAGCTCCATATAAAGCCTACCACACATATATGTTATGAGAGGGAAAGGAGTAGAATATATAGGCTTGAGAGACAAGCGAGATGAGAGTTCATGAGCAATATGCAAGGTGATTTAAATTTGTGAATTTGGTTTAGCTCTTTTCTTTATCTCGTTCTTTATTTCAAAAATTCTGAGATCTATTTAAACTTTGTGAGCATGTTAATACTTGTGGGATAAGCTTAATAAGAATCTACCTGCCGTAGAGGTGAAGGCTAGTACATTATGGAACTTTAACGAATTAAACTTTTGAGAGCATTATGTTTTCTTCATGTATGATCAAGTGCAAGGTTTAAACATTGATGGGCAACGATGATATCCATCGAAGGCTTACTCGAGGACGAGCAAGGTTTAAGCATGGGGGAGATGTTGACGGTGAAAATCCGTCAACCTAGCCATGAGTTTACCTTCGGTGTTGGCATGACTTTTGTATCTTATTCATTGGTACTAACCCCCGTGGTATAACAAGTTCACTTGTGCATGTCGGTTTTGGAGTTAAGTGTTTACGCAGGGTTTTAATGTTGAAAGCAAGACTTTCGGGATAAGTTCATTAAGCACCTCATGACAAGACCTTGAAGCCCGATACAAGTCAAGCAATGAAGTGAACATGACTCCAAGAGCCCAAGGACCAAGCCCGAGAAGATGATAAACTCCGAGGACCGAACCAGAAAAGTGCTGAATCTTGCAAGACAAGGAGTTGAGTCCAATTCGGAGAGAAACCGACGTCAAGGGCCCACATGCAAAAGGGGAGAACATCTAGAAGACGTGGGAAGCAACACCGGCGAAGCAGGGGCGCGGGATGGGCCGACTGGGCCCAGGGCCGGCCGCCCAGCCCAATTCGGGGCCCAATCGGCCTCCCCTTTGACCTAATTGCTTCTCAGGCTATAAATAGCCCCCTGACCGAGAGCCACGCAAACCGAAGTCGTAATCCGCCGCCGAGGAGCAGAGAAGCTTGAGGGACACCATCTCGGAGATGAGGGTCGTGCTAGTTGTCTAGGGTTTCCCTAGCCGACGTGGGAACCTTGCATGGAAGACCACGTCGGAGCTCGGAGCGAGGATCAAGATCGAGGGAGGGCCCGGTGGTGATCTTGTTCATGTAATCATTCATGGTGAAGTTTGTAAGTGAATCCGATTTCTAGCGATTAAGTGCCTTCTCGATGATTTTGTTTTCTTCTTGGTTTTGCTTCTTCTACGATCTAGTTTGCAGCTAGATTACATAGGGTGCTCTTGTAGCCGCGGTGGCTAGAGGTGCATGCGGACCGGCCAAGTGATTTCAACTTGTTCTATCGAACTCGCCCTAGACTACCCGCATGAATAGGGATACGTTGTGACAGAACGGGGGTTCCGAAAGGCGGGCGTTTTCGGAGTCGGATGGAAGGCCACGATTTAAAGATGCTTTTAATGAGATTCGCTTTTCTATCTTCATCTATCTTGTTTGGAGCTACAACATAAGCATGATCTAGATTCTCTAGATTAGTTATCTCTTGCTTTCTCTTGCTACCTCTTTAGTAGATTAGATTAGATTCGTTTTCCTTATGATATCTTAGATTAGATGCAATTTGATTCTTCAATAGATAGCTTTACCTTGCTTTACTAGATTGAATCCTTGCGTTGCACATTGTTCCACGGATTCGATACCTTGGGTTCACCACTCGAGGGAAGAAGGGTCCCTTGACTACGACGGGAGACTTGTCCCCTTGCAAGTCATAAACGAACTTTGATACAACTATTAACCGTCAACAGGGAGCACATGCGGTATGCAGTACGCCTCCATTTCCCCGTGTCAAACAACATGGCTGAATACGAGGCCCTGCTCTGCAGCCTCAAGATCGCCATTGAGATAGGTGTCAAACGCCTCGACGTGCGGGGAGATTCGCAGCTCGTGATCGACCAAGTCATGAAAAACGCGAGCTGCCACGACGACAAGATGGAAGCATACTCCAAGGCCGTGCGGGCCCTCGAGGACAAGTTCTACGGCATCGAGCTTAATCACGTGCCCCACCGGTACAACGAGGAGGTGGGCGAGCTTGCCAAGATCGCGTCGGGGCGGATCACTGTCCCCCCGAACGTCTTCGCCCGAGACATCGCCCAACCATCTGTCACACTCGAGCCGCACCCCTCGAACCACACGGAACCCTCGGGGGCTCCATCGAGTCCAGCAGGCGCAGAGCCCATGGTCGAGGACCCCTCGAACGAGGTGTATGTGCTCTCCCTTCTCGAGGGGTATGGCGCCAGCGAGGCCGAAGTGATGGACGTCGAGCCAACCCCCGTCAAGGCGGACTGGCGCGACAAATACATCACCTGGATGGACCGAGGGGAGCTCCCCTCGGACCGATCCGAGGCCAGGCGCATCGCCAGGATGGCCAAATCTTTCGCCCTCGTCGACGGCGAGCTATACAAGCGCGCCGCTTCCGGCATCCTGCAGCGATGCGTGCCCATCCCCGTGGGGCGCGAGCTCCTCCGGGACATACATGCGGGGATTTGCGGCCACCACGCCGCGCCCCACACCCTCGTAGGCAATGTGTTCCGCCAAGGCTTTTACTGGCCCACCGCGGTCGCAGATGCCAGCGAGATCGTGCGCACCTGCGAAGGGTGCCAATTCTACACCCGAAAATCAAACCTCCGTGCGCACGTCCTGCAGACCATCCCCATTACATGGCCTTTCGCCGTGTGGGGACTGGACATCGTCGGGCCCTTGCGAAAGGTGCCCGGGGGCTTCACCCACTTGTTGGTCGTGATTGACAAATTTTCCAAGTGGGTAGAGGTGCGCCCCATTACGAATCTCAGGGCAGAGCAGGAGGTGACGTTTTTACGGACATCGTCCATCGATTTGGAGTGCCGAACTCCATCATCACCGACAACGGGTCCCAATTCACGGGCAGAAAGTTCCTGGAGTTTTGCGACAAATTCCACATCCGTGTGGACTGGGCAGCTGTGGCACACCCACAGACCAACGGCCAAGTAGAGCGTGCCAACGACATGATCCTACAAGGCCTCAAGCCCAGAATCTTCGACCAGCTGAACAAGTCTGGTCGGAAATGGCTCCAGGAGCTGCCTGCGGTTGTATGGAGCCTAAGGACCACCCCAAGCAGAGCCACCGGGTTCACCCCGTTCTTTCTGGTCCACGGCGCAGAGGCCGTCCTCCCCACGGACCTAAAATATGGGTCACCCAGGGTGCGGGGCTATGACGAGGACACCAACCAGCGAGCTTGTGAAGACTCACTGGATCAGCTGGATGAAGCGCGCCTCGTGGCCCTAATGCACTCCGCAAGGTACCAGCAGTCCCTCAGGCGTTACCAAGCTCGAAAGGTGCGCCGACGGGACTTCAGCGAGGAGGATTTGGTCCTAAGGCTACGCCAAGACAGCCGAGGACGCCACAAGCTATCACCTCTGTGGGAGGGACCTTACGTCGTGGTGAAGGTGCTCAAGCCCGACACGTACAAGCTAGCCAACGAGGATGGCGAGGAGCTCACCAACGCTTGGAACATCCAGCAGCTACGTCGCCTCTACCCTTAGCTAGAATTTCCAAGTTCTTCCTGTTGTAAATCGCAAAGCCCAACAACCCAGTTGGCGGCACAAATGTAAACAACAGCAGTTCTATGAAAAGGGCAACTCGGCTTTCCCCAGAAAACCAAGTCACCCTCGGGGGCTACTACGGGGGGCATCCCCCCCCAAATGGTCCCATTTTTTCGCAAAAAAACCCACACGCGCTAAGTATGGCTCGACCTAAGCCTCGAGCAAAATTCAGACAGGGCGTGGATGGCCTAGCAGAAAGGATACGCGAGCCAGAGATAGCCTACGCCTCCACGAGGATACGACCCTTCTCTCTTGCCTCCGGCCCAGCGTGCTACCCGCGAAAATCGAATTCCCCTAACTCGAATCTGCTCAGGCAAAGGAAGAAACAGAACAGCGCCACAAAAATAACGAACACCATTTGCTCTCACAAGTGTTTGAAACAAAAGGATTGTTCATATACATGGCCACGTGGCCCACATACTAACATACTAACAAAAAAGGGCCTGGCGCCCAGCAATCTTCAGTCCTAAGGAGCGTCGGCTTCAGCGACGTCTGGAAACAAGAACTCCTCGAAGGCCTCGGCGAGTACCTCGGCGGCGTCAGCGGCTAACGCGTCCACGCGCTCCATCGCCACCTCGTCCTCGACGCCCTCCGGGACGACGTAGCCTTCCGCCACGGCCTCGAAGTTGATCTCGTAGTGGGACCGCACCACCCCGAGAGACTTCTGGACGCCAAGACGCAGAGCGCGGCGCATGCGCCCAGAGACGTGCCCACCGAGGGTGCGCAGGCGACTGGCCAACGAGCTTCCAGCCTGCGCCTCACCCTCTTCCACGGCCCGGCAGGTCTCGAGGGCCGCGGAACGCAGCTCCAACAGCTCCCGCTCGGAGGAGTTGTAGGAAGCCTGCAGCGCCTCAGCCCGGTCGGTAGCGTGCCCCAGCGCAGTGCGCAGGCCTGAACGGCGCCAGCAAGAAAGAAATCAGAAGGGGGAACGAACCCTCAAAGGAAAGATCAGCAAAACAAGAGTCGAAACGGTGACCTACCTTCAACTTGCTTCTTCTCCACCTCGAGGGCGCGGCGCCCGGCCTCGACCGCCTACTGCAGGCTGACGACGGTGGCACTCTGCTCCTTGAGGGACTGCTCCTGGTCCGCACTCGTGATGCTGAGAGCTACCAGTTCGCCCTCGAGCTTCGAGAACTCAGCGTTCCGCTCCTTCAGCGACTTCTGCGCCGCCTCGCGAGCGGTACGTTCCCGCTCGAGCACCGACCGGGCGTCGACAAGAGCGGTCCGCTCCTGCTGGAGCTGCCCCTCAGCCCCCTGGTGGGCGGTACGCTCTTGCCGGAGGTGGTCCTCCACCGTGGCGAGCGCAACAATATTGGCGTCGAGGGTGGCCTTCAGCTCGTCGGCCTCCTTGGCCTTCTGCTCAGCCGCGCGCGCCCTCTCCTCGGCCTAGCTCTGCTGGGACTGCGCCTCCCGGAGCCACGAGTGGAGCTCCTAATTGTTAGCCCGGACGGTAACCACCTCCGCCTCCCAGTTGGACGCCAACGTGCGCATCTTCTCCATATCCCCCCGCGCCTGCTGCAGCGCCTCATCCCGATCGATGAGGGCTGTGCAAATCCGCTCGAGGGTGGGGGGGCGCGCCGCGGCCTGCCTTTCGCACTCTAGGAGCTGGTCGCGTAGGGCCTTAGCCCGGTACGACAGTCAGCTGTCTGGGGTCCCCAAGGCATCTGCGAGCGCGTCGAAGGCGTCGCACCGCTCCCGGAGCTGGCGGAGCTCAGCACTCATCGGATCAAAGGCACCATACTTATCGCGGGTGCGATCCTCGAGCTCCTGGCGCCAACAGACCGAAACCAGTAAGCGTCGCGCTACAAGAAACAAACACGAAGACGAGGAAGTCGAAGAAAAGGGACAACAGTGCCTCACCTGGAAGACGCGCCACGCCGGGCCGCCGTGGATCCGCAGCGCCTCGTTCAACGCCCGGTTGAGTGCGGCGCCGTGATCACGGAGTTCCCGCCACAGCTGCTGCTCCTCTTGAGCGTCGGCGAAGGTGGGCGGCTCGTCGACGTGCCCCTCTCCCGGAGTAGAGCAGCCGGCGCGGGAAGAAGAAGCCTCGGCGCCGAGCCCTCGGCCTCCGGCCACCATGTGGCCATCCCACCGCCTCACGAGTACCCCCTCCTGGGACTCGGGGGACGGCATGGGCAGGTTCACCCACTGGTCCCACCCGGGCGGCGGGGAGTCGTCGTCCGGGATCTCCACCGCCACCGCCCGGAGGCGCCGCAAGCGCGGGCCCCGCCGCGTCCCCACCGCCGCCTCCGACGGCGCCCTCTCGCGGCCGCGGTCTCCCGGCCGCGGCACCGTGGCCGCCGCCCTCCTCGGACGCGTCTCGGCCGGCCGCGGGTGCCGGTGACCCTCTACGGCGGACGCCGCCGGCAATACCGCCGCGACCGGCGCCGGCGGCCGTGCCTCTCGCCTCCGGCCTTGCCTCCGCCGCGGCGCGTCGTCCGCCGCGCCTCCTCCACGACCGGCGCCCGCCCGCCTCCTCGGCAACCGCCGGCCGCGGCTCGGCGAGCGAGGCCGCCGCCGTGGCCTCGAGGCCTCGCCCGCACCCCCGCAAACACGCGCACGCCGTCGCCGCTTTGCTCGCCCCTGCCCGCGGCGCCCTTGATGAACGCCGCCGGGTGGGGACGGACGCATCTGCCCTCAGTACCTTGGCCGGTGCGAGGGGAGGCACGGTTGGCACCACCTACGGAGACACAAACAAACTGTCAGATCGCCGCCTGACGAGCACGCGACCCCCCGAAAGACGATCTCTGACCTCGAGGAGGAGAAGGCACGCTTCCTTTTCCTCGAGGTCCCCGCTGACGTTACGGGTGCGGCCGGCGCGATCGCCGCCGCACCTCCAGCCATCCCCACCGCGCGCGTGGACGCCTCTGAGGCGCGCGCCGGCGCCTCGGCCTCTATCGTCGATTGCCTAGGGGGACGCCTCCGCGCCCGCCCCAGATGATGCCACTATTGCCACCGGAGCCGGCTCCGGTGACGGGGGTGCAGGCTCCCACCTATCGGGGAGGCCCTGTCCCCTGACCTCTTCCTCTTCTTCCTCCTCCTCGTCCGATGACGAGTATTCCTCGGTCCCCGGCGAGGAGAGCCCCTGCTGCTCACGCAGCCGGAACTCCTCGTTCCTCCGCTCACGACGCACCCTGTGTCGCATCGCGCGCTCCCTCCTGCGAGCCACTCGCTCCCGCTCTCGCTGCTGCGCCGCGCGCGCGAGCGCGCGAGAGCGGGGGGTGGGCGGCTCGGACTTTGCGGCGCTCATGCTCACCAACTGCAGGCGAAACATTAAAATGCGTCAACAACCCGGAGAACTGGCAAAATTGAAACAAAATCAAGAACTCCACTCACCAGTGGGCCAGTGGGCAGCATCTCAAGATCCCACAGGGCGTTTTCGTTGTAGCGCCCGGAGTTGGGGTCGATGGCGCGCCGCGCCCGGGTAGCCGCGTAGTCCCGCAGCAAGGGGCCCGACAGCGTCCCCGACCTCGCCAACGCAACGCGGTCCGCCTCCTCGGTCATCTCGAAGATGCGGAGCGGCCTCTCCATCAAGGGGACGATCCGCCGATGGTGGAGGTGGGTGAGGGCGACTTCCACATTCAGCCCGCGGTCCGCCAGATTCCTCAGCGTGGCCAAGAGTGATTCCAACCGCGCCTGGTGCTGGGACGGGGACACCCCGTGGTACCAGGAGGCGGGCCTCTCCCAGAGCACCAGGCCGGTGTAGGGGGGAGGCCGGGCTCGTCGTTGCGGAGGTAGAACCACCCCCGCTCCCAGCCTGCGTTGTTGGTTGTCATCGTGCAGGGGATGTAGTCGTCCTTGCGCTGGGTCCGCACGGCGAGCGACATGCCACCGGCATGCACCACGCGGCGGGTCCTCGTCTCCATCGTCGCCAGCGTGTGCAGCTCTGCGCGGAAGAGATGAACCCAGAGATCCTTGTTCACCGGGATCCCCAGGAAGCCCTCACAGACGCCAACAAATGTGGCCTCCTGCGAGATCGCGTTTGGTGCGAAGTTGTGGAGCTCCACGCCATAGTGGTGACAGAGAGCCCGCATGAAACGGCTCGCCGGCGCCATGAAGCCCCGCTCGTGGAAGCGGACGAAGCTGACCACGTAGCCGCTCGGAGGGTTGGGCGCTCGCTCCCTTTCCGATGGCACGATCCATGCGGTCGGTCGTCCGTCCTCGTTCGCCGCCAGCTGGCCATCGGTTACCAGCTGGTTCAGGGCCAGCCGCGTCACCGTCGAGCGCTCCCACGCCAATGGGTCGATGATGATGACAGGCGGCTGGGGCGCCATGCGAGCGGGCGAAGAAGCGAAGGACAAGTAACAAGAAGAGCTTCGAAAGGAGAAAGGTGCAATGGCGAGAGCGGCTCGGGGGCTAGTGCGCAAGAGGCAAGAACGGCGAGTGCTAAACGCAAAGGTAAAAAACCGCCCAATCCCCTTCCATTGGATTTATAGGCCGCAGGCGTGCTCTCCGGATCGCACGCCCCACGCGCATTAACTGCAGGTGGAATATTCCCTCGCTGACCAACGGGCCCCACCACGACCGCGGCAGCCACGCAACCGCTCGCAGGCCATCATCACGGCGCGGTAACCGGGGGGGCCGTGGCAGGCGGTCACATCCGCATGCCCACTCCGCCCACTACGCGTGCGGCAGCAGCGCCTGAAAAGGCGCGCCCACGACGTGAGATTACAGTCGCGACTGCGAGCATTTAATGGCCCTGTCCCTTACTGAGTAAGGTAGACCCTCGAAGCGGCCCGAGCCCCTGGCTCAAATTAACACGACCCTCGACGGGTGCAAACATTGACCAGTGGCCTCGAAGCCCGTTAGAAATAAACGGGCGCCACAGGTGCCCTCGATTCACGAGT
This sequence comes from Cenchrus americanus, assembly GCA_947561735.1. Classification (NCBI taxonomy): domain Eukaryota; kingdom Viridiplantae; phylum Streptophyta; class Magnoliopsida; order Poales; family Poaceae; genus Cenchrus; species Cenchrus americanus. The sequence continues at coordinate 198,623,049 of OX387240.1, forward strand.
GCTACTGATCAGCGGTTCGGGGCTGGCGCGGCCAGGGACCCTCGAAACTTGCAGATGCAAAAGACGGGGGGACTTGGCTGTCACACCGCACGGCCCTACTGATCAGGGGTTCGGAGCCTGACCTTCAACGGGTTCGAACAGGCGCCCCAGATCACCAGAGTCAGGGACGACCAGGGCACGCGCATTCGAGCCTTTCCTCGAGCCCACTGGCTCGAGGGTGCCCCACATGTCGTGTTCGAGAGCCAGCGAGGGCAGCTAGCCGGGGGATCCCACCGAGGGAGAGCTTCCGCGCCCTCGGTCCCTAGCGAACGAGACCGAGCCCCACCTAGCAAACCCACACAAGCGCTTTAATGGACGCGTCTCTGGACCGCGCAGCCTACCCTTATCGAACGGGGCATGGGCGTCCACTCGAACCACCCACTAACAGCTTAATGAGGAATCCGCAATCCGCGACCTGATCGATGGGGGTTGCGGAAACCTCACCCTCCGTCTCGCGGAGGGACGACGAGGGCGCGTTTGAAAAGATGGAGAGCTCGCCCCGATCGCCTTGAACGGGCTCAGGCTCGGGGGCTCGATGCACGGCTACACCTCCTGGGCTGCACCGGTCGCGGATAGTGCCAGTTGCACGTGCGTCACCAAAGCCGGCTGAAACATTGTCGACGCCGGTTGGAATATGTACCACGCCCACTGACCAAATTCCACGGTAAAACCCCTACAGGAGCACTCACGCTCCTGCAGGGCTTCGGGGTCTAGACCCGCGGGTTCGCTGACGCGGCCCCACGGAAAGCATTAGCAATCAGGGGGAAGGATGTCCTATCAGTAGGCTTCAACATCTGCGGGAGCCTGGCCAGCAAACCCGCAGATGCTCGAGGGCTACTGTCGGGGACAGCCCTGAGGGTCCCGTAAAACAACCGGGGAAATCCTGCTTAAAACCTGCAAAAAACCGAAACTAAACACATCTCACTTAAGCACACACACGGGGCACGGCCCGCACCGCGGTGGTCCTCGCGGCCCACCGAAGTGGCCCACTCAAAGGCCCCCTCGAGCAAGTTCTGCCTTGCTCGAGCGTTCACACCTCCCTCGAGCGGGTTCCGCCTCGCTCCAGGGTTCACAGCCCCCTCGAGCGAGCTCCGCCTCGCTCGAGGGATCGCCTCCGCCTCGCTCGAGACTCCCTCACTTGCACGCCCGTTCCCGCACGCGGGTACGGGCATTTAATGCTCTGACACGGCGGGGCGGCGCCATCATGCGCCTGGGAATCACGTCCCGGTCCTGTTGCACCAACTCCCTAGGGGGAACCCATCCCCGCCACTGTGGGGGACTGTGCGACGTGGCCGGTGTCAGCCCCGTGACACTGCGCCGCCTACTCCCGTACGGCTAACGTGCCGAGCCCTCGAAGGGGGGCCGACCACACACTCGAACCACTTTCTCGTGAACTTGCAGGGCCAGGTCATGACGCTAGGCCGGCGGGACGCCATCCCTGCCACTGTTGGTCGTGTGCGGCCGCCCCCGTGCTCGCAACACCACGCAGGGCACTGTTACAACCACTCCGGCGCCGTGCTGCACGCGGGGGCGGGACGCTGCCACGCCTACCACTGTACCCCGTACGGATCGCCATCGACAGCTTCCTCAAGCCTTTCTGAAGACGCCACGGCCAGCTACTACGCCCCTACCCTCGAAGCTACCACTGTTCGGGTACAAGATACGCCATGATGACCAGATCGTGGCAAGGGCCGTTAAGGCGGCCGCCTACTCTGCGGCGTTGCACACCATACTTCCCCATGTAGCTGAATAGTGCGGCATGCTTGTAATTCGCCCTCTCTTGGTCTATAAAAGAAAGGTGAACTCCCCCGCCGCGGGGGACAGGACACGAGACAACACACATTCTCCAATTCTCCCGCAAACATCTGAACTCATTCCGATCACTCCACCAGGGACTTGGAGGCCTCGCCTCCTCTCCCATCCTGCTTGTAGCCGCCCCACTACAGGCACCCCGGTGCTGAGCAATATAGTGCCTCGAGCACACCACTGCTGGACGTACGGCCCCCGGCCGGAACCAGGATAAATCTTGTGTCTCTAGTTGCTTAGCATCGACCATTGAGGGATAGACCTTGGCGCTTACTACTGGTTAGTGTCGGGACCATATTCCGCACCGACAATTTCAGTTTGAATTTTACTTGTTGTTGCTGTCCATGCATGTTGAAATATTGGTGACTTGTATCAATTTCAAGCTATTTTCAGCTTCACTATGTTGGCGGGTGCATATAAAAGACGTCAGTAGTAAAGGTCCCTGCTGGCGGTCGATATAAGCCACCCGCCAGCAGAAATGGGACCATTTGTGCTGGCGGTTGGCTTATGTAGGCCGCCCCCCACTAAACCTTCTATGCTGGCGGTCGACATAACTCGTCTGCCAGCATAAATGGTACCATTTTTGCTGGCGGGTTGCTTATGTCGCCTGCCAGCAGTGATGCTTCAATGCTGTCGGTTGCTGTCCCGACGCCCCTGCGCCCCACTTTGCTAGCGGTCGATAGTTGGACCCGCCAGCACGCTAATTTGCTAGTGATAGGACAAATCGTTTCTGACCTAGTGTCTGTACCCCTTGATTTTTCAAGGGTTCTTGCAACGTCTTGCTGCTAAATTAATGAAATGTATGTTGTCAAAAAAAAAGTTTACTAACACGTCACACCTTATCAAAAGAACAACACGATGCCTTTTCCGAGATTGTAAAAAAGTGGTATTAGATAGTAAAAACTTGGCTTATATGCTGAATATTCTTTGAAGGCTTGGTTGTACTGTGTGCGGTTGGAGAGGCCAAAATAATTTCTTTTTTTCTAAAAATAAGATAGTAAAAACTTATCAAAAAGAGGGTATAATAGTTGTATCACATAAATAGCGGACAACACAACTTGAACGCATATCTAAACCAAGGAGGGGCTCCAACCATTCACATAGGGTTGGCAGTCCATCTAATATTTTTTTATATTTTAATATCTAAAAGGACTACCAAGTCACAAAAGATATACAAATACTAAAGTCATATTTAAAATAATTTGAAAAATTGCAATAACATGACATATTAAATTAGTTTGACAATACACAACCGGAAAAACGCTGAGGGGAGTCATTTATACCGGGTGAGATACTCGGTACCAATATTAAAATTTGTACCGGGTGGTCTCTCACCCCGGTACAAATGTTATTTCTGTTCCAGCGTCAGTCCACCCCGTTTTTGTCCTCCTTTCCTTTTTCATTTCTCTTCTTTTTTTCCTTTTCCTTTTTCCTCTTGAATCACACAGATTTATACAGATTGACAATCATTCATACAGGAAGAATTTATCAAGAATTCGTGCAACAAGGTTCACAATCACATATTCACAAATACAAGCAGGCCACAATCACACAGATTCAGCATCACACATAATCATACAACAAGAATGTATCAAGAATTCATGCAAGAACAGGAATCACAATCACACAATAAACAAAATGCCTCTGGGCCACCTGCCACCGCCCTCCCACCAAGCCATGCCCGCCACGCCAGCGCTCAGCCTCAGACGACGGCTCCGCGGCTTCCCGTCGGCCGCGCTTGCGCCCGGCCGGTGGCGGCCCCCGCGCCCCCGCGTGCCGGCCTCTTGCGCCCGCTCCACCGGCCTCCCACCGGCCTCCCTCTGCTCGCTCCGCGCCCCGCGCCCTGCAGAGGAGGAGAAGGATTCTTAGATGGGGATCGGGAAGAGACAGAAGAGAAGGAATGAATGAGAAGAGGTGGGCTGTGATATTTCTAAGTTTTTTGGTGGAAAAGCTAGCTGGGGATGAGAGATCTACATTTGTACCGGGCTAGATCATGCCTCGGTACAAATGTCGATATATTTGTACCGAGGTGTATTCCCACCCGATACGGTAAAAATGTGAGGATGATTTTGGTGATTCGTGACAACATGATCAATGGGACTAACCATATTGTTTAACATGTCTTTGTAGACACTTCTAGGTCCCAAGGATGCAAAAATATCACATGTCAAAACTGAGCAAAGAAAGGAAAAGAAAACACACCGTCGGATGAACCGACGGCACCATCGATGCATAGCGTCGGTGTAGTTGGTACACTGCGTAGGAGGCAAAATGAAGTTGACACCGTCGGATGAACTGATGGCCCATTTTGTAGATGCGCCGGATGAATAGCAGTGGAAGAGCAGCGAAGACAGTAGCACCGGATGATCCGACGGTCTGAGTGAGAACATCGTCGATCTATCCGACGCTCAATTTGAATCAAGACAGAGATGTGCCAAGACGAAGTCTTTAGCACTGGATGAACTGACGCCTTGGTCAAGGGGAAGCATCGGTCTATCCGACGGTCACGTGGAAGCTACTAGAGACGTTTTGGTCGCAGGGTCTTCAACACCAGATGAACTGGCGCACCGTCGGTGTAATGCATGCGTCGGAGCAATTGTGTCAACGGATCTTCAACGGCTAAGTGACGTGGAGGGCACCGGATGAACCGACGCCTAGAAAAAGCATAGCATCGGTTCATCCGACGCTACCTTTTTCAGTGGCTGTTAGCCAACGGTTCTTTGAGTGCCTTGGGCTATTTATACCCCCTCCACTCACTCATTTGATGTTGTTGGATTGTGTGGAAGTGCAGAGGAGTTCAAGACACATAGAAGATCATATCCAATCCATCCAAGTGCTTATTTGCTCATCCTTAGACTTACATATAGTTTGTGTATGTGCTTAGTGCTAGGCTTAGTTTAGATCTGAGTGAGTGCAAGGTTGTGCCAACCTTGTGAGGTGATTCTTGAGTGAATCAAGGTGTACAAGGTTCGCCGGAAGCCTTGGGGCCTAAGTGGCTCACCGGCAATCGTCATCGACCCTCCGGCTTGGTGTGGAGAGGCGAGGACATTTTGTGCGGGGGACATGGAGACCCCCTTCCTTGGTGGGGAAGCTCCTTAGTGGAGGCGGCATCAAGGTGACCAAGGGAGCTTGGCGAGTGCCTAAGTGGCTAACCTTTGTAGCGAGTCAAGTGGTGCTCTTTGGAGAGACTTGGTGACCGGGAAGCAATACTCTTGTGTGATGTAACGCCCGCGTTTTAAGCACCAAATAAATCACCTAATAAATCGTGCGTATCTTCAAAACTGTCCAGCCGAGCTCAATTACCCCCTTCAAACCATAGTCACTGTCCCTCCCTCTCACCCCGGCGCGCGTGCCGCGAATCCCGCCGGCACCGCCCGCACCCGGACCAGCACCAACGCGTGCCTTCCCAACGCCGCGGTCGGCCACCGTGCCGGGAATCCCGCGCACGCCGTGGTCCCGCCGGCCGGTCCGCCCCGCCGTCCCGTAAATCACGCCGACGGCCGGAAAATCGTAAAATTCCGCAAAAACCCTTCCCCTATTTTCCTAACAATTTTCTCTAATTTTCTAAACTTTTTCCCAATTTCTTTCCTCTCTTTTTCCCATTTTTTTCTTTTCTTTTCTTTTCCTTCCTTTTCTTTCTTTTCTTTCTTTTCCTTCCCTTTTTCCTTTTTCCTCTTTTCTTTTTCCCTTTCCCTTTCTTTCTTCTCTCTCCCTCCCTTCCTCCTTCTTCCTCCCGCGGCCAGGACCGCGCGCCCCCTGACCAGCGCCGGCGCCGTTGACCCCGGCCCGCGCGCTTGCGCCGACCACGCCGCCCCCTCGGCACGCCACCGCGCCGCCCACCTGCGCGCCGCGCCGCGGCGACGACACCCACGACGCGACGCGTTCTTCGCCGCCCGGCACCATCACGCCCGCCGACCGGTCACCTCCAAGCGCCACCGCCGGCCGTCGACCCCGCTCCACCGCCGCACACGCCGAGCCGTCCCCTCGCCGCCACGAGTTGACCCCGCCGTCGAGCCATCTTGTCACCGGTCGCCGCCTCGCGAAGCTGCTCGAGCTCGCCGGAGTCGACCTCGCCGGAGCACCAGTGTGCACAAAAATCTCCCCGAACCGACCTCGCTCCGGCTATAAATAGCCCTGCCCTGTCCTCGCCGCACCACCAAGCCACCACAACCGCCCCATTGCCTCGCCGCACGACCACACCGAGCCACCACCGCAAGCCCAGCACCACCAGTTCGCCGCCGCCCGCCGATCCGGTTCCTCGCGCCGTCCTAGCCCAAGGTGAGCACGGGAATGAGAAGCCCTCGCCCTCCTCCTCCTTTTCCCCCTGCCCCCGGCCGCCGTCGGCCCCTGGAGGCCGCCGCCCGTCGCCGGACCGAGGCGTCCTGCCCCCCTCCCCTGTCTGGATCGGGGAGGAAGAAGGGCATATTTGCCCAAACCCCCCCTGTTTCCTTCTTTTTCCAAATAGCCCCTTCCCTATTCCCCCTCTCTCTCCTTCTTTCCAAAACAGCCCCTAAGTTAAGGTATAATTGTAAAATAAATTCTGTCAAGCCCTAAACAACTTACAACCAGGCCCTAACCAAATGTATATTACCATAAACACCCCTGTCTCCGTTAATAGAAATTACTAATAGGTCCTTAGCCCCTATAACCTCTCTTTAACTCGACATTTCATGCACGATTTTATTCCTGATTAAATCTAGATTTCACCACACCCTTCCCAGTAGTACCCCCGCCGAACCAACCCCCTCCCTAGGACTTATATATATACCCCCTCTCCGCTCATCTTCCCTCCTCGAGCTCGGCCGGTAATATGTGTGCTTATACTGCTTGCTTGCCTGTGTGTACGCCATAGCCGACGGAGTAGACGGAGGAAGGTACCCCGAGCCGGAGATCGAAGCCGACTACTGCGAGCAGGAGCCCGAAGTCCCGAATGCCGAGCCGGCACTCCCCGAAGACTTCGAAGACGGCAAGTTCAATCTCATCCTTTGATGCATGCTTCTGTCCTAGTTTTATAAATATACCCTATACCCGTTTTATACATTGCATATTGTTTTACTGCAAAACATGGTAGGATAGCTACCCTTGATTGCCATGATTGAACCTTGTTTTGGACTGAATGTTTTCTTTAAAATGTGTGAGTGCTTTCAAAATGTGTGAGTTCTTTAAAACAAAAAGGGGATATGTTTGGAAAATGAGTAAAGAACTGGGTAGACGGGATGGATGTGTGTGTCAGGAGTATGGGTGAGCTCGTACCTGTGTGGTTGAGCGTGTTGGGAGTTGTCCATCTTGTCGTTTAAGGACCTGGTTGCGTGACATCTCACCTGACCCAAATCATCGTACAACCACTCGACCGTTGCATGTGGCAACGCCTTAGCATAAATCCCACTAGTTAATCTACTTGCCATCTGGTGTGCGGGTGAGCAGCGGGACACCAAGGAGTAGGGGTACGCTCTGTGTGAGGTACGCCCTGGTTATGTGGTATAACCCCTTGGGTGCTTCCGTGGTGGCTCATAGTGTTAGCTAAGGTGGGTAATGGCTTTGATAGGATCCGTACCGGCACTGAGGTGTCCGTGTGACGGTACCCTACTTGTGGGTAAAGATGTACAACCTTTGCAGAGTGTCAAACCTATTCGAATAGCCGTGTCCACGACATTGGACGAGTCACGGTGTGGTCACAAAAACTAGTGTTTGGGATGGGATGTTTTCTGGCGTGAGTTGTTTTCCGATGAAATGTGTGGCTGTGTGCCTGGGCTACGACGGACGGGAAGTCCGGTAGTTCCACAGTGGTTTTCCTAGAACAATTGAGTTACTTGGGTTATGAAAATGATTTGCGAAAACCTTTTTGAAATAAACCCCTGCATGAGTAAGTTTGCAAAATGAACCATAACATGATCCTTGTTATACTTTTTGCATGATTCTGCTTATAAGCCCCTCCGTGGGTGGGGTTGGATTTGCTGAGTACATATGTGCTCACCCTTGTTTTACTAACTATTTTACAAAGGAGGATCCCGATTACATTCCCGAAGACGTTGAGTAGGTCGCTGCCCTACACCCAACCGTGCCTGTGTACCCAGGGCCCCTACCGAAAGCTCCCATGGTGTGGTACTCTGAGGAGGCTATGGAAGCCTTTGCTATCGTAGTATGGTTGTTAGCGTTCGTGTTGTTCCTTGTAGCGTTGGCACTACCGTGCCCATTGTGTCGCCGTGATGTAAAAGACTGATCCACCTGTTTTAATAAATGTGTTACCAGCCTCCTGGGACTGGTATTTGTGTCACATTTAGTCACCTCTGATGAGGGGACGCTTCATGTGAGTACTTCAACAACGTGGACTAGGGGTGGCTTAGTGCCTACCGATACCATGAGATAAATCACGTGTCAAGAGTTTGCTTCCTCTCATCCTATTTATGTTTCCGCATTTACTCTATCACAATCTTTGCTTGCCTTTACTTTCCTAGAGTAGTATCATGCTAGGATTGGCTATAGTTTGCAAACCTTGTTTTGGGATGGGAGTTTCACACTAGAACAACCCTAGTTGCACATCTAGATAGTATGTTCTTGTTTACTTTGAGAAAAGTTAGTGAAACCATATGTTAAGGTTTTAAGATAGCCTCATTCACCCCTCCCCCTCTTAGCCTACGAGCATCCGATTCCTTACAACCGGGTGGGTTGGAGGAGGCCCCGACGCGCCCCTGTGAGGGGACATTTGTACCAAGTGGTGGCTACAACCGGTACTAATATCCTTATTTGTACTGTAGGCAAAAATACCTGGTACAAATGAAAAATCAGGCCAAAGACAAATACACGATTCTCTAGTAGTGACATTATTAATATCACACTAAATGGAAATGTAATATGATCAAGAAGTTGGAGTACATGGTCTACAGTACACTGGACCACGTGCAAGGATATGAGGACGAGAGAGGAGGGTGGCTCTAGCTTGAGTTGGTTGACGGGTAGACGTGGCATCCCGCACTCGGCAGTGGTGCAATGGTGCCCAATTGATGGTGAGCATCTCCGAGAGAGTTTGTAGATTGAGTTGCTATTCTTGATATTTTAGAAAAAGCAAAAAAAACAAGCCTCCAACAGTTCAGCATATATAGTACTTAATAAATTTTAAAAACTTGGAAAAAAGAGATCCTCAACACGCAAATATACATGCGCTTGGCATGGGCGTTATCTCGCACACCAAGTCAAAGGTGGGAGTGTGGAAAAATAAATAAAGAATCAAAAAAGTTCCTACTGCAAATATATAAGAGAGAAAGAATAATTTAACAAGTTCAAAATATTAAATTCTTGGAGATACATTTTTTAGCTTGACAATTTTTTTAAAAGTTAACAAATCACATGATTGGTTAAGTTGAAAATAACAAACCGTTGGAGTCTAGAGATGTGCACCGGTATCCCAAGCGCTTGGGTGCCTGAGGTAAGGAAAGGACGATACAGTTTGGGCCTAAAGCTAATATTGCAATTTTTATATATTTTTTAGTCAATTTTGTAAAAATATACTATCATTCAGGAATCCTATTCTACAACCGTCGTGACCCAAGACGCTTAGGACCAACCGTCGTGGCCTTCGGCGTTTGCAGCAGTCGACCGCCCTAGGCCAAGGTGGTATGCCTATCGCCAACGATCGGGTGGCCGCGTGGCCTAACAGTGGGCCTACGGGCACCTACCGCCATGGGCCACGACGGTTGGCTTTGCTATCGCCGTGGCTTACGGCAGTAGGCACCAACCGCCGTGGCGGACGATGGCTGCCCTACCTATATAAAGGATGACAACAACCGCCATCCCCCCCACCCCCCGCCACACCCTTGCCGCCCTCTGCTCCTCCCTCCAACCCGCCCCCACAGGTAAGTTTTTCTTTTGTTTTTTATTAGTTTAATTAGTTTAAATTTATATATTTGGATTAAAAAATTTAGAAAATTAGTTTTTAATTAGAAAATCTATAATCTAGTTCAATTAGTTCAGAATTTGTTTAGAAAATTTAGAAATTAGTTTTATTTAGTTTACAAAAATTTAGAAATTAGTTTACATTTGTTTATTTGGTATAGAAAATAGGTTAAACATGTTTATTTGGTTTATAAAATTATAGGAAGTTTAGAAATGAGTTTACATTTTTCTATTTGGTATAGTAAATAGTTTGAATATGTTTATTTGGTTTAAATTTAGAAAAATAGATTATTTGGTTTAGAAAATTTAGGAAATAGTTTTTTTTAGTTTAGAAAATTTAGAAATTAGATTAAATTTGTTTATTTGGTATGGATGTCGGTCTGAATAAGTTTATTTGGTTTAGAAAATAAAGAAATTACTTTTTCAGCTTATAAAAATTAGAAATTAGTTTCAATTTGTTTATTTTGTATAGAAATTAGTTTCAATATGTTTACTTAGTTTAGAAAACTATAGAATGTTTAGAAATTAGTTTACATTGCTTTATTTGGTATAGAAGTAGCTTATATATGTTTAATTACTTTAAACAATTATGGAAAATTTAGAAATTAGTTTATATTTTTATTTGGTATAGAAATTGGTTTAAATATGTTTAGTTGGTTTAGAAAATTTAGAAATTAGTTTTTTTAGTTTAGAAAATTTAGAAATAAGTTTAAATTTGTTTATTTGGCATAGAAAGTAGTTTAAAAATGTTTATTTGGGTCTAAAAATTATAGGAATGTTAACAAATTAGTTTAAATTTTTTATTTGGTGTAGTAATTAGTTTGAATATATTCATTTGGTTTTGGAGATGTAGAAAATTAGTTTATTTGGTTTAGAAAATAGTTTTTAGTTTAGGAAATTTAGAGATTAGTTTGTTTAGTTTAGAAAATTTAGAAATTTATTTAAATTGGTTTATTTGGTATAGAAATTAGTTTTAATATGTTTATTTGGTTTAGAGAATTTAGAAATTAGTTATTCTAGTTTAGAAAAATTGGAAACTAATTTAAATTCGTTTGTTTGGTATAAAATTTAGTTTAAATATGCTTATTTGGTTTAGAAAATTATAGAAAATTTAGAAATTAGTTTAGTTTTTTTATTTTTTATACTAATTGGTGTGAATATGATTATTTGGTTTAGAAAAGTTAGAATTACATTTATTTGTTTATTTACTAGTTTGTGTATGCGGATGTAGCTATGGCTATGCCAGCATAGTACGTACGTGTGGCCAGAGCAGTTGGACGCTAGGGTCGACTTCAAGCATCGCTCGTACCTGTCCGCCGTTCTCGGAGAGGAGCTTAGGCATGTATGTGCTCACACTACGCGCGCGTTGATGCCGATACACGACCTTTGGTTTCCCAAGTACATGTAATGATGCCTTGTTAATGGATTTACCTTTCTTTATATACTAATAAAAATAACCTGATTTGTTTCATGCTTCACGCTGCTAGGAACCTCCTCTTTCAGATGGCTCCTCCAAATCTGAGGTTCAATGTGTGTGACTATCTTTGGAGTGAGATAGTCATTTGCTCCTACACCGCCTCTAGTGGATGTCACTTTCCTCCATACATTCACCATTTGGTCAAGGCAGTGACCGGTCTCAACATTCGCACATATGGGGTTCATGAGTCCTATAAGACCAAGAAGGGCAAGATTGAGCAAATGCTCAAAATTGGTAGTCATGCGACGTGACTTGTGCCCTAAGGTCCCCTTCCAGGTGCTGGATGGACCCGGCGATGCAGGTGCTTCCTCCTCTTAGGCTCCTCCCCTTTCTTTGGTGTGCCCAAGACCAAGAAGGGCAAGTTTGACTTCCTAGCACGTAGGATCTTTGCTTGCTTTAATCAAGGAAGGCAAAATACTAGAGATAGGGAGAAGGATAGGAAATGGCACGCTGAGAAGTATCACAAGATTGAGAAGCGCCAAAAGGAGCTTTGTGCCCAAGCCAACACTCCTTGCTCTCCTCTTAGTGAGCCCATCATCTTTGATCCTCCTCCTCCTCCTATTGATAACCCATGGACGGACTTGGGCTCTTGGGTTCCCGTGGATGACGATGAGGAAGACTTTGGTGGTGGCGAGTTTGTTGGTGACGATGAGGAGGCGACCGAGGACGAGAACTAGACTCCCTTTTTGGTGCTTGGTGCCAAAGGGGGAGTGTATTTGGTAAATGAAAGCCCCTTATATGTATCTTTTATCTATCTATTCATATTAGCTAGGTGGGACATGTAATGAACTTTAATATGTATGGTGCGATGAATGTTGGTTGTGCCAATTGAACTTTATTTGTAAGACTTTTATGCTACTCTATTATACTAGTGTGTTGTAAGAACCATAATTATCGTGTGTGATGCATGTGTTGGATGATGACTTGTTATTTCTCACTTTATTGTTGTGATATATTATGTCATATGCATCACGGGATATTATTCATCACACTTGTGCACAATGTGTTAATTTAACGATTTAGGGAGATCTCTTACCGAATTGTGTGCAAAGGCATTTGAGGCCTCTCTAGTTGACAATGCACACATCTAGGGGGAGTTACTCACTAAATTGTTGGATACACACATCTCTTTTATATAACCAAATTGTATTGTCATCAATCACCAAAAAGGGGGAGACTGAAAGTGCATCTAGGCTCCTAACTATTTTGGTGAAAATGACAATGCAATTTGGGTTGATTAATGCTTTCAATAAGATGTGTGTAGGCTTAAAAGAATAAATACGTGTGTTTGATCAAAGGAAGCCCCTCATACGCTCTACTCGGTGTTGAAGCTCAAATGGAGTTTTAATTCTTTTTATCGTTTGAATTTGAGTATAGAAAACACCATACTACAAAGGGGGATGCGGTTAATCGATCAAGGTTTACACCAATGTGCTATTTCTTGAGAGTTAAAAACCCATGAGTAGAGACACTTTGCACTTACGAACACGGGTTGGGGCTGACTTGTTGCCTGCACCGGGTGATCCGACACCTAGGTCCTGATGACCCGAGGCGGTACTGTTAGCCACCGGGTCATCTGAGCCTTGGGGCCAGGTCATCCGGGGGTCTCGACTACAACACAATAACTGTCACTTTCTTGGGGTTGGGCATTTATACCCCTTCAACCCCTCCTTCATTTGCTACTGACCTCCACGCCTTCAACACCTTTTTGAGCTCCCTTCCAACTCTCTCATCTCCCTTCTAAGAGACATGGGTACCCATGGGTTCCCACCGACCAGGGTCCTGGAGGTCCCTATCAAGTGGACCCGACCTGTCAGAAGCTCCATCGACCTGCAAGTGGGCCTGGAGACCTTTTCCACAACCTCGGCGACTTTGGAAGACCCCAAGCGACCTTATCTGGATCCCGAAAGACCTGTCGGGCTTGTGGCGCAAGTTTCTCCCCTAGGTCGCGGCACGACACCACCTGTAGGTCCGCAGATCATGGGATTCACCCTGTAATCACGGAAGATGACCTTCCTAACTTGTCACCGCCCCGATGAGGGTCCACCGACCTCGAATGTAAGCCCTAGCCCGTTGACCATATAAGGCAGCCTAGAGCTCCATTCGAGGGGACTTCCCCATTCACGCATAATTCCACTGCATACTGGATGTATGTTTACTCTCCGGAGGCCTGAACCAGTCTAAACCCTTGTGTCTCTCGCCATTCTCGCTGTGTTCTGAGTCCCCTCTGTGAACTACCATCTACGCTCTTAGGTCCCGATCCCCTCCAATCAACCTACAACCGCTTGGGTCGCCCCCTAGCGGATTTGTCCAGGTCTCACCCCCTGATAGTTGGTACGCCAGGTAGGGGGTGATTGGGAACTCGCTGTGCAGCATGGTGGCCCGATCTGGTGTTGTTTTCTCGGTGAGCATGGCAGACATCCTCGCCAACCCCGTGGAGATCTACTTCGGCTCCTTCACAGTGATCTCGACCACACTTGCGTCGGTGACCTCCCCGATGATCGCAGCGAAGGTCCCGGCAACACCCGCCGCCGCCCTTACTTTCGATCTGAAGTTGAGTGAGAGAGATATTTGAGGTGTGAGATTGAGTCCCTTATGAGAGTTCATCCCAAGTTCATCTCAAGAAGCACTTGGTGTGGCCAAGATCGGTTGATTTGCATTTTTTTACTCTTGAAGCTTGCTTCTAGACGGTTAGGTGTTGCCCGTTGAGTGCCCTCTTCGTGTGGAGCACCCGAGATTGTTTGTATTTCCCTTCTCCTTTGTGGAGTGTTTTTAGTGAGCACCAATCTTCCTTTGTGGGGATTGGGTGAGGCAAGAGGCTCTTCGTGATTTCCCTCCCTTTGTGGGATCCTCAACGGAGACGTAGCTTCCTTGGTGGAAGTGAACTTCGGATTAAACACCTAGTCTTGTGCTTGTTTGAGTTCATTTCCTATTTCTAACCCTTGAAGCTAGTTTTAGCCCGATCTATCTACTTGTGTTGTTTCGATTCAAATCTTTGGTTGCAGGTGGTTCTTAGCATCTTGTTGACGGTGCAAAGCCATGCTCAAGTTCACCGCAAGCCTATGAGTGACTTGGTGCCTTTTTCACCAAGGAGGGTCCTCCCTATATTTGTCAATCCAAGGATCAGAAGAAAACCACTAAGGTTCTCTATCTAACCTACCGGTCTAACCCTATGTGAAGTGTTGATTGCATAAAGGTTATACATACATGAGGATGTATGGATCACATCCACCTAGCCATAAAGGTAAGCATCCAAAAGGTAACCCTAGCCTATCGTCTTCTTGTTGCCGCTCCGGCCACGATGACAAATCAATCTAATCCTATACTATGATAAGGAGTACACTCGATATGGAGCGACCCGATATGGAGTGGTCTGATACACATTCATTCGCCGCTTTCTCCTCCACCGTATTGTCACTGCGCAAGGATATTCATCACTGAATGACAACCTCGGTCCGTGCACTACAACGATGTATCCACAAGAGATAGACTAACCACCATGATTAGACCTATTCCTACTAGAATCATATGCTATCTACACATATGGATAAAACACTCATCAATGTAGATCAAAGTAGGACAAGATATGATTACATCACCATCGAATGTTGAAGGTACAAATGACTTGACGAATTCAAGTCGCGGCTCCGGAACTCCACCATGGCTTCACCACGCAGGGCCAACCATGGCGGCTAGGGCATGGCCTAGGACATCTCCTAGGCAACTCGAGGACTTGCGGCAGCTGTCGGCTTCCTCCTGGTGCTTCTCCTTCGTGTCGGCAACTCTCAGATGAATGAATGGATCCGTCGGCTGGCGGAGGTGGATGCAATAAATAGACAAGCACCCAGGTCAAAGGGGGTGCGAACCGGGCTCGGAACAGGCCAGGCCAACCGGCCTGGGCCGACCAGACCAAGCCCGTTTGGACCCGGTTCGGCCCCGTCTCGCTCCCCGATGACTTGCTCCCTTCTGCATGTGGGCCCTTGACGTCGTCTTCTCTACGGTTTAGATTAGCTCCTTGTCGTGCAAGCTTCAGCATCTTCTGTTCAGGTCCCTCGAGTAATACGGTTTCATGCTTTGGTCCCTGAGCCATTTGGAGTCATGTTCATGATGTGTCTTGACTTGTGCCGGGCTTCATGATCTTCCCTTGAAGTGCTTGATGAACTTATCCCAAAAGTCTCCTCTTTAACGTTAATTTTCTGCGTAAACAATAAACTCCAAAATCGACATACGAGAGTGAACTTGATACCTCCGGGGGGTTATTACCATTAGTTAGAATATCAAATACGTGCAAATGTTGATGGTAAACTCATAGCTAGGTGTACCAAAATCGACCGTCAACACATTTCTACAAAACTCTTGGTTCATACAATTTGGTTTAATTCAGCTCTGATTTTGAATATTGTGGTTGTGTTCTTGGCTACCAGATCATCCGGACCTAAGGGCCGGGTCATCCGGGCATCTCATCCGTTGCTGAGTTTTGTGAAGATTTTTAGGAGTGCCTATTCACCCCCCCCTCTAGGCATCGCAAGGTCTTTTCAACTATCCATTCATGAACCCTCACAGACCCACCATGGTTTGGCTACAGCAATTCAACGTGCATACCTTGACCTCATCTTTTTCGTCGTTTTTATAGCTGTGGAGACAATGTAACAAATGATTGATTTTATTTGTGCAGGTTGATTACCTAGCTGATGACGCCCAGCCCAAGACAGTCAATAGGTTCCTGGAGGTGTACCTATTGTGGTTGTTTGGGTTCGTGATGTTCTGCAGTTCACAAGGAGACGCAGTGCTGAGGTTCTTGATCCTCTATGCTCGGAGGATCGCCGACGCGCTCTTGGACGCAGTCCCCAGATCAGTTGGGCTGTGTTGTTCTTCCCAGCACATACAAGGGGCTGTGCACGGGGGGTGTTGAAGGGTCGTGCCAAGAAGGCGACCCTTCTCGTCTGTCCTCTCCTTCGGCAGCTCTGGTGCCATGAGTGCTTTTCGGTTGGTCGGCCGAAGGTCGACCTCACGCCGTACGAGCAGCTGCCAGAGGGCCATGACCCCGCCGACCATTTCACCATGTGCTCGCTGTGGTGCCTGCGGACGGTAATTACTTACGTTTGACTTCAATTTGCCTCTACATTTTGTTTGCTCAATTCGCATGTAGGTTTCACATTTCCTTTGTATGTAGTCCTCATGGGTTCACGACCAGATGAAGAGGGTGTACAAGGACTTCGTCGGTCAGTTCGACTCTCTCACGGACGACAACGTGAGGTGGACGCCGTTCATAGACGAGGCTATCATGGCTCGCACACCACAGGGCCTCTCGTCTTTGTGCTTTTGAGACCAACACTACTGGAAGACGAAGATGCCCTTGGTGTTCAACATGTTCTTGGAGGAGTACGACGTCCGCATGGTGATGAGGCAGTTCGGCCTCTACCAGGAGTCGTTTGTGCCTGTTGTGCACACTGTGACTCCCGACGTGCATAGGTAAGTTGTCCTCAGTTTCTAGATTAAATTCCATGTATGAAGATTGAGCCGCTGACAAATCTATTTAATTTGTGATAGGTGGTCTCAGAAGGGAATTGGGGGAGACTACTTGGGGTGACAGGATCCAGTCATACGTAGACGCTTGGGCTGCTACTGCAGTGCCGGAGAATGTCGTCACCGAGGAACAGCCCCACGACGACAGGGCGTTGGAGGCGTACATCGAGTGGTGCACCCCAAGAACTCGGACACACGTGATGCACGTTCCAGCGCACCCACCACTGCAGGTTCCGGACGTGCAGAGGATCATTCCTTCTATCACATACCCGGTGCGACGGGATTAGAACTACGACCACGTGGTTAGTTTGTGGATGCAACAGTAATTTTTATGCTACCAAACATTATAACATTTACTAATAATTTCGTTTGCAGTACGACGTGGTTGCGGAGATTTCGCATATGGTAGGGGAGGCGAGGAGGAGGCTGCCCCTCATGGGGTATCAGGAGCACGAGCAAACATATCAGAGGATGTACAACATCACCACGAGGTTCCTTGCCATGGTCAACTATGGCGATAGCGTGGCTCTACCTATTTTTTCACGTTACCCCCAGTCGTCCTCCAGCTCCGCCTCAACTGGTCGTTCGTACCAGGCACCGTCGTCCTCGTCACACCCACCCTTCCTGCCACTTTCTCAGCTCCGTCGTTTGTGTCACGCCCTCCGATGCATCCCTCCGGTGGGACCTTCCGTGTTGCCTTGACCCACACATATTGTGCCAGCAGAAGTAGCAGCACTACCACGAGCAACACCACCAACAAGAGATGTTCCTTCCTCATCCACTAGCGCTGCTCTTCATCCATTTAATGAGCACACTAGTTTCTCCAACCACATACACTTTTAATACCACATTCTTTCAAATACGATAATAATTTTAATAATATTATTTTTCCAACTTACGGCGGTGGTGGCACTCCTGACTCGACTTTAGATGGAGAGGGGTAGCCGTACGATGACCTCATCTTCGACTACTTGCGTAGTGTGCCGTGCACTGGGACGCGGGAGGTCGTGGCTGAAGGTGTGGGTCGTCCCACCTGGTTGCAGGGTCAACGGTGGCGGCAGCGATGACGACACCGCCTGCCAACGATGCTAGGTGTCGGCAGATCCACCCACGTGACCAGTTGATGTACCCTCGTGACCAGACGTGGGCCACAGCCAAAGTAGCCAGGTAGCAGCAGCAGAAGAGGAGTTGCTAGGTTATGTTGGACATTATTTATGTAGCAACACTCTTATTTGTGATCATGACTATATGTATGAACTATTTGTCTATTATGTCACTTTGCTTTTTTTTGGTTAGCATCAAGTATTTCTTTGTACCATGAAAGTATTTATTCTAACAAACAACGTATGAAAAAACATAAAGTGCAAAAATAATTAAATGAGCCAAACGGCGTACGCTATGGTGGTTGGAACTAACCGCCATGAGTCCCCCAGCAACCACCGTGGAGGCATCCTAACGACCGTGGCCGACGGCGGTTGAACTGAAACCACCGTGGCTGACGGTGGTTAGTTTCAACCGCCCTGTGCCACAGCAGTTGCACTGAAACCGCAGTGGGCCACGGCGGTTGTCGTATACATTTGGTAAATTCCTAAGCAGTCGTCAAGTTTTACAAAATTGAATAAAATTCTAATGTTGCACTTTTTATATTTATCTTTTCAGGTTTGATTGGAACAAAATGTTTCGATATGTCTAGGGTTTTGAATAAGTAAATGCAACATAAATGTGTAGGTTTTATATAATATTTAACTTGGGAAAAATCATGTTTACTATTTCTTGCTTATAAACAAAGAAAACAAATTAGCGTTGTTCAAAATATAAAATTAAAAACACATTTTTCTACATTGAAAATGATGCTATATTTTCTCCACTACTAGTTATGGTCTTGTATAGCTTGACCAGCTGACCATGACCACAAGAGTCAACCTGCAGGTGTTGGCAATTGATGATTATCACATATACTAAGAGTTAAAAGCAACCTGGTAAGTTCAGTCAAGTGCTTAGCCTTAATCTTGGTATAGGTGCTTAAGGTGTGATTTAATTCGTGGATAAGCTTATGTTGTGTTTAATTCATGAACGTATGCAGGACCAGGAAGTTGAGCTTGCCTGGTCACTCATCACCTGCAGTAGGCTAACTAAAAACATATTGAGAAGCTGCCGATGTTCACTAGGTCAAAAATGATTTGTGCTGACACACAAAAATTAGCGTGCTGGCGGGTGTAATTGGCACCTGCCAGCACTATGGTGAAAGGGGCGTGGACTTTACACCCGCCAGTAGTAAAGGTCTAGTGCTGGCGGGTGAAGGCACAATGCTGGCGGGTGACATAAGCCACCCACCAGCACAAATGGTCCTATTTGTCTTTGGCGGCGGGTGGCTTATGTCGCCCGCCAAAGACATATATGCCCCACTTGAAAAATTCGAAATTTTCAAACGGTTTCAAATGAAGAAACTATTAACATGAAAGTTGTAGATCCTAATAAGGTATGAAACTTTGTAGTTTACACTTTTTATTTGAAATCATATTGTCAATGAAAATCAAATTTGAATCTCTCAAATTTGAAATTCAAATTTCATAAATGACCTCAAATGGAAAAACTCCCAACACGAAAGTTGTAGATCTAAGTAAGTTAAGAAACTTTGTAGTTGACAAGTTTTTAATTTGAATCCGTTTAGTGCCTCTAAAAACCGACTTACACTCAGTGTTGTATAGTATGAGTAGAACCAAAACTGCATATGGACTCATATGAGTGTGTGGTGTAGTGGTACAGGAGGCTTCGCGCGAGGTAGAGGTCACGGGTTCGAACCACGGCAGCCGCGGAGCGTCGCGACTTTACGCGAAAAAATGTGCGACTTGCGACTTAAGCACCCGCCAGCACTAGGTGTCTATGCTGACCCACCAGCACTAGGACTTAAGCACCCGCCAGCACTAGGTCTCTGTGCACTTGCGACTTGCTACTTGTTTATTTTCGGTTTTTAAGTGCTGACCCGGAAAACCTCAGTGCTGGCGGGTGACTTAAGCGCCCGCCAGCACTAGGTCTCTATGCTGGCGGGCGGACAACCGCCGACGAGACGATTTGTGCTGGCACAAGGTCGCTGGCGGGCGCTCCACCCGCCAGCAAAGACCCCTTTTACCCGCCAGCACAAATCGTTTGTGGCCTAGTGTGTTTCTGAAACACCCTACCAGCTAGTAGCTCCGAAGGTGGCATTGTTACCTGATTCTACATCTAAATTAGGGCCATGTTTGGATGGAGGTGTTAGTGTTAGTTTGTAGCAACTAACACTTTGGAGCCAAACACATGTGTTAGTTTGGTGTTAGTTGGAACTAACACCCCCAAAAAACTAACACCTCCAAGAGGTGGTAATTGGTGTTTGTTTGGTGGACCCCACCCCTTTTCTCTCTCCCTCTCCTTTTTCAAATGATTGGAAAAGTTAATTTAAATGCAAACTAACACCTCCATCCAAACATCCAAGGTGTTAGTTTTTTATGTGTTAATTTGGAGGTGTTAAAAACTACCACTAACACTAACACTAGCATCTACCATCGAAACATGGCCTAGGTGGATAAGGTGGAGGATGAGTGAATGAGCGAGAGTAGAGAGGGAGGCGTCGGGGTGCGGCCCGCGGTGTGGCGAAGACGGAGGTTGATGTTGGCGTCGCGGCCGTGGGTGGCATCGGGGCACGACAGGTCGAAGGCTGAGGTAAGGTCTTTGCTGTGTGCAGATCCGGTGAGAGAGGATGTTGGGGCGGCGGATCTCGGAGCCGAGGAAACGTCGAGGGCGGAAGCTAGTTCTGTGCGCTCGAGTGTGGGCTCGTCGTCCGCGCATTCCAGGCGTCTCGCGGCTGCCGGCAATGGCTCCCGGTTATGGGCGCTGACCGATGACGACGGGAGCTCGGAGGAGGAGGCCCTCACAGCGGGGGAGTCGTCGGACGTCAGGGAGCCTCTGGCTCCAGCTGGGAACAGTTCGCCTACTAAGCGGGAGGTGCTGCCTAATTGGCCGGCAGTCGAAGGAAGCAGGAAGATTTATTGCAGAGCGCGTGGCAGGACGGGTCAGTCGCTGGAGATGTACCCTAAGATGGTACGGCAGCACCGGCCGACCTGCAAACCGTGGCGAGGTCCAATCCCACAGCCGTGTCATTCCAAGCCATTTTCCCTCGGGACTGCTGGGTTGCGGATTGGCGCGCAGATGGGAGAAGGTTGCACTCTTGCAGGCTTTCTGAGTTTTGGGACGGGTCAGGCTCGCTGACGTCGACTGCCGGTTCGCCGGTGATGGAGAAGAAGCCTCCAGCAGATCTGTGTTTGAAATTCAAAAACGAAACGTTCATTCCAGTGACGCTTGCTGGGTCGTGTTCGGTATCTTTTTCGTGGGCCGGTTTGGGTTGTGGCTCGGTGGCTTTAGGGCTGCTGTTCAGACAGGGAGGGATGCGGAGCGTTTCGCATTCCCTTTCGCTGTCTTGCCCGACACGCGCCGCTTCCGCTGAAGGCTCGCCTGCGGCCTGGTCTCCGCTCCGGGGTGCTGCAGTTGCGGAGGGCCTTTCGTCTGGTGGCAGTCCGGACTCCCATCTGTGAGCAGCGCCGCCCACCATGGCTTCGAGGTCGTGGATGGACCGCGTGTCGTATGGACCTCCTTAGGCCCACTACCTTGGTGGGTACCAAGATCGACTACTCGGTGGGCCCCTGGGTCTACCCGCCTTGTGCTGCACGGTACCAGATGGCGTGAGGCGCAAGGACTACGGTGGAGAAGTACTCGGATAGGTGGCTATACATACCATGTACTGTGTAGAGGACTCCTAGACGTACACGACTAGTACTCTCTCCCTAAACCGACCTGTAACCCTGCCTCTCGGGCTATATAAGGCAAGGCAGGGACCCTTCTCTCTTAGATTACGCATCATCTTGTAATCACACCCAATCAATCAAGAGCTACGCAGCATACATAACATAGGGTATTACGCACCTCGCGGCCCGAACCTATCTAAATAGTGTGCCATGTGTCTCTTCCTTCGAGTTACCGATCTCGGCGAGGCCACATTCATCTACCTCAGGTACTCCCCTTGGTAGGTTGCCGGTCTAAAACATCGACAGCTAGCGCGCCAGGTAGGGGATCTTGCCGAAGATCATATGGCGAACTCGACGACTTCCATCTTCATCAAGCCAACTGTCGCCTTCAACCGCGGCGACACCTTTGTCTTCGGCTCCTGGGTCTGCACTGCTGACGGCGCCGGATCGTTCCAACGCCGCCTCACCATGCCACCCAACCCGGAGACTGGGCTCGTGACGCTTCCCGAAGTAGTCATAGGCAATCTCGTCGGAAAGTTCGGTGAAATTTCGCTCTACAACCAACACGTCGACTTCGAGCTTGGATCCGACTCCAACTCGAACTCGACGTCCCTGTGGGCTATCGTATGCGAGTGGGCTACCCAGCCATCGCGTGTGGACTCCCCACCCCATGAGTGCTTCACACGTGACCCTCGCAACGTCAGTAGGGCCCACGCGAAGGCTCCCACTGCACGTCGGGCCGGCAAGGAGATCGTACCCGAGTACGACTCAGACTCCAACACCGTCCCCGGCTACAACTTGGACTCCAACCCTCTCTCTGGCTTCTACTCGGACTCCTCCTACGAGTTCGACTTCGGGACGGACCATGATGAGCTCGAGTCCGAGAACAATACTACAAAGCAACCCCTGTCAGGACCAGCTTCCGGCCTGGTTATAACATCTACATCCGCTGGGAGATTCGTCTACTGGCCAGACCGCAAGCCCGTAGACCTGACAGGAGGGAACTCGCGCTGCGTCGCCTACCTTGACTCACTTCCCTTCCAGGAGGGAACACCGCTCGCCCCAGCTGGGGAGCACACTCCGACAGAGGTGGAAACCAGTGACTCCAGCCTTGGCACTCCGGATCGGCAAGTCTTCATGACTACCAACGAGACGCCAGGGCCCTCAGGGACATCCCTGAACGATATCTCGAGGATATCTCAGCGGATGAGTTGTGTGCCAACGCGCCCGCTGACGAGACCGACGCCAACAGGGACGCTCGACGTGAATGCAACAGAAAGCGGAACGAACTGCGCTGATGTCTCCGCGAGTCCCTTCCCATCCGGAACCTCGCAGAAGCCCTCGACCAAGTCGAGAGCTGGGTACACACTACCCCAGAGCAATGCCTCATGTCTATCACTACGATAGCATGTCAGGCTCAGGGGATGCGCGCAGGAGAAGTCATCGCCAAGCTCACAGAGGACGCCTACTTCATGCGAGTTTACAACAAGGTCACTCAAGTGCCCCCCGTCAGGAACCGCCAGCAAGACAACGAAGCCACAAGCCGTAGTGCGGACATCGGTCGCAACCGTACTCGAGCGGAGCTACCATCTAACCCCAACCATACTCGGGCAACAGCCGGTGGGCCCTCTCATGGTGGCAACAGCGCCGGCGGCGACCGGGAGATCATCCCTCATCGTGATCCTGGCGGAGGAGGCTGTGACGGCGGGAGCTCCAACCATGGGGCTGGCAGAAGAGACGGGGGCGGAGGCGACCACGGTGGCCGAGGCCACGCGAACAGCCACGCCTCCGAAGCTTCACGTGGCGGTTTCGACGCCCGCCAGAAGATCGAAGAACTTCGGCGCAAGAAGTCCTCCACGGCAGGCGACAACGATGGCTTCCCCGCCTTCTCCGCACGGCTTCACAACCTACTTCTCCCGGAGAAATTCAAGCTTCTGGGGATCACTAAGTACGACGAGAAGAAGGATCCAGTGTAGTGGCTCAGATGCTACGCCCTCTCCATCGAGAATGCTGGTGGCAATAACGACACGAAGTGCCTCTACTTTCTCTTCTGTCTGGATCAAGCCCCGCTTACATGGCTCGAGTCACTCGAGAAGTACTCGATCGACAAGTGGGACCAGCTTAAGGAACAGTTCACCAGCAACTTCGCAGGCGCTATGGGCCGCTCGGGTACTCGCATGGACCTGGCAATGGTAAAGCAGGAACAGGGCGAGACCCTTCGCAAGTACATGCGACGCTTTTTCGACAAGAGCGCCACCGTAGTTGATGTCTCTAGCAAGGAGGTCATCGACCTCTTCTAAGATGGTCTCTATCACCGTCGCACCTTCGAAGACTTCGGTCGTCGCCGCCCGAGCTCCATCACCCACCTCAAGGACATGATCACCTCCTGGGCTGATGAAGAAGACAAGGCTAACGCTAAGTACGACGCCATCCATGGCAAGAGCAAGCAGAACACGGGTGGCAACAACAACAACAACAACAACAACAACAACAACAACAACAACAACAACAACAACAACAACAATAACAACACCAACAACAACAACAACAACAACAACAACAACAACAACAACAACAACAACAACGGGAACCAAGGCGGTCGCAACAGCAACTACTCGGGTCCTAATCGCAAGCGCAAGCCAGACAACACTGTCGCGGCTATCCAGCGCCCCGCGAAAGACAACTGAGAAGACCTCCGGCAGCTTCAAGGACTTGCTAAAGGAGAAGTGCCCATGGCATCTGGACGGCAACCACACCACCGAGCAGTGCTACCAACTTCGGCGAGCACTCAAGGACACTCCGGAGCCACGGCACCCTCACGACAAGAAAGGCAAGAAAAAGGTCGACGAAGGCAACGACGACTTCCAGGAACCTGACAAGACGGTGAATGTCCTCTTCGGCGGTCTACCCAATCGACGGGCTCAGAAAGCCACTCGTCGAGAAGTCATGAGCATTGAACCAACGGTCCTGACCCCTCTCTGGTGGTCGGAGGTACCCATTATCTTCTCCCGCGAGGATCAATGGACAAGCTTCTCTGAACCAGGACGGTTCCCACTCGTCCTGAAGCCAGTGGTCGCGGACTCCAAACTCAACAAGGTCCTCATCGACGGAGGAAGCGGGCTCAATGTCCTTTTCACCAAGACCTTGAAAAACATGAAGCTCGACATCACCCACATGCTCACTAAGAGCACCTCGCCTTTTTACGGCATCATCCTCGGGAACGCAGCTATCCCACTGGGCTCAGTGGTTCTACCAGCTACCTTCGGGGAAACAAGGGACAACTACCGTACTGAGTACGTCAGACGTCCTACCATGCCATCCTCGGCAGACCGGCTATCGCCAAGTTCATGGCGGTACCCCACTACACCTACTTGGTACTCAAGATGCCAAGTCCAGCCGGTGTACTCTAACTGCAAGGGGACTTGAAGATATCCTTCGTCTAGCTGTGGAACTCGCAGCTACGAATCAAGTACCCAACGCAATGATGGAGATCTACGCTGCGTCGAAGAAGCTTGCCCCAAGTGAACTCGACATCCCAGAGAAGTCAGACAAAGCCAACAAGCCTCAGCCAGCTGAGGAAGTTCTAGTCAAGACAATTGACCTTGGGACAGGCGACAGCTGCAAGACCACCACCATCGGGGCGGGCCTCGACCCGAAATAGGAAGATGCACTCATCAACTTCCTCCGGGCTAACCGAGACATCTTCGCGTGGAAACCAGCAGACATGCCAGGGGTGCCCAGGGAGCTGATTGAGCATTCACTCAACGTCAACCCTAAAGCTACCCCGAAGCGACAACACCTCCGCCGCTTCGCCGATGACAGACAGGACGCGATCAAGAAGGAACTCGCCAAACTACTCACGGCTCGCTTCATCAGAGAAGTCTTCCATCCTGAGTGGCTCGCCAACCCCGTCCTCGTCCACAAGAAGAACTCGAACGAGTGGAGGATGTGCGTCGACTATACCGACCTCAACAAGCACTGCCCCAAGGACCCCTTCGGCTTGCCGCAGATTGATCAAGTCATCGACTCCACAGCGGGCTGCGGCCTGCTCTGCTTCCTCGACTGCTACTCCGGGTACCACTAGATTGCTATCAAGGAAGAAGACCAGGAGAAGACCGCATTCATCACCCCGTTTGGTGAATATTGCTACACGACCATGTCCTTCAGGTTGAAGAGCACCGGCGCTACCTACCAGCGAGCTATCTAGGCCTGTTTCAAGAGGCAACTCAACAAGAACGTCAAAGCCTATGTGGATGACGTGGTCGTCAAGACCAGAAACTCCGATACGCTCATTGCCGATCTTGAAGAGACTTTCGCATCCCTGCGAGAGTACCGCTCGAAGCTCAACCCGAACAAGTGCGTCTTCGGCGTACCGTCGGGCAAACTACTCGGCTTCATAATTAGCCACTGCGGCATCGAAGCCAATCCCGAGAAGATCTCTGCCATCACCAGCATGAAAGCTCCCACGTGCATCAAAGACGTGCAGAAGCTAACCGGGTGCATGGCAGCTCTGAACAGATTCATCTCGAAGCTTGGAGAATGGGGGCTCCCCTTCTTCAAACTACTCAAACGTTAAGAGAAGTTCGTGTGGACTCCAGAGGTAGACCAAGCCCTTGCCCAGCTCAAGGACTTCCTATCAAAGCCACCAGACCTCACGGCTCCTCCCAAAGGCGAGCAGCTGCTGCTCTACCTCGCTGCGACTAGTCACGTGGTCAGTACTGCCATCATTGTCGAGCGGCAGGAAGACGGCCACGCCTATCCAGTCCAGCGACCAATCTACTTCGTTAGCGAGGTCTTGTCAGAATCCAAGGCACGCTATCAGCCAGTACAGAAGCTTCTGTACGCAGTCCTCATCACCTCGCGGAAGCTACGACACTACTTCCAGGAGTACTCGATCTCCGTCGTCACCGACTACCCGCTCGGCGACATCCTGCGGAACCAAGATGCTACTGGAAGAATCTCCAAGTGGGCAGTCAAACTCGGCGCCCTTAACATCGACTTCAAGCCATGCACAGCCATCAAGTCGCAGGCGCTAGTCGACTTCATGGCGGAGTGGCGGGAGAATCAGCTACCTACTCCAACTGAGCGCCCAAAGCACTTGGTGATGTACTTCGACGGCTCGCTCAAGCTCGAAGGCGCAGGCGCAGGGGTACTCTTGATCTCTCCAATGGGCGAATAACTCAAGTACTTCATGCAGATCTTTTAGAAGGTCTCAAACAACGAAGCTGAGTACGAAGCTCTGCTACACGGGCTCTACCTCGCGGCTTCACTGGGCATCAAGCGGCTACTAGTCTACGGCGACTCCGTAGTGGTCATCAACCAAGTCAACAAGTCCTGGGACCGCAACAAGGAGAATATGGACGCCTACTGCCTAGAAGTCTGCAAGCTCGAGAACAAGTTCTACGGTCTCGAGTTCCACCACGTCGTCCGCGACAACAATGTTGCAGCGGACGTCCTGTCGAAGTTTGGTTCTACTCGCGCTCAAGTACTAGCGGGTGTCTTCGTACACGAGCTTCACGCGCCATCCATCCCGGAGCCGGTGCCACCGACCACTGATCCAGCACATCCCCCGGCTGGCCAGAAGGTCATGATGATCGACGTGGACTGGAGGCAACCCTTCATCGACTACCTCCGCGAGAAGAAGGTTCCCTTGGACAAGAATTTGGCCGAGCAACTCATCCGCTGCGCCAAGTCCTACGTCCTAGTCGGAGACAAGCTCTACAGGCGGGGCGCATCTTCTGGAGTACTCATGAAGTGTGTTCCCCGAGAAGAAGGCAAGGACATCTTCGAAGAGATCCACAAAGGCGTCTGCGGCAACCACGCGTCCTCTCGCACGCTGGTCAGCAAGGCCTTCCGACGAGCTTTCTATTGGCCCACAGCTCTGGGCGACGCCGAAGAACTCGTCAGAAGGTGTCAATGGTGCCAATCTTTGCCAAGCAACAACACGTCCCGGCCTACAAGCTAGTCACCATACCGCTAACCTGGCCTTTCGCCTGCTGGGGGCTCGACATGATTGGGCCACTCCCAACTGCGCCAGGTGGATTCAACAGAGTACTGGTGGCCATCGACAAGTTCACCAAGTGGATCGAGGTCAAGCCGGTCACATGCCCCAAGGCCGACAGAGTACTCGACTTCCTGGATGAACTCGTACATCGCTACGGACTACCCCATCGCATCATCACAGACCTGGGCTCCAACTTCATCAATCACCAGTTCTGGGAGTACTGCGAGAACAGTGGGATCGACATCCGATACGTCTCAGTTGCCCATCCTCGGGCCAATGGACAAGTCGAGCGCACCAATGGGATGGTGCTCGACGCTCTCAAGAAGCGGCTACACGACACTGCCAACACCAAAGGAGGCAAGTGGATCAAGGAACTACCCAACACGCTCTGGGGGCTACGCACTCAACCCTCCAAGCCAACGGGACAATCGCCACACTTGGTCTACGGCTCCGAAGCAATTCTCCCTGCTGATGTCATGTGGGATTCACCAACAGTAGAGCAATACGACGAAGGCATATCTGAAGACAGTAGATGAGTTGATATCGATGGACTCGAAGGAGCTCGCTGCGCCGCCCTCATCCAATCAGCAAGGTACCTCGAGGGTATCCGGCACTACCACGATCGCAACGTTAAGGAACACTCCTTCAACGTTGGAGATCTCGTCCTTCGCCGCATCCAGAACACGGAGGGACTACACAAGCTCAGCTCGCCCTGGGAAGGTCCCTTCACAGTTGGAAAGGTGACCGGACCGGGCTCCTATCGCCTCCAGACGCTCGAAGGCGAAGACATTAACAACTCATGGAATATCGACCAACTCTGTCGATTCTACGCCTAGTCTATCGACTACTCTGGGGGCTCAAGTCTACACGACTACTCCAAAACCCCTTCGCTGTAAGCGGCCTCCAGGTCCAGGCACTAGTCTCCGGACTACTCTACTCCAAGATCCAGCGTTAACGGCTACTAACGGATCTTGGGCTGCTCCGAGCGATAAAGGACTCCAACAGCGGTCTATTAAGAGACCATGTACCCCTAGATCCAGCCTATACGGCTACTAACGGATCCACTACTGTAAGCGGCTATACGCCCTAGCACCACTTAGCTGTAGGCGGCCTCCGGGTCCTGGTGACTACTCTTGTAAAACGGCCCTGGACATCCAGGTGTACTTCTCTCAGTAATAAAGTTTGATTATCTATCAACTGATTTACTGCTTTTTCCCTCAATGGGTCTACTGGCGAGTACGACTACTCGTGACAACTCCACAATGAGAACTCCGCATACACACTTTGCGACAATGAGTACTCATTTCTGAGAAGTTTTCTCATTTCATACTTAAACAAGTTCAATACAACTCTGTTTATACATTCATTGCTACAAGCTAACCCTACAGGACTACTAAAGGTTAATCTTCTCGGCGACCTGCTCAGCAATTGGCGCCATTTGCTCCAGGAGCTCCGCGTACTGCTCGTCTGTGCAGTTGGCGGCTAGTCCACTGGTGACTACATCCACTGGAGCCTTCGGGAAGTACAACTTCATGTACGCCAAGATCTGATTGGGGATCGACTTCACCAAGTGCTTGACATACGTCGCCAGACGACTTGGAGCTTCTCTCAGCCGGTCCACCAACGGAGCTATCTTCGGCCCGCCCGGATGAGGCACCAGTAGCCTCGCAATGGGAAGTGCGGCTTCCTCGAGTTCCTTCAGCTGGGCCCGCAGCTTCTCGCAGTCCTCGTTCAGCTTCTGCAGAGATTTGTAGCAGTTGACGAGGTCACGATCCGAGGCAATTCGAAGCTCCATGTGCTTATCGCACTCGTAAGCCAACTGCTTATAGTCATATTCAAGTACCTCACGGGCCTCCTTCTCCCGGTAGAAGAGGTTCTTCATGTCGACTTCTGAAGCTCTCAGTTGCTCGACACGAGTCTCAAGCTCTGCAATCAACAAGCAAGGCGGGTCAGACTACTGCAAGGTACTTCCAATGGGTACTCGACAAGACAACACGTACCTTTATTCTTGTTGCGGAGCGACTTGTTCTTCCGCACCAGCTTGTCGCTCTTCGCCTGCATATCCTGGACTTCGTTGTGATATTGGGCGAAGGCGCCGTCCAGTTTCGACTGGAGCATAGCAGAGTGCTTCCGGGCCTTCACGAGTTGTTCCTCCAAGGCCTCCCCCCGGAGCACTGCGTCGCCGTACCCCAGGAGCATGCCAGATTTCCGTCGGGATCTCTCCACGACATCTTGCAGCAGACAACAACTGTCACCCGGGTACTCAGCATTCTACGGCAGATCGACTACTCAAGATCATTGACAACTCACCTTCATCCACTGCTCGGCCTGACGCATCGCTTCCAGGTGACGCGCTACCGCCGCCGGGTCGACAAGGTCGTCTGCCAGGAGTTCAACCCCACCACGACTACTCGTGACGGCTCCAGACATCGGCACCGAGCGGATTGGCTCTGCATCTTGGATCTCCGACGAACGGACGACTACTTCCAGGGTTGACTCTGGCAGTACATCGTCGCGTTCTTCTCTAGTCATCGCGGGGGCTTCTCTGCTGGCTACCTCCACCAGCCCGGGGGCTGCTCCGGCGGCTCCTTGGGTCTCCGACGCCAGGCCTTCAACGGGCACCGCCTCGGGGATGGTGCTTCCCTCGGCTTCGGCCCCTGTCAACAGAAGACAACTGGATTAGTCACTCTTGGCAGCTACGACTACTCCTTGAGGATAACTGCGTTCGTGCAGCGCACTCACCTTCTACAATGTTGGCCTCTGGCAATGTAGCCTCCACGGCCGGCGCCTCGGACTCTGCTTGAGGGGCGGGAGTGGACTCCTCAGCGGCTGGCGCAGATTCCTCTTCAGCCACCGCCGCGTTGGGTTCATCCCCATCCCAGGTCAAGTCCGTGGATTTCCTGCAGAGTACGCAACTGGTTGTCAACTAATTATGACTACCAAATCACATGTACTACTCGGGAAAGATCTTCACTTACAGGCTCGACCGGACTACTGTCACGGTTGGGGCACCGAGGATGCTGGTGATGTCGACCAGTCCAGCCTCAGCAGGCGCCTCCTCTTCGACCTCAGTAGCCGTTGGCTCTTCAGCAACAGCCACGGCCGGTTCAGTACTCCCCTCAACAACTGGGGGCTAGCGCATCAGTTGCGCCACGAGTTCTTTTACGGTGGGGGCTGGGCTGCGGCTGGCTCCAGCCGGCTCTCCCACCGTATTCCAATCACCTTCGTCCCCTTGGTCTACGGGGTCGGAAGGCAGAATCTCCTGCAAGCAACGGAATTTCATCGTTAGCATACACAACATCGAGAAACAAGTACTCGACTACCCTACTCATGGACCTTACCTCTTGGGATGTGGTCTCCGTGACCTTAAGCTTCTTGGCCATGCGCTTGCGGGCCACGTTGCGCGGCTTCCTTGGCGGCGCAGGCAAACTAGCCTCCAAGCTAGTTGGAGGGTCCTAGATGAGAGGAACATTGGGCAATCCAGGGCGGCTGAATCTTGACCGCAGCTGGAACCGCTCTTGAAACGTCTCCTCGTCATCATCGTCCGATGTGTCTTCGACGACAACAGTGTCGTCTCCTTCACTGACTTTGCAGCACTCCTTGGCCTTGCTCTTCCCCTCATCTAGGATCTCGACAAGTCGAGGAGGTGACACCGGCTTGGAGACAAACTTCACTATGTCATCCTGCAAGAAGCACATTGGGTGAGCACGACTACTACTACATAATCAGTACTCCACATTGAGTACAGCTACTGACCTCATTCGGCGGACGCGCGGCAGAGTACTTGGGCACGGGGCAGGGCGTGTACGCCGGCATGTCCTTGAAGATTCTCCCCAGCCTGTTGACGATGTCGTCGTCGTCGATTTCATCACCGGGCATCCATGACGAGTCGTCGTCGCCGGTGTACTGGTAGCCCAGGGTGTCGCGAGCCATCAACGGCTGCACCCTCCTCTTCATGAAGCTGAAGGCCACATGCTCGGCCCTCAGCCCGGCTTCTCTTAAAGCCTTTATCTTCGCCAGCAGTTCGGGTAGCTGGATACCCTCCTGCATCGTCGGCTCGGAGTTCCACCAGGGCCGGTGCTTTGGCTGCTTCCCGCTGGGCTTCGGCAGCTCCGGGTGGTGGTTGGTGATGTAGAACCATTTTGACTTCCTCTTGGTTGGAGTCGATCAACTTGTACGCAAGGTACTGCTCCATGGCGTCCTCGCGCATCTGAATGCCAGCTCCTCCAACTACTCGGGGGTTGTTGGCACTAGGCTGGGGCTTCACTCGGAAAAACTTCCTGAAGAGTACCTAGTGGGGTTTGATCCCCAAGAAGGCTTCGCAAAAGTGGACGAAGACGGAGGTGTGGAAGAT
This sequence comes from Cenchrus americanus, assembly GCA_947561735.1. Taxonomy (NCBI): domain Eukaryota; kingdom Viridiplantae; phylum Streptophyta; class Magnoliopsida; order Poales; family Poaceae; genus Cenchrus; species Cenchrus americanus. The sequence goes on from OX387240.1 coordinate 198,654,920, forward strand.
ACCGTTGGGGTTGAGGTTGAGGTACTCGATGCCGTAGTACTCTAAGAGCCCCTTGAAGAAATCGCTCGCTGGGAGAGCCAACCCGCGCTCCGCGAACCACGTGAACATCGGGATCTCATCCGGATTCTTCTCCATGGGGTACGGATCTCCCGCGGCGGCGCGCCACATGTCGACTTCCTTCTCTTGAAGAAATCCACTGTTTAGCAGCGCCAGCAGATCCTCAGTCTTCTCCTTCGACATCTTCCACTCTTGGTTGGGATTTGGGCGTGGCGGAGACACCGGTGGCAATGACCCTGTGGCGGATCCGGCGGCTTCCTCTTGGGATCTTTTCTTCCCGCTGGTAGTCTTCAAGCTCTTGGACGGCGAGGTCTTCATTCTCTAAGTGCACTGAGTTTTCACTCGCATTCGCTCGGGGGCTACGGCGGTGGCTTCCGGGGGCGGCGCGCTTGGATCTGCGATCTACTCTAAGGTGGTAGTGTGCACTAGCGGCGGATTCTAGGCAAGATCTGTTTGGAATGGCTGCAAGTGCGTGGGGTGAAAAACCCTAAGGGTTTCGACTTCTATTTATAAGTCAACGGGCGGCTCCTCAACGCCCGGAAAGATAAGTCTCCAGACGGCTGAGTCAACGGTAGCGCCTGACCCTTCAACTTCTAGTAGTCGATGCGCCTCATCTCGGGGGCTCAGCTACATCTAATCAATTCCCTGGGTAGCGACAAGATTCAAGAGCAACTCAGGACACATTCTGCATACAAGATGACCCTTCAATTCGAGAGGAAGTACTCGACTCAAGGCTCGGGGGCTCCGTGCCACGTGTCCTTCGGTTTTTTCTCCGGATTTTGCGGGATAATCTTGCCAGAACTTCAGATGGACCCTCAGCCAGAGTTTACAACTCAACCTAAGGCTCGGGGGCTACTCCATATGGAGTGCGATTTTGCAATCGCACTTCCATATCAGCTTCGGCTTCAAGAAAACATGGGTATTTTTGAAGACCTTCAAGAGCAGCACTCGAGGACGCTTGGGACTACTCGAGAAGACTTCAGGATTACTCAGATATCAGCTGGAGTACCTTCCAGCCTTGGGATGCTTCAAATATTCTTGAGGACTTTTGGCTTGTAGTACTCGGGGACGCTTGAGGACTACTCGTCAAGGACGTCAAGACTACTCGAAGCTATCCTGCTCGACTACAAAGTACTCAGGGGCTTGTCGTATGGACCTCCCTGGGCCCACTACCTCGGTGGGTACCAGGACCGACTACTCGGTGGGCCCCTGGGACTACCCACCTTGTGCTGCACGGTACCTGATGGCGTGAGGCGCAAGGACTACGGTGGAGAAGTACTCGGATAGGAGGCTATACATACCATGTACTGTGTAGAGGACTCCTAGACGTACACGACTAGTACTCTCTCCCTAAACCGACCTGTAACCCTGCCTCTCGGGCTATATAAGGTGAGGCAGAGACCCTTCTCTCTCAGATTACACATCATCTTGTAATCACACCCAATCAATCCAGATCTACGTAGCATACAGGACGTAGGGTATTACGCACCTCGCGGCCCGAACCTGTCTAAATCGTGTGCCACGTGTCTCTTCCTTCGAGTTACCAATCTTGGCGAGGCCACATTCATCTACCTAGGGTACTCCCCTTGGTAGGTTGCCAGTCTAAAACACCGACACCACAGTTTCAGGCCACGCGGGGACCGTGAGCCAGGGAGGCCGATGGGGGCCGGAGTGTGGCGGCCTGGCGTGGATGGAGCAGACTGGGGCCCCGGTGGTAGGCATTATGGCAGGGACATGGTGTAGGGGCATGGAGGAGGTGCTCGTGGGGGAGGTCCTTTTGTTGGCAGGGACTGTGCTCCGATGGGCGCAGGAGGTCTGGGCGGCCGTGGTCGCGGGATGCGCGACCGGGGTGGTCATGGTGGCAGAGGGCCGTAGGGCGGAGGCAGAATGGGTGCTAGGAAAGAGAAGCGACGTCGTGTGGAGGTCCTAGAGGAAGCCGGAGAGCATAGACAGCTTGGTGCAATGAGGGCGGAGGAGTTGTTGAATGCCCAGCAGTAGGGGGAGGGGCGCGATGATGGTGATGTGGTGATGCAGGGGGTGGAGGTTGGGGAAGAACAGACAGGAGATGCGACGGGGGTAAAGTGCTCTCGTTGTACCAAGAGAGGGCATTTTGCGACCGCCTGCAAGACGGAGATTTACTATGTGATCTGTGATAAACACAATGATCATGTTAACTACAAGTGCCCCATTCTAAAGTTGCCGAGGCCGTTGGCACATGTTGTGGGCTATGCGGTGCATGGTCTTCGGTTTTATCACATTCCGCGTTCTCCACTGCATAGAGCTAAAAAGGATTCGAGGACAACACGTATTGAGGTGGGAGTGTCTATGGAGGAGGTGAAGAGGCAGCTTGTGGGGCTTTTTCCAGGGAAGTGGACTTGGGAGCTTAAGGCTTAGGGTGAGAGCTCCTTTTTGGCCAAATTTCCGTCAAAGGTGGAGTTGCAGAGGGTAGTGGCTTTTGGGGGTGCTGACATTAAGGGGGATGGTGTTCCGGTAGGGGCTAGGTTGAAGTTTGAGTTGTGGCAGGAGAAAGAAGTGGGGTACTTGCAACCGAAGGTATGGATTAGGGTGTTTGGGTTGCGGAAGGAGCTCTACGAGTTTCTCGAGCTGTGGGCAGTTTGGTCTATGCTTGGCTCCACTCAGATTGTGGATATGGAGACTACTAGGAAGAACAATTTTGGCGTGTTCTTGTGGCTGTCCTTAACCCGAGTTTGATCTCGAAGCAGCTTGATGTGGTTATTGTAGATCACTATTTTGAGTTGGACTTTGAGGTGGAGAAGGTGGGCATTGATGAGAATGGTGAGGAGGCGGAGTTTGTGTGGCCTTCGGGAGTTGAGGGAGCAGGTAGGGAGGATTCTTTTGGAGGAGGGCAGCAGGAGAGGACGGGGGATAGGAGAGGATGGCAAAGAAGAAAAAGAGAGGATCGGATAGGAGTGAGGAGGAGAGGGTGGCTAAGAACACACAAGGTGTTGAGGATGATTTTTATATCATGGAAGGAACAAGTTCAGAACATGTTGAAGGAGGAGTTTGAGGCTTTTTTGAGAGCAAAGGCGGATGAGATCATAAATAGCGCAGCAGATGGTGTGTTTGATGAGCTAGCGGATAAGGGAATAAGTGATGAGGATGTTGGGTAGTAGGAGAAGGAGGGGCTTGAGGATAGTGAGGTGTCAAGTGGGGGCAAGGAGGTGGAGATGGGTGATAGGATCATGGAGGCTGCGACTGTTGCTGAGGCAAATAAGCTGCAGGTCAGGGCGAGTCTGAGGCTTCAGCGGTCTAGGGACGAGTACGTCTTGGCTAAGGCCGAGGAGAGGGTTGCCAGGAAGAACCTAAGGTTCAATGAAGGTAATCCTTATCCCACATCTTTACTTTCGGTAAATAGGGACCTAGCTATGAATTGTTTACAACAAATAGGGCTTAATCTAGGGGAATCTAGTTTAGAAAAAGATAATAATTTCTATAACTTGTTGGATCTGGAGTAAAATAGGGAAATTGGGGGGGGATGGTGTCTGATGAGGATTGGTGGGTTTATGAGAGTGAGGGTGAGAGTTTGGAGGACATAGAGAAAAACGCTCTAAAGAGTTTATCCGGTGAATTAATGGAAGAGATTTTTGATGAATCAAGTTTCCCTTTAAATAGTGAACATGATAACTTCGATCATAAGGGCAAGTCTCACGCTAAGTTGTGGTTGAGAAAGACTGGCAAAATAAGAAGGACAAAATTTTCTAAAAAAGGTGCCAAATGAAAGGAATCTTTTGGAATAGCAGAGGTCTTAATGACTTGGCTAAAACAAGATTTCTAAGAGAGACTTCCAAGGAGCAAAACTTAACATTTATTGCTCTTTTGGAGACGGGCAAGAAGGATTTTCCCCAAGAATCACTAAATAATTTTAGTGGGGGGAGGAACTTTGTGTGGCACTGGACTGCACCTCATGGGAGATCAGGTGGTATTTTGCTAGGGGTTAACATAGATGTGTTGGATGTGGGTAGTATTGATGATGGGGATTTTTTTGTGAAATTCAATTTGAGAGATAGTAAGAGTGATTTTAAATGTATTTTGGTAGCTATGTATGGGGCGGCACAACCAGAATTCAGGGAATCATTTCTTACTAAGCTAGTGCAAGCGTGTGTGACAACCCGCCCAGGAAAATACCCTACTATTGCCTAAACCAATCCACCTTTGTCATTAAGCAATAATAAAGTACCATCTTGTCGTTAGTCGCCGGGTTAACGCCCGGTAAATCATTTACACAGCAACAAGGATCGACATATATGCATTAAAACTCACACGAAGGTGAGTCCAGGGATACAACATAATTAACATCCGAAATTTACCCCGAAGGGTTTAATTATTACAACCTGAAGTTTTTGACATGACAACGTAGTTTAGAGTTTTTAAAACTGTGGAATTAAACTAAACGGAACACGAACACACCACGGGAGGCCAGCCATGATGCCTCATTAAGGTACTAGGCTTACCGGTCCCATTCCCGACAAGTGCTTAGTAAGTTCAAACACTTAACCCACAAAAGCCATTGGACCGGAGCCCACATCCCATGCTCTTACCACATGAGCAATCCGTTTAAGGAGATCTTATGATTCCAACATAAGAACCTATTCTCGCGAGTGACAAGCATCACTCGACTTGTAACGGTCCTATAGCATAGCAGCTATCGACCTATCATAATAGTAAAGGACAAGGTACCTAGAGGTCATGCATCTAAGATAACATAACAACTCCTGAACTTAAATGCACAATCATCCATATATAGTTGCAATATAGTTTTGAAATACTGGGTTAAATGCACCGGGGATTGCCTTCGTCAGCATAGTTAGCTAGAGTACCCTCGGTGTCTTCGATCACCTCCACGTACTGCAGTTCCGCATCAGCTCCTCCTTCCTCGGCTTCCGGCACGAGCGAGTAGTCACCGTCAGGAAGGTCTACACGGAATGCAATGCAGGGTTAAGGTGATGTGATAGATTATTTATCTTATCTAACTCTTGTTGGCCACATTCACCTAACAATAATTAATTATTAATTCCTTTTTCAAAAAGGTTATTATAGGCCTGGGTTTATTCTTTTAATAAACACTTAATTAATGTTTTCTTTTATAATTGTTATTTCATGTGAGGATTTATTATTCCACTTTTCAATAGCAAAGGGGTGTACATGAATGTAATTAATTACATTTATTTCCTTAAACATCAACGGTGTGTTCTTAGATCTTAATAAGCTTTGCAACCATTTTATAAAGGGTGTATAAGTACTAAAAAGGGCATTTTCCTATTTAACCAAACATTAAACCTATAAAGGCCTCCAAAGCTTTTATTCAAACACTAAAGTACTAAAATTCAGTGGGGGTTTTCTTAAGCACCAAAACACCTATACTAAGCCACTGAACACACATTCATGCTTGGAAAAGCTAGAAAATTAATTAAACTAATAATAACAAAAGTTAGTCACATAAACAAGATAAAAGCATATAAAAATAAATAAGCATCCAATTGCTCGAAACTTCCTCACACATGTTCTCGGGTCCAAAACTATCCTAGGAATGCAGCAAGCACACCTAGAACTGCCACTGATCTTGCATTATTAATTTACAAAGGAAAACAAGCATATATTAAGAATATTAAATTCTGATCATTCTAAAATTGTGAACAAATCACCAGAGGTGTATCTTGGCATAAAAAGACTACTTGCAGAAGTTGGGAACAAAAACATAAGTATTTTTAGCTACAAAATCATCTAGGCAGATTTTTCATAAAAGAAAATTAATTAATATAAAAAGATTTACAACATAACTTTGTGCAATTTTTGGTACAGGAGCCAGCCATAAGATAACACACAACATATCCAAAAATTAGCTACAGAGCACTTATGGATTTTGAGATATCACAGATCTAGGTTTTTCACCTTTCTATTTTTCATGCCAAAAATATCAGGAAACAACCTAGACAAGTTTAACCAAAGTTGTAGAACTCATGACTAGGAGTCTAGCAAAATTGAGTTTGCTTTTTTCCGTTTTTTCTAAAATTTTCTAGTGATTTTACAAGAATCAGCAAACTCCTTTTACTATTAAAGTTTCCCTTTTGCAACGGGGTCCTAGATCTTTATCAACCTTCACAAATATACCCTTAGATTGCACAGAACACCCCAAAAAGATTTGGGGGCTTGCAATGCTACCCTTGGCCATGGGGGACGGCGCGGCTCCGACCAATTCCGGCGAGCCGGCGGCACTCCCGGTCAGTGAAGTGGTCGGGCTCGACCCTAAGCTCACCTAGGGCGCAGGGGTGGCCGAAGTTTGGGCGGAGGCGGCTCCGACGAGGGTGCGCGGCGGCGGCCGGCGGTGGTGGCCGCGGCGGCTCGGGGTGACGGTGAGGAGGGCGCTCGGCTAGGCAATGTGTGACCTGGGAAGGTGCAATGGGTCCCTGGGAAGGTGCTCACGCATGTGGTGGCCAAGAGGACGAGCAGGGCTGTGGCTTGCTAGGCGGCGGCCATGGCGGGCATGGTGGAGCGGCGGTGTAGGTGCGAGGAGAAAGGCGGGCACCTTAAATAGGGGCGGCTCAACCATGATGACGATGGTGTGACCGCGGAGATGCGGCCGTGGCATTGCAGCCTCAGCCAGCGCGCGTACGGCGGGCGCCACGGACGGACCGGTGGTCCGCCGCGCGCACGACGCCGGTACGACATGGCGACGAGGAGGCACGTGGCGCGTAGGATTTAATGCGTCGTGGGGCGTGGAACACGGGGAAGGGCGCTCCTCGATCGGCACGCAACCTCGGGAAGGCACGACGGCACGAACGGCGAGGCGGCGTGGCGCGTGTGCGCGGCGCACACGGGCGTGCGCGACGTCGCGGCGCGGTCGGCTCGAGTTCGTTTTTCTGAGTCCCTGTTTGACCACGAATACCTCCAAGATTTTGAATGGAAGTGCACCAAATGATGAATAGGAAAGTTGTAGATCTAACTATCCTCTACAACTTCCACAAAGGCCATATGGTGCTTTTCTCAACAGGTTTTGCAGAAAAGGCTTGCCAACTTTGAATGTCAATTTGTGTCAGTGAACAGGAGGTACTTGTCGGTGCGGAATATGGTCCCGACACTAACCAGTAGAAAGCGCCGAGGTCTATCCCTCAATGGTCGATGCTAAGTAACAAGTGACACAGAGTTTTTATCCTGGTTCCGGCCGAGGGGGCCGTACGTCCACGGGGCGTGCTCGAGGCACTATATTACTTAGCACCGGGGGGTGCTGTAGTGGGGCTGCTACAAGCAAGGCGGGAGAGGAAGCGTGGCTTCCAAGTCCCTGGAGAAGTGGCTGAAGATGTTGTGGGAGAATTGGAGAATGAGTACGTGGTGTGCGGAGAGCTAAGCAGTGCAAGTTGCTAAACCACCACAGGCAAGCATATGAGAGAATGTTGAGCATGGCCCACCTCATTAAGTTTCCAAACACATGGGCAGCATTATTTGTAATAGTGTAATCAACATACCAGATAGCATCATTTCTACCAATGTGCTTTCCCTGTGCTGGAATCAAGCCAGATGTATGCAGTGATTTTATATGGCCTTCAAAGATGAGAAATATCGTTATGTTATTTACACATTAAATGTAATGGAAAAAGGAAACCAAAAGAAGTATGCTACAATACCTTTGTCGTTTGAATCCTATACAGCAATTAGTCGTTCTGACTCTGAACCAATATTAAGAACAAGATGATCTGATGATCCCTTCCGCATTGATCTAGTATGTGTAGCAGTAGAGACAGATGAAATTGATGCCTTGCCTATTAGTCCCTGCAGAGTAGTTCAAAAGACCAAGTTATAACCAAACATAAATATATCTGCACAGATCTGCAGTATTGGTTTCGCCAAAGCTTAGGTCTATTGAAATATGAATCAACACATCCTCCAAATAAACCAACTGTAAGCTAAGTATATTCAAAAGCTATTAGCGCTCAGATGCTAATATCACAAAATTACCAATGACACTGAAGTGCAATGTCATTTAACCTCATTGCTTCAGTGCGTTCAGCTTGCAGTTGAGTTATTTGGTTCCAAACTCGTACGATTTTCGAGTTGGAGAAACGCCATTACCTATTCGTCTATTTTGAAATTTGCCATTCACAATTCTTCTTCTACCCGATTCTTGCCATTTTCTACATCTTATAGACGTTGGGGCCCACACGGCAGACCGTATATGTACATGAATGACCGTATTTGAGAAAAAAAAACTCCTCGACTCACTGACATGTGGACCCCACATGTCAGCTTCTTCTTCAACCTTCCAACAACACGTCAGAGTCGCGGTCCTGTGCTAAAGAAAAGCCGCGGCTCCGCCGTCGGGCCCGTGAGCTACAACGCCCGACCCCGGCCGCCGAGGCTCCCGCGCGGCCCGGTCGCCGAGGCTCCGCCGGCCCGGGCCGCGACTCTGCTTGTCGGCCCGGTCGCGAGCTCCACCGGCCAGGCTACGAGCTCCGCACCATCGAGTTCTAAAGCTCCGCACCACCCAGGTGGAGGATGTGTGGGAATGGCCGCCGCCGGCGCGCCCCGGAACTGCACGGTGGAAGGGGAGGGGCGGAGGTCGAAGAATCGACATATGGAGCCCACATGTCGGTGAGTGGAGAGAAAGTATACAAAACATGTGTGTACAAATATGGTCGACGGTGGAATACGCGTTTATAAGACGGAGAATGGCAAGAATCGGGTAGAAGAAGAATTGTAATGGCAAATTTCAAATAGGCGAATAGTAATGGCGTTTCTGCGACTACGAAAAATTGTAATGGCCTCAAACCAAATAACCCTACAAAAGTTAAGTGATTTTCCCATAGTTTTACATAGGTAAAGCCATAAGGGTAACATGAGAGCGACCTTCGGGGAGGAAGGAGGGGCCACCGCTGAGGGGAGAAGCGAGGGGAGGGGGCCGAGCTAGGAGCCGCCAATGCCACGCCATTCGACGCCGGCGAGAGAGGCCGCCGCCGCCCGGAGCTCGGGCGGGCAGTAGCTCGTCGTCGGCAGGTCCCGCCGCCATTGCAGCCAGGCCCACGCAGAGGAGGCCGCCGCCGTGAGATCTCAAGTGTTGCCGTCCAGTCTCAATGCCTGGAGAGGAACCTCCGCGAGATCATGCAGGTGCCTCACCGCTGTCTAGATCCGGCTGACCTGACTCGAACTCGGCGAGCGCCATCGACCATGGGGAGAGAGCGGCTTATCAATGACGATGAAGTGCTATGTCATTTAACCTCATTGCTTCAGTACGTTCAGCTTACAAGTTAAGTGATTTTCCCATAGTTTTACATAGGTAAAGCCATAAAGGTAACATAGGCCGACCTTCGGGGAGGAAGGAGGGACCCCTTTGTGATAACCCGCCCAGGAAAATACCGTACTATCGCCTAAACAAATCCACTTTTGTCATTAAGCGATAATAAAGTATCATCCTGTCGTTAGTTACCGGGTTAACACCCGTTAAATCACTTGAATATTAACAAGGATCGACACATATGCATTAAAACTCACTCGAAGGCGAGTCCAGAGATACAAACATAATTAACATCCAAATCCGTACCCAGAAGGTTAATTATTACAAACCGAAGTTTTGCCATAAAGAAGTAGTTGAGTTTTGAAACAACGGAATTAACTAGCGGAAAAGCGAGAACACCACGGGGAGGCCATCCATGATGCGCGGTCATCGTCCTCCACCCACTCCCGGCTCCCGGACGGGCGGGATCTCTCGGGCCACACATCACCGAAAGAATTACCTGGGTCAACATATTATAGCAAGGCTGAGTATACTAATACTCAGCAAGACTTATCCGTCGGTGATAACTACTTCACCAACTCTAGACATGAAGGGCTTTTGGCCACTGAGTTTCTTTTTGCTGAACGGTAACAAAGAGTATGTCCTTACCTTCAAGATTTTAGCACAAGTTCTAGTGGGTTTAATCTTTACTAGATTAGCCAACTTGTACGAATAGTTGTTCAGCCACAATTAATCAAACAGGTATTCATCACTTCCATCGTGGGGATCTCATGGCTAGTGGAGTAAGTAGTCTCAGATAACGGTGAGAGGCCGACAATCGATTGATTCAAACCTTGCAAGGTAGACCTAAACACACGGTAGGCTGCCCCCGCAAGGACAACTTCCCAAGCGGTTCCCAAAAATCCTCGGGTCGGGATAAAAGGCCACGATCTTAGGTACGAGCTATCCGAAATACCCCGCAGTACCGGACTCACCATACACCATCGGTAGCTAGCCGTGAGACAAACCCCAAGAGTAGTGACAGTTAAATCCCTAGCCGTCTCATTAAGGTACTAGGCTTACCGGTACCATTTCCGACAAGTGCTTAGTACGTTCAAACACTTAACCCACAATAGCCATTGGACCAAAGCCCAATCCCCTGCTCTTACCACATGAGCAATCCAATTAAGGACATGTTGTGATTCCTATCTAGAAACCTATTCTCGCGAGTGAGGTCATCCACTAAACGGCCCTATAGCTTAGCGACTATCGACCTATCATACTAGTAAGGACAAAGGTACCTAGGGATCATGCATCTTGAACTTAAATGCACAAACATGCATAGATAATTGAATAATGAATTTGGTAAGGTTAGATGTCTCGGAGCTTGCCTTCGTCGGCTAGGTTAACGCACGAGCACCCTCGGTGTCGTCGAGTACTTCCGCTAATATGCGCACCCAGCAGAAGCACGCTCCTCCTTCCTCGGATTCCAGGACGAGTGAGTAGTCACCGTCCGGAAGATCTACACAGAATGCAATGCAAGGTTCAGGTGATGTGACAGTTGGTTTATCTTATCCAACTCTTGTTGGTCATATTCACCTTAACAATCATTACATAGTACATCCCTTTAAGAAGGTTATTAATTACATGTGGTTCATTCTTTTATTGCACATTTGAATTAATGTTTCTCTTATACTTGTTATTTCATGTGGAGGCTCTATTTCTTTTACCACTCACTAGTAAGGTGTATACAAGGATATTTATTTATAATTTAATTCCTTTATCAACGGGAGTGTTTTCTTAACCTTTAATTAAGTTAGGTTATACTTTCCAAAAGGAAAAAGAATTAAAAGCATTTTCCTTATTTATTTAAGCTTTAATCTTTAAAAGGGCTTCAAAGCTTTTTATTAAGCAATAATTCACTAAAATTTTAAAGAAGTGTTTCTTAAGCATAACAACACCCATAAGAACCCACTTGGACCTACATGCAAGGCTTGGAAGCTAGAAAATTCAATATTTTGGAAAATAAACAAAGACTACCTAGTGAAACAAATTAAATGCATACAAACATAAATAAGCATCAAACTGCTTCAATCTTTCTCAAGCATTTCCTCTGGTCCTAAACAAACTTAAAGAACCAGCAAGTGCACCTAGAATCTCTACTGCACTTGCTTTATTAAATTACAAAGGAAAACATGCACAATTTAAGAATAATTATTTCTGACAAACAAAAAATCATGATTAATTCACTAGAGGTGTATTTTGACATAACAAGGAAGCATGCACAAGTTGGGCACAAAAACATAAATATTTTTAGCCACAAAAATCATCTAGGAAGATTCGGCACAAATAGAAAACAATTTGTATAAAACGATTTACTGCATAACTTTGTGCAAATTTTGGCACAGGAGCTATTCATGACATGATACACAACATATCCAAAAATTGGACATAGAGGATTTATAGTTTTTGAGTTGTGGCAGATCTAGGTTTTTCACATTCCTATTTTTCATGTTATAAGTATCCAGAATCAGACCATGTGAGAATAACAAAAGTTGTAGTATTCTTCACATCGGGTCCAACAAAGTTGGTTTTGCAATTTTCTGAGTTTTCTACGATTTTCTAGAGATTTTCTAATGCGTTGGACTAACTGGTAAAGAAACCTAGATAACTTTCGTTGCAAACAAGTCCCTAGTTCACACATATGCCCCTGGATTTCACAACTACGCCCTTGCGGCGGCGGGGGAGTTCGCCGGCGGCGAGGTAGGGCTGGGCCAGGGCAACAAGCGGCACGGGGGCGCAATTGGGCTCCACCTGGCCAGGTTGGTGGCGGTGAGGTCGGGGAGAGCCTCACGGCGGCGGCGGCAACGGGACCGCCGCGGCGCGCCCCGCCGGTCAGCACGGACTTCGGTGAGGCCCCGCGGCGGTGAAGCACAATGCGCGGCTCGGTAGGCTCGAGGGATGTCTAGGGAAGGTGCAGGGAGTCTTGGATGGCGGTGGCGGTGCGGCGGAAGCGGGGACTTCACGGCGAACGCGGTGGCGCGGTGCGGCGGGGACGGCGGCTAGGGATGGCGTGGGGCAGAGGGGGAGAGCATGGCGGCCTTATATACATGCGAGCTGGAGTGTGCCGGGTGATGACGGGGAGGTATCTACGTGCTACGGCGCCTCGGCTGCGACGCGCGTACGGCAGCGCCGCGGATGGACGGGGGTCCGCCGCGCGCACGCGCGCGTACGGCGACGTCGCGGCTCCCGAGGCGTCTTGGGCAGAGGCATGCGTCGGGGTGCGTGGACCTCGGAGGCGCACGGCCTCGGGCGAGAGAAGTCATCGGGAAGGCGCGCGGGCACGACCGTCGAGGTCGGTCGGCGGCGGTGGCGCGCGCGGCGCGGGCGCGCGGCGTCGCGGCGGAGCTGACGCCCGGCGACACGGTTGCGCTTTGCCTTTGAAATTGAATTTCTCCAAAATTTTGAATACAACTCGACGAAACATTGAATATGAAAGTTACAGATCTAGCTACCCTCTATCAATTCCAAAAAGGCTATATGGGGTTTTTCTCCACAGATTTTGAAATAAACAGTTGCCAACTTTGAATGTCAGTTGTTTGCCTGAACAGTAGATGTTGCCTTTGGATCAAGTTTTTCAAGCTTTCACTCCAAAATTTGAAATGCGATCTACATGAAAGTTGTGTCCCTCAACAAGATGGACAACTTTCATAAAGGTAGATTTTTAAGTGTTTAGGTGAATTTCGGAGAACGCGGCAAAAGTTCCGATAGACAGCTATGGACACTAGGGGTGAAGGGGGTTTGACCAAGTCTTTGACCATGAGTTGGCCCCATGATGTGTCTACTAGCCAAAGGGTTCAATAGAGTAGATTGGTGAGTTTTTCGAGGTGAGGACGGGTTGGCCAGAGTGATTTCGGCCAACGTGGTGGGTTGACAGTTTGTTAGGATTAATTAAAAACCTGGGGCGTCTGACCTACCCCCTTGGAATCTCGTCCTAGGGTCGATTTGATAACGATAAGATGGGAAGAATAACTCACGGTTTCGAGATTGCAGGAAGCCCGAATACTTAGTGTTGAGGTAGTCTTCCATCTCCCAAGTTGCTTCATCTTCCGTGTGATGACTCTATTGAATTTTGTACATTCGTACTGTTTGCCTTCGGGTCTTTCGCTCTTTTTGGTCTAGTACTCTCAACGGGTGCTCGATGAGCGAGAAATCTAGATCAATCCAAGCATTAGCTTATGTGATGACTTCGTGCTCCGGCACAGGCATTCCCTTCTTCAATTGAGTTACATGAAACACATTGTGGACTGCGGAAAACCGTTAAACTATTTGGATACGATAAACACTGGCCCACATACTTCTATGACTTCCTAGGGTCCAATGTAGCGCAGAGCTAACTTTCCTTTGACACCGAACCTTTGCACACCTTTGGTGGGGGACACCTTCAAATCCACGTAATATCCCACTTCAAAGTGTTGGGGTGCGGTTCCCTTGTCGTGGTAACTCTTTTTCCACTCTTAAGTGTTGGGGTGCCATCTAATTTTATATGTATCACTTGCACTCTTTCTTCGACATCCTTAACTAAGTCCGGACCAAAGAGTGTCCTCTCTCCGGCTTCCGACCAATTCAACGGAGTGCGGCATCTCCGTCCGTAAAGAGCATCGAACGGTGCCATCTTCAAGCGGCGATAACTATTGTTATAGGAGAATTCTGCAAAGACAAACACTTGTCCCAAATCTTGTCAAAGTGTAAGATGCTTGCTCGTAGCATATCTTCCAAAATATGATTTATTCTTTCCGTTTGACCATCGGTCTGCAGATGATATCTGGAACTGCGAATTAGCTTGGTTCCTAAGCACTCATGCAATTGCTCCCAGAAGAAGTCTACAAACTGAGTTCCTCTATCAGAGATTATGGTCTTCGGAATTCCATGCAAACGAACTATGTGGTCCAAGTACAACTCTGCATATTGCTGTACTGAATAAGTGGTATGTACGACAATTAAGTGAGCGGTCTTTGTGAGTCTGTCTACGATTACCCAAATAGAGTCTTTCTTTCTAGCTGTCAGAGGTAAACCCACAATGAAATCCATACTAATGTCATCCCACTTCCACATAGGTATCGACGGGGTTGGAGTACACACACCCGATTTCAAATGACTTGCTTTCATCCAGTGGCAAGTATCGCACTCGGCCACATACTTGCCTATATCCACCTTCATATTGGACCACGAAATTCTGTTTCGGATCTTGGTACATCTTGGTGCTGTCGGGATGGATAAAGAAATTTGAATTTTGGTGAGCCTCATCTAGGATGATCTTCTTAATTTCCGGATCAACGGGGACCACAAGACGTTTCCCAAACCAGACCACCTGGTGATCTTTCTGGAAACAAGTATACTTGGGATCTCCCTCTGCTAGTTTCTGTTTGATGGTTAGTATGTCTTCATTATTGCGTTGAGTAGTGACAATTCTATCATAAAGATTGGACTGTGCCGTTAAGGCATAAAGACTTCCTTGCGGTACCACTTCTAAGTTGAGCCTTCTCATTTCTTCACATAACGGGTCACTAACTGGCTCTAACTCTAGGTGGTTGCAGTGAACTTTGCGGCTAAGAGCATCCGCAACAACATTCGCTTTGTTGGGGTGGTAGTGCACTTCTAGGTCATAATCCTTAATCAACTCAAGCCATCTTCTTTGCCTCATACTCAACTCTGACTGAGTAAAGATATATTTGAGACTCTTGTGATCAGTGAAGATGTTACAACGATTACCCATCAGATAATGCCTCCATATCTTGAGAGCATGGACGCTGATGGCTAACTCAAGATCGTGGGTAGGATAATTGATCTCATGAGAGGTCGAAGTGCACGTGAAGCATAGGCAATGACTCGGCCTTCTTGCATAAGGACACAGCCGAGACCCGTGCCTGATGCGTCATAGAAGACTTCAAAAGGTTTGGAATTATCTGGTTGCACTAGCACTGGGGCTGAGGTTAAATGTTGCCTCAAGGTGTGGAAGGCTTTCTCACATGCTTCGCTCCACACGAACTTCACTCCTTTCTTGAGTAGTTCGGTCATAGGTTTTGCGATTCTAGAGAAGTCAGGAATGAATCAACGGTAGTATCCCGCCAATCCTAGGAAGCTTGCGGATGCGAGGTGTACGGACTTAGGTGGTTTCCAATCCATCACCTCTTGAACTTTGCCTAGGATCTACGGAGATACCATCTTGGGAAATGGTGTGCCCCAAGAATTTCACACTCTTCAACCAGAATTCACATTTGGAGAACTTAGCATAAAGCTTATGATCTCGCAAATGCTGAAGGACAACTCGGAGGTGTTTAGCATGTTCTTTCTCATTTTTGGAGTAGATGAGGATATTATCGATAAAGACCACTACGAATTTGTCGAGCTCCGTCATAAACACGGAGTTCATGAGGTACATGAAGTAGGCTGGGGCATTCGTGAGACCAAAGGACATCACCAAGAACTCGTAAGACCATAACGAGTGGAGAAGAGAAGCGGTTTTTAGGAATGTCACAAGGTCGAATCTTGATTTGATGATAACCCGAGAACGAAGGTCGATCTTGGAGAAAACTTTGGCTCCAGCCAATTGATCAAAAAGAACATCGATTCGGGGAAGAGGATATTTGTTCTTGATGGTGACTGCATTGAGCGGTCGGTAATCCACACAATCTCAAGCTACCATCTTTCTTTTTGACGAACAAAGCGGGGCAACCCCAAGGAGAAGAGCTTGGGCGAATATAACCCTTATCTAGCAGTTCCTAGAGTTGATTTTTCAGTTCGGCTAATTCTTTGGGTGGCATACGATAAGGTCTTTTGGAAATGGGTGCAGTACCCGGTTGGAGTTCGATTACAAACTCGACGTCTGCGGCGTACGTGGCATACCGGGAAACTCATCGGGAAAGACATCTGGGATACTCACACACTCTTGGAATTTCATCAAGAGGGGAGATAATGGTCACATAGGCACAAGTCTGTACCGTCCTTGAAAGGTAGGTACAAGGTAGTGTGCTTGACCAGTGAGTGAATTGATCTCTCTGACCCTATCTGATATATCTAGAACCACCTTATCTTTGGGTCATCAATCCCATCCCCAAAATAACATCCATACCAACCAAGTTTATGACGATAAGGTTTGTTGGAATGATTTTACTACCTAATGCAACATACTCCACGGATTAAGACATCGAAGGTGATTTGCCCTCCGGAGTAATTATCTTATAAGCGGAAGTGGTATGAGAACCCTTCAAACCCAATTTACTTTATTAGTTTTTCAGCGATGAAACTATGGGTAGCTTCGAATCAAATAAAATCTTAACAGGTGTGTTGTTGATAGAGAATGTACCCATGAGCACTAAAGCTCCCTCTGGAATATCACTCATGGCGGTGAGTTCGGCTGCCTTGGCGTACTTGCACCATAGGCTGTAGCCGAAGTGGCGAGGCTTGCTTCCTGCTCCTTGATTCTGTGGGTTGGGCTTGATGCGCATGGGCTTGGGACATTCACTGATGTAATGCCCCGGTTGACCACAGTTGAAGCAACGACGATCACCAACGTTGCGAGGAGGTGCATTGGGCTTTGGAGCTTGCTGCTGAGCATTGCGGAACTAGAAGTTCCCTGCAGGTTTGCTCTGGGATGGCTTTATCGTCCGGCGTTCGGTCTTGAAGATTCTTCAGGATGGGTTTGGAACGTTCTTCTTCACAAAGCGAAACTTTTTACTGGATTCACGTATTTGCCCGGAGCAAAACCAGACACCCTCTTTTTGTCATCGTGGGCCTTCTTCATGGCATCCTCTTGGGAGATAGCCTTGTTCACTAGCT
Organism: Cenchrus americanus; assembly: GCA_947561735.1. Classification (NCBI taxonomy): domain Eukaryota; kingdom Viridiplantae; phylum Streptophyta; class Magnoliopsida; order Poales; family Poaceae; genus Cenchrus; species Cenchrus americanus. The sequence goes on from OX387240.1 coordinate 198,672,039, forward strand.
CATGGAAGTTTGCGGGCTCGAGCAGGTTCAGTTGCTCGTACAACTTGCCATCTAGCCCGTCGCGGAATCTTTCCATCTTCTTCACATCACTGTCAACGTGATGCCCACCATACTGGCACAAGCTTGTTAAACTTGGGCATAACGGTACCTGTGTCACTTGAATTTTGCCCTGAGGCCAATAGCTCCCTCATCTTCCTATCCATAAGTCCCTTGGGGATGTGATGGCTCTTGAAGGCTTGCTTGAACTCATCCCAAGTTACAGCACGCCGTCGCTGCATTGACTTGAAATGATCCCACCACATTAAAGCTTCTCCTCGCAGTTGCAGAGCTGCGAAGTTGGCTTTGTTTTCCTCGGAGCAAGGCAGCACAAAGGCGGAGAACGTCTCCTCTATGGCCTTGATCCAAGCTTCGGCTTCCAGGGGGTCTTCCGCCTTGGAGAAGGTTGGCGGCTTCATCATGATGAACTGAGCATACGTGGTAACCTGATTCGGCCCCTCGTGTTTGGCCCCGTATGGCGGCCCTCGGTTCATCTGCTGAGCGATCTGCTGCTGCATCTGCAGGATCTGGCATAGCACCTCGGTTTGCGTGGCCATGAAGGCCTCCGACGACGTCATGGGCGGTGGTGGTGGCAAGTCACCGCTGCCGCTCGCTCCGAACCCATTGGGAGAGCTGCGCGTGGTTCCCACCATCTGAAATGCGAGCCTTGTTAGTCACATAACCAAAAGCTTACTCGGAAATGATGACAAGTATGATCATACATAACCACAGCTCATTAGCATTCATATGATGATGACAGCAACCGTCGAAAGGTATCACATAGTCAACAAAGGATTCATAGAATCGTTCTTCGACATAGTTAGGAAATGCGACCACTCGAGTAACACGAGCCAACATTCACTCTCGGGGCAATTTCTGCCATTTCGGGTGCCAATGAGGGTGAACAAGCACCTAATTGCTTGGCAGACGATGGACGCCCTTAAAAATACTTTGGTTTCCCAACGGTTGTGTGAAATGCAAGGTTTGACAAGCGTGGTCATTGCAACGATCTGCTCAAAAATTCGGCAATCATACGCAATAAAACTTCCAACTTAAAGTTGAACAAGCGAATTTCAATTAAAACACCATGCTTAAGCATTCATTATTACAACAAGATGGAACAAGGGTCCAAGGACATTACAAGGGCTTGAATTTGAAAACACCACAGTACGACAAGGTTACAAGCACGGTTACTACGCACGTAAGAAGCGTGCTCCAAAAGCTAACTACTCCAAACATCACAGAAGGTAACACCACGGAGATCACAATCCTTCTTATTATCGTGCCGGCAACCCTGGTTGCCCACGGCACCTGCCGTGGCGAGCGGGGTCGGTAACGGTGGTCCTTCTCGCTCGTCTTGTCGGCCCGAACGGACCTCTTCCAGCCTCACGGTGTCTGCCCAGTGCGGAAACGTGTGCAGCCAAAACCCTGCCTCGCTACCAGGCATACATACCACCTCGAGCCCCCTCCTCAAGCTGGCATGGCATATCAGCAATGTTCTGAAGTAGCGTCAACCTCTCTCAATCTCATACGCATCGGCATTCTCCTCCAGGGTGTGATTCTCCGCCTCTAGATCTACAATCCTCTGTAGGCGGTCGCCTCTCTCTAGCTCTGTCACGGAATCTCACAGCACGCGACTGTCATTCTCTGTTGCATCTGAGTAAGTGTAAAGTTCAGCTGCGCGATGGAGCTCTTTGATAGGCTGCCTGCCAATCCACCTAGATGCCTCTAAACGCGCGATAATCCGCTGGGTATTATAGCGCGGCCCACGAAGTGTGAAGACAACGTTAAGACGGCGAACGGCGTACGAGTGACATCCGGCGGCTCCGCTGACGTCAACAGCTCCCGTAGGTGATCCATACGGTCCAACCATGCCGGGTCGTGAGGACTCACAGCAGGAAACAACCCAAACGGAGAGAGAGCTACCACAGTGGGGTTGTGGTGCGAGGAAATCCGTTAGCACTGCGAGTCTTTGCGGCTCAACGACCTCGTGGGTAGTAGATCCCGGTAGATAAAACTCAAGTCGAACCAGTCGGCGTGGTCCGGGTGCGGTAGAACAGTGACGATCACTCTGCAACAGGGAACGCCATAACACTCAAACTCGGACACCTCATAAGTCGGCGGTGTTAGGTAGCCAGCGGCGCTGAGTGCTTCCCACACAAGGCGTGGAAAACCCTCCCGGTCAACCCATTGGTACGGATCGTGCGTCGGCGTCGAACTCGTGAAACACGGGAAAGCCATGTGCAAAATGTAACACATGTCAGGTCTCAGAAGGAGCAGCATGGCCAAATAGTGAGTTACGGCGACTATGAATAAAATTCATAACCAAAAATCCAGAACCCTCAAAATCTTCCCCCAAGTTTCCTGGCTACGACAAGGTTCCCTTACACACATTTGGTTCTCAAGGTTAAGCTCAAACAAGGAAAACAAGGTGGACGGATACAAGACCTAGATGTGCCTAGCAAAGTGTAAACCAAGCCGAAAGAAGCTATGATCGGTACTTGCGACTACAAGCTAGACTAGGCAAGGAGCAACTGTTCTTAACAAACTGGTTTAACTAGAATTCCAAGCACGTGGTACAACAAGGTGAACAAGGTTTTTCAAAATTTTGGCAGCACGACATCTAAGCATGAGAGGTATTCTAGTTTATAAAAAGCACACACTAGCAAAATCTTCCTTAGAGAGCATAAAGAAGTTCGGTTTTGGGTCTATTTTAGTTGTTTCGATTTTTAAAATGCATGCCAGACGTTCTATCCGACCTCACATGGCAATCAAGCCAAAATCGAAGTTAGTGCCGGTGGCAAGGCTTTTATTCGTCTCTCCTTATAATATCTAGTCGAGAGCTACACGGTACTACATCGCGACTAACGAAGCGGCGTATGTACTGCGGAAACGAACCTTTCATGCCAGCACGTCACGAAAGCGTCCACATACATTATCGTTCACTATAGAAACGGCATCCATGCGTTAAACCGCTGTATGGACAACGTCCAACCTCGGACACCCTCCGTTTGAATGGAGTGTATCTGTACCTCATGATCGACATGCGGAATGCACACGTATGAAGCACGTGGCGACAACACAACTCATAAACGGACGAAGATGGGATCCGTGGAATGGATCACTCCATCAACCCTTGCAATTCCCGTGATGCGGCACAACACACGTATAAAATACGTGGCTCATCTAGTTTGGTTGTGCAAGAAAGTAAGTCTGACATGAAGTAAATGTGCTGGAAGTTAGCAAAATAAATCATAAGTTAAATAAACCACCTGAAAGAACCCAAAAATTCCCTCTAGGGCCTCTCGGTCTAGTTTATCCTTAGCGGACCAACGTATTTTGGAAAATCAGACAATCCTGGCAAATTTTATTCAAAAACAGTGATTAAGGTTATTAATTAATCTCTGGTGCATATAATTGCTCTGATGCCAACTGTGACAACCCGCCCAGGAAAATACTATACTATCGCCTAAACCAATCCACTTTGGCCATTAAGCGATAATAAGGTATCATCCTGTCGTTAGTTGTCGGGTTAACGCCCGGTAAATTGCTTGAATAGCAACAAGGATCGACATATATGCATTAAAACTCACTCGAAGGCGAGTCCAGAGATACAACATCATTAACATCCAAAGCATGCCCAGAAGAAGTTTACAATTATTACAAACCGAAGTTTTTGCCATAAAGAAGTAGTTCAGGTTTTGAAACGGCGGGAATTAAACTAGCGGAAGCGCGAGAACACCACAGGAGGCCATCCATGATGCCTTCGATCATCGTCCTCCACCTACTCCGGCTCTAGCCGGGCGGGATCTCTCCGGGCCACACACATCCACCAGAAAGCATTACTGAGTCCATATTATAAAGGTGAGTATACTAATACTCAGCAAGACTCCCGTCGGTGATAACTACTTCACTCAACTCTAGACATGAAGGAGCTTTTGGCCATTGAGTTTCTTTTCTTGAAAGGTAACAAAGAGTATCTCCTTACCTTCAAGATTTTAGCACAAGTTCTAGTGAGTTTTAATCTTTACTAGATTAGCCAGCAAATCAGACAAAGTTGTTCAATACAATTAATCAAACAAGGTATTCATTAACTTCATCATTAGGGATCTCATGGCTAGTGGAGTAAGTAGTCTCGGATAACGGTGAGGAGCCGACAATCGATTGATTCAAACCTTGCAAGGTAGACCTAAACACACGGTAGGCTGCCCCCGCAAGGACAACTTCCCAAGCAGTTCCCAAAAATCCTCAGGTCGCGATAAAAGGCAATAGTCTTTGGTGCAGGCTATCCGAAATACCCCGTGAATTACCCGGACTCACCATACACCACCGGTAGCTAGCCGTGAGACAAACCCCAAGAGTAGTGACAGTTAAATCTAAGCCGAGTCTCATTAAGGTACTAGGCTTACCGGACCCATTCCCGACAAGTGCTTAGTACGTTCAAACACTTAACCCACAATAGCCATTGGACCGGAGCCCAATCCCCTGCTCTTACCACATGAGCAATCCAATTAAGGACATCTTGTTATTCCTATCTAGGAACCTATTCTCGTGAGTGAGGTCATCACCCGACTTGTAACGGCTGAGGACCATGTGTGGTTCGAGGACCGGTGGATGGTCGCTTCCTTGTGTGATGAGTGATTGACAACGTTGTGTGGACTGATTCTTGGCTAAGTATTGCAGGTGCGAGGTTGCGGCTTGACTCGTGTTGGTGCGGTGAAGAACAAGCGCGAAAGGTCGTCGCCGGTGAGGGCCTCCGGATGTGGAGAAGACAAGTAGGCTTCGTTCGAGGGACCGGTGGCCGGCGGGGTCAAGTGCGGGCCGCATGGTGGCATGAACAACAAGATGAAGTCGTGGACGGTTTCTTGGTAGAGCCTCAAAACCAAGGTCGAGCCGGGACTACGTGGGAGCCGAGTCATGAGTGGAGATTGGCGGAGGCTACACCGAGTTCGCGAGGTTTGCGGGGGTTCACCGAAGAAAACCCGGGTTACTCGGTTGAGCCACAAAACCGAGGCCGAAGACTCGACGAGGAGGTGCGGCCACCCGGGGCGGTTCAACCGCCCGGGAGGGCGGTCAGACCGCCTGGGGCCGGTCAGATCCCCCGGGCCGGTCTAGCCGCCCGCGGGGGCGGTCGACCGCCACGGGCCGCGGCGCCGAGAAGCTTCGAAGCGGAGGACACGCGTCGGGATCGCAAGGCGTGCGTCGAGGCTACGCGAGGTGCGGTCGCCGGCATCCGTCCGATGGTGAAGACATCAAGAATTCCAAATCCGCCCTTGAGGGGCATGTATCCCTAGTTAGTAGAGAGGGGCATTTTAGACATTCGGTTGCCGCCTATATAACCCAAGAGGTGAGAGGTTGGCGGCCAACTCTTGGAACCCTAGCTCATTTCGTTTTTCCATTTTCGTTCTCTATTTTCCCTAGGTTTTTAGAAGGCTAGTTTGAGAGCTTCATGTGAGATCTTAAGAGAGGGATGGATGTTTGGGTGGCAAACTAGACCTTGTACGAACCATTCATGGCATGTATAGAAGGTTCGGCGTGGTTCTTGATGGTTGTTTTCCCGTCTCTTTGATGTTGATTTTCGGAGCTCTTTTTGGCGGTGTTTTGAGAATGATTTCTTGGGGTTTTTGGTGGGTGTCACGTATGAGGTTCTTGTGCCTCTTTGGCTGGTGACTTTGCCCCCAAATCCCCTTTGAATCGGACTCGATTTGGTGGTTTTTCGAGTTGGGCGAGTTCTTGACCTAGAGAAGCGATTTCTTCGATTCCTCTTGATTGTGAGCGTTTCGGGTCGATTCCTTTGAGGTAGAGGTTGCCCAGGAGGTAACTCGGCCTATCCCCGAAGTTTGGCTGCAATCCGTGGAGTGATTCGGGAGATTGAGCGCAAGGAAGTTGAGGTTTGACCCGCGGGTTCTCGTTTCGGCAGGAAGGGGCGGTCTAACCGCTGCGGGGGCGGTCTAACCGCCGGGGTGTTTCCGGGTCAAAGTTTTGTTTCGCCGGATTTTCCTCCGTGAGTTCGTTCGCCTTGATCGAGGAGTGTCGGGTGAAATTTGGAGCCGTTCCCGCGCGGCTTGCTAGGTGTTCTTGGTTGGAGTTTGTTCTGGGTACGGGAGGTTGGACCGCCCCCGGTGCAGCCGGTCTAACCGCCCCTAGGCCCTTGGGTGAAGGTTTGGTTTTCGCCAAGATTTTCCGGTAGCTAGTATGGCCTTGACCGAGAGATCTCTCGTTGGTGAAACCGTGGTGTGTTTTGGTGCTCGGAAGAGGCGTTTCGGAGGATTTCTTGGTTGCCCGTGTGGAGGCGGTCTAACCGCCCCTATACCCGGTCTAACCGCCCCCTCCGGTTAGCCGGCTTTCGAGTTGTTTCCGCCGTCGGTCTTGCGTGTGTGTTGTGGTTGCTGGTAGGTTTTGTTCCTAGGACCGTAGCACTCCGGTGGCTACGTGGTTTTGGCAAACGGGAGGTAGAAGTGCGGAGCGGTGTGATTTCGGGGGTTCGACCGAGCTAGTTCGTCTTGTCGGAGTTTCAATCTCCCTCGAGAAGAATTTTTATCGGCTCCCATTCACTCCCCCCCTCTCGGTCGCCTTATCGGTCCTTCAAGTGGTATCGAGCCGGTTCGGGTCTTTGTTGACTCTAACCGCCTAAGATCCAAGGATGGCGTACCGAGAACGGGGTTCGGGTCCTCCACACTTCGATGGAAAGAACTACCGGATGTGGAGCAAGCGGATGGGTGCGTTCCTCCGCGGAAAGGGTCGGACTCCGTGGGATGTCACGGTGGACACGGGATATGTCCACCGATGGATTTCCTTGCTCCGGGGTCGAGGGACGGATTCGACGCCAACAATAAGGCGGTCGACTACTTGTTTCGTGCTTTGTGTCGACTGAGTTCGATCGGGTGCACACCGAGCACTTGGCTTGTAGGATTTGGGCGGTGTTGAAGGAGGCTCATGTTGGGAACGCCCGTGTTCGGGCACGGTTGTATGCGACCTACGGAGAGAGTACGAGAACTTCACTCATCTCCCGGTGAGTCCATCGATGCCTTGTTCCGGGAGGTTCACGGTGGTGGTGAACAACATGAGGGCCAATGTGGACGTGCTCCCGTACGATGATCATGATAGAGCGGTCAAGCTCTTACACTCTTTGGATCGTACGATATGGGGCGGAAAGTTCGAGGCCATAGTCGAGTCGGAGAGGTACGACACTGCGACGGTGAACGAGCCGTTCTCGAAGCTCAAGTCGGCCGAGGTGGATAGGGGCATGACCGCCAAGCTCGAGGAACCGGCCCGACTCCCATAGTCTTGCCCTCGTTGGTGGTTCCAAAGGAAAGACTAACTCTAACCCATCCACCAGGATGTTCTCGTTTTCTTCTTTAATGACTATGCCAGATGAGGAGTTTGATGACCTTGGAGAGGACGAGGCCGGCGGCGTTGACGAGGCGGTTCGAGAGGCTGCACGAGAACCGCGTGAACATGAGGAGGAACACGAGGACCTGCTTCCAGTGCGGCAAGCCTGGACACTTCGTCGCCATTTGCCGGAGAAGGCCGAGAACAAGGACAGCTACAAGCACAAGCCGAGGAAGAACGACGACAAGTACCGTTCGAGGCGCGACCACAAGAGCAAGCACAAGAACAAGTACAAGGACGAGCGACGATCGAGGAAGAAGGAGGGCCGAGGCAAGGCCCGAGCGATGGTTGGAGCGAGCGACGTCGACTCCAGTTCCGCATACTCCACCTCGAGCTCGAGCGGCGGCGATGACGAGGGAGATCGTCGCAAGAACAAGAGGTCGTCCAAGAACCTCGGCGGGGCCGAGCCGCTTCGCGAGAGACGGCTTCTCGTACCATGGCGCGAGCTCCGGCAAAGCAAGAAGAGTACACGGAGCGACTCGGACTGCGAGTCCGACGACGAGGTGCGTGATGAACTTCCCTTCTTGCGCCGGGAGAATGAGAGGCTTGGCTCTTTGCTTGATAACCGTGATGACATGCTTAGAGAGGCCAAGAAAATGAGGAAAGAGCTTAGGGCTTCACTCGAGGATGCTAGGACTAGAGTGGGCCGAGCTAGAGACACGGGTGCTTGATAGCAAGCTTGAGATTGATTCGCTTAAGGCTAGCCCTGTTGTTGCTGATGAAAATGATTGTGCTGATTGCTCCATATTCCTTGCGATCTTGCTTTGTTTAAGGAGAAGCATGCCTCCAAGTGTGAGGAACTAGATGTGCTTAGGGTTGAAGTGGCTGAGCTTAAGTCTAGACCTGCTTTGCTAGGTGCTTGCACTTCTTGCCTCGTTTTGCATGCTAAGATTGATAAGTTGCATGCTTACACTAGTTCGCTCGAGGCTAAATTGAAGGAACCCATGCCTACATCTTGCTCTACCCGTGAAATGCATGCATTGAAAAATTTGGAGCTTGCACATTATGTTGATCGTTTGCAGGATGAGAATGATGATTTGAGGAAGTTGATGGGTTGGTTGTCCGGTCACGAGCCTCAGTTGAGGATGATGATCGAGGCCTTTAAGAGGCAAGATGGTGAGGGGCTTGGAGCAAACAAGGTTGGTGAGGGAAGTGGAGAGAATATCCCAGAGCCACCAAAAACCCACCACAAGAATGAGTTCCCTCCAAAACCCAACCATCTTAGGAACCGACTAGACACAACCCCGGCCTCCACCTATATTTCCTACACCCACAAATGATCTCCAAAAGCCCATCAAGTTTGTGAGCACTTCGGGGAAAGTGTTCTTTGGGAAAGTGAGAGAGAAGGCAAGTGAGGAGAAATCGGTGGAGGAGTTGAGTGGAGAGAAACCAAGCGAGCGGCCCCAATCCAAGCCAAAACCTAAGCTTGTGAGGTTCCGTTGTGGCCATTGTGGGAAGGAGGGTCACAAGGATGAGTTTTGCTTCAAGAGGAAGCGGGAAGAGAGGATGGCAAAGGAGTGGGCGAACAAGGATAGGTACAACCCCTCCCATGGTGTACCTAAGCCTCGTATGCCACCGCCCGGGGGGGTAAGGGCTGTGGTGAGAAGTGTTCGGCATGGGGAGATGCGAGTTCCCGCGGCCGAGGAGCCGTTCGGGGGGGGGGCGGTCGGGCCCGGCACGGCTAGGCGGTCGGACCGGCCCGGCCCGAGGGGGGCGGTTAGACCGGCCGGCTAGGCGGTTTAACCGCCCCCCCCCCCGGTGCGGGCGGAGTGGTTTTCGAGGTGGTGAGTCGAGAGGTTTCAGTGTCCGGTGGTGGAGTTGCTGGTGGTTGGTCCGGAAAGACGAGCGGGTGATCGGTTGCTAGGCATTCTCCCCCTCGAGGTCACTACGGGGATGGGAGGAGTCATAGCTTTGAGAAGGAGAGGAGGGACGCTCCACGGGTTGTCTTCCGTGGTTTTGGTCCTCCTCCAGGCAGTGAGGGGTGGTTTCCTCGGAGTGGTTACCGAGGTGGTGTTCGTGGAGGTAGCTTTGGTAGGAGAGATGCTTTGGTTGGTGCTAACCCCACTTTCGAGCAAATGGCTCGGCAACCTTTGGTTTTCCTCCTTTGGTACTAACCCCGGTCTTGAGTCGTTTGTTCGCTCACGTGCTTGTTTTTGAATTTCGGGTGGGAGACTTGAAGAACATTTGGTTGATTGACTCCGGTTGTTCGAGGCATATGACCGGAGACAGGGGGTGGTTCTCAAGTCTCGTCCCGGTGGTGACGAAGAGGTACATCACCTTTGGGGACAATGGGCGTGGGCGTGTGCTTTCAGAAGGTGAGATAAAAGTGAGTGACAAGATCACTCTGAGGCGTGTTGCTCTTGTTCAATCGCTGGGGTACAATTTGCTGTCTGTGTCCCAGTTGTTGGATGAGGGTTTTGAGGTGTTGTTTCGGCCTCGTGGTTCTCGGATTGTGGACTCTCGAGGGGACCTTGTTTGTATGGTCGTTCCCGAGGGTCAGGTGTTTCGTGCTGATTTTTCTCGGTCTTCGGGTGTTGAGCGTTGTTTCTTGGCCGGTTCTTCGAGTGAGTTGTGGAGGTGGCATAGGAAGTTGGGTCACTTGAGCTTTGACCTTTTGTCTCGCTTGAGTAAACTCAATTTGGTCCGAGGATTGCCACGATTGAAGCTTGAGAAAGAGTTCGTTTGTGCTCCATGTAGGCATGCCAAGATGGTGGCCTCTTCTCACCCGCCTCTCACCGATGTGATGACCGAGCGTCCATGCGAGTTGCTCCATATGGACCTTGTTGGCCCGGCTCGTGTGCGATGCGGGTGGGAAGTGGTATGTCCTTGTTGTGGTGGATGACTATTCTCGGTATGCGTGGGTGTTCTTTCTTGAGGAGAAGGGGGAGACGTTTGGTTTTGTTCGAGATCTAGTCTTGAGGTTGAGGAACGAGAGGCACGGAGATGCCATACGAGCTATCCGCAGTGATAATGGCTCGGAATTCAGGAACTCTCGTTTTGAAACCTTTTGTCATGACTTGGGTCTTGAGCACCGGTTTCGAGTCCGTATACGCCTCCCCGGAATGGTGTTGTGGAAAGGAAGAACGGGACCTTGTGCGAGATGGCTCGGACGATGCTTGATGAGCATAGGACTCGAGGAGGTATTGGGTGAGGCGGTGAATACCGCGTGCTATGTTTCGAACGGAATATACCTCGAGTGCACAAGAAGAAGACATGCTATGAGTTGATGCATGGTCGCACACCCAAAGTGAGTCACTTCCATGTTTTTGGTTGCAAGTGTTTTATTCTGAAGAAGGGCAGGAAGTTGGATAAGTTTGAGGCTAGGTCTGTCGATGGCATTTTCTTTGGTTATGCATCTCATTCTAGAGCATATCGTGTGCTCAATCTTGAAACTAACCAAATCGTGGAGACTTGCGAGGTAACCTTCGACGAGACAGAGCCACGTAGTCGGCTTGTCTTTGAGTGTGCGGGTGATGATGAGCTTGGCGAGGAGATCTTTCGGGGAGGAGGAGCATGAACATGGTGATGATGAAGATGGCGGTGCGGTGCCCCATTTGGACATGTACCCACTACTTCGACTACGATGATGGATGGACCCTCTCGCTACACCTACGACGACAAATCAAGAACGAGGAGAAGGCGATGTTGAGGGGGAGGTAGCTTCGAGGCGAGAACCCTCCCCGGCGAGTTCAAGTGGATCACCCGGCTTCGAGGATCATCGGCGACATGAATGAACGCACTACTCGGTCGAGGGTTCGAAACAATTCCCATTTTGCTCATGTTGCGTTTGTTGCTTCTTTCGAGCCCAAAGACATTGGACACGCACTATCGATCACAATTGGGTTAACTCGATGCATGAGGAGTTGGAGAACTTTGAGAGGAATCGGGTGTGGGAGTTGGTTGACCCTCCCCCGGGGGTGTAAGCCGATTGGTACAAAGTGGGTGTGGAAAAACAAAGAGGGAGAGAAGGGTGAGGTTGTGAGGAACAAGTCGAGACTTGTTGCTCGGGGGTTCGGTCGTAAGGAGGGGATCGACTACGAGGAGACCTTTGCTCCCGTAGCCCGTTTGGAGGCAATTAGGATCCTTCTAGCCTTTTCTCGTGGCTAAAGGGTTCAAGTTGCACCAAATGGATGTGAAGAGTGCTTTTCCGAATGGAGTGTTGGAGGAAGAAGTGTATGTGAGACAACCTCCGGGGTTTGAGAGTGAGAAGTACCCCCACCGGGTGTACAAGTTGAGGAAGGCGCTCGTATGGGTTGAAGCGGGCGCCTAGAGCTTGGTATGGCGAGGTTGAGGGGGTTCTTGTTTGAGAGAGGTTTTGAGATGGGGAAGGTCGATCAGACCTTGTTTTTGCGAGAGGCGGGCGAGAGATATTCGATTGTGCAGGTGTACGTGGATGATATTGTCTTTGGTGGCTCGTCTAACTCTCTTGTTGCGAGGTTTGCAGATGATATGAGCAGGGAGTTCGAGATGAGCATGATGGGTGAGTTGCAGTTCTTCCTTGGGCTACAAATCAAGCAATCAAAGGAAGGAACATTTGTGCACCAGGCTAAGTACACCAAGGACATTGTGAGGAAATTCAAGATGGAGGACTCCAAGGCTATGACGACGCCGATGAGTACGACTACGGCTCTTGATGCGGACGAGGAAGGTGAACACGTGGACCGAAGGAGTACGGAGCATGATCGGGTCACTCCTCTACTTGACGGCGACGAGGCCGGACATACAGTTCTCAGTGTGTCTGTGCGCTCGTTTTCAAGCGTCTCCGAGGACTTCGCATCGGCAAGCAGTGAAGCGAATTTTCAGGTACTTGCGTCACACTCCCGACTTCGGCCTTTGGTACTCCGCGTCCTCTTCTTTGGCGCTTCATGGCTTTTCAGACGCGGATTTTGCCGGGTGTCGGTTGGATAGGAAGTCCACTTCTGGGACTTGCCAGTTTTTGGGTTCTTCGTTAGTGTCTTGGTCTTCTCGTAAGCAGTCGAGTGTTGCTCAATCCACGACCGAAGCCGAGTATGTTGCCGCTGCTAGTTGTTGCTCTCAGCTCCTTTGGATCACCTACACCATGAGTGACTTTGGTGAGGAGTATACCCATGTCCCACTTCAATGTGATAGCACCAGTGCCATAAGCGTTGCAAAGAACCCAGTGCTCCATTCCAAAACCAAACACATAGAAGTGAGGTATCATTTCCTGAGAGACAACGTAGAGAAAGGGAAGATAGCGTTGATCCATGTACCCACACATGACCAACTAGCCGATATTTTCACCAAACCCCTAGATCAAGCAACTTTCACTCGTTTGCGGGGGGAACTTGGTGTATGTTTAATTTCTTGAGTTGGGTGTGTGGGGGCTTTCTTTTGCCGGTGGTGTCGAGCCCGTTTTGCCTCCCCTCGAGGAGCCGGTTTGTAGCATATGTATAGCTTTCCTTTGTGCATTTCTTGCATTTGGCATAGCATATGTAACATGATGTATAGGCATCCTTGTATCTTAGCTTGCATGCATTTTGTATCATATGCATCGGATAGGAAAAGCTTCTCCTATATACATTGTTCACCATGGGTTGCTATATATGTTCTTGTGAGCTTGTTTGATATGCTATGGTTAGTTTGGCTTAGCTCTTGATGATCTTGTTGAATGATTCATGGTTGATGGCTAATTTTTGAAAAATGTCATATACATGCTCTCTCATGCGTAAATGCCTATATATGATCTTGACATGTTTTAGTGGCTTTGCTATGCTTACTTTGTGGTTGGATAGCTAGGTTATTGATCATATGGAGCCAAAGGCTCGCTTGCTATCATGAATGTTTAGCCCTCTTGCTTAATCTTGTGGAGGGGCATAAGTTCCTTTTTGTCGCAAAGACATTTCATGTACCATTTACAAATCTGAAAATGAAATGAAAAATGCTTGGAAAATATGTTCCCATGTCATATGTGCTGAAATTAATTTGCTTTGGGTGCTAAACCGTTGCATGATGCCTACCAATGAGAAGTCTCATACATAGAAGTAGGCACATGGCTCGGTGGCTTTGACATGACATGAGGTGCTTTTGGGTGTTTATGATGGTCTTATGATTAGAATGGCTGTCCTAGCATGAAGTTTGAGTGGCTTTGCCATTTTGATATGTTTTGCTCATGTTTAGGTATTTGCTTGTGAGAGAGTAACTTTTCGCAAAATTACTCAAATCCTTTTTAGCATTGTCCAATGGTTTTGAAACTTGGTGATCACGTAGTTAAGGTCCTTACGAACTGTCGAGTATCTAACTTGCTCATTTGGACTTATGTCGCTCCTTGTGATGAATTTTGTATATTCGAGAAGCTATATGTTGCAAGTTTTCGCATTTTGCCTTGATTCATGCATTGTCAACAAGGGGGAGAAGTTTGTGCATGTTTTGGGCACACTGGGAGTGTTTGGAAGGTGTTCCAATTGTTTCGGGCAGTTTTTGAGCGAGTTTGGTGCGGGGCCGGTTTCTTTGGGCGGTCTAACCCCCCCCCGGCGGTCCGTTCGGGCAGAGAGGCGGTCTAACCGCCCGGGGCGGCGGTCTAACCGCCCGGGCGGTGTGAGCAGGTTTTTGCTCTTTGGTGCATTCCCGAGTTGCATTGATGCACGTGTTCGGGGGGGAGTGTCTTGTGGCTCGGGGGGGAGCTTGCATTTGTGCAGGGGGAGCTCTTTGTGGTGTTCGAGTTTTGCTTTGGTGGTTTGCGCTCTTTGCTTGAGCTGTGTTTTGTCTCGGATGTGTCGAGCCGTTGCCCTTGCCTAAGGGGTCCGAGACTTGTCTTCTTCAAGTGATCTTGCTCTTTGCCTTTCTTTGGTTTTCGATCGCTTGTTGGGGTTTCTTTTTATTTGTTTCTTTTCTTTTCCTTTTCTCTTATGTTACTTCATGTGAGTGTGTTGTCAATGCACTCATCAAGGGGGAGATTGAGGACCATGTGTGGTTCGAGGACCGGTGGATGGTCGCTTCCTTGTGTGATGAGTGATTGACAACGTTGTGTGGACTGATTCTTGGCTAAGTATTGCGGGTGCGGGTTGCGGCTTGACTTGTGTTGGTGCGAGGGTGAAGAACAAGCGCGAAAGGTCGTTGCGGTGAGGCCTCCGGGTGTGGAGAAGACAAGTAGGCTTCGTTCGAGGGACCCGGTGGCCGGCGGGGGTCAAGTGCGGGCCGCATGGTGGCATGAACAACAAGATGAAGTCGTGGACGGTTTCTTGGTAGAGCCTCAAAACCAAGGCCGAGCCGGGACTACGTGGGAGCCGAGTCATGAGTGGAGATTGGCGGAGGCTACACCGAGTTTGCGGGGTTTGCAGTGGTTCACCAGAAAACCACTGGGTTACTCGGTTGAGCCACAAAACCGAGGCCGAAGACTCGACGAGGAGGTGCGGCCACCGGGCCGGTTCAACCGCCCAGGAGGGGCGGTCAGACCGCCTGGGGCCGGTCAGATCCACCGGGCCGGTCTAACCGCCCGGGGGGCGGTCCGACCGCCCCGGCCGCCGCGCCGAGAAGCTTCGAAGCGGAGGACACGCGTCGGGATCGCAAGGCGTGCGTCGAGGCTACGCAGGGTGCGGTCGCCGGGCATCCGTCCGATGGTGAAGACATCAAGAATTCCAAATCCGCCCTTGAGGGGCATGTATCCCTAGTTAGTAGAGAGGGGCATTTTAGACATTCGGTTGCCGCCTATATAACCCAAGAGGTGAGAGGTTGGCGACCAACTCTTGGAACCCTAGCTCATTTCGTTTTTCCATTTTCGTTCTCTATTTTCCCTAGGTTTTTAGAAGGCTAGTTTGAGAGCTTCATGTGAGATCTTAAGAGAGGGATGGATGTTTGGGTGGCAAACTAGACCTTGTACTAACCATTCATGGCATGTATAGAAGGTTCGGCGTGGTTCTTGATGGTTGTTTTCCCGTCTCTTTGATGTTGATTTTCGGAGCTCTTTTTGGCGGTGTTTTGAGAATGATTTCTTGGGGTTTTTGGTGGGTGTCACGTATGAGGTTCTTGTGCCTCTTTGGCTGGTGACTTTGCCCCCAAATCCCCTTTGAATCGGACTCGATTTGGTGGTTTTTCGAGTTGGGCGAGTTCTTGACCTAGAGAAGCGATTTCTTCGATTCCTCTTGATTGTGAGCGTTTCGGGTCGATTCCTTTGAGGTAGAGGTTGCCCGGGAGGTAACTCGGCTATCCCCGAAGTTTGGCTGCAATCCGTGGAGTGATTCGGGAGATTGAGCGCAAGGAAGTTGAGGTTTGACCCGCGGGTTCTCGTTGCGGAAGGGGCGGTCTAACCGCTGCGGGGGCGGTCTAACCGCCCGGGTGTTTCCGGGTCAAAGTTTTGTTTCGCCGGATTTTCCTCTCGTGAGTTCGTTCGCCTTGATCGGAGGAGTGTCCGGGTGAAATTTGGAGCCGTTCCCGCGCGGTTTGCTAGGTGTTCTTGGTTGGAGTTCGTTGCGTTGGGTACGGGAGGTTAGACCGCCCCGGGTAGCCGGTCTAACCGCCCCTAGGCCCTTGGGTGAAGGTTTGGTTTTCGCCAAGATTTTCCGGTAGCTAGTATGGCCTTGACCGAGAGATCTCTCGTTGGTGAAACCGTGGTGTGTTTTGGTGCTCGGAAGAGGCGTTTCGGAGGATTTCTTGGTTGCCGGGTGGAGGCGGTCTAACCGCCCCCTATACCCGGTCTAACCGCCCCCTCGGTTAGCCGGCTTTCGAGTTGTTTCCGCTTGTCGGTGCTGCGTGTGTGTTGTGGTTGCTTTGGTAGGTTTTGTTCCTAGGACCGGTAGCACTCCGGTGGCTACGTGGTTTTGGCAAACGGGAGGTAGAAGTGCGGAGCGTGTGATTTCGGGGGTTCGACCGAGCTAGTTCGTCTTGTCGGAGTTTCAATCTCCCTCGAGAAGAATTTTTATCGGCTCCCATTCACTCCCCCCTCTCTCGGTCGCCTTATCGGTCCTTCACGCCGGGGCCCCGCTTGAAGTAAAGCAGGCACCGCGGGCACCCATGCCACGCAAAACCCTCGAGCGGCACGAGCCCTTGGCTCTAGACGATGTCAGCCCTCGAAGGGACATCGACGTGAGAAGGTCGCCCGGGGCCTGCTTGAAGTAAAGCAGGCGCCACGGGCACCCATGCCATGCAAAACCCTCGAGCGGCACGAGCCCATGGCTCGAGACAATATCAATTCTCTAAAAAAGGGCACATATGTGAGAAGGCCACCCGGGACCTGCTTGAAGTAAAGCAGGCACCGCAAGCGCCCATGCCGCACTGTGCTACCAACCAGCGCCTCAAGGGCTGGCTCGCCCAGACCCCTTGACGGCCGCAGACGCAAAAGACGGGGCCGCCCAGGCGCCACCCCGCACGGCCCTACTGATCAGGGGTTCGAAGCCTGACCCTCGACGGGTTCGAACAGGCGCCCCAGATCGCAGAGTCAGGGACGACGAGGGCACGCGCATTCGAGTCGTTCCTCGAGCCCGTCGGCTCGAGGGTGCCCCACATGTCGTGTTCGAGAGCTAGCGAGGGCAGCTAGTCGGGGGATCCCACCGAGGGAGAGCTTCCGCGCCTTCGGTCCCTATCGAACGGGACCGAGCCCCACCTAGCAAACCCACGCAAGCGCTTCCATGGACGTGTCTCCGGACCGCGCAGCCTACCCTTATCGAACGGGGCATGGACGTCCACTTGAACCACCCGCTAGCAGCTCGACGAGGAATCCGCAATTCGCGACCCGCCCGATGGGAGTTGCGGAAACCTCACCCTCCGTCCCGCGGAGGGACGGCGAGGGCGCGTTAAAAAACAAGTCGTAAAGCTCTGCCCGATCGCCTCGAACGGGCCTAGGCTCGGGGCTTAACGCACGGCTACACCTCCTTGGCCAGTACCCGCCGGAGACAGCGTCAGCAGCGCGTGCGTCACCGAAGCCGGCTGAGACACCGCCGATGCCGGTTGAAACATGTGCCACGCCCTCTGACCAGTTCTCGCGGTTAACCCCTGCAGGGGAGCACCCACACTCCCCGCAGGGCTTCGGGGCTAGACCCGCGGGTCCGGCCGACGCGGCCCCACGGAAGGCGTTCGCAAAACAAGGAGGGAAGAACGTCCTATCAGTAGGTTCCAGCATCTGTGGGAGCCTCAATGGCAAACCCACAGATGCTCGGGGCTACTGTCGGGGACAGCCCTAGGGGTCCCCTTAAACGATGGGGAAATCCTCACTTAAAACTCGCAACGAAACCAAAACACGCTAAGCCTAACCATGCAGGCGCCTAACCATGCAGGACACGGCCCATGCCACAGGGACCCCGACGGCCCACCAAGGCGGCCCTCTTAGAGATCCCCTCGAGTAGGCTCCGCCTCGCTCGAGGACGCGCGCCCCCCTCGGGCGGGCTTCGCCCCGTTCGAGGGGTAGCACTTCCCGCGGGCGAGGCTCCGCCTCGCTCGAGGGTTCGCTCCCCCCTCGAGCGAGGCTCCGCCTCGCTCGAGGGTACGTCCCGCCCTCGACCGGGGTCCGCCACGCTCGAGGGTGCCCCTCACGCGTGCGCCGGCCCCCGTACACGGGCATTTAACGCCCGACAACGGTGGGACGGCGCCATCATGCGCCCGGGCTCGCACCCCGGTGCCGCCGCACCAACTCCCCGGGGAGGAGCCCATCCCCACCACCGTGGGAAGGGACGTGCGGCGCGGCGGTGTCGGCCCCGTGACACCGTGCGCCGCTCCAAAGACGGGCGACGCGCCGAGCCCTCGAAAGGGGGCCGGCTTCACCCTCGATTCACTTTCTTGTGACCCTACGGGGTTAGGTGGAGGCGCTAGGCCGGTGGATCGCCATCCCCGCCACCGTAACGGCGTGGCCACCATACCCGCGCGCGTGCGGGCGCACGCCGGGCCCCGTAGCAACAACTCCCGGCCTCGTGGAGCGCGTCGGGGAAGGGGACGCCATTCTACCTACTCCGTACTTCGTACGGCCGGCGTCGACACCTCCCTCGAGCCTGTCAGAGGACATCACCGCCATCCGCTGCTCTCCTACCCTCGAACCGCTACTGTTCGGGTACAAGATAGGCCATGATGACCAGATCGCCGCAAGGATCGTCCGGACGGCCGCCCACTCTACAGCATAGCACGTCGCACTTCCCCACGTAGCTAGATAGCGCAGCGCGCATGTAATCTGCCTCCCCCTTGATCTATAAAAGGGGGAGCGAACCCCCCAGCCGCAGAGGGGACGCACAAGGCCACAAAATAGAAATCCTCCGCACACCACGTACTCATTCTCCAACTCTCCCACGACACCTTCAGCCAACACACCAGGGACTTGGAAGCCACGCTTCCTCTCCCGCCTTGCTTGTAGCCGCCCCACTACAGGCACCCCCGGTGCTAAGTAATATAGTGCCTCGAGCACGCCACTGCTGGACGTACGGCCCCCTCGGCCGGAACCAGGATAAAAACCCTGTGTCACTTGTTACTTAGCATCGACCATTGAGGGATAGACCTCGGCACTTTCTACTGGTTAGTGTCGGGACCATATTCCGCACCGACAAAAGGACACAGTCTTTGGTACCGGTTATCTGGCATACCCCGCGAGGCACCAAGACTCACACGTGCACCGCCGGTAGCTAGCCGTGAGACGCATCCCAAGAGTAGTGACAGTGAAATCCCTCACCGCCTCATTAAGGTACTAGGCTTACCGGTCCCATTCCCGTCAAGTGCTTAGTACATTCAAACACTTAACCCACAAAAGCCATTGGACCGGAGCCCACAACCCATGCTCTTACCACATGAGCAATCCATTTAAGGAGATCTTATGATTCCAACATAAGAACTTATTCTCGCAAGTGACAAGCATCACTCGACTTGTAATGGTCCTATAGCATAGCAGCTATCGACCTATCATACTAGTAAAGGACAAGGTACCTAGAGATTATGCATCTAAGGTTCCATAACAACTCCTGAACTTAAATGCACAATCATCCATAGATACTTGCAATATAATTTTGAAAGAGCTAAATACACCATGGGTCCATGAACTTGCAGCGTTGTATCAAATAGGTCCATAAATTTGAAAACTAGTCATCTAGCCCCTCGAACTTGCAAACCCGTTCACCTCAGGTCCAACCCGGTTTTGTACAGTGGTTTTGCATGGGTACTGCAGCATTGCTGATGTCAGCGGTGACATCAACACTCCTATTAAATTTGTGAAATTGATATTTTTTTATTCGGAGCTCCAAGTATAGCAAATAATATATCAATTTCGATCATCTCAATGAGTTATTTGCAACGGTGTACTTCATTTTGTTATTTGAGATAATTTTATTTCGTGTAAAATTAAATATTTTTATAAAATGAGTGATATTTTATTCTCACTTGCAATCAAATATATATGTGGTCATGATTAAGTCCTGGACTGAAATTGATTAAGATTTAAGATCTGGATATGCCTATTTTTATTGTCATGATTCAGAAATAAAAAAAGAAAGGTGTAACCAAAATTGATTAAGATTTAAGACCTGGATGCACGTAAAGCTAGGGTTTTATACCAACCAACCCGACCGTGTTATCATCCCATGTCACCATCCTAGGAATAAAGAAACGATGCGAAACAGAAATAGCTTGCTGCATCAGTTCTATTCTTGGTGATCGACATATGGTGTGTCGTCACCCAAACCTCCATGAGGACCGGAGGACATATTCTTTTGCACATGTGCAATGCAGTAGAGAGATGTACGCTGAATCGATCGATCCCTTCCTCTCCTGTGATGTTGGCCAAGAAATTGGCGAGGGGTTGGTTGGTAAAACCCTAGCTTTACACGCGTCCAGGTCTTAAATCTTTTTATTTTTTTCTGAATCATGACAATAAAACCGACAATATATATCCAGAACTTAATCATGACCACATATATAATTGATTGCAAGTGAGAGTAAAATATCACTCGTTTTATAGAAATATTAAGTTTTACAGGAAATAAAAATATCTGAAATAACAAAACAGATTACACCATTGCAAAGAGCTCGTCGAGATGATCGAAATTGATATATTATTTGCTATATTTGGAGCTCTGAATAAAAAGATATTAATTTCACAATTAAATAAGAGTACTGATGTCATCACTGACATCAACAACGCTACAATGCATATTCAAAACCGCCATGCAAACCATGCAAAACCGGGTTGGACCTAGGGTGAACAGGTTTGCAAGTTCGAGGGGTTGGATGTCTGGTTTTCAAGTTCATGGACTTATTTGACATAGCGCTGCAAGTTCATGTACCCACGGTGTATTTAACTCATTTTGAAATACTGGGTTAAATGCACCAGGGCTTGCCTTCGTCAGCAGAGTTAGCCTGAGTACCCTTGGTGTCTTTGATCACCTCCACGTACTGCAGTTCCGCTTCAGCTCCTCCTTCCTCAGCTTCCGGCACGAGCGAGTAGTCACTGTCCGGAAGGTCTACACGGAATGCAATGCAGGGTTCACGTGATGTGATAGATTATTTATCTTATGCAACTCTTGTTGGTCACATTCACCTTAACAATAATTAATTATTAATTCCTTTTTCAAAAAGGTTATTATAGGCCTGGATTTATTCTTTTAATAAACACTTAATTAATGTTTTCTTTAATAATTGTTATTTCATGTGAGGATTTATTATTCCACTTTTCAATAGCAAAGGGGTACACATGAATGTAATTAATTACATTTATTTCCTTAAACAACAAGGGTGTGTTCTTAGATCTTAATAAGCTTTGCAACCATTTTATAAAGGGTGTATAAGGAATAAAAAGGGCATTTTCCTATTTAACCAAACATTAAACCTATAAAGGCCTCCTAAGCTTTTATTCAAACACTAAAGTACTAAAATTCAGTGGGAAGTTTTCATAAGCACCAAAACACCTATACTAAGCCACTGAACACACATGCATGCTTGGAAAAGCTAGAAAATTAATTAAACCAATAATAACAAAAGTTGGTCACACAAACAAGATAAAAGCATATAAAAATAAATAAGCATCCAATTGCTCCAAACATCCTCACACATGTTCTCTGGTCCAAAACTGTCCTAAGGAATGCAGCAAGCACACCTAGAACTGCCACTGATCTTGCATTACTAATTTACAAAGGAAAACAAGCATATATTAAGAATAAATACTTCTGATCATTCTAAAATTGTGATTCAATCACCAGAGGTGTATCTTGGCATAAAAAGACTACATGCAGAAGTTGGGAAAAATATTTTTAGGTACAAAAATCATCTAGGTAGATTCTGCATAAATAGAAAATAATTCATATAAAAAGATTTACAACATAACTTTGTGCAATTTTTGGTACAGGAGCCAGTCATAACGTAACACACAACATATCCAAAACAAATAGCTATAGAGGACTTATGGATTTTGAGATATGACAGATCTAGGTTTTTCACATTTTTATTTTTCATGCCAAAAATATCAGGAAACAGCCTAGACAAGTTTAACCAAAGTTGTAGTACTCATCACTAGGAGTCTAGCAAAATTGAGTTTGCATTTTTCCGATTTTTCTACAATTTTCTAGAGATTTTACAAGAATCGGCAAAATCCTTTTACAATTGAAGTTTCCCTTATGCAGCGGGGTCCTAGATCTTTCTCAACCTTCACAAATATACCCTTAGATTGCACAGAACACCCCGGAAAGATTTGGGGGGCTTGCAATGCTACCCTTGGCCATGGGGGCGGCGCGGCTCCGGCTAATTCCAGTG
Source organism: Cenchrus americanus (assembly GCA_947561735.1). Taxonomy (NCBI): domain Eukaryota; kingdom Viridiplantae; phylum Streptophyta; class Magnoliopsida; order Poales; family Poaceae; genus Cenchrus; species Cenchrus americanus. The sequence continues at coordinate 198,694,134 of OX387240.1, forward strand.
AGCCGGCGGCACTCCCGACCGTGCAAGTGGTCGGGCTCGACCCTAAGCTCACCTAGAGCGTAGGGGTGTTCGAAGTTTGGGTGGAGGCGGCTCCGGCGAGGGCGCGCGGCGGCGGCCGACGGTGGCGGCCGCGGCGGCTCGGGGTGACGGTGAGGAGGGCGCTCGGCTAGGCAATGCGTGACCCGGGAAGGTGCAATGGGTCCCTGGGATGGTGCTCACGCACGCGGTGGCCAAGAGCACGAGCAGGGCGGTGGCTTGCTAGGCGGCGGCCATGGCGGGTGCGGTGGAGCGGCGGTGTGGGCACGAGGAGAAAGGCGGACGCCTTAAATAGGGGTGACTCAACCGTGATGACAATGGCGTGACCGCGAAGATGCGGCCGTGGCACGGCGGCCTCGGCCGGTGCGCGTACGGCGGGCGCGCGGACGGACCGGTGGTCCACCGTGCGCACGACGTCGGTACGACACGACGACGGGGAGGCACGTGGCGCGCGGGATTTAATGCATGGTGGGGCACGGAACCTGGGGAAAGGCGCTCCTCGATCAGCACGCAACCTCGGGAAGGCACGGCGGCTCGAACGTCGAGGCGGCACAGCACGCGCGGGCGGCTCGAGTTCGTTTTGCTGAGTCCTTGTTTGAGCACGAATAACTCCAAGATTTTGAATGGAAGTCCTCTACAACTTTCACAAAGGCCATATGGTGCTTTTCTCAACAGGTTTTGTAGAAAAGGCTTGCCAACTTTGAATGTCAATTTGTGTCAGTGAACAGGAGGTACTGTCAGATGACCAAGCTTTCCACCCTTTTCTACTCAAAATTGGAAATGCCATCCTACATGAAAGTTATGTCCCTCAACAAACTGGACAACTTTCATATTGGTAGATTTTGAAGTGTTTAGGTGAAATTTGGAGAGCGCGACAAAAGTTCCGGAAGACATTCAAGGTCACTAGGATTTAGGTAGGTTTGACTGTGGAATTGACCGAGGCTTGACCACACATGTGTGTCAACTTGATCAAGAGGGTCATTAGGGTTAGTTGGTGAGGTTTTCGAGGTGAGGACCCAGGTTGACCGCGATTTGACCACTGCCAGCAGCTTTGACCGACTATTAGGGATAAATAAAAACCTGGGGTGTCATAGCCTACCCCCCTTAAACAGAATCTCGTCCCGAGATTCGATTTAAGAAAAACAAGATAGGCAGCAAAGACTCACGGTTTCGAGATTGCAGGAAACCCGGGTACTTGGTGTTGAGGTACTCTTCCGTCTCCTAAGTCGCTTCTTCCTCTGTGTGATGACTCCATTGTATCTTGTACATTCTTATGGTCTGCCTTCGAGTCTTTCTTTCCTTTCGGTCCAACACTCTCAGTGGATGCTCGATGAGCGAGAAGTCCGGCTGAAGGATCGGATGGCGACTAGAGAGGGGGGAGTGAATAGGAGCCGGTAAAAATTCTTCTCAAAGAACCCGGCCTATAACCTAGACAAATCCCGGTCACACACAAGCGATGGATCGAATCACACATCAATCGCCAAGACAATGAGGTTATGGATCAACCTCAAGTCTTAGGAACAATTCCTTGAAGCACACGCGGAAGCACGAAAGAAGGAGGGAGGAATCGATCCAAGGAACAAAGCAGCCAGGCTCTAGCAGACCGTCCGGCCAAGAGGGGCGGACTGTCCGCACAGCCACGCGACCGCCGTCCGGCCGCTGCCGCGGACTGTCCGCACCCGCACCGCGGACCGTCCGGCCCTGAGCCGCGGACTGTCCGAAAAAGCAAACAGAACCTCCAGAGGCGACCCCAAATAACGGACCATTCGCGGGGAGCACGCGGACTGTCCGCCAGGCACCCGCGGACTGTCCGCCCGGCACACGCGGACCGTCCGAAACCTCGCCCAAACAAAACTCGAAACCATAACGGATCGAAAACAAAGGCGAGCAAGAACACGAAGAACACGCGACGAACACTGTGCCCGCGGACCGTCCGACAGGCCCTCGCAGACCGTCCGCAAAGCACAGACAGAACCAAAAACTGCTCGACCCCGAAAGTCAACACCTCCAATCCATCATCAGATCTCCAAAACGGTAGAAGCTGTTGAGACAAGGGTTTGGGGACATGTTAAGCGTCAAACAAGGATGCTATACCCCAAAAATTTTGCCTCCTAACTCCCTAAGTCACCGAGAATCGCGGATCCTTTGAACACCACCAAAAACTAGAGCTCCGACCGAAAATCTTTGAATCGAAGTGGTTTCCCGGCGTTTGAGGGCACAAGATCAATCCCAAAGATGCACAAGACATCCATCCATGTTTCCCTCGAAGAAATCCGGGGAGAAACCCACTCAAATCCGCGGAACCACGCCAAGAACAAAGGCACCAAAAACAAGCACGAAAAAGACCACGAAAATCACAATGCCGAATCTTCTATACAAACCAGGAAAGATTCACAAGGTCTAGCATGCCGCCCTAGCATCCATCCCTCTCAACAAAACTCTCATGAAGCTCTCATGCTAGCCTAGAGGAATTGGAGAAGAAAATAGTCTAGGGAAAAGAGAAAATGGAAGGGGGGAAATGAAACCCTAAGTCGCGGAGAGAGAGCCCCATCCACACACACTCATGGATTATATATCGGGTCCCGCTGGTGTGGGAAATGAGTCGACTACCCCTAACTCAATACTGGTGATACAACCCACGCAGGGGCATTTATGTAATGTTTGTGGGTCTTGCCATCGGATGGCCACGCCTTCACCGCACCCTGCGTCCTCTCGACGCAAGCCATGCGATCCCGCCGCGTGTCCTCCGCTTCGAAGCTTCCCGACACGCCCGGATCCCGTCTCCGTCGTGTTGGGCCTTCGGACTTGGTTTTGAGGCCCAAACAAAGAAACTGTCCTCCGATGGTTTTGTGGGCAAACCACCAACCCCGCGTGCCCAGCCCGGCCTCCCGCCAAGCCTCTTGACTCGACCGCCACCGTGCATCGGCTTGATCGTCCACGACTTCGTCTTGCTCGTCTCGCCACCATGTGGTCCGCACCTAGTCCTGCCGTCCACCGGGTCCCTCGAACCGAGCCTACTTGTCTCTCCATCTCCCGGAGGCCCCTCAAGGCTGAAGACCTTTCGCGCCCGTTCTTCACCTGCAACAACACGAACTAGGCCACAGCCTACACTTGCGCACTGAGCCAAGAGTCAGTCCAACACCCATTGTCAATCACTCATCACTGAGGAGCGGTCATCCATCGACCACCGGGACGCTCTTGGTCCTCAATCTCCCCCTTGATGAGTGCATTGACAACACACAACACGAAATGAAATTCAGAGAAAGAAAGTAAGAAGAAAGAAGAACAAAGAAGCTCAACTCATGACCAAAACCAAAGAAAAGCAAAGAAAGGTCACAAGCCGAGCAAAGCACAAACTCCACACTGAAAACAGCAAGAAAGCTCCCCCTGAACAAATGCAAGCTCCCCCTGAACATGTGGATGCTACCTTCCAAATTTTAGATGCATTTTTCTGAATCTGCATTAAAAGCTCACCTCTTCACCACTTCTCCCCTTGTTGACAATGTATGAATCAAGGTGAAAATGCAGAAATGTAAGACAAAGCATATAAACATCTACATGAGCTTCTCAAATAGGCCAAATCTAGTGTCAAAGGCTAGAAGTGAGACAAAGAGCACACATATGGGTCATAGCATAGACAAAGCATTGCCACAAGTAATATATGGAAATATAGGCATGTGACAAAGCAAAGTTTCAGATTTGAGCAGTTTTATCAAAAGATGGCTCACTTCAAATGTAAAGGCCTATCCATGTCATATTCTAGCCAAAAACACGCATATCATCCAGAGATCATACAAGGATATCAAATTCTTAACCAAAGATCATTGCAAACACCCATAAAGCAAAGCATGTCATGTTAAAGCTCATGAGCCATGTGTCCACTTCGGGGAGACTTCTCCACTGGTGAACATCATGCAACATGTTTTGCACCCATGTGTGAAAGATAAGACATTTTAAGCATAAACATGATGGATAGAGCATTTTTCAAGCATACACACTTCTTTTCAAGATTAATTCATTTCATGGTACATGAAGTGCCTTTGCGGCAAAAAGAAGCTTATGCTCCTCCATGGATGCAACATAGGCTAAACATTCACAACGATATTGGCCTTTGGCCCAAATGCAAGAAAGAGACATCCAAGCACAATCTAAGCATGAAAGGCACATTTAGACCAAAACGTGACATGGATACACTACTACACATGAGTGGAGCACATTTCATCAAATTTAGTCAAGATTAGCATTTGATTCAAAAAGGGCTATCTCACAACACATATATCTCAAATATTCCAAGAGCATAGCCTCACATAGCCATTTCTTCACACATATGACCAATATCTCACAAGTAACCAAAGAAACTCAAATAAGGCATATGAAAGAAGCTCATCATCCTAAAATGCAATATGATACAAATGCAACATGATATATAACAAGATGGCTATCCTACCATGGTTTATACATCAAGCAAAGCATGTATATACATCAAAGGAAACATGGTATGATACATATGGTACAAAAAGTAAATCCCCTAAGAATCAACTAGAAAGGGCAACAAACCCCAAGTTCCCCCCGCAAGTGCACAAATGTAGCTTGGTCGAGAGGCTTTGTAAAGATGTCTGCAAGCTGATCTTGGGTAGAGACATGACTCAACACAATGGTCCCTTTCTCCACATTGTCTCTCAAGAAATGATACCTCACTTCTATGTGTTTGGTTCTGGAGTGAAGCACTGGGTTTTTCGCTACGCTTATGGCACTGGTGCTATCACAAAGAAGTGGGATCTGGGTACACTCCTCACCAAAGTCTCTCAAAGTGTATGAGATCCACAACAGCTGGGAACAACAACTCGCGGCTGCAACATACTCCACCTCGGTGGTAGACTGAGCTACACTAGACTGCTTGCGGGAAGACCACGAAACCAACGAGGACCCAAGAAACTGACAAGAACCGGAAGTAGACTTCCTCTCGACTCGGCAACCAGCAAAATCCGCATCAGAAAAACCATGAAGTGAAAGAGTCGAGGAGGAAGAATACCAAAGGCCAAGACCGAGGGGCGATCGTAGGTACACCGAAGATTCTCTTGACGGCCCGTCGATGTGATGTCCTCGGCGAAGCTCGAAAACGAGCGCACAGACACACTGAACTGTATGTCTGGCCTCATTGCCGTCGTGTAGAGGAGGGAGCCGATCATGCTCCGGTACTCTCGCTGGTCCACTGGTTCTCCGTCCTCGTCCGCATCCAAAGTAGCCGTACTCCCCATGGGTGTCGACTTAGGCTTCACATCTTGCATCCGGAACCTCCTCGCATGTCTTTCGTGTACTTGGTCTGATGTACAAATGTTCCGTCCTTCACTTGCTTGATCTGCAACCCGAGAAAGTACTGCAACTCGCCCATCATGCTCATCTCGAATTCCCTGCTCATCTCATCTGCAAACTTGGCAACGAGGTTATGTGACGAGCCACCAAAGCCAATGTCATCCACATATATCTGCACAACCAACAAGTCATTTCCATGCTTGAGGAGAAACAAGGTCCTATCCACGGTACCCATCACGAACCCTCTGCTCAACAGAAAACCTCTCAATCTCCCATACCAAGCCGGGGCGCCTGTTTCAACCCATACAGAGCCCTTTTCAACATGTACACCCTGTGTGGATACTTCTCACTCTCGAACCCCGGTGGCTGCTTCACATACACCTCCTCCTCTTTGACCCCATTCAGAAAAGCACTCTTCACATCCATTTGAAACAACTTGAACCCTTTAGCCATGGCAAAGGCTAGAAGGATTCGAATTGCCTCAAGACGGGCCACAGGAGCTAAGGTCTCCTCATAGTCGATCCCCTCCTTCTGACTATATCCCTGAGCAACAAGTCTGGACTTGTTCCTCACAACCATCCCATTCTCACCCTCTTTGTTCTTCCAAACCCATTTGGTTCCTATAGGGTGGCAATTTGGAGGTGGTTCAACTAACTCCCACACCTGGTTCCTCTCAAAATTTTCCAACTCCTCATGCATAGAATTGACCCAGTTTGCATCAGATAAAGCGTGTTCAATGTCCTTGGGCTCAAAGGAGGCAACAAATGCAGCATGAGTGAAATGAGAGGAATTTCTAGACCTTGACCGCGTAGTACGTTCGTCGATGTCCCCAATGATCCTCGATAGGGGATGCACTTCTTGAATCCGCCGGGGAGCCTCACACCTTGAGACTACCTCGCCCTCAACTTCAGCTTCTCTCGCCTGGTCCTCTTGTCGCACCGTCGTTGTCCATGAAGTAGACGGTCCACCCTCCGTAGTGGTCGTAGGGGAAGTAGTGGGTACACACTCAGCTTCAGGCGCATGGTTCTCTCCGTCATCATCTCCGGCCTTCATCCTTCTCCTCTTCAAAGAGGTCCTCGCCCATCTCTTCATCACCCGCACATTCAAAGCCAAGAGAGGTACATGGCATTGTCTCGTCGAAGGTTACCTCGCAAGTCTCCATGATTTTGTTAGTCTCAAGGTTAAGCACCCTATAGGCTCTAGAATGATTAGCATATCCAAAGAAAATCCCATCACTAGACCTAGCCTCAAACTTGTCGAGTTTTCCTTTCTTAAGAATAAAGCATTTGCAACCAAAAACATAAAAATGACTCACCTTGGGTGCCCGACCATGCATCAGCTAATAACAGGTCTTCCTCTTGAAAGCTCGCAATAAAATCCTGTTGGAGACATGACAGGCCGTATTGACCGCCACAGCCCAATACCTCCTAGGAGTCCTGTGCTCATCGAGAATCGTCCTAGCCATCTCATAAAGAGTCCGATTTTTCCTTTCCACGACTCCATTTTGAGGGGGCACATAAGGGGTCGAATACTGATGTTCAAGACCTAGATCACGACAGAAGGCATCAAAACGAGAGTTCTTGAACTCTGAGCCATTATCACTGCGGATAGCTCGAATGGCATTCCCATGCCTCTTGTTCTTCAACCTCACGATCAGATCTCGAACAAAACCAAATGTCTCACTTTTGTCCTCCAAGAAAAACACCCAGGCATAGCAAGAGTAATCGTCCACCACAACAAGGACATACCACTTCCCACCCACCGAGCGAACTCGAGCTGGCCCAACAAGGTCCATATGCAACAGCTCTGTCGGACGCTCGGTCATGACATCGGTCAGGGGTGGATGGGGAGTGGCTACCATCTTGCCATGCCTACACGAAGCACAAACCAAATCCTTCTCAAACTTCAACCTCGGCAATCCTCGGACAAGGTCAAGACCACTCAAGCGGGAAACCAAATCAAAGCTCAAGTGACCCAACCGCCTATGCCATTTCCACAAATCAAAAGAAGGACCGGCCATCAAACAGCGAGCAGGACCCAAAGAACGAGAGAAATCAGCCCTGAAAATCTGACCCTCGGGGATGACCATACAAACAAGATCACCTCGAGAATCCAGCAAACGAGACTCACCTGACTTGAAACGCACCTCAAAGCCCTCATCAAGCAACTGAGAAACCAAAAGCAAATTGAAACCCAAAGACTTCACAAGAGCAACCCTCTTCAATGTTACCTTGTCACTCACATGCACTACACCCTCAGAAATCACCCTTCCTCGTCCATTGTCCCCAAAAGTGGTTTGCATCTTTTCCTTCACTGGGGTGAGGCTGGAGAACCACTTCTTGTCTCCGGTCATGTGTTGGGAACATCCGGAGTTGATCAACCAAATGTTCTCCAAGCCTCCTGCTTGTAGTCAGAAACAAGAACGAGAATGAGCCAACGACTCGACACTGGGGTTAGCACAAAGAAAGTTGAACAAGTGTCGAGCCATCTGCTCAAAAGAGGGGTTAGCAAACATCATTCCCTTTCCACCAAACTTTCCATGTCCCATAGAAGGAGTACGAGCATCAAGAGGGGGAAAATGTGGTCCGTAGTTCCTCTGGAACCCAAAGCTACGATCATCTCCCCTAAACCCGTATTGAGGATGAGTAGGGGCACGTCCAGCAAAACCACCACGAGCCCGACCAAACCTCTCACCAGCACACACACCATCATCTCTCCTATCAAACCTCTCACCACCACCTCTCTGTGGGAACCTACCACCCTGAGCTCCAACTCTACCAACACTCCTCACACTTCCCACATCTCGTGGAAGTGGCACTCTAGGCTCAGGAATACCATGAGACTGGCGATACCTGTCCTGGTTTGCTTGCTCCCTAGCAAGCCTCTCATCCCTCTTCCTCTTGTAACAAAACTCTGCTAGATGCCTCTCCTTGCCACAATACTCACACCTGAAGGGGATGGGTTTTGGTTTTGACTCTGGCTTCTCTCTAGGTTTCACACCCTTCTCACTCACAAACTTCACCGGTTTCTCGAAGTCATTTGTTTTAGGTGGGAATTTGGGTGGATCTTGGGTTGTGTCAAGCTTATTGCAAAGGTGGTTGGGCTTTGGAGTGAAAGAGTTCTTGGGTGCTTTTGGAAGTGGAACCTGGATGTCTCCGATCACCTCAAACTCGGGGTTAGACTCAACACACTTCTCATGCACACTCTCCCACTGTTTTCTCCCACTTTCTCACCCAACTTCTCAAAACCCAAACCACGACCATCCGCTCTCTTGAACTCCTCAATCATGATTTTCAATTGAGGTTCCTACCCAGACAACCAACCCAACACCTTCCTCAAATAATCATTCTCCTCATAGATGACATCCAAACGGGAAGTAAGTTCAAGATTGCGCAAAGTAACTTCATCACAACTAGTGCATGCATTGACAACAGAAGATTTCAAAGAAGCTTCCAAAGTACTAATGGTAGAACGAGCATCAACAAGCTTAGCATGCATAGTAGGACATGGTTTACAAGCACCAAACAAAGTGGGTATAGCCTTAAGTTCATCATACTCAGTCCTAAGAGCATCTAGTTTAGCCAAAGTGGAAGTATTCTTCTCATTAAGCAACTTGATCTCATTCAACCATGCATTGCATTCAGAACATTCAACATCATCAGAAATGGTAGGAATAAGTTTCAAAGAGTCATTCTCAAGTTTCAATTCAAGCAATTTAAACTCTAACTCTCCTACTTTCTCACAAGCATTCTCAAGTTGAGCCCTAAGATCTCTCCTCATTTTCTTAGCATCTCTCAACACACTATCACGGTTGTCAATCAAGCCATTCAACCTAGTGATCTCAGCAAGCAAAGAGTCAGGGTCACGGTTTACCTCATCCTCTGAGTCGGAGTCGGTGTCTTCTTGTCGCTTGAGCTATGGTGAGGACCATGTGTGGTTCGAGGACCGGTGGATGGTCGCTTCCTTGTGTGATGAGTGATTGACAACGTTGTGTGGACCGATTCTTGGCTAAGTATTGCAGGTGCGGGTTGCGGCTTGACTCGTGTTGATGCGGGTGAAGAACAAGCGCGAAAGGTCGTTGCCGGTGAGGCCTCCGGGTGTGGAGAAGACAAGTAGGCTTCGTTCGAGGGACCCGGTGGCCGGCGGGGTCAAGTGCGGGCCGCATGGTGGCATGAACAAGCAAGATGAAGTCGTGGACGGTTTCTTGGTAGAGCCTCAAAACCAAGGTCGAGCCGGGACTACGTGGGAGCCGAGTCATGAGTGGAGATTGGCGGAGGCTACACCGAGTTCGCGGGGTTTGCAGTGGTTCACCAGAAAATCACTGGGTTACTCGGTTGAGCCACAAAACCGAGGCCGAAGACTCGACGAGGAGGTGCGGCCACCCGGGCGGCTCAACCGCCCGGGAGGGGCGGTCAGACCGCCTGGGGTCGGTCGGTTCCCGGGGCCGGCCTAACCGCCCGGGGGGGGCGGTCCGACCGCCCGCGCCGCCGGCGCCGAGAAGCTTCGAAGCGGAGGACACGCGTCGGGATCGCAAGGCGTGCGTCGAGGCTACACGGGGTGCGGTCGCCGGCATCCGTCCGATGGTGAAGACATCTAGAATTCCAAATCCGCCCTTGAGGGGCATGTATCCCTAGTTATTAGTGAAGGGTAGTTTAGTCTTTTGGGTGTCTCCATATATACTCATTAGAGGGGTGGATGGCGACCAACTCTTGGAACCCTAGCTCATTTGGTTTTTCCATTTTCGTTCTCTATTTTCCCTAGGTTTTTAGAAGGCTAGTTTGAGAGCTTCATGTGAGATCTAGAGAGAGGGATGGATGTTTGGGTGGCAAACTAGACCTTGTACGAACCATTCATGGCATGTATAGAAGGTTCGGCGTTGTTCTTCATGGTGGTTTTCCCATCTCTTTTGTGTCGATTTTCGGAGCTCTTTTTGGCGGAGTTTTGAGGACGATTTCTTGGGGTTTTTGGTGGGTGTCACGTATGAGGTTCTTGTGCCTCTTTGTCTGGTGACTTTGCCCCCAAATCTCCTTTGAATCGGACTCGAATTGGTGGTTTTTCGAGTTGGGCGAGTTCTTGACCTAGAGAAGCGATTTCTTCGATTCCTCTTGATTTTGAGCGTTTCGGGTCGATTCCTTTGAGGTAGAGGTTGCCCAGGAGGTAACCCAGCTATCCCCGAAGTTTGGCTGCAATCCGTGGAGTGATTCGGGAGATCGGGCGCGAGGAAGTTGAGGTTTGACCCGCGTGTTCGTTTTCTCGGAAGGGGCGGTCTAACCGCCTACGGGGGGCGGTCTAACCGCCCGGGTGTTTCCGGGTCAAAGTTCTCGTTTCGCCGGATTTTCCTCTCGTGAGTTTGTTCGCTTTGATCGGAGGAGTGTACGGGGTAAAATTTGGGGTCGTTCTCGTGCGGTTTGCTAGGTGTTCTTGGTTGGAGTTCGTTGCCGGGTACGGGAGGTTAGACCGCCCCTGGTAGCCGGTCTAACCGCCCCTAGGCCCTTGGGTGAAGTTTTGGTTTTCGCCAAGATTTTCTGGTAGCTAGCATGGCCTTGACCAGAGATCTCTGTTGGTGAAACCGTGATGTGTTTTGGTGCTCGGAAGAGGCGTTTCGGAGGATTCCTTGGTTGCCAGGTGGAGGCGGTCTAACCGCCCCCTATACCCGGTCTAACCGCCCCCTCTGGTTAGCCGGCTCTCGAGTTTGTTTCCGCTGTCGGTGCTGTGTGTGTGTTGTGGTTGCTGGTAGAGTTTGTTCCTAGGACCAGTAGCACTACAGTGGCTACGTGGTTTTGGCAAACGAGAGGTAGAAGTGCGGAGCGTGTGATTTCGGGGGTTCGATCGAGCTAGTTCATCTTGTCGGAGTTTTAATCTCCCTCGAGAAGAATTTTTATCGGCTCCCATTCACTCCCCCCTCTTTGGTCGCCTTATCGGTCCTTCATATGGGCCATGCCACAAAAGCCTCCAAGTGCAACACAGCTCAACCCACTGAGGTTCCGGCTTGCATTCTTCTTGCCCTTGCGCCTCCCGGCGTCTTCATCCTCACTGCTTGAGCTCGAATGCGCATCGCTTGAGCTTGTGTCGACGTCGCTTGCACCGGCCACCATGGCTCTTGCCTTGTCCTTCTTGTGGCCGCCCTTGCTCGATCGCCGCTTGTCCTTGTCCTTGCTCTTGGACTTGCCGTAGTGCTTTCCCTTGGAGGAGTACTTGTCTTCACGCCTTGGGTGCGCCTTGTACTCGCTCATCTTGTACTTGTTCTCCTCCGCTTCCGGGCACTCGACGATGAAGTGTCCACGCTTGCCACACTTGTAGCATGTCCCCGAGCTCCACCTTGCATTCCTCTGGTTCTCATGTAGTCGATCAAACCTCCTTGAGAGCAAAGCCAGTTCCTCCTCGCTCAGCACATCGAACTCATCATCTGGAATGGACATGAGAGAAGACAAGGAAAACTATCGACAGGAAGGGTTAGTGTTGGCTTTGCCCTTTGATCCGCCCACAAGAGCAAGACTATGATCAGTCGAGCCCTAATGCTTGGGTTGCAACTTCTTGTCAACCTCAGCCGATTTGAGCTTAGAAAAGAGGTCATCCAACTCAATAGTCAAGTATTGCCCGGACTCCTTGATGGCCTCAACCTTAGCACCCCAAACATTTGGGTCCAAGATATGCAAGAGCTTCAAAGCTTGATCATGCTCGGTGTAAGGAAAATCCTCAACATTGGCCTTCATGTTGTTCACGATGGCGGTGAACCTCTGAAACATCGCATCAATGTCCTCACCGGGAAGTTGAGTAAAGTTCTCATATTGCATCCGGTAAGAAACAAAGAGGCGAGCCTTCACATGGTTATCACCATCGTGAGCAACCAACAACTTCTCCCAAATTTGCCAAGCAAGATTCAAATGGCGAACACGCTCAAACTCAGGATCACACAAGCTTCGGACCAAGTGATCAACGGCTTTTGCATTTGCCTCATACTCGGCCTTAGCACCGGCATCGGTCACCATAAGAGTGTGGATCTCAGCCAGAATAGCATAGGTCTTATCAAGCACAATAAAATCCAACAACTTGCCACAAAGAAAGATCATCATACGAGCCGCCCACTTGTGGTAACCCTTCCCATCGAAGTGCGGCGGACCGCCCCGCTCAATGTACGCCATCTTAGGATTCAAGACTTGTCAAAGTCACCACGAATCTGGCACAAAGCTCTGATACCAATTGAAGGATCGGATGGCGACTAGAGAGGGGGGGAGTTAATAGGAGCCAGTAAAAATTCTTCTCAAAGAACTCGGCCTGTACCCTAGACAAATCCCGGTCACACACGAGCGATGGATCGAATCACACACCAATCGCCAAGACAACGAGGCTATGGATCAACCTCAAGGAATGATTCCTTGAAGCACACGCGGAAGCACGAAAGAAGGAGGGAGGAATTGAACCAAGGAACAAAGCAGCCAGGCTCTGGCGGACCGTCCGGCCAAGAGGGGCGGACTGTCCGCACAGGCCACGCGGACTGTCCGCACCCGCACCACGGACCGTCCGGCCCTGAGCCGCGAACTGTCCAAAAAAGCAAACAGAACCTCCAGAGGCGACCCTAAATAACGGACTGTCCGCGGGGAGCACGCGGACTGTCCGCCAGGCACCCGCGGACTGTCCGCCCGGCACACGCGGACCGTCCGAAACCTCGCCCAAACAAAACTCGAAACCACAATGGATCGAAAACGAAGGTGAGCAAGAACACGAACAACACGCGACGAACACTGTGCCCGCGGACCATCCGCCAAGCCCTCGCGGACCGTCCGCAAAGCACGGACAGAACCAAAAACTGCTCGACCCCGAAAGTCAACACCTCCAATCCATCACCGGATCTCCAAAACGGTAGAAGCTGTTGAGACAAGGGTTTGGGGACATGCTAAGCGTCAAACAAGGATGCTATACCCCAAAACTTTTGCCTCCTAACTCCCTAAGTCACTGGGAATCGCGGATCCTTTTGAACACCACAAAAAACTAGAGCTCCGACCGAAAATCCTTGAATCGAAGTGGTTTCCCGACGTTTGAGGGCACAAGATCAATCCCAAAGATGCACAAGACATCCATCCATGTTTCCCTAAAAGAAATCCGGGGAGAAACCCACTCAAATCCGCGGAACCACGCCAAGAACAAATGCACCAAAAACAAGCACGAAAAAGACCACGAAAATCACAACGCCGAATCTTCTATACAAACCAGGAAAGATTCACAAGGTCTAGCATGCCGCCCTAGCATCCATCCCTCTCAACAAATCTTTCATGAAGCTCTCATGCTAGCCTAGAGGAATTGGAGTAGAAAATAGTCCAGAAAAAAGAGAAAATGGAAAGGGGAAATGAAACCCTAAGTCGCGGAGAGAGAGCCCCATCCACACACACTCATGGCTTATATATCGGGTCCCGCCGGTGTGGGAAATGACTCGACTACCCCTAACTCAATACTGGCGATACAACCCACGCAGGGGCATTTATCTAATGTGTTGTGGGTCTTGCCATTGGACGGCCACGCCTTCACCGCACCCCGCGTCCTCCCGACGCAAGCCATGCGATCCCGCCGCATGTCCTCCACTTCGAAGCTTCCGGACACGCCCGGATCCCGTATCCATCGTGTTGGGCCTTCGGACTTGGTTTTGAGGCCCAAACCAAGAAACCGTCCTCTGATGGTTTTGTGGGCAAACCACCAAACCTCGCGTGCTCGGCCCAGCCTCCCGCCAAGCCTCTTGACTCGACCGCCACCGTGCATCGGCTTGATCGTCCACGACTTCGTCTTGCTCGTCTCGCCACCATGTGGCCCGCACCTAGTCCTGCCGTCCACCGAGTCCCTTGAACCGAGACTACTTGTCTCTCCATCTCCCGGAGGCCCCTCAAGGCTGAAGACCTTTCGCGCCCGTTCTTCACCTGCAACAACACGAACTAGGCCGTAGCCTACACCTGCGCACTGAGCCAAGAGTCAGTCCAACACTCGTTGTCAATCACTCATCACTGAGGAGCGGTCATCCATCGACCACCGGGACGCTCCTGGTCCTCACCGGCTCAATCCAAGCATTAGGTTCTGTTATCACCTCGTTTCCTCGCACAAGCATACCTTTCTTTAATTGAGTCACATGAAATACATTGTGAACTGCAGAGAACCGTTCTGGCAGTTGAATACGATAAGCCACTGGCCCACATACTTCTGTGACTTCGTAAGGTCCAATGTAGCGCGGGGTTAATTTCCCTTTAACACCGAACCTTTGCACACCTTTGGTGGGGGAAACCTTTAGGTACACATAATCTCCCACTTCAAAGTGTCGGGGTGTCATTCCCTTATCATGAAAGCTCTTTTGCCTGATCTGAGTTAACTTCAAATTCTCTCTTATCACTTGCACTTTTTCTTCGGCATCTTTAACTAAGTCCGGACCAAAGAGTGTTCTTTCCCCGGCTTCTGACCAGTTCAACTGGCTGCGACATCTTCGTCCGTAAAGAGCATCGAATGGTGCCATCTTCAAACTAGCTTGATAGCTATTGTTGTAAGCGAACTATGCTAAGGACAAACACTTGTCCCAACTCTTATCAAAGTGTAAGATGCTTGTTTGTAGCTTGTCTTCCAAAATTTGATTTATCCTTTCCGTCTGACCATCGGTCTGCGGATGATAGCTGGAACTACGAATCAACTTGGTTCCTAAGCACTCATGCAACTGCTCCTAGAAATGAGCTACAAACTGAGTTCCTCTATCAGAGATTACGGTCTTCGGAATTTCATGAAACGAACTATTTGATCCATGTATATCTCTACATATTGCTGCACTGAATAAGTAGTATGAACCGCAATGAAATGGGCGGTCTTGGTGAGTCTGTCCACGATAACCCAGATAGAATCTTTCTTTCTAGCTGTCAGGGGTAAACCCACAATGAAATCCATACTAATGTCATCCCACTTCCACATGGGTATCGACAACGGTTGGAGTACACCTGCCGATTTCAAATGGCTTGCTTTCATTCGGTGGCAAGTATCGCACTCGGCTACATACTTGGCTATATCAACTTTCATATTGGACCACCAGAAATTTTGCTTCAAATCTTGGTACATCTTAGTACTGCCGGGGTGAATAGAGAACTTGGACATATGAGCCTCATCAAAGATTGTCTTCCTAATTTCTGGATCAACAAGAACCACAAGGCGTTTCCCAAACCAGATCACATCCTTGTGATCCTTCTGAAAACAGCTATACTTGGGATCTCCCTCTGCTAGTTTCTGTTTGATGATTTGTGTGTCCTCGTCATTGCGTTGAGCAGTGACAATTCTATCATAAAGATTTGATTCGGCGGCTAAGGCATAAAGATTTCCTTGCTCTACCACTTCCAAGTTGAGCCTTCTCATCTCCTCACATAATGGGTCACTAACTGGCTCCAACTCTAGATGGTTGCAGTGGACTTTGCGGCTAAGAGCATCCGCAACAACATTTGCCTTCCCGGGGTGATAGTCCACTTCTAGGTCGTAATCTTTAATCAATTCAGGCCATCTCCTTTGCCTCATGTTCAGATCCGACTGAGTAAAGATATATTTGAGACTCTTGTGATCAATGAAGACATTACAATGATTACCCATCAGATAATGTCTCCATATCTTGAGAGCGTGGACAACAGCTGCTAACTCAAGATCATGGGTGGGATAGTTGATCTCATGAGGTCGAAGTGCCTGTGAAGTATAGGGAATGACTCAGCCTTCTTGCATAAGAACACAACAGAGACCCGTGCCTGACGCGTCACAGAAAACTTCAAAAGGTTTGGAATTATCTGGTTGCACTAGCACTGGGGCTAAAGTTAAGTGTTGCCTCAAGTTGTGGAAGGCTTTCTCACATGCTTCGCTCCACACGAACTTCACTCCTTTCTTGAGCAGTTCGGTCATAGGTTTAGCGATTCTAGAGAAGTCTGGAATGAAACGACGGTAATAACCCGCCAAACCTAAGAAACAGCGGATTTGGTGTACGGACTTGGGTGGCTTCCAATCCATCACCTCTTGTACTTTGCTAGGATCTACAGAGATACCATCTTTAGAAATAGTGTGCCCCAAAAATTTCACACTATCCAGCCAGAATTCGCATTTGGAGAACTTAGCGTAAAGCTTATGATCTTGCAAACGCTGCAGGACAATTCAAAGGTGTTTGGCATGCTCCTTCTCATTTTTGGAGTAGATGAGGATATCATCGATAAAGACCACTACGAATTTGTCAACCTCCGTCATAAACACGGAGTTCATGAGGTACATGAAGTAGGCTAGGGCATTTGTGAGACACCAAGAACTCATAAAGACCATAATGAGTGGAGAAAGTAGTTTTAGGAATGTCACAAGGTCAAATTTTGATTTGGTGGTAACCAGAACAAAGGTCGATTTTGGAGAAAACTTTGTCTCCAGCCAATTGATCAAAAAGAACATCAATTCGGGGAAGAGGATATTTGTTCTTGATGGTCACTGCATTAAGCGGCTGGTAATCAACACACAACCTCAAGCTACCATCCTTCTTTTTGACAAAGAGAGCGAGACAACCCCAAGTAGAAGAGCTCGGGTGAATATAACCCTTATCTAATAGCTCCTGGAGTTGGTTTTTCAGTTCGGCTAGTTCCTTGGGAGGCATACGATAAGGTCGTTTAGAAATGGGTGCAGTACCCGGTTGGAGTTCAATTACAAACTCGACATCTCAGTCTGGTGGCATACCAGGCAATTCGTCAGGAAAGACATCTGGATACTCACAAACTACTGGAATTTCATCAAGATGAGAGATAATGGTCACATAGGCACAAAAGTTTGTACCATCCTTGAAAGGTAGGTACAAGGTAGTGTGCCTGACCGTAGGCGAATTGATCTCTACAACTCTATCTGATAAATCTAGAACCACCTTATGCTGGGTCATCCAGTCCATACCCAAGATAACATGCATGCCTTCCAAACTTATGGCTATGAGGTTTATCGGAAAGATTTTACTACCCAACCCCAAACGCACTCCACAGATTAAATTACTAGAGGAGATTTGCCCACCCAGAGTGATAATTTTATAAGCTGAATTGGTATGAGAACCCATCAAACCCATTTTGCCTATTAGCTTTTCACTTATGAAACTGTGGGTAGCTCTAGAATCAAATAAAATCTTAACAGGAGTGTCATTGATAGAGAATGTACCCGTGAGCACTGAAGCTCCTTCTGGAATATCATTCATGGTAGTAAAGTTTAGCTTGCCTTGGCGGACTTGCACCATTGGCTTCTTAGCCAGAGTGGCACGCTTGTTTCCGACTCCTTGATTCTGCTGGATGGGCTTGTTCTGCTTGGGCTTGGGGCAATCACTGATGTAGTGCCCTGGCTGACAACAATTGAAACAGCGGTGATCATCGACGTTACGTGGGGGTGCAGTAGGCTTTGGAGCCTGCTGCTGAGCACTGTGGAACTGAAAGTTCCCTGAAGGTTTGCCCTAGGGTGGCTTCATCGTCCAGCGTCCAGTTGAAGATTGTTGGGATGGATTAGGAACATTCTTTTCACAAAGCGAAACTTCTTGTTAGTTCCTCTACCCGGAGCAAAACCATACGGCCTCTTCTTGTCCCTATGGGCCTTTTTCATGGCATCCTCTTGGGATATAGCCTTGTTCACGAGCTCATGGAAATTCTCTGGCTCGAGCAGGTTCAGCCGTTCATACAACTTGCCATCTAGACCATCACGGAACCATTCTATCTTCTTTGAATCAGTATCCACGTGATGTCCACCGTATTGGCAAAGGCTATTGAACTTCTGGGTGTATCAGTACACCGTGTCAGATCCCTACCTGAGGGCCAGTAACTCCCTCATCTTCCTATCAATTAATCCTTTAGGAATGTGGTGGCTTTTGAAAGCTTACTTGAATTCATTCCAAGTGACAGCACGCCCTTGCCGCATAGTCTTTTAATGATCCCACCACATTAAGGCTTCTACTCGTAGATGCAGAGCTGCGAAGTTGGCCTTGTTCTCCTCAGAGCAAGGCATCACAAAGGCAGAGAACTTGGCCTCGATTGCCTTGATCCAAGCTTCAGCTTCCAGGGGGTCTTCCGCCTTGGAAAAGGTCGGTGGCTTCATCCCAATGAACTGAGCATACGTGGTGACCTGATTAGGCCCCTCGTGATAGGCCTCATGTGGCGGCCCTCGGTTCATCTGCTGGGCTATCTGTTGCTGCATCTACAGGATCTGGCGCAGCACCTCGGTTTGAGTGGCCATGAAAGCCTCCGACGGCGTCATGGGTGGCAGTGGCGGCAGTTCGCTGCTACTGGTTGCTCCAAACCCGTTGGGAGAGCTGCGTGTGGGTCCCATCATCTGACATGCGAGCCTTTATTAGACACATAGCAAAAATCTTACTTATAAAATGATGACAAGTGTAAACATGCATGACAATTTCTTATTTTTTGCATTCACACGATAACGGCAGCAACAGTCACAAGATATCTCGCAACCAATATTAGATTCATAGAATCATTCTTCAATACAGTTAGTAGATATCAAAACTCTTACGCCTCAAGGTTGGCTTGCAACCCCGCAGCGAATTTTCCATTTCGCATGCCCGAAGAAGGCAAATTGCGGGAAGTTACTTAGCTGTGTTGGCAGCCAACCGACACTCACTGAAAACTCCGTAGTTCTCTCAATTCTTATGCAAAAATGCTGAATTTTGGCGAGCGCGGTTATTGTAACATTCTGCACAACTTTGGTATTCAATGCGTAACAAGATTCCAACTTTTAAGTGCCCAAAAATCCTCCATTACGCAGCTTCGCTTTGCTGTTTGGACAGCAGCTATGATTGCATTAAAGGTTGCATAACTCATTAGAAGAAGTGCATGATTGTTGAATTGGTTAGTGCGCGAACGTCACAGGATTCCAAACAAGTTGATTAAACACATCGAACTCAATTCGGATCACAATATGCTTAAGCATTCTTCATTACGACATGACGAATACAGGGTCCATAGAGCACTACAAGACTCAAAGTCTAAAAACACCATAGTACAATATGGTTACACCGCAGTCACACTACACAAAAGCATACTCCTAAGCTAACTATCACAACAATTCTGAAGGTTACACCTAGGAGCACAATTCTTCTTATTGTCGTACCCTGTCAACCTAGATGCCCACCGAAGCACCACTAGCAGTAGGTGAAGCTGGTGGGGTCGGTAACGGCTGTACAACCTGACTCGTCTGGTCCAGACCAGACTGCCCATGTTGCTCCTCTAGAGGTGCCTGCACTGGAGGTAGCGGTTGTAAAGCCTCTATGGCCTGCAAAGCTGCAACCTGCACCTCGGCCTCCTCAACCTGCTGTTGCATCTCGGCAATGTTCTGTAACAGTGTCAGCCTCTCAATCTCGTGAGCATCGGCATCCTCCTCGAGGTTATGAACCTCCGCCTCAAGATCCACGATCCTCTGAAGACAGTCACCTCTCTCTAATTCCAACTGAAACCTCCTGGCACGTAGCCGATCATTCTCCTACTGCATCTGAGTGAGAGTAAAGTTCAGCTACTGGTGAGCTGTTGAAAGCCACTGCCAGTCCAGCCTAGCTGCCTCTAAACACTGACTGATCACTGCTGCGGTGTTGTAGCGCAGCCCCTGAAGTGTGAACATGACGTTGAGGCAACACACTAGCGTCTGAGTGACATCCAGCGGCTCCGCTAGCAAAAGCAGCTCCTGGAGGTGATCCATACGATCCAGCCACGCCGGGTCATGAGGACTCACAGCTGGAAACAACCCAAACGGAGAGAGAGCCACCACTGTAGGGTTGTGGTCGCAAAAGTCCGCCAATACCCGAAGAGTGGCTGACTCGACAGACTCGCGCCCACGAAACCCCCAGTAGATGAAGCTCAAGTCAAACCAATTGGCGTGGTCTGGGTGTGGTAGCACAGTGACGATCACCCTGCAACGGGGAACGCCTAAGCGCTCAAGCTCGAACACCTCGTAGGTCGGCGGAGTGGTGTAGCTAGCGGCGCTGAGTGCCTCCCACGCAAGGCGTGGAAAACCCTCCCAGTGCAACCCGTTGGTACGGATCGTACCGTCAACGTCGTACTCGTGAAACACGAGAAAAGCCATTTGTACAAAAGATGTAACACATGTCAGGTCTCAAAGAGAACAACATGTCAAATGGTGAAGTTTTGGCAGCTGTGAATAAAAATTCATAACTAAAAATCCAGAACCCCATAATTTCCCAAATGTTTCAGGCTCCTCCATATGGTTTTCATACACACTTTTAGTATTCAAAGGTTGAGCTAGATCAAAAGGAACAAGGTGAAAAGATGCAAAGTTTAGGGTGCTGATGCTGAAAAACAGCAAGACCTAGGTTCGCTTAGAAAGGTGCAACTCAAGATTGAAAGAAGCTATGGTCAAGAAATTTTTGCGAGCAAAAACTGGATTAGACACGAAACAACTTTGGTTTAGAACATCTATTCTAATTACTCCTAGAACATGGTGCAAAAGCAAGACGAACAAATTTTTACAAAATTTGGGCAGCACAACACCTATGCAAGAGAGACATTCTAGTTTATAGAAAGCACGAACTAGCAAATTCTTCCTTAGAGAGCATATAGAAATTCGGTTTTGGGTCCATTTTGTTGTTTCGATTTTTAATATGCTTGCAAGATGTCCTATTCGACCTCACATGGCAATCAAGCCAAAAATCGAAGTTAGTGCCGGTGGCAAGGCTTTTATTCGTATATACCTATAATATCTAGTCGAGAGCTACTCGATACTCACTTAGCGACTAACGAAGCGCTATTATGTACCTGCAGAAAAAGAACCTTCCGTGCCAGCACGTCACGGAAGCGTCCACATACATTACCGTTCACTATAGAAACGGCATCCATGCGTTAAGCGCTGCATGGACAGCGTCCAACCTCGGACACCCTCCGTTTGAATGGAGTGTATCTTTGCCTCGCATACTCGACATGCGGAATGCACACGTATAAAACACGTGGCGACAACACAACTCATGACCAGACGCGAAGATGGGATCCGTGGAATGGATCACTCCATCAACCCTCGCAATTCCCGTGATGCGGCACTGAACACGTATAAAACACGTGGCTCATCTAGTTTGGCTGTGCAACAAAGTAAGTCTGACATAAGTAAATGTGCTAGAAGTTAGTAAAATAAACCATAGGATAATAAGCCACATGAAAGAACCCAAATTTCCCTCTAGGGCCTCTCGGTCTAGTTTATCCTTAACGGACCAACGTGTTTTGCAAATCCAAACAATCTTGGCAAATTTTATTCAGAAACCAATGATTAAGGTTATTAATTAATCTCTAGTGCATATAATTGCTCTGATGCCAACTGTGACAACCCGCCCAGGAAAATACCATTATTGCCTAAACCAATCCACCTTGGTCATTAAGCAATAATAAAGTATCATCCTATCGGTAGTCGCCGGGTTAACGCCCGGTAAATCACTTACATAGCAACAACGATTGACATATATGCATTGAAACTCATGCGAAGGCGAGTCCAGAGATACAACATAATTAACATCCGAAATTTACCCCGAAGGGTTTAATTATTACAACCCGAAGTTTTTGTCATGACAACGTAGTTCAGAGTTTTTAAAACAGCGGAATTAAACTGAACGGAACGCGAACACACCATGGGAGGTGTCGGGGACAGGCCTGAGGGTCCCCTAAATAATCGGGGGAATCCTGCTTAAAACCCGCAAAAAACCAAAACGAAACATCTCTCACTCAAGCACACAGGGCACAGCCCACAATGTTGTGGCCCCCGCGGCCAACCGGAGTGGCCCAGTCACAGGCTCCCTCGAGCAGGTTCCGCCTCACTCGAGGGCTCACGCCTCCCTCGAGCGGGTTCCGCATCGCTCGAGGGTTCACGTCTCCCTCAAGCGGGTTCCGCCTCGCTCGAGGGTTCACGTCTCCCTCGAGCGGGCTCCGCCTCGCTCGAGGACTCGTCTCCGCCTCGCTCGAGGCCCCCTCATGGGCACGCCTGCCCCCGCACACGGGTACGGGCATTTAATGCTCTGACACGGCAGAGCAGCGCCATTATGCGCCTGGGAATCATGCCCCGGCGCTGTTCCGCCAACTCCCTAGGGGGAACCCATCCCCGCCACTGTGGGGGACTGTGCGACATGGCCAGTGTCAGCTCCGTGGCACTGTGCCGCCCACTCCCGTACGGCTAACGTGTCGCGCCCTTGAAGGGGGGCCGACCACACCCTCGAACCACTTTCTCGTGCATTTGCAGGTTCAAATCATGACGTTAGGCCGGCGGGGCGCCATCCCCGCCACTGTGGGTCCTGTGCGGCCGCCCCCGTGCCTGCGGCACCACGCCGGGCACTGCTACAACAACTCCATCGCTGTAGGGCACACGGGGACGGGACGCCGCCACGCCTACCACTGTATCCCGTACGGATCACCGTCAACGGCTTCCTCGAGCCCGTCTGAAGACGCCATGGTCAACCACTACGCCCTTACCCTCGAAGCCGTCACTGTTCGGGTATAGGACACGCCATGACGACGAGACCGTGGCAAGGACCGCCAGGATGGCTGCCAACTCCGTGGCGCCGCACGCCATACTTCCCCGTGTAGCTAAATAGTGCGGTATGCCTGCAACTCACCCTGTCCTTGGACTATAAAAGGAGGGTGAACCCCCTCGCCGCATGGGACATCAGATATTGAACATCGAACAACACACACACACTCCCTGATTCTCCCACAACATCAGAACTCGCTTCGATCACTCCACCAGGGACTTGGAGGTCGCGCCTCCTCTCCCGCCTTGCTTGTAGCCGCCCCACTACAGGCACCCCGGTGCAAAGCAATATAGTGCCCCGAGCACACCACTGCTGGACGTACGGCCCCGGCCGAAACCAGGATAAACCCCGTGTCTCTAGTTGCTTAGCACCGACCATCGAGGGACAGACCTTATCGCTTACTACTAGTTAGTGTCGGGACTACATTCCGCACCGACAGTTGGCGCCCACTGTGGGGCAGACGAGCGCTGAAGGTCAATCCGGTATCCGCTCCCTCAATGGTGATTCGCACCGAGTACCGCGGTACGCGTTACTCCATGGGCAGCTCGGACCCCCTCCCCGCCGGGTTCGAAATCCGGTTCGGGGGCCTGAACTTTCAAGCTACGGGGAACGGCTACCTGATGCACCTCACTAACCGTGAGGAACTCCACGCGCGGCGCCAAGCTGGGTCCGCCCCGGTCGCCGCTGAACGCGTCGCCGCGACGCCAACGCCCGCCGGCACGGACGCCGCGGGCCCATCGGCGCCACGGTGCCGCCGCCGCTCCGGCCGGCGCTCGCGCCGGCGCGCGGTCGAGCGACGGCATGCCGAGCGCGTCGCCTCACAACGAGGCGCGCGCCGTCGGCACGACGACGCCCCGCCCCGGGCAGGGGGAGCGCTCGGTCTCCGGACCACGCTTCCCCATCGGTCTGTGCGGCGCGGCGACGGCCTACGCTGCCAACGCCAGCGTCAACACGACGATGCGCAGGGTTCCCCCTGGCCGCCACGTCTTGGTTGCCAGGGACCCTAGTGCCTCTGCCGGCGACGAGTCGTCCCTAGGCTCTCTCAACGCGCTGCCACCCGCCACCTCGCATGGGTACATGGAGTGCGACTTCTCCGGCGTGCCGGACCCCGTGATGTTCAGGCGGTTCCTCGACGCCACGGACTACTGGTTCGGCTACTCCGACGACTCCAGCACGGGGAGCTACAATCCCGCGCGGGAATGCTGTGTCATCATCGCCAACGACCCAGCAAACGCCACCGGCGCAACGGGCGCCGGCGACGGGGAGCTTCCTCCTGCCTTGGGTACTGGGTCGCGCCTGGCTACGGGGCCAAGCGCCCCACCTCCCTCACTACTGACAGGGGCCGATATCAACGCGCAGCTGGCCCAAGCACGTGAGCTCGAGGCCAAGCTGGCGGAAGAGTACCGCACCGTGCGGTTGCTCCGCGCCCCCATGGCGGGGGAAGCCTCCGCGCGCGGCGAACGCGCGCGTGAACTGGGCAGGCAAGCCCGTGACCGCATCAACGCCGACTTCAACGTCGACAACCCGGATACGCCCCCGCGAGCGAGCCAAAAGCTCATTGCCACCGCAACGCTGCTGCGGGCCATGCCCGCCCCCTCGACACCCGAGGCGCGGAACCTACACCGCGAGGCGCAGGCACTCATCGAGCAAGCGGCCGTCCAGCAGGCCGAGAGCTCGACGTCTCGCATCCGCCGGCGAGGGGAGCGCACGGAACGATGGGGGCGCGCAAGGTGCCGAGCCCTCGGTCCACGCGGGTGGTGCGGCCGAGCCCCCCGCCAACCCGGGGCGCGCGCCGGCCAAGGAGCGGCTCCTTGACACGTGCAGGCAGGCGCGGGACGGCAATGCCCGCAACGTCATCAACGCTCGGTGGACGAGCAAAGCGGAGGCACGGGCGGCAGTAGGCGACCACCCTCGACAGGGTGGACACTACGACAGCGATGAGGACCGCTCGCCGACACCGGAGCCCCCGGGGACCCGTGTGTTCAGCCAGGAAATCCGCACGGCGGCCTTTCCCCGGCGCTTCCGCCAGCCAACGACGATCGTCAAGTACAACGGGGAGACGGATCCCCGTGTGTGGCTCAATGACTACCGCCTAACGTGCCAGCTGGGCGGAGCCACCAGTGACGAGGTCATCATCCGCAACCTCCCCCTGCACCTCGCCGACTCGGCGCGGACGTGGCTCGAGCACCGCCGGCGGCCCGCATCCACAACCGGGGACGACCTGGTCCGCACGTTCGTTGGCAACTTCCAGGGCATGTACGTGCGCCCAGGGAACTCATGGGACCTGCGCTCTTGCAGCCAAAAGCTCGGCGAGTCGCTCCGGGACTTCATACAGTGCTTCTCCAAGCGTTGTACGGAGCTCCCGAGCGTGGCGCAATCCGAGATCGTGCACGCCTTCCTCGAGGGCACCACGTGTCGGGACCTCGTGCGCGAGTTGGGGCGCAGCCCGCCGGTCGACTCGAACGAACTGTTCGACATCACCACCAGCTTTGCCTCGGGCGAAGAGGCGGTGGGAGCGATCTTCGACGGCAAGAAGGGCAAGCGCACGGACGACGCGCCCGCAGAGGGCAGCAAGTCCAAGGAGCTCCACCAGAAGAACAAGAGGGGCAAGAAGGCGAAGAAGCCGTGCCGCGAGGCGCGCGAGCAGGGACGCGACGGCGACGACGCCGAGGCCCTGCTGTTGACCCGGCTCGATGGGGCCCTCGACCGGCCCCTCGAGGTCCGAGAGTTTTCGATGACATGCGGAAGAAGCCATGTCCCTACCACAAGACACTGGTCAACCACACCCTCGAGCAATGCGACATGCTCAAGTGGTTTTATAGCCACGCCGTCGCGAAGAGCGACGAAGCCAAGAAGGATGGGGGTGATGGCGATGCCGACGGCTTCCCCACTGTGGAAAACGTTTTCCTCATCTTCGGGGGGGGGGCGACCGTCGACATGTCGAGCCGCCAGCGCAAGCGGGAGCGGCACGAGGTTCTCGCCGCGGAGAAGGCGCCTCCTTCCTTCCTCGATTGGTCGGAGGATGCCATCACTTTCAGCCGCGAGGATCACCCGAACCGCATCCCCAATCCGGGCCAGTACCCGCTGGTGGTCGACCCTGTCATCGGGAACGCGCGGTTCTCGAAGGTCCTGATGGACGGAGGCAGCAGCCTCAACATCCTCTATGCACACACGTTGCGCCTGTTGGGGATCGGGTTGGACCAGCTGCGGCCCAGCACGACGCCGTTCCATGGCGTCGCGCCGGGCAAGCGCGTTCAGCCCCTCGGTGCGCATTGACCTCGCTCGTTTGGTTCAAAGACGCCGAACAACTACCGCAATGAGATGCTCACATTCGAGGTGGTGGGGTTTAGGGGCGCGTACCATGCCATACTTGGGCGGCCCTGCTACGCCAAGTTCATGGCCGTCCCCAACTACACCTACCTCAAGATGAAGATGCCGGGGCCCAACGGCGTCATCACCGTGGGCTCGTCCATCGAGCATGCCTTCGACTGCGACGTCGAATGCGTGGAGCACGCGGAAGCACTGGCGCTGGACGAAGCGCTGGTGGCCAACATGGAGAAGATGGTCAACGAGGACCTCAGCTCCACCGCAAAGGACGCTGGTAGCTTCGAGGCTGCTGAGCAGACCAATGAAGTGCCCCTCAACCCTGCTGCCCCTGAGGGCAAGGCGTTGAGGGTCAGTTCTACCCTCGACCTGAAATAGGAAGTGGTGCTCGTCGACTTCCTCCGCGCTAATGCCGACATCTTTGCGTGGAGCCCCTCGGACATGCCAGGCATCCCGAGGGAGGTCGCCGAGCACTCCCTTGATATCCTACCTCACTCCCGCGCCATGCAGCAACAGCTCCGCCGCTTCGACGAGGAGCAGCGGCGGGCGATCGGAGCGGAGCTACGGAAGCTCCTTGAGGCCGGGTTCATCAAGGAGGTGTTCCACCCTACGTGGCTAGCCAATCCTGTACTAGTAAAGAAAAAGAATGGGAAGTGGCGGATGTGTGTAGATTATACTAATCTTAATAAAGCATGTCCCAAAGTTCCTTTTCCTTTGCCACGTATTGATCAAATTGTTGATTCGACCGACGTGTGTGAACTACTCTGTTTCCTTGATGCCTACTCCGGGTACCACCAAAATTTAAATGAAGGAGTCCGACCAGCTCGCGACTTCATTCATCACGCCGTTCGGGATGTACTGCTACGTCATGATGTCGTTCGGCCTCCGAAATGCGGGTGCGACGTACCAGCGGTGCATGCAGCACGTTTTCGGAGACCACATCGGGCGAACTGTCGAGGCGTACGTGGACAACATAGTCGTGAAAACCAGGAAGGCGGACGACCTGGTTAGCGACCTCAACATCGCGTTCGGCTGCCTACGGGCTAACAGGGTAAAACTGAACCCCGAGAAATGTGTCTTTGGCGTGCCGCGGGGCATGCTTCTAGGATACATCGTCTCCCAGCGAGGCATCGAGGCCAACCCTGAAAAAGTTGCGGCCCTCGAGAGAATGGGTCCGATTCGGGACCTCAAAGGGGTGCAAAGGGTACTGGGGTGCCTCGCCGCTTTGAGCTGCTTCATCTCGTGGCTCGGCGAGAAAGGCTTGCCTCTCTACCGTCTCCTCAAGAAGCACGAGCGCTTCTCCTGGACCGCCGAGGCCCAGGAGGCGCTTGAAAAGCTGAAGGCGTCCCTGACCCACGCCCCAATCCTCACACCGTTGCAAGACTGCGAACCTTTGTACCTCTACGTGGCTGCGACTACCCAGGTGGTCAGCGCCGTGATCGTTGTGGAGCGCACGGAGGAAGGGCACACTTTGCCGGTTCAGCGGCCGGTGTACTACATCAGCGAAGTCTTGTCCGACACCAAGACGTGCTACCCCCAAGTCCATAAGTCGCTCTACGCAGAGGGTCCTCGCACGCGCGCAAGCTTCGCCACTACTTCGAGGCCCATCCTGTCACGGTGGTCTCCTCCTTTCCATTAGGAGAGATCATCCGCAATCCGGACGCGGCGGGCAGGATCGCCAAGTGGTCAGTGGAGCTGATGAGCGAGACGCTCGCCTATGCCCCGCGCAAGGCCATCAAGTCCCAAATCTTGGCAGACTTCGTCGCCGAGTGGACGGACACGCAATTGCCGCTACCACAGATCCAAGCGGAATGCTGGACTCTGTACTTCGACGGCTCGGTGATGAAGACAGGGGCGGGCGCGGGCCTGCTCTTCGTGTCACCCCTCGGGGAGCACATGCGGTACGCTGTGCGCCTTCACATCCCCGCGTCGAACAACATGGCTGAGTACGAGGCCCTGCTTTGCGGCCTCAAGATCGCCATCGAAATAGGCATCAAACGCCTCGACGTGCAGGGGGACTCGCAGCTCGTGATCGACCAGGTCATGAAGAACGCGAACTGCCATGATGACAAGATGGAGGCATACTGCAAGGCCGTGCGGGCTCTCGAGGACAAGTTCTATGGCATCAAGCTCAATCACGTGCCCTGCCGGTACAACGAGGAGGCGGACGAAGTCACCAAGATCGCGTCGGGTCGGATCACTGTCCCCCCGAACGTCTTCGCCCGAGATATCGCCCAACCATCTGTCACCCTCAAGCCGCACCCCTCGAACCACACGGAACCCTCGGGGGCTCCCTCGAATCCAGCGGGCGCAGAGCCCATGAACGAGGACCCCTCGAACGAGGCGTACGTGCTCTCCCTCCTCGAGGGGTACGGCGATAGCGGGGCCGAAGTCATGGACGTCGAGCCAGCTCCCAGCGGGGCAGACTGGCGTGACAAATACATCGCCTGGATGGACCGAGGGGAACTCCCCTCGGACCGGTCCGAGGCCAGGCGCATCTCCAGGATGGCCAAATCCTTCGCCCTCGTCGAGGGAGAGCTGTACAAGCGCGCCGCCTCCGGCATCCTGTAGCGATGCGTGCCCATCCCCGAGCGGTGCGAGCTCCTCCGGGACATACGCGTGGGTATCTGCGGCCACCATGCCGCGCCCCGCACCCTCGTAGGCAACGCGTTCCGCCAGGGCTTTTACTGGCCCACCGCGGTCGCTAACGCCAGCGAGATCGTGCGCACCTGCGAAGGGTGCCAGTTCTATGCCCGTAAATCCAACCTCCCCGCGCACGTCCCCGGACCATCCCCATCACATGGCCTTTCGCCGTGTGGGGGCTGGACATCGTCGGGCCCTTACGGAAGGCGCCCGGGGACTACACCCACCTGTTAGTCGCGGTCGACAAATTTTCCAAGTGGGTGGAGGTGCGCCCCATTACGAATCTCAGGGCAGAGCAGGCGGTGACGTTTTTCACAGACATTGTCTATCGATTTGGAGTGCCAAACTCCATCATCACCGACAACGGGTCCCAGTTCACGAGCAGGAAATTTCTGGAGTTTTGCGATTAGTTCCACATCCGTGTGGACTGGGCAGCCGTGGCACACCCACAGACCAACGGCCAAGTAGAGCGTGCCAACGGCATGATTCTACAAGGCCTCAAGCCCAGAATTTTCAACCAGCTGAACAAGTCTGGTCGAAAATGGCTCCAGGAGCTACCTGCGGTCGTATGGAGCCTCAGGACAACCCCAAGCAGAGCCACCGGGTTCACCCCGTTCTTTCTAGTCCATGGCGCGGAGGCCGTCCTCCCCACGGATTTAGAATATAGGTCACCCAGAGTGCAAGGCTACGATGAAGACACCAACCAGCGAGCCCGCGAGGACTCGCTGTACTAGTTGGATGAAGCGCGCCTCGTGGCCCTAATGCACTCCGCAAGATACCAGCAGTCTCTAAGGCGCTACCAAGCTCGAAAGGTGCGCCGGCGGGACTTCAGCGAAGGGGATTTGGTCCTAAGGCTACGCCAAGACAACCGAGGACGCCACAAGCTATCACCTCCGTGGGAGGGACCCTACGTCGTGGTAAAGGTGCTCAAGCCCGGCACATACAAGCTAGCCAACGAGGACGGCGAAGAACTCACCAACGCTTGGAATATCCAGCAGCTACATCGCTTTTACCCCTAGCTAGGATTTCCAAGTCTTTTGTTGTAAAAAACATGCCCAACACCCCAGTTGGCAACAAAGTGTAAATAACAACAATTCAATAAAGTCAAAGGGCAACTCGGCTTTCCCCTGAA
This sequence comes from Cenchrus americanus, assembly GCA_947561735.1. Lineage (NCBI taxonomy): Eukaryota > Viridiplantae > Streptophyta > Magnoliopsida > Poales > Poaceae > Cenchrus > Cenchrus americanus. The sequence continues at coordinate 198,724,100 of OX387240.1, forward strand.
ACCCAAGTCACCCTCGGGGGCTACTATGGGGGACATCCCCCCCCCCCAAAAATGGTCCCATTTTTCGCAAAAACCCACGCGCGCTAAGTATGGCTCGACCTTAGCCTCGAGCAAAATTCAGACAGGGCGCGGATGGCCTAGCGGAAAGGACGTGCGAGCCAGAGATAGCCTACGCCTCCACGAGGATACAACCCTTCTCTCTTGCCTCCGACCCAGCAGGCTGCTCGCGAAAATCGAACTCCCCAAACTCGAATTTACTCAGGCAAAGGAAGAAACAAAACAGCGTGATAAAGTAACAAACACCATTCACTTCCACAAGTGCTTGAAACAAAATGTTTGTTCATTTACATGGCCACGTGGCCCATATACTAACATTCAAATAAAAAAGGGCCTGGCGCCCAGCGATCTTCAGGCTTGAGGAGCATGTTGACGGTGAATTTCCGTCAACCTAGAGTACTTGTTATACATTGGTTTCGATTATGATTTGCAACTAACCGGCCACTAGGCATACTAATGATATAACAAGTTCACACTTGCATGTCGATTTTGGAGTTTGTTGTTTACGCAGGAAATCTACGCTAATGAGGAGACTTTCGGGATAAGTTCACCAAGCACTTTGGAAGAAGATCATGAAGCCCGACAAGAGTCAAGACACGCGATGAACATGACTCCAAATGACCCGAGGACCGAAGCGTCAACGTGCAAATCTTCGGGGACTCAACCGTAAAATGCCGAAGCTTGCATAGCAAGGATTCAAGCCTTAACCGTGAAGGAAACAACGTCAAAGGCCCACATGCAAGTGCACACGAATAAGGGATCACGGGAGAAGCAACCGGGGAGGAAACCGGGCCGAACCGGCCGAAGTGGGCTCGGGCCGGCCGGCCTTGGCCGACCGGCCCGCCCCCACTCCGGGGTCGGTTCGGTCCCCCCTTTGCCCTAGATGTTCATCTATTTATTCCCTCTCGCCGCCGTCGACCGACCCCATCGAACAAATCATCCTACCGACGCCTATCACCAGAAAACCGCCGCCGCAAGATGAGGGAGAGAGTTAGATGAGCTCGTCGCAAGGATCAACGCCGGCGGAGAGAAGGAAGCAAGAGGAGGACTCCAAGCCGCTGGCCTAGGGGTGTTCCCAAGCTCCATCGCCGCCATCTTCATCGACGACGTTCTCCGGAGTCTCCATCACCCCTATGTGCTTCAATCCGTGTAAGATGATGGGGTAATGTCTCCGTTCATCCCTAGGATTAGATGGATACATGCTATGTGATCGCTACTCGATTTGTGGTTTCAATCTATTGTTTTCATGTTGATGATGCTTTGATGATTAAGGTTAGCTACCATGTTTTTCGGGCGTATGATATCCGCTACTCCCATAGATTCCATCAACATACCGTGTCCATCATAGGCCTAGTCACGAATACCTTCGCGTAGTGACAAGACGAGAGGAGGGAAAGGGGCGAAACCGTGGTCACAACCCCGTAGATTGGTTTACCGCTTTCGTTTAGTAGATGCATACCATGTTATCCTAGATCCTAGGGAGGGAACGCTTATCTATCTTAATCACTCTCTTGCGCTCACCCTTTATCATCTAGTTTAACCCTCGACTTGTTTGATCAACTTAACTTAGATTAACTTAGGTTAGATTGTCTTTACTTTTAGATTAATACTCTCTTTCAAAGGTTTTCCATTCAACTAGATTAGTACTTGGTTAAGCGCTAGTAATCCCCTTGCTCCGCGGATTGACAAGAACCTTGGGAATCCCGTGGTGAAAAAGGTGTAGGTCCGTACGCTTGCGGATCGTAGGTGGATACGAGTTTTATCCGTCAACAAGCCCCTTTTTCTGGCGCCGTTGCCGTGGAGCAAGCCGCTTGCTACGGTTAATCTAGTATTAATTTTGTTGATTACTAACACCTAACCCTTATTTTCTAAAAAAAAAAAAAAAAATCTTTTTTGTTTTTCTTTCTACTTTTCTTTTGCCTAGATGGATTTGTTCACCTCACCATTGGAAGACGAAGAGATATCGCTAAGGGAGCTAGCAATGCCGTCAATGGAAGACATTGAGATGCAAAAATCAGATTTGACGTTTGCTACAACCCACTATGAAGTGAAGCCCGGAATCATGAAGTTAGTGGCGACAAAACCATTTAGACGATTGGAGGATGACAACCCATATAGACACATTAAGGAATTCACGATGTTATGCAACACGGTGCAACAAAAAGGAGTTCCGCCGCTTGGTTCAAGTGGAATCTTTTTCCATTCTCTCTCGAAGATGAAGCGCGAAGATGGTACACACTTGCGTCCGTTGAAGCAAAAGGAAATTGGGATGAGCTAGTGAAGAAGTTTATTTTGAAGTTCTTTCCCATAAGCAAGGTCCAAGACTTAAGGAGGCAAGTGCTCACTTTCAAGCAAGGAGAGGATGAAGGAATTGATGAAGCATGGGACCGTTTTAATGAACTACTTGAGCAAGGCCCGAACTTGGGATTTTCCGGTGACTTGATGTTGCATACCTTTTATTTTTCACTAACCCCTAACTCGTCTCGTTTTGTAAACATGTGTGCAGGCGGTGATATAATGGATAAAACAATTAGTGAAGCCGCACAAATCTTACAAAGGATAAGCAATTGACAAAGAACAATACGAGATTGGCAAAGATGTTGTCGAGAGGAGAAAAATGACAAAATCAAGCCCAAGGTGCTTGCTGAAATTTCTGAAAAAGATGAACCGAAGGTCAAGGAAGATGAACCGACCATACAAGAAAGTGAAGATACACTTCCCAAGGTAAGAGAAGTCATTTCGGATGTTAAAAATGTTGAAACTAACATGAATGTAGGCCGAAGTATGTGGAATGCTAGACCATTGGCTGAGTTCATTCAATCCAATTGGGTTCAAGTTGATTTCGCCCCACTAATTAACTACCGAAGGAAGGAGGAACGCCAACACGTTGCCAAACTAGTTGAAGATATATTTGATCAAGAGATGAGTGGAGAGTCGATCCAAAAGATGTTTGAAGAAGAAAGAGAAGAAGGAGATGAAGGATGGATCGACCGGTTTGACAACTCAAAGATTTATGATGAAGGAAGAGAAGAGTACAACCGTGATGAGCCTAGTGACTCAAAGGATAAATGGGAGGAGATAGGACTCAAGCTAGATGATAGCTTGTGTGCTATTGAAGCCTACACACTAGCAAATCAAGACATGGAAGTACTCAAGGATGAAGGAAAGAGTGAATCAACAATGAGCGATCTTGACGACATGTGGTACATGGAAGATAAAGAAAGCAACATACAAGTCTTTGAAGATGAAGATCCGGTTGATAAAGAAGACTTAAAAGAAGAGATGAATACGTACATAGTTGAAGGATTACATGTTCCACATGATGAGTTGAAGAAATTGCAAGATGGTGATGAAGAGGCAACCGCACTTGTTGAGATCGATTCGCCTTCAACACCGCTTGATGAACCAAATATCGCTCTTGTTGAAAAATCTCTAAGGCCAAGGTACGTGCTGAAATCTCAAGATATTATTGGTATTGATGTTGATAAATTCAAATACTCATGCTCAACCAATAGTATGAATGATAGTTTAATGTCTATGCCTTGTTCCAATAGTGATCATGTTGATAGGCTAGATTTTCTTGAGAATGAAAAAGAGGAAACATTTATGTTTGATCCAATTAATCTCACACCTAAACAACCTTTGCCTAATGATGAGCTAAGTGCTATGCATGAAACATATGCTTATTTTATTTACACCTTGACTTGTTGCTACAATTCACATGTGGTGTTAATTATGGACGCATATGTTTACAATAAGTTTTGTAAATCTCGATCATGCTTTGCGCTTGGTCAAGCTAATGACCTTAAAGAATCATATGTCGGGAAAGGCCCGATTTTCACTAACCATGTAGACAAGGCTTGAATAATGAAAAAAAGAAGTCATGCCTAAAAGAGTTGCAAGATAAATCATCAACCTCTCAGAATTCCGCGATGGATGCTGCTGTCTTCATCAATTTGAGAGCTTGTTCAGAGGTGTACAAATGAAGAAAATGAGATATTCAGAAGCTCCATCAAATTACCATTCCAACGCATCAAGAACCAACAAGTTTGAAGACCCGTGCAAGGAGTTATGGAGGAAACATTGAGCGTTGCGCGTTCTGAAATTTCTGGACAGATTTCATCGCCGAAGTAAAACGGACGTAACTCTCTTGTCCGGAGTCCGATTTGAGCAAATAAAGACTCGTTGGAAAGGAAATTTTGTGCACTATGCAATGGAGTAGAGCTTGAGTATACTTTCTGTTCTGGACAAAAAAAATTTATGAAGTGAAGGCAGCACCAAAGGATGATAAAGAAGGAGATAACGATGAAACAAAAGGATGCTTTGGGCAAGTCTTCTATAAGTGATCAAGCACAACATGGGAAGTAAATTAAAGCTGCATTGGTACCTTTTCTTCTTGCATGAAGGGCCATGGCGATGCGACGAAAAGAAGGTATGTGAGAAAGTCGAGCTTTATGACTTTAAATGAAGCGCTTTTCGGGAGGCAACCCGTTTCTTTATGTTTTTACTACTTTCTTAGAGAAAATAAAAGAATGGCGCTATCTTATGATGATCAACTTGTGGTTATTAATCTAAGTTCAGTTTTCCTTTTTAGAACCACCATCATGTTCATGATCATATTTATTTGCATGCATTGCATTTTGTGATCAATGTGATGTTTCTTTGTGTATACATGTTTTGCACATAGTTGGCTTGGTTGTTTTATATACTTAATGATGTATGCTTCTTTTTCCATGTTAATACTTCATAAGGCATTATGAGTATTTTCCTTTTGTGATCTTGTGTAAACGTGGTGTTTAAACATGATTGCGGACCATCATCGTTAAGTTCGATAAACCTAGCCGGCTTTTCATATGTTTTCATGTTGCTTTGGTTAGTTTATAAGCTTTGCAATGCGCTTAATTTTTCTTGTGCTATAAGAGTTATTGATTTAGGGATAGACATGGTGTTTTAACCCTTGATAAATAAACCTTTATGGCTATGGAAAAATTCGGCAACCTAGTTGTAAACATGGTGTTTAGAACTAGGTGAAAACATTGTCTTTGTTTATATGCTTTCCTATCATGTGCATACACACCTTGCACCACGTACACTCATTAGGTTTTTATTCCTCATTAATCTAATTATGCCACAAGTTAAGAATCTTAGGAGACATTGTTGGATTGTTGGCAATTCTATCTACTCCCAACCGTCACCTTGGGGGTAGAATGTGTGTTTAAAACGTCTTACAGGCAAGATAAAGACTCTCACTACAAGGAAATTGAAGGATAGCTAAGAAGTGCTTTGTCTTCTTTTTCCATGACTAGCAAAATGCTAAGCATGGGGGAGACCCTGAATCTTCAACACGGAAGTGCAACATGACACTCTAGAAGATAGAATGATAAAGATCGTTAACATCTCCGGATCAAAGCGCAAGAAGCCACCAATCTCATCAATATTCTGCATGGTCTCGAAGGGAAAACACTGGATATTTTTGGATATTTAGAAGCCCCATGATGTTACGATTCCAACAAATCAAGAATCAAGACAATCGGAGGTTCCTACAAGCGGTTATGCCCGAATCACCGAGTGCAACACGTCCTGAAATCAGTTTTGGACAGCACACATCGCTGAAGTAAAATGGACATAGCCCCCTTGTTTGAACTCCGTTTTTGATGAATGACCACACGTTGGAAAGGTAATTTCATAAACTTTTCAATAGAGCTATATTTCGATATATTTTCTGTTCTGGACAGAGGGGGAAATCCATGAAAAAGAGACAGCAAGGAGATGATGAGAACAAGAAAGAGGAGATGGAGATGACAACATTGAAGAGAAGGGTGACCAATGACTCCATTAAGCATACAAGATCAAATTCAGAAGCATACAAGATCAAATTCAGAAGTTTAGGAGCATTAATAAATCAAGACAAAAGCAAAAGCCACATCGATACATGGAGATGTCGGAAGAAGGCAACGAAGAATTACAAAGGATGGTAACATCTCCATGGACCTTCTCTTTTCCAAACACAAATGCTTGTAAGTATGCCTTCAACCTCAACTAGGTGCAACCTTTTGTTTTTCTCTTCAAACAATAACATGGCTACTAGGAGGACAACCTAGGTTTCTTTTTACTTTCAATAGATAAGCATGACCATGTGTTCACCTCGATGTTCTATATTGCCTATGCTTACGGAAAGATGATGAAACTTGCCGCTTTGTTTTACCTACATGAAGTTATACATGTCTTGGCTAATTGCCCTCTATAATATGATCTGAAATTAATTTAAATACCGGCTCTTTTATTTGTGGAGGTGAAATGACTATGCTCTAGACCCACATACATATCTTTGCTCTTTGATTTAAGTTTATGGATAGCCGGATAACTTGTTGTTTTTATGAAAACTTAACTTTTATGCTATCTACATATTTGTGATGCTCTTGCAAAGTTCTACCTACCAAAGCCATATACATATATGTTTTATGATAACAAAACCCGTAGATTGCAAACATATGTTTTGATGAGTTGGATTAGGATTGATTTCTATGGTTAGAGACTAAGAAGCTGGTCATTCCTTTGTGTAACTTTTTCATGCTAGCCTTTTTGTCCATGCATTGTGGGTTTTCACATCGAAAATTTCACAAACTTCGCCGGGCATCCACCCTAAACCAAAAACATCTTTTTGTGATCACCTCCTTGTCCACAACCCAATTTGAGTATGGAGTAAAATTCTCGATGGAGATTCAAATATTCCACAAGATTATGGAATTTATACTTACTTTAGCAGCTCATTTCCCCTCTCTTTTATGCTCGAGGACGAGCATCGTTCAAGCATGGGGGAGGAATCATTCTCTGACACAAATGCTATGTAAGTATTATGTTGCAAAAAGTTTTGAGGAGCAAAAGAAAAAAAAGAAAAAAAATGAAAAATGAAAAAAAAATTTGATAAGAAGAAAAGAAAAGTAAGAAAAATAGGAAGAATAAAGTGAAAAAAAGAAAGAGAGAAAAATGAGAAGGAAATAAAATAAGGAAAAAAATAAAGATGCTCCTCTCGTTCTTTTTGCTTCATAAGTTCTCAAGTGCCTTGATGATAAATCCATACTCAAATCTTCCAACCATGTGCAATCCGATAACGAGGACTTCACTCGTGCCTCGGGATCATCCATTTGCCACTTGCACATGTCCACTTATCTAAATGTGTGTGTTTCATCCCTCTCTCTTTCCAACATTTATTTTCCATGGCCTTTTTGACAAGTCTCAGTAATTCCAGTAGATCTCTCTCTTAATTTGACAATATTTCGGATGTATGTTTTGCTAGGATTGTTTTTAACCTTCCAAGCTCCACATAAGCCTTCCACTATCACATATGAGTAGAGTAGGTTGAAAATAATCTAGTATAGGCTTGAGTGACTTGATGAGATGAGTGTTCCATGAGCTCTTGCAAGAGATTTTCACTTATGTTGGATATGCATCTTTTTGAAAATCTTTCATGTGACAAGGTAATGGTTTGAAGTTCACTTAAGTTTGAGAGAATCGTGTTAAATGTGGCGTGTTCTTTATTGTTAGTCTATCTTCCATAATGAAAAAGAAGCCGGTCACAACTTGAACCTTAAAAATAAATTTTTAAGAGAGAGAAATTTGTCTCGTCATGAATGACTAAGTGCAGGGATAACATTGGAAGGCAATGCTGATTTCCCTTTTAAGCGAGGACCACTTACTCGAGGACGAGCAAGGTTTAAGCATGGGGGAGATGTTGACGGTGAATTTCCGTCAACCTAGAGTACTTGTTATACATTGGTTTCGATTATGATTTGCAACTAACCGGCCACTAGGCATACTAATGATATAACAAGTTCACACTTGCATGTCGATTTTGGAGTTTGTTGTTTACGTAGGAAATCTACGCTAATGAGGAGACTTTCGGGATAAGTTCACCAAGCACTTTGGAAGAAGATCATGAAGCCCAACAAGAGTCAAGACACGCGATGAACATGACTCCAAATGACCCGAGGACCGAAGCGTCAACATGCAAATCTTCGTGGACTCAACCGTAAAACAGCGAAGCTTGCATAGCAAGGATTCAAGCCTTAACCGTGAAGGAAACAACGTCAAAGGCCCACATGCAAGTGCACACGAATAAGGGATCACGGGAGAAGCAACCGGGGAGGAAACCGGGGCCGAACCGGCCGAGGTGGGCTCGGGGCCGACCGACCCGCCCCACTCCGGTCGGTTCGGTCCCCCCTTTGCCCTAGATGTTCATCTATTTATTCCCTCTGCCGCCGTCGACCGACCCCATCGAACAAATCATCCTACCGACGCCTATCACCAGAAAACCGCCGCCGCAAGATGAGGGAGAGAGTTAGATGAGCTCGTCGCAAGGATCAACGCCGGCGGAGAGAAGGAAGCAAGAGAAGGACTCCAAGCTGCTGGCCTAGGGGTGTTCCCAAGCTCCATCGCCGCCATCTTCATCGACGACGTTCTCCGGAGTCTCCATCACCCCTATGTGCTTCAATCCGTGTAAGATGATGGGGTAATGTCTCCGTTCATCCCTAGGATTAGATGGATACATGCTATGTGATCGCTACTCGATTTGTGGTTTCAATCTATTGTTTTCATGTTGATGATGCTTTGATGATTAAGGTTAGCTACCATGTTTTTGGGCGTATGATATCCGCTACTCCCATAGATTCCATCAACATACCGTGTCCATCATAGGCCTAGTCACGAATACCTTCGCGTAGTGACGTACGAGAGGAGGGAAAGGGCGAAACCGTGGTCACAACCCCGGTAGATTGGTTTACCGCTTTCGTGTAGTAGATGCATACCATGTTATCCTAGATCCTAGGGAGGGAACGCTTATCTATCTTAATCACTCTCTTGCGCTCACCCTTTATCATCTAGTTTAACCCTCGATTTGTTTGATCAACTTAACTTAGATTAACTTAGGTTAGATTGTCTTTACTTTTAGATTAATACTCTCTTTCAAAGGTTTTCCATTCAACTAGATTAGTACTTGGTTAAGCGCTAGTAATCCCCTTGCTCCGCGGATTGACAAGAACCTTGGGAATCCCGTGGTGAAAAAGGTGTAGGTCCGTACGCTTGCTTCCTTCTCTCCGCCGGCGTTGATCCTTGCTTCAAGAATCAGCGGCGTCCGGAAACAGGAACTCCTCGAAGGCCTCCGTGAGCGCCTCGGCGGCATCAGCGGCTAGCGCGTGCACGTGCTCCATTGCCGCTTCATCCTCGACGCCCTTCGGGACGACGTAGCCTTCCGCCACGGCCTTGAAGTTGACCTCGTAGTGGGACCGCACCACGCCGAGAGCCTTCTGGACGCCAAGGCGCAGAGCGCGGCGCATGCGCCCAGAGACATGCCCACCGAGGGCGCGCAGGCGGCTGGCCAACGAGCTTCCAGCTTGCGCCTCGCCCTCTTCGACGGCCTGGCAGGTCTCGAGGGTCGCGGCACGCAGCTCCACCAACTCTTGCTCGGAGGAGTTGTAGGCGGCCTATAGCGTCTCGGCCCGATTGGACATGTGTCCCAGCGCGGTGCGCAGGCCTGAACGTCACCAGCGAAAGAAATCAGAAGGGGAACGAACCCTCGAAGGAAAGATCAGCAAAACAAAAAACGAAACATCGACCTACCTTCAACCTGCTTCTTCTCCACCTCGAGAGCGCGGCGCTCAGCCTCGACCGCTTGCTGCAGGCTGACGATGGTAGCGCCCTGATCCTTAAGGGACTGCTCCTGATCCGCGTTCGCGATGCTGAGGGCTATCAGCTCCCCGTCGAGCCTTGAGACGTCGGCGTCCCGCTCCGCCAGCCGACTTCGCGCCGTATCGCGAGTGGTGCGCTCCCCGCTCGAGCGCCGACCGGCATCGCAAGAGCGGTCCACTCCTCGCCGGAGCCGCCCCTCGGCCCCCCGGTGGGCGGTACGCTCTTGCCGGAGCTGGTCCTCCGCCGTGGCGAGCGCGGCGACCTTGGCGGCGAGGGCGGTCTTTAACTCGTCGGCCTCCTTGGCCTTCTGCTCGGCTGCCCGCGCCCTCTCCTCGGCCCGACTCTGCTAGGCCTGCGCCTCCTGGAGCCATGTGCGGAGCTCCTGGTTCTCGGACCGTCGGTCCCCACCTCCGCCTCCCAGTCCGATGCCACGGTGCGCACCTTCTCCATATCCCTCCGCGCCTGCTGCAGCGCCTCATCCCGATCGATGAGGGTTGTGCAAATCCGCTCAAGGGCGGGGGGACACGCCACGGCCTGCCCCTCATGCTCCAAGAGCTGGTCGCGCAGGGCCTCCGCCCGGTACGACAGCCAGCCATCTTGGGTCCTCAAGGCCTCCGCGAGCGCATCGAAGGCGTCACGATGCTCCCAGAGCTGCCGGAGCTCGGCACTCATCTGGTTGAAGGTGCCATACTTGTCGCGGGCGCGGTGCTCGAGCTTCTGCCGCCAACAGACCAAAACCAGTAAGCATCGCGCCGCGAGGAACGAGCACGAAAACGACGAAACCGAAGAAAAAAGGCAACAGCGCCTACCTGGAAAACGCGCCACGCCGGGCCGCCGTGGATTCACAGCGCCTCGTTCAATGCCCGATTGAGCGAGGCGCCGTGATCGCGGAGCTCCGCCCACAGCTGCTGCTCCTCCTGGGCGTCGGTGAAGTCGGGCGACTCGTCAACGCGCCCCTCTCCCAAAGCAGAGGGGTCGGCGCGGGAAGAAGCCTCGGCGCCGTGCCCTCGGCCCCGGCCACCATGTGGCCGTCCCACCGTCTCACGAGCGCCCCCGCTCGGGGATCGGGGGCCGGCATGGGCGAGTTCACCCACCGGTCCCACCCCGGCGGCGGGACGTCGTCGTCCGGGGATTTCCACCGCCATCGCTCGGGGAGTCGCCGGCCGAGGGCGGGCCTCGGCCGCGCGCCCACGACCACTTCGGGCGGCGCCTCCGTGGCCGCGGACTCCGCCGGCGGCGCCGCGTCCACCACCTCCGGCCGCGCGCCTCGCCGGCCGCGGCGCCTAACGGCTCTCCACAGCGGCGCCGCCGGCAATGCCACTACAACCGCACCGCCGGGCCGTGCCTCCACCTCCGCCGCACCTCGCGCCGCGGCCGTCGTTCGTCTGCGCCTCCACCACGACCGGCGCCCGCCGCTCCTCGGCCGACCGCCGGCCGCGGCTCGGCGGGCGGGGACCACCCGGCCGTGGCCTCGAGGCCTCGCCCGCGCCTTGCGAGCTCTCGCTCGCCGCGCCGCCGCGCTCACCCCCGCCCGCGGCGCCCTTGACGAACGCCGCTGGGTTGGGATGGACGCATCCGCCCTCAGCACCTTGGCCGGTGCGAGGGGGCACGGTCGGCGCCGCCCTGCGTACACGAAAACAAACTATCAAATTCCCGCCTATCGGGCACGCAACCCCTCGAAGGACAATTCCTTATCTCAAAGAGGAGAAGGCACGCTTCCTCTTCCTCGAGGCCTCCATCGACGTTGCGGGTGCGGCCGGCGCGGCCACCGCCGCACCTCCTGCCATCTCCGCCGTGCGCGTGGGCGCCTCCGCCGCGCGCGCGTACGCCTCCGAGGCGTGCGCCGGCGCCTCCGCGGCCCGCGTCGCCTCTCGTCGTCGACCGCCGGTGGCGGCGCCTCCGCGCCCACCCCGTGCGATGCTACTCCCCGCCACCGAGCCGGCTCCGGTGACGGGGGTGCAGGCTCCCACCTATCGGGGAGGACCTGCTCCCTAACCTCTTCCTCCTCTTCCTCCTCTTCCTCCTCTTCCTCGTCTGATGATAAGTACTCCTCGGTCCCCGACGAGGAGAGCTCCTGCTGCTCGCGCAGCCGGAACTCCTCGCTCCTCCGCTCGCAACGCTCCCAGTGTCGCATCGCACGCTCCCTCCTGCGAGCCACCCGCTCCCGCTCTCGCTGCTGCGCCGGGCGCGGGAGCGGGGGGTGGACGGCTCAGACTTCGCGGCGCTCACCTTCACCATCTGCAGGCAAAGCATTAAAATGCGCCAACAACTCAGAAAACTGGCAAAATTGGAAATGAAATCAAGAATTCCGCTCACTAGTGGGCCGGTGGGGAGCATCTCAAGCTCCCACAGGGCCTTGTCGTCGCAGCGCCCTGACTTGGGGTCGATGGCGCGCCGGCCCCGGGTGGCTGCAAACGCCCGCGGGAAGGGGGTCGACAGCAGCCGCGATTTCGCCAACGCGAGGGGGTCCGCGATCTCGGTCATCTCGTAGATACGGAGCGGCCTCTCCATCAAGGGGACGACCCGCCGGTGGTGGAGGTTGGTGAGAACAACTCCCGCAGTCAGCCCGCGGCCCGCCAGCTCCTTCAGCGCGGCCACGAGCGAATCTAGCCGCGCCTGGTGCTGGGGCGGGGACACCCCGTGGTACCAGGAAGGGGGCCTCCCCGGAGCACCTTGCCGGTGTAAGGGGGAAGGCCGGGCTCGGCGTTGCGGAGGTAGAACCATCCTCCCTCCCAGTCCGCGTTGTTGGTCGTCATCGTGCTGGGGATGTAATCATCCTTGCGCTGGGTCCGCACGGCGAGCGACATGCCGCCGGCGCGCGGCCGCGCGGCGGGTCCCCGCTCCGACGTCGGCAGCGTGTGAAGCTCCGCGCGGAAGAGATGAACCCAGAGATCCCAGTTCACCGGGATCCCCAGGAAGCCCTCGCAGACGCCAACGAACGTGGCCACCTGCGAGATCGCGTTTGGCGCGAAGTTGTGAAGCTCCACGCCGTAGTGGTAGCAGAGGGGCCGCATGAAGCGGCTCGCCGGTGCTGTGAAGCCGCGCTCGTGAAAGCGGATGAAGCTAATGACGTAGCCGTACGGAGGATTGGGCGCTCGCTCCCTCTCCGACGCCACGATCCACTCGGCCGGTTGTCCGTCCTCGTTCGCAGCTAGCTGGCCGCCGGTCACCAGCCGACCCAAGGCCAGCGGTGTCGCCGTCGAGCGCTCCCACGCCAACGGGTCAATGATGACGAGAGGCTGCTGGGGAGCCATGCGAGCGGGTGGGGAAGCGGAGAACAAGAAGCAAGGAGAGCTCTGAGAGCAGAGGCGCAATGGCGAGAGTGGCTCGGGGGCTAGAGCGCAAGAAGCAAGAACGGTGAATGCTAAGCGCAAAGGTAAAATCCGCCCCTTCCCCTCCCATCGGATTTATAGGCCGCAAGGCGTGCTCTCCGGAGCGTACGCCCCGCGCGCATTAACTGCAGGTGAAATATTCCCTCGCTGACGAACAGGGCCCACCACGACCGCGGCAGCCACGCAATCGCACGCACGCCATCATCACGGCGCGGTAACCGGAGGGCCGTGGCAGGCGGTCACGTCCGCCTGCCCACTCCGCCCACTACGCGCGCGGCCGCGGCGCCTGAAAAGGTGCGCCCGCGGAGCGAGACTACAGCCGCGACTGCGGGCATTAAATGGCCCTATCCCTTACCGAGTAAGGAAGACCCTCGAGCGGCCCGAGCCCCTGGCTCAAATAAATATGACCCTCGAAGGGTGCGAACTTCGACCAGTGGCCTCGAAGCCCGTCTGAAACAAGCGGGCGCCACAGGTGCCCTCGATTCACAAAAACTACTGATCAGCAGCATGAGAACTGGCACGGCCAGGGACCCTCGAAACCTGCAGATGCGAAAGACAAGTGCACTTGGCTGTTACCCCGCACGGCCCTACTGATCAGAGGTTTGAAGCCTGACCCTCGACGGGTTCGAACAGGCGCCCCAGATCACCAGAGTCAGGGACGACGAGGGCACGCGCATTCGAGCCTTTCCTCGAGCCCACCAGCTCGAGGGTGCCCCACATGTCATGTTCGAGAGCCAGCAAGGGCAGCTAACCGGGGGGATCCCACCGAGGGAGAGCTTTCACGCCCTCGGTCCCTAGCGAATGGGACCGAGCCCCACCTAGCAAACCCATGCAAGCGCTTTAATGGACGAGTCTCCGGACCGCGCAGCCTACCCTTATCGAACGGGGCATGGGCGTCCACTTGAACCACCCGCTAACAGCTCGAAGAGGAATCCGCAATCCGCGACCCGATCGACGGGGGTTGCGGAAACCTCACCCTCCGTCCCGCGGAGGGACGACGAGGGCGCGTTTAAAATAACACGAAGAGCTCGCCCCGATTGCCTCAAATGGGCCCAGGCTCGGGGGCTCGACGCACGGCTACACCTCCTGGGTTGCACCCCGCCGCGATAGTGCCGATTGCGCGTGCGTCACCGAAGCCGGCCGGGAACATTGCCAACGCCGGTTGGAATATGTGCCACGCCCACCGAGCGTACTCGCGGGAAAACCCCCCGCAGAGCACTCACGCTCCCCGCAGGCTTCGGGGGGGCTAGACCCGCGGGTCCGCTGACGCGGCCCCACGGAAAGCATTAGCAACCAGGGGGAAGGATGTCCTATCAGTAGACTTCAGCATCTGTGGGAGCCTGGCCGGCATACCCGCAGATGCTCGGGGGCTATTGTCGGGGACAGCCCTAACGGTCCCCTAAATAATCGGGGGAATCCTGCTTAAAACCCGCAAAAAACCAAAACGAAACACCTCTCACTCAAGCACATAGGGCACAGCCCACACTGCTGTGGCCCCCGCGGCCCACCGGAGTGGCCCAGTCACAGGCTCCCTCGAGCAGGTTCCGCCTCGCTCGAGGGCTCACGCCTCCCTCGAGCGGGTTCCGCCTCGCTCGAGGGTTCACGCCTCCCTCGAGCGGGTTCTGCCTCGCTCGAGGGTTCACGCCTCCCTCAAGCGGGTTTCGCCTTGCTCGAGGGTTCGCGTCTCCCTCGAGCGGGCTTCGCCTCACTCAAGGACTCGTCTCCGCCTCGCTCGAGGCCCCCCCTCACGGGCACGCCTGCCCCCGCACGCGGGTACGGGCATTTAATGCTCTGACACGGCAGAGCAGCGCCATCATGCGCCTAGGAATCACGCCCCGGCGCTGTTCCGCCAACTCCCTAGGGGGAACCCATCCCCGCCACTGTGGGGGACTGTGCGACATGGCCAGTGTCAGCTCCGTGGCACTGTGCCGCCCACTCCCGTACGGCTAATGCGTCGCGCCCTCGAAGGGGGGCCGACCACACCCTCGAACCACTTTCCCGTGAATCTGCAGGTTCAAATCATGACGTTAGGCCGGTGGGACGCCATCCCCACCACTGTGGGTCCTGTGCGCCGCCCCCGTGCCTGCGGCACCACGCCGGGCACTGCTACAACAACTCCATCGCTGTAGGGCGCACGGGGACGGGACGCCGCCACACCTGCCACTGTATCCCGTACGGATCACCGTCAACGGCTTCCTCGAGCCCGTCTGAAGACGCCATGGTCAACCACTACGCCCTTACCCTCGAAGCCGTCACTGTTCGGGTACAGGACACGCCATGACGACGAGACCGTGGCAAGGACCGCCAGGACGGCCGCCAACTCCGCGGCGCCGCACGCCATACTTCCCCGTGTAGCTAAATAGTGCGGCATGCTTGTAACTCACCCTCTCCTTGGACTATAAAAGGCAGGTGAACCCCCTCGCCGCAGGGGATATCGGATATCGAACATCGAACAACGCACACACACGCTCCCCAATTCTCCCACAACATCAGAACTCGCTTCGATCACTCCACCAGGGACTTGGAGGCCGTGCCTCCTCTCCCGCCTTGCTTATAGCCGCCCCACTACAGACACCCCGGTGCAAAGCAATACAGTGCCCCGAGCACACCACTGCTGGACGTACGGCCCCGGCCGGAACCAGGATAAACCCCGTGTCTCTAGTTGCTTAGCACCGACCATCGAGGGACAGACCTTGGCGCTTACCACTAGTTAGTGTCGGGACTACATTCCGCACCGACAGGAGGCCAACCATGATGCCTTCATTCATCGTCCTCCACCCACTCCAGCTCCCAGCCGGGCGGGATCTCTCCGGGACACACATCACCAAAGGCATTACCTAGCAAGGCTGAGTATACTAATACCAGCGTAGCTTAGAGGTTTAAGCTCAAGTGAATTAATTAGGGTTTATCTTTTATCTTGAGTTTAGGTATGTTGTACTATCAAGAGGGATGAATCATTGGTTGGACAACAAATATCAAAAAGTGCTCAAGTGAAACCTAGAGTGACTAACCCGTGAGATCAAAACCTTAGTTAAGCTCTCTGGCCAAAACCGGTCTGACTGGTTTTGGAAACTGGTCTGACCAGTTTGGGCACTGACACCGTCCAACGGCTAGTTGGTTTGAAAACCGGTTTGACCGGTTTGGCAAACCGGTATGACCGATTTTGTCTAACAGACTAACGACTAGTTTTGAGTGTGGTGGGTCATGAGCTCCTCTTTGAGGGGCTGTTGGTTCTCTCCACTCCTAACACCTTCCAAAACCATAGCTAAGCTCTCCCCAACCTCTCTAAGTGAGATTTAAGCCTCTAGTGCCATATGCTTGAGTTGGGTTGAGAGAGTGACTTGTGTGAGAGTTTTAGAGAGCTTTGAGAAGCCTAGTGAGCATCCCACACTTGAGCACCTGCTAATTTCGTTGAAGATCTTTGAAGCATCTTTTACTCTTGGAGCATTTGCTCCTAGATGGCTAGAGGTAACTTGGAAGCTCCAATCTGAGATTGTGGAAGCTCCAAGAAGTTTGTATTACCCCTGTGAATCTAGTGGAAACCTTCTCATCTCAAGAGTTCACTCTCTTGACTTGAGATCGAGGTAAAGGGCAAGCCTTGTGTGGTGAGTCTATCCTTGTGTGGATACCTCAACAACGTGGACGTAAGCAAGCCTCAGTGGCGAGCTGAACCACGGGATAATTCCTTGTGTCATTTGTGCTTTTACCTCATATATATCTTTCTTGTTGATTTATCTATCTAGCATATATCTTGTGCTTCCGCTTCGATTGTCGGTGTTTTAGACCGGCAAACCTACCAAGGGGGTACCTGAGGTAGTAGATTGTGCAGTGGGGATCGTGATCGGGAGACCGAGAACTCGAAGGTATGCGCAAGGACACGGGACACAAAATTTATACAGGTTCGGGTTGCCAAGGTGGCGAACCCTACGTCCTGTTTGGGGGATCAAGTATGGCGCCCTGCGCTTGGTGTTGGTTGTCCCCAGAGGGATTGGGGATGTGCGGCTAGGTACCCGGCCCTCCTTTATATAGTCCAGGGGGCGGGTTCCTAGTCGGTTACAAGGCAGAGTCCTAGTAGGAGTACACAGAGCGAGTCCTAGTAGGAGTACAGGGGAATTCTACCAGAGTCCGTCTTCTACTATTCTTCCTTCCTTACATGAGTACCCGGGTGTATGCCCGACAAGCCCCCGAGCACGTTGGAGTCGAGAGTAGTAGTTCGAGTAGTCTTGAAGCCTCTTTGAGTAGTTCTTGAGCGTCCTCGAGTACCGCTTGGAGAAGTCTTCAATAGTACTTGAATCGCCGCGAGGCCGGAAGGTGGTCCAAACTCATCGGCCTTGAAAAAATTTGAATGATGGGTGTAGCATAGCAGCCCCCGAGCCTTGAAATGATTAGGTAATCAATCCAAGGGTCTTCGGTGTTCGTGAAGCCATCATCCGAGTACTCTTGCAGCGTGTAGCCCCTGAGATAAGAGAGTCGTATGAGCCACGTCGAGTAGTGATTGGTGAGGAGCCCCCGAGCTTGAGAGCGAGCGAAGCATGCTGAAGTTATCTTCAAGTAGCCCCCGAGCTGGAGAGATTCCAAGTAGCAGTTCGGCGTCGAGCCGTGGAGCTTGAGAAGTAGTCGTGCCGTCAGAGTGGACTTTAGAATGCGACTTAAAAACTGAAGTCGACTTTGTGCCGCGCGGAGCGGACTTTGAGATGCGACTTGAAATCCGAAGTCGAATTTAGTTGCCGCGCGGAGCGGACTTTGAGTTGCGACTTGAAAACCGAAGTCGACTTTAGGGTGCCGCACAGAGCGGACTTTGATATGCGACTTTAGAAGTCGACTTTAGAATGCCGCGCAGAACGGACTTTGAGATGCGACTGAAGAAGTCGACTTTGTGCCACGCGGGGTGGACTTAAGATGCAAAAAACGAAAAGCACTTTCCAGAAAGCCAAAGCGAATGAAAAATCAGAGAAAATGAATAGTTTTGCCGCCGGAGCGGGCTTAAGATTGCGACCGAAGTCGGCTTGTGCCACCGGAGTGGGCTTGGATGCGACCGCTAGCGTCGACTTGTGCCACCGGAGTGGGCTTGAGTACCTGAGCCATGGATTTCAGACCCAAGGTACGATTGCCGCCGGAGCGGGCTTGAAGGTGTGACCGAAGTCGGCTTGTGCCACCGGAGTGGGCTTAAGTACCTGAGCCATGGATTTCAGACCCAAGGTATGGAGCGCGAGTACTTAGGGTACGTGGACCCATGGTACAGAGCGCGAAGACCACGTGCAGCTAGGTTCCATTGTTGCCAGGACCCGAGGGCCGCTTACAGCTAGGTTCCATCGAAGCTTACACACGTAGTATGCCACTGAAGCAGGCGAAGATGCGACCGGAGTCGACTTTAAAATGCCGCACAAAGCGGACTTTAGAATGCGACTTTAGAAGTCGAATTTAGATTGCCGCGCGTAGCGGACTTTAGAAACTGCCTCCTAGGGATAGCCCCCGAGTTGATGAAGTAGACTCGCGGCGACTTGATTGATATGCCCCAAGAGTAGTCAGCAGAGTGTAGCTCCCGTGAAAACCTGCCGAGAAGCATACACAAATGAGTAGTCGGCAAGTAGTCTTGTAGATGAAGCCGTGGCGATCGGTGATGGAGCCGCGACGGTTGTTGTTGAAGTCGACTAGTCAGAGTTGATTCCGACTAGTTGTTGGGGGCGTGATCGCTCGTTCTCGACTAGTTTGGAAAACTAGTCGAGATGAATGGTCGACGCGATGCGACCGTGGAAGATGACGTCATGGCGGCGCGCGGCGTACTCGAAGTAGAGCCATTGTTGCCGCGAGACAAGTAGTCGCACCCCACAGCGTGGCTGAAGTAGAGCCAGCGTGGCCGCAAGACGAAGTCGCGGCGCACGGAGTAGTCGACGACGAGACCGCGCGACGCGGAGTAGTCGACGACGAGCGTCGCGACGTGCCGAGGCACCCGGACGTGCGTTGTAGGTGAAGTAGTCGACGACGAGCCTGCGCGAGGCGGAGTAGTCGACGACGAGCGCGTGGACGAGCCGCGCGACGTGCCGAGGCACCCCGGACGCGCGGCGGAGACGAAGTAGTCGACGACGAGTAGTTGACGACGAGCGGCGCGACAAGCCGCGTGACGAGCCGCGCGACGTGCCGAGGCGCCCGACGCGCGGCGGAGACGAAGTAGTCGACGACGAGCCGCACGAGGCGGAGTAGTCGACGATGAGCCGCGTGATGAGCCGCGCGACGAGCCGAGGCACCCCGGACGCGCGCGCGTACGAAGTAGTCGACAACGAGTAGTCGACGACGAGCGGCACGACGAGCCGCGTGGCGAGCCGCGCGACGTGCCGAGGCACCCGGATGTGCGGCGTAGGCGAAGTAGTCGACGACGAGCCCGGGAGTAGTCGACGACGAGTGGTGAGAGGAGCCGCGTGACGAGCCGCGCGACGTGCCGAGGCACCGGAAGCACGGCGTAGGGAGAAGTAATCGACGACGAGCCCGGAGTAGTCAACGACGAGCGGCGCGAGGAGCCGCGTGACGAGCCGTGCGACGTGCCGAGGCACCCCGGACGCGCGGCGTAGGCGAAGTAGTCGACGACGAGCCCAGAGTCGTCGACGACGAGCGGCGCGAGGAGCCGCGTGACGAGCCGCGCGACGTGCCGAAGCGCGGCGTAGGAAAATTGATTACGCTTTGACAAGAGCAAGGCGACTTGCTTCAATGGATCTCGGCGAGTCGACGAGTAGATTGATCTTGTTGACGAGGGTCCTTCGAATTCGCCGGTGGTGATGATCACCCCCTACCCGGCGCGCCGCGTCGGTGTTTTAGACCGGCAAACCTACCAAGGGGGTACCCGAGGTAGTAGATTGTGCGGTGGGGATCGTGATCGGGAGACCGAGAACTCGAAGGTATGCGCAAGGACACGGGACACAAGTTTTATACAGGTTCGGGTTGCCAAGGTGGCGAACCCTACGTCCTGTTTGGGGGATCAAGTATGGCGCCCTGCGCTAGGTGCTGGTTGTCCCCGGAGGGATTGGGGATGTGCGGCTAGGTACCCGGCCCTCCTTTATATAGTCCAGGGGGCGGGTTCCTAGTCGGTTACAAGGCAGGAGTCCTAGTAGGAGTACACAGAGCGAGTCCTAGTAGGAGTACAGGGGAATTCTACCAGGAGTCCGTCTTCTACTATTCTTCCTTCCTTACATGAGTACCCGGGGTGTATGCCCGACATCGATCTTCTTTGGTGTGCTTGTGCTGTGTGCAGGGACTTCATTAATACTCTTGGAAACCCCTGTGGAAGCCCCACATCAAGTTTGGTTTGTGCTAGAACTCGTAGAGGGGATTAACACATTGTCGGTTCTGTTTGTGTAAAACCGGTCTGACCCGTTTTGGAAACTGGTCTGACCGGTTTCAGTACTGATATTGGGTTGAATTTTTATAAGTGTGCTGATTCGCCTATTCACCCCCCCCTCTACGCGACATCAAGATCCTTTCAGTACCTCCAGCGTCGTACTCGTGAAACACGGGGAAAGCCATCTATACAAAAGATGCGACACATGTCAGGTCTCAAAGACAACAACATGTCAAATGGTGAAGTTCTGGTAGCTGTGAATAAAAATTCATATCTAAAAATCCAGAACCCAAAATTTCCCAAATTTTTCAGGCTACTCTGCATGGTTTTCATACACACTTTTATTATTCAAAGGTTGAGCTAGATCAAAAGGAACAAGGTGAAAAGATGCAAGTTTAGGGCGCTGATGCTGAAAAACAGCAAGACCTAAGTTCGATTAGAAAGGTGAAACTCAAGATTGAAAGAATCTATGGTCAAGAAATTTTTGCGAGCAAAAACTAGATTAGACACGGAACAACTTTGGTTTAGAACATCTATTCTAATTACTCCTAGAACATGGTGCAAAAGCAAGATGAACAATTTTTTACAAAATTTGGGCAGCACAACACCTATGCAAGAGAGACATTCTAGTTTATAGAAAGCACGAACTAGCAAATTCTTCCTTAGAGAGCATATAGGAATTCGGTTTTGGGTCCATTTTGTTGTTTCACTTTTTAATATGCATGCAAGAAGTCCTATTCGACCTCACATGGCAATCAAGGCAAAATTCGAAGTTAGTGCCGGTGACAAGGCTTTTATTCATCTCTCCCTATAATATCTAGTCAAGAGCTACTCGGTACTCACTTAGTGACTAACGAAGCGCTGTTATGTACCTGCAGAAAAAGAACCTTTTGTGCCACCACGTCACGGAAGCGTCCACATATATTACCGTTCACTATAGAAACGACATCCATGCGTTAAGCCGCTGCATGGACAGCGTCCAACCTCGGACACCCTCCATTTGAATGGAGTGTATCCTTGCCTCGCAAACTCGACATGCGGAATGCACACGTATAAAACACGTGGTGACAACACAACTCATGACCAGACACAAAGATGGGATCCGTGGAATGGATCACTCCATCAACCCTCGCAATTCCCGTGATGCGGCACAACACACGTATAAAACACGCGGTTCATCTAGTTTGGTTGTGCAAGAAAGTAAGTCTGACATAAGTAATTGTGCTAGAAGTTAGCAAAATAAACCATAGGTTAATAAGCCACTTGAAAGAACCCAAAATTCCCTCTAGGGCCTCTCGGTCTAGTTTATCCTTAACGGACCAACGTGTTTTGCAAATCCAAACAATCTTGGCAAATCTTATTCAAAAACCAATGATTAAGGTTATTAATTAATCTCTGGTGCATATAATTGCTCTGATGCCAACTGTGACAACCCACGCATGAAAATACCGTACTATTGTCTAAACCAATCCACCTTGGTCATTAAGCAATAATAAAGTATCATCCTGTCGTTAGTCGCCGGGTTAACACCCACTAAATCACTTACATAGCAACAAGGATCGACATATATGCATTAAAACTCACGCGAAGGCGAGTCCAGAGATACAACATAATTAACATCCGAAATTTACCCCGAAGGGTTTAATTTTTACAACCCAAAGTTTTTGACATGACAACGTAGTTCAAGTTTTCAAAACAGCGGAATTAAACTAAACAGAACGCGAACACACCACGGGAGGCCAGCCATGATGCCTTCATTCATCATCCTCCACCCACTCCAGCTCCCAGCCGGGCGGGATCTCTCCGGGCCACACATCACCGAAGGCATTACCTGGAGCAACAAATTATAGAAAGGCTGAGTATGCTAATAATCAGCAAGACTTACCCGTCGATGATAACTACTTCACCAACTCTACACATGATAGGCTTTTTGGCCACTGGGTTTCTTTTGCTGAAAAGTAACAAAGAGTATGTTCTTACTTTCAATATTTTAGCACAAGTTCTAGTTGGATTATTCTTTTCTAGATTTTCCATCTAATACAGGCATAAGTTGAGCAATACAATTATTCAAGCATAAACTTCATCAACTTCCATCATTAAGGATCTCATGGCCAGTGGAGGAAGTAGTCTCAGATAACGGTGAGAGGCCGACAATCGATTGGTTTATAACCTTGCAAGGTAGACCTAAGCACACGGTGGGATGCCCCCGCGAGGACAACCACCAAGCGGTTCCCAAAAATCCGCGGGTCGGGATGAAAGGCCATAGTCTTCATTTTATAAAGGGTGTATAAGGAATAAAAAGGGCATTTTCCTATTTAACCAAACATTAAACCTATAAAGGCCTCCAAAGCTTTTATTCAAACACTAAAGTACTAAAATTCAGTAGGGGTTTTTCTTAAGCACCAAAATGCCTATACTAAGCCACTGAACACACATGCATGCTTGGAAAAGCTAGAAAATTAAGTAAACCAATAATAACAAAAGCTAGTCACATAAACAAGATAAAAGCATACAAAAATAAATAAGCATCCAATTGCTCCAAACTTCCTCACACATGTTCTCTGATCCAAAACTATCCTAGAATGCAGCACGCACACCTAGAACTGCCACTGATCTTGCATTATTAATTTACAAAGGAAAACAAGCATATATTAAGAATAAATACTTCTAATAATTCTAAAATCGTGATTAAATCACCAGAGGTGTATCTTGGCATACAAAGACTACATGCAGAAGTTGGGAACAAAAACATAAATATTTTTAGCTACAAAAATCATCTAGGCAGATTCTTCATAAATGGAAAACAATTCATATAAAAATATTTACAACATAACTTTGCGCAATGTTTGGTACAGGATACAGTCATAACATAACACACAACATATATAAAAACTAGCTATAGAGGACTTATGATTTTTGATATATCACAGATCTAGGTTTTTAACATTTATATTTTTCATGCCAAAACTATCAGGAAACAGCCTAGATAATTTCAACCAAAGTTGTAGTACTCATCACCATGAGTCTAGCAAAATTGAGTTTGCATTTGTTCGATTTTGCTACAATTTTCTAGAGATTTTTACAAGAATCAGCAAAATCCTTTTACGATTGAAGTTTCCGTTTTGCAACGGGGTCCTAGATATTTTTCAACCTTCACAAATATACCCTTAGATTGCGCAGAACACCCCGGAAAGATTTGGGGTCTTGCAATGCTACCCTTGGCCATGGGGGGCGGCGCAGCTCCGACCAATTCCGGCGAGTCGGCGGCACTCCCGGCCGGGGAAGTGGTCGGGCTCGACCCTAAGCTCACCTAGGGCGCAGGGGTGGCCGAAGTTTGGGCGGAGGCGGCTCCGGCGAGGGTGCGCGGCGGCGGCGGGCGGTGGCGGCCGCGGCGGCTCGGGGTGACGGTGAGGAGGGCGTTCGGCTAGGCGATACGTGACCCGGGAAGGTGCAATGGGTCCCTGGGAAGGTGCTCACGCACTCAGTGGCCCAGAGGACGAGAAGGGCAGTGGCTTGCTAGGCGGCGGCCATGGTAGGTACGGTGGAGCAACGGTGTGGGCGCGAGGAGAAATGCGGGCGCCTTAAATAGGGGCGGCTCGACAGTGATGATGATGGCGTGACCGCGGAGATGCGGCCGTGGCACAGCGGCCTCGGTCGGCGCGTGTCTTGCGGCGCGCGCGGACGGACCGGTAGTCCGCCGCGCGCACGGCGCCGGCACGACGCGACGACGGGGAGGCGCGTGTTGCGCGGGATTTAATGTGTCGTGGGGCGCGGAACCCGGGGAAGGGCGCTCCTCGGTCGGCACACAACCTCGGGAAGGCACGGCGGCCCAAACGCCGAGGCGGTGTGGCGCGCGCGCGCGCGCGCACGGGCGGGCGCGACGTCGCGGCGCGGCGCGGCCGGCTCGTGTTCGTTTCGCTGAGTCCCTGTTTGAGCATGAATAACTCCAAGATTTTGAATGGAAGTGCACCAAACGATGAATAGGAAAGTTGTAGATCTAACTATCCTGTACAACTTTCACAAAGGCCATATGGTGCTTTTCTCAACAGGTTTTGCAGAAAAGACTTGCCAACTTTGAATGCCAATCTGTGTCAGTGAACAGGAGGTACTGTCAGATGACCAAGCTTTCCACCCTTTTCTACTCAAAGTTGGAAATGCCATCCTACATGAAAGTTGTGTCCCTCAACAAACTGGACAACTTTTATATTGGTAGATTTTGAAGTGTTTAGGTGAAATTTGCAGAACGCGGCAAAAGTTCCGGAAGACATTCAAGGTCACTAGGGTTTAGGTAGGGTTTGACCGTGGATTTGACCAAGGCTTGACCACACATGTGTGTCAGATCAATAGGGTCATTAGGGTTGGTTGGTGAGGTTTTCGAGGTGAGGACCTAGGTTGACCGTGATTTGACCACTGTCAGCAGCTTTGACCGACTATTAGGGTTAAATAAAAACCTGGGGCGTCACAGCGTGCAATAATGAGAAGTTACCTTTGTGCATTGGGGGAGATTTTAATATCATTCGAAGTAGCAGTGAAAAAAATAATGATAGATTTGAGGATAGATCACCCTTCTTATTTAACGCGGTCATTGATAGCCTAGATCTGAGAGAGATAGAGTTGTCAGGTCGTAAGTTCACATGGGCTAACTCTCATAGGGTACCTACATATGAGAGGCTGGACAGGGTGTTGGTTAGTACAGAATGGGAGCAGAATTTCCCACTGTCGACAGTGGAGGCCCTTACCAGGGAAATTTCAGATCATACACCTCTCCTGCTAAGTACAGGAGAAAAAGGTGAACCCAAGAAACAACCACCTTTCAAGTTTGAGCTGGGTTGGTTGTTGAAGGAGGGCTTTTTTGAGGTTGTTTCTGAAGTCTGGAACAAAGAGACCAGAGGCAGTACCCCGATGCAAAGGTGGAAAAACAAGACTAGAAGATTGAGACAATTTTTGATGGGTTGGGCAAAAAATATGAATGGAGCTTATAAGAAAGAAAAGCAAGAATTGTTGAGGAAAGCTGAGGAACTAGATAAGAAAGCAGAGTCCCAGCTGCTAAGTCAGCGTGAATGGGACTTAAAGCAGAGTATTCATGAAAGAATTACACAATTACTCAGGGAAGAAGAGATAAAATGGCTTCAAAGAGCTAAGACAACTAAAATTTTAAAAGGGGATAACAATACGAAGTATTTCCAAATGGTGGCAAACGGAAAAAGGAGGAAAACTAGAATCTTCCGCCTTGAACAAGATGAAGGAATTATTGAAGGGAAGGAACAAATTAAGAGTTATATCACTAAATATTATAAGAATCTTTTTGGAAGTTCAGAAGCTGGCAGATTATCACTCAATGAGTCTTTGGTGGAGGACATTCCTGAAGTCACCGATACGGAGAGTGAGATGCTAGTGGATGAATTTTCTGAAAAGGAAATCAAAGAGACAGTTTTTCAAATGAAGCATAATAAGGCTCCAGGACCTGTTGGTTTTCCGGTTGAATTCTACCAGGTGTTTTGGAGTCTCATAAAGGATGACCTCATGGCCATGTTCCGAGACTTCCATACGGGAAATCTACCTCTTTTTCGTCTCAATTTTGGAATAATAATGCTACTTCCAAAGGAGGAGGTCAAGAAAATTCAGCAATATAGGCCCATATGTATGCTTAATGTTAGCTTTAAGATCTTTACAAAGGTCTTGGCAAACAGACTCACGTCGATGGCATGTAGGATTACCAAACCTTTGCAATCGGCCTTCCTGCCGGGAAGATATATTTTGGAAGGAGTGGTCGTTTTGCATGAAACCATCCATGAGTTGAAAAGAAAAAAACAGAAAGGCATTATTCTCAAGCTAGATTTTGAGAAGGCCTATGATAAGGTTAATTGGGATTTCTTGCAACAAGTCCTTAGGATGAAGGGTTTCCCGAATTTCTGGTGTCAATGGACGGAGAGAGTGGTTTCAAAGGGAAGTGTAGGTGTGCAAGTGAATGACGACTTGGGTCACTTCTTTCAAACCAAGAAAGGTTTAAGGCAGGGCGATCCTTTGTCCCCCATTCTTTTCAACTTAGTTGCAGATATGTTGACCGTGCTGATTGAGAGGTCAAAAGGCATGGGTCTCTTTGATGGCTGGTTCCTCACTTAGTGGAGGATGGTCTGTCAATATTGCAATATGCAGATGATACGATTCTTTTTTTGGAGGATGGTCTAGAGAAGGCCAAAGGCTTGAGATTAGTACTAAGTGATTTTGAAAAGCTATCAGGTCTTAAGATCAGCTTCCATAAAACTGAATTATTCTGCTTTGGGGATACAAAGGAGAGGACTGCAGAATATGTAAGGCTTTTTGGATGTAAAGAGGGTGAGTTTCCTTTTAGATACTTGGGTATCCCTATGAGTCCCAGTAGACTTTCAAATAGGGATTGAAGGGTAGTTGAAGAGAGATTTCAAAAAAAAAGCTTAGTAGTTGGAAGGGTATGCTATTATCATCGGGAGGGAGGCTTGTCCTTATTAACTCGGTCTTGTCAAGCTTACCAATGTTTATGATGTCCTTTTTCAGAATACATAAAGGTGTTTTGGAGAAGTTGGACTATTATAGATCCAGATTCTTTTGGCAATGTAATGAGCACAAAAAGAAATATAAGTTGGCTAAGTGGAGCATTCTGCATAAGCCTAAGAGTGTTGGGGGTGGGTATTATTGATTTGGATACCCAAAAAAATGCTTGTTGAGTAAGTGGATTATCAAATTACTCAATGAGGATGGAATATGGCATCAAGTGCTTAGGAAGAAGTACCTTAAGGGAAGAACACTATCACAAGTAGAGAAAAAGAATGGTGATTCACATTTCTGGCGGGTTTAATGGAGGTCAAAGATCTTGTGCTACAGAGGGGTAGGTTTAGAGTTCAAGATGGCTCCCAGGCTAGATTCTGGGAGGATCTGTGGTTAGGGAAAGATCCTTTGATGGTAAAATATCATAATCTCTACTATATAGTGTGCAAGAAAAATGTGTCGGTTGCCCAAGTACTAAGTACTACCCCACTAAATTTATCTTTTAGACGTGCCTTAGTGGGGGGCAATTGGGACATATGGCTCGATCTAGTGGAGAATGTCCTGATGGTGAATCTTAATGATCGCAAGGACTCCTTCATTTGGACAGTCAATAAGAATTTTTCAGTGAAGAATATGTACAATGGCATAGTTTGAGAGCAGGGACTCCGGTCAATTGTTGGGCGTGGAAAGCCAAGATCCCTTTGAAGATTAAAATCTTCCTTTGGTATCTTAGAAACGGGGTTGTGTTAACTAAGGACAATTTAGTTAAAAGACAATGACGGGGTGTACAAAATGCTGCTTTTGTGCGGAGCAGGAAACAATTCAACACCTCTTTTTTGATTGTTCCGTGGCTCAACTTATGTGGGGAAGTGTTTGTTTTACTTTTGGGGTTAAAAAACCGGAGGGAGTGGAACATCTTTTTGGTCCTTGGCTTAGAAGTTTTTCGAGTAAGCAAAGGAACCTTGTGCTGATCAGCGTTATGCTGGGCCTTGTGGACCATTAGGAATGATTTGATATTTCAAAAGTCACAATATAAGTCTATTTTGCATGTGATATTTAGGGAGACGTTCTAGATCAGGAGTTGGTTTGTCCTCTCTAAACAAGATGGGAGAATTATTCCGAAGGAAGGTTGTCGTGCGTTAGAGGCTGTGGCTTTGGAGGTATTTCATAAGTCTGGGTGGAATGCTCTTAAGTGCATTGGAAACTAGTTTTACTTTGAGATGTAATCTGTGTACTTTGAGTGATGTCGTGCATTGTAAAGGTGCTTGGTTGAGTCGGTCTGAACTGTACAGCCTATATGCTGTTATGGGTGTGTGAGTTGTATTTGTTTGGCCGCAGACGGTTCCTTGAACTGTTGAGGCCGGAACTCTTGTTCCTTTATCTAAGAAAAAAATTCATGAACGTATGCCTGTATGCTTAAGTTATTTCTGCTGTTGTTGTGCAGCAAGGTTAGTACTCTTGTTATATGCAATTGCCAATGATGTAGACCAAGGTTATACTTTTTTCGAAGTTTCACCCTCTTGATCACTACAATTTTAACAAAGGTAGTAAACTTTTGATTATCCATCCACGACAAAAATACACATTTAATTTACATGTCAAACATAGCAACCTTGAACTCTCCATCGGAAGGCTAGTAATTCAACATTTACAAGTACCAAAATAAGAAAATCAGAGCACTACATCACTGACCACTTGACATTAACATCATATATTTACTGCTCCAAAAAACATGCCACAGTGGCCATTAAATACACAGTCAGGATCATAGTACAACACACACCTTTGGTGAGATGCCGGTTCCATATGAACAGCTCTTTTTTTTTTTTTTTTTGCTTTTATGTCTTCTAGACCCGGTTTCTTGTACTCATGCCTAATTAAGGTGGTGATGGCGAAGGTGAGGATGGTGGCTTGAGATCCGGATACTGCAGTGGATGAAAGAATGATGAGCGTGGCACCATGAATCAAGTGCTTTTTTACAAATGGCAATGGAGAGTTTCAGATGTGTACTTACATTAGTATATGGTGACAAAGGTCTGGGGCGGGCAGGAGGTGCCGAGTTGGCCGACGCCGTGGCTTCAGCAGTGGTGCTCTCAACCTTCACAGAGGGTGCTGAAGGGGGTGTTGGTGGTTTGAGATCTGGGTACTGCACATAATGACAAGCAAAAAATGATGACCATGGCATGAGTTTTCAGGCTACCTTGTGCAAATGCTCAGGTAACAGGTTTACACTGACATTTGCATAAGGTGAAAGAGGGGTGGGCGTTGCAGGAGCTGCCTCTGTTGGTGCGGGGGTTGTGGCAGAAGCTGGAGTCTCCGTTTCTAGTGCTGGTTGGATCTTAGGTTCACCAGGTAAAGGTAGTAGAGCCTGCCCGATTTCCTGTAGATGAAGATGAAAATTTCTGAACTGCAAACACTTACTATGATATATTCAAAAGGCATTTTCTATGGCTAACAACGTAGGCTGTCCCAGGTTCAGAATAAAGCCATTTCAAAAATAAATATTCTACTATAATTTCAACAGGAACAGTTCCAATGCTGCAAGAATATTGCCAGAAATTTGTTGTAATTTCACAGGTAATGGCTACGCCGTTGTCTCTAGGAGAACTGACCATTTTAGTTCAATGAACACATAATAAGGTAAAACATTGTTTGGAATAATGTTGAATAGCATGGCCGCACCATGCACATTTTACTCTCAAGACGATAGGAATACATAGTATTTAGCCAGATAATATCTTAAAAAAACAATGTTTGGCTCCAAGTGAAGGAGAATACAATCAAAATCTACAAATATGTTTATTAGGTTTGTAGGAAAATCTCAAAGTACTAACAAAGTGATCATCTTTCATTGTTCTTTCTGTGGAAAATAATGGATTTCTCTTCAAACAAAATCAGTGAGATAAGGTTTCTACACACAAAATAAGTTTAAACAAGCTCAAATAATTCTAAACTCTAATCGAGAAAGGCACATATACGTTCCAGGTACAACTGCACATGCAGCCACTGAATTGTTCAGTGTAAACAAGAGGCCATGCATTTTAAGTCTAGCAACATGCAAGCAAGGTCTCTAACCCAGATAAGAAGTTCAAATTAGGAAGACATTAAACCATCCGTAATATTCCAAAAAATAAGATAGGAGCCAATCTTTAGATGGGTGATTCTGAAAAAAATGGTTTTGATTAAATATTTAACAATAAATAATCAAGAATATGGCTAGCTACCTTTATTTCATCAACAAGATCCTTTGGAGCAACCTTCTTGTTAAAGAATTCATCAATCTGTTTAAGGGTCTTTTGTCGATCCTGTGGGCAGCATAAATAGATGCAAGATTACATCACTGATGAAAAGGGTATTCTATGCTAAAGAATGAAGCTCCTGGTGATAATCCTGAAGCCCTTTACAGGAAGAGAGGAAAAAATTATGCACCTCGGCATACAAGAGCTTGGTTGCCACTAGCTGAACAATAGCAGCCGAACCCAAAAACTGTAGCAAAGTCTCAATCTGGAAGACGGATCATACATAATGTGTAAGAAAACAAGGTACGCCTGAAGAAAGAAATGATGCAAGTGTTACTACCTCTGTGTAGGCAAGTACTCCCAAGCCAGTAGCTGCAGCAAGACCAATTGTCAGGGGTAAGCCATCTGATCCATCCTGTACATTTAATTGGCAGATTCAGCATTCACCAGCCACAGAAATAAAAAAGACCAAAACCAATGCATTGAAACCTTATAATTCGTACAACGCAGATTTCAAACAAAGTACCAAAAGAAAAAGGCTAAGATGATAACTCACCCCAAATAGCTCGCCCAAGTCCAAACTGAATCCCTTTGTAGGCTCCTTCCAGGGAAGATTACTGCTCTGCAGTGAGACACTAGCAGATGGTGACACTTTGTCATGTGAATAAAGAAGTTATTCAGCAGAAAACACGAGCCACTTAAATGATCAGTACCTTCCATCCCCGACTTCCTTCTGCACCATCCTTCACTGCGAAAGCAGCTTTGTAACCATTGGTTGTGACAAATTCAGCAACTAGTTCGGAGTTCCCATCAAATCTGACTTCCACAATGTTTTTCATTTAAATGTTCAGAAGCAAAAAAAACAATAACAACAAACTGTGTGCATTGTAGTACTGATGGAATACCAACAAGCTAACAAGTATTTGAAATTTTAATGTGAAAACACAAGCATGTAACTCACAAGTCCAGTCTTTAAGTTCAATCCAGTAAGTCAGTGTGTTCAGGAGCTATCTAGAATACTGCAGTAAAGCAGTAGACAAGAAATGCAAGGGTATCTAGATGTAAGGCATCATTTCCAGTATGCTCTTTTCTATATGCAAAATCTTAATAATTTGTCAATATGTTACAGAATTAGTGTTTGACACGGTTCAGAAGCATCAACCATGTGCTCTGGCAATCCAATTTTCCATAAATAAAGAGCATGTATAAATGAGACAAATGCACATCCTGATCGATAATCAAGATGATTTTTAATGACAATTTTGATACCCCAAAAGACCAAAACAGATCAAAATTTTTAGTTAAATTAACTTTTGAAATATCAACACGGCAAGAATGCCTGTGCTTGCTCTGCTAAATTGGTTGTGTCAATTCTGATAGAAAATTTGATGGAAGTGTCAGCACTGAGGACTTAACAATGCAGAAATTTGCTGCCTTGCTCTTTTCTGCATAATGCAGCAAAAATTGGTTCTTGAAATTATGATACGTACTCCAACCATTGATTAATCAGAAGTAATGACACCAAACAATCAAAGACATTGCAGTCATTAACCAAGATTTGAGGTCCTCGCTCGTCATTGTGTTAGACTGCATTAACGCAGTAGACAAGGAATGTTAGACTATCTAGATGTAAGGCATCATTTCTGGCATGCTTTCATACCTTTATTATGCTCTGCTCTATCAGAAAAATATTAATAATTTGGCCATATATTAAAGAATTATTGTGTTCGACACGGTTTAGAAGTATCAGCCATGTGCTGTGGCAATCCAATTTTCCATTGCAAAGAGCATGTATTCAAGATTTTAAATGACAATCTTCGATCCCAAAAAGACACAAAACAGATCAAAATTTTAAGTTAAATTAACTTTTGAAATATTGACACGCCAAGAATGCCTGCACTTGCTCTGCAAATTTGGTTCTTCAAATTCAGATAGAAAATTTGATAGAAGTGTCAGCACTGAGGACTTAGCACTGCAGCAATTTGCTGACTTGCTCTTTTCTACATACTGCAGCAAAAATTGGTTCTTGAAATTATGATACCTACTCCAACCATTGACTAATCAGAAGTAACGACACGGAACAATCAAGCACATTGGAGTCATTAACCAAGATTTGAGGTCCTCACTTGTCAATGATGATCAACGTGGTGTTCTCCGGGTCCTTGAACCGCAGCGCCAGCTTCTTCAAGAAGCCGTTCTTGTCCTCCCCTTTGTACGGCACGGCGGCCGCCTTCTTGTTGGCCTCCCTGAGGTCCGGCGCGCCGGCCTCCCGCGCGTCCTTGAGCGGCCTGATGTCGACGAGCTGCGCTCCGGGCTCCTCGAGCAGCCTCTGGTACGCCGCCCTCGCGGACACGGCGGCGTAGGGCTTGGACCCCCCGCCGGCGCCGCCGCCCAGCAGCTGCCCGAGGAGCAGCGGCAGCGCGATGGCGGCGACGCTGGCGGCAATGACGATGGGGTTCTCGGTGACGAAGTCGACGAGCCCGTCGAGGCCGAGGTCCGGGACCGTGACCGTGAACTCGCCCCCGTCAACGCCGGAGTCGGACGAGAGGCGCAGCGCCTCCTCGTAGGTCGGCAACGCGAGCGCGGCGCCGGCGTGGGAGAGGACGAGCGTGGTGCCGGAGAGGCGCGCGAGGCCACCGCGGAGGGCGTGGGCGGCCAAGGCCCTCGGCGCGGCGTCCGGCCTCGGCTGCTGCTGCTGCTGCCTCCGGGGGCGCGCGGGGGGACTCAGTTGCGTTGGCGCTGCTGAGGAAAGAATGACGGCCATGGCATAACGGTGTTGGCGGCGGCGGCCTCCTCCGGCGTGTCAGCGGCGGGGGCCCGGGGTTTAGGAGACGGGGGTCGGCGAGGCAGTGGCGCGGGGGAGGTGAGCCGCAGGACCGCGGGATGAGGAGGTGGTGAGCTGGGTGGCTGCGACCAGTGAGCGAGCGCCACGTGGATAAAAGAGATCAGAGACGGTGGCCGTGCGAGCGAGAGGCTGGGAGTTTCTGGTGGCTGACAACTGAGATGAGCTCTCAACTCATCCTGTCATCCATCGCTTTTGTGGCCTTTTGGGCTACTGGAGTGCAGTACGCTCGTACCGGCGGCATGTTCCTCGCAGTACACTCCCTCCGGGCGACGGCGGCGCTCGCCGGCGGCTGCCGGAAAGGGTACGGTGCAACCTCGCCGTTGTAATCTGTCATCCTGGACAAGTGAACTGTTCTGAAAGTACAACCGTAATTCGGTCAAATTATGTGATTTCCATATGCGCGAAAAGATAAAATGTACTCCCTATTTGTTGCAATTGACTTTTATTACAAATTTAACAATTCGTCTTATTCAAAAAATTATGTAAAAACCATATATTTTGTTTGCTACATACTTTACTATTATACTGTAGGTAGTTTAAATTTGTCTTATATTTTTATGTATTTGTAATATTATTTTTAATAAAATGAATGGTCAAAGCTAAGAAAAAGTCAGCGGATGGTTTATATGTTATTAGCCTCAAAGTGCTTTTGTGCGGTACATACGTACGTGCGTGTAGACCGATCGTACGTATAGAAAGGTTGTACATTTTGTTTAGCAAAAATGGTGATGTCATATATCATGTTCACGTATGCTTTGGAAGCAAGCATATGTCCGTTCTATTCCGGTAGCTGTTTGAGCTAGACGCCGAAATGTTTTCACGGGCCTAACCATCACCAGACGGTCCAGACACATGAATCTTCGGTAGGACAGAGCAATAGCAACAGAGCAACAATAAACGTCTAAACCTGTCTACATTAGCGTGCACGTCCGTAGTATAGCCTAGAAAGAATATTTCATTTAGGATATGTGATTTTTTAACTTTTCAAAAAAAAAACGATTTGATCCGTCAAAAAGTATGATATAGTTAGATCGTTGCATTGACCACCACACCCTTGGAGTGCTATAGAAAAAAACACAGGAATGAATATGAAAAACACATAGAAAGAGAAGAGTGCGTAAGTAGGAAAATATACACAATAGGGCAAACGTACTCCATGAAACTAAGGCCCAATTTAGTTCCAAAATAACTAAGGCTTAGTTTAGTTCTCTGAAATTTCACCAACTACCCGTCACATTTATCTTCCAAGCACTAATTAGAAGTATTAAATATAAAGTAATGACAAAACTCATTCCACAACCTCATTTCGTCTATTTACGATTCCCATAAGCCATGTCGTGCTTTCTTTTATTTAGTAAGCTCAGCCGAAGAGCCCTAGACCGAAAGCACCTGCAAATGTAACATGCATGCCTTTCGCTGCGCGCCTTTACTTGCTTCCGAAATCATAATGCATATCTTTTCAATATAAAATTTCGAGACGAATCTAACGAGTCTAATTATGTCATGATTAGACAACATCATGCTACAGTTACCAATCTATAATGACAGATTAATTAGACTTAATGAATTCGTCTCACAATTTCCAGTCTATCAGTGTAATTATTTTTATAAATAGTCTACGTTCAATACTCCTAATAAACCTTGAAAGAGGACCCAAAAGTTTCACCTCGCAGATTAAACGTGGCCAAAGAAGAACACTTTTACGGCCTAATGGTAAGTATATTAGTTCACATCAATTTTTCCATTTAGTCATGTTACACAAACGAACTCTTTATTTTAAACATTTTTCCTTTTCATGTTCTTATGGAATTCATTTAACCATATGTGGCACGTGGGGCTTAGGTTCTCTGTTCTAACAAAGCTCACGTCCACATAGGAGAATGCTCTGTGTGAGGTCATCATTCGTCAATATTCTCTCTGTCGTATAAGGAGTGCAATTTTAGAAAAGACTCTAATATCTCATTTGTTAGCTACATGTTGTAAGTTTTGGCATGCAAATACCACTTAATTAGTCAGACAAATTAGATCTATTTTATAAGATTGCATTCGGTTGTAGGATTTTTTGAATGTTAGGATTGCACTTCTTATAAGATGAAGGGAGTACTTGTCAATAGCAATAAGGCAACCTTGAAGGTTTGTCGTGGGCCGTGACATAAGCAGACATTGGATAGACACCTTAGGGCATGCGACATGGCATGTACAACACTGTCCGTCTACGTGATGCTTTTTACAAATACACCCCAGGCTCAGCCCAACGTGCTTCCCGTCGCTTGACGAGGTGACACTCTTTCTCCCACGGTCCACGCCAAGCAAACAGCCACCCCGAGAGCACGACCTCCCTAATATGTACACCCACAGCAACACACATGAATAAGAGAATCGAGGAGCTAGCGATGAGCCGCCCCCAAACTTCCGTCATTGTTGATGGCCCAACCTTATCAATGGATCAACATCCTCATTGTTCCACGAGAGGCCGCCTGCGACTTGGTGCTCTTGCTCAACTCAAGGTGACAAGGTTTTTTATTTTAGAAATATAGAGTATAACATAGACACTCCAACATACACGCTTACTCACCCTTATGAACACATGTACACAAAACTCTACCTCTATGAATACCTCCGAAGGACTGAGCACCCGATAGATCTAGAGATTTCTGAAGTCACCATTAGCATCTCGTTGTCGACGGGAACAGCACTTACCACTTAACGCATAACACTGGTAAAATCCTGGGAAAATCCCAGGAAAAAATGTGAGCACCAGGATTTGAACCCTGGTGAGTAGCGTCTCATTGAACCATTCTACCATTGGACTACAAGCCAATTTGCAAGGCGACAAGGCTATTTGGTGGCTTCTCGCTGGATTTGATTTTGATCAGAGATGAAAGTTCAGAACTACAGAGAAGTAGAGAAAGATAAGAACGAACTCAGGAAGGGGATGTTAATGAGTGGATTAGAATGATGGTTTTGAACTTCTTGGCCCACATGTCAATGGATAAAGTTGCACCTTGTGACGGTGCTTGCTTTTCTTTATTTTATTACTCTGGTTATCTTTCTTTTTATGTTTTTATATTGTGAATTCAAGGTTGCTATGATCCATTATCTATCAAATAGCAACATAATGATATACAAAATAATATGCATGAATGATCTTCGCTACATGCAAATCATTAAATAGTCTGCATTTGATTCTCTATTTGTGAGTTGTATGATCAGTACAGATTACGTGGATCTTTTTGGTTGTAAGAAGAGACAAATGTCTTTTAGGTATTTAGGAATCCTGATGAGCCATCTAAACTCTCAAATAAAGATTGGTGTGCAGTAGAGGAGATATTTCAGAAAAAGCTAAGTAGTTGGAAGGGCAAGCTTCTTTCGTCACGAGGAAGGCTTGCGCTTATCAACACTCGGTGCTTTCAAGCTTTCCTATGTTCATGATGCCTTTTGTTAGAACTCCTAAAGGTGTTTTGAAGAAGTTTGAATATTATAGATCCCACTTTTTTTGGAAATGTTATGACCATAAAAAAATATGGATTGGCTAGATGGAGTATTTTGCGTAAACCAAAGAGTATGTGTGTGGGCGGGGGTGTTCTTGGATTATCGACTTGGAGGTACAAAATAAATATTTGTTGAGCAAGTGGCTTTTTAAGCTGCTAAATGAGGATGGGGTGTGACAAGAGATTATAAAGAAGAAATGCCTAAAAAAACAGAACTCTAGCACAAGTAGAACAGAAAAAGGGAGACTCACACTTTTGGTCAGGGCTAATGGATATTAAGAAGGTGTTTCTTGGAAGGGGCGGTTTGTGGTCCAAGATGACACTCAGACTAGATTCGGGGAGGATCTTTGGGTTGGTAATGAGCCTCTAATGAAGAAGTTCCCATCCTTGTATAACATCACTAGGAAAAAGAACATTACTGTGGCTCAAATTTGAAGTATTGTGCCATTTAACATTTCTTTTAGGCGGGCGGCGGTAGGAGAGAATCGGGTTGAATGATTAAAGCTAGTTAGATGTTGGCTAGATATGCGACTTATTAGGCGAAAGGACACTTTTGTGTGGAATAGAAGCAAGACCTTCTCAGTGTAGTTATTTACAATGTCATTATGACTAGGGCGGGAGTTCCTTTCGATATTTTTTCTTGGAAAGTTAAAGTGATGAGTACTAATCTAGGATTAGCACAAGGGAAGGCCCGATCTTCACGGCAGTAGGTTTTGTAACAACATAACTTGCTGAAAATCAGCGGATAAAGGCTTTATACCTGACCAAGGTTGGATGCGACCAAGTGACGGGGAGAGAGGCACCGAAGAAGCTTCGACTCGATCTCCGAACGACCACAGAACCACGATCCGGGGTAGCTTTATACCAGCCAAGGTTGGATGCGACCAAGCGACGGGGTGAGAGGCACCGAAACCTTGAGGACTTCGACTCGATCACCGAACGACCGCAGAACCACAATCCGGGACTAATCCACACAATACGGTGCAGCCGAACTGGAAGCCATAGAGCACGAACTAGGGGGCCTCAGAGAGATCTTCTTCACGAGTCTTCGAAGAACAAGGAAGAACAAGGGTGTGCAAGGCACTCAGCAGCGTGGCTGCGACAAACCATATGTGGTTACCAATTCATATTGATCAAAACTGAGTTTTCAGTAGTACATAGGGGTATTTATACTAGGAACAACCCTCCTAGGTGGGTGGAAACACGAAAACAAATTGAATAGGTCGCCAATGTGAAAGGGCTCCTCGAAATGGTCTTCTGAGCTTTTCCCGCGTGGCTGTTTGGCTTCGAGTAGTCTTCAATGTTTTGACCATAACTTCTTCTAGGGAACTCCAAATGACTAACGGCCAGATGCGTTTGAAAGCTAACTCGATTATCTTTCCAACGGTGTATAGCATGCTATGTGAAACTTCGTAGATTGGTACAGTTTAATGCCCAAACTTATGCTTCGAAAGCGCCGAATGGCATTGCCGAATGACTTTTTCTTTGAACTGTCATTGCCAAATGGCATTGCCGAATGACGAGGATTTTTGCCGATTTCAGCTTCGTGGTCTTCATCTTGATGACTCTCTTCCATGTACCCGAGAAGTATCAACATACAAGACTTAGGTAGCATAAAGTTATCATTAGAATTGAGTTTAAGTTCACAAAGTAGCGCGTGCACCTCTTGTTGTATCTTTTTAGCTCGGCTGCGTGTGATTGGTCCCGTAGGTGTTGGTGTAGAGGTCGGCAATGTAGTCGATGAGGTCGGCAAAGTGGTTGGAGTGGTCGATGACGTCGACAAAGTGGTTGGAGTGGTCGATGACGCTGGCGTGTGCATATCATCCTCCCCCTCTTGACAAGAAGTCGTCCTCGACTCTATGGCATAACTGAGGCTTGGAGTCGTCCTCGACTCTATTGCATAACGGAGGCTTGACATGTGCACATCATCCTCCCCCTCTTGAAAACGAGTCGTCCCCGACTCTTCTTGTTCAAAGAATGGAGATTGGTCGCCATCTTCAAAGATGGTAGAAGGACTCTCGATAACCCTTTCATGGTTGAAATGATAACAATCAAGCTTTGTAGGTACTATGACATGTATTTCCTCCAATATTCCAAGATGTTTTGATCTGTAATCATACAATCCTAGTAGTAGCTTTGCCATATGAAAATAAGAAGGATTGAAGTTTAATATAGCTTTCACCTTGCATATTCGTTTGACAATGATGATTCCTAATGTACATATGTGGTCCGCATCATTTTCCTCGTCTTGAAGAAAAGTTATCCCAAACTTTTTAAAACCTGAATAAAGAATGTACAAAAGGAAAAATATATATGCATGATAAATGAATATGTCATCCGTTTTTTCATTTTTATTGTTTTCCATCACACTATTTTCAAAACAGCATGCAGGTTGGATATATTTCACTATCATAAGGATGTGTGCGTCACCCCCCTTCCTTGGAAAAATGTCGACCTCGACTTTCGGTTGTACTGCAAAAGACTATTAACTTGAAACATTATAGCAACAAATTTCATCTTACCACGATGAAAAAGCATCATTGACATTTGTTTACCTACAAATAGGTTATGGAATGGGAGAACAAAAATTTCTGTGACACAACACAATTTATTTAGCATCTCCAATTTCACCATCCCAAGATGATATTGTTTACGCACATGGTGAATAAATACCAAGAACACTCCAGCAGTTTTTGTTGCATAAATCATTCATAGGTTGAGATATAGACCCTTCAAATGCAATGCTCATGGATGTGGATAAATGTTTCTCAAGTGCACAGATTGCACATTTTTGCATAGCACTTGTTTCTTCTAATGGAATATATGAACATGGGGAAGATATTGAGGGTTCTAAATAACAAGCACTAAGCAATTGGTTCATCATATCATCAGAAAAATACATATCACAAGAATGATGACACCAATCAGCAATCATGTCAGTAGTTATGCAAATGGAATGAACATAAAAATTATTTATAACATGTTCGCCAATGAGAATAAATGTAAACTTGCAGCTATAAGCATTATTCAAGGAGCTAGAAGATGTTACCATAGAAATATTCTCTAGCATTTTGTTGACATGAATAAGCATATCAAACTTAGTATAAAACAAGCGATTCGCACAGGAGATCCTTTTTCAAATAATTCAGCACTAGTAATCAACCGAACGAAAGTGACATTTATTGGTATGTAAAGTATTGCATGGATCAATCAAAGTACAAATGGTAGTATCAAGATCAATTTCAACATTTGTATCAGCATGTGGTTCAATCAATTCAGCAACAATTGTTTTAGAATGGTCGACTAAAATTATAGCACATATATCATCAAATTGAGCACTGTGTTTGTCATTAAAATTCATACCTGGTCCATTTGTGATACCTGTTAATTCCAAAGATTGTGTTTGTACCATGTTAGGCATCTCTGAATTGTTACCTCCATTATCCATCTCACTGGGTGTGGCTAAATAAAGTAGTGGTTCGGGGCACGTGTAACTATCCTCATGATGTGGGAGCATTAGGATATCATGCCTCGTATCACTCTCCGAATCCATCTCTTGATCTTCCTCATCAAAAATTGGGGGCTTGTCATAATTTACCACATCATTTTCTTCAAAGAACTTCGTATCTCATGAGAAAACGGACAGAAGAGATTGTCATGTTAGAAATAAATATTTCCTCACATGGCCTATTCTCTATTTCGCTCAATGTTTGTGTATTTTCCCCACACAGACTTATGTGGCTCTCCCGAGATATAGTGGAATCGCTCAATGTTTTCTTTTTAACCCTCACATTCAATTTGGCTTTGTGGCTTTCTTTCTCACATGGGTTTGGTATTAAATCATCTTCCAAGAAAAAAGGGACAACATTGCCATCATATCCATCAGCCACAATCTCCACATGTGGGATATGTTGCATATGTGCAAATTTAGATGGACGATTTCTTGATTTGTAAAGTCCACAATCAACCTTCTTGTCATTTTGCTTCAGCACTTTTGCATCATGCATCTTTTGTCGCTGTCCAGAATGTCTTTTCTCCTTCAAAGATGCACATTCTCTTGTATCAACAAGCTGAAATGTACCTTGTTTTGCGAGAATATCTTAATGTTGCAGTAGATGAGTTCCGGACAAATGTATTATCAATTTCCGAGAGATCTTTGTTGCTGCTTATGATGATAATCCGAGGGAACAAATCGCCTTCGCATAACTTGCTTCATTTCAGCCCATGTATTGATGTGATCCCTGCCCAACACAAGTTGATTTTCTTGCACATCCTTCCACCATGTCGAGCATAACCATAGAATTCCATTGCGGCTAAGTGTACTCGTTTGTGTATCCAAGACACGATGTACACCAAAAATATAGTCACACTTTTCCTCCCAAACAAGATAAGCCTTGGGGTCTTCTATTCCAAAAAAATTGGGTATATTCAAATCAACCCAAGGTATGAAATCTGAATTTCTTCGTCATAGGGATCATAAGAGCTGCAGGAATCACCTTGTGTGTCATGATCATTGAAGCTCACATGGGTGACAAAGCCATGCACGGGAGCACTTCCTCTTTTTGAAGAGCACGTGTGGAGGCACCATTAATGGAGTTTTTCACACCACACTCAACTTGTGGAGCAGCAGGAACACGTCGAGGCTGAACCCGATCGGCACGCCTACCACCACCACAACGGTCATCACGACCACCTCGGAAATGGACATGAGAACCATGCATGAAACTAGAATTTTCATCACTAGAATCTTCATGTTGATGTCGTCGTTCTCTTCGATCCCCAGCGAGAAGACGTTCATTGAACATCCTCTCCATGGCATCCAAGAGCGAGTTTTGTAGACGGTGCAACTCGGCGCGGCGGGATAGGGGCTTCATGTTCTCCGCGATGGCCACCACGAACACTCGAATCGGATCCCGCCATGTTAGGATATTGCAAGAGAAGGTGGAATAGAAAAATTTTGTGGAATCACACAACCTCACCTCTTGCTTACCCTAGTTCTTACCCGTTCTCAAAGACGTGAGTGTGCTAGTGTGGCAAATCCCGGTGTGATTAAGCGGTCGAAAGGTTACGGAACGAGAGGTCCGGTTTACGGCTTTTTGTGCAGCTATAGGTGGCTGTTCAAGGAAGGCTTATGGTACGAAACCAAGTGTGTAACTCGCTCACAAAATTGTAAACGTTGCTGTCCCGAACACCACCAACTTGAGGTTACCGATATCAAACTTTTAATTACACAATCCGCAACACGACCCCTTTCAACTTCTCTTTTTTGTTGTCTCTTTCTTTTACTCTTTCTTTCACACTTTTTTTTTTTTTCGATTTTTTTTAACAGCAAACACAAGCTAACATATGAGAGGTGCGGAAAAAAATAAACACGGTGGAAGAAAGAAGATGGTGATTAGCAACACGATGAACGCAACACACAAAGCAACAGTACCACAAAAAGGCTAGGGGATTTTTTTTTGTTTGGCTTTTTAGTGGACTGTAGGACATGAACAAATAAAGTAACAGATAAGGGTGGGAGGGTGGATGATAACAAAAAACCTACCGTGACAACGATAGCTCTGATACCAGATGATGAGTACTAATCTAGGATTAGCACAAGGGATGGCCCGATCTTCACGGCAGTAGGTTTTGTAACAACATAACTTGCTGAAAATCAGCGGATAAAGGCTTTATACCTGACCAAGGTTGGATGCGACCAAGTGACGGGGAGAGAGGCACCGAAGAAGCTTCGACTCGATCTCCGAACGACCACAGAACCACGATCCGGGGTAGCTTTATACCGGCCAAGGTTGGATGCGACCAAGCGACGGGGTGAGAGGCACCGAAACCTTGAGGACTTCGACTCGATCACCGAACGACCGCGGAGAACCACAATCCGGGACTAATCCACACAATACGGTGCAGCCGAACCGGAAGCCGTAGAGCACGAACTAGGGGACCTCGGAGAGATCTTCTTCACGAGTCTTCGAAGAACAAGGAAGAACAAGGGTGTGCAAGGCACTCAGCAGCGTGGCTGCGACAAACCATATGTGGTTACCAATTCATATTGATCAAAACTGAGTTTTCAGTAGTTCATAGGGGTATTTATACTAGGAACAACCCTCCTAGGTGGGTGGAAACACGAAAACAAATTGAATAGGTCGCCAATGTGAAAGGGCTCCTCGAAATGGTCTTCTGAGCTTTTCCCGCGTGGCTGTTTGGCTTCTGAGTAGTCTTCAATGTTTTGACCATAACTTCTTCTAGGGAACTCCAAATGACGAACGGCCAGATGCGTTTGAAAGCTAACTCGATTATCTTTCCAACGGTGTATAGCATGCTATGTGAAACTTCGTAGATTGGTACAGTTTAATGCCCGAACTTATGCTTCAGGAAACTGCCGAATGGCATTGCCGAATGACTTTTGCTGAACTGTCATTGCCGAATGGCATTGCCGAATGACGAGGATTTTTGCCGATTTCAGCTTCGTGGTCTTCATCTTGATGACTCTCTTCCATGTACCTGAGAAGTATCAACATACAAGACTTAGGTAGCATAAAGTTATCATTAGAATTGAGTTTAAGTTCACAAAGTAGCGCGTGCACCTCTTGTTGTATCTTTTTAGCTCGGCTACGTGTGATTGGTCCTGTAGGTGTTGGTGTAGAGGTCGGCAATGTAGTCGATGAGGTCGGCAAAGTGGTTGGAGTGGTCGATGACGTCGGCAAAGTGGTTGTAGTGGTCGATGACGCTGGCGTGTGCATATCATAAAGTGCTCTCAAAAACCAAGATTTTCCTTTGGTATTTAAGGCAAGGTTGTGCTCCTCACTAAAGATAATTTGGCTAAGAGGAAATGGAAAGGGGGTACTGAATGTTGTATATGTGGTGAGAATGAGACAATACAACATCTCTTTTTAGTGCCCAATTGCTAGGCAAGTATGGAGCACGATTAGCATAACCTTTAATATTAAAAAACCAAGAAGTATGAATGATATTTTTGGGGCATGATTAAAATCTTTAGCGTTAAGCAAAAAAAAGCTGGTGTTGCTTGGTGTAGTGGCAGTGTGTTGGACTATGACTTAGCAAGAATAATGTTGTTTTCCAAAGATCAAAACCTTATTCATGTTTGCAGGTAATCTTTAAATGCGCATTTTGGATCCGGAGTTGGTAAATTCTGACCAAGGAAGAGGAGCGGAGAAGCTTGATGATTGGAGGTCGTTGTTTAGAGACGACGACATTAAAAATCTTTAACAAGTTTGGTTGGAATTCATTGAGAAGGATTTTAAAGTAGTAGGTCTTTCTCACTGCATGTGTTGGTTGCAAGTTTGTTGCATCTTTTCTTTGTTCCAACTGTCTTTGGTGTCTAGTAAACATGGAGTCTTGAGTTGTGGTTGCAGTCTGAGTACTATCATTGTACTGTTTAAACCTTATCTAGGCTGCATACATTCCCCAGGGGATGTAGAGGCTGGATTTTAATCCAATTTCTAAAAAATGATCAGTCTCTCTAGTTGTCTGTACATCAGATTCTATACATTTGCAAATGGTCTCTCATTTGTGGGTTGTACATGCCAGGAGCAAGCTCAAGCTTAGGTGGCTGTGTGAGATCCGACCCATCGCACATTGAAGTATCCCCAAGAGCTTGAAGCATATATTTCCTTCTCTCCATTGAATAGGAATCTTTAATGTTGAGCGGGGTATATACTAACGTATTTATATTTGCGGCTTCTAAGTACAAGCTTTACTAGAATGCATAATCTGGATATAGGGGCATGCATGTGTCTCACCCCAGGACACAATTTGGATTCACCGAA
Organism: Cenchrus americanus; assembly: GCA_947561735.1. Lineage (NCBI taxonomy): Eukaryota > Viridiplantae > Streptophyta > Magnoliopsida > Poales > Poaceae > Cenchrus > Cenchrus americanus. The sequence continues at coordinate 198,768,390 of OX387240.1, forward strand.
TTCGAACAAAATGAGAAGTTTAGATGGGATTCAGGGATTGTGGGTAGACGGTATATGGAGAGAAAGCTATAGATTCATAATGTTTATGGAGTTGCCTTGGTGGTGTGTATATATGGCCTCCTTCAACATGAGGAGTGAAGGCTTATTTTTAATTATTTTACTAGGTGATACCACGTGTTGCTACATAATTTTTTAAACAAAATTTTAAAGTGCATTGTGAAAGTAAGAACACCAAAGTGATTGCATGACGTGAAAAGGCTTATAGCCTAGTGGTTACAAGAGCCCCGGTAGCACACCCCAGGTCCTAAGTTCGACTCCTAGTGGGAGCGAATTTCTCAGGATTTAACAGCGTTTGTACTTTAAGTGGTAGGCGAAGTTCCCCTCGCCGATGAGGTGCCTGTGACTTCATCAATCTTGAGGATTTACCGGCACAATTTTCGAAGATGCTCCTAGGTGTAGGTTTGCACGCACGTGTTCATAAGGATAAATGTGCATGTGTTGTGAGTGTCTCCGATGTACTGTGTAATTCGCAAAGTGATTGCATGACACCATTCTTTTGTAAACAAGATTAAACATGAAAGCATGATAATTTTGTTGAGAGAGAGCCATTCTAAATTACTAATCCTATATTTTTTCTACTACGGGGATTTTGTGGCATGCTGGTCACAAAGACATGATATTAACCACAGAAAATCGGTTGAAGACATAAATTTATGATCTTGAGGGTGATGGCATGGTGTATAGTGGATGGTGACGTGAAATAGTTGAGAAGTCAATGTGTAACTTGTAGTGTCAATTGTATACATTCAATCCACAGTGGAAAAATTAATGAAGCAGAGCTATCTCCTCTTTCTACGCTATCTAGCACGACTTCCAAAGCCTTTTTTCTCTCACTGCAGCTCCGAATTGGTCTCCTGCATGCACTCACTTCACTCTCTCTCCTGTTTATATTGTTGGAGAGGGCCTATTGTTGTCCACTGTAATTGTGTCCTAGGCTAGCCAAGCATCCACTCAGGCTATGGCCTACCTTACTGGAAAGCAGGTTAGCACTGCATAAGAATTTTTAATTTACTTTTTTGTTATTTAAGGATTCATTTCTTCCATCTGAAGGGATATTTGGGAAATGTTTCTATAGAATTATATTTAAAAAATATATTACACTTCTCCTCGATGCTTACTCTCTCACTTAAAATTGTAAGTGGCTTTGATTTTCTAGGTGCATACAAATACCATTTTTTACAGGTTGTGTACTCCACAGTGGACATGCATGCATTAATTTCTTGAGATATGCGCCCATCATTAAGATTTTCCAAACAGATCATATTTACACCTCCAAAGGTTTAATGAGCTAATTTCTTAAGATAAGCAGGTGTTACTTTTTGCTTGATAAAAATAACTCCTACTAGCTATACTACCAATTTTAATTTAAGGAACTATTAATTATGTACTCCGGATTGGATATGCATGCAATACATTCTTAACATATGCAACTATTACATCTGAAAGAAGATAAGCAACCATTATGTCAGATGCTCCAGATAAATCCTATTTATACCTCCAAACATAAGCTGTGAAAACCACAAACTCACAGCAGAACCGCAAGCTGGACTGAGGAAGCATATCCAAGGAAACAACTTTATGGCAACCAGAGCGGCATCTTTTGCTCTGTGCATCCTCCTCCTCACCGTGTGCTCAAGTTCGTTGGTTTCTTGCTCAAATTAGTGTTGCAATTTGTCTGTAGACTCACTTTTTTCAAACTTACATCGAACTATATGTTGCTATCACTCTTATCTATGTAGGGGCGGCAAAGGATGGAGGCCTCTCGGAGTACCAATCTGACGCAAGTGCTAAATCACATTGTGGCAGAAACTTCGTCGCCAGCCAGGGCACCTGCGATGATACCAAGTGTCGGGGACTCTGCAACGACATATATTTTAAGGAACCCAAGGTCATTGATGTAGCTGGAGCCTGCGAAACTCCAACATCTTGCCTTTGTGTGGTAAATTGCGAGAATGATGTTTAACCATGTTTTGTCATGAAAGAAATTAAATAAAGAACAGTTTGATCATGGTTCGTTTTGATTTTAGACATTTTATGAGTTGATTATATTTTTTAATATTTGTTTTGCAAAAGAAAAGGAGTTTGTTCTTTACAATAAACTAGCAAATATGCTCATAAGTTGCAACGAGAGAGACAAGAAAAATCTTGTCACTCGTCTAAACCAATTAATATGGTCTAGAACATTGGTCATAACTTAATTTATGGCCCACATTATTTTTATTTTCAAAATAAGTAAGTAAATATGTCAGTAAACCCGGGCGTATGATGTTAACGCTTTTTGAGAAGAACTAAGCAACTCGCATCAATAAGAGAGAAGCAAACATCGTCACTAATTAGCTGAACATAGAACAAGGTTAATTTTGCAAACTCAAACTTTAGCTGATCACTTGACATGGACCCACAACGCATAGATATGAAAACACCTTTGTGAACCTTTTCTAAACATCTAACTTTTAAAAACCATACAAATCATGTGCATCCTCCTTCGTCGATAAAGATAGGAAAGTAAGTAATATAGTTGCTGCTGCTAACAGTTGCATATGATAGCGAAGCCGGTCAGAATTATGTATGACGATGGTGAAGTCTCCTAATAACTACAAGCAAATGATATAAAATAAATAAACAATACACCACACTATTAAAATAGTTTATATAAATCATACAAATTGAAATAATTAGAATAAGAAAGAAAATTATCTAATGAAAGGACCCTTCAGATATTTTACGGGAAATTTGGAGGATGCATCAATGATACAAATATTTAAGGATTGAATAAATTTTAGTCACATAAATAGAATTTGAATAATTAAACATGTTTTAATAAAAATGATTGGTTTAAGGATCTACTAGTATATGTGGTTAACCATATATGTGAGGAGGTAATAATATGCAAGTTCTCAAGATATCCGAGAAAAATGTGAAGTTTTGGGGGGTTTTGTATGCAAAAGTGAAGGGTGTGGCTGTGGTTAAAGCATCTGAGAACTGGAGAATCGAAAATTATCTACAATTTATCAAGACACAAGAAGCAGTGCAACATATAGGTAGAAGATGAAGGGTTAAATAGCAAAGTAAGAAGTGGTTTCCTACTAAGTGCGTGGGAAGAACCACGGTCCAGCGCTCGGCGAAGTTGTTTTTCTCCAGTTTAGATCTAAAGCTACCAATTTTTTCGGTTTAGCACGCCTAGACAGAATTGAACATAGCTTTGTACCCTTCGCACTGATTCCCCACAGTTTTTTTGGTACGAAAAAATTGATAGAACACTACCTCCCTCCCGCTCGGGTCGCCAGCGCTTAGGGCGACTTGGGCGGCAACCCGACCCCGCCCGGCGAGCACCCCCCTCCCTTGACCTCCCCTCCCTGCCGTTGCCCCAAAAACGGTGGCGGTGGGGCCATCCCCTCGGCGGCGAACCCCTGCGGGGCGGCGGAGCGGAGCAGCATGTCCTCGGGGTCCCTGTGGCCGGATCCGGCTACCCTCCCCCCGCCGGGATTCATGGCACGCGGTCGTGGGGGCCCCGAGGGCGGCACCGACGGCTTTGCGGCGGTGCCGGCGAGGGGGGCGCGCATCCGTGTCCCCTTGCCGGATTCGCACCCCCCCACGGTCGGATCGGCGACGAGGCGCCGGTTGTGGCGGCGGCGGCCTTCGGGGGCGTGCGGGTGTCGGAGGTGATTCGGGATTGATGTCAATATCATGGTTGGAGCTCGCACATCCGGAATTGAATAATGGTTCTTGTGTAGACGGTGAGTGAGGTGATATTGAAGGTTGTGATGACGATCTAGGAGATGACGTTGGTCGTGAACCGCGGGGACTTGTAAAAGGGATTGATCCCTCCGTCTGGGGGATTATAATGTAACGTTTGGGCCACAATATGATTCTGTGAACCGCATCCTTGAGTTTCCTTTCCCCCTCACCTCCTGGGATGTCTAGCTCTAGATCTTCAAATTGTGGCTGACAAATCTCCTCCACAGAAACCAAGGCGTAACCAAGTGGAATCAACATGCCGTGGCTAGTCTATCCAGGAAAATGCGCAAAAGCACTTATGTACGCCACCTGCATTGTGATGTTGCCGAATGGCTTGTGCAGCTCACATGGGGGGCACCGACAGAAAAAATCCATCGGGTATTGTTGGTTGTCATCCACTGGAACTTCTTCGATTGCCCTCAGCTCTTCAGGGCCCTCTATGCAAGCACCTAGTGCGACCTCTATGCAAGCACCTGGTGCAACCTCGGTAGAAGAACAACTGCTTTTTCGAGTGGAAGGGCTAGTGACGGGATCTAGAGGTACGTCGGGCAGTGCTCCAGTTTGGGCTATTTGAGATATCGTTACGACCAGTCGCCGTTCAATCTCTACCTGCATCTTTTCTTCTTGTTCTTTAAGTCTTTGCTCCATCATTTGGTGCCAATGCTCCTCTTCGCGCTCTTTTCTTCTTTTGTGACTTTTATAGCTATCGAGGTTTCCCTTGAAAGCATACTTCCACGACACCACCCCGTAGCCCCTGCAACGTCCTGGGTGTTCTGAATTCCTGAGCGTCATAGTGAGCTCATCCATTTCTCTGTCAACCTACAATCTACCAGCTCTGACATCTTCTATTTTTTCATTAACTCAAGTGCCTTCTCTCATAACGTGGGTGGGAATTCAAGGGTACCATCATTCAGGTTCAATCTGCCTCCATGCGCATAGTACCAATTCTTCAATCGATCGGGCTAGTGAAAGACTGTTGATATGGTACCTTTGGCATAAGGTCTTGTTCCATCTTCTGCCACTTGGGAATTTCTACCGCGTAACCACCTCGACCAAGACGATGGTTGTACTCCCCTTTCTTACTAGCACTGTTCTTCCCTTGGGTACTTTTTTGGGCAAACATTTCACTTTTCTTGTATTCAACAAAGGACTTCCAGTGATCTTTTATCTTCGAATATTCATCCCAATTTGAAGTTCGGTTGTTCTTGATAAAATCCCTAGTCAACTTCTTCTTGGAATTCTGAATTGAGTTGCCATCTTCGCTAGAGTCCAACCTTTAACAAGGTTTGCATCGACACCTTCAGGAAGTGTGAAGTGTTTTAGCACATCATTCCACAACTGGTCTTTTACTAAGTCTGGAACCACGTATGGATTACTTGGTTTTCCCTTCCATTCTCTGTACTTGATGGGCACATTGTCCCTTACAATGGCCCCGCATTGAGACACGAAATTGTCCTTGATTTTTTTGGAGCACAAGGCTGGCCAAGCTTTGACACCTCCGTGATACGATACATCACATCGCCGACAATTAGTTGTGTACGACCTCTCTTGTACTTTTTCATTGTCGATCCAGAAGCCTACAAGTACCATGCATATTCGATATTTATTTATGTAAGAAATGGGGATATCAAATTAATACTAATGAACTTAATGCATGATATGTATACCTCGTTGGAACCTTCTGAATTAGCATCCTCAAGGTCCTCATTTTTTTCTGAGTCGGCGGCTATGTCATCCTTGTTATTTGCAAAGTCATCGGCGGCGATGCCTCCTTCACCGATTATATTTAGAATAATGTCCTCGTCCGTGTAGGTTGCAATGGCATTTGCACCGCGAACAATAATGTCCTCCATAATCCTTTCATCGTTGCAACTGTTATCCATCTAGAATAAACAGTAGTTTTCTATTAATCGACATGAATTTATGAGAATATACAAGAATTTCTATCTATTTCTGGAATAAATAAAAATAAACACTAATTTTCTATGAATCGACACAAATTTATAAGAATATACAATAATTTCTATATATTTCTAGTATCCATCTAGAATAAACAGTAATTTTCTATGAATCGACACGAATTTATGAGAATATACAATATTTTTTCTATTTCTAGAATCAACAAGAATTAACTGTATTTTTCTATGATTCGACATGAATCTATGAGAATATACAAGAATTTCTATCTATTTCAGGAATAAACAAGAATAAACACTAATTTTCTATGAATCTATACAAATTTATGAGAATATACAATAATTTCTATGTATTTCTAGTATCCATCTAGAATAAACAGTAATTTTCTATGAATGGACACGAATTTATGAGAATATACAATAATTTCTAGGTGTTTCCAGTATCCATCTAGAATAAACAGTAATTTTCTATGAATCGACACAAATTTATGAGAATATACAATAATTTTTTCTATTTCTAGAATCAACAAGAATAAACAATAACTTTCTATGAATCGACACGAATTTATGAGAATATACAATAACTTCTATTTATTTCTAGAATCGGTAGTGTCGCCTACCACAGTCGGCGAGGAGAAGGGGCGAGACGGCGGCAGGATCCTGGGATGCGTCGAAGGAGGCAGTGGGGATTCGGGGCGAGACGGCGGCGGGATCCTGGGTGCATCGAGGGAGGCAGTGGGGAGCCAGGAGAGATGACAGTCAGCGATGCTAGGCAGAAACATATTTAATTAGAATTGTTATACACATATTTAGTATAGTTTTATACATAAATTTATTCTTCAAATGAAATTTTAAAAATTGCTGACATAAACAATTAATTTGTTTGCGTCAGCAAGACCCAATTAAAATTTGGGGGCAGGGTCGGTGTATGCTGGTGGCTGGGGGGGGGGGGGAGGGCGTGCCCGTACCGGCATTGGGGAGGACAACTGTGAGGCTGAAGGCAGAGGCAGCAGGACGAGGTGACAATGTTGATGCGCGGGCACAGGCGACAATGCGCAGGCCGGCCGGGCGGCAAGGCGCGCGGCGGCGGCAGAGCCCCAGAGGCTAGGGAGTACAGCATGGAGAAGGAGGATGGGGAGGAGAACGACGCGAGGAGGATGGAGAGGAGGAGCCCCGGACGCCGGGGTAGGTCTGGGAAGAAGCCCCCCGCGTTCCAGGGGCTAACGGCGGTGGACCGGCAGCGTGGCGGGGGGTGAGGGCATCAGTGGGTCGGTGGACGGAGGATTCCGGGAGGCCGGCGGTGGCGGAGAATTTCAGGAAAAGAGGATGGGGGGCGCCGCGGAAGGCAACAGTCGGGGAGGATGACGACGACAGAGGAGGAGGAGGACACGACGACGATGGCGACGGATCAGGGACGAAAAAGTGGCCAAGTGCTGGAGGGGGGTCGCTGCTTTTATATATAGACACCCCTTTAGTTCCGAGTCGTGTAACGAACCGTGGCAAAAGGGGGGCCTTTTGTCACGGTTGGTGAGACGACCCGGGACTAAAGAGCGATTTCGCGCGGGAGCCCCCAAAAGGGAAACTTTCCCTCTTTAGTCTCGGGTGGTGTTACCACCCGAGACAAAAGGCCCCCCTTTTGTCTCGGGTCATGTCGGTGCAGAATGTAGTCTCGACACTAACTAGTAATGAGCGCTGAGATCTTCCTCTCCATGGGCCGGTGCTAGCGACTAATGACACTAGGTTTATCCTGGTTCCGGCTGAGGCCGTACGTCCAGCAGCGGTGTGCTCGGGGCACTGTATTGCTTTGCACCGCGGTGATCGTGGAGGGGGGCTACAAGCGTGGCGGGAGAGGAGTCCTGGCCTCCAAGTCCCAGAGGTATTGATTGAGGCAAGTGCCAATATCGTGGTGAAGGCGGAGAGCGCGTGGGTGATGGCAGTCCGTCGTCCCCCTGCGGCCGGGGGACTGCCCCTCCTTTTATAGGCCAAGGAGGGAGCAGTTTACATGCATGCCGCACTATTCTCCTATGTGTGGAGGCGTGGCGAGCAGCGCCACGGAGCTGACGGCCGTCCTAACGAATCTTGCACCAGTTGGGATGTCGTGGCGCGTCCTGTGCTCGTACAGGAGCAGCTTCGAGGGTGGCGGCGTAGTGGTTGATTGTCCGGCCGCCGCCGCAGGCCGGTTCGAGGGTGCCGTCTTATGGGAGGTCCGTACGCGGCACAGTGGCGGTCATGGCGGCGTCCCGTATCCGTGTGGTCCAATAGCGTCGGGGATGTCGTCACAGTGCCCAGTGTGGCGCGACAGTGGCGGGGATGGCTGCACAGGGTTGACAGCGACGGGGAAGACCGCTCTCGCCGGCCTGACGTCATGGTGTAACCCTGTGTAATCACGGAAAAAGTATTCGAGGGTCCCGCCGGGCCCCCTTCGAGGGCTCGACGTGTTAGCCGTACAGGAGTAGGCGGCACAGTGTCACGGTGCTAACACCGGCCTCATCACACAGTGTTACATAGTGGCAGGGATGGCCTTACCGGGGAGTCGGTGGAACAGCGTCGGGGCGTGATTCCCAGACGTGTCAGGGTCGTGGCGTGCGCCCTGTGGTGTCAGAGCATTGAATGCCTGTAAGCGGGGGTAGGAGCGGGGGCGACGTGCACGCAGGTACCCTCGAGCGAGGCGGAGCTCGCCCGAGGGGGCGTTTAGCCCTCGAGCGAGGCGGACCTCGCCCTAGGGGGCATCCGCCGTGCCACCCTGGCGGGCTGCGGGGGCCACCAGGGTCGTGATCGTGTCGTGCGCGTGTTTCAGGTTCGTGAGTTAGTTCGTGCATTGTGTTTTTTGCGGGTTTTAAGCGGGTTTCCCCTGGTTATTTAAGGGACCCTCATGGCTGTCCCCGACAGTAGCCCCCGAGCATCTGCGGGTGTACCCGTTAGGGTCTCGCAGATGCTGACGCTTGCTGATGGGACATTCTTCCCTCCTGGTTTCTAAATGCTGTTCCGTGGGGCCGCGTCAGTGGACCCGTGGGTCTAGCCCCCGAAGCCCTGCAGGAGTGTGAGTGCTCGTGCAGGGTTTTTTCGTGAGACCCTGTTGACGGTTAATAATTGTATCAAAGTTCGTTCGTGACTCGCAAGCGTACAAGTCTCCCGTCGTAGTCAAGGGACCCTTCTTCACTCGAGTGGTGAACCCAAGGTATCGAATCCGTGGAACAAATGTGTGACGCAAAACTTAATCTATTAAAGCCAAGTAACTTCAATCTTCGATAAAAGAAACCTAATGCATCTAAGTAAAAGACACAAAACGAATCTAATCTACTAAAAACCGGAGAAAACAAAGTAAGATTGGGTAGATAAACCGATCTAGAGGGATCGGGGTAAGCCTTTTGTTGAAGTTCCAAGCAAGAGAAGAAGTAGCAAATCGAATCTTAATAGAAGCCTCTTTAAATCGTGGTTTCCCGTCCAAATCCGAAAACATCCGCCTTTCGAGACCCCCGTTCGTCACAACGTATCCCTATTCATGCGGGGAGCTTAGGGCGAGTCAAAAGACAAGTCGAGATTCTTTCGGAAGATCCGGCGTGTACCTCTAGCCACCGCGGCTACAAGAACACCCTATGTAATCTATCTCAAGAATAGAATTGAAATAAGCAAAGCCGATCGAAAAACGAAATCTTCGAGGAAACACTTGATCGCTGGGAAAAGATTCAACTTGATAATTCAACTATAACAATGATACATACACAAGATCACCACCGGGATCCTTCCTTGATCTTGCTTCTAGCTCGGGAACTCCGACGTGGTCTTCCGTGCAAGGTTCCCACGGCGGCTAGGGGAACCCTAGTCAACTAGCTCGACCCTCTCCTCTCCGAGATGGTGTCCCTCTCTTCTCTGCTTCTCGGCGGCCGAAGACGAAATCTTCTCCCCGTGGCTCTCGGTCAGGGGGCTATAAATAGCCCGATTGGCGGCTAGGGCAAAGGAGAGGGTGTTTGGGCCCAAAATGGGCGTCCTCGGGCCGACCGGACCGGGCCGGCCGGCCCGGGCCCATTTAGGCCCGGCCCGTGGGCTCCTTTGCCCCACGTCGGTTCCCCTTGCTTCCCGGATGTTTCCCCCTTCGCATGTAGGTCCATGTCGTCGGTTTCTCTCCGAATTGGACTCAACTCCTTGTCTTGCAAGATTCGGCACTTTTCCGGTCGGGTCCCCGGAGTCCGTCGTCTTCTCGGATCAAGTCCCCGGCTTCTTGGAGTTAAGTTTGCTTCATTGCATGACTTGTACGGGGCTTCAAGGTCCGGTCATGAGGTGCTTGATGAACTTATCCCGAAAGTCTTGCATTCAACACTAAAACCCCGCATAAACATTAAACTCCAAAACCGACATGCACACGTGAACTTGTTATACCACGGGGGTTAGTACCAATGGATAAGGTATAAAATTCATGCCAACACCGAAGGTAAACTCATGGCTAGGTTGACGGATTTTCACCGTCAACATCTCCCCCATGCTTAAACCTTGCTCGTCCTCGACTAAGCCTTCGATGGATATCATCATTGCCAAACAATGTTTAAACTTTGCACTTGATCACACATGAGAAAACATAATGCTCTCAAAATTTTAATTCATTAAAGTTCCATAATGTGCTAGCCTTCATCTCTACGGAGGGTAGATTCTTATTAAGCTTATCCCACAAGTATTAACATGCTCACAAAGTTTTAAATAGATCTCAGAATTTTTGAAATAAAGAACGAGATAAAGAAAAGCTAAACCAAATTCACAAATTTAAATCATCTCGTGTATTGCTCATGAACTCTCATCTCACTTGTCTCTCAAGCCTATATATTCTACTCCTTTCCCTCTCATATATATGTGGTAGGCTTTATATGGAGCTTTGGGAAAGTTTAGTCCTAACAAGATTTTATAAATGAGGTGTTGTCAAAACAAGACAAGCTTCTCGTGGTCTTACCGAGACTCGTCAAAAAGGTCATTGGAAAATAATGTTAAATCAAGGAGGGGAAAGAGAAAAATACACACACTTTTAGATGAGTGGACATGTGCAAATGGCAAAGAATGATCCCGAGGCACAAAGGAAGTCCTCGTTATCGGATTGCACATGGTTGGAAAATGAGAATGGATCTTTTTAACTTGAAGCCTTGAATGCACTCTTAGAGAACCGGGGAGTTCACTTTACGCACATATATTTTTTTCTCTTTCTCATATTTCTCATTCTTTTCTTTCTTTGATTCATTCGTTATATATATATTTTTTTCTTTCTTCACCTTGGAAGTCACGTATATCGCCGAATTTTTTCTTTCATCATTATATTATTTTTTTTAAAATACTCCCTTTTGAACTCTAAAACTGCACCGTACCTACCTCCTCCCCCATGCTTAGACGTTGCTCGTCCTCGAGCAAAGAGGCGAAAAATATGGTAGGTACCGAAAATAATTTTCCTTGGAGAGATACTTGAAATCTTCAATGTTGGCACCGTCTTGCGATCTTCCTTGAATTGATGATCCATTCTCAACGATAGGTTGTGGTCAAGGAGGTAATCACAAAAAATGATATTTGGTTTAAGGGTGGATATCCGGCGAAGTTTGTGAGATCACCAATGCGGGGATACACAATGCACGGATAAGAGGCTAGCAAAAAAGATAGATACGCAAACGGAATGACCAGCTTCTTAGTCTCGGGCCGAGAAATCATGGCCTGCAATAACTCACTCAAAAATAAAACTTGTACACTAAGGTTTATGCACTCAAATATATATAAGGCTTTGGATAGGTTGAGCAACACACAAGCGATATTTGTGACAAGGTTAGCGATATTTTTGAGCATAAAAGACATCTTTAATCTATTCACAACTTGAGAGCACATAAAACACTATGGGTCTTTATTTTAATCATAACCTCCGCTGAAAATTAAGCTAGCATTTAAATAAATTCAGATTTGTATTTTTAAGAGAGCACTAGCTTAAACATGCATAAATCAATTACAAAGATGAACAAAGCTGCAATTATAATCATATATCATCATGGCACGAATTTTGTAACTTTTCCAATGATATAATCAAGGTGGTGTCTTTATTAATGATGACATCAAGTTGAAATACATACTGAAAATAAACAAACATGCTTGCTGAAATTTAAATAAAAAACAGAAAATACTACGCAAACACACATAAGCAAAAGCTGAAAATTACGAGAGAAAAAGAAAAGAAAAGAAAACTAAAGTTCCTAAATCTTCTAGTCCTCCGCCGGTGGTTGATGTTGATAATCTTGATAATAATACCCTTACTCATAATATGATTGGACATTCCCTCCGACGAATTGATTTGGCTCCACAAGGTGAAGGCGTCCAAGTTCAAAGGCAATATTAGCGTTGCCTTCACCGAGTTGAGCTGCGTTGGCTTGGATGGCTGCGATGTTTTGAGCATTTCTTGCAGCATACCCTCCAATAATGGCCATGCTTTGTTGTGGTTGGGGATGATGAGCGTAGGACTCCGCGAAGTTAGCGTTGGGCACAACATAATTTTGTGGGGGTACCGGTGCACCACCCCCCCCATGCTTGCTCTTGTGGCCCTCCGTAATAACTTGGCGGAGGAGGAACTCCGCCGAATGGTTGCACATTGGGTTGTGCTCCACTCGCTTGTGCGGAGGATGTTCCCTCCCCTACGATTCTTCCTCTCTTGTTCTTCCTTGCGGGGACAATTAGTCCCTCTTCCAACCAATCTTCTCTCCCCTCATTGAAAAGCCTAAGCCTCTCGTTGGGAAGGGGTAGGTTCACTATGGCCAACCGATAACCTCCTCTCTCATCTCCACTAATGTATTTGCCTTGCCGCAAATATTCAAAGCCGAGAGAGGTACCACGCAAAAGGTGAGCGGGGTTTCTTGCGATTCCCGGCCGCAAGGAAAAGGCCAACATGGAGAGGTAACACCCCGAACCAATATTACCCGCCCCCGATGTTGCTTCACAACACCAACGGTTGATCATGAGGTAAGAGGGGTCTATTGGCTGCCTGGCAATTAAAGCCGAGTATAGCCAATTCAACTCCGTGTCGGTCACCTTTGTTTCCTTCATCCTTCCCAATACCCTCTTGCACATCCAAGAGTGAAATATCCGGATAATGGGGTTGCGGATGCAATTGCGTTGTTGATGGGCTTCTCCGGAGATCATATTCCAAAATCCCGCCAACATGCCGGGTGGCACGTCAACTTTCTCCGGAGCTCCCTTGTGGAATCCAAGCAGCTCCCTAATGTGCTCGTAGGGAACCACTTGTTGGACTCCCTCCAAACGGAATGACAAGCTTTGCACCCCATCATCATCAACGATGGGTGCAATAGTCATCAAAATTTCCAAGGCGTAACCCAAATGGGTGTCCACCGATACTCCGTTGGAGAACTGCACCCATCCGAGGTGCCCCAATATATAGTATATGTCAGTGCCAAAACCCAAGGTGTAGAGTGCTTGGTCGTCGAACTCGACGTTCGGCACAAGCCTCTTCTCAAGGTTGGCGAGCCTCTCCTCCTCCGCCGCCGACAAGATGATGAAGCCGTACGAAGAGTGTGTCGGGGTGTAAGGAGGTGGCACGGTTGAGCGAGTCGATCGTCGTGGTGGCGCGGGCTGCTCCTCCGTGTGCCCACGAGGTTCGGTGAACCTCATGGAAGTGCTTCTCGCAGCCCTCATACCACCAAGGAGGAGAGCATCGTTCCTCCTCGGTGGTGCCGTATCCGTCTCCATGCTCCGGGAGACTCGGAAACCGAGTGCCTCCTCGAAGACGTGGTTGATGACGGCTTGGATGACGACGAACTCTTCTTCTTGGAGAAGAGACTTGTGGTCTTCTTCCACATGGTTGCTGCACTCTTTCTTCAACTAAAACTCCGGGTTGCAACCGGTAAACTAGGCACTTAAACTCTTTGCTTCGGATGTGGACTTTGAGTGGATTAAGGATGTGGATTTTTTTCTAGAGCTATCAAGCTTGGGATGGTTGGCTATGTCTACGGAGGTTCTGAGCACACAAACTTGAACACACAAACAAGGGAAGGAGAGGGAAGCTTGCACACGCAGAAAACGGGAGCCGGGGGCTCCTTAAGTAGGTCGGGCCGGCCGGCCCGGGGGCCTCCCGGCTCCTCCCCGCCGCGTCTTTCTTCCAAGCACGATCATTTCGCCTCGCAACTTTCCCCGCCCGCGTGCTCCACGAGTTGCACCGCCCAAACGCTCTCGTCCACTCCTTTTCTTGAATTATTGGTCCTCCCACTTGATGCTCCATGCTTTGGGTCATGTCCATGCTCCCTAGCTCCACTTGCTTCACATGCCACCATGAAAATCCTGCAAAGTTGATGCTTGCTGCCCACCATGCTTGTCCTTTGCATGTGGGATTGGTGAAAGTTGATAAAAGGGAATCCAATGGTGCATGCATGATTAATTCAAACTAGATTGCCTCCATTTAGGTGTGTTTAAGGTTAAGCACTCCCCTAATTCGAAATTTAAAATATTTTTCGGAGCCATGCAAGAGCTCAAACATAATTTTAGAGAAGTTTTTAAACTATTAAAAACAAATGTAAGTCGAAAATATTTTTCGACTACATCGATTTCGGTCTCACCGGTATAGTTTGCCTTCATCGGTTGAGAGCAAACATTTCCCGGCTTGATCATGGGGGCATAGGTTTAGGTTCTAATTTTGGCTAAATAAGAAAGATTTTTAATAAAACAAAATTAGAATAGGCTTAGAAAAATTCTAATCCTAGAGAAACCAAGGATAAAGATTTTTAAAACCAACCAAAAACTTTGATTTCTAGGTTCACGCGAGTCCTACCACGTGCTGAATTTTATTAACACTTAAATATAAATCGTGGCTCTACTCGTGTGGTTTTAGCATGAAAATTAAGTCAACCTCAGCACCATAATGAGGGTGAAAGGTTGAGTTAAGGTTCTGAAATTATTTGGTTGAGGTTTCTCGAAAAGAAAAGAATCAAACAAGCACATAGGAGGGTTCATGCAAAGGGTTTATGATAAAGCAAACATTCAATCAAGAATTATGTCTCTAATATTGTTCAACCACTTCTAAGTCTAATGTCTTTGCGTAGTAAAACTCAAAAACTAAATTATTAAAAATACTCGAAAAACCCGGAATCGGGTTGTCCTCCCGTAGCTTATTCTTGACTCGACGAAACGGGTTGCCTCCCGCCTAGCGCTTCGTTTATAGTCTATAGCTAGACTTCTTCACTTGATTACTCCGGATCAACGCTCTTTGCGGGTGTTGCAATCTTGGGTACCCACTTCCGCACCATCTTGGGCGCGGGCTTGTCTTCCGGCTTAGTTGGCTTAGTCATTTTTTTGGTCTTCACGGGCGGCTTCTCTTCCTTTGTCTTGACGGATGCAACACCTTCTTTGATTTTCGTTACGTTCATTTTTTTCGGCTCCTTCTTCTTTTTCAGCCCCTCCGTTTGTTTTGGTTCTCCCTTCACTCCAATCATGTTGCATGCCTCAATCCTTGGACGGAACTTGAAGGAACTCCTTTCTCCGTTGATATCGAACATGATCTCCCCCTTGCCAACATCAATAGTAGCTCCCACGGTCTTGAGGAACGGCCTCCCTAGGATGAGCGGCGGCTTCTCCCTCTCTCCCATCTCGAGCACAACGAAGTCGACGGGGATGAAGTGGTGTCCAATCTTCACGGGTACATCTTCAGCAATGCCCAAGGGATAGCGAATGGAGTTGTCTCCCAACTCCAAACATATTCCCGTAGGCTCCATTGGTAGGCGTAGCTTTTCGAACACATCCCTCGGCATGACGCTCACACTAGCTCCAAGGTCGCATAACGCCTTCTCGAAGTTGAAAGAACCAACTGAACATGGAATTGTAGGGCACCCGGGGTCTTTTTGCTTCTCTAGCCCATAAGCAATAGCTGCACTACACTCCTCGGACATCTTGACATGATCTACCCCGAGTGTTGCTATCTCATATTTATTTGCAAGAATGTCTTTAAAGTAACGAGAATATGTAGGTACTTGTAGGGCATCTAGTAATGGCATGTTCATGCTAAGTTTACGCACAACTTCCACAAACTTCTCAAAGTGATTGTCAAGTTTACCTCGGAAGTAACGTGGCTTGAGTTGCGGTATCCTCGTGTCATCCTCCGGCATCTCGAATTCGGGTTCCTCGGTGACGATCCTCGTAACCTTCTCTTTAGCAGCTCCTTCCACCTCGGTGGATGGTTTAAGCTTCCTTGCTCCCGCGGAACGTTCCGGATCTTCGGCCTCCTTCCCCGAACGTGTTTGAATGGCTTTCGCCGATTCGGGACATTTGGGTTGTCCGGAAGCTTCCCTTCATCATTAGTGAGGGCGCCCCGCAAGTTGTCCAACTTGCGTCTCGAGCATCTTCATCATGTTGAGCACTTGATGATTGGAACTTCCGACCTCCGTCACTTTGCTATCGATGTTCTCCAACACCTTGTCTATGGTCTTGAACTTGGTGACGGTGTCCTTGTTGATCTTAGCTTGCTCATCCATGAACTCCTTCAATTGTATACGAAGCGGAACCGCGTTAGGAATAGATGAGCTTGCATTAAATTGAGGCCTACCTTGCCCGTAGCGGAAGTTCGGCAACTCTCCCTTCCTCATGTAATCGAGCAATTTGGCTTCCTCCGGACAATCTTCGCGGACATGGCCGTACTCTCCACATTCTTCGCATGTGGACCTTGCCTCGGCGGCCTTCAAGTCTTGAGCCTCTTTCTTTTCCATCTCCATCTTCTCCAACCTCCTCATGAGCGAGTCGATCTTGCCTTCAAGTATGTTCTCCTTCTCCACTTGCAAGACTCCTTTGACGTTCCCCGTGGGTTGAACCGGATGTAGGCGCCCGGATGACGCCCACGTGTCATTATCCGCGACCTTCTTGAATAGCGTGAAAGCTTCCGTCGGTGTAAGCTCGATGATAGATCCTCCCGCCGATGCATCGATGATCGTCCTTGACGCCATGGTGAGTCCTTGATAGAACTTTTGCACGAGGTCTTCTTTCGGGAACTTGTGATGTGGAACCGCCCAGGTGTACTCGTTGAAGCGCTCGAATGCCTCCGAGATAGTTTCTGTAGGATATTGAACAAAGGTGGCAATCTTATTAGGCAAACTTTGAGTTTTACCCGGTGAGTAGTATTCCTTCATGAAAGCCTTCATCAACGTGTTCCAATTTTGCACCGTCTCCACCGGTTGAGAGTGAAACCATTGCAAAGCCTTCCCGAGTAGTGAGAACGGAAAAAGCCTTGCCCTCATTTGGTCTTGAGTCACCCCATCCATTTTTAAAGTCTGACATAGTTGAATGAATGCTTGGAGGTGAAGGTTCGGATCCTCTTTGCCGGTGAAGGGTGAATGTTGCACCATGCGGATTGTTGAGGTCTTGATCTCGAACGGTCTTCCGATCTCCTCGAGGTTCAAGATTGGTAGGTCGATGATGTCTGGGGTGCATAGCTCCCCAATCTTGCGTTCTTCCGGTGGTTGGTCACCCATTGGTGGAAGTCGATTCTCCCGCGGACTTTGAGGTGGTGAATTCTTCGGAGATTCCTGCGATCCTTTGTCTTCCGACTCCGAATCTACAAAATCTAGCTTTTTAGCTTGATGTGCTTCGCGTCTCCTTAGCCTGTAAAGTTTTTCTGGATCATCCACAAAATTATTGGGTTTGTTGGAGAGGTAGCCGTCCATCTCCTGTTAGGGTTAGCAATAAACAAAGTATGCAAAAAACTAGAAAGTAAAAACAAATCTACAAAAACTAGAGTTAGACAAACTAGATTAGATGTATTTTGAGGATGATCAAAATTTAGTAGATGCAAAAATAAAAACAAAAAGAAAACTGAAAATTACAAAAAGGCAATAAAAAATCAAATCTTGATCACTTGTTCCCCGCAACGGCGCCGTAAAAAAGGGGCTTGTTGACGGTTAATAATTGTATCAAAGTTCGTTCGTGACTCGCAAGCGTACAAGTCTCCCGTCGTAGTCAAGGGACCCTTCTTCCCTCGAGTGGTGAACCCAAGGTATCGAATCCGTGGAACAAATGTGTGACGCAAAACTTAATCTATTAAAGCCAAGTAACTTCAATCTTCGATAAAAGAAACCTAATGCATCTAAGTAAAAGACACAAAACGAATCTAATCTACTAAAAACCGGAGAAAACAAAGTAAGATTGGGTAGATAAACCGATCTAGAGGGATCGGGGTAAGCCTTTTGTTGAAGTTCCAAGCAAGAGAAGAAGTAGCAAATCGAATCTTAATAGAAGCCTCTTTAAATCGTGGTTTCCTGTCCAAATTTGAAAACATCCGCCTTTCAAAACCCCCGTTCGTCACAACGTATCCCTATTCATGCGGGGAGCTTAGGGCGAGTCAAAAGACAAGTCGAGATTCTTTCGGAAGATCCGGCGTGTACCTCTAGCCACCGCGGCTACAAGAACACCCTATGTAATCTATCTCGAGAATAGAATTGAAATAAGCAAAGCCGATCGAAAAACGAAATCTTCGAGGAAACACTTGATCGCTAGGAAAAGATTCAACTTGACAATTCAACTATAACAATGATACATACACAAGATCACCACCGGGATCCTTCCTTGATCTTGCTTCTAGCTCCGGGAACTCCGACGTGGTCTTCCGTGCAAGGTTCCCACGTCGGCTAGGGGAACCCTAGTCAACTAGCTCGACCCTCTCCTCTCCGAGATGGTGTCCCTCTCTTCTCTGCTTCTCGGCGGCCGAAGACGAAATCTTCTCCCCGTGGCTCTCGGTCAGGGGGCTATAAATAGCCCGATTGGCGGCTAGGGCAAAGGAGAGGGTGTTTGGGCCCAAAATGGGCCTGGGCCGACCGGACTGGGCCGGCCGCCCGGGCCCATTTAGGCCCGGCCCCGTGGGCTCCTTTGCCCCACGTCGGTTCCCTTGCTTCCTGGATGTTTCCCCCTTCGCATGTAGGTCCATGTCGTCGGTTTCTCTCCGAATTGGACTCAACTCCTTGTCTTGCAAGATTCAAGCACTTTTTCGGTCGGATCCCCGGAGTCCGTCGTCTTCTCGGATCAAGTCCCCCGGCTTCTTGGAGTTAAGTTTGCTTCATTGCATGACTTGTACGGGGCTTCAAGGTCCGGTCATGAGGTGCTTGATGAACTTATCCCGAAAGTCTTGCATTCAACACTAAAACCCTGCATAAACATTAAACTCCAAAACCGACATGCACACGTGAACTTGTTATACCACGGGGGTTAGTACCAATGGATAAGGTATAAAATTCATGCCAACACCGAAGGTAAACTCATGGCTAGGTTGACGGATTTTCACCGTCAACAGACCCTCCAGCGTGCGGGCATTTATTTCAACCGGCATCGGCAATGTTCCAGCCGACCTCGGTGTGCCACACGCACACGTCTGGCGCCGTCTGCGTTCGGTGCTCCCTAGGAGGTGTAGCAGTGCGTCGAGCCCCCAAGCCTGGGCCCGTTCGAGGCGATCGGGGCGAGCTCTCCGACTTGTAGTTGTACGCTCCCTCGCCGTCCGTCCCTCCGTGGGACGGAGGGTGAGGTTTCCGCAACCCCCATCTATCGGGTCGCGGATTGCGGATTCCTCGTCGAGCTGTTATCGGGTGATTCAAGTGGATGCCCATGCCCCGTTCGATAAGGGTTGGCTCGTGGTCCGGAGACTCGTCCATGAAAACGCTTGCGCGGGTTTGCTAGGTGGGGCTCGGTCCCGTTCTCTAGAGACCGAGGGCGCGGAAGCTCTCCCTCGATGGGATCCCCCCATGTAACGCCCGCGTTTTTAGCTCCTAATAAATCACCTAATAAATCACGCATGTTTTCAAAACTTTCCCGCTGAGCTCATTTACCCCCTTTTGAAACCCGGTCACCTTCTCCCTCTCTCACCCTCGGCGCGCGTGCCGCGAATCCCGCCGGCACCGCCCGCCCTCAGGCCATCACCCACGCGTGCCGCCCCGGGCGCCACGGTCGGCCACCGCGTCGGGAATCCCGCGCACGCCGCGGTCCCGCCGGCCGGTCCGCCTCGTCATCACCGCCGTTTCGGAATTTACGCCGACGCCCGAAAAACCGGAAAACCCACAGAAACCCTTCCTCTAATTTCCCGAAAAATTCTCCTAATTTTTCTAAAACTCTTTCCAATTTCTTTTCCCATTTTTCTATTTCTCTTCTCTTCCTATTTCTCTTTTTCTTTTCTTTTCTTCCTTTTTCTCCTTTTTCCTTTCTTCTCTTCTTTTCTTCCTTTTCTTTTTTCCCTCCTCCTTTCTTCCTCCCGCGGCCAGGCTGCGCGTGACCGCCGCACCCCCCTGGCCGAGCGCCTGGCGCCATCAACGCCGCCGGACCCCCTCCCTTCTCTCCCCTAACACGCTACGCCGGCCCCGCTCCCACCGCCCAAGACGTCCCGGCCACGCCGCGACGCAACCCATCCCTGCAGCACGACGGCAGGCCGCCATTAACCCCCTACCCGATCGGTCACCTCCACCACCGCCATCGCCGACCGCTCCGCGTCGCCGCTGCCAAGGTCAGCCCGCCCCTACACGACGAGTCGCATCCAACAGCGCCCGATTGGCCGCGAATTCCGGCCGGGAGCCCCGCCGGTCGGGTCAACGGTGAGATTTTTCTTGAACCGCCATTGTTAGCCGCACAAGCTCCTCGTGCCGAATCCCAGCCCTTCCACCGCCTTTCCGCGCCTATAAATGGAGTTTGGTTGCTCACCGCCCCACCTGGCACCGCCGCAAGCCATCTCCCCTCCCCCATTGCACTCCACCGCGCCGCCACCCAAGCTGCCCCAACCGGCAGTCCGCCGCCGCCCACGATCCGCCTCCACAGCGCACCCTAGCCCAAGGTGAGGATAGGAGAAGAACCCCCTCGTCGCCCTCCTTCTTTTCCCCCTCTCGCCATCCGCAGTCGTGGCCGGGAGGCCGGCGGGCCGCCGCCGCTCGAGCTCCCCCCTGCCTCTGTCTGGGGTGCGAGCTAGGGGAGGAAGATGGCCATTTGGCCAAAACCCCCTGCCCTTTCCCTTTTCCAGACCAAACCCCCTCCCCTATTACCTCTCTCTCCCTTTTCTTTCATTTAACCCCTACCCTTTAAGCTATTCCACCAAAACCACCCCGCCCTTTATAGATAGGCCCCTAGGCTATTATAGTTAAACCCTCACCCTATCTAAATATTATAATTAAGTCCTTTTCTTTTAAACTAAATTACTAACCGACCCTTAATTAACCCTAGACACCTCCTTTAATCCCATCATTTCATGCGCGATTTTAATCCAAATCGCGCCCAACCTTCCTCACACCCGTACCGTATACCGCCACCCATCCTTCACCCAAAACCCCATGCATAAAATTTATTTCCCTATTTTTCTCGAGCTCAGCCGGAGAAATTGTGTGTACTTATATTGATTGCATGCTTGCATGTGTGTGAGCTATAGCCGACGGAGTAAACGAAGGAAGGTACCCCGAACCAGAGTTTGGAGCCGCCTACTGCGAGCAGGAGCCCGAGATCCCGAACGCCGAGCCGGAACTCCCCGAAGACTACGAAGACGGCAAGTTCAATCTCATTCTTTGATGCATGTTTTGGTCCTAGTATTATAAACATAACCCTATACCCGTTTTATAAATTGCATATTGTTTTACTGCAAAAACATGGTAGGATAGCCACCCTTGATTGCTATGATTGAACCTTGTTTTGGCCTAAATGAGTGCTTTAAAAATGTGTGAGTGCTTTCCAAATGTGTGAGTGCTTTAAAAATGGAAATGGGATATGTTTGGAAAATGAGTAAAGAACTGGGTAGACGGGATGGACGTGTGTGTCAGGAGTATGGGTAAGCTCGTACCTGTGTGGTTGAGCGTGTTGGGAATTGTCCATCTTGTGAATTAAGGACCGGGTTGCGTGACATCTCACCTGACCCAAATCATCGTACAACCACTCGACCGTTGTATGTGGCAACGGCTTAGCATAAATCCCACTAGTTAAACTACTTGCCATCTGGTGTGCGGGTGAGCGGCGGGAGACCAAGGAGTAGGGGTACGCTCTGTGTGAGGTACGCCCTGGTTATGTGGGATAACCCCTTGGTTGCTCCCGTGATGGCTCGTAGGGTTAGCTAAGGTGGGTAATGGCTTTGATAGGATCCGCACCGGCACTAAGGTGTCCGTGTGACGGTACCCTACTTGTGGGTAAAGATGTACAACCTCTGCAGAGTGTCAAACCTATTCGAATAGCCGTGTCCACGGTATTGGACGAGTCACGGTGTGGTCACAACAACTAGTGTTTGGGTTTGGGATGTTTTCTTGGCGTGAGTTGTTTTCCGGGTGAAGTGTGTGCTGTGTGCCTGGGCTACCGCGGACGGGGAGTCCGGTAGTTCCACTGTGGTTTTTCTAAAACAACTGAGTCGCTTTGGTTATAAAACTGGTTTGCGAAAACCTTTTTGAAAATGAACCCCTGCATGAGTAAATGAGATTGCAAATAAACCTTAACATGTTCCTTGTTGTTTATATCATGTGCATGATCTGCTTATAAGCCCCTCTGTGGGTGGGGTTGGACTTGCTGAGTACGTATGTGCTCACCCTTGTTTAACTAACTGTTTTTCAGAGGAGGATCCCGATTACATTCCCGAAGACGTCGAGTAGGTCGCTGTCCTACACCCAACCGTGCCTGTGTACCCAGGGCCTCCACAGAGAGCTTCCATGGTGTGGTACTCTGATGAGGCTTTGGAAGCCTTTGCTATCGTAGTGTGGTCGTTAGCGTTTGTGTTGTTCCTTGTAGCGTTGGCACTTCCGTGCCCTCTGTGTCGTCGTGATGTAAAAGACTGATCCACCTATTGTAATAAATGTGTTACCAGCCTCCTGGGACTGGTATTCGTGTCACATTTATTTACCTCTAATGAGGGGACGCTTAAGGTGGTATCAGAGCCATAGGTTGGCCGTAGGATGCGACCCTTAGGATACGAGACCTCATCTGGCCCCCTTTACCCTTTCCTTTGCTAAGCTCATCTTTTCCCCAAATCTTTACCTTCATCCTTGCCTGATTCCAGATGGCTAACCCAGAATGGAACGGAGGAGTCTGCCCCGTCCAGCCTGGCCTCCCTAACCTGCTGCTACTCATCTTAGAGCACGTCGGAGTAAGGGATCCGCCGGAGTTCGTCTATCGGGAGTACGAACGCTACGGCACCCTTCGGTGTAAGGTGCTGATCTTCGTGGGAAGAAGCACGCTCTACCCCAACATAGAACCTTGGTTCGTCTCCGCCACTGGGTTTCGCTTCGCCGACACCTACCCAAAGGCTACTCGGAAGGCCCTGCGACGTCTACGAGTGGTTTATAGGCAGAACCTCAGAAGGACTCCAATGGGATTTTTCCCACCCTCCAGAGGAAGAGGACGCTCGTCGATTGATCGCTTGAGAGGACTAGAACGAGAAGAAGAAGACCTAGAAGAGGCAGTTTCCCACCTGTCCATCTACCTCAATGGCCTAGACCACCTCTACCAGGAGCAAGCCCAGCAACTGAAGCAACAGATTGACAGAGCGGAAAGAGCGGAGCAAAGGATAGAACTGGAAAGGATAAAGACAACCATGGCAGAAGTTGAACTACACAACACGAAGCAAGAGTACCTTAGGGAAAGGGAACACACTTTATTAGCCAATAAAGCCCTATGGGATGAAGTAAAGGAACGTAGAAGGAGAGAAGAAGAAGCTGGATTGGAGGAAGATGAACCCGAAGAAACTCATTGGGACAAATGGACCCAGACCGAGGACGTGATACTAGAGCAAGACCTCCCGCCAAAGAAGCGTCGCATTCAGCTAGAGGAAGAATCACCATAAAGATAAGACTAGGATGTCTAGGCTAGAGCTGTGTTCTAGTAATAATAAGTGTACCCCGAGGAGTGTACCCCAACCTTGTTACTAAATAAAGTTATCTACCTCTTGTACCCCACCACAACCTGTTCAACTCTACCTTTGTTTTCAGATGGCGGAAGAGGGATGGACCCAAGGCGTGTGCCAGGAGGAGCCTGGTTTTGCTCGCCTTCTTATCAACTTCCTGGAGCGCCTCGATATCACTGAGCGCCCTAGGTACTACAGCAGAGAGTACGAGCAACTCGACACTCTTCGCTGTAGAGTGGTCCTCTCCGTCGCCAGAAGCAACCGCCACACCAACATCGAGCCGTGTTGCGTGACCGCCACAGGGTTTCGACACCGAGACACCTATCCTTTGGCCTTCAGAAAAGCCCTCCGCTACCTGTGCCGGATCTACGAGGAACACCTCGTCCCCACACCAATGAGGTACTTTCCTCCCGCCATAAGAACCCCAGTTTGGTAGGCCCGCATGAGAAACCTGGAACGACGCCGCCACCAAGAAGACCTGTTGTACCACGTAGTTGCCTACCTTGTCTCCCTGGATAAGCTCTTTGATGACCAAGCCAAGCACTTGAGGGAGCAAATCAGTCGAGCCGAGCAAGCAGAAGTCACAGTAAGGATGCACCAAGTCCGAGTGGCTCAAGCTGAAGCAAGGACCGCAGCCGCCATAAGCAGTGAAGCCATTGCCTAGGAAAGCCTCAGGCGAATCCAGGACCAACGCATGCAAGAATGGACCAACAGCGGAACACCCGTTCCAGCCATTGGAGAAGCTCAAGTCCTGCTTGGAACACCCCTTGTAGGGTGGGGAAGAACTATCGAAGTCCCACCAGCACCACAAGTAGTCACCAAACCACCAACGACGACCGCCAAAGCCGCAGCACAGCCCCAAGAAAATGGAAACCCCGAGGGCGAGAATGACGACGAGCTGCTCATTCCGCTGGAAGAGCACTCGACCCCCGAAGATGGCTCTCCTCGCGAGTAGCATACCCCAGTGACCCTGACCCAGGGAATGAAGCTGTACTGGTCCAAGTTTAGAGTCGTACCCTTAGTCCTTGTCGCACTGAGTCGTGTAGTATGTCCGCTTAGTGTCAATCACGTAGTGGGGATGTATCCTCCTCGCTGGTTTGTAATAAAAACTTGTCTGTGTTTGTTTGTTTGCTATGTGCTTGTTGTGTGCTTGCCGGCAGGAGTAGACCCTGGCTTTTCAAAAAGAAATCCGATATAATCCACTTAAACATCACATAAAAGCTAGACCTCTTAACAGATGGTTTCCAGGCGCCCTGTCAGGACCCACCAAGGCTCCGGTCGATTGGATGCTGAAGGATCGCAAGCCGATCGAAGGGAGCGTCTTAACGATCAGGAAGTAAACCAAGACGAAGATGGAGGAGAGAACGTTGTCCTGCCGCCGCCACCCCCTCCCATTGACTTGGCACAAGTTTTGGCCAATCAGACTGTCCTGATGGAGGCCATTTTCAACGCCGTCAACCGCCCAAGACCCCGAGTTCTAGGCATGAATGAAAAGTTGATAGAGTTCCTCAGGACGAAACCACCCACCTTTGGCGGGTCGGTGAATCCTTTGGATGCTGATGACTGGCTGAGAGCCATTCTGAGGGAACTGGAGCCCTTCAACTATGAGGACCGAGACAAGGTTCTCCTAGCAGCTCACCAGCTCACCGGGACAGCCCTAGCCTGGTGGGAGAACTACTGCGCAGCAGCCAAGGATCCCTCCGCCATCACTTGGGATGAGTTTGTGGAGGAGTTCTGCCGCTACCACATCCCAGAAGCCACACTGAAGCGGAAGGCGGATGAGTTCCGTGAACTCCGCCAAGGCAACATGTCCGTGGAAGAGTACACGTACCAGTTCATAGAGCTGGCTCGCTATGCCCTGAGGAAGTGGACAAAGACTCCAAGAAACAGGAGATGTTCAAGAAGGGACTGACTCCGGAACTGCGGACCCTGCTTACCCCTCAGATCTACCCGGACTTCAACACCCTCATGAACATGGCCATACTCACAGAGAGAGCAAGGGCAGAAGAGAAGAAGGAGAACAAGCGCAAGTTTATGGGGCACAAGGCCAAACAGCAAGAGCGGTCCCAGAGGCCGAGAAACTTCGGACACCCCATGTCCAGGTTCCAAGCTCCCATGCAGTACAGAACCCAGTCCCAAGCCACGGGCTCGCAAGGCCCCAGAACCCAGTTCAAGCCCTACAACAACCAGAGTGCCATGAAGCCCCCACAGAACAACACCAGCCAGGTCACTGCCAACAACAACAACAACTCCCGAGTGTGTTTCAACTGCCATGAAACCGGACACTTCATCGCCAACTGCCCGTATGCCAAGAAGCCAACCACTACCACCTACTCCAACTCGATGAACGGGCCAAGGCCACTCATGTCTGGAGCCAACCGCATGCCGGTGCGCAGCAACAACAACTTCGGCAACAACAACAGCAACCAACAGATGAGGTAGCCCCAGCAGTCATATGGACGAGCCCGCGTCAACCACATCAATGCACAGGAGCGCAGGAAGCACAAGGCGTAGTGCTCGGTGAGTTCCTGGTCAGCTAAGTCTTGGCAACCATATTATTTGATTCGGGAGCATCGCACTCATTCATATCCTCAAGTTTTGTGGAAAAGCATAGCATACCCACAGTACTACTAAAATCACCCCTATTAACTGGAACGCCCGGAGGTGACATCAAGTGTCAATTGGGATGCCCCCGGGTAAGGATCATTTTAAGTGGGGTAGAGTTCCTAGCGGACCTGGTAGTACTGAAGTCCAAGGGGATAGATGTGATCCTTGGGATGGATTGGTTAAGCCAACACCATGGCCTTATAAGTTGCGTTGATAAAGTAGTACACCTAACCAACCCAGACGGAATACAAGTGACCTGCCACACCCGAGGACACAGGCCAGACATAATGGTTTTCAACATGGAAGCCAAGTCAATAGAGGATGTCCCAGTGGTACGAGAATACCCAGATGTGTTCCCCGAAGAACTTCCCGGAATGCCACCAGATAGGGATATAGTTTGTCATCGACCTTATTCCCGGAACCTCTCCCATAGCCAAGAGGCCCTATAGGATGGCAGCCCCTGAGTTGGCAGAATTGAAGAAGCAGCTAGGAGAACTCCAGCGAAGCGGGTTCATCAGACCAAGCTCATCACCATGGGGAGCCCCAGTTCTTTTCGTGGAAAAGAAGGATAAGAGCATGAGGATGTGCGTGGACTACCGCTCGCTAAACGAGGTTACTATAAAAAACAAGTACCCTCTCCCCAAAATAGATGATCTGTTTGACTAGCTGAAAGGAGCCAAGTATTTTTCAAAGGTGGATCTAAGGTCAGGGTACCACCAACTCAAGATTAGGGAAAGTGACATCCCTAAGACCGCCTTTGTCACTGTTTACGGGCAGTATGAGTTCACAGTGATGTCCTTTGGACTCACCAACGCACCACATATTTTATGAACCTCATGAATAAGGTGTTCATGGAAGAGCTGGACAAGTTTGTTGTAGTCTTCATTGACGACATACTTGTTTACTCCAAGAGTGTGGAAGAACATGAGCAGCATCTCCGAGTAGTACTGGGAAAGTTGAGGGCACACAAGCTGTACGCTAAGTTCAGCAAGTGTGAGTTCTGGCTGGAGAAAATATCTTTCCTTGGGCATATTCTGACTGCGGAAGGAGTAGCAGTAGACCCCGGGAAAGTTGAAACGGTCTCCAACTGGCAACAACCGACCAATGTGAGTGAGATCAGAAGCTTTCTTGGTTTAGCAGGGTACTACCGGAGGTTTATCGAAGGATTTTCCAAGATTTCCCGACCCATGACGGAGTTGCTCAGGAAGGAGAAGAAGTTCAACTGGACCGAGTCATGCGAGAAAAGTTTCCAAGAGTTGAAGAGAAGATTGACCACAGCCCCAGTGCTGACCTTGCCAGATATCCAACGAGACTTTGTCGTGTATTGCGACGCCTCCCGACAAGGGTTGGGATGTGTTCTCATGCAAGATGGGAAGGTAGTGGCATATGCTTCCCGTCAGCTCAAACCCCATGAGCAGAATTATCCCACCCATGATCTGGAGTTTGCAGCCGTAGTGCATGCCCTTAAGATCTGGAGACACTACCTGATTGGGAACAAGTGTGAAATCTACACAGACCACAAGAGTCTAAAATACATCTTCACCCAGCCCGACTTGAACCTAAGGCAAAGAAGGTGGCTAGAGTTAGTCAAAGACTATAACCTAGAGATTCACTACCACCTAGGGAAAGCCAATGTAGTGGCAGATGCCCTAAGCCGGAAATCCTATGTGAAGGAAGCACCCAAGAGTACCCAGTTGCAAGAGGAAATGGCGCGACTCAACGTGCACATTGTCCCCCAAGGCTACGTCCGCCAATTGAGTGTTCAGCCTACCCTAGAGGAGAAGATCTGTAAGGCCCAAGAGACCGATGAGAATCTGATGAAGATCCGCAAACATACAGGAGAAAATAAGGCCCCTGACTTTAGAGTGGATGACCAAGGCACCCTGTGGTATAAAAATAGGATATGCGTGCCTGAAGGTGGAGATTTCCGATAGACCATCATGGATGAGGCACACAACTCGGCATACTCCATTCACCCGGGATCCACCAAGATGTACATGGACTTAAAACAGAAGTATTGGTGGAATGGGATGAAAGCAGACATTGCCCGGTTCGTCGCCCACTGTGATACTTGTCAGAGGATTAAAGCTGAGCACCAGAAACCCGCAGGACTATTGCAGCCCTTATCGATCCCAGTATGGAAATGGGACGAAATAGGTGGACTTTATAGTAGGTTTGCCAAAGACTCAGAAAGGACATGATTCCATATGGGTGATAGTGGACCGACTCACTAAAGTCGCTCACTTTCTACCCGTGCGGACCACTTATGGAGGAGAGAAGTTGGCAAAACTCTACATAGAGAACATAGTGAAGTTGCATGGAGTGCCTAGCAGGATAGTCTCAGATAGAGGGACCCAGTTAACCTCTAGATTTTGGAAAAGCCTGCATAAAGCCATGGGTACCAAGCTGGATTTCAGCTCAGCATACCACCCGCAGACAGACGGACAGACCGAGAGAGTAAATCAAATATTGGAAGACATGTTGAGAGCATGTGTCCTCACCTATGGCAAGAACTGGGAACAGAGCCTACCGTATGCGGAATTCTCCTACAACAACGGCTACCAAGCAAGCCCAGGAATGTCCCCGTTCGAAGCCTTATATGGGAGGAAATGTAGGACACCCTTGATGTGGTCAGAAGTAGGGGAACGTGCCTTGGTTGGGCCCGCACTTATAAAGGAAGCCGAAGAGCGAGTAGCCGACATCCGAGAAAAGTTGAAAGCCGCCCAATCTCGGCAGAAGAGCTACGCAGACAAGAAGAGGCGTGAAGCAAGCTTCAACCCTGGAGATTTCGCTTACCTCAAGGTTTCACCTATCCGAGGGACTCGAAGATTTCAAGTGCACGGAAAGTTGGCCCCTCGGTACATTGGACCGTACAAGGTGCTAAAGAGGGTCGGGGCAGTAGCACACCGGTTGGAGCTACCAGAAGAGATGTCAGACATACACCCAGTGTATCATGTCTCCCAGCTACGCAGATGTTTGAAGATCCTCGAAGAAAAGCGAGTACCGGTAGAGACCATCGATCTACAGCCAGACCTTAGGTACTAGGAAGTGCCCGTCAAAATTTTGGACACAGTGGTCAAAAGAACAAGAACATCAGAAGTATGGGTGTGCAGAGTCCAATGGAGCAGACACGGAGTAGAAGAAGCCACGTGGGAACGAGAGGACGCCTTGAAGAAAGAGTTTCCCCACCTGTTCGAAACCTAGCCGAATCTCGGGGGTAAGATTCATTTTAAGTGGGGTAGGTTTGTAACGCCCGCGTTTTTAGCTCCTAATAAATCACGCGTGTTTTCAAAAATTTCCCTCTGAGCTCATTTACCCCCTTTTGAAACCCCGGTCACCTTCTCCCTCTCCCACCCTCGGCGCGCGTGCCGCGAACCCCGCCGGCACCGCCCGCCCTCGGGCCATCACCCACGCGTGCCGCCCCGGCGCCGCGGTCGGCCACCGCGTCGGGAATCCCGCGAACGCCGCGGTCCCACCGGCCGGTCCGCCTCGCCATCACCGCCGTTTCGGAATTTACGCCGATGCCCGAAAAACCGGAAAACCCACAGAAACCCTTCCTCTAATTTCCCAAAAATTCTCCTAATTTTTCTAAAACTCTCTCCAATTTCTTTTCCCATTTTTCTATTTCTCTTCTCTTCCTATTTCTCTTTTTCTTTTCTTTTCTTTTCTTCCTTTTTCTCCTTTTTCTTTTCTTCTCTTCTTCTCTTCCTTTTCTTTTCTTTTTTCCCTCCTCCTTTCTTCCTCCCGCGGCCAGGCCGCGCGTGACCCCCGCACCCCCTGGCCGAGCGCCCGGCGCCGTCAACGCCACCGGCCCCCCTCCCTTCTCTCCCCCAACACGCTACGCCGGCCCCGCTCCCACCGCCCGAGGCGTCCCGTCCACGCCGCGACGCAACCCATCCCTGCAGCACGACGGCAGGCCACCATTAACCCCCTGCCCGACCGGTCACCTCCACCACCGCCATCGCCGACCGCTCCGCGTCGCCGCTGCCAAGGTCAGCCCGCCCCTGCACGACGAGTCGCATCCAACAGCACCCGATTGGCCGCGAATTCCGGCCGAGAGCCCCGCCGGTCGGGTCAATGGTGAGATTTTTCTTGAACCGCCATTGTTGGCCGCACAAGCTCCTCGTGCCGAATCCCAGCCCTTCCACCGCCTTTCCGCGCCTATAAATGGAGTCCGGTTGCTCACCGCCCCACCCGGCACCGCCGCAAGCCATCTCCCCTCCCCCATTGCACTCCACCGCGCCGCCACCTGAGCTTCCCCAACCGGCAGTCCGCCGCGCTCACGATCCGCCTCCACAGCGCACCCTATCCCAAGGTGAGGATGGGAGAAGAACCCCCTCGCCGCCCTCCTTCTTTTCCCCCTCTCGCCGTCCGCAGTCGTGGCCGGAAGGCCGGCGGGCCGCCGCCGCCCGAGCTCCCCCTGCCTCTGTCTGGGGTGCGAGCCAGGGGTGGAAGATGGCCATTTGGCCAAAACCCCCCTGCCGTTTTCCCTTTTCCAGACCAAACCCCCTCCCCTATTACCCCTCTCTCCCTTTTCTTTCATTTAGCCCCTACCCATTAAGCTATTCCACCAAAACCACCCCGCCCTTTATAGATAGGCCCCTAGGCTATTATAGTTAAACCCTCACCCTATAGATAGGCCCCGAGCCGGAGTTTGGAGCCGCCTACTGCGAGCAGGAGAACGAGATCCCGAACGCCGAGCCGGAACTCCCCGAAGACTTCGAAGACGGCAAGTTCAATCTCATCCTTTGATGCATGTTTTGGTCCTAGTTTTATAAATATAACCCTATACCCGTTTTATAAATTGCATATTGTTTTACTGCAAAAACATGGTAGGATAGCCACCCTTGATTGCTATGATTGAACCTTGTTTTGTCCTAAATGAGTGCTTTAAAAATGTGTGAGTGCTTTCCAAATGTGTGAGTGCTTTAAAAATGGAAATGGGATATGTTTGGAAAATGAGTAAAGAACTGGGTAGACGGGATGGACGTGTGTGTCAGGAGTATGGGTGAGCTCGTACCTGTGTGGTTGAGCGTGTTGGGAGTTGTCCATCTTGTCAATTAAGGACCGGGTTGCGTGACATCTCACCTGACCCAAATCATCGTACAACCACTCGACCGTTGTATGTGGCAACGACTTAGCATAAATCCCACTAGTTAAACTACTTGCCATCTGTTGTGCGGGTGAGCGGCGGGAGACCAAGGAGTAGGGGTACGCTCTGTGTGAGGTACGCCCTGGTTATGTGGGATAACCCCTTGGTTGCTCCCGTGATGGCTCGTAGGGTTAGCTAAGGTGGGTGATGGCTTTGATAGGATCCGCACCGGCACTAAGGTGTCCGTGTGACGGTACCCTACTTGTGGGTAAAGATGTACAACCTCTGCAGAGTGTCAAACCTATTCGAATAGCCGTGTCAACGATATTGGACGAGTCACGGTGTGGTCACAACAACTAGTGTTTGGGTTTGGGATGTTTTCTTGGCGTGAGTTGTTTTCCGGGTGAAGTGTGTGGCTGTGTGCCTGGGCTACCGCGGACGGGGAGTCCGGTAGTTCCACAGTGGTTTTTCTAAAACAACTGAGTCACTTTGGTTATAAAACTAGTTTGCGAAAACCTTTTTGAAAATGAACCCCTGCATGAGTAAATGAGATTGCAAATAAACCTTAACCTGTTCCTTGTTGTTTATATCATGTACATGATCTGCTTATAAGCCCCTCCGTGGGTGGGGTTGGACTTGCTGAGTACGTATGTGCTCATCCGAAGGACCGATACGGCGAACCGAGAGGGGGGGGGGAGTGAATGGGAGCCGATAAAAATTCTTCTCGAAGGAGATCGAAACTCCAACAAGATGAACACGGCTTCCAACACACGTCTCCGACTCACTACCAAGGTTGGTCAAGCCCACGTAGCCACTGGAGTGCCACTGGACCTAGGAACCAACACACCACCTTCCGACCCGAGAAACGCAGCGGAAAAACCAAGCCTCGAGTCTACGGACCCACACCGGTCGGACCGGTGAGCACCACCGGCCGACCGGTCCCTCGCCGGTGAAACCGAGCAACTTTCACTAAGTGGCTCTACACCGGTCGACCGGTGAGACACACCGGTCCGAGCCGGTGGCCTCGAAAGCCCCCCAAGGCACCAAACAAAGTCAACCGACCACCAAACGGACCCAAACTCGAAACAGACAGCAACACGGGACAACAACGAACACACCAAGACGTTCACACCGAGCAAAAACCCACAAGGGCTTGCACCGGTCGGACCGGTCATGAGCACCGGCCGACCCGGTGTAGCTCGGCGGCTCGGGATGAACAAAGACCCGCGGGTCAACTCCCCCAAATCCAAATCTCGATCTCCCGAATCGCTCCACGGACTTGAACAAGACTTTGGGGATATCAAGAACACCTCATGAGGAGTTCATAGCCAAGTTTAATCCCACAAAAACTCGTCCAAAAAGGAGGAATCGAAGAAATCCCGCCGAAAGCACTTCCAACCCAAGAACTCAAGAAACCCCAAAATCGAGCACTTTTTCTCACGGATTTGGGAGGGGAATCACGGCCCAAAGAACCACGAAGGGTTCCCACAAATTTCCCCCATCAAATCCCCAAGAGAAAAGCCCCGAAAACAACCCAAAGAAATCACCGAGAGAGGGCTCCGAAAATCACCACCAAGAACAACCGGAAAAACACATCCAAACCTTGAGGAACAACGCCGAATCATCTATACATGAAACAAAGGTTCGTACAAGGTCTAGCAAGCCGCCCGATCATCCATCCCTCTCTACAAGATCTCTCCGTGAAGCTCTCTTGCTAGTCCTAAGGAAAACCTAGAGAAAATAGGTGGAAAATAGGAAAACTAATGAGCTAGGGTTCCAAGAGTTGGCCGCCAACCTCTCACCTCTTGGGTTATATAGGCGGCAACCGAATGTCTAAAATGCCCCTCTCTACTAACTAGGGATACAAGCCCCTCAAGGGCGGATTCGGAATTCTTGGTGTATTCACCATCGGACGGATGCCCAGCGACCGCACCCTGCGTAGCCTCAACGCAAGCCTTGCGATCCCGACGCGTGTCCTCCGCTTCGAAGATTCGGACCGCGTCGCCGCACACCGGTCGGCCGGTGCTCCTCACCGGTCGGACCGGTCCCCACCGGCCGACCGGGTCGGACCCACCGGGGGGACCGGTCCGTGCCGCCGCACCTCCGTCTTCGGTTCTCCGGTCTTGGCTTTGTGGATCGGCCAAGGAACCCGGTGGTTTTCTCGGTGAACCACCGGAAACCCCGCGAACTCGGTGTAGCCTCCGCCAATCTCCACTCATGACTTGGCTCCCACGTAGTCCCGCTCGACCTTGGTTTTGAGGCTCAACCAAGAAACCGTCCACGACTTCATCTTCTTGTTCATGCCACCATGCGGCCCGCACTTGACCCCGCCGGCCACCGGTCCCTCGAACGAAGCCTACTTGTCTTCTCCACACCGGAGGCCTCACCGGCGACGACCTTTCGCGCTTGTTCTTCACCACGCACCACCACGAGTCAAGCCGCAACCTCGCACCCGCAATACTTAGCCAAGAATCGGTCCACACAACGTTGTCAATCACTCATCACACAAGGAAGCGACCATCCACCGGTCCTCGAACCACACATGGTCCTCAATCTCCCCCTTGATGAGTGCATTGACAACACCCACACGAAAGTAACAAGAGAGAAAAGAAAAAGAAAAGAAACGAACAAAAAGAAACTCCAACAAGCGATCGAAAGCCAAACAAAGGCAAAGAGCAAGATCACTTGAAGGAAACAAGTCTCGGACCCCTTAGGCAAGGGCAACGGCTCGACACATCCGAGACAAAACAAAGCTCAAGCAAAGAGCGCAAACCACCAAAACAAAGCTCGAAAACTCTCAAAGAGCTCCCCCAGCACACATGCAAGCTCCCCCGAACCAATGCAACTCCCCCCGGACGAATGCATGCAAGAAACCACATGAAACAGACAGCCGCAAAGACTTTCGGCTCACACCGGTCGGACCGGTCATCACCACCGGTCGGACCGGTGCCTAACATATGTACGGGACCAGCACTCACACCGGTCGGACCGGTGCTCATCACCGGTCGGACCGGTGTACAACGAGAGCCCGAAATAGCTCGAAACCACCTGAAAACCTTCTAAATGCATCCACTAAGCCATTTCAAGCTCAAACTTCTCCCCCTTGTTGGCAATGCATGAATCAAGCCAAAAATGCAAAACTTCCAACCTAGAGCTTCTCAAATAGACAAAATTCAACAAAGAATGCTACACATGTCCAAATGAGCAAGTTAGATACTCGACGGCTTCGTATCGATCTCAACCACATGATCACCAAGTTTCACAACCATTGGACGAAGCTAAGATGAATTTTGGCAAGTTTGCGAAAAACTTGCCTCTCATGAGCAAAGTCCTAAACATGATCAAAGCATATCAAAATGGCAAAGCCACACAAACTTCATGCTAGGACAGACTATTCTAACCATAAGACCATCACAAACACCCACAAGCACCTCATGTCATGTCAAAGCCACCGAGCCATGTGCCTACTTCTATGTATGAGACTTCTCATTGGTAGGCATCATGCAACGGTTTAGCACCCAAAGAAAATTAAATTCAGCACATATGACATGGGAGCATATTTTCCAAGCATTTTTCATTTCATTTTCAGATTTGTAAATGGTACATGAAATGTCTTTGCGACAAAAAGGAACTTATGCTCCTCCACAAGATAAATCAAGAGGGCTAAACATTCATGATGGCAAATGAGCCTTTGGCCCCATATGATCAATAAACTAGCTATCCAACCACAAATTAAGCATAGCAAGGCCACAAAAACATGTCAAGAGCATGTAAAGGCATTTACACATGAGAGAGCATACATGTGACATTTTTCAAAAGCATAGCTATCAACCATGGATTATTCATCAAGATCATCAAGAGCTAAGCCAAACTAACCGTAGCATACCAAACAAGCTCACAAAGACATATATCTCATTCCATGGTGAACAATGTATATGAGAGAAGCTTTTCCTAACCAATGCATATGATACAAAATGCATGCAATCTAAGATACAAGGATGCCTATACATCATGTTACATATGCCATGCCAAATGCAAGAAATGCACAAAGGAAAGCTATACATATGCTACAAAGGAGCTCCCACACACAAAGCTCACAAACCACCGGCTCCTCGAGGGGAGGCAAAAAGGGCTCGACACCACCGGCAAAAGAGCAAAGGAGCACCAAACTCACAAGCTCCCCCTAAACTCATGCATTAAGGCCAAAGAGCGTACAAAGCTCACCTTACACACATGAGATAAGGCAAAGAGCAAAAGAAACCAAGTGGCTTGACCAAGGCCACACACTCGAAGGTCACAAATACACTTACCTTTATCATTTCTTCACAATTCACTCATCCTTGTCCACCATTCCCGAAAGTGATGCACCAACATATCACCACCGGATATGAAGCCGAAGAACCACCCCCCGATATCAACCAAATGTTCTCCGGGCAATCCACCGCAACTCAAAACCAAGAGCGAGAGCGAGCAACCGACTCAACACTCGGGTTAGTTCCAAATGTGTAAAACCGGTGCCTAGCCATTTGCTCGAAAGTGGGGTTAGCAAAAACCAAACCATCTTTCCTACCAAAGCTACCTCCACGAACACCACCACGGTAACCACCATGAGGGAACCAACCCTCTGCCCGGAGGAGGACCAAAACCACGAAAGAAAGCCCGTGGACCATCCCTCCTCTCCTTCTCAAAGCCATGACTCCTCCCATCCCCGTAGTGAGCTCGAGGGGGAGAATGCCTAGCAACCGGCCTCCCGCAAACTTTCCGGACCAACCACCGAACCACGACCTCCGAAACAACCCTCGCACCCGTACGAGCACGAAACCCAAACCGCCGCCGTCCGGAGCTCGCACCGGTCCGACCGGTGCTCCACACCCGTCCGACCGGTGTAGCACAGGCGTAGCACCTCCAACGGCCTTCCGCTCTCCCCAAGCCCGAACCGACCTCACACTCGCCTTGGCCCCGGGCAGCGCACACGAGGCTCAAGTACACCATCGAAAGGGTGGTACTTGTCCTTGTTAGCCCACTCCTTCGCCATTCTCTCCTCACGCTTCCTCTTGAAGCAAAACGCCCTCTTGTGACCATCCTTCCCACAAAACTCACACTGGAAACGGATCGATCTAGACTTAAGCTTGGGACGAGGCTCTTCACAAGGCTTCTCACTTGGTTTCTCACTGGGCATTTTACTCGCCTTCTCACTCGGTTTTTCTCTTGGTTGGTTTGGCTTGGATGCAAACTTGTCTTTGGGTGTGGGTTGTGGTGGAACTGAAACATTCCCAAATTTCCTTTCTCTCTCACCACTGCCCTCACCAACCTTATCCAATCCCAAAGCCCAACCGTCAAAGCGCTTACAGCTAGCAATCATCATACCAAGCTGAGGTTCTTGACTCGACAACCAACTCAGCGCTTCACGCAACTTATCATTCTCATCTTGCAAGCGACCAACACATTTTGCAAGATCCAAATTCTTCATAGCATGCAACTCACATGTAGAGCAAGAAGTAGGGATAGGCACTTTCAAATCAGCCTCAAGTGAAACAATGCGAGAACGGAGCTCAAAGCAATTTTCTCATGCAAACTAGGGCAAGAAGTGCAAGCACCAAGCAAAGTGGGTCTAGATTGTAGCTCAGTCAACTCAACCCTAAGCACATCTAGTTCCTCACACTTGGAGGCATACTTCTCCCTAAGATCGGTCAAGTCGCCTAGGAAAACGAGCAATCAAGCACAATCGTTCTCATTCGAAACAACAGGGCTAGCCTTAAGGGAATCAATCTCAAGCTTGCTATCAAGCACCTCGTGTCTCTAGCTCGGCCACTCTAGTCCTAGCATCCTCGAGTGAAGATCTAAGCTCCTTCCTAAGCTTCTTAGCCTCTCTAAGCATGTGATCGCGATTATCAAGCAAGTCAACCAACTCCTCATTCTCCTTGCGCAAAGAGGAGAGCTCATCACATACCTCATCCTCGGAATCCAAGTCCGAGGCGTCCTTCGGCTTCTCTTGTCGCTCGAACTGCGCGAGCCATGCCGCGAAGTCGTCCTTGAGGCTTAGGCCCGTCACACAAAGGCCGTTGAGATACTTGCCGATGTTCTTCTTCTTCTTCCTCTTCTTGTCATCCTCTTCGTCTTCATCACTCGAGCTTGAAGACGTGTCCTCGGAATCGTACTCGATGTCGCTCGATCTCTTCATCTTCTCTCGAGACCGCGTCTTCTTCTCATGTCCATGATCCTTCTTCCCGGACTTCTTCTTCTTGTCCTTGGACTTGTGCTTGTCGTGGTTGTTCACCTTTGGACACTCGGCGAAATAGTGTCCGGTCTTGCCGCACTTGAAGCATGTCCTCGTGTTCCTCCTCCCGTTCACGCGGTTCTCGTGCGGCCTCTCGAACCGCCTCGTCGAGAGCGCCGGCCGTCCTCTCCAAGCTCGTCGAACTCCTCATCCGGCATAGACATCAAAGAGGAGAAGGAGAACATCCCGGGTGGATGGGTTAGAGTTAGCCTTTCCTTTGGAACCACCAACGAGGGCGAGACTATGGGAGTCGGTCGGACCCTCGAGCTTGGCGATCATGCCCCTATCCACCTCGGCCGACTTGAGCTTCGAGAACGGCTCGTTCACCGTCGAGTGTCATACTTCTCTCGACTCCACAATGGCCTCGAACTTTCCGCCCCAAATCGTACGATCCAAAGAGTGTAAGAGCTTGACCGCTCTATCATGATCATCGTACGGGAGCACGTCCACATTGGCCCTCATGTTGTTCACCACCACCGTGAACCTCTCGAAACACGACATCGATGGACTCACGGGGAGATGAGTGAAGTTCTCGTACTCTCTCCGTAGGTCGCATACATCCGTGCCCTCGAACACTCGGGCGTTCCCAACATGAGCCTCCTTCAACACCGCCCAAATCCTACAAGCCAAGTGCTCGGTGTGCACCCGATCGAACTCGGGCCGACACAAAGCACGAAACAAGTAGTCGACCGCCTTATTGTTGGCGTCGAAGCCGTCCCTCGATCCCGGGAGCGAGGAAATCAACCGGCCGGACATAGCCCGTGTCCACCGTGACATCCCAAAGAAGCCGACCCTTTCCGCGGAGGAACGCACCCATCCGCTTGCTCCACATCCGATAGTTCTTGCCATCGAAGTATGGAGGACCCGAACCCCGTTCTCGGTACGCCATCCTTGGATCCTAGACCGGTTAGAGTCAACAAAGACCCGAACCGGCTCGATACCACTTGAAGGACCGATACGGCGAACCGCAGAGGGGGGGGGGGGGAGTGAATGGGAGCCGATAAAAATTCTTCTCGAAGGAGATCGAAACTCCAACAAGATGAACACGGCTTCCAACACACGTCTCCGACTCACTACCAAGGTTGGTCAAGCCCACGTAGCCACTGGAGTGCCACTGGACCTAGGAACCAACACACCACCTTCCGACCCGAGAAACGCAGCGGAAAAACCAAGCCTCGAGTCTCTGAGACCCACACCGGTCGGACCGGTGAGCACCACCGGCCGGACCGGTCCCTGCCGGTGAAACCGAGCAACTTTCACTAAGTGGCTCTACACCGGCCGGACCGGTGAGACACACCGGTCGGACCGGTGGCGACTCGAAAGCCCCCCAAGGCACCAAACAAGTCAACCGACCACCAAACGGACCCAAACTCGAAACAAGGAAGAACACGGGACAACAACGAACACACCAAGACGTTCACCCGAGCAAAAACCCACAAGGGCTTGCCACGGTCGGACCGGTCATGAGCACCGGTCGACCGGTGTAGCTCCGGGCGACTCGGGATGAACAAGACCCGCGGGTCAACTCCCCCAAATCCAAATCTCGATCTCCCGAATCGCTCCACGGACTTGAACAAGACTTTGGGGATATCAAGAACACCTCATGAGGAGTTCATAGCCAAGTTTAATCCCACAAAAACTCGTCCAAAAAGGAGGAATC
This sequence comes from Cenchrus americanus, assembly GCA_947561735.1. Lineage (NCBI taxonomy): Eukaryota > Viridiplantae > Streptophyta > Magnoliopsida > Poales > Poaceae > Cenchrus > Cenchrus americanus. Next base: position 198,807,576 of record OX387240.1, read on the forward strand.
GAAGAAATCCCGCCGAAAGCACTTCCAACCCAAGAACTCAAGAAACCCCAAAATCGAGCACTTTTTCTCACGGATTTGGGAGGGGAATCACAGCCCAAAGAACCACGAAGGGTTCCCACAAATTTCCCCCATCAAATCCCCAAGAGAAAAGCCCCGAAAACAACCCAAAGAAATCACCGAGAGAGGGCTCCGAAAATCACCACCAAGAACAACCGGGAAAAACACATCCAAACCTTGAGGAACAACGCCGAATCATCTATACATGAAACAAAGGTTCGTACAAGGTCTAGCAAGCCGCCCGATCATCCATCCCTCTCTACAAGATCTCTCCGTGAAGCTCTCTTGCTAGTCCTAAGGAAAACCTAGAGAAAATAGGTGGAAAATAGGAAAACTAATGAGCTAGGGTTCCAAGAGTTGGCTCGCCAACCTCTCACCTCTTGGGTTATATAGGCGGCAACCGAATGTCTAAAATGCCCCTCTCTACTAACTAGGGATACAAGCCCCTCAAGGGCGGATTCGGAATTCTTGGTGTATTCACCATCGGACGGATGCCCGGCCGACCGCACCTCGCGTAGCCTCAACGCAAGCCTTGCGATCCCGACGCGTGTCCTCCGCTTCGAAGATTCCGGACCGCGTCGTCGCACACCGGCCGACCGGTGCTCCTCACCGGCCGACCGGTCCCCACCGGTCGGACCGGCCGACCCACCGGTCGGGACCGGTCCGGTGCCGCGCACCTCCGTCTTCGGTTCTCCGGTCTTGGCTTTGTGGATCGGCCAAGGAACCCGGTGGTTTTCTCGGTGAACCACCGAAACCCCGCGAACTCGGTGTAGCCTCCGCCAATCTCCACTCATGACTTGGCTCCCACGTAGTCCCGGCTCGACCTTGGTTTTGAGGCTCAACCAAGAAACCGTCCACGACTTCATCTTGCTGTTCATGCCACCATGCGGCCCGCACTTGACCCCCGCTGGCCACCGGGTCCCTCGAACGAAGCCTACTTGTCTTCTCCACACCTGGAGGCCTCACCGGCGACGACCTTTCGCGCTTGTTCTTCACCTGCACCACCACGAGTCAAGCCGCAACCTCGCACCCGCAATACTTAGCCAAGAATCGGTCCACACAACGTTGTCAATCACTCATCACACAAGGAAGCGACCATCCACCGGTCCTCGAACCACACATGGTCCTCATCATCCTTGTTTAACTAACTCGTTTTTCGGAGGAGGATCCCGATTACATTCCCGAAGATGTCGAGTAGGTCGCTGCCCTACACCCAACCGTGCTCGTGTACCTGGGGCCTCCACAGAGAGCTTCCATGGTGTGGTACTCGATGAGGCTTTGGAAGCCTTTGCTATCGTAGTGTGGTCGTTAGCGTTTGTGTTGTTCCTTGTAGCGTTGGCACTTCCGTGCCCTCTGTGTCGCCGTGATGTAAAAGACCGATCCACCTGTTGTAATAAATGTGTTACCAGCCTCCTGGGACTGGTATTCGTGTCACATTTAGTCACCTCTGATGAGGGGACGCTTCACTCGACTAGCTGCCCTCGCTGGCTCTTGAATACGACATGTGGGGCGCCCTCGAGCCGGTGGGCTCGAGGATAGGCTCGAATGCGCGCGCCCTCGTCGTCCCTGACTCTGTCGATCTAGGGCGCCTGTTTCGAACCCGTCGAGGGTCAAGCTCCAAACCCCTGATCATTAGGGCCACTGCGGGGTGGCAGCTGGGCGCTCCCGACTTTTTGCATCTGCAGGACTCGGGGGCTCGCAGCCGGACCGGCCCTCGAACCACTGATCAGTAGTCTTTGTAAATCGAGGGCACCCGTGGCTCCTGCTCCCGCTTAGCGGGCTTCGAGACCACAGGTTGGTAATCGCACCCTTCAAGGGTCAGGTCTTTCGAGCCTTGGGCTCGGGCCACTCGAGGGTCGTCCTTACTTGGTAAGGGACCGGTCCATTTAATGCCTGCAGTCGCGGCCACAGTCGTACGCTGCGGGCGCGCCTTTTCAGGCACCGCGGCCGTGCGCATAGTGGGCGACGTGGGCGGGCGGACGTGACGGCCCGCCGCGGCTCTTCGGTTGCCGCGCCGTAATGATCGCGCCGTGCGTGCGCCTGGCCGCTTCAATTGTGGTGGGTCCCGCCTGTCAGTGACCGGGCCATTCGCCTGCAGTTAATGCGCACAGAGCGCATGATTCGGGGAGTGTGGCTCCGTGGTTCTATAAGTACGGGGGAGGGCGAGGTGAGTTACCTCAGCATTTAGCGCTCGTCGCCTTCATCTCCCTCGCTTCCGACTCAGAGCAGTGCGCACGCCCCTTCGCCTTCACCTAGCGCTTGCCTCGTCTCCCCGCATTCCTTCACCGACCCGCATGGCTCCCCCGCAGTCAATCACCGTGATCGACCCATTGCTGTGGCCGCGCTCGACGGCGACGAGGTTGGCCCTGAGCGAGCTGGTGAATGCCGGCCAGCTGGCGGCGAACGACGACGGGCAGCCCCCGGCGTGGATTGACCCACCGGTGAGAGACCGGGAGCCCAACCCGCCATTCGGCTACGTCGTCAGCTTCATCCGCTTCCACGAGCGCGGCTTCGCTGCGCCGGCGAGCTGCTTCCTACGCAGGTTGTGCTTCCACTACGACGTGGAGCTGCACAACTTCGCGCCGAACGCAATCTTAAAGGCGGCCACGTTCGTCGGCGTGTGCGAGGGGTTCCTGGGGATCCCGGTGAACTGGGATCTCTGGGTTCACCTCTTCCGCGCGGAGCTGCATACACTCACCACGCCGGAGCCGAAGACGCGCCATGCGGTGCACGCCGGCGGCGTGACGATCGCGCTGCGGGAGACACGCAGGGAGTTCTACATCCCCTGCACGATGACCTCCAACAACGCCGAGTGGGAGCGAGGGTGGTTCTACCTCCGCAATGACGAGCCCGGCCTTCCGCCCTGGATTGGCAAGGTTGTGAGGGAGAAGGCTGACTCTTGGTGGCACGGCGTGTCGCCCTCCTCACGTCAGGACCGACTGGACTCGGCCTTGCAGGCACTGAAGACTCTGGCAGACGCCGGGCTGGGCGCAGCCTCGGTCCTCGCGAACCTCCACCACCAGCGGATCATCCCCCTCATAAAGAGGCGGCTCCGCATCTTCGAGATGCATGAAGAGGCCAACCCCGTGGCGCTGGCGCAATCGCGGCTGCTGCCCGATCTCCTTCCCCAGGAGTACGCGGCCATGAGGGTGAGGCGCGCCGTCAACCTCAAGGCCATCAGGAATGACGACGTTGCGCTCTGGTCGTTCATCATGCTCCCTACGGCCCATTGGTGAGTGGATTCCTGCCCCTCTTCTCTCTATTGATCTGCGGGGTGCTGTCGTGACTCGAAGTTTCACTCGCCCTTTGCAGGTGATGGCCGTGGACGCCGCGCGGTCTGACCCGCCCACGCCCGAACCCGGGCGCGCGCGCGCGACGCAGCGGCGAGAGCGGGAGAGGGTGGCACGCAAGAAAGAGAAGAGGATCTAGCGGCGGGAGCGCCGGGAGCAGCGAGATGAGGAGTTCCGGCTGCGCGAGCAGCAGAGGCTCTCTCCCCCAGCGACATCGGAAGACTCATCGTCGGGAGAAGGGGAGGAGAGCGATGAGGGATGAGCTCTCCTCGAGAGGTGGGAGCCCGCGCCCCCTCGCCCAGAGCCGCGGGGGCGACAGAGGAGACGGCGCGCCGGGGCGGGTGCGGGAGCACCCCGCCGCCGGCGGCAGCCCACAAGAGGGGCGACGCGCGCCGCGGAGGTGACTGGGGATGCGGTGGTGGCCACTCCGGCCGCGGCCACAACGCCTGCCGAGCCCCCGAGGAAGAGGAAGCGGGGCTTCTCCACCCTGAGGTAGGCGACCGCTCCCCCATACGCCGCATCTTCGAGATGAGCGAGAGTTTAATTTTCTCGTTTTCACGTTCGCATGGTGGCGCCCATCGTGCCCCCCTCGCACCTGCCAAGGTGTTGAGGTCGGACGCCGCCATCCCCACAAGGCGGCGCTCATCGAGGGCGTCGCGGGCGGCCGGGAGCATGACGACGGCCACGAGCGAGGGCCCGCGTAGCGCGGCCGCGGCCGTGAAGTCGCAGCCAGGCGGTGACGGCCACGGAGCCGCCGCGAGAGACGACGGCCGCGGGGTCACGCCAGGCGGCGACGGCGGCGGAGCCGCGGCGGGCGGCAACGGTCATAACGGCGACCACGGCCATGGCGGTCACCGCGCCGTCGACTTCGGCCGGCGCCCGCCCCCGCCGGCAACCCTTGAGCGGCGGTGGTCGAGATCCCGGACGACGATGTCCCCGCCGCCCGGCCGGGACCGGGGGGGGGGGGCCTCGCTCGCGTCGCCCCCGAGGCCTCGGCGGGGGCGCTCGTGGTGAGGGACGATGGCGCGCGCGGCCGGGGTGCCCGGGCCGACGCGCGCCGGGGCCTCGTCGTCGCGCGCTGCTCTCGCAACTTCGGGTGGCCCTACGGAGAGCCTGGAGCGGAAGCGGGAACACGTCGGCGCGCCGCTGGCCCATTTCACCGAGGCTCAGGCCGAGCAGAAGCTGTAGGAGGAGCTCCGTGATCACGGCGCTTCGCACAACCGGGCGCTGAACGAGGCGTTGTGAATCCACAACGGTCCGGCATGGTGCATTTTTCAGGTACGTGGTTGCTCATCAAACTTTGCGATTCTTCTCCCTTTGTTGCTTTTGCACCCGTGCTTCTCCTGAGCGGTGCTCATTGGTCTTCGTTCGCTGGTGGCAGGAATTGGAGAACCGTGCTAGGGGAAGGTATGACGCCCTCGACCGGATGAGCTCCGAGCTCCGCCGGCTCCAGGAGCAGCGTGACGCTCTCCACGCCCTCATCGAGGCCCTGAGGACGGAGGACGGGTGGCTGGCGTATCAGACGGAAGCCCTGCGGGACCAGCTCCTAGAGCTGGAGGGCCAGCCTACGGAGGGAGCCTCCGCCGTCGAGGCGGTGCGCACAGCGCTCGTGGACTGGGACGAGGCGCTGCGGAGGGTGAGGCGGAGATCCGGCGGGCGCACGCCGTGGCGGCCGAGTGGGAGGCAGAGGTGGTTTTTGCTCGTGCCCAGCTCCAGCGGGACCGCGCAGCCCTCGAGGGAGCGCGGGCCTGGCAGAGTCAAGCTGAGGAGAGGGCCAAGGAGGCCAAGGAGCTGAGGGCCAGCCTGGTCGACAAGGCCGCCGCGGTCGTCACGGCGGAGGAGCAACTCCGGCAGGAGCGAGTCGCACGCCAGGGAGGCGAAGGCCGCTTCGGCAGAGCGGGCCGCTCTCGTTGAGGCCCGGGCTGCACTTGAGCGGGAGCGCTTGGCGCAGCAGGAGGCGCTGCGTCAGCTCCAGCAAGAGCGCGCCGCGCTCGAGGGGGCGCAGACGGCCCTCAAGCAGTGGGAGGATGAGGCCTCGAAGCTCAACGGGGAGCTGGTCCAGCTCAGCATCTCGCACGAGGACTTGCACCAGTCCCTCGAGGAGCAGGAGGCCACAGTCCGTGACCTGCGGCGAGAGGCCGAGGAGGTGCGCAAGGCCCTCGAGGTGGAGAAGAAGCAGGTCGAAGGTGAGTTAGTTTCATCTGCTTTTCTGCTTGTCGATTTTCCTTTTTGAGGATTCGCTCCCAACTTTCTTTTTCTTCGTTTGTGGCTTTCAGGCCTGCGGACTACCCTGGGGAACACGACCACCCAGGCCGAGGCAGTGCAGACGACCTACAACTCCTCTCAACAGGAGTTGGAGGTGCTGCAGGTCACCGCCCTCGAGATCTGCCAAGAGGTAGAGGAGGGCGTGGCGTAGGCCGGGAGTTCGCTGGCGAGTCACCTGCGCGCCCTCGGGGGGCATGTCTCCCAGCGCATGCGCCGCACCCTTCACCTGGTCGTCAAGAAGGCCCTCGGCGTGGTGGCGTCCCACTATCAGGTGGACTTCGAGGCCGTGTGCTCAGGCTACGTTGTCCCAGTCGGCATCGTAGACGAGGAGGCGATGAATCGCGCCGACGCGCTCGCCGCTGCTGCTGCAGATACGCTTGCCGAGGATTTTGTCGACTTCTTATTCCCATATGCTCCTGGCGCCGGCGACCCTCAAGCCTGAAGACCACTGGGCGTCGAGCCCTTTTTGGTTTTAGCGTTAGTGTTGGGGGCATGTGGCCATGTAATGAACAACTTATTTGCTTAAACATTTTGTAAATAAAAGTAAAGCTTTTGTTTCGCTTGCCACGCTGTTCCGCTGCTCTTTTCTTTTCCTTAGACGAATTTGAGGTAGAGAGATTCGATTCCACGAGCGACCCGCTGGTCTAGAGGCGGGGGAGAAGGGCCGTATCCTGCTGGAGGCGTAGGCTATCTCCGACTCGCGCGTCTTTCCCGCTTGGCTGCCCGCGCTCTATCTGAATTTGCCCGAGGATTAGGTCGAGACGTACTTGGCGTGCTTGCGAGTTTTTGCGAAAAAATGGACCATTTTTTCGAGGGGGGGATGCCCCCCGTAGTAGCCCCCGAGGGTGACTTGGGTTTCTTGAGGAAATCCAAGTTGCCCTTTAACTTTATTAACTCGATAAGATTTACATCTGTACAGCCAACTGGGGTGTTGGGTACGCAATTTACAAAAACAACTTGGAAATCCTTTCTAAGGGTAGAAGCGACGTAGCTGCTGGATGTTCCAAGCGTTGGTGAGTTCTTCGCCGTCTTCGTTGGCCAGCTTGTATGTGCCGGGCTTGAGCACCTTCACCACGACGTAGGGTCCCTCCCAGGGGGGTGACAGCTTGTGGCGGCCTCGGTTGTCCTGGTGCAGCCTTAGGATCAAGTCCCCTTCGCTGAAGTCTCGGCGCCGCACCTTCCGGGCTTGGTAGCGCCTTAGGGCCTGCTGGTATCTCGCGGAGTGCATCAGGGCCATGGTGCGGGCTTCGTCTAGTTGGTCCAGCGAGTCCTCACGGGCTCGCTGGTTGGCGCCCTCGTTGTAGCCCTGAACCCTGGACGACCCGTACTCCAAGTCAGTGGGGAGGATAGCCTCCGCGCCATAGACCAGGAAGAATGGGGTGAATCCTGTGGCCCTGCTCGGGGTGGTCCTGAGGATCCACACGACCCTCGGTTGCTCTTGGAGCCATTTTCGACCAGACTTGTTCAGTCTGTCGAAGATTCTAGGCTTTAGTCCCTGTAGGATCATGCCGTTGGCACGCTCCACCTGACCGTTGGTCTGTGGGTGTGCTACGGCCGCCCAGTTGATGCGGATGTGGAACTTGTCGCAGAACTCCAGGAACTTTCTGCCTGTGAATTGGGACCCGTTGTCGGTAATGATGGAGTTGGGCACTCCAAACCGATAGATGATGTCGGTGAAGAACGTCACGGCCTGCTCTGCCCTGAGATTCGTGATGGGGCACACCTCAACCCACTTGGAAAACTTGTAGATGGCGACCAGTAGGTGGGTGTAGCCCCCAGGCGCTTTCCGCAAGTGCCCGACGATGTCCAGCCCCCACACGACGAAAGGCCATGTAACGGGTATGGTCTGCAGGACGTGTGCAGGTAGGTTGGATTTGCGGGCGTAGAACTGGCACCCTTCGCAGGCACGCACGATCTCGCTGGCATCAGCGACCGCGGTGCGCCAGTAGAAGCCTTGGCGGAACCCGTTGCCCACGAGGGTGTGTGGCGCTGCGTGGTGACCGCATACGCCCACGTGGATGTCTCGAAGGAGCTCCCACCCCTAAGGGATGGGAACGCATCGCTGCAGGACGCCTGACGCGGCGCGCTTGTACAGCTCGCCGTCGACGAGGGCGAATGACTTGGCCATCCTGGCGATGCGTCTGGCCTCGGATCGGTCCGAGGGTAGCTCCCCTCGGTCCATCCAGGCGATGTATTTGTCCCGCCAGTCTCCCGTGCCGGGACCGGCTTCGTTTCCATGGCTTCGGTCTCGTCGGCGCCATACCCCTCGAGCAGGGTGAGTACGTACGCCTCGTTCGAGGGGTCCTCATCCATGGGCTCTGCGCCTGTTGGACTCGAGGGAGCCCCTGAGGGTTCTTGATGACTCGAGGGGTTGGGGTCGAGGTCGACGGGCGGCTTGATGACGTCTCGCGCAAAAACGTTTGGGGGAACGGTGATTCACCCAGATGCGATTTTGGCGAGCTCGTCCGCTTCCTCGTTGTACCAGCATGGCACGTGGTTGAGCTCTATGCCGTAGAACTTATCCTCGAGGGCCCGCACGACTTTGCAGTATGCCTCCATCTTGTCGTCGTGACAACTCGCGTTCTTCATGACCTAGTCGATCACGAGCTGCGAGTCTCCCCTCACGTCGAGGCGCTTGATGCCCGTCTCAATGGTGATTCTGAGGCCGCAAAGGAGGGCCTCGTACTCTACCATGTTGTTTGACGCTGGGAAGTGCAGGCGCACCGCGTATCTCATGTGCTCCCCGAGAGGTGAGACGAAAAGCAGGCCCGCGCCCGCTCCTGTCTTCATCATCGACCCATCGAAGTAGAGGGTCCAGCACTCGACCTGGATCTGCGGCGGAGGCAACTGCGTGTCTGTCCACTCGGTGACGAAATCCGCCAAGATCTGGGATTTGATCACTTTGCACGGCGCGTAAGCGAGCGTCTCGCCCATCAGCTCTACCGACCACTTGGCAATCCTGCCTGCTGCATCCGGGTTCCGGATGATCTCTCCCAACGGAAAGGAGGAGACCACCGTGACCGGGTGTGCCTCGAAATAGTGGCGGAGCTTGCACCGCGCAAGGACCACTGCGTAGAGCAGCTTCTGGACCTGCGGATAGTGTGCCTTGGTCTCGGACAGTACCTCGCTGATGTAGTATATCGGCCGCTGGACTGGTAGGGCGTGCCCTTCCTCCGTACGTTCTACCACGATGACGGCGCTGACCACCTGAGCGGTTGCGGCGACGTAGAGGTACAGAGGCTCGCCGTCCTGAGGCGGCGTAAGAATCGGGGCGTGGGCGAGCGTCGCCTTCAGCTTTCCAAGTGCCTCCTGGGCCTCGACGGTCCAGGAGAAGCGCTCGTGTTTCTTTAGGAGCCGGTAGAGGGGTAAGCCATTTTCGCCGAGCCTCGAAATGAAGCGACTCAAGGTGGCAAGGCACCCCAACACCTTCTGGACCCCCTTGAGGTCTCGAATTGGGCCCATTCGCTCGAGGGCAGCAACCTTTTCGGGGTTAGCCTCGATGCCTCACTGGGAGACGATGTATCCTAACAGCATACCCCGCGGCACGCCAAAGACACATTTTTCGGGGTTCAGTTTCACCCTGTTGGCCTGTAGGCAGCCGAACGCGATGCAGAGGTCGTCAACCAGGTCGTCCGCCTTCTTAGTCTTCACGACAATATCGTCTACGTACGCCTCAACGGTCCGCCCGATGTGATCTCCGAAAACGTGCTGCATACATCGCTGGTATGTAGCGCCCGCATTTCGGAGACCGAATGGCATTGTTACGTAGCAATACATCCCGAACGACATGATGAACGAAGTCGCGAGCTGGTCGGACTCCTTCATTTTTATTTGGTGGTACCCGGAATAGGCGTAAATGAAGCATAAGAGCTCACACCCCGTAGTGGAATCAACGATTTGATCGATTCGTGGCAGAGGAAAAGGAACTTTAGGACATGCTTTATTTAAACTAGTGTAGTCTACACACATCCGCCACTTCCCATTCTTTTTCTTAACTAAAATAGGGTTAGCTAGCCACGTAGGGTGGAACACTTCCTTGATGAACCCAACCTCGAGGAGCTTCCGCAGCTCCACTCTGATTGCCCGACGCCGTTCTTCGTCAAAGTGGCGCAGCCATTGCTGCATGGCGCGGGAGTGAGGTAGGATGTCAAGGGATTGCTTGGCGACCTCCCTCGGAATGCCTGGCATATCCGAGGGGCTCCACGCGAAGATGTCGGCGTTGGCGTGGAGGAAGTCGACGAGCACCACTTCCTATTTCAGATCGAGGGTGGAACTGACCCTCAACGCCTTGCCCTCGGGGGCAGCAGGGTCGAGGGGCACCTCTTTGGTCTGCTCAACAGCCTCGAAGCTGCCGGAGTGTTTGGCGGTGGAGTCGAGGTCCTCGTTGACCAACTTCTCCAAATTCGCCACGAACGCTTCATCCAGTGCTAGAGCCGCCACGTGCTCCACGCACTCGATGTCGCAGTCGAATGCGTGCTCGATCGACGAGCCCACGGTGATTACGCCTTTGGGCCCTGACATCTTCATCTTGAGGTAGGTGTAGTTGGGGACCGCCATGAACTTGGCGTAGCATGGTCGCCTAAGGATGGCGTGGTACGCGCCCCTGAACCCCACCACCTCAAAGGTGAGTGTTTCCTTGCAGAAGTTGTCCGGTGTGCCGAACCAGACTGGCAGGTCGATCTGCCTGAGGGGCTGGACGCGCTTGCCCGGCGCGACACCGTGGAACGGTGTCGTGCTGGGCTACAGCTGGTCCAACCCGATCACCAGCAAGCGCAGGGTGTGCGCATAGAGGATGTTGAGGCTGCTGCCCCCGTCCATTAGCACTTTAGAGAACCGGGCGTTCCCGATGACCGGGTCGACCACCAGCGGGTACTTGCCCGGATTGGGGATGCGGTTTGGGTGATCCTCGCGGCTGATCGTAATGGCGTCTTCCGACCAGTCGAGGAAGGAGGGAGGCGCCTTTTCCGCGGCGAGGACCTTGTGCCGCTCCCGCTTGCGCTAGCTGTTGGACATGTCGACGGTCGACCCCCGAAGATGAGGAAGACGTTCTCCACTGCGGGGAAGCCGCTGACGTCGCCGTCACCCCCATCCTTCTTGGCCTTGCCGTCCTTCGTGGCGGCATGGCTATAATATCTCTTGAGCAGGTCGCACTACTCGAGGGTTTGGTTGACCGGCGTGTTGTGGTATGGACAAGGCTTTTTCAGCATGTCGTCAAATACCCCAGGGCCTCGAGGGGCCTCTCGAGGACCCCGTCGAGCTGGGTCAACGGCAAGGGCATCATCTCCGTCGTCATCGCGCCCCTGCTCGAGCGCCTCGCGGCGCAGCTGTGATGCCCCAGATTTTTAATTACCGTCATTAACGCTAATGACCGGGTCGACCGGTCAAACCCGGTCAAACACCGGTCAAACCTAGGTCAACCTGGGCCGTCACCCGAAAACCTCGCCATTGAACCCTATTGGACCCCTTGACCAAGCCTACACACACCCGTGGTCAACCCGTGGTCAAAGACACGGTCAAACCCCGCTTAACCGTTGACGTCGGCGAATGTCGTCCGGAACTTTTGCCACGTTCCCCAAAATTCACCTAAACACTTCAAAATCTACCTTTATGAAAGTTGTCCATCTTGTTGAGGGACACAACTTTCATGTAGATTGGCAACCCCTTGCAAGACAGATTTTCCTGTTTTCCAGAACGTGTCGACATTCAAAGTTGGCACGACGTTCCTGCAAAATCCATTGAGAAAAACACTAGACGGCCTTTACAAAAGTTGTAGAGGGTACTTAGATCTACAACTTTCCTATTCATCACTTTGGGAACTTCTGTTCAAATTTTTAGAGTTACGCGCGTTCAAACGTTGGCACACGGTCACGTTTTCGACGAGCCGGGCCGCGCTGGCCGCGCGCGCGAGCCGCGCCGGGCCGCGCCGCGCGCGCGGCGGCGCCGCCGTGCGGGCCCCGCGCCCGAAGCCGCCCCGTCCCGAGGCGCGCCTTCCCTAGGCCGTGCGCCCTTCCCCATACCGCACGCTCGCGCCGAGGCCGCCGGGACACCACGCCGCCGTACGCCCCTCGCTTGACCCGGCGGTCCGACCGCCGCGGACGGGCGCTCGAGCTCGTGTATAAAGGCCGACCCCCCTAGTTCTCGCGCGTGCACCCCCCCCCTCCTTCCTTGCCGCGCCGGGCGCCCCGGCCCCCGGCACCGCCCGGCCCGTGCCGCGGCACCGCGCCGCGGCGGCCACGGCCCGGCCGCCGGCGCACGCCGCCGCCCGTGCCGTCTCGTCCCCGTCCAACGCCACAAACCGGCCCCTAGTGACCCATAGACCGCTCCCCCACCCTCCCCGGTCGGGCTCCGGCGAGACCTCGCCGGAATTGGGCCATCCCGCGCCGGCCACCGCTCCCGGGGACTACATTGCGAAGAAACAGTCCTTTTCAGGTGCCTAACTGCAAAAGCGCAACTTCAATAGTACATGTGTTTTGCTGTTTCTTGTAAATTGCGTAGAAAATCACAGAAAAATCAGAAAAATGTAAAACCAATTTTTTTGGATTCGTGGTGATTTATTCTACAACTTTTGTTATTCTAGCCTGAGCTAATTCCTTTTAGTTTTCGCATGAGAAATACAAATGTGAAAACACTAGATCTGCAATATCTCAAAAACCATAAATCCTCTGTAGCTCATTTTTGAATATATTGTGTGTTAGGTCATGAATAGATCCTATGACAAAAATTGCACAAAGTTATAATGTAAATCGTTTTATAAAAATGTTTTTCTATTGCACAGGCAGATCTGCATAAGTGATTTTTCTTGTTAAATATATTTATGTTTTTGACCCCAACTTGTGCACACTGTCTTGTAATACCAAAATACACATTTGGTGAATTAATCATGATTTTTGGATTAAAAGAAATAATTATTCTTTATTTATGCATGTTTTCCTTTGTAAATTAATAAACCAAGTTCAGTAGAGGTTCCATGTGAACATGTTGGCTTTTTAGACTTGATTAGGACCAGAGAGCATGCACAAGAAAGTTTGGATCATTTTGAGGCTTATTTATTTTTATATGCATTTAAAATGGAATCACTAGATAGCCTTTGTCATTTTCAATAATATTTATTTCCCTAGCATCCAACACTTGCATGTGGGTCCAATGGGCAAGGATAGATGCTAGTAGGCTTAAGAAACACCCCTTTAATTTTTGGTAATTTAATTGCTTAATAAAAAGCTTAAAAGCCCTTTTTAATAATAAAGGGAAATTAAATAAAGAAAAACCCTTAATTAATTCTTTTTCCTTTTTGAAAAGTATTATTTAGTACACTTAAAATATAATTAATTATCATCACTACTAAGAAATTAATTCTTAAATAAAAATATTAATTACACTTTATTGGAGAAGATAAAGGGAAATGAAGCTTTCACATGAAATGATAAGTGTACTAAGAACCTTTATTCAAATGTTTAATAAAGAATTGCATATGTTCCTTTTTGGAAGAGTATGCTAAATGTATTCTTATCTAGGTGAATGTGTCCAACTAATGCACCCTTTGGTTGTCATTTATTGTTTGTGTTTAATTAAATTAAAATCATCAAATAAATCTTGCACTTGCATCCTCGTGTAGATCTCCCGAACGGTAGCTGTACGCGTGTGCCGGACGGAGGAGACGGAGGAGCTGACGGAGACGTGCACCACGTCTCTATAGAGCAAGACCTGGACCAAGTCCAGAAGGGCCCAAGGCCAACCTTGCCATCGAAGGCAAGCCCCGGATCATTAACCCTGTTTTTGAAATTTATGCAATTATGTTTGCTACGATTGTGCATTTACGTTTCAGGAGTTGAATTGAAACCCTAGATGCATGATCCCTAGGTACCTATGCTCTATCACTAGTATGCTAGGTCGATAGCTGCTATGCTATAGGACCGATAGAAGTCGAGTGATGTTCGTCACTCGCGAGATTAGGTTCCTAGATAGGAATCATAAGATATCCTTAAATGGATTGCTCATGTGGTAAGAGCATGGGATTTGGGCTCCGGTCCAGTGGCTTTCGTGGGCTAAGCTTTTGAACGTACTAAACATATGCGGGTATGGGGTCGGTAAGCCTAGTACCCGATTGACGCGGTAAGGGAACCTTTCCCTACTACACACGGGGCACTTGTGTCCCCCCGCTTGCAACAAGTGTGTGGTACTGCGTGAGTCCGGACGTTCGTGTGGGAGCGATCCGGTAGAAACCTTGTACCAAGGAATGTAGGTTCCGCTCCCGAGCCGAAGATCGACGGGAACGGCACGGGAATGTTGTCCTTGCGGGGGCAGCCTACCGTGTGTTTGGGTTTACCTTGCAAGGTTTAAATCAATCGATTGTCGGCCTCTCACCGTTATCCGAGACTGCTTAATCAACTGGCCATGATATCCCATAACGATGGAACTCGAGGAATATGGTTGGATGAATTAATTGATTGTCCAATTCTTGATTGAATTAGTTGGCACACTTAGAAATGGTAATCAACTAGAACTCGTGCTAAAAGATTGAAAGTAAGGATCTACTCTTAGCAGCTGTTTAGCAAAAGAAACTCCACCGGCCAAAAGCCTTTCATGTCTAGAGTTTGGTGATGTAGTTATCACCCGACGGTTAAGTCTTGCTGAGTATTAGTATACTCAGCCTTGCTTTAAAACTGTTGTTGCAGGTGTGATTGATCGGATGGGTGACGACAAGTGATGACATCACGGATGGCCTCCTGTGATGTCTACCGTTGCGCTAGTTTATTTTATTTCCGCTGTATTTTCGAACTCTGAACCTTTACTCCATGTCATGAACAATGGTTTGTAATAAAATGTTTAATTCATGTTGTACTCTGGACTCGCCTTCGCGTGAGTTTTAATGCATGTGTCGATCCTCTGTTCGATGTCCAAGTGATTTACCGGGCGTTAACCCGGCAACTAACGACAGGATGATACTTTACTATTGCTTAAATGACCAAAGTGGATCGGTCTTAGGCGATAGTACGGTATTTTCCTGGGCGGGTTGTCACAGCTGGTATCAGAGCGACTACATGTACCAGAGTTTAATTAACAACTCTAATCACATGATTTTCGAATAAAACTTGCCAAGATTGGTTGTATTTACAAAATGCGTTGGTCCGTTAAGGATAAAATAGACCGAGAGGCCCTAGAGGGAATTTTTGGTTTCTTTCAGGTGGCTTATTAATCTATGGTTTATTTTGCTAACTCCCAGCACATTACTTTATGTCAGACTTACTTTCCTGCACAACCAAACTAGATGAGCCACGTGTTTTATACGTGTGCTGTTCCGCATCACGGGAATTGCGAGGGTCGATGGAGTGATCCATTCCACGGATCCCATCTTCGCGTCTGTTTGTGAGTTGTGTGTCGCCATGTGTTTCATACGTGTGCATTCCGCATGTCGCTCACGCGAGGCAAGGATATACTCCATTCAAACGGAGTATGTCCGAGGTTGGACGCTGTCCATGCAGCGGCTTAACGCATGGATGCCGTTTCTATAGTGAACGGTAATGTATGTGGACGCTTTCATGAGTGCTGGCATGAAAGGTTCGTGGTGTTCTGTGATCTTCTGCAGGTACACTAACCACGTTCGTAAGTCGCTAAGCAAGTACCGATAGTCTCGACTAGTTATTATAGGGAGAGACGTAAATGTTGCCTTGCCACCGGCACTAACTTCGATTTTTGGCTTGATTGCCATGTGAGGTCGGATAGGACGTCTTGCATGCACGTTAAAAATCGAAACAACTAAATGGACCCGAAAAAAAATAAATTTCCATATGCTCTCTAAGGAAAATTTTGCTAGTGTGTGCTTTTTATAAACTAGAGTACCTCTCGTGCTTAGCTGTTATGCTGCCCAAAGTTGTAAAAGTTTGTTCGCCTTGTCTTTGCACCATGTTCTAGGAGTAACTAAAATAGGTGTGCAAACAAAAATTGCTCCGAACCTAATCAAATTCCTGCTCACAACAAGTCATGGTCATAACTTCATTCTATCTCAAGTTATGATCAGATTTGGGAACCCCTGTTTTGCTGTTTTTACAGCACTCAATCCCAACCTTGCCTAATTGAGCAACCTTCCTAGCCTTCTAGCTCAGCCTTTGAGTACCAAAAATGTATCTCTAACCTTGATGAGTTACCGTCCAAAAGTTGGGAATTTTTGGAGCTCTGGGATTAAGTTATGAATTTTTGTTCATAACTGCCAGAACTTTATGTCGTTATGTATGTGAGCTCGCTTCGAGTTCTAGCATGCAATTGTGCCCTTGTGCACATGACTACCCCGTATTACCCAACAGGAGAAAGGAGAACTTTTTCCATTCTACCAGGCCGTGGGAATGTCTTGGTCTTGGGATTCAATCTTTAATCGTGAGTCTCCTATCATCATGTCATTTCCGTCGACTTGTATTTTTCCTTCAACCCCTTGTCCTCAGACATGTTGAAACACTAGGATATTCTTCGTATTGATATCCTTGTCCTGGTTACTTTGAACTTTCAATCTGAGCCTATTCCCATGGTCTTGCTCACAACCTTTTAAATAAATAAATAAATAATTATGTCTCTTCTTGAGCATGCATTTGCATAGCATGTGCATTGGGAACCTTGGGTGAACTAACATGCATACGCTTGGAGTGTTTTCAATATCTCCCACTCTATCCTTTGTGTTTGGTGAAGTTGTCAGCCCATAACTAAAGGTGCCGTGACGGAACCTAGGGCGTCATGTGCGCTGTAGCCACATGATTGCCACTAGGGACGCACTAGGTATCTTGGTTGTGAATGCGACTTGCCACGCACACCCCTTCTCAACCTGCGATTGTCTTCTCAATCACTAACTCATTTGGTGGGTAACCGAGTCATGCTAACATGCATCATAAGCACCATACTACATGAGCATATGCATCGTGTCTCCATAAACATGTGCATCACATCACTTTTTGAAAAGCATTGCATCGTAGTGGCACGGCCATGCCGCATAAGGTTGCAAACAAAATAACGCATGAGCAAGATCGTTCAGAAGGTCCTATACCAATTTATCTTTCCATACTTTCCGCTTGCATACGCAAGTAAACTCCGTGCAAGCTTTCCATTACTTGTCGCCCTTGACTACTCCTAGGGGCTAATCTTGAACCGATGGTGGTTATGCTCTCGCCCTATAATCCCATCGTGTTGCTCCCTCAGAGTAATTTCAGAACATCCGAGAGGACCACTCCTCTATTTCTCTATCTTGTCCTTGGAATTTCGAATCTCGGGACGAGATTCTTCTTAAGGGGGTAGGCCGTGACGCCCCGCATTTTTAATTACCTTCATTAACGCTAATGGCCAGGGTCGACCGGTCAAACCCGGTCAAACACCAGTCAAACCTAGGTCAACCTGGGCCGTCACCCGAAAACCTCGCCATTGAACCCTATTGGACCCCTTGACCAAGCCTACACACACCCGTGGTCAACCCGTGGTCAAAGACACGATCAAACCCCGCTTAACCGTTGACGTCGGCGAATGTCGTCTGGAACTTTTGCCACGTTCCCCAAAATTCACCTAAACGTGTATTTGTCGATCGACGTGGGCTAGCGGAAGCGTTGAGGGAAGCTCGCCGTGCAGATCTCCCGCTGAACACGCGGGTTACCGGGGGTTCTGGCGTCGGGGAGCGGTCCTCTCGGCTGTCATAGCGTTCGCCCCACCGGGGTTGTTAGCCTGCCGTCGCCCGTGTCTCCGCGTTGCCCGTCCGCCGGGCGTTGATGACGTTGAGAGCGTCACCATCTTGGGCCTGCCCGCGCGTGTTAAGGATCCGCTCCCTGACCGGCGCGTGCCCTGGGTTGGCGGGCCGTTCCACCGCGCCGCCCGCGTGTACTGATGCTTCGGGGCCTTGCGTGCCCCTGTCGTCCCGCACGCTCCCCTGTTGGTGGAGGTGGGACGCTGAGCTTTCGGCCTGTTGAACGGCCGCTTGCTCGATGAGCGCTTGCGCCTCGCGGTGCAGGTTTCGCGCCTCAGGTGTTGAGGGGGCGGGCATGGCCCGCAGTGGCAACGAGCTTCTGACTTGCTCGCGGGGGCGTGTTCGGGTTGTCGACGTCGAAGTCGACGTTGATGCGCTCGCGGGCTTGCTTGCCCAGCTCGCGTGCGCGCTCGCCGCGCGCGGAGGCTTCCCCGGCGATGGAGGCTCGAAGCAGCCGCACCGCGCGGTATTCCTCCGCAAGCTTGGCTTTGAGCTCGCACGCTGTTGATGGTTAATAGTTGTATCAAAGTTCGTTTGTGACTTGCAAGAGGACAAGTCTCCCGTCGTAGTAAAGGGACCCTTCTTCCCTCGAGTGGTGAACCCAAGGTATCGAATCCGTGGAACAATGTGCAACGCAAGGATTCAATCTAGTAAAGCAAGGTAAGCTATCTTATGATGAACTAAGTTGCATCTAATCTACTAACACATAAAGAAAACGAATCTAATCTAATCTACTAAAGAGGTAGCAAGAGAAAGCAAGAGATAACCAATCTAGAGAATCTAGATCATGCTTATGTTGTAGCTCCAAACAAAATAGATGAAAATAGAAAAGCGAATCTCATTAAAAGCATCTTTAAATCGTGGCCTTCCATCCGACTCCGAAAACGCCCGCCTTTCGGAACCCCCGTTCTGTCACAACATATCCCTATTCATGCGGGTAGTCTAGGGCGAGTTCGATAGAACAAGTTGAAATCACTTGGCCGGTCCCGCATGCACCTCTAGCCACCGCGGCTACAAGAGCACCCTATGTAATCTAGCGCAAACTAGATCGTAGAAGAAGCAAAACCAAGAAGAAAACAAAATCATCGAGAAGGCACTTAATCGCTAGAAATCGGATTCACTTACAAACTTCACCATGAATGATTACATGAACAAGATCACCACCGGGGCCCTCCCTCGATCTTGATCCTCGCTCGGAGCTCCGACGTGGTCTTCCATGCAAGGTTCCCACGTCGGCTAGGGAAACCCTAGACAACTAGCACGACCCTCATCTCCGAGATGGTGTCCCTCAAGCTTCTCTGCTCCTCGGCGGCGGATTACGACTTCCGTTCTCCGTGGCTCTCGGTCAGGGGGCTATTTATAGCCTGAGAAGCAATTAGGTCAAAGGGGAGGCCGATTGGGCCCCGAATTGGGGCCGAGCCGGCCGGCCTAGGCCGGCCGGCCTAGGCCCATGGTCGGCCCATCCCGCGGCTGCTTCGCCGGTGTTGCTTCCCATGTCTTCTAGATGTTCTCCCCTTTTGCATGTGGGCCCTTGACGTCGGTTTCTCTCCGAATTGGACTCAATTCCTTGTCTTGCAAGATTCAAGCACTTTTACGGTTCGGTCCTCGGAGTTTATCATCTTCTCGGGCTTGGTCCTTGGGCTCTTGGAGTCATGTTCACTTCATTGCTTGACTTGTATCGGGCTTCAAGGTCTTGTCATGAGGTGCTTAATGAACTTATCCCGGAAGTCTTGCTTTCAACGTTAAAACCCTGCGTAAACACTTAACTCCAAAACCGACATGCACAAGTGAACTTGTTATACCACGGGGGTTAGTACCAATGAATAAGATACAAAAGTCATGCCAACACCGAAGGTAAACTCATGGCTAGGTTGACGGATTTTCACCGTCAACATCTCCCCCATGCTTAAACCTTGCTCGTCCTCGAGTAAGCCTTCGATGGATATCATCGTTGCCCTTCATTGTTTAATCCTTGCACTTGATCATACATGAAAAAAAACATAATGCTCTCAAAAGTTTAATTCGTTAAAGTTCCATAATGTACTAGCCTTCACCTCTACGGAGGGTAGATTCTTATTAAGCTTATCCCACAAGTATTAACATGCTCACAAAGTTTAAATAGATCTCGAATTTTTGAAATAAAGAACGAGATAAAGAAAAGAGCTAAACCAAGTTCACAAATTTAAATCACCTTGCATATTGCTCATGAACTCTCATCTCGCTTGTCTCTCAAGCCTATATATTCTACTCCTTTCCCTCTCATAACATATATGTAACGCCCGCGTTTTTAGCTCTAAATAAATCACCTACTAAATCATGCGTAATTTCAAAAACCGATCCGCCGAGCTCAATCACCATTCAAACCACGGCCACTGTTTTCTCTCTCTCCCCCGCACGCGTGCCGCGAATCCCGCCGGCACCGCACCACGGCCGCACCCTTGCGCACCTTCCCAACGCCGCGGTCGGCCACCGGCCGGGAATCCCCGCGCACGCCGCGGTCCCGATGCCCGGTCCGCCTCGCCGTCGCCGCCGTCCCGAAAATCACGCCGACACCCGGGAAGACGGAAAAACCCCACAAAACCCTCCCTTAATTTTCCCTAACAATTTTCCCTAATCTTCTAAATTTTTTTTCCAATTTCTTTTTCTTCCTTTTTTTCTACTTTTCTTTTCTCTTTTCTTCTTTCCTTTTCTTCTTCTCTTCCTCTTTCCTTTCTCCTTTTTCCTTTTTCCCTCTTTTCTTTTTTCCTTTCTTTCTTCTCCCTCCCTCCTTCTTCCTCCCGCGCGGCCAGGACAGCGGCCCCGACCGGCGCCCCTGGCGCCGTTGACCTAGGGCCGCGCGCGCCGCGCGCGGCCCCTCCTCCGCACGCCTCCCGGCCGGCGGGGAGCCCCTCCTCGGCACGCCACCGCGGCTCGCGCCGCGCGCGCAGACGACGCGACGCGTCCCCCGCCGTCGGTGCCACGCCGACCGGTCACCTCCATCCGCCCCAAGGCCGGCTCGCCGCCCGCACGACCGGTCTTGTCCACGGCACCGCGCCTCCTCGCCGGTACGAGTTGACCCCGCCACCGGTTGCCGCCTCGCGAGGCTACTCGAGCTCGCCGGAGCCGACCTCGCCGGAGCGCCGGTGTGCACAAAAATCTCCCCCGAACCGACCTTGCTCCGGCTATAAATAGCCCCGCCCCGTCCTCGCCGCACCACCAAGCCACCGCAACCCTCCATTGCCTCGCTACATAACCACACCGAGCCACCACCGTAGGCCAACACCACCGGTCCGCCGCCGCCGCCGATCCGCCACCTCGAGCCGCCTTGACCCAAGGTGAGTGAGTGGAATCAACCCCCTCGTCGCCCTCCTCCTTTTCCCCCTCTCGCCGTCCGCCTCCGTGGCCGGAGGCCGGCCGGCCGTCGCCGCCCGAGACCCCCCCGCGGCCGCTTTCCCCCCCGCCTCGCGAATGACACGAGGTAGGGGATGAAGGGGGGGGGGGCCGTTTTGCCGAAACCCCCCCCGCCCCTTTCCCCTTTTTCCCCGGGATCCCTTGACACTATTACCTCTCTCTCTTTCTCCTTTCATTTAGCCCCTACCTTTTAAACAAATCCACCAAGACCCCCCCGCCCTTTTTCGAATAGATCCCTAAGGCTATTTTAGTTAACCCTCACCGCACTTAAGTATTATGTTTAGGCCCTTTTGTTTACAACTAAATTACTAACCGGACTTAATTAACCCTAAGCATCCCTTGTGCCCGACAACTCATGCGCGGGTTTAATCCCAATCATGCCTAAACCACCTCATTAAGAGAAAATTACCAATAGGTCCTTAATATCTATAGCCCCTTAAACCTAGTCCCTTTTCATACACTCCCTTCCTTCTCGGTTAAGGCCGAACCCTACCGCGCCTATATAAATATACCCCTCCTCCGCTCACTTCCCCTCCCCGAGCTCGGTCGGAAACATGTGTGCTAATACTGCTTGCTTGCTTGTGTGTGCGCTATAGCCGACGGAGTAGACGGAGGAAGGTACCCCGAGCCGGAGATCGAAGCCGACTACTGCGAGCAGGAGCCCGAGGTCCCGAACGCCGAGCCGGCACTCCCCGAAGACTACGAAGACGGCAAGTTCAACCTCCCCCTTTGATGCATGCTTCTGTCCTAGTTTTAAAAATATATCCTATACCCATTTTATAAATTGCATATTGTTTTACTGCAAAACATGGTAGGATAGCCACCCTTGATTGCTATGATTGAACCTTGTTTTGGCCTAAACGAGTGCTTTAAAAATGTGTGTGTGCTTTCAAAATGTGTGAGTGCTTTAAAAACAAAAAGGGGATATGTTTGGAAAATGAGTAAAGAAGCGGGTAGACGGGATGGACGTGTGTGTCGGGAGTATGGGTGAGCTCGTACCGTGTGGTTGAGCGTGTTGGGAGTTGTCCATCTTGTCGGTTAAGGACCGGGTTGCGTGACATCTCACCTGACCCAAATCATCGTACAACCACTCGACCGTTGTATGTGGCAACGGCTTAGCATAAACCCCACTAGTTAATCTACTTGCCATCTGGTGTGCGGGTGAGCAGCGGGAGACCAAGGAGTAGGGGTACGCTCCGTGTGAGGTACGCCCCGGTTATGTGGGATAACCCCTTGGGTGCTTCCGTGGTGGCTCGTAGTGTTAGCTAAGGTGGGTAATGGCTTTGATAGGACCCGTACCGCACCGAGGTGTCCGTGTGACGGTACCCTACTTGTGGGTAAAGATGTACAACCTGCAGAGTGTCAAACCTATTCGAATAGCCGTGTCCACGGTATTGGACGAGTCACGGTGTGGTCACAAAAACTAGTGTTTGGGGATGGGATGATTTCCGGCGTGAGTTGTTTTCCGGTGAGGTGTGTGTGGTCGTGTGTGCCGGACTACGACGGACGGGAAGTCGGTAGATCCACGTGGTTTTCCTAAAACAAGTGAGTTACTTGGGTTATGAAAATGATTTGCGAAAACCTTTTTAAATGAACCCCCGCATGTGTAAGTTTGCTAAATGAACCTTAACTCGATCCTTGTTATACCTTATGCATGATTACGCTTATAAGCCCCTCCGTGGGTGGGGTTGGATTTGCCGAGTACGTATGTGCTCACCCTTGTTTTACTAACTAATTTACGAGAGGAGGATCCCGATTACATTCCAGAGGACGTTGAGTAGGTCATTGCCCTACACCCAACCGTGCCCGTGTACCGTGGCCCTACCTAAAGCTTCCATGGTGTGGTACTGCGAGGAGGCTATGGAAGCCTTTGCTATCGTAGTGTGGTCGCTAGCGTTTGTGTTGTTCATTGTAGCGTTGGCACTACCGTGCCCTTTTCGTAACCGTAATGTAAAAGAGCGATTCCACCTG
This sequence comes from Cenchrus americanus, assembly GCA_947561735.1. Lineage (NCBI taxonomy): Eukaryota > Viridiplantae > Streptophyta > Magnoliopsida > Poales > Poaceae > Cenchrus > Cenchrus americanus. The sequence continues at coordinate 198,830,259 of OX387240.1, forward strand.
TTGTAATAAATGTGCTACCCGCCCTCCCGGGACCGGTATTTGTGTCACATTTGGTCACCTCCGATGAGGGGACGCTTCGGTGGTATCGAGCCGTAGGTTGGCCGTAGGACATGACCCCCGGGATACGAGACCTCCCCTCCGGCCCTCTCTAACCTTTCCTTTGCTAAGCTCACCTTTTCCCAAATCCTTACCTTGATTCTTGCTTGTTTCCGGATGCCTAACCCCGAGTGGAACGGTGGAATTTGCCCCGTCCGGCTCGGCCTCCCTAACTCCGTTGCTACTCGGCCCTAGAGCGCGTCGGAGTAAGGGATCCGCCGGAGTTCGTCTACGGGAGTACGAACGCTTCGGCACCCTTCGGTGTAAGCCGCCGATCTTTGTGGGAAGGAGCACGCTTTACCCCGACATAGAGCCATGGTTCGTCAACGCCACCGGTTTTCGCTTTGCCGACACCTACCCCAAGGTCGCTCGGAAGGCCCTGCGTCGCCTACGAGTGGTTTACGTACGGCACCTCCGAAGGACTCCAATGGGATTCTTTCCACCCTCCGGAGGAAGAGGACGCTCGTGGATTGATCGCATGAGAGGTCTAGAACGAGAGGAAGAAGACTTAGAAGAGGCGAGTTTCCCACCTATCCATATACCTCGGAGGCCTAGACCACCTTTATCGAGAGCAAGCCCAAGAAGCGAAGCAAAGCAAATCGACGGAGCGGAAAGAGCCGAACGAGAGGATAGAACTAGAAAGGGTGAAGACAACCATAGCGAAGTTGAACTACACAACACAAAGCAAGAATACCTCGGGGAAAGAGAGCGCACGCCGTTGGCCCATAAAGCCCTATGGGATGAACCGAAGGAGCGTAGAAGCGAGAGATGAAGGAGCCGGAGAGCGAGAAGAGAATGAACCCGAAGAAACCCACCGGGACAAAGGAACTCGGACCGAGGATGAGATACGGAGCAAGATCTTCCACCGAAGAAGCGTCGTATCCAGTTAGAGGAAGAGTCACCATGAGGATAAGACTAGGGTGTGTTAGGATAGAAGTTGAGTCCTAGTAATAATAAGTGTACCCCGAAGGATGTACCCCAACCTTCCTACTAAATAAGTTATCCATCTTTTGTACCCCACCACAACCCGTTCAACCCTATCTTTGTTTTCGGATGGCGGAAGATGGATGGACCCAAGGCGTGTGCCGGGAAGAGCCTCGGTTTTGCTCGCCGCTCATCCACTCCCCGGAGCGCCTCGGTATCACCGAGCGCCCTAGGTACTACGAACAGAGAGTACGAGCAACTCGGCACTCTTCGCCGTAGAGTGGTCCTCTCCGTCGCTAGAAGCAACCGCCACACCAACATCGAGCCGTGGCGCGTGACCGCCACGGGGGTTCCGACACCGGGATACCTATCCCTTGGCCCTCGGAAAAGCCCTCCGCTACCCGTGCCGAATCTACGAAGAGCACCTCGTCCCCACACCGATGAGGTACTTCCCTCCCGCCATCGGGACCCCGGTTTGGCGAGGCCCGCATGAGGAACTTGGAGCGACGCCGCCACCAAGAAGACTCGCTATACCACATAGTCGCCTACCTTGTCTCCCCGGACAAGCTCTTTGATGACCGGGCCGGACACTTGAGGGAACGGATCGGGCCGGCCGAGCAAGTCGAAGTCACGGTGCGGATGCACCAAGTCCGAGTGGCTCAAGCCGAAGCAAGGACCGCCGCGGCCATAAGCAGGGAAGCCGTTGCCCGGGGAAAGCCTCGGAAGGATCCGGGACCAACGCATGCAAGAATGGACCCATGGCGGAACGCCCGTTCCGCCATTGGAGAACCTCAAGTCCCGCCGGGAACACCCCCGGTAGGATGGGGAGGAGCCATAGAAGTCCCACCAGGCACCACCAACGATCACCGAACCCCCAACACGCCTACCACCGAAGCCGCGGCACGGCCTCGGGGAAAACGGAGACCCCGAAGGAGGAAACGATGACGAGCCGCTCATCCCGCCGGAAGAACACTCGACCCCGGAAGACGCCTCTCCTCGCGAGTAGTGTGCCCCAAGACCCGGGGAATGAAGCCGTACCGGTCCAAGTCGCGCCTTAGCCTTTAGTCGTGTAGTGTGTCCGCGTAGTCGGGATGTATCCTCCCCCGCCGGTTTGTAATAAAAACTTGTTTGTGCTTGCTTGTATGCTGTATGCTTGTTGTGTGCTTACCGGCGAATAAACCCGCCTTTTCAAAAGAAATCCGTTATAATCCACTTAAACATCACATAAAACTAGATCTCTTAGAAACCCGCTTCTTTACAGATGGTTTCCAGGCGCCCTGTCAGGACCCACCGGTCGGATGCTGAGGGATCGCAAGCCGATCGGAGGGAGCGTCTTCCCGAACAGGAAGTTAACCAAAATGAAGATGGAGGAGAGAATGTGGTCCTGCCACCACCACCCCCTCCTATTGACTTGGCTCAAGTCTTGGCCAACCAGACTGTCTTGATGGAGGCTATCTTCAATGCCATCAACCGTCCAAGACCCCGTGCCATGAGCATGAATGAGAAGCCGATCGAGTTCCTCGGGACTAAGCCGCCCACCTTCGGCCGGGTCGGTGAATCCTCCGGATGCCGACGATTGGCCGAGAGCCATCCCGAGGGAACTAGAGCCCCTCCTTTGCGAGGACCATGACAAGGTTCTCTCGGCAGCTCACCCGGCTCACGGGACAGCCCTAGTCCGGTGGGAGAATTACTCGCGCCGCGCCCAAGGATCCCTCCGCCATCACATGGGATGAATTCGTGGAGGAGTTCCGCCGCTACCACATCCCGGAGGCTACACTGAAGCGGAAGGCGGATGAGTTCCGCGAACTCCGCCAAGGCAACATGTCCGTGGAGGAGTACACGTACCCGTTCATAGAGCCGGCACGCTATGCACCCGAGGAGGTGGATAAAGACTCCAAAAAGCAAGAAATGTTCAAGAAGGGGCTGACTCCGGAACCGAGGACACCGTCGACTCCTCGCATTTACCCGGACTTTAATACCCTTATGAACATGGCAATCCTCACGGAAAGGGCAAAGGCCGAAGAAAAGAAGGAGAACAAGCGTAAATTCATGGAGCACAAGGCCAAGCAGCAAGAGCGGTCCCAGAGGCCGAGAAACTTTGGACACCCCATGTCCAGGTTTCAAGCTCCGATGCAGTATAGAACCCAAACCCAAGCCACAAGCTCACAAGCCCCCAGAGCCCAGTTCAAGCCCTCCTACAACCAGAATGCCATGAAGCCCCCACAGAACAACACCAGCCAGCTCACTACCAACAACAACAACAACAGCTCCCGAGTGTGTTTCAACTGCCGGGAAACCGGCACTTCATCGCCAACCGCCCCTATGCTAAAAAGCCGACCACCACCACCTACTCCAACTCGGTGAACGGGCCAAGGCCCGCGGCGTCGGGAGCCAACCGCATGCCAGTGCGCAGCAACAACAGCTTCGGCAACAACCCCAACAACCAGCAGATGAGGCAGCCCCAGCAGTCGTATGGACGCGCGCCGGGTGAATCACATCAATGCGCAGGAGGCACAAGAAGCACAAGGAGTGGTACTCGGTGAGTTCCTGGTCAGCTCAGTTTTGGCTACCATACTGTTCGATTCAGGAGCATCACACTCATTCATATCCTCAAGCTTTGTGGAAAAGCATAGCATACCCACAGTACTACTAAGAGCACCCCTAATAACTCGAACGCCCGGAGGTGACATTAACTGTCAACTGGGATGCCCCCGGGTAAGGATTATTTTAAGTGGGGTAGAGTTCCTAGCAGAACTCGGTAGTACCGAAATCCAAGGGGATAGATGTGATCCTTGGTATGGACCGGTTAAGCCAACACCATGGCCTCATAAGCCGCGCCGATAAAGTAGTGCACCCGACCAACCCGGACGGGATACAAGTGACCTGCCACACCGGGGACACAAGGCCGGATATAATGGTTTTCAACATAGAAGCCAAGTCCATAGAAGACGTCCCAGTAGTACGAGAATACCCAGAGGTGTTCCCCGAAGAACTCCCTGGAATGCCACCAGACAGGGACATAGAGTTCGTAATCGACCTTATCCCTGGAACCTCGCCCATAGCCAAGAGGCCCTATAGGATGGCAGCCCCTGAGTTGGCAGAATTGAAGAAGCAGCTAGCAGAGCTCCAGCGAAGTGGGTTCATCAGACCAAGCTCATCACCATGGGGAGCCCCAGTGCTTTTCGTGGAGAAGAAGGATAAGAGCATGAGGATGTGTGTGGACTATCGCTCGCCGAACGAGGTCACTATTAAGAACAAGTACCCTCTTCCCGGAATAGATGATCCGTTTGACCAACCGAAGGGAGCCAAGTATTTCTCGAAGGTGGATCTAAGATCGTGGTACCACCACTCAAGATCGGGGAAAGTGACATCCCCAAGATTGCCTTTGTCACTCGCTACGGGCAATACGAGTTCACGGTGATGTCCTTTGGACTAACCAATGCCCCAGCATACTTCATGAACCTCATGAATAAGGTGTTCATGGAGGAATTGGACAAGTTTGTCGTGGTCTTCATTGACGACATACTTGTTTACTCCAAGAGTGTGGAGGAGCATGAACAACATCTTCGAGTAGTACTGGGAAAATTGAGGGCACACAAGCTATACGCCCGGTTCGGTAAGTGTGAATTTTGGCTAGAGAAGATATCCTTCCTTGGGCACATATTGATTGCAGAAGGAGTAGTTGTAGACCCCGGGAAAGTTGAGACAGTCTCCAACTGGCAGCAACCAACCAACGTGAGTGAGATCGGGGAGTTTCCTAGGTTTAGCGGGTACTACGGAGGTTTATCGAGGGATTCTCCAAGATCGCCCGCCCATGACAGAGCTGCTCAAGAAAGAGAAGAAGTTTATCTGGACCGAGGCCTGTGAAAGAAGTTTCCAAGAGTTGAAGAAGAGGTTGACCACAGCCCCAGTGCTGACCCTGCCAGATATTCAACGGGACTTTGTCGTATATTGCGACGCCTCCCGACAAGGGTTGGGATGTGTGCTCATGCAAGATGGGAAGGTAGTGGCATACGCCTCCCGTCAGCTCAAACCCCATGAGCAGAACTATCCCACCCATGATCTGGAGTTTGCAGCCGTAGTGCATGCCCTGAAGATATGGAGACATTACTTGATCGGGAACAAGTGTGAAATCTACACAGACCACAAGAGTCTAAAGTATATCTTCACCCAGCCCGATTTGAACCTAAGGCAGAGAAGATGGCTAGAGCTAGTCAAGGACTATAACCTAGAGATTCACTACCACCCGGGAAAGGCCAATGTAGTAGCAGATGCCCTAAGCCGGAAGACCTATGAGAAGGCGGCACCCAAGAGTGCCCAGTTGCAAGAGGAGATGGCCCGACTCAACGTACACATCGTTCCCCAAGGCTACGTCCGCCAGCTGAGTGTTCAGCCTACCCTAGAAGAGAAGATCCGGAAGGCCCAAGAAGCCGACGAAGATCTGATGAGGATCCGCAAGCACACCGGAGAGAACAAGGCTCCTGACTTCAGGGTAGATGACCAAGGCACCCTGTGGTACAAGAACAGGATATGCGTGCCCGAAGGTGGAGATTTCCGACAGACCATCATGGATGAGGCACACAACTCAGCATACTCCATTCACCCGGGATCCACCAAGATGTACATGGACTTAAAACAGAAGTATTGGTGGAACGGAATGAAGGCAGACATTGCACGGTTCGTTGCCCACTGCGACACTTGTCAGAGGATCAAAGCCGAACATCAGAAGCACTGCAGGATCGTTGCAACCTTTGCCAATCCCGGTGTGGAAATGGGATGAGATAGGTATGGATTTCATAGTAGGGTTGCCAAGGACTCGTAAAGGACATGACTCCATATGGGTGATCGTGGATCGACTCACTAAAGTCGCTCACTTTCTACCCGTGCGGACCACTTATGGTGGAGAGAGATTGGCGAAACTCCACATAGAAAATATAGTGAAGCTGCATGGAGTGCCCAGCAGAATAGTCTCCGACAGAGGGACCCAGTTCACCTCTAGGTTCTGGAAAAGCCTGCACAAAGCCATGGGCACCAAGCTAGACTTCAGCTCAGCGTACCACCCACAGACCGACGGACAGACCGAAAGAGTGAATCAGATTTTGGAAGATATGTTGAGAGCCTGCGTCCTCACCTACGGCAAAGATTGGGAGCGAGCCTGCCGTATGCAGAATTTTCCTACAACAACGGCTACCAAGCAAGTCTGGGAATGTCGCCATTCGAAGCTCTATACGGGAGAAAATGCAGGACACCCCTGATGTGGTCAGAAGTAGGAGAGCGTGCCCTGGTTGGGCCCGCGCTGATAAAAGAAGCCGAGGAGCGAGTAGCAGACATCCGAGAAAAGTTGAAAGCCGCTCAGTCCCGACAAAAGAGCTACGCAGACAAGAGAAGGCGCGAAGCGAGCTTCAACCCAGGAGATTTCGTCTACCTCAAGGTTTCACCCATCCGAGGGACTCGAAGGTTTCAAGTACACGGGAAGTTGGCCCCTCGGTACATCGGCCCGTATAAAGTGCTCAAGAGAGTCGGAGCAGTAGCATATCGACTGGAGCTACCCGAGGAGATGGCAGATATACACCCAGTATTCCACATCTCTCGGCCTACGCCGATGTTTGAAGGTTTCGGAAGAAAAGCGAGTACCGGTGGAGACCATCGATCTACGGCCGGACCTTAGGTACCAGGAGGTGCCCGTCAAGATCTTAGACACTGTGGTCAAGCGGACAAGGACGACCGAAGTACGGATGTGCAGAGTCCAATGGAGTAGACACGGGGTGGAAGAAGCTACGTGGGAACGAGAGGATGCTCTGAGGAAAGAATTCCCCCACCTATTTGAGACCTAGCCGAATCTCGAGGACGAGATTCATTTTAAGTGGGGTAGGTTTGTAACGCCCGCGTTTTTATCTCTAAATAAATCACCCAGTAAATCATGCGTATTTTCAAAAACCGATCCGCCGAGCTCAATCACCATTCAAACCCCGGCCACCGTTTTCTCTCTCTCCCCCCCCGCACGCATGCCGCGAATCCCGCCGGCACCGCACCACGGCCGCACCCTTGCGCACCTTCCCAACGCCGCGGTCGGCCACCGGCCGGGAATCCCGCGCACGCCGCGGTCCCGGTGACCGGTCCGCCTCACCATCCCCGCCGTCCCGAAAATCACGCCGACACCTGGGAAGATGGAAAAACCCCACAAAACCCTCCCTTAATTTTCCCTAACAATTTTCCCTAATTTTCTAAATTTTTTTCCAATTTCTTTTTCTTCCTTTTCTATTTTTCTTTTCTTCTTTCCTTTTTCCTTCTTCTCTTCCTCTTTCCTTTCTCCTTTTTCCTTTTTCCCTCTTTTCTTTTTTTTCTCTTTCCCTTTCTTTCTTCTCCCTCCCTCCTTCTTCCTCCCCGCGCGGCCGGGACGGCGGCCCCGACCGGCGCCCCGGCGCCGTTGACCTAGGGCCGCGCGCGCCGCGCGCGGCCCCTCCTCCGCACGCCTCCCCGGCCGGCAGAGCCCCCTCCTCGGCACGCCACCGCGCCGCGCCGCGCGCGGGGACGACGCGACGCGTCCCTCGCCGTCGGTGCCACGCCGACCGGTCACCTCCATCCGCCCCAAGGCCAGCTCGCCGCCTGCACGACCGGTCTTGTCCACAGCACCGCGCCTCCTCACCGGTACGAGTTGACCTGCCACCGGTCGCCGCCCCGCGAAGCTACTCGAGCTCGCCGGAGCCGACCTCGCCGGAGCGCCGGTGTGCACAAAAATCTCCCCGAACCGACCTTGCTCCGGCTATAAATAGCCCCGCCCCGTCCTCGCCGCACCACCAAGCCACCGCGACCCTCCATTGCCTCGCTACACAACCACACCGAGCCACCACCGTAGGCCAACACCACCGGTCCGCCGCCGCCGCCGATCCGCCACCTCGAGCCGCCTTGACCCAAGGTGAGTGAGTGGAATCAACCCCCTCGTCGCCCTCCTCCTTTTCCCCCTCTCGCCGTCCGCCTCCGTGGCCGGAGGCCGGCCGGCCGTCGCCGCCCGAGACCCCCCGCGGCCGCTTCCCCCCTGCCTCTGAATGACACGAGGTAGGGGATGAAGGAAGGGGGGGCTGTTTTGCCAAAACCCCCCTGCCCCTTTCCCTTTTTCCCAGGATCCTTTGACACTATTACCTCTCTCTCTTTCTCCTTTCATTTAGCCCCTACCTTTTAAACAAATCCACCAAGACCCCCCTGCCCTTTTTCAAATAGATCCCTAAGGCTATTTTAGTTAACCCTCACCGCACGTAAGTATTATGTTTAGGCCCTTTTGTTTACAACTAAATTACTAACCGGACTTAATTAACTCTAAGCATCCCTTGTGCCCGACAATTCATGCGCAGGTTTAATCCCAATCATGCCTAAACCACCCCATTAAGGGAAAATTACCAATAGGTCCTTAATATCTATAGCCCCCTAACCTAGTTCCTTTCATACACGACCTTCCTTCTCGGTTAAGACCAAACCCTACCGCGCCTATATAAATATACCCCTCCTCCGCTCACTTCCCCTCTCCGAGCTCGGTCGGAAACATGTATGCTAATACTGCTTGCTTGCTTGTGTGTGCGCTATAGCCGACGGAGTAGACGGAGGAAGGTACCCCGAGCCGGAGATCGAAGCCGACTACTGCGAGCAGGAGCCCGAGGTCCCGAACGCCGAGCCGGCACTCCCCGAAGACTACGAAGACGGCAAGTTCAACCTCCCCCTTTGATGCATGCTTCTCGTCCTAGTTTTAAAAATATATCCTATACCCATTTTATAAATTGCATATTGTTTTACTGCAAAACATGGTAGGATAGCCACCCTTGATTGCTATGATTGAACCTTGTTTTGGCCTAAACGAGTGCTTTAAAAATGTGTGTGTGCTTTCAAAATGTGTGAGTGCTTTAAAAACAAAAAGGGGATATGTTTGGAAAATGAGTAAAGAACCGGGTAGACGGGATGGACGTGTGTGTCGGGAGTATGGGTGAGCTCGTACCGTGTGGTTGAGCGTGTTGGGAGTTGTCCATCTTGTCGGTTAAGGACCGGGTTGCGTGACATCTCACCCGACCCAAATCATCGTACAACCACTCGACCGTTGTATGTGGCAACGGCTTAGCATAAACCCCACTAGTTAATCTACTTGCCATGCGGTGTGCGGGTGAGCGGCGGGAGACCAAGGAGTAGGGGTACGCTCCGTGTGAGGTACGCCCCGGTTATGTGGGATAACCCCTTGGGTGCTTCCGTGGTGGCTCGTAGTGTTAGCTAAGGTGGGTAATGGCTTTGATAGGACCCGTACCGGCACCGAGGTGTCCGTGTGACGGTACCCTACTTGTGGGTAAAGATGTACAACCTGCGCGAGTGTCAAACCTATTCGAATAGCCGTGTCCACGGTATTGGACGAGTCACGGTGTGGTCACAAAAACTAGTGTTTGGGGATGGGATGATTTCCGGCGTGAGTTGTTTTCCGTTGAGGTGTGTGTGGTTGTGTGTCCGGACTACGACGGACGGGAAGTCCGGTAGATCCACAGTGGTTTTCTTAAAACAAGTGAGTTACTTGGGTTATGAAAATGATTTGCGAAAACCTTTTTAAATGAACCTCTGCATGTGTAAGTTTGCTAAATGAACCTTAACCTGATCCTTGTTATACCTTATGCATGATTCTGCTTATAAGCCCCTCCGTGGGTGGGGTTGGATTTGCTGAGTACGTATGTGCTCACCCTTGTTTTACTAACTAATTTACAGAGGAGGATCCCGATTACATTCCAGAGGACGTTGAGTAGGTCATTGCCCTACACCCAACCGTGCTCGTGTACCGGGGCCCTACCTAAAGCTTCCATGGTGTGGTACTGCGAGGAGGCTATGGAAGCCTTTGCTATCGTAGTGTGGTCGCTAGCGTTTGTGTTGTTCATTGTAGCGTTGGCACTACCGTGCCCTTTCTGTAACCGTAATGTAAAAGACTGATTCCACCCTGTTGTAATAAATGTGCTACCGGCCTCCCGGGACTCGGTATTTGTGTCACATTTGGTCACCTCCGATGAGGGGACGCTTCAATATATGTGTGGTAGGCTTTATATGGAGCTTTGGGAAAGTTTAGTCCTAACAAGATTTTATAAATGAGGTGTTGTCAAAACAAGACAAGCTTCTCATGGTCTTACCGAGACTCGTCAAAAAGGTCATTGGAAAATAATGTTAAATCAAGGAGGGGAAAGAGAAAAATACACACGCTTTTAGATGAGTGGACATGTGCAAATGGCAAAGAGTGATCCCGAGGCACAAAGGAAGTCCTCGTTATCGGATTGCACATGGTTGGAAAATGAGAATGGATCTTTTTAACTTGAAGCCTTGAATGCACTCTTAGAGAACCAGGGAGTTCACTTTACGCATACTCATATTTTTTTCTCTTTCTCACATTTCTCATTCTTTTCTTTCTTTCTTTCTTTCTTTCATTCATTATATATATATTTTTTTTCTTCGAAAGTCACGATCATCGCCGGATTTTTTTCTTTCATCATTATATTTTTTTTAAATATTCCCCTTTTAACTCTAAAACTGCACCGTACCTACCTCCTCCCCCATGCTTAAACGTTGCTCGTCCTCGAGCAAAGAGGCGAAAAATAACGTAGGTACCGGGGTATTTTTCCTTGGAGAGATACTTGAAATCTTCAATGTTGGCACCGTCTTGCGATCTTCCTTGAATTGATGATCCATTCTCAACAATAGGTTGTGGTCAAGGAGGTAATCACAAAAGATGATATTTGGTTTAAGGGTGGATATCCGGCGAAGTTTGTGAGATCTCCAATGCGGGGATACACAATGCATGGATAAAAGGCTAGCAAAAAGATAGATACGCAAAAACGGAATGACCAGCTTTTTAGTCTCGGGCCAGAGAAATCATGGCCTGCAATAACTCACTCAAAAATAAATCTTGTACACTAAAGTTTATGCACTCAAATATATATAAGGCTCTGGATAGGTTGAGCAACACACAAGTGATAATTGTGACGACGTTAGCAATATTTTTGAGCATAAAAGACATCTTTAATCTATTCATAACTTGAGAGCACATAAAACACTATGGGTCTTTATTTTAATCATAACCTCCGCTAAAGATTAAGCTAGCATTTAGATAATTTCAGATTTGTATTTTTAAGAGAGCACTAGTTCAAACATGCATAAGTCAATTACAAAGATAAACAAAGCGGCAATTATAATCATATATCATCATGGCACAAACTTTGTAACTTTACCAATGGTAAAAACTTGGTGGTGACATTATTCATGATGAAAATAAAAACTAAGATACACGCTGAAAAATTAAACTAACACTAAAAATTAATGTAAAACTAAAAATACTACGCATACATAGGCGCAAACAAGCTGAAAATTAAAGAAAAGGGGGTAAAGGAAAGATAACTAAAGCTCCTCCTCTCTCTAATCTTCCGCCGGTGGTTGATATTGATAGTCTTGGTTGTTGTACCCTTACTTGTAATAGGAATGCACCACTCCTCCTATGAATTGTCCGACGGTGCTAGGTGAAGGTGTCCAAGCACATAAGCGACGTTTGCATTTCCTTCACCCATTTGGTTTGCATTGGTTAGTATGGCTGCAATAATTTGCACATTCATTGCAGCGTATCCTCCAAAGGTGGCCACATTTTGTTGTGGTTGAGGAAGGTGTGCATATGGCTCCGCAAAGGCTACGTTTGGCACCGCGAAAATGGTGGGGGTATGGCTGCACCACTCCCCCATGCTTGCATTGGTACACCACCGTAGTAACTCGGCGGCGCCGGGGTTCCTCCCAATGGTGGGACATAATTTTGTTGTGCACCTCCTTCTTGGGTCGTGAAAAAAAAACCTTCTCCTAATCCTTTTATTTTATTATTTTTTTCTTCGCCGGCACAAGAAGTCCTTCCTCTAACCGATCTTCTTTCCCTCAAGAAAAGTCTTAATCTTCAAATCCGGAAGGGGCAAATTCACCTAGGCCACTTGGAAGCCTCCTCTCTCATCTTCACTTATAAATTTTCCTTTCTTCATATATTCCTAGGGCAGTCCCGGGTAGGAGATGATTTGGGTTCCTTGTAATACCCGGTTTTAAAGAGATAGCCAATATGGAGAGGCAACACCCCGAACCAATATCTTCCGAACTCGATGTTGCTTAACAACACCACCGGTTGATCATAGGTGAGTGGGGTCTATTGGCCACTTGGAAATCAAAGCCGAGTAAAGTCAATTCAACTCCATGTTGGTTATCTTTGTCTCTCTTGTTCTCCCAAAAATCCACTTGCACAAAAGTGACACACTTGGATGATGGGGTTCCGGATAGTATTTCTTCGTTGATGGTCTCCTCCCGTGATCATACTCCAAAAACTTTCCCATGTGCCTTCATGCACATCCACTTGTTCCGGAGCTCCCTTTTGAAAATAGGAGACACTCGCCCATGGGTCTATGATACTAGAACATGCAATCGTTTCGAACATGAAAGCCAATCTAATCTATCGGGAATTGTGTTGAATGGATCCAAGGAAGCATTGAGGTCTATACTCCCTTTACGGCATGGTAGCTAACCTTAAGCATTAAAGTATTTCCAACACAAGATGATAGATAGATAATCCAACAAAGTGTGATTACATCTCAAGATCGATTGCAACCCATGGATGAAAGGAGATTACCCCATCAAGGTGCTAGAAATGGCATCGTTGATCAAGGTTACCCTTCCGACGGTGTCTTCCTTCTTCTCCACTTGTGGGCTCCCTCCAACGGAATGAGAGACTCAGCACTCCTTCATCAAGGGTATGCGCCATGGTCATGAAAATTTCTTAGGCGAATTCCTTGTGGGTGTTTGCCGACACTCCGTTAGAGAATTGCACCGGTGTCCCGTATGAAACCAAATATGTGGAGAGCTTGGTCGTCGATGTCGACGTTCGCTACAAGCCTCTACCCAAGGCGAGCGAGCTTCTTCTCCTCCTCCGTCGTGATGATAAACCCATTGGAATGCCACGGAGCGCATGGAGGTGGAGCGGATGATCGTGTCAAGTGGTGAGGTTGGACAGGCGGCTCCTCCATATGTTATTGAAGTTTGGTAAACCTAATAAACGAGTTTCGTGTGGCCCTCATGCCACCAAGGAGAAGAGTGCGATTCCTCCTCGGCGGTGCCGTGTCCTCCCCCACACTCCGGGGATACTCGGAAACCGAGCGCCTCCTCGAAGAGGTTGTCGATGATGGCTTTGACGACGATGATCCCTTCTTCTTTGGTGAAAAGGCTTGTAGTTTTCTCCATGATTGCAGCACTCTCCCTCACAAATATATATCCGGGGTTTTCACCCGGTAACAAGGTACACAAATATTATTTTGGAGTCTGGACTTTGAGTGGATTAAGGATGTGATTTTTTGCACGAAACAAACGCGGTGGATGGCTAAGTCTAAGGTGATTCCAGCCTACAAACTAGAGCACACGAACAAAGAGTTGGATGAAAGACTTACCTCTCTCCTCCTCTTGGCTCGGTTCTTCTCTAGTGCATGTTGCTTCGTGACCGCGTACACCTTCCAAATGTTCCCGTCCACTCCTTCGCTTGCATTATTGCTCCTTCCACTTGATGTTTTCGCTTGATTCACTTCCATACTCCCTTGCCTCACATGCATCCATGATATTCCTACAAAACAAGGCCTTGGCTGCCCCCCCCATGCTTGTACTTTGCATGTGGTTTAAATATGTTGGAGGGGCATCCCGTGATGTATCATGGTGCATGCATGGTTAGGTTAACTAGATTGCCTCCTTTTAAGGCTAAGCACTCCTCTAATTTCGAAATTTAAAAATATTTTCAGAGCCATGCAAGAGCTCAAGCATAAATTTAGAGAAGTTTTTAAACCATTAAAAACAAATGTAAGTCGAAAATATTTTTCGACTACGTCGATTTCGGTCTCACCGGTATAGTTTGCCTTCATTAGTTGAGAGCAAGCTTTTCCCGGCTTGATCATGGGGGCATAGGTTTAGGTCCTAATTTTGATTAGATGAGAGAGATTTTGAATGAAATAAAATTAAGTGAGGCTTAGAAAAATTCTAATCTTAGAGAAACCAAGGATATGGATTTTTAAACCAACCAAAAATCAAGATTCTAGGTTCACGCGAGTCCTACCACATGCTGAAATTTAAATAACATCTAGATACAAGTCGTCGCTCTACTCGAGTGTTTTTAGCATGAAAAACAAGTCAACCACAGCACCATAATGAGGGTGAAGGGTTGAGTTAGGTTCTGAATTTTTTTTGGTTGGGGTTTCTCGAAAAGAAGCAAACAAACACATAGGATGGTTCATGTAAAGGGTTTATGATCAAGAAAAATATTCAACCAATAATTATGTCTCTAATATTGTTCAACCATTCTAAGTCTAGGGTTTTGCGTAGTAAAATTCAAAACTGAATTATTAAAAAGACTCGAAGAACCTGGAATCGGGTTGTCCTCCCGGTAGCTTATTCTTGACTCGACGAAACGGGTTGCCTCCCGCCTAGCGCTTCGTTTATAGTCCATGGCTAGACTTCTTCACTTGATTACTCCGGATCAACGCTCTTTATGGGCGTTGCAATCTTGGATACCTACTTTGGCTTAGTCATTTTTTTGGTCTTCACAGGCTGGCATTGTTCTTTGTTCTTGACGGATGCAACAACTTCCTTCATGTAGTGGCTCGGCATCTCGAACCCCGGTCTTCGGTTGTGATCTTCATGGTGATCCTTCATCTCTCCCGAGTGAGCTTGAGTAGCCTTCGCCGTCTTGGGACCTTGGAGTTGTCTCGGATATTCTTCTTTGTTACCCATCGGGCGCCGGCAAGTTGTCCCACTTGCGTCTAGCATCTTCATCACGATGAACACTTCACGTATAGAGCTTCCGACCTCCGTCACCTTGCCATCTAAATTCTTCAATATTTTCTCCATAGCCTCGAACTTAGTGACGGCGTCCTTGTTGATCTTAGCTTGCTCGTCCATCAAGTCCTTGAATTGTGCACAAAGAGGAACCAAATCTTGAATGGACGAACTTGCATTAAACCGGGGTTACCTTGGACATGGTCGTACTCCACACACTCCTTGCATGTGAAACTTGCTTCGGCGGCCTTTAGGTGTTGAGCTTCTTTCTCCATCTCCATCTTCTCCATCCTCCTCTTAAGTAAACCGATATGCCACTCAAGGAATCCGGCTCGTATGCATTCAGCTCTCGCAATCGTCATGCGGTCATGCGGATAGTTGAGACTTTGATCTTGAACGGCCTCCCGGCGTCTTGAAGGTTTATGATAGGTAGATCAACGATGTCCGGGGTGCGTAGCGCTCCGGTGGTGGAGGTTGATCTTCCTTTGGACTTGGAGGTGGTGATTCCCTTGGAGATTTTGACGGTCCTTCGACTTTGGATCTAGGGTTTCCAATCCTTTAGCTTGTGTTGCACGTCACCTTTTCCTGTAAAGTTTTCATGGATCATCCACAAAAAAGTTTGGGTTTCTTGGAGAGGTAGCCAACCATCTCCGGTTAGGGTTAGTGATAAAACAAAAATCTGACAAAAGAAAAATTAGGGTTAATCAAAACTAGATTAGATTGATATTTTTTTTCTTTTTGGGGATGAACAAACATAAGAGATGCAAAAGAAAATCAAAAGAAAAACTGAAAGATAAGCGATACTAGATCGGATCTTGATTGCTTGTTCCCCGGCAACGGCGCCAGAAAAAGGGGCTTGTTGACGGTTAATAGTTGTATCAAAGTTCATTTGTGACTTGCAAGCGGACAAGTCTCCCGTCGTAGTCAAGGGACCCTTCTTCCCTCGAGTGGTGAACCCAAGGTATCGAATCCGTGGAACAATGTGCAACGCAAGGATTCAATCTAGTAAAGCAAGGTAAGCCATCTTATGATGAACTAAGTTGCATCTAATCTACTAACTCATAAAGAAAACGAATCTAATCTAATCTACTAAAGAGGTAGCAAGAGAAAGCAAGAGATAACCGATCTAGAGAATCTAGATCATGCTTATGTTGTAGCTCCAAACAAAATAGATGAAGACAGAAAAGCGAATCTCATTAAAAGCATCTTTAAATCGTGGCCTTCCATCTGACTCCGAAAATGCCCGCCTTTTGGACCCCCGTTCTGTCACAACGTATCCCTACTCATGCGGGTAGTCTAGGGCGAGTTCGATAGAACAAGTTGAAATCACTTGGCCGGTCCGGCATGCACCTCTAGCCACCGCGGCTACAAGAGCACCCTATGTAATCTAGCTGCAAACTAGATCGTAGAAGAAGCAAAACCAAGAAGAAAACAAAATCATCGAGAAGGCACTTAATCGCTAGAAATCGATTCACTTACAAACTTCACCATGAATGATTACATGAACAAGATCACCACCGGGGCCCTCCCTCGATCTTGATCCTCGCTCCGAGCTCCGACGTGGTCTTCCATGCAAGGTTCCCACGTCGGCTAGGGAAACCCTAGACAACTAGCACGACCCTCATCTCCGAGATGGTGTCCCTCAAGCTTCTCTCGCTCCTCGGCGGCGGATTACGACTTCCGTTCTCCGTGGCTCTCGGTCGGGGGGCTATTTATAGCCCGAGAAGCAATTAGGTCAAAGGGGGAGGCCGATTGGGCCCCGAATTGGGGCGGGGCCGGCCGGCCTAGGCCGGCCGGCCTAGGCCCATTCGGCCCATCCCGCGGCCTCGCTTCGCCGGTGTTGCTTCCCATGTCTTCTAGATGTTCTCCCCTTTTGCATGTGGGCCCTTGACGTCGGTTTCTCTCCGAATTGGACTCAATTCCTTGTCTTGCAAGATTCAAGCACTTTTCCGGTTCGGTCCTCGGAGTTTATCATCTTCTCGGGCTTGGTCCTTGGGCTCTTGGAGTCATGTTCACTTCATTGCTTGACTTGTATCGGGCTTCAAGGTCTTGTCATGAGGTGCTTAATGAACTTATCCCGGAAGTCTTGCTTTCAACGTTAAAACCCTGCGTAAACACTTAACTCCAAAACCGACATGCACAAGTGAACTTGTTATACCACGGGGGTTAGTACCAATGAATAAGATACAAAAGTCATGCCAACACCGAAGGTAAACTCATGGTTAGGTTGACGGATTTTCACCGTCAACACGCGCTTGAGCCAGTTGCGCGTTGATGTCGGCCCCCCTCGGCGGTGAGGGGGGAGGCGCACTCGGTCCCGCACCCAGGTGCGGTCTAGTTCCCGGGCCGGGGGGAACCTCTCCGTCACCGGCTCCCGCCGTGTTCTTGGCGTTCGCTTGGTCGTTAGCGAGTAAGACGAAGCACTCCCGCATGAGGTCGTAGCTTCCGGCGCTGGAGTTGTTGGAGTAGCCGAACCAGTAGTCCGTAGAGTCGAGGAACCGCCGGAACATCACTGGGTCAGGCACGCCGGAGAAGTCCCACTCCGCGTACCTGTGCAAGGTGGCGGGTGGCAGCTCGCTGGCGGAGCCGTGGGATGATTCGTCGTCGGCGGAGGTGCTGGGATCTCTGATAGTCGGAACATGGCGGCCAGGGCGAACCTTGCGCGCCGCCGCGTCGGTGTTGGCGGAGGCGACGTATGCCGTGGTAGCACCGCGCAGGCCGAGGGGGAACCACGGTCCTGAAACTGAGCGTTCCCCCGTCGTTTTGCTGGTGACCGCATCGCGCTACGGGGCGACACGCGCAGCCCGTCGGCGCTCCGTTCGCGCCTGTCGTGAGCGCCGGCCGGAGCGTCGGTGGCGTCGAGGCGCCGAAGGGCCCGCGGGAATCCACCGGGCGGACGCCGGGGCGTGTGCAGCGGGTGCGACGGAGGCCGGGTCGCCCCCGGTCTGCCGCCACGCACGGAGTTCGTCGCGGTTGGTTATGCACATGAGGTAGCCGTTCCCTGTGGCCTGAAAGTTCAGGCTCCCGAACCAGATTTCGAACCCGGCTGGGAGGGGGTCCGAGCTGCCCATGGAACACCTCTGGCCGCGGTACTCGGTGCGAATCACCATCGAGAGGGCTGGTGGCGAGCTGATCTTCAGCGCGAACCCCCTACCTGGCGCGCCAACTATTGGTGCGGAATGTAGTCCCGACACTAACTAGTAATGAGCGTTGAGATCTGCCTCTCGATGGGCCAGTGCTAGCGACTAATGACACTGGGTTTATCCTAGTTCCGGCCGGGGCCGTACGTCCAACAGCGGTGTGCTCGGGGCACTGTATTGCTTTGCACCGTGGTGCTCGTAGAGGGGGCTACAAGCGTGGCAGGAGAGGAGTCCTGGCCTCCAAGTCCCAGAGGTATTGATTGAGGCAAGTGCCAATATCGTGGTGAAGGCGGAGAGCGTGTGGGTGATGGCAGTCCGTCGCCCCCCTGCGGTCGGGGGACTGCCCCTCCTTTTATAGGCCAAAGAGGGAGCAGTTTACATGCGTGCCGCACTATTCTCCTACGTGTGGAGGCGTGGCGAGCAGTGCCACAGAGCTGACGGCCGTCCTGACGAATCTTGCACCAGTCGGGGCGTCGTGGCGCGTCCTGTGCTCGTACAGGAGCAGCTTCGAAGGTGGCGGCGTAGTAGTTGATTGTCCGGCCGCCGCCGCGGGCCGGTTCGAGGGTGCCGTCCTACGGGAGGTCCGTACGCGGCACAGTGGTGGTCATGGCGGCGTCCCGTCCCCGTGCGGTCCAACAACATCGGGGATGTCGTCACAATGCCCAGCGTGGCGCGGCAGTGGCGGGGATGGCTGCACAGGGTTGACAGCGACGGGAAAGACCGCTCCCACCGGCCTGACGTCACGGCATAACCCTATGTAATCACAGAAAAAGTATTCGAGGGTTCCACCGGCCCCCCTTCGAGGGCTCGACGTGTTAGCCGTACAGGAGTAGGCGGCACAGTGTCACGGGGCTGACACCGGCCTCATCACACAGTGTTACATAGTGGCAGGGATGGCCTTCTCGGGGAGTCGGTGGAACAGCACCGGGGCGTGATTCCTAGGTGTGTCAGGGTCGTGGCGTGCGCCCTGTGGTGTCAGAGCATTGAATGCCCGTAAGCGGGGGTAGGAGCGGGGGCGACGTGCGCGCAGGTGCCCTCGAGCGAGGCGGAGCTTGCCCGAGGGGGTGTTTAGCCCTCGAGCGAGGCGGAGCTTGCCTGAGGGGGCGTTTAGCTCTCGAGCGAGGCGGACCTC
Source organism: Cenchrus americanus (assembly GCA_947561735.1). Taxonomy (NCBI): domain Eukaryota; kingdom Viridiplantae; phylum Streptophyta; class Magnoliopsida; order Poales; family Poaceae; genus Cenchrus; species Cenchrus americanus. The sequence goes on from OX387240.1 coordinate 198,849,390, forward strand.
GCCCGAGGGAGCGTTTAGCCCTCGAGCGAGGCAGACCTCGCCCGAGGGGGCATCCGCCGTGCCACCCTGGCGGGCTGCGGGGGCCACCAGGGTCGTGATCGTGTCGTGCGAGTGTTTCAGGTTCGTGGGTTAGTTCGTGTTTTGCGTTTTTTGTGGGTTTTAAGCGGGTTTCCCCTGGTTATTTAGGGGACCCTCATGGCTGTCCCCGATAGGTCATATCACCACCCGGTGAGGACCATGTGTGGTTCGAGGACCGGTGGATGGTCGCTTCCTTGTGTGATGAGTGATTGACAACGTTGTGTGGACTGATTCTTGGCTAAGTATTGCAGGTGCAGGTTGCGGCTTGACTCGTGTTGGTGCAGGTGAAGAACAAGCGCGAAAGGTCGTTGCCGGTGAGGCCTCCAGGTGTGGAGAAGACAAGTAGGCTTTGTTTGAGGGACCCGGTGGCCGGCGGGGGTCAAGTGCGGGCCGCATGGTGGCATGAACAAGCAAGATAAGGTCGTGGACGGTTTCTTGGTAGAGCCTCAAAACCAAGGACAAGCCGGGACTTCGTGGGAGCCGAGTCATGAGTGGAGATTGGCGGAGGCTACACCGAGTTCGCGGGGTTTGCGGTGGTTCACCGAGAAAACCACCGGGTTACTCGGTTGAGCCACAAAACCGAGGCCGAAGACTCGACGAGGGAGGTGCGGCCACCCGGGCCGGTTCAACCGCCCGGGAGGGGCGGTCGGACCGCCCGGGGCCGGTCGGATCCACCGGGCCGGTCTAACCGCCCGTGGGGGCGGTCCGACCGCCACGGCCGCCGCGCCGAGAAGCTTCGAAGCGGAGGACACGCGTCGGGATCGCAAGGCTTGCGTCGAGGCTACGCCGGGTGCGGTCGCCGGCATCCGTCCGATGGTGAAGACATCAAGAATTCTAAATCCGCCCTCGAGGGGCATGTATCCCTAGTTATTAGTGAAGGGTAGTTTAGTCTTTTGGGTGCCTCCATATATACTCATTAGATGGGTGGATGGCAGCCAACTCTTGGAACCCTAGCTCATTTGGTTTTTCCATTTTCGTTCTCCATTTTCCTTAGGATTTTAGAAGGCTAGCTTGAGAGCTTCATGTGAGATCTAGAGAGAGGGATGGATGTTTGGGTGGCAAGCTAGACCTTGTACGAACCATTCATGGCATGTATAGAAGGTTTGGCGTTGTTCATCATGGTGGTTTTCTCGTCTCTTTGGTGTTGATTTTCGGAGCTCTTTTTGGCGGTGTTTTGAGGACGATTTCTTGGGGTTTTTGGTGGGTGTCACGTATGAGGTTCTTGTGCCTCTTTGGCTGGTGACTTTGCCCCCAAATCCCCTTTGAATCGGACTCGATTTGGTGGTTTCTCGAGTTGGGCGAGTTCTTGACCTAGAGAAGCGATTTCTTCGATTCCTCTTGATTATGAGCGTTTCGGGTCGATTCCTTTGAGGTAGAGGTTGCCCGGGAGGTAACCCGGCTATTCCCGAAGTTTAGCCGCAATCCGTGGAGTGATTCGGGAGATCGGGCGTGAGGAAGTTGAGGTTTGACCCGCGGGTTCGTTTTACGGGAAGGGGCGGTCTAACCGCCTACGTGGGGGCGGTCTAACCGCCGGGGTGTTTCCGGGTCAAAGTTTTGTTTCGCCGGATTTTCCTCTGTGAGTTTGTTCGCCTTGATCGGAGGAGTGTCCGGGTGAAATTTGGGGTCGTTCTCGTGCGGTTTGTTAGGTGTTCTTGGTCGGGGTTCGTTGCTTGGGTACGGGAGGTTAGACCGCCCCGGTAGCCGGTCTAACCGCCCCTAGGCCCTTGGGTGAAGTTTTGGTTTTGACCAAGATTTTCCGGTAGCTAGCATGGCCTTGACCGAGAGATCTCTGTTGGTGAAATCGTGGTGAGTTTTGGTGCTCGGAAGAGGCGTTTCGGAGGATTTCTTGGTTGCCGTGTGGAGGCGGTCTAACCGGCCCCTATACCCGGTCTAACCGCCCCCTCTGGTTAGCCGGCTTTCGAGTTGTTTCCGCTGTCGGTGCTGCGTGTGTGTTGTGGTTGCTGGTAGAGTTTGTTCCTAGGACCAGTAGCACTCCAGGGGCTACGTGGTTTTGGCAAACGGAAGGTTGAAGTGCGGAGCGTGTGATTTCGGGGGTTCGACCGAGCTAGTTCGTCTTGTCGAAGTTTCAATCTCCCTCGAGAAGAATTTTTATCTGCTCCCATTCACTCCCCCCTCTCTGGTCGCCTAATCGGTCCTTCAAGTGGTATCAGAGCCGGTTCGGGTCTTTGTTGACTCTAACCAGTCTAAGATCCAAGGATGGCGTACCAGGAACGGGGTTCGGGTCCTCCACACTTCGATGGCAAGAACTACCAGATGTGGAGCAAGCGGATAGGTGCGTTCCTCCGCGGAAAGGGTCAGCTTCTTTGGGATGTCACGGTGGACACAGGCTATGTCCAGCCGATGGATTTCTTTGCTCCGGGGTCGAGGGACGGATTCGACGCCAACAATAAGGCATTCGACTACTTGTTTCGTGCTTTGTGTCGACCGAGTTCGATCGGGTGCACACCGAGCACTTGGCTTGTAGGATTTGGGCGGTGTTGAAGGAGGCTCATGTTGGGAACGCCCAGGTTCAGGCACGGATGTATGCGACCTACCGGAGAGAGTACGAGAATTTCACTCATCTCCCCAGTGAGTCCATCGATGCCTTGTTTCAGAGTTTCACGATGGTTGTGAACAACATGAGGGCCAATGTGGACGTGCTCCCGTACGATGATCATGATAGAGCGGTCAAGCTCTTACACTCTTTGGATCGTACGATATGGGGCGGAAAGTTCGAGGCCATAGTCGAGTCGGAGAGGTATGATACTCTGACGGTGAACGAGCTGTTCTCGAAGCTCAAGTCGGCTGAGGTGGATAGGGGCATGACCGCCAAGCTCGAGGGACCGACTGACTCCCATAGTCTTGCCCTCGTTGGTGGTTCCAAAGGAAAGACTAACTCTAACCCATCCACCGGGATGTTCTCGTTTTCCTCTTTGATGTCTATGCCGGATGAGGAGTTTGATGACCTTGGAGAAGACGAGCCGGCGCGTTGACGAGGCGGTTCGAGAGGCCGCACGAGAACCGCGTGAACATGAGAAGGAACACGAGGACCTGCTTCCGATGCGGCAAGCGGGACACTTCGTCGCCGACTGCCCGGAGAAGGCCGAGAACAAGTACAGCTACAAGCACAAGCCGAGGATGAACGATGGCAACTACCGTTTGAGGCGCGACCACAAGAGCAAGCACAAGAACAAGTACAAGGACGAGCGACGATCGAGGAAGAAGGAGGGCCGAGGCAAGGCCCGAGCGATGGTTGGAGCGAGCGACGTCGACTCCAGTTCCGCGTACTCCACCTCGAGCTCGAGCAGCAGTGAAGACGAGGGAGATCGCCGCAAGAACAAGAAGTCGTCCAAGAACCCGAGCGGGCCGAGGCCGCTCGCGAGAGATGGCTTCTGCACCATGGCGCTGAGCTTCGGCAGCAAGAAGAGCACACAGAGCGACTCGGACTCTGAGTCCGACGACGAGGTCGGAGACTTGAAGAACATTTGGTTGATTGACTCCGGTTGCTCGAGGCATATGACCGGAGACAGGGGGTGGTTCTCAAGTCTCGTCCCGGTGGTGACGAAGAGGTACATCACCTTTGGGGACAATGGGCGTGGGCGTGTGCTTTCAGAAGGTGAGATAAAAGTGAGTGACAAGATCACTCTGAGGCGTGTTGCTCTTGTTCAATCGCTGGGGTACAATTTGCTTTCTGTGTCCCAGTTGTTGGATGAAGGCTTTGAGGTGTTGTTTCGGCCAGGTGGTTCTCGGATTGTGGACTCTCGAGGGGACCTTGTTTGTATGGTCGTTCCCGAGGGTCAGGTGTTTCGTGCTGATTTTTCTCAGTCTTCGGGTGTGGAGTGTTGTTTCTTGGCTGGTACTTCGAGTGAGTTGTGGAGGTGGCATAGGAAGTTGGGTCACTTGAGCTTTGACCTTTTGTCTCGCTTGAGTAAACTCAATTTGGTCCGAGGATTGCCACGGTTGAGGCTTGAGAAAGAGTTGGTTTGTGCTCCGTGTAGGCATGCCAAGATGGTGGCCTCTTCTCACCCACCTCTCACCGATGTGATGACTGAGCGTCCATGCGAGCTGCTCCATATGGACCTTGTTGGCCCAGCTCGTGTGCGATCTGCGGGTGGGAAGTGGTATGTCCTTGTTGTGGTGGATGACTATTCTCGGTATGCGTGGGTGTTCTTTCTCGAGGAGAAGGGGGAGTGTCACACCCGATTTTACAGGGAAAGCCGAATGCATCTCATATGTGCGCCAGGATCATTTACACACACATGATAGACAAAAACGAGAGTAATACCATTGCTGTAATAAAACGTACAAGAGTTTAAACCAGTATGATATCCATTATTACATCCATAGGGGTGGACTCGAAGGTCCGAACAAGACGATAACTAAACGACGACGAGCAACTCCATCGCTGACATCCACAGGCATGATGACTGGGGGATCCGCATGCCTAGAACTCCTCGAAGTCACTCCAGTACTCGTCCTCGCCTCCGACGTTCTCCTCGCGAACGGCGGTAAGCAAGGGTGAGCACACTTATGGTTGGAGCTCAGCAAGTGGGGGAAACAATGCAAGGCCATCAAGGATAGGCTATGGTTCACAGCGGTAAGCATTTTATAAGTTGGTCAAGTTTTATTAGCAAGCACCTAGTTACTAGATGTAAGTGTATACCAACCCATTTAACCTTAAAAGAAACCTCAAACCCAACCACCAACCCATGATTTGCATTAATCTTCAAGTTTATTAATCATGTGAGGGTCCAAGCCGCTCGTGACCGTGAGCACGGCTGATCGATCAGTTTTACACTCTGCAGAGGTTGTACACTTTACCCACAGTTCGTGTTCCCCATGTTGCCCGGGTTGATCAGACCCTTAAACACTTCCGAGGTGAGTGGCTAGGGGTCCACTACGAAGCCTTTACAAAGGAAAGAAGAGAAACCAACAGCCCGCAACAGTTACAGCAGCGGAGCGGGCCATAACCCTCCCTAGTGGTCAACACCTTAGCCAAGGCTGCTACCCCAAAAGGACCGGGCTATACCCCTTCAACTCCGGCCCCCTGTGCCCCTCTCGGAAAAGAGCTATCAGCTAACCCACTCTCCTAATTAATTGGCTAAGCCGAGCCATGTGGTGTGGTTGTCTTGTTATCTTGGGTGGTTCTCCATGTTCCGATTATATCAAGTTATCTTGTTTAAAACACAAGCACATAATAAGCGAAACCGAGATGTATAACATAAACAAAGCATAACCATACTTATGTTGAGCAAACTAAGCATTTATCTACCCCAAACATTTGTTTAAACAGGGTTGATCAAAGTAAAGTGGTAAAGCATCTAGTCAAGTCCTTAGCTAGGTGTTTGCCCATCAAGTTTATGCATAACAACAGGAATAGTAAATATTGTTTAGCATGCAGTGTCATAGGTTCAAAAAGATTATGCAGAGGGGGAAAACCACTTGCCTTCCTCTACAAGCTGAGTGAAATCCTCCTCGAAGACGAGTTCTTCGGATCACTTCCGACAGGGAGCTCAGACGAAACAGGCACGATATCTACGAGTCAAACATGGATAACAATCAATAAACAAAACAGTACACCAAACAGTAACAAAACTGGTAAATTTACTGTTTAAAAGATTCTACCCGTCGAGACGATCATTTCGGTATATAGAACGCTAAAAACGGAGTTAAAATGAGAAAGATATGATTAAAACAGTTTACAGGGGCCTATTTGCAAGAAAACTATGTTTACAGGGTTGTTTATAAATAAAATCAGGGGCTAAAACATTTTTTATAAATTAAATCAGAGGGTCTAGGTGCAAAAAGGAGTGAAAAGGGCCTAAAACAAAATTATACAGGGTAGACAGGGGTTAGATTGCAAAAACCAGGACCTATCTGTGAATATTCTTAAAGGTGGAAGGACCGGCTTGCTAATATTTGAAAACCCAGGGGCTCTTAACCAAATCCGCCACTCAGCACCGTGGATCTTAGATCCAACGGCGGGCGGTACGCGCGCGCACCGTGGACCCGGCCGTGGGCGCGGTCCACAGGTCCACCGTGGACCACCCCTCTTTAAACGAAGGGGTACGCGATCCCAGCCGTCCGCGCGTGATCAAACGGCTCTGGACGCGTGCGTGCGGCGGGCGGCGGCGGCGACGCCGGGGGCAGGGGCGGCGCGGCGGCGCTTCGCCGGCGCAAGCTCTTGAGTGAGCTTCCGGCCACCATTTCGTGCACGAGTGGGTGCAACACACAGAGGAGAAGATTGCGCACGCATCTAGGGTTTCAGGGGAGGGGCTCGGGCATCCACGGCGGCCGGCGCCGGAAGGGGGCGGAACCGCTGCTCCGGCGAGCCCGTGCGGGTGCTGCTGTGCACAAGAGAGAGGGGAAAAGGCGGGGCGGTGTTGCTCACCACGCAGAGGCAACGAGAGCGGGCACGCAGTCGACCAGGAGGCGTTGAAAGTGGAGCTCGACGTCGACGGCGAGCTCAGCGGCGATCCGGCGGATGACGGCACAGCACAGCTCGGTCCCAAAACGGCGATGCGTCCCTGGAGCAAAGAGAGAGGGAGAGAGGTAAGCCACGCGTGCATAGGAGAAGAAGGGAGGGAGATGGGGTACTTCACCGTCGGCTCTTGCTCCGGCGGCGGTGGAAACAGAGACGGCGGCGCTGTTGGAATTGGGCTCGGGCTCGTGCGTCGGTGAGCTGGGGTTGCAAAAGGGAAGGGCAGGAGCGTGTGCGCGAGCTTAAATAGGGCCAGAGGAAGGGAAGGGAGGAAAAAGGAAGCGGCGGCCGTGCCTATGGCCATGGGGCGCCGGCGGCCGTATTCCAATCGATTTGGGGCGGGATTAAAGGAAACCGATGGGAATTAAAGGGGGGTGATTAATCCCTGGTGCTCCGGCGCTTGATTGATTGCCTTGATGGCCAGAGGGAGCAAAGGAAGGCGGGCGGGCGCAACGGGATCCGCGGCGGCGCCGCCGTGCAGAGGAAGGAAAGGGGGAGGGAGAAGGAAGGTGAAACTGACCAGTGGGTCCCAGCCGTCAGCGGCTCAAAGAAAAAGAAAAGGAAAGGGGGGAGATGGGCTGACGCGGGAGGCCGGCTGGGCCGCCTGGGCCGAAAGGGTGGCCGGGCGCTTTTTGTTTTTTTTATTTTTCAAACTTCATTTTCAAATCCTTTTTCAACTCAAATTCAAATCAAACTTTTGCAAACTTTTCTCAAGAATTTTATAGACTTTTTAGAGACCACACAAGCAACCAAAAACCATGCAAGCCAAAAGATGATGCACATACACTTGTTGTCTCTAAGTTTATTAAATTGTCTTTAATATTTTTAGAGCTCAATTTAATTAGCAATTTAATCTCCTTAAATCCCTAAGACAAATTTAAGTTGCTAAGTAAATTTTAGTGATGGAATTTTAGGGTGTCACAGGGAGACGTTTGGTTTTGTTCGAGATCTAGTCTTGAGGTTGAGGAACGAGAGTCACGGAGATGCCATACGAGCTATCCGTAGTGATAATGGCTCGGAATTCAGGAACTCTCGTTTTGAAACCTTTTGCCATGACTTGGGTCTTGAGCACCAGTTTTCGAGTCCGTATACGCCTCCCCAGAATGGTGTTGTGGAAAGGAAGAACGGGACCTTGTGCGAGATGGCTCGGACGATGCTTGATGAGCATAGGACTCCGAGGAGGTATTGGGGCTGAGGCGGTGAATACCGCGTGCTATGTATCGAACGGGGATATACCTCGAGTGCACAAGAAGAAGACATGCTATGAGTTGATGCATGGTCGCACACCCAAGGTGAGTCACTTCCATGTCTTTGGTTGCAAGTGTTTCATTCGAAGAAGGGCGGGGAAGTTGGATAAGTTTGAGGCTAGGTCTGTCGATGGCATTTTCTTTGGTTATGCATCTCATTCTAGAGCATATCGTGTGCTCAATCTTGAAACTAACCAAATCGTGGAGACTTGCGAGGTAACCTTCGACGAGACAGAGCCACGTAGTCAGCTTGTCTTTGAGTGTGTAGGTGATGATGAGCTTGGCGAGGAGATCTTTCAGGAGGAGGAGCATGAACATGGTGATGATGAAGATGGCGGTGCGGTGCCCCCGGCTGAACATGTACCCACTACTTCGACCACGATGATGGATGGACCCTCTGCTACACCTACGACGACAAATCAAGAACGAGGAGAAGGCGATGTTGAGGGGGAGGTAGCTTCGAGGCGAGAACCTCCCCGGCGAGTTCAAGTGGATCACCCAGCTTCGAGGATCATCGGCGACATAAATGAACGCACTACACGGTCGAGGGTTCGAAACAATTCCCATTTTGCTCATGCTGCGTTTGTTGCTTCTTTCGAGCCCAAAGACATTGGACACGCACTATCTGATCACAATTGGGTTAATTCGATGCATGAGTTGGAGAACTTTGAGAGGAATCAGGTGTGGGAGTTGGTTGACCCTCCCCCAGGGTGTAAGCCGATTGGTACAAAGTGGGTGTGGAAAAACAAAGAGGGAGAGAAGGGTGAGGTTGTGAGGAACAAGTCGAGACTTGTCGCTCAGGGGTTCAGTCAGAAGGAGGGGATTGACTACGAGGAGACCTTTGCTCCCGTAGCCCGTTTGGAGGCGATTAGGATCCTTCTAGCCTTTTCCGTGGCTAAAGGGTTCAAGTTGCACCAAATGGATGTGAAGAGTGCTTTTCTGAATGGAGTGTTGGAGGAAGAGGTGTATGTGAGACGACCTCCGGGGTTTGAGAGTGAGAAGTACCCCCCGGGTGTACAAGTTGAGGAAGGCGCGTATGGGTTGAAGCGGGCGCCTAGAGCTTGGTATGGCGGGTTGAGGGGGTTCTTGTTTGAGAGAGGTTTTGAGATTGGGAAGGTCGATCGGACCTTGTTTTTTCCGAGGCGGGGGCGGAGATATCCCCGATTGTGCGGGTGTACGTGGATGATATTGTCTTTGGTGGCTCATCTAATTCTCTTGTTGCAAGGTTTGCGGATGATATGAGCGAGGAGTTCGAGATGAGCATGATGGGTGAGTTGCGGTTCTTCCTCGGGCTACAAATCAAGCAATCAAAGGAAGGAACATTTGTGCACCAGGCTAAGTACACCAAGGACATTGTGAGGAAGTTCAAGATGGAGGACTCCAAGGCTATGACGACGCCGATGAGTACGACTACAGCTCTTGATGCGGACGAGGAAGGTGAACACGTGGACCAGAAGGAGTACCGGAGCATGATCGGGTCACTCCTCTACTTGACGGCGACGAGGCCGGACATACAGCTCTCGGTGTGTCTGTGCGCTCGTTTTCAAGCGTCCCCGAGGACTTCGCATCGGCAAGCAGTGAAGAGAATTTTCAGGTACTTGCGTCACACTCCCGACTTCGGCCTTTGGTACTCCGCGTCCTCTTCTTTGGCGCTTCATGGCTTTTCAGACGCGGATTTTGCGGGTGTCGGTTGGATAGGAAGTCCACTTACGGGACTTGCCGGTTTTGGGTTCTTCTTTGGTGTCTTGGTCTTCCCGCAAGCGGTCGAGTGTTGCTCAATCCACGACCGAAGCCGAGTATGTTGCCGTTGCTAGTTGTTGCTCTCGGCTCCTTTGGATCACCTACACCATGAGTGACTTTGGTGAGGAGTATACCCATGTCCCACTTCAATGTGATAGCACCAGTGCCATAAGCGTTGCAAAGAACCCAGTGCTCCATTCCAAAACCAAACACATAGAAGTGAGGTATCATTTCCTGAGAGACAACGTAGAGAAAGGGAAGATAGCTTTGATCCATGTACCCACACATGACCAACTAGCCGATATTTTCACCAAACCCTTAGATCAAGCAACTTTCACTCGTTTGCGAGGGGAACTTGTTGTGTGCTTGATTTCTTGAGTTGGGTGTGTGGGAGCTTCTTTGTAGCATATGTATAGCTTTCCTTTGTGCATTTCTTGCATTTGGCATTGCATATGTAACATGATGTATAGGCATCCTTGTATCTTAGATTGCATGCATTTTGTATCATATGCATTGATAGGAAAAGCTTCTCCTATATACTTTGTTCACCATGGGTTGCTATATATGTCTTGTGAGCTTGTTTGGTATGCTATGGTTAGTTTGGCTTAGCTCTTGATGATCGTGTTGAATAATCCATGGTTGATGGCTAATTTTTGAAAAATGTCATATACATGCTCTCTCATGTGTAAATGCTTATATATGATCTTGACATGTTTTAGTGGCTTTGCTATGCTTACTTTGTGGTTGGATAGCTAGTTTATTGATCATATGGGGCCAAAGGCTCACTTGCCATCATGAATGTTTAGCCCTCTTGCTTAATCTTGTGGAGGGGCATAAGTTCCTTTTTGTCGCAAAGACATTTCATGTACCAATCATAAATCTGAAAATGAAATGAAAAATGCTTGGAAAATATGCTCCCATGTCATATGTGCTGAAATTAATTTGCTTTGGGTGCTAAACCATTGCATGATGCCTACCAATGAGAAGTCTCATACATAGAAGTAGGCACATGGCTCGGTAGCTTTGACATGACATGCGGTGCTTTTGGGTGTTTATGATGGTCTTATTATTAGAATGGCTGTCCTAGCATGAAGTTTGAGTGGCTTTGCCATTTTGATATGTTTTGCTCATGCTTAGGTATTTGCTTGTGAGAGAGTAACTTTTCGCAAAATTACTCAAATCCTTTTTAGCCTTGTCCAATGGTTGTGAAACTTGGTGATCACGTAGTTAAGGTCATTACGAACCTGTCGAGTATCTAACTTGCTCATTTGGACTTGTGTAGCTCCTTGTGATGAATTTTGTATATTCGAGAAGCTATATGTTGAAAGTTTTCGCATTTTGCCTTGATTCATGCATTGTCAACAAGGGGGAGAAGTTTGTGCATGTTTTGGGCACCTGGGAGTGTTTGGAAGGTGTTCCAATTGTTTCGGGCATATTTTGAGCAGTTTGGTGCAGGGCCGGTCTCTTGGAGCGGTCTAACCGCCCCCCAGGCGGTCAGATCAGGCACAGGCGGTCTAACCGCCCTGTACAGGCGGTCTAACCGCCCTGGGCAGTGTGAGCAAGTTTTTGCTCTTTGTTGCATTCCCGAGTTGCATTGCTGCATGTGTTCAGGGGGAGTGTGCTGTGGCTCAGGGGGAGCTCTTTGCGGTGTTCGAGCTTTGCTTTGGTGGTTTTTGCTCTTTGCTTGAGCATGGTTTTGTCTCGGATGTGTCGAGCCGTTGCCCTTGCCTAAGGGGTCAGAGACTTGTTCTTCTTGAAGTGATCTTGCTTTTTGCCTTTCTTTGGCTTTCGATCACTTGTTGGAGTTTTTCTTTTAGTAGTTTATTTTATTTTATTTTTCTCTTTGGTTACAAATCATGGGTGTTGTCAATACATTCATCAAGGGGGAGATTGAGGACCATGTGTGGTTCGAGGACCGGTGGATGGTCGCTTCCTTGTGTGATGAGTGATTGACAACGTTGTGTGGACTGATTCTTGGCTAAGTATTGCAGGTGCAGGTTGCGGCTTGACTCGTGTTGGTGCAGGTGAAGAACAAGCGCGAAAGGTCGTTGCCGGTGAGGCCTCCAGGTGTGGAGAAGACAAGTACGCTTTGTTCGAGGGACCCGGTGGCCAGCGGGGTCAAGTATGGACCTCCCTGGGCCCACTACCTCGGTGGGTACCAGGACCGATTACTCGGTGGGCCCCTGGGACTACCCGGCTTGCGCTACACGGCACCTGAAGGCGTGGAGCACAAGGACTACGCAGGAGTAGTACTCGGTTAGGGAGCTGTACGTGTTCCGCACTGTATAGAGGACTCCTAGACGTACTCGACTAGTACTCTCTCCCTACTCCGACTTGTAACCCTGCCTCCCGGACTATATAAGGTCAGGCAGGGACCGATCTCTAGCATCCAATCTCCTCTCATACAACTCACGGCGCACCATTGCACCATCTTGTAATCGTGACCTATCAATCCGAGCTACACGGCATACGGGACGTAGGGTATTACGCACCTCGCGGCCCGAACTCGTCTAAATTGTGTGCCACGTGTCTCTTCCTTCGAGTTACCGGTCTCGGCGAGTCACAATCATCTACTTCGGGTACTCCCCGTAGTAGGTTGCCAGTCTAAAACACCGACATCTGGCGCGCCAGGTAGGGGATTTCGCTCGAGATCACATGGCGAACTCGACGGCTTCCATCCACTTCAAGCCAACTGTCGCCTTCAACCGCGGCGACACCTTCGTCTTCGGCGCCTGGGTCTGCACTGCTGATGGCGCGGGCTCCTTCCAGCGCCACCTAACCGTGCGGCCCAACCCGAGGACGAGGCCTCGTGACGCTTCCCCGAAGTTGTCACGGGGCGAACTCGCCGCCGAGGTTCGGCGAAATTTCGCTCTTCAACCACCATGCCGACTTCGAGCTCGAGTCCGTCTCCAACTCGAACCCGACGTCGCCATGGGCCATCGCATGCGAGCCGGGCCGCTCGGCCATCGCGAGCGGCCCCCTCACCACGCGAGCACTCCGCGCGTGGCCCACGCATCCTCGGCCCGGAGGCCCGCACGAGCGCTCCCCCCCCGCGCCGGCCGGCAAGGAGCCCGTACCCGAGTGCAACTCGGACTCCGACGCCGTCCCCGATCTCGCTTCAGACTCCAGCCCTCTCTCTGAGTTCTACTCGAACCCGGACTACGAGTTCGACTTCGGGTCGGACCCTGAGGAGCCCGAGTCCGAAGACGACTCCATTGAGCTTCCCTTGTCAGGGCCAGCCTCGGGGCTGGTTATAAAATCAACGCCGGCCGGGAGATACGTCTACTGGCCAGACCGCAAGCCCGCTGACCTGGTAAAGGGAGACTCACGCTACGTCGCCTACATCGACTCGCTACCGTTCCGGGGAGGGAACGCCACTAGTCCGGCCGACTCAAACACACCAAGCGAGGTAGCACCCTGCGAGTCCCGGCACGGGCACCCCCGATCGCCAAGTCTTCATGGCTGCCGGCGACACCCCGGGACCTTCGGGCACGGCCGAGGACAAGTACACGGAGGACATCTCCGCGGACGAGGCCGTCCGCCAACGCACCCGCGGACGAGACCGCCGCCAACGGGGACGCTCGACGCGAACGTAACGGGGAAGCGCGGCGAATGACGCCGGCGGCTCGGAGACAACCTCCCCATCCGCAACCTTGCGGAAGCTCTCGAGGCGGTCGAGAGCGAGTAGCACACACCACCCCCGAGCGGTGCCTCATGTCGATCACAACGATCGCACGCCGGAGCTCGGGGCATACGCGCCGGAGAGGTCATCGCCAAGCTCGGCCGAAGAAGCATACTTCATGCGGGTCGACAACGCAGTCAACCAACCTCCTCCAGCTAAACCCCGCGACAACGAAGCTACTAGTCGCAGCGCCAACGCTGGCCCAAATCGTACTCGAGCTGACCTTCCAGCCGAGCCAAACCGCCACCGCTCCAACGCCGGCGGACCTTCACTGCAAGACCAAGGCAACCGAGAAGTTGTTCCCCACCGCGCCCCGGCCGGTGGCGGCGGCAACGACCCCGACGGTGGCGGCGGCGGACGGCGGCGGCTCCAACCATGGGGCCAACGGGAGAGAGGCGGAGGCGGCGGCGGTCGCGGCGGCCGAGGCCACGCGAACAGCCACGCCTCCGGCGCCTCGCATGGCGGGTACGACGCTCGCCAGAAGATTGAGGAGCCGCGGCGGAAGAAGTCGACCACCGCCGGCCGAGGGCGACGGCTTCCCCGCCTTCTCACCTCGACTTCGCAACTTACTCCTCCCCGACAAGTTCAAGCCTTTGGGGATCACCAAGTACGACGCGAAGCAGGATCCTATCCAGTGGCTCCGATGCTACGCCCTCTCCATCGAGAACGGCGGCGGCAACGGCGACACCAAATGCCTCTACTTCCCCTTCGTCCGGACCAAGCACCACTCACATGGCTCGAGTCGCTCGACAAGCACTCGATCGACAAGTGGGACTAGCTCAAGGAGCGAGTTCACGAGCTACTTCGCGGGCGCCATGGGCCGTTCGGGTACTCGCATGGACCGGCCATGATCAAGCGAGACGAGGGCGAGACCCTCCGCAAGTACATGCGCCGCTTTTTCGACAAGCGCTCTACCGTCGTCGACGTCAGCGACAAGGAGGTCATCGACCTCTTCCGGGACGGCCTCTACCATCGCCGCACCTTCGAGGACTTCGGTCGTCGCCGCCCCGAGTCCATCCCCCACCTCAAGGACATGATCACGTCCGGGCGGATGAAGAGGACAAGGCCAACGCCAAATACGACGCCATCCGCAGCAAGTCCAAGCGGAACCGGGGCGGCGGCGGCGGCGAGCAATGCAAACCAAGGCGGCCGCAACAACAACAACAACGGCAACTACTCGGGTCCCAACCGCAAGCGCAAGCCGGACAACACCGTCGCGGCTATCCGGCGCCCGCGAAAGGGAACTCGAAGAAGAACTCGGCGGTTTCAAAGACCACCGAAGGAGAAGTGCCCGTGGCATCCAAACGGCAACCACACTACCGAGCAGTGCTACCAGCTCAGGCATGCACTCAAGGATACTCCGGAGCCACCGCACCCTCACGACCAAAAGGGCAAGAAGAAGGACGGTGACAACAACGACTTCCAAGAACCCGAGAAGACCGTCAATGTCCTCTTCGGCGGACCGCCGGCGGCGGGAGCGAAGGCTACCCGTCGCGAAGTGATGTCCATTGAGCCAGCGGTCCCGACCCCTCTCAGGTGGTCGGAGGTACCCATCACCTTCTCCCGCGCGGACCAATGGACCAGCTTCTCCGAACCAGGACGGTTCCCCCTCGTCCTGAAGCCAACGGTGGCGGGCTCCAAGCTCAACAAGGTGCTCATCGACGGAGGAAGCGGGCTCAACGTCCTCTTCACCAAAACCTTGAAGAAAATGAAGCTCGACGTCACCCCCATGCTCACCAAGAGCAGCACGCCCTTCTACGGCATCGTCCCAGGCAACGCGGCTATCCCACTGGGCTCAGTGGTACTGCCAGTTACCTTCGGGGCGTCTCGGGACAACTACCGCACCGAGTACATCAAATTCGAGGTCGTGGATTTCGAAACCTCTTACCACGCCATCCTCGGCAGACCGGCCATCACCAAGTTCATGGCGGTGCCCCACTACACCTACTTGGTACTCAAGATGCCAAGTCCAGCCGGTGTACTGTCCCTCCAAGGGGACTTGAAGATCTCCCACGGCTGCGACACGAAGCCGTGGCGATCGCTTCCACAAACCAAGTACCCAACGCGATGATGGAGGTCTACGCCGCGTCGAAGAAGCTTGCTACAAGCGAACTCGACATCCCGCAGAAGTCCGACAGGCGCCAACAAGCCTCGGCCACCGAGGAGGTACTCGTCAAGACGGTCGACCTCGGAACGGGCGACCCCCGGCAAGACCACCACCATCGGGGCCGGCCTCGACCCCAAATAGGAAGACGCGCTCATCAGCTTTCTTCGGGCTAACCGCGACATCTTCGCGTGGAAGCCGACGGACATGCCGGAGTGCCCGGGGAGCCGATTGAGCACGCGCCTCAACGTCGATCCAAAGGCCACCCCTAAGCGATAACACCTCCGACGTTTTGCCGACGACGGACGGGACGCCATCAAGAAGGAGCTCGCCAAGCTACTCGCAGCTGGCTTCATCAGAGAAGTTTTTCATCCTGAGTGGCTCGCCAACCCCGTCCTCGTCTCGCAAGAAGAACTCGAACGAGTGGAGGATGTGCGTCGACTACACCGACCTCAACAAGCACTGCCCCAAGGACCCCTTCGGGTTGCCGCGGATTGATCAAGTCATCGACTCCATGGCGGGCTGCGACTCGCTTTGCTTCCTCGGATCGCTACTCCGGGTACCACCAAATCGCAATCAAGGAGGAAGACCGGGAAAAGACCGCGTTCATCACCCCCGTTTGGTGCGTCTTGCTACACGACCATGTCATTTGGGTTGAAGAACGCCGGCGCTACCTATCAACGGGCCATCCGGGCACCGCTTCAAGCGGCAACTCAACAAGAACGTCGAGGCTTACGTGGATGACGTGGTTGTCAAAACTAGGAACTCCAGTACCCTCATCGACGACCTTGAAGAGACCTTCGCATCGCTACGCGAGTACCGCCGGAAGCTCAACCCGAACAAGTGCATCTTCGGCGTCCCTTCGAGCAAACTACTCGGCTTCATCATCAGCCAACGCGGCATTGAAGCCAACCCCGAGAAGATTTCCGCCATCACCAGCATGAAAGCTCCCACGAGCATCAAAGACGTCCAGAAGCTGACAGGGTGCATGGCGGCATTGAACAAATTCATCTCGAGGCTAGGAGAACGGGGCCTACCCTTCTTCAAACTACTCAAGCATCACGAGAAGTTCGTGTGGACTCCGAGAGGCGGATCAAGACCTTGCCCGGCTCAAGGACTTCTGTCAAAGCCACCAATCCTCACGGCTCCTCACAAGGGCGAGCGCCTCTTGCTCTACCTAGCTGCGACTACTCACGTGGTCGATCTTGCCATCGTTGTCGAGCGGCGGGGGAAGACGGCCACGCCTACCGGTCCGGCGCCCGGTCTACTTCGTCGGCGAGGTTCTATCGAGTCCAAGGCTCACTATCGGCCCGTGCGAAGCTCTGTACGCTCTACTCATCACCTCGCGGAAGCTACGACACTACTTCCAGGAGTACTCGGTCTCCATCGTCACCGACTACCCGCTCGGCGACATCCTGAGGAACCAAGACGCCACCGGAAGAATTTCCAAGTGGGCTGTCGAGCTCGGCGCCCTCACCATCGACTTCAATCCACGCATAGCCATCAAGTCGCAGGCACTAGTCGATTTCATGGCAGAGTGGCGGGAGAACCACTGCCTACTCCCAACGTGCGACCGAGCATTGGGTGATGTACTTTGATGGCTCACTCAACCTCGAGGGCGCGGGGTGCGGGGGGTACTCCCGATCTCTCCAACGGGCGAACAACTCAAGTACGTCCTGCGGATCTTCTCGGAAGGTCTCAAACAACGAAGCCGAGTACGAAGCTCTCCTACACGGGCTCCGCCTCGCGGCCTTCACCGGGCATCAAGCGGCTACTAGTCTACGGCGACTCCGCGGTGGTCATCAACCAAGTCAACAAGTCCTGGGACCGCAACAAGGAGAACATGGACGCCTACTGCCTAGAAGTCCGCAAGCTCGAGAACAAATTCTATGGTCTCGAGTTCCATCACATCGTCCGCGACAACAACGTTGCAGCGGACGTCCTCTCGAAGCTTGGATCCACCCGTGCTCAAGTACCAGCGGGCGTCTTCGTCCACGAGCTTCACGCGTCATCCATTCCGGAGCCGGCGCCACCGACCACTGTCCCAGCCCATCCACCCGGTGGGCGAGGAGGTCATGATGATCGACGTGGACCGGAGGCAACCCTTCATCGACTACCTCGGCGAACGGAAGGTCCCCCCCCCGACAAGAACGCGGCCGAACAACTCGTCCGCCGCGCCAAGTCTTACGTCCTCGTCGGAGACAAGCTTTACAAGCGGGGCGCATCTTCTCGGAGTACTCATGAAGTGTGTCCCTCGTGAAGAAGGCAAGGACATCTTGGAGGAAATCCACAAGGGCATGCGGCAACCACGCGTCTTCACGTACGGCGGTCGCCAAGGCCTTCCGGCGAGCTTTCTGCGGCCCCACGGCCACGGGCGATGCCGAAGAACTCGTCGGGAAGGTGCCAAGGATGTCGGTACTTCGCCAAGCGACAACACGTCCTAGCCTACAAGCTAGTCACCATACCGCCAACCTGGCCCTTTGCCTGCCGGGGGCTCGACATGATTGGGCCACGCGCCAACCGCGCCGAGGAGGATTCAACAGGTACCGGTGGCTATCGACAAGTTCACCAAGTGGATCGAGGTCAAGTCGGTCACATGCCCCAAGGCTGACAGAGTACTCGACTTCCTGGATGAACTCGTACACCGCTATGGGCTACCCCACCGCATCATCACGGACACCGGGGTCCAACTTTAACAACCACCGGCCCGGGGAGTACCGCGAGAACGGCGGGATTGACGTCCGATACGTCTCAGTCGCCCATCCACGGGCCAACGGACAAGTCGAGCGCGCCAATGGGATGGTGCTCGACGCCCTCAAGAAGCGGCTACACGACGCTGCTAACTCCAAAGGGGGCAAGTGGATCAAGGAACTACCCAACACACTGCGGGGGGCCGCGGACTCAACCATCCAAGCCAACGGGGCAATCCCCCTACTTCTCGGTCTACGGCTCCGAAGCCATCCTCCCTACCGACGTCATATGGAACTCGCCGGTAGTGGAGCACTACGACGAAGGCGTCTCGGAAGACGACGGACGAGTTGACATCGACGACCTCGAAGAAGCTCGGCTGCGCCGCCCTCGTCCAATCGGCAAGGTACCCGGAGGGTATCCGACGCTACCATGATCGCAACATCAAGGAACGCTCCTTAAACGTTGGAGATCTTGTCCTCCGCCGTATCCAGAACACGGAAGGACTTCACAAGCTCAGCTCCCCCTGGGAAGGCCCCTTCACCGTGGCTAAGGTGACCGGCCCGGGCTCCTACCGCCTCCAAACACTTGAAGGTGAAGACGTCAACAACTCGTGGAACGTCGACCAACTCCGTCGATTCTACGCCTAGTCTACACGACTACTCCGGGGTTCAAGTCTAATCGACTACATCAACGCCCCCTGGCCGTAAGCGACCCTCCGGGTCCTGGCCCCAGTCTCCGGACTTCCCCTCTCCAGGATCCAGCCCGCGCGGCTACCTACGGACCCTGGGCTGCGACGAGCGTCAAGGACTCTAGCGGCGGTCTACCAAGAGACCACACCCCAAGATCCGGCCCTGCACGGCTACTTACGGATCTACGATCCGGCCCTATACGGCTACCTACGGATCACCTCGCCGTAGCGGCTACCCGCTCCGGCGCTACTTAGTCGTAAGCGGCCTCCGGTCCGGGCGACTACTTTGTAACTACGGCCCCGGCCACCCGAGTGTACTTCTTCGTAATAAAGATTGATCATTCATCAACTTATTTACCGCCTACTCCCTACAACGGGACTACTAAAGCCGAGTACTACTACTCGCACCCACTCCACGATGGGCGCTCCGCACTCCGAGATCGCGACTACGAGTACTCATTCTTTGGAAAATTTTCTTTCATTGATACTTGAACAATTCATTACAATTGTTTTCTGTACAACTATGGCTACCGGCTACTTATTACGGGGCTACCGGAGGTTCGGCTTCTCGGCTACCGCTCCGCGATGGGGGCCATCTGCTCTAGCGGCTACGCATCTTGCTCATCGGAGCGGTTGGCGGCTACCCCGCCGGCGACTACCTCCACGGGGCCTTCGGGAAGTACGACTTCATGAAGGCCAAGACTGTCTTGGGATCGACTTGGCCATATGCTTGACGTAGGCGGCCGGCCCGCTTGGAGCTTCACGAAGGCGATCCACCGGAGGAGCGATCTTGGGGCCGCCCGGGTGCGGCACCAGGAGCCTTGCGATCAGCAGAGCGGCCTCCTCCAACTCCTTCAACTGGGCCCGCAATGCCTCGCAGTATTCGTTCAATTTCTGCAAAGATTTGTAGCGAGTTGACGAGATCCCTGTCGAAGCAATCCGCAGCTCCATATGCTTCTCGCACTCGAAGGCGAGTTCCTTGTAGTCGAGCTCGAGTACCTGGCGGGCTTCTTGCTCCCGGTAGAAGAGGTTCTTCATGCTCGTCTCCGAGGCCTTCGAGCTGCTCCACCGGCCCTCAAGCTGCGCAACACGGCAATGCAACGGCGGGTCGGATGCTTCTCGACTTCCAACAAGTACTCGACAAGTCGAAGGATATACCTTTATTCTTGTTGCGGAGGCCCTTGTTCTTCCGCACCAAGTCGTCGCCCTTCGCCTGCAACTCCTGGACGTCGTTGTGGTACTTGGCGAAGGCGGCGTCGAGCTTTGATTGCATGGCAGCTGCGTGTTTCCGCGACTTCACAAGTTGCTCCTCCAGTGCCTCCGCTCAGAGCACGGTGTCGCCATAACCCTGTAGCAGGTTCGACTTGTCGCGGGACCGCTCCGCGACATCCTGCACAAGACAACTCAAGTCACGAAGAGTACTCGACGGACGAAAGGATCGACTACTCACATGGCTACGGCTACTTACCTTCATCCACTGCTCGGCTTGACGGATCACCTCCAGGTGCTTGGCTACTGTCGCCGGCTCGACGAGATCCTCCGCAAGAAGCTCTATCCCGCCGCGGCTACTCGAGGTAGCCTCCGTCATCGGTGCAGAACGGATGGGCTCTGCGTCTTGGATCTCAGGGGAGCGGATAGCCACCTCCAGAGCAATCTATGGCGACGTGGTGACCGCCTCTCCCCCGGCGGTCTTCTCGACGACCTCCGCCATAGGCTCGGGGGCTTCTTCCACAGCCTCCGGGGCCTCTGGTGCCAACTTCTGCATAGGCACCCCCGCAGGGATGTCACCACCTTCAGCGCCTGTCAATAAAACGACATGTGCATCAGTGCTTACGACTACTCCTCCTGGAGCTCCGCAGCTTCACGAAGGGTACTCACCTTCGACTACACTGGCCTCTGGCAGCGGCGCTTCGGTAGCCAGTGGCTCGGTCACGGCTTGGGCAGCAGGAGTGGTCTCTTCGGCGGGCGGCGCAACTTCTTCCGCCACCGCTGACGAGGGCTCGTCCCCATCCCAGGTCAGATCCGTGGATTTTCTGCGAGAAATATTCACGGAGGGTCGTCCGGACAAGATCGACTCTTGCGGCAAGTACTACTCATGAGGATATGGTACTTACAAGTTCGACCGGACAATGGTCACGGCCGGAGCACCGAGGATGCGGCAATATCAACCGGTCCACCCTCGGCGGGCGCCTCCTCCTCCGCCCCTCGCGGCCATCGCCTCCTCCACGGCGGCGGCGGCGCGCGGACGTCTCCTGCGCTCCTGAGGCCACCACCTCTCCAACGGCGGCGGCCACGGGTCCTGTGCTCTCTTCTGGAGCAGGAGGCTGGCGCTCTAGTTGCGCCAGGAGTTCTTCAACAGTGGGGGCTGGACTACGACTTCCAGCCGGTTCCCCCACCGTATCCCACACGCCCTCGTCGCCCTCTTCGACGGGCTCCGCTGGCGGCACCTCCTGCATACAAGGAAGACTACTCGTCAGCAAACGTACTCGAACAACGAGTACTCGACTACTCTGCTCAAGACAACTTACCTCCTGAGGCGTGGTCTCCGAGACCTTCAGCTTCTTCGTCACCCGCTTCCTGGCGGGGTTGCGCGGCTTCCGTGGCGGCGCAGCAACGCTAGCCTCCAGGCTAGCTGGGGGGTCTTGTACCAGCGGAACATGAGGCAAGCCCGGGCGGCTAAACCTCGACCGCAGCTGTAACACCCTAAAATTCCATCACCAAATTAATGTAAGCAACAAGGTGTTTTAGATTTTTATTTTCTAAGGATTAATTAAATTATCAAATAAATTTGGCCTTTAAAATATTTTAATATCATTTTAATAATTTAGAAGCGATAAGTGCTTGTGCATCATGATTTGAATGCATGAGTTTTGGTTGTGATGTGGTTTTAAAAGTCTTAAAATATTTGTGAAAAAGTCCTTAAAAATATTTGTGAAAAAGTTTGTGAAAACTTGTTTAAAGGTTTGAATTTAAAATATGTTTAAAAAGTTGTAAAAAAATGGTTTGCGAAAAGCCTTTAAAATAGTTGGAGAAATTTTGTGTTAAAATTTGAATTTGAAAACATGTAAAAGATTTGAATTTGAAAGGGTTTGAAATTGGTTTGAAATGGATTTGAAAAAGAAAAAAAACTCTCCAAACCCTCTCTCTCCCTCCCTTTCTTTCCAGCCCGCGCGGCCCAACTCCGCTTCCGGCCCACGAAGCCGCACCGGCCCACCAGCGCTCCCCTCTCTCTTCTCTCCCGCTGACCGACGGGGCCCGCCCGTCAGCCCCGTCCTCAACCTCCGGCCCCTTCTCCCCGGCCGCGCCGCCCGTCCCCGGCGCGCCTCTCCTCCCGCGCCTCCCGCGCCTCCTCCCCTTCTTCCTCCCCATCAAGGCGCGGTAAAATCCTCCATTCAATTCTCTCGCCTTTAATTCCGTCCGTTACTCCTCAATCAATCCGTTCCCCGTCTTGAATGCTTTGAAACCGCCATGGCCATTAAAGGCCCTTGCACCTCGCCGCCCTGCCTCGCCCCTCTCCAACTCTATATAAACCGAGCTAAAGCTTCCGTCTCACCCCTTTTCTCACTCTCCCGTGCTCCCACACCCTCTCCCCACCTCTTCACGCGCCGCCACGGAGCGCCGCCCGCCGCCGGGAGCCGCCGCCCCGATCTCCTCTACCGGCGCTTCTCCTTCCTCTTCAAGCCACCGGGAAGATTCCCCGTCTCCTCCTCTTCCTCTCTATGCTCTTGCGCGTGGATTTTGGCACACCGGAGCTCTTTTCGGCCATCGCCGCGAGCCGCCGCCGCTCCGCCGTTGTTTCCCGCCGCGCGCCGCCGGTCTCCGGCCGCCCGCCGCCGCCCGTCGCCCGTGGCGCACCGGGCCGTCCGATCAAGGCGGGCGGTCCGGATTAAAAGAAGGGGTGTACCCCTTCGGTGGTCCACCGTGGACCGGTGGACCGGGTCCACGGGCGCGGTCCACCGCTGACGTCAGCAGCTGCGTCATCGCTTGCGTCAGCACCGCGTCATGCTCGCGTCAGCACAACCAATCATAGCCCGCGTGGCGCCTCCACAGCCTCTCCGCCGGCCGCCCTGGTAATTTTGCAAAAAGAACCCCGAGTTTCTGGAAATTACAAATATACCCTTCCACCTATCAGAACCCTTACAATTCAGTCCTGATTCTTATGTCTAGGCCCCTGATCTCCTTGATTTCTCTATTCTAAAGCCCATCCTTGATCTTTTACATGTTAGACCTCCTAGTTTCACATATAATTATGTTTAGGTCCCCGAAATCTTGCGAGAAAACCCCCTAAACTTCCGGATATTCACAAATTAGTCCCCGAATCTTGTTTTAGCCATATCTTTTTCGTCCTAGCTCCATTTTAAGCGTTCTTGGTGTCCATGCGACCGTCTTTTCAAGCCCGACAGTTCTAGAATCTTGTTTTCTCCATATCTTTTGCGTTGTAGCTCCGATTCCACTGTTTCAAGTTGCGTTAGGCTCATGTCAACAAAAACTACGTGATAGGACCAATGTTGTACATGTTCATTGTTTTATATTTAAATATTAAATATGATTAAACCCTATTTCACATGCTTTTCTAATTAAAATCTAATTAGAAGTTTAACACATGTTTTCATAAGAAAGTTAATATGATTAATATTAAATGAACATTTCTTTTAATTAAAAGTTAATTAGATGTATACCTCGGTTTTATAATCAAACTTAATTTGATTAATGATTATGCAATTTGCTTTCTACTAAAATGTAACATAGGCTATATCTCGGGTTTTCCTAATTAAATGTTAATTTGATTAAAACGAATATAAATGTGTTTTAAAATTATAATTTGATTAGAATAACTCGAAATATAAAGATAAACGCCTAGATGCTTTTACATGCTTCTTTTAAAATTAAATGTTTAATTTGCATAAATCATACTTGAATATTTATAAGTAAGATTGGACTAGGCCTACATCGTATTTTAAATACAAATATAACTTGCTTAATTATAAATAGGCTATTTCTCCGAAATACCTATACACATGATTTTACTTAATTAAAAGATATCAAACGCATAGCTAGCTCTTGTTTGTGATCATCCAAATCTCCCGATAGTTCCGAGTGTTCCTTGTGTTCGCTTTCCTAAACCCAAACCCCTGTTTTCCCTTTAAGCTTTTCATGCTTGGTGTATTGTTTTGTTTATTGTATGTATTCTTGTGTGCTCATAGACATCGTGCCAGTTTCAAGCGAGCAACCAGTTGATGTAGGTCAAGAGCGAATGTTTGAAGAAGAAGAACCTTAGTGATTAAGCAAGGAAGGCAAGTGGTCTTCTCCCCCTGCATGATTCTATTTTATCCTATGTAATTGCATGACAACTAAGTTTATATTTATTATGTTATTGCATTAAATTGATGGGAACACCCTTTTTAAGGACTTACCTAGACTTTTACCCACAATCCTTGGATCAACTCGGTTTAACAAATGTCTTTGGGTAGAATAAGCTAGTTGCTCAACTTGGGTTGGATAAAAATGGTTTTCCAAGATAAATGCTTATATGTTTTATGTCGATGATGCTTTTTGTAATACAAGATCATGTGATTAAATCGGAACATGGAGACCCACCCAAGAAAACATGAGCAACCACAGTGTTACATGGCTCTGACCTTAGCCAATTAATTAGGTGTGCGATTGATCTGATGGCCCTTTTCCGAAAGGAGCAGAGGGGGATCCGGTTGCGGGGGTATAGCCCGGTCCTTTTGGGGTAGCGACCTTTGCTAAGGTGCCGACCACTAGGGAGGGTTATGGTCCGCCCCGATCCGTAACTATGCGGGTCGTTAGTCTTTTGTATACCTTTGTAAAGGCTTCGTAGCGTCCCTATGCAATCACACCTCGGAAGTGTGGTATGATGCCTGATCAGCATCGCATGGTTGGGTTCAAAGTTCTTCGGAACTTTTACGCGAGCTGTGGGTAAAGTGTGCAAACCTTTGCAGAGTGTAAAACTGATCGATCAGCCGTGCTCACGGTCATGAGCGGCTTGGACCCTCACATGATTAATGAACTTGAAGATGAGAATAAATCGTGGTTTGGTGAAGCTCGATGAGCTTTGGGTTGTTTTGCTTAAAAGTTTCTTAAGTGGGTTGGTATATACTTATATCTAGTAATTAGGTGTTCTTTAATTAAAAGTTTGACCAACATTAAAATGCTAACCGCTGCAAAACCATAGCCTATCCTTGATAGCCTTGCATCTTCCCCCACTTGTTGAGTACCAACCATAAGTGTACTCAGCCTTGCTTACCGCTGTTCAGAAGAGAACAATGGTGAAGAGTTCTACAACGACCTTGAGGAGTTCTGAGGCTTGCGTCTCCCCCAGTCAAGTGCCTGTGTAAGCGGAAGACGAAGACTTGTCGTGTAGTTATCGTTTTCCGATGTTAAAGACCTCCGTGTCTTCCGAATGAGTGTAGTAAGTTGTTAAACCCCTTGTTACGTTTTTACTGTCTATGATATTACACTCATTTCGTCTATCATATGTGTGGAACTAGATCCTGGCACACATATGAGATGCATCTGGTTTCCCTCCGGAAATCGGGTGTGACAGAGTGGTATCAGAGCGTGTTGACTGTAGGAACGCAGCTTTAGCTAGAAATTGTCGAAAAGTAAGGATTCATGTTCTAGAAAGCCTGTCATCCTTCAAAATTGACTTATTTTACGTATAAAAACTAATTTAATCTTGTCTTCTTGTTAAAACACATCATTTTGTTTTGATCTATTCTGAGTTCGTTTCTTGTGCTATCAGCTGAATCTTCACCACCGAGGTTGTCTGATATAAGTTCTTAGATTGCCTACCCCTTGTCAACTTCGATAGAAACGTTTCTGTGAGGACGATCGTTGTGCTAATGTTTGTTGTTTGAACACATGATTGATTTGGATCTTTGCTTGTGTGAGTTGTATTGTGGAGTGATGGCCACAAATGCAACAAGAAATAAATTGTTAGGTTAATAAAGATAGTTTGGGTTCAAATCTGGGTTATCCTTATCTACCATACAAGTTGGTTGAAGGATGTTTGAAGATCAAAGTCTAGAAGCAACAACATCAACAACCATAAGTCTACAAGCATATACAGACATCAACGTATGAAAGAAGTTAAAGAAAAAGATGGTCAATTTCTTTCATCCTTGTTATTCTCCTCTCTACCACAACGTGATTACAATGACAATAAGAAAAGATGGATATGATATCAATAATTTTACCCTGCTCTTCAATCTGATTCCAATCCCTTCTGAGCTTACCCTTATCACACAACAAGATGGCGAGTTCTAATGGAAATCACAAAAATAAAGACAACAAACGAAACATCGATATTCCATCTACAACCTCAGTATTTGAACGCAAGATGCTAGAGCATATGGCAACACAAACTCAGACTCTGCAAGCAATGACTCAAACCATGGTTAACATCCATCAGTATATTATAGAGCAAGCATCAAATCCTCAGAACTCCAACCTTGCTTTGGGTGATAACCGTCAGATTCCATTTGTTCCACCATCATTGGACAAAGAAAATCTATCAGTTATGCAAGCTAAAGTCTTACAAGGACAAAAGGAGATCAACACATCATCCCCTCATAACACAGAGATAACCAAAGCTAGAGTTCCCGCAGGACCAGTAAAGAAGCAAGTTGTAGAAGCATGGAACCATCAAAATAATAAGAGAAGTCATGGAGCACAAGAATTGCGGATGAATGAACAACATGAACATATGAAGATTACAGGAACATGTCAATGTCGTGAGCATTATGGTCGTTCACGTCTCCAAAAAAAGCCAGCCTAATGAGAGATGAGGCTAGACAATGTTATCATTTGGACATCAATAAGAAGAGGAAGTTATGTACCCCAAAAAAATCCAGTCCTAAAAGAAGTTGCTCAAGCTGTAGATAGTAATCAGATTATCAACCTTGAGGATTGGAGTATAAATTTCAATGAATTTCAGCCTGACGGAACCAAACAACTCAAGAAGCATGCAAGTGAAGAAAGCCAAGGCAACCAAGACAAGAGAAATGATAGCAGTTACAACCTGGGATGTGATCAATATGTGTCACCATATCCAAACCCGGAGGATGCACATACAAAGTTCTGGAATACTGAGCCACCTATGTTCTCTAACACTATGGATCACCTAGAAGCTGATGAATGGATCACAACAATTGAACAGAAGCTAGACTTGGTGCAATGCAACGATAGAGAGAAAGTTTTGTTTGCATCAGGACAACTTGTAGGAGCTGCCTCAGAATGGTGGAATTCTTACATCTACGAACATGAGCAACAACAAAGTATTGTTTGGGAAGAATTCAAGGACAACTTTATAACACACTTCATTCCTGTAAGTACGATGAAGCTCAAAAGGAAGGAGTCCCTTAACTTGAAGCAAGGACAAATGACAGTGAATGAGTGTAGGGATAAATTTATTCAGTTATCTATGTACGCACCAAGATCGTCTGAAAGCGATAAATAGAAACGAGAACATTTCCTCAAGGGTTGAATGAATACCTTCAGAGAATACGAAGCTTACATGAATATTCTAGTTTGCAAGATGTCATCAACAAAGCTATTGAGTTAGAGAGCAAACTACAGAAGAGGAAAATGAATTTTCCAGAGCAACATGAGAACAATTCACATCTTTACCATTTGACTCAAGGATCAGAACATGAGTATGAAGATCCACCACGCAATCGTCGAAACATTAAAGAAAGTAGAGATTGTTTCTACTGCAAAGATCATGGACATTTTATTAGCAGGTGTCCTAAGAAACGTACTGACCGATATGAAAAGAAAGCTCAGCAGAAAAAGAATAAGCAAATCAATACCCAAGAAGCCTTGGATCAAATGGAGAAGAATATTAAAAGTTGTGTATGAGGACCCGAAGTATGATTCGAGATGGCTAAGCTTAGGAAAAGAAACAATTATGGAGTCGATCCAGCTCTATTCAAATCACTTTATCAAGAAAAGAAGAAAAATCCTACAAAGGCAAATCAACAGAGTCGAGAGAAAGGAATGGACAGTTACAAGTGGAGTTAGGTTGAGTATTCCAATGATGTTTATAAAGTGAGTTGTGAAGAATAAAGAATTATGTTTGTGGAGCTTGTGTAAGACGAATTATATGGAAGCAAGATAAGCAGTGTTGGATGCTAAACACCCGAACTCTTGTCTCATGCTAACATTTGTGAATCTCAGGATGAGAATTTGTCTTAAATTGGGAGTTCATGTTGCTTTATCTTTTTGAGATCATCTCACCATGCATTAGTTCTATCTAAAATATCTTTCTCCAACAATCAGATGGTAAGCATCAGGTCAGGAGAAGGTCAAGACATTCCATCTGTTGTCTGTGCTCATATTGCTAATCAGCAGAATCAAGCACCACCCCCACCCATCAACCCAGCAATGGATCCAGTAACGCACCAGTTCCTTGTCACTCAGATGTGGCTAATCCAAAATCCGACTGCCACTATTTCAAAACATTCAAGCTTAGCAAAATCAGTCACCACCAGCAGCACCACCAGCACCGGTGGACAAGCATAAGGAATTCATGAGGCACTGTCCTCTCACATACTCCTACTCAACTGATCTACTAGATGCGGATGATTGGTTAAAGACTGTCACCAAGAAGTTGGAGGTGACACAGTGCACTGATCGAGAGATGGTCTTGTATACAACAGGTTGTTTGTAAGGATTAACAGCTGAATGGTGGAATGCGTACACTGTCGCACATGTTGTACCTAGCACCATCACCCAGCAGGAGTTCAGGTATAGTTTTCGCGTGCACCACATTCTCTCTGGTGTGATCAAGCTTAAGCAAAGGGAGTTCCTCGCTCTAACGCAAGCCAATATGTCAATTAACGAGTATCTGGACAAGTTTACTCAGTTGTCTAGCTATGCATCAGATGAAGTTAACACTGGCCCAAAGAGGCAAGAACGCTTCTTGGATGGTCTGATAGGGTCACTCAACTATCAACTACGAGTCACAGCTTCCGGACTTCGCTATATTACTAAACAAAGCTATAGGTTTGAAGAATAAACAAATGGAACTTGGAGAACGAAGCGCAAGTTCGAGTCTCATGGACAGTCTAGCAACACACACCCCCGCTTCAACTCATCACAGAGTTCTCAGTTTAGTTCTGATAGATCAAGTGGAAATTGTTTGCAAAATTCTCGGTTGCGGTGTTCAACCTAGCGGTCCCAACATTCTAGCCAACAAACACTACATGTTCCAAGTCATCATCGAGATCGCCTAGGTGCACTAATGAGAAACGACTCTCAAGTTCACTCTAATGGTTGTTTCAGTTGTGGAGAATTGGAATGATATACCAGTATCTTCCCAAATCATAACATCTAGACTCCCCAGAAAGACAATGGTCAAAGGTTCGGACAACCAACATCTCAGATACACCATGGAAGTGCAAATTCTCAGATCAACAAGGGTCAACGGAATTACGTGCGTGGCAAAGTGAACCACGTGACAGCTAAACAAGCTCCAGACGCTCCTGATTTTGTGCTGGATACGTTTCCTGTCAAACTCTGTGCCTGCAACGATTTTATTTGATTCCGGAGCATCACATTCATTCAGTACTGAACAATTTGTGGAAAAGCATGATATACCTATGAGTTCTATGAAGACACATTTGTTGGTTAGTTCCCCTAATGGTGAAATAAACTCTACCCATGTATACCCACAAGTCAATCTTATGATCAGGGGAATGGATTTTCAAGCTGATCTAGTAGTACTTACATCTTGTGGACTAGATGTAATACTTGGAATGGATGGGTTAGGCGAATGTGACAGAATAATTCTGTGTGCCAAGAAGTCAGTACTCATAACCAACCCGCAAGGAGATAGAATTGATGTTGTCGCTACTGCCCCATCCAAAGAAGAAGGCAAAGTGAATCAAGATTAAGGAAAGTAGGTGAAAGAAGCTATGCCTGTCAGAAGAACTCAGTGTGCAAGATGAATTTGGAATAATACCCTTAGTTCTTTTCAATCTCTCCGAATCTCGGGACGAGATTCTTTTTAAGGGGGGTAGATTTGTAACACCCTAAAATTCCATCACCAAATTAATGTAAGCAACAAGGTGTTTTAGATTTTTATTTTCTAAGGATTAATTAAATTATCAAATAAATTTGGCCTTTAAAATATTTTAATATCATTTTAATAATTTAGAAGCGATAAGTGCTTGTGCATCATGATTTGAATGCATGAGTTTTGGTTGTGATGTGGTTTTAAAAGTCTTAAAATATTTGTGAAAAAGTCCTTAAAAATATTTGTGAAAAAGTTTGTGAAAACTTGTTTAAAGGTTTGAATTTAAAATATGTTTAAAAAGTTGTAAAAAAATGGTTTGCGAAAAGCCTTTAAAATAGTTGGAGAAATTTGTGTTAAAATTTGAATTTGAAAACATGTAAAATATTTGAATTTGAAAGGGTTTGAAATGGATTTGAAAAAGGAAAAAAAACTCTCCAAACCCTCTCTCTCCCTCCCTTTCTTTCCAGCCCGCGCGGCCCAACTTCGCTTCCGGCCCACGAAGCCGCACCGGCCCACCAGCGCTCCCCTCTCTCCTTCTCTCCCGCTGGCCGACGGGGCCCGCCCGTCAGCCCCGTCCTCAACCTCCAGCCCCTTCTCCCTGGCCGCGCCGCCCGTCCCCGGCACCGCCTCTCCTCCCGCGCCTCCCACGCCTCCTCCCTTCTTCCTCCCCATCAAGGCGCAGTAAAACCCTCCATTCAACTCCCTACCTTTAATTCCGTCCGTTACTCCTCAATCAATCCGTTCCCCGTCTTGAATGCTTTGAAACCGCCATGGCCATTAAAGGCCCTTGCACCTCGCCCCCAGCCTCTGCCCCTCTCCAACTCTATATAAACCGAGCTAAAGCTTCCGTCTCACCCCTTTTCTCACTCTCCCGTGCTCCCACACCCTCTCCCCACCTCTTCACGCGCCGCCACCGGACCGCCGCCCGCCGCCGGGAGCCGCCGCCCCGATCTCCTCTATCGGCGCTTCTCCTTCCTCTTCAAGCCGCCGGGAAGATTCCCCGTCTCCTCCTCTTCCTCTCTATGCTCTTGCCGTGGATTTTGGCACACGGAGCTCTTTTCGGCCATCGCCGGCGAGCCGCCGCAGCCTCCGCCGCCGTTTCCCGCCGCGCGCGCGCGGTCTCCGCCGCCCGCCGCCGCCCGTCGCCCGTGGCGCACCCGGGGCCGTCCGATCAAGGCGGGCGGTCCAGATTAAAAGAAGGGGTGTACCCCTTCGGTGGTCCACCGTGGACCGGTGGGACGGGTCCACGGGCGCGGTCCACCGCTGACGTCAGCAGCTGCGTCATCGCTTGCGTCAGCACCGCGTCATGCTCGCGTCAGCACAACCAATCATAGCCCGCCACGTGGCGCCTCCACAGCCTCTCCGCCGGCCGCCCTGGTAATTTTGCAAAAAGAATTCCGAGTTTCTGGAAATTACAAATATACCCTTCCACCTATCAGAACCCTTACAATTCAGTCCTGATTCTTATGTCTAGGCCCCTGATCTCCTTGATTTCTCTATTCTAAAGCCCATCCTTGATCTTTTACATGTTAGACCTCCTAGTTTCACATATAATTATGTTTAGGTCCCTGAAATCTTGCAGAAAACCCCCTAAACTTCCAGATATTCACAAATTAGTCCCTGAATCTTGTTTTAGCCATATCTTTTTCGTCCTAGCTCCGTTTTAAGCGTTCTTGGTGTCCATGCGACCGTCTTTTCAAGCCCGACAGTTCTAGAATCTTGTTTTCTCCATATCTTTTGCGTTGTAGCTCCGATTCCACCGTTTCAAGTTGCGTTAGGCTCATGTCAACAAAAACTACGTGATAGGACCAATGTTGTACATGTTCATTGTTTTATATTTAAATATTAAATATGATTAAACCCTATTTCACATGCTTTTCTAATTAAAATCTAATTAGAAGTTTAACACGTGTTTTCATAAGAAAGTTAATATGATTAATAATAAATGAACATTTCTTTTAATTAAAAGTTAATTAGATGTATACCTCGGTTTTATAATCAAACTTCACTTGATTAATGATTATGCAATTTGCTTTCTACTAAAATGTAACATAGGCTATATCTCGGGTTTTCCTAATTAAATGTTAATTTGATTAAAACGAATATAAATGTGTTTTAAAATTATAATTTGATTAGAATAACTCGAAATATAAAGATAAACGCCTAGATGCTTTTACATGCTTCTTTTAAAATTAAATGTTTAATTTGCATAAATCATACTTGAATATTTATAAGTAAGATTGGACTAGGCCTACATCGTATTTTAAATACAAATATAACTTGCTTAATTATAAATAGGCTATTTCTCTGAAATAACCTATACACATGATTTTACTTAATTAAAAGATATCAAACGCATAGCTAGCTCTTGTTTGTGATCATCCAAATCTCCCGATAGTTCCGAGTGTTCCTTGTGTTCGCTTTCCTAAACCCAAACCCTGTTTTCCCTTTAAGCTTTTCATGCTTGGTGTATTGTTTTGTTTATTGTATGTATTCTTGTGTGCTCATAGACATCGTGCCAGTTTCAAGCGAGCAACCAGTTGATGTAGATCAAGAGCGAATGTTTGAAGAAGAAGAACCTTAGTGATTAAGCAAGGAAGGCAAGTGGTCTTCTCCCCCTGCATGATTCTATTTTATCCTATGTAATTGCATGACAACTAAGTTTATATTTATTATGTTATTGCATTAAATTGATGGGAACACCCTTTTTAAGGACTTACCTAGACTTTTACCCACAATCCTTGGATCAACTCGGTTTAACAAATGTTTTTGGGTAGAATAAGCTAGTTGCTCAACTTGGGTTGGATAAAAATGGTTTTCCAAGATAAATGCTTATATGTTTTATGTCGATGATGCTTTTGGTAATACAAGATCATGTGATTAAATCGGAACATGGAGAACCACCCAAGAAAACATGCGCAACCACAGTGTTACATGGCTCGACCTTAGCTAATTAATTAGGTGTGCGATTGATCCGATGGCCCTTTTCCGAAAGGAGCGAGAGGGGGGATCGGGTTGCGGGGGGTATAGCCCCGGTCCTTTTGGGGTAGCGACCTTTGCTAAGGTGCCGACCACTAGGGAGGGTTATGGTCCGCCCTGATCTGTAACTATGCGGGTCGTTAGTCTTTTGTATACCTTTGTAAAGGCTTCGTAGCGTCCCTATGCAATCACACCTCGGAAGTGTGGTATGATGCCTGATCAGCATCGCATGGTTGGGTTCAAAGTTGTTCAGAACTTTTACGCGAGCCGTGGGTAAAGTGTGCAAACCTTTGCGAGTGTAAACTGATCGATCAGCCGTGCTCACGGTCATGAGCGGCTTGGACCCTCACATGATTAATGAACTTGAAGATGAGAATAAATCGTGGTTTGGTGAAGCTCGATGAGCTTTGGGTTGTTTTGCTTAAAAGTTTCTTAAGTGGGTTGGTATATACTTATATCTAGTAATTAGGTGTTCTTTAATTAAAAGTTTGACCAACATTAAAATGCTAACCGCCGCAAAACCATAGCCTATCCTTGATAGCCTTGCATCTTCCCCCACTTGTTGAGTACCAACCATAAGTGTACTCAGCCTTGCTTACCGCTGTTCAGAAGAGAACAATGGTGAAGAGTTCTACAACGACCTTGAGGAGTTCTGAGGCTTGCGTCTCCCCCAGTCAAGTGCTTGTGGAAGCGGAAGACGAAGACTTGTCGTGTAGTTATCGTTTTCCGATGTTAAAGACCTCCGTGTCTTCCGAATGAGTGTAGTAAGTTGTTAAACCCCTTGTTACGTTTTTACTGTCTATGATATTACACTCATTTCGTCTATCATATGTGTGGAACTAGATCCTGGCACACATATGAGATGCATCTGGTTTCCCTCCGGAAATCGGGTGTGACATGTACTCGAAGCCCAGGGTCTCCCGAGCCATCAGCGGCTGGATCCTGCGCTTCATGAAACTGAAGGCCACGTGCTCGGCCCTCAGTCCCGCCTCCCTGAGCACTTTGACGCGTGCTAGCAGCTCGGGGAGCTGGATTCCTTCTTGCATGGTGGGCTCCGTGTTCCACCACTCACGGTGCACGGGGCCGCCGTCCGCTCGGCTTCGGCGGGCCGGAGTGGTGGTTCGTGATGTAGAACCACCTGGTCTTCCGTCCGTGTTGGAGTCGACAAGTTTGTATGCCAAGTACTGCTCCGCGGCGTCCTCCCTCAGCTGGATGCCGGCTCCTCCGACTAATCCGGGGTTGGAGGCATTTGGTTGCGGCTTGACGCGAAGAACTTCCGGAAAAGCGCCCGGTGCGGCTTGATTCCGAGGAAGGCTTCGCGAGAAGTGGACGAAGACCGACGTGTGGAAGATGCCGTTGGGGTTCAGGTTCAGGTACTCGATCCCGTAGTACCCGAGCGGCCCCTTGAAGAAGTCGCCGGGCCGGGAGCGCAAGACCACGCTCCACGAACCGCGAGAACATCGGGATCTCATCCTCGGCCTTCTCCATCGGATATGGATCTCCGGCGGCGGATCTCCACATGTCAACTTCCTTTTCCCTAATGAACCCCTTTGTTCGGGAGGGTCGGCGAGTCCTCCGTCTTCACTTTGGATTTCTTCCACTCGCGGCTCGGATCAGCTCGCGGTGGAGACATGGGCGGCGCCGCTCCGGTGGCAGCCGCGGCGGCCTCTTCGCGGCCCCTCTTCTTCCCGGCGGCCTTGGACGTCTTGGACGGCGACGACTTCATCCTCCAAGTGCAAGGTGTCTTCACTCGCATCTGCTCGGGGGCTACCCTAAAGGCTTCGGGTGGCGGCGCGCTTGGATCTACTACGACGGCAGCAGGCGCTGGGAGTGGATTCGCTTCAAGATGCAAACGGAATGGCTGCGGCTCGAATGGGTGAAAAACCCTAAGGGTTTTGGCTTCTGTTTATAAGCCAAATCGGCTCCGTAACGGGCGGCCGGATAAGTCCACGCGCGGCTGACTCAGTGGCTGCGCGTGACTCTTCGTATTCTACTAGTCGACGCGCCTCACCTCGGGGGCTCGGCTACTTCTACTCGACTACCTGGGAAGCGGCCAGTCTCAAGAGCATCTTAGGACACATTCTCCAAGAAGACCCTTCAATTCGAGAGGAAGTACTCGACTCAAGGCTCGGGGGCTCCGTGCCACGTGTCCTTCGGTTTTTCTCTCCGGATTTTTTGGGACTTTCTTGCCAAGATTTCAGATGGACCCTCAGCTAGAGCCCGCGGCTCAAGGCTCGGGGGCTACTCCATGTGGAGTGCGGTTTTGCAAATCGCACCTCCATGTCAGCTCCGGCTTCAAGGCAAGACAGGCATTTTTCGAAGACCTTCGAAGGCAGTTTTCGAGGACGCTTGGGACTACTCGAGAAGACTTCAAGATTGCTCAAACATCAGCTGGAGTACATTCCAGCCTCGGGATGCTTCAACTACTCTTGAGGACTTTTGACTTGTAGCACTCAGGGACGCTTGAGGACTACTCGTTAAGGCCGTCAAGACTACTTGAAGCTATCCTTCTCGACTACAAAGTACTCGGGGGCTTGTCGTATGGACCACCCTGGGCCCACTACCTCGGTGGGTACCAGGACCGATTACTCGGTGGGCCCCGGGACTACCGGCTTGCGCTACACGGCACCGAAGGCGTGGAGCACAAGGACTACGCGAGAGTAGTACTCGGTTAGGGAGCCGTACGTGTTCCGCACTGTATAGAGGACTCCTAGACGTACTCGACTAGTACTCTCTCCCTACTCCGACTTGTAACCCTGCCTCCCGGACTATATAAGGTGAGGCAGGGACCGATCTCTAGCATCCAATCTCCTCTCATACAACTCACGGCGCACCATTGCACCATCTTGTAATCGTCCCCTATCAATCCAGAGCTACATAGCATACAGGACGTAGGGTATTACGCACCTCGCGGCCCGAACCTGTCTAAATTGTGTGCCACGTGTCTCTTCCTTCGAGTTACCGGTCTCGGCGAGTCACAATCATCTACTTCGGGTACTCCCCGTAGTAGGTTGCCGGTCTAAAACACCGACAGCGGGGTCAAGTGCGGGCCGCATGGTGGCATGAACAGCAAGATAAGGTCGTGGACGGTTTCTTGGTAGAGCCTCAAAACCAAGGTCGAGCCGGGACTTCGTGGGAGCCGAGTCATGAGTGGAGATTGGCGGAGGCTACACCGAGTTCGCGGGGTTTGCAGTGGTTCACCAGAAAACCACTGGGTTACTCGGTTGAGCCACAAAACCGAGGCCGAAGACTCGACGAGGAGGTGCGGCCACCCAGGCCGGTTCAACCGCCCGGGAGGGGCGGTCGGACCGCCCGGGGCCGGTCGGATCCACCGGGCCGGTCCTAACCGCCCGTGGGGGGCGGTCCGACCGCCACGGCCGCCGGCGCCGAGAAGCTTCGAAGCGGAGGACACGCGTCGGGATCGCAAGGCTTGCGTCGAGGCTACGCTGGGTGCGGTCGCCGGGCATCCGTCCGATGGTGAAGACATCAAGAATTCCAAATCCGCCCTCGAGGGGCATGTATCCCTAGTTATTAGTGAAGGGTAGTTTAGTCTTTTGGGTGCCTCCATATATACTCATTAGATGGGTGGATGGCAGCCAACTCTTGGAACCCTAGCTCATTTGGTTTTTCCATTTTTGTTCTCCATTTTCCTTAGGATTTTAGAAGGCTAGCTTGAGAGCTTCATGTGAGATCTAGAGAGAGGGATGGATGTTTGGGTGGCAAGCTAGACCTTGTACGAACCATTCATGGCATGTATAGAAGGTTTGGCGTTGTTCATCATGGTGGTTTTCTCGTCTCTTTGGTGTTGATTTTCGGAGCTCTTTTTGGCGGTGTTTTGAGGACGATTTCTTGGGGTTTTTGGTGGGTGTCACATATGAGGTTCTTGTTCCTCTTTGGATGGTGACTTTACCCCCCAAATCCCCTTTGAATCGGACTCGATTTGGTGGTTTCTCGAGTTGGGCGAGTTCTTGACCTAGAGAAGCGATTTCTTCGATTCCTCTTGATTGTGAGCGTTTTGGGTCGATTCCTTTGAGGTAGAGGTTGCCCAGGAGGTAACCCAGCTATTCCCGAAGTTTGGCTGCAATCCGTGGAGTGATTCGGGAGATCGGGCGCGAGGAAGTTGAGGTTTGACCCGCGGGTTCGTTTTACGGGAAGGGGCGGTCTAACCGCCTACGGGGGGCGGTCTAACCGCCCGGGTGTTTCCGGGTCAAAGTTTTGTTTCGCCGGATTTTCCTCTCGTGAGTTTGTTCGCCTTGATCGGAGGAGTGTCTCGGGTGAAATTTGGGGTCGTTCTCGTGCGGTTTGCTAGGTGTTCTTGGTCGGGGGTTCGTTGCTGGGTACGGGAGGTTAGACCGCCCCCGGTGTAGCCGGTCTAACCGCCCCTAGGCCCTTGGGTGAAGTTTTGGTTTTGACCAAGATTTTCCGGTAGCTAGCATGGCCTTGACCGAGAGATCTCTCGTTGGTGAAATCGTGGTGAGTTTTGGTGCTCGGAAGAGGCGTTTCGGAGGATTTCTTGGTTGCCGGGTGGAGGCGGTCTAACCGCCCCCTATACCCGGTCTAACCGCCCCCTCCGGTTGGGCCGGCTTTCGAGTTGTTTCCGTTGTCGGTGCTGCGTGTGTGTTGTGGTTGCTTTGGTAGAGTTTGTTCCTAGGACCGGTAGCACTCCGGTGGCTACGTGGTTTTGGCAAACGGAAGGTTGAAGTGCGGAGCGTGTGATTTCGGGGGTTTGACCGAGCTAGTTCGTCTTGTCGGAGTTTCAATCTCCCTCGAGAAGAATTTTTATCAGCTCCCATTCACTCCCCCCTCTCTGGTCGCCTAATCGGTCCTTCACCCGGGACTAAAGGGCTATTTTGCGCGGGACTTTAATTCTTTTCCCATTTTCCCTCCTCATTTTCTCATTCTTTCTCTTTGCAACATTTTTAAAAAATGGTAAGTTTAATATTTGAACCATGCAAAATTATATTTCGTTAAGTGTTAACAGCCTTAACTTTCCTATATAAAAATAATTTAATAGTTGAAATAATTACTTTCTTTTCAGACTCGACAATATTTGTCTCCTAAGACATAAGAAAAATGCTCAACTAATTCAGAAAAATCTCCAACTTTGTGGTTACTTCTCACAGGCCATCTGAAAGGCTTTAACTAGTTTTAGTTCAAATAAATCAAGGAATACACTCATACAACATTACACAAATGATTTGAACATTAATCATTACAGTACAGTATTGAAGTTTCTTTTCTTGACAAAAGTTCCTTGGTCATGGTCGTGATGTAAGTACGGTGTCTCTTCATTTCCAAGTGGTATGCTTGAGTCAACTTCGACAACAAATGGAGGCATGCTGTCGAACTGATCATAGTCATGTGATTTTTCTGTTCTGTCCTCGACTCCCACGATTACTCTTTTACCTGGAAGAACAATGTGTCGCTTTGGATCTTGTGGTCCTTCTTCGGGATTTTTATTCTTCGGTTTGCTAGTCATATCCTTGACATAGAAAACTTGATGATTTTTGGCAAGAATGAATGGTTCATCTTTGAAACCAATCTTGGTTAGGTCCACTATTGTCATTCCATATTGATCTTTCCTTATGCCACCTCTAGTTAGTTTTACTTTTACCCATCGGCAAAGAAACAAATGGATGTTAAGTGGCCCATTGAAAGGACCTTGATGTCGCCTAAAGGGGGGGTGAATAGGCGAGACGACCAATTTAAACTCTTTCTCCCCAAACACTTGAGCTGACAGTGCTCCACCGGTCGGACGGTGGCGTGTGACCGGTCGGACCGGTCGGAACCTTGGACTTCACGAGTGACACCGGTTAGACCGGTGCGCCTCACCGGTTAGACCGGTGTAGCACAGAGAACCTGCAAAAACAACTTCAAGCACCTCTTGGCTTCTAGCACGAACCAAACTTATGGTGTGGCCTTTGTAGATGATCACAAGCAGAGTATTGAGCCCTGCACACACAAGTAACACACCCAAGTAGATCGAAGCGGAAGCAAATATAATATGCTAGAAAAACAACTTAGAGAATCAAACCACGCGAAGAAGCAAGGATTTGTTTCCCGAAGTTCACCACCCACTGAGGAATGGCTACGTCTCCATTGAGGAGCTTTGTAAGGGACAATTCCCACAACAAGCCGGGTCTCTTTCAACCACTTTCCTCCTTTCCACTAAGGTGATCTTTTCCACGAAGAGGCAAGATCGCAACCCTTACAAACTTCCCGCTGCTCACCACAACCTTGGGAGCTAGCCGGCGACACCTAGCCGTCTAGGAGGCAAACCTCCAAGAGTAACAAATGCTTCAAAGTTTGTAGACACGAAACCAAAGTGCTCAAGCTATGGAAATTGCTCTTGTTAGCTTCACTAGGTCGCTCTTATGCTCACTTTCTCAACCCAACACAAACATGATGGCTTGAATCCACAAATCTCACAAAGAGATGGTTGGGGAGAGCCACTAAGGCTTAGAGCTAGTTAGAAATGGCTTGGGACCTCAGCAAACTCACTAGAAACAGCAACCCTCACTTGAAAAAGGCTTGGGGTATTTATACCCCTCAAGGGAGAAAACTAGCCGTTAGTCCCCGGGTGGCACCGGTCAGACCGGTGCCCTACACCGGTCAGACCGGTGTTCGAAAAACTAGCCGTTGGGCTAGCGGCACCGGTCAGACCGGTGCCTCTGACCGGTCAGACCGGTCAGGCCTGAGATACCCCCACAACCTCTTTTAAAGAAACTAGCACTTCACCACCAAGACGAAATGACCCAGGTTAGGTTAGGAGGGTTTGTTAGC
Organism: Cenchrus americanus; assembly: GCA_947561735.1. Lineage (NCBI taxonomy): Eukaryota > Viridiplantae > Streptophyta > Magnoliopsida > Poales > Poaceae > Cenchrus > Cenchrus americanus. Next base: position 198,888,907 of record OX387240.1, read on the forward strand.
ACACTCTAAGGCTAGATCTCACTTAGATCAACTAAAGAGCACTTTGACTTGGTCAACTCGCTAAGTTGCATCCCTCTTGATAGTACGGCATACCTATACTCAAGAAAAGAATAAAAGAGCTTTGTTGACCTCTTGAGCTTGAACAACTTCACTTCTTGCCATACTTGAACAATATCCACTTGAGGGCTTTCAACATAGCCTTTGACTTGAGCACGTCCATACTTGAGCTAGTGACTTAGGATCTTTCCATAAAGCATAGGAATGCACACTTGGATCCATGGTCACTCCATATTGCCAATCTTAACAAGTTGATGACTCGCAAAGCTTTCCTCGGTTAAGGTTTGAATATGATACTTGAAGACCCCACGGATGCTAGACCTTCACCTTAGCAAAACACAAATGGCGGCTTAGCTACGGCCCCAAAGATTGCTTAGTCCCTCACCCTAGACATCTCGGTTGATCTCTTCATCACTTATCCAATCCACTTTGAGTTCCACTTTGCTTCATGCACATTTAACCTTTCATTTGAAAAACCTTGCTCCAAATGCTTGATCTTGATTGACAATGGATATGCAAGCTTCCAACTTTAGAACCATAGTGTGTACACTCATCATCTTGTTCTCTTTCAATAACATCATGAAGTCTTGCACCATATACTTATCTTTGTAAATGTGAGCCATAATATACATCCATAATTAAATACTTCAATGGTTGCTCATGAATATATAAAGAAAACCTGCTCACAATCTTAGACAAAATTATTAGTCCTTTAATTGCCTTGTCATTCAATTCACCAAAATCCACTTAGGGGCCTAGATGCACTTTCACCCATACTCAAGCTCTCATATCTTTTCTATGACACCATAATACGAGTTCTTGTTATTGTTGATGTCCATGGCGTCTATACGGACACCACTATTTTAGTTTGTAGTTTTCCGATCTTGGTCTCTTGTGTAAAAAGTATAACCATTTATATCATAAGCTTGGAATTTCACAATTGTGCTAGAACGTCCCCTGGCTAACAAAGCGAGTTGTGGGTGAATTGTGTAATCACCAATAACTTGTTCACTCAACCATGAGGGAAAATTTTTCAAGTGATGGCATGTAACCCATGCTTCGGTTTTGGTTGGATTTTGTGAAGAAATAATCTGCTTGTGTTCCTCAATATACGGAGTCACCAAGGTTGATTGTTGCAGAATAGCTAGGTGTGCTTTCTTGAACAAATCAGTATCATTTCTCAAACATGCTTTCCTTCCAATGGTGCCCTTTCCTAGTAGCCTCCCCTCGTGTCATGATACTGGAACCCCAATCGAGTCAATTGAGTCGACAAAGTCCACACAAAACTCAATGACCTCCTCAGTTACATATCCTTTGGCGATGCTTCCTTCCAGACGTGTGCGGTTAAGAACATATTTCTTGAGGACTGACATGAACCTCTCGAAAGGCCACATGTTGTGCAGGAATACTGGTCCAAGAATAGTAATCTCTTTCACAAGGTGCACTAGGAGGTGAGTCATAATATTGAAGAATGAAGGTGGAAATGTCAACTCAAAGCTGACAAGACATTGCACAACATCATTTTGTAGCTTCACTAGATTGCTTGGATCGATTGCCTTCTGCGAAATTGCATTGAGAAATGCACAAAGCTTTACAAGCGCTAATCGTACTTTCTCTGGTAGAACACCCCTCAACGCAATTGGAAGTAACTGTGTCATCAACATGTGGCAGTCGTGGGCCTTTAGATTTGTGAACTTCTTATCTTTCATATTTATTATCCCTTTTGTATTCGATGAGTAGCTAGATGGAACCTTCATACTGTTTAGGCAATCAAACATGATGTCCTTCTCTTCCTTGCTCAGGGTGTAACTAGCAGGACCTAAGTAATCTTGTTCTTCCTCCTCAACCTCTTCAGGATCTGCTTCTTCAACCTCTATTGGAGGTGCTTCATTCCTATGGATATTTTTCAAGTCCCGTCGTGCTTCCAATGTATCCTTAGAGTTACCGTAACAACCCAAGAAGCCTAGGACATTCAAACAAAGATTCTTCGTCAAGTGCATCACGTCAATAGCGTTCCGGACCTCAAGAATTTGCCAATAAGGTAACTCCCAAAATATAGATTTCTTCTTCCACATTGGTGCACGTCTGTTAGCATCATGTGGAACAAGTTCACTACCGTCACCCTTTCCAAAGACAACCCTTAGATCCTCTACCATCTCAAATATCTCCTCTCCTTTAAAATGGGGGCTTTGTACGATGATCAGCCTTTCCTTTCCAATGCATACCTTTCTTCCTTAAGGGATGCTTCTCAGGAAGAAAGCGACGGTGACCCATATACACAACTTTCTTACAATTTTTCAGATGAATACCGTCTGTTTTATGTAAACAGTGGGTGCAGGCCCGATATCCCTTGTTTGAGTGCCCAGATAGGTTACTTAAAGTAGGCCAATCATTGATGGTAATGAATAACAATGCTCATAGGTTGAAGTTCTCTTGCTTATTCTCATCCCACACACGTACACCTTCTTTCTTCCATAGCAGTAATAGTTCATCAACCAATGGTCTTAGATACACATCAATGTCGTTGCCAGGTTGTATTGGACCTTGGATTAGCACCTGCATCATAGTGAACTTTCGCATCATGCGCATCCAACCAGGAAGGTTGAACATGCATAGTGTCACAGGCCAAGTGCTATGACCACTGCTAAACTCACCAAATGGATTGAAACCATCTGTGCTTAAACCAAATCTTATGTTTCTTGCTTCCCCAGCAAAATCTTTGGATTTTCTATCAATCTTTCTCCATTGAGACCCATCTGCCGGATGTCTCAGCATGTGTCTTTCTTACGATCACTTTTGTGTCATGTCATCAACTTAGCATTTTCTTTGTTCCTGAACAAACGCTTCAAACATGGTATTATAGGAAAATACCACATAACTTTCGCCGGTACTTTCGTCATCTTGGGAGGTGTCCCCTCGAGAGCACCAGGATCATCATCTCGGATCTTATAACGTAGCGCTTTGCACATAGGACAACCTTCCAAATTCTCGTGTTACTTGCCTTGATATAGGATGCAATCATTAGGACAGGCATGGATCTTCTGAACCTCCAACCCTAGAGGGCACACAGTCTGTTTCGCTTCATATGTTGTCGACGGTAATTCATTGTTCTCGGGAAGCTTATCCTTCACAATTTTTAACATCCCCTCAAATACTTTACCAGACACATCATATTTTGCCTTCCATTGCAACATTTCAAGTGTAGTACCAAGCTTTTTGTGACCCTGTTTGCAATCTAGGTACATCTTTGTCTTTTCATTATCATTTTCACAGTCCCTTTGTGCATCTTTTCGAACTTGACCAAGATCACCAACATGGTCGTCTTCCGGTATCTCTTCTTTTTTTTCTTCTGGTATCTCTTCTTCATCAGCATCTTCAATTAAAGTATCCGCAAAATCTTGCCCCGCGGCCAAGTCAGGAATGTTATTATCATCCTCCTCATCTTAGTTCTCTTCCATCACAACCCCTCTTTGTGACAGCCCAGGTTTTTTATTAGCAATCATTAACGCTAATGGCCGAATCAGCCAAGTCAAACCGGCTGACATTGGTCAAACCTAGGTCAACCTGGGTCATCACCTCGAAAATCTCGCCAACCAACCCTAATGACCCTCTTGATCAAGTCAAAACCCCCTTGTGGTCAAACTTTGGTCAAAGACACGGTCAAACGCCACCGAAACCCTAATGTCGTTGAACGTCCTCCGGAACTTTTGTCACGTTCTCCAAATTTCACCTAAACAATTCAAAATCTACCAATATGAAAGTTGTCCAGTTTTTCGAGGGACACAACTTTCATGTTGAATGGAATTTCAAATTTTGAGTGGAAAAAGGTGAAAAACTTGGTCAACTGCCAGCAGCTCCTGTTCACCGGAATGTGGTGGCATTAAGAGTTTGGCAGCAGATTGTGCAAAATCCGTTGAGAAAAAACACTATAGAGCCTTTGTAAAAGTTGTAGAGGGTAGTGACATGTACAACTTTTCTATTCATCACTTAGTGCACTTTTGTTGAGAAATTTTGAGATAAACTCAGTCAAACAAGAGTACACCGAGTTGACCGACGTCGGAACGCGAGCGCGCTCCGCGCCTGTCTGCGCCGTCTGGGCCCACCGGCCGCACCCCGAGGCCGCGCGCCTTCACGAGGCTGTGCGCCCTGAGGCCGGGATTACTCCGAGGCAGCTTGTAGTCCATGAACGCCATGCGCCGCGTCGCCGTCGCGCCGGACCGCTCCCCGCCCGCGCCGCGCCGCGTCGCCGAACGGTGCTGCTGTCTGTGGTCACCTCCCTCCTCTGCTCGAGTTGAGGCCACGATGAAGCCGTCTCTCGCACCTATAAAGTGCCCCTTTCCTCCTCGCGCGCTGGCACACTAACGCGCCCCGTCTTGCTCTGCCACCGGCCTCCATTGCTACCGCTCGGCGAGCTCCGCCTCCTCTTGCAACCACGGTCGACCGACCCCTCGGGCACCCATTCTAGGATCCATAGAGGCTCAAGCCGCCACGCCTCACCCCGCCTTGCGCCGCCCCTCGCTGGACGGCAGGCCACCGTGGCTGCCGCTCAGGTGCGCCACAGTGGGCCATCACCGGTCCTCCCTCCGCCCCGTCCTAGCGAGGGAATCGAGCCTCGGGGGCCCGCATTCGGTTCCCCGCCCGCGCCCGGCCGGACTCGGCCGCCGGTTCACCGATTCGGCCGGAGCGCCGCCGGCCGGTGCCCAAGGGCCCAATTTCAAGGGGCGACTTCTTTCTGAGGGCCAATCCGCAAACTAGGGGCATATTTGTAAGATCCCAAATCTTTCCGGGGACCTTGTTACAAGTTGAATCTTCAATAGTATTTGATGATTTGCTGATTCTTAGAAAATCCCTAGAAAATCGTAGAAGCATCGGAAAAATGCAAACTCAATTTTGTTGGATTCCTGGTAAAATACACTACAACTTTTGTAAAGCTTGTCTATGCTTTTTACTGATAATTTTTGCATGAAAAATAGAAATGTGAAAAACCTAGATCTGTTGTATCCCAAAATATACGAGACCTCTGTAGCTAATTTTTCGATATGTTGTGTGTTGTGTTATTACTAGCTCCTGTGCCAAAAATTGCATAAAGTTATGTTGTAAATCTTTTTATATAAATTGTTTTCTATTTATGCAGAATCTGTCCAAATGATTTTTGTAGCTAGAAATAATTAGGTTTTTTGACCAACTTCTGCATGTTATCTTTTTATGCCAAAATATACCTCAGGTGAATTAATCACAATTTTATAGTTGTCAGAAATATTTATTCCTGAAATATGCTTGTTTTCTTAGTAATTGCATAAATCAAGATTCATAATAGTTCTAGGTGTTTGTGCTGCATTCTTAGGTTAGTTTTGGGACCATATAACATGTGTGAGAAAGATTGAATCATTTGGATGCTTATTTATTTTTGTGTGGATTTACCTTGCTTTACTAGCTAGCTTTTGTTATTTTCGATATAATTAAATTTGTAACTCTCCTAAGTGTGCATGTGTGTGCAGTGACCTTGTTTTGATTCTTAGTGCTTAATAACACACCTCACTGAATTTTACTAATTAATTTTATGAATAAAGGCTATTGAAGCAATTTAAGGCTTAATAGTCAATTAATGGGAAAATCACTAACCACATCCCTAATAGCTCTATGTGTGTGATAAAAATCATTTTAAAAAGATAACGACAAACCCCTTTCTATTTGTGTAATTGAATTAAATTATTTGCATATATATGTACACAGTCACTATCAAAAGAATAATTAATCAAGAGCTGCATATTGTTCCTTTTGGAAGAGTATGCTGAATGTATTTCTTATCTAGGTGAATGTGGTCAATCATGCACCCCATGGTTGTCATTTGTTGATTATAATGAATTAAATTAAAAATCGTCAAATAAATCTTGCATTTGCATCTTCGTGTAGATCTTTTAACGGTAGATATACGCTCGTGCCAGAAGGAGGAGGCGGAGGTGCTGACGAAGAGCTGTAGTACGAGGACATAGCTCAAGGCCTGGACCAAAGTCCAAAAGGGCCAAGGCCAGCCTTGCCAGCGAAGGCAAGCCTTGCCAGCGAAGGCAAGCCCCGGATCATTAACCCTGTCTTTTAAAATCATGCCTTTACCTTTGCTATAATTGTGCATTTACGTTTCAGGAGTTGAATTGAAACCCTAGATGCATGATCCATAAGTACCTATGCTCTATCACTAGTATGCTAGGTCGATAGCTGCTATGCTATAGGACCGGTACAAGTCGAGTGATGTTCGTCAGTCACGAGAATAGGTTCTTATGTTGGAATCATAAGATCTTTATAAATGGATTGCTCATGTGGTGAGAGCATGGGATTTGGGCTCCGGTCCAGTGGCTTTCATGGGCTAAGCTTTTGAACGTACTAAGCACTTGTCGGGAATGAGACCGGTAAGCCTAGTACCTTAATGAGACGGTGCGGGAACTTACTATTACTACTCTTGAGGAATCACCTACCCGGCTATCTACCGGGAAGGGGTGCATGTGTGAGACTGGGTGTCTCGCGGGGTATGCCAGTTAGCCTTGTACCCAAGACTGTAAGATTTGATCCCAGCCCGAGGATTTTTGGGAACTACCTGGATGGTTGTCCTCGCGGGAGCACCCTACCGTGTGCTTAGGTTTAGTTTGCAAGGTTTAAATCAATCGAATGTCGGCCTCTCACCATTATCCGAGACTGCTTAATCAACTGGCCATGATATCCCGTAATGATGGAACTTAGTGAATATTGTTGTATGAATTAATTTCTTGTACAATTCTTGATTGAATTAGTTGGCACACCTAGAAATGGTAATCAACTAGACTTGTGCTAAAATATTGAAAGTAAGGACATAGTTTTTGTTGCGTTTCAGCAAAAGAAACTCCACCGGCCAAAAGCCTCTCATGTCTAGAGTTTGGTGATGTAGTTATCACCTGACGGTTAAGTCTTGCTGAGTATTAGTATACTCAGCCTTGCTTTAAAACTGTTGTTGCAGGTGTTGTTGACCGGGTGGACAACGACAAGTGCTGATATCACGGATGGCCTCCCGTGATGTTTACTGATACGTTAGTTTACTTTATTTCTACTGTTTTCGAACCCTAAATCTTTACTTCATGTCATGAACAATGGTTTGTAATAATTTGGATTTAATCTGTGTTGTACTCTGGACTCGCCTTCGAGTGAGTTTAATGCATATGTCGATCCTCTATATGAATTCCAAGTGATTTACCGGGCATTAACCCGGTGTTGACGGTGAAATTCCATCAACCTAGACATGAGTTTACCTTCGGTGTTGGCATGAGTTTTGTATCTTATCCATTGGTACTAATCCCCGTGGTATAACAAGTTCACTTGTGCATGTCGGTTTTGGAGTTTAGTGTTTATGCGAGGTTTTAGCATTGAAAGCAAGACTTCTGGGATAAATTCATTAAGCACCTCATGACAAGACCTTGAAGCCCGGTACAAGTCAAGCAATGAAGTGAACACAACTCCAAGAAGCCCAAGGACCAAGCCCGAGAAGATGACAAACTCCGAGGACCTAGCCAGAAAAGTGCCGAAACTTGCGAGACAAGGAGCTTCGTCCAATTTGGAGAGAAACTGACGACAAGGGCCCACATGCAGAAGGGGGAGGATATAGAAGACTCGGGAAGCAACACCGGGCGAAGGAGGCCACGAACTGGGCCCAAGTGGGCCCAGGCGGGCCGGCCCAGCCCATTTCGAGGCCTAGTCGCCCCCCCCTTTGACCTAGATGCCTCTCGGGCTATTTATAGCCCTCTGACCGAGAGCCACAAATCAATCAATTCGTCATCTACCGCCGAGGAGCAGAAAAGCTTGAGGGACACCATCTCGGAGATGAGGGTCGTGCTAGTTGTCTAGGGTCTCCCTAGACGACGAGGGAACCTTGCATGGAAGACCACGTCGGAGCTCTGTAGCAAGGATCAAGATCGAGGTAGGATCCCGGTGGTGATCTTGTTCATGTACTCATTCATGGTGAAGTTTTTATAGTGAATCCGATTTCTAGCGATCAAGTGCCTTCTCGATGATTTCGTTTTCTTCTTGGTTTTGCTTCTTCCCCAATCTATACTTAAGATAGATTGCTTAGGGTGCTCTTGTAGCCGCAGTGGCTAGAGGTGCATACCGGACTGACCAAATGATTTCAACTTGTTCTTATCGAACTCGCCCTAGACTACCCGCATGAATAAGAATACGTTGTGACAGAACGGGGGTTCCGAAAGGTGGGCGTTTTCGGATTCAGACCGGAGGCCACGGTTTAAAGTTGCTTTTAATGAGATTCGCTTTTCTATCTTCATCTATCTTATTTGGAGCTACAACATAAGCATGATCTAGACTCTCTAGATCGGTTATCTCTTGCTTTCTCTTGCTACCTCCTTAGTAGATTAGATTAGATTTGTTTTCTTTATGATATCTTAGATTAGATGCAATTTGGTTCTTCATTAGATAGCTTTCCTTGCTTTACTATATTGAATCCTTGCGTTGCACATTGTTCCACGGATTCGATACCTTGGGTTCACCACTCGAGGGAAGAACGGTCCCTTGACTATGACGGGAGACTTGTCCGCTTGCAAGTCTAAACGAACTTTGATACAACTATTAACCGTCAACAAGCCCCTTTTTCTGGCGCCGTTGCCGGGGAACAAGCAATCAAGATCCAATCTAGTATCGCTTATTTTTCAGTTTTTCTTTTTGATTTTCTTTTACATCTCTTAAGTTTGATCATCCTCAAAAAGAAAAAAAAAACAATCTAATCTAGTTTTAATTAACCCTAATTTTTCTTTTGTTAGAATTTTGTTTTATTACTAACCCTAACCGGAGATGGTTGTCTACCTCTCCAAGAAACCCAAAACTTTTTGTGGATGATCCAGGAAAACTTTACATGCAAAGGAGACATGGAACACAAGCTAAAGGGGTGGAAACCCTAGATCCAAAAGCCGAAGTTGAAGGACCGCCGGAATCTCCAAGGGAATCACCACCTCCAAGTCCAAAGGAAGATCAACCTAAACCGACATCGTTGATCTACCTATCATAAACCTTCAAGATGCCGGAAGGCCGTTCATGATCAAGGTCTCAACTATCCGCATGACGATTGTGAGAGCTTTGGAGCGTTTCAATGAATACATACGAGCCGAGTTCCTTGAGTGGCATATCGGTTTACTTAAGAGGAGGATGGAGAAGATGGAGATAGAGAAAGAAGCTCAAGACCTAAAGGCTGCCAAGGCAAGATCCACATGCAAGGAGTGTGAGGAGTACGGCCATGTCCAAGGTAAACCCCGATTTAATGCAAGTTCGTCCATCCAAGATTTGGTTCCTCTTTCTACACAATTCAAGAACTTCATGGACGAGCAAGCTAAGATCAACAAGGACGTCGTCACTAAGTTCGAGGCTATGGAGAAAATATTGAAGAATTTAGATGGCAAGGTGACGGAGGTCGGAAGCTCTATATGTGAAGTGTTCATCATGATGAAGATGCTAGAGACGCAAGTGGGACAACTTGCCAGGCGCCCGATGGGTAACAAAGAAGAATTTCCGAGACAACCCCAAGGTCCCAAGACGGCGAAGGCTACTCAAACTCATTCGGGAGAGATGGATGATCACACTAAGGATACCATGAAGATCACGACCGAAGGACCGGAGTTTGAGATGCCGAGCCATTACATGAAGGAAGTTGTTGCATCCGTCAAGACCAAAGGACAAAGCCTGCCTGTGAAGACCAAAAAAAATGACTAAGCCGAAGAATAAGTCCGTGCCCAAGATGGTGTGGAAGTGGGTACCCAAGATTTCAACGACTACAAAGAGCGTTGATCCGAAGTAATTAAGTGAAGAAGTCTAGCCATGGACTATAAACGAAGCGCTAGGCAGGAGGCAACCCGTTTCGTCGAGTCAAGAATAAGCTACCGGGAGGACAACCCGATTCCAGGTTTTTCGAGTCTTTTCAAGTAATTTAGTTTTGAATTTTACTACGCAAAGAAAATAGACTTAGAATGGTTGAACAATATTAGAGACATAATTCTTGGTTGAATATTTTGTTTTGATCATAAAACTTTTATATGAACCATCCTATGTGATTGTTTGCTTCTTTTCGAAAAACCACAACCAAATAAATTCAGAACCTATCTCAACCTTTCATCCTCTTCATGATGTTATGGTTGACTTGTTTTACATGCTAAAAACACATGAGTAGAGCCACACCTTGTACCTAGATGTTATTTAAATTTCAGCACGTGGTAGGACTCGCGTGAACCTAGAAACTCAACCTTTGGTTGGTTTAAAAATCCATATCCTTGGTTTCTCTAAGATTAGAATTTTTATAACATTCAAAATCTCTCTTATCTAATCAAAATTAGAACCTAAACCTATGCCCCCATGATCAAGCCAGGAAAAGCTTGCTCTCAACTAATAAAGGCAAACAATACCGGTGAGACCAACATAAAAGTAGTCGGAAATATTTTTCGACTTACATTTGTTTTTAATGCTTTAAAACCTTCTCTAAATTTATGCTTGAGCTCTCCCATAGCTCTGAATTTATTTTTAATTTTTGAAATTAGAGGAGTGCTTAGCATTAAAACATGCTTAGAGGGAGGCAATCTAGTTAACCTAACCATACATGCACCATGATACATCATGGGATGCCCCTTTAACATCTCAAACCACATGCAAGGACAAGCATGGGGGAGCAGCCAAGGCTTTGTTTTGTAGGAATATCATGGAGGCATGTGAGGCAAGGGAGTATGGAAGTGAGTCAAAGCAAAAACATCAAGTGGAAGGAATAATAATGCAAGCGAAGGAGTGGACGAGAACGTTTGGAAGGTGCACGCGGTCACGAAGCAAAATGAGTGTGCTAGAGAAGAACCGAGCCAAGAGGAGTAGAGAGGTAAGTCTCCCATCCAGCTCTTTGTTCGTGTGCTCTAGTTTGTAGTCCGGAACCACCTTAAACTTAGCCATCCACCTCGTTTGTTTCATGCAACAAAACACATCCTAATTCCACTCAAAGTCCAGACTGCAAAATAATATTTGTGTACCTTGTTACTGGTTGAAAACCCCGGATATATATTTGAGAGGGAGAGTGCTGCAATCATGGAAGAAACCTACAAGCTTTTTCACCAAAGAAGAAGGGATCATCGTCGTCTAAGCCATCATCAACAACCTCTTCGAGGAGGCGCTCGGTTTCCGAGTCTCCTCGGAGTATGGAGGAGGACACGGCACCGCCGAAGAGGAACCATACTCTTCTCCTCAGTGGCATGAGGGCCACATGAAGCTCGTCTATGAGGTTCACCGAACCTCATAGATGTACGGAGGAGCCACCCGTCCAACCTTACCACTCGACACGATCATCCGCTCTACCTCCACACGCTCCGTGGTATTTCAATGGGTTTATCATCATGACGGAGGAGGAGGAAAAGGAGCTCGCTCGCCTTGAGTAGAGGCTTGTAGCGAACGTCGACTTCGACGACCAAGCTCTCCACATATTGGGTTTTCATACGGGACACCGAGGTTGGGTGCAATTCTCTAACGGAGTGTCGGCAAACACCCACAAGGAATTCGCCTAGGAAATTCTCATGACCATGGGGCATATCCTTGATGAAGGAGTGTTGAGTCTCTCATTCCATTTGGAGAGAGCCATTCGCACCAGGAGGCCATCCACAAACGAGAGAGAGAGGAGGGAGATCTCCGGAGGGAGATCAACCACCTCGAAGGAAGCACCCACAAGTGGAGAAGAAGGAAGACATCGTTGGAAGGGTAACCGTGATCAACAGTGCTATGTCTAGCACCTTGATGGGTTAATCTCCTTATTCATCCATGGGTTGTAATCGATCTTGATATGTAATCATACTTTGTTGGATTATCTATCTATCATCTTGTGTTCAATATACTTTATTGCTTAAGGTTAGCTACCATGTCATAAAGGGAGTAGAGCTCCAATGCTTCCTTGGATCCATTCAATACGCCGTGTCCATCATAGGTCTAGTCATGAATACCTTCGCGTAGTGAGTACGAGAGGAGGGAAAGGGCGAAACTGTGGTCACAACCCCCGATAGATTAGATTGGTTTTCATGTTCAAAACGATTGCATGTTCTAGTATCGTAGACCCATGGGCGAGTGTCTCCTATCTTGATTGAACTAGCGGTTCCATATGTATTAGGGAATAGCTCGGTTTTCAAAAGGGAGCCCCGGAACAAGTGGATGTGCATGGAGGCACATGGGAAGGTTTTTGGAGTATGATCGCGAGGGAAGCGTAGCAACAAAGAAATTTTATCCGGAACCCCACCATCCAAGAGTTTCACTCATGGATGTGCAAAAGGATTTTGGGGAGAATAAGAGAGACAAAGATAACCAACACGGAGTTGAATTGGCTTTACTCGGCTTTAATTGCCAGGTAGCCAATCGACCCCATTTCAGGGTGTTGCCTCTCCATGTTGGCTATCTCTTTGAAACCGGGTATTACAAGGAACCTGAAGCATCTCCTAGCCGGGACCTCCCAGGATTGAATATATGAAGAAAAGCAAATATATAAGTCAAGATGAGAGAGGAGGCTTCAAAGTGGCCAAAGTAAAATTGCCCCTACGGATGGAAGATTAAGACTTTTTCTTGAGGGGAAAGAAGATTGGTTAGAGGAAGGACTTCTTGTGCCGGCGAAGAAAAAAATAAAGGATTATAGGAGAAGTTTTTTTTCACGGCCCAAGAAGGAGGTGCACAACAAAATTATGTGCCGCCATTTGGAGGAATTTCGGCGCCGCCGAGTTTCCACGGTGGTGTACCAATGCAAGCATGGGGGAGTGATGCAACCATACCCCCCATAAAATTTTGCGGTGCCCAACGTAGCCTTTGCAGAGCCATATGCACATCTTCCTCAACCACAACAAAAACATGTGGCCATCATTGGAGGATACGCTGTGAGGAACATGCAAATTATTGCAGCCATCCTAAACAATGCAAACTAAATGGGTGAAGGTAATGCAAACATCACTTATGAGCTTTGATACCTTCACTTAGCACCGTCATACAATTCATAGGAGAAGCGGTGCAATCCTATTATGAGTAAGGGTACAACAACCAAGACTATTAATATCAACCACCAGCGGAAGATTAGAGAGAGGAGGAGCTTTAGTTATCTTTCCTTTACCCCCTTTTCTTTAATTTTCAGCTTGTATGCGCCTATTTATGCGTAGTGTTTTCAGTTTTTATTTAAATTTCAGCATGTGTGTTAGTGTTTATTTTCATCATGAATAAAATCACCACTAAGGTTTTACCATTAGTAAAGTTACAAAGTTTGTGCCATGTTGATATATGATTATAATTGCCGCTTTGTTTATCTTTGTAATTGTTTTATGCATGTTTAAGTTAATGCTCTCTTAAAATACAAATCTGAATTTATCTAAATGCTAGCTTAATCTTTAGCGGAGGTTATGATAAAAATAAAGACTAGTGTTTTATGTTCTCTCAAGTTTTAGATGGATTAAAGATGATTTATTTTTGTTCTTAAAAGTAATGCTAACCTTGTCATAAATACCACTTGCGTGTTGCTCTACCTATCCAGAGCCATATAAATATTTGAGTGCAAAAACTTAGTATACAAGGTTTATTTTTGGGTGAGTTATTTGAGGCCTTGATTTCTCTGGCCCGAGACTAAGAAGTTGGTTATTCCGTTTTTGTGTATCTATCTTTTTGCTAGCCTTTCTATCCGCGCATTGTGTATCCCCACATCGGAGATCTCACAAACCTCACCGGATATCCACCCTTAAAACCAAATATCATCTTTTGTGATTACCTCCTTGACCACAACCTATCATTGAGTATGGATCGTCAATTCAAGGAAGATCGATGGTCCCAAGATTTTCAAGTATATTTCCAAAGGAAAAGTATTTCCGGTACCTACCTTATCTCTATCACCTCTTTGCCCGAGGACGAGCAAACGTCTAAGCATGGGGGAGGAGGTAGGTACAATGCAATTTTAGAGTTCAAGGAGAGCAAATAAAAAAATTGATGAGAAAGAAAAAAATGAGAAATAAAGAAATAAAGAAAAATATATCTATGAAAAAAAGAAAAAATATGAGTATGTATGATATAAAAATAAAATAAAGTGAACTCCCCGGTTCTCTAAAGTGCATTAGGAATTTCAAGGACTCAAGATTAAAGGATCCAAACTCATTTTCCAACCATGTGCAATCCGATAACGAGGACTTCCTTTGTGCTTCGGGATCACTCTTTGCCATTTGCACATGTCCACCTATCTCAAGTGTGTGTACTTTTCTCTTTCCCCTCCTTGATATAACATTATTTTCCAATGACCTTTTTGACGAGTCTCGGTAAGACCATGAGAAGCTTGTCTTGTTTTGATAACATCTCATTTATAATATCTTGGTAGGACTAAACTTTCCCAAAGCTCCATATAAAGCCTACCACATATATACGTTATGAGAGGGAAAGGAGTAGAATAAATAGGCTTGAGAGACAAGTTGAGATGAGAGTTCATGAGCAAGATGCAAGGTGGTTTAAATTTTTGAACTTGGTTTAGTTCTTTTTCATCTTGTTCTTTATTTCAAAATTTCTGAGGTCCATTTGAATTTTGGGAGCATGTTAATACTTGTGGGATAAGCTTAACTAATAATCTACCCTTTATAGGGATGAAGGCTAGTAAATTATGGAACCTTAACGAACTAAACTTTTGAGAGCATTATGTTTTCTCATGTATGATCAAGTGCAAGGTTTAAACAATGAAGGGCAACGATGATATCCATCAAAGGCTTACTCGAGGACGAGCAAGGTTTAAGCATGGGGGAGCTGTTGACAGTGAAATTCCGTCAACCTAGCCATGAGTTTACCTTCGGTGTTGGCATGAGTTTTGTATCTTATCCATTGGTACTAACCCCCGTGGTATAACAAGTTCACTTGTGCATGTCGGTTTTGGAGTTTAGTGTTTGTGCGGGGTTTTAGCGTTGAAAGAAAGACTCCGGGATAAGTTCATTAAGCACCTCATGACAAGACCTTGAAGCTCGCTACAAGTCAAGCAATGAAGTGAACACGACTCCAAGAAGCCCAAGGACCAAGCCCGAGAAGATGACAAACTCCGAGGACCTAGCCAGAAAAGTGTCGAATCTTGCGAGACAAGGAGCTTCGTCCAATTCGGAGAGAAACTGACGACAAGGGCCCACATGCAGAAGGGGGGATATAGAAGACTCAGGAAGCAACACCGGGCGAAGGAGGCCACGAACTGGGCCGAAGTGGGCCCAGGCCGGTCCAGCCCATTTAGAGGCCCAGTCGGCCCCCCTTTGACCTAGATGCCTCTCGAGCTATTTATAGCCACCTGACCGAGAGCCATGCATCAATCAATTCGTCATCCGCCGCCGAGGAGCAGAGAAGCTTGAGGGACACCATCTCGGAGATGAGGGTCGTGCTAGTTGTCTAGGGTCTCCCTAGCCGACTTGGGAACCTTGCATGGAAGACCACGTCGGAGCTCCAGAGCAAGGATCAAGATCGAGGTAGGATCCTGGTGGTGATCTTGTTCATGTAATCATTTATGGTGAAGTTTTTATAGTGAATCCGATTTCTAGCGATCAAGTGCCTTCTCGATGATTTTGTTTTCTTCTTAGTTTTGCTTCTTCCCCAATCTATACTTAAGATAGATTGCTTAGGGTGCTCTTGTAGCCGCGGTGGCTAGAGGTGCATACCGGACCGACCAAGTGATTTCAACTTATTCTCAAACTCGCCCTAGACTACCCGCATGAATAGGAATACGTTGTGACTGAACGGGGGTTCCGAAAGGCGGGCGTTTTCGGAATCGTACCGGAGGCCACGGTTTAAAGATGCTTTTAATGAGATTCACTTTTCTATCTTCATCTATCTTGTTTGGAGCTACAACATAAGCATGATCTAGACTCTCTAGATCGGCTATCTCTTGCTTTCTCTTGCTACTTCCTTAGTAGATTAGATTAGATTTGTTTTCTTTATGATATCTTAGATTAGATGCAATTTGGTTCTTCATTAGATAGCTTTCCTTGGTTTACTAGATTGAATCCTTGCGTTGCACATTGTTCCACGGATTCGATACCTTGGGTTCACCACTCGAGGGAAGAAGGGTCCCTTGACTACGACGGGAGACTTGTCCGCTTGCAAGTCTAAACGAACTTTGATACAACTATTAACTGTCAACACCCGGCAACTAACGACAGGATGATACTTTACTGTTGCTTAATGACCAAAGTGGATTGGTTTTAGGCGATAGTACGGTATTTTCTTATGCGGGTGGTCACACTCGTTCACCGTGCCTGGTCCAAAGCACATAGTTCGCCATGAATCCCTTTTTAATCAAGTGGAGGTGAAAAGTCCCCTAGTCAGAGTAGTCGTTGTCGTTTCTGCACAAAGAGCATGGACAACACATGAATCCCTTTGGGTTCTTGTTGGCTTTGGCCACTTCGAGAAAAGCTTGCATGCCAGCAATGTACTCCGGGGATCGTCTGTCGGCGATCATCCATTGCCAATTCATCTACATCATATTAAGTCCACAAATTATTTCCTTTAAATCAGAATAACAAAGACAAAGATGAAGATGGGTGAGTTTGATGATGTATTCCGTTATGAACTAGATGACGAGAACTGGACATGTTGATCATCTCAATACAATACGTGAATTCATAAATGTGTTTGAAGCAGATGTTCAAAAAGCTAGAAGTTGACTAGCTTTAACTTGGGAAAACTAGTGTCACAGGCTATGTGAATTCATAAATTTTGTCCTACTGTCTTAGGCTAGCCAAGCATCCACTCAAGGCTATGGCCTACCTGACTGGAAAGCAGGTTCGCACTGCATAAGAATTTTCAATTTACTTTTTTTTAATTTAAGGATTCATTTCTTCCATCTGAAGGGATATTTGGGAAATGTTTCTATAGAATTATATTTAAAAATATATTACACTTCTCCTCGATGCTTACTCCCCATTATTTTAAATAGCGGGCTATAGCGCCGCTATAGCAGTGCTATAGCATTTTTAGAGGATCCCCACTACGCTATTATACTCTCTCACTTAAAATTGTACGTTGCTTTGATTTTCTAGGTGCATACAAATACCATTTTTTACAGGGTGTGTACTCCATATCGGACATGCATGCATTAATTTCTTGAGATATGTGCCCATCATTAAGATTTTCCAAACAGATCATATTTACACTTCCAAAGGTTTACATGAGCTAATTTCTTAAGATAAGCTGGTGTTACTTTTGCTTGATAAAAATAACTCCTACTAGCTATACTACCAATTTTAATTTAAGGAACTATTAATTATGTACTCCAGATCGATTGGATATGCATGCAATACATTCTTAACATATGCAACTATTAAATCTGAAAAAAGATAAGCAACCATTATGTCAGATGCTCCAGATAAATCCTATTTATACCTCCAAACATAAGCTGCGAAAACCACAAACTCACAGCAGAACCGCAAGCTGGACTGAGGAAGCATATCCAAGGAAACAACATTATGGCAACCAGAGCGGCATCTTTTGCTCTGTGCATCCTCCTCCTCACCGTGTGCTCAAGTTCGTTGGTTTCTTGGCTCAAATTAGTGTTGCGATTTATATGTAGACTCACTTTTTTCATACTTACATCAAACTCTATGTTGCTATCACTCTTAATTGTGTAGGGGCGGCAAAGGATGGTGGCCTCTCAGAGTACCAATCTAACGCAAGTGCTAAATCACATTGTGGCAGAAACTTCGTCGCCAGCCAGGGCACCTGCGATGATACCAAGTGCCGGGGACTCTGCAACGACATATATTTTAAGGAACCCAAGGTCATTGATGTAGCTGGAGCCTGCGAAACTCCAACATGTTGCCTTTGTGTGGTAAATTGCGAGAATGATGTTTAACCATGTTTTGTCATGAAAGAAACTAAATAAAGAACTGTTTGATCATGGTTGATTTCGATTTTAGACATTTTATGAGTTGATTATATATTCGAATATTTGTTTTGCAAAGGAAAAGGAGTTTGTTCTTTACAATAAACTAGCAAATATGCTCGTAAGTTGCAACGAGAGAGGCAAGAAAAATCTCGTCACTCGTCTAAACCAATAAATATGGTCTAGAACATTGGTCATAACTTAATTTATGGCCCACATTATTTTTATTTTGAAAATAAGTAAGTAAATATGTCAATAAACCCGGGCATATGATATTAGCTCTTTTTGAGAAAAACTAAGCAACTCGCATCAATAAGAGAGAAGCAAACTTCGTCACTAATTAGCTAAACATAGAACAAGGTTAATTTTGCAAACTCAAACTTTAGTTGATCACTTGGCATGGACCCACAGCGCATAGATAAGAAAACACCTTTGTGAACCTTTTCGGTAGCGAACATGGCCCCATTTGCCATTAGTTCGAGTTTGATTTTGGTGATTAGTGACAACATGATCAATGGGACTAACCATATTGTCTAGCATGTCCTCGTAGGTATTTATAGGTCCCATGGATGTAACCACGATTAAAGCCAAAATACCACATGCCAAATTCAGAAAATAGTCTATTTTTCAAGGTTATAAAACAATGGTAAGATGGCTCCAAGAGGTGGCAAGTTGAACCAAAGTCAAAGACGCAAGAAAACAGGAAATGGCACCGTCGGATGAACCGACGGCACCCTAGAGGCGAGCGTCGGTGTACTTGTTACACTGTGCAGAAGGCCTGCTGAATTGGCACCGTACGATGAACCGACGGCCCACATTCTAGTTGCGTCGGACGAGTTGCTGAGCTGAAGCCGCGAAGACAGAAGCACCAGATGAACCGACGGTCCATTGGACTGAACCATCGGTCTATCCGATGACCAAGTTTAAACAAGACAGAGACGCGCCAAGACGAACCCTTCAGCACCGGATGAACCGATGCCTTGGTCAAGAGAAAGCATCGGTCTATCCGATGGCCACGAAGCAGCATACAGAGACGTTTTGGCTGCGAGGTCTTCAACACCAAATGAACCGACATACCGTCAGTGTATAGCGTCGGAACAGTTGTGTCAGCAGAAGTGCAACGGCTAAGTGACATGGAGGGCACCGGATGAACCGACGCCCTGGAAAAGAATAGCATCGGTTCATCCGACGCTACCTTTTTCAGAGAGCCGTTAGCCAACGGCTAGCTGAGTGCCTTGAGCTATTTATACCCCCTCCACTCACCCATTTGAGGTTGCTGGATTGTGTGGAAGTGCAGAGGAGTTCAAGACACCTAAAAGATCATATCCAATCCATCCAAGTGCTTAATTGCTCATCCTTAGACTTGCATATGCTTAGTGTATGTGCTTAGTGCTAGGCTTATGTAGCGAACATGGCCTCATATGCCATTAGTTCGAGTTTGATTTTGGTGATTCATGACAACACGACCATTGGGACTAACCATATTGTTTTAGCATGTCTTTGTAGACACTTCTAGGTCCTAAGAATGCAAAAAAACCACATGCCAAAATGAGAAAATCAAGGGTCAAAACCGAGCAAGAAAGGAAAAGAAGAGACACCGTCGGATGAACCGACGGTACCTTAGTAGCAAGTGTCGGTGCAATCGTCGGACGAGTTGGTACACTGGTGAAACCCTAGGCACCGTAGGATGAACCGACGGTACATTTTTTAGTAGCGTCGGACGAGTTGCAGAGCAAGAGCAGCGAAGACAGTAGCACCGGATGATCCGACGTTCTGAGTGGGGACACCGTCGGTCTATCCGATGCTCAGTTTGAATCTAGACAGAGACGCGCCAAGACGAAGCCTTCAGCACAGGATGATCCGCTCCTTGGTCAAGGTGAAGCGTCGGTCTATCCAACGGTCACGTGGAAGCTAACAGAGGCGACTTGGACGCGGGGTCTTCAGCACCGGATGATCCAACGCACCGTCGGTGCATAGCATCGGATCAGTTGTGTCAGAGAAGTCATGTGCGGTGGAGGCAACGGCTAGTAGCACTGGATGAACCGACGCCCGGAAAAAGATAGCGTCGGATCATCCGACGGTACTACTTTCAGCAGCTTTTAGCCAACAGCTAGTTTGATGCCTTGGGCTATTTATACCTCCTCCACCCGCCCATTTGATGTAGCTGGATTGTGTGGAAGTGCAGAGGAGTTTAAGACACATTGAAGATCATATCCAATCCATCCAAGTGCTTAATTGCTCATCCTTAATACTTGCATATGCTTTGTGTATGTGCTTAGTGCTAGGCTTAGCTTAGAGCTGAGTGAGTGCAAGGTTGTGCCAACCTTGTGAGGTGATTGTTGAGTGGATCA
This sequence comes from Cenchrus americanus, assembly GCA_947561735.1. Lineage (NCBI taxonomy): Eukaryota > Viridiplantae > Streptophyta > Magnoliopsida > Poales > Poaceae > Cenchrus > Cenchrus americanus. The sequence continues at coordinate 198,909,211 of OX387240.1, forward strand.
AGTTGTACAAGGTTCGCTGGAAGCCTTGGGGCCTAAGTGGCTCACAGCAATCGTCATCGACCCTCCGGCTTGGTGTGGAGCGGCGAGGACACTTTGTGCGGGGGACGTGGAGACTCCCTTACTTGGTGGAGAAGCTCCTTAGTGGAGGCGGCATCAAGGTGACCAAGGGAGCTTGACAAGTGCCTAAGTGGCTAGCCTTTGTGGCAAGTCAAGTGGTGCTCTTGGGAGAAACTTGGTGACCGGGAAGCAATACTCTTGTGTGAGTGCTTCAACGTGGACTAGGGTGTCTTAGTGCCTACCGATGTCACACCCGATTTTACAAGGAAAACCGAATGCATCTCACGTGTGTGCCAGGATCATTTTACACACACATGATAGACAAAACGAGTGTAATACCATTGCAGTAACAAATTGTTCAAGAGTTAAACCAGTATGATATTCATTATTACATCCAGAGAAGTGGACTCGAAGGTCCAAACACAACGATAACTAAACGACGAGCAGCTCCATCTTTGACTTCCACAGGCATGATAACTGGGGGATCCGCATGCCCTAGAACTCCTCGTAGTCACTCCAGTACTCGTCCTCGCCTCCGACGTTCTCCTCTGAATAGCGGTAAGCAAGGGTGAGCACACTTATGGTTGGTGCTCAGCAAGTGGGGGAAACAATGCAAGGCTATCAAGGATAGGCTATGGTTCACAGCGGTAAGCATTTTATAAGTTGGTCAAGTTTTATTAGCAAGCACCTAATTACTAGGTGTAAGTGTATACCAACCCACTTATCCTTAAAAGAAACCTCAAACCAAACCCACAATTTTACAGTTATCTTCAAGTTTATTAATCATGTGAGGGTCCAAGCCGCTCATGACCGTGAGCACGGCTGATCGATCAGTTTTACACTCTGCAGAGGTTGCACACTTTACCCACAGTTCGTGTTCCCCATCTTGCCCAGGTTAGCTAGACCCTTAAACACTTCCAAGGTGAGTGGCTAGGGGTCCACTACGAAGCCTTTACAAAGTAAAGAAGAGAAACCAACAGCTCGCAACAGTTGCAGCCCAAGGCGGACCATAACCCTCCCTAGCGGTCAGCGCCTTAGCCAAGGCTGCTACCCCAAAAGAACCGGGCTATACCCCTGCAACCCCGAGCCCCCTGTGCCCCTCTCGGAAATGAGCTATCGGCTTGAAGGACCGATAAGGCGACCGAGAGAGGGGGAGTGAATGGGAGCCGATAAAAATTCTTCTCGAGGGAGATTGAAACTCCGACAAGACGAACTAGCTCGGCCGAACCCCCGAAATCACACGCTCCGCACTTCTACCTCCCGTTTGCCAAAACCACGTAGCCACCGGAGTGCTACCGGTCCTAGGAACAAACTCTACCAAAGAACCACAACACACACGCAGCACCGACAAGCGGAAACAACTCGAAAGCCGGCTAACCGGAGGGGGCGGTTAGACCGGTATAGGGGGCGGTTAGACCGCCTCCACCTCGGCAACCAAGAAATCCTCCGAAACGCCTCTTCCGAGCACCAAAACACACCACGGTTTCACCAACAGAGATCTCTCGGTCAAGGCCATGCTAGCTACCGGAAAATCTTGGCGAAAACCAAAACTTCACCCAAGGGCCTAGGGGCGGTTAGACCGGCTACCGGGGCGGTCTAACCTCCTGTACCCAAAGCAACGAACCCCGACCAAGAACACCTAGCAAACTACACTAAAACGAGCCAAGATTTCACCGAACGCTCCTCCGATCAAGGTGAACAAACTCACAGAGAAAGGTCCAAAGCAAAATCAAACTTTCTTCGGAAAGGCCTAGTGCGGTTAAACCCGGTGCCGGTGGGCGGTTAGACCTCCATCCCCCGAGCACAAAGATCCGAGTGAAAACCCAAGCAAACGGACTCGAAACGCTCCAAGATTTCAACCATACAATCCCCCGGTCAAGGCCAACATGCTACCGGAAGATCTCGGCCAAAATCAAAACTTTCTCCGGACCGGCCGGGGCGGTTAGACCGCCCCTCCTACGCGGTTAGACCGCCCTCCCCGACGAACGGGAAAAAGGGGAACCGCGGGTCAACCCTCAACTTTGCATCACCCGATCTCCCGATTCACCCAACGGATTGCAGCGAAACTTTGGGGATGCCCGGGTCACCTCATGGACGACCTCTCCCTCAAAGGAATTGCACCGAAACGCTCTCAATCATGGGGAATCGCAAATCTCGTGACCAAACCTCAAGAACTCGAGTTCCAACGAAAACCACCAAATCGAGTCCGATTCAAAGGAGATTTGGGGGCAAAGTCACCAGCCAAAGAGGCACAAAAACCTCATACGTGACACCCACCAAAAACCCCAAGAAATCGTCCTCAAAACACCGCCAACAAAGAGCTCCGAAAATCAACACAAAAGAGACGGGAAAACCACCGTGATGAACAACGCCGAACCATCTATACATGCCATGAAAGGTTCGTACATGGTCTAGCTTGCCACCCAAACATCCATCCCTCTCTCTAGATCTCACATGAAGCTCTCAAGCTAGTCCTCTAAAAACCTAAGGAAAAATGGAGAACGAAAATAGAAAAACCAAATGAGCTAGGGTTCCAAGAGTTGGTCGCCATCCACCCCTCTAAAGAGTATATATGGAGGCACCCAAAAGACTAAAACGCCCTTCACTAATAACTAGGGATACATGCCCCTCAAGGGCGGATTTGGAATTCTTGATGTCTTCACCATCGGACGGATGCCCGGCGACCGCACTCTGCGTAGCCTCGACGCAAGCCTTGCGATCCCGACGCGTGTCCTCCGCTTCGAAGCTTCTCGGCGCCGGCGGCCGTGGCGGTCGACCGCCCCCCGGGCGGTTAGGACCGGCCCGGTGGATCCGACCGGCCCCGGGCGGTCCGACCGCCCCTCCCGGGCGGTTGAACCGGCCCGGGTGGCCGCACCTCCTCGTCGAGTCTTCGGCCTCGGTTTTGTGGCTCAACCGAGTAACCCGGTGGTTTTTCGGTGAACCACCGCAAACCCCGCGAACTCGGTGTAGCCTCCGCCAATCTCCACTCATGACTCGGCTCCCACGTAGTCCCGGCTCGACCTTGGTTTTGAGGCTCTACCAAGAAACCGTCCACGACTTCATCTTGTCGTTCATGCCACCATGCGGCCCGCACTTGACCCCGCCGACCACCGGTCCCTCGAACGAAGCCTACTTGTCTTCTCCACACCTGGAGGCCTCACCGGCAACGACCTTTCGCGCTTGTTCTTCACCTGCACCAACACGAGTCAAGCCGCAACCTGCACCTGCAATACTTAGCCAAGAATCAGTCCACACAACGTTGTCAATCACTCATCACACAAGGAAGCGACCATCCACCGGTCCTCGAACCACACATGGTCCTCAATCTCCCCCTTGATGAGTGCATTGACAACACACATGATTTGTAACCAAAGATAAAGAAAAGAAAATAAACTACTAAAAGAAAAACTCCAACAAGTGATCGAAAGCCAAAGAAAGGCAAAGAGCAAGATCACTTGAAGAAGAACAAGTCTCGGACCCCTTAGGCAAGAGCAACGGCTCGACACATCCGAGACAAAACCATGCTCAAGCAAAGAGCAAAAACCACCAAAAGCACACAAGGCCACGAGCCAAAAACTCACACAAGAGCTCCCCCCGCACATATGCAAACTCCCCCCGAACCAATGCATGCAAGAAGGTCACTTGGAAATGCATGACAAAGAGCAAACCAAGCTCACATCGCATAGGGCGGTTAAACCGCCGCTCGCACAGGGGGTTAAACCGCCCCCGGTCATGTGACCGCCCCCGGGAGGTTAGACCGCCCCATGTGACCGCCCCCGCAAAAACTTCTCTCGAAAATTGCCGAACCACTTTGGACACCTTCCATTAGCTCCCGGGTGCCCAAATCATGCACAAACTTCTCCCCCTTGTTGACAATGCATGAATCAAGGCAAAATGCGAAAAGTTTCAACATATAGCTTCTCAAATATACAAAATTCATCACAAGGAGCTACACAAGTCCAAATGAGCAAGTTAGATACTCGACGAGTTCGTAATGACCTTAACTACATGATCACCAAGTTTCACAATCATTGGACAAGGCTAAAAAGGATTTGAGTAATTTTGCGAAAAGTTACTCTCTCATAAGCAAATACCTAAACATGAGCAAAACATATCAAAATGGCAAAGCCACTCAAATTTCATGCTAGGACAGCCATTCTAATCATAAGACCATCATAAACACCCAAAAGCACCTCATGTCATGTCAAAGCCACCGAGCCATGTGTCTACTTCTATGTATGAGACTTCTCATTGGTAGGCAACATGCAACGGTTTAGCACCCAAAGCAAATTAAATTCAGCACATATGACATGGGAGCACATTTTCCAAGCATTTTTCATTTCATTTTCAGATTTATAAATGGTACATGAAATGTCTTTGCGACAAAAAGGAACTTATGCCCCTCCACAAGATGAAGCAAGAGGGCTAAACATTCATGATGGCAAATGAGCCTTTGGCCCCATATGATCAATAAACTAGCTATCCTATCACAAAGTAAGCATAGCAAAGCCACTAAAACATGTCAAGATCATGTAAAGGCATTTACACATGAGAGAGCATATATGTGATATTTTTCAAAAAATAGCCATCAACCATGGATCATTCATCAAGATCATCAAGAGCTAAGCCAAACTAACCGTAGCATACCAAACAAGCTCACAAGAACATATATAGCAACCCATGGTGAACATTGTATATAGGAGAAGCTTTTCCTATCCAATGCATATGATACAAAATGCATGCAATCTAAGATACAAGGATGCCTATACATCATGTTACAAAAGCAACGCCAAATGCAAGAAATGCACAAAGGAAAACTATACATATGCTACAAAGGAGCTTCACCACCAACTTAGGAAACCAACCACACACACAAAGCTCACAAAAGACCGGCTCCTCGAGGGGAGGCAAAAAGGGCTCGACACCACCGGCAAAAGAGCAAAGGAGCACAAAACTCACAAGCTCCCCCTAAACACATGCACTAGGGCCAAAGAGCATACAAAGCTCACCCTACACACATGATATAGAGAAGGAGCAAAACAAACCAAGTGGCTTGACCAAGGCCACACACTCGAAGGTCACAAAGCACTTACCTTTATCATTTCTTTACAATTCACTCATCCTCGTCCACCATCCCCGAAAGTGATGCACCTACATGTCACCACCGGGGAATGAGGCCGAAGAACCACCCCCGATATCAACCGAATGTTCTCCGGCCTCCCACCCGCAACTCAAAACCAAGAGCGAGAACCAACAAATGACTCAACACCGGGGTTAGTCCCAAAAGTGTGAAACTAGTGTCGGGCCATTTCCTCAAAAGTAGGGTTAGCAACATTCATCCTACCCCGCCTATCAATACGCCGATCCATCCCGTCAAACCTATCAAACCCGGAACCACCATGGGAACACCACTCCCGTCTCACCGGAGGAGTACGAGTACCACGAAAAGGAAGGCATGGTCCGTAGCCCCTCCGAGACTCAAAGCCGCGACGTCTCCCAAACTCGTATTGATCACGAGGTAGAGAACGTCCAAAGCAAACTCAACACCACCGGACTCAAAGTGTCTACCATCCGGACCATAACCAAGGGAACCGAGACCACCAACATCACGACCTCGGAAAGAATCGCCGGAAACCGGGGAGGGCCGGCCCGACCGCCTAGCCGGGCCGGTCGACCGCCCTTCCCCGGGCGGGGCCGGCCCGACCGCCTAGCCGGGCCGGTCCGACCGCCCTCTCCGGACCACCACCACCGCGGCTACGGGATTTCTCATATCCCCATGCCGGATCCTTACGCACAAAGCCCTTTCCGTTAGGTAGTGGCATACGAGGCTCGCCCACACCATGAGAAGGGTGGTACCGTCCTTGTTCGCCCACTCCTTAGCCATTCTCGCCTCTCTCTTTCTCTTATAGCAAAACTCTCTCTTGTGACCATCCTTCCCACAAAACTCACAATGGAAAAGGATTGGTTTGGGCTTAGGCTTGGGGAGAGGCTCTCCACTTGGATTCTCACTAGGCTTTTCACTTGCCTTCTCACTCGGTTTTTCTCTCGGTTGGTTTGGCTTGGATGCAAACTTGTCTTTGGGTGTGGGTTTTGGTGGAACTGAAACATTCCCAAATTTCCTTTCTCTCTCACCACTGCCCTCACCAACCTCATCCAATCCCAAAACCCAACCATCAAAGCGCTTACAACTAGCAATCATCATACCAAGCTGAGGTTCTTGACTCGACAACCAACTCAGCGCTTCACGCAACTTATCATTCTCATCTTGCAAGCGACCAACACATTTTGCAAGATCCAAATTCTTCATAGCATGCAACTCACATGTAGAACAAGAAGTAGGAATAGGCACTTTCAAATCAGCCTCTAGCGAACCAATGCGAGAACGAAGCTCAACAATTTTCTCATGCAAACCAGGGCAAGAAGTGCAAGCACCAAGCAAAGTGGGTCTAGATTGTAGCTCACCCAATTCAACCCTAAGCACATCTAGTTCCTCACACTTGGAGGCATACTTCTCCCTAAGATCGATCAAGTCGGCTAGGAAAGCGAGCAATCAAGCACAATCATTTTCATCGAAACAACGGGGCTAGCCTTAAGTGAATCAATTTCAAGCTTGCTATCAAGAACCCGTGTTTCTAGCTCGCCCACTCTAGTCCTAGCGTCCTCGAGCAAAGATCTAAGCTCCTTCCTAAGCTTCTTAGCCTCTCTAAGCATGTGATCGCGATTATCAAGCAAGTCAACCAACTCCTCATTCTCCTTGCGCAAAGAAGAGAGCTCATCACATACCTCATCCTCGGAATCCAAGTCCGAGGCGTCCTTCTGGCTTCTCTTGCTGCTCGAATTGCGAGCCATGCCGCAGAAGTCATCCTTGAGGCTTAGGCCCGTCACACAAAGGCCGTTGAGATACTTGCCAAGGTTCTTCTTCTTCTTCCTCTTCTTCTCATCCTCTTTGTCTTCATCACTCGAGCTTGAAGACGTGTCCTCGGAATCAGACTCGATGTCGCTTGATCTCTTCATCTTCTCTCGAGACCGTGCCTTCTTCCCATGTCCATGATCCTTCTTCTTGGACTTCTTCCTCTTGTCCTTGAACTTGTCCTTGTCGTGGTTGTTCACCTTCGGACACTCGGCGAAATAGTGTCCAGTCTTGCCGCACTTGAAGCATGTCCTCGTGTTCCTCCTCATGTTCACCCGGTTCTCGTGCAGCCTCTCGAACCGCCTCGTCAACAGCGCCAGCTCGTCCTCTCCAAGGTCATCAAACTCCTCATCTGGCATAGACATCAAAGAGGAGAACGAGAACATCCTGGTGGATGGGTTAGAGTTAGTCTTTCCTTTGGAACCACCGGCGAGGGCAAGACTATGGGAGTCGGTCGGTCCCTCGAGCTTGGCGATCATGCCCCTATCCACCTCGGCCGACTTGAGCTTCGAGAACGGCTCGTTCACCGTCGAGTATCGTACCTCTCCGACTCGACTATGGCCTCGAACTTTCCGCCCCATATCGTACGATCCAAAGAGTGTAAGAGCTTGACCGCTCTATCATGATCATCGTACGGGAGCACGTCCACATTGGCCCTCATGTTGTTCACAACCACCGTGAACCTGCGGAACAAGGCATCGATGGACTCACCGGGGAGATGAGTGAAGTTCTCGTACTCTCTCCGTAGGTCGCATACAACCGTGCTCGAACCTAGGCGTTCCCAACATGAGCCTCCTTCAACACCGCCCAAATCCTACAAGCCAAGTGCTCGGTGTGCACCCGATCGAACTCGGCCGACACAAAGCACGAAACAAGTAGTCGACCGCCTTATTGTTGGCGTCGAATCTGTCCCTCGACCCTGGAGCAAGGAAATCCATCGGCTGGACATAACCTCGTGTCCACCGTGACATCCCAAAGCACCGACCCTTTCCGCGGAGGAACGCACCCATCCGCTTGCTCCACATCCGGTAGTTCTTGCCATCGAAGTGTGGAGGACCCGAACCCCGTTCCCGGTACGCCATCCTTGGATCTTAGGATCGGTTAGAGTCAACAAAGACCCGAACCGGCTCGATACCACTTGAAGGACCGATAAGGCGACCGAGAGGGGGGGGAGTGAATGGGAGCCGATAAAAATTCTTCTCGAGGGAGATTGAAACTCCGACAAGACGAACTAGCTCGGTCGAACCCCCCGAAATCACACGCTCCGCACTTCTACCTCCCGTTTGCCAAAACCACGTAGCCACCGGAGTGCTACCGGTCCTAGGAACAAACTCTACCAAAGCAACCACAACACACACGCAAGCACCGACGGCGGAAACAACTCGAAAGCCGGCTAACCGAGGGGGCGGTTAGACCGGTATAGGGGGCGGTTAGACCGCCTCCACCGGCAACCAAGAAATCCTCCGAAACGCCTCTTCCGAGCACCAAAACACACCACGGTTTCACCAACAGAGATCTCTCGGTCAAGGCCATGCTAGCTACCGGAAAATCTTGGCGAAAACCAAAACTTCACCCAAGGGCCTAGGGGCGGTTAGACCGGCTACCGGGGCGGTCTAACCTCCGTACCCGAAGCAACGAACCCCGACCAAGAACACCTAGCAAACTACACTAAAACGAGCCAAGATTTCACCGAACGCTCCTCCGATCAAGGTGAACAAACTCACGAGAGAAAGGTCCAAAGCAAAATCAAACTTTCTTCGGAAAGGCCTAGTGCGGTTAAACCGGTGCCGGGGGCGGTTAGACCTCCATCCCCCGAGCACAAAGATCCGAGTGAAAACCCAAGCAAACGGACTCGAAACGCTCCAAGATTTCAACCATACAATCCCCTAGTCAAGGCCAACATGCTACCGGAAGATCTCGGCCAAAATCAAAACTTTCTCCGGACGAGCCGGGGCGGTTAGACCGCCCCTCCTACGCGGTTAGACCGCCCTCCCCGGACGTAACGGGGAAAAGGGGAACCGCGGGTCAACCCTCAACTTTGCATCACCCGATCTCCCAATTCACCCAACGGATTGCGGCGAAACTTTGGGGATGCCCGGGTCACCTCATGGACGACCTCTCCCTCAAAGGAATTGCACCGAAACGCTCTCAATCATGGGGAATCGCAAATCTCGTGACCAAACCTCAAGAACTCGAGTTCCAACGAAAACCACCAAATCGAGTCCGATTCAAAAGAGATTTGGGGGCAAAGTCACCAGCCAAAGAGGCACAAAAACCTCATACGTGACACCCACCAAAAACCCCAAGAAATCGTCCTCAAAACACCGCCAACAAAGAGCTCCGAAAATCAACACAAAAGAGACGGGAAAACCACCGTGATGAACAACGCCGAACCATCTATACATGCCATGAAAGGTTCGTACATGGTCTAGCTTGCCACCCAAACATCCATCCCTCTCTCTAGATCTCACATGAAGCTCTCAAGCTAGTCCTCTAAAAACCTAAGGAAAAATGGAGAACCAAAATGGAAAAACCAAATGAGCTAGGGTTCCAAGAGTTGGCTGCCATCCACCCCTCTAATGAGTATATATGGAGGCACCCAAAAGACTAAAATGCCCTTCACTAATAACTAGGGATACATGCCCCTCAAGGGCGGATTTGGAATTCTTGATGTCTTCACCATCGGACGGATGCCGGCGACCGCACCCCTGCGTAGCCTCGACGCAAGCCTTGCGATCCCGACGCGTGTCCTCCGCTTCGAAGCTTCTCGGCGCCGGCGGCCGGGCGGTCGGACCCCCCCCCACGGGCGGTTAGACCGGCCCGGTGGATCCGACCGGCCCCGGGCGGTCCGACCGCCCCTCCCGGGCGGTTGAACCGGCCCGGGTGGCCGCACCTCCTCGTCGAGTCTTCGGCCTCGGTTTTGTGGCTCAACCGAGTAACCCGGTGGTTTTACGGTGAACCACCGCAAACCCCGCGAACTCGGTGTAGCCTCCGCCAATCTCCACTCATGACTCGGCTCCCACGTAGTCCCGGCTCGACCTTGGTTTTGAGGCTCTACCAAGAAACCGTCCACGACTTCATCTTGCTGTTCATGCCACCATGCGGCCCGCACTTGACCCCGCTGACCACCGGGTCCCTCGAACGAAGCCTACTTGTCTTCTCCACACCGGAGGCCTCACCGCAACGACCTTTCGCGCTTGTTCTTCACCTCGCATCAACACGAGTCAAGCCGCAACCTCGCACTCGCAATACTTAGCCAAGAATCGGTCCACACAACGTTGTCAATCACTCATCACACAAGGAAGCGACCATCCACCGGTCCTCGAACCACACATGGTCCTAATTATTTGGCTAAGACAGAGCCATGTGGACTGTGGTTGTACTGTTGTCTTGGGTGGTTCTCCATGTTCCGTTTATAATTCAAGTTATCTTGTCTTAAGCACAAACACATTATATAAACAAAACTGAGATGCATGACATAAACAAAGCATAACCATACCCATGTAAAGCAAACTAAGCATTCATCTACCCAAGCATTTGTTTAAACAGGGTTGATCAAGGTAATGAGGTAAAATATCTAGTCAAGTCCTTAACTAGGTGTTTGCCCATCAAATTCATGCATAACAATTGGAATAGTAAACTTTGTTTAGCATGCAGTGACATAGGTTCAAAAAGATAATGCAGAGGGGGAAAGCCACTTGCCTTCCTCTACAAACTGGGTAAAATCTTCCTCGAACACAGGCTCTTCCTGATCGCCTCCGATGGGGAGCTCAGACGAAACAGGCACGATATCTACGAGTCAAACATGAACAACAAACAATAAATAAACAGTACACCAAACAGTATCAAAACTGGTAAATTTGCTGTTTAAATGATTCTACTCGTCGAGACGATCATTTCGGTATATAGAACGCTAAAAATGGAGTTAAACGAGAAAGATATGATTAAAACAAATTACAGGGACCTATCTGCAAGAAAACTAAGTTTACAGGGCCTTTTATAAATAAAATCAGGGGCTATTACATAATTATATAATAAAACAGAGGGGTTTAAATGCTAAAAGAGATGAAAAGGACCTCTGATAAAAGAATCTAGATTAGACAGGGGCTTGTTTACAAATTTTAGGACCTAACTGCAAGAAAACCTATAGGTGGGAGGACCGGCATGTGAATCTGTAAAAACTCAGGGGCTCTTTAAGCTAAACGGCTTGGCTGAGCCATGGATCTCCGATCCAACGGCTGAGGGAGCCGTGGACCGAGCCATGGTCGCGGTCCACAGGCCTACGGTGGACTGGCCTCATAAACTGAAGGGGTATGCGATCTCGTCCATACATCACAGATCGGACGGCCGAGAACGCGTGCAAGCGGGGGTGGCGGCGGACTCGCCGGAGTGCGGCGGCGCGCGGCGGCGGATTCGCCGGTGCGGCCCTAGATCATGCCGTGGGGCACCGTTTGGCGCGCGAGCGGGCTCTACGCGTAGCCGAGCGACACGCGCACACCTCCGGGGGTTCGGGGGAGGTGGATTGAGCTTCCACGGCGGCCGGCACCGGAAGGGGGCGGCGCGGGGGTTCGCCGGCGTGCGGGTGCCGGTGCTGCGGCGCGTGCTCGAGGGGAAAACAACCAGGAAAACGATGCTCACCACTTGAGTAAACGTTGGGCGAGCTCATGGGCGAAGGGGAGGCAGCAGTGATGGAGTTCGACGGTGACGGCGGCTCGGGCGGAGCTCCGGTAGGCGGGGACCCAAGCTCCAAGTGTCGAGCGATCCTGGTGACGGCTTTCCCTGGACAACAAGTGCCACGTGAGGCAAACAATCGCGTCCGGGAAAGAAAGGAATAAGGCGGCGATGCACTCCACCGTCGGCATCCGGCGGCGGGATGAAGCAGAGACGGCGGCGCCGATGGAATTGGGCTCAATTGCGTGCGTTGGTGTACTGCAGGTGCAAAGGGAGACGCAGGAGCTCGAGTGCGTGCTTAAATAGGGCCAGAGGAAGGAAGGCGAAGAGGAAGGGGACGGGCGGCCGGCAGACTTGCCATTGATGGCCGGCGGGCCGTCCAGGCGTAAAGAGAGCAAGAGGAAAAGGGGAAACGGCCGGGGATTGGAGTGGGTGATTTATTGCCTTAATTGGCGTCCTCGGCTAGAAGGGAAAAGAGGGGGGAGGAGGCCGGGCGTGGCGAGATTTGCGGCGGCGCCGGGTCGGCCAGGCGGTGGGATGAGGAAGAAGAAAGGAAGGAGGAGAGGAGAGGCTGACAGGTGGGGTCGCGGTGTCAGCGAGAGCCAAGAAAAAGAAAAAGAGAGAGAGAGAGAGCGTGGGCCGGCGCAGGGAGAGGCTAGCGGGCTGCTGGGCTGCTCGGGCCGAAAGGTAAGAGGGTAAGGTTTTCTCTTTTTTTTCTTTTCTTTTTCAAACTCCTTTTTAAAACAGCTTTTCTTTTCAAATTCAAATCAAAACTCTTTCAAACTTTTTCTCAAAAATTTATAAACCTTTTAGAAACCACACAAGTAACCAAAAACCATGCAAGCCAACTGATGATGCACAATCACTTGTTGTCTCTATGTTTATTAAATTATGTTTAATATTTTAGAGCTCAATTTAAATGGCAATTTAAATTCTTTTAATCCTTAAGACTAATTTAAGTTGCTAGGTGATTTTGGTGATGGAATTTTAGGGTGTCACAACCGATACCACGGGATAAATCGCATGTCAAGAGTTTGCTTCCTCTCATCTCCTTTACGTTTCCGCATTTACTCTATTGCAATCTTTGCTTGCCTTTACTTTCTTAGAGTAGTATCATGCTAGGAATGGCTATAGGTTGCAAACCTTGTTTTGGGATGGGAGTTTCACACTAGAACAACCCTAGTTGCACATCTAGATAGTATGTTCTAGTTTATATTTGTGTAAATTTAGTGAAGCCATAGGTTAAGATTTTAAGTTGCCTAATTCACCCTCTCCCCCTCTTAGGCTAACGAGCATCCGATTCCTTACAACTTAGCTTAGAGCTGAGTGAGTGCAAGGTTGTGCCAACCTTGTGAGGTGCTTCTTGAGTGAATCAAGGTGTACAAGGTTTGCCGGAAGCCTTGGGGCCTAAGTGGCTCACCGGCAATCGTCATCGACCCTCCGGCTTGGTGTGGAGTGGCGAGGACACTTTGTGCGGGGGACATGGAGACCCCCTTCCTTGGTGGAGAAGCTCCTTAGTGGAGGCGGCATCAAGGTGACCAAGGGAGCTTGGAAAGTGCCTAAGTGGCTAGCCTTTGTGGTGAGTCAAGTGGTGCTCTTGGGAGAGACTTGGTGACTGGGAAGTAATACTCTTGTGTGAGTGCTTCAACAACATGGACTAGGGGTGGCTTAGAGCCTACCGATACCACGGGATAACTCGCGTGTCAAGAGTTTGCTTCCTCTCATCCCCTTTACGTTTCCGCATTTACTCTTTGGCAATCTTGGTTGCCTTTACTTTCCTAGAGTAGTATCTTGCTAGGATTGGCTATAGGTTGCAAACCTTGTTTTGGGATGGGGTTTTCACACTAGAACAACCCTAGTTTCACATCTAGATAGTATGTTCTAGTTTATCTTTGTATAAAAATAGTGAAGCCATAGGTTAAGTTTTTGGATTGCCTAATTCACCCCCTTCCCTGCTTAGGCTAACGAGCATCCGATTCCTTACAAGTGGTATCAGAGCCGGGACTCACTTCCTTCACAAGGAAACGCCAATTCGATTGGTAAATTGTGAAAACCGGCTCATAGGAACGGTTTGGCTTCACCGCCTAGTGAGTTGCTCTATAGAGGAATGAAAGGGGTGGATACCTTAGGTTTGGCTCCAAATTTCAATGGCACAAGATATCCTCGGTGCAAGGTTCTCATGGAGGCCTATCTCCAAGCGAAGGACCTTGATGTTTGGAGAGTCACCGATGAAGGTGAGAAATGGTACAAAGAAGGAAAAGCAATTTGATGTGATTGCTAAGAGTATCATTTTGTCCTCACTAGATGTAGGCGTTTTCAATAGAGTTTTTAATTGTGAAAATGCTCATGAGCTATGGAAACCATCAAGGAGCAAAATGAGGGTTCAAAAGAAGTTGCTAATGAACGATACAGTTGTCTCCTTGAGGAATTCAATAGCTTTAAGCAACTTGTAAATGAAAATGCCGAATCTATGTACTCACGCCTAAATGTGCTTGTTAATGAGATTAATGCTTTAGGTGTGAAGAACATCACGGACGTGAACATCAACCGCAAGATCCTTCAAAGTCTCCGGAAGCCCGATTATGACTTGGTGAAAGCTATCATCTATGAGAAGAAGCTCGAAGAATTGAAGCCATCTCATATATTGAGCAAGATCATGGCACATGAGCTTCAAATCATGCCCAAGTCCAATAAGGCGGCCCAAGAAAAGCCCCAAGAACCATCTTCTCCAACTACAAGCCATGCCCTCTCAAGCCAACAAGAGAAGGTGTTGAGTAGGATGGCTACTCACAGAAGCTCAAGCGAAGATGATGGTGATGATGGTGACGATGAAGATTGCTCAAGTGATGAAGAGGTTGAATTCATGGTAACCGAGTACGTGAAGAAGATCTTCAAGTATGTGAAGAAATTCAACATGTACGGCTACAACGTCCACTTGAGAGAAGGGTGTCATCATCAACACATCAAGTTCACCAAGATCGACCACAAGCCCAAGAAGAAGGTGGTCAAGGAGAGGAGACCAAGGCAAGAAGCAACTATCGCCGTCCGTGAGTGGACAAGTGGTGGAGAATCAAGTTCTTCTAGCTCAAGTGATGAATCAAGAAAGAACTTCACCACCCGCTTCATGCAAGGTCCTTCATCATCACTACACATGTGCCTTATGGCCAAAAGTATGGAGAGCAATGTAAGTGATGACTAATCCGACACCACCTTTCTCGATGATCTTGTTGAGCTAGTCCATGAGCAAAAAGGAATGCTTAAGAAACAAGCTAATGAAATTAAAGAACTCAATGCTCTCAATGATCTTAGTACAACCCTTGCTACAAATTATGAACATTTATTGTGCAAATTCAAATTGCTTAGCAAGGAGTGTGATGAGCTAAAATCTAAGCTTGAGAGCAATGAGACTAAAATAAGTAATTCCTTTGAGCTTGATGAATCATCTATCCCTTGTGCCATTCCTATCTCCAAGGTAGATGCTTCAACTTATTGCATTGATTTAATTGATGAATCTTGCTCACCATCTTGCAATGAGAATGTTGTTGTAGAAACATGTGATTCCCTCATAGGCAAGAAGAATGATGAGCTTAAGCAAGAAGTGAAATGTCTCCGGGAGAGGTTGGCAAGCTTCATGGGCAAAGGCAAGAGCGATGAGGAACAAGTGGACATCCCTCAAGACATGAAGAGCAAAGTCCAACCTTCTCAAGATAACCATGATCCCATGGTGAAGAAGCTTGAGAAGGGTGCAACCGTGACTTGCTACAAGTGTCATAGAGAAGGGCACAAGTTCTACAAATGCCCTCAATTTGTCAAGAAGATGGACAAGGGCGTAAAGAAGAAGTTGAACCCCACCATCAAGAGCTCACTCATCTACACCAATCCCAACCACAAGAACAAGACCAAGAGCAACACCTACGTCATCAAGAAGAAGGATAATGGCAAGGTGGTTGCACACAAGGTTGGGAAGATGGAGGAGGAGCGGGGTTGGAACCAACCTATTTGGGTGCCCAAGGAAGTTATCACCAACATGAAGGGGCCTCAAATGGTTTGGGTTCCAAAGGCCACTTGAAGGCCATGAGAGCGGGGACTTGGGAGGCTTGGCACAAAGAAAATGTGAAGGTTCAAGCCTAGAAGCCAAGCTTGCGAGTTGGACATGTGTTGCCCAAGTTCCTCGATTGAGGTAATGGAAACTATAACTCATCGCATGTATCATTGTAGCTCCATTGCCTTGTTTAGGTTGCATTTGTTGCAATTCTTACATATGGTAGGTTGCTTGTGTCATGTGCTAACCCATGAGCAACCTACATGGTTTGATTAGTGTGTAGGAAAGCTACACTTGTTCTTTCATGGTGCATGTTTTCATATATATATCTCCTTGCATCATGAGAAAGCTATAGGGTTAGCTTCCCTTTTGTTGTCATAAACATTGTGCATACATTTGGTTGGTGATTCAAATACTAAATGCACACATTTAGGGGGAGCTCATCCTATGGTTTGGCTATGGGACTAACATTGTTTCAAGCTTATCTTATGTATTCCCTTGGCGACGCGTTCCGGTGCGGTACTTCATTCTAAGAGAATGCTATTTCACTCTCAATGTGATCTAACATCTCTAAAAGAGTGAATATAGCAATATGAGCTTCATGCTATTGAGTCATGTCCTTGCGAGCTTATATCTCTATATAAGTTCAAAGGCAATGTACTCATACATTCCTAATCCTTGTGGTACCCCAAGTGTCTTCTATGCAAGCTTCTTTCAAGTGGTGTCACCTAGTGATATCATTTCCAAGTGGCTCATCTCAATGTGGTGCCAACAAGGTAGAGAGGATAAACCCCCGGAGGTATGCAATGATCAAAAGACTACAAGTGATATCTACAAGTGGTAGAACTCATTTGTCTTATGCTCTAAGCTTCCTTGCCTTACAAGTTTGAAGTTGTGCACTTGATTTTCACACTATATTTTTGTGCACGCACTTAGGGGGAGCTTAGTTTGTATCATGCTAGTCTCATGAGCTTGTGATCCACCTTAGTTATTCTCACATGTGCTATATTCATTGATATAATACATATGGATCATGGTTCATGCGGCTTTCTCCCTTGTATTTAACATTTCTCTTTGAGCTATGTTTGCTAGGACTTGCTAATTTCCTTGGAGCCCTTTTGTTTTGGACTTTTTTGAGATTTTATTCCAAAGGGGGAGAATGTGAGACCAAAGAAAGCTAGTGGTTCCAAAGTGGGAAGAGGCAAGCTATGTGTGAACGTAGGAAGAGAAGATCAAAAAGGGGGAAGATTTGATCTAGGGGGAGTTTGGATGATGGTAAGCATCCAAGCAAGTGTAAGTGCTTCTAATTTTTTCAATTTTGCAAATTTATACTTGCTTTGCTTGTGTTGTCATAAATGACCAAAAAGGGGGAGATTGTAGCGAACATGGCCCCATTTGCCATTAGTTCGAGTTTGATTTTGGTGATTCATGACAACATGATCAATGGGGCTAACTATATTGTCTAGCATGTCCTTGTAGGCATTTATAGGTCCCATGGATGTAACCACGATTAAAGCCAAAATACCACATGCCAAATTCAGAAGATAGACTAATTTTCAAGGTTATAAAACAGTGGTAAGATGGCTCCAAGAGGTGGCAAGTTGAACCAAAGTCAAAGACGCAAGAAAACAGAAAATGGCACCGTCGGATGAACCGACGGCGCCCTAGAGGCGAGTGTCGGTGTACTTCGTACACTGCGCAGAAGGCCAGCTGAATTGGCACCGTCAGATGAACCGACGGCCCACATTCTAGTTGCGTCCGACGAGTTGCTGAGTTGAAGCCGCGAAGACAGAAGCACCGGATGAACCGCCGGTCCATTGGACCGAACCGTCGGTCTATCCGATGACCAAGTTTAAACAAGACAGAGACGCGCCAAGACGAACCCTTCAGCACCGGATGAACCGACGCCTTGGTCAAGAGAAAGCATCGGTCTATCCGACGATCATGAAGCAGCATACAGAGACGTTTTGGCCGGGAGGTCTTCAGCACTGGATGAACCGACGCATCGTCAGTGTATAGCGTCGGAACAGTTGTGTCAGCAGAGCTGCAACGGCTAAGTGACGTGGAGGGCACCGGATGAACCGACGCCCTGGAAAAGCATAACATCAGTTCATCTGACGCTACCTTTTTTAGAGAGCCGTTAGCCAACGGCTAGCTGAGTGCCTTGGGATATTTATACCCCCTCCACTCACCCATTTGAGGTTGCTGGATCGTGTGGAAGTGCAGAGGAGTTCAAGACACCTAGAAGATCATATCCAATCCATCCAAGTGCTTAATTGCTCATCCTTAGACTTGCATATGCTTAGTGTATGTGCTTAGTGCTAGGCTTAGCTTAGAGCTGAGTGAGTGCAAGGTTGTGCCAACCTTGTGAGGTGGTTCTTAAGTGAATCAAGGTGTACAAGGTTCGCTGGAAGCCTTGGGGCCTAAGTGGCTCATCGGCAATCATCATCGACCCTCCGGCTTGGTGTGGAGCGGCGAGGACACTTTGTGCGGGGGACGTAGAGACCCCCTTCCTTGGTGGAGAAGCTCCTTAGTGGAGGCGGCATCAAGGTGACCAAGGGAGCTTGGCAAGTGCCTAAGTGGCTAGCCTTTGTGGCGAGTCAAGTGGTGCTCCTAGGAGAGACTTGGTGACCAGGAAGCAATACTCTTGTGTGAGTGCTTCAACAACGTGGACTAGGGGTGGCTTAGTGCCTACCGATACCACGGTATAAATCGCGTGTCAAGAGTTTGCTTCCTCTCATCCCCTTTATGTTTCTGCATTTACTCTTTTGCAATCTTTGGTTGCCTTTACTTTCCTAGAGTAGTATCTTGCTAGGATTGGCTATAGATTGCAAACCTTGTTTTGGGATGGGAGTTTTCACACTAGAACAACCCTAGTTGCACATCTAGATAGTATGTTCTAGTTTATCTTTGTATAAAAATAGTGAAGCCATAGGTGAAGTTTTTAGATTGCCTAATTCACCCCTCCCCCTCTTAGGCTAACGAGCATCCGATTCCTTACATTTTCTAAACACCTAACTTTTAAAAACCATACAAATCATGTGCCTCCTCCTTCGTCGATAAAGATAGGAAAGTAAGTAATATAGTTACAGCTGCTAACAGTTGCATATGATAGCGAAGCCGGTCAGGATTATTTATGACGATGGTGAAGTCTCCTAATAACTACAAGCAAATGATATAAAATAAATAAATAATACACAACACTATTAAAATAGTTTATATAAATCATACAAATTGAAAAAATTAGAATAAGAAAGAAAATTATCTAATGAAAGGACCCTTCAGATATTTTACGGGAAATTTGGAGGATGCATCAATGATGGCAGCGATGGCGACGACTGGTGCTACGGCCCGGCGCGTTATCTCAGCTTGGGGCGGCGCAGGGAGGCGGAGCTTCAGCGGCTGGCGATGTGGTGCGGCGACAGTGGCGCCCTCCCGGATGAAGTGGTTGCAATGGTGGGTCGGCCATCTACGGTGAGGGGTTGTAAGCGGTTGTAGCGGGGGTTCGTTGCTCTGGGGGAAAGCCCCCGCCAGATTCTTTCTTGTGGAATGGCGGCGGCGCCTTCGGGTGTCGTTCCCCTGCTGAGGGCGCCATATCGGAGTCGCAATCTCGTTGTTCTTGGTTTCTTGGTGAAAACCGGTCTAGCTCTTGGACGAGCAACGACAGCGCCTATGGGTGTCGGAATCTCCTTGGAGATGTCATCTCTAGAGACACCGCTTGGTTCCGCGGCATGGTCGGCCTGCTATTCGTGGTTGCTTTGGTCGGCGGGACGAAGCTGTCGTCGGGTATGTGTCAAGGGGGTTGCCTACCCCACGCCACGATACTGCTCTCCTGTTGGTGATCGGAGGTCTTTACTCGACTGTTGTTCGTCTGCTTGCAGCATCCCTCGGCACCTGGTATTGCTTGGCAATCTCCGGTGTCGTGCGGGACAGTGTTGAAGAACGACGCTCGCGACAACGACAACCAGTATGGACTAGGCCTGCAGCCGATCGCGGCAGGGTTTCCAGCATGGCTGGAAGCTCCCGGTGCAGTACAACGTCGCAAGATGGCGCAGGCGACATCTTCGATCCTCTAGTTCGGTGGCGGCGCTTTGGGCAAGGGGGAAGCAACATCATGACTTCGAACCTTGGTGGTGGTCTGCAGCTTGATTCGGTTTCTAGGTGGCGGGGCACCTCTTCGGGCTACCTCGACGGCAATTCTTGCGACGACTCCAGAGCATGGAGCCGTGCGGTGGGTTTGAGGTCCCTGCGCATGAGAGAGTTGTTTCGGATTCAGTATTCTACACGCTGTCGGGCGGTCGGTTTCGGTGCAACAGCACTGTGGCGTTGGGTCCTGCACGACAAACGGCGGTGGCCCTTTCGGTGCGGTGGTGCCTGCCCCTTTGCTCCTCTTTCAGTGGTGGGCCTCACTCCAGTGGTTCGTTACTCATTAGAGGGAATCCTGTGGGTGGAGCGGTCGTCTTTGTTTCTGTCTATTTTGTTGTCGGTTGTGTGTAGAGTCTAGCGATGTTGATGTCCCAATCCAATTAGCTAGAGAGTTTAGTTGAGCAGTAACCCGTGTTGATTCACTCGGGCATATTACCCTCTACCCGTTACCCGAACCCGAACTAACCGGAACCGAACCCAAACTACCCGAACCCGTACTACCCGATGCTAATTTGGGTAGTGAATCTAATTACCCGAAGTTTTATTGGGTAATTCGGGTAGTGCGTCCCGGTACCCGAACTACCCATAGTACCCGAACTTTGCAAACATCTATGATTCCACTCCTGGCCGGCTCGCCTGGCCCAACATCGGCCCAAGTTGGCATCCCATCGATTATGTTGCTGTGTCGTACACGTACAGCACTACTGTACTGCTACTCTACTAGTACTTGCATGTTTGTGGTTGAAAACTTTATATCAATTATGTTGCTGAAAAATTCTATAATGTTTGAGGTTTTTTTATCAATTTACAAATTTCGGGTAGAACGGGAATACCCGAACCCGAACCCGAAATTACGGGTACCCGCAATTTCGGGTAATAAAATTTCGGGGCTGACATCGGGTAACAGTTTCAATTACCCGAACTTTTCATTACCCGAACTACCCGACCCGATCGGATCGGGTAACCCGAACGCCCAGAGTGAGTGTTGATGTCCCAATCCAACCGAGTGAGTTTATTTTTTTCTTTTCTTTTTCCTGCCTATGATCTCCCAGGATCATAATCTTGTATTTTTTCTGCTATATCAATGAAACACGTATTATCTTGTGCAGTTCGTCAAAAAAATTGACAGAAGCATTCTTTATTTTAATATTAGGTAGAGATAAGTAGTTATTTTGTAGTTTCGCCTTCGGGCGAAAATGTTATTTTGCATTCTATTCGTTGGAAGAAGGAAATTGCTAATTCTTAATAGTATAGTATGTTTATTCTATTAAAATAATAAATTGTATGAAAGTTGTTTAAACCTTTAGTTCCTTCGACAGTTTTGTACTGTGGAAAAAAAATACCACGTATAGATTTTTACCACAGACATGTTCTAAGAGAAAATTGTTACGAATAAGAGAAGCCGAAAAGAGTATTAAAAACTTTTTTACCTTAAAGTTGATAAAAAATTAGAGCCAGCAGCGAAGGGGAGGGAGGTGTGGCCCCTGGCAGTCTCAGACGCTCGTCGTGTCATCCTGCTGTACACCTATCTCGAAGAATCTGGTCCAACTCGTATTTTACTCAGCGAAACGACCATGTCGAACCAACGTGTCTATTCACCTGGCGCTGCATGCACGCTGACACGTATCCGCCATGGCCGCCGCCCCGAGCCAGCTTAGCACTCCGAGCCAACTACCAAGGCCGGCCTTCTCCTTCCTAGTATCCTCACCGTCGTCCCCAATCCGCCTACCCACCAATTCCGCCACCTCACCTCCGCTCCGCTCCATTGCAGCCGTAAACCAGCACACACAGACACACTCCATCACCAGGGCGCGCGCGGCCATGGTGAAGCTGGCGACGGCGCGCGAATGCCGCGCGTACAACCTCGGCGCCGGCGGCGGGTCCGGCACGTCGTCGCGCAACCGCTGGGAGTACATCAACGCCGGGGTGTACGTGTTCTCGGCGGTGCTCCTGGTGGGCGCGTTCCTGGGCCAGCTCCTCGCCACGACGTGGGGCGGGTCCAGCCGGACGGCGCTCGTGGCGGCCGCGGTCGGGCTCGCCGGCGTGCTGGCCGTCAACGTGCACGACCTCCTAGCACACGTCGCCGGCGTCGACTACCGCCTCGGGATCGCCGCCGGGCTTGATTCCCAGTTAGCGCTCGTCGAGATCGCCGTCCCCGCCGTGCAGATCGCCGGCACCGCGCTCATGCTCGTCGCCGTCGTCTTCTTCGAGATTCAGGTTCGCCGCCGTCGTCTTCATGATTACATGTTCGAGTTCATTGATCAGCTGGTATTCGATTTGCTTGTTTTCATGTGTACAGATGGAGAGAGGTTACCAGCACGGCTTGGCGAGGCACGGCCTGAACCTGCTCATCGCCGGGCCGGCGCTCTGGTGCCTGGGCTCCGTGCACAACATCTGCCAGGTGTACGAGCGTGCCAGTGGCCACGTCCAGCTCCTGCAGAAGAGCGTCCAGATCCCTCTCCTCCTGGGGAGCACCCTCTTCCTCGTCGCCGGCATCGTCAACCGCCACGACCGCCGCAGTCGAGCCGCCGCCTTCTCGATACTGGTAATGATTCGAGCCCGTTTGGTACAGCTTCACGAGCAGCTTCACAACTTTAATAACCAAACAGCCAACTCTCTGCCCAACTCTCTGATCAGCTTATTAGAAAACTCACTCTCACAGAGTTGTACATGGTGAAGCTCAAAAACATGGCTCTCTCCCCCGCTGATGAAGTTGCTCGTGGAGCTTTTCTAAAAAAACAGCTCTGCAGGTGAAGCTAAGCTGTGCCAAACGGCCCCTTCGTGTCTTCAATTCTTTCACTAGCTAGTACTAGGAAGCACCGAAATGACGCCGCATTCCCTGGGGAGCTCGTCTCGCAAAAGCAGAGCTGACACTCTGCTCTGGGTGTGTGGACTTGCGATGCAGGGGAGAAGCTGGGCGTGGTTCTGCCTGTTCGGGAGCCTGCTGTTCCTCGCCGGCGGCGTGCTGAACCTGCTCAAGGTGTTCAAGACGCAGCAGATGGGGGGCCGCGGCATGGAGAAGCTCCGCGGCGGCGCGCAGGAGCGGCTGGCCATGGAGAGGGAAGGCAAGGTGCCGCTCATCCTTGAGCGCGGGGGGCGGAGGGGGGAACGGGACCCGGCGGCCGTCGTGCAGGTGCCACCGCCGCCGCCGCAGCAGCACGGGTCCTACAAGGACGCGCTCGTCAGCAGCGCTAGCTAGGAATCGACACCAGACTGTTGCCATGTAAATTTTCTGGATTCACGACGTTAGTTGGTTGGACTGAAACTGAACCTTCCAATTGCGATCGTCGTCGGGGGTGGTTGAAGAATAAGCCTGCTACTACGTACTGCTGTGGATGTGACGAATAAAACTGGCATGTATGTCTGACATGTACCGACTTACCTGAGTTACTGAAGACAACAACATGTGCAATCCCCTCTTGAATTTGTGCGAGCATATTTTGCTAATGAGGTTATGAAATGGTCACCTCAACACTCCCTAAACCATAGAGTTGCCCCCCTGAATCCAGTTTTTTTTTTATCACGGGAAATACTGAAAATCCAATATTTGACATCAAGCACTCTTAAGCCTTCCAAAATATAATTCATTCAAATCTGTCCGAGTGGTTCAAGGAGCATTGAGAGTAGGCTTTTGTTCACCGAGTGGTTCAAGGAGCATTGGAACTGATACCTAAACCTTCGTTTACCGAGGGTTCGAATCCCTTCCAAATCTTCTGAGGGTTCGAATCCCTTGCAAATTTTCTACATCGAATACAATACCTCGCTTTTTAAAATCCTCGATTCGGAAGCCTTTCAAAATACAACCTTTCGTATGCAATTTTTTTCAATTCGCGGCACTCTCTACTTTCCCTCTTCTAGGCTTGTACAGAGTCATATTTGCTTATATTGCCATGTCCTTTTAACCGATTGGAATCAAAAGCACTCATGCTGATCAATTGGAGAAGTGTGCAAAAGATGAGGATCTCTGCAGGCTCTAGCACTTCTAGAAGTGCGTCGATATGATCCTTCAAACCACGGACAGATTATAATCAGATTCATCCAAAAAAACATTCTTTAGGGCAACTCCATAAATAGCCTCTACTTCAGACCCCATACATTATTGAGTAGGGGGTCTCCCAACTTTTTGGGACTGTTGATTTTACTCTCTAATGGGGCGAATCTAGAGCAAGTGAGAGGGGTGACTTTCCCTTATACATGTCAAGATTTGATGTGTTAACATGGCGAAAAATTGTTTTTGATAGTGATATTTCAAATTTTCTGGGCACCCACAACCTTGAATGTGGCTCCGCCCCTGTCGCAACTCCAACAATGGCCCCTACTTTTAAGTCCCTACTTTCGTATGATATGCGGTTCGTCATTGACTGAGGTTTTTCCCCCATCAAAACCGCAACGGCCCCTCCCGAACCCTAGCATCTCATTCAATCTCCTCCCCTCGCGCCTGGCGGCGGCGGAGGTGGACCGCCATGGCCGACGGCCCGCCGACGATGGCGTGGACGAGCGCCACCAACACAAGGCCGCGGCAGTCCCCCCTCCCCCACTTCTTTTCTTTCTTCTCACCCCCTAGCCTTGCACCGAGCAAGAACTAAGGGCCACCCATGGCGTCCAGGAATGGAGATGGTGGCGCCGCCGCGGGCCCTCTCACCGGCAGGCAAGGGAGCTTGAGCTCCGGCCAGGGCACCACGCGGAGGGGAGCTTTAGCTCCGGCCAGGGCACCGCACGGAGGGCCGCTTGATTCAATGGCCTTGCAACTCGATCCATCACAACCCATGCTCGATTTGATAAGCACATGTGCTCAATTCAATGGTGGATGAGCTCGATTCAGCGACACTAGTGATTGATTGCACGACGAACAAGCTCGATTTGGCAGCGAGGTGAGCACCGCAACCTTCTTCCCATCTCCCTCTGTTCTTTTTTTCCTCCTCTGGAGGATGCGTTTGTGTAGGCGCAGAAGGGAAACTACCGGGACCATCGAGTAGGGGCCTCCCAGAGACCCGTGGGAGAAGGGGCTCGGAGGGGGGAAGTAGAGGCCTCCCTATAGTAGGGGCCTAAGTAGAGGCTCTGCTGGAGTTGATTTTTTGCTCACAGCACCCACTTTTTGAGTAGAGGCTAAAGTAGGAGCTTTGCTTGAATTGCTCTTAAAGATGGTAAGCAAGAATAGGAGCCTATCTCCCTCTCTATCCCTGTCCTGTTAGTCAAAACAGCTTCGAGGAGTAGGGACTCGCCAACCTATTGAGCACAGGCTAAATGTGTTAGATAATAGGTTAGTTTACAGCATATAATAGGTTAGTTTACGGTATATTTTAATTTCAATATTAAATAGATATTTCAACAAGATTATTGTGAGTGATATGAAGTATGTGCATGTGTTCGTGTTTAAACATCTATTAAATATAAATATGTTCATGATTAAACAACTAATAAACACGAACATAAGAAAACACAAGAGTTTTAGTTTGTACCCAAAGGCGGGATGCGTGTCGGTTACACCTATCGTTACCATCTGGATTAGTCATACTAATCGTGGGATGACTTCAGTTGATGTAGTCGTACGAAGTCAGTGCAGGAAGAGGTCGCAGTGTAGTCCCTCGAACGGCCTTCTGGATGTAATAGGAAGTATTCATACAGGGAGAGAGCAGTCATGTCAAGCGCTCTCCAGAAACCTTATCAGCCGCCTATCCCGAGCAGGATCCTAGCAGCGATCGAGATTCCAGAGGCTCTGCTCTTGCCAGTACCGTGCACATGGTGCAGGTGATGGGAATGTTAAAAAGGGCAACACATAGGAGCAGGAGTATATGAGAATGAGAATGGGTGGGTTGAGGAGGAGGAGGGGAGTGCCCTTATATAGGCGTGTTGGGATGAACTTGGACGAGTGTCGTTTAAGATAATCAAATCACCGTTTCGAATGTTCCGAAAATTATTCCCTCCAACGGCAAAAGGTGTGCACCGCCTGCTCAACTCGTCACGTCACCGCAACCTCGGTGAGGCGAGGCGAGTGCGCCCATGTGGCTCACCAGTCTTATTATTGAACTTCACAAGTGGTATACCTTTGGTCTACCACATAAGTTGAGTAAATTCCTCCTCAAATAACCATACGACGATATTATTGACTTTTATTTTTTTAGCATTAAACTAATATGTTTTTAATTCTTTTAGTTAAAATAAATGATCCAAGCCCATTTATTCTAACACAATGTTCAACCTCTCATCCCTAGTGTCCAGTCGCCCATAGCACGTGGGATGAGATCTTATCACAGCGGCAGGGGGGCAAATCCCCACCTACTATATTTCAAATGCAGAAAGGTCCACTACAAAAGGATTATCATGGAATCCTAGGTGAGATTACACGGGAGAGGAGAAGAGGGTATAGCAACCAAGATGGTTGCAAGCGAGGAGATTACAGACAAGAACAAAGATAGCTACGCTAGTGCTAACATAGTCGGTTCGCCTTCTGGCATATGTAGGACCAAGCGGTCATGTCATCCGTTATTCATTTCAGAATGTATCTAGCAGTGAGTAGTTGGTGGTCAAAGATTAGAGTACTGCACACCTTCCAGATGTGCCAAAGAATGAGAAGGATGGTGTCCAGGTGAATTGCCGCTGGGAGATAGAGTTCTTTTCCAAGGATCCATGGACGTCGACAATCACTGGAAAGATGCTCGATCCCAAGGAGGGCCCAAACCATTCTTGCACTGGGGTACTAGGCGAAGATGTGATCGTCATCTTCTAGAACTCCAACACAATGTTCAAAATAAGACTCATTCAACTCCCTGAGGAATTCGCAGATTGTTCATGGGATCATTCCAGCATGTGTCACCTTCTTTGTTGCTACCAAAGTTTGTAACTGCCATGTTGATATTTAAATTTAGGTTAAAAACTCCATCTTGAAGGTGGTACTGGAGCTGCTGAATTGATGGCAGGAAGTTTGGAAGGGCATCTTCCATCAAGGCTAGCCTCCAAAGTTTGAGGGAAGGTTAAGGGAGCCTCCAAAGTTTAAGGGAAGGCTAGCTGCCAAAGGCTTCAATCACACTTTTTTAGGGCTTGTTTGGAACAGAGGAAGTCAAAATATAAAAAAAGAAAAATACGCAGGAAAGGAATGTGAAGGAAGTGTGAAAATAGGGGACTGCAAAAACATAGGAAAATATAAGAGAAGGTGTTTGGAACACATCAATTGTTGACATGGGAGTTAAAAATTTGGAGTTGACAAAAAGAAAATTTACCACCTTAAATTATGGTACTTAACACACATGAACGTGCATGTCTTGTTTAGGATGAACCTTCACATTATTAATAGTGGGACCTTGGTCCATGAACTAGGTTTACCACGCACTGTTGTTCTAATCTATCCATTGCTACCTTATATATCTTTCACTTGTTATGTTGTACCCGATCCTCATCCGCAGGTCACTCCCATGGCTCCAATGGAGAGCAGCCACAGCTAGCTAGGAACGCATGAGGCTTAGGGACCCACCAAGCCAACAATGGTGGTCGGATGCTCTCGAGAGTAGACGGCTAGACGCCATGGCAGCCAGGCGGCACAGGAAGTGTGCGGCCATAGTAGAACTTCGACACCGCCGGCCACAACGACAGGACGATGGCAGCCTACTTGTTGGGTCTTCCGGCTTTCTAAACAATAGCTAGTCGGGCGCCCTTCCCTACTCCCTGCTCTCTATCTCTCTAAGATGCACAAGCATGCCTCAACTTCCAAGAAAACTTTGGCTTCAAGTGGATGTAAAAAAATCCTACGTTTTGTGTAGCAATGGAATCCTTTCCATAGGAACAGAAAGCTTCATTCCTCCATTCCAAACAACACATGACACCACCAAAACACATGTTCTCCAATCCTTTGAAATTCCTTTGGAAATACTTCATTCCAAACAGGTCCTTAGTATTGTTGCTGCACATGATCTTAAGTTTGAGAAGTTAGACGTGAAGACTGCATTTCTACATGGAGAGTTTGAGGAGGAGATTTACATGGACCAGCCTCAGGGGTTCATAGTGCCTGTCAAGGAGAATTATGTTTGCAAGTTGAAGAGATCCTTGTATTGTTTGAAACAGTCTCCCCGTTAGTAGTATAAAAGGTTTGCTTCATTTATGTTGCCACATGGCTTTAAAAGTCTAAATATGATAGTTGTGTTTACATTAAGCATGTTAATGGACCACCTATATACTTGTTGTTATATGTTGATTCCTGCAAGAGCAGGAAAGAGATCACTATGTTCAAGAAATTGTTGAGTAGTGAGTTTGACATGAAGGATCTTGGTGCTGCTATGAAGATTCTAGGTATGGAATTTACTAGAGACAAGAAAGCCAATTTATTATTTCTTAGTCAGCATAGTTACATTGAGAAGGTCCTTCGGTGTTTCAACATGCATGATGCAAAGCCGGTTCGTACTCCTATTGTACCACATTTTAAATGAGATGAGCAGTGTGCTAGTTCAGATGAGGATATTGGGTACATGTCAAAAGTTCCATATTGTAGTGTTGTTGGTTCTTTGATGTATGTTGTGGTTTGCTCTCTCCCGAATTTGTCTTATGATATGATTTTGGTTAGCAGATACATGTCTAATCCTGGTAAAGAATACTGGAGGGCATTCAGTAGATTTTCAGGTATCTCTGAGGGACAATATATTCTTATTTGAAGTTTGGTAGGACAAATAAGGGACTTATTGTATATGTGGATTCATATATGCTGGTGATTTGGACAGGCGAAGGTCGCCCCAGTTTACGTGTTTACTATAGTTGTGTTGTGAGTTGAAGGTTGTTTTGTAGCCTACTTTTGCTTTGTCCACTACTGAGACAAGGTACATGGCTATTTTTGAAGCATGCGAGAAGTTGATTTGGTTAAAAGAATTGTATGTTGAGTTTTGTGGAGTTGACTCTTGCATTAACCTGTTTTCCGATAGTCAAAGTGCAATTTATCTTACTAAAGATCAGATGTTCCATGACAGACAAATCACATTGAGATCAAGTACCATTATGTTTGAGATTGAGACAGAACCGCCCAAATTAACTCCATATTATCGCATAAACCACTCCTTTTGGTCATTACGCAATAACACCGAGTTAACTTCTTGTCTCTGTCGGGTCAAGCCCGGTAAATCACTTATAACAAAGGATTGACAACCATACATCAAAACTCACACGAAGGCGAGTCCAGAGATAAACAAGTCACAATTTCTTACATCAATTCCCATCAAGGGTTATTTAATTACAAATCGAGTCTTTTGCATAAAAGTAAATGATTCAGAGTTTATACATACAGCGGGAATAAAACTAAACGAGGAAAGGTAGCATTATAAGAGGCCATCCATAATGCCAACAAACAACGTCTTCTTCCCATCCCAAACTGCACCTGAAAACAACAACAAAAGCAAGACTGAGTATACTAATACTCAACAAGACTTAATCGACAGGTGATGGAAAATCACCACTCTCTAGACATGCAAAGCTTTTGGCTAGTAGATTATTTTGCTGAAAAGCAACAAAGAATAAGTCCTTACTTTCAAGATTTTAGCTCAAATTCTAGTTGATTAACCATTACTAAGTAAGCATCTACAACAAACATAAGTTGTGCAATCAATTAATCAATCATCCATATTCATTCTCAATTCCATCATACAGGGAAATAGGTTGTATGGGTAAGCAGTCTCGGATAACGGAGAGATGCCGACGATCGATTGATTAATAACCTTCCAAGGTGGACCTAAACACACAGGAGATGCACACCCCAAAAACATGACAACTAAAACCAAGCGAGGTGGAGTGTGCAACAACCAGGCCGTTCCCAGCTATCCTCGGTTCAGGACCAAATTCCACAGTCTTTGGTACAAGGTGAGGTGGCTACGGCCTCGCCGCCCACTCTCACTCATGCATCACCTTTACTGCAGTAGGGGGACTCTTCTCAAGATTAGTGGACCAAGTTCACTAGCCGGATCCAGAAGGTACTAGGCTTACCATTCCCATTCCTGGCAAATGTTTAGTATGTTCAAAAGCTTAACCAGTGACACCTATTGACTGGAGCCGATCCCAAGCTCTTACCACATGAGCATATAATTTTAAGTTTTATGATTCCAACTCCTGAAACATAAAATGAACAAACAACATATATAGTTGCAGGAAGTGAAAATAATAGGATTATGCTCCAGTTCTTGCCTTTCAAACAAATGTTAGTTCTAACTAGGCCTTGGGCCCTTCCAACCTTTGGTTTGGGTCTTGTGGTACTCCACGACGTCCACTTGTCCCTCGAACGGTCCTTCTTCTCGTTCCGGGACAATCTCGTAGCTACCGACAGGAAAATCTACACGAGGTGCATATGAATAAGATTTATTTGTCCAATTCAAACGATATTTCACCTTTGAAACTTAGAGATAAATATGGGGTTTATTGGTGACCACATTCACCTAGATATGATATTCAACATACTCTTCCTTTATCAGAGAAATGTGTGTGCGGGTGATTTTTATTTATCATTCGATGGTGACTGTGTACATATATAAGATAATTAATTTATTTTATCTCACCAAGGTAAAGGTGTTGTTTAGGGTGTGTCTTGGTGAGGTTCATGTAATTAAAATTTGAGTTGCACAAAAGTGATCTTGGTTTTCCTTTTATCCATTTAATTGACCTTGATTTATTTCAAGAATTTTCATTCCAAAAGATATACACATAAACTGACCATGAGAGGGTCCAAACATGCACAAGTCACAACAATTATACTACTGCACCAAGGTTTAACTCATCTCAACAATTATGGTTAGCATGAACATCACACAAAGCTACACCTAGCCATGCAAGATTAAAACAAACAAAATCATACATACCACCAAAAGAGATGAAACTTCCGATGGAGCTATACCGAAGCATTTCTAGCAGAGACATGCACCGACTCAGCAAAAAAATTAAACTATGCACATGAAATTAGCCTTAATATAGCATGGTAAATTATATGACTAAGCTACAGATGTCCAAAATTGATATACTATTTATCATAGGTGCAAGAACACTACACAGGGTTGTAGCAAAAGATTGGCTCCATTTGATCAACAGATTAATTTACAAAAATAAAAAACAGGAGCATTACACATATCAA
This sequence comes from Cenchrus americanus, assembly GCA_947561735.1. Taxonomy (NCBI): domain Eukaryota; kingdom Viridiplantae; phylum Streptophyta; class Magnoliopsida; order Poales; family Poaceae; genus Cenchrus; species Cenchrus americanus. The sequence continues at coordinate 198,940,126 of OX387240.1, forward strand.
AATTAATTCATAACTAAAGGTATACATGACATCTATGTGTCATTTTTGCACACAGAATTATACATGGCAAGACTAGCAACATATCCAAAAGTCACTTGCAGATCATTTACAGAATTTGAATTATTTCAAATCTAAGTAAATTGATGATTCCAAAATATTTTAAAAACTACACATAAGTATGAAAACTTCCTTTGTAGAAAAGGTGCTCCTGGTCACAGGGTTCACAACAAAATTGAGTTTGCATTTTTACGATTTTTCTGAGATTTTCGGTACAATTTACAAAATTAAGAAACTTAACCCTAGATCTATTGAATCTATTTGCACCGAGGCCCCTAGAATCTTTCACCAGGGTCCTTCTAAAACCTTGATCTTCACAGAACAACCCCCGGCGGCGCAGGGGAGATCACCAGCGGTGAATCGGCGGCCGGACCCGGCCGAGAAAGCGGCTAGGGAGGAGTATGTGCTCACCCTCGACGGATTGGTGGCATCGGTTGCGACAGGAAGGGCTCCGGCGACCGTCACCGGTGAGGTCGAGGCAGCGCACCCGTCCCTGCTCCGATTCCTGCGAGGGTAGCGGCATTCGTCAACAATGTGCGGCTCGGGGAGCTTCCACAAGGTCCAGGGGAGAACTTCGAGTGGTTGGTGCACGACGTCATCGAGTGGAACCAGGAGCTCCACGGCGGTGGTGCTACTAGCGGATGGTGGAGAAGGGGAAAACTGCACCCGGGAGCTCTAGCATCCCTTTTATAGGTGTCCACGGCTTGGAGGAGGGGCCAAGACAAGCGCTGAGGCGTATAAGACCGCCAGCGCGGCCGTGGGCCAACGTCGGCCACTGGCTCGGCAACCATGGCGTGTGGCGGTGTGGCGCGTGGCATTTAGGCGCGGTAGGGTAGGGAGCTCGAGTGCTAGTGCGAGAGGTGGCGTGATGTGAGACGACGACCGTGGTAGTGACATGACGGCCAGCGACGCCGTTTTGCCTCCACTCCCGGCGTGCACAGCTCGGGGCGCCCACGGCAGCGATGGCCAGCGCGTGTCGACGCCAATCGCGGGGGAAAGAGGAGAGAGGAGGGGAAAGCTGGGGGCGGTCCGGTGGTTCTGCTGCCTAGGTGGCAAAGGGGCGCTGACGGCGTGACAACGGGCCCCACGGGATGTGACGGCCAAGGCACGAACGTCGGGGCAGGGGCTTGGTGCACGGCTCGGTGCGGGAGGGCGCTCCAGAGCGTCGGCCTTGTTTTCAGTTTGGTGTATAGCTGTTTGACCGGTCCAAACTCAAAAATTTTGAATGAAACTCGAAAATCTCCAAATACGAAAGTTGTAGACCACATACCCATCTACAACTTTCCCAAAGGGTGACCTATGTTTTTCTCAACCATTTATCCAGAAAATCACTGGAAAGTTTGGGTTTTCACTGTTTGGTCAACACTGCTTCCAAGGCTTTGACTGAGTTTTTGAGACATTTCCACTTAGAATCTCAAATGTCACCAATTGGAGAAAATGTGTTCCCGGGGATTCTTGACAACTTTTACATTGGTCGATTTTGAAGTACTTATGCAAAATTTTGAGAACGCGCTAGAAAGCCTAGAACACCGCAGAGAGGTCTAGGGTTGTAGGGGTTTGACCTTGGTTTTCAGGGAGTTGACCCATGGGTGGGTATATGACCAAGCCAATACTGTTAGTGAACATGCTTAGCTCCACTAATTAAGATTGTTTGTATTCCTCAAAAATCTGGGGTGTTACAGCCTACCCCCCTTAAAAGGAATCTTGTCCCGAGATTCAACAGCAAGGTTAGATGACAATCTTCAGGGAAAGATAAAGATTACATAAAGGATACTACAAAGCACGCTAAACACTTCAAGATCTAAAGCTCAAAGATGATAGCGGATACATGGTTTTCCTCACACACTTCAACATCGCTCATGAGGAAGCGGACGGTGACTGTACACATGAAAAGCTAAAACCATCAGAAGCTGCAACGTAAAGCAGATGTACAATGCAACTAGAGACCAAAGAACTGAATCATGCATCTCCAGCCAATGAGCCATGGAGTGGTTCATGGTGGATCCTTCTCTTGGACTTCTTCTTGAGCTTCTTCTGGAGCTTCTTCTAGCGTCACCGATGATTGCCAGAGGCAGAGAAGATGGATGGCGTGCGTGCTCAAGGGGAAACCGGTGAGGAGTGGAAGTGGTGGGAATGCAAGGCTCAAGTGGAGGCATGCTCTGGGTGGCGATAGCTGAGGGGATGAGGTGCTCCTTTTAACGATGGCCAGAGGACGGTGGTAGCTGTGGTGCTCGTGACCGCTTGAGGTAGGGGATGGAGGATCAATGCGGTGAGGCTGCGCATGGCGCGATAGTGGCCGGCATCGAGATGCCTTGGCGACATGACAGCGGTCGCGGTGGTGTGTGCATAGGCGGCGATCAGCAGCCCTGGTAGAAAAGGTGGCAGAGCTGCAATGCTGCCTAATGTCGACATGGCACTGAAAAGGATGGGGTCAAACGGGTCGAGAGAAATGACCGTGATCTTGGGCAAAAAATGAGAAGATCTTGGGGTATCCATAATTCAAAATGGAGATTGAATCAGGAAAACTTGTCAGGGGATTTTGTCTGTCATTTGCTTACTTAACTCCCGATTCCATCGATTTGAAAGAGATTTGTAAAAGGATCACAGTTCACTGATCGATAGAGAAATCCTCATATCTTGACTTTTCGAGAACCTTGATTGCTCATACTCCTTCAAATGAGTCTGGTTGATTCGAAGTGGTAATTGGTTACTTTGAAATTGGGGCAGAAAGAGACCAAGTCGAATGGTTCCGTAGAGATTTCCATGAAGAAAGGGAAGGCTAGTAAACAAACATTTTGTGAAGTTTGTTACTAGAATTTCTGAAATTACATTAGGATAGCAACAAGATGTTTACCCAGGATATGCCTTGGAAGTGTCAACTTTCAAATGTCAATTGACAGAATTTGGGAAAAAGATGAGAGTTAGGAATTAATCGTTGCTCAAGGTGTTTATCAATGGTGTATATATATTATTTTTTATAATCACTTACGGTATTGCCTCAGGTTGCAATGCATTTAAACTGGTAGTTTGATGCACTGATGAGTCATGGAATGACAATGTTTATGCATATGGGAATGACTTGTGCACAAAATGACAATGCTTATGACATGATGTATTAATGATGCCATCCGGATGATGCACATGTTTATGAATGCTTGATGCCCATGCTTATGATGCAATGTCAGCATGACTCGTGTTACTCATGAATTCAGTTAGTGACATGGAGGACAACTGAAGGTTTGGGAAATAGGATATGCGATGAGTTGTCTTCTCACAACCAAGATACCTAGCGCGCTCCTGGTGGTAATCACATGGCTGCAGCACACACGATGCACCAGGTTCCATCGCGGCACCTTTGGTTATGGAACAACAACATCACCACCAAGGAGGATAGAGTAGAAAGGTTGAGACCTTCAATGCATATGCAGGTCAGGTCAGTTGAAACCAGGTTTCTAGATGTGCATGACATGTAATGCATTTCCATGCTCATGATTTATGTTGCTAGAGCTGCAGCATATGCAGGTTGAGGTGATGCTCATTATGCATACAAATATATGTTCTTAATTACTCATTTATGTGTGAGCAAGGACAAGAATTCTAGATTCAAGGACTGAGAATTTAAGGTGATAGGTGTGGGGACATCAATGCAAGGAAAGGTTGAATGACCAACATTTTATAGCCATGAAAAGTTGGTGAATTGCCTCTAACTGATGAAAATGAGTAGAGACAACCAAGAAGCAATAAGACACTTTGTTTGTTTTGGCAGAGGAGATTGTTTCTCTCATTTTGGGTAACCAAAATAAATGATACGATCTTGCATACATTGCGTCCATTTTATGAACAACGTTGACTAAAACTCTGAAAATCCAAGATGGGTGCTCCAAAATTCCTCATATTTTAATAGAAACTCGGTGAGTTTATGAAGCACAAGTTTGGTATTCGAAGGGTAGGGTGAAACTGATCCTAAAAAAAAGAAAACTAAACTTTTTCAAAGAGCTGTCCATCCAGATTTTTCAGCCAACTAGCAGTTACCATAATTAGCATAACTGAAGTTTGATGTGGCCAAAAATTCTGAAATTTCACCAGGTACTCAATCAAGTTATGGAGTACAAAGTCGGTAGTCAAAAATTTGAGTTAAGGACAAGAGAAAGGTAGCCAAAAAGGATCAAATTCAGTTTGCTGTCACTTAGGAAAAACAGCAGACAGACATTCACCATTTTGACCATAACTCATGTTTCCTTTAGCCAAATTTTCTGAAATTTTTACAGCAGGTGATCAACAATATATGTAGCGACTTTCATATCTACCATTTTCACAGGAAAAAAATATATTTTGGGGGTCAAAACGATTACCGAACAGATAGGTACTCAGAATTGACAGCTAGATGACTCCTTAGGAAAAGATCATAACTTGAGTTTGGTTGATCCAAATTTTATGAAATTTTTATAGCAACTTCATGGTAACATTTGGGACAACTTTTGTATATATGGTTTCTGCATACAACTTAATTTTTCTAGCTTGAAATTTTTCAGATCAGCTGCTCATTTAGAAAACTGCTAGAAGGCATTAAGTGGTTTAGACAAAAGTTTGGAGAGGAAAAGATTTCAGATTTCCCTTCTTATTTTTGTTGTTCAGTTCAAAGAGTTTTAACATGATGCGCGCACAACCTATTCGTCCTCACAGACAATTGCTTGTCGAAAATCGGAGTTAGCGCCGGTGGTGTAGCTAGGAATTTATCATAGGGTATGCCATGGTAAATTTTTTATATATAACTTGGTTTGATAAACATATAAACGGTAAATTCCATATATAATTCGGTAAATAATTTCAAAAATGTACATACTAAGTCTTAAATTCAACATTTGAGTGCAATAGTTGCTTATAGTATAACACAAATAGTCCAAAATATGTCTCTGTCCTTTTCATAATTCAACACTAATATTTGTTTTAATTCTCGTACTATGAATGAAGAAGAATTGAGGATCACTTCTTACTTCATGCATCAATATTTGTTTTAAATTTCAAGAGTATGATTGTATATATGAATGGAGAAAAAACAACAACCCAAGAAGTACTTCTTAGTGCACTTACGCTGGGTCTTGCAAGTTGCAACAGGAACTGAGAAAAAGTTTTAATTAGATGAATGAATGACCGAATGGGGCAACCACAGCACGGCTAGTTGTTGCCTGCTGGATCACGCGCGCTGTGCGTGGTGATGGTCGAGTGTGAGTGCCTCTAGGCAGCTGGGCAGTGGCGGATGACGGATGGCCTGATCCATGGTCGCGCGAAGACACATTTGGACGACAGGCATCACTGCTATACGCATACCTATTGTTTAACTGGACCAAAATACAGGGTATGCCGTGGCATACCGGGCATACCCTGTACCTACGCCCCTGGTTAGCGCTGGTGGCATGTCATACATACGTCTCTCCTTATAATAACTAGTCGACTTTCTAATTGATCTTAACTCTAACGTTTCGCGGTTAGTGTACCTACAGAAAATCACAGAACATCCCGAACTTTTCGTGCCAGCACTCACGAAAGCGTTCACATACATTATCGTTTACTATAGAAACGGCACCCATGCATAAAACCGCTGCACGGACAACGTCCAACCTCAGACACTCTCCGTTTGAATGGAGTGCATCTTGCCTAACATGTTTGTAATACGGAACGTCCACGCGTGGCAAAACGTGGCGAGACACAAACGTGACAGTGGGTTCCCTTTGGAATAGGTCCCATCCATCCCTCACATGACTTCCATGTGGCACCACACACGTATAGCAAAACATGGTGTACTAGTATGGTTGAGCGAGAAAGTAAGTTTTGACAAAAAGTAATGTGCTGGAAGTTAGACTAATAAATCATAGATTACTAGCCACCTGAAAGCACCCAAAAATACCCCTAGGGCCTCTCAGACTAGTTAATCCTTAGCGTTCCTAACGCATTTTTCTAAACACACCTTAACTTGCAAGTTTTATTCCAAAAACATGTTATTAAGGGTGTATTAAGATCTCTGGTGTACATTCGAGCTATGATATCAGCTATGACAGAACCACCCAAATTAACTCCATATTATTGCATAAACCACTCCTTTTGGTCATTATGCAATAACACCGAGTTAACTTGTCGTCTCTGCCGGGTCAAACCCGGTAAATCACTTATAACAAAGGATCGACAATCGTACATCAAAACTCACATGAAGGCGAGTCCAGAGATAAACAAGTCACAATTTATTACATCAATTCCCATCAAGGGTTATTTAATTACAAACTGAGTTTTTTGCATAAAAGTAAATGATTCAGAGTTTATAAATACAGTGGGAATAAAACTAAACGAGAAAAGGTAGCATTATAGGAGGCCATCCATAATGCCAACAAACAACATCTTCTTCCCATCCCAAACTGCACCTGAAAACAACAACAAAAGCAGGGCTGGGTACACTAATACTCAGCAAGACTTAACCGACAGGTGATGGAAAATCACCACTCTCTAGACATGCAAAGCTTTTGGCTAGTGGATTATTTTTCTTTGAAAAGCAACAAAGAATAAGTCCTTACTTTCAAGATTTTAGCTCAAATTCTAGTTGATTAACCATTACTAAGTAAGCATCTACAACAAACATAAGTTGTGCGATCAATTAATCAATCATCCATATTCATTCTCAATTCCATCATACGGGGAAATAGGCTATATGGGTAAGCGATCTTGGATAACGGTGAGAGGCCAATGATCGATCGATTAATAACCTTGCAAGGTGGACCTAAGCACACGGGAGATGCACACCCCAAAAAATGACAACTAAAACCAAGCGGGGTGGAGTGTGCAACAACCAGGCCGTTCCCAGCTATCCTTAGTTCAGGACCAAATTCCACAGTCTTTGGTACAAGGTCAAGTGGCTACGGCCTCGCCGCCCACTCTCACTCATGCATCACCTTTACTGCAGCAGGGGGACTCTTCCTAAGATTAGTGGACCAAGTTCCCTAGCCGGATCCTGAAGGTATAGGCTTACCAGTCCCATTCCTGGCAAATGTTTAGTACGTTCAAAAGCTTAACCAGTGACACCTATTGACCGGAGCCGATCCCGAGCTCTTACCACATGAGCATATAATTTTAAGTCTTATGATTCCAACATAAGACACTACTAGAAAACCCCCCATTTAGCTACGTTATAGTAGTAACACACACTAGAAGTGTTTCTATGTTAGTGCCTAAAGATGATTTTTAACATGATTTTGAGATCATGTCAAATTGTCATGGTATTTGACACACTTACAGCGTTGGTAGTCTTATAGAGACATTTTTTATGACGATATTGAAATCATCTTAAAAAAGATGAAGTTAGCCACATTTTAAATCGTCATTATTGCCTAGACACGTTAAAAAGCGTAGCAGATAATGTCCATAATCATGTAAAGATGCATTTTGACATGATTGTAAAAATGTTTCAAGATGTTACGCTTTTAGACATGCTTTAAATCATAACTAGCAAATAGAAACATCATAAAGCGTACCAACAAAGTGTACTAAATGGTTCTTCATGTAAAACTCAAGAGGAAACTATATGTTGTGTAAGTTAAGTTTGTTGTGTAGGTGAGATGGTAAGGAAGCTATGTGTGAGATAAGAGATCTTGGGTTCGAATCCTGTACAACACATATATTTCACATGAAAAATCATGTATAGGTGTCCTCAAATCTGAAATACTTTTTTCACAAATTTGTAGACATGTTTTATAAATGTATATAGAAGTTTGTCTCTATATTTATTAACACACAATAAAGTGTTACTATAATGTGTAACTAGACCAATAGAGTCGTTTTGTACACGTGTCTACAAGATTGTATCAATTTTATTAGATACGCATCTAACGTGTCTACAAAATGTATCTTTGTTTCATAGCGATGTTTAAAGAATTCATCTCTACAAGATTTGATGTGGTACGTGCGAAGACGCTTCTAACACGCTTTATGAAAGCATGCCTATACTGGCATAGAGACGAAATAAAACGTGTCTAACTCTAAACCTAGCGTATCTAGAGGGGGTTTTTTCCAAGTAGTGAGAACCTATAGCTCGCGAGTGAAGGATTTCACTCGACTTTTACCGAGTCCTAAAAGCATGGCCACTAACGACCTATCATGCTAGTATAAGAACATAGGAACCTAGGATCATGCATCTATGGTTTCAAATCCACTCCTGAAACTTAAATGCACAAACATAACATATATAGTTGCGGGAAGTTAAAATCATAGGATTATGCTCCGGTGCTTGCCTTTCAAACATATGTTAGTTCTAACTAGGCCTTGGGCCCTTCCAAACTTTGGTTTGGGTCTTGTGGTACTCCACGACGTCCACCCTTGAACGGTCCTTCGTCTCGTTCCGGGACGATCTCGTAGCTACCGAACGGGGAAAATCTACACGAGGTGCATATGCATAAGATTTATTTGTCCAATTCAAATATTTCACTTTTGAAACTTAGAGATAAATATGGGGTTTATTGGTGACCACATTCACCTAGATATGATATTCAACATACTCTTCCTTTATCAGAGAAATGTGTGTGCGGGTGATTTTTATTTATCATTCGATGGTGACTCTGTACATATATAAGATAATTAATTTATTTTATCTCACCAAGGTAAAGGTGCTGTTTGGGGTGTGTCTTGGCGAGGTTCATGTAATTGAAATTTGAGTTGCACAAAAGTGATCTTGGTTTTCCTTTTATCCATTTAATTGACCTTGATTTATTTCAAGAATTTTCATTCCAAAAGATATACACGTAAACTGACCATGAGAGGGTCCAAACATGCACAAGTCACAACAATTATACTAGTGCACCAAGGTTTAAGTCATCTCAACAATTATGGTTAGCACGAACATCACACAAAGCTACACCTAGCCATGCAAGATTAAAACAAACAAAATCATACATACCACCAAAAGAGATGAAGCTTCCGATGGAGCTATACCGAAGCATTTCTAGCAGAGACATTCACTGACTCAGCAAAGAAATTAATTTAAACTATGCACATGAAATTAACCTTAATATAGCATGGTAAATTATATGACTAAGCTACACATGTCCAAAATTGATATACTATTTATCATGGGTGCAAGAACACTACACAGGGTTGTAGCAAAAAGATTGGCTCCATTTGATCAACAGACTAATTTACAAAAATAAAAAACAGTAGCATTACACATATCAAAATTAATTCATAACTAAAGTTATACATGACATCTATGTGCCATTTTTGCACACAGAATCATACATGGCAAGACTAGCAACATATCCAAAAGTCATTTGTAGATCATTTACAGAATTTGAATTATTTCAAATCTAAGTAAATTGATGATTTCAATATATTTTAAAAACTACACATAAGTATGAAAACTTTCCTTGTAGAAAAGTTGCTCCTGGTCACAGGGTTCACAACAAAATTGAGTTTGCATTTTTACGATTTTTTGAGATTTTTGGTGCAATTTACAAGATTAAGAAACTTAACCCTAGATCTATTGAATCTATTTGCACCGAGGCCCCTAGAATCTTTCACCAGGGTCCTTCTAAAACCTTGATCTTCACGAGAACTACCCCCGGCGGGGAGGGGAGATCACCGGCGGTGAATCGCCGGGCCGGACTCGGCCGGCAAGCGGCTAGGGCGGAGTACGTGCTCACCCTCGATGGATTGGTGGTGTCGGTTGCGGTGGGGAGGGCTCTGGCGACCGTCACTGGTGAGGTCGAGGCAGCGCACCCGTCCCTGCTCCGATTCCGGCGAGGGTAGCGGCGTTCCTCAGCAATGTGCGGCTCGGGGAGCTTCCACGGGGTCCAAGGGAGAAGTTCGAGTGGTTGGTGGACGGCGTCATCGAGCGGAATCAGGAGCTTCACGGTGGTGGCGCTACTAGCGGATGGCGGAGAAGGGGGAAACCGCACCCGGGAGCTCCGGTATCCCTTTTATAGGCGTCCATGGCTTGGGGAGGGGCCAAGACAGGCACTGAGGCGGATAAGACCGCCAGCACGGCTGTGGGCCAGCGCCGGCCACTGGCTCGGCGGCCATGGCGTGTGGAGGCGTGGTGCATGGCAATTAGGCGTGGTAGGGGTAGGGAGCTCGAGTGCCTAGTGCGGGAGGTGGCGTGATGTGAGACGACGACCGCGACGGTGAGAAGACGGTCGGCGACTCCATTTTGCCTCCACTCCCGGCGTGCACGGGGCGCCGGGCGGCGATGGCCGGCGCGTGTCGACGCCAATCACGGGGGAAAGAGGAGAGAGGAGGGGAAAGCTGGGGCCGGTCCGGTGGTTCTGCTTCCTAGGTGGCAAACGGGCGCTGACGGCGTGACATGACAACGGGCCCCACGGGATGTGACGGCCAGGGCACGAACGTCGAGGCGGGGGCTTGGCGCGCGGCTCGGCGCGGGAGCGCGCTCCAGAGCGTCAGCCCTGTTTTCAGTTCGGTGTATAGCTGTTTGACCGGTCCAAACTCAAAAATTTTGAATGAAACTCGAAAATCTCCAAATACGAAAGTTGTAGACCACATACCCATCTACAACTTTCCCAAAGGGTGACCTATGTTTTTCTCAACCATTTATCCAGAAAATCACTGGAAAGTTTGGGTTTTCACTGTTTGGTCAACACTGCTTCCAAGGCTTTGACTGAGTTTTTGAGACATTTCCACTTAGAATCTCAAATGTCACCAATTGGAGAAAATGTGTTCCCGGGGATTCTTGACAACTTTTACATTGGTCGATTTTGAAGTACTTATGCAAAATTTTGAGAACGCGCTAGAAAGCCTAGAACACCGCAGAGAGGTCTAGGGTTGTAGGGGTTTGACCTTGGTTTTCGGGGAGTTGACCCATGGGTGGGTATATGACCAAGCCAATATCGTTAGTGAACATGCTTAGCTCCACTATTTAAGATTGTTTGTATTCCTCAAAAATTTGGGGTGTTACGACCTACCCCCTTAAAAGGAATCTCGTCCCGAGATTCAACAAGGAAGGTTAGATGACAATCTTCGGGGAAAGATAAAGATTACATAAAGGATACTACAAAGCACGCTAAACACTTCAAGATCTAAAGCTCAAAGATGATAGCGGATACATGGTTTTCCTCACACACTTCAACATCGCTCATGAGGAAGCGGACGGTGACTGTACACATGAAAAGCTAAAACCATCAGAAGCTGCAACGTAAAGCAGATGTACAATGCAACTAGAGACCAAAGAACTGAATCATGCATCTCCAGCCAATGAGCCATGGAGTGGTTCATGGTGGATCCTTCTCTTGGACTTCTTCTTGAGCTTCTTCTGGAGCTTCTTCTAGCGTCACCGATGATTGCCAGAGGCAGAGAAGATGGATGGCGTGCGTGCTCAAGGGGAAACCGGTGAGGAGTGGAAGTGGTGGGAATGCAAGGCTCAAGTGGAGGCATGCTCTGGGTGGCGATAGCTGAGGGGATGAGGTGCTCCTTTTAACGATGGCCAGAGGACGGTGGTAGCTGTGGTGCTCGTGACCGCTTGAGGTAGGGGATGGAGGATCAATGCGGTGAGGCTGCGCATGGCGCGATAGTGGCCGGCATCGAGATGCCTTGGCGACATGACAGCGGTCGCGGTGGTGTGTGCATAGGCGGCGATCAGCAGCCCTGGTAGAAAAGGTGGCAGAGCTGCAATGCTGCCTAATGTCGACATGGCACTGAAAAGGATGGGGTCAAACGGGTCGAGAGAAATGACCGTGATCTTGGGCAAAAAATGAGAAGATCTTGGGGTATCCATAATTCAAAATGGAGATTGAATCAGGAAAACTTGTCAGGGGATTTTGTCTGTCATTTGCTTACTTAACTCCCGATTCCATCGATTTGAAAGAGATTTGTAAAAGGATCACAGTTCACTGATCGATAGAGAAATCCTCATATCTTGACTTTTCGAGAACCTTGATTGCTCATACTCCTTCAAATGAGTCTGGTTGATTCGAAGTGGTAATTGGTTACTTTGAAATTGGGGCAGAAAGAGACCAAGTCGAATGGTTCCGTAGAGATTTCCATGAAGAAAGGGAAGGCTAGTAAACAAACATTTTGTGAAGTTTGTTACTAGAATTTCTGAAATTACATTAGGATAGCAACAAGATGTTTACCCAGGATATGCCTTGGAAGTGTCAACTTTCAAATGTCAATTGACAGAATTTGGGAAAAAGATGAGAGTTAGGAATTAATCGTTGCTCAAGGTGTTTATCAATGGTGTATATATATTATTTTTTATAATCACTTACGGTATTGCCTCAGGTTGCAATGCATTTAAACTGGTAGTTTGATGCATCGATGAGTCATGGAATGACAATGTTTATGCATATGGGAATGACTTGTGCACAAAATGACAATGCTTATGACATGATGTATTAATGATGCCATCGGATGATGCACATGTTTATGAATGCTTGATGCCCATGCTTATGATGCAATGTCGGCATGACTCGTGTTACTCATGAATTTAGTTAGTGACATGAAGGACAAGCGAAGGTTTGGGAAATAGGATATGCGATGAGTTGTCTTCTCACAACCAAGATACCTAGCGCGCTCCTGGTGGTAATCACATGGCTGCAGCACACACGATGCACCAGGTTCCATCGCGGCACCTTTGGTTATGGAACAACAACATCACCACCAAGGAGGATAGAGTAGAAAGGTTGAGACCTTCAATGCATATGCAGGTCAGGTCAGTTGAAACCAGGTTTCTAGATGTGCATGACATGTAATGCATTTCCATGCTCATGATTTATGTTGCTAGAGCTGCAGCATATGCAGGTTGAGGTGATGCTCATTATGCATACAAATATATGTTCTTAATTACTCATTTATGTGTGAGCAAGGACAAGAATTCTAGATTCAAGGACTGAGAATTTAAGGTGATAGGTGTGGGGACATCAATGCAAGGAAAGGTTGAATGACCAACATTTTATAGCCATGAAAAGTTGGTGAATTGCCTCTAACTGATGAAAATGAGTAGAGACAACCAAGAAGCAATAAGACACTTTGTTTGTTTTGGCAGAGGAGATTGTTTCTCTCATTTTGGGTAACCAAAATAAATGATACGATCTTGCATACATTGCGTCCATTTTATGAACAACGTTGACTAAAACTCTGAAAATCCAAGATGGGTGCTCCAAAATTCCTCATATTTTAATAGAAACTCGGTGAGTTTATGAAGCACAAGTTTGGTATTCGAAGGGTAGGGTGAAACTGATCCTAAAAAAAAGAAAACTAAACTTTTTCAAAGAGCTGTCCATCCAGATTTTTCAGCCAACTAGCAGTTACCATAATTAGCATAACTGAAGTTTGATGTGGCCAAAAATTCTGAAATTTCACCAGGTACTCAATCAAGTTATGGAGTACAAAGTCGGTAGTCAAAAATTTGAGTTAAGGACAAGAGAAAGGTAGCCAAAAAGGATCAAATTCAGTTTGCTGTCACTTAGGAAAAACAGCAGACAGACATTCACCATTTTGACCATAACTCATGTTTCCTTTAGCCAAATTTTCTGAAATTTTTACAGCAGGTGATCAACAATATATGTAGCGACTTTCATATCTACCATTTTCACAGGAAAAATAATATTTTGGGGGTCAAAACGATTACCGAACAGATAGGTACTCAGAATTGACAGCTAGATGACTCCTTAGGAAAAGATCATAACTTGAGTTTGGTTGATCCAAATTTTATGAAATTTTTATAGCAACTTCATGGTAACATTTGGGACAACTTTTGTATATATGGTTTCTGCATACAACTTAATTTTTCTAGCTTGAAATTTTTCAGATCAGCTGCTCATTTAGAAAACTGCTAGAAGGCATTAAGTGGTTTAGACAAAAGTTTGGAGAGGAAAAGATTTCAGATTTCCCTTCTTATTTTTGTTGTTCAGTTCAAAGAGTTTTAACATGATGCGCGCACAACCTATTCGTCCTCACAGACAATTGCTTGTCGAAAATCGGAGTTAGCGCCAGTGGTGTAGCTAGGAATTTATCATAAGGTATGCCATGGTAAATTTTTTATATATAACTTGGTTTGATAAACATATAAACGGTAAATTCCATATATAATTCGGTAAATAATTTCAAAAATGTACATACTAAGTCTTAAATTCAACATTTGAGTGCAATAGTTGCTTATAGTATAACACAAATAGTCCAAAATATGTCTCTGTCCTTTTCATAATTCAACACTAATATTTGTTTTAATTACTGTACTATGAATGAAGAAGAATTGAGGATCACTTCTTACTTCATGCATCAATATTTGTTTTAAATTTCAAGAGTATGATTGTATATATGAATGGAGAAAAAACAACAACCCAAGAAGTACTTCTTAGTGCACTTACGCTGGGTCTTGCAAGTTGCAACAGGAACTGAGAAAAAGTTTTAATTAGATGAATGAATGACCGAATGGGGCAACCACAGCACGGCTAGTTGTTGCTCTTTGGATCACGCGCGCTGTGCGTGGTGATGGTCGAGTGTGAGTGCCTCTAGGCAGCTGGGCAGTGGCGGATGACGGATGGCCTGATCCATGGTCGCGCGAAGACACATTTGGACGACAGGCATCACTGCTATACGCATACCTATTGTTTAACTGGACCAAAATACAGGGTATGCCGTGGCATACGGCATACCCCGTAGCTACACCCCCGGTTAGCGCCGGTGGCATGGCATACATACGTCTCTCCTTATAATAACTAGTCGATTTTCTAATTGATCTTAACTCTAACGTTTCGCGGTTAGTGTACCTACGGAAAATCACGAACATCCCGAACTTTTCGTGCCAGCACTCACGAAAGCGTTCACATACATTATCGTTTACTATAGAAACGGCACCCATGCATAAAACCGCTGCACGGACAACGTCCAACCTCAGACACTCTCCGTTTGAATGGAGTGCATCTTGCCTAACATGTTTGTAATACGGAACGTCCACGCGTGGCAAAACGTGGCGAGACACAAACGTGACAGTGGGTTCCCTTTGGAATAGGTCCCATCCATCCCTCACATGACTTCCATGTGGCACCACACACGTATAGCAAAACATGGTGTACTAGTATGGTTGAGCGAGAAAGTAAGTTTTGACAAAAAGTAATGTGCTGGAAGTTAGACTAATAAATCATAGATTACTAGCCACCGAAAGCACCCAAAAATACCCCTAGGGCCTCTCAGACTAGTTAATCCTTAGCGTTCCTAACGCATTTTTCTAAACACACCTTAACTTGCAAGTTTTATTCCAAAAACATGTTATTAAGGGTGTATTAAGATCTCTGGTGTACATTCGAGCTATGATATCGGCTATGACGGGAACCGCCCAAATTAACTCCATATTATTGCATAAACCACTCCTTTTGGTCATTATGCAATAACACCGAGTTAACTTGTTGTCTCTCTTAGCGGTCAAACCCGGTAAATCACTTATAACAAAGGATCGACAATCGTACATCAAAACTCACATGAAGGCGAGTCCAGAGATAAACAAGTCACAATTTATTACATCAATTCCCATCAAGGGTTATTTAATTACAAACTGAGTTTTTTGCATAAAAGTAAATGATTCAGAGTTTATAAATACAGTGGGAATAAAACTAAACGAGAAAAGGTAGCATTATAGGAGGCCATCCATAATGCCAACAAACAACATCTTCTTCCCATCCCAAACTGCACCTGAAAACAACAACAAAAGCAGGGCTGGGTACACTAATACTCAGCAAGACTTAACCGACAGGTGATGGAAAATCACCACTCTCTAGACATGCAAAGCTTTTGGCTAGTGGATTATTTTGCTGAAAAGCAACAAAGAATAAGTCCTTACTTTCAAGATTTTAGCTCAAATTCTAGTTGATTAACCATTACTAAGTAAGCATCTACAACAAACATAAGTTGTGCGATCAATTAATCAATCATCCATATTCATTCTCAATTCCATCATACAGGGAAATAGGCTGTATGGGTAAGCAGTCTTGGATAACGGTGAGAGGCCAATGATCGATCGATTAATAACCTTGCAAGGTGGACCTAAGCACACGGGAGATGCACACCCCAAAAAATGACAACTAAAACCAAGCGGGGTGGAGTGTGCAACAACCGAGCCGTTCCCGCCTATCCTTAGTTCGGGACGAAATTCCACGGTCTTTGGTACAAGGTCAAGTGGCTACGGCCTCGCCGCCCACTCTCACTCATGCATCACCTTTTGCGGCAGGGGGACTCTTCCTAAGATTAGTGGACCAAGTTCCCTAGCCGGATCATGAAGGTATAGGCTTACCGGTCCCATTCCCGGCAAATGTTTAGTATGTTCAAAAGCTTAACCAGGTGACACCTATTGACCGGAGCCGATCCCGAGCTCTTACCACATGAGCATATAATTTTAAGTCTTATGATTCCAACATAAGACACTACTAGAAAACCCCCCATTTAGCTACGTTATAGTAGTAACACACACTAGAAGTGTTTCTATGTTAGTGCCTAAAGATGATTTTTAACATGATTTTGAGATCATGTCAAATTGTCATGGTATTTGACACACTTACAGCGTTGGTAGTCTTATAGAGACATTTTTTATGACGATATTGAAATCATCTTAAAAAAGATGAAGTTAGCCACATTTTAAATCGTCATTATTGCCTAGACACGTTAAAAAGCGTAGCAGATAATGTCCATAATCATGTAAAGATGCATTTTGACATGATTGTAAAAATGTTTCAAGATGTTACGCTTTTAGACATGCTTTAAATCATAACTAGCAAATAGAAACATCATAAAGCGTACCAACAAAGTGTACTAAATGGTTCTTCATGTAAAACTCAAGAGGAAACTATATGTTGTGTAAGTTAAGTTTGTTGTGTAGGTGAGATGGTAAGGAAGCTATGTGTGAGATAAGAGATCTTGGGTTCGAATCCTGTACAACACATATATTTCACATGAAAAATCATGTATAGGTGTCCTCAAATCTGAAATACTTTTTTCACAAATTTGTAGACATGTTTTATAAATGTATATAGAAGTTTGTCTCTATATTTATTAACACACAATAAAGTGTTACTATAATGTGTAACTAGACCAATAGAGTCGTTTTGTACACGTGTCTACAAGATTGTATCAATTTTATTAGATACGCATCTAACGTGTCTACAAAATGTATCTTTGTTTCATAGCGATGTTTAAAGAATTCATCTCTACAAGATTTGATGTGGTACGTGCGAAGACGCTTCTAACACGCTTTATGAAAGCATGCCTATACTGGCATAGAGACGAAATAAAACGTGTCTAACTCTAAACCTGGCGTATCTAGAGGGGGTTTTTTCTAGTAGTGAGAACCTATAGCTCGCGAGTGAAGGATTTCACTCGACTTTTACCGAGTCCTAAAAGCATGGCCACTAACGACCTATCATGCTAGTATAAGAACATAGGAACCTAGGATCATGCATCTATGGTTTCAAATCCACTCCTGAAACTTAAATGCACAAACATAACATATATAGTTGCAGGAAGTTAAAATCATAGGATTATGCTCCGGTGCTTGCCTTTCAAACATATGTTAGTTCTAACTAGGCCTTGGGCCCTTCCAAACTTTGTTTTGGGTCTTGTGGTACACCACGACGTCCACTTGTCCCTTGAACGGTCCTTCGTCTCGTTCCAGGACGATCTCGTAGCTACCGACAGGAAAATCTACACGAGGTGCATATGCATAAGATTTATTTGTCCAATTCAAACGATATTTCACTTTTGAAACTTAGAGATAAATATGGGGTTTATTGGTGACCACATTCACCTAGATATGATATTCAACATACTCTTCCTTTATCAGAGAAATGTGTGTGCGGGTGATTTTTATTTATCATTCGATGGTGACTCTGTACATATATAAGATAATTAATTTATTTTATCTCACCAAGGTAAAGGTGCTGTTTGGGGTGTGTCTTGGCGAGGTTCATGTAATTGAAATTTGAGTTGCACAAAAGTGATCTTGGTTTTCCTTTTATCCATTTAATTGACCTTGATTTATTTCAAGAATTTTCATTCCAAAAGATATACACGTAAACTGACCATGAGAGGGTCCAAACATGCACAAGTCACAACAATTATACTAGTGCACCAAGGTTTAAGTCATCTCAACAATTATGGTTAGCACGAACATCACACAAAGCTACACCTAGCCATGCAAGATTAAAACAAACAAAATCATACATACCACCAAAAGAGATGAAGCTTCCGATGGAGCTATACCGAAGCATTTCTAGCGAGAGACATTCACTGACTCAGCAAAGAAATTAATTTAAACTATGCACATGAAATTAACCTTAATATAGCATGGTAAATTATATGACTAAGCTACACATGTCCAAAATTGATATACTATTTATCATGGGTGCAAGAACACTACACAGGGTTGTAGCAAAAAGATTGGCTCCATTTGATCAACAGACTAATTTACAAAAATAAAAAACAGTAGCATTACACATATCAAAATTAATTCATAACTAAAGTTATACATGACATCTATGTGCCATTTTTGCACACAGAATCATACATGGCAAGACTAGCAACATATCCAAAAGTCATTTGCGGATCATTTACAGAATTTGAATTATTTCAAATCTAAGTAAATTGATGATTTCAATATATTTTAAAAACTACACATAAGTATGAAAACTTTCCTTGTAGAAAAGTTGCTCCTGGTCACAGGGTTCACAACAAAATTGAGTTTGCATTTTTACGATTTTTTGAGATTTTTGGTGCAATTTACAAGATTAAGAAACTTAACCCTAGATCTATTGAATCTATTTGCACCGAGGCCCCTAGAATCTTTCACCAGGGTCCTTCTAAAACCTTGATCTTCACAGAACTACCCCCGGCGGCACAGGGGAGATCACCGGCGGTGAATCGCCGGCCCGACTCGACCGGGCAAGCGGCTAGGGCGGAGTACGTGCTCACCCTCGATGGATTGGTGGTGTCGGTTGCGGCGGGGAGGGCTCTGGCGACCGTCACTGGTGAGGTCGAGGCAGCGCACCCGTCCCTGCTCCGATTCCGGCGAGGGTAGCGGCGTTCCTCAGCAATGTGCGGCTCGGGGAGCTTCCACGGGGTCCAAGGGAGAAGTTCGAGTGGTTGGTGGACGGCGTCATCGAGCGGAATCAGGAGCTTCACGGTGGTGGCGCTACTAGCGGATGGCGGAGAAGGGGGAAACCGCACCCGGGAGCTCCGGTATCCCTTTTATAGGCGTCCATGGCTTGGGGAGGGGCCAAGACAGGCACTGAGGCGGATAAGACCGCCAGCACGGCTGTGGGCCAGCGCCGGCCACTGGCTCGGCGGCCATGGCGTGTGGCGGCGTGGTGCGTGGCAATTAGGCGCGGTAGGGGTAGGGAGCTTGAGTGCCTAGTGCGGGAGGTGGCGTGATGTGAGACGACGACCGCGGCAGTGACAAGACGGTCGGCGACTCCATTTTGCCTCCACTCCCGGCGTGCACGGCTCGGGGCACCCGCGGCAGCGATGGCCGGCGCGTGTCGACGCCAATCACGGGAGAAAGAGGAGAGAGGAGGGGAAAGCCGGGGGCGGTCGGTGGTTCCGCCGCCTAGGTGGCAAAGGGGCGCCGACGGCGTGACATGTCAACGGGCCCCACGGGATGTGACGGCCGGGGCACGAACATCGGGGAGGGGGGCTTGGCGCACGGCTCGGCGCGGGAGCGCGCTCCGGAGCGTCGGCCACCGTTTTCGTTCGGTGTATAGCTGTTTGACCGGTCCAAACTCAAAAATTTTGAATGAAACTCGAAAATCTCCAAATACGAAAGTTGTAGACCACATACCCATCTACAACTTTCCCAAAGGGTGACCTATGTTTTTCTCAACTGTTTATCCAGAAAATCACTGGAAAGTTTGGGTTTTCACTGTTTGGTCAACACTGCTTCCAAGGCTTTGACTGAGTTTTTGAGACATTTCCACTTAGAATCTCAAATGTCACCAATTGGAGAAAATGTGTTCCCGGGGATTCTTGACAACTTTTACATTGGTCGATTTTGAAGTACTTATGCAAAATTTTGAGAACGCGCTAGAATACTGCAGAGAGGTCTAGGGTTGTAGGGGTTTGACCTTGGTTTTCAGGGAGTTGACCCATGGGTGGGTATATGACCAAGCCAATACTGTTAGTGAACATGCTTAGCTCCACTAATTAAGATTGTTTCTATTCCTCAAAAATCCGAGGTGTTACAGAGATGAGATCAAAAGGATAAACTAAAGGTATGGAAGATAAGTACTCTTGATAATCCTATTGATATGTTGACAAAGTCGGTTCCTGTTATTGAGCTCTCCTCAAGCTTAGTTGGTATAACTGTTTAGCCCAAGAGGTTGTTTGGTGCCAGAAGTATTTTTGTTTATTTTGTTATGTTTAGGACGAAGGTTCTTTGGTCTATGCTACAATAAGGAATTTGTCTCAAGTTGGAGTTTGTTGAGTGTTGATCCAAATTATATTGCACAAGAGAAAGGCTAACTTCTGACGGAGCGAAGCGAAGGCCCGTCGCCGGGAGGCTTGATTCTCTCATCTTCTTGTACGCCACCGCCGTTGGCGTTGTAACCGGACTTCGATCATAGTGAAGTTCTTACTAGTTGGCGCCTGTGGTTTTTCCCTCTCGTGTTGGAAGGGTTTTCCATGTTAAATCTCGTGTCTCCTTTGCGATTTGATTCCTTTACTTTCATCGATTATTCGTCATCGTTTATACCTCCTCCTCCTCCCTCTTCTTCTTTCTCTTCCTCTCTCCTTCTCCCTCTTCTTCCTCCTTCTTCTCAATTTTTTTAAATAAAGGAATAAATCTGATCTCAACAATCATGAATGATTGTCTACAACCATAACACACAGAAGAAACAAATACTATGGTAATACCATAAAGTTAGTTTTTATTACACTTCGATAATAAATGTAATGGCCAAAGCCATATACTCCAAAACCATGCCACTAATTAAGTATATTAGGGCACTCTCAACCCAGACTCTACCATAGAGTCTAAACCTATTTATTACTTTCATATTTATTACATTTTGCTAATGTGGCGTGGCAGTATATTTATGGAAGAGAGAGAAAAATCAAGACTCCAAGTCTATGATAGCTTCGAGATAATAAATACTCTTAGACTCTATGTAGAGTCCGCACTGTGAGTACTCTTAGAAGTGCTTTATAATTGGAGGGACGCCTTGATCAAAGTAAAGCTCGTGCGGCTGGAAGAAGCACGTGAGAGATGGGGCCACATGATGCGCCTTAGGCACAGGCTATACAAGTATACAACTCAGTAGTTAGGCCTTGCTTATAAACAATTTGCCTAGCCAAATCTTTTTGCTAACACAGACGATATCGATGATCCTTTCATTTGATCATCTTTCGGTTCGCAATACAATTAGAAAGGTTGTCATGACGTCACTGCATACGCAATTGAACCACCACCGGCTGTGTAATTTTGGGCGAGTAAAATGTAAGAGATTCAGCGAGATTGACGGAACAAGCTAAAGCTAGCTGAACACAAGCTAGAAACATGCTTGGGTACTCAGTTAATGGGGAGCTTTGTTTGACCGAGAATGGCAGAATTAATGTCTCTAACGCGGCAGTCCAGTTAGGCCTGTCTCAATGGTGGTTTCATGAGTGTTTCATGCACATTAAATACAGCGCCACATCAGCAAAATTTCACTTTTTGCATGAAACCCTTAGGAGAGAGAAGGAAAGAGTTTCACCATGGTGAAACCTTTGGGCACAGTTTCACATGCGTTGGAAACCGTGTGAAGCCCCATTGAGACACAAATAGAGTTTCACCATGCAACTATGCAATTAAACCATACAATGAGAGAGAGGTTGTGGGACCCTTGAGCCTATGAAACTGTGCAATGAAACTATGCATTGAGGGAGACATCTATTTCATACCAAAGTTTCACATCTTGGAAACCGAGACGGTGAAACTCTCCATTGAGACCGGCCTTAGTTTGGTTATCTGTGACTGAGAAGCTTAATTAATTAAAATGGATGTGCTCGATCAGTCACGAAACTGCAAAATCCATCTAATTTGAGCCTACAACTCAGATGATCGAGAACTGGACTTCACAAAAAACTGAGTACCCATGATTCTTTTATTTGACGTTACTGACAAAAAAAAGAGACTACTTACAGGTTAAAATTATGTATATTGTCTGATGAAACGTCAAATAAAACAGACCAGAAGTAGCAGTAAGTTATATTAGATGGATATATGCATATGCCAGTCACAAAATTGCGAGCTAATAAGAACATAGAAAACCTCACCGACACTCCAGTTCTCTGACTCGCATCAAACCGCGAACAAAGTCGATGAAGTCCAGTTCTTCCGGAACTTGACTATGCAACATTAGCTTTGCGCTCTCTCTTTGCATTGCTTGCTTTCGCGGTTAGCCTTGATCCAAGTAAACTAACGAAATCATGCCCGGCCGTAGCATCGATGACGATGCAAAAAAGAAAAAGGCGACACGGCGACACATGCAACCGATGCACGATGCACGCACGTTAAGCTAGTATAGCTAGTCGTTGATTGCTTAATTAGTTAGCCTAAGCCAAATCTTGTTGCCAACGCACGTATATGTACTAGTAGACACAAGCCTCGATCCTCGCATTTGAATATATACATCGGTTGCCATCCCATGCATGAACAGTTTAAAGAAATCCTTCGGCGCTGACGTCACTGCACACGCAAATCATCTGCTACCGGGCCGTGTAAAATTTTCGCGGGTGAGGCGAGAATAAAGCGCGCGCCTTTCAGTCGGTAGATGACGGGTGTACATCGCGATCCAGCTGGTACACTGGCTATATATACATATATACAAATATGTAAGCTCTTAGTTGGGTGAAAAACTTGCAGAAAATGTTGCAAATACTAATTAGAATGACTAAATATGATTTAGTTATAAGCTAATTACGTAGATGGATTAAAAATCACGAGACAAATCTATTAAATCTAATTAATTTTGTCATTATAGGATGTTTACTTTAGCACCCCATTGTGTAATCATGACCTAATAAAGCTCAATAGATTAGTCTTGTGAATTTCCCCGGGTTCTGAAATAGGTTTTGTCATTACTCTACTTTTGTGAATTTACCTTGAGATTATGAAATAGATTTTCATTAATATTATATTAAGTCAACACACACAGCTCCGCATGCCTTCGTTTCGAAGCAAGGCACGGTGAGAGTTGGAATCCGCCGTGTGGATTAATTGGCTCCTCGGCGTCACAGTTTTTCTTATCCTAAGTTTGGTCAAGTTTAATACTTCTGCTTGAAGTAGCAATGTTTGTAGAATATGTTAGTGTTTGATTATCTAGAGCTATATATTATAATAATATTTTTCATTGCCAGTCTATTGTTTCTAATATATGTTTGTGTGTAAATCCCTATATGAAATTTTAAATATGAATGGAGAAAGCTAAAAGTACTTCATGTAGGATTGCACAAATTAAGTGGACTTATAAAAGATGTAATCTGTATACATTGTCTGTATAAAAATGCCTTTTATATTTGAATGTTGAAGCGTGACAAGATTTTCAATTCCACCCTCCAATAAGCGGCTTGACTTCTCCGCACTTCACCACGCCACCCCCGCCCGGCTGGCCGCCTCCATCACCACTTTGACTTCCCACACTGCGCTTGTTACAAATACCATACCAACCCGGGCCTTCCGTTCCGTCGCAGTCCGTCTCACCGCGGCGCGTTCCCCTCCCGAGCACGCCACCATGGCCCGCCCGTCAGCCACCGCCGCGCTCCTCCTCCTCCTCCTCTCCCTCCTCGCCGTCGTCGCGCACTGCCGCCCCGTCGAAGCGCAGTCCGCCACTGACGACGACGAGAATGGCCCGTCCACGCTACCCGCCGACGAGGTGGTGGCCCTCCCGGCGGAGCGCCGGCAGCATCAGCACGGGTTCCTCCGCCTGCCGTCCCACCGGCTCCGCCACCACCGCCCCTGCCGGCACGGCCCCTTATTCCACCTTCCACCGCCGTGGTGGGCGCGCCACCACGGCGCCTTCTTCGGGGACGACGCGCCGATGCGTCGGTTCCACTTCCACCACCGCCACCACCTGCCGGCCTTGCCTTTGCCTGCCGAGGAGGAGGCCAGGGAAGTGGGGGCGGGGGAGGAGGCGAAGGCCGTGGCCGAGCCGGACCCGGATCGCTCGCTCCCCGACGGTGAGCCAGCGTTCGCCGATGCCGACGGCGCCCATGAGGCAGAGACAGGCCACGAGGACGATGGCGCCGCGGTCAGGGCGTGGAAGAAGGAGATGCTGCGGAGGTGGCTCCACTTCCACCACCGCCACGACGGCATGCGGCTCCACCGCCACCACCACGACGAGAAGGAGGAGGAAGCCGAGTCGGCGGAGGGCCTGAAGCGGTTCCACCACCACCTTCACAAGGACGAGGAGGAGAAGGACATGGACATGATGATGAGGAAGCGGTTCCGTCACGCCGAGCCCGAGCACGATGGCAACAGCGACGACGAGGACGAGGACGAGGAGGTGGAGGAGATGCTCCGGCGGTTCAGGAAGGCCGTCATGCGGAGGAAGTTCGGTCACGGCCGCCGCTTCCACCACCACCACCACCATGGCTACGGCTACCGCCACGCCGAGGAGGCCGAGAGGGCGGATGCACAGGAGGAGGGCGGCGTGCTGGCATGGATCAAGGGCCTCGTGAACCGGTTCTAGAGCTGGTCCATTACACCGAGTCCTTCTTTGCTCGTGGTTGAGTTAGCCGCCCGTACGGCCATGGCTGCTGCTTGGTTCTTTCGTGCGCCCTCTGGCTTCTAGTGCTCCTGCAGTGTGCAGCATATATTTCTTCGTTGGTGTCTTACTGTGTATTATCTACTACATATAGGGTGTGTCCCTCCCTATACGTACTTGTGTGACAGTGTGTTGCCGGTGTGTCTGATAGTCTCTCGCCTGTTTTCATGTGATTCTATGCACGCATATATGCCCTTTTTTCACCACGTGTTCTCCAAGAATGTTCACTTGTGCGATCTGCAATAATGATTCGATTAGGCGTGTTTCTGAGACTATCTGATGTTTGCGTGTGCGCCTTCGTTCGCGCATGCATGCAGAGGAGCCTTAATTAGCTCTGAATACGCAACGATCGATTTACATTGTGAGTGACACACTGGTGTAGTATCATGGTGATAGAATCTCCGTCTGATCTGAACAACCCAAATCGTGCAAACTCCGATAGATGCAGAGGCAAACTGCACTCAGGTTTTGATGCGCTGCTGTATGTAGATGCTCATTCACAGTCAAACGACACAGTCACTGACTGATGTTGGTCACACTGTAGTTTGTATGAAGTGCTCCAGGCCAGTGCATAAACCAACACAATTGAGGAGCTCTGAAACGAAGTACTCAACATAATTTGAAGGCCTTATTTGGAGCAGCTGCCACTACCGGAATCGCGCTCTTTGCCGTGCGCCGTCGGTGCACGGCAAAGACAGGAATACGCACGACACTGCCTTTGTCGTGCGCATTTTGCCCAAGCGCACAACAAAGGACGCCCGACGCATTTTTACCCGGTAAAGAACTTTGCCGTGCGCCTTGGGAAAAGGCAACGCACGGCACAGTTTGTTGTCGTGCGCAATATGTGACGCACGGCAAAGAAAAGGTATTGACGGCCGTCCGCGGGGAGACGGCGTCACATCCTCTCTACCGTGCGCCGCTGAGCACGCACAGGAACGGTGGCACTCTTTACCGTGCGCCACGTGGCACGGCGCACGGCAAAGAATGGTCAAGGCGCACGGTTTACCCCGCCCTTTGCCGTGCGCTACGTGGCACGGCGCACGGCAAAGATTGGTCCATGGCGCACGGTGGACTACTCTCTTTGCCGTGCGTCGTGTCTCTACGCACGGCAAAGGTTGGTTCAGGCGCCCGGTGCACCTATCCCTTTGCCGTGCGTCTGGTGGCGAGGCGCACGGCAAAGAATGGTCAATGTGCCGTGCGCCGCCCTAGACGCACGGCAAAGGGACTATTCTGGCAGCCGTTTTGGATCAATTTGCCGTGCGCCTACCCCACGACGCACAGCAAATTGACCTATTTTTTTATTTTTTTCTGTTTTTCACGTCCAAAAATTTCCAAAAACCATATACATGACATATATATCACAATATTCATCACAGACATCATATATATCACAACATGCATCATATATGTCACAATATCCATCACAGGCATCATATATAATAATATATATCACAAATCCACACCGAAGTCCGAAGTTCATCGATAAGTGCACACAAAAGTCCACAATTCATCGACAGTGCACATAGTTCATCACAGTTCATAGACAAGTCCACAATGCAAATAAAAGGTGCGGCTCACTGAGAAGGCGGCGTGCGGAACTCCGGTGGAAACAACTATTGTTGGATCACCGGTGACAAGGCTGGTGACCCATGCAGAGTATTCGATGCCGCCGATATGTTCTTTGAAAAAAATAGTAAAAGGCATGTGAGGCAAAGAAAGTTGTCCAAGTTATAATCTAAATTGTCTAAGTCTCTACTTTGTCTAGGTTTCAAAGTGAGTCTAAATCTCTACGTTCTCTAAGTCTCTAATGTTCGAAATTTAAGAAGAAAGATGTCAAGTAACTCACAGCGGGAGAACCGGCCATAGGGGGAGGGAGCATCATCGGCGTGGGCATCGGGGGCATCACAGGCGGCGGGGGCATTGGTAGACCACTCTGAAAAGCTTGCATGCATGTTTGCTTGTGCGCGGTCATATGTGACTGCTGCATCGCCGCCCAATGCTGCATCGTCGCCTGGTGTGTGGCCATCACCTGGGCCACCTGATCGGCCACCTGCCGCTGCTGCTGCCCCTGCTGTTCTTCCACACGCTGCTCGACCGCGGTTAAGGCCGCCTGCAATTGTTCATCCCAATGTTACAACGCAAAGTGAACATGTGTAGAAATTCAGTAACTTGCCGTAAATTAGAAATAACCTTGAGTCGCTCCATCTCGGCCAGTGCAGCTGACGGCCGTGGGCGTATGGGAGGGGCATTCCCAGTGTCCTTTGCCTTTACCGCCGCGAGAGTGGGAGTACTGGCCGTGTCCAAAAGGTTGTCGCCCATGTAGAAATGGTTGTGCTTCTTCCCCCCACCAATCATCATAACCGTCTCTCCATCAAACAGCGCACGGATGGGATCCCACTCTGGCTCATGGATCTGTCTTCCCATCTCCGCATATGTAGTGAAGCGGGAGTGGATGGAGGGATTGTTGTACGCCTCCGGCGGGTCGTCGGGGTTGTAGGTGGTCTCGGACGCGGTCGCCTTGCCCTTGTGGGCCAACATGTATGCCATCATGCCGGTGCACTCAGCGTCTCCATGTGCCCGGGACTGAAAAATCAAGTTGATTGGAAATTAGATAGAATTGAGCTTTACAACAAAGAAATGGATCTTTTCATACCCATCTTTTCTTGTACTGTGCAGCCGTGAGGTTGCCTTGATGGTGTGTTGGGTACATCATCAACAAACGCTTCTGTCGGCCAGCGTCGTGCTTCTCAATCCACTCCGGGCTGAACCACCTCGCCACTATGCGTTTCCAGCAGTCAGCATCGTTAACGCACCACCACGCAGGAGTCTACACGTGATCAAGTGAACGAGATGTAAGAATATCATATTAAGCGATGTCCGAAAAGCTGAAATGCAATTTTACCTCCTCGTATTGCTCCTGGGGTCAGCCTATAGGTTCGAGCTTCTGCTTTGGTCATCTTCTTTCCCCACTTTGCAGCGGAGTAGTTTATGACGCACTGAATTTGTGCCTCGTAGTGCATGTCCAGCACAAGCTTCTTTCACACCGTCTCCTGCACCTGCTCTGCCTTCTCCTCAAATCCACCAACCAACCTATAGAAGTCCTGCATATAAAGCAGCAATGGATCCACAATCAATATTGCAAAAATGCCCGATAGAATACGATGAATTGAGAAAGACTTACCCACAACTCGGCCTTCACTCGCTCTGCCTTGTTGGCGAAGCATCTGTCGTCCCTCTCGAAAGTGTCGGTGGCTTTCTTGTAGTGTGCACGTCCAAGCCGGCTCCCACCTGGTAGAATCACCCTCACCGATCCGAACGAGGCCTGGGAAGTGGTACCTCACCAAAAGACCTAGGATGCCGTTGACCAGGCAGTTGTGAGAACCTGGTTCGATGACTTCCCAACCCCTGCCACAAGTAAAAAAGATGAAATATTAGTCTGTATTGCGATTTCAAGTTCTCAAAGGAGAAAATATTGACAAACATCTGAAATTACTTACCATGTGCCTTCGGGTTTAATCAGCGGCCGTTGGGCAACCGGTATCGGCCTCTCCAGGAGTCACGCGCGACCTCGTTGGTAGATGCTACCAATAGTGTCACCACTAGTGTCGTCCAGCTCGTGCTCCCCCCCACTAGCCTCCTCAGCCTCCGGCTCGTAATCCGCGTCCTGGGGTGGCTCCTCCTCCTGGGCTGGCTCCTCCCGGGCCGGCTCTGCCTGGGCCAGCTCCTCCTCCTCGTGCTCCTCCTCCTCCTGTCGTGCTCTTCTCTTCTTTGTCTTACCATTGCTGGAGCCACCCTTCCCTGTCACCCTCTTGTACGCAGACGAGCACGAACGGTGAAGGGAGCCGCCCACCATCTTCTGTCACCTGAAATTAAAAACAGCAGACAAGTCAATACGGGGACATAAGACATAATTAAAAATGAACAAGGAATAAGACATAACTGAAAATAACATAATATTTCAAATAATAATATAATAAGTACGGAGCCTACATGTATTAGTAATAAACATCTTCATGGAGATTATCAGGATCAGAAGTCTCATCATCACTATCACGCATGTCCTCCAGATATTCATCCGCTGGAGGAGCGTCAACATCTTGCCCGGCTGTGACTTTCTCAAGTAATACTACGTCGTCATCATCGTCAATCTCTTCTCCACCGTCATCTTCTACTTCCATTATTTCTAATGATTCGGTTATGTCTATCACAAAATCCCCCGGGAGCCCATCTTCTTGGAAGAACTCTCCCTCATATGTATTTGGGTCTATGTTGTAGTCTTCATTGTTTGGGACAGGTAGTCTACCGTGTGGTGATACCTTGTACACAGCGTCCCAACCTTGTAAACATTCGTTGGTTTTGCACGGGTATGAGAGATAATACACTTGTGTGGCCTATTGAGCCACAATGTAGACATCTTCTCCGTCATAGACGGATGACTGTCGAATTTTGACCAGTCCAACATCCTTGGTCTCTTGGGTTTGGTCAGGATCAAACCAATGGCATTTGAGTAAGACAGGTTTTAGGGGCTTGCAACCAGGAAACGTGAGTTGACATATTTCTTCAACTATTCCATAGTAGTCTTTTCCATTAGTGCTTGTCGAACAAACTCCGGAGTTTGTGGTTCTTCGGTTCGCCCGACTCTGCTCATGACTTTTTTTGTGAAAGCGGTACCCATTCACATCATAGCCGCCGTATGACGCGATCCTTAACTCACAACCAATGGAAACCTGTCTTAACTCAGGATCCATCGACTTTTCGCTTTGGCCCTGCAAGTAGAAGCAAGACATATCATTGTAACATTCGCACCTACGAGGATTGTGTTATGTGAAACAAAAAGTATGAGGCTCTCCTAAATGATCGCACCTTCCGCTTGAACCAAGAAATGAAATCGTGGTCATCAAGAAGTTTATCAACTTCATCCGGCTTGGGTGGATTTCTTCCCCGCCAGAATTGACGGGTAAATTATCTGTGCGTACGAGGAGGTTAGGTACTGTTATCAGAAATGGAAATGATGGATAACTAGTTAGTTGAGAACTTACTCAATATAGGGAAGCACTTCAGTAAGGTTTTTCAGCACATATATCATGATAGTGCGCCACTCATTATATTGCAAGTTCCGATAAGTTGCAACACTTGCTCTTCCGAGTTGCCCTTTGAAGATGCTGAGGTTCGATTCATTTTCGTCGGCATTGTAGCGAGGGGTTGGATTATGCACACTTGGAAGGGTGTTAGCATAGTATTTAGTTGTGAAGTTTGTCACCTCCTCAGTACAGTATGCCTCAGCAATGAAATTTTTGTAAATATTATGCATAAATGTTTAAATGGATGTAAAATTACCATAAACTAACATGAGACAATTGCATGTTGTATGTTCACTAGAGAAAACGTTTTGAAGTCAAAACAAAATTCAAATTTTACTAAGTTTACAAACCAAAGGAGATCACTCTAAACACTTTAGAACTTCTAGTGAGATGCTTCGGTTTGTAAACACTATGCGTGACGAAATATTCAAAACCTTCCCTACTCTTTATCACAACTTTCCCATACCATATCATGACCTCTCGATGAATCTCATGATTTTCTAACTTCGTTTGCATTTTTTACAATTAAAAAACTTTACCAATGAACGTCGATTCTCATCCTCCGTGAATCAAATGTACATAATTTCAACCAGTTTGGTCGGGAAGGTCTTAAAAAGGACTCAATTACACGAATATCATTTTTCCACGAACTTTACCTTACCATTTCATGTACTTGGAGTTCAATTTTAATTTATGTGAAGAAAATCCTTTTAAGGAAAGAAATTCATAAAAAATACCAAATAAATCGAGATGAGTACCAATTTGAGATACAGAGTACAAAGTAATGCATTTGTAGTGGACAAATCAAAAGAAATAAAAAAACCAAAGTTTTAAAATAATCTTTGTCGTGCGCCGGCAAGAAACGCACGGCAAAGATATATCTGTGCCGTGCGTTCCATATAGGGCGCACGACAAAGGCTAACGGCCGTTAGCGTCCGCCCCAGCTGTCCGCCGTGCCACGGGTGGCGCACGTGCCCGGGCCTCTTTGCCGTGCGCTACGGCCCAACGCACGGCAAAGATGTCTGCACCGTGCGTTTATCGGAGCCGTGCGTCGTGTCGTAAGCGCACGGCAAAGAGAGGTCTTTGACGTGCGCCCGATAGAAAGCGCCCGGCAAATCATTTGGCGCCCGGCAAAGGCAGTCTTTCAGGTAGTGTGCAACCCATTTCACGACCCCAGATGTCCCTGTCGGTGCAACGCTAGCTATGCTCCGATCCCAACACTAGTTAGGATCAATGGCGCGAAGAAGCCGGTGCCACGTTACGTTGCTTCGAGGGAACACGATATAATGTGGCTGACATCGATCGTGTTTATATATATGTCGTTGTTTACCTTTCGACTTATATGTTTGTCATATTGAGTGTCTTCCTGAATGCATGCATCATATCATGCCGTATAGCTTATTGCAGCGGTGTGTGTGGTCGTCAGTGCATCCGCGCGCGTTCTACGCCGTACACGTCACTGCATGCGCAATTGGCATTGACCTCGACGAAACAACCACCGGTACAGCTCCAGATCTTGGCAGCTTATTTTGCAAGTTAATTCATATGATTGGTTGATGAGTCGATGAATTGTGTTTCCCTATATATGGTGAACTGGTGACGGAACTTGGAAATTTATTATTATCTGAATTCGAACTAACAGGAGTGTGATTGTGATCAAGCAACGTTTTTTAAAATAATATTTTCCAGAAGAAAAAGGACTTTTACTATCAACTGCCTCAGTGTTTAGTCACAGATATGACACAAACCGGCCCTTGGGAGTTGCCCGATTGCTGCATAACACAACCGCTGTGGCAGTGCTCTGCTCTTCAAGGATCGAAGCTGGATAATCCTCGGGTGAAAAGATCGGGATGTTCTACCTTAATCTATACTATAAGGAGCGAAAACAATTGAAAATATTTTTTATCTGAATCGAACCCACCTCCCACCTCACATCAGACCCACCGTACAGTAGTTAAAGGGTGGGACCAGCCTTGACCTAACGGTGCAGACCGAAGAAATTGATTGAAGGAAAATATTTCTGCCAATAGAGCGTGTTTTTTTCACCGAAGGCTAGCTAACCCCCACGCGTACCCGCGAGGCCCGCTCACCTGTCTGGTACCTACGCCGCCTCATGGTCTACTCGCTCACGCCGGCTTGTTCGCCTTTCGACGGAGCGGCCGTTAGCTACGGGCTTCGCCGCTCTCGTGCTTCCTCGTGTCCGCGGCGCCAGGCGCAGGCAGCGGGCAGGGGCAGGGCCTCTCGCCATGCTGCACCTGTCATCATGTTGTTGTTCCTAGTTCCGCACCGCGGACACCCGCACTGCACCACGGCGCGCGTCCTATTTCGAGGTCGCGCACGGCCGCGACCTCTGGGCGTTCAACGACGCCATGGCGTGCGACGGCTGGTTGGTGATAGACATACTTCTGCGTGACCACCGCGACATGTTCCGGGGCCTCGTCACGTTGGTCGACGTCGGCGGCGGTTCTAGCGGCACCACGAGGGCCATCGCCACCGCGTTGACGCACGTCAAGTGCAGCGTCCTTGAACTGCCAGACGTCGTCACCGGCATCCCGCAAATTAAGCGAGCGCAGCGGTGTGGAGTTCGTCGCCGGGGACATGTTTGAGAACGTCCCCAAGGCCGATGCCATCCTCAAGGTCTGGTGCACACTTTATTTCGCTATTTCATGACACATGAGCCCATCACTCTCCCTTTACCTTGTGAAACTGAAGACGTTCTGGTTGCTTGCACAACAGGAAACTGTGGCTTCGCCAACAGCCCAGATCTTTCCCAACAGCCAAGACCAGAGCTGTTGGCGAAGAAACTCTTTCCCAACAGGAAAACTCTGCTGTCGGGAAAGAAATCTTCGCCAACAGCCCAAAATCCAAGGACTGATGGCAAAGTTCGGCTGTTGGCGAAGGGGTTCTTTCCCAACAGGAATGCTGTTGGGAAAGAAAAGCTGTTGGCGAAGCCCCGGCGTGGCCAAACGGTGCCGACGCCGTCCGCTTCGCCAACAGCTTCGCCGTTAGCTGTTGGCAAAGGGAGCAACCCTTCGCCAACAGGGCTACCACGCTGTTGGCGAAGAGCCTTCTTTCCCAACAGCCTTACAGTGCTGTTGGCGAAGATTGCTCTTTGCCAACAGCATGTGCATGCTGTTGGCAAAGAATTTTCATTTTTTCGAATTTTAAGTTCAAACTTTTTGGTAGCCTTGCTACATTGTTTACAAGCACATGGTTAAATGTGGGCCCTTTTTGCAACATTTAGCTATATTTCGTTAATCATTTTCGTTCACTTCAATTTTCTGGCATAATCCAATTTTGAACTGCAGGTGCGTGCATTAATGAAACTTAGGCGTTCGAAAAATGATATTCAAGATGGGGAGTGTGTTTTGAGGCCGTGTCCCAAAGCTCACCCAAAATTTCGAAGTCCTTGTATACATAACACGACGGTCCAGGCGTGGTACAACTGTTTTTTAATTATATAAAATCCAAACGAAGTCGAAAAATCATGAAACTTGTCGGGGTGTCTTGTTATCGCATGTGGAGGCTACAATAAACATTTGACATTTGAGAAAGTTTGAAGCAAGTTACCGCGTCGGATGCTCAAAACCTAGACATCTCCACATGTGCTCACAAGTGACCACATGGTAAGCCCAACTTCGTTTCCTGGTTCTGTTCAAAGGTACCATCCGAGTAACCTCGTTTCCACTTTGCTCCTAGGAGCGAGTAATTTAACGATCGAACCGTCGTAACCCTGCAGGCCCAGGAAGATGCGCTAATGAGTGCTGAATTGAGAGAGGTGGGCCTTGGCATCAACCGTAAGGTCAAGTCATTCACCGTTTATGATGTCAATGGCTATCACTTTCGCACTAGAGGCCACGAGGAGAGCAGGCCCCAACAGAAAACCACATGCAACGGTGTTTGTACGCCCGGCAATGATAAGAAGAACTATTACGGCATAGTCGAAGAGATATACGAGCTCGAATTCAAGGGTAGCAGTTCTTTGAAGCCAGTGGTATTCAAATGCCATTAGTTCGATCCTAATGTCATGAGAGAAGACCTTAAGATTGGGCTAACCGAAATTCGACAGGATTCCAAATATAATGGAGATGATGTCTATATTGTGGCTAACCGAGACGCCACGCAAGTTTATTACCTTCCATGGGCGTGCCAAACTGATCCAAGGCTTGCGGGTTGGAGCCTTGTGCACATGGTATCGCCGCGCAGTAAAGCACCTCTCCCAAACGATGATGATTAGAACTTTGACCCAACGACAGATGAGTTCTATCAACCTGAGGGGCTAGATGGGCGATTTGAGATAGACATTTCTGCGCTAATGACGATGAGCATGGAAGAAGACAACGACATCGATGAGGACGAGGGTGATGACGTGCTAGATGCTAAGGACTTACAACTCCTTGAGCGATGGCAGAGGAAGCGCGATGGAGCTGTTCTGGATGATGACGATGGCGATGAGGATGATCGAGAGCTCGACAATATTGATAGTGATGACGAGGACAGTGGTGATGAAGTCGCACAAGTCGTATTGCCATACGCGGAGATTATGTCGCCTCCACGTAATACAACTACTTGTAATTTACAATTATATTTCTTTATTTACAACTAATTGTCATTTACAATTATGTTTCGTTATTGTTTTAATCGTTGTCATTGCTAATTGTTTTAATCGTTGTCATTGCAGGCACTCGATGAAATGCCAGACGGCAGGAAGAGGCTGCCGAAGCGGACCTGCCCCTCGCTCTACGGCGGTCGCAGCGAGCAGGAGCTAGACGTGGAGGAGTAGGTCGGTAGGGAGGAGGAGCCGACCTGGACGGAGGAGCCGACCCGCAGCAGACGTCTCCGGCAGAGGAGGCTAGAGTTCGTGATGAGGACGACGACGATGACGATGACCGGGGACGGTGGCAGCGGTGGCGGCGGCGACGACGACGACGAGGGCCACGACACCGGGTGTGGCAGTGGCGGTGGCGGCCATGACGACGACGACGAGTGTCACGGCGCGTGGTGCCTTCCTCAGGTTTGAGGAAGCCCTACAAGCGTGGGCCCTCGACGCTCCCTACCCAAAAGCCGCTTCCCCACCAGCGCAAGGTGATTGCGCCCGTCGGGAAAGAGTAAGTAAACTACCTTTTTCATATTGTTCACATAGCATGTTGAAAACTGAATTTCAGACTAATAATTTTTGTTAATGACTCGTGCAGGGCCTGGGTGTTTATGGAGGGGGGTACCGGTGCACGCCATATCAATGGCAACCTCTCCCTGCTGATTAAGGAGTACTACCCTGGCTTGGTCACCACCGACGGCGTTCGAAAGCCGCCCATGAAGTGGGAACACTTCCACCTTCACACCGTCCCCGTGCCCGAGCCCGAAGGCAGCGATCCTGCTGGTTCACCTGCACACGAGTCACTTGCGGAGAAGATCAAGAGGGAGTTTTGGGTGAGTGTTTTCATCGCAACGCATTTCTCAATACTACACATTTGTTGGACGTTCTTGAAATAATGAAATGATACATGATGTGTGCGTGCAGGGGTACTGGAAGTGCGCGGATGGGAAAGAGGCGGAGGCGGCGATCGTGTTGGAGAACGCCTGCCATGCACGTCTCAGGGACATGTACCACGATGCGCGCATCCAGTGCGTCATCAACCACTACCGCAACTATCTTGGTGGGGTGATCAAGAAGGAATGAGTCAGGCAGGAGATCATCCTCCAGAGGGAGACCGACCTCACCGAGGAGGAGTACTTGACGGTAATTAAGCAGTAAACATTCGTTCTGTTTGCTTCCGTGAAACATTCAATTCATCTTCTGACATGTCAAATACTTGATGTTTCTTAGTGGATACCGGGGTGGTGCGACAAGGACCCAGAATGCTGGCAGGCCATTGTGCGCTGGTGGAGATCGGACAAGTGCTACGAGGAGAAGAAAGAGCGTCGGGAGCGCCGGGAAAAGGCTGCAAGGGTAGCACACCACCAAGGGAACCGGTCCCTCCCGCAGTTCATGGACGCATGGGTATGATAATGTTGATCTATTTACTATAGTGCTCAATCTATTTACTTGTAACCATGCTTGTGTTTTCCTCGCAGAGGGCATCTCATGGTGGGGAGGAGATCAACGAGGTGGCAGGGTACGCCCTTTCTCACAAGGGCAAAGCGAAGGACCCGGACAACAGGTGGAACCCGGAGGACGGGCGGACGCGTACACCAACGCGAACGTGCGGCCCAAGCTCGTCGAGTACGGCGGCCGCGTTTCGCCGAGCCATCCGAAAGAAGACAAGGACCCCTTCAAGGAGCCCCTAGACACGGAGATCGTGACGAGGTTGGGAGGAGGGAAGCAAGACGGCTCCCTCTTGGATGGCCAACGCCGCCATCGGCCCGTCCCACTACTCCCACGGCGAGGGAGATTCAAAAGGCCGGTCCGTAGCTCCTCCGCATCCCGATAGCGCCCCGACGGCCGACCACATACCGGCAGAGATAGAGGTAAGTGCGGTTTCATTTGTTGTGCACTCGTTTCACACACCTTGGCTTCACATACCATGCGGGTGTAATATTGCGGGGGCGAGGTTCCGGGGAGATGATGCGGCCCCGGTGGCGGCCCAGGACGCGGCCCACCAGCAGAGCTTAGCGGCAATGGCGGGGCACTACCAGCGTCAGATAGCGGACCTGGCCGGCTTCGTCAAGTCCAAGTTCCCGGACGAGCAGGAGCTTCCTCCCTCGCTCTTTGCTGCACCACCACTCCCAGTGCCTCCTCCTGTTCACGCTCCAGTGAGTATATTGCCTTTTGCTTTAGCTTGTGCGGCCATCCTGCAGTACTAATTACATCACTTGTCCTTTGCGCGAGGCTCGGTCGACGGGTTCGAACCCGACTCCGGGTGCTAGCCCTCCATCGGGTCTTTCTCCACGACCCGACCAACCCCACGCGCGGGCGTACACGTGGGCTCCACCGTCGCGAGAACTACTCGTCGTGGCGGGGGCGCGGACGCGGCGGGGGCCTCGCCGGCCCCTGCGGCACTACGACCCGCCGCAAGGGTCGGGGGTGGACTCAGGCGCAGCCACAGCCACAACCTCAGTCAGGGTGGTGTGCGTTGGAGCAAGGTGGGGGCGCTGGGACCTCTGGGGACGGCGCCGGGACTGTCGGTGTTTTAGACCGGCAACCTACTAAGGGGAGTACCCGAAGTAGATGAATGTGGCCTCGCCCGTCACCGTCGAAGACCACGAAGGCCGCCGGCGGGAAGAAGAGGGCCCGTGAAGAGGCCGCCGGATCTGCCGCAGGGACATCACCGCCGGTGTCCCCGCCGCGGCCAGATCCAAACCGTGAATGGAAGAAGTCCAAGGCGAAGACTGAAGACTTGCTGGCCCTTCTCAACAGTGGATTCCTGTGGGAGAAGGAGGTGGACATGTGGAGGGCCGCCGCCGGGGATCCGTACCCCATGGAGAAAAATCCGGACGAGATACCGATGTTTGCACGGTTCGCGGAGCGCGGACTGTCTCTCCCGGTGAGCGACTTCTTCAAGGGGCTACTGGGGTATACGGCATCGAGTACCTCAACCTCAACCCCAACGGTATCTTCCACACCGCCATCTTCATACATTTTTGCAAAGCCTTTCTGGAGATCAAGCCCCATTGGATCTTGTTTCGGAAGTTCTTCCGGGTGAAGCCGCAACCAAGCGCCAGCAATCCCCAAGTAGTCAGAGGAGCAGGGATCCAGATGAGGGAGGATGCCGCCGAGCAGTACCTCTCCATGGTGGAACTCGGAGCCGACGATGCAAGAAGGACTCCAGTTGCCCGAGTTGTTGGCGAGGATCAAGGTGCTGAGGGAAGCCGGGCTGAGGGCCGAACACGTGGCCTTCAGCTTCATGAAGCGAAGGGTGCAGCCGCTGATGGCCCACGACACGCTGGGGTACGAGTACACCAGCGACGACGACATGTCGCGGATGCCTGGAGATGAAGTCGACGACGATGACATTGTTGACAGGCTGGCCTGGATCTTCAAAGATATGCCGGCGTACACGCCGTGCCCAGTACCAGAGTACTCCGCCGCGCGCCCACCAAATAAGGTTAGTAGCCGCATCCATAGTCGAGTACTCATTACGTAAGAGTAGTCCCACTGATGAGTTGTGCTTCTTGCAGGATGACTTGATGAAGTTCGTCTCCGAGCCGGCGTTGCCTCCTCAGCTGGTCGAGGTCCCAGAAGAAGGGAAGGCCAAGGCCAAGGAGCAGCGTGAAGTCGACGAGGGAGACGACACCGTTGTCGTTGAAGACACGTCAGACGAGGACGACGACGAGGAGACACTGCAGGACCGCTTCCAGTTGCGGTCGAGGTTCAGCCGCCCTGGCTTGCCTCATGTACCTCTCGTTCAGGATTCGCTGGCTAGCCTGGAGGCTAATCTGCCCGCGCCGCCAAGGAGGCCGCGCAATGCGTCCCGCAAGCGCGTGGACAAGAAGATGAAGGTCACTAAGACCACGTCTCAGGAGGTAAGCCATCTTCACTAGTGTAGTCGAGTTCTGATGTCTCGAGTTTGTGTGTTGACGACAGAGTTTCCTTGCTTGTAGGAGATGCCACCTTCCGAGCTCGTTGAGCAGGGCGACGAAGGTGATTGGGACACGGTGGGGGAGGTCGCTGGTAGTTGTAGCCCAGCCCCCACTGTCGAAGAGCTTTTGGCGCAGATGGAGCGCCAGCCCCCTGTTGCTCAGGGGAGCACAGAACCCGCCGCTGCTGCTATTGAAGAGGAAGCAGCCGCATAGGCACAAGAAGAGGCGCCTGCCGAGGCGGGACTGGTCGACATCGCCAGTATCCTCGGCGCCCCAACCGTGACGGTAGTCCGATCGAGCTTGTAAGTGTTGATTCTTCCCGAGTAGTACTTGATGTGGTAGTCGTACTTGATTGACAACCGGCTTGTGTACTCTGCAGGAAATCGACAGACCTGTCCTGGGAGGGGGATGAACCTGCTGCAGCGGTGGCGGAAGAGGAAGCCGCACCATCCGCTGAGGAGTCCGCTCCCGCCCCTCTGGCGGAGCCCGAAGCACCGATCGCTGAGGCTACGCTGCCCGAGGCCAGCATCGTTGAAGGTAAGTGCTCTGCTGAGATTGGAATGCCTAGTAGAGTAGTCGTAGTCGCCAGGTATGACTGATGCACTTGTTCTCTTTATCAGCAGGTGCTGAGGCCGAGGGAAGCGAGATCCTGTCGGCGGTGCCCGTAGAAGACGTGGCACCGGGAACTCAGGAGGCTGCCGTAGAAGCCCCCGAGCCGATGGAGGTGGCCGCCGGAGAAGCCGCCGCGAGAACTGGAGGAGAAGGGGACGCCGCGCTGCCAGAACCCACTCTGGAGGTGGTCGTCCGCTCGCGGAGATCCAGGACGCGGAGCCAATCCGCTCGACGCTGATGACCGAAGCTGCTACGAGTAGTCGTGGCGGGATCGAGTTGTTGGCAGATGATCTCGTCGACCCGGCGACGGTGGCTCGGCACCTGGAAGCGGTGCGCCAAGCTGAGCAATGGATGAAGGTGAGTAGTCATAACCCTTGAGTAGTCCATCCTTTAACGTTGAGTACCCATCTGATGTGTGTTGTCTGGGCAGGATGTTGCTGAGAGGTCCCGTCTGAAGTCAGAGATGCTTCCAGGGTACGGCGACGCGGTGCTCCGGGCCGAGACATTGGAAGAGCAACTCGTGAAGTCCCGGAAGCACGCTGCCGCCATGCAGTCAAAGCTGGACACCGCCTTCGCCAAGTATCACAATGACGTCCAAGAGATGCAGGCGAAGAGCGACGACTTGGTGCGGAAGAACAAGTCTCTTCGCAACAAGAACAAAGGTACACCATTGTCTTGTTGAGTACTTATTGGAGGTCGAGAGGTAGTCTAACCCGTTGTGACTTGTCGATTGCAGAGCTTGAGACTCGAGTTGATCAGCTGAAGGCTTCGGAGACTGATCTAAAGAACCTTTTCTACCGGGAGCAGGAGGCCTGCCAGGTACTGGAGTATGATTATAAGGAGCTTGCTTACGAGTGCGATAAGCACATGGAGCTCCGTATTGCATCAGACCGTGACCTCGTCAACTGCTACAAATCATTGCAGAAGCTGAACGAGGATTGCGAGAAGCTGCGGGCCCAGCTCAAGGAACTTGAAGAAGCCACGCTCCCCATCGCGAGGTTGCTGGTGCCTCATCCTGGCGGTCCCAAGATAGCGCCGCTGGTGGACCGATTGAAAGAAGCCCCCAGCCGGCTGGCGACCTACGTGAAGCATTTGGCGAAGTCGATCCCGAACCAAGTGCTGGCCTTCATGAAGTCGTACTTCCCGAAGGCTCCGTAGATGTAGTCGCCGGCGGACTAGCCGCCAATTGCACCGACGAGCAGTATGCGGAGCTGCTGGAGCAAATGGCGCCTATTGCAGATCAAGTCGCCGAGAAACTTAATCTCCAGTAGTCCTGTAATAGTTAGCTCGTAGCAGTAGTTGTACAAAAACAATTGTAATGAAATTGTTTAAGTATGAATGAAGAAAAACTTCCATCAATGAGTACTCGTTGCCGCGATCTTTGAATGCGGAGTCCCATCGTGGAGTTGTCGCGAGTAGTCGTACTCGGTAGGAGTCCCGTTGAGGGGAGGAAAACAGTAAAGTAGTTGATGGATAATCAAACTTTATTACTGAAGTACACCTGGATGGCCGTGGCCGTAGTTCTGAGTAGTCGCCGGGACCGGAGGCCGCCTATGGCTAAGTAGTGCTAGGGCGTGTAGCCTCTTACGGCGAGGAGATCCGTAAGTAGCCGTATAGGCTGGATCTAGGAGTACATGGTCTCTCAGTAGACCGCTGCTAGAGTCCTTTGTCGCTCGTTGCAGCCCAGGATCCGTAGGTAGCCGCATGGGCTGGATACTGGAGAGGAGTAGTCCGGAGACTTGTGCCTGGACCCGGAGGCCGCTTACGGCAGAGGGGCTTGATGTAGTCGTGTAGACTTGAGCCCCCAGGGTAGTCGTGTAGACTAGGCGTAGAACCGACAGAGTTGGTCGACGTTCCACGAGTTGTTGACGTCTTCTCCTTCAAGTGTCTGGAGGCGGTAGGAGCCCGGTCCGGTCACCTTTGCAACTGTGAAGGGACCTTCCCAGGGAGAGCTGAGCTTGTGTAGTCCTTCCGTGTTCTGGATGCGACGGAGGACGAGATCACCAATGTTGAAGGAGCGTTCCTTAACGTTGCGATCGTGGTAGCGTCGGATACCCTCCAAGTACCTTGCTGATTGAACGAGGGCGGCGCAGCGAGCTTCTTCGAGCCCGTCGATGCCAACTCGTCTGCTGTCTTCAGAGACGCCTTCGTCGTAGTGCTCCACTGCTGGTGATTCCCACATGACATCAGTAGGGAGGATTGCTTCAGAGTCGTAGACCAGGAAGTACGGGGATTGTCCTGTAGGCTTGGAGGGCTGAGTACGTAGCCCCCAGAGTGCATTGGGTAGTTCTTTGATCCACTTGCCTCCTTTAGAGTTAGCAGTGTCGTGTAGCCGCTTCTTGAGAGCGTCGAGCACCATCCCGTTGGTGCGCTCGACTTGTCCGTTGGCCCGAGGATGGGCAACTGAGACATATCGGACGTCGATCCCGCTGTTCTCGCAGTACTCTCGGAAGCGGTGATTGTTGAAGTTGGAGCCCGTGTCCGTGATGATGCGATTGGGTAGTCCGTAGCGATGCACAAGTTCATCCGAGAAGTCGAGTACTCGTCGGCCCTTGGGGCATGTAACTGGCTTGACCTCGATCCACTTGGTGAACTTGTTGATGGCCACCAGTACTCTGTTGAAACCACCTGGCGCAGTTGGGAGTGGCCCAATCATGTCGAGCCCCCAGCAAGCGAAGGGCCAGGTTGGTGGTATGGTGACTAGCTTGTAGGCTGGGACATGTTGTCGCTTGGCGAAGTATTGACACCCTTGGCACCTTCGACGAGTTCTTCGGCGTCGCCCGCAGGCGTGGGCCGCAGAAGGCTCGTCGGAAGGCCTTGCTGACCAGCGTGCGAGAGGACGCGTGGTTGCCGCAGACGCCTTTGTGGATCTCCTCCAAGATGTCTTTGCCTTCTTGTCTGGGAACGCACTTCATGAGTACTCCCGAAGATGCGCCGCCTGTAGAGCTTGTCTCCGACGAGGACATAGGACTTGGCACGGCGGATGAGCTGCTCAGCCAAGTTCTTGTCCGAGGGAACCTTCTGCTCGCTGAGGTAGTCGATGAAAGGTTGCCTCCAGTCCACGTCAATCATCATGACCTCCTGCCCAGTCGGGGGATGCGCTGGGGCAATGGTTGGTGGCGCCGGCTCCGGGATGGATGGCGCGTGAACCTCGTGGACGAAGACACCCGCTGGTACTTGAGTGCGAGTAGAACCAAGCTTCGACAGGACGTCCGCTGCAACGTTGTTGTCGCGGACAATGTGGTGGAATTCGAGACCATAGAACTTGTTCTCGAGCTTGCGGACTTCTAGGCAGTAGGCGTCCATGTTCTCCTTGTTGCGGTCCCAGGACTTGTTGACTTGGTTGATGACCACTGCGGAGTCACCATAGACTAGTAGCCGCTTGATGCCAAGTGAAGCCGAGAGGCGGAGCCCGTGTAGGAGAGCTTCGTACTCGGCTTCATTGTTTGAGACCTTCCAGAAGATCTGTAGGACGTACTGGAGTTGTTCGCCTGTTGGAGAGATCAAGAGTACTCCTGCACCTGCGCCCTCGAGGTTGAGTGAGCCGTCGAAGTACATCACCCAGTGCTCTGGTCGCTCGGTTGGAGTAGGTAGCTGATTCTCCCGCCACTCTGCCATGACGTCGACTAATGCCTGCGACTTGATGGCTGTGCGTGGCTTGAAGTCGATGTTGAGGGCACCGAGTTCGATCGCCCACTTGGAGATTCTTCCGGTAGCATCTTGGTTCCGCAGGATGTCGCCGAGCGGGTAGTCGGTGACGACGGAGATCGAGTACTCCTGGAAGTAGTGTCGTAGCTTCTGCGAGGTGATGAGCACTGCGTACAGAAGCTTCTGTACGGGCTGGTAGCGTGTCTTGCATTCTGACAGGACCTCGCTGACGAAGTGGACTGATCGCTGGACTGGGTAGGCGTGGCCGTCTTCCTGCCGCTCGACGATGATGGCAGTACTGACCACGTGAGTAGTTGCAGTGAGGTAGAGCAGCAGCTGGTCGCCTTTGCGAGGAGCCGTGAGGACTAGTGGCTTTGATAGGAAGTCCTTGAGCTGGCCAAGGGCTTGGTCCGCCTCTGTGGTCCACACGAACTTCTCTTGGTGCTTGAGTAGTTTGAAGAAGGGAGCCCCCGTTCTCCAAGCTTCGAGATAAATCTGTTTAGGGCCACCATGCACCCGGTCAGCTTCTGGACGTCTTTGATGGACGTGGGAGCTTTCATGCTGGTGATGGCGGAGATCTTCTCAGGGTTGGCTTCGATGCCGCGATGGCTGATGATGAAGCCGAGTAGTTTGCCCGAAGGTACGCCGAAGACGCACTTGTTCGGGTTGAGCTTCCAGCGGTACTCGCGCAGGGATGCGAAAGTCTCTTCAAGATCGTCGATGAGGGTACTGGAGTTTCTGGTCTTAACGACCACGTCATCCACGTAGGCTTCGACGTTCTTGTTGAGTTGCCTCTTGAAGCAGGCCTGGATAGCTCGTTGATATGTGGCGCCGGCGTTCTTCAACCCGAAGGACATGGTCGTGTAGCAGTACGCGCCAAACGGGGTGATGAACGTGGTCTTCTCCTAGTCTTCTTCCTTGATCGCGATCTAGTGGTACCCGGAGTAGCAGTCGAGGAAGCAGAGCAGGTCGCAGCCCGCCGTGGAGTCGATGACTTGGTCAATCCGCGGCAACACGAAGGGGTCCTTGGGGCAGTGCTTGTTGAGGTCGGTGTAGTCGACGCACATCCTCCACTTGTTCGAGTTCTTCTTGCGAACGAGTACGGGGTTGGGGAGCCACTCAGGATGGAAGACTTCTTTGATGAAGCCAGCCGCGAGTAGTTTGGCGAGTTCCTTCTTGATGCCATCCCGTTTGTCGTCGGCGAAACGGTGGAGGTGTTGTCGCTTGGGGGGAGCTTTAGGATCGACATTGAGGGAATGCTCGATCAACTCCCTGGGCACCCCTGGCATGTCCACTGGCTTCCACGCGAAGATGTCGCGGTTAGCCCGGAGGAAGTTGATGAGCGCGTCTTCCTATTTGGGGTCGAGGCCGGCCCCGATGGTGGTGGTCTTGCTGCTATCGCCTGTCCCGAGGTCAATTGTTTTGACCACAACCTCCTCAGCTGGCTGAGGCTTGTTAGCTTTGTCTGACTTCTCTGGGATGTCGAGTTCACTTGGGGCAAGCTTCTTCGACGCAGCGTAGATCTCCATCATAGCATTGGGTACTTGATTTGTGG
This sequence comes from Cenchrus americanus, assembly GCA_947561735.1. Lineage (NCBI taxonomy): Eukaryota > Viridiplantae > Streptophyta > Magnoliopsida > Poales > Poaceae > Cenchrus > Cenchrus americanus. The sequence continues at coordinate 198,984,366 of OX387240.1, forward strand.
AGGCGATCTCCACAGCTTCCGTGTCGCAGTCGTGCGAGATCTTCAAGTCCCCTTGCAGTGAGAGTACACCTGCTGGACTTGGCATCTTGAGGACCAAGTAGGTGTAGTGGGGTACCGCCATGAACTTGGCGATAGCTGGTCTGCCGAGGATGGCATGGTAGGACGTCTCGAAGTCTGCGAAATCGAACTTGACGTACTCGGTACGATAGTTGTCCCGAGATTCCCCAAAGGTAACTGGTAGGACCACTGAGCCCAGTGGGATAGCCGCGTTGCCGGGGACGATGCCGTAGAAAGGCGAGCTGCTCTTGGTGAGCATGTGGGTGATGTCGAGCCCGATTTTCTTCAAGGTCTTGGAGAAAAGGACGTTGAGCCCGCTTCCACCGTCGATGAGGACCTTGTTGAGCCTGGAGCCCGCGACCACCTGCTTCAGGACGAGGGGGAACCACCCTGGTTCGGAGAAGCTGGTCCATTGATCCGCGCGGGAGAAGGTAATGGGTACCTCCGACCACCTGAGAGGGGTCGGAACCGCTGGTTCAATGCTCATGACTTCTCGACGAGTAGCCTTTTGTTCCCGTTTGCTGGGTAGTCCGCCGAAGAGGATGTTGACAGTCTTTTCGGGTTCCTGGAAGTCGTCATTGCCTCCGTCGTTCTTCTTCTTGCCTTTCTTGTAATGAGGGTGCGGTGGCTCTGGAGTACTCTTGAGTGCTCGCCTGAGTTGGTAGCACTGCTCGGTGGTGTGGTTGCCGTCCAGATGCCACGGGCACTTCTCTTTCAGCAAGTCTTTGAAGCCGCCAGAGGTCTTCTTCGAGTTCTCCTTCGCAGAGCGTTGGATAGCCGTGACAGTGTTGTCTGGCTTGCGCTTGCGGTTGGGACCCGAGTAGTTGTTATTGTTGTGACTGCCTTGGTTCCCGTTGTTGCCGCTGCCACCGCCCGTGTTCTGCTTGCTCTTGCCATGGATGGCATCGTACTTGGCGTTGGCTTTGTCTTCTTCATCCGCCCAGGACGTGATCATATCCTTGAGATGGGGGATGGACTTGGGGCGGCGGCGACCGAAGTCTTCGAATGTGCGACGGTGGTAGAGGCCGTCTTGGAAGAGGTCGATGACCTCCTTGTCGGTGACGTCGACTACGGTGGCGCGCTTGTCGAAGAAGCAGTGCATGTACTTGCGGAGGGTCTCGCCTTGTTCCTACTTCACCATGGCCAGGTCCATGCGAGTACCCGAGCGACCCATGGCGCCCGCGAAGTTGCTGGTAAACTGCTCCTTCAGCTGGTCCCACTTGTCGATCGAGTGCTTGTCCAGCGACTTGAGCCATGTGAGCGGAGCTTGGTCCAGGCAGAAGGGGAAGTAAAGGCACTTGGTGTCATTGTTGCCGCCAGCGTTCTCGATGGAGAGGGCTTAGCACCTGAGCCACTGGATGGGATCCTGCTTCGCGTCGTACTTGGTGATTCCCAAAGGTTTGAACTTGTCCGGGAGGAGCAAGTTGCGAAGACGAGGAGAGAAAGCGGAGAAGCCGTCGTTTTCGCTGGCGGTGGCGGACTTCTTCCGCCGCAGTTCTTCAATTTTCTAGCGGGCGTCGTAGCCGCCCTGTGAGGCTCCAGAGGCGTGGCTGTTCGCGTGGTCTCGACCGCCGCGACCGCCCCCGCCGCCGGCCCTCCGTTGGCCCCATGGTTGGAGCTTCGCCGCCGCCGCCGCCGCCGCCGGGGTCACGGCCGCCGCCGCCAGGGTTGCGGTGAGGGATGATCTCACGATTGCTGTTGCCGCCTTGTGAGGGCCCACCGGCGTTTGCACGAGTACGGTTGGGCTGAGCCGGCAGCTTGGCTCGAGTACGATTACGGACGAGGTCCGCGCTGCGACTTGTAGCTTCGTTATCGCGGTTCTTGGCGGGAGGAGGCTGGTTGACCCTGTTGTCGACTCGCATGAAGTAAGCGTCTTCTGCGAGCTTGGCAATGACTTCTCCAGCGCGTATCCCCTGAGCCTGGCGTGCGATCGCTGTGATCGACATGAGGCATTGCTCGGGGGTGGTGTGTACCCTGCTCTCGACGGCTTCGAGAGCTTCTGTGAGGTTGCGGATGGGGAGGTTGTCTCGGAGACGCCAGCGCCGTTCGTTGCGCTTTCTATTACGCTCACGTCGAGCGTCCATGTTGGCGTCAGTTTCATCCGCAGGTGCTTCAGCAAACAGCTCGTCTGCGGAGATGTCTTCAAGGTACCGGTCTTGTGCCATCCCTGAAGGTCCTGGCGTGTCGCCGGCAGCCATGAAGACTTGGCGATCGGGGTTGCCAAGACTGGAGTCGGAGCTCGCCACCTCGGTTGGAGTGTACGAGTCCGCTCGAGCGAGTGGTGTTCCCTCCTAGAACGGGAGCGAGTCGAGGTAGGCGACGTAACGTGAGTCTCCGCTTCTCAGGTCGGCGGGCTTGTGATCTGGCCAGTAGACAAATCTCCCGGCAGGCCGGCCCTGACAAGGGTTGCTCAGTAGTGTTGGCCTCGGACTCGGGATCCTCAGGATCTGACCCGAAGTCTCGTACGCGGAGTCCGAGTAGAAGCCGGAGAGGGGGTTGGAGTCCGAGGCGTGGCTGGGGGCGGTGTCGGAGTCCGAGTTGTACTCGGGTACGGGCTCCTTGCCGGCCCGGCGCGAAGAGGGATCCTCCGTGCGGGCCCTGCTGAGGTTGCGGGGCAACGCGTGGAGCGCTCACGGGGTGGTGAGACCACATGCGATGGCTGAGTAGTCGGCTCGCATGCGATAGCCCACGGGGACACCGAGTTCGAGTTGGAAGCGGATCCGAGCTCGAAGTCGGCGTGTTGATCGAAAAGCGAAATTTCGCCGAACTTGCCGGCGAGTTCGCCCGTGACTACTTCAGGAAGCGTCACGAAGCTGGTCTCCGGGTTGGGCGGCATGGTGAGGCGACGTTGGAAGGATCCCGCGTCGTCAGCAGTGCAGACCCAAGCGCCGAAGACGAAGATGTCGCCGCGGTTGAAGACGACGGTTGGCTTGATGTAGATAGGAGTCGTCGAGTTCGCCATGTGATCTCGGGCGAGAGCCCCTACCTGGCGCGCCAGCTGTCAGTGTTTTAGACCGGCAACCTACTAAGGGGAGTACCTGAAGTAGATGAATGTGGCCTCGCCGAGATCGGTAACTCGAAGGAAGAGACACGTGGCACACAATTTAGACAGGCTCGGGCCACGAGGTGCGTAATACCCTACGTCCTGTATGCTGCGTAGCTCTGGATTGATTGGGTACGATTACAAGATGATGCAATCTTACGCCGTGAGATGTGATGATCGAGAGAGGGGTCCCTGCCCTACCTTATATAGTTCGGGAGGCAGGGTTACAAGTCGGTTCAGGGAGAGAGTACTAGTCGAGTACGTCTAGGAGTCTTCCATACAGTGCAGGACATGTACAGCTTCCTAACCGAGTATTTCTCCTCTGTAGTCCTTGTGCTTCACGCCATCAGGTACCGTGCAGCGCAAGTCGGGTAGTCCCAGGGGCCCACCGAGTAGTCGGTCCTGGTACCCACCGAGGCAGTGGGCCTAGGGAGGTCCATACGACAGGGACCCATGGGGACGTGAGGACCATGTGTGGTTCGAGGACCGGTGGATGGTCGCTTCCTTGTGTGATGAGTGATTGACAACGTTGTGTGGACCGATTCTTGGCTAAGTATTGCAGGGTGCGGGTTGCGGCTTGACTCGTGTTGGTGCGGGTGAAGAACAAGCGCGAAAGGTCGTTGCGGTGAGGCCTCCAGGTGTGGAGAAGACAAGTAGGCTTCGTTCGAGGGACCCGGTGGCCAGTGGGGTCAAGTGCGGGCCGCATGGTGGCATGAACAGCAAGATGAAGTCAGGGACGGTTTCTTGGTTGAGCCTCAAAACCAAGGTCGAGCCGGGACTACGTGGGAGCCGAGTCATGAGTGGACATTGGCGGAGGCTACACCGAGTTCACAGGGTTTCCAGTGGTTCACCAGAAAACCACTGGGTTCCTTGGTTGATCCACAAAGCCAAGAACGAAGAACCGAAGACGGAGGTGCGGCGGCACCGGACCGGTCCGACCGGTGGGTCCGGCCGGTCCGACCGTAGGGACCGGTCCGCCGGTGAGGAGCACCGGTCGACCGGTGTGCGACGACGCGGTCCGAATCTTCGAAGCGGAGGACACGCGTCGGGATCGCATGGTTTGCGTCGAGGCTACGCGGGGTGCGGTCGCCGGGCATCCGTCGATGGTGAAGACATCAAGAATTCCAAATCCGCCCTTGAGGGGCTTGTATCCCTAGTTAGTAGAGAAGGGTATTTTGGACATTCGGTTGCCTCCATATAACCCAAGAGGTGAGAGGATGGCAGCCAACTCTTGGAACCCTAGCTCATTAGTTCTCCTATTTTCCACCTATTTTCCTTAGGTTTTCCTTAGGGCTAGCAAGAGAGCTTCACGGAGAGATCTTGTAGAGAGGGATGGATGATCGGGCGGCTTGCTAGACCTTGTACGAACCTTTGTTTCATGTATAGATGATTCGGCGTGGTTCCTCAAGGTTTGGATGTGTTTTCCCGTTGTTCTTGGTGGTGATTTTCGGAGCCCTTTCTCGGTGATTTCTTTGGATTGTTTTCGAGGCTTTTCTCTTGGGGATTTGATGGGGGAAATTTGTGGGAACCCTTCGTGGTTCTTTGGTCTGTGATTCCCCTCCCAAATCCGTGAGTAAAAGTGCTCGATTTTGGGGGTTTCTTGAGTTCTTGGGTTGGAGGTGCTTTCGGCGGGATTTCTTCGATTCCTCCTTTTTGGACGAGTTTTTGTGGGATTAAACTTGGCTATGGACTCCTCATGAGGTGTTCTTGATATCCCCAAAGTCTTGTTCAAGTCCGTGGAGCGATTCGGGAGATCGAGTTTTGGATTTGGGGGGAGTTGACCCGCGGGTGTCGTTCATCCCGAGCCGCCGGTGCCACACCGGTCTGACCGGTGCTCTTGACCGGTCTGACCGGTGCAAGCCCTTGTGGGTTTTTGCTCGGGTGAACGTCTTGGTGTGTTCGTTGTTGTCCCGAGGTGCTGTCTGTTTCGAGTTTGGGTCCGTTTGGTGGTCGGTTGGCCTGTTTGGTGTCTTGGGGGCTTTCGAGTCGTCATCGGTCCGACCGGTGTGTCTCACCGGTCCGACCGGTGTAGAGCCACTTAGTGTAAGTTGCTCGGTTTCACCGGCGGGGACCGGTCCGGCCGGTGGTGCTCACCGGTCCGACCGGTGTGGGTCCGTGGACTCGAGGTTTGGTTTTTCCGCTGCGTTTCTCGGGTCGGAAGGTTGCGTGTTGGTTCCTAGGTCCAGTGGCACTTCAGTGGCTAAGTGGGCTTGACCAACCTTGGTAGTGAGTCGGAGACGTGTGTTGGAAGCCGCGTTCGTCTTGTTGGAGTTTTCATCTCCTTCGAGAAGAATTTTTATCGGCTCCCATTCACTCCCCCCCTCTCTCGGTTCGCCGTATCGGTCCTTCAAGTGGTATCGAGCCGGTTCGGGTCTTTGTTGACTCTAACCGAGTCTAAGATCCAAGGATGGCGTACCGAGGAACGGGGTTCGGGTCCTCCACACTTCGATGGCAAGAATTACCGGATGTGGAGCAAGCGGATGGGTGCGTTCCTCCGCGGAAAGGGTCGGAGCCGCTTTGGGATGTCACGGTGGACACGGGCTATGTCCGGCCGATGGATTTCCTTGCTCCGGGGGTCGAGGGACGGATTCGACGCCAACAATAAGGCGGTCGACTACTTGTTTCGTGCTTTGTGTCGGCTGAGTTCGATCGGGTGCACACCGAGCACTTGGCTTGTAGGATTTGGGCGGTGTTGAAGGAGGCTCATGTTGGGAACGCCCGGGTTCGAGGGCACGGTTGTATGCGACCTACGGAGAGAGTACGAGAACTTCACTCATCTCCCCGGTGAGTCCATCGATGCCTTGTTTCGGAGGTTCACGGTGGTGGTGAACAACATGAGGGCCAATGTGGACGTGCTCCCGTACGATGATCATGATAGAGCGGTCAAGCTCTTACACTCTTTGGATCGTACGATATGGGGCGGAAAGTTCGAGGCCATAGTCGAGTCGGAGAGGTATGATACTCTGACGGTGAACGAGCTGTTCTCGAAGCTCAAGTCGGCTGAGGTGGATAGGGGCATGACTGCCAAGCTCGAGGGACCGACTGACTCCCATAGTCTTGCCCTCGTTGGTGGTTCCAAAGGAAAGACTAACTCTAACCCATCCACCGGGATGTTCTCATTTTCCTCTTTGATGTCTATGCCGGATGAGGAGTTTGATAACCTTGGAGAGGACGAGCCGGCGCCGTTGACGAGGCGGTTCGAGAGGCCGCACGAGAACCGCGTGAACATGAGGAGGAACACGAGGACCGCTTCCCGGTGCGGCAAGCCGGGACACTTCGTCGCCGACCGCCCGAGAAGGCCGAGAGCAAGGACAGCTACAAGCACAAGCCGAGGATGAACGATGGCAAGTACCGTTCGAGGCGCGACCACAAGAGCAAGCACAAGAACAAGTACAAGGACGAGCGACGATCGAGGAAGAAGGAGGGCCGAGGCAAGGCCCGGCGATGGTTGGAGCGAGCGACGTCGACTCCGGTTCCGCGTACTCCACCTCGAGCTCGAGCGGCGGTGAAGACGAGGGAGATCGCCGCAAGAACAAGAAGTCGTCCAAGAACCCGAGCGGGCCGAGCCGCTCGCGAGAGATGGCTTCGCACCATGGCGCCGAGCTCCGGCAGCAAGAAGAGCACACGGAGCGACTCGGACTCCGAGTCCGACGACGAGGTGCGTGATGAACTTCCCTTCTTGCGCCGGGAGAATGAGAGGCTTGGCTCTTTGCTTGATAACCGTGATGACATGCTTAGAGAGGCCAAGAAAATGAGGAAAGAGCTTAGGGCTTCACTCGAGGATGCTAGGACTAGAGTGGGCCGAGCTAGAGACACGGGTGCTTGATAGCAAGCTTGAGATTGATTCGCTTAAGGCTAGCCCCGTTGTTTCGATGAGAATGATTGTCTTGATTGCTCCATATTCCTTGCCGATCTTGCTTTGTTTAAGGAGAAGCATGCCTCCAAGTGTGAGGAACTAGATGTGCTTAGGGTTGAGGTGGGCGAGCTTAAGTCTAGACCTGCTTTGCTAGGTGCTTGCACTTCATGCCCCGTTTTGCATGCTAAGATTGATGAGATGCATGCTTACACTAGTTCGCTCGAGGCTAAATTGAAGGAACCCATGCCTACATCTTGCTCTACCCGTGAAATGCATGCATTGAAAAATTTGGAGCTTGCACATTATGTTGACCGTTTGCGGGATGAGAATGATGATTTGAGGAAGTTGATGGGGTGGTTGTCCGGTCACGAGCCTCGGTTGAGGATGATGACCGAGGCCTTTAAGAGGCAAGATGGTGAGGGGCTTGGAGCAAACAAGGTTGGTGAGGGAAGTGGAGAGAATATCCGGAGCCACCAAAAACCCACCACAAGAATGAGTTCCCACCAAAACCTAACCATCTAAGGAATCGGCTAGACACAACCCCGGCTCCACCCGTGTTTCCTACACCCACAAATTGTCGGTGCGGAATATGGTCCCGACACTAACCAGGAGATAGCGCCTAAGTTTATCCCTCTATGGTCGATGCCAAGCAACAAATGACACAAGGATTATCCCGGTTCCGCCGAGGGGGCCGTACGTCCAAGCGGGGGCGTGCTCGTGGCACTATATTGCTCGGCACCGGGGGTGCTTGTAGTGGGGCAAGTACAAGCAAGGTGGGAGAGGAAGCGTGGCTTCCAAGTCCCTGGTGAATGGTTGAAGCTGTTGCGGGAGAATAAGAGAGTGTGTGCACAGTGAGCAGTGTTCTTCGGATTCGTCCGAACTCCTCGAACTCGTCCCCCCGCGGCTGGGGGCTCGCCTCCCCTTTTATAGGCCAAGGGGGCGGCGAGTTACATGCACGCCGCGCTACCTAGCTACGTGTGGGAGCACGTCGTGCTATGGTGTAGAATGGGCGGCCGTCCGGTTGATCTTCGCCGCGATCCGGCCATGATGGCCTACCTTGTACCCGAACGGTGGCGGTTCGAGGGTAGGAGGCGGCGGATGGTGATGGCGTTCTCTCGATAGGCTTCGAGGGGAGGTGCCGATGACGACCGGTACGGGATACGGGGAGCGGGCGAACGGCGTTCCTTCCCAATGAGCTCGCGGTGGCGGAGTGGTTCGCTGCGGCGCTTGGGCGTGCCCCCGTGGAGCCGGGGCGTGCGCCCGCACGCGTGGGTACGGCGGCCGCGCCGTTACGGTGACCGGGATGGCCACCCACCGGCCTAGCGCCCCTCACCTAACCTGCAAGGTCACGAGAAAGTGGAATCGAGGGTGCGCCCGGCCCCCTTTCGAGGGTCGAACGCGTTAGTCGTACAGCGGCGTGCGCACGGTGTCACGGGGACCGACACCGGCCGTACCGCACGGTCCATCCCACGGTGGCGGGGATGGGCTCCTTCCCCGGGGAGTTGGTGCGGCGGCACGGGCGTGAGCCCGGGCGCATGATGGCGCCGTCCCGCGGCGTCGGGGCGTTAAATGCCCAAGTACGGGACCGGCGCGCGCGTGCGGGGGCGCCCGTGATCGTGGCGGGCCCCGGCCGGGGGCGGAGCGGACCCTCGAGCGAGGCGGGACTCGCTCGAGGGGGGAGCGCGCCCTCGAGCGGGGCGGGGCCGCTCGAGGGAAGGGTCGCCCCTCGAGCGGGGGCGGAACCTCGTTCGAGGAGGGAGTTGCCCCTCGAACGGGGGCGGAGCCCGTTCGAGGAGGGAGCATGCCCTCGGGCGCGGCGGAGCCTCGCTCGAGGGGTCTTCCTAGGCGGGCCGCCTTGGTGGGCCTCCGAGTCTGCCGCATGGGCCGTGTCTGCGGGGTTAGTTTCCTACATGGTTAGGCTTAGTTTATATTGATGCGAGAATTTAAGTAGGGGTTCCCCCCCTTGTTTTAGGGGACCCCTAGGGCGGTCCCCGACGGTAGCCCCCGAGCATCCGCGGGTTTGCCTTTGAGGCTCCCGCGCATGCCGGAACCTACCGATAGGACGTTCTTCCCTCCTTGTTTGCGAACGCTTTCGGGGGGGCCGCGCTAGCGGACCCGCGGGTCTAGCCCCGAAGCCCCTGCGAGAGTGTGGGTTCTCCCTGCGAGGGGGTTAACCGCGAGCAATTCGGCCGGAAAGGCGTGGCACATATGCCAACCGGCATCGGCGGTGTTTCGCCGGCATCGGGGGTGGCACGCTCCCCTCGTCACCGTCTCGGGCGGGTGCAATTCCAAGGAGGTGTAGCCGTGCGTCGAGCCCCCGAGCCTTGGCCGTTCGAGGCGATCGGGTCGAGCTCGACGACTTGTTTTTTATCGCGCCCTCGCCGTCCCTCCGCGGGTCGGGAGGTGAGGTTTCCACGACTCCCATCGAGCGGGTCGCGAATCGCGGATTCCTCTTCGAGCCGCTAGCGGGTAGTTCAAGTGGACGTCCATGCCCCGTTCGATAAGGGTAGGGCCGCGCGGTCCGGAGACACGTCCATGGAAGCGCTTGCGTGGGTTTGCTAGGTGGGGCTCGGTCCCGTTCGCTAGGGACCGAGGGCGCGGAAGCTCTCCCTCGGTGGGATCCCCCGCTAGCCGCCCTCGGCGGCTCTCGAACACGACATGTGGGGCACCCTCGAGCCGACGGGCTCGAGGAACGGCTCGAATGCGCGTGCCCTCGTCGTCCCTAACTGCGAGATCCGGGGCGCCTGTTCGAACCCGTCGAGGGTCAGGCTTCGAACCCCTGATCAGTAAGGCCGTGCGGGGCTGTGCATGGACAGCTCCGTCTTTTCACGTTTGCGGCCGTCGAGGGGTCTGGGCGTGCCAGCCCTCGAGGTGCTTGTTGGCGGCGTGGCGCGGTATGAGTGCTTTCGGTGTCGCTCTATTTCAAGCGTGACCTGGGCGATCCTCTTGCGCGCGTGCCTTCTTTCGGAGGGTTGACATCGTCTCGAGTTGGGGGTCATGCCGCTCGAGGGTCCTACGTGGCATGGGTGCCCGCGGTGGTCTGCTCTACATCGAGCGAGTCCCGGCGACCTTCTCACGCTGATATCCCATCGAGGGTCGCCTTGTTTCGAGTTGAGGGTCATGCCGCTCGAGGGCTTCACGTGGCATGGGTGCCCGCGGTTGCCTACTCTACACCGAGCAGGTCCCGGGCGACCTTCTCACGCTGATATCCCATCGAGGGTCGCCTTGTTTCGAGTTGAGGGTCATGCCGCTCGAGGGCTTCACGTGGCATGGGTGCCCGCGGCTGCCTGCTCTACACCGAGCAGTCCGGGCGACCTTCTCACGCTGTCGTCCATCGAGGGTCACCTTTGTCTCGAGCCGAGGATTCGCCTCGCTCGAGGGCTCTCCTTGCTTGGCAAGGGGCCCGGGCATTTAATTGCCCCCGGGGCGTGGCCGCGGGTTTTGCGGCGCGGGCGCGCCTTTTTAGGCGGCCGCGGCCGCGCGCGCGCGTAGTGGGCGACGTGGCCGGCGGATGTGACGGTTTCGCCTCGGTTCTTGCCGCCGGTCTCGCCGTAATGATGACCCGCTGCGGGGGTTAGTCGCCGCAGTCGTGGTGGGGCCCGCCCGTCGACGCGATGGAAAGATTCCTGCGATTCTTCGTTGGCGGGGCGTGCGCTCCGAGAACTCGCCCGTCGCCTATAAACCGCGGGGAGGAGTAGGTGGCGGTTTTTACCTTGGCTCCTCACCATTTTCAATCCTCCGTCGCTTCGTCTTCGTTCCGCTCTCGCCACCGCGCGGTTTCGCTGCTTAGAGCTTTTCTTCTTGCTTCCTTGTCCTCCGCCCCCGCGCTCGTTCGTCCTTCCTTATGGCGCCGCCGCGCTTCCGATCCGGGTTCGGAGCCGTACGCTTGGGAGAGGTCGGCCGTGACCCGGCTCGCCCGGGCGAGCCGGTCGCCGCCGGCCGGCTCTCGGCCAACGAAGAAGGGCGCCGGCGGAGTGGATCGTGCCGCCATCGTCGCACCTCGAGCCCAATCCGCCGGAGGGATACGTGGTGAGCTTCCTCCGCTACCACGAGCGCGGCTTCAACGCGCGGCGAGCACATTTATGAGGGCGTTGTGCTTCCACTACGGGGGTGGAGGCCGCACAACTTCGCCCCCGAACGCTATCTCGCGGGCGGCCACATTCGTGGGCGTCCGCGAAGGGTACCCCGGGGATCCCGCCAAGCGGGAGCTGCGGGTGCACCTCTTCCGCGCGGAGCTCATCACGCGGCCTACGACGGAGCCGAGGACCCGCCGCGCGGTGCGCGCCGGCGGGATGTCGCTGCTCGTGGCGGGGGGCGGCTCAAGAACTCCTACATCCCCCGCACCATGACGACGAACAATGCGGGCCGGGAGCGGGGGGTGGTTTTATCCGCGCAACGTCGAGCCCGGCCTCCCTCCCTACACCGGGCGGGTGTTCAAGGAGAGGCCGGACCGCCGGGGCTACGGGTTGCCCACGGCCAACCACGGGCGCGCCGAGAGTCCGTCCTCGTCGCCTGCGGCCGGCCGGCGAGGGAAGGGCTCAACGCGATGGGCGTCCTCGCCTTCCTTCATCACCGGCGAGTCGTGCGGGTTGATGCGAGAGGCCGCTCCGCATCTTCGAGATGACGGAGGCGGCCAACCCCGTCGACCGGCGAGGTCGCGGATGCTCCCGACGCCGCCGGGAGCGGCCGTACGCGCTCACCCGGCGCGGAGCGCCGTCGACACCGAGACGCCGCTACCGCGGGTCGGACCCCCGTGGGACCTCGAGATGCTTCCCACCGGCCCGTTGGTGAGTGTGGCTTTCTACTCGTTTTGGTCCTCGTCCTTGACTCCGTTTCCCGATGTGCCGCCGTTGTTCCCGTGCGCAGCCGGTGCGTTCAACGTCGCCAAGTCCGTTCCACCCACCCCCGACTCCCGTGCGCTCGGCCGGGCGGCGCGGCGGGAGCGGCGAGGGGAGCGGGCGGCGCGCGCGGAGGGAGCACGCGAGGCGGCGCCAAGCGCGTCGCGACGCACGGTCCGCCGAGTACCGGCGGCGGGAGGAGCCGGGGCTCTCCTCCCCCGACATCGAGGAGCCCTCGTCCTCGGATCGGGACGAGGAGGAAGAGTCCGAGGGGGAGGGCCCCTCGAACGGTGGCGCCCCCGCGCCCCCGTCGCCGGATCTCGCGCGGCGTCGGGGGCGGCTTCGTCCGGGGCGGGTGCGTCGGCGCCCGCCGCCGGGCGTCGTCGTCGGGGGCGGCACGCGCCGCGGAGGTGCCGGCGCGCGCCACGGAGGCGCGCGCGGCGACGTGCTGCGCGCGCGCGTCAAGCGTGCCCGCGCGTGGCGGGAGCGCGTCCGCGCGCGCGGCGTCCTCGTCGAGGGGTGCGTCGGTGGGCGCGCCCGTGCGCGGGGCTAGTGTGCCCCCCGCGCGCGGTGGCGGCGTCGGGCGTGCCTACGCGTGAGGCGGGGCGTGCCCGCGCGTGCGGCGGCACCGTCGGGGAGCGCCGCGGCGGGCGCGGCCCCTGCGCCGGCCTCGTCGGAGGCCTCGAGGAAAAGGAAGCGGGCCTTTTCCTCCGCGAGGTAAGGGATCTGTTCTTCCTTTGCTTGGTCTTAATTTGCTTGGTTATTAGACGGTCTAATCCTCCGTTCGCGTTTCCGCAGGGCGGTGCCCACCGTCCCTCCTCTTGCGCCGGCCAAGGTGCTGAGGACAGACGCGTCGATCCCCACCCGGCGGCGTTCGTCGAGGGGGTCGCGCCCAGGAGGACGGGCGCGGCGGCGGGCACCGAGCGCGCAAGGCCGGGCCGGGGCTTCGAGGCCCCGGCCGGTGGATCAACCCGCCGCGTCGCAGCCCGGAGGTCGCCGGGGGCGGCCGGCGCCGGCCGCCATGGAGGCGCGGGCCGCGGCGGCGGCTACGGCGGAGGTGCCGCGCGCGCGGCGGCGCCACCGGCGGAGGAGGCGGAGCGGGCGCAACCGCGGGAGCGCCCGCGGACGTGGCGGCGCGGACGGAGGTGGCGGCAACGGCGCCACGGGCGGGCGCCCGCGGCCGCGAGGCGCGCGGTGGAGGCGCCGGCGGAGGCGGAGCGGGCGGCTCCGCCCGCCGGCGGTCCCCGGCGGAGGGTGGTGGAGCTCTCGGACGACTCCTCGCCGCCTGGGTGGAACCAGTGGGCCAGCTGGCCCACGAACTCTCCCCGAGCCCCCGGGGGAGGGCCCTCGTGAGGCGTCACGAGGGTCGTATGATAGTGGGGGGCCGAGGGCACGACGCCGAGGCCTCGTCCTCCCATGCCGGTCGCCCCGCCCGTGGGGGGGGGGGGGCCGTGGAGGATCCCCCCGGCGTTCGCCGACGCCCGAGGGAGCGGGAGCTGCGGGGCGAGCTCATGAGCCACGGCGCCACGCTCAACCGCGCGTTGAACGAGGCGCCGCGGGTTCACGGCGGCCCGCCTGGATCGTCTTCCAGGTGAGCCACGGTTGCTCTTCTTCTTTCTCTTTTTCGCTTTCGCGCGCTGTACTCAAGACTTGGCGCTGACGAGGCTCGATGTGTGGATTCCGGGAGCTTGAGCGCCGCCGCCCGCGAGAAGTACGGCCGCGTTCGACCGGGTGAACGCCGAGGCCCGCCGCCTCCGGGAGCGATGCGGCGCTTTCGACGCGCTTGCGGAAGCTCTTAGGACGCCGGACACGGGCCGGTCTACCGGGGGCGTTGGCGTGGTGTGACGTGCTCCCCGAGAGCTCGGGGCAAGACGCGGCGCGTGACTCGAGCCTCGGGCGCATCCGCGCGGCCCTCGTCGATCGTGACGAGGCGCCGTGGAACGCGCGCGAGGACCCGGAGAAGACGCGGACGTTGGCCGCCACCCGGGAGGCGGAGGTGGCCACCGCTCGCGCCGAGACCGGGGAGGCTCCGCACGTCGCTCGAGGGAGCGCAGCGCGCAGCCGCCGGCCGAGGAGCGGGCGCGCGGGATGGAGCAGCGCGCGCCAAGGAGGCGGATGACCCGAAGGCCGCCCTCGACGCCAAGGTTGCGGCTCTCGTCGCCGCCGAGGGGCGGCTCCGGCAGAGCGCGTCGCCCGCCGGGTGGGCCGAGGGGCGGCTCCGGCGAGGAGCAAGCCGCCCTTCGCGACGCCCGACGGCGCCGGGAGCGGGGAGCGCGTTGCTCGCGAGGCGGCGGAGAAGTCGCTGGAGGAGCGGAACGCCGCATTTTCCGAGGTTGAGGACGAGGCGTTGACGCTCAGCATCAGCAACGCCGCCCAAGAGATGGCCCTCGTCGAGCAAGGCGAGACCGTCCAGGGCCTCGAGGCGGCGCTTGAGTCCGCGCGCCGCGACCTTGATCTGGGGAGGAGGCAAATCGAAGGTAAGCTATTGTCTGACCCTGCTCGCTCGCTCTTGCTTTAGAGGGTTTATTTCCCCTTTTCTGATTTCCTGTCGTCTTGTCGCTTCCAGGCTTGCGCACTGCCCTGGGACACGCCGCTGGGCGGGCCGAGGCCCCCGCAGCCTCCTACAACTCCTCCGAGCGGGAGGCGGGGGAGAGCCGGGGACGCGGCCCTCGAGACCCGTCACGTCGTCGAGGAAGGCGAGGTCCGGGCCGGCGGCTCGCCGGCCGCCGCCTACGCGCCCTTGGCGGCCACGTCACGGGGCGGATGCGTCGGGCGTTGCACCCGGGCGTGCGAAGGCCCTCGGAGTGGTGCGATCCCACTACGAGGTCAACCTCGAGGCGGTAGCGGAAGGCTACATCGTGCCCGAGGGCGTCGAGGGCGAGGTGGCCATGGAGCGTGCGGACGCGCTTGCCGCCGACGCCGCCGAGTCGCTCGCCGAGGCCTTTGAAGAATTCCTCTTCCCGACGCCGCCGACGCCGCGCTCCGCCCGCCCCGAAAGTACCCGGGCGCTAGGCCCGTTTTTTGTTTACATGTATCGAACTCGGCCTCGTGGCCTCTTGTAAATAAACAAGTAATTTCATGAACATGGTCGCTTGTAAATGAAATCGCTTTATTGCGCTTTTTGCTTCTTCTTCTCCCCGAGCGATTCTAGTTAGGGAAGTCCGCCTTTCGCAGGGGCCCGCTAGGTTGGAGGCGAGAGAGACGGGCCATAGCCACGCGGCGTAGGCCGGTCTCGGCTCGCGCGCTCCTTCCACTGTGCCGCCTACGCCCTTTTCGAATCGTGGCTCGTGGTTGAAGTAGGAAACGAACTTAGCGCGTGTTATTACGTTTTTTGCGCGAAAAAATGGGACCATTGGGGGGGGTGCCCCCCCCGCAAGAGCCCCCCGAGGGTAACTTGGGTTTCGGGGGAAAGCCGAGTTGCCCTTTTATTATACTTGGAGTATTTACATAGGTGACACCAACCGGGGTGTTGGCCGTGTGTTTGTACAACGAAAAATACTTGGAAATCCTAGCTAAGGGTAGAAGCGACGTAGCCGTTGGATGTTCCAAGCGTTGGTGAGTTCTTCGCCGTCCTCGTTGGCCGCCTTGTACGTGCCTGGTTTGAGCACCTTCACCACGACGTAGGGTCCCTCCCATGGGGGCGATAGCTTGTGGCGCCCTCGATTGTCTTGGCGTAGCCTTAGGACCGAGTCCCCCTCGCCGAAATCCCCGCGACGTATCTTGCGCGCTTGGTAGCGCCGTAGGGACCGTTGATACCTTGCGGAGTGCATCAACGCCACGAGGCGTACTTCGTCTAGCCGGTCCGGTGAGTCCTCGCGGCTCGCCGGTTAGCATCCTCGTTGTAGCCTCGAACCTTGGGCGACCCGTATTCCGCATCCGTGGGGAGGACGGCCTCCGCGCCATGGACTAGGAAAAACGGGGTGAACCCGGTGGCTCTGCTTGGGGTGGTCCTTAGGCTCCACACGACCGCCGGGTAGTTCTTGGAGCCATTTCCGCCGCATTTGTTGAGCTGGTCGAAAATTCTGGGCTTGAGGCCCTGTAGGATCATGCCGTTGGCGCGTTCTACTTGGCCGTTGGTCTGTGGGTGTGCCACAGCTGCCCAATCCACGCGGATGTGGAACTTGTCACAGAACTCCAAGAACTTCCGGCCCGTGAACTGGGACCCGTTGTCTGTGATGATGGAGTTTGGCACTCCAAAGCGGTAGACGATGTCGGTGAAGAACGAGACCGCCTGCTCAGCCCTCAAATTCGTAATGGGGCGCACCTCCACCCACTTGGAGAACTTGTCGATTGCGACGAGCAAGGTGGGTAAAGCCCCCGGCGCCTTCCGCAGGGGCCCGACGATGTCCAACCCCCACACAGCGAACGGCCATGTCACGGGGATTGTTTGCAGAGCGTGAGCTGGCAAGTTGGTTTTGCGGGCGTAGAACTGGCACCCTTCGCAAGTGCGCACGATTTCGTTGGCGTCCGCGACCGCGGTAGGCCAATAGAAGCCTTGGCGGAACGCGTTGCCGACGAGGGTGCGCGGCGCGGCGTGGTGACCACAAATCCCCCGCGTGGATGTCCCGTAGGAGCTCGCGCCCCTCGGGAATGGGTATGCATCGCTGGAGGATGCCCGACGCGGCGCGCTTGTACGGCCCTCACCGTCGACCGGGGTGAACGACTTGGCCATCCCGGCGATGCGCCCGGCCGCGGCCCGGTCCGCGGGGAGCTCCCCTCGACCAATCCGGGCGATGTACTTCTCCCGCCGTCCGCCCGGGCGGGGAGCCGGCTCGATGTCCATCGCGACGGCCCTCGTGGGAGCCGTATCCCTCGAGAAGGGAGAGCACGTACGCCTCGTTCGAGGGGTCCTCTTCCATGGGTTCCGCACCCGCCGGATTCGAGGGAGCCCCCGAGGGTCCGCCGTCGCTCGAGGGGTAGGGCTCGAAGGCGACCGATGGCCGCGCGACGTCGCGCGCGAAAACGTTCGGGGGGAACGGTGATCCGCCCGACGCGATCTTGGCAAGTTCATCCGCCTCCTCGTTGTATCGGCGGGGTACGTGATTGAGCTCGATGCCGTAGAATTTGTCTTCGAGGGCCCGCACGGCCTTGCAATAGGCCTCCATCTTGTCGTCGTGGCAGCTCGCGTTCTTCATGACTTGGTCGATCACGAGCCGCGAGTCCCCTCGCACGTCGAGGCGCTTGATGCCCAACTCAATGGCGATTTTGAGGCCGCGAGAGGAGGGCCTCGTATTCCGCCATGTTGTTGGACGCGGGGAAGTGGAGGCGCACCGCGTAGCGCATGTGCTCCCCGAGGGGTGACACGAAGAGCGAGCCCGCGCCCGCTCCCCGTCTTCATCACCGAGCCGTCGAAGAACGGAGTCCAAAGACTCGCTTGAATTTGAGGGGGCGGGCCGTGTGTCCGTCCACTCGCCGACGAAGTCCGCTAAGATTTGCGATTTGATGGCCTTGCGCGGAGCATAGGCGAGCGTTTCGCCCATCAACTCCACGGACCACTTGGCAATTCTGCCTGCCGCATCGGGGTTGCGAATGATCTCTCCTAGCGGGAAGGAAGAGACCACCGTAATCGGGTGGGCCTCGAAGTAGTGGCGGAGCTTGCGCCGCGCGAGGACCACCGCGTACAACAGCTTCTGGACCTGAGGGTAGCGCGTCTTCGTGTCCGACAGACCTCGCCGATGTAGTAGACCGGCCTCTCGCACGGGCGGGGGCGTGTCCTTCCTCCGTGCGCTCCACGACGATCACGGCGCTGACCACCTGGGTGGTCGCGGCCACGTAGAGTTGGAGGGGTTCGCCGTCTTGTGGCGGCGTAAGGATTGGGGCGTGCGTCGGGAGATGCTTTTAGCTTGTCGAGCGCTTCCCGGGCGGTCCAAGAGAAGCGCTCGTGTTTCTTGAGCGCCGGTAGAGGGGCGAGCCCTTCTCACCGAGCCTCGAGATGAAGCGGCTCGGGCGGCAAGGCACCCCAGACACCTTCGCACCCCTTTGAGGTCCCGAATTGGACCCATTCGCTCGAGGGCCGCGACCTTTTCGAGATTGGCCTCGATCCCCCGCCGGGAGACGATGTATCCTAGGAGCATGCCCCGCGGCACTCCAAAGACACATTTTTCGGGGTTGAGCTTGACCCCGTTGGCCCGCAGTGGCTCGAACGCGATGCCAAGATCGCTCACCGGGTCGTCCGCCTTCTCGGTTTTGACGACGATGTCGTCTACGTAAGCCTCGACCGTTCGCCCGATATGGTCCCCAAAAACGTGCCGCATGCGCGCCGATAGGTCGCGCCCGCGTTTCCGAGGCCGAAAGGCATCGTGACGTAACGAACGTCCCGAACGGTGTAATGAACGAAGTCGCGAGCTGGTCGGACTCCTTCATTTTTATTTGATGATATCCCGAATAGGCATCAAGGAAACAGAGTAGTTCGCACCCGGCGGTGGAATCAATGATCCGATCTATGCGCGGCAAAGGAAAAGGAACTTTTGGACACGCTTTATTGAGACTTGTGTAGTCAATGCACATCCTCCACTTCCCATTTTTCTTTTTTACAAGCACGGGATTAGCTAACCACGTCGGGTGGAACACTTCCTTGATGAATCCGGCCTCGAGGAGCTTCCGCGGCTCCACTCCGATCGCCCGTCGCCGTTCCTCGTCGAAGCGGCGCGGCCCGCCGCCGAACGCCGCGAGCATTAGGCGAGATATCAAGGGAGTGCTCGGCGACCTCCCTCGGAATGCCCGGCATGTCCGAGGGGCTCCACGCGAAAACGTCGGCGTTGGCGCGGAGGAAGTCGACGAGCACCGCTTCCTATTTAGGATCGAGGGTCGAGCCGACCCTCGAGCCTTGCCCTCGGGGCCGATGGGTCGAGGGGGACCCCTTTGGTTTGCTCGGCGGCCTCGAATGCGCCGACGTGCTTGGTGGCGGAGCTGAGGTCGTCGTTGACCATCTTCTCCAGCGTGTTTACCGGCGCTTCATCCGGCGCTAGCGCCTCCGCATGTTCCACGCACTCGACATCGCAAGCCGAATGCATGCTCGATCGACGACCCGACGGTGATGACGCCGTTTGGACCCGGCATCTTCATCTTCGGGTACGTGTAGTTGGGAACCGCCATGAACTTGGCATAGCATGGTCGCCCAAGGATGGCATGGTAGGCCCCTTTGAATCCCACCACCTCGAAGGTGAGGGTTTCCTTGCGGAAATTCTTGGGGGGTCCCGAACCGGACGGGCGGATCGATCCGCCCGAGGGGTTGAACCCGCTTTCCGGCGCGATGCCGTGAAACGGCTTCGTGCCGGGCCGCGGCTCGGTCCGACCCCAATCCCCATTAGGCGCAGGTGTATGCGCGAAGAGGATATTGAGGCTACCGCCTCCGTCCATAAGGACCTTCGAAAACCGGGCGTTCCCAATGATGGGATCGACCACCGGGGGGTACCGGCCGGGTTCGGGATGCGGTTTGGGTGATCATCCCGGCTAAAGGTGATGGCATCCTTCGACCGGTTGAGAAAGGCCGGAGGTGCCCTCTCTCGCGGCGAGGACTTCGTGCCGCTCCTTCTTGCGCCGCCGGGTTGACATGTCGACGGTGGATCCCCCAAAAATGAGGAACACATTTTCGACCGCGGGGAAGCCACCGCGTCGCCGTCGCCCCCATCCTTCTTGGCCTCCGCCTCCTTCGCGGCGGCACGGCCATAGAACTTCTTGAGCATGTCGCATCGCTCAAGAGTGTGATTCACGGGGGTCTTGTGGTAGGGGCACGGCTTCTTCATCATGTCGTCGAAAACCCCCGGGCCTCGAGGAGCCGGTCGAGGGCCCCGTCGGGCCGGGTCAACGGCCGAGGGCCTCGGCGTTGCCGCCGTTGCGCCCCCGCTCGCGCGCCTCGCGGCGCGGCTTCTTCCCCCTTCTTGCCCCGCTTGTCGTTGCGGCGCGGCTCCTTGGACCCGCCGCCCTCCGCGGGCGTGTCCTCGGAGCGCTTGCCCTTCTTGCCGTCGAAGATTGCCCCCACGGCCTCCTCCCCGGAGGCGAAGCTGGTGGCAATGTCGAACAGCTCGTTCGAGTCCGTGGGCGGGCTGCGTCCCCGGCTCGCGCACAAGGTCCCGGCACGTGGTGCCCTCGAGGAACGCGTGCACGATCTCGGATTGTGCCACGCTGGGGAGCTCTGTGCAGCGCTTGGAGAAGCGCCGTATGAAGTCCCGCAGCGATTCGCCCGGCTTCGCGTGCGGGGAGCGCGGCATCCCGGGGAGTTCCCGGGGGCGCACGTATGTGCCCCGGAAGTTGCCCACAAAAGTGTGGACCGGATCGTCCCGGTTGTGGATCCGGGCCGGCGGGCAAGTGCTCGAGCCATGTCGGGCCGCGTCGCCCGGATGCGGGGGCAAGTTGCGGATGATCACTTCGTCGTTGGTGGCCCCGCCCACCGACAAAGCCGGGCGGTAGTCGTTTAGCCGACACGAGGGTCCGTCTCCCCGTTGTATTTGATGATCGTCGAGGGGCGACGGAAGCGGCGGGGGAACGCCGCCGTGCGGATCTCCCGGCCGAACACGCGGGTGCCGGGGGCTCCGGCGTTGGGGAGCGATCCTCACCGCCGTCGTAGCGTCCACCCCTTCGAGGGTGGTAGCCCCCGGCCGCTCGCGCGTCCGCCTTGCCGGTGCGCCCGGCGTTGATGACGTTGCGGGCGTCACCATCCGGTGCCCCGCGCGTGTCGAGGAGCCGTTCCTTGGCCGGCGCGCGTCCCCGGTCGGCCAGTTCGACCCGCATGCACCGAGGGTTCGCCCCCGGTGCCGGATCGTCACCCCGCGCGTCCCCCTGTTGGCGGATGCGTGAGGCCGAGCTCTCGGCCTGCTGGACAGCCGCTTGCTCAAGGAGGGTCTGCACCTCGCGGTGCATTTCTCGAGCCTCGGGGGTCGAGGGTGCCGGCATGGCGCGCAGTAGTGTCGCGGCGGCGATGAGCTTTTGGCTCGCTCGCGGTGGAGTATCCGCGTTGTCGACGTTGGGGACGGGGTTGAAGCGGTCGCGGACTTGACGGCCTAGCTCCCGCGCGCGTTCGCCGCGCGCGGAGGCCTCTCCTGCCATCGAGGCGCGGAGCGGCCCGCACGTCCGTACTCCTCGCCGCCTTGGCCTCGAGCTCACGAGCTTGGGCCGCCGCGCGTCGACGTCGGCCCCGGCGGGTGCGCTTGGCCCCGCGGCCGGGCGCGTGGCAACCCCCCGGGGCCGGCGTGACTTCTCCGTCTCCGGCGCTCGCCGCACCGGCGGCGTTGGCCGGGTCGTTGGTGATGACGGCGCGGCATTCCCGCGTGGGGTCGTAGCTTCCGGTCAAGGCCGGAGTCGTCGGAGCGGCCGAACCGCAGTCCGTGGCGTCGAGGAAGCGCTCGAACGCGACCGGGTCCCGGCACACCGAGAAGTCCCACTCCGCGTACCCATGACGGTTGGCGGGTGGCATCGTGTCGACGGAGCCCGGGGACGACTCGTCCGCTGGCCGAGGCGCCGGGATCCCCGGCGACGAGGACGTGCCGACCGGGCGGAACCCCGCGCATTGTCGTGTTGACGTTGGCGTTGTAGGCCGTAGTGGCGCCACGCGGCCCGATGGGGACGCGTGGTCGGAGACCGCGCGCGGTCCCGCCGGGGCGGTGGCGGCCGTCGTGACGGTGGGCGCACCGCGCCGGGCGGCGCGCGCGCTCGCCGGCCGCCGCTCGGACCGCGCCCGACGCGAGCGCGGCCGGAGCGGCGACGGCGTCGCGGCGTCGACGGACCCGCGCATCCGTGCCCGCGGTACCGCGCCGGTGTCGTGCGTGCGGCGGAGACCGAGCGGACTCGGCCTCCCGCCGCGCGCGGAGCTCCTCACGGTTGGTGAGGCGCATGAGATAGCCATTCCCCGTGGCCTGGAAGTTCAAGTCCCCGAAGCGGATCTCGAGCCCGCCGGGAAGGGGGTCTGAGCTACCCATGTTGTAGCGGGTGCTACGGTACTCGGTGCGAATCACCATGGAGGGAGTCAGCGAAATGACCTTAGGCGCTCGTTTGCCCCACGGTGGGCGCCAACTGTCGGTGCGGAATATGGTCCCGACACTAACCAGTAGATAGCGCCTAAGTTTATCCCTCTATGGTCGATGCCCAGCAACAAATGACACAAGGTTTATCCTGGTTCCCGCCGAGGGGGGCCGTACGTCCCGCCGGCGGGCGTGCTCGTGGCACTATATTGCTCGGCACGGGGGTGCTTGTAGTGGGGCAAGTACAAGCAAGGTGGGAGAGGAAGCGTGGCTTCCAAGTCCCTGGTGAATGGTTGAAGCTGTTGCGGGAGAATAAGAGAGTGTGTGCACAGTGAGCAGGGTTCTTCCGGATTCGTCCGAACTCCCCGAACTCGTCCCCCCGCGGCTGGGGGCTCGCCTCCCCTTTTATAGGCCAAGGGGGCGGCGAGTTACATGCACGCCGCGCTACCTAGCTACGTGTGGGAGCACGTCGTGCTATGGTGTAGAATGGGCGGCTGTCCGGTTGATCTTCGCTGCGATCCGGCCATGATGGCCTACCTTGTACCCGAACAGTGGCGGTTCGAGGGTAGGAGGCGGCGATGGTGATGGCGTTCTCTCGATAGGCTTCGAGGGAGGTGCCGATGACGACCGGCACGGGATACGGGAGAGCGGGCGAACGGCGTTCCTTCCCAATGAGCTCGCGGTGGCGGAGTGGTTGCCGCGGCGCTTGGGCGTGCCCCCCGTGGAGCCGGGCGTGCGCCCGCACGCGTGGGTACGGCGGCCGCGCCGTTACGGTGACCGGGATGGCCACCCACCGGCCTAGCGCCCCTCACCCAACCTGCAAGGTCACGAGAAAGTGGAATCGAGGGTGCGCCCGGCCCCCTTTCGAGGGTCGAACGCGTTAGTCGTACAGCGGCGTGCGCACGGTGTCACGGGACTGACACCGGCCGTACCGCACGGTCCATCCCACGGTGGCGGGGATGGGCTCCTTCCCCGGGGAGTTGGTGCGGCGGCACGCGGGCGTGAGCCCCGGCGCATGATGGCGCCGTCCCCGCGCCGTCGTGGCGTTAAATGCCCAAGTACGGGACCGGCGCGCGCGTGCGGGGCGCCCGTGATCGTGGCGGGCCCCGGCCGGGGCGGAGCGGACCCTCGAGCGAGGGCGGGACTCGCTCGAGGGGGGAGCGCGCCCTCGAGCGGGGCGGGGCCGCTCGAGGGAAGGGTCGCCCCTCGAGCGGGGGCGGAACCCGTTCGAGGAGGGAGTTGCCCCTCGAACGGGGCGGAGCCCGTTCGAGGAGGGAGCATGCCCTCGGGCGAGGCGGAGCCCGCTCGAGGGGTCTTCCTAGGCGGGCCGCCTTGGTGGGCCTCCGGAGTCCCGCCGCATGGGCCGTGTCCGCGGGGTTAGTTTCCGCATGGTTAGGCTTAGTTTATATTGATGCGAGGAATTTAAGTAGGGGTTCCCCCTTGTTTTAGGGGACCCCTAGGGCGGTCCCCGACACAAATGACCTACAAAAGCCTATCAAGTTTGTGAGCACTTCGGGGAAAGTGTTCTTTGGGAAGGAGAGTGAGAAGGCAAGTGGTGAGAAACCGGTGGAGGGTTTGAGTGGAGAGAAACCGAGTGAGCGGCCACATCCCAAGCCAAAGCCTCGGCTTGTGAGGTTCCATTGTGGCTATTGTGGGAGAGATGGCCATAAGGAGGAGTTTTGCTTCAAGAGGAAGCGAGAGGAGAGAATGAGGAAGGAGTGGGCAAACAAGGACAAGTACCACCCTTCCGATGGTGTACTTGAGCCTCGTATGCGGATGCCCGGGGGCAAGGCGATTGTGAGGACGAGTTCGGGCTTGGGGAGAGAAGAAGGCTGCGGCAGTGGTGTTGTCGTCCGGGTCACACCGGTCGGACCGGTGTGGGGCACCGGTCGGACCGGTGCGGGCACCGGGACGGACGGATGTTCGGGTTTCGAGCTCGTACAGGGTGCGAGGGTTGTTTCGGTGGTCGTGGTTCCGGTGGTTGGGCCGGAAAGAGTGCGAGGTGGTCGGCTTGCTAGGCGTTCTCCTCCTCGTGCTCAATACGGGGATTGGAGGAGTCGTGGCATTGAGTTGGAGAGGAAGGACGTTCCACGGGCTTTCTTGCGTGGTTTTGGTCCTCCTCCGGGCGAGAGAGGGGTGGTTCCCTCGGGGGTGGTTACCGTGGTGGTGTTCGTGGAGGTAGCTTTGGTAGGAGAGATGCTTTGGTTGGTGCTAACCCCACTTTCGAGCAAATGGCTCACGACTCGGTTTTCCTCCTTTGGTACTAACCCCGAGTCGAGTCGTTTGTTCGCTCACGTGCCTATTTTTGATTTTCAGGTGGGAGACTTGAAGAACATTTGGTTGATTGACTCCGGTTGTTCGAGGCATATGACCGGAGACAGGGGGTGGTTCTCAAGTCTCGTCCCGGTGGTGACGAAGAGGTACATCACTTTTGGGGACAATGGGCGTGGGCGTGTGCTTTCGAAGGTGAGATAAAAGTGAGTGACAACATCACTGCGAGGCGTGTTGCTCTTGTTCAATCGCCGGGGTACAATTTGCTTTCGTGTCTCGGCTTGTTGGATGAGGGTTTTGAGGTGTTGTTTCGGCCCGGTGGTTCTCGGATTGTGGACTCTCGAGGGGACCTTGTTTGTATGGTCGTTCCCGAGGGTCAGGTGTTTCGTGCTGATTTTTCTCAGTCTTCGGGTGTTGAGCGTTGTTTCTTGGCTGGTTCTTCGAGTGAGTTGTGGAAGTGGCATAGGAAGTTGGGTCACTTGAGCTTTGACCTTCGTCTCGCTTGAGTGAACTCAATTTGGTCCGAGGATTGCCACGTTTGAGGCTTGAGAAAGAGTTGGTTTGTGCTCCGTGTAGGCATGCCAAGATGGTGGCCTCTTCTCACCCGCCTCTCACCGATGTGATGACTGAGCGTCCATGCGAGCTGCTCCATATGGACCTTGTTGGCCCAGCTCGTGTGCGATCTGCGGGTGGGAAGTGGTATGTCCTTGTTGTGGTGGATGACTATTCTCGGTATGCGTGGGTGTTCTTTCTGGAGGATAAGGGGGAGACGTTTGGTTTTGTTCGAGATCTAGTCTTGAGGTTGAGGAACGAGAGGCACGGAGATGCCATACGAGCTATTCGCAAGTGATAATGGCTCGGAATTCGAGAACTCTCGTTTTGAAACCTTTTGTCATGACTTGGGTCTTGAGCACCGGTTTTCGAGTCCGTATACGCCTCCCCGTAATGGTGTTGTGGAAAGGAAGAACAGACCTTGTGCGAGATGGCTCGGACGATGCTTGATGAGCATAGGACTCCGAGGAGGTATTGGGCTGAGGCGGTGAATACCGCATGCTATGTGTCAAACAGAATATACCTCAGAGTGCACAAGAAAAAGACGTGCTATGAGTTGATGCATGGTCGCACACCCAAGGTAAGTCACTTCCATGTCTTTGGTTGCAAGTGTTTTATTCTGAAGAAGGGCGAGGAAGTTGGATAAGTTTGAGGCTAGGTCTCGTCGATGGCATTTTCTTTGGTTATGCATCTCATTCTAGAGCATATCGTGTGCTCAATCTTGAAACTAACCAAATCGTGGAGACTTGCGAGGTAACCTTCGACGAGACAGAGCCACGTAGTCGCCTTGTCTTTGAGTGTGCAGGTGATGATGAGCTTGGTGAGGAGATCTTTCAGGAGGAAGAGCATGAACATGGTGATGATGAAGATGGAGGTGTGGTGCCCCCGACCGAACATGTACCCACTACTTCGACTATGATGATGGATGGACCCTCTCGCTACACCTACGACGACAAATCAAGAACGAGGAGAAGCCGATGTTGAGGGGGAGGTAGCTTCGAGGCGAGAACCTCCCCGGCGAGTTCAAGTGGATCACCCGGCTTCGAGGATCATCGGCGACATGAATGAACGCACTACACGGCCGAGGGTTCGAAACAATTCCCACTTTGCTCATGCTGCGTTTGTTGCTTCTTTTGAGCCCAAAGACATTGGACACGCACTATCCGATCACAATTGGGTTAACTCGATGCATGAGGAGTTGGAGAACTTTGAGAGGAATCGAGGTGTGGGAGTTGGTTGACCCTCCCCCGGGGTGTAAGCCGATTGGTACAAAGTGGGTGTGGAAAAACAAAGAGGGAGAGAAGGGTGAGGTTGTGAGGAACAAGTCGAGACTTGTTGCTCAGGGGTTCAGTCAGAAGGAGGGGATCGACTACGAGGAGACTTTTGCTCCCGTAGCCCGTTTGGAGGCGATTAGGATCCTTCTAGCCTTTTCTGTGGCTAAAGGGTTCAAGTTGCACCAAATGGATGTGAAGAGTGCTTTTCTGAATGGAGTGTTGGAGGAAGAAGTGTATGTGAGACAGCCTCCGGGGTTTGAGAGTGAGAAGTACCCCCACCGGTGTACAAGTTGAGGAAGGCGCCGTATGGGTTGAAGCAGCGCCTAGAGCTTGGTATGGCAGGTTGAGGGGGTTCTTGTTTGAGAGAGGTTTTGAGATGGGGAAGGTCGATCGACCTTGTTTTTGCAGAGGCGGGCGGAGAGATATCCCGATTGTGCGGGTGTACGT
This sequence comes from Cenchrus americanus, assembly GCA_947561735.1. NCBI lineage: Eukaryota > Viridiplantae > Streptophyta > Magnoliopsida > Poales > Poaceae > Cenchrus > Cenchrus americanus. The sequence goes on from OX387240.1 coordinate 199,010,660, forward strand.
GGATGATATTGTCTTTGGTGGCTCGTCTAACTCTCTTGTTGCGAGGTTTGCGGATGATATGAGCAGGGAGTTTGAGATGAGCATGATGGGCGAGTTGCGGTTCTTCCTCGGGCTACAAATCAAGCAATCAAAGGAAGGAACAGGTTGTGCACCGGGCTAAGTACACCAAGGACATTGTGCGGAAGTTCAAGATGGAGGACTCCAAGGCTATGACGACGCCGATGAGTACGACTATAGCTCTTGATGCGGACGAGGAAGGTGAACACGTGGACCAGAAGGAGTACCGGAGCATGATCGGGTTACTCCTCTACTTAACGGCGACGAGGCCGGACATACAGTTCTCGGTGTGTTTGTGCGCTCGTTTTCAAGCGTCTCCGAGGACTTCGTATCGGCAAGCAGTGAAGAGAATTTTCAGGTACTTGCGTCACACCCCCGACTTCGGCCTTTGGTACTCCGCGTCCTCTTCTTTGGCGCTTCATGGCTTTTCGTACGCGGATTTTGCCGGTGTCGGTTGGATAGGAAGTCCACTTCTGGGACTTGCCGTTTTTGGGTTCTTCGTTGGTGTCTTGGTCTTCTCGTAAGCAGTCGAGTGTTGCTCAATCCACGACCGAAGCCGAGTATGTTGCCGCTGCTAGTTGTTGCTCTCAGCTCCTTTGGATCACCTACACCATGAGTGACTTTGGTGAGGAGTATACCCATGTCCCACTTCAATGTGATAGCACCAGTGCCATAAGCGTTGCAAAGAACCCAGTGCTCCATTCTAAAACCAAGCACATAGAAGTGAGGTATCATTTCCTGAGAGACAACGTTGAGAAAGGAAAGGTAGCGTTGATTCATGTACCCACACATCACCAACTAGCCGATATTTTCACCAAACCTCTAGATCAAGCAACTTTCACTCGTTTGCGGGGGGAACTTGGTGTGTGTTTGATTTCTTGAGTTGGGTGTGTGGGAGCTTTCTTTTGCCGGTGGTGTCGAGCCCGTTTTGCCTCCCCTCGAGGAGCCGGTTTGTAGCATATGTATAGCTTTCCTTTGTGCATTTCTTGCTTTTGGCATGGCATATGTAACATGATGTATAGGCATCCTTGTCTCTTAGATTGCATGCATTTTGTATTATATGCATTGGTTAGGAAAGCTTCTCTCATATACATTGTTCACCATGGAATGAGATATATGTCTTTGTGAGCTTGTTTGGTATGATATGGTTAGTTTGGCTTAGCTCTTGATGATCTTGATGAATAATCCATGGTTGATAGCTATGCTTTTGAAAAATGTCACATGTATGCTCTCTCATGTGTAAATGCCTTTACATGCTCTTGACATGTTTTTGTGGCTTTGCTATGCTTAATTTGTGGTTGGATAGCTAGTTTATTGATCATATGGGGCCAAAGGCTCATTTGCCATCATGAATGTTTAGCCCTCTTGATTTATCTTGTGGAGGAGCATAAGTTCCTTTTTGTCGCAAAGACATTTCATGTACCATTTACAAATCAGAAAATGAAATGAAAAATGCTTGGAAATGTGCTCCCATGTCATATTTGCTGAATTTAATTTGCCTTGGGTGCTAAACCGTTGCATGATGCCTACCAATGAGAAGTCTCATACATAGAAGTAGGCACATGGCTCGGTGGCTTTGACATGACATGAGGTGCTTGTGGGTGTTTGTGATGGTCTTATGATTAGAATGGTCGTCCTAGCATGAAGTTTGTGTAGCTTTGCCATTTTGATATGCTTTGATCATGTTTAGGACTTTGCTCATGAGAGGCAAGTTTTTCGCAAAATTGCCAAAATCCTTTTTAGCTTCGTCCAATGGTTGTGAAACTTGGTGATCATGTAGTTGAGATCGATACGAAGCCGTAGAGTATCTAACTTGCTCATTTGGACATGTGTAGCATTCTTTGTTGAATTTTGTCTATTTGAGAAGCTCTAGGTTGAAAGTTTTGCATTTTTGGCTTGATTCATGCATTGCCAACAAGGGGGAGAAGTTTGAGCTTGAAATGGCTTGTTGGACACGTTTAGAAGGTTTTCGAGTGGTTTCGAGCCATTTCGGGTTTCGTTGTACACCGGTCTGACCGGTGATGAGCACCGGTCTGACCGGTGTGAGTGCCGGTCCCGTACATATGTTGGGCACCGGTCTGACCGGTGGTGATGACCGGTCTGACCGGTGTGAGCCGAAGTTGCTGCAGCTGCCCTGTTTCATGTGGTTTCTTGCATGCATTCGTCCAGGGGGAGTTGCATTGGTTCAGGGGGAGCTTGCATGTGTGCAGGGGGGAGCTCTTTGTGTGTTCGAGTTTTGTTTTGGTGGTTTGCGCTCTTTGCTTGAGCTTTGCGTTTGTCTCGGATGTGTCGAGCCGTTGCCCTTGCCTAAGGGGTCCGAGACTTGTTTCCTTCAAGTGATCTTGCTCTTTGCCTTTGATTGGCTTTCGATCGCTTGTTGGAGTTTCTTTTTGTTCGTTTCTTTTCTTTTTCTTTTCTCTCTTGTTACTTTCGTGTGGGTGTTGTCAATGCACTCATCAAGGGGGAGATTGAGGACCATGTGTGGTTCGAGGACCGGTGGATGGTCGCTTCCTTGTGTGATGAGTGATTGACAACGTTGTGTGGACCGATTCTTGGCTAAGTATTGCGAGGTGCGGGTTGCGGCTTGACTCGTGTTGGTGCGGGTGAAGAACAAGCGCGAAAGGTCGTTGCGGTGAGGCCTCCGGGTGTGGAGAAGACAAGTAGGCTTCGTTCGAGGGACCCGGTGGCCGGTGGGGTCAAGTGCGGGCCGCATGGTGGCATGAACAAGAAGATGAAGTCATGGACGGTTTCTTGGTTGAGCCTCAAAACCAAGGTCGAGCCGGGACTACGTGGGAGCCGAGTCATGAGTGGAGATTGGCGGAGGCTACACCGAGTTCGCGGGGTTTCCGGTGGTTCACCGTAAAACCACCGGGTTCCTTGGTTGATCCACAAAGCCAAGACCGGAGAACCGAAGACGGAGGTGCAGGAAGCACGAGCACCGGTCCGACCGGTGGGTCCGACCGGGCCCGACCGTAGGGACCGGTCCGACCGGTGAGGAGCACCGGTCCGACCGGGTGTGCGACGACGCAGTCCGAATCTTCGAAGCGGAGGACACGCGTCGGGATCGCATGGTTTGCGTCGAGGCTACGCAGGTGCGGTCGCCGGCATCCGTCCGATGGTGAAGACATCAAGAATTCCAAATCCGCCCTTGAGGGGCTTGTATCCCTAGTTAGTAGAGAAGGGTATTTTGGACATTCGGTTGCCTCCATATAACCCAAGAGGTGAGAGGATGGCAGCCAACTCTTGGAACCCTAGCTCATTAGTTTTCCTATTTTCCACCTATTTTCCTTAGGTTTTCCTTAGGGCTAGCAAAAGAGCTTCACGGAGAGATCTTGTAGAGAGGGATGGATGATCGGGCGGCTTGCTAGACCTTGTACGAACCTTTGTTTCATGTATAGATGATTCGGTGTGGTTCCTCAAGGTTTGGATGTGTTTTCCCCAGTTGTTCTTGGTGGTGATTTTCGGAGCCCTTTCTCGGTGATTTCTTTGGGTTGTTTTCGAGGTTTTTCTCTTGGGGATTTGATGGGGGAAATTTGTGGGAACCCTTCGTGGTTCTTTGGTCTGTGATTCCCCTCCCAAATCCGTGAGTAAAAGTGCTCGATTTTGGGGGTTTCTTGAGTTCTTGGGTTGGAGGTGCTTTCGGCGGGATTTCTTCGATTCCTCCTTTTTGGACGAGTTTTTGTGGGATTAAACTTGGCTATGGACTCCTCATGAGGTGTTCTTGATATCCCCAAAGTCTTGTTCAAGTCCGTGGAGCGATTCGGGAGATCGAGTTTTGGATTTGGGGGAGTTGACCGCGGGTGCCGTTCATCCCGAGCCGCCTGTGCCACACCGGTCGACCGGTGCTCTTGACCGTCCCCGACCGGTGCAAGCCCTTGTGGGTTTTTGCTCGGGTGAACGTCTTGGTGTGTTCGTTGTTGTCCCGAGGTGCCGCCGTTTCGAGTTTGGGTCCGTTTGGTGGTCGGTTGGCCTGTTTGGTGTCTTGGGGGCTTTCGAGTCGTCATCGGTCCGACCGGTGTGTCTCACCGGTCTAACCGGTGTAGAGCCACTTAGTGGAAGTTGCTCGGCTCACCGGCGAGGGACCGGTCCGACCGGTGGTGCTCACCGGTCCGACCGGTGTGGGTCTCGTAGACTCGAGGTTTGGTTTTTCCGCCGCGTTTCTCGGGTCCGAAGGTTGCGTGTTGGTTCCTAGGTCCGGGGGCACTCCGGTGGCTACGTGGGCTTGACCAACCTTGGTAGTGAGTCAGAGACGTGTGTTGGAAGCCGCGTTCGTCTTGTTGGAGTTTTCATATCCTTCGAGAAGAATTTTTATCGGCTCCCATTCACTCCCCCCCTCTCGGTTCGCCGTATCGGTCCTTCGGGACGGCGCCACGAGCTAGGTACCTATGACTACTGTTGACACAAAATGTGCACCTAGCGCCAAACACACAGCAAGCCGAACAAGCTGGCTTCACACGCGCAAAGAATCACGAGACGTGCCAGTCAATTTTCCCTGAAAATTAACAAAAGAGAAAGTAGTTAGATGCTAAAGCTTGGAACTTGCCGGGTGGTACCAGACAGGTCCATATTTACGGCCACGAAGCCAGATAAGACGACATATAGCTATAGAAAGCTATCTGCCAGCAAACTGACACCAATCGGGAGCTTAAAGAAGGAAAAAAGTGACATAGCCGAATGGATGACGTAATCATATTGGCGACCGGTCTTTGTTTGGGCAAAGATGCACATGCGTGAGGTCACGACCGATCCCAAGGGTGATCAACATTAAATAAGTAAATAAAGTAAAGCACAAACATAAACATGTAATAAACAAGCATGCATAAATCCAAAGCACTAGTCTATCGCATGTCTAGGTGCTTTAAAATCCGTCAAGTACGATGCCAAACAAATCTATCCACCGCATGATACAACTTGCATGGGGATCGCACCACTTTCCACAAATAGATCTATCCACCGCATGATACAATCTAAATATGGAAAGGTAAAAGCATACATTATTTAAAACATGAATTACGCACGTGTTCTACTCGTGGGAAACATAACCGAATACGGCCGAAATGTACCGATTCGGTGGTCCATGAAGAAGGAACGAACATTACCAAGTAAAATAAATCTATCAGATTGATTTGAGATCTAATCCACCGGATGACTAGCTCCAAAGCAACCCAAAAACCTGCATCTACCGCGTGATACTCAGTTCTTTCAAGATTTATACAAACGTTGGCAAGTTTGAACCCGCAACATGTAACAACCTAGATCGATTCGGTTTCGGCTATCCGAAAAGCACGTGATCCACATGTTGAAATAACCAAAAACACGAACTTGACTCGCATAAGGATCACCAAAAGGTAAAAAAGCCGATCCAAACCCATCTAGATTGGGCAAAAAGTGTTACATGAATTTAAACATAAAGCAAAAACTCAAAGCAACACAGGGTAACTTAATGAACCTATTGGACCTTGCCAAAATCCAATAGAGCCGATAACTAGCTTCAAGCCAGATGTTAGCCTACCGCATGGCTTATGACCTAACAAGAAACCTTCTTGAACCAAGCTTGAATCTACCACATGACACGAAGCATGGTAACAAGACTACTTGCATCAGATCTAAATCCACCGCATGATACTAGATATGATACAATGTTGCCGGTACTCACGGAGGTCGACGGATCGATGAACCCTCTCGAAGAACTCGACGACACGACAAATGGACTCTAGGGTTTGGCGTAAGGCCGGTTTGTATTGAAGAATGATTGTGTTTGTTACATACATTCAGGGCTCATATTTATACCCTGTCAAGTACAACTTCGAATAGATTTGTTGCCTAACTTATCTCTAAGCTTGATCGCCTATCCATCCATTCGTCCTTTCTACTTGAGCCACGTCACCGTCCAATCCCGCGAAATCAGCTCAACTGTTCCCTTGCCGAACGAAAGCAGACAGCCGACCGCGGATCTTTCTGCCGAATACATCTGAAAAAACCTTTCCTTCCACCAGACGGACTCCTCATCGAACCGGACGCACAAGTCAGACTCCTTACCAAATTTTGGTGTTAACAACTACCTCTTATGGACTAGTAGCGATGCATGTTAGACCCCTGGACATGTATGTTGGACTTGTCGGACATTTTGGACAGTATGTTGGACATCCTGGTGTATGTTGGACATGTATTCACTCGTTTCGTGACTTTATGTGTATTATGGACATGTATCGAAGGATTTGATGTGTGGATTCATGTTGAGATCGAAACCGATGCCGAAATGTGGTTCATATGCTATATTGTTGATATATATGTGGTATTCTGGTTCATATGCTGATGTGTAGATTTGATGTGTGAATTAAATGCTAGCAAACAGCAAAAGAAAAGGGGAAAAAATTTCCAGCTTTGCCAACAGCATGGGGCAAAGCTGTTGGCAAAGCTAGGCTTTCCTCACCAGCCTTGCCAGCTTTGCCAACAGCTTTGGGCCAGGCTGTTGGCAAAGCTGGGCTTCCCCTGAAGCGCGCATCAGCTTTGCCAACAGCTTCGGCCCATGCTGTTGGCAAAGAAAACTGTTGGCAAAGCTGGGCTTCTTTGACAACAGCTTTGTCCAGCGGATTTGCCAACAGCAAGGACCGACGCTGTTGGCAAACCAAGCTGTTGGCAAAGCTGTCGTTCCCTTTACCAACCGGAATTTGCCAACAGTCGTCGCTTCCCTGTTGGCGAAGGTAACGGCAGTCGAGCTGACGGCGTCCCCCCTTCGTTCAACGGTACACGTGGTTGTTGGCGAAGCTTTCCCAACAGGGCCCGCGTTCCTGTTGGCGAAGAGCTCTTTCCCAACACTTAAAACGCCAACGGTTCTTTCCCAACAGGAACTCGTAAATCCTGCTGGGAAAGCCTTCGCCAACAGGGTTGGAGTCTTCGCCAACAGTTTAGCGTTGTTGGCGAAGCGTGCGTTTACTATAGTGTTGAGTCCTTGTTGCGGAGTGGATCGTGCATGGAGCGGACGACGAGAAGTGTGCGTGCGTTTACTGTGGCGATGCAGCAGGTAGGTGGTCCCGTGGAGGGAGGCCGGCCGCATGGTGATCGTGATGGACCCGGTGGTAGGATCGAACCCGGCAGATGATGAGAAGGCCACTGAGACGCAGCTGGTGTTGGACGTGATGATGATGGGGGGTGGTTTGGGAGCCCGGGGAGCGAGACGAACACGAGTGGTGCAAGATATTTGAGGATGCGGGCTTCAGCGGCTACAAGATCGTGGTCGTCCTCGGGGTCCGGTTGGTGATCGAGGTGCACCCTTGATTTCCTCTTGACAAGCAGGCTGTTCAGCATTTACTCTGTTTATTCAGTGAAATATCCATTCACAAACATTCATAGACAACACTTTAACAACTGATCTCACAGTACTAAGCTACCAGGAAAATGATAATTCATGCTACGAATTGACAATTCATGCTACGACTTGACGTAGCAGCATCCACACACACACAATGCACCAGAGTAAAGGTCCATAAGCAACACGGCTTAAAACATAACATTGACGACTACAACCAAGGCTCGTGATGGAGCTACAGAAGTCGTACATCAGCTCAGTTAAAGATACATTTGGGGTATTTGAATCCATGAGCTATTTTTTAGTCTACCTTTTTTAGCCTAAATAGCTCAAATAGCAACCAAACATGTGAGCTATTTTAAGGCTATTTGCAACTAGCTCACCCAAAAAAACATATCCCCAAAATACATGCTAATTGGGCAATTTTTTTCTAAGGGCAAGTAAGAGAAGGGTAAGAAAGAGAGGAGTAAGGTCAAATAGCTTAAATAGCCCTTGAATCCAAACAGCTCAAATGCTATTTTATTAGAGAGCTATTTTCTTAGGCTAAACTTTAGCGCTCAAAATAGCTCGAGGCTATTTCTCCAAACACCCCAATTGTCGGTACATTAAAGCTGAAAGACCTTCCCATGAATCTAAGTCCGCGAGCGAAATACTTCATGGGCACATAATGTCTAGAATGATACTGAAGGACCGGCCACAAAAGTTAAATGGAGCGTATCAAGTACCTGAATATAACAAAAAAAAACTTCCCGTGATTACGACCCTACCGCCGCGGGTGAAGCGAAACTTGACCACCACCGGATCGAGAGCAACAATAGAATCTTCAACCGCAAAGAGTCGTCCGTGCAAACTGTGATGGCGAAAATAAAATGCGAATCTTTGACTTGGATAGTAGCAGGAGCAAAAGGGCTTGCGGCCCTTACTGCGAGAATGTAATTAAGCATAGTTTAGTTTTTTTCCCTTCTTTGCCGGATCCTGACTTGTAATTACTTCTTTTTGATCAATGAAATAGGCACATTCTGGTGCCCGTTCATTCAAAAAAAACATATATATTTTAACTGCAGTTTGATGCATGACCGTGACCTATGCTGTGTGTTTTATGAGTGCAGACATGAAACTTGTATCCTTATTAGGACAATTCATTTTATAAGTTTATTTTTTCCTATGATTTTTCATTCCCTTTTTATGCATATCAAAAAGTTTGATTAATTGCCCTTTGGTTTACACACGAATATTTGGACAAACATACATAACAAAATAAGCACTGGAATTTCATTCATTCTGTCTTGGGTTTACAATAGTGAATTGTGAAGATTAGTTTGTGAAATGCCATTGCACAGGTCAAATTAATGAGATTGTGATGTGTATACATTGAGAATAGAAAGATGAAGATGGTTCTGAAAATTGTATGATCCATCTAACCGTGGCCATTCAATTTGTTAAAAAAAATTTAACACGTGCGTGTCGCACGTGTGTTCTTTACGTATTCGATATAAAAAAGAAAGGATCGGGATTGGACTATGATCAATTGGGGTTTGAAATAGCTATTGGGCCACAAGCCTGGTTTAGATTCTGGATGGGCCCCCAATCCTCAGAGGCATATCATTTATGGTCTCCAACAGACGGATGGAAATCCATGATTAGGCGGCAGGTAGTTTCAATTCTTAAAAAATGGCGGCAGGCAGTTTCCCCCCGTTTGTGGTGATTCTCTATCACCTTGTTTGGTCGGTGGAGTCATTATCATCCAGAATCAGCTGAACCGGCATGTTGCAGCATCGAGTGGGTCTGTTGATTCTAGCCGGACAAGCGGATCATGCGAGTTTACACTGGTGGATGGTCGAAGTGACGACCTATCTCTACCCCTAAAAAACGCATAAGGGCAACGACGCCGGGCAGAACCGTGTTCTGCCGGCAGAGCCACGGCCTCACGCGCCGACAGGCGGGCCCCACCCAAATCCATCTCCCCCACGCCTGTCGGGGGAGAAGCATGCCCCGGGTAGGAGTGGTCCACGGGCGGCCGGCGGGGCTGCAGGAGAGGCATGTGGAGAAGCTCGAGGGCGGCGATGGTGGGGGAGGGCATGGCGAGGAAGCGGCGGCGTCGGAGGCAGGCGGGCGCGGAGACGACCACCCGCGCGGGAGAGGCGCCGGCGAGGGGATGTAGGAGGCCGGCGGACGTCGTGGCACGATGGAGGCGGCGTGGCGCGGCGGAGGCGGCGCGCCTCGGCTTGGCGGAGGCCGGTGGCGAGCGCTAGGCGAGCCGGACCGCCGGAGGCCGCCGGTGGAGGATTCGATGGGGGAGCCGACGGTTGTCGATGGGGGCGCCGGTGGGGGAGTTGATGGGGGCGCCGGGTGGGAGAGTTGATGGGGGCACCGGCGGAGGAGATGCCGTCGGCGGCGCTGGTGGAGGAGCACAGGCGGAGGAGATGGGGCCGGCGGCGGAGGCGGGCGGTGCGGGTCCGAGCGTGGCGATGCGGTGGTGGACTGGTGGTGAGGATGGATCGGATGGATAAGGTGGGAGAAATAGATAGGGATGGAGAAAAAGAAATAAAGGGAGAAAAGGTGGAAGAAAAAATGAAAATAAAAGAGAAAAGAGAAAAAAGAAAATGAAAAAAGAAAAACAAAAGGGTAGTATGGACATTTCACCCTTTCATCTACAGAAGAAGCTGTTTTGCCAAACGTTTTTATAAAACTGCTTTAGATTCACCGGAGAATCTGCTTCACCGGCACAGCCAAAGCCGAGGCGCCACGCGCCCGCAGCCACAGCCGTGCCAAACACACCCAGAATGGGCGTTCGCTCCCTCGCGTCGCCGCCGCGCGGCGACCGAGCGACCTCAAACCCTAGCGCCGCCGCCCCGCTCTTCCTCCGCCCGCGCCCCCCACTCGACCACACGCGCACCCTCCATGGCTTCCCGCGGCCTCGCCGAGAGCCTCCTCCCCGGCGGGGGGGCGGGGAGGGGGGCTCCGCCGCCGCTGCTACCTCCGCCTCGCACGATGAGTACGAGGAGCGCGCCTACGACTCCGACGACAAGGTCTCCATCTCCATATCGGACTCCGACACCGAAGCCGACGACGGCGGGCGCCCGCCCTTCTCGTGGCGGAAGCTCTGGCGCTTCACGGGCCCGGGATTCCTCATGTGCATCGCGTTCTTGGACCCGGGGAAATGCGGGAGGGGGACCCGGGGAGGGCTCCGCCGCGGGGTACCGTGCCGCCGTGGTCGCTCCCGTGGGCGACGGTCATGGGCGCGGCGGGTGCGCTGCCCGTCGTCCGCGCGGCTCGGCGTGGCCACGGGGAAGCACCTCGCCGAGCTCTGCCGCGAGGAGTACCCACCCTGGGCCACGCGTGCGCTCTGGGCCATGACCGAGCTCGCGCTCGTCGGCGCCGACATACAGGAGGTGATTGGCAGCGCGATTGCCATCAAGATCCTGTCGGGGGGCACTGTGCCGCTTTGGGGCGGCGTCGTGATCACCGCGCTCGATTGGTAAGTTCCTAGTGTCGTGATCACCGTGCTCGATTGGTAAGTTGCCTACGTTTATGTACTTTCCACTCTGTGTGTTCTGAACCCATGTCATTATTGATTGACTGAGCTGACTTGATTTTTGCTTATTTCGTGGCCACAGCAAGCTGCTCGTCACCGTTCTTCGTCTCCTAAACTACGGTCATAATAGTTTTGTTGCGTTCTGTTGATGAGTTGATGCAGCGAGTAGAACTATTGCTTTCTTATGTAGGAACATGAATGGATGGCATCCCGGAAAGCCGATGCCTCCTCTTCGCACATTTCGGTGTTTTTGTCCATCGCTTTGTCATCCGATCTCTCGCTTTGGATTCTTTTGGTCCCATCTATCTTTAGGTAATAAAGCTTGTGCTCTTTGGTGTAGTGTGATTGGAGTAACGATTACGAGTGGGATCACTCCTCTTGTTGGCTTCCTAGTGTTGCTTTGCTGCTCAAACTTCAGTGCTTTGGGGGCATCGTTTGTGGTTGTTTCTATCAATTAGTGTGTTAACGGCTACCATCTGAAAACAGCTTTTGTACTCCTGAGTGCACTCATATTGTTTGGATGCAGAAAAAGTATGTATAAAAGTATGACTGGTATTAAGAATTGCAGTTTTGGGTATTTTCAATGTGCTTCTTTATCGGCTAAGGGCTGGTGCACTTGGTTGTGTTACTTTTTTTGAATAGAGAAGTTGGGTTACAAGTTGGACTTTGTCAGTGTCAACCACTACACCACCCTATACGCCATCCCTGCATGTTTCACCAAGTTGCTTGTTGGGGCAGGAGACCAGTATGTACAGTCGGTCATCACCAGAGAGATTGTTGTGCCAATTTGGTGTGTTTCAACGGTGGTGCTATAAATTTGTGATTGGTGCTTAGGAAAATAGGTACCGGTTTGCATACTCTTTCTACCTTGTCAGCATGCAACTATGCAAGAAATGCTTGAGAAACTTGAACTTCTTCCTAGCATCCTTGGAAGATGCTTGGACATATATAAGCAGAACGAGAATCTCATAAAATGCTTTTATGTTTACAAATTAATCTATTGCTAAACTCTAGAACCTATTGAGTTCTAAGCCATTACTCTTGTACCCTTGCTATTTATAAACCTTTGATTTTTTAAAAAAATATAAACCTTTGAAGGTTAACCATGTCCTATGTTTGACAAGATCTTAAGTCACATATATAGTACTGAAAGAGCCCAGCGATACTAACTGATAACTCTCCCCTTGCATGCTCGTCCAATTATTAGATATCAAACATGTCAATGCAGAATATGTATATCTTCTTTTGCCTAATAACATATTGCAACACAAATATTTTGCTGCCGTGGCAACGCACGGGCACAATCCTAGTCCGAACACAAAAAACACTATAGGTTCCTTACCGCCTTGCCGGTCAGACCGGCAAACCAAAACACGTTGTATTCCTCTCTTGAGGCAATAATGACGGTCAAAGGCTAGGCATATTCTACGATATGCAGTCAACAAATAAAATGTAGGATATATAAAGTAAATGATTGTAATTATTGTGATCTAATCCAGCCGCTCGCTCGTTGAAAAATTTGATTCCGTTGTGACCAAGACCGGTGACTCTGACAAACCTTCACCTCACTACTCCCTCTATCAAAAAAAACATGCAATTATGGAAAGCGTGCCAGTCAAACTATTTCAACTTTAACCAAATTTATAGCTAAAAGTATTAACACTTATGTCTTGATTTGCATGTTTTATTTTGCAATTGTTAGTAATTTTTCATATAATTTTAGTCAAAATTCATGAACATTTGACTCCTCGGTACGTGAGAATTGCATATTTTATGGGATGTGACAATTGATCCTTGTCAGCAGTACATCGAGAAATCACGCGCCACAAGTTGTGTACTGTTGTGGCCCACAACAGGAAACTTTGAGGTCGTTCGGCTTATCTCAGCTTGGCTTATCTCGGCTTATCCCGGCTTATCTCCTCTCACATAACACTATTCATTCTACCAGCTGAGCACTATTCCTCGAATCAGCCGAACAATCTCTTTAGGGTGCGTTTGGAAGGGTGGCTCTAGGGCTCGGCTGCGTCCTCATGGGCTCGTGTTTGGCGTCATTTTTAGCTCCCTCAGCCCGGCTCGCACGTTGCTCAAAGCAGCCCACAGCCTGGCTCCACCAGTACGCCAAAAAGTGGCGTAGCATTTTGGTCTGGCTGAGTGGAGCGCTCGCGGGCTCTCCTGGGCCTTTCTTATTGCTGCCGAGTGCCACCATCGAGCCACCGAGAGCCACCGCATCCGCCCTCGCCTCGCCATGGCTGGGACGGGGAGGATCTCCGCCACCCGAGCCGGCCTCTCGTGCCGCCCCTGGCCGACGGGGAGGATCTCCCGCACTGCCCCTGGCTGGCCCCTCCCCAAATCTGGTCGTGACGGCTTCCTCCGTCGCCGCTACGACGGCCTCCCGCGCCGGCTATGGCTGGCTGTGACAACCCGCCCAGGAAAATACTGTACTATCGCCTAAGACCGATCCACTTTGGTCACTAAGCAATAGTAAAGTATCGCCGTGTCGTTGGTTGCCGGGTTAACGCCCAGTAAATCACTTGGACATCGAACAGAGGATCGACACATGCATTAAAACTCACGTGAATGCGAGTCCAGAGTACAACATGGATTAAACATTTTATTACAAACCATTGTTCCTGACATGGAGTAAAGGTTCAGAGTTCGAAAAACAGCGGAAATAAATTAAACTAGCGCAATGGTGAACATCACAGGAGGCCATCCGTGATGTCATCACTTGTCGTCACCCATCCGGTCAACATCACCTGCAACAACAATTTCAAAGCAAGGCTGAGTATACTAATACTCAGCAAGACTTAACCGTCGGGTGATAACTACATCACCAAACTCTAGACATGAAAGGCTTTTGGCCGGTGGAGCTTCTTTTGCTGAACAACTACTAAGAGTAGATCCTTACTTTCAATATTTTAGCACGAGTTCTAGTTGATTAGCATTTCTACATGTGCCATCTAATTCAATCAAGAATTGGACAAGCAATTAATTCATACCACAATATTCCTCGAGTTCCATCATTATGGGATATCATGGCCAGTTGATTAAGCAGTCTCGGATAACAGTGAGAGACCGACAATCGATTGATTTAAACCTTGCAAGGTAAACCCAAACACACGGTAGGCTGCCCCCGTAAGGTCAACTTTCCCAGGCAGTTCCCAAAAATCCTCGGGTTGGGAGCAGAGCCTACAGTCCTGGGTGCACGGTTAGCTGGTATACCCCGCAAAGTATCCAGTCTCACACACAATACACCCCCTTCCCAGTCGCTAGCCGGTAAGGCGATTACTCAAGAGTAGTAGGGAAAAGTTCCCGCGCCCTCATTAAGGTACTAGGCTTACCGGTCCCATTCCCGGCAAATGTTTGGTACTTTCAAAAGCTTAGCCCACGAAAGCCACTGGACCAGAGCCCAATCCCTTACTCTTACCACATGAGCAATCCATTTATAAAGATCTTATGATTTCAACATAAGAACCTATTCTCGCGAGCGACGAACATCACTCGACTTCTCTCGGGTCCTATAGCATAGCAGCTATCGACCTAGCATACTAGTGATAGAGCACAGGTACCTAGGGATCATGCATCTAGGGTTTCAATTCAACTCCTGAAACGTAAATGCATAGTCATAGCAACATAATTGCATAAGTTTGAAAGACGGGGTTAATGATCCGGGGCTTGCCTTCGCTGGCAAGGTTGGCCTTGGGCCCTTCTGGACTTGGGTCCAGGTCTTGAGCTACGTCTACGCCCTACAGCTCTTTGTTGGCACCTTCGTCTCCTCCTTCCGGCACGAGCGTACGTCTATTGGTGGAAAGATCTACACGAAGATGCAAATGCAAGATTTATTCGATGATTTTTAATTAATTAACCACAAACCATAAATGACAACCAAGCGGTGCACTAGTTGGACACATTCACCTGGATAAGAATACATTTAGCATACTCTTCCAAAAAGGAACAATTTGCAGTTCTTTATTAGATATTCTTTTTGATGGTGACTGTGTACGTATATATATAAATAATTTAATTCACTTCACAAACAGTAGTGGGTGGGTATATTTAGCCTTTTGAAAAGATCTACCACCACACACAAGTTACTAAGGATGGGTTTAGTGAATTTTTCCCCATTTAATGACTATTAAGCCTTTAAGTGCTTCCATAGTTTTTATTCATGAAATTAATTAATAAAATTCATTGGAAAGGTGTGTTACACACTAAACACCTATAAAAAGCCACTGGTCATACATGCAAGCTTTGGATAGCTAGAAATTAATTATTTCCAAAAATAACAAAAGCTAGCTAGGTGGACAAGGTAAATGCACACAAAAATAAATACTCAACAAAATGATCCAAACCTTCTCACACATGTTATATGGTCTAAAACTAGTCTAGGGGTGCAGCACATACACCTAGAACTATTATGGAACATGAGTTGTGCAATTTTAAAGAAAACAAGCATAATTCAAGAATAAATATTTCTGCTAATTATAAAATTGTGATTAATTTACCAGAGGTGTGTTTTGGAATTAAAAGGCAGTATGCAAAATTTGGTTGCAAAAACGTAATTAGTTTTAGCTAGAAAAATCATTTATGCAGATCTTGCAGAAATGGGAAAAAACATTTTTATAAAAATATTTACAACATAACTTTGTGCAATGTTTGGCACAAGAGCTAGTCATGACAATACTCACAACATATCCAAAAATTAGCTTCAGAGGATTTATAGTTTTTGAGATATTGCGGATTTAGGTTTTTCACATTTGTATTTTTCATGCAAAAACTATTAGGAACTAGCTCAGGCAAGAATAACAAAAGTTGTAGGATATTTCGCCACGAATCCAACATAATAGATTTTGCATTTTTCTGATTTTTCTACAATTTTCTACGCAATTTACAAGAAAAGGCCAAAGCAC
The DNA here is from genome assembly GCA_947561735.1 of Cenchrus americanus. Lineage (NCBI taxonomy): Eukaryota > Viridiplantae > Streptophyta > Magnoliopsida > Poales > Poaceae > Cenchrus > Cenchrus americanus. The sequence goes on from OX387240.1 coordinate 199,026,471, forward strand.
TTTTACTATTGGAGTTACCAATTGCAGGGAGGCCCTCGAAAAGAAACTTGTCTTTGCAATGTGACCCCTGGGACGGCCGGCAGGCGCGGCTCCGGTGAAATTCCGACCAGGGTCGCCGGAGTTCGGCCGGGGGAGGGTGGGGAGGAGGTCTAGGGCTCACTATGGTTCGGTTTGGTGGGTCGGACGGGGGCGGAGCGGCTTCGGCGAGCGGGCACGCCGGCGGCCGGGGAAGGTGGCCGCCGCGGCCGCCGTTCCCCGGCGAGGGGTGGCTCGGGGGAAGGAGAAATGGGCCGGCGAGCGTGGGTAGGGCGGAGGAGGGTGGAGGAAACCTTGGGGGAACTCGCGGTCGGCCGGGAAGGGTGCTCGCCGCGGGCCGGCTCGGCCGGGTGCCGGCGGCGGCTCGGTCTGGTGGGGAGCACTGGTGCGCGTCACGTCCAGGGACTGGGACTCCCTTTAAGGCGACGTGCAGACCCCTAGTGACCAGCGGACGGGCGGAGGATGCCTCGGGAACACGCGCACGCGCCGGACGACGGGAACGGACCGTTGGTCCGTCGCATGTGCGCACGGCGGCTCGGTACTCGAGGCGTTCCCGGTGTGCAAGGCCTCGGGAGGCGCGTAGCGGCCTTGGGAAGGCGCGGGCTACCTCGGGAACACGCGCCGGCGGGACCGGACGCCGAGGCGGCGGCGGCCGTGGCGCGGCACGCGCGGCGCGCCGGCGCGGCGGCGGCGCGCGACGTCCCGGCGCGGCCGGGCTCTGGCGTTGCACGTCTCAGACTGACCCACTTCGAGCACGTTTTTCTCCCAAAACTTGAATACAAGTGCACAAAGTGATGAATAGGAAAGTTGTAGATCTAACTACCCCCTACAACTTTCACAAAGGCCGTCTAGTGTTTTTCTCAACGGATTTTGCAGGAACGTCGTGCCAACTTTGAATGCCGGCCTGTCCCTGTGAACAGGAGGTACTGACAATCGATCAATTTTTTCACCAATTTCCACTCAAAGTTTGAAATGCCAATCTACATGAAAGTTGTGTCCCTCAACAAGGTCATAAAGGTAGATTTTGAAGTGTTTAGGTGAATTTTGGAGAACGCGGCGAAAGTTCCGGACGACATTCCTTGACGTCAACGGTTAAGCCGGTTTTGACCGGGTCTTTGACCAAGGGTTGACCACGAATGTGTGTAGACTTGGTCAAGGGGTCTAATAGGGTTCATTGGCGAGGTTTTCGAGGTGATGACCCAGGTTGACCTAGGTTTGACCGATGTTCGGTCGGTTTGACTCGGCTGATCCGGTCATTAGCGTTAATGACGTTAATTAAAAACCTGGGGCGTCACAGCCTACCCCCCTTAAGAAGAATCTCGTCCCGAGATTCGAAATTACAAGAGGAGATGGGGAGAAGTTCATGCATAGAGGTGTTACCCATAGAGTTAAGCCGGTCTGGCCTTCCTTGAAAAATCGGGTTCTTGCCGTGAGCACGCTTAGTTGCTCTGAGGTTCTGATCCTGATGCTGGAGATTTGGGCAATTATGTCTGTAATGCCCAGGTTGTCTACATTTGTGACACAAATGCAGTGGAAACTCTCCCAGCTTGGAGATTTGTTGCTGGGCTTTCTTGATAAGACGGAGCCTCTTCCTCTCCTTTTTCCTTTTTAACCTCGTGGCTCAAGAAGGTGTTTTACCAACAGGGAGTTGAGTAGCCTTGCTAGTGTCACATCTTTGTTTGCTCTCACGCGGACGAGTCTCCTTACAGATAATTTCCCACTCACTTACATCTATCTCAGATAATACTCATTTGTTGCCTCGATTTGCCCTCTCTTCTGCTCTAAGATCCATTGGTAGTCGAGAAGGTGGTAATATTGAGTCGGAGGCCTGGGGTTGGTCTCGATTAACATACTCCTCCAACAGATTGAACAAACGGGCTTGTTCGACCATAGAGGCAGATAAAGACTGAGAGAGACTGTTTGCCAAACTATTTTGAGATGGTTTCCCATAATGTCCTTGGATGATATCGTGCACCATCTGGTTCAGCGTGAAATTCTGCCCTTCCAACAGTTGAGTTGCGCCGACAATGGCGTTTATGTCACTCTGGGTAGGTACTTCGGGTGAACAGGGCTTGGAAGATTGGAGTTTCTGTTGCATCGGTGGCATTTGCTGTAGTTGCTAAGCCATCCATTGTTGTGCCTGCAGGAGTTGGCACAACACCTCGGTACGCGCTGCTACGAAAGCTTCGGTCAGCGTCGTGGGCGGTGGTAGCGATAGCTCACCACTACCTGATGCATCAAAACCATTGGGGTTATTTCGCGCCGATCTGAACATCTGAAAATTAAATCCCTAATTATGTTCAAAATCTCACCTAGAAACTTATAATTCAAACATACTCTACGAGACTCGTTCTCGGTAAGTAATGCGAATCGGGCGCCAAAAGTCACAAGTATTCAAATCGGTAAAGCTTGCTTACACATCCCATGATTGGGAATGCAGATGGAACAAAAGGTACAAGGTTCGTTCCCTCACTACCTCATCGCCGTTCGTGAGGAAGCGGGTGATGAATGTGCACATGCACAGCTATTAGCAGACATAATCCTCCTACGATACAGAGGTACATCCCTAACAATGTCCAGCGAAACGATTCGAACTCTTCCGAAGATGGAGTCATGGGTGGCATCTTGGCTTGAGTTCTCCTTCCGGTCTACTCCTGAGCTTCTTCTCGATGTCCGGGACGAAGACGGAAGAACAGCTTGCTCGGCGAGGAATGAAATAGATGGAAGAGATGGCTAGTGCCAAAGTGGCCAAGGCTAGCTGGAGAAGGAACAAGGATGGTGGTAGCACCGAGCTCGGACGAAAATGGAGCTTTCGCATCGGCGGTTCTGGGTAAAGGGTTCCCTTTTATAACCGCTGCGGGGCTGTAACGGTCATTTAACCATCCGGGTATCTGGTGTAGGCAACACGGAGCTCGACAATGGTCAGCTCGTGAGGTCTTAGCGTCGTGAGCACGGTTGTGGAAAAAGATGGCGGGATGGCGTCACGGCGTCGTACGATCGTGACACAGATGACGACGAGGTCCAACGGTCGACAGAATTGATCATGACGGGGAAGAACGAGAAAAGCTCGGTGTACAACGCTTTACGCTCGCGACAACAACAAAGAGAAGCGTAGCAAAAAGCTTCGATCGATCCTGGGTTTACTTCCTTGCCCGATTCTGAGGATTTGAAGGTTATGAGCACGGACCAAGAATGAATACACTGTGGATGACTTCTTCATGTTGACTATTCGAGAACCTTGACTGCTCAAGAAACTTCTATTTCTACTGCTTCCACTTGGCTAGCAGGGAAGGATTTGCTGCTACGAGGTCGTCGAGATTTGCGGCAAGAGACCAATTCGACAGAGATTTCCAAAAGACCATTACGACGAACAAGGAAGGCTACTAAAAGAGTTCCAAAGTTTTTTTCTGGTACGAAAGATAACTTCATGCGGAAACTTTAGAATAATCTTGCTCACACCCTTACTTACCTTTGTGAATTTGTTGTTAACAAGTTATTAATTTAAGGTGCAATAATTTTAAAAGTTGTTGCGATGCACATGCTTGCAAGGACACGATGCACATGCTCGTGCAGTATGGTGCTCATGATGCACGTTAGAATGACTCGGTTACCATAAGATGAGTTAATGATTTCAAGGGCAATCATAGGCAGGAAAGGATCTGAGTGGCGAGTCGCTTTCTCACAACCAAGATACCTAGCGCGCTCCTAGTGGCAGTCGTGTGGCTGCAGCACACACGATGCCCTAGGTTCCGTCGCGGCACCTTTGGCTATGGGATTGTCGTATGGACCTCCCTGGGCCCATTACCTCGGTGGGTACCAGGACCACTACTCGGTGGGCCCCTGGGACTACCCGGCTTGCGCTACACGGCATCTGATGGCGTGGAGCACAAGGACTACAGAGGAGTAGTACTCGGTTAGGGAGTTGTACATGTTCCGCACTGTATGTAGGACTCCTAGACGTACTCGACTAGTACTCTCTCCCTACTCCGACTTGTAACCCTGCCTCCCGGACTATATAAGGTGAGGCAGGGACCTTTCTCTAGCATCTAACTCAACTCACGGTGTACTATTACACATCTTATAATCGTACCCTATCAATCCAGAGCTATGCAGCATACATGACGTAGGGTATTACGCACCTCACGGCCCGAATTTGTCTAAATTGTGTGCCACGTGTCTCTTCCTTCGAGTTACCGATCTCGGCGAGTCACATTCATCTACTTTGGGTACTCCCCTTAGTAGGTTGCCGGTCTAAAACACCGACAGCTGGCGCGCCAGGTAGGGGCTCTCGCCCGAGATCACATGGCGAACTCGACGGCTCCTGTCTACTTCAAGCCAACTGTCGCCTTCAACCGCGGCAACACCTTCGTCTTCGGCGCCTGGGTCTGCACTACTGACGGCGCGGGATCTTTCCAACACCGCCTCACCATGCCGCCCAACCCGGAGACCGGCTTCGTGACGCTCCCGGGGGAAGGCCGTGTCACAGGCGAACTCACCGGCAAGTTCGGCGAAATTTCGCTCTTCAACCGTCACGCTGACTTCGAGCTAGAGTCCGCTTCCAACTCGAACTCGACGTCTCCATGGGCCATCGCATGCGAGCCGGCTGCTCAGCCATCGCAGGCGATCCCCTCACCCCGTGAGCGCTCCGCGCGTGGTCCCCGCGTCCTCAGCCGGGCCCGCACGGGGGCTCCTTCTTCGCGCCGGGCCGGCAAGGAACCCGTACCCGAGTACAACTCGGACTCCGACACCGCCCCCGGCCACGCTTCGGACTCCAACCCCCTCTTCGAGTTCTACTCGGATTCCGCTTACGAGTTCGACTTCGGGTCGGACCCGGAGGATCCCGAGTCCGATGGCAACTCTACTGAGCACCCCTTATCAGGGCCGGCCTCTGGGCTGGTTATATCATCAACACCGGCCGGCAGGTTCGTCTACTGGCCAGACCGCAAGCCCGCTGACCTGATAAGCGGGGACTCACGCTACGTCGCCTACATCGACTCGCTCCCGTTCCAGGAGGGAACACCACTGGCCCGGGCTGACTCGAACACACCAACTGAGGTGGCGCCTTCTGAGTCCAGCCTTCGCACCCCTGATCGCCAGGTCTTCATGGCTGCCGGCGACACACCAGGACCCTCAGGGACGGTTCCAGACAAGTACGTTGAGGACATCTCCTCCGACGAGCTGTCTGTCGATGCTCCGGTAGACGAGTCCCCAGCCAACAGAGACGCTCGACGCGAGCGTAACAGGAAGCGCAACCAACGACGCCGACGTCTCCGGGACAACCTCCCCATCCGCAACCTCGCGGAAGCTCTCGAGGCGGTCGAGAGCAGAGTACATACTACCCTTGAGCAATGCCTCATGTTGATCACAGCGATCGCACGTCAGGCTCAGGGCATTCGCGCTGGAGAGGTCATCGCCAAGCTCGTTGAAGATGCTTACTTCGTGCGGGTCGACAACAGAGTCAACCAACCTTCTCCCGCCAGGCACCGCGACAACGAAGCTACAAGTCGCAGTGCCAACCACGGTCCCAACCGTACCCGAGCTGAGCTCCCAGCTCAGCCCAACCGTACTCGCTCCATCGCCGGCGGACCTCCACAGGATGGCAACAGCAACCGCGAGGTTGTCCCTCATCGCGCTCCTGCCGGCGGCGGCGGCCACGACCCTGACGGCGGCGGCGGCCACGACCCCGACGGCGGAGGCGGCGACGGCGGAAGCTCCAACCATGGAGCCAACGGGGAGGGCCGGCGGCGGTGGCAGTTGCGGCGGCCGCGGCCACGCGAACAGGCACGCCTCTGGTGCCTCACAGGGCGGCTACGACGCCCGCCAGAAGATTGAGGAGCTGCGGCGGAAGAAGTCGACCACTGCAGGCAACAACGACGGCTTCCACGCCTTCTCACCTCGACTTCGCAACTTACTCCTCCCCGACAAGTTCAAACCTTTGGGGATCACCAAGTACGATGCGAAGCAGGACCCCATTCAGTGGCTCAGGTGCTACGCCCTCTCCATCGAGAACACTGGCGGCAACAACGACACCAAGTGCCTCTACTTCCCCTTCTGCCTGGACCAAGCTCCACTCACATGGCTCGAGTCGCTGGACAAGCACTCGATCGACAAGTAGGACCAGCTGAAGGAGCAGTTCACCAGCAACTTCGCGGGTGCCATGGGACGATCGGGTACTCGCATGGACCTGGCCATGGTCAAGCAGGAACAAGGCGGACCCTCCGCAAGTACATGCGCCGCTTCTTCGACAAGCGCGCTACCGTCGTCGACGTCACCGACAAGGAGGTCATCGACCTCTTCCAAGACGGCCTCTACCACCGCTGCACCTTCGAAGACATCGGTCGTCGCCGCCCCAGGTCCATCCCCCACCTCAAGGACATGATTACGTTCTGGGCGGATGAAGAAGACAAGGCGAACGCCAAGTACGACACCACCCGTGGCAAGACCAAGCAGAACGCGGGCGGCGGCAGCGGCAGCAACGCGAACCAAGGCGGCCGCAACAACAACAACAACAACTACTACTCGGGTCCCAACCGCAAGCGCAAGCCAGACAACACTGTCGCGGCTATCCAGCGCCCTGCGAAGGAGAACCCGAAGAAGAACTCCGGAAGCTTCAAAGACTTGCTGAAGGAGAAGTTCCCGTGGCATCCAAACGGCGACCACAACACCGAGCAGTGCTACCAACTCAGGCATGCACTCAAGGATACGCCGGAGCCACCGCACCCTCACGACAAAAAGGGCAAGAAGAAGGACGGCGACAACAACGACTTCCAGGAAGCCGACAAGACTGTCAACGTTCTCTTCGGCGAACTGCCCAGCAGGCGGGAGCAGAAGGCTACCCATCGAGAAGTCACGAGCATTGAACCAGCGGTTCCGACCCCTCTCAGGTGGTTGGAGGTACCCATCACCTTCTCCCGCGCAGATCAATGGACCAGCTTCTCCGAACCAGGACGGTTCCCTCTCGTCCTGAAGCCAGTGGTTGCGGGCTCCAAACTCAACAAGGTCCTCATCGACGGTGGAAGCGGGTTCAACGTCCTTTTCACCAAGACCTTGAAGAAAATGAAGCTCGACATCACCCACATGCTCACCAAGAGCAACACGCCCTTCTACGGCATCGTCCCCGGTAACGCGGCTATCCCACTGGGCTCAGTGGTCCTACCAGTTACCTTCGGGGAATCTCGGGACAACTACCGTACCGAGTACATCAAGTTCGAGGTCACGGACTTCGAGACTTCCTACCATGCCATCCTCGGCAGACCGGCCATCGCCAAGTTCATTGCGGTGCCATACTACACCTACTTGGTACTCAAAATGCCAAGCCCAGCGGGTGTACTATCTCTCCAAGGGGACTTGAGGATCTCCCACGACTGCGATACAGAAGCCGTGGAGATCTCCTCCACAAATCAAGTACCCAACGCGATGATGGAGGTCTACGCCGCGTCGAAGAAACTTGCTACAAGTGAACTCGACATCCCTGAGAAGTCTGACAACTCCAACAAGCCTCAGCTAGCTGAGGAGATCCTGGTCAAGACAATCGACCTCGGGACGGGCGACGCCAGCAAGACCACCACCATCGGGGCCGGCCTCGACCCCAAATAGGAAGACGCGCTCATCAGCTTCCTCCGGGCTAACCGCGACATCTTCGCGTGTGTCGGTGTTTTAGACCGGCAACCTACAAAGGGGAGTACCCGAAGTAGATGAATGTGACTCGCCAAGATCGGTAACTCGAAGGAAGAGACACGTGGCACACAATTTAGACAGGTTCGGGCCGCGAGGTGCGTAATACCCTACGTCCTGTATGCTGCGTAGCTCTGGATTGATAGGGCACGATTACAGGATGTGTAATAGTACGCCGTGAGTTGAGTTAGATGCTAGAGAAAGGTCCCTGCCTCGCCTTATATAGTCCGGGAGGCAGGGTTAAAAGTCGGAGTAGGGAGAGAGTACTAGTCGAGTACGTCTAGGAGTCGTCCATACAGTGCAGAACATGTACAGCCCCCTAACCGAGTACTACTCCTTCGTAGTCCTTGTGCTCCACGCCATCAGATGCCATGTAGTGTAAGCCGGGTAGTCCCAGGGGCCCACCGAGTAGTCGGTCCTGGCACCCACCGAGGTAGCGGGCCCAGGGAGGTCCATACGACAAGCCCCCGCGTACTTTGTAGTCGAGAAGGATAGCTTCAAGTAGTCTTGACGGCCTTAACGAGTAGTCCTCAAGCGTCCCCGAGTACTACAAGTCAAAGGTCCTCAAGAGTAGTCGAAGCATCCCGAGGCTGGAATGTACTCCAGCTGATATCTGAGCAATCTTGAAGTCTTCTCGAGTAGTCCCAAGCGTCCTCGAGTGCTGCCCTCGAAGGTCTTCAAAAAATGCCCGTGTTGTCTTGAAGTTGATATCGAAGTGCAATTGCAAAATCGCACTCCATATGGAGTAGCCCTCGAGCCTTAGGTTGAGTCGTAGGCTCAGGCTGAGGGTCCACCTGAAGTCTTGGCAAGAATATCCCGAAAAATCCGGAGAGAAAAAACCGAAGGACACGTGGCACGGAGCCCCCGAGCCTTGAGTCGAGTACTTCCTCTCGAATTCAAGGGTCATCTTGTAGAATGTGTCCTAAGATGCTTTTGAGACTTGTCGCTTCCCAGGTTAACGAGTAGAAGTAGTCGAGCCCCGAGGTGAGGCGCGTCGACTAGCAGAATACGAAGAGTCACGCGCGACCGCTGAGTCAGCCGAGCGCGGACTTATCCGTCCGGCCGTTGAAGGGCCGTTTTGACTTATAAATAGAAGCCAAAACCCTTAAGGTTTTCCACCCATTGCTGCTGTAGCCATTCGAATAGATCTGCGCATGCCGCTGCCGCTGTAGATCCAAGCGCGCCGCCACCCAGAGCTGCCGGAGTAGCCCCCGAGCAGATGCGCATGAAGACGCCTTGCACTTGGAGGATGAAGCCATCACCGTCCAAGTCCGCGAAGACCGCCGGGAAGAAGAGGGGCCGCGATGAGACCACCGTGGCTGCCACGGGAGCAGCTCCACCAATGTCTCCACCGCGGCCAGATCCAAGCCGCGAGTGGAAAAAGTCGAAGGTGAAGACCGAGGATTTGTTGGCTCTTCTCAACAGCGGATTTATCCGGGAGAAGGAGATCGATCTGTGGAGAGCCGCCGCCGGAGATCTGTACCCAATGGAGAAAGCCGAAGACGAGATCCCGATGTTCGCGCGCTTCGCGGAGCGCGGACTCGCGCTTCCGGCCAGCGACTTCTTCAAAGGCCTCCTCGGGTACTATGGAGTTGAGTACCTAAACCTCAATCTCAACGGTATTTTCCATACCGCAGTCTTCGTCCATTTCTGTGAAGCATTCCTGGGGATCAAGCCCCACTGGATCTTGTTCCGGAAGTTCTTCCGGGTGAAGCCACAGCCAAGCGCCAGCAACCCTCGAGTAGTTGGTGGAGCAGGCATCTAGATGCGGGAGGATGCGGCCGAGCAGTACCTCGCGTACAAGCTCATCGACTCCAACCAAGATTGGAAGGCAAGATGGTTCTACATCACGAACCACCACCCTGGGTTGCCGAAGCCGAGCGGCAAGCAACCCAGGCACCACGCCTGGTGGAACACGGAGCCCACGATGCAAGAGGGGATCCAGCTCCCCGAGATGTTGGCGCGCATCAAGATGTTGAGAGAAGCCGGGTTGAGGGCCGAGCACGTGGCCTTCAGCTTCATGAAGCGCAAGGTGCAGCCGCTGATGGCCCGCGACACCTTGGGCTTCGAGTACACCGGCGACGACAACACGTCACGGATGCCAGGAGATGAAGTCGACGACGACGACATTGTTGATCGGCTGACCCGTATCTTCAAGGACATGCCACCGTACACGGCGTGTCCGGTCCCGGAGTACTCCGCTGCACGCTTGCCGAAGGAGGTAAGTAGTCGTACCCCCTAGTCGAGTACTCATTTGTGGGAGTAGTCGTTATGATGTCTTGTGCCTTGTAGGACGACTTGAAGAGGTTCGTCTCCGAGCCGCAGCCGCCTCCTCAGGAAGTCGAGATCCCAGAGGAGGGAAAAGCCAAAGCCAAGGAGCGGCGAGATGTCGGCGAAGGGGACGACACCGTGGTCGTGGAAGATACGTCTGACGAGGACGACGACGAGGAGACGCTGCAGCACCGCTTCCAGCTGCGGTCGCGGTTCAGCCGTCCAGGCCTACCGCATGTGCCCCTCGTGCAAGACCCGCCGGCTAGCCTGGAGGCTAGTCTCGCTGTGCCGCCACAGAGGCCGCGCAACCCCGCCCGCAAGCGGGTGACGAAGAGGCTGAAGGTCTCAGAGACCACGCCCCAAGAGGTAAGTTGTCTTGACTAGTGTAGTCGAGTAGTAGTCGTTCGAGTTGACTTGCTAATGACTGAGCCCCCTTGTATGCAGGAGGTGCCGCCGACGGAGCCCGTTGATGAGGGCGACGAAGGCGAGTGGGACACAGTGGGGCAACCCACTGGGGGTCGTAGCCCAGCCCCCACTGTTGAAGAGCTCCTGGCGCAGTTGGAGCGCCAGCCCCCTGCTCCTCAGTGGAGCACGGAGCCCGCAGCCGCCGCCGTTGAAGAGGTGGTGGCCACAGGAGCGCCGGAGGGCGCTGCACCGGCTGCCGTCGCTGCAGAGGAGGCGGTGGCCGCCGAGGTGCAAGAAGAAACGCCCGCCGAGGGTGGACTAGTAAATATTGCCAGCATCCTCGGTGCTCCGACCGTGACGATAGTCCGGTCAAGCTTGTAAGTACTGCATCTTCCCGAGTAGTACTTGTTGTAGTAGTTGAGGTTGACTGACAACCAATTGTGTGTGCTTCTGCAGGAAATCAACAGATCTGTCCTGGGAGGGGGATGAACCCTCTACATCGGTGGCGGAAGAAGTCGCGCCGCCCGTCGAGGAGTCCGCTCCTGCTCCCCAGGGTATGCCTGAAGCGCCGGCTACTGAGGCGTCGTTGCCTGAGGCCAGCGTGGTCGAAGGTAAGTACTCTTCTTAAGCTGTAGAGCTCCTCGAGGAGTAGTCGCAGTCGTTGATACACTTGTCTTCTCTTTGACAGGTGCCGAGGCCGAAGGGAGTGACATCCCTGCGGGGGTGCCTATGCAGAAGTCGACACCAAAGGTGCCGGAGGCTGCCGGTGGAGCCCCCGAGCAGATGGACGTAGCCGCCGAGGAGGCCGCCACGGCGACCGGAGGAGAGGAAGTCACCACGTCGCCAGAGACCGCTCTGGAGGTGGCTATCCGCTCCCCGGAGATCCAGGACGCAGAGCACATCCGTTCTGCGCCGATGACGGAGGCCGCTACGAGTAGTCGTGGCGGGGTGGAGCTGCTGGCTGACGACCTGGTGGACCCGGCGACAGTAGCCAGGCACCTGGAGGCAGTCCGCCGGGCTGAGCAATGGATGAAGGTGAGTAGTCTGAACTCCTGAGTAGTCAATCCTCTGTGTTGAGTACTCATATTGACATGTGTTGTCTGTGCAGGACGTCGTGGAGAGGTCCCGTGAGAAGTCAAGCATGCTGCAAGGCTTCGGCGGCACGATGCTTCGGGCCGAGGCGTTGGAAGAACAACTCTTGAAGTCGCGGAAGCACGTGGCCGCCATGCAGTCCAAGCTCGACGCCGCCTTTGCCAAGTACCACAATGATATCCAGGATATGCAGGCAAAGAGCGACGACTTGGTGCGGAGGAACAAGACGCTCCGCAACAAGAACAAAGGTACACCGCTTGACTTGTTGGGTAGTCATTGGAGGTCGAGAAGTAGTCTGACCCGCTTTGCCTTGTTGTTTTTGCAGAGCTTGAGACCCAGGTGGAGCGGTTGAGGACTTTAGAGACGGATATGAAGAACCTCTTCTACCGGGAGCAAGAGGCCCACCAGGTACTCGAGCTTGACTATAAGGAGATTGCCTTCGAGTGCGACAAGCACATGGAGCTTCGAATTGCATCTAACTGTGACCTCGTCAACTGCTACAAATCATTGCAGAAGCTGAACGAGGATTGCGAGGCGCTGCGGGCCCAGTTGAAGGAGCTTGAAGAAGCCGCACTCCCGATTGCAAGGCTCTTGGTGCCTTATCCTGGCGGCCCCAAGATAGCGCCGCTCGTGGATCGCCTCAAGGAAGCCCCCAGCCGGCTGGCGGCGTACGTGAAGCATCTCGCGAAGTCGATCCCGACGCAGGTGCTCGCCTTCATGAAGTCATATTTCCCGAAGGCGCCGGTAGATGTAGTCGCTGGCGGGGTAGCCACCAACTGTACTGATGAGAAGTACACGGAGCTGCTGGAGCAGATGGCGCCCATTGGGGAGCAAGTCGCCGAGAAGCTGAACCTCCAGTAGTCCTGTAGTAGTTAGCTCATGGCAGTGTATATACAAGAACATTTGTAATGTAATTGTTCAACTATAAATGAAAGAAAAGTTCCATCAATGAGTACTCGTAGTCGCGATCTCAGAGTGCGGAGTCCCATCGTGGAGTTGGTGCGAGTAGTTGTACTCGGCAGTAGTCCTGTTAAGGGAAGTAGACAGTAAAGAAGTTGATGAATGATCAAACTTTATTACTGAAGAAGTACACCTGGATGGCCAGGGCCGTAGTTACAGAGTAGTCGCCTGGACCCGGAGGCCGCTTACAGCTAAGTGTTGCTAGGGCGAGTAGCCGCTTATAGCAGTAGATCCGTAGGTAGCCGTGTAGGCTGGATCTTGGAGTACATGGCCTCTCAGTAGACCGCTGCTAGAGTCCTTTGTCGCTCGTCGCAGCCCAGGATCCGTAGGTAGCCGCGCGGGCTGGATCCTGGAGAGGGGAGTAGTCCGGAGACTGGAACCAGGACTCGGAGGCCGCTTACGGCGAAGGAGTAGTCCGGAGACTGGAGCCAGGACCCGGAGGCCGCTTACGGTGAAGGAGTAGTCCGGAGACTGGAGCCAGGACCCGGAGGCCGCTTACGGCGAAGGGGTCTTGATGTAGTCGTGTAGACTTGAGCCCCGGAGTAGTCGTGTAGACTAGGCGTAGAATCGACATAGTTGGTCGACGTTCCACGAATTGTTGATATCTTCGCCTTCAAGTGTTTGGAGGTGGTAGGAGCCCGGCCCGGTCACCTTTGCAATTGTGAAGGGACCTTCCCAGGGGGAGCTGAGCTTGTGTAGTCCTTCCGTGTTCTGGATACGACGGAGGACGAGATCACCGACATTGAAGGAGCGTTCCTTGACGTTGCAATCATGGTAGTGTCGGATACCCTCCAGGTACCTCGCTGATTGGACGAGGGCAGCGCAGTGAGCTTCTTCGAGGCTGTCGATGTCAACTCGTCTGCTGTCTTCCGAGATGCCTTCGTCGTAGTGTTCCACTGCTGGTGAGTTCCATATGACATCAGCAGGGAGGATTGCTTCGGAGCCGTAGACCAGGAAGTAAGGGGATTGCCCCGTTGGCTTGGAAGGCCGAGTACGTAGCCCCCGAGTGCGTTGGGTAGTTCCTTGATCCACTTGCCTCCTTTAGAGTTAGCGAGCGTCGTGTAGCCGCTTCTTGAGAGCGTCGAGCACCATCCAGTTGGCGCGCTCGACTTGTCCGTTGGCCGAGGATGGGCAGGCGAGACGTATCGGACGTCGATCCCGCTGTTCTCGCAGTACTCCCAAAACTGGTGGTTGTTGAAGTTGGAGCCCAGATCTGTGATGATGCGGTGGGGTAGTCCGTAGCGATGCACGAGTTCATCCAAGAAGTCGAGTACTCTGTCAGCCTTGGGGCATGTGACCGGCTTGACCTCGATCCACTTGGTGAACTTGTCGATGGGCACCAGTACTCTGTTGAAACCACCTGGCGCAGTTGGCAGTGGCCCAATCATGTCGAGCCCCCAGCAGGCAAAGGGCCAGGTTGGCGGTATGGTAACTAGCTTGTAGGCTGGGACGTGTTGCTGCTTGGTGAAGTACTGGCATCCTTGGCACCTTCTGACGAGTTCTTCAGCGTCGCCCAGAGCGGTGGGCCAATAGAAGGCTCGTCGGAAGGCCTTGCTGACTAGCGTGCGGGAGGACGCGTGGTTGCCGTAGACGCCTTTGTGGATCTCCTCCAAGATGTCCTTGCCTTCTTGCCGAGGGATGCACTTCATGAGTACTCCAGAAGATGCGCCCCGCTTGTAAAGCTTGTCTCCGACGAGGACATAGGACTTGGCGCGGCGGATGAGCTGCTCGGCCAAGTTCTTGTCCGAGGGAACCTTCTGCTTGCTGAGGTAGTCGATGAAGGGTTGCTTCCAGTCCACGTCGATCATCATGACCTCCTGTCCGGCCGGTGGGTTGGCTGGGACAGTGGTTGATGGCGCCAGCTTCGGGATGGAAGGCGCGTGAAGCTTGTGAACGAATACACCCGCTGGTACTTGAGCGCGGGTAGATCCAAGCTTCGACAGGACGTCCGCTGCAACATTGTTGTCGCGGACGATGTGGTGGAACTCGAGATCGTAGAACTTGTTCTCGAACTTGCGGACTTCTAGGCAGTAGGCGTCCATGTTCTCCTTGTTGCGGTCCCAGGACTTGTTGACTTGGTTGATGACCACTGCGGAGTCGCCGTAGACTAGTAGCCGCTTGATGCCCAGTGAAGCCGCGAGGCGGAGCCCGTGTAGAAGAGCTTCGTACTCGGCTTCATTGTTTGAGACCTTCCAGAAGATCTACAGGACGTACTTGAGTTGTTCGCTCGTTGGAGAGATCAGGAGTACCCCTGCACCTGCGCCCTCGAGGTTGAGTGAGTCGTCGAAGTACATCACCCAATGCTCTGGTCGCACGGTGGGAGTAGGTAGCTGGTTCTCCCGCCACTCTGCCATGAAGTCGACTAGAGCCTGCGACTTGATGGTCGTGCGTGGCTTGAAGTCGATGGTGAGGGTGCCGAGCTCGACTGCCCACTTGGAGATTCTTCCAGTAGCATCTTGGTTCCGCAGGATGTCGCCGAGCGGGTAGTCGGTGACGACGGAGATTGAGTACTCCTGGAAGTAGTGGCGTAGCTTCCGCGAGGTGATGAGTACTGCGTACAGGAGCTTCTGCACAGGCTGATAGCGTGCCTTGGGCTCGGATAGGACCTCACTGACGAAGTAGACTGGGCGTTGGACTGGGTAGGCGTGGCCGTCTTCCTGCCGCTTGACGATGATGGCAGTACTGACCACGTGAGTAGTCGCAGCGAGGTAGAGCAGTAGCTGCTCGCCTTTGAGAGGAGCCGTGAGGATCGGTGGCTTCGATAGGAAGTCCTTGAGCTGGGCAAGGGCTTGATCTGCCTCTGGAGTCCACACAAACTTCTCTTGGTGCTTGAGTAGTTTGAAGAAGGGTAGGCCCCGTTCTCCAAGCTTCGAGATAAATCTGTTCAGTGCCGCCATGCACCCGGTCAGCTTCTGGACGTCTTTGATGCTCGTGGGAGCTTTCATGCTGGTGATGGCGGAGATCTTCTCGGGGTTGGCTTCGATGCCGCGTTGGCTGATGATGAAGCCGAGTAGTTTGCCCGAAGGTACGCCGAAGACGCACTTGTTCGGGTTGAGCTTCCAGCGGTACTCGCGCAGGGATGCGAAAGTCTCTTCAAGGTCGTCGATGAGGGTACTGGAGTTTCTGGTCTTGACGACCATGTTGTCCACGTAGGCCTCGATGTTCTTGTTGAGCTGCTTCTTGAAGCAGGCTTGGGTAGCTCGTTGATACGTTGCGCCAGCGTTCTTTAGCCCGAAGGACATGGTCGTGTAGCAGTACGCGCCAAACGGGGTGATGAACGCGGTCTTCTCCTGGTCTTCTTCCTTGATCGCGATCTGGTGGTACCCGGAGTAGCAGTCGAGGAAGCGAGCGAGGTCGCGGCCCGCCGTGGAGTCGATGACTTGATCAATCCGCGGCAACCCGAAGGGGTCCTTGGGGCAGTGCTTGTTGAGGTCGGTGTAGTCGACGCACATCCTCCACTCATTCGAGTTCTTCTTGTGGACGAGGACAGGGTTGGCGAACAGGATGGAAGACTTCTCTGATGAAGCCAGCCGCGAGTAGTTTGGCGAGTTCCTTCTTGATGTCGTCCCGTCTGTCGTCGGCGAAGCGTCGGAGGTGTTGTCTCTTGGGGGTGGCCTTAGGATCGACATTGAGGCAGTGTTCAATCAGCTCCTGGGCACTCCTGGCATGTCCGCTGGCTTCCACGAGAAGATGTCGCGGTTAGCCCGGAGGAAGCTGATGAGCGCGTCTTCCTATTTGGGGTCGAGGCCGGCCCCGATGGTGGTGGTCTTGCTGGCGTCGCCCGTCCCGAGGTCGATCGTCTTGACCAGGATCTCCTCAGCTGGCTGAGGCTTGTTGGAGTTGTCAGACTTCTCAGGGATGACGAGTTCACTTGTAGCAAGTTTCTTCGACGCGGCGTAGACCTCCATCATCGCGTTGGGTACTTGATTTGTGGAGGCGATCTCCACGGCTTCTGTATCGCAGTCGTGGGAGATCTTCAAGTCCCCTTGGAGAGATAGTACACCCTCTGGGCTTGGCATTTTGAGTACCAAGTAGGTGTAGTGTGGCACCGCCATGAACTTGGCAATGGCCGGTCTGCCGAGGATGGCATGGTAGGAAGTCTCGAAGTCCGCGACCTCGAACTT
Organism: Cenchrus americanus; assembly: GCA_947561735.1. Lineage (NCBI taxonomy): Eukaryota > Viridiplantae > Streptophyta > Magnoliopsida > Poales > Poaceae > Cenchrus > Cenchrus americanus. The sequence goes on from OX387240.1 coordinate 199,043,033, forward strand.
GATGTACTCGGTACGGTAGTTGTCCCGAGATTCCCCGAAGGTAACTGGCAGGACCACTGAGCCCAGTGGGATAGCCGCGTTACCGGGGACGATGCCGTAGAAGGGCGTGTTGCTCTTGGTGAGCATGTGGGTGATGTCGAGCTTCATTTTCTTCAAGGTCTTGGTGAAAAGGACGTTGAGCCCGCTTCCACCGTCGATGAGGACCTTGTTGAGTTTGGAGCCCGCAACCACTGGCTTCAGGACGAGAGGGAACCGTCCTGGTTCGGAGAAGCTGGTCCATTGATCCGCGCGGGAGAAGGTGATGGGTACCTCCGACCACCTGAGAGGGGTCGGAACCACTGGTTCAATGCTCATGACTTCTCGATGGGTAGCCTTCTGCTCCCGCCTGCTGGGCAGTCCGCCGAAGAGAACGTTGACAGTCTTGTCGGCTTCGTTGTTGTCGTCCTCCTTCTTCTTGCCCTTTTTGTCGTGAGGGTGCGGTAGCTCCGGCGTATCCTTGAGTGCATGCCTGAGTTGGTAGTACTGCTCGGTGTTGTGGTCGCCGTTTGGATGCCACGGGCACTTCTCCTTCAGCAAGTCTTTGAATCTTCCGTAGTTCTTCTTCGGGTTCTCCTTCGCAGGGCGCTGGATAGCCGCGACAGTGTTGTCTGGCTTGCGCTTGCGGTTGGGACCCGAGTAGTTGTTGTTGTTGTTGTTGTTGCGGCCGCCTTGGTTTGCGTTGCTGCCGCCGCCGCCGCCCACGTTCTGCTTGGTCTTGCCACGGATGGCGTCGTACTTGGCGTTCGCCTTGTCTTCTTCATCCGCCCAGGACGTAATCATGTCCTTGAGGTGGGGGATGGACCTGGGGCGGCGACGACCGAAGTCTTTGAAGGTGCGGCGGTGGTAGAGGTCATCTTGGAAGAGGTCAATGACCTCCTTGTCGGTGACGTCGACGACAGTAGCGCGCTTGTCGAAGAAGCGGCGCATGTACTTGCGGAGGGTCTCGCCTTGTTCCTGCTTGACCATGGCCAGGTCCATGCGAGTACCCGATCGGCCCATGGCGCCGCGAAGTTCTTCGGTGAACTGCTCCTTCGGCGCCGGTCCCACTTGTCGATCGAGTGCTTGTCCAGCGACTCGAGCCATGTGAGTGGAGCTTGGTCCAGGCAGAAGGGGAAGTAGAGGCACTTGGCGTCGTTGTTGCCGCCAGCGTTCTCGATGGAGAGGGCGTAGCACCTGAGCCACTGAATGGGGTCCTGCTTCGCATCATACTTGGTGATCCCCAAAGGCTTGAACTTGTCGGGGAGGAGTAAGTTGCGAAGTCGAGGTGAGAAGGCGGGGAAGTCGTCGTTGTCGCCTGCAGTGGTCGACTTCTTCCACCGCAGCTCCTCAATCTTCTGGCGGGCGTCGTAGCCGCCCTGTGAGGCACCAGAGGCGTGGCTGTTCGTGTGGCCGCGGCCGCCGCGGCCCCGTCGGCGCCGTCGGCCCTCCTGTTGGCTCCGTGGTTGGAGCTTCCGCCGTCGCTGCTGCCACCGTCAGGGTCATGGCCGCCGCCGCTGGCAGAAGCACGGTGAGGGACAACCTCGCGGTTGTTGTTGCCGTCCTGTGGAGGTCCGCCGGCGTTGGAGCGAGTACGGTTGGGCTGAGCTGGGAGCTCAGCTCGGGTACGGTTGGGACATGGTTGGCACTGCGACTTGTAGCTTCGTTGTCGCGGTGCCTGGCGGGAGGAGGTTGGTTGACTCTGTTGTCGACCCGCATGAAGTAAGCGTCTTCAGCGAGCTTGGCGATGACCTCTCCAGCGCGTATGCCCTGAGCCTGACGTGCGATCGCTGTGATCGACATGAGGCATTGCTCAGGGGTAGTATGTACTCTGCTCTCGACCGCCTCGAGAGCTTCCGCGAGGTTGCGGATGGGGAGGTTGTCCCGGAGACGTCGGCGCCGTTCGTTGCGCTTCCTGTTACGCTCGCGTCGAGCGTCTCTGTTGGCGGGGGTCTCGTCTACCGGAGCATCGGCAGACATCTCGTCGGAGGAGATGTCCTCAAGGTACTTGTCTGGAACCGTCCCTGAGGGTCCTGGTGTGTCGCCGGCAGCCATGAAGACCTGGCGATCAGGGGTGCAAAGGCTGGACTCAGAAGGCGCCACCTCAGTTGGTGTGTTCGAGTCAGCCCGGGCCAATGGTGTTCCCTCCTGGAACGGGAGCGAGTCGATGTAGGCGACGTAGCGTGAGTCCCCGCTTATCAGGTCAGCGGGCTTGCGGTCTGGCCAGTAGACGAACCTGCCGGCCGGTGTAGATGATATAACCAGCCCAGAGGCCGGCCCTGATAAGGGGTGCTCAGTAGAGTTGCCATCGGACTCGGGATCCTCTGGGTCCGACCCGAAGTCGAACTCATAAGCGGAGTCCGAGTAGAACTCGAAGAGGGGGTTGGAGTCTGAAGCGTGGCCAGGGGCGGTGTCGGAATCCGAGTTGTACTCGGGTTCGGGTTCCTTGACGGCCCGGCGCGAAGAAGGAGCCCCCGTGCGGGCCCGGCTGAGGATGCAGGGACCACGCGCGGAGCGCTCACGCGGTGAGGGGACCGCCTACGATGGCTGAGCAGCTGGCTCGCATGCGATAGCCCATGGAGATGTCGAGTTCGAGTTGGAAGCGGACTCGAGCTCGAAATTGGCGTGACAGTTGAAGAGCGCAATTTCGCCGAACTTCCGGCGAGTTCGCCTGTGACAGCTTCTGGGAGCATCACGAAGCCGGTCTCCGGGTTGGGCGGCATGGTGAGGCGGCGTTGGAAGGATCTCGCGCCGTCAGCAGTGCAGACCCAGGCGCCGAAGACGAAGGTGTCGCCGCGGTTGAAGGCAACGGTTGGCTTGAAGTAGACACGAGCCGTCGAGTTCGCCATGTGATCTCGGGCGAGAGCCCCTACCTGGCGCGCCAGCTGTCGGTGTTTTAGACCGGCAACCTACTAAGGGGAGTACCCGAAGTAGATGAATGTGACTCGCCGAGATCGGTAACTCGAAGGAAGAGACACGTGGCACACAATTTAGACAGGTTCGGGCCGCGAGGTGCGTAATACCCTACGTCTTGTATGTTGTGTAGCTCTGGATTGATAGGGCACGATTACAGGATGTGTAATAGTACGCCGTGAGTTGAGTTAGATGCTAGAGAAAGGTCCCTGCCTCGCCTTATATAGTCCGAGAGGCAGGGTTACAAGTCAGAGTAGGGAGAGAGTACTAGTCGAGTACGTCTAGGAGTCCTCCATACAGTGCGGAACATGTACAGCTCCCTAACCGAGTACTACTCCTTCGTGGTCCTTGTGCTCCAAGCCATCAGATGCCATGTAGCGCAAGCCGGGTAGTCCCTGGGGCCCACCGAGTATTCGGTCCTGGCACCCACTGAGGTAGCGGGCCCAGGGAGGTCCATACGACAGCGTGGAAGCCAGCGGACATGCCAGGAGTGCCCAAGGAGCTGATTGAGCACTGCCTCAACGTCGATCCTAAGGCCACCCCCAAGCGACAACACCTCCGACGCTTCGCCGACGACAGACGGGACGCCATCAAGAAGGAACTCGCCAAACTACTCGCGGCTGGCTTCATCAGAGAAGTCTTCCATCCTGAGTGGCTCGCCAACCCTGTACTCGTCCGCAAGAAGAACTCGAACGAGTGGAGGATGTGCGTCGACTACACTGACCTCAACAAGCACTGCCCCAAGGACCCCTTAGGGTTGCCGCGGATTGATCCAGTCATTGACTCCACGGCGGGCTGCGACCTGCTCTGCTTCCTCGAGTGCTACTCCGGGTACCACATATCGCGATCAAGGAAGAAAATCAGGAGAAGACCGCGTTCATCACCCCGTTTGGCGCGTACTGCTACACGACCATGTCCTTCGGGCTGAAGAACGCTGGCGCAACGTATCAACGAGCTATCCAAGCCTGCTTCAAGAAGCAGCTCAACAAGAACGTCGAGGCCTACGTGGATGACGTGGTCGTCAAGACCAGAAACTCCAGTACCCTCATCGACGACCTTGAAGAGACTTTCGCATCCCTGCGCGAGTACCGCTGGAAGCTCAATCCGAACAAGTGCGTCTTCAGCGTACCTTCGGGCAAACTACTCGGCTTCATCATCAGCCAACGCGGCATCGAAGCCAACCCCGAGAAGATCTCCGCCATCACCAGCATGAAAGCTCCCACGAGCATCAAAGACGTCCAGAAGCTGACCGGGTGCATGGCGGCACTGAACATATTTATCTCGAAGCTTGGAGAACGGGGTCTACCCTTCTTCAAACTATTCAAGAACCAAGAGAAGTTCGTGTGGACTCCAGAGGCGGATCAAGCCCTTTCCCAGCTCAAGGACTTCCTGTCGAAGCCACCGGTCCTCATGGCTCCTCGCAAAGGCGAGCAGCTACTGCTCTACCTCGTTGCGACTACTCACGTGGTCGATCGCCATCATCGTCGAGCGGCGGGGAAGACGGCCACGCCTACCCGGTCGCGGCGCCCCGTCTACTTCGTCGGCGAGGTCCTATCCGAGTTCAAGGCACGCTATCGCCCGTGCAAAAGCTCCGTACGCGGTACTCATCACCTCGCGGAAGCTACGACACTACTTCCCGGGGAGTACTCAATCTCCGTCGTCACCGACTACCCGCTCGGCGACATCTGCGGAACCAAGATGCTACCGGAAGAATCTCCAAGTGGGCGGGTCGAGCTCGGTGCCCTCACCATCGACTTCAAGCCACGCACAACCATCAAGTCGCGGGCTCTAGTCGACTTCATGGCGAGTGGCGGGAGAACCGCCTACCTACTCCAACCGTGCGACCGAGCATTGGGTGATGTACTTCGACGGCTCACTCAACCTCGAGGGCGCGGTGCGGGGGGTACTCCCGATCTCTCCAACGGGCAAACAACTCAAGTACGTCTTGCGGATCTTCCGGAAGGTCTCAAACAACGAAGCCGAGTACGAAGCTCTTCTACACGGGCTCCGCCTCGCGGCTTCACTGGGCATCAAGCGGCTACTAGTCTACGGCGACTCCGCAGTGGTCATCAACCAAGTCAACAAGTCCTGGGACCGCAACAAGGAGAACATGGATGCCTACTGCCTAGAAGTCCGCAAGCTCGAGAACAAGTTCTACGGTCTCGAGTTCCACCACATCGTCCGCGACAACAACGTTGCAGCGGACGTCCTGTCAAAGCTTGGATCTACCCGCGCTCAAGTACCAGCGGGTGTATTCGTTCACGAGCTTCACGCGCCTTCCATCCCGGAGTAGGCGCCATCGACCATTGCCCCAGCCAACCCACCGGCCGGACAGGAGGTCATGATGATCGACGTGGACCGGAGGCAACCCTTCATCGACTACCTCAGCGAGCAGAAGGTTCCCTCGGACAAGAACTTGGCCGAGCACCTCATCCGCCGCGCCAAGTCCTACGTCCTCGTCGGAGACAAGCTTTACAAGCGGGGCGCATCTTCGGAGTACTCATGAAGTGCGTCCCTCGGCAAGAAGGCAAGGACATCTTGGAGGAGATCCACAAGGGCGCTCGCGGCAACCACGCGTCCTCCCGCACGCTAGTCGGCAAGGCCTTCGGCGAGCCTTCTATTGGCCCACCGCTGCGGGCGACGCCGAGGCACTCGTTAGAAGGTGCCAAGGATGCTAGTACTTTGCCAAGCGGCAACATGTCCCGGCCTACAAGCTAGTCACCATACCGCCAACCCGGCCTTTCGCCCGCCGGGGGCTCGACATGATTGGGCCACCGCTAATCGCGCCGGGTGGTTTAAACAGAGTACTGGTGGCCATCGACAAGTTCACCAAGTGGATCGAGGTCAAGCCAGTTACATGCCCCAAGGCGGATAGAGTACTCGACTTCCTGGACGAACTTGTGCATCGCTACGGACTACCCCACCGCATTATCACGGATCCGGGCTCCAACTTCAACAACCACCGCGCGGGAGTACTGCGAGAACAGCGGGATCGACGTCCAATATGTCTCAGTTGCCCATCCTCGGGCCAACGGACAAGTCGAGCGCACCAACGGGATGGTGCTCGACGCTCTCAAGAAGCGGCTACACGACGCCGCTAACTCCAAAGGAGGCAAGTGGATCAAGGAACTACCCAACGCACTGCGGGGGCTACGTACTCGGCCTTCCAAGCCAACGGGGCAATCCCCTACTTCTGGTCTACGGCTCCGAAGCAATCCTCCCCGCCGACGTCATATGGAACTCACCGGCGGTGGAACACTACGACGAAGGCGTCTCGGAAGACGACAGACGAGTTGACATCGACGGCCTCGGAGAAGCTCGGCCGCGCTGCCCTCGTCCAATCGGGGCGAGGTACCACGGAGGGTATCCGACGCTACCATGATCGCAACGTCAAGGAACGCTCCTTCAACGTCGGTGATCTCGTCCTACGTCGTATCCGAACACGGAAGGACTACACAAGCTCGCGCTCCCCCCGGGAAGGTCCCTTCACAATTGCAAAGGTGACCGGGCTGGGCTCCTACCGCCTCCAAACACTTGAAGGCGAAGACATCAACAACTCGTGGAACGTCGACCAACTATGTCGATTCTACGCCTAGTCTACACAACTACTCCGGGGCTCAAGTCTACACGACTACATCAAGACCCCTTCGCCGTAAGCGGCCTTTGGGTCCTGGCTCTAGTCTCCGGACTACTTCCTCGCTGTAAGCGGCCTCCGGGTCCAGGCACCAGTCTCCGGACTACTCCCCACCAGGATCCAGCCCGCGCGGCTACCTACGGATCCTGGGCTGCGATGAGCGACAAAGGACTCTAGCAGCGGTCTACTAAGAGACCATGTACTCCAAGATCCGGCCTACATGGCTACTTACGGATCTACTGTTGTAAGCGGCTACTCGCCCTAGCACCACTTAGGCGTAAGCGGCCTCCGGTCCAGGCGACTACTCGTAAACTACGGCCCGGCCATCCGGGTGTACTTCTTCGTAATAAAGTTTGATCGTTCATCAACTTATTTACCGTCTACTTCCCTCAACGAGACTACCGCCGAGTACGACTACTCGCGACAACTCCACGATGGGACTCCGCACTCGAGATCGCGACTACGAGTACTCATTGATGGAACTTTTCTTTCATTTATAGTTGAACAATTACATTACAAATGTTCTTGTATATACACCGCATGAGCTAACTACTACGGGACTACCGGAGGTTCGGCTTTTTGGCGACTTGCTCCCCAATGGGCGCCATCGGCTCCGTGTCCGCTCATCCGTATAGTTGGCGGCTACCCCCGCCGGCGACTACATCTACCGGCGCCTTTGGGAAGTACGACTTCATGAAGGCGAGCACCTGCGTCGGGATTGACTTCGCGAGATGCTTCACGTACGCCGCCACCGACCGGGGGGCTTCCTTGAGGCGATCCACGAGCGGCGCTATCTTGGGGCCGCCGGGATGAGGCACAAAGAGCCTTGCAATCGGGAGCGCAGCCTCTTCAAGCTCCTTCGACTGGGCCCGCAAGTGCCTTGCAATCCTCGTTCGGCCTTCTCGCAACGATTTGTAGCAAGCGTTGACGAGGTCACGATCGAAGCAATTCGAGGCTCCATGTGCTTGTCGCACTCGAAGGCAAGCTCCTTATAGTCAAGCTCGAGTGCCCGGCGGGCCTCCCCCGCTCCCGGTAGAAGAGGTTCTTCATATCCGTCTTTGAGATCCTCACCGCTCCACCCGGTCTCAAGCTCGCAAAACACCAAGGCACGGTGGGTCGACTACCTCTCGACCTCCAACGACTACTCAACAAGTCAAGACAGTGTACCTTTGTTCTTGTTGCGGAGCGTCTTGTTCCTCCACACCAAGTCGTCGCTCTTTGCCCGCATGTCCTGGATATCGTTGTGGTACTTGGCAAAGGCGGCGTCGAGCTTGGATCGCATGGCGGCCGTGTGCTTCCACGACTTCAAGAGTTGTTCTTCCAACGCCTCGGCTCGAAGCACCGTGTCGCCGAAGCCTTGTACGGCATGCTTGACTTCTCACGGGACCTCTCCATGACGTCCTGCACAGACAACACATGTCAAAATGAGTACTCAACAACAGAGGATTGACTACTCAGGAGTTCAAACTACTCACCTTCATCCATTGCTCGGCCCGGCGGACCACCTCCGGGTGCTCGGCTACCGTCGCCGGTCCACCAACTCGTCGCCCGGCCGGCTCCACCCCCGCCGCGACTACTCGCGGCGGCCTCCGTCATCGGCGCGGGAGCGAATGGGCTCGCGTCCCGGATCTCCGGAGGACGGACCACCACCTCCGGAGCAGCCCCTCCGGCGGCACGGCGGTCTCTTCTCCACCGGTGCCCACGGTAACCTCCTCGGCGGCCTCCTTCATTGGCTCGGGGCTCCGCCGTGCCCTCCGCACCTCCGGTGTCGACTTCGCATAGGCACCCCCGCGGGGATGTCACTCCCCTTCGGCCTCGGCACTTCATCAAGGAGAAGACAAGTGTATCAGCGACTACGACTACTCCTCGAGGAGCACTACAGCTTCAGCAGAATACTTACCTTCGACCACGCTGGCTTCAGGCAACGCAGCCTCAGTAGCCGGCGCTTCGGGCATCGCCTGGGGAGCAGGAGCGGACTCCTCGGCGGGCGGCGCGACTTCTTCTTCCGCCACCGCCGTAGAGGGTTCATCCCCCCTCTCGGGACGTATCCGTTGATTTCCTGGGGGAAGCACATACAATTGGTCGTCGATCAAACTCGACTACTACAACAAGTACTACTCGGGAAGATGCAAGTACTTACAAGCTTGACCGACTATCGTCACGGCCGAGCACCGAGGATGCCGGCAATATCTACCGGTCCACCCTCGGCGGGCGTTTCTTCTTGCACCTCGGCGGCCACCGCCTCCTCTCGCGGTGATAGCGGCCGGTGCGCCGCCCTCCGCGCCCCCCGTGGCCACCACCTCTTCAACGGCGGTGGCCGCGGGCTCCGTGCTCCCCTGAGGAGCAGGAGACTGGCGCTCCAACCGCGCCGAGAGCTCTTCAACGAGGGGAGCCGGGCTACGACTCCTAGCGGGTTCCCCCCACCGTGTCCCACTCGCCTTCGTCGCACTCATCAACGGGCTCCGTCGGCGGCACCTCCTGCATACAAGGGGGCTCAGTCATTAGCAAGTCAACTTGAACGACTACTACTCGACTACACTAGTCGGGACAACTTACCTATTGAGGTGTGGCCTTTGAGACCTTCGACTTCTTCGTCACCCGCTTGCGGGCGGGGTTGCGCGGCCTCCGTTGCGGCGCAACGAGACTAGCCTCCGTGCTAGCCGGCGGGTCTTGCACGAGGGGCATGCACATGCGGTAAGCCGGACGGGCCGAACCGCGACCACACCGGAAGCGGTCCCGCAAGGCATCTCCTCGTCGTCATCCTCGTCGGACGTATCCTCCACGACCACGGTGTCGTCCCCTTCGCCGACTTCTCGCCGCTCCTTGGCTTTGGCTTTCCCTTCCTCCGGGATCTCGACTTCCCGAGGAGGTGGTCGCGGCTCGGAGACGAACCTCTTCAAGTCGTCCTACAAGACACACGACATCGGCGTGACTACTCACACAAATGAGTACTCGACTAGGGGGTACGACTACTTACCTCCTTCGGCGGGCGTGCGGCGGAGTACTCCCGGGACCGGACACATCGTGTACGGTGGCATGTCCTTGAAGATACGCGTCGCCCGATCAACAATGTCGTCGTCGTCGACTTCATCTCCTCGGCATCCGCGACGTGTCGTCGTCACGGTGTACTCGAAGCCCAAGGTGTCGCGGGCCATCGCCGGCCGCACCTTGCGCTTCATGAAGCCGAAGGCCACGTGCTCGGCCCTCGGCCCCGGCTTCTCTCAACATCTTGATGCACGCCAATAGCTCGGGGAGCCGGATCCCCTCTTGCATCGTGGGCTCCGTGTTCCACCGGGCGCGATGCTTGGGTTGCTTCCCGCTTGGCTTCGGCAACCCGGGGTGGTGGTTCCCGACGTAGAACCATCTTTCCTTCCAATCTTGGTTGGAGTCAATGAGCTTGTACGCGAGGTGCTGCTCGGCCGCGTCCTCCCGCATCCGGATGCCCGCTCCACCAACTACTCGAGGGTTGCCGGCGCTCGGCGGGGCTTCACCCGAAGAACTTCCGAACAAGATCCAGTGGGGCTTGATCCCCAGGAATGCTTCACAGAAATGGACGAAGACTGCGGTATGGAAAATACCGTTGGGGTTGAGGTTAAGGTACTCAACTCCGTAGTACCCGAGGAGGCCTTTGAAGAAGTCGCTGGCCGGAAGCGCGAGTCCGCGCTCGCGAAGCGCGCGAACATCGGGATCTCGTCTTCGGCTTTCTCCATTGGGTACGGATCTCCCGGCGGCTCTCCACGGATCGACCTCCTTCTCCCGGATAAATCCGCTATTGAGAAGGGCCAACAAATCCTCGCCTTCACCTTCAACTTTTTCCACTCGCGGCTTGGATCTGGCTGCGGTGGAGACATTGGCGGCGCTGCCCCCGTGGCAGCCACGGCGGCCTCATCGCGGCTCCTTTTCTTCCCGGCGGTCTTCGCGGACTTGGACGGTGATGGCTTCATTCTCCAAGTACACGGCGTCTTCACGCGCATCCACTCGGGGGCTACTCCGGCAGCCTCCGAGTGGCGGCGCGTTTGGATCTGCGGCGGCGGCACGCGCGGATCTATTCGAATGGCTACGGCATAGCCGATGGGTGGAAAACCCTAAGGGTTTTGGCTTCTATTTATAAGTCAAAATGGCCCTCCAACGGCCGGATGGATAAGTTCGCGCTCGGCCGACTCGCCGGCCGCGCGTGACTCTTCGTATTCTACTAGTCGACGCGCCTCACCTCGGGGGCTCGGCTACTTCTACTCGTCAACCCGGGGAAGCGACAAGTCTCAAGAGCATCTCAGGACACATTCTACAAGATGACCATTCAATTCGAGAGGAAGTACTCGACTCAAGGCTCGGGGGCTCCGTGCCACGTGTCCTTCGGTTTTTTCTCTCCGGATTTTTCGGGATATTCTTGCCAAGACTTCAGGTGGACCCTCGGCCGAGCCTACAACTCAACCTAAGGCTCGGGGGCTACTCCATATGGAGTGCGATTTTGCAATCGCACTTCCATATCAACTTCAAGACAACACGGGCATTTTTTGAAGACCTTCGAGGGCGCACTCGAGGACGCTTGGGACTACTCGAGAAGACTTCAAGATTGCTCGGATATCGCCTCGGAGTACATTCCGGCCTCGGGATGCTTCGAGTACTCTTGAAGACTTTTGACTTGTAAAACTTGGAGACGCTTGAGGACTACTCGTTAAGGTCATCAAGACTACTTGAAGCTATCCTTCTCGACTACAAAGTACTCGGGGGCGTGTCGTATGGACCTCCCTGGGCCCATTACCTCGGTGGGTACCAGGACCGACTACTCGGTGGGCCCCTGGGACTACCCGGCTTGCGCTACACGGCATCTGATGGCGTGGAGCACAAGGACTACAGAGGAGTAGTACTCGGTTAGGGAGCTGTACATGTTCCGCACTGTATGGAGGACTCCTAGACATACTCGACTAGTACTCTCTCCCTACTCCGACTTGTAACCCTGCCTCCCGGACTATATAAGGCGAGGCAGGGACCTTTCTCTAGCATCTAACTCAACTCACGGCATACTATTACACATCCTGTAATCGTACCCTATCAATCCAGAGCTACGCAGCATACAGGACGTAGGGTATTACGCACCTCGCGGCCCGAACCTGTCTAAATTGTGTGCCACGTGTCTCTTCCTTCGAGTTACCGATCTCGGCGAGTCACATTCATCTACTTCGGGTACTCCCCTTAGTAGGTTGCCGGTCTAAAACACCGACAGGGATCACTACATCACCATGAAGAGAAGCAGAGTAGGGGTACGGGGTTTTCATGCGGATGCACGTTAGTATGCCCAAACTTCCCAAATGCATATGCGATGCAGTGCATGCTCAAAAGCAACATTTTAATTTAAATCACAAGGTTTTGAGCAAGACCAACAAGAATAAGTTCAGGACTGAGGAATCAATTGGGTCTTTGATTGACACGAAATTTGTGGAGCACGGAACTTGATTGACCACAACTAGCACAAATAATGCCCTTCAAGCATTACCGCTGAAAGAGATGTTTAATCCAGGCATTACATCGATAATGACTTTCAGAATCACTAAACAATGTTTGGAATTACAACGCAGACTAGCTGCACAAAGAAGCTCCTAGTTCAACCAACCGCAACAGCTAACCAAACGCGGTTATTGCACACTAGGGTTCCTTACAAGCACTACACTCTTACGACTTAGAATTTTATTTCCCACATACCCACTTCCTAGGGTTGGGTCTTCCATACTGAGGGATTATGGTGACTCGGGTCCAGATTCCACTCCGGATTCTCCTTGGACTTCTTCAACATCTTCTCCTTCTGGTCCAGGAATGACAGGTTCTGGGGGTGGAGCTGCTATAGCTTCCAGTTGATTTTCTAGTTCGAGCATATATTGATCGTTATGCTGCAACAAGAAATTCTGCTCATGTATGATCTCGCTCAATTCTTGAATCTTTGCCTTGTCCTTGCATCTTTCCTTCTTGAGGGTAGCTATCATGGCTCGGGCTTCCTTCAACGCTTGAGTTGTACACTCCATTTCTTTAACTCGGTACCTATAGATTTGTGTCTATAGAATATAATTTCTCCCACCATCCTTCGGTAGGTGTCGTACATAGCTTCCGAAAAGCGGACTGAGGTGACAAGATCAGGACTATAGTGAGAGTTTCTCTGAGCTAGAAGGATAGTTTCTCGTTCCCCACCAGGTACAGTGTGTCGCTCAGGTGCCGGAATTACTTTGGCTGTAGAGTTAGCTATCTCGGCAGGGTGCCTTCCACAGAAGGTTGTGAGTGCTTCGAGAGCAGCCTTCTGCACCGTGTCAGACAAGTTTCGCCCTTGTGCCTTACACTCCCACTCTTCCCAAGAAGGATTGGTCGGGCACACGGAAATCAGCACCTTTACTTCACAACGAAGGAGTTGGCCTGTGGTCATGACCTCATGTGTCGAGTACTCCGGGTAAGTGGTGTACCCAAAGTCCTTCAGGGTATCCCACAAAAGTGCAGGAAAACCACCCTCCTCGAGGTAGTTCACAAGAGTCCGTGATTCCACATCAGCCGATGTAGATCCAGCGTTGTCCATCTGGACATAATGACAAGGGTGAGAATCGATCGGGTGCGAGTGTACAAAGGTAACTCGATCCACGAATACGGATAGGGTTAAGGTATGGGGTAATTATGTATACTAAAATCCAACGTATGCTGAACTCGAACGAGCAGGCATACCAAATGGTACAAGGTTCTAGTAAACGGAAACCGATCTTCCTAATTCAAACCAGAGTCCAACACTTTTCAAATCTGCGACGTAACTTAGCAAGGTTATGAAACTCAAGTTGGGCACGCGAGGTCCCAGAGGATTAGGAAGGTGCTTAACCAAGCAAGATTTCAAAAGGTTCTAGGGAGATGTCAAGACAAGGGTTGACTACCGAGCATAACTTGAGATAGACGAAAGCTATGGTCACGAGCTTTTGCGGGCAGGAACTAGATTAGATGTGGAGCAACTTAGGCAAAGATCACCCAGACAAAAGATTCTTGGACAAGTACAGCGACCTAAGGAACAACTCTAACAATTTCATGCACAACAACACATCCACACTTGAGAGGCTAGGCGGGACAGACACACTATCACTATTTTACCTTAGAGAGCACGGAAACAGATATGAGTTCAGTTTAGGTTCTTCCACGACTTTTAGCATGATGCAAGACGTCCTATTCGTCCTCACAATGGCATTCAAGCCAAAACTCGGAGTTAGCGCCGGTGGCATGGCACATACACGTGTCTCCCTATAATAACTAGTCGAGAACTAGTCGATGCTCACTTAGCGACTTATGAAACGAGGTTAGTGTACCTGCAGAAGATCACAGAATACAACAAACCTTTCATGCCAGCACTCATGAAAGCGTTCCCATACATTACCGTTCACTATAGAAACGGTATCCATGCGTTAAACCGCTGCATGAACAGCGTCCAACCTCAGACATCCTCCGTTTGAATGGAGTATATCCTTGCCTCGCATATTCGATATGCGGAATGCTCACGTATAAACATGTGGAGACACACAACTCATAACAGATGCGAAGATGGGATCCGTGGAATGGATCACTCCATCAACCCTCGCAATTCCCGTGATACGGTACAGCGCACGTATGAAACACGTGGCTCATCTAGTTTGGTTGTGCGAGAAAGTAAGTCTGACATAAAGTAATGTGCTGGGAGTTAGCAAAATAAACCATAGATTAATTAAGCCACCTGAAAGAACCCAAAAATTCCCTCTAGGGCCTCTCGGTCTAGTTTATCCTTAACGAACCAACGTGCTTTGGAAATCAGACAATCCTGGCAACTTTTATTCAAAAATCATGTGATTAAGGTTGTTAATTAAGCTCTGGTGCATGCAATCGCTCTGATACCAGCTGTGACAACCCGCCTAGGAAAATACCGTACTATCGCCTAAGACTGATCCACTTTGGTCACTAAGCAATAGTAAAGTATCGCCCTGTCGTTGGTTGCCGGGTTATCGCCCGGTAAATCACTTGGACATCGAACAGAGGATCGACACATGCATTAAAACTCACACGAAGGCGAGTCCAGAGTACAACATGGATTAAACATTTTATTACAAACCATTGTTCCTGACATGGAGTAAAGGTTCAGAGTTCGAAAAACAGCGGAAATAAATTAAACTAGCACAATGGTGAACATCACAGGAGGCCATCCGTGATGTCATCACTTGTCGTCACCCATCCGGTCAACATCACCTGCAACAACAGTTTCAAAGCAAGGCCGAGTATACTAATACTCAACAAGACTTAACCGTCGGGTGATAACTACATCACCAAACTCTAGACATGAAAGGCTTTTGGCCGGTGGAGCTTCTTTTGCTGAACAGCTACTAAGAGTAGATCCTTACTTTCAATATTTTAGCACGAGTTCTAGTTGATTAGCATTTCTACATGTGCCATCTAATTCAATCAAGAATTGGACAAGCAATTAATTCATACCCAATATTCCTCGAGTTCCATCATTATGGGATATCATGGCCAGTTGATTAAGCAGTCTCGAATAACAGTGAGAGGCCGACAATCGATTGATTTAAACCTTGCAAGGTAAACCCAAACACACGGTAGGCTGCCCCCGTAAGGTCAACTTTCCCAGGCAGTTCCCAAAAATCCTCGGGTTGGGAGCAGAGCCTATAGTCCTGGGTGCAAGGTTAGTTGGTATACCCTGCAAGTATCCAGTCTCACACAATACACGCCCCTTCCCGGTAGCTAGCCGGTAAGGCGATTACTCAAGAGTAGTAGGGAAAAGTTCCCGCGCCGTCTCATTAAGGTACTAGGCTTACCGGTCCCATTCCCGGCAAATGTTTGGTACGTTCAAAAGCTTAGCCCACGAAAGCCACTGGACCGGAGCCCAATCCCATCCTCTTACCACATGAGCAATCCATTTATAAAGATCTTATGATTTCAACATAAGAACCTATTCTCGCGAGCGACGAACATCGCTCGACTTCTATCGGGTCCTATAGCATAGCAGCTATCGCCCTAGCATACTAGTGATAGAGCACAGGTACCTAGGGAACATGCATCTAGGGTTTCAATTCAAATCCTGAAACGTAAATGCACAATCATAGCAACATAATTGCATAAGTTTGAAAGACGGGGTTAATGATCCGGGGCTTGCCTTCGCTGGCAAGGTTGGCCTTGGGCCCTTCTGGACTTGGGTCCAGGTCTTGAGCTACGTCTACGCTCTGCAGCTCTTTGTTGGCACCTTCGTCTCCTCCTTCCGGCACGAGCGTACATCTATCGGCGGAAAAATCTACACGAAGATGCAGATGCAAGATTTATTCAACGATTTTTAATTAATTAACCACAAACCATAAATGACAACCAAGGGGTGTACTAGTTGGACACATTCACCTAGATAAGAATACATTTAGCATACTCTTCCAAAAAGGAACAATTTGCAATTCTTTATTAGATATTCTTTTTGATGGTGACTGTGTACGTATATATATAAATAATTTAATTCACTTCACAAACAGTAGTGGGTGGGTATATTTAGCCTTTTGAAAAGATCTACCACCACACACAAGTTACTACGGATGGGTTTAGTGAATTTTTCCCCATTTAATGACTATTAAGCCTTTAAGTGCTTCCATAGTTTTTATTCATGAAATTAATTAATAAAATTTATTGGAAAGGTGTTTTACACACTAAACACCTATAAAAAGCCACTGGTCATACATGCAAGCTTTGGATAGCTAGAAATTAATTATTTCCGAAAATAACAAAAGCTAGCTAGGT
This sequence comes from Cenchrus americanus, assembly GCA_947561735.1. NCBI lineage: Eukaryota > Viridiplantae > Streptophyta > Magnoliopsida > Poales > Poaceae > Cenchrus > Cenchrus americanus. The sequence goes on from OX387240.1 coordinate 199,059,369, forward strand.
GGACAAGGTAAATGCACACAAAAATAAATACTCAACAAAATGATCCAAACCTTCTCACACATGTTATATGGTCCAAAACTAGTCCAGGGGTGCAGCACATACACCTATAACTATTATGGAACTTGACTTGTGCAATTTTAAAGAAAACAAGCATAATTCAAGAATAAATATTTTTGGTAATTATAAAATTGTGATTAATTCATCAGAGGTGTGTTTTGGAATTAAAATGCATTATGCAAAAGTTGGTTGCAAAAACCTAATTAGTTTTAGCTACAAAAATCATTTATGCAAATCCTGCAGAAATGGAAAAAACATTTTTATAAGAATATTTACAACATAACTTTGTGCAAATTTTGGCACAGGAGCTAGTAATGACAATACTCACAACATATCCAAAAATTAGTTTTAGAAGAGTTATAGTTTTTGAGATATTGCAGATCTATGTTTTTCACATTTGTATTTTTCATGCAAAAACTATCTGGAACTAGCTCAGGCAAGAATAACAAAAGTTGTAGTATATTTCGCCACAAATCCAACAAAATAGGTTTTGCATTTTTCCGATTTTTCTACAATTTTCTACGCAATTTACAAGAAACATCCAAAGCACTTTTACTATTGGAGTTACCAATTGCAGGGAGGCCCTCGAAAAGAAACTTGTCTTTGCAATGTGGCCCCTGGGATGGCCGTCCGGCGCGGCTCCGGTGAAATTCCGGCCGGGGTCGCCGGAGTTCGGCCGGGGGAGGGTGGGGAGGAGGTCTAGGGCTCACTATGGTTCGGTTTGGTGGGTCGGACGGGGGCGGAGCGGCTCCGGCGAGCGGGCACGCCGGCGGCCGGGGAAGGTGGCCGCCGCGGCCGCCGTTCCCCGGCGAGGGACGACTCGGGGGAAGGAGAAACGGGCCGGCGAGCCGTGGGTAGGGCGGAGGAGGGTGGAGGAAACCTTGGGGGAACTCGCGGTCGGCCGTAAAGAGAGCTCGCCGCGGCCGCTCGGCCGGGCGCCGGCGGCGGCTCGGTCGGTGGGGAGCACCGGTGCGCGTCGCGACCGGGGACCGAACTCCCTTTAAGGCGACGTGCGGACCCCCTAGTGACCGGCGGACGAGCGGAGGATGCCTAGGGAACACGCGCGCGCGCCGGACGACGGGAACGGACCGCCGGTCCGTCGCATGTGCGCACGGCGGCTCGGTACTCGAGGCGTTCCCGCGTGCAAGGCCTTGGGAGGCACGTAGCGGCCTTGGGAAGGCGCGGGCTACCTCGAGAACACACGCCGGCGGGACCGGACGCCGAGGCGGCGGCGCGCCCGCACGCTGGCCGGCGCGACGTCGCGGCGAGGCCGGGCTCTGGCGTTGCACCTCTCAGACTGACCCACTTCGAGCACGTTTTTCTCCCAAAACTTGAATACAAGTGCACAAAGTGATGAATAGGAAACTTGTAGATCTAACTACCCCCTACAACTTTCACAAAGGTCGTCTAATGTTTTTCTCAACGGATTTTGCAGGAACATCGTGCCAACTTTGAATGTTGGCATGTCCCTGTGAACAGGAGGTACTGACAATCGATCAAGTTTTTCACCAATTTCCACTCAAAATTTGAAATGCCAATCTACATGAAAGTTGTGTCCCTCAACAAGATGGACAACTTTCATAAAGGTAGATTTTGAAGTGTTTAGGTGAATTTTGGAGAACGCGGCAAAAGTTCCGGACGACATTCCCTGACGTCAATGGTTAAGCCGGTTTTGACCGGGTCTTTGACCAAGGGTTGACCACGGATGTGTGTAGACTTGGTCAAGGGGTCTAATAGGGTTCATTGGTGAGGTTTTTGAGGTGATGACCCAGGTTGACCTAGGTTTGGCCGATGTTCGGCCGGTTTGACTCGGCTAATCTGGTCATTAGCGTTAATGACGTTAATTAAAAACCTGGGGCGTCACACTAGCCTCTCCCTCAAATCCGGCAGCGCCGGCTTCCTCTGCCGCCGCTACGGCGGTCTCCTGCGCTGACTTCGCCGCGCAGGCCTGCGTCCGCCCCTTCTTCCTCCTCCGTAACGCAAGGTGCCGGCCGCCGCCGCGGGGGCCCAGCTCCACACCGGCTACGAGAGGACGTCCTTGGCCATCACCGCGACACTCTCACCTTGGTGGGCGTCGTGTTGCTACCGGCTATGGGCGAGAGTGTTGTGTTCGATGAAATGTCGACAGGAGAGAGGTTGGTGGTAGAGCTAAGCTGAGTTGAATACCAAACACAATCTCTGGAAGGACCGACTAGATTGGGCCAGTGTGCCAAACAAGAAGGGGTGGTCTGGTTTCACCAGGCTTTGGCCGGCCAGAGGCAGGCTGACGAGCCGGGCTGGCCAGATGTAGGTGAGCAAACACACCCTTAGCTAGCAGCTAGCATTCGCCGTGCATGGCAGCTCCGATCAGGGGCGAAGCCAGATGAGAAAGTCACCAGGGTTGGGATGAATGAAACGACAGGTCGACTACATGGATGAACAGTGGTTTCCATTGATTTTGGCAAATTTCTGGGTCCGGAAGCCAGATGAGAAAGTCACCAGGGTTGGGATGAATGAAACGACAGGTCGACTACATGGATGAACAGTGGTTTCCATTGATTTTGGCAAATTTCATTTGGGTCCGGAAGCCAGATGAGAAAGTCACCAGGGTTGGGATGGATGAAACGACGGGTCGACTACATGAATGAACAGTGGTTTCCATTGATTTTGGAAAATTTCATTTGGGTCCGGCGACCCGTCAGCTCCGTGCAGCTCCGCCCTCCGATCCTTCACTTCGAAGCGAGAGAAGGAAATTAAACGGCACTTGATATAATCCGCTAGCCACTCGTGTTTTAACACGCATCGCTGGCCAATCAGATGTTTTTTCAGTTTTTTTCTATGGCGATACTAATAAGTTGCTTTTGTTTGGTCAGATAATGAAAGGCACAACACACTATAATTAATTAGTCTTTCATCGTTCTAAAAAAAGTCTTTCAACGCATTAATCAATTGATGGAGATGGACGACGACTGGGACCGTGTGTTAGTGAATACTGCATTTTCGAACAAAGATGTGAAATCCCTTGATAACGTGCCTGATAAAACAAATAACTTTTTCTTATTTTTTTGCGCAAAAAAATTGCATACTTCTTCAACTTCAACCCAAAAAATATAAGGAATTATACACTGACAACAATACCTTCTCATCCTAAAAATACAAGGACGTATGTAGGATTCCTCATGTTGTTGATGAAAGAGAGGAGAGTTGAGAACGAGGTTGATCTAGCCACCTCGTGAGGTAGATTTTAAAAAGACCACACCCTCATTAGACAATACCCGTTAGTCAGTCTCAGTAAAGTGTCATAAGAAGTTTCATGAGCGATATATGCTACGTAAGTAATTTTGCTGATTTGGCGCCCTAATTATGAAGACAGAGGGGATAAGGTCAGACACAATAGGAGTTTTATGGAGAATTTTATGGGCATTAATTATCATGCCACAACATTAATTTTGCTTATGGACTAGATATTTATGAGGGGAGAGAAGAGAGAGTTTCATCATATGTGAGACGAGTGTTATCACCACGAAACTCTTGTGGCACAGTCACCTAGTTCACAATCTAGGTAATTGTGCAATGAAACTTCACAATGAAACTAACTTGAGTTTTATCTCTATGAAATTCACACGACACAACCAAGTCTCATGAAGCCCAATGAAACTTGTATTGAGAGTGTTATAGTTTCGTCACATAACATATATGGTCATTAACTCCATGCAAAATTTAAATGATGCAAACTGTATGAAATTATGCACTGAGTGAAAGATTCTATCCTTTCAAAAGATGACAAGACAGTTTTAGTAATAATGCGATAAAATATTGCATGATTCTGACAACTTGCACTTTTTTTTCGAATCGCAACTCGCAAATTATTTCCTTTACACAAATTAATATATTATGTAATTTCTATAAAAGAACTGTTAAGAAATAATTATTAGGTGATCAATTAGCCTAATTATGTAATTAATTTAATCATTAATTGTAGAGGCAGTTGTTCCCGTACGGGTGTGTCTCTCCCATACGGGTGCGTCTCCTCCTTCCAAAGGGTGCTTGCATGCCCCTTCACTGTACATAAATAGTGGGGTCCACCCCCACACAATCAATCAATTCATTCACAACTCAACACGTTATCACGCACGCATGCTTTCCTGAGCACTCACGCACGCATGCACACAGAGGCCAGAAGGCCTCACCGCCGGCAACCACGCCGGAATCCCTCCCAAGGTTAGCAAAAATGGATTCCCCATTTCGACTAGTAGACACTGCCTATGCTACCTATCTAGTGATGCCCATCAGAACACACCGAGGCCGCTGCTTCTTCTGCACTGGTGGCGCACGCCATGGCCGCCGCCGTGGTCGACGTGGAGGACGAAACCGCCGCTTCTGTGGCCGCCGTGGACCAAGGTCCCCTCCACTGCGCCGTGCTTCGCCGGCTGCAAGCAACAACCGCTCCTCCGAGCACGCCTGGACGTCCACGCCGCCATACACCACAGGGCTTGTATCCCGCAGTCCATCCCCGGCGGCACAGCGTCTTCCGACGCCAACACCTCCAGTGGAGCCGCCTCGCCGCTGTCTTGTCGTCCGCATCCGTCGCCCTGGCACACAAGAAGAAGGTGTTGGGGTTTTCCCCGACCTAAAAGTACCTGCGCAGACGACGACGATGGCAACCGGCAACACCGGACTTGGCTCTCAGGCCGAACCGGCGGCCATCGCCTCCTTCACGGCCGCCACCATGTCACCCGGACTCGCTGGACCTTCGACGGCCGCATCCCCCAGCATCATGGCCAGGACCATGGCGGCCCGCAGCGGTGCTCCGCCGGCCTCCTCAACACCGGCGACCCCGGAGGCGGCCGCGGCCGCACCATCCATCTACGGCCGCCGAGTGGGGGCCGCCGACCGCCGCCCCCCGGCATCCGCGCGCACTCGGAGCCCGGCCCCCGCTTCGACCACCGACGATCGGCCATCGGCCGCGCGCGCAAGCCGGCGAACGGGGGGTGGCGGGACAACACCAAGAAGGGACGGGGGGAGAGCAGAGCGGCCGGCCGCATCAAGCACCGGCAGATCCGCCGATGAGGGACACCGCCGGCCGGCCGGCCGGCCGCCGCCGCGCCGCAACGCCTCCGGGGCACCGGTGCGCCCCCGCATTGGGTTTGGATGGGGGCGGGCCGCGGTTAGGGGTAACCCTAACCGCACCCCCTCCCCCCCCCCCTTTTTATTCGCCGCCGCCGCCGGGCCGGCCGGGCCAACCGGAGCCACGCGGGCCGTTAACAGGCCGGCCGGCCCACAAGCGGAGGGCAGCGGCCCACAGGCCGCCAAGCCTTTCTGTTCCCAGAAGTCCGTTGGACCCCCTCAACTTTGCAAAAGTTCAGAAAACCCCCCTGAAGTTAAATTTAGCCCTCAGGCTTTTATCCTTTATATATTCAGACTTAATTAGTGCTGTATATTTATGTTTTAGACCTCGAATTATTCTGTAATTTTATGTTGTGACAAACAATATTATTTGTACCATCCGGTATATGTACCTGTGTAATTTAAATGTTATAATTACCGCAGTAATTATTCATGTTTATGATACGCAGATCATTTTTAGGTATTAGAACAATTCCTATGCAATAATTATTTTTGCATGGTTTAAAATTCAAATCTCTACATCATGTAGAATATCAAGCAAAATTAAAATTAAGGTTTATACATACAATTTGGAATAACATAAGGTGATGTGACCTAGGCGCTGGCTGCGATAAGTTCTTACTAAGAGCTTATTTGCCCTGAGATCCGCGCTTTTAGGCAGCTTTTGCTCATCATTGTGAGGTCTACATCTTTATGATGATTACCTTCAAAGTGTATATCCAAAATTTCATATAAATGACTATCAAGTCAAATTTATTCCTACAGGAATTAAATATATATATATATACCTTAATTTTGTAAGCATCATCTTACATATATATTTTGCCTATTTTTACAACACAAATTTACATCAGTAAATTAATCCTATAACATGGTTCTTTCATGTAGGAAAATGGCTAAATTAATCAATAAAGACTTCACTGAACTTGCTGCCGATGGTAGTAATTATCTAACCTGGGCTATGGATGTCAAGATTGTGCTAACAGCCAAAGATTGCATTAATACAATTAATGAACCTGATCCACAAAATCCTATCCCAGAGACAAAAAAGTTTGCAGCCTTGCATTTTCTACGCCACCATCTCCACCATGACCTCATAGAAGAATACATGATGGAAGATGATCCTAAGAAACTTTGGGACTCTCTCAAAGAACGCTATAATCAACAACAAGGCGTAATTCTGCCCGAAGCAAGACGGGAGTGGTCACTACTCCGTCTCATGGATTTCAAATCGGTTGCAGAATACAATTCTGTTGTCCACAAGATTTGTACCAAGCTTCGCTTTTGCAATCAACCTTTGGATGATGCAGACATGATAGAAAAGACTCTATCTACATTTCTCCTCGCTAACGAGGATATTGCAACAAAGAATACCGTCGCCACAAGTATACTAAATATTCTGACTTAATATATGATTTACTCCAAGCAGAAAAGCATGATGAACTCTTAACAAAGAATCATCAAATGCGCCCTGTGGGTGCAGCACCTCTGCCGGAAGTACATTTCAATGCTCAGAATAATAATAATAAAAAGTTCAGTGGCAAGAAATTCAAAAGGAATTTCAAGGGAAAATGGAAGAAGCAGAATTTTAAGAAAAGCAAGGGTTCTTGCAACAACAAAGACACTTTCAAGAAAAATAATGCTCATGACAACTCTCAAGCTTGTCAGAGGTGTGGTTGTCACAATCACACAACTAGAAAGTGCCACACTGCTAAGCATTTGGTTGATCTCTACCAAAAGCACGCTGGAAAGCAAGTTCATGGGGACAAGTTTGAAGCACACTTCACTACTCACACTCCGGATGTCGGTTGCTCCAAGGATGTTCCCGTGGAACACAACAAGGACAAAGATCCAATGCCGTTGGACGAATTCTTCGGCACAGACGACATGATGATCGATAGCATCGACGATACCGACAACATGCTTGTGGATGGACCATCCAATGACGTGTTCGGAGACATGTCTTAGATTTATGCTCCACGACAAGAACTTCGTTCTATAGTATCAAAGAACTTCGTTCTATAGCCATATTTATGTAATAATTGTGTTGTAATAAATGTTGTCACATAATATTGTAAGATATATGCTACTTATAATATTATTGAATAAAGTATGTATTGTATAATCTATGAGTTCAAAACTTATAATTTATTTTACTCATTCTAGATTATCCTACGGGAACAATCCAAATGGAGGAAGAACTTTGTTTGGTGGATAGTTGCACAACTAACACCATACTCGTAGAACTTAAATATTTCCAAACTCTCAAAAAGAGTAAAGGAAATGTCACAACTATCGCGGGACGCGATGCTATAATTGTTGGTTCGGGGCGAGCCACAATAGTTCTCCCTATGGGTACTCAAATAGTAATTGAGGATGCACTCCGTATCCCGATTCAACTCGTACCTTATTGAGTTACAAAGACATCCGTCGCAATGGTTTCCATGTAGAAACAAATAGTGACAACAAAGATGAATATCTATTCATCACTAAACATGACGAGATATAACAAGCGACCGCTTGAGAAAATTCCTTCACTATCATCAGGATTGTATTACACATACATCAAACCCGTACAACATGTTGCATACAAGGTAATTTTTCAAAATCTTGATGTCTTCAAGATTTGGCATGATCGCCTTGGTCATCCCGGCATAGGGATGATGAGAAAAATTATCGGCAATTCAATTGGTCACAAATTAAACACTTCAAAATTTCCCAAGCCATCAGACTTTGTGTGCACCGCATGTGCCACGGGAAAATTAATATTAAGACCCTCTTATCTTAAAATAAAGGCTGAACCACTACAATTTCTTGAACGCATTCAAGGAGATATTTGTGGTCCTATACATCCATCAACTGGACCATTTAGGTACTTCATGGTACTTATTGATGCATCTACTAGATGGTCCCATGTATGTTTATTATCTACAAGAAACCATGCTTTTGCAAGGTTTATTGCTCAAATTATCAAGTTAAGAGCACATCATCCTGAATATGCTATCAAAACCATCAGGATGGACAATGCCGCTGAATTTACTTCGCATGCCTTCAGTGACTATTGTATGGCTCTAGGCATAAATGTGGAACACTTCGTTCCATATGTACATACACAAAATGGATTAGCCGAATCTCTTATCAAGAGAATAAAGTTAATTGCTAGACCATTACTATAGAATTGCAAACTACCAACATCATGTTGGGGTCATGCGGTATTACACGCCGCTGATTTGATTCAAATTAGACCTACTGCATACAACACGGTTTCCCCATTGCAGTTAGTACGTGGAAATCAACAAAGTATTTCCCATCTGCGAAAATTCAGTTGCGCTGTATACGTACCGATATCACCACCGCAGCGTACATCAATGGGCCCCCATCGAAAATTAGGAATATATGTAGGATACAAATCACCGTCAATCATTAAGTACCTCGAACCCCTTACAGGGGATTTATTTCTTGCCGGTATGTCGATTGCATCTTCGATGAGGACAATTTCCGGCATTAGGGGGAGAAAGTACCAAACAAAATGCCGGGAAATAAATTGGAATACCACGGGTATCCGGTCCTATGATCCACGTACTATAGAATCCGAACGTGAAGTTCGAGAAAATTATCAATTTGCAAAACATTGCGAATAATCGCGCGAAGCATTTTACTGATTATAAGGTTGTCACAAAATCACATAATCCTGCTGCAAATGTACCGGAAAGGGTAGAGATTCCTACTCAAGAACTCCCAAATCAAAATAAGAGGGGGAGAGGTACTGCAACGAAGGATAAGGCTATACAAAAGCCTCCGCGGAAAACTAGGAAGGTCACTTCCACAACAGTAAATGCAGATCAACATCAAGTTAACGGACACCAATTGGATATTATAAATCCAAATGATATGGATGTTCAACAGATACATCACATGCCTAGCACAAGTGCACAAAATAATATAAATGCTAGGGCATCGGAAGACCCAGACTCTATCGTTGAGGGAAATCATGATGAGTCACAAGGGGTATAAGAAATTTCCATTAATTATATTGATTCTGGAGAATCATACAATAGAAAGACTGCAAATGTCGACATTTACTTTGCCACTAAGATTGCAAGTGAACTTCGCATTGATCCAGAACCTAAGTCCATGGCAGAGTGCATCAAGCGCTCCGACTGGGTCAAATGGAAGGAAGCAATCAAGGCAGAATTAGACTCGCTCAAGAAACGAGAGGTATTCTCCGCAGTAATACCTACTCCTCGTCATATTTTTCCCGTGGGATCAAAATGGATTTTCGTCCGTAAAAGGAATGAAAACAACGAGGTGGTGAGATACAAAGCGAGGCTTGTAGCACAAGGGGTCACGCGAAACCCGCATCGATTTCGATGAAACATATTCTCCGGTTATGAGTGGTATAACATTCCGATATCTAATATCATTGGCAAGCACAAAAAGGTCTATCCATGCATCTCATGGATGTAGTGACAAGATATCTATATGGGTCACTAGATTCGGATATATACATGAAAGTTCCGGAAGGAATTGATATCCCGAACAAGAATCATTCACGCAACATGTATTGTGTAAAACTTCAAAAGTCATTATACGGCTTAAAACAGTCAGGAAGAATGTGGTACAACCGACTAAAGGAATTCCTTCTTCAGAAGGGTTTCTCCAATAATGATGATTGCCCATGTGTATTCATCCAGAAATCCCCAACTGGATTCTGTATCATATCTGTATATGTCGATGACCTTAATATCATTGGAACTCAACGAGATATAGATGAAACACGCAACCATCTTAAGACGGAATTTGAAATGAAAGATTTGGGTAAAACCAAATTTTGCTTGGGTTTACAACTTGAGCATCTCCCAACAGGGATTTTAGTACACCAGTCTGCTTATATCCAAAAGATTCTACAAAAATTAAATATGGATAAATCATATCCATCTAAAACACCTATGGTCGTCCGCTCTCTTGAAATTGATAAAGATCAATTCAGACCTAAAGGTGAAAATTAAGAAGTATTGGGACCAGAAGTTTCATATCTCAGTGCCATTGGGGCGTTGATGTATATCGCAAATTGTACAAGGCCTGATATTGCATTTGCGGTAAACTTGCTAGCTAGATACATCGCTGCTCCAACACAACGCCATTGGGCGGGAGTTAAGAATATCTTCAGATATCTCATTGGCACAATAGATCTTGGATTATTTTACAAAATTAACCAAGATAAAACATTAATTGGATGCACAGATGCTGGCTATTTATCTGATCCCCATGAAGCCAGATCTCAGACAGGCTTTGTATTCTTACATGGTGGAACGGCTATTTCATGGAAGTCATCAAAACAGACTCTAATAGCCACATCCACAAACCATTCTGAAATAATTGCATTATTTGAAGCATCACGTGAATGTGTGTGGCTTCGCGGGAATGATAAAGCACATGCAACGATCATGTGGTATAAGTTCAATCATGAACCCTACCATAATGTATGAAGATAATGCTGCTTGTATTGCACAAATGAGAGCAGGTTATATAAAGAGTAATCTTACAAAACATATGGCTCCTAAATTATTTTATCCTCATCAACTACAAAAGGTAGGAGAGATAGAAATCTTGCAAACTAAATCTTGTGATAATCTTGCAGATTTATTCACAAAATCATTACCAACATCATTATTCCAGAAATATATTTTTGGAATTGGTATGAGACAACTCAAAGATTTGCAAGAATCAGGGGGAGATTCTCTTTGATATAACCTATATAAATAATCATCTGATTAGTGTACTCTTTTCCCTGTATGAGTTTTTCCTCACAAGGTTTCTCATAAAAAGGTTTTAATGAGGCAACAACAATACAAGACCATATCACCTAATTTTTCCTTTAAGGTTTTAAGGGTGATATACAAGACATATTCTATGTCATATCTTCTGTTTTCTCTAAGAATTTTTAAGAAGATATAAATCCTTTCTCATATTTTCCTATTAGGTTTTTTGAGAAGGATGTTCATACATGATCCTCAGATCATTATTCTAATATATGAGTTTTCCCTTACCAAAGGTTTTCTCATACAAAGATTTAACAAGACAATAATGCTATTTTCTCCTAATATTTTCCCACTGGGTTTTAAAGGAGTTTTAGTGGCATATACACACAGATTGGTTTCTCCTCAAGTTTTTCCCATAGGGTTTATGGAGGAGTTTTACAAGATAATATCCAAGGAAGATTGAATTCAAATTACATCAAGATCTCATGAAGCTATTGATCAATTATCCTAATTATGTAATTAATTTAATCATTAATTGTAGAGGCAGCTGTTCCCGTACGGGTGTGTCTCTCCCGTACGGGTGCGTCTCCTCCTTCCAAAGGGTGCTTGCATGCCCCTTCACTGTACATAAATAGTGGGGTCCACCCCCACACAATCAATCAATTCATTCACAACTCAACAAGAACTTAAAATACAATTGGATACAAAAGGTTGTCTATTTAAATCGTTGCTTTATGTGCTGCACCTACCAGACAATTTCCATGTACTTGCTCTAAAATGTTAAATAATTTACTAATGATGATGAAGTATCCATTGAATCAAGACTTGCTCTTTTTTAAATAAGAAACAAAGAACTTTCAAGTATGATCTCCTTTTGCAAATTCCTAATTCTATATTAATATTTTACCAAAGTAATATGATCTGGAGTATGTCTGTTGTTTTTATCCATTGTCCATATTCAAATCCACACCCACCTCAAATCGGGAGGGTATGGGTAGAAAATAATTATCCATTCAAGAAATGGGGAGGGTAGGGTGTGGGAAGGGTGCAAATAATCGATTGGGTATGTGTAGAATCTAGTACAAAACTAGTTATCCATGGGTATGGGTGGGAATGGGGAGAGTAAGAAGTGGATAATACTCCCTCCGTATTGCAAATAGAAGATGTTTTGGACAAGATTTGGGTCAAACATTGAGAATATAAATTATTAATAACTTTTAAGTTGTTGAGTTTTAAAATGTGAAAATTATATCAATAGATTTGTCTTGAAAAATATCTTCATAATAATATACATATATAAGTTTTCAATAAATATTTTTACAGAAAAGAGAAGTCAAAGTTATACTTTGGAGACCGTGACGCTGTCCTAAACATCATCCAATACCAGTATGGAGGGAGTGATTATTTGATTTGGGTATTAACAAGAGTGGATTTGTTCATACCTCCCCAGTGGCATGCTTAATCTGGAGTACGTATTTGGAGATGGAGCAAGATCATTCTCGTTGAGAGGGGATAGTTATCTTTTATTAGCGTGTTTGACTTTGACCCACCCCTGCAAACCGAGTAACCGACCGGCGAATCCCACAGACGCTGGGACCCAGACAGCTACCTCACGTGGGCCCCACGCTGCTCCTGTGCAATACAAATACCACCTCCCCCAAACCCCAGCCCAGATCAGCTCGGTCTTCTTGGCTTCCTCCGATCCAGTCCGGCCGTCGCATTTTTCCATTCCCCGCCGGTCGGAATCCCAAGCACACACGTTACTGCGCCTCGGCCACCATGGCTCTCCGCGTCTCGGCCGCCATGGCTCTCTGCCTCCTCATCTCCCTCGTGGCCGCCGTCGCTCACTCCACCCCCCTCAAACAAGCCGGCGTCGTCGCCACCAACGCCTCCTCCTCCGCAGCCGCGACAGTGGCCGAGGTGCACGCTGTTCCGGATGGGGAGGAGCTCCTCATCTTGCCGTCCAGCGACGACGTCGTCGTGACCGAGGAGATGGTCGAGGCCATCGCGGAGCCGGACCCCGATCGGTCGCTCCCGTCCAGCGACGGCGAGGAGGAGGTGGAGGCCGTCGCGGAGCCGGACCCCGACCGGTCGCTCCCGTCCAGCGAAGGGGAGGAGGAGCTGACGGCCAAGAAGCTGTCCGCTGAAGGTGAAGAGGGTGATGAAAAGACGGAGGAGCCGATCGACGATGATGAAGACGACGGCGACGAGGAGGAGGAAAAGGCGGAGAAGAAGAAAATAAAGAAGCAGCACGGCTGCGACGGCAAGGGGAAGAAGGAAAAGAAGATGAAGATGAAGAAGAAGCACCACCGGAGCGACGACGACGAGGAGGAAGAAGAGACGAAGAAGCAGATGCGCCGCGTTGAGAAGAAGATGAGGAAACGTTCGCATCACAGCAAGAACAGCAACAGCGACGACGACAGCGACAGCGACGACGAGGACGAGCAAGAGGAGAAGAAGGCGAGGTGGTGGAGGAAGAAGACCATCAGCAGGAGCATGTTCGGCCACGGCCGCCGCTCCCAACGCGAGGAGGCTACCAAGGAGAAGGTGAAGAACTAGTAGTTCTACATGGCGGCAAGCCGGCCACCTCTGTTGTCGTCAACTAGCCCTGCGTTTTCATGTCCTCTGTTTCCTCTGTACCCTCTGTATCAGTACATAACATATCGTCCTTCTCCATTCAGCTTGATTACCATTTAGGGTGTGTAGTGTATAGCTTGCTCCATCCATGACCATGATCGGGTCTGTTCATGTGCTTGGTTTGAGGTGCTCAGTGTGTTGATCATGTGAGGTGATGTGCACTGTTGTTGTGGATGGTTAATAAAGGTGTATGTTTTGATCCTTTTGCTTTCTGATTACTTGGTAGCAAAATCAAGCAGAACTGACTAATGAGATCAGGACACTGGAGTAGTGTAATCTTCAGAGCCGGATACCGGCACCACTCACCATGGATGTGTGTCATGATCCTGCAGAATCCAATTCTCCATTTACATGGATGGATTATATTAGCCGGTCAATTCATCAATAAGGAGGTGCGTTGTCTGAAGTGATCACGTTTGTGGTTGCGCTTGGTACCCAACCGATTCAGACCAATTCGGGAAAAAAACGATTCAGACCAGGAACACAAAGAGTGGAATACCGAATACGCATGCTTGCATTCTGGGAAATGCTTTCGAGTTGGTAGTCAAAAATTGGATATGCCAAAATTTTGGCAAGACAAAACTTAGGTAAAACAGTTGTCAAATTATGGTGACAAACCAAATTGTGGTCAAAATATTGACTTGCCCAAGTTTTGGTCAGCAACCAATCACGCTCTTCCTTGACCCCCCACAAATGTTTCGATCTCTCAAAAGAGCAAACCAACTATTTGCCTGAGTACCAATTGCTTTCTTTTACATATTTATGAAGCATTGATACATTATAATTTCATTTTATTGCGACAAAAGCCCACATTTAATCATGAACCCACCCTCCTAACATTATCAGTTTTGTGGTCCCTGAGCTGCAATAGTACTTTCCTTCAAGCTACTATGCAAAAAGTAGGTCAGATTGGACTTACTAGTAAGCATAGGACTTCAGATTTTCTCGAATTCGTCGGAATAACTAACAAGTAGCACATATTTTATTTTATTTTGTTATTCAGTGCGTGTATTGCTGTCCAGAACGTCATATCTGTCTGTCAACTACTGGATTAGCCTTTGACTAGAAAAGAAGTTCAGTTATCTCACTTCTTTGAATGGGGCTCAATGTCATTTATCCACTTATTTATTTATTAAGTGAGCCAACCATGTTACTCTAAAATGGTACGAGACACAGTTAAACTTTCTGTGCAAAACAGCAGATCTATTTCCACTCCCCAAGATGCTGTAAAATTGTCTTGTAGATTTTCTTTCCAACAGTATTTCTAGGTTTCATAAGATAATCATAGATATACCTTGTAGAATGCAACAATAGAGCTATTCCTTCTACCACTTTAGCCATAGAAATCCAACCAGAAGTAGTACACTCAAAACCTTTGATCCTGTACTGAGGGTTACTTTGGTTTAGCTAAAACCAGTTGTAGCTTTAAAAAAAAGTCAGTAGGGCAACCAAACAAAGTATTCCTCTATGCAAATCTCACAGCCAGTCCACCCTAGCTTTTTTTCAGCTGAGGGAGGAGACACATTTAGATTTTTACTCCATGTAGAACTATTCAGCTGCATGTTTGTACGAAGGAATGAAAGCTATGGACAGTTAATCGAAAGCTTGTGCATCATGATCAAATAACTTACATCAGCTTTTTCATCTGTTTTTTACATTAGCTATATTTTCTCATTTAGGCAGCCTTGTAACCCACTCTTATCTCAACTGTTTGTGTAAATTGATTTCTGCAGCATTTTTTAACGAACCGCACAAGACAGTGTGAGGACTGTAGTCTTGTATTTTTTCTGCTCTGTCAACGAAACAAAAATAAATAAAAAAACAATTGTACTCGCACAGTTGGATTGGGACATCAACACAGGAAACCACTCACCGGCCGGTTGGATTGGGACCTCAACATGACCGCACCACTATACGCCGCACTACTATACACCACAGCCACAGAGGAGATGATGCAACCGCAGCGCGCGTCCACCAACACACACTTGTAGCCATCAAGCCTTCGAGGAGACCCAGCGCTGAAAAGGAAGCAAAATGGGGGCAGACGCCACCACACCGAGAAGGCCACCGCCATGCAGGACCCCTCATTGCAGTGCCGCTGCATCTAAGCAAAACTTCCTAGCGGAACAATAACACCGAATCCGAGCAACTCTCCACACGCGGGGGACTCACCGCATCCGCCGTTGGACTCCTCCTCTCTCATGCACGGGGATCTCACCACGCTCGCCACCAAGCTCACGCTCTAGAATCGTTTCAAAGATGTCACCAAGATAGTAAATAGAGATGCCCCACACCCAAAGCTCTGAAACAACACCGAACCTCCGCTGAAGTTCGAAATCAAGTCGTGATGCCCCTCACATGAAGCAGTCGCCATCCAGTCAGCAGACTAATGATGTCTCTCGCGCCATCTTTCGATGTTGTACCGCACCGATTCATTCCAGCCATGCTGAAACAACCTGACAATCTACTGCCAGCCGAGTCAACCCCCGTTGTTGTTGCCATAAACACCGTCCTTGAAAGGACCTTGATGTCGCCTAGAGGGGGTGAATAAGCAGGACGACTAACTTAAAAATTTCTTCCCCGAAAACTTGAACTGCCAGTGTCCACCAGTCAGACCGGTGGTGTCGACCGGTCAAACTGGTCACTGGCTCTGCTCCATAGGAGGCACCGGTCACACCGGTGTAGCACAGAGCATTTTTTCAAACTTCTCTTGATTTCTAGCACAAACTAAACTTGGTGAGTGACCTTGGTAGATGATCACAAGCAGGGTAATGATCCCTGCACACGCAAATAGCACACCCAAGTAGATCGAAGCAGAATCACATCAAATATGCTAAAAATACTACTTAGAGAGGCAAACCACAATGAGACACAATGATTTGTTTCCCGAAGTTCACCTCTGTCGGGCATACTCCCCGGGTACTCATGCAAGGAAGGATGAAGAGTAGAAGACGGACTCCTACTAGAATTCCCCTGTACTCCTACTAGGACTCGCTCGGTGTAATCCTACTAGGACTCCTGCCTTGTAACCGACTAGGAACTCGCCCCCTGGACTATATAAAGGAGGGCCGGGTACCTAGCCGAACATCCTCAATCCCTCCAGGGAACAACCCAAGCGCAGGGCGCAATACTACTCTAAACAGGACGTAGGGTAGCTACTCCGGCTACCCGAACCTGTATAAATCTCGTGTCTTGTGTCCTCGCGCATACCTTCGGGTTCCAGATCATGGCGATCCCCACCTTCTACCTTGCTGTGGGTATCTCCTATGGAGGTCGAGAGGTTTAAACACCGACTACTCCGCCTCGCGCAGGCTCGTCGTCGACTACTTCGCCTTCGTCGCGCGTCTGGGTGCCTCGGCACGTCACGCGGCTCGTCGCGCCGCTCGTCGTCGACTACTCCGCCTCACGCAGGCTCGTCGTCGACTACTCCGCCTCGCGCAGGCTCGTCGTCGACTACTTCGCCTACGCCGCGCGTCCGGGTGCCTCGGCACGTCGCGCGGCTCGTCGCGTGGCTCGTCTCGCCGCTCATCGTCGACTACTTCGCCTACGCCACGCGTCCGGGTTCCTCAACTCGTCGCGCGGCTCGTCACGCGGCTCATCGTCGACTACTCCGTGCGCCGCGACTTCGTCTTGCGGCCACGCTGGCTCTACTTCAGCCACGCCGTGCGTCGTGACTACTTGTCTCGCGGCAACACTGGCTCTACTTCGAGTACGCCGCGCGCCGCCACGACGTCATCTTCCGGTCGCATCGCGTCGACCATTCATCTCGACTAGTTTTCCAAACTAGTCAAGAACGGTAGTCACGCCCCCAACATCTAGTCGGAATCAACTCTGACTAGTCAACTTCAGCAACAACCGTCGCGGCTCCATCGCCGACCGTCACGACTTCATCAACAGTCTGCCCATGCAGCAACAGCTAAGTCATTTATTTAAATGATTATTGTTTTCTTTTCTTGGCTTGTTCTCCTCATCATGTAGGACTACTTGGCGACTACTCATTTGTGTACGCTTCTCGGTGGGTTTTCACGGGAGCTACACTCTGCTGACTACTCTTGGGGTATATCAATCAAGTCACCACGAGTCTACTTCATCAACTCGGGGGCTATCCCTAGGAGGCAGCTTCTAAAGTCCGCTCCGTGTGGCAACTTAAAGTCGACTCCGGTCGCATCTTCGCCTGCTTCGATGGCATACTACGTGTGTAAGCTTCGATGGAACCTAGCTGTAAGCGG
Source organism: Cenchrus americanus (assembly GCA_947561735.1). Classification (NCBI taxonomy): domain Eukaryota; kingdom Viridiplantae; phylum Streptophyta; class Magnoliopsida; order Poales; family Poaceae; genus Cenchrus; species Cenchrus americanus. The sequence continues at coordinate 199,077,160 of OX387240.1, forward strand.
CCCTCGGGTCCTGGCGACGATGGGACCTAGCTGCACGTGGTCTTCACGCTCTGTACCATGGGTCCAAGCACCCTAAGTACTCGTGCTCCGTACCTTGGGTCTGAAATCCATGGCCTAGGTACACAAGCCGACTCCGGTCGCACCCTCAAGCCCGCTCTGGCGGCAACTGTACCTTGGGTCTGAAATCCATGGCTCAGGTACTTAAGCCCACTCCGGTGGCACAAGTCGACGCTAACGGTCGCATCCAAGCCCACTCCGGTGGCACAAGTCGACGCTAACGGTCGCACCCAAGCCCACTCCGGTGGCATAAGCCGACTTCGGTCGCAATCTTAAGCCTGCTCCGGTGGCAAAACTACTTATTTTCTCTGATTTTTTATTCGCTTTGGCTTTCCGGAAAGTGCTTTTCGTTTTTTGCATCTTAAGTCCACCCCGCGTGGTGCAAAGTCGACTATTGTAGTCGCATCTCAAAGTCCGCTCCGAGCGGCATCCTAAAGTCGACTTCTAAAGTCGCATATCAAAGTCCGCTCCGCGCGGCAACTAAAGTCGACTTCGGTTTTCAAGTCGCGTCTCAAAGTCCGCTCCGCGCGGCACAAAGTCGACTTCGGTTTTCAAGTCGCATTCTAAAGTCCGCTCTGCTGGCATCTAAAGTCGACTTCGGTCGCATTTAAAGTCCGCTCTGATGGCACGACTACTTCTCATGCTCCATGGCTCGACGCCAAACTACTACTTGGAATCTCTCCAGCTCGGGGGCTGCACTTAACATACTACTCGAAGATAACTTCAGCATGCTTCACTCGCTCTCAAGCTCGGGGGCTCCTCACCAATCACTACTCGACGTGGCTCATACGACTCTCTTATCTTGGGGGCTACACGCTGCAAGAGTACTCAGATGATGGCTTTCGCGAACACTGAAGACCCTTGGATTGATTACCTAATCATTTCAAGGCTCGGGGGCTACTATGCTACACCCATCGTTCAATTTTTTCAAGACGGAAGATTCAGAATCATGACTGACCCTCAGCTAGAGTCTGCAACTCAACCTAAGGCTCGGGGGCTACTCCATATGGAGTGCGATTTTGCAATCGCACTTCCACATAATCTCGACATCAAGACTGATGAGCTGGACCACCTTCCAGCCTCGCGGCAGTTCAAGTACTATTGAAGACTTCTCCAAGCAGTACTCGAGGACGCTCAAGAACTACTTGAAGAGGCTTCAAGACTACTCGAACTACTACTCTCGACTACAATGTGCTCGGGGGCTTGTCGGGCATACTCCCTGGGTACTCATGCAAGGAAGGAGGAAGAGTAGAAGACGGACTCCTACTAGAATTCCCCTGTACTCCTACTAGGACTCGCTCTGTGTAATCCTACTAGGACTCCTGCCTTGTAACCGACTAGGAACTTGCCCCCTGGACTATATAAAGGAGGGCCGGGTACCTAGCCGAACATCCTCAATCCCTCCGGGGAACAACACCAAGCGCAGGGCGCAATACTACTCTAAACAGGACGTAGGGTAGCTACTCCGGCTACCCGAACCTGTATAAATCTCGTGTCTTGTGTCCTCGCGCATACCTTCGGGTTCCAGATCATGGCGATCCCCACCTTCTACCTTGCTGCGGGTACCTCCTATGGAGGTCGAGAGGTTTAAACACTGACAACCTCCCACTAAGGAAATGCTACGTCTCCGTTGAGGAGCTTGTAAGGGAACTTTCCCACAACAAGTCGGGTCTCTTTCAACCACTTTCCTTCTTTCCACTAAGGCGATCTTTTTCACGGACAGGCAAGATCACAGCCCTCACAAACTTTCTGGTGTTCACCACAACCTTGGGAGCTAACCGGCGACGCCTAGCCGTCTAGAAGGCAAACCTCTAAGAGTAACAAATGCTTCAATGCTTGTAGACGCGAAATCGAAGTGCTCAAGCTACGGGAATGCTCTTGTTAGCTCACAAAGGCTCTCTTGAGCTCACTCTCTCAACCCAACTCAAAGATATGTCTTGAATTCACAAATCACACAAAGAGAGGTTGAAGAGAGACACTAAGGCTTAGGGTTTGCAAAGAATGGCTTAGAAGCTCAGCAATGTCACAAAGAATAGTAGCCCACCACTAAAGGAGGCTTGGGGTACTTATACCCCTCAAAGGAGAAAACGAGCCGTTAGCTGTCAGGCGGCACTGGTCAGACCGGTGCCTCACACCAGTCAGACTGGTGTTCGAAAAACTAACCGTTGGGCCAGCAGCACCGGTTAGATCGGTGACCCTGACCGGTCAAACCGATCAGGCCTGAGACACCCAAAACCCTTTCGTTCACTCCAACACTTCACCAAAGAGATGAAATGGCTCAGGTTAGGTTAGGTTAGGAGGGTTTGTTAGCACACTCTAAGGCTCTCAAGGCTAATTCTCACACGGTTTACTAAGAGCACTTGGCTTGGCCATTAAGCTAAAGTTGACTCCCTCTTGATAGTACGACATCATGTCAACCTCTTGAGCTTGAAGTTCTTCAATCTTGCCATACTTGAACAATTTCCACTTGAGCGCTTTCGACTTGGCCAATGTCTTGAGCACGTCCATACTTGAGCTAGTGACTTAAGAATTTTCCATCTAGCATAAGAATGCATACTTAAATCCTTAAGTCACTCCATATTGTCAATCATAACATGAAGATGAGTTGCATTGCTTCCCTCAGTTAAGACTTGGATATGATACTTCGAGACCCCACGGATACTAGTTGCTTCACCCTAGCAAAACACAAATGGCAGCCTAGCTCGAACCATAGATTGCTTAGTCCCTTGCCCTAGTCATCTCGGTTGATCTCTTCATCACTTACCCAATCCACTTTGAGTTTGACTTTGCTTCATCCACAATTAATCTTCATTTGAAATACCGCTTCATATGTGTGTTCTTGATTGACAACGGGTGTGCAAGCTTCCAATTGAGGACCATCAAATCTATACTCATCCTTGTATCCTCTTTCAATTCCCACATAAATCCTTGCATTTAATTTAAAGATAATTACCAATTTCTCTTTTATGATCCATTTGTATTTTAATCAAGCCACCATATTTATCTTCATTTGTTGCTTGATATTTACTACTATGGCTTAGGATCACTCTTTTGTTTGTCTTCTTCAATATGAGTCCTCCAATATTCATTTTCAAGTACACGTCAACAATAACTTATGAATATATGAATTAAAACCTGCTCACATTCTTAGACAAACGAGTTAGTCCCTTAATCGCTTTGTCATTTAATTCACTGAAATCCACTTAGGGGCCTAAATGCACTTTCAGTTCTTCGACGCAATCCCACATTGAACTGGCCATTGCATCAACACCAGCTGCCGCAGTCCGCAGGGGCGAAGCTAGTGAAAATTAGAGGGGGTGCCTCTGTCTTATAGATGTGAAGATTTAGTCTACAAATATGGTAAAAATTTGCTTCTAATAGTGGGTTTTCAAAATTTTGTGGGCGCCTGGGCACCCACAAGCCATAACGTGGCTTTGCCCCTGGTAGTCCGCTGCAAGTAGCCGAAAGACGACCCCTAGCCACCGATGAGAAAGCTGATGCCACATATGTGAGGATGGCAACCCCCATCCTGCCCGCCGCACATCAGAATTGTCACAGTAGCCGAAGCAGCCATGGCGGGGACTGGCATCGCTGCAGCCGAGCGAGTTCTCAAGAGACGACACCTCCACAGAGGGCACGACGCTAGTGGAACCGCCGTCGCTCATTTAGGTAGAACATGGTTTTCACCTAGAGACCAAAGCACAACTGAGGTGTAGCTCCAGAATGACGCCCCAACGAGGAGAGAGACATTCGAGGACACTGCCACCACAAGGCTTTCGCCAGAAGCATTCAACCCACGCTGCACATGCACGACATGCCGCTCCGACAACACCACCACGATCTCCATGCCTGAAGGACTCCTCCGTTGCAAACATCACACCACGCTGTCGAAACTTCCGGTCCGAAACCCGCTACCTGTCCGAGCCGGTAAGACCGATAACTGCGATATCTAGATTGGTTAATACCGATAAAAAAACCTACTTGCTAGTCGCCACGACTGGCAAAAAAAAACCGAAATGTTGGACATCAATTTTCTGAAAAAAAAATCCACATCTTCTTCTCATCCCGGGACGGCGGCGCGCAAAGCCCCGATCGCGACGCCTGGCCGTGAGCAGGGGTGGCGTAGTCCTCACAGGGGGTGCGAGTGAAGGAGGAGGGAGAAGGAGAGAGTAGAGTTTTTTGTTATATGGGCCTTGGTGAACTGTTGATGGGTTTAAAGATGGTTAAGTTTGTATCTTGCCGAAGAAATATAGGATTTCCGCTGCTAAAGAGCATCTCTAGAGAATTTGCGGCGCGAGTCAAAATTTGGTGAGCTACAGTAAAATTCGCGGTCAAACAACCTCCTCATACGTTATCCCACCCCGCTCGTCATCCGCCTCACCAAACCTGGTGATGCAACGAGCCTCGCCAACAATTTATTTTACTAGAACCGGTCTTACCAGTCCGGTTAGGTCGGATTCCGACCCGGAAAATGATATACTACCAAGATCTGGATACTGAAACTGAGATATGGGTAGTATATCAACTTTTTTCCCTCAAGATGACTTCAGATGCAAAAAGTTTTGTAGATCTCGACGAGTTCATCCAAAAAAGTTACAATTTTTCAAAGAGAAGCTATCCATACTGCGCGTTTGAAACGACAACCCAAAAAGCTACAGTACCCGCACAAGGGTTACTGTAGCAACCGGTGGTTGGGGCATTGTAGCATCCCAAACGGCGGTCAGCCCTAACCACCCTATTGAACTGCGGTTGGAGACTACATTTGAAAATGTTTGAATCCAGTATTTATTTTTGAAAATCGTGAAAAACAGAGGGGTGTAATTTGCATGGTATTGCAAAGTTCAACGTGCAGTATATGTAGAGGTGGTTGTCGAAACTTTGAGCCTACCAAAGTACATCTTTAATTCTTGCTTTCTTGTTCAGTCTTCTCCAACTACTTGTTGATAGCACATTGTAAAACATTGAAATTTTTCTAGTAAATACTGCAACATTTATTTTTAAAAATCGACCAACATTTGCAAGAAAAAGTTGAACTAAATTTTCAGGAAAAAAATTGGAATCAACATTTTTCAAAGAAGGTTGAACCAACATTTTTCAATGATAGAGGGAGGGAGAGCAAAGGGTTCACCTTTTCGCGGTATACGGGCCGGTATACCGAGATTTTGGGGGTTACTGGGCCCGTACGGTAGCTAAACCGGCCGGTTACCACTCGCTTACCCCACCTGATAAAAGCCTCCTATCGGTAACCGTTGACCGGCATAGCGGTCTGGTTTTTCTGGTTCAAGAAACCGGTCGGTTCACAGTTTGGTGAGAGGGTGAGCTAGAATTTGGACGTGGACGTGAGATTCGAGGAATGTGAGTGGTTGTATGAATCTCAAATAGTAGTTTGAACTGCGTTTGGAGGCTACTTTTGAAAATTTTTGGATCCAACATTTATTTTTGAAAATAGTGAAAAAAGAAAATAAAAAAATTCTCCTTTTGGAGACCATCTGAATTCACAGCCCGTGAACACTAGGAGGCAGGCAACGTGCGTGGGCCGTCGTTGCTGGAATATTGGGCCGTAAAACAGCTGCCCCCCTCAGCCTCTCCGAAATGGATAGCGTACATCGTACGACGTATACGTATGGATACGGGGCGTAAAATATACGCCCTAGGATTAGATCTGTACGAACCCTTCTCTCTTCCGCGATCAAAAAAAAACCTTCGTTCTTCCGCTCTCGCCGGAATTCTGCTGCGCCTCGCTTCGTAAGCTTTCGATTCGGGATTTGCCGTCTCGCGCCGCCTGCTCGCCATGGCCGTCGCCGTCGCCGCCGCGGTTTCTGCGCCGCTGCTCCCCACCCCGACCGCTCGCAGCTTGCCCGCTGCCTTGCTCCCCACCCCGCCGCCGACCGGCGTCCCCTCCACGGCTTCCCCCGCGCCTCCGATCTTGGCCCCCTCCACCGCATACATCCCCCCGTGCCGCCGCCGACCGGCATGCTCTCCCAAATCCATCGCGCTGGCTCCCTACCTCAACCTCTCGGCCGTTCCCCCCACGCCTTCCGCGCGCAATTCGCCCGCAGTGATCCCCACCCCCGCGCCGTCGACTCCACCGTCGCCCGCGTACGTCCCTCCGTGCCGCCGCCACACGGTTTGCTCACCCAGTTCCACCGCGCCGTCGGCGCCCCGCCTCGCCTCCTCATCCGCTCCCGCCACGCCTTCTCCGCGCTTTTCGCCTGCCGTGATCCCCACTCAGCCACTGACCCCCCGCTCCATCGCCTCTCCAGCTTCACCCGCGCCGTTGGCTCCCCAGTCGCCAGCGTACGTTCCGCCATGCCGCCGCGTCTCGCCCAATTCCACTACGACGTCGGCACCCCGCCTCGCCCCCTCATCTGCTCCCGCCACGCCTTCCGCGCGCAATTTGCTCGCTCTGAACCACACCCTACCACTGACCACCCCCCTGATCGCCTCTCCTGCTTCCCCTGCACCGTGCACACCCCCGTCACCCGTATACGTCCCGCCATGCCGCCGCCTCGCTGTTTGCTCACCTGATCCTACCACGCCGTCAGCACCCCACCTCACCTCATCCACTCCCGCCACGCCTTCCGCTCGCAATTCGCTCGCTGTGATCCCCACCCGGCCGGTGACCCACAGCCTCATCGCTTCTCCTGCTTCCCGCGTGCCCCCGTCGCCCGCATACGTCCCGCCATGCCGCCGCCTCGCTGTCCTCGCCCCCTCACCCGCCGCCGCCGCTCCTTCGGTCCCACCGTGCCGCCGCCCCGATTCCACTGTGCCGTCGGCACTCCACCTCGGCCCCCCACCCGCTCCGCTGTGCCCCATTGCCTCTCTGGCTTGCCCCACACGGCCGTCCTCCTCGGAGAGGATCAAGGGGTTCAAGGTCCCTGTCCGTGCCTCGCTCCGCTGGATGAAGAGTAGGACCGCTCGCTGTCACAAGAGAACTTTGAGGTATGTAGTTGCATCCTCGCCGGAGGACTCTGGCTCTGAATCAGAGTCAGAGTTCTATGCCGGTCCTGCATTCCTTAATGCCCCTCGTCCTAGTGACCTTCCCATTCCATGGTCGTTAATGCGTCAGCGTCGCAACATATATACAACCTCTGCTCTCAGTGTTCTAGTTTTTTAAACTAATTCGTTACTATAGTAATTTGCTATGCGTTGTTTAATAATCTGTTTTAGTCTTTTATATCTGTCTTCATTTAGTATAAATAATTATGCTTTTTATTTTTAGATTGTTTGTTTTGCTTATCTCAATTTTGTTTGTGTATTTCAGGTTTCATTAGTTTAGGTTAGTTAATAACTCCGCCAGTGTTGTTTCAACATTGCCGGTCCCAAGCCCGGATAAAAGGAGGAGGGTATACTAACCTAGTTGTTTCTTCCGGTAGGCATCAGGGAATTTGTTGGCATCTCAGTAATTTAAGCTTTCATTGCTGCTGATCACTATGGCATGGGCTTTCATCAATTTTGGATTCGGATTATTGATGATCTTATTAGGTTTCTTAGGAAGCCATAAGTGGTATGTTGTTTCTAAGGTTAGTGAACAAGAGACTCTATCTGCAGTTTTTGTCAATATGCATGACTCCTGGTTTCGATTGTCTTGCTAACTACTCCCTCTGTTCTGATTTATACGACGCTGATTAGCTCAAATTAAAGCCAGACAACGTCAAGTTAAAAAGAAGGGAGGGAGTATATTATTTAAAATTTAATATAAATATGCTTTGGTTACTGAACATGTTCCTCACATTCAATCCAAAAAAAAAGAGAATTACCAAATGCTCAGCACATAGGAAATGCTCTAATGATGGCATTGTTGTAGCTGACAATGAGCAAATTAGTGCTGTGCCACATCACATGATGTGGCAGCACGAGAGCACTGCTTTTTTGGAAAGTCATCAGTAAGCATTGATGGGAGGGTTCCATATGCACATTGAATTGTTATAAGAACACAAGAAATGGAAAAGTATGAGGTAAATGTACTATTTCTTTTTTGTGACCTTTAGTTTGTCTAGCATTGCTCCTTTCTTAGCTATAATGAAATGTGTGAAAATTAGTTAGGTCAACCATATTTGAGTTGTGTATTATAACATCTATCAAAGGTTGTTTTCAACAGGTGGTCAAATGACATTTTGTTTTTCCTATATGCATACTTGGAGGAATCTGCGGTAATTTCGACAAGTTTTGTTCACACTACAGAGATAACTGTTTGTGGCACAGAAAGTTGTACCTGGTATACATTTTATATGAATAAAATGCCCATATGCGTTCTTTATTATTTTCATTTATCACTGTAATCCCTATCTTGACATTTATTATTTTGAACTAAAGCAGCAAATGGAAGTAATCTATTACATTAGATTCAAAATTAAATGGATGCAATTTATTACAGAAGGAAAGGAAAACAGAAATTAGATTGAACTTTCTATCCTATACTTGATCATACTGTTACCATCTTTGGAATCAAAGTTTCTTCCTGGAGTTACTCTTGACTCCAGATGGTTTCTTCCTGGAGTTACTCTTGACTCCAGATGGTTACTTGGAGTAATTCATACTTGTATAATTAACTTCGTTTATTTTTAGTGAATGTTAGAATTGTTGTAGCATTAATGCATGTTATTAACTAAAAAGAACATATCTTGGAGACACTAATGTTCCTTTCATAAACTCAAACCAGGGCCCAGTATTTAATATAATTGGAGCATTGCTGGTGTATCAGAATCAAAACAAGTCACTGACAAGGATGTTTCAGAAAGTACGTTCTCACAGGCTGTAACAGGTGCAGATTTGTGCTTCTTACTGAGCACTTTTGGGGGAATTGACAACTAGTAATGTAATGGTGTTGTGGTTTTCTTACTAAAACATCGCTGTAAGTTCTTTCCAGATCATTTTTCTGATTAAAGAACCTCTTCAACTTTTATGTTTCCCAATTAATCTGAGAATAACCTTATATGCAATTAGAAAACCTTTGTGATACTGGTGTATGTAGTTCTGAGGCAACTATCGCCATCGGAACTAGTGTATATTGAAACATTAAAATATTAAAATAAAATGAGCATTAGCAATAAGTATCCATTCCATTTTCAGGTTGTTCCTGAAATGTACTAAATCTTCGATGTTATTTTATCTTATTTGTTATTACCATGTTTCTAATTGGAAGGACACGATAGTCTTTCCCAACTTAACAATGAAAATGTGTACTACTGGGTATTTTCCTAGAAATCATAAGCCTTATACTCTAAGAAACAAAATTAGGTATTTACAAATTGGCATAACAAGGACCAGTCATACATTCTTAGATAGTAGCCTAGTACAAGACCTGAAATAGGCAACCAAATATTGTAGTGCTGATGCTTTGTCTTTTCCTAACCATCTGTTGCTTCAGAAACCAATTCGCCATTGAAAATTTTTGAAAATGAATATTTATATCTCCCTTTGTTGTATGGTGCGAAGATAAATGACTTAATACTTTCATGGGAGTGGTGGAGACTGGAGACTACTGACCTATGTTCCTGGTATTTCTGTACGTCTATGCTAGATGAGATGCCACAAAATTCTCTTTGCATGCATTGTTATTACAGTTTGCATCTGTTACTTCTGGAAAGGTAAAAGCTAGCCACCCTCCTAACACTCTAACAGTATCAGTTTTGTGGTTCCTGAGCTGCAATAGTACTTTCCTTCAAGCTGCTGTGCAAAAAGTGGGCCAGATTGAACTTACTAGTAAGCATAGGACTTCAGATTTTCTCGAATTCGTCAGAAAAACTAAAAAGTAGCACATATTTTATTTTATTTTGTTATTCAGTGCGTGCATTGCTATCCAGAACGTCATATCTGTCATATCAACTACTGGATTGGCCTTTGACTAGAAAAGAATTTCAGTTATCTCACTTCTTTGAATGGGGCTCAATGTCATTTATCCACTTATTTATTTGACCCAACCATGTTACTCTAAAATGGCACGAGACAGAGTTAAACTTTCTGTGCAAAACTGCAGATCTGTTTCCACTCCCCAAGATGCTGCAAAATCGTCTTGTAGTTTTTCTTTCCAACAGTATTTCTAGGTTTCATAAGATAATCATAGATATACCTTGTAGAATGTGTTAGCAAGAGGTATAAGGGTAATGGTTAGAGGCCCATCGGGCCCTAGGGAGTGCTGGCACACAGGCTGTGCCGCCCCCTCTTTGGATAGGATAGACGGCAGGGATTCCCTGATGGTTCTGTTTCTATAAACCATCTAGGGTTCCCTGCCTATATATGTACACCCCTGTACTCCTATCAATCCAATCCATTATTCCCTTGCATTGTATATTGCTTACATGGTATCACGAGTTAGGGTTCCATCCCGGCTCGATTCCGCTGCCATCCCGCGCCGCCCTTAGGCCGCGCCCAGTCTGGCACCATGCCCGACTCCCCTACTCCCTCCAACGCCGGCGGCGACACCTCCAAGCGGCCCGTGCTGGCGGACGCCGAGCGCGACGAACGCGCCAAGGTCCTCCGGGCCAAGCGCGACACCGCCCTCGCCGGCGAGAGGCCGCCGAGCGGGGAGGCCGCTCTCGCCGCGCGGGGAGCGCGACGATGCCGCCGCACGCGTCCGCGCCGCCCATGCCAAGGCGGTTGCGCGCGCGCGCCGCCGCCGCCGAAGGAGATCCCGACGCCAATCGGGACGATCCCGACGCCCACTCGGACGCCAAGGTGGAGGACGACGCCGCCCCTCATCGCGGCACTGTTGAATCGCTGCACCTCGCCATGCTTCAACACGAGGCTGCTGCCCTGGTCCATCTGCACGCCCAGGCGACCAACGTGCAGAACATCAGGAACCTCGTCCATGTCGTCCTCGACCTCTCCGCGACGTCAGTCGTCTGCTCCGCCGCGACATCCCCTTTCCCCAGTTCAAGGACGCCGTCAACGAACTGCTTTTGGAGGAGATGACCTTAGCACCACCCTCATCCACGCCTCCCGCGGCGCTCCTCGGCCGTCGGGCGAGCCGCCGCGCGCCGGCGCCTCGCGAACCGCCGGCGCCCCAAGTCTCCACGCAACGGGGGCTCTCGGTCCGAGGGCGCCGGCTGCGGTGGCTCCTCTCGTCCCCGCAAAGACGATCGCCGCCGCAAGTCGCGCCCTCCCGGGAACGCATCCGCCACCGCCAATGGCGGACGGACCGCCGCAAGGGCTCCTCGGCGCCCGGCACGAGCGGTGCCGGCGGCGCCTCCTGGCCCTCCTTCCTGCAGCCGTGGGCCGGGGCCATCCAGATGTGGCCCGGCCCCCGCTCTTCCACACCATTGCCTCCGGCACCGGCTCAACAGCAACAGGCGCAGGCGCAGGCCGTGCTTGCACAGCAGGCCCAGACCTACGCCATCCACCAGGCGCAAGCCTTGGCGCAACACCAGGCGGCCCAGGCCGCCCAGGGACAGCAGGCACAACTCGCCTGGACGCACGGCTACGGGCCGGCTATCTCTCTGACCGGGTGGGATCAGCAGTCCCTCGCATCAGCGTTCAGCACCGTCTCCCTGAACCAGCCTCCCTCCCAGGACTGGTACTTCGACTCAGGTGCCACCTCTCACATGACCTCTGATCCTTCATCAGTTTCACACTCTTTTTTCACGCGGTATCCCTTGTCCATTGTTGTCAGTAACGGGTCCCTTTTACCTGTCACTTCCACTGGCACAGCATTCCAGGTCCTTTTTCCCTTAATAATGTCCTAGTTTCACCTAGCCTTATTAAGAACCTGATTTCTGTGCGTCAGTTCACCACCGATAACAACTGTTCTGTCGAGTTTGACCCCGCCAGTTGTTCTGTGAAGGATCTGGAGTCTCGGAGGGTTCTCGTCCGATGTGAGAGCGCCGGTCCGCTCTACCCGCTGCGCGTCCCCACCGCCACTGCTCTTGTTGCTGGCTCCTCACCACTGTGGCATCGCCGCCTCGGTCACCCCGGACATGAAGTTTTGTCTCAGTGTCGATCATACCTTCATGTAATAAAGAACTTGGTTCTTCCTTGTGTCATGCCTGTCAGCTTGGTCGTCACATTCGGTCGCCCTTCCCAACGTCCACCTCGCGTGCAACTAGTAATTTTGATCTAATACATTGTGACCTCTGGACATCACCAGTCGTTAGCGTCTCGGGATTTAAATACTACTTGGTCATTCTTGATGATTGCTCACATTACTTGTGGACGTTTCCACTACGCCTGAAGTCTGACACGCTCCCCACATTGGCTAACTTTTTACATATGTGACCACTCAGTATGGTGCCACCATGAAAGCCGTTCAGTGCGACAACAGCCGAGAGTTTGATAACGCCAGCTCGCGCATGTTCTTCCTCACGCGCGGCACTCACCTGCGCATGTCATGCCCCTACACCTCCGCCCAGAACGGCAAGGCCGAGCGCGTGATTCGTTCCACAATAACATCATTCGCTCGCTCTTGTTTCAGGCCAGCATGCCGCCTTCGTATTGGGTCGAGGCCCTCAACACGGCGACGGTCCTATTTAACATCCTGCCCACCAAAACCTTAGGGTTCGTCACACCACAGTTCGCCCTCTGCGACGTTCTTCTATCATACGATCACCTTCGTGTCTTTGGTTGTGCCTGTTATCCGAACCTCGTTGCCACTGCCGCAAATAAACTTGCGCCACGCTCCACTCTTTGCGTCTTCCTTGGCTACTCTCCTCATCATAAGGGATACCGCCGCCTTGACCTCTCCACCAACGGGGTTATCGTCTCCCGTCATGTGTCCTTTGACGAGACCGGTTCCGTTCGGCGACCCTTCCCGCAAAATTCGTGCGAATGATTTTGAGTTTCTGGATTCTGTTTCTACTAATGTGTCGGTCCCCATTGGCCCGACACGATCCTCTTTGTCTGCAGGTCTACTCGGCGCCACCACCGCGCAGCCACGCGCGGCTCATGACTCCTCCGTGTCCAGGGGCGCCTTGGTCCCTCCCAGCCTGATCGGGCCGCCTCCCGGCTTCCCGCCGCTTCCCACGGGGCCGGGCCGGGCGCCACCGGCCCACCGGCAATGGCCCCCGTCGCTCCTTCGTCGACAACACTGCGTGCGATCGGCCACATGCGGCCGCGTCTCCATCGCCGGCATCGTGTGACGGGAACCGCTCAAAATAGTTCCGTATTATCGCCTAAGCTTTGTCCACGTGGCCATTAAGCAATAATAAAGAACTATTCTCGTCGCTTCCGCCGGTAAAGCCCGTAAATCACATACAACGGGATCGATATGCGCTAAGCCCACACGAAGGCGGGACCGAGTACAACATTACATTACATTAAAGGTTCACAAGTTCAACATTATTACAAACCAGGTTTTTAGTACATAAAAGTAATAGTGATTCGAGTTTAAACAGCGGAAAGTAAACTAACGCGTGATACACATAGGAGGCCATCCATGCATATCACTCATCATCATCGTTCTCCCATTCAACCTCCCATCCCTCTGGAATGACACCAGGCCAGAGAGGATTACCTGAAATCAACAAATTAAGCAAGGCTGAGTACTAATACTCAGCAAGACTTACCCGACAAAAAAATAAAGTAAGACTAGACATGCAAGGCTTTTTGGCTTGTGGGTTTGTTTTGCCAAAAGCGACTAAGAGTGGATCCTTATTTTCAAGTTTTAGCTCACATTCTAGTATGTTAATTAGTCTAGGTGAGCACCGTACTAAACAAGCATGTTGTGCAAACAATATTAACATGTAACAATATTAATCCAAATGTTCCATAAATAAACATGGGGTAGCCAGTGATCAAGCCGACTCAGATAACGGCGAGTGACCGACGATCGATCGATTTATATCCTTGCAAGGTAAACCCAAGATACACGGAAGAATGTAGACCAAGTGCAGTGTCTACCCCAACCAGGCGGTTCCCAACATCCCACAGTTTAGGATCAGACGCTACAAACTCTGGTACACGGTTATCCGGAGGGTCTAACCCGACTAGTCCGGACTCACACACTATACCACGGGTAGCTAGCCCGGAGACACATCCCAAGCGGGTAGCTAGAAAGATCCCGCCCCGGTTCGAAGGTACTAGGCTTACGGGTCCCATTCCCGACAAGTACTTGGTACGTTCAATAGCTTAGGACCGGCACAATGCTACTCGGTCGAGACCGAACCCATTGCTCTTACCACATGAGCGAGTCATTTTAACCAACTTATGATTCCAACATAAATAACCTATATCTCGCGAGCAATGAGTTATTACTCGACTTCTACCGTATCCTTAGAGCATGGCACTAGCGTTCCTAACATACTAGTAAAAGAGCATAGGAGTCCTAAGGATCATGCAACTAGGTTTCAAAACAACTCCCGAAACTTAAATGCACAAAGTAAAGCATAAAGCGGCGAAAAGTAAAGGACATGATTTTAATTTAAAACATGGGTTAGATGAAACGGTGCTTGCCTTCCTCGGACTCTACACCAACACAAGCCTTGGGCTCTTCGGACTTTGGTCCAGGTCTTGCTGCACACCAATCGGTTCGGCTCACCATCAACGATCCGTCTCCCTCCCGGGCGAGTGTGTACGTACGCGTCGGGGAGATCTACACGTTTATATGCACATGCAGTAGATTAAAGTTAATATTGATGGTGATTGTGTGCACATCTAAGTAATTTAAGTTACTTAACTTCACTAAACAGCAAGGGTGTTGTGTTTAAATATTAAAAACAGAACCAAACATGATTTTACCATTTAGCACATTTAATTTCCATTGCTTTCCTTAATTATTTAAAACAAGCCTTTCAACCATAAATCAAAATTAAATCAAGAACACTTCCAATGAACCTAATCTTTTGCACACGGCAACATATGCTTAGTTTAAGCTTTCACACCAAAATTTGGTGAAGAACATTTATAAATTAATTTATACGAAAAAGACAAATTTTAGCCTAGTAAATCAACATTAATTCATATAAAAAGATTTAATAAACTTTTTGATCCCAACTTTCTCCTACCGGTCAAGTATGCCAAAGCGAGTTTCGACCAAGACATGGTTGCAAAATCAATTTATTTTTCAGATTTTGAATTTAAGCTCCTACACAAGGTTAAATCCAAAACACCAAGCAAACAATTCCCTAAAATCACATCCATCATACCAGGGGTACTACTCATCAAGTCAAAGCCCTAGGGTGCACTTGTGCTCAAAGAAAAGTTCATTAAAGGTGCTATAAAAAGCATCAAACTTATTCTAGCATAAAGCTTAAATAAATCATAACTGAAAATATACCCATCAAAATCATGCAAATTTTTGTCACAGATCTAGAAATGATATAAAGAACAACATATCCAAAATTCAAGTTCATAGCATGTGTATATTTTAAACTGCACTAAAAACACTCCAAACTGCGTTTGAATTTTTAATTCAAAAACTGTGCAGAAAAACCCTATACATGCTTTCTAGAAAAGGTAGATTTCTTCACCACGAACCCAACAAAATTGGTTTTGCATTTTTCTGATTTTTCTACGATTTTTAATGATTTTTCGAAGGTACGCTCGAATCCCTAAAAGCGCTTTTACAGTAGGGTCCCCGGAATCTTACACAAATCTCCCCGGAATTACCTTCTCGTTCGCAATGTGGTCCCCGGCGGCGGAGGGAGCTCGCCGGCGGCTGCGTTGGCGGGAGACGGGCGGGTGAGTGGCTAGGGTTGGGATTGGGCTCACCCTAGACCGATTCCGGCGGTGGTTGGGGCGGTGGAGCCTTCGTCGGCGACCGGCGGCGTGGCGCGCCCGGGACGTCCGCTGCGTCCGCCGTTGGCCGGCGACGGTGCGGCCGGCGGGTCCGGTGGCGGCTTGGCGGAGTTGGGGGAGGAGCGAGAGAAGGCTTACGGGAGCGGGGGAGGGTGGAGATGGCGCGCCCACGAGAGACCGTTCGCGGCGGTGGACACGGCGGTGGCTTGCCGGGCCGGAACGGCGGACCGAGGGGCGACGGCGAGGCGGGGGCGGCCTGCCCGCGAGACCACCAAGGCGAGCAAAGGAGGTCTGTGGAGCTAGAACGCGGCCTTTTACCCACGCCCACGCGGGAACGGCCGGTGGCCGATGCATGCGCGCGCTACGCGCGGCGGCGGCGGCGCGGCGCGTGGCGGACGGGCCGCGCGACCGGTCCGCGGATTGGCGCCACGGGCGCGGTGCGGTGGGCACGGGGTCGGGCGGAGTGTTCACGGAGGTGCGGGTCCACCACGGAGCCTCCGAGGGGCCGTACACGGAGGCCCGGGGGCGGCCTCGCGCTGCGGAGCGCGGGAAGACGGCGATCCGCCCCGCTTTTAATTCATTTACCGGTTTTCGAAATTGCGAAACTTCAAAAATCGTCAACTAAGTGAAAAATCTCCCAAAAGCAAAGTTGTAGAGGAGCCGTAGATCTACAACTTTCCCGAAGGGCGACATATGTTTTGATCAATGGTTTGCCCGGGAACGCCAAGCGAAGTTGCAGATTTTCCACGGCTCGGTTCTTGTTCACGGCGCGATAAACTTGATTTTTGGCCAATTTGCGCTCAAAATTGGAATGTCCGCCAATTACGAAAAATGTGTTCCGGAAATAACGAACAACTTTCGTGTTGGCAGATTTTGAACTTCTATAGTGAAATTTGGAGAACGCGCAAGAAAACCATTTCAGCCTTTAAAGTAGATCTAGGGTTTGGCCGTGGTTTGAGATTTTGACCGAGGTCTTTAGTGCAAAAGTGTGTCCAATCATGTCAAACATGCTTAGGAGGTGATTAACCTTGATTAACTCATGTAATTAATGTCATTAGCCCAAGTAAACATCGGGGATGTTACGGTCTACCCCCCCTTAAAAGAAATCTCGTCCCGAGATTAGGAATTTAAAAACTAGCTTCGGGGAGGTTGTTCTCAAATAGAAATGTATACCCGTGAAGTTATGTTTGCCTTGTTTCACTTGGGGTTTTGGTCGTTTGCCTTGACTTCCCTGCTTGGCTCTTGAGCCTCGACCGTGCCGATTTGTTTTGTTCTGCTCAGTTTTCGGGCACTCCCTCACAAAATGTCCCGGATCTCTACAATTGAAGCAGAGACGAGGTGTGGGTGTATTGGACCTTGGGACCCACTGGGTTTTGATGGGCCGATCCACAACACTAGGCCGGGTTGCTTGGCTTTTTCTCACGGGAGGGAAGTTCGGTGCATGTAATTTCCCATCCATTCAAGTCAATCTTTGGCAAATCTCGCTTGTGACTCTTACTCCTTCTTTCTTCCTCCCTAAGGTCCATAGGAAGTTGCGACGGTGGCATGAGTGAATCTAGGAGTTGCTTGATTGGAATCGGGTTCCGTTGATTTTGAGCTTCATGATTCATCAATAGATTGAATAGATAGACTTGCTCCATAATAGATTACGAAATTGCTTGGGAAAGACTGTCAGATAGACTAGTTTGCGATAGCCCTTGATAACGGTTATGGATGACATTTTGCACTAGTTGGCTTAACACCAAATTTTGGCCCTCCAAAATTTTCATGGTGTTGGCAAAGATATCCACCACCTCCTGTGTTGGTGGAAGAGATGGGGACATCTCATTGGGTCGAAGATTATTTGGATCTCCCGTGGTGGATTCCATTTCCCCGAAAGTTCATGACGATCCAATTAGACTCCCTAAGAGTACCAAAATTCAAGTATGGTAGTTATTGATAAACAAGCATATCAACGGGTTAGAAAGTTAGAGAACTCGATCCAAAGGTTTTATAGGGTTTGTTTTTAAGCAAGGAGCCAATAGCCGGGTTCTACAAAGGGTGGTCGGGAATCAAAGATCGATACTCCCCTCTTGAGTCGATGGTTGCCACGGTGCGGTAATGATGGCACGCTTGGCGTTAGAGCGAGGACGGGAGATTAATACGGCATTGGCCCCCGTAGTGAAACACGGCGGTAATGGAGTGGCACGGATTCGATGGAGCACGAATATGTAGGTGGTCCAAAGATCGTTAGTATTCGGTTGTGGGTTTATGGGATTTTCTTTGGTGGAGATCGTCGTCCGGTCATCCATAAGAATGCCGATTCTTTTCATATCCTTAGAACATTCCTCATCCTCCAAAGGAATTTTAGAAAGAGAAAAGTAGGGATACCAACGCCAGAAAGTTGTGGGACCAGCGTTTCATGGCTATAAGGAGTTGAATTGTTGTCTCCTATCTAGAGAGAGTGTGGGGAAAACGACCAAAGAAAAAGAGCACAACGGAGTTTTAGTTGACTTGACAAAAGATATGACATGTTCCTTATGTAGGTAAGAAAGTGTCGATACTTCGTATTCATTTTATTGCCCTCAAAATCGATGAGCAAGGTCAAAAAGAAACATTTTCAAGGTTGGGAGATCAATAGTGATCGAACCCATGATGTCAACAACCGGGAATAGTTGAGTGCTTCGGAGAGCATACCCACATGATACGGGAGTGAACACGTCGGCTAAGAAATCATACTCACGAATGCGAAAACCTCTACTCGCCTTGGCGGTTGTGCAGCAAGCCAAGGTTCACAAATATGTTCACAACTCTTAGAGTAGGAACACTAGAAAGCTGAATTTTGATGAGCGTGTTGAATACAAAGTTTCAACCCACGTTTGTATTTTTAATTAGCCCCAAATTTCCAAGGAAATTAAAGGAAGAGCTTATCACGATTTCGCTGGAAGAAAAATCCCAGCTATCAAATGATTTCATTTGGTACCCAATGCTTGGGCCATGCTCTCATAGTGATAATAACGCATTTGCTACTCGAGAGCATATTCAACCGAGCTAGCCTCATGCATTGATCACCACACCAAATGGGAGGTAATAGCCATTCGTATAGCACAAGTTTGATGACAATGGTGGATTGCTACCACTTGCCTCACTATCAACTACTTCTCCAGAATTGAGGAAAGGGTTTCCTTCCATCGAAATCATGTGATTTTTCCCTTAGATATTTCATCTATAATTTTGCCAACAAAATGACAAGTAGGCATGTCTAAGGAGACTTCAAGTGGAAACTTCCAGAATTTGGACATCAATAGCTCGAGAAATAAATTCATATCTCTCGGCCCAAGTGTCGAAAATTTCTAAATTTTGGTAAGCATGTGTAGAATTTCATAAGCCACAACTTTGGTATTCAACTCCGGGACGGATTCAACTTTTACCGGGGTCGAAAGGTTCGTTACCAAAGCTCTGTCTAGCAGTTTTTACAGCAAACAGGGGCTTACTAAAAATTCGATATTTCTCAATATACACATGCAAAAATGCTGAAATTTTGTGAGCATGACCATCACAAAATTGTGAATCATTTTGATATTCAAGGTTTGCTCTATATCCCAAAGGAAGATGACCAAAAAAAATTGAATTTCAGAGATCACTAATTCTGAAATTCAGCAGGACAGAGACCTAAAGTTTTGGGCATAACTCCCAAACTAAAAATCTAGTGACCTTGAGACTTCTACAGGAGATAGATAGATACCTAAGGAGTAGTTTTGATATTCAAAGGTTGGATAATATCATATTGGAAAAAAAAGGTGCAAAAGATCGATTTTCAGAGTGTTTTTGCCCAGAAATTTTTAGCAGAACATCGCTTCACTAAAAAGAGCATATCTCAAAGATTAAGAACCCTATTACCATGAGATTTTGATAGCACAAAGTAGGCTATATAAGAAACATTTTTGGTATAGATTGTCTAGGAAGATTCTGATTGGAACTATATTTAAAAATTCGAGTTTTCAGCCTAACTCAGGATTTTGACAGAATTTTCAGCATGACCTAGGCTTAGTGATTTGAGCATAGCTTCAGTTTTATTCATCCTAAAATCATGAAAACAAATTCATGGAAGAATCTTAACTAGCTGATAAGCAATTTTCCTACTGATCACTTAGTCAAAAACTTCCTAAATCATTCTTAGAAAAATTAGGACAGCAACTAGACATACATTTGATCACATCACATAATTTACCAAACTAACATGAAAGATTCTTAAGAATTATAAATTGACTTATAGATCACATATAAGGATTACGATCATTTTCAGTTTTGGTAGATTTTAACATGATGCAAGAGCGTCCTATACGTCCTTACCAAGCATTTAAGCTTAAAATGAAGTTAGTACTGGTGGCAGGGCATATATAAACGTCTCTCCCTATAATAACTAGTCGGAAGCTATTCGTTTCTTAATTACCGTACCTAACAATTGTGGTTAGTGTACCTGCAGAAAATCACAGAATATTCAGAACCCTTCGTGCCAGCACTCACGAAAGCGTCCACATTCATTACCGTTCACTATAGAAACGGTATCCATGCATAAAGCCGCTGCATGGACAGCGTCCTAATTAAGACTCTGACGCGACGTGAGTGCCCATTGGAATAGGCCTCACTCATCCCTCACGGACTTCCCGTGGTACCATTACGTATGGCAAAACGTGACGAGACTCAGACGTGACGTGACACCCATTGGAATAGGTCCCACTAGTCCCTCACAGGACTTCCCTGTGGTACCACCACGTATGGCAAAACGTGATGAACTAGTATGGTTGTGCATGAAAGTAAGTTTTGACAGGAATAAATGTCTTTGGAAGTTAGACTAAATACACCATAGAATACTAGCCACCTGAAAGAACCCAAAATTCCCTCTAGGGCCTCTCGGACTAGATTAAACCTTAACGTCCTACTCTTTTAGCAAGATTATTAATCTTGGCAACTTTTATTCAAAAACAAGTTTGTTAAGTTATTTTAATTACTCTGGTGCATATCATCGCTGCGGTACCAGTTTGTGATGAGAACCGCTCAAAATAGTTCCGTATTATCGCCTAAGCCTGTCCACGTGGCCATTAAGCAATAATAAAGAACTATTCGTCGCTTCCGCCGGTAAAGCCGGTAAATCACATACAACGGGATCGGCGAT
Source organism: Cenchrus americanus (assembly GCA_947561735.1). Lineage (NCBI taxonomy): Eukaryota > Viridiplantae > Streptophyta > Magnoliopsida > Poales > Poaceae > Cenchrus > Cenchrus americanus. The sequence goes on from OX387240.1 coordinate 199,098,041, forward strand.
ATGCGCTAAGCCCACACGAAGGCGGGACCGAGTACAACATTACATTACATTAAAGGTTCACAAGTTCAACATTATTACAAACCAGGTTTTTAGTACATAAAAGTAATAGTGATTCAGAGTTTAAACAGCGGAAAGTAAACTAACGCGTGATACACATAGGAGGCCATCCATGCATATCACTCATCATCATCGTTCTCCCATTCAACCTCCCATCCCTCTGGAATGACACCAGGCCAGAGAGGATTACCTGAAATCAACAAATTAAGCAAGGCTGAGTACTAATACTCAGCAAGACTTACCCGACAAAAAAATAAAGTAAGACTAGACATGCAAGGCTTTTTGGCTGGTGGGTTGGTTTTGCCAAAAGCGACTAAGAGTGGATCCTTATTTTCAAGTTTTTGCTCATATTCTAGTATGTTAATCAGTCTAGGTGAGCACCTGTACTAAACAAGCATGTTGTGCAAACAATATTAACATGTAACAATATTAATCCAAATGTTCCATAAATAAACATGGGGTAGCCGGTGGTCAAGCCGACTCGGATAACGGCGAGTGACCGACGATCGATCGATTTATATCCTTGCAAGGTAAACCCAAGATACACGGAAGAAAGTAGACCAAGTGCGGTGTCTACCCCAACCGAGCGGTTCCCAACATCCCACGAGTTTAGGATCGGACGCTACAAACTGCGGTACACGGTTATCCGGAGGGTCTAACCCGACTAGTCGGACTCACACACTATACCACGGGTAGCTAGCCGGAGACACATCCCAAGCGGGTAGCTAGAAAGATCCCGCCCCGGTTCGAAGGTACTAGGCTTACCGGTCCCATTCCCGACAAGTACTTGGTACGTTCAATAGCTTAGGACCAAAGACAATGCTACTCGGTCGAGACCGAACCCATTGCTCTTACCACATGAGCGAGTCATTTTAACCAACTTATGATTCCAACATAAATAACCTATATCTCGCGAGCAATGAGTTATTACTCGACTTCTACCGTATCCTTAGAGCATGGCACTAGCGTTCCTAACATACTAGTAAAAGAGCATAGGAGTCCTAAGGATCATGCAACTAGGTTTCAAAACAACTCCCGAAACTTAAATGCACAAAGTAAAGCATAAAGCGGCGAAAAGTAAAGGACATGATTTTAATTTAAAACATGGGTTAGATGAAACCGGTGCTTGCCTTCCTCGGACTCTACACCAACACAAGCCTTGGGCTCTTCCGGACTTTGGTCCAGGTCTTGCCGCACACCAATCTGGTTCGGCTCACCATCAACGATCCCGTCTCCCTCCCGGGCGAGTGTGTACGTACCGTCGGGGAGATCTACACGTTTATATGCACATGCGTAGATTAAAGTTAATATTGATGGTGATTGTGTGCACATCTAAGTAATTTAAGTTACTTAACTTCACTAAACAGCAAGGGTGTTGTGTTTAAATATTAAAAACAGAACCAAACATGATTTTACCATTTAGCACATATAATTTCCATTGCTTTCCTTAATTATTTAAAACAAGCCTTTCAACCATAAATCAAAATTAAATCAAGAACACTTCCAATGAACCTAATCTTTTGCACACAGCAACATATGCTTAGTTTAAGCTTTCACACCAAAATTTGGCTGAAGAACATTTATAAATTAATTTATACGAAAAAGACAAATTTCAGCCTAGTAAATCAACATTAATTCATATAAAAAGATTTAATAAACTTTTTGATCCCAACTTTCTCCTACCGGTCAAGTATGCCAAAACTGAGTTTCTGACCAAGACATGGTTGCAAAATCAATTTATTTTTCAGATTTTGAATTTAAGCTCCTACACAAGGTTAAATCCAAAACACCAAGCAAACAATTCCCTAAAATCACATCCATCATACCAGGAGTACTACTCATCAAGTCAAAGCCCTAGGGTGCACTTGTGCTCAAAGAAAAGTTCATTAAAGGTGCTATAAAAAGCATCAAACTTATTCTAGCATAAAGCTTAAATAAATCATAACTGAAAATATACCCATCAAAATCATGCAAATTTTTGTCACAGATCTAGAAATGATATAAAGAACAACATATCCAAAATTCAAGTTCATAGCATGTGTATATTTTAAACTGCACTAAAAACACTCCAAACTGCGTTTGAATTTTTAATTCAAAAACTGTGCAGAAAAACCCTATACATGCTTTCTAGAAAAGGTAGATTTCTTCACCACGAACCCAACAAAATTGGTTTTGCATTTTTCTGATTTTTCTACGATTTTTAATGATTTTTCGAAGGTACTGCCGAATCCCTAAAACTGCTTTTACAGCCGGGTCCCTGGAATCTTACACAAATCTCCCTGGAATTACCTTCTCGTTCGCAATGTGGTCCCTGGCGGCGGAGGGAGCTCGCCGGCGGCTACTGTTGGCCGGAGACGGGCGGGTGAGTGGCTAGGGTTGGGATTGGGCTCACCCTAGACCGATTCCCGGCGGTGGTTGGGGCGGTGGAGCCTTCGTCGGCGGCCGGCGGCGTGGCGCGCCCGGGACGTCCGCCTGCGTCCGCCGTTGGCCGGCGACGGTGCGACCGGCGGGTCCGGTGGCGGCTTGGCGGAGTTGGGGGAGGAGCGAGAGAAGGCTTACGGAGCGGGGGAGGTGGAGATGGCGCGCCCACGAGAGACCGTTCGCGGCGGTGGACACCGGCGGTGGCTTGCCGGGGCGGGAACGGCGGACCGAGGGGCGACGGCGAGCGGGGGCGGCACCGCGAGACCACCAAGGCGAGCAAAGGAGGTCCTGTGGAGCTAGAACGCGGCCTTTTACCCACGCCCACGCGGGAACGGCCGGCCGGCCGATGCATGCGCGCGCTACGCGCGCGGCGCGCGGCGAGCGACGGCGCGTGGCCGGACGGGCCCGCGACCGGTCCGCGGATTGGCGCCGGGGCGCGGTGCGGTGGGCCGGGGTCGGGCGGAGTGTTCACGGAGGTGCAGGTCCACCACGGAGCCTCCGAGGGGCCGTACACCGGAGGCCCGGGGGGCGGCCTCGCGCTGCGGAGCGCGGGAAGACGGCGATCTGCCCCGCTTTTAATTCATTTACCGGTTTTCGAAATTGCGAAACTTCAAAAATCGTCAACTAAGTGAAAAATCTCCCAAAAGCAAAGTTGTAGAGGAGCTGTAGATCTACAACTTTCCCGAAGGGCGACATATGTTTTGATCAATGGTTTGCCCGGGAACGCCAACTGAAGTTGCAGATTTTCCACGGCTCAGTTTACTGTTCACAGCGCAGTAAACTTGATTTTTGGCCAATTTGCGCTCAAAATTGGAATGTCCGCCAATTACGAAAAATGTGTTCCCGGAAATAACGAACAACTTTCGTGTTGGCAGATTTTGAACTTCTATAGTGAAATTTGGAGAACGCGCAAGAAAACCATTTCAGCCTTTAAAGTAGATCTAGGGTTTGACCGTGGTTTGAGATTTTGACCGAGGTCTTTAGTGCAAAAGTGTGTCCAATCATGTCAAACATGCTTAGGAGGTGATTAACCTTGATTAACTCATGTAATTAATGTCATTAGCCCAAGTAAACATCGGGGATGTTACGGTCTACCCCCTTAAAAGAAATCTCGTCCCGAGATTAGGAATTTAAAAACTAGCTTCGGCGAGGTTGTTCTCAAATAGAAATGTATACCCGTGAAGTTATGTTTGCCTTGTTTCACTTGGGGTTTTGGTCGTTTGCCTTGACTTCCCCGCTTGGCTCTTGAGCCTCGACCGTGCCGATTTGTTTTGTTCGCTCGGTTTTCGGGCACTCCCTCACAAAATGTCCGGATCTCTACAATTGAAGCGAGAGACGAGGTGTGGGTGTATTGGACCTTGGGACCCACCGGGTTTTGATGGGCTGATCCACAACACTAGGCCGGGTTGCTTGGCTTTTTCTCACGGGAGGGAAGTTCGGTGCATGTAATTTCCCATCCATTCAAGTCAATCTTTGGCAAATCTCGCTTGTGACTCTTACTCCTTCTTTCTTCCTCCCTAAGGTCCATAGGAAGTTGCGACGGTGGCATGAGTGAATCTAGGAGTTGCTGATTGGAATGCGGGTTCGTTGATTTTGAGCTTCATGATTCATCAATAGATTGAATAGATAGACTTGCTCCATAATAGATTCTGAAATTGCTTGGGAAAGATTGTCAGATAGACTAGTTTGCGATAGCCCTTGATAACGGTTATGGATGACATTTTGCACTAGTTGGCTTAACACCAAATTTTGGCCCTCCAAAATTTTCATGGTGTTGGCAAAGATATCCACCACCTCCTGTGTTGGTGGAAGAGATGGGGACATCTCATTGGGTCGAAGATTATTTGGATCTCCCGTGGTGGATTCCATTTCCCCGAAAGTTCATGACGATCCAATTAGACTCCCTAAGAGTACCAAAATTCAAGTATGGTAGTTATTGATAAACAAGCATATCAACGGGTTAGAAAGTTAGAGAACTCGATCCAAAGGTTTTATAGGGTTTGTTTTTAAGCAAGGAGCCAATAGCCGGGTTCTACAAAGGGTGGTCGGGAATCAAAGATCGATACTCCCCTCTTGGCGATGGTTGCCACGGTGCGGTAATGATGGCACGCTTGGCGTTAGAGGCGGGACGGGGAGATTAATACGACATTGGCCCCCGTAGTGAAACACGGCGGTAATGGAGTGGCACGGATTCGATGGAGCACGAATATGTAGGTGGTCCAAAGATCGTTAGTATTCGGTTGTGGGTTTATGGGATTTTCTTTGGTGGAGATCGTCGTCCGGTCATCCATAAGAATGCCGATTCTTTTCATATCCTTAGAACATTCCTCATCCTCCAAAGGAATTTTAGAAAGAGAAAAGTAGGGATACCAACGCCAGAAAGTTGTGGGACCAGCGTTTCATGGCTATAAGGAGTTGAATTGTTGTCTCCTATCTAGAGAGAGTGTGGGGAAAACGACCAAAGAAAAAGAGCACAACGGAGTTTTAGTTGACTTGACAAAAGATATGACATGTTCCTTATGTAGGTAAGAAAGTGTCGATACTTCGTATTCATTTTATTGCCCTCAAAATCGATGAGCAAGGTCAAAAAGAAACATTTTCAAGGTTGGGAGATCAATAGTGATCGAACCCATGATGTCAACAACCGGGAATAGTTGAGTGCTTCGGAGAGCATACCCACATGATACGGGAGTGAACACGTCGGCTAAGAAATCATACTCACGAATGCGAAAACCTCTACTGCGCCTTGGCGGTTGTGCGGCAAGCCAAGGTTCACAAATATGTTCACAACTCTTAGAGTAGGAACACTAGAAAGCTGAATTTTGATGAGCGTGTTGAATACAAAGTTTCAACCCACGTTTGTATTTTTAATTAGCCCCAAATTTCCAAGGAAATTAAAGGAAGAGCTTATCATGATTTCATTTGGAAGAAAAATCCCAGCTATCAAATGATTTCATTTGGTACCCAATGCTTGGGCCATGCTCTCATAGTGATAATAACGCATTTGCTACTCGAGAGCATATTCAAACTGAGCTAGCCTCATGCATTGATCACCACACCAAATGGGAGGTAATAGCCATTCGTATAGCACAAGTTTGATGACAATGGTGGATTGCTACCACTTGCCTCACTATCAACTACTTCTCCAGAATTGAGGAAAGGGTTTCCTTCCATCGAAATCATGTGATTTTTCCCTTAGATATTTCATCTATAATTTTGCCAACAAAATGACAAGTAGGCATGTCTAAGGAGACTTCAAGTGGAAACTTCCAGAATTTGGACATCAATAGCTCTGAGAAATAAATTCATATCTCTCGGCCCAAGTGTCGAAAATTTCTAAATTTTGGTAAGCATGTGTAGAATTTCATAAGCCACAACTTTGGTATTCAACTCCAGGACAGATTCAACTTTTACCGGGGTCGAAAGGTTCGTTACCAAAGCTCTGTCTAGCAGTTTTTACAGCAAACAGGGGCTTACTAAAAATTCGATATTTCTCAATATACACATGCAAAAATGCTGAAATTTTGTGAGCATGACCATCACAAAATTGTGAATCATTTTGATATTCAAGGTTTGCTCTATATCCCAAAGGAAGATGACCAAAAAAAATTGAATTTCAGAGATCACTAATTCTGAAATTCAGCAGGACAGAGACCTAAAGTTTTGGGCATAACTCCCAAACTAAAAATCTAGTGACCTTGAGACTTCTACAGGAGATAGATAGATACCTAAGGAGTAGTTTTGATATTCAAAGGTTGGATAATATCATATTGGAAAAAAAAAGGTGCAAAAGATCCATTTTCGAGTGTTTTTGCCCAGAAATTTTTAGCAGAACATCGCTTCACTAAAAAGAGCATATCTCAAAGATTAAGAACCCTATTACCATGAGATTTTGATAGCACAAAGTAGGCTATATAAGAAACATTTTTGGTATAGATTGTCTAGGAAGATTCTGATTGGAACTATATTTAAAAATTCGAGTTTTCAGCCTAACTCAGGATTTTGACAGAATTTTCAGCATGACCTAGGCTTAGTGATTTGAGCATAGCTTCAGTTTTATTCATCCTAAAATCATGAAAACAAATTCATGGAAGAATCTTAACTAGCTGATAAGCAATTTTCCTACTGATCACTTAGTCAAAAACTTCCTAAATCATTCTTAGAAAAATTAGGACAGCAACTAGACATACATTTGATCACATCACATAATTTACCAAACTAACATGAAAGATTCTTAAGAATTATAAATTGACTTATAGATCACATATAAGGATTACGATCATTTTCAGTTTTGGTAGATTTTAACATGATGCAAGAGCGTCCTATACGTCCTTACCAAGCATTTAAGCTTAAAATGAAGTTAGTGCCGGTGGCAAGGCATATATAAACGTCTCTCCCTATAATAACTAGTCGGAAGCTATTCGTTTCTTAATTACCGTACCTAACAATTGTGGTTAGTGTACCTGCAGAAAATCACAGAATATTCAGAACCCTTCGTGCCAGCACTCACGAAAGCGTCCACATTCATTACCGTTCACTATAGAAACGGTATCCATGCATAAAGCACGTTGCATGGACGGCGTCCTAATTAAGACTCGACGCGACGTGAGTGCCCATTGGAATAGGCCTCACTCATCCCTCACGGACTTCCCGTGGTACCATTACGTATGGCAAAACGTGACGAGACTCGGACGCGACGTGACACCCATTGGAATAGGTCCCACTAGTCCCTCACGGGACTTCCGTGGTACCACCACGTATGGCAAAACGTGATGAACTAGTATGGTTGTGCATGAAAGTAAGTTTTGACGGGAATAAATGTCTTTGGAAGTTAGACTAAATACACCATAGAATACTAGCCACCTGAAAGAACCCAAAATTCCCTCTAGGGCCTCTCGGACTAGATTAAACCTTAACGTCCTACTCTTTTAGCAAGATTATTAATCTTGGCAACTTTTATTCAAAAACAAGTTTGTTAAGTTATTTTAATTACTGCGGTGCATATCATCGCTGCGGTACCGTGTGTGACGAACCGCTCAAAATAGTTCCGTATTATCGCCTAAGCTCGTCCACGTGGCCATTAAGCAATAATAAAGAACTATTCGTCGCTTCCGCCGGTAAAGCCCGGTAAATCACATACAACGGGATCGGCGATATGCGCTAAGCCCACACGAAGGCGGGACCGAGTACAACATTACATTACATTAAAGGTTCACAAGTTCAACATTATTACAAACCAGGTTTTTAGTACATAAAAGTAATAGTGATTCAGAGTTTAAACAGCGGAAAGTAAACTAACGCGTGATACACATAGGAGGCCATCCATGCATATCACTCATCATCATCGTTCTCCCATTCAACCTCCCATCCCTCTGGAATGACACCAGGCCAGAGAGGATTACCTGAAATCAACAAATTAAGCAAGGCTGAGTACTAATACTCAGCAAGACTTACCCGACAAAAAAATAAAGTAAGACTAGACATGCAAGGCTTTTTGGCTTGTGGGTTTGTTTTGCCAAAAGCGACTAAGAGTGGATCCTTATTTTCAAGTTTTAGCTCATATTCTAGTATGTTAATTAGTCTAGGTGAGCACCTGTACTAAACAAGCATGTTGTGCAAACAATATTAACATGTAACAATATTAATCCAAATGTTCCATAAATAAACATGGGGTAGCCAGTGGTCAAGCCGACTCAGATAACGGCGAGTGACCGACGATCGATCGATTTATATCCTTGCAAGGTAAACCCAAGATACACGGAAGAAAGTAGACCAAGTGCGGTGTCTACCCCAACCGGGCGGTTCCCAACATCCCACGAGTTTAGGATCGACGCTACAAACTGCGGTACACGGTTATCCGGAGGGTCTAACCCGACTAGTCGGACTCACACACTATACCACGGGTAGCTAGCCGGAGACACATCCCAAGCGGGTAGCTAGAAAGATCCCGCCCCGGTTCAGAAGGTACTAGGCTTACCGGTCCCATTCCCGACAAGTACTTGGTACGTTCAATAGCTTAGGACCAGCACAATGCTACTCGGTCGAGACCGAACCCATTGCTCTTACCACATGAGCGAGTCATTTTAACCAACTTATGATTCCAACATAAATAACCTATATCTCGCGAGCAATGAGTTATTACTCGACTTCTACCGTATCCTTAGAGCATGGCACTAGCGTTCCTAACATACTAGTAAAAGAGCATAGGAGTCCTAAGGATCATGCAACTAGGTTTCAAAACAACTCCTGAAACTTAAATGCACAAAGTAAAGCATAAAGGCGAAAAGTAAAGGACATGATTTTAATTTAAAACATGGGTTAGATGAAACCGGTGCTTGCCTTCCTCAGACTCTACACCAACACAAGCCTTGGGCTCTTCTGGACTTTGGTCCAGGTCTTGCTGCACACCAATCTGGTTCAGCTCACCATCAACAGTCCCGTCTCCCTCCTGGGCGAGTGTGTACGTACGCGTCGGGGAGATCTACACGTTTATATGCACATGCAGTAGATTAAAGTTAATATTGATGGTGATTGTGTGCACATCTAAGTAATTTAAGTTACTTAACTTCACTAAACAGCAAGGGTGTTGTGTTTAAATATTAAAAACAGAACCAAACATGATTTTACCATTTAGCACATATAATTTCCATTGCTTTCCTTAATTATTTAAAACAAGCCTTTCAACCATAAATCAAAATTAAATCAAGAACACTTCCAATGAACCTAATCTTTTGCACACAGCAACATATGCTTAGTTTAAGCTTTCACACCAAAATTTGGCTGAAGAACATTTATAAATTAATTTATACGAAAAAGACAAATTTCAGCCTAGTAAATCAACATTAATTCATATAAAAAGATTTAATAAACTTTTTGATCCCAACTTTCTCCTACAGGTCAAGTATGCCAAAAATGAGTTTCTGACCAAGACATGGTTGCAAAATCAATTTATTTTTCAGATTTTGAATTTAAGCTCCTACACAAGGTTAAATCCAAAACACCAAGCAAACAATTCCCTAAAATCACATCCATCATACCAGGAGTACTACTCATCAAGTCAAAGCCCTAGGGTGCACTTGTGCTCAAAGAAAAGTTCATTAAAGGTGCTATAAAAAGCATCAAACTTATTCTAGCATAAAGCTTAAATAAATCATAACTGAAAATATACCCATCAAAATCATGCAAATTTTTGTCACAGATCTAGAAATGATATAAAGAACAACATATCCAAAATTCAAGTTCATAGCATGTGTATATTTTAAACTGCACTAAAAACACTCCAAACTGCGTTTGAATTTTTAATTCAAAAACTGTGCAGAAAAACCCTATACATGCTTTCTAGAAAAGGTAGATTTCTTCACCACGAACCCAACAAAATTGGTTTTGCATTTTTCTGATTTTTCTACGATTTTTAATGATTTTTCGAAGGTACTGCCGAATCCCTAAAACTGCTTTTACAGCCGGGTCCCTGGAATCTTACACAAATCTCCCTGGAATTACCTTCTCGTTTGCAATGTGGTCCCTGGCGGCGGAGGGAGCTCGCCGGCGGCTACTGTTGGCCGGAGACGGGCGGGTGAGTGGCTAGGGTTGGGATTGGGCTCACCCTAGACCGATTCCCGGCGGTGGTTGGGGCAGTGGAGCCTTCGTCGGCGACCGGCGGCGTGGCGCGCCCAGGACGTCCGCTGCGTCCGCCGTTGGCCGGCGACGGTGCGACCGGCGGGTCCGGTGGCGGCTTGGCGGAGTTGGGGGAGGAGCAGAGAAGGCTTCTGGACGGGGAGGTGGAGATGGCGCGCTCACAGAGGCCGTTCGCGGCAGTGGACGCCGGCGGTGGCTTGCCAGGCCGGAACGGCGGACTGAGGGGCGACGGCGAGCTGGGGCGGCACTGCGAGACCACCAAGGCGAGCAAAGGAGGTCCTGTGGAGCTGGAACGCGGCCTTTTACCCACGCCCACGCGGGAACGGCCAGCTGGCCGATGCATGCGCGCGCTACGCGCGCAGCGGCGAGCGACGCGCGCGTGGCGGACGGGCCCGCGACCGGTCCGCGGATTGGCGCCCGGGCGCGGTGCGGTGGGCCTGGGGTCGGGCGGAGTGTTCACGGAGGTGCAGGTCCACCACGGAGCCTCCGAGGGGCCGTACACCGGAGGCCCGGGGGCGGCCTCGCGCTGCGGGAGCGCGGGACGACGGCGATCTGCCCCGCTTTTAATTCATTTACCGGTTTTCGAAATTGCGAAACTCCAAAAATCGTCAACTAAGTGAAAAATCTCCCAAAAGCAAAGTTGTAGAGGAGCTGTAGATCTACAACTTTCCCGAAGGGCGACATATGTTTTGATCAATGGTTTGCCCAGGAACGCCAACTGAAGTTGCAGATTTTCCACGGCTCAGTTTACTGTTCACAGCGCAGTAAACTTGATTTTTGGCCAATTTGCGCTCAAAATTGGAATGTCCGCCAATTACGAAAAATGTGTTCCCGGAAATAACGAACAACTTTCGTGTTGGCAGATTTTGAACTTCTATAGTGAAATTTGGAGAACGCGCAAGAAAACCATTTCAGCCTTTAAAGTAGATCTAGGGTTTGACCGTGGTTTGAGATTTTGACCGAGGTCTTTAGTGCAAAAGTGTGTCCAATCATGTCAAACATGCTTAGGAGGTGATTAACCTTGATTAACTCATGTAATTAATGTCATTAGCCCAAGTAAACATCAGGGATGTTACACATCGTCGCCCGAACCGCGGCCCGGACCGTGCCGATCGCTACACCACCGAGGTCCGCCGCCTCGGTGCCACAGACGACTCTGTCGCCCGCCCTGCCACATGCGCCCCCCACCTCACCGCAGCTCACCGCCGCCCGACGTCAAATGCCCGTTGCTCCTCTGCCGCACTTCTACACTCGCCGACAGCATCCTCCTGCTGGTCTTCCGCCTTACCCAAGGGCGCCGTGCCTGTTTCTCCGGTGATCAACCAACACGGCATGACCACCAAGGCCAAAGCGGGGTATCGTCTACCGGTGCTCTACCACGCCTCACCGCTGTCACCTGTTCCGAAGACCTTCCGCAGCGCCCTCGCCGATCCAAATTGGCGCGCCCCTATGGAGGAGTATGGCTCCCTGCGCGCAAACAAGACATGGGATCTGGTTCCACGTCCTCCGCGGGCCAATATCGTCACCGGCAAGTGGATTTTCAAGCACAAGTTTCAGGCTGACGTTCCCTTGAGCGATACAAGGCGCACTGGGTTCTCCGCGATTTTACACAGCGCCCAGGTGTTGACTTCGATGAGACCTTCAGTCCGGTTGTCAAACCAGCCACTGTGTGCACCGTGCTATCCTTGGCACTGTCTCGCTCGTGGCCGATTCATCAACTGGATGTGAAGAACACCTTCCTTCATGGCACTCTCTCCGAGACGGTATACTGCGCCCAGCCTTCCGGATTCGAGGACACATATCACTCGGATTTTGTCTATCGCCTGAACAAGTCACTCTATGGACTCAAGCAGGCGCCTCGCGCGTGCTATAGTCGGTTCGCTGCATACCTGTTGTCTCTGGGATTTGTGGAGGCCAAGTCCGACACCTCACTGTTCGTCTTCCGATGCGGATCTGATATGATCTACTTGCTGCTCTACGTCGATGACATCGTTCTCACAGCGTCGTCTGCCGGTCTTCTCCAGCGCACCATTGCTGCTCTTCGGTCTGAGTTCGCCATGAAGGATCTGGGGGAACTCCACCACTTTCTGGGGATGCACGTTCAGCGTCACGGGTCCGGTTTGTTTCTCTCTCAGCGCCAGTACATGCTGGAGATTCTGGACCGCGCTGGGATGGCCGAGTGCAAGCCGTCCTCCACACCGGTGCAGATTAGTCCGAAGCTGGCAGCAAACGGTCCTCCGGTTCAAGATCCCTCGGATTACAGGAGCCTCGCTGGTGCCCTCCAGTGGCTGACATTCACGCGCCCCGACATCTCCTACGCCGTTCAGCAGGTGTGCCTCTACATGCACGATCCCCGGGAGCCCCACCTCGCCGCTCTGAAGCGCATCCTGCACTATGTCCGCGGAACGTTGGATCTGGGTCTTCTCCTGCAGCCATCTGATAGCGGTGACTTGATTGTCTACTCCGATGCTGACTGGGTCGGTTGCCCCGACACCAGGCGTTCCACCTCTGGCTACGCCGTGTTCCTTGGAGACAATCTGGTGTCCTGGTCCTCCAAGCGGCAGAACACGGTGTCCCGCTCCAGCGTCGAAGCCGAGTATCGCGCCGTGGCCAACGGCGTTGTCGAGGCCACGTGGCTCCGGCAGCTGCTCCTCGAGCTTCATGCTCCTCCTCGCCGCGCAACGTTGGTCTATTGCGACAAAGTCAGCGCCGCCTACATGTCCTCCAACCCCGTCCAGCACCAACGCACCAAGCGCATCGAGATTGATCTCCCCTTCGTGCGGGAACGCGTTGCCATCGGCCATGTCCGCGTACCGCATGTTCCGACATCCACCCAGTACGCCGACATCTTCACAAAAGGGTTGCCATCCTCCCTGTTCCAGGAGTTTAGGTCCAGTCTGAATATTCGAGGTGTCAATGTTCCGACTGCGGGGGCGTGTTAGCAAGAGGTATTTAGGGTAATGGTTAGAGGCCCATCGGGCCCTAGGGTGTGCCGGCGCACAGGCTGCGCCGCCCCCTCTTTGGATAGGATAGACGGCAGGGATTCCCTGATGGTTCTGTTTCTATAAACCATCTAGGGTTCCCTGCCTATATATGTACACCCCTGTACTCCTATCAATCCAATCCATTATTCGCTTGCATTGTATATTGCTTACAGAATGCAACAACTAGAGATATTCCTTCTACCACTTTAGCTATAGGAATCCAACCAGAAGTAGTACAGTCAAAACCTTTGGTCCTATACTAAGGGTTCCTTTGGTTCAGCTAAAACCAAAGAAAGTAGTTTTTCCTCTAACAAATCTCACAGCCAGTCCACCACTGCTTTTTCAGCTGAGGGAGGAGACGCATTTAGGTTTTTACTCCCTGTAGATTCAGCTGTATGTTTATACGAAGGAATGAAAGCTATGGACGGTTAATCGAAAGCTTGTGCATCACGATCAAATAACTTACATCAGCTTTTTCATCAGTTTTTGACATTAGCTATTTTTTGTCATTTAGGCAGCCCTGTAACCCACTCTTATCTCAACTGTTTCTGTAATTTGACTTCTGTAGCACTCTCTGATTTCCTACATGTAGCCCTTGGTTGTTGGGTGTTGCTTATGTTTGGACCTCGAGTACGCAGAGCATATGTTCAAAAGATTTTTTTCCTTATATACATACTTGGAGGAATCTGCGGTAATGTGACAAGTTTTGTTCACACTACAAAAACAACTGTTTGTAGCACAATAAGTTGCACACCTACCTGGTATATATTTTATATGAAAAGATGCCCATATGTTTTCTTTATTATTTTCGTTCATCACCCTAATCCCTATCTTCACATATATTTTTTTGAATGGAAAGCATAAGCAGGAAAGAAATGTAATCTATAATAGATTGCAAAATTTTTAATTAATGCAATTTACAGAAGAAAAGGAAAACAGAAATCAGATTAAACTTTCTATCCAATATTTAAATGTATTTTAGCATCTTTGGAATCAAAGTTTTTTCTGGAGTCACTTCCAAATGGTTATTGGTTCATACTCGTATAATTAACTTCATTTATGGTGCCACGCTTACATGCTTTAGTTCCAAAAAGAAGGGCTAACAGGCCTACTGTTCTAGAAGCCCTTTCAAATGAACAGTAGCTGGAGGATATTCAGGGAGACATTTCAGTTGCAGCCTTATTCGAGTACCTCACTATATGGGACTGTCTGGAGGAAATCGAGCTGCAACAGGCTGATAAGCACATTTGGAGGCTGTCGCCTACAGGTGCATACACTGCTAGCTCGGCCTATGACGCTTTATACCAAGGTGCAACTCTGTTCGGCCCATATGAACAAATTTGGAAATTTCGGGCGCCGACGAAATGTCACTTTTTCATGTGGTTAGTGGCCCACGATCGCTGTTGGACTGAGGATCGTCTGGACAAACGTGGTCTCCCCCATCCAGAGCGATGCCCTCTCTGTGATCAAGGAGAGGAGGACATCCATCATCTTCTGGTTGGCTGTGTTTTTGCCAAGCAGTTCTGGTTCCAGCTTCTGCAATACACGGGTCTTGCTGCTCTTGCGCCAGAGCCTTCTGATATATCCTTTGATGAGTGGTGGGCGAAGGTCGAACCTATGGTTTCGGGAGATAATAGAGCAGGCCTTAATTCCCTGATCATTTTGGGAGGATGGACCATTTGGAAGCACCGGAATGCTTGTGTCTTCAAGGGGGCCTCTCCAAATGTTGCTGCTGCTCTGAACTTGGCCAAGGTAGAAGCCCAGATGTGGGGTGTGGCAGGTGCTAAAGGACTTTCTCAGCTCACTGTCAGAGGTGTGGGCTAATTCCAGATGTGGTCAGGTCCTACCTTGTCCTGTGGGATGGTGGTTCAGCTGTGTGTGTGCGTGCGTTGGTGAGTGTCGGATGTGTGTGTGAGTCTATGTTAGACTCTTACTCTTCTATTAATACAATGATACGCAGTTCTCTTGCATATTCGAGAAAAATTAACTTCATTTATTAGAATAATTGTAGGAGTATAGCTTTTTTCGACCAAAGGCATTACACCCAGCTTTTATAGGAGTATAGCATGTTAACTGAACATAATGTATCTTGAAGACAATAATATTCTTTTCTTAAACTCAAACCAGGGCCCAGTATTTCCTTTAATTGGAGCATGGCTGGCATATCAGAGTCAAAACGAGCAAGTCATTGACAAAGATTTTTCAGAAAGTATGTTCTCGAAGGCCATGATAGCTGCAGCTTTGAGCTTCTCACTAAGCATTTTTGGGAGCATTGGCAACTGCTATTTAATTAGGCCATGATAGGTTCTTTTTAGGTCATTTTTATGAATAAAGAACCTACACAACTTTTATCTGCCCAATTTGTCTGAGAATAACCTTATGTGCAGTTTGAAAACCTTTGTATTTTATCTAATGAGAGTCCTCTACATCATACCAGCAAGTAGTCTTGGTGCAACTATTGCCATCAGAAATGGTGTATACTGAAACATTAAAATTGACCAGAAATTTGAATGACAGCAATAATTATCAACTTCAATTCAGGTTTTTTTTTCTGAAATGTACTACATTTTTTATGTTATTGGGAGGACATGATAGTCTTTCCAAACTTAACATCTAACAATGAAAATGTGTTGTTTTCAAAAAAACAATGAAAATGTGTTTATGGGAACTGCAGGGTGTGTTGTCCTAGCAACCGTAAGCCTTACACTCAAGATTAGGTATTTACATACATACTGGGATAACAAGGACCAGTCATACAATTTTAGATTGTAGCCTGCTACAGGAGCTGAAATATATATTGTTTTGCTTATGCTTTGTGTTTTCCTAACCATTTGTTTCTTCAGATACCAATTGGTTTCAAATGTTATAAACATTTCCCTCAGGGTGCATCTTGTGGCAACTATTTCTAGACTTTTCTTTGGTTATCAACCTTGCTCAGGTATTGAATTGGACAATGTTGTCAAGAACGGTCAAAAGGAGGCTGTGGCTCTTGTTAGGCGACAAGCTCATCCATGCAAGTTGGCATAACCATACTAGCATTCGAATATACACACACACATGTGCTAATCTACACCTTAGGTGTAGAATCCTATTCTACACCCAGGCAACCAAACTACCCAACCGGATGTCAGCCAGACCAACCGGTCAACCCATCTCGCCCCGCGCCCGTTACCCGCAGCGCGCGCCCAACCCGCTAACCGCCCCACACCCAATCCCCCACGAGCCACGAAACCCAACCGGCCAAACCCGATTCATTTGCACCCACCAGATCCCCTTTTCCCCCGAGCCTTCCAGGGCCGCGGCGGCCGCGGCAGAGGGCGGCGGTGTTGGTTTCCCGACTGCGACTGCTGAGGAGAGCTCTCAAGCGGTACACACTCTCTGCATCCCCTTCCGTCTTCGAGCCCCTGCAGCCTTCTAACCTATTCGTTGGGGAGGCGGTTCGGAGACAAGGTGGCTGCGAGGCGAGGTTGCAACGCCACGCCGCGCGGGAAGGGTTAGCCGGGGAGAGGAGGGGCCTTGCTGGTGATTCGCACGCAAACAGGTGAGCATCTCCCCAGTACGTAGGGGGTTCCAGGTTCGTGCTTGCCTAGGGTTCGTGCTTGCATAGGTTTCCATTTGTTTTATGAACGGGGGGAGCAGCAACTTGATTTTTGGATGATCCCCCTGCGCGCTCTATGCACATCTCCCGCGCCCGTCATGTTCTTCCATTTTTGTCATATCCCGCGATTGCTTGTTGTGATACACAGTTTCTGTATTTTGTCATACTCTATTGCCATCGAGTTACCTGGGTAGTTCATGGGGCGGTTTTGCCCTGGAAGATGTGGTAGGATTTTTTTGCTTCAGTAATCGAGCAGCATCCATGCCTTTTTTGTCACATCATTTTGTGTACAACTTCATGAACTTCATGAGTTTCAGTAGTAGTGCCAGTAGTAAGGTAGGATATTGATTCAATATTTTAAGTGGCAGTTAACAATATGTTGAATTAGCAATATGTATGCTGGTAGTTCAGTAGTTCACAGTAGCCGTATGCAGTTCAGTAGTAAGGTAATATGTAGTGCAATCTGTTTTGTGTTCCTATTTTTCTTCATCAATCTGTTTTTTCTCCATTGTACTTCATTAATCTATTTTTTTCCTCGTGGGATTCTGTAGGATGTGCTTCACGCAGCATGAATTCAAATTCCAATGTCCGGCAACCGCTGAACTCTTGCATTTTTACCGACAAGCTTTTTGACGGTCTATGTGAGCATTTTTTTAGGTTTCAGTAACATGTTAGGGGAGTAGTACAATACCTTTTTTTAGTAATCATGTTTAGTAATCCGTCAGATTTCGATTTATTAGTCGATCCATTGAGTTTAGTAATTAATCTTTGTTTATTGATCCATGTTATGTAATTCCGAAATAATTATTGATCCAATAGCTTTCTACTATTGACCAATGATGCCTTCAACTACTGAACATTGATGCCTTCCGTTGCGGCGACAGATCGCGAGATGGAGCATCAGGGGGCTCTCAAGTGATATGAGCTACGTGTCTATAATTCAAAATCTAATGCAGCAACATCATCTGAAGAATGCACCTGTGCATTCCTATTTGGTTCCATGTTCATTACTGTCTTTATAAGATGCATTTGATAAGTAAATCGACCCATTATGTTCAGTAGTCAACACATCAGTAGTTCAGTAATAGACCATACCATTAGCTTCAGCTTCAGTACTCGATCAAAGTTTAGTAATGCATCCCAATAGATTCAGTATTCAGTACTTTTTTGGATTTTAGCAGTGCATCCCATCAACTTCCGTAATTGATACTTTTGATCTAGTTCTGCATGTCAATAGCTTTCGTAATCAATACTTTTGGATTCAGTGGTGCATCCCATAAACTTCATTATTCAATTATGCCTTTTTAGCAATTTTTTCAAGTTTTTTCTTGATTCATTAAGTGCGGAACGGTTTGTTTCATTCAGCCATACATAACCAGTAATGCAGCTCTTTGTGAACTGCTTCTCAGTAATTATGTGAATTCGTCATATTTGATACAGTAGTGGATCTGTTGTGTTCAGTATTTAATGTTTTTTAGCAATCTAGGTCATGTAATTCTGAAATAATTGCTGAACCAATACAATTTAGCTGTCCCAAGCAAGTGTAAACATTTGCATCTTGATTCCCAGTACAGGACACAATCTAGAATTTGCTCTGGCTTGTGCAGTATTCAACACATCTGTAGTCGACACATTTGCATCTATTAGTCATCTTTTTTTAGTAACCAATCCCATCTAATTGTGTCAGTAATCAATCGTTCTTAACTAGCGTTTATTAATCTCCAGCATTGGTGACATTGTGTGTGTGTGTGGGTGTGGGTGTGTGTGTTTGACATGTAGCATTTTGATCATTGAAAACAAGTTCAGTAATTACTTCTCTTGAGCTCTCCTCACACATGCCTTTTTTCTAGAGTGCTGCTTTTTGGATCCCAGTTCAAGAGAAACGACAAGAGACCCTTGCTAAGATTGAAGAGAGCTCTGGGTCATATTTAACCTTTTTGAAATGGTTGGATGCAATAATGAGAGTCTACAACAATGGCAACAGTTCCAAGCAACATGAAACTCTACAAGCTCTCTGCTTTTTGTGTGCCACCATGGCAATTTCCACTGGCAGTCTCAATTTTCATTGTTCAAGCTGGTGCGTCAAATATGCGAGAAGAGGCCTGGAATTATGGAGGCGACCATCATTAAGCAAGCGGACCTGTGCATGTGATTTCTGGAAAAGTGAATTGATTTTGTTTGTCCGCCATTTGCTAGAAACCTGTAGGTTGCAGCACATGTTGGTGCTCAGTTTTCAGCACATGTTGATCCATTAATTAGTGGTAGTAGATTCAGTTTGAGCAATTGGCAGTGTCCAATATTTTCCTTTTTGTATTTTCCTTCTGTAATTTTTCTCTAGTAGTTTCAAATAATAACTGACAGAAATGCATTGTCTCTCAACTGTAATTCATTTATGATTCCATTTGGACTCAGTAATGACTCCTTTGGACTTGGGAAGCAAGATTACTGATAGACATTGAATTATTAATAGATGTTCTGTTATCAAATATCTTAATTACTAGTCATTGTTTGGTAATCAATCTCTTTATTCAGTACTTCTTTTGTTCTTGTGTCTATTAATCTACCTCTTGCTTTGTATTATATGTCCGACCATGTTCAGTAATCAATCTCTTAATCAGTGGTATGTCCATCCCATCAATCTTTTTAGTGCATCAATTCGTGCTTCTTGCCCGAACCCAATTCTCCCGGCTCCCTCCACTAGTGGCAGAAATTTTAGAGTAGCTAAATCAATCCAAAGCCTCTCTCCCTAGACATTGCAAGAGCTTGTTCGGTATTCCTGATTTCCAAATTTTCAATCTCCGACCATCATCCTCATGAGCATCCTCTGAATTTCTCCATGTGGAGAATGCTCTTCACTTCACAAGTAATTACTGGCAATGGAATTAGACGTGCATCATGCAGGTCAGTATGGAGAAGAGGAACTCTGCGTTCGCTGATCTCTCATGTAGCGGACAGAGGAACTCTCGATACAAATCGAGATTTGAGGAGGATCGGTGGGAGAACCCGACCTCCTACTGCGTGCTGGCTTAATGACAAAGTGACAAGGCACATGCTCAACGCTAGGTTCAGTAAATTGAATCTAAAGTTAAATAACTTCACTAGTCCAACTAGGGGTTGCGTACGCCTAGCACCATCTTCTGGGCATCATGTATCTTCTTCTTCTGAACAGCGATTTAGCAAGGATGAGTACACTTATGGTTGGTACTCAGCAAGGCCACAGAAATAACCGGAAAGCAATTTTAAATCCATCTTTAAGTTCATTAATCATGTGAGGGTCCAGGCCGCTCTTGACCGTGAGCACGGCTGTTATAACAGTTTTACACTCTGCAGAGGTTGTACACTTTCACCACAAGTCGCGTAAAAGTTCCGAAGAACTTTGAACCCAACCATGCTGTGCAAAAGTAGGCACAATACCACACTTCCGAGGTGTGGTTGCATAGGGACGCTACGAGGCCTTTACAAAGAGTCCTCCTATGTGTATTAGTCCATAGTAGCACGCCTAGAGGCTATCTTTCGTACCCTCCTTCTACCCTCAGACCAGGTTAGCCTAGAAGAGCACTTCCGTTCCAAAACCTGTCCAGAGTAGAAGAGTCATAAAAGCATTCCTCCGTACCCCAAGCTACTAAGTCCAATAGCCACACAAGACTTCCCTAATTAATTGTCCAAGACAGAGCCATATGTCTTGTGGTTGTATTGTTTTCCTGGGTGGTTCTCCATGTTCCAATTAATTCATAGTATTCTTGTTTAAAGCATAGGTAGAAGGATGGTTAGGGTCACTTGCCTTTCTCCAACAAAAAGTTAGTTGTTATTCTGCTCTTTCTCTTTGAAACTCTTGAACTTCAGGACTTCGATCAACAACTCGATCTTCTACTCGAAGCAAACATCGAGTACAAACATGCAAAAGCAAACAAGCACAACTAAGGACAATGCACCGATCAAGAAAGGCTTAAAAAAAGAGAACCAGGTTCGGTTCTAGAAACACAAACGCAGGAAACGCTCAGAACGGAACTATCGTTGAATAGGTACATCTATCGAGAGATTTGTATTATAACACACAAAGACTATATGCTAGATATATTTTAATTTAATAAAGCAATATGTATAGGCTATTTCATAGAAATATCCTACTTACAATTAAGCAAATTATATTTATATATAAAAGGCGGTGTAAACTTAGTCCAATTTTATTCATAAATATTCAAGTATGATTTATGCAAATTAAATATTTAATTTTAGAAGAAGAATGTAAAGCATCTAAGCGTGTATCTTTATATTTCGAGTTGAACTAAGCAAATTATAATTAACAAAACACATTTACGTTCATATTAATCAAATTAACATTTAATTAAGAAAACTTGAGATAACCTATGTTGCTTTTATTTATAAAGAAAATTGAATAAATATTAACCAATTTAACATTTGTATTATGAAAAGCCGAAAGGTAGATCTAATTAGATTTATTTAGAAAACATCAATAAATAGATTAGTCAATTTAACATATGCTATGGAAAACCGTTATATAGGCCCTAATAAATTATTATTAACAAAAGACATTTCAATAGACATTTAATCAACTTAATTTGGGATAAATTCTTAAAACACATTTTAGATTGAACATCATGAGCGCATTTTTATTGTGAGACGAAACTAACGCAACGAGAACGAGCTTAAACGGCTAACACGTGATATATATAGATTAAACAAAGATTATGGATATAATCGTGATTAACTGTAGATTGGAAGGGAGATTTACAAAGCAAGTAGTAGACGGAGACATGACTTAGATTACTGGCTAGATAGATATCTATATAATATGCAGCCTTTTTTTAAGGGAAGGAATATATATGACATAAGCATGATGCAATGATGACATCAAGCAATGTATAGACGGAATGTATGGGTGAACCCATGAGTTGTATTAGCTTCTGAACATGCACTTGCATGACTGGTAGCAAGATTATGTCGACAAGAATTAAATTATTGAATTTCATAAGATGACATTGATTTGTATCCAAATTATATGCAACATGGGAGTGGCCGGTTCGCTTGGAACAATAGCATGCATGCTGCTGCAAAATAATTAGGTCATCACGATGACACTGATGACGGAGCTGGTACCTTGTGTGATGACGGCAACTGATGGTGAACAACAGCGAGGAGGAGCTGATGTAGGGACGTCAGCGATATCATGGTACTACACAGAAACCATGACACTCCAAACATGCATGGCAGCTGCTAGCTTCAGACGAACGGCAACCTCCCAGAAGTTTCAGCAAGTGTCCCTGCCGGATGAGATGGATCTGGGGCTCAAGAGACACTGTGACGTTGATGGAATGAATGAGATTATATACAGACACGGAGATGAAACACGAAGAAGCTTCGGTGGTGGAGACATACCACGTACGTGTTGACGGGGGCCTCATCACCAGGGGCGGCAAAAGACAGAGGCGGTCGGAATTCGACCAGACGGGCGGACGGCGGCGTCTTGGCCAGTCACGTGGCCAGTGGGGCTCCAGTGTCGTGCAGCTTCAAGTTCAGGCAGCGGAGCTTCGTCTTGACGAGGGGAAGCCTGTAGTTGTGGCGCCTTGTTCCAGCAGGCGAGGGAGACGGCGAAACGGCAGGCGAGGTTGGTGGTGGCGTGGTGCTCCTCTTGGCTCCTCGCAGCGGCGCAGTGACACAGGTGTAGAACGGTGACCGGAAAACAAAGAAGATGGTGGCTGGTGCTGCGCGAGGAAAGCGGCGGCTGGCGCAGCGAGGAAGGCGGACGTGGTGGGCGGTGGAGCAGCAGGATACAGGGCTCTGCCTGAAGCTTTATAGGGGTGAGTGGAGGGAACGGAAGGGCTGCACAGCTACGGCATGGCCGGCAATCAATTGCTAGTGGTGGCATCCGTTACTGATCAGGAGCGACGAGGGAGAAACGGATAAAAATTGAAGAGGGAGAAATGATGGCGCCGTCGATGGCCATTGTGACCGGCCATTACTGGAGAGGGAGTGATGGCTGGTGGCCATTAACGTCCATGATGACATGTAGTTATTGGTGGAGGAGTCAAGACTCAAGGACGACGGTTTCGGTGAGAGGAGTGACGCATGTGCAAGACGCTGCCTGGGAGGATTAATAAGGAGGAGGCTGGGCACGTTAATTGCGGCTTAAAGGTGAGAGTGATGGTGGTGGTTCCGTTTCTTGTGGGAGAGAGGAAACGAGGGAGCGTCCATGGCGAGTCTTCCATGCGTCGCGGCGCACGGAGACGAGAGGGCGGCCGAGCGACACAAGACGGGGCACCTCGGCGTGGGCGGACGAGCGATCGAGCGGCGCGGGCGGATGGTTGGGCGTGCACGCCGAGATGGCGACGTCATGCGAAGTGGCACGAGTACGGTCGTCGGGTGCGGCCACGGGTTGGGAATGGCACGAGGCATGGACACGGGGAAGTAGGCACGACGACCGAGCGGTGCGACACAGTGCATGCGGCGCAAGTGTCGGTGCAACGCACTGGCACGTGGGAGCATGAAGTGTTGGCCAGAGGTGAGAGAGGGTCTGACATACATCGTTCGCGTGTCGATGAAGATGAAGCAACACGGCTGGGTGTACGGAGCTGACAGG
The DNA here is from genome assembly GCA_947561735.1 of Cenchrus americanus. Classification (NCBI taxonomy): domain Eukaryota; kingdom Viridiplantae; phylum Streptophyta; class Magnoliopsida; order Poales; family Poaceae; genus Cenchrus; species Cenchrus americanus. Next base: position 199,121,334 of record OX387240.1, read on the forward strand.
CTCGGACACGAGCGAGCATGTGCGCGAGAAGTTGGGCAGATGCGGCGTCACACGGCTCGGTCCAAGTTGGTCATATGTGCGAGACGAGGGAGTCGGGCTTGACGGAGGTGCCTGGCTATCAGCGAGATAGAGGGGAAAGGTGAGCTGGTAGGTCAGACGACCGGCGAACATCACGAGAAGCGAGCGGGTGCAGGTTGTCGTACACAGGCACGAGGATGCAGTCATGGACGGCCGATCAATACGGACACGGCACACGGGTGAGTGCGGGCACGAGCACGGCAGCCAAGTGGTGTGAGGCTCCCGACGGACATGCCTGCGGGAGGGCAAGCGTCGCGGCCCGTGAGGTAGCTAGCTGCTCGAGCACAGCACACGGATGTGCAGAGCTGAGCGAGGCGTGTGGCACGAGCGAGGTGTGCGGCACGAGCTAGGCGGCCAGGGGTGTGCAGACAAGACTGCCAGGCAGGCGGCGCACTATTCAGACGCACGAGGGTTCGCGACTCAGGTGTGAAGCACGACGCACAAGAGCTGTACAGCCGAGCGGTGTGGGCGAAGCGCACGAGTGTACGCGGGGGGTGAAGTTGGCGCACGGGGGCACCGCGGCGCAATGTCGGGCGAGGCGAGGGTGGAAGGAGGCCCTGACGGGCGGGACCCAACTGTCGGTGAGATAGAGAGGAAAGTGAGATGCACCAGGAAACCTGCTTAGGAAAACGGGCCAAGCAAGCTGAGATGCTACAATGCTGGACTGAGGAAGCGACCGGGAAAAAGAAAAGAGAAAGATGGGCTAGATAAAGATCGACTAGCTGGAATTAAAAGGGAGTGATATATAGGGAAGCTAGATAAAGAGAGAGGACGAGATTGTGATTAGATCTTTTTGAAAGATTTTGAAAACACAACAAAACCAAAAGCAACCGAAATAAAGCGACACTCATAGAAGCATTTTATTTATTTTAGAAAAAACAACCAATCTTCTTACTAAATTTCCTGTAAAGAGAATAAATGTTCGGAAAATTTTAAAATTATGAGAAATCGTTGTTTTTATTATTCTTCCTATTAACATCCTGAAATTTGAAAAATTCAGGGTGTTACAAATCTACCCCCCTTAAAAGGAATCTCGTCCCGAGATTCGCAAAGGCTAGCAAGAAATAAAGGTTCAGGTGATTATCATCCAACACTGCTTAACGTGCTTTCATATAGTTCACCTTACACAAGCTCCATAAACATACTTCTTTATTCTTCACATCTCACTTTATATACATAACACCTCATGGGATACTCAACTTAACTCCACTTGTAGCTGTCCATTCCTTTCCTCAGCTTCATTGATTCGCCTTTGTAGAATTTTCTTGACGTCTTGATAAAGTGATTTGAATAGAGCTGGATTGACTCCATGATCATTTTTCCTACGCTTAACCGTCTTCAATCATACTTCAGCTCCTCGTACACAACCTTTTAATATTCTTCTCCATTTGATCCAAATGTTTCTTCGGCATTGGTTTGCTTATTATGTCTCTGTTGAGCCTTCTTTTCATATCGATCAGCATGTTTCTTAGGGCACTTATTAATAAAATGTCCATGATCTTTGCAGTAGAAACAAGCTCCACTTTCTTTAATATTTCGACGACTGCGTGGTGGATCTTCATACTCATTTTCTGGTGCTTGAGGCAAATGGTAAAGGTGTGAACTGTTATCACGTTGCTTTAGAAAATTCATTTTCCTCTTCTTACTCATGATTTCTTGTAGTTTGCTTTCTAACTCAATAGCTTTGTTGATTACATCTTGCAAACTAGAATATTTATGTAAGCTTAGTATACTCTGAAGGTCTTCATTCAACCCTTTGAGGAAATGTACTCGTTTCTTTTTATCACTTCTAGACGATCTTGGTGCGTACATCGATAGCTGGATAAATTTATCCCTATACTCAGTCACTATCATTTGCCCTTGCTTCAAGCTAAGGAACTCATTCCTTTTGAGCTTCATCGCACTTACAGGAATAAAGTGTGAGATAAAGTTATCCTTGAATTCCTTCCAAACAATACTTTGTGGTTGCTCATGTTCATAGATGTAGGAATCCCACCATTCTCGTGTTGCTCCTACAAGTAGTCCGATGCATACGGAACCTTTTCTTTATCATTGCATTGTGCCATATCTAATTTCTTCTCAATTGTTGTGATCCGAGTCTTGACTTCTAGGTGCTCCATAGTGTTAGAGAACATAGGTGGCTCGGTATTCCGGAACTTTGTGTGTGTATCCTCCGGGTTTGGATATGGTGGCACATATTGATTGTATCCATGGTTGTAACTGCTATCATTGCTCTTGTCTTGGTTGCCTTTTTCCATCTTGTTGGTGGATAAATTTCAAGATCAGAAGAGAACGAGAATAAATAATTGAAGGAGTAGGTAGAATTCTTGATATCATATTCATCTTTTCTTGGTTGTTGTGATAGTAATCATCAAATTGTGGTAAAAAGCAGAATAGCAGAGGGTAGAAAAACAATTAGGTCATCCTTTTCTTCAACTTCTTTCATGAGTAGATGCGTGTGCATGCTTGTAGATTTTTGTTGTTGATGATGGTGTTGCCTTCCAAACATTCATCTTCTAACATCCTCCAATGGATTGGGTAGAAAGAAAGAGGGAAACAAAGAGGTGGGAGGTACAAAAGAAGAACCCAACTAGGCAACTGATGTCATTATAGGTAGAAGACCCACAATACACCAACAATCAATACAAAGAACCAACTCAAACAAGGTCATAAAGACAAGCAACATCAATCATACACAGAACTTCACCAATCAGCATACAGTAAAGGATCGATGCTAAATGTTGTTATTATTAGGGCTAGAGGGATCCTCCTAATCTTGACTGTGATGTTAAACTTCAACTTTCTTTGCATCAGCTTGCTTCTTCAAGTGATGAAATGTTAGCTCCATTCTTCAAATGACTTGAGAAGGCTTTAGGTAAGATGGCACAGATCATCCAATCATTTTTGAATAAAAAGAAGAGTAGGATATCACTTTGGGACAAAAAAACAAGGGGAAAGATCCAAAGTGATAAAACTTAGGAAGTAATGAGAGGAACCATGGAGAAGAAAGATATGTTGCAAATAAAGTCCAAGAGTAGATTTGTCTATGAAGACAAGTTAGAAGTAAAACATCAAGGAGTAAGCAATATCACCATAAATCAAAAGGAGGTGAGTTGCATGAGAGAAGTAAGATCAAACATTAAAGGAGATGTATGATATGATCAAGATTAAATTGTTACGAAGGGGAGAGGAAATATATAAACAAGGATTGAGGGTTTAGAAAAAAAACAAGAAAGGGTTTAACATTTGCAAAACAAGAAATGCAAATGAAAGGGGTAAGTGGGAAATGTATGTTTTGAGAGAAGAAATTGGTCAAAGAATAAGAACATTCATAAAAAAGGTCAAGGATAAGGTAGGAATTGTTTTTAAAGTAAAACAAACCTCAGGAAGCAACCATTTCTATCTAGGCTTACGTCCTATAGTCGATATAGCTCTGATACCACTTCTGTTACACCCGGTTTCCAAAACAAACCAAGTGCTAGCTATATGTATGCCAGGATCCGAGTTCCATACATATAGTGACATCATTAGTGAATAACGAAACAATATCACGTAAAGAAGGGAGATTATCGAGAGATTTACGAGCGAGAATCTCGGGAAGCAAAGGCTCCAAACTCCACGGGCAATCGGCGGGGGTTGCGTACGCCTAGCACCATCTTCTGGGCATCATGTATCTTCTTCTTCTGAACAACGATTTAGCAAGGATGAGTACACTTATGGTTGGTACTCAGCAAGGCCACAAAAATAACCGGAAAGCAAATTTAAATCCATCTTTAAGTTCATTAATCATGTGAGGGTCCAGGCCGCTCTTGACCGTGAGCACGGCTGTTATAACAGTTTTACACTCTGCAGAGGTTGTACACTTTCACCACAAGTCGTGTAAAAGTTCCAAAGAACTTTGAACCGAACCATGCTGTGCAAAAGTAGGCACAATACCACACTTCCGAGGTGTGGTTGCATAGGGACGCTACGAGGCCTTTACAAAGAGTCCTCCTATGTGTATTAGTCCATAGTAGCACGCCTAGAGGCTATCTTTCGTACCCTCCTTCTACCCTCAGACCAGGTTAGCCTAGAAGAGCACTTCCGTTCCAAAACCGTCCGGAGTAGAAGAGTCATAAAAGCATTCCTCCGTACCCCAAGCTACTAAGTCCAATAGCCACACAAGACTTCCCTAATTAATTGGCCAAGACAGAGCCATATGTCTTGTGGTTGTACTGTTTTCCTGGGTGGTTCTCCATGTTCCAATTAATTCATAGTATTCTTGTTTAAAGCATAGGTAGAAGGATGGTTAGGGTCACTTGCCTTTCTCCAACAAAAAGTTAGTTGTTATTCTACTCTTTCTCTTTGAAACTCTTGAACTTCAGGACTTCTGATCAACAGCTCGATCTTCTACTCGAAGCAAACATCGAGGTACAAACATGCAAAAGCAAACAAGCACAACTAAGGACAATGCACCGATCAAGAAAGGCTTAAAAAAAAAAGAGAACCAGGTCCGGTTCTAGGAACGCAAACGCAGGAAACGCCCGAACGGAACTATCGTTGAATAGGTACATCTATCGAGAGATTTGTATTATAACACACAAAGACTATATGCTAGATATATTTTAATTTAATAAAGCAATGTGTATAGGCTATTTCAGAGAAATATCCTATTTACAATTAAGCAAATTATATTTATATATAAAAGGCGGTGTAAACTTAGTCCAATTTTATTCATAAATATTCAAGTATGATTTATGCAAATTAAATATTTAATTTTAGAAGAAGAATGTAAAGCATCTAAGCGTGTATCTTTATATTTCGAGTTGAACTAAGCAAATTATAATTAACAAAACACATTTACGTTCATATTAATCAAATTAACATTTAATTAAGAAAACTCGAGATAACCTATGTTGCTTTTATTTATAAAGAAAATTGAATAAATATTAACCAATTTAACATTTGTATTATGAAAAGCCGAAAGGTAGATCTAATTAGATTTATTTAGAAAACATCAATAAATAGATTAGTCAATTTAACATATGCTATGGAAAACCGTTATATAGGCCCTAATAAATTATTATTAACAAAAGACATTTCAATAGACATTTAATCAAATTAATTTGGGATAAATTCTTAAAACACATTTTAGATTGAACATCATGAGCGCATTTTTATTGTGAGACGAAACTAACGCAACGAGAACGAGCTTAAACGGCTAACACGTGATATATATAGATTAAACAAAGATTATGGATATAATCGTGATTAACTGTAGATTGGAAGGGAGATTTACAAAGAAAGTAGTAGACGGAGACATGACTTAGATTACTGGCTAGATAGATATCTATATAATATGCAGCCTTTTTTAAGGGAAGGAATATATATGACATAAGCATGATGCAATGATGACATCAAGCAATGTATAGACGGAATGTATGGGTGAACCCATGAGTTGTATTAGCTTCTGAACATGCACTTGCATGACTGGTAGCAAGATTATGTCGACAAGAATTAAATTATTGAATTTCATAAGATGACATTGTCGGTGTTTTAGACCGGCAACCTACTAAGGGGAGTACCCGAAGTAGATGAATGTGACTCGCCGAGATCGGTAACTCGAAGGAAGAGACACGTGGCACACAATTTAGACAGGTTCGGGCCGCGAGGTGCGTAATACCCTACGTCTGTATCTTTGCGTAGCTACGGATTGATTGGGTACGATTACGGGATGTGTAATAGTACACCGTGGGTTCATGTTCGATGAGATGATCCTAGACATCGGTCCTCGCCTCGCCTTATATAGTCGGGAGGCGGGGTTACAAATCGGAGTAGGGAGAGAGTACTAGTCGAGTATGTCTAGGAGTCCTCCATACGGTGCGGAACATGTGCGGCTCCCTAACCGAGTACTACTCTGTGTAGTCCTTGTGCTCCACGCCTCCGGGTACGGGTGTAGCGCAAGCCGGTAGTCCCGGGGGCCCACCGAGTAGTCGGTCCTAGCACCCACCGAGGCGGTGGGCCCGGGGAGGTCCATACGACAAGCCCCCGAGTACTTTGTAGTTGAGAAGGATAGCTTCAAGTAGTCTTGACGGCCTTAACGAGTAGTCCTCAAGCGTCCCTGAGTGCTACAAGTCAAAAGTCCTCAAGAGTAGTCGAAGCATCCCGAGGCTGGAATGTACTCCAGCTGATGTTTGAGCAATCTTGAAGTCTTCTCGAGTAGTCCCAAGCGTCCTCGAGCACTGCCTTCGAAGGTCTTCAAAAAATGCTCGTCTTGTCTTGAAGCCGGAGCTGATATGGAGGTGCGATTGCAAAATCGCACTCCATATGGAGTAGCCCCCGATCCTTAGGTTGAGTTGTAGACTCTGGCTGAGGATCCATCTGAAGTCTTGGCAAGAAAATCCTGAAAAATTCGGAGAGAAAAAACCGAAGGACACGTGGCACGGAGCCCCCGAGCCTTGAGTCGAGTACTTCCTCTCGAATTGAAGGGTCATCTTGAAGAATGTGTCCTGAGATGCTCTTGAGACTAGCCGCTTCCCCGGGTAGTCGAGGTAGAAGTAGCCGAGCCCCCGAGGTGAGGCGCGTCGACTAGTAGAATACGAAGGGTCGCGGCGAGCCGCCGAGTCGGTGTGCGTGGACTTAGCCATCCGGCCGTTGCGGAGCCGGTTTGACTTATAAATAGAAGCCAAAACCCTTAGGGTTTTTCACCCATTCGAGCTGCAGCCATTTCGTTTCCATCTGAAGTAGATCTGCTCCCAGCGCACACTGCCGCCGTAGTAGATCCAAGTGCGCCGCCACCCAAAGCTTTTAGGGTAGCCCCCGAGCGGATGCGCGTGAAGACGCTTTGCTCTTGGAGAATGAAACCGTCACCGTCCAAGTCGTCGAAAGCCGCCGGGAAGAACAGGGGCCGCGAAGAGGCCGCCGCGGCCGCCACCGGAGTAGCGCCGCCCATGTCTCCACGCGGGGCTGATCCAAGTCGCGAGTGGAAGAAGTCCAAAGTGAAGACGAGAAGATGCGGTGGCCCTCCGAACAGCGGGTTCATCCGTGAGAAAGAGGTCGACATGTGGAGGGCCGCTGCTGGAGATCCATATCCAATGGAGAAGGCCGAAGAAGAGATTCCAATGTTCGCGCGGTTCGTGGAGCGCGGGCTTGCGCTCCCGGCCAGCGACTTCTTCAAGGGTCTCCTCGGGTACTATGGCGTCGAGTACCTGAATCTGAACCCCAACGGTGTCTTCCACACCGCGGTCTTCGTGCACTTCTGCGAGGCCTTCCTTGGGATCAAGCCGCACTGGGTCCTTTTCCGGAAGTTCTTCGGGTCAAGCCGCAGCCAAGTGCCACCAACCCAAGGGTAGTCAGAGGAGCCGGCATCCAATTGAGAGAAGACGCTGCGCGGAGCGATATCGGCGTACAAGCTTGTTGATTCCAACACCGGCCAGGAAGACAAGGTGGTTCTACATCACGAACCACCACCCCGGCCGCCGAAGCCGAGCGGAAGGCGGCCCGGAGCCTTGCGAGTGGTGGAACACGGAACCCACCATGTAGGAGGGGATCCGGCTTCCCGAGCTGGCGGCACACATCAAGGTGCTCGGGGAAGCGGGAGCGAGGGCCGAGCACGTGGCCTTCGGTTTCATGAAGCGGAGGGTGCGGCCATTGATGGCTCGAGACACCTTGGGCTCCGAGTACACCGGCGACGACGACACGTCGCGGATGCCGGAGGCCGGGGCCGAACGACGGCGACATCATCGAGAGGTTGTCGCGGATCTTCAAAGATATGCCGCCGTACACGGCGTGCCCCGTTCGGGGAGTACTCGCCGCGCGCGCCAAAGGAGGTGAGTAGTCGTACTCCCTTAGTCGAGTAGTCATTGCTTTGGTGTAGACTTGTTGACGTCTTGTGCCTTTGCGGGGATGACTTGAAGAAGTTCATCTCCGAACCGCAGCCGCCCCCAAGTGGGATCGAGATCCCGAAGGAAGGGAAGGCAAAAGAGCGGCGAGAAGTCGGAGCAGGTGATGACACCGTCATCGTGGAGGACACCTCCGACGACGATGACGACGACGACGACGAGACGCTGCAGGACCGTTTCCAGTTGCGGTCGAGGTTTAGCCGCCCAGGCTTACCTCATGTGCCTCTGGTGCAAGACCCCCCGACTAGCCTGGAGGCTAGCCTGGCTGCGCCGCCACGGAAGCCGCGCAACCCCGCTAGGAAGCGGGTGGCAAAGAAGCTTAAGGTCTCAGAGACCACACCTCAAGAGGTAAGATGTCTTGACTAGAGTAGTCGAGTACCCATCGCACGAGTACCCTTGCTGATGAGTAGTCTTCCTTGTACGCAGGAGGTGCCGCCAACGGAGCCCGTCGAAGAGGGCGACGAAGGCATGTGGGACACAGTGGGGGAGCCAGCCGGAAGTTGTAGTCCGGCCCCCCCTTTGTCGAGGAGCTCTTGGCGCGGTCGGAGCGCCGGCCCCCTCGCTCCACGGGGGAGCACGGAGCCCGTAGCCGCCGCCGTTGAAGAGGTGGTGGCTTCGGGGAGCGCAAGAGGGCACCGTGCCGGCCGCCGTTCTTTGCGAGAGGGAGGCGGTAGCCGCGAGGGGCGCGGGAGGAGGCGCCCGCCGAGGGTGGACCGGTCGATATCGCCGGCATCCTTGGTGCCCGGCCGTGACAATAGTCCGGTCGAACTTGTAAGTCTTGCATCTTTGCGAGTAGTACTTGTTGTAGTAGTCGAGGTTGAGCGACGACCAATTGTGTGTGCTTGCGGGGAAATCCACGGATGCGTGCGAGAGGGGGGATGAGCCGTCGAGGAGCCCGCTCCTGCTTCCCGGGCGGTGCCCGAGCCGCCGGGCCGCCGAAACGCCGCGCTCGGGAGGCCGGCGTAGTCGAAGGTGAGTACTCTTCGAAGCTATAGAGCTCCTCGAGGAGTAGTCGTAGTCAGCGACGCTCTTGTCTTCTCCTTGACGGGCGGCGGGGGCGAAGGTAGTGACATCCCCGCGGGGGTGCCGATGCGAAGTCGACACCGGGTGCCCGGAGGCGGCGCGGGAGGAGCCCTCGAGCTCGTGGAAGAAGTCGTCGAGGAGGCCGCCGCGGCGGCCGGGAGGAGAGGGGGTCACCACGTCGCCAGAGATCGCTCTGGAGGTGGCTATCCACTCCCCGGAGATCCAGGACGCAGAGCCCATCTGCTCTGCGCCGATGACGGAGGCCACCGCGAGTATTCGCGGTGGAATAGAGCTGCTCGCGGACGATCTTGTCGAGCCGACGACGGTGGTGAAGCACCTGGAGGCGATCCGCCAGGCCGAGCATTGATGAAGGTAAGTAGCCGTAGCTTCTGAGTAATCAATCCTCTGTTGCTGAGTACTCGTCTGACTTGAGTTGTCTGTGCAGGACATTGTGGAAAGGTCCCGCGACAAGTCCAATATGCTGCAAGGCTATGGTGACGCGGTGCTCGCGGGGGAGGCCTTCGGAAGAGCAACTTGTGAAGTCGCGGAAGCACGCGGCTGCCATGCAGTCGAAGCTCGACGCCGCCTTCGCCAAGTACCACAACGATGTCCAAGAGTTGCAGGCGAAGGGCGACGACTTGGTGCGGAAGAATAAGGGCCTCCGCAACAAGAACAAAGGTACGCCGCTGAACTTGCCGGGTACTTGTTGGAGGTCGAGAAGTTCCTGACCCGCTGTACTGTTGCCGTGTTGCAGAGCTTGAGGGCCAGGTGGAGCAGCTGAAGTCTTCGGAGACGAGCATGAAAAATCTCTTCTACCAGGAGCAAGAAGCCCGCCAGGTACTCAAGCTCGACTACAAAGAACTTGCCTTCGAGTGCGAGAAGCACATGGAGCTCCGGATTGCATCTGACCGCTATCTCGTCAACTGCTACAAATCCTTGCAGAAGTTGAATGAAGACTGCGAGGCACTGCGGGCCCAAGCGAAGGAGCTTGAGGAAGCCGCCGCTGCCGATCGCAAGGCTCCTGGTGCCGCACCCGGGCGGCCCCAAGATTGCTCCACGCGGTGGATCGCCTCAAGGAAGCTCCAAGCCGGGGTGGCGACCTATGTGAAGCACATGGCGAGATCGATCCCAAGGCGGGTCTTGGCACCGCATGAAGTCGTACTTCCCGAAGGCCCCGAGTGGAAGTAGTCGCGGCGGGGTAGCCGCCAAGCGCACCGATGAGCGATATCTTTGAGTCTTCTTTGGAGCGAGATGGCTCCCATCGCGGAGCAAGTAGGCGAGAAGCTTAACCTCCGGTAGACCGTAATAGATAGCTAATGGCCGGGGTTGTACAAAAAACAATTGTAATGAATTGCTTAAGTATCAATGAAAGGAAATTTCCGGCAATGAGTACTCGTAGTCGCGATCTCGGAGTGCGGAGCCCCATCGTGGAGTAGGCGCGAGTAGTTGTACTCGGCGGTAGTGGTCCCATTGTAGGGAATAGACGGGAAAGAAGTTGATGAACGATCAAACTTTATTCGCGAAGAAGTACACTGGATGGCCGGGGCCGTAGTTACGAGTAGTCGCTTGGACCGGAGGCCGCTTACAGCTGAGTAGTGCTAGGGCGGGTAGCCGCTTACAGCAGTAGATCCGTAGGTAGCCGTGTAGGCTGGATCGTAGATCCGTAGGTAGTCGTGGAGGCTAGATCTTGGGGTGTGGTCTCTCGGTTGGGATTGCTAGAGTCCTTGACGCTCGTCGCAGCCCAGGGTCCGTAGGTAGCCGTGTAGGCTGGAGCCTGGAGAGGAGAAGTCCGGAGGGCGGAGCCGGGACCGAAGGCCGCTTACGGCGGTGGGGGTGTTGGTGTAGTCGAGTAGACTTGAACCCTAGAGTAGTCGTGTAGACTAGGCGTAGAATCGACAGAGTTGGTCGACATTCCACGAGTTGTTGATGTCCTCGCCTTCAAGTGTTTGGAGGCGGTAGGAGGCCGGCCCGGTCACCTTTGCGATGGTGAAGGGGCCTTCCCAGGGGGGGGGGCGAGGCTTGTGCGGTCCTTCCGTGTTACGGATACGGCGGAGGACGAGATCTCCAACATTGAAGGAGCGTTCCTTGACGTTGCGATCATGGTAGCGTCGGATACCCTCTAGGTACCTTGCCGGCCGGAGCGAGGGCCGCGCGGCGCGCGCTTCTTCGAGGCTATCGATGTCAACTCGTCCGCTGTCTTCCGAGACGCCTTCGTCGAAGTGCTCCCCTTCTTTGGAGAGTTCCATATAACGTCGGCGGGGAGGATTGCTTCGGAGCGCGTAGACCGGGGAAGTAGGGGGGATTGCCCCGTTGGCTTGGATGGGCGAGTCGGTAGCCCCCGAGTGCGTTGGGTAGTTCCTTGATCCACTTGCCCCCTTTGGAGTTAGCGGCGTCGTGTAGCCGCTTCTTGAGAGCGTCGAGCACCATCCCATTGGCGCGCTCGACTTGTCCGTTGGCCGTGGATGGGCAGGGCGAGACGTATCGGACGTCGATCCCGCTTGTTCTCGCAATACTCCAAGAGCTCGGTGGTTGTTGAAGTTGGAGCCCGGGTCCGTGATGATGCGGTGGGGTGAGTCCGTAGCGGTGTACGAGTTCATCCGGGGAAGTCGAGTACTCTGTGGCCAGCTTGACCTCGATCCACTTGGTGAACTTGTCGATAGCCACCAATACCCTGTTGAATCCTCTGGCGCGGTTGGCGGTGGCCCCAATCATGTCGAGCCCCCGGCAAGCGAAGGGCCGGGTTGGCGGTATGGTGACTAGCTTGTAGGGGTGGGATGTGTTGCGCTTGGCGAAATGCGACATCCTTGGCACCTTCGACGAGTTCTTCGGCATCGCCCGGAGAGCCGTGGGCCGGTAGAACGCTCGGCGGAACGCCTTGCCGACCGGCGTGCGTGAGGACGCGTGGTTGCCGCGAGACGCCTTTGTGGATCTCCTCCAAGATGTCCTTGCCTTCTTCACGAGGGACGCACTTCATGAGTACTCGAAAGATGCGCCCGCTTGTAAAGCTTGTCTCCGACGAGGACATAGGACTTGGCGCGGCGGACGAGCCGCTGCTCGGCGCGTTCTTGTCGGAGGGGACCTTCTACTCGGCGAGGTAGTCGATGAAGGGTTGTCTCCAGTCTACGTCGATCATCATGACCTCCTGCCCAGCTGGTGGATGGGGCTGGGACGGTGGTCGGTGGCGCGGCGCTCGGGATGGATGGCGCTTCACGCTCGTGAACGAAGACGCCCGCTGGTACTTGAGCGCGGGTGGATCCAAGCTTCGAGAGGACGTTCTTTGCAACGTTGTTGTCGCGGACGATGTGATGGAACTCAAGACCATAGAACTTGTTCCCGAGCTTGCGGACTTCTAGGCGGTTGGCGTTCATGTTCTCCTTGTTGCGGTCCCGGGACTTGTTGACTTGGTTAATGACCCTTTGCGGAGTCGCGCGTAGACTAGTAGCCGCTTGATGCCCGATGAAGCCGCGAGGCGGAGGCCGTGTAGGAGAGCTTCGTACTCGGCTTCGTTGTTTGAGACCTTCCGGAAGATGCGGGACGTACTTGAGTTGTTCGCCGTTGGAGAGATCGGGAGTACCCCCGCACCTGCGCCCTCGAGGTTGAGTGAGCCGTCAAAGTACATCACCCAATGCTGCGGTCGCACGGTGGGAGTAGGTAGCTGGTTCTCCCGCCACTGCGCCATGAAGTCGACTAGTGCTCGCGACTTGATGGTTGTGCGTGGCTTGAAGTCGATAGTGAGGGCGCCGAGCTCGGCCAGACCACTTGGAGATTCTTCCGGTAGCATCTTGGTTCCGCGGGATGTCGCCGAGCGGGTAGTCGGTGACGACGGAGATCGAGTGCTGCTGGGAAGTAGTGTCGTAGCTTCCGCGAGGTGATGAGTGCCGCGTACGGTAGCTTCGCACGGGTTGATAGCGAGCCTTGGACTGCGATAGAACCTCGCCGACGAAGTAGGCCCGGGTGCTTCGGCCCGGGTAGGCGTGGCCGTCTTCATGCCGCTCGACAACGATGGCGATGCCGACCACATGAGTAGTCGCGGCTAGGTAGAGCGATAGGTGCTCGCCCTTGTGAGGAGCCGTGAGGATCGGTGGCTTTGATAGGAAGTCCTTGAGCTGGGCAAGGGCTTGATCCGCCTCTGGAGTCCACACGAACTTCTCTTGATGCTTGAGTAGTTTGAAGAAGGGGAGTCCCCGTTCTCCTAGCCTCGAGATGAATCTGTTCAGCGCCGCCATGCACCCTGTCAACTTCTGGACATCTTTGATGTTCGTGGGAGCTTGCATGATGGTGATAGCGGAGATCTTCTCGGGGTTGGCTTCGATGCGCGGCGGGGCGATGATGAAGCCGAGTAGTTTGCACGAAGGTACGCCGAAGACGCACTTGTTCGGGTTGAGCTTCCGGCGGTACTCGCGCGGTGATGCGAAGGTCTCTTCAAGGTCGTCGATGAGGGTGCCGGGGTTTACGGGTCTTGACGACCACGTCATCCACATAAGCCTCGACGTTCTTGTTGAGCCGACTCTTGAAGCGAGCCTGGATAGCTCATTGGTAGGTAGTGTCGGCGTTCTTCAACCCGAAGGACATGGTCGTGTAGCAATACGCGCCAAACGGGGTGATGAATGCGGTCTTCTCCTGGTCTTCTTCCTTGATCGCGATGCGGTGGTACCGGAGTAGCGATCGAGGAAGCGAGGGCGCGGGTCGCGGCCCGCCATGGAGTCGATGACTTGGTCAATCCGCGGCAACCCGAAGGGGGTCCTTGGGGCGGTGCTTGTTGAGGTCGGTGTAGTCGACGCACATCCTCCATTCGTTCGAGTTCTTCTTGCGGACGAGGACGGGGGTTGGCGAGCCACTCGGGATGGAAGACTTCTCGATGAAGCCGGCCCGCGAGTAGTTTGTCGAGTTCCTTCTTGATGGCGTCCCGTCTGTCGTCGGCAAAGCGTCGGAGGTGTTGTCGCTTGGGGGTGGCCTTAGGATCGACGTTGAGCGGTGCTCGATCGGCTCCACATGGGCACTCGGCATGTCCGTCGGCTTCCACGCGAAGATGTCGCGGTTCGCCCGAAGGAAGGCGATGAGCGCGTCTTCCTATTTGGGGTCGAGGCCTGCCCCGATGGTGGTGGTCTTCTTTGGGATCGCCTGTTCCAAGGTCGATCGTCTTGACGAGTACCTCCCGGGTGGGCGAGGCTTGTTGGTGCTGTCAGACTTCTCTGGGATGTCGAGTTCACTTGTGGCAAGCTTCTTCGACGCGGCATAGACCTCCATCGTCGCGTTGGGTACTTGATTTGTGGAGGGCGATCTCCACGGCTTCGTGTCGCGGTCGTGGGAGATCTTCGAGTCCCCTTGAAGGGGAGAGTACACCGGCTGGGCTTGGCATCTTGAGTACCAAGTAGGTGTAGTGGGGCACCGCCATGAACTTGGCGATGGCCGGTCTGCCGAGGATGGCGTGTGAAGGACCGATACGGCGAACCAGAGAGGGGGGGGAGTGAATGGGAGCGCGATAAAAATTCTTCTCGAAGGAGATGAAAACTCCAACAAGACGAACGCGGCTTCCAACACACGTCTCTGACTCACTACCAAGGTTGGTCAAGCCCACGTAGCCACCGGAGTGCCACTCGGACCTAGGAACCAACACGCAACCTTCCGACCCGAGAAACGCGGCGGAAAAACCAAACTTCGAGTCTCTGAGACCCACACCGGTCGGACCGGTGAGCACCACGGTCGGACCGGTCCCTGCGAGGAGGGCGAGCAACTTCCACTAAGTGGCTCTACACCGGTCGGACCGGTGAGACACACCGGTCGGCCCGATGGCGGCACCGCAAGCCCCCAAGTCACCAAACGGGGCCAACCGACCACCAAACGAGACCCAAACTCGAAACAACAGCACCACGGGACAACAACAAACACACCAAGACGCTCACCCGAGCAAAAACCCACAAGGGCTCGCACCGGTCGGACCGGTCAAGAGCACGGTCGAGCCGGTGTAGCCACGGGCGACTCGGGATGAACAGCACCCGCGGGTCAACTCCCCCAAATCCAAATCTCGATCTCCCGAATCACTCCACGGACTTGAACAAAACTTTGGGGATATAAGGAACACCTCATGAGGAGTCCATAGCCAAGTTTAATCCCACCAAAACTCGTCCAAAAAGGAGGAATCGAAGAAATCCCGCCGAAAGCACTTCCAACCCAAGAACTCAAGAAACCCCAAAATCGAGCACTTTTACTCACGGATTTGGGAAGGGAATCACGGCCCAAAGAACCACGAAGGGTTCCCACAAATTTCCCCCATCAAATCCCCAAGAGAAAAGTCCGAAAACAACCCAAAGAAATCACCGAGAGAGGGCTCCGAAAATCACCACCAAGAACAACAGGGAAAACACATCCAAACCTTGAGGAACCACGCCGAATCATCTATACATGAAACAAAGGTTCGTACAAGGTCTAGCAAGCCGCCCGATCATCCATCCCTCTCTACAAGATCTCTCCGTGAAGCTCTCTTGCTAGTCCTAGAGAAAACCTAAGGAAAATAGGTGGAAAATGGGAAAACTAATGAGCTAGGGTTCCAAGAGTTGGCTGCCATCCTCTCACCTCTTGGGTTATATGGAGGCAACCGAATGTCTAAAATGCCCTTCTCTTCTAACTAGGGATACAAGGCCCTCAAGGGCGGATTTGGAATTCTTGATGTCTTCACCATCGGACGGATGCCTGGCGACCGCACCCTGCGTAGCCACAACGCAAGCCATGCGATCCCGACGCGTGTCCTCCGCTTCGATGATTCGGATCTGCGTCGTCGCACACCGGTCGGGCCGGTGCTCCTCACTCGGTCAAACCGGTCCCCACCGGTCGGAGCCGGTGCGTGCTTCTTGCACCTCCGTCTTCGGTTCTCGGTCTTGGCTTTGTGTATCAACCAAGGAACCCGGTGGTTTTACGGTGAACCACCGAAAACCCCGCGAACTCGGTGTAGCCTGCGCCAATCTCCACTCATGACTTGGCTCCCACGTAGTCTCGTCTCAACCTTGGTTTTGAGGCTCAACCAAGAAACCGTCCACGACTTCATCTTCTTTGTTCATGCCACCATGCGGCCCGCACTTGACCCCGGCGGCCACCGGGTCCCTCGAACGAAGCCTACTTGTCTTCTCCACACACTGGAGGCCTCACCCGGCGACGACCTTTCGCACTTGTTCTTCACCACGCACCAACACCGGTCAAGCCGCAACTCTGCACCCGCAATACTTAGCCAAGAATCGGTCCACACAACGTTGTCAATCACTCATCACACAAGGAAGCGACCATCCGGTCCTCGAACCACACATGGTCCTCAATCTCCCCCTTGATGAGTGCATTGACAACACCCACACGAAAGTAACAAGAGAGAAAAGAAAAAGAAAAGAAACGAACAAAAAGAAACTCCAACAAGCGATCGAAAGCCGAACAAAGGCAAAGAGCAAGATCACTTGAAGAAGACAAGTCTCGGACCCCTTAGGCAAGGGCAACGGCTCGACACATCCGAGACAAAGCAAAGCTCAAGCAAAGAGCACAAACCACCGAAACAAAGCTCGAAAAATCTCAAAGAGCTCCCCCCCACGCACACATGCAAGCTCCCACCGAACCAATGCAACTCCCCCGGACGAATGCATGCACGAAACCACATGAAACGGGCGGCAGCTGCAAAGCAACTTCGGCTCACCGGTCGGACCGGTCATCACCACCGGTCGGCCGGTGCCCAACATATGTACAGGACCAGCACTCACCGGTCGGACCGGTGCTCGGACCAGTCGGACCGGTGTACAACGAGCCCGGAAATGGCTCGAAACCACCTGAAAACCTTCTAAATGCATCCACCAAGCCATTTCAAGCTCAAACTTCTCCCCCTTGTTGGCAATGCATGAATCAAGCCAAAAATGCAAAACTTTCAACCTAGAGCTTCTCAAATATACAAAATTCAACAAAGAATGCTACACATGTCCAAATGAGCAAGTTAGATACTCTACGACTTCGTATCGATCTCAACTACATGATCACCAAGTTTCACAACCATTGGACGAAGCTAAGATGGATTTTGGCAATTTTGCGAAAAACTTGCCTCTCATGAGCAAAGTCCTAAACATGATCAAAGCATATCAAAATGGCAAAGCCACACAAACTTCATGCTAGGACAGCCATTCTAATCATAAGACCATCACAAACATCCACAAGCACCTCATGTCATGTCAAGGCCACCGAGCCATGTGCCTACTTCTATGTATGAGACTTCTCATTGGTAGGCATCATGCAACGGTTTAGCACCCAAAGCAAATTAAATTCAGCACATATGACATGGGAGCATATTTTTCAAGCATTTTTCATTTCATTTTCAGATTTGTAAATGGTACATGAAATGTCTTTGCGACAAAAAGGAACTTATGCTCCTCCACAAGATAAATCAAGAGGGCTAAACATTCATGATGGCAAATGAGCCTTTGGCCCCATATGATCAATAAACTAGCTATCCAACCACAAATTAAGCATAGCAAGGCCACACAAACATGTTAAGAGCATGTAAAGGCATTTACACATGAGAGAGCATACATGTGACATTTTTCAAAAGCATAGCTATCAACCATGGATTATTCATCAAGATCATCAAGAGCTAAGCCAAACTAACTGTAGCATACCAAACAAGCTCACAAAGACATATATCTCATTCCATGGTGAACAATGTATATGAGAGAAGCTTTTCCTAACCAATGCATATGATACAAAATGCATGCAATCTAAGATACAAGGATGCCTATACATCATGTTACATATGCCATGAAAAATGCAAGAAATGCACAAAGGAAAGCTATACATATGCTACAACGGAGCTCCCACACACAAAGCTCACAAACCACCGGCTCCTCGAGGGGAGGCAAGAAGGGCTCGACACCCCGGCAAAAGAGCAAAGGAGCACCAAACTCACAAGCTCCCCCTAAACTCATGCATTAAGGCCAAAGAGCGTACAAAGCTCACCTTACACACATGAGATAAGGCAAAGAGCAAAAGAAACCAAGTGGCTTGACCAAGGCCACACACTCGAAGGTCACAAATACACTTACCTTTATCATTTCTTCACAATTCACGCATCCTTGTCCACCATCCCCGAAAGTGATGCACCTACATGTCACCACTGGGATATGAAGCCGAAGAACCACCCCCAATATCAACCAAATGTTCTACGGGCTATCCACCCGCAACTCAAAACCAAGAGCGAGGGCGAGCAAACGACTCAACAACGGGGTTAGTTCCAAACGTGTGAAACCGGTGCCTAGCCATTTGCTCGAAAGTGGGGTTAGCACAAACCAAACCATCTTTCCTACCAAAGCTACCTCCACGAACACCACTACGGTAACCATCATGAGGGAACCAACCTTCTCTGCTTGGAAGAGGACCAAAACCACGAAAGAAAGCCCGTGGACCATCCCTCCTCTCCTTCTCAAAGCCATGACTCCTCCCATCCCCGTAGTGAGCTCGAGGGGGGGAGAATGCCTAGCAAGCCGACCTCCTGCAAACTTTCCGGACCAATCACCGAACCCGACCTCCAAAAACAACCCTCGCACACGTGCGAGCACGAAACCCAAGCTCGCACTGTCCCGAGGCCTACACCGGCCGTCGCCGGTGCTCCCTACCGGTCGGCCAGGGGTGTAGCACAGGCGGCGGCACCTCCAACGGCCTTCCGCTCTCCCCAAGCCCGGCCCGACCTCACACTCGCCTTGGCCCACGGGCAAGCGCACACGAGGCTCAAGTACACCATCGGAAGGGTGGTACTTATCCTTGATAGCCCACTCCTTCGCCATTCTCTCCTCACGCTTCCTCTTGAAGCAAAATGCTCTCTTGTGACCATCCTTTCCACAAAACTCACAATGGAAACGGATCGATGCGGGCTTAGGCTTGGGATGAGGCTCTTCACAAGGCTTCTCACTTGGTTTCTCACTAGGCGTTTCACTTGCCTTCTCACTCGGTTTTTCTCTTGGTTGGTTTGGCTTGGAGGTAAACTTGTCTTTGGGTGTGGGTTGTGGTGGAGCCGAAACATTCCCAAATTTCCTTTCTCTCTCACCACTACCCTCACCAACCTTATCCAATCCCAAAGCCCAACCGTCAAAGCGCTTACGGCTAGCAATCATCATACCAAGGCGAGGTTCTTGACTCGACAACCAACTCGGCGCTTCACGCAACTTATCATTCTCATCTTGCAAGCGACCAACACATTTTGCAAGATCCAAATTCTTCATAGCATGCAACTCACATGTAGAGCAAGAAGTGGGAATAGGCACTTTCAAATCAGCCTCAAGCGAAACAATGTGAAAACGAAGCTCAACAATTTTCTCATGCAAACCGGGGCAAGAAGTGCAAGCACCAAGAAAAGTGGGTCTAGATTGTAGCTCGGCCAACTCAACCCTAAGCACATCTAGTTCCTCACACTTGGAGGCATACTTCTCCCTAAGATCGATCAAGTCGGCTAGGAAACCGAGCAATCAACACAATCATTTTCATCGAAACAACGGGGGTTAGCCTTAAGCGAATCAATTTCAAGCTTGCTATCAAGAACCTGTGTTTCTAGCTCAGCCACTCTAGTCCTAGCATCCTCGAGCAAGGATCTAAGCTCCTTCCTAAGCTTCTTAGCCTCTCTAAGCATGTGATCGCGATTATCAAGCAAGTCAACCAACTCCTCATTCTCCTTGCGCAAAGAAGAGAGCTCATCACATACCTCATCCTCGGAATCCAAGTCCGAGGCGTCCTTCTGGCTTCTCTTGCTGCTCGAACTGCGAGCCATGCCGCAGAAATCTTCCTTGAGGCTTAGGCCCATCACACAAAGGCCGTTGAGATACTTGCCGATATTCTTCTTCTTCTTGTCATCCTCTTCGTCTTCATCACTTGAGCTTGAAGACGTGTCCTCGGAATCAGACTCGATGTCGCTTGATCTCTTAATCTTCTCTCGAGACCGCGTCTTCTTCTCATGTCCATGATCCTTCTTCCTGGACTTCTTCTTGTCCATGAACTTGTGCTTGTCGTGGTTGTTCACCTTTGGACACTCGGCGAAATAGTGTCCGGTCTTGCCGCACTGGAAGCATGTCCTCGTGTTCCTCCTCATGTTCACGCGGTTCTCGTGCAGCCTCTCGAACCGCCTCGTCAACAGCGCCAGCTCGTCCTCTCCAAGGTCATCAAACTCCTCATCTGGCATAGACATCAAAGAGGACAAAGAGAACATCCTGGTGGATGGGTTAGTGTTAGGCTTTCCATTTGAACCACCGATGAGGGCGAGACTATGAGAGTCAGTCGGGCCCTCGATCTTGGCTGTCATGCCCCTATCCACCTCAGCCGACTTGAGCTTCGAGAACAGCTCGTTCACCGTCAGAGTGTCATACTTCTCTGACTCCACAATGGCCTCGAACTTTCTGCCCCAAATCGTACGATCCAAAGAGTGTAAGAGCTTGACCGCTCTATCATGATCATCGTACGGGAGCACGTCCACATTGGCCCTCATGTTGTTCACAACCACCGTGAACCTCTGAAACAAGGCATCGATGGACTCACTGGGGAGATGAGTGAAGTTCTTGTACTCTCTCCGGTGGGTCGCATACATCCGTGCCTAAACCTGGGCATTCCCAACATGAGCCTCCTTCAACACCGCCCAAATCCTACAAGCCAAGTGCTCGGTGTGCACCCGATCGAACTCGGGTTGACACAAAGCACGAAACAAGTAGTCGGCGCCTTATTGTTGGCGTCGAATGCGTCCCTCGACCCGGAGCAAGGAAATCCATCGGTGGACATAGCCCTGTGTCCACCGTGACATCCCAAAGAAGCCGACCCTTTCCGCGGAGGAACGCACCCATCACGCTTGCTCCACATCTGGTAGTTCTTGCCATCGAAGTGTGGAGGACCCGAACCCCGTTCACAGTACGCCATCCTTGGATCTTAGGGCGGATTAGAGTCAACAAAGACCCGAACCGGCCTCCGATACCACTTGAAGGACCGATCGGCAAACCGAGGGAGAGGGGGGGGAGTGAATGGGAGCCGATAAAAATTCTTCTCGAAGGAGATGAAAACTCCAACAAGACGAACACGGCTTCCAACACACGTCTCCGACTCACTACCAAGGTTGGTCAAGCCCACGTAGCCACTGGAGTGCCACTGGACCTAGGAACCAACACGCAACCTTCGGACCCGAGAAACGCGGCGGAAAAACCAAACCTCGAGTCTACGGACCCACACCGGTCGGACCGGTGAGCACCCCCGGTCGGACCGGTCCCCTGCGGGTGAAACCGAGCAACTTCCACTAAGTGGCTCTACACCGGTCGGACCGGTGAGACACACCGGTCGGACCGATGGCGACACGAAAGCCCCCAAGTCACCAAACGGGCCAACCGAGCCACCAAACGGACCCAAACTCGAAACGGCGGCACCACGGGACAACAACGAACACATCAAGACGCTCACCGAGCAAAAACCCACAAGGGCTCGCACCGGTCGGACCGGTCAAGAGCACGGTCGAGGCCGGTGTGCTCGGCGACTCGGGATGAACGACGCCACCGCGGGTCAACTCCCCAAATCCAAATCTCGATCTCTCCCGAATCACTCCACGGACTTGAACAAGACTTTGGGGATATCGGGAACACCTCATGAGGAGTCCATAGCCAAGTTTAATCCCACCAAAACTCGTCCAAAAAGGAGGAATCGAAGAAATCCCGCCGAAAGCACTTCTAACGCAAGAACTCAAGAAACCCCAAAATCGAGCACTTTTACTCATGGATTTGGGAGGGGAATCACGGCCCAAAGAACCACGAAGGGGGTTCCCACAAATTTCCCCCATCCAACCCCCCGCGAGAAAAGTCCCGAAAACAACCCAAAGAAATCACCGAGAGAGGACTCCGAAAATCACCACCAAGAACAACCGGGGAAAACACATCCAAACCTTGAGGAACCACGCCGAATCATCTATACATGAAACAAAGGTTCGTATAAGGTCTAGCAAGCCGCCAGATCATCCATCCCTCTCTACAAGATCTCTCCGTGAAGCTCTCTTGCTAGTCCTAGAGAAAACCTAAGGAAAATAGGTGGAAAATGGGAAAACTAATGAGCTAGGGTTCCAAGAGTTGGCTGCCATCCTCTCACCTCTTGGGTTATATGGAGGCAACCAAATGTCTAAAATGCCCTTCTCTACTAACTAGGGATACAAGGCCCTCAAGGGCGGTTTGGAATTCTTGATGTCTTCACCATTGGACGGATGCCCGGCGACCGCACCTGCATAGCCACAACGCAAGCCATGCGATCTCGACGCGTGTCCTCCGCTTCGAAGATTCGGGACTGCGTCGTCGCACCACGGTCGGACCGGTGCTCCTCCACCCGATCGGACCGGTCCCCACCGGCCGGGGCCGGCGCACCCTGGTCGACCCCCCGGTGCTGTTCCGCTGCACCTCCGTCTTCGGGTCTCGGTCTTGGCTTTGTGGATCAACCAAGGAACCCGGTGGTTGTACGGTGAACCACCGGAAACCCGCGAACTCGGTGTAGCCTCCGCCAATCTCCACTCATGACTTGGCTCCCACGTAGTCCCGGCTCAACATTGGTTTTCGAGGCTCAGCCAAGAAACGCGTCCACGACTTCATCTTGTTGTTCATGCCACCATGCGGCCCGCACCTTGACCCCCGCCGGCCACCGGTCCCTCAAATGAAGCCTACTTGTCTTCTCCACACACGGAGGCCTCACCCGCGACGACCTTTTCGCGCTTGTTCTTCACCCGCACCAACACCGGTCAAGCCGCAACCTCGGCACACCGCAATACTTAGCCAAGAATCGGTCCACACAACGTTGTCAATCACTCATCACACAAGGAAGCGACCATCCACCGGTCCTCGAACCACACATGGTCCTCGAGCGTGGTAGGAGGTCTCAAAGTCCGCGACCTCGAACTTGATGTGCTCGGTACGATAGTTGTCCCGAGATTCACAACTTCAAGCTACATCAAAATGGATGTCAAGAGTGCCTTCGAATGGTCCTATCTCCTCGAAGAAGTCTATGTTGAGCAAACACCGGCTTTGAAGATCCACAACTTGCAAACCACGTTTACAAGCTCCATAAGGCGCTCTATGGGCTCAAGCAAGCCCCTAGAGCATGGTGAAAGAATGTCAAGATTTTCTCTTAAAGAAAGGCTTTGAACAGTAAAGCCGATCCTACTCTTCACTCGTAAACAAGGCAATGATTTATTTGTATGTCAAATATATGTTGATGATATCATATTTGCCCAACTAATCAAATTTGGGTTGATGAGTTTAGTAGGATCATGACTAAAAGATTCGAGATGTCTATGATGGGCGCAGTTGAAGTTCTTTCTGCCAAATCAAGCAACTCAAGGATGGCACATTCATAAGTCAAACCAAGTACACCCAAGACATGCTTAAGAAGTTTGACATGAACAACGCCAAGCCCATCAAAACACCTATGCCATCAAATGGACACCTTGATCTAAATGAGGAAGGCAAAAGCATTGATCAAAAGGTATATCGCTCCATGATTGGTTCTTTGCTTTATCTTTGTGCATGTAGGCCCGATATTATGCTTAGTGTGTGCATGTGTGCAAGGTTTCAAGCCAATCCTAAGGAGTGCCATCATATATATGACGAGTCTTTTCTACTCCCAGGAGTAACTACTCTCATATTGGCATCTCACAAACTATAGGGTATCTTTGCATATTTGAGGTTTTAAAAATAAGTATGTACACATACTTGATTTTCAAAAGTGGTATGTGGACACATACCCTTTTTTTATATATGATGAAATACAAAGTTTGTGAACACTCATGTTTCTATATAGGAAATAACATATATCACAAGGTGAAAAAAAATTACGAGTTGCACTAAAATTGTTTCATAGTTATCACTTTGATAAATCTTATTTTAGGTATGTTTACATACTTCAATTGATAAATGGGTATGTATACATACGCAAAGTGGTATTTTTAACGTGGGAGTAGTTACACCCGGGAGTAAAATGGATTTATCCTATATATGTGTGTGTGTGATACTAAAATGCACCCAGGTGCATTCTGTGTAGCAGATGCACAGACCCGCAGATCTGACTAATTGCAACAGTTTGACTAGAGCAATTGCAATTGTAACACGATACCAATTACAACTCGACGGAAAAACATTTTGCAGAAAAATTGTACAGACTCCCGCAGTTAGGAATATGCGACTACACTAATTGCAACTAGGCGGACCAGTTGCAATTGGATGCAGACCAATTGCAATTGGACCCAAGTAGTTGCAACTATGCGCTCACTGTGTGTAAACCAATTGTAACAGTGAGACTAGATCGATTGCAACTCAACGAAACTGATTACAACAAATCTAACCTGTTGCAACTAGATATGAACCAATTGTAAAGACCACCCAATTGCAACCCGACTCGAGAACCAATTGCAACTAGGGTAAGTCCAGTTGCAACTGATCAAAAATCGAATACAATCAAGGTGGGTGTATTCTCTACACAGAATGCATTCAAGTGCATTATAGCAAATGTATATATTTAATTCTTGCCTTCTTGTTCATAGTCTTCTCCAACTACTTGTTGATAGCACATTGTAAAATATTGCAATTTTTCTACATTGTGAGACATGGGTACCCATGGGTCCCCACCGACCAGGGTCCTAGAGGTCCCTGTCAAGTGGACCCGACCTGCCAGAAGTTCAACCGACCTGCAAGTGGGCCTGGAGACCTTATCTGCAGTCCCGGCGACCTTGGAAGACCTCGACGACCTTATCCAGATCGCGGGCGACCTGCCCGGCTTGCGGGGCAAGCCTTTCTTTAGATCACGGCGGTGTGCCGCCAGTAGACCCGAGGATCGCAAGATCCTCTCTGTAATCACGGAAGACGACCTTCCTAAATCTGTAACCGACCCCGATGAGGGTCCACCGACCTCGAATGGAAACCCTAGCCCGTCGGCCATATAAGGCGGCCTAGAGCTCCATTCGAGGGGAGTTCACCTCTTCCACATAATCCCACCATACTGGACGTAGGGTTTTACTCTCCGGAGGCCTGAACCAGTCTAAAATCACCGTGTCCTTGTCATTCTCACCGAGTTCCGAGTTCATCCAAGAACTACCGCTTACGCTCTTAGGTCCTGATCCCCATCAATCCACCTAAAACCGCTTGGGTAGTCCCCTTGCGGATCTGTGCAGGTCTCACCCCCTAACAGTTGGCGTGCCAGGTAGGGATGATCGGGAGCTCGCTGTGCAGCATGGTGGCCAGACTCAGCGTCATCTTCGGCGACGGCATGAAGAACTTCCTCGACGGCGACCTCCTCGCTGCCACCCTCCGATTTAATCGTGAGATCGACGTCTTTGTTCCGCCGATGGCACGCCAAAATTTGTTCGTGTGCCACCCGCCCAGGCCCTCTCTATTCCAATCGGGAGTCCGCGCGAGATCGATCGCATCTACGTCGGCGGCAGGCCCTGAGCTGTATCCGCTCACGTCAACCAGCTCGGTGCCTCCGTGACAACCTGCATGGGGCCCAGGCAAAATCAATCTACAAGAGATTACGTAACGGCCTAACAGCCCGGCGCACCTCGGGGTGTGGAGCTCGTGCATGGCTGCGGGGGTATGACGGATCAACAGTTCACCCATGCGCACCCTGCAAGTGTGCTCGCGTCGACGATAACTCGGCACGGCGGCCGTGACTACTCCAACTCTCGGCTCGGCGACCTGCTACGTCATCACACGCGTGCCGATGACCTCTTCGACATCTTCACAGCTCAGTGCAGATTCGGCTCTTCTGACCTTCAACGACTCATCACCGACTCGCCAGCGTCTCAAGTTCGGTGTGGGCGGCCACGTCCATACAGGGACAGGCTCTGCACCTACACCGTGTGCCCGTGGGTCGGTAAGCGACAACAACCTCAAGTACCCGGTGTTTCTGTGTGGAGATTCCCGTTGTTGTTTTATCGGTTTTTGTGCCGCAACATTTATTTTTAAAAATTGACCAACGTTTGCAAAAATGTTGAACTAAATTTTCAAGAAAAATTTGGAATCAACATTTTTCAAAGAAGGTTAAACCAACTTTTTGTAAGAAAATAGTTGAGCAGCAATATTTGCAGGAATAAGGGTACATCGGCATTTTTTGAAAAATACCAACATTTTTCCCCAACTTTCTCCAATAGTGGGTGGCAGTGGTATGGGAAAGAGCTCTGGCTCGTGCAGAGTAGGTTGCCCGCTGGCGGCATCAGGCTGCGCGAGACGGATGCTCTGTTCGTCTGACTCATCAGCCAGCAGAACTTTTATCTCAAGACAAACCAGACACTAGCCAGTAGTCAGCGGTATTTTTCTCTTAGAACAAATGCTACAATTTTTCTAAATTCTGCAACATATATTTTTAAGAATTGACCAACATTTGCAAAAAAGTTGAACTAAATTTTTAGGAAAAAAAATTGGATTCAACATTTTTCAAAGAAGGTTGAACCAACATTTTTAAATGACAGAGGGAGGGAGATCAGGTAGGAGAGGGTGAGCTAGAATTTGGACGTGGACGTGAGATTCGAGGAATGTGAGTGGTTGTATGAATCTCAAATAGTAGTTTGAACTGCGTTTGGAGGCTACTTTTGAAAATTTTTGGATCCAACATTTATTTTTGAAAATAGTGAAAAAAAGAAAATAAAAAAATTCTCCTTTTGGAGACCATCTGAATTCACAGCCCGTGAACACTAGGAGGCAGGCAACGTGCGTGGGCCGTCGTTGCTGGAATATTGGGCCGTAAAACAGCTGCCCCCCTCAGCCTCTCCGAAATGGATAGCGTACATCGTACGACGTATACGTATGGATACGGGGCGTAAAATATACGCCCTAGGATTAGATCTGTACGAACCCTTCTCTCTTCCGCGATCAAAAAAAAACCTTCGTTCTTCCGCTCTCGCCGGAATTCTGCTGCGCCTCGCTTCGTAAGCTTTCGATTCGGGATTTGCCGTCTCGCGCCGCCTGCTCGCCATGGCCGTCGCCGTCGCCGCCGCGGTTTCTGCGCCGCTGCTCCCCACCCCGACCGCTCGCAGCTTGCCCGCTGCCTTGCTCCCCACCCCGCCGCCGACCGGCGTCCCCTCCACGGCTTCCCCCGCGCCTCCGATCTTGGCCCCCTCCACCGCATACATCCCCCCCGTGCCGCCGCCGACCGGCATGCTCTCCCAAATCCATCGCGCTGGCTCCCTACCTCAACCTCTCGGCCGTTCCCCCCACGCCTTCCGCGCGCAATTCGCCCGCAGTGATCCCCACCCCCGCGCCGTCGACTCCACCGTCGCCCGCGTACGTCCCTCCGTGCCGCCGCCACACGGTTTGCTCACCCAGTTCCACCGCGCCGTCGGCGCCCCGCCTCGCCTCCTCATCCGCTCCCGCCACGCCTTCTCCGCGCTTTTCGCCTGCCGTGATCCCCACTCAGCCACTGACCCCCCGCTCCATCGCCTCTCCAGCTTCACCCGCGCCGTTGGCTCCCCAGTCGCCAGCGTACGTTCCGCCATGCCGCCGCGTCTCGCCCAATTCCACTACGACGTCGGCACCCCGCCTCGCCCCCTCATCTGCTCCCGCCACGCCTTCCGCGCGCAATTTGCTCGCTCTGAACCACACCCTACCACTGACCACCCCCCTGATCGCCTCTCCTGCTTCCCCTGCACCGTGCACACCCCCGTCACCCGTATACGTCCCGCCATGCCGCCGCCTCGCTGTTTGCTCACCTGATCCTACCACGCCGTCAGCACCCCACCTCACCTCATCCACTCCCGCCACGCCTTCCGCTCGCAATTCGCTCGCTGTGATCCCCACCCGGCCGGTGACCCACAGCCTCATCGCTTCTCCTGCTTCCCGCGTGCCCCCGTCGCCCGCATACGTCCCGCCATGCCGCCGCCTCGCTGTCCTCGCCCCCTCACCCGCCGCCGCCGCTCCTTCGGTCCCACCGTGCCGCCGCCCCGATTCCACCGTGCCGTCGGCACTCCACCTCGGCCCCCCACCCGCTCCGCTGTGCCCCATTGCCTCTCCGGCTTGCCCCACACGGCCGTCCTCCTCGGAGAGGATCAAGGGGTTCAAGGTCCCTGTCCGTGCCTCGCTCCGCTGGATGAAGAGTAGGACCGCTCGCTGTCACAAGAGAACTTTGAGGTATGTAGTTGCATCCTCGCCGGAGGACTCTGGCTCTGAATCAGAGTCAGAGTTCTATGCCGGTCCTGCATTCCTTAATGCCCCTCGTCCTAGTGACCTTCCCATTCCATGGTCGTTAATGCGTCAGCGTCGCAACATATATACAACCTCTGCTCTCAGTGTTCTAGTTTTTTAAACTAATTCGTTACTATAGTAATTTGCTATGCGTTGTTTAATAATCTGTTTTAGTCTTTTATATCTGTCTTCATTTAGTATAAATAATTATGCTTTTTATTTTTAGATTGTTTGTTTTGCTTATCTCAATTTTGTTTGTGTATTTCAGGTTTCATTAGTTTAGGTTAGTTAATAACTCCGCCAGTGTTGTTTCAACATTGCCGGTCCCAAGCCCGGATAAAAGGAGGAGGGTATACTAACCTAGTTGTTTCTTCCGGTAGGCATCAGGGAATTTGTTGGCATCTCAGTAATTTAAGCTTTCATTGCTGCTGATCACTATGGCATGGGCTTTCATCAATTTTGGATTCGGATTATTGATGATCTTATTAGGTTTCTTAGGAAGCCATAAGTGATATGTTGTTTCTAAGGTTAGTGAACAAGAGACTCTATCTGCAGTTTTTGTCAATATGCATGACTCCTGGTTTCGATTGTCTTGCTAACTACTCCCTCTTGTTCTGATTTATATGACGCTGATTAGCTCAAATTAAATCCAGATAACGTCAAGTAAAAAAGAAGGGAGGGAGTATATTATTTAAAATTTAATATAAATATGCTTTGGTTACTGAACATGTTCCTTACATCCAATCCAAAAAAAGAGAATTACCAAATGTCAGCACATAGGAAATGCTCTAATGATGGCATTGTTGTAGCTGGCAATGAGCAAATTAGTGCTGTGCCACATCACATGATGTGGCAGCACGAGACAACTGCTTTTTTGGAAAGTCATCAGTAAGCATTGATGGGAGAGCTCCATATGGACATTGAATTGTTATAAGAACACAAGAAATGGAAAAGTATGAGGTAAATGTACTATTTCTTTTTTCTGACCTTTTGTTTGTATAGCATTGCTCCTTTCTTAGCTATAATGAAATGTGTGAAAATTAGTTAGGTCAACCATATTTGAGTTGTGTATTACATCTATCAAAGGTTGTTTTCAACAGGTGGTCAAATGACATTTTGTTTTTCTTATATGCATACTTGGAAGAATCTGCGGTAATTTCGACAAGTTTTGTTCACACTACAGAGATAACTGTTTGTGGCACAGAAAGTTGTACCTGGTATACATTTTATATGAATAAAGTGCCCATATGCTTTCTTTATTATTTTCATTTATCACTGTAATCCCTATCTTAACATTTATTATTTTGAACTAAAGCAGGAAAGAAAAGTAATCTACTCCCTCCGTCCCAAAAAGAATGACGTTTTAGGATTCAAAATTTGTCCCAAAAAGAATGACTTTTTGCTTAATTTGGCATGTGTGCATGTGCATGTAGGCATGCAACAATCAATTAACACCTAAAATGGCAAATAAATAGGGGTAATCAAGGTCATTTCACCTCCTTAATAATCTGTTCTAAAATTTCTAGAATGACATTCTTTTTGGGACAGAGGGAGTACATTAGATTCAAAATTTTAACGGATGCAATTTATTATAGAAGAAAAGGAAAACAGAAATCAGATTGAACTTTCTATCTAGTATTTGATCATACTGTTAGCATCTTTGGAATCAAAGTTCTCTTTCTGGAGTTAGTCTTGACTCCAGATGGTTATTAGGACTAATTCATACTTGTATAATTAATTTCGTTTATTTTAGGTAAATGTTAGAATGGCTGCACCATTATAGCAGTTGCTGACTAAAAAGAATATATCTCGGAGACACTAATGTTCCTTTCATAAACTCAAACCAGGGCCCAATATTTTCTCTAACTGGACCATTGCTGGTGTATCAGAACCAAAACAAGTTGCTGACAAGGATGTTTCAGAAAGTACGTTCTCACAGGCTGTAACAGGGGCAGATTTGTGCTTCTTACTGATCATTTTTGGGGGAATTGACAACTAGTAATGTAATGTTGTTGTGGTTTATCTTACTAAAGCATCACTGTAAGTTCTTTCGAGGTCATTTTTATGATTAAAGAACCTCTTCAACTTTTTTGTTTCCCAATTAATCTGAGAATAACCTTATATGCAATTATAAAACCTTTGTGATACTGGTGTATGTAGTTTTGAGGCAACTATTGCCATCGGAACTAGTGTATATTGAAACATTAAAATATTAAAATAAAATGAGCATTAGCAATAAGTATCCTTTCAATTTTCAGGTTGTTCCTGAAATGTACTAAATCTCCGTTGTTATTTTTATCTTATTTGTTATTACCATGTTTCTAATCGGAAGGACACGATAGTCTTTCCCAACTTAACAATGAAAATGTGTTAAAGGTTACAACTACAGGGTATTTTCCTAGCAATTGTAAGCCTTATACTCTAAGAAACAAGATTAGGTATTTACAAATTGGCATAACAAGATCCAGTCATAGAATCTTAGATAGTAGCCTAGTACAGGACCTGAAATATACAGAACTATATTGGTGGCAACCAAATATTGTAGTGCTGATGTTTTGTCTTGTCCTAACCATTTGTTGTTTCAGAAACCAATTGGCCAATGAAAAGTTCTGAAAATGAATATGTGTCTCTCCCTTTGTTGTGGTGCCAAGATAAACGACTTAATACGTTCAGGGGAGTGGTGGAGACTACTAACACCTATGTGCCTGGTATTTCTCTACCTTTATGCTGGATGAAGTGTCACAAAATTCTCTTGGCATACATTGTTTTTGTGGTTTGCATCTGTTACTTATGGAAAGGCAAAAACTAGCCTCCCTCCTAACAGTATTAATTTTGTGGTGCATTTTGTGGTTCCTGAGCTGCAACAGTACTTTCCTTAAAGCTGTTGTGCAAAAAGTGGGCCAGATTGAACTTACTCTACGTTAGTGACCATAGGACTTCAGATTTTCTCGAATTTGTCGGACCTAAAAGTAGCACACATGTTTTATTTTATTTTGTTATTCAGTGAGTGCATTGCTATCCAGAACATCATATCTGCCATGTCAACTAGTGGATTAGCCCTTGACTAGAAAAGAAGTTCAGTTATCTCACTTCTTTGAATGGGGCTCAATGTCATTCATCCATTTATTTATTCAAGTGATCCAACCATGTTACTCTAAAATGGCACGAGACAGGAGTTAATTTTCTGTGCAAAACAGGAGGTATGTTTCCAGTCCCCAAGGTGATGTAAAATGGTTTTGTAGTGTTTCCTTTCCAACAGTATTTCTAGGTTTCCTAAGATAATCATAGATATACCTTGTAGAACAACAAATAGAACTATTCCTTTTACCACTTTAGCTATAGGAATCCAACCAGAAGTAGACACACTTCAGTAGCACTCAAAACCTTTGGTCCAACACTAATTAGGGAGGAGGAAATGCATTTAGATTTTCACTCCATGTAAACTATTCAACTGCAAGTTTATACAAAGGAGTCAAAGTTATGGACGTTTAATTGATAGGTTGTGCATAACGATCAATAACTTACAACTGCTTTTTCATTTTTTTTCGACATTAGCTTTTTTCATTTTTTTAGCATGATATTTTTGCCATTTAGGCAGCCCTGTAACCCACTCAGCTTATCTGCAGCACTCTGGTTTCTTACATGTAGCCCTTGGTTGTTGGGTGTTACTTAAGTTTGGACCTCGAGTATGCAGAGCATATGGAGTCAAATGACATTTTTTCTTATATACATACTTGGAGGAATCTGCGGTAATGTGACAAGTTTTGTTCACACTACAGAGACACCTAAATGGTATACATTTTATATGGAAAAATGCATATATGCTTTCTTTTTTATTTTCGTTTATCCCTAATCCCCATCTTCACATTTGTTCTTTTGAACTAAAAGCATAAGCAGGAAAGAAAAGTAAGCATATAGGAGGGTTCCATATGCCCATTGAATTGTTATAAGAAATTAAGAATAGGACAAGACGAAGGAAATGGATAGGTATGAGGTAAATGTACTATTTCTTTTTTGTGACCTTTAGTTTGTCTAGTATTGCTCCTTTCTTAGCTATAATGAAATGTGTGAAAATTAGTTAGGTCAACCATATTTGAGTTGTGTATTATAACATCTATCAAAGGTTGTTTTCAACAGGCGGTCAAATGACATTTTGTTTTTCTTATATGCATACTTGGAGGAATCTGCGGTAATTTTGACAAGTTTTGTTCACACTACAGTTGTACCTGGTATAAATTTTATATGAATAAAATGCCCATGTGCGTTCTTTATTATTTTCATTTATCATTGTAATCCCTATCTTGACATTTATTATTTTGAACTAAAGCAGCAAATGAAAGTAATCTACATTAGATTAAAATTTAATGGATGCAAGGCATTGGGACTCGATGGTATCCCCATTGAGGTGTGGAGATGCCCGGGTGCCGGAGCGGTAGTTTGGTTAACTAAGCTTTTTAACCTTATTTTTCGGTCAAACAAGATGCCTAAAGAATGGAGGAGAAGCATATTAGTACCGATCTTCAAGAACAAGGGAGACGTTCGAGTTGTACGAACTACCGTGGAATTAAGTTGATGAGCCATACGATGAAGCTGCGGGAGAGGGGTTATCGAGCATCGCCTAAGAAGAGGGACGAGTGTGACCCAAAATCGGTTTGGGTTCATGCCCGGTAGGTCGACCATGGAGGCGATTTTCTTAATACGCCAATTGATGGAGAGATATAGGGAGCGAGAAGAAGGACTTGCACATGGTATTTATTGACCTCGAGAAGGCATACGACAAAGTGCCGAGACACGTCATGTGGTGGGCACCGGAGAAGCACAAGGTCCCAACTAAGTATGTTAACCTCATCAAGGATATGTACGGGGATGTGGTGACGTGTGTCCGGACATGCGATGGCGATACTAGTGATTTCCCAATTAAAATAGGACTACATCAAGGGTCGGCGTTGAGCCCTTATCTATTTGCTTTGGTGATGGATGAGGTCACAAGGGACATTCAAGGTGATATCCCCCGGTGTATGCTCTTTGCCGATGATGTGGTGCTAGTTGATGAGAGTAGGGCGGGGGTAAATAGGAAGTTAGAACTGTGGAGGCATACGTTAGAATCGAAAGGGTTTAGACTTAGTAGGACCAAGACCGAGTACATGAGGTGCGACTTTAGCGGTACGACGCGTGAGGAGGGAGACGTCACCCTTGATGGGCAAGTGGTGACCAAGAAGGATACTTTTCGGTATTTAGGTTCGATACTACAGAAGGATGGCGACATCGACGAAGATGTTAGGCATAGAATTTCAGCCGGTTGGTTGAAATGGCGTCAAGCCTCCGGCGTCCTCTCGTGACAAAAGGGTGCCTCGAAGCTAAAAGGTAAGTTTTATAGGACGGTGATTCGCCGGCGATGTTATACGGTGCGGAGTGTTGGCCTACAAAAAGGCGACATGTCCGGCAATTGAGTGTGGCGGAGATGCGTATGTTGCGTTGGGTTTGTGGGCACACGAGGAGGGATAGAGTACGGAACGATGATATTCGGGACGGGGGTCGGGGTGGCGCCAATTGAGGAGAAACCGATCCAAAGCATCGGTTGAGATGGTTTGGACATGTCCAACGAAGGCCTCCCGAGGCTCCGGTGCGTAGTGGGGTCCTAGAGCGGGACGACAATGTGAAGAAAGTTAGAGGTCGACCTAAACCGACACGGGGATGAGTCGGTCCAAGAGAGACCTTAGGGAGTGGAATATCTCCAAGGACTTAGCTTTGGATAGGGGCGCTTGGAGACTAGCCATCAACGTTCCCGAGCCATGACTTCTTCTACGTGTCTTTATGTTGGTGGTACCTTTGGGTTTCATATCTAGCCTACCCCGACTTGCTTGGGACAAAAGGCTAAGTTGTTGTAAGTTGTTGTGATGCAATTTATTACAGAAGGAAAGGAAAACATAAATCAGATCGAACTTCCTATCCAATATTTGATCATACTGTTACCACTTTTAGGATGTAAATAAATACGTGAATTTTGCCAGTCGCCCACCCTAGTAAGGCTTGATTGAGTGTTCTGCCATTCTGAATGGGAGGATATTTCCCGGATTCAGTCCTGCAAAGTCCTGCCTCAGGAGTGTCTGATCATCGCCGGATTTCACCTTTTGAGCTTCTGGACCAGGGGCGGAATTGGGCCTAAGGCCACCCGGGCCATGGCCCTAGGCGTGGCCCAAAATACTTCTTATGGTCTAATAAATATCCTTTAGCCCAGCAAAATAGCCGGCCTGCTTCCGCCTGAGCAAATCGAGTGTTGTGCTGCATCAAATGCCAGCCCAAGAGGCCAAGTTCATCCACAGACCAGCAAATTAGCCAGCCTGCTTCCGCCCAAGCTGCAAATTGTTGGCCTGCTCGCTCTATTGCTCGTGTGGCAGCCCCTTCGGTTTCTTCGTGCGACCCTAGCGGCGGCCGGCACTAGACACCAGAAAGTTGGGGACCAAGCGTAGTGCCGCGACGGGGCGGGAGCCGGGCGGCCATCTCCCACTCTTGTACGCCTGTACCAACGAATCCCTCATCCCCAAGACGGAAGGTGCCAGCGGCCTGGCGAGGCTATGACCGTGTGAATGGACCGGCAGGCACCAGTCCATATTCCCCAAGCAGCCAAGCTCAAGCAATCCGGTAATTCTCAATTCTCCATGAGCCATACCCTCTTTTTGAAATCCTTGAATATTTATGAGATAATTTATACCCCATTTTGTACACTGTAGACTGGTATTACTCAATGAATATGAGGACCAACACATTGAGATCCTTCTTTTCTCCTGTCGTATGCATTTGTTTCTGTCATTTGACCTTGTGAGAAATAATCTCGACTTTGCAAATTTGTCAAGGCATTAGTGATCTTTTTGTCAAGATGGTTTAGACTGAGATTAACAAAGACTTTGCATTTGTTTTCCACTTTGTTGACTTAGCCTTTATTTTGCCGGTTGCAGTGCTACAATGGAAAGAATTTTCTCAGACATAGTTGATGAAGATGGGGAATGATTGGTTCAATCGTATGATAACTAGGAGAACTTTTTGTTTGCATTAAAGATGATGATATTTTGTACCATTTTTAAGAATTGAAGAGTCGATTGCAAAAGTTACCTCCATTGTCTCGTAGTTGTAGTGCAAGTGGTATGTTGCATATCCAATTATCATTTTTCTGTTTTTTGTTTATGATTTGCATATTGCTTATCTAATTCCTTCAAAATTTCAACCTACAAATGTGCAATTAGATCTTAAATTTGCGGGTACTAATCTAAATCATGCATTGTAAGCATTTATATCATTATACTGACCATGAGTGGTTAAGTGCTATCTAAGTGGCCCTAGGCGTCAAAATCTTCCAGCTCCGCCACTGTTCTGGACCAAGGTTCCTGGTTTCTTGGAAGCTAGCAGCAGAATTGGCAGGCTCCTGTGCTGTGCAATCTAATTGCGCAGTGGAGCTTCTCTTTCTTAAGCTGCAGCGCCTTTAGCAGAGGTCTCCAAAAGTGGGAAACATCAAGTTGCAGCTGGAAATGATCAAGGAGTGTGATGTGGGGACGGCAGTACAGCCGCAAGCCCAAGGCTCGAGGAGCCAGCAGCTCAGCACCCCAGGCTGCGCAAACCGAAGGGGCCTAAGCAGCTGAAGAGTTTAACCATTAAGAATAGTAATTAGCCTGGGCACTTGTGTAGCCGGCGGAGTAGTAATGTCAGGCAGCAAAACCAAAGGAGCAAGGCTCCTATATGTACTCGTGAGATTATGAGGGAAGGCAAGCAAGAAAGTTATCTCTAAACACTCACCTCCCTTCTCTCTAATCCCATCCCCTTGCTCAGGTCGCCAGCAACATCCTGGCACCTCCCCTACCCAGCTCTGTCTATGAATTGAGAAGTCAGGGACCTCCATCTCTAGGTACGGAGGCCCTTGACAACTTGGTATCAGTAGTTCGGCGATCCTCTTCCACCTCCGCTCCATTCCCTCCATCGTCACCCACCCATTCCACCGCATCCTCCGCAGCAGCCATGTCTGATCCAGCCATAGCCCGGCTGGAAAAGATGATCGAGGCACTAACCGCCACCGTCAACACCTCAGCCACCTCCATAACCAACATGCAGCAGCAGATTCAGACGCTGCAACAGCAGCACCCTGCTACATCTTCGGAAAGCAGGGGTCCGGGCTATGGCGCACTCCCTGTCGATCGCCCTCCCCGTTTTCAGAAGCTTGACTTTCCGCGGTTTGACGGCAAGTCTGACCCGCTGGCGTTCCTCAATCGCTGCGAGTCTTACTTCCGCCAACAGCGGATAGCTGCCGAGGAGCAAGTCTGGATGGCCTCGTACAACCTGGAAGCAGGCGCGCAGATGTGGTACCTGCAAGTCCAGCAGTCCGAGGGTACGCCGTCCTGGCGCCGATTCTCTGAGCTCCTCAACATGAGGTATGGGCCACCTCTCCGCTCTAACCCTCTTGGCGAGCTCATGGCGTGCAAACAGCAGAGCTCGGTGGCAGAGTACCAAGATCGGTTTGAGGCCCTGCTGCCTCGCGCCGGTCCGCTTGAAGAGGAGCAGCGCATACAGGCGTTCACGGCAGGCCTTCGACTGCCGCTCAACCACGACGTCGAGATGCACAACCCGCAAACACTGGTCGTCGCCATGAGCCTCGCGCGGAAACTGGAGTTGCGCAAGCAGAGCGTCGTTGCGGCTGCATCAACACCCGCCGCCCCCCGCCCCTCGCTGGCCGGGGTCTTCTGCCAGGGCCGAGCCAGCCCCTGGCCCTGCCAGCACCGCCGCCGCGCAACGCTCCGGCTCCCCCGCTGCCTGTTGGGCGGCCGATTCGGCGGCTCTCCCAGGCGGAGATGGAAGACCGTCGCCAAAAGGGGCTCTGTTTTAATTGCGACGAGAAATTTGGCCGCGGCCATAACAAAGTTTGCCAAAGACTTTTTCTTCTTGATTTAGCAGAGGCCGCGGAGGACGAGGACGACGTGCAGCAGGCGCATGACACCGAGGACCCGCTCATCTCCCTCCTCGCGATCACGGGGGTACGGACCAGCGAGACGATGCAGGTCCGCATCCTGGTGGGGGGCGCGTCGCTGTTGGCCCTGCTGGACTCGGGGTCGACCCATAACTTCATCTCGTCCGAAGCAGCCAGCCGTGCCTCCCTACAGCTGTGTCCGCGCGGGGGCATGAAGGTCACGGTGGCCAATGGAGAACGGGTGCCCTGTACCGGCTTGTACCGCGCCGCAGCGTTCTCCATCGACGGCGAACAGTTCGCTGCAGATTTCTTCGCCCTGTCGCTCGCGGGGTACGACGTCGTCTTGGGCACGCAATGGCTCGCCTCGCTGGGGCCCATCCTGTGGGATTTTGGCGCCCTGACCATGTCTTTCTGGCACCGGGATCACCGCGTTTGCTGGCGAGGCGTGGCAGGACCACCCAGCCCCAGCTTGAGGGCCTGCCAATCTGAGGACCTCTTCCCGGCATTGCTGGCCGAGTTCACCTCTGTCTTCGCTGAGCCGTCCGGCATGCCACCGCCTCGATCCCGGGATCACAACATCCACCTCCTCCCGGGGTCAGCACCGGTTGCTGTACGGCCCTATCGCTACCCGGTCGCACACAAGAACGAACTGGAGCGCCAATGCAAGCAGATGCTCGAGCAGGGGCTGATCAGGCCCAGCTCCTCGGCATTCTCGTCCCCAGTACTCTTGGTGAAGAAGCCGGACAGCTCATGGCGCTTTTGCGTGGATTACCGCACCCTCAACGCCATCACCGTCAAGGACGCGTACCCGATTCCAGTGGTTGACGAACTGCTGGACGAGCTCCATGGCGCGCAATTCTTCACCAAGCTGGACCTTCGGTCGGGTTATCACCAAGTCCGCATGAACCCCGCCGACATCGAGAAGACGGCGTTCCGCACCCATGACGCCCTATACGAGTTCATGGTCATGCCCTTTGGCCTCTGCAACGCGCCCGCAACATTTCAGTCCCTGATGAACGAAGTGTTGAGGCCGTTTCTGCGCCGCTTCGCCCTCGTCTTCTTCGACGACATCCTCATCTACAGCAAGACCTTCGCCGAGCACATCCAGCACGTGCGCGCCGTCCTCACCATACTGCAGCAGCACCAACTCATCGCCAAACGCTCGAAGTGCGCGTTCAGGGAGTCCTCCATCGCCTACCTCGGTCACGTGATCTCTGCTCAGGGAGTTGCCATGGACCCTGAGAAGGTCCAGGCTGTGGCAGATTGGCCTCGACCTCGTTCTGTGCGTGCTGTTCGTGGGTTTTTAGGCCTTGCGGGCTATTACCGCAAGTTCGTGAAGGATTTTGGAGCCATCGCCAGACCCCTCAATGCACTGCTCAAGAAGGATGGATTCTGTTGGTCAGAGGAAGCCACCAAAGCATTCGCTGCTCTGAAGACAGCACTCACTACAGCACCAGTTCTGGCCTTGTCGGATTTCAGCTAGTCCTTCACAGTGGAATGTGATGCCTCTACATACGGGTTCAGCGCTGTCTTGACACAAGGCCAGCATCCTGTGGCTTTCTTCAGCAGGCCAGCGGCTCCTAGACACCAGTCCCTGGCGGCATATGAGCGTGAGCTCATAGGATTGGTAATGGCCATTCGACACTGGCGTCCTTATCTTTGGGGGCGTCGTTTTTTGGTGAAAACTGATCATTTCAGTTTGAAGTACTTGCTGGACCAGCGGCTGGCTACAATTCCTCAGCATCATTGGGTTGGGAAACTGCTGGGCTTTGATTTTGAGGTGGAGTACAGGGCGGGCAGCTCTAATACAGTCACTGATACACTGTCTCGCCGGGACACCGAGGAGCTAACGGTCCACGCCATCTCTGGACCGCACTTCGACTTCATCGATCGCCTCTGCATCGCACACACTCAAGATCCAGCGCTGATCGCGCTTCAGGAAGAGATCCGTTCGGGCCAGCGTTCTAGGCCATGGTCACTCATTGACGGTATGGTGGCGTATGAGGGGCGCCTCTACATCCCGCCTGGCGCCCCCCTGCTGTCCGCACTGCTAGCCACCGTCCACGACGAAGGACACGAGGGCGTACAACGGACGCTGCACCGCATTCGCCGTGATTTTCATGCACCAAATCTCAAGGCACTCGTGCAAGAATATGTGCGGGCTTGTGCCACGTGCCAAAGGTACAAGTCTGAACATCTCCAACCGGCTGGTCTTCTTCTTCCCCTGCCCGTTCCCTCCATTGTCTGGGCAGACATTGGGATCGACTTCATTGAGGCGTTACCTCGGGTGGGGGGCAAGTCAGTGATCCTCACAGTCGTCGATCGTTTCAGCAAATATTGCCACTTCATCCCACTGTCACACCCTTATTCAGCAGAGTCCGTGGCTCAGGCGTTCTTCTCCGACATCGTGCGCCTGCACGGCCTGCCACAGTCCATCGTGTCTGACAGAGACACGGTGTTCACCTCTCTGTTTTGGCAGGAACTGATGCGCCTCTCAGGGATCAAACTTCACATGACAACTGCTTTCCATCCTCAGTCGGATGGGCAGACTGAAGCGGCCAACAAAGTCATCGTCATGTACTTGAGATGCATCACCGGTGACCGTCCCCGCCAGTGGCTGCGCTGGCTGCCGTGGGCGGAATACGTCTACAACACCGCCTACCAGTCAGCGCTCCGAACGACCCCCTTCAAGATCGTCTACGGCCGCGACCCTCCCAGCATCCGCTCTTATGAGCCGGGCAAGACTCGCGTGGCTGCAGTGGCCAAGGGCATGGCGGAGCGCGACGACATGCTGGCTGATGCTCACGCTCGTTTGGAGCAAGCTCAGTCGGTGTACAAGCGCTTCTATGACAAGCACCACCGCGATGTACGCTTCGCAGTGGGCGATTGGGTGTGGCTCCGCCTGCGACATCGCGCCCCAGCCTCTTTGCAGGGAGTTTCTAAGGGCAAGTTGCGGCCTCGCTTCTACGGGCCATATCGCATTGCGGCTGTCATCAACGAGGTGGCCTACCGCCTGGAGCTTCCACCTCGTGCTCGCCTTCATGATGTCTTCCATGTGGGCCTCCTCAAGCGCTTCGTCGGCTCGCCGCCCGCTGCTCCACCGGCTTTGCCTTTGATACACCACGACGCCACCCAGCCTGTTCCGGAACAAGTTACGCGTTCCAGGCTGGACCGAGGAGTTCGTCAGGTGCTTGTTCACTGGCAGGGTGAGCCTGCTGCATCAGCCACATGGGAGGACATTGACAGCTTCATCGAGCGCTACCCCACCTTCCAGCTTGAGGACAAGCTGCTC
Source organism: Cenchrus americanus (assembly GCA_947561735.1). NCBI lineage: Eukaryota > Viridiplantae > Streptophyta > Magnoliopsida > Poales > Poaceae > Cenchrus > Cenchrus americanus. The sequence goes on from OX387240.1 coordinate 199,161,738, forward strand.
GTCGAGGGGGGGAGAGATGTGATGTGGGGACGGCAGTACAGCCGCAAGCCCAAGGCTCGAGGAGCCAGCAGCTCAGCACCCCAGGCTGCGCAAACCGAAGGGGCCTAAGCAGCTGAAGAGTTTAACCATTAAGAATAGTAATTAGCCTGGGCACTTGTGTAGCCGGCGGAGTAGTAATGTCAGGCAGCAAAACCAAAGGAGCAAGGCTCCTATATGTACTCGTGAGATTATTAGGGAAGGCAAGCAAGAAAGTTATCTCTAAACACTCACCTCCCTTCTCTCTAATCCCATCCCCTTCCTCAGGTCGCCAGCAACATCCTGGCACCTCCCCTACCCAGCTCTGTCTATGAATTGAGAAGTCAGGGACCTCCATCTCTAGGTACTGAGGCCCTTGACAAGGAGATTATTCATCGGCTTGGGATTGCAAGGGACTCTCGTGAAAACTCTGCAAGTGAAGAATGGCTGCGCAAGAAGCTCAAACTCAAACCATTGACCGGCTGCGTTCAAGAATCCTGTACCTCCATGAAGAAGATGCAAACACCTCCTTTTTCCATCAGCAGGCTCGATTCAGAAAGAAAAAGGATTTTATTGCCAAGTTACAAGTTGGCGGACGGCTGACCAGTTCCCAGGAAGACAAACAAGCAGTCCTGCAGTTTTATGATAAATTGCTTGGTAAGGCAGAAGAGCGGAAATTCTCAATCTCTTTCCTCTCGATGACCGTTCCACTGAGGATGAAATCTGGGCAACCATTAGAGATCTATCCATTGATGAAGCGCCTGGACCAAATGGTTTTACATGTCGATTTTACAAGTGATGCTGGAATATAATGCTGGCTGCATTTCATGCTATCCATCGTGGTCATGTGTTCAAATTTAGGCTGCTTAATTCCGCTTTCATCACACTTCTTCCCAAAAAGTTGGATGCTCTGCATGTTTAAGATTATTAGACTATCAGCTCGATTCATAGTTTTGCCAAATTGGTAACAAAAAGTTCTGGCCAACTGGTTGCCCCTCTGCTGCCCTGAATGGTTTCCACCAATCAGCCTTTGTCAGGGGAAGAAATATCCATGACAACTTCTTATTTGTCCAACAAATGGTGAAATCCTTGCACAGGAAGAAAGAGGCTCATATTCTCCTCAAGATGTATATTGCTAAAGCATTCGAGTCGGTCTCATATGGTCCTTTCTACTGGAGGTTATCAGGAAGTAGGGTTTTGGACAGAGATGTCAGGATATTTTTTTTGTCTAATCTTGTCGAGTTCGTCCACTCGTGTGTTAGTAAATGGGGAGCTAGGGGAATCTATTCTTCATAATCGAGGTCTTCGTCAGGGAGATTCACTCTCCCATGCTCTTCATATTCGTAATGGACGTCCTAAATTCTCTTGTGGAATATGCAGCTAGAGAGAGCTTGATACAGCCGCTTGCTGTTCAGCAACCTTGGCATTGGGTTTCCTTTTTTGCTGATGATGCTGTGATTTCCCTGAGGCCCGGGAGGACTGATCTGCAAGTAATCAGAAGCATCCTTGACCTATTTGGACACACTTCCGGCCTCCACACCAATCTGGTGAAAAGTTCTGTTTCACCCATATACTGTTCAGGGGAAGACATGCTTACCACTGCTGAAGGCCTGTCTTGTGTGGTAAACAGGTAAAGGAATTCTCATGCACTTATCTTGGTTTGCCTCTTTCTATACACAAGCCCACCAAAGAAGTGCTTTTGCCTTTGATTGACAAAGTGGCTGATCATTTTCCTAGTTGGAAGGCATCCCTCATGAACAAAGCAGGTTGATTGGTAATGGTTAGGACGATTTTATCCGCCACTCTCATTTATTCCTTGAGACTTCTTGATTTGCCAAAGTGGGTAATTAAAGCCATCAACAAGAGGAGAAGAGGTATCCTTTGGAAAGGTCGGGAACAAGCCAATTGTCGTAACTGCCTAGTGTCCTGGGAAAGATCAGCGGCCCCTGGAACATGGAGGATTGGGGATTCATAAGTGTGGTAAAGCTTGAAAACTAGCAGTCATGTCTCTGTTGGCTAAAGTCTTGGAAGCCGCTGGCACTGAAAGTGTGGCAAAGCTTGGAAACTATGGTGGTTTACCAAACTGGCACTTAGTCAAAGATGAACTGCAGAAGAATACACTTCTTGTAGTCTGCTTCTTTTCCATTCGCAACTTGTTGATTCTATAGTTTAAGAGCTGAAGCTCATGATTTGTTAAAAAGTGCAAAAATTCGGTAGTATGCAAATTACCTCACAATATACAAGATTGATTATGAGAAGTTGTGAGGTCAAAGTGTACCTTTTGATTCAGGAGGAACCTCTTGAAAAAAAGAAGTGAATATACCAGATTGATTATGAGAAGTTGTGAGGTCAAAGTATAGCTTTTGATTTAGGAGGAACCTCTTGAAAAAAAGAAGTAAAAGCTCCTGAGTTCTGTTTGTTACTCAAATATTGTTTAGGATTTAGGATTCTGATAATTAACATTTAGTAAGTTTGTGAACATGAAAGTACAATTCTGAAATTTCTGGTTCTAAATTTTACTGTCTGTGTGTGAGAGGCTGCTGTCTACAGTCTAGTCTATTTGCATAAAACAATTATCCTAGCCAATAGATTCCATGAGGTATGAGTCATGCCTTGTTTCTCAAATGGACACTACCATTAGACTAGTGTTCAGTGAGACAGTGACCATCAATACTGGTGGAGCGGTATCTGCAAGTTGGTCAAGCATGGGTGTCCAAGTGCTATCCTGTCATTTAGGCTGCCCTGTAACCCACTCAGCTTATCTCAACTGTTTCTGTAATTTGACTTCTGCAGCACTCTCTGGTTTCCTACATGTAGCCCTTGGTTGTTGGGTGTTGCTTATGTTTGGACCTCGATCGAGTACGCAGAGCATATCTTCAAAAGATTTTTGCCCCCTTATATGCATACTTGGAGGAATCTGCGGGAATGTGACAAGTTTTGTTCACACTACAGAGATAACTGTTTGTGGTACATAAAGTTACACACCTGCCTGGTATATGTTTTAGATGAAAAAATGTTCTTATGCTTTCTTTATTATTTTCATTTATCACTGTAATCCCTATCTTAACATTTATTATTTTGAACTAAAGCGGGAAAGAAAAGTAATCTACATTAGATTCAAAATTTTAACGGATGCAATTTATTATAAAAGAAAAGGAAAACAGAAATCAGATTAAACTTTCTATCTAGTATCTGATCGTGCTGTTAGCATCTTTGGAATCAAAGTTTTCTTTATGGAGTTAGTCTTACACCAAATGGTTATTAGGACTAATTCTTACTTTTATAATTAACTTCGTTTATTTTAGGTAAATGTTAGAATGGCTGTAGCATTATAGCAGTTGCTAACTAAAAAGAATATATCTCGGAGACACTAATGTTCCTTTCATAAACTCAAACCCAAACCTAGGTTCAATATTTTCTCTAATTGGATCATTGTTGGTGTATCAGAATCAAAACTATTGAGTTGCATGCATCAACCAGTACAACCCAAAAGCTTAAGTTGATAGGGAATGGTGGGCAATTCATTTATACTTCAACACTCTCCCTTACGTGCAGGCTCATCTAGACCGCATACGTGGATATTGGAGTGGGTTGTAATTATTTTAATTAACGCGCACGCCAGGAATCGAGACCTCTGGCTCTAATACAATATTGAGTTGCATGCAATGACCAGTTCAACCCAAAAGTTTAAGCTGGTAGTAAAAAGGTGGACAATTCACTTATACTCCAACAAGAACAAGTCATTCATAAGGATGTTTCAGAAAGTATGTTCTCGTAGGCCGTAATAGCTGCAGATTTGTGCTTCTTACGGAGCATTTTTGGGGGAATTGATAACTATCTTATTAAAATATCACTGTAAGTTCTTTCAAGGTCATTTTTATGATTAAAGAACCTCTTCAACTTTTATGTTTCCCAATTAATTTGAGAATAACCTTACATGCAATTATAAAACCTTTGTATTTTAATTCTAAGAGCATCTTTAAGAGTTTGCCAAATTTTACTTGGCAAATTTTGTGTTTTGCCAACTTCTAAAAAGATATGCCAAGTAAAAAAAGAGCTCATGTCCAACGGTTTGGCATAATTCACTTGTCAAATCCAGACCTAATTTACATTAGGATCCTGAGAGAAACAAAATTTTGTTTGTGTCACATCAGGAATCCTTCTCTATTCTTTATTTCTTTTTTCACCCTCCCACCTAGAGGGAAACACCGATGGCAACCACGATCCGCGCGCGCATATATACGCGTGGGGAGGTGAGTTTTGCTAAGTTTCTATTGTTGCCAAGTTGATTTGCTAAACTGTTGGAGGCTAAGTTTTCTTGTTTTGCCAAAATTAGATCGATGCCAAGTTGGTTTGCCAAACTCTTGGAGTTGCTCTAAGAGTCCCCCCCCCCCACATCATACTAGTATATGTAGTTTTGAGGCAACTATTGCCATAGGAACTAGTGTATATTGAATTATTAAAATAAAATGAGCATTAGCAATAAGTATCCATTAAATTTTCAGGTTGTTCCTGAAACGTACTAAATCTCGATGTAATTTTATCTTATTTGTTACCATGTTTCTAATTGGAAGAACACGATAGTCTTTCCCAACTTAACAATGAAAATTATTGAAGGTTACAACTACAGGGTATTTTCCTAGCAACCGTAAGCCTTATACTCTAAAAAACAAGATTAGGTATTTACAAATTGGCATAACAAGGACCAGTCATACAATCTTAGAGCAACTCCAACAATTTGGCAAATCAACTTGGCATCTATCTAATTTTGGCAAAAGAGAAAAATTGGCCTCCAACAGTTTGGCAAACCAACTTGGCAAAAATAGAAACTTGGCAAAACTCACCTCCCCACGCGCATATATGCGCGCGCGGATCGTGGTTGCCATCGGTGTTTCCCTCTAGGTGGGAGGGTGAAAAAAGAATTAAAGAATAGAGAAGGATTCCTGATGTAAGTTTCCAAGAGGTGGAAGGGCATAAACTTAATTTTGTTTCTTTTAGGATTCCTGATGTAAGTTAGATCTGGATTTGGCAAGTGAATTATGCCAAACTGTTGGAGATGAATTCTTTTTTTACTTGGCATACCTTTTTAAAAGTTGGCAAAACACAAGATTTGCCAAGTAAAATTTGGCAAACTCTTGGAGATGCTCTTAGATAGCCTATGTACCTGGTATTTCTCTACCTCTATGCTAGATGAGGTGCCACAAAATTCTCTTGGCATGCATTGTTATTACAGTTTGCATATGTTAGAGTAAGTTGTTATTGTTTTTTATTTCAAAAACAGAAAAAAAACCTTGTCCAACAATTTCCCATCTCAGGTTGCCATTTATCCCGATCTGCGGCGCATCCTACTGTATTAGAAGAGGTGGAAGAGTATAAAAATAATTTTGTTTTTCTTAGGATTCCTGATTTAAGTTTTCAAGAGGTGGAATGGTAGAAACATAATTTTGTTTCTCTCTCAGGGTTTCTGATGTAAGTTAGATCTGAATTTGGCAAGTGGATTATGCCAAACTATTGGAGATGGACTCTTTTTTTACTTGGCATATCTTTTTACAAGTTGACAAAACACAAGATTTGCCAAGTAAAATTTGTCAAACTCTTGGAGTTGCTCTTAATTCTGGAAAGGCAAAAGCTACCCAAACTATGAATACGTCAGGATTCTAAGAGCAACTCCAACAGTTTCCCATCCCAAGTTGCTATTTTATTTTTTGGCAAAAACAGAAAAACCCTTCTCCAACACTTCCCCATCTCAGGTTGCCATTTATTCCAAGTTGGGAAAAACCTACTCCGAGCACACATAAATGCGCGCAACGATCCTCGATGCATCCTCCCGTATTAGAAGAGGTGGAAGGGTATAAAAATAATTTTGTTTTTTCTCAGGATTCCAGATTTAAGTTTTCAAGAGGTGGAAGGGTAGAAACATAATTTTGTTTCTCTCTCAGGGTTCCTGGTGTAAGAGCAACTCCAACAGTTCCCTATCCAAGTTGTCATTGTTTTTTTTGCAAAAACAGAAAAATCTTCTCCAATAGTTTCCCATCTCAGGTTGCCATTTATCTCAAGTTGGGAAAAACTGAATCGCATCCTCTCGTATTAGAAGAGGTGGAAGGGTATAAAAATAATTTTGTTTTTTCTCAGGCTTCCTGATTTAAGTTTTCAAGAGATGGAAGGGTAGAAACATAATTTTGTTTCTCTCTCAGGGTTCCTTATATAAGTTACATCAGGATTTGCCAAGTGGATTATGCCAAATTGTTGGAGATAAACTCTTTTTTTTATTTGACATATGTTTTTACAAGTTGGCAAAACACATGATTTGTCAAGTAAAATTTGACAAACTCTTGGAGTTGCTCTAAGTTAGATGTGAATTTGCCAAGTGGATTATGCCAAACTATTGGAGATGGACTCTTTTTTAATTGGCATATCTTTTTACAAGTTGGCAAAACACAAGATTTGCCAAGTGAAATTGGCAAACTCTTGGAGTTGCTCTAACCTTTTACTTGAAAACTGGATCATTTGACCAAATTTTAGGTCATGTTTGTAACACCCCGACATTATACTTTCTACGTTCCAAATTGTAGATGGTTTTAGTTTTTTTAAGTAATATCTGGAATCCTAGCTACATAATAATATTTATGAACTGAAAAGGTCAAAAATCTGGCACCTGCATTATCTTGTTTTTTCACCACACCGGAGTGTGTGAGCACTAGAATTTGAACTCTGATGAGTAGCATCTCACTGGACCATCATACCATTGGACTATTAGTCAATTCACAAGGCCGTGTTAGTCCAATGCCTTTATTTATTGATTTTTTTTAAAAAAATTGAGGAGCTGCAACCATAGGGGTCTTCACTAAAATAAATGGGCTGCCCATTAACGGTTGGGAATAGTTAGGATTTTCGAGTTATCTGTTGGCAATTAGGGATATTTTTTGTAATGGTGGGCACCAAATTTATTTGTGTAAAGTTGAGGGGTTAGTTTGGAAGCATTGGATCGTTTCGTCGAAATGTATGGACTATGGAGTGATTGATGTAATAAGTTCAGGATGTATGTTGGCTTTTGGGAAAATCAAAGATCTTGTCAATATTATATAAGCTTGGTACTTTGTTTAGTTGTTTTGTAGTGTGGTTCCTTTTGTGTAAAATCATGGACACATATCTTCCCAAAAAAAATTTATGGGGTTGATATATAAAAAGTTTGTGGAGTGTGGAATCAATTTTCACTTTTTAGTAAATATAAAGGTCTTTTTTGCAAAAAAAAGTCGTGGGTTGTCGGTGTTTTAGACCGGCAACCTACCAAGGGGGTTACCCAAGGTAGATGATTGTGGCCTCACCGAGATCGGAAACTCGAATGAGAGACACATGGCACACAATTTCGACAGGTTCGGACCGCAATGTGTGTAATACCCTACGTCCTGTATGTTGTGTAGATCTTGATTGATGGGGTATTGTTTACAATATGATGCAGATAGATAGATAGGGGTCCCTACCTCGCCTTATATTCACCGGAAGGCAGGGTTACAAGTTGGTTTGGGTAGAGAGTTCTAGCCATACACATGTAGGAGTACTCTACATGGGTTCGGACATGCTTAGCCTTCCTAATTGAGTACTAGTCCTCTGTTGCCTTGAGCTCCACGCCACCTTGCACTGTGGCCCACAAGTCGTGTAGTCTTGGGGGGCACGTAGTAGTCGAAGCCAGTACCTGTCGTATGGACCTCCCTGGGCCCACTACCTCGGTGGGTACCAGGACCGACTACTCGGTGGGCCCCTGGGACTACTCGGCTTGCGCTACACGGCATCTGATGGCGTGGAGCACAAGGACTACAGAGGAGTAGTACTCGGTTAGGGAGCTGTACATGTTTCGCACTGTATGGAGGACTCCTAGACGTACTCAACTAGTACTCTCTCCCTACTCCGACTTGTAACCCTGCCTCCCGGACTATATAAGGCGAGGCAGGGACCTTTCTCTAGCATCTAACTCAACTCACGGCGTACTATTACACATCCTGTAATCGTACCCTATCAATCCAGAGCTACGCAGAATACAGGACGTAGGGTATTACGCACCTCGCGGCCCGAACCTATCTAAATTGTGTGCCACATGTCTCTTCCTTCGAGTTACCGATCTCGGCGAGTCACATTCATCTACTTCGGGTACTCCCCTTAGTAGGTTGCCGGTCTAAAACACCGACAGCTGGCGCGCCAGGTAGGGGCTCTCGCCCGAGATCACATGGCGAACTCGACGGCTCTTGTCTACTTCAAGCCAACCGTCGCCTTCAACCTCGGCGACACCTTCGTCTTCGGCGCCTGGGTCTGCACTGCTGACGGCGTGGGATCTTTCCAACGCCGCCCCACCATGCCGCCCAACCCGGAGACCGGCTTCGTGACGCTCCCAGAAGCTGTCACAGGCGAACTCGCCGGCAAGTTCGGTGAAATTTCGCTCTTCAACCATCACGCTGACTTCGAGCTCGAGTCCGCTTCCAACTCGAAATCGACGTCTCCATGGGCTATCGCATGCGAGCCAGCTGCTCAGCCATCGCAGGCGATCCCCTCACCCCGTGAGCGCTCCGCGCGTGGTCCCCGCGTCCTCAGCCGGGCCCGCACGGGGGCTCCTTCTTCGCGCCGGCCGGCAAGGAACCCGTACCCGAGTACAACTCGGACTCCGACACCGCCCCCGGCCACGCTTCGGACTCCAACCCCCTCTTCGAGTTCTACTCGGATTCCGCTTACGAGTTCGACTTCGGGTCGGACCCGGAGGAACCCGAGTCCGATGGCAACTCTACTGAGCACCCCTTATCAGGGCCAGCCTCTGGGCTGGTTATATCATCAACACCGGCCGGGAGATTCGTCTACTGGCCAGACCGCAAGCCCGCTGACCTGATAAGCGGGGACTCATGCTACGTCGCATACATCAACTCACTCCCGTTCCAGGAGGGAACACCACTGGCCCTGGCTGACTCGAACACACCAACTGAGGTGGCGCCTTCTGAGTCTAGCCTTGGCACCCCTGATCGCCAAGTCTTCATGGCCACCGGCGACACACCAGGACCCTCAGGGACGGCTCCAGACAAGTACCTTGAGGACATCTCCTCCGACGAGCTGTCTGCCGATGCTCCGGTAGACGAGACCCCCGCCAACAGAGACGCTCGACGCGAGCGTAACAGGAAGCGCAACGAATGACGTCGACGTCTCCGGGACAACCTCCCCATCCGCAACCTCGTGGAAGCTCTCAAGGCGGTCGAGAGCAGAGTACATACTACCCCTGAGCAATGCCTCATGTCGATCACAACGATCGCACGTCAGGCTCAGGGCATACGCGCTGGAGAGGTCATCGCCAAGCTCGCTGAAGACGCTTACTTCATGCGGGTCGACAACAGAGTCAACCAACCTCCTCCCGCCAGGCACCGCGACAACGAAGCTACAAGTCGCAGTGCCAACCACGGTCCCAACCGTACCTGAGCTGAGCTCCCAGCTCAGCCCAACCGTACTCGCTCCAACGCCAGCGGACCTCCACGGGATGGCAACAGCAACCGCAAGGTTGTCCCTCACCGTGCTCCTGCCGGCGGCGGTGGCCACGACCCTGACGGCGGCGGCGGCGACGGTGGAAGCTCCAACCATGGAGCCAACGGAGGGCCGGCGGCGGCGGCGGCCGCGGCGGCCGCGGCCACGCGAACAGTCACGCCTCTGGTGCCTCACAGGGCGGCTACGACGCCCGCCAGAAGATTGAGGAGCTACGGCGGAAGAAGTCGACCACTGCAGGCGACAACGACGGCTTCCTCGCCTTCTCACCTCGACTTCGCAACTTACTCCTCCCCGACAAGTTCAAGCCTCTGGGGATCACCAAGTACGATGCGAAGTAGGACCCCATTCAGTGGCTCAGGTGCTACGCCCTCTCCATCGAGAATGCTGGCGGCGACAACGACACCAAGTGCCTCTACTTCCCCTTCTGCCTGGACCAAGCTCCACTCACATGGCTCGAGTCACTGGACAAGCACTCGATCGACAAGTGGGACCAGGCCGAAGGAGCGAGCTTCACCGCCAATTTCGCGGGCGCCATGGGCCGATCGGGTACTCGCATGGACCTGGCCATGGTCAAGTAGGAACAAGGCGAGACCCTCCGCAAGTACATGCGCCGCTTCTTCGACAAGCGCGCTACAGTAGTCGACGCCACCGACAAGGAGGTCATCGACCTCTTCCAAGACGGCCTCTACCACCGCTACACCTTCGAAGACTTCGGTCGTCGCCGCCCCAGGTCCATCCGACACCTCAAGGACATGATTACGTCCTGGGCGGATGAAGAAGACAAGGCGAACGCCAAGTACGACGCCATCCGTGGCAAGACCAAGCAGAACGCGGGCGGCGGCGGCGGCAGCAACGCGAACCAAGGCAGCCGCAACAACAACAACTACTACTACTACAACTCGGGCCCCAACCGCAAGCGCAAGCCAGACAACACTGCCGCGGCTATCCAATGCCCTGCGAAGGAAAACCCGAAGAGGAACTCCGGCAGCTTCAAAGACTTGCTGAAGGAGAAGTGCCCGTGGCATCCAAACGGCAACCACAACACCGAGCAGTGCTACCAACTCAGGCATGCACTCAAGGATACGCCGGAGCCACCGCACCCTCACGACAAAAAGGGCAAGAAGAAGGACGGTGACAACAACGACTTCCAGGAAGCCGACAAGACTGTCAACGTTCTCTTCGGCAAACTACCCAGCAGGCGGGAGCAGAAGGCTACCCGTCGAGAAGTCATGAGCATTGAACCAGCGGTTCCGACCCCTCTCAGGTGGTCGGAGGTACCCATTACCTTCTCCCGCTTGGATCAATGGACCAGCTTCTCCGAACCAGGACGGTTCCCTCTCGTCCTGAAGCCAGTGGTTGCGGGCTCCAAACTCAACAAGGTCCTCATCGACGGTGGAAGCGGGCTCAACATCCTTTTCACCAAGACCTTGAAGAAGATGAAGCTCGACATCACCCACATGCTAACCAAGAGCAACACGCCCTTCTACGGTATCATCCCCGGTAACGCGGCTATCCCACTAGGCTCAGTGGTCCTGCGAGTTACCTTCGGGGAATCTCGGGACAACTATCGTACCGAGTACGTCAAGTTCGAGGTCGCAGACTTCGAGACTTCCTACCATGCCATCCTCGGCAGACCGGCCATCGCCAAGTTCATGGCGGTGCCACACTACACCTACTTGGTACTCAAGATGCCAAGCCCAGCGGGTGTACTCTCTCTCCAAGGGGACTTGAGGATCTCCCACGACTGCGATACAGAAGCCGTGGAGATCGCCTCCACAAATCAAGTACCCAACACGATGATGGAGGTCTACGCCGCGTCGAAGAAACTTGCTACAAGTGAACTCGACATCCCTGAGAAGTCTGACAACTCCAACAAGCCTCAGCAAGCTGAGATCCTGGTCAAGATGATCGACCTCAGGACATGCGACGCCAGCAAGACCACCACCATCGGGGCCGGCCTCGACCCCAAATAGGAAGACGCGCTCATCAGCTTCCTCCGGGATAACCGCGACATCTTCGCGTCGAAGCCAGCGGACATGCCAGGAGTGCCCAGGGAGCTGATTGAGCACTGCCTCAACGTCGATCCTAAGGCCACCCCCAAGCGACAACACCTCCGACGCTTCGCCGACAATAGACGGGACGCCATCAAGAAGGAACTCGTCAAACTACTCGCGACTGGCTTCATCAGAGAAGTCTTCCATCCTGAGTGGCTCGCCAACCCTGTCCTCGTCCGCAAGAAGAACTCGAACGAGTGGAGGATGTGCGTCGACTACACTGACCTCAACAAGCACTGCCCCAAGGACCCCTTCGGGTTGCCGCGGATTGATCAAGTCATCGACTCCACGGCGGGCTGCAACCTGCTCTGCTTCCTCGACTGCTACTCCGGGTACCACCAGATCGCGATCAAGGAGGAGGACTAGGAAAAGACCGCGTTCATCACCCCGTTTGGCGTGAACTGCTACACGACCATGTCCTTCGGGCTGTAGAACACTGGTGCAACGTATCAACGAGCTATACAGGCCTGCTTCAAGAAGCAGCTCAACAAGAACGTCGAGGCCTACGTGGATGACGTGGTCGTCAAGACCAGAAACTCCAGTACCCTCATCGACGACCTTGAAGAGACTTTGGCATCCCTGCGCGAGTACCGCTGGAAGCTCAACCCGAACAAGTGCGTCTTCGGCGTACCTTCGGGCAAACTACTCGGCTTCATCATCAGCCAACGCGGCATCGAAGCCAACCCCGAGAAGATCTCCGCCATCAACAGCATGAAAGCTCCCACGTGCATCAAAGACGTCCGTAAGCCGACCGGTGCATGGCGGCATCGAACGTATTTATCTCGAAGCTTGGAGAACAGGGGCTCCCCTTCTTCAAACTACTCAAGCACCAAGAGAAGTTCGTGTGGACTCCGTAGGCGGATCAAGCCCTTGCCCGCCTCAAGGACTTCCTATCAAAGCCACCGGTCCTCACGGCTCCTCGCAAAGGCGAGCGCCTCATCGCTCTACCTCGCTGCGACTACTCACGTGGTCAGTACTACCATCATCGTCGAGCGGCAGGAAGACGGCCACGCCTACCCAGTCCATCGCCCAGTCTACTTCGTCAGCGAGGTCCTATCCGAGTCCAAGGCACGCTATCAGCCTATGCAGAAGCTCCTGTACGCAGTACTCATCACCTCGCGGAAGCTACGACACTACTTCCAGGAGTACTCAATCTCCATCGTCACCGACTACCCGCTCGGCGACATCCTGCGGAACCAAGATGCTACTGGAAGAATCTCTAAGTGGGCAGTCAAGCTCGGCGCCCTCACCATCGACTTCAAGCCACGCACAACCATCAAGTCGCAGGCTCTAGTCGACTTCATGGCAGAGTGGCGGGAGAACCAGCTACCTACTTCAACCGTGCGACCAGAGCATTGGGTGATGTACTTCGACGGCTCACTCAACCTCAAGGGCGCAGGTGCAGGGGTACTCCTGATCTCTCCAACGGGCGAACAACTCAAGTACGTCCTGCAGATCTTCTGTAAGGTCTCAAACAACGAAGCCGAGTACGAAGCTCTTCTACACGGGCTCCGCCTCGCGGCTTCACTGGCATCAAGCGGCTACTAGTCTACGGCGACTCCGCAGTGGTCATCAACCAAGTCAACAAGTCCCGGGACCGCAACAAGGAGAACATGGACGCCATCGCCTAGAAGTCCGCAAGCTCGAGAACAAGTTCTACGGTCTCGAGTTCCACCACATCGTCCGCGACAACAACGTTGCAGCGAACGTCCTGTCGAAGCTTGGATCTACCCGCGCTCAAGTACCAGCGGGTGTATTCGTTCACGAGCTTCACGCGCCTTCCATCCCAGAGCAGGCGCCATCGACCACTGTCCCAGCCAACCCACCGGCCGGACAGGAGGTCATGATGATCGACGTGGACTGGAGGCAACCCTTCATCGACTACCTCAGCGAGCAGAAGGTTCCCTCGGACAAAAACTTGGCCGAGCAGCTCATCCGCCGCGCCAAGTCCTACGTCCTCGTCAGAGATAAGCTTTACAAGCGGGGCGCATCTTCTGGAGTACTCATGAAGTGCGTCCCTCGGCAAGAAGGCAAGGACATCTTGGAGGAGATCCACAAGGGCGTCTGCGGCAACCACGCGTCCTCCCGCACGCTGGTCAGCAAGGCCTTCCGGCGAGCCTTCTATTGGCCCACCGCTCTGGGCGACGCTGAAGAACTCGTCAGAAGGTGCCAAGGATGCCAGTACTTCGCCAAGCAGCAACACGTCCCAGCCTACAAGCTAGTCACCATACCGCCAACCTGGCCCTTCGCTTGCTGGGGGCTCGACATGATTGGGCCACTGCCGACTGCGCCAGGAGGTTTCAACAGAGTACTGGTGGCCATCGACAAGTTCACCAAGTGGATCGAGGTCAAGCCGGTCACATGCCCTAAGGCTGACAGAGTACTCGACTTCTTGGATGAACTCGTGCATCGCTACGGACTACCCCACCGCATCATCACAGACCTGGGATCCAACTTCAACAACCACCAGTTCTGGGAGTACTGCGAGAACAGCAGGATCGACGTCTGATATGTCTCAGTTGCCCATCCTCGGGCCAACGGACAAGTCGAGCGCGCCAACGGGATGGTGCTCGACGCATTCAAGAAGCGGCTACACGACGCTGCTAACTCCAAAGGAGGCAAGTGGATCAAGGAACTACCCAACGCACTCTGGGGGCTACGAACTCAGCCTTCCAAGCCAACGGGGCAATCCCCTTACTTCCTGGTCTACGGCTCCGAAGCAATTCTCCCTGCTGATGTCATATGGAACTCACCAGCAGTGGAACACTACGACGAAGGCGTCTCGGAAGACAGCAGACGAGCTGACATCGACAGCCTCGAAGAAGCTCGCTGCGCTGCCCTCGTCCAATCAGCAAGGTACCTGGAGGGTATCCGACGCTACCATGATCGCAACGTCAAGGAACACTCCTTCAACGTCGGTGATCTCGTCCTCCGTCGTATCCAGAACACGGAAGGACTACACAAGCTCAGCTCCCCCTAGGAAGGTCCCTTCACAATTGCAAAGGTGACCGGGCCGGTCTCCTACCGCCTCCAAACACTTGAAGGCGAAGACATCAACAACTCATGGAACGTCGACCAACTCTGTCGATTCTACGCCTAGTCTACACGACTACTCCGGGGCTCAAGTCTACACGACTACATCAAGACCCCTTCGCCGTAAGCGGCCTCTGGGTCCTGGCACCAGTCTCCGGACTACTCCTCCGCCGTAAGCGGCCTCCGGATCCTGGCACCAGTCTCCGGACTACCCCTCTCCAGGATCCAGCCCGCGCGGCTACCTACGGATCCTGGGCTGCGATGAGCGACAAAGGACTCTAGCAGCGGTCTACTGAGAGACCATGTACTCCAAGATCCAGCCTACACGGCTACCTACAGATCTACTGTTGTAAGCGGCTACTCGCCCTAGCACCACTTAGCTGTAAGCGGCCTCCGGGTCCAGGCGACTACTCTGTAAACTACGGCCCTGGCCATCCAGGTGTACTTCTTCAGTAATAAAGTTTGATCGTTCATCAACTTCTTTACTGTCTACCTCCCTCAACGGGACTACCGCCGAGTACGACTACTCGCACCAACTCCACGATGGGACTCCGCACTCTGAGATCGTGACTACGAGTACTCATTGATGGAACTTTTCTTTCATTTATACTTGAACAATTACATTACAAATGTTCTTGTATATACACTGCCATGAGCTAACTACTACAGGACTACTGGAGGTTTAGCTTCTCGGCGACTTGCTCCCCAATGGGCGCCATCTGCTCCAGCAGCTCCGTGTACTGCTCATCCGTACAGTTGGCGGCTACCCCGCCAGCGACTACATCTACCGGCGCCTTCGGGAAGTATGACTTCATGAAGGCGAGCACCTACGTCGGGATCGACTTCGCGAGATGCTTCACGTACGTCGCCAGCCGGCTTGGGGCTTCCTTGAGGCGATCCACGAGCGGCGCTATCTTGGGGCCGCCAGGATGAGGCACCAAGAGCCTTGCAATCGGGAGCGCGGCTTCTTCAAGCTCCTTCAGCTAGGCCCGCAGCGCCTCGCAATCCTCGTTCAGCTTCTGCAACGATTTGTAGCAGTTGACGAGGTCACGATCAGCAGCAATTCGAAGCTCCATGTGTTTGTCACACTCGAAGGCAAGCTCCTTATAGTCAAGCTCGAGTACCTGGAGGGCCTCCTGCTCCCGGTAGAAGAGGTTCTTCATATCCGTCTCTGAAGTCCTCAACTGCTCCACCCGGGTCTCAAGCTCTGCAAAAACAACAAGGCACAGTGGGTCAGACTACCTCTCGACCTCCAACGACTACTCAACAAGTCAAGCGGTGTACCTCTGTTCTTGTTGCGGAGCGTCTTGTTCCTCTGCACCAAGTCGTCGCTCTTTGCCTGCATGTCCTGGATATCATTGTGGTACTTGGCAAAGGTGGCGTCGAGCTTGGACTGCATGGCGGCCGCGTGCTTCCGCGACTTCAAGAGTTGTTCTTCCAACGCCTCAGCCCGGAGCACCGTGTCGCCGAAGCCTTGCAGCATGCTTGACTTCTCACGGGACCTCTCCACGACGTCCTGCACAGACAACACATGTCAAAATGAGTACTCAACAACAGAGGATTGACTACTCAGGAGTTCAAAATACTCACCTTCATCCATTGCTCAGCCTGGCGGACCGCCTCCAGGTGCCTGGCTACCGTCGCCGGGTCCACCAAGTCGTCGGCCAGCAGCTCTACCCTGCCACGACTACTCGCGGCGGCTTCTGTCATCGGAGCAGAGAGAATGGGCTCTGCGTCTTGTATCTCCGAGGAGCGGATAGCCACCTCCAGAGCGATCTCTGGCGACGTGGTTGTTGGTGTTTTAGACCGGCAAACCTACCAAGGGGGTGCCCGAGGTAGTAGATTGTGCGGTGGGGATCGTGATCGGGAGACCGAGAACTCGAAGGTATGCGCAAGGACACGGGACACAAGATTTGTACAGGTTCGGGTCGCCAAGGTGGCGAGCCCTACGTCCTGTTTGGGGGATCAAGTATGGCGCCCTGCGCTTGGTGTTGGGTTGTCCCCGGAGGGATTGAGGATGTGCGGCTAGGTACCCGCCCTCCTTTATATAGTCCGGGGGCGGGTTCCTAGTCGGTTACAAGGTAGGAGTCCTAGTAGGAGTACACAGAGCGAGTCCTAGTATGAGTACGGGGAATTCTACCAGAGTCCGTCTTCTACTATTCTTCCTTCCTTGCATGAGTACCCGGGAGTATGCCCGACAAGCCCCCGAGCACGTTGGAGTCGAGAGTAGTAGTTCGAGTAGTCTTGAAGCCTCTTCGAGTAGTCCTTGAGCGTCCTCGAGTACCGCTTGGAGAAGCCTTCAATAGTACTTGAACTCGCCGCGAGGCCGGAAGGTGGTCCAAACTCATCGGTCTTGAAAAAATTTGAATGATGTGTGTAGCATAGCAGCCCCCGAGCCTTGAAATGATTAGGTAATCAATCCAAGGGTCTTCGTGTTCGCGAAGCCATCATCCGAGTACTCTTGCAGCGTGTAGCCCCCGAGATAAGAGAGCCGTATGAGCCACGTCGAGTAGTGATTGGTGAGGAGCCCCCGAGCTTGAGAGCGAGCGAAGCATGCCTTGAAGTTATCTTCAAGTAGCCCCCGAGCCGGGAGAGATTCCAAGTAGCGCTTGGCGTCGAGCCGTGGAGCTTGAGAAGTAGTCGTGCCGTCAGAGCAGACTTTAGGTGCGACCAAAGTCGACTTTAGATGCCGGCAGAGCGGACTTTAGAATGCGACTTGAAAACCGAAGTCGACTTTGTGCCGCGCGGAGCGGACTTTGAGATGCGACTTGAAAACCGAAGTCGACTTTTGTGCCGCGCGGAGCGGACTTTGAGATGCGACTTGAAAACCGAAGTCGACTTTTGTGCCGCGCGGAGCGGACTTTGAGATGCGACTTGAAAACCGAAGTCGACTTTTGTGCCGCGAGGAGCGGACTTTGAGATGCGACTTTAGAAGTCGACTTTTGTGCCGCGTAGAGCGGACTTTAGGTGCGACTGCAGTAGTCGACTTTGTGCCACGCGGGGTGGACTTAAGATGCAAAAAACGAAAAGCACTTTCCGGAAAGCCAAAGCGAATAAAAAATCAGAAAAAACGAGTAGTTTAGCCGCCGGAGCGAGCTTAAGATTGCGACCGGAGTCGGCTTGTGCCACCGGAGTGGGCTTGGGTGCGACCGGAGTCGGCTTGTGCCACCGGAGTGGGCTTAAGTACCCGAGCCATGGATTTCAGACCCAAAGTACAGTTGCCGCCAGAGCGGGCTTGTGCCACCGGAGTGGGCTTAAGTACCTGAGTCATGGATTTCAGACCCAAGGTACGATTGCCGCCGTAGCGGGCTTGTGCCACCGGAGTGGGCTTAAGTACCGAGCCATGGATTTCGCACCCAAGGTACGGGTGCCACCGTAGTGGACTTGAAGGTGCGACCGGAGTCGACTTGCGTACTCGGGCCATGGATTTCGCACCCAAGGTACGGAGCGCGAGTACTTAGGGTACTTGGACCCATGGTACGGAGCGTGAAGACCACGTGCGCCTAGGTTCCATCGTCGCCAGACCCGAGGGCCGCTTACAGCTAGGTTCCATCGAACCTTACACACGTAGTATGCCATCGAAGCAGGCGAAGATGCGACCGGAGTCGACTTTAAGATGCCGCACGGAGCGGACTTTAGAATGCGACTTTAGAAGTCGACTTTAGATTGCCGCACGTATCGGACTTTAGAAACTGCCTCCTAGGGATAGCCCCCGAGTTGATGAAGTAGACTCGCGGTGACTTGATTGATATGCCCCAAGAGTAGTCAGCAGAGTGTAGCTCCCGTGAAAACCCGCCGAGAAGCATACACAAATGAGTAGTCGGCAAGCAGTCCTACATGATGAGGAGAACAAGCCAAGAAAACAAGCAATCATTTAGATAAATGACTTAGCTGTTGCTGCCTGGGCAGACTTGCAGATGAAGCCGTGGCGATCGGCGATGGAGCCGCGACGGTTGCTGCTGAAGTCGACTAGTCAGAGTTGATTCCAACTAGTTGTTGGTGGCGTGACTGCCGTTCTCGACTAGTTTGGAAAACTAGTCGAGATGAATGGTCGACGCGATGCGACCGGGGAAGATGACGTCGTGGCGGCGCGCGGCGTACTCGAAGTAGAGCCAGTGTTGCCGCGAGACAAGTAGTCACGACGCACGGCGTGGATGAAGTAGAGCCAGCGTGGCCGCAAGACGAAGTCGCGGCGCACGGTGTAGTCGATGATGAGCCGCGTGACGGCCGCGCGACGTGCCGAGGCACCCGACGCGCAGCGTAGGCGGAGTAGTCGACGATGAGCCCGCGTGAGGCGAAGTAGTCGACGACGAGCGGCGCGACAAGCCGCGTGGCGAGCCGCGCGATGTGCCGAGGGCACCCGGACGCGCGGCGTAGGCAAAGTAGTCGACGACGAGCCCGCGTGAGGCGAAGTAGTCGACGACGAGCGGCGCGACAAGCCGCGTGGCGAGCCGCGCGACGTGCCGAGGCACCCCGACGCGCGGCGTAGGCAAAGTAGTCGACGACGAGCCCGGAGTAGTCGACGACGAGCGCGCGAGGAGCCGCGTGACGAGCCGCGCGACGAGCCGAGGCACCCGGACGCGCGACGAAGACGAAGTAGTCGACGACGAGCTCCGGGCGAGGCGGAGTAGTCGACGACGAGCATGCGCGAGGCGGAGTAGTCGACGACGAGCGGCGCGAGGAGCCGCGTGACGAGCCGCGCGACGAGCCGAGGCACCCGGGACGCGCGACGAAGACGAAGTAGTCGACGACGAGCCCGGGCGAGGCGGAGTAGTCGACGACGAGCCGCGCGAGGCGCGAGTAGTCGACGACGAGCTCGCGCGAGGCGGAGTAGTCGACGACGAGCGGCGCGAGGAGCCGCGTGACGAGCCGTGCGACGAGCCGAGGCACCCCGACGCGCGACGAAGACGAAGTAGTCGACGACGAGCCCGGGCGAGGGCGGGAGTAGTCGACGACGAGCCCGCGCGAGGCGGAGTAGTCGACGACGAGCGGCGCGAGGAGCCGCGTGACGAGCCGCGCGACGAGCCGAGGCACCCGGACGCGCGACGAAGACGAAGTAGTCGACGACGAGCCTGGGCGAGGCGGAGTAGTCGACGACGAGCCTGCGCGAGGCGGAGTAGTCGACGACGAGCTCCGCGCGAGGCGGAGTAGTCGACGACGAGCGGCGCGAGGAGCCGCGTGACGAGCCGCGCGACGAGCCGAGGCACCCTGGACGCGCGACGAAGACGAAGTAGTCGACGACGAGCCCGGGCGAGGCGAGTAGTCGACGAGCGGCGCGGCGAGCCGCATGACGAGCCGCGCGATGTGCCGAGGCACCCGGACGCACCCGCGTAGGCAAAGTAGTCGACGACGAGCCCGGAGTAGTCGACGACGAGCGGCGCGAGGAGCCGCGTGACAAGCCGCGCGACGAGCCGAGGCACCCCGGACGCGCGGCGTAGGCGAAGTAGTCGACGACGAGCCCGGAGTAGTCGACGACGAGCGGCGCGGCAAGCCGCATGACGAGCCGCGCGATGTGCCGAGGCACCCCGACGCGCGGCGTAGGAAGATTGATTCCGCTTTGACAAGAGCAAGGCGACTTGCTTCAATGGATCTCGGCGAGTCGACGAGAGGATTGATCTTGTTGACGAGGGTCCTTCGACCTCGCCGGTGGTGATGATCACCCCTACCTGGCGCGCCAGCTGTCGGTGTTTTAGACCGGCAAACCTACCAAGGGGGTGCCCGAGGTAGTAGATTGTGCGGTGGGGATCGTGATCGGGAGACCGAGAACTCGAAGGTATGCGCAAGGACACGGGACACAAGATTTGTACAGGTTCGGGTCGCCAAGGTGGCGAGCCCTACGTCCTGTTTGGGGGATCAAGTATGGCGCCCTGCGCTTGGTGTTGGGTTGTCCCCGGAGGGATTGGGGATGTGCGGCTAGGTACCCGGCCCTCCTTTATATAGTCCAGGGGGCGGGTTCCTAGTCGGTTACAAGGTAGGAGTCCTAGTAGGAGTACACAGAGCGAGTCCTAGTAGGAGTACAGGGGAATTCTACCAGGAGTCCGTCTTCTACTATTCTTCCTTCCTTGCATGAGTACCCGGGGAGTATGCCCGACAGTGGTGACTTCCTCCCCTCCGGTCGCCGTGGCGGCCTCCTCGGCGGCTATGTTCATCTGCTCGGGGGCTCCACTGGCAGCCTCCGGCACCTCTGGTGTCGACTTCTGCATGGGCACCCCCGCAGGGATGTCACTGTCGGGCATACTCCCCGGGTACTCATGCAAGGAAGGAGGAAGAGTAGAAGATGGACTCCTACTAGAATTCCCCTGTACTCCTACTAGGACTCGCTCTGTGTAATCCTACTAGGACTCCTGCCTTGTAACCGACTAGGAACCCACCCCTTGGACTATATAAAGGAGGGTCGGGTACCTAGGAGGAGATCCTCAATCCCTGCGGGGAACAACACCAAGCGCAGGGCGCAATACTACCCCAAACAGGACGTAGGGTAGCTACTCCGGCTACCCGAACCTGTATAAATCTTGTGTCTTGTGTCCTCGCGCATACCTTCGAGTTCTAGATCATGGTGATCCCCACCTTCTACCTTGCTACGGGTACCTCCCATGGAGGTTGAGTGGTTTAAACATCGACAGCTGGCGCCCACCGTGGGGCGATCGTCACGATCATCAGGCGAATTCGAAGGACCAAATCAAGATCAATCTACTCGGCGCAAACGGATTCCAATTCGCCGAGTTTGAAGTTCTCCACGTCAACTCGCCGTATCCGAGAGAAGCACATGAACCAAGCGGAAACAGCGCCAATTCCTTTTTTTTCCGCCTCGGTTCCCAAGTCGTCGGGTTGGAGATCAAGATGGACACATCACCGTCCAAATCCGAATCAAAGTGGAGCAATCCCAGACACTGTCACACATCCAGGCCAAGATTCCAAGCTACCAAGGATTCTCCAAGTTCTTTGCTCCATGCACCTGGAAGACGTACGCAGCTACGACTACGTCAACTACGTCGTACCGGCTCTACATCAACTTCACCGTGCACTGCGACTACTCGTCACCCGGCCGCACGGCTCCGCGAGTACTCGTCTCTCGGCCGCAGCGGCTCTACATCGACTACGCCGTACGCCGCCGCGATGTCGTCTTCTGGGCGTACGACTACCTCGACTACTTATCTCGACTAGTTTCAACTCGAAAACTAGTCGAGGACGGCTCCCGCGGCATCAACAACTAGTCCGGATCCACCTCCAACTAGTCGACTTCAGCTCCAACCGTCGCGGCTCCATCACTGACCGCCATGGCTTCGTCGACACTCGTTCACGAATCAAGCTAAGTCACTTATTTCAATAATTAATTTTTCTTTGGCTTGTTCTCCACATACAGGAACCAACGCCAAAGACTACTTCGTGTACGTCTCTCAACGGCTACCTGCCAGCAGAGCTACACCGTGCCAACTATTCCTTGGGGACCGTTGACTGACTGTCACAGGCTTGGTACACCAAATTAGGAGGCTCTTGCCACGATGTTTCGTGTACTAAGTGCTGGAGGCGCACAACGGCTACACCCTGAGGAGGCACTGCGCAATCCTGCTCTCCGCCATGCGGAACAACGAGCAATCTCGCTCTCTCTTGTCGCCATGTCGACTACTTTCGTCTACCTCTTAATGGTCTCGTTTCAGTAGCACACGCCTTGATCCGCGCAAAGCCTCGGCTCTCCTGTCATGCCTCCACGCCCCCAGCGGCTATGGCTAAACAGCTCCTCGCAGACCGAGCGCTTAAACCAGCCTCTCCCGTCATGCCTTCATGCCCCCGGCGGCTATGGCTAAACAACCGATCACGAGACCGGGCGCTAAACCGCATCGACTAACTACTCGACGCCTTACGACCGAAACAAGAGCATGACACATGACATTTACATCTATATTCATATTTGTATTTGTCATTTGTAGATTCAATTTCTACAAAAATGCTACATAATGTACGCATCTCTACTTTCAGGTCAAGCTCCGGCGACGACTTCCAGTACGCTCCGCGTACCTCCACCGGCGTGGCTAGTTCCCGAACTCGGGGGCTACGCACCAAATCACTACTCGACAACAACTCGAGTAGTCTCTGCTAGCTCTCTAGCTCGGGGGCTCAACATCAACAACTACTCGACGTGGCTCCTACGGCTCTCTTGGCGACGAGCTCGGGGGCTGAACGCTACAATAGTACTCAGATGATGGCTTTCGCGAACACTGAAGACCCTTGGATTGATTACCTAATCATTTCAAGGCTCGGGGGCTGCTATGCTACACCCATCATTCAAATTTTTCAAGACGGAAGATTTGGAATCAAGATTGACCCCTCGCCCAGAGTCCGCAACTCAACCTAAGGCTCGAGGGCTACTCCATATGGAGTGCGATTTTGCAACCGCACTTCCATATAATCTCGACTTCAAGACTGATGAGCTGGACCACCTTCCAGCCCTCGCGGCAGTTCAAGTACTATTGAAGGCTTCTCCAAGCAGTACTCGAGGATGCTCAAGAACTACTCGCAGAGGCTTCAAGACTACTCGAACTACTACTCTCGACTACAATGTGCTCGGGGGCTTGTCCGGCATACTCCCCGGTACTCATGCAAGGAAGGAGGAAGAGTAGAAGACGGACTCCTACTAGAATTCCCCTGTACTCCTACTAGGACTCGCTCTGTGTAATCCTACTAGGACTCCTGCCTTGTAACCGACTAGGAACCCACCCCCTGGACTATATAAAGGAGGGCCGGGTACCTAGGAGGAGATCCTCAATCCCTCCGGGGAACAACACCAAGCGTAGGGCGCAATACTACCCCAAACAGGACATAGGGTAGCTACTCCGGCTACCCGAACCTATATAAATCTTGTGTCTTGTGTCCTCGCGCATACCTTCGGGTTCCAGATCATGGCGATCCCCACCTTCTACCTTGCTGCAGGTACCTCCCATGGAGGTTGAGTGGTTTAAACACCGACAGTCACTCCCTTCGGCCTCGGCACCTGTCAAAGAGAAGACAAGTGTATCAGCGACTACGACTACTCCTCGAGGAGCTCTACAGCTTTAGAAGAGTACTTACCTTCGACCACGCTGGCCTCAGGCAACGACGCCTCAGTAGCCGGCGCTTCGGGCACCGCCTGGGGAGCAGGAGCGGACTCCTCGGCGGGCGGCGCGACTTCTTCCTCCGCCACCGCCGTAGAGGGTTCATCCCCCTCCCAGGACAGATCTGTTGATTTCCTGCAGAAGCACACACAATTGGTTGTCAGTCAAACTCAACTACTACAACAAGCACTACTCGGGAAGATGTAGTACTTACAAGCTTGACCGGACTATCGTCACGGTCGGAGCACCGAGGATGCTAGCAATATCTACCAGTCCACCCTCGGCGGGCGTTTCTTCTTGCACCTCGGCGGCCACTGCCTCCTCTGCAGCCGACGGCGGCCGCGTGCGCCGCCCTCCCCGCGCTCCCCGTGGCCACCACCTCTTCAACGGCGGTGGTCGCGGGCTCCGTGCTCCCCTGAGGAGCAGGAGACTGGCGCTCCAACTGCGTTAGGAGCTCTTCAACAGTGGGAGCTGGGCTACGACTCCCAGCGGGTCCCCCCACTGTGTTCCACTCGCCTTCGTCACCCTCATCAACGGGCCCGCTCGGCGCACCTCCCCGCATACAAGGGGGCTCGCTCCATTAGCAAGTCAACTTGAACGACTACTACTCGACTACACTAGTCAAGACAACTTACCTCTTGAGGTGTGGCCTCGAGACCTTCGCCCTCTTCGTCACCCGCTTGCGGGCGGGGTTGTGCGGCCTCCGCGG
Organism: Cenchrus americanus; assembly: GCA_947561735.1. Classification (NCBI taxonomy): domain Eukaryota; kingdom Viridiplantae; phylum Streptophyta; class Magnoliopsida; order Poales; family Poaceae; genus Cenchrus; species Cenchrus americanus. The sequence goes on from OX387240.1 coordinate 199,186,151, forward strand.
CGGTGCAGCGAGACTAGCCTCCAGGCTAGCCGGCGGGTCCTGCACGAGGGGCACATGCGGTAGGCCAGGACGGCTGAACCGCGACCGCAGCTGGAAGCGGTCCTGCAGCGTCTCCTCGTCGTCATCCTCGTCAGACGTATCCTCCACGACCACGGTGTCATTCCCTTCGTCGACTTCTCGTCGCTCCTTAGCTTTGGCTTTTCCCTCCTCCGGGATCTCGACTTCTTGAGGAGGTGGCTGCGGCTCGGAGACGAACCTCTTCAAGTCGTCCTACAAGACACAAGACATCAGCGCGACTACTCACACAAATGAGTACTCGACTAGGGGGTACGACTACTTACCTCCTTCGGCGGGCGTGTGGCGGAGTACTCCGGGACCGGACACGCCGTGTACGGTGGCATGTCCTTGAAGATACGCGTTAGCCGATCAACAATGTCGTCGTCGTCGACTTCATCTCCTGGCATCCGCGACGTGTCGTCGTCGCCGGTGTACTCGAAACCCAAGGTGTCGCGGGCCATCAGCGGCTGCACCTTGCGCTTCATGAAGCTGAAGGCCACATGCTCAGCTCTCAGCCCGGCTTCTCTCAACATCTTGATGCGCGCCAACAGCTCGGGGAGCTAGATCCCCTCTTGCATCGTGGGCTCCGTGTTCCACCAGGCGCGATGCTTGGGTTGCTTCCCGCTCGGCTTCGGCAACCCAGGGTGGTGGTTCGTGACGTAGAACCATATTGCCTTCCAATCTTGGTTGGAGTCAATGATCTTGTACGCGAGGTACTGCTCGGCCGCGTCCTCCCGCATCTGGATGCCCGCTCCACCAACTACTCGAGGGTTGCTTGCGCTCGGCTGGGGCTTCACCCGGAAGAACTTCTGGAACAAGATCCAGTGGGGCTTGATCCGCAGGAATGCTTCACAGAAATGGATGAAGACTGCGGTATGGAAAATACCGTTGGGGTTGAGGTTAAGGTACTCAACTCCGTAGTACCCGAGGAGGCCTTTGAAGAAGTCGCTGGCCGGAAGCGCGAGTTCGCGCTCCGCGAAGTGCGCGAACATCGGGATCTCGTCTTTGGCTTTCTCCATTGGGTACGGATCTCTGGCGGTGGCTCTCCACAGATCGACCTCCTTCTCCCGGACAAATCCGCTATTGAGAAGGGCCAACAAATCCTTGGTCTTCACCTTCAACTTTTTCCACTCGCGGCTTGGATCTGGCTGCGGTGGAGACATTGGCGGCGCTGCCCCCGTGGCAGCCACGGCGGCCTCATCGCGGCTCCTTTTCTTCCCGGCGGTCTTCGCGGACTTGGACGGTGATGGCTTCATTCTCCAAGTACACGGCGTCTTCACGCGCATCCACTCGGGGGCTACTCCGGCAGCTCTGGGTGGCGGCGCGTTTGGATCTACAGCGGCGGCGGCACGCGCAGATCTATTCGAATGGCTACAACAGCGATGGGTGGAAAACCCTAAGGGTTTTGGCTTCTATTTATAAGTCAAAACGGCCCTCCAACGGCCGGATGGATAAGTCCGCGCTCGGCTGACTCAGCGGCCGCGCGTGACTCTTCGTATTCTACTAGTCGACGCGCCTCACCTCGGGGGCTCGGCTACTTCTACTCGTCAACCTGGGAAGCGACAAGTCTCAAGAGCATCTCAGGACACATTCTACAAGATGACCCTTCAATTCGAGAGGAAGTACTCGACTCAAGGCTCGGGGGCTCCGTGCCACGTGTCCTTCGGTTTTTTCTCTCCGGATTTTTCGGGATATTCTTGCCAAGACTTCAGGTGGACCCTCAGCCTGAGCCTACGACTCAACCTAAGGCTCGGGGGCTACTCCATATGGAGTGCGATTTTACAATCGCACTTCCATATCAACTTCAAGACAACACAGGCATTTTTGAAGACCTTCGAGGGTAGCACTCGAGGACGCTTGGGACTACTCGAGAAGACTTCAAGATTGCTCAGATATCAGCTGGAGTACATTCCAGCCTCGGGATGCTTCGACTACTCTTGAGGACTTTTGACTTGTAGTACTTGGGGACGCTTGAGGACTACTCGTTAAGGCCGTCAAGACTACTTGAAGCTATCCTTCTCGACTACAAAGTACTCGGGGGCTTGTCGTATGGACCTCCCTGTGCCCACTACCTCGGTGGGTACCAGGACCGACTACTCGGTGGGCCCCTGGGACTACCCGGCTTGCGCTACATGGCATCTCATGGCGTGGAGCACAAGGACTACAGAGGAGTAGTACTCGGTTAGGGAGTTGTACATGTTCCGCACTGTATGGAGGACTCCTAGACGTACTCGACTAGTACTCTCTCCCTACTCCGACTTGTAACCCTGCCTCCCGGACTATATAAGGCAAGGCAGGACCTTTCTCTAGCATCTAACTCAACTCACGGCGTACTATTACACATCCTGTAATCGTACCCTATCAATCCAGAGCTACGCAGCATACAGGACGTAGGGTATTACGCACCTCGCGGCCCGAACCTGTCTAAATTGTGTGCCACGTGTCTCTTCCTTCGAGTTACCGATCTCGGCGAGTCACATTCATCTACTTCGGGTACTCCCCTTAGTATGTTGCCGGTCTAAAACACCGACAGTACCCGCCTGGGTAGTGGGCCCAGGGATGTCCGTACGGCACAGGTCATCCACATCGAGGTAGTTGTTGGAAGGGGGTTTCGTAATGGTGGGTTGCATATTAATTTCAATGATTTTGAGAGGTTAGTTTGTCGGGGAATGCAAGATTTAACAGTTGGTAGAGTTGTATTTGTTGTGACGTATTGGGTGTTTTTTTATAAATGTATAGGAGTTGGTTTTGGCAAAAGTTTAGAGGCTCTTTTGTAAAAAAAGTGAAATGTTGGACCGTTTAATGGAATGAAACATCTTTTTCTTGCATCATGAGTTTAGTTTTAAAGTACAGGACCTTCTTTATGAAAGTGTGGAGTACCGAGTAGTTGTTGTAAAATTGAAGGTTGTTTCAATATTAAGTTTTGGGTGTTTTGTGATTTGTGGGAAATCAGATGTCTTTTTCATAAGAGTCTGTAGCTTTTAGGTGGATTGGTGCGAAGTTCAAGGTCCTTTTTGAAAAATTGTGGGTTGTAAACATATTTTTCTGAAAGTTGAGGGGCTCATTTGTAAGAAATCTTGAACTGCGGAGATTGCGGATGGATTGTTGCGAAGTTCGAAGTCCTTTTTGAAAAATTATGAACTGCAAACATATTTTTCCATAAGTTTAGAGGCCCATCCTAAAAAGATCCGCAGACTGGGAGACCATTTTTTTGCCTAATGGAAGGACCTCTATGCAAAACATCCTTTCCTAGGTCGATTTGAGCCGTCCACGTGACCGATCCGACAGACGGTTAAAGCGAGTAACGTGGTCTGCTTCTTTGGCCTCGGTATTGGCCGAGAATCATAAGATTGCAAGCCCGATTATGTAATTCGGGCCAAAACAAACGAGCCCATCTTCCTTGCACAATTGTTTTCAGCCCAATGAAAACAATTTGCACGTCCACGTGTCATCCACGTCAGCAAAACCGCCCTTCAAAACTGTTGGATGACCTAATTTGCACGATTTTGATAGTTTGATGGTCAAAGATTTTTGATTTTGAGGTTAGATGGCCAAAACCAAACTGAGACGATAATTCGATAGCTAAAAATGAATCTTTTCCTGATAATATATATGAACTGAAAAACTAAAACAGCCTACAATTTAAAAACGAAGGAAGTACAATCCAATCTCATAATATGAGGAATGATTTATTTGGATTATGATATTTGGCACGTGCATTGTCTTGTTATAATCTGTTTGAGCTTAAAGATCACAAGCCCGACTATGTAATCCGAGCCAAAACCAACAAGCCCGATTCCTTGCAGATGTTTTCAGCCAAATAAATTCTCATCTTCCTCGCAATTTTGTGGATCCTACTACTTGTAGTTTTTGTACATCCTCTCAAACAATATATATACTTTTTGTACAAAATGATCAAATACAAATATACAATTGTGTTTCAAGTTAACTGAAAAAAAGTCTAGGTTCCAACACAAGTACATATCTACTTGCTTATATGTGCAGAGAAATTTGTGACACCTAAAATAAGCGCTGTTATGTACAGCTTCAAGAGGTTACACCGGTGGCAAGGCATCTTCAGCCGGCCGTTCCTCTTCAGCATCAGCAGCGGCGGCGGCAGGTTTTACTGCGGCAACTTTTCGCTGCGACTGCAAGAGGTTGCACCGGCACACGGGGCACGTCCGGTGCGAGTGCAGCCACATGTCGATGCACTCCACGTGGAACAGGTGCTTGCACGCCGGCAGCTGCCGCACCATCTCGCCGGCCTCCACGGCCTCCAGGCACACCGAGCACTCCTCGCCGTCAGCTGCTTCCCCGGACTCAAGGTCGCCGCCGCTGCCAACGCCCTCGGCGCCGTCAACCGTGTAGGCGAACGTCGGCAGCGCGTCGATCGCGGCCTTGGGCATCCCGAACCGGCGCCGCGCCCGCGCGGCGACGACGACTCCGGCTGCGTCGGCGGCCGCTGCCTCGCTGTCCCCGGCGCTGGCGCCGCCGTCGTCCGGCCCCGCGCACCAGTTCGTGGGCGCGAAGCAACCAGCGACGCCGAAGGCGACCAGAGCGAGGCCGCCGAACGTGAAGGCCATCCATACGTTGACGGAGGTAGCCAGGACGCAGAACAGGACCAGCGCCACCGCGCAGGCCGCGATGCCGTAGCACGCCCCGTTCCCAGCTCCACGCCGACCGCCATCTTCGCCGCCGCCGCCGCCAGCGTCAGCGACGCGGATGCCACGCGACCTCGCCGAGACCAGGGTCGGCATGATCACTACTCGTTTCGTACGTGCTTGTGTACCACCACCGGCTGACCAGCAGCAGCAGAGGAGGAGGATACAGTTCAGTTGGTGGTGACTGATGCGCAGGTTTTCTGTGTGCGGTTGTGCTGCGGTGCGCGGCGGGAAGGAATTAATAGGCGTCGCCGGAGCTCGTGGATTAGCGCGCGCGCGGCGCGGCGTTCTCATGTGGAGAGCGCCGGCGGCGGGGCGGAGAAATACGGTGGTGGTTGTTTGACGGGAGACACGTAGGGTGGTCGAGGCGTCAACTCCGGTCAAGTTTCAGGCGCACGGCGCCCGCCGTCTGCTAAGTAATTTTTTTTATCACGGAGATGGAGGTGTCGTCGTGGGATGCTAAATGTTTTTGTCGACGGCATTGAGAATTTGAGAGAGGTTGTTCGACGGCGACGCATTGCCGTGCAGTGTAAACGTACGGCAACCTGACAGGTCAGCAAGAGCTCAATCTGGTCAACTGAATAGTACTGATATAATGCAACCAAAAACGAATGTAGTTGTAGTACCATCCTTCGTAATTGAAAAATACCACTCCGTATGTCTCCCAACTTACTGTTAATTTTAATTTTTGTATGTGCATAATTTTTACTATATATTTAAATATAATATATAATTAGGTGTATAATAAAATCTCTGTTATTAAAAAAACTCAAAAATGAATAGTTTAGAACGGAGCAATTTCTATGGTTCTAATTATTAGATCTCTATCGATTGGACCTTGATATCTAATAAACTTTGGTGATATAATTTGCTCAGCCCCCTGTTGTTCTAGTCTTGGCCTCGTCGCGAACGAGTGCTTAGCCGCATTGGTTAGGGTGCGTTCGCCTCCCTTCTCTATTTTCCTGGCCAGGCTCCCTCCGACCAGGCTCCCTCCGGCCAGACTCTCAGCATGCAGAGTGTCGTTGTTTGGTTGCGTGCACATCCAGAGCCAAACTAGAGAGAACAACGTTTGGTTGCTTGTACGACATAAGTCGCGTGAGATAAAAAATATTAAAAATTATGATTATAACTTTTATTTTGTAAAAACAGTTTTAGCGGACTTATTTTATCTAACCATGTCTTAATTATCCATAAAATAGATTAATATCACTTGATATTTACTAATTATACACTAATACATCATTAGTGAGGGAAATAGTTGCATGAGCTGGCGTTTCTGGGGATGCAGGCAAGAGTGGGGAAATTGCATCTGGAGAGTCTGGCTCTGGGGGCGGTGCAGGCAACCAAACACCGCTCGCCTGCACCCCGTGGCCCTGGTTGGTCCAAAAATAGGAACCAAACGCACCCTTAGGTGACTTCAATAGCACTTCTTAGGTTTTGAGTTCAACTCCCTGTAGGAGCAAATTTCATGTTAGGGTTAAAAAATGTTGCTCGCTTATTCTTTTGGTCAGCATGGGTGAACCGACCTATGGTGGGTGGATCTTCGTGTAATGGGTTGGTCGTGGTGGGTTGGACCTCAAAGCACAAGTCAAAACCCAAACCATAGGGGGCGGCATCCCCATGTACGAGGGCTCAACTTTCGTGACTTTTCTCGATCGGTCTCTCTGGTTGAGCTCTTCGTAATGTAATACCGTGGGGGTGGTCCTTCCTTCACTGACTGAGTCTTTTTATTTTGGTTTCACCGCGACGTCGCTAGCACCTGCCCCAACAAGTCGCCGCCAGCGCCACCATGATGCCGCCAACCTCCATCCAAAGTCGAGCCTGCCGCCGCGAGCAAAGCTCCAAGACGACCCGCGCCGCCACAGGCGAGACGGCACGCGGAGAAGGCGGGTGCCATCTCCGGAAGTCGCGCACCCACCGGGACGAGCCACACCACCACCACAGCAAGTCGTGCCGGACAAAGAAACGGGCCCCACCATCACCGCTGCCATCCTGACGTGCGGAGGCTCCAAGGCAGCAGATCTGGTGGCACGGGGCGTAGATCCCGCGAGACCGCAGGTGGATCCGGTGAGGCCACGGGTGGATCCAGTCGCAGGAGCCATGGACGCTGCCGCCACAGCTACCTCCAACGAGAGCACAAGAGCACGAGGGGTGAAGAAGAGAGGAAGAAAGGGGTGGTGGTGCCCCTCCGCCGCCTTCCTTGCGATTGCGCGAGCCTTGGAGCTAGCCCTGGTGGGGGTGGCGGCGCGAGGAGGCTATGGTTTCGCCCGTGCCGCTCCAGGGAAGCAGCACGGGGGACGCTCCGGTACAGTCCGCCCGTGCCTCTTCCTCACTTTTTTCTATCCTTTTTCTGTCCAACTACTTATCATCTCTCTCCTGCTCGGCCAGCGGCAGGCGCGGTTCGGAGGCGGAGCAGGGGCTGCAGCAACGAGCGCGCCTCCCTCTCAACCCCGACACGCGCGGAGGCGAAGCAGGGGCCGCGGTTTCCAGATCCGGCACCGACGACGCGAGCCGAAGAGGAACTACCTACACAGCGCGAGGCAAGGCCCGCGGCGGCCCGCTAGGAGGCGTGAGCTCGGTCATCTCCCTACCTACACGATGTGAGGCAGTGCCAACGAGCGCATGGAGGAGGGGCGTGTGGCTCAACGACGACAAGGGCACGGGGCTTGTCGCGCTGCACAGTACACTCAACTTCGATGACGGTCGCCTAGCACGATCTCTAGATCCGGCAGACTAATGGTGATTTGTTCTGAGGGAAAAGTACCACTGGCTGGTTGCTAATAGTTAGTTTGCTCTCAGAGAAAAATATTCTGGATCTTGTTTGATAAGCCAGATGAATATGGTGAAATTTTTCACTACCCTCGTTGTATATTAATTAAATAGGCATAATCACGTAGTCGTTTATTATCATTTCAATTTTAAAAAGGCATACAATTATTCTAGAGATTAGAGAATTATTAATGTTTGTGTATAGAAAAATAAGAACAACACACTAACGTTCGTAAAAGCGGGCAGATTCGCAACCTGCAGCCTCGCGTGAAGCCTCTCATCTATCACTGCATCACACACTCATATGCGTCCATATCCAGTTTTCATTATACTCATATTATACCACACGGAGTTTAAATCGTTTTTAGGCTCTAAACGGATTCAAATTAAAATTTGTCAACTATAAAGTTCCGTAACTTTTTGAGATCTACAACTTTCATGTTGGGAGTTTTTTCATTTGAGGTCGTTTACAAAAATTTGAATTTCAAATTTGAGATATTCAAATTTAATTTCATTGACAATATAATTTCAAATTAAAAATTTTAAACTACAAAGTTTCAAAACTCCTCAAAATCTACAACTTTCATGTTGAGAGTTTCTCCATTTGAGTTTGTTTGAAAAAAAATCCAAATTTCCAGATTTCAAAAATTCATACGTATTTTACCTTGGCAAAAGTAATTCAAATACAAAGTGATTAAACTACAAAGTTCTATGACTTTTGAAGATGAACAACTTTATTTTGGTCATCCGGTATAGTGGTAGTAACATTCTTCACAGATCTTACAAATATGTCGTGTAGTTTCATGAAACTATATAAGAGATATTGATTTTTCTAATAATCTTATAGTACTTAAATGAATATTTTTGAAATATTAAGCAATAATAAAAAAACTTGTCAACTACAAAGTTTTAGATCTCGCCGAGCTATACAATTTTGATATAAAGTTTGTTTTCATCCAAGATCATATGAAAAAGTTATAAATTTTCTTTACAAGACCATTTCCCGCACCTGAAAATCCATTTCTAAGAGAGGGTGACATCATCACCCGCACTTGAGAATGATTTTCAGGTGCGGGTGACATCACCACCCGCACCTAGAAATGAGGATATTTCCAAGAGCGGGTCATGGCGTCACCCCGCACCTGAAAATCATTTCCAAGTGCGAGTGATGGGGTCACCCGCTCCCGAAATTAATTTCTAGGTGCGGGCTGCTACGGTGTCGTGTGTTTTCTCTGATCGCCCGCTCTTGAAAAAATTTGGTAGCTCTTACAAATGTTTCAATTTCTTAATTGTCAAAATGCTATGTACTCCCTCCATTCCAAATGATAGGTCATTTTAACTTTTCTAGACATGGTTATATCTAAGTGTAAAGCAAAATCTTTGAATCTAATAATAAAGCTGTAACAACCCAGGAATTTAGGTGTGTAAATTTTGCGAAAATTTAAAACTTTTTGCTTGAATTTGAGTGCTATCAATTTTTTGAACCAAATTGCTAGCCCTCCTCTAAATTCTCCACCAATTTATCCCATTTATGCAACATATATTTAAATTATGGTAAAACATGTGAGTTGGTTTTTCTCTGGTTTTTTTGGAGTTCAAATGTGTGAGTTTGAATTTGAATGGGAATCAAATTCAAACTCTAGATCTAATCCTAGTTCAAGCTTGTGCTTTTATTTGCAAAGGCAATTCAGTGAACCGGGCCGCTTCTCCCTCTCTTTCTAACCCAACCGGCCCAACCCGTGTTACATTCCGGCCCAGTAACCCGCGCAGCCCTTCACCCTCTCCTTCGCTCACCGGTGCGTGGACCCCGCGTGTCGCCCATCCCTTCTCCTCACCTACCCGGCCCGGCCCCACCCAACCGAGCCGCTAAGCGCCGCCGGTCCCCGCCGCACGCACGCGCGGCGCGGGGCGCGGCCGAGCCGCCGCGCCGCACGCACGCCGAGGGACCGGGCGTCCGCGCGCGAACCGAGCCGGGGCCGGGGGAGGAAAAGCCTCTTCCGCCCCGCGCCTTGCCCCCATGGTCCACGGTCGCGTGGAGAGAGAGAGAGCTGCGCCGCCACGGGCGCCGGGCGGTCCAAGCCGGGGGGCAGCCCTGGGATTTCGCCCTGCCTTGGCGGCGCCGTGGGTTCAAAAGCGGGAGGAAGGCAAGAGGCAGTGGACCACCGCCACCAACCCACATTGGGGTTTTGCCCCCTTTCCAGAGCAGCGCCGCCGAAGGGGAAGAGGAAGGGGGGAAGGTGGGAGAAGAGGTGGAGGAGCGGTGGGGGGGGGGTGAGCCGCGCCGCCGCCGCATCGCCGCCGCGGAGTGACGAGTACGCGAGGAGCCAGACGAGGGGGGTGCGCCGTACGTGACCGAGGAGGAGCCGGACCGGAGCAGAGGACCGAGCACCGCCGGGAGCGCCTGCTACGCCACGCCATCGACGTTCACGACCCGGCTTCGTCTACACCGCCGACCCGCTGTGAGCGCCGTGGCCTTCTCCTTTTCCCTTGCGCCGTCTCCTTTCCTTGTCTCTGTGTGTGGGCGTGCCTTCGAGCCGCCTGTGGCCGAGCGCGTCACGCCGCCGTCTCCCCATGGGCGACGTCGCGTCGCGCCTTGCCGGCGGGAGCCCGGGGGCCGTGGCTACCCCAAGCCGCGTCGACCCAGTGTCTCGCCAGGTTTGGGTCCCGGCGCTTGTCCTGGTATGGGCCGAGGGTCATCCCGCGCCGCGCCGTCGAGCTCTACACCGAACGCGCGTCGTGCCGCCAGCCCGTTGTGCAGGAACGCCCTTCCGCCGCGTCGCGTTTCTGGGCGAGCCGCCGCGGTGGCATGTGTTGCCTTGCTGTGAACCGGCCTTCGTGCCGTGGGTTTTCTGATGCAGGTGCTGGTGAGCGCGGGAGCCGGCCGGCCGCACCCACGCGCGCCATGGCCTCGGCCTCGCCACCAGCGGAGCTCAGCGCTCAGGCGTTCCACGCCGCGTCTCGCGCGTGAGTTCATTCCCAGACCGTGCAGGCCTTCGGGCATTGGCTTGTCAATACAGGAGCGGGCTCGCCTGGGCGACCAGAGCTCACCCCAGAGATCTGGACCGAGGCAGGGGACTCGTCGCGCCGTCGCGTGTGCGAACGTCGGGTGGTGTTCACCGCGCCTCCGCGCCGGGAACCTGGACGCCGCGCCGTGCTAGTGAACCGCGAGCCGGCTTCGGACGCGAGGCGGCACCGACGCTAGCGCACCCCGGTGCAAGCCCGCACCGCCGCCGCCACCGTAGCCGGAGGGGGAGGCCGCGCCGCCGTCCGGCGCGGCGTGCGCCTTGGGGAGGGGCGGGACCCCCTTCCCCGGGTAGCGGCTGGGTAAGAGGCCGTTGGGCCTCATGTGGCACCCGGCCCATCGGGCTGCCGTGGAGGCCCACCGCGGGAGCGGGGCCTGGACCAGGAGTCCAGGGTGGTTTTGAGGACTTCCCCCATCTGGGCCAGTTGGGCCGAGCCCAGTGGGCCGTTTTCGGCCTAGTAAACCTTTCAGCCCATCATCGGCCCACGAACCCTGGAATGCTGACGTCATGCTGACGTCAGCGGCTTAATTTCCCAAAACCCCTTTTCTTTTCTGTTTTAAAATTCCAGAAAATGTATTTAACCTTTAAAAATTCATAACTAATTCTAGGGAGCTCAGAAAAATACAAAACTAATTTCTATAAATCCGTATTTGCGAAACCTTGCTGATTGTAGGTAGTTTGGGTTCATTTGGATCTTCTAAATTGGTTCTTATTTGGAGTTATGGCTTAGATGTGCACCGTTATCTTATTTTCGCGTCGAATCTCGTGCCGCAGACCCGAGCTTCGACCAGGAGGACGTGGAGGACCCCGAGTACACTGCTCCAGACAGCGACTGCTTCAACGGCAACGAAGGTGTCATGTCACTCCCAACCATGTAGATCCCATGTTGTTAAATAGTTGCTAGTGCTTTACTTTAATGCATTGATCCGATGAATTGCATAACCCGTTTACTAGCCATGCCTTGATGTTTTGATATATCCTGTTTCCTTGCTCTACTACCTGCGGGACTAGCTACAGACCCCTAGCTAATCCCTTACCTCAACTATCCATACTTTTGTTGCTTGATTATGGATGGTACTCTGGGCTTGGACTGAGATGTGGGTATCTCGGTGTGATTCTAGCGTGCGTTCTGGTGCGTATCTCCCTGGCGTGTTTTTGCCGGGAGCGAGCCGCTTGGTTACTTGAGAACGGCTGCCGAGGGAAGATGCGATCTGGCCTCTTACCCGAGGGTCGTGTCGTGTGGGATGGAGATGTTGAGTGCTCGCTCTTGGCCCCTTAAGGACCGATCGTCAGTTGACCTTGTTTCGGATGACTACTTTCGTACAGACCGCCCGCCTTGTTTTGGGCGGGGGTACGGGGTGAGACTTGTAGTGGATAGCAACCCTCCTGTAGGAGGATCGGTGTGATCGTGTCGGGAGGGGTCGTTCCCTCCTTAGTAGACTTTGCCCTGGCGAGGCCGGGGAAGGGTTCCACAGCTTCGAGGGACCTCTCGCGGGTAGTATGAGCTCTGCCGCGGAGGCTGGGCCAGGCTCGGAGACGCAGGAGGGTACTATCCACTTACTTGGGCTTCGCCCGTATGGTAGGGTCGGACACCGATGACGGCCGGTTCCGGTCCTATTCGGGCGGGTACGCTTGTACAACCTCTCGCAGGTGTTAAACCTATAGCTATAGTCCGTGTCCACCGGTTATGGACGCCTTTTCGATCTCTCACCCGACTAGCTACACTTCTCTTGTGCTTCTTCTCTCCCCCGAGTGTGTGAGCCCGGCTTCGGCCGTTGAGATGTGGGGATAGAAGCCGATGGGCCCCACATCGCAGATGAGAGTTGGGTTCTCGGATCGTGGTTGAGATCCGGGGTTTTGGTGTGGTATTCCTTGAGCGGGTGTGGACCCCCGAGGTGTGGACCTCGGAAGCGGAAGCTTCCCCGAGGTGTGGACCTCCTAGTTATATTCTCGCTTACCTTGTACGTTGCAATGTCGCTTTGCTTAAGCTTTCTACGACCGGAATAGGGTTATCTCATGCATAGTAGAATATACACCGCTTTTGCCTCTTTGTTGGGAAGCCGACATGACCTACCCGCTTATCGGGTAGACCCCGGTGACTCGACGCGAGCCGGACTACGACTTCGACAACGACGGTTGGGTGGACTAGAGCTATTCCTACACTTGAGCCGCCCGCGGATATGGAGTTGCCCGCGCTTTCATGGAGCCGCTGCTAGACGTTTTATTTATGTTTGATTCAGTCCCGATGGACTTGTACCCGGCATGTGCCGAAGAGATGTACTCTGATTAATGTAATAAATTAAATGTTGTACTCTACTTTCTCGTTTTTATCTTTCTGTATGGATTTTGGAATCGCTGAGACAGGGATTGCACGTGGTAGCCCTCCTGGGACTACCACCGAGGTGCTAAGATTCGGGGTTCCGTTCGCGGAAATCCGGTCGTTTCAGTTGGTACCAGAGCCATGCTTGACTGTAGGACGAGCCCCAGGAATGGTCGATAGTATAGGAAGCCGTTTTTGAACCTTGAAACTTTATATAAACCCCTTGGCTTCCGTATGTATATAACTATACTTATATATATGCATTACCTTGATTAACTTTCACTAACTACCTTACTAACTACGCTCTAACAACGTTGTGCAGATGGCGGAGGAAGCGTGGATCCCTTTGGGAGTCGGACGGCGAGAAGGTCGGAGGCTTCGCCACTTGCCGAGGGAGTGCCCGGAGGCGGCGGAGTAGGGACCGACCGAGTCGCCTACAAGGGGAGGACCATGGGGCACGGGAGCAGGACACCCACTTTCCCCGACCGTTACAAGGTCTTGGCGGACCCACGGGTGCCGCAGTTCAAGGAGGTTAAGGTGCACTCGTTTCGAGAGTTCGACCACGGAGGCACACCGGACCGGCGCACGCGAGCTCTCAAGATGGTTTGTGTTCGGCTCAAGGAGAAGCTCAAGGACACCCCGTTCGGCCGTGCTTCCGTCGTGGATCTACGACTCCGGGCCGCCGGGACACGAGTGACCGAGCGCAAGTACCTTGAGGTGACTTCTGTGGAGGAGGACAAGAAGATGCACGCAGCCAGACAGTGCATCCTGGCTCAGGACCAGGCACTTTTCTGGGCAGACAGTGAGATCGCGTACCTTCGGTGGAAGTGGGATGATACCCTGCGGCGGGTTCAGGACCTGGAGATGGAGAGAGAGGATTTGCTCGACCGGTTGGAGGAGTCGCACGAGAGGAACGGAGAGCCGGCACGGCCTTGACCGGCGGCAGCCACGGCCCGGCACCGAGAGGGACGCCAGGAGGATCGCTACACTGGAGGCACGGCTGAGGACAGAGCAGGAGTTACACCGGGCTACAGTGGAGGCCACGCGTGAGGACAGAGTGAGGCTTGCGAGGCGAGGGACCAGCTTGGAGTCGGTTGGAGCCGCAGCACCGACTATCAAGTCAAGGTGTGGGATCTTCAGGAGGCGAGTCGACACAACTACCACCACTTGTGCTACCTCGGTGGACTGGTCTACGAGGAGAGAGACCGAGCAGCCAGGACCCGCACGGCCTGGGAGCGTTCTGACCAGTAGAGGCTGAGAGAGTTGGAGGAGCTCTCCGCGCAGCTACCCCCCAAGAAGAGGCCCCGACTGAGGACAGAGACCTTCGAGCTACCGCCGACACTCCTACCACGTGTACGCCCGTACCCGAGTGGTTCTCAGGACACAGCGGAGATGGACCGTGCTCTTCGGATGCCCGAGACTACTACGGAGGACCGGCGATCGTGGTGCCGGTTACCCGTGGACTCACTCACCGCCGTTCTACTCGGTTCCACCCGTATTCCAGCCCCGCAGGCACCGCAGTGTACCCCGTGATGGGAGCGAGAGATCTAGCAAGAGATTCCGAGTCGATGTAATGAGTTAGATGTAATGCCGCCGCTCGTGTTGTCATGCTCGTAGTAGCTACCCCATGATGTACCATATGTTAGCGTGATGTGTTGCCGTGTACCCTCGAAGGTTGTTGGAGTAAACCTCGAGGTGCACCCCTTTTGTATGGTGGCATTGATTGAGTGACATGGATTTTCATGGTTTCTTTCGGATTTCATGCTTCTTTATGTCTGTATGAATTCTTTGACTGTTAACACGATTACTCCTTTATAGTTAATAACCTTAATAGATATATTCTCCCTACCACTACTGACTCTTGCAACTGGAGATGTCGGGAGCAAGGAGGTCCGGGCGACTCTTGGCCCGTTTCGAGGAGGTCGCTGGGGACGACGGAGGGGAGGATGCCCCTAACCCGGGCCGGGGAGCGAGAGGCCGCGGACGCCGTGGAGGTCACGCGCCACGAGGCGGGCTTCGCGGAGGCCCGGCGCAGACGCGTAGGCCGAGGAGGCCGAGTTGGCGGTCGGGGGGCCGCGCACGACGACGAGGGAGCTCGGAGTAGGAGCTCGAGCACGAGCAGGTACCCCGCCCCCGAGGGAGGAGCAGGCCAGGCTCAGGGACACGAGGTGCCACCACCGCCACCTCCCCCGAACTTGGCCGACGTGATGGCAGTGCAGACTCAGCTGATGCATACGATCACCCAGATGCTAGCTCAGAACAACAACAACCACAGGGGTCAGAACCGCAACGCGCCAGAGGGTTTCCAGAAGAAGGTTGAGAACTTCAACAAGCTGCGACCGCCTACCTTCGACCACTCAGCAGACCCGATGGACGCAGACAACTGGCTACGTGAGATTGAGAAGAAGCTGGAGCTGACTGAGCTTACTGAGGAGGAGTGTGTGACCGTGGCGCCGCACCGGGGCCGACGGCACGGCCCGCTGCGTGGTGGGACAGCATCGTGACTCGCACCGGACCCGTTGCACATCGGGTGGGACGAGTTCGTGGAGGCCTTCAGGAGCCACCACATCCCAGACGCAGTGATGGACAGAAAGGCTGACGAGTTCAGGCACCTCAAGATGGGAAACATGTCAGTGCAGGAGTACGCCAACCGCTACCAGGAGCTGATGAGGTACGTGCCAGACGACACCGACACAGAGAAGAAGAAGGTCTACTGGTTCGTAAAGGGGCCGCATAAGGGGATGGCACACCACTTGTCCGCACACGACTGCCCGACACTTCGCTCCATTATCGACAAGGCACTGATCGTGGAGAGGTCAAGGCTTGAGTACATGGAGGTTCGCGGAAGCAAGTCCAAGCGCACAGATCAGGCAGGCCGCTCAGGACCACCTCAGAGGCAGAGGACAGGTTACGCTCAGGGCCACCAGTCACAGCAGAGGCACCACGTCTCTCGGCCCCGCCCCGCGAGAGCGAGAGCCAACCCGTGCGGGAGTGGAGGACGAACGGTACCGGAAACCGAGGCCACCACCGCGGCCGCAGACGTATCCAAGGTGACTTGCTTCAACTGCCGTCAGGTTGGGCACAAGTCGTTTGAGTGTCCACAGCAGCGCCACCGGGGAGTCGAACCGCGCCTCTCGGTTCCGGACCCCGCCCAAGCCACCAAGACCAGGGAGGACAGCCACCCCGTACACAGCAGAGGACCGCTCGGCCCGCCGCCTACTCGAGGCCGTCCGAACCACCTCACCGCCGAGGATGCAACGGCTCGCACCCGACGTCACGCTTGGTGAGTTCCTTGTTGACTCGCTTTGGCAACCGTTTTGTTCGATACCGGAGCTCGGTTTTCGTATATTTCTACCAAGTTTGCTAAAGAAAGGTCTTTACCAACTAAGCCTCGACCAAGGCCTATCTTGACTAGCTCACCGCTAGGAGAGAAGAGGAGTACGTTAGAGTGCGGGGAGTGAGGATGGTGTTTGAGGGGCAACGGTTCACGGCAGACTTGGATGCTTTGGAGTCTACCGGGATAGACGTGATCTTAGGGATGGATTGGTTGGCAAAGCACAACGGGATAGTCTCTTGCAACCCCGCAGTGATACGGTTAGAACACCCCGGGGGAACTATAGTGCGGATTGAGCCGCGAGTCCGAAGGTCGCTACGATGATGTGCAACATGAGTGGGAAAGAGATTGAAGAAATCCCGGTGGTCCGTGAGTTTCCGGACGTGTTCCCGCAGGAGGAGCTTACGGAGTTACCCCCGCACCGGGACGTGGAGTTCGTGATTGAGCCGATGCCGGGGCGGGGCCCGTTGCAAAGAGTCCGTACTCGGATGTCGTCGGACGAGCCGGACGAGTTGAAGAAACAACTCAAGAAGTTGCTCGAGCAAGGGTTTGTTCGGCCGAGTGCCTCGCCGTGGGGTTCACCAATGCTCTTCGTGGAGAAGAAAGACGGCACAAAGAGGATGTGCATTGACTACCGCACGCTCCCAACTCGATGACAATCAAGAACAAGTACCCGCTACCCGAGAATCGAGGATTTGCCGGATAGGCTCAAAAGGGCAAGGTTCTTCTCCAAGATCGACTTGAGGTCGTTACCACCGGATGAAGATCCGAGAGCAGGATATCCCCAAGACGACCTTCACTACACGTTACGGCTTGTACGAGTTCGTGGTGGTTTCTTTCGGCCGACCAACGCCCTCGCTTACTTCATGAACTTGATGAACAAGGTCTTCATGGAAGAGTTGGACAGGTTTGTAGTGGTGTTTATCGATGATATCTTGATCTACTCGAGACCACCGAGGAGCATGAGGAGCACCCGAGAGTCGTGCTAGAGAGGCCGAGGCACAGAACCGTACGCCAAGTTCGGCAAGTGCGACTTCGGATGGAGAAGGTCGCGTTCTTGGGACACGTGTTGTCAACGAGAGGGGGTAGCCGTGGATCCGTCCAAGGTTGAGTCGGTGACCAAGTGGGAGCAGCCGTTAAACGTGACGGATGTCGAAGCTTCCTTGGGTTGGCGGTTACTACCGTGGAGGTTCATTGAGAACTTTTCCAAGATCGCCAAGCCAATGACAGAGTTGCTCAAGAACAACACAAAGTTCGAGTGGTCGAAGCGTGTGAGAAGAGCTTCCGGAGCCGAAGAAGAGACTCACCACGCCCCGGTGCTCACCTTGCCGTATATCAAGAAAGACTTTGTGGTCTACCGTGACGCTTCAAGGCAAGGTCTCGGATGTGTGCTGATGCAGGAAGGGAAAGTTGTGGCTTATGCTTCCCGGCAGCTGAAGAAACACGAGGAAAACTACCCGACACACGACTTGGAGCTGGCAGCCGTTGTGCATGCGCTCAAGATCTGGAGACACTACCTGATAGGGAACAAGTGTGAACTGTTTTCCGACCACAAGAGCCTAAAGTACTTCTTTACACAGACAGAGTTGAACATGAGGCAGAGGCGATGGTTAGAGCTGATCAAGGACTACGACGTCGAGATCAACTACCACCCAGGCAAAGCTAACGTCGTGGCGGATGCACCGAGCCGGAAAACCTATTGCAACACCTCATGGTAAAAGAAGAGCAACCTCGCCCCGCATGAAGAGCTAGAAAGGCCGAGAATTGAAATTGTAGACCAAGGCCAAGTCAACGTGATGCAAGTGACCTATGACCTGGAGTAACGAATCCGTACAGCCCAGACGGAGTGTGCAGAAATCAAAGCTTTGCGAGAACTAATGAAGCAGGGCAAAGCAGAGGACTACCGGGTAGATGAACAGGGCACTGTGTGGTTGAAAGAACGGATCTGTACCACAAGACAGGGCACTCCGGGAGCAGATCATGAGAGAAGCTCACGACTCGAGGTACTCGATTCACCCGGGCAGCACCAAGATGTACAGAGATCCGAAGATCGAGTCGGTGGAAGGAAATGAAGAAGGATATAGCACACTACGTGGCTCGTTGTGACACCCGTAGCAGAGTAAAGATTGAACATCGAAACCCGCTCGGTTTGTTGAAGCCGTTGGCTATTCCAGCTTTGGAAGTGGGAGGACATTTCCATGGACTTTGTGGTGGGACTTCCTCGAACTCCAAAAGGAAATGACTCGGCTTTGGGTCATAGTGGACCGACCGACCAAAGTGGCTCACTTTGTGCCGGTGAAGACCCGTATGAAACCGAGAAGTTGGCGTAACTATACGTAGAGCACATACTCGGGCCGCACGGGGCACCCGTAAGTATTGTATCCGATCGAGGACCACGCTTGTCTCCAAGTTTTGGCAGAGCTTCCACAAGCTTATGGGCACCACTCTCAGCTACAGCACAGCTTTTCACCCACAGACCGATGGTCAGACAGAGAGGGTCAACCAGGTGTTGGAGGATATGCTACGAGCGTGTGCACTCACCTATGGCACCGATTGGGAGAGCAGTTTGCCGTTTGCAGAGTTCTCGTACAACAACAGCTTTCAAGCAAGTCTCCGGATGGCACCCTTTGAGGCCCTTTACGGGCGGAAGTGCAGGACCCCACTAGCTTGGTCAGAGGTGGGAGAACGGACACTGTTTGGGCCAGCAATCATTGAGGAAGCAGAGGAGAAGGTGGAGAAAATCCGTGAGAACCCGAAGATTGCTCAAAGCCGTCGAAGAGCTATGCCGACAAGAGAAGGAGAGAGTTGACTTTTGCCGTTGTAACACCCCGCCCACCAAAGCCGCACCGCCCCCCCCCTTCCGTAGGGGCGAGCACGCGTACACATAGCACCCAGCTTACACTTTCGTCCTCGCTTCGTGTAAAAGGGTTAACCCGAGGGTGGTATGGCTGGTGGACAAAGGCTTATAAGTTGGCTCCACCCTTGCTCAACTAGCAATGTGGCACTAAACACGCGCACCTACGCTCATGGGCCACTCATGGGCCATCCAAATTGGGCCGGGTGTGACATTCACCCCCCCTCAAAGAACCCGACGTCCTCGTCGGTCCTAATCACCCGTCCAGTGCCGACCCATACGCCATGTCATGTGCCCCATCCCAGGCCCACATGCACATGCATATGTCCGCACACTGACCCGAGCAAATGTCCAGGAACCTCCCCTCTTAGCGCACGACCGTACGTCCAGCGCCGACCCATATGCCACGCCGTGTGTCCCATCTCAGGCCCACACGCGCCATGCGCCCTATGTCCGCACACTGACCCGTACGCGCAACCGCGAGGGCCGGCTCGATACCATTTGTAACACCCTTGCCCACCAAAGCCGCACCGCCCAGCCCTTCCGTAGGGGTGAGCACGCGTACACATAGCACCCTGCTTACACTTTCGTCCTCGCTTCGTGTAAAAGGTTAACCCGAGTGTGGTATGGCTGATGTACAAAGGCTTATAAGTTGGCTCCACCCTTGCTCAACTAGCAATGTGGCACTAAACACGCGCACCTACGCTCATGGGCCACTCATGGGCCATCCAAATTGGGCCGGGTGTGACAAACTGCCGTGGGCGACCGAGTGTACCCGAAAGTCTCTCCGCTCGCAGGGACTAAGAGGTTCCCGGTGAAAGGGAAGCTAGCACCGAGGTACGTAGGACCGTACCCTATCACCCGAAGGATTGGGAGTTTGGCTTACCGGCTTGCGCTACCCGAGACAATGGCAGGAGTTCACCCGGTGTTTCACGTGTCACGACCGAAAAAGAGTGAGAAGGCAATGGAGGCTAAACAAGTGCCCATGGAGTTACTTGAATTGCAAGACAACCTTGAGTATACGAAATATCCCGAGAAAATCTTGGACCGAGCCGTCAAGGAGACAAGGAGAACAACCATTCCTTTCGTAGAGTGTTGTGGAGCAACCATACAGAGCGAGAAGCAACATGGGAGAAGGAAGCTGATCTCAGGAAAGAGTACCCTCACTTGTTCACAGAGGAGGTCGAGGACTAAATCTCGAGGACGAGATTCTCGGTGGTGGGGGAGAATGTAACAACCCAGGAATTTAGGTGTGTAAATTTTGCGAAAATTTAAAACTTTTTGCTTGCATTTGAGTGCTATCATTTTTTTTGAACCAAATTGCTAGCCCTCCTCTAAATTCTCCACCAATTTATCCCATTTATGCAACATATATTTAAATTATGGTAAAACATGTGAGTTGGTTTTTCTCTGGTTTTTTTGGAGTTCAAATGTGTGAGTTTGAATTTGAATGGGAATCAAATTCAAACTCTAGATCTAATCCTAGTTCAAGCTTGTGCTTTTATTTGCAAAGGCAATTCAGTGAACCGGGCCGCTTCTCCCTCTCTTTCTAACCCAACCGGCCCAACCCGTGTTACATTCCGGCCCAGTAACCCGCGCAGCCCTTCACCCTCTCCTTCAGTCACCGGTGCGTGGACCCCGCGTGTCAGCCATCCCTTCTCCTCACCTACCCAGCCAGCCCCACCCAACCGAGCCGCTAAGCGCCGCCGGTCCCCGCCGCACCGCACGCGCGGCGCGGGGCGCGGCCGAGCCGCCCGGCCGCACGCACGCCGAGGGACCAGGCGTCCGCGCACGAACCGAGCCGGGGCCGGGGGAGGAAAAGCCTCTTCGCCCCGCGCCTTGCTCCCATGGTCCACGGTCGCGTGGAGAGAGAGAGAGAGCCGCGCCGCCACGGGCGCCGGCGGTCCAAGCCGGGGGGCAGCCCCGGGATTTTTCCCTACCTTGGCGGCGCCGTGGGTTCAAAAGCGGGAGGAAGGCAAGAGGCAGTGGACCACCGCCACCAACCCACATTGGGGTTTTGCCCCTTCCCAGAGCAGCGCCGCCGAAGGGGAAGAGGAAGGGGGGAAGGTGGGAGAAGAGGTGGAGGAGCGGTGGGGGCTGGTGAGCCGCGCCGCCGCCAGCGCATCGCCGCCGCGGAGTGACGAGTACGCGAGGAGCCGACGAGGGGGGTGCGCCGTACGTGACCGAGGAGGAGCCGGACCGAGCGAGGACCGAGCACCGCCGGGAGCGCTCGCTACGCCACGCCATCGACGTTCACGACCCGGCTTCGTCTACACCGCCGACCCGCCGTGAGCGCCGTGGCCTTCTCCTTTTCCCTTGCACCGTCTCCTTTCCTTGTCTCCCGTGTGTGGGCGTGCCTTCGAGCCGCCCGTGGCCGAGCGCGTCGCGCCGCCGTCTCCCCCATGGGCGACGCCGCGTCGCGCCTTGCCGGCGGGAGCCCGGGGCCGTGGCTACCCCAAGCCGCGTCGACCCGTTGTCTCGCCAAGTTTGGGTCCGGCGCCAGTGCCGGTATGGGCCGAGGGCCACCCCGCGCCGCGCGCGCGTCGAGCTCTACGCCGAACGCGCGTCGCGCCGCCACCCCGTTGTGCCGGAGGGGAGGCCGCGCCGCCGTCGGGCGCGGCGTGCGCCTTGGGGAGGGGCAGGACCCCCCTTCCCTGGTAGCGGCTGGGTAAGAGGCCGCTGGGCCTCATGTGGCACCCGGCCCATCGGGCTGCCGTGGAGGCCCACCGCGGGAGCGGGGCCTGGACCAGGAGTCCAGGGTGGTTTAGAGGACTTCCCACATCTGGGCCGGCTGGGCCGAGCCCAGTGGGCCGTTTTCGGCCCGGTAAACCTTTCAACCCATCATCGGCCCACGAACCCTGGAATGCTGACGTCATGCTGACGTCAGCGGCTTAATTTCCCAAAACCCCTTTTCTTTTCTGTTTTAAAATTCCAGAAAATGTATTTAACCTTTAAAAATTCATAACTAATTCTAGGGAGCTCAGAAAAATACAAAACTAATTTCTATAAATCCGTATTTGCGAAACCTTGCTGATTGTAGGTAGTTTGGGTTCATTTGGATCTTCTAAATTGGTTCTTATTTGGAGTTATGGCTTAGATGTGCACCGTTATCTTATTTTCGCGTCGAATCTCGTGCCGCGTACCCTAGCTTCGACCGGAGGACGTGGAGGACCCCGAGTACATCGCTCCCGGACAAACGATCGCTTCAACGGCAACGAAGGTGTCATGTCACTCCCAACCATGTAGATCCCATGTTGTTAAATAGTTGCTAGTGCTTTACTTTAATGCATTGATCCGATGAATTGCATAACCCGTTTACTAGCCATGCCTTGATGTTTTGATATATCCCGTTTCCTTGCTCTACTACCTCGCGGGACTAGCTACGGACCCCTAGCTAGTCCCTTACCTCAACTATCCATACTTTTGTTGCTTGATTATGGATGGTACTGCGGGCTTGACCGAGATGTGGGTATCTCGGTGTGATTCTAGCGTGCGTTCTGGGTGCGTATCTCCTTGCTGTGTTTTGGCGGGAGCGAGCCGCTTGGTTACTTGAGAACGGCTGCCGAGGGAAGATGCGATCTGGCCTCTTACCCGAGGGTCGTGTCGTGTGGGATGGAGATGTTGAGTGCTCGCTCTTGGCCCCTTAAGGACCGATCGTCAGTTGACCTTGTTTCGGATGACTACTTTCGTACAGACCGCCCGCCTTGTTTTGGGCGGGGGTACGGGGTGAGACTTGTAGTGGATAGCAACCCTCCTGTAGGAGGATCGGTGTGATCGTGTCGGGAGGGGTCGTTCCCTCCTTAGTAGACTTTGCCCTGGCGAGGCCGGGGAAGGGTTCCACAGCTTCGAGGGACCTCTCGCGGGTAGTATGAGCTCGCCGGCGGAGGCCGGGCCGGGGCTCGGAGACGCAGGAGGGTACTATCCACTTACTTGGGCTTCAGCCGTATGGTAGGGTCGGACACCGGTGACGGCCGGTTCCGGTCCTATTCGGGCGGGTACAGTTGTACAACCTCTGCAGAGTGTTAAACCTATAGCTATAGTCCGTGTCCACTGGTTATGGACAGTCTTTCGATCTCTCACCTGACTAGGTACACTTCTCTTGTGCTTCTTCTCTCCCCCGAGTGTGTGAGCCCGGCTTCGGCCGTTAAGATGTGGGGATAGGAGCCGGTGGGCCCCACATCGCAGATGAGAGTTGGGTTCTGGATCGTGGTTGAGATCCGGAGTTTTGGTGTGGTATTCCTTGAGCGGGGTGGGGACCCCTGAGGTGTGGACCTCGGAAGCGGAAGCTTCCCCGAGGTGTGGACCTCCTAGCTATATTCTGCTTACCTTGTACGTTGCAATGCTGCTTTGCTTAAGCTTTCTACAGCCAGAATAGGGTTATCTCATGCATAGTAGAATATACACCGCTTTTGCCTCTTTGTTGGGAAGCTGACATGACCTACCCGCTTATCGGGTAGACCCTGGTGACTCTAACGCAGAGCCGGACTACGACTTCGACAACGACGGTTGGGTGGACTAGAGCTCTTCCTACACTTGAGCTGCCTGCGGATATGGAGTTGCCCGCGCTTTCATGGAGCCGCTGCTAGACGTTTTATTTATGTTTGATTCAGTCCCGATGGACTTGTACCCGGCATGTGCCGAAGAGATGTACTCTGATTAATGTAATAAAATAAATGTTGTACTCTACTTTACTGTTTTTATCTTTCTGTATGGATTTTGGAATCGCTGAGACAGGGATTGCACGTGGTAGCCCTCCTGGGACTACCACCGAGGTGCTAAGATTCGGGGTTCCGTTCGCGGAAATCCGGGTCGTTTCAAAAGCTAAAACGCCCTATATTTTCAATTGAGTGTATGCTTTCTATAACACTCCTGCGTTTTTTTCAAGGAAGTATCAGAAACACGGCAACTATCACCATGCCAAGTGTTTGCTAACTAATGTACATTGTATATAAACCTTGCTCACAGCCTCACACACAGCCACACTCGTATATATATGTACATAGCCACACGAAGCTGGTTACACCGGTGGCAACTCATGATCATCGGACGACTCCGGCGCCGGCGCCGGCGCCGCCACCTCCTCCGACGCAGCATCTTTCGGTGTCGTCACTTCAGCCGCCGGTGAGACGACGCAGCGGCACATCGGGCACGTCCGGTGCGAGTGCAGCCACATGTCAATGCACGGCACGTGGAAGACGTGCCTGCACGCCGGCACCTGCCGCACCATCTCGCCGCCGCGCACGTCCTCCAGGCACACCGAGCACACCACCACGCAGCTCGTCGCCTCACCCTCGCCGCCCGCCTCGACCGCCGGGCACTGGAACGCGAACGCCGGCGGCGCGTCCTTCACCTGAGCGCACGGGTAGCCCGGCCGCGCTGCGCCTGCCGTGACCGTGACGACGACCAGCTCGGCGCTCGGGCGGCGTCGGAACCACCTCCTGGGCGCGAGGCAGCCGGCGGCGCCGAGCAGCGCCGCGGCCAGGGCGGCAAAGGCGCACGCCTTCCAGACGGTGACGGTGGTGACGAGCACGCAGAACACGAAGATGGTCACGCACACCACGGCGATGCCGTAGCCGTAGGAGGCGCTGTAGCCGTCGGCGTCGACGACGTTGTGTTCGTCGTCGCCGCCGTCGTCCGCGGAGCTCGCCTGGAGCTGGAGCTGGAGCTGGAGCCTCGGGTACAAGTTGAGCATGGTGATCGGCGGCGTTCGCAGAGTAGAACGTGCAAGTTGAGATCGCCGCGTCGAGCTCGCTCGGTGGAGTCAGCTTGAATCAGCTGTATGGAGTGTCGCCGTGAAGTGATAACATTGCCCCCCCCCCCCCCCCCCCCCCCCCCTAATTTATAGTGTTCGCCTCGCGGATTCGGCACAAGGTTTCGGAGAGAGTCGCCGCTGCAGCAGCTTGGTCAATTTTGTACGAGTAAATTTTAAATAGTACCAAACAGTAAGTACCAGTGATCATCTTGGTGTCACAAACGTGAATGTCTGAGTGAATAGTTAATGGATTAAGGAGGGTATTATTTAATAATCGCCGCACGGCAGAGCTGAGACCTCCGGCGTCGCCGTGGCGTGTTGGCTCCGCGGCGTCAAGATGCCGGCTAAAATATAGGAATTGCATTTGCATGACCCTCTGGTTTTCCTTCCTAATGGCAACTGAAGAGGAGCTTAAATTAGCCAAATTGATTGACACCAATAAACAAAAAAAAAACTATATAGAAAAAGAGCATTCCTGAAACTACAATACAATCAGCAGATTAAGCACATTGCAGCTAAACATTAGTAGTATACTACAAAAACTTGTATGCAAAGTTCCCTGAACAATCAGCAGAAAGCCTAAGGTAAGCTTCCAAGACAGACATTGCTCGAAACATATGAATTTAGCATCCATCCAGCTAATTAGGCACTACTAGTGATTAGCTGCAGGACCCGCCTGCGGACGCGAAGCTGGTGGCGAGCTCGGCGCATGGCCACGGCTGCACGCCGAGCGCAGCGCCGCGCACGTCCCTGCACTGCCACGCCGCGCCGGTCCTCCACCCGAAGAGCTTCACGTTGTCGAGGCAGATCCGGGTGAAGGGCGAGCTCCTGATCCCCTCCAGCGACCCGGGCTGCTGGACGCCGACGCCCCACACGTTCCGGATCCGCACGGCGTCCACCGTCGGCACGGCCAGCCGGTTGAACCGCCCGTCGGGGTGGTCACCGCCTCCGCCGGCGACCACGACGCCGCTGCGCACGCCGCGCATGCGCACGTTGTCGACGGTCACGTTCCGGATGTAGCCGCCGCGGCCGACGCCGGTCTTGATGTGGATGCCGTAGCCGCTGTCGAAGATGCTGCAGTCCTCGACGAGGACGTCGCGCACGCCGCCGGAGGCCTCGCTGCCGATGGCGATGCCACTGAACGGGGACGAGCCGCGCACGCGCCGGATGGTGATGCCGGAGCTCGGCCGCCCGTAGGCGATGCCGTACTCGTCCCACCCGCTCTTGATCGCCACTAGGTCGTCGCCGGTGGAGATGTACGAGTCCTCGATGCACACGTTGGTGCTGGAGTCTGCGCGAGGACGTCCGCCAAATGGGTCATTGCAGGCGAAGGCAACAGAAATCCCTTCGAGCACCACACCACCGGCCAAGAAAAAGGTGAAGATGGAACAGCATACCTGGATCCACTCCGTCTGTGTTTGGGGAGTCATGTGGTGCCAAGATCATCATGTTTGTTACAACCACGTTCCTGAAAGACGAAATGTGTAGTATCAATGTTTCATTTTATGCGGCATCGTCAAATTTAGTAGCAACCGAAAGTGAGTTTTTTTTTTTGCACTGAGTTATTTTCATGCAAAACTGCATAGCTACTCTGTTTGCAGAGCCACACTGACTGGTAATATTGAAAAGCAACATTTGTATTTAAATTTCAAAGGCAGTTAGCTAGAAATGGATGATTCCTAGCAGACTGTGGGCTTACTCGCAGTAAACAGGGTGGATGTTCCAGAAGGGAGAGTTCTTGAGAACGATGTTGGAGATGTGGATGCCAGTGGAATGCATGAACTCCACAAGGTTTGGCCTGGTGTGCTGAAGAGTCCGCCGCCTCCACATGTTCCACCACACCTCACCCTGCCCGTCGATGACTCCCTTGTCACCTAATAATGCAGAAAAAGGAGGGGGGAAATCACAATCCAAGATACTGCTTTATGGTGCATCAGTTTCATGAACCCTTCTGCTAAATGTTTGATCAGGAAAGTTCTCTGTAAATTTAGAAAAAACAAAAAAAAAAAAGCCCTTGTGCTGCAACAATCAGCACGGATGGTGACAATTATTTTTTTTTGAAAAACAATTAACCAATAGTTGAGCAAGATTCAGCAATCTCTAGGTTTCTTTAATAATTCATTCACCATGACAGCATGGTACAATTTAGGCAGTTAGGCTTTGCAGCTACTGGTATGGGTCTGAAACTTAGTTTAACAATAACAGACCACTGATGAAAGTGCTATGATCCGGTGACACCCGTGGTACCACATCTTGTGCAACCTAAATCCGTCCTATTTCCGGTGCTCGGATTAGTTTTTAGAACCCTAGAAGATGTCAAAAACTGACAACTCGACAGGTTCACTTTCTTGTTTGAATTTGAATGTTTGTTCACGAACTCACATGCAGTCAGTGTCGTGAACATTTTGCAGTAGCGTGCTATGGCAAAAATTTCTTTGCGCAGCCAGGAGTTTCAGGACTCACGAGCAACACAGTTGCAACGTGAGTACGACGCTACATGGACGGAGAGTAGAGGAGGGAGGTCTCACTCACCCGTGATGACGACGTCGCGGAGACCGTCGCCGGTGATGAAGCTGGCGTACCTCGGCCCCGGCAGCTCCCGCCCCCGCCCGTACGACGGCAGGGGCTCCACCAGCGGCCACCCCCGCGCGTCCCGCGTCGCCATGAGCACGGCGCCCCTGGCAAGGAAGAGCGTCATGTGGCTGGTGAGGTTGAAGCTGCCGGTGAGCCACGTCCCCGCCGGCACGCGCAGCTCCGTGCCGCCGCGGCGGCGCTGGTGCTGGATGCGGTACACGGCCTTGCGGAACGCCCACGTGTTGAGCGTCCGCCCGTCGCCCACGCCGCCGAAGTCAGAGATGGATATCACCTCCGGTCGGCGCTTCGCCGGGGCCAAGCCGACGCACGTCGCCGCCGACGCCGACGCCGCCGGCTGGAGCGACGCGAGCGCGCCTAGCAGCGCGACGACGACCGCGGCGAGGCTGCTACCGCGCGACGATGGCGCGGCCATGCTGCGAAGACACCCTGCGGCACCTTTGCGACGAGAGGGGGGAGAGAGGCCAAGCAGAGCGCTCCAAGAAGGACCTTTTCCTCCCCCGGCGTGTGGTGTGGGGATCCCTAGGACAGCGCCGGTTCGGGAGCTAGGGGATCGAGCAATGCAAATCTCGGCTGGGCGGTGGTGCCGGGAGGTAGAAGAAGGGAAGCTCCAAGTGCAAGAATCCAAGGACGGTGTGAGCAGTGCCAAGCAGATGAGGCCAGAGGGAGCGATGGGGCGTGGCTGCTCCGCTGCTGGCACGAGGGAGAGTGGCTAGCTACTTTCATCAGCTTTCAGGGAGTGTGTGGGAGTGAGGACTGAGGAGGGTGGAGGAGAAATGAAAAATGTCTTGTGAAGAGAGCCACTTCTGGCCTGCAGTGCAACTTTATGCAGAGATCTTGCTGGTGCACATATGACAGACATACCGCATTTGTTATGCCTCTGCCCCCATTTCAGCACTTTGACTGGAACCATGTCTATCAACTTCAAGCGGTTTCGCTTGGTTTATCAGCCACCAAAGAACTGACCAAGTAAGATTTTTTCTCTCACAACAATGCTCAAAGACTACCATCAGCCCAAACGAACAGGGTGAAGGTTGAAACCAATCTGACAAAGATCATATCAAAATGTAGCTATGTGGCCTGGCTGTGGCTGTTGATACTGCAAGGAATTCACCTAGCTTCACTACATTATTAGTGTCCTACTTCGAATTTACATCCGTTAATCATTTTTGTAAACATGAACTGAGCTTATCTTAATGCCTGCTCCTTTTCCTTGCCTTTTTACCTCCTTATTAAAGCATCTGCCTTTCCCAGTTGCCCTTTTCAGCCTGGCAGCATGCATATGCATGGCAGGATAAGGCCCCGTTTGGTTCCTATAAAGTAGGGTGACTTAAAGTGCGAAAAGTGTAAAATAAGTCACCCGTGAAACCAAACAAAACTCGACTTAAAGTGCTTCAACTTATAAGTTGCATAAGTAGCTCCACCCCTACTTAAAGTGACTTATTTCCACTTTTTCCTCTACCACCCCGTGTGGAGCCCATCGACTTATAAGTCACCGTAACCAAGTTATGACCGACTTAAAGTGGCGTGACTTATAAGTCGGGTGACTTATAAGTCACCCTACTTATGGGAACCAAACGGGGCCTAAGCTCCATCTCTGCATCAGAGAGAATGGAGAATCAGAAAGGGTTCACGGGCTCGGGAGGAGACGAGACAGCCTGTGTCAGGTGTGGTGCGCAATCTTATGAGACCAGAGCCATTTCTTGCAGGTTGGACGCTTGTGTGCACACGTTTCACAGTAAGTCAGTGACCATGTGTCACTCTCTCCCCCTCGGATACAAATGTTTGACGATTTGGAAAGGCACGATCGTTGAGTCATTAGTTTTTACCACAATTTTGTGATGTATAGTATTTGTAGAACCCGATGAACTCTTGGTACTTGTAAAAGTGCAACTTTAGAACGAACGAAGCATAGACTCTTTGCCTCCTTGAAATATATGACATCGTACAAGGGCAGGGAAGCCACGGATTCACCACCCTACGGCCGCCTGTCGCGCAACAGTGGTGGGGGTGGGCGTGTGGCCTCACCTGTCGGCAGCTCGAACCTCCGTGGGGAGCTCCATGGTGGCCTCGAAGAGGAGGTGACGACCATGGCGAGGGTGCTCGTGGCACAAGACGACGCGTCGCCCTACCCTTGTCTCCCTCACCGACGTGCCGCCAGACACCCACGGAGGAGGTCGCCAATCCCTGACCAGGTCGGAGGCCCTACCATGGCAGGCGCGCGAGGGCGGAGCTTCGCCAGGCGCTGCACAGGTCGACGGATATGCTCTCCCTCCATTGGTTCTCGATGATGAAGACGGAGAAGCTCATCCATGCGCGTAGAAGCATTGCCTGGCCTCCCATGGACGACAGTGCCCATCTTCGAAGTTGGAGGTCATCCGGCGGGGCAGCGGCGGCACGAGGGGTGGCAACAGTGAGGTGGCGAGGTGGAAATCCTCCCCTTCTCCATACGCCAGCGCGCGCTCCCTCCCTTGCTCGCGGCGACCGAGCTCGACGACCATGTGGCCCAAAACCATCATAAAACATCAAAGGGAGGGAAAACACACGGATTCGGGAGAAGAGGGGCCCCAAAATACCCAGTTTCAGACAGAAAGGGAAAAACCGAACTCACCCAATACTTGAGGGGGCTTGAAAGGACTTAATCCTTAAAAAATTCCCATTAGAAAAACAATTTTTTCATTTTACAAAAATATACCATTGTTTCAAAATTTAGCAAAACTAACCTACCACCGCCGTGACCCATGGCAGTTAGAGTCAGGATGTTTTCAAAAAATCGTAACGTTTTTTTATAAACTCGGATGAAGATAAACTTTACACGAAACTTATAGCTTTTGCCGAGATCTACAACTTTGTAGTTCAAACCTTTTAAATTTAAAGTCATCTTGAGGCTCAAACAATTGATATAAAGTCCAAATTAGGATACCGAAAACTGAGATTTGAACAATATATCTTTTTTTAGCCCAAGATGACTTCAGATGGAAAAAAGTTTAAACTACAAAGTTGTAGATCAAGTTTATCTCCATAAAAAAAGTTACGATTTTTTGAAAACACACCGACCCTAACCGCCATGGCTGTTGCCCATGGTGGTTCGCCCTACCGCGATGGGTCACGGGGTGGTAGGTTAGTTTTGCTAAATTTTGAAACGATGGTATATTTTCCAAAATAAAACAAAAAATTCAGGGAAACGTCTTGCATTTCAGCCCATCCGGCTGAATTGAGCCCCGCCCGAATAGCCCACGCCTCCTCCTCATGCGGTCGCGCCCCATTTTGGGGGGTTTTGGCGGGCTTCTTCCCACCGAAAAGCAGCAACTGGCGCCCACAAAGTTACAGTGCGTTTGGTAGGACTTCTCCAGCAGCTTCGAGAGCTGTTTTGGATGGAGCCCTACCAAACGGCTTCCAGAAACGGTTCCGCGGGAGAAGCACCTCGGGAACCCCGACTCTGGGGCAGGGAGGTCGGGGTGGAGCTGAAAAAAACCAGCTCCCCCCGCAGCTCCTGCAACTCCCCCCTCCTTTTGCCATGCTTGCCCCTGACGATTGCAGGGGCGCGGGAAGGAGACCGGCGGTTGGGCGCGAGAAGGAGGTGACCGGTGGCGTACCTGACACGGGCGGCGCCGCAGAGGAGGTCGCCGGTGATGGAGACGAATGCAGGGGCCGGCGACGGAGCTAGCGGAAAAAAGCGGAGGTCGCCATTGCCATCGCTAGGCCGGTACTGCCGCCCGCCTTGCGTGCGCCCACCCGCCTCGCTATCATCACCCAGTGGCGGAGGCCACCTCCATGGCCGGCCGGGATCTCCACGCTCGATCCGGGCGGCGAGGGTCGATCCGGGCGCGGGGCTCGATGCCGGGGCGGAGGAGCTCGATCCGGCGGCGTGGCGCAGTGGAGGCGGACGACGATGCGGTGGAGGCGCGATGGAGAAGGGGGGAGCGGAGGCGGAGGAGGCGATGTTGGACGGCGCGATTCGCGAATGAGGACGCGACCGGAGGAGATAATGATAATAAGAAAAGAGAGGAGAGAGAAAAAGTAAAGAATGAGAAGGGAGAGAGAAAAGGGAAAAAAGAATAGAGAAGAAAAAAAGAAAAGGAAATAAAAAGAAAAAGAAAAAAGAAAGGGGAGGGCATTCTGGACTTTTCATCAGCTTATACATCTTACAGCCAGAAGAAGCTGTTTTGCCAAACATTTTCCAAAACGAATTCAACTACACCACACAATCCGCTCCACCGGCAGCCACAACTCTACCAAACGCACCCTTACAAAAAGAGTCTTTTACTTGTATGCCATTACAAAAGTTGGTTGCGACCTGTGTGCCACTAAAAAGTTCGCTTGCACCTGTATGACATCCACCTAAACTTCTTTTACCTCTACACCATTCCATCCTCACTCCATCCATTTCCACCGTCAAATCACCATACATGTGGGCCCAGCCAATTAAGAATTTCAAAATACCCCTTCTCCATCCTCTTTCACTGTCCTCATCTGCTCTGCTCCACCTTCGTCGCCATCCTCGTCGACCACGGCCTCACCGCCGGCTCCGTCTACGCCACTGCGGCCAGAACCCCTCCACAGGGCATGAGCGCGGGTGTGTTCAGCAACCGCCGCAGCGAGAGCGCGCACGGGGGAGCTCTGCGCACGCCGCCGCGAGCAAGCGTGTGAGCAAGCTTTGCGCCTGTCGCTGAGAGCACGGGCGTTAGCGAGCTCGGCCCACGCCGCCGCGAGCACGCGCGAGGCGCGAGCTTTGCGCCCACCGCCTCCGTCGCGGCTTCCTCCGACGCCGCGGGGCTCTTGCCAGCCGCTTCGTGCTGCCCTTGCTGCTACTGGCGGTGGTGCTGCCAGGCCCGCTTCGAAGGGTTGGACGTGGACCGGTGGTGGTGCCGCGATGTGCCGGCCTGCAGGGGCGCCGCCGGGCGCGCGAAGGCGCCCCAGCTGATCCTGTCCGGGGTGAGCGGCGCCGGCGACAGGGTGGCGGCAGGGCTCCCCACCTGGGACTGTGAGTAGAAGGATTCCCTTTGCAAACAAAACATATACGCATGCAGCTTTAATCAATCGCTTCTTCTGCAACGAAATGTCAGCATCTATAGCATCTATCACCGTGAATGAACGAAAGGAGCAAGCAAAGCAGACAAGCTCGGCGTCGTTGCTGTCACCCACCACTGCGCTTGCCCCTTGCTGTACATCTCCCGGCTGAACTGTATTCGCTTTAGGTCGTTGCCGTCGCCGCCGGGAGGGACACGAATGTGATTTGTACACCTGGCTCCACCTGCGCCACCGACCACCTCGCCTCGCCACCCAGCTCATACTTGGGCGTGGAGCTCGCGCTCGACGCGCCGCCCAGGTACGTCGCCGGGGGACAGCGCCATGTCGTCCTGCACCACGCCCGACTGGTAGTAGCTGCTGCGGTAGATGGAGGTGGCCCGCCCTGACGGTGTGTGGCGAACAGCTTCAGCACCCTGCCCTGCGCGCCCTCTGCCCCCCTGGTATGTAACAGAGTAGAGGATGAAGACAGGGGTATTCTGAACTTCTTAACTGGTCGGGCCCACATGTCAGGTGACTTAACGGTGAATAATGGATGGAGTTGAGACGGAATGATGTAGAGATCAAAGAAGTTTAGGTGGATGGGGGGTGGATGGCGACGCGGCGAAATAACTTTTCAAATGCGCGACGCGCCATAAAGAACTTTTGTAATGGCGTATAGGTAAAAGACTCTTACAAAAACCCTCGCAAAATCCCCACTACTTCGGTCCCCCGTCTTTCGCGTGGTTTGTTTCCACAGGCGAGCGGGGAGAGAGAAAGGCAGGGAGGAGGTCGCCGGCGATGGCGGCGGGGACGATCTCCCGCATCCGGCTGGAGAACTTCATGTGCCACTCCAGCCTCCACATTGAGCTCGCTGAACACGTGAATTTCATCACCGGCCAGAACGGAAGTACGCCTCGTGAAACCCTAGCCTCCTCCCTCCCTCCCTCTTCGCTTATCTCCCCATTCCTCGCCGCGGACCCCTGACGATTTGATGCTCCTCTCTCCTGCTCCGCGGTCGCTGTGG
This sequence comes from Cenchrus americanus, assembly GCA_947561735.1. NCBI lineage: Eukaryota > Viridiplantae > Streptophyta > Magnoliopsida > Poales > Poaceae > Cenchrus > Cenchrus americanus. The sequence continues at coordinate 199,219,547 of OX387240.1, forward strand.
CGCAGGCGGTAAGAGCGCCATCCTCACGGCCCTCTGCGTCGCCTTCGGCTCCCGCGCCAGGACCACCCAGCGCGCCGCATCCCTCAAGGACTTCATCAAGACAGGCTGCAGGTTGCGTCCGCCCTCGTTTCCCTTTCCTCCCTTTCTTTTAGGCCTGAATTTATTTTTAAAGAAATAGTTAAATTAATTTTATTCAGGGCCACCGATATTTCGTGGATCTGCATTACTTCATTGCCTGTTAACTGTCGATGTGGCTAATAGATATACACTTGCCAGCGAGTTAGAATGTGGTGAACAGCAAACATTGCGCTAAAATATCCCCAATATGCACCTCGAGCTACAGGCCTTTGCAATATATTTGAGTCTGTAAAGGGGAAAATAATTCCTCCACCATTTTCGTACACAGACCACAGAGTGTATCCTGAATCCGCCATACCCATTATTCTTTTTGCAACACCCACTTATGTTTTATACCTCTTTTTTTTTGCGAACAGTTGTAACCTGGTCTGATTTGTTCACATTTCATCTGCAGCTATGCATTGATTGTTGTTGATATCAGTAACCATGGGGAAGATGCGTTTAAGCCAGACCTATATGGGAATGTAATTACGCTGGAACGCAGGATTACTGAATCAAGTAGTTCAACAGTTTTAAAGGATCAACATGGTAATAATACTTGATTTATCCTCACCAATTGTTGGTTGTGTAACCCTATCTGCAAGCTGCTTTTCTTGGATAAAGTTTCGACACCAAGTTGACAATTGTAGGTTGCAGTTTTCAGTGTAATGAACTGTATTATTTGCTGTAATGTTATTGTAGTTTTCGTTGTCAGTAGACAAGATTTCTCATATCTAAGTTTCTTTTTCATACCCTTATTCGAGATTCTGGCTATTATTTAGACACACCTGTAAGGGTGTTTTACAATATCAGGCTGCTGCATCTTTTCCATTCTTAGTTGTCACACCCTTTTCTAAATTTCAACAGCATTATGTACCATTTCCGATTAGGCAAAAGTATCATATGCTCTTGAATCTTTGTACGTGGCATGTTGCTATGCTGTGCATAAAGTTTGCCATATTGTCGTATAAATATATAATCATATTCAGAGTGTTAGGTGCCCCAGTTTTTTCTGTCTTGCCTTCATGTTCATCATAAATACCTGAAAGACAAGATGCAAAAAACTGTAGCGTCACAGACATAACAATGGATTTTGGACCTGAATAGGCTGAAATTTGAAATGGCATCAAATGTGAATTAATTACATCTGTAATCGCGGAATGGTAAATAAAATTAATGGAATAGCTTCTTTTATTTATTACTTCCCTCTCATGAATGCTCATGTCACATCAACTGTTTGTCTGCATGTACTGGAACAGGGAGGAAGGTGGCTCATCGCAAAGATGATCTCATTGAAATAATTGAACATTTTAATGTAAGTTTCTTGTTAGCATATGAACGGTATGCTTAGAGTGCTCCTTTTTTTTGAGATGCGTGGTTGCTCTTTCATTATTTGTTTGGCTTTGGACATGTTAAATTTGTTTTAAAATAGCAAAGTATGAGTGTACTATTATTGAATCTACCATGCTGCAATGTCTAACCAAGCATGGTGAGGTTATGCCATGCACACATCCCAACAAGTTATATATCAAATTCAATTAGAAATGCAGGAGCACTGTACATCTTGATGTTGACAATTCTCTTTAGCATGTGGTTTTCACCCATTCAAGCCCCCAGCCATTTCCAATATGTTGAGAAAAATGAGAGCTTGAAAAGAAAAGGCAAAGACTCAGATTTGAGCAATAAAGAGAGCACCTAGTTCTGAAAGCTCCTTCCACTCAAGGTGGGGTCTGTGGAAAATGAAGGTAGTGACATCTTTGCAATCTGATCAAATTGTATTATCAACAAACTCAAGAAGGGAGCGATCTCAGATTGGGAAGCAAGGGATAACATGCCATGAGGAGGAAGATGATCTCCCTTTTTGATTAATTTCTCGTCTAAAAACTTTCATGTGATACACTGCTGGCTATATAGGTCAGCTCACAGTTCTGGCCTCAGGGCCTCACTAATGCCAACTCACTCAACTCAACTCATGTTGACACCTGCAGCCTTCCTGCCTACATGACAGCTTGGTACAGTATACTTCTTAAGAGTGGAGAATCTTGTAGATTCTTACATGTGATGCTTTATCATGCATTTGCACTGTAGATATCAATGTCTTTGTACCCTTTTCGCTAGGTACTTATTTGCAATGTGATAGTCTGATATACGTTTTTCTGCATCGTGATCCATCTGTGCGAATTTCCAGATTGATGTTGACAATCCTTGTGTAATTATGAGTCAAGACAAAAGCAGAGAATTTTTACATTCAGGAAATGACAGGGATAAGTTTAAGGTAACCAATTTCATTATGTTTGTAGCAATACAATGACATACAGCATTTTACTTACTGCCATAATTTATCTATGCAATGGAACATATGTGCCTGGATTCATTTACCTCTCAGTGGTCTATTATTGTTGAATTGGCGAGTGCAAGTTCATGTCCTTCTGTGGCCTGACTTTCATATTTGCATTCTCGTTAGACTATTTATGATTTTGTTTAATGAGAAAGATAGTGCTTCATTTATACCGTTTAGGATGGCCTTGAGCTGGTGAGGTTAGTACATGGCAGTTAAGTGAACTCAAAATCATTCCATACATGCATGCCATGTGCTCTCCTCTGATATAACTGATAAACTGTTCCATCCTAGTTTTTCACTGTTCATATTTTCTATTTTCTATTTTGCATCAGTTCTTTTTCAAGGCTACTCTTCTTCAACAAGTGAATGACATGCTTGGTTCAATAAGAGGGAAACTGACTGATGCGGACTCTATAGTTGAATCACTGGAAAAATCGATTAGTCCAGTGCTGAAAGAGCTTGATGAAATTCAGCGGAAGATAAAGAATATGGAACATATTGAACAAATAGCACATGACATTGATAACTTGAAGAAAAAGTTGGCCTGGGCATGGGTTTATGATGTTGTAAAAAAGATTGAGGGACAAGCAAAAAATCTTGAGAAACTCAAAGAGCGCATCCCTGCATGCCAAGAACGAATTGATCGGAACGCGGTAAGTCCTACTCCCTGAGGATATTGTAGTTATGTTGGAAAATTTGTGTGCTATAGTAATGAGTTTGGTATACCAGGTCTGAAATATTAATGGGTTGTTAACTGAATTCAGTTTGCCTTATGCTGTAGGCTATTATAGAGGAACTGAGGAAAGATTTTGTTGTGAAGAAAGAAAATATTAGATCTTTTCTGGAGAAGACACAAGAACTAAGGAGGATGAAGGAGAAATTGGAACATGACATTCATGAGGTATTCATTGTATTAAGTACCTCCCAGTAGGCTAGTATTGTTGTATACATTTGTCTATAATGGTTTTCAATAATTACCTAAATACATTATGACTCATAAGTAATAACCCTGTTGTGATGGCAATGTTCTAACTCAGAAGCATAACCTTGTTGTGGCATGTGGTTGTCATAGCAGAGGTTTACACGTGCATGGTCTTCTAAATTAGAAAATTATACTAATGCATGCATATCTGTACTTCATGTGTTGCAGTTTACTAGTTATTCTTTTCTTTTTGGTGCAATTTATGATCTGCAGTTTACCTTTAGGTCATGGATTTTGACATCTTTTATTTATCATTAATCTTGAAATTGTTCACATTTACTGCCTGAATGCAATTGTTCAGGTCCACTTTATGTTTGCCATCTGGATGTGCTTATATGAGCACCTGTATATTTAATAAATATACAGTTAAGTAATCAGTTGGACTGTTGGGTTAGCATGTGACACATTGAAGTAAATTTAGAATTGCAGGCTGCACCTGTAAAAACCTTAAATGTTTGTGTGTCCCCTAAATTTTCAAGTGTTGGCACAAATCGCATCTGTTCTTTCCAATTGGGTTATTGTGCTATTAATTTAAGCATGTTCCTTTGCTTCACAGGCTGCGAAACTGAAGATGGATCTAGAGAAAGAGCATGAACGTGGTATACAAATGTTAAATAAAATGAATAAACGTGTCAGACAACTTCAGGAGCAGGTTCATGAAATTGAACTGCAGCATATGCAAGAAACTCAGGTATTCTGTTCAAAATTAACTTTACCTCAATAGCAATTACAAGCAATGTGATGGGTTGTAGTAGCCACAAAGTTAATTGAAAAACAATACCTGAAGTTGTGCGAAGTCTAGATCCCAACACACACACACCACGATGTCCTTTTTTCTTGATCAATTTCTTTCAGATTTTTTTCCTCACAAATGTGAATGGTGTTGCGCGCTATGATGTGCCATATGCCTAGCCTAGGGACTGCTTGGACCTAGGTGACACTTGAAACTATGGCGGAGAGGGCATACAATACCATCTCCTACCCACCCTGGTAGGATATTAGAGTACTAGACAAGGACCACATTCAGCTAGAGCATCTAGGGTAAGTGACCTTAGGAGCAGGAAAGCGGTTCAGAGTCCCCCATGGTGACAGCCTCACACTGCAGAGTACCATTTGCAACTGTCTGCAAGACCGGCGAGACAGTGTCAAACACCATACGAGTGTTAAGAGTGATTTTGGGAGCTGCAGAGCTAACATGGGCAGATGTGGCAGACATTGCTGCTGGTAGGGTTGAAAGCGGTCGAACTCGGTTGGGATAACCCTAATATCGTTTTCACTTTCAAATTTGGATACGAAAACGAAATCAAATTCGAAAAGGTCGGAAGCGAAAATGAAAACGAACTTGCGGGATATAGACAGATTCGAAAACGAACCGATTCGATCGGAACCTGTTGAACACGGTCGGAATACGAAAAATCAAAACGGGAACACCAACCCATATAATCTAGTTAAGTATAACAATGTACTGACGTGCAAATGCAATCACCAATTCAGTATTCACCGATAAGGCAATCACCCATTCTCCTTGACAAAAACTAAATTTTTTACTACAACTGCTGTAAGTCTCACAACGCATTCCCTTGGGAAAAAAAGGAAGAAAATAAAATCCATCATTATCCTCTCCTGTGCACACGGCCTGCACGGCTGCAGCTGTAAGATCTTCTTTCTCCTGTGTCTCCTACGAGCTCAGCCTGATCTTCTCCGCGCGTCCGCCCGTTGGAGCCCGAAGCTCGGTCATGGTGGTTTGCTGAAACTCCACCGGCTGCACAATCTTTTTCATGCAACTGCTCACTGGACATAACGAGGGAGGCAGAGCCCGTTCCCTTCTATCCTGTCGCCGGGCGTACAGAAGCACCCCAACCACAGTAACTGCCGCCGCAGTTGACCACACGACGGCCCTCACAGGGATGCTGAAGGCAGGGGGATGGGGCAAACAGGAGAGCAGCACTGACAAGTGACAACATGCACTGGTGGGCGCAGGGGCGAAGCTAGCGCAAATTAGAGGGGGGTGGTGCCTCTCTCTTATAGATGTGAAGATTTAGTCTACAAATATGGTGAAAATTTGTTTTTACTAGTGGTTTTTCAAAATTTTGTGGGTGCCTGGGCACCCACAAGCCATAACCTGGCTTCGCCTCTGGGTGGGCGGGCGGTGGCGAGTGGATGGGGGCGGCGCAAACGAGGTCCAGCCGTCGAGGGGGGATGCGGCCTGCAGGTGCACGCCGTCCTCTGTGGCGCGACCGAGCCTCTGAATTCCGGTGCTCAAAAAGCAGTAGCCTAGAGGTAGGAGTAAAGTGGTAACAGTACTGCCACTCAGTGGCTAGTTAATTCTTTACAACCAGGCCTGCGAGGCTGCCACCATGCATTAGTAATTTTTTTACATCTTTGTGAATGATAATCAACCTTTGAAACACATCAAGCAATCACAAATATTGTGCATCCATAAAACATAACACAGATATTCAACGTAACATAGTGTTCCAAGAATACATTGTCCATTTTCTACCACTTAGTGCCAATGCCAACTATTTCAAGAAGGGAGTGTATCCTATGCAAACCAACCACCTTATGCAAACTTTAGAAACTCTGATCAGGGACGTTGGATCTAGATTCAAAGGCTGAGAAGAGAGGTGAAAGCAATTTACAATAAACCACCCGCCAGCCCCCCACTCATTGCGGTAGTTTTGCATAGGACCCCTGACGGGCAAATACCCTGCGTGGCCGCGTCCCTCTGTGCGTCCCATCGCGAGAAGATGCCACCGCCTGGTCCATCACGACAAGATGCCGCCGCCTTGCGGATGCCATGGAGCCTAGCGACACTAGAGAGTTTGGTGACGGTAACGTCGTGGAGTGTGCCACCACGTATTCCGACGTGTGTATCTCGGCAGGAGGACGGCGATGACCACACTGCGGGATCAATCTGAACAAGGACTACCTGATGGCCATCGCGGGGGAGGCGCTCAAGGCCAACATCATGGCCATTGAGCTCATGTTCGTGCTCCTCCTTCCTCCTACTTGTCTGCTGAACCTCATCGCGGCCATGAAGCTGAAGCTCTGCTAAAGAGAGAAGTATAGAACTTCTATATTCATTGTCAAAAGAGAGAAGCAATGGTCTACCTATTTGCATTGTTTCAGTCTATGAATTTTGCAATGTTTCAGTCTACCACAATTTGTCACAATTTTTCACTGTTTCAGTCTATCAATTTCAGTTCATCAATTTCAATCTATTAATTTCAGTTTATCAATTTGTCACAAAATTTATTAATGTGACCAATTGCCAATGCGGTCATCTGAAGATTCAATTGGTCTTCATATTCCTGGCATTAGCGACTTGAGGATTTTGAATTTATGAACATCAATGTGATACCTGTGGATGGGCAAGAGCTCCTTTGATATTCGTAGCAACCTCAGTAGGAAGGTCATATGTAGCACACCGCTCTGAATGAATCACATTTTGTAGTGGAGGCACTCGATCATAGTCCAGCTTGCAAAGTCCAAAACACAGGGGTGGCGCTGCCCCTTAGTGACTCTCCGGCGGCGCTGCGGAGAAGAGGCGAATCGAGGGGGCGTACATGATGTGCTGCAGGGATTGGGGAGGGGGGGGGGGGGGGGGGGCAGAACGTTGAGATTGGTAGGGGGTTGGCGGGCGGGTTCCTGCAAATTTCTCCCACCTCTCTCCGTGGCCTTTAGATCTGGATCCAGCGGTCCTAATAAGAGTTTGCACATGTGGGCTGGTTTCCACTTGATACTCTCCCTTTCAAGAATGCCCACACAATTACAAAGGTGAACTTAAACTTAAAAAAGGCACACGTATAGTTTTCATTAAACCGTTCCATAAATTTCGCATGATTCAAAATCTCCAAGAAGTGAGATCTTAGAGCTACAATCAAGCACACTAAAAATTTTCGAAAGAAAACTAAAAAATGAGAAACAAAACTACAATAAAGAAAAGGTGAAAAAAAACCAAGCCAGCACGCAGGCCAAGGCGAAGCCTCACTGGCCTGCCACTACGTACGCCACTGCCAGCCCCCACTGTGCTGTGCTCGCCGTCGCCGGGCCTTCCGCCGCTGCCAGTTGGTGGAGTCATGAGCCCTGTCGGCGGAGCTCACCACCTAGTTGCGCCATGGCGCTTGGTTCTTCACCGCTCCTCCCCTGCTGAGCTAGTGTCTACACCTGGTCGTCCAAGTGGCAGTCGGTTGTCTCCCTCTCCAGTGCCGAGGCGAAGTATCGTGTTGTTGCTAACGGCGTGGTAGAGGCGTCCTGGCTTCAACAGCTCTTGGCTGAGCTCCATAGCCCGCTCGCCAAGAGCACACTCGTCTGATGTGACAACATCAGCGCCGTGTACACCAACCCGATTCAGCATCAGCGGACGAAGCATGCGGAAATTGACTTGCACTTTGTTCGTGACTGATCGGTGATGTTTGGGTCCTCCGTGTCCCGACCACCCCCCAGTTTGCCAACATCTTCACCAAGGGTCTGCCCTCCTCGACGTTCTCGGAGTTTCGCTCCAAACACAACGTAGCCATTGGCTAGTTGTGGCTGCGCGGGGGGGGGGGGGGGTAGTGTATATGAGCGTGGCCCATATGGTCTGTGTATAAGGCCCATGTACAGCTACTATATTGCCCACCCTTGCTAGGGTTGGAAGAATACACAGGAATTACTTCCTCCCTACAAAGAGCTCGAGGTGGAGTTACCGAACTGTTTGTTGTCCAGGTGACATCCAAAACACAGAGAAAACAACATGAAACAATTATTTTGTGTGATCTGGGACATGTCTCCTGGGCATTGATGTGTGATTTGGATAGCTGCATGTGGTATGAACAGGTCTATAATGCAAATATGTGCAAAATTTAAATCTTTCAAAATTATATTGCTTCAAAAATGTCGTGCAAGTGCTGTTCAAAAGTTTGAGAATACTGTCCAAAAATCTAATATTAAACGCTGTCAAAAACAAGGGCAAAATCACAATCTCATTGGTAAAATAGGGGCAAATTTGCATGGGCAAACTTGTCATTTGTTGCTACTTTAACACCGTTAACAACACTTCACAGGATAGGGGCAAAGGCAGATGCTTCAGTGCCCTGATTACAATCATTTTGCAAGATTTGGCAAAGAAAACTAGGTGGGGTATTCGCCCAAACCTCATAAGCACTGTAGCAGCAAATTTTGCACAAGCATGAGCAGCTCTATTGGCTATGCGCTTAGCATGCACTACGCAAAAAGAGGCGAAGGAAGAAGCTAGTTCCTGGACATCTTGGAAAATTGGAGCAACCTCCGATCTCTGCATTGATCTGTTCCATAGACTAACCAAATCCTGTTAGTCTGTTTCCACAATCACTGGCCCAGTCGTAACAGTGTGGATTAGATGAACACCTGCAAGGAGGGCCTCTCCTTCTGCTGATGGTGCCGGCGAGACATCAGGGAGCCGCCTTGTAGTGGCCAGTAGAAAGCCTCCTTCAGCATCTCTAGCCACACAGCCCTGATAGCTCCTGAATCCCCCCCCCCCCCCCCCCCCCATTAAGTAAACCTGAAATTTCAACTTTAAATTCATTTTAAATTCATCTTTGATACCGAGATTCAACAAACATAAGGAGTACTGTTAGCACATGATGAAGAATGACATACTAACTGCTTGTCCATTTGCTTCCTTGGCATCTAGGTAAAATTGAAATTGATCTTTTCTGGGTTTACTTAACTTTGTGTCGTACTGACATAATTTTTGGGGGAATTTAAAAAAAGTGCAACATGTTGGACGTGATAATGGAAGCACTGGAGCTCTTGGTCATTTCTTGTTATTATTTTTCTTTGGAACCTTCAATTTTGATTTCAAATTTCCGATTTTCCCATCTCATCTGAATAATTTAAATATCATATTGAAGGCTGAAGTTTCTCAAATTGAGGACAAAATGAGGGAACTACAGCAGGAGATCAACTCTACTAATTTAAGTGTTACAAGGTCACTTTTTCATCCTTATTACTTATGTGTCACCACGTTTTGTTATTGGTTCTGGATGCTGCCCTTGTGTTATTTAGGTTAGAAGAGGAAGAGAAGAAATTATGTGAAGAACAACGGGGCATTATTAAAAGCATCAGTGACATCGAAAAAGAGGTATTTATGACTTCTGCTTCTCCAGCTAGTGTGGCTGATTCATTTCTGTCTTGTAATGATCCTCAAATGTGGTAAAGAGAACCACGTCCATTTGCATGATGAATTTTCATCTTTGTAAACACCACATCTACAATCAGTAATACATGTCTTGGATCTTGAGTACCAACTAACTCATGTTCTGGGTCTTTAATTCCAACTTAATGTGTGATGGGGAGTACACTAAATCCATGCGTATTTGCCCTTTTCCTCTTCTCAGTAGTTGATATTATTGGACGAAGTCCAATAGGCCAACAGGCTTTGATTACTTGAACAGATTACAAAAGGGGTTACAAATATATAGAGCTAAACAGAGGGAGCCCAAAGGGCCTGGCGCAGGAGCCTAGGCGAGGGCGCAGGAGACTAGGAGAGGAGAGTTACAGTTGGAGAGGAATTAATTCTAACAGACACCAATTGATCCTCTCTTTGATACCAATTTCCGCATCTACTGGATTTAAGGGAGTCTATAATATTGGTCAACTTTCTTAGGTTTATTAATTGTTTTTGTAGTTTTTATTGAAAATTGCATATTCTGCGGAAGTATATCTGAGTCATTCTTTGATAGTTTTGTTTACAACTATAAATATGTACACTCTTATCTTTCTAAGCTTAAATGAAATTTGACTTCTTAATTTCTTTTGTTTGACCATGCATCTTCAGTATTTTTCTTGAACCCATTACTGTCTAGTCCCTCTTCCAGCATATAAAGTTAGCAAGTGCTGCTATGGTTGAGTTGTCATGCCTCTTTTATCTTTTGGATCCTCTGGGTCTTGTACTGCATATTCCATTACATGTTTATTTGCAGATAGCTGAAGACACCCGCAAGATCAATCAACTGAAAAATCAAATTAGGGATTTTCAACAGCGCCAACATCAACGCCAACATGATAAAGTAATAAGCAGTGCTTCGGTTAGCTGTAACTATTTCTATTGTGATACTATTCTGTGTTTTCTGACTTTTAAAGTAGCAACTGTTTGGTAGTATTTTTATTTACATGCTGGTGGTGATGCTTCTTTGCAGGTAACTGCATTTGGAGGAGATAGAGTTCTGAGCCTCTTTCGATCAGTTGAGAGACATCAGAGTAGATTTACATGCCCTCCTGTCGGTCCAATAGGAGCTCATGTGGTACGAAAGTATTATTTTGATTGTCTTGAGTTCTCTGTTGATTACTATACATGCTCTCGAGTCTCGATTAGTCTCAATAACTTGGGATCGTGGTAACAATATCATTCTAATTGCAAATTATAACTAAGTTTTGAAATTTGAAAGATAGCTCTCAACCGGTCTCATCCTGTCTGACCAGTTTTTTTGGCTTTTAAAACAAAATTTAATAGCTAAGTTTCTTTGTTTGCATGGTATTTAGTACCAACCTCTCGCAACTTTGACCAAGGCACAAAGCCCAAGGCAGAAGATGGGAAGTGCAGTGCTTCTCCCCTTCAAATCTTCTACGCTTCATTTAATATGCTATTTAATTACACAGATTTGATGTATCCATTTCAGTCAAGTTATTCATCTTGAAAAGAGATCAATTAGTTACTACCAAAGTTCCAAGCCTTAAATCTACTGTGCTTTATGATTGTGATCTACCCAATGCCCTGTCCTCTCTTCTTTCCTTTATTTTCTGTGGCTGTATGCATATGTTTACTGTTTCTGGCTTCACTACGGCATAGTCTTGACATTATTCTAAATAATTTATTTTTCCTTAATAAAAGGAAAATATGGCTATTTTTATGCTGTTTACCTCTGTTCATTTGAGCCACTGTATCCACATTTCTTCTCCTTGCATGAAATGTCATGAAAAAAATGATTTATGATACTTATTTGGGTTTCCAATTAGCTGGCAATTAATTCTTGTTCCCCTATTCAATGGAGTCTGTTTTTAGTTCTGTTGCATTATAATGTGGTGATAGAAATTAGTAGTTTTTGTGCTACCCACACGAAATAGGAATGGTATTTTTCCACACAATAACAGTGCTCGTTTTAATGCAGGAACTGTCCAGCGATTCCTGGTCTGTTGCAGTTGACTGCGCATTAGGGAGGCTCTTAGATGCTTTCATTGTTTCATGTCATAATGATTTACTTGTTTTACGAGATTGTGCAAAGGAAGCGAACTACCACAACCTTCCAATTATTATATACGACTTTGCTAAACCACTGTAAGATGATTAAGTGTTTTTTTGTACATCTTTGGTTTTGTCTTAAATAAAGTATCATTCAATCTTCTTTTAATAGGCATGACATCCCAAATCATTTGGTTCCTTCTACACCACACCCAACGACACTCTCAGTTCTCCGTTCAAAAAATCCTACTATACTAAATGTATTGGTGGATCAGGTAGCACATCTTCACAAATTTGTTTATCTTAGACTAACCCAATCTCACTTTGATTTTTTCTTCATAGGCTTCAGTTTGAAATGTATTTTTATCGACACTTAGGTAAAAGTATCTCTATTTCAGGGCCATGCAGAGAGACAGGTTCTAGTACGAGATTATGAAATGGCAAAGTCTGTTGCATTTGATCAGAGGTTACGAAATCTGAAGGAAGTATACACTTTGGATGGTGTCAAAATGTAAGTCTCATTGGTACTTATTTGTAGATCAGGTTTTACTCATACTCTGGCTTCGGGCTCCATAGAGGCATCAGATCATACTTATTACATAGTTAAAGCCATGTGTCGTGAGCATCACACAACCATGATGACAGTATAGCAAATGGCAGTACATTTGTGGTTCGAATGAGGGACATTCGTAGCACAAATAACACCATGGCAGTACATTAGTGGTTCGAAGGAGATGACAATTAAAAAAGACGCTGAATTGTTTGATCAAAACTGCAGCAACAATAGGTTTGACTCCAACTTGTTTAATAAATTTGTTTCCTTGCATGTAAGGTTAAGATTTTGGTTTGAAAATAGGGGCTATTGTGTTTTTACCCCTGTTCTATAGTTCAATTATGATTTTACCCTTATTTTCTTCAGATTGTGATTTTACCCCTGCTTTTAAAAAATGAACACTCAGTACCCCTACTCTGTGAACTGCACATAATGGTGTCAAATGAGATGGAAAAAAGACAAAGTTTGCCCTCTTCTTTTCTACTTTCTCCCAGCACCCAGAGGGTCTGAGGTTGATTGTCGCCGTTAAGCACCTAGCCTCCTTGGAAGCCGTGCCCACAACTCACTGCCGTCACGCCAGGCTGGCCTACAAGGACTGCGCCTGCTCCTCTGGCTGGACTGTGGGGGCCACCATGGACAGCGACGGCGAGCAGTTCCTGCAAGATCTCACTGCAACACTTGTGTTGACCAAGAATTGCTTCCAAACCTCCACAAAATCAACTCAACTCCAACAATTAATCTGCTCAGAGACAAAAGGGGATGCAGCCACACACAACATCCAGAGCGGGATGTGTTCAGCGAGCTCACCACTGCCTCCCTTTGCTCCCATCAGAATATCAGAACAATAACGATGACAAAGCTTGATGTCTATCTAGAAGCTGGTCGTGTCTACTGGCTAGGCCACACCTGTTTCAATTTTTTTTAATTGCTTTATGAGAAGTAGATCTAACAGAGTTAAGAATGGGGGCAAACGGATGGTTCATCTTCAAATAGTAGGGGTAAAATCACAATGTGAAGAAAAGTGAGGAATCACAATTGAGATTCAAAATAGGGATACAAACGCAATAGCCCCTTGAAAATAACATGATTTCTTTAGTCTCTTAGAAATGTTTCAATCTGCCGATGGGAATTTTTTTTGAGTTGATTAGTGGTCTCTAAGATGTTACTAGTTTTAACATTGGTAGTTTATAAATCGCATTAAATTTTGTTGAGACTATGCTTGATTGTAGACATTGGAATTCCATGCTACAAATTGACACCCTTAAAGAATTTGGGTGGTAGTTTGCACCAACTTAGAGCTCATCATTATTCTAACTCTTGCTCTGCAGCATCCTTACTGATTCATTTAAGGTTTCAAGTATCTTTTGTAAGAGAAATGATGATAAGCAGACGATTCTGTTGCCATTGATCGCAGGTTTTTTAGAGGTTCCGTCCAGACCATTCTTCCCGCAAATAGGCGGAGAGCTGGTCGTTTGTGCACTTCTCTAGGAGAAACAATAACTGAAATGAAGAATGAAGCTACTGGAATTGAGCAAATAAAGTCAGAGAGGGAGGGTCAGAAACGTGAATTAGTTGTTCAGCGAGGAAAAATTGAATTGGAACTCAGAAGTTTGAAGGTAAAATTCTGATTGCTTACAATTTTCTTTAAGTCATCCGATGGTTATTCCTCTTGTTCGACAGAGGAAAAGAGAAGATGAGGAGCGGCTTCTGGAGCGTAAAAAAATTCAGTTGGATGATACTAAGAAGCTTTCTGCTGACAATAATCATGATACTGCTGTGGATACCTCTGACCTAGTGGCTGAAATGATGGTTTGGTCGTGATTATCCTTAATTGCAACTAATCCTCATTATCTAATAAGCAAGAACCCGACTAATTAACTATTGCTACCGACTTCTGCAGCAAGTGAAGGAAGATATTGGGAACAAAGAATTAGTTCTGCAGAAAATTAATTTGAAACTAACAGATGCTTTGCAAGAAGAGAACAATAAAAGAGCTTCGTACAAGGACTTTATTGGTATCTTTTTCCATTAGACATTTAATTTGTTATACTTTATTGTCATGTTATATTTATGTGGTTATAAGAACTTCAAGAAAACACATGTAATGCCATGATGTGCCAGCAAGGACATAAGCAGTGGCTGGCAAAGATAAACCATTTGGAAATTCAAAGTAATTCAATTTGTTAAAGATCTAATATACTTGAAAACTGTAAATTTGACTGAAACTGTTATATCCTGCCTAAACTCAAGGACACTCTTTATATCAGCTTTTTTCATTGTAGGAGTAGGACAGCTCATATTTTAATCTTGCTGGTTTGAGAGGAAGGATGGGGAAACATTTCGGCCCTGAGTCCTGTGACTTAGCTGGTACCATGCCAGGCTGGTTTTATTTTGATTTTAGGTTGGCTGGTGTGGCTGCTAAGTCTGACCAAGTGTAATATATTCTGGAAGGGGTACTATATTTGATTTTGAATTTTTCGTCCTCAACCATCCAGAAAAAATGTGGTAATGTGGGCAGTGTGACACGGGGTCTTTCTTGTGTTAAGAGAAAATGATGCTTTTATTTGGCTTTTCCAGCCCTATACTGAAATTTCCCCACATTGTTTATTTTAGTAAAGAAATAATTCTAGTTAGTGTGTAGTCCTTTTGAATAAGTATCAAAACCCATGCATCATCTGTTTCTATTTTGACCGTGCAGTATGCAATACTTTTAGATTTTCAACTCATTTTCCCAATAGTATGATTTAAAACTATAGTTGGCAAAACCATCTTAGGGAACTGTTAACTATGATAGCCTGCTTAGACATGATTGATTTATGTACTAATTTAAAAACATTTATTTCAGAATCTGCATATGCTGAGATGGGGTCTGTTAGTGATGTAGAGCATGAATTGCAGCTTGTAGAAGAAAAAATACATGATGCTCAGCAGGTACGATTTTCTTACTAAGTATTAATTTGTGTGCTCTACCTGTTGCTTTCTACAAGCTTTAAATAACAGTTTATATTTCTCGAATAAATATCAGTTCATATTTTTTTTACAAACTGATTGCCACTGATGTGGCAAAGTTAGTAAAGAAGCTAAACCGATGGCATGACAACATGATCAGGGGTGAAGTGTTGCAAGATGCGAGCTATTTAAGTGAAGCTTAAGCCCATGCATTCTTAAAATAAACTGCCTTTTCCTCCTCTCACAGAGACATCTGCATTGGCCACTGCTAGATCAAAGTAAAAAATTTGCTGTTGGATGGCTGTGCCATTGGTTCATGGATAAAAATATAAGGCTCCGTTTGGAAGTCGACATTGAAACTCGGAATTCGGAATTGGCATTGTGGCACTTGAATTCCTCCGTTTGGATGTCGTTGGAATTCGGCATTGGAAACTCACCACAATACCAATTCGGCATTCGTCACCCGTCAGCAGCTTCCCCCCGATACCGAGCTTCTCGCGAAGTCGCATGCCGCTCCTCTCTCTGTCTCCCTCAGCACACCACGTCAGCCGCCGCCCCCCAGACTTCCTCCACTAGTGAGCCGAGCCGGTCCCCGTCCTCCTCCACCGGGACCCATCCTCCCTCCGCCGGCAAGCCGTGCCGGTCCCCGTCCTCCTCCACCGGGACCCATCCTCCCTCCGCCGGCAAGCCGTGCCGGTCCCCGTCCTCTTCCGGCGGGCGGCGGCCCACCATCCTTCCTCCTCTACGAGCCGTGCCGGTCCCCATCCTTCCTCTGCCAGCGAGCTCCCCATCCTTCCTCCGCCGGTGAGCTCCCGTCCTTCCTTCGTCGGCCCCTCCATGCTCCTTTCTCCGGCGAACTCCATCGCCCCCATCTTCTCCCAGCGAGGCAAGGGAAGGGCGGGCGAGCTTGACCCCGAATGCGGGCGACACACCCTTCTCCTACGAGACTTGGGTGGCGTGCTCCGCCTCGGGCGAGCTACGGCTCACCTCGGCAGGCGTCAGCTTCAGCTCGCGGACGGGGGTAGAGCTCTGCCCCTAGGCCTCTCCAGGCAGCGGCAGTAATAGCTATGGAAGGGTGCCGTGAAGAAAAGCAATGGGTCGATTCTCAATTCCAGCGAGAACACATCCAAACGCGAATTGGATTTGTCTCTCCTAGCAGTTTCATATAGCAATTCCATCTGCATTCAAACAATGAATACTCAATATCAATACCAGTTCTGATTTGGTATTTGATCCCATTCAATACCAAGGCTCTCAATATCAACATCCAAACGGAGCCTAAGAGAATTAGGAGGCAGAAATAGTTGGGGAAGAGGTATAGATGTTCAGATGGCCTGCAGCCACGCAGCCTGACACAAAGCACATATTTTTGGCCTTGCACGAGCACGGCTCGCCAGCTCATGCCGGGCGGCACGAGCCTGACACGCTTAGAAGAGTTCTCGTTATGGGGCCGTCACCCTCCACTCCACACAAATGAAGCAAAAAAAAAAAAACTAGCACTCATTCAACTCTTCCTTCCCTGCCGCCACTAGCCAAGCTCTCACTCTCACCCTCCGGTAATGCGTGGCATCTACCTTCGTCATGGTGTTGTTCTTCGAGGCTTCAACTGCTCCTCCAGTGGCATGTTGCATGACTTGCAACCTGCCATGCTGCTGAGTCCACCAGCTTCTCGCATAGGCCTTCTGCCCCAACGTGATGGCGCCACTCCCCTGTTTCCCTTCAATCTCAAGGTAGAAGAGCTAGCCTGATCGCTCATGCGGAAGTGAGCCGTCATCTCATGCTTCAAGTTGTTGATGTCCTCCGTCCGTGCTCCTATGACGATCAAGTCATCCATGTGCATGTCGATGATGGGGTCATTGTTCCCCAACCACCACACAAAGCACATGCTTCATCTCACAGCGTGTGAACCCAAGTGCGCCCAGCATGGCGTCGAGCTTGGCGTTCATGCTCATTGCACCTGGTCTTGTGCAACCACATCACCTTGTGTTTCGCCCCCCTTGATGACGAAGCCTGAAGCCTGACGAAGACCGTCTCCACCAGCTCGTCGTTGAAGAAGGCCGACTTGACATCTAGGTGATGGATGCTCCAATCCTTCGTTGCTGCCAGCGCCAGTAGCAGGCGAAGCCACTCTATGTGCGCCGCCGGTGCAGACACCTCAAAGTTTTACCCCCTCACGTTGGACGAAGCTGTGGGCGATGAGACGTGTCTTGTGCTTGATGATGGTGTTGTGCTCATCCCTTGTACACCCCACTTTAGCCAAATTGGTCGGTAGCCTGGAGGCGGATCGACGAGCTCCCATGTCTCGTTCTCCTCAATGGGCATCATCTCCTCCGACATTGCCTTCCTTCAGCTTGCCTTGTGTTCGGCTTGTGCGAACGTGGGCGGTTCATCTGCGCTCGTTAGGTGCAGCTTTTGATCACCAAGTACCATGCTTGCCAAGCCAGATGTTGTTGCGTTGCCGACAATGTTCATGGTGCGGAATCACACCTCTTCATCGTCGGGGAACGCGTCCACGTACACATCAATGTTGCTCGGGGGAGAGACGAACTCAATTGGTGTCATGGGCGACATTCCCTGTTCTGCTGGTGCAGGGGATGCCGATGGTGGCTTGCGCTCGCCTGTTGGAGATGACACGCCTGCACCCATTGAGCTTGGATTTGGCGGCTCGCTCGTTGTTGCTGCCAGCGTCTGGACTTGGGCACGTCCCATGCTGGCTCCTCTGCTCCAGCTTCTGAACCACCGCGGATCACCATGGGCTTGATGATGAACGTGTCGCTGACGTCGCTAGCTTACCCTGTGCGTGAATCATTCCAATCCCAAGCAGCCACTTCACTGAACACCACGTCCTGTGACGCAACCACTTTACCTGCACATGGATCGAACATCCTATAGGTCTTACTCCCTTCCTCGTAACAACAGGTACGCCTATGTGCTCGTTGTGGGGCGGCTTGCACACCATCTCCTCCATGCACAGCGCCGCTTGGCAGATTGGCTGCTCCACCTCAAGATCCAACAAATACAAAAGATTTTGTGATCTACACCTTGGCAAGCTGTTGCTCGTGGCTGTGAATCGAGAGAACACTTTGGATGAAGACCTAGCACCCATGCTTGTCTTTGTCTAGCTTCCCAACGCTGATGATGCTGGAGCGCAGCCGGTGGATGTAGTACACCTCCATCAGCATGTGGTGCTCGCTGTACACCGGAAGATGATGGTGCCCCAGCCTCGAATCTCCACCTTCGAATTGTCCTTTTACTTCACTGACCCCGTGACGTTGTTGTCAAGCTCGGAGAAGGCAGCCTTGGTATCGGTCATGTGGTTGCTGGTGTCATTTTAGGTACCACCTTTGTTCTGCTTCGCCACCCACTTGTCCATGGTGGACTAGGGTGCGCGGATTGTCGAGGTCGATGCTCTGCTTTGGCTCTCTATTCTGCAACCGCCGCCACCTCTGCTTTAGTGCTTCCGCCTCTGGATCGACATTGTGCAGTCCGCACGTCATCATCAGGAGCATTGACTCGTCGTTTGTCCACCTGAGCCAGGTGGGTTTCCGCCTTCTTCCTCGTGACTGTGCACTTCGTGAGCCAATGCTGTCTTCCTTTAGCGACGACATTGGTCCTTGCCTAGGGGTTCGTCGTTCTTCTCCGAGGTCTTGCCGCGATGCTTCTTGTCATCACCGTTACCGGAGGACCTTTCTTCATGCGCCGCTCACTCCTCCCGAGTGAGTAACAATTCCTTGTTGACGGCCATATGCGTGGTCGCTCCTGTGTCCACGTGATCCTCTACCTCTTTAAGCTGACTGGTGATGGCCTCCATCGTGAGGTCGCCCATGTCTAGCATGGTCTCAATTGTGAGCGTGATCTAAGCTTGTGGTGCCAATTGTTGGCACTCCAATTTGCATCACACAACCTAGGGGTGGTAATGTGTCATGGTCCTATTGCATTCTTCATAATCCAACTAAGCCCTACTACTTTTTAGCTCAAAATTGTATATTGTTATGGGCATTGCTAGCGCCCGGACGTCCGATCCGGGCGCCAGCGTCGGACGGGTCCGTGGCCGTTAGATCTTAGGATCCGCAATCGTCAGCCGTTAGATCTAAAGACTACCAGGTAAATGTTGCGAGCGTGTTGCGAGTGTGTTATGAAAATATTGCGAACGCGGTTGCTTGCAACATCCAACATCAGGAGTTTTTCTTCTCTCCTCCCCCCATGTTGTGACTATATTACGACCATGTTGCGACCCGTGTTGCGTGCAACATCCAACATGAGGAGCTTCTTCTCCCTTCTCCTCGACACAACACCCAACATCAAATGTCTGCAACATCGAAACACAACATCTGCAACATTGAAAAATAATGTTGCAACATCTGCAACATTGAAGCACAAACATCTACAACATTTCCAAACAACATCCACAACATTGAGACCTACTTTTGCAACATTGAAACATCCAGATCAACTTTTGCAACATCCGTGTGAAACAATTACAACACCCGCACAAACCATCTGCAACACATGAAACGCACAATCGCAACATGCACCAAAACCCCAACCGCACCAGTTCTTCCTCCTGCCATGACAAGAAGGGTGAGGAGGAGGGCTTCACCTTCGCCACCGTCCAACTACTGACTGCCGGTACCGCGTTCCCCGTCGATGGCCGCGTCGGCACCGTGTACCCTGTCTTCGACGACCCGCGGTCGCCGCGGCTGTGGGAGGCGGAGGATCGGGGGGCAACATGGAAAAGTAGCAGCTGAAACACGGGAACAAATGTTGTGACATCATCAAAACAATAGTGAAACATCTCAAATCACTTCATGCAACATCGAACAACCAGTTGAAACATCTCAATCAATCCATGCAACATCAAATGGAGCCAGGTGAAACATCTCAACTTGCTTCATGCAACATCGAAAACACAGACATGGAATCCAACCATGGGTACAACGGCTGAGGACGACGTCGCATCAACGATGGTGCGGGATGAAGGCCCGCGCGACGGCGGACGACAACTGCTCTCGTCCTCAAGAGAACTCCGTCAAGCTGGCTCTCGTCCTCACGGGAGCGGCAGCTTGCTCCCCGATCGTGGGGGGCACCAGCATGTGCCACTAGCTGCGTGCGGCCTCTTGGCCGGCGGAGCCCGAAAGGGAGGGTGGGGGAGGCGCGATGCCGTGGAGCTTTCCCGGCCAGCACGCCACCAGGGCGTAAGGGGAGCTCACGCCGGCGGAGGGCTCGCCGCCGAGGAGCCGTCGACGGAGCTCACGCACGGGTTCCGCGCCGCCACCTTTTGGCCTCCGCGTGCCGGCCTTGGGCTCCACGCCGGCCGGGGAAGGAAGCAGCACGGGCGCCGGAGCCAGCGAGGGGAGGATTCCCGTCAAGGGTGGGCGGCGCGGTGCCGTGCAGCAACTGGCAAGCCTGCTGGAAAGGATAGAAATGGGGGCAGCGACGGACGCGAGATGTGGATAAGAACAAAGCTGAGCTCCGGCATCAGATATTTGTGGTGGGCAGCATCTTTTTTGTGTGGTGGAGAACATACCACGTGTCCGTCCGATTTTTTTCCCTGATTCCGGACGTACGAGTCCTAGCATTACCGTATTGTTAAGTCTCGACCCTTATAGGGTCTGGTCCTTGAATTTGATAAATTGGAGGGCCCATTACCACCCCTACACACAAGTGAGCAACAAGCTTCACACCACCGCCCTTCGCTTAAGAAGTGGAGTGCTTGCCTTCGTTTTGGAGGCCCGCCAGAAGCTGCTCATGGCCCATGAAGTCGTCTTGCGCCTAGATGAGGCACAAGACTCGCGACTGCTATCTCCTGTTGAGCACAACCTTCGATACAGACTAAAGAAGAGGATCTTGGGATGGCTAGTCTTCGAAAAAGCGAGGGAAAAGCAGAATGCCCGCATCTTCTTTATCAAGGACGGAGACGCCAATACACGCTTCTTCCACCTACGGGCAAATGGCAGAAGAAGAAAAAACTTCATACAACGGCTAAGGGAAGGACAAGGATGGCTTTTCAAACACCACGATAAGCGACAACTCATCCAGGAACACTTTGTCAAAGTCATGTGCGAGCCGCCACCACGTTGTAGAACTTCCCTGGGAGATTTTGCTGCCCCCAGAGGTGGATTTATCCTCCCTAGACCGCCCCTTCTCACATGAGGAGATTTGGCAGGCGATCTGCCTCATGCTGCAGAACAAAGCCCCGTGTCCAGATGGCTTCACGGAACGCTTCTTCAAATTATGCTGGCCTATCATCCGGCTAGACATTATGGCAGCTATCGACTCATTGTACAACTTACGAAGCCAGGATCTGAACCTCCTAAACAAGGCAAACATTATCCTAGTCCCAAAAAAGGATGGCGTCGAATCAATCGGGGACTTTAGGCCCATTAGCCTCATCCACGGAGTTGCAAAGATCATCACCAAAGTTCTCGCCTTACGTCTCGCGCCGCTCATCAACAACCTCATCTCTCCTTGCCAGAGTGCTTTCATTAAGAGACGAAGCATACATGCCAATTTCCTCTACGTCCGCAACCTCACAAGGAGATTTCACCGCACCAAAACCCTAGCTCTGCTGCTTAAATTAGACATATCCAAGGCATTCGACTCAGTGCGCTGGGATTATCTGATCTCGCTCATGCAGCGCAGTGGTTTCCCTTTAAGGTGGAGGAACTGGATCACCGCACTTCTAACGACCTCCACCTCGCGTGTATTGCTCAACGGCATCCCGCTCGATCCAATCAGACACGGCCGGGGCCTGAAACAGGGGAACCCCGTCTCCCCCTTGCTATTCATCCTTGCTATCGACCCCGCTGCATCAACTTTTACAAACAACCACTAATAAAGGACTCCTAAGCAAAGCTAAACGGGCAGGCGACGAGATTTAGAGTATCTATGTACGTCGATGATGCGGTCATCTTCCTTAAACCCACAGTGTCCGATGCACGCAACTTAAAGTCAATCCTCCTGAACTTTGGCATGGTCACCGGGCTCCAGGCGAACCTTCAGAAGACTAGTGTCACGCCGATAAGTTGCTGTCAGGTGTCAAGGGCCTAATGGGCCGGGAGGCCCGTTAGGGTTAGGTTTAGGGATAAGATCGAGTCCTTACTTAGGGGTCAAGTAATCCTCTCTATTTAAAGAGAGGAGATGTATCAATCTAATGAAGCAAGATATTAGAAGGAAAACCCTTCTCTCTTGCCGGCCGTGGGCGAAGCCCCGCGGCCGGCGTTCCCTACGCCCCTCCAACCCTAGCCGCCATCTTTCAGCCTTCTCCATGTGAACTGTACCCGCGGGTACTGTAGCACCGCGGTACTGTAGCGGAGCAGCCCTAATTTCCACAAGTCAGCCCCAAATCCTCCAATCACCTTCCCCTCGCATCCAATCCATAACAATCTGGTATCAGATTGCTTTGGTTTCGATCCAATCCATGGCGTCCGCCGCGGAGCGGCCGGCCACCGGAGCTATTCTCCGAATGGATGGCTTCGATCCGGGCGTCGCAGACACCTCTGTCACCCGCGCTCTCGGCATTGCTGATGGCGTACGCCGCCGTTTCGCTGCCGGCGTCCCTGGCCCCGACTGCATGGCCGTCGTCACCGACCGTGTGGACGGAGGACGCCAACTCCATGAGGGGGTTGGTCTCCACGAGGGTGAGCACCCGAGTGGCCGCGACGGGGGTGGTTCCAGCGCCCACCACCGGCGCTGTTGTCCTCCAACACCCGTTCGTCGACGGGATATTCTACAAGGGCACCGGCGTCCAACAGGTTTGGGTGTCAGCAGTCGTGCGACTGCAGGCTGCGGCGCGCGGCCTCCTCGCGCGGCGGCGGCGCGGCCGCAGCAGATCGAGCAAGTCGCGGCGGTGCGGCCGCAGGCCGTGGCACGCGGCCTTTTAGCGCGGCGGCGGCCGGCGGGAGATGCGCCGGCAGATGCGAAATCAGGAGGCAGCCTTGGCAGCGGTTGCCTTCGATGCACAGGGCCAAGACCTCGATCCGTTTGACGGCCTCCAACAATTGCGCCGACTCGCTACTGTACCCAAGGATGTGCATGGTGTTTTTCCTGCGGATGGCGTACTCCAACTCTGCGGGAGCGGAGGTAGAGGAGGTGTCTTCCTCTTTGTCATCGACGAGGACGCGCTGCCTAGCGCCACAGCTTTCCATCTCCGACCACCGCGAGGACGTCTCCGCTGGTCTTCGTCGCGACTGCCTCCAGGTGGTTATGCCCTTGCATCCCTCTCGTTCAGATGGTCTCCATGGGATCCAGGTGGCGGATGGTGCCTACCGCCGGGGAGTCACACAATAAAAAAGTCTGAGTCTATTTCAGATCAAGAATAATCAAATAAGCCGAGATGTAAAAGGCTTATTTTTAGGTCATAAGTTTGTGTGCAGTAGAGTCATTGTCAAGGTGCCCATGCTGCAGCTTGAGGACGAGCTGCTCGGAAAAGGGCGGGGTAATGTCAGGTGTCAAGGGCCTAATGGGCCGGGAGGCCCGTTAGCGTTAGGTTTAGGGATAAGATCGAGTCCTTACTTAGGGGTCAAGTAATCCTCTCTATTTAAAGAGAGATGTATCAATCTAATGAAGCAAGAGATTAGAAGGAAAACCCTTCTCTCTTGCCGGCCGTGGGCGAAGCCCCGCGGCCGTCGTTCCCTACGCCCCTCCAACCCTAGCCGCCATCTTTCAGCCTTCTCCACGTGAACAGTACCCGCGGGTACTGTAGCACCGCGGGTACTGTAGCGCAGCAGCCCTAATTTCCACAAGTCAGCCCCAAATCCTCCAATCACCTTCCCCTCGCATCGCAATTCATAACAGTTGCGCTAACATCAACCTCGATGCCGTTCTTGCCAACCTTCCAGTCTCGCGAGCTGCCTTCACCATTAGATATGTGGGTCTCCCGCTAACACCACGACGGCTCAAGAAACTCGATTTCCAACCTCTAATGGACAAAGTGGCTGCAAAACTTTCAGGCTGGCACGGCATAAACCTGACGCAAGCTGGTAGGGTCAGCCTCAACAAATCGGTGCTATCTTCACAACCAGTATATTTGATGACAGTGATCAAGCTGCCCAAGGAGGTGCTCCACGAACTCGACAAGATACGCAAACGCTTCCTTTGGGCCAGCGACGAAACAATCTCCGGCGGGAAGTGCAAGGTTAACTGGACTAAAACTACCCTACCTAACGATCTTGGCGGCCTGGGGGTGCTCAACCTTCACAAATTTGCACGGGCGTTGCGCCTCCGTTGGCTATGGCAGGAGTGGACGACACCGGGGAGGGCCTGGGCGGGGACGGAGGTGCCCTCTGATGAAGCAGACAGATTACTCTTCGCGAACTGTACCCGCATAACCCTCGGAGACGGCGCCAAAACAAGTTTCTGGCACTCCGGCTGGTTGGAAGGTCTCATGCCAAAGGACATCGCCCCACTCCTCTATGCAAAGTCGGCAAGAAAGAAACGCACTGTGGCGCAAGCCTTTCACGACAGCAACTGGATCAGGGACTTGAACTTTCGATCAGGAAACACTACAACACACGTAATGGAATTCGCCTCGCTATGGAACCTCGTCGACCGCACAAGTCTAACCTTAGCAAGAGGACACCATCACTTGGACTTTGGCAACGAAGGGCGAATACTCCACGTCCTCAGCCTACAGGGCACAGTTCAATGATTTTGCACCCTCTCCCGCAATGGCCATGATTTGGAAGACATGGGCACCCCTGAATTGTAAATTCTTCGCCTGGCTCATCTTTCAAGACCGCGTTTGGACTTCTGACAGACTTGCCCGAAGGAACTGGGACCAAGGAACTAGGACCATGCCCTGTTTGCCCGCTTTGCGGAAACGCTCCAGAGACGGCACTACATCTTCTGGCCGAATGCAGATACACACGTCGCATTTGGACCTTTGTGGCCACGTGGCTTGGCACACGAGACCTTCTTCCCTCCAATTGGAGGCCCAACACGTCGACCGTTGAATGGTGGGTTAACGTCTCTACGACACCGGATGTGCCACGCAAAGGCTCGCGTTCCATGACGCTCCTTATCGGTTGGGAGGTGTGGAAGGAGCGAAACAACCGTGTTTGACCGACGAGAGTCCCCTATGCCTTCAATTGTAAATAGAATCAAGGCCGAGGCCTCGCTGTGGATAGTGGCAGGCGCTAAGTGTTTAGCGACCTTCTTTACGTGAGAGTAGTTTTTTTAGCTCCTCTGCCGGCTCTTTTCCGGCCTTGTACCGCCTTTCTTCCTCTATATCAATGAAATAGGCACTGCTTGGTGCCCGTTCGTTCAAAAAAAAAGGTCACCTAGACACTGCACCACAGATAGCTAGAGGTAGAAGAAGAGGTGAGCGCAGAACATACGAGTTACAACAGTATAGCTGCTGCGATCGCACTCTGAAATGTAGCAAACTGAGGTGCTGAACTGATTCCATTGTCTTTGCTAGCTGATCCATCTACATAATACTTGCTACCAACTATAAAGTACACTAGTACCTCTACCAACTGCATGAAGTTAGTAACCACTACTTGGCACTGCTGGGCGGCAAGAGTTGACCTTGCGCCTGTACAGGGAGAAGAGGGTGAGGAGCAAAGGAGCAGCATATTATGTCTTACACCTAACAATTTCCAGATCTAACTGAATCGAAACAGAACTATCTGGACTTGTTTCTATTCCTGCTCCTAAACCTTTTTACCAAAGGTGTCCATAACACATGTTCTAGGCAAGATCTTGTGTTGGTTTCTCAGGTTGTCTTACAATGATAGTACAGAGGGGCTATGTGAAACATGTGAATACATAATAAATGTTATACTATTTTTTTATATTTGAATATAATTTATAAAAAAGAGCTCCTTCTCCACTCATTGGGTTACTTATCCCTTTGATGGGACATGGAAAGTATCCTATGCTCTGGTTGCTACTCTTGTCTCACCAAATGCTATTAATGCACGAGTCTGTTACCTGTTCCTTCAAATTCTTTTTGAGGATGAAACTAAGCATGTTATTCTAAATAAAACTAATGTCAAACTTTCTAGTGCTTATAATTATTGTCTTATCCCTTTCATATATAGGAGGTAAAACAAGAAAGCTTTGCTATGTTGTTCCAACACATATATATTGTAGGTTTACATGATAAAATTTACACAACACTTGTTTCCACTCATGGTACTTAGTTTTATTGTATTCTTAAACCTTTTCAGGAGAAAGCTCACTATGAAGATGTTATGGAAAGGAAGGTTTTGGCTCCTATTAAAACGGCTGAAACGGAGTACACAAATCTTCAACAGCTTCATCAGGTTATTCCTTTGTCACTGGCAATACACAGCCACCTCCTTTTTGGGTTTGTTGAGCTATGTTGCACCATCAACAGAACAAAATATCATACATTCTAATTCAATTTGCACCCTTTTTTGAATGATACAGAACATCCTTAGTAGATATTTAGTATTCTGTGTACCTATTGCAGGGTAGAAAGTTCTACAATGAAAGCAGTTCTAAAAGCAGCAATTTTATATTAGCATTTTGAAAAAAATATATTAAGTCATGCATGTTCACTGACACTGATTTTGGAGGGCTTGAAAGCTCTGTATTGAGTATTTTTTTTAACTCAACATCTGAATTATTTTTTGACCTGAGTATCACTTCTGCTTCAAATTTCAATTAGATTGGTAGGTTCATTTGTCCATGTCCAGTAATGATTGTATATTCTTCTTTAGGAGTACTTTGAGAAAGCTTCAAAAATATGCATTGAAAGTGAAGTGGAAGCTCTGGGGGGTGTTGCAGGATCCACCGTAGAACAATTGAGTGAGGAAATTAATAAATTGACACGGAGATTACAGCAAGAAAGCAAAAGGTCTGCGACCATTTGTTTGCACATATCTGCACAAAAGTAAATAAAATAATGTGGTTCTGGTACTTTTCCTCTAACATATCTTTGCAGATGTACTGAGAGCATTGATGATCTGAGAGCCAAGCATGACAAAAAGAGGCAGAAAATCTTGAGGAAACAACAAATGTATGCTGGTTTTAGAGACAAACTAAATGTAAGCACATTACCGGTTGTATGATGACATCTTCATACCTTTTGAACATTACATGATTCTGAAAATGACTAATCTATTTTCCTTAATGAGTTCTGGTGGTTATTTTTTAACTATTCAATTTTGCTTGTGGATACATACATTACCCCCAATCTTAGGCATCATGCAATATTTTTTTGTATTGATTCATAGGCATATTCAAGTACTGTTAGTGGTGTTGGATATATTAGATAGGCTCAATGCACATATTGGATGGTTTTCAACCAAGTTTGCCGTTCTGTGCAGGCATGTCAAAATGCTTTGGAGTTGCGATGGAAGAAGTTCCAAAGAAATGCAGGCCTCTTGAAGCGTCAGCTGACATGGCTGTAAGTAATTTCTTGTTTGATGCTTACCACCAATCTTTCTTCTAGATCGCCCTCTGTTGCATAAAAATGATTAGCCCTGAGAGTTCTGCCACCTTTCTATGTATGAAAGGTTCAATGAGCATCTGGGAAAGAAAGGTATCAGTGGGCGCATCAACGTAGATTATAAGGAGCAACTTCTATCTGTTGAGGTGATCTGCTTTCCTTATCTGAATGTACACAGGCTTGTTTCTTGAAACTAATTTAAGTAACATGTTTATTCATGTAGCTGACGATGCCTCAAGACGCGTCTCGTGATACCATTAGAGACACTAGAGGACTTTCAGGTAGTTGCAGCTTCTAATAGTCTTGAGTTGTAAGATTTTATCAAGTTTATTTATTCTTGAAAAAATTGGTAAATAAATGCCCATATAAAATTGTTACTCCTTTTGCTTAGTGTCCGTAGTTGCAGAGCTGTTTGTTGATATGCTGTCTCTTTCTCTAGGTGGAGAACGATCTTTTTCAACGCTTTGCTTCACCTTAGCCCTTCATGGAATGACAGAATCACCTTTTAGGGCCATGGATGAGTTTGATGTATTCATGGTGAGCACTCACGAACTTTACCATTTCCTTTGTCCAGATAATGACAGGCAAAACTTTGTTACTGATGGCATCTGAATTTGGCAGGATGCGGTGAGCCGCAAAATAAGCTTAGACACCCTAGTAGAATTTGCTGTTGCACAGGGCTCTCAGTGGATATTTATAACCCCTCACGATATCAGGTCTGTCGATTCAACCTCGTGTTCATGTCAGTTTCAAACTTCGCGGATTCGTATCTGCCACTCTAGGCTACTCATATATGTATGTATGTCTCCTCAGTATGGTGAAGGCTGGGGACAGGATCAAGAAGCAGCAAATGGCGGCCCCGCGTGGTTGACCGTTCAGTACCCCTTGCAAATGATGCCCTAGGGTCCCGTCTCCGACTTGAGTGGAATTGCTACTTCGGTATTTTGTCTGTACATAGCTTAGTTTATTTGAAGCGTGTCTGATCAGGAGCTTGTGAGTTGTGACCGGGCAGCTGTAGCTGTTACAGTCTTAATGCGTGACTGATGTGTGTTCTTAGGCCTTGCAATGAACTGTAGAGCCAGGAGCCAACCGATTGTGTCGATTTATTATTGCTTAATTCTGGATTTAACTAATCGTAATAATCTCTCTCTATATATATATTGTGCGCCTGAGATAGAACAGTAGAATGCCAACAAAATGTGTAGAACAAACATTGTGCGCCTGAGACGATGCAGGAAGGAGAAGCATAAGAGAGGAAACTTACTAGTGTTCTGGTGCCTCGAGCCCACCTCGTCCATGGTTGACAAGTCACAACAAAATCCAAGTCAAACACTCGAAACCAAGTGAGTAGATTTGACCTGCAATCCACAAGAAATCTTAACAGTTGACAGGAGCTACCTTTAGCCCGACCCTCACAAGTCCCGCAAAATGGTTGCCGTGTGCCACTTTCACATCAGACATGAGAGTTGCTTATACTTGCCTCGTTGAATAGACATTATTGCTTAGGAATTGTAAGGATGTAGCTGAAAGTTTGATCATTTTTCTCTACAAAACACATGGACTTCGACTCCTTCAAAAATACTCCCTCCAGTTTGGTATTAGAAGTTGTTTTGGATAAGTTTGAGTCAAATATTAGGAATATAAATCGAATATAATTTTGAAGTCATTGAGTTTGGAAATGTGAAAAAACATATAAAGATTTGTCCTGAAAATTACTTTCATAAAAAATATATATATCACTTTGAATAAATATCTTTATAGAAAAGAGAAGTTAAAGTTGTGCTTTGGTGATCGTGTCGCAATCCTAAACGACTTTTAATACCAAACTAGAAGGAGTATGTGTGATCATAAACGTAAGAACATCTCTAAGAGTCTAAACCAAGGTTCAGCTAGGCGCTAGGTGGAATCTAGGTACTGACCCATTGCCTAGCGCCTATTCGCCGATAGTCGTCGAGTACTCGGCGCCTAGCCACGATCATAGTTTTTTTACCAATCGGTATATTTTTACCGCCGCCCAGCGGTAAGGGTATACCACAGCCGTATAAATGGTAACCGCTATTTACCGCTCGAATTCAAATTTTCAAACGAAAAGCATAGTGCAATCATTTTTTTATACCGAACGGTAAGAGCGGTAACCGTAGCGGTATAAATGGTTACCGTTTTTACCGCTGGTGTTTTTTCTAAGAAACATCAACATTTTGGCATGGCCTATGCGCATATGAATGTAAAAAGACCACATCAAAGCAACAATAATTAGTCTCATACAAATACCATAGTCACTACCACAATAGTCTCATACACATACCAATACCATAGTACATAGTCATACTCAGTAGTCACTACCACCATAGTCTCATACACATACCAATACCATAGTACATAGTCATACTCAATAGTCACTACCACCATAGTCTCATACACATAAAAATACCATAGTACATAATCATACGCAACTGCGTTGAATGAATGGGAAGACCCCCGTGCCAACCTCTCTCGAGCCCGGCCGGAAGTTGCCTTCTTAGTCCTCTCAATATCCAGCTGAAAGTACTCCCGCACAGGTGGTGGCACCTTGCTGCAATGGAGCACTGATGATCCGCGCGCGGCCAAATTTGTTTGAATCTAGTAGAACCACCACCACTTTTCTACATACCACAATAATTGCATCGCCATCCAGGAGCTAGATTGTTACCATGTTCCCATACAACGTCTTTAGGTCTGCCTGACATTGTCTATCTGCATAAATGCCAACACAAACAAATCAATGACTAAATCCTACCTAAAGAAAATGTACCTAAATCTGAAACAAATCTTACCTAAAATTGGATCCTACCATAAATCCTACCTAAAATCCTAAAGCAAAATAAACCTAAATCCGAACACAATTCCTACCTAAATCTTAATGCAAATGATACCTACAGCTAATTTCTACCTAAATCCTAAAGCTACCTACATAAATCCCTAGTCCCCTATACTCCATTCAAAAAAACTCACCTGCTGCTGTCGCGGTCAACCGCCGTAGCCGCCGCGGTATACCGCTGGCCCGGGGCGGTAAGCCGCTACAACCGCGCGGGAGCGGGTGGATCCGGCCGGCCGCGGCCAACCGTCGCTCCCGCCGGCTAACCGGCCTCCGGGCGCGGCAAACCGCCACCGGCGGCGCAAACGGCTGCAGGGCGCGTTGGAAAGCAACGCGAGCGAGCAGAGTCACGGTCCGGGCAACGAGCAGGGGAGGTACCGGTCAGAGAAGGATTGGATAGCGGGTTGTAGACGGATTTGGGCCTCGTGGGCCTTAACGGGCCGGCTCATGTTTTTTCTTCTTCTTTTTTCTTAACTTCTACAGCTCCAAATAAATACTAAATGCACTCAAATTTGAAAACTTTGATACCGCCAGATTCTATAAATCATGAACTATTTTTTAGGGATTTTATTGTTTTTTTTCATTTTTAATTCAAATTTGAAATTTTTGAACCCTAGCGGTTTAAACCGGCCGGTACTGTTACCGCACCGGAGCGGTAAGAATGGTAACCGCGGTAACCGGTAATGGTGGGTAAAAAAACCCTGGCCACTATTAGGCGCTAGGCGACGCTAGGTGTTGACCCACTGCCTAGCGCGTAGTCGTCGAGTACTCGGCGCCTAGCTGAATTATGGTTTGAACTGAACCATAGATTGATTCTAAGATTGGTCAAGTAATCACATATACTTCATTATTGATGGGCACACCATCTAACACAGGAATACTAAGTTAGGGACTCAAATCCTAATGCGTAGGTTTTTTTTCCAAACCAATAAATTCATGTTCAAGTACTCTCTCGTATCAAAATATTTGTCATCGTGACTTTTTTCTACAATTTTGACCATTCGTTTTATTTCAAAAAATGATGCAAGTACCATTTACATGTTTATAATAATTTTTTTTAAGACGAATGGTCAAAGTTGAAAATAAAAGTCAATGACGACAAATATTTCGATACGGAGGGAGTAAGTAGGAAGAGATAAGCGACTAAATTAAGTATTTTTTTTAAACAATCATTTAAAACCTCAGTCCCCGACCTCATATTTTGGTGGCTGAGGTTCAAAGATTCGACTATGTGCCTATCTATGATCAAGCATCGATCGGTCAGCCGCCAAATTAATTCCGCAGCCCAATGACTGTTTGGACAACCCAATTGATTGTCCTCGAGGTGGGAGCCGCTGGCAGGTGGCCCCAGCGACAATGGATGAGGCTCCCCTAGCTCATTATTGGTTGGGAAAGCCAGCCCAGCAGCTGCCCGGGAGGTCACGGAAAATTTATATAAAGTACAAAAATGTCAAGTTGGAATTTAGTCAAAGAAAAAAAAAGAAGAATGAGATAGAGTTTGTTGAACTTGTACTTTTGTATGGCCATATGGATGGGTCGAAATCTTGCAAGGTCAAAAGTTGGACAGTTTTCTTTCTGGCATTGCAAGGCTTGAAAAAGGATACACGATACCTTTCGTCTAGCTTATGAGCCACCAGTAAACTTCAGCCAACATTATTTTTCTCACATAACAAATCAGTGCCAACCACCAGCTAACAACAAACTGAACAAGCATCAAGTACAACATCATTTGATCTTTGAAAAAAATTATTGAGAATTGGGGAAATAAAACGAATGCATAAACTTATATACTGCACAGGCAACTTAAGAGAGCAAAAATGTATCATTGCGCAAAATTATACTAAAGCGCAAATTGTTTTCAGGAAATTGGTTACATCCGATTTTAGTTCTACAATAATAAAGTGTTGTGACAAAGTGTCAATCTTCTTTTGTGAAGGAACGATAGGGATTGCAATCCACGTGAATTGAATTAATTTATGTAATAAATATTATGTTATTTGAACAGTCATGTTGTTCACCTGTGATGAGCAGAGCTGGTTTCACACTGGAATGATAGTTTTTTTAAATTAAACAGTACAACGCAGACAATCACAACACGCATGTACACCCACTCCTATGAATACACGTACGCACACTCTACCCCTATGAGCACCTCTGAAGGACTGAGCGTCGGCATATCTGGAGATTCTCAAGGTCACCACTGGCGCCTCATCATCGACGGGAACGTCACTTACCACTTAACGTATAAGAGCATCTCCAAAAGTTTGCCAAATTTTACTTGGCGGATCTTGTGTTTTGCCAACTTCTAAAAAGATATGCAAAGTACAAAAAGAGTTTATCTCCAACAATTTCGCATAATTCACTTGATAAATCCAAATCTAACTTACATCAGGAATCCTGAGAGAGAGAAAATTATGTTTGTGTCCTTCCACCTCTTGAAAACTTACATCAAGAATCGTTCTCTATTCTACCCTCCCACCTACAGGGAAACACCGATGGCAACCACGATCCGCGCGCGCACATATGCGTGCGGGGAAGTGAGTTTTGCCAAGTTTCTATTTTTGCCAAGTTGGTTTGCCAAACTATTGGAGGTCAATTTTTCTTGTTAAAATTAGATGGATGCCAAGTCCAACTCCAACAGTTTGGCAAATCAACTTGGCATCCACCTAATTTTGGCAAAACAAGAAAAATTAACCTTCAACAATTTGGCAAACCAACTTGACAAAAATAGAAACTTGGCAAAACTCACCTCCCCACGCGCATATATGCGCGCGCAGATCGTGGTTGCCATCGGCGTTTCACGGTAGGTGGGACAGTGGCAATAAATTCAGGAAAATGTGCGAGCACCAAGATTTGAACCCTGGTGGGTAGTGTCCCAGTGGACCGTCCTTCCATCGAAGTACAAGCTCATTCGCACACTTGAAAGTGCATCTAGGCCCCTAAGTGGATTTTGTTGAATTGAATGACAAGGCGATTAAAGGACTAATGAACTTGTCTAAGATTGTGAGTAGGTGTCACTTATTCATGAGCAATTATTGAAGTATTTATTTGTGGATGAACATTATATGGCTCAGATTAACAAATACAAGATATATGGTGCAAGGCTTCATGCGTCTATTGAAAGAGAACATAATAATGAGTGTACACACTATGGTTCTAAATTGGAAGCTTGCACATCCGGTGTCAATCAAGATCAAGCATTTGAAGCTGGATTTTTAAATGGAGGTTAATTGTGTATGAAGCAAAGTGGAACTCAAAGTGGATTGGATAAGTGATGAAGAGATCAACCGAGATGTCTAGGGTGAGGGACTAAGCAATCTTTGGGGCCGTTCCAGCTAAGCCGCCATTAGTGTTTTGCTAAGGTGAAGTTCTAGCATCCGTGGGGTCTTCAAGTATCATATTCAAACCTTAACCGAGGGAAGCAATGCAAGTCATCAACCTTCTAAGATTGGCAATATATGCTATATGGAAAGATCCTATGTCACTAGCTCAAGTATGGACATGCTCAAGTCAAAGGCTATGTTGAAAGCCCTCAAGTGGATATTGATCAAGTATGACAAGATTGAAGTTGTTCAAGCTCAAACGTTCAACGAAGTGCTTTTATTCTTTCTTGAGTATAGGTATGTCGTACTATCAAGAGGGATGCAACTTAGCGAGTTGACCAAGTCAAAGTGCTCATTAGTTGACCTAAGTGAGATCTAGCCTTAGAGTGTGCTAACAAACCCTGTTGAACTAACCTGAGTCATTTCGTCTTGGTGGTGAAGTGCTAGTCTATTAGAAAGAGGTTTTGATGGTGTCTCGGGCCTGACCGATCTGACCGGTCAGGGGCACCGGTCTGACCGGTGCCGCTAGCCCCAACGACTAGTTTTTCAAACACCGGTCTGACCGGTGTGCCGCCCGAGGACCAACGACTAGTTTTCTCCTTTGAGGGGTATAAATACCCCAAGCCTTCTTCAAGTGAGGGTTGCTGTTTCTAGTGAGTTTGCTGAGGTCCCAAGCCATTTCTAACTAGCTCCAAGCCTTGGTGGCTCTCTCCAACCCTCTCTTTGCGAGATTTGTGGATTCAAGCCATAATCTTTGTGTTGGGATGAGAGAGTGAGCTCAAGAGTGACCTAGTGAGATAACAAGAGCATTTCCATAGCTTGAGCACTTTGGTTTCGCGTCTACAAGCTTTGAAGCGTTTATTACTCTTGGAGGTTTGCCTCCTAGACGGCTAGGCGTCGCCGGCTAGCTCCCAAGGTTGTGGTGAGCAGCTAGAAGTTTGTAAGGGTTGTGATCTTGCCTCTTCGTGGAAAAGATCCCCTTAGTGGAAAGGAGGAAAGTGGTTGAAAGAGACCCGGCTTGTTGTGGGAATTGTCCCTTACAAGCTCCTCAACGGAGACGTAGCCATTCCTTAGTGGGTGGTGAACTTCGTGAAACAAATCCTTACTTCTTCGTGTGGTTTGACTCTCTAAGTTGTTTTTCTAGCATATTTGATTTGCTTCCACTTCGATCTACTTGGGTGTGCTACTTGTGTGTGCAGGGCTCATTACCTTGCTTGTGATCATCTACAAAGGTCACTCACCAAGTTTGGTTCATGCTAGAAGTCAAGAGGTGCTTAAAGTTGTTTTTGCAGGTGTTCTGTGCTACACCGGTCTGACCGGTGAGGCGCACCGGTCTGACCGGTGTCACCTGTAAAGTCCAGTGCTTGACCGGTCTGACCGGTCTCCGCCACCGGTCTAACCGGTGGAGCACTGTCAGCTCAAGTGTTTGGGGAGAAAAAGTTTAATTTGGTCATCACGCCTATTCACCCCCCTCTAGGTGACATCAAGGTCCTTTCATGTCACACCCAGATTTAAGGGCGAATCCGAATGCATAGAACACATGTGCGCCAGGATCAAGTTTCACACATGCGTTGACTTAGTGTATACCAAATCACAGTGTAAAAGCGTTAAGAGAGTATTAAACAGTTATTACATGACCGAATGTCTCAACTAAACAAACGTTCGTGTAGCTAACAGAGGAAAAGAAACACACGCAGAAGTCCTCCACAGGCAGCTGACTGGAAAACAAATGCCTAGAACTCATCGAACTCTTCATGGAAATCCTCATAGCGTCCATCTGAGCAGCAGCCGGGTAGTGTAGTTGCAATATAAAGAACAACAAACATGAGCACATGTCGTACTCAACAAGGGTAAAGTTCTATAACAGCATGCAAGGCTTTATGGTGGAAGCTGATGGTTAATAAGCAAGTCAGCATTTTAGTTGGTCAAGTTTTATTAAGGAATTGTTACTAGCAAATGAAAGTATATACCAAACCCAAATAATAGTATGCAACAGATCCATAGAATGTAATGCACAAGTTTAAAAGTTCCATCTTCCATAAAATTAATCATGTGAGGGTCCAGGCCGCCCTTGACCGTGGGCACGGCTAACTAGTCAGTTTTACACTCTGCAGAGGTCGTACATCTTTACCCACAAGTCGCGTAAAAGTCCCGAAGAACTTTAGACCCAACCATGCGATGCTAGCTAGGCATCATACCACACTACCGAGGTGTGGTTGCATAGGGACGCTACGAGGCCGTTACAAAGATCCCCAGATGTAGGCTGCCCGCTAGGTTACCTGATCAGTGCAACGTATAAAGCTCCCGGACGAGTACCGTGTCTTAGCTAAGCCCACACCTACGCCCGAGCAGGTCCATACGCCACTACACGTCAGCCCCCAACCCTTATCAGGTAAAGCATACTTAGCACCTAGTTCACTAATTAATAAGCCAAGACAGAGCCATATGTCTTGTGGTTGCACTGTTTTCTTGGGTGGTCGCTCCATGTTCCGATTAACAAGCATAAAGTGTTCTTGGATTACATGAATGATAGCATAAGTAAATCCATATTAACAAGTGTTCATTAAACCACCCTAAACCACATAAAGCGCTAGCATGTGCTACCCAACATAAAGTAAACCCGGTTGATCAAGGCATAGGATAACAAAGCTAGTCGAACCTTAGCAATAGGACCCATCGATTTAATGCATAGCAATAATAAATAACAGTGTAATTAAAATGCATGTTGTAATAGGATTAACGGGAATGCAGCAAGGACTTGCCTTCTACCAGCACCGGAAACTGCTCAGGGTCTTGGTTATATTCAACAACAGCGAAGTCCCCGAACTGCTCGAACTCTACGCTCCACACATTCACATACAAGCATACAATGGAAACAAATAAGAAACAGTACACCAATCATCTCAAACAGAAGTAAAAACAACAGAAAGCTATTCTACTCGTTGAGACGATCGCGTGGACATAAAAAACGCTAAAAACGAAGCTAAAACGACTAAGATACGGTTAAAATAAGTTTTAGGGCTAATCTGTAAATAAAAAATAAGTTTCGGGCTAAGCTGAAGAAAACAGGACCTAAGTGTAAAGGTTTTCCTAAGGTGCAAGGACCGGGTTGCAATTTTGGAAAAATTCAGGGTTTTATTTGCGAAAACGCGCGGGTAAGCTGAAGGGGCGGATCTGATCCGTTGGATCGAGATCCGGCGGCCGAGATCTAAAGCGGGCGCGGGGCGCAGGTTGACAGGTACCTACCGGTTTGACCCAGGGGTTTAACGCGATCTGGACCGTCAGATGGAGATCCGGCGGCTCAGGTCTCGCGCAGGCGGCTGGCGGCGGTGCGTGGCCGGCGGCGGCGCGAGGGTGCGGCGGCGCTACGGCGGCGGCGGCGGCACGGCGAAGGATTAGGCGGCCGGGGTGCACCAATCAACACGGGGGTTGCACCGGGACGACGGCGAGCGCCCGGCGAACACCACGGCGTCCTCCGGAGCGGCGAGGACGGCTCGACGCGACGGACGGCGAGACGGCACGGCGACGGCCCTCCGGCGAGGACGCGCACGGCGACACGGTGCCTTGCGGCGGAGCCAACGGCACCAAGGAGTCCCTTACCTCGCGGCGAAGCTACGGAGGCGCTCCCGGGCGACCGGACGGCAGCGGAGACACGGGTCAAGCACGGCGGCGCGGACCGAGACGGCGGCGAGGCGGGGACCAAGGGTTTGGGGCGGCGCTAGGGTTTTGGAGCTCGCGAGGGGGTGCGGGACGACCTTTAAATAGACCGGGCAGGGGGACACATCGGCGTGCGGGCCCGGGGGGGGGGGGGGGGGGGGGGGGGGTCACGCGCGCGCGCGGGGAGGTCGGCTCGGGGTCGGGCTTGCCCCACGGTCTCGTCTCCGACCCGAGGTCGGGGATGACGGCGGGGGCCGCCCATCGGCGACTGCGGCACGGGCGGTCGCGGGGATGGGCCGCAGCTGGTCCAGGTTAGCAGGAGTTGGGCTGAGCGCGCGCGGCTGAAAAGGAAGGTGGGCTGCTGCTGCGGAGCTGGGATGGAGTGCAGGGGTTAGGCTGAAAAGAAAAGAGAGAAGGGTGGCGGGAGAAAAGAAACCTTTTCAAATTTTCAAAAACCAATCAAACAAGTGAATTCAAACAAAGATTTGAATTCAAACACTCAAAACAATGCACCAGCATGTATGCAGCAGGGAATTCCTATATTTCATTAATTAATTAAGAAAAAAAAGTGAATGCCTATATAGAAACACAATCTTCTTATATTCCTTAAACGAGAGCGCATTGTTGCTAAGCAAATTTTAATTAAACTCAAGAAGTGGAATTTAGGGTGTTACATTTCAATTGGTATCAGAGCTTGGTGCTTCGATTCGAGCTTAACCGCTTGGAGTTCTTCGGTGTCGACAACTTATGAGGTACCGTTTGAGCCTCTAGCTCTAGATGGCTCAAACTACTCTTCTTGGTGCTCCAATGTTCTCATTGCACTTAAAATTTTGGGTCCCACCGTGGAGGGCATTATGATTGCGAGTATCCTTCCAAAGGATGAGACATGTGTCTCACCTAAGGAATTGGAGAAGAAGCGACTCAATACCGTTATTACTAACCTTTTGTGTAGTTGTGTATGTAGAGAACTAAAGTATCTTATCCTAAAGAGCAAAAAGATTTGATGCTCATCTCATTTGGAAATTACTATTTGAATTGGCAAACACCAAATGGGATGAAATTGAGAGCAATGATGAAGATGAACCAACAGAGATGTGCCCTACAACCTCTACAACATCCACTGATCATCAAGCATCAACCCTCGAGAAAGAAGAAGATCAAAGAAGCGAAGGAGCCGTCCCTCTGCAGGGACCGGTCAGACCGGTTACACCCACCGGTCAGACTGGTGCCAGCAGGGGCACCCCAACTTGCTTGATGGTCAAGAAGGAAAAGAAGAGCAAGAAGAAGAGACAAGCCAAGGGAGCTAGTGGCCAGAAGAGTGAAGCATCAAGCTCTCCAACAAAAGAACTTGAACTTCTCAAATCCGAGCTCGCATCCTTGGTTTGTAAGTATGAATCATTGGCTAACAAATACGATCATGATATCAAATCCTTTGCATGTAGAGCTAAAATAGAAGAAGAAGCCAATGATGATCTAGAAGCCAAACTAGCGAAACTCACTAGTGAGCATATGACTCTACAAGCTAATCACAACGAACTTGGATATTCTTATGAGAAGCTTGTCGATTCTTATGCAACACTAGAGATAGTCCATGAGGTTGTGCTTTCATCGGTAAAATCTATACAACCTCTATCTCATACATGCACATGCTCACAAGTTCAAGTTAATTTATCTTGCGCTAATGATCATTTATCTCAAGCAAGCCAATCTAGTATTAAGCATGTACTTGTAGAATCTTGTGATGACCTCATTGCTAAAGAAAATGATGAACTCAAGCAAGATGTTGATAAACTTCAAAAGGATTTGTGTGTGTTGAAGGAGAAGAGCAAAGTGCAACCTTCTCAAGATATCTGTGAAGGCATGGTGAAGAAGCTTGAGAAGGGATCAACCGTCACTAACTCAACCCCTCAACAACATACAATGACCCACAAGAACAAGATTCAAGAAAAGAGCAAGGCTGGGCAAGCCAAGTCCCAATATCGCCCAATCAAGCACAAGGCACAAGAGTCACTCTCCAAGAAGCCTAGAAGCTCCAACAAGTGGAGGGTGTGCTACAAGTGCAGAGAGAAGGGACACTTTGCCGACTCATGCCCAAATGCAACTATGGACAGTGGCACTGACCGTGTCCGGTCAGACCGGTGCATGCCACCGGTCAGACCGGTGCCAGCCAGGGCAGCCCCACCTCAAGCAAACAAGGCAAGGAAGACCCCTTCTCCAAGAACAAGACTCAGAAGCAAGCACGGAAAAGAAATTGTAAGGAATGATGTGACCAACAAGAACAAAAGCCGCATTTGCTATGAATGCCGTCAAAAGGGTCACATGGGAAAAAATTGTCCAAATGGTAACATTCCTAAATCAAATCTAGTCCATTATGATTTCCATAAGCTTAGGAATGATAAGAATGAAATTTGTGCCATGAGGGAGATTAGTTCATCTCAATATAGAATGAGAGCTATTTGGGTTCCTAAGCACCGTGTGACTAACCCAATAGGACCCAACACGTGTTGGGTACCAAGAAAAGCTTGCTGAGCTTGCAGGTTGAAAGAGATGCATTGAGCACATGGTTAGATAGTGTGGAAATCATGTTGGATTCAGTTGACCATGTGAAGGGCAAATTCATATAAATCTTGAAATCAATGACATCTCGGTAACTAGTATGCTTTGATTGAGTCTAAGTCGCTCTTGGTCCTTTGTGAACACTCATGTAACGCTTATCTTGAATGAGTGAAACATGAGGTAGTGACTTCGACTATTTTTTATGAAAATTTACTCTCTCATGTCATTCGATGCTTTTAATGGCTCTCCAGTAGAGCATTGCCTTATCCATGTTGCAGGATTTAAATTAGTAACATATTCACACATTCAAGGGACAAGAAGGGCAAAATCACCAAATAATTGTGCACTGGTGGTCACCGGGTCTGACCGGTGACAGGCACCGGTCTGACCGGTGCCGACCCAATGAAGCTGTTGGTGGGTGACCCGGCACCTGTGCCAGGGTGACCCGGTACGCTTCTGTATGTTGCAGGATGACCCGACATCTATGGCCGGGTAACCCGGGGTTGACTCAACTTTCGAGAAAAATGGTGATTTGAAGTCAAAGGTTATGAGAGACTCAATACACTTCAATTAATACATCTTTTATGTGTTGCGACCAAGTTTGAAATGAGCATCACCAAGTTCTTAATTGAATAAAGTGCGTTGTTTGAGAAATTCAAAATATCTCTAGCACTATTTAAGGGGGAGCTCATTGCAACACTTGAGTCACTTGTGGGACTAACAATTTCTTCTAGTGATCTTGTAGCGTCACTCTTTTGTGCATCCCAAAGCAAACTCTCGATAAGCATATGTTCCAAAAGAATAAGTAAGATCTAGCACCATTCGAAATTTAAATATATGCACAAATGAAATGGTCTTAAGGCAAAGCTATGTTTTCATGAATCTCGTTGAATACCGTAATGCATCTAGGCCATAACACCATGCTAGTGTGCCATTCTTAGCATGAAATTGCTTCAAGTGGACTTCTTGTGCGCCTCTCTAGATATTTGGTTGATACCTTTATTTCCACTCGTCTTTGTGTCTCGAGGATGAAGGTATGAGCCAAATATGCTTGATAAGCCATTCATTTGAAGTGGATGCATGCACTGTGTGACATAGGATAGACTTTTCAAAAAATCAACTAGCATGTGTAGGAAGTGTGCTCATTTTGAAAAATATTTGATTCTTTGTCTTTGTGACCCAATCAACTTGATTGTGACTATAGTTCCCTTTGTTTGATTGATGGCTAGTCACAATTAAGAAGATTATCTCAAGTCCCTAAAATCCATATTTACTTCTCTCTCTTGAAAGTATCAAGAAATATCAATAAAATTGGATTATCCTTTATTCTTACAAGACTTTGGCAATATTTGAATCAATATCATCTCTATACCCCTTATCTAATCTTTGAGAAAGAGAAAGGATCCAAAATCTTTTGAAGTTGTGCCTCAGGAGTGCACCAGTCTGACCGGTGTTGTCCACTGGTCTGACCGGTGGCGACCCTAAGTCACAAATTTCTTTTTCTGAGGCTTAATTGAGAGAAAAGTGTCTCATAAAATATTTGAATAAGATTTAAGGAGCAAAATCTCAATATGGAAGAGAAGGATCGAAACTTCCGAGGCTAGGTCGGTTCTACCGATATGGTTTCTTTGTTGGAATTATCCAAATCCTCGGTTTTACCGACCCCAAGTCGGTACTTCCGATAAAGCTTCACTGGTTGGACCCTGGGGGTCACTGGTCTGACCGGTGTCGCCCGGGAGCAACCCGTGGGGCCACAGTAAATGGAATCTATCTCTTTACCCCCACCATCTTCTCTCTCCTCTCTCATTTCACCTAAGTCCCCTTCCCAAACCGTGAAGGCCTTCCTCTCCCCCTTCTTCCACCTCTCACTCCCCCATGGATTCCCATTGATTCAACCATGAAGAAGGTGCAAGATTGGATGGAAATCACTCTCCTAAGGACCCTCCATTGATTCTCCATCAAGTTCTTCGTTTCCTCTTCGAGTTCGTCTCTCAAAAGGTATTCAAAACTTTGCTTTGCCCGATCTCCCTACTTGGTGCAAAGATTTGAGTTCCCTTTGGTAGAACATCTTCTAAGATCACCTAGGATTCATACCTATAGATCCATAGACTTTTGTTGGATACATTGTGAGAACTCAAGAATTGGGGGGCGGATGGCTTGCACCGGTCTGACCAGTGCTCCCCACCGGTCTGACCGGTGGAGGCTGTCAAACCCTAGGTCCTGTTTTCTTCATGTTTTCGATCCATATCTGTGTAGGAATGATTCTAGTTCATCTCTATCAATATCTTGTTGTCCCAGCTGCTGAGATTTGAAGTTGAGGCCATTGGCTCGGTTCTGGACGGTACCGGTCTGACTGGTGCCCCTCATTGGTCTGACCGGTGTAGAACAGAACTGACCCAATTGTCTCAACTTGTCAATTTCAATTTCAATTCTTTTCAAATCTCATTCCTGAGTCTTATACAATCCTTTTATATCCTTTGTGACTCAGGAGCGTCGCTATGCCAAAAATGAAGCAATCCGGGAGCAAGAAATCAAGGTTGACACCTAGAGAGTTCCCGCATGATCGTGAGGCAGGAGGCAGTGGCAGTGTAGGTGCTATGAACTTGTGAGAGCGTGCACCAAAGAGAAGAAATGAGGAACAAGAGATTGATTTGGGTGGTGACACGGGGACCAGCACCGATGAGAATATGGAAGATGAGACCTACATTGACCCTAATGTTTATCGTGTGAAGCATCATGGCAAAGGGCCAGCTTTGGATGATGATGATGAGGATGAGGATGAGGAGGAGGACCTAGGTGGTCAGGAGAGGGATGAGGATGATGATCCAGATGATGATGATGGTTCTTGCAGGTTAAATGTTGTCAAGCCTATCTATATGTTTCCTAACAAGCCAGTCAAGTATCATGGGACATGAATGACGAAGAAGCTACAGAAGTTGAGGGATAAAGATCCCTATTCTAGTGAGAGGACAACCTCATATAGGAGGTTTTGGGCTACTTTCCAGCAGGACTATTATGCCACTGTTATCATAAAGAAGCCCAAGATCACCCATATGGCTCAGTACATGGATTGGACCTATATGGAGAGCAAGGGTGATCCTATCTTTACTGAGCTCAGCACTGTGTGTGGACGCCAGAGGGTGAAGGAGCTCATGGGTTTTAGACAAGATTGGAACAAGGAAATCATTGCTCGATTTTTATGCCATGGTTCACTTTGGTCGCATAGAGTCAGAGAGGGCTATGACTTGGATGACAAATGGGAACAAGTATGCCATTTGCTTTTCCCAGTTTCTGGCTCTTTTTGCTTTGGGGCAGACGATAAGGATTATCCTAAGTTGCATGATGGTGGTCTGCTTGAGCCAGAGTCTTTGGGATCAGAGGGCTAATGTTGGTCATGTGAAGGGGCTTTACACCTACTACTCAGTACTTAACAGGCTTCTTTGAGCGACCATTGCTCCTAGGGATAGAAATCCCTCTGACATTTCTAGGT
The DNA here is from genome assembly GCA_947561735.1 of Cenchrus americanus. Lineage (NCBI taxonomy): Eukaryota > Viridiplantae > Streptophyta > Magnoliopsida > Poales > Poaceae > Cenchrus > Cenchrus americanus. The sequence continues at coordinate 199,262,993 of OX387240.1, forward strand.
TCATGAAGAACCTAATGATTGCTTTGAGTCCATGTTAACGGTGAAAATCCGTCAACCTAGCCATGAGTTTACCTTCGGTGTTGGCATAAGTTTTATACCTTACCCATTGGTACTAACCCCCGTGGTATAACAAGTTCACTTGTGCATGTCGGTTTTGGAGTTTAGTGTTTATGCAGGGATTTAGTATTAAAAGCAAGACTTTCGGGATAAGTTCATCAAGCACCTTGTGACAAGACCTTGAAGCCCCGTACAAGTCATGCAATGAAGCAAACTTATCTCCAAGAAGTCAGGGACTTGATCCGAGAAGATGACAAACTCCGAGGACCTAACCAGAAAAGTGTTGAATCTTGCAAGACAAGGAGCTATGTCCAATTCGGAGAGCAACTGACGACAAGGGCCTACATGCAGAAGGGGGAAGAATCCAGGAAGCTCGGGAACCGACACCACGCAAAGGAGGCCGCGGGGCCGGGCCCGGATGGGCCCGGGCGGACGCCCCCGGCCCGGTCCGTGGCCCGTTTGCCCCCTCCTTTGACCTAGCCGCCATTTGGGCTATTTATAGCCCCGGGGTCGAGAGCCACGCATCATCCAATTCGTCATCGGCCGCCGAGGAGCAGAGAAGAGAGGGACACCATCCCGGAGAGGAGAGGCTCGAGCTAGTTGACTAGGGTCTCCCTAGCCGACGTGGGAACTGTTGGTGGAAATCGGGCCCGAAGGGTGGACGCCGACACAACAACCCCCTGAGATCTCTCCTTTCCTTCGCTCACTCTCGCAAGGTTCCTACTTCTACTTGGGTGGGGAAAGGAGACGCTGGAACTTGATGAGTCTGAAAAGGAAATAAGGGAATACTCAGTACACCGAAGGCCGAAGAACTGGCAAACGCCTTCGGTGCTCTCTTCTCATTACAGTGTGTCCGTTTCATTACAAGGGGTTCACTATTTATAGGAGACCCCTGGGTATAGTCATTTGCCTCAATTACACCTTTTCCGTTCCTGACAAACCGCTTTAAACACTTTACAAGGGTATAACAGTAAGTCCCCGCGTCGTACAGGCCTCCAGCGTGTCTTCGTACGGCCGAAACACCTTTACACGCGGCCGCCCTTGTCTCTGCCTTGTCCGAGCCCACTTTACACGTTGGAGGTGGCCACGTGTCCGGGGCCGTCACACCTTCGGTGACGGCGGCGGCCCGAGGATCCGGGCGTCGAGCCTCCGCATACGCTTCGTCCGCACCGCCGCCGGTCCCGGACGCGGTATCCTCGGCCGGCGCTCACCGCTCCCCCGGCCCTCCCGGGCCTTCGTCACCGGAGCGCGGCCGTCAGCACCTTCGGCGCCGAAGGCTGGCGCCGCCACAAGGGGTCATTCCTGCACAACGAGACTCATGAGGCACAAGCGGTGTTAGTGTTTCATTAGTGCCCTGTGCAGCGAAGGGTCGCCACGTCGGACCGAAGCCGTAGGCAGACCGAGGGTGCCAGCGTGGGCGGACGGGGGCGATGCTTCCGAAGACCAACTTCCCCAACAGTAGCCCCTCGTCAGTGAGGGCCGTCCTGAATCTGCGAAGGGCCGAACTTACGATCAACTTTAGCCGGGGTGAAGGACGGTCTTCGGAACTCCCGGACGGCCCACGCCGACACGGTGGTCCGAAAAGACGCGCGCGCGCCCTCTCGCTAAATTTACCGTTGAGAGGGGCCGTCAGTGGGTAAAAGGGTAATTTTGGTCGTCGCCGGCGCGATTATCGGAACTCATTACTATATAAAGGGGGGCCGTCCTTTGGTTTACCCCACCCAGCGGCTGCAGCCCAGAGCTTACGACGCGCGAGAGCTCCGAAGGCCTACTGTAAGACTTGCTCCAGCCCCTTGCTTCTGCTTTCGCTTCGTGCGTAGTTAGTATTGATGGCGCCGAAGCGTAGACGCGATGCTGTCGCGAGGGAGATCGCGAAGACCTACACGTTCGGTCGAAGCCAAATCGACAAGACCGACGTGGAGGCGCTGGTAAAGAACCGCATGGTCGGAGCCGGCCGAGCCCCCGGCCGCGAGACCGTGCCGCGGCCGCGGGACAACGAGGTCGTCATCTTCCGAGACCTTCTGTACGCGGGGCTTCGGTTCCCGCTGCACCCCGCCGTCGTCGACATACTTCGGTACTTCGACATCTACCTTCATCAGCTCACCCCTAATGCCATCCTCCGGCTATCGGTATACATGTGGATATGCCGGACAACGAAGATCAAGCCCTCCGCCGAAGGCTTCGCTTCGGTGCATCAGGTGCACCACCAGCGGTGGACGGTCTTTGAGGAAGAAGGGGACCAGTCCGTGGAGAAGGACTGCCAGTTCGGGTGTCTCAATTTCTCATACAAGACAGGAGTGGTGAGCCCGGTCACCGCGTACAGGAACAAGTGGCCTTCGGACTGACAGCAGCATTGGTTCTACTACACCTTGAGCCCCCCTTCTTCCGGAGGCATCCACCCGCTGGCGACGAAGGAACTCCCGCCCCTGCATGAGTCCTACGCGAAGAACCCTTCGTGTCTGGAGGGGGACGAATTCGTGATGATGCTGCGTCGGTTCGCGCGGAAGTACGGTACTCGCGACATTGTGGAAGAGTACCGCAGCATTCCCGTGTGCCCACTGGTCGACGGCTGGTCCGTGGCCGAAGACGAGTGGGCGGAGGACATCGGTGGCATCCCCTGCCCTGACTGGACAAGAGTCTTCGGCTTTACGGCCGATTGTAAGTTGCTCCTTGCTTCCTTCAGATAGTTGTCTTTTTGCCACGCCCTTAGTAAGCACAGTGCTGACGGACTTGGCCGTCTTCCTGCAGTGTTGAGGAGAAGGAAGGTGGAGGCGCACGGGGACTTCATCCTCAGCCCCGTCTCACCGAAAGAGTACAAGGACACCGTCGCGGAGCTGAATGGGTCCCGGTCAAACCGTGTATTTGAGTTTTTCAAGATCGCGCCGCCCGAGCGCGTCGGTTTTGCTAAGCACCGCGAGGCAGCCGAGAAGAAGGCCGCGGCGGTCGCAGCCGCCGAAGCGGACGTGGAGGAGACGGCGACTTCGCCGCGCGCTGCGCCACAAAAGTCCGGCGGGGAGGAGCGCGCCGCGCGCGGCCACCGCGGCCGCCGAAGGGAAGGCCCGAAAGAAACGGGGCGGGCGACCGGCGGACTCGCCCCCGTCTCCCAAGAGAACTCGTGTCGTCGACGTGGAGACAGGCGTCGTCGAAAATGTTATAGCCGCCGTGCCACTGCGCGCGGCAGCGCCTTCGGACATGCCTTCGGTGATGGTGGGGGCAGGGGCCGCCGGCCGCCGCCGGTTCCCCCTCGCTCCGCAAGAAAAAGATAGTGATGAAGACGACGATGTCCGCATAGTGTCTTCCGTTGGGGACGCGCCGCACAAGCCGAGCCCCCCCCCCCCCCCCCCCCCCCCCCGTCGGCGCCCGAAGCCCCCCAAGAGAAAGATGACTCCCGCCTCCACCTCCCGGCCTCGTCGACACCTCCTCCGAAGGCACCGAGCAGTCGGCCTCCCCTTCAGCCCCCGCCTCCGAGAGAAACGACGTCATCCCCGAAGCGGAGGAAGAGGGGGACGAGGGGCCCGAAAGCAGCAGCTATCGGGTGACGCCTGAGGAGCCCCGGGCCGCCGCTGTTCGTCTGCACGTTCCCGCCGAAGCCAAACTGATTGGCGGGAAAACCATCCGCTTCTTGGGGCTGACGAGTGGTGGGCATGAGCGCCAGTTCCTGGAAGAAGCCGGAGCAAGCTTCTCCATCCCTCATGAAGAGGAGTACTACGGGAAGCTGACCGCGGCTGAGCTGACGACAGCGTGCGGGGACCTGTCGCTGAAGGCTTTTATTGCGTCGCGATGCCTCGCTCGAAGGTTGGAGCAGGAGGGCAAGGAGGCCAAGGAAAAATCAGTGGCTGCTGCCTCCTCGCTCGAAAACCGAGTGGCGGAGCTGGAGGGTCGGTTGGCTGCGGAGCAAGAGCGCTCCCGAAGACTGCAGGAGGAAAAAGAAGAGTCGGCGAAAAACTCCGAAGCCGCCCTCAACAAGCTGCGCCACGACGTTGAGACCCTGGGCAGCGCTAAGGAAGACTTGCAGGCTCGGCTCGCTGACAGGGAGGCAAAGTTGACCGAAGCGCAGGAGAAGGCGGGCGAACTGAGTGGGACGCTGGAGCGATATCGCACAGAGCACCTTCGGAGCGCGGAGGCCCTTCGTAATGATATACTGCAGGTGCTGGAGCAGTGCAATCTGAAGCACCACCTATCGATTCCCCCGGTGCACCGTTGAGGCATACTACGAGTGGGTGAACGCGTGCTTCGATCCGATCACGATGAACACAAAGATCTTCGGAGAGCTTGCGGCGGTGGGGGTTCGCACGCCGGCCTATTCGGTGTGCTCATTGGTGCCCCCGGATCGCCCATCTACGGAGAAGACGATTAGCAAGGGGGATCTTCGTCGTCTTACGAAGGACAACTTTGCATGGCCCAGCGACGCGGACTTGGACGTTAGTCAGCTCCCAGTGCTCCCCAAGAATCTCGCAAAAAATTTTATGAACACCTTCTTCGCCCAGCGTGGGTACCAACTCACTTTGGACGAGTCAGCTCGCCTTAGTGCCCAGGTGCGCCGAAGCTACTTCCTCCCTATGCTTATGATTGCATTAAAAGTGCACTTTCGTAACTAACTTGGCATACTGCCCCCATTGTCTTGCAGATAAGGCCTCGACTGCAGGATCGTGTGTACGACCGTCTCCGGGTTCGGTTTGGCGGCACTCCGCCCTTGCCCCGGTTCATGACGGAGGGGGAGTGGATCGCCATGCCCGGCGTCCCTCTTATCACCGCCGAGGGCTCCGTAGCTGCAGCACCGCAGGGAGGCGAAGCCGCCAGCGTTCCTGAGGACGAAGCTCGCGGCGCCGAGGACACCACGGCTCACACCACCGAAGAGGGGCATGGGGGGGACGCGCCGGGGGCCGCGGTCGAAGAGGGGCAGGCGAAGCGGACGCGGGGGCGCGCCCTCCGGCGCCCGCCGGCCTCGAAGCAGCCTCCGCCACCGAGGAAGAGGTCACACTTGCTCCTGTTGAAGCTGCGGCGGCCGCGGCCCCTACAGAATTTGAAGCTGATGCGGCAGATGCTTCGGACGCAGCGCACGCGGCAGAACTTGAAGCTGCACTGTTAGCTGCCAGCTCTCCCGGCGGCGAGGAACCCGCGGAGGCAGCAGTCACTACGACTGTTGCGTCGGTAGGGGCCACCGAAGCTAGCGCCGTGTTGAACGAGGCCCTCGTCGTCGCCGAAGGTGCCGAGGTGTGAAACGCTTCGGTGTGGGACTTGCGATGGACTTGTAACCTCCCCTTGAAGGGATGAAATTTTTGTAATGTAAACTGATGCACGGTATCTCTGCGCAGGTTCCTTCCGTGGCTCCTGCGCAGAGGGCCGAAGGTGCGAGCAACTCAACTTTGCCCCTTAACTCACTTTTTGTCGCGCCGAACGTGTGGACGAAGTTTAGCATCCGCCATCCTAATGTTACGTACGCGGAGTTTTTGTCGTACCGAGCGGAGCGCTACCGCCTTCACAACGAAGCGGCTAAGCGCTTTTCGGCCGAGTTTTCAAGGGATCCCGCGCGTCGGGATGCCATTCTTAGAGAGTGGGCCGCCCGTAGGGCGGCCAAGCGTAAGTTAGTGGACCCCTTCGTGGCCGAAGGGGTCGTTCCAAAACGGAGCCGATTGAAGAGGGGGTCCTTGGGCCGCCCGAGTATGTATACTTAATTCCTGACACCTCGTCGGAAAGCTTCGCAGCGGTGAAGGTGGAGACGGAGGGATCCCCTTCGTATAGACTCTGACCCCGACTTCGGCGCAGGGCGGATGCCTACCGACAGCGAGCTTCGGGAGATGGCTTTGGAGATCATAGACATGGCATATCTTCGGTTGATTGACGAGATCTGTGAGGATGTACTAAACGAGGATTGATCGTTAAATGTGGCTGCGGGCTGGCGCGAAGACTTGAAGCACAGGACTTCGGAACTCCCCCCCGGAAGTGTTCGCGGCAGGCCCGAAGCGGATGTCTGACTACGACTTTGTACATTTATTGTACGAGGCAGTATGTGTTGTAACGACACTGTTATTTGTTTTGTATAGTTATGTTGTTTTTTGCGATGGACGTTGTAAGTTGAAGGTGTGGACGAGAGGTGTTTTTTGCCTGTCTTTTTCGTGCTGCGTGCTTGATCGAGAAAAACCCTGAGTTCGTTGGGATGAAGCGGCACCGCGCTTCGCCTTTTAGAGTTAACGTGTGATGGCTCGCCTTCTCGATCCAAATCTGTGGTGTAAACCGCGCGAGGCGGGTTACTCATCGGTCTAGGACGTGACCGAAGGGCTACTTTGAGTGTGCGCTCACTTCGGCCCAGTCGCGGCCTCGTTTTGTACTAAGTGTTTTTCCTTTGGACAAAAGCGAGACCAACGCGCCGCCGTAGGCATGCGTTTTCTCTGGCCGCCAAGCGGTTTTCTCTTCGGTCAACTCAAGACCGACGCAACGCTCCAGGCGTGCGCTTACTTCGGCCGAATCATGGCCCTGCCCCGCTTCAAGCGGTTTTCTCTTCGGTCAACTCGAGACCGACGCATCGCTCCAGGCGTGCGCTTACTTCGGCCGAATCATGGCCCTGCCCCGCTTCAAGCGGTTTTCTCTTCGGTCAACTCGAGACCGACGCATCGCTCCAGGCGTGCGCTTACTTCCGGCCGAATCATGGCCCTTCCCCGCTTCAAGCGGTTTTCTCTTCGGTCACGACGATAAGTGACGAGCTTGGTGTGTGTGCCCCTAAGGCGATCCGCGCCAAGGCCGTTACTTACGCGCCGAAGGCCACTTCGGAGACTAGGCCCCCCGAGGGCGGTGGCCTAGCTTCGATAGAGTGGCGAGAGCATTCTTTAAAAAGAAAGGTAAACTGCACACGAAGGGATGGGGGAAAGCTGACTTATATTACATGTCAGAAATCGAAGGGATACAAAGGGCCGCCTCATTAAAAACCTCACACTTCGCGGATCCGGAGGGGAACCATGAAGCTTCCCCCGTGAGGAAAAGAGTACGTCCCCCACTACTTTAATGTACATAGGATACAAAGTCGGTATCTCGACCTAAAGGAAAGAGAAACTATTGAAACTCAAAGACTATGCTAAGAACTCGCAATGCCTCGGACGAAGTACTTCGAAGCATATCCACATTCCGTGTGTATGGCTCTTCGTCGCCCGTCAGCCGACGCAGTTTGAAGGCTGCTTCGTTTGCGGTGGCCGTTGCTATGAACGGGCCTTCCCATTTCCCGTGCATCTTACCCTTCAATTTTCCCTTCGGCACCTTTCGTAGCACTAGGTCCCCTGACCGAATGAGCTTTGGTTTGATCTTCTTGTTTTTCCACCTTCGGGTTTCGTCTTGGTAGGCCAAGAGGTTTTCGGCTGCCTGTAAGCGGACCTCCTCGATGTTCCGAACCGAAGCCTTGAGGTCTTCGTCTCCGAAGGTGTATTCCTCCGTGTGCCCGAGCACAATTCTTCGGGCGGCATGGCTTCCTCCCCGTACGGCGGCTTGAAGGGGGAGAACCGGGTAGTTCTCGGATGTGGTGGTGTTGTGGGACCGAGATTACCCTCGGTAGTTCTTCGGCCCATTTGCTCTTGGGTAAATCGGTGATGTTCCTCTTGATGCCGGCGAAGATGATTCCGTTGGCCCGCTCGACCACCCCGTTGACCGTGGGTGGTAGACCGAAGCGAAGCACAGCTTCGTTCCCAAGTATGCGCAGAATTCCTTGAACTCTGTGCTGTCAAACTGCTTGCCATTATCCACTGTGACCTCGTGAGGTACACCGAAGCGGCACACTATGTTTTGCCAGAAGAACTTCTGAATGGTTGCCGATGTGATGCTCAGCAACGGCTTCGCTTCAACCCACTTGGAGAAATATTCAACCGCCACAACTGCGTGAGTGTAGTTTCCAGGTGCCGTGGGTAGCGGGCCGACGATGTCAACACCCCACCGAGCGAAGGGCCACACCGGTGGGTAACAAGCCGTATCTCGTTGGAAGCAAACTTGCTGTAGGGCGCATGGCGCTGGCACTCTGGACAGTGGCGCACAATGTCGTGGGCGTCTGCCACTGCCGAAGGCCGCAGAAACCTTGGCGGAAAGCTTTCGCACCAAAGCTGCGGTGCCGAGGTGGTGTGAGCACATGCCGCCGTGGATTTCGTGCGATGTTGCTTCCCCTCGGTGACTGATATGCACTTTAATAGTGGAGCGCAGACCCCTCTTCGGTACAAGTTGCCGTCGACAAGGTGATAGTTCCTTGCCCTGATTGCCACCCTCTTGGCGATGACTCCATCTTCGGCCTCATAATATCCTTTGAGCACCGCCACTATTGGGGCGCGCCAGTCCTCGCTCTGAATTGCGTTCACAAACTTGGGGGGTGCTGCTTCGTCGGTACGCGGACCTTGATGTGGTTGTTTCATAAAAAACATCCGGTGGCGGGGGCTCATTCGAGCGGTTGCCTTCGCAATAGCATCGGCCTCCTTGTTATGATTCCCGGGAAAACTTCTCACCGTGATGCCGATGAAGAATTTCTCCATGCTTCGGACGGCTTGTAGATACTTCATCATATCCGGGTTCTTTGCCTTGTAGGTTTTCCCAATATGGCAAGCGACAAGCTCGCAGTCCGTCGGATGACGAGCCTCCCGGCACCTACAACCCCGGCCTTCCGAAGTGCGAGCGACGGAGACCTTCATACTCTGCCACATTGTTTGTACAGTTGTCATAGTTCAGCCGCAGGGCATATCGGAGTTTGATGCCCGAAGGGGATTTTAAGACTGCTACGGCCGCCGAACCAAGGTGGCAGTATGCGCCGTCACACTGGACTTCCCATATTGGCTCTATGACTACTGCTTCCCCCTTCGGCGCCGAAGGCGTCCAATCGCCTACAAAGTCGGCGAGGACTTGAGATTTTATTGCGGCGCGGCGACGAAGCTTATGACATGCTCCGCCAACTCGAGGCCCACTTGCCCATCCCGCTCGTTGACTCCTTGTTCTCGAACATGTCCCGAAGGGGGAAAGCCGTGGGTACCGAGACGTTGTGGCTCGGAAGTAATGCCGAAGCTTCCTTTTTGCCATCACAACCGCATATGCCATCTTTTCCATTTCGGAGTAGAGCGACTTTGAGCCGCTCGGAGCTTCGTGAGACATAGTATATAGGAAATTGCCTCGGGACATCCGCCTCCCCGCGCTCTTCCACGAGCACTGCACTAACTGCTGTATCGGTTGCCGCAATGTACAACAGCAGGTCAGCCTTCGGTGACGGCTTGGTCATGATTGCAGCATCTTCAAGGTATTTCTTCAATTCATCGAAGGCTTGCTGCTGCTCTGGGCCCCATTGGAAGGCTGAGTTTGCTCGGAGGACCTTGAAAAAAGGCAGGCTTCGCTCGGCGGCTTTTGAGATAAATCGATTCAGGGAGGCGATTCTGCCAGTAAGCCTTTGGACTTCCTTTCGGGTGGTCGGGGGCTGCATCCTTCGTAGGGCCTCGATCTTTTGGGGGTTCGCCTGGATGCCCCGCTTGGAAACCATGCAGCCCAACAGTTGCCCTTTCCGATGCCGAAGATGCACTTCTGCGGGTTAAGCTTGAGGCCATTTTGCCTCATGTTGTCGAAGGTCTCGGTTAGATCCGAGATGTGATCTTGCTCTTTCTCGCTCATGATGACGATGTCGTCGACGTACGCCGAAGCGTTGCGCCCCCCCGGTGGTTGCCCGAGATCGGCTTCATCATGCGGTTGAAGGTTGACCGGCGTTGCGCAAGCCTTCCGGTATTCGACGAAGCGTAAAACGCCAAAGGGGGTTGTAAATCCGGTTTTTGCTTCGTCCTCCCTTCGCATCCACACTTGGTGATAGTCGGAGAAGCAATCTAAGAGGCTCAACATGTCGCGGCCCCGCGGCCCGATCAATAATGACGTCGATCCTTGGCGGTGGAAAGGGGTCCTTCGGGCATGCCTTGTTGAGTTCAGTGAAGTCAATACACATTCTCATGTTGCCGTTCTTCTTCGGTACCATGACCACGTTCGCCACCCAGATGGGGTATTGGACTTCTCGATTATTCTTGCGTCGAGCGACTTTTGCACTTCGGGCTCGCAGATTTGACTCTATCCGCCGACATGGGCCGCTGCCTCTGCAACTTCGGTTTAACTCTTGGGTCAGTGTTGAGCGCATGCTCTATGACCGAGCGATGAACGCCCGTCGGGTCGACTTGGACCATGCGAAGACATCTTGGTTGTTACGAAGGAACCGCAAGAGTCGGCCTTCGTCTTCCGCGCCGATCTCGCGCCTATCATCACGGTTCGCTTGGCACATCCGCGCATAAGGGGACCGTCTTTGTGACGTCGACGACCTTCATGCGTTCGGCTTCCGCCCCCTTCATGGACCGCCTCATTTGGGCTTCGGCCTTGTGCTCTTCGGCCACGCGCAGCTTCATTGCTCTCGTCTTCATTGATAACATGGACTTGTCTGTTGTGGACCGAAGTGTTGCGCTCGGCTCTTCGGGCCTCCTCCCCGGCCGCCGTAGACCGATATTACTCCCGCCGCCGTTGGTATCTTCATTAGCAGTACCCTTGGTGGATAACCGCCACGAACTTGTTTATGGTGTTGCGGCCGAAGATGGCGTTGTACGGGTACGCGAAGTCCACAACATCGAATGTTATGACCTCAGTTCTCATGGTGGCGTCTTGGTCGAAGGATACATTGACATCAATTTTGCCCAGGGCTTCGATTTTTTTGTTGCCGAAGCCGTACAGCGGGTGTTCTGCCTTCTTCAGGTCTTCCTTCTTGAACCCCATGCCGGTGAAACATTGCCGGTCAGGATATCCGCTGAGCTGCCGTTATCGACGAGGATCCTCCCCACGTCGTTGCCGAAGTAGTACTTTGTGTTCTTGCCGATGTTGGCCCTTATGACGAGCGGATCGTTGTGGGGGTAGTCTTTGCCGCCCGGATGTCAGCTGCCGTAAAGGTTATGGGGACATGGGACCATGGCAGGTGAAAATACTTGCCGGAGAAAATATGCGATACGCTTCAGTTGTAGTCTTGGCGCTGCCTCTTTGTCTCGTGGGTCGGCTCATTGGATCCGCCGGAGATCGCATTGATTATGTTGAGCATGCCCGTCATCCCCGAGCTGCTGGGGTCAGGGATCTCTTGCTTTGGTGTGGGTGGAGGTGGGGGTTGGTTATGGGTGTAGTGTGCTTGGTGTTGGGTAGCTGGGTTCGGCCACGAAGGCACGAAGACCGAAGGCTGTTGCGTGAGCGGTGGAGGAGGTGGGAGCAAGCGCGGCGCGAGGGGATGCGTAAGGCCGTGGTGGGTGGAAAGCAAGTGCGAGTGCCGAAGGTTGGTAGGGCCGGTGATGGTATGGTGGTGGCGGTGGCCCCGAACCGGCCCGCATTTTGGTACTTCATGACATGGTTCACGGCCATGCTGCCGCCTTCGCCTTCTCCTCCGCCTCCCACTCCATTTTCATCTTGACCGCCGCGGGCACCGGTGCGTGTGGTGCTGAGCATCGATCCCGTGGAGCCAGCGAAAAAACCGCTCGCCGCCGGCCCGCTGCGGCTGGCTATGTTGCTGTGGCTTCGGCCCCCTGTTATGCTTGTATCCGCCCTTGTGCCCGCCGCCCTTGTTCTGGTGCTGGTCGGGGGGCGCAGACACGTTGTTGATCTGACGGTTCGCTTGCTTCGGCGGCTGGTTATGCCACCCCTTCGGTTGGTCCCACTGCCCTTGTTGCTTCTGCTTCTTTGCTTTGCGTTCGCTCGGTCAATCCTTCGGCGGCGGCCCTTGTCAGACTTGCAGTATTCTTGCATGACTTCAAATAACTCTTGTAGAGACTTCGGCTTGACCCTCAAGCACATCTTGCGCTTCCAACCCTCGGGCCCCGACGATGGCGTCGATGATGCTGCTTTCGGACACCGTGGGCGCACGTGCTGTCAATTTGACAACCCTGTGCATGTACTCTTGTAGCGACTCACGGTCCCCCTGGACACACATGTTGACGAGGTCGTTGGAGTCTAACTCTTCGACCTGCATGCCTTTGAAGCTGGAGAGCAGCTTGTTCCGCAGCTGGAACCAAGATGTTATGTGCCCCTTCGGTATGTTAGCATACCAATACTGGACTTCTCCCTTGAGCGCGAGTACGAGGGCCTTCGCCTTTGTGGTGGCGTCACCCCCGTTGGACTCAACCGCCGCTTCGAACTTCATTAGGAACTCCTTGGGATCGTAGTCTCCGTCATACTGGGGCAGGGTGTTGGCGTTGAATCGACGAGGCCACGGCGCGCTCTCAAGCTCGACCGAGAGCGGGGACACGGGACCACGTTACGAAGTGGAGCGTCGTCGGGAGCGAAGTGCTCATGCACCCGCCCCCGTCTTGGCGGTGCCCTATGCTTTGCCCTTCGGAGGCATCCTTCGCCGCCTCCATTGATCCGGCCCGAGCACGCATGGCCTGCGGGGTGAGCCGAGCATGTTGTTCCGGGCCGCCGGCGCGCATGCGCGGCGGCGTCGGTGTCGGTGCGGGCGGCGTCGGGGCGGTTCCTTGTGGCGGCGTCGCGCCGGCGATCTGGCTTTGCAGCATGGCGAGGTAGCGCTCGGCCGCCCGATGTTGAAGTCGATGGCGTCGGAGGCGGTGTGGGGTGGAGCCGCATCCTGGTGCTGGGATGGTTGCATCTGCGAGGAGGATGGGCGCGTCTCCTGCTCGGGGGTGAGCCGCACCGACTTGCCGGCCGACGAGGGCCCGGATCCTTCGGAGGGCTTCGATGTCTTGCGCCGAAGCCCCCCGGCCCCTCGAGGGCGACTTCGAGCATCCCCCGAAGCGGTGTGCTCTACCTCCGCGCGCTCGGTCGGCACGGTTCCCGCCGAAGGCTGGACGGCCGAAGGAGATGGGTTGGTGGGCTCCGACACGAGTGGAGGGGTCGCCGCCTGAGCCGTTGCGGCTTCGGCGCCTGCCGAACGTGTCCTGGCCATGTGGTCTTGAGATCTTCCACGAGGTGGGCGCCAAACTGTTGGTGGAAATCGGGCCCGAAGGGTGGACGCCGACACAACAGCCCCCTGAGTTCTCTCCTTTCCTTCGCTCACTCTCGCAAGGTTCCTACTTCTACTTGGGCGGGGAAAGGAGACGCTGAAACTTAATGAGACTGAAAAGGAAATAAGGGAAAACTCAGTAGACCGAAGGCCGAAGAACTGGCAAACGCCTTCGGTGCTCTCTTCTCATTACAGTGTGTCCGTTTCATTACAAGGGGTTCACTATTTATAGGAGACCCCTGGGTATAGTCATTTGCCTCAATTACACCTTTTCCGTTCCTGACAAACCGCTTTAAACACTTTACAAGGGTATAACAGTAAGTCCCCGCGTCGTACAGGCCTCCAGCGTGTCTTCGTACGGCCGAAACACCTTTACACGCGGCCGCCCTTGTCTCTGCCTTGTTCGGAGCCCACTTTACACGTTGGCGGTGGCCACGTGTCCAGGGCCGTCACACCTTCGGTGACGAAGCAGCGGCCCAGGATCCGGGGCGTCGAGCCTCCGCATACGCTTCGTCTGCACCGCCGCCGGTCCCGGACGCGGTATCCTCGGCCGGCGCTCACCGCTCCTGGCCCTCCCGGGCCTTCGTCACCGGAGCGCGGCCGTCAGCACCTTCGGCGCCGAAGGCTGGCGCCGCCACAAGGGGTCATTCCTGCACAACGAGACTCATGAGGCACAAGCGGCGTTAGTGTTTCATTAGTGCCCTGTGCAGCGAAGGGTCGCCACGTCGGACCGAAGCCGTAGGCAGACCGAGGGTGCCAGCGTGGGCGGACGGGGGCGATGCTTCCGAAGACCAACTTCCCCAACAGGAACCTTGCACAGAAGACCACGTCGGAGTTCCCGGAACTAGAAGCAAGATCAAGGTAGGATCCCGATGGTGATCTTGTTTATGTATCATTGTATTAGTTGAATTATCAAGTTGAATCTATTTCTAGCGATCAAGTGTTTCTTCGAAGATTTCGTTTTTCGATCGGCTTTGCTTATTCTAGATCTATTCTCGAGATAGATCGCTTAGGGTGTTCTTGTAGCCGCGGTGGCTAGAGGTACACGCCGGATCTTCCGAAAGAACTCGACTTGTCCTTAGACTCTCCCTAGACTACCCGCATGAGTAGGGATATGTTGTGACAGAACGGGGTTTCGAAAGGCGGGCGTTTTCGGAGTCGGACGGGAAACCACGATTTAAAGAGGCTTCTAATAAGACTCGATTTGCTACTTCTTCTCTTGCTTGGAACTTCAACAAAAGGCTTAACCCGATCTCTCTAGATCGGTTTGTCTACCCTATCTTTCTTTGTTATCTCCGGTCTTTAGTAGATTAGATTAGTTTCATGTTCTTTACCTAGATGCATTAGGGTTTCTCTTTATCGAAGATTGAAGTTGCTTGGCTTTACTAGATCATCTTTTGCATCACACATTTGTTCCACGGATTTGATACCTTGGGTTCACCACTCGAGGGAAGAAGGGTCCCTTGACTACGACGGGAGACTTGTCCGCTTGCAAGTCTGAACGAACTTTGATACAACTATTAACCGTCAACAAGCCCCTTTTCTGGCGTCGTTGCCGGGGAATAAGTGATCAAGATTTGATTTTTATTGCTTTTTGTGATTTTCAGTTTTCTTTTAGTTTTTCTTTTTGCATCTACTAAACTTTGATCATCCTCAAAATAAATCTAATCTAGTTTGTCTAACCCTAGTTTTCATAGATTTATTTTTACTTTCTAGTTTTTGCATATCTTGTTTATTGCTAACCCTAACAGGATATGGACGGCTACCTCTTCAACAAACCTGATAATTTTGTGGATGATCCAGAAAAACTTTACAGGCTAAGGAGACGCGAAGCACATCAAGCTAAAAAGCTGGATTTTGTAGATTCGAAGTCGGAAGACAAAGGATCGAAGGAATCTTCGAAGAATTCACCACCTCAAAGTCCTCGGGAGAATCGACTTCCACCGATGGGAGAACAACCACCGCAAGAACGCAAGATCGGGGAGCTATGCACCCCGGACATCATCGACCTACCAATCTTGAACCTTGAGGAGATCGGAAGACCGTTCGAGATCAAGACATCAACAATCCGCATGGTGCAACATTCACCCTTCACCGGTAAAGAGGATCCGAACCTTCACCTCCAAGCATTCATTCAACTATGTCAGACTTTTAACATGGATGGGGTGACTCAAGATCAAATGAGGGTAAGGCTTTTTCCGTTCTCACTACTCGGGAAGGCTTTGCAATGGTTCCACTCTCAACCGGCGGAGACGGTGCAAAATTGGAACACGTTGATGAAGGCTTTCATGAAGGAACACTACTCGCCGGTAAAACTCAAAGATTGCGTAATAAGATTGCCACCTTTGTTCAATATCCTACGGAAACTATCTCGGAGGCATTCGAGCGCTTCAACGAGTACACTCGGGCGGTTCCACATCACAAGTTCCCGAAGGAAGACCTCGTGCAAAAGTTCTATCTAGGACTCACCATGGCGTCAAGGACGATCAACGATGCATCGGCGGGAGGATCTATCATCGAGCTTACATCGACGGAAGCTTTCACTCTATTCAAGAAGGTCGCGGACAATGACACATGGGCGTCATCCGGGCGCCTACACCCGGTTCAACCCACGGGGAATGTCAAGGGAGTCTTGCAAGTGGAGAAGGAGAACATACTTGAAGGCAAGATGGATTCACTCATGAGGAGGTTGGAGAAGATGGAGATAGAAAAGAAAGAGGCTCAAGACTTGAAGGCCGCCGAAGCAAGATCCACATGCAAAGAATGTGGGGAGTATGGCCATGTCCGCAAGGATTGTCCGGAGGAAGCCAAAGTGCTCGACTACATGAGGAAGGGAGAATTGCCGAACTTCCGCTACGGGCGAGGTAGACCTCAATTTAATGCAAGCTCATCCATTCCGAATTCAGTTCCGCTTCGTATACAATTGAAGGAATTCATGGATGAGCAAGCCAAGATCAACAAGGACACCGTCACCAAGTTCAAGACCATAGACAAGGTGTTGGAGAACATCGATAGCAAAGTGACGGAGGTCGGGAGCTCCAACCATCAAGTTCTCAACATGATGAAGATGCTCGAGACGCAAGTTGGACAACTTGCAGGGCGCCTCACTAATGATGAAGGGAAGCTTCCGGGACAACCTAAAGGTCACGAATCGGCGAAGGCCATTCAAACACGTTCAGAAAAGGACACCGAAGATCCGAAACGTCCCGCGGGAGCAAGGAAGCTTAAACCATCCGCCGAGGCGGAGGAAGTTGCTAAGGAGAAGGTTACAGGGATCGTCACCGAAGAGCCCGAATTTGAGATGACGGAAGAAGACACGAGGATACCACAACTCAAGCCACGCTACTTCCGAGGTAAAGTTGACAACCACTATGAGAAGTTTGTGGAGGTTGTGCGTAGACTTAGCATCAACATGCCATTACTAGATGCCCTACAAGTACCTACATATTCTCGTTACTTTAAAGACATACTTGCAAATAAATATGAGATAGCAACACTCGGGGTAGATCATGTCAAGAAGTCCGAGGAGTGTAGTGCCGCTATTGCTAATGGGCTAGAGAAGCAAAAGGACCCCGGATGCCCTACAATTCCATGTTCTGTTGGTTCATTCAATTTCGAGAAGACGTTGTGCGACCTTGGAGAAAGTGTGAGCGTCATGCCAAGGGATGTGTTCGAGAAGCTACGTCTACCATTGGAGCCTACGGGTATGTGTTTGGAGTTGGGAGATAACTCCATTCGCTATCCCTTGGGCATTGCCGAAGATGTACCCGTGAAGGTCGGACACCACTTCATCCCTGTCGACTTCGTGGTGCTCGAGATGGGAGAGAGGGATAAGCCGCCGCTCATCCTTGGGAGGCCTTTCCTCAAGACCGTGGGAGCTACTATTGACGTTGGCAAGGGGGAGATCATGTTCGACATTAACGGAGAAAGGAGTTCTTTCAAGTTCCGACAACGACTCGAGGCATGCAATATGATTGGAGTTAAAGATGTTCCACCTCAACGCCGCATTGTGAAGGAAGAACCAAAGAAGAAGGAAGGGCTGAAAAAGAAGATAGAGCCGAAGAAGGACGTAAAGAAAATCAAGGAAGGTGTTGCATCCGTCAAGACAAAGGAAGAAAAGCCGCCTGTGAAGACCAAAAAAATGACTAAGCCGAAAGATAAGCCCGTGCCCAAGATGGTGCGGAAGTGGGTACCCAAGATTGCAACGCCCGCAAAGAGCGTTGATCCGAAGTAATCAAGTGAAGAAGTCTAGCCATGGACTATAAACGAAGCGCTAGGCGGGAGGCAACCCGTTTCGTCGAGTCAAGAATAAGCTACCGGGAGGACAACCCGATTCCAGGTTTTTCGAGTCTTTTTAATAATTTAGTTTTGAGTTTTATTACGCAAAGACATTAGACTTAGAAGTGGTTGAACAATATTAGAGACATAATTCTTGGTTGAATATTTTGCTTGATCATAAACCCTTTACTTGAACCCTCCTATGTGTTTGTTTGTTTCTTTTCGAGAAACCACACCCAAATAAATTCAGAACCTAACTCAACCCTTCATCCTTATTATGGTGTTGTGGTTGACTTATTTTTCATGCTAAATTCACACGAGTAGAGCCACGACTTATACCTAGGTGTTAATTAAATTTCAGCACGTGGTAAGACTCGCGTGAACATAGAAACTAAACTTTTGGTTGGTTTTAAAAATCTATATCCTTGGTTTCTCTAATATTAGAATTTTTCTAAGCCTCATTTAATTTTGTTTTATTCAAAATCTCTTTCATTTAGCCAAAATTAGAACCTAAACCTATGCCCCCACGATCAAACCGGGAAAAGTTTGCTCTCAACCAATGAAGGCAAACTATACTGGTGAGACCGATATCAACGTAGTCGGAAAACATTTTCGACTTAAATTTGTTTTTAGTGGTTTAAAAACTTCTCTAAATTTATGCTTGAGCTATTCCATAGCTCTGAAAATATTTTTAATCTTCGAATTAGAGGAGTGCTTAGCCTTAAACATACTTATAGGGAGGCAATCTAGTTTAAGTTAATCATGCATACACCATTGGATGCTCTTTCATCAACTTTCATCAAGACCTCATGCAAAGGACAAGCATGGGTGGGCAGCAAGCATAACTTTGCAGGAAATTCATGGTGACATGTGAAGCAAGTGGAGCAAGGGAGCATGGACATGACTCAAAGCATGAAGCATCAAGTAGAAGGACCAATAATGCAAGAAAAAGGAGTGGACGAGAGCGTTTGGGCGGTGCAACTCGTGGAGCACGCGGGCAAGAAAGTCACGGAGGAGAAATGATCATGTTGGAGGAAAACCGAGCCAGGGGAGAGCACGCGGCCACCTAGACCGGTCGGCCTAGGCCGGCCGGCCTCCCCTACAAAAGGAGCCCCCCGGCTCCCGTCTTCTGCAGGCAAGCATCCCTCTCCTTCCTCAGTTTGTGTGCTCAAGTTTGTGTTCCCAGAACCACCGTAGACATAGCCAACATTCCCAAACTTGATAGCTCAAAAAAATCCACAACCTTAATCCACTCAAAGTCCACATTCAAAAGTAAGTTTTTAGTGCCTAGTTACCGGTCGCAACCCGGAATTTTAGTGGAGAGAAGAGTGTTGCAATAATGTGGAAGAAAACCACAAGTTTATTCACCAATAAGAAGGGGTCATCGTCATCCAAGCCGTCTTCGACAACGTATTCGAGGAGGCACTCGGTTTCCGAGTCTCCTCGAAGCATGGAGGACACGGCACCACCAAGGAGGAACGACGCTCTCCTCCTTGGTGGCATGAGGGCAACAAGGAGCACGTCCATGAGGTTTACCGAACCTCAAGGGCGTACGGAGGAGCCGCCCGTCCCACCTCGACGATCGACCCATTCATCCGCGCCACCTCCATACACTCCGCAGTATTCCTCATATGGCTTCATCATATTGTCGGAGGAGGAGAAGAAGAGACTCTCTCGTCTTGAGAAGAGGCTTATGGCCAACGTCGACTTCAACGATAAAGCACTCAACTACTTGGGTTTCGGCACTGACATATATTATATGTTGGGGCACCTTGGTTGGGTGCAATTCTCCAACGGGGTATCGGCAGACACCCACAAGGAGTTTGCCTTGGAAATCTTGATGACTATTGCATCTATCCTTAATGATGGGGTGCAAAGTTTATCATTCCGTTTGGAGGGAATCCAACAAGTGGTTCCCTACGAGTATGTTAGGGAGCTACTTGGGTTCCAAAAGGGAGCTCCGGAGAAAGCTGACGTGCCGCCTGGCATGTTAGATGGATTTTGGAATTTGATCTCCGAAGAAGCCCACCAACAACGCAATTGCATCCGTAACCCCATTATCCAAGTATTCCACTCTTGGATGAGCAAGAGGATATTGGGGAGGATGAGGGAAAACCAAGGTGACCGACACGGAGTTGAATTGGCTCTACTCGGCTCTAATTGCCAAGCAGCCAATAGACCCCTCATACCTTATGATCAACCGTTGGTGTTGCGAGGCAACATCGGGGGCGGGAGATATTGGTTCAGGGTGCTACCTCTCTATGTTGTCCATCTCCCTACGCCCGGGGATCACAAGAAACCCCGAACATCTTTTACGTGGGACCTCTCTCGGCCTTGAGTATTTGAAACAAGGTAAATATATTAGTGGAGATGAGAGAGGAGGTTTTCATGTGTCCAAGGTGAACCTACCCCTTCCGGATGCAAGGCTTAGGCTTTTCATTCAAGGGAGGGAAGATTGGTTGGAAGAGGGACTCCTTGTCCCGGCAAAGAAAAATAAAAGAGAAAGAATCGTAGAGGAGGGATCCTCCTCCGCACAAGCGGGTAGTACACAACCCAATATTGTGCCACCATTTGGCGGGATTCCTACTCTGCCAAGTTATTACGGAGGGCCACAAATGCAAGCATGGGGGTGGTGCATCGGTACCCCCACCAAATTATGTGGTGCCCAATGTAACCTTCGCGGAGCCCTACGCGCAATATCCCCAATCACAACAAAGCATGGCCATAATTGGAGGATATGTTGCGAGAAATATGCAAAACGTCGCAGCCATCCAAACCAACACGGCTCAACTTGGTGAGGGCAATGCAAATATTGCCTATGAGCTTGGACGCCTTCACCTAGTGGAGCCGGATCAATTCGTTGGAGGGGATGTCCAACCTTACTACGAGCAAGGGTACAACTATCAAGATTACCAACACCAACCACCGGCGGAGGATTAGGAAGAAGGAGGAACCATAGTTTTCTTTTCTTTTCCCTTTCTCTGTAATTTTCAGTTTTTGTTTGTTCGTGTTTGCGTAATATTTTCAGTTTTTATTTCAGCAAGTGTGTTTGTTTATTTTCAGCATGTATTTCAGTTTGTTTTCACCATTAATAAAGACACCACCTTGTTTACACCATTGGGAAAGTCACAAAATTTGTGCCATAATGATATATGATTATAATTGCCGCTTTGTTTATCTTTGTAATTGATTTATGCATGTTAAAGCTAGTGCTCTCTTAAAAAGCATGAATCTGAATTTATTTAAATGCTAGCTTAATCTTTAGTGGAGGTTATGATTAAAATAAAGACCCATAGTGTTTTATGTGCTCTCAAGTTATGAATAGATTGAAGATGGTTTTTATGCCCAAAAATATTGCTAACCTTGTCATGAATATCACTTGTGTATTGCTCAACCTATCCAGAGCCTAATATATATTTGAGTGCATAAACCTTAGTGTACAAGATTTATTTCTGAGTGAGTTATTGCAGGCCATGATTTCTCTGGTCCGAGACTAAGAAGTTGGTCATTCCATTTTTGCGTATCTATCTTTTTGCTAGCCTTTTATCCGTGCATTGTGTATCCCCACATTGGAGATCTCACAAACCTCGCCGGATATCCACCCTTAAAACCAAATATCATCTTTTGTGATTACCTCCTTGACCACAACCTATCATTGAGAATGGATCATCAATTCAAGGAAGATCGCAAGACGGTGCCAACATTGAAGGATCCAAGTATCTCTCCAAGGAAAAATATTTCCGGTACCTACCTTATTTATCGCCTCTTTGCTCGAGGACGAGCAACGTCTAAGCATGGGGGAGGAGGTAGGTACGATGCAATTTTAGAGTTCAAAGGGGAGCAAATAAAAAAATTATGAGAAAGAAAAAAAGCAAAAAAAATGAGAAAAAGAAAGAAAGAAAGAAATAGAAATATGAGAAAAAGAAAAAATATATGTGAATATGTGTAAAAATAAAAATATAGTGCACTCCCCGGTTCTCTAAAGTGCATTAGGAATTTCAAGGCTTCAAGATTAAAAGATCCATACTCATTTTCCAACCATGTGCAATCCGATAACGAGGACTTCCTTTGTGCCTCGAGATCACTCTTTGCCATTTGCACATGTCCACCTATCTCAAGTGTGTGTATTTTTCTCTTTCCCCTCCTTGATATACATTATTTTCCAATGAACTTTTTGACGAGTCTCGGTAAGACCATGAGAAGCTTGTCTTGTTTTGACAACATCTCATTTATAATATCTTGGTAGGACTAAACTTTCCCAAAGCTCCATATAAATGCTACCACACATATATGTTATGAGAGGGAAAGGAGTAGAATATATAGGCTTGAGAGTCAAGATGAGATGAGAGTTCTTGAGCAATATGCAAGATGATTTAAATTTGTGAACTTGGTTTAGCTCTTTTCCATCTCATTCTTCATTTCAAAATTTCTGAGATCTATTTAAATTTTGGGAGCATGTTAATACTTGTGGGATAAGCTTAATTGAGAATCTACCCTCCGTAGAGATGAAGGCTAGTACATTATGGAACTTTAATGAATTAAAATTTCGAGAGCATTATGTTTCCTCATGTATGATCAAGTGCAAGGTTTAAACATTGATGGGCAATGATGATATCCATCAAAGGCTTACTCGAGGACGAGCAAGGTTTAAGCATGGGGGAGCTGTTGACGGTGAAAATCCGTCAACCTAGCCATGAGTTTACCTTCGGTGTTGGCATAAGTTTTATACCTTACCCATTGGTACTAACCCCCGTGGTATAACAAGTTCACTTGTGCATGTCGGTTTTGGAGTTTAGTGTTTATGCAGGGATTTAGTATTGAAAGCAAGACTTTCGGGATAAGTTCATCAAGCACCTTGTGACAAGACCTTGAAGCCCTGTACAAGTCATGCAATGAAGCAAACTTAACTCCAAGAAGTCAGGGACTTGATCCGAGAAGATGACAAACTCCGAGGACCTAACCAGAAAAGTGCCGAATCTTGCAAGACAAGGAGCTATGTCCAATTCGGAGAGAAACTGACGACAAGGGACTACATGCAGAAGGGGGAAGGATCCAGGAAGCTCGGGAACCGACACCACGCAAAGGAGGCCGCGGGCTGGGCCTGGATGGGCCCAGGCCGGCCGGCCCAGCCCAGTCCAGGGCCCGTTTGCCCCCTCCTTTGACCTAGTCGCCATTTGGGCTATTTATAGCCCCGGGGTCGAGAGCCATGCATCATCCAATTCGTCATCGGCCGCCGAGGAGCAGAGAAGAGAGGGACACCATCCCGGAGAGGAGAGGGTCGAGCTAGTTGACTAGGGTCTCCCTAGCCGACGTGGGAACCTTGCACGGAAGACCACGTCGGAGTTCCCGGAACTAGAAGCAAGATCAAGGTAGGATCCCGGTGGTGATCTTGTTTATGTATCATTGTATTAGTTGAATTATTATCAAGTTGAATCTATTTCTAGCGATCAAATGTTTCTTCGAAAATTTCGTTTTTCGATCGGCTTTGCTTATTCTAGATATATTCTCGAGATAGATCGCTTAGGGTGTTCTTGTAGCCGCGGTGGCTAGAGGTACACGCTGGATCTTCTGAAAGAACTCGACTTGTCCTTGGACTCGCCCTAGACTACCCGCATGAGTAGGGATACGTTGTGACATAACGGGGGTTCCGAAAGGCGGGCGTTTTCGGAGTCAGACGGGAAACCACGATTTAAAGAGGCTTCTAATAAGACTCGATTTGCTACTTCTTCTCTTGCTTGGAACTTCAACAAAAGGCTAAACCTGATCTCTCTAGATCGGTTTATCTACCCGATCTTTCTTTGTTATTTCCAGTCTTTAGTAGAGTAGATTAGTTTCATGTTCTTTACCTAGATGCATTAGGGTTTCTCTTTATCGAAGATTGAAGTTGCTTGGCTTTACTAGATTATCTTTTGCGTCACACATTTGTTCCACGGATTCGATACCTTGGGTTCACCACTTGAGGGAAGAAGGGTCCCTTGACTACGACGGGAGACTTGTCCGCTTGCAAGTCTAAACTAACTTTGATACACCTATTAACTGTCAACAGTCCAAGGGCTGACCCATTTAGTGTGGGGGATTACATTTGGCAGGAGATCAAGTATCTATCAGAGGATCCGAAGAAGATCTGCAGCTACAGCCCGCATATCATGTTTATGATCGAGAGGGTGACTAGGGTTGAGTTTCCTAAGGATGTCACTCATAATCCTCTGAGACCCAACCCCGTGAAGAATCCCGTTGTTCCTTCCCCTAAGCGAGAGCCTGAGATCACAGCTGATGAAGGAGAAGAAGCGGGAGTAGATTGACAGCAGTTCCAACAGCGACCCACTGTCCAGGTCGACACCGGTCTGACCGGTGCCTCTCACTGGTCTTACCGGTGGGGGCCTGGACGGTATAGTCAGCGGAAGAAATCCACCTCCCCGCTCCATCGCTTTCTGAATTTAATCTTTGGCATGTGTAAGAGTCAGTATGACATTGAGGTGGAGCAGCAAAGGACGAGGATAGAGAGGAAAAAGGAGAGGGATACGATGAAGCATCTACATAATCACTTTGGATTTCAGCCGCCTCGTTCACCCATCTCTCCCACTCCTCCTGAGGTTGAGATCCCATCATTTGATTAGCGGGTGAGAATGATGATTAACTCTAACTTGATCAACGAGTATGGATCCATGTTCTTCGAGTCCGGCGAGGGTAGCTCCTCCTCAGCTGCACCTCCTCCACCGCCTGGTTCAGAGGAGGTCCCTCTGAAAGGATCTTGATGTCGCCTAGATGTAGGATCTAGGATACCGACTAGAGGGCGGGTAGGTGGTTTAAAGATTAAAACCACAACACTAGGGAAATTTAATTAGAACCACAAGGAGAATTAAATCTCTACCTACTCTATTCCTATGTTGGGGGTTTTGCGGCCTAGGGTGACAAGAGAAACAACAATCTCTAGAAATAGAATGCTCAAAGTAAAGTACTTGAAAGGAAATTGAGGAAAGAAATAACCGAGCACAAGAGACGAATTTTATCCCGTGGTATCGATGACTTGCCGGTCACCCCTAATCCACGTTGAGGTGGATTCAATGTTCAACTGCTCCTCTATCAAGACACCACTTGATCTTGAGCCGGTTAGAACCAAACAACCACTCCACACCTCGATTCCACTAGAGTTGCTCTTTACCGCTCCGGTGACGTGAGCACAATACCTCTCACAACACGAAATCCGGAGCCACGCAAAATCTTCTTGCGAGCTTCAACGGATTCTTTCACCACCAAGCCATCTAGGAAGCGGCAACTTCCAAGAGTAACAAATCAACCACTTGCTTGATGATTCCCTAGTGCCACAAAGATCAAAACCTTGATGCAATGCACTAGAAGCTCTACAAGTGAGTGAGAGAGAGGAGAGGGAGAGCTCTACAAGGGAGTATGGACCTTTCAAAGTGCCAAGAGAAGCTCTCCAACCCCAGGCTTGGAGTATAAATACTCCCCCTTCCCGTTACTAGCCGTTAGGGGCAAAACTCGTACCTCACGGACTGTCCGCGATGCCCTCGCAGACTATCCGCGTTTGAATTCCAACGATAAAAACGCGAAGTCAACGGCTGGTGGGACTGACCGTTGGGCCGGGCGGACCGTCTGCCAGGGCCACGAGGACTGTCCTCCTGGGCCACGCGGACTGTCCGCGGGCAGGCCGCGGACCGTCTGCCCGGTCCACCGAGCAGCACCCTGTTCTGTAAAGAATAACGGACCGTCCGCCTGGGGTCCGCGGACAGTCCGCCCGGAAGCGCATTTTCTCAAAAACTTTTGCCAAAAATGTCAGATATTAAATAAATATCAAAAACTCGTGGACCGTCCGCCCCAAGGGCCCGGACTGTCCGCCCAATACCTGAAAACTGTTTTTCCTTAAGATTTTCAATGAATTCCTTTTACCAAGAGAAAACGCCACTCATCTAAATGCAATGCATGCAAATTTTTGATCCAAGTGGCACTATGGAAAGTCAAGCCAATGAAATTGATCCCTCTTGATAGTACGATTATCTATCCTATCAACCCGGTCATTTAACATCCTCTAATCACCTTATGACCGGCAAAAATCAAACTCTATCTTTTACCTTTGCCTTGAGCTCTTTCCAACACACGTTATATAATACCTTCTCATTTATACCACATGATCTCATCATTTCATCGGACTAACATATTCTTATAACTCAAATAAAAATGTTAGTCCATAATGATTGTCATTAATTACCAAAACACGAATTAGGGGACTAGATGCCTTCACTAGAGGAGGAGTGAATAGGCGAATCTGCACACTTATAAAAATTCAACCCACGGTCGATCGAAACCTAGGTCGGGCCGGTTTTATGAGACAAAACTAACACAAAGTAAATCCCCTCTACGAGTTCTAGCACAAACCAAACTTGGTGTGGGACTTCCACAGGTGTTTCCAAGAGTATCAATGAAGTCTCTGCACACAGCACAAGCATACCAAAGTAGATCAAAGCGGAAGCACAAGATATATGCTAGATAGAGAGATAAATCAACAAGCAAGATATATATGAAGTAAAAGCACAAGAGACACAAGGATTTATCCCGTGGTTCAGCTCGCCACAAAGGCTTGCTTACGTCCACGTTGTTGAGGTATCCACACAAGGATAGACTTGCCACACAAGGCTTGCCTTTTACCTCGGTCTCAAGTCAAGAGAATGAACTCTTGATATGAGAAGGTTTCCACTAGATTCACAGGGGTAATACAAACTACTTGGAGCTTCCACACTCTCGGATTGGAGCTTCCAAGCGACCTCTAGCCGTCTAGGAGCAAATGCTCCAAGAGTAAAAGATGCTCCAAAGATCTTCAATGAAATCAGCGGGTGCTCAAGTGTGGGATGCTCACTAGGCTTCTTAAAGCTCTCTAAAGCTCTCACATAAGACACACTCTCAACCCAACTCAAGGATATGGCACTAGAGGCTTGAATCTCACTTAGAGAGGTTGGGGAGAGCTTAGCTATGGTTCTGGAAGGTGTTAGAAGTGTGCAGAACCGGCAGCCCCTCAAAGAGGAGCTCATGGGTATAAATACACACCACACACAAAACTAGTCGTTAGTCTGTCAGACAAAACCGGTCAGACCGGTTTTTAAACCAACTAGCCGTTGGACGGTGTCAGTGCCCAAACCAGTTAGACTGGTTTGCAAAACCCGTCAGGCCGGTTTTGGCCAGAGAGCTCAACTAAGGTTTTGATCTCACGGGTTAGTCTCTCTAGGTTTCACTTGAGCACTTTTTGATGTTTGTTGTCCAACCAATGATTCATCCCTCTTGATAGTATGACATACCTAAACTCAAGATAAAAGATAAACCCTAATTAATCCACTTGAGCTTGAACCACCAAGGTACGCTGTTAATTGATCTTCAATGATTCGAGGGCTTCCAATAATGTATACCAACTGAGCACATGTTGTAGATGAACAGATGTATGCATGTGCTTGAGCATGTCCACCTTGAGCTAGTGACTTAGAATTCTTCCATAGAGTAGAGATCAACCTCTTTGAATTCTTAAGCCACTCCGATTTATCAATCATGACATTAGATACAATTTATCACTTTTCTCAGTAGGCTTGGATATGATACTTTAAAATCCTTGACGCTCTCAACTTCACCCTAGCCGCTTCGCTTATGGTCGCTATCCATAGCCTTAGCTTAGTTCCTCCTTTTAGCCATCTTGATCTCTTCATCACTTATCCTTGCCACAATTGAGTCAAGCCTTGCACCATAGAGAGAAAACCATTTGAGATGCCACTCAATTAGTTTGTCCTTTGCTTGATATCATTTATTCTTGCTTTTGCAAACTTCTATTTGTAGGTCCAAAACAATAGAAATAACCACAAGATCCTTGTTAATGCTCAACTTGAAGTCTTGCAAAAAGCTTCTTTGAACAAGTCAATAATCTTCATAAAATGTAAGAGTGAAACCCATTTGATATTAAACTTGGTAAACTCATTGTCTAGGTCATCAAGTTCCATCTTGTATTAATAGCGAAATCCCTTGATGTTTTATTTGATAAAACTCACAACATTGGTCATCAAGCTCTATCATGTGTCAATGATGAAATCCCTTGATGCCATACTCAACTTTGATTTAGTTCTCCCATTATTATACCACAAGCTTCTCCTTTCTTCACAATGTGCTTTGCTCAACATAGAGAGGCCAACCAATTACCATATATAATCATGCCTCTATATTTGCTTTTCTTTAGCTTAGGATCACTTGTTGTATGCCTTATGTGAAGTCCAATGGAAAGAACATCCTATCCTTATCATGACATTCATCCCTAGCATGCTTGTAATCATTCCATGTACATTGCCATGATCCACCCTTGTCTTATTAGCAACATGAGCCAAATGCATGATTTTACACATGAATATCATTTATCAATAATCAATAATCTGCTCACATGCTTCACAAGAGTGTTAGTGTTTTAATCAAGTTGTCACTTAATTCACCAAAACCCACTTAGGGCTTGATTGCACTTACACCCTCAGCCCTTCGATGCTCCTCAGGGACCAGCAGCGTACCTTCCTCTTTTCGGCGCCCCTGTTGCCCCACCTCCACCTCCGGATGATGCAGAGGGGTCAGAGGCTCCTCCAGATTGGGTGGGACGCTTTTCTACTGAGATCTTTGGTTGGTCTAGTTATCCACCTCCTTATCAGGGTATGGATGATAATCTTCATATTCATATCTAACTTTTCACCATATCTCGTGTATCTCTCCTACTTTATCTCATTTCCTAATTCTTTATAGGAGGGAGCTCGCACCCCGGTGGCCCGGCATGGGACTCGTGGCAGGGACAGTGATCAACAGTTGCTTCTCCTCCACACCTTTCTTGGATGCTTGATGACAAAGGGGGAGAAGATTCGGATTAAAGACTTCATTTCAGAGCTGTTGTCTGTGTTGCACCGGTCTGACCGGTGCCTGTTGGCTGTGAGAGAAACCATGTAATAAGTTTAGAACCTTATCTTAGCGGACTTGAGAACATTTGTGTGAGTGCTACTGTGTGTTTCAACCTTGTTGTAATATTTAAGCGACTTTATTGCTAGATTGTGATGCATGGATTGAATGGTGTTTGTTTGTGGTGGCTAAATGGAGCAAATTGATTTAAGCTAGCTTGCAATCCTCGACTGGTCACTTTGGGCCAAATAGCACGCACACTGTTTTGCTTTGTGCTCTGGCTGGACCTGACCGGTCTGACTGGTCAGGGGCACCGGTCGGACCGGTGCTGCCCAGTTGGGTGTACTGGCTGGACCTTACCGACCTGACTGGTCGGTGGCACCGGTCTGACCGTTGCTGCCGAGTCAGTACACTTGTTCTTTGCTTTGTGCATATCTTGACATACGCATCACGAATTTATATTTGTCGCGCGCACATGTTGCACTCCACTGATTCTAAGATATAGGGGGAGCTCACACACGCTTTCTTCCAAATTTGTGCTATTGGCATCTGGGGCCAATTTTTGAAATTCAACTCAAAGTACAAAGTAAGGGGGAGCTCTAGCTATATCTAAGAATCTAAATGCGTTTTAATGTTTTATTTGTAAGCTTTAATCGAGTGTTCATCAATCACCAAAAAGGGGGAGATTGAAAGTGCATCTAGGCCCCTAAGTGGATTTTGGTGAATTGAATGACAAGACAATTAAAGGACTAATGGACTTGTCTAAGATTGTGAGCAGGTGTCACTTATTCATGAGCATTTATTGAAGTACTTATTTATGGATAAACATTATATGAGTCACATTGACAAAGACAAGATATATGGTGCAAGGCTTCATGCGTCTATTGAAAGAGAACATAATAATGAGTGTACACACTATGGTTCTAAATTGGAAGCTTGCACATTCGTCAATCAAGATCAAGCATTTGAAGCTGGATTTTCAAATGGAGGTTAATTGTGTATGAAGCAAAGTGGAACTCAAAGTGGATTGGATAAGTGATGAAGAGATCAACCGAGATGTCTAGGGTGAGGGACCAAGCAATCTTTGGGGCCGTAGCTAAGCCGCCATTAGTGTTTTGCTAAGGTGAAGTTCTAGCATCCGTGGGGTCTTCAAGTATCATATTCAAACCTTAACCGAGGGAAGCAATGCAAGTCATCATGAAACGACCCGAATTTCCGCGAACGGAAATCCGACTCTCTGCACCTCCGTGATAGTCCCGGGAAGAGGCTATCACGTGCAATCCCCGTCTCAAGTGGTACAAATCCATACAACACGGGAATAAAAGAAGAATTACATAATATTATTATTACAACATCGAGTACAACTCTTCGGCACAAGCGGGTACAAGTCCAACAGATCGAATCAAGAAAGGTAAAACACCTACGCAGCGGATCTACATAAGCGAAGCGTCTCCGGCTCCACGAGCAAACTCGAGCATAGAACCGGCTCTAGTCTTCACACCATCGTCACGAAGTTGTAGTCGTAGACGGTCACCGAGTCCGAAATGCCGGCATCTACCCGATAAGCGGGTAGGTCATGTCGACTTCCCAACAAAGAGCAAAAGCGGTGGATGAATCTAGTATGCATGGATAAAACCTATATTGGGCCGTAGAAAGTTATGCATGTAGCAACGCGGTAGCAACGCGGTAGCAACAATCAAGGTATGCGAGAATATGCGGCGAGGTCCACACCTCCGGGAGGTCTACACCCTCGAGGTCCACACCTCTGAGGTCCACACCTCCGGGGCCACACCCTCGAGGTCCACACCTCCGAGGTCCACACCTCCGGGGTCCGCACCCCTCAACAAGGATGTCCACACCAAAGCACTGAATCACAACCACGATCCAGCTCCCAACTCTCATCTGCGATGTGGGGCCCACCTGCTCCTATCCCCACATCTCAACGGCCACAAGCCGGGCTCACACACTCGGGGGAGAGAAGAAGCACAAGAAAAGAGTCTAGCCAGGTGAGAGATCAGAGGACTGTCCATAACCAGTGGACACGGACTATAGCTATAGGTTTAAACACTCTGCAGAGGTTGTACAACTGTACCCGCCCGAGTAGAGCCGGAGACGGTGGCCGCCGTCCCAAACCCTACCATACGGCCGGAGTCCAAGTAAGTGGATAGTACCCTCTCCGCGTCTCCGAGTCCGGCGCGACCTCCGCCGTAGAGCTCATACGCCGCCGAGAGGTCCCTCGAAGCCGTGGAACCCTTCCCCGGCCTCGTCGGGGCGAAGTCTTCTAAGGAGGAAAGCCGTCTCCCAACACGATCACACCGATCCGCCTACGGGAGGGATGCTATCCACTACGAGTCTCACCCCGCACCCCCCGCCCAATACAAGGCGGGCGGTTTGTACGGTAAAAGTCCACTGAAGCAAGGTCAACTGACGATCGGTCCTTAAGGGCCGAGAGCAAGCACTCACCATCTCCATCCCGTCCGACACGCCGCTCGGGCGAGAGGCCAGATCGCATCTCCCCGAGGTAGGCGTTCACAAGTAACCAAACGGCTCGCTCCCGCCAGTAACACATCAAGGAAGAACACACCCAGAACTCACGCTAGAACACACCGAGATCTCCCACATCTCAGTCCAAGCCAGAGTACCATCCATAATCAAGCAACAAAAGTATGGATAGTTGGTAAATGGGACTAGCTAGGGGTCTGTAGCTAGCCCCGAGGTAGGTAAAGCAAGGAATCAGGATATATCAAATAACAAGGCAAGGCTAATCAAATGGCTATGCAATCCATCAAATCAAGTAACATAAATATAGCACTAGCAACTAATAGCATGCATGGGTTCTACATGGTTGGGAGTGACATGACACCTGCGCGGTAGTCGTCGTAGAGTAGTAGAGGTTGAGCATCCTCTCGGGCAAAGTCGGGGTAGTCGCGTCTCCTCAGACGTCGCGCGCTCGGGTCTTCAACAAGAACACAAGCCTACACGAGATGCGACGTGGAAATAAATAACGAGCATTCATCTAATGCAAAAACATCATTAAGAACCAATTTAGAAGATCCAAATAAACTCCCGAGTAAATGCAAGCAGACTTTGGTTTAATTAATGAATATAAAGCAATTGGTTTTAAAACAAAAGTAGTTTAAGCAACTAGTTTTATATACTAGTAAACGGGGGTAAGATCAAGAGTTAGCTTACGGGTCGGACGGCTAAGATCTTAGGTAACCAAGCTCCAAGCGAGGGGAAAGCGGAGAGGGCCGAGATCAAGCTCTTGCTAGGTTTTAGCTCACAGAGGATTGAAGTGGTAGCGCGAAGGGTGATGAAAGTAGAGCGAAGAAAAGATAACTAGAAAAGGCATTATCATGCCAAGATATGTGGCGACTGCTCAAACGGGATGAAAGGATCATCCTGTGACCGACATCGGGTGGCGATGAGGTAAAGTGTGTTCAAGAGCGCTACGAGGTATGTACTGATGATGCGGCAACGTCCATGGCAAGGCAGCTAGGTTGCGGCTCGGGGTTGCCGAGCGTGAAGCAGAGGCCTCTGCTCACGACCCGGCCGTCCATCACGTGCGACATCCTGGTTACAAGCACATGGCCCGGTACACGCTTCACAACACGAAGCCAAGTGGAGCGAGAGCGGATATGCGCGGAGCACCCAAGAGGGAAGGCAAAGGTGTAGAAAAGGTAGGCGATGAGATAATGGGGTAGGATTCCTGTGCGCGGTACGCCAATGGTCAGTTGCGGGGCTCCGGCGTCCCAGACCCACATTAGCACAGTGGCGGGCAGCGGCCACGAATTCTACTCCTAGAACGCGGGGCGAAAAGGGGCTCGGCTCAAGGGAAAAAGCGGGTAAGGATAGGGTAGCAGTGAGCGTCTCAAAATTATGAAACCAACGCAAGTGGTTTCATAATTTTCGGAGCTCCGGATAATTAGTTATGAATTTCCAAAGATAAAAGGTTTTATAAATTAATTTCCAGAATTATTTATAAAAGAGAAAAGGATTTTTAGTTTGATAATAGGGTTGGCATCCGCATGACATCATCATGACGTCATCGTCACAGATGGTGGGCCGAAATTGGGTCCAAAGGGTTAGTGGCCCAATGGGCCGACCCAGCTTGGCCCAAGGTTCCAAGGTCCGGAAAAAGTCCTCAGACTACGTTTGCTTCGGCCTGGTTAGTCTTTGGACCAAGATGGGCTCTGTTGGGTCATAGCCCAAACAAGTGCCTGGTGGTTATGATGAAGTCCGGATCCGCTCCCCGAACTCTTCTCGGGGTTCGCTCGTCTGGGCGGCCGCGGGATCCTTTGTGTCACTGGTGATCCTGCGCGCATGTGCTCCGGGGTGTGGCACCACTCAAGATCAGAGGAAAGGGGGTCCTGCCCAAAGTGCTCGGCGAAATGCCAGACAGGGGCGGTGGCGCGGCAAGGGCCCGCCGGCGTCGGGATTTGGCTGTCGTGGCTGCGCGGGCACCTGCGGGGAGAGAACATCACTGCGTGAAGGCTGAGCCACAGATTGACGGCACGTGCGGGCTCAACGTCGACAGCCCGGTCACAGTGCCGGCGTGAGTGGTGGTGCGAAGCAGAGAGCGGCGGAACGGGTTCAGGTGAGGTAGTGGCCTGCGGCCTGTCGACGCGTGCTGGGGTGCACGACGGCGGAACAGAGACGGGATCCTGCAGGAAAACAGCGGCGCGAAGGCCGGACAAGGGTCGGTGCAAGAAAGAGGAAGAAACGTGTGCTGCACTCATTTGTGCAAAACATCGAACACGTGGAGGGCATGCCACGGTGAGGCTACTGAAAATGCACCCAAGTCACTAATGTTCACGGGGAGCGGCGCAACACGAAGGTTGGCGACACGAGGCATGCATCGGAGGGTTAGAAGGAGTTGGCTTGGTCGGATGGCTCACCAACGGGCTCGTTGACACTCATGTCATTCTGTCGAACACGTTGTGGGCGAGGTGGACGGATGTCGTGTTGGGGAAGAAAGAGGGGCAGCGGCTTGCCCTCGCCGCAAGCCCGCGCTTCTCTTGGCGTAGACGTTCCCGCCGACGACGTCGTGGATCGGTGGTCACGGCGTCCTCGGTGTGGGCGGCTTCCGGCTTCCTTCGACCCTTCTCCTCGACGCCGATGGTTTCATACCGGCAAACAGGGTGTTAGTTTGGGTAGGAAAGGATCGGACAGCAGCAAACGAAAGGAAGGGAAAAACGGGGTACTGTTGTGTGCACTTCCCACCTTCCAGGCAAAACATCGAGCATGACAAGGGCGCGGTGGTGAGCAGCCGGCACATTCTGTCGAACACCTTGTGTGCATGCGCCTGATCAAGGAGGCGCAGCTTGGCAACAGTCATGCCACTGGTTCGGACCCTGCAGGTGACGAACACGGCACGAAGGCCGGCTTCAGAGACAGAACAAGGGCAGCAACAGCATCAACTCGTGCTCCAGGCATTTCACCGAACAGATTGTGTGCATGCAAAAGTGCAGCCGCGTGCAAGACAACTTTGAGCACTTGTGTTCCACGGAAAACAGGGCATCCATTTGCCACGGCTCGATGGCCGGCCAACACAGGCAGACATGGTTTGCGAGAAGAAGGGATGGCTTGGGTGCGGCTGCTCACCAGGGGCTCGTCGGGTGTCAAGCTGAGGCAGGGAGATGTCGGGGCCGTGGCAGCTTGGCGCGGTGCAGGCAGAGGGGGGGCATGTCAAGGCCCGGGTGTTGGTGTCGAACTCCAGTCCAGCTTCCTGGTTGCCACCTATGGCGGCAAGGGACGGAGCAGCAGCGGCGGTGCGCCCTTCCCATCGGCAGGGCATGGAGCCGAGCAGGAGGCAGCGCCTGCAGCCCCAGCTCTCCCGCGTCGCCCTGGAGATGGGCACACGCCCTTCAATGCGCAGGCCGCCATCCTCCCGCAGCTCCTCATCTCCCAGGTCTCCCCTTCCTTCTCCTCTGCTGCCGCGGTGGGAGGAATTTGGGGAGAAAATCCCCTGGCGGCGGCGGCGGGCAGGGCCAGAGCAAGGGACGGCCGGGCTTTTATACAAGCGAACTAGGGTTGGGCGAGTGTGGGCGGCCGGGATGCGGCGCGGGGCGCGTGGCTCGCATCCGGGTGCGCCGGCGCGGCCGGGGTGGCGCCATCGGCGGGGACGCGAGCTCGCGGTGCGGCGCGACCCCGGTCGGCCGCCCGGCCGGCGTCGGCGGGGGGAAAAAGAAGGAGGATCAGAGTTGGCTGGCGCACGGGACCCGCTGGTCAGCGAAAGAAAGGAGAGGGAAAAGGCTGGCGGCTGGGCTGGGCTGGATGGGCCGCCTTGCTGGACCGGTTGAAAACCAAGGGTGCGCTTCGGTGTGCATGGGCTGAGTGATGAGGGAGCGCTGGTAGACTTCAGGATTAGTTAGCTGGCCCATGTTAGTCAACTAGGTTTTGAAATTAGCTTTGAGTTAGGATTTAACCCATAGGTTGAATTTGAATACTTTCAAATTCAACCACACTCACTAAAATCCAAATAAATTCCATAAAACCCAAATCACGTATTTTACCATAATTTGAAAATAATTGTATATGGTTTTATTTTATAGAGAATTTAGGATGAGAAGCTAGCAAATTCGGCTCAAATTTGGTAGCACACAAGTTCAAACAAAAAGTTTTAAATTTTTGCGAAAATTCACACATGGTAAATCATTCAAATTTCTGGGATGTTACACATCAACCTTCTAAGATTGGCAATATGGAGTGACTCCAGGATCCAAGTGTGCATTACTATGCTATATGGAAAGATCCTAAGTCACTAACTCAAGTATGGACATGCTCAAGTCAAAGGCTATGTTGAAAGCCCTCAAGTGGATATTGATCAAGTATGGCAAGATTGAAGTTGTTCAAGCTCAAGAGTTCAACGAAGTGCTTTTATTCTTTCTTGAGTATAGGTATGTCGTACTATCAAGAGGGATGCAACTTAGCGAGTTGACCAAGTCAAAGTGCTCATTAGTTGATAAGTGAGATCTAGCCTTAGAGTGTGCTAACAAACCCTCTTGAACTAACCTGAGTCATTTCATCTTGGTGAAGTGCTAGTCTATTAGAAAGAGGTTTTGAGGGTGTCTCGGGCCTGACCGGTCTGACCGGTTAGGGGCACCGGTCTGACCGGTGCCGCTAGCCCCAACGACTAGTTTTTCAAACACCGGTCTGACCGGTGTGGGGCACCGGTCTGACCGGTGCCGCCCGAGGACCAACGACTAGTTTTCTCCTTTGAGGGGTATAAATACCCCAAGCCTTCTTCAAGTGAGGGTTGCTGTTTCTAGTGAGTTTGCTGAGGTCTCAAGCCATTTCTAACTAGCTCCAAGCCTTAGTGGTTCTTTCCAACCCTCTCTTTGTGAGATTTGTGGATTCAAGCCATAATCTTTGTGTTGGGTTGAGAGAGTGAGCTCAAGAGTGACCTAGTGAGCTAACAAGAGCATTTCCATAGCTTGAGCACTTTGGTTTCGCGTCTACAAGATTTGAAGCGTTTGTTACTCTTGGAGGTTTGCCTCTTAGACTGCTAGGCGTCGCCGGCTAGCTCCCAAGGTTGTGGTGAGCAGCGGGAAGTTTGTAAGGGCTGTGATCTTGCCTCTTCGTGGAAAAGATCCCCTTAGTGGAAAGGAGGAAAGTGGTTGAAAGAGACCCGACTTGTTGTGGGAATTGTTCCTTACAAGCTCCTCAACGGAGACGTAGCCATTCCTTAGTGGATGGTGAACTTCGGGAAACAAATCATTGCTTCTTCGTGTGGTTTGACTCTCTAAGTTGTTTTTCTAGCACATTTGATTTGCTTCCGCTTCGATCTACTTGGGTGTGCTTCTTGTGTGTGCAGGGCTCATTACCTTGCTTGTGATCATCTACAAAGGCCACTCACCAAGTTTGGTTCGTGCTAGAAGTCAAGAGGTGCTTGAAGTTGTTTTTACAGGTGTTCTGTGCTACACCGGTCTGACCGGTGAGGCGCACCTGTCTGACCGGTGAGGCGCACCTGTCTGACCGGTGTAACCTATGAAGTCCTGTGCTTGACTGGTCTGATTGGTCTCCGCCACCGGTCTGACCGGTGGAGCACTGTCAGCTCAAGTGTCTGGGGAGAAAACGTTTAATTTGGTCGTCACGTCTATTCATCCTCCCTCTAGGCGACATCAAAGTCCTTTCAACACTAGAATGATAGTAACATAAGGGAAAAATACACCACGAAGTCTAGTTTTTTTGGCAAAGGTCTAGAAGTTATGCACAAATAATTATGATAGATATTTTATCATCTTCCTAATAATTAGTGCTTCTTGACGATCAAATGACGCCAATAGGACCAAGTGGCATAAAAAGGACATAGATGAAGTAGTAATATGGAAATAAAAAATTGGAAATGAAATTCAGAAATAAAATCAAATTTTGGAAATAACTAATATCAGCAACTTCTAAAACATCACTTACAAAAAATTAATAAAATATAAAAATTTCTAGAATTTGGTTCTAGCCAATTTAGTTCCATGAACTTAAAGGTGAACAACAAGTCAATAACGTCTTCTTGTGACCAAATGATAGAGACTTTTTTATCAAAAAGAAAATGATAGAGACTCTCTTAAAACTCGAATTGATTTTAAGTAATGCAGTCACCCCTTAAGTAGTACCAAGGGTCAACCTACTCCCTCGTGGTGAGCTGCTCTCACATTTCTTGGAGAGTTCAGTTGTACTACGCACTTTTAAATAAAAGTTAAGTAATATATGAAAAGGTTCCCATGCGAAAGGAAAATGTGACGGGCATGTTTGGCTCCCAGCCATAACTTGCCATACCTCAGGTGAGTACTTTATTGCTTGGTTCATGTCTACGCGCTATTATTACAAACGTTCACACACAAGTACACATCGCACGTAGACAACCCTTCCAAAAGACTGAGTCGATAAATTCTCGAAATTGACGAAGTCACTATTAACATTTCACTATCGACATACATTCTCTTACCTATCACTGAAAGAAAAATGTCAGGAAATGCAAGCACTGCTGAGTCGAGAACTTGAACCTTGACGGGAAGGTTCAAGCTAAAAAAAAAACCTTACCGGCCGAGATACGATCAGTTCACAAATAAGCATTGGCAACCACAACGAATTACTCGTCACAACACTTGTCGATTTTCCACGCCGTTATCTGTGGTGCCACCACACATGCGCGAGGCAGTTGTGGTGGCTCAGAAGTCAGAACCAATCAGGCCCGTTATGCATGAATTCTTGTGAAACCTGAGGAATTGTATTATTTTCTAATTTTATTTATAAGGATTATTTATGGTATTTTACTTTAGAATTTCAATGGTTTGTTTCCAGCAGGGCAACAATCAAACAACGCCGACAGGACCGAAGTGGCAAAATGAAAAGAGCATGACAAATTTGTTTTTTTAAAAAAAAAAAGCTGTTCCTAGTGAATTCTTATGCTCCTGGAACTGGAAGTAACATTTCCGAGTGGAAAGTTAAGAAAACGGACTTTACTAATGCTTGCAAAAACACATCATGATGAAGGGTCCACTAGTTAGTGACTTAGTGTCCTTACGTCAAACTTTGCTGCCCACAATAACGGGTAAAGTGAAGAAAAATGAAAATCTCTCTTATTGTGGTAGCATGCAATTGACCATGACGCCTACCTTTCTTTTGCCACTGAATTGACCATCAGACACTAGACGCCAAAAGATCGAGATCGCCACTAATAGACTCTAAAATATGGAATATTGCAAACAATGCTGCACCATCAACATGTTTTTCAACTTCACCAGGATTTGATTCTGAACAACGGAGAGTTTCGAATCATGCTCGATTTCTAAAGTTCCAACACAACCCCATTTTACAGGCCGTCTATAAATGTGGATGTTGCAATGTGCGATCTAGAAGTTGTATGGAAGGTCTAGGAATTTTTTTTCCTCTTGATCATTGGAAGGGTTGGCACTAGGGAGAATCCAACAAAAATTAGGCAGTAGAAAACATTTGGACTTCTCAGCGTACTTGGCGGCACCACCCTGACGACCACTTTTGCCAAGGTCAGCAAAGCCAAATGCTTGGAAGTCTTGTTTCTCCATGGAAACCAAGTTCAACTACAGCACCTCTCTTAACCCAAAAAAAAAACTACAGTACTTCTAGAAACTAGCTAGGGTTATTCCTCGACGATCACAATCTTAATTAGCTGATTCATGATTCCCTCTGAAATTGCACAAAAGGGCATGTATTTACACCAATCTACACAACAGAGAGATGTCAGTATGCAGCAATCTGTAGAGGGAAGCTAATTACAGAGAAACCCCCTAGTCCACATTAATCAGGTTGCAGATGTTCAGGGTCTCACAGT
Organism: Cenchrus americanus; assembly: GCA_947561735.1. Lineage (NCBI taxonomy): Eukaryota > Viridiplantae > Streptophyta > Magnoliopsida > Poales > Poaceae > Cenchrus > Cenchrus americanus. Next base: position 199,301,521 of record OX387240.1, read on the forward strand.
TCTAAACCTTTTTTCCTCTCTTTTACTTCATCACTACAATAGCACAGCAATTCTGTTCTTCATCTTGGGCGATGTCATACAACGCTCGAGAAGAACAGGAAACACAATCGCAAGGAGGAGACATAATTTTGAACACAGCACAGCAGTAGCAATACTTCCTCAAAACTCTTTTTTTCATGCAGGTTCCAAGAACCTAGGGCTCCATTGGAGAATAGCTCTGCACAACCGAAGGAAAGCCATGTTCCGAATCCACCCCACTCCGATCCATCACCGGTCAAGGGGCTCAGTTTGATCCCCGGTGACTCGGTTCTCCGACACCTCCGCAAGCGACTTGAGGTTGCACTTGAGCAGAGCCTCCACGAAGTAGCACGTCTCGTCCTTGGTGTTGCCGTCGGGGACGTCCACCACGAAGGACTCGATCACCAGCGTCCCTGGCCGGCCGTCAATGACCTCGGGGTGGACGGTCAGGATGGAGGAGTAGTTCTGCAAAGGACGATGGCAAGAACATCAATTAGTCTAGAGCAGTCAGCGCACAGGAAAGCTGCTGGGCGGATTACTACATCATTGCTTAGATTCAGACAAGTCACAACTGTCTTGCACTATCCAAATTCAGTGCATGTGACCATGGCCACTTGTTCCCATCGCTGATGAGAGCAAAAATGGATGGAGCACGACAAGGGAGTGACAGGTCCTCGTGCAGCGAATTGGGCATGTAAGGTCGATGGATGGTCAGTCAGTGCCATACTTGTTAGTCCAAGCAGTTGATAACATCCAAACATCACACATAGATAACAACTGGTGCTTGTTTTTTTTCATTAGACGACAACAGTTTGTTGGGGCTGTCAGATAGCATGGCAGCACATCAAGATGAATCAGGAGATGTCAGGATGGAGAGATGAGGTGGAAAATATCTCCCGTGTTCAACCACCCCATTAGCTGAGACTAGAGGCGCTTTTGCATTAGAGCCCTATTTTATTGACAAGTGATAGGCTAAGCCCCCCATTATTTGTGCATGAGCATATTATTCTTTATCATTGGTGGAGAAGGGCACAACAACAGATGCCAAGCACACCTGTCAATTGTTTCAAGTGTACGCCGTTTGCAAGTACAGATGCATTGTACCTAAGGAAAGGCTATTGAAGGAAATTAGTGGGAATCAACTTGTCATGTGCACACAATTTGACCTTACAATTAAAAAAAGGATTATATGCATTCAGTGGTCATGTATTTCTTCACTTGCATATTACGACATGCAGCAACTGAACAGCAACTAGAAACCGATTTTAGCAGAACTTTACTGAATGCATAAGAAATATATGCAGCAGTTAGGCCAATAGACCTGTGATAGCCACATGAAGGTTGGTGAGGTTAGTATGCCTGATAAATGTATAATTCTGACAGTACATATGACCACTGCTAGTTCTCTTAAGCATATCAAGCCAACGGATAATCCTGACAGGACATATGACAACTGCTAGGTTTCTTAAGCACATCAAACCTCAGAAGTTGCAAGCAAAAGATCATTATCAATATGATTGATGCAAGCTACCACCTACCATATCAAGAATTTTGCATTTTAGAACCGCAACCAAGCCTGAACCAAACGAACTATAAGATGGACATTGGACTTGTATTGATCAAGAACAGAGCATACCTGGAGCCTGTGATCACCTCCAACAAACTTGACGCTGAGTATGTGCTCATTGTCATCTAACAGCTCCAGTCTCTCTGTGCTTCTCGTGGCTGGTAGCCCAGACTTCACATTGACCTCCCTCACACTGCCAATCTCAATGTTTCCTTTCATTTCACACCGGCTCACAAAGGGCTTGAAAAGCTGTGGTTGATCAAACCGCCTCACCAGAGACCAAACCTGTTAGACAATTACTTGATCAGGTCATGATAGTAGGAAGGTGACGAGGATCAACTCACAAGGATGCCTGTAACAATCGAGAAATAAATTTCCAGCACACAGGTCAATCACTATTAACTGTGCTACATAAAGGCCATAAACGGCTAACTATACCTGTCCTATCAGTGAATAGCTGAAACAAAGCCAGAAACTATCACAAGAAAATGGCAGGAACAATGGTGCACAAGTCAACTAAGCACGATTGAAGAACATGACAGCTCTTTTAATCAGAGGTGCACAATTATGAAATGAGGTGTAGTGTGCCTTGAGAGTGCTATGGACTGTACAGAAATATTCACACTTGGAAATTGAGGCAGCATCATTTCAGCATATGCTGGTAACTTGGGCTGGAAAATGGCCCAAAAATGATGGTTTCCTTTCAAATAATCAACTCAATGCATCACAAGCGCATCTCATAATTCTGCAAAAGCTGCTTCTTTTTAAGATTACTAATTGCATCTAATATTCTGGCAAGTGCTGAACCCACATCAAAAGGAGTGGAGTCCAAGTGAAGCGTATCTCATCCACCAATATCTCTATTAGATTACTTGCAGAATAAAGCTAGGCCTAACAAGAATACAGGGCAGCCAATGCAAGAACACCTTTAAATCCCAAAATAATCTCAGGAAAAGCAGATTCAGCGGGGATCTCGAGGTGGCGGTGGTGGAAGCATCTTCCCACGTGAGACGAGGTACAAAAAGGCAAATTAAAAATCATCGAGGCTTTGCTGGCTATCATTCGCGACCAATCATGCATCTCATGTTCATCTCGGAAAGCCACACCTTGCACGGGAGCAAAAGCTTGGCTGGGCGACGGTTCAGAAAATAAGAAATCACAGGCTTCTTGCGAGGAAATGGAAATCTTATCTTTCATCGAAAGCGACGTGGTTCCGATCAATTCACCCCCCCCCCCCCCCCCGACCAATCACGAGTAAAAAAAAAAGAGCGGCGATGAGAGAAACAAGGAGGCACGACCGGTTTAAGCCGGCCTCCAAATCAGGCATGGATGTGGCCGATTGAAGAAATGGGCCAAACGAACGGTGACTCAGAACCAAGTCGGCATCTTTCATAATCAAGGAGAGACACATCAGCACTCCAGAACGGGACCAAACAAAACGGGGGGAGAAATCGAGAAACCAACCGATCGGCACGACATCGCCGCGGCGGATCGACAGGGCAAGATCCGTACGCCAATAAACAGAGGAAGCAGCAGCCGAAATACTACTAGATTGTATTCAGCGGCATGGGGAAAGAAGAAAAGCAGACAGGTTCAATTCAGAGGCGCTTACGAGGTGGACGGGCGCCTTGATGTGCTTGGCGACGGCGGAGGAGCACTGGTGGTCCCGGGGCTCGTGCCGGTGGAACCTCCGCACGTAGTCCGTCTCCATGGCGCGCAGGTCGCACCGCTCGTCCACCAGCCGCCACAGCCGCGGCGCCGGCGCCGGCGCCGCCTGCCCGCCGGCTCCTACTCCCACTGCGCCATCCATCTGCACCATCTCCGCCGCCGCGCAGACGTCGCCGCGCACAGACCCCGGCTAATGGAAGGCGAGGAGGAGGAGGAGGAAAAGCAGGGGACGGACGACGGGGAGCGGGGGAGGTGGGGTTTTGCCTTGGCTTTTCCTTGGTTTGGTTTGTTTATGCCGCGAGGAGAGGAGAGGAGAGGAGAGGAGGGGGACGACGACCCCTGGATGGCAGTGAGGCCGCAGGCTCAGGTGTGGTTGTAGTGTTACGCTATTGGGCGCTCGCAGGCAAGGGCCTGGAAAAAAATGGTAATGACAGATATGCCCTCTCACTTTTGCTTCAGTTCAAGGTTGCTTCTGAATTGATGGGTGGCCCCACGGCATTATCTCTCTGCCTTTTTATTGGTTTGTTTTGGAGGAAGATAGGTGTAGATATGTTTCTTTTTCCCAAACTAGGTCCCATGTAGTAGTAATATTGCATAATGGCGATTTTTTAAGATAATCAACATGGTGCGCACAATTTTGCATGTTATTATGTCATGATGAAGTCACGGATGCTTTAACCTAACAAACTATATATGCCTCCATCAATTACATTACAAAAAATATACTTTTTCCATGAAATTATACTTGAAACTTTGTCATGTGGAAAATTACCACCATAACAGCATGAACCATAATGTTCACTAGGATCCTTGCTTGAATCCACTTGTTCACCTTTTTATAAGGATGTGGTTCGTTGGCCTACACAAATTATTTTATAAACTTCACAAACCAACACCTTCCTTTCTAATTTTTGAGTGGCGCGCGCACACACACCGGTACATTTCTATTTTTTATAAATTTATTTTGCACACGGGTACCCCCCTAGTACAAAGAAAAGCAGCACGAGCACAAAACAAATTTTCTTAAAGGCGCATTATTGCAAATTTAGCATCATTCCGTGTATCGAAAAAAATGAGTACTACGTGTGTTTACCATTACATCTGCATGTCCGGGGGAAAATGTTATCATATCATAATGAAAAGCAATAATGCTCACTGATATATCTTCTTAAATTCTTTTGTTCAAATTGTTATATGGAGGTGCTGGTCAATCTTAAACATGGCATTCAAGTTCTAGATATTACAACAGTTTTGCTCTAGATATTACTACAACATTACAAGGTACAACACACAAGAGAGTGATCGAAAATGAAATATGGAAACAACGACAAATCATGGGAGTGGTGGGCCCGCCACAAATGACAAAGGATAATAGTGTAGCCCCACTATCCTGAATTCTGATGATGCCAACCAGTAGTTATTATCAATGTTAACCCCCAACCTTTTGTTGAAATTACAGTACAAACCCTCGTCTTTTTTTGGCGTGTAGCTACAACTTATAACTGTGGCCAATATGTTGGACACGTGGCCGCTGCTGATTGGCTTGATATGTGCTACAATAGAGGCCCCACCCCCACAGTGGGAGTTCTCTATGAAGGACAAATATGGCAGGTCCGATCCGAAAGCAACATTACAACTCCATTTCCGGATTCAACACATGTAAATCGATCAGCTGATAATGAGCATGCATGTACATAAGAGTAACTATTTTTTTCCTTTGGTCCTATGTAGGGTTGCATGATAATTCATAACTAACTCCATCCATCCATTAATCCACAAAATTTTGCTTCATGATAATTTCCCAATTAACATTGTTTAAAAAAATTAATTTAAAAATATGATAATTTTGGAGCAATGGGGTTTCAAACTCAAGACCTCCTACTGCATTGCATAATACTCCACCTACTAGACAACTCAATCTCATGCCAATTTTTCAATACAATTCTTATTTTTTTAAGTAGATGCTCACAACACACACGCACACTCACCCCTATGAACACACTATGCAAATCCCTACCCCTGGAGCACCTCCGAAGGACTGAGCACTCGGCAGATCTGGAGATTCCCGAAGTCACCATTGGTGCCTCGTTATCCACGGGAACTTAACGCATAACGTCGGGAAATCCTAGGAAAAAGGTTGTGGGTAGCGTTCCACTGTACCATCATAACATTAGACTACAAGCCAAGTTGCCAATGTAATTCTTATGAGTAGTGCCTCAATACTCTAAACAATGTCTCAAGATAGTGCAGTTAATGTCTCAAATTGTCTTTAACTCTTTATGGGGGTAAAGTCATATTTTTGAAGTGTCTCAAATATGCTCATAATATTCTATATTGACATTTTACAAAATTAAATGACTTAAGAAAATGACCTTATGGTTAAAAATGCCTCAAGTAGTGTCTTGGTATATATGATGCCACTCCGGAAAGTGCCACAAAAGGTGCATTATACATATTCATAAGTGTAAATCATAAAATATCTATACAAAAGTGCCTCTACTTAGGTTTATGTTTTAGTACTATTTTTTATGTGGGTGCAATAGCGTTTGCCAAACATGTTGGTTTAGACACATATGCATAAGAGACTACTATCACGTACTCTCTTCAATTTTAAATATATCAAGTGTAAGATAGATGAACCAAGGTGTGGTAATAAGTTGAAGTACGTACGTACAAGCTTCGCTTGAAAACACGTGCTTTTGGTGGCAGCCATGCCGCGTATACAGTGTCAAATGGGTGCTCAACAATATTATGGCCGCAGTTTGCAATGATGCACAGTTAATCATTTTGCACAATTTTTATGCAAATAGTCTTGCAATCATGCATTGTGTAGGCAGAGCTTCGACACGGGGATTTCACTTTCGTAAATGCTTGAACCTTCCACCTGAAGAATCGATGAAGAGAACGACGCTGAATGATGGCAGATCATGGTTAACATGAGTTCTTTTAAAAAAAACTTACGATGAAAAACAAAGTGTAACAACTTATTAGCTCAAAAAACACCTGCATTTATTTGTGGTTTTGGTTTTTTTTTGGCAAGACATCCTGACTCATAAGGACAATATATTTGTTGTATATTAAGTAACTTTCATCCCACGTACCTTTGGACGCATCCTGTGTCCAATGGAGCTCAACAATCTGGTGATTTGCAATGATGGATTAGTTCATCATTTGGAACACTCATACACGCAGTCTCGTAATCATATTCACACACTGCAAAACTTCAAGATGGAGTTCCACCCAATAAATGCTTCAAAATGACTCATTGAAAATGAAACTTTGACATACACTTCGGGCCCGTTTGGTACAGCTTCATGAGCAGCTTCACAACTTTAGTAGCCAAACAACCAACTCTCTGGTCAGCTTCTCTGAAAACTCACTCTCACAGAGTTAAGCACATGGTGAAGCTGCAAAAGCATGACTCTCTCCCCCGCTTATGAAGTTGCTCATGGAGTTGTTTTCTAAAAAACAGCTCTACAGGTGAAGCTGAACTGTGCCAAACGGGCCCTTCATATATATTGTATGTTCAACAAAATGAAAAGGCATGTGGTTTGTATATGACAGAAATAAAAGGTTTCACAAGAAAAAGGATTCAAGAAAATGGTTAAGACCGAGCATAGACGTAGCAATCATTCTATTTATATTGAAGCAAGGAAGCACATGTGGCTAGGTATTTAGTATGTACAACTTTATTTAATGCAAGAAAATAAACTTTCAATTCATATTTACATAATTTTGTTTTATTTAGAGGTTGTTTGGATCCTTGAGTTAAAGTTTAGTCTTTATCACATTGAATCTTTAGATGCTAATTATAAGGATTAAACATGAGCTAATTATAATACTAATTCCACAACCAGAGGCTAATTCACACGATGAAACTATTAAGCCTAACTAATCCATAATTAGCACACATTTATTGTTGCATCACATTGTCAGTCGTGGACTGATTAAGCTTAATAGATTCATCTGGCGGATTAGCCTCCGTATGTGTAATTGGTTTGTAATTAGTCTATATTTAATACTCATAATTTGTTAACATTTGGTGTGACATAGACTAAGCTTTAGTCTGTGGAACGATACGGCCTTAACCATTTAGTTTCAGGCCGTGTTTAGTTGGGCACATTCATCTAACTTTTTCCTATTCACACATCACATCTTCTCTCATATCACACGGTCCAATGCGACAATTTTTTCTTACTTCAGCATTATTCATACGTGCAATTTGCCGAACTAACTGCACAATTTAAAATGCAGTTATTATATATATGAAGCGTCAGATAGCACATGCCATGATTAAACCGAAAGCTATGCATGGGGTCAGGGGTATGCCTCATTCCTCAAGAAAAGTTGAATTTATGGATGGTAAAAAAGTTATTTACCTTTGCCTGAAGAATTTAAATGTGAGGGCATAACATGGGTCATTTTTCTAGAAGAGTAAGGATCATCACGTTGTGTTTGCAACAAGAATGACTGGCCGGCCCGGCCAAATCACCGCATGGCTACTCCCTCTGTTCCAAATTGTTGATGCTGATGATCCTACTAATTCCACGCTTCCAATTAAGTTCCAACCTTCTCTGCATGTGGAAACCCAGGAACGCCGCACATGCTCGCACTGCTTCAGCCGCCGAACCTTACGCGCTTTGCCTGCCTGCTTGCCGTGGATTTCACCGGCCGGGCGGCGGCTCTGCAGGCGCTGCCTCCAGCTTCTCGGCAAGCCGGCGGCCGACAAAACCCAGTTGACTTGGATCGACCGAGCGTGAGGTGCGTGCGGGGGTGCGCGTGGTGTGCGTGTGGACATGCCGTTGCTGAGAACTGCTGTGGGGATTTGGAGTTAGGACCCGGCAACAAGTTAAAATTGAGGCAAACTTGTGTCTCAGTGGCCCGGACATATATAGTAATACTCTTGTCTTCCTACGAAAGAAAATAAGAAGGAACAAGCTCACAACACGTACGAGCAACACTACCTCCTACGAGCACCTTTGAGAAACTTATGAAGTCGGCAGATCCTCAGTAATGATAAAAATTAACACCGACACCTTACTGTCGGTGACGGATCTAGGATTCGGATGTAGAGGGGCCGAACACCTTCTTCTACTTCAGAGACACTAGAAAAACTTCATTTATAGCAAAAAAAATTTTAGAGGAGAGTGAAAGAGGGCTCCATTATTGTGTAAGCGAGGGTATGAACACCTTCTTCTACCCCTAAACACTCATTTATAGCGAGAAAATTTTAAGGAAAACGAAGAAGAATTTCTTTATTACGCGAGCGATGAGGGGGCCGGAGCCCCCTCCGCCCCCCCCTCGCCGCCTCCGTCCCCGCTTCTTGTCGAGGTATGTACACCTTAAGCGTCCTACCATGTACACTCCGGTAGGTATGTTTCACTGCAAAGAACTTAACTACAGGCCTCCTTGGTTTACTGCCAGAACTTTTGGTATTCACCGGTTATTCACACGCAAGACAACGTCAAATCGCACTGTCGGGAGGATGATGTGGACACCAACACACACAAAAAAAAAGCAAAATGTTGCGTCGTTAGAGACAGCCCGGGACGACGCAGTACACCCGTCCAACAGCCCAACGGACGATGGCGATGCTCTCTTTTTTTTAAAGGGCACTGCTAGCGCCGGACGTCCGATCCGGGCGCTAGCGTCGGACGGGCTCGTGGCCATTAGATCTTATGATCCTCGATCGTCGGCCGTTAGATCTAAAGACTACCGAGGTAAATGTTGCGAGCGTGTTGCGAATGTGTTACGAAAATGTTGCGAACGCGGTTGCTTGCAACATCCGGCATCGAGTCTTTCTTCTCTCCCCCCATGTTGCGACCATGTTGCGACTATATTGCGGCCATGTTGCGACCCGTGTTGCGTGCAACATCCAACATCGAGAGCCTCTTCTCCCTTTTCCTCAACACAACACCCAACACCACGTGTCCGCAACATCGAAACGCGGCGTACGCAACATTGAAAAATAATGTTTGCAACACCCAATAGCACATGTCCGTCGCATCGAGACTCGAGCATCTACAACATCGAAAATTAATGGTTGCAACATCCAACATCGGGGGAGAACATTGAGATCGGTATCAGAATCGTCAAATTTATTTAAATGAAAAAAATCACGTCGCAACATTGAGACATGTTGCTTGCAACATGAAGAAAAATTACGCAACATTGAGTCATGTTGCGTGTAACATGAAGAAAAATTACGCAACATTCAAAAACAACATCTGCAACATTTGAAAACACGTCGCAACACCCCGCAACATTGAAAACATCCGGATTTACTTTTCCAACATCCACGCAAAACACTTGCAACATTCTTATGAAACGTCCGAAACATATGGAACACACGATTGCAACATGGACCAAATCCTACCGCACGCCATGAATGTCTCCTCGCCACCGCGACTACTGGCCTTCCATGAGCCATCCCACCACTGCTCAACGTCGAGGGAGTCACACACCGCTGCGGGAGCTGCACACCACCGCGGGCTCCGCCGCAGGAGCCACGCGCCCGACCGCGCCGCCGCGGGAGCTCCGCACGCCGCCACGGGAGCCGTGCGCCGCCGCGAGCTCGCGCCCAAACCCCACCGCGAGCTCCATGGGAGCTGCCGCGCGCCCGACCGCGCCGCCACTAGGGGAAATGGCGAGGGATGCGGACGGGCCTCGCTTGCGGGAGAGATGAGGAAAAGTGAGGGAGAGAATGGAGGTTGATGGACGGAGCGGATGGGGAAGACGCCTGCTTGCGGGAGAGATGAGGAAAAGTGAGGGAGAGAATGGAGGTTGGTGGACAGAGCGGATGGGGAAGACGAAAGCAGAAAAGGATCCGTCCGATTTTTTTGTTGCGTCCGGACGTCAGAGCTGGAGCATTACCGTTTTTTAAAAAACGGTTGTGATCGATTTCGTGAGTGATGGACATTATTGTTGTCATGTTGTGTGAAAAAAATGTTAACGTGAGATAGCGCTTTGTTTGCTTGGACGAAAATGACCTTGGGGTTGCTGCCAAAAACGTAGTTATCACTGAGAAGGACTAGGGCGTGCTGCGTGCATTGCCTTAAATTACCAGGACTATGATGGGTGTTCCACCTGCCACCACTTTTTCAGTTTTAGAGATGTTTTTTTAATCATACTTGAGCACATACTTGAGCATTTCTGTCTCTTCAGCACTCGAATTTGTACCTGCCTAATTTCCATCCTATTTTGTGGTGAAGACGCATTTCTGTCCCTCCAGCACTCTAATTTGTGGATGCCTGTAATTTCCATCCTAACTTGTGCTAACGTGGTTCGTCTTCGACTTTGGAATTTGGTGATTAGCATGTGCATGGTTTGAGGATCAAATGGGTTGAGTTTACTCAAACTCACTTCTTAAAGTTGGTTTCAACCCACCTTGTGTTTGGCTGATAAGGATTTGTTCAACCTAGGGTCCCTTTGGTTTAGCTTTTATCAGTTGTAGCTTCCAAAAAAGCTGAAAGCCCAACCAAAGGGCCACCTCCCATATTTCAGCCAAAGCTGACTTGAGTCCTTCACAAATCTCACAGTCGGTCCCCCCTGCTTTCATCAATTGTGAACTTGATTTTTTCGACAAAATTACCCGCCTGCCATCGGTAAAGGGGGCGTACCGCTTCATTTCTTTTCCTCCTGTCATCGTCGTCGACTCCTTACCCTCCTTCTCCAACGCCGTCCCTCGCGTCTTTTTTTAGTTGAGGCATGAGGGTTAGGAAGATGGAATCAGGATCGATGTCATCCTAGCACCTCTAGCTTACACTAAATTGCGAAACCCACATGTCACTAGTGGAGGCCACTTGTCATTCCCTTTTTTTCTTCTACCTTATCTTCTTTCTAGCCCTTCACTCATCCCTGCTCCCCCACTGTTCACCATTGCTACCATCCCTGCTGGCCAGCCCCATCGTTCACTCACCTTGATGCCATCGCCACCGCTTCATTCCGATCGGTACGCCTTTGCTTGTATGTGCCATCCTCCATGCCACACCCCGTGTGCCCAGCTGACCAGCTCCATGACGAACGCAACCCTGTGGAGGCCGCTCCCCCGCAATTGTGCCACTCCGCGTCGTGCTGCCCGATCCAGCTCCACCGGCCTGCTCACACAGCACATCACCGCCCTCAGTGCGCACCAGACGGAGGGAGATGTTGTTCAAGTGGGTCGGGTCAATTTCTTCATTTTAGGCGATGGAATTAACCCGGATACTGAGGGAATGTTCTTTTAGAACCACTAACTTTTCAACCAAACACCACCAACTAAGTCCGCCCTCATCCCAGCCCACTTCAAACCTCAAACCAAACACACCCTAAGATCATCTCTGATAGTTCCCTAAATCTTTGATTTTTAGAAAGTTATTAAAAAATACCTCTCCGACAACTCCTAATCCACCCTCCTAATTTTAGATGTTTGCAAATTACCAGCTAGTAAAGTTAGTGTATATGTATTGTGTGTCAAATCACAGATGGTTGTGTGAAAAGGGGACACAAGATTTATACAAGGTTCGGTCAATGTGCGCTACGTCTAGTTTGCTCTGCTTGTGTTATTTGCACAGAGTTCGCAGTACGGGGAGCATCTCTAATAAGAGTACCTAATATTTTCTTCCTAAAAGCATGAAGTTTTAACTAAAAGATATTGGGAAGAATAAAGAAGATCATCTTCAAGAGTTCCTAATAACCCCCCTCCCCCCCCCCCTAATATATAGAAGTCAATTTTGCATTAGGAATCCTATATTATTGCTAAGTTATCCTCACCACTTGTATGTATTCTTTCTTGTACATTTGCATCAAAAACCTTTTTCTACTATTTATTCTATTGACACCCTTCCATCTAGTATTAGGAGAAGATACTCGTCGACTCAAAAGCGCGTAACTTTACGCCGAACAAGTTGTTTTTTCCTAAGTCCAAAAAGATTAGGAGGGTGAATTAGGTGTTGTTGGAGAGGTATTCTTTATCATCTTGCTAAAAATCAAAGAGTATTAGGAAAAGATTTAAGAAACTCTTGCAGATGCTCTAATACAAACGATTGAGAGATTGAGAGACGAAGAGAATCCCGGGTCTCTGGTGTCAAGCGTGAGAGATATGTGTGCGAGAGAGCGAGAGTGAGGAGAATTGTGTCGTGCTTCCCTTTGCCTCTTGCCCTGCCTCTCCGTTGGAGGCATGCCCTTGGAGATGATAAAGGACGTACCCAGTGTCGTAGGCTTCCGCACTGTGTGGGGTCTGGGGGAGGATATTAGCGGGAGGTCTTTCCCACACATCGTGCAATGTGTAGAGGCCACCGCTCGAACCTGTGACCTCACGGTTCACAGGCGACAAGAACTACCACCTGCACTAGGCCGCCCTTTTTCCCTTGGAGATGATCTTCTTTATTAATGTGATTGTGTTTTCAATCATTAGGGGTATGGATTATTAGAAACTCTTGGGACGTCGGTGATTGTGCAAGAAAGAATGAAGTGGTCGGGAGTCTCCCCCAAGGTAGGTAAGGGGGCGTTTAGTTGCCTGCATATGGCGAACCAGGCTCTCGGGATGCAGCCTGGCCTTGTTTAGTTGCCTGTATCTGCCCCTAAGCCCAGCTGTGCTCGTGCAAGATTCCCCTCCGGGCTTGGCTCTAGAAAAACGCTCGAATCGGCTGTTTTTTCTGGGCCTGGCTCGCTCGGTGTTGCGCCGAGGACCATGTGTGGTTCAAGGACCGGTGGATGGTCGCTTCCTTGTGTGATGAGTGATTGACAACGTTGTGTGGACCGATTCTTGGCTAAGTATTGCGGGTGCGGGTTGCGGCTTGACTCGTGTTGGTGCGGGTGAAGAACAAGCGCGAAAGGTCGTCGCCGGTGAGGCCTCCGGGTGTGGAGAATACAAGTAGGCTTTGTTCGAGGGACCCGGTGGCCGGCGGGGGTCAAGTGCGGGCCGCATGGTGGCATGAACGAAGAAGATGAAACGTGGACGGTTTCTTGGTTGAGCCTCAAAACCAAGGTCGAGCCGGGACTACGTGGGAGCCAAGTCATGAGTGGAGATTGGCGGAGGCTACACCGAGTTCGCGGGGTTTCCGGTGGTTCACCGAAAACCACCGGGTTCCTTGGTTGATCCACAAAGCCAAGACCGGAGAACCGAAGACGGACTGCGCAGCGGCGCGCCGGCCCCGGCCGGTGGGTCCGACCGGTCCGGCCGGTGGGGACCGGTCGACCGGTGAGGAGCACCGGTCGGCCGTGTGCAACGACGCGGTCCGGAATCTTCGAAGCGGAGGACACGCGTCGGGATCGCATGGCTTGCGTCGAGGCTACGCGGGGTGCGGTCGCCGGCATACGTCCGATGGTGAAGACATCAAGAATTCCAAATCCGCCCTTGAGGGGCTTGTATCCCTAGCTAGTAGAGAAGGGCATTTTAGACATTCGGTTGCCTCCATATAACCCAAGTGGTGAGAGGATGGCAGCCAACTCTTGGAACCCTAGCTCATTAGTTTTCCTATTTTCCACCTATTTTCTCTAGGTTTTCTCTAGGACTAGCAAGAGAGCTTCACGGAGAGATCTTGTAGAGAGGGATGGATGATCGGGCGGCTTGCTAGACCTTGTACGAACCTTTGTTTCATGTATAGATGATTCGGCGTGGTTCCTCAAGGTTTGGATGTGTTTTCCCGGTTGTTCTTGGTGGTGATTTTCGGAACCCTCTCTCGGTGATTTCTTTGGGTTGTTTTCGGGACTTTTCTCTTGGCGATTTGATGGGGGAAATTTGTGGGAACCCTTCGTGGTTCTTTGGGCCGTGATTCCCCTCCCAAATCCGTGAGTAAAAGTGCTCGATTTTGGGGTTTCTTGAGTTCTTGGGTTGGAAGTGCTTCCGGCGGGATTTCTTCGATTCCTCCTTTTTGGACGAGTTTTGGTGGGATTAAACTTGGCTATGAACTCCTCATGAGGTGTTCATGATATCCCCAAAGTCTTGTTCAAGTCCGTGGAGCGATTCGGGAGATCGAGATTTGGATTTGGGGGAGTTGACCCGCGGGTCTTTGTTCATCCCGAGTCGCCTGTGCTACACCGGTCGACCGGTGCTCTTGACCGGTCGACCGGTGCAAGCCCTTGTGGGTTTTTGCTCGGGTGAACGTCTTGGTGTGTTCTTTGTTGTCCCGTGTTGCTGCTTGTTTCGAGTTTGGGTTCGTTTGGTGGTCGGTTGGCTCGTTTGGTGTCTTGGGGGCTTTCGTGCTCGCCATCGGTCCGACCGGTGTGTCTCACCGGTCCGGCCGGTGTAGAGCCACTTAGTGGAAGTTGCTCGGTTTCACTGCGGGGACCGGTCGGCCGGTGGTGCTCACCGGTCCGACCGGTGTGGGTCTCGTAGACTCGAGGTTTGGTTTTTCCGCCGCGTTTCTCGGGTCGGAAGGCTGCGTGTTGGTTCCTAGGTCCGGTGGCACTCCGGTGGCTACGTGGGCTTTACCAACCTTGGTAGTGAGTCGGAGACGTGTGTTGGAAGCCGAGTTCGTCTTGTTGGAGTTCTCATCTCCATCGAGAAGAATTTTTATCGGCTCCCATTCACTCCCCCCTCTCTCTCGGTTCGCCGTATCGGTCCTTCAAGTGGTATCGAGCCGGTTCGGGTCTTTGTTGACTCTAACCGGTCTAAGATCCAAGGATGGCGTACCAGGAACGGGGTTCGGGTCCTCCACACTTCGATGGCAAGAACTACCAGATGTGGACCAAGCGGATGGGTGCGTTTCTCCGTGGAAAGGGTCAGATCCTTTGGGATGTCACGGTGGACACGAGGCTATGTCCGGCCGGTTGATTTCCTCGCTCCGGGATCGAGGGACAGCTTCGACGCCAACAATAAGGCGATCGACTACTTGTTTCGTGCTTTGTGTCGGCTCCGAGTTCGATCGGGTGCACACCGAGCACTTGGCTTGTAGGATTTGGGCGGTGTTGAAGGAGGCTCATGTTGGGAACGCCCGGGTTCGAGGCACGGATGTATGCGACCTACGGAGAGAGTACGAGAACTTCACTCATCTCCCCGGTGAGTCCATCGATGCCTTGTTTCGAGAGGTTCACGGTGGTTGTGAACAACATGAGGGCCAATGTGGACGTGCTCCCGTACGATGGTCATGATAGAGCGGTCAAGCTCTTACACTCTTTGGATCGTACAATTTGGGGTGGAAAGTTCGAGGCCATTGTGGAGTCGAGAAGTATGACACTCGACGGTGAACGAGCCGTTCTCGAAGCTCAAGTCGGCCGAGGTGGATAGGGGCATGACGACCAAGATCGAGGGCCGGGCACCGACTTTCATAGTCTTGCCCTCGTTGGTGGTTCGAAAGGAAAGGCTAACACTAACCCATCCACCAGGATGTTCTCTTTCTCCTCTTTGATGTCTATGCCAGATGAGGAGTTCGACGAGCTTGGAGAGGACGAGCTGGCGCTCCTGACGAGGCGGTTCGAGAGGCTGCACGAGAACCTCGTGAACGGGAGGAGGAACACGAGGACATGCTTCAAGTGCGGCAAGACCGGACACTATTTTGCCGAGTGTCCAAAGGTGAACGACCACGACAAGCACAAGTCCAAGGACAAGAAGAAGAAGTCCGGAAGAAGGATCATGGACATGAGAAGAAGACGCGGTCTCGAGAGAAGATGAAGAGATCGAGCGACATCGAGTACCGATTCCGAGGACACGTCTTCAAGCTCGAGTGATGAAGACGAAGAGGATGACAAGAAGAGGAGGAAGAAGAAGAACATCGGCAAGTATCTCAACGGCCTTTGTGTGACGGGCCTAAGCCTCAAGGACGACTTCGCGGCATGGCTCGCGGTTCGAGCGAAAGAGAAGCCGGAAGGACGCCTCGGACTTGGATTCCGAGGATGAGGTATGTGATGAGCTCTCCTCTTTGCGCAAGGAGAATGAGGAGTTGGTTGACTTGCTTGATAATCGCGATCACATGCTTAGAGAGGCTAAGAAGCTTAGGAAGGAGCTTAGATCTTCACTCGAGGATGCTAGGACTAGAGTGGCCGAGCTAGAGACACGGGTGCTTGATAGCAAGCTTGACATTGATTCCCTTAAGGCTAGCCCCGTTATTTCGGATGAGAACGATTGTCTTGATTGCTCGTTTTCTGGGCCGACTTGGTCGATCTTAGGGAGAAGTATGCCTCCAAGTGTGAGGAACTAGATGTGCTTAGGGTTGAGTTGGGTGAGCTACAATCTAGACCCACTTTGCTTGGTGCTTGCACTTCTTGCCCTAGTTTGCATGAGAAAATTCTTGAGCTCCGTTCTCGCATTGTTTCGCTTGAGGCTGATTTGAAAGTGCCTATTCCTACTTCTTGCTCTACATGTGAGTTGCATGCTATGAAGAATTTGGATCTTGCAAAATGTGTTGGTCGCTTGCAAGATGAGAATGAAAAGTTGCGTGAAGCACCGAGTTGGTTGTCGATTCAAGAACCTCGGCTTGGTATGATGATTGCTAGTCGTAAACGCTTTGACGGTTGGGCTTTGGGATTGGATAAGGTTGGTGAGGGCGGTGGTGAGAGAGAAAGGAAATTTGGGAATGTTTCGGTTCCACCACAACCCACACCCAAAGACAAGTTTGCATCCAAGCCAAACCAACCAAGAGAAAAACCGAGTGAGAAGGCAAGTGAAAAGCCTAGTGAGAAACCAAGTGAGAAGTCTTGTGAAGAATCTCATCCCAAGCCTAAGCCCAGATCGATCCGTTTCCATTGTGAGTTTTGTGGAAAGGATGGTCACAAGAGAGCGTTTTGCTTCAAGAGGAAGCGTGAGGAGAGAATGGCGAAGGAGTGGGCTAACAAGGACAAGTACCACCCTTCCGATGGTGTACTTGAGCCTCGTGTGCGGTTGCCCGGGGCCAAGGCGAGTGTGAGGTCGGTTCGGGCTTGGGGAGAGCGGAAGGGGCTGTTGGAGGTGCTTTCGCTGCGCCGAGCTACACCGGTCGGACGGTGAGGGGCACCGGTCGGACGGTGCGAGCTCCGGACGAGGCGGCGGTTTGGGTTTCGTGCTCGTACGGGTGCGAGGGTTGTTTCGGAGGTCGTGGTTCCGGTGATTGGTCCGGAAAGTTTGCGGGAGGTCGGTTGCTAGGCATTCTCCTCCTCGTGCTCAATACGGGGATTGGAGGAGTCATGGCATTGAGTTGGAGAGGAAGGACGTTCCACGGGCTTTCTTGCGTGGATTTGGTCCTCCTCCAGGCAGAGAGGGGTGGTTCCCTCATGGTGGTTACCGTAGTGGTGTTCGTGGAGGTAGCTTTGGTAGGAAAGATGGTTTGGCCTGTGCTAACCCCACTTTCGAGCAAATGGCTAGGCACTGGTTTTACACATTTGGAACTAACCCCAGTGTTGAGTCGTTTGCTCGCTCTCGCTCTTTGTTTTGAGTTGCAGGTGGATAGCCCGGAGAACATTTGGTTGATATCGGGGGTGGTTCTTCGGCTTCATATCCCGGTGGTGACATGGAGGTACATCACTTTCGGGGATGGTGGACAAGGATGAGAGAATTGTGAAGAAATGATAAAGGTAAGTGTATTTGTGACCTTCGAGTGTGTGGCCTTGGTCAAGCCACTTGGGTTGTTTTGCTCCTTCTCTATCTCATGTGTGTAGGGTGAGCTTTGTATGCTCTTTGGCCCTAGTACATGTGTTTAGGGGGAGCTTGTGAGTTTTGTGCTCCTTTGCTCTTTTGCCGGTGGTGTCGAGCCCGTTTTGCCTCCCCTCGAGGAGCCGGTTTGTAGCATATGTATAGCTTTCCTTTGTGCATTTCTTGCATTTGGCATGGCATATGTAACATGATGTATAGGCATCCTTGTATCTTAGATTGCATGCATTTTGTATCATATGCATTAGTTAGGAAAGCTTCTCTCATATACATTGTTCACCATGGAATGAGATATATGTCTTTGTGAGCTTGTTTGGTATGATATGGTTAGTTTGGCTTAGCTCTTGATGATCTTGATGAATAATCCATGGTTGATAGCTATGCTTTTGAAAAATGTCACATGTATGCTCTCTCATGTGTAAATGCCTTTACATGCTCTTGACATGTTTTTGTGGCTTTGCTATGCTTAATTTGTGGTTGGATAGCTAGCTTATTGATCATATGGGGCCAAAGGCTCTTTTGCCATCATGAATGTTTAGCCCTCTAGATTTATCTTGTGGAGGAGCATAAGTTCCTTTTTGTCGCAAAGACATTTCATGTACCATTTACAAATCTGAAAATGAAATGAAAAATGCTTGGAAAATATGCTCCCATGTCATATGTGCTGAATTTAATTTGCTTTGGGTGCTAAACCGTTGCATGATGCCTACCAATGAGAAGTCTCATACATAGAAGTAGGCACATGGCTCGGTGGCTTTGACATGACATGAGGTGCTTGTGGGTGTTTGTGATGGTCTTATGGTTAGAATAGCTGTCCTAGCATGAAGTTTGTGTGGCTTTGCCATTTTGATATGCTTTGATCATGTTTAGGGCTTTGCTCATGAGAGGCAAGTTTTTCGCAAAATTGCCAAAATCCATCTTAGCTTCGTCCAATGGTTGTGAAACTTGGTGATCATGTAGTTGAGATCGATACGAAGCCGTAGAGTATCTAACTTGCTCATTTGGACATGTGTAGTATTCTTTGTTGAATTTTGTCTATTTGAGAAGCTCTAGGTTGAAAGTTTTGCATTTTTGGCTTGATTCATGCATTGCCAACAAGGGGGAGAAGTTTGAGCTTGAAATGGCTTAGTGGATGCATTTAGAAGGTTTTCAGGTGGTTTCGAGCCATTTACGGGGTTTCGTTGTACACCGGTCCGACCGGTGAAGAGCACCGGTCTGACCGGTGTGAGTCTTGGTCCCGTACATATTTTGGGCACCGGTCGACCGGTGGTGACGACCGGTCCGACCGGTGTGAGCCGAAAGTGCTTTGCTTGGTCCCGTTTTATGTGGTTTCTTGCATGCATTCGTCCAGGGGGAGTTGCATTGGTTCAGGGGGAGCTTGCATGTGTGCAGGGGGAGCTCTTTGTGAGTTTTCGAGTTTTGTTTCGGTGGTTTGCGCTCTTTGCTTGAGCTTTGTTTTGTCTCGGATGTGTCGAGCCGTTGCCCTTGCCTAAGGGGTCCGAGACTTGTCTTCTTCAAGTGATCTTGCTCTTTGCCTTTGTTTGGCTTTCGATCGCTTGTTGGAGTTTCTTTTTGTTCGTTTCTTTTCTTTTTCTTTTCTCTCTTGTTACTTTCGTGTGGGTGTTGTCAATGCACTCATCAAGGGGGAGATTGAGGACCATGTGTGGTTCAAGGACCGGTGGATGGTCGCTTCCTTGTGTGATGAGTGATTGACAACGTTGTGTGGACCGATTCTTGGCTAAGTATTGCGGGTGCGGGTTGCGGCTTGACTCGTGTTGGTGCGGGTGAAGAACAAGCGCGAAAGGTCGTCGCCGGTGAGGCCTCCGGGTGTGGAGAAGACAAGTAGGCTTTGTTCGAGGGACCGGTGGCCGGCGGGGGTCAAGTGCGGGCCGCATGGTGGCATGAACGAGAAGATGAAGTCGTGGACGGTTTCTTGGTTGAGCCTCAAAACCAAGGTCGAGCCGGGACTACGTGGGAGCCAAGTCATGAGTGGAGATTGGCGGAGGCTACACCGAGTTCGCGGGGTTTCGGTGGTTCACCGAGAAAACCACCGGGTTCCTTGGTTGATCCACAAAGCCAAGACCGAGAACCGAAGACGGACTGCAGCGCCGCGGGCCCGGTCCGACCGGTGGGTCCGACCGGTCGGCCCGGTGGGGACCGGTCCCGACCGGTGAGGAGCACCGGTCCGACCGTGTGCGACGACGCGGTCCGAATCTTCGAAGCGGAGGACACGCGTCGGGATCGCATGGCTTGCGTCGAGGCTACGCGGGTGCGGTCGCGGGCATACGTCCGATGGTGAAGACATCAAGAATTCCAAATCCGCCCTTGAGGGGCTTGTATCCCTAGTTAGTAGAGAAGGGCATTTTAGACATTCGGTTGCCTCCATATAACCCAAGTGGTGAGAGGATGGCGGCCAACTCTTGGAACCCTAGCTCATTAGTTTTCCTATTTTCCACCTATTTTCTCTAGGTTTTCTCTAGGACTAGCAAGAGAGCTTCACGGAGAGATCTTGTAGAGAGGGATGGATTATCGGGCGGCTTGCTAGACCTTGTACGAACCTTTGTTTCATGTATAGATGATTCGGCGTGGTTCCTCAAGGTTTGGATGTGTTTTCCCCGGTTGTTCTTGGTGGTGATTTTCGGAACCCTCGGTGATTTCTTTGGGTTGTTTTCGGGACTTTTCTCTTGGCGATTTGATGGGGGAAATTTGTGGGAACCCTTCGTGGTTCTTTGGGCTGTGATTCCCCTCCCAAATCCGTGAGTAAAAGTGCTCGATTTTGGGGTTTCTTGAGTTCTTGGGTTGGAAGTGCTTCCGGCGGGATTTCTTCGATTCCTCCTTTTTGGACGAGTTTTGGTGGGATTAAACTTGGCTATGAACTACTCATGAGGTGTTCATGATATCCCCAAAGTCTTGTTCAAGTCCGTGGAGCGATTCGGGAGATCGAGATTTGGATTTGGGGGAGTTGACCGCGGGTCTTGTTCATCCCGAGTCGCCCAGTGCTACACCGGCTCGACCGTGCTCTTGACCGGTCCGACCGGTGCAAGCCCTTGTGGGTTTTTGCTCGGGTGAACGTCTTGGTGTGTTCTTTGTTGTCCCGTGTTGCTGTCTTGTTTCGAGTTTGGGTTCGTTTGGTGGTCGGTTGGCTGTTTGGTGTCTTGGGGGCTTTCGGTCCGCCATCGGTCCGACCGGTGTGTCTCACCGGCTCGACCGGTGTAGAGCCACTTAGTGGAAGTTGCTCGGTTTCACTCCGGCAGGACCGGTCGACCGGTGGTGCTCACCGGTCCGACCGGTGTGGGTCTGTAGACTCGAGGTTTGGTTTTTCCTTGCCCGTTTCTCGGGTCGGAAGGGCTGCGTGTTGGTTCCTAGGTCCGGTGGCACTCCGGTGGCTACGTGGGCTTTACCAACCTTGGTAGTGAGTCGGAGACGTGTGTTGGAAGCCGAGTTCGTCTTGTTGGAGTTCTCATCTCCATCGAGAAGAATTTTTATCGGCTCCCATTCACTCCCCCCCCTCTCCGGTTCGCCGTATCGGTCCTTCATGCGCTTAGTCCACTAATGATGGTATTATTCTATAATTAGTGAATATTAAGTAATAATTAATATGTTTTAGAAATGTTTAAGGAATAATTATCTAAAATAAGAACATTGAGAGTGTATTTGCACAAAATAGAAATTTTAATCATCAAAATTATAATATTTTTATTTCATGCAACGTGCCTTTCTACCGGCAACCAAACAACATCTTGTCTCAGCCAGCTAAACAGGTACAGGCAACCAAACACGACAGGGTATATGCACACATCCTGTCTCGTGTGAGTCTGACTCTCATATACAAGGCAGGCTCAACTTGTACAAGGCAGGCTCAACTAGTATGTGAACCAAACAGACCATAAAAGGGAATAAAAGGGACGTCGGTGATGGTACAAGAGAGAATGGTGTGGTCGGGACTCTACCCCAAGGTAGGTGTAAGGGAAGTCGCGCCGGGACTCGATTGGCAGCCTGGACTCTGCCCCTTCCCGTCATGGCATGTCACTTGGAGAATTGATCGATGCCTATCGGTTCATGGTGCCCTCTATCCATATGCACACTCCTGGTCAGTTTGGCCCGCCGCTGGTTGCCGCACATGTTGGCATGTGCGCGCCTCAGCAAAGGATCTTGCTGCTGAGGATCACGTAAGCACGGCTAGGCTAAGCGGCCGTGTGCGCGGATAGCGACAAGGGTTGCCAAACTCGTGTCTGCCCAACCCCCAGCAGAGCACCATGTAATGTAGTAAACCTTAGCGTTGCATTGGACACTGGACTATTCATTCACTATTCGGCATTCGCATATCCGCGCCCTCCTTCCTTGTCAGGATACCGTCTTATCCAAAACCTGTTTGTCTCGTCACCATGGACGCAACGCAGCCAAGGAAATACACAGGTTGGAACTTGCTTGGAAAGTGAGCAAACTGTAACTGTTCATCATCGAGTCTATCGCACATTATCATGAAACCCTTCGTATCATTCTATCAGACGGTTCTTCAACACGAACCACAAACTATCTTTTCTCAACCATGCAAATCAGCAGATTACACACGTAGGATCTTTCACCTGTCAGCAAAAGCAGATAGGAAGGATAAGGGGACCTTTGGCCGGAAGAAAGGCGTGACCGAAAGCACCGGCGCACGCTAGAAAGCCGCCCAGCAACCAGCAGGCAACAGCTGCTGCTACAGGGCACAAGGCACATGAGCTGCGGGCCTGGGATTTTGTCACTTGCGCGCTGTGGCAGTGGCATGGACTGGCAGCTCAACGCCGCTGCACAGCTTCTCAGGCCTAGCCTTTCATACCACATCCTTGAGTTCCTGACAGCCAGACGACTTGACATGAGGGCAAGGGCATGACGCAGCAAAGCTGGAGGACTAGCTGTGCTAGAGCCTGAATGTGGCGATGGATTATAGTGTACTGTACAAGACTACAAGTTCAAAGCAGGGTTCTGATTCTCATTCTCTTTCCTTTTTTCTGATGGAAAAATAATATCAGAACAGAGTTATTACATCAACGTACAACAGCTAAGCTTGCATTCTCTGTGCTTAGAGTTACTGCTCCTCCTGTTGCTGCTGCTGCTTCTTGTCCTGCGCCATCTTCTTGCGGATCTCCTGCGCGGCGTTGAAGATGCCCAGCGTCGGTTTGTTGCACACGAAGCACTTCTTGTTCTTCGAGTGGTGCTGGAACATTATTAAGAGAGAAGGGTTGTTAGAATTTGCTCTACCAAAGGGAATGTGACTTAAAGGCATACATGTCAGTCCCATGTCAACAAGACGCTATAATATGCCCAAACACAAAGTAGTAGGGCAGTGGAGGAAGATCATAACTAGTATTCAACCAAAGCAAAAATACATGATCAATCGCAATACATTCACATGTCACATGGAAAGCGGTTCAATTATTTCTACATTTGGGCAACAACAGCAATCTAGTTCAACCGCCTAATTTCAAACCCATGCATAGCACAGAATTCTCAACCTATGATCCCTATCCTCAATCTTCAGTTGTACTTTAACTCCCACAAATGAAGATTAACCTTGCTCATGATTTATTTATGGTTTTATTGCCAAGCTACATATATATTTGACTGTGCTAGGCAGCCAACAAAAAACATTCCAGATTAAATTCTTAACACAAAAAGCAGGTGAAATCAACATTACTAAATTATAAGGCTCGCAATTTATTTATACCACAATCATGTTCCATAGATCATCAAAACTCCCCAAGTGATGCTTCTGAAACAAGCTACTGCCATATCTGAATACCTGACTCACATATTCCACTATCCTTACGGAAACTAAATTGATAAGTAACCTCAACACAAACCCTCCAAGCAAACAGTTCATTTTCTAAAATATAAAAGAGCTAAACAAGCCTCCAAATTACTCAGGTCACCAACAAAATACTAACTACTTATCTTAGAAATCAGTTTTCAATTCATAAATCACACTACACAATGGATTTGTCACCCCATGGGACTAGCTCACATGATGTACATCTCCCAAGTCCCAACCTCTCTTTATAGAGAGGCTTCTGCCTTTGGCCGTTGCAAGTTATATCAGATTCAGAACATAATTGTTTGTATCATTTAAACTCTATTTTGAATCATTTACTAGTTCAATGTCTAACTGCTCAACAGGCATTCATAGTGTGCAGAGAGGTAGAAGGGTTTTCTCTAAGATACTAAGTAGTAGTGTTCATGAAATGCCATGTCACATAGATACCATTTTAGGAACTATAGCTCCCAATGCACAATATATAATTGTGGTTAGAAAATGAACCCATCCAATATTTTTCTCCTCTCCTCCAATCATCTTCCTCCCCACAGTCTACTCATCTTGGTGTTTGTGATATCCATCCCAATGGGTTTTATGTTGTTTCTAGAACTTTGGTTTTTGTGCAAGAAACAGTTTCATGCATTTTTTTCCTCTCTTCGTTAATGACATTGCCAATATAAGAAAAATGTTATCTGTGGCAGCACATCAAATGGTATGGAAACTATTTTAGTCATTTGCATTGGGACTACCCTTAGTAACAGAACTGTCAAGAAAGTAGGGAGGGGGGGAATCCAAAAGGAATCACATACAAAGCATGATGTTTCAATAGTTCAATTTAGGAGAAGTAACAACTTGTTGCAACATCATGCAAAAGTCTGAAGAAGCAAGGGTGCTAGTTGGTAGAATATTTAGTACACCAAAGGCAGAGCACAATCAGTGAAGCAGATTATCCCTTCCAATAGATTTATCGTAATTATCTCCTTCAAAGTTTCCTAAATTTGTCAAATTAATTCATATACTTGTAAAAGTTACTTCCAACAACCCCATCAGTGTGTAATTCTTATCTTGGTATAAACATTTCTAATGTTTTTAAGTGAAATTGATTTCAGATTAAAAGAGATAGTCACTTCTAGTTCTAACAGAATTTAACTATCCAAGAAGCAAAGTAAGAAGCACATGATACTATGGGCCTATTTGGCAGAGCTCCAGTTCCAAGATCCATGTAGAAATCAGAGTTCATTGATAAATTAAAATGGTTAACTCTTGAGCTTAATCAATATAAAAACAAAAATGGCTCAACTAATTACCCTAAATCAGCCCACGACTTGAGCTCCAGATAGGAATACCAGCTCCAAAAATTCTTGAAGCCGAAGCTCTGTCAAACAGGGCTTATTGTAGTTCTAAACAACAGAACTGCTACTCAATCACTTCATTACAGTTTCATTCTACTCTGAAGTAGTGAAGTCTACTAAGGTGATAAAGTACTTTCAATCCAAGCGAGATATGCAAATACACTTCCATTATAATTAAGGGCTTGTTAGATGGTTGAAGAAACTTGCCGAAAATGTCACATCAAGTTTACTGGTACTAATTAAGACGACTTAACATGATCTGATTATAAAACTAATTACACAGATGGATTGGGGATCACGAACGAATCTACTGAGCCTAATTAGGCCATGATTAGACAATGTTGTGCTACTGTAAACATCTTCTAATGATGGCTTAATTAGGTTTCATAGATTCATCTCTCAAATTTACCTGAGGTTATGAAATGGGGTTTTCATTAATCTACGTTTAATACTCCTACTTAGCAGGTGAACATCCGATGTGATGGGTGAATAGTGGAAACTTGCCGATCTAAACAAGGCCTAACCAAAAAGCTTAAATGCTTTAGCATGTCAAACTTGGAAAGAAAACATAATAAACCTAGGAAGGAGGTTCTGTCACATAATTCATGTATTACCGATGCTAAGCAATTTGTGCTCCATATTCTACATGAAAAACTAGCAGCCTAGGCAAACAAACAAGTGGACACCTAGATCATGACAAGCATAGAACATAAACAGAAGCATAACAAACTGATCCATACCTTCAATGCACAATGCTCACAGAAATAGTGCTTGCATTTTGTGACGACCGGATCAACAAAAGGCTGCCTGCAAATGAAGCAGGCGAAGGGCAAGGCCTCCTCGTCATCATCGTCGTCATCCTCCGCTGCCTCATCATCACTCCCACCCCCACCCATCGCAATGCGCCGCTTGCGGGCCTTCTCAGCCTCATCCCACTCCTTCTCCAGCTGCCACCCGGACTTGTAATCCCCTCTGTCGTGCATGAACTTGCAGGAGTCGCCGTACCCACAGTAGCCCGTCTCCTTGTAGTCCTTGCAGATGTCGGGTTGGTAGTCGAACCGCGCGGAGAGGCGGATGTGCGCGGAGGCCCGGAGCGGGCCGTGCGAGCCGCCGGCCTTCTCGCTTGCCACCGTGTGCTCCCGTCGGAACCCGGCCTTGTGGTCGGTGTAACCGTGGATCCCCTTGTACACCTCCCCGGCGCCGGAGCCGGAGCCGGAGGCTGCCCC
This sequence comes from Cenchrus americanus, assembly GCA_947561735.1. Classification (NCBI taxonomy): domain Eukaryota; kingdom Viridiplantae; phylum Streptophyta; class Magnoliopsida; order Poales; family Poaceae; genus Cenchrus; species Cenchrus americanus. Next base: position 199,327,691 of record OX387240.1, read on the forward strand.
CGAGGGGTTCTTCTTGAGGGCCGCCTCGGCCTGCTTGAGCTGGCGCTCGCGGATGGCGCGCGCGTCGCGGTCGAACTCCGTCTCCGTCTCGAGCGTGGCGGTGGCGCGGCTGTCCGTGGACTGGATCGTCCGGGACGACTCGTACTGGAACCGCCGCGGCTCGGAGGAGGCGTCGGCGGAGGAGAAGACGAGCTTGCTCGTGGAGGGCGGGCCCTTCTTCGACCTCAAGGCCGCGAGGGCGCCGCCGCCGTCGTCGTCGTCGTCGGAGCCGGCGGGCGCTGCGGGGCGCTTCCGGATGTTCTTGGGCGGTTTCCGCACGAAGCTGCACACCGGTGCTGAGCCAGAGCCGGCCCCTGGCTCGCCGGCGCTGCCGTTGCCCCCGCCGTCGGCCATCGATGCGGTAGGGTTTGGGGCTTGCTCGGTTTGGATCAAGCGGCCGGCAAGGGAGAGGAGAGAGTTGGGCTCTCTCTGATCGGTGGACCCTCCCTCCTCGGGCTTACAACGGGCGGGTTTCGTTCGTAGCACGCTGCACGCCGCGTCGGTTTCGTAATCGTAGCCCATTTCGATTCGTAGACTGGTGGGCCGGGCCTAGGAAGGCTCCTCCGCTCCAACATGTTGATTTTTTTATATTTAATTTATCACGATTTTGCAAAAATATATGGTTCGGCACAAATTTAGCAAAATTATACATCTAATGTCGTGGCTTACGGCGTCAAGGACATAACGCCGTGGGCCGCGGCGCTAGGTGCCGCCAGGAGTGGGCCCTAACGTGGCCCAAACCTAGCGCCGTAAGCCGCGGCGTTAGGGGCCTAACGCCCTGGGCCTCGGCGTCAGGTCCTAGCACCACGGCACATGGCGGCAGCAGGCCCCCTAACGTCGTGGGCCGCGGCGCTAGGGTTCCCATGCCTATATAACACCGAAATTCATCCGAAAATGTCATAATAATTCGAAAAAAAAGAAAAGCGAGGGAGAAGAGGAGAAGGGGAGAGGGAGAAGAGGAGAAGGGGGTGAAGGTGCGAAGCTCTGCCGGTTTTTCATCTTGTTAGAGGTAATACTCTGAAACTTAATAGTTTTAGTGTATATGAGCTTAGTAGATATACAGTTTTAGTGTAGATCTGCGCAGTTAATACATAGTTTAGTGTATATCTGCTTAATGAATACATAGTACTAGTGTAGATCTGCTTAGTAAAATTACGTTTTTAGTGTAGATCTGTTTAGTAAAATTATAGTTTTAGTGTAGATCTGGTTAGAAAAATTATAGTTGTAGTGTAGATCTGAGTAGATTTATTTTGTAGTTGCAGATCCAATTGTTAATAGCATTTTATTTTTTCATGCTGTCAGACATGTCAGATGATCTTAGCATCAAGTTGTATTTCGGTAATGGTCAGATTAGATATGGTGAACATGGAGTTGACTTGTCAGAATTTAATTCTGTTGACCATGTGTTTAAAAAAGCAGTCTCAAGAAGTTTTAGGTCCATTGTCCAGTTTTTTTAAGGGCATTTCATGTAGATGCAGAGCAACATGATTTGTACATTATGGCTCTAATCAATAGAAGTGAGTCATTATGTTGGGAGCTTATGCCAGTTCAAGGCACTGAACATTGGAGGAGTTATATCAAAACAGCATGTGATATTGGTTTGCCTGTGATGCTGTTTGTCCAAGTTGTTCATAAGGCTAGGTCTAGCAGTCAAGTGCCTGTAAGTGATGCTCACCAGGGTGAGGCTGAAGTACAAGCAGGAGATGGTCCTGTAACTGAGCCACAAGAAGAAGGAGAAGGACATGGTGAGGAAGAAGAAGGACATGGTCACACACACTTTGAGGGTGCAATTGATGAGGGGGAAGTTAATGAAGAACTACTCAGGTGGTTTGAAATGGAGGCCAATGGGGATGAACGTGGATTGGAAGAGGACTCCTCAGATGATGAGGATGACCCGCTAGTTCCAAGGGATTGGGACAGTTACAATTTCTCACAGCTATCTGTCAATGCTGGTGAGAATGTGGCCTGGGAGTATAGAGAAAATGCAGTTTCTGTTGGCGCTATGTATAAGAGTGCAGTAGAGGTGAAGGATGCAGTGAAGAGGTGGTCCACCCTTACTCTGCAGAGAGAGTTCATGGTAGTGAAGAGTTCTCCACATATATATGATTTACATTGTCAAGCCCACCAGTCCTTTTCGAGTGTATGCTTCCAAGGGCAAGTGGAAAAATTATTGCGAGATCAAATCTGTTGTGGATCACACTTGTGTACTTGAGCAGCTGGATGCCAGCCATCATAATTTGTCATCTGGTTTTGTGGCTAGCTAGATGTTTGCTAAGATTGTGGAAAATCCTGTTTTTGAGCCTAAGTCCATTATCTTGGTAATTGAGGAGAAATTTAGGTATCACATAAGTTATGGTAAGGCATACATGGCAAAGAAGAAGGTAATGGAGATGAGGTGGGGAACTTATGAAGCATCCTATGACAATCTGCCTCGATTGTTGAACACAATTGCGGCGCTAAATCCTGGTAGTTATTATGATATCAAGCTTATGATCATGTATCAAGGCCAGGGAAACAAGTTTTGCAGCTGGCATTCTTAGTATTGGGTCCTGCTATTGTTGCATTCAAACACTGTCGACCAGTTATTTGCATAGATGTCACATTCCTAACAGGAAAATACAAGGGCACAATCCTTACAACTGTGGCTGTAGATGGCAACAATCAGTTGTTGCCTTTGGCAATTGTTTTTGCAGAGGGAGAGAATGGTGACAATTGGTATTGGTTTTTGGAGAGATCGAAGCAGATGGTGGTGGGAGATGTGTCAGACGTGTGTGTGATACACGATAGACACAAAGGTATTTTGCAGGCCATTAGTGACATCAAATAAGGTAGTCAAGAGCGTTACAGAGCAGCATAATGGCCAGATGTGCATAACAGGTGGTGCCAGAGGCATATGGGAGCAAACTTTCATAGCCATTTCAAGAACAAAGAACTTACAAAATTGTTCAAGCGCCTCTGTTCGACCAATCAGGAGAAGAAATTCTTCGACCTGTGGCAAAAATTAGATGATCTGACGAAGAAAGCATCAGAAGAGATAGCTAAGAAGCCTGCAAGTACTGAACCTGGGGAAGAGCCAGTTTCTCTGGAGGACGTTGGGCTAGATGCTTCAAATGTCAGAAGGAGAAGGGGACGTGCTGTGAAGACCTTCAGCCAGTGGATTCAGAATGAGTCAAAGGAGAAATGGTCCCTCCTGTTTGATAAGGGAGGTGTGAGGCATGGGATAATGACAACAAATTTTGCTGAGGTCTACAACGTTGTTTTGTGTGGTGCCAGAGCTCAACCTCTTGTTGATATCATTGAGTTCTTCTTGTACCGCGCAATGAAATACTTTCTTGAGTGTGCTAATGCAGCACATGCAGCAATGCAGGACCCTCAGAAGGTGTATTCAACATGGATGACTGAGTACTTGATCAAAAAACAAAAGGTTGCTCTCTGTCACAGAGCTTACCCAGAACCTGTACGTCGTGAGCCTGGCGATGAAGTGCAGTGGAAATATCAGATAAGTGGTCAGTCCAAATCACAAAAGGCCAATGGTGAAATAACAATACAGAAAACAGTTATTAGGAATCATACATGTTCATGCTCTTGCCAGAAGCCACAGCTCCTACACTACCCCTGCTCACATGTGATCGTTGCATGCCTTGCAACAAATAATCAGCATTGGGGCCGCTACATGCCTAAATACTTTCTGAAGCAAACTGTTCTAGACACTTGGAACCACACTATTGAGGGTTACCTGCATCTTGGAACTTTCACTTAAGACCCCAAAGACAATGCGTTGTACATACCAAATCCAGATCCAGCCATGTGTCAAGGTGTCTGTCGACGCAAGAAGAAGAGGATTAGGAACAACATGGATGAGGTAGAAGCTGGACCTCAGGGGTAGATATGCTCCAAGTGCAATAATCCTAGACACTCCTACCAGAAATGCACCAAAGCATCTTACTTTTCCACTGCCACTTCTACACCACCTTCATCTAGTGCACGTGGACGTCGTTCCAGTCGCTACAACGAAGGAATGCAATGATCGTACTTGTTTGTGGTACCATGTTGTAATAATTGAACTACTTGTGCATGTTGTAGTCTTGTAATATTTGAAAAATTTTATGTTGCAAGGTCTTGTAATATTTGAACTTATGCATGTTATCGTGTTGTAATAATTGAACTACCTTTTCATTTGCTTGCTGTTTTATTCTTGTCGTCGAATTTCTTATCATATCCGGTTATGTTTTGTTCTATAATTTCAAATGAATCAAGTAATGAAATATCATATTTCTCATCAGTTTTGTAGGTTTTCAATGGCTTCAACGGGTCCTGAGTTGGATTTGGAGTTGCTCACCAGTAGGAAGGACAAGGTTGAGGTGCCAAAGGGGATCCACACTCCTATGTGCTACTGCGGTGACAACTGTAAGCTTGTTAAGTGCAACGTTCTCGGGTACCGCTACGGGATGAGGTTCTTCATGTGCGAGAACTACGAGCATGACCCCCTCCCACCATGTCGCAATGTTAGACCAAAAGTAAGAACTAACTGAATTACTAAATAAATATTATGTCATTGCTATTTTAATATGTACTAACTTGTCCTTTAAAAAAGACTCCACCTCCTCTCTGTGATTTTATGCAGTAGCTTGTGAGTAGTCCGAACAGGACAAGCGTTACGTCGAGGAGACGGGTTGTTCAACACGTGAGAGGTGGCAAAGTATGGTTCAAGCAGAAAAACAAGAATAAAAACGTAAGGAGCAGCAGGAGAAATTCGCATTCGGCGGGAGATCAAAGAACGTGAAGCGGCCGCGGCCCGTGAAGCAGATAGAGAGAGGAAGAGGGAGAGAGCTCACCGGGCTAAGGAAGCTGGGCCGGATGCTATGAGGAAGGGGAAATACCTGTGACAACCCGCCCAGGAAAATACCGTACTATCGCCTAAGACCGATCCACTTTGGTCATTAAGCCATAGTAAAGTATCATCCTGTCGTTGGTTGCCGGGTTAACGCCCGTAAATCACTTGGACATCGAACGAGAGGATCGACACATGCATTAAAACTAACGCGAAGGCGAGTCCGAGTACAACAGGAATTAAACATTTTATTACAAACCATTGTTCATGACATGGAGTAAAGGTTCAGAGTTCGAAAATACAGCGGAAATAATTTAAACTAGCGCAACGGAGAACATCACAGGAGGCCATCCATGATGTCATCACTTGTCGTCACCCATCCGGTCAACCACACCTGCAACAACAGTTTTAAAGCAAGGCTGAGTATACTAATACTCAGCAAGACTTAACCGTCGGGTGATGGCTACATCACCAACCTCTAGACATGAAAGGCTTTTGGCCGGTGGAGTTTCTTTTGCTACACAGCTGCTAAGAGTAGATCCTTACTTTCAATCTTTTAGCACAAGTTCTAGTTGGTTACCATTTCTAAGTGTGCCAACTAATTCAATCAAGAATTGGACAAGCAATTAATTCATCCAACAATATTCCTCGAGTTCCATCATTATGGGATATCATGGCCGATTGAATAAGCGATCTCGGATAACGGTGAGAGGCCGACAATCGATTGATTTAAACCTTGCAAGGTAGACCCAAACACACGGTCGGCTGCCCCCGCGAGGACAACTCCCCATGCCGTCCCCATAAATCTTCGGGTTGGGATCGAATCTTACAGTCCCTGGTGCAGGCTATCCGGCATACCCCGCGAGATACCCGGAGTCACCATACACCACCCTTCCCGGTATCTAGCGGTAAGGAGATTTCTCAAGAGTAGTAAAGGTAGGATCCCGTGCCGCCTCATTAAGGTACTAGGCTTACCGGCCCATAACCGGCATGTGCTTAGTACGTTCAAAAGCTTAGCCCACATGCCCACTGGACCGGAGCCCAATCCCATGCTCTTACCACATGAGCAATCCATTTAAGGATATCTTATGATTCCTATCTAGGAACCTATTCTTGCGAGTGACGAACATCACCCGACTTCTATCGGTCCTATAGCATAGCAGCTATCGACCTAGCCTACTAGTGATAGAGCATAGGTACCTAGGGATCATGCATCTAGGGTTTCAAATCAATTCCTGAAACGTAAATGCACAATCACAGCAAACATAATTGCATAATTTTAAAAGGCGGGGTTAATGATCCGGGGCTTGCCTTCGCTGGCAAGGTTGGCCTTGGGCCCTTCTGGACTTGGGTCCAGGTCTTGAGCTACGTTCACGTTCGACAGCTCCTTGTTGGCACCTTCGTCTCCTCCTTCCGGCACGAGCGTACGTCTACTGGCGGAAAGATCTACACGAAGATGCAAATGCAAGATTTATTCGATGATTTTTACTTTAATCACTTACGAACCATTTTGACAATCAAGGGGTGTATTTGTTGGGCACATTCACCTAGATAAGAATACATTCAGCATACTCTTCCATAAAGGAACAATATGCAACTCTTTATTAATTATTCTTTTTGATGGTGACTGTGTACATATATATGTGAATAATATAATTCAAACTCACCAACAGTAGTGGGTAGGCACATTTAACCTTTTTAACATGAACTGCAACCACACTTAGGTTAGTAAGGGTGGTTCGGTGATTTCTCTTTTAGGAGGGTGATTGGTTGTACATGGGTAATTCTTCCATTGCACAATTGAATAAAGATTTCCCTGTACTTGTCATTTCATGTGAAAGACTTTAATCATTTTCCTTTCACAAGTAAAGATATAAATTATATTTTTATCCTTGAATTAATTCCTTATCAGCAACGAGAATTAATTATCCTTTAATTAAATTAGATAATATTTTCAAAAAGGAAAAAGAATTAAATAAGGGCTTTTCTTTATTTAATTTCCCTTCAATATTAAAAGGGCTTCAAGCCTTTTATTAATCAATTAAATTACCAAAGTTAAAGGAGTGTTTCTTAAGCCTACTAGCATCTATACTGGTCCATTGGACCCACATGTGAGTGTTGGATGCTAGGAAATTAAATATTATGGAAAATAACAAAGGTTATCTAGTGATTCAATTTAAATGCATATAAAAATAATTAAGCATCAAAATGACCCAAATTCTCTTGTGCATGCTCTCTGGACCTAAACAAGCCTAAAGAACCAGCACATTCACATGGAAACTCTACTGAACTTGGTTTATTAATTTACAAAGGAAAACATACATAAATAAAGAATAATTATTTCTGTTAACCCAAAATTCATGATTAATTCAGAAAATGTGCCTTTTGGTATTACAAGACAGTGTGCACAAGTTGGGCTCAGGAACATAAATATTTTTAACATGAAAAATCATTTATGCAGCTCTGGCAGAAATGGAAGAACATTTTTATAAAAAGATTTACACCATAAATTTGTGCAGTTTTTGGCATAGGAGCTAGTCATGACCTAACACACAACATATCCAAAAATTAGCTACAGAGGTTCTATGGTTTTTGAGATATTGCAGATCTAGGGTTTTCACATTTGTATTTTTCATGCAAAAACTAAAAGGAATTAGCTCAGCCCAGAATAACAAAAGTTGTAGTATAAATCACCACGAATCCAACAAAATTAGTTTCACAGTTTTCTGAATTTTCTGTGATTTTCTACGCAATTTAAAATTTTCAGCAAACTGCTTTAACTGTGTGAGTTACCTTTTTGCAATTAAAGCCCTGGAAAGACTTGAATGTTCGCAATGTGGCCCCTATGGCGGCCGGCCGGCACGGGCTGGCCAATTCCGGCGAGGCCGGCGGCATTCTTGCCTGGGAGAGGGGTGGAGGAGGGTCTAGGGACTACCTAGGACCGGTTTAGGGGCTTGGACGGGGTGGAGGTGGCCGGCGGTGGGGTGCTCGGCGGCGGGCAGGGAGGAGCGGCCGTCGCGGCTACCGTGTGCCGGTGAGGGGGCTCAATGCAGAGGGTTGGGGCGGTTGGCGAGCCTCGGTAGGAGTAGGGGAAGGCGGTGGCCGGTTTGGCCGGGCGCGCGGCCCCGCCGGAGCCGCGGCTCCGCCGTGGTCGCCGACCGTGGCGCCGGCGGTGGCTGCGCGGCGGGGAGGGGCGCGGCGCGTCATGGCCGCAGGCGGCGACCGCTTTATAGGGGCGCGTGAGCGAGGACACGGCGGAGGGCGGCGCGCGGGCGGGGCACGGCGTCGGCCCGGCGGCCGGCCGTACTACGGCGGGGGGGGGGGTACGGCGGCGCGGCGCCCTAGAACGCGGGCGGCGTGCCTCCTCGCGCGCGCGTGCACCTCGGGAGCGAGCAACTACCTTGGGAAGGCGCGGAGCGGTGCACGGACCGAGGCACGACGGCGGACGGGCGGACGCGGGGCGGCGCGGTCGGGCGCGGCGGCGGGGCGCCGGCGCGCGCGCGGCGCGACGTCGCGCGAGAGCGCCTAAACTGTGCAGACCAACCCTGTTTGAATTAAGATTTCTCCAAAAATTTGAATAAAAGTGCACAAAGCAATGAATAGGAAAGTTGTAGATCTAACTACCCTCTACAACTTTCAAAAAGGTCATATAGTGTTTTTCTCAACGGATTTTGCAGGAACGTCGTGCCAACTTTGAATGTCAGTCTGTTCTGGAAAACAGGGGGTACTGTCAATCGATCAAGTTTTTCACCAATTTCCACCCAAAATTTGAAATGCCAATCTACATGAAAGTTGTGTCCCTCAACAAGATGGACAACTTTCATAAAGGTAGATTTGGAAGTGTTTAGGTGAATTTTGAGGAACGCGGCAAAAGTTCCGGTCGACATCCGCTGACGTCAACAGTCAAGCGGGGTTTGACCGTGCCTTTGACCAAGGGTTGACTACTGGTGTGTATAGGCTTGGTCAAGGGGTTCATTGGGGTTCATTGACGAGGTTTTCGGGTGATGACCCAGGTTGGCCTAGGTTTGACCGGGGTTTGACTGGTTTGACCCGGCTGATCCGGTCATTAGCGTTAATGATGGTAATTAAAAACCTGGGGCGTCACAGTCTACCCCCCTTAAGAAGAATCTCGTCCCGAGATTCGAATTTACAAGTGGAGGTGAAGAATGATTCTGGGATAGAGGTGTTACCCATGAAATTCAGTTGGCTTTGCTCCACTTGAGGGCTTGGCTCGTTGTTGTTGATAGCAGATCTGGGGTTCTGCTTCCGCTGCTGGGGCTTCTGCTGTCTGGGTTTCGGGCACTTATTGACAAAATGCCCGGGCTGTCTACAATTGTAGCACAACCGGGGAGGAAGGTCTTTGAGTTTGGAGATCGGTTGTTGGGCCTCCTGGATAAGGCGGAGCCTCTTCCTCTCCTTTTTCTTTGCCTTCTTCGTGGTTCGTGAAGGTGTTTCACTAGCAGGGAGTTGAGTGGTCTTGTTAGGGTTACAGCTTCGTTTGCCTTCACGCGGACAAGTCTCCGTACAGGTGATTTACCACTCACTTACATCTATCTCAGATAATACTCGCTTGTTGCCTCGGATTGCACCCTCTTATGCTCTAAGATCCATTGGTAGTCGAGAAGGTGTTTCTGCTCTGATACCAGTTGTGACAACCCGCCCAGGAAAATACCGTACTATCGCCTAAGACTGGTCCACTTTGGTCATTAATCCATAGTAAAGTATCATCCTGTCGTTGGTTGCCGGGTTAATGCCCGGTAAATCACTTGGACATCGAACAGAGGATCGACACATGCATTAAAACTCACGCGAAGGCGAGTCCAGAGTACAACAGGAATTAAACATTTTATTACAAACCATTGTTCATGACATGGAGTAAAGGTTCAGAGTTCGAAAATACAGCGGAAATAATTTAAACTAGCGCAACGGAGAACATCACAGGAGGTCATCCATGATGTCATCGCTTGTCGTCACCCATCCGGTCAACCACACCTGCAACAACAGTTTTAAAGCAAGGCTGAGTATACTAATACTTAGCAAGACTTAACCGTCGGGTGATGGCTACATCACCAACCTCTAGACATGAAAGGCTTTTGGCCGGTGGAGTTTCTTTTGCTACACAGCTGCTAAGAGTAGATCCTTACTTTCAATCTTTTAGCACAAGTTCTAGTTGGTTACCATTTCTAAGTGTGCCAACTAATTCAATCAAGAATTGGACAAGCAATTAATTCATCCAACAATATTCCTCGAGTTCCATCATTATGGGATATCATGGCCAGTTGAATAAGCAGTCTCGGATAACGGTGAGAGGCCGACAATCGATTGATTTAAACCTTGCAAGGTAGACCCAAACACACGGTCGGCTGCCCCCGCGAGGACAACTCCCCAGGCCGTCCCCATAAATCTTTGGGTTGGTCTTGATTAACATACTCCTCCAACAGATTGAACAAACGGGCTTGTTCGACCATAGAGGCAGATAAGGACTGAGAGAGACTGTCTGCCAAACTATTCTGATATGGTTTCCCATAACGTCCTTGGATGATATCAGACACCATATGGTTCAGCATAGAATTCTGCCCTTCTAACAGTTGAGTTGCGCCGACAATGGCGTTGATGTCCCTCTGGGTGGGTACTTCTGGTGAACAGGGCTTGGAAGGTTGAAGCTTCGATTGCATCGGTGGCATTTGTTGTATTTGTTGAGCCATTTGCTGTTGGGGCTGCAGGAGCTGGCACAACACTTCGGTATGTGCTGCTACGAAAGCTTCGGTCAACATCGTGGGCGGCGGTAGCGTACGATCACCACTACCCGATGCTTCAAAATCATTGGGGTTATTCCATGCCGGTCGGAACATCTGAAATTTGAGTCCCTAATTAGCGCATGATCGGAATCTCACCCAAGCGTGTAATTTGAACATTTTGTACGAGACTCGTTCGCGGTAAGCAATGCAAACCGGACATCCCAATAGTCACAATATCAAATTGGTAAAACTTTGCCTACACACATCCCATGATCGGGAATGCAGATGGAACAAAAAGGTACAAGGTGTTTTACCTTACTACATCATCGCCGTTCATGAGGAAGCAGACGATGAATGTGCACATGCACAGCTAATAGCAGGCATAATCCTCCTACTATACAGAGGTACATCCCTAACAATGTCCAGCGAAAAGACTCGAGCTCTTCCGAAGACGGAGTCATGGGTGGCAGCTTGGATTAATTTCTGCTTTCGGTCTAATCTGAGCTTCTTCTTGACGTCGGAAATGCAGACGGAGGACAGTTTGCTCGAGAGGATCGAAGTGGCTGGGAAATATGCTTTGGTGGCAAGTAGCCAAGCTAGCTAGGAGAATAACAAGAACAGTGATAATGCCGATCTCTGATGGAAATGGAGCTTTCGTATCGGCGGTTCCAGTGAAAGGTTCCATTTTATAGCCGGCGCGGGGCTGTAACGGTCAGTTGACCCAGTCGGTTATCGGGTGTATACAACACGGAGCTCGACAAGGTCAGCTCACGCGATTACGGCGTCGCGAATACGGTTGCGGAAATCGATGGTAGAGCGACGTCATGGCGACGCACGACCGTGACACTGATGACGATGGGGCTCAACGGTCTAAATAATCGACCGTGATGGGGAGCAAAACGAGAAAAACTCGGTGTACTACGCTTCACGCTTGTGATAGCAATACTGAGGAGCGTAGCATAAGGCTTCGATCGATCCTGGGCGTACCTCCTTGCTCGATTTTGAGAACTTGAAGGTTAAGAGCACGGACCAAGAACGAATACACGATGGATGACTTCCCCAAGTTGACTATTCGAGAACCTTGACTGCCCGAGAAAATTTTCTACTTCTACCATTTCCACTTGGCTAGCAGGAAAAGGAGTTGATGCTACAAGATCGTCAAGATTCACGGCAAGGGACCAATTGGTCAAGGATTCCCAATAGGCCATTATAAGGAAGGAAGGTTAATGACAGAGTTCCACAAGCTCTTGTACGAAAGGTGACTTCAAGTGGGAACTTCAAGGAATAATCTTGCTCACACCTTTACTAATTTCGCGAATTTTGAGGTTTTCGACTCATTGTTTTGAAAATGTAACACTTTTCAAAGTTGACGCGATGCATATGCTTGTGCAGTATGGTGCTCATGATGCACGTTAGAACGACTCGGTTACCCATATGCGTTGATGATTGGAAGGGCAATCAATAGTAGGGAGAGGATCTGTGTGACGAGTTGCTATCTCACAACCAAGATACCTAGCGCGCTCCTAGTGGCAGTCGGGTGGCTGCAGCACACACGATACCCTAGGTTCCGTCGCGGCACCTTAGACTATGGGGTAACAACATCACCAAACGAGAGAGGTAGAGTAGGGGTACGAAGTTTCATGCAAATGCACGTTAGTATACCCATGCTTCCCAATGCACATGCTATGCAGCGCATGCTCAAAGCCACATTTAAATTAATTCACAAGGCTTGAGCAAGACCGAAAAGAACAAGTTCAGGATTGAGGAATTGATTAGATCTGTGATTGACACGAAATTGGTGGAGCACAGAACTTGATTGATCACAACTTAGCATAATTAATGCCTTCGAACATCATTGCGGAAAAGGATGTTTAATCAAGGTGGTACATCGATGAGAGTTTTCCGAATTATCAACAACATTTAGGATTACAAAGCAGGCTGGCTGAAATGACAAGGTTCCTAGTCCAACCGACAGCGATAGTTGACCAAAAGCGGTCATGGTACACTAGGATTCCTCACAACACTGGATTCTCACGACTCAGAACTTTATTCCTGACGGACCAACTTCCAAGGGGGGGATCTTCCATGCTGAAGGACTACGGTGACTCAGGTTCGGACTCAATTCCAGATTCACCCTGGATATCTTCAACATCTTCTTCTTGTGCTAGTCCCGGGATGACAGGTTCTGGGGGTGGAACGGCTAGATCTTCCAATTGATTTTCTAGTTCAAGCATATATTGATCGTTATGCTGCAACAAGAAATTCTGCTCATGGATGATCTCCGTTAACTCTTGTATCTTTGCCTTGTCCTTGTGTCTTTCCTTCTTGAGAGCAGCGATCATTGCTCGGGCTTCCTTCAACGCTTGAGCTGAACACTCCACTTCCTTAACTTTGTATCTATAGATCTGATGTCTATAGAATACGCTTTCTCCCACCATTCGTTGGTAGGTGTCATACATGGCTTCCGAAAAGCGGACTGAGGTGACAAGGTCAGGACTATAGTGAGAGTTGCTCTGGGCTGGAAGGATAGTTTCTCATTCACCACCCGGTGCAATGTGTCGCTCGGGTACCGGAATTACTTTGGCTGCAGAGTTGGCTATCTCGGCAGGGTGCTTTCCACAGAAAGTTGTGAGTGCTTCGAGAGCAGCCTTCCGCACCGTGTCGGACAAGTTTCTTCGTGTGCCGTACACTCCCACTCATCCCAAGCAGGTTTGGTCGGGCACGCTGAAATCTTCACCTTTACTTCACAACGAAGGAGTTGGCCTGTGGTCATGATCTCACGTGTCAAGTACTCTGGGTAAGTGGTGTACCCAAAGCCCTTCAGGGTGTCCCACAAAAGTGCAGGAAAACCACCCTCCTCGAGGTAGTCCACGAGAGTCCATGATTCCACATCAACCGACGTAGAGCCAGCGTTGTCCATCTGGACATAATGACAAAAGTGAGAGTCAGGTGGGTGCGAGTGTACAAAGGTAACTCGATCCATGAGTACGAGTAAGGTTAAGGTATGGGGTAACCATGCATACTTAAATACCATCGTATGCTGAGCTCGAACGAGCAGGCATACCAACGATACATGGTCTGGCAATCGGGAACCGAACATCCTACTCAAAACCGGAGTTCAACACTTTCCCCAATTGGCGTAGCAACTTAGCAAGGTTATGAAACTTAAGTTGGGTACTCAAGGTTGAGCTAAGGAGCTAGAAAGGTGCTGAACCAAGCAAGGTTCAAAGGTTCTAGGGGGATGTCAAGACAGGGTTGGCTACCAGGCACAACTTGCGGTAGACCAAGGTGTAATCACGAACTTTGACGAGTGGAAACTGGATTAGATTGAAGCGGCCTAGGTTAAGATCACCTAGACGAAGGATTCTTGGACAAGAACAGCAACTTTTAAGAAACACCTTCATTAAATTTAAGCAGGGCAACACACCTACGCCTAAAGAGGCTAAACAGAACAAAACACGCTATCACTATTTACTTCAGAGAGCACGGAAAAAATGTGAGTTTAGTTTAGGTTCTTTCACGATTTTTAACATGATGCAAGACGTCCTATTCGTCTTCACAAGGCAATCAAGCCAAAATTTGGAGTTAGCGCCGGTGGCATGGCACATACGTGTATCTCCCTATAATATCTAGTCGAGATCTAGTCGATGCTTACTTAGCGACTTACGAAACGAGGTTAGTGTACCTGCAGAAGATCACAGAATACAACGAACCTTTCATGCCAGCACTCATGAAAGCGTCCACATACATTACCGTTCACTATAGAAACGGCATCCATGCATTAAGCCGCTGCATGGACAGCGTCCTATTTAAGACTCTGACGCGACGTGAGTGCCCAGTGGAATAGGCCTCACTCATCCCTCACGGACTTTCCCGTGGTACCATCACGTATGGCAAAACGTGACGAGACTCAAACGCGACGTGGCACCCATTGGAATAGGTCCCACTAGTCCCTCACAGGACTTCCCTGTGGTACCACCACGTATGGCAAAACGTGATGAACTAGTATGGTTGTGCAAGAAGTAAGTCTGACATAAAGTAATGTGCTGGGAGTTAGCAAAATAAACGATATATTAATAAGCCACCTGAAAGAAACCAAAATTCCCTCTAGGGCCTCTCGGACTAGTTTATCCTTAACGGACCAACGTGTTTTGCAATTCAAACAATCTTGGCAAATTTTATTCGAAAATCATGTGATTAGAGTTGTTAATTAAACTCTGGTGCATGTAGTCGCTCTGATACCAGCTGTGACAACCCGCCCAGGAAAATACCGTACTATCGCCTAAGACCGATCCACTTTGGTCATTAAGCCATAGTAAAGTATCATCCTGTCGTTGGTTGCCGGGTTAACGCCCGGTAAATCACTTGGACATCGAACAGAGGATCGACACATGCATTAAAACTCACGCGAAGGCAAGTCCAGAGTACAACAGGAACTAAACATTTTATTACAAACCATTGTTCATGACATGGAGTAAAGGTTCAGAGTTCGAAAATATAGCGGAAATAATTTAAACTAGCGCAACGGAGAACATCACAGGAGGCCATCCATGATGTCATCACTTGTCGTCACCCATCCGGTCAACCACACCTGCAACAACAGTTTTAAAGCAAGGCTGAGTATACTAATACTCAGCAAGACTTAACCGTCGGGTGATGGCTACATCACCAACCTCTAGACATGAAAGGCTTTTGGCGGGTGGAGTTTCTTTTGCTACACGAAACTCGCTAAGAGTAGATCCTTACTTTCAATCTTTTAGCACAAGTTCTAGTTGGTTACCATTTCTAAATGTGCCAACTAATTCAATCAAGAATTGGACAAGCAATTAATTCATCCAACAATATTCCTCGAGTTCCATCATTATGGGATATCATGGCCGATTGAATAAGCGATCTCGGATAACGATGAGAGGCCGACAATCGATTGATTTAAACCTTGCAAGGTAGACCCAAACACACGGTCGGCTGCCCCCGCGAGGACAACTCCCCAGGCCGTCCCCATAAATCTTCGGGTTGGGATCGAATCTTACAGTCCCTGGTGCAGGCTATCCGGCATACCCCGCGAGATACCCGGAGTCACCATACACCACCCTTCCCGGTAGCTAGCGGTAAGGAGATTTCTCAAGAGTAGTAACGGTAGGATCCCGTGCCGCCTCATTAAGGTACTAGGCTTACCGGCCCCATAACCGGCATGTGCTTAGTACGTTCAAAAGCTTAGCCCACATGCCCACTGGATCGGAGCCCAATCCCATGCTCTTACCACATGAGCAATCCATTTAAGGATATCTTATGATTCCTATCTAGGAACCTATTCTTGCGAGTGACGAACATCACCCGACTTCTATCGGTCCTATAGCATAGCAGCTATCGACCTAGCCTACTAGTGATAGAGCATAGGTACCTAGGGATCATGCATCTAGGGTTTCAAATCAATTCCTGAAACGTAAATGCACAATCACAGCAAACATAATTGCATAATTTTAAAAGGCGGGGTTAATGATCCGGGGCTTGCCTGCGCGCCGGCAAGGTTGGCCTTGGGCCCTTCTGGACTTGGGTCCAGGTCTTGAGCTACGTTCACGTTCGGCAGCTCCTTGTTGGCACCTTCGTCTCCTCCTTCCGGCACGAGCGTACGTCTACCGGCGGAAAGATCTACACGAAGATGCAAATGCAAGATTTATTCGATGATTTTTACTTTAATCACTTACGAACCATTTTGACAATCAAGGGGTGTATTTGTTGGGCACATTCACCTAGATAAGAATACATTCAGCATACTCTTCCATAAAGGAACAATATGCAACTCTTTATTAATTATTCTTTTTGATGGTGACTGTGTACATATATATGTGAATAATATAATTCAAACTCACCAACAGTAGTGGGTAGGCACATTTAACCTTTTTAACATGAACTGCAACCACACTTAGGTTAGTAAGGGTGGTTCGGTGATTTCTCTTTTAGGAGGGTGATTGGTTGTACATGGCTAATTCTTCCATTGCACAATTGAATAAAGATTTCCCTGTACTTGTCATTTCATGTGAAAGACTTTAATCATTTTCCTTTCACAAGTAAAGATATAAATTATATTTTTATCCTTGAATTAATTCCTTATCAGCAACGAGAATTAATTATCCTTTAATTAAATTAGATAATATTTTCAAAAAGGAAAAAGAATTAAATAAGGGCTTTTCTTTATTTAATTTCCCTTCAATATTAAAAGGGCTTCAAGCCTTTTATTAATCAATTAAATTACCAAAAGTTAAAGGAGTGTTTCTTAAGCCTACTAGCATCTATACTGGTCCATTGGACCCACATGTGAGTGTTGGATGCTAGGAAATTAAATATTATGGAAAATAACAAAGGTTATCTAGTGATTCAATTTAAATGCATATAAAAATAATTAAGCATCAAAATGACCCAAATTCTCTTGTGCATGCTCTCTGGACCTAAACAAGCCTAAAGAACCAGCACATTCACATGGAAACTCTACTGAACTTGGTTTATTAATTTACAAAGGAAATGTTCGCAATGTGGCCCCTATGGCGGCCGGCCGGCACGGGCTGGCCAATTCCGGCGAGGCCGGCGGCGTTCTTGCCCGGGAGAGGGGTGGAGGAGGGTCTAGGGACTACCTAGGACCGGTTTAGGGGCTTGGACGGGGTGGAGGTGGCCGGCGGTGGGGTGCTCGGCGGCGGGCGGGGAGGAGCGGCCGTCGCGGCTACCGTGTGCCGGCGAGGGGGCTCAATGCGAGAGGGTTGGGGCGGTTGGCGAGCCTCGGTAGGAGTAGGGCAAGGCGGTGGCCGGTTTGGGCGGGCGCGCGGCCGCCGCAGCCGCGGCTCGCCGTGGTCGCCGACCGGGGCGCGCCGGCGGTGGCTCGCGCGGCGGGGAGGAGCGCGGCGCGTCGTGGCCGGAGGCGGCGACCGCTTTATAGGGGCGCGCGCGCGGGACACGGCGGAGGGGTAGCGCGGGCGGGGGCACGGCGTCGGCCGGGGCGGCGGCCGTACTACGGCGGGCGGGGGGGGGTACGGCGGCGCGGCGCCCCTAGAACGCGGGCGGCGTGCCTCCTCGGCGCGCGTGCACCTCGGGAGCGAGCGGCGCCTTGGGAAGGCGCGGAGCGGTGCACGGACCGAGGCACGACGGCGGACGGGCGAACGCGGGGCGGCGCGGTCGGCGGCGCCGCGCGCGCGCGGCGTGACGTCGCGCGAGAGCGCCTAAACCGTGCGGACCGGCCACTCCGTTTGAATTAAGATTTCTCCAAAAATTTGAATAAAAGTGCACAAAGCAATGAATAGGAAAGTTGTAGATCTAACTACCCTCTACAACTTTCAAAAAGGTCACATAATGTTTTTCTCAACGGATTTTGCAGGAACGTCGTGCCAACTTTGAATGTGAGTCTGTTCTGGAAAACAGGGGGTACTGTCAATCGATCAAGTTTTTCACCAATTTCCACCCAAAATTTGAAATGCCAATCTACATGAAAGTTGTGTCCCTCAACAAGATGGACAGCTTTCATAAAGGTAGATTTGGAATTGTTTAGGTGAATTTTGAGGAACGCGGCAAAAGTTCCGGTCGACATTCGCTGACGTCAACAGTCAAGCGGGGTTTGACCGTGCCTTTGACCAAGGGTTGACTACGGGTGTGTATAGGCTTGGTCAAGGGGTTCATTGGGGTTCATTGACGAGGTTTTCGGGTGATGACCCAGGTTGGCCTAGGTTTGACCGGGGTTTGACTGGTTTGACCCGGCTAATCCGGTCATTAGCGTTAATGACGGTAATTAAAAACCTGGGGCGTCACAATACCCCCCCGTTGTACCCAGTAGACGTAGAGTACTCGACGCCGAGTGCTACTGTATCAAAAAAATTATCATTTCATTTCGTCATTCTCTAGAGTCGGGTTGTATCTTTAAGAACTTTATTTAAGATGCATTTCAGATTCGAACAGTAAAACTCGTACTAGAATGTGTTTTTTGTGAAATGCTCAAAATATTGAACACATAGGGTGTGTTTTCTGTGAGTCACTGCACCAAACAGTGTACCTATTACTAGGGTGTGTTTCCTCTGAGTCACTAGCCATTTTCTTGCCCCGGATCGAATGTCCCACCACCCAGTCTGCGCCTACATATATGCGAGCACTCTTCTCACGTTTCAATTCACAACACAACAAGCAACAATGAGTTACGGGACTGGGGCTGATGATGATGACTCCATCGGTCCAGCACTGTGGAGCCAGCAAGATCCAGAGTTCAACACCAATTTTCCAGTCTTAGACAAGCGAGATTTCAAATCCATGCGTGATGTTAGAAAGTACGCACCAAACCAAACGGTGAACTGGCCAAGGTGTGCACACGGTGAGTTCTGTGTGATGCAGGTTTATCAGGGATGGGACAACTCAGGTCGCCGCTTCTGGCATTGCTCACGAGCATGGGTAGGCAAAAATCCATGACCTCCGCCCGTCATCATTTTATTTATGATTTAATCACGGTTTCTGCAGTACTCCGAACAACTAGATAACTGTGGTTTTGTGCAATGGGTGGATCCCCCAGACCCGTATCAAGAGTACATCAACTACCTCGAGGATGTTGTCATCTTCAACCTGAGGCAAGAACTCGCGTCGGGATTGGCTTCTCCAGATCTGACATCTACCAATGGCGACGACGGACCGGTGACCGGACCAATGGTGGTCAAGACGAACACCGGCTGTGAGGACGAGTACTGCTGCTGTCCATGCCACGAAAAGAAGGACAACACTCCACCATCTGATCCAACTCCACCCCCGACAGGGTACTACATGCCCTCCCAGCAGTCTGGCGGGTCTATGATGTCTGGGTTCTCTGGGTATTATTCATACAATTAGACTACAATTGTTGTAATCGTGTATCTAAATTCCCTAAGGCACGTTTGGACTAGTAGGAGCAGCACAAAGTTAGGGTAATTGTGTTGCACGTGCCATTGCAAATGTATGGTTGATCTAAATTTGTCGTTAAGTATTAATGGTTGGTCGTTCTATCAATCCTTCAACAATTCGAATTTTAAAAAAAATCTTAACGCCGCAGCCCACGGCGGCAAGGAATACATACAGTCGTGGGTCACGGCGTTACCTCAGCGGCACGCTGACGCCGAGCGCTACGCCCCTAACGCCGCGGGCCACGGCGCCTGGGACTTAACGCCGTGGCCCTTGACGTTACAGCTAAGGGCCCACTCCTGGCGGCACCTGTCCCTGACGTCGTGGGCCATGGCGCCAGATGTATATTTTTGCTAAATTTGTGTCGGACTATATTTTTTTTCAAAATCGTGATAAATTAAATATAAAAAATTCCAACATGTCAAACAGGCAACTCTACCCCCATCTGTCAGTCATCAATTTTTTTTCTTTTTTTCGAATGTCATTATTTTTTTTCGAATTTCCCCAAGACAACTTTTGGAGCGCCACGTTGTGTAATGTCGAAACCCAGTCCCTCCGTCCAAAAATGATACTCCCTCCGTTTCAAAATACTTGTCGTTGTTGGGTTTTTTTCAACTTTGACCATTCGTCGTATTCAAAAACTTATCGCAAACATGTAAAACGATAAGTCTAGGCTTAAAATACATACAACATTAAAACATATAGCAAACAAAATAAATTGTACTTGCATAATTTTTTGAATAAGACGAAAGGTCAAAGTTGAGGAAAAAAGTCAATGGCGACAAGTATTTTGAAACGGAGGGAGTAATTGTTGTTGGTGTTCGTACTACAAATTTAACTGATTTTGTAAAAAAATAGTACAACATTTGTATCTCCAAATAATTTTGTTAAAAAACTATATTCAAATATCTATCTAGTGATATTAATTTTGTACCATAATATTAATATGTTACTCCCTCTGTTCTGACGCTTCTTAGCTCATATTTCTACTATCCGTCAAATTAAGAAAAACGGAGGTAGTATTATATATATTTAGTCAAAAGTTATTTCTGGGGAAGCGAGAGCGCCATCATTCCAAGAGAGTACAACGCATAACTTTTGGAGCACCACGTTGTCACATTCACATTGAAATATACTGTTCTGTGTATGTACATGACCTAATTCACCAGTCACATCGATGACAATTTCACATCGACAACAATTTGCCGTACTTGGGCCTAAACCAAAGGAAGGCTTCAATTTCTTGCAAGAGACAAGATTATAATTCAATCGTCATTGTTATATTCAATCATTATTATATTCATATGGAGGATGTGTCATGCCAACAAGACTACAAATTTCAGTTAATTTGTGCCACACAAGGATTCCATAATAGCTATGAGGGCTAACATCATGGAAAAAAATTCAGTTAATTTGTGCCACACAAGAACTCCATACAGCTACCTGCCACCTAGAGCTTGTGGAAATTTAGTGATATGTCAAGTAGAAAATCTAATCTGTAACCACAACTTTTCTTGGTATACTTCACTACCTTATCCATCGCCTTGCCTAACTTCCTATGAAAGACGAAGGTAAATAACTCAGGAAGAACCTGGGCAAATCTCTCATGGTAAACATGTCGATTTATTGGAAATTCATCATATTAAAAATGTCTCTTACACCTGTTGGAACAAAAAATGTTTCCTAGAAGGCAACAAAGAATCAATGCAACAGTTTTTGGCAGTTGCTACATGAGTGATAAATCTGGGAGAAACCCCAACACCCAGCTTGCAGGATAATAATAGCCTGAAGCAGGGCAAACCTGAAACCGGCTGCCATACGCCTCATCAGGTTTCGTCATTGTCATGGTGAGATTGCCCATGCCGCATGTAATGTTCCCTGGTGCCTCACACGGTTTTATCATGGTGAAACTGAACCACGATGCATGTAATGTTGTCGGCGCTGCCACGAGAGTAGGCGATCTCTGTCAATTTCCGAGCTGCAGACTCAGGGGCATCTTCCGATTTCCCAAGGGAAACAGCTTCCTTTTAGAGACAAAGCATCGACAACATGTTAGCGAGATAGCAACAGAGTTTAGAGAAACAACACTAGTATGTGTCGACTTAGCACAGGTGACCATTTTGTGAGCAATAAACACACAACCCTGAAGCAAACACAGAAGGCAGTAACACGATGCTTCCATTTAAAATTGAACAATTGTCTTCTTCATTGAACTGCAGAACTTGGCAATAGAGTTCTTACCTCGTTTTCCACAACATCCCAAAGCCCGTCACTAGCTAGAACCAAGCATTCCAGCTCCCCATTTACCTGTTCTTCCTGCAGTTTATTAGAAAAGACTTCATTAGTTGCCAAAGGGCAAAGTTATATAGATCGATCAATAAATATGCGTCCTTGGAGCAGCTAGCAACTGATGGAATTAGCAAAAATAAAAAATGCATATTGATGGTCTAACTCACTTGCTTCCAAAGGTTTAATCAATAGATAAAATGTTGAACACCATTCCAAACTAAGGTTTAGTTGTAGAAAGAACATGTGATTTTACCATTTTAGCTATTCTACTTAACAAAATAAGTAAAAACTGCCTTCCCCTGTATTAAGTTGAAAGATAACCAAGAAGAAAAAAAGACTTGAAATCTGGGCATAACTCAATTACAATATACCTGAATTTCAGGTTCTGCCACCACATATGGCTTCAGTAAACGATTGCCAAATGCACGGGACATTGCCAATACACCACCTACTCTCCAAGTACCTGGGAAAATGCCACATCAAAAAGGTCACATATTTATCATTGAAAGAAAAATGTCACGACTTGAAAAAAAAACTGCTCCACTATTAATGTATAAGAAATGAGCGTATGACTGGGAAAATAACATGTTCAAACTTCTAGGAAGACAGATGGCTAACAATGTTTCATCTGCTAACTACATTACGATCTTGTGATACGAGCAAACTAGCCCTATGTACAAAGAAGCAAAGAGCAAAATGCTTACCAGCCCAAATGACAATACCACCAGCATTTTCAATTCTCTTTCTCTCATCGATCCTGTTGGGTTTGTGATCTTCTGAAAGTGCCATAGCTAGGGGGAAAAGGGTGAACATTTAACGCATTGACCATAGGTGGCAAGGAATCAAATAACACAAATTCTATGAGAAAACATATGAACCAAACTCGCGTATATGGGTATGCAAAGTGATCAGGAATTTGAGTGCATAGGTTAACTGGAACAGAAGGATGCCAGATTTTGCTTCTTGATTTAGATTCCAGAGACCATATTAGCTATTATGTGATGAGTGTGGCATGAATACAAAAGTTAAAATACCTACTTCCAATATGCAATACCTTTGCCAGCTTTTGAAATTACAGCACGAGAATCACCAACATTTGCAACATACAGATGGTCACCCACCAAAACTGCAGTTGAAGCTGTTGAACCGTCATCCCTGAAGGCACTTGCTTCTGATTCCAAAAAATCTGTATCTGTTTTCTGATATGTTTCACCTGTTTTTAGTCATAAATTTCAAGTTTAACATATAAACATTTTGCAGCACCAACAAGAATGGCAACAAGATGAGTCTACAGTAAAGCATTATGAGAAAAATTACTTATAGCAAGCTTTGTGTCTGTCAAGAACTCAGGGTGCTTCAGAAGGTTCTCAAACAAGTGTTCCTTCAAATACTCAGCAGCACGCGATCCTCCATGACCTAATGCACCAGATCTTGAAAAGAAAAACATGGTAGGCAAAAAAACCAAAAAGGTAAATAGGGCAACATAGGAGTCCATACCATCGAAAACACCAAACAGGCTAACAGCTTGCCCATCAATTTCAGTTAGCTTAACATCGTAGAAATCCTCCATAGTAGCTCTCTTCCCTCTAAAACTTGAGTATCCACAACTTAGTTTACCATCTTCTCTGTCACAATTTTAGCATTGTGTTAAGCAAGGCATCATGTCAAACACACAAGAATGAATGTTATAAAGTGTGCATCTACAGAATAAAAGGAAAAGCAAAGGTATCCTTGTACACGAATGCATAATGTAAATCTTGAAGCTATAAACAGTGTGGAGAATTGGATCCCAACATAACAAGTCACAAAGTAAACAGTTATATGATTTGGTGCGGCTATATTTCAACAAAAATGATTCATATCTATAATTACTACTATGGAATGAACTCAATACCTATTCTTCTTTTTAAGCATTTCAGTTACTCCCTCCGTCCCAAAAAGAATGACGTTTTAGGATTCAAAATTTGTCCCAAAAAGAATGACATTTTACTTAATTTGGCATGTGTGCATGTGCATGTAGACATGCAACAATCAATTAGCACCTAATATGGCAAATAAATAGGGGCAATCGAGGTCATTTGACCTCCTTGATAATCCGTCTTAAAATTCCTAGAATGACATTCTTTTTGGGACAGAGGGAGTACACTTTTTGTAGCTGCACTTGGCAAAAAAAAAAAGATACAGCATGCTTCATAATTTTCAATACTGAGGGACCTAACATAATTGGATTTGGGCAACTGTAGCTGGTTCAATCTCAACCTTATTATAACGAACCCAACACTCATGCGAACAAATGAGCACTGCCATTTGCTTAAAAATACGATGTTGAATTAATTACTTTAATCTGGTTATCTGAGCCCGTCCCAGTGCAAACTTGCAAAGAGATATTGCTAACTGACTAGTGACTACCTATGTGTGCAACAGATAGAACCACAAAAGTATAACCCATGAGATAATGCGTTAGAAGTTGAACTATAAATCGACTTGATTCTGAGTTCCGATCATGAGAAAGTATATATACATACAGGTGAGGCCATTAACAAGGATTAACTTGCATATAAATGCGATAAATTTTAGGGATCCCCAAATTTTAGCATTTAAAGTTCTAGAAAGACATTTTAAATTGTAAAACCAAAATGTAGTGACTGGTTCATGTTTAGCTTGTGAATAACAATGAGTGCTTGTAACCTATATAACATTGAAGCAGTAAAGCAACAAGTCACCAACTGCACACAGGCACATAGCAGTACAATAATATGATAAATAAAAGAACTGTGTGTCTCATCGGAGCATTCTTCGATACCAAATTAACAAATGCATTACAAATAAGAATGATATATGCAAAAGATCGCATGAGGAGTTTGACATCTAAGGATTCAAAGCTATACGGCATGGAACCAACCACACGTACGATATTTTCATCTGAATGCCTTCCTCGGAACAGTAACATGTCGTACCAACAAAAGTTACAAGGTACATTTGCTTGTTTTGGTGTTCAAGCCAATAGTTAGCTGACAGCGCGGGCTATCCAACGCCAAAAGCAAGACGGGCATGCAAATGCACCATCCTAAACCGGGGCTGGAACGCTCACTACATTTCATTCCAATACCGACGGCGAGGCCTTAAAAAAAACAACACGCACGTGCATTATTACCTCTCCCAACCGCCGCTGGCGTATCCGCCGTCGTGCGCCTGGGCCACCGCACCTGCCGCGCGTCGCTGCGGCTGCACCTGCCCCGCGCCCGCCGCCGCGGCGGGGGAGGCAGGGTCGGAGGAGGAGTCCAGCATCATCCTGCCCGCGACCGCCCGGAACCCGCGCCAGCCGTGCCCGTGGTGCCGGGGCGTCACCCGCACATCCGCCGCCCTGCCGCCGCACAGGACCCTGGGCCCCCGGCGCCTGCCCGCAGACGACGCCGCACGCAGCACCAGCGCCCTCAGCAGGCTACCGATGCATACCATCTCATGGCTGCCCGCTGGCTGTCCCTCCGCTCGCTTTGCCCGGGTGGTGCCGCGGCCGCGCCCCGAGGCGAGATCCGCTGGTTTAATGGCTTCGGATCTGGGGAAAGGGAAGGCAGGGAGGAGGAAGCGGCGGGAGGGAGGGAGGGGGGCGTGGTGGCCGGTGCCAGATTCCGCTGCGCCCTGCCTCCTCCCCGCTAGAAAAAGGCACCGGTTTTCAAGGGATTATTATTTTTATCTCGATAATTTTTTGGTGTGTTGCATGATGCTTTATTTTCTCACAAAAATCTATGCCTAGATTAGGCAAACAGGAGGAAAAAATATTGCATAAAAAAAGCTTTGCTATACTTTAGGCGGTGATGTACGCAGCTGGCAATCCACTTTACAGCAAATTTGAATAAAAAACCGCATTGTTGTCGTCAGCCGAGTCTATTTGATGAGAGAGATAAATTACGAATATAATACAACCTTCAATAATGGAGACATAAAAACCCTAAAAGCACATACATTAGTGAGCATGACAAGGTGATCATAGCTGATTGACACTTTTTTTTTGAAGGGACATATATAGCTATAGTGTGGTTGTTCTTCGTTTAGCTTGAATTGACAAAATTGTGAACTAGAATCAGAAATATCGCTAATATTATTGGAGTTTCCTCTGTACAGTCATTTAGAAAGTCACCCCTGACAATGTCATAATGCAAATAATTGATACATTTGAGCATCACATTTTACATAGTGTGCTTGTATTAGTTATATGTGGTCTATACTAGTTATATATGGTCTATATGTGCATTTTTGGAAAATAATTAACATAAATGGCCTATATTAGTTATATATGAGATGAAATATGATTAGCACGTGAAGTGTTGAGAATGTTTTTTCTTGTAATTATTAAACTTTAATTAAAAATGGTGGTTCTATATAATATATTTCAAAGAGACCCTCTCAATGTTTTTATGTTTGATACTAAAACATCAATGTGTGTTGTAAAATTTTCGAAAGGCATATTATTGTTGATAAATTTGTTCTTCTTTCTTTTTATTTAGCTGTCTTGTAGTACAAGATGCATCTTATTTGCTTATTCTTCAATTGTTATGAACTTATGATCGAAAGATGTATGGTTAGTAAAAAAACAATAGTGTGATTGCATCAAAGTGTGAATTCAATAAATGTGGACAATCATTTTAGCATAGCTCCGCAACCTTTATGGCATGCGGATTTTGTAAGATTTGTGTTTGTTTAGGGATGCGGTGCAGCTCACAAGCCTATCGACCATATATATATATATATATATATATATATATATATATATATATATATATATATATATTGTATGTATGTATGTATGTATGTATGTATGTATGTATGTATGTATGTATGTATGTATGTATGTATGTATGTATGTATGTATGTATGTATGTATGTATATGTATATACACACGTGCTAATCTACACCCGGCGGTAATTACCGACCAAGGCGATTAACAATTCCTGAACTAAGTCCCGGGATTCCTGAACCATGCTCACCGGTCGGTAGCCTCGCGATTTGGTTCGGTAATTCTTACGCGGTTTGGTCGGTAATTGTCGTTGGGTGTAGAATAGAATTCTACACCTAGGGTGTAGATTAGCGCTACCGTGTATATATATGTGTGTGTGTGCGCGCGCGCTATCCATATACATTTTTGTTTTCATCAAATTATTGTTTTATTGTAGAGAATCAAATAAATACTTCTTTTAATATGACAACTGTCTTTATCTAAAAAAGTATGACAACTGTGAGGTTCTATTGAAAGAAAACAAGCTCAGCAATAAGCACGGCTGCCTATCTTGGCTTACCATGTGTGCGTGTTGAAAATACAGGCCAGAGGCCAACAAATTACAAGATATCTGTTACAACTTGATTCCCAAGGTAGTAGTCGGTTTAAACTAGATTACAATTCTATCTACAACTAACCGAGTCCTCCTTGATCAAGACAAGCTACACACGCAGGT
Source organism: Cenchrus americanus (assembly GCA_947561735.1). Classification (NCBI taxonomy): domain Eukaryota; kingdom Viridiplantae; phylum Streptophyta; class Magnoliopsida; order Poales; family Poaceae; genus Cenchrus; species Cenchrus americanus. The sequence continues at coordinate 199,354,937 of OX387240.1, forward strand.
GTATACAACTTCTACAAGGTGTAGTTACATGGGAGTCTAATAATTCTAACAGCCTCCCTCAATCTTAACCGGGTTTCTTGATTAGGTTTAGATTGTCTCGAAATTGCTCAAACAACCATGTTCCCAATGCCTTGGTAAATCCATCAGCTATTTGATCCTTTGTAGAGATAAACCTGATCTCCAATTGTCGCCTTGCAACCTTTTCCCTTACAAAGTGAAAATCTATCTCAATGTGTTTTGCTCTTGCATGAAACACCGGATTGGCACTTAAATAAGAAGCCCCGAGATTGTCACATCATAACCTTGGCGGATATCTGAATTTCATTCCTAATGCTTTCAATAGGGCTTCTATCCAAACAATCTCAGCTGTAGCATTTGCAAGGGACTTGTATTCGGCTTCAGTGCTTGATCTTGAGATGGTAGCTTGCTTCCTAGCACTCCGTGATATTAGATTAGGACCATAGAAAATAGCAAAGCCACCCGTCGATCTTCTATCATCTACATCTCCTGCCCAATCTGCATCTGAAAAACCACTCAAAACCATAATTGGTGACTTTGTGATTTTTAGTCCAAAATCACTTGTTCCTTTGACATACCGCAAAATTCTCTTTACTGTTGTCCAGTGTGTAGTGGTAGGAGAATGCAGATATTGACAAACTTTATTAACAGCAAACGCCAAATCTGGTCGGGTCAAGGTTAAATATTGCAAGGCCCCCACAATACTTCCATATCTTGTCGCATCCTCTGGTGACAACAATCTGCCCTCTAATCTTGATAATTTTTCTGATGATACTAATGGTGTAGACGACACTTTACACTTTGTCATACCAACTCGTGCTAGAATTTCTCCTGCATATTTCTCTTGCTTAAGAAGAATGCCTCCCTGTACTGGTGCCACTTCTATTCCCAGGAAATAATTCAGCTCACCAAGATCCTTAAGAGCAAACTCAGATCTGAGATCTTTTAGTAGAGTGGTCACTACTTCTTGGGAGGAACTAGTCACAATGATGTCATCAATATATATAGCATAAAGATGGTAACATCATTCTTAGAATATATGAACAATTAATTATCTGATTTGGAAGCTTTAAACCCAAGATCACATAACTTTGTACTCAATCTTGCATACCAAGCTCGAGGTGCTTGTTTTAACCCATAAAGAGCTTTGTCCAATTTGCACACGTAATGTGGTTTGCTTGCATCCTCAAAACCTGGAGGTTGTCGCATATACACCTCTTCTTCAAGAACACTGTGTAAAAATGCATTCTGTACATCAAGCTGCCTCAAACACTAGCCCTTTGATACGACAATAGATAAGACAAGCCCCACGGTTGCTATCTTCACAATTGGGCTAAATGTGTCTTCATATTCAATTCCGTATCGTTGCTTGTAGCCCTTGGCTACCAACCTTCCTTTGTATCGCTCAATGCTTCCATCTGCTTTCCTTTTGACTTTGAATACCCATCTGCAATCAATAATATTTGCACCTTTAAAAGCGGGAACAAGATGCCAAATTCTATTTTTGTGTAACGCTGCAATCTCCTCTTGCATTGCTTTTACGCGACAACCCGCCCGGAAAATATCGTACTATCGCCTAAAACCAATCCACTTTGGTCATTAAGCAATAGTAAAGTATCATCCTGTCGTTGGTTGCGGGTTAACGCCCGGTAAATCACTTGGAATTCATATCGGGGATCGACATATGCATTAAAACTTACGTGAAGGCGAGTCCAGTACAACACGAGTTAAAACCAATTTATTACAAACCACCGTTCCCGACGGAAGTGAAGGTTCGAGTTTTAAACGGCGGAAATAAAATAATCTAACGCAACGGTAAACATCACGGGAGGCCATCCGTGATGTCATCACTTGTCGTCACCCTCCCGGGCAACAACACCTGCAACAACAGTTTTAAAACAAGGCTGAGTATACTAATACTCAGCAAGACTTAACCGTCGGGTGATAACTACATCACCATACTCTAGACATGAAAGGCTTTTGGCCGGTGGAGTTTCTTTTGCTGAACAGCCACTAAGAGTAGATCCTTACTTTCAATCTTTTAGCACCAGTTCTAGTTGATTACCATTTCTAAGTGTGCCATCTAATCCAATCAAGAATTGGACAAGCAATTAATTCATACAACCATATACACCGAGTTCCATCATTACGGGATATCATGGCCAGTTGATTAAGCAGTCTCGGATAACGGTGAGAGGCCGACAATCGATTGATTTGATCCTTGCAAGGTAAACCTAAACACACGGTAGGCTGCCCCGCAAGGACAACTTCCCGAGCGGTTCCCAAAAGTCCTCGGGTTGGGAACGAGCCTACGATCCCGGGTACAAGGTTAGGCCGGCATACCCCGCGAGGCACCCGATCTCACACATGCACCCCCCCTTCCCGGTAGCTAGCTAGCCGGTTAGGTGAACATTCAAGAGTAGTAAGGAAAAGTCCACCGGTCCCATTCCCGACAAGTGCTTAGTACGTTCAAAAGCTTAGCCCACGAAAGCAACGGGACCGGAGCCCAAACCCCGTGCTCTTACCACATGAGCAATCCATTTATAAAGATCTTATGATTCCAACATAAGAACCTATTCTCGAGAGTGACGAACTTCACTCGACTTGTACCGATCCTATAGCATAGCGGCTATCGACCTAGCATACTAGTGATAGGGCACGGGCACCTAGGGATCATGCATGTAGGGTTTCAATTCAACTCTCGAAACGTAAATGCACAATCGTAACAAACATAATTGCATAGTTTTAAACGACGGGGTTAATGATCCGGGGCTTGCCTTTGCTTGGCAAGGTTGGCCTTGGGCCCTTCCGGACTTGGGTCCGGGTCTTGAGCTACGTCCACGTCTTCGCGGCTCTTCGTCGGCACCTCCGTCTCCTCCTTCCGGCACGAGCGTACGTCTACCGTCAGAAAGATCTACACGAAGATGCAAATGCAAGATTTATTTGACGATTTTTAATTTAAGTAACTGCAAACAATAAATGACAACCAAGGGGTGTACTGGTTGGACACATTCACCTAGATAAGAAATACATTCGGCATACTCTTCCAAAAAGGGACAACATGCAGTTCTTTATTAAATGTTCTTTTGATAGTGACTGTGTACATATATATGTAAGTAATTTAATTTAATCTTCACAAACAGTAGTGGGTGGGTATACATGTAGCCTTTTAAAATGATCAACAACCACAAACAAGGTTATTAAGGATGAGTTGGTGACTTTTCCCATTTAAAAGACTATTAAGCCCTTAATGGCCTTCAAAGATTTTATTCATGAAATTAATTAATAAAATTCAGTGGAAGGGTGTGTTAAACACTAAACACCTATAACAAGCCACTGGACAAACATGCATCTTGTAGATAACTAGAAATTAATTATTTTTGAAAATAACAAAAGCTATCTAGAAGGACAAGGTAAATGCACACAAAAATAAATATTCATAGAAATGATCCAAACTTTCTCACACATGTTATATGGTCCAAAACTAACCTAGAGATGCAGCATATACACCTAGAACTATTATGAAACTTGAGTTATGTATTTTCAAAGAAAATCAAGTATAATTTAAGAATAAATATTTATATTGATTATAAAATTGTGATTACTTCACCATAGATGTGTTTTGGAATAACAAGGCAGTATGCAAAAGTTGGTTGCAAAAATCTAATTATTTTTAGCTACAAAAATCATTTATGCGGTTCTGCGAAATGGTACACAATTTTTGTAAAACGATTTACAACATAACTTTGTGCAATGTTTGGTACAGGAGCTATTCATGACATAACACACAACATATCCAAAAATTGGACACAGAGGATTTATAGATTTTGAGATATTGCGGATCTAGGTTTCTCACATTTCTATTTTTCATGCAAAAACTATCGGGGAATTAGCTCGAGGCAAGAATAACAAAAGTTGTATGATTTTTCACAAAGAATCCAACAAAATTGAGTTTGCGTTTTTCTGAATTTCTTACGATTTTCTACACAATTTACAAGATTTTGCAAAACACGAACACTATTGGAGATCCACTTTTGCACGGGGTCCCCGAACTTTTCGGGAATTCACGAGATATGCCCTTGGTTCACACTTAGGACCCTGGAAAGATTCCGGACCTCGCAATTGGGTCCCCGGGACCCCCTGGAGGCGGCGGCTCGCCGGGATCCGGCGGTCGGCGGGGTGCTTGGCGGGGAGGTGTGGGGGAGGTGTAGGGGCTCACCAACGGCCGATTTGTGCCCGTAGACGGGTGGGGAGAGCTAGTAGGCGGCCGGCCGGCGGCGCACCGTGAGCACGGCCACGCCGGCCTGCGCCGGCGAGCGCCGGCCGGGGACGGACCGCGGGTGGCACGGCGGGTTACGGTGGGGCCGGGGGGGATGGCCTAGGGGCGGCGGGGGTGGCGTCGGGCACGGCGAGCGGACCACCCGACCCGAGGGTGGCGCGGGCGCCGGCGGCGGACGAGGAGGTGGCGGCGGGCTCGGCGCGGGGAGGGGGAGGACCCGCGCGTCAAGGCAAGGGCGACGGGCCCTTTATAGTCGACCCGCGCGCCGGCTCGCGTCCGGCGGACCGATGGTGGCGTCTCGGGAACGCGTGCGTCGGGCGACGGCGGACGGACCGCCGGTCCTTGGCGAGGTGCGCCACCGAAGAGTGTGGGAGCGGCACGTGGAGCAACGCGGAGCTCCGGGCGTCACGGGGCGCGGCGGCCGGGGAAGGCGCGGCCTCGGGCGGCACGTGGCGCGGTCGCCGAGGCGGCACGGCGCGACGCGGTTGAAATGTTTTCTGTGTCCCCATTTGAACACGTGTAACTCCAAAAAGTTGAATAGAAGTGCACAAAGTGCTTTGAATAGGAAAGTTGTAGATCTCACTACCCTCTCGCCAATTTCACAAAGGCCGTATGGTGTTTTTCTCAACGGATTTCGCACAAAACGCCGCCAAACTTTGAATGTTGCCATGTTTCGATGGACGGGAGGTACTTGTCGGTGACCACGTTTTTCACCAATTTCCACTCAAAATTTGAAATGCCAATCTACGGAAAGTTGTGTCCCTCGACAAAGCTGGACAACTTTCATATTGGTAGATTTTGAAGTGTTTAGGTGAAATTTGGAGAACGCGACAAAAGTTCGGAAGACACTCGCCGACATCGGTGTTTAAGCGGGGGTTCGACCGTCTCTTTGACCAAGTGTTGACCATGGGTGTGTGTAGACTTGGTCAAGGGGTTCAATAGGGTTTGTCGGTGAGGTTTTCGAGGTGATGACCCGGGTTGACCTAGGTTTGACCGGTGTCGGCCGGTTTGACTCGGGCGATTCGGTCATTAGCTTTAATGACGCTAATTAAAAACCCGGGGCGTCACACTTTCTTCCAATTTGGATCACCGAGGGCTTCATCTAAACTTGTTGGTTCTCTGTAGAACCGAAATTTGTATATCTAACAGATCTTTGCCCGGTAAAAACCTTTGGTTTAAAAATCCCACTTTGTGACCTGGTTCTTGCACGCTGTTCTTCTGGTTCAATAGCTGAAGCATGAGATCCTGACGCGTCTGTAGAAGATCCTGAGGGGGCTATCCCAGGCGCAGCTGTCGACGTCGTCACCTGTCCTTGCTCGCCACGCGCCCCCGACCGAGACGTGCCTGCACCTGATCTGCGACTGGCACGTGCAGGGGATGGACTGGGCGCCGGCGAATCAGCTCCTGATCCAAGGCCGATCGGATCAGCGCCGGCTGCTGTGCCCACCGAATCTGCTTGAGATTCAGCGCCCGGTATGTCGCCTTGCGCAAGCGCCTAGGAACCTGGTTGCTGATTAATATAAATTGGATTTCCTCTTGAATTTTCAACTACTTCTTCATCTTCATCCCCTGATATCTCCTGTGCACTAATAACAACACTAGTAGGATTATTAGCATTAGCAAAGTACTGATTAGTACTACTTACACCCCCGGGATTAGTGCTAAGGAGATGTTCAGGAAGAAGTGATATTTCATGCCGCAACCTAGCTCCAGCATTTTAATGAAGAGAAGCAAAATGAAAAACATCTTCATCAAAAATAACATCTCGTGAGATGTACACTCGCCCGGTAGAAGTGTCCAAGCACTGAAAACCTATGTGTAGGGAGCTATATCTAAGAAAAGCACACCTTTTCGATCGAAATTCCAACTTCCTAGAATTAAATGGCCTAAGGTTAGGCCAACAAGAACATCCAAAGACTCTCAAAGAGGAATAATCTGGGACTTCAAGAAGAACTTCCATGGGTGTTTTATAGTCAACAACTTTACTAGGAAAAATGTTGATCAAGCGAGTTGTTGTAAGAAAGGCTTCATCCCAAAACTTGAGAGGCGTGGATGCATTAGCTAGAAGAGCCAAACCAACTTCCACTATATGCCTATGTTTCCTTTCAGCCACTCCGTTTTGTTGGTGGGCATGAGGACAAGAAACACGATGAGCTACACCAATACGCAGGAAAAAGGAGTTTAACCTCTCATACTCGCCTCCCCAATCAGTTTGCATGGATAAGATTTTTTGTTAAATTTTCTTTCCACTAAGGCTTGGAAATCACGAAAGACGGTAAAGACATCAGATTTTTGGCGAAGTAAGTATATCCATGTGTATTTGGTGTGATCATCAATGAAGCTAACATAATAAGAAAATCTACCAACAGAGGTAGTGCTGGTCCCCAGACATCTGAATGAATCAACTCAAGAGGAGCAAAGGCAACTTTATTCGAACAGAAATAAGAAAGTTGATGGCTCTTTGCTCTTTGGCAAGAGTTACAAACCGACTCACTACTATGATCACTAACAAAAGGAAGTTTATTACTTCTGAGTACACACTCAACTATAGGAAAAGTAGGGTGCCCCAAACGACTATGCCATCTTGATGTCGATGGCCTACCAACTCCAAAGACTTGCTTGCTCCGTTTCGACTCCTTTTGACTCAACTCTAACGGATAAAGACCGCCTTCACATCTTCCTTGATGAAGAGTTGTCTTCATTGCTCGATCCTTAATAAGGAAAAATTTGGGATGAAATTCAAGAAAGACATTATTGTCGGGGGTAATACAATGAACAGAAGCAAGATTTTTACAAGCACTTGGAAAATGCAAGACATTTTTAAGATGCAAATCTCTAACTGAGGAATGTAAAGTAGTATGACCAATATTGCTTATATGCATACCTGTCCCATTGGCGGTGTGCACTTGGTCACATCCTCCATACTTCTCCTTCATTGTCAGCTTGTCAAGCTCACTTGTAATGTGGTCGAAAGCTCCAGTGTCAGCGTACCACTTGGTGTCAACACCATAGGCCGCCGAGTATCCTGCATTCTTGCCATTGTTGGGCTGAAAATCCTCTTCAAACCTATACCAACACTCAAGGGCGCTATGGTTTGGCTTGTCGCAGATATGGCACTTGGGCTTGAAAGATCTCTGTTCTCTACTATTGCCTCCGGCAGAGCTGTTGCTGCGCCCACTAGAATTCCTGCCGCCTCTCCCACGTCCACGATTACTACCGCGACCACGATTGAAGCCACTACGACCTCTATTGGCCATGTTTGCTGATGATTGATATTGTTGACCGCCTGATTGCTGATCCTGAAGCATCTGCAACCTCATCTCATAGGAGGTAACTTGGGCATACAGATCACTAAGAGAAATTGGGTCTGTACGTCCAAGCACCGATGACACGATGGGATTGTAATCAAATCTAGACCAACAAGGATAGAAGATACCATCTCCTCATCGTCGACGATCTTGCCTGCGGCTGCAAGCTCATCAGCAAGGGACTTCATCTTGTTGAAGTAGGCAGCAGTCATCAAACTTCCCTTCTTGAAGGTTGCTAATTGCATGCGAAGATTTGTTACTCGTGCATGAGATTGTGCCGAGAACATATTCTCCAGCATCGCCCACACCTCGGCTGCAGACGCCATGGCCACCTGCCCTAGCACATCTTTGGTGAGGGAGTTCGGTAGATGCCCAAGAACTTGCTGATCCTGCGCTAGCCAATTTGCATTAGCTATGTTTGGGATCATCTCCTTGGTCTTGTCATCCTTGATGACTTCCACAATCTTGGTCGGCGCCTTGATAGATCCATCTAGGATCCCTTCGAGTTGAGCACCTCTGATGGGCGGCAAAACTTGTACCTTCCATAGAAGATAATTGTCACGGGTGAGCTTCTCCGAGACTTTGTGGCCAAGAGGTGGAAGGCTTGCAAAGTGGGAGGGGGGAAGAAGAAGAGGACAACATGTTCAAGGCAGTAGATGTGTTTGAAGAAGGGAGCTCGATTACCATGAAAGAAAACAAGCTCAGCAATAAGCACGGCTGCCTATCTTGGCTTACCGTGTGTGCGTGTTGAATATATAGGCCAGAGGCCAACAAATTACAAGAAGATATCTGTTACAACTTGATTCCCAAGGTAGTACTCGGTTTAAACTAGATTACAATTCTATCTACAACTAACCGAGTCCTCCTTGATCAAGACAAGCTACACACGCAGGTGTATACAACTTCTACAAGGTGTAGTTACATGGGAGTCTAATAATTCTAACATCTACTACGCATCATATAACTATGCAATTTGAACTAAAAGTTAAGCTTGGCAAATGTTAGAATAAATAAATTGTAGGTCTATGGCTATGATATAGGAAAGCTTCAATCATAGATATGAACAATTTTCCTGCATTATCTATTTTGGTACTGCATAATAATCTTATACCAAGCATGTATAATAGTGCTTTGAATCAATGATTTAATTTTAAAATGTCATTTTAGCTATACCCAATGCATTAATATTCTCTTTTATCCATTTTCTTCTCATCATGTTAAATACTCCAGCCTCTTTGTTAGTTCATCTTTCTTCGATAATACAGAACCCTCTAATCATGTGTTTTAATTTAGTCACTACTCATTACACATCCTGGCACTTAAACATTTTTAGTTTTTGGTATTTATTCACCTCTTAAATTGAATTTGGTCATGCTAATTAGAATATCAAGTCCAATAACATCTCTCCAGGCACAAAGCAACATGGAATGCAAACTTGAATTGTGAGAAGAAACAAGAAAAAAAGTACAATATACTCGATTACTACTCCTTGTATTACGTTCCACACTCTTTCAATAGTTTGTAACATCCCGCCGAATAATAACATTATATGGTAGCTGCTTTGTTAATCTCGAAATATGTCGGATTTAATTCTACCTGTAATACGAACTCTTACACATAGTATATGGGTTTTAGCTGAGGATTTCTTGCACATATAGGATATGCATTTTAATTCTATCTGTCCCACTGCCTCAACATGTTGATTTACTTGCTTGAAGATAGCACACCGAGGTAAGAACAACGATCGGCCCTGTTGGACACCTCCTTTTGCATCCGCGATCCTAGGCGGCACGCAGAGCGGGAGTTGAGCTGGCAGTGGGACCAACACTTTTTGTGGTTCACGGTGGTACCCTGCGACGACGTCTGACAGTGTGTGATGATTGTCATGTGGAGTGCATGTTCTCGAGCGAAAGCTTGCTTGGTCCAAAACCGTTTGCCAGCGATGAGGATGTCATGGGTATTATTTTTCTTCTTGAAGGCATTGTTAGTGTCTCACTCTTTAGGGATACTTCCAGGTGGAAACCAAGAACTTCTCGATGGTTTGGACGATGATAGCATCTTAACGTTGCTTTCCTCGGCATTGCTTTGGAGTCTTTAGGTTGGCACAACCATGATGAGCTTGGAGCAGTTGGCTGACGGGGGGTGTGGTTATGCATCGCTGTGGCGATGGAAAACAAATCATCACACCGACCATGCAGGAAGCAAAAGAGAAATAAAGAGGTAGACGTGGGCATGGTCGAAAGAGAAAATTGTTGCATTTGTTGGGTCACATGCATGTTGCATGCATGCAAAACAGACAAAATAGATGACATCATCAACATGCAAAGCAACTTTCAAAGACAAAATCAATAAATTTCTAACCATACATCCAAATTAATTTTTGATTGCATTATTGAGTTTCTGACAATAAAAGCTTCACGACAAGATTCCACTTGACTATATTTTGACGATTTTTTATTCATATTTTTTCAATTAAGACTATATATTTTGTGCAATACATAACAAAAAACAAAATTTACAAACTACAGGACCAAAAAAATTGTACTTACCGGACGAATTATATAAATTGTCGGAAGAAATATGTATACATGTGGAACAAATTCTACAAACTAAGGAACAAAAAATTGTACGTACCGAACAAATTATATGTATAATTTGTTCGGTACCCACAAATATGTTTGTTCCGTCAGTTCATATAATTTGTTCGGCACACATAAATGTTTTGTTCTGTGCGTTTGTAAGATTTGTTCCACACATATATGCCGCATAGAAAATATAACTTTCATTAAAAATAGGAATAAAAAATTAGTGCAAATACAGTCAAGTTGTATCTTGTTACGGAGATTTTATTGTTAGAAATCTAGTGGTGCAATTAGAATTTCATTCAGATGCTTGGTGCAGTCTTTATAGTTTTTCAAATTACAATAGTTTTGCATTGGTGATGTCAGTAATATTGTCCCACTTCGCACCATCGTTGGCTCTCTCTCATCCTCTCCCGCGTCGCGCGACGCGATGCAAATCATCACTTCTACGACATATAGTCGCCACACAATTGGTGGTGGCTAGTTGGTTTGTATTTATTGAAACAACCTTAACATCAATAGTTTTTTTTTTTTGAATTAACATCAATAGTTTCTAAGAAGACCACTTGTTGGATTACATTCATATACAAGGTTAATAGAAGCACGAGTATAGAACAAGTTGGAAGCTTATTTTTTTAGCTTTTTCTTAGGGTGTGTTTGGTTGGGTTGTGGCTTTTGGAAAAGTAGTTGTGGGTTGTGACTTTCGAAAAAGTAGCTTTGACAAAGCTGTTGTGGAATGGTTGAAAGTCCGTTTGGTTGAGCTGCTGTGGCTTTTGGAAAAGTCCCCTCGGTTACTAACGGGCCCCACATGTCGTTCTCTCAAAAAATTTTCCTCCTCACATTACAAGGGACATGGGACGGTAGGATGCAGGCTTCACTAGAGAAGAAGGTCTCGCCGGCCGCAGGGGAGGGAGGGCTCGTTGGCCATAAGGGAGGGAGGGGCTTGTTGGGGAAGCGGGTCTTCGGAAGCATCGCCCTTGTCCGCCCACGGCGGGAACCTTTGGCATGCATACGGTTTCGGCCTCGCAAGAGGACCCCTCGCCGCATGAGCACTAACGAAACACCGATGCCGCTTATGCCTTATGAGTTTTGCGTGCGGGGAAGACCCGTTGAGGCCGCGCCTACCTTCGGCACCGAAGGTGCCGGAGGCGGGGCTCCGGTGACGAGGGCCCAAGGAAGGCGAGAGGCGGGGAGCGGCGGCCCGGACGTCGCGTCCGGGGCCGGCCGGCGGCGCGGACGAAGCATCCAAAGAGGCCCGACGCCCGGGCCGGGGGTCGCTACTTCGGCACCGAAGGTGTCGACGATCTCGGACACGTGGCCACCGCCGACGTGTAAAGCGGACTCCGGTCGGGGCAAAGACAAGGGCGGCCGCGTGTAAAGGCGTTTCGGCCGTACGAAGACACGCCGGAGGCCCGTACGACGCGGGACTTCTTGTTATACCCTTGTAAAGTGTTTAAAGTGGATTGTCGGGGAACGGAAAAGGTGTAATTGAGGCAAATGACTATACCCGGGGGTCTCCTATAAATAGTGAACCCCTTTGTAATGAAACGGATACCCCGTAATGAGAAGAGAGCACCGAAGGCCTTTGCCAGTTCTTCGGTCTTCGGTCGGCCGAGTATTTTCCTTGTTCCGCCTTCGTAAGTTTCTCGCGTTTCCTTTCCTCGCCCAAGTAGAAGTAGAAGTAGGAGCCTCACGAGAAAGGGCGAAGGTAGGGAGGGAGTTCGGGGGGGGGGTTGTTGTGTCGGCGTCCACCCTTCGGCCCGATTTCCACCAACAGCTTGGCGCCCACCTCGTGGAAGATCTCAAGACCACATGGCTAGGACACGTTCGGCGGCGCCGAAGCCGCGACGGCTCGGCGGCGACCCCTCCACTCGCGTCGGAGACCACCAACCCACCCCCCTTCGGCCGTTCGGCCTTCGGCGGGGACCGCCGCCGGCCGAGCGCGCCGAGGTAGAGCACACCGCTCGGGGGATGCTTGAAGTCGACCTCGAGGGGCCGGGGGGCTTCGGCGCAAGACATCGAGGCCCTCCCCGAAGGATTCGGGCCCTCATCGCCGGCAAGTCCGTGCCGCCTCGGCCCCCGAGCGGGAGACGCGCCCATCCTCATCGCCGACGCAACCATCCCGGCACCGGATGCGGCTCCACCCCCACGCCGCCTCCGACACCATCGACTTCAACATCGAGCGGCGAGCGTTACCTCGCCATGCCGCAAAGCCGGATCGCCGGCGCGACGCCGCCACAGCAGCCGCTCCGACGCCGCCCGCACCGCCACCGACGCCCGCCGCGCATGCCGCGCGGCGGCCCGAAGAACACGCCCGGCTCACCCTGCAGGCCATGCAAGCTCGGGCCGGATCGGTGGAGGCGCAAAAGGACGCCTCCGAAGGACAAAGCATTGGGCACCGCCAAGACGAGGGGGCGGGTGCACGAGCACTTCGCTCCCGACGACGCTCCACTTCGCAACGTGGTCCCGTGTCCCCGCTCTCGGTTGAGCCGGAGAGCGCGCCGTGGCCTCGTAGGTTCAACGCCAACACCTTGCCCCGCTACGACGGGGACTACGATCCCAAGGAGTTTTTAATGAAGTTCGAAGCGGCAGTTGAGTCCAACGGAGGTGATGCCACGACAAAGGCAAAGGCCCTCGTGCTCGCGCTCAAGGGAGAAGTCCAGTACTGGTATGCCAACATACCGAAGGGGTACATCACATCATGGTTCCAGCTGCGGAACAAGCTGCTGTCCAGCTTCAAAGGCATGCAGGTCGAAGAGCTGGACTCCAACGACCTCGTCAACATGTGTGTCCAGGGGGACCGTGAATCACTGCAAGAGTACATGCACAGGGTTGTCAAGCTAACGGCGCGCGCGCCCAATGTGTCCGAAAGCGCATCATCGATGCCATCGTCGGTGGCTCGAGGGTTGGAAAGCGCCGGGATGTGCTCGACGGGGGTCAAGCGAAGTCCGTGCAAGAATTATTTGAGGTCATGCAAGAATGCGCAAGTCCGACAAAGGCCGCCGCCGAAGGCTCGGCCGGCAAACGCAAAGAAAGAAGCGAAACAACGGGGCCGGTGGGACCGGCCCGAAGGGGTGGCAAAACCGGCCCGCCGAAGCGGGCGAACCGCCAGATCAACAACGTATCCGCGCCCCCCGACCAAAACCAGAACAGGGGCGGCGGGCACAAGGGCGGATACAAACATAGCAAGGGGCCGAAGCCGCAACAGCATAACCAGCAGAGGCCCGGAGGCGAGCGTTTTTTCTGCTGGCTCCACGGGATTGACGCCCAGCACCACACGCACCAGTGCCCTTCGGCAGTCAAGATGAAGATGGAGTGGGAGGCGGAGGAGAAGGCGAAGGCAGCAGGCATGGCCGTGAACCATGTCATGAAGTACCAAAATGCGGGTCAGTTCAAGGCCCTGCCGCCACCCTACCGCCACCAGCCCTACCAACCTTCGGCTCCCGGCGCATGCTTTCCACCCACCACGGCCATACGCACCTTCCGCGCCGCGGCCGCTTCCACCTCCTCCCCGCTCGCGCAACAACCTTCGGTGTTCGTGCCGTCGTGGCCGAACCCACCTGCCCACCACCAAGTGCATTACACACACACCCAACCGCCACCCCCGCCACCGCCAAAGCAAGAGGTCCCTGACTCAAGCAGCTCGGGGATCACGGGCATGCTCAACATCATCAATGCGATCTCCGGCGGATCAAATGAGCCAACCCACGAGACAAAGAGGCAACGCCAAGATTACTACCGAAGCGTGTCACATATCCGCTCCCGGCAAGTACTTCCACTTGCCATGGTCCCACGTCCCCATAACCTTCACGGCGGTGACATCCGGCTAGAACACTACCCGCACAACGATCCGCTCGTCATAAGGGCCAACATCGGCAAGAACACAAAGTACTACTTCGGCAACGACGTGGGGAGGATCCTCGTTGATAACGGCGGCTCGGCGGATATCCCGACTTGGCAATGTTTCACCAAGCATGGGTTTCAAAAAGGAAGACTCGAAGAAGGCGGAACACCCGCCGTACGGCTTCGGTAACAAAAAAATCGAAGCCCTCGGCAAGATTGATGTCAATGTATCCTTCGGCCAAGACGCCACCATGAGAACCGAAGTCATAACATTCGATGTTGTGGACTTCGCGTACCCGTACAACGCCATCTTCGCCGCAACACCATAAACAAGTTCGCGGCGGTTATCCACCAAGGGTACCTGCCGATGAAGATACCGACGGCGGCGGGGAGTAATATCGATCTATGGCGGCCCGGAGGAGGCCCAAAGAGCCGAGCGCAACACTTCGGTCCACAACGGACAAGTCCATGTCATCAATGAGGACGAGAGCAACGAAGCCGCAGCGGCCGAAGAGCACAAGGCCGAAGCCCAAATGAGGCGGGTCCATGAAGGGGGCCGAAGCCGAACGCATGAAGCCCGTCGACGTCACAAAGACAAGTCCCCTTATGCGCGGATGTGCCAAGCGAGAAGCCGTGATGGTAGGCGCCGAGATCGGCGCGAAGACGAAGGCCGACTCTTGCGGTTCCTTCGTAACAACCAAGATGTCTTCGCATGGTCCAAGTCCGACACCGACGGGCGTTCACCGCTCGGTCATAGAGCATGCACTCAATACCGACCCAAGAGTCAAACCGAAGTTGCGCAGGCGGCGGCCCATGTCGGCGGATAGAGTCGGATTCGCGGAGGCCGAAGTGCAAAAAGGCGCTCGACGCAAGAATTATCGAGAGAAGTGCAATACCCCGTCCGGGTGGCAAACGTGGTCATGGTACCGAAGAAGAACGGCAACATGAGAATGTGCATTGACTTCACCGAACTCAACAAAGCATGCCCGAAGGACCCCTTTCCTGCGAAGGATCGACGTCATCATTGATCGGTGCCGGCCGCGACATGTTGAGCCTCCTAGATTGCTTCTCCGCTATCACCAAGTGTGGATGCGAAGGGAGGACGAAGCAAAAACCGGATTTACAACCCCCCTTCGGTGTCTTCGCTTCGTCGAATGCCCGAAGGCTTGCGCAACGCCGGTCCACCTTCAACCGCATGATGAAGCGATCCCGGGCGGCCCGGGGCGCAACACCTCGGCGTACGTCGACGACATCGTCATCATGAGCGAGAAAGAGCAAGATCACATCGCGGATCTAACCGAAACCTTCGACAACATGAGGCAAAACGGCCTCAAGCTTAACCCGCGAGAAATGCATCTTCGGCATTCGGAGAGGGCAACCGTTGGGCCGCATGGTCTCCAAGCGGGGCATCCGGGCGAACCCCCCAAAAGATCGAGGCCCTACGAAGGATGCGGCCCCCGGCCCACTCGAAAGGAAGTCCAAAGGCTCACCGCGGGAATCGCCTCGTTGAACCGGTTTATCTCAAGAGCCGCAGCGAAGCCCGCCCTTCTTCAAGGTTCTCCGAGCAAACTCGGCTTTTCGGTGGGGCCCGGAGCGACGAAGCAAGCCTTCGATGAACTCAAGAAATATCTTGAAGATGCCGCAATCATGACCAAGCCGTCACCGAAGGCCGACCCGTCGTTGTACATTGCAGCAACCGACACACGGCGGTTAGTGCGGTGCTCGTGGAAGAGCGCGGGGAGGCGGATGTCTCGAGGCAATTTCCAATATACTATGTCTCCGAAGCTCGAGCGGCTCAAAGCCGCTCTACTCCGAAATGGAAAAGATGGCATATGCGGTTGTGATGGCAAAAAGGAAGCTTCGGCACTACTTCCCGTAGCCACAACGTCTCGGTACCCACAGCTTTCCCCCTCCGGACATGTTCGAGAACAAGGAGTCAACGAGCAGGATGGGCAAGTGGGCCTCGGAATTGGCGGAGCACGTCATAAGCTTCGTCGCCGCGGCCGCAATAAAATCTCAAGTCCTCGCCGACTTTGTAGCCGATTGGACGCCTTCGGCGCCGAAGGGGGAACCGTAGTCACGAGCCGGTATGGGAAGTCCGGTGTGACGGCGCGTACGCCACCTCGGTTCGGCGGCGACGAAGGTCCTTAAAATCCCCTTCGGGCATCAAACTCCGATATGCTCGCGACTCAACTACGACAATTGCACAAACAATGTAGCGAGTATGAAGGCTCCGTTGCTCGCCCTTCGGAAGGCCGGGCCGTAGGTGCCCGGAGGCTCGTCATCCCGACGGACTCGAGCTTGTCGCTTGCCATATTGGGAAAACCTACAAGGCAAAGAACCCAGACATGATGAAGTACTTGCAAGCCGTCCGAAGCATGGAGAAATTTTTCATTGGCATCACAGTGCGAAGTTTCCCCAGAAACCACAACAAGGAGGCCGACGCTATTGCGAAGGCAGCTGCACTGCTTGAGGCCTTGCCACCAGATGTTTTTTACGAAACAACCACCTCGAGGTCCGCTGCCGATGAAGCAGCACCCCCCAAGTTTCTGAACGCAATTCAGAGCGAGGACTGGCGTGCCCCAATAGTGGCGGCGCTCAAAGGATATTACGAAGCCGAAGATGGAATCACCGCCAAGAGGGCGGCGATCAGGGCAAGGAACTATCACCTGGTCGACGACAACTTGTACCGAAGAGGGGTGTGCGCTCCATTATTAAAGTGCATATCGATCCACCGAGGGGAAGCAACGTGCCGCACGAAATCCACGGCGGCATGTGCTCACACCACCTCGGCACCGAGCTTTGGTGCGTAAAGCTTTCCGCCAAGGTTTCTACGGCCTTCGGCGATGGCGGACGCCCACGACATTGTGCGCCACCGTCCCGAGTGCCGGTGCCACGCGCCCTACAGCAAGTTTGCCTCCAACGAGATACGCTTGCTACCTCCCGGTGTGGCCCTTCGCCGGTGGGGTGTTGACATCGTCGGCCGTTACCCACGGCACCGGAAACTACACCCATGCAATTGTGGCGGTTGAATATTTCTCCAAGTGGGTTGAAGCGAAGCCATTGCCGAGCATCACTTCGGCGACCATTCGAAGTTCTTCCGGCAAAACATAGTGTGCCGCTTCGGTGTCCCTCACGAGGTCACAAAGTGGACAATGGCAAGCAATTTGACAAAGACGGAGTTCAAGGAATTCTCGCGCATACTTGGGAACGAAGCCGTGCTTCGCTTCGGTCTACCACCCACACTCAACGGGGCGGTCGAGCGAGCCAATGGAATCATCTTCGCCGGCATCAAGAGGAACATCACCGACTTGCCCAAGAGCAAGTGGGCCGAAGAACTACCAAGGGTAGTCCGGTCCCACAACACCACCACATCCCGAACTACTCGGTTTTCCCCTTTCAAACCGTTGTACGGGGAGGAAGCCATGCCGCCCGAAGAATTGTGCCTTGGCACCCGGAGGAATACCCCCTCCGGTGACGAAGACCTCAAGGCCTCGGTCCGTAACATCGAGGAAGTCCGCTTACAGTACCGAAAACCTCTTGGCCTACCAAGACGAAACACGAAGGTGGAAAAACAAGAAAATCAAACCAAAGCTCATTCGGTCAGGGGACCTAGTGCTACGAAAGGTGCCGAAGGGTAAATTGAAGGGTAAGATGCACGGGAAATGGGAAGGCCCGTTCATAGCTACGGCTACCGCAAACGAAGCAGCCTTCAAGCTACGTCGGCCGACGGCGACGAAGAGCCATACACCTGGAACGTGGATATGCTTCAGAAGTACTTCGTATGAAGTGACTACGAGTTCTTAGCATAGTCTTTGACTTTTCATAGTTTCTCTTTCCTTTAGGCCAAGATATTGACCTTGTATCCTATGTACATTAAAGTAGTGGGGGACGTACTCTTTTCCTCACGGGGGAAGCTTCGTAGTTCCTCTCCGGATCCGCGAAGTGTGAGGTTTTTAATGAGGCGGCCCTTTGTATCCCTTCGGTTTCTGACATGTAATATAAGTCAGTATTCCCCCATCCCTTCGTGTGCAATTTACCTTCTTTTTAAAGAATGCTCGCGCCACTCTATCGAAGCTAGGCCACCGCCTCCGGGGGGGCCTAGTCTCCGAAGTGGCCTTCGGCGCGGTAAGTAACAGCCTTGGCGCGGATTGCCTTAGGGGCACGCACACCAAGCCTGTCACTTATTGGCGTGACCGAAGAGAAAACCGCTTGACGCGGGGCAGGGCCATGATTCGGCCGAAGTAAGCGCACGCCTGGAGCGATGCGTCGGTCGTGAGTTGACCGTCGGTCTCGAGTTGACCGAAGAAAAAACCGCTCGAAGCGGGACAGGGCCATGATTCGGCCGAAGTAAGCGCACGCCCGGAGCGACGCGTCGGCCGTGAGTTGACCGCTCGGCCTCG
Source organism: Cenchrus americanus (assembly GCA_947561735.1). Taxonomy (NCBI): domain Eukaryota; kingdom Viridiplantae; phylum Streptophyta; class Magnoliopsida; order Poales; family Poaceae; genus Cenchrus; species Cenchrus americanus. The sequence goes on from OX387240.1 coordinate 199,373,370, forward strand.
AGTTGACCGAAGGAAAACCGCTCGAAGCGGGACAGGGCCATGATTCGGCCGGGCAAGCGCACGCCCGGAGCGATGCGTCGGTCGTGAGTTGACCGAAGAGCAACCGCCGGTGCGGAGCAAGTCCACAATGCGGCCGCAGAAAACGCACGTTCGCGACGCGCGCGTCGGGCCGAAGTGGGCGCACACTCAAAGCGCGGGACGTCGCACGTTAACTCCAAAGGCGAAGCGCGATGCCGCTTCGTCCCAACGAACCTAGGGTTTTTCACAACCAAGTGTGCGAGACGAAAACGACAGCCAACACACCTCTCATGCACACCTCCAATTTACAACATCAATCGTAAAAACGATACAACTTTACAAATCAAATAACAAGGTAGTTACAACACATATCGCCTCGCACAATAAATGTACAGAGTCGTAGTCCGCTTCGGCCCGCCGCGAACACTTCCGGGGGGAGTTCCGAAGTCCCGTGCTTCAAGTCTTCGCGCCGCCCCCGCGGCCACCAATAATGATCAATCTTCGTTCGCACATCATCACGATTTCGTCAATCAACCGAAGATATGCCATGTCTATGATCTCCAAGGCCATCTCCCGAAGCTCGCCGCCGTAGGCACCCTCCCCGCGCCGGTTAGTGTCGAGTCTATACGAAGGGGATCCCTCCGTCTCCACCTTCACCGCCGCGAAGCTTTCCGACGAGGTATCGTGAATTAAGTATACATACTCGGCGGTCCGAGGACCCCCTCCTCAATCGGTTCCGTTTTTGGAACGACCCCTTCGTCCACGAAGGGGTCCACTAACCTACGCGCGGCGCGCCCGCGGCGGCCCGCTCTCTAAGAATGGCATCCCGACGCGCGGGATCCTTTGAAAACTCGCCGAAAAGCGCTTAGCCGCCTCGTTATGCCGGCGGTAGCGCTCCGCTCGCCACGACAAGAACTCCGCATACGAAACACCAGGATGACGGATGCTAAACTTCGTCCACACGTTCGGCGCGACAAAAAGTGAATTAAGGGGCAAAGTTGAGTCGCTCGAACCTTCGGCCCTCTCGCGCAGAGCCACGGAAGGAACCCCGCGCAGATACCGTGCATCGCCTTACATTACAAAAATTTTCATCCCTTCAAGGGGAGATCGTTTCATTCCTTTACAAACGACAAACTCGAAGTGTTTCACACCTCGGCACCTTCGGCGACGACGTGGCCCCTCGTCCAGCCACGGCGCTAGCTTCGGTGGCTCCTACCGATGCGACGCCCTGCGCGACCGTTGTCTCCGTGGGTGCCTCGCCCGGCCGGGAGAGCCGGCGGCTAGCGCAGCGCGGCTTCAAGTGCCCCGCCGCGTGCGCCGCGTCCGAAGCATCCGCCGCCGTGTTCTCTTCTCGTAGGGGCCTCGGCACCGCAGCTTCAACAGGCACAAGTGTGATCTCCTCCTCGGTGGCGAAGCCGCCCCGAGGCCGGTGGGTGCCGAAGGGGCGGGCCCCGCGGCCGCTTCGGCCTCCTTGTCTTCGGCGGCCCCCCGCGCGTCATCCCCGTGCCCCGCTTCGCGTGCGTGCCGTGATGTCCTCGGCGCCGCGCGCTCCGTCCCTCGGGAGCGCCGCGGCTTCCACCCCCTTGCGGTGCCGCAGCTCGAGAGCCCCTCGGCGGTGATGAGGGGGACGCCGTGCATGGCGATCCAATCCCCCTCTCGTCATGAACGAGGGGCGGGGGCGGAGTGCCGCCAAACCGAACCCGGAGACGGTCGTACACGCGATCCTCGCAGCGAGGCTTGATCTACAAAACAATGTGGGCGAGTGCGTCAAGTTAGTTACGAAAGGGCGTTTTTCTTCGTTCAACCTTAAGCATAGGGAGGAAGTAGCTTCGACGCACCTGGGCACTGAGTCGAGCGGACTCCTCCAAGGTGAGTTGATACCCCCGCTGAGCGAAGAAGGTGTTCATAAAGTTCTTTGCGAGATTTTTGGGGAGCACCGGGAGCCGGGCCGACATCCAAGTCCGCGTCGCCGGGGCCATGCGAAGTTGTCCTTCGTCGACGACGAAGATCCCCCTTGCTAATTGTCTTCTCCGATGATGGGCTATCCGGAGGCACAAGCGAGCACACCGAATAGGCCGCCGTGCGGACTCCCCACCGCGAAGCAAGCTCTCCGAAGATCTTCGTATTCATCGTGATCGCATCGAAGCACGCGTTCACCCACTCGTAATATGCCCCGACGCCGCACCGGGGGAATCCGATAGGTGGTGCCTCCAAATTGCACCGCTCCAAAGACTCGCGTATGTTGTTACGAAGGGCCTCCGCGCTCCGAAGGTGGTCCGCGCGATATTGCTCCGGTGTCCCGCCCGCTCCGCTCGCTTTCTCCCCCGCTTCGCGCTAACCTTGCCTCCATGTCGCCGAGCCGAGATCGCAAGTTTTCCTTCGCGCCGCCCGTGGTCTCAACATCGTGGCGCGGCTTGCCGAGGGCGGCCTCGGAGTCCTTCACCGATTTTTCCTTTTCCTCCCCGGCAGCCTTCGGGAGCGCTCTTGCTCCGCGGTGCCCGCCCGACCCTCCAGCCTCCGTCACTCGGTTTTCGAGCGAGGAGACAGCCGGCCACCGATCTCTCCTTGGTCTCCTTGTCGTCCCGCTCCAACCTTCGGCAAGACATCGCGATGCAATGAAGGCTTTCGGGCCGACAAGTCCCCACACGCCGTCGGCCCGGCGCCCGCGCGCCCTTCCCATAGTATTCCTCTTCGTGAGGGATGGAGAAGCTTGCTCCGGCCTCTTCCAGAAACTGGCGCTCATGACCACCGCTTGTCAGCCCCAAGAAGCGGATTGTCTTCCCGCCGACCGCCTTGGCTTCGGCGGGAACGTGAAGACGGACAGCGGCGGCCCGGGGCTCCTCTGGCGTCACCCGATAGCTGCTGCTTTCGGGTCCTTCGTCCTCCTCCTCCTCCTCCGCTTCGCGGTATAACGTCGTTTCTCTCGGAGGCGGGAGCCGAAGGGGAGGCCGACCGCCGGTACCTTCGGAGGAGGTGTCCGACGAGCTGCTTGACGTGGAGCTGGAGCCATCTTTCTCTTGGGGGGCTTCGGCGCCGACGACGACGGGGCTCAGCTTGCGTGGCGCGTCTCCGACGGAAGACACTATGCGGACATCGCTGTCTTCGTCACTATCCTTTTCTTGCGGACTGAGGGGGACCAAAGAACGGTCCCGCCGCCCCCGCCGTCGCCGCAGCATATCCGGAGGCGCCGCCGCACGCAAGGGGACAACTGGCTATAACATCTCCGACGACGCCCGTCTCCACGTCGATGACACGAGTTCTCTTGGGAGAAGGGGGGCGAGTCCGCCGGCCGCCCGCCCCGCTTCTTCCGGCTTTCCCTTCGGCGCGCAAGAGCCGCGAGCGGGCGCGCTCCTCCCCGCTCGCTTTTTGTGGAGCGGGGCCGCGTGGCGAAGTCGCCGTCTCCTCCACGTCCGCCTCGGCGGGCCGCGACCGCCGCAACCTTCTTCTCGGCCGCCTCACCCCGTGCTTGGCAAAACCGACGCGCTCGGCGGCGCGATCTTGAAAAACTCAAAAACACGATTGTTTCGGGACCCGTTCAGCTCCGCGACGGTGTCCTTGTATTCCTTCGGTGAGACGGGGCCGAGGATGAAGTCCCCGTGCGCTTCCACTTTCCTTCTCCTCAACACTGCAGGAAAACAGTCAAGATCGTCAGTACCGTGATCACTAATGACATAACGAAACACAACGATTCGAAGGGTGCAGGGCAACTTACAATCGGCCGTAAAGCCGAAGACCCTTGTCCAATCAGGGCAGGGGATGCCACCAATGTCCTCCGCCCACTCGTCTTCGGCCACGGACCAACCGTCGACCAGCGGGCACACGGGAATGCTGCGGTACTCCTCCACAATGTCGCGGGTACCGTACCTCCGCGCAAACCGACGAAGCATAATCACGACTTCGTCCCCCTCCGGCACGAAGGGTTCTTCGCGTAGGACTCGTGCGAGGGCGGGAGTTCTTTCGTCGCCAACGGGTGGGTGCCTCCGAAGAAGGGGGGCTCGGGGACGTAGTAGAACCAATGCCGCCGCCATCCGAAGGCCACTTGTTCCCGTACGCGGTAACCGGCTCACCACACCCGTCTTGTAGGAGAAGTTGAGGCGCCCCCGAACCGGCGTCCTTCTCCACGGACCGGTCCCCTTCTTCCTCGAAGACCGTCCGCCGCCGGTGATGCACCCGATGCGCCGAGGCGAAGCCTTCGGCGGAGGGTTTGATCTTCGTCGTCCGCATATCCACATATACACCGACAACGTGAGGATGGCATTAGGGGTGAGCTGATGAAGGTAGATGTCGAAGTACCGAAGTATGTCGACGACGGCGGGGTGAAGCGGAAACCGAAGCCCCGCGTACAGAAGATCTCGGAAAATGACAACTTCGTTGTCCCGTGGCCGCGGCACGGTCTCACGGCCGGGGCTCGGCCGGCCCCGACCATGCGGTTCTTCACAAGCGCCTCCACATCGGTCTTGTCGATTTGGCTTCGACCGAATGTATAGGTCTTCGCAATCTCCCTTGCGACAAAGATCGCGTCTACGCTTCGGCGCCATAGACACTAACTATGCACGAAGCGAAAGCAAAAGCAAGGGGGGGGCCGGAGCAAGTCTTACGAAGAGGCCTTCTGAGCTCTCGCGCGTCGTAAGTTCCGGGCCGAAGCCGCCGGGTGAGATAATCCAAAGGACGCCCCCCCTTATATAGTAACGAGTCCCGATAATCGCGCCGCCTCGATCAAAATTACCTTTTTACCCACCGACGGCCCCTCTCAACCCGTAAATCCGGCCGGGGGCGCGCTTGTCTTTTTCGGACGTCGTGTCGCCGTGGCCGTCCGGGGAGTTCCGAAGACCGGTCTTCACCCGGTTAAGGTCGTTCGTAAGTTCGGCCCTATGCGGAGCCGGACGGCCCTCACCGACGAGGGGCTACCGTTGGGGAAGCGGGTCTTCGAAGCATCGCCCTTGTCCGCCCACGCCGGGAACCTTTGGCATGCATACGGTTTCGGCCTCGCAAGAGGACCCCTCGCCGCATGAGCACTAACGAAACACCGATGACGCTTATGCCTTATGAGTTTTGCCGTGCGGGGAAGACCCGTTGAGGTCGCGCCTACCTTCGGCACCGAAGGTGCCGCCGGCGGCTCCGTGACGAGGGCCCAAGGAAGGCAGAGGCGGGGGAGCGCCGGCCCAGACGTCGCGTCCGTGGCCGCGGCGGCGCGCGGACGAAGCATCCAAAGAGGCCCGACGCCCTGGGCCCGGGGTCGCTACTTCGGCACCGAAGGTGTCGACGATCCCGGACACGTGGCCACCGCCGACGTGTAAAGCGGACCCGGCCGGGGCAAAGACAAGGGCGGCCGCGTGTAAAGGCGTTTCGCCGTACGAAGACACGCTGGAGGCCTGTACGACGCGGGGACTTACTGTTATACCCTTGTAAAGTGTTTAAAGTGGATTGTCGTGGAACGGAAAAGGTGTAATTGAGGCAAATGACTATACCCAGGGGTCTCCTATAAATAGTGAACCCCTTTGTAATGAAACGGATACCCTGTAATGAGAAGAGAGCACCGAAGGCCTTCGCGGCTTCTTCCGTCTTCGGTAGGCCGAGTATTTTCCTTGTTCCGCCTTCGTAAGTTTCTCGCGTTTCCTTTCCTCGCCCAAGTAGAAGTAGAAGTAGGAGCCTCACGAGAAAGGGCGAAGGTAGGGAGGGAGTTCGGGGGCGCTTGTGTCGCGTCCACCCTTCGGCCCGATTTCCACCAACAGGCTTGGGCTTGTCGTGGTGGTCCACCGCCGAGGCGCACCGGCTTGGGCCTCTCCGCCGCCACCGCAGGGGTGGCCTTGGCTAGTTGTCCGGCCGTGAAGGTAGCGCGGGACGAGGGATTACGGGGCCACCAAAGCTCGCCGAGGCCGTGCAAGGAGGAGCTCGCCCGAGTGCTCGCAGAAGCTGTGGCCGCGCCTGCGCTTGGTGGAGTTGGCGCTGTGAGCCAGTCTGCGCCGCCGCCGGAGCTACGTGGGGCCAAGGCAGACCAGTGGGAGGCCACGACCTCACAGGAGGCAGCAGAAGATGCGCCACTGTCGCAGATTGCGGGGCAGGGCCGCTCCGACCTTGTGCTCGCCGGAGCCCGCAAGGGACGGGGTCGCCCTGCCGGAGCTGGAGCAGACGGGGCCGTGACAGAAGATTGAAAGGGGCTCGCCGAATCAAGGGACGACACTCGCGTACAGGATGAGAGGGGAGCGGACTCGTCGGCAACCCACCCACGAGAGGCACAGCCGGAGCGCAGATCTCGAGTAGGGGCGGAGATGGGGCTCGCCGCCCACCCACCCACCAGAGCCAGGGATAGAGTCGGAGAAGGGAAGTGGGCGCGCCTCGCCGGAGCCGAAGAAGGGAGGGGGACGTCTCGCCGGAGGCGGAGAAGGGGAGGGAGGGAGGAGCGGCCTCTGTGTCGGAGGAGAACAGAAAAGAAAAAATGAACCGGTATGTTTCATAACCAGTGGCAAGTGGGTAATTCTTTGTCCCAAAAGCAGTTGAAAGCAGGATCTGAGGTGTTGTTGGCTTTGCTGAAATTTGTACTAGATCAAAAGCTGATTTTGACTAACTTTTGGTGACAGCTACCCCTTTAGTTGAGTTTTTTGGCTTTTGGGGGCAAAAGCCACAGCCAAAAGCCCAACCAAACACACATTTAGTCTCTTTCTTTCTAGTCCGTGTTTTCTTTGTTAGAGGTTTGGAGAAGTGCTCTTGTATTTGTCGCTCGTTGTGGTTATATATAATTGTCGGTGCGGAATGTGGTCCCGACACTAACCAGCAGTAAGCACCAAGGTCTATCCCTCAATGGTCGATGCTAAGCAACTAAAGACACAAGATTTATCCCGGTTCCGACCGGGGGCCGTACGTCCAAAGCGGTGGTGTGCTAGGGGCACCGTATTGCTCGAAGACCGGGTGCCCGTAGTGGGGCGGCTACAAGCAAGGCAGAGAGGAGGCGTGGCCTCCAAGTCCCCGGTGGAGTGATCGTGATGGGTTCGTATGTTGTGGAAGAATTGGAGAATGTGTGTTGTCTTATGTGCCCTTGTCCCCCGCGGCGGGGGAGTTCACCTCCCTTTTATAGACCAAGGAGAGGGCGAATTACAAGCATGCCGCACTATTCAGCTACATGGAGAAGTATGGTGTGCAACGCCGCAGAGTAAGCGGCCGCCTTGACGGTCCTTGCCACGATCTGGTCATCATGGCGTATCTTGTACCCGAACAGTGGTAGCTTCGAGGATAGGGGCGTAGTGGCTGGCCGTGGCGTCTTCGTAAAAGCTTGAGGAAGCCGTTGACGGCGATCCGCACGGGGTACGCGTGGTAGGCGTGGCGGCGTCCCGCCCCCGCGTGCCGCACGGCGCCGTGAGTGGTTGTAACAAAGGCCCGGCGTGGTGTCGCGAGCACGGGGGCGGCCGCTCACGACCAACAAGGCGGGGATGGGCGTCCCGCCGGCCTAGCGTCATGACCCGGCCCCGCAGGTTCACGAGAAAGCGGTTCGAGGGTGTGGCCGGCCCCCCTTCGAGGGCTCCCCGCACGTTAGCCGTACGGGAGTAGGCGCGCGCAAGGTCACGGGGCCGACACCGCCACGCCGCACGCTCCCCCACGCGGGCGGGGATGGTTCCCCCTAGGGAGTTGGTGCAACAGACCGGGCGTGAGTCCCGCACGCATGATGGCGCCGCCCCGCCGTGTCGAGCATTAAATGTCCGTACCCGCGTGCGGGAACGGACGTGCGTGTGAGGGAGCCTCGAGCGAGGCGGAGCCCGCTCGAGGGAGGTGGAACCCTCGAGCGAGGCGGAACCTCGCTCGAGGGGGCCTTTGAGTGGGCCGCTCCGGCGGCCGCGGGGACCACCGCAAGTGGGGCCGTGCCCCATGTGTGCTTAAGTGGGATGTGTCTAGTTTTGGTTTTTTTGCGGTGTTTTAAGAGTGATTTCCCCCGGTTGTTTTAGGGGACCCTCGTGGATGTCCCCGACGCAGCCCCCGAGCATCCGTGGGTTTGCCGCCGTGCTCCCGCCGTACGTTGAAGCCTACCGATAGGACTTCCTTCCCTCCCCGGTTGCTAATGCTTTCCGTGGGGCCGCGTCGGCCGCACCCGCGGTCTAGCTCCCCCGACGCCCGCAGAGCGTGAGTGCTCCCCGTAGGGGTTTTACCGTGGAATTTGGTCGGTGGGCGTGGTACATATTCCAACCGCATCGGCGATGTTTCACGGGCCGGCGCGCGCGCGCAACTAGCACTATCCGCGGCCGGCAGCCCCAGAGGTGTAGCCGTGCGTCGAGCCCCCGAGCCTCGGGCCCGTTCAAGGCGATCGGGCGAGCTCTCCGTCTTTTTAAATGCGCCCTCGCCGTCCCTCCGCGGACGGAGGGTGAGGTTTCCGCAACCCCCCATCGATCGGGTCGCGGATTGCGGATTCCTCATTGAGCCGTTAGCGGGTGGCTCGAGTGGACGCCCATGCCCCGTTCGATAAGGGTAGGCCGCGCGTCCGAGACGCGTCCATTAAAGCGCTTGCGTGGGTTTGCTAGGTGGGGCTCGGTCCCGTTCGCTAGGGACCGAGGGCGCGAAGCTCTCCCTTGGTGGGATCCCCCCGCTAGCCGCCCTCGCCGGCTCTCGAACACAACATGTGGGGCACCCCCGAGCCGGTGGGCTCGAGGAAAGGCTCGAATGCGCGTGCCCTCGTCGTCCCTGACTCGGTGATCCGGGGGCGCCTATTCGAACCCGTGGAGGGCTCGGCTTCGAACCACTAATCGCAGGGCCGTGCGGGGGTGGCGGCCGGGCGCCCCCGTCTTTCGCATCCGCAGTCTCGAGGGTCCATGGCCATGCCGCCCCCGAGCCGCCGATCGCAGCCTTTCGTGAATCGCGGGCACTTGTAGCGCCCGTTTATTTCGAACGGCTTCGAGGCCACCGCCGATGTTTGCACCCGTCGAGGGTCGTGTTAATTTGAGCCGTGGGCTCGGCCGCTTCGAGGGTCTACCTTACTCGCAAGGGACAGGGCCATTAAATGCTCGCAAGCCGCGACCGAAATCTCGCGCCGCGGCGCGCCTTTTCGTGCGCTCGCGACCACGCCCGTAGTGGGCGTAGTGGGCAGCGGATGTGACCGCATGCCACGCGCCCCCCCTGTAACACCCTAGGTGTTTATTTAAGGTAAATACCTCAATTAGTTGTGTTAATCATGTTTAATTGGTTCATAAGCATGTTTGACGTGATTGGGCACACTTTTGCACAAAAGACCCTCGGCCAAAATCCCTAATCACGGCCAAACCCTAGATCTACTTTAAAGGCCGAAATGGTTTTCTTGCGCGTTCTCCAAATTTCACTATAGAAGTTCAAAATCGGCCAATACGAAAGTTGTTCGTTATTTCCGGAACACATTTTTCGTAATTGGCGGACATTCCAATTTTGAGTGCAAATTGGCCAAAAATCGGTTTGACCGCGCTCGTGAACAAGAATTCGAGCCGTGGAAAACCGCAACTTTGGCCGACGTTCCCGGCAAACCGTTGATCAAAACATATGTTGCCCTTTGGGAAAGTTTTAGGTCTATAGATCCTCTACAACTTTGCTTTTTGGAGATTTTGAAGTTAGTTGTCACTTTTGGGAGTTATGCAATTTCGAAACAGGCATCCGGAGTTGAATTGATGTCAATGTCATACCGTCGAACCGCAGCGCACGCAGGGATTCGGGCCGCGCCGCCACGTGCCGCGCGCGCTCGGCTTCCGCGCACGGACGCCCCGACGTCTCCGCTATGGACCCGCACTCGACCTCGGACTCTCCACCTCGCTTCCTTCCGTACACCGCGCGCGGGACGAACCGCACGCATGCGCGTGCCACGCGCCGCACGCGCGGCAACCGCTCACGCGCGCACGCGCGGCCGGCCGACAGGCTCGAGTTTAAGGGGAACCGCTTGGGGCGCCGCGACGTCACTTCGTTGTCCTCGCCCCTCTACGCGCCGCCCTTGCCCGGCCCTTCATTCGCACGCCGCCGCCACCGCCTCGTGCCGCCGCCGCATGCCGGGCACGGCCGAGCCGCCCCCAAGTCGCCAGCCCCGCCCTTCCGTGTCGCGTTTCTCCCGTCTTTCTCCTTCCACCGACCTCCTCGCCACCACCGCGACGCCGCCCAACCACCGGGACGTGCCTACACCGAGCACGACCGCCCGTACACCGGAGTGCGGTGGCCCGGGCCGGCCGCGCACCGCATCACCGCCAAGGACGCCCGCCGCGACGTATGCACCCCGTCCAAGCCCCAAAACGAGATCGTGGTGAGCCCCTTGTCAATCCCAACCACTTCCCCAGTCCATCCCGCGATGAGCTCGCCGGATTTTGGATTTTTCCGCCGCGGCCGTGCGCCCGGGGACTACATTGCGTCTTCCCTCGTTCTTTCCAGGGAGATTTATGCAAGTTTCCGTGGACCCGCCGTAAAGGTCGTTTTAGGGTTACAAGAGCAACTTCGAAAAATCATTAAAAATCGTAGAAAAAACAGAAAAATTCAAAACCAATTTTGTTGGTTTCGTGGTGAAGAAATCTATCTTTTCTAGAAAACATGTATAGGGTTTTTCTGTATAGTTTTGAATTAAAAATTCAAACTCAGCCTTTGGAGTGTTTTTAGTGTGATTTAAAATATACACATGCTATGAACTTGAATTTTGGATATGTTTCTCTTTATATCATGTCTAGATCTGTGGCAAAAGTTTGCATGATTTTGATGTATATATTTTCAGTTATGATTTATTTAAGCTTTATGCTAGAATAAGTTTGATGCTTTTTATAGCCCATTTAATTAACTTTTCTACAACCACAAGTGCACCCTAGGGCTTTGCCTTGATGAGTAGTACCCCTGGTGTGGTGGATGTGAATTTAGGGAATTGTTTACTAGGTGTTTTGGATTTAATCTTGTGTAGGAGCATAAATTCAAAATCTGAAAAATAATTTGAATTTGCAACCATGCTTTGGTCAGAAACTCAGTCTTGGCATACATGACCTGCAGGAGAAAGTTGAGATCAAAAAGTTTATTAAATCTTTTTATATGGATTAATGTTGATTTACTAGGCTGCAATTAGTCTTTTTCGTATAAATTAATTTATAAATGATCTGAGGCCAAATTTTGGTGTGAGAGCTTAAACTAAGCATATGTTGCCGTGTGCAAAAGGTTAGGTTCATTGGAAGTGTTTTTGATTTAATTTGGATGTATGGTTGAAAGGCTTGTTGTAAATAATTAAAGAAATAAATGGAAATTAAATGTTCTAAATTATAAAATTATGTTTGTTTCTGTTTTTATTAAATTAAACACACCCCCTTGCTGTTTGGTGAAGTTAAGTAACTTAAATTGCTTAGATGTGCACACAATCACCATCAAAATAGTGTTTTGTTATTTATCAAACACACCAATAATTTCTGTAAGAAAATAATGTTGTTTGGATGAATGTGCCCAACAAGAGTTGGTTTGTGGTAATTCTCCCACTTTCACCATAATCTAATGCATGTGCATGTAAATGCGTAGATCTTCTTGACGGGACATACACGCTCACCCAGGAGGAGGAGGGAGCAGCCTAGTGGAGAGTTGAATCAAGTTAGTGTGCGAGAAGACCCGGACCAAAGTCCGAAGAGCCCAAGGCTTGTGCTCGGTGTAGAGTCCGAGGAAGGCAAGCACCGGTTTCATCTAACCCATCTTTTATAAATGAAAATCATGTCCTTTACTTTTCAGTATTTTATGCTTTACTTTGTGCATTTAAGTTTCAGGAGTTGCTTTGAAACCTAGATGCATGATCCTTAGGTCTCCTATGCTCTTTTACTAGTATGTTAGGAACGCTAGTGCCATGCTCTAAGGATACGGTAGAAGTCGAGTAATGACTCATTGCTCGCGAGATATAGGATGCTTATGTTGGAATCATAAGTTGTTTAAATTGACTCGCTCATGTGGTAAGAGCAATGGGTTCGGCCTCGACCGAGTAGCATGGTGCCGGTCCTAAGCTATTGAACGTATCAAGTGCTTGTCGGGAATGGGACCGAGAAGCCTAGTACCTTCGAACCGGGCGGGATCCGAAGCGTCCCCTCATCGGAGGTGACTAAATGTGACACAAATACCAGCTCCCGTGAGGCCGGTAGCACATTTATTACAACAAAGTGGAATCCGCCTTTACATTACGGTTACAAAAAGGGCACGGCAGTTGCCAACGCTACAATGAACAACACAAACGCTAGCGACCACACTACGATAGCAAAGGCTTCCATAGCCTCCTCGCAGTACCACACCATGGAAGCTTTAGGTAGGGCCCCGGTACACGTGCACGGTTGGGTGTAGGGCAATGACCTACTCAACGTCCTCTCGGGATGTAATCGGGATCCTCCTCCGTAAAATAGTTAGTAAAACAAGGGTGAGCACATACGTACTCGAAGAATTCCAACCCCACCCAAGGAGGGGCTTATAAGCGTAACCATGCATAAGGTATAACAAGGATCAAAGTTAAGGTTCATTTTGCAAACTTACACACGCAGGGGTTTATTTCAAAAAGGTTTTCACAAATCACTTCCATAACCCGAGTAACTCAAATGTTTTAGGAAAACCACTGTGGAACTACCGGACTTCCCGTCCGTCGTAGCCCAGGCACACAGCCACACACTTCACCCAGAAAACAACTCACGCCAGAAAACATCCCATCCCAAACACTAGTTTTTGTGACCACACCGTGACTCGTCCAATACCGTGGACACGGCTATTCGAATAGGTTTGACACTCGCGAGGTTGTACATCTTTACCCACAAGTAGGGTACCGTCACACGGACACCTCGCGTCGGTACGGATCCTATCAAAGCCATTACCCACCTTAGCTAACACTACGAGCCACCACGGAAGCACCCAAGGGGTTATCCCACATAACCAGGGCGTACCTCACACGAGCGTACCCCGACTCCTTGGTCTTCCGCCGCTCACCCGCACACCCGGATGGCAAGTAGATTAACTAGTGGGGTTTATGCTAAGCCGTTGCCACATACAACGGCCGAGTGGTTGTACGATGATTTGGGTCGGGTGAGATGTCACGCAACCCGGTCCTTAACCGACAAGATGGACAACTCCCAACACGCTCAACCACACAGTACGAGCTCACCCATACTCCCGACACACACGTCCATCCCGTCTACCCAGCCTTTACTCATTTTCCGAACATATCCCCTTTTGTTTTTAAAGCACTCACACATTTTGAAAGCACTCACACATTTTTAAAGCACTCATTTAGGCCAAAGCAAGGTTCAATCATAGCAATCAAGGGTGGCTATCCTACCATGTTTTGCGTAAAACAATATGCAATTTATAAAACGGGTATAGGGTATATTTATAGAACTAGGACGAAGCATGCATCAAAGGGGGGAGGTTGAACTTGCCGTCTTCGTAGTCTTCGGGGAGTGCCGGCTCGGCGTTCGGGACCTCGGCTCCTCGCCGCGTAGTCGACTTCGGTCTCCGGCCGGGGTACCTTCCTCCGTCTACTTCGTCGGCTATAGCGCACACACAAGCAAGCAAGCGTATTAGCACACATGTTTCCGACCGAGCTCGGGGAGGGGAAGTGAGTGGAGAGGGGGTATATATAAGCCCTAGGGAGGGGTTTGGTTCGGCGGGGGTGCTACCGGGAAGGACGTGGTGAAATTTGGACTTAATCGGGAATAAAAGCATGCATGAAATGCTAAGTTGAGAAGGGGTTATAAGGATTAAGGACCTATTAGTAATTTCTACTAATAGTAAAGGGGGGTGATTATGATAGTATAAACTTGGTTAGGGCCACGTTGTAAATTATTTAGGTTTTGACAAATATTTAATCTATAATTAATTATTATCTCGGGGGCTATTTGAAAAGAATAGAGAGAGAGGGAAAATAGGGGCATGGGTTTAGGGGAAAAAGGAAAGGGGCAGGGGGTTTTTTGGCTAAACAACCTTCTTCTCCCTTGCGAATCGAACCGAGGCGTAAAGAAAAGGGGGGGGGGGGGGGCGCGGTTCGTACAGAAGGCCGGCCGGGGGGGGGGGGGGTACCCGTCGGCGACCTCGCCATGGCCGCGGCGGAGATGGGGCAAAACGGAGAGGAGACCGAGGGGATCTCATTCCCGTGCTCACCTTGGGTTGAGGCCGCCCTCGGGGAGGGGGCTCCGCGGCTCGGTTCGGCGGCGGCGGGAGCTAATGGTGGCGGCGCGATTGGAGGTAGTGGTGGAGCAAAGGGGGGCTATTGAGGTTTGGTTGCGGGGTGTGGAGCGACGAGGGACCGCCGCCTCCATTTATAGGCGCGGTAAGGCGGCATGGCCGGGATTTCTTCCGAGCTCGTGAAGCTTCGAGGTCCAACAATGGTGGTGGGGAAAAATCTCACCGTTGACGATTTCCGGCGGGGCCGTGGACAAGACCGGTCGTGCGCGGCGAGCCGGCCCCGGGGCGGATGGAGGTGACCGGCGGCGCGCACCGACGGGGGCGAGGGACGCGTCGCGTCGTCCCGCGGCGCGCGCGCGCGCGGCGGGCGTGCCGGGGAGGGCTCCCCGCCGGCCGGGAGGCGTGCGGAGGAGGGTCGGCGTGCGGGCGCGCGGGGCCCTAGGTCAACGGCGCCGGGGCGCGCGGTCGGGGCCGCGGCCCGGCCGCGCGGGAGGAAGAAGGAGGGGGGGGGAGAAGAAAGAAGGGGAAAAAGAAAAGAAGGAAAAAGGAAAAAGGAGAAAGGAAAGAGGAAAAGAAGAAAGAAAAGGAAAGAAGAAAAGAGAAAAGAAAAATAGAAAAAAGGAAGAAAAAGAAATTGGAGAAAAGTTTAGAAAAATTAGGGAAAATTGTTAGGGAAAAATTAAGGGAGGGTTTTGTGGGGTTTTTCCGTCTCCCCGGTGTCGGCGTGACTTTCGAGACGGCGGGGATGGTGAGGCGGACCGGCCACGGGACCGCGGCGTGCGCGGGGATTCCCGGCCGGCGGCCGACCGCGGCGTTGGGAAGGCGCGCGGGGGTGCCGGCCGAGGTGCGGTGCGGCGGGATTCGCGGCACGCGCGTCGGGAGAGAGAGAGAGAAAAACAAGGGCTAGGGTTTGATTGATAATTGAGCTCGGCGGGTCGGCTTTGAAATTACGCATGCTTTATTGGGTGATTTATTTATGGCTAAAAACGCGGGCGTTACAAACCTACCCCACTTAAAATGAATCTCGTCCTCGAGATTCGGCTAAGTCTCGAATAGGTGGGGGAATTCTTTCCTCAGTGCATCCTCTCGCTCCCACGTAGCTTCTTCCACCCCGTGTCTACTCCATTGGACTCTGCACACCCGTACTTCGGTCGTTCTTGTTTGCTTGACCACAGTGTCTAAGATCTTGACGGGCACCTCCTGGTACCTAAGGTCTGGCTGTAGATCGATGGTCTCCACCGGACTTGTTTTTCTTCCCGTAACCTTCGTACATCGGCGTAGGCCGGGAGATGTGGAATACCGGTGTATATCCGACATTTCTTCGGGTAGCTCCGTACGATATGCTACTCGCTCCGACTCTCTTGAGCACTTTATACGGGCCGATGTACCGAGGGGCCAACTTCCCGTGTACTTGAAACCTCCGAGTCCCCCGGATGGGTGAAACCTTGAGGTAGACGAAGTCTCCTGGGTTGAAGCTCGCTTCACGCCTTTTCTTGTCTGCGTAGCTCTTCTGTCGGGACTGAGCGGCTTTCAACTTTTCTCGGATGTCTGCTACTCGCTCCTCGGCTTCCTTTATAAGCGCGGGCCCAACCAGGGCACGCTCTCCTACTTCTGACCACATCAGGGGTGTTCTGCACTTTCTCCCGTATAGTGCTTCGAATGGCGACATTCCCAGACTTGCTTGGTAGCCGTTGTTGTAGGAAAATTCGGCATACGGTAGGCTCTCGCTCGCAATCTCTCGCCGTAGGTGAGGACGCGGAGCTCTCAACATATCTTCCAAAATCCGATTCACTCTTTCGGTACCGCCCGTCCGTCCGGGGGTGGTATGCCGAGCCGAAGTCCGCCTTTGGTGCCCATGGCTTTGTGCGGGCTTTTCCCGTAACCTAGAGGTGAACTCGGGTCCCTCTCGTCGGAGACTATTCTCGCCGGGCACTCCGTGCAGCTTCACTATATTTTCTATGTAGAGTTTCGCCAATTTCTCTCCACCATACGTGGTCCGTACGGGTAGAAAGTGAGCGACTTTGGTGAGTCGATCCACGATCACCCATATGGAGTCATGTCCTTTCTGAGTCCTTGGCAACCCTACTATGAAATCCATACCTATCTCATCCCATTTCCACACCGGGATTGGTAAAGGTTGCAACAGTCCTGCAGGCTTCTGATGTTCGGCTTTGATCCTCTGACAAGTGTCGCAGTGGGCAACGAACCGTGCAATGTCTGCCTTCATTCCGTTCCACCAATACTTCTGTTTTAAGTCCATGTACATCTTGGTGGATCCCGGGTGAATGGAATATGCTGAGTTGTGCGCCTCATCCATGATGGTCTGTCGGAATTCTCCACCTTCGGGCACGCATATCCTGTTCTTGTACCACAGGGTGCCTTGGTCATCTACCCTGAAGTCAGGGGCCTTGTTTTCTCCGGTGTGCTTGCGGATCCTCATCAGATCCTCGTCGGCTTCTTGAGCCTTCCGGATCTTCTCTTCTAGGGTAGGCTGAACACTCACCGTGGACGTAGCCTTGGGGGACGATGTGCACGTTGAGTCGAGCCATCTCCTCTTGCAACCGAGCACTCTTGGGTGCCGCCTTCTCGTAGGTTTTCCGGCTTAGAGCATCGCCTACCACGTTGGCTTTTCCGGGTGGTAGTGAATTTCCAGGTTGTAGTCCTTGACCGGCTCTAGCCATCTTCTCTCGCCTTAGGTTCAAGTCGGGCCGGGTGAAGATGTACTTTAGACTCTTGTGGTCCGTGTAGATTTCACACTTATTCCCGATCGATAGTGTCTCCGCATCTTCGGGGCATGCACTACGGCCGCAAACTCCGGATCATGGGTGGGATAGTTCTCGCTCATGGGGTTTGAGCCGACGGGAGGCATATGCCACTACCTTCCCATCTTGCATAAGCACACATCCCAACCCTTGTCGGGAGGCGTCGCAATACACGACGAAGTCCCGTTGAATGTCCGCGGGGTTAGCACCGGGGCCGTAGTCGGCCTCTTCTTCAATTCTTGGAAACTTCTCTCACGGGCCCTCGGTCCGGATAAACTTCTTCTCTTTCTTGAGCAACCTGTCATGGGCCGGGCGATCTTGGAGAATCCCTCGATAAACCTCCCGGTAGTACCCGGCTAAACCTAGGAAACTCCCCGATCTCACTCACGTTGGTTGGTTGCCGCGCTTGGAGACTGTCTCAACTTTCCCGGGGTCTACGACTACTCCTTCCGCAGCCAATATGTGCCCAAGGAAGGATATCTTCTCTAGCCAAAATTCACACTTGCCGAACTTGGCGTATAGCTTGTGTGCCCTCAATTTTCCCGGTACCACTCGAAGATGTTGTTCATGCTCCTCCACACTCTTGGAGTAAACAAGTATGTCGTCAATGAAGACCACGACAAACTTGTCCAATTCCTCCATGAACACCTTATTCATGAGGTTCATGAAGTACGCCGGGGGCATTGGTTAGTCCAAAGGACATCACCGTGAACTCATATTGCCCGTAGCGAGTGACAAAGGCGATCTTGGGGATGTCACTTTCCCCGATCTTGAGCCGGTGGTACCCCGATCTTAGGTCCACCTTCGAGAAGTACTTGGCTCCCTTTAGTTGGTCAAACAGGTCATCTATTCCGGGAAGAGGGTACTTGTTTTTAATAGTGACCTCGTTCGGCCGAGCGATAGTCCACACACATCCTCATGCTCTTATCCTTCTTTTCCACGAAAAGCACCGGGGCTCCCCAAGGTGATGAGCTTGGCACCGATGAACCCGCTTCGCCGAAGCTCTGCTAGCTGCTTCTTCAGCTCTGCCAACTCAGGGGCTGCCATTCTATAGGGTCTCTTGGCTATGGGAGAGGTTCCAGGGATAAGGTCGATCACGAACTCTATGTCCCTGTCTGGTGGCATTCCAGGGAGCTCTTCGGGGAACACATCTGGGTATTCTCGTACTACTGGGACATCTTCTATGGACTTGGCTTCTATGTTGAAAACCATTATATCCGCCCGTGTCCCCGGTGTGACAGTCACTTGTATCCCGTCCGGGTTGGTCGTGTGCACTACTTTATCGGCGCGGCTTATGAGGCCATGGTGTTGGCTTAACCGGTCCATACCAAGGATCACATCTATCCCCTTGGATTTCGGTACTACCGAAGTCTGCTAGGAACTCTACCCCACTTAAAATAATCCTTACCCGGGGCATCCCGAGTTGACGCTTAATGTCACCTCCGGCGTTCGAGTTATTAGGGGTGCTTTTAGTAGTACTGTGGGTATGCTATGCTTTTCCACAAAGCTTGAGGATATGAATGAGTGTGACGCTCCTGAATCGAACAGTATGGTAGCCAAAACTGAGCTGACCAGGAACTCACCGAGTACCACTCCTTGTGCTTCTTGTGCCTCCTGCGCATTGATGTGATTCACCCGGGCGCGTCCATACGACTGCTGGGGCCGCCTCATCCGCGGTTGTTGGGGTTGTTGCCGAAGCCGTTGTTGCCGCGCACCGGCATGCGGTTGGCTCTCGACGCCGGTGGCCTTGGCCCGTTCACCGAGTTGGAGTAGGTGGTGGTGGCCGGCTTTTTAGCATAGGGGCGATTGGCGATGAAGTGCCCGGTTTCCCGCGGTTGAAACACACTCGGGAGCCGTTGTTGTTGTTGTTGGTAGTGATCCGGTCGGTGTTGTTCTGTGGGGGCTTCATGGTATTCTCGTTGTAGGAGGGCTTGAACTGGGCTCGGGGGCTTGTGAGCTTGTGGCTTGGGTTTGGGCTCTGCATCGCATAGGGGCTTGGAACCCGGACATGGGGTGTCCAAAGTTTCTCGGTCTCCGGGACCGCTCTTGCCTCGCTTGGCCTTGTGTTCCATGAACTTGCGCTTGTTTTCCTTCTTCTCCTCGGCCTTTGCCCTTTCCGTGAGGATTGCCATGTTCATAAGGGTGTTGAAGTCCGGTAAATCGAGGAGTCGCGGGGTCCTCAATTCGGAGTCGCCCCTTCTTGAACATCTCTTGCTTTTTGGAGTCTTTATCCACCTCCTCGGGGGCATAGCGTGCCAGCTCTATGAACTGGTACGTGTACTCCTCCACAGACATGTTGCCTTGGCGGAGTTCGCGGAACTCATCTGCCTTCCGCTTCAGTGTAGCCTCCGGGATGTGGTAGCGGCGGAACTCCTCCACGAATTCATCCCATGTGATGGCGGAGGGATCCTTGGCTGCGGCGCAGTAATTCTCCCACCAGGCTAGGGCTGTCCCGGTGAGCTGGTGAGCTGCCAGGAGAACCTTGTCATGGTCCTCGCAGTGGAGGGGCTCTAGTTCCCTCAGGATGGCTCTCAGCCAATCGTCAGCATCCAGAGGATTCACCGACCCGCTGAAGGTGGGCGGCTTAGTCCTGAGGAACTCGATCAGCTTCTCATTCATGCTCATGGCACGGGGTCTTGGGCGGTTGATGGCGTTGAAGATAGCCTCCATCGGGACGATCCGGTTGGCTAAGACTTGGGCCAAGTCAATAGGAGGGGGTGGTGGTGGCGGAACCACGTTCTCTCCTCCATCTTCATTTTGGTTAACCTCCCCGTTCGGGAGACGCTCCCTCCGATCGGCCCGTGATCCCTCAGATCCGACCGGTGGGTCCCGACAGGCGCCCGGAAACCATCCGTAAAGAAGCGGGTTTCTAAGAGATCTAGTTTTATGTGATGTTTAAGTGGATTATAACGGATTCCTTTCGAAAAGGCGGGGTTTATTCCCGCGCAAGCACACAACAAGCACATAGCGAACAAGCAAGCACAACAAGTTTTTATTACAAACCAGTGAGGAGGATACATCCCGACTACGCGGACACACTACACGACTAAAGGCTAAGGGCGCGACTTGGACCGGTACGGCTTCATTCCCTGGGTCTTGGGGCACACTACTCGCGAGGGGAGTCGTCTTCTCGGGGTCGAGTGTTCTTCCAGTGGGATGAGCAACTCGTCATCGTTTCCGCCTTCGGGGTCTCCGTTTTCCCGGGGCCGTGGCTTTGCGACTTCGGTGGTAGTTGTTGGGGGTTCGGTGACCGCCGGGGGTGCTTGGTGGGGCTTCTATGGTTCCTCCCCATCCTACAAGGGGTGTTCCCGGCAGACTTGAGCTTCTCCAATGGCCGGAACGGGTGTTCCGCCGTGGGTCCATTCTTGCATGCGTTGATCCTGGATCCTCCTGAGGCTTTCCTGGGCAACGGCTTCGCTCGCTATGGCCGCCGGCAGTCCTTGCTTCAGCTTGGGCCACTCGGACTTGGTGCATCCTCACTGTGACTTCAGCTTGTTCGGCCCGACTGATTTGTTCCCTCAAGTGTCTGGCCTGGTCATCAAAGAGCTTGTCCAGGGAGACAAGGTAGGCGACGACATGGTACAGCGGGTCTTCTTGGTGGCGACGCCGTTCCAGGTTCCTCATGCGGGCTTGCCAAACTGGGGTTCTGATGGCAGGAGGGAAGTACCTCATTGGTGTGGGGACGAGGTGTTCCTCGTAGATTCGGCACAGGTAGCGGAGGGCTTTTCTGAGGGCCAAAGGGTAGGTGTCCCGATGTCGGAACCCTGTGGCGGTCACGCGCCACGGTTCGATGTTGGTGTGGCGGTTGCTTCTAGCGACGGAGAGGACCACTCTACAGCGAAGAGTGCCGAGTTGCTCGTACTCTCTCGCTAGTACCTAGGGCGCTCGGTGATACCGAGGCGCTCCAGGGAGTGGATGAGCAGGCGAGCAAAACCAGGCTCCTCCTGACACACGCCTTGGGTCCATCCATCTTCCGCCATCTGAAACAAAGATAGGGTTGAACAGGTTGTGGTGGGGTACAAAAGATGGATAACTTATTTAGTAGGAAAGTTGGGGTACATCCTTCGGGGTACACTTATTATTACTAGGACTCAACTTCTAGCCTAACATTCTAGTCTTATCCTCATGGTGACTCTTCCTCTAGCTGGATACGGCGCTTCTTTAGTGGAAGATCTTGCTCCAGTATCTCATCTTCAGTCTGGGTTCCTTTGTCCCAATGGGTTTCTTCGGGTTCATTCTCTTCTGCTCTGGCTCCTTCATCTCTGCTTCTTCGCTCCTTTAGTTCATCCCATAGCTGCTTGTGGAACATCTCTCCGATCGTTCCTTTTCCCCGAAGTAGTCTTGCCTCATGTTGTGCACCTCAACTTCTCGCTATGGTTGTCTTTACCCTTTCTAGTTCTATCCTCTCGCTCTCGCTCTTTCCGCTCTCGTCGATCCGTCGCTTCGCTTCTTTGGGCTTGCTCTTGATAAAGGTGGTCTAGGCCTCTGAGGTATATGGATAGGTGGGAGACTGCTTCTTCTAAGTCTTCTTCCTCTCGTCCCAAACCTCTCATGCGAGCAATCCACGAGCGTCCTCTTCCTCCGGAGGGTGGAAAGAATCCCATTGGAGTCCTTCGGAGGTGTTGTCTGTAAACCACTCGTAGTTGACGCAGGGCCTTCCGAGCAGCCTTGGGGTAGGTGTCGGCAAAGCGAAAACCAGTGGCGTTGACGAACCATGGCTCAATGTCGGGGTAAAGCGTGCTTCTTCCCACAAAGATCGCCAGCTTACACCGAGGGTGCCAAAGCGTTCGTACTCCCGTAGACGAACTCGGCGGATCCCTTACTCCGACGCGCTCTAGGGCCGAGTAGCAACAGGTTAGGGAGGCCGAGCCGGACGGGGCAAATTCCTCCGTTCCACTCGGGGTTAGGCATCCGGGAAACGTGCAAGAATCAAGGTAAGAATTTGGGGAAAAGGTGAGTTTAGCAAAGGAAAGGTTAGAGAGGGCCAGAGGAGGTCTCGTATCCTAGGGTCATGTCCTACGGCCAACCTACGGCTCTGATACCACCTGAAGCGTCCCCTCATCAGAGGTGACTAAATGTGACACAAATACCAGTCCCAGGAGGCTCGGTAGCACATTTATTACAACGGTGGAATCGCCTTTTACATTACGGTTACAAAAAGAGGCACGGCGGTGCCAACGCTACAATGAACAACACAAACGCTAGCGACCACACTACGATAGCAAAGGCTTCCATAGCCTCCTCAGAGTACCACACCATGGAAGCTTTTGGTAGGGCCCTGGGTACACAGGCACGGTTGGGTGTAGGGCAATGACCTACTCAACGTCCTCTGGGATGTAATCGGGATCCTCCTCTGTAAAATAGTTAGTAAAACAAGGGTGAGCACATACGTACTCAGCAAATTCAACCCCACCCAAGGGGGGGCTTATAAGCAGAACCATGCATAAGGTATAACAAGGATCTGGTTAAGGTTCATTTTGCAAACTTACACATGCAGGGGTTTATTTCAAAAAGGTTTTCACAAATCACTTCCATAACCCGAGTAACTCAAATGTTTTAGGAAAACCACCGTGGAACTACGGACTTCCCGTCCGTCGTAGCCCATGGCACACACCACACACTTCACCCGTAAAACAACTCACGCCGTAAAACATCCCATCCCAAACACTAGTTTTTGTGACCACACCGTGACTCGTCCAATACCATGGACACGGCTATTCGAATAGGTTTGACACTCGCGGAGGTTGTACATCTTTACCCACAAGTAGGGTACCGTCACACGGACACCTCGGTGCGGTACGGATCCTATCAAAGCCATTACCCACCTTAGCTAACACTACGAGCCACCACGGAAGCACCCAAGGGGTTATCCCACATAACCGGGCGTACCTCACACGGAGCGTACCCCGACTCCTTGGTCTTCCGCCGCTCACCCGCACACCCGATGGCAAGTAGATTAACTAGTGGGGTTTATGCTAAGCCGTTGCCACATACAACGGTCGAGTGGTTGTACGATGATTTGGGTCGGTGAGATGTCACGCAACCCGGTCCTTAACCGACAAGATGGACAACTCCCAACACGCTCAACCACACGGTACGAGCTCACCCATACTCCCGACACACACGTCCATCCCGTCTACCCGCCCCCTTTACTCATTTTCCGAACATATCCCCTTTTGTTTTTAAAGCACTCACACATTTTGAAAGCACTCACACATTTTTAAAGCACTCATTTAGGCCAAAGCAAGGTTCAATCATAGCAATCAAGGGTGGCTATCCTACCATGTTTTGCGGTAAAACAATATGCAATTTATAAAACGGGTATAGGGTATATTTATAGAACTAGGACAGAAGCATGCATCAAAGGGGGAGGTTGAACTTGTCGTCTTCGTAGTCTTCGGGAGTGCCGGCTCGGCGTTCGGGACCTCGGGCTCCTGCTCGCGAGTCGACTTCGGTCTCCCGGCTCGGGGTACCTTCCTCCGTCTACTTCGTCGACTATAGCGCACACACAAGCAAGCAAGCGGTATTAGCACACATGTTTCCGACCGAGCTCGGGGAGGGGAAGTGAGTGGAGAGGGGGTATATATAAGCCCTAGGGAGGGGTTTGGTTCGGCGGGGGTGCTACCGGGAAGGACGTGGTGAAATTTGGACTTAATCGGGAATAAAAGCATGCATGAAATGCTAAGTTGAGAAGGGGTTATAAGGATTAAGGACCTATTAGTAATTTCTACTAATAGTAAAGGGGGGTGATTATGATAGTATAAACTTGGTTAGGGCCACGTTGTAAATTATTTAGGTTTTGACAGTATTTAATCTATAATTAATTATTATCTCGGGGGCTATTTGAAAAGAATAGAGAGAGAGGGAAAATAGGGGCATGGGTTTAGGGGGAAAAAGGAAAGGGGCGAGGGGGTTTTTTGGCTAAACGGCCTTCTTCTCCCTTGCGAATCGAACCGAGGCGTAAAGAAAAGGGGGGGGGGCGCGGTTCGTACAGGAAGGCCGGCGGTGGGGGGGGGGGGGGGGGGTACCCGCGGCGACCTCGGCCATGGCCGCGGCGGGAGATGGGGCAAAACGGAGAGGAGACCGAGGGGATCTCATTCCCGTGCTCACCTTGGGTTGAGGCCGCCCGGGGAGGGGGCTCCGCGCGGCTCGGTTCGGGCGGCGGCGGGAGCTAATGGTGGCGGCGCGATTGGAGGCGGTGGTGGAGCAAAGGGGGGCTATTGAGGTTTGGTTGCGGGGTGTGGAGCGACGAGGGACCGCCGCCTCCATTTATAGGCGCGGGTAAGGCGGCATGGCCGGGATTTCTTCCGAGCTCGTGAAGCTTCGAGGTCCAACAATGGTGGTGGGGAAAAAATCTCACCGTTGACGATTTCCGGCGGGCCGTGGACAAGACCGGTCGTGCGGGCGGCGAGCCGGCCCCGGGGCGGATGGAGGTGACCGGCGGCGCGCACCGACGGCGAGGGACGCGTCGCGTCGTCCCGCGGCGCGGCGCGGCGCGGTGGCGTGCCTGGGGGAGGGCTCCCGCCGGCCGGGAGGCGTGCGGAGGAGGGGCGCGTGCGGGCGCGCGGGCCCTAGGTCAACGGCGCCAGGGGCGCCGGTCGGGGCCGCGGTCCTGGCCGCGCGGGAGGAAGAAGGAGGGGGGGGAGAAGAAAGAAGGGGAAAAAGAAAAGAAGGAAAAAGGAAAAAGGAGAAAGGAAAGAGGAAAAGAAGAAAGAAAAGGAAAGAAGAAAAGAGAAAAGAAAAATAGAAAAAGGAAGAAAAAGAAATTGGAGAAAAGTTTAGAAAAATTAGGGAAAATTGTTAGGGAAAAATTAAGGGAGGGTTTTGTGGGGTTTTTCCGTCTCCCCGGGTGTCGGCGTGACTTTCGAGACGGCGGGGATGGTGAGGCGGACCGGTCACCGGGACCGCGGCGTGCGCGGGATTCCCGGCCGGTGGCCGACCGCGGCGTTGGGAAGGCGCGCGGGGGGTGCCGGCCGAGGTGCGGTGCGGCGGGATTCGCGGCACGCGCGTCGGGGAGAGAGAGAGGAAAAAAACGATGGCTAGGGTTTGATTGATAATTGAGCTCGGCGGGTCGGGTTTGAAATTACGCATGCTTTATTGGGTGATTTATTTATGGCTAAAAACGCGGGCGTTACGGGATCTTTCTAGCTACCCGCTTGGGATGTGTCTCCGGGCTAGCTACCCGTGGTATAGTGTGTGAGTCCGGACCGGTCGGGTTAGACCCTCCGATAACCGTGTACCGTAGTTTGTAGCGTCGATCCCAAACCGTGGGATGTTGGGAACCGCCCGGTCGGGGTAGACCCCCGCATTTGCTTTTATTTGAATTCTTGGGGTCTACTTCTTCCGTGCATCTTGGGTTTACCTTGCAAGGATATAAATCGATCGATCGTCGGTCACTCGCCGTTATCCGAGTCGGCTTGACCACCGGCTACCCCATGTTTATTTATTGAACAATTTGGGATTAATATTGTTACATGTTTAATATTGTTTGAACAACATGCTTGTTTAGTGCGGGTGCTCACATAGAATGGTTAACATAATAGAACTTGAGCTAAAATTTGAAAATAAGGATCAACTCTTAGTCGCTTTTGGCAAAACAAACCCGCAGCGCCAAAAAGCCTTGCATGTGTAGCCGTACTTTACTTTTTGTCGGGTAAGTCTTGCCGAGTATTAGTACTCGGCCTTGCTTAATTTGTTGTTTTCGTGTAATCCCATCCGGCTTGGTTCTCGTCCCGTATGGTTGGGAGCTTGAATGGGAAAACGATGATGAGGAGTGATATGCATGGATGGCCTCCCGTGTGTATCATGCGCTAGTTTTATTTTCCGCTGTTTAAACTCTGAACCATGTTTACTTTTATGTATGAAAAACCTGGTTTGTAATAATGTTGAACTTGTGAAACTTGTTATGTAATGTAATGTTGTACTCTGGTCCCGCCTTCGTGTGGGCTTAGCGCATATCAGCGATCCTGTTGTATGTGATTTACCGGGCTTTACCCGGCGGAAGCGACTTAATAATTCTTTATTATTGCTTAATTGCTATGTGGACCGGCTTAGGCGATAATACGGATATAATTTTGGGCGGTTCCGTCACCTGGTACCGGAGCGATGATATGCACCGAGTAATTAAAATACCTTAACAAACTTGTTTTTGGAATAAAATTTGCCAAGATTAATAATCTTGTTAAAAGAGTAGGACGTTAAGGTCTAATCTAGTCCGAGAGGCCCTAGAGGGAATTTTTGGGTTCTTTCGTGTGGCTAGTATTCTATGATGTATTTAGTCCGACTTCCAGCACATTTATTACTGTCAAAACTTACTTTCATGCACAACCATACTAGTTCATCACGTTTTGCCATACGTGGTGGTACCACAGGGAAGTCTCGTGAGGGACTAGTGGGACCTATTCCAATGGGTGCCACGTCGCGTCTGCGTCTCATCACGTTTTGCCATACGTGGTGGTACCACAGGGAAGTCCTGTGAGGGACTAGTGAGACCTATTCCAATGGGTGTCACGTCGCGTCTGAGTCTCGTCACGTTTTGCCATACGTGATGGTACCACGGGAAAGTCCGTGAGGGATGAGTGAGGCCTATTCCAATGAGCACTCACGTCACGTCAGAGTCTTAAATAGGACGCCGTCCATGCAACTGGCTTTACGCATGGATACCGTTTCTATAAGTGAACGGTAATGAATGTGGACGCTTTTTGTGAGTGCCGGCACAAAAGGTCTTGAATATCTGTGATTTTCTGCAGGTACACTAACCACGGTAGTTAGATACGGTAATTAAGAAACGAATAGCTTCCGATTAGTTATTATAGGGAGAGACGTTTATATATGCCCTGCCACCGGCACTAACTTCGTTTTTAAGCTTAAAAGCTTTGTGAGGAAGTTTAGGACGCTTTTTGCATCATGTAAAAGCTATTGAACCAAAAATGAACTTAAATCATGTGACATTTGGTCTTTAGTTAAATTGTGTTTCTTAAGGACCAATCATGCTAGTTTGATGCTTTGATGTGTGATTAAGCAAAATTTAACTAGCTGCTGTCCAAATCTTCCTAAGGATTATCTAGAAAATTTCTGGTTAGGTGCTCTTTAGGAAAATTGTTCATCACCTAGTTAAGTTTGCTTCCTGAATTTATCATGATTTTAGAATGCTTAAAACTGAAGTTAGGATTAAATTGCTAGACAAGGTCATGCTGAAATGCTGTCAAGATTCTGAGTTCGGCAGAAAACTCGCATTTTTACGTATAGTTCCAAAAGGAATTTGACCAGAGAATCTATACCAAAAATGTTTATTATCTAGCCTACTTTGTGCTGTCAAAATCTCATGGTCATAGGGTTCTTAATCTTTGAGATATGATCTTTTTAGTAAAGATATGCCCTGCTGAAAATTTCTGGGCAATGACACCTCGAAAATGGATCTATTAGACCCTTTTTCAATCTGATTTGATTCGACCTTTGAATACCAAAAATGCTCTTTAGGTATCTATCTACCTCCTGTAGAAATCTCAAGGTCACTAGATTTTTAGTTTGGGAGTTATGCCCAAAACTTTAGGTCTCTGCTTGCTGAATTTCAGAACTAGTGGTCTCAAAAATTCAAATTTTTATGTCAACTTCCTTTGGAATATAGAGCAAACCTTGAACACCACATTGATTCATAATTTTGTGATAGCCTTGCTCACAAAATTTCAGCATTCATGCATGTGTATATCGAGAAATATCGAATTTGTAGTCAGCTACTGTTTGCTGTCCAAACTGCTAGACAGAGCTTTGGTAAATGAATTTTTCGACCCCAGTAAAAGTTAAATCTGTTCTGGAGTTGAATACCAAAGTTGTGGATTATGAAATTCTACATATGCTTACCAAAATTTAGAAATTTTTGACACTTGAGACGAGAGATATGAATTTATTTCTCAGAGCTATTGATGTCCAAATTCTGGAAGTTTCCACTTGAAGTCTCCTTAGACATGCCTACTTGTCATTTTGTTGGCAAAATTATAGATGAAATATCTAAGGGAAAATCACATGGTTTCGATGGATGGAAACCCTTTACTCAATTCTGGAGAACTAGTTGATAATGAGGCAAGTGGTAGCAATCCACCATTGTCATCGAACTTGTGCTATACGAATGGCTATTACCTTCCATTTGGTGTGGTGATCAATGCATGAGGCTAGCCCAACTTGAAATTGCTCTCGCTTGGCAAGTGCTTGATTAGCACCATGAGAGCATGGCCCAAGCATTGGGTACTAAATGAAATCATTTGATAGCTAGGATTTTTTTTCTTCCAAATAAAATTGTGATAAGATCTTCTTTTAATTTCCTTGAAATTTTGGGGCTAATTAAAAATACCAAGTGTGGGTGGAAACTTTGTATTCGACACGCTCATCGAAATTCAACCTCCTCATGTTCCTACTCTAACGGTTGTGAACATGTTTTTGAACCTTGGCTTGTTGCACAACCGCCAAGGCGGAGTAGAGGTTTTCGGATTCGTGAGTATGATTCCTTAGCCGACGTGTTCACTCCTGTATCATGTGGGTACGCTCTCTAAAGCACTCAACTATTCCCGGATGTTGACATCATGGATTCGATCACTATTGATCTCCAACTTTGAAGATGTTTCTCCTTGACCTTGCTCATCGATTTTGAGGGCAATAAAATGAATACGAAGTATCGATACCTTCTTACCTACATAAGGAACATATCATATCTTTTGTCAAGTCAACTAAAACTCCGCCGTGCTCTTTTTCTTTGGTCGTTTTCCCCACACTTTCTTTAGATAGGAGACGACGCTTCAACTCCTTATAGCCATGAAACGTTGGTCCCACAACTTTCTGGCATTGGTATCCCTACTTTTCTCGCTCTAAAGTTCCTTGCCTCATATTTGATTTTTTCCCCTATGCTTGCTCACAAACAAATAAATAAATTCATGTTTATAAGTGTGAAGAATCATGTGGCATGCAAATTGGAGCATTTTATCACAATGCATATGCGTACCTTAATAACATAGTTTCATTGCGCATTGTATAACTTGTGCATTTGGGGAAATCTTGGGTGACTAACTTTCATAGGTATAAAAAAAATCCTTTTACTCTACCTTCCTCGTGGTTGATGATGTTTCCCTAACTAAAGGTGCCGCGACGGAACCTAGGGTATCATGTGGTCTGCAGCCATATGATTATCACAAGGAGCGCGCTGGGTATCTTAGGTTATGGAAAATGACTCACCACAATTTTGTTCCCTACTCTTTGATTGCTTCCCCTTTCTTAACTAACTCCATGGGTGAAATAAGGCATACTGACTATGCACCATGAGCAACATATCACATGAGCATATGCATCAACGCATTTCATCAACATGTGCATCATCATGTGTGCACTACATCATGCACGCATCATGTGCATCACTCATTATGCATCATTACATAAGCACCATAAGTTCATGTGCATAAGCATCACATGCTCATGTGCATATACATCATACTATATGCACCTCATCATAAGCGCATCATGTGCACCATCCCATTATTGCACGAGTCATTTCCCATACGCATAAGCATTGTCATCCCATGAGTCATCAAGTGCATGCGTTTTAGCTCAAAATCATTACACCCCGGTGTGGTGCATAAAGTTATTAAAATAATTCATTAAGATAAACCTTGAGCAAGGGTACCTTCCTCACTCTCATCCCAATTTTGTTTCCAAAATTTTGTTCTTTCCATTTGACAATTTATGCAACCAAAGACAATCCCGCAGTTGAAATCCCGGTGCTCTTCTAAAAGTAGAGTTCGTAAATCTTAGTAAAGGAGCTTCACCACATGATTGTTTACCGACTTCATCTTCAGAAACATCTTTATGGAACCTTTCGATTGGTCTCTTCTTTCCAAAATCTCAGAGTTTGCTTAATACCTAATCCAATCAGCCGGGTTAAATTGAAAGAGGATGAGCAAAAGTTTTTCATAAGCATTCCAGGTTCTCTATAAGTCAAGACATGAAGAGTTTTCTATCGATCAGCGATCCATGATCTGTTTACACATTTCTTCCAAATTGAAGGAATCAAGGTTTAAGCAAGCAATAGATAGACAAAAATCCTTCGTTAATTTCTCCTCGATAAATCTCATTCCTAGGTGGTGGATACCCAATCTCCTATCGTTTACCTCAAAGTCACGATCCTTTCCGTCGAGTCATTTGACCCCATCATCTTTTGCGCCATGTCCGCATTGCGCGGCCACGCTTGCCACCTTCTTCTTGCGGAGGCCGATCGCCACTTCGCACATGCCACCATGGCCGCCGCCCACATCGCCGAGGCATCTCGATGCCAACCACTACCGTGCCATGCGCCAATACCACCGCATCGATCAACTGACCCCTCCTCCAAGTGGCCTTGAGCACCATCGCCACTGCGCCACGGTGACGGCCCATAAAAAGGAAGTCCCCCCCTCGCCAACCGTCCACCACAGAGCTTTGTCTCCATTTGAGTTTGACCTTTCCATCGCTCTCCCCTCCCTTTGGCTGCTCTTAGCCTGCAAGCCACGTACGCCATTCCTCGCCGAGCAAGCTTTCCCTCGTCTCCTCGGTGTCCCAAAGAAGAAGTTTAGAAGAAGACCACAAGAAGAATCCCACCCGATGTCGCTAAACCCGACTCATTTTCCGGAGATGTTTGATTCCATCTCGTCGGACTCTAGTAGAACCGTACGTCTACTTTGTGTTCCAGTTCTTGATGGTTTAGCTTTTCATGTGTACATTCATCACCGCTCCCAGGCACGAGCGACATTGATATCCTCATCAATCCTGCTATATCCCCCGGAGACTTCCCTCTAATCTTGTTGTCAAATCTCGGGACGAGGTTTCTTTTAAGGGGGGTAGATTGTAACACCCTAGGTGTTTATTAAAGGTAAATACCTCAATTAGTTGTGTTAATCATGTTTAATTGGTTCATAAGCATGTTTGACGTGATTGGGCACACTTTTGCACATAAGACCTCGGTCAAAATCCCTAATCACGGCCAAACCCTAGATCTACTTTAAAGGCTGAAATGGTTTTCTTGCGCGTTCTCCAAATTTCACTATAGAAGTTCAAAATCGACCAATACGAAAGTTGTTCGTTATTTCCGGGAACACATTTTTTGTAATTGGCGGACATTCCAATTTTGAGTGCAAATTGGCCAAAAATCGGTTTGACCGCGCCGTGAACAAGAATTCGAGCCGTGGAAAAACCGCAACTTTGGCCGACGTTCCCGGCAAACCGTTGATCAAAACATATGTTGCCCTTTGGGAAAGTTTTAGGTCTATAGATCCTCTACAACTTTGCTTTTTGGAGATTTTGAAGTTAGTTGTCACTTTTGGGAGTTATGCAATTTCGAAACAGGGCATCCGGAGTTGAATTGATGTCAATGTCATACTTGTCGAACCGCGAGCGCACGCGGGGATTCAGGCCGCGCCGGCCACGTGCCGCGCACGCTCGGTTCCGGCGTACGGACGCCCCGACGTCTCCGCTATGGACCCGCACTCGACCTCGGCCTCTCCATCTCGTTTCCTTTTGTACATCGCGCGTAGGGACGAACCGCACGCATGCGCCGGCCACGCGCCGGACGCGGCGGGCAACCGCTTCCACGCGCGTACGCGCGGCTGGCCGACAGGGCTCGAGTTTAAGGGGAACCGGCTTGGGGCGCCGCGACGTCACTTCGTTGTCCTCGCCCCTCTACGCGCCAGCTCGCCCGGCTCTTCATTCGCACGCCGTCGCCACCGCTTCAGTGCCGCCGCCGCTTGCTGGGCACGGCCGAGCCGCCCCAAGTCGGCCAGCCCCCGCCCTTCCGTGTCGCGTTTCTCCCGTCTTTCTCCTTCCACCGGACCTCCTCAGCACCACCGCGACGTTGCCCAACCACCGGGACGTGCCTACACCGAGCACGACCGCCCAGACACCGGAGCGTGGTGGCCCAGCGGCTGCAGACCGCATCACCGCCAAGGACGCCCGCCGGCGACGTATCCACCCCCGTCCAAGCCCCAAAACGAGATCGTGGTGAGCCCCTTGTCAATCCCAACCACTTCCCCGGTCCATCCCGGCGATGAGCTCGCCGGACTTTGGATTTTTCCGCCAGCCGGTGCGCCCGGGGACTACATTGCGTCTTCCCCGTTCTTTCCAGGGAGATTTATGCAAGTTTCCAGGGACCCGGCTGTAAAGCTCGTTTTAGGGTTACAGCAGCAACTTCGAAAAATCATTAAAAATCGTAGAAAAAACAGAAAAATTCAAAACCAATTTTGTTGGTTTCGTGGTGAAGAAATCTATCTTTTCTAGAAAACATGTATAGGGTTTTTCTGTACAGTTTTGAATTAAAAATTCAAACTCAGTTTGGAGTATTTTTAGTGTGATTTAAAATATACACATGCTATGAACTTGAATTTTGGATATGTTGCTCTTTATATCATGTCTAGATTTGTGGAAAAAGTTTGCATTATTTTGATGTATATATTTTCAGTTATGATTTATTTAAGCTTTATGCTAGAATAAGTTTGATGCTTTTTATAGCCCATTTAATTAACTTTTCTACAACCACAAGTGCACCCTAGGGCTTTGCCTTGATGAGTAGTACCCCTGGTGTGGTGGATGTGAATTTAGGGAATTGTTTACTAGGTGTTTTGGATTTAATCTTGTGTAGGAGCATAAATTCAAAATCTGAAAAATAATTTGAATTTGCAACCATGCTTTGGTCAGAAACTCAGTCTTGGCATACATGACCTGCAGGAGAAAGTTGAGATCAAAAAGTTTAATAAATCGTTTTATATGGATTAATGTTGATTTACTAGGCTGCAAATTGTCTTTTTCGTATAAATTAATTTATAAATGATCTGAGGCCAAATTTTGGTGTGAGAGCTTAAACTAAGCATATGTTGCTGTGTGCAAAAGATTAGGTTCATTGGAAGTGTTTTTGATTTAATTTGGATGTATGGTTGAAAGGCTTGTTGTAAATAATTAAAGAAATAAATGGAAATTAAATGTTCTAAATTATAAAATCATGTTTGTTTCTGTTTTTATTAAATTAAACACACCCCCTTGCTGTTTGGTGAAGTTAAGTAACTTAAATTGCTTAGATGTGCACACAATCACCATCAAAATAGTGTTTTGTTATTTATCAAACACACCAATAATTTCTGTAAGAAAATAATGTTGTTTGGATGAATGTGCCCAACAAGAGTTGGTTTGTGGTAATTCTCCCACTTTCACCATAATCTAATGCATGTGCATGTAAACGCGTAGATCTTCTTGACGGGACATACACGCTCACCCAGGAGGAGGAGGGAGCAGCTAGTGGAGAGTTGAATCAAGTTAGTGTGCGGCAAGACCTGGACCAAAGTCCAGAAGAGCCCAAGGCTTGTGTCGGTGTAGAGTCTGAGGAAGGCAAGCACCGGTTTCATCTAACCCATCTTTTATAAATGAAAATCATGTCCTTTACTTTTCAGTATTTTATGCTTTACTTTGTGCATTTAAGTTTCAGGAGTTGCTTTGAAACCTAGATGCATGATCCTTAGGTCTCCTATGCTCTTTTACTAGTATGTTAGGAACGCTAGTGCCATGCTCTAAGGATACGGTAGAAGTCGAGTAATGACTCATTGCTCGTGAGATATAGGATGCTTATGTTGGAATCATAAGTTGTTTAAATTGACTCGCTCATGTGGTAAGAGCAATGGGTTCGGTCTCGACCGAGTAGCATGGTGCTGGTCCTAAGCTATTGAACGTACCAAGTGCTTGTCGGGAATGGGACCGGTAAGCCTAGTACCTTCGAACCGGGCGGGATCTTTCTAGCTACCCGCTTGGGATGTGTCTCCGGGCTAGCTACCCGTGGTATAGTGTGTGAGTCCTGACCGGTCGGGTTAGACCCTCCGATAACCGTGTACCGAGTTTGTAGCGTCCGATCCCAAACCGTGGGATGTTGGGAACCGCCCTGGTCGGGGTAGACCCCGCATTT
Source organism: Cenchrus americanus (assembly GCA_947561735.1). NCBI lineage: Eukaryota > Viridiplantae > Streptophyta > Magnoliopsida > Poales > Poaceae > Cenchrus > Cenchrus americanus. Next base: position 199,407,204 of record OX387240.1, read on the forward strand.
GCTTTTATTTGAATTCTTGGGGTCTACTTCTTCCGTGCATCTTGGGTTTACCTTGCAAGGATATAAATCGATCGATCGTCTGGCCACTCGCCGTTATCCGAGTCGGCTTGACCACTAGCTACCCCATGTTTATTTATGGAACAATTTGGGATTAATATTGTTACATGTTTCATATTGTTTGAACAACATGCTTGTTTAGTGCAGGTGCTCACCTAGAATGGTTAACATACTAGAACTTGAGCTAAAATATGAAAATAAGGATCAATTCTTAGTCGCTTTTGGCAAAACAAACCCAGTAGCCAAAAAGCCTTACATGTCTAGCTGTACTTTATTTTTGTCGGGTAAGTCTTGCTGAGTATTAGTACTCAGCCTTGCTTAATTTGTTGTTTTCAGGTAATCCCATCTGGCCTGGTTCTATCCCAGATGGTTGGGAGCTTGAATGGGAAAACGATGATGAGGAGTGATATGCATGGATGGCCTCCCGTGTGTATCATGCGCTAGTTTTATTTTCCGCTGTTTAAACTCCCGAACCATGTTTACTTTTATGTATGAAAAACCTGGTTTGTAATAATGTTGAACTTGTGAAACTTGTTATGTAATGTAATGTTGTACTCGGTCCCGCCTTCGTGTGGGCTTAGCGCATATCAACGATCCCGTTATATGTAATTTACCGGGCTTTACCGGCGGAAGCGACTTAATAATTCTTTATTTTTCCTTAATGGCCATGTGGACCGGCTTAGGCGATAATACGGAATTATTTTGGGCGGTTCGTCACTACCCGGTTACCATGTCGTGATGATGGCCCGCGAGCGGTTGCGTGGCCGCCGCGCCGTGGTGGGGCCCGCTTGTCGGCGAAAGAATATTCCACCCGCAAGCAATGCGCGCGGGCGTGCGCTCCGGAGGGCACGCCCGCGGCCTATAAATCCAACGGAAGGGGAAAGGGCGGTTTTCACCTTAGCATTCTCCGTTCTTACTCCTTGTGTCCCGGCCCCCCGAGTCATTCTCGCCATCGCGCCCCTATTCTAAGAGCTCTTCTTGCTCCCCGTTCTTCGCTTCTTTGTCCGCTCGCATGGCTCCCCAGCAACCTCTCACCATCGTCGACCCATTGGCATGGGAGCGCTCGACGGTGACGCGGCCGGGTACCGAACCGGGCCGGTAACCGCCGGCCACCGGCGGAGAACGAAGATGGACGGCCGACCGAGTGGATCGTGCCGTCGGGGAAGGGAGCAAGCGCCCAACCCTCCGAGCGGCTACGTGGTCGGCTTCGTCCGCTTCCACGAGCGGAGCATTATGGCGCCGCGAGCCGTGATATGCGAGCTCTCTGCCACCACTACGGCGTGGAGCTCCACAACTTCGCGCCAAACGCGATCTCGCAGGCGGCCAAATTTGTTGGCGTTTGCGAGGGCTTCCTGGGGATCCCGGTGAACTGGGATCTCTGGGTTCATCTTTTCCGTGCGGAGCTGTTCACGTTGCCGACGACGGAGCCGAGGACCCGCCGCGCGGTGCGTGCCGGCGGCATATCGCTCGGGCCGTGCGGGGGCCGCCGCAAGGACGACTACATCCCCCGCACGATGACGACCAACAATGCGGGCCGGGGAGCGGGGGTGGTTCTATTTTCGCAACGACGAGCCCGCCCCCCCCTACACACCGGCTCGGTGCTCGGGGAGAGGCCCGCCTCCCGGCACCACGGGGTGTCTCCGTCCCGCACCGTGCGCGGTTGGACTCGCTCCCCGGCCGCGCCGAGGAATCTAGCGGGCCGTGGGCCGAATGCGGAAGTCGTCCTCGCCCACCTCCACCATCGGCGGATCGTCCTTTGATGGAGAGGCCGCTCCGCATCTTCGAGATGATCAAGGAGGCGGACCCCCGTCGCGTTGGCGAGGTCGCGGTCGCCGCAGCCCCCTCTTGCGGGGGTATGCGGCTACCCGGCCGGTGCGCTATCGACCCCAAGACCGGCGCAACGACGGGACCCCGTGGGATCTTGAGATGCGCCCACCGCCCAACCGGTGAGTGGAGTTCTTGATTTCATTCTTGATTTTGCCGCCTTCTCGGGTTGTTGATGCATTCTAATGTTTCGCCCGCAGCTTGTGAGCGTGAGCGCCGCGAAGTCCGAGCCGCCCACCCCCCCGCCCGCGCGCGCTCGCACGCGCGGCGCGCGGCGGCCGAGAGCGGGAGCGGGCGGCGCACAAGAAGCGCCGCGCACACGACATTGGAAGCGTCACGAGCGAGGAGTGAGGAGTACCCCGCCGCGTGAGCAGCGAGGGGCTCTCCTCGCCGGGACCGAGGAGTACTCGTCATCGGACGAAGAGGAGGAAGAGGAGGAAGGGGTTAGGGGGTAGGCCCTCCCCGATAGGTGGGAGCCCGCACCCCCGCTCACGCGAGCCGGCTCCGGTGGCGGGAGCAAGATCGCCCGGGGCGGGCGCGGAGGCGCCCGCCGCCGTGCAATCGACAACAGGGCGCGCGCGGGTCGCGAGGCGCGCCGACGCGCGTCTCGGAGGCATCCGCGCGCGCGGCGGTGGGCGCCCGCGCGCGCGGTGGGAGAGGGCCGGAGGTGCGGCGGCGGTTGCGCGAGCCGCACCCGCAACGTCGGCGGGGGACCTCGAGGAAGAGGAAGCACGCCTTCTCCTCCTCGAGGTAAGGGATCGTCTTTTCGAGGGGTCGCGTTCCCGCCGGGCGAGAACCTGACGCTTGTTTGCGTCTCCGCGGGTGGTGCCAACCGTGCCTCCCCTCACACCGGCCAAGGTGTTGAGGGCGGACGCGTCCATCCCCACCCGACGGCATTCGTCGAGGGCGCCGCGGGCGGGGTGAGTGCGGCGGCAACAACGGCGAGAGCTCGCAAGTTGCGGGCCGAGGCCTCGAGGCCGCGGCCGGTGGTTTCGCCGGCCTGCGGCCGCAGGCCGGCGGCCGTCGAGGAGCGGCGGGCGCCGGGCCGTGGTGGAGGCGCAGCAGGCGACGGCCGTGGCGGGGGCGCGGGCCGGGGGAGGCACGGCCGCGCGGCGTCGGTTGAAGTGGCGTTGCCGGCGGCGTCCGCCGTGGAGGGCCACCCGACGCCCGCGGTCGGCCGAGACGCGACCGGAGGTAGCGGGCCGCGACGCCGCGGCGGGAGATCGCGGCCACGGAGGCACCGGTCGGAGGCGGGGGTGGGGACGCAGCGGGAGCCTCGCACCCCCGCGCGGCTCCCGGGCGGTGGTGGTGGAGATCCCGGACGACGACTCCCCGCCGCCGGTGGGGACCGGTGGGTGAACTTCCCCACCCTCGTCCTTCGAGTCCCGTGAGGGGGTACTCGTAAGGCGGCGGGATGGCCACATGGTGGCCCGAGGCCGAGGGCACCGCGTCGAGGCTTCTTCTTCCCCGCGCCGGCCGCTCGCTCCGGGAGAGGGGCGTGTCGACGAGCCGCCCGCCTTCGCCGACGCTCAAGAGGAGCAACGGTCGTGGGGGGAACTCGTGACCACGACGCCGCGCTCAATCGGCGTTGAACGAGGCGCCGCGGATCCACGGCGGCCCCGGCGTGGCGCGTCTTCCGTGTGAGGCACTCGTTGCCCCTTCTCTTCGATTTTGTCGTCTTCATGCTTGTTCCTCGCGCGCGACGCTCACCGATTTCGGTCCGTTGGTGGCAGGAGCTCGAGGATCGCGCCCACGATAAGTATGACGCCTTTGACCGGATGAGTGCCGAGCTCCGCCAGCTCCGGGAGCGGTGCGATGCTTTCGACGCGCTCGCTGACGCCTTGGGGACTCCAGACAGCTGGCTGTCGTACCGGGCTGAGGCCCTGCGCGACCAGCTCCAGGAGGCAGGCCGCGGCACACCCCTCCACCCTCGAGCGAATTTGCACAGCCCTCATCAATCGGGATGAGGCGCTGCAGCAGGCGCGGGGGATATGGAGAGGATGCGCACGTTGGCGTCCAACTGGGAGGCGGAGGTGGTCACCGTCCGGGCTGACAATCAGGAGCTCCGCTCGTGGCTCCGGAGGCGCGGGGCCGGCGCAGCCGTGCCGAGGAGAGGGCGCGCGCGGCTGAGCAGAAGGCCAAGGAGGCCGACGAGCTGAAGGCCACCCTCGACGCCAAGATCGCTGCGCTCGCCACGGTGGAGGACCGGCCTCCGCAAGAGCGTACCGCCCGCCGTGGGGCCGAGGGGCGGCTCCGGCGAGAGCGGTCCGCTCTTGTCGACGCCCGGTCGGCGCTCGAGCGGGAGCGTACCGCTCGCGAGGCGGCGCGAGTCGCCGGAGGAGCGGAACGCTAAGTTCTCGAAGCTCGAGGGCGCACCGGTAGCTCTTAGCATCACGAGCGCGGATCGGGAGAGCGGTCCCTCAAGGAGCGGAGCGCCCTCGTCGTCGACCGCCGGCGGGCGGTTGAGGCCGAGCGACGCGCCCTCGAGGTGGAGAAGAAGCGAGGTTGAAGGTAGGTCACCGTTTCGTCTCTTGTTTTGTCGATCTTTCCTTTGAAGGTTCGTTCCTCCTTCCGATCTCTTTCGCCGGCAACGTTCGGGCTCGCGCACCGCGCCGGGCACGCAACCGACCGGCCGAGGCGTTGTAGGCTTCCTACAACTCCTCCGAGCGGGAGCTATTGGAGCGCGCGTTCCGCGGCCCTCGATACCCGCCAGGCCGTGGAGGAGGGCGAAGCGCGCGGCCGGAAGCTCATTGGCCGCCCGCCCGCGCGCCCTCGGCGGGCACGTCTCCGGCGCATGCACCACGCTCCGCATCTCGGCGTCCGAAGGCTCTTGGAGTGGTGCGATCTCACTACGAGATCAACTTCGAAGCCGTGGCGCAGGGCTACATCGTCCCGAGGGCGTCAAGGATGAAGTGGCGATGGAGCGCGTGGACGCGTTAGGCCGCCGACGCCGCCGAGGCGCTCGCCGAGGCCTTCGAGGACTTCTTGTTTCCGGACGCCGCCGAAGCCGACGCTCCTTAGGCCCGAAGATTGCCGGGCGCCGGGCCCCTTTTTTGTTTGTATGTTAGTACGTGGGCCGTGTGGCCATGTAAATGAACAATCATTTTGTTTCAAACACTTGTGGGAGCAAATGATGTTTGTTATTTTTATGGCGCTGTTTTGTTTCTTCCTTTGCACGAGTGATTTCGAGTTAGGGGAGTTCGATTTTCGCAAACGACCCCGCCGGGCCGGGGGCAAGAGAGAAGGGTCGTATCCTCGTGGAGGCGTAGGCTATCTCTCGGCTTGCGCGCCCTTTCCGCTAGGTCGTCCGCGCCCCGTTTGAATTTTGCTCGAGGCTCGGTGTCGAATCATTCTTAGCGCACGTGGGTTTTTTGAAAAAATGGGACCATTTTTTGGGGGGGGGGGATGCCCCCCGTAGTAGCCCCGAGGGTGACTTGGTTTTCTGGGGAAAGCCGAGTTGCCCTTTTTATTGAATTGTTGCTATTTACATTTGTACCACCAACTGGGGTGTTGGGCTTTGCGATTTACATCAGAAAAACTTGAAAATCCTAGCTAAGGATAGAAGCGACGTAGCTGCTGGATGTTCCAAGCGTTGGTGAGTTCCTCGCCGTCCTCATTGGCTAGCTTGTACGTGCCGGGCTTGAGCACCTTCACCACGACGTAGGGTCCCTCCCACGGAGGTGATAGCTTGTGGCGTCCTCGGTTGTCTTGGCGTAGCCTTAGGACCGAATCCCCCTCGCCGAAGTCTCGCCGCGCACCTTTCGGGCTTGGTGACGCCCGAGGGACTGCCGGTATCTTGCGGAGTGCATCGGGGCCACGAGGCGCGCTTCATCCAGTGGGTCGAGTGAATCCTCGCGGCCCGCCGGTTGGTGTCCTCGTCATAGCCTCTCACCCCGGGCGACCCATACTCTAAGTCCGTGGGGAGGACGGCCTCCGCGCCATGGACTAGAAAGAACGGGGTGAACCCGGTGGCTGCGCTTGGGGTGCGCCACGGTGCCCAATCCACACGGATGTGGAATTTGTCGCAAAATTCAAGAAATTTCCCCGCCCGTGAACTGGGACCCGTTGTCGGTGATGATGGAGTTCGGCACTCCGAAACGATGGACGATGTCGGTGAAGAACGTCACCACTTGCTCAGCTCTGAGGTTGGTGATGGGGTGCGCCTCTACCCACTTGGAAAATTTGTCGATTGCGACCAACAAGTGGGTGAAGCCCTCGGGCGCCTTTCGCAAGGGCCCGACGATGTCCAGCCCCCACACGGCGAAAGGCCATGTAATGGGGATGGTCTGCAGGACGTGCGCAGGGAGGTTGGATTTTTGGGCGTAGAATTCGCACCCTTCGCAAGTGCGCACGATCTCGCTGGCATCTACGACCGCGGTGGGCCAGTAAAAGCCTTGGCGGAACGCGTTGCCTACGAGGGTGCGGGGCGCGGCGTGGTGGCCGCAGATCCCCGCATGTATGTCCCGGAGGAGCTCGCGCCCCTCGGGGATGGGCACGCATCGCTGCAGGATGCGCCGGCGCGCGCGCTTGTACGGCTCGCCGTCGACGAGGGCAAAAGATTTGGCCATCCCGGCGATGCGTCGGCCTCGGATCGGTCCAAGGGGAGTTCCCCTTGGTCCATCCGAGCGATGTATTTGTCACGCCGGTCCGACCTCGCCGGGGAGCCGGCTCGACGTCCACAACCCCGGCCCTCGCCGGCGCCGTACCCCTCGAGGAGGGAGAGCACGTACGCCTCGTTCGAGGGGTCCTCGTCCATGGGCTCGCGCCCGCCGGACTCGAGGTAGCCCCCGAGGGTTCCGTGTGGTTCGAGGGGTGCGGCTCGAGGGCGACGGACGGTTGGGCGATATCTCGGGCGAAGACGTTCGGGGGGACGGATCCGCCCCGACGCGATTTTGGCAAGCTCGTCCGCCTCCTCGTTGTACCGGCGGGGCACGTGATTAAGCTCGATGCCGTAGAACTTATCCTCGAGGGCCCGCACGGCCTTGCGCATGCTTCCATCTTGTCGTCGTGGCGGCTCACGTTTTTCATGACTTGGTCGATCACGAGCCGCGAATCTCCCCGCACGTCGAGGCGTTTGACGCCTATTTCTATGGAGATCTTGAGGCCGCGGAGAGCGGGGCCTCGTATTCGGCCATGTTGTTTGACGCGGGGAAATGGAGGCGTCATCGCGTACCGCATGTGCTCCCCGAGGGGTGACACGAAGAGCGGTCCGCGCCCGCCCGGTCTTCATCACGGAGCCGTCGAAGTAGCGCAGTCCGACGTTCGCCCGGATCCGCGGCGGCGGCAACTGCGTGTCTGTCCACTCGGCAACGAAATCCGCCAAGATCTGGGACTTGATGGCCTTGCGCGGGGCGTAGGCGAGCGTTTCACCCATCGGCTCTTCCGACCACTTGGCGATCCCCGCCCGCCGCGTCCGGATTGCGGATGATCTCTCCTAGTGGAAAGGAGGAAACCACCTTGTGACGGGGGTGGGCCTCGAAGTAGTGGCGGAGCTTGCGCCGCGCGAGGACCACCGCATAGCGCGGCTTCGGACTTGGGGGTAGCGTGTCTTGGTGTCGGACAAGACTTCGCCGATGTAGTACACCGGCCACCGGACCGGCAAGGCGTGCCCCTCCTCCGTGAGCTCTACCACGATCACGGCGCCGACCACCCGGGTGGTCGCGGCCCACGTAGAGGTGCGGGGGGCTCGCCGTCCCGTGGTGGTGTGAGGATTGGGGCGTGGGTCAAGGACACCTTCAGCTTGTCAAGCGCCTCTTGGGCCTCGGCGGTCCAGGAGAAGTGCTCGTGCTTCTTGAGGAGGCGGTAGAGGGGCAAGCCTTTCTCGCCGAGCCGCGAGATGAAGCGGCTCAAGGCGGCAAGGCACCCCGCACCTTTTGTACCCCTTTGAGGTCCCGAATCGGACCCATTCGCTCGAGGGACGCAACCTTTTCGGGGTTGGCTTCGATGCCTCGCTGGGAGACTATGTATCCTAGAAGCATGCCCCGCGGCACGCCAAAGACACATTTTTCGGGGGTTCGGTTTTACCCCGTTGGCCGATGGCGGCCGAACGCGATGCCGAGGTCGCCAACCGGGTCGTCCGCCTTCCCGGTTTTCACGACTATGTCATCCACGTACGCCTCGACGGTCCGACCGATGTGGTCTCCGAAAATGTGCCGCATGCACCGTTGGTACGTCGCACCCGCGTTCCGGAGGCCGAACGACATCGCGACGTAGCAATACATCCCGAACGGCGTGATGAATGAAGTCGCGAGCCGGTCGGACTCCTTCATTTTGATTTGATGGTAACCGGAATAGGCATTAAGGAAACAAAGTAGCTCACACCCGGTGGTCGAATCAACAATTTGATCGATACGTGGCAAAGGAAAAGGAACTTTTGGTCATGCTTTATTAAGACTGGTGTAGTCTACACACATCCGCCACTTCCCATTCTTTTTTCTTTACTAGTACAGGATTGGCTAGCCACGTAGGGTGGAACACTTCCTTGATGAACCCAGCCTCGAGGAGCTTCCGCAGCTCCGCTCCGATCGCCCGCCGCCGCTCCTCGTCGAAGCGGCGGAGCCGTTGCTGCACGGCGCGGGAGTGAGGTAGGATGTCAAGGGAGTGCTCGGCGACCTCCCTCGGGATGCCTGGCATGTCCGAGGGACTCCACGCGAAGATGTCGGCGTTGGCGCGGAGGAAGTCGACGAGCACCACTTCCTATTTCGGGTCGAGGGTTGAACTGACCCTCAACGCCTTGCCCTCGGGGGCAGCAGGGTCGAGGGGCACCTCCTTGGTCTGTTCCGCAGCCTCGAAGCTGCCGGCGTGCTTGGCAGCGGAGTCGAGGTCCTCGTTGACCATCTTCTCCAAGTTGGTCACCAGCGCTTCATCCAGCACTAGTGCTTCCGCGTGCTTCACGCACTCGACGTCGCAGTCGAAGGCGTGCTCGATGGGCGAGCCCACGGTGATAACGTCGTTCGGCCCCGGCATCTTCATCTTGAGGTAGGTGTAGTTGGGGACAACCATAAACTTGGCGTAGGAGGGCCGCCCAAGTATAGCGTGATACGCACCCCTGAACCCCACCACCTCAAAGGTGAGCATCTCCTTGCGGTAGTTGCTCGGAGTGCCGAACCAAACAGGCAGATCGATCTGCCCAAGGGGGCCGGACGCGCGCTTGCCCGCGCGACGCCATGGAACGGCGTCGTCTTCCGGGCCGCAGCTGGTCCAACCCGATCCCCGGCGAGCGCGGCGTGTACGGGTAAAGGATGTTGAGGGCTGCCGCCTCCGTCCATCGGGACCTTCGAGAACCGCGCGTTCCCTATGACCGGGTCGACCACCAGTGGGTACTGGCCCGGATTGGGGATGCGGTTCGGGTGATCCTCGCGGCGAATGTGATGGCATCCCCCGACCGAGTCAAGGAAGGAGGGAGGCGCCTTCTCCGCGGCGAGAACCTCGTGCCGCTCCCGCTTGCGCTGGTGGCTCGACATGTCGACGGTTGGCCCCCCCGAAGATGAGGAACACGTTCTCCACAGCGGGGAAGCCGCCGGCGTCACCGTCACCTCTCGTCCTTCTTGGCTTCGGCGTCCTTCACGGCGGCACGGCCATAGAACCGCTTGAACAAGTCGCATTGCTCGAGGGTGTGGTTCACCGCCGTCTTGTGATAGGGACATGGCTTTTTCAAGCATGTCGTCGAAAACCCCGGACCTCGAGGGGCCGGTCGAGGGCCCCGTCGAGCCGGGTCAATAGCAAGGGCCTCGGCGTCGTTGCCGTCGCGTCCCCGCTCGCGCGCCCCGCTTGTCCTTCCGGTGGGGCTCCTTGGACTTGCTGCCCTCCGCGGGCGCGTCGTCCGTGCGCTTGCCTTTCTTGCCGTCGAAGATCGCTCCCACAGCCTCTTCGCGTGAGGCAAAGCTGGTGGCGATGTCAAACAGTTCGTTCGAGTCGACCGGCGGGCCCCGGCTCGCGCACGAGGTCCCCCGTACGTGGTGCCCTCGAGGAAGGCGTGTATAATCTCGGATTGCGCCACGCTTGGGAGCTCCGTGCAGCGCTTGGAGAAGCGCCGTATGAAGTCCCGGAGTGACTAGCCGGGCTTCTGGGTGCAGGAGCGCAAGTCCCAGGAGTTCCCAGGGCGCACATACGTGCCCTGGAAGTTGCCAACGAACGTGCGGACCAGGTCATCCCAGTTGTGGATCTGGCTGGCCGGCAGGTGCTCGAGCCACGTCCGCGCCGAGTCGGCGAGGTGCAGGGGGAGGTTGCGGATGATGACCTCGTCACTGGTGGCTCCGCCCACGCGGCACGCCAGGCGGTAGTCGTTGAGCCACACGCGAGGGTCCGTCTCCCCCGTTGTACTTGACAATGGTCGTCGGCCGGCGGAAGCGCCGGGGAAAGGCCGCCGCGCGCGATCTCCCGGCTGAACACGCGGGTTCCCGGGGGTTCCGGCGTTGGTGAGCGGTCCTCATCGCTATCGTAGCGTCCGCCCCACCGAGGGTGGTAGCCTGCTACCGCCCGCGCATCCGCTTTGCTCGTCCGCCGAGCGTTGATGACATTGCGGGCGTCGCCATCCCGCGCCTGCCCACGTGTGTCGAGGAGTCACTCCTTAGCCGGCGTGCGCCTCGGGTTGGCGGGGTGCTCTGTCGCTCTACCCGCGTGTACCGAGGGTTCAGGCCCCTACGCGCCCCCATCGTCCCGCGCGTCCCCCTGCCGGCGGATGCGGGACGGCGAGCTCTCGGCCCGTTGGACAACCACTTGCTCGATGAGCGCTGCGCCTCACGGTGTGGGTTCCGCGCCTCGGGTGTCGAGGGGGCGGGCATGGCCCGCGGCAGCGTTGCGACGGCAATGAGCTTTTGGCTCGCTCGCGGAGGCGTGTCGGGTTGTCGATGTTACAATCGGCGTTGATGCGGTCGCGGGCCGTATGCCCGGCTCACACGCGCGTTCGTCACGCGCGGTCGCTTCCCCCCGCCATAGAGGCGCGGAGCAACCGCACCGTCCGATACTCCTCCGCCGCCTTGGCCTCGAGTTCGCGGGCTTGGGCCGCTGCGCATTGATATCGGCCCCGCGTGGGGGTGAAGGAGCGAGGGCGCTTGGTCCCGCCGCCGGGCGCGAAGCGGTCCCTAGAGCGGCCGGAACTTCTCCGTCGCCGGCGCCCGTTGCGCGGTGGCATTCGCCGGGTTGTTAGCGATGACGACGCAACATTCCCGCACGGGATCGTAGCTTCCGGTGCCGGAGTCGTCGGAGCGGCCCGAACCAATAGTCCGTGGCATCGAGAAATCGCCCGAACACATCGCGGGTCCCGCACGCCGGAGAAGTCACACTCCGCGTACCCGTGCAAGTTGGAGGGTGGCAACGCGTCGAGAGAACCTAGGGACGACTCGTCGCCGGCGGATGCGCTAGGGTCCCCGGCAACGTAAACGTGGCGGCCGGGGGAACCCCGCGCATTACGGTGCCGGCGTTGGCGTTGGCGGTGTAGGCCGCCGTGGCGCCGCGCGGCACCGATGGGGAAGCGTGGCCGGAGACCGTGCGCTCCCCCGCCGGGGGCGGCCGTCGTTGTGCCGACGGGCGCGCCGCGTTGTGAGGCGACGCGCTCGGCGTGCCGTCGCTCCGATCGTGCCCGGCGCGAGCGCCGGCCGAGCGGCGCCGTGACGTTGATGGGCCCGCGGCCGTCCGTGCCGGCGGGCATTGGCGTCGTGGCGACCCGTGCGGCGGCGGCCGGGCGGACCCGGCCTGGCGCCGCGCACGAAGTTCCTCACGGTTGGTGAGGCGCATCGAGGTAGCCGTTCCCCGCGTTGCCGGAAATTCGGGCCCCCAAACCGGATTTCGAACCCGGCGGGGAGGGGGTCCGAGCTGCCCATAGAGTAACGCGTGCCGCGGTACTCGGTGCGAATCACCATGGAGGGAGTTGACGGCGGATTGACCTTCAGCGCTCGCGTGCCCCATGGTGGGCACCAACTTTCGGTGCGGAATGTGGTCCCGACACTAACCAGTAGTAAGCGCCAAGGTCTATCCCTCAATGGTCGATGCTAAACAACTAAAGACACAAGATTTATCCCGGTTCCGACCGGGGGCCGTACATCCGGCGGTGGTGTGCTCGGGGCACCGTATTGCTCGGCACCGGGTGCCTATAGTGGGGCGGCTACAAGCAAGGCGGGAGAGGAGGCGTGGCCTCCAAGTCCCCGGTGGAGTGATCGTGATGGGTTCGGATGTTGTGGGAGAATTGGAGAATGTGTGTTGTCTTATGTGCCCTTGTCCCCTGCGGCGGGGGAGTTCACCTTCCTTTTATAGACCAAGGAGAGGGCGAATTACAAGCATGCCGCACTATTCAGCTACATGGGGAAGTATGGTGTGCAACGCCGCAGAGTAGGCGGCCGCCTTGACGGTCCTTGCCACGATCTGGTCATCATGGCGTATCTTGTACCCGAACAGTGGTAGCTTCGAGGGTAGGGGCGTAGTAGCTGGCCGTGGCGTCTTCAGAAAGGCTTGGGGAAGCCGTTGACGGCGATCCGTACGGGGTACAGTGGTAGGCGTTGCGGCGTCCCGCCCCCGCGTGCCGCACGGCGCCGGAGTGGTTGTGGCGGTGCCGGGCGTGGTGTCGCGAGCACGGGGGCGGCCGCTCGCGACCAACGGTGGCGGGGATGGCGTCCCGCCGGCCTAGCGTCATGACACGGCCCCGCGGGTTCACGAGAAAGCGGTTCGAGGGTGTGGCCGGCCCCCCTTCGAGGGCTCGGCATGTTAGTCGTACGGGAGTAGGCGGCGCAGTGTCACGGGGCTGACACCGGCCACGTCGCACAGTCCCCCACAGTGGCGGGGATGGGTTCCCCCTAGGGAGTTGGTGCAACAGGACCGGGGCGTGAGTCCCAGGCGCATGATGGCGCCGCCCTGCCGTGCCAGAGCATTAAATGTCCGTACCCGCGTGCGGGAACGGACGTGCGTGTGAGGGAGCCTCGAGCGAGGCGGAGGCGAACCCTCGAGCGAGGCGGAGTCTGCTCGAGGGAGCCATGAACCCTCGAGCAAGGCGGAACCCGCTCAAGGGGGCCTTTGAGTGGGCCGCTCGGCGGGCCGCGGGGACCACCGCAAGTGTGGGCCGTGCCCCCGTGTGTGTGCTTAAGTGGGATGTGTTTAGTTTTGGTTTTTTGCGGGTTTTAAGCGAGGATTTCCCCTGGTTGTTTTAGGGGACCCTCAGGGCTGTCCCCGACAATAATTATATGTTTATGTGGATATAAAAATCAGAATTTATCTTCTATCTAAAAATTTGAGAACTTAGAAAGAAAATTGAGGATTTGAGGTAGTGAGTTTGTTCGACTGATTGGTTATTGATGGATGATGTTGATTTGTTGTAAGAGAAAATACTAGTGGTGATTAGTGGTTCACAATTTATACTAAATAGGTGATTCTCCGCACGTTGCTGCGGAATTTGAGAGAGCATTTTTATAAACTATCAATCATGCTACGAATTTAAGATCATTTTCATAAACTATGAACCAATGCCCGGTTGTAATTATTCCCTGATGTATTACATGTAACAAAGCACCAATGCATTCAAAGGGAAAAAGAATCCGACACAGATCTCGTTGGTAATCAGCTGCCGGTCCTGCTGGTTGCCGAAGGCCAGCCACTTCTGAATCACCTTGGAGTCGGATTCATGGCGGCACATGCTCACGATCTGCCCAACAAATTTGCACACCATTATAGATTGCTTGATGGGGCTGCCGTGCTCCAGCAGGTACTGCACCACGTTGTGTCCAAATTGGTCTTCAGACATACTGCTAGCAAACCCAACGATCTCTGTTGTCGCCGTGTGGTGGATTTTCGGGCTCTCGTCCTGTTCGTTTGGCTTATCAACCACCGCCGTGGCGGACTTTTCTCTCGGAACAAATCAGCCCGGTTGTGTGGTGGACTTTCGGGCTCTCGTCCTGTTCGTTTGGCTTATCAACCACCGGCCAGCTGTACTTTTCTCTCAAAACAAACCAGCCACCAAAGAACAACCGTAGCAACGGTATTTTCTCTCGGAACAAATCACTACCGCCCACCGACAAATGAACGAATCGCCTTTCGAAGGCCAACACTTTGCGAGAACATGAGGTACTGATATATGCTATATACGGATCTTCTGAGCATGGAAACAAAACTAAACAAAAATGATGACTTCGATGCATTTGTCGGTGCGGAATGTGGTCCCGACACTAACCAAGTAATAAGCGTCAAGGTCTATCCCTCAATGGTCGATGCTAAGCAATCGGTGACACAAGGTTTATCCCCTGGTTCCCGCCGGGGGCCGTACGTCCAGAGGTGGTGTGCTCGGGGCACTATATTGCTCGGCAAGACCGGGTGCCCGTAGTGGGGCGGCTACAAGCAAGGCGGGGAGAGGAGGCGTGGCCTCCAAGTCCCTGGTGAAGTGGCTGAAGATGTTGTGGGGGAATTGAGGAATGTGAGTGTGGTGCGTCGTATGTTGTCTGTTGTCTCCCGTCTGTCCCCTGCGGCGGGGGAGTTCGCCTTCCTTTTATAGGCCAAGGAGAGGGCGAATTACATGCACACCGCACTATTCAGCTACATGGGGAAGTATGGTGCGCCGCGCCGTAGAGTGGGCGGCCGCCTTGACGGTCCTTGCCGCGATCTTGCCATCATGGCGTATCTTGTACCCGAACAGTGGTAGCTTCGAGGGTAGGAGCACAGTGGTTGGCCGTGACGTCCCCAGGCGGCCTCGAGGGGGTTGCTGACGACGATCCGTACGGGTACGGTGGCGAGCACGGCGGCGTCCCATTCCCGCATGCCTCACGGTCGAGCTGTTACCACCGTGCCCGCATGGGGATGTACGCGCGGGGGCACCCGCCTGCGGTTAACAGTGGCAGGGATGGCATCCCGCCGGCCTAGCGTCACGACCTGGCCCTGCAAGACCACGGGAAAGCATTTCGAGGGTGTGGCCGGCCCCCCTTTGAGGGCTCGGCACGTTAGCCGTACGGGAGTAGGCGGCGTGGCGTCACGGGGCTGACACCGGCCATGTCGCACAGTCCCCCACAGTAGCGGGGATGGGTTCTCCCTAGGGAGTTGGTGCAACGGACCGGGGGCGTGAGTCCCCGGGCGCATGATGGCGCCGCCCCGCCGTTGTCAGAGCATTAAATGCCCGTACCAGCGTGCGGGAAGGGGCGTGCGCGTGCGGAACGCCCTCGAGCGAGGCGGAGCCTGCTCGAGGAAGGCGGGTACCCTTGAGCGCGGTGGGGCCCGCTCGAGGGAAGCGTGTACCCTCGAGCGGGGCAGAGCCCGCTCGAGGGAGCTGTGTGCCCTCAAGCGAAGCGGATCCTGCTCGAGGGAACCTTTGAGTGGGCCGCCTTGGTGGGACGCGGGGGCCACCACGGCGTGGGCCGTGCCCCGTGTGCGCGCTTAAGCAAGATGCGTTTAGCTTTGGTTTTTTTACGGGTTTTAAACGGGATTCCCTCATTTGTTTAAGGGGACCCTCGGGGCGTCCCCGACAGCATTGACCCGACAAAACGAAATTAGACTACACAAGAATTGGCCGTTGTTTTTCTCAAATCTAAAATGAATCCAAGATCTTTCAAATAGTTACTTTTCTGGTAACAGATTGACCAAAGAAACTTTAGTAAGGATAAGAAATGGCTTGAAAAGGATAGTAAAATAAAGTTTTTTTTGCCAATAGTAATATAAAATCATGATCCATATATACGGACTAGTACAATCGGGCGCGCGATGCGCGCCCTATAAAGTGCTCTCCATCATGGACAACAATTGTATGTATCTATTGCTAGTAACAAACCGAATTGCATATCCATAGCTAGTAGTTCATATGAGTGTAGATAGATTTATGTACTAAAAGACTCCTAATCGCAATACATGCGACCACACTTGTTAGGTGAAGATCACCTGAGCATCTCATGGTGTCAAGAATAAAATGAAATTATTTTGGAAGGGCTCCATGGTCTTGTCTACCCACCCCACCTATTTGGCGTCCCTTGTATTGCTCCATTCAGGCTGATAAACAAAACATTATGGAAAATAATTAGCAAATACGAAATGGTTACATGATATATATAAATTCAGAGACGAAAAAATTGATTCAAGGCAATACAAATGTAACATAGGAGCTAGATTCATTCGGAAATAGTTTATGTGGCAAGATAAAGGTTAAGTGTTGATATTAGAACAGTTCACCAGACAAAAGAAACTCTGCTAAGTTATTGTATGTACCATGTACGGAGTAATTGATATGGGAAAATATAATTACAAACATGATTTCACTGCAGGTAGACCAGCAACCAACTTTGCTGGCTAAATTGCATAATAGAACGGATGGTAGGTGCAATAAAAAAGTAAATAAAGAATGATCCTGTAGGCTTTGTTATGTCAGCTCTAGCAATAGCAAAAATACATATATTTAGCATCACCCATTCCCTATACTACCTTTTTCCCTTTGGCTTTCTTGTTCGACAACTGATTTCGACTGCATCTCCGAGCGAGATCTTTTCTCCAACAATGCTTTCATCCATTATTACCCTTAGTAAAGGAATCCTTGCTTGCTCCCATTGGCAAAAAGTGTTGGAAGTATGCTCAACTGCAAATCATGTCGCATGACAGAAAGCTTCAACTCAAAATAAGTCCAATTCACAACTAATATCATATTTCCTGTCAACCAAACTACCCCTCGATTTTCTAAAGCATTTGAGCTATCTGATACACTTGTTTTCCGTCAAAAAATAAAATATAATACACTTGCCCCAAAACGAATTGTCAAATGATAAAGGCTAACCAGGAATTCTATAGGACTCATAAGCTTCTAGAATTGGCCATCCAGCCAGAACACATGTGCATCCCTTCTGGTCCTACTTGTGCTGAGATACATAGATTACAAAGAGTCAATTTTTAAAATTCATCATCTTGCAGGCACTAAACTGGAGGGTGTTGAGCTATGCCAATTACAAAAATCAAAGTATATGTAATTTCATCTGAGCCATTTTTCCTTCTTTTGCGAGAAAAAAGATTGTCCATGAAGCTTAGATTAGGTCAGATTATAATCAGAAAGCACAACATGCTGAGCCATTTCAACAAACACGTCATGTGCAAGTGGAGAATAAGGACCATCTTTCTTCAGAAAACTTACAGGCATGCAGGTTTCGATCGACCTTTGGAGAGAACAGTACCCGCACCGAAGAGAAGGTGCGTGCCCCACCGGCCCTGCAGGTCGCGCCCCCCGCCCGCCGGCCCCATCCACCGCCCCCGCCGGCCTCGGCCCTCACCGAATCCGGAGGGGAGGAGCGCCACAGTGAGGAGCGGCGTCGCCATGATGAGAGTGGGGAGTGGCGCGCGACACCACGACAAGGAGAGCGATGACGCGTGTACTTGCTGCGGTTTGTGGCGTGGAATCAGGCGCTGCAGGTAGAGGAGGCCGACGGGTGAGTCAAGGATGCAGTGGTTCCTAAGCTCCTGGAGGGGGGGCGCGAACGAAGGTGCCGTCTGCGGCGGAGAATAGGTCGAAGA
Source organism: Cenchrus americanus (assembly GCA_947561735.1). NCBI lineage: Eukaryota > Viridiplantae > Streptophyta > Magnoliopsida > Poales > Poaceae > Cenchrus > Cenchrus americanus. The sequence goes on from OX387240.1 coordinate 199,424,538, forward strand.
AGCGGGCGCGTGGCCGCCGTCCGCGTGTGGCCCGAGAACCGACCGAAGCCGTCGAGGAAGAGCATCCACCGACGCGGGTGAAAGTGTTGCTCTAGCAGGATGCATTGCGCGGGAGGTGACGCCGACGCGCCGACTGTCCGCCATGTCGCGACGCGAGGAGGCCGGATCCGTCTCCGCGTGACCGTGGAGGCGTGGACGCGGAGCCAGCGGCAGCGCGGGGGTGAGGACCGAGGAGGCCGTCGCTCCCACTACCGATCTGAATCCCACTGGAGTGGGCAGGGCAGCGGCGAAGAGCAGCGGGTGGGGCGTCGGGGAGGGGCTGTGGAAGCTGGCAAGGAGAGGAGGGTTGGAGAGGGGCGGCGGCGGGGTGTAGAGGGAGGGGAGAGGGCGGCGAGGGAGGGGAGTGAGGTTAGGATTCGAGTCCGGGGGTGGGGGTATTAGGTGGGGCGGTGGTGGGAGGAGGTTTTTGCAAAAGTGGCTGATAGTGTTTGTAAAAAACGATACAAACCACGAATTTCTACCACTTCATGTAGAAATAAAGTTTAGCCTGAGGTCTTATGTGAAAAATGTATGTACATGGTTGCTGTGCAGTTTGGACATGTTGAACCAATTCAATATTTATAGAAAACCAAAGGTTTTTTTTTGCGAAACGTCAGGCACACTGAGGAGGGCGACGTGTCGCGTAATGGAGAGGCCACCGATGCTGGAACTGCTGAGGAGCCGAGAATCGGTATGAGCTTTTCATATCTCCGATGCAAAAAGCAAAGCATAGTAACCTTCTGGTCCATTACGAGGACTTTTTATTTCCGTGGAATATATCATCAGGTGCTGCTCTTATTACTACGATCCCTGGTCACTGGAACTAAAATTGAAAAGTACTCTTGGGGTATCCTCTGCAAGCAGAGGAATCATCACTTAGTCAAATAAATATTTCCCACGAAAATTAGAGTGTAAGATTTGGAAAACAAAAAATAAAGATTAGATACATTTGATGGAGTGGATTGCATCTACTTGTGCAGATAAAATACACAGGTGTGCAAAACAATAATAAGATCCTGACCAAAGCTGACATGGGAATTTTGTCGAGCAAATGATACACAACTCATTAAAAAATCATTCACATACAGCTGCAGGCTGCAATAAGAGATTTCATACACATTTAAACACAAAAGGCACCATACAGAAACTCTGTTTTGGCCGGGCATGGCCCCCAACATGGACGGGAGGGAGAAGGAAGAGCGTACATGATCTGGCGAGCAGGCCCCCAAAATGTTGTTCTTGTCCACTAGTGTCCCATGCTGTCTTCTTCACTAATTTGGAGAGGAAGGTGATAGGAGGGGCGGCATATGGCTGGCTAGTTCGCTAAATTGGGAGCCTAATCTAGCAACCCATCCAGATAGTCCACTAAATTGAGAGCCTATTTCTTCTGCAGATTAACACATGCCAGATGATTGGACTAATGATTCCTATGCCTAATCTAGCAACCCATCCAGATAGTCAAACCCTAACCAGGCAAGGGACCCGAGGAAGAGGAAGCGGGAGGAGGGGGTCGGCTACCTCGATCGGCACAGAGCTGCTCGAGAATCGCCACGCCGGTCCAACAGGCGCAGGTGCTGCTCCAGGGGACGGTAGGGAGGCAAGGCGACATGAAGGCGATGGGGCGGCGGCGGACTGGCGCAAGAGTCGGTGCTCCTTCTGCGAGAAGCATGTGCCCGTGGGAACCCACAAGGTCCGGCCCTACTCCCTCCTCCACATCGCCCGCCTGCGGCCGGATCCATGCCCCAAGCAGCACCTTCACCCCTTCACCAGACAGGACCACTGTACCAGCAATCTCCTACCGCACCAACAGGTTGCTTTGTCCGCAACAGTTCCGAAGCCCGACCTGAACCGGCGCACGCTCGCCGTCCGAACTCGCCACCGCAGCTCCTGCTGGCGTGCCTTCCGGATGCACATCTTCCACCAACTTGTCCCTCATCTCTCGAGCGCGTGGTTTTACTCCACTGGCACCACTTCTTGGCCTTTATTTTCCGTGTGGGGGTCGCTCGAATGGAGCAGTGAGGGCGAGGAGATGGAGGAGAAAAATTTGAGTAGGCGTATTAGCTGTGCAGTGATTTGGAACGAGTAAAAGGAAAATAGCGGTGGGAAGGCCATGAGGTGGTGATTGGAAGGCGAGCCGGCGGCTGCGACCACGGTGTTTGCGGCGCCGTGGTGGCGAGGGGGAAGCAAGGGGTGGATGATGGCGTGGATGGTCGAGAGGCCGTACCCAAAAAAAGTTTTCTACGATGATTTGGTAACAGATAAGTAATGCCGGCGGATCGGCTGAAACTGAAAACCAGCCGATTAGCCGAACAAGTTTTTTTAGAGCGATTAGCCGAACAAGTTGAGTGTGTGCTTGAGCGAGCGACAGAGGCTGGACTGGGCTGGCGACTCGGTCCCGTCGAGCTGGAGTCCACGCGCACCCGCGCGGAGAACGTGTCTCCCGTCTTGCACGGTTCGAGTCGACTGTCCAGCCGTCCCGACCCGACCCGTGGAAACCGCCGGTAACCTCTCCATTCCCCGTCCACTCGCCGCCGCCGCCGTCGTCTCGTAATTCGTAAATACTGCCCACAGCCCGCTATCGCACCACGCCCCTCACGAGCACCCCCGCCTCCTCACCGTCCTGCTCGGCCAGCGCCGGCTGCCGCCCCTCGATCGGACCCTTCGCTTAGGTGAGCTCGCTGCTACCTACTGCTCTCGCTTCGCCCCGATCTACGTCGTTGCTCTCGGTCTAGTCCGGTTCAGATCCACTCAAGCTTCCGGCTGCTGCTGCTGCCTTGCTCGCACCGGGATCCAGCGTAGGGATGTTACTCCGCTTCCGTGGCCGCTGAATTGAGGCTGCTCCCTTGTTCATCATGCTTGGAATTAGGATTTGCTGATAGGGTGCTTCGGCTAAGCCAAGCTTGCCTCTACCGAATGAATAAGGTCATAAGGGGTTAGAGTCTCGCCAACCCGATTTAGCGCTGGAACTGTGGCCTGGGGGTAAATTCGCGAGCCCATTCGAGGTTTTCAGCGGAGAGGGACGGGGGTAGGATTTTGTGATGCCGTTGGGCTGTTCCTTTCTGTTGACCCCCTTCATCATCTGACACATGTTCTGATTAGGATTAGCACGAACCTTCGAATTCCCGAATCGTCACATTGGATTGTCCTTGGTTACTTACACATGTTGCCTGATTTGCTGCCTATCCGTTTGCGTCATGCTTTAGGTTGTCTGTGTGATAAACTAGACTGTTACCGGGAATCTGCAGTGTCTGATGTTCGATTTGCTCTCTATGCCTTTTGGAGGCTCTTACACATATGCTTGGTCAATTCCAGGGGTTGATGCTTCCATGCAGCAATTGAAGATTTGATCAGCTGCTGCCACCTTGCTGGCCTTGTTTCTCCTCTCACGTTACAAGGAAGCCATGGCGGGGCGAGAGGAGAGATATGTGAGGTCAGCCTCTTGTTTGACTTCTCATTCTTTGATATCAGAAAGGTTGTGACAAATTGATTATAGTGCCACAAGTTAGTGTGCCTAAATTTTTTTAGTGACCTGGTATCTTATTTTGAAGAAAAAACATCCCAATGTTCAGAGGAAACCTTACTTCAATGGAAATTTATGGTGCCAGATTGAGTCTGGTCTGCTGAAAATTCACACATTCCGCATACTAATATTTTCTGTTGTTTTTGTTCTGTCCAGGTTTCAGGACTGGAGATCAGAGCAATCTGTTTCTGTTGCTTCAGATAGGGTGGTTTCAGAAAGAGGGCATAACGTCTTTGGCTTGCTAAAGGACAGAACTGCAGGAGCCTTTTCATTCCTAGGGAACACTTCTCATTCTGAAACTCTAAACAAATCAGCTTCGGAGGAAAGGAAGCACAAAACAAGAGTTCTTGATCCTCAAGGTCCATTTTTGCAGAGATGGAACAAGATATTTGTGGTATCATGTCTTGTTGCAGTTTTTGTGGACCCATTGTTCTTGTATATCCCTGTAATCAATGGTGAAAAAAATTGCCTGTACTTGGACAAAAAGTTGGCAACCACAGCAAGTATCCTGCGCTTTTTCACAGATATCTTCTATTTACTCCATATGATGTTTCAGTTCAGAACTGGCTTTATTGCTCCTTCTTCTAGAGTGTTTGGTCGGGGTGTCTTGGTTGAGAACACATTTGCAATAGCGAAGCGGTATATGTCAACATTTTTTCTGGTTGATTTCTTAGCTGTTCTGCCGCTCCCTCAGGTACATGTCATACCATCTACTTAGTGAATGTTTCATGTTTGAGTTACTCCCTCCAATACAAATACTTAATGTTTTGGAAAAGATCTAGTCAACCTTTTGAAACTTCGGCTATGAGCAAATTTAAAATGTTTGTCAATTTAATATGTCAGTACTTTCCTAATCTTATAATGTTTTTTGTCAGTTTTTTAAAATATTTTTAGTAGAAAGTTGATGTCAAAGATACACACTGGACACTTTGCCATGTCCAAATCATCAAGTACTGTTGAGTTGAAGGAGTATCTAACAACCATACACTTTGCTAGGATACATGAAAACTTGTACATTTATCCCAAATTTGTACAAGTAGAAAGTTTTAGGGTTTAAAGAGAGGCTACAAGAAAATGTTGTTACCAATTTTGGGATACTTTACAACAAAATGAAAAATTGGAAATGGAGATAGAATTGCCTTTCCTCGTTGGTGCTCGTTCCAGACTGTTTTTGGGAGGTGGGCTGGTTGTGGTTGTGTGGATTTTAGAGATGGCACTAATGCAACCATATTTCGTTCTAGGTGTGCGTTGGGTGCATTAGGGAGAGGCATCTTTGCTATCTCCTTTGTACATATGTTTCTCTCTTCTTAATGAATGATATGCAACTCTCCTACGTTGTTTGAGGACAATATAGATAGAATTTCCTTTGTTTTCAGTTTTGATCTGTCCAGTAAATGATTTAGCTCTGATTCTCCTATTTTGTATAAATTTCTGTTATTCATTTAAGTTTGCTATTCTTAAATATCATATAGTTGTAATTACCTGTGATTTTTCATCAGGTATTTGTGTTGGTGGTGCTGCCCCGTCTCGTAGGTTCTGAAGTTATGAAGGCAAAAATTGTACTACTGATTATTATTATATGTCAATACGTGCCTCGACTGCTCCGGATAATACCACTTTACCTTCAAATCACAAGATCTGCTGGTATACTTACAGAGACAGCATGGGCTGGTGCTGCTTTCAACCTCTTAATTTATATGCTTGCCAGTCATGTAAGTCCCCTTGACACACTTAGCGTTTAACAAGAAAGCATTTTAATAGTGTTTGCCCTTTGCTTACAAAAATTAGTTAATCAAACACCTGTGATCCTAAATTTGTACTGATTTGATTTATCTGTACACGTTCATTTTCTTCTTTCTTGGTTATAATCCGTAAAATAATGAGCTACATTTTGGTTCATGAGTGTATTATGGACACAACACTTTTTTTGCGTTGGGTGGGGGGTGGGGTGGGCCGGGGGTGGGGGATGTCGTATAAACACAACTAGCGGATAACTGGGTACCGACAGCTGCTTGAGATCAGAGATTAGACTAAACAGAATTCAGTTGAAGACTTGAGCGGTGTTGGATGTGTGCATCTCCTTCTACCAGGTTGGGGACAATTCCTAAACCTTAATCATATCACAAAGAGCAAAGACTACATTGAGACAGTTATGACAATTTCTGCATTTTCCGGTTGCACTCTGATTCAGAATCTGCCTGTCAGGAAATGAATTTGAGAATTTGAAAAATACAACTAGAGATGCCTACACTAAATGATTGTAAAATATTTGGATATCTATTAAAGAACAAAGTGACGACATGTCCAGCAACTGAGTGTCGCTGAGATGCCTATGTTGCATTGGATTTGTGGGCATACAAGAAGTGACGACATTCGGGATAGAGTTGGGGTGGCACCAAATTGAGGAAAAATTGGTCCAACACCGGTTGAGATGCTTTGGACATGTCCAGAGGACTTCTCCCGAGGCACAGGTGCGTAGTGAGGTGCTAGACCGGGTCGGTAGTGTAAGGAGGGGTAGAGGTCGACCTAAACTAACTTGGGATGAGTCGGTCAAGAGAGACCTTAAGGAGTGGGACATCCCTAAGGAGTTAGTTATGGATAGAAGTGCTTGGAGACTTGCAATCAATGTGCCTGAAACATGATCTTTTCTTTTTCCTTTGTTCTTTTGTGTTCTTGTGCTTTGTTCTTCTCCTACCCTTGTTTCTTGTGGGTTTCATCTCTAGCCTACCCCAACTTGCTTGGGACAAAAGGCTAAGTTGTTGTTGTTGTTATTAAAGAACCAAGTGGAAAGTGGCAATTGCCTCATTATACGAAGTACACATTTCTAGTCACAAGTTTAGGGAATGCACATCTTAAAAGGTAACTACTGGTTCAGTGGCGGACCAAAAGTTTTATTTTAGCCTGGGCGGAAGGCCGGAAGCTAAAGTCTTCAGCTTTTGGTAACCAGAAAGCAAAACAAATACTAGAGGATGTTGCATGATATTTAGACCATCCAGTTTGTCATCATATAATGAAGTACTCCATTAGATGACTCACCTCCAAATAACTCCACGAGATGGCTAAACTCCTGATAAAATGCATTTAATTTCCACGACTTTGTTATCCATGGTGAAGATATTACAAACTGATGCTCCAAAAGTTTTATTTTAGCCTAGGCGGAAGGCCAGAAGCTAAAGTCTTCAGCTTTTGGTAACCAGAAAGCAAAATAAATACTAGAGGATGTTGCATGATATTTAGACCATCCAGTTTGTCATCATATAATGAAGTACTCCATTAGATGACTCACCTCCAAATAACTCCACGAGATGGCTAAACTCCTGATAAAATGCATTTAATTTCCACGACTTTGTTATCCATGGTGAAGATATTACAAACTGATGCTAGAAATGCTTACAGGGTTTTGGAGCTCTTTGGTACATTCTTTCCATCCAACGAGAAGACTCCTGTTGGAGACAAGCATGTAGCAATCAGACTGGCTGTGATCCTACATCGTTATATTGTGATAATGCATTTGGAAATAATGATTTCTTACTAAAAGCTTGCGCAACAAATAGCACTGCCAATCCAGACCCGACATTTGGAATATTTCTACCAGCTCTCCAGAATGTTTCAGAATCGAAGAGTTTCTTTGAGAAACTATTCTATTGCTTTTGGTGGGGGCTACAAAATCTAAGGTTTGCTTATATAAAGTTAGCTTTCAGCTCTCTTTTTCTTCCATCAATGTGCATTTTTTAATTGTTTGATCTATTGCAGTTCTCTAGGTCAGAACATGAAAACAAGCACTAATACATCGGAGAATCTGTTTGCGGTTTTTGTATCAACATCAGGCTTGGTTCTATTTGCACTACTCATTGGTAACGTGCAGGTACAGAAAAAGTGTTTTGTTGTTGATGGTATTTTCTTGTGTATCTATTGGATTAAGTGTCAACTAATTTGCTATCAATAAGGTCAACCTATGTGAAGGGTGTTTTGGTTGTGCAAAATTGTGTGCCTACAATTGTAATCAATTGTGCTAAAATCTCATGGTAAATTGATGGCTTGATGTATACTCACTTGATTTTAGTTAAATTGATTGGACATATGAAATGAAACTGCCTATCAATTCATATAATTGATTGGAGTACCAATTATATAGGAACACCGTGTTTACACGATTTCATGAAGTGAACTGCTACGTAAATCCCTATCCTTGAGAAAAAGGAACTACACTGATGGAAAACCTGGACATGAAAACCTTTATAAGATTATTTTTTAAAAGATAATTTTTATTTTATTACCTTCGATATTAACATTTTCCTCAAACAGCTAAATACATATACTGTAGGCCTATATTTGTTTTTTGATGTTGCATCGAGAAGGCAAGAAAAGTACCAGCTGTGATTTAAGCCCTAGAATATAGTGCCAAGTCCTGTAGCACGTCTGCAAGAGTCACTGACCTTATGGTGGACACCTAAGCAGCACGGATATGGATCCATGTATCGGTATCAGAAGGATGCGGATACACGGATATGTCAAAAACCTGATACGCGGATACGTTTACCTAATTTCTTAAAATAAATAGATAATAATGCATATTAATAGAGAATCAGTAAACTATCTTTTAGTTGCACTTTTCTTGTCAGCCAAAGCTTGTTTGCACCATCTGCATGGTGGCTATGTGCTACAGTACCCGTGGTGCTGTTCACGCGGAGGGGGCAAAGAGGGAGAGTGGATAGGGCTGCAGGGGCGCGAGAGGACGCTGGCCGCGGTGCTTCGCCCACGGCCGGCAAGAGAGAAGAGTTTTCTTTCTAATCTCTTCTTGCCTTGATTGATACATCTCCTCTCTTTGTATAGAGAGGATTCCTTGACCCCTAAGTAAGGACTTGATCCTATCCCTAAAACCTAACCCTAATGGGCCTGCCGAGCCGGCCCATTAGACCTCTGACAATTGGTCTTAAACAGAATGCGTAAATAGTACTCAAGTAAATGAAATAACATTATATCTCTGGACACGGATCCTATGCTAACAGTACCAGCAGCATATTTGGAGATGCCATGTACTTAATCTGGAAAAAAAATGAAAGCACTATCACAATCAGGAAGATAGGATCTCAATTCTCAAGAACACTGGATCTGGAAGTCTGGAACTGAGCACACAACATATCGATTTTAGTTCTATGCCTGGGAAGTGGGAACGGAAGGAAAAATGAGAAAAACACCTAAACATCACGGTTGAAGGAGCGGGCTTGCAGTTGCAGGCGGTGGACGTCAGCCACTCGACCGTCGCAGCCTGCAGGAAGCCGAGAGAGGCTTGGTGGCAGGTCCTTGCTACCAAGCTGGCACAGGCTTGTGGGCGGAGGTGGGGTTCTCATCACCGGCGGCAGGCTGTGGGGTTTCTTCCCTCTGCCTGGGGGCGTCGCTGGTCAAGAGGCGGCTTCTGGCGTCGGTCACTGGAGAAGTCTGGGGAGGGGCCGAGGGGGCAGGGCACGAACGGGCGCTATGGTCTGGTGTACCTGATCTGCTCTCAAGGTGGGCTGCTGGGCCATATCACACACAGATACATATTTAATTTTTATCCAGGCCCAATACACCGATATGCATTGGATTATACATATCGGATATGTCCGTGTTTCTGGGTGGACACCACAATCACGTGTGCCTCAAATCAGAACTGATGCTCGTGATGGCTTGGTTGCTTGGTTAGATAAAATATGCTTGCATAAACTTTTAGATCTTTCTTAGTGATCTTAAACAATCTTCAGTTCAACGCAAATAACATGCTAAACTAGTCTATTTGCCTTTATGTATCATCATCTCTGACTTACCAAACATTTCTCCTGCAGTGTACCACGTCATATTTAAAGATAAAAGCCTCATTATTTCAGTTAGAAGCAGAAGGAATTATTAATTTGATTGATTAGTCACCAACTAGACAGCTAATATTCATACCATATTATCCTAATTTTTCTTTTCTTTTTGGTTGGTAAATCACAGACCTATTTACAGTCAGCCTCTGTGCGTATAGAAGAAATGAGAGTGAAAAGGCGTGATACAGAGCAGTGGATGGCACATAGGCTACTTCCTGAAAATCTGAAGGAGCGGATTATGCGCCATGAACAATATAGGTGGCAAGAAACAAGAGGTGTTGATGAAGAGGGCCTACTTACAAATCTTCCCAAGGATCTTCGAAGGGAGATAAAGAGACATCTCTGTTTGTCACTTCTGATGAAGGTACTAAAACTTTTATCTCATATTTTCTCAGTGTCCAATTGTTTGGTGCGTGAAAATAGATACACATTCCATGAGATAGCATTTATCTACTGTGTCCATACAGACTGGATGTTTGACTTATTGTGTCATGGGCAGTTCGGCTGGGCTGATTGGGTCAGAGCCTAAACCCTATCGGGCCTGGCCCAATCAGCCCAACCGAACTGCCCCATGACATATGGCCATGCAGTCTGGCTAACTGTATAGAGGAACAATTATATTGGAACACTGTATTTAAGTAGTGGGTCTTTTAAGTCACAAACTAGAGCTCCTGGTTATTTGTTATTTTGCATGCTGAATATACCCAGTTTTAGCAGATAGTGGCTGTGGTTCTGTTGGGGATCAGGTAGGTTTTCATTTGGGATTTAGTGCAACTCTGGCAGTGCCTGAAGTTAGATGTCTTTCTGGTTGGAGTGTATATGTGTCAGCAAGCAGAATGGTTGATGCAACCATATGCTCCCATGTATTATTTGGGAGTCCTAACGGGTTCTACACTTCTACACCACTCTTGAGTGTAGCTCATTAATAAGCAGCATTGTGCTATCATTTGATCATCTCCATCTGTTTGCATTTCCATCTTTAGCCTTTTTCCTTAATTTATTATTCTTTGATCAACAGATGATATTCCTTAATGTATCATTAGCATTTCCGTATTTAGCCTTTTCCTTCTGTATGCAGGTTCCAATGTTTGAAAACATGGATGAGCAGCTCTTGGATGCCATGTGTGATCGTCTAAAGCCCATGCTGTACACAGAAGGAAGCTGCATGATTCGTGAAGGTGACCCAGTGAATGAAATGCTCTTCATCATGAGAGGAACACTAGAGAGTACGACAACAAATGGAGGACAGACCGGCTTCTTCAACTCTAATGTTCTAAAAGGTGGTGATTTCTGTGGTGAAGAGCTCCTCACCTGGGCCCTTGATCCCACTCAAGCTTCGAATCTCCCGTGCTCAACTAGGACAGTGAAGACTTTGACTGAAGTTGAAGCTTTTGCTTTGAGGGCTGATGACTTGAAGTTTGTTGCCACCCAATTCAGGAGGCTTCACAGCAAACAGCTCCAACACACCTTCAGATTTTACTCACAGCAGTGGAGAACCTGGGCTGCTTGCTTCATACAGGCAGCGTGGCACAGATACTGCAGAAAGAAGCTTGAGGAGACTTTATTCGAGAAGGAGAAGAGGTTGCAAGCAGCAATTGTATGCGACGGCACTACTTCGCTCAGTCTTGGTGCCGCACTCTATGCTTCACGTTTTGCTGGCAACATGATGCGGATCTTGCGTAGAAACGCCACCCGAAAAGCCCGTTTGCAAGAACGAGTGCCTGCAAGATTGTTACAGAAGCCAGCAGAACCCAACTTTTTCGCTGAGGACCAATGATTTCCTTATCTTTGGGCCACCCTATAACAAGCAGACGTTATTCATGACCCAGTCGGTATGAAATTTGTGCGATTGGATGCTAGACAAGTGTACATAGATAGACCAGATGTTCGAAAATTGTCTGGTCAATGGTCACGTAATTCCAATGTACGATTCTTTTTATTTTACACACCCTATTAGTTCTGCATACAGGATGCATGTATTATAAGCATCCCAGATTTACCTCCAACGCTGTAAATGTAACTGATCAGTTGTTTTGTTAACTTGGGATGTGCTCGAACGTGACGTGTGATCAGAGGATGAACTGAACTCATTATTGGGTGTCTCCATCATGTCCGAACAGCGGACTGCGGACTCTCCAAGCCTTTCAGTTCCTCTTGGCTGTGTCCGCCGCCTCCTTGGCCAAGAGCTGCACATCAATATATTAAGAAGAAAAAAAGGAGTGAAAAGCACACAGACACCAGTACAAAGGTTTTCTTTTTGTTAAGGGGAAGACACACACTAATTCACCTTATTAATCTCCAGCCACTTTCACCATCTGCTAATACTATATGTATCTTCAGCTTCTCGTTTCCACCTCCACCTCCTCGGATAGGAATATAGGATGAAGTCCACATCAAGAGTTCTTCATCCTCAGGGTCCATTCCTGCAGACATGGAACAAGATATTCATGATATCATGCCTTGTTTCAGTGTCTGTGGACTCGCTGTTCTTCTACTCCCCGGCGGTGGATGACGACAACAACTGCTTGTGTCTGGACGACAAGTTGGAGAAGGTAGCAAGTATCCTGCGCTCTCACGGATATCTTCTATTTACTCCGCGTGATATTTCAGTTCAGGACAGGCTTCACTGCTTCCTCTTCAAGAGAATTTGGTCACGGCGTATTGGTTGATGACAGATTTGAAATAGCAAAGCGGTATTTTACAACATATTTTCTGGTTGATTTCGTAGCTGTTCTGCCCCTCCCCCAGGTACTTTTTTTATGCCACTTGCTTAGTTAACCTTCAGCATTGGAGCCTTATTATATCTGCATCATGCAAACCTTGTAACTGATGGTAAGTTTGTAGCTGACATTGATGTTTGGTTGTCAGGTGTTAGTGCGACCCCATCTCTGAGGCTCCGAGGTTATGACAGAGAAAAATATACTGATCTTGATAGTCGTATGTCAATATGTTCCTCAACTGATCCGAATAATACCACTCTACATTTCCGCACATATTGTGGAAGACATTTGTTGGAGAGAAGCTTGTAATGAACAAGATGGTTGTGATCTTGCGTCTTTATATTGTGGAAGTTCTGTATATGGAAATAATACTTTCTTACAAGACGCTTGCCCAACAAATGGTGATGCCAATATAGATCCAATCTTTGGAATTTACCTACCAGTTCTTCAGAATGTTTCGCAGTCAACGGGTTTCTTCCCAAAATTATTCTACTGCTTTTGGTGGGGGCTACAAAATCTATGGTGTGTTTATAATTGAAATCAGTTTTTTTCTCACCGAAGAATAGTGCCCTGGGGGCTGTATTTATTTGTTGCTATTTCTATTGCAGTTCGTATGGTCAAAACCTGAAAACAAGCACTTATATATGGGAGAATCTGTTTGCTGTGTTTGTGTCAACATAGGTTTAGTTTTATTTGCGCTCCTTATTGGTAATGTTCAGGTATAGTTTTAAGCATTGATGGAAATTTATTATTGTGCTGTTAGATTAAGTGGCGAATTATTAGAAATACAAATGAGACAATGATTTTTCTGGAGGTGCAAATTGTGCACCTGCAGATTTATAGTATTGTTTTTTTAAAATGTACTCAAATTGATTAAACAAATGTGAAATGAAAACATGGCTTCAACAGGAGTCATTTCCCTTAAAAAATTGTAAAGCAAACCTCTCCAGTTTTGCCTTTTTGCCAGTAATATACAAAGAACTATTTATACCGGTTATCTAAAATGCACAGTTATATTTGTCCCGATTTTTTTCACAATGTCATAGTTTAACATTTTTTTACTACCGACTTCATGGAAAAAGTAATGTCCAAGTTGAACATTTAAGATCATATATCTAGATGGCCACAACATTGTAGATTTTGTTGGATTAATTGGGCCTTGGGCCATTTAGTCTCAATTAATCTTAAGAATTAAAAGGTCCACAAAATAAATGCTAGGGATTTAGTCCCGCATTGAAAGCCAATGAGAATCTTAACTAACTTAAAGGGTGGACCAATGGTGGACCACTTGTGAAGTTGGTAAAAGGAGAAGGGCGTGCCACACGCGCGCTCGCTCGCTCGCTCGCCGCGCCGCGCCGCGCGGGCCGGCCGGGCGTGGCGTGTCGAGTCGTGACCGTGACCGTGACCGTGAAGCGTATGCACGCTTTTGTCATTCATGTCCGGGTTCATTCCCTCCTCCTCTCCTCTCGCGCCTATATAAGAGGACTCCTTCCTCCGGCACAAAAACATACTCTCACACTCGGTACTCCTCGCTTGGAGACCTCTCTCTTCTCCCTCCGTGTTGCTTTGCTCTCTCGCCATTCCCAACGCAAGCTTTGCGCGCACACCGTTTGCGTGAGCGGTTGCCTCCGAACCTCGTCCACCTAGCGATCCCCGCTCGGGATAGGTGGGCGATAAGGTTTTTGGGGAGCGTACCCGTACGCGCCCGCTCGCTCTTCCGTACGTCTTCGTCCCCCGTCCGCGAGAACGACTACTTCCGGTACGTCTTCGTCCCCGTCCGCGAGAACGACTACTTCCGGTACGACTACATCCTCCGCGAGAACGACTACATCGGCGTGAACGACTACTTCCCGAGGCCGTTCGTGGGACTTCACCGCAACGACTCGCCACCGCATCACCTCTCGTACGACTACACCGAACAAGGTCCCCCCACGAGTAGCATGTCTATTCCGGGGGATAACGGCGCACGGTTGACTCCGTCAACCGTCCCGCCTTTGGGTACATACTAAACTCCTTATGTGTAATTTTTTTCGAGTTTTATTTGAGATTTAACTTGAACACATGCACATGCTCGTTCTCACGGGATCACTTATAATCGTCATGAATTTGTTAATAATTTACGGAATTAAAATGTACCGAAAATTGCCTAGTTTTCTAACAATCCAAAAACCTTATATTGTTGATAGGCTTTCGGTAACTAGTTTAGTTGCAACGCTCAAACCAAATGTTTTCGATGGTTCAAATTACAAGCGTTGGAAGCAAAGGGTTACGTATTGGTTTACGGCGATGAGCATCATGCATGTCATACGGGGGAAGCCCGAACGCTTTTTCTCCCGGAGGAGGAGAAGGCTTTCGAGGCGGCCGATAACCCTGTTTCGCGGTGCCATCTTGAGTGTTCTCGCCGAAAACCTTGTGGACACGTACCTTCTCGTCGCCAAGTGGCAAAGATATTTGGGATGCGCTTGAGGCTAAATTTGGGGTTTCGATGCTGGTGGTGAGTCGTATGTCATGGAACGGCTCTATGACTACAAAATGGTTGAAGACCGTTACGTGGTAGAGCAGGCCCATGAGATTCGGCGCTAGCTAGAGATCTTGAGAATTATAGCAAGGATGCACCATGTAAATTGCCCGACAAGTTTGTGGTCGGAGGTATTATCTCCAAGTTACCACCTTCTTGGAAGGACTTTGGAACCTCTCTAAAACACAAGAGGCAAGAGTTTGCTGTTGTCGATCTTATCGGCACTCTTGATGTTGAAGAGAAGGCGAGAGCAAAGGACAAGACACATGGTAAAGGGATTGTTGGGTCTTCTAGTGCTAATTTGGTGCAGAAGAAGAACAACAATGCATTCAAAAAGAAAAACAAGCATCATCAAAACCAACCAAATGCTAAGCAGACGGCTCAGTTCAAGCAGAAAAAGCCGCCAACTGGAAAGTGCTACTGCTGTGGCAGCACGGAACACTTTGCTGCAAAGTGTCCGGATCGCAAGGATAAGAAAGATGGCAAAAGTGCCAACATGGTTATTAGTGAAACCGGTGGAACGTCGGGGGTACGGTAATCTTTTACCTACGGTTCTTTCGGTGTGTCGGTCACCCGATTGGTGGATTGATACGGGTGCTAATATTCATGTTTGTCCTGATATTTCCTTGTTTTCCTCTTACTGGGCGGGCGGAATTTCCTCCTTGTTGATGGGAAATGGATCACATGCGCGTGTTCTTGGTGTTGGTTCGGTCGATGCGAAGCTTACTTCGGGAAAGATCGTTCGATTGAAGAACGTGCGGCATGTCCCTACTATCAAGAAGAACTTAGTCAGCGGGTCTCTACTGTGTAGAGACGGTTTTAAATTAGTCTTTGAATCCAATAAATGTGTAATTTCTAAGTTTGTAAGTTTTATTGGAAAAGGTTATGATAGCGGAGGCCTGTTCCGCTTTTCTTTGTCATATGATTGTAATAAAGTTGTGAACCATGTCTCGAATGTTAATGATGAGTCAAATGTTTGGCATTCGCGATTGTGTCATGTTAATTTTGGTTGTATGATGCGTCTTGCAAACTTGAGTTTAATTCCGAAATTTACCTTAGTAAAAAATTCTAAGTGCCATGTGTGCGTTGAATCAAAACAACCTCGCAAGCCTCATTTTTTCGGTGAGGCGAGAGACTTGACACCTCTAGAACTAATTTATTCGACTTATGCGAGATGAATGGTGTGTTGACAAAAGGTGGTAAAAAGTTTTTCATGACTCGATAGACGACCGTACTAGATTTTGCTATATCTATTTGTTGAAGTCTAAAGATGAAGCATTACAATACTTTAAAATCTATAAAGCTGAAGTAGAAAACCAACTTGAGAGAAAGATCAAAAGAATTAGGTCGATCGTGGTGGAGAGTATTTTTCTAATGTTTTCACCGCGTTCGTGAGGAACACGGAATAATCCATGAGAGGACGCCTTCCTATTCACCTCAATCAAACGGGGTAGCCGAAAGAAAGAACCGCACTCTAACCGATTTGGTTAACGCCATGTTAGACACGGCGGGACTTTCCAAGGAATGGTGGGGTGAGGCTATATTGATCGCATGTCATGTCCTCGAATCGTGTTCCCGTAAAGAACAAAGAGTTAACACCATTCGAGGAATGGGAAAAGAAAAGGCTAACACTTTCATACTTACGGACTTGGGGATGTTTGGCCAAAGTGAATGCGCCTATAACCAAGAAACGTAAACTAGGACCTAAAACTCGTCGATTGTATCTTTCTTGGTTATGCTCTACACGGTGTGGGTTATAGGTTTTTAATATTGAAATCGGAGTACACGATATGCATGTTGGCACCATCATGGAATCCGGAGACGCTACATTTTTTGAGGACATTTTTCCTATGAAAGAGATAAATAGCACATGTAGTCATGAATTGTCTATTAATAATGAACTCAAAGAACTCCTTGTTTCGATAGAACACAATGAACAACCACATGAGGAAAATCTTGAGGAGGATGGCAATGAAGCTCTTAGAAAGAGCAAGAGACGAGAGGACCGCAAAGTCCTTTAGTGATGATTTCATTGTGTACCTCGTGGATGACACTCCTAGAACCATTGAAGAGGCATATTCCTCTCCGGATGCGACTATTGGAAGGAAGCGGTTCGGAGTGAGATGGACTCTATCATGTCTAATGGTACTTGGGAGGTTGTGGAGCGTCCCTATGGGTGCAAACTGTAGGATGCAAGTGGGTGTTCAAGAAAAAGCTTAGGCTCGATGGTACTATTGATAAGTACAAGGCAAGGTCGGTGGCTAAAGGCTATACTCGGAAAGAAGGAGAAGATTTTTTCGATACTTACTCACCGGTTGCCCGATTGACCACTATTCGAGTACTACTTTCCTTGGCGACTTCCCATGGTCTTATCGTTCACCGGATGGACGTTAAGACGGCTTTCCTAAATGAAGAGTTGGAGGAGGAGATCTATATGGATCAGCCAGATGGATTCGTAGTAAAAGGTCAAGAAGGGATGGTGTGTAAATTGGTAAAATCTTTGTATGGTCTTAAGCAAGCTCCTAAGCAATGGCATGAGAAGTTTGACAAAACTCTAACGTCAGTTGGCTTTGTTGTGAACGAAGCTGACAAATGTGTGTACTATCGCTATGGTGGGGGCGAAGGAGTGATCCTATGTTTGTATGTAGATGACATACTGATATTTGGGACAAGCCTTAATGCGATTAAGGAAGTGAAAGAATTCTCGTCTCAAAGCTTCGAGATGAAAGATTTGGGGGAGGTCGATGTGATTCTAAACATTAAACTAGTGAGAGAAGGTGATGGTGGGGTTGTTCTTACACAATCTCATTATGTGGAGAAAATCTTGAGTCGTTTTGGTTACAACGACCGCAAGCCGCTCCAACACCTTATGATGCTAGTAAAATGTTAAGGAAAAACATAAGAATAATGAGAGATCGAGTGAGATACTCCCAAATCATTGGTTCACTAATGTACCTAGCTAGCGCTACTAGACCCGATATCGCATATCTTGTGAGCAAACCGAGTCGATTCGTGTCTAATCCGGAGATGCTCATTGGGAAGCTCTTGAACGGGTAATGCGCTATCCGAAAGGAACAATGAACTACGCGATTCACTATCTTGGGTATCCTAGGGTACTAGAGGGTTATAGTGATTCGAATTGGATCTCGATGCGAGATGAGATTAAAGCCACAAGTGGATATGTGTTTACACTTGGAGGTGGCGCTGTCTCTCGGAAGTCTTGCAAGCGGGACCATCTTAACGAGGTCAACTATGGAGGCGGAACTCACCGCATTGGACACCGCCACGCTTGAGGCCGAATGGCTTCGTGAACTCCTTATGGATTTACCGGTAGTTGAAAAACCGATACCGGCGAAATTCCTCATGAACTGTGATAATCAAACGGTGATTGTCAAGGTGAATAGTTCAAAGGATAACATGAAGTCATCTAGGCATGTAAAGAGGCGGTCCGAAATCAGTCGGGGAAAATGAGAAACTCCGGAGTGATAGCCTTGGACTACATCCAAACGGCTAAGAATCGCGAGATCAATTCACAAAGGGTCTTTCACGTAATGTGATAAGACAATGCATCCGAGGGAATTGGGCTTGAGACCCGTTAGCGTTATTCGGTAGTGGTAACTTGTCCTATGTGATCGGAGATCCCGTGAATTAGGATAGTGCAACAAACTACTTGTTTAACGAGAGAAGAGAACCTTTGTAAAGGGCTCATTCCAGTAGAGATGCATTTCTCTTCTAAAATCGTATGGCGGAGTTGGTGAAAAACCTTAATGTGATCCGAGTGGCTCAAAGAGGAGCAAAGATGTTGGCCTACGGAACATCTTAAAGGATTGCACCTATATGGGTCCGATTGCTAGTCACAATCTATGAGATAGGGTGATCTCTAGATACCCATGAAAGGCACGGAGTATGACTTATACGCTCCAACCCGAGGGGATGCTTATAGCAGCCTAGTAGCAAGGGGCTCTAGTCAAACTTGTTTGCACGAAACTGCCAATTCAAGGCATAGTCCATTGGTCAGTTGTGAATGAGTGTAGCTTTTGTCTCAGGTGGATGTTCAACTTAACAGTCTCCACCATAAAGTCAGTATATCAAAACAAGAGTTGAGAAGAGGATTTTTCTTTGTGTACCTTGAAATTCTTGGTGGGGATTGTTGGATTAATTGGGCCTTGGGCCATTTAGTCTCAATTAATCTTAAGAATTAAAAGGTCCACAAAATAAATGCTAGGGATTTAATCCCGCATTGAAAGCCAATGAGAATCTTAACTAACTTAAAGGGTGGACCAATGGTGGACCACTTGTGAAGTTGGTAAAAGGAGAAGGGCGTGCCACACGCGCGCGCGCTCGCTCGCCTCGCCTCGCCGCGCGCGCGCCGGGCGGGCCGTGGGCGTGGGCGTGGGCGTGGGCGTGGCGTGGCGTGGCGTGGCGTGGCGTGGTGTGTCGAGACGAGACCGTGACCGTTACTAGCCATTCATGTCGGCCATAATCCTTTGTATTAAAACGACCGTTACGGTAACCGATGACGTTGAATACGGCGATTCTGGTGTAACCGTGGTTTAATGAGAATTATGGTGGTCGAAGCGTCCGGGTTCATTCCCTCCTCCTCTCCTCTCGCGCCTATATAAGAGGACTCCTTCCTCCGGCACAAAAACATACTCTCACACTCGGTACTCCCGCTTAGGAGACCTCTCTCTTCTCCCCTCTCGTGTTCTTTGCTCTCTCGCCATTCCCAACGCAAGCTTTGCGCGCACACCGTTTGCGTGAGCGATGCCTCCGAACCTCGTCCACCTAGCGATCCTGCTCGGGATAGGTGGGCGATAAGGTTTTTGGGGAGCGTACCCGTACGCGCCTGCTCGCTCTTCTGTACGTCTTCGTCCCTGTCCGCGAGAACGACTACTTCCAGTACGTCTACGTCCTCCGCGAGAACGACTACTTCCAGTACGACTACATCCTCCGCGAGAACGACTACATCAGCGTGAACGACTACTTCCCGGAGGCCGTTCGTGGGACTTCACTGCAACGACTCGCCACTGCATCACCTCTGTACGACTACACCGAACAAGGTCCCCCCACGAGTAGCATGTCTATTCCAGGGGATAACGGCGCACCGGTTGACTCCGTCAACCGTCCCGCCTTTGGGTACATACTAAACTCCTTATGTGTAATTTTGTTCGAGTTTTATTTGAGATTTAACTTGAACACATGCACATGCTCTGTTCTCACGGGATCACTTATAATCGTCATGAATTTGTTAATAATTTCGGAATTAAAATGTACTGAAAATTGCCTAGTTTTCTAACAGATTTTAGACAGGGAGTACTCCATATACCCGAAGATTTTGTTTACTTAACTCTATTGGAGTTAGATATTGATGTTCTAGAGGAAATAGTAGTAGACTAAAAATTCTGAAAATGAAAAACACATTTCAAAACCACCTGTATTCTCAAAAAAAGATCTGGCCTTTATTGCACCAAACTAATTATCTCATTTGTTGTAGGCCAGTATTTGGTGTCTGAAGATGCTGCTGCTCATATTACGTAGCCTCAACCTTTGCCATTCAAGTCTTAGGCATATGTCCAAGATCTTTATAAAAAATAGTGTGTCGATATACTGGACATTATAATAATTTTGTTTGTTACATCTAATCAACTGATTCTAGTACGAACTAGTTTTTTTTCTTCAAAATAGCATGGGCTGAAATCTACTTTGAGATTTCACTTGGAAGAATTTCAAGTGACTTTCTTGATACAACTCTCAATTTAACATACATGGAAATCAATTCTCTATATGAATTAGCAAACAAAGTTTGCCTTTAAAACAATTCCACATGTTTTTACTACATTGTGTTTATGCTATATGTAAATCCATTGTTTAATATGTAAACACAGGAACCAAAAATTGAATTATACTAGAAAGGCAACGCGACTTTGTCGCGCTAAGCCAGTGTCCATCATTAATTCTAGAGCATGTTTAAGATGTTCGATATTTGCCGGTCTCAATTTATAGTTAAGTCACGTTGTGTCTTTCTTATAGTGTACCTCATCCATTTTGTGATTGAAAGATTTGCATGACTAACCCAAGTAAGTATTGATCAATTAATGATCCAAAGGTACTTCAGGTGGATCGTAAGAAGAATGGCGAACGTTATGATTGGAAAAAGTGAGATCTTTGTTTTCTCCGTTGGTAAAGTGTGCTCTGATGCAGAAGAGTAGTAAGTGTTCATGTTGTTATTTTAGTAGCGAATAATATGTAAGATCCGTGGATGAATGGTTGGTTGCAGTTCTTTAAGTCAAAGATATTCAACTGAGGAATCTGTGTTGTTTTTACGAATTTCATTGAAATATATATGAGCTTTAGATTGATTGTTAAGAGGAATAATTCTGAACATTTTAACGATAAAAAAGAATCACTGTACAGTGCATGTAGGTTGAGCTAAATGTAGGATTTATATGCAAATCTTACCCGATTGGAACTATAACAACTGAAATTCAGAATTCATGAATATTCGGAATTATAGAATCATAATATGCATGAATTTAGAAGTCCGGGGAACTTCGGTCCACCTGAAGCTCTCTCTTCTCTAGAACTTGAATAAATCAGGGCTCAAAACTTGAATAGGCTTCTCTCAATTAAGTATAATGGCATAATATAGCTCTTCTTCATAATCTATCAGAACCGAGTAAAATGGTGGCTAAATAAGTGCTTTCGGCATTTTGTTTTGTATATTTTGTTTCAACATTAAAAAAATTATGCTTAAATACATTTTTGTTAGTAATTTCGAATTGGATATTGCACACATTAAAGCTATAAGGATTCAGAATTTGAGCCATCATTACTTTTCTATGATTTTGGAAATTTTCTTGAATCAACAAGTGTTAACATAGGTGAACAACTATCTAGTTAACCATTCATCTTCTTGACATAATCGCATTTCGTAGCAAAGAGAAGCTTGGGCGGTTGGCATGGTTCCCGGTCCCCACATCGGAATGCGACGAGGATCGTGAATAAGATTGGCATCAAGCCAGCAATGACATGATTGCAATGATATAAGCAGCTCGAGATTGAAGATTTGTCTCTCTCAGGCATTTGATTGAACATTTACTAACCGGAAACTGTTAGAGGACGAGTAGAGCAGAGAAAGGAAGATCTTACCATTTGCAATGGCTTCTTTATCAGGCTAGGTGTGTCCAATGAAGTGTAATGATTGTAAAGCACCCAATGAAAGTTATGTATTCTTTATCAGGATTGTAGCAGCGCCTAATGAAGTGTTGGCCAACAAAATCGGCAGGGAAGGGGATGGAAGGTGTGTGCTTGCACGGAAATGGACGTCGGCCGACCTGAGGCCTCCATCATTATCTGCCGCAAGTGGTGCTAGGTCTACGCTAGCAATATTCATCGACACGGGAAGGAAGAACAAACTTGCCTAGCTATATCCAGCAGGTGGATGCCAAGGCGCAGAGCTAGCACGGGCCGCACGCTTCTCCTACTCCTTGCGTGGCGCCGTCGGCGCATCTCTTCCTCGTCGAAGTAGCTGATTTGCGACCTGCAGGGGTGAGGACGGTCATGCCGTCGGTGAGAGGCAACTTCACTAATTTGGGGGCGCTTAACCTGGTGAAGCACGACCGGATCGACAGGGGGCAGCGGAGCGGCCTGTTAATGCATGTCGGAGACGGATGGGCGCACCGCGGGGCAAGCGTGCTGTCAGCGGAGAGCGGCAGGCCATGCTGGAGGCGGAGGGCCGCGCCACTGCGGCAGGTGAAGGGGGCGACGCTATAGGCGAAGTGCTGGAGGGAACGAACGAGCGGGTTCGTGAGTTTCCTCTTGTGTCCGGGTGGATGACTTAACAGGTGAGGGGTCCGGATCGATCTGAAATCGGACGGTTAGCATCGCTATTTGGGCAGATCCAACGGCTAGCGGATTTGTGGGCGACGTGGACCCGCTACCCGTTCGCGATATTGGCCCGTTTCGTAAGGTAAAGATACCCAGTGAAGACTGAAGATGTGTGCATATTTTTCCAATTTGTTTGTTTGGATTATTGCAGACCTACTTACAATCAGCCTCTGGGCATATAGAAGAAATGAGAGTGAAAAGACGCGACACAGAGCAATGGATGGAACAGAGACTGCTTCCCGAGATATCAAGGAACGAATACTGCATCATGATCAATATAAATGGCAAGAAAACGGAAGGTGTTGATGAAGAGGACCTTATCATAAATCTTCCTAAGGATCTTAGGAGAGATGTAAAGCGTCATCTTTGTTTATTACTTCTCATGAGGGTACTTTCCTAGACATTTAGGTCGTGGTATCCGTAGTCATAAGGAATTGTCATTTGCTTTTTGTCCCCATCTTGATATCTGAACTTTATAGTTTATAATAGTACACTATCTCTATATGTTAAGCAAATTATAAATCTGACAGTCAAACAAAATTTGTTGTCTTCAAATTTTTAGTAGAATTTGGTGAACATGAATAATCATAGGTTAGATCAGTTTTGTTCTTCATATGCCACCAACTTTTGCAGGTCCCGATGTTTGAAAACATGGACGATCAGCTCCTGGACGCCATATGCGATCGCCTAAAGCCCATGCGGGCGATCGCCTAAAGCAGTAAAGCCCATGCTGTGGCTGTACACACAAGGAAGCTGCATCATCCGCGAAGGCGACCCAGTGAACGAGATGCTCTTCATCATGCGAGGAACACTGGAGAGCACGACAACGGACGGCGGGAGGATGGGCTTCTTCAACTCCGATGTCCTCAAAGGCGGCGACTTCTGCGGCGAGGAGCTCCTCACATGGGCTCTGCTGCTGGATCCCACATCAGGCTCAACCAACCTTCCCACCTCAACCAGGACGGTGAACACGCTGTCAGAGGTCGTTGAAGGTTTCGCCCTGAGGGCCGATCACCTGAGCAGCGCTCTACGCTGCACATTTCGCTTGCAACAAACCAACAATAGCCCGAGGAAGGGGTTGAATATGTGCCTTATTTTTAATTTCTAAAGCATAATGAAAACCTTAGCCTATTAATTAGTGTTGCCCATCTAAAAAGATTTTTCTCTACTACTAAGCACACTAACAAGAGTTTCCTTAGCAAATATCACACTAAGAGATATCAAACACCCTAGTCAAGATAAGAATCAAACAAGCAACTTAAAGAGAACAAGGACAAGGAAACTTAAGTGCAAAAATTAGATGCTGAAAGTAAATGTAAGAATGTAGAGAGAAAGGCACAAGAGACGACCGAATTTTTTCGTGTGTTATCGAGAAGTTGACGCTTCTCCCTAATCCACGTTAGAGCACTCACTAAGACTCTAAGAGTATTGCTCCCCCTCAAGTCACCAAGACTCAAGTCCTCACTACGAGTATCCATTCTCCATCTCCGGAACGGTGGGTCTCGAACTGTGTACACCAAGCTTTCTTGAGACTCCCACAATCTCCAAGAGCTCATCAAGAACCCCAAAACACCAAGACCGTCTAGGAGCCGTCAAACTCAAAGAGTAACAAGCCCACATACTTTCACTTGACCTGAGCACTCAACTAAGCCATGTATGCACCTTGAAACCCTTGATCACTAAGAAAAGAGCTCCTCAATGAAGAGGAAGAGAATCCCAAATGGCAAGAATACACTCTTCTTCTCTCCTTGGCTGTTGTACATCTTCAGAGTGGCAAAGGCAGCTCAAGAGACACAGGGGGTCATATTTATAGGCCTAGCAAGGGAGGCTAACCGTTAGAAAAGTTTCCCTGAATAGTAGTACCGTTGGATGAACCGATGGTTCCCCCTGCGAAGACGTCGGATCATCCAGTCACTCACAAGCGCCTACATAGCCGTTGAGCCAAGTGACCCAGTCAATGCACCGACGCATTACACCGACACCTCGTCGGACCATCCGGTGCTGAAGAACACCCACTTGGTGCAGTAATGTGTAGTTCAAACAGTTGCGTCGGATGAACCGCTGAGTTGACCTTGAAGCGTCGGTTCATCTGGTGCTGAAGCAATTCTTTTGGCGCGTCTCTGTCTGATTTAAATGCAAGCATCGGATAGACCGTTGGTCAGAGCATCGGATCATCCGGTGCTGAAGAGGCAGAGCTCTGACCCTTACTGTTACCAAATCCTAGGTCACCGGATGAACCGATGCTAGGGTCGTCGATTCATCCGATGGTCTATTTTGAAAACTTAAGCCACAGAACTCATCCGACGAATGTAGAAAATAGGGTGTCGGTTCATCCGACGCTATGACTTGAACTTCAACTCATCCAATTCAATTGACTTTGAGTTTTTCGTTGATTCTTTTGCTTCTACTTTGCTTCCATGATTATTTTGAGCTGATTAACATCCAAGGAACTTGAGAGTGCATATGTTCATGGCTTTTGGTGCATGGTTAAGCTACTAGTGCATGAACCCCTCTTAATAGTATAGAACACTACAAACTAGCAATCCAAGTGTCCTTCATCTCCTTGTGACACTTGGAACTAACAAAGTCCTTAGCCTTGTAATATTTGTCCATTTATCGTCTATAAATTCAAATTGAGGGGTTGTTTTTTATTCAATACTTATGACAATAACCCAAGATATATTCCGCTGCAAAACAAAGGTTAGTCACAAGCATGTGGTTGTCATTTATCACCGAAACACACCCTTACCAAAGGTGCGAAAGGGCCTAGATGGTTACAATCCCCCCTTTTTGGTGATTGATGACAACGCGAGTAGAGATAAACGAAACTTTGAATTTAAAGCACATAAACTCTACCTCTAATGCATGAAATAAGATATAACAAATAACTCACATGCATTAAAGTAAACGAGCACCACAAGCATGATTCGACATGTAAACTAATGTCATACACAAGATCCAAATACATGTCTCATCATGAAACTTCACAAAAGTGAAAGAGGCAACAAAAACTCAAACTCCTAGCACTCTCCCCTAACTCCCCCTATCTCTACTCCCCCATCTATCTCCCCCTTTGGAAATGAGCACCAAAAAGGGATCTAATCCTGCTGAGGTGGAGAGGTGGGATCCGGCGGTGAGGTAGAGATAGCCTTCGAAGGCTCGAGGAGAAACCAGAGGCGTTGTCCTCGTCAGAGTCGTCACACAAGCCGAACCACTCCGGAGAAGTAGGACCTCACTGAGGTGGAGGAGGTGGAGCCGTACTCTCCCGGTGCCTGAAGTAGGAGCTTGAGTGGCCTCGGGACCCTGTGTCGGAGGCGATCACGATAGAGATCTGCTCCGTGATAGCACGAAGGTACTGATCCTCCTGACCCAAACCCTGAGTCCGCAGTGTAGCAAAGCTCAGAAGAGGGGAAGACACCCGTGAACTAGGTAGGCCGAAGCGTCCCCTCATCGAGAGGTGACTAAATGTGACACAAATACCGGTCCCAAGAGGGCTGGTAGCACATTTATTACAACGGGTGGATCGCTCTTTTACATCAAGGCGACACGAGAGGGCACGGAAGTGCCAAAGCTACAAGGAACAACACAAACGCTAATGACCATACTACGATAGCAAAGGCTTCCATAGCCTCCTCGCAGTACCACACCATGGAAGCTTTCGGTAGGGGCCCCAGGTACACGAGGCACGGTTGGGTGTAGGGCGGCGACCTACTCAACGTCTTCGGGGATGTAGTCGGGATCCTCCTCTGTAAAATAGTTAGTAAAACAAGGGTGAGCACATACGTACTCAGCGAATCCAACCCCACCCACAGAGGGGCTTATAAGCAGAATCATGCATAGAGTATAACAAGGATTAGGTTAAGATTCATTTGCAAACTTACACATGCAGGGGTTTATTTCAAAAAGGTTTTCGCAATCATTTTTCATAACCAAAGTGACTCAACTGTTTTAGGAAAAACCACTGTGGAACTACCAGACTCCCCGTCCGTCGTAGCCCAGGCACACAGCCACACACTTCACCCAGAAAACAACTCACGCCAGAAAACATCCCATCCCAAACACTAGTTTTTGTGACCACACCGTGACTCGTCCAATACCGTGGACACGGCTATTCGAATAGGTTTGACACTCTGCGGAGGTTGTACATCTTTACCCACAAGTAGGGTACCGTCACACGGACACCTCGGTGCGGTACGGATCCTATCAAAGCCATTACCCACCTTAGCTAACGCTACGAGCCACCACGGAAGCACCCAAGGGGTTATCCCACATAACCGGGCGTACCTCACACGGAGCGTACCCCTACTCCTTGGTCTCCCGCTCGCTCACCCGCACACCGGATGGCAAGTAGATTAACTAGTGGGGTTTATGCTAAGCCGTTGCCACATACAACGGTCGAGTGGTTGTACGATGATTTGGGTCGGGTGAGATGTCACGCAACCCGGTCCTTAATCGACAAGATGGACAACTCCCAACACGCTCAACCACACGGTACGAGCTCACCCATACTCCCGACACACATGTCCATCCCGTCTACCCTGTTCTTTACTCATTTTCCAAACATATCCCCTTTTCATTTTTAAAGCACTCACACATTTTAAAGCAAACATTTAGGCCAAAACAAGGTTCAATCATAGCAATCAAGGGTGGCTATCCTACCATGTTTTGCAGTAAAACAATATGCAATTTATAAAACGGGTATAGGGTATATTTATAAAACTAGGACAAAAGCATGCATCAAAGGATGAGGTTGAACTTGCCGTCTTCGAAGTCTTCGGGAGTTCCGGCTCGGCGTTCGGGATCTCGGGCTCCTGCTCGCGGTAGTCGGCTCCAAACTCCGGCTCGGGGTACCTTCCTTCGTTTGCTTCGTCGGCTATAGCGCACACACAAGCAATCAATCAATAGAAGCACACAAAATTTACCGGGCCGAGCTCGAGGAAATAAATAAATAAATAGGTAGTGAGGGAGTAAATATTATTTGTGGATATATGGCTTGGCGGGATTAATCCCGAAAAAAGATGTGGCAAAGTTCGGGATTAAGAGCTAGAACCGTCATACAATGATAAGTTAAAGAGGGAGGAAAATAGTTGGAATAGTTAGAATATGATTTTAAAGGAATTTGGGAAAAAGAATCAAGTGAATTGAAATTTGGATGGGGGAGATATGGCATTGGGCGCTCATTGAATTCGAGAAATGATTAAATTATATGGATGAGGTTTCCTGGTTGCTTGTGCTTTCGTACGTGGATACCCAAGCCCTTTTGATTTTGGGGCGTGCGTGGACTGCTAGGCCCATGTGCCGGCTATATGCTCACACGAACCGAACGGCCAAAAGGGAAGACGAGCACGTCGTGCTCGTCCGCTCCGGTCCCGCCATAGGAGCCGACCGCGCCCACTTTGGAGTGTTGCTGTAGGGCGATTCCGGTCACCGTTTCCAAATCCAAGGGTATGGGGAGAGAGAGGAGTGGATGGGGATGCCCATCCGGGCTCACCTTGGGTAGGGGCAGCTCGGAGAGGGAGATCGATGAGCGGTGGCGAGCTAAAGTAGAGGCGGCAATGGCGGCGGCGGTGGAGGGCAAGGGAGGAAGAGGGAGGGCTGTTGTGGAGGCGCGAGACGGGGGTAGGCGAGTCACCGGTCCTTTTATAGCCGCGGAAAGGCGGTTCCTCGACCGGTAGGTGCGCACGCGGAGCTCGTGTGCTCTCAATGGCGGTTCGGCCGGTGCGTACGCGGCGGAGTGAATGAACCGTTGTGGCCTTGTCGTTGGACGCGACTCGTCGAGCGGCGGCGTCACGCGGTGGAACGCGAGCCGGGCGGCGGCGGCGTGTTGCGGGCGGCGGCTTGTGGCCGTGGTGGCGCTCGGAGGTGATGGCTCGGGCGGGCGAGGGCGGCGGGGAGTAAATGGCGGCGCCGTTCGACGGGACGTGGCGGACGGCGGCGGGGTTATGGTGGTCCGCGGCGTCGCGGCGCGGTGGTGTTCGTGCAACCAAGGTGACGGCTCGACGGCGGTGACGCCGGTGGTGAGGTGCGGCGTGCGCGGCGGTGGAGATGACCCGTCGAGCGGCGAAGTTAATGGTGTTCGTGTCATCAAGCGGCGGGGACGCGAGTGCGGTCAAGTCGTGGGCCGGCGCGGCGTGCCGAGCGGGGAGGTGGACGGGCGTGCGGCGCTTGGACGCGGTGTCAATCCGATTTTGTTGTGTGTTGTGCTTTGCTCGTACGCATACCGAAGGTTGCGGGGCGATGAGTTGTGCACAGCAAGGAGCTTGCGGGCGAGGCTTGCTTCGTACGTCCGGTGTATGTGTGTGCGTGTGTGCTCTCGCTTGTGCGGGATGGATGGAGGGTTGCATGCACACGTGAGGGAGAAGATTAGTAGCCCTGATGGTGCTTGATTAGAGAGAACAAGATTAAGGGGCACCGGTTTGGAATGGCAATGGGATCGAGGAAAGATTAGGCTTGGATAGATTATAGATTCATAAGAGTTGAGCTCAAATGATGGAAAACATTTTTGAAAAGCTTTTTAGCAAGCAAAAGAGATACAAGAGTTATTTTAGGAAAGAAATTTGGAAGCAAAATAAGAAAAGATTTTGGTGGGATTTTCCGGGTTTTTACGGTGCCGGCGTGATTTTCGGGACGGTGGTGATGGCGAGGCGTGCTTGGCCGGCGGGGACCGCGGCGTGCGCGGGATTCCCGGCGTGGTGGCCGACGGCGGCGGCCGGGGCGGCACGCGGTGGGCGACGGCCGGGTGCGGGCGGTGCGGCGGGACTCGCGGCACGCGCGCCGAGGGTGAGAGAGGGATAAGGTGACCGGGGTTTCGAAAAGGGGTGAATGAGCTCAGCGGAACAGTTCAGAAAACACACGTGATTTATTAGGTGATTTTATTAGGAGCTAAAAAACCGCGGGCGTTACAAACCTACCCCACTTAAAATGAATCTCGCCCTCGAGATTCAGCTAGGTTTCGAATAGGTGGGGAAACTCCTTCTTCAACGCGTCCTCTCGTTCCCACGTGGCTTCTTCCACTCTGTGTCTGCTCCATTGGACTCTGCACACCCGTACTTCTGATGTTCTCGTCCGCTTGACCACCTGTGTCCAAAAATCTTGATGGGCACCTCCCGGTACCTAAGGTCCGGCCGTAGATCGATGGTCTCCACCGGTACTCGCTTCTCTTCAAGGACCTTCAAACATCGGCGTAGGCCGGGATATGTGGAACACTTGGTGTATATCGACATTTCTTCGGGTAGCTCCAACCGGTATGCCTTCGCTCCGACTCTCTTTAGTACTTTATACGGTCCAATATACCGAGGGGCCAATTTTCCGTGTACTTGAAATCTCCGAGTCCCTCGGATAGGTGAAACCTTGAGGTAGACGAAATCTCCGGATTGAAGCTTGCTTCACGCCTCTTCTTGTCCGCGTAGGCTGTTCGTCGGGGCCGGGCGGCTCTCAACTTTTCTCGGATATCGGCTACTCGTTCTTCGGCTTCCTTTATAAGTGCGGGCCCAACCGGGGCACGCTCTCCTACTTCGACCACATCGGGGGTGTCCTACATTTTCTCCCGTATAGTGCTTCGAATGGCGACATTCCCGGACTTGCTTGGTAGCCGTTGTTGTAGGAAAATTACGCATATGGCGAGGCTCTGCTCCCAATCTTTGCCATAAGTGAGGACGCATGCTCTCAACATATCTTCCAAAATTTGATTCACCCTTTCGGTACGTCCGTCCGTACGCGGGTGGTACGGCGAGCTGAAATCTAGCTTGTTACCCATGGCTTTGTGCGGGCTTTTCCCGGAACCTAGAGGTGAATTGGGTCCCTCTATCGGAGACTATTCTGCTAGGCACTCCATGCAGCTTTACTATATTTTCTATGTAGAGTTTTTCCAACTTCTCTCCACCATAAGTGGTCCGTACGAGTAGAAAGTGAGCGACTTTAGTGAGTCGGTCCACGATCACCCATATGGAGTCATGTCCTTTATGAGTTCTTGGCAACCCTACTACGAAATCCATACCTATCTCGTCCCACTTCCATATCGGGATTGGTAAAGGCTGCAACAGTCCTGCGGGCTTCTGATGTTCAGCTTTGATCCTCTGACAAGTATCACAGTGGGCGACGAATCGGGCAATATCTGCTTTCATCCCATTCCACCAATACTTCTGTTTTAAGTCCATGTACATCTTGGTGGATCCCGGGTGAATGGAGTATGCCGAGTCGTGTGCCTCATCCATGATGGTCTCTCGAAAATCTCTGCCTTCAGGCACACATATCATATTTTTGTACCACAGGGTACCTTGATCATCCACTCTAAAGTTAGGGGCCTTGTTTTCTCCGGTATGCTTGCGGATCTTCATCAGATTCTCATCGGTCTCTTGGGCCTTCCGGATTTTCTCCTCTAGGGTAGGCTGAACACTCAGCTGGCGGACGTAGCCTTGTGGGACAATGTGTACGTTGAGTCGTGCCATCTCCTCTTGCAACTGGGCACTCTTGCGTGCTGCCTTCTCGTAGGTTTTCCGGCTTAGGGCATCCGCTACTACATTGGCCTTCCCTGGGTGGTAGTGAATCTCTAGGTTATAGTCTTTGACTAGCTCTAGCCATCTTCTTTGCCTTAGGTTCGGGTCGGGCCGGGTGAAGATGTACTTTAGACTCTTGTGGTCTGTGTAGATTTCACACTTGTTCCCAATCGGATAGTGTCTCCGGATCTTCGGGGCATGCACTACGACCGCAAACTCCGGATCATGGGTGGGATAATTCTCGCTCATGGGGTTTGAGCGACGGGAAGCATATGCCACTACCTTCCCATCTTGCATGAGAACACATCCCAACCCTTGTCGGGAAGCGTCGCAATACACGACAAAGTCCCGTTGAATGTCTGGCAGGGTCAGCACTGGGGCTGTGGTCAACCTCTTCTTCAACTCTTGGAAACTTTTCTCGCAGGACTCGGTCCAGTTGAACTTCTTCTCCTTCTTGAGCAACTCTGTCATGGGCCGGGCAATCTTGGAGAATCCTTCGATAAATCTCCGGTAGTACCCTGCTAAACCAAGGAAACTTCTGATCTCGCTCACGTTGGTCGGTTGCTGCCAGTTGGAGACTGTTTCAACTTTCCCGGGGTCTACCGCTACTCCTTCTGCGGTCAGAATATGCCCAAGGAAGGATATTTTCTCTAGCCAAAATTCACGCTTGCTGAACTTGGCGTACAACTTGTGTGCCCTCAATTTCCCCAGCACTACTCGAAGATGTTGCTCGTGTTCCTCCACGCTCTTGGAGTAAACAAGTATGTCGTCAATGAAGACTACGACAAACTTGTCCAGCTCTTCCATAAACACCTTATTCATGAGGTTCATGAAGTACGCTGGTGCATTGGTTAGTCCAAAGGACATCACTGTGAACTCATACGCCCGTAGCGAGTGACAAAGGCGATCTTGGGGATGTCACTTTCCCTAATCTTGAGTCGGTGGTATCCGACCTTAGATCCACCTTGGAGAAATACTTGGCTCCCTTCGGTGGTCAAACGGGTCATCTATTATGGGGAGGGGGTACTTGTTTTTAATAGTGACCTCGTTCAGCGAGCGATAGTCCACGCACATCCTCATGCTCTTATCCTTCTTTTCCACGAAAAGCACTGGGGCTCCCCACGGTGATGAGCTTGGTCTGATGAACCCACTTCGCTGGAGTTCTGCTAGCTGCTTCTTCAATTCTGTCAACTCAGGGGCTGCCATCCTATAGGGTCTCTTGGCTATGGGAGAGGTTCCAGGGATAAGGTCGATTACGAACTCTATATCCCTGTCTGGTGGCATTCCAGGGAGTTCTTCGGGAAATACATCTGGGTATTCTCGTACTCTTTGGGACATCCTCTATGGACTTGGCTTCTATGTTGAAAACCATTATGTCTGGCCTGTGTCCTCGGGTGTGGCAAGTCACTTGTATCCCGTCCGGGTTGGTTAGGTGCACTACTTTATCGGCGCAACTTATAAGGCCATGGTGCGGCTTAACCGGTCCATCCCAAGGATCACATATATCCCCTTGGACTTCGGTACTACCGAGTACGCTAGGAACTCGACCCCACTTAAAATAATCCTTACCGGGGGCATCCCGATTGACACTTAATGTCACCTCCGGGTGTTCGAGTTAATAGGGGTGCTTTTAGTAGTACCGTGGGTATGCTATGCTTTTCCACAAAGCTTGAGGATATGAATGAGTGCGATGCTCCCGAATCGAATAGTATGGTAGCCAAGGCGGGCCGACCGAGAACTCACCGAGCACTATGCCTTGTGCTTCTGTGCCTCTCGCGCATTGATGTGGTTGACCGGGCGCGTCCATACGGCTGCCGGGGCTGCCTCATCTGCTGGTTGCTTGTTGTTGTTGCCGAAGTTACTTGTTGCTGCGTACCGGCATGCGGTTGGCTCCGGACACTAGTGGCCTCGGCCCGTTCACCGAGTTGGAGTAGGTGGTAGTGGTTGGCTTTTTGGCATACGGGCGGTTGGCGATGAAGTGCCGGTTTCTCGGCGGTTGAAACATACTCGGGAGGCTGTTGTTGTTATTGGCGGTGATGCGGCCGGTGTTGTTCCGTGGGGGCTTCATGGCACTCCGGTTGTTGTAGGGCTTGAACTGGGTT
This sequence comes from Cenchrus americanus, assembly GCA_947561735.1. Lineage (NCBI taxonomy): Eukaryota > Viridiplantae > Streptophyta > Magnoliopsida > Poales > Poaceae > Cenchrus > Cenchrus americanus. Next base: position 199,457,665 of record OX387240.1, read on the forward strand.
ACGGGGGCTTGCGAGTTCGTGGCTTGGGATTGGGTTCTGTCTTGCATGGGAGCTTGGAACCCGGACATGGGGTGTCCAAAGTTTCTCGGCCTCTCGGGACCGCTCTTCTTGCTTGGCCTTGTGCTCCATAAACTTGCGCTTGTTTTCCTTCTTCTCTTCGGCCCTTGCTCTCTCCGTGAGTATTGCCATGTTCATGAGGGTGTTAAAGTCCGGGTAGATGCGAGGAGTCGGCGGTGTCCTCGGTTCGGAGTCGGCCCCTTCTTGAACATTTCCCTCGCTTTTGGAATCTTTGTCCACTTCCTCGGGGGCATAGCGTGCCGGCTCTATGAGCTGGGTACGTGTACTCTTCCACGGACATGTTGCCTTGGCGGAGTTCACGGAACTCGTCGCCTTCCGCTTCGGTGTGGCCTCCGGGATGTGGTATCGGCGGAACTCTTCCACGAATTCATCCCATGTGATAGCGGAGGGATCCTTGGGCAGCCGCGCGGTAATTCTCCCACCGGAGCTAGGGCTGTCCGGTGAGTTGGTGAGCCGCCGGAGAACCTTGTCGCGGTCCTCACGGTTGAAGGGCTCTAGTTCCCTCGGCATGGCTCTCGGCTAGTCGTCGGCATCCAAAGGATTCACCGACCCGCCAAAGGTGGGCGGCTTAGTCCCGAGGAACTCAATCGGCTTCTCGTTCATGCCCGAACTCGAGGTCTTGGGCGGTTGACGGCGTTGAAAATGGCCTCCATCGGGACGATCCGGTTGGCCAAGACTTGTGCCAAGTCAACGGGAGGGGGTGGCGGCGGCGGGACCACGTTCTCTCCCCCATCTTCTTCTTGGTTAACTTCTGTTCGTGAAGACGCTCCCTCCGATCGGCTTGCGACCCTTCGGCGTCCGATCGGCGGGGCCTTGGTGGGTCCCGACGGGCGCCCGGAAACCATCCGTAACGAAACGGGTTTTCTAAGAGATCTAGCTTTTATGTGATGTTTAAGTGGTTTATATCGGATTTCTTTTTGAAAAGGCGGGGTCTACTCTGCAGGTAAGCACACAACAAGCACATAGCAAACAAGCAAGCACGGACAAGTTTTTATTACAAACCGGCGAGGAGGATACATCTCGACTACGCGGACACACTACTCAACTAAGGACTAAGAGTGCGACTTGGACCAGTACGGCTTCATTCCCTGGGTCGGGGTCACTGGGGCACGCTACTCGCGAGGAGAGCCATCTTCCGGGGTCGAGTGTTCTTCCAGCGGAATGAGCAGCTCGTCATCATTCCCGCCTTCGGGGTTTCCGTTTTCCTGAGGCTGTGCTGCGGCTTCAGTGGTCGTTGTTGGGGGTTCGGCGACTGCTGGTGGTGCTGGCGGGACTTCGATAGTTCCTCCCCATCCTACAAGGGGTGTTCCCAGTAGGACTTGAGCTTCTCCAATGGCTGGAACGGGTGTTCCGCCGTTGGTCCATTCTTGCATGCGTTGGTCCTGGATTCTCCCGAGGCTTTCCTGGGCAACGGCCCTTCGGCGCTTATGGCGGGTGCGGTCCTTGCTTCGGCTTGAGCCACTCGGACTTGGTGCATCCTTCTTGTGACTTCGGCTTGCTCGGCCCGACCGATTTGTTCCCTCAAGTGCCCGGCCTCGGTCATCAAAGAGCTTATCCGGGGAGACAAGGTAGGCGACTACGTGGTACGAGCGGGTCTTCTTGGTGGCGGCGTCGTTCCGGGTTTCTCATGCGGGCACCGCCAAACCGGGGTTCGATGGCGGGAGGGAAGTATCTCATTGGTGTGGGGGCGAGGTGTTCCTCGTAGATGCGGCACGGGTAGCGGAGGGCTTCTCCGAGGGCCAAAGGATAGGTGTCTTGGTGTCGAAATCTCGTGGCGGTCACGCGCCACGGCTCGATGTTGGGGTGGCGGTTGCTTCTAGCGACGGAGAGGACCACCCTACGGCGAAGAGTGCCGAGTTGCTCGTACTCTCTGTCGTAGTACCTAGGGCGCTCGGTGATGCCGAGGCGCTCCGAGGGAGTTGATGAGAAGGCGAGCAAAACCAGGCTCCTCCGGCACACGCCTTGGGTCCATCCATCTTCCGCCATCCGAAAACAAAGGTAGAGTTGAACGAGGTTGTGGTGGGATACAAGAGATGGATAACTTTATTTAGTAGCAAGGTTGGGGTACATTCTTCGGGGTACACTTATTATTACTAGGACTCAGCTTCTAGCCTAAACACCCTAGTCTTATCCTCATGGTGATTCTTCCTCTAGCCGGATACGACGCTCCTTCGGTGGGAGGTCTTGCTCCAGTATCTCATCCTCGGTCTGGGTCCCTTTGTCCCAGTGAGTTTCTTCGGGTTCTTCCTCATCCAAGTCGGCTTCTTCTCTTCTCCTTCTACGTTCCCCGTGGAGCTCATCCCATAGTCGTTTGTGGAACATCTCCGAACGTTCTCTTTCACCGAGGTAGTCTTGCTCCATGTTGTGTAGCTCAACTTCGCCATGGTTGTCTTAATCCTTTCCGGCTCTACCCTTTGCTCCGCTCTTTCCGCTCTATCAATCTGTTGCTTCGATTCTTGGGCTTGCTCTCGGTAGAGGTGGTCTAGGCCCCCGAGGTATATGGATAGGTGGGAAACCGCCTCTTCTAGGTCTTCTTCCTCTCGTTCTAGTCCTCTCATGCGATCAATCCACGAGCGTCCTCTTCCTCCGGAGGGTGGAAAGAATCCCATTGGAGTCCTTCGGAGGTGCCGTCTATAGACCACTCGTAGGCCGTCGCGGGGCCTTCCGAGCGACCTTGGGGTAGGTGTCGGCAAAGCGAAATCCGGTGGTAGAGACGAACCAAGGTTCTATGTCGGGGTAAAGCGTGCTTCTTCCCACAAAGATCAGCAGCTTACACCGAAGGGTGCCGTAGCGTTCGTACTCCCGATAGACGAACTCCGGCGGATCTCTTACTTCGACGCGCTCTAAGCTGAGCCGCAGTAGGTTAGGGAGACCAGGCTGGACAGGGCAGACTCCTCCGTTCCATTCGGGGTTAGCCATCTGGAATCAGGCAAGGATCAAGGTAAGGATTTGGGAAAAGATGAGCTCAGCAAGGAAAGGTTAGAGAGGGCCGAGAGGAGGTCTCGTATCCTAGGGGTCGTGTCCTACGGCCAACCTACGGCTACGATACCACCGAAGCGTCCCCTCATCGAGAGGTGACTAAATGTGACACAAATACTGTCCCGGAGGGCTGGTAGCACATTTATTACAACGGTGGATCGATCTTTTACATCACGGCGACACGAGAGGGCACGGAAGTGCCAAAGCTACAAGGAACAACACAAACGCTAATGACCATACTACGATAGCAAAGGCTTCCATAGCCTCCTCAGAGTACCACACCATGGAAGCTTTCGGTAGGGGCCCTGGGTACACAGGCACGGTTGGGTGTAGGGCAGCGACCTACTCAACGTCTTCGGGAATGTAATCGGGATCCTCCTCTGTAAAATAGTTAGTAAAACAAGGGTGAGCACATACGTACTCAGCGAATCCAACCCCACCCACAGAGGGGCTTATAAGCAGAATCATGCATAGAGTATAATAAGGATTAGGTTAAGATTCATTTGCAAACTTACACATGCAGGGGTTTATTTCAAAAAGGTTTTCGCAATCATTTTTCATAACCAAAGTGACTCAAGCTTGTTTTAGGAAAAACCACTGTGGAACTACCGGACTTCCCGTCCGTCGTAGCCCAGGCACACAGCCACACACTTCACCCAGAAAACAACTCACGCCAGAAAAACATCCCATCCCAAACACTAGTTTTTGTGACCACACCGTGACTCGTCCAATACCGTGGACACGGCTATTCGAATAGGTTTGACACTCTGCAGAGGTTGTACATCTTTACCCACAAGTAGGGTACCGTCACACGGACACCTCGGTGCGGTACGGATCCTATCAAAGCCATTACCCACCTTAGCTAACGCTACGAGCCACCACGGAAGCACCCAAGGGGTTATCCCACATAACCGGGGCGTACCTCACACGGAGCGTACCCCTACTCCTTGGTCTCCCCGCTGCTCACCCGCACACCCGGATGGCAAGTAGATTAACTAGTGGGGTTTATGCTAAGCCGTTGCCACATACAACGGTCGAGTGGTTGTACGATGATTTGGGTCAGGTGAGATGTCACGCAACCCGGTCCTTAATCGACAAGATGGACAACTCCCAACACGCTCAACCACACAGGTACGAGCTCACCCATACTCCTGACACACATGTCCATCCCGTCTACCCTGTTCTTTACTCATTTTCCAAACATATCCCCTTTTCATTTTTAAAGCACTCACACATTTTAAAGCAAACATTTAGGCCAAAACAAGGTTCAATCATAGCAATCAAGGGTGGCTATCCTACCATGTTTTGCAGTAAAACAATATGCAATTTATAAAATGGGTATAGGGTATGTTTATTAAACTAGGACAAAGCATGCATCAAAGGATGAGGTTGAACTTGCCGTCTTCGAAGTCTTCGGGGAGTTCGGCTCGGCGTTCGGGATCTTGGGCTCCTGCTCGCGGTAGTCGGATCCAAACTCCGGCTCGGGGTACCTTCCTTCGTTTGCTTCGTCGGCTATAGCGCACACACAAGCAATCAATCAATACAAGCACACAAAATTTACCAGCTGAGCTCGAGGAAATAAATAAATAAATAGGTAGTGAGGGAGTAAATATTATTTGTGGATATATGGCTTGGCGGGATTAATCCCGAAAAAAGATGTGGCAAAGTTCGGGATTAAGAGCTAGAACCGTCATACAATGATAAGTTAAAGAGGGAGGAAAATAGTTGGAATAGTTAGAATATGATTTTAAAGAAATTTGGGAAAAAGAATCAAGTGAATCGAAATTTGGATGGGGAAGATATGGCATTGGGCGCTCATTGAATTCAGAAATGATTAAATTATATGGATGAGGTTTTCTGGTTGCTTGTGCTTTCGTACGTGGATACCCAAGCCCTTTTGATTTTGGGCTGTGCGTGCACAGCTAGGCCCATGTGCCAGCTATATGCTCACACAGAACCGAACAGACAAAAGGGAAGACAGAGCACGTCGTGCTCGTGCTCGCTCCGGTCCGCCATAGGAGCCGACCGCAGCTTACTGGAGTATTGCTGTAGGGCGATTCCGGTCACCGTTTCCAAATCCAAGGGTATGGGGAGAGAGAGGAGTGGATGGGGATGCCCATCCCGGGCTCACCTTGGGCAGGGGCAGCTCGGAGAGGGAGATCGATGAGCGGTGGCGAGCTAAAGTAGAGGCGGCAATGGCGGCGGCGGTGGAGGGCAAGGGAGGAAGAGGGAGGCTGCTGTGGAGGTGCGAGACGGGGTAGGCGAGTCACCGGTCCTTTTATAGCCGCGGAAAGGCGGTTCCTCGACCGGGAGGTGCGCACGCGGAGCTCGTGTGCTCTCAATGGCGGTTCGGCCGGTGTGTCCGCGGCGGAGTGAATGCACCGCCGTGGCCTTGCTGTTGGACGCGACTCGTCGAGCGGCGGCGTCCACGCGGTGGAACGCGAGCCGGGCAGCGGCGGCATGTTGCGGGCGGCGGCTTGTGGCCGTGGTGGCGCTCGGAGGTGATGGCTCGGGCAGGCGAGGCGGCGGGGAGTAAATGGCGGCGCCGTTCGACGGGACGTGGCGGACGGCGGCGGGGGTTATGGTGGTCCGCGGCGTCGCGACGCGGTGGTGCTGTGCAGCCAAGGTGACGGCTCGACGGCGGCGGCGCCGGTGGTGAGGTGCGGCGTGCGCAGCAGTGGAGATGACCCGTCGAGCAGGCGAAGTTAATGGTGTCCGTGTCATCAAGCAGCAGGGACGCAGAGTGCGGTCAATTCGTGGGCCAGCGCGGCGTGCCGAGCAGGGAGGTGGACGGGCGTGCGGCGCTTGGACGCGGTGTCAATCTGATTTTGCTGTGTGTTGTGCTTTGCTCTGTACACATACTGAAGGTTGCAGGATGATGAGTTGTGCACAGCAAGGAGCTTGCAGGCGAGGCTTGCTTCTGTACGTCTGGTGCATGTGTGCTGTGTGTGCTCTCGCTTGTGCAGGATGGATGGAGGGTTGCATGCACACGTGGGGGAGAAGATTAGTAGCCTGATGGTGCTTGATTAGAGAGAACATGATTAAGGGGCACCAGTTTGGAATGGCAATGGGATCGAGGAAAGATTAGGCTTGGATAGATTATAGATTCATAAGAGTTGAGCTCAAATGATGGAAAACATTTTTGAAAAGATTTTTAGCAAGCAAAAGAGATACGAGAGTTATTTTAGGAAAGAAATTTGGAAGCAAAATAAGAAAAGATTTTGGTGGGATTTTCCGGGTTTTCCCGGTGCCGGCGTGATTTTCGGGACGGTGGTGATGGCGAGGCGGGCTGGCCGGCGGGGACCGCGGCGTGCGCGGGATTCCCGGCGTGGTGGCCGACGGCGGCGCCGGGGCGGCACGCGGTGGGCGATGGCCCGAGTGCGGGCGGTGCCGGCGGGATTCGCGGCACGCGCGCCGAGGGTGAGAGAGGGAGAAGGTGACCGGGGTTTCGAAAAGGGGGTGAATGAGCTCGGCGGAAAAGTTCGAAAAACACACGTGATTTATTAGGTGATTTTATTAGGAGCTAAAAACGCGGGCGTTACGGTAGCGTAGCACGAGCTAGCGTCTCAAAGACAAGAGGTACTGTGGTGAGTGGAGACAGCAGCTGTGTCGACGACGGAGTGGCCATCAGAAGATGCTCAAGGAAGGTAGTAGTTGCCACTGACTGAGGTGCCATCGTCTGAGGTACCGCGAACATCCCTGTCTGAAGGAGTGGCGACTGAGGGAAAGACGCTATAGGGACGTTCACGAACCCACCGGTAGCTGGTAGTGGAGTAGTCGGGTCGGCCTGGAGCTACTGAGGTGAAGGAATCTGAGGCCGAAATGTACTCAAATACGAGCATTCTGTTCTAGCCATATAGTCTTCCAACTGGGCCGTCCAGCACGGGCACGTCACCAGTCTGAAAAAGCACGACACGAAGTGGCCCGACCCTATCAAGCACGATGGCCTTTAGTGTGGTGTCGTGTCGTGCGACCGTGTCTGAGTGGCGGCCCAAGCACAGCCCTATGGCCATTTTTTTGTGTCGTGTCGTGCCTAGGCACGGCAGTGGCACGATAGGCACTAAAGAGCCGGCCGCCAGGCTAGTGCCGTGCCAGGAACGATGGGCAAGCCGCCACTCAAAATCAACTTCACAGCATCTAGAGTCACAAGATGACACATATTTCACAAGATAACATAATTTTTCAAAAGTTTGAGCTGGTGCAATGGTTGCCTCATAAAAACTTATCTAGGTAAAACTCACACCTCATGAGAAACCCTGGATAGGAAAAAAGAGTACAGACCAGCTCAATCAAATAAAGTTCAAATATTACAGACCAAGTTCACTAGTTACAAAAATCTCTCACTCCCTCATTTTACTACTTCTGGCACATCCAGATACAACTCAGAGAAACATTCTTCTTCAAGTGACTTGTCCTCCACCTATTGTTGTAGCCTAGCATCTGTAGCTTCCCAATTCTTGGTGCAGGTGAGGATCTCCACCATGTTTGGGCTCAATTGTCATCGCCACTCCTCAAGGATCCTACCAGTAGTACTAAAAACATATTCTGAAGATACGGTGGAAATAGGCATAGCCAAGACATCTCTAACAAAGATTGAAAGGACAGATGTTCATGCCACCACCTATCATCAAATTGGGTGAGAGTGTCACTATCCAAATAGTTAGATAGTTCATTACCAACACCCATAGAAGATCCAGCAGAAGCAGAAGCACTAGTCCTTCTACACAACGAGAGAGTAGGGGTCCAGAAAGAGTTGCCAGATCTAGGAGTTGCAAAGATATCGTTATCATCATCATCATCTGCAAAAATGTCATCCCAAGCAGTATTTTTCTTACTAGTAGAGGGAGGTTGCAGACATGTTTTCTTCTTAGCTGCACCAAACTTGCCATCATACATCTTATAAATGATATTAAGTTGAGCCTTTACCTCAGTTAAGTAAGATGAATAATCAACACCAAGAAAAGTACTTAACAACTTGAGAACCTTACTAAAAACCCTTCAATTTACCTCTAGGATCCAGGATAAAAGCAAAAGAGTAAAGCATGGGAATGTCCTTCCAGTACTTAATATAACGAGTAACCATAGGCTTAAGCAAAGCATCATTCTCATAGGCCTTAAAGTGCTTGCAAATCAAAAGCATATGATGCAACATATATAAGAGGAGAAGTAGGATAGTAAACACCAAAAAGTGCAACAGTACCAGAGTAAAATAGTGCAAAGAATTCAAACATACTCTGAGCAACAATCAAGTGATCATCTATTAAAGTAGACGCTCATCAGTTCTAGAATGGTTGATGTTTATGAAGACTGAAAAAAAATTTCTTGTAAGGGAGCAAATGCTTAAGCGCGAGATATGTAGAGTTCCACCTCACATCCATATCCGAACCAAATTTTCGAGGACGAACCTCAACAACACAAAACCTCTTAAAGTTTGCAATGCAGTGGTTAGAAGAATTTAAAAAAGAAACAACAACATGAATATCATCAAGCCAGTGCTTGATCACATCCAAAGCACTTTTAAACATAAGGTTTATTATGTAACAAGCACAACGTTGATGTGCCTACATAAATAGAAATTTTAGGTTCTAGAGAATCGGTGGTTCCAACATAAGACAAAAGGGTCAGGAGCTAATGTTTCAATGGCTTTGTAATTAGAAGAAGCATTGTCCAAAGTGACAGAAAAAACCTTAGTCGTCAAACCATATTCATCTAAGACAGCAGAAACACGCTCAACAATGTTGTCACCAGAATGAGATCAACATAAAACCAATTACCCTCCTCTCCAATTGCCAGTCAGGATTAACATAGTGAGCAACAACACTAAGGTAATCCTCTTTAGCATTGCTAGACCAAATATCCAAAGTAAGAGAAATAGATGAAACACCAGCAAAAAGATGCAATAAGTTTATCACGCAAACCATAATGGTACTTAATCAAATCTCTAGCTGTGGTTTGTGCAAAGACGGAAGTAAATCTAGGGTTATGACAATCCTTGATATACTTCTCAAAAGTAGGATGTGCACCAACACAAAGAGGAAGATCTAATCGAGCTATCAAACGACATAATCACTACAAGAAAATAATTGACTAGTGACGCAAGCACATTTTAGCGTCATTGATTTATGACGTTCCTGGTGATGAATACTACCATCAGAACTGAACGAAAGCAAAAAATTGAGATATGCATTTATTCTCTTTTCTCTTATCACAAGTCTGAATATGCCACAACAGATGGCCAATCCCAATAGCAGAACGACCAACATACTCATGGCCACAATGGAAGCACTTGGCACCAGTCCTTACCTTCTTACCAATGTCCAAGTAGACCATCTTGAAGTCAAGCTAGGATACAGAGGTAGTGGGCCGCTCCCTCTTATCACCAACAGCAGCACCTGCATCACCATCACCGGCAACAACACCAGTGGCACCACCACCGACGGCACCATCACCAGCAGCACCACCGTCGGCATCACCAACCTCGATAGGGTTAGCAGCAGAGCCAAGCGACTCTTGTCGATCGGCTTCAAGGTCACTCTCGTCATCTGCACGCAAGACGACCATACGAAAGTTGTTGTTGATGGAGTGACCTTTGTCCTCGTCGTCGGTCGACATCGCTAGAGCTCTGGTCCCTCAACGGGTCACAGTGGCTGGCGAACTGCAACACACAGAGCAGAGAGTGAGGGACAGAGACTCAAAGAGTGAGAGACAGAGAGTGAGTGAGGGACAGAGACTCAGAGAGTGAGAGACAGAGTGGAGACAAAGAGAACAAGAAGTTACCTCATGTGAATCTAGTGCACCAGAGCGGCCGACGACGCATAGCCCATGGATCACCGGTTCCTCAACGACATTGCAGTGGCCGGCAACTTGCAGTAGGTAGAAGAAGAACAACAAGTAAAGAAGAGCAGAGGAGACGACGAGATCTAGGGTTAGGGTTAGAGGCTTATGGCCCGGGCTTACCTGCGAATCCGGAGCACCAGAGCGGACGATGATGTGAACAAGCAACAAAGGAGCAGACGGTGATGACCACGAACAGAGGACGACTCATAGATCTAGAGATGGAGCACGGACACGTAGAAGGAATGGAGAGACGGGAATGAGGAAGGGAGAGACGGTGGATGAGATGTGCGGGGTGATCCAACAGTCGGAGGCCGAAGGGCTGCTCGTCATCGGAGAGGGCAACCAACGGTGTAGGCGACGATCAACAGGTGAGAGGAGAGGAGGAGAGGCGAGACGTGACGCGAAGCGGTGCGGTGGAGAAATGGGGCTAGTGTTTCGAGAGGGGGGATTGCCGCGTCCGCGGCTTATACAGCCGCGATCCAATGGTCGGCTGGTGGAGGCCGTTGGAAGGCTGGGGTAGGCCATTGGTATTGGCAGGTTGGCCCGCCATTGCATTGTGTTTCAAGTCGAGCTGCCATCAGGCTACCCATTATCAGGTCGTGCCTCAAGCCGACACTATGGGTCCGGGTGGCGGCCCAAGCACTAAAAGGTTGTTAGGACGTGCCGGCACTAAGCACTATTGATCGTGACTCGAGTCGTGCTAAGGTCGTGCCTCGTGCCGCCAATCGTGCCTAGCCCATTTGGAATACTATATCCAGCCAAATGGACCAACAGGCAACAATCAACACAGTGAGCGAGTCCATTGCTTTCCTACTTTTTTTACAACAAACATATATATTAAACCAAGAGTAGTCATTTTACAATAAGGTCCTCAGTGAGGACCAAAATTACAACAAGGTCCACTGACTAGATAAGAACAACAAGAACAATGGTGCGTTTGACGATGGCGAGCTCGCCTTAGGCACCGTAGAGGCGTTGATACAACTGGATGTAGGACCGTGCGATGCGACGGTTGTAAAAGGGACGACGAGGCCAAGAGGACCTCACTAGGCGACCAAAAGGTGGAGGGTTCACAGTCACCAAAAATAAAAGAAGTACCACCAGGTCGTTCCCCAAGTGGAGGCGAGTCCGTCAGAATAACCACCAAATATCTGTTGCTTGAGCAGAGTGGATCAGCCATGTAGCAAAGGACTGCTTCAAGGCGTGGGCGGAAATGGAAGCGGAGGCGGGATGACAAAGGTGCGTTCAATGACGGCGACCGGGCCACATCAGGAGGCGGCAACAACGTCGAAACAACCACCAAAGTGCAAACAACGTCTAAACCTAAGGCCTCGTGCACCTGGGAGGGTCGATACGAGACGAACCGAGAGACCAGATCCATCCGAGAGGGGATCCGATATGTAGCCGGAACTCTCGAATCGACACCAACTTTTGGTCAGATCTGGGTGGCCGCGCAGGAACACCAGCAGCTCAGGGAGGGGCGGGTGGAGGAAGAGATGCTGGAAGAGGCTAGGTGGAGAGGAGTGGATTTATTTTATTACTCAGCTTGATGGAGTAGTAGCCGGCGAGCGCCACCACGAGGGTAGCGACGGCGACACCACGAGAACATATGCACAAATGGCGACTAGCACCCATCGGGGGCAACTGAAGACAACAAGAAGCTAAACTAGTACTAGGAACCGGAAAAAGAGGGACGATCGCCTCCCCTCGCCGCCGGCGCGGACACCGGAGGAAGAGAGGAAGGGGGCCGGGAGGAGAGGCGCTGAGAGGAGATTTCGAGACTAATGATGCGGTGTTCTACGCTAAGGGGCATTGCTTTCCTACTTAATTTGTCTAGCTTTTTCCTCGCTGCTGACCACCAATCAGCCAAGCAGAATGCATTACCTAGGTAGCTCACTACATGGTGATGTTGCGCATCGCCTTCGAACGGTATTGTGCGCCACAAAAGAGCTCTACAAAAGTCAAATCTCTCCCAAGCTTCAGACCACATGTGCCATCGGTAGACAGCTACAGCTTATTAGTGGTCTCTTCAAAGATGCCGAAACTTTGTGCTTTATTCCCCCCGAAGAGCTTTGAGAGAGATTGTCTGTTATCCCTGCACTTCCCCCCTCCACGGAAGCATCTCCTTTTAAGCTGCTTCATTTTGGAGTACAATCTCTTTTTTTATATATGCTATCCTGTTGAGCGCACACACCTCCAATAATGCTTGCTTTCTTCCAAAGGTGATTGGGAGCCAACTCGAGTGAAGCACGTAAGGTTCTTAATAGGAGTAGTACATGTTCTTTGATATTCCTTTGGTTTGCCATCCAATTACAGGGACTTATTACCTGTTTGAGGAAGCGTATGATCAGATCTGAGTCATTGTCTCCTTTGCCATGACCCATGAGTCAGATGAAACTGTGAGACTGTAACCACATCCACATGGAGTGGAAATTATAGTGCATCAGTTTTGTAGAGATTTAACATGTTACTTCAATTCCGCAAGAACAAAAAGAATTTTCTAGCCTCAAAATCAAAAGTCTAAAACAACTACAATCTCAACTAGGTCTCTGACTACTTTCAAAGATGTTTCTAATAAAAAAAATAGTAGAGAACCATCCTTAAGTCAAGTACATGAATAGATAATAGAAAAGGAGCCGACCGAAAGGTACATATTCTTCTAGAATAAAGAGGCTCTTGCAAAATAAAGGTCACCGTTGCTATAAGTTGTCATCTGCATATATCCCCATACGAAAGTAGATGGCCTGATTTGTTATCTGCATGGTGACGTTGATCGATGGATGATTCGATGACAGAACAGGCTAGCTTTATGAATTCCCTACATGGATTCTCTTCTAGAATAAAGAGGCTTTCTGAATGCTTGACACGATCACGCTAGCAAATTGTACTTGACAAAAGTCTGAGCCGCTACAATCTTGACCTGTAGAGTTGTTGGGTACAGCACGCGTGGAGCCGCTACAATCTTGACCTGTAGAGTTGTTGGGTACAGCACGCGTGGAGGACAGAGGAAGCACAAAGCATCCGGATCACGCACTTGATCAGCTTTGCAGTTACTGTACGTCCGCTCCTTGCCTGCTTGCCGCCAAGGTATTGCTCAACTGTACACATGCTTCAGGATATTGCTAGGATTCGAAGCTAGATTTAGTTATAAGTTTTGCATTATAGCGAGTAAATAAGAACGCCAAGATACATGTAAGAACTCCTCGCAAAAAAAAAAGATACATGTAAGGACTACAAAATTATAGTGCACAAGATTAAGGATTTTATTTTTTAAAACTTCAATTCCCTTTTAGTGAAACGATATGTAGCTCACATGCGTAATTCAAGATCTTTTTTGAAATAAATTTAGAAAAATGTAGACACCTGTTTGGGGTCGAGTACTAAAGTCCTAATTCTCGAGCATAAAACAAATGCTCTACATGTTCTTAAATATATGATGTTGTTACTTTTTTTCCCAACTTTAACCAATGATATATATTTAACAAATTAATTAAGAGAAGTAAAATGAGTACCATTAGAGATTGTGGTACTATCTAAGGTATTTCGGTGAGTCCTCGAAATGAGATGATGGAAAAACTTTTTGTCCAAACACTCATCTAGGATGTGAGTAAGTAGAATCATATCATCATCATATACAACTATATAATTGGTACGCACTAACGATTTCTCCTGCCTCTCAATGCACCACATCATAACCCACTACACGCCATGTCGCTATTCACTATAAGCCATGTCAACATCCACCAAATTGTCAGCATCCACCAAACCATATATTTATGTCTTCGTCGATTTTCTGTGACTAATAGCATATTGTATTTGCGAGTAGCACGCCATAAAATTCTCACAGTTGAAATACATGTAGGATCAATCATTTAAGAACGGTTCTCTCTCAACAAAATTAAAATGTTGTTATATATAATATTGTTTACAGATAAATATCACCGTGTAATCACTTTGGTGTTTCTATTTTCACATTTCACTTTAAAATTTTATTTAAAAATTCCCACAACAACACGCGGGGTATCACGTGGTTCTTTTATATGGGGAAGGGCATAGCTGGTGTAAAACAAATGCTCCTTACTGCAATTGGGCTTGTAGTCCAATGGTAGGATGGTCCCGTGGATGCTACCCACTAGGGTTCCAATCCTGGTGCTCGCACCTTTTCCTGGATTTTCCAGGATTTACCGGCGTTATGCGTTAAGTGGTAAACTACGTTCCTGTCGACGACGAGACGTCATTGGTGACTTCGGGAATCTCCAGATCTGCCGGTGCTCATTCCTTTGGAGGTGCTCATAGGGGTAGGGTTTGCGTACGTGTATTCACATAGGTGAGTGTGCGTGCGTGTTGTGAGCGTCTGCGTTGTACTGTGTAATAAAAAAAAAAGCTCATTCCTATGGTCGAGGGGATGCCGTTATTCCCATGCTTTTCCTCGTCGTAGTGAAGTGAGGGAAGGAATTATGTCTTCCGTTGATTGCTTTGTGTGGCAACACGACTCACGTGGTTACTCTTTTCTTAACTCTATCTATCTGTTTATTTATCTATCTACAAGCAAAAGAGCAAAAAGAGGGCGGTTTCCTAATTACAACAATAACACAAAATTAGCTCAAAACAAATATGAACATTTCCTTCTTTATTTTATTTAACCATTAGATTCCTCCCAATTCTTTTGGACATAGGTCACGAAGAAAATATAATTAATGTGTAGCTTCTTTTTTTTTTGCCCATTTTTAGTATTTCAAGATTTCTTACAAGATTATTTCTACTCGGTATCTCAACACCCCAATTCTTACCGAATGACATAATATTACGAAACTGTGACTTGACGAAGGTATCAAACATGGTGCTAAATAACCAAATTTACCACAGGTGTGTTTCTCTCAACTTTTTCGCGAGATTCTGCATTTTGAAGGGATTCCCAAAACCCTCCCCACAAAAACCTTGTTCTATTTGTCAAAGAAAAAGGAAGAGTGGCAAAAAAAAAAAAACTTTCCTCCAAACACAATCCAGCATCCGACGGCCTCTATGGATCCACGTACGGACGCACCGACAGGATAGATGCTCGCTATCTCCTCCTTTCCGTTCTCCTCCCCGCGGCCGCAGCACAGCAGTTTCCAGAGCACGGACGGATTCCTGAAGGAAAGGAGGAAAGCGAGGGGGCGTTACAAGAATCCACCCCCACCCCACCACCACCGGCGCGGCGCCCTCCGCTCCCTCTATTTCCTCCCCCCCTCCGCGCCGCCGCCTCTCTCCTTGCCCCCGCCCCGACACGCCTCGCCATTCGCGCCCCAGGTAAACGAGGCCCCCTTCCCCTGCCGTATAGCATCTCTGCCCCCCCGCGACCTGCTCCGGTGAGTCCGCTCGCGCTCCCGGTCAGCCGCGCCGGCTTCTGCCCCGCACCCCGCACCGTCCGTGTCCACTTGTTCTTCCAGTAGGGGAGGAGGAGGCGGCGGCGGCGGAGGTTTCTTGAGGTTTTACGGCGGCGATTAGGAGGAAAAAAAGGCCTCTCCTTTTAAATCCCTTTTATTTTAATAATTTCAGAAGTTCCCATGCTTTAGCCTTCAGGATTATTATGACCAACCGGTTGCTTAATATATGTTCTAGTCACGTCCTTGTTGCCACCGATAGGTTGTTGTGGGGGTCGGTGGGTGAGTGAGCATGCCGTTGTTGCCCTTGTCCCCAACCATCTGGTATCCACGCTCGTGGCCCACGTTTGCTGCGGATATAGCCTGCCACCTGTTAACCATCTCGCGCTACTGCTGCGGAAGTTGCTCATTAATATTGTGCTTGCCGTTGGTTACTGTTGCTGCTTAGACCTGGCTGATGTTGCTTTGCCTTTGATTGATCTAGAGGCTGGGAACTCCAAAGAGGAACAGGGTCCATGGAGGGTGGAGGCGCCGGAAATGGTTTCAATGGCACGGCGCAGACAAAGGGGAGTGGGGGTGATGGATCCGCCAAGCCGCTGCCCCCTTGCTGCGTCAAGGCCAGGGCCGCCGCGCCGGAGTCTGAGGCCAAGTGCCATGCTACGGTGGTGTCGGGCTGGTTCACCGAACCGCGATCACGCTGTGGTATGTCCAGGCTGTGCTTCACACCCACCCTTTGGTCGTCTTACTTGATAGATCATCTACAACTTACTAAGTTACTATCAATTCTCTGATGTCCACTTCTTTTTTATGACCCTGATTGCTCCCTTTGCAGGTAAAGCCAGCAAAGTTCAGTACTACAATAACCCGATGTGGCCAGGTACTTGTCTTGCCAAAGCGTATATGTCAATTTTTTGTTTACCTAATTAATTAATTAGTCTCTAACAATTGTCGACAAGAGTAATCTTATCCAAAGTGTTCAACAGTTAAATTGTTTCTTTGTAAAATGATTTTCTGATAGATATATAGTTATTCGCTGGACAACTGCATGCCTGTGTTTAGTTACATCAGAGAAGGTTCAAGGTTGTATTGCTCAATTCATGCAAACTGTTTTCTTCTTTTAAGTGAACCACTTTCGTAAAAAAACAATTGAAAGAAAAATCCTAGCAGTTGACAAAAGTTTGTGTTCAAAGAGTGGTTTTGCATATTTCTAAGATGATATCTTTATTAGTACAAGTATAATGCAATTCTCATGACTTTTTTTTTTTGGAGAAGGTTGATTTATGCTAGCAGAGTTAAGAATTTTGTATTCCTATTTGTTTTGTTGTACCGAGGTTCTCATGGTAGAAAGACCTTGCATCAGCTAATAAGACATAACATAAGAGTGCATATGCAGCCGAGTGATGCTTTCTGGCTTTTATTATTTGACAATGGCAGTGTTCTTAGTTCCATCATTTTCACGAGAAAGGCTATGTTTTCTGGGTTCATTTCCTGACCTCTGTACGTCTTCAATTTATTTTCCAAAACGATCATCAGTGCGTTGGTTATACTCCAGCTTGTGCTCTTTGTTTTTTCCTTTATTTGACATTCTATAATATGTTTTTTTTAGCACTGAGCTGAATTTGTAGTTGTGCTCATTGCTGTGCTTCTTTGCCATTCTCTGTTTTTCCCTAAATGAAACAATAATACATCTTTCTCATATCTCGTGATTTTATTCTCATATATAGGGGAGGCCCATTCCTTGAAAGTGGAGAAGATATTGTACCAGGGGAAGTCACCATACCAAGAAGTCTTAGTTTTTGAGGTTCTCATCGTCTGTTTGTACCAGGAATAAAAACTTTATGTGGCTTCTATTGTGTATAACCTCTTAGTTTTTGTTTGCAGTCGTCAACCTATGGGAAAGTCCTTGTGCTTGATGGCATTGTTCAGTTGACTGATAAGGACGAATGTGCATACCAGGAAATGATTACTCACCTCCCACTTTGCTCAATTCCATCCCCTAAAAAGGTATATCTCCTGATCCCTGTTTTTTCCTCAATATTGTGAAATTGTTGATAATGCTGTATCACTACTAACAGAAACTGAACAGAAAGATATTCTGCAGCTCTATGTCAGCATATGGAATATTTCTTTTATTTGCACTTGATTGGATACTGTAGCATGATAGTGACTTATTCTCTTAGGAATTACTTTGCAGGTTTTGGTTATTGGTGGTGGTGATGGAGGTGTGCTCCGAGAGATTTCCAGACATAGTTCCGTGGAGTCGATTGACATATGTGAAATCGATCAGCTGGTTATTGATGTAAAGTTCTCCTTTCATTCTTTGACCTTCGCTTCGAGGTGTAATCACTATCTATACCTTGCTGATATACATCTTAACCTTTTAGGTTTGCAAAGATTTCTTCCCACATTTGTCTGTTGGATTTGAAGATCCTCGTGTTCAACTTCATGTTGGTGATGGTATGTGGATAATCCCATGAGACCTCATTACCTCTTCATATCTTCCTAAGTTCCCAATTTGCAGTGTGTAGGTAAAATCATTTCAGTTGTGATTTGTAATTTCATACCAGAATGTTTTTTTCCTACTTTCAGCTGTGGAGTTCTTGAGAAATGCTCCTGAAGGTACATATGATGCTGTCATTGTTGATTCGTCAGACCCAATAGGTGAGCTAATGCTGCTATTCATTGTATTTCTTGAACACCGTGCCATGGATAGCCTTAGCTAGTGTATAGGAGGGTGTCGGATCAAGCAAAGAAGGGACTGAATTCAATCATTATATTAGTGGCATGGTCGCTCTGGAACCATAGAAACCGTTGTGTCTTTGATGGGGTGCAGCCCAACCTGAATGGTATTCTCTCTTCCATCAGAGATGTGTGGGAGCTGGCTGGGGCTCGAGGAATCTCTCATCTCCTCGCCCTACAGCATAGGGGTTAGGCTTAATGGTCTGGTCATGGGTTGATACAGCTAGTTTTGAGGAGATTTAGTGAGTGTGTGTGGGGGTTTTTTCTTCCCCTTAACAAAAAGAAAACCTTTGTACTGGTGTGAGGGTGCTTTTCACCCCTTCTTTCTTCTTAATATATTGATGCGCAGCTCTCCTGTGTGTTCGAGAAAAAAAAGATAGCCTTAGCTACATCTTTGTTACTGCATATCTGTTCTGTGCATTGTTTGTTTTGGTATTTCCTATTATATTGTTCATATGCTCCATGCTTCTTTCTTGGTTGCTGCATCCCTAGCTATTCTGTTTAATGATGAATAATGTGTTCTGATTTTATTGGAAATGAAACTGTCTATCAAATTCTCAGTCAAATATTACTGTTCTGATTATGTTACTTTTGCCATTTACAGGGCCTGCTCAGGAACTTGTGGAGAAGCCTTTTTTTGATACAATTGCTAGAGCCTTGAGGCCTGGTGGAGTTCTCTGTAATCAAGCTGAGAGTATGTGGTTGCACACACATTTGATTCAGGATATGCTTTCAATTTGCCATGAGACTTTCAAGGGTTCTGTGCACTATGCATGGACTAGTGTCCCAACATACCCGAGGTCCTTCACACCCTCTATTTCAAATCTTGATCCATTTTTACATTATTACTGTATTTAGAACTAATGTAAGCATTCTTATGTTACCTTTGAACTTTACCATCTAATGCTGATCCTTTTTTTTGTATACTTAACTTAAAAAATAGCCTGTATCAGTATGTTTTGTCTTTCTTTCCTCTTTTCTCCCTTATAAAAATGAAGATTATATGGGCTTAACCCCCTAGCAGTGCAAGCTTCAAGATCTGTCTTGTACTTTGCCGAGTTGAATGGATGCATGTTTGAGGGACTTGAACTTATGGTGTTAATGAATATTTCTTGTTTTTATTCTGTTCTGACATGAGCTTAGTGACTTATGTGGGGCCTAGGTTATGCATAAGAACATGTTCTGTTTTCTGCTACTATTTTTATCTGTCCCAAGAAGATGGTTCTGAAATCCTCATTAGTGTCAATATTGTTGACAGTGAACTGGTGCCAGCGCTGGTTCATTTGGCAATCATATGTTATTTGGGGTTTAGCTCAACTCATGCAAGGAACCAGTCATAGCCTGACAAAACATTAGTGAGCAAATATTCCCAATGTTGTCTATATATTTTGCATAATCAAGTCACGCTAGCTGATCGATGCAAACTATGTTGACATCTTATATTATTGAAGCTACAAAAAGTTTGTCTTCTTGATGCAGATAAGCCTTAGTAGACTTACCAGGAGAGGGAAATAATCACATGACACTCATCCTGTACTTCACATTGAGCATGAAAGAAAGATAATTTTATGCAACAGGGAACATGCACATTAAGCTTCATCGAAAGGAAAATTAGAATTATAGAGATAATAATACTATTTTGTTTGGATGTCAAACATGCGTATATGGTTTCTTGAAAGAAAAGTCAGAACTATGCATGCAACCTTGAAGTAATCAACTGGTGTAGTCAATGATGGAGCTCGTGACATATAAATGTTCCAGGCTATGCAGTTTAGAGTGTTAATTGTTTCTCTGTCTGAGACTTCTTTTTCTTACAGAACATTTACTTGAATTTTGCAGTGGAGTGATTGGTTTTTTGCTATGTGCGAAAGAAGGTCCACCGGTCAACTTCCTGACTCCTATAAATCCAATTGAAAAACTGGAAGGAGCTACAAAAGCTGGAAGGGAAATCAGATTTTATAATTCAGAGGTCAGTTTTGTTTCATCAGTTACATAGAATTTCTTGTGCCAATGTATTTGATTCGACCTGTACAGGATTTTGGGTTCTATTACAGTAGTATGTGGGATTTATTCTGGGCTATGATAATGTAATTTGTGTTATTACCCTTCTGTGCTATGATGAAGTCTGTTATGTAATACAGGAATGTTTGTACACCTACTATTCCTGTCTTTTGCTCACTTCTTTTGAGTCTATTCATCTGCAATCCTGATGTTAGATCGTGTGATTTGTTTGCCTCTGATTAATATTGTTGTTGGACAGATGCATAGGGCAGCATTTGTTCTACCAACCTTTGTGAAGAAAGAGCTAGAAGCATATTGCACTTTTACTGAAAGAGTAAGTTGTTACAATGCATGACTAAATGATGACTTTATATCTGGTGTGTTTTCACAGTTTAATAATATTTTTGAATGCAAACTCATGTGGAGAGAATTTGCGCACCATTTTACAGGAACAGCCAGAGGAAATAGCTGCAACAACACCAAAGATACATGTTTCTTCCAAGAGTGAAATTCTTACTGCATCCTAGACTAAGGCTCGCTACCTGTAACTTCCCAGCGCTCTTGGTTATTGTACCGAGTCATGTACCAGCATGGAGGTGTCGGCTCCATTGCGATTAGACGCGTAATGAGGCATCTGTTAATAATTCATCCTTTGAACAATGAGATGAGATTCACATATGTTCGTAAACGAAAAGATGAGCTCAGAGAGTAATGTATGATATGAGTGATGAACATTTCAAATTGCATTTGCCTTTTACATTTTGGCGAGCGGTGTCTTGTACTAGTATGCGGTGGTCATTTCTCACCACAAAAGTGGGGTGCATGTCAGCTAGGAGTAATGGAAATGATTGGTTTGGATCAGCCGGAGGGTATATTAGTATTCACTAGTGTTTAAGGTGATGAATGGTGATCTGCTGCCATTTTGTTACCACTCCAGTCTTTTTGTCAACAATGTTGCTATTCCGTTCGAGCCTTGTTAACCGTTCCAATCATGTCTATTTTTTTAAAAAGAATAATTTGTATCGTGTCTTGTACTCTTTGTGGACGTTTGGATGAACGTATCGGAAATGTTTCTTTGACAATTGTTTGTACGTATTCTTATGAACCATTATTCGTATTACTAAAATTTATACACATGTAAACTGGAACACTTAAACTCAAAAGGGGCCGAGCAAGCTTTGGCCTTGCTCGTTTGGATTACCAGCCAGTAGTATCCACCAGCCAGTCAGTGGTACTAATCAGACTCTTTACTGGTATCTACCTGCTGCTGCTCTGTTGTTACTTCCTCTACTTGTTAGCAGAACATTTCTTTTTCCTACATGTGATTTAATTTGTCTGTTGAAGCAATTTTTTATATGGTAACAACAGAAGGGCTAGTTTGGAATTTAGAAGAAAAGATAGCGAAAAAGTAATAGTATGTGGTATAGTAGAACTAAAATCTTCTCCATCTTAAACGTAAGAGTCGATGCCACCAGCACTTTTTTAAAAAATACTGTAGTTTGTAGTATGTGTTGTGCATATCATGACAAGCCCATTCAAACTTACTGGTCAGATAAAGCCCATACCGGCCCATTACAGGACTGGAGAAGGAGGGAAGACGACTTCTTTAGGGCTCTCGCCTCCCCGAACGCTGCGCCGCCTCCTCCTCCTCCCTCCCCCTTAGCAGCTTCTTCTCCGTGGCGGCCGAGGTAGAAGACAGAAGACGATGGTTGCGTCGATCAGGGTCCCCAAGACCCAGCGCGCCAGGCGGGAGGTCCTCAAGCACGCGCCCAAGCTCGTAAGTCCCCCACTTTCTCCTTCCAAAACCTCGTCGCGCCGTCAAGCACAATTCATGGCTATATGACTTTCACGGGCTTCGTTTCCTGCTTTGGACGCGTCTCGATCTCCCGCTTTGGCAATTTCAACTCGCATGGTGATAGGACTGAAATATCACGTCATGTTTGCAGCGTTGTACATAGGTTATATGGGTGGTTGCTGTTTGCCTTGGAAAAAATGCTCTGTTTCTACTGGGATGGAAGGTCCCGCGACGATTGTTAGCACTGTCTTCTGTTCATATCCTGTGTTACCTTCCTTCCCCGTTGCTGCAGTCTTTAGCAACTCTAGCATATATTTGGAATGAAGAAAAAGGTGTGAGCTTTCGGCAGTGTGTGCAATACACTGTGCTTCATGCTGAAAATTGTGTAGAATTCTTGGTGTGTGCTTACATAGTCTAGGTATATGTTCTGCATATTCTGAACCCTTTATGACAATCAAATCTGGAAATTGGAAGTACTGTACTTGTTTCTTTGTGGCTGAATCTCACATCTGGCTTGTGCTCTGATGATTTTGCCAGGTTGAGACTGGCAAGAAGACACTTATCCTCCATGGTACAAAGACTAGTGCAGTGTTGAACTCTGTGCTGTCAGATATCTACCACCTAAAGCGTGATAATGCAGTGAAGTACACCAAGAAGAATGACAACATTAGGCCGTTTGAGAGTGGTGGTGAATCCTCTCTGGAGTTTTTCTCCCTCAAGACAGACTGCAGCCTTATAGTGGTGAGTGAGATCATCAGCTTGTTTTATAATCTCATTTGGGTGCTTGGTGGGAAGATAATTGTTTCCCTTGCAAAAGGGGTTGGATGTATTATTGAGCTGTTAAATTGAATATTTGACAACTCTGGTAAACCTGCCACAAAAATGTTTTCAATTTCTGTTATAAACTTTTAAAGCTCAACTCATCTGTCCTCATATCTTAAACTTGTCGATTAAACTGTCCTATGATTATCTCCATCCATGGTTTCCAACTGTACTCTTTTACTTCTGCTGCAGTATGGTTCTCATTCAAAGAAGAGGCCCAACAATTTGATTCTTGGAAGGACATATGACCACCACATATATGACCTTGTTGAAGTAGGTGTTGAGAACTACAAACCAATGGAATCTTATGTTTATGATAAGAACCTTGCACCAAAACTTGGATCGAAGCCTTTCTTTGCCTTCATAGGTGAACATTTTGAGAGTGCCGAAGAGCTGAAACATTTGAAAGAAGTGCTTCTTGATCTTTTCAGAGGAGAGGTGTGCCATTTTTGTAAATACAATACACAGATAACCTCTTGGGCTTCATAATAAATGTTTCTCCTGAATGCAGGTTGTAGAGAATCTAAACCTTGCTGGTGTAGATCGGATCTATGTGTGCACAGCAACCTCTCCCACTACTGTCTACATGATGCACTGTGCTCTCCGCCTAAAACGTTCAGGCACATCTATTCCTAGAATGGAGCTGGTTGAAGTTGGGCCTTCGATGGATCTGGTTGTAAGGAGACACAGGCTTCCAGTTGAAAGTTTGAAGAAAGAAGCTATGAAGACTGCTGACCATGCTAAGAAGGTAAATCTGATGGAACTAGACGTCTATTATTCGAAGGATTATTGTTGCCTTTTTTGCTAATTTGAGTTCCATAGCCTACCCCTTGTCTTTCTCGCTAAAATCTCCCTTATTCACTTTGGTATCCACAACTTCTGTGAATCTCCTTGCAGGTGAAGAATGTTACCAAGGATCCAGTGAAGGGCAGGCTGGGCAAGGTCTACATGCCAGACCAGCAGGTTTGTACCGATTTTTGTTTTTGGAACAATCATACGAGTCTAGACTCTAGATTGCTTTTTTGCAACAATAACCTGATTAATGGTCTTGATTGAGTTCAGGTTGTTAAGTTGGCCTTGTCGAACGACATAAAGGGATTGAAGAGGGAGCGCCGCGAGGCCAAGAAAAACAAGGAGCACTCAAAGAAGCAAAAGGTCAACCCCGAGTAAAGGATGCTGATGTTTATTTGTTTGTCTTTGCATGATATGGTCAGATCAAGAGGTTTTGCTTGTAATCGTCCCCAGTTGCCTGGGTTAGCCAAGAGGAAGCCACTTGCTGTTAGATTGGATACTGTCAGATCAACGGCTTAGCTTGTAACTGTTCCCTGTTGTCGTTTTAGCTTAAGTTGAAGCCACTTTCTGTTAGATTGGTGGAAAGTAGTTTAGTGACATCTCTTAGGCTATAAGAACCTTTGTGGTGGTTTTCACAGAAATATTGTGTACCACGCCACCATCTCATCTGCCAGACAGAAGTGTGGAAATTTTGAGCAGTGATAATATTTTACAAATATGCTATCATTTTGGTCAGAACATTTGTGGGCAGCTGATGCCCATGTCTCCGATAATCACCGAGTTCTTTCATCCAGAAAATGAATGCCATCTCTATACATGTGGTTATGAATACTGAGGCTGTCACCAATAATGCGCCTTTGGTATTGAATCATAGTGCGATGCAAAAATCTTCTAGAGTTATATAGTATCAGCATGTTCGCGAATCTGAATGGCTGTACTCAGTCTTGGATCAAGCTGAGGAAACCAGGTAATACAGCACCTGTTTATGTGATAACCTGCCTGTCAATTTGTCAACAGCCTTTTTGTGACGAGCGCAATTTTCTGTTCTGAACTGTGGTTGAAAATAGTCCGCGGGGGAGGAACTGATGCAAATCGCCAACGACGGCTGCATAATAATGAATAATAAAAATAAAAAGATGGTGGGTCTGTGTGGTGGAACTCTAAGCCAGAGCGAGCCCATGGCGCAGCGGCCTGTAATCCTCCCACCGTTGGAAGCGAGCAGTGATCGCTGCTCTGTGAAGCCAGCCTCACGCCATTCCTGCCGCTTCAGGTCCAGGGAAGCCCAAGCCTACGCCTAGGCCACCACAGGCCACTACCAACTTGGGACGGGCAGGCCAGCTAAGGCACACCACAGACCCAGGCCCAGAGAGCCCAACAAACATCCTCACCACCCTAATGCCCCCACTTGGGTTACAAGCCCACGCTACTGAGCTCGGCGAGGAATGGTGGTTAGCGCGCGTATTTAAGCTGGTGTTTCGCTGATTAGGTAGGCGAGGTGGTGCTAAACAGTGAGTGGAACAAGCGCGAGCAGGTGATTGGTAACTGGTTGTTGTAAGCGGCCAAGCTGGCTGTCCGTTAAGGGCCATGTGGGCCAGCATTCCAGCAATAATGCACCATTGTCACTTCTGCAGTTCTAGCGTTTTTTGGGGTGTGGTCGATGCTCTACCAAATAAAAAGAATGTTGAATTGGTCATGGCTTTAATTTTTCACAAATGCTAGAACAACATTCCTTTCTTTCTTGTATGATGTAGACGTGGCTAACAGTTCTTTCCACTGATATGTCAAAACCAGCAGTCACATCCAAAGATTTACGGGTACTTTTCGAGGATCTGTCTATTCGAATAGGAATTCAACCAAATTCCGTTTCTTTGTGCATGATTTGCGCTCAAGGGCCCATTTCCGATCTAACGATCAGCTGGACCGGAGACACAAATGATGAATGGAACTGTGAAATCGCTTAACAATGGCTGATGCGAAGGAGTGCAGGAATGGTTGGTAAGGCACTGGAATTGCACCAAGAAAATGGGTATGGCAGGCATTAGGAGAGTTTTGGGAAGACCAATAATTGTCAGACTGTTACTGCAGTTGAATGCTCTATTTGCTGTGCAGTTTCTTTACAATTACGGACGCGTTACATCCTCATGGTCTACTCTCTCTCTGTTTCTGGTGGATACTGCAATCTCTCTGAAACAGTGCAAGGAATTGACCGACACTTGGAAGCTGGATTACCAAAAACCGGGCACTGATACCTGATAAGCATGAATGACGAGGCTCTGGAGAGAGTTTCCTCTTATAGACTGTACCGTACATGAGCTATTCTGTTAGTGCCGTTCTGGATTGAGACAGGTGAGAACACCGAGTGTCAGCCTGCTATAGGCTTGGGATCTACGGTGATGTTGAGAATTGGTTAGTTTTTGATGAGGTGTTGATAGCAACATGTCAACCGTGTAATTTTTTGTAGAGGCATGGTTAGTTGTGATTTCTCCATCATTCTTGCATGTATTCTATTCACGCAATGCGCTCATTTCATATTGCAGCTAGCAAGCTTATGAATTCACAATGTGCACTCATGAATTCACATCTCTGGCTGTCTCCTCTCATGTTCCGGAAAACAAGAGCAAAAGCAAATACAAAAAAAATCTGGAGACGACATTTGCCTTTCCCACTCATACAAATTCAGTGCAGCTAGCTCCCAAGTCCTGACGGCTAACGCTATGAAACCTTGCCGCGCGCTTCGCTCTGACATCGTCGTGACGGTGATGCCCCAACTGCTGTTCTTGTCGACATGCTACGTTCTGGGCCGAGAGACGGATGGAAAGCAAGGCAGACGCATGCTCGACATCATTTATCTGGAAAAAAATAAATAATGCTGATCTTTTCCCTGTCGAGAAAAAACCGTGGAGCCCAGGGTTTGATACACGTTGTCACCATATCTTCCTCCTTGTAATGTAGCAGTGCCGTCTGCAACTTTTGGAGGGCAAAGTTTTTGCAGAGATAGTTCAGATAATGCTGCCACCAGCACCACGGGTTTGTTAATCTGAATTTGTCTATCGCTATCCAGTTTATTTGGCCAACTCCTGGCTCTCGCAGTCTCAAAACTGTTTGGGATTCTCCCCCCTAAATCCTTGATTGCTGCCTCCTCTGTTTGCTATTTCTTTACGCAATATTTTTTCTCTTACAACAAACCAATCGTACAAATTATTAGCAGAACAGACTCTGCTGATTATCTTTTTCGAATACGCGAGCAGCGCAGTTGTGATGATTCCATTGCAGAGACAGACGATGTCACGATGCTGCTTGTTTGTTTGTAAAGATGCCAACGTTTGGGGGCTGATGTAGTGGCGCCATGTCGATCGTCAGCCTGATGGCACAGCCATGTCAGCAGCAGCTAGCAGGAGGACCGTCTCTGGACACTCCAAGGAACTAGCTGGACGCTGGAACGTTGCTACATGTCGCGGTCAGCAGGGCCGTCAGGATCGATCGATCGGCCCCCTCTTGCTTCTCTCCAGCTAGCTAGTAGACGACTTGGTCACGTTCTGACTGATCTGACCATGATAGCCAGGTCTCTAGTAGCTAGCTAACCGTGTCCAAGTCGTCCTGTTAGGCGTCTTGTATAATCCCTTGTATTTTTTCCATGGCAGCTTGCTGGCGCTATCGTCGTTGTTGGCTTCTGTTGTAGCCATCGTCTGCCGACGGTAGCAGTTCCACGACGCCTCGACGGGACGAAGCTACCCACACACGCATGTGAGGTGAATACGTGATGATGAGGTACTCTACCTGCATAATTTGCAATGGGTATATAGGAAATAAACAACACAGAAGATGTACGTGTGAGAGGTGAAATAGTTTGACGGCTCTAGCCCTCTCATTCTACCTCTTAAAACATAACATGAGGCTTTATATGGTGCTTGAAATTTCCTCCCATTTCCTCCCCTGAATTGTATTTTTTGCAAACAAGAGTATGTTGGTCTTTTTACACCCACCTGAGGGCCCCGACCCGACCCCCGACCCCGACCTCTCGCGTCCCTCCACAACGTGCGTTGTCACCCTGTCCACCACCGCCCTGATCTCTCCCTCCGTCTAGTTGTCGCGCCGCCGCCTCCTCCCTGGTGGTCCTGCTGCGCCGCTGCCTGCGCCCCGGAGGAGCTGCCGTGCCCCCGCCTCCCCTTCCGGCGTGAGTTCGTCAAGGCACGAGTATCTGTTTGTGCCGTGCAAATGAGGTTGCTATTCTGAATCAGTACATTGATTTATGACTTTGCTGAATAATTTGATTTAAAAAGATATGGAATATGAAAACACTTGCCCTTTCATTTATTCTGAACATGCACCTACAATTTGTCATGTTGGTTATAGTATGCATCCATGGACATGGCAGTATTTTTTATGTATGCTGATCATTAATCTTGTATCAACATATTTAGCACTGTACATGTTTACATTATTTGCATTGTACATGTTTAATACAGGTTCGTGCACTAGGTGCTGCTATCATATTGCAAATTTTTTCTTTTATTTGGAAGTATATTTTTGTTTCTTTTCGGGGGAAATGTAAAATTCTTTGCTGGAGTACCGTGAAATAGTTATGAAGCTGTTTAACAGTGAGGACGAATGATTCGAGTTTTACAATGAGTACGCTTATGAGAAAGGATTTAGTGTGAGGAAGGATTACTGCGAGTGGGACAACGACCACATTGAGAAGACCCTTCGCAAGTTTGTTTGCAGCTGTGAAGGTTTCCGAGAACAGAAGCACCTGAGGAAGGAGATCAAGAAGCGGAGGTCGCGGAATATCACTCGCTATGGATGTTGTGCTAAATTTGTGATTGCACTGAATTATGACACAGAGCAGTGGTATGTGAAGGATTTCATCGACGAACACAACCATCCAATGATTGATGCAGACCTTAGTTGTTTTCTGCGTTCTCATAGCAAAATCACCGATGAGCGAAAAGCGAGAGATTGTGCATGTCCAGATTTCGGGATCCGAAAACACCGGATAGTAGACACTATGCTAAAGCGGTACGGTGGCTATGATAAGCTTGTATTTACTGACAAAGGACCCGCACAATTTCTGCCAACACAATAAGTTGCGGACACTTTCCGGCGGTGATGCTCAAACAATCATCAATTACTTGAAACATCGAAACGTATAGATCCGATTTTCACTTCAAGTACAAGACTGATGGGAGAGGACATCCGACGGGAGTTCTCCGGTGCGACTTTCAAAGTCGGATGGATTATAGAGCATTCGGTGATGTCGTCGTATTTGATGGCACTCACAAAACGAACAAATACAACCTGTCGCTTGCTCCATTTGTAGGGGTGAATCATCATAAAGGTACAATTCTATTTTCTTGTGGAATTGTTGCTCATGAGGATACTAGGTCATATGTTTGGCTGCTTAGTGAATTCGGTTAAGCCATGTCGCGAAAACATCCGAGTGTGCGATCAGCGACGGAGACCTTGCAATGCAAAAGGCAATCAATATTGTGTGGCCGAATTCATTGCATAGGCTTTGCGGATGGCATATTTAGAATAACATCGACAAAGTGAAGGAAGGGATTATGTGTTTTCTCAATGATCGTTGCTCTATAGAAGAGATTGAGAGGAAATGGTTGGAATTCTTGGATAAGTATGCCGTTACGGATAAGGAATTGTGGTTATATCGGATGTATGAGAGGAGGGAAGTACGGTGTCTTGTATATCATGCTAATAAGCGTTATTTGGGATCGAGGAGCAACCGGAGCGTAGCGAGAGCCTACACTCTAGGATTCGGTTTAATCTAGATCGGAAAATGACAACTGGTAGAGCTGTTACAACACTTTGATAACTGTACGGAAAAGCTGCGCATTAGAGAAGCACAAGCTGGACTATAATGCAAGTTACAAGCCATGCTTGGAAGCGGATGCTTCAATTATTGTGAATGATGTTGCGGGAAAGTTCACACCGGTGTTTTTCATGCGATGTCGGATGGAACGCGGATGCGGAACCCCGTCATCGCCGGGCCGCGCCCATGGGAGTGATGTTCTCGAAGCCGGTGGAACATCAAGTACGGGGTCGCCGACGCCCGCCGCGGCACTCCCCACTCCCACCGCAACGCGCGGGGGGGGAACTCCTTCAACGCGCGCGCTGCGGCGCGGAGGCCCCGGTGAACCTTCCGGACCCTTGAACGCCCCCTGCCGGCGGAGGCCCTTGTTAGCCTCCTGGACCCTTCAATGCGGCGGCGGCCGTGGTGGCCTTGGCGAATCTCCCGGACGCCGGTCGCGCCTCCGGTTCTTGGCATGGGCGGACCGTGCCGGGTTCTTCTTCGCCGACGGCATCTTCCCCTACCCCCGCTAATGCGGCGACGCTAGGGGGGTGAGATGGTGGCGGACGTGGCGGCGGAAGCGGAGGAGTAGCGGTGGTGGCGGATGCGGCGGCGGAAGCGGAGTAGTCGTGGCGGTTTTCAACGAGGCGTCTGAAGCGGAAGAGCCGGGGTGGTTTCCCAGAGTAGATGAAAGCATCCGCCGACGATATTGGGATGTATATATAAGGGGATGCCGCCACTGAAGGTGACGGGGTTTTTTTTGACAACAATGGTTAAAATAAATTAGCCCTCCCTGCATATTCAAAACATCTCATTAGTGCAATGGTAGCATAGTCTGATTTGAACTAACAAATGCCAGGTTCGAACCTTATTGGAGCGATTTATTTTTGTTTGTTTACTTTTTTTCCTTTTTATATTCTCTTTCACTTTTTTGGTCTGTTTAGTTTTTTTTTCAGTTTTTAAAACTTTTTTGTGTGTGGGCATGGAAGTATATTATTGTAATGACTCGAAGATGGATCGACACATCCCACACATTGAACTACATGTCTCACTTCCAAACATTGAGTATATGTGAGACATGAATGCTATTCAAGATGTATAGTACCACTATCTCCAGAACAAGTCAACTTTAATAGGGTGTTGAAGGATCCAAACTAAAATCTTGTGTGCATTTGTGCTATTTTGAGAGCATTTTTCCTAATATTGGAATTATTTATTGATATACTACGGCATAAATGTTAAAATTCCCTAAGCCGGAAGCAAAATCAACAAACTTGCATGGACACACCATTTTCGTGTATATTGATGAAAAATTAAGTTTTAATTGATTCGACAACTTGGTGGTGCACATGCTTTAGAACCATGAACATGTCTCACATAAACTCATGGGAGTAATTGAGATATGGTCATGGTTGTGATACATGTATAGTTGCACATTGTTCAAATATGTTACAATTGTGATGCTAGGGTCCTACCCATATATTACAATTATATCAAAGTACAAAATGGCAAAAAAAATTACAAGATAGAAACGAGGAGTAGGAAATAATAACAAAAAATGTTGTAAAAACAAAAAAGGCTCCTATGGAGTTTCGAACCATGGAGGGCGGGAACAACTTCCAAGGGCCTAACCATTACACTATTCAAGTGTGTTCATTTTTAGCGTAGCGCTTTCTCTATTTGACCGATGTCTCAAAATAAGACGTAGTACTTGGGCCACATCGGTTTTTTGGGGCACTTCGGTTTTTAGGCCCATCAAGAAAATATAACGCAGAGCACAGATCAGATATCCACAATTGTTAGTCCCACATCGCCTCTCTAGCTATGACGAACACAACTTATATACACGGACAAACTCACCTTCTTAAACGTCTTCACAACTCTCTTGCATTGTGCAAAATGGCTTTCCCTAAGTGTCCCGCCATTTTTTCAATTAAATTTATTTTTATACTGTCAAACAAATTTTAAAGGTTTCAATGACAAATATTGAGATGATGCATCATTCTACTTTGTTTTCTTCTAGTATATACTATGTGGACGAATTATACAACAATTTCCATGCATGTGTATCTGAGATGCAACTACTAAACAAAGTAGTTAGGTAGGTATGTATCTATATATCTAGGTAGACCAATGTTACTATGTGTGAGATGTCGCCACATGTGAGATGTGTGTTTGACAACTACCTCCAAATAATCTGAAACTTTAATAGGGTGTTCATGCTTCCAAAATAAGTAGTTGTGTGGAATTCAACAATTTTTGGATCAATTATTCCTATTAGTGTAATTATTTGTTGACTTACTAAAGAATAAATGTTAAAATACCCTACGCTAGGTACACAAATCTAAAAACTTGCATGGAAATCTAATTTTGGTGTATGTTCATTTCATTAGAATGTCAAATGATTTTGAGAATGTGGTCACACACCTCTACCATGAACATATCTCACATATACTTATAAGAGTAAGTTAGAGATGTTTATGGTTCTATTCTAGTACATGGCCAAAATCATTAGAAATTTTTATGTCATGGTCATACACATGAATTAGAAAAACAATTAAGTACAACACTAGCACAAAACAATAGAAAAGCCAAAAAACGAAATAACAACAAATAACCAAAAATGAAGAGAACAAAAAAAGGCCTCCTACAAGGTTTCGTAGAGGTAACCATTATGCTATTGAAGTGTTTTCGTGAAGAGATCAACATTTTTTTTTAACAAAATATACCCCTGTGGTCAGCGCAATTTTTTTCTTTGCCTTAATTTCTCTCTTTTTTCTCCCGAGTCAACCTCCATTCCATGTTCCTCTGCCGGTCTCCCCCACCCTCCCCAGTCCCCACCCACCTCGCGCCACCCGAAATTATAGGATCAAAATCACCTTCCGTGGAATCGGCGGCCGCCCAAGCGTAAATTTAAGATCCTTCCTCTTTAGTTGCGCCCGACGTCGCCCTTTTTGTTATAAGGTGGGAAGCAGCCTCTGTTGCACGGTTGCACCCCTTTCCCCAACGCGCTCCCATCTCACCTCCCGACTGATCGTGATGGCAGATCGCCGCCTTCAACACATCTTTGAGGGGTTGCGGCCTCCCCCATGCACTCGGTGCCAAGGCCGTTGCTCGCATTACTTATGCCCTAACTGTGCATTGAATCTCTCTCCATGCATGTCTCCAATCGGTGGCCTCGGCAACCCGAATGCGATGTGCTGCAATTGCTGGTGCGAAGATGTCCGCAAATGCGTCATGGGGTGTGGTATGACAGATTCCAGTTCCGACGACGAAATCTCAGATTACCAGGTAACCTTCTACCATGACAGCAATGAATTTTGTACTAAACAATCCACATGACCCATTGCTGCATGTAATTTTGTTGCATATCCATTGGTTCTTGAAATTGCAGATGCTTAAACGAAAGGTCCGTGGTTCAAATAAGAGGATCGTTGCTATGAAAAGAGAACAAACATACCATGCAAGGAAGATATACAAAATGTCCAAGGTTATCGAAGATCTCAAGAAGATTATCGATGATCTTAAAAGGAAGGTTGAAGCCAGGCCTACCAACGTTTAGAAGCAATGGCTGTCTGTTCCTCTAGATGTATCAGAAGCAGTTGTCACCCTCTCGGTCGTGTGGCAAAGAACCATGTCAATTTAAAAATTATCTTAGTCAACTATTTAGTTTCAGTTTCATTAGCCTTGGTGGTGATTCCATTTGTGATCCCTGTCTTGTTAATTTTTGATGTTAAAGATGGACTTGTGTTAATTGTGAGATAGTGGAATGTCTGAAATTGCATCTATACTGAATTAATAAAAAAAACAAGACCTGCTGCTGCTTGCAGGAGCTGGATTCAATTGTTTCAGTTGAGATCTGAAGATAATTTCACCAGAATAATACATGTCATTTTGTTTCAACATCTCACTTGACAAATGAATGATCAGGTACTATACACATCACCTCAAATAATTTGTGCAACTCTTATTGCACAGCATGCCAAAAACATAAGTTCTAAATCCGAATGCACAACATAATTTTTTTAACCAATTTCTAACTCTGAATTACATGTGAAGCGAGAACAACTGAATGCAAATATTAATCCCATGTCCTGCCAGACACATTCTAAATGAACCAAAACTTAATATATGTTTTCGAAAGAGCATATGCTATTTGATTCCAAACAGAGTATGTATGAAACTCAACAAGTGTACTCTCCACTCCAGAAGACAATGACATGAACTGTTTTGAGTAATTCAGTTAACCAGAACAAGTACAGACACAAAATTCATTAACCATGTCATTCATTTACATGATCTCTGCAGCAAAATAGACAGTACTTGCCACCCAACTATAGTTTTCTACATTTACAATGACTGATTCACTGGGTCTATAAACCTATTTATGTCTCTGCAGCTTCAATGTTGGGTATAATTGCTGCTTGGCATCTGATGCGACCTTGTAATCTTCTAACCATCCAGCACTTGCGGGAGTTCAAGTTTCAGTAGCTTTGAAATGTCAGATTTCCATCACTCCATGAGAAAAGGATAATTCAGGGCAAGCCATCAGTGAAGCCAACCTGAGCTCCCGAAATTTCAATGTGCCATGCAACTAGCAAATCCAGCTATGCTACTAATACAATGAATCATGACAGGTAGTTTGAATAACTAAAAGAAAAATATATGTAACTTTCTCCAAAATTTAAATGTTAAGCCATGAATTACTGTAGTTTCTATAACGAGTAAACATGACATATAACTATTTCAAATGGCATAAAGAAAATATTCTACAAGTACTCTGATCAATTCACAATGTAGCATGATATGACAATTTTTCTGTTCTTCAATGGAATTGCAGAAATTAAATTGCACAGGTTGTGCTCCAAGTGCAGAAATCGAATGCAGCAATGCTCTGGCATTAAGATTAACATTAACCTAGAAGAACTTGATCCGAAGCAAACTTAAAAGTATACTAAGGCAACCTTCAAGTATTGAACTGCAAGCATGCAAAAACCTGAGCTACTACAAGAAGAGAAAGGTCAGTCCAGGTGCTATGAAGAAAAATCGGCCTAGTAATGAGTACTACTAAGACTATAAACTGATTATTAAATCTGTCCCATCTAGCAACCAGCAAGTTAGCATATTCATTCAACATTGGTACTAATCCAACCAAAATCGACCCTGATGCTCAACACACTAAACTCCCTAAACAGAGGAGTACTCTGCCTCATATGTGGCATATACCACACCATCACCAAAAACTCGTGAGAAGCAATTGGTTGAGCAGTTAAGAACATACATGCACTTCCAAAATATACTATCATGTATAACCAAAACTAGTTTAGGGATACACAGATGCACATGGTTAAGCAAATTGATTTAATTATTAGACAATATGATCATGGTAAGACTTAAACAAATAAATTAACACTGTAGTATGTTTTACATCATGTCAATCTAGCAGCCAAAATGAAGTAGGATGGTAAAATCAATCTCAATTCTGTCATGGTTCGAGGACCTGTGTGCTAACCTCTGGATCCGCCGACCTAGAGCCGCTCGAGCAGGGGCGCCGGATGGGAGCAAGGCATTCGTAGGAGGGTGGGGGCAGTGGACTTTGATGCTTGGAGGAAGGAAACGACCTGGATCTGCAGCGCCGGCCCTCGACGTTGTCCCGCCGCGACGTCGAGGTACCCGCCGCCGCCGTCTCTGATCGACCGCGTGTAATACGAAGAAGGGGAGGGAGAGGTCCCTTGTGCTCCGCTTAGGTGGAGGCTGGCCGGAGACCGCGGCATCCCCACACGTGGTGCCCTCCGTCTGCCACCGGCGGCGAAGACATGTCGCCCACCGTCTGCCGGTGGCGACGCGCTCCGAACCCTTATCATCTTTAAAAAAGGAAAAACTTTACTAAACGAATTATTCATCTAAACTATAATACTCCAAACATTATAGGCACGTTTATGAAATGACCATTATACCCTTGTTAAAAAATCAGAACCACAAAACTGCAATTAATGTCATGTCCCAATCCCCACTTTTGAGGAGGAAATGGGAGGAATTTTTTTCCTCCCAGGCCCACTCGTCATAGAGATAGATGGAGGAATTTTTTTCCTCTATCTTTTTTCCTCCCAACCGCTCTCGGTCAATGTGATCCAATCAATTTTCCCCCAAGCATAATAGAAAATTTCCTAAAACATTATTGCTAGATTGCACTTAACTGTTTTTTTCTGAAACATAGTACAGATATAAACGCTCACATGCAGAGGATGGCAAAGATATCAAATTTCTACATAAAATAGTTAGACTTGGGTACATGATTTATGTGCGGCAGGTCCAATAACACGTATGTAGGGCCTCAGTGGTCGGTGGGCCATCTCCGCCTTGTTCAGCTCAGTGGCCGAAGGGCCATCTCCGCCTTGTTCTATTGGTTGGTGACAGCTGGCTAGTGTTGTGGAAGAAAAATACTGCTGACTGGCCGGGACTATAGAATTCCAAATGGGTCGGGCGCGATTGACGGCACGAGGCACGACCCTAAAAAGCACGACCCTAGCCCGGCCCTAGGCACGACCAATAGTGCTTAGTGCCGGCCCTGCCCGACGACCTTTTAGTGCCTGGGCCGTTACCTCAGCACGTCGGGTCGG
This sequence comes from Cenchrus americanus, assembly GCA_947561735.1. Lineage (NCBI taxonomy): Eukaryota > Viridiplantae > Streptophyta > Magnoliopsida > Poales > Poaceae > Cenchrus > Cenchrus americanus. Next base: position 199,493,494 of record OX387240.1, read on the forward strand.
CCCGAGGCACAGCCCAATATGAAGCGACCCGATGGCAGCCTGACTATAGGCACTAAAGTGGCCCGGCTTCGCAACGGGCCAACAGCCCCAACCCTCCATCCCCCCTCGTTCACTAAAAATGGCCCAAGTTTGACAACAACCCAACTATTGCTGCATATAAATACCAAAAAAAGACCCTAATTTCCTCCATCCCACTCCCACAGGCACAACCGCCTCCCCTCCCTCTCGGTCACACCTCCGCCGCCGTACCTCCCCCACCGTCGACTCGGCTCCCGGGCGCGCGAGCTTGCTCGCGTCGGAGGGCCGCGCCGGAGCCGCAACCGACGGATCCGCCGCCGCCGCCCCACCTCGACCGCATCACACGGGCGCCGCCGGTGCGTCGCCTCGGCCGCGGTGGTCGGAGCTCCACCCGCGCCGGCGTGCACCGTCCCCCTCCCTTAGTCTATGCCGCCGCCCGTCCGCCCTCGGGAGGCGGAGCTCCCGGCCGCGCCGGCGTGTGCCGCGTCGACCACGGGGTCCGGAGCTCCAACCACGGCAGCGTGCGTCGCCCCTTAAGCTTCCGTCGCCGGCTCGGCCGCCGCGGGGCGCACACATTTGCTCGCGATGCCGCCCGCCTCCATAGTGCCGGGCCGGGTCGCAGCCCATCGGGCCATTTTCATCGCCGTGCCGGCCTGGCCCGAAAACATGCCGTAGGGCCGGGCCTGGGCCGCTGTTTCGGCCCGACACGACACGACACGATGAATCCATTGCGCCGCATAGTGTCGGGCCGTATAGGGCCGGGCCAAATCGGGCTAGGGCCGGGCTAGGCACGAACGACCCATTTGGAGTACTATAGCCGGGCCATACGACTAATGCTAATTTGATTTGAGAGAAAAATACTACTAGTGGCTGAAAATGCTTAGCGTGAAAAGTTTGAGATAGAGAGATGGGCAAACACACAACTTCGAAAATGTTAAGGGTACTAGAATTTAAAGTCTTAAGTAGACACTTATCAATCGAGATGGACAGGAGGCAAATAAACGGCACTCATACCTACGTGGTACGTCTGTGTGTTTTGGTCATGTAAATTAACTAGAATTTATAAAACTTATATAGGTGAGACCCAATACAAGTCATGGTTGGATTTCTCTGAACATGCAAGCATTCCACGTCATCATCCACTATGTGCCATGTCACCATCTACTATACGCCATGTCATCATCCACCAAATCACATATTTATGTCTTCAATCGATTTTCTGTGGCTTAGCATGTATATCACACCACAAAATTCTAACAAAATAACATGCTTTCATATATAATGAGTTTACAAACGAATATTGCCATGCAATATCTTTGGTGTCACTACTTTCACATTTCACCTTAAAATTTTGTTTAAAAAATTCTCGCAACAACGCGCGGGGTATCACCTAGTTTAATATATATTTATGTGGAATTTGTTTGGGGAGGTTTATTGGTTTATATGGTTTGGTGTACGTCTACCGAGAGGTCCAACCAGAGTCGACCCTGTGTCCAAATCTATATCTATAATACCTAATCATTTGTTACCATCAATCCACCGAGGTTTTTTTGAAAAAAGTCCCTCACTTTGTTATTAATTAATCCGCAGTACTAGAAGCTGCACAATCAAAGTTTTGATTATTTGCAAAAAAGTCCCTTCGAGCCCGTTCCCTGCCGGTCTCGCCGTCCGCCACGCTCGCCTCCCAACACTTCTATGCGCGTCGGCCCATCGAGGCCCTCACGGGAGTGCGCACGCTCGCCATGCAGATCCCACCAACCCAACCTTGTATGCCGCCACCGCCTCCCGCTGCGTCACCCTCGTGGCATCGAGCCCTCAGGTGAGCATCACGGTGGCACAAGATCAGCTCCTCGATGTCCGCGCCGACGCAAAGACCCTGGATTTGGCGGCCGCATGAGCAGGTGGACCCCACCGACCTGGCCCTATTCGCCACCTCCTCCCACTGCAGCGACCTCATGGCACTGAGCCGATGAAGAAAATTGGCTATTGCCGCCTCCATACCCACGATTCCACAAGTCTGTGGTCTTCCTCCACACACTCATACTGCACCTATGCCGCCGATCTCGATCCCCCTACGTCAGGATCTGGCGGAGGAAGAACAAGCACATGAACTGGCTGGGAGTAGTTGCGAAGGACGAGGGGGCGTGCGGAGATGGGTGGCGTGCGGAGTGGGGAGAGAACGACGGTGCAGGGGCTGACAGGGTCGGCCTCCGTAGCACGGTAGGCGGCAAGCCAAGTAGAGAACGACGAGTAATTTTTTTTGTTTTTTTTGAGAGGAACGTCAACGAGTAGCGACCACTTTGGGGAGGATAGATATGACGTCAAAAAGTGGGGTTTGATTTGGGCTAGCGATGCCCATTTGCGGACTTAGGTAGATTTGAGTGGGTCAGTTATTATAAGTAATATTGTGCTAAAAAGATATTATAAGTACTACAAAGGAAAAATTGTGAGTAGTTGTAATTTAACTTCATTCATTAAATAAACATACAACATATATCGACAATTGAAATTTCGCAAACGAATAATCAAAACTTAACAAACGACAAATATGTACGGAGACGTTTGATGCTTTTTTTTGCACTCCCGTGCATTGCACGGCATAATTGTTAGTCCAACATAATTTGACTTACCGAATCCTCTGACTGAACGGCGCGTACATACTTGCATTGCATACACCTGATAAAGCGCGATGTGATTGTGAAGTGTCGCCCATACGAATACCACACTTCATTGTGTGTTCTACTCGACCTACCTGTGCTGCCGACAATATTTTTGTTTGACCAGCATATATATAGTTTGTTCACTTTGAAAAAACGATGTGCTGCACGTACGTGTGTGAAAGTTGAATAAATGATCTGATGCATTTGTGAAGTTTGAGTGATAGATGCGTGGGTGTTTTTCGAAGCACAGACGATGTGTTTGCTTTTAGATCTTTGAATGATGTGTTTTGCGTACAGCAGTTCTCCTCATCAGGAGAAATTTAGCTATCTCTCCTACCTCCATGCATGATCTACGCAGATCGATCAATCTCTCGATCGCTCCCATCTACTGATGATCTGGCGCGGCTCAACTTTTAAGCTATATATGGATCTCATGCAGTGGAAATGGAATCCTGTGTGTGTCGATGAGTTGGTGCCCATCGGCCTATGATTGTGCTGGTTGGTGCATGCATGGATGGTAGCGAGTTCACGTGCAGCTAGCAACCAATGCGACGGCGATCAGGCCGGGCGTACGTCCAGTACGTTTGCTCCACGGACGGACGAACGTGTCTCCTAATGATTTAGTTTTATTTGTCATCTCTAATAACCTCGTGATATAGAAGATCCCCGGATTTTTTTTTTGATAAAGAAGATTCCCGGGTTTATGTCAGCCATGACGACGCACTTGCAAATTTCCATGAACATTGGCAATCGTTTATTTTTTTCATTTCAAGCTTCAACCTTCGAAGGATTTATGCATACAAAAGCTATTGCTATAGGACTTTTTTTCCACATTATATATGCAACGTTTTATGTCATGTGGGCAATGCAGTATGAGAGTTACTGTTATTTGTGTTGTTAAAATAACAAAATGTAGCCTTATAGACTGCACTAAATCAAACCATGCACTGTGTATTTTGAAACAAAGGGTTTACTCGAGAGATAGGGAGAGATTGGAGGAAGTGCAATTTCATAACGCGTGAAAATTAGAGGTACATATACTAAACTCAGCTCGTGATAATATGATATAAAATGAAGGCCGATCTCAATGAAAAGTTTCGTAGAAGTTTCATCAGCATTAAATTGTATATACCACATCAGGAACTTTGCTAACATGACAAGCTCAATATCAGAAGAGAAGTGTGAATTCTATCAATCGTGAGTTTAATGCACGTGACACTCATCTTACCAAGTTTCGTAGAAGTTTCATTATGTTTATTATCAAATGTACTTTAGATTTAACTTGTAGGTTTATCTATTTGCAAAAATACTTATAGAAATGACGAATAGTCAAACAAATGAAAAAAATTAATGATGTCATACATTTAAGAACGGTAATGTAGTATCTACACGCATTTAACACCGTGAACTTGTAGCATATTTCCGAGACAAACAAAGGTCCATCAAGGTCATTTTTGCGGCGACGCACGTCGTCCACACGGAAGGCGAGGCACCAGAGCGGCAGAGCGAGCTAGTTTCCACGTCCCCACCATGTGCCCTGTAGACAGCGATCGTAGCTTGGATTATTCGTCGCCATCGCCATCGCCATTGTCGATCGAGATAATGCAAGCGCTGCTAGAACACAAACAAAAGCAACAATGTTAGTTATTACAAGAAATGCCCAAATAAATATATACCTGGCCCTCCTCCTCCTCCCACCCTCTCACACCTCATCACTTGCTCGTCAGCTCTGCACGCACGACTGCACCAATCCAACCCGATCGACGAGCCACCCACCCACCCAAACCCAACCAGCTGCAGCGTCGTAGCTGCCTGAGCTTTTGATGAGCAGGTAGTTGGTGAGCTAGCTTAGCTGCTTAGGTACAGTCACGGAGTAAGCGAGCTAGCTGTTGGATCACTCGCCATGGGCAACTGCATCCACCAGAGCAGTCGTCGTAGCAGCGGCGTCGTCGTCGCCGGAGAAGGCCGCCGCCCGGCGGCGGTGCAGACGATGCAGCTGGAGAGGAGGAGCGGCAGGAGAAGGAGCAGCTCATCATCCGGCGGCGAGCACGAGGACAAAGGCCAACAAGGGCCGGCGGTGGCGGATCAGTCGTTGCCGCCGTCGGTGGTGAAGGTGAAGATGGTGCTGACCAAGGGCGAGCTCGGGTGGCTCGTGGCGCGGCTCAAGGCAGGCGACCGCCGCCTCGAGGACGTGCTCCACGAGATGGCGGCGCGCAAGCGCGAGGCTGCCCGAACGCCCGCCGGCGGCGCCGCCGACGGGTGGCGGCCCAGCCTCGAGAGCATCGTCGAGTGCCCCGCCGAGACGGCGACGGAGTCCGCCGCCGGCGCCGCGACCAACTCCACCGATGATTATCTAGCTAGCCGCTGCCATGATGAGTGATTATATTAGCCTGCCGCCGTGCATTATATTAGGGGTAGGTAACTAGCATGCATCCTTCACTTGCAAACTCATCGTCACTTGTAAACTTCCCCTCTCCCTCCAAAATATATGGATTAGACTGGAGGATAAACTAAACTTGTATCAGAGTATATCCCTTGCTCTCTGTCAATGCTCTGGTTAATTACTTCACTCAGTACGTGTTCAACTGGATGACTTAATACTGTCGGTCAGTGACTCGGTCCCTGCAGCACTGCTGTCATGCCTACGTGTGCATGGACTCTGTAAATGTTCACCGGAAAAAAATATTATTACATGAAAAAGAAAACACTTGCGCTGACTACCGGTTCACCGACAGCAAAAAGAGGGAGCGAGCGAGAGTGTTTGCGTTACCTACACACATGTCAAATCGGCGCCGGTCGAATTGACGGGAGGACAAGAAAATTTTTGACGTCGATATTTTTACGTGCAACTGACCTTGGGTTAGTTTTGACCATGTGCATGGGTGTGCACGACTCGCCGCGGGAGATTGGCAGCCGCTCAATGGCGATGTGATGCATAGAAAGGGACATTTTTGTTTGTGTATTGACTAATTCAATTATATAAGTGAGGCCTTCTACAAATCATGAATAGGTTTCTCTCAACATGATATGATGTAAGTATTTTACTTCACCATCCACTATACGTCATGTCATCTATTTATGTCTTGAGTCGATTTGCTGTGACTAATAGCATATGTATTTGTGAGTAGGACACCACAAAATTCTCGCAGTTGAGATACATGTAGGAATCAATCATTTAAAAATAGTTTCACTCTGAACAAAATATCATGCTTTCATATATAATGTTGTTTACAAATGAATGTTGTCATGTAATCACGTTGGTGTTTCTACTTTCACATTTCCCCTTAGTAATTTATTTAAAAAATTTTCATAGCAACGCGCGGGGTATCGCCTAGTAACCCTCGATTATTCATGGCCAGTATTCCATGGTCTCTATGGACACTGGCTTGATCATCTTCCTAGTAACACTCAGAGATTTGCTAGAACTCAAACTTCATTGTACATGCATGTAAGAATCTTTCTAAAGAGGCGCAGAAAATCCACATCTCTAAATTTTCATCTCTTATGACAAGTCATCATGACGTGAAAAACCTGCCTCCTTTGTTGGAGACAATTCTTCAAACAGGGTTTCCTGTTTTAGTTGTAGAAGACGATATGTGTTTAAAATGAGCGTCTCCCTTGCTTTTGTCGAAGGAGACACGTTGGTACAAACAATGTCTCATCTTTCTCGCGTCAAAGGAGACGTGTAAGGACAACCCGCATCTCCTTTGTTTGTTTCAAATGAGACACGTGAAGAACTCACGTTTTTTATTCTTTATTATAGGAGACGTTATTGTACGACCCGCATATCCTTTGCTTGTGTCAAAAGAGATGCTCGTGAAGAACCCACATCTTTTTGTTTAAGTTACTCCTACATGAGCACAATATTCTGACGCACCTACAACTTTAATTAGCTCCATCCAACAACATAATACATATATCATCGGCACAACATCAACAATAAAAAAACATCATATGCATACAAAAGGATGTCATAAGTAAGCTATGAAAGACTACCTACGAAAATTGTTTTTCATCTCACAAAAAGCATGGTATCAATGAAAATACCACGCCACCTTCTAAAGGAGCTTCATGGATCTTCTCATCACCATCATCATTGCTTTGTTTGTATAAAGGGCCTCCACAGTAGGGCATTCTTTCAACTCTGTATGATTGCCACAGAATCATACACAATCATTTTTACAAGCATGCATTTTTTTCACCTCCAGTCCCAAAGGGCAAACATTCTACTTGGCCTCATATGTGGTCATGGGTCTCTCATTATTCTCTGGAAGCATGTCCTTAAGCAGACCCAACAATGCCTTGAAACCGCAATCAATTATATGATGGGTGACCTTTAGCTGGAGGAGATTAAGTGATGTGAATAGCTTTGTCCATTTTCCCTTGTAGCTCAGATAGAGTGGGGTCTTCAAATATGTTGCAAGCTTTCTTAGTTTCTCTAATTCTGAACTATATGTTATACCCAACATATGCTAAGGCATCACACATCATATTCTCCATTTTGTCTACTATATTCACATAATTGTCACTGATACCAACCATGTCATTTTCATTAAGATTATGACCTTCGATCTGATTGCCGGTGTTTTGTTGATTTTCTCATATGTGAGGGAGTCATTCACCAACATCCTAACTATCCTCGCCAGTGTTCGGCCGATTTTTGGAGATGTCATCTTCACCCATATGACCAGCCTACAGGTCTTTAGTCATTAACTCCTTCATATCACCTGCATTTTCCAGCATTTCTAGTCATCCATGACCCCCCGGATGATGAGATGAGCATACACATCCATCGAACTTGAAACTTTGTGGCATTCTAACATACTTGCTCTAATTCAACTTGTCCTCCTGTGCTGCTATTATGAATGACTTTATACAATTTAATTTCTCTTCACAAGTCCAGTTCTTAAGATACAGCTAGTGCCATTATGCCATCTACACACACATATATATATGAAAAAAATGAATATAAAAAACACACACAACAACTATTATATGGAACATGTGGCATTGATAGCACCAAATTCACCTTCTAGGCACATTGGATCCAATTGTCGTGTGCAATAGCCTGCAAACAAAACAAGAGATAGCCTTCAAGCAAGTTCTAAATGTATAGAATTCTTCCTCTCCGAGAACTCCCAACCATGAGCACTCTTTCTCCAATTGTCATCGACCCCAGGTCATCAGTTTCTAGTCGTGCAAGAGGTAGTACGCAAAGCTGCAATACATTTTCAATCAAGTAGCTGTTGATCCAAGATTATCAGTGCCAACAAATAAGATGAGTGCTAACAAATAAGGGTACCTTTAGCATGGCTTTAGCTCCAGCTTTATGGGTAGCTTCTATAGAAGTCGTGCCAAACACCTATGTCAAGAACATATTTGGTGGAAGATCTCCTGTAATGTCACAGGCTGGAGCTTTTTGGTGGAGGAGAGCAAAAAAAATAGCTTCATGACCCCCCTGTTGATTTTCCGCTGTTGTCCTCTAGTGGGGCTCGTGGGTGAAGCGAGGAAGACGAGGACACTGAGCAGCAAGTGGAAGAGCTCGACAACAACAGGCAAAGCGACGATAGTAGGCGTGCGGAGGCGGAGGGGTGGTGGTGATGACCGATAGCGGGCAAGCGGAGACGAAGGTTAGGGAGAAAGATGGTAAGTCCCAGTTGCGGGAGCTTGTCGATGACGCTAGAGGAGAAGAACAATGAGGGCCAGACGAAGTAGTGTGCTACCGAGGGAGAGGTGGGAGGTTCAAGGCTAGCGGGAGAGGGCGTTGTAAAGGGGGTATTGCTAGCGTTAAGGTTAGAGCACTATGACCCATATGGTGCGTCTTCTGTGAGGGAAGAGAAGTGGATATATGGAAGAAATTTAAGGGGAAAAGAAAGGGAGATAGAGAGAAATTGAAGGGGAAAATGTAGGAAATAGGAAAACAAGGACAATAAAAACGAAGGAAAGGAAAAGGGAAAGACATTATGAGTATTTCATCTTTTTATCCATGTTACATAGTCTGGAGAAGCTATTTTGCCAAAATTTTCCCAACTAGATACAAGACACAACCAGAAAAAGATGATTCACAAACACATAACTGCAGTCGGAGCCATTGCAACCACATCCACAGTTTTTTGAATTGCACCATAAGTTTCACCATACCTTGTTGTCGATGAAGGCTGCCTAGGAGTCGTGGCGCACAGTCTTGGGTGTTGGTGGGGAGGAAGAGACTTTGCTTTGGTCCTGCACAAGCTTCGTGCGGGAGTAACACTAGAAGCACTACAAGACAACCTCAGGGTAGAGTTGGCAACAGGGGACCTCGATGTAGGGGTGTCGATGGTGGTGCTGCATCGAATGCTGCACGGGGCATGCAAGGAGAGATCGGGGTGACGACTGATGGAAGGACAGAGGCTAGGGGGCGATCGACCGACGATCAGTGGTGCAATGATGCCCCATGATAGCGTGCGGCTAGCAGAAGTCTTCGATTGTCAAGTAGTTAGAAAACAAAGCATGTAGCCAGTTAGATATATGATAGGGCATGTTGTCGAAAATGTCATAGGAGATGGGACTTAACAAACGGAGTTTCTGATTTGTAAACTCAAAGGACATGTTTTGCAAAACATACATCTCCTCTGATCTTGCCATCATAGGAGACACGTTCTCTAATGGCATTTCTCCTTTTATGACACACAAAGGAGACATGTGTTCAATAACCATGTGTCCTATGAGCAGGGTTCACAAGACCATTACCAGTCTGATTCTTTTGGCCAAAAAACCGAACCAGTTAACCAGTGAATCGGACCGGTTAACTAAGAAGTGCATTTTTTAGGTTCGGTTTGGGGACGGGAAACTGACCGGCCGGACCGGTAACACCGGTTACCGTGGTAAACCATCCGGTTCCCAACGGTTTTGTAAACCTTGAAATGAGATGCATGTTTACAACGTAGGTCTCCTACATAAACACATAGGAGCACAGGTTGTGAACACATGTCTCCTTTATGTCATAGGAGACACGTCTAGAAACCACATCTCCTATGATGGTGTGACGCCCCAGGTTTTTAATTACCGTCATTAACGCTAATGACCGGATCAGCCGAGTCAAACCGACCGACAGCAGTCAAACCTAGGTCAACCTGGGCCATCACCCCGAAAATCTCGCCAATGAACCCTAATGAACCCCTTGACCAAGTTTGCACACATCCGTAGTTGACCCTTGGTCAAAGACACGGTCAAAACCGGCTTAACCATTGACGTCTGCGAATGTCGTCCGGAACTTTTGCCACGTTCTCCAAAATTCACCTAAACACTTCAAACTCTATCTTTATGAAAGTTGTCCATCTTGTTGAGGGACACAACTTTCATGTAGATTGGCATTTCAAATTTTGAGTGTAAATTGGTGAAAAACTTGATCGACTGACAGTACCTCCTGTTTTCCAGGACAGGCCGGCATTCAATGTTGGCACGACGTTCCTGCAAAATCCGTTGAGAAAAACACCCTAGAGCCTTTTTAGAAGTTGTAGAGGGTGACTAGATCTACAACTTTCATGTTCACCGCTTGGTCAAGTTCTATACAAAAATTTGGAGAAAAGTTAGTTCAAACAGGGGTGCAGCGACACATTTTCGGGCCGGCCGCGCTGCGCGCGCGCGCGCGCGCGCACGCCGCGCCCCCGCCGCACCTGCCTCGCCGTTCGGGCCGCCCGCGCCTCCCAAGGCTCCACGTTTTCTCATGCACGCGCACACCCCGAGGCGTCTCGGAGTCTTCCCGCCACGGAACGCCGCGGCCCCCCGCCCCCGCCCGCGCCCGGAGTGCGCGCGCGCCGTACGCCCCCGCCCGCCCGCGCCGCCCGGCCGTCCTTGCGCCCGCGCGCGCACCCCTAGGCGGCCGCGCCCCATCCCTTGTCACCCATTTAAAGCGGCCGCGCCGCCCCCACGCACGCCGCGCCGCGCCGGCTTGCACCGCGAGCTATCACCGCGCCGCTAGGGACGCCCACGGTGAACTTCCCCCTCCAAGCCACCGGACCGCCATTCGGGCACACACTCGCCACCACAACCCTCTACCGCAGTCTCCGAACCCCGGACTGCCCAGCAAGACCGGCGTCCTCGCCGGAGCGACGGCCGCAGCGGCAGCTCGGCCCCCCCTCCCGTCGGCCGAGCCGCCCCCGGCTTCCCCACCCCCAACGCCGACCCAAACCGGCCCCTAGACCCCCAAGGACCCCCGCCCCGCCGTGCCGGCCGGCCCGGCCGGCGGTTGGCTGGAATTTGGCCGGACCGCCGCTGCCCGGCCGCCAGGGACTACATTGCAAAAGAAAGAATCTTCTCAGGGGCCTAACTGCAAAAGGTTAACTGCAATAGTAAAACTCTTTGGCTGTTTCTTGTAAATTGCGTAGAAAATCATAGCAAAATCAGAAAAATGCAAAGACTATTTTGTTGGATTCGTGGTGAATTGTTCTATAACTTTTGTTATTCGCCCTGAGCTAATTCCTGATAGTTTTTGCACGAAAAATACAAATGTGAAAAACCTAGATCTTCAATATCTCAAAATCTATAAATCCTCTGTAGCTAATTTTTGGATATGTTGTGTGTTAGGTCATTACTAGCTGCTATGACAAAAACTGCACAAAGTTATGATGTAAATCGTTTTATTAAAATGTTTTTCCATTTCTGCCAGATCTGCATAAATGATTTTTCTTGCTAAATATATTTATGTTTTTGAGCTCCACTTGTGCACACTGTCTTGTAATACTAAAATACACATCTTGTGAATTAATCATGATTTTTGGCTTGCCAGAAATATTTATCCTCTAATTATGCATGTTTTCCTTTGTAAATTAATAAGCTAAGATCAGTAGAATTTTCATGTGGATGTGCTGGTTCTTTGAACTTGTTTGGGACCAGAGAGCATGCACGAGAAAGTTTGGATCATTTTGATGCTTATTTATTTTTGTATGCATTTAAATGGAATCACTAGCTAGCCTTTGTTATTTTCAATAATATTTAATTTCCTAGCATCCAACACTTACATGTGGGTCCAATGGACCAGGATAGGTGCTAATATGCATATGAAACACTTCTTTAATTTTTGGTAATTTAATTGCTTAATAAAAAGCTTAAAAGCCCTTTTAATATTAAAGAGGAATTAAATAAAGAAAAGCCCTTATTTAATTCTTTTCCTTTTTAAAGTATTATATAATTTAATTAAAGGGTAATTAATTATCTTTGCTGATCAGAAAGTAATTCATAAATAAAAATATTATTTATAACTTTGCTTGTGAAGGTAAAAGGAATTAAAGCTTTCACATGAAATGACAAGTATAATAAAAACCTTTATTCAAATGTTCAATAAAAGAATAACCCATGTACAACCAATAACCTTCCTAAAAGAGAAACATTAGACAGATGCCTGTTAAGGTGAATATGACCAACCAAGAGTTGGATAAGAAAACAACCTATCACATCACCTGAACTTGCATTGCATTCCGTGTAGATCTTCCGGACGGAGATTACTCCCTTGTCCCGGAAAACGAGGAAGGAGGAGCGGAAGCTTCACTGCAGTACGTGGAAGTGCTCGACACCGAGGGTGCCCAGGCTAACCTAGCTGACGAAGGCAAGCTTCGGTGCAACTAACCTAGTTTTCAAATTCTTTATTCAATTATCTATGGATGATTGTGCATTTACGTTCAGGAGTTGAATGAAACCCTAGATACATGATCCCTAGGTACCTTGTCCTTACTAGTATGATTGGTCGATAGCTGCTAAGCTATAGGACCGTTACAAGTCGAGTGATGACCTCACTCGCGAGAATAGGTTCCTAGATAGGAATCACAATGTATCCTTAAATGGATTGCTCACGTGGTAAGAGCATGGGATCTAGGCTCCGGTCCAGTGGTTATGTGGGTTAAGTTTTTGAATGTACTAAGCACATGTCGGGTATGGGACCGGTAAGCCTAGTACCTTAATGAGGCGGCAAGGGACCCTACCGTTACTACTCTTGGGATTCGCTCTCACGGCTCGCCACCGGTGGTGTATGGTGACTCTGGGTGTACTGGGTGGGACATGCCAGATAGCCTGCACCAAAGACTGTAAGATTCGATCCTGACCCGAGGATTTCTGGAGACGGCCTGGGAAAGTTGCCCATTTGTGGGCGGCCTACCATGTGTTTGGGTCTACACCGGCAAGGTTTAAATCAATCGATTGTCGGCCTCTCACCGTCATCCGAGACTACTTACTCCACTAGTCATGAGATCCCTAACGATGGAAGATGATGAACTTTATGCTTGATAAATACTATTGTACAACTTTGTTTGTACTAGTTGGCTAATGTAGTAAAGATTAAACCCACTAGAACTTGTGCTAAAATCTTCAAAATAAGGACCTACTCTTTATTACTTTTTAGCAAAGGCAACCCAGTAGCCAAAAAGCCTTTCATGGTCTAGATTTGGTGAAGTAGTTATCACCGACGGGTAAGACTTGCTGAGTATTAGTATACTCAGCCTTGCTATAATGTGTTGATCCAGGTAATGCTTTCGTTGATGTGTGGCCCGAAGAAATCCCGCCCGGCTGGGAGCTGGAGTGGGTGGAGGACGACTACTGAAAGCATCATGGATGGCCTCCCGTGGTGTCTCCGCTTCCGTTAATTTATTCCGCTGCTTTCGAAAACTCTGAACTGTTTCATCATGGCAAAAACTATGATTTGTAATAAATAAACCCTTCGGGGTACGAATTTGGATATTAATGTTGTTGTATCTCTGGACTCGCCTTCGAGTGAGTTTTAATGCATATACTCGATCCTTGTTGCTTTTCAAGTGATTTACTGGGCGTTAACCCGGCAACTAACGACAGGATGATACTTTATTACTGCTTAATGACCAAAGTGGATCGGTCTTAGGCGATAGTACAGTATTTTCCTGGGCGGGTTGTCACAGTTGGCATCAGAGCTTATATGCACCAGAGATTAATTAATAAACCTTAATCAATGGTTTTTTGAATAAAATATGCCAAGATTTTCTGACTTTCCAAAATACGTTGGTCCACTAAGGATAAACTAGACCGAGAGGCCCTAGAGGGAATTTTGGGTTCTTTCAGGTGGCTTCATTAACTTATGGTTTATTTTGCTAACTTACAGCACATTACTTTATGTCAAATTTACTTTCATGCACAACCATACTAGTTCATCACGTTTTGCCATACGTGGTGGTACCACAGGGAAGTCCTGTGAGGGACTAGTGAGACCTATTCCAATGGGTGTCACGTCGCGTCTGAGTCTCGTCACGTTTTGCCATGCGTGATGGTACCGCGGGAAAGTCCGTGAGGGATGAGTGAGGCCTATTCCAATGGGCACTCACGCCGCGTCAGAGTCTTAAATAGGACGCTGTCCATGCAACGGCTTAACGTATGGGTGCCGTTTCTATAGTGAACGGTAATGTATGTGGACGCTTTCGTGACGTGCTGGCACAGAAGGTTCGTTTTCTGCAGGTACATAACAGCGCTTCGTTAGTTGTTAATCAAGTACCGTATAGCTCTCGACTAGATATTATAGGGAGAGACGAATAAAAGCCTTGCCACCGGCACTAACTTCGATTTTTGGCTTGATTGCCATGTGAGGTCGGATAGGACGTCTTGCATGCATACTAAAAATTGAAACAACTAAAATGGACCCAAAAATCGAAATTCCATATGTTCTCTAAGGAAGATTATGCTAGTGTGTGTTTTTATAAACTAGAGTACCTCTCATACCTAGCCGTCATGCCGCCGAAATTTTTGAAAAGTTTGTTTACTTGTGCTAGGTAATTAAACCAAATTGTTAAAAACAATTCCTCCTTAACTAGACACCTTGTAATAGCAAGTCTCAATCCTAGTTTCGTTTGGGTTGGTTTACACATTCCTAGGCACATCTAGGTTCTGTATCGTCCACCTTGTTTTTCTTGTTCGATGCTCAACCTGAGAAATTAAATAGGTGTTAAGGAATTTATTTTGGACCGGGAAAACTTGGGAAAGATTTGAGGGTGTTCTGGATTTTTGGTTATGAATTTTTGTTCACAACTGCCAGAACTTCAAGTCATTATGTATGTGTGCTCGCTTCGAGTTCTAGCATACAACTGTGCCTTTGTGCACATGACTACCCAGTATTACCCAACAGGAGAAAAGAGAACTTCTGCCATTCTACCAGACCGTGGGAATGTCTTGATCTTAGAATTCAATCCTCAATAGTGATTCTCCTATCATCATGTCATTTCCGTCGACTTGTATTTTCCCTTCAACCCCTTTTGCCCTTAAACATGTTGAAGCCTTAGACATAGAAACTCTCTTGAGCAGTCAAGGTTCTCAAATAGTCAATATGGAGAAGTCATCCATCATGTGTTCATTCTTGATCCCGGGTGGAATACCAACTTGAAGTACGTCTACGGACCTTGAATGAGGATTTTCGGTGCATGAGCATCGATTCCGGAATTTGATGCTTATGTCCACTGTGTTGTTCGGTTCCGTAAAACTTACCATAAATGAGCTTTCGTCGTACATATTCTACTTGTCAATATTATGAACAACCTTATGAATGTGTGTTTAATGAAAACTCAATTTTTCAGATGGTCAAACCGACACGCAACGCTCCCAATGGTTTTGGTGCCTCAAGTAGTAATGACCCACCCCGCCACCATCCCTGACACCGACATAGGCACTTCTGACCACACAAACCGACTTATTGCGCCAGCTCTGCCGGATGCAACAACGGACATGACCGGCGCGTGCGGCTGTTGGAACGAGGGCCTCCGCACGGGGCCAATCATGAGGGACCACATATGGTCACTACCTACACCCAGTTTATTGGGATGAAGCCTCCAACGTTCACTAAGGCAGAAGAACCGCTTGAAGCTGACGCATGGGTCAGGGCCATAGAGGCCAAATTCTCTGCTTTTACCCTTCCTTGCTCCGAAGAGCGCAAGGCAACCTTTGCAACCTTACAACTTCGGGGCGAAGCACTGATGTGGTGGGAACATTTCAAGTCTATGCAACCTGCTGGACATGAAGTCACTTGGGTTGAATTCAAGCAAGCTTTCAAGGACCACCATATTCCTAAAGGACTTATGGACGAAAAAATGAGAGAATTGTTGGCTGCGAAGCAAGGAGCCGACACCGTGTAACAATATGCACGAAGTTTAATAGTCTTTGCCGGTACGGAGGACATCACGTGGGCACCGATGCCAAGAAAATGGAACGTTTCCGTGATGGTCTCGATGGTGACTTGTACGAAAGGCTAATACTTGTTGGAACCCAATAGTTATCACGAGTTAGTAAACAAAGCTATCTCTCGGGGAGGATGCCATGAAGAAGGCACAAGAAGATAGGAAGCAACAAGACGATTTCACTTCGAGCGGTGAATCGAGCAAGCGGTTCCGCTTTGTCAAGAAGCGTACTCATGGGTCTTCGCAATCTTCGCCATCCGGGCGGTGGAGAAGGACCCCACTCCGGGGGCAATCCTTCGGGAAATCTCCGGTACCAAAAGAATCCAAAGCATGTGCCCAAGCTTAAGAAACTCCCGCCCCGCATATGCTACAATTGTAGACAGCCGGGCATTTTGCCAATGAGTGCCCGAACCCCCGGACGGCGAAGCCCCGGCGGCGAAGCGAGAACCCCGGATCCACTAAGGGCAACCGCAACAAGAAGCCAAGCTTTCAAGTGAAGCAAAGCCAACCGAATTTCCTAGGTAACCTCTCTATTCGGGAACCCTCCCTACTTTGTCTTTTACTTTCGAATCTCGGGACGAGATTCTGTTTAAGGGGGGGTAGGCTGTGACGCCCCAGGTTTTTAATTACCGTCATTAACGCTAATGACCAGATCAGCCGAGTCAAACCGACCGACAGCAGTCAAACCTAGGTCAACCTGGGCCATCACCCCGAAAACCTCGCCAATGAACCATAATGAACCCCCTGACCAAGTTTGCACACATCCGTAGGCGACCCTTGGTGAAAGACACGGTCAAAACCGGCTTAACCGTTGACGTCAGCGAATGTCGTCCGGAACTTTTGCCGCGTTCTCCAAAATTCACCTAAACACTTCAAAATCTACCTTTATGAAAGTTGTCCATCTTGTTGAGGGACACAACTTTCATGTAGATTGGCATTTCAAATTTTGAGTAGAAATTGGTGAAAAACTTGATCGACTGACAGTACCTCCTGTTTTCCAGGACAGGCCGGTATTCAATGTTGGCACGACGTTCCTGCAAAATCCGTTGAGAAAAACACCCTAGAGCCTTTTTAGAAGTTGTGGACGGTGACTAGATCTACAACTTTCATGTTCACCGCTTGGTCAAGTTATATACAAAAATGTGGAGAAAAGTTAGTTCAAACAGGGGTGCAGCGACACATTTTCGGGCCGGCCGCGCCGCGCGCACGCCGCGCCCCCGCCGCACCTCGCCTCGCCGTTCGGGCCGCCCGCGCCTCCCAAGGCTCCACGTTTTCTCATGCACGCGCACACCCCAAGGCGTCTCGGAGTCTTCCCCTGCCCGGAACGCCGCGCCGCCCCGCCCGCCCGCGCCCGGAGTGCGCGCGCGCCGTACGCCCCCCGCCCCGCCCGTGCCGCCGGCCGTCCTTGCGCCCGCGCGCGCACCCCTAGGCAGCCTCGCCCCATCCCTTGTCACCCATTTAAAGCGGCCGTGCCGCCCCCACGCACGCCCGCGCCGCGCCGGCTTGCACCGCGAGCTATCACCGCGCCGCTAGGGACGCCCACGGTGAACTCCCCCCTCCAAGCCACCGGACCGCCATTCGGGCACACACTCGCCACCACAACCCTCTACCGCGACCTCCGAACCCCGGACCGCCCAGCAAGACCGGCGTCCTCGCCGTTGCGACGGCCGCGGCCCGGCGCCCGCCGCCCCCTCCCGTCGGCCGAGCCGCCCCCGGCTTCCCCCACCCCCAACGCCGACCCAAACCGGCCCCTAGACCCCCAAGGACCCTCCCCCGCCCGTGCCCGGCCGGCCCCGGCCGGCGGTTGGCCGGAATTTGGCCGGACCGCCGCTGCCCGGCCGCTAGGGACTACATTGCAAAAGAAAGAATCTTCTCAGGGGCCTAACTGCAAAAGGTTAACTGCAATAGTAAAACTCTTTGGCTGTTTCTTGTAAATTGCGTAGAAAATCATAGCAAAATCAGAAAAATGCAAAGACTATTTTGTTGGATTCGTGGTGAATTGTTCTATAACTTTTGTTATTCTGGCCTGAGCTAATTCCTGATAGTTTTTGCACGAAAAATACAAATGTGAAAAACCTAGATCTTCAATATCTCAAAATCTATAAATCCTCTGTAGCTAATTTTTGGATATGTTGTGTGTTAGGTCATTACTAGATGATATGACAAAAAGTGCACATAGTTATGGTGTAAATCTTTTTATAAAAATGTTTTTCCATTTCTGCCAGATCTGCATAAATGATTTTTTTGCTAAATATATTTATGTTTTTGAGCTCCACTTGTGCACACTGTCTTGTAATACCAAAATACACATCTTGTGAATTAATCATGATTTTTGGCTTGCCAGAAATATTTATCCTCTAATTATGCATGTTTTCCTTTGTAAATTAATAAGCTAAGATCAGTAGAGTTTTCATGTGGATGTGCTGGTTCTTTGAACTTTTTTGGGACCAGAGAGCATGCACGAGAATGTTTGGATCATTTTGATGCTTATTTATTTTTGTATGCATTTAAATGGAATCACTAGCTAGCCTTTGTTATTTTCAATAATATTTAATTTCCTAGCATCCAACACTTACATATGGGTCCAATGGACCAGGATGGGTGCTAATATGCATATGAAACACTTCTTTAATTTTTGGTAATTTAATTGCTTAATAAAAAGCTTAAAAGCTCTTTTAATATTAAAGAGGAATTAAATAAAGAAAAGCCCTTATTTAATTCTTTTCCTTTTTGAAAGTATTATATAATTTAATTAAAGGGTAATTAATTACCTTTGCTGATCAGAAAGTAATTCATAAATAAAAATATTATTTATACCTTTGCTTGTGAAGGTAAAAGGAATTAAAGCTTTCACATGAAATGACAAGTATAATAAAAACCTTTATTCAAATGTTCAATAAAAGAATAACCCATGTACAACCAATAACCTTCCTAAAAGAGAAACATTAGATAGATGCCTGTTAAGGTGAATATGACCAACCAAGAGTTGGATAAGACAACAACCTATCACATCACCTGAACTTGCATTGCATTCCGTGTAGATCTTCCGGACGGAGATTACTCCCTTGTCCCGGAAAACGAGGAAGGAGGAGTGGAAGCTTCAACCGCAAAGACGTGGAAGTGCTCGACACCGAGGGTGCCCCGAGCTAACCTAGGCGACGAAGGCAAGCTTCGGTGCAACTAACCTAGTTTTCAAATTCTTCATTCAATTATCTATGGATGATTGTGCATTTACGTTCGGGAGTTGAATGAAACCCTAGATACATGATCCCTAGGTACCTTGTCCTTACTAGTATGATTGGTCGAAAGGCCGCTAAGCTATAGGACCGTTACAAGTCGAGTGATGACCTCACTCGCGAGAATAGGTTCCTAGATAGGAATCACAATGTATCCTTAAATGGATTGCTCACGTGGTAAGAGCATGGGATCCGGGCTCGGTCCGGTGGTTATGTGGGTTAAGTTTTTGAATGTACTAAGCACATGTCGGGTATGGGACCGGTAAGCCTAGTACCTTAATGAGGCGGCAAGGGACCCTACCGTTACTACTCTTGGGATTCGCTCTCACGGCTCGCCACCGGTGGTGTATGGTGACTCTGGGTGTACTGGGTGGGACATGCCAGATAGCCTGCACCAAAGACTGTAAGATTCGATCCTGACCCGAGGATTTCTGGAGACGGCCTGGGAAAGTTGCCCATTTGTGGGCAGCCTACCATGTGTTTGGGTCTACCTTGCAAGGTTTAAATCAATCGATTGTCGGCCTCTCACCGTCATCCGAGACTACTTACTCCACTAGTCATGAGATCCCTAACGATGGAAGATGATGAACTTTATGCTTGATAAATACTATTGTACAACTTTGTTTGTACTAGTTGGCTAATGTAGTAAAGATTAAACCCACTAGAACTTGTGCTAAAATCTTCAAAATAAGGACCTACTCTTTATTACTTTTTAGCAAAGGCAACCCAGTAGCCAAAAAGCCTTTCATGGTCTAGATTTGGTGAAGTAGTTATCACCGACGGGTAAGACTTGCTGAGTATTAGTATACTCAGCCTTGCTATAATGTGTTGATCCAGTTAATGCTTTCGTTGATGTGTGGCCCGGAGAAATCCCGCCCGGCTGGGAGCTGGAGTGGGTGGAGGACGACTACTGAAAGCATCATGGATGGCCTCCCGTGGTGTCTCCGCTTCCGTTAATTTATTCCGCTGCTTTCGAAAACTTTGAACTGTTTCATCATGGCAAAAACTATGATTTGTAATAAATAAACCCTTCGGGTACAAATTTGTATATTAATGTTGTTGTATCTCTGGACTCGCCTTCGAGTGAGTTTTAATGCATATATTCGATCCTTGTTGCTTTTCAAGTGATTTACCGGGCGTTAACCCGGCAACTAACGACAGGATGATACTTTATTATTACTTAATGACCAAAGTGGATCGGTCTTAGGCGATAGTACGGTACTTTCCTGGGCGGGTTGTCACAGATGGTGTCTTCTTACATAGTGCATGATTTTTAAGTTTCTCTTGATCACATTTTTTTGGGTGTTCTCTCCCAGCTCCCTAGTAATGGTGTCGGTGAGCCTTATAATTAGGGTTCTAAGGTTTGGTGTTGGAGTGGGGTTATCTGTGGTCTTCGCAGTCCTAGAGGGGAATTCGAGACAACTTGCCGGCTAGTGGTTTGGTGGTGGCAGTCGAGATGGTTTGAGAGGAGAGGTGGTGTGAGTGTCGTCGAAGCCATGCGACAGATGACCCCTAGATAGGCAGTGGAGGTTGCTGTTGACACTGTTTTTTGGGAAAAAACAAGCCAAAAATGGATAAGGAGAAGTAGCCGATGAAAGCAGAGTGCAATCGGCCGAGAGAGAGAAGGATGGTCAACACGATTCGCCGATGGTCAGAGGGATTCAACCCTGATAGTGGGCCAGTTGGTCAGAGCGATCGGCCGATGGTCAGTTAGGAAAATCGGCTGATGAAAAGAAAGATGGCGGTAATTAAAGGAGATACGCCAAAAGGAAAGCATGGTGGAGGCGGGTTAGTCTACGATTGTTGATGGGTCAAAGAGTCAGTTTTAGGAAGTCTTTTACTCCTACGAGAGTCCTTTTCTATTTTTGGTAGTTTTGTCTTTAGACGCAAGTAAACAGTGCCGTGATCGGCTAAGAGTCGGGTTTGTCCCCGGGACATAAATAGCCACCCTGCGTGGTCGGAAAATCTGTACACACCAATATCAAACAAACCACCTCTGGGCAAACCCTTTACTTTTACTGCATCCACTTTACAACATCTACCTTTACAACATCTACTTTTCGGTGACTTCGCCATTGCGTTTTTTCTCTTTTCTACAACGTCGTGCTTCGAGTTTGTCGGGTTGCATCAGCTGATCTC
Organism: Cenchrus americanus; assembly: GCA_947561735.1. Classification (NCBI taxonomy): domain Eukaryota; kingdom Viridiplantae; phylum Streptophyta; class Magnoliopsida; order Poales; family Poaceae; genus Cenchrus; species Cenchrus americanus. Next base: position 199,514,704 of record OX387240.1, read on the forward strand.
TGGCAAGCTTGTGAATATCGTTTTATCGAATAATCCTAGGCTTTAACCTCCTGGCGCATCGCTAGGTTTCGTCTAGTTCTTTATTCACCCCTTACCAATATTAGTTAGATCTACAAGTTTTCGTACCAAATTCTTGTAGTTTTAGCTATTATCTTTACCTTCCACTCGATCTTATCCTATCGGCTTCTAACACCGCAGCCGATTTCGACCTACTCGAGTGCTGACGTCACGATTGACCGATCCAGCCGATTGATCTACTTACTCACTTGCGCTTCGGTCGCTTTCAAGCCGGCCGATCCCGATTTATCTTGTATCAGCCGATTGGCTGGTACACATGTCGTTGAAAGGCCATCAATTCTCTAACGGACCCTAATATTTTCCATTGTCAATCAACAGGTCAGATTGGCTGGCACACCTCGCTACAGGCCGGGGAATCATGTGTGCTGCGCGCAGAGGTGACGTCCTATTTTCGCGTCAACACACTTTTGGCACGCCAGGTGGGACACGAGAAAAGTCAACAATGACAAAGATTGGTCCTCATGAAGTCGATCCAGAGAACGTTCAGCCAATCACCAAAGATCAGTTGAAAGATACAAACAAAGTTGAGCTCAAGGATCACATGAAGCATTATGAAGAGCTTTGCCTGGCATCATACGGTCAGATTGAAAGTGGAGCCTTCAAGAAGAATCCGCTGCCAACACCCAAGCAAGTCACCTTTTCAGCCGATCCTAAAGGGCTTCAAGACATGATGACCAAAGCTATGCATCAAACAATGATTGATCAATCCAAAGTATTCGTAAATACTATTCAAAATGCCATAATTGATGCACTCAAGCAAGGAGCAGAAGGAGGATATATGGGGCTTGCATATCTTCAACCAAGGCGAACTGCTCCAATGTTCTAGCAAGACCAATCCGCTGCATCGGCGATTGATGATTCAACAGTGAAAGTTACACCATCTCCACAAATTGCTATTGGTTCCTCATCGGACGTCCAACTGATTCAAAATCAAAGTGGTGATGGTAAAGCTAAAGGCCCTGCCGTCACACCACTAGTGGAAACTGTTGTCTAGGATCAGGTGCTTCTAGTATAGAATAAAAAATATCTTGCGACAAGAGATCAAGACAAAAGGCTTACATGATGGAGCTTGCCTCACAATCATTTTGAGAAGGATATCTCAAACTTCTTTGAAGTTGTGCCTGAAGAAGTTCCAAGTGAAGTACCTGCAATCTTGCCAAGCTACATTTGGAGGCACTCCAGGGACTGTACACATGAATGGGGAAGGAGTGGTGTTCGTATACTTCAATCATGGGAGCAAAGCTTTTGAAAGAAGATCAGCTCAACTCATGCTCACATGGTCATACCGACAGAGAAAAGATCTCCTATTCCATCTCAGAGACCAAATCCTGCTCCACCTTAGAGACCGGCTCAACAGCCGATACTAGGGATGCCCATGCCAACTGCTTCACCACAGCAGCCAACGCTAGGGATTCCCATACAGACTGCCCGAATACAGCAGTCAACAACAATGCAAGCTGTCTTAACCCCAACTAATACGGTGGCTCATACAAGATCATCGCCTCAACAGCCGATCAACCAAGGGGCAACAGGGTAGCCAGTGGTTCCACAGGTGGATTCTGCGCAATTGCTGCAAACACTTCTGAATCAATTGACTATTTAAAGCTAGTTGAATATGCAGCAACCAGCCCCATCGGCTAGTCAGTCGATTGGACAGGCCCCACCTGCTACAGGTCATTTAAACACTCAAGTTCTGCTGAAGCAAGGACATCAATAGTTCTAGATCCACATCCAAGAATCTTAGAAGAAAGGCCTCCAAAAACTCCAGCTGAGATACAAGCAATTGAGCAAGATTTGCTGAATTGAAGTCTCATATGAAGCAGGAGTTGATTGACCACTTCTCGAAGATGCTACTAAAGCAATATGGGATAAAGCCCAAACAGTAGTATTGCATGTACAGGACAACGTATCCCTCTGGCTATGATCAGATACTGTTCCCTCTAAGATTCAAAGTGCCAGACTTCACCAAGTTCTCTATGCAAGATGAGACATCCACTATGGATCATATTACTCGGTTTATCATCCAATGTGGGGAAGTAGGGAACGTTGATGCACTAAGGATACATTTGTTCTCTTCATCCCTGTCAGGGCCAGCATTCTCATGGTTCACATCACTGCCAGCTAACTCTATCATCAAGTGGTCCGATTTGGAACAACAGTTCCATAACTACTTCTTCTCTGGCATCCATGAGATGAAAATTACGGATCTGACCAGGCTCAAGCAAAGGAACAATGAAACAGTAGTTGGATCCATTCAAAGATTTAAAGAGGTCAGAATAAGTGTTACAATGTGAACTTGGGAGACAAGCAACTAGTTGAGTTAGCTTTCCAAGGTCTCTTGCCGACCTTAAGGGAGAAATATGCATCTTATGACTTCGAGAGCCTCAGCCAGTTGGTCAGTAAGATGAGTTAGGAAACTGCAAAGTCCTATGACCCTAGAAGAAATTTTCAGAAGAAGGTGTCATATGTGGACTACTCTAACTCAAAAGATGAAGACAATATGATAGGGCTCGCAGAGTAGGTCAAAGGCATGAAGACAAATCATGTCCCTTTGGCAACAAAGAACCAGAGAAATTCAGCTTTGATATCACTAAGGCCGATAAGATATTTGATCTGTTGCTTCAACAAGGGCAGATTAAACTCTCCCAGTTCCATACCATACCATCTGCAGAGGAGCTGAAGAGGATGAAGTATTGCAAGTGGCACAATGCAACATCACACAACACCAATGACTGCAAGATCATCAGACAACAGATCCAATCAACTATTAAGCAAGGGAGGCTTAAATTTGAAACTCCTACCAAAGCTGAGATGCAGATGAAGATTGATCAGCATCCCTTCCCAACTAACACAGTTGAAGTGTCTAGCAAAGACACGTCACAAGTTAAGTTGCTGACATCTGATTTGGCTTAAAATAAAGGAGCCGTTGATCCCAAAGTACAAGTAACCACTGCCGATGTCAAAGGAAAAGGGTTACTACTTGAAGAGGGAGACTTAAAGCCACACCAACCTGTCACTTCCCAGATGCTAATCAACAAGTTCCAACGTCGACAATAGAAGGCAAGGGGTAGAGAAGAGTGGGCACGGTGCGATGAAGGACATTAGAGATGTTCATTTTTCAAGTACTGCTCAGAAGAAGGGATCAAGCTGCCGACGGCAGAAAACTGTCCAGAGTGCAACATAGCTTACAATAATAACAACTCATCAAAAAGGGTTTGCTTTAATGATGGAAGACCCGCAGCCAGAGATCACCATGAATTCAGCAATCAACGGGTCTCAGTCCATGATCGGCTGGGGGGCAAAGCCAGCGTCCACGATCGGCTGGGGGCAAGGCTAGTGTTCATGATCATCTGGGAGGCCGAGTCAATGAAAGTTCAACCAATCGGCTGGAAGAGATGGCCAATTCTTTGGTCCCTGATGAAGATATCATGTGCCGAGCTCCTGAACGTCGACACACATTGGAACTGGATGATGAAGGGTCGAGCCAAACACGTAAGAAGCCCAATCCACAGTGGTGTCCAGATGGCTTGACCAAGTCCCAAAAGAGAAGAGTCCAACGCTTACGTCAGCTATAACAACATGAAGAAGCAGAGAGACATGTGCTGGACAAGAAGAAGGTTCGGTCCAAAGTTTGGCGCCCAAAGCCTAAGGCCGATGATAAGGAAGATGACAAACCCCAAGTTGATATAAATACGGTTGTCTTCCTACCAAAAGAGTTCATGGCTCCAATCGATTCGGATACGTCCGATGAAGAACATGGCATGGCTCAGTTGACACTTAAACCTAAGCAAGCTATCTTTAAGAATCCAGAAGATGAAAAGAGACAACACTTGAAGGCTCTGTTTCTCAAAGGATTTGTCAATGTGAAACTAGTCACCAGATGCTAGTAGATGGAGGAGCAACAATCAATTTGATGTCGTACACCATGCTGCACAAGATTGGGAAGTCTGGTGAAGATCTAACCCAAACCGACATGATGTTGGTGGACTTCGAAGGCAACGTTTCTCTGGCTCAAGGAGCAATCTACATGGAGCTCACCATCTGCAAAACACAAGGATGGACCTATGACCGAGAAACCTGCATATATGGAAGAACATGGGATACCAAGTATCTCAAAGTGTCCGATTTTGGACTAAAGCCGGTTCAAGTAGTCGGCTCTGATGATGAGATTTAATGGATCAATTCATTGAAGATGAAGGGAAGCTTGGGCATGGGTTTACGTCGGTCGATGAACTAGAAAAGATAGATCTTGGAGATGGAAGCAAACCAAGGCCGACATACATCAGTGCCAAGTTAGAAGAAGATTACAACAAAGAATTGATCGCATTATTGAAAAAATTTAAGGATTGCTTTGCATGGTTATATAATGAGATGCATGGCTTAGACCGATCCATTGTTGAGCATCGATTACCCATTAAACCTGGATATCGACCATTTCAACAGCACCCAAGGCAATGTAATCCGAAAATTTATCCTGATATAAAAGCCGAGATAACAAAGTTACTCGAAGCTAGCTTTATTCGGCAATGTCAATATGCCGAATGGATCTCTAATATAGTTCCTGTCTACAAGGAAAACAGCAAGCTACACGTGTGCATTGATTTCAGGGACTTAAACAACGCAACATCGATTGATTGGATATCCGATGCCAGTAGACGATGCACTGGTCAATGCTGCTGCAGGGCACAAAGTCATCAGCTCCATGGATGGTAATGCTGGATACAATCAAATATTCATGGTCGTAGAAGATGTTGCAAAAAACTACTTTCAGGTGCCCCCGCCACGTCAGGTTGTATGAGTGGATCGTCATGACCTTTGGGTTGAAGAATGCTGGTGCCACATATCAAAGAGCCATGAATTACATATTCCATGAACACATCTGCAAGATAGTAGAAATCTACATTGATGATGTAGTTGTCAAGTCAAAGAGCTACGAGGAACACTTGGCAGACCTACGAAGAACGCTGGAATGCACAGGGAAACATGGTTTAAAAATGAACCCCAACAAGTGTGCTTTTGGTGTTTCAGCTGGCTAGTTCTTGGGTTTCTTAATACATGAGAGAGGAATTGAAGTGGGCCAGAAGTCAATCAGCGCAATTGACAATATAAAAGCGCCATCAAACAAGAAGGAGCTCCAGTCATTAATTGGCAAGATCAATTTCATTAGAAGGTTTATATCTAACCTGTCAGAAAGGATTCAGCCATTTACACCTCTACTGAAGCTCAAGGCTGATCAAAAATTCGTATGGGGAGAAGAACAACAAAAGGCTTTAGATAATGTCAAGCATTACCTAAAATCTCCTCCTATCTTAATGCCTCCTCAAGACAAGAAGTCGTTCAAGTTATACTTATCGGCTAATGAGTAGACTATTGGATCAACCCTCGTGCAAGACTTTGAAGGAAAAGAGCAAGTTGTATATTTCGTGAGCAGAAGACTCTTGGACGCAAAAACGAGATATTCAGCGGTGGAAAGACTGTGATTGTGCATATATTTCTCATGCACAAAGTTGAGGCCTTATTTATTAACTGTTGAATGCACCGTGCTGTGCAAAGATGATGTGGTCAAATATATGCTGTCATTACGAATCTTGAAAGGTAGGATTGGAAAATGGATCTTAGCTTTGTCAGAATTTGATTTGACTTGTCAATCGGCCAAAGCAATCAAAGGGCAAGTAATGACCGATCTGGTAACTCAGCATTGTGGACCTAAAGTTGCAGTCATAGAACCTATTCCATAGACTATGTTCTTTGATGGATCATCATGTAGAGTAGGAGCTGGGATCGGTGTTGAGATATTTGAAGATTCTAAACTCGTGATAAATCAGTTGGCAAGAGAGTATGAATGCAAAGATAATATACTAAGGGTTTATCATGAAGAATGCCTTCAGTTACTTCGAGAATTCAAGATAGTAAAACTTGAACATATCCCTAAATGTCATAATAGTGAGGTAATCGGCTGGCCCAAGGGGCATCAGGATATCAGCCAATTCTGACTGAATAGTTATCATCTGAAGATTGGAGGAAAGAGATAATAAATTATCTGAAAGATCCATCCAACAAGGTTGATAAACAATTGAGGTATAAGGCCATTTAGTATGTTCCGCTGGAAGATGAGTTATATTATCACACCATAGATGGAGTTCTGCTCAAATGTCTCAGTGAAGAAGAAGCTAAAACTTTAATGGGGGAAATTCACAAGGGAGTTTGTGGGGATCATCAATCAACATTTAATATGAAATGGATGATCAGAAATAATAACTATTATTGTCCAACAATATTGGAAGATTGCTTCAAGTATTACAAAGGATGCCAAGAGTGTCAGAAGTTTGGAAGCATTCAAAGGGTTCCGGCATCAGCGATGAACCCAATAATCAAACCATGGCCATTCAGAGATTGGACAACTAATCTGATTGGACAGATATATCCACCATCAAGCAAAGGTCATAAATTCATGCTGGTGGCCACAGATTATTTCACAAAGTGGGTTGAAGCCATCCCAATCAAGACTGTGACGTCGGGCAATATGATTGATTTTGCCAATGAGCATATTATCTATCGGTTTGGTATACCTCAAACTATCACAACTAATCAAGGAAGTCAATTCACCTCAGGAGAGTTTAAAAAATATGCAAATTCTTTAGGAATCAAGCTGTTAAACTCATCTTCCTATTATGCTCAAGCAAACGGACAGGCAGAAGCAGCAAACAAGGGCATCATCAAATTGATAAAACGCAAGATTGATAAAAATTCTAAGCGATGGCATACGGTCCTTAATGAAGCACTATGGGCATACAAGATGGCATGCCACAGAGCAACCAAGGTATCACCATATAAACTGGTATATGGTCATGATGTTGTACTACCTTGGGAACTGAAAACCGAATCTAGAAGGACCTCTTTACAAGATCAGTTATCGATCGATGACTATTCAGCTATGATGAAAGAGGAGTTAGAAGATCTTGCTGGTAATTGGCTGAGAGCTTTAGAGAATATCGAAAAGAATAAAAGAAGGGTAGCCATATGGTATGACAAGAAAGTCAAATGTAAAGAATTTGCTGAAGGAGATCTGGTCTGGAAGCTCATATTGCCAATCGGCTCAAGGGATCCTAAATACGGGAAGTGGTCACCTAATTGGGAAGGACCATATCGGAGCAGTCAATGCGTACTAGGCAATGCATATATATTAGAGACATTGGAAGGAGAAAAGTTTGCTAGAGCATTAAATGGGAAATATTTAAAGAAATACTATCCAAGCATATGGGTAGACACTTAGTCCAATCAGAGCCTAAAAGCGGCCGATTTGAGACTCAAGTTACAATTGATTGCGGGTGAAGTCATCTAATAGCAAAAACCGAATCATCGAGACATGTTCGGTTTTAGTTTATGGCCGATGTACAAATCGCCCTTAGAATAAAAAAATGTATATATTCTTTCATCTTCGATTACAATGATGGCATCACAAGTACAGAGCTAAAGAATACATTTGAAGGTAACTTGGATGATCCATTGCATATCTATTACATCAATCATCATCAAAACAAGCGATAGGGACGAAGAAAGAGAAAAACAAAAAAGAAAGTGCAAATTTGACGAAGATGAATCACCAGATGGGGTAATTCTTCCTATCAAGATTGTTGGGAAAGAAGATGTAGGGTTGTTCTTCTTTCCACAACATCCAGGGACAACCTCTGCCCTCCTCCACCAGCCGAAGCACCCAAGCTGCATCACAAGGCTTCTTCTAGCTGTTGGACCTCCTGGCTTCACAAAAGGAGGCTAGAGGGGGAAGTATGTTATGGACTGTTTCACAAGAATTTTTCTAGCCATCTTGAATCAGGGAAGAAGGAAGGAATCAAAGAACAAGAGTCTAATGCACCCTGGACCTATATCTCGAGCCATAGTCGAAAGGGTGTGGTCTCCGTGAAGGTATGAAGACGATTATTTATAGCCAGAGCGCCGGAAGAGATAGAGATGAAGGAGCCAGAGAAGACGGAAACTGAAGATGCCAGATCTGACAAAAGGGGAAACAGATAACCCGTGAATGGCTCAGTTTCCAAAAGATGACCGATTCAGAGAAATAACCCCCAAATAAAGCATGACCCATATACATCTAAACGATGGGAAGTTTCTCTATCACGTCCACAAAATGCAGAGCATAGTTCACAAAAATCTTCTGCCCAAAATTACAGTCAGAGTCTAGTAGCTCACTAGCAGTACTCAGAAGGAATGCTATTTCGAGTTGATGTCTGTCAATGTCCAGTGAAGATCATCGGCGCTCACAGAGTTTTCCAGGGGAAGATGCCTCATACCCATAAGACTGAAAGAGCTAACACCTACATTAGGAAAAACCAAGGGCGAAAAGAGATACGAAGAACCTTCGGGTAAAAGGATGAGTCTTATAGGGAAGGGGAATGAAAAAGCCATAGAGTCACATGGTGAACAACCCTGAGGAAAGGCAGATAAAAAGGACAAGACATCATCAATGGAGATTGATCAGGTCGATCACGTGACTATTATTCGAAAGATATCAGGCGAATTTCGGAGCAAAAGGGTTATTTACTCCGAAATTGGGGGGCATGTGTTGACACCATTTTTTGGAAAAAACAGGCCAAAAAAGGATAAGGAGAAGTAGCCGATGAAAGTAGAGTGCAATTGGCTGATTGAAGGAGAGAGAAGGACGGTCAACACGATTTGCTGATGGTCAGAGAAATTCGACCCTAACAGTGGGCCAATTAGTCAGAGCAATTGGCCGATGGTCAGTTAGGAAAATCAGCCGATGAAAAGAAAGAAGGCGGTAATCAAGGAGATAAACCAAAAGGAAAGCATGGTGGAGGCGGGTCAGTCTACGATTGAAGATGGGTCAAAGAGTCAGTTTTAGGAAGTTTTTGACTCCTGTGAGAGTCTCTTTTATATTTTTAGTAGTTTTTGTCTTTAGACGCAAGTAAACAGTGCCGTGATCGGCTAGGAGTCGGGTTTGTCCCCGGGACATAAATAGCGACCCTGCGTGGTCGAAAAATCTGTACATACCAATATCAAACAAACCGCCTCCGGGCAAACCCTTTACTTTTACTGCATCTACTTTACAACGTCTACCTTTACAACATCCACTTTTCGCCGACTTCGTCATTCTCTTTTCTACAACGTTGTGCTTCGAGTTTGTCGAGCTGCATCAGCTGATCTCCAGCAAGCTTGTGAGTACCGTTTTATCGAATAATCCTAGGCTTTAACCTCAGGTGCATCGCTGAGGTTTCATCTAGTTCTTTATTCACCCCTTACCGATATTAGTTAGATCTACAAGTTTTCGTACCAAATTCTTGTAGTATTAGCTATTATCTTTACCTTCCACTCGATCAAGATCCTATCGGCTTCTAACACCGCAACCGATTCCGACCTACTCGAGTGCTGACGTCACGATCGGTTGATCCAGCTGATCGATCTACTTACGCACCTGCGCTTCGATCGCTTTCGAGCCGGCTGATCCCGCTTTATCTTGTATCGGCCGATTGGCTGGTACACGTGTCGTTGAAAGGCCATCGGTTCTCTAGCCGATCCCTAATATTTTCCATTGTCAATCAACAAGTCAGATTGGCTGGCACGCCTCACTATAGATCGGGGAGTCATGTGTGCTACGCGCGGAGGTGACGTCCTATTTTCGCGTCAACAGTTACATGTGACATCCAACCCAAAGCACATGTGTATATGTTTAGTATCACATTTCTAGTTGAGCAAGGGTGAAGTCAACTTATAAGGTTTTGTCCACCAACCAACCAAAGCACCTTCAGGTTAACCCTTTTACACGAAGTGAGGATGAAAATGTAAACATGGTGCTATGTGTATGCCTGCTCACTCCTTGAGAAGACTAGGCAGTGCTCCTTTGGTGGACGTGGTGTTAGAAATGGTAGTGCGGTCATGCGCTAAAAGGAATGTTCTTGTACATTTGCCCAACGAAGTGTGTGGGTGAGTCGAATAGATGAGGACGTCCCATTATTTGAGGAGGGAGGGTGGTATGTGATATCCGACCAAATTTAGTTGGACCATTAATGGTCGATGAGCATAGGTGCACATGTTTTAGTACCATATTGATAGTTGAACAATGGTGGAGTCTACTGTTAAGACTTTATCCATAAGCTACAACACTTTTGAGTTAACCCTTTTACATGAAGTAAGGACGAAAGTGTAAGCATGGTGCTATGTGTATGTGTGCCTGTCCCTCAAAAGGATTGAGCGGTGTAGCTTTGGATGGGGTGCTACTGGTGGGGATGAGCGACATGAAAGATTGGCACAGGAGCGAGACAAAGGGTAGGTGGGCATCGGGGAAAAGAAGAAAGAGTGTAGTATAACGTGAGATGAATAGGAGGAAGGAGGTAGGTAGTAAGAAGATAAGGGCAAGAGAGAAAGTGCATATTTTCCACAACAAAAGTGATTGAGGGATAACTAATTAAATCTCAAGCAATTGAGAACACTGCATCTTGTCGTGAAAAATAATTTCATAATAATACTATTATTTCAGGTCAAGCTCCAACAACGACAGTCTAGGACGCACCACATACCCCCGTTTGGCACAGCAAGTTCCCAAACTTAGGGGCTAGGCACCAAATTACTACTTAGAGACGACTCCTGTAGGCTTTGCCACCTTCAAGCAGGGTGGGTGTGGGGGGCTCAACACCAATAACTACTCACATGGCTCACCTGGCAATGAGCTCAGGTGTTGGGCACCGCAAGAGTACTTGGTTGATGACTTTTGCGAACACTGAAGACCCTTGGATTAATTATCTAATTATTTCAAGGCTCAAGGCTGTTAAGCTACACCCATCAGTCATTTTTTTCAAGATGGAAGATGCATATTGACCTTCAGCCGAAGTCTGCGACTAACCTAAGGCTTGGGGGCTACTCCAAATGGAGTGCAATTTTCATCACACCTCCATACATCAAGATGATAAAATGCTTGAGCACATCACAACCTCGTGGAACCTCGAAGCACTTTGAAGATTCAATTGGAATAAGTACTCGAAGAGCACCACAACTACTTGGCAAGGATCTTAGAAGTACTCGAGGGTCTCTGCACTATACTGCAAAATGCTCGAAGGCTTGTTGGGCATCTCCAGTACTCACAAGGAAGAAAAAAGGTGGAATCCTACTAGAATTCTCCTGTATTCCTATTAGGACTCATACCATGTAATCCTATTAGGACTCCTACCTTGTAACTGACCAGTAACCCGTCCCCAGGACTATATAAAGGAGGACCGACTACCTAGATTGGTAAGCAACATGAAGGCAACTCCTCATACCTCAACACCCCAAACAAGACTTATGGTATTACGCTACTCTAGCAGCCTGAACCTATATAAATTTGTGTCTTGTGTCCTCACGCTCACTTTCGAGATCTAGATCTAACAATTATCCACTATCTACTCTCCAACAGGTACCACTAAGACCATCCACACTCGTCATCCTTTATCCCCTCCTTCAAAATGGAATATTCTTGCCTAGTCAGCGAGATTCCCACCTTTATATTTACTTCTTCCGCATTCATCATCCTTTATTTCTTTCCTTCATCCAAACTACCCACACGCGGGACCCACTCGTCATCCCCCTTTCCCCCACTGGACCCCTCCCACCCGCACCCATCCCCCAATTACTCTCCCTCTCTCTCGAACCCACCCCGCCACCTCGTCACCATCGCCCTCGCGCCCTCTGCCGGCCGTCCAGGGAATCGACGACCCCGGCGGCAGATCGAGCAGGCGACCGGTGGCACCGCCACGGAGCCCTCCTCCCTCCTCACGCTGGTGGTGGATCTGCCACTCCATGGGCAGGCGGATCTCCAGCAGCGGCTGATGAGGACATCCCAGCCATATGTAACTCAGATGCCTTTGTTACATCGGATCTTACACAAGATGATGCATCAATTACACAAAAAGAAGTGCACATTGGACCAATCACCCAAAGTCGTGCAAAGAAATTACAACAAGAGGTGAACTCTCTCCTAGCTGAAATTAATTTCTTTATGTATGAGAATGTTATACTACCTAAAAGTTCTACTTTGGTTGTCCTTAGGTATATACACGAAGATGATGGTACAACTAAATATGGAGATGAAGTGAACAACAAGAAGCAGACGGACCAAGTATCACCAGTTTGGACCAAGGATTCAGGAGGATTCCGTTCGGACGACCGACCAGACCAGCTTGAAAACCAAGGATCACCAAATCGAAATGAGGACCCATGAGATTCACTTCGGACCACCACTTTGGATCAGTTTTGGATGTGCATAAAGAATCGACCATAACTCTTTGTTCCCAATAGCTCTTGAGCTTTATGAGTACTTGATGGAACGGTCATGAAGTCAACTTTCCAATGCAAGAAATTGCATGTCAATTGGACTTCCCAATAAAGAGTTATGACCAATTTAGTGGAGACTTCACACAAGACCAAAAGCCACGCGAGGCTGTTCAGGACTGCAGTTTGTGGTGACCTTTCACCTAGCTTATCTCTAGATATTCCACTACCGTTTCACACCCAACTAGGAGGGATGTTCCTAGTATAAATACCCCCTATGTATCTCTGAAATAAAGACGATTTTTGACATTGAAATACAACCCCTTTGTTCAGCTATGTGCTAACAATTTCAGAGAGTGATCTCTACCCCTTTGCTCTTGTGATTTCCTTGAGGGATTACAGAAGCGGCCGTGTCATCGGCTCCCAATTGTTGCTCCTGGTCCATTTGATTCCAGGTTGTGTTAGTTGGTTCTTTGAGAGTGGTTGGGCGAATCCTCGATTCAGGTTGTCGGTTCAAGATGGTGGTTGGCTTCGAGTTTTATTTGCCAGGTTGCACTAGTTATCGCTGCTTGCAGCAATTTATCTTGGTTGTTCTACAACTAGTTATCTTGATTGGGATCCTACGTCGTGAAGATCGGGACCGAGTCTCATCATTTGGTATCAAGAGCCAGTGTTGCCATGGTAGGATTCTTTACCCTTAGCTACATATATTTTGCCTTTCTCCTATCCACAAAAAGCCATAAAAATATGTTATAGTCATTTGTTTCAATCTAGTGAGTTTGGTTAATTTTCAGTCCATTAAAGTGTTTGTTTAGTTGCTGATCATATCATTCTTTGTATGTCCTTTTGTGCCTTTTCATATATCTGAAAACCCCCCCAAAAACCATTTTCTATCCTTTACGAAAACTTTTATCCTATTAAGATAGCTACTGGTTAATTTGGTTCTATCATCTTTATTTATGCAAGTACTATATTTAGTCTTGTTTAGTATTGTGCAAAAAAAGAGTGAAAAAAAAGAGGAAAGAAAGTTGAAAAAAGAAGTGTTGAGAAAGATAAAGAAAGTGTTAGAAAGAAAGGAGAAGGATCTGATTGTTGGTATGCACAAGTGGTGAACCTTCATATCAATTTGTGTAACCAGTTTGCTATCATCCTTTTGGTGCAATTTTGCTAGGTGATTTTCTTTAAATCAATCATCCCTAGCGTATTCCTTGTTTGCATCAAATCTGAAATTTGTCTTTTATTTGTGCGTGTGTTGTTACATCACATCTTTCATATCTTGTGATCAGCACTAGGATTTGAATCTCTAGTTTTGATTGTTACGTATCTTTAAAACAACTAAAATTCAGATTGCTCCTTTTGTTTTTATACCCCCACCAAGCTCCACAAATAAGCCACTGTAAAACTGAACGCCGATCGTGTATTCGCTTAACCATCACTTTTTTACCACCACACATAGTACTTCTATAACCTACAGGGAACTCATAAGAGCTTTGGTTGGTAAGAGAAGGTGAGGTTGTGAGATCCACATAATTTTCCATACCACATATATTTGTCGTTTGTGTTTTTTTGCTAACAATACAGGAAGATGGATGAACATCCCGAAATTGAAGATTGTGTTACCATGTCACAATTCAATGATATGAGGCAAAATATAGAGGATAGACAAAATAGAATGGACAATGATTTGCATGCTATTTTAGAGTGGTTGCAACATCTTCCTCGTGGTGCTAAAAATTCAAGTAATCATGGAGATGTTGAGGAAACTGTAGAAGAAGCTGCTGAACGAGTTGCAAGAGAACAACAAGAACGTCGACAAAGAGCTGCTTTCCATGCTAGAAGACCTACTGGTTGAGGGCGTAGTGATGGAGGTAATGGAGGTTGTCGTGGAAGAGGAAGAGGTCGAAGACAAGGAGATAATGATCATGATGATTTTGAGGAATAATACGAAGAAGAAGATGAAGAGGTTGAACAACCTCCAAACTATGGTTGTCGTTGCCGAGGCAATCAGGAACGCGATCAACCCAATGAGGAAGGGTTTGGCAAGTTGAAATTCACCATTCCCAAGTTTGATGGAGGATCTGATCCTGAAGCTTATCTCACATGGGAGTTGAAGGTTGATAAATTTTTTTGCTTGCATAATTATTCTAAAGAGAAGACGATGGCAATGGTTGCACTTGAGTTTGATGATTATGCTCTAATCTAGTGGGAGCAAATGCTCAATGATAGCGAAGAAGCTGGGCAAGGTACTGTTCATATGTGGGCTGAAATGAAAAGAGAAATGAGAGCAAGATTTGTACCAAGACATCATCGCTGTGATCTTTTTGACAAGCTGCAGAATTTGAAGCAAGAAAATCTCTCTGTTGATGAGTACTACAAAGAGATGGAGAAGGCAATGATCAGGGCTAATGTATTTGAAGATCAAGAGTAATCAATTTCAAGGTTCATGTCTGGTTTACATCGCAATATTCAACGCATTGTTGAATTTCAGCCGTACAGTAATCTTATTGAGTTGGTCCATCAAGCCAGCAAAGCTGAGCGTCAATTGCAGCAAGATGCAAAGAGTAATCGAGGAGGTTTATTCAGTATGAGAGCTTCCCCAAGTGGTAGCAAGTTTACACCAAGATCTAATGCAAATCGAAGCTCAAATTCCAACTCAAGTGGAGGCTTACGTACAACTGCTATGAGTAACTCTAGTAGCAAAGAGTTGGCTACTCAAAGCGAGAAGAGTAAACCTGCGACATCATCAACTACATCGATGGCTTCTACAGCAAGAAGTAGTGAAATTCAATGCTTCAAGTGTGGAGGTCGTGGTCATGTTATAAGGGAGTGCCCAAACAACCATACTATCCTTGTCAATGATAATGGAGAGTATGAATCTGCTAGTGAGGAAGAGCAGGAAGCTTTTGATGAAGAGAAATTTTAGGATGCCAATGAAAATAAAGATTTACCCTCATGTGAATTTGAGAGAGGTGCTGGCTTTGTTGTGACTCAAATCTTGAGTGTGCAAATGAAGGAAGATGAGAATGGACAGTGGCACGATTTATTTTAAACAAGAGCCAAGGTTGAAGGTAAAGTTTGCAAGGTGATCATTGATGGTGGAAGATGCCATAATCTTGCTAGCCGTGAGATGGTTGATAAACTTGGCTTGAAGTTGCTGCGACACCCTCATCCATATCATGTACAATGGTTAAGTGATGCTGGAGATATTAAGATTGGATATAAGGTGAAAGTTCCATTCAAAGTTGGTGAATATATTGACACTGTAGAGTGTGTTGTGGCACCAATGACCGTATGTCATCTGCTGTTGGGAAGGCCATGGCAATATGACCGCTCATCTTTACATTGTGGTCGCACAATTCAATACACCATCAAGTGGAAGGGAAAGAGTTTAATACTTAAGCCAATGACATCTCAGCAAATCCTAGCTGAACACTTGCAAAAGAGCTCCGAAGTGAAGGGTGAGAGTGAAAAAGATAGAGAGAAAAATAATTCGAGTGCCCTCCACAAATCAGTGAGTGAGAACCATAAATCAAATGAGAGATATCAAAAGAAAAGAGGGAAACAATCTGGACATGTTAGCCACCAAATCTGAAATGAGAGATGTGAGGCGTAACCCATACCAACCATTCATTGTACTTGTGTACAAATACACATTGCTTTCAGCTAATGGCATAACATCTCTTCCTAGTGTTATTTCACATCTTTTGCAGAACTACAAGAATGTTTTTCCAGAGGAAACCCCTGCTGGACTGCCACCATTGTGAGGCATTGAACATCAAATTGATCTCATTCCAGGGGCTGCATTGCCCAATCGTCCACCATACCGCACCAACCCGGAAGAAACAAAGGAAATTCAGAGGCAAGTACAAGCACTTTTAGATAAAGGTTATGTCCGCGAAAGTTTAAGTCCTTGTGTTGTTTCTGTTATTTTGGTTCCGAAGAAAGATGGTACATGGAGAATGTGTGTAGATTATAGATCCATCAATAATATTACTGTTCGCTATCGTCATTCTATTCCTAGGCTAAATGATATGCTTGATGAATTGAGTGGTTCTGTGATTTTTTCAAAGATTGATTTGCGTAGTGGTTATCATCAAATTCGAATGAAAATTGGAGATGAATGGAAAACTACTTTCAAAACAAAGTTTGGGTTGTATGAATGGTTAGTTATGCCTTTTGGTTTGACTAATGCTCCTAGTACTTTCATGAGATTGATGAATCATGTCTTAAGAGCTTTCATTGGAAAATTTGTTGTTGTTTACTTTGATGATATCCTTATTTATATCAAGACATTAGAGGAACATACTGAACACATACAACAAGTTTTGTATGTGCTTCGAAAAGAAAAATTGTTTGCTAACCTTGAGAAGTGCACCTTTTGCACTGATCAAGTTGTGTTTCTTGGTTTTGTTGTTTCTGGACAAGGAATACAAGTGGATGAATCAAAGGTGAAACCAATCAAGGAATGGCCAACACCTGAGAATGTAAATAAAGTAAGAAGTTTTCATGGACTTGTTGATTTCTACAGAAGATATGTTAAAGATCCAGCACCCTTGTTGCCTCGCTGAATGAGTTAACAAAGAAAGGTGTTGCATTTGAATGGAAAGAGCAACAAGAAAATGATTTACAAGAATTGAAGAGGCACTTGACTGAAGCACTCCTACTTGTGTTGCCGGATTTCACAAAAACCTTTAAGGTTGAATGTGATGCAAGTGGGATTGGAATTGGAGATGTACTCATGCAAGATGCAAAATCCATTGCATACTTTAGTGAGAAGTTGGGAGGAGTACAACTGAACTATTCCGTGTATGACAAGGAGTTGTACGCATTGGTAAGAGTACTTGATACTTGGCAACATTATTTACGGCCAAAAGAATTTGTCATTCATTCGGATCATGAAGCTTTGAAGTATTTAAAAGTCCAAGCTAAACTGAACCGACGTCATGCTAAATGGGTTGAATTCATTGAAACTTTTCCATATGTGGTGAAATACAAGAAAGGTAAGGACAATCTTGTTGCTGATGCTTTGTCCCGAAGAAATGTCTTGTTGAACCAACTTGAGGTAAAGGTACCGGGACTAGAGAGCTTGAAAGATTTATATTCCACTGATCATGAGTTTTCAAAACCTTATGCAAAATGTACATTAGGAAAAGGATGGGAAAAATATCATGTTTATGATGGATTTTTGTTTAGAGCTAACAAAATATGTGTGCCAAATTGTTCTTTTAGACTCTTGTTGTTACACGAAGCACATGCAAGTGGCTTAATGGGTCATTTTGGATGGAAAAAGACTTACAAGCTGCTGTTCGATCATTTCTATTGGCCCAAGATGAGAAGAGATGTTGAGAGACTTGTGCGGCGATGCATCACATGTCACAAAGCTAAGTCAAAACTGAACCCTCATGGTTCATATACTCCATTGCCTATTCCTAATGTTCCTTGGGAAGATATTAGCATGGACTTTGTTTTGTGTTTACCAAGAACTAAGAGGGGGAGCGATTCCAATTTTGTTGTTGTTGACCGATTCTCAAAAATGGCACATTTTATAACATGTCATAAAAGGGGTGATGCTTCCCACATAGCCTCTTTGGTTTTCAAGGAAATTGTAAGGTTGCACGGGATGCCCAAGACCATTGTTTCAGATCAAGATACAAAGTTCTTGAGTTACTTTTGGAAGACATTATGGACAAAACTTGGAGCAAGACTGTTGTTTTCTACAACTTGTCACCCGCAAACAAATGAACAAACAGAGGTTGTAAATAGAACACTTTCTATGCTACTGCGTACCATGATCAAGAAGAACTTAAAGGAATGGGAAGAGTGTTTGCCACACGTGGAATTTGCATATAACAGGGTAGTATATTCTACCACTCAATTGTGTCCATTTGAAATTGTATATGGATTCAAACCACTTGCTTCGATCGATTTGTTATCATTACCATTGCAGGAAAGGAGTAACATGGATGCCTTAAAGTGTGCTGCATATGTAAAGAAGATACATGAGAAGACAAAAGAAGCAATCGAGAAGAAGGCTAAGTACTATGCTGAGTGGGCGAACAAGCATCGCAAGAAGGTGACATTTGAACCAGGAGATTTCGTTTGGATACACCTTCGTAAAGAACGCTTTCCAGAGAAGTGTAAATCAAAATTGATGCCAAGAGGAGATGGACCATTCAGAGTACTAGCAAAAACAAATGACAATGCCTACAAAATTGAACTTCTTGAAGACTATGGTGTTAGCACAACATTTAATGTTGCTGATTTAACACCATACTTTGGACCTAAAGAATCAGAGTCGAGGATGACTCCTTTTCAAGAGGGGGAGGATGATGAGGACATCCCAGCCATATGTAACTAGATGCCTTTGTTACACCGGATCTTACACAAGATGATGGTGAACTCTCTCCTAGCTGAAATTAATTTCTTTATGTATGAGAATGTTATACTACCTAAAAGTTCTATTTTGGTTGTCCTTAGGTATATACACGAAGATGACGGTACAACTAAATATGGAGATGAAGTGAACAACAAGAAGCAGACGGACCAAGGATCACCAGTTTGAACCAAGGATTCAGGAGGATTCCGTTCGGACGACCGACCGGACCAGCTTGAAAACCAAGGATCACCAAATCGAAATGAGGATCCAGGAGATTCACTTCGGACCACCACTTCGGATCAGTTTTGGACATGCATAAAGAATCGACCATAACTCTTTATTCCTGATAGCTCTCGAACTCTGAGTACTTGATGGAACGGTCTTGAAGTCAACTTTCTAATGCAAGAAATTGCATGTCAATTGGACTTCCCAATAAAGAGTTATGACCAATTTAGTGGAGACTGCACACAAGACCAACAGCCACGCGAGGCTGTTCAGGACTGCAGTTCGTGGTGACCTTTCACCTAGCTTATCTCTAGATATTCCACTTTCGTTGCACACCCAACTAGGAGGGATGTTCCTAGTATGAATACCCCCTATGTATCTCTAAAATAAGGACGATTTTTGACATTGTAATACAACCCCTTTGTTCAGCTGCGTGCTAACAATTTCAGAAAGTGATCTCTACCCCTTTGCTCTTGTGATTTCCTTGAGGGATTACAGAAGCGGCCACGTCATCGGCTCCCAATTGGTGCTCCTGGTCCATTTGATTCCAGGTTTTGTTGGTTGGTTCTTTGAGAGTGTGGTTGGGCGAATCCTCAATTCAGATTGCTGGTTCAAGACGGTGGTTGGCTTCGAGTTTTATTTGCCAGGTTGCATTAGTTATCGCTGCTTGCAACAATTTATATTGGTTGTTCTATAGCTAGTTATCTTGATCAGGATCCTACGTCGTGAAGATCGGGACCGAGTCTCATCAGCGGCTCTCCTCCCCGGTGCTCCCTTCCTCTGCAACCTCTCTGTGCGCGGGAAGAGCAGGGGCTCCGGCGGCACTCAGCCGCTCAATTCAGCGCTCGGCTCCCTCGAGCTCGTCCGATCTGGGCGCGCGGTCAAGCGTGTCGGCCCTGCTCCCTCTGCCCCTCCCCTACTTGCGGCGCGGTGGAGGACGACGAGCTCCCTAGCGCGGTGGAGGACGACAAGCTGCGGAGGACGACGAGCTCGGTGGAGGACGACGAGTTGCGGAGGACGACGAGCTCGGTGGCCATGGAGGCGGACTGCGGAGGCGGGCGGCGGAGGCCGCACTCCCCTGCACGAGCAGCGGTAGACTCGTCCTCCCCTACTCCCCTGCTTGTTTGGGTGCACCGGCGGGGCTTGTCGTCCTCCACCGCGCCGACGGCGGCTCCACGGCAGGCGCCACCCTCCTCTGGGACCTCGATAGCGGTTCCACGGAAGGCGCCAGCCTCCCTCCCCTGACCTCCCTCCGTCCTTCCGAGCATCAGCGAGAGAGAAGTGGTTGCGTCCGCGGGGCCCGCGCTAGCCCCTGGAGGAGCTCCTGTATCCCTTCGTATCTGAAGGATATGGGACGGGGACTGGAAAATGGTGTGGGTTTCCAGTCCCCGCTGCGGGGCAAAAACCTGTATCCCTCTCCTCTAGGAGAGGGATACAAGCACCGGTGCAGATGGTCTAAGGAGGTTCTCGGATATACAATTCCGACATTAACACCGAAACCCACACACACATGATACGCGAAAGGAGCAGGAAAAACGCGGCTAGTGGCGTGCTCGCCCACTGCCACATGGGTCCCAGGCCACAACAGCCTCCTCCACCCTTCCCTCCACAGATGCATCTCCCTTCTCTTCTTCCCCCCTTCTAAGTCGTAGTGTCTTCTATCATGTAGTGCTCATGAATCGATATGAAATTGAGACGTATGGACAATAATGGATCCCACTGAGGTAGTGATAATTGTGGGAACAATAATGGATCCCGCTGAGGTAGTGATAAGTGTGGGAGATCGATGGGACCACTTGCTACTCTAGTAGGGGTATATATGTCTACTTAATGAAGACTTTATAGAAGTGGCAATATTCAACAAATGCAACCTTTTTTCTCAATGGGACCAAGATTGTATGCTCTACAAACCATTTTCTCAAAGTTAATACGGAGTAGTTGGTTTCTCATTTCCTATGATCTTTGTTTCCCAAACACAGGGAAGTAACCTTCTGCATGACCTTCTTGGATTTATCCTTGAGGTCATCCTTTTGGTGCCACGCATCCTCCACTTTGTCCTCCACCTTGGAAATTCCAGGGATGTAACTTACTCGTGTTAGCTCCTTCTTGTTTCGAGTCGGTGCTGGCAACGCCCTCGAGCGAGGGCGTGGATATAGGTTGGTGAAGTCGCTCCTGCCGTGGGATTCCCATCTCGGATGACTGGGACTGGCTCCTCCTCTTCCTCTTGTCATAGTGCCATAGTCAGGTACTCAAGGAACCAAAGGCTAGCTAATTAGAAGTATATGAAACCACTACTATGTATGAAAACATGGAAATCCAAGATCTTGTGCTGCTGCTAGTAGCTAATTGTTACCTTCTTCAGCAGAGGTAGATGCTTGCCTTTTTTCATAAAAGGAATCAACCATCAGTTTGGGGTGCGTCTGGCTGTTGCTGATGTGACACAAAAAACCAGATGTCACGCCAGCCCAGCAAGCGTCAACCCAATAAGGCCCACGATCCTGCCACCCTCTCTTTTCTACCCTAAAGCCGCATCTTCTCCACTCGTGTTGCTCTTTTCTTCCTCCTCGCGTCATCTTCTTCCTCCGACCACTGCCACCCCGCTCGCCCTTGCGTTGCCCTCCTGAGTCGTCGGAGACCTTCCCCCTCCCCTCGTGCACTAATCCGTCCACGCCAGCCACCTCCTTCTCTCATGCACGCCCCCGTACCACCTCCTCCCCGGCCTGTCTGCAGCGGTACCCACCGCCGGATCCGGCTGCCGCTTCCGCCGCACGCTAATCTTGTGGCTTCTCATCAGAGAGCTCACGCTCCACCCCACCCTCCCTGCCCACCGGTTGTCAAGCAGGTGCCTCCGACGGGCGACGTCCCCACCGCCGACCACCCTGCCACACAACCCGCCTCAACTGCCTAGCTTCCCTCCAGCCCCCTCCACTCGTTTCTAGGGCCGAAGACCATTACTTCTCCACGGCAACCCAGGATCCCGAACCCCGAACCTGAAGCTGCGGCGGAAAAGGAGACCAGGAGGAAGAAGAACGAAGAGACGGTGGTTGAATGTCACTGATAGGTAGGTCCCACAAACGTGATGCTTTGTCTTTTTGTCACTTCAACAACGTATAGCGCGGTGATCAGTTTGATCCTAATGCTCAGCTTAGACGACCCTGAGCAATTATAGCAGGAGAGTAGGGCTCAAGATCAGTTGAACCCGTTTGGTTTACATATACTTGTTGACACCCGAATTTGGCATGTCTGGGAGGACCGATTAGAACGCCCTGGTGACCCGGTTAGACCGGCCTAGGCAAGTTGCTCAAAAGTTAATTTGGACACCACTATTGGATAGGTCTCGTCGAGTAGATCAAGATAGAACGTCCAATTGGGAGTCCGGATGAGAGAGATGTCTTCTGGAAGATCTGCAGTCAGACACGCGGTTAAACCGGGTCCCCAGGGCGGTTTGACCGGCCTACCCTGTCAAATCCGAGTTAGGAGTTGTATTTCGACATGGAATTTGTATAGGCTTCGACTCCTACTAGAGCAAGACCTCCCCACCCTATATTTATAAAGGGCCACGGCTGATTAAGAATATAACACAATCGAATCTATCATTTACCTTCTACTTTTTATCCTCTCAACACCTTCTCCAACCTCCATGTGTTCCTCTACTGATCTCCACGGTCATATATTGTCGGGGACAGCCAAGAGGGTCCCCTAAAAAACCGGGGGGAATCCTGCTTAAAACCTGCAAAAAATGTAAAACACAAAACATGCACACACAGCACAGCCCACGCCACGGTGGCCCCCGCGGCCCACCAGAGCGGCCCAACAAGGCGCCCCCTCGAGCAAGGTCTGCCTCGCTCGAGGGCTCATGCCCCCTCGAGCAGGCTTCCGCCTCGCTCGAGGTTCCCTCACGAGCGCACCTTCTCCCGCATGCGTGTACGGGCATTTAATGCTCTGACACGGCAGAGCCACGCCACTACGTGCCTGGGAATCACGCCCCGACGCTGTTCCGCCAACTCCCTAGGGGGAGCCCATCCCCGCCACTGTGGGGAACTGTGCGACGAAGCCGGTATCAGCTCCGTGACACTGTGCCGCCCACTCTTGTACGTCTAACGCGCCGCGCCCTCGAAGGGGGGCCAGCCGCATCCTCGAGCCCCCTTCTCGTGACTCCACAGGGTCAAACCGTGACGTCAGGCCGGCGGGAGCTCCACCCCCGTCGGCGCCGGGCCCCGTGCGGCCATCCCCGCCCCTGCTACGCCACGCCGAGCGCTGCTACAACTACTCCGACACTGTTGAGCACGCAGGGATGGGACGCTGCCATGCCTGCTACTGCACCTCGTACGGATCGTCATCAACGACTCCCTCGAGCCCGCCTGAAGGCGCCCCGGTCAGCCACTACGCCTCCACCCTCGATGTCGCCCCTGTTCAAGCACAGGGCACCCCACGACACTGCGACTGGAGCAAAATTCGCAGGACGACCGTCAACTTCACGGCACTATACGCCATGCCGCCACACGTAGTAAAATAGTGCGGCATGCCTGTAAATCGCCCTCTCCTTGGCCTATAAAAGGGAGGCGATCCCCCTCGCCGTAGGGGCATTGGGCGACGGATAGCGATCGCTCGCACGCTCTCCGCCTTCCCCACGATATTGGTACTCGCCTCAATCACAACCCTTGGGACTTGGAGGCCACGCCTCCTCTCCCGCCTTGCTTGTAGCCACCCCTCTACAGGCACCCCGGTGCGAAGCAATACAGTGCCTCGAGCACACCACTGCTGGACGTACGGCCCCGGCCGGAACCAGGATAAACCAAGTGTCTTTAGTTTCTTAGCACCGACCATCGAGAGGCAGATCTCAGCGCTCATTACTAGTTAGTGTCCGGACTACTTTGTGCGCCGACAGTTGGCGCGCCAGGTAGGGGGATCGCGCTGTAGATCGACTCGTCACCAGCTCTCTCGATGGTGATTCGCACCGAGTACCGCGGTCAGCTCTACTCCATGGGAAGCTCGGACCCCCTCCCAGCCGGATTTGAAATCCGGTTCAGGGGCCTAAACTTTCAGGCCACGGGGAACGGCTACCTGATGCGCTTCACTAACCGTGAGAAGCTCCGCGCGCGGCGCCAAGCTGGGCCCGTCCCGGTCGCCGCCGCACACGTTGCCGCGACACCGGCCCTCGCCGGCACGGATGCGCGGGTCCATCGGCGCCACGGCGCCGTCGTCACTCCGGCCGCCGTTCGCAACACGCGCGGTCGGAGCGCCGCATGCGCCGCGCGTCGCCTCACAACGCGACGCACTCACCGGTGAGACGACGGCCACCCCCGCGGGGGAGCGCTCGGTCTCGGGACCGCATGTCCCTATCGGCCTGCGCGGCGCCACGACGGCGTACGTCTCCTCCGCCAACGCCAACGCGGCGATGCGCAGGGTTCCCCCTGGCCGCCAAATCCTGGTCGCCAAGGACCCTAGCGCCTCCGCCGGTGACGAGTCATCCCAAGGCTCAACCGACGAGCTGCCACCTGCCACTTCGCATGGATACGCGGAGTGGGACATCTCCGGTGTGCCGGACCCAGTGATGTTCCGTCGGTTCCTCGACGCCATGGACTACTGGTTTGGCTACTCCGACAACTCCAGCGCCGGGAGCTATGACCCCGCGCGGGAGTGCTGTGTCGTAATCACTAACGACCCGGCAAATGCCACCGACGCGGCGGGAGCCGGCGACGGAGAGGTTCCCCCTGCCCTGGGAACTGGACCGCGCATGGCTGCGGGGCCAAGCGCCCCTCCCCCTCACCGCCGAGGGGGCCGACATCAATGCGCAGCTGGCCCAAGCACGCGAGCTTGAAGCCAAGCTGGCGGAAGAATACCGCACGATGCAGTTGCTCCGCGCCTCTATCGCGGGAGAAGCCTCCGCGCGAGGCGAACGCGCACGTGAGTTGGGCAGGCAAGCCCGTGATCGCATCAACACCGACTTCAACGTCGACGATCTGGACACGCCCCCGCGAGCGAGTCAGAAGCTCATCACTGCCGCGACACTGCTACGGGCCATGCCCGCCCCTTCGACGCCTGAAGCGCGGAACCTGCACCGCGAAGCGCAGGCACTCATCGAGCAAGCGGCCGTCCAACAGGCCGAAAGCTCGGTGTCCCGCATCCGCCAACAGGGGAGCGCGCGGCACGATGGGGGTGCGCAAGGCCCCAAACCCTCGGTGCACGCGGGCGGCGTAGCTGAGCGTCCCGCCAACCCGGGGCGCACGCCGACCAAGGAACGACTCCTCGACATGCGCGGGCAAGCCCAAGATGGCGACGCCGCAACGTCATCAACGCCCGACGAGCAGGCAACGCGGAGATGCGGGTGGCGGCGGGCTACCACCCTCGACGGGGTGGACGCTATGACAGCTGGGAGGACCGCTCATCGACGCCGGAGCCCCCGGGAACCCGCGTGTTCAGCCGGGAGATCCGCACGGCGAACTTCCCCCAGCGCTTCCGCCAGCCCACGACGATCGTCAAGTACAACGGGGAGACGGACCCCCGCGTGTGGCTCAACGACTACCGTCTGGCGTGTCAGCTGGGCGGGGCCACCAGCAACGAGGTTATCATCCGCAATCTCCCCTTGCACCTCACCGACTCGGCGCGGACGTGGCTCGAGCACTTGCTGACCAGCCAGATCCAGAACTGGGACGACCTGGTCCGCATGTTCGTGGGAAATTTCCAGGGCACATACGTGCACCCTGGGAACTCCTGGGACCTACGCTCTTGCACTTAAAAGCCCGGCGAGTCACTCCGGAACTTCATACGGCGTTTCTCCAAGCGTTGTACGGAGCTCCCAAGCGTGGTGCAGTCCGAAATCGTGCACGCCTTCCTCGAAGGCACCACGTGCCGGGATCTTATGCGCGAGCTCGGGCGCAGCCCGCCGGTTGACTCGAACAAGCTGTTCGACATCGCCACCAGCTTTGCGTCAGGCGAAGAGGCGGTGGGGGCGATCTTCGACGGCAAGAAGGGCAAGCGTGTGGAGGATGCGCCCGCGGAGGGCAGCAAGTCCAAGGAGCTCCACCAAAAGAACAAGCGGGGCAAGAAGGGAAAGAAGCCGCGCCGCGAGGCGCGCGAGCAGGGGCACGACGACGACGGCGGCGAAGCTCTTGCTGTTGACCCGGCTCGACGGGGCACTCGACCGCCCCCTCGAGGCCCAGGGGTTTTCGACGACATGCTGAAGAAGCCATGTCCCTACCACAAAACGCCGGTCAACCACACCCTCGAGTAGTGCGACATGCTCAAGCGGTTCTACGTCCGCGCCGCCGCAAAGGACGACGAGGCCAAGAAGGACGGGGGTGACGGCGACGCCGGCGGCTTCCCCTTCGTGGAAAACGTCTTCCTCATATTCGGGGGGGGGGGGGGGCCGTCGACATGTCCAGTGCCGCCGCCGCAAGCGGGAGCGCACAAGGTCCTCGCCGCGAGAAGGCACCTCCCTCCTTCCTCGACCGGTCGGAGGACGCCATCACGTTCGACCCGCGAGGATCACCCGAACCGCATTCCCAACCCGGGTCAATACCCGCCGGTGGTGGACCCAGTCATCGAGAACGCGCGGACAACTACCGCAAGGAGACACTCACCTTCGAGGTGGTGGGGTTCAGGGGCGCGTACCACGCCATACTTGGGTGGCCCTGCTACGCCAAGTTCATGGCGGTCCCCAACTACACCTACCTCAAGATGAAGATGCCGGGCCCAACGCTGTCATCACCGTGGGCTCATCCATCGAGCACGCATTCGACTGCGACGTCGAGTGCGTGGAACACGCCGAGGCTCTAGTGCTGGACGAAGCGCTGGTGGCCAAACTGGAGAAGATGGTCAACGAGGACCTCGACTCCACCACCAAGCATGCCGGCAGCTTCGAGGCTGCTGAGCAGACCAAGGAGGTGCCCCTCGACCCTGCTGCCCCCGAGGGCAAGGCGTTGAGGGTCAGTTCTACCCTCGACCCGAAATAGGAAGTGGTGCTCGTCGACTTCCTTTGCGCCAATGCCGACATCTTCGCGTGGAGCCCCTCGGACATGCCAGGCATCTCGAGGGAGGTCGCCGAGCACTCCCTTGACATCCTACCTCACTCCCACGCCGTGCAGCAACGGCTGCGCCGCTTTGACGAAGAGCGGCCGGGCGATCGGAGTAGAGCTGAGGAAGCTCCTCGAGGCTGGGTTCATCAAGGAAGTGTTCCACCCCACTTGGCTAGCTAATCCTATATTAGTGAAGAAAAAGAATGGGAAGTGGCGGATGTGTGTAGACTACACTAGTCTTAAAAAAGCATGTCCTAAAGTTCCTTTTCCTTTGCCACGGATCGATCAAATCATTGACTCGACCGCCGGGTGCGAACTCCTCTGTTTCCTTGACGCCTATTCCGGGTACCACCAAATAAAAATGAAGGAGTCCGACCAGCTCGCGACCTCATTCATCACGCCATTTGGGATGTATTGCAACGTAACGATGCCGTTCGGCCTCCGAAACGCGGGCGCAACATACCAGCGATGTATGCAACACGTTTTCGGAGACCACATCGAGCGAACCATTGAGGCATACATAGATGATATAGTTGTGAAACCAGGAAGGCGGACGACCTGGTTAGCGACCTTTGCATCGCGTTCGGCTGCCTACGGGCCAACGGGGTGAAGTTGAACCCCGAAAAATGTGTCTTTGGCGTGCCGCGGGGCATGCTGTTAGGATACATCGTCTCCCAGCGAGACATCGAGGCCAACCCCGAAAAGGTTGCGGCCCTCGAACGAATGGGTCCGATTCGGGACCTCAAGGGGGTCCAAAAGGTGTTGGGGTGCCTCGCTGCCTTGAACCGCTTCATCTCGCGACTCAACGAGAAGGGCCTGCCCCTCTACCGGCTCCTCAAGAAGCATGAACGATTCTCTTGGACAGTCGAGGCTCAGGAGGCGACCCTCGCCGACGCCCCGATCCTTACACCACCTCAGGACAGTGAGCCCCTATACCTCTACGTGGCTGCGACCACCCAGGTGGTCAGCGCCGTTATCGTCGTGGAGCGAACGGAGGAAGGGCACGCTCTGCCAATCCAGCGGCCGGTGTACTACATCAGCGAAGTCTTGTCCGAGACCAAGGCGCGCTACCCACAAGTCCAGAAGCTGCTCTACGCGGTGGTTCTCATGTGGCGCAAGCTCCGCCACTACTTCGAGGCTCACCCGGTCACGGTGGTTTCCTCCTTTCCACTGGGGGAGATCATCCGTAACCCGGATGCCACAGGCAGAATTGCCAAGTGGTCGGTGGAGCTGATGGACGAAACTCTCGCCTACGCCCCACGCAAAACCATCAAGTCCCAAATCTTGGCAGATTTCGCTGCCGAGTGGACGGACACACAATTGCCGCCGCCACGCGCATCCGGTGCCGAATGCCGGACTCGTACTTCGACGGCTCAGTGATGAAGACAGGCGCGGGCGCGAGCCTCGCTTTTCGTCTCACCCCTCGGGGAGCACATGCGATACGCCGTGCGCCTCCACTTCCCCGCGTCAAACAACATGGCTGAGTACGAGGCCTTGCTCTGCGGCCTCAAAATCACCATCGAAATAGGCATCAAACGCCTTGACGTGCGGGGGGACTCGCAGCTCGTGATCGACCAGGTCATGAAAAACGCGAGCTGCCACGACGATAAGATGGAGGCGTACTGCAAGGTTGTGCGAGCCCTCGAGGACAAGTTTTATGGCATCGAGCTCAACCACGTGCCCCGCCGGTATAATGAGGAGGCGGACAGCTCGCCAAGATCGCGTCGGGGTGGATCACCGTCCCACCAAATGTCTTCGCTCGGGACATCGCCCAGCCTTCCGTCAACCTCGAGCCGACAAAACAACCGAGGTCGCCACAAGTTGTCGCCCCCATGGGAGGGATCCTATGTCGTGGTGAAGGTGCTCAAGCCCGGCACGTACAAGCTGGCCAACGAGGACAGTGAAGAACTCACCAACGCTTGGAACATCCAGCAGCTACGTCGCTTCTACCCTTACTAGGATTTCCAAGTTTTTTCGTTGTAAATTACATGTCCAACACCCTAGTTGGCAGCACAAATGTAAAAAACAACAAGTTAATAAAGTTAAAGGGCAACTTGGCTTTCCCCAGAAAACCAAGTCACCCTCGGGGGCTACTGCGGGGGGCACCCCCCCCCCCCAAAATGGTCCCATTTTTTCGCAAAAAATTCAATCTGCAGACGCGCCAAGTATGATTCAACCTTAGCCTCGAGTGAGTTCAGACGGGGCGCAAGTGGCCAAGCGGAAAGGACGCGTGAGCCAGAGATAGCCTACGCCTCCGCGAGGATATGACCTTTCTCTCTTGCCTCCGGCCCAGCGGGTTACTCGTGAAATCGAACCTCCCCAACCCAAACTCACCGAAGCAAAGGAAAAACAGAACAACGCAATCAGCGAAACAAGAAACACTACTTAAATTTACAAGTGCTTAAACATGTCAAGAGTTTACTTGTCTATTTACACGGCCACGCAGCCCAGATACTAACATTCAAACAAAAAAGGGCCAAGTGCCCAGCTATCTTCAGGCTTGGGGCACGCCGGCGTCAGGAGCGTTGGGGAACAAGAACTCCATGAAGTCCTCGGTAAGCGTCTCGGCGGCATCAGCGGCAAGCGCGTCCGCGTGCTCCATCGCCACCTCTTCCTCGACGCCCTCCGGGACGACGTAGCCTAACGCCACAGCCTCGAAGTTCACCTCGTAGTTGGACCGCACCACGCCGAGGGCCTTCTGGACGCCCAAGTGAAGCGCGCGGCGCATGCGCCTCGAGACATGCCCACCAAGGGCGCGCAGACGGCTTGCCAGCGAGCTTCCAGTGCGCGCCTCACCCTCCTCGACCGCCTGACAGGTCTCGAGGGCCGCAGCACGCAGCTCTACCAGCTCCCGCTCGGAGGAGTCGTAGGCCGCCTGCAACGTCTCGGCCCGATCGGTCGCACACCCCAGCGCGGTGCGCAGGACTGGATACCACGAGCAAAGAAAATCAAGAAGGGAACGAACCCCCGAAGGGAAGATCAACAAAACAAAGGAACGAAATGTCAACTCACCTTCAACCTGCTTCCTCTCCACCTCGACAGCTTGGCGCCCGCCCTCGACCGCCTGCTGCAGGCTGACGACCGTGGCGCTCTGCTCCTTGAGGGTCTGGTGCTGATCCTCGTTCGAGATGCTGAGGGCAATCAGCTCCCCGTCGAGCTTCGAGACCTCATACTCTCGCTCCTTCAGCGACGCGTGCGCCCCCTCAAGCGCAGCATGCTCCCGCTCGAGTGCCGCCCGGGCATCGACAAGGGTGGCCCACTCCTGCTGGAGCTGACCCTCGGCCTCCTGGCGGGCGGCACGCTCCTCCGCCGGAGCTCGCTCCTCCGCCGCAACGACCGCGGCGGCCTTGGCGGCGAGGGCGGCCTTCAACTCCTCGGCCTCCTTGGCCCTCCGCTCGGCCTCCCGCGCCCTCTCCTCGGCCTGGCTTTGCTGGGACCGCGCCTCCTCGAGCTCCGCGCGATCCCGCCGACGTTCAGCCTGGACGGAGACCACCTCCTTCTCCCAGTCGGCCGCCACAGAGCGCGCCCTCTCCAGGTCCTCGCTCGCCTACTGCAGCGCCTCGTCCCGGTCGATGAGGGCCGTGCGGACCCGCTCAATGGTGGAAGTGCATGCCGTGGGTTGCCCCTCCAGCTCCAAGAGCTGGTTGCGCAGAGCCTCTGCCTGGTACGCCAACCAGCCGTCTCGGGTCCTGAGGGCCTCGGCGAGCGTGTCGCGCTGCTCCCGGAGCTGGCGGAGCTCAGCGCTCATCTGGTCGAGGGCGCCGTACCTGTCATGGGCGCGGAGCTCCAACTCCTGCCACTAGCAGACAAAAACAAGTTAGAGTCGTGCTGCAAGGACAAACGCGAAGACAACAGAGCAAGGAAGAAAGCAACAAGCTAACGAACGTCGACGCACCTGGAAGACACGCCACGCCGGGCCGCCATGAATCCGCAGCGCCTCGTTCAGCGCCCGGTTGAGCGAGGCGCCGTGGTCGCGGAGCTCCTCCCACAGCTGCTGCTCCTCTTGGGCGTCGGCGAAGTGGGGGGCGGTGCATCGATGTGCTCCTCGCCCGAGGCAGGGGGCCGGCGCGGGACGAGGAGGCCTTAGTGCTATGCCTCGGGCCCCCGGCCACCATGTGTCCATCCCACCTTCTCACAAGCGCCCCTCCCGGGGCTCGGGGCCGGCGTGGGCGGTGCTTGCCCACCGGTCCCACCCGGCGGCGGGACGTCGTCGTCGGGGATCTCCACCGCCGTCGCCCGGGAGCCGCCGGTGAGGGCGGGCCCCTCGCCGCACCACCGCGGCCTCCTCCGACCGCGCCACCGCGGCCGCGGGCTCCCACCGCGGTGTTGCGACCACCGTCTCCGCCCGCGCCTCGGCCAACCGCGGGCGGCGGACGCGCCTCCGCGGCCGACGCCGCCGGCTACGCCTCGCCGATTGGCGCCTCCGCCACCGCCGCGCCTCCGCCGCGGCCGGCGCCCGCCGTGCCTTGGCGATCGCCTATTGCGGCTCCGTGGTTGACGTCGCCGGCCGCGGCCCCGAGGCCTCGGCCGCGTCTCGCGAGCCCTCGCTCGCCGTCACCGCCGTGCTTACGGCCGTCCGCGTCGCCTTTGACGAGCGCCGCCTGGTGGGGACGGACGCGTCTGCCCTCAACACCTTGGCCGACGCGAGGGGGGGGGCACAGTTGGCGTCACCCTGCGAACACAAGAACAAAGTGTCAAACCCCTGCCTATTGAGCACAAGACCCCTCTAAAGGCAACTCCTTACCTCAAGGAGGAGAAATCCCGCTTCCTCTTCCTCGAGGTCCCCGCCGACGTCGCGGGCGCGGCCGGCGAAGCCGCCGCCGCGCCCCCCCCGCCTCGCCCGCCGCGCGCACGGCGCCTCCGCCACGCACACAGCGCCTCCGCGGCACGCGCCGGCACCTCCGTGGCCCGCGCCGCCTCCACCGTAGATCGCCCGGCGGCGGGTGCCCCTGTGCCCGCCCCAGGCGATGGTTCTCTTGCCACCGGAGCCGGCTCCGGTGACGGGGGTGCGGGCTCCCACCTGTCGGGGAGGACCTACCCCCCTATCTTCCTCCTCTTCTCCTTCCTCCTCCTCTTCCTCGCTGGACGACGAGTACTCCTCCGTCTCGGGCGAGGAAAGCCCCTGCTGCTCGCGCAGCCAGAACTCCTCGCTCCTCTGCTCTCGGCGCTCACGCCGCCGCATGTTCCGCTCCCTCCTGCGCGCCACCCGCTCTTGCTCTCGTCGTTGCGTCGTGCGCGCGTGCGCACGAGACTGGGGCGTGGGCGGGTCGAACCGCGCGGCGTTCACACGCACCATCTGCAAAGAAACGAGCAAAATCTCAAGACGTGCTGACGCCCCACGAATCGACAGAACAAGGGGACATGAAGGTCCACTTACCAACGGGCCGACGGGGAGCATGGTGAACGCCCAGAGCGACGCGTCGTCGTTCCGGCTGGACCGGAGGTCCACGGCACGTCGTGCCCGGGTGGCCGTGTACTCCCACGGGAAGAGATCTTGCCGCAGCCGCGACTCCGCCAACGCGATGGGGTCCGCGTCCTCGTCCATCTCGAAGATGCGGAGCCGCCTCTCCATCAGGGGGACGATCCGCCGGTGGTGGAGGTTGGTGAGGACGCACCCCGCGGTCAGCCCGCAATCCGCTAGGTGCTTCAACGTGGCCAGGAGCGAGTCCAGCCGTGCCTGGTGCGAGGGCGGAGATACCCCGTGGTGCCAGGAGATGCCCCTCTCTCTCAACACCTTGCCGGTGTAGGGGGGAAGCCGGCGCCGGAGTTGCGGAGGTAGAACCAGCCCCGCTCCCAGTCCTCGTTGTTGGAGGTCATCGTGCAGGGGATGTACTGCTCCCTGTGCGAGCTCCGTAACGCGAGCGACAAGCCACCGGCGCGCGCCGCGTGGCGAACCTTCGGCTTTGACGTAGCCAGCGTGTAAAGCTCCGCGCGGAAGAGGTGGACCCAGAGATCCCAGTTCACTGGGATCCCCAGGAAGCCTTCGCGGACACCGACGAACGTGGCCGCCTGCGAGATCGCGTTCGGTGTGAAGTTGTGCAGCTCCACGCCATAGTGGTAGCACAGCGCCCGCATGAAGCGGCTCGCCGACGCTGTGAAACCGCGCTCGTGGAAGCGGACGAAGCTGACGACATAGCCGAACGGAGGGTTGGGCACTCGGTCCCTTGCCGGCGGCTCAATCCACTCCGCGGGCTGCCCTTCCTCATTCGCCGCCAGCTGGTCACCGTCCACCAACAGATTCAGAGATAGCTTCGTCGTCGTCGAGCGCTGCCATGCCGACGGGTCAATGACGGTGATGGACTGCGGGGGAGCCATGCGAATGGGTGAAGGAGCAAGGAACGAGAAGCAAGGACGGCTCTAGAGCAGAGGCGCGAAAGCAAGAACAGCTCGGGGGTGGAAGCGCAAGAGACAAGGACGGCGAACACTAAGTGTGGGAGGTAAAAAACCGTCTCACCTCCCCCTATTGGATTTATAGATCCATGGGGCGTGCTCTCCGGAGCACACGCCCCGCGCACATTAACTACAGGTGAAAATTTCTCTCGCTGACGAGCGGGACCCACCACGACCGCGGCGGCTGCATGTCTGCACGCGCGCCATCATCACGGCGCGGTAACCGGAGGGCCGCGGCCGGCCGTCGCGTCCGCCCCCGCCCACTCCACCCACTACGCGCGCGGCCGCGTCGCCTGAAAATGCACGCCCGCAGCGCATGACTGTAGCCGCGACTACGGGCATTAAATGGCCCGGTCCCTTACCAAGTAAGGAAGACCCTCGGGCGGCCCGAGCCCCAGGCTCAGACAAAACCGACCCTCGAGGGGTGCGATTACCGACCAGTGGCCCTGAAACCTGTTCAATGTAAACAGGCGCCACAGGTGCCCTCGATCTACAAACTTTACTGATCAGCGGCTCAAGGGCCAGCACGGCTGAGAACCCTCGAAACCTGCAGATGCGAAAAGACAGGAACACTCAGCTGCTACCCCGCACGGCCCTACTGATCAGGGGTTCGAAACCTGACCCTCGAAGGGTTCGAATAGGTGCCCCAGGTCACCAAAGTCAGGGATGACGAGGGCACGCGCATTCGAGCCTTTCCTCGAGCCCGCCGGCTCGATGGCGCCCCACATGTCGTGTTCGAGAGCCAGTGAGGGCAGCTAGCCGGGGGGATCCCACCGAGGGAGAGCTTCCGCGCCCTCGGTCACTAGCGAACGGGACCGAGCCCCACCTAGAAAACCTGCGCAAGCGCTTTAATGGACGAGTCTCTGGACCACGAGCCTACCCTTATCGAACAGGGCATGGGCGTCCACTTGAACCACCCGCTAACAGCTCAACGAGGAATCCGCAATCCGCGACCCGATCGATGGGGGTTGCGGAGACCTCACCCTCCGTCCCGCGGAGGGACGGCGAGGGCGCGTTTAAAACAAGACGAAGAGCTCGCCCCGATCGCCTCGAATGGGCCCAGGCTCGGGGGCTCGACGCACGGCTACACCTCCTGGGATGCACCGAACGCGAAAGATATCAGTTGCGCGTGCGTCACCGAAGCCGGCTGAAACATCGCCGATGCCGGTTGAGACATGTACCACGCCCGCTGATAAAATTCCGCGAAAAAACGCTCCTGCAGGGCTTCGGGGGCTAGACCCGCGGGTCCGCTGACGCGGCCCCACGGAAGGGCATTTGCAACCAGGGGGAAGACCGTCCTATTAGTAGGCTTCAGCATCTGCGGGAACCTGACCGGAACACCCGCAGATGCTCGGGGGCTACTGTCGGGGACAGCCAAGAGGGTCCCCTAAAAAAACCGGGGGGAATCCTGCTTAAAACCTGCAGAAAACGTAAAACACAAAACATGCACACATGGCACAGCCCACGCCACGGTGGCCCCCGCGGCCCACCAGAGCGGCCCAACAAGGCGCCCCCTCGAGCAAGGTCCACCTCGCTCGAGGGTCCTCGCCTCCCTCGAGCGGGCTCCGCCTCGCTCGAGGTTCCCCCACGAGCGCACCTGCTCCCGCATGTGTGTACGGGCATTTAATGCTCTGACACGGCAGAGCCGCGCCACTACGCGCCTGGGAATCACGCCCCGACGCTGTTCCGCCAACTCCCTAGGGGGAGCCCATCCCCGCCACTGTGGGGAACTGTGCAACGAGGCCGGTGTCAGCTCCGTGACATTGTGCCGCCCACTCTTGTACGGCTAACGTGCCGCGCCCTTGAAGGGGGGCCGGCCTCATCCTCGAGCCCCCTTCTCGTGACTCCACAGGGTCAAACCATGACGTCAGGCCGGCGGGAGCATCATCCCCGTCGCTGTCAGTCCTGTGCGGCCATCCCCGCCCCTGCTACGCCACGCCGAGCGCTGCTACAACTACTCCGACACTGTTGAGCACGCGGGGACGGGACGCCGCCACACCTGCTACTGCACCTCCTACGGATCGTCGTCAACGGCTCCCTCGAGCCCGCCTGAAGGCGCCCCGGTCAACCACTACGCCTCCACCCTCGAAGTCGGCCCTGTTCAAGCACAGGGCACACCACAACGCCGCGACTGGAGCAAGATTCGCAGGACGGCCGTTAACTTCACGACACTGTACGCCATGCCGCCACACGTAGTAAAATAGTGCGGCATGCCTGTAAATCGCCCTCTCCTTGGCCTATAAAAGGGAGGCGATCCCCCTCGCCGCAGGGGCATCGGGCGACGGATAGCGATCGCTCGCACGCTCTCTGCCTTCCCCACGATATTGGCACTCGCCTCATCACAACCCTTGGGACTTGGAGGCCACGCCTCCTCTCCCACCTTACTTGTAGCCACCCCTCTACAGGCACCCCGGTGCGAAGCAATACAGTGCCTCGAGCACACCACTGCTGGACGTACGGCCCCGGTCGGAACCAGGATAAATCAAGTGTCTTTAGTTGCCTAGCACCGACCATCGAGAGGCAGATCTCAGCGCTCATTAATAGTTAGTGTCGGGACTACTTTCCGCACCGACATATATGACGTCCTAAGGCTTGCTAGTCGACCTAGGGCACGCCGGCGACGTCCACGCCCTAACGGGGTCCCTCCCGGGCGAGAGCTTCGACGGCCTTTGCTAGTTTGCTTGTAAACTAGTCGTTCTTCGCCACGTAAGTGCGTTATTTATCTCTTTGCTAGTTTGCTCGTAAACCTAGTCGTCTGCCATCACGTAAGTGTGTATTTACCTTCCCGAATGACCATCCCGAGCCAAAACCCTAGGGGAGCGGTCTAACCTCCTTGTCAGGGCGGTCTAACCTCCCTAGGCAGCATCTTTGCCTTTTTGGTTCGTTCGTGATCTGCACGCTCTAGTGCTTTCGTGTGTTGGCCATATAAAGCGTCAACAATACTTAATCTCAGATCTGTTCTCGCTGGACTTGTGAACTTGGGAGTGAGGTATATGCAGCCTCCATTCCTTTTCTTCTGTCACACTCTACACTCTACAGTACATCTGTAGAACAATTCTCAAGTCAAGGTCGTCATTTCTTCTGTCTCTCTCTACAACTGTAGAAGTCAAGGTCGTGTGCGGGCCGGGTGCAGCCGGCGACAGATTAAGGCCCACTACATGACCACATGCATGGGTCGTTGAAGAAGCTCTAAGCCACATGTACATATATGATGGTTTTCCTTAAAAAAATGTATGTATATGATGGTTTTAGAAGAGTACCCTGCTGACGCGGACCAGCTTGTCTACGAAAATGACTACCCTGACCCGGACCATTTTTATCATCAAACATCTGAAAACATTATTGTCGAGGGTGTACGGGATGAGATGCATGAGGGAAGGGTGGTTTTTATGTCTATATCGGGGTGTTTCCTGGCCCGGTACAGATGACGTCACATTTGTACCGGGTGGTTAGGAGTTTGGGACTGGCCTCCACCCGGTACAAAATGTGGCCTCATGAGGCGTCTCGGGGATCTATCCTCCTTACCTAGTACAAATGCCTTTGTAACAGGGGTAAAAATAATTGATACAAATGAAAGATCAAACCTGAGATAAATGACTGATTCTCTAGTAGTGGCACCACCGCCCGTTGGCAATCAACTCGGGTAGGGGACTTGTTTCAAAGGCAACTATTTATCTTCCTCAACAGAGTCGTAAAAAAATGTATTGGGGGTTACCAATAATTTCCTTGAGTTCATCACAGTCATATCTACAAACACATATGTGACATGTTCGGGAGGGACTCCATCGAAATTAGTGCATCTAGGATTGTTTAGTGCCACCGGCTAGAATAATGTTGTCAAACACCGCTAGGATGAAGAAAAACTGGTATGCTTGATTGTTTGGCCAAAGGTCATCTAGCCTACTTGGGTAATTAGAGGTGGCTGAGGTATGGTCGTAACCAGAAGACTCAGGTTCGATTTCTCATTAGACTGAATTTACAGGATTGGTTTTAAAAAAATCCCCTCGTCGGCGAAGTTGGGATTCGGTTCTCTTCTTTTGATGAAAACTATGGAGCGGTTTTAAGCCCACCAACTTAGTTTTATGCTTGATTGTTTGGATGCTCTCAATTTGCCATGAGCCGGTGACCCTTCATATTTATATATTTAGAGGATGGAAAGGTCTTGGCCGGTGCGAATAGTACTTACAAATCTAATCATGCACGAATCT
Organism: Cenchrus americanus; assembly: GCA_947561735.1. Lineage (NCBI taxonomy): Eukaryota > Viridiplantae > Streptophyta > Magnoliopsida > Poales > Poaceae > Cenchrus > Cenchrus americanus. The sequence continues at coordinate 199,552,272 of OX387240.1, forward strand.
TCAAATTGTACTCGGTTGGAGCTAAAACTAGCTTAGCCTATTTGGAAAACCAACTTATCTGGTTTCCACTCGAGGATCTTATAAGAACCATATCTTTCTCATCCAAATTTTAAACTAAACGTTCTACGTATACATTTGATCGTCTGGATGGGATATACACGATGGTGAAGACCAATTTTTAATTAGGCAAATGTTACCGCAAACCCATCCGGTTTCCCAAGCTAGTTTTGGCAATGCAAACTGTCCGGCAAATCAGAATGGTGCTAATTTTTAATTTGATACAGGACACGTGGCTCAGTAATCTAGCAGTGACGACAATAAGGATGGGCGAGCCCGTAGATGGCCGTCGAGAACTTGAAGAGCGCGAAACAGAAGGCGCAACCGGCGAAGACAAGCGCGAGCATCGCCCACGGGTTGCTGCAGTAGTCGCGTAGGAACTTGGTCTTGTGCCTGCGCCAGCTCGAGCGGTAGTACTCGTCTAGATCCCTGAACAAGGCGGCCAAGTGGTGGCGCTCCCCGTAGTCCAGGGTGCTGCAGTCGCCGAGCTTCTGGTAGAACTGGGCCACCGCGTCGTCGTCGCTGCCGAGGAGGTTCTCCGTGACGCCGTGCTTCTGGAGGTGCTCCACGTCCCCGCCTGCTCTCACCAGGGAGCCCACCAGCGCCGCGTAGCTCGACACCGGCTTGCCGCCGGCGTCGTCCCCGATGGTCTGCTCGAACGCGACGAGGTTCACGAGGTGCGTCTTGGTCGCGTAGTCGAACTTCATCGGCGGCATCCTCAGGACGCCCCTCGCCGCGTCGAACGTGACGTCGAACATGTCCCGAGCTGGCGCCTTCTTCTCGAACCGGACGCCAGCCTCGCGGAGCAGGGTGACGGACGGGACCACCATAGGCAGCGGCGATCCTGTCCGCGTCTTCAGAGCCAAGAGCTTATTCAAGCAGGCGCTGGCCTTGCGTAGCAGGTTCATGGACGAGGATACTCTCGGCAAGTCGCGGAGGAAGGCGAACCTTCTGCCCACGGCTTTCTTGACCCTGAGACACGTCGGGGGCAGCTGGGCGGCCTCGTCCTCCTGCGGCAATGGTGGTGGTGGCGACGCCGGCGAACCAGGGACCGAGGCGGAGGTCTGCAGGCTTTGCAGCTCCGCCGCCGCCGTCGCCGTGGGCACGGAGGTCTCGTACAAGAGATGCAGCAGGTGGTGGATATGGATCTCGTCGGCTCGGCCTGGCACCACGCCGTCGCCGGCCAACAATTCCTTGCACAAGGCCGAACCGTCGGGCTTGATCTTGGGAACGATCAGCCTGAGCAGACCCAGCCTGGTTGCCTTGTGGTTCACCGCGCGGAAGAGCGCCTCGAGCACAAAAAAGGGAATCTGATTCTCCAGCAGCAGCAGGTCGGAGAGCAGCAGGGGAAGCCCCCACCCGACGTCGCAGAGCCGGTCCGGCTCCATCCAATACCACTTCATAAAGAACTGGAGGACGAAGCAGCCGTCAAGAAGCAGCATCTCCGCGAAGTCGCCGGCGGTGGCGGCGAAGATCTCGGTCTGCTCGCTGTAGCAGCGCCGTGCCCGTCGCTCGACGTCGCGGACTGCTCTGACGCAGCCGGCCAAGGATGCGCCGGGGCACTTGGCGAGCAGCTCGTCCAGGTACCGCCACTTGTGTTGCTCCATGGCGCGGAGCTCGTGGCGGCCGCGGTAGTAGGGGCCGATGGATACCAGCCGGGGCTCGTACAGCTCCTTGTTGGTTCCGGCGCGGACGTGGGCGGGGACCCGGAAGATGGTCATCGAGCTGCTGCTCCCGCCCTCGCCGCCGTCGCGATGGCGGATCAGCTTTTGCTCCACCGTGAACTCCAAGATGTCCTGCTGGGCTGCTGCTGCTGGTTCAGCGGGCTCCGGCGTTGACGGCGCGGTTACGAACTCGGCTTCGGTTGCCATGGCGTACGTACATGAGGCGCTTGATTCTGATCTCTCAAATCAAATGCGCACTTTCTCAGTAATAACTTAATAACGTCGGCAGTGTGCATGTGTTGACGTAGGACAGTTAGGTCGTTTCACGCTTCCATGGATTAACGTCGTCCCTGTCACATCAAACATTTAGATACTAAATTATGAATTACATATAGGCTAATTACAAAATCAATTGCACCGCACCGATGCTAATTCGCCACACTTGAAATAAAATCATATGCACACTTTCTTATTAATAACTTAACGTTGGCAGTTTGTGTTGACTTAGAGGACAGTAAGGTCGTTCCACGCCTCCACGGACCAGCCGACTAGTAGTCTGGGTCACATCAAATATTGCTCTCTGTTTCAAATTATAAATTATAATCCGTTTGACTTTTTTACTCTAAATTTAATCAAGTCTTGTTAAAGAATTATGAAAAATATCATTTTTTGTTGTTGTGGTGGTTACTTTATTAATAAGAAATCTTAAAAAAAAGATATAAATTTGACTATACTTGCACAATTTTTTAATAAGACGACTGGTCAAACTTGAGGTTAAAAAGTCAAACAACATATAATTTGAAACGAAGAGAGTAGACACTAATTAATCTATTAAATATAGACTAATTACAAAATCAAATTAGCTTCCATATATGTAATTAATTTTTATAATTAGCTCATGTTTAATCATTCTAATTAGCATCTGAAGATTCCATGTGACAAAGATTAAACTTTAGCTCAAGGATCTAACCCCTCAACTTGTGTCTAGCTTAGAGCAAGGTTGATGATCTTGCCCGCTTCAAGCTGCAAGCCCTGTGATCTAGCCCGTGGTATTGGACACTGCTAATCAGATATCTTAAAACCTGCCCCTCTTTGCTCGCACGGGAGCACTCCGCGGGGTACGTGTCGCGCAGCCGTGAGTTTGGCTGTTTTGCGGAAAAGTCCCTCTATTTTCTACAAATCGCGAAAACGTCCATCAAGTCCAGATCGTACAGACCCGCGTTCATTTATTTTGCATCCAGGCCCTCTATCTAAACTTTATTCTAGACGAAGAAGAAAAAAAATCGTTTTTGCAAATCCTCCCGAGACATTTTGCGTCCACCCCTCCCACCACCCCAAATCCCCACCCAACACCCCCACCCCCACTACCCCTCCCGAACCCTAACCCCACGGTAGCTCGGTCCCCTCCCCCACCGCCCTCTCCTCCTCCCCCCCCGCCGCCACCCTCTCCTTCTCCCCGCCCCCGCCCCTTCTCCCCGCTCCGCACCGCCGCCCTCTTCTCGCTCCCGCGGTGCGACCTCTCCCCCTCCCCACGGAAAAGCAGCACGACGGCGGCCTCATCGAGCGCGCCCGCAAGTGCGGCGGCCTCTGCGCGCGTCTTGGCCACGCCGGTGTCCCGGCTCGATGTGGAGGCGCGGAGGGGCACTGTGGCAGCGGCCCCACGCCCGGCCGCCTAGGCGGAGGCTGACGACAAGGCAGCACGGAGGAGGGAGCGGGATATGCCAGGAACGCCGTGTGCTCCCGGCCCTCGAGGCGCTCTCCTCCCGTCGACAAGATAAGTGCCTCTCTCCTCGTTCGTTCTACTCCTACTGCTCCGCTTCCTTGTCCCCTCTGCTCGGTTTCAAACCCTAGCAGCGCTCGCGATTGCCCACCCTGGCCAGTCAGACATCGTGCAGATCTGTGAGCCCTGACCATTTCTTGCACACCCCTCCCTTTCTCCTGCTTTTGCGTCTGATGTGGCCAGTCCTGATTTTTGAATCATGGTGCTCTTGTGTAGGTGCAGCATCGGCCCTGCAAGGAGTCAGGTCTGAGTTTTGTGGCCTTCATCAATAAGGAAACAAAGCTATTTCTTGTGCAATTTCTTGTGCCTGCAGCAGTCTTCCTGGGTTTGAGCAGCAAGTTCTCAAGGTAAGGTTGTCCTTTTTTTGGTGTTTCACAGATGCATCTTTCCTTTACTTGGTCCGTCACATGTTTGATTAGTGAACATATTATGTATCTTTCTTGCTTCGTGGAATATGGTTGCTTTATTTTCCCTGGTGACATGATAGTATAGGTAGAAGTGTCATCTTTTTTTGCCAGGCAGATTGTTTGCTGCATTTATCTTCTTTCCTGTGTGATTAGCATACGAAGGATTGCTGCTATGCTTGGATGACATACATTTTAATATATGAGTGCAGGATAACATGACAATTTTATATAAGAGAATGATAGAATATTCATCCAAATAAAACTTGTATGTTTTTCTTATTATACTATATCTGTTATTACTTGTACTCTTCTTGCTCTGAATTAAACCTGTACTCATCTTGCTCTGAATTAAACCTGTATTCATCTTGCTCTGAATTACTTGTGTTTTGACTAATCTTGCTCTGGATTACTTTTGACATAATGACATGTACACCTGATAATAGGTATAGAGGACCAATTTAGTTGTTTGTATCTATGGTGATTACTGATTAGTTCTCTGAGTCTGCACATTGATAGTCTGTACTTGTGATCCACAACCATTGATAGTCTGTACTTGTGATCTTACCTGCTTACTGTCTGCACATTTGGACCACACTTCTCAAAGATTGCAGCTTCCTCCATTTTAGTTTGCCAGAGAACATCATTTTGGTAGACTGATTTCATTGGTCATCCAAAATAATGCATTTATCTATGTGCTTTATACCAGTTCGAAATAATTTGCCTCTTTTGCTTTGTAGTGACTTATAGACCGGTCGTCAAAGGGGAGTGTGGACCGAATCCAAGGAAGATGACTTCGATCCGGCACGCCTGATGGAACAGGTTGAGTTTTTCACTCCTTGTGCTTCTTTCCCTTGCGGGCTTAGAAACCTAATGAAATGCGTCGACGAACATAATCTGTTGTGCAGTAGTAGTATGGTAGTGTGCAACTCAGTTTTGAAAATGAGTTGATTGTCGTAGAACATTTTCATGTAGGTTGTTGATGCAGTTTGACTTTACTGCAATACTCTGACAAAGTTTTCTTTTGTATAATCTTTACCACTATTGTGAAGGATATTTTGATTTCTAATTAGTTAATTAATATGTTTGTTGCTTGTTTGCGCCACCATGTAGATCAGTAGATGTAACGCCTATTGCTGAAGCTACTTGTAAGTAAACTGAATTTTGCATCTTTATGCTTAGAGTCCACCATACATGAAGGATATATTGTGAGGCGGGAGACTTTTAAATGTGAGTTATTCTGGTAGCAATCAGAGTTAACTTTAGACTGCAATTTGATGGTAGGACTCCTTGTCCTTTTTATTTGTTGAATCTGCTTGGAGATGGGTAGAAATAGCTTTGTAAAATACCGGTAGAAACAACTTTGTAAAATACCGGTACATGTGAAATCACACAAGAATAGACATGGGTAATCAAGGCTTATTAAGCATGGTTGAGCAGGTTTTCTTTTCCGATTTGTGTTCATGTAAAAGGAAATGAGTAGAGAATCTGCAGTACACCTATTTCTTTCGAAGATATTTGCTACACCTGTGAAATCATGACATCGACGGAGAGAAGAACCGACGATTAAACTCTTGTATGTGAAGGTGGACTGAAAATAAATTATTTAAACTCAAATGTAAAATCTCTTAGCAATACTACCTATTTGTTCCATATTTATTAGTAGATAGTTCTACTCATGGTTGTAAATACTTCGTTTTATAAATAAAAATTGCAAAATGAATCTCTAAATTGCTAAAATGAATGACATCATGAGTTTGTAATTTTGATTGACGAGGAAAGTGTTTGTGTTTCTTTCCAAGATATTAAAACAAATAAATTTCACCTTCGATATCCTGAAGTTATCAAATAAAAGGATACACTTTGTTTATTCCTTTCATATACCTATCAATATTTTCATGCCTTTGCTTGTCATAGTTTTGAATAGGATAGGGCACAAAACTCATTTAGTCAACTAAAGAGTGATGAAATAGCTTCTTAGATGGCTATGCGCATTTGTGTTCTACAGGCAAGAAGATGTTCGAGTTTTTGAGTCTTGTCATGGACATGATGCGTGATGATGAACTACTGAAGCTTCTGTGTGTTTGATTTTGTTGATTAGAGTTGCTACAAAAACTTGTTGTTCTCTGTGCTTGGATATGTTGTAGTATTCATGAGAGTAGATACATATATCCATGCTGCGCAGTTAATGTTGATGATGTGTTTATTAGCATATCAATTGATTTGATGCTGAAGTTGTCATGTGATCCAAATTTATCGTCTTTTATTGTTTTCTATTTACTTGTATTCAATTGTTCAAACTGTAGGGCGCGCAACGCGCGCCGAATGTTCTAGTATTTATTAAACACCAATGAGTCCAGCCAATAGCAGATGTCGCAGCTCCTCTCCGCCGGCTTGAAGCAACGTGTGGCGAGACGTCGATATGATTCTCTCTCTCTTCATTTCTCACTCTTCTGCATCGGATTTCGCCAGGTTCTCTCCTATTAGTATACTTGCTCTTAACGAGAGAGGTCCCCGCAATGCTACTAGTTCATCAACATGGCTCAGTAGCACCGAGGCCTCTAGTGGGAAGTCCTCGGTTCAGCTCCGATAGGAACAGTATCATGTAGATTTTTCAGAATTTATTCTTGAACTAGTCTAGCAATGGTGTTGAACCGGAATATCTGGACGAGGATGATGACCTTGACCCGGAGAACCATAATAGAGATAAGGATCTCGAAATGGAGGACATGGAAAAACAAAACAAGGATGGATCAGGCTCTTTGGGTTCCTCGGCAAATATTCCAAAAAGCACACCATCTGATCAAGCACCAATATCTGGTGCTGGTGCACCCACTGATATGGAATTGCAAATAATGGAACAAGTTATTGATTTGGCTGTGGATAATTTGCTTGACGAGTTCAGTGGCCGAGTGGTAGAAGACATTATTTATATTAATGAGATTCCTAATGAGAAAGGGTCTCATACAAATGATGTTGTGGCAGACAACGAGGACGTGAAAGGATTTGTGCATCTGACAGTAGATATAGATAGCTATGGTGACAGAGATGGTACAGAAGTGGTAATGCAAGGTTCAAATATTGCAGGGGAAATTTTGAGACACCAACAGTTGATCAGATCAGTGTGAGAGTTTTTGAATCAGACAAGCTATTAACTGTGCAAGAAGAGCTGGGTAAATTTGTGTCTAGCAATTCCAATTTAAATACAGAGGAAGTGATTGATATTGGTATGGCTTCTCAAGAGATGGCAACACAAGGTCTGCAGACGGGCAACAACAATTCATCAGGATCCTGGCATCATGCTTCTGTGCTAGGATCAGACGATTTCGCTCATGTCATACCAAGGCATTCACTCATGGAGGAGCACCATATAGGAGAAATTAACAACTCTCCAAGTATTGTGATTAATCCAGAGAGGTCTCCGTCAGTGCCATTTTTTCACAAATTGCCTCGTCGATTGCTACAAGAACTGTCTAAGAAAAATGGTATCCATGATAATAGCACTAATGTGGTGATGGCAAATGCTCTCCAATCTTGAGAGACTGTCATTGGTGTTGAGGAAATTTCAGCAATTTCTTGAGGCAGTGCAGCTGGGAAAAGATCCAGTATACGTGCTACTTGGGACATCAAAATAATGGAGAAAGCAATGAATTTGGCGGCTAAAAAGAATTCACTGGAACCAGGTAATTGTTTGTCTTTCCCATCTATTTCAGATTCAGTTATTTCTTCTAGAGTTGCCAACATTGGGGTTTCTATGGGTAGAGATAATAGAGTTATTTTATCCTCTGTTACTTCCCTCAAAAACATAGAAATAGATAGGCTTAAATTGTCAGGAAAGAATAATTGTTGTAGCAGCAAAGTATCCTCACCTAAGATTAACCTGGATGAGGAAGAAGACGACATTTTAGATGCACATCTTCACCACATATGTGGGGGTTTTGTGGAGAGTGCATACGAGGAAGGCTATGATCAAATTTGTTGCGAATTAAATGCTACACAACGTAAGAAGAGAACAAATTCGAGAAATAAAAATAAGATAGCCACCAAGAAACCTAAAATAGCATCCAAATTATGTCTCAAATGAAAGGGATCTTTTGCAATAGCAGAGGTCTTGGAGACTTGGCTAAACACGAGTATTTGGAAGGTATGGTCAAAGAGGAGCAAATTGATTTTATTGCCCTCATGGAAACGGGTCGCGATCAATTCTCGGATGTGACCCTTAAAAACTTATGTGGTGGCAAAGAATACATTTGGCACTGCATGGCACCACATGGTCATTCCGAAGGAATTCTTCTCTGTGTTAACCTTACAGTGTACGATACTGGAGCCATCGGTGAAGGGGACTTTTATGTTAAGTTCACTCTTCGAAATAAAAATGATGGCTTTAAATGGTCCTTATTTGCAGTTTATGGACCTGCACAACAGCAAGACAAAGAATTATTTTTAACAGAGATGGCTAATGTATGTAGTAAAGAAACACTCCCTTATATAATAGGTGGAGATTTCAATATTTTGCGCCGTCCTGAAGATAAGAACAAGGATAATTTTGATTCGAAGTGGCCAAATTTATTTAATATGGTCATTCAGTCTCTAGATATTAGAGAAATAGAAATGTCAGGCCGCCAATATACTTGGGTGGGTAGTGGGGATGATCCGACTTTTGAAAAACTAGACAGAGTTCTGGTAAGTACAGAATGGGAGCAAAAGTTCCCTCTCACAACTGTACATGCCAAAGATAGAAGCACTTCAGATCATACATCGTTATTATTAAACACGAGTGCCTCTTCACACAACAAACAACCACCACCTTTTAAATTTGAATGAGGATGGTTAATTAGAGATGTCTTCCGTGAACTAGTTGCTAACAAATGGCAATCAGAAGGTGAGGGAACCACTGCTATAGAAAAATGGCAGAATAGAATTAGGTCCCTTCGGAAATTCCTTGGAGGATGGGCTAAAAATACAGCCGGCTAAAATAAAAAGGAAAAAAGATATTAGTTTCAATGATTGACGATCCAGATAAAAAGGCAGAAACTAATGCACTCTCTAATCAGGAATTAGATCTCAAGCATTACCTCAATGAACGATTAGTTCATCTCTTGAGGGAAGAAGAAATTAAATGGTACCAGTGAGCTAAAACTAAGGACCTTTTGGAAGGTGATGACAACACCCAATATTTCCATTTGGTTGCTAATGGTAAATACAGAAAACAACACGTCTTCAAATTAGAACAAGAAGATGGTGTTATAGTGGGTGATGTTGATTTAAAAACTTATATCACAAACTATTACAAAGGACTTTTTGGACCACCAGAGGAAAATAATTTCACCCTGGTGGAAGACCAAAATCAAGATATACCTCAGATGACAGTGGAGGAGAATAATATTCTCACATCTCCCTTTACAAAGGAGGAGGTAAAAGAGGTAGTGTTCCAGATGGAACATAATAAAGCCCCTGGTCTAGATGGTTTCCCAGCAGAATTCTATCAAGTGTTTTAAGACATCATACAAAAGGATCTTTTAGATCTATTCACAGAGTTTTTTGACGGGCGCCTTCCTTTGTATAGCCTCAATTTTGGGGTAATTACACTCCTCCCAAAAATAAAGGAGGCAACGAAAATACAACAATATAGGCCCATTTGCTTGCTTAATGTAAGCTTTAAGGTTTTTACTAAGGTTTCTACTAATAGACTAATGAGGGTAGCCAACAAGGTAGTTCAACCTTCTCAAACAGCATTCATGCCAGGTCGTAATATCATGGAAGGAGTACTAATATTGCACGAAACTCTCCATGAATTACATACTAAGAAGCGTAACGGGGTAGTTCTTAAAATCGACTTTGAAAAAGCCTATGATAAGGTAAAATGGTCTTTCCTCCAACAAACTCTTTGAATGAAGGGATTTAGTCAGCAGTGGTGTGCATGGGTTGAAAGATTTGTATCGGGAGCAAGTGTGGGCATCAAAATTAATGATGATATTGGTCACTACTTCCAAACAAAAAAAGGGCTCAGACAAGGAGATCTAATGTCACCTATCCTTTTTAATATAGTGGCAGATATGCTTTCCATTTTGATAAAGAGGGCAAAAGATGATGGTCAAATCAAAGGGGTTATTCCTCATCTAGTAGACGATAGGTTGTCAATTTTGCAATATGCAGATGATACAATTCTGTTCATGGATCATGATTTAGAGCAGGCTAAAAATATGAAATTGCTGCTCTGTGTCTTTGAACAATTATCTGGACTTAAAATTAATTTCCACAAAAGTGAGATCTTCTGTTATGGTGAAGCCAAACATTATGAACAAGAGTATACAAGATTGTCTGGTTGTGGGATAGGATCCTTTCCTTTCAGATACTTGGGTATTCCAATGAATCATCGTAAACTCCACAATGCAGATTTGAGTATAATTGAGGAAAGATTCAAACGCAAATTAAGCACTTGGAAAGCCAAACACTTATCTTATGGCGGAAGGCTAGTCTTGTTGAATTCAGTGCTAAGAAGCCTCCCTATGTTCATGATGTCTTTCTTTGAAATTCCTAAGGATGTCCTTAAGAAATTGGATTATAGGTCTAGATTCTTTTGGCAAGGCAATAATGAGAAACGAAAATATCGTCTTGCCAAGTGGAACATCCTATGTCGTCCTAAAGATCAAGGAGGTCTAGGAATAACAGATATCTACATTAAAAACAAATGCCTTCTTAGTAAATGGATTTTTAAATTACTTAATGAAGAAGGTATTTGGCAGACCTTACTTAGAAATAAGTATCTAAGTGCAAAATGTTTCACTCAGGCTCAAATTAAACCTGGAGATTCACATTTTTGGAAAGGTCTATTAAAAGTCAGGGAAGACTTTCTGGGATGTGGGACATTTAAGATAAAAGATGGTTCACAGACCAGATTTTGGGAGGATACTTGGGTAGGCTCTAAACCTCTTAAAGAGCAGTTCCCTAGTCTTTTTAATATAGTTCATTATCCTCATGATACAATGGTAAATGTTATGAATCAAAATCCACTGAATCTCTCTTTTCGAAGAGCTCTAACAGGGGATAAATTAACTTCTTGGCACAACCTAGTAGCAAAAGTATCCTTACAACATCTTTCACAAGGGAGAGATGGTTTTACCTGGGACTTACATTGACATGGATGTTTTACAGTCCAGTCTATGTATCAATATTTGATGAACCAGGGTACTCCCTTCACCAATAAATTTATTTGGAATCTAAGAATTCCTCTAAAAATAAAGATTTTCCTATGGTATATCCAGCGGGGTGTAATTTTAACAAAGGATAATTTAGCTAAGAGGAATTGGGTTGGAAGTCAAAAGTGTTGTTTCTGTGATTGCAATGAAACAATTAAACATCTTTTCTTCGATTGCCAACATGCTAAGACTATATGGAGAATTGTTCATGTAGCCACTGGCCTAACCCCACCTAGATCAGTAACACACATGCTTAAACATTGGTTAACATGCATACGAAATAAGGATAAAAAATTGATCTTTGTTGGGGTTGTAGCCGTTATGTGGGATATTTGGTGTACACGTAATGACTTGATTTTCAGAACAAACAATTTCATTCTTTTATGCAGGCTATTTTCAGAGGAGCATATTGGTTGCGGTTTTGGTCCCTACTACAGCGTGAAGACACAAGGGAGATCATTCGTTCGGCGAACAAAGCACTAGAGTTGTCGCTTTGGATATTTTTGCCAAAAATGGATAGAGGAGCAATAATAGACTCTGCTTTTGATTTTCCCTATTATGTGTGTGCTCCTTTTCCTGTTTATTTATCAGCTTTATTTCTGAGAATTATGTAAAAACTTTGTTGTGTGCTATTGCAGAGGCAGGAATAAATTTCCTTTTTTCAAAAAAGGTACACACGCGTTTGCATTTAGTGGTATTGTGTGTTTCGCATAATGAGAGTTGTAGTCTCTCATTTCTTCTGTCTAGCATGTGTATGGTCGCACATGCGTGTGTGGATGCGATGCTGAGATTGGTGTGTGTGGTTACGTCATGTGTGCGTCCTATGTACCTTTAACAATAAATGGCATTTTGTACTTGTTGTATCCAAATTATAATGTGAGTATTGTGGGGATGTCTTGAGGATCCACGATTCTGGTTGTGCGATTAGCAGATTTGTTTGACTACCGTCATTCTATATATATTTTTTAGATAACGGAATTCAATTCCGGCCTCAACAATTCCAAGGAATTGTCTGCAGCCAACAAACAATAGTACCGCGGCAACAAGGCCACAAGAAACAAGACATACACCACAAACAAATCCACTAGGATCACACCCAAGCCAACAAACTCAAAACACAAGGTAGACCAGTGCAACCATACACCACAAACTAAAGACCAATACGCCTTAAAGCGTTCCAACCCGATTTATGGAGGATCTCCATTGCCACTGTCTCCACCCAACGGCAGCCCTCCTTCAAGGTGCTCTTCCCATCTTCTTTTGAGAGGATGGCCCAGCTCCTGATCCAATGAGTCCCCCTAAACATCACCTGCAAAATAGATATAGAATGCCGCTTATGAAACACAATATCATTCCTACTGATCCAAATGGCCCAGCAGAAAGCCGCCACCCCGACCAAGACTAGGTTCCTTTGCTTTTTCAAAAAACTTCGAAGCCAAGGACCAAAAAGATTCACGACATCACTCGGTAATTTAACTCCAAAGCTGAAACATAATATCCCCCACATAAGCTTGGCCATGGGGCAATCAAGAAACAAATGTTGGATAGACTCAGACACATCACAGAAGCAACAATTAGTACACCCCTTGCATTGCCTTTTCACCAAATTATCTTTGGTTAACACCACTCCGTTTTTAAGATACCACAAGAAGATTTTAATCTTCAGCGGTATCTTTGCATTCCAAGCCCAACAATTGGTCGGCGCTCCGGATCTCAGAATCAAATCGTTGTATAGATCCTTAACTGAGAATTTCTTACTAGTTGTCCACTGAAAGGAGTCTCTGAAGCTGTTTAGGTTTATCTCAATCACACTTCCAACTATGCTGAGCCAGTTGACCCAATTCACCCCAACTAACGCCCTCCTGAAAGAGACATTAAGTGGTGTTGTACTTAGTACTTGGGCGACCGTCAAATTTTTCTTTTTAACAATATTGTACAAAGCTGGATATTTAACTCTTAAAGGTTCTTTCCCTAACCAGAGGTCTTCCCAAAACCTAGTTTGGGACCCATCCTGCACTTGAAACCTACCCCTCTCAAGCACCAAGTTCTTAACTTCCATTAAGCCAGACCAGAAGTGCGAGTCTCCCTTTCGTTTCTCTACTTGCGACAGAGTCTTGCCCTTAAGGTATTTCCTTTTTAGCATCTGTTGCCAAACTCCATCCTCATTTAGCAACTTGAAAACCCATTTACTCAATAAGCACTTATTCTGGATATCCAAATCAATAATTCCCATACCTCCCGCACTTCTAGGTTTGTGAAGGATACTCCACTTAGCTAGCCTATATTTCTTCTTGTGCTCATCACACTGCCAGAAGAACCTCGATCTATAATAATCCAATTTCTCCAAAACACCTTTAGGTATCCTGAAGAAAGACATCATATACATTGGCAAGCTAGAAGGACCGAATTGATTAGAACTAGCCTTCCACCTGACGACAACATTTTCCCTTTCCAACTACTCAGCTTTTTCTGGAATCTTTCCTCGACCAACCTCCAATCCCCATTGGAGAGCCTTCTAGGACTCATCGGGATCCCTAAGTATCTGAATGGGAAATCTCCCTCCTTGCATCCGAAAAGTCGAATATACTCTTCTGTCCTATTCTTTGCTTCCCCAAAACAGAATAGCTCACTCTTATGAAAGTTAATTTTCAATCCGGAAAGCATTTCAAAAGCGCTGAGGACTAGCTTCAAGCCTTTTGCTTTCCCCAGATCATCCTCAAGGAATAAAATGGTGTCATCTGCATATTGCAGGATGGACAAACCATCGTCCACCAAGTGAGGCACCAGACCATCAATAAACCCTAGATTCTTAGCTCTCTCAATTAACACTGCTAACAAATCTGCCACTAGGTTGAAAAGCATAGGAGACAAAGGATCTCCCTGCCTCAGACCTTTTCTAGATTGGAAGAAATGTCCCAACTCATCATTGATCTGCACACAGACACTGCCTTTTGAGATCACATTCTCCACCCAACAGCACCATAAACTCGGAAATCCTCTCATTCTAAGAACCTGTTGCAAGAATTTCCAGTTGACTTTATCATATGCCTTCTCAAAGTCTAGCTTGAGGATAAGGCCATTCTGTTTCTTCCTTTTCATCTCATGTAATGTTTCATGCAGAACCACAACCCTTCCAAGATATACCTTCCCGGTATGAAAGCGGATTGTGAAGGCTTAGTGATCCTACACGCAATCGATTCGAGCCTGTTAGCCATCACTTCTGTAAAGATCTTGAAGCTAACATTGAGCATGCAGATCGGTCTGTACTGCTGAATCCTTTTGACCTCCTTTTCCTTTGGAATAGGCGTGATTACTCCAAAATTAAGGCAAAATAGGGGTAGGTTCCCCGCATGGAAATCTCTAAACATGGCCATTAGGTCATCCTTGATGAGACTCCAAAACACTTGATAGAATTCAGCTATATATATACATCTTATATGAAGAAAAAAGATTCATTGTATTCCCTACATTGCAACTCCTTTATTGTAGTGAAGATCGTTGATTGGCGCCCATGTATACATCTTGTAAGCTGCACTACGTTGCAACTCTTTCATTGTAGTGAAGATCATCGTTACACCCATAGTTTTTTACTCCCCGCAACGATTATCCATGTGTAAAATAAAATTGTGAATTGTATTTGACCTTGTTTTGGCTTTAGTTGCTAGTTGCTAACATTACTAACCACAAAATTTTGGTATCAAAATGCAAGTTAAGAATTTTGCATGAAACAATCTCTCTCGATGGAGTATAAAAAGGTTTCTAATTCCGTTTAGTTACTGGATTGACCAGTTCATCTCAATAGGCATGTCCAGAGCATCATGTTGCGCTTTCATCCACACTTCATTAAACCCACATGCTCTCATGATGTTCAAGAGCCTCGATCGATCTCGATCACTTGTTTTTGTCTTTGTTTCCCGGGATGCACGAAGAAATCTTTTGGTGCACCTTCTTCCCCGCCTTTTCCGTCATCTCCCCGGCCTTTTGGCAAGCCGCCTTCGCCTTCTCCTTGAGCCCCTGCCGAGGAGGCGACGGCGGCGTAACCGGCGGACACGGCATGGGGATGCCGGGGATGGTATAAAGCGGCGTCGCCTCGTTCTTGCGCCGAGACTTTGCCGGCTGATTCCTCTGGCAGGTACCTCCTCCTCTAGTAGCCATGGTCGCCGGGCGAAAACCTGAATTTACACCACGCGTGCAACACAATCTCATTACCTATCTGCAGAAACAGCTAGCTAGCAACCAAGACGAAAGAGAAGATCTAGCTTTGGAACCGTATTATATGTTGTTGCTTGACCTCGCGTTGACCCTTTTTTTTAAAAAAAAATCTGCTATCGATTCGAGGGAGCTTGATCTTTGTAGATCAGTAGATGTATTGCGAGGAATAATTGAGCAGTCTCCAGAACGAAACGGAATTTGTGAATGAAGTTTGCGTCAGGTTACTTACCTTTTTTAGCAGGGGCGGCGGACATCTGCGCAGACCTGCAAGGGTTCTCCGTGCAGCTAAGCGAGAATGGAACCGGCCGCTCGATCGATCGTTGACTAGCGTAGACCTGATGCAGGGATGCTGCTTAGCTTGTCAGGTCATGCATCACCTCGTTCGTGCACATATATACTACATGTCGTCATATCTCTCTCAGCTTCGAGTGAGGTGAGAAGCAACTTCCAGTCACGTTTTTATTCTCTCTCAGCTTCTTGACGAAGTCAAAGTCAATGTAATGCCAGGGCAGCCAATCCCACGCGCTGCTCGTCTACTGAAATGGTCCGGTGGAGCCGTGGGGAGGACGACGCAGGGCCCCAAGTTGCACGCGCGCGTTAAAAAAATGCTTAACTCGTTAGAAAACCATTTAGCTCATGTTTCATATATTCATTTAACACAAAAGGTAGTACTCCCTTCCTTCCAAATTGTAGGTCGTTTTAGGTTTCTATAGATTTACAGATTTTATTATGCATCTAGTACATAGTGTATATCTAAATGCATAACATCTATGTACCTAATAAAACCAAAACCACGTGCAATTGGAACGGAGGGAGTACATAATTTCTTGTTCTACTCACTTCTACCTCTATACACAATGGGAGGACCTTTTGCCTCTCAAATTCTGCCTGCCACTCAAACACTATACTCATGGAAGGCCATGGCAAGTGCAAAGATTTTATTTACTATCACAAGATTTTAAACAGTTGTAATGTATTCGATCAAAAATATCTCCCTCCATCTCAGAAAAAGTGCAATTTTAGTTTTTTAGATGGATTAGTGGTGACTTGAAAAACTCTAATGCCCTTATTTGTTCGCCACATGTGCAGTAAGTTTTAGCATGCAACCGCTTAATTAGGTAGGTAATTAGATTTATTCCCTAGGATTGCACTCTTTGATGATTTATGTTTCAAATGCTAGGATTGCACTTTGTTGACGGTGAAATTCCGTCAACCTAGCCATGAGTTTACCTTCGGTGTTGACATAAGTTTTATACTTTATCCATTGGTACTAACCCCCTTGGTATAACAAGTTCATCCGTGCATGTTGGTTTTGGAGTTTAGTGTTTATGCAGGGTTTTAACGTAGAAAGCAAGACTTCCGGGATAAGTCCATCAAGCACCTTGTGACAAGACCTTGAAGCCCCGTACAAGTCATGCAAAGAAGCAAACTTGACTCCAAGAAGCCCAGGGACCAAACCCGAGAAGATGACAAACTCCGAGGACCTATCCAGAAAAGTGCCAAATCTTGCGGGATAAAGAGCTACATCCAACTCGGAGAGAAACTGACGACAAGGGCCCACATGCAGAAGGGGGAGGGATCTAGAAGACTCGGGAACCGACGCCACGCGAAGGAGGCAGGCAATTGGGCCGGGGTGGGCCCAGGCTGGTCGGCCCGGCCCATTCCAGGGCCCAGTCGCCTCCTCCTTTGACCTAGCCGCCATTCGGGCTATTTATAGCCCCGGGTCAAGAGCCACGCATCGATCAATTCGTCATCGGCCGCCGAGAAGCAGAGAAGAGAGGGACACCATCTCGGAGAGGAGAGGGTCGAGCTAGTTGAATAGGGTCTCCCTAGCCTACGTGGGAACCTTGCAAGGAAGACCACGTCGGAGTTCCCAGAGCTAGAAGCAAGATCAAGGTAGGATCCCGGTGGTGATCTTGTTCATATATCATTGTACTATTTGATTTATCAAGTTGAATCTGATTCTTAGCGACTAAGAGTTTCTCCGAAGTCTTCGTTTTCGATCGGCTTTGCTTATGTTAGATCTATTCTCGAGATAGATCATATAGGGTGTCCTTGTAGCCGCGGTGGCTAGAGGTGCACGCCTGATCTTCCGAAAGAACTCGACTTGTCCTCGGACTTGCCCTAGACTACCCGCATGAATAGGGGTACGTTGTGACAGAACGGAGGCTCTGAAAGGCGGGCGTTTTCGAAGTTGGACGGGAAACCACCGTTTAAAGAGGCTTCTAATGAGATTTGATTTGCTACTTCTTCTTTCGCTTGAAACTCCAACAAAAGGCTCAACCCGATCTCTCTAGATCGGTTTATCTACCCCCTCTATCTTTGTTACCTCCGGTCGATTAGATTCGTTCTTGTGTTGATTCTTATGATTAGACGCATTAGGGTTTTATCTCTCGAAGAATGGAGTTACTTGGCATTACTAGATCATCTTTTGTGTCACACATTTGTTCCACAGATTCGATACCTTGGGTTCACCACTCGAGGGAAGAAGGGTCCCTTGACTACGACAGGAGACTTGTCCGCTTGCAAGTCTAAACGAACTTCCATAAAACTATTAACCGTCAACAAGCCCCCTTTTTCTGGCGCCGTTGCCGGGGAACAAGTGATCAAGATTTGTTCTTTTATTGTCTTTTTGTGATTTTCAGTTTTCTTTTAGTTTTTCTTTTTGCATCTACTAACTTTTGATCATCCTCAAAATCAATCTAATCTAGTTTGTCTAACCCTAGTTTTCTTAGATTTGTTTTTACTTTTGTTTTTGCATATTTTGTTTATCGCTAACCCTAACAGGAGATGGACGGCTACCTCTCCAACAAACCCAATAATTTTGTGGACGATCTAGAAAAACTTTACAGGCTAAGGAGACGCGAAGCACATCAAGATAAAAAGTTGGATTTTGTAGATTCGAAGTCAGAAGACAAAGGATCGAAGGAATCTCTGAAAAATCCACCACCTCAAAGTCCTCGGGAGAATCGACTTCCACCAATGGGTGAACAACCGCCGCAAGAACGCAAGATCGGGGAGCTATGCACCCCGGACATCATCGACCTACCAATCTTGAACCTCGCAGAGATCGGAAGGCCGTTCGAGATCAAGACCTCAACAATTCACATGGTGCAACATTCACCCTTCACCGGTAAAGAGGATCCGAACCTTCACCTCCAAGCGTTCATTCAACTATGCCAGACTTTCAACATGGACGAGGTGACTCAAGACCAAATGAAGGCAAGGCTTTTTCCGTTCTCACTACTCGGGAATGCTTTGCAATGGTTCCACTCTCAACTGGCGGAGACGGTGCAAAATTGGAACACATTGATGAAGGCTTTCATGAAGGAATACTACTCGCCGGGTAAAACTCAAAGCTTTCGTAATAAGATTGCCACTTTTGCTCAATATCCTACGGATATTATCTCGGAGGCATTCGAGCGCTTCAATGAGTACACTCGGGCGGTTCCACATCACAAGTTCCTAAAGGAAGACCTCGTGCAAAAGTTCTATCAAGGACTCACCATGGCATCAAGGACGATCATCGATGCATCGGCGGGAGGATCTTTCATCGAGCCTACGCCGACCGAATCTTTCACCCTATTCAAGAAGGTCGCGGACAATGACACATGGGTGTTGTCCGGACACCTACTTCTGGTTCTACCCACGGGGAACATCAAAGGAGTATTGCAAGTGGAGAAGGAGAACATACTTGAAGACAAGATCGATTCACTCATGAGGAGGTTGGAGAAGATGGAGATAGAAAAGAAAGAGGCTAATATTTGAAGGCTGTCAAAGCAAGATCCACATGCGAAGAATGCGGAGATGTATGGCCATGTCCACAAGATTGTCCGGAGGAAGCCAAGGTGCTCGACTACATGAGGAAGGGAGAATTGCCGAACTTCCGCTATGGGCAAGGTAGACCTCAATTTAATGCAAGCTCATCCATTCTGAATTCGGTTCGCTTCGTATACAATTGAAGGACTTCATGGACGAGCAAGCTAAGATCAACAAGGACACTGTCACCAAGTTCAAGGCCATAGACAAGGTGTTGGAGAACATCGATAGCAAAATGATGGAGGTCGGAAGTTCCAACCATCAAGTGCTCAACATGATGAAGATGCTCGAGACGCAAGTGGGACAACTTGCCGAGCGCCTCACCAATAATGAAGGGAAGCTTCCGGGACAACCTAAAGATCCCGAATCGGCGAAGGCTATTCAAACACGTTCGGGAAAGGAGACTGAAGATCCGGGGCGTTCCGTAGGAGCAAGGAAGCCTAAACTGTCCGCCGAGGCGGAGGAATTTTCTAAGGAGGAAGTTACGGGGATCTTCACCGAAGAACCCGAATTTGAGATGCCAGGAGAAGACACGAAGATACCACAACTCAAGCCACGCTACTTCCGAGGTAAACTTGATAACCACTTTGAGAAGTTTGTGGAGGTTGTGCGTAGACTTAGCATCATTCAAGTTCGAGAAGGCGTTATGCGACCTTGGAGCAAGTGTGAGCGTCATGCCAAGAGATGTGTTCGAGAAGCTAAGCCTACCGTTGGAGCCTACGGGTATGTGTTTGGAGTTGGGTGACAACTCCATTCGCTGTCCCTTGGGCATCGCCGAAGATGTGCCCGTGAAGGTCGGACACCACTTCATCCCCGTCGACTTCGTGGTGCTCGAGATGGGAGAGAGGAAGAAGCCGCCGCTCATCCTTGGGAGGCCTTTCCTCTAGACCGTGGGAGCTACTATTGATGTTGGCAAGGGGGAGATCATGTTCGACATCAACGAAGAAAGGAGTTCCTTCAAGTTTCGACCACGTCTCGAGGTATGCAATATGATTGAAGTTAAAAATGTTCCACCTCATCGTCGCATTGTTAAGGAGGAATCAAGGAAGAAGGAAGGAATGAAGAAGAAGAAAGAGTGGAAGAAGAAGGACGTGAAGAAAGTCAAGGAAGATGTTGCATCCATCAAGACAAAGGAAGAAAAGCCACCTGTGAAGACCAAAAAAATGACTAAGCCGGAAGACAAGCCCGTGCCCAAGATGGTGCGGAAGTGGGTATCCAAGATTGCAACGCCCGCAAAGAGCGTTGATCCGAAGTAATCAAGTGAATAAGTCTAGCCATGGACTATAATCGAAGCGCTAAGCGGGAGGCAACCCGTTCCCTCGAGTCAAGAATAAGCTACCGGGAGGACAACCCGATTTCAGGTTTTTCGAGTTTTTAATTCAGTTTTGAATTTTACTACGCAAAGACATTAGACTTAGAAGTGGTTGAACAATATTAGAGACATAATTCTTGGTTGAATATTTTGCTTGATCATAAACCCTTTACATGAACCCTCCTATGTGTTTGTTTGCTTCTTTTCGAGAAACCACAACCAAATAAATTCAGAACCTAACTCAACCATTCATCCTCATTATGATGTTGTGGTTGACTTGTTTTTCATGCTAAAAACACACGAGCAGAGTCACGACTTGTACCTAGGTGTTAATTAAATTTCAGCACGTGGTAGGACTCGCGTGAACCTAGAAACTAAACTTTTGGTTGGTTTAAAAATCTATATCCTTTGTTTCTCTAAGATTAGAATTTTTCTAAGCCTCATTCAATTTTATTTTATTCAAAAATCTCTATCATTTAGCCAAAATTAGAACCTAAACCTATGCCCCCATGATCAAGCCGGGAAAAAGTTTGCTCTCAACCAATGAAGGCAAACTATACCGGTGAGACCGATATCAATGTAGTCAGAAAAATATTTTTGACTTACATTTGTTTTTAATGGTTTAAAAACTTCTCTAAATTTATGCTTAAGCTTTACCATAGCTCTGAAAACATTTTTAATTTTCAAAATTAGAGGAGTGCTTGGCCTTAAACATACTTAGAGGGAGGCAATCTAGTTAAAATTAATCATGCATGCACCATTGGATGCCCTTTCAACAACTTTCATCAAGACCACATGCAAATGACAAGCATGGGTGGGCAGCAAGCATAACTTTTCAGGAAATTCATGGTGACATATGAAGCAAGTCGAGCAAGGGAGCATGGACATGACTCAAAGCATGAAGCATCAAGTGGAAGGACGAATAATGCAAGAAAAGGAGTGGACGAGAGCATTTGCGAGGTGCAACTCGTGGAGCACATGGGCAAGAAAGTCACAGAGGAGAAATGATCGTGCTGGAAGAAAACCGAGCCAGGGAGGGGCACGCGGCCACCCAGGCTGGTCGGCCCAGGTCGGCCGGCCTCCCCTACAAATAGCACCCCCCGGTGCTCGTCTTCTGCATGCAAGCATCCCTCTCCTTCCTCAGTTTGTGTGCTCAAGTTTTCGTGCCCAGAACCACTGTAGACATAGCCAACCTTCCCAAGCTTGATAGCTCAAACAATTCACACCCTTAATCCACTCAAAGTCCACATTCCAAAGTAATTTTTAAGTGCCTAGTTACCGGTTGCAACCCAGAATTTTAGTGGAGAGAAGAGTGCTGCAATCATGTGGAAGAAAACCACAAGTCTCTTCACCAAGAAGAAGGGGTCATCGTCGTCCAAGCCATCTTCGACGACATCTTCGAGGAGGCAATCGGTTTCCGAGTCTCCTCGGAGAATGGATGAGGACACGGGACCGTCAAGGAGGAACAACACTCTCCTCCTCGGTGGCATGAGAGCAACAAGGAGCACGTCCATGAGGTTTAACGAACCTCAAGGGCGTACGGAGGAGCCGTCCGTCCCACCTCGACGATCGCCCGTTCATCCGCGCCACCTCCATACACTCCGCTGTACTCCACATATGGCTTCATCATATTGTCGGAGGAGGAGGAGAAGAAACTCTCTCGCCTTGAGAAGAGGCTTGTGGCAAACATCAATTTCAACGATCAAGCTCTCAACGCATTGGGTTTCGGCACGGGCATATATTATATGTTGGGGCACCTTGGATGGTTGCAATTCTCCAACGGGGTGTCGGCAATCACCCACAAGGAGTTTGCCTTGGAAATCTTGATGACTATGGCGCCTATCCTTGATGAGGGGGTGCAAAGTTTATCATTCCGGTTGGAGGGAATCCAACAAGTGGTTCCCTACGAGTATATTAGAGAGCTACTTGGGTTCCAAAAGGGAGCTCCGGAGAAATTTGACGTGCCGGATGGCATGTTGGATGGATTTTGGAATTTAATCTCCGGAGAAGACCACCAACAACGCAATTCCATCTGCAACCCCATTATCCAAGTATTCCACTCTTGGATGTGCAAGAGGATTATGGGGAGGATGAGGGAGACGAAGGTGATCGACATGGAGTTGAATTGGCTCTACTCGGCTTTAATTGCCAAGCAGCCAATAGACCCCTCATACCTTATGATCAACCGATGGTGTTGTGAGGCAACATCGGGATCGGGAGATATTGGTTCGGGGTGCTACCTCTCTATGTTGGCCATCTCCTTAAGGCCGGGGATTACAAGGAATCCTGAACATCTTTTACATGGGACCCCTCTCGAATTTGAATATTTAAAGCAAGGAAAATATATTAGTGTAGATGAGAGAGGAGGCTTTCATGTGGCCAAGGTGAACCTACCCCTTCCGGACCCAAGACTTAGGCTTTTCATTCAAGGGAAGGAAGATTGGTTGGAGGAGGGACGCCTTGTCCCGGTAAAGAAAAATAAAAGAGGAAGAATTGTAGAGGAGGGATCTTCCTCCGCGCAGGCGGGTGGTGCACAACCAAACTATGTGCCACCATTCGGAGGAATCCCTACTTCGCCGAATTATTACGGAGGGCCACCAATGCAATCATGGGGGGGGGGGTGCACCTTTGCCCCCACAAAATTATGTGGTGCCCAACGTAACCTTTGCGAAGCCCTACGCACAATACCCCCAACCACAACAAAGCATGGCCATACTTGGAGGGTACGCTGCGGCAAAATGTCGCAGCCATCCAATTCAACGCGGCTCAACTTGGTGAACGCAATGCAAATATTGCCTATGAGCTTGGACGTCTTCACCTAGTACCGTCGGATCAATTCGTTGGAGGGGATGTCCAAACCTACTATGAGCAAGGGTACAACTACCAAGATTACCAATACCAACCACCGACGGAAGATTGAGAAGAAGGAGGAGCTTTAGTTTTCTTTTCTTTTCCCTTTTTTCTGTAATTTTCAGCTTGTGTTTGCGTAGTGTTTTCAGTTTTTATTTAAATTTCAGCAAGTGTGTTACTTTATTTTCAGCATGTACTTCAACTAGTTTTCATCATTAATAAAGACACCACCTTAAGTGTGTTAGTTTATTTTCAGCATGTACTTCAACTAGTTTTCATCATTAATAAAGACACCACCTTGTTTATACCTTTGGAAAAGTTATGAAATTTGTGTCATGGTGATATATGATTATAATTGCCGCTTTGTTTATCTTTGTAATTGATTTATGCATGTTGAAGCTAGTGCTCTCTTAAAAATGCAAATCTGAATTTATCTAAATGCTAGCTTAATCTTTAGCGGAGGTTATGATTAAAATAAAGACCCATAGTGTTTTATGTGCTCTCAAGTTTTAGATAGATTAATGATGGTTTTTATTCCTAAAAAGTAATGCTAACCTTGTCATGAATATCACTTGTGTGTTGCTCTACCTATCCAAAGCCTTATATATATTTGAGTGCATAAACCTTAGTGTACAAGATTTATTTTTGAGTGAGTTATTGCAGGCCATGATTTCTCTGGCCCGAGACTAAGAAGCTGGTCATTCCGTTTTTGCGTATCTATCTTATTGCTAGCCTCTTATCCGTGCATTGTGTATCCCCACATTGGATATCTCACAAACCTCGCCGGATATCCACCCTTAAAACCAAATATCTTTGTGTTTACCTCCTTGACCACAACGTATCGTTGAGGACCTGAAATCTTCAATATTAGAACCGTCTAAGCATGGGGGAGGAGGTAGGTACAATGTAATTTAGAGTTCAAGGGGAGCAAATAAAAGAATTTGATGAGAAAGAAAAAGAAAAAAATGAGAAAGAGAAAGAAAGAAAAAGAAATATATATATATATATATGAGAAAAAGAAAAAATATATGAGTATGTGTAAAAATAAAGTGAACTCCCCGGTTCTCTAAAGTGCATTAGGAATTCCAAGGCCTCAAGATTAAAAGATCCATACTCATTTTCCAACCATGTGCAATCCGATAACGAGGACTTCCTTTGTGCCTCGGGATCACTCTTCGCCATTTGCACATGTCCACCTATCTCAAGTGTGTGTATTTTTCTCTTTCCCCTCCTTGACTTAGGTTATTTTCCAATAACCTTTTTGACGAGTCTCGGTAAGACCATGAGAAGCTTGTCTTGTTTTGAAAACATCTCATTTATAATATTTGGTAGGACTAAACTTTCCCAAAAAGCTCCATATAAAGCCTGCCACATATATATATGTTATGAGAGGGAAAGGAGTAGAATAAATAGGCCAGAGAGACAAAAGTGAGATGAGAGTTCATGAGCAATATGCAAGGTGATTTAAATTTGTGAACTCGGTTTAGATCTTTTTCATCTCATTCTTTATTTAAAAATTTCTGAGATCTATTTAAACTTTGGAGCATGTTAATACTTGTGGGATAAGCTTAATTAAGAATCTACCCTCCGTAGAGATGAAAGCTAGTACATTATGGAACTTTAACGAATTAAAATTTTGAGAGCATTATGTTTTCTCATGTATGATCAAGTGCAAGGTTTAAACAATGAAGGGCAATGATGATATCCATGAAAGGCTTACTCGAGGACGAGCAAGGTTTAAGCATGGGGGAGATGTTGATGGTGAAATTCCATCAACCTAGCCATGAGTTTACCTTCGGTGTTGACATAAGTTTTTTACTTTATCCATTGGTACTAACCCCCTTGGTATAACAAGTTCATCCGTGCATGTCGGTTTTGGAGTTTAGTGTTTATGCAGGGTTTTGACGTAGAAAGCAGACTTCCGGGATAAGTTCATCAAGCACCTTGTGACAAGACCTTGAAGCCCAGTACAAGTCATGCAAAGAAACAAACTTGACTCCAAGAAGCCCAGGGACCAAACCCGAGAAGATGACAAACTCCGAGGACCTATCCAGAAAAGTGCCGAATCTTGCGGGACAAGGAGCTACGTCCAACTCGGAGAGAAACTGACGACAAGGGCCCACATGTAGAAGGGGGAGGGATCTAGAAGACTCGGGAACCGACGCCACGCGAAGGAGGCAGGCAACTGGGTCGGGGTGGGCCCAGGCCGGTAGGCCCGTCCCATTCCAGGGCCCAATTGCCTCCTCCTTTGACCTAGTTGCCATTCGGGCTATTTATAGCCCCGGGTCAAGAGCCACACATCGATCAATTCGTCATCAGCCGTCGAGGAGCAGAGAAGAGAGGGACACCATCTCGGAGAGGAGAGGGTCGAGCTAGTTGACTAGGGTCTCCCTAGCCGACGTGGGAACCTGGCAAGGAAGACCACGTCGGAGTTCCCGGAGCTAGAAGCAAGATCAAGGTAGGATCCCGGTGGTGATCTTGTTCATGTATCATTGTACTAGTTGATGTATCAAGTTGAATCCGATTCTTAGTGACTAAGAGTTTATCCGAAGTCTTCGTTTTCGATCGGCTTTGCTTATTTTAGATCTATTCTCGAGATAGATCATATAGGGTGTTCTTGTAGCCGTGGTGGCTAGAGGTGCACGCCTGATCTTCTGAAAGAACTCGACTTGTCCTCGGACTCGCCCTAGACAACCCGCATGAATAGGAGTACGTTGTGACAGAACGGGGGCTTTGAAAGGCGGGCGTTTTCGGAGTTGGACGGGAAACTACGGTTTAAAGAGGCTTCTAATGAGATTTGATTTGCTACTTCTTCTTTCGCTTGGAACTCCAACAAAAGGCTCAACCCGATCTCTCTAGATCGGTTTATCTACCCCCTCTATTTTTGTTACCTCCAGTCTTTAGTATATTAGATTCGTTCTTGTGTTGATTCTTATGATTAGATGCATTAGGGTTTTATCTCTCGAAGAATGGAGTTACTTGGCATTACTAGATCATCTCTTGTGTCACACTTTTGTTTCATGGATTCGATACCTTGGGTTCACCACTCGAGGGAAGAAGGGTCCCTTGACTACGACGGGAGACTTTTCCGCTTGCAAGTCTAAACGAACTTCGATACAACTATTAACCGTCAACACACTTTTCATGGGACAGAAGGAGTAGTTGAAATGTAAGCTCTGTTGGTCTTTTGGAAATTGATGACGAGCATCTCCAACAGATTAATTTCCCCTTTTTATGTGTCTACAGGGAATCATCTTTCACAATTTCTGAATTTTAAGGAGGTGTGCCATAATAAATTGATTTTACCTTTCTTCCCTTCTTACACTTGGGACCCACTTGCCAATGGCTAAAGCCATTCTTCTTTCTTCATCCTCTTTCTCTCTCCCTCTCCCTCTCTCTGAGCCGAATCATATTTCATTAAATTAGAACCCCTGTTACAATTGAGACCTCAACATAAAGTAAAATTACATTGAAGTACGTCACTAGGTCTCTACCCTTAATATTCCTTGCAACCGACGTCGTCCACTGCTTTGGGAAAATCCATGGCCGTGGAACAACACCAGATCTGAACTGAGCTGCAGTCCCAACTAACAAAAGACTCCACAAACATGGCGGTCGCAAATTAAAAGAAGCATTTTATGCTCAACCACTGCAGGGAGTAAAAGGCACCGAAAGCACATCGACCAAATATTCTGAAGGTTGAACCAACCATAATATCCGCTACCGCCATTAGTAATTACCAACAATGACCCGAATAACATATCTGCCAGCACCAGTAGTAACACCAGTGACCAAAAAGACGATTCCACCTGAGGGGAAAATGAAGAGCATGATGTCTCTGAAGAAACCGACACATCCTCTGGAGGAGAGCCAGTACTCCATGGAAAGTCAGATCGAAAACATCGAAGTGGCGATCCAAAACCTAACCTAACTATTCCGGGGGAAAGGAAATTGAGGAAAAAACCTAACATAATAGTAGATCAACTAGAGAATATACTAGAGGATGGACCTCCACTCCCCTTGCCACTGACTAGAAGGACAGAGACGAGGAGGAACGGGGCCAATGCTGGTGGCAGCGGACTAATATGGCGGGCACTCACGCGGGAGCGAATTCTGCTTGAGTCGCTTAGGAGGCGACACCTCTCTCTCATTCTCTCTCCATCTACTCCTTCATTGGTGCTTGGTCGGGCTGGCGGTAGTACGTGGCCAAAATAACATGATGGATGAGCCGGACAATGGCCCTAATGAGAAAGGATGGGAATGGGGCAGACAACGTACTGGGAATGGGAGTGCCAGTGCCAGCATGCATGGGAGCTCGCCGGTCGGTGGTATCACTAGGTCATGCCTGGACGAACTTGCGCCCGACAGCGGTGGTACTTGGGTCCTCTAACGTTGTGGCGCTCCCGATGGGCAAGCGATCAAGATTGAGCAGCCATGAATTGACACGGCTGGCAAATTGTGCATCGAAGATGAAGGGAAAGGGAAGTGAGAGGAAAGGGAGAGGGGTAAATTCCCCTATATAAAGGAGAGAAAAAGGGAGGGAAAGAGGATTGAGAAAAATCCCTATATGACACCACTAAAATGAATCATTCCTTATTTTGCTTTCAAAATTTCCAACTTCCCTATGTGATAATGAGTTGATACTTTTGTTGCTTATTGGACACTACAGTGTGGTCACCTTGGGGGAACAATGAATTGTGGATACAACAATTATAAATTTTGTTTTAACGATATCCAAATCATCTTCAACAATTATAAATTTTCTTTTAATGATACAACAGATAGAGAGAACCCATTTTGCATAAAACGAAATATATAGCATTTATTGTACTTTTAAAGGTTTCGTGGTAGTAGCCCTGGGCACAAAATACCGAGACCGAAACCGAACCGAAAATGACCGAAAACCGAACCAAACAAATTCGGTTCTTGTTCGGTTCTCCATTTTCAAGAACCGAAAGAACTGAGGTAAATTCGGTTTTGGGCCTCCGTTTACCAAACTCCCGAACTGGAACCGAACTAAACAACAGCAAACAGCCCATCTAACTCTTTAAGCCCAGCAATAGCCCACCAAGGCACCAAACCCTAACACTCAAGTACTCGTCCACCTAGCACAGCCGGTAGCCGCAGGCCCGCTACACCGGTCCACCCTCGCAAAGCTGCGAGCCTGCAATTGCGACTCGCGAGTGGCGGCCTCACCGCCTCACTCCGCTGCTCTACCCAAAGCACGTCGACGGCGCCCGCCCTCGCTCGATTACTCCATGGCTCCGCCTCCGCAGTCCCCAATCTGCACGCCCCTCAGCCATCGGCCCTCGCCCTGCCCTCACCAACCCGTCCTCGCCACTGCGCCTACGTGCATGCGCCGCACTGTCACCTCGCTCCGCGTCGGTCGCCTCATGGGCTCACGCCATGAGCACCTTGCCACCGCTAGCCCCCACACACACCAGGTAAGTTCCTTTCTCTTGTAATCTCTTTTATTCGGTTCTTTTGGTTTACCGAAAGAACCGATACCGAATTTGCTTGGTTCCGAGTTTTCCTAAGAACCGATCAGTACCAATTTAGTGAGGAACTGAATTCGCCTAGGTACCGAGGAACCGAACCAATCGGTTCTGTAATACTGAATGCTCAGGGTGACATGGTAGAATACATAACTGTCTGCCAGGATCCATGATAGGACATGGAATCATAAATATATAATTGTCGTGCTCGCCTACACTTATGGGTCTAGAATAGGTAGCTCGTCAGCTATGTATTCTATAATGTGAAATCAGCACGAAATGTAAATATATATATAGTTGGTTTTGTGGTATGGATCGATGGCATATGTAGCTAGGTTTTTGGAGCTTGTATTTTGTATCATACTACAGATCTTTGGATGGGAGGACATATTTGGTGGAAATCATCATCTTGGTGGAACTGCGAAAACCACTCCAAAATTCATATACTTAGAAGTTTTACAAAAATTGAAACAATGAACATATATTGTGTATCTAAAGATTTACTTTGTTTCAAAAGTTAACATACAAAATCAATGTAGAAAAATCGGTAAGAAATAACAAATTTCGAGTGCAAGTGCACTATAAGACAAAAAATATGGGTATGTGTATTCCAATGCATGTGCACTTGAATTTAGTTATTTTCATAAGAATTTTATATAACAAGTTCACATCTCAACATTTTTGCAACAAAGTACACACATGGATAAATTATAAATATGCATCATTTCAAAAAAAAGACTTCTAACTATGTTGTTTAGAGATGTTTCATGTTTTGACCGAATATTTCCCCTTTGAATGTAATGGAGGCTTGGAAAGTGGTTAAATGTAAGCAAAGGGCAGTTAGCACATGTCGATGTCTTACAAATGGCAGTAGTTGTCTTATAAAACTAGGTGATACCCCGCGCGCTGCTGCGGGATCTTTTGGTGAAAATTTAAAATAAAAATACTAAAGTAAAATTTGGAAGCAGACTCATAAGATGATTTCTTTGTATTCTTACATGTTGAGAGAAATAGAAATCAATGTTCTGTAATGAGGTGTTTGTATATACTTTAATATAGATATATAGATTTTTTAGATTAGACGGTGCAAACAATTAAGATGATGTGGTTGCACCGTATGCGAGAAGTGTCGGTGCGGAAAGTAGTCTCGACACTAACTAGTAAGAGCGCTGAGATCTATCTCTCGATGGCCGGTGCTAAGCAACACGATGACGCGGGTTTTATCCTGGTTCCGGTCGTGGGCCGTACGTCTAGCAGGGGCGCGCTCAAGGCGCTGTATTGCGTTGCACCACGGTGCTTGCAGAGGTGGGCTACAAGCGTGGCGGGAGAGGAGGCGGGGCCTCCAAGTCCCTAAGGTTTGATTGAGGCAGAGTGCCAATATCGTGGTGAAGGCGGAAATTGTGCAAGTGTGCAGCTATCCTTCGCCCCCCCCCCCCCCCGGCCAGGGGACCGCCTCCTCCTTTAATAGTCCAAGGGGAGGCGGTTTACAATCGTGTCGCACTGTTCTAAGCTACGCATGGCGTTATGGTGTACAACGACACGGAGTTGATGGTCGTCCTGACGAATCTTGCTCCTGGCGGGACGTCGCAGCGAGTCCTGTGCTCGTGTAGGAGCGGCTTCGAGGGCGGCGCTGTGGGAGCTTCTCGTTTGGTCGCCGTTCGTACGCTGGCTCGAGGGTGCGGCTGACGGAAGGCCGGAGGATGCACAACGGCGGGCGTGGTGACGTCTCATCGTCCTGGGCTCCCACGGCATCGAGGATGGCACTACAGTGCTTGGGATGGCAGTATAGTAGCGAGGATGGCTGCACAGGGCTGGAGTTGGCGGAGCAGACGCGCTCCACTAGCCCGACGTCATGGCGTCGTCCCGTGCAGGCGCGGGGTAGGCATCCGTACCCTTTTCGAGGGTTCCGCCATCCTTTTTTGAGGGGTGCGGCGTGTAGTCCGTACAGGAGTGGGCGGTGCAGTGTCACGGAGTTGACACCGGCCTTCCCACACAGTTCTCCTACAGTGCTAGGGATGGCCGCACGGGGAGGGTTGGCGGAACAGTGCTGGGATGTGATTCTCAGGCGGTGTCAGAGGGTCGGCATGGTGAGGATTCGCCTTTGACCCGGGCGCCCACGGCGTGTCAAAGCATTTAATGCTCTAGTCAGGGGAGCAGGCGCGGGGGCCGCGAGCTTGAGGAGGCCTCGAGCGAGGCGGAGATTCGCCCGAGGGGGCGTCCAGCCCTCGAGCGAGGTGGAGATTCGCCCGAGGGGGGCATCTATCCCTCGAGCTAGGCGGAGATTCTCCTGAGGGGGCGTCCATCCCTCGAGTGAGGCGGAGATTCGCCCGAGGGGGCATCCAACCCTCAAGCGAGGTGGAAGTTTGCTCGAGGGGGCTTCCGCTTGATGAGCCACTGAGGTTGCTTGGGCCGTGGGCTGCCCCCCGCACCGGGCTGCGATTGTGCTGGGTGTGCTCTATGATTTGTGGGTTTGTTTGCGTTTTGTTATTTTTGCGAAAAAGAGGTTTGTTCCCGGTTATTAGGGGACCCTCATGGCCGTCCCTGACAGTAGCCCCCGAGCCTCTGCGGTGGTATCCGTTAGGAACCCACAGAGGCTGACGCTTGCTAATGGGATGTTCTTCCCTCCTAGTTGCTGTGATGTTCCGTGGGGGCGCGCTAGCGCACCCGCGGGTGTAACCCCCGAAGCCTTGCAGGAGCGTGGGCGCTCCTGCAATGTTTTTTTCACAACATTTGTCAGTGTGTGAGGTGTTAGTTCTAGCCGACATCGGTGGTGTTTCAGCCGGCCTTGGCTGTGCCATGCTCACGCATCGACACTCGTCTGCGTTCAATGCATATCGAGGAGGTGTAGCTGTGCGTCAAGCCCCCTGAGCCTGAGCCCGTGGAGGCGATCAGGGCGAGCTCTCCGACTTGTTTGTACCCCCTTCGCCGTCCTTCCGCAGGACGGAGGGGTGAGGTGCCCACGACTCCCATCGAGCAGGTCGCGAATCGAGGATCCCTCGTTGAGCTGTTAACAGGTGCTTCAAGTGGATGTCCGTGCCCCATTTGATAGGGGTCGGCTCGTGGTCTGGAGACACACCCATGGAAGCGCTTACGCGGGTGTGCTAGGCAGGGCTCGGTCCTGTTCGATGGGGACTGAGGGTACGGAAGCTCTCCCTCGATGGGATCTCTCAACTAGCTGCCCTCGTTGGCTCTCGAATATGACTTGTGGGGCGCCCTCGAGCTGGTGAACTCAAGGTCAGGCTCGAATGCGCGCGCCCTGGTTGTCCCTGACTCTGTTAATCTGGGGTGCCTATTTGAGCCCTTCGAGGGTCAGGCTCCGAGCCCCTGATTAGTAAGGTCGTTGCGGGATGGTAACGAGGTGCCCCCATCTTGTTCGCATCTGCAGGGCTCGTAGGTTTGTGGCTGAACTGACCCTCGAGCTACAGATCAGTAACCCTCTGGGTGGAGGGCATCTGTGGTGCCCACCCTCGACGGGTGGGGCCTGGGACCACTGATCAGTAATCACACCATTCGAGGGCCTGGCCCCTGATTCCCTTGAGTGAGGGTTGGCTTTGCCTATTTTTAGATCGGGGCGCCAATCACACCCTAAGAGGGTCAGTTTTTTTTAGCCTTTGGCTCAGGTTTCATGGGGGTTACCCCTACTTGGTAAGGAACCAGGCCATTAAATGGTCGTGGTCGGGGCAGTGGTCGTGCGCGACGGGCGCACCGTTTCAGGCGGCGCTGCCGCGAGCGTAGTGGACGACATGGGGGGCGGACGTGACGAGGTGCCACAGCCTTTCGGTCGCCGTTCCATAATGATCATGCTCGTGCGCGCGCCCGGCTGTTTCAGCCCAGTGGGGCCCACCGGTCAGCGGCAGACAGTGTCGCTTGCAGTTAATGCGCGCGGCGCGCGTGGTTCTCGGGAGCGTGGCTCCCCCAGATCTATAAATAGCAGGAGAGGGAGCAGTGAATCCCATACCTTGCTACTTAGCTTCCGCAGCCTTGACTCTTGCCTTCTCCCCAGCCGCGCGTTTCTTCAATCTCGTCCTTGTTTGCCTTGTTCCCGCATCGCCACCTTCCCTGCTTTCGGCTTTCGCCCACAATGGCTCTGCCTCAGCCAATCATAGTGCTAGAGACCTTGCCTTGCACTCGGTCGACGGTGATGTCGTTTGCTCTAAACGAGCTAGTGAACGGCGGGCAGCTAGCACCGGCCGGCGAAGGGACATACCCGGCGTGGAAGGTCCCACCGGCGTCGCACAGGGAGCCCAACCCACCGTACGGCTACGTCGTCAGCTTCATCAGGCTGCACGAGCGTGGCTTCACCGCACCGGCGAGCCGCTTTCATGCGGGGGTTCTGTTACCACTATGAGGTGGAGCTCCACAACTTCGCCCCCAACGCCATATCATAGGTGGCCACCTTCGTTGGCGTCTGCGAGGGGTTCCTGGGGATCCTGGTGAACTGGGATCTCTGGGTTCACCTGTTCCGCGCGGAGCTGCACACCCTTGCCACGGGCGAGACGCGGGTGCGCCGGGCAGTGCGCGCCGGCGGCCTGACGTTCTCGTTGCGGGAGTCGCGCAATGAATTGTACCCGCCGTGCACAATGACATCGAACAATGCGGAATGGGAGAAAGGGTGGTTCTACCTCCGCAACGACGGCGCTGGCCTGCCCCTACATCAGCAAGGTGCTGATGGCGAAGACAGACGCCTGGCACCATGGCGTGTCGCCTCCCTCACATCAGCAAAGGTTGGAGTCGCTCATCGACGTGCTGATTGCGGACGCCGGATTGGGGGCGGCCTCGATCCTCGCCAACCTCCACCACAGGCGGATCGTCCCCCTCATGGAGAGGGAGCTCTGCATCTTTGAGATGAGCGACACAGCCAACCCCACGTCGCTGGCGTGCTCCGAACTGCTTCAAGGGCACCTCCTCATGGAGTACGCGGCTACGAGGGTAAGGCGCGCGATCAGCCTCAAGTGGGTGCCGCACCGCGAAGACGACCTTTGGTCATTCGTCATGCTCCCCGTCGCTCCGCCGGTGAGTACGCTTCTTCTTCTTCTTGGGTTCTTGTGTCGCATTGGCGTCAGTTTGACGACCCCCATTAGCAGAGGGTGACTGTGGACGCCTCACGGTCGGACCCGCCAACACTCGGGGCCCGAGCGGCCGGTCACACCGCGCAACAGCGAGAACGGGAGCGGGCGGCGCGCGCGAAGGAGCGAAAAATCAGGCGGCGGGAACGCCTGGAACAATACAATGAGGAGTATCGGCTGCGAGCAGCAAGGCCTCTCCCCTCCGCAGGCGCCGGCGGACTCGTCGTCAGAAGAGGAGGAGGAGAGTGACGGGGGGCGTGTTGCCTCCGAGAGGTGGAATCCCCCACCTCCGTCACCACAGGTCGCGGAGGAGGCCGTGGAGCTGGTGCCCGTGGCGGCCGCGTAGGCACCCGTCACCGGGTCATCGGTGGAGGCACCTATGGGCGCCACGTGGTGCCAGCGGGCACGACGGTGGTGCCGCTCGAGCCCTCGAGGAAGAGGAAGCAGGGCTTCTCCAACCTGAGGTGAGCAGCACCTCCACTCTACGCCCTCGATTTCGAGGGGCTGGTGTTTATCCGTTTGCTTTCTTGTCCACAGGGTGACGCCGATCATCCCTGCCCTCGCGCCCGCCAAGGCGCTTAGGTCAGGAGCGCCTGTGATGACGAGGCGGCGTTCGTCGAGGGCACCACAGACAGCGGCGAGCGCGGCGGCGATGAATGAGCCGTCGCGCGACGCGGCTGCGGGCACAAGGCCGCGGCGAGGGGAGGCGGCGACGGCGGTGGTGACGGCGACGTCGCAGGCACTGGTCCCTCGTGCCTCTTCCCTAGGGTGTGGCCAGGCTCGTTCGGAGAGCCAACCCATGGGGGATCATGAGCCAGCGGTGGGTGCTACTGACGAAGATGCCCCCTGGATGGGGGTCAATGGGGAGGCCGGCGTGCGTCAGCCCCCGAGCGCACGCCAGAGGTGCTGGTGATGCAGGAGGACGGATGCGTGATGTCGCAGCGCCCAGCACACGGCGTCGAGGCCTCGACGTCGCACGTCGCCCCGCCTATCCCTGACGTTGCCGTCGCACCCCGGGAGTAGAAGTCGCGCCGCGTCGGCGTGCCTCCTGCTAATTTTGATGAGGCCCAGGCCGAGCAGGCGCTGTGGTAGGAGTTTAGGGACCACAATGCCTCGATTAACAATGCGCTGACCGAGGCACTGCGGATTCACGGGGGTCCCTCATGGCGGATCTTCTAGGTAAGTGCTTTCGTCGAATTCGAGGTTTGTTTTCTCATTCCTTTTACGTTCACGCATTTCCTAATTTCACCTTTCTCTACGCTCTTGACTGCTGGTGACAGGAGATGGAGGGTCAAGCTCAAGAGAGGTACGATCGCTTCGCTCGGTTGAGTACCTTGCGCGACTGGTACCGGGACCAGTACGACTCCCTCGACGCCCTCGTGGAGGCCATGTGGACCGACAACGGGTGGTTGCCGTACCGACTTCAGGC
Source organism: Cenchrus americanus (assembly GCA_947561735.1). NCBI lineage: Eukaryota > Viridiplantae > Streptophyta > Magnoliopsida > Poales > Poaceae > Cenchrus > Cenchrus americanus. The sequence goes on from OX387240.1 coordinate 199,587,559, forward strand.
CGTGCGGGACGAGCTCCTGGACCAAGGCGCACAAACGGCGGAGGGCGCCTCCACAGTCGACATGGTGAAGGCCGCGCTCCTCGCACGAGACGAGGCGTTGCCGAAGGCGCATGAGGATCTGGCTGCGATGCAGGCTGCAATGATGGAGAGGGAGACGGTGCTCGCCTCGGTGCAAGCTCAGCTCCAACAGGACCGCGCCACCCTTGAGGGGGTGCGGTCTTGGCAGAGCTAGGCTGATGAGAAGGCCAGAGAAGCCGAGCAGCTGAGGGCCGACCTAGCGGACAAGGTCGTCTCTCTTGCCAAGGTGGAGGAGTGTTGACGGTCGATTTTGGTACACCTGACTATAAGTTTACCATCAACATTTGCACGTATTTGATACTATAACCAATGGTACTAACCCCCGGAGGTATCAAGTTCACTCTCGCATGTCGATTTTGGAGTTTGATGTTTACGCAGGAAATTAACGTTAAAGAGGAGACTTTCGGGATAAGTTCATCAAGCACTTTAAGAGAAGATCATGAAGCCCGACACAAGTCAAGACACCTCATGAACATGACTCCAAAGGGCCCAGGGACCAAAGAATGAAGCCGAAAAACTCTAGGGACCTGGACAGAAGATGCTAAAGCTTACGCGACAAGGAGCTCTATCTAAACCATGGTGAAGACGACGTCAAGGACCCACATGCATAAGGGAGCAAGTTGACAATTGACCGAGGAGCATCGGGGAGCGAGACGGTGCTGAACTGGGCCGAAACAGGCCTGGGTCGGTCAGCCCAGGCCGGCCAGCCTGGCATGTTTCGGGCCCGGTTCGTGCCCCCCTTTGCCCTAGGTGCTCATCTATTTATTGCCTCTGCCTTTGCCTCCACTGACCACCACATCCATTCATTCATCAGAGAGCCGCCAACACGAAGGAGAAGCACCGGGAGGAAGCCGATGACCGCCACAAGTCTTCAAGTTGCCTAGAAGATGGCCTAGGCCATGCCCTAGCCACCATGGTTAGCCCTGCGTGGTGAATCCATGGTGGAGTTTCGGAGCCCATGCCTTGATTCCATCAAGGCAATTGTACATTCTACATCGATGAGTGTTTTACAATGAGTGTTTTATTCATATGTGTAGCTAGCATATGCCCTTAGTAGGAATAGAGTAATCATGGTGGTTAGTCTATCTCTTGCGGATACATCGTTGTAGTGCACGGACTGAGATTATCATTCGGTGATGAATATCCTTGCGCAGTGACAGTACAATGGAGGAGAAAGCGGCGAATGAACGTGTATCAGACCACTCCATATCGTGTTACTCCATATCGAGTGTACTCCTTATCATAGTGTAGGATTAGATTGGTTTGTCATCGTGGCCGGAGCGGCAACAAGAAGACGATAGGCTAGGGCTACCCCTTTGGATGCTTACCTTTATGACTAGGTGGATGAGATCCATACATCCCTTCGTGTTTGAATGTTTAATCTTTATGCAATCAACACTTCACATAGGGTTAGACTACTAGGTTAGATAGAGAACCTTAGTGGGTTGCTTCCGATCCCTGGATTGACAAATCTTGGGAGGACCCTCCTTGGTGAAAAAGGAACCAAATCACCCGTAGGCTTGCGGTGAACTTGAGCACAGTTTTGCACCGTCAACAAGCCCCTTTTTCTGGCGCCGTTGCCGGGGATCGGCAACTCGAACCCTAGGGTGATATATCTTTCTTTTAACTAACCCTAATTTTATCATTGCATATATACTTGCTTTCTTGTTTGTGTCCTTGAAAGTAGGTGGAAAACTAGACACAAAGCGATCGAGAAAAGGTTTCAGCATTCGGACTTCGACAAGTCCAACCTCGCTCAACCAAGTGGATGGCTACACTTGTTTTGCTCTTTAGTGGTAGGTTCTAACCTTGGTTAGTGGCCCAACATCCGCTATCGAGCTCCTACCCAAAGCACACAAAGATGAACAAGGTATGCCTACTTGTGTCAATTAAGTTTTTAAGACTAATCTCTTTTGGAGGATTGTTTGTTCAAGCTATAGGTTTCGGAAACGACCATGTTGTAACAACCCAGGAATCTAGGTGTGTGAATTTTGCGAAAATTTAAAACTTTTTGTTTGCTTTGGAGTGCTATCAATTTTTGAGCCAAAATTGCTAGCCTCTCACCAAATTCTCCACTAATTTATCCTATTTATAAAACTTATATTTAAAATATGGTATAATTTGTGAGTTGGTTCTTCTTTGGTTTAATTGGAGTTCAATTGAGTGAAGTTTGAATTTGAAAGGGGATCAAATTCAAACTATTATTTTCAAATCCTAAGACAAACTATTTTGTGTTAATGGACAAGGGCAGCCAAGTGCTTGGGCCGAATTCAACCCACCTCGCGATGCAGCGGCCCAACCCCAGGGTGCCTTTCGGCCCATTAGCCCACGCTGCACCTCTTTCCCCTTCTCTTTCACTGCCGCGTGGGCCCCTATCGTCAGCTCCCTCTCTACCCCCCTTCCTTTTCCTTTTCCCCTTTGACCGCGCGCGCGGTGAGTCGAACCGAGCGGGGGGGGGGGGCGCCGCCGGTCCAACCGCGCCCGGCCGCGCGGGGTGGCGCGCGCGCGCCGAGCCGCCCGGCGGCACGCACGCCAAGGGCGCGCGCGCGCGCGCGCGTGACGGGGGGCGGCGGGGAAAAAGGCTAAGGACGCCAATGCCCCTATCCCGGCGCATCCGAGGCGGGCGGGGGTTCCACCGCGGGCGCCACCGCCCCGGGCGGCGGCGAGCCAAGGGTATCGGGGGGGATTTCCTCCTCGAGGCCCCGCGGCGTGGATTCAAAAGGCGAGGAGGCGGTGCGGAATGGAGGCAAGGCCAACCACCCCTCTTGGGGTTTTCCTCCACCTCGTTCGGCGGCGTGCTCGGAGAGGAAGGTGAAGGCGGGCGCGCGCCGCGCGCGCGCGCCGTTGGTGAAAAGGCGGCGGTCCGTCTTGCTTGCGTTGCGGCCGGGCGAGGGAGGAGCGGAGACCGGACCGGGAGCCGGGAACCGGGGGCGACGGGAGCACGGACCACGACGACGAACCGGGGAGGAGCGCGACGCCGACGTGAACACCGCACCACCGGGGGAGCGCCTTCACGCCGGAGCACCTACGACACGCCTTCGTCGGGCCGGCCACGACTACATCGCCGCCCCACCGTGAGCACCACGGCCTTCCACTTCTCTTCTCCCCCTTGGATTCTTCCCCGTGATGGCACACATGTGTGGAGGCGCGTCGGCGTGAACTTACGCGCCCGGATGCGGCCTTCGCGCGCGCGCATTGCCGTGCCGCGACGGATGGGGCTCTTGGGCCGGTCGTGTCCCCGAGCGCCGCCGTCGCCGTGCGAAGAGCGACGCGGACTCGTGCGGTGAGCCGGTTGGGCGAGGAGGGGGCGACGCGCCGCGGCTACCCCAAGCCGGCGGGCGAGCCCTCTCGGAGCACGCCGTCGCCGTGCGTGGACGGAACGTGGGTTTGGCCATCGCGCCATGCCTCTTGTGCGGGGAGCGGGGACGCCGCCGTGCCGCCGCTCGGTGCGCCCCGGTTACCGGGCGACCGCGCCGGCCGGGCGGCGTGGAAGCACAAGGCTTGATCCGTGAACCGGGCTTCGATCCGTGGCTTGTGCGGGTGGGGGAAACACGGGAGCCGTCCACGCCGTGACACGCCGGCGGCGGCGGCGTCGTGTCCGGCTACGGAACGACGCGCCGCCCGCCGCGCGCGGGAGCACGGGTGCGGAAACACGGGCGGCAAGCACACCCCGCGTGCCGAGCCGAGCCGTGTGTGTGCGCCGGGGGATGTTGAACCGGGGCGTGAGGCACACGGAGCCGAACGCCGGCGGCGCACCGCGCGGTCGCGGCGCCGCCGGGCCTTTCATCGAACACTCGTCGGGCAACCGGCGAGCGCCGCCGGGTTAAGGGGGGGGGGAAGCGAGCGCGACGGATGGGTTTGGGCCCTAGGCCCGGCTATCGGCGCGGGCGGCGTCGACCCGCACGGGGTAAGAGCGAGAAGGGGGTTTTCTAGACTTCTAGCGGCTCCTCCGGTGGACTGTGCAGTGCAGGCCGTTTTGGGCCAAAATCAACCCCGGGCCGAAATGCGTCCGCTGGGCCACCCACAGCCCAGCCGCGAATCCGGCCCTTTCAGCCTGATAACCCGAGGGCGCTGACGTCATGCTGACGTCAGCAATGTTTTTCTGAAAAACCTTTTTCCCTCTGTTTAAAAATTCCAGAAAATGTTTTTGACCTTTAAAAATTCATAATAAATTATAGAGAGCTCAGAAAAATACAAAACTAATTTCTATAAATCCGTATTTGCGAAACCGTGCTGATTGTAGGTAGTTTGGGATCTTTTGGATCTTCTAAATTGGATTTTATCTGGAGTTATTGCTTAGATGTGCACCGTTATCTTATTTTCGCGTCGAATCTCGTGCCGCAGACCCGAGCTTCGACCAGGAGGACGTGGAGGACCCCGAGTACACTCGCTCCGGGACGACGGCGCTTCAACGGCAACGAAGGTGTCATGTCACTCCCAACCATATAGATCCTATGTGCTATGTAGTTGCTAGTGCTTTACTTTAATGCATGGAATTGATGAATTGCATAACCCGTTTAATAGCCATGCCTTGATGTTTAATATATCCTGTTCCTTGTTCTACTACCTGCGGGACTAGCTACAGACCCCTAGCTAGTCCCTTACTTCAACTATCCATACTTTTGTTGTTTGATTATGGATGGTGCTCTGGGTTTGAGCTGAGATGTGGGGATCTCGGTGTGATTCTAGCGTGCGTTCTGGGTTGCGTACCCCTCTTGCTGTGTTTTGGCGGGAGCGAGCCGCCGGTTACTTGAGAACGGCTGCCGAGGGAAGATGCGATCTGGCCTCTTACCCAAGGGTCGTGTCGTGTGGGATGGAGATGTTGAGTGCTCGCTCTCGGCCCCTTAAGGACCGATCGTCAGTTGACCTTGTTTCGAATGACTACTTTCGTACAGACCGCCCGCCTTGTATTGGGCGGGGGTGCGGGGTGAGACTTGTAGTGGATAGCACCCCTCCTGCAGGAGGATCGGTGTGATCGTGTCGGGAGTGGTCTTTCCCTCCTTAGTAGACTTTGCCCCGGCGAGGCCGGGGAAGGGTTCCACGGCTTCGAGGGACCTCTCGCGGGTAGTATGAGCTCGCCGTGGAGGCCGGGCCGTGGGCTCGGAGATGCGAAGGGTACTATCCACTTACTTGGGCTTCGGCCGTATGGTTGGGTCGGACACGGTGACGGCCGGTTCCGGACCTATTCGGGCGGGTACGGTTGTACAACCTCTCGCAGTGTTAAACCTATAGCTATAGTCCGTGTCCACCGGTTATGGACGGTCTTTTGATCTCTCACCCGACTAGATACACTTCTCTTGTGCTTCTTCTCTCCCCCGAGTGTGTGAGCCGGCTTCGGCCGTTGAGATGTGGGGATAGGAGCCGGTGGGCCCCACATCGCGGATGAGAGTTGGGTTCCGGATCGTGGTTGAGATCCGGTGTTTGGTGTGGTATTCCTTGAGCGGGGGTGCGGACCCCGAGGTGTGGACCTCGGAAGCGGAAGTTTCCCCGAGGTGTGGACCTCCTTGCTATATTCTCGCTTACCTTGAATGTTGCCCTTCTTTGCTTTGCTTAAGCTTTCTACGGCCCGGACTAGGGTTACCTCATGCATAGTAGAATATACACCGCTTTTGCCTCTTTGTTGGGAAGGCGACATGACCTACCCGCTTATCGGGTAGACCCCCGGTGACTCGACGCGAGCCGGACTACGACTTCGACAACGACGGTTGGGTGGACTAGAGCCCTTCCTACACTTGAGTCGCTCGCGGATATGGAGTTCCCCGCGCTTTCATGGAGCCGCCGCTAGACGATTTATTTCTATTTGATTCGAGTCCCGATGGACTTGTACCGGCATGTGCCGAAGAGATGTACTCTGATTAATGTAATAAAATAAATGATGTACTCTATTGCATTATTTTTACCTTTCTGTATGGATTTTGGAATCGCTGAGACAGGGATTGCACGTGGTAGCCTCCTGGAACTACCACCGAGGTGCTAAGATTCGGGATTCCGTTCGCGGAAATCCGGGTCGTTTCAGTTGGTACCAGAGCCATGCTTGACTGTAGGACGAGCCCCAGGAATGGTCGATAGCATAGGAAGCCGTTTCAGAACCTTGAAACTTTATATAAACTCCTTGGCTTCCGTATGTATATAACTATACTTATATATATGCATTACCTTGATTTACTTTCACTAACTGCCTTACTAACTACGCTCTAACAACGTTGTGCAGATGGCGGAGACGACGTGGGTTCCCTGGGAGTCGAACGGCAAGAGCTACGGAGGCTTCTGCCGCTTGCTGAGAGAGTGCCTGGAGGCGGTGGAGTGGGGACCGACGGAGTCGGCCTACAAGGGGAGAGCCATGGGGTACTTGGAGCGCACCCCCACCTTCCGGCCGTCACGGTGCGGCGGACCCACGGGTGCCGAGTTCAAGGAGGTTGAGATGCCTTTGTTTCGAGAGTTCGGTCACGGAGGCACACCGGACGGTGCGCACGCGAGCCCTCAAGAAGGTTTGTGCCCGGCTCAAGGAGAGGCTTAAGGATACTCCGTTCGGTGTGCTTCCGACGAGAGATCTACAACCCGGCCGCCGGGACTCGGGCGACCGAGCACGGTACACTCGGAGGTGACCTTGCAGTGGAGGAGGACCCGAGGATGCTCGGCTGCCGGGCGGTGCATCCCGGCTCGGGACCGGGCGCGCGTCGCGGGCGGACGGAGAGACCGCGTACCTTCGGTGGAGGTGTGACGATGCCATGCGGCGAGTTCGGGACTTGGAGGGCGGAGAGAGAGGACATACCGGACGAGTTGGAGGCGTCGCACGTGAGGAACGGGGAGCTAGTGCGGCTTGGAGTGGCGGCGGCCGCGGCCGACGACCGAGAGGGATGCCGGAGGATCGCTACTTTGGAGGCACGGTTGAGGGCGAGCGGGGAGTCACACCGGGCTTCGGTGGGGGCCGCGCGAGAGGACGAGTGCGGGCGGCGGCGAGGCTTGGGACCGGGTGGAGTCGATCGGAGCCGCGGCGCCCGACTACCGAGGTCAAGGTGTGGGATCTACGGGAGGCGAGCCGACACAACTACCACCACATGTGTTACCCGGGGAGGACCGGTCTACGAGGAGAGGGACCGAGCGAGACGGGACCCGCGCGGCTCGGGAGCATTCGACCGGCGAGAGGCCGGCGGTGCCGGAGGCGCTCTCCGCACGGCTACCCCCCAAGAAGAGGCCCGGTCGAGGACGAGAGACTTTCGAGCTTCCCCCCGACGCTCCTACCACGAGTGCGGCCGTACCCGAGTGGTTCGCGGGACACGGCGGAGATGGATCGTGCGCTCCAGGACACTCGTGACTACTACGGGGGACCGGCGATCGTGGTGCCGGGTTACCCGAGAGTCCACTCACCGCCGTTCTACTCGGTACCACAGGACACCGGCTCCGAGGCACCTCGAGTATCCCGTGATGGGAGTAGAGATCTTGTAGCAGATTCTGAGTAGATGTAATGAGTTAGATGTAATGCTACCGCTCATGTTGACATGCCTTAGCAGCTACCCCATGATGTACCATGCGTTAGCGTGATGTGTTGCCGTGTACCCTCGAAGGTCGTTGGAGTAAACCTCGAGGTGCACCCCTTTTGTATGGTGGCATTGATTGAGTGACATGGATCTTCATGGTTTCTTTCGGATTTCATGCTTCTTATTGTCTGTCTGAAATTCTGTGACTGTTAGCAGGATTACTCCTTTATAGTTAATAACCCGATTAAATACATTCTCCCTACCGCTACTAACTCTTGCAACTGGAACAGATGTCTGGAGCAAGGAGGTCCGGCGACTCTGGCCCGTTTCGAGGAGGTCGGCGGGGACGACGGAGGGGAGGATGCCCCCTAACCCGGCGGGGAGCGAGAGGCCGCGGACGTCGTGGAGGTCACGCGCCACGAGGCGGGCTCCGCGGAGGCCGAGGAGGCCGAGTTGGCGGTCGAGGAGCCGCGCGCGACGACGAGGGAGCTCGGGGAGCGAGGAGCTCGAGCACGAGCGGGTGCCCCCGGCCGAGGGAGGAGCGAGGCCGGGCTCGGGGGACACGAGGTGCCACCACCGCCACCTCCCCCCGAACTTGGCCGACGTGATGGCGGTGCGGACTCGGTCGATGCGGACGATCACCCGGATGCTAGCTCAGAACAACAACAACAACAACCCTAGGGGTCAGAACCGCTACGCGCCGCAGGGTTTCCGAGAAGAAGGTTGAGAACTTCAACAAGCCGCGACCGCCCACCTTCGACCACTCAGCGGACCCGATGGACGCGGACAACGGCTACGTGAGATTGAGAAGAAGCTGGAGCTGACTGAGCTTACAGAGGAGGAGTGTGTGACCGTGGCCGCGCACCAGCTGGTTGGCACGGCCAGTGCGTGGTGGGACAGCTACTGTGACTCGCACCGAGACCCGTTGCACATCGGGTGGGACGAGTTCGTGGAGGCCTTCAGGAGCCACCACATCCCAGACGCAGTGATGGACAGAAAGGCTGACGAGTTCAGGCACCTCAAGATGGGAAACATGTCAGTGCGGGGAGTACGCCAACCGCTACCGGAGGCGATGAGGTACGTGCCCGAAGACACCGACACGAGAGAAGAAGAAGGTCTACCGGTTCGAAAGGGACCGCACAAGGGGATGGCACACCACTTGTCCGCGCACGACTGCCCGACACTTCGCTCCATTATCGACAAGGCACTGATCGTGGAGAGGTCAAGGATTGAGTACATGGAGGTTCGTGGAAGCAAGTCCAAGCGCTCAGACCAGGCAGGACGCACAGGACCACCTCAGAGGCAGAGGACAGGTTACGCTCAGGGCCACCAGTCACAGCAGAGGCACCACGCCTCTCAGTCTCAGCCGCAGAGCAGAGCCTACCCAGGCGGGAGTGGAGGTCGAACCGGTTGGAAACCGAGGCCACCACCGCGGACGACGGACGGATCCAAGGTGACTTGCTTCAACTGCCGTCAGGTTGGGCACAAGTCGTTCGAGTGCCCCCCGGCGAGGCACCACCGGGGAGTCGAACCGCGGCTCTCGGTTCCGGACCCCGGCCAAGCCACCGGCACCGGGAGGACGGCCACCTCGTACTCGGCGAGGAGGCCGCTCGGCCGTCGGCTACTCGAGGCCGTCCGAACCACCTCACCGTCGAGGATGCGGCGGCCGCACCCGACGTCACACTTGGTGAGTTCCTTGTTGACTCGCTTTTGGCTACTTGTTTTGTTCGATACGGAGCTCGGTTTTCGTATATTTCTACCAAGTTTGCTAAAGAAAGGTCTTTACCAACTAAGCCTCGACCAAGGCCTATCTTGACTAGCTCTCCGCTAGGAGAGAAGAGGAGTACGTTAGAGTGCGGGGAGTGAGGATGGTGTTTGAGGGGCTACTGTTCACGGCGGAGACTTGTGCTTTTGGAGTCTACCGGGATAGACGTGATCCTAGGTATGGATTGGTTGGCAAAGCACAACGGGATTGTCTCTTGCAACCCCAGAGTGATACAGCTTGAACACCCCAGCGGAACTATAGTGCGGATCGAGCCGCAGAGTCCGAAGGTTGCTACAATGTTGTGCAACATGAGTGGGAAAGAGATTGAAGAAATCCCAGTGGTCCGTGAGTTTCCGGACGTGTTCCCAGAGGAGCTTACGGAGTTACCCCCAGACCGGGACGTGGAGTTTGTGATTGAGGCGATGCCGGGGGCGGGGCCCGTTGCCAAGAGTCCGTACGGGATGTCGTCCGACGAGCCGGACGAGTTGAAGAAACGACTCAAGAAGTTGCTCGAGCAAGGGTTTGTTCGGCCGAGTGCCTCGCCGTGGGGTTCACCGGTGCTCTTCGTGGAGAAGAAAGATGGCACCAAGAGAATGTGCATTGACTACCGCACGCTCAACTCGATGACAATCAAGAACAAGTACCCACTACCCGAAATCGAGGATTTGCTTTGGATAGACTCAAAAAGGCAAGGTTCTTCTCCAAGATCGACTTGAGGTCGAGTTACCACCGGATGAAGATCCGAGAGCGGGATATACCCAAGACGACCTTCACCACACGCTACGGCTTGTACGAGTTCGTGGTGGTTTCCTTCGGGCGACCAACGCCCCGCTTACTTCATGAACTTGATGAACAAGGTCTTCATGGAAGAGTTGGACGGGTTTGTAGTGGTGTTTATCGATGATATCTTGATCTACTTTGAGACTACCGAGGAACACGAGGAGCACACGAGAGTTGTGCTAGAGAGGCCGAGGCGGCGAACGTACGCCAAGTTTAGCAAGTGCGAATTCCGGATGGAGAAGGTCGCGTTCTTGGGACACGTGTTGTCGGCGGAAGGGATAGGCGTGGATCCGTCCAAGGTTGAGTCGGTGACCAAGTGGGAGCAGCCGTTAAACGTGACGGATGTCGAAGCTTCCTTGGGTTGGCGGGTTACTACCGGAGGTTCATTGAGAACTTTTCCAAGATCGCAAAGCCAATGACGAGTTGCTCAAGAACAACACCAAGTTCGAGTGGTCGAAGCGTGTGAGAAGAGCTTCCGGGACCGAAGAAGAGACTCACCACAGGCTCCGGTGCTTACCTTGCGGATATCAAGAAAGATTTTGTGGTCTCTTGCGACGCTTCAAGGCGGGGACTCGGTTGTGTGCCGATGCAGGAAGGGAAAGTAGTGGCTTATGCTTCCGGACGAGTCGAAGAAACACGAGGAAAACTACCCGACACACGACTTGGAGTCGGCGGTACCGTTGTGCATGCGCTCAAAATCCGGAGACACTACCCGATAGGGAACAAGTGTGAACCGTTTTCCGACCACAAGAGCCCGAAGTACTTCTTTACACGGACCGAGCCGAACATGAGGCGAGAGACGGTGGTTAGAGCCGATCAAGGACTACGACGTCGAGATCAACTACCACCCGAGCAAAGCTAACGTCGTGGCGGATGCACCGAGCCGGAAAACATATTGCAACAACCTCATGGTAAAAGAAGAGCAACTTTGCGTTGCATGAAGAGCTAGAGAAGGCGAGAATCGAGATTGTAGATCAAGGCCAAGTCAACGTGATGCAAGTGACCTATGACCTGGAGGAGCGAATCCGTACGGCCCGGGAGGAGTGTGCGAGAAATCAAGGTGCTTGCGAGAACTAATGAAGCAGGGGCAAAGCGAGAGGACTACGGGTGGATGAACGGGGCACCGTGTGGTTGAAAGAACGGATCCGTGTACCACAAGACAAGGCACTCGGGAGCGAGATCATGAGAGAGGCTCACGACTCGAGGTACTCGATTCACCCGAGCGACACCAAGATGTACGAGAGATCCGAAAATCGTGCTGGTGGAAGGACATGAAAAAGGATATAGCACACTACGTGGCCTTGTTGCGACACACCCGTAGCGAGTAAAGATTGAACATCGAAACCTCGTTGGTTTGTTGAAGCCGTTGGATATTCCGGTGTGGAAGTGGGAGGACATTTCCATGGTCTTTGTGGTGGGACTTCCTAGAACACCAAAAGGAAATGACTCGGTTTGGGTCATAGTGGACGGTGCCGACTAAAGTGGCTCACTTTGTGCGGTGAAGACCCGGTATGCGACCGAGAAGTTGGCGTAACCGTACGTAGAGCACATACTCGGTGCCGCACGGTGCACCCGAGTATTGTATCCGACCGAGGACCACGGTTTCTCTCCAAGTTTTGGCGAGCTTCCACAACTTATGGGCACCACACTCGGCTACGGCCACGGCTTTTCACCCACGGACGGATGGTCGGACGAGAGGGTCAACCGGGTCCTCGAGGACATGCTACGAGCTTGTGCACTCACCTATAGTACCGATTGGGAAAGCGGTTTGCCGTTTGCAGAGTTCTCGTACAACAACAGCTTTCAAGCAAGTCTCCGAATGGCACCCTTTGAGGCACTTTACGGTCGAAAGTGCAGGACCCTGCTAGCTTGGTCAGAGGTTGGGGAGCGAGCTCTGTTTGGACCAGCAATCATTGAGGAAGCAGAGGAGAAAGTTGAGAAAGTTCGTGAGAACCTGAAAGCCGCTCAAAGCCGTCAGAAGAGTTATGCCGATAAGAGGAGGAGAGAATTGACCTTTGCAGTTGGCGACAGAGTGTACTTGAAAGTTTCACCACTCCGAGGAACCAAGAGGTTCTTGGTGAAAGGAAAGCTTGCACCAAGGTACGTGGGACCGTACACTATCACCCGTAGGATTGGGAGTTTGGCCTACCGGCTTGCACTACCCGAGACGATGGCAGGAGTTCACCCGTTGTTCCACGTGTCACGGTCGAAGAAGAGTGAGAAGGCGAGTGGAGGCAAAGCAAGTGCCCATGGAGTTGCTTGACTTGCAAGACAACCTTGAGTATACAGAATATCCTGAGAGAATCTTGGACAGAGCTGTCAAGGAAACGAGGAGAACTACCATTCCTTTCTGTAGAGTGTTGTGGAGCAACCATACAGAGCGAGAGGCAACTTGGGAGAAGGAAGCTGATCTCAGGAAAGAGTACCCACACTTGTTCACGGAGGAGGTCGAGGACTAAATCTCGAGGACGAGATTCTCGGTGGTGGGGGAGAATGTAACAACCCAGGATTCTAGGTGTGTGAATTTTGCGAAAATTTAAAACTTTTTGTTTGCTTTGAAGTGCTATCAATTTTTGAGCCAAAATTGCTAGCCTCTCACCAAATTCTCCACTAATTTATCCTATTTATAAAACTTATATTTAAAATATGGTATGATTTGTGAGATGGTTCTTCTTTGGTTTAATTGGAGTTCAATTGAGTGAAGTTTGAATTTGAATGGGAATCAAATTCAAACTATTATTTTCAAATCCTAAGTCAAACTATTTTGTGTTAATGGCAAGGGCAGCCAAGTGCTTGGGCCGAATTCAACCCACCACGCGATGCGGCGGCCCAACCCCGGGGTACCTATCGGCCCATTAGCCCACGCCGCACCTCTTTCCCCTTCTCTTTCAACGCCGCGTGGGTCCCTATCGTCGGCCTCCCTCTCTACCCCTCTTTCTTTTCCTTTTCCCCTTTGACCGCGCGCGCGGTGAGTCGAACCGAGCGGGGGGGCGCCGCTTGTCCAACCGCGCCGGCCGCGCGGGGTGGCGCGCGCGGCCGAGCCGCCCGCCGGCACGCACGCCAAGGGCCGGCGCCGCGCGCGCGCGCGTGACGGGGGGGGGGCGACCGGGGAAAAAGGCTAAGGACGCCAATGCCCCTATCCCGGCGCATCCGAGGCGGGCGGGGTTCCACCGCGGGCGCCACCGCCCCCGGGCGGCGGCGAGCCAAGGGTATCGGGGGGGATTTCCTCCTCGAGGCCCCGCGGCGCGGATTCAAAAGGCGAGGAGGCGGTGCGGAATGGAGGCAAGGCCAACCACCCCTCTTGGGGTTTTCCTCCACCTCCGTTCGACGGCGTGCTCGGAGAGGAAGGTGAAGGCGGGCGCGCGGCCGCCGCGCCGCGCCGTTGGTGAAAAGGGCGGGCGGTCCGTGCCGGCCGCGTTGCTCGGGGCGAGGGAGGAGCGGAGACCGGACCGGGAGCCGGGGAACCGGGGGCGACGGGAGCACGTACCACGACGACGAACCGGGGGAGGAGCGCGACGCCGACGTGAACACCGCACCACCCGGGGGGAGCGCCTTCACGCCGGAACATCAACGACACGCCTTCGTCAGGCCGGCCACGTCTACACCGTCGCCCCACCGTGAGCACCACGGCCTTCCACTTCTCTTCTCCCCCTTGGATTCTTCCTGTGATGGCACACATGAGTGGAGGCGCGTCGCTGTGAACTTACTGCCTGGATGCCGGCCTTCGCGCCGCAGCATTGCCGTGCCGCGACGGATGGGGCTCTGGGGCCGGTCGTGTCCCTGAGCACCGCCGTCGCCGTGCGAAGAGCGACGCGGACTCGTACCGGTGAGCCGGTTGGGCGGAGGAGGGGCGACGCGCCGCGGCTACCCCAAGCCGGCGGGGCGAGCCCTCCCCGGAGCACGCCGTCGCCGTGCGTGGACGAACGTGGGTTTGGCCATCGCGCCATGCCTCTTGTGCGGGGAGCGGGGACGTCGCCGTGCCGCCGCTCGGTGCGCCCTGGTTACCGGGCGACCGCGCCGGCCGGGCGGCGTGGAAGCACAAGGCTTGATCTCGTGAACCGGGCTTCGATCCGTGGCTTGTGCGGGTGGGGGAAACACGGGAGCCGGCCACGCCGTGACACGCGGCGGCGGCGGCGTCGTGTCCGGCCACCGAACGACGCGCCGCCCGCCGCGCGCGGGGAGCACGGGTGCGGAAACCTCGGGCGGCAAGCACACCCCGCGTGCGAGCCGAGCCGTGTGTGCGCGCGGGGATGTTGAACCGGGGCGTGAGGCACCCCGAGCCGAACGCCGGCGGCGCACCGCGCGGTCGCGGCGCCGCCGGGCCTTTCATCGAACACCTGCTGGGCAACCGGGCGAGCAGCGCCGGGTTAAGGGGGGGAAAGCAGGCCGACGGATGGGTTTGGGCCCTAGGCCCGCCTATCGGCCGGCGGGCCGTCGACCCGGTACGGGGTAAGAGCAGAAGGGGGTTTTCTAGACTTCTAGCGGCTCCTCCCCGTGGATCCGTGCGGTGCGGGCCGTTTTGGGCCGGAATCAACCCCCGGCCGAAATGCGTCCGCCGGGCCACCCACGGCCCGGCCCGCGAATCCGGCCCTTTCGGCCGATAACCGAGGGCGCCGACGTCATGCCGACGTCGCAATGTTTTTCGAAAAACCTTTTCCCCTCCGTTTAAAAAATTCCGAAAAATGTTTTTGACCTTTAAAAATTCATAATAAATTAAAGGGAACTCAGAAAAATACAAAACTAATTGCTATAAATCCGTATTTGCGAAACCTTGCTGATTGTAGGTAGTTTGGGATCTTTTGGATCTTCTAAATTGGTTTTTATCTGGAGTTATTGCTTAGATGTGCACCGTTATCTTATTTTCGCGTCGAATCTCGTGCCGCGCACCCGAGCTTCGACCGGAGGACGTGGAGGACCCCGAGTACACCGCTCCGGACGACGATCGCTTCAACGGCAACGAAGGTGTCATGTCACTCCCAACCATATAGATCCTATGTGCTATGTAGTTGCTAGTGCTTTACTTTAATGCATGGAATTGATGAATTGCATAACCCGTTTAATAGCCATGCCTTGATGTTTAATATATCCCGTTCCTTGTTCTACTACTGCGGGACTAGCTACGGACCCCTAGCTAGTCCCTTACTTCAACTACCCATACTTTTGTTGTTTGATTATGGATGGTGCTCCGGGTTTGAGCTGAGATGTGGGGATCTCGGTGAGATTCTAGCGTGCGTTCTGGGTTGCGTACCCCTCTTGCTGTGTTTTGGCGGGAGCGAGCCGCCGGTTACTTGTGAACGGCTGCCGAGGGAAGATGCGATCTGGCCTCTTACCCAAGGGTCGTGTCGTGTGGGATGGAGATGTTGAGTGCTCGCTCTCGGCCCCTTAAGGACCGATCGTCGCTTGACCTTGTTTCGAATGACTACTTTCGTACGGACCGCCCGCCTTGTATTGGGCGGGGGGTGCGGGGTGAGACTTGTAGTGGATAGCACCCCTCCCGCAGGAGGATCGGTGTGATCGTGTCGGGAGTGGTCTTTCCCTCCTTAGTAGACTTTGCCCTGGCGAGGCCGGGGGGAAGGGTTCCACGGCTTCGAGGGACCTCTCGCGGGTAGTATGAGCTCCGCCGCGGAGGCCGGGCCGTGCTCGGAGATGCGAAGGGTACTATCCACTTACTTGGGCTTCGGCCGTATGGTTGGGTCGGACACCGGTGACGGCGGTTCGGACCTATTCGGGCGGGTACGGTTGTACAACCTCTCGCAGTGTTAAACCTATAGCTATAGTCCGTGTCCACCGGTTATGGACGAGTCTTTCGATCTCTCACACGACTAGATACACTTCTCTTGTGCTTCTTCTCTCCCCCGAGTGTGTGAGCCCGGCTTCGGCCGTTGTGATGTGGGGATAGGAGCCAGTGGGCCCCACATCACAGATGAGAGTTGGGTTCTGGATCGTGGTTGTGATCCGGTGTTTGGTGTGGTATTCCTTGAGCGGGGTGCGGACCCCTGAGGTGTGGACCCCGGAAGCGGAAGCTTCCCCGAGGTGTGGACCTCCTTGCTATATTCTGCTTACCTTGAATGTTGCACTGCTGCTTTGCTTAAGCTTTCTACAGCCAGACTAGGGTTACCTCATGCATAGTAGAATATACACCGCTTTTGCCTCTTTGTTGGGAAGCTGACATGACCTACCCGCTTATCGGGTAGACCCTGGTGACTCTGACGCAGAGCCGGACTACGACTTCGACAACGACGGTTGGGTGGACTAGAGCTCTTCCTACACTTGAGCTGCCTGCGGATATGGAGTTCCCGCGCTTTCATGGAGCCGCTGCTAGACGATTTATTTCTGTTTGATTCAGTCCTGATGGACTTGTACCCGGCATGTGCCGAAGAGATGTACTCTGATTAATGTAATAAAATAAATGATGTACTCTATTGCATTGTTTTTACCTTTCTGTATGGATTTTGGAATCGCTGAGACAGGGATTGCACGTGGTAGCCTCCTGGGACTGCCACCGAGGTGCTAAGATTCGGGATTCCGTTCGCGGAAATCCGGGTCGTTTCACATGTCAAGCACGATGGAGAAGGATTCCATTACCATCATGCTCATGCAGCGATGGTAATGATTTTTGAAGCCAAGGGATGCGCGACATGGTGCCCTAAAAGACTTAAAGATGAAGACCACACATACTTCTCCGGATCGATGGACAAAAAGGATAATGATGTCATCGAGATGCCTTGCACAACCTCAGAAGAAAACAATTGGATATGTTTGAATTTTCAGAAGCTCCATGAAGTCTATGTTCCAACGAATCAATCGGCAAGGCAATTGGAGGTTCCTGCAAGTGGATATGGCCGAACCACATATGGTTGCACATGCTGAAATTCTGGACAGCAAGCAGTGCTGAAGCGAAACAGCCATAGCTCCCTCATCCGGACTCCGATTAAGACGAATGAGTACCCGTTAGAAAGGTAATTTTATAAACTTTTCAATAGAATTATATTTTAGTATATGTTCTGTTCTGGATGCAGGGGTAAATCCACGAAGAAGAGTCAGCAACAAGGCGATGATGACAAGATAGAGGAGATGGACATGGTGTCAATAAAGAGAAGATGGGGCAACGGTTCCACAACACGTACATGATGAAATTCAGAAGATAAGGACTAAAACAAACCCTCTAGAGGTTGGATGAATGAAGACACAAGAGGTACCACTCAACACATGATGATGTTGGAAGCCAACCACGACAGATTTCATAAGGCAACATCAAGCTGCATGGCTACTTTAAATTCTCACACAAGTAACCATGACTTCATGACGATAAAAAGGTACGTGAGAAAGTCGAGCTCTATAACTTTAAATTGAAGCACTTTGCGGGAGGCAACCCTATATCTATATAAACTATGACAAGTCTACATTGTGTTGTTTATTTGAAAACTTCAAGTAACATTGTATCATTGCTCTAATAAATGTCACAACCACATCTTGTATGCTTTAATATACATATTGAGGGAGAACTTTGTTACTTGAATTTTGGAAAACTTGTAGACCCCTTTTTATGTGCTTATTAGTGTTTAGAGTTTTTTTATTTGTTTTTTAGAGAGTAATATGAAGCATGATCCCTTTTGGTTCTAAACTTGCGGCTAGTTAACTTAGGCCAATTTTTGCTTTTGGTTTAGACCACCACCTTATCATGTCATGTCATTTTGTTCATTCATATCATGTTGAACTTCTTTCAACATTGATCTTCACCCTTGCATTTTGTTGCAGGATGCATATCATATTTAAGACCCTTTTTTGTCAAAAACAAACAAAAAAAATCTCTCATCTTTGCCTAAACCTTCCTATCAAACCACATAGAACCTAGGCCAACAAAAGGAGGAATCAACTTATGTCAAGTCGACAAAGTCTATCTCTATCCCTTTTCTAAAATTTTGACTAGCCTCATCCTAAACCCTTAGGAAAAACCCCCTCATACCTTTATTAATCATATAAAACCATAGGTTTGTTTTTCATCTGAAAATATAATCCTTGCTTTTCTTCTTTTGCAAAACAACCTTAGATAGAATTTCTTCACCCGACTTATCTCTTCAAAATTCTTGTCTTAAGCCAAAAATATAAGATACCCATAAGCCTTACCTTAAAACCTTGTTAGCATGTTTTAAGGTCTTTTGATAAAACTTTTTGACTCCACCTCTCATCGTTGAGGAACAACATCGAAAGCCTTTTTCAAACATTGCTAACTCTTTTTACTAACCCCTTGCATTTGCATTTTGAATTCACCTCATTGTCATCATCCACCTTATGTTAGCTAGGTCCTTTCGTGAAGCTTTATGATAGATGCTTTCATGTTTACGATAATGCTTTGATCAGGCTTATCTACTTTTGCAACCTTGTGTAAACATGGTGTTTAGACATGATTGAAGACCACCATCATTCAGTTTTATGAACCTTGCTTTCACGTTGCATAGGTTGGTTTACAAGCTTTGCAATGCGCTTTAACTTTCTTGCGGCATAAAGAATTATTAATCTTGAAATGAACATGGTGTTTTCACCTTGGTTAAATCTTTATGGTTATATAGAAATAAAGCAATCTAGTTGTAAACATGGTGTTTAGAACTTGGTGCAAACATTGTAATTGTTTATATATCTTCCTTTCATTTGCATTTTCACCTACACACACGTACACCCATTAGATTTTTCTTTTCTTCTTGCTAGGTAAGCTTTGCCACAAGTTAAGATCTTAAGGATATGTTTGGTTTGTTGGCAATTATTTCTACTCCCGACCATCACCCCGGGGGTAGAATGTGCATTTAATTTGTTTTGTAGGCATGACAAAGTGTTCCCATGAGTTCTTGATCGATGCAATTAAGGTCATTAGTCACCTACAAGGCTTGAGAAAGAAGTCATTGTTTCCATCAAGATTTGAGCACATGTTCAGAGATGTAAAATGGAAGAAAAGCTAATATTCAGAAGCTCCTTCAATCCTTTTTTCCAATGCATCAAAAATCATCAATTTTGAAGACCCGTACAAGGAGATAAGGCAGAAACATTGAGCGTTGCGCGTCTGAAATCACTTTGGACAGATTGCATCGCCGAAGTAAAATTGGCACAACTCTCTTGTTCGGAACCCGTTTCATGCATATGATGGCTCGTTGGAAAGATTATTTCATTAACTTCAACTTGGAGATGTGTTTCAGTACATGTTCTATTCTGGAGGAAAAAGAAAAAACTGTGGAAGATGAGGCAGCGACAAAGGACGGCATTGAAGTCGGTGATGACAATATGACGAAGGATTGGAACCATGGCTTGATGATGATAAGAAGTTGAGGGACAACTGAGTTAACAAAGGTAAGGAAGTGAAGACGATTCTCAAACACATGGCAATAGGGGATTACGAGCAATTCAAGTTATTCCATGCTTAGCAACATGCTAAGCATGGGGGAGGATTTGAAGGACGAAAGGGAAAAGGCCACATAGAGTTCAAGGATCACCTTCACCACAAGATGTACATCATTCTTTTTCCATGCTAAGCACAATGCTTAAGCATGAGAGAGGCATCGCTGCACTTCATTACGAGCATCGAAAAGGACGGTAACTCTCCCTTAACTTTATCTTTGTTCATCGCCTTTTAAATGCTTGCACATATGCTTTCAACCATAGACAACCTTTGTATTTATCTCTCGATCAATAACATGGCTACTAGGAGGACAACATAGGTTAGTTAGTTTTTACTTTTCAATAAATGAATCACCATCTCTTTGTTAGCTTACCACGATAATATCATTTGTATGTCTTGCTTATGGAACAATGATGAAAGTTGCCGCCTTGTTTTACTTGCATGATGTTTATATGTGTAACACCCTAAAATTCCATCACTAAAATAATGTACAAACATGGTGTTTAGTTTTTGTTTTCTAGGAATAAATAAATTATCAATTAAATTTGGCCTTTTAAATATTTAAATATCATTTTGAATAATTTTAGAGGCAACAAGTGCTTGTGCATCATATTTCGAAGTGCATGTCTTTTGTTGCTTGTGTGAAGTTTTAAAAATTTTAAAGTTTTTTTGAAACTTTGAAAATATTTTGAAAAGTTGGAAAATGTTTGGAAGTTTTAAATTGTGAAAAGGTTATAAAAGAAAAAGAGTTAAAACAAACTCAAACCCTTCTCTCCATCTTTCTCTCGTTTTCCAGCCCGCGACCAAAGAAGGCCGCCGGCCCAGCTCTCTTCCCTTTCGGCCCAAGCGGCCCAGTTCACCCCGCAGCCCAGTTTTCCCCTCCTCTCTCTTGCGGTCGCTGGCAACTGGCTCGCGCACGTCAGCTCTGCCCCTAATCTCCTGCCGATCCCCTCCCCTCCTCTGCCTCGCATCAAAGCCGCCGCCGCCGGCCAGTTTCTCTCGTGTCGCGCGCCCTCCCCTCCTTCAATCCTCTCCCATCAAAGAGCAGTGAAGCACCGGCACCACCAACGCTTTCAATTCCCTCATCCTCTCTTTCGTTTCCTATCCTCTTTAACTCTCCAGTAACGGATGGGCACCGCGGGCCATTGATGACCGGCCATGCCGCAGCCCCTTCCCCTCCCTCCGTCTGTGAGTGCCTCCAAGCCCCTGCTCGACCATGCTATCGTCTCGACCCGCGCTGCCACCTCGCCCTCACTCCACTCGAACCACGCAGCACCCTCGCCACCTACAAGAAGACTGGAGCGCCGTCGACGTCGAACTCCACCACCATCCCAAGGCGGCACCACAACAGGCTTCGTGACGTCAAGCCGCACGGCCACTGCCTCTTCACGTCGCCATTTGATCGTGGGAGCGCTGTCGTGACGAGAAGCCCGTGCGTCATCCGAAGCTCATCGGCCGGCCAATTGGTTGCAAGGGCCGCACGCCGAAGCAAGGGAGCACCACCAGAAGCCTCGCCTCGTCCAGACGCACCATCTTTGCTGCTCTTCATCATCTTCTCGGTGTCGAAACATCATCGACCAGTGAAGGCCGAGTCATCGCCGGCTTCTATACCTAGCCGCCTCCGTCCGTCTGCACCACTACGCCGCCGAGAGAAGCCGAGCAGAGCCTCGCCGGACATCTGGAACGGCTGTACCAGGACGACGACGCCCCGAGCTCCAAGGCTCCAAGCTGCACCTCTCTCCACCGCAAGCATCATTGAGCTGAGTTGCATCTGTGTTCTGTATGTTCCCATCGTCGTGTTGTCTGTCGCCCGCAAGATTTCCGATTGCTAGTGAGCACCCTCGTATAGACCTGCCTGCCTGAGATCCATCTCTTTTATCTGGCTCTCTGGTCTCCACTCTCTATTAAAGAAGTTGCCATCTTCCTATAAATTCCTTGTGAGCAGACTCGCTGCTGTTCTGTTGTGCTCAAGGATGGATACTAAAGCTTCCGGAGGAGCTATTGCTGTTTGCCAAGACCAGGGTTCACCTTACCGTTGGTAACCGGTCCGGTTACCATGGTAACCGGTCTTACTGGTCCGGCTCGGTAAGGAAAAAGCTCGGTTACCGCTTTCTAACCGAACCTAATAAACCATAGCAAACCGCTCTTTTCGGTTTACCGATCGGTTTTACCGGTTTACCGGACCGGTTTTGCCGGTTTGGACAACCGCTCCGGCAGCGGTTTTTCGAACCCTGGCCAAGACTGAAGCTGTTGGCGCTGCCATGGTTGGAATCTCATCATTTCGGTACAAAGCTATCGCCAGTTCTCCATCCTCATCAGCTCCACTTTGTTTGCCATCAATCACTGCATTTCAGAGGTGAGAAGCTAGCTTTTGCATGCAGTCTAAATCCAATATAGCATTCTATGCAAACTTTAATAATTTAATTCTTGTTGATCTCATGCTTATAGTTTTCCATCCATTGCCATGTACTTGTGATCGAACGGAAGCCTGATAATATCCTTTGATCTGTTGTCCACCATCTACTGACCTACGTTCTTCCACACTGCCATACAACCAGCTAGCTGCATGCAGGTCGACAGCATGCAGGGCTGATGGCGTGCATGTACTCTCTTTAGACAAGCATCAGAAGCTAATAAACATGTACACGCTCACTTCATATCTTGCTTGATGCCATGATTACATCATGCTGATGTCATATACACTTTGGAAAAATAGATATATCATGTAATTCCATAAATGTCTAGCTTTCAATCTAAGCTCTGGTGAGAACCATTCTCCTGCACTGCAGTATGTTTTGTATCCAAACTGCTAGTGTGTGTCGTCATGATCACATTCTCTAGTCTCCGGCACATGTCTCTGTTTTCTGTTTAGTGCCGGTCAACATGTAGAAGCAACGATGCAAGCCGAGGTACGGTGTTGCATACACGGCTCATGGCATGCATGTTTTTCTCTCTGTTTACCAGCACCATCATGCATGATAGCACATCAGTTTACACATGCTAGCAACCACGAACTAGCACACCTTGTTTAAATCCATACTTGCATGCATGTGTTTGTCTAAGTACACACGCTAGAAAGCTTGCTCTCAGTACAAATACACTATCATGATGTAAGCATTACATAATGCTTGTGTCATATACTCTTTTTTTCCATTAAAGAAATTCCGTCCACCATGTTCTATATAAATATCTATCTTGCTAATAATCAAGCTATGTCTCTATCTACTTTTTGCTTTGATTTTTCTTCCATAGCCTACCAATCTACAGTAAATCATGATTAGATCCCTAATCCTTGTTTAATCTTTAGATCCCAGGTTTTAGCCCGTTTAACCTCGTCCTTGTTGCGTTAGTTTGTCTCACAATAAAATACGCGGTAGTGCTGCTATTTACCCTAAAATGTGTTTTAAGAATTTATTAACTTGATTAATGTCTATTAAACTTGTTTTCTAAATAAAATATATTAGAGCTTCGCTTTCTCTTTTCTTAATATAAATGTTAAAGTGATTAATGATTATGTAATTTGCTTTCTGATAAAAGCAACATAGGTTATATCCTGAGTTTTATTAATTAAATGTTAATTTGACTAATATGAATATAAATGTGTTTTAAATTATAATATGATTAGAATAACTTGGAATATAAAGATAAACGCCTAGATGCTTTCACGTGCTTCTTTTAAATTAAATGTTTAAATTGCATAAATCATACTTAAATATTTATAAATAAAATTGAACTAGGCTTATACCATCATTTAAATATAAAATAACTTGCTTAATTATAAATAGGGTATTTCTTTGAAATAACCTATGCACACAACTTTACTTAATTAAAATATATCAAGCACATAGCTAGCTCGTGTTTGTGATCATACAAAGCTCCCGATAGTTCCTAGTGCTTTTGTGTTCGCGTTCCTAAGCCAACCCTTGTTCTCTCTTTAAGCTTTTCATGCTTGGTGTGTTGTTTTATTTATGGGACATTGGTGATTCTACCCTTACATCGAAGGCTAATGGGGATTTTGCCCGTCTTTTTTCAACTTTGTGATTTTACCCTCACTTTACTGTTTTGAAGCTGCAGTCTACCCCTGGTTTGGATGTTTGTTAGATGGGTCCAGATTATATGAATTAAAAAAAAGAAAACACATTAGCAGAATAGGGAAAAGACCTAGCTGCCCCTTATCCAATCAATCGGGAGTCTTTGACGTACACACCATTAACAAAGATGCATTGGACACCTAAGCCACTAAAAAGTTTGGCTAGACGTCCAAACCACTGACCCAAACTTTATTGACATAGAACCCATTCCATCTGTAGTCTGTTAGATTAGCACCGTTTGCGAGCTCTGACAAGTGGGTCCGGACTGCAAAACGACTATCTTGCCCTCAATGTGTCCGGACTCCCACATCTGTGTGCCGAGGGGAAAATGCATCTCTCTCGGATCCGCATCGCAGCTCGGGCTAGGACTCAAGGGGCGGCAGCGCGGTGCGGCTCGCAGCTCGGGGCAGGCGGACCGGCGCGCGCCCGGGCGGTCGGTTGACTAGGCGCGCACGCGCCTCTCCACGGCGGCCGACCGCGCGGCACCGGGGGGCACGCGCGGCCCGGGCGGCCGACCGCGCGGCTCCAAGCGGCCGGGGGCGGCCGTTGCGGATCGATGGAAACAGGACGGGAAAGAAAGAAAGAAAACCAGAAGGGGGTGTCGTGCGTGGTGGCTTGAAGAGAGGAAGCAACGACTACTGCTGGTTGCTTGCCGATTTTGGAAGAGGAGGAGGGTTGTTGCTACTTGGCTTAGATTTGAGCTCCTACTGCTCGGTGTTTTAGGAATCGCAAGAGGGGCAACAAGCTGTTGGCTTGCTCGATCCAGGAGCACAGGAGATGAAAAATATTTATTGGGTTTAAAAAATATTTAGTGAATGCAAGAGAGTGAGGGTAAGATGGTCATTTTCCAGATGGACCCACCCGTCAAAGCTCACAAACGGTGTCAATCTAACAGACTATGGATGAAATGGGCTCGGTGTCAAAAATATTTTGCTCGGTGGGCAGACGTTCAAACAAACTTTTTAGTGGCTTGAGTGTCCAATACATCTTTTTTTAATGGTGTGTATGAAAAGACTCATCAATCGGTTGAGGTCATGACTCTCCCTCGAATCGTTCCACTCAACGTGAGGAATCCCACTACTCGAGCGACAACGACAGGGCAAATTGAGTGCAAAATTCAGGCGGCAGCGGAAATCTAATCGATTTGCTGCCTGATTAATTCAGTCGGTTTGCTGCAGCCTGCAGGAGCAGAACGACGGCGTGCTAGGCAGGCGGAGCCTGTACCGGCTCGCGCGGAAGGTGTTGAAGGACCGGACAACGTCGTGCGGGGTCGGTGGCCGGTGGGGCTGCCGCGGCGGCGCGCGGCTGATCCCGCATGGAAGATGCAGCAGGACCAGGACGGCAGCGCGCCAGGCCGATTGGACGTGCAGCGGCGGGGTAGGCAGCCACGGAAGGAGTGGCGGCGGCGCATGGGCCGGATGCACTATGGCGGCGGCCAGGCGCAGAGGCAGTGGCCTCAGCGCGTGAGTCAGGTTGTGGCGTCGTGGCTGTGCCGGCGACGAGTGGGGCCGGCGAGCGCGGAGGCGGCAGCGCGCGGGACAGGACAACGCTAGTCAGGCAAACTGCGAAGGGAGAGCAAAATCACCAAGGGTAAAGTTGTCTTTTAACAACAAATTTAACACCGTTACCTGCTTTTAACAGAACAGGGGCAAACTGGAGCTTCGATTGGAAAAAGCGAGGGTAGATTCACAAAGTTTACAAAATAGGGGCAAAATCACAATTAACAATGAAAGTAGGGGCAGAAACACCAAAACCCCTTTATTTATTGTATGTATTCTTGTGTGCTCGTAGACATCGTGCCAGTTTCAAATGAGCAGCCAGTTGAAGTGGATCAAGAGCAAGTGTTTGAAGAGGAAGAACTCCAGTGTTTAAGCAAGGAAGGCAAGTGGACTTCTCCCTCTGCATATTCTTCTTTGTCCTAAACAATTGCATGATAACTAAGTTTACATTTAAATGTTGCTATGCATAAACTTGATGGGAAATTACCTTTTTTAGGACATGACTACATTTTATCCCCTTTACCTTGGACAACTCTTTTAAATAAATGTTTTGGGTAGAAATGCTTAGTTGCTATAATTGGGATTGTTAAAATGGATCTTTTACAATATGATGAATGTTGATCATGATAACCTTTGGTGATATATATATATGTGTGTGCTTATGGTTAATAACAAGACCATATGTTTTAATCGGAACATGGAGAACCACCCAGGAAAACAGTGCAACCACAGTCCATATGGCTCTGGCTTAGCCAATTAATTAGGTGTGCGATTGTACTGGTGACCTTATCCGAAAGAAACACAGGGGGCTCGGGGTTGCAGGGGTATAGCCCGGTTCTTTTGAGGTAGCAGCCTTTGCTAAGGTGCTGACCACAAATGAGGGTTATGGTCCGCCCTGAGCTGTAACTGTCGTGTGTTGTTGGTCTTTTGCATATCTTTGTAAAGGCTTTGTAGCGTCCCTATGCAATCACACCTCGGTAGTGTGGTATTGTGTCTGATCAACAGATGCGTGGTTGGGTTCAAAGTTCTTCAGAGCTTTTACGCGAGCTGTGGTGAAAGTGTACAACCTCTGCAGAGTGTAAAACTGATCGATCAGCCGTGCTCACAGTCAAGAGCGGCCTGGACCCTCACATGATAATCAAACATAAAGATGAAATTAAATCGTGGTTTCTTGTGGTTTTTGAGAGGAGATGTTTTCCTAAATGCTTAAGTGGGTTGGTATAAACTTACACCTAGTAATTAGGTGCTTGCTAATAAAATTTGACCAACATTAAAATGCTAACCGCTGCAAAACTCTTAGCCTTTTCTTGATAGCCTTGCATCTTTCCCCCACTTGCTGAGCTCCAACCATAAGAGTGCTCACCCTTGCTTACCGCTGTTCAAAGGAGAACACTAGAGAAGAGTACTTCAGCGACTACTAGGACTTCTGAGGCTTGCGTGCCCCCAGTCAGATGCCTGTGGAAGATGAGGATGGAGTTTCGTCTTCATAGTTATCGTTTGATCGTTGTAAAGACCTTCGAGTCTAACGTCTGAGTGTAATAAAGAGATAATGTAATGATTTAACTCTTGTACGTTTTTATTGCTGTTTACTGATATTTCACTCATGACGTCTATCATATGTGTGTAAACTTGATCCTGGCACACATATGAGATGCATCTGGTTTCCCTCCGGAAATCGGGTGTGACAATATGACATGACTTTTTGCTCTCTATTAAAAGGAACTTAAATTGAATTAAATACCGACTCTTTCATTTGTGGAGGTTAAATGACTAATTTTTAGACCCACATACTTTATGTTGCTCTGTGATTTAAGTTTACTAAAGACCTATGCCTTGCACTTGTTTTATTTAAAATCATTCTGCTATCTACGTTTGTGAATCTCTTGCAAGGCTCTACCTACCAAAGCCTATACACATACATGTACTATAATGATATAACCTTTAGTTTGCAAACTTATATCTTGATGAGTTGGATTAGGATTGATTTCTGTGGTACGAGACTAAAAAGCTGGTCATTCCTTTGCATATCTTTTTCATGCTAGCCATTTTTGTCCATGCATTGTGAGTTTCTACATTGGAAATTTCACAAACTTCGCCGGGCATCCACCCTAAACCCAAAACATCTTTTTGTGATTACCTCCATGACCACAACCCAAATTCAGTATGGATGATCTTTCGACGAATTTTCTAAAGATTTTCTGGCAAGATTTCAAGACATATAACATATGGAGGGACTCATCAATTATCATGCGAGTTTCGACATGGAGGATGCCCTTGAAGATTTCAAAAGATTTATATAGGAACAAAAGGATTTTCTACTTCTCTAGCAGCCATAGGTCCCCTCACTTCTATGCTCAAGGACGAGCAATCATTTAAGCATGGGGGAGGACTGCTATAGCAAGTATTTTGTTGCTTAAAATTTCGGATGATCATAAAAAATGATGAATAAAAAAATAAAAAAAGAGAGAAGAAAAAATGAAGGAAAGAAAAAAAAGAAGAAGAAAGAAAGGAAAAATAAGAAAAGAAAAAACAAAAAAAGAGAAAAATAAAAATGCTCCTTGGTTCTTTTTAGCTTCATTTAAATCTTAGAGAGCTTTGAAGATAAGTCCATACTCAATCTTTTCCAACCATGTGCAATCCGATAACGAGAACTTCATTCGTGTCTCGGGATCACCCATTTGCCACTTGCACATGTCCACCTTTCTAAATGTGTGTGTTCCATCTCGCTCTTTTTCCAACATTTATTTTCCATGGCCTTTTTTACTAGTCTCGGTAATTCCAATAGATCTCTTTCTTAGTTTGACAACATTTCAAGTATAATGTTTTGCTAGGATTGCTTTTATCTACCAAGCTCCACATAAGCTTTCCACTTTCATATATGAGTAGAATAGGTTGAGATTAATCTAGTGTAGGCTTGAGTGATTTGACGAGATGAGTGTTTCCATGAGCTTTTGCAAGAGAACATCACATATGTTAGATGTGCAACTTTTTGAAAACTCTTCATGATGCAACATGGTAAAGGTTTGAAGTTTGCTTAAGTTTGAGAGCACTATATTTGTTTTATTGTGGCATGTTCTTTAATGATAGTCTATCTTCCATAATGAAGTAGCCGGTCAAAACTTGAACTTTAAATGCTAAATACTTGAGAGAGTAATATGTCTTGTTGTGTATAACTAGGTGTAGGGAAGACATTGAAGGGCCACGCTGATTTCCAAGTTAAGCAAAGATCTTGAACTTGCTCAAGGACGAGCAAGGTTTAAGCATGGGGGTATGTTGACTGTCGATTTTGGTACACCTAGCTATAAGTTTACCGTCAACATTTGCACGTATTTGATATTCTAACAGATGGTACTAACCCCCCGGAGGTATCAAGTTCACTCTCGCATGTCAATTTTGGAGTTTGTTGTTTACGTAGGAAATTAAAGTTAAATAGGAGACTTTCGGGATAAGTTCATCAAGCACTTCAAGAGAAGATCATGAAGCCCGGCACAAGTCAAGACACCTCATGAACATGACTCCAAAGGGCCCAGGGACCAAAGCATGAAGTCGGAAAACTCCAGGGACCTGGATAGAAGATGTTGAAGCTTGCGCGACAAGGAGCTCTGTCTAAACCGTGGAGAAGACAACGTCAAGGGCCCACATGCATAAGGGAGCAAGTCAACAATTGACCGAGGAGCATCGGGGAGGGAGACGGGGCCGAACCGGGTCGAAACGGGCCTGGGTCGGTTGGCCCAGGCCGGCCGGCCTGGCCTGTTCCGGGCCCTGTTCGCGCCCCCTTTGCCCTAGGTGCTCGTCTATTTATTGCCTCTACCTCTGCCTCCGCCGTCCGCCACATCCATCCATTCATCAGAGAGCCGTCGACACGAAGGAGAAGCACCAAGAGGAAGCCGACAGCCGCCACAAGTCTTCAAGTTGCCTAGGAGATGGCCTTGGCCATGCCCTATCCACCATGGTTGGCCTTGTGTGGTGAAGCCATGGTGGAGTTTCGGAGCCCATGCCATGATTCCATCAAGGCAATTGTACATTCTACATTCGATGGTGATGTAATCATATCTTGTCCTACTTTGATCTACATCGATGAGTGTTTTATTCATATGTGTAGCTAGCATATGCCCTTAGTAGGAATAGAGTAATCACGGTGGCTAGTCTATCTCTTGTGGATACATCGTTGTAGTGCACAGACTGAGATTGTCGTTCGGTGATGAATATCCTTGCGTAATGACAGTACAGTGGAGGAGAAAGCGGCGAATGAACATGTATCGGACCACTCCATATCAGGTTACTCCATATCGGGTGTACTCCTTATCATAGTATAGGATTAGATTGGTTTGTCATCGTGGCTGGAGCGGCAACAAGAAGACGATAGACTATGGCTACCCCTTTGGATGCTTACCTTTATGGCTAGGTGGATGAGATCCATACATCCCTTCGTGTTTGTATGTTTAATCTTTATGCAATCAACGCTTCACATAGGGTTAGACCGGTAGATTAGATAGAGAACCTTAGTGGTTTGCTTCCGATCCTTGGATTGACAAATCTAGGGAGGACCCTCCTTGGTGAAAAAGGCACCAAGTCACCCGTAGGCTTGGTGAACTTGAGCACGATTTTGCACCGTCAACAAGAAGTTGCTCCAGCAGGAGCAGAGCGCACGCCAGGAAGCAGAGTCCCAGCTCCAGCAGGAGCGGTCCACCCAGAAGGAGGTCCAGGCCGCCGTCGAGCGCGAACGCTCAGCCCGGGAGGAGGCACAGGACCAGCTTCAATGGGAGCGTGTCGCGCTTGAGGGCGCAGGCCACCATCAAGCTCCGGGACGAGAAGATCACGCGGCTCTCGGGCGAGCTGGTCCAGGAGGGTGTGTCCTATGAAGAGTTGCGGCAGGCCGACGAGGAAAAAGACGCCGTCATCCTCGAGCTGCAGCAGACAGCCGCCACCGCGCGTGCCTCCCTCGAGTCGGAGAGGAAGCAGTCGAGGGTGAGTTGCCTTCCTGCCTTTCGCTTGTTAGCTGAATTCATTTGGGATCAACTCCCAATTTAGTATGTGTCTTCGTTATCAGGCCTTCGGACGGCTATTGGGACCTCAACGACCCAGGTGCAAGCCATCTAGACGGCTTACAACTCTTCTCAGTAGGAGCTAGAAGAGCTACAGGCCGCCACCCTCGAGGCGTGCCAGGGCATTGAGGAAGGTGAGGTGCAGGACAGAAGTTCTATGGCGAGTCGTCTTTGCACCTTGTGCGGGCACGTTACCCAGCGTATGCGATGCGCGCTTCACCTGGGGGTCCAGAAGGCCCTTGGCATGGTGGCGTCGCACTACCGGGTCAACCTCAGGGCGATCTCCATGGGCTACGTCGTCCCCTTTGGTGTCGATGATGAGGTGGAGATGAACCGTGTGGACACGCTCGCCGCTCCAGCCGCCAACGTCCTCGTGGAAGACTTCATGGAGTTCCTGTTCCCGGACACTCCTCCGGCTGGCGGCCCCGAGGCCTGAAAGTAGTCGGGCGTTCAAGCCCTTTAAGCTTTTGTTAGAACTTGAGCCACGTGGCTTTATGTAATGAACATAGTTTGCTTGAAACATTTGACTGTTTGTAAGCCTGAATGTTTGTTTTTGTTTCAATCATTACACTGTTCTGTCTCTCTTCCCTTTGCCCGGACGAATTTGTGCGGGGAGGGTTCGATTCCACGAGGAGCTTGTAGGTAAAGTGGCAAGGGAGAAGGGTCGTATCCTGCTGGAGGCGTAGGCTTTCTCCGACTTGCGCGTCTCTGCCTTCTGGCTGCTCGCGCCCCGCGTGAATTCGCCCGAGGCTCGGGTCGAGTCATATTTAGTGCATTTGAAACACGATTTTTTGCGAAAAAATGAGACCATTTTTCGGGGGGAATACCCCCATAGTAGCCCCCGAGGGGGGCTTGGTTTTTGAGGGAAAGCCGAGTCGCCCTTTTGACTTTATTCAACAATGAAATTTACATTTGTACAACCAACTAGGGTGTTGGATATGCAAAAACGAAGAGACTTGGGAATCCTTTTTAAGGGTAGAAGCGACGTAGTTGTTGGATGTTCCAAGAGTTGGTGAGTTCCTCGCCGTCCTCGTTCACCAGCTTGTAGGTGCCGGGCTTGAGCACGTTCACTATGATGTAGGGCCCCTCCCACGGAGGCGACAACTTGTAGCGGCCTCGATTGTCTTGGTGCAGCCTTAGGACTAGGTCGCCCTCGTCGAAGTCTCGGCGCTGGATCTTCTGTGCTTGGTATCGCCTCAGCGCCTACTGGTACCTTGCTGAATGCATCAGTGCCATGATGTGGGCCTCGTCCAGCTGATCTAGTGAGTCCTCGTGGGCTCGCTGGTTGGTATTTTTGTCATAGCATTTAACTCTGGGTGACCCGTACTCTAAGTCCGTGGGGAGAACAGCCTCCGCGCCATAGACTAAGAAGAACAGATTAAACCCCGTGGCTCTGCTCGGGGTGGTCTTGAGGCTCTAAACTACCGACGACAACTCATGGAGCCATTTTCAGCCAGACTTGTTCAGCCTGCCGAAAATCCTGGGCTTCAGGCCGTGTAGGATCATGCCATTGGCTCGCACCACCTGACCATTGATCTGTGGATGTGCGACGACTGCCCAGTCCACACGGATGTGGTATTTGTCGCAAAACTCCAGGAACTTCCTGCCAGTGAATTGGGACCTGTTGTCGGTGATGATGGAATTCGGTATCCCGAACTGGTGGATGGTGTCGGTGAAGAAGGACACAGCTTGCTCCGCCCTGAGGTTTGTGATTGGGTGTGCCTCGATCCACTTGGAGAACTTATCCACGGCTACCAGCAGGTGTGTATAGCCCCCAGGCGCCTTTCGCAAGGGCCCGACGATGTCTAGCCCCCGTACGGCGAAGGGCCATGTGACGGGAATCGTTTGTAGGGCATGAGCCAGGAGATTAGTCTTGCGAGCATAGAACTGGCACCCCTCGCAAGTGCGCACGACCTCGTTGGCATCAATGACCGCGGTGGGCTAATAGAAGCCTTGGTGGAACGCGTTGCCCACGAGGGTGCGAGGCGCGGCATGGTGGCCGCACACGCTCGCGTGGATGTCTCGAATGAGCTCGCGACCGTGGGGGATGGGGATGCACCGTTGCAAGATGCCAGACGCGGCGCGCTTGTACAGCTCATCGTCAACTATGGTGAATGATTTGGCCATCCTAGCGATGCATCTGGCCTCCGACCGATCCGGGGGGAGTTCCCCTTGATTTATCCAAGCCAGGTATTTGGCCCTCCAATCCTCCGCGCGGGGGACCGGCTCTGCCTCCATGACCTTAGCTTCTTCTGCACCGTAGCCCTCGAGTAGGGAGAGCACAAACGCCTCATTCGAGGGGTCCTCATCCATGGGCTCCATGCTTGCTGGATTCGAGGGAGCCCCCGAGGGTTCTCCCTGGCTCGAGGGTGGCGGTCCGATGTCAACGGACAGCCTCGCGACATCTCGCGCAAAAACATTTGGGGGAACAGTGATCCACCCTGACGTGATCTTCGCGAGTTCGTCTGCCTCCTCATTATACTTGCGGGGGGACGTGATTGATCTAATCTGTCTTCAAGGGCACGTACGGTGTTGCAGTATGCCTCCATCTTCTCATTGTGGCAACTCGCATTCTTCATGACTTGGTCAATCATGAGCTGCGAGTCCCCCCTGATGTCGAGGTGTTTGATGCCTGTTTCGATGGCAATTTGGAGGCCGCAGAGGAGGGCCTTGTACTCTGCCATATTGTTGGACGCGGGGAAATGTAGGAGCACTGCATACCTCATGTGCTCCCCAAGGGGTGAGATGAAGAGCAAGCCCGCGCCTGCCCCGGTTTTCATAACCGACCCGTTGTAGTAGAGGGTCCAGCACTCGGCTTGAACCTGCAGTGGGGGCAGCTGCGTGTCCGTCCACTCGGCCACAAAATCCGCGAGGAACTGGGACTTGATTGCCTTGCGCGGCGCGTAGGTGAGTGTCTCGCCCATGAGCTCCATAGACCACTTGGTGATCCTGCCTGCGACGTCCGGGTTACGGATGATCTCCCTCAACGGGAATGAGGAGACCACCATGACTGAGTGGGCCTCGAAGTAGTGGTGCAGCTTGTGTCGCGCAAGCACCACCGTGTACAGTAGCTTTTGGATCTGTAGATACCGTGCCTTGGTCTCAGACAGCACCTCGCTGATGTAGTATACCGACATTTGGACCGGTAGGGTGTGCCCTTCCTTTGCTCGCTCTACCACGATGTCCACGCCGACCACCTGGGTGGTCGTAGCGACGTAGAGGTACAGAGGCTCGCCACTGTGGAGCGGTGTAAGGATTGGCGTGTGGGTGAGCGTCACCTTGAGCTTGTCCAGCGCCTCCTGGGCCTCGACGGTCCAGGATAAGTGCTCATGCTTCTTTAGGAGTAGGTAGAGGGGCAAGCCCTTCTCGCCGAGCCGTGAGATGAAACGGCTCAAGGCGGCGAGGCACCCCAACACCTTCTGAACCCCTTTGAGGTCTTGAATTGGGCCCATCCATTCGACGGCTGCAACCTTTTCGGGGTTGGACTCGATGCCCCGCTGGGAGACGATGTGTCCTAGCAACATGCCACGCGGCACCCCAAAGACGCACTTTTTAGGGTTCAGTTCAACCCCGTTGGCCCTTAGGCAATTGAACGTGATGCATAGGTCGCTGACCAGGTTGTCCGCCTTCCTAGTCTTTATGACTATGTCGTCTACATATGCCTCAACGACCCGTCCGATGTGGTCTCCGAAAATGTGTTGCATACACCATTGGTACGTAGCGCCCGCATTTCGGAGACCAAATGGCATCGTTACATAGAAAAACATTCCGAATGGTGTGATGAAGGAGGTCGCGAGCTGGTCGGACTCATTCATCTTCATTTGGTGGTACCCAGAATAGCCATCAAGGAAGCATAAGAGCCCACACCCCGCGGTAGAATCTACGATTTTATCGATTCGTGGCAAAGGAAAAGGAACTTTGGGACATCCTTTATTTAAACCGGTGTAATCTACACACATCCTCCACTTCCCATTCTTTTTCTTAACTAGTACATGATTGGCTAGCCACGTAGGGTGAAATACTTCCTTGATGAATCCGGCCTCGAGGAGCTTCCGCAGCTCCGCTCCGATCGCCCGGCGTCGCTCCTCGTCGAAGCGCCGTTGCCCCTGGGTTTGTTTTGCCAAAAGCGACTAAAGTTGATACTTACTTTCAGATTTTAGCTCCAATTCTAGTATGTTAACCATTCTAGGTGAGCACCTGCACTAAACAAGCATGTTGTGCAAACAATATTAAACAGGTAACAATATTAATCCAAAATGTTCCATAAATAAACATGGGGTAGCCAGTGGTCAAGCCGACTCAGATAACGGCGAGTGACCGATGATCGATCGATTTATATCCTTGCAAGGTAAACCCAAGATACACGGAAGAAGGTAGACCAAGTGCAGTGTCTACCCCAACCAGGCGGTTCCCAACATCCCCGCTAGCTGCTCCCTCCTCCTCCTGGGTGAGCGTATACGTCCCGTCTGGTAAATCTACACGTTTACATGCACATGCATTAGATTATGGTGAAGGTGGGAGAATTACCACAAAACCAACTCTTGTTGGACACATTCATCCAGACATTATTATTTTCTCACAGAAATTATTAGGGTGGTGTGATGATAAACAAAACACTACTTTGATGGTGATTGTGTGCACATCTAAGCAAATTAAGTTACTTAACTTCACCAAACAGTAAGGGGGTGTGATAAACTTCAAAAACAGAACCAAAACATGTTTTCACAATTTAACACCTTAATTGCCCTTTCTTTATTTAATTACTTACAACAAGCCTTACAAAAATAAATCCAAATTAAATCAAAAACATTTCAATTAAATCTAAGCTTCAGCACCCATCATCATATGCCTGTTTAAAAGCTCTCCAACCAAAATAGAGCTTAAGATCATTTATAATTTAATTTATATGAAAAAGATAAATTTCAGCCTAGTAAATCACTATTAATTCATATAAAAAGATTTAATAAACTTTTTGATCTCATCTTTCTCCTATAAGTCATGTATGCCAAAATTGAGCTTCTGACCAAAGAATAAGTGCAGATTCAAATTATTTTTCAGATTTTGAATTTAAACTCCTACACAAGATTAAATACAAATCATCTATTAAACAATTCCCTAAAATCAAATCCACTCTACCAGAGGTACTACTCAACATGGCAAAGCCCTAGGGTGCACATGTGGTTAAAGAAAAGGTCATTAAAGGGGCTATAAAAAGCATCAAACTTAATCTAGCATAAAGCTTACATAATTCATAACTTAAAATCTACACATCAAAATCATGCAAACTTTGGTCACAGATCTAGATATGTCATAAAGAGCAACATATCAAAAATCAAGTTCATAGCATGTGTATTTTCAAACTACACTAAAAACACTTCAAACTTAGTTTGAATTTTTAATTTAAAAACTGTACAGAAAAACCCTATACATGTTTTCTAGAAAAGATAGGTTTCTTCACCAGGAACCCAACAAAATTGGATTTGCATTTTTCTGATTTTTCTACAATTTTCTCGCGGATTTTTGAAGTTGCTTTGTTGAAACCCTAATACACATTTACACGAGAGACCCTCGACGAATTCCGAAATCACAAATACGTCCTTGGTTCACTAAAAACACCCTAGAAAGAAACAAAACGCTGCAATGCGGTCCTTGGGCGGCTCTGTACCTCACCGGCGGCGGAAAATTGGTGGCCGGCGACGACGGGGCTTGGCGGAGGAGGCGTTCCGGGCTTCCACGGACCTTGCCCAAGGGTTGCGGGGGTGGCAACCGGACCGGGAGCGACCTCACCGGGGGCTTACGCGGCGCGGCTCTGCCCCATCCCCCGCGGCCGTGCACGGACGGTGATGGCGCCGTCCGGCGGCCGGCGACGGTGCGGTGATGCCGGGAGCGGAGCGGGGGAACTTGAGGAGGGAGGAGGAAGGCCGGCGGTGCTAGTTATGTGCGGACGGGTGTGCGCGGCAATGGAGACAAGGAGGCCCGACGGCGTGCGTGAAAAGGAGCCACGACCGACTCGATTTGCTTAAGAAGAAGGACGACGCTGCGACTACCATGAGGACGACGTGCACGACGAGGTCGAGGGCGAGCTATCACGGCGTGCGTGCGGGTCAAGCAGGCGGCCACCTGGCGTGCGTCATGTGCGTGCGGGCCAGGCAGGCGGCCGCTGGTGTGGGCTCGGTGCACAGGGGGAAAGCGAGACGGAGGGCCCACGGCCTTGGCGTGGTCCACAGCGATGACTTCGATGTATCCGTACACCGGCATAACGCGAGGAAGCCACGTGGCCGGCGTGGTCTAGATGCGTGTGCGACGCGGCGGGCGCGGCGACGACGTCGCCGGTCCCCGCTCTATTTCGTTTAAGCCTCTTCAAAATTGCAAAACTTCAAAAATTGTCAATAAACTTGAAAATCTCCAAAAATAAAAGTTGTAGAGGAGCTATAAACCTACAACTTTCACAAAGGGCGACATATGTTTTGATGTTTGGTTTGGCGGGAAAAACGCGACGAAGATACGAGAATTTCTCGGCCCCGTAACACTGTGCGCAGGAACTTCAACTCAAATTTAAGTGGCTTTGCACTCAAAATTGGAATGTCCGCCAATTATGAAAAATGTGTTCCCAAAGACAACGAAGAACTTTTATATTGGCAGATTTTGAACTTCTATAGAGAAATTTGGAGAACGCGCGAGAAAACCAAATCAGCTCTTTAGGATCTTTAGGGGTTTGACCGTGATTCGAGAGTTTGACCAAGGGTTTAGGTGCAAAAGTGTGCATAGTCAAGCAAAACATGCTTATAGACTAATTAATCTTGATTAGCACATCTAATTGAGGTATTTATCTTTAATAAACACCTGGGGTGTTACGATCTACCCCCCTTAAAAGAAATCTCGTCCCGAGATTTGACACAAGATTAGAGGAGACAAAGGTAGGGGAGGAGTGGTGTCGGATAGGAGATGTATCCGTCGTTGTCGGTGCTATTTTTGACGGATTCATTGTAGTCGTGACTTTGGGCATGCTCTTCGAGATTGGGTGCGAAGTCTATTGCATCTTTTCTTCTTAGTTCGATTTGTCTT
The DNA here is from genome assembly GCA_947561735.1 of Cenchrus americanus. Classification (NCBI taxonomy): domain Eukaryota; kingdom Viridiplantae; phylum Streptophyta; class Magnoliopsida; order Poales; family Poaceae; genus Cenchrus; species Cenchrus americanus. The sequence goes on from OX387240.1 coordinate 199,624,748, forward strand.
GTCTGCGGAGGTTTCGACACTTTTTGACAAAATGCCCGAGTCCGTTTACAATTGTAGGAAACGTGTGCACCGTGATCACATGTTGTTGTATAGCATTGTTGCTCTGTGTTTAGCATGTGAAGGAAAATCGGTGCGGTGTGATTTCCCACCCATTTAAATCCACCTCGAGCAAAACTCGCTCGTGACTCTTACTTCTTCTTTCTTCCTTCCTACGATCCACAGGAAGTTGTGATGATGATAGGAGTGAATTGGAATCTTGGTTCTGTTGATTTTGAGCTTCATGATTCTCAATAAATTGAATACATAGACTTGCTCCATAATAGATTCCGATATTGCTTGGGAGAGACTGTCGGATAGACTAGTTTGCGATAGCCCTTGATAACGATCTTGGATGGCATTTTGCACTAGTTGGCTTAACACCAAATTTTTGCCCTCCAAAATCTCCATGGTGTTGGCAAAGATATGCACCACATCTTGTGTTGGTGGAAGAGATGAGGACAAGTCATTGGGTCGAAGATTTACTGGATCTCCTTCGATGGATTTCATGGTCCTGAAATTTCGTGATGATTCGATTAGTTTCCCTAAGAGTACAAAAAACCCAGTATAGTTGCAATTGATAAGTAAGCATATCAATAGGTCAGAAAATTAGTGAACGCGATCTGAAGGGTTCATAGGGGTTTGTTTTTAAGGAAGGAGTCAATAGCCACGTTCTACAAAGGGTGGTCGGGAATCAATGATCGATACTCCCCTCTTTACTGATGGTCGCCACGGTGCAGTAATGATGGCACGCTAGGCGTTAGAGATAGGACCAGTAGATTAATGCAGCACCGGCCGCTGTAGTGAAACATGGCAGTAATGGAGTGGCACATAATCGATGGAGCACGGATATGTAGGGAGTCCAAAGATCGTTAATGTTCGGTTGTGGGTGTAAGGGATTTTCTCTCGGTAGAGATCGTCGTCCGGGTCATCCATAAGAATGCCGATTCTTTTCGTATCCATAGAGAATATTCGTCGGCCTCCAAAGGAATTTTAGAAAGAGAAAATCGTTTTCCGAGTCTAACCAACTCGAGAGAGAAGACGGATGGAGGGTTCTATCTTTATCTTATTCATGTCATACATAGGCCACCCATTTGGGGCAGTGATCTGACAGTTGTCACAGATGATAACCATTGGTATGTCGACGAGAGGGTGCACTACCATCGAGATACCCTTGGCGGCAATGATACTACGGTGAGGTGTAGGCGGTGATCAGTAGCTTCGAGAAGAGATGGTAGAGCGATGATGTTGTGTAACGTCATCATGGCTCTGAAGAGGATGAGATAAATGACTCGAGAGGATTAACTATGGTATCAAAAAGAGTTCGAGGTATCCTCAATTTAGTATCAGAATTTCTTTGAGAAAGATGATCGAAGGATTTGCCAAACTTTCGTTTTCTTATATCCCGATTCCATTAATTTGAAAGAAATGTGCAAAACGATCACAAATCACTGAGTACTCGAAAACTCCTCATATCTTGACTTTTGGAGAACCTTGATTGCTCATGAAAAATCTCTGTTTATACGCCTTCACCTTAACTCAGTTGAGTTGATGTCGAGCGAACTTTTGTGAATAAGCGAAAGAATACCGAGTTGAAAAGTTTTCATAAGGATCTCTATAAGGAATGAGAATCTTAGCAATTGATCATACTAAGATTGCTAAAAGAAATATTTTAGGAGAGTAACAAGGGTTCGATGATGGATTAAGGGTTCTACCATTGTAGATCTAATGTCAATTCATAAGAATAGTCAAGGATGGTAAAGTCATAGAGAGCAGTTGCTAAGAGTTCTTACAGATATTTAGTGGGAAAGATATGAAAAGACAAGCTAGTACAGGCATTTCAAAAAGGCTTGCTCACATGTCACTTTTTTTTAGTATTAGCGCCATCTTTCATCCCATTAGTAGTGCAATGACTTTAAACTGGATATGTGGTGCACCAATAAGACATGCTTGCAATATTAATGCATATCGATGAGTTGTGCATCAGTGGAATTGTGCACATAATGATGCTTATGATGAGGTGCATATAGTATGCTGTATATGCATATGAGCATATGATGCTTATGCACATGAACTTATGGTGCTTATGTAATGATGCATACTGAGTGATGCACATGATGCGTGCATGATGTAGTGCACACATGATGATGCACATGTTGATGAAATGTGTGATGCATATGCTCATGCAGCATGGTGCTCATGATGTAGTGTCAGCATGATTTGCTTTACCCATGAGGTTAGTCAAGGTAGAGAGGATAAACATAGAGTTAAGAAGTAATAGGTACAGTGAGTCGCATTCTCAAAAACCAAGATACCTAGCACACTCCTAGTGGTAATCACATGGCTGCAGCACACTTGATACCCTAGGTTCCGTTGCGGCACCTTCGTTTACGGAACAACAACATCACCAACAAAAAGGACGATAGAGTAGAAAGATGGGAAATCGTCGGGACTCGGTGCATGTTAGTTCATCCAAAGTCCCAAATGCACATGTTGTACAATGCATTTTCCATGCTCATGATTTAGGTTATTAAGGTTGCAAGATATGCATGCGATGATGATGCTCACGTGCTTACCAACAGATTTTTCATGCCTTATAACCATGTTCTCATTTATTTGTTTGTGAGCAAGCATAAGGAGGGTTGAGAGTTTATAGTGATCAATGTAGGGATATCGATGCAAGGAAAGTGGAGTGATCACCTTTACCTAGCCAAAGGAAGTTGGTGGATCACCTCTAAATTGAAGAAAAGGTGTATAAGCAATCAGGAGAGTACAACGGGGTTCCACTTGACTCGGCAAGGATATGGGTATGCTTCTATTAGAAACCACCCTAAGAGAAGATGAAGATAGATGGATCCGGCACTGATTGTGTTCATCTGTGGATAGAAACATAAAAAACATATGTAGCATTCTTCCACCACCTAAATATCATCATCTTTAGGCAAGGGGTGTAAAGTCTCACGCTTTCCAATGATGGTATTCAACTTAAAGATAAAGCTGAGTCTATCATGTCCGAAAATTCAGATATCGCTTTGCTGTCACGGTTGTTGGACAGCAGGCAGAGGATCACTAAGAATTCCATATCTTTCAGCTCAAGCGTCGAACAATTCTGAATTTTGATCAGCATGTGTAGAATTTCATAAGCTTCAACTTTGGTATTCAACCCCAGGACAGATTCAACTTTTACAGAGGTCGAAAAATTCATTTACCAAAGCTCTGTCTAGCAGTTTTGACAGCAAACAGGAGCTTACTAAAAATTCGATATCTCTCAATATACACATGCATAGATGCTGAAATTTTGTGATAATTTCCATCACAAAATTATGAACCACTTTGATATTCAAGGTTTTCTCTATACCCTAATGGAAGATGACCTAAAAATTTGAATTTCAGAGATCACTAGTTCTGAAATTCAGCAGGACAGAGACCTAGTGTTTTGGGTATAACTCTCAAAAAAATCTAGTGACCTTGAGATTTCTACAGGAGGTATATAGATACCTAAGGAGCACTTTTGATATTCAAAGGTTGAATAATATCAGATTGGAAAAGGGTCTAATAGATCCATTTTCAGAGTGCTATTGCCCAGAAATTTTCAGCAGGACAGCGCTTCACTAAAAAGATCATATCTCAAAGATTTAGAACCCTTTGACCATGAGATTTTGACAGCACAAAGTAGTCTATATAAGAAACATTTTTGGTATAGATTGTCTAGGAAGATTCTGATTGGAACTATATAAAAAAATCGAGTTTTGAGCCTAACTCAGGATTTTGACAGCATTTCAACCTGACCTAGGCTTAGTGATTTGAGCATAGCTTCAGTTTTGTTCATCCTAAAATCATGAGAAATTCAGGAAACACACTTAACTAGGTGACGAACAATTTCCCTAAGGAGCACCTAGCCAGAAATTTTCTAGATAATCCTTAGAAATATTTGGACAGCAACTAGTTAAAAATTTTGCCTAATCACAACATCAAAGTATCAAACTAGCATGATTGGTACTTAAGAAACACAATTTAAATAAAGACCAAATAACACATGATTTAAGTTCATTTTTGGTTTAATAGCTTTTACATGATGCAAAAAGCGTCCTAAACTTCCTCACAAAGCTTTTTAAGCTTAAAAGCGAAGTTAGTGCCGGTAGCGGGGCATATATAAACATCTCTCCCTATAATAGCTAGTCGAAAATTATTCGTTTCTTAATTACCATACCTAACAACCGTGGTTAGTGTACCTGCAGAAAATCACAAAACATTCGAACCCTTCGTGCCGGCACTCACGAAAGCGTCCACATTCATTACCGTTCACCGTAGAAATGGCATCCATGTGTAAAGCCGCCGCATGGACGGCGTCCTATTTAACACTCTGACACGACGTGAGTGCCCATTGGAATAGGCCTCACTCATCCCTCACGGACTTTCCCGTGGTACCATCACGTATGAAACACGTGACGAGACTCAAACGCGACGTGGCACCCATTGGAATAGGTCCCACTAGTCCCTCACAGGACTTTCCTGTGGTACCACCACGTATGAAACACGTGATGAACTAGTATGGTTGTGCAAGAAAGTAAGTTTTGACAGGAATAAATGTGCTGGAAGTCACACTAAATACACCATAGAATACTAGCCACCTGAAAGAACCCAAAAATTCCCTCAAGGGCCTCTCGGACTAGATTAGACCTTAACGTCCTACTCTTTTAGCAAGATTATTAATCTTGGCAAATTTTATTCCAAAAACAAGTTTGTTAAGGTATTTTAATTACTCTGGTGCATATCATCACTCTGCTACCAGCTGTGACAGAACCGCCCAAAATAATTCCGTATTATCGCCTAAGTCTGTCCACGTGGCCATTAAGCAATAATAAAGAATTATTAAGTCGCTTCTGTTGGGTAAAGCCCGGTGAATCACTTATAACAGGATTGAGATATGCGCTAAGCCCACACGAAGGCGGGACCAGAGTACAACATTGCATTGCATTACATTACATTACATTACATTACATTACATTACATTACATTACATTACATTACATTACATTACATTACATTACATAAAAGTCCACAAGTTCTTAAGTACTTAATATTACAAACCAGGTTTTTCATACATAAAAGTAAATGTGATTCAGAGTTTAAACAGCGGAAAGTAAACTAAACGCGTGATACACACAGGAGGCCATCCATGCATATCACTCATCATCATCGTTCTCCCATTCAACCTCCCATCCCTCTGGAATAACACCAGGCCAGATAGGATTACCTGAAAACAACAAATTAAGCAAGGCTGAGTATACTAATACTCAGCAAGACTTACCCGACAAAAAGAAAATACAACTAGACATGCAAGGCTTTTTGGCTGCTGGGTTTGTTTTGCCAAAAGCGACTAAGAGTTGATCCTTATTTTCAGATTTTAGCTCCAATTCTAGTATGTTAACCATTCTAGGTGAGCACCTGCACTAAACAAGCATGTTGTGCAAACAATATTAAACAGGTAACAATATTAATCCAAAATGTTCCATAAATAAACATGGGGTAGCCAGTGGTCAAGCCAACTCGGATAACGGCGAGTGACCGATGATCGATCGATTTATATCCTTGCAAGGTAAACCCAAGATACACGGAAGAAGGTAGACCAAGTGCGGTGTCTACCCCAACCAGGCGATTCCCAACATCCCCGCTAGCCGCTCCCTCCTCCTCCCGGGTGAGCGTATACGTCCCGTCCGGTAAATCTACACGTTTACATGCACATGCATTAGATTATGGTGAAGGTGGGAGAATTACCACAAAACCAACTCTTGTTGGACACATTCATCCAGACATTATTATTTTCTCACAGAAATTATTAGGGTGGTGTGATGATAAACAAAACACTACTTTGATGGTGATTGTGTGCACATCTAAGCAAATTAAGTTACTTAACTTCACCAAACAGTAAGGGGGTGTGATTAAACTTCAAAAACAGAACCAAAACATGTTTTCACAATTTAACACCTTAATTGCCCTTTCTTTATTTAATTACTTACAACAAGCCTTACAAAAATAAATCCAAATTAAATCAAAAACATTTCAATTAAATCTAAGCTTCAGCACCCATCATCATATGCCTATTTAAAAGCTCTCCAACCAAAATAGAGCTTAATATCATTTATAATTTAGTTTATATGAAAAAAGATAAATTTCAGCTTAGTAAATCACTATTAATTCATATAAAAAGATTTAATAAACTTTTTGATCTCATCTTTCTCCTATAAGTCATGTATGCCAAAATTGAGCTTCGACCAAAGCATAAGTGCAGATTCAAATTATTTTTTAGATTTTGAATTTATACTCCTACACAAGATTAAATACAAATCATCTATTAAACAATTCCCTAAAATCAAATCCACTCTACCGGAGGTACTACTCAACATGGCAAAGCCCTAGGGTGCACATGTGGTTAAAGAAAAGGTCATTAAAGGGGCTATAAAAAGCATCAAACTTAATCTAGCATAGAGCTTACATAATTCATAACTTAAAATATACACATCAAAATCATGCAAACTTTGGTCACAGATCTAGATATGTCATAAAGAGCAACATATCAAAAATCAAGTTCATAGCATGTGTATTTTCAAACTACACTAAAAACACTTCAAACTTAGTTTGAATTTTTAATTTAAAAACTGTACAGAAAAACCCTATACATGTTTTCTAGAAAAGATAGGTTTCTTCACCAGGAACCCAACAAAATTGGATTTGCATTTTTCTGATTTTTCTACGATTTTCTACGGATTTTTGAAGTTGCTGCTGAAACCCTAATACACATTTACATAGAGACCCTCGACAGAATTCCAGAAATCACAAATACGCCCTTGGTTCACTAAAAACACCCTAGAAAGAAACAAAACGCTGCAATGCAGTCCTTGGGCGGCCTGTACCTCACCGGCGGTGGAAAATTGGTGGCCGGCGATGACAGGGCTTGGCCGGAGGAGGCGTTCCGGGCTTCCACGGACCTTGCCCAAGGGTTGCAGGGTGGCGACCGGACCAGGAGCGACCTCGCCGGGGGCTTACGCCGGCGCGGCTCTGCCCCATCCTCCGCAGCCGTGCCTGGACGGTGATGGCGTCGTCCGGCGGCCAGGCGACGGTGCGGTGGTGCTGGGAGCGGAGCAGGGGAACTTGAGGAGGGAGGAGGAAGGCCGGCCGGTGCTAGTTATGTGCGGACGGGTGTGCGCGGCAATGGCGACAAGGAGGCCCGACGGCGTGCGTGAAAAGGAGCCACGACCGACTCGATTTGCTTAAGAAGAAGGACGACGCTGCGACTACCATGAGGACGACGTGCACGACGAGGTCGAGGGCGAGCTATCACGGCGTGCGTGCGGGTCAAGCAGGCGGCCACCTGGCGTGCGTCATGTGCGTGCGGGCCAGGCAGGCGGCCGCTGGTGTGGGCTCGGTGCACAGGGGGAAAGCGAGACGGAGGGCCCACGGCCTTGGCGTGGTCCACAGCGATGACTTCGATGTATCCGTACACCGGCATAACGCGAGGAAGCCACGTGGCCGGCGTGGTCTAGATGCGTTTGCGACGCGCTGGGCGCGGCGACGACGTCGCCAGTCCCCAGTTCTATTTCGTTTAAGCCTCTTCGAAATTGCAAAACTTCAAAAATTGTCAACAAACTTGAAAATCTCCAAAAATAAAAGTTGTAGAGGAGCTATAAACCTACAACTTTCACAAAGCGCGACATATGTTTTGATGTTTGGTTTGGCGGGAAAAACGCGACGAAGATACAGAATTTCTCGGCCCCGTAACACTGTGCGCAGGAACTTCAACTCAAATTTAAGTGGCTTTGCACTCAAAATTGGAATGTCCGCCAATTATGAAAAATGTGTTCCCAAAGACAACGAAGAACTTTTATATTGGCAGATTTTGAACTTCTATAGAGAAATTTGGAGAACGCGCGAGAAAACCAAATCGGCTCTTTAGGATCTTTAGGGGTTTGACCGTGATTCGAGAGTTTGACCAAGGGTTTAGGTGCAAAAGTGTGCATAGTCAAGCAAAACATGCTTATAGACTAATTAATCTTGATTAGCACATCTAATTGAGGTATTTATCTTTAATAAACACCTGGGGTGTTACAGTCTACCCCCCTTAAAAGAAATCTCGTCCCGAGATTTGACACAAGATTAGAGGAGACAAAGGTAGGGGAGGAGTGGTGTCGGATAGGAGATGTATCCGTCGTTGTCGGTGCTATTTTTGACGGATTCATTGTAGTCGTGACTTTGGGCATGCTCTTCTGAGATTGGGTGCGAAGTCTATTGCATCTTTTCTTCTTAGTTCGATTTGTCTTGTCCTGCGGAGGTTTGTGACACTTTTTGACAAAATGCCCAGGCTGTTTACAATTGTAGGAAACGTGTGCACCGTGATCACATGTTGTTGTATAGCATTGTTGCTCTGCTGTTTAGCATGTGAAGGAAAATCGGTGCAGGTGATTTCCCACCCATTTAAATCCACCTCAGGCAAAACTCGCTCGTGACTCTTACTTCTTCTTTCTTCCTTCCTACGATCCACAGGAAGTTGTGATGATGATAGGAGTGAATTGGAATCTTGGTTCTGTTGATTTTGAGCTTCATGATTCTCAATAAATTGAATACATAGACTTGCTCCATAATAGATTCCGATATTGCTTGGGAGAGACTGTCGGATAGACTAGTTTGCGATAGCCCTTGATAACGATCTTGGATGGCATTTTGCACTAGTTGGCTTAACACCAAATTTTTGCCCTCCAAAATCTCCATGGTGTTGGCAAAGATATGCACCACATCTTGTGTTGGTGGAAGAGATGAGGACAAGTCATTGGGTCGAAGATTTACTGGATCTCCTTCGATGGATTTCATGGTCCTGAAATTTCGTGATGATTCGATTAGTTTCCCTAAGAGTACAAAAAACCCAGTATAGTTGCAATTGATAAGTAAGCATATCAATAGGTCAGAAAATTAGTGAACGCGATCTGAAGGGTTCATAGGGGTTTGTTTTTAAGGAAGGAGTCAATAGCCACGTTCTACAAAGGGTGGTCGGGAATCAATGATCGATACTCCCCTCTTTTCGATGGTCGCCACGGTGCGGTAATGATGGCACGCTAGGCGTTAGAGATAGGACCGGTAGATTAATGCGGCACCGGCCGCCGTAGTGAAACATGGCGATAATGGAGTGGCACATAATCGATGGAGCACGGATATGTAGGGAGTCCAAAGATCGTTAATGTTGAGTTGTGGGTGTAAGGGATTTTCTCTGGTAGAGATCGTCGTCCAGGTCATCCATAAGAATGCCGATTCTTTTCGTATCCATAGAGAATATTCGTCAGCCTCCAAAGGAATTTTAGAAAGAGAAAATCGTTTTCCGAGTCTAACCAACTCAGAGAAGAAGACGGATGGAGGGTTCTATCTTTATCTTATTCATGTCATACATAGGCCACCCATTTGGGGCAGTGATCTGACAGTTGTCACAGATGATAACCATTGGTATGTCGACGAGAGGGTGCACTACCATCGAGATACCCTTGGCGGCAATGATACTACGGTGAGGTGTAGGCGGTGATCAGTAGCTTCGAGAAGAGATGGTAGAGCGATGATGTTGTGTAACGTCATCATGGCTCGAAGAGGATGAGATAAATGACTCGAGAGGATTAACTATGGTATCAAAAAGAGTTCGAGGTATCCTCAATTTAGTATCGAATTTCTTTGAGAAAGATGATCGAAGGATTTGCCAAACTTTCGTTTTCTTATATCCCGATTCCATTAATTTGAAAGAAATGTGCAAAACGATCACAAATCACCGAGTACTCGAAAACTCCTCATATCTTGACTTTTGGAGAACCTTGATTGCTCATGAAAAATCTCTCGTTTATACGCCTTCACCTTAACTCAGTTGAGTTGATGTCGAGCGAACTTTTGTGAATAAGCGAAAGAATACCGAGTTGAAAAGTTTTCATAAGGATCTCTATAAGGAATGAGAATCTTAGCAATTGATCATACTAAGATTGCTAAAAGAAATATTTTAGGAGAGTAACAAGGGTTCGATGATGGATTAAGGGTTCTACCATTGTAGATCTAATGTCAATTCATAAGAATAGTCAAGGATGGTAAAGTCATAGAGAGCGAAGCTTGCTAAGAGTTCTTACAGATATTTAGTGGGAAAGATATGAAAAGACAAGCTAGTACAGGCATTTCAAAAAGGCTTGCTCACATGTCACTTTTTTTTAGTATTAGCGCCATCTTTCATCCCATTAGTAGTGCAATGACTTTAAACTGGATATGTGGTGCACCAATAAGACATGCTTGCAATATTAATGCATATCGATGAGTTGTGCATCAGTGGAATTGTGCACATAATGATGCTTATGATGAGGTGCATATAGTATGCTGTATATGCATATGAGCATATGATGCTTATGCACATGAACTTATGGTGCTTATGTAATGATGCATACCGAGTGATGCACATGATGCGTGCATGATGTAGTGCACACATGATGATGCACATGTTGATGAAATGTGTGATGCATATGCTCATGCGGCATGGTGCTCATGATGTAGTGTCGGCATGACTTGCTTTACCCATGAGGTTAGTCAAGGTAGAGAGGATAAACATAGAGTTAAGAAGTAATAGGTACGGTGAGTCGCATTCTCAAAAACCAAGATACCTAGCACGCTCCTAGTGGTAATCACATGGTGCAAAGACACTTGATACCCTAGGTTCCGTTGCGGCACCTTCGTTTACGGAACAACAACATCACCAACAAAAAGGACGATAGAGTAGAAAGATGGGAAATCGTCGGGACTCGTGCATGTTAGTTCATCCAAAGTCCCAAATGCACATGTTGTACAATGCATTTTCCATGCTCATGATTTAGGTTATTAAGGTTGCAAGATATGCATGCGATGATGATGCTCACGTGCTTACCAACAGATTTTTCATGCCTTATAACCATGTTCTCATTTATTTGTTTGTGAGCAAGCATAAGGAGGGTTGAGAGTTTATAGTGATCAATGTAGGGATATCGATGCAAGGAAAGTGGAGTGATCACCTTTACCTAGCCAAAGGAAGTTGGTGGATCACCTCTAAATTGAAGAAAAGGTGTATAAGCAATCGGAGAGTACAACGGGGTTCCACTTGACTCGGCAAGGATATGGGTATGCTTCTATTAGAAACCACCCTAAGAGAAGATGAAGATAGATGGATCCGGCACCGATTGTGTTCATCTGTGGATAGAAACATAAAAAACATATGTAGCATTCTTCCACCACCTAAATATCATCATCTTTAGGCAGGGGGTGTAAAGTCTCACGCTTTCCAATGATGGTATTCAACTTAAAGATAAAGCTGAGTCTATCATGTCCGAAAATTCAGATATCGCTTTGCTGGTATTCAACTTAAAGATAAAGCTGAGTCTATCATGTCCGAAAATTCAGATATCGCTTTGCTGTCGGGGTTGTTGGACAGCAGGCAGAGGATCACTAAGAATTCCATATCTTTCAGCTCAAGCGTCGAAAAATTCTGAATTTTGATCAGCATGTGTAGAATTTCATAAGCTTCAACTTTGGTATTCAACCCCAGGACAGATTCAACTTTTACAGAGGTCGAAAAATTCATTTACCAAAGCTCTGTCTAGCAGTTTTGACAGCAAACAGGAGCTTACTAAAAATTCGATATCTCTCAATATACACATGCATAGATGCTGAAATTTTGTGATAATTTCCATCACAAAATTATGAACCACTTTGATATTCAAGGTTTTCTCTATACCCTAATGGAAGATGACCTAAAAATTTGAATTTCAGAGATCACTAGTTCTGAAATTCAGCAGGACAGAGACCTAGTGTTTTGGGTATAACTCTCAAAAAAAAAATCTAGTGACCTTGAGATTTCTACAGGAGGTATATAGATACCTAAGGAGCACTTTTGATGTTCAAAGGTTGAATAATATCAGATTGGAAAAGGGTCTAATAGATCCATTTTCAGAGTGCTATTGCCCAGAAATTTTCAGCAGGACAGCGCTTCACTAAAAAGATCATATCTCAAAGATTTAGAACCCTTTGACCATGAGATTTTGACAGCACAAAGTAGTCTATATAAGAAACATTTTTGGTATAGATTGTCTAGGAAGATTCTGATTGGAACTATATAAAAAAAATCGAGTTTTGAGCCTAACTCAGGATTTTGACAGCATTTCAACCTGACCTAGGCTTAGTGATTTGAGCATAGCTTCAGTTTTGTTCATCCTAAAATCATGAGAAATTCAAGAAACACACTTAACTAGGTGACGAACAATTTCCCTAAGGAGCACCTAGCCAGAAATTTTCTAGATAATCCTTAGAAATATTTGGACAGCAACTAGTTAAAAATTTTGCCTAATCACAACATCAAAGCATCAAACTAGCATGATTGGTCCTTAAGAAACACAATTTAAATAAAGACCAAATAACACATGATTTAAGTTCATTTTTGGTTTAATAGCTTTTACATGATGCAAAAAGCGTCCTAAACTTCCTCACAAAGCTTTTTAAGCTTAAAAGCGAAGTTAGTGCCGGTGGCAGGGCATATATAAACGTCTCTCCCTATAATAGCTAGTCGAAAATTATTCGTTTCTTAATTACCATACCTAACAACCGTGGTTAGTGTACCTGCAGAAAATCACAAAACATTCAGAACCCTTCGTGCCAGCACTCACGAAAGCGTCCACATTCATTACCGTTCACTGTAGAAATGGCATCCATGTGTAAAGCCGCTGCATGGACAGCGTCCTATTTAAGACTCTGACGTGACGTGAGTGCCCATTGGAATAAGCCTCACTCACCCCTCACGGACTTTCCCGTGGTACCATCACGTATGAAACACGTGACGAGACTCAGACGTAACGTGGCACCCATTGGAATAGGTCCCACTAGTCCCTCACAGGACTTTCCTGTGGTACCACCACGTATGAAACACGTGATGAACTAGTATGGTTGTGCAAGAAAGTAAGTTTTGACAGGAATAAATGTGCTGGAAGTCACACTAAATACACCATAGAATACTAGCCACCTGAAAGAACCCAAAAATTCCCTCAAGGGCCTCTCGGACTAGACTAGACCTTAACGTCCTACTCTTTTAGCAAGATTATTAATCTTGGCAAATTTTATTCCAAAAACAAGTTTGTTAAGGTATTTTAATTACTCGGTGCATATCATCACTCTGGTACCAATTGTGACAGAACCGCCCAAAATAATTCCGTATTATCGCCTAAGCCTGTCCACGTGGCCATTAAGCAATAATAAAGAATTATTAAGTCGCTTCGTTGGGTAAAGCCCGGTGAATCACTTATAACAGGATTGAGATATGCGCTAAGCCCACACGAAGGCGGGACCAGAGTACAACATTGCATTGCATTACATTACATTACATTACATTACATTACATTACATTACATTACATTACATTACATTACATTACATTACATTACATTACATAAAAGTCCACAAGTTCATAAGTACTTAATATTACAAACCAGGTTTTTCATACATAAAAGTAAAGGTGATTCAGAGTTTAAATAGCGGAAAGTAAACTAAACGCGTGATACACACAGGAGGCCATCCATGCATATCACTCATCATCATTGTTCTCCCATTCAACCTCCCATCCCTCTGGAATAACACCAGGCCAGATAGGATTACCTGAAAACAATAAATTAAGCAAGGCTGAGTATACTAATACTCAGCAAGACTTACCTGACAAAAAGAAAATACAACTAGACATGCAAGGCTTTTTGGCTGATGGGTTTGTTTTGCCAAAAGCGACTAAGAGTTGATCCTTATTTTCAGATTTTAGCTCCAATTCTAGTATGTTAACCATTCTAGGTGAGCACCTGCACTAAACAAGCATGTTGTGCAAACAATATTAAACAGGTAACAGTATTAATCCAAAATGTTCCATAAATAAACATGGGGTAGCCAGTGGTCAAGCCGACTCAGATAACGACGAGTGACCGATGATCGATCGATTTATATCCTTGCAAGGTAAACCCAAGATACACGGAAGAAGGTAGACCAAGTGCAGTGTCTACCCCAACCAGGCGGTTCCCAACATCCCCGCTAGCTCGCTCCCTCCTCCTCCTCCGGGTGAGCGTATACGTCCCGTCCGGTAAATCTACACATTTACATGCACATGCATTAGATTATGGTGAAGGTGGGAGAATTACCACAAAACCAACTCTTGTTGGACACATTCATCCAGACATTATTATTTTCTCACAGAAATTATTAGGGTGGTGTGATGATAAACAAAACACTACTTTGATGGTGATTGTGTGCACATCTAAGCAAATTAAGTTACTTAACTTCACCAAACAAGAAGGGGGTGTGATTAAACTTCAAAAACAGAACCAAAACATGTTTTCACAATTTAACACCTTAATTGCCCTTTCTTTATTTAATTACTTACAACAAGCCTTACAAAAATAAATCCAAATTAAATCAAAAACATTTCAATTAAATCTAAGCTTCAAGACCCATCATCATATGCCTATTTAAAAGCTCTCCAACCAAAATAGAGCGTAAGATCATTTATAATTTAGTTTATATGAAAAAAGATAAATTTCAGCCTAGTAAATCACTATTAATTCATATAAAAAGATTTAATAAACTTTTTGATCTCATCTTTCTCCTATAAGTCATGTATGCCAAAATTGAGCTTCTGACCAAAGAATAAGTGCAGATTCAAATTATTTTTCAGATTTTGAATTTAAACTCCTACACAAGATTAAATACAAATCATCTATTAAACAATTCCCTAAAATCAAATCCACTCTACCAGAGGTACTACTCAACATGGCAAAGCCCTAGGGTGCACATGTGGTTAAAGAAAAGGTCATTAAAGGGGCTATAAAAAGCATCAAACTTAATCTAGCATAAAGCTTACATAATTCATAACTTAAAATCTACACATCAAAATCATGCAAACTTTGGTCACGGATCTAGATATGTCATAAAGAGCAACATATCAAAAATCAAGTTCATAGCATGTGTATTTTCAAACTACACTAAAAACACTTCAAACTAAGTTTGAATTTTTAATTTAAAAACTGTACGAGAAAAACCCTATACATGTTTTCTAGAAAAGATAGGTTTCTTCACCAGGAACCCAACAAAATTGGATTTGCATTTTTCTGATTTTTCTACGATTTTCTACGGATTTTTGAAGTTGCTGCTGAAACCCTAATACACATTTACATAGAGACCCTCGACAGAATTCCAGAAATCACAAATACGCCCTTGGTTCACTAAAAACACCCTAGAAAGAAACAAAACGCTGCAATGCAGTCCTTGGGCGGCTCGTACCTCACCGGCGGCGGAAAATTGGTGGCCGGCGACGACGGGGCTTGGCGGAGGAGGCGTTCGGGCTTCCACGGACCTTGCCCAAGGGTTGCGGGGTGGCAACCGGACCGGAGCGACCTCACCGGGGGCTTACGCCGGCGCGGCTCGCCCCCATCCCCCGCGGCGGCCGTGCCCGGACGGTGATGGCGCCGTCCGGCGGCCGGCGACGGTGCGGTGGTGCTGGGAGCGGAGCAGGGGAACTTGAGGAGGGAGGAGGAAGGCCGGCCGGTGCTAGTTATGTGCGGACGGGTGTGCGCGGCAATGGCGACAAGGAGGCCCGACGGCGTGCGTGAAAAGGAGCCACGACCGACTCGATTTGCTTAAGAAGAAGGACGACGCCGCGACTACCATGAGGACGACGTGCACTACAAGGTCGAGGGCGAGCTATCACGGCGTGCGTGCGGGTCAAGCGGCGGCCACCCGGCGTGCGTCATGTGCGTGCGGGCCGGGCGCGGGCGGCCGCCGGTGTGGGCTCGGTGCACGGGGGAAAGCGAGACGGAGGGCCCACGGCCTTGGCGTGGTCCACGGCGATGACTTCGATGTATCCGTACACCGGCATAACGCGAGGAAGCCACGTGGCCGGCGTGGTCTAGATGCGTTTGCGACGCGGCGGGCGCGGCGACGACGTCGCCGGTCCCCGCTCTATTTCGTTTAAGCCTCTTCGAAATTGCAAAACTTCAAAAATTGTCAACAAACTTGAAAATCTCCAAAAATAAAAGTTGTAGAGGAGCTATAAACCTACAACTTTCACAAAGCGCGACATATGTTTTGATGTTTGGTTTGGCGGGAAAAACGCGACGAAGATACGAAATTTCTCGGCCCCGTAACACCGTGCGCGGAACTTCAACTCAATTAAGTGGCTTTGCACTCAAAATTGGAATGTCCGCCAATTATGAAAAATGTGTTCCCAAAGACAACGAAGAACTTTTATATTGGCAGATTTTGAACTTCTATAGAGAAATTTGGAGAACGCGCGAGAAAACCAAATCGGCTCTTTAGGATCTTTAGGGGTTTGACCGTGATTCGAGAGTTTGACCAAGGGTTTAGGTGCAAAAGTGTGCATAGTCAAGCAAAACATGCTTATAGACTAATTAATCTTGATTAGCACATCTAATTGAGGTATTTATCTTTAATAAACACCCGGGGTGTTACGATCTACCCCCCTTAAAAGAAATCTCGTCCCGAGATTTGACACAAGATTAGAGGAGACAAAGGTAGGGGAGGAGTGGTGTCGGATAGGAGATGTATCCGTCGTTGTCGGTGCTATTTTTGACGGATTCATTGTAGTCGTGACTTTGGGCATGCTCTTCGAGATTGGGTGCGAAGTCTATTGCATCTTTTCTTCTTAGTTCGATTTGTCTTGTCCTGCGGAGGTTTGTGACACTTTTTGACAAAATGCCCAGGCTGTTTACAATTGTAGGAAACGTGTGCACCGTGATCACATGTTGTTGTATAGCATTGTTGCTCTGCTGTTTAGCATGTGAAGGAAAATCGGTGCAGGTGATTTCCCACCCATTTAAATCCACCTCAGGCAAAACTCGCTCGTGACTCTTACTTCTTCTTTCTTCCTTCCTACGATCCACAGGAAGTTGTGATGATGATAGGAGTGAATTGGAATCTTGGTTCGTTGATTTTGAGCTTCATGATTCTCAATAAATTGAATAGATATACTTGCTCCATAATAGATTCCGATATTGCTTGGGAGAGACTCGTCGGATAGACTAGTTTGCGATAGCCCTTGATAACGATCTTGGATGGCATTTTGCACTAGTTGGCTTAACACCAAATTTTTGCCCTCCAAAATCTCCATGGTGTTGGCAAAGATATGCACCACATCTTGTGTTGGTGGAAGAGATGAGGACAAGTCATTGGGTCGAAGATTTCTTGGATCTCCTTCGATGGATTTCATGGTCCCGAAATTTCGTGATGATTCGATTAGTTTCCCTAAGAGTACAAAAAACCCGGTATAGTTGCAATTGATAAGTAAGCATATCAATAGGTCGGAAAATTAGTGAACGCGATCCGAAGGGTTCATAGGGGTTTGTTTTTAAGGAAGGAGTCAATAGCCACGTTCTACAAAGGGTGGTCGGGAATCAATGATCGATACTCCCCTCTTTACTGATGGTCGCCACGGTGCAGTAATGATGGCACGCTAGGCGTTAGAGATAGGACCAGTAGATTAATGCAGCACCGGCCGCTGTAGTGAAACATGGCAGTAATGGAGTGGCACATAATCGATGGAGCACGGATATGTAGGGAGTCCAAAGATCGTTAATGTTGAGTTGTGGGTGTAAGGGATTTTCTCTGGTAGAGATCGTCGTCCAGGTCATCCATAAGAATGCCGATTCTTTTCGTATCCATAGAGAATATTCGTCAGCCTCCAAAGGAATTTTAGAAAGAGAAAATCGTTTTCCGAGTCTAACCAACTCAGAGAAGAAGACGGATGGAGGGTTCTATCTTTATCTTATTCATGTCATACATAGGCCACCCATTTGGGGCAGTGATCTGACAGTTGTCACAGATGATAACCATTGGTATGTCGACGAGAGGGTGCACTACCATCGAGATACCCTTGGCGGCAATGATACTACGGTGAGGTGTAGGCGGTGATCAGTAGCTTCGAGAAGAGATGGTAGAGCGATGATGTTGTGTAACGTCATCATGGCTCTGAAGAGGATGAGATAAATGACTCGAGAGGATTAACTATGGTATCAAAAAGAGTTCGAGGTATCCTCAATTTAGTATCAGAATTTCTTTGAGAAAGATGATCGAAGGATTTGCCAAACTTTCGTTTTCTTATATCCCGATTCCATTAATTTGAAAGAAATGTGCAAAACGATCACAAATCACTGAGTACTCGAAAACTCCTCATATCTTGACTTTTGGAGAACCTTGATTGCTCATGAAAAATCTCTGTTTATACGCCTTCACCTTAACTCAGTTGAGTTGATGTCGAGCGAACTTTTTGTGAATAAGCGAAAGAATACCGAGTTGAAAAGTTTTCATAAGGATCTCTATAAGGAATGAGAATCTTAGCAATTGATCATACTAAGATTGCTAAAAGAAATATTTTAGGAGAGTAACAAGGGTTCGATGATGGATTAAGGGTTCTACCATTGTAGATCTAATGTCAATTCATAAGAATAGTCAAGGATGGTAAAGTCATAGAGAGCAGTTGCTAAGAGTTCTTACAGATATTTAGTGGGAAAGATATGAAAAGACAAGCTAGTACAGGCATTTCAAAAAGGCTTGCTCACATGTCACTTTTTTTTAGTATTAGCGCCATCTTTCATCCCATTAGTAGTGCAATGACTTTAAACTGGATATGTGGTGCACCAATAAGACATGCTTGCAATATTAATGCATATCGATGAGTTGTGCATCGGTGGAATGGTGCACATAATGATGCTTATGATGAGGTGCATATAGTATGCTTGTACATGCATATGAGCATATGATGCTTATGCACATGAACTTATGGTGCTTATGTAATGATGCATACTGAGTGATGCACATGATGCGTGCATGATGTAGTGCACACATGATGATGCACATGTTGATGAAATGTGTGATGCATATGCTCATGCAGCATGGTGCTCATGATGTAGTGTCAGCATGATTTGCTTTACCCATGAGGTTAGTCAAGGTAGAGAGGATAAACATAGAGTTAAGAAGTAATAGGTACAGTGAGTCGCATTCTCAAAAACCAAGATACCTAGCACACTCCTAGTGGTAATCACATGGCTGCAGCACACTTGATACCCTAGGTTCCGTTGCGGCACCTTCGTTTACGGAACAACAACATCACCAACAAAAAGGACGATAGAGTAGAAAGATGGGAAATCGTCAGGACCTGTGCATGTTAGTTCATCCAAAGTCCCAAATGCACATGTTGTACAATGCATTTTCCATGCTCATGATTTAGGTTATTAAGGTTGCAAGATATGCATGCGATGATGATGCTCACGTGCTTACCAACAGATTTTTCATGCCTTATAACCATGTTCTCATTTATTTGTTTGTGAGCAAGCATAAGGAGGGTTGAGAGTTTATAGTGATCAATGTAGGGATATCGATGCAAGGAAAGTGGAGTGATCACCTTTACCTAGCCAAAGGAAGTTGGTGGATCACCTCTAAATTGAAGAAAAGGTGTATAAGCAATCAGGAGAGTACAACGGGGTTCCACTTGACTCGGCAAGGATATGGGTATGCTTCTATTAGAAACCACCCTAAGAGAAGATGAAGATAGATGGATCCGGCACCGATTGTGTTCATCTGTGGATAGAAACATAAAAAACATATGTAGCATTCTTCCACCACCTAAATATCATCATCTTTAGGCAAGGGGTGTAAAGTCTCACGCTTTCCAATGATGGTATTCAACTTAAAGATAAAGCTGAGTCTATCATGTCCGAAAATTCAGATATCGCTTTGCTGTCACGGTTGTTGGACAGCAGGCAGAGGATCACTAAGAATTCCATATCTTTCAGCTCAAGCGTCGAAAAATTCTGAATTTTGATCAGCATGTGTAGAATTTCATAAGCTTCAACTTTGGTATTCAACCCCAGGACAGATTCAACTTTTACAGAGGTCGAAAAATTCATTTACCAAAGCTCTGTCTAGCAGTTTTGACAGCAAACAGGAGCTTACTAAAAATTCGATATCTCTCAATATACACATGCATAGATGCTGAAATTTTGTGATAATTTCCATCACAAAATTATGAACCACTTTGATATTCAAGGTTTTCTCTATACCCTAATGGAAGATGACCTAAAAATTTGAATTTCAGAGATCACTAGTTCTGAAATTCAGCAGGACAGAGACCTAGTGTTTTGGGTATAACTCTCAAAAAAATCTAGTGACCTTGAGATTTCTACAGGAGGTATATAGATACCTAAGGAGCACTTTTGATGTTCAAAGGTTGAATAATATCAGATTGGAAAAGGGTCTAATAGATCCATTTTCAGAGTGCTATTGCCCAGAAATTATCAGCAGGACAGCGCTTCACTAAAAAGATCATATCTCAAAGATTTAGAACCCTTTGACCATGAGATTTTGACAGCACAAAGTAGTCTATATAAGAAACATTTTTGGTATAGATTGTCTAGGAAGATTCTGATTGGAACTATATAAAAAAAATCGAGTTTTGAGCCTAACTCAGGATTTTGACAGCATTTCAACCTGACCTAGGCTTAGTGATTTGAGCATAGCTTCAGTTTTGTTCATCCTAAAATCATGAGAAATTCAGGAAACACACTTAACTAGGTGACGAACAATTTCCCTAAGGAGCACCTAGCCAGAAATTTTCTAGATAATCCTTAGAAATATTTGGACAGCAACTAGTTAAAAATTTTGCCTAATCACAACATCAAAGTATCAAACTAGCATGATTGGTCCTTAAGAAACACAATTTAAATAAAGACCAAATAACACATGATTTAAGTTCATTTTTGGTTTAATAGCTTTTACATGATGCAAAAAGCGTCCTAAACTTCCTCACAAAGCTTTTTAAGCTTAAAAGCGAAGTTAGTGCCGGTGGCAGGGCATATATAAACGTCTCTCCCTATAATAGCTAGTCGAAAATTATTCGTTTCTTAATTACCATACCTAACAACCGTGGTTAGTGTACCTGCAGAAAATCACAAAACATTCGAACCCTTCGTGCCGGCACTCACGAAAGCGTCCACATTCATTACCGTTCACTGTAGAAATGGCATCCATGTGTAAAGCCGCTGCATGGACAGCGTCCTATTTAAGACTCTGACGTGACGTGAGTGCCCATTGGAATAAGCCTCACTCACCCCTCACGGACTTTCCCGTGGTACCATCACGTATGAAACACGTGACGAGACTCAGACGTAACGTGGCACCCATTGGAATAGGTCCCACTAGTCCCTCACAGGACTTTCCTGTGGTACCACCACGTATGAAACACGTGATGAACTAGTATGGTTGTGCAAGAAAGTAAGTTTTGACAGGAATAAATGTCTTTGGAAGTCACACTAAATACACCATAGAATACTAGCCACCCGAAAGAACCCAAAAATTCCCTCAAGGGCCTCTCGGACTAGATTAGACCTTAACGTCCTACTCTTTTAGCAAGATTATTAATCTTGGCAAATTTTATTCCAAAAACAAGTTTGTTAAGGTATTTTAATTACTCGGTGCATATCATCACTCGGTACCGGTAAATGTGACAGAACCGCCCAAAATAATTCCGTATTATCGCCTAAGCCCGTCCACGTGGCCATTAAGCAATAATAAAGAATTATTAAGTCGCTTCGTTGGGTAAAGCCCGGTGAATCACTTATAACGGGATCGAGATATGCGCTAAGCCCACACGAAGGCGGGACCGGAGTACAACATTGCATTACATTACATTACATTACATTACATTACATTACATTACATTACATTACATTACATTACATTACATTACATTACATTACATTACATAAAAGTCCACAAGTTCATAAGTACTTAATATTACAAACCAAGTTTTTCATACATAAAAGTAAAGGTGATTCAGAGTTTAAACAGCGGAAAGTAAACTAAACGCGTGATACACACAGGAGGCCATCCATGCATATCACTCATCATCATCGTTCTCCCATTCAACCTCCCATCCCTCTGGAATAACACCAGGCCAGATAGGATTACCTGAAAACAACCAATTAAGCAAGGCTGAGTATACTAATACTCAGCAAGACTTACTTGACAAAAAGAAAATACAACTAGACATGCAAGGCTTTTTGGTTGCTGGGTTTGTTTTGCCAAAAGCGACTAAGAGTTGATCCTTATTTTCAGATTTTAGCTCCAATTCTACTATGTTAACCATTCTAGGTGAGCACCTGCACTAAACAAGCATGTTGTGCAAACAATATTAAACAGGTAACAATATTAATCCAAAATGTTCCATAAATAAACATGGGGTAGCCAGTGGTCAAGCCGACTCAGATAACGGCGAGTGACCGATGATCGATCGATTTATATCCTTGCAAGGTAAACCCAAGATACACGGAAGAAGGTAGACCAAGTGCAGTGTCTACCCCAACCAGGCGGTTCCCAACATCCCCGCTAGCCGCTCCCTCCTCCTCCCGGGTGAGCGTATACGTCCCGTCCGGTAAATCTACACGTTTACATGCACATGCATTAGATTATGGTGAAGGTGGGAGAATTACCACAAAACTAACTCTTGTTGGACACATTCATCCGGACATTATTATTTTCTCACGAAATTATTAGGGTGGTGTGATGATAAACAAAACACTACTTTGATGGTGATTGTGTGCACATCTAAGCAAATTAAGTTACTTAACTTCACCAAACAGTAAAGGGGGTGTGATTAAACTTCAAAAACAGAACCAAAACATGTTTTCACAATTTAACACCTTAATTGCCCTTTCTTTATTTAATTACTTACAACAAGCCTTACAAAAATAAATCCAAATTAAATCAAAAACATTTCAATTAAATCTAAGCTTCAGCACCCATCATCATATGCCTATTTAAAAGCTCTCCAACCAAAATAGAGCTTAATATCATTTATAATTTAATTTATATGAAAAAAGATAAATTTCAGCCTAGTAAATCACTATTAATTCATATAAAAAGATTTAATAAACTTTTTGATCTCATCTTTCTCCTATAAGTCATGTATGCCAAAATTGAGCTTCTGACCAAAGCATAAGTGCAGATTCAAATTATTTTTCAGATTTTGAATTTAAACTCCTACACAAGATTAAATACAAATCATCTATTAAACAATTCCCTAAAATCAAATCCACTCTACCAGAGGTACTACTCAACATGGCAAAGCCCTAGGGTGCACATGTGGTTAAAGAAAAGGTCATTAAAGGGGCTATAAAAAGCATCAAACTTAATCTAGCATAAAGCTTACATAATTCATAACTTAAAATCTACACATCAAAATCATGCAAACTTTGGTCACAGATCTAGATATGTCATAAAGAGCAACATATCAAAAATCAAGTTCATAGCATGTGTATTTTCAAACTACACTAAAAACACTTCAAACTGAGTTTGAATTTTTAATTTAAAAAATGTACAGAAAAACCCTATACATGTTTTCTAGAAAAGATAGGTTTCTTCACCAGGAACCCAACAAAATTGGATTTGCATTTTTCTGATTTTTCTACGATTTTCTACGGATTTTTGAAGTTGCTGCTGAAACCCTAATACACATTTACACAGAGACCCTCGACAGAATTCCAGAAATCACAAATGCGCACTTGGTTCACTAAAAACACCCTAGAAAGAAACAAAACGCTGCAATGCAGTCCTTGGGCGGCCTATACCTCACCGGCGGCGGAAAATTGGTGGCCGGCGACGACAGGGCTTGGCCGGAGGAGGCGTCCCGGGCTTCCACGGACCTTGCCCAAGGGTTGCAGGGTGGAGACCGGACCGGGAGCGGCCTCGCCGGGGGCTTATGCCGGCGCGGCTCGCCCCATCCCCCGCAGCCGTGCCTGGACGTTGACGGCGCCGTCCGGTGGCCTGGCGACGGTGCGGTGGTGCTGGGAGCGGAGTAGGGGAACTTGACGAGGGAGGAGGAAGGCCGGCCGGTGCTAGTTATGTGCGGATGGGTGTGCGCGGCAATGGCGACAAGGAGGCCTAACGGCGTGCGTGAAAAGGAGCCACGACCGGCTCGATTTGCTTAAGAAGAAGGACAACGCTGCGACAACCATGAGGACGACGTGCACGACGAGGTTAAGGGCGAGCTGTCAGGGCGCGCGTGCGGGCCAGGCAGGCGGCCACTTGGCGTGCGGCATGTGTGGTGCATGCATGCACGGCGTGTGGCCGGCCCAGCGTTCCCGCTGGTGTGGGCTGAGTGCACAGGGGGAAAGCGAGACGGAGGGCCCACGGCCTTGGCGTGGTCCACAGCGATGACTTCAATGTATCCGTACATCGGCATAACGTAAGGAAGCCACATGGCCGGCGTGGTCTAGACGCGTGTGCGACGCGCTGGGTGCGGCGATGACGTCGCCCGTCCCCAGTTCTATTTCGTTTAAGTCTCTTCGAAATTGCAAAACTTCAAAAATTGTCAACAAACTTGAAAATCTCCAAAAATAAAAGTTGTAGACGAGCTATAAACCTACAACTTTCACAAAGGGCGGCATATGTTTTGATGTTTGGTTTGGCGGGAAAAACGCGACGAAGATACAGAATTTCTCGGCCCCGAAACACTATGCGCAGGAACTTCAACTCAAATTTAAGCGGCTTTGCACTCAAAATTGGAATGTCTGCCAATTATGAAAAATGTGTTCCCGAAGACAACGAAGAACTTTTATATTGGCAGATTTTGAACTTCTATAGAGAAATTTGGAGAACGCGCGAGAAAACCAAATCAGCTCTTTAGGATCTTTAGGGGTTTGACCGTGATTCGAGAGTTTGACCAAGGGTTTAGGTGCAAAAGTGTGCACAGTCAAGCAAAACATGCTTATAGACTAATTAATCTTGATTAGCACATCTAATTGAGGTATTTATCTTTAATAAACACCTGGGGTGTTACAATCCGCCGGTGTCCCCGTCCCCACCGTCCTTCTTAGCCTCGTCGTCCTTCGCGGCGGTGCGGCTGTGGTACTTCTTGAGCATGTTGCACTGCTCGAGGGTGTGGTTCACTAGGGTCTTGTGGTACGGGCACGACTTTTTTAGCATGTCATCGAACATGCCGGGGCCTCGAGGGGCCGCTCGAGGGCCCTTTCGGACCGGGTCGACTGCGAGGGCCTCATCCCCATTGTTGTCGTGCCCCTACGTGCGCGCCTCGCGGCGAGGCTTCTTGCTCTTCTTGCCCCCGCCTGTTCTTCTGCTGGGGCTCTTTGGACTTGCTGCCCTTCGCGGGTGCATCATCCACCCGCTTGCCTTTCTTGCCGTCTAAGATTGCTCCCACCGCCTCTTCGCCGGAAGCAAAGCTGGTGGCAATGTCGAACAGTTCGTTGGAGTCAACTAGCGGGCTCCGCCCGAGCTCGCGCACGAGGTCCCGGCAGGTCGTGCCCTCGAGGAAGGCATGCACGATCTCGGACTGAGCCACGCTCGGGACCTCTGTACAGCACTTGGAGAAGCGCCAGATGAAGTCCCGGAGCGATTCGCCTAGCTTCTGGGTGCATGCCCGCAGGTCCCATGAGTTCCCAGGGTGCACTTATGTGCCCTGGAAGTTTCCCACGAACGTGCGAACTTAATCATCCCAGTTGTGGATCTGGCTAGGCGGTAGGTGTTCGAGCCATGTCCGGGTTGAGTCCGCGAGGTGCAGCGGCAGGTTGCGAATGATCACTTCATCGGTGGTGGAGCCGCCCAGTTGATAGGCTAGGCGGTAGTCGTTGAGCCACACGCGAGGGTCCGTCTCACCCGTGTACTTGTTGATCGAGGTGGGCTGGCGGAAGCGCTAGGGGAAGCTCGTCGTGCGGATCTCCTAGCTGAACACACGGGTTCCTGTGCCTATACGTCGCCTCTTCGACAAGCATTGACAACGTTGCGGGTGTCGCCGTCTCGGGCCTGCCCACGCGTGTCAAGGATTCGCTCACTGACCGACGTTCTGCCCTGGTTGGTCGGTTGCCCCGCCGTGCCGACTACGTGAACGGACACCTCTTGGCCCTGGGCACCGCCATCGTCCCGTGCGCTGCCTTGCTGGTGTATGCGGGACGCCGAGCTTTCAGCCTGCTGCACGGCCGCCTGCTCGATAAGCGCCTGCGCCTCGGGGTGCAGGTTTCGCGCCTCGGGCGTTGAGGGCGCAGGCCTGGCCCGGAGTAGCGTCGCGGCTGTGCTGAGCTTCTGGCTCGCACGAGGTGGCGTGTTTGGGTCGTCGATGTTGAAATTAGCGTTGATGCGCACGCGGGCCTGCTTGACCAGCTCGCGCGCGCGTTCTCCGCGCGCGGAGGCCTCTCCGGCAATGGAGGCGCGTAGCAACCGCACCACACGGTACTCCTTCGCTAGCGTAGCCTCGAGCTCGTGCACTTGGGCCAGTTGCGCGTTGACATTTGTGGCTCTCGTTGGTGAGGTGGGAGGCACGCTTGGCCCAGGGTTCCGGGGTGCGCTGGTTCCCAGATTTCGGGGGGCTTCTCCGTCACCAGCCCCCGTCCCGTTCGTGCTGTCGGCCTGGTCGTCGATGACCACCACAAAGCACCGGAGTCATCGGAGTAGCCGAACCAGTAGTCCGCGGCGTCGAGGAACCGCTGGAACATCACCGGGTCTGGCACGCTGGAGAAGTCCCACTCCGCATACCCATGCGAGGTTGCGGGGGGCAGCTCGCTGGCCAAGCCATGGTACGACTCGTCGTTGGTGGTGGCGATGAGGTTCCGGACCGCCAGCAGGTGGTGGCCAGGAAGGTCCTCGTACGCCGCCACGTCGGTGCTGGCGGACAAAGCGTAGGTGGTCGCGGCATTGCACATCCCTTGGGGGAACTACGGCCCGGCGGCCGCGCGCTCCACCAGGGGCGCCGCCGCTGTCTCGCTGATGGGCGCATCGCTTCGCATTGTGGCGCGTGCGACCCGACGCCGTTCCATTCGCGCCTAGAGCAAGCGCCGGCCGCAGCGCCGTCGGTGTCGAGGTGCCGAAGGGCCCGCAGCGTCCGCCCGCGCGGTCGCCGGGGGCATCGGCGACAGGCTCGCCGAGAACCGACCCTGGCCTGGTCGACAGCCACGGGTGGAGCTCGGCGCGATTGGTGATGCGCATGAGGTAGTCGTTCCCCGTGGCCTGGAAGTTCAGGCTCCCGAACCGAATTTCGAATCTGGCTGGGAGGGGGTCCGAGCTACCCATGGAGTACCTCTGGGACCTGTACTCGGTGCAGATCACCATCGAGATGGCTGGTGGGAAGCTGATCTTCAGCGCGTGATCCCCTACCTGGCGCGCCAACTGTCGGTGCGGAAAGTAGTCCCGACACTAACTAGTACGAGTGTTGAGATCTATCTCTTGATGGCCGGTGCTAAGCAACACGATGACGCGGGTTTTATCCTGGTTCCGGCCGTGGGCCGTACATCCAGCAGGGGCACACTCAAGGCGCTGTATTGCGTTGCACCGTGGTGCTTGCAGAGGGGGGCTACAAGCGTGGCAAGAGAGGAGGCGGGCCTCCAAATCCCTGAGGTTTGATTGAGGCAGAGTGCGAATATCATGGTGAAGGCGGAAATTGTGCAAATGTGCAGCTATCCGTCGTCCCCCCGCGGCCAAGGGACTGTCTCCTCCTTTTATAGGCCAAGGGGAGGAGGTTTACAATCGTGTCGCACTGTTCTAAGCTACGCATAGTGGTATGGTGTACAACGACACGGAGTTGATGGTCGTCCTGACGAATCTTGCTCCTGGCGGGACGTCGCGGCGAGTCCTGTGCCCGTGCAGGAGTGGCTTCGAGGGCTGCGCTGTGGGAGCTTCTCGTTTGGTCGTCGTCCGTACGTTGGCTCAAGGGTGCGGCTGACGGAATGCTGGAGGATGCACAACGGAAGGCGTGGTGACGTCTCGTCGTCCTGGGCTCCCACAGCACAGGGGATGGCACTGCAGTGCCCGAGATGGCAGTACAGCGGAGGGGATGCCCGCACAGGGTCGGAGTTGGCGGAGCAGACGCGCTCCACTAGTCTGACGTCATGGCGTCGCCCCGTGCGGGCGCGGGGTAAGCGTCCGTACCCTTTTCGAGGGTTCCGCCGTCCTCTTTCGAGGGGTGCGGCGTGCTGGCCGTATGGGAGTGGGTGGCGCAGTGTCACGGAGTTGACACTGACCTTCCCGCATAGTTCTCCTACAGTGCCAGGGATGGCCGCACGGGGAGGGTTGACGGAACAACGTCAGGATGCGATTCCTAGGCGGTGTCAGAGGGTCGGCGTGGCGAGGATTCGCCTTTGACCCGGGCACCAGCGGCGTGTCAGAGCATATATTTAATTCTCTGGTGGGGGGAGCAGGCGCGGGGGCCGCGAGCTTAAAAAGGCCTCGAGCGAGGCGTAGATTCACCCGAGGGGGCATCCAGCCCTCGAGCGAGGCGGAGATTCGCCCGAGGGGGCGTCCAGCCCTCGAGCGAGGTGGAGATTCACCCGAGGGGGCATCTAGCCCTCGAGCGAGGCGGAGATTCGCCCGAGGGGGTGTCCAGCCCTCGAGCGAGGCGGAGATTCGCCCAAGGGGGCGTCCAGCCCTCGAGCGAGGCGGAAGTTTGCCCGAGGGGGCGTCCGCTTGATGGGCTCTGAGGTTGCTTGGGCCGTGGGCTCCTCCCCGCACCGGGCCGCGATTGTGCGGGGTGTGTTCTACGATTTGTGGGTTTCTTTGCGTTTTGTTATTTTTGCGAAAAAGGGGTTTGTTCCCGGTTAGTAGGGGACCCTCATGGCTGTCCCCGACAAGAAGTATATAGTTTAATATAGATATAAAATTAGCGATCAATGCATCTTGGTGGGGTGCTTAGTGGAGGATGACATGGCGCGTTGATGGAGGACGTCGTGACGCGTTGAGGATTGGTAGGGTGCTTAGTGTAGGATGTTGTGGTGCAATGCGATAATTAGTAATCAATGCATCTTTGTGGGGTGCTTAGTGGAGGATGACGTGGCGTGTTGGTGGAGGATGACGTGGCGCGTTGAGGATTGAGAGAATTCCTTAGTAGGGAGCGCTAATATAGTTTTGTATGATGATGTATGTGAAAGTAAGGATAAAAACCACAATTAGTTAATCGGTTAACATGGAGAACAATATAATACACTTTCAGTCGGAGAATCAAAAGTATAAATTATACAAACAGTTTTGTAGTAGTTACATTTACCATTTCATTTCACCAACTCTTGAAACAATAGCACATTCAATATAGTAAAGTCTCACAGTTTAAGTACTAGTTCAATTAATCACATAATCATTTCATGATGTGATGAACACAATAATTTTTTAGGGAAAACTATCATGGTAAACAATTGTAAAATAATCCAGAATAAAGAAAAATGTTCAAAAAGTTTCAGGTAAGAAATAATATAATTTCAATAAATATATGAATCATTTTGAGAACTAACAATATTGGGAGGAAAAGATAAGTTTCAGTCAGAATAGAAAGGTGACTTATAGCAAAATAAGAAGTGGTATGATCAAATAAAATATGTGCTCCAGTGCTCCATTTCTACATTAGAAAGTTGTTGAGTTTTTGAAATTCAAACAAACATTCCTTATTATAGCACTCCAAGATTTTAAGGATGCTTGGTATTGTTTCGTTGCATTAAGTATGAATAGTGTCAATTCACAAATTATTTTCAAAATGAATTTATAATTTGAGACAAAACTAGTTTAAACATTTCAATCGCCTTGAAAAAGTGTACCAATCTAGCTTTAAGTCAATCTAACTCTGCACATTGGCTAATCCAAACTCGAGGAACCGGCTCTGGTCAACTGATGCAGAGGAGGAATTGTCGAGGGCTCCTATATCCCTTTCGTAAAAATAGACAAGCAAATCATCTTTAAATTCTAAATTAAACCCATGTACAACATTTTTGTTTCACATTTTTTTTACATTCGTCAGTAATTTTAGAAAGAAACCTGCCTTAATAATCACCAACATTTATTTATGTTAACCAACATTTTTCACTATTTTACATTCACCAACATTATTGCTCAACATCTTTTTACATGCACCAACTTCATTTTTTTCATTTTTCTCGCTCAACATTTTTTTTACATTCACAAACTTTTCTATGTAAGAACATGATAATATAGCTAATCTAAAATATTGATTTTAAATATACAACAAAAACATAGTTATATTGGATCTTATTTTGTAGTATTAATTCCAACAAATACCATAGTATTGATCTCAAGCAGTGGAATGTGGGTAAGCTTTTGTGTGTGTGAAAGATGTCATATCCGGGAACAAAGAAGTTTGCCATACATGAAAGGAAGCCCATCAAACGCTCGGAAAAAATGTGCTGTCATTCATTTTTTGACAAAGGCCGAGCGCGCGCGGGGTTCAGTCTGGGTCTTATTAGACCCATCAGGCCCAAAAGGCCACTAACACACTTTTGTTTGTTTATTTCAGTCTCACGCACTTCCCTAAAAAAACTTGGTTTAGACATCACGGAATCCTTCTTTTTGAGTGCAATTCACTCAACACGATTGATGATGCAATTGGTCGTCGATAATGTTCCCTCGATCGGATCGAACAGAGTAACGCATCGATCAGAACGAGAGCAACACAGCAACTAGTAGGATATGCATGTTGCTTTGTTCTCAAGATACATAGTAGTATACTACTACTATATACAGTACGTACCTGCTGTGTGGCCGTGTGCGTCAGCAGAAAGGAAACCCTAGATAGCTCTCCACACATACAACGAGAGCCCCCGATCTCGAGGCCAGTGTGGATGAGGACGACACTTGTATCCTGCCGCTATGCTTTTGCACAACGCGTCGTCGCCGACTCGCTGGAGCATGGGTGAAAAGAGGTGTATGATATGATTTGTGTTAGAATGATGAATGATGTTTTTCTTTTTTCTTTTTTTTCGAAAGGGCCGTGGTGACTTCATCGATCAATCTTGAGGTTAGATTTTGAGCGCGTGTGTTCATAAGGACGGGTGTGTATGCGGTGTGAATGTCTCTGATGTACTGTGTAATTCGAAAAAATAAGCTTTTTCTAGAGAAGATACTATAGATATGATAGGTAAATAGTGATCACTTTTCACCTCTCTTTTTCCCAAAGAGAACGGGCTCTAGCTAGTTGACGTACTCCTGCTGCAGGTGCAATGTATATTTGTTGCACCGTATAATACCGATGGACAGTTTATCTGCCACTTACCATTTCTCTCTCGCTGTCGATGATACATCATCATATCTACCAGTAAAAGATTAACATCATTAATGTCTGAAATAATAAACTTAGACAAATAAGAGAACTTGTGCTGAGTCCAACAAACGGATGGGTAGTTGTTTCAAAAAAAAAATCATTTAAAAAAACACGGATGGATAGGTTCCAACAAAGAAACTCTACCAGCTGATCAGTTATACGATCAGTTTGCTATCTTGCTATACATAGAATTTTTAAAGTGCTCATATAATTAACATGAGTCATGAAATCTAATGGTGGAGAGAGAGAAAATAACTCTAGCAATAGTGTTGCTTAATGGTATGCTATTTTCATTCGTCCAAAGTTCATGCTAGCATAAAAATGATGTCTTGACGAATTGACATGGTGATGACATGCTATGATCAAGAGAGAATTTCCCACCAAACATCATCCCACGAAAACAGGCGACGACCAAGCTGCACAAATTAAATTATTAAGCAGTAACTAATTAATGTAGTACCACTGTAGTGGCATCTCGATCATCAACATATATACGTAGATTAAGATATTCACCCACACAATATGGTCCACAAACCCTTTACTTGCGACCCATGACTATTGACCAGCAGCGCGCTAGCTACATCGTCTTCCTGCTGAATAATCACATCCACCATATAAGCTCCTGTGAATCTGTGATCACGACGAATTGAACTATGTGGTCAAACTAAATGGCCGGCTTAGCAGCTAGTTTTCGCTCTAAACTGACGAAATGTCCAGATGCGTGCACACACATTTGATCCACAAAAGATTATTGCACGTACTATCGTAGGTTAACTGTAACCAATTCACTGTGTTCATGCGTGAGTGTCCACGGGTCAAGGGGACAAAAGACCATATAAAAGTGGAGCTCATCACGCACACGAATGGGGTGGCAGGAGAGAATATCGGAAAAGAGAAGCTTGGCTCCATCCTCGACGAACCCTGCTGCAGTGCTGCTATATGAACTGTAATTTGTCGTCTACATACAATATAATGCGATCTGATCGAATAATAATGTTGCATCTATCGCTGGTATATAAATAGGAACACGTAGGAAGTCATAGTGTGCAACACACACGTACAGGTGACAGGACTAGTTGTCTGGAGGAACGAAGATGCATGGAATAATTCGGGAAGGAACAATGCTTTGAGCTGTTGTGCAGTGGGTAGAATAATTTGGGAAGGAACAATGCTCTGAAGTCTGAACAACTGCAGTTGCATGTGTATAGTATTTTATATATGTTAAGGACCCAAGGTTTCCCAAGAGGAAATGTTGCCTTTCCCCCCTTACTGTGCCTAATGCATGTTATTCCATAAAGCCATAAAAACGAATTATACTTATATACATCATTGGCTGTCTTTAATTTTATTTTTCTCTTAGGGCATCATTTACCAAACACAGATATATATATAGATTCAAGAGTGATAATAACTGAAATGAGGTGTACTACGAGCTCATGCATATGCCTGAGTTCAATCCTTATGATGAAGCTCCGTGCATGTGTTGACCCTGTAGCAAAAATGCGTTGGAGCTAGTGCATTATATTAGATAGCGTGAAAATCCATCTTTCTATGATCAACTGGCTGTTACTCTATTGGAGTAAAAAATATCATATAAAGACTGTTTTTTAGAAATGGGAATATATTGAGCCTTTTGCATCAATCATATATTCATATAAAGATTGTAATCATGCATATGGAATTCGGAGCAGCTAGCTAGCACTAAGAGTGCAAAGTGATAACCGTTAATTATGTGCACCTCCGAACCTCTTTAGTTCAATTATTTGTACCTCTTTAGTTCAATAGTACAAATAATTGAACTAAAGAGGTTCGGAGTGTCGGAGGTGCACCACGTTATAACCAATTTGCATCACCCCTAGCTAGTATTCAGTTAACTAAACAATGAAGTACAAACCAAATCAACAAAAAAGATGTATTTACAAGACCCATGTATTTCCTTGCAACTTAAAGAATTATTATACAAGAATTTAGATAATGCAACTAGCTAGCTAATCGTCGGAATTATTATTTCCCTCGAAACAACACAAGTGTTGGGAACTATTTCCGTAGAAAATGCAATTTTTTTTACAACACTAGCAAAAAATATAATAATATCGGTCTACTTGTTAAAACTAATTTATCCGTTTTTTAAAATTGTTAAAAACTATTGTGATCAGTATTTGGATTATTTGACTACGGACAGAAAAACATTTGTGACAAGATAGACATGAGGGGAATTAGTAATACATTCTTTCGCCAATCAAAAAGGTGACACTTTGAAGTTTTCTGAAGTCAACTATTTGTAACTTGGGAACATGTCATGTGCAAATCAGATACCTTATGCAAACTTAGAAAATTTGGAAACGATTAGTTTGCATATAACCGCGCGTCACGAACATCTCCAATAAAATTTTGTGATAACCCCCCTCGGCGAACAGATACTCGACAAAGAGCTCTTTGCGGAGTGTTTTTTATCGGACACTCAACAAAAAGTTTGTCATGTGTCGAAGAGACGCCCGGCAAAGATTTTTCAGAAAAATAAAAAAAGTCAATATGAGCACATGCACGTCCGCCACCGGTGCCGCGACGTGGGAAAGAGGAGCAGGGACGCTGGTGGCCATGTTGCTGCTGAGGTCGACGGCCTGCGCCGCCATTGGTGGCACCGACCGTGTCCCCGAGAGGGCCGACCGCACCACCGCTGGTGCCCTAGCGCACGCTTTGTGGTCTATGAGACTACGACCACGCCACCGGCCCCAACGCTACAGCTCGGCCAGGCCACGGCGCGGGATCGAGAGGGCCGTCCGCACCCCACCGGCCCCACCGCTGTACTTCGGCCAGGTGACGACGATGACACCTATGCGAGGGGTCGGCTGTCTACGCGCTATTGTCCGCACAACCGGCCGTCCATGCCCCGCGTCCCCTGCCGCCCGAGCCGCCCCGCCCGCCGTTGAAATTTTTGTACATATTTTTTTCTATTATTTTAATCCATCGCAGTTGAAATTTGACTTGACTGAAAAAACTACTTGAAATGCAATTGTTATACTTATTGTTTCTATTATGTTAATCCATCGCAATTGAAATTTGACTTGATTGAAAAAACGGCTTGAAATGCAATTAATTGTTAAATATAGCAAATAAATAAAATATATACCAAAATTTAACATGGAGTACCACATGTTATATGTGAAGAGTAGAAAAGGCTTGAATGGTAGAAAAGGCAAAAAAATATTTCTTTGCTGAGTGAAAAAAACACTTGGCAAACTTGCTTCTTTGCCGAGTGTAAGAAAAAACACTAGTCAAAGAGCATGTTTATCGATTGAAAACAAATCAGGGAACAAGGAAGTTTTCTGAGTGTTTTTTTCTCACGGCACTCGGCAATGAGTTTGTTGCCTAGTGCCCGAAAGATTGCACTGGACAAACTCCTTAGCACTCGACAAAGTTGGGATTTCTTGTAGTGACTATTGTAGTAAATATTTTTATAAAAACATGATTTTAATAGGTTGATGTCAAGAAGACGACATTTACTTTAGAATACAGTTTTTATGATATTTATAAATGAAATATAAATTAAAAGGTGGAGGGATTATTATTTTTGCTATAATATAGTAAACATATATTTTTATAAAACTAATTTTCAAGATAAATCCACTCATATTACTTATCATTCAAACTCAAAACGAGAAAGGTAACTTTTAATCAAAATTTAAAATGATTTGCTTTAGGTAGACAACCATAACGGTACTTACTTGCATGCATGTGCTTCATACATGTTAAAATCTAAAAATATCAAGAAATTTGGGTTTTTGTGAAAGCAATTGCAAACCACAGCTAATATTTTTCTCCTTTGATATGTACTATCACAATTTTTTGTTTTATATATCTGCAACTGCAAAATTACCGGAACTAAAAGGTTAAGTACTTAGTGGTAGGACCCAACCATGTTTTGGGTCTCTACTTAGAAATATACTCCCAATGTTTGACTCAAACATTGTCCAAAACGACTTTTAATAGCGAACCGGAGGGAGTGCATACTTATATGAGCACACTGGCAGCATGCAGTTTATTGTGTTGGATTGCTAGCTTACACGCGCACTGAATTTACGGATATAACGGAATTCAGAAATTGCTTTATGTCGAGCGTCGTCGTAGCTGGTACTGTACGAGTGGTATCCCTCGAAGTGAGGGCCCGGCCGTGCCGGGATACAAGCTGACCAGCGCGCGGCGCGCGCACGTGCTGCTGCGACGACACGCCCGTGCCACGCCCCCGAGTTCCAGCCCCCCTGCCGCGCGCGCGCGCCTCTCTCTCTTCGGCTCTTCCCCCGTCGTCTATCTCTCTCTCGCATCGATCCCATTCTTCCCAGCTGATCAAATAATGTCATCGACAGCGACAAATCAAATAATGCCATCCATCCTCATCGAGATCAATAATTTGATTGGCCGGCTTCAATTTGTACGCGCCCATGCACGCACGCACGCACGAACGAACGCGCGATCATCGATCAGCTAGCTGCCCGGGATCGCCGGCGACGACGACCTACTGCGGGCATGACTGCATATGCCAGTTAATGGTCACGCATGGATCCATCTTTTCCGGCGACCGGCCGGCGGCGGCGCCTGCCCTGGGTCGACCGGCTGCCACCTGAATGTTTTTCTGTTCTTGCTTGTGTCATGACCCACCAGCAGGGTGCACGATCGGATGATGGGATCGAGATCCTGACTGGGCATCGTCTACCTAGTATGTTATGTAGTGCAGCTGCATGCATGCATGTACCAGCTGGAAGAGGGCAACTGGTCATGGCTGCAACCAGCATCGGGTATGGCTACTATGGCACGTACGGTGGCGGTGCGCCGGCGCCGGTGATGGCGATGCGCGCGCCGTAAGATGCGATGCTTGCAAGTGGTAGCAGGTTTTTCGCCCGTGCGTGTAACGTGTATCCCAGAGCTATAGCTGGAGCTCCAGGGTGAATATGCAGGAGTAAGCTGCAGTGTAGCACTGCAAGTTGCTGCATGCGGCTAGTCAACAGCTTAACACGCAAGCAAGGTCATGATTGAGTCAATGATCTTGGTTCTCCGAAAGAAAACTGCCTTACGAAGACTTTCTAGTTCTGTTGGCTGCACACACTCACCTTTCACTGCAAAGAGCAACGACGCGTGTATATATGTGGCACATAATTGAAAGTATTGCACAGTGACCTTAGGGAAACGGGAAAACGTACGTAACACGTGTACTGTACGTCTTGCAAGCTTGCCAACAACACAAGCAAATCTGGGATCTCATCAAGGCATGCATGGAAAATTTTCACTTCTCCCATGCATGATTGTGTCTGTCTCACACACACATTGCGCTGGAGATTGTCATGTCTAGGAAAATGTGCGGGTTTTGCATGTTTCATTTCTTTTTTTTTTGAAGTCAGTAGCATTCATACTTTTGGAGTAAAGCTACTAATTCCTTCTTTTCATTATGCTCCCTCTAATCCAAAGTGTATAAGGTATTTTAGTCTTGTTCAAAACTCTCTAATATTGACCAACTTTATAGAATGATGCACCAACTACATCTAAACCAACATCAGATATAGTTTAATTAAATTGACGTTCTTGGTACGAGATGTTAACATATTTTTCTATAAACTTTATTAAGGTTAAGAATTTTGACTTTAAATATTACTGGAATACCTTAAATTACATCTTAATGGAACGAAGGAAGTACACATACCATCCATTGTGGCACTATAGGCGCCAAATTGTGAATCTAGATAGATATCAATGTGGTTTACTTCAACAACAGTGAAAAAGATAACTCAATTCACCCAATGATTTGAGATCAGACGATGCATACCAAGCGTGAAGTGAGGAACCGGCCGGACATTATTTGAAGCTTTTACCCTAGATTTGTATTAGATCTATATATATACTCGGGACAAGTAAATTATACGACAATCAATGCTATCCATTCGTCACTTGAAAGACTAACAAGACCTCTCGCCTAGTATAATAAAATATGGCAGCATGTGTAAGGATTGGAAGAGGAATGGAAACGGAATGTGGAACAAAGGAATGGGACCTAGTAGGTTAATTCCCTGACTCCCACACACCGCTGGTCAAATGATGACCAAAAGCTTGTTTTTATTCGCACCAAAACACTATTACATGCATACAAGCCCAAAGTATCAGACAATCGCCTAAAGCTGTTTATGGGAAGTGTGTGAAAATTTACTGGCGGCTAATTAACCATCGCCTAATTAAAGTTCATGCTCTGAAGCTTTTTGCAGATGGAGACATGTCATTGCTCCTTCTGAGGCCATTTTTGTGGCAGGGTTCCCTAGTCCAGAGACAACCCCCCTTCTTTCCTTCAGTACATCCAAAACCGGCCATGACCAAATGAAAACACTCACTGTACCGAGCACTATCCCCAGCCTACAGGATTTCACAGCTAACTCCCATTCCTCCACTGTCTATAGTCTATATTTTGTTGTAGCATAGCTTGTCTTTGGTGAGAGCCCACATTATCCCAGCTCTACCCCGCCTGCCTGCTTCCCTTTATATATAACTCACATAATCTTCATTCTTGCAACATCACAAGCACAAGTTTAGCTTTCACACCACATCTGGCGCTCCTGCTTGTCTCTAGGCTGTTGTGTTCTTGCTTTCAAGCTGAGCATAACCAAGCAAAGCCAAGGAAATAAAGGTACCTTTCCATGGTATATGTGTGTTCATATACTTTTGATCAGGAGAAACTTATATAAAGGTTGAAGTTCTTTGTTGAGCAAACATATATAGCTTTGTTTGGTGTAATTTTTCAGGTGAAGAAGGATGCATCCAAGCTGCTCGCCGCTGACAGTGCCTCCGGGCTTCCGGTTCCACCCGACCGACGAGGAGCTCCTCTACTACTACCTGAGGAAGAAGGTCGCTTATGAGCCCATAGATCTGGATGTCATAAGGGAGATCGACCTCAACAAGCTTGAGCCCTGGGATCTCAAAGGTAATTAACTGCCAAATTCTGACAACTAACAACAACCATGTAATTATCTCTGATAGATGTACCCGTCGGAAGCATGCTGCATGAAAAGGTAACTCACAAGATCTATTCATGGTGATGCAGATCGGTGCAGGATTGGTACGGGGCCCCAGGACGAGTGGTACTTCTTCAGCCACAAAGACAAGAAGTACCCAACGGGGACACGCACCAACCGGGCCACGACGGCCGGGTTCTGGAAGGCGACGGGGAGGGACAAGGCAATCTTCCTCGGCAACGGTGGCAGGAAGATCGGCCTGAGGAAGACGCTGGTGTTCTACACCGGCAGAGCGCCTCACGGCAAGAAGAGCGACTGGATTATGCACGAGTACCGCCTTGACGACGACAACGTTGAGGTGCCTATAACTGTAAGCACTTAGAAGCACACAACAGCTACTAATTTTGATGCAATGTGCAACGTTGAGGTTGCTGAAACATGGGATGCCGCAGGAGGATGGATGGGTGGTGTGTAGGGTTTTCATGAAGAAGAGCATCCAGAGAGGCTTCGACCAGCAGGGAATGGCCGCGGCGGCGGCGGTCGACGACGACGAGCTCCTCCATTCCTTCCAGCACTACTCGCCCGGCGCTAGTGCAGCGACGCCGGTGGCGGACCAGAAGCACGGCCTGCACCAGCAGCTCATGCACGGCGGCTTCTTCCCCGCCTTCGACCCCTCCATGCACCTTCCACACCTCACAAGTGCCGAGGCGCCGCCGCTGGGTACCACGGGGTTTATGTCCGGCTCGCCGCCGGCCGTCGCCGTGAACCCGCTCGGCATGGCCTCCTCCTCTTCCCAAAACCTGGTGAAGCTGACACCACCCTGCGGCACTGCCGGTGACATGCCGCTGAACGGCGGTGAGCGCTTCGGTGCCGCCGCCGCCGCCGACTGGTCTATCCTCGACAAGCTGCTGGCGTCGCACCAGAACTTGGACCAGCTCTTCCATGGCAAGTTCGGGGGAACACCTCCTGTAGGGGTTTCCCAACATTACCACCAGCGACAGCAGCAATGGATGGAGATGAGCGCGTCTTCACTGCAGAGGCTGCCTCTCCATTACTTTGGCTGCGAGACTGCTGATCTCAAGTTTTCCATGTAGCTAGATTGAACGATGGTCGATATGTAATGAATCACCAGGTTTTTTTTCCTACTATACAGCCCCTTCTTCAACCTCCAGCTCTACCTCCTCCCGCCGCCCAATCCCTCCCCCACGCTGCCCGCCTCCTGCCCTCCCCACCGCCACCATCGGCTCCGTCCTCCGCCGCCGTGCCTCAGCTGCCCCGCCACCCGCCACCTCCGCCGGGGCCTCCCTCAAAGTCCGGCGGTAATGAGCACCGACCCCTAAGTCCGAACCCTTAACCCGAACCCTACCCTGGCCCTAATCTCGCGGGAGCATGGCCGGAATCGGAGAAGAAGGGAGGAAGTGCATGCGAAGGAGAGAAATTCAGGTGACGAAGACTTCTAAAATATATACCTGGGTATGAGTTTAGTTTTCCCCTATGTAATCTGTCCCTGGAGAGGATAGGATGGCATGCATGCTCTTGTAATTTTGGGTATGGTGGTTAATGGGGTGAATCAGTTTTTTCCCTCTATTAATTGTTTTATAAAATTTTGTTTGTTCCTGGATTGTTTATAAGTGTTTTTAGTTTTAATTTTAAGTCTTTCACTGTGTGCAGCATTTCTTCTCTGAGATACTTATTGATATTAGAATTTTGCTATATGACACAAATAAAACGCCAAATCGCTGTTAAGTGTTAACCATTATTATTACTATTTCCATATACTGTATGAATAGCAATGCGACATCCAGCAGTCAACACATCTTACTGCTCATGTACTTGTATACTGCTTCAAACAGAATGTTTACCGTTACTGTGAATGGTTTATTAAGGAATTAATAAGGAGGGAATCAACAATGCAGTAACCTGAATAATAATTGGACAAAACTCAATTTCAGAATATATATTTTGAATTTAATATAGGAATGATATAAAATAATATTCTTCATATAACAGAATTAAAGTTGCAAGACACACACATATATATAGGGCGATACTAAAATGCACCCGGTGCATTACGTATAGTAAATGCACGGACCACTGCGGTTGCAACTTCGCAGCTGAACCAATTGCAACTTGACAGACCAATTGCAACTCGACGCGAACCAATTGCAACTTGACGGACTAATTGCAACTCAACGCGAACCAATTGCAACTAAACCCAGCCGAGCTGCAACTAGGCGCGAACCAATTGCAACAAAGAGACTAACCGATTACAACTGTGACACTGTACTAATTGCAACTTGACGGAACTAATTACAACGAGTCTAACTCTGTTGCAATTGGACATGAACCAATTGCAACTAGACTCCTAGTTGCAACCCGACGTGAATAAATTGCAACGAGAATGAGCCCCGATTGCAATCGGACAAGACCTAGTTGCAACAAGGTGGGTGCATTCTCTATACGAAATGCACCCGGTGCACTATAGCAAAAACAAGATATATATATATATTAAAAGGTCATCAGTAAAATGAGAAATAGCTATAAACGAAATTAATTTTAAGATAGTGAAAATAAACAAAGTACCATGAAGAACCTAAAGAGGAGTACCAATTTGGTAGGATCAAGATCAAGTACCAAAAAAGAGAAATTACTATGATATATTTAATTATTTTTTGGTAAGTGTAAGGAATCAAATGCTCCTAGCCTAAGAACAAGTATAACGGAGGCGTATGAGCCGGCGACAACCAATACAGAAGAGAGAGAAAGGAGGAGAGAGAAGGGAGCGGACGACACGGCGGTGTTGACGGTGAAAATCCGTCAACCTAGCCATGAGTTTACCTTCGGTGTTGGCATAACTTTTGTATCTTATTCATTGGTACTAACCCCCGTGGTATAACAAGTTCACTTGTGCATGTCGGTTTTGGAGTTATGTGTTTACGCGGGGTTTTAACGTTGAAAGCAAGACTTCCGGATAAGTTCATTAAGCACCTCATGACAAGACCTTGAAGCCCGATACAAGTCAAGCAATGAAGTGAACATGACTCCAAGAGCCCAAGGACCAAGCCCGAGAAGATGATAAACTCCGAGGACCGAACCGAAAAAGTGCTTGAATCTTGCAAGACAAGGAGTTGAGTCCAATTCGGAGAGAAACCGACGTCAAGGGCCCACATGCAAAAGGGGAGAACATCTAGAAGATGTGGGAAGCAACACCGGCGAAGCGAGGCCGCGGGATGGGCCGAATTGGGCCCAGGCCGGTCGGCCCAGGCCGGCCGGCCCAGCCCAATTCGGGGCCCAATCGGCCTCTCCTTTGACCTAATTGCTTCTCAGGCTATAAATAGCCCCCTGACCGAGAGCCACGGGAGAAGATTTCGTATTCCGCCGCCGAGGAGCAGAGAAGCTTGAGGGACACCAACTTGAAGATGAGGGTCGTGCTAGTTGTCTAGGGTTTCCCTGGCCGACGTGGGAACCTTGCATGGAAGACCACGTCGGAGCTCGGAGCGAGGATCAAGATCGAGAGAGGGCCCGGTGGTGATCTTGTTCATGTAATCATTCATGGTGAAGTTTGTAAGTGAATCCGATTTCTAGCGATTAAGTGCCTTCTCGATGATTTTGATTTCTTCTTGGTTTTGCTTCTTCTACGATCTATACTTAAGATAGATTACATAGGGTGCTCTTGTAGCCGCGGTGGCTAGAGGTGCATACGGACCGGCCAAGTGATTTCAACTTGTTCTATCGAGCTCGCCCTAAGCTCCCCGCATGAATAGGGATACGTTGTGACGAACGGGGGTCTCGAAAGGCGGATGTTTTCGGAGTCGGATGGGAAGGCCACGATTTAAAGATGCTTTTAATGAGATTCGCTTTGCTATCTTCATCTATCTTGTTTGGAGCTACAACATAAGCATGATCTAGATTCTCTAGATTGGTTATCTCTTGCTTTCTCTTGCTACCTCTTTAGTAGATTAGATTAGATTCGTTTTCTTTATGAGTTAGTAGATTAGATGCAACTTACCTTCATAAGATAGCTTACCTTGCTTTACTAGATTGAATCCTTGCGTTGCACATTGTTCCACGGATTCGATACCTTGGGTTCACCACTCGAGGGAAGAAGGGTCCCTTGACTACGAAGGGAGACTTGTCCGCTTGCAAGTCACAAACGAACTTTGATACAACTATTAACCGTCAACAAGCCCCTTTTTCTGGCGCCGTTGCCGGGGACAAGCAATCAAGATCCGATCTAGTATCGCTTATCTTTCAGTTTTTCTTTTGATTTTCTTTTGCATCTCTTATGTTTGATCATCCCCAAAAAGAAAAAAAAGAGTCAATCTAATCTAGTTTTGATTAACCCTAGTTTTTATGTTTAGATTTTTGTTTTATTACTAACCCTAACCGGAGATGGTTGGCTACCTCTCCAAGAAACCCAAACTTTTTTGTGGATGATCCAGGAAAACTTTACGAGCAAAGGTGACATGCAACACAAGCTAAAAGGGTGGAAACCCTAGATTCAAAAGTTGAAGTCGAAGGACCGTCGAAATCTCCAAGGGAATCACCACCTCCAAGTCAAGACGCCGGAAGGCCGTTCAAATCAAGAGGAGGATGGAGAAGATGGAGATGGAGAAAGAAGCTCAACACCTAAAGGCCGCCAAAGCAAGATCCACATGCAAGGAGTGTGAAGTGTTCATCGTGATGAAGGTGCTAGACGCAAGTGGGACAACTTGCCGGGCGCCCGATTGGTGACAAAGAAGAATATCCGAGACAACTCCAAGGTCCCAAGACGGTGAAGGCTACTCAAGCTCATTCGGGAGAGATGAAGCATCACACTAGAGACCATGAAGATCACGACCGAAGGACCGGAGTTCGAGATGCCGAGCCACAAGGAAGATGTTGCATCCGTCAAGACCAAAGGACAAAGCCAGCCTGTGAAGACCAAAAAAAATGACTAAGCCAAAGTGGGTACCCAAGATTGCAACGCCCGCAAAGAGCGTTGATCCGGAGTAATCAAGTGAAGAAGTCTAGCCATGGACTATAAACGAAGCGCTAGGCGGGAGGCAACCCGTTTCGTAGAGTCAAGAATAAGCTACCGGGAGGACAACCCGATTCCAGGTTTTTCAAGTCTTTTTAAATATAATTCAGTTCTGAATTTTACTACGCAAAACCTTAGACTTAGAATGGTTGAATAATATTAGAGACATAATTCTTGGTTGAATATTTTGCTTGATCATAAACCCTTTACATGAACCATCCTATGTGTTTGTTTGCTTCTTTTTCGAGAAACCACAACCAAAACCAAAAAAAATTCAGAACCAAACTCAACCTTTCATCCTCTTTATGATGTTGTGGTTGACTTGTTTTTCATGCTAAAAACACACGAGTAGAGCCACGACTTGTATCTAGATGTTATTTAAATTTCAGCATGTGGTAGGACTCGCGTGAACCTAGAATCTTGATTTTTGGTTGGTTTAAAAATCCATATCCTTGGTTTCTCTAAGATTAGAATTTTTCTAAGCCTCACTTAATTTTATTTCATTCAAAATCTCTCTCATCTAATCAAAATTAGGACCTAAACCTATGCCCCCATGATCAAGCCGGGAAAAGCTTGCTCTCAACTAATGAAGGCAAACTATACCGGTGAGACCGAAATCGACGTAAAAATAAAATATTTTCGACTTGCATTTGTTTTTAATGGTTTAAAAACTTCTCTAAAATTATGTTCGAGCTCTTGCATGGCTCTGAAAAATATTTTTAAATTTCGAAATTAGAGGAGTGCTTAGCCTTAAAGGGAGGCAATCTAGTTAACCTATCCATGCATGCACCATGATACATCACGGGATGCCCCTCCAACACATTTAAACCACATGCAAAGTACAAGCATGGGGGGGCAGCCAAGGCTTTGTTTTGTAGGAATATCATGGATGCATGTGAGGCAAGGGAGTATGGAAGTGAGTCAAAGCGAAAACATCAAGTGGAAGGAGCAATAGTGCAAGCGAAGGAGTGGACGGGAACGTTTGGAAGGTGTACGCGATCACGAAGCAACATGCATGCACTAGAGAAGAACCGAGCCAAGAGGAGGAGAGAGGTAAGTCTTTCATCCAACTCTTTGTTCGTGTGCTCTAGTTTGTAGGCCGGAATCACCTTAGACTTAGCCATCCACCGCGTTTGTTTCGTGCAACAAATCACATCCTTAATCCACTCAAAGTCCAGACTCCAAAATAATATTTGTGTACCTTGTTACCGGGTGAAAACCCCGGATATTTATTTGTGAGGGAGAGTGCTGCAATCATGGAAGAAAACTACAAGCCTTTGCACCGAAGAAGAAGGGATCATCGTCGTCTAAGCCATCATCGACAACCTTTTCGAGGAGGCACTCG
This sequence comes from Cenchrus americanus, assembly GCA_947561735.1. Lineage (NCBI taxonomy): Eukaryota > Viridiplantae > Streptophyta > Magnoliopsida > Poales > Poaceae > Cenchrus > Cenchrus americanus. Next base: position 199,669,312 of record OX387240.1, read on the forward strand.
TTTCCGAGTTTCCTCGGGGTATGGAGGAGGACACGGCACCGCCAAGGAGGAATCGCACTCTTCTCCTTGGTGGCATGAGGGCTACACGAAACTCGTTTATGAGGTTTACCAAACTTCAATAACATATGGAGGAGTCGCTCGCCCAACCTCGCCACTTGACACGATCATCCGCTCCACCTCCATATGCTCCGCGGTATTCCGAGGGGTATGCCATCATGACGGAGGAGGAGAAGAAGCTCGCTCGCCTTAAGTAGAGGCTTGTAGCGAACGCCGACATCGACCAAGCTCTCCACATATTGGGTTTCACACGGGACACCGGTGCAATTCTCTAGCGGAGTGTCGGCAAACACCCACAAGAAATTCGCCTAGGAAATTTTCATGACCATGGCGCATAACCTTGATGAAGGAGTGCTGAGTCTCTCATTCCGTTGGAGGGAGCCCACAAGTGGAGAAGAAGGAAGACACCGTCGGAAGGGTAACGTTGATCAACGATGCTATTTCTAGCACCTTGATGGGGTAATCTCCTTTCAACCATGGGTTGCAATCGATCTTGAGATGTAATCACACTTTGTTGGATTATCTATCTATCATCTTGTGCTGAAAATACTTTAATGCTTAAGGCTAGCAACCATGCCATAAAGGGAGTAGGGCTCCAATGCTTCCTTGGATCCATTCAACACAATCCCCGATAGATTAGATTGGTTTTCATGTTCGAAATGATTGCATGTTCTAGTATCGTAGACCCATGGGCGAGTGTCTCCTATTTTCAAAAGGGAGCTCCAGAACAAGTATGTGCATGAAGGCACATGGGAAGGCTTTTGGAGTATGATCACGGGAAGAGACCATCAACGAAAAAAATATACTATCCGGAACCCATTATCCAAGTGTGTCACTTTTGTGTAAGTGGATTTTTGGGAGAATGAGAGAGACAAAGATAACCAACACGGAGTTGAATTGGCTTTACTCGGCTTTGATTGCCAAGTGGCCAATAGACCCCACTCACCTATGATCAACCGGTGGTGTTGTTAAGCAACATCGAGTTCGGAAGATATTGGTTCGGGGTGTTACCTCTCCATATTGGCTATCTCTTTAAAACCGGGTATTACAAGAAACCCAAATCATCTCCTACCCAGGACTTCCCTAGGAACATATGAAGAAAGGAAAATTTATTTGAAGATGAGAGAGGAGGCTTCAAAGTGGCCTAGGTGAATTTGCCCCTTCCGGATTAAAGATTAAGACTTTTCTTGAGGGGAAGAAGATCGGTTAGAGGAAGGACTTCTTGTGCCGGCGAAGAAAAAAAAATATAAGAAAAAAAATTTATAGGAGAAGGATCTTCTATGGCCCAAGAATAAGGTGCACAACAAAATTATGTCCCACCATTGGGAGGAACCCCGGCGCCGCCGAGTTACTACGGTGGTGTACCAATGCAAGCATGAGGGAGTGGTGCAGCCATACCCCCACCATTTTTGCGGTGCCCAACGTAGCCTTTGCGGAGCCATATGCACACCTTCCTCAACCACAACAAAATGTGGCCACCATTGGAGGATACGCTGCAAGAAACATGCAAAATATTGCAGCCATCCAAACCAATGCAAACCAAATGGGTGAAGGTAATGCAACATTCGCTTATGAGCTTTGACACCTTCACCTAGCACCGTCGGACAATTCATATGAGGAGTGGTGCATTACAAGTAAGGGTACAACAACCAAGACTATCAATATCAACCACCGGTGGAAGATTAGAGAGAGGAGGAGCTTTAGTTATCTTTCCTTTACCCCTTTTCTTTAATTTTCAGCTTGTTTGCGCCTATGTATGCGTAGTGTTTTCAGTTTTTTTTATTTAAATTTCAGAAAGTGTGTTAGTATTTTTCAGCATGTGTCTTAGTTTTTATTTTCATCATGAATAATGTCACCACAAAGTTTTTACCTTTGGTAAAGTTACAAAGTTTGTGTCATGATGATATATGATTATAATTGCCGCTTTGTTTATCTTTGTAATTGATTTATGCATGTTTGAACTAGTGCTCTCTTAAAAATACAAATCTGAAATTATCTAAATGCTAGCTTAATCTTCAGCGGAGGTTATGATTAAAATAAAGACCCATAGTGTTTTATGTGCTCTCAAGTTATGAATAGATTAAAGATGTCTTTTATGCTCAAAAATATTGCTAACCTTGTCATAAATATCACTTGTGTGTTGCTCAACCTATCCGAGCCTTATATATATTTGAGTGCATAAACCTTAGTGTACAAGATTTATTTTTGAGTGAGTTATTACGGGCCATGATTTCTCCGGCCCGAGACTAAGAAGCTGGTCATTCCGTTTTTGCGTATCTATCTTTTTGCTAGCCTTTTATCCGTGCATTGTGTATCCCCGCATTGGAGATCTCACAAACTTCGCCGGATATCCACCCTTAAACCAAATATCATCTTTTTGTGATTACCTCCTTGACCACAACCTATCATTGAGGATGGATCATCAATTCAAGGAAGATCGCAAGACGGTGCCAACGTTGAAGATTTCAAGTATCTCTCCAAGGAAAAATATCTCCGGTACCTACCTTATTTTTCGCCTCTTTGCTCGAGGACGAGCAACGTCTAAGCATGGGGGAGGAGGTAGGTACGGTGCAGTTTTAGAGTTCAAAAGGGAGTATTTTAAAAAAAAAATGATGAAAGAGATGTATAGGGTTGGGTAAAAAAAAATCCAGTGATATTCATGACTTTCAGGGTATAAAAAAATCAAAACTTCGTTGTGAAAGTCATGGACTGAATATATGACAAGAAAAAAATGAATGAATGAAAGAAAGAAAAGAATGAGAAATATGAGAAAGAGAAAAAATATATGTGCGTAAAGTGAACTCCCCGGCTCTCTAAAAGTGCATTCAAGGCTTCAAGTTAAAAAGATCCATTCTCATCTTCCAACCATGTGCAATCCGATAACGAGGACTTCCTTTGTGCCTCGGGATCACTCTTTGCCATTTGCACATGTCCACTCATCTAAAAGTGTGTGTATTTTTCTCTTTCCCCTCCTTGATTTAACATTATTTTCCAATGACCTTTTTGACGAGTCTCGGTAAGACCATGAGAAGCTTGTCTTGTTTTGACAACACCTCATTTATAAAATCTTGTTAGGACTAAACTTTCCCAAAGCTCCATATAAAGCCTACCACACATATATGTTATGAGAGGGAAAGGAGTAGAATATATAGGCTTGAGAGACAAGTGAGATGAGAGTTTATGAGCAACATGCAAGGTGATTTAAATTTGTGAACTTGGTTTAGCTCTTTTTTCTTTATCTCGTTCTTTATTTCAAAAATTCGAGATCTATTTAAACTTTGTGAGCATGTTAATACTTGTGGGATAAGCTTAAAAAGAATCTACCCTCCGTGGAGGTGAAGGCTAGTACATTATGGGACTTTAACGAATTAAACTTTTGAGAGCATTATGTTTTTTTATGTATGATCAAGTGCAAGGTTTAAACAATGAAGGGCAACGATGATATCCATCGAAGGCTTACTCGAGGACGAGCAAGGTTTAAGCATGGGGGAGATGTTGACGGTGAAAATCCGTCAACCTAGCCATGAGTTTACCTTCGGTGTTGGCATAACTTTTGTATCTTATTCATTGGTACTAACCCCCGTGGTATAACAAGTTCACTTGTGCATGTCGGTTTTGGAGTTATGTGTTTACGCGGGGTTTTAACGTTGAAAGCAAGACTTCCGGGATAAGTTCATTAAGCACCTCATGACAAGACCTTGAAGCCCGATACAAGTCAAGCAATGAAGTGAACATGACTCCAAGAGCCCAAGGACCAAGCCCGAGAAGATGATAAACTCCGAGGACCGAACCGAAAAAGTCTTGAATCTTGCAAGACAAGGAGTTGAGTCCAATTCGGAGAGAAACCGACGTCAAGGGCCCACATGCAAAAGGGGAGAACATCTAGAAGACGTGGGAAGCAACAGGGCGAAGCGAGGCCGCGGGATGGGCCGACTGGGCCCGGGCCGGTCGGCCCGAGCCGGCCGGCCCCGCCCAATTCGGGGCCCAATCGGCCTCTCCTTTGACCTAATTGCTTCTCGGGCTATAAATAGCCCCCCGACCGAGAGCCACGCGAGAAGATTTCGTATTCCGCCGCCGAGGAGCGAGAGAAGCTTGAGGGACACCAACTTGAAGATGAGGGTCGTGCTAGTTGTCTAGGGTTTCCCCGGCCGACGTGGGAACCTTGCATGGAAGACCACGTCGGAGCTCGGAGCGAGGATCAAGATCGAGGGAGGGCCCCGGTGGTGATCTTGTTCATGTAATCATTCATGGTGAAGTTTGTAAGTGAATCCGATTTCTAGCGATTAAGTGCCTTCTCGATGATTTTGATTTCTTCTTGGTTTTGCTTCTTCTACGATCTATACTTAAGATAGATTACATAGGGTGCTCTTGTAGCCGCGGTGGCTAGAGGTGCATACCGGACCGGCCAAGTGATTTCAACTTGTTCTATCGAGCTCGCCCCTAAGCTCCCCGCATGAATAGGGATACATTGTGACGAACGGGGGTCTCGAAAGGCGGATGTTTTCGGAGTCGGATGGGAAGGCCACGATTTAAAGATGCTTTTAATGAGATTCGCTTTGCTATCTTCATCTATCTTGTTTGGAGCTACAACATAAGCATGATCTAGATTCTCTAGATTGGTTATCTCTTGCTTTCTCTTGCTACCTCTTTAGTAGATTAGATTAGATTCGTTTTCTTTATGAGTTAGTAGATTAGATGCAACTTACCTTCATAAGATAGCTTACCTTGCTTTACTAGATTGAATCCTTGCGTTGCACATTGTTCCACGGATTCGATACCTTGGGTTCACCACTCGAGGGAAGAAGGGTCCCTTGACTACGACGGGAGACTTGTCCGCTTGCAAGTCACAAACGAATTTTGATACAACTATTAACCGTCAACGGCGGCCGTCAACAACGAGCGGGCGAAAACACCTCTCCTCCACTCCACTGCGTCCACGTACTTCTTAAACACCTTAAATGGTTGTGGGGCCCACCGACGTAGCTCGGGACTGCAGCTGCGAGTCGCCAACAGCTAGCGAAACCATAAACCATGCTCTAAGAGGGGAAGGGGTGAATTAGTCAACTTAAAACCTTAACCTATGGCTTCACTACTTTGCACAAAGTAAATTAGATCAAATCTATCTAGATGTGCAATCTAAGGTTGATCTAGTGTGAAACCCGCATCCCAAAACAATTTCCCAATCTATTGCCAATTCTAGTATGATACTACTCTAGGAAAGTAAAGGCAAGTAAGGATTGCAAGAGATTAATGCCGAAATGTAAAGAGAGATGAGAGGAAGCAAACTCTTGACACACGATTTATCCCGTGGTATCGGTAGGCACTTAGCGACCCCTAGTCCACGTTGTTGAAGCACTCACACAAGAGTATTGCTTCCCGGTCACCAAGTCTCTCCCAAGAGCACCACTTGACTCGCCACAAAGGCTCACCACTAAGGCACTCGCCAAGCTCCCTTGGTCACCTTGATGCCTCCTCCACTAAGGAGCTTCTCCACTAAGGAAGGGGTCTCCACGTCCCCCGCACAAAGTGTTCTTGCCACTCCACACACCAAGCCGGCGGGTCGAAGATGATTGCCGGTGAGCCATTTAAGCCCCAAGGCTTTCGGTGCACCTTGTACAACTTGATTCACTCAAGAATCACCTCACAAGGTTGGCACACCTTGCACTCACTCAGCTCTAAGCTAAGCCTAGCACTAAGCACACACACAAAGCATGTGCAAGTCTATGGATGAGCAATTTATCCTTGGATGGCTTGGATATGATCTTCTAAGTATCTTGCACTCCTCTGCACTTCCACACAATCCAGCACTATCCAGCAACCTCAAATGGCAGGGTGGAAGGAGTATAAATAGGCCAAGGCATCAAACTAGCTGTTGGGCCAAAGATGCAAAAAGTAGTACCATCGAATGATCTGATGCTATGCTTTTTCCGAGCCTCAGTTTATCCGGTGCTACTAGCCGTTGCCTTCCACCTCACTTGACAGTCAAACACAAATCATCCGACGTATTGACCGGTGCACTATCGGTTCATCTGGTGCTGAAGACTTCGCGGCCAAAACCTTACTATTAGATTCCTCGAGGCCGCTGGATGAACCGATGCATCACCGTTGGTTCATCCGATGCTTAAGTCCTCTGAACCAGTTGCTCTGTGTCTTGAACTCAAGGACAGTTGGATGAACCACCGCCACTACGTTGGTTCATCTGGTGCTTAAGGCTTCGCGGCAAAACCCTTACTGTCTTGCGCCAGTGAACCACCAGATAGACCGACGGTTCCCACTAATGGACCGTTGTTGACAACTATTAAGTGCTTACTTTAGCTATCAATTTACTCATAAATAAAGGAGCAAGAGGCATTTCTTACACACATTTTAGTTAAGAATAATGTAGTTCCACTTGTCATTGGAGATTATGTGATTGCAGGAAAATAAGCATAAAGAAGTAGCAAACTCACCTTCTATGATTTATGCCACCTCACCTCAGTCAAGGAGTGGCTGCCACCTCATGTACCATGGATGCAAGCCATGTCACCAATCCAAAGGAGGCAAGCCCCAACGAATCAGAATGTGACACGTTGTTGACGGTTGATTTTGGTACACCTAGCTATAATTTTACCATCAACATTTGCACGTATTTGATATTCTAACCAATGGTACTAACCCCCCAGAGGTATCATGTTCGCTCTCGCATGTCGATTTTGGAGTTTGTTGTTTACGTAGGAAACTAGATCTTAAAGGGAGACTTTCGGGATAAGTTCATCAAGCACTTCAAGAGACGATCATGAAGCCTGACACAAGTCAAGACACATCATGAACATGACTCCAAAGGGCCCAAGGACCGAAGCATGAAGCCGGAAAACTCCAGGGATCTGGACAGAAGATGCTGAAGCTTGCGCGACAAGGAGCTCTGTCTAAACCGTGGAGAAGACGACGTCAAGAGCCCACATGCATAAGGGAGAAAGTCAACAATTGACCAAGAAGCGTCGGGGAGCGAACCAGGGCCGAACTAGGCCGAAAAGGGCCGAGGCCGATCAGCCCAGGCCAGCCGGCCCAGCCCATTTTCGTGCCGGTTCGTGCCCCCCTTTTGCCCTAGGTGCTTGTCTATTTATTGCCCCTGCCTCCGCCGGCCGCCACATCTATCCATTCATCAGAGAGCCGACGAGACAAAGGAGAAGCACCAGGAGGAAGCCGACGGCCGCCGCAAGTCCTCGAGTTGCCTAGGAGATGGCTTAGGCCATGCCCTAGCCGCCATAGTTGGCCCTGCGTGGTGAAGCCATGGTGGAGTTCCGGAGCCGCGACTTGAATTCGTCAAGTCGTTTGTACCTTCAACATTCGATGGTGACATAAATCTATTCTTGTCTTTACTTCGATCTACTACGAGTTGTGCTTATTCATATGTGTAGCTACCATATGCCTTTAGTAGGATTAGATCGAATCATGGTGATTAGTCTTGTCTTGCGGATACACCGTAGTAGTGCACGGACTGAGGTTTATCGCTCGGTTTTGAATATCCTTGCGTAGTGACAGTACGGTGGAGGAGAAAGCGGCGAGTGAACGTGTATCGGACCACTCCATATCGGGTTACTCCATATCAAGTGTAATCCTTATCATAGTATAGGTTTAGATTGGTTTATCACCTTGGCCAGAATGGCAACAAGAAGACGGTAGGCTAGGTTTACCTTTGGTTTGCTTACCTTTATGGCTAGGTGGATGTGATCCATACATCCCTTTGTGTTTGTATGATTACCTTTATGCAATCAATGCTTCACATAGGGTTAGACTGGTAGGTTAGATAGAGAACCTTAGTGGTTTGCTTCCGATCCTTGAATTGACAAATCTAGAGAGGACCCTCCTTGGTGAAAAAGACACCAAGTCACACGTAGGCTTGCGGTGAACTTGAGCACGGTTTTGCACCATCAACACACGTGGAATTCACATGGATCCATGGGCCCACCAGAGCGCCTAAACCGCCTCAAGAGCACGTGTACACCGGGGACCGGCCTAAGGGCCCACGGGACAACCACCCAGAGGAAGCACACCTCGAGGGGGCCCACTTGGGGGTCGACCGACCCTAGGATCGGTCGAATCGACCTTGGGTCGGCTGATCCTGGGCTTCCACGTGGTGTTTGTTCATTGGTCCTAGAGGCCATTCCCGGGGTGTTTAACTCCTCTTAACTCTTCTCGGGCCTATAAATAGAAGGGGAGGGGGTTCATTTCTTACCAACACATCTTACTCCTCCTCTCTCACTTTTGGTTTCTAAGGCTAGGAGATAGGCTAGAGTAGTTCTACTTCAGGTTCTAAAACTACTTTGGGATCTAGGTATACGTTTCCTGTATCCTTATTTTATTGTATGACTTTGATCTACTTCAGTTATTCAGCTATTTCATATAATGTTGTGCTTTTATACATGGGTGATTTGTTCATGTGTTCTTCGCTTGTCCATCATTTAGAGGCTCATGTTCTTGATGAACAAGGCCTTTCGATCTAGTTGATGAGTGATTTACTCATGTTTTTGGTGTTTGTTCATAAGTTAGAGGCTTGTGTTCTTCGCGAACACGACCCTTTGATATTGTTGAATAGACATAGGAAAGCACAAATCCGTTTGTGTACCTAGCCTAGTTTGGTCTAGTTGGACCCCATGTTCGTGTTGTATGAAGTTCATGCTCAAGCTACGGTACTCTGTGTATTGACCAGTTTATCTGGTGGCTCTGACCTGGGTCAGAATAGCCCGGGTCGGTCAGGGTCCTACTAACAACGTAAGCATGGTGCTTGGGTTGCGTAGCTACGTTACTTATGAGTGTATCCCACTGTTTGTCTTAGGGTAGGCCGCGGTAGTGACAACCACTGGACCCTTCTGGAATCCCCCACTTTCGGATATGCTTTAGGAGTCTAAAGTCTAACAACCGGAGTCGTGTGTAAGCGACGCGGGAGGTTAGCTCCCTGTTTGTACCCGGGTTCTTGAGCCAACAGTCATGCAATGCTAGTGTGTATATAACCCGTCTTACTAACTTTGTGTGTTTAGTACCTTAGAACCTAGAACTAATCGTATGTTGCCTCCTAAGCCTAGGACCTTTAGAGAGAGTGTGTTTGTGTGTTCACACTACCAACTTATCTATCATACCTCACCCCTATACTTGAGTGTCTGGTTTGTTTCCGTCTATGATTTATACTCATTGCAATAGTGTTGAACTTGTTAATCCACCCAACCTTCTTTGGATTCGATACCCTTTGGAGTACTCCTTTGGGGAAATGCTACAATGGTACTTTCGTGCGCTTGCGGACCCTCGTAATCGTTAGGATTACCATTTGGTCATTTCTAGCATCGGTGCTAGGAACTCGTAACTTAGCATCAACGTTAAGAAATACCAACAAGTATTTCTAGCGCCATTACCGGGGAAGGCTAAGGATAACATGTCAACATGTTGCAAATGTTTATAGTCATGACAGGGACAAAACAGTTCTCAATGCAGGCTTACATTGATTGTCTTCTTTGTCTATTGATGATGAAGACAAGTAGTCTATGACTGGTCTTGACTTACCGCCGAATTTCACTAAAGATCCCGAGTCACTCATAAGGAGATCTAGAACTCATTTCGGTTCTCCCCAGCGTGTACGTATGGAAGTCGACCTAGCTTCCTTTGTGCCATCCACATCAACTCCTATGGCCAACCCAAAGAAGACTCTTCGCGAGTACTCTGCTCCCTCTTCTGATCAGGTGCCCACCGGCCCCGAGATCAACACCAGGAACGGAAACTTCGAGATCAAGACTGGCCTCATTACGATGGTATAGGCTAGCCCATTATGTTGCAAGCCTAATGAAGACGCGAGCGCCCACTTGCAACAGTTCCTGGAGCTGTGTAGTACCTTCACTATACAAGGAGTGGAGGAAGATGCCATCCGTCTGTGGCTGTTTCCATTCTCACTCCTGAGAAAGGAGAAGCAGTTGTTCTATGTAAACCGTGCAGATATTGACACCTGGGCAAAGTGCTCAGCAGCGTTCCTCGTGAAGTTCTTTCCGTTGGGCAGAACCAATGCCCCTCGGGGGAGAATTTCAAGCTTCCAGCAAGCAACAAGTGAAACCATTCTAGAAGCTTGGGAGAGGCTTCAGGAGTACATCCTGACTTGTCCCTATCATGGGATGGACAACTAGCTTATTCCTGAGAGTTTCTATAATGGGCTGACTTCGACAGCCCGAGGTCATATTGATGATGCTGCTAGCGGGGCTTTCTTCTCTCTATAGCTGAAGCAACTAAACTTATTGAGAATATGCTCTCCAACCAAGGGTGGAGTGATGATCGACTCCAACCACGTCAGAGGGGTACACATACCGTCAAGGAAGCGGGTTGCACGCCAGATGGACCTCCTCGTGAAAAGAATGGATGATCTGACCAACGAGAAGGCTGCCATGGCCGTCACTACTCAAGCTATGGATTCTCGCATGACTTGCGAAGTTTGTGGTGACACTGGGCATTCAGGGAATTACTGCCATACTACCCAAGAGGATGTGATGTACATGAACGGCAACAACTATGGTTATCATCAACAAGGAGGTCCAACGTGGAATCAATCACGCCCTTATTATCAGGGAGGTAATTAAGGTAATGCTTTTAACCCAAACCAACCTTCCCTGAGAGATCTGGTTTTCAGGAAAGCTAAGATCAACAATGGTTTTAATAAGAAAACAACTGCCTATGATAAGGCCTTGGAAAGCCTTAACGATAAAATTGATAGTCTTTCTTCTGCTCTTAAGAACCAGCTGAGCTTTAATACAATGATAGAAACCCAATTGGCTCAGTTAGTTGCTTTGGTTACCTCTACTGAAGATGGGAAGATTTCGGAGCAACTCATGTCTTCTTGTGAGAATGTTTGTGGAGTGTCCACCAGATGGGGGCCATCTAGGCGGGCACGAGCTGCTAACTATGCAGGAGACCCATACAGCAGGTTCTTGATCCATGGGAATCTTCAACAATTGTGCACAGGAAAGACCCTGGTTATCCGGATATCACTTGCACGATATACTACCATCGGATCAGGAATGCTCTCTGTGATCTTAGCATGAGTGTCAACCTCATGTCCAAGGCTATGTTCGAAAGATTGGGATATCCTGCTCTTGCTCCAACCTCGAGGATAGTTCAACTTGCTGATGCATCAATCCAGTATCCGGAGGGGATTGTGGAGAGTCTACTGGTATTTGTCCAGGGATCTTGCATCTTCACGGATTTTGTAGGTTTTTTCCTTGGCTGGGCTTTAGAGTTTGGGCTTAGGCGAAAATGTTGACTACTTGAAATGTTGTCCATTTCGAGAAGATGCTAGAAGCCCCCTACCCATATCACGAGGGGTCGGTCAAGCACGTCTTGAAGGATTGTAACCTCATGAAGAACTTCCTCGGCATAGACTCCAAGAACAAGCCGCTCGACGCAGCCAAAGCCGGCGCTGCCAAGACGCCGACAACGATGATTTCCCCAAGGAGGACGACGTTGTCATGATGATCTTCGATGGGACGCCCACTCGTTTGTCGAGGCGTAAGCACAAGCGTATCCTGCAGGAGATATACCACACCGAACCCTTCGTACCCTCGTACCTCAGGTGGTTCGAGACAGCCGTCACGTACAACCACACCAACCATCCCGACCATATCCCACCGTCAGGGGCTTACCCTCTTGTTGTGGTGCCTCTATTCAACACCAAACGGGTGTACAAGGTGCTGATGGATGGAAGGAGCAGCCTCAACATCATTTATGCATCCACCCTCGACGACATGGGGATCCCACACCCAGCTGCGACTATCATTAACGTCGTTCCACAGGGTCATACCCGGGATGGAGGCGGTCCCGCTTGGGCAGATTGACCTACACGTCACCTTAGGTATTGTGAGCAACTTCCGCAAGGAGACACTCACCTTCGAGGTGGTCGGCTTCCCATGGACGTACCACGCGATCCTCGGAAGGGCGGCATACGCCAAGTTCACGGCAGTTCCCAACTACACCTACCTCAAGCTGAAGATGCTCAGGCCAAAGGGCGTGATCACCATCGACACAAAGTTCCAACACACCTACGAGTGCGACACTGAGTGTTTCCTGTACGCGGAGACGCTCATCCAGTCTGAGAAGATTACCACACAGCCTACGACTGTGGAACTCGACGACACCACGATGGCTGAGCAAGCCTAGAATAGCTATGTTGTTTCTACCCTTGTGAAAGTACCTTGTACTTCTTCTGCTTATGATGAATAAAAGTGCTAGCACTTTTCCGACTTTTCCCGCATCATAAGTACGACTTTCAAAAAAAGCTTTTGTGAGCAATCCTAAGCAACAACTCATTTTACAGGTCCCGACCTAAAAATCCCTTGTTGCTCGTGGGCTCCACCCAGGGGCACGCTACCCCTACTCATTTAAAAACAAAAATTTTCCTGAGAAAACAACTCGAGGTACGCCATACTGACCCAAGGATGGGATAGACGACCCAACGACTGTTAGACTACGCTCAGCCGAGCACTGACACCTCTGCAGCTATATGTGCGAGGTTCTACGAGCTATGTCCAAGCTGTTTGGGCCGACTCACTCCCCGCGCTCCTAAGGTTAGCAGTGAGATCTGCCCCCATCTTTTCAAAAAGTACTTAATACCCAACCTATCCAGACCCTCCAAAGGAAGCTCGAGGGCTCCTGGCCTGGAGGGGAACCCCAACGTGACTAAGCATGGTTGATGCTCTCGAGTCCCTACACTCTGCCAGCTACAGGACAGAGTGAAACCTGTGACGTCCTAAGGGTCATCCTCTTGACCTAAAGACCCCGAGCCTTTCGACAGAGGAAAAGGAAAAGGAACAGAGTGTCGAACAAAAAAGAAAAACTCCTGCCTAAGGAAAAATTGCAAGTTTATTACAGCAAAGCCACCAGTGCTACTAAACAGTTTTCTTGTGATCAAGGCTCACCATCAAGCCATACCTGGTCCTCTGATGCGGAGTCAGCTACCCTCCTGGTGAACTTGACGCACCCCGCTGAGATCTCGGGGTACCAGTGAATTTCATAGGCCAGGGCCCATCCACCTACTAGTATCTCACGATCAATGTCCGGGTAATGGTAGAGGAACATGGCCGCGACCCGATGAACCAGCTGTCGAGCCATGGCCATCCCCCGCTTGTGAGCAACTTTGTCGACCATAGCGATTCGCTCGACCAAGGACGCCCCATCACCCATGCCAATGTCCTCCAACAGCTGTGTGACGGCCTGGGTGACCACCCGGTAAGTGTTTTCCCTTTCCAGGATGGTCGCCCGAGCCCCATCGGCGGATAGGGAAGTCAGCTTAAGCACTGTGTCCTTTTCTACAAGGAAGAAGAAAGCAAGAAGCATGACACTGAGCAACATTAGAAGCCACAGACGGGAAAGAAGGCAACAACATTTACCCGTCGAGCTCTCAAGAAGCGATGTCACAAACACCCTCCTCCGGCTTAGTGATGGCGTCGTTCATCCAGGCGGCATTGTGCATCCACCTGGATCGCGACTCATTGAGATCTGCATAGGCAGCTGTCACAGGGCAAACCAAGACAAGCCCGTCAATGGAGAAGGACAAGCGCGAAGCCAGGAGACCACACTGAGAGATCGACTTACCCGTTAGCTCCGCGTCTCGATCGCGAGCGACCGCTAGGAGCTGGTTCATCTCGGTGACGGCGACACCAAGCCAGTTCAGCAGGGTAACCATCTGGCCCCGTGTAGTTTCTAGATCACGGGCGGAGTTCACCGTGGTCTCACCCAATTCTGCCATCTGTTTTTTTGAGTCTCTGGCAGCTTCAATGCAAGCTCGACCTTCTCTGCCATGGCCGCCACCAACTGCTCCTCCGTCGATGTGCCTGCGCTGCATAGGCACTCCGCTGCACCTCAGCTTGGCTTTGGGCCTTGTGGGCAGATGATCGAAGGGCAGCCAGCTCCACCTCCTTCTGCTCCACCTCCACTCGAAGGATGTCAGCGGCATCCCAGTGGATGACCTGCTGATGGAGAAAGGACTTGGCAGCACTGCATGTCACCATCTCCTGCACAAGAAGCTATAAAAAATGGAGAACAGGGAGAGTCACGCAAGTCAAGTAGAAGGCAAGGCTTAAAGCCAAAGTACGCACCTTGATGACAGCGGCAACCCCCTCGACTAACGCCGCGTTTCGCCGGATCGCGCGATCGAGCTTCTCGGTCAAAGCGCACTCATCCTCATCGTCAACCTCGAGCACCATTTGGATTGGGTCGCCCTAGGCGGCGATCAGCAACCTACGGTAGTGAGCCCCGTCTCCAGAAATGGGCACCAACACCCCCGGGGCCCTTCCAGCGCACTTGCCTTAGAGTCGCGGCGGGAGGACAATGATAGGGCAGGCAAGGGGCTCAGGAGCAGTGTGAGCATAGAGCTCTCCATGCCTGATCCCCCGGTTGATGCCTCACCATTGCCCTAAAAGGGAGCTCTGATGTCGAATGCACCGCCCTGGGTCTCAGAGGTCGGCATGACCCCTGCACCGATGTCGCCATGATCGGGTCCTTCGACGTGGCCGTAGTCGAGTCCACCTCGGCAGTAGTCACATCCCCGGAGGAAGGCATGGACGAAGCACCAGGTGCATCTCCACTGGAGGCATCTCCTCTAACGATGGTGTTGGAGGTCGTAGTCGGCGGGTCAGACCTCCCCGGAGTAGAAAGGTCCGCGGTCGCGGTGGGACCGTCCACCGCTAGGCTCGAGATCTGCTAATGCAGCTCCACCTCAAGCGCCGCCAGCACCTCTGCCGACGCAGGGTGTCCTGACATTGTGACACCAATTTGGCCGAAGGTGTCGGTTGAGGTGTCGTTTTTTCGCGATGTGTCTCCCGTACTCGAGCCGCATCGTCCCTCTCCTTTGAAGCTCCCACGAGAGGGGTCACAAGAGCCGGTTGTTGGACAACTTTTGATGCCGACAGGACGGCTCTTCATGTGATGCTATGCAGGGACTTCTCTAGCACCGGCTTGAGTGCTCTGTTGCTGGGAGGCACCCTAAAAATAGAGCATTCAACATCGAAGCTGCAAGGCGGGCTCAAGAAGGGATGGGAGAGATGCTTACCTCGCGGCAAGGACTCACAACCTTTTACGCTCTGACGATGATGGCCAACACGGAGCCCGCTTGCCGCCAGCCGCCACGGGATGGTCACGTCACGGAGAAACTGGCTCCTCGTCGGGTCGTCTTCCTTCCATAGCCCCCACAGTCACGGATGAGCGCGACGACAAAAGATGGGCCTCCTTGATGAGGGACGTCCGTGCAAGAGGTCGTTGAATCAAGTGCTCCCTCGGTGATGACCGTGGCCTGGGAGAAGTAGAGCCTCGGTTCCTCTCCCCCCGGTTCAGATCACCGCGACAGGATGCAACCTCGAGTTCCACATGGCCATGGCGATCGACCGACAACTCACAGGTGCGGTCCCCACGACGGTAGCTCCACTAGGAGGGGTGTGACGTCCTGTCGTGAGGACCGTCACCACCTCGACGCGCCTCTGGGGCCCCTGAGTGGAATCGGAAATAACGGCCGGCCACGGTGGGAACCACGAGGTCGACGATGAGCACCCCTCAGCCCCTCCCCCGTCTGCGGCGCCAGCACAACGATATCATCATCATCATCATCATCATCATCATCATCATCATCATCATCATCATCATCATCATCATCATCATCATCATCATCATCATCATCATCATCATCATTCGAGGTCCCAGGCGGCAGCTCCCGATCCTCGTCGGAGGAAATGTCCTCATCTCTAGCCATCCTCCGCTTCACCCGAGCATCATTCCGGTCGCACTTGGCAATCTCTGCCGCCTTCCATGCCTCATGGCGGTCTTTCCGCCTCTTGAGCTTGGCTGCACTAGCACGATTCCGCACCCTCTCCTCCGGGAGTAGGGCTTAGGCATGCATCACAGTACAACCCCTGGCATGCGGAAGTGATGTGTCGTGCGATGAGGAGGAAAGGAGCAGAGGAAGATGAAGAGGGAGGCCCAGAGGAGAACTCACCAGAGCAATTGTGCCCTCATCTGGAAGCATTGGGAGCAGATCGGCCGGCGGCCACTCGGGGCCACCGGGGATGGCCTGTCGTACAAGGTTCTGCACCTCAACCACCAATGGAAGGGGATCGGCGGTCACCGTTCCCACGAAGGGGGCTCAGTCGGTGGTCGTCTCGAATATGCGGAGGGTCTGCCGCCATAGCGGCACGAGCCCCCTCGAGAGATATCTGCCAATCACAGCTGGGAGGTCCACCCGACGCTCTTAGAGTACCTTGAGTGCCCCGAGGCACTTGAAGAGCAACCTTCGATGGTCCTTCTTCGGAGGCCCATCTGACCATGCCTCTGGGGTCATGTCATAGTAGCCGTCGGTGTAGGCCAGCAGTGAGCACTCAGGATCGTTCTTGAGATAGAACCACTCCGAGTGCCACTCGCTGTTGAAACTGGTCAAGGGGCCTATGAGGTACTCCGACACCCTATTCCGCTTCAGTCGGAGGGCGTCGTACCCGATTATCACCGGGCTCCCATCATCCTTCAGGAAGACGAACCCGAAGAAGTAGCAAAAGAGGTGTGATAGAACCCTGCTAGGGTTTATTCCCGACCTTCGATGAGAGTTGGGGGTAAACTCGATTTGGGGGTGGATTCGACTTGTCCGACTACAACACCAACAGGGGCTGCGCCTTAGCAACAGGTACACCGTCTCCGATTGAGGTGTTCTTGCTGTGCCAAGAACACCAATGCTCCTACTAGCAATCGAGAAGAAGCAAGAACAAGATAACAAGCAAATAATTCACAGATCGAAAACAATATGAATCTGGAACACGAGTTGGGGTCTTGAATCAAGCAAATCGGGTGGTCAGATTGACACACGTGTTCACCAGGAAGTAGCAGCTGCTAAATTGCATATAAACAAAAACCGAACCTTTCCTTGGCGGTTGGAGCATGTATTTATACATGGAAGGAGGCAAGGGGCATGAGAGGGTGCAAACCCTAAAATAAAATGGGCCCCTAATGGGCTTAACGTGGTACAAGGTTGTCAGCCTCCAGCTGGGATGTCTGAACGTCTTTCTGTAAATTCTGGGCGATTCCCTCATAACCGATGTGTCTTCCTAGACTCATTTGAAAGTAGACTTCAAGATATTCCAACAAGTACCCATATGCCCAAACAACGTCTGGAGCTAAGAGATATGGCTGAAACAATCTGGTGCTATCCATCTGTCCGCTCGACTCAAAACAGAGTCATTCACGACGTTTGCGTGGGAGTGCCCCTCATCTTCAAATGAGGAGCTTGGCAACATTCTGGGTTGTGGTTGGTTCTTCCCTTTTCTTCATGTCCTATGCTCCTAAGAATAATACATTCATCACCATAGTTAAGTAGCATCCAATTCTGAGATGGGTTTGTGTGAACAGCGAGGAATGACTTCACCTGATAGTTGAGTTGTCGTGCACGGGCTCGAGTCATTGGTCCTTGCTGAGCACTAGTCATGGTTGTATCAATGGTAGGGATGTCTTCATCATCCTTCCCTTCTTGCATTTGAGTCGTCCTCGACCCAAGCTCGTCCTCCTCTCCCAAATAAGGCTTTAAATCTGCAATGTTAAATGTAGGACTAACACCACAATCCGCAGGCAGTTCAAGTTTGTAAGCATTATCATTAACCCTTTCTAACACTTTAAAAGGACCATCAACTCTAGGTAGCAATTTGGACTTTCTTAAATCAGGGAACCTATCCTTTCTCAAGTGTAACCAAACTAGATCACCAGGTTCAAAGGTGACATGTTTCTTTCCTTTCTCAACAGAAAGTTTGTACTTAGCATTCATGCATTCTATGTTTTCTTTAGTAGTTTCATGCAATTTTAGGATCAGTTCTGCACGTTGTGTAGCATCAAGGTTCACTCGTTCTGAGGTTGGAAGTGGCAGCAAATCAATAAGAGCATGTGGCACAAAATCATAAACAATTTCAAAAGGGCACCTCTTAGTGGTAGAGTGTTGCGAGCGATTATATGCAAATTCAATATGAGGTAAACATTCTTCCCACATTTTGATGTTCTTTTTCAAAACAGCCCTAAGCATGGTTGACAAGGTTCTATTCACAACATCAGTTTGCCCATCAGTTTGGCGGTGGCAAGTAGTTGAAAACAAAAGCTTTGTCCCCAACTTCACCCACAATGTTCTCCAAAAATGACTAAGAAATTTTGCATCACGATCAGAAACTATGGTATTTGGGACACCATGCAAACGAACAATCTCACGAAAGAACAATTCAGCAACATGTGTAGCATCATCACTCTTGTGGCAGGGTATGAAATGAGCCATTTTAGAAAATCTATCCACAACAACAAACACACTATCCCTCCCCTTCTTTGTTCTAGGCAATCCCAAAACAAAGTCCATTGAAATATCTTTCCAAGGTGCATTTGGAACAGGAAGAGGCATGTATAAACTGTGAGGATTAAGACATGACTTAGCTTTTTGGCATGTTGTGCAGCGAGCAACAAACTTCTCCACATCTCTCCTCATCCTAGGCCAAAAGAAATGACCAGCAAGGATGTCCTCTGTCTTCTTCACTCCAAAATGTCCCATCAACCCTCTTCCATGTGTTTCCTGCAACAATAACAAATGCACAGAGCTAGTTGGAATGCATAGCTTATTAGATCTAAAAATAAACCCATCAGCAAGGACAAATTTGTTCCAAGTTTTTCCCTCCTTGCAATTCAGCAACACATCTATTGCACTTTAATTGTTTCCAAACCAAAGATTTTAAAATCAAGTTGGGACACCATGGTATAATGCCTAGAAAATGCATAAAAAATGACATTTTCTTTACCCTTTTTGTGTTTAATGACATAAGGGAAAGACTCAATAAATTCAACCCATTTAGCATGCCTACGATTCAGTTTTGCTTGACTTCAGATGTGTTCCAAAGACTTATGATCAGAATGTATAACAAACTCTTTTGGCCATAAATAATGCTGCCAAGTTTCTAAAGTCCAAACTAAAGCAAGCAATTCTTTATCATAAGTAGAATAATTCAGACTAGGTCCACTTAGTTTCTCGCTGAAATAGGCTACATGTTTGCCATCTTGTAGCAGCACACCACCCAAACCAATTCCGCTAGCATCACATTCAAGTTCAAATATTTTATTGAAATCAGGAAGTTGTAGCAAAGGGGCATGAGTGAGCTTCTCTTTGAGTGCGCTGAAAGCATCATGTTGAGCTGCAGCCCAAGTGAAGGTCGCTCCCTTCTTGGTGAGCTCATGCAATGGGGCTGCAATGGTGCTGAAGTCTTTCACAAATCATCGGTAGAAACCAGCAAGTCCTAGGAAACTTCGCACTTGTGTAACAATGGAGGGAACATGACAGCTATGTATGCCCTCCACCTTGGCGTGATCAACTTCAATTCCCTACGATGTCACAACATATCCAAGAAAGGAGACTCGATCTATGCAAAAAGTGCACTTCTCAATATTCCCAAACAAACGTGCATCTCGTATGTCTACTTGAGGCCACTAGTTGATGACTTGAAGATATTGTGGAAGCCTGGTGTGCCAGAGGTTTGGGATGAGTACAAGCGTGAGGAGTTCACAATGCATGGCATGTTGTTCACCACCATCAACGACAACTCGGCTCATTGCAACCTCTCAGACTAGAGTAAAAGGAAAGGTGCAGCTTGCCCACACTGCTTGGAAGATACTTGCGCAATATGGCTAAGACATTCAAAGAACTACGTATTTATGGGGCACTGTCATTTCTTCGGCAAAAAACATCCATACCAGGCCATGGATTGTCAGTTTAATGGGGGATAGGAGAATCAAGAGGCGTCGTTGCATGTGACTGGAGATCTAGTCCACTTGAAAGTCAAGAACATCAAAACTATCGAGGAGTTACCCAAACTGACTGAAGAAACCCTTGGAAAAAGAAAGAAACGAGATGGTGAAGAAGAAGAAGAAGGAATGTGGAACAAGAAATCAATTCTATGGGAGCTAGAGTATTGGTCGATGTTGGATGTGCGTCATTCGATTGACAACATGCACGTCAAGAAGAATGTGTGTAAAGCTACTTGTGGAACATTGCTATAACAGAAGTCCAAAGAAAAGATCATAAAAATGCAAGGGAGGATCTTAAAGAGTTGGGCATTAGGCCGGAGCTCTATGTAGAGGAAACAGAGACGGGGACGAACCTTCCTGTTGCTGCAACCACCTTGTCAAAGGTAGAGAGAAAAGAATTCTGTCAGTTTTGCATGATTTGAAAGTACCTTTAGGATACTCATCAAACTTCAAGAAGCTAGTGTCAGTGAAGGACATGAAAATGAATTTCAACTTGATGAAATCTCATGATTGCCATGTGTTGATGACAGCTCTTCTTCCTGTTGCACTTAGAGGTATGAAGATAGAACTGGTTTGCGACACGGTCACGAGCTTGTGTTTATTCTTCAATGCAATAGAACAGAAGGTGATTGATGAGGAAAAACTATTGGACCTGGAGAGGAGGCATTTCAAGACCCTATGCCTGCTTGAAGCTACCTTCCCACCAGCATTCTTTGATCTCATGCTGCATCTAACATCACAACTCATGAGGGAAATTTGGTTCCTTGGCCCATCTTACCTTCATCAGATGTTTCCATATGAGAGGTTCTATGGATTCCTGAAATCATTGGTACATAATCGATTATTTCCAGAGGTAACCATTGTTCGTGGCTACGAGACCATCGAAGTAGTGGTGTGGACCATGGGTTATATGGACCCACAAAACCCCATTGGTGTGCCTCGCTCATGGCATGAAGGTAGGTTTTCAGGTGTTGGGACCATGGGGAAAAGGTCAGTCACTCCGGATGCAGATGCCTTCCAAAAGGCTCATTTCACCGTGATATAACAGCTGCACCTAATATCACCGTTTGCCAATGAGCACAAACGACAACTACGTGAAGACAACCCTAACCGTGGTAGGGCTTGGCTTGCAAAGATGCACATGCAAGGTTTTAGCAGGTGGTTCCGAGATTATGTCGAGACATGCAGCAACAATGCTGTAATTACCGATGAGATAAGAAATCTAGCAGCGGGGCCATTGTTCACTGTTACAAGATACAAAGGAATGAATATCAATAGATACACATTCTACACCATGGCCTAGGATAAAAAGAGCGTCTATCAAAATAGTGGTGTGCGTGTATGGGCTGTCGTTGACGACAATCATGACGATGATCATGACACGGAGACAGACACATATTATGGTCAAATAGAGGAGATATGGGAGCTTGATTATGTAGGATTGAAGGTAGTCTTGTTTCAGTGTAGATGGATCACCAATGGGAAGAGAGCTGTGAGCAAGGACAAATAAGGTTATGTTAGTGTTGATCTCCGGGTCTTTGGTTACAAAAACAAATCATTTGTCTTCGCCAACGATGTTGAGCAAGTGTTCTATGTACCTGACCTTGCAAAGAAGAATTGGTCTGTGGTTATGCCTGAAAAAAAGGATTGTGGGGATTGAAAATGTTGTTGAGGAGGAATACAACCAGTTTGACAAAATTCCATCCTTTGACACTTCATACAAGCCACAACTCTTGGGCACTAACAAAACACCATACTTGTGAAGCGACCATAGTGAAAAAATCCATATATAGAAATCAAGGAATAAAAAGCAAGCCTGATTTCTGCTGAATCCTTTTTGTAATGCCGGAGGATGTGTCTATTGGTGGAAATGGAATCCTTTTTGTAATATAAAGGATGCGATGTATTGGTGAAATTTCAATCCTTTTTGTAATATATGGGATGTGGTGGAATTTGAATCCTACTTGTAATATATTCTGACAAAAATATTATATATATTCTGTTTATATTCTGCTTCAGTTTAGTAAAGGGCATTAATATCAAGGAGACGAGGACTAGCCAGCCCGCGTCGCCTAAGTCACGAGCAAGAGACGAGGATTAACGAACCCGCATCGCCTTTGTTACGGAAAAATTGTACTGCATAGAGATAATCACAAAAGCATGTCTCTTGAGATGCAAAATCACACACACACACACACATAGATTACAATCATCATTGATACATCAGAACAAGGTTACAATGCGGCCATATGTTCATGGTGCGATATGCAAAATCACACACACATAGATTACAGTCATCATTGATACATTAGAACAAGGTTACAATGCGGCCATATCTTCATGACGAGATATGCAAATCACACACACACATCGATCTTGCTTGCAGGTCGATCTTGCTCGCAGGTCGTCGATCTTGCTGCACGTGGCCATCGAACAAGCTCCATTTCTGTTGATGGCTTAGAGAACTGATTTCTGGCTTGCAATGAGACCACAAAGCTTCTTGAACCTACACTTTTGGTTTGCAAGAGCATTCGGCGAGTGGAGGGAGAAAGCATAGGAAAAATAATGATCATTGGACACATGATGAATTCCGTCGGATTGCTCATCCTGAAAACAATGATCACTGGACATAGGACGAAATTGTTCATCCTGATGCTAGGAGGTTCTGGGCTACCTTCCCCAGACACGGCTGCGAGAAAGAAGTATGTCACAAGTATTCTTTCGGCAGCTGTGTTAGAGGGATGAGCAACCCAATCACCCATATCACAAGAATTCTTCTAGCAACTGAGAGATCGAGGAGGAGGAAGAAGAGAGAAAAGCAAAAGCTTGTGCCCTACAAGATCTATTCTTTGCGCCATAGCTAGATCTAGATGTAGAGATGAAGGAAGCAAGTGACTCACTTTATTGTATCAGAAGAAGGAACCATATAGCTAGATCTAGATCTAGATCAAGAGAAGAAGGAAGCAACTTGAAGTGAGGAGGACCTATAGGCGTCAGTGCCTTTTTATAGAAAAAATAAGGAAGGGATAAGATCAAGAGCACATGAAATGGGAAGGTTCCCAAGATGGTCAATGGCGAAACTGTTGCCAGTCAATGGCTGATAGCAGAGCTGCAGAGGTAGTGATTCCAATGTAGAATTAAATGATACACAGAGTAACCAAACAACGTCTCCAACCGTCATGTTTGGATGGTAGATGTTAGTGTTACTGTTAGTGGTAGTTTTTAACACCGCCAAATTAACACATAAAAACTAACATCTTGGATGTTTGGACGGAGGTGTTAGTTTGCATTTGAATTAACTTTTCCAAACATTTGAAAAGGAGAGGGAGAGAGAAAAGGGGTGGGGTCCACCAAACTAACACCAATTACCACCTCTTGGAGGTGTTAGTTTTTTTTGGGGGTGTTAGTTCCAACTAACACCAAACTAACACATGTGTTTGGCTCCAAAGTGTTAGTTTTGGTGTTAGTTTGCTACAAACTAACACTAACACCTCCATCCAAACATGACCAATATAGTCATCATCTCCAAAAAAAGAGAGTAAGGGATAAGATTAAGAGCACAGGAAACGAGAAGAGGTTCCCAAGACAGTCAATGGCGAAACTATTGCCAGTAAATGGCTGAGAGCAGAGCTGCAGAGGTAGTGATTCCAATGTAGAATTAAATGATACGCGGAGTAATGAAACATCATCTCTACGCGGATTAGCCAAACATCATCTCCATTGCATACTTAAACCGTGTTTCGAAACAAATCTCCTGTATCTTCTCCTTCCAAAACAATTAGATCCCTACCCCTTCATCTCTACCAGCGAAAAACAGCAACTGCCTACTCCTCATCGTCACCATTCCCGGACAGAGATGGATAGCATGCCGGGAAGAAGCAGGCGACACCAGCCGTCGTCGTTGCTGGGCCTCCCTCAAGACCTTCGCATTGAGATTGCGGCGTGCGTCGGTGAGACCTCGGAGCAGCCCTTGGCTGACCTCTGTAGCCTACACGATACTTGCTCGACCATGCACCGCGTGTGCGGCCACGACAACGTCGGTCAGCGTTTGTTGATAGAGGGGATACGAGATGAGATTTCTTGGGTGTGGAACCCCACCAAGCATTCCTTGCTATGCTGACCAGTCTTGGGAATCCGGAGGCTTGCTTCCTATCCGAGATCAAAGCCTTCATCGAACACAGGGGATACAATGATCTCTGGTGCACCGCCGAGGTGCAGCGGCCTATCTAGACGCAATCTTGCTCTACAGAGACAATGGCGGTGCCGCCGCCGATGACACCGTGAAGGGGTACATGAGGTGGGTCGCGGGCGGCGGCAGTACGATGTCGAGATGACTGAGCAACGAGGGGTGTCTGCCTTTGTGCGAGAAGGCCATGTGTGCACTCCACTCCTTGACTTGGCGCATTTGGGGTGAACCGCTGCCGCCTCCGGCACAGGTGCGCGGCGATCTGCCGTGCGCAGGCAACGGCGGCGTGGAAAAAGGATGGCTTCAAATTTCTCTATTTTGCGGTGAAGACTGTAGGCTGCGCTGCGAAATAGTGAAGTTCACACATAGTATTGGAATAGGAAATCAGTAGTAGATGAGCTTTTGTATGATGCTTGAATTATCTGTGTAAAATTTTGGGAGAGCAGCAAATCCGACGCGGGTTATCAGCCCCGCGTCGCTAATGACTGTGTGGCCCAGTTCTATTTAAATTAAGAACAGTTCCCATTTCTCGTTTTAATCTGCAGTCAAATGTTGTAACAAGTATTTCTTCATCGTTATTAGTCCAAATTTGATGTTTTTTCTATTTTTTTCTAAAATCACCATCTTTTCATTAATTTCATTGTTTAGTGTACATTCCATTTGTTGAGTGATGTTTATATGCCTTATTTTGTTCTTTATAAGTACAACATACAAATAATATTTGTTTTACACAACCATTAGTCATGGAACTTTACATTTCGTAAGCTTATGGTGGACACAAGGTTTTGTTAAGTTTTCAAATGCATATGAGTTCGAACATGTTGCAAAGTGTGGAAAACTTCAATGTTCAAGCAAACATTCTAGGAAACTATGTGAGAGATGAAGATACACAAGTATATTATTCCTTCATTGATACCATTTAAAATTTCGAAGACAAGTTTAGGTAGCCAAATTATGTTGCCAAGTCAATTTTTAGATTTTTGAGAGAAAATTTGATGTTATTAGAATTATTATATAATTACCATGGGGTGTAAAAACGAAATATATGAATTTTGGGCACACAAGTGTGATTGTTGATATTTTATTCAAATATTAAATATCCAAATATGAATTGTTCGCATTTTTGTGATTTTTTAGGTGCTGTTTTATGGGCTCTAATAATTTAGGGAAGCAAGTTTCATTCCAAAACAATAGTGACGGGCCCACGCGTCAGCGTCAGCAGCTAATATAAAAAAGATAACCATTGCCTGCCCGCCCGGACCCAACTGCCAACAAATGTGATGCAGGTTCACTAACCATCGTCACCAATGACACTGGCCCACACATCAGCTTCAGCACGCTAACCTGCGTCGGCCATGACTATCCATTGTCTCTAAGATCTAATTCATCACAACAGATCTCGAGTTCATCACAACAGAACACAGTTCATCACAACATGGTTGGATCTACTCACGTCTATTAGATCAAGTTCATGACATACAAAATCTAACAACGAAACTAATTAACTAAGCAGTTCATGATCGACAGACAAACTAAGCAGTTCATGTCCAAAAACCTGACGAAGACACAAAAACACACATACATTATTGTTACTAATTGGTAGAGGAGTCTATCAATTAGTTAGAGTCCCACCGTCGTCGCGGCCGTGGCTGCCGTCGTTGCCTTCGTCGCCGCCGTGGTTGCCGTCGCCGCCGTTGGAGCCGCCGTCGTCGAAGAAGAAGTGGCGACGGGCAGCCCGCTTGACCACGGGGAGGTTCTCGAGCTTCTCAGCCAACTCGTGGATCCTGAAGGCGAGACGCTTCACGCTCGGGTCCTTGTACACATCATGATGCGTCTTGATGTCGAAGGCCTCTCCAACACCTTCAAGCTTTCTGAAGGCGCTCCTGAGCAGCTCGACGACGAACTTAGTGTCGTTGAAGAGCGGTTCCTCGTCGACGTCCTTGGCCGCCAGCTCCTTCCCCTTCTCCAACTTCTTCTGACGGCGGCTTTCGTGCCCTCCCTTCATCCCCGCTTCGACGACGGTGGGCTCCTCAACACCATCTCCTCCTCTCGGTGACCGAAGATTTGTAGTGGTCGATCGCGAGGAGGAAGAAGAAGTGAAGAAAAAGATGATAATCTTATGGATGAAGCAGGGAATGCAGGGGAGGGCGAGGGAGTTATATTGATAAGACGTGGATCCGTAAGGTGCTTCTGCCCCCACCCACTACTCCATTACTGCCACTACGTGCCACTCGATTGTGCATCGGGCTCCGTTTCGGGCACAAAACCACGCGTCGCCTTTCAATTACGCGGGAAGGATAAGGGGCGGGCAATGATGTCGGGCCCACTTGTCAACGGCAGCAGCCAAACTGCGGCGCCTTTTCAGTTTCCATTTATTGTTTTATTACATGGCCGAGGCACCATCTTCAACCTTCAACCCTCGTCGCCTCCTTCAACTTCAATCCTCGTCGCCACTTCATCCCTCTTCAACTTCAATCCTCCTTGCCAACTTCATCCCTCGTCGCCGCCAACTTCAACCCTTGTCGCCTTTCAATTTCTAAACCCCATCGTTGTGCTATTTCCTCCCCTTCTCCTTGATGATGCCCACGGTGTGCTTGATGCTGCTGTTGCCAGATGAACTTCTCACCAAAATCATCATCCACTCAATCAAGGATGAGCCCAGTTTCCATTTTCTGAACCTTCGCAATCAAATCTGCCGCACCTTCCGGCGCATCTGCAACTCCGATGAGGTACTACTACACGTTTCGCTGCGTGATCTTCGTGAGGTGTACAGGAATCGCTACGTCAGGTTGTGCTTTGAGCGGCGCTTCCGCGAGGCCAATCATTCGGATGCGTTGTGCTTCGAGGGGATGGAGAGGTTGATGAGGCGGCGGAACCCTGATAAGGGTCTGAAGCTCATAGGAGATGCCGCTACTGAAGACTCTGGTGCCAAGTACTTCTTAGCGATGCTGAAGTACCGTTGCAACTCTGCGGACCTCGATAGGGGTCTGAAGCTCATCGGAGATGCCGCTGCTGAAGACTCTAGTGCCAAGTACTTCTTACTGATGCTGAAGTACCGTTGCAACTCGGCGGACCCCGAAGCCATGGCACTGCTCCAGGAAATCAGCGGCGGCCCGTCGCCCCCAGACGACCAGTGGAAGAACCCCAACCTGCGACGGCTGCGCTACCTTGTCAAGCAGGATCTCGACAACATTGCGTGGTGGTACTGGCTTGATGACGGCGACTACGACGACGACATTCCGTTGCTGCCCATCCAAAATCAACACATCTGCATTTGGGCAGCGAGATATAGGCGCTACAGGCAGGATACCAAAGAGATCATCCACTACTGCAGCGTCGAGTGTCGCATCAGTCATGAGTTCGACCTCTGGACGCGTAACTTCCGCCCCGCCGTGGAGTACGCCGTCAGCAGGATGAACATCGGGATGTAGGCCCAAGCATCAATATGAACATTATCTATCTTGAATGTAAATTATTAGATATTACTAAATGCGGATTTAATTTTATCGCGATGTCAATTTTTAATCGGTTTTTGATAGATAATATTTGATTTGTCACGTTTGTGAGTCAAATAGAAGGTTGTGGTGGTCTAATTTGCCGCCGACGAGGCCTGGGATGCCATCTTGGGTGTCAAAACCGCCGAAGCGGGCAAGGCGGCGGCGGTGCCGTGTGCTTCCTCCTTTGTTTGGAGAATGAAGAACAGTTTATCCATCCCGCGTCGCCGACGACATTTTTTTAATCCGCAATCAAATTTTTGTAACATGTATTTCTCCATCGTAAGCAGTCCAAATTTGATTGTTTTCTACAATTTTCTAAAATCACCGTGTTTTCATTATTGTCATTGTATAGTGTATATTCCGTTTCTTGAACAATTTATATGCCATATCTTGTTCTATGTAACTACATCATATAAATAATATTTGTTTTCCACACCTCCTGTAATGAAACTTTGCATTTTTGTAATCTTAAGGTGAACCACAAGCCTTTGTTAAGTGTTCAAATGCATATGAGTTCGAACATGTTGCAAAGTGTGGAAAACTTCAATGTTCAAGGAACATTTTAGAAAACACTGTGAGAGTTGTAGATATTTGTACACAAGTATATTATTCCTTCATCGAAACCATTTGAAATTTTGAAGACAAGTCTAACTACCCAAATTATGTTGGCAAGTCAATTTGTAGATTTTTTAGAGCATATTAGATGTTAGTAGAATTATTACATTATTAACACGGGATGTAAAAACGGATTCTAAGAATCTTGGGTACACAAGTGTGACTGTTGATATTTTATGGACATGGCTAAGGCACGGCCGGCCGTACGTTAGACCGACCGCACGGCCGCTCCGGTTTTAGAAAACAAACATAAACACGTCTGCAATCTTTCCTGCTTTGGTAAAAAAGGTGGCAGAGAAAGAGAAACAACCGGCACCAATCAGTCCTACTCCATAGTTCTCCGCCACTAAATTTGCTTCCTTATAGACGTTCTTACAATCTGGTAATTCAACTCAATAGGTACAAAGAAAGCAATTTTTGATTCTCACAAAAGCTAATCTTTGACAAATTGTAAGTAAATTAGAGCGTATGTTAAGGCATTTCACCTATCTAAAATTCAGAGCAATAGCAAAAATTCACAACTACCAGCATACGAGCTTATGAGACACGATTGCCTCTACCATTGTACAGACCAAACAAAAAGGTTGGAGCTACTACAACAATGTTGAGCGACTACAACAATGTTGAGCTACAACTTTAGTGTTAGCGGCGACAATCTGATGAACTTTTAGGTGATCGAACACGTGACTGTGAGCCTGTGAGGGCAAAAAAAGAAAATTTGTTTCATTATGTAAAAATCAAAATCCATAAGAGACATGCCCAGAAAACAATGGTATAAGCCTTACGGGTGAAAAGCATGTTCTAGTGCTAATTCATTCAGGAAACTTGCAGGCGGAAAAGAAAGGCACACCAGGTACTAAACACCGGTTTATGGGTCTGAAATGAGGAAGCGGAAGCATGGTTTAGTGATAATATAATAATTAAGAATAATAATTTGCTGAAAATTACTACTAAAACAATAAACAGAATCAGATAACTGCAGTCTAAGAAATCCAATACTTTACTTTACCGAACTAAGGTACCTATTTTTCAACTGATTTATATGATCTGTTGGTGAGAGAAACACAACAATAATGCTTTCTCACAATTAAGCAGTTCCCCAATTCTGGTTTTCTCACAATCTAAGGAACCTATTTTCTCAATCTTTTCAGTTAAACTATTGCTCAACAAACTGGTGATAGTATACACATGAAATTGGCAAATCGAAAATACAAGAAAAAAATTAGAATGGATGATTTTCTTGTTCAATTCATTCAGAGTAAGTTACCTTATTCCACATATTGATCCATAGAACAAAAATGACAGATAATTTGTATATGGGGGAAAGTGTTAAAAAATTAGAACACAAAATGCTAAAATGGTGGATTTGAGGTATAACAACTACACTGCATGTGGCATGTATGGTTTATACTGAAATAATGTCTGATGCATCTTAGGAAACGCGAATTTATTTTTTTAAAAGAGAAGATCCTTCGTAAATCACATGACCAAAAAGTTGTAGATTGCCTACAAAATTAATTTTAGTTGCAGAAGGAAAAAATAGGTGTGGTACTATTGAGATAGAGATACAGATATCTAAAAGGTGGTTCTATTGAAGAACGTGACTATTTGTAAATGGAAAATCATACCACTTTGGAAGCAAAATGTTTGGTCTACAATGAAAAAAAGGCCCGACTTTAATATTGAGATAACTTGTAACATAAACAGTGGTGCCTGTTTAGCAGAGAAGTTGATCTTGCACTAGCAGGATGAGCTGCTGACTAAAACTGAGATTAGGAAGGGGCTAAGAAAAAAACGAGATTAGGAAGGGCAAACAAATGTACAGACAGAATATTTGCTTCCCAAAACTATTGCTGAGTTTCCTACTGTAGAATCCTCCTACAGCTGTAGTCACATCTGATCCTAAAGAAGTTGTGCCTATAGAGATAATACTTTGATAGGAAAAATGGGATTTGCCAAGACCTATCAGTAGTAAGTGGGTAAAAAAAAGCTGAAGAAACACTAATGAAATGAATGAAGAACCAAAAGGAAAAAGGAAAAACAAGTGCATAAAAAAGAAATATAGATTTATCAGCGGCTGTAAACAAAAAACGAAGTTCTAGGCTACTAATTCCTATAGCAAAATTAAAAGCCTCTCCATTTACACAAAGCTAAACGTATAAGTACAAATTCTTAATTTATTAATCTTACGACCAAACCTGCTTATCCATGGTTGCTAAAAACTATATTATATATCCTATGATGCTTCAGGGTAGGACCTAAATTGCTGAATTATAGAACCTAATATCTCTGACCTTGATTATAAAAAACTGACACAAATAGAATGCTCAAAAGATTGCCCAAATACTGAAATGTTTCAGAAATGATGATAAGTGAAATAACATAGGTGCTATAGGCATTGTATTAACTGATTGCTTCCAGCTTGATTTGATATAGGAAAATTATCAGATTTTCACCATAAAGACGTGGAGGGAGTTGCTGCGCAAAAACAAACAAAAACTTGATGTGAAAAAAATCAGATGCATGTATGCTAAATGAAAAAACTAAAAATACATTAGTGCACTCATATTAGTATTTGTTAAACTAAAAATACACTAGTATGAGAACATCATTCTAGTGTTTGTTACACATTTGGAACTAAAACCAGTGCGTTTTAATTCACAAGATCAACCAAGGGGAGCTAAAAAGGGCAGTGTATACATCTGGCAGCATTGGTTTAGTTGAGAAATACAGCTTACAACGATTACTGATATGTTTTAATTCAGAACTACATAATGATTTCATGAAAATAAACGACATCATGAACTACTGGTTTCGGTGGCTAACGTGGGTTCTAACCAGGTATGCTAAATACTACAAACTTGCTTAACATGGGGGGCTATTTCTCTATATTATGTGTCCTACAATGCTTCATTGTAGGTTCTAAATTGCTTCATGAAAAAAGAATACAGTAAAACATCAAAGCTGAAATGTAGTTACCGCTCTGATGAATCTACTTGGATCTCACAATGATTGTCTAACAAAATCGTTTCTTATGTACTAATTACATCTCACAATGATTGTCCTGTGAATCAATCGACATTTTAGTCTGTGGTCTAAACAGTAAAATAATCCTGCTCATCCATACCGGTGATGGAAAACAAAACAGTAGCTCACCTTTTACATGCTCCTCCCACACCTTTCCTTCTGTTCTTCCTCCACTATAGTCTCAATCAATTACTCTTTCTCAGGAAAGATCTTCCTCCACTACAAAACCAAAGTGAAAAGAAATATAAATGGAGCACTAAAGTTAAAACTAAAAAAGGCCGCTGATTGAGAAACCAAGAAAACCAACTTAAAATTTGGTCATACCATTTTAAAAAAGTTAGACAATGAAAAATGGCATCAGGGGATTCAGATCCTCCTCTCTAGTTGTTTTTTGTGCACATTACAGGAAAACATGTTGTTGCTATTGCACGAATATGAATTATAGTACACTATATGCTATGATGACTATATTAGCTTAACCAAGAGGGATGCTATAAATTATACAAAAAAGAAAATTATTTTATAAAGTTGCTAAATCATACTACTAGAATGCTAATTTTCTATATTAAATGGCCTACAAATGCTTCATTCTGTGATCTTAAATTGCTTCATCATATCCTGTGTTGTTCGTGATTTATGATTGCCGATAAGTAAATGTGTTCCCGAGGTCCTATGCTAAGAATCATATATCAGAGAAAAATAACATGTGTTCAATATTGTGTTCAATGTCAACAAAACTGATATGCTTCATTAAAAAAATTCAGACACAAAACACAATTCGAAGGAAAATCCCGTGTCTCGCTTGCACTCACGCTGGCTCACAGCCCTACACCCCCACCGTGAAATCCCCATGCGCAAAACACAATTTGAAGGAAAAATCAGATAAAATTGGGGGGAAAATGATGATGAATAGATGGGGATTCGTGGAACAACCAACCAATTCGCGCACTCCGTGCTTCAATGTCTTCGATCTGTAGTTCCATGCCACAACTGATTGATGCATCCGGCGATGCGGTGGAGAAATCACTAGGAGCAGGAGGAGAGAGACAAACCCTAGAGAGAGAGGGAGACGGTGAAAATGAGGGGATGAAAGAGATAAACAGGCACGCGACCTGATATGACTAGTGCGCTCCGTTGGGAATTGGAGCGACGCGCGCGGCTACCTTTCCTGGTTGTACGATGCTGCACAGGCGGTGGATCAGTCCGGCCATTCCAACCAACAAAAAACGGCCGGCTAGTCTTTACCATATTTTATTCAAATACTAAATGTTTGAATACGAATTGTTTATATTTTAATGATTTTTAGGTGCTATTTTATGGGCTCTAATATTTTAGGGAAGCACGTTTCATTCGAAAGAAAATAGTGGCTGGCCCACGCGTCAGCGTCAGCAGCCAAAATAAAAAGATAACCGCTGCCCGCCCGCCGGACCCAACTCCCAAGAATGGCGATGCGGGTTCACTAACCATCGTCGCCCATGACACTGGCCCACTCGTCAGCGTCAGTAGGCAAACCGTGTGCGGGCTGCTCAAAATTTGCCACCTATATTTACTATAGTGCCCATGAAATTCCAATTGCTAATAAGAGCCGTCAAGGGCACACTAGTAGTTTCATTAAACACAGTTATGCGCGCCGTTCATATTCAGCTCCTCGCTAGACAGATCCACAATGCGCACATTCTCCCCACCGCCGCCGCCACTCGCCCCGCTCGCCTTCACCGCTCTCTCCCCGCCGCAGCCCTGCTATTCTCCAGCCCCACCGCACCCTGCGTGACTACGGTGATGAGGACGCGGTTACTGGCGTGCGGTGCGTCTTCCCAGCCAACCTAAAGACGGTTGACGCGGATCCGTCGACGTCGTACCCAGCCACGACGACGAGCCGGCCACCTCAGGCCACGAGCCGACGTGGATCCGACCCCTCAGACCATCATGAGAACAACTACTTCATTCGCGACAGAGGTTAGTCCTGCTTGAACCCCCAACGCCCTCTCTCTCATCGGCCACCAGAATCTGCTATATATTCATGTCAATATGGATTAATTAGGGAGACATGCCTTGATAGTTCATCTTTAGTTGATTGACTGTGGATTTGATGGATGGATTTTGTTGCCCCAAGTTTGTTTGAATAAATTATTGCTAACAGATGTAGTTATATAAACTGTTGAAATTCATTTTCATGTTCATGGTGCTACAATTTTTGCAGTGTAAATTCATGAAAAGCATTGGGGATGTTAGCATACTTTAATTCTGCTATGCTTTGAATGTACCAGATCGACAATTTTGTTTTGGACCTGTTAGCATACTGTAATTCTGGTATGTTTTGAATATACCAGATCAACAGTTATGCTTTGGACCTGTTAGCATATACTTTAATTCTGTTATGCTTTGAATGTACCAGATTGACAGTTATGCTTTGGACCTGTTAGCATCTTTTAATTCTGATGGCCACATAAGGAAACTGGGAATTGCATCGCAGTGATTTATAATGTAGTCCACCCAATCTGCTATATATTCATGTCAAGGTGGATTAGAGAGACATGCCTTAATAGTTGATCTTCAATTGATTGACTGTGGATTTGATGGATGAATTTTGTTGCTCCAAGTCTGTTTTGAATAAATTGTTGCTAACAGATGAAGTTATATGAAATGTTGAAATTCATTTTCATGTTCCTGGTGCTATAATTTTTGCACTGTAAATTCATGAAAAGCATAAAGAATGTTAGCATACTTTAATTTTGCTATGCTTTGAATGTACCAGATCGACAGTTATGCTTTGGATCTGTTAGCATACTTTAATTCAGATGGCCACATAATGTCAGTGGGAATTGCATCGCAGTGGTTTATAATGTAGTGATAACTAGACTGTCTTATGCTTTGTTGTGAGTGTTAATTGTTTCACTACTGTCATATATA
Organism: Cenchrus americanus; assembly: GCA_947561735.1. Lineage (NCBI taxonomy): Eukaryota > Viridiplantae > Streptophyta > Magnoliopsida > Poales > Poaceae > Cenchrus > Cenchrus americanus. The sequence continues at coordinate 199,703,407 of OX387240.1, forward strand.
TTGTTATTGTTGGTGTCATGATATGGTGTGAGTGTTGTTTCACTACTGTCATATATAATGTTATGACCATTGCTTTATCCTCTTGTTGCATGTACACATGGAACACACAATCCATCGCTACTCAAGTCGGACAAGGAAGCAGTTGAAGGAATTTATTCTCTGCTTTGATATATAAGCATATTGTCATGTCCCTGTCAAAATGGTTAGCACCTATCCCTGTATGCTAATTAAGTAAAATATGAATTGTGTATATCTATGCTGATTTTATTTACGACTGTATCAGCTATTTTGCCTATCAGAGAAAACAAATTTATCTAATAAGAATTTTGTTTAGATTTTCAGTCTTGCTTATGTCGCTCTACTGACAAACCTGACATATTATCTATGTAGTCTCCCACAATAACAAACTCCTCTACCTCCAGTGCATCATCATAGCCCATCGTCGGTGAACCTTCTTCACAGGGTCACTCAGCACAGACTGCTGCGAGTAGTACTCGATCCCGCGGGTCAAGGACACAAACCAAATGGCCAGAAGACAAGCTGACTGCAACTGGACTTGATGCCAATTTTTGGCCTACCCCAGATGTTGCGAGGGATAGAGTTGTATTGGTATGTGGTCTCATTGCTCGGGAGAGGGTGTCAATCAACAAGGCGGTTGATGATCTCTCACCAATTGAGAAGGACCATCTGTTCACAGTTTTAGAGGAAAAGCTAGCTTACCCAGCTAATCTGGAAGAATCTTTTCGCAAGAAGGCAGTTAAGGTAGCTATATCAAAGATTGGAACCTTGCAACGACGGTTCAAGGCCCATTTAAGAAAAAAAATATGTGAGTGAAGAGGAGACTCCCTTTGTGAAGCATGCCTTTTTGCATCAACAAGACTAGGACATGTTTGTGCAGGAAACCAATTCTCCTGAATTTCAGCAATTGAGCCAGGAGATGAAACAAAAGAGAGCATTGCATAAAAGGAAAGAGTGGGAAGAGGAGGATGCAAAGCTAGCTACTGAAGGAAAACAGAACCCTGCAATTGAGCCAGGAGATGAAACAAAAGAGAGCATTTCATAAAAGGAAAGAGTGGGAAGAGGAGGATGCAAAGCTAGCTACTGAAGGAAAACAGAACCCTTGGGACCAATTTCCTGGACGTTCAAGACCTTATCTGCGGGCTAGGGTAGGGAAGAAGAAGAACAATACTAGTGAAGGAAGCGGGGGCATAACATTCAGTAACCTTGCGGTGGTGGGGGTAGCAGATAGGGTGAAAACACTTGCAGCTCAGGGTAGCGATGGTTCTTTCTCTAGGGTTAGGGAGGATGATATCCTCACCGCAACACTTGAGACTCCACAACATCGAGGTCGGGTCCAAAAGGCGTGTCTAGTTCACTTGGCTGGGGTAAAGGGTTTGGTGAAGAGTTCGCTGGAATGTACAAAAAGAAGAGGAACAAGAGGTCTTATGCTCATGATGTGTTAGACAAAACACTTAAATCAATTGTCCATGCTCTAAGACTATCAGGCATCAACATACCAAAAAATGCACTTCCTTCCCAATTACCAGCGCCTGTCAGTAGAAGCGAGGAAGAAGATATGGATGGCAGTGAGGAAGAAGATGGGGATGACCGCGAGGAAGAACATGCGCATGACAACAAAGAAGATGGCAGAGAGCAAGATTATTGGAATGCCAACGGTGACAGTGAATGAAGTGCACAGTGATAGTCGATCACCTATGCTGGCCACAATAGGTAAGATGATAGAGCCAACCGCGTGCAGCCTTTTGGATGGCACCATGGAGCTCGCACTAGCGAAAGTCTTTCCATTTCAAAAGGCTTGCCATTCAGTACCGGTGCAGGATGGGTATGTTGTGGAGCAACCTACTTATGTGTGGGCTAATGCGAGTCACTACCCTCTACCTGTACCAATTGATGGGGGTGACGTAGCAACCCTAGCTGAGGCTCTCATTCAAAGGATCCAATGGCCAAAGGACAAGATCATTATACCACCCATGACGAGACATCCCAACCCTGAAGCCGCAATAGGTAGTAGGGGTACAACATCAGATGGAGGTGCTGCAGCTCAGTGTCAGCAAGAGAAGGCTCAACAGCAGCAGCAGCAGCAGATCAGCAAAACTACGCAGTAGGAGGATCGACAACAACTGGAGGAGGAGCCCAGACAAACTCTGCCTAAGTAGCAACTGCAACTTGAGGATAATCAACAAATGAAACAACAACCTCTCCAGCAGTAGTAGCGTCGACAACAGCAGGAGGAGCCCAGGCAAACTACACCTATGCAGCAGCTGCAACATGAGGATAATGAACAGACGAAACAGTAGCCTCTCTAGCAGCAGGAGGAGGAGCACAGGCAATCTCCCCCTAGCGACGGATGTAACAAGTACAGCGGCCTGCGCAACAGGAGGAGCTTAGGAAATCTCCACCGCGGGAGGGGAACCATGCCAGGAAACCTCTGTCTAAAGATGAGATTCTTAACTCGTTATTGGGACATAACAGACCGACCAAAATACAAGCCTGGTGCACCTATGTTGTCAAAAGCAAATGTAAAGGTCGCTAGATCAAATTGTGCCAAGTTGCATGCTTATGTCATGGAACACAGTAAGGATAAACTTGCCTTTCCAGCAAAGGTGGATCAAGACTACTTTAAAGGTGGTTGTGGTGCTTTAATGTTAAACATTGAATTCAGTAGCGTGTATAACCTTATAACTCTGGCTTCTCTGGATGTTACCTTCATGAGGTTGTGGACATTGTAAGTCCTTTAAAACCTAAAAAGAAATTTCTTTAATTTTGACCACAAAGTTCATGCATGCTAACAATTTGATTTTTTTGTATCACCATGAGGGAAAGATCTGCCTGACCTACTGCGAGAGGCCCGCCCCAACGTCAAGGAAAAAAGGTAAATAAGCAATTACCACTAGGTCAAGGCCCGAGCGTGTGGATCGACCTAAGTACAGATCCTGGCTAGCCAATGGGGCAGGCAGCGCAGATCGACAAGACATTACGAGGAAAACTCAAAGAGCGCACTACAACCACCCAATGTCGTACACGCAGCTAGGAGGATCAGGAAGACGAAGATCGAACCAAGTTAAAAAGGAGGCCAATGAGACTGATGTTCAAACTTACAAAAGGTGCTAATCACGAAGGATTAGCACCGACAAAAGGTACTCCACACCGACGAAGGGCCGACGCTGGGAATAGAGTTTGCCTCCTCGGAGGTGTCGTTCGGCTCGCTGGAATCACCATGTAGGCCCGCTCCACTTGCCGCCGCGGGGCCCCTCTACTCAAGAAGGGTGTCGATGTCCACTGTTGGGAGGATGGCACCAGTGTTGGTATTGAAGTAAAGGGCATGAAGTTGGCATCACTGCGGTTTGTTCCCCAGAGGGAACCCCACGGGGGTGCGGTCGATCCACTGTTCCTAGTTGTGGAGGTCAGTGACAACAAGAATGTACGTCACTCCCTAATGCACCCCCGCGGTGACCATCACCCGAACGCGACCAGGGAGCGCCCGGAGGTGATCCTGTAGCAGCACTGGCTCAAGCCAGACCACAGTCACAATGATGCTTGCGGCGTCCAGAAGCCCATAGTGGGCGATCCTCAATGCGGCAAGCTCCTAGCGCGCCCACTCCGCCTGTGCGGTGGCTCGCCACCTCCTCTTGGCTTGCTCGGGATGAAGAAGATGGTAATCAGCAGACGCAAAGGATGCCAGAAGGAAGATGAACAGACCGAAGAACTCACAGGCAACTTGAGCCAGTGCATCTGCCTTGGCACCCTTCGCCTGGGCCAGCTCCCTCTCCGCCCCCTCAAGGGCATTCTTGAGGGCGCTGACGGACTGCTGCAAGGTGCACAGCGCCTCCTCGAGTGCCTCGATGCGCAACCGCGCCGTGTCAAGACATGTCCGGTCACGGGATTTGCCCAAAGGTGGTCATCGTCATCGGCGCCCACCGGGGCCGACGGGCCAGCGCCCATGCTCGATGATTGCTAATCTAGCAGGAAGATGAGGACCATGTGTGGTTCGAGGACCGATGGATGGTCGCTTCCTTGTGTGATGAGTGATTGACAACGTTGTGTGGACTGATTCTTGGCTAAGCATTGCAGGTGCAGGCTGCGGCTTGACTGGTGTTGGTGTAGGTGAAGAACAAGCATGAAAGGTCGTCGCCGGTGAGGCCTCCAGGTGTGGAGAAGACAAGTAGGCTTCGTTCGAGGGACCCGGTGGCCAGCGGGGTCAAGTGCGGCCCGCATGGTGGCATGAAGGTGCTTTGGCTCGGAAGGTTGTTTGTTGGTTCCTAGGTCCAGTAGCACTTCAGTGGCTGCGTGGACTTGGACAACTTAGGTAGTGAGTTGGAGACTTGTGTTGGAAGCTGTGTTCATCTTGTTGGAGTCTCAATCTCATTCGAGAAGAATTTTTATCGGCTCCCATTCACTCCCCCCTCTCTGGTTCGCCGTATCGGTCCTTCAGAAGATGGGGCCTACTGCTGCGATAGCTGAGCTTCCGCGCTGCATCCCGCCCCACTGTCAGTGCTAGGTCTCACCTCCTCACAGGCCGCCAGCCGACCCAGCGCCAACGCCCTCGCCGACGAGTTGAGGGAGCCTTCAGCAGGGTTTTTCTTGCTGGCCATCAGGAGGAACGGGGATGGGGGTGACGGTGCTAGAGGCGAAGGAGGAAGGTCGTAGAGATGAGAAGATGGTGTAAGCACTAAAAAGGAGAAGACAAGAGGTGCACTCGATCTAAGCCTTCACCTCCCTGAGCACAACTGTTTCCCAAAGGTGAAGGGGCACATTCTCTCTCTCTCTGTCTTTCTCTCCCCCACTACCTCACCAGTCTTAGGGCATGTCGCTCACCCTCACCGGAGAAGAACGAGAGGTTTTCCCCTCCCGACTTAAGGATGGAGGCGAATTTTTCAAACAACTCAAGCAAACAACAACATTGAAGGGACAAGGGAGCAACTACATCGACATAAAACCCTAAGCACTAAGTTACAAGAAGGAGGTCCACCGGACCATGAACAAGTATCATAATACAAATCACCGTCGTTACAGTGGTGTTTTGTCCCCAGCAAGCAAGAGTTGTGCTGGGCTTCCTACGACTTCTGGTGGAACTGGGAACTCCCTGTGGAGATCAGGGAGGCGGCCGACGTCCCCCCCGCGCCCGCCAACAACCGAGAAGAAATCAAAAATCCCGGGGCCACCCCCGGACGCGCTACCAACGAAGCATCGGTCCTTAGGTAATAGCCTCGCCTTGGAAGCTTGTTCGGGGGTACCTTGGCATCCCGAAGCACCGCCCGCATCCGGTGAACGACCCCGGATGCGCCATGGCATGCAACAAAAAGCAAGGGGGAACATCGCGAACACGGAGCGGCGTCTCTTGCCGAGACCTCATACACTAGGCTTCGACCCCCATGTCATCGTGGGGTCACGAGCCCTAGGGTAAGGAAGAACTGTCATGAGCACACCACTTCACTCGCCGGACTCCCTCCGACATCAAAAGAGGCAAGAACTAGCACAACACTTAGGAGGTCAAACCCCCACGATGGGAAAGGCAACAGGTTTCTTTTCCTCTCCATTTGGCTACCATGGAGTCCCACAAAGACGAAGTCGAGCTCCTTTTATAGGGCAGCGCTAGACCAACCTCACGAGGGGAACAACGGCGGAGACATGACATCTTACGAGGACCGGAGTGTCCGAGGACCGGTGGATGGTCGCTCCCGGGCCGTGATGAGTGATTAACAACGTGGTGTGGATTGACTCTTGGCCGAATATTGCGGTGCATGTTGCGGCTTGATTTATGTTGGTGCGGGTGAAGAGTGGGCGCGAAAGGTCTATGCCTTGCGGGGCCTCCGAGGAGTGGAGAGACAAGTAGGTCGACTCGAGGGACCGGTGGCCGGCGGGGTCAAGTGCGGGCCGCATGGTGGCAAGAAAAGCAAGACGAAGTCATCAACCGGAGACGGTGCAGGGTAGCGGCTCACGACTGGAGTCTGCACGCGGGGTTTGCGGCAGTTCACCAAAAAACTGTCAGGCTACTTGGTTGAGCCACAAATCCAAGACCGGAGACTCGGCGGGCGGAGACGGGATCCGGGCGCGCCGAGAAGCTTCGATGCCGGTGGACGCGTGGCGGGATCGCAGGGCTTGCGTCGGGAGGACGCAGTCTGCAGCAACGACGTGACCGTGTGATGAAGAGGAGTGCTTCATGACCTATTTGCCCCTGAGGGGTTGTATCACAACTTAAGTGCTAGGGGTAGTGTGGTCTTTTGCCTGGCCCGGAGGGGACTCATATATATTAGCTCTAGGGTTTCCAGGCAAACCATCCATCCGGAGTGCTTCTCATTTCCTTGCTCTCAAGGGTTAGATTTTTCCTCCGTTTGTAAAGAATCTGACCACCGAGTGAATGGAAGCTTTCATGGTTGCGTCGATTCCCGGTTTGTAGCTCGTTGGATTTTTGTGTCTTTTTCGAGCTATTTTTGTTGGTTTTTTCGTGCGTGGCTTGTTCCTTCGATTCTGAGGTGTTTGGGCTCGGATTTGTTGGTGGGAAACATGGATAGTTGCCTTGTGCATCTTTGTGCTTGATATTGATCCCCCAAACTCCGAGTTCGGCCTCCGATTGAAGGATTTCAGTTGGAAACCTAGCTTTGTTCTTGAGCTCAGTAGAATCTCGATTCCTCGCAATTCATTGGGTTTAAGGCTACCAATTCGTAGGCATGGCATCTCCTAGAGGCGCTTCACCTTCACCTATGATTTGGTAGCAATTCCTTGGTTGATTCGGGAGATCGGGTAGTGGGAAGGAAGTGTTGACCTTCAAGAGGTCGAGTTCGGACTGCTGTCTGTGCACCACGCGGACTGTTTGCACGCCCCTAGCGGACGGTCCACGAGGAGGCTCTCAGCCACCAGTTCGTCGTGTTCTTCGCGTGTTCTTGCGTGCTTTTCATTCGATCCATTTTGCCGGTGGATTTTTGTTGCACGGTGTTTGCAGACGGTCCGTACTAGAGTGTCAGACGGCCCGTGACGGGGCGGACGGTCCGTGGGCCCATCGCGGATGGTCCGTTATTAAGGGTGCAGTACCGGAGGTTCGGGGGTTGTTTTCGGACGGTCCGTCGCAGCCTCGCGGACAGTCTGCCTAGGCCTTGCAGACAGTCCGCCCGGTGTCTGCGGACAGTCCGCCCAGGCCTCGCGGATGGTCCACCCGATGCTTGCGGACTGTCCGCCTGGTCCAGTGCTGAGCTACTAAGTCCTTTGCTCTTTGAGTTTCGCTTTCGCTTTGGGATTGTTTGGGGTTTGCTCCTAGGGTTGGTAGGTCCACTGTGACTACGCTACCTTGGCAAACTTGTGTGGGAATCCGTGGTTGTGAATTTGGGGCATAGGCCGAGTTCTCTCCTTAGAGAAGAATTTTTATCGGCTCCCATTCACTCCCCCCTCTCTGGTCGCCTAAGCGGTCCTTCAATTAGCATCAGAGCTGGTTATGGATCTTCGTGATTTTAACCAGTCTAAGATCCAAAGATGGCGTACCAGGAACGGGGTTCGGGTCCTCCACACTTTGATGGTAAGAACTACCATATGTGGCAAAGGCGGATGGCCGCTTTCCGCCGCGACAAGGGTTAGATCCTGTGGAATGTCACGGTGAACACATCTTACGTTCTTCCACTAAACTTCCTTGCTCCAGGATCGAGGGATATGTTCGACGCCAACAACAAGGTGGTCGACTACCTGTACCATTCTCTGTGTGAATCGGAATTCGAACTAGTTCGGAAATAGGATTTGGCGTGCAGGATTTGGGAGCAGCTGAAGAATGCTCATGCCGGGAATGCTCAGGTTCAGGCTCGGCTCTTTGCGACCTACCGGAGAGAGTACAAGAACTTCACTCATCTCCCCGGTGAGTCCATAGATGCCATGTTTCAGCGTTTCACGTTAATCGTGAACAACATGAGGGCTAATGTGGCCGTGCCCCCGTATGATGACCATGACAAGGTGTTGACGGTAGATTATCGTATCAAAGTTCATATGGATTTGCAAGCGGACAAATCCCCCGTCGTAGTTAAGGGACCCTTCTTCCCTCGAGTGGTGAACCCAAGGTATCGAATCCGTGGAACAATGTGCAACGCAAGGATTCAATCTAGTAAAGCAAGGAAAGCTATCTAATGAAGAACCAAATTGCATCTAATCTACTAACTAATTAAGGAAACACATCTAATCTAATCTACTAAAGAGGTAGCAAGAGAAAGCAAGAGATAACCGATCTAGAGAGTCTAGATCATGCTTATGTTGTAGCTCCAAACAAGATAGATGAAGATAGAAAAGCGAATCTCATTAAAAGCATCTTTAAACCATGGCCTTCAGTCCGATTCCGAAAACGCCCGCCTTTCGAACCCCCGTTCGTCACAACGTATTCCTATTCATGCGGGTAGTCTAGGGCGAGTTCGATAAGAACAAGTTGAAATCACTTGGTCGGTCCGGTATGCACCTCTAGCCACCGCGGCTACAAGAGCACCCTATGCAATCTAGCTATAGACTAGATTGGGGATGAAGCAAAACCAAGAAGAAAACAAAATCATCAAGAAGGCACTTGATTGCTAGAAATCGGATTCACTATAAAACTTCACCATGAATTATTACATGAACAAGATCACCCACGGGATCCTACCTCGATCTTGATCCTTGCCTTGGAGCTCCGACGTGGTCTTCCATGCAAGGTTCCCACGTCGGCTAGGGAGACCCTAGACAATTAGCACGGCCCTCATCTCTGAGATGGTGTCCCTCAAGCTTCTCTGCTCCTCGGCGGCGGATGACGAATTGATTGATGCATGGCTCTCGGTCAGGGGGCTATAAATAGCCCGAGATGCATCTAGGTCAAAGGGGGGCCGACTGGGCCTCGAAATGGGCTCTCGGCCTGAGCCCACTTCGGCCCAGTCCGCGGCCTCCTTCGCCCGACGTTGCTTCCCGAGTCTTCTAGATCTTCCCCCCTTCTGCATGTGGGCCCTTGTCGTCAGTTTCTCTCCGAATTGGACGAAGCTCCTTGTCTCGCAAGATTCAGCACTTTTCTGACTAGGTCCTCGGAGTTTTCTATCTTCTCGGGTTGGGTCCTTGGGCTTCTTGGAGTAGTGTTCACTCATTGCTTGACTTCTACCGGGCTTCAAGGTCTTGTCATGAGGTGCTTAATGAACTTATCCCGAAAGCCTTGCTTTGAACACTAAAACCCTGCATAAACACTAAACTCCAAAACCGACATGCACAATTGAACTTGTTATACCACGAGGGTTAGTACCAATGGATAAGATACAAAAGTCATGCCAACACCGAAGGTAAGCTCATGGCTAGGTTGACGGAATTTCACCGTCAACACAAGGCTGTCAGGATCTTGCATTCTCTGGATTGTACCGTGCGGAGTGGGAAGGTCGAGGCCATCCTAGAGTTGGAGAAGTATCAGACCCTCACGGTGGACGAGCTGTTTTCCAAGCTCAAGTCGTCCGAGGTGGACCGTGGGGTGCGTGAAAAGATCGAGAACCCGACTGATCCCCATAGTCTGGTTCTCCTGTCTGGATCAAGAACTAACTCTAACATGTCTTCAAGACATTTTTCTTTGTCTCGTCTTATGTCCATGCCCGATGAGGAGTTTGACGTGCTGGGCGAGGAGGACCTCGTGTTGCTGAGTAGGTGGTTCGAGTGCATGTACACGAACCGGAAGAACGCTCAGAGAAGCTCGAGCATGTGCTACCAGCGCGAGAAGCACAGTTACTTCATCGCAGAGTGCTCGGAAGCCATGGAGGTCAAGCCCGAGCATAAGCACCGTCCGAGGACTGACCACAAGCACCTCTCGAGGGACAACTACAAGGGCAAGAACAAGTCTGAGCGGAGGCCAAGGAAGAGTGGTGGTCACAAGAAGAAGGAGCGGACGATGGTGGCCGGTGCAAGCGACATCAACTCATGCTTCTGGTACTCATCATCGAGCTCATGTGATGAAGATGAGAACCGGTACAAGGGCAAGAGGTCAAGCAAGAACATCAACTGCATGTGCTTTGACACCCAAGGCTTTTGTGGCATAGCACATAGCTCTGCAAGCAAGAAGAGCAACAAGGATGACCTGGGCTCCGACTCTGAGGAAGAGGTAAACAATGATCCATCCTTCTTGATAGCGGAGAATGCCGAGGACCATGTGTGGTTTGAGGACCGGTGGATGGTCGCTTCCTGGTGTGATGAGCGATTGACAACGTTGTGTGGACTAATTCTTGGCTAAGTATTGCAGGTGCAGGTTGTGGCTTGACTGGTGTTGGTGCAGGTGAAGAACAAGCGCGAAAGGTCGTTGCAGGTGAGGCCTCCAGGTGTAGAGAAGACAGGTAGGCTTGGTTCGAGGGACCCGGTGGCCAGCGGGGTCAAGTGCGGGCCGCATGGTGGCAAGAACAGCAAGATGAAGTCATAGATGGTTTCTTGGTTGAGCCTCAAAACCAAGGTCGAGCTGGGACTACGGAGCCGAGTCATGAGTGGCTATTGGCGGTGGCTACACCGAGTTCGCGGGGTTTGCGGTGGTTCACCGCAAAACCGTCAGGTTACTTGGTTGAGCCACAAAACCAAGACCAGAGGCTTGGCGGGCGGAGATGGGATCTGGGCGCGTCGAGAAGCTTTGATGCTGGCGGACGCGCGGCGGGATCGCAGGGCTTGCGTCGGGAGGACACAGACTATGGTGATGGCGTGGCCGTGCGATGAAGAGGAGTGCTACATGACCTATTTGCCCTTGAGGGGTTTGTATCACAACTTAAGTGCTAGGGGTAGCTTGGTCTTTTGCCTGACCCAGAGGGGCTCATATATATTAACTTGGTTTCTGGGCAAACTATCCTTCCGAACTGCTTCTCATTTCCTTTCTCCATTGGTTTAGGTTTTCTTCACCGTTTTGTAGAGAATCTGTCCTCCAAGTCTATGGAAGCTTTCACGGTTGCGTTGATTTCCTTCTTGTACTTCTTGTGATTTTCGTGTCCTTTTGAGCTATTTTGGTTGGATTTTCGTGCGCGCCTTGTTCCTTTAATTCTGAGGTGTTTGGGTTCGAATTTGTTGGTGGGGATCATGGATAGTTGCCCCGTGCATCTTTGTGCTTGATCATGACCCCTCAAACTCCGAAATCGGCCTCCGATTGAAGGATTTCAGTTGGAACCCTAGCTTTTTGGTAGAGCTCAGTTGCGTTTCGATTCCCAGTGATTTAGCTCGTTTGAGGTCTCAAGTTTTGGGGTATAGCATCTCCTAGGGACGCTTGACATCTCCCCCAAATTCTTTCCTCAAGAGCTCAAGCCGTTTGGGAGATCCATGGATGGATAGGAGGGGTTGACTTCTCATTTTCGGGCTCGAGCTGCTCTGTTCGCACCTGGCAGACAATTCACCTGATAAGCGTGGACAGTCCACGCGACCAAGTGTTCCTCCAGTTCATCGCTTGTTCTTGCGTGTTCATGGTTCGATCTGTTGGACGAGTTGTGTTTTGTTGCAGGGTGTTTGTGGACCGTCCGCCTGGGGCACGCGAACCATCCACGCAACACGAGTTGCTCACGGACCGTCCGAGGGTAGGGTACATACCGTCTGTATTTCGAGGTGCGGTACTGGTTGTTCGGGTTTCATTTTCGGACCGTCCGCCTGCTCCTTGCGGACCGTCCGCCAGGGCACTACTGACCGTCTGCCCCAGGCACTTCAGATTGCCTAAGTCTTGTGCTTCTTGAGTTGCACTTCCGTGTTGCTTTGAGTTGGGGTTAGTTCCTAGGGTTGGTAGGTCTGTTGTGACTACGCATCTGTGACGCCCCAGGTTTTTAATTAACGTCATTAGTGCTAATGACCAGGTCAGCCGAGTCAAGCCTGCCGACCCTGGTCAAACCTAGGTCAACCTGGGTCATCACCTCGAAAACCTCACCAATGAACCCTATTGAACCCCTTGACCAAGCCTACACACACCCGTGGTCAACCCTTGGTCAAAGACACGGTCAAACCCCACTTAAAAGCTGATGTCGGCGAATGTCTTCCGGAACTTTTGCCGCGTTCTCCAAATTTTCCCTAAACACTTCAAATTCTACCAAAATAAAAGTAGTCCAGTTTTTCGAGGAACACAACTTTCATGTTGGATGGCATTTCAAATTTTGAGCGGAAAAGGGTGAAAAACTTGGTCAACCGCAGTTTTCACTGTTCATCAGCACTCTGCAGAACCCCAACTTTGCTTCGCGTTCCTGCTCAAACCGTCGAGAAAAACACTATACGGCCTTTGTAAAAGTTGTAGAGGGGAGTGAGATCTACAACTTTTCTATTCACCACTTTGTGCACTTCTATTCAACTTTTTGGAGAAAAACGCAGTCAAAGACGCGTTGACCGACTGAAAAACTGCTTGGCCGCGCTCTAGAGCGCCGCCGGCGCGCCGGGCGTTCTGCCGGCCCCGGCCGCGCCGCGCGCCGCCCGCCGGCCTCCGCGCGCGCCTTGGCGTCCGCGCAGCCCGTTTCCTCACCGCCTCGAGCCGCGAGCCGCCGGTTCCCCTCCGCGCCGACCTTCAAGGAACGCGAGCCGTCGCATCGGCCGAGTGCCGCGCCGTACGGCGAGCCGCGCACCACCCGGGCGGTCCCTCGCCCGCGCCTCCGCACACACGGGCCGACGTCCGTCGCCGTACCAAGGCATTGACGCCGGGTGTACCGTCGCCGAGTCCGAGCTATAAGAACCGCACGACGTCCTGCTCGCGCCCGCCGCTGCTCGCCGGCGTCCTGTCCGTGCGCCAGCTCCCGAACACCCTCCTCCTCTAGCTCGTGTCGACCAGTCTAGTGCCGTCCAGCAGTGCCACAAGGCCCCCAAACTTCCCAGCACCACCACGCCCCACTCCCAGGCCAGAGCACCCCGGACCGAGGCGCTCCGCGGCCAGGCCGCCTCGGGCGCCACCGGCCGGCCGCCCACCGGTGCTCCACCACCCGTCTGAGGCCACAAACCGGTCTATGGTGAGCCCCTCTTCCTTCTCCACCTCTTTCCCGGCCGAATCCCCCACGGGAATGGCTCAATTCCGGTGAGCCACGCCGCCATCCATGGCTAGGGACCACATTGCGTCTCCTCCATTAATTCCAGGGTGTTTTTCGTGAACCAGGGACCTATTCGCGATAGAAACCGAAGTTTCAGGGACCTGCAGTAAAACCTCATCTTAAATAGTAAATGACTTTTGCTGCAACTTTGAAAATTTGTATAAAATCGTAGACAAATCAGAAAAATGCAAACCATATTTTGTTGGATCGGCTGTGAATTATCCTACAACTTTTGTTACTCTTTCCTTAGCCGTTTCCTAATATTTTTGACATGAAAAATAGAAATGTGCAAAACCTAGATCTGCCATAACTCAAAATCTATAAATCCTCTATGTCCAATTTTTGGATATGTTGTGTGTTAGGTCAGGACCAGCTCCTGTGCCAAAAATTGTACAAAGTTATCTTGTAAATTGTTTTATAAAAATTGTTTTCCATTTCTATAGAATCTGTCCAAATGATTTTTGTAGCTAAAAATAATTAAGTTTTTGTGCACAACTTCTGCATGCTATCTTTTTATGCCAAAAAGCACCTTTGGTGAATTAATAAAAATTTGATAATTATCAGAAATAATTATTCTTGAAATATGCTTGTTTTTCTTTGTAATTGCATAAGTCAAGTTTCATAATAGTTCTAGGTGTATATGTTGCATTCCTAGCTTAGGTTTGGTCCATATATCATGTGTGAAAAAGTTGGAATCATTTTGATGTGTATTTATTTTTGTATGCAATTCTCATGTTAGGGTGGCTAGCTTTTGTTATTTTCGGTATATTTAGAGTGCATGTGTGTGCAGTGGCATGTATAGGCTTGGAAATGCTCCATCACACATCCCACTGAATTTTATGAAATTATTTTGTGAATAAAAGCTATGGAAGCCTATTAAAGCTTAATCTTAAATTAAATAAGAAAAACCTCAACTACACATATGAAGACCCTATGTGTGTGATGTAAATCAAGTTAAAATGATCAATATCAACCCCTTGCTGTTCGTGAAAGATAAATTATTTTATTCACATAAAATATGTACGCAACTGCTATAAAAAATATAAATAAATAAATAATAAAGCACCGTAGGAAATTATTTAATAGAAAGGTTATGCCAAGGCGTGTTTGTTAAGGTGAATATGGCCAACCATACTCTTCATGGTTGTCATATGTTGTTTGTAATTAATTAAATTAAAGATCGTCAATTAAATCTTGCATTTGCATCCTCGTGTAGATCTCCCGAGCGGTAGCCGTACGCGTGTGCCGAAGGAGGAAACAGAGGAGCTGACGGAGACGTGCACCACGTCGTTGTAGAGCAAGACCTGGACCAACGTTCAGAAGGGCTCAAGGCAAACCTTGCCATCGAAGGCAAGCCCCGGATCATTAACCCTGTTTTTGAAAACTTATGTAATTATCGTTGCCATGATTGTGCATTTACGTTTCAGGAGTTGATTTGAAACCGTAGATGCATGATCCCTAAGTACCTATGTTCTTTTACTAGTATGCTAGGTCGGTAGCTGCTATGCTATAGGACCCGGTAGAAGTCGAGCGATGTTTGTCACTCGCGAGAATATGCTCTTATGTTGGAATCATAAGATCTTTATAAATGGATTGCTCATGTGGTAGGATCATGGCATTTGGACTCCGGTCCAGTGGCTTTCGTGGGCTAAGCTTTTGAACGTACTAAACACTTGCCGGAAATGGAACCGATAAGCCTAGTACCCGATTGACGCGGTAAGGGAACCTTTCCCTACTACACCTAGGGCACATGTGTCCCCCTCGCTCGCAACAAAGGTGGTACCCGCGTGAGTCTGGACGTTCGTGTGTGGGCGATCCAGTAAGCCTTGTACCAAGGAATGTAGGTTCCGCTCCCGAGCTAAAGATCGACGGGAACCGCCTGGTCGGTGTATACCCCGTTTCATTTTTGTCCGACCTTCTTGGGGTATATATTCTTCCGTGTGTTTAGATCCACCTTGCAAGGTTTAAATCAATCGATTGTCGGCCTCTCACTGTTATCCGAGACTGCTTAATCAACTGGCCATGATATCCCTTAATGATGGAACTTGGTGAAGTTTACTGCTTGAATTAATTGTTTGTACAATTATTGATTGAATTAGTTGGCACACTTAGAAAATATTAATCAACTAGAATTTGTGCTAAAATATTGAAAGTAAGGACATACTCTTTGTTGCTTTTTCGGCAAAAGCACACTACAAGCCAAAAAGCCTCTCATGTCTAGAGTTTGGTGATGTAGTTATCACCCGACGGTTAAGTCTTGCTGAGTATTAGTATACTCAGCCTTGCTTTAAAACTGTTGTTTTAGGTGTTGTTGACCGGGAGGGTGACGACAAGGGATGACATCACGGATGGCCTCCTGTGATGTTTACCGTTGCGCTAGTTTAATTTATTTCCGCTATTTTCAAACTCTGAACCTTTACTCCATGTCATGAACACTGGTTTGTAATAAATTATTTTAACTCGTGTTGTGCTCTGGACTCGCCTTCGCATGAGTTTTAATGCATATGTCGATCATCTGTTTGAAATCCAAGTGATTTACCGGGCGTTAACCCGGCAACTAACGACAAGATGATACTTTATTATTGCTTAATGGCCAAAGTTGATCGGCCTTAGGAGATAGTACGGTATTTTTCCTGGGCGGGTTGTCACAGCTGGTATCAGAGTGATCACATGCACCAGAGTTTAATTAACAACCTTAATCACTGGTTTTTGAATAAAACATGCCAAGATTGGTTCTGTTTGCAAAATGCGTAGGATCGTTAAGGATGGAAATAGACCGAGAGGCCCTAGAGGGAATTTTTGGGTTTCTTTCAGGTGGCCTAGTAATCTAAGGTTTATCTTGCTAACTTCCAACACATTTTACTTTATGTCAGACTTACATTCTTGCACAACCAAAACTAGATGAGCCACATGTTTTATACGTGCGCTGTACCGCATCACGGGAATTGCGAGGGTTGATGGAGTGATCCATTCCACGGATCCCATCTTCACGCCTGCTCATGAGTTGTGTTGTCGCCACGTGTTTTATACGTGTGCATTCCGCATGTCGAATATGCGAGGCATGGATACACTCCATTCAAACGGAGGGTTTCCGAGGTTGGACGCTGTCCATGCAGCGGCTTAACGCATGGATGCCGTTTCTATAGTGAACGGTAATGTATGTGGACGCTTTCATGAGTGCTGGCATGAAAGGTTCGTTGTGTTCTGTGATCTTCTGTAGGTACACTAACCACGTTCGTAAGTCGCTAAGCGAGTACCAATAGTCTCGACTAGTTATTATAGGGAGAGTCGTATTTGTTGCCTTGCCACCGGCACTAACTCCGAATTTTGGCTTAATTGCTTGGTGATGATGAATAGGTCGTTCTTGCATCATGATAAAAACTTGTTGCATAATAAACGGATCACAAGTGTTGTTTTCCTTAAGTAATATTCTAATAACAACAATAACAACCTTTAAACCGAATCTAAAGTGTTGTTGGACCGTCTAGTTGACCCTATTGTCATGACCTATTCTCAGACCTTTCTACAGAGTTTCCGCAGGGGTGATCTATACCGAGTGCCCCATATCTATCCAAATCTTTGCTGAGAGATCTTTTCACGATCATAGGTTTTCAAATCTCAAGCTATGCTCAAATAGTAAACCTAGGTTTTGCCGTCTTTCCGGAACACATCACTCCGAATCTTGCACCTTTGCGCCTTGTTCCTGACTCATCTAGCTTAACCTTCGAATACCAAGTTTGGTCTCATGAACATTCCAAGCTGCCAAGAAATGGTGAACATTTCAGGAACTTTGGTTTTGGAATGTTGGAAATTGTTATTTCGATGCAGTGCAACTGTCTCGAGTCTAGCTAT
Source organism: Cenchrus americanus (assembly GCA_947561735.1). Lineage (NCBI taxonomy): Eukaryota > Viridiplantae > Streptophyta > Magnoliopsida > Poales > Poaceae > Cenchrus > Cenchrus americanus. The sequence goes on from OX387240.1 coordinate 199,720,263, forward strand.
TTGATCAATTGAGTTTTCGTCGCACATGTTCTACTTGTTGAACAAGCTTACGAATGTGTAACTTATGAAAACTCGAATTTTTTAGATGGTGGGCTCGACACGCAGCACTCCGAATGGTTTCGGTGATTCTAGTGGGCGCAACCAGCCGCCACCACCACCGGACCCGACAATAGTGGCTACTCAAACTGAGATGATGCGCCAAATTCTTCTATACCTATAGCAGCAATCCCAGCAGCAGCAGCCCCATGGGAATCAGATTAATGCCCAAAGTCAAGTAACTGAGTACAAGCACTTTCTGGATATGAATCCTCCGTAGTTCAATGGGACGGAATAACCCTTGGATGCTGTTGCCTGAATTCGAGCCATTGAAGCCATGTTCGCGGTGTTTACCTTGCCATGTTCAGAAGGACGCAAGGCTAAATTCGCGGCATTGCTGCTTCGTGGTTCTACTTTAATGTGGTGGGAGCACTACAAATCCATGCAACAACCTGAGTATGAAATCACGTGGGAAGAATTCAAAAAGGCTTTCAGAGACCATCACCTTCCTAAAGCACTTACCGATATGAAAATGAGGGAGTTATTGGCTCTCAAGCAAGGGTCAGACACTGTGTACCAATACGCGCAGAAGTTTAATAACCTCTGCCAGTATGGAGGATATCATGTGGATACAGACATAAAGAAGATGGAGCTTTTTCGTGAAGGTCTGAATAGTAAACTGGCTGAATGGCTGAACCTGGTAAAGTTTGACAGCTACCCCATGTTGGTGAATAAAGCTTTCTCCCAGGAAGATGCCATGAAGAGGGCCCAAGCCGAGAGGAAAAGAAAGACTAACTCCATGCCCAATAATTCGCAGCTTTGCAAGATACACATTGTGCGGAAGACTTTCTCAGACTTCCAGCAGGCTTCACAGTCGGAAGGGTTAGTGGCTAAGTTGTCCCAGGATCGGACCCAAGAAAATCTTCACCTTCCCAACACTCAACAGCCGACTCCCCAGCCTATTGTACCTAGTCCTAATGGTAGCATTGAGCATCCTTGTTTCAAGTGTGGTGAACCAGGACACTTCGCTAGGTCATGCCTGCAACCGTGCTAGACCAACAGGCAGCACAAGCCGACTCAGCCTAATCAGAGACAAGTTTCCAAACCCGTCAACAAGGGTAAGAAGAAGATTGCTCAAGCCCGGAAGGGCAGACTCGACTTCACTTCTGTGTGTGATATTCCAGAAGGAGCATCAGTAATGATGGGCACATTCTCTATTCGAGGCAAACCCATCCGTGTGTTGTTTGATTCGGGTGCAACACATAGTTTCATGAATGGAAAGACATTGAGCAAAGTTGGACTGAACGCTTGCAACACCAATGACACATTTACAATTAAAACAGCGGGAGGAAACATCTCTTCTGAGTTGGTGACCAGGGGAGTACTCTTGGAATTAGGAAGCAAAACAATTGACACGGACCTTATCATTTTTCGGCTAGAAGGTATGGATGTCATTCTAGGAATGAACTGGATGAACTGACATAAGGTAGTACTAGATATTTCAGAGCGAGTGGTAGAGATCAACTCACCAATTGTTGGAGCCATGACTCTATACCTACCTTTCAAGGATGGTGTGAATCCTTGTTCTTATGTAGCAATTACTTCTCAGCAGGAAGAAATTCAAGTGGTTCAAGAGTTTGCGGATGTTTTTCCTGATGATTTGCCGGGTATGCCACCTGACAGAGATGTCGAGTTTGTCATCGAACTTCAGCCTCGCACAACCCCTATCTCCAAAAGACCTTACCGTATGCCACCCAAGGAATTGGCAGAATTGAAAACCCAACTTCAAGAGTTGCTAGATAAGGGTTATATTCACCCAAGTTCTTCACCTTGGGGTTGCCCAGCTTTATTTGTGAAGAAGAAAAATGGTAGTTTGAGGTTATGTGTGGATTACCGACCTCTCAATGTGGTAACAACTAAGAATAAATACCCATTACCCCGCATCGATGTTCTTTTCGATCAGTTGGCTGGAGCCAGAGTTTTCTCCAAGATTGATCTTCGATCAGGGTATCATCAAATAAAGATCAGACCATGTGATATTTCCAGGACAGCTTTCTCCACCCGATACGGTGTTTATGAGTATTTGGTAATGTCGTTTGGTCTTACCAATGCAACTACTTATTTCATGTATCTAATGAACTCCGTATTCATGACGAAACTGGACAAGTTTGTAGTGGTATTCATTGATGACATCTTAATATATTCCAAGAATGAAGAAGAACATGCAGAACATCTCCGAATTGTTTTACAACATTTGCGAGATCACAAGCTTTATGCCAAGTTCTCCAAATGTGAATTTTGGTTAGATTGTGTGAAATTTTTGGGGCACACTATTTCCAAGGAAGGCATATCTGTGGATCCTAGCAAAGTACAAGAGGTTATGGATTGAAGACCACCCAAGACCGTACATCAAATCCATAGTTTTCTGGGTTTAGAAGGCTATTATCGTCGTTTCATTCCGGATTTTTCTAGGATTGCTAAACCTATGACTGAACTATTAAAGAAGGGAGTCAAGTTTGTGTGGAGCGAAGATTGTGAAAAAGCTTTCCACACATTGAGGCAACATCTGACTACAGCCCCAGTGCTAGTGCAGCCGGATAATTCTAAACCGTTTGAAGTATTTTGTGATGCTTCGGGCACTGGTCTCGGTTGTGTTCTTATGCAAGAAAATCGAGTCATTGCCTATGCCTCACGATCGCTTCGACCCCATGAAGTGAATTACCCGACCCATGATCTTGAGTTAGCAGCAGTTGTTCATGCTCTCAAGATTCGGAGGCATTATCTTATGGGAAACCGCTGTAATATCTTCACCGATCACAAGAGTCTTAAGTATATCTTCACCCAATCAGAATTGAATATGAGGCAAAGAAGATGGCTTGAGTTGATCAAGGATTATGACCTAGAAGTACACTATCATCCCGGAAAAGCAAATGTTGTTGCAGATGCGCTTAGCTGAAAGGTTCACTGCAACTGCTTAACCGTGGAGTCGTATAGTGAGACTTTGTGTGAAGACATGAGGAAGCTCCAATTGGAAATTGTGGAGCAAGGAAATCTGAATGCTATTTCTGCTGAGTCCAATCTATATGACCGAATTGTTTTGGCTCAACTCAATGATGAAGGCGTCCAGCTAATCAAACAGAGATTAGCGGAAGAAGACCCCAAATATAGTTGTTTCCGTAAGGATGCAAATGATGTGGTGTGGTTTGAGCAACGTCTCGTAGTTCCTGTTGATCCGGAACTCTGAAAGGAAATTTTCGACGAAGCTCATCTTTCCAAATTCTCTATTCACCCCGAAAGCACCAAAATGTATCAGGATTTGAAGAAAAACTTTTGGTGGTCAAACATGAAGGTAGACATAGCCAAATATGTGGCAGAGTGTGATACTTGTCATCGAGTCAAGGCCAGCCATTTAAAATCAGCCGGTGTACTTCAACCATTGACTATATCTTTGTGGAAGTGGGATGACATCAGTATGGATTTCATTGTGGGTTTACCCCTGACTGCCAGAAAGAAGGATTCCATCTGGGTTATAGTGGACCGATTGACCAAGACTGCTCATTTCATCGCAAAGGCACACCACTTACTTCGTCTAAGATTATGCGAACTCTATATCGATCAAATTGTGCGCCCGCACGGGATTCCCAAGACCATTGTTTCGATCGAGGTACTCAATTTGTGGCTCGTTTCGGGAACAATTGAATGAATCTTTGGGAACCAAATTGATTCGCAGGACAAGTTATCATCCTCGGACCGATGGTCGACCGAGCGAGTCAATCAAATTGTGGAAGACATGCCGAGAGCAAGCATCCTGCATTTTGATAAGAGTTGGGACAAGTGTCTATCTTTGGCAGAATTCTCTTATAACAATAGTTATCAAGCTAGTTTGAAGATGGCACCATTTGAAGCTCTTTATGGACAAAGATGCCGAACTCCTTTGAATTGGTCAGAAGCCGGAGAGCGAACGCTCTTTGGTCCACATTTAGTTAAAGACGCGGAAGAGAAGGTGGAAGTGATCCGAGAAAACTTGAAGTTGGCTCAAATGAGACAAAAGAGTTACCATGACAAAGGGACAGCACCCCGACACTATGAAGTGGGTGATTATGTATACCTCAAAGTTTCACCGACCAAAGGTGTACAAAGATTTGGCGTCAAAGGGAAATTAGCCCCATGCTATATCAGCCCATACGAGATCATCGAGGTATGTGGACCAGTCACTTATCGTATCCGACTTCCGGATCGATTCTCGGCTGTGCACAATGTGTTTCATGTGACGCAATTGAAGAAAGGTGTGAAAGTACCCGAGACAGAAGTGATCACGGAAGCGAACTCTTGGATCGAGCCAGACTTTTCAGTGGTTGAGCATCCGCTAAGAGTGCTAGATCCAAAAGAAAGACAAACTAGGAGACATGCCGTGAAGATGTACAAGATACAATGGAGTCACCATACTGAAGAAGAAGCTACGTGGGAGACCGAGCAATTCCTCAACACCAAGTATCCGGGTTTTCTTCAATCGCGAAACAGTAAGAACCTTACCCCTACCTTTGTCTTTAATTTTCGAATCTTGGGTCGAGATTCCTTTTAAGGGGAGTAGGCTGTGACGCCCCAGGTTTTTAATTAACGTCATTAGTGCTAATGACCGGGTCAGCCGAGTCAAGCCTGCCGACCCTAGTCAAACCTAGGTCAACCTGGGTCATCACCTCAAAAACCTCGCTAATGAACCCTATTGAACCCCTTGACCAAGCCTACACACACCCGTGGTCAACCCTTGGTCAAAGACACGGTCAAACCCCGCTTAAAAGCTGATGTCGACGAATGTCTTTTGGAACTTTTGCCGCGTTCTCCAAATTTCACCTAAACACTTCAAATTCTACCAAAATAAAAGTTGTCCAGTTTTTTGAGGAACACAACTTTCATGTTGGATGGCATTTCAAAGTTTGAGCGGAAAAGGGTGAAAAACTTGGTCAACCGCAGTTTTCACTGTTCATCAGCACTCCGCAGAACCCGACTTTGCTTCGCGTTCCTGCTCAAACCGTCGAGAAAAACATTATACGGCCTTTGTAAAAGTTGTAGAGGGAAGTGAGATCTACAACTTTCCTATTCACCACTTTGTGCACTTCTATTTAACTTTTTGGAGAAAAACGCAGTCAATGACGCGTTGACCGGCCGAAAAACTGCTTGGCCGCGCTCCAGAGCGCCGCCGGCGCGCCGGCGTTCCGCCCGGCCCCGGCCGCGCGCGCGCGCGCTCGCCGGCCACCGCGCCACCTCGGCGTCCGCGCGGCCCGTTTCCCCATTGCCTCGAGCCGCGAGCCGCCGGTTCCCCTCCGCGCCGACCTTCTAGGAACGCGAGCCGTCGCATCGGGCTGGGTGCCTCGCCGTACGACGAGCTGCGCACCACCCAGCGGTCCCTCGCCTGCGCCTCTGCACACGCACGCCGACGTCCATCACCGTACCAAGGTATTGACGCCGGGTGTACTGTCACCGAGTCCGAGGTATAGGAACCGCACGACGTCCTGCTCGCGCCCGCCGCTGATCGCCGGCATCCTGTCCGTGCACCAGCTCCCGAACACCCCCTCCTCTAGCTCGTGTCGCCCAGTCCAGTGCCGTTCAGCAGTTCCACAAGGCCCCCAAACTTCCCAGCACCACCGCGCCCGCTCCCGGGCCGGAGCACCCCCCGGACCGAGGTGCTCCGCGGCCGTGCCTCCCCGGGCGCCGCCGGCCGGCCGCCCACCGGTGCTCCACCACCGGTCTGAGGACACAAACCGGTCTATGGTGAGCCCCTCTTCCTTCTCCACCTCTTCCCCGGCCAAATCCCCCACCGGAATGGCTCAATTCCGGGGAGCCGCGCCACCATCCATGGCTAGGGACCACATTGCATCTCCTCCATTAATTCTAGGGTGTTTTCCGTGAACCACGGACCTATTCGCGATAGAAACCGAAGTTTCAGGGACCTGCAGTAAAACCTCGTCTTAAATAGTAAATGACTTTTTCTGCAACTTTGAAAATTCGTATAAAATCGTAGTAACATCAGAAAAATGCAAACCCAATTTTTTTGGATCCTTTGTGAAATATCCTACAACTTTTGTTATTCTTTCCTGAGCTGTTTCCTAATATTATTGTCATGAAAAATAGAAATGTGAAAAATCTAGATCTGCCATAACTCAAAATCTATAAATCCTCTGTGTCCAATTTTTGGGTATGTTGTGTGCTAGGTCATGGCTAGCTCCGGTGCCAAAAATTGCACAAAGTTATGATGTAAATCGTTTTATAAAAATTGTTTTCCATTTCTACAGAATCTATCCAAATGATGTTTGTAGCTAAGAATAATTAAGTTCTTGTGCCCAACTTCTGCATGCTATCTTGTTATGCCAAAATGCACCTTTGGTGAATTAATCACAATTTTATAATCACAGAAATAATTATTCTTGAAATATGCTTATTTTTCTTTGTAATTGCATAAGTCAAGTTTCATAATAGTTCTAAGTGTATATGTTGCATTCCTAGCTTAAGTTTGGTCCATATATCATGTGTGAGAAAGTTGGAATCATTTTGATGTGTATTTATTTTTGTATGCAATTCTCATGTTAGGGTGGCTAGCTTTTGTTATTTTCGGTATATTTAAATTTATAGCTTTTCTAAGAGTGCATGTGTGTGCAGTGGCTTGTATAGGCTTGGAAATGGTTCATCACACATCCCACTGAATTTTATGAAATTATTTTGTGAATAAAAGCTATGGAAGCCTATTAAAGCTTAATCTTAAATTAAATAAGAAAAACCTCAACTACACATATGAAGACCCTATGTGTGTGATGTAAATCAAGTTAAAATGATCAATATCAACCCCTTGCTGTTTATGAAATATAAATTATTTTATTCACATAAAATATGTACACAACCGCTTTAAAAAAATATAAATAAATAAATAATAAAGCACCGTGGGAAATTATTTAATAGAAAGGTTATACCAAGGTGTGTTTGTTAAGGTGAATATGGCCAACCATACTCTTCATGGTTGTCATATGTTGTTTGTAATTAATTAAATTAAAGATCGTCAATTAAATCTTGCATTTGCATCCTCGTGTAGATCTCCCGAGCGGTAGCTGTACGCGTGTGCCGGAAGGAGGAAACGGAGGAGCTGACGGAGACGTGCACCACGTCGTTGTAGAGCAAGACCTGGACCAACGTCCAGAAGGGCTCAAGGCAAACCTTGCCATCGAAGGCAAGCCCCGGATCATTAACCCTGTTTTTGAAAATTTATGTAATTATCATTGCCATGATTGTGCATTTACGTTTCAGGAGTTGATTTGAAACCCTAGATGCATGATCCCTAAGTTCCTATGTTCTTTTACTAGTATGCTAGGTCGGTAGCTGCTATGCTATAGGACCCGGTAGAAGTCGAGCGATGTTTGTCACTCGCGAGAATATGCTCTTATGTTGGAATCATAAGATCTTTATAAATGGATTGCTCATGTGGTAGGATCATGGCATTTGGACTCCGGTCCAGTGGCTTTCGTGGGCTAAGCTTTTGAACGTACTAAACACTTGCCGGAAATGGGACCGGTAAGCCTAGTACCCGATTGACGCGGTAAGGGAACCTTTCCCTACTACACCTGGGGCACATGTGTCCCCCTGCTTGCAACAGTGTGGTACCTGCGTGAGTCTGGACATTCATGTGTGGGCGATCCAGTAAGCCTTTTACCAAGGAATGTAGGTTTCGCTCCCGAGCTGAAGATCGACGGGAACCGCCTGGTCGGTGTATACCCTATTTCATTTTTGTCGGACCTTCTTGGGGTATGCATTCTTCCGTGTGTTTAGATCCACCTTGCAAGGTTTAAATCAATCGATTGTCGGCCTCTCACCGTTATCCGAGACTGCTTAATCAACTGGCCATGATATCCCTTAATGATGAAACTTGGTGAAGTTTACTGCTTGAATTAATTGTTTGTACAATTATTGATTGAATTAGTTGGCACACTTAGAAAATATTAATCAACTAGAATTTGTGCTAAAATATTGAAAGTAAGGACATACTCTTTGTTGCTTTTCAGCCAAAAGCACACTACAAGCAAAAAAGCCTCTCATGTCTAGAGTTTGGTGATGTAGTTATCACCCGACGGTTAAGTCTTGCTGAGTATTAGTATACTCAGCCTTGCTTTAAAACTGTTGTTGCAGGTGTTGTTGACCGGGAGGGTGACGACAAGGGATGACATCACGGATGGCCTCCTGTGATGTTTACCGTTGCGCTAGTTTAATTTATTTCCGCTGTTTTCAAACTCTGAACCTTTACTCCATGTCATGAACACTGGTTTGTAATAAATTATTTTAACTCGTGTTGTGCTCTGGACTCGCCTTCGCGTGAGTTTTAATGCATATGTCGATCCTCTGTTTGAATTCCAAGTGATTTACCTGGCGTTAACCCGGCAACTAACGACAGGATGATCCTTTACTATTGCTTAATGGCCAAAGTGGATCGGCCTTAGGCGATAGTACGGTATTTTTCCTGGGCGGGTTGTCACAGTGACCTTGGCAAACTCGTGTGGGAATTCTTGGTTGTGAATTTGGGGCATAGGCTGAGTTCATATCTTCATAGAAGAATTTTTATCGGCTCCCATCCACCCCCCCTCTCTGGTCACCTAATCGGTCCTTCAATTGGTATCAGAGCCAGTTACAGATCTTCGTGATTCTAAGCAGTCTAAGATCCAAAGATGATGTAACAAAAATAGGGTTCGAGTCCTCCACACTTTGATGATACGAACTACCAGATGTGGCAAAGGCGGATGGCTGCTTTCCTCCGCGGCAAGGGTCAGATCCTGTGGGCTATCAAATTTCTTTGTCTTGCCTTGTGTCCATGCCAGATGAGGAGTTCGACGTGCTGAGCGAAGAGGACTCGCGTTGTTGAGCAGGCGGTTCGAGCGCATGTACACGAACTGGAAGAATGCTCGGAGGAGCTCGGGCATGTGCTACCGGTGCGGGAAGCACGGGCACTTCATCGCCGAGTGCCCGGAAACCATGGAGGTCAAGCCCGAGCACAAGCATCGTTCGAGGACCAACCACAAGCACCGCTCGAGGACGACTACAAGGGCAACAACAAGTCTGAGCGGAGACCAAGGAAGAGTGGTGGTCACAAGAAGAAGGAGCGAGCAATGGTGGCCGGTGCAAGGGACATCGACTCAAGCTCCTGCTACTCTTCATTGAGCTCAAGTGATGAAGAAGAGAACCGGCACAAGGGCAAGCGGTCGGGCAAGAACATCAACAAATTGTGCTTCGCCGCCCAAGTCTTTTGCGGTATGGAACATAGCACCACAAGAAAGAAGAGCAACAAAGATGACTCGGGCTCCGACTCCGAAGAAGAGGTAAACAATAGCCCATCCTTCTTGGTAGCGGAGAATGATAGGTTGAATGACTTGCTTGACAACTGTGATGATGTGCTTAGAAAGACCAACAAGGAGAAGAGGGAGTATAGGTATTTGCTTGGAGAGGCTAAGGAGAAGGTGGTTAAGCTAGAGTCTTTGCTTGTTGATGCTAGGGCTCAAATAGATTCCCTTAAGTCTACTCCTGTTGTGACCAATGAACCCGAATGCACTAATTGTTCCACTTTTCTTGGTGAATTGATTGTGTTTAAGGAGAAATATGCCTCCAAGGTTGAGGAACTAGATGTGCTTAGGGTTGATCTAGATGAGATGAAATCTAGGCCCTCCTTACTTGGTGCTTGCACTTCTTGTCCCGTCTTGCATGATAAGCTAGATATTTCGCTTGTTTATGCTAGATCTCTAGAGGCTCAGATGAAAGCTCCTATTCCTACAATTTGCTCCACTTGTGAAATAAATGTTGTGAAGAATATGGAGCTTGCACATTATGTTGATCGTTTGTAGGATGAGAATGATGAGTTGAGAAAGTTGATGGGTTGGTTGTCCGGTCATGAGCCTCGCTGAGGATAATGATCAAAACATAGAAGCATCGGATGGGGAAGCGCTTGGGGCAAAGAAAGTGGGTGAGGGAAGTGGTGAGAATGAGGGGAAGATCGGAGATATCCCGCAGCCACCAAAAACCCACCACAAAAATGCCTTTGTTCCTATAACGAACCATCTTAGGAACGGACTAGACACAACCCCGGCTCCACCCGTGTTTCCTCCACAAACCGACAACTTCTAGAAACCCATCAAGTTCAAGAGTGTCTTGGGGAATGAGTTCTTTGGGAAGAAGGGACGAAACCGAGTGAGGAGAAGCCCGAGCCCAAAGAGAACCCAAAACCAAAGCCAAATCCGAAACCCTTCCATTGTGAGCATTGTGGGAGGGATGGGCACCTAGCTGAGTTTTGCTTCAGGAGGAAGCGTGAGGAGAGGTTGGCTAGAGAGTTGGCCAACAAGGACAGGTACCGCCCTTCTCGTGGTGTGCCTGAGCCTAGGTTGGTGCCAAGAGGTGAGGGTATGGTGCGTACCATTTACCCTCGAGAGAGGCGTGAGCTTGTGCCTCGAGGTGAGCCACCACATAGAGAAGGTGGTAGGCGTGTTGGGTTTGGGCGTGGTGAGTTTGCTGGATGTTCCTTTGCTCGTGGCCAATACGAGTATGGGGGGAACGATCACAGCTTTAGGTCCCAAAGGAGATATGGGCCACGGTCTCCCCTTCGTGGTACACGTAGTCCTCCAAGGGGACGTGTGGGTGTTCCACCTAGGAGAGATAGGATGGATTTTGCTAACCCCACATTTGAGCAAATGGCGAGGCACTGGTTTGATTCATTTTGTACTAACCCCAGTGCTGAGTCCTTTGCTCACTCTCGCTCTCGTTTTTTATTTTGCAGGTGGGAGGCATGGAGGGCTTTTGGTTGATCGACTCCGGTTGCTCTCAACACATGACCAGAGATCGACGGTGGTTCTCCAGCCTCACCCCAGTGATGACCAAAGAGTACATCACTTTTGGGAATAATGGGAAAGGTAGAGTGCTTTCAGTGGGCACGGTGAAGGTGAGTGAGTCTGTGACTCTTAGGCGTGTTTCTCTTGCCAAGTCTTTGGTGTACAATCTTCTCTCTGTCTCCCAACTTCTTGATGAGGGTTTTGAAGTCCGTTTCAAAATGGCCTGTTCTCGTGTTTTGGATTCTCGAGGCAATCTTGTATGTACGATCGTCCCCGATGGTCAAATTTTCAGAGCCAATTTCTCTAAATGTGTTGGCTCTTCTCGTTGTTTGGTTGCCGGTGTTTCGGCAGAGCTTTGGAAATGGCATAGGAGACTAGGTCACTTGAGTTTTGACTTGTTGTCACGCTTGAGTGGGCTAGGATTAGTCCGAGGATTGCCAAAGTTGAAATACCAAAAGGATTTGGTATGTGCTCCGTGTAGGCATGGCAAGATGGTCGCCGCCTCTCATCCGCCTCTGACATGCGAGTTGTTCCATATGGACTTGGTTGGTCCAGCTCGTGTGTGCTCGGCAGGTGGGAAATGGTATGTCCATGTGATCGTGGATGACTATTCTCGCTATGCTTGGGTCTTCTTTTTTGCTGACAAGGGGGAGACGTTTGGTTTTGTGAGAGATCTAATCTTGAGGTTGAAGAACGAGAGACATGGAGATGTTGTTCGAGCTATTCGTAGCGACAATGGCAGTGATTTTAAAAAATCTCATTTCGAAAACTTTTTTCGTGATTTGGGTCTCGAACATCAGTTTTCTTATCCTTATGTGGCTTGTCAGAATGGTGTGGTTGAGAGGAAAAATCATTCCCTTTGTGAGATGGCTCGGACGATGCTTGATGAGCATAGGACTCGGAGGAGATATTGGGCTGAGGCGGTGAATACCGCTTGCCATGTTGGGAACCGGATTTTTTTGACAGCCTTCTTGAACAAGACGTGCTATGAGCTTATGCACGGGCGAGCACCTAGAGTGAGCCATTTCAGGGCTTTTGGTTGTCGGTGCTTCATTCTCATGAAGGGTAGGCTAGATAAGTTTGAGTTGAGGTCTTCCGATGGGATTTTCTTGGGTTATGCTAGTCATTCTAGAGCATTTCGTGTGCTCAACCTTGATACTAACCTAGTCATGGAGACTTGCGAGGTGACCTTCGACGAGACACAACCATGCAATTCGTCTGTCTTTGAGTGTGCAGGTGATGATGAAGTTGGCAAGAGATCTTTGAGAACAAGGAGGATGATGTTGGAGAGGATGATGGTGATGATGGTGAAGCTCCAACCACGCATGTACCCTCTACTTCCACTATGACGACTACAGTGCAGGATGATCCATCCCCTACACCGCCTACGATCCAACAAGATCAAGTGGAAGCAGCTTCTGAGGGGGAGGTTGTCTCCAGGCGAGAGGCACCGAGGCGCGTTCAAGTTGATCATCTACCCTCAAGAATCATCGACGACATCAATGAGCGTACGACACGGTCGAGGTCCAGAAAAGCTTCTCACTTTTCTCATTCAGCTTTTGTTGCTACCTTTGAGCCGAAAGACATTGGACACGCTCTATCTGATCCTAATTGGGTGAATGCCATACATGAGGAGTTAGAGAACTTTGAGAGAAACCAGGTGTGGGAGTTAGTGGAGCCACCACCAAATTGCAAACCTATTGGGACAAAATGGGTGTGGAAAAACAAAGAGGGAGAAAATGGTGAGGTGGTGAGGAACAAGTCGAGGTTGGTTGCTCAGGGCTATAGTCAAAAGGAGGGAATAGACTATGAGGAGACATTTGCTCTTGTAGCCTGTTTGGAGGCAATTAGGATCCTTCTAGCTTTTTCTGTGACTAAAGGATTCAAATTGTACCAAATGGATGTTAAGAGTGCCTTCTTGAATGGGTTTTTAGAGGAAGAAGTTTATGTGAAGCAACCACCAGGCTTTGAGAGTGTTGAGTTTCCACATAAGGTGTATAGGTTGAGAAAGGCGTTGTATGGGCTGAAACAAGCTCCTCGTGCTTAGTATGGCTGTTTGAGGGGATTCTTGTTTAGCAAGGGGTTTGAGATGGGCAGGGTAGATAAGACTCTTTTTCTCCTCAGGCAGAGTGATGATATCCTAATTGTTCAGGTATACGTGGATGATACTGTCTTTGGCGGCTTGTCTCACTCTTTGGTTGCGAGGTTTGCAGAGGATATGAGCAAAAAAATTCGAGATGTCTATGATGGGAGAGTTGTAGTTCTTTCTCGGGCTTCAGATCAAGCAGGTGAAGGAGGGAACCTTTGTACATCAAGCAAAGTACACGAAGGACATCCTCAAGAAGTTCAAGATGGACGTCTCGAAGCCCCTATCGACACCGATGAGTACGACTACAGCGCTTGACGCGGACGAGGACGGAGAGCCCGTGGACCAGAAGGAGTACCGGAGCATGATCGGCTCCCTCTTGTACTTGACGGTGACAAGGCCGGACATCTAGTTTTCTGTGTGTCTGTGCGCTCGTTTTCAGGCGTCACCGAGGACTTCACATCGGCAGGCTATCAAGCGGATCGTCAAGTATCTTCGATACACTCCTGAGCTCGGTCTTTGGTACCCGACGTCCTCTTCCCTTTCGCTTCTTGGTTTTTTGGGTGCTGACATTGCGGGGTGTCGAGTGATAGGAAGTCGACTTAGGGGACTTGTCAGTTTTTGGGTTCCTCGCTTGTTTCTTGGTCTTCTCGCAAACAGTCTAGTGTAGCTCAGTCTACCACAGAAGCCGAATATGTTGCTGCCGCTAGTTGTTGCTCCCAACTGCTTTGGATCACATACACGCTGAGTGACTTTGGTGAGGAGTGTTCCCATGTACCTCTCATGTGTGATAGCACGAGTGCCATTAGTGTTGCCAAAAACCCCGTGCTTCACTCCAGAACCAAACACATATAAGTGAGGTACCACTTTCTGAGAGACAATGTTGAGAAGGGAAACATAGACCTCATCCATGTACCTACAAAAAAGCAGCTTGCTGATATCCTAACCAAGCCTTTGGACCAAGCTACATTTGCTTGTTTGCGAGGAGAGCTTGGAGTTGTTTTTCCTTTTTGAGCTTTGGTTGCAAGGGTTGATGTACATATGCATGTTGCATTTTCATTTATGTATCATATCATGTTTGCATCTCTGTATCATAGACTGCATGTGTAACATATGTCATGGAGGTGTGCTTTGCTCACCATGATATGCTAGAGATGAGGCTTTGACATTGCTTGTGATGCTCATGAGATGTATAGCTATGCTCTTGGTAGCTTTGGGATATATATGCGTGTGGATGGTTTTCTTTTGTAAAAATGCTATATGATCCTCTCCTGTGAGTAGAATGCCTCTCGTGTTCATTTTGGGTGCTTATGGCTATATCTTGCTTAATTTGTGCTTGGAACCATGTTCTTTTCATTTGGGATCAAAGATCCATTTATCATCATGAATGTTTAGCCTACATGCTACCTTGTGGAGAAGCCTAAGCTTCTTTTTGCCACAATGGCGCTTCATGTACCATGTTTAATTTGTAGATCATGAAAATGGTATGTGAGATGCCTAAGCTTGAAAGATGTGCTTCCATGTCTTAAATATTTTTCAATTCCTTATCTTGGGTTCTAAACCGTTGCATGATGTTCACCAATGAGAAGTCTCATATCTAGAAGTGGACACATGGCTCGGTGGCTTTGACATGACATGACATAGCTTGTAGGTGTTTGTGATGACCTTGTGATGAGAATGTGTGACCTTGCATGAAGTTTGTGAGTTATATGTTGTATATGCTCCTTTTGATAATGTTTAGGTCCTTTGCTCATGAGAGGGAAATTTCTGTGAAAAATACTTCATTTTCATCATGGCTATGTCACTTGCTTGTATGTCCCTTTCTATCTTGTTGGCGATGCTTGTGCTCAAATTGTGGCTATCTTGCTTGTCTATGTCTCAATTTTAGCATGTTGTAGTGCTCTTTGTATATTTGAGAAGCACATGCTTGCATTTGTGACTTGATTCATGCATTACCAACAAGGGGGAGGAAAGTACCCAAATCATGGTTCCAGGAGGTGTTTCGCATCAACAAAAGAAAAATAGGGAGAAATGCATCTGTTCAGGGGGAGCTTGCATTCATGCATTTGGGAGCTCTTTTTGGGGGAGCTTTAGTTGTGCTCTTTTGCCGATGGTGTCGAGCCCTTTTGCCTCACCTTGAGGAGTCGACAACTTTTGGAGCATTTTATCTCGGTTGTGTCGAGCCGTTGCCCTTGTCTTAGGGGACCGAGATTTTTCTCACTCAAGTGATCTTTTCTTGGCTTTTGTTTGGCTTTTGATCACTTGCTTGAGTTTTTCTTTCGTTTCTTTTCTTCTTCTCTTTTCTCTGAATTGGTTACTTGTGTGTGTTGTCAATGCACTCATCAAGGGGGTCATTGAGGACCGGAGCGTCTGAGGACCGGTGGATGGTCGCTCCTGGCTATGATGAGTGATTGACAACGTGGTGTGGACTGACTCTTGGCCGAGTATTGCAGGTGCAGGTGAAGAGTGGGCGTGAAAGTTCTATGCCTTGCAGGGCCTCCAAGAAGTGGAGAGACAAATAGGCCTGACTCGAGGGACCCGGTGGCCAGCGGGGTCAAGTGCGGGCTGCATGGTGGCAAGAAAAGCAAGACGAAGTCGTCGATCGGAGCCGGTGCAGGGTAGCGGCTCACGACCCGAGTCTGCACGCGGGGTTTGCGGCGGTTCACCAGAAAATCGTCGGGTTACTTGGTTGAGCCACAAAACCAAGACCACAGACTCGGCGGGCGGAGACGGGATGCGGGCGCGCCGAAAAGCTTCGATGCCAGCGGACGCGTGGCGGGATCACAGGGCTTGCGTCGGGAGGACGCGGTCTGCGGCAACGACGTGGCCGTGTGATGAAGAGGAGTGCTTCATGACCTATTTTCCCCTGAGGGGTTGTATCACAACTTAAGTGCTAGGGGTAGTGTGGTCTTTTGCCTGGCCCAGGGGACTCATATATATTTGCTATAGGGTTTCTAGGCAAACCATCCATCCGGACTGCTTCTCGTTTCCTTGCTCTCTAGGGTTAGATTTCTCCTCTGTTTGTAAAGAATCTGACCCCCGAGTGAACGGAAGCTTTCATGGTTGCGTTGATTCCCGGTTTGTAGCTCGTTGGATTTTCGTGTCTTTTTCGAGCTATTTTCGTCGGTTTTTCGTGCGGCTTGTTCCTTCGATTCTAAGGTGTTCGGGCTCGGATTTGTTGGTGGGAATCATGGATAGTTGCCTCGTGCATCTTTGTGCTTGATCTTGATCCCCCAAATTCCGAGTTCGGCCTCCGATTGAAGGATTTCGGTTGGAAATCTAGCTTTGTTCTTGAGCTCGGTAGAATCTCAATTCCTCTCAATTCATTGGGTTTAAGGCTACAAATTTGTAGGCATAGCATCTCCTAGAGGTGCTTCACGTCCACCTATGATTTTGTAGCAATCCCTTGGTTGATTCGGGAGATTGGGTAGTGGGAAGGAGGCGTTGATCTTCAAGAGGTCGAGTTCGGGTTGCTGTCTGCGCACCACATGCACGGAGGCTTTCAGCCACCAGTTCGTTGTGTTCTTTGCATGTTCTTGCGTGCTTTTCGTTCGATCCATTTTGCCGGTGGATTTTTGTTGCATGGTGTTCGCGGACGGTCCGTACTGGAGTGTCAGACGGTCCATAACGGGGCAGACGGTCCGCGGGCACATCGCAGATGGTCCATTGTTAAGGGTGTAGTACTGGAGGTTTGGGGGTTGTTTTCGGATGATCCGTCCCAGCCTCGTGGACAGTCCGCCTAGGCCTTGCAGACAGTCTGCCCGGTGTCTGCAGATAGTCCGCCTAGGCCTCGCGGACGGTCCGTCCGGTGCTTGCGGACATCGCCTGGTCCAGTGCTGAGCTGCTAAGTCCTTTGCTCTTTGAGTTTTGCTTTCGCTTTGGGATTGTTTAGGGTTTGCTCCTAGGGTTGGTAGGTCCGCTGTGACTACGCCACCTTGGCAAACTCGTGTGGGAATCCGTGGTTGTGAATTTGGGGCATAGGCCGAGTTCTCTCTTTGGAGAAGAATTTTTATCGGCTCCCATTAAATCCCCCCCTCTCTGGTCGCCTAATCAGTCTTTCAGAAGTATCGTAGACCCTTGGGCAAGTATCTTTTACAAATCTTGTGGCTTAATCGTTCTCTCTAGTGTAGTGTAGTTGTTGTCAAGTTTAACCGTAGATTAGGATTTGGATAAGTTAGTAAGTGAAGGTAGATCAAACACTTGTAATCCCCTTGCTCCGCGGATTGACAAGAACCTAGGGAATCCCGTGGTGAAAAAGGTGTAGGTCCGTATGCTTGCAGATCGTAGGTGGATACGAGTTTTATCCATCAACAAGCCCCTTTTCTGGCGCTGTTGCCGAGGAGCAAGCTAGTTTGCATCGTTTGGTTTTGCATCTAACTTTGTTTTATATTTAGTTTATCGTTTGATTGCTAATATCTAACCCGTATTACCTAGAGAACCCCTTTGTTTTGTTTTTGTTTTTATTCTGTTGTCTAGATGGCGTTCGTCAACCACCCCGTGGAAGAACCGGAGAAATCGCTAAGGGATTACGCTAGTCCTCGATGTGAAGACAAAAAAGTACAAGAGTTGGATTCGAAGCTCGAAGCGACCAAGTATGAAATCAAATCTAAGATCATCGAGATGGCGGCGGCAACCCCGTTTGAAGGGATGGTTACGAAAAACTCATATAGACACATAAGGCATTTCACGACGCTATGCAACACGGTGCGTCAAGGAGTTCCCGATGAATGGTTCAAATGGAATCTCTTTCCCTACTCACTTGCCGGTGAAGCAAAGACATGGTACTTGTTTGCGTCCTTTGAAGTTGAAGGCAATTGGAACAAGTTGACAAAGAAATTTTGCAAGAAGTTTTTTTTCAATTAGCAAGGTTCAACATCTAAGGAGGCAACTGATCACTTTCATGCAAGGAGAAGAGGGGGAAGGGATTGTCACACCCGATTTCCGAAGAGGAACCAAGTGCATCTCATATGTGCGCCGGGATCGGTTCACACACATATGATAGACAAAAATGAGTGAAATATCATAAACGGTATTCAAACGTAATTCAAAGTTTAACCTCTTATTACACTCATGCGGGAGACTCGAAGGTCTCTAACAACGGAAAACGATAACTACTCGTCGAGTCCTCGTCTTCCACTCCCACGGGCACTTGACCGGGGATCCGCAAGCCTCACGGCTCATCGAAGTCGTCATAGAACTCCCCTCCAAAGTTTTCCTCCGAACGCATAAGCAAGGCTGAGCACACTTATGGTTGGAGCTCAGCAAGTGGGGGAAAATGCAAGGCTATCAAGGATAGGCTAAGGTTTTGCAGCGGTTAGCATTTTAATGTTGGTCAAGTTTTAATTATAGAACACCTAATTACTAAGTGTAAGTTCGTACCAACCCACTTAAGAAAAACTTAAGTACCAAAACAGCCCAAGCTCAACAAGCTTCACCAACCACGATTTATCTCGTCTTTAAGTTTATTAATCATGTGAGGGTCCAAGCCACTCATGACCGTGAGCACGGCCGATCGATCGGCTTTACACTCGCGAGGTTTGCACACTTTACCCACAGTTCGCGTAAAAGCTCCGAAGAACTTTAAACCCAACCATGCGATGCTGGCCAAGCACCATACCACACTTCCGAGGTGTGATTGCATAGGGACACTACGAAGCCTTTACAAAGGCATGCAAAAGACTAACGACCCGCATAGTTACAGATCAGGGCGGACCATAACCCTCCCTAGTGGTCAGTACCTTAGCAAAGGCTACTACCCCAAAAGGGCCGGGCTATACCCCCCGCAACCCGGATCCCCCTCTCGCTCCTTTCGGAAAAGGGCCACTAGTACGATCACACACCTAATTATTCGGCTAAGGTCAGAGCCATGTAACACTGTGGTTGCGCATGTTTTCTTGGGTGGTTCTCCATGTTTCGATTAAAACGGTGTTCTTGCATTACCCAAAACATTAACTATAAGCCATGTATCATTTCCATAAAAGACCCATTTAACCAACCCATGTTAAGCAACTAGCGTTTCCTACCCAAAACTTTATTTAAAAAGGGCTAGGCCAAGGATTAGGGTAAAAGATCTAGGTAAGTCCTTAAAAAGGTATTCCCGTCAAATTAATGCAATGATATCATAAAAGTAAACATTATTTATAATGCAATTATATAGGACAAAAGAGAACATGCGGGGGAGAAAAGCACTTGCCTTCCTCAACTACGGTAAAAACTTCCTCCTCTTCGAACAACCGCTCCCGATCGTCCCCGAGAGGTGGCTCGGATGAAACAGCACGATATCTACGATGCACACATAAAGCATACAATAAATAAAACAGATCACCAATCAATCTTAAAGACCGAAAACATGCTACTAAAACAACGGGCTCGCCGAGACGATCGTAAGGACTACTAGAACACTAAAAACGGAGCTAAAACGGAGAAGTTATGCTAAAAATAAGGTTTAAGGACTAATCTGCGATAAACTAACCTATACGGGGACCTAACAGCAAGAAACAGGGGTTAAAATGTAAATAAACTTAAAAACAGAAGGTTTGAACTACAAAAAGGCTGTTCGGACCTCGGGTACAAAATTTTATTAAAGTCGTGGGGCTTAAACATAAAATTCGGGATCGATCCGTAAGCATCTTTAAAGGTGGGAGGACCGGCTTGCGATAGAAGCGAAACCGGGGGTCTCTTTAACAAAAGAGCCCCCGGGTTGACCGTTACGCGAGGGCTTGATTCGCGGGTCCAACGGCTCGGGGCCGTGGATGGCCGATCGGACGGCTATCCACGCCCGCACGCGACCGGGGGCGGCGCTCGCGCCGGCGGCGGCGCGCGCGGGCGGCGCACGGCGGCGGAGTCGCCGGCGACGACCAAAACAAGGCTCCCGGCCACGAAATCGTGCGGGAAGAGCATCTACGCGTAGGCGGGAACAAAACTAACCTAACCAAGCGCTCACACGAGTGGAATGGGCGGCAACCGAGGCGCGGCGTCCATGGGGGCGGACGGACGGCGGGCGGCGAGCGGTGGCATGCGCTACGGTCGGGCTCAAGTGAAAAGGAGGGCGGGGATAGGGTTCTTACGTTGGGTAGGAGCTGCGGTGGGCGAGAATTGGATGGAGAAGGCGGCGGCGGCGAAGTTCAACACCGGCGGCCGGTCTTCACGGGCGGCGACGGCGAGCTTCGATTGGGGCGCACGGGAGCCTGCAGGTTCGATAGGATGCAAGGGTTAGCTCACACGTGCGAAGGAGAAACGAATGGGAGGGTCCAGGGAGCTTCACCGGCGGCGGACGAGCATGGGCGACGGCAATGGCGCGGCGGCCGGCGGTTCAATGCGGTGGCGCAAGCGGCTAGGGCACGGGAGGCGCTTGGGCTTGGTGTGAAGCGAAGGGGGAGGTGTGGGGTGCTCTGGGGTGCTTATATAGGCCCGGGGGAGCTCCGGGAGGCGGTTCCCCGGCGGCACGGCCATTAACGGCCGCGGCCTTGATTGGGAGTTAAGGGGGAGGGGGATTAAGGGCAGTAACGGTCGATTGAAGAGGGGGAAGTGATGGAGGAGCTTCATGGCGGCTTAATGGCGGGGTTTGAAGGCGCGGGGCGCGGGGAGGTGGCCGGTAACGGCGGTGGCGCACGGGAGGGGGGGCGCGGTTGACCCGGGCCGAAGGTTGGGGACGGGCCCGACAGCCGGTCCCACCCGTCGGCGCCGGCGTAAAAAGAAAAGGGAGAAGGGGGGCGGTCTTTGGGCCGGCGGGTGGCGGAGTGGGCCAACTTGGGCCGGCCCGCTCGCGAGGTGAGGGAAAAAAAAGAAAAGGCCCGCCGGCCCGGATGGTTGCGGGCTGAAATAGAAGAAAGGGAGAGAGAGAGAGGAGAGGGAAAAGGATTTTGCCTTTTTTTCTTTCAAATTTTCTTTTCAAAATCATTTTTCAAACATTCAAACTTCAACCAAACAAAATCCATGCATTCGAATCATGATGCACAAACACTTATTATTTCTAAATTATTTTAGTGATGTTTAATTATTTTAAAGCCAATTTGTTTAATAATTTATTTATGTCCTTAAAGGAATTTTTAAACCTAGTCATTTTTTGCTAAATTAATTTAGTGATGGACTTTTTAGGGTGTTACGGGGATAGACCAAGCTTGGAATAGATTTAATGAGTTGATTGAACAAGGACCAAGACTCGGCTTCTCCGGTGACGTACTCTCACACACATTTTTCTTTTCCCTAACCCCTAGTTGCATGCAACACGTCCAAATGTGTGGAGGTGAGAATCTCATGGAGAAAACACTCATGGAAGCCGCTCAACTTTTACAAAAGATTAGCAAAGCGGTGGCCATGCGAAGAGATTGGGAAACAAGACTTGCAGGAGAGTCGGAACACAATTTCAAGGATGAAGATGTGTGCTGAAATTTCTAAAGAGGCAACCCCAGGAGTCACGAAAGAGGAGCCAATCCCAGAAGAGCTCGAAGAAGAGCACATCAAGTCAAGAACTACCCCCGAGCGTTGACTTAGCTGAATAAAATGAAATAAACAAGAGGAGTATGTCAAGCACGAAGCCATTAAGGGAGTTCGAACATATGGATTGGGTTTCGATTGATTACGGAGAAGTATTCGACAAGAGAAGACCGTTCCCTAACCAAAAGGGGATGGAAAGAGCGTTGGAAGCAGATTTCCCACCAGAAAAGAAAGCAGAAGATTCATACGACCTTAAAACCACCAGTGAGATCTTTCAAAAGCTCTTTGGTGATGATGAAGTAGATCCGGAACACATAGCTGAGGTGAAAAGAATCATGGGGATCAAGCCCGAAGCATTGCCATAAGCTCGCCTCACCAGAGTTTACGCGATAGGATCCGAAGAAGAGGAGAAGATGGCACCACACTTGAGTTGCGAGATCAATGGAGTTCAATGCAAAGCTTTGTGCGACATTGGAGCCCAAGTAAGTGTCCTATCTTCTAAAATTTACGATAAAGTTCAAGACCACAACCTAGACTTCGCTCCAACATCAACAAAATTAATCATGGGAGATGGTAGAACTATTAGACCTCTAGGTATTGCTTGCAACATTAATGTAATCATCTCTGGAAAATGTATACCAACCGATTTCTTTGTTATAGATGCTTACCATAGTAATCATGATCATATAATCCTAGGTAGGCCCTTTCTTAAGTTGGTTGATGCTGCGTTGGATGCCGAAAAAGGCAAAGTAACGATGAATCTTAATGGAAAGAAGTACACATATAATTTTCTTCGCGTTTCTAAACACCCTTCACCTTTTCCTCCCAAAGACAAACAAGTAGAGGAGGTAGATAGTCTTTGTTTTGTTGAAACCCTTAGAGACCCACTACAAAGAGCGATGGAGAATCAAGCTGATGATCGACAAGACGAAGAACTAGAGGAAGCAATGAAAGGATTAGAACCACAAGATGGAAGCGTGGAGGAAGAAAAAATTGAGGACATAGGAGAAATTAAACCCGAGGAGCCACAAGTGCCCGAGGTGGATCTTAAACCTTTGCCCAAAGGATTAAAGTACGAATTTTGGGCCCAGACAAGACTTATCCAATCATCGTGAGCGACGAGATGAGTCCCGAAGAAAATAAGAAGTTGCTGAATTTATTGAAAAAGCATAGGAAGGTGATTGGATACTCGATCAATGATCTCAAAGGACTTAGCCCAGCCTTTTGCACTCATCATATACCTATGGAAGACCAATGTAAGCCCATAGTGGACCACCAAAGGAGGCTAACTCATGCCATGCGAGAGGTAGTAAAGAAAGAGGTCATCAAGTTACTTGATGCCGGAATCATCTACCCGGTTCCGCATAGCGAATGGGTGAGCCTGGTACATTGTGTACCGAAGAAAGGAAGTTTAACCGTGGTGAAGAATGAGAAGAATTAATTAATACCACAAAGAACCGTGCCCGGGTGGCGGATGTGTATCGATTATCGAAAGCTAAACAAAGCAATGACGAAAGATCATTTCCCCTTACCGTTCATCGAAGAGATGCTCGAGAGATTAGCAAACCACACTTATTTTTGCTTTCTCGATGGGTACTCAGGGTTCATGCAAATTCCCATTCACCCGATGATCAACACAAAACAACGTTTACATGCCCTTATGGAACGTTTGCATATAGAAGGATGCCCTTCGGTCTATGCAATGCTCCGGCCTCTTTTCAACGTTGCATGATGGCCGTATTCTCGGAATTCATCGAAGAAATTGTCGAGGTGTTCATGAATGATTTTTCCATTTATGGGGAGATGTTCGTGGATTGCTTGGCAAACTTAGATAAGGTCCTCACGAGGTGTGCAGAGGTAGACTTGGTGCTAAATTGGGAAAAATGCCACTTCATGGTAAAGCAAGGCATAGTGCTTGGACATGTTATATCCGAGAGAGGAATCGAAGTGGACAAAGCTAAAGTGAAGGTGGTTGAGCAACTCCCAGCTTCGACGGATGTTAAGTCCTTGAGGAGCTTTCTAGACCATACCGGATTCTATAGAAGATTTATTAAGTACTTCTCAAAGATCACTAAGCCTTTAACGCATCTCCTTCAAAAGAATGTGCCTTTTGACTTCGATGAGAAGTGCTTAGAGGCATTCCCGACCTTGAAAAGTGCTTTGGTGAGTGCTCCCATTATTCAACCTCCGGATTGGAGCCAACCTTTCGACATCATGTGTGATGCAAGCGACTACACCGTAGAAACGGTTTTGGGTCAAAGAAAGGAAGGCCGAGTTCACGCCGTTTACTACGCTAGTAAAACTCTTAATGCGGCACAATTAAATTATGCCACACTACGGAGAAAGAGTTGCTAGCGGTGGTATTTGCCTTTGAAAAATTCAGATCTTACATTGTGAACTCGAAGGTCATTGTTTACACCGATCACACGGCCATCAAGTATGTCTTGGATAAGAAGGATGCTAAACCAAGGTTGATTCATTGGATCCTTCTTCTCCAAGAGTTCGATGTTGAAATTCATGATAAGAAGGGGGTGGAAAATGTTGTGGCTGATCATTTGTCTAGGATGAACCACGGACAAGATGATAAAGAGCCCATAGAAGACAAAATGAGAGATGACCACCTTCATCGAAAACTCGACAAAGATTGATATCATTCGAGCAATTCGGAAGATGCCTCTTGATCATTTAGATAAAAACACTCAAAGGAGGATAGTCTCTGAAAGTTGAAAATACTTCTGGGATTCACCTTACCTCTTCAAACTTGGCAATGATGGAGTCATGAGAATATTGTTAACACCAAAATTTGGTAAGGAGTCTGACTTGTGGGTCCAGCTCGGTCAGGAGTCCGTCCCGTGGAAGGGAAGGAATTTTCAGATGTATTCGGCAAAGAAGTCTGCGGTCGGCTATCTGCTCCCGTTCGGCAAAGGAACAGTAGAGCTGATTTTGTGGGATTGGACGGTGACGTTGCTCAAGCAGGGAGGACGAATGGATGGATAGGCGATCAAGCTTAGAGATAAGTTAGGCAACGAATCCATTCGAGATTGTACTTGACGGGGGTATAAATATGAGCCCCGAATGTATGTAACACACACAATCATTCTTCAATACACACCGGCCTTACAATAAACCCTAGAGTCCCTTTGTCGTGTCGTCAAGTCCTTCGAGAGGGTGCATCGATCCGTCGACCTCCGTGAGTACCGGCAACCTTGTATCATGTCTAGTATCATGCGATGGATTTAGATCTGATGCAAGTAGTCTTGTTACCATGCTTCGTGTCATGCGGTAGATTCAAGCTTGGTTCAAGAGGGTTTCTTGTTAGATCATGAGCCATGTGGTAGGCTAAGATCTAGCTCGAAGCTAGTTATCGGCTCTATTGGATTTTGGCAAGATCCAATAGATTCATTAAGTTACCCTGTGTTACTTCGAGTTTTTACTTCATGTTTAGATTCATGTAACACCTTTTGCCCAATTTAGATGGGTTTGGATCGGCTTTATCCTTATCATGATCCCTTGTACGAGTAGATTTCATGTTTTAACACGTGGATCTTGTGCTTTCTGATAGCCGAAACCGAATCGATCTAGATTGTTACGTGTCGCGGGTTCAAGCTTACCAACGTTGGTATAAATCTTGAAAGAGTCGGGTATCATGCGGTAGATGCAGGTTTTTGGGTTGCTTTGGGCCTAGTCATCCGGTGGATTAGATCTTAAGTCAATCTGATAGATTTGTTCACTTGGTAATGTTTGTTCCTTCTTCATGGACCCCGAATCGGCTGTTCAGCCGTATTCGGTTATGTTTCTTCACGAGTAGAACATGTGCATAATTCATGCTTTAAATAATGTATGCTTTTAGCTTTCCATATTTAGATTGTATCATGCGGTGGATAGATCTATTTGTGGAAAGTGGTACGACTTCATGCAGATTGTATCATGCGGTGGATAGATTTGTTTTGGCATCGTACCTGACGGATTTCTAAGTACCTAGACATGCGGTAGACTAGTGCTTTGGATCTATGCATGCTTGTTTATTACATGCTTATGTTCGTGCTTTACTTTACTCATTTATTTATCATGGGGATCGGTCATGGCATGGTGCATGTACATCTTTGTTCAAACAAAGACCGATCGCTGTCATGCTCACGTCATCCATTCGGCAATGTTACTTTTTCCTTTGCAAGTTCTCGATTGGTTTCAGTTCATTGACATATAGCATCCTATAGCTACGTGTCACCCCGTCTGGCTTTTTAGCCGTAAATATGGAACTGTATGGTACGACCCGGCATGTTCCAAGTTTTGGTATCTAATTCTTTTGTCTTTTGTTAATTTTCAGGAAAAATTGACTGGCACGTCATCGTTACTCTTTGCGCGTGTGAAGCCAGCTTGTTCGGCTTGCTGTGTGTTTGGCGCTAGGTGCACGTTTTGCGTCAACACACTTTTTGGCACGCCCAGTGGGACAACAGCCGAATAGATCAAGATGCCTGATATTACGGACATCATGGACGTCAACCTTGAAGACCTCTCTCTCGAGCAAAGGCAGCAACTCCGGACGCCGTGGACCGGTTTCGGCAAAAATGTCTGCTTGTTCTTCAAGAAAAATAGAAGTGGCATCCCGTACTTGAAGAATGAGATGCCCGGGGTATTCTTTGCCGGGGAGAGCGATACCACGGTTCGACGGGAGAAAGAGGAGTGCATGCGAGTATTCCGAGAATCTGCCGGACTACATGTTGAGCAAGCACAACAAAGCTTTCCTCGGTGCGCTCCAGCAGATGATGGTGGCCGTCTTTGGCCCAGGCATGGAACAAGCATTCAGCAAGGCACCCGTCCAGGGGGGCACTGTGGAGCTGGGCGAATCAAGCTCTCAACCGCCACTACGGAGCCAGCCAATGCAGCCTCCTCCTCAGAGCGCTGGAAGTCAAGCTTTCCAGCCTCCTCCACAGGGCGCTGGGAAACAGCCAGTTCAGCCTCCACTGCAGGCCTCAGGGGGACAGCCAATCCAGCCACCACCGCGAGCAAAGACACGGGTCAACCCTGTGCAACGGCCCGAATCCGTACCCGCCCACGTACGGAGGTTTAGCATTCGGCTCGCCCGGGGCCCCGTTCGCTTCCGGTCGGAGGATTGCTTCGGCGAGCAACGGCCGCAGAGAAACCCGTACGGCGGAGGCTACCACGAGGTGGGAAACTACGGGGCATTAGATGCTTTCCCGCATCCGGGATACGCGCCACCGGTGCGGGCGCGCAAGAGGACGACGCCCGGCACGGAAGATGGCCGAACCGATGCAAAATCGGTTCGGCCTCAAGCCAAAAACGCGGGGACCCCGCCTACAAGCCACCGTTCCCAGAATGGTACTACAACGTGCTCCTGCCGCCTAGGGTGAAGCCGCCGACGGAGTTCACGAAGTTTTCAGGGCAGGATGACACAAGCACAGTGGAGCACATCGCTCGTTACCTCATGCAGCTCGGGGAATGCTCAGCTGAGGAAACATTCAGGGTCCGCTACTTCCCCGCGTCACTGACAGGTCCAGCATTCCAGTGGTTCTCGTCCCTACCCCCTGAGTCAGTTTGCAGATGGAAGGACCTGGAGCGGAAATTTCACGCTCACTATTTCAGCGGCAGCTCGGAGAAGAAGCTGATCGACCTTGCCACCATGAAGCAGAGGCACAGCGAGACGCCGCTGGAATTTCTAAGGAGATTCAGGGAGGTTAAAGGCATGTGCTTCTCACTCAACTTGCCGGACGACCAGCTGGCTGATATGGCCGTCGCCGGGATGCTGCCGGCCGTACGCGAGAAACTGTTCGGGATGGAATTTGAAAACCTGGGCCAGCTATCACAGAAGCTATCACTGATGAGCAACCAGGCGTACGGCTTCAAGAAGGATGCCAAGTTTGGCAAGCAGCATGATGTTGCTGACATCTACAACCAGTTCTTAGACAAAGCCGACCTGGTCGAAGATTCTGATGACGAACTGGATGTGGCCGCGGCGGAGATCATGTGGGGAAAGGAGCCTTTGACGATGAATCGGCCGGGTCAAATAGACCAAGGGCACCTACGATTTTGATATCACAAAGGCCGACAAATTGTTTGAGCTCCTAGTAAAGGAAGGCCGAATCAAGGCGCCTTAAGGGCATTCCATGCTTCGGCCCGATGGAGTTAAAGGGAAACGTTACTGTGGCTTCCACGACAGGGATTTGCACTCCATCAATGATTGCAGGGTCTTCAGGATGAGGATCCATAAAGCCATCCGGGAGGGTCACCTCAAGTTCGACAACAAAATGAAGCTGGATGGCCACCCCTTCCCTCGAACATGGTGGGCTTTTCTGTTAACATGATAATAGCCGAGGAGAAGGGAAAGGTCAAGGTCTTGACCTCGGCCCGGGGCTAGAAAGGATGGAGCAAGGGGATCCGAGTGCCAAGTAACTCGGAACGGGTGCATGGTGAAGCCCCCCGCATTCTCAAAAGTCACATCGAAATCGGGGAGTCATCCAGAGCCAAGCCCAGGGTGACCACGCGCATCCTTCTCAACAAGTGGCAGCGCCAGATGGAGAAGGAGCGCTACCAGAAGCGCAGAGCTGAAGAGGAGAGGTGTAGAGCTGAAGAAGAAGCGCACAGGAGGGACCTGGAGCAATACACGCGCGAGCAGGAGCGCGCGCACTGGGGGTGTGCCTTCTTCAGGCATTGTTGGAATGAGGGTTTGAAGCCGCCCACGTTGAAGAACCGTCCCGAATGCGGCGACGGGTATTTTGAGTACGGGCGGGGAAATAGCCAATCGCCGATCCGTCCACGAGAGAATTGGAAGGATCCACCTTAATGGGGATCGGCGCCAAAAAATTGAAGTCATTGATCATCCTAGGAAGCGGCAAGCCGACCTCGGGTGGGCCGATCAAGAGGAGGATGAAGATGACTACATCGGCGAGGAAGGGGCAATGGTGCCCGCCCGGCCCGAGGAAAAGCCAGAAGAGACGGGTCCAGCGCTTGAGGAACCGCGAGTTGAGACAGGTGGGATCCGGGCGAGGCAGGTGTGGAGCCCCAAAGATCAACCTGAAGGATCAAAGCGTTCGGCTCCAACATGCATGGTATACTTTCTGCCGAACGAGTTCATGGCTCCTGCTAACCAGGTTGTGCAGGATGAGGCGTCCCTAGATGATGAGCAGGTCGAGGGGATGATGGCACAACTGGTGCTGGCCAAGCGGGCAATCTTGGACAAACCGGCCAAGAATCGACATATGAGGCCGCTGTACTTGAGAGGATACGTCAATGGAAAACCATTGACCAAGATGTTTGTCGACGGTGGAGCGGCAGTCAACGTGATGCCGTACACCACCTTCAGGAAACTTGGCATGGGCCCGAGCGATCTGACGCCTACAAGTATAATACTGAATGATTTCGCTGGAAATCCTTCAGATACCAAAGGATGCGCTCACGTGGATTTGATGATCGGATCCAAGACGCTGCTCACTACCTTCTTTGTCATCGAAGGTAAAGGGGCCTACAGCCTGCTGCTTGGGCGGGACTGGATTCATGCCAATTGTTGTGTCCCATCCACCATGCATCAACAGCTTATCCAGTGGGTGGATGATGAGATTGAGATCGTTCAAGCAGACGACTCCGTGAGCGTCGCTAACATGGAACCAGCTTTTTAGGATTACCAAGGTATTGATTGCTTCTCAGGGAAAGACTGGGGGGAAGGTCCTGTTGAACCTGTCAGCAGTGATCAACAGCCGATTCAAGCAGTCGGCTCTTATAGCAATTTTTAATGGAGAACCCCGTAGATGGCACTGATGGCAAGTTGGGGCGAGGATTCATGTCGGCTGATAAATTAGAAGAGGTTGACATTGGGAACGGTGATAAGTCAAGGCCGACATTCATCAGCGCAGACTTGCAGCCAGACTTCAGGGGAGAATTAATTAAGCTTCTCAAGGAATACGAGGATTGCTTCGCCTGGGATTATTCGGAGATGCCTGGATTAGATCGTTCTATCTTCGAGCATCGGTTGCCAATCAAATCTGGTTTCAAACCATATAAGCAACCACCCCGGAAGATCTACAAGGATGAAGTATTGGCCGATGTGAAGAAGGAAGTTGAAAGATTACTTGATGCAAACTTCGTTCGGCCATGCAGATATGCGGAGTGGATTTCTAACATTGTCCCTGTGTACAAGAAGAATGGAAAAATGAGGGTCTGCATAGATTTCAGGGACCTTAACAGAGCTACTCCGATGGATGGTTATCCCATGCCTATTGCCGATTTGTTGATTGACGCCGCGGCCGGGCACAAGGTGATAAGTTTCATGGATGGCAATGCGGGATACAACCAGATCTTTATGGCAATAGAAGACATATCAAAGACGGCCTTCAGGTGTCCTGGTCATATAGGCTTCGTTTGAATGGATAGTCATGACGTTTGGGTTAAAGAATGCCGGTGCAACTTATCAACGAGCCATGAACTATATTTTTCACGAGTTGATCGGCAAAGTTGTGGAAATCTACATTGACGACGTGGTAATCAAGTCCCCGAGTCATGGCACGCATTTGGAAGATGTGAAGAGGACCTTGGAGTGCACCGGAGGCATGGTTTGAAAATGAACCCAAACAAATGCGCTTTTGGGGTATCGAAATTTGGAGAATTCTTGGGGTTTTTAGTCCACGAGGGAGGAATTGAAGTTGGCAAAAAGAGCATGAAGGCCATTGATGAAGTTGTTCCTCCAACTAATCTCAAGGAACTGCAATCACTGCTCGGCAAGATTAATTTCGTAAGAAGATTCATATCAAATTTGTCACAGAAGGTCTTGCCATTCTCTCCGCTGTTGAAGTTAAAGAAAGATCGAACTTCACACGGGGCGACGAACAACAAAAGGCTTTCGATGAGATCAAGCAAGACATGAAGGAGCCACCGGTCTTTGGTCCCTCCTCGACTGGACAAGCCTTTCAAGTTGTACGTGGCGGCCGATACCCAAACCATTGGATCGGCCCTTATTCAAGAATTTGAAGGAAAGGAGCGGGTAGTAGCATATCTTAGCCGAAAATTACTTGATCCCGAAACCAGGTATTCGACTTTGTAGAGAAAGCTGTGTCTTTGCGTGTACTACTCATGTACAAAGTTTCGGCACTACCCGTTGAATGCCGAATGCCTTGTGTATTCCAAGTTTGATGTTATAAAACATATGTTATCTATGCCAATTTTGAACGGCGGGATTGGCAAGTGGATTTTAGCTTTATCGAGTTCGAGTTGAAGTTCGAATCGGCAAAAGCCATCAAAGGTCGGATCATTGCCGATTTCATAACCGAACATCGCGATCCATCAATTGATTTGCTTGAGATTACTCCTTGGGCTTTGTTTTTTGATGGATCATCATGCGGCAAAGGTGGGGGAGTAGGGATCCTACGATTTCGCCTAGAGGTGAGATGTTTGAATTTGCCATCCCTATACGACCCCCCATTGTCACAAATAACCGAGCTCAATACGAAGCATTACTTCGAGGGCTTCAATATTTGAGAGAACCGGGGCCGTTTCGGTTGAAGTTTATGGAGATTCGGAGCCGGTGATCAAGCAATTGAACGGCCAATACGAGTGCAAAAGTGAAGCGGCGAGGAGTTACTACGAAGAATGCGGGGAAATCTTGAAGAGCTTCCCGTTGGTGACTCTCTGACATATTCCTAGGGAACATAACGAAGAAGCAAATAGGTGGCTCAAAGCGCCTCTGGCTACAAAGAGAGTCAAGAAGCGTTTGCCGCGGAGGTGTGTGTACTGGGGACGGATCTTGCAGAAGATGACTGGAGAAAAGAGATCGTTGACTACTTGAAAGATCCATCCCGAAAGGTCTCTAGGAAGCTCAGGTACAAGGCCATAAAGTTCGTTCTTCTGGATGATAATTTATTCTATAAATCATTAGATGGGGTATTCTTTGCGATGCACCGGGTCCCGAGAAGAAGCCAAGAACATGATGAGCGAAGTGCACGATGGGATATGTGGAGCACACCAATCGGCCTACCGTATGAAGTGGGTTATTAGACAAGCCGGATGCTTTTGGCCGACGATATTAGAGGATTGCTTTGAGTATTACAAGGGATGTCAGGATTGCCAAAGGTTTGGAAATATTCAAAGGGTCCCCGCGTCAGCATTGAATCCCATCATCAAGCCATGGCCATTCAGGGCCGGGGTATAGACTCGATTGGACAAATTAATCCACCATCTAGCAAGGGGCATAAGTTCGTGCTTTTGGCTACGGATTATTTCACTAAATGGGTTGAGGCGATTCCATTGAAGAAGGTGACATCGGAAAACATGGTTGAATTTGTCAAGGAGCACATCATCTATCGATTTGGGATCCCTCAGACAATTACCACTGATCAAGGGGCACAATTCGTGTCACTGGAGTTCAGAGAGTTTGCCGAAAGCATGGGGATCAAATTGTTTAACTCTTCTCCTTATTATGCCCAAGCTAATGGTCAAGCAGAGGCTTCTAACAAAATCATGATCAAGCTGATACAAAAGAAGATCGACCAGAAGCCAAGAAGGTGGCATTCGGTTCTCAGTGAGGCACTGTGGGCTTACCGAATGGCCCCCCATGGAGCTACAAAAACTTCTCCTTATGAATTGGTTTATGGGCACCACGCGGTTTTACCTTGGGAGATGCAATCAGATTCAAGGAGAGTGGTGTTGCAGAAAGATTTAAGCTCCAAAGATTACAGTGGCCTAATGATGGATGAACTAGAGGATTTGCACATGATCCGTCTTAGAGCCTTGGAAAACATCGAGAAGAACAAGCTGCGGGTTGCCAAGTACTATAACAAGAAGGTAAAAGTAAGGCAATTTGCAGAAGGCGATTTGGTTTGGAAAGCGCTATTGCCGATTGGAACTAAATACGATGAATTCGGCAAATGGTCCCCTAACCGGGAAGGACCTTTTCGTGTGGTCGGATGCGTCCCCGGTAATGCATATATATTGAAAACTTTGCTAGGAGAAGAATTTTCTGCTGCAATAAATGGAAGATATCCGAAGAAATATTATCCTAGCATCGAGATCGATCGAAGATTACACGCATCTAGCACGGATACGGCCGGCGCTCAAGAACGAGGCCGCCTTCGAACAAAAAATCCATAAACGAAGAAATGGCCGGCGTACGGATGCATTGCCCTTAGCACAAAAACTACATTACAACTGCTTCTTGCAGGTTTACATCTAACAACCCTGGTGGTCAGATCTTCAAGGAGGTGGGAAGCAAAAGGCGTGGAGAAAGAAGCGAAAGTATGATTCAATCTTTTCTTTGCTTCTTCTGCTGCTCCCTCTTCAGCTGTTCCAGGACCACCGTGACGGCAACTTGGAACGCATGGGGGTGACCATGGTTTGCGGCCTCCACCAAGCTCTCCCAGGCCATCTTCAGGTTGTTGTACCTGTCAGAGACATCTGAAAACAGAGGAATCGATGTTAGGGGCAAGAAATCCAAATGCAGGCATGAGGTCAGGGAAAGGACAGAAGCATTTACCCCCTACTAGTGCCTCCAGAGCCATGCGACGCTCGCGCTAGGCTTGGCAACGGGCGGTGATGTCCCTGAGGCCGTGCTCCAAGTGCCGAACGTGGCGGCGCAGTTGATGGTTGGTCCTCTGTTCAGGCGTGGCGTCCTCTGCTTCGAGGGAGGAATCGGAGGAGATGTACTCAGGCATATCTTCGGTCCCGATGATTTCCTCAGGGGGCAAATCAAGGCTGGAAGAGAAAAAGAAGAAAACATGAAGCGCGAGATCATATGGAGAACGAGGAATAGATCAAGGAAGAACTCACCTTCGAATCGTGCGCTTCTTCGATGAGCTGCTCTCCTGGGGTTGCTTGCCCTTGTCCATGTCCTTGGGGTTTTCTCCTCTAGAGGCGGGGGAAGAAATGAGAAGTGATGATGAGTGCGCGAGTGGATTTGCGGGGCATCCCGGCGGGCTATTTTATTGACCGAAGGGACGCATTGGGAGTGATGACCGACCGGTACACACTTTGTTGGAATACCAAACGGCGGGGTTTTTTCCGGATGCGAAGGGTTTTTGCTTGAACAAAGTGCTTGTGGATTGCCGAATCGGGATCTTCTATGGATTTTGTGCCAAGGGGCGAGTGTTCTCGCGCGTTCGGCTCAAGGCGGTTTCCGGATGCGTTCGAGGAAAAAATAAGATTCACGGGAACAAATTGAAAGGGTTCATCACAATGCAAGCAATGGATTCAGAAGTTCTTATTTATTGCTGATGATCAAACATCCCTAATACAATCTAGTCGAAAAGCCTGTTCAGTACAAATTGGGGATGAGTGATTTCGGCAATGGCGTCGCAGTGGCCATCGAGGCGTTCCAGGATGAGCTCGATCTCATCGATGCCCTCTGGCGCGCCGCCCCGGAAGCCGCGCGGCCTGGTGGAGTAGTCGACGTCCGTGTGCGTCGCCATGGCAGCTAGGCCCAAGGTGGTGCCCAAACGGACACCATGGGTGGCCACCTCGTCGACGCGGTGTTCCACCGCAGCAAGGCGCTCCGCCGGTGTGCCGCCGTGGGCATTCACCTTGTCAGCCAACTGCTCCACCAGCGCCTTCAGCTGGTTGAGCTCGGCGTCGCGGGCTGCAAGAAGCAAGAAGAAAAGATTAGCATCAAAAGCCGGGCTGGATCAAAGAGCTAATTTCAGGGCTGTACCATCGATGGTTTCCAGCAGCTGTTTGCGCTGGTCCTCCCATTCTAGCTCGGCTATGCCTGCCTTCTTGGAGACGTCCTCCAACTCGCGTCGGGCCGTCTCCAGCTCCTCCCTGAAGCGGAGAGCGTCTTCTTCCCCGTAGGGCACCGGGGAGTGGCCATCGGACTCGAGGAGTCGTCCGGAGGGGTTGATTGGCCGGCGCGGGAGACGGATTCCATTGAATCAACCTGAAAAGGAGATGATCGTCAGAACAAGAAAAGACCAAAGGGGGATCAAAGAAGAGGAATCGACGATCATTGCCTCCGACGTGCATTGGCGCTGCTCCCCTCTGCCTCGTCGGAGGCGCGGCGGCGGTTGAGGCGGCGCACCATGTTGGTTCGGGATGTGCACTATTTGGAAAGGGAAAGAACTGAGATTGGCAAAAGATTCGAGAGCTAAAAGGCTTGGTGGAGAGCTAGGGGCACCTACGGTTGCATTTATAGGCCTGGCAAGGTGAATCGTGGCCTCGAGTCGTGGCTTTGGATCGTGGCGCATATCCCAAGAAAATCGGAAGGTGGAAAGGTTTCCTTGGCCAGTCCGCCGGCGGGTCGCTTGGAGTTCTAGGCTGAATCACATTCAGCTGACTGGCTCGGCTAAGGAGAGTCAAATTGCCATTCGGGAGTTGGCATTTCTTTGCCGAATGGGTCGTTCAGCGTTATATTTGAAGGTGCGCAGAAGAAAAAGAAATGAATTACAAGAAAAATATCACAAGAGCAACCAATTCGGTTATACATCAATTAGAGAGTTCAAATGTTTCGCAATCACGCCGGGGGCATTGGATGTTGCTTGACGGAAATTGTCCAACAGCTCCTGGCAATCTTTTTGAGCACTAGATAAGGTGGTGAGTTCTGCATCACATTGCTCCATCTTGGCGATAGCCGATTTTGCTTCCGCTTGGGTCTTTTCTATCAACCCAGGGAGCTCGGCTATTTTCTTTTTATCATCCTCTATCTCAGCCGACGGGCTTCTCGGTTCCGCCTCTAGAGCAGCTTTTCTGGCAATTTTCAGATCACAAGAAGCACACGAGACTAGCCAATGTATCCTTGTGGCTCTCTGTTTGGGATTGTGCCCCGTTCATGGCGTGTTCAGCATCGGCTCTCTTCTTTTCAATAGCCGGGCGGGAGCGCAATTTCCTCAGAGCGTGCCTTATGGGCGCATAAAGGATGTCCAAACCACAGATGGATACTAGAGAAGCTCTGACATCTTCAGGGAGTTCTTGGCTGATAGATTCAAGCATCTCCTCAAAGTGATCGAGATCCTTGAATTGATCTTGTGCATCTCTTTCTAGCCAGGCAATAATTTCTCTGAGCTCTGCTAGCACCTCATCTGACAGAGTTTGGTGTATTCCTTCCATCGCCTCGGCAACTGGATTGTTCTCTGATGGCAGGCTTGATGATGACGGAGCCTGATCCTAAGAAGCAGTATTGCCGAGTTAAGGGTGCTAAACGTAAAAGTAGCAGAGTTAAGTGCAGATGAGTACCTCATGGCTGACTTCTTGGGCTGGGGTAAGACTTTGAGCGAGGGGCAATCACGGGTGAAGAAGGTGCTCCGGTAGAGCCGAAGCTTCCAAGTTAGAAGGTGTTGATGCGATCGGCCGGTAATTCGTGAGCTTCGGTCGAAGAGGAGTTGGATCCACCTCTGTTGGGATTGGAGTCTCTGCATGACCAACGGTGATTGTGCCCTTGGAGGACTTGATGGCTGCGGTCGGATCGGGAGACTCGTCTCGGGAATTCACGCTTCGCGAGAGGGTGATGAAGATGAAATCTCCACTGGGATAGGTAATTCAACCCTGGGTGGACTTGCTTGTTGAGCCACTGGGACATCCACAAGTTGTTCTTCCATTGTCTCTTCTGCAAGTGTCAAATTGAAAGGGTAAATGCCAGTGTTCATCCTTAAAAAAGGGCAACAAGGGTCATACCAGTGGATGGAGCATTGGCAGGTTCTGATACTGAAGGTTGCTGGGCTCTGGTCTGAAAATGCACAAAGATATGATTTATCAGGAACAGAGTAATCTTGTGATCAAGAAGGTAAAGGATTTTACCTCAACAAGCATTTTCTTGACAGTTCTCCTCCTCTTGGCACTTGGAGGAGCAATCAGAGACAAACCTTGCCTCCTATCAGCAGCAAGGCTAGAGAGGCTGGGGTCTGTTGTAGCAAACCTGGCCATTAACTGAGCCAGAGTTGTGGACTTGAATCCCAGCGCTAAAATCGGGCCTACAGCATTATAGTTGATATTTCTGGCTCGAGGGGCAGGCACTGTGTTCTGTGGAATCAAAGAAATGAGGTCAGAAGCGTGATTGAGAGGAAAAATGTCTGATCCAAAGGTTCATTATATTACCTCTGAAGTTGGCAGGAAATCAGGCATCAACTCTGCACAGAACACGTGTACAGGCTCACTAAAGATGTGATCGTGGAATTCTTGCCACCAGGAGTTGAAGGTAGGATGAGCTATGGTTGTGGGCACAAAAGGCCAGGTATAGACAGTGGGACTGCACACATAATGGAAAACTCTACTGCTGTGCATAAGCTCCTTGATTTCTTCTTTGGGCTTAAGAAATTCGTGCAGGAACAGTCTTGGGGGCATCTGGCCACATCCAAGTTGCCGGGCCATTGCATTAGGCTGATAATATTCATAAGTGCTCTGATTCTGCCTTCCTCCATTGAATTCAGCCGGTAGTATACATGGGCGGATTATGATGTTGAAGATCTCAAAGAATCTCCCATCTTGACGACCGGGCTCAAAGGAGAATTCAACAGGGAAAGTCAAGGTGTCATTATCCAGATAGGGGAGCCAGAGAGGATTCTGGAAACCTTTGAAGAACAATTCAAAAAGCTGGCTGATGTCCTGCTGAATGAGAACAGTTGAAGCCGCTTCTCCGTAATTCTGGCATCCTCTAGTGGCGTGATTTTCTCCTTCAGGGTGATTGGACGAAGGAAAAAGCCCGGTGTCCAAATCAACACCAACAATCTGATGCATGTGGAGCTGCAGCCATATTTGAACGAACCACCAAGGGCCGTTGACACATGCTATCCTTTGTCTAGTGTACATCTGGGTAACAGTTTGGTGAAGCATATGGTATACACTGCCTAGGAAGAATTTCCCAAGTGGAAGACGGTTGCCACTGGCCAGATGAGACGCCATTGCGATGTGGTTCAGGGTAGGCTCGTTGGCTTTGCCACAGAAGACAAATCTGCACAGCCACATATTCAGAAATGCCCTGTATTCAACATCACCAAGGGGATTGTCTTTCATGTGCTTCAAGATGTAATTCTTGTATCCGTTCCCTGGCTTCACCCCTGTTTGCCGAGAGGAATTCTTGAAGTTCCAAGGTTGAACAGACCCTGTAATGTCAAGGCCGGTGATCATATACACATCGGCCAGGGTTGGAGACATGGGGCCGTGGCCAAAGAGGAAGGCGTTGACACCGTTTGACCAAAAGTGGCAGGCCGCTATCAGGAGGTCTTCATTTTTTGGGGTCTCGGCCAAGGATAGTTCCAAGCATTGGGCAATACGGAGGGAATCCCAGTTTTTGGTCAATCCGCTCTTATCTGCGAGAATCCTCCGGTACCAAGTTCTCCAGCCTGTGATTGGAGGCAAGGGCCAGTTCTTGAAAGCGTCTTGCCACCGAGGAGGTGGGGACAGAGCTGCTTTAAAAGGGATCCTCTGAGATTCAGCCGCGATGAAGTCCCGAGGATCAGAGTTCCCCACAGGACCAAGATAATAGGATCTGGAATTGGCCCCGATGCGAATCAGAAGCTCAGTGGAAGGCTCCTGAGGAAGAGCGAAAGAGGGATTTCAGGTAAAATCGAAAATCTAAATGCCGAATGAAACTTACGGAAGGGGAATTTGCTTGAACATCTTGGTTTTGAGCCGCCATTGGGAAATCCGAGCTTCGAGCAAGAAGATCTATGGTTTGGATCTGGGTGAGGATTCCGGCGTATGGTGAAGAAAGAAGAACAGGTGTTGACAGATTCGATTTGAAAGTGTTCATGGCTGGAGTCAATTGTGGAACAAAATTACTTTTATCCCACAATTGAAGGGGCATGTGTTAACACCAAAATTTGGTAAGGAGTCTGACTTGTAGGTCCAGCTCGGTCGGGAGTCCGTCTCGTGGAAGGGAAGGATTTTTCGGATGTATTCGGCGAGAGAAGTACGCGGTCGGCTATTTGCTCCCGTTCGGCAAAGGAACAATAGAGCTGATTTTGCGGGATTGGACGGTGACGTGGCTCAAGCAGGGAGGACGAATGGATGGATAGACGATCAAGCTTAGAGATAAGTTAGGCAACGAATCCATTCGAGATTGTACTTGGCAGGGTATAAATATGAGCCCTGAATGTATGTAACACACACAATCATTCTTCAATACACACCGGCCTTGCGCCAAACCCTAGAGTCCCTTTGTCGTGTCGTCGAGTTCTTCGAGAGGGTGCATCGATCCGTCGACCTCCGTGAGTACCGGCAACCTTGTATCATGTCTAGTATCATGCGGTGGATTTAGATTTGATGCAAGTAGTCTTGTTACCATGCTTCGTGTCATGCGGTAGATTCAAGCTTGGTTCAAGAGGGTTTCTTGTTAGATCATGAGCCATGCGGTAGGCTAAGATCTAGCTCGAAGCTAGTTATCGGCTCTATTGGATTTTGGCAAGATCCAATGGATTCATTAAGTTACCGGTGTTACTTCGAATTTTTACTTTATGTTTAGATTCATGTAACACCTTTTGCCCAATTTAGATGGGTTTGGATCGGCTTTATCCTTATCATGATCCCTTGTACGAGTAGATTTCATGTTTTAACACGTGGATCTTGTGCTTTCCGATAGCCGAAACCGAATCGATCTAGATTGTTACGTGTTGCGGGTTCAAGCTTACCAACGTTGGTATAAATCTTGAAAGAGCCGGGTATCATGCGGTAGATGCGAGTTTTTGGGTTGCTTTTGGGCCTAGTCATCCGGTGGATTAGATCTCAAATCAATCTGATAGATTCATTCACTTGGTAATGTTTGTTCCTTCTTCATGGACACCGAATCGGCTGTTCAGCCGTATTCGGTTATGTTTCTTCACGAGTAGAACACATGCGTAATTCATGCTTTAAATAATGTATGCTTTTAGCTTTCCATATTTAGATTGTATCATACGGTGGATAGATCTATTTGTGGAAAGTGGTACGATTTCATGCAAATTGTATCATGCGGTGGATAGATTTGTTTTGGCATCGTACCCGACGGATTTCTAAGTACCTAGACATGCGGTAGACTAGTGCTTTGGATCTATGCATGCTTGTTTATTACATGCTTATGTTCGTGCTTTACTTTACTCATTTATTTATCATGGGGATCGGTCATGGCCTTGTGCATGTACATCTTTGTTCAAACAAAGACCGATCGCTGTCATGCTCACGTCATCCATTCGACAATGTTACTTTTTCCCTTTGAAAGTTCTCGATTGGTTTCAGTTCATTGACATATAGCTTCCTATAGCTACGTGTCATCTCGTCTGGCTTTTTAGCCATAAATATGGAACTGTCTGGTACCACCCGGCATGTTCCAAGCTTTGGTATCTAATTCTTTTGTCTTTTGTTAATTTTCAGGAAAAATTGACTGGCACGTCATCGTTACTCTTTGCGCGTGTGAAGCCAGCTTGTTCGGCTTGCTGTGTGTTTGGCACTAGGTGCACGTTTTGCGTCAACAAATATGTGTACCAAGAGAAGAGAGGCTAGAAATTTTGAAAAAGTGCTACTCAGCGGAGTACAGTGGACACTATAGCCATTTTCAGACCCAAGCAAAAGTGTGGTCCAGCGGATTCTATTGGCCGGAGATGCATGAAGATACTAAAAGATATGTTGCGTCATGCCCCATGCCAAAGAACCGGGAATATTTCTCAAAGAAATTCCATGCCCTTGAAATATAATCTACAAATCGACTTATTCGATGTGTAGGGAATATACTTCATGGGGCCCTTCAAAAACTCACATGGATTCGAGCACATCCTAGTCATGGTTGATTATGTATCCAAGTGGGTAGGCCATGCCATGTCGTAAAGCTTCCACGGAGGAGTCCATTGCAATGATCAAGAGCATGATTTTCCCTCGCTTCAGTACTCTGAGAATCTTGATAAGTGACGGAGGAACTCACTTCACCAGGAAGAATTTCAAAAAGTGCTTGTCCAAGTTAGGAATTGAACATAGGATCTCTACGACCTATCATCCACAATTAAAGAGCATCCTCAACAAAACCATAGAGAAGGAGGCCAGGATTGGTTAAAAAAATTAGACGGAGCTTTGTGGGCGTATCGAACGGCGTTCAAGACACAGATAGGTATGACTCCTTATCAATTTGTTTATGGCAAAGCTTTTCACCTTTCGGTTGAGTTAGAGCATAAAGCCTATTGGGCGATTAAAGAGATGAACATCGATTTAGATGCCGCGGTGGTAAAGCGAAGAATCCAAATAAGCGAGCTAGAGGGGATGAGGTTGAAAGCATATGAAAATGTGAGCATATACAAAGAGAGGATTAAAAGGTGGTATGACAAAAGGTTGAAGAAAAAGGAATTCATAGAAGGAGATAAGGTCCTCCTCTACAATTCGAGGTTTAAAACCTTCGAAAGGGTAAATTGCAAAGCAAGTGGGATGGACCTTACGTTGTTCACTCGGCGTTCTCCAATGGAGCGGTAACCATCATGGATGTGAAAGGTGATCAATTCATGGTGAATGGTCAACGGCTTAAGGTTTATTACGAACCCGACATTGAGGGGCCCAGGCGGCGGTTCGTCCCCGATTTCCTCTGGGACGCGCGTTTTTGACATCCTTCTTTGGTCAGAAAATTTTAATGGAAGATTAAAAAAGGAAAATGCGGTTTCTAGAGTATTCCTTTTTGGACTATTAAATTGGCCGAGATGGGAGCTCGGGAA
Source organism: Cenchrus americanus (assembly GCA_947561735.1). Taxonomy (NCBI): domain Eukaryota; kingdom Viridiplantae; phylum Streptophyta; class Magnoliopsida; order Poales; family Poaceae; genus Cenchrus; species Cenchrus americanus. The sequence continues at coordinate 199,761,257 of OX387240.1, forward strand.
TCCATCCCAACTCGCATCCTTTTGCACCCACGCAGCAGCCATGACGTCCTCGAAGAGCGTAGAGTTGAAGCTAGGCGCCAAGGAGCCATCGATGGAGGAGGCGAAGCGATGCGAGCTCAAGCTACCCATGGAGATCAAGAGGACCGCCCGCATCCGTTGCAGAGGGCATGTCCTGATCGGAGCAATCGCATCTCTCTACCCCGTCAAGGAGGAGAAGGTCTCTACTCCCATTCGAAGGTCTACGCGCATCCGAGGCATGAAGAGGAAGGATTACAAAGAGGTGTCGCCCGAGCCTAAAGACTATGGGGGAATGACTATTCTGATGATCGTAGCCCGGGCTCTGGGCGGCCGCCGGAAGGGAAGACAATGACTTGTATTATTGGGAAGAGGTGCCCAAGGAGAAGACTCCTGAAGGTCCCAACGACGGCGGCAACAACGATGGCGGTGACCCTGGTGAAGACGACCCTTTCGGGATGCATCCGATGTGTTGTGCGGCTTGCCGTCACACCATCTCGGAGCTCTACGCATCGGTCGACGAGTGTTTCCAGGCCATGGAGGTGATGAGGCAGCGCATGGAAGATTTGGAACGCGTGGTTGAAGACAACTATAAACTTCTGAATCGCAACGTGTGGAAGTTATTCGGCATGGTGGGGAACATGAAGGGCAAGCGGTGCAATAGCTGCGGGAAGTACCATTAGATAGAGCTTTCCCCCTTAGGTCTTTTGTAAGATACGACGAGGACGTCATATGATTTTAGCGTGGGGGGAAGCTAGCTAGCTAGCCTTTTTCTTTAAAATTAGTTCTGGTTTGGTTTAGTTTTCGCGAGAGTGTGAGAGTCTTAGAGTCTTAAGTTATAGGAGTGTGCTTTTAAATTTTTGAAATGTTTGAAGTGTCTTAAAGTTAGTGTTCGTGTCAAGAAAAACAAATAAAAAGAGTCATTTAAATTTTTGTCTCTTGTGATACTTTTCTTACTTTACTTGTTTGTTCGTCTTTAATTTTTGATAAACAAAACATAAGTATTTGGTTTGAAACATTTACCATGGGAGAGAAAGAGAAAAGAAGAAAAAGAAAGAAAGAGGAATGGCAAGAAAGATATGAAGGGGATGAATCAAGTGAAAGATAAATAAGGTGCAAGGAAGGATGTCACGTTGTTAAGAGATAAAACTTCCATTCTTTTTCCAACCATGTGCAATCCGACAACGAGGACGTCATCGGCGCCTCGTAGTCATATTTTCTTTTGCCTTTGCACATGTCCACCATTCTATATCTTCTTATCCTTGATATCCCCACATATGGTTTAATTCTCATGATCATTGGCTTTTAAAGGTAGACAACCATTAGAGGAAGTTCTTAGCTTGACAATACTTGTGTTGATTGTGCTAGCCATACCTATAGCTCCACTTTGCATGTTATATGAGAGAATTATGGGAGGTGAGAGTTTTATGAAAATTATTTAGGATAGCCACCTCATATGAGCGACATGTGAGAACTTGGAGAAAGGTATTTGTCTAATACTTGTTGCAGGAATTTTATTTTGAAAATCATGAAAACCCTCCAATGAAAGCGAAGAAGTAAGCATGGCTGAAATTGAAGACCTCGAGTGAAGAGTTTGAGTTGTGGGGTAAATCTTGATTTGGTAAAAGTTCTAAACGCCCATGTTTATGTATGATGATCATTGCTTTATGTTTATTGACTTAAAGATAAAGGATTGACTAACTTGTGAAGAAAGAATTAGCGGAGCACGATTTGAACACCTTGGACAAAGTTCTTTTACGAGTACTTGCTCGAGGATGAGCAAGATCTAAGAATGGGTGAGATGTTGACGGTGTATTTTGGTACACCAAACATGTTCATTACACTTTGGTTTGAATTTGATTATGGAACTAACCCGCCACTAGGCATACTAATCATATAACAAGTTCATCTTTGTGTGTGCATTTGGAAGTGTTATGTTTATGTAGGAAAACATGGACATAAAGGACGGATTCACAATAAGTTCAAAGGAGCAATTAAGGAGTCTTGTTCGTGTTTATGAGCTTGATGAAATCACTTCCAATGGTGGTGAGGACCGAAGTGTTACAAAGGAACATCCCTGAGGATTGAAGCGTAAAAGACCGGACTTCATGCAAGGAGAACCTCCATCTTGGACGTGAGGATGACATCGTCAAAATAGTGCAAGTGGAGGGGGCAAAGTGCATAAACACATGAGGACCCAGGGGAGTGAAGGGGCGACCAAACCGGGCCGTGATGGGCCTGGGCCAGTCGGCCCAAGCCGGCCAGCCTGGCCCACTTCAGGGGTCGGTTCGGCCCCCTTTTCTTGCACCCGAAGGACCTTCAACCCTAAGTTCGTGGAGGTGCCACCATTCGCAAGACAAAGAGCCATTCGCTCCGAGAGGCCATCCACAGTTAGAGAGAGAGAGGAGGAAGATCATTCGGGAGAAGGATCGGTCAACTTGAAGGAAGCGTCACCATGATCAATGGTGCCATGTTTAGCACCTTGATGGGGTAATCTTCTCATTTGTCCATGGGTTGTAATCGATCTCGAGATGTAATCGCTACTTTGTTCCGATATCTATCTGTCATCTAGTGTTGAAGATGCTTTGATGTTTAAGATTAGGTACCATGCCGTAAAGGGAGTAAGGCCTCAATGCTTCCTTGGATCCATTCAATACGCCGTGTCCATCATAGGTCTAGTCACGAATACCTCCGCGTAGTGACAGTACAGGCGGAGGGAAAGGGCGAAATTGTGGTCACAAGCCCCGATTAGATTGGTTTTCATGTTTTAAGCGGTTGCATGTTCAAGTATAGTAGACCGTTGGGCAAGTGTCTTTTACATATCTTGTTGGCTTAATCGTTCTCTCTAGTGTAGTGTAGTTGTTATCGAGTTTAACCATAGATTAGGGTTTGGGTAAGTTAGTAAGTAGAGGTAGATGAAACGCTTGTAATCCCCTTGCTCCACGAATTGGCAAGAACCTAGGGAATCCCGTGGTGAAAAAGTTGTAGGTCCGTACGCTTGTGGATCGTAGGTGGATACGAGTTTTATCCGTCAACACACAACTATTCCGTTGTTCGAGAAACCAATCTAAGACTAAGGTAAGCTCTAAGCACCGTGCTCACAACGAACCAAAGAACCTTTCCCCGGATATCACAAAGGAAGGTCTCTCTCTCCGGTGAAACACCGGAGATCAAGCGAAGAACGACCACAACACTATAGGGTTCAAGAGAGCTATGCCAACCAAGACTAAACTAACTTTAGTCTAAACCAAGAATAAAGCTTGTAGAGCAAAGTAAAAGCTGAATGTAATTGACTCAAAAAGTAAGTTAGAAAGATAACTTGAATTGTACTTGAGTCTAAACAAAGCAAGGATCCAAGAGTAGTACCGGAACTCTGAAGAAGACTCCTCCGGAACCCCAAGACTAGCTCGACTTGACTCTAACTCCCAAGCTACACTAATCCTACTCTAAGCAAACAAAAGAGTGGAAATGAGATGCCCCAGCGCTGTGTGTCTGTTCCAGCGGGTGTGAGGCTCCTTTTATAGGTAAGTAAGGTCGGTTGAGCGTGTGGGCCCATTTTCATAGGTGCGGCCGACCCTATGATCCACCGCCTCTCGACTTGGACGCTCCTGATCCTTGCTCCTGAGGCGGTTGAAGGTCGGTAACTTGTGTCAGTTTCGGACGGCACGGCGATTGGGAGGTGCGGCCGACCCACCTCTAAGCCGTGGGATGAACCGCCTTCGCTCAAGGACGCTTAGGATGGTCTTGGAATGATGGTTGTGGTGGCTGATCGGTCGAAGAGGTGGACCATTGATCCAAGTGATCACAACTTCGTCCATTCGATCAAACTGATGTTTCCTTGATCAATCTTGTTCATCCAAGTTGTGCACGTGGGGAGGGACATGACTCAGACCGGGGATGTGGCACGGGGTAGGTGCGGGCGCACACGGCGGGGCCGGTCGCACTGGCGGGCTGGCCGCACACTGCCGGCCGGCCGCACCTGCAGGGCCAATCGTGCCTGGTGGTGCGTCCGTGCCTAGCTCGTGTGGCACGTTGATTGCTTTTCCCCCTAAATGTGTACCTATCCATAAAAATTGCAACACAACTCATGGAACTTTATTAGTATAAAAAATGTGCATGAAACTTGTTATATGCTCCTCTCGGACACGAGGTTTTGACGGTCGAAACTTTGTTGTAAGGACCGTCAACACCAGGGCTGCACGATTCTGTGGCACGACATCGGCAGCACGGGGGTCAGTCTGGCTGCACTCACCACCACACGCGACCTCATGGGGGAGACACAAGTCCTGCCTCCATCCCGCCGCCATGATCACTGCATCCACCTGCTTCCGAGAACGGCTCCTGTGGCAGTACGATCATATCGCTACCCACAACTCCTAAAGAATGATATTGAGCACCAATGTGATGCGATGCTGGTGAGGACCGGAGCGTCCGAGGACAGGTGGATGGTCGCTCCTGGCCGTGATGAGTGATTGACAGCATGGTGTGGACTGATTCTTGGCTGAGTATTGCAGTGCAGGTTGCAGCTTGATTTGCGTTGGTGCAAGTGAAGAGGGGGAGCAAAAGGTCTATGCCTTGCGGGGCCTCTGAGAAGTGGAGAGACAAGTAGGCTCAGCTTGAGGGACCTGGTGGCCAGCGGGGTCAAGTGCGGGCCGCATGGTGGCAAGAAAAGCAAGACGAAGTCGTGAATAGGAGCCGGTGTAGGGTAGCGGCTCATGACCGGAGTCTGCAAGTGGGGTTTGGGGCGGTTCACCACAAAACCTTCAGGTTACTTGGTTGAGCCACAAAACCAAGACCGGAGGCTTGGCGGGCGGAGACGAGATCCGGGCGTGTCGAGAAGCTTCGATGCTGGCAGATGCGTGGTGGGATCACAGGGCTTGCGTCGGGAGGACGCAGACTGCGGTGATGGTGTGGCCGTGCGATGAAGAGGAGTGCTACATGACCTATTTGCCCCTGAGGGGTTTGTATCACAACTTAAGTGCTAGGGGTAGCTTGGTCTTTTGCCCGACCCAGAGGGACTCATATATATTAACTCGATTTCTGGGCAAACTATCCTTCCGGGCTGCTTCTCATTTCCTTTCTCCATAGGTTTAGGTTTTCTTCACGGTTTTGTAGAGAATCTGTCCTCCGAGTGTATGGAAGCTTTCATGGTTGTGTTGATTTCCTTCTTGTAGCTCTTGTGATTTTCGTGTCCTTTTGAGCTATTTTGGTTGGATTTTTGTGCGCGCCTTGTTCCTTTGATTCTGAGGTGTTTGGGTTCGAATTTGTTGATTGGGATCATGGATAGTTGCCCCATGCATCTTTGTGCTTGATCATCCATGCGTCACGAGTTGCTCGCGGACCGTCCGAGGGTAGGGTACAAACCGTCTGTATTTCGAGGTGCGGTACTGGTTGTTCGGGTTTCATTTTCGGACCGTTGTTGTGACATCACGGGCCGTCCGCCTGCTCCTCGCTGACTGTCCGCCAGGGCACTGCGGACCGTCCGCCAGTGCACTGCGGACCGTCCGCCAGTGCACTGCGGACCGTCTACCCTAGGCACTACAGATTGCCTAAGTCTTGTGCTTCTTGAGTTGCACTTCCGTGTTGCTTTGAGTTGGGGTTTGTTCATAGGGTTGGTAGGTTTGTTGTGACTACGCAACCTTGGCAAACTTGTGTGGGAATCCTTGGTTGTGAATTTGGGGCATAGGCCGAGTTCATCTCTTCATAAAAGAATTTTAATCGGCTCCCATTCATTCCCCCCGCCTCTCTGGTCACCAGATCGGTCCTTCAATTGGTATTAGAGCCGGTTATGAATCTTTGTGATTCTAACGTCTAAGATCCAAAGATGATATAACAAGAATAGGGTTCGGGTCCTCCACACTTTGATGATACGAACTACCAGATGTGGCAAAGGTGGATGGCTGCTTTCCTCCGCGGCAAGGGTCAGATCATGTAGGATGTCATGGTGAACACAGCTTATGTTCATCCTGTGAACTTCCTCACTCCATGATCGAGGGACATGTTCGATGCCAACAACAAGCCGGTCGACTACCTATACCATGCTCTATGTCAATCCAAATTCAATCGGGTTCAGACAGAGGACTTGGCATGCAGGATTTGGGAGCAGCTGAAAAATGCTCTTGCTGGGAACACTCAGGTTTCGGCTCGACTCTTTGCGACCTACCAAAGAGGGTACGAGAATTTCACGCATTTCCTCGGTGAGTCGATAGATGCCATGTTATAGCGGTTCACGGTGATCATTAACAACATGAGGGCTAATGTGGTTGTGCTCCCGTGCGATGACCATGACAGGTCTATCAAGCTCCTGCATTCCCTGGATCATACCGTGTGGAGTGAGAAGGTCGAGGCTATTCTTGAGTCAGAGAAGTATGAGACCCTCACGGTGGATGAGTTGCTTCCAAGCTCAAGTCGTCTGAGGTGGACCGTGGGCTGTGCGCAAAGATCGAGAACCCGACTGACCCTCATAGTCTGGCCCTCGTGTCTGGATCAAGGACTAACTCTAACATGTCTTCAAGACATTTTTCTTTGTCTTGTCTTATGTCCATGCCAGATGAGGAGTTTGACGTGCTGGGCGAGGAGGACCTCGCGTTGATGAGTAGGCGGTTCGAGTGCATGTACACGAATCGGAAGAATGCTCACAGGAGCTCGACCATGTGCTACCAGTGCGAGAAGCACGAGCACTTCATCGCTGAGTGCCCGGAAGCCATGGAGGTCAAGCCCGAGCACAAGCATCGTCCGAGGACCGACCACAAGCACCTCTCGAGGGACAATTACAAGGGCAAGAACAAGTCTAAGCAGAGGCCAAGGAAGAGTGGAGGTCACAAGAAGAAGGAGCGGGTGATGGTTGCCGGTGCAAGCGACATCGACTCAAGCTCCTGGTACTCTTCATCGAGCTCATGTGATGAAGATGAGAATCGGTACAAGGTCAAGCGGTCAAGCAAGAACATCAACTGCTAATGCTTTGATGCCAAAGGCTTTTGCGGCATGGCACATAGCTCTGCAAGCAAGAAGAGCAACAAGGATGTCTCGGGCTCCGACTCTGAGGAAGAGGTAAACAATGATCCGTCCTTCTTGATAGTGGAGAATGCTGAGGACCATGTGTGGTTTGAGGACCGGTGGATGGTCGCTTTCTGGTGTGATGAGTGATTGACAACGTTGTGTGGGCTGATTCTTGGCTAAGTATTGCAGGTGCAGGTTGCGGCTTGACTCGTGTTCGTGCAGGTGAAGAACAAGCGCTAAAGGTTGTTGCCGGTGAGGCCTCCAGGTGTAGAGAAGACAAGTAGGCTTGGTTCGAGGGACCCGGTGGCCAGCGGGGTCAAGTGCGGGCCGCATGGTGGCAAGAACGGCAAGATGAAGTCATAGACGGTTTCTTGGTTGAGCCTCAAAACCAAGGTCGAGCCGGGACTACGTGGGAGCCGAGTCATGAGTGGCGATTGGCGGAGGCTACACCGAGCTCGCAGGGTTTGCGGTGGTTCACCACAAAACCGTCGGGTTACATGGTTGAGCCACAAAACCAAGACCGGAGGCTCAGCGGGCGGAGATGGGATTCGGGCACGCCAAGAAGCTTCGAAGCGGAGGACACGCGTCGGGATCGCAAGGCTCGCGTCGAGGCTAGGCGAGGTGCGGTCACCGGGGGCATCCGTCCGATGGTGCTATGACGAGAATTCCCAAAGTGCCCCTCGGCGGCGTGTATCCTAGTATTATGTAATAGGGATAGTTTCATCTTTTGGCAGTCTCCATATATACTTAGAGGAGAGAGGATGGCGGCCATCTCTCGGAACCCTAGCTCATTTGGTTTTCCTATTTTCCCTTTCTATTTTCCCTAGGATTTCGATAGGACTAGCTTGAGAGATTCATGGTGAGATCTTGAGAGGGGGATGGATGTTGAGGAGGTAAGCTAGACCTTGTATGAACCTTCATAGTCTGTATAGAAGATTCAGTGTTGTGATTTCCGTTGGTCTTTTTGGTGTTTTCGTTCTTCGGTCGATTCTGCGGATTTGAGCGGGTTTTTCTCCGGATTTCTTTAAGGGGATCATGGGTGAGTGCCTTATGCCTCTTTGTGGATGATCTTGACCCCTCAAACGCTGGGAAACCTCCTCGATTTGATGGTCTTTGGGTGGAGTTCTTTGTTCGTGGTTGAGTTCGTGTGATCCTCGATTCCCGTTGTTCTAGGGAGTGAGAGGCCAAGAGTTTTGGGGCATAGCATCACCTAGTGACTCATATCATCCCCCAAATCTTGCCTCAAGAGCTTAAGCCGTTTGGGAGATCCGGTGATGACTTTGAGGGGTTGACCTTGTGAGTTTGCATTTTCGGACTGTTGTTCATTGGCGGACCGTCCGCCCCTTAGGTCGCGGACCGTCCGTGAGCATCCCACAGACTGTTTGCACAGAGACGTGTTTTTGCTGTTGGAGAAGACTTTTGTACTGCGGACAATCCGCGCCTACCTGTCAGGACAGTCCGCTCTCTTCTTGGCGGACATTCCGCGGTAGCTAGGCGGACAGTTCGATCTGTACGCAGATTCTTGCCAAGCTTGTTCAGTTCCTTTGCTTCCTCTAAAATCGTTCCTAGGACTTGTAGTTGATTCATAACTACATTGTGTTGGTGATTGGTGGTTGTTTTGTCTCATAGTTCATGTGTGACCAGGATTTGACTTTGGGACATAGGCCGAGTTCTTTGAGGAGAATTTTTATCGGCTCCCATTTACTCCCCCCTCTCTGGTTTGCCGTTTCGGTCCTTCAAGTGGTACCAGAGCCGGTTACAGGTGTTGATTGACTCTAACCAGTCTAAGATCCAAGGATGGTGTACCAGGAACAGGGCTCGGGTCCTCCACACTTCGATGGCAAAAACTACCAGATGTGGAGTAAGAGGATGGTGGAATTCCTCTGCGGAAAGGGTCAGATCCTTTGGGATGTCACGGTGGACACTGTTTATGTCCAACCGATGAACTTTCTTGCTGTAGGATCGAGGGGCATGTTCGACACCAACAAGGCGGTCGACTATTTGTTTCATGCTCTGTGTCAATCCGAATTCGATTGGGTGCATACAAAGAACTTGGCTTGTAGGATTTGGACTCTATTGAAGGAAGCTCATCATGTAGGAAATGCTTAGGTTCAGGCTCGGATGTATGCGACTTGCCGAAGAGAGTACGAGAACTTCACTCATCTCCCCGGTGAGTCCATCGATGCCTTGTTTTAGTGGTTTACAGTTGTGGTGAACAACATGAGGGCTAATGTCGATGTGCTCCCGTACGATGATCATGATAGAGCTGTAAAGCTCTTGCACTCGCTGGATCGTATGATTTGGGGAGGAAAGTTCGAGGCCATTGTTGAGTCTGAGAAGTATGATACCTTGACAGTGAATGAGCTATTCTCAAAGCTCAAGTCGGCTGAGGTGGATTCGGGTATGACAGCCAAGATTGAGGGCCTGATTGACTCTCATAGTCTCGCCCTCATCAGTGGCTCGAAAGGAAAATCTAACGCTAACCCATCCACCAGGATGTTCTTCTTGTTCTCTTTGATGTCTTTTTCAGATGAGGTGTTCGACGTGCTTGGAGAGGATGAGTCGGCGCCGCCGACCGGGCGGTTTGAGAGGATGCACGAGAACCGGGTGAACACGAGGACGAACACGAGGACATGCTTCCAGTGTGGCAAGCCAGGACACTTCATCGTCGACTGCCCCCGAGAAGGTCGAGAACAAGGACAACTACAAGCACAAGTCGAAGATGAATGGCAAGTACCGATCAAGGTGTGACCACAAGCACAAGCACAAGAACAAGCACAAGGACGAGCGACGATCGAGGAAGAAGGATGGACGAGGCAAGGCCCGAGCGATGGTTGGAGTGAGCGACGTCGACTCCAGTTCCACGTACTCCACCTCGAGCTCGAGTAGTAGTGAAGATGAAGGTGATCGGCGCAAGGGCAGGAAGTCATCCAAGAACCTGAGTGGGTTGAGCTGCTTTGCTAGAGATGACTTCTGCACCATGGCGCTTAGCTCCGACAGCAAGAAGAGTCACCAGAGCGACTTGGATTCCGACTCCGAAGATGAGGTACGTGACGAGCTTCCCTTCTTGCGTCAGGAGAATGAACGGCTTGGATTGTTACTTGATAATTGTGATGATATGCTTAGAGAGGATAAGAAGATGAGGAAGGTGCTTAGGGTCTTGCTTGAGGATGCTAGGACTAGAGTGGCTGAGATAGAAACACAGAACCTAGATGCTAAGCTTGAAATTGATTCACTTAAAGCTTCACCTGTTTTTCTGATGATGTTGAATGTGCTGATTGCCCTATTTTCTTAGTTGATCTTGCTATGTTCAAGGAAAAGCATGCCTCCAAGTGTGAGGAACTAGATGTGCTTAGGGTTGAAGTGGCTGAGCTTAAATCTAGATCTGCTCCGCTAGGTGCTTGCACTTCTTGCCCTGTTTTACATAAGAAAATTGATGAGATGCATGCTTACACTGTTTTGATTGAGGCTAAGCTGAAAGAACCGGTTCCCACTTCTTGCTCTACATGTGAAGCACATGCTTTGAAAAATTTGGAACTTGCACATTATGTGGATCGCCTGCAGGATGAGAATGATGAGTTGAGAAAAATGATGGGTTAGTTGTCGGGGCATGAACCGCAACTAAGGATGATGATAGAGACCTATAAGCGCCAAGATGGGCAAGCGTTTGGGTTGGAGAAGGTTGGAGAGACTAGTGGTGAGGGAGGAGAAAAGATTGGTGATATCCTAGCTCCACCAAAAACCTACCACAAGAATGCCTTTATTCCTAAACCCAACCCACTACGAAACAAACTCGACACAAATCCAGATCCACCTATATTCCCTCACTCCATAGATGATTTCCAAAAGCCTATCAAGTTCAAGAGCACCTTGGGCAATGTGTTCTTTGGGAAAGAGAGTGAGAAACCGAGTGGAGAGAAACCAAGTGAATAGCCCCAACCCAAGCCTAAACCTAAGCTCGTGCGGTTTCATTATGACTATTGTGGGAGAGATGGTCACATGGGTGAGTTTTTCTTCAAGAGGAAGCATGAGGAGAGAATGGCAAAGGAGTGGGCTAACAAGGACAAGTACCACCCTTCCAATGGTGTACTTGAGCCTCGTGTGAAGATGCCCAGGGCCAGGTGATTGTGAGGACGGTTCCGGCTTGGGGAGAGTGAAAGCCTGCAGGAGGTGCTGCTGGCCGGACTACACCGGTCAGACCGGTGCACCACACCGGTCAAACCGATGCAGGTCTGAGCAAACATGGGGCTAGTTTTTGTGCCCTTGATGAGTCTCATTTCGGTTCAGGAGGTCGTGGTTCTGGTGGTTGGTCTGGAGAGTTTGCAGGTGGTCAGTTTGCTAGGCGTTCTCCCCCTCGTGCTCAATACGAGGATGGGAGGAGTCGTAGCTTTGAAAGGGAGATGAGGAATAGTCCACGGTCTTCCTTTCGTTGCTTTAGTCCTCCTCCAGTTAGAGAGGGTTCGTTCCCTCATAGTGGTTACCGTGGTAGTTTTCGTAGAGGTAGCTTTGATAGAAGAGATGCTTTGGACTGTGCTAATCCCACTTTGGAGCAAATGGCTTGACACTGGTTTTACTCTTTTGGTACTAACCCCAGTGCTGAGTCATTTGTTCACTCACGTGCTCGCTTTTCAACTTCAGGTGGGAGACTTGAAGAACATTTGGTTGATTGACTTCAGTTGCTCGAGGCATATGACCGGAGACAAGGGGTGGTTCACAAGTCTTGTCCCGGTGGTGACAAAGAGGTACATCACCTTTGGGGACAATGGGCGAGGCGTGTGCTGTCAGAAGGTGAGATTAAGGTGAGTGACAAGATCACTTTCAAGCGTGTTGCTCTTGTTCAATCAGTTGGGTACAATTTGCTTTCTGTGTCCCAGCTATTGGTTGAGGGTTTTGAGGTGTTATTTCAACCTAGTGGTTCTCGAATTTTGGATTCTCGAGGGGACCTTGTCTGTATGGTTGTTCCCGAGGGTCAGGTGTTTCGTGCTGATTTTTCTTAGTCTTCTAGTGTTGAGCGTTGCTTCTTGGCTGGGTCTTCGAGTGAGTTGTGGAAGTGGCATAGGAAGTTGGGTCACTTGAGCTTCGACCTTTTGTCTCGCTTGAGTAAACTCAACTAGGTCCAAGGATTGACACGACTGAGGTTTGGGAAAGAGTTGGTGTGTGCTCCGTGTCGGCATGCTAAGATGGTATCTACATTCCATCAACCCCTCACTAATGTGATGACGGAGCGTCCATGCGATCTGCTCCATATGGACCTTGTTGGCCCAGCTCGTGTGCGATCTGTGGGTGGGAAGTGGTACGTCCTGGTTGTGGTGGACGACTACTCTCAGTATGTGTGGGTGTTCTTCCTTGAGAAGAAAGGAGAGACGTTTGGTTTTGTTCGAGATCTTGTCTTGAGGTTGAGGAACGAGAGGCACAGAGATGCCATACGAGTAATCCGTAGTGACAATGGCTCGGAATTCAGAAACTCTCACTTCAAAACCTTTTGCCATGACTTGGGTCTTGAACACCAGTTTTCGAGTCCGTATACGCCTCCCCAGAATGGAGTGGTGGAAAGGAAAAACAGAACCTTGTGTGAGATGGCTCGAACGATGCTCGATGAGCATAGGACTCCGAGAAAGTTCTGGGCTGAGGCGGTCAGTACCGTGTGCTATGTTTCGAACAGGATCTACCTCAGAGTCTACCAGAAGAGAAAACCTGTTATGAGTTGATGCACGGTTGCATACCCAAGGTGTTTCACTTCCATGTCTTTGGTTGCAAGTGCTTTATCCTTAAGAAAGGGAAGAAGTTGGACAAGTTCGAGGCTAGGACGGTTGATGGTATTTTCTTTGGTTATGCATCTCACTCTAGAGCATATCGTGTGCTCAATCTTGAAACTAACCAAATCATGGAGACTTGCGAGGTAACCTTTGATGAGACACAACCACGTAGTCAGCTTGTTTTTGAGTGTGCAGGTGACGATGAACTTGGCGAGGAGATCTTTTAGGAGGAGGAGCTTGAACATGGAGATGATGAAGATGGTGGTGTGGTGCCTGCGGCTGAGCATGTACCTACTACTTCGACGACGATCGAGGACGGGCCCTCTCCCACACCTACAACGACAAACCAAGTACAAGGCGAAGCTGCTGTTGAGGGGGAGGTAGCATCAAGGCGAGAACCTTCCCAGCGAGTTCAAGTGGATCATCCAGCTTCGAGGATCATCGGCGACATGAATGAACGTACTACACGAGGGTTCGGAACAATATATTCTCATTTCGCTCATGCTACTTTTGTTGCCACCTTTGAGCCCAAAGACATTGGACACACACTATCTGATCATAATTGGGTTAATTCGATGCATGAGGAGTTGGAGAATTTTAAGAGGAACCAAGTTTGGGTGTTGGTTGACCCTTCCCCAGGGTGTAAGCCTATTGGGACAAAATTGGTGTGAAAGAACAAAGAGGGAGTGAAAGGTGAAGTGGTGAGAAACAAGTCAAGGCTTGTTGCTGAGGGGTATAGTCAGAAAGAGGGCATCGACTATGAGGAGACCTTTGCTCCCGTAGCATTTGGAGGCGACCAGGATCCTTCTAGCTTTTTCTGTGGCTAAAGGGTTCAAGTTGAACCAAATGGATCTTTCAGGAGGAGGAGCATGAACTTGGAGATGATGAAGATGGCGGTATGGTGCCCGCGGCTGAACATGTTCCTACTACTTCGACTAAAGTGCTGGACGGCCCCTCTCGTACACCTACGACGACAAATCAAGATCAAGGAGAAGCTATTGTTGAGGGGGAGGTAGCATCAAGGCGTGAACCTCCCCGGCGAGTACAAGTGCACTACTAGAACCCGCCCCCCCCCCTTTAGCTACATTATAGTAGTAACACACATTGGAAGCATTTCTATGTTAGTGCCTAAAGATGCTTTTTGACACGGTTTTGAGAACATGTCAAACTGTCATGATATTATGAAAGCTTCTAACACGCTTTATGAAAGCATGCCTACAGTGACATTGTCGGGGACAGCCCTAGGGGTCCCCTTAAACAACGGGAAAATCCTCACTTAAAATCCGCAACAAGGCCAAAACACAATTTGCCTAACCATGCAGAGAACGACCCACGCCGCGGGGACTCCGACGGCCCATCGAGGCGGCCCTCTTAGAGATCCCCTCGAACGGGCTCCGCCTCGCTCGAGGATGCGCGCTCCCTTCGGGCGGGCTCCGCCCCCGTTCGAGGGGCGCACTTCCCTCGAGCGGGCTCCGCCTCGCTCGAGGGCTCGCTCCCCCTCGAGCAGGTTCCGCCTCGCTCGAGGGTACGCCCCGCCCTCGACCGGGGTCGCCCACGCTCAAGGGCGCCCCTCACGCGTGCGCCGGCCCCCGTACACGGGCATTTAACGCCCTGACGCCGGCAGGACGGCGCCATCATGCGCCCGGGGCTCGCCCCCCGTGCCGCCGCACCAACTCCCCGTGGGAGGAGCCCATCCCCATCACTGTGGGGAGGGACTGTGCAGCGCGGCCGGTGTCAGTCCCGTGACGCCGTGCGCCTGCTCCAGTACGGCTAACGCGCCGAGCCCTCGAAGGGGGGCCGGACGCACCCTCGATTCACTTTCTTGTGACCCTACAGGGTTAGGTGGAGGCGCTAGGCCGGTGGAACGCCATCCCTGCCACTGTAACAGCGCGGCGGACATCCCCCCGCGCGTGCGAGCGCGCACGCCGGGCTCGTAGCAACCACTCCGGCACTGTGAAGCGCGTTGGGAAGGGACGCCGTTCTACCTACTCCTGTACTCCGTACGGGCCAACGTCAGCACCTCCCTCGAGCCTATCAGAGGACTTCGCCACAACCCGCCGCCTTTCTACCCTCGAACCACCACCGTTCGGGTACAAGGTAGGCCATGATGGCCGGATCGCCGCAAGGATCGTCCGGACGGCCGCTCACTCTACGCATAGCACGTCGCACTTCCCCACGTAGCTAGATAGCGCGGCGCGCATGTAACTCGCCTCCCCCTTGATCTATAAAAGGGGGGGGGGGCGAACCCCCCGCCCGCGCAGGGGACACGGGAGGGAGGCATTCGGACCGGAACTCACAACACACCACGTACTCATCATCCAATTCCCCCACAATATCTTCGCCACTCCACCGGGGACTTGGAAGCCACGCTTCCTCTCCCGCCTTGCTTGTAGCAGCCCCACTACGAGCACCCCCGTGCCGAGCAATATAGTGCCTTGAGCACACCACCGCTCGGATGTACGGCCCCCTCGGCGGGAACAGGATAACCCCCGTGTCTCTTATTGCTTAGCATCGACCATTGAGGGATAGACCTCGGCGCTATCTACCGGTTAGTGTCGGGACCATATTCCGCACCGACGCTGGCGCCCACCGTGGGGCAATCGAGCGCCTAAGGTCATTCCGTCAACTCCCTCCATGGTGATCCGCACTGAGTACCGTGCTACACGCTACTGCATGGGCAGCTCGGACCCCCTCCCAGCCGGGTTCGAAATTCGCTTCGGGAACCTGAACTTTCAGGCCACGGGGAACGGCTATCTCATGCGCCTCACCAACCGTGAGGAGCTCCGCGCGCGCCGCCGGAGCCGTGGTTAGCCTTGGCCCCCGCCGCACGCACCACCACGGCGCAGGCGCCCGCAGCACGGATGCCGCGGGCCCGTCGGCGCCACGACGCCACCGTCGCTCCGGGCGGCGTTCGCGTCGGGCGCGGTCCGAGCGGCGGCGGGCGAGCGCGCCGCCGCCCCGCGCGGCGCGCCCGCGATCACGACCGCCACCGCCCCGGCGGGACGGCGCACGGTCTCGGACCGCGCATCCCCATCGGGCCGCGTGGCGCTACGTCGGCGTATAACGCCAACGTCAACACCACGATGCGCGGGGTTCCGCCCGGCCGCCACGTCTTCGTCGCCGGGGACCCCGGCGCTTCGGCGAGGGATGAGTCATCCCTAGGTTCCGTCGACGCGTTGCCACCCGCCAACCGCCACGGATACGCGGAGTGGGACTTCTCCGCGTGCGGGACCCGGGCCGCGTTCGGCGTTTTCTCGACGCCGCGGACTACGGTTTGGTTGCTCCGACGACTCCCGGCACCGGGAGCTACGATCCCGCGCGGGAGTGCTGCGCCATCATCACCAACGACCCGGCCAATGCCACCGGTGCGGTGGGCGCCGGAGACGGGGAAGTTACGCCCGCCCCGGGGATCGCCACGCGCCCGGCCGCGGGGCCAAGCGCTCCCGCCGGGGCCGACGCCGACGCGCGGCTAGCCCAAGCCCGCGAGCTCGAGGCCAAGCTGGCGGAGGAATACCGAACGGTGCGGCTGCTCCGCGCCTCAATGGCGGGGGAAGCCTCCGCGCGCGGCGAACGCGTGCGGGAGGCGCGGGCCGACAGGTCCGCGACCGCATCAACACCGTCCCCAACGTCGACAACGCGGACGCGCCCCCGCGGGCGAGCCGAGAGCTCGTCGCCGCCGCGACGCCGCCGCGGGCCATGCCGGCACCCTCGACCCCCGAGGCTCGAGACATGCACCGCGAGGTGCAAACTCTCATCGAGCAAGCGGCCGTCCGGCGGCGGCCGAGAGCTCGGCCTCACGCATCCGCCAACGGGGGGGATGCGCGGGACGATGAAGCCGCGCCGGGGGCGAACCCTCGGTGCACGTGGGGAGACTAGCGGAGCGGCCCGCCGACCAAGGGCGCACGCCGGCCAAGGAGCGGCTCCTTGACGCACGCAGAGTCTTCCGGATGGCGACGCCCGCAACGTCATCAACGCTAGGCGCACCGATGAGGCGGACGCACGAGCGGCAAGGGGCTACCACCCTCGACGGGGTGGGCGCTACGACGGCGGCGAAGACCGCTCCCCGACGCCGAGCCCCCGAGTGCACCCGTGTGTTCGGCCGGGAGATCCGCGCGGCGGCGTTCCCCCCAACGCTTTCGCCAACCCTCGACCATCGTCAAATACAATGGGGAGACGGACCCCCGTGTGTGGCTTAACGACTACCGCCCGGCACCGCCACCGGGCGGGGCCACCGCCGACGAGGTCATCATCCGCAACTTGCCCCTGCATCTTGGCGACGCGGCCCGGACATGGCTCGAGCACTTGCCCGCCAGCCAGATCCATAACTGGGACGACCTGGTCCACACGTTCGTGGGCAACTTCCAGGGCACATACGTGCGCCCTGGAAATTCATGGGACCTGCGCTCCCTGCACGCGAAGCCGGCGAGTCGCTGCGGGACTTCATACGGTGCTTCTCCAAGCGCTGCACGGAGCTCCCCAGCGTGGCGCGGTCCGAGATCGTGCACGCCTTCCTCGAGGGCACCACGTGCGGGACCTCGTGCGGGAGCTGGGACGCAGCCCGCCCGCGGACTCCAACGAGCTGTTCGACATCGCCACCAGCTTCGCCTCCGGGGAGGAGGCCGTGGGGGCGATCTTCGACGGCAAGAAGGGCAAGCGCTCAGAGGACGCGCCCGCGGAGGGCAGCAAGTCCAAGGAGCCCCACCGCAACGACAAGCGGGGCAAGAAGGGGAAGAAGCCGCGCCGCGAGGCGCGCGAGCAGGGGCGCGACGGCGGCAACGCCGAGGCCCTTGCTGTTGACCCGGCTCGACGGGGCCCTCGACCGGCCCCTCGAGGCCGGGGGTGTTCGACGACATGCTGAAAAAGCCATGTCCTTACCACAAGACTCCCGTGAACCACACCCTTGAGCAGTGCGATATGCTCAAGAAGTTCTATGGCCGTGCCGCCGCGAAGGAGGCAGAGGCCAAGAAAGACGGAGGCGATGGCGACGCAGGCGGCTTCCCCGCCGTCGAAAATGTGTTCCTCATCTTTGGGGGGACAACTGTCGACATGTCGACACGCCAACGCAAGAAGGAGCGGCACGAGGTTCTCGCCGCGGAGAGGGCGCCTCCGTCCTTCCTCAATTGGTCGGAGGACGCCATCACATTCAGCCGGGAGGACCACCCAAACCGCGTCCCCAACCCGGGCCAGTACCCGCTGGTGGTCGACCCCATCATCGGGAACGCCCGGTTCTCGAAGGTCCTCATGGACGGAGGCAGCAGCCTCAACATCCTCTACGCGCATACGCTGCGCCCCGATGGGGATCGGATTGGACCGAGGCTGCGGCCCGGCCACGAAGCCGTTCCATGGCATCGCGCCGGCAAGCGGGGTCCAACCCCTCGGGCGAGGTCGACCTCGCCGCCTTGGTTTGGCACCCAAAGAATTTCCGCAAGGAGACCCTCACCTTCGAGGTGGTGGGATTCAAGGGGGCCTACCATGCTATACTTGGGCGACCCCGTTACGCCAAATTCATGGCGGTCCCCAATTATACCTACCCGAAGATAAAGATGCCGGCCCAAACGGCATCATCACCGTCGGCTCGTCGATCGAGCACGCATTCGACCGCGATGTCGAGTGCGTGGAGCACGCGAGGCACTAGAGCCGGATGAAGCGCTGGTGAACACGCCGGAGAAGATGGTCAACGAAGACCTCAACTCCGCCGCCAAACACGCCGGCACCTTCGAGGCCGCGGAGCAGACCAAGGGGGTCCCCCTCGACCCTTCAGCCCCCGAGGGCAAGGCGTTGAGGGTCAGCTCCACCCTCGACCCCAAATAGAAAGTGGTGCTCGTCGACTTCCTCCTCACCAACGCCGACATCTTCGCGTGGAGCCCCCTCGGACATGCCGGGCATCCCGAGGGAAGTCGCCGAGCACTCCCTTGACATCTCGCCAAACGCCCGCGCCGTGCGGCAACGGCTCCGCCGCTTCGACGAGGAGCGGCGACGAGCAATCGGAGCGGAGCCGCGAGCTTCTCGAGGCCGGATTCATCAAGGAGGTGTTCCACCCAACGTGGCTAGCAAACCCCGTGCTTGTAAAAAAGAAGAATGGGAAGTGGCGGATGTGTATAGACTACACTAGTCTTAATAAAGCATGTCCTAAAGTTCCTTTTCCTTTGCCACGCATTGATCAAATCGTTGATTCAACGGTACCGGGTGCGAATTGCTTTGCTTCCTTGATGCCTATTCCGGTACCACCAAATAAAGATGAAAGAGTCCGACCAGCTCGCGACCTCGTTCATCACACCGTTCGGGACGTTCGCTACGTCACGATGCCGTTTGGCCTCGGAAACGCGGGTGCAACATACCGGCGTTGCATGCGGCACGTTTTTGGGGATCACATCGGGCGAACGGTCGAAGCATACGCGGACGACATCGTCGTAAAGACCGAGAAGGCGGACGACCTGGTTGGCGACCTTGGCGTCGCGTTCAATTGCCTGCGGGCCAATGGGGTCAAATTAAACCCCGAAAAATGCGTCTTTGGAGTGCCGCGAGGCATGCTCCTGGGATAGATTGTCTCCCAGCGGGGAATCGAGGCCAACCCTGAAAAGGTTGCGGCACTCAAACGAATGGGTCCGATCCGGGACCTCAAAGGGGTGCAGAAGGTGTTGGGGTGCCTTGCCGCCTTGAGCCGCTTCATCTCGCGGCTCGGTGAGAAGGGCCTGCCCCTCTACCGCCTACTCAAGAAGCACGAGCGCTTCTCTCGGACCGCCGAGGCCCGGGATGCGCTCGACAAACCGAAGGCGTCTCTAACGCACGCCCCGATCCTCACGCCGCCGCGGGCGGCGAGCCCATGCGGCTCTACGTGGCCGCAACCACCCAGGTGGTCAGCGCCGTAATCGTCGTGGAGCGCATGGAGGAAGGGCATGCCTTGCCTGTGCAGCGGCCGGTCGACTACATCGGCGAGGTCCTCTCGGACACAAAGACACGCTACCCCCGGGTCCGGAAGTTGCCGTACGCGGTGGTTCTAGCGCGGCGCAAACTCCGCCACTACTTCGAGGCCCACCCCGTCACGGTGGTTTCCTCCTTCCCACCGGGAGAGATCATCCGAAACCCCGACACCACGGGCGGGGATTGCCAAGTGGTCCGTAGAGCCGATGGGCGAGACGCTCGCCTACGCCCCGCGCAAGGCCGTCAAGTCCCAAATCTTGGCGGATTTCGTCGCCAAATGGACGGACACGCGCTACCGCCGCCACAAATCAAAGCGGAGTGTTGGACTCGTTCTTCGACGGCTCGGTGATGAAAACGAGGGCGGGCGCGGGCTCGCTCTTCGTGTCACCCCTCGGGGAACACATGCGGTACGCGGTGCGCCTCCACTTCCCCGCGTCTAACAACATGGCCGAGTACGAGGCCCTTCTCTCGTGGCCTCAAAATTGCCATTGAGTTAGGCGTCAAGCGCCTCGACGTGCGCGGCGACTCGCGGCCTCGTGATTGATCAAGTCATGAAGAATGAGAGCTGCCACGACGACAAGATGGAGGCCTACTGCAAAGCCGTGCGAGCACTCGAGGACAAGTTCTACGGCATCGAGCTCAACCACGTGCCCCGCCGGTACAACGAGGAGGCAGACGACCTCGCCAAGATCGCGTCCGGGCGGATCACCGTCCCCCCCGAACGTTTTCGCGCGCGACGTCGCTCAACCCTCAGTCGTCTTCGAGCCCTACCCCTCGAGTCACAACGAACCCTCGGGGGCTCCCTCGAATCCAGCGGGTGCGGAACCCATGGACGAGGACCCCTCGAATGAGGCGTACGTGCTCTCCCTCCTCGAGGGGTATGGCTCCCACGAGGCCGACGTAATGGACATCGAGCCGGCTCCCGCCCCGGCGGACCGGCGCGAAAAGTACATTGCCCGGATCGCTCGAGGGGAACTCCCCCGCGGAATGGGCCGCGGCCGGGCGCATCGCCGGGATGGCTAAGTCTTTTGCCCACGTCGACGGCGAGCCGTACAAGCGCGCCGCCTCCGGCATCCTACGGCGATGCGTGCCCATTCCCGAGGGGCGCGAGCTCTCGCGGGACATCCACGCGGGGAATCCGTGGCCACCACGCCGCGCCCCGCACCCTCGTCGGCAACGCGTTCCGCCGGGGCTTTTGCGGCCCACCGCGGTCGCGGACGCCGCGGCGAGATCGTGCGCACTGCGAAGGGTGCCGGTTCTACGCCCGCAAGTCCAACTTGCCCGCCCATGCCCTACGGACCATCCCCCGTAACATGGCCGTTTGCCGTGTGGGGGCCGGACATCGTCGGGCCCCGCGGAAGGCACCGGGGGGCTTCACCCACTTGCCGGTCGCGATCGACAAGTTCTCCAAGTGGGTGGAGGTGCGCCCCATTACGAACCTAAGGGCGGAGCGGCGGTAACATTCTTCACCGACATCGTCTACCGCTTTGGAGTGCCGAACTCCATCATCACCGACAATGGGTCCCGAGTTCACGGGCGGGGAAGTTTTTGGAGTTCCGCGACAAGTTCCACATCCGTGTGGATTGGGCAGCTGTGGCGCACCCACAGACCAACGGCCAAGTAGAACGTGCCAACGGCATGATCTTACAAGGCCTAAATCCCAGAATTTTCAACCAGCTGAACAAATCTGGGCGAAAATGGCTCCAAGAATTACCAGCGGTTGTGTGGAGCCTAAGGACCACCCCGAGCAGAGCCACTGGGTTCACCCCGTTTTTCCTAGTCCACGGCGCGGAGGCCGTCCTCCCCACGGACTTAGAATATGGTTCGCCCGGGGTTCGAGGCTATGACAAGGATGCCGGCCCGGCGAGCCCGCGAGGACTCGTTGGATCGGTGGACGAAGCACGCCTCGTGGCCCTGATGCATTCCGCGAGGTACCAGCAGTCTCTCAGACGCTATCAAGCACGCAAGATACGCCGGCGGGATTTCAGCGAAGGGGATCTGGTCCTAAGGCTACGCCAAGACAACCGAGGGCGCCACAAGCTATCGCCCCCATGGGAGGGACCCTATGTCGTGGTGAAGGTACTCAAGCCCGCATGTACAAGGCGGCCAACGAGGACGGTGAAGACCTCACCAACGCTTGGAACATGCAACAGCTACGTCGTTTCTACCCCTAGCTAGGATTCCCAAGCATTTTTTCTGTTGTAAAAATCACACGGCCAACGCCCCTGTTGGTGGCAACTATTTAAATGCCTCAAGTCTAATAGAAAGGGCAACTCGGCTTTCCCCTGAAACCCAAGTTACCCTCGGGGGCTACTGCGGGGGGCCCCCCCCCCCCAAAATGGTCCCATTTTTTCGCGCAAAAACGAAACAACTCACGCGCTCTAAGTTTGTTTCCTACTTCAACCTCGAGCAACGATTCGAACAGGGCGCAGGCGGCACAGCGGAAGGAGCATGCGAGCCGAGATAGCCTACGCCGCGTGGATATGGCCCTTCTCTCTCGCCTCCAACCCGGCGGGCCCCCGCGAAAAATCGAACTCCCCTAATTAGAATATACTCGGGAAGAAGGAGAAACAAAAAGCGTGATAAACAAATGACTTCATTACAGCAAATGTTTATGTCCAAGAACAACTTGTTCATTTACAAAAGGCCACGAGGCCAGAGTACTGATACACATCAAAACGGGCCTAGCGCCTAACTGCTTTCAAGCGGGAGGAGCGGCAGCGTCAGCGGCGTCCGGGAAGAGGAACTCCTCGAAGGATTCGGCGAGCGCATCCACACGCTCCATCGCCACCTCGTCCTCGACTCCCTCGGGAACGATGTAGCCCTCCGCCAGCGCCTCGAAGTTAACCTCGTAGTGGGACCGCACCACTCCGAGGGCCTTCCGGACGCCCAGATGCAGCGCTCGGCGCATCCGCTCGGTGACATGGCCGCCGAGGGCACACGAGCGGGCGGCCGGCCGAGCCGCCGGCTTGTGCTTCGCCCTCCTCCATGGCGCGACGGGTCTCGAGGGCCGCGCCGCGCGGCTCCCGCGGCTCTGCTCGGAGGAGTTGTAGGAAGCCTACGAGCGCCTCGGCCCGCTCAGCCGCGTGCCCCAGGGCGGTGCGCAAGCCTGGAATCGCCAAGACAAGAAAGAAATCAGAAAGGGTGATGCGAGCCCTCTAACAGAAAAACCAACAAGGCAAGAGTCGAACAGTGGCTCACCTTCGACCTGCTTCCTCTCCATCTCGAGAGCGCGACGCTCGGCCTCGACCGCCAGCTCGAGGCGCTTGACGGCCTCGCTGCGCTCCCCGGAGGGCTATCTCTCGATTTGCGCTCGCAATGCCGAGCACAATGAGCTCGCCCTCGGCCTTGGAGAATTTGGCGTCCCGATCCGCCAAGGACCTCCGCGACACCTCATGGGCGACGCGCTCCTCGCTCCCGGCGCCGCCGGGCGTCGACGAGGGCGGCTTCGCTCTCGCCGGAGCCGCCCCTCGGCCCCCGGCGGGCGGTGCTCTCTTGCGGGAGCCGCTCCTCGGCGGCGACGAGGGCCGCGGCCTTGGCGTCGAGGGCGGCCTTCGGTCGTCGGCCTCCTTGGCCCGCTCGCTCCAACCCGCGCGCCCGCTCCTCGGCCGCGCCGCCGCGCCCTGCGACCCCTCAAGCGACGAGCGAAGCTCCCGCTTCTCGCCGCGGGCGTTAGCCACCTCCGCCTCCCGGTTGGCGGCCGGCGTCCGCGTCTTCTCCAAGTCCGAGCGCGCATGCCACGCGCGCCTCATCATGATCGATGAGGGCTGCGCAGACCCGCTCGAGGCTCGAGCGACGCGCCGAGTCCCGCCTCGAGCTCTCGGGGAGTTCGTTAGGCCAGGCCATGGCCCGGTACGCCAGCCAGCTGTCCGGGGACCTGAGGGCGTCAGCAAGCGCGTCGAAAGCGCTGCACCGCTCCCGAAGCTGGTGGACCTCGGCGTTCACCCGGTCGAAGGCGTCGTACTTGTCGTGGGCGCGGCGCTCGAGCTCCCCGGCTCCCACACACCAAAATCCGTAAGCACTACGGCACGAAGCGGCACACGAAGATGGGAAGAAGAAGAAAACGAGCGACGACGCCCTACCCGGAAGACGCGCCATGCGGGGCCGCCATGGACCCGCAACGCCTCGTTCGGCACGCGGTTGAGCGTGGCGCCATGGCGTCGGAGCTCGCCCCCGCAGCTCTCGCTCCCCCCCGGCGTCGGCAAAAGCCGGGGATCATCGATGGCCCCCTCCACCGGGGCGGGGTGGCCGGCGCGGGAGGACGAGGCCTCGGCACCGTGTCCTCGGTCCCCCGCCACCATGTGCCCCTCGTGCCGCCTCACGAGGGCCCCCTCCCCGGGGCTCGGGGGAACGCGTGGGGAAGCTAGCCCACTGGTCCCACCCGGCGGCGGGGAGTCGTCATCCGGGACCTCCACCACCTCCGCCCGGGGACCGCCGGCGGGCACCCGACCCTTGCGCCGCCTCCACCGGCGCCTCCACTTGCGCCTCCGTGGCCGCGGCGCGCCGACGCGGCGCCACGGCCACCACCTCCGCCGCACCTCTCGCGCCACGGGCGCCGCCGCGGGCGCGCCCCGCCCGCCCTCCTCTGCACCGGCGCCGCGGACCGCGCCTCCACGAAGCAATAGCCTCCGCGGGCCGCGCCTCCACCACGACCGGCCGCCGCGACCTTGCGCCCCCACGACGACCGCGCCGGTCGCTCCTCGGGGACCACCGGCCGCGCCGCGGCGGACCGATCCGCGGCCGAGGCCTCGGGGCCCAAGCCACGCCCCGCGAGCTCTCGCCCGCCGCCGCCGTGCTTGCCCCCGCTCGCGACGCCCTCGACGAGCGCCGCCGGGTGGGGATGGACGCGTCCGTCCTCAGCACCTTAGCCAGTGCAAGGGGGGCACGGTCGGCACCACCCTGCGCAGGCACAAACAGAGGGTTAGAACGCCTGATCGTCAGGAAACCGAACCAAAAGTAAAGCATCGAGCCCCTTACCTCGAGGAGGAAAAGGCGCGCTTCCTTTTCCTCGAAGCCTCAGCGGATGAGGCCGGCGCGGCCGGCGCGCCCGCCGCCACACCACCCGACGTCACCGCCGCGCGCACGGCTACGGATCAAGCAATCAAAGGAAGGAACATTTGTGCACCAAGCTAAGTACACCAAGGACATTGTGCGGAAGTTCAAGATGGAGGACTCCAAGGCTATGATGACGCCGATGAGTACGACTACAACTCTTGATGCAGATGAGGAAGGTGAACACATGGACCAGAAGGAGTACCAGAGCATGATCGGGTCACTACTCTACTTGACGGCGACGAGGCCAGACATCTAGTTCTCGGTATGTCTGTGCGCTCGTTTTCAAGTGTCTCCGAGGACTTCTCATCGGCAAGCAGTGAAGCGAATTTTCAAGTACTTGTGTCACACCCCTGACTTCGGCCTTTGGTACTCCGCGTCCTCTTCTATGGCTCTTCATGGTTTTTCGGATGCAAATTTTGCCGGGTGTCAGTTGGATAGGAAGTCCACTTCTGGGACTTGCCAGTTTTGGGGATCTTCTTTGGTGTCTTGGTCTTCCCGCAAACAGTCGAGTGTTGCTCAATCCACTACCGAGGCAGAGTACGTTGCCGCTGCTAGTTGTTGCTCTCAGCTCCTTTGGATCACATACACCATGAGTGAATTTGGTGAGGAGTATACCCATGTCCCACTTCAATGTGACAGTACCAGTGCCATAAGCGTTGCAAAGAACCCACCGCTCCATTCCAAAACCAAGCGCATAGAAGTGAGGTATCGTTTTCTGAGAGACAATGTTGAGAAAGGGAAGATAGCTTTGATCCATGTACCCACACATGACCAACTAGCCGATATTTTCACCAAACCCCTAGATCAAGCAACTTTCACTCGTTTGCGGGGGGACCTTGGTGTGTGTTTGATTTCTTGGGTTGGTGTGTGGGAGCTCCTTTGTAGCACATGTATAGCTTTCCTTTGTGCATTTCTTGCATTTGGCATGGCATATGTAACATGATGTATAGGCATCCTTGTATCTTAGATTGCATGCATTTTGTATCATATGCATTTTGTAGGAAAAGCTTCTCTCATATACATTGTTCACCATGATGTGCTATATATGATCGTGTGAACTAGTTTGGTATGCTATGGCTAGTTTGGCTTAGCTCTTGATAATCTTGATTTATATCCATGGTTGATGGCTATGCTTTTGAAAAGTGTCACATATATGCTCTCTCATGTGTAAATGCCTTTATATGATCTTGACATGTCTTAGTGGCTTGGTTGTGCTTAATTTCTGGTTGGATAGCTAGTTTATTGATCATATGGGGCCAAAGGCTCATTTACCATCATGAATGTTTAGCCCTCTTGCTTTATCTTGTGGAGGGGCATAAGTTCCTTTTCGTCGCAAAGACATTTCATGTACCAAATATGAATCTGAAAATGAAATGTAAAATACTTGGAAAATGTGCCCCCATGTCATATGTGCTGATTTTAATTTGCTTTGGGTGCTAAACCGTTGCATGATGCCTACCAATGAGAAATTTCATACATAGAAGTAGGCACATGGCTCGATGGCTTTGACATGACATGAGGTGCTTGTGGGTGTTTGTGATGGTCTTATGATTAGAATGGTTGTCCTAGCATGAAGTTTGTGTGGCTTGGCTATTTTGACATGTTTTGCTCATGTTTAGGACTTTGCTCATGAGAGGGTAAACTTTCACAAAATTGTTCAATTCTATCTTAGCTTCGTCCAATGGTTGTGAAACTTGGTAGTCTTGAAGTTGATGTCATTACGAAACTGTAGAGTATCTAACTTGCTCATTTGGACATGTGTAGTATCTTGTGATGAATTTTGTATACTTGAGAAGCTCTAGGTTGCATGTTTTCAAACTTGAGCCTTGATTCATGCATTGTCAACAAGGGGGGGAAAGAAAGGTAGAGAAAAGTTGCATTGCATCTCTAGAACTTATCCCAAGAGTCAAGGGGGAGCTTGTGCATTTCCTTTGCATTTTTGGCTTTTGGTGGGTGTGGTCTACTGTATGAAATCGGCCTGACCGGTTTTGGGAACCGGTCTGACCTATTTTTGTGGAACTGGTCTGACCGGTTTTGGGAACCGGCCTGACTGGTTTGTGCCCAGAGTTGGCACTTGTTCAGGTGGAGTTTGCATATGTGCAGGGGGAGCTCTTGTATGCTTTGGTGGTTTCTGCTCTTTGCTTGAGCATGGTTTTGTCTCGGATGTGTCGAGCGGTTGCCCTTGTCTAAGGGGTCCGAGACTTGTCTTCTTCAAGTAATCTTGCTCTTTGCCTTTTCTCGGCTTTCGATCGCTTGTTGGAGTTTCTTTCTCCTTTTCTCTGATTACCAAATGTGTGTGTTGTCAATGCACTCATCAAGGGGGAGATTGAGGACCATGTGTGGTTCGAGGACCGGTGGATGGTCGCTTCCTGGTATGATGAGTGATTGACAACGTTGTGTGGACTGATTCTCGGCTAAGTATTGCAGGTGCAGGTTGCGGCTTAACTCATGTTGGTGCAGGTGAAGAACAAGCACGAAAGGTCGTTGCTAGTGAGGCCTCCAGGTGTGGAGAAGACAAGTAGGCTTGGTTCGAGGGACCCGGTGGCCAGCGGGGTCAAGTGCGAGCCGCATGGTGGCAAGAACAGCAAGATGAAGTCGGTGGACGGTTTCTTGGTTGAGCCACGAAACCAAGGTCGAGCCGGGACTTCGTAGGATCCAAGTCATGAATGGTGATTGGCGGAGGCTACATCAAGTTCGTGGGGTTTGCGGTGGTTCACCAGAAAATCACCGGGTTACTCGGCCGAGCCACAAAGCCGAGGCCGAAGACCGGCGTGGTCGTCCCCGGCCAAAACCGGCCCGACGAGGTTTGGAGAACCGGTCTGACCGGTTTGGGGTCGCAGGGCGCCGGAAGCTTCGAGGCGGAGGACACGCGTCGGGATCGCAAGGCTTGCGTCGAGGCTACGCGAAGTGCGGTCGCCGGGCATCCGTCCGATGGTGCTACGAAGACAAATTCCCAAAGTGCCCTTGGTGGGCGTGTATCTTAGTTTAGGCCTTAGGGGCATTTTAGACTTTAGGCTTGCCTCCATATAACCCAAGAGGTGAGAGGATGGCAGCCAACTCTTGGAACTCTAGCTTATTTGTTTTCGTTTTCCCTTCCTATTTTCTTAGGATTTCCATAGGACTAGCTTGAGAGCTTCATGGTGTGATCTTGTGAGAGGGTTGGATGATCGAGCGGCAAGCTAGACCTTGTATGAACCTCCTTGTTATGTATAGATGATTCGGCGTGGTTCCTCAAGGCTTTGTAGTATTGTTCCCGGTTGTTCTTGGTGGTGATTTTCGGAGCCCTCTCTTGGTGGTTTTCACGGTGTGTTTTCGGGACCTTGCTCTTGGTGATTTGATGGGGGAAATTCGTGTGAACCCTTTGTGGTTCTTTTTCCTTTGATTCCCCTCCCAAATCCGTGAGTTAAGGGGCTCGATTTTGGAGTTTTCAGGGTTCTAGGGTTAGAGGTGTTCTTGAGGGTTGACTTTCGATTCCTCTTGATTGAGTGGGTTTTGGGGACCGAGCTTCTAGCCAAGGGTAGCCCACGAGGTACCCCAACTATCCCCAAAGTCTCACTTTGATCCGTGGAACGAATCGGGAGATCGATTGGTGGAAGGTTTGAGTTTTTCCCGCGGGTTGAGTTCTTCCCGACTGTCCAGACCAAAACCGGTCTGACCTGTTTCCCAAACCGGTCTGACCGGTTTAGTCCTGTGGGCTGTCGTGAAGAGTTTTTGAGCAAGGAAGTCTCTGTTGTGCTATGGCTATTCTTGTTCAAAGGAGGAGAGGTTCTTGAGGCAGGAAGGGTTTTGGGGAGTTTCTGGACAGAACCGACCTGACCGGTTTGCTAAACCGGTCTGACCGGTTTCCCCTGCCTGCGTGAGGCTAAGTCCAACAGAAGTGGTCTAACCGGTTTCAGAAACCGGCCTGACCGGTTTGGGCTGCCAGCATCCGTGTGGTGTGTGTTTCCGGTGCGTGTGTGCTATGGCTGTTGGTTGGGTCTTGCTCCTAGGTCCAGTAGCACTTCAGTTGCTGCGTGGACTTGGCAAGAGAAGCTTGCGGAGGTGCACGAGTGAAATCGGGTTCATAGGCTGAATTCTTGAATAGAATTTTTATCGGCTCCCATTCACTCCCCCCTCTCTGGTTCGCCGTTCGGTCCTTCAAGTTTGGCTTAGCTGTTGATAATCTTGGTTTATATCCATGGTTGATGCCTATGTTTTTGAAAAATATCACATGTATGCTCTCTTGTGAGTAAATGCCTTTATATGATCTTGACATGTTTTAGTGGCTTGGCTATGCTTAATTTGTGGTTGGGTAGCTTATTTTGATCATATGGGGTCAAAGGCTCATTTGCCATCATGAATGTTTAGCCCCCATGCTTTATCTTGTGGAGGGGCATAAGTTCCTTTTTGTCGCAAAGACATTTCATGTACCAAATATGAATCTGAAAATGAAATGTACATTGCTTGGAAAATGTGCTCCCATGTCATATGTGCTAAATTTAATTTGCTTTGGGTGCTAAACCATTGCATGATGCCTACCAATGAGAAGTCTCATATATAGAAGTAGGCACATGGCTCGGTGGCTTTGACATCACATGAGGTGCTTGTGGGTGTTTGTAATGGTCTTATGGTTAGAATGGTTGTCCTAGCATGAAGTTTGTGTGGCTTTGCCATTTTGACATGTTTTGCTCATGTTTAGGACTTTGCTCATCAGAGGGTAAATTTTCGCAAAATTGCTCAATTCTATCTTAGCTTCGTCCCATGGTTGTCAATCTTGGTGATCATGTAGTTGATGTCATTACGAAGCTATAGAGTATCTAACTTGCTCATTTCGACATGTGTAGCATTCTATGTTGAATTTGTCTATTTGAGAAGCTCTAGGTTGCATTTTTTTGCATTTTTGGCTTGATTCATGCATTGTCAACAAGGAGGGGGGGAGTTTGAGCATGTTTTGGGCTTCTGAATGCATCTAGAAGGTTTTCAAGTGGTTTGCATGCATTCGTCTAGGGGGAGTTGCATTGGTTCAGGGGGAGCTTGCATGTGTGCAGGGGGAGCTCTTTGTGATTTTCGAGCTTTGATTGGTGGTTTGCGATCTTTGCTTGAGCATAGTTTTGTCTCGGATGTGTCGAGTCGTTGCCCTTGCCTAAGGGGTCCGAGACTTGTCTTCTTCAAGTGACCTTTCTCTTTGCCTTTCTTTGGCTTTCGATCGCTTGTTGGAGTTTTTTATTTGTTTCTTTTCTTTTCTTTCTCTCTTGGGTTACTATATGTGTGTGTTGTCAACGCACTCATCAAGGGGGAGATTGAGGACCATGTGTGGTTCGAGGACCGGTGGATGATCGCTTCCTTGTGTGATGAGTGATTGACAACATTGTGTGGATTGATTCTTGGCTAAGTATTGCAAGTGCAGGTTATGACTTGACTGGTGTTGGTACAGGTGAAGAACAAGCGCGAAAGGTCATTGCCGGTGAGGCCTCCAGGTGTGGAGAAGACAAGTAGGCTTGGTTCGAGGGATCCGTGGCCATCGGGGTCAAGTGCGGGTCGCATGGTGGCAAGAACGGCAAGATGAAGTCATAGACGGTTTCTTTGTTGAGCCTCAAAACCAAGGTCGAGCCGGGACTACGTGGGAGCCAAGTCATGAGTGGCGATTGGCGGAGGCTACACTGAGTTCGCAGGGTTTGCGGCGGTTCACCACAAAACCGTCGAGTTACTTGGTTGATCCACAAAACCAAGACCGGAGGCTCGGTGGGCGGAGATGGGATCCGAGCGCGCTGAGAAGCTTCGAAGCGGAGGACACGCGTCGGGATCGCAAGGCTTGCGTTGAGGCTAAGCAAGGTGCGGTCGCCGAAAATCCGTCCGATGGTCCTACGACGAGAATTCTCAAAGTGCCCTTCGTGGGCTGTTGATGGTAGATTATCGTATCAAAGTTCATATGGATTTGCAAGCAGACAAATACCCCGTCGTAGTCAAGTGACCCTTCTTCCCTCGAGTGGTGAACCCAAGGTATCGAATCCGTGGAACAATGTGCAATGCAAGGATTCAATCTAGTAAAGCAAGGAAAGCTATCTAATGAAGAAGCAAATTGCATCTAATCTACTAACTCATAAAGGAAACACATCTAATCTAATCTACTAAATAGGTAGCAAGAGAAAGCAAGAGATAACCGATCTAGAGAGTTTAGATCATGCTTATGTTGTAGCTCCAAACAAGATAGATGAAGATAGAAAAGCGAATCTCATTAAAAGCATCTTTAAACCGTGGCCTCCGGTCCGATTCCGAAAACGCCCGCCTTTCGGAACCCACGTTCTGTCACAACGTATTCCTATTCATGTGGGTAGTCTAGGGCGAGTTCGATAAGAACAAGTTGAAATCACTTGGTCGGTCCGGTGTGCACCTCTAGCCACCGCGGCTACATGACCACCCTAAGCAATCTACCTTAAGTATAGATTGGGGAAGAAGCAAAACCAAGAAGATAACAAAATCATCGAGAAGGCACTTGATCGCTAGAAATCGGATTCACTATAAAAACTTCACCATGAATGATTACGTGAACAAGCTCACCACCGGGATCCTACCTCGATCTTGATCCTTGCTCCAGAGCTCTGACGTGGTCTTCCATGCAATGTTCCCACGTCGGCTAGGGAGACCCTAGACAACTAGCATGACCCTCGTCTCCGAGATGGTGTTCCTCAAGCTTCTCTGCTCCTCGGCGGCGGATGACGAATTGATTGATTCGTGGCTCTCGGTCGGGGGGCTATAAATAGCCCAAGAGGCATCTAGGTCAAAGGGGCGGCCGACGGGCCTCTAAATGGGCCGGGCCGGCCGGCCCGGGCCCACTTCGGCCCGGTTCGTGGCCTCCTTCGCCCGTGTTGCTTCCCGAGTCTTCTAGATCCTCCCCCTTCTCGCTTGTGGGCCCTTGTCGCCGTTTCTCTTCTAATTGGACGAAGGTACTTGTCTCGCAAGATTCAAGCACTTTTCTCGGATAGGTCCTCGGAGTTTTCCATCTTCTCGGGTTGGGTCCTTGGGCTTCTTGGAGTCGTGTTCACTTCATTGCTTGACTTGTACCGGGCTTCAAGGTCTTGTCATGAGGTGCTTAATGAACTTATCCCGAAGTCTTTCTTTCAACACTAAAACCCTGCATAAACACTAAACTCCAAAACCGACATGCACAAGTGAACTTGTTATACCACGGGGGTTAGTACCAATGGATAAGATACAAAAGTCATGCCAACACCGAAGGTAAACTCATGGCTAGGTTGACGAAATTTCACAGTCAACAGATCCCCCATGCTTAAACCTTGCTCGTCCTCGAGTAAGCCTTCGATGGATATCATCGTTTCCCTTCATCGTTTAAACCTTGCACTTGATCATACATGAAAAAACATAATGCTCTCAAAAGTTTAGTTCGTTAAAGTTCCATAATGTACTAGCCTTCATCCTAACAGAGGGTAGATTATTAGTTGAGCTTATCCCACAAGTATTAACATGCTCCCAAAATTTAAATGGATCGCAGAAATTTTGAAATAAAGAACAAGATGAAAAAAGAGCTAAACCAACTTCACAAATTTAAACCGCCTTGCATCTTGCTCATGAACTCTCATCTCATCTTGTCTCTCAGGCCTATTTTTTCTACTCCTTTCCCTCTCATTACATTCATATGTGTGGTAGGCTTTATATGGAGCTTCTTTGGGAAAGTTTAGTCCTACCAAGATATTATAAATGAGATATTGTCAAAACAAGACAAGCTTCTCATGGTCTTACCGAGACTCGTCAAAAAGGTCGTTGGAAAATAATG
This sequence comes from Cenchrus americanus, assembly GCA_947561735.1. NCBI lineage: Eukaryota > Viridiplantae > Streptophyta > Magnoliopsida > Poales > Poaceae > Cenchrus > Cenchrus americanus. The sequence goes on from OX387240.1 coordinate 199,793,774, forward strand.
TTAAGTCAAGGAAGGGAAAGAGAAAAATACACACACTTGAGATAGGTGGACATGTGCAAATGGCAAAGAGTGATCCCGAGGCACAAAGGAAGTCCTCGTTATCGGATTGCACATGGTTGGAAAATGAGTTTGGATCTTTTAAATCTTGAAACCTTGAAATTCCTAATGCACTTTAGAGAACCAGGGAGTTCACTTTATTTTATTTTTATATCATACATACTCATATTTTTGTTTTTTCTTTATTTTTCTCATTTTTTCTTTTTCTTTCTCATCAAATGTTTTTTATTTGCTCCCCTTGAACTCTAAAATTGCATTGTACCTACCTCCTCCCCCATGCTTAGACGTTTGCTTGTCCTCGGGCAAAGAGGTGATAGAGATAAGGTAGGTACTAGAAATACTTTTCCTTCGAAAAGATGCTTGAAATCTTTAATCTTGGCACCATCGATCTTCCTTGAATTGACGATCCATTCTCAACGATAGGTTGTGGTCAAGGAGGTAATCACAAAAGATGATATTTGGTTTTAAGGATGGATATCCGGCGAGGTTTGTGAAATCTCCAATGTGGGGATACACAATGCACGGATAAAAAGGCTAGCAAAAAGATTGATACGCAAAAATGGAATGACCAACTTCTTAGTCTCAGGCCAGAGAAATCAAAGCCTGAAATAACTCACCCAAAAATAAACCTTGTATACTAAGTTTTTGCACTCAAATATTTATATGGTTCTGGATAGGTAGAGCAACATGCAAGTGGTATTTATGACAAGGTTAGCATTACTTTTAAGAACAAAAATAAATCATCTTTAATCCATCTAAAACTTGAGAGCACATAAAACACTACGGGTCTTTATTTTTATCATAACCTCGCTAAAGATTAAGCTAGCATTTAGATATATTCAGATTTGTATTTTCAGAGAGCATTAGCTTAATCATGCATAAAACAATTACAAAGATAAACAAAGTGGCAATTATAATCATATATCATCATGGCACAAACTTTGTAATTTTACTAATGGTAAAAACTTACTAGTGACTTTATTCATGATGAAAATAAACACTAACACACATGCGGAAATAAAAACTGAAAACACTACGCATAAATAGGCGTATACAAGCTGAAAATTAAAGAAAAGGGGAAAAGGAAAGATTAAACTAAAGCTCCTCCTCTCTCTAATCTTCCGCCGGTGGTTGATATTGATAATCATGGTTGTTGTACCCTTGCTCACAATAGGATTGCACCGCTTCTCCTATGAATTGTATGACGGTGCTAAGTGAAGGTGTCCAAGCGCATAAGCGATGTTTGTATTTCCTTCACCCATTTGGTTTGCATTGGTTAGGATGGCTGCAATATTTTGCATGTTCCTTGCAGCGTATCCTCCAATGATGGCCACATTTTGTTGTGGTTGAGGAAAGAGTGCATAAGGCTCCGCAAAGGCTACGTTGGGCACCGCAAAATTTGGTGGGTGTATGGCTGCACCACTCCCCCATGCTTGCATTGGTACACCACCATAGTAACTTGGCGGCGCCGGAATTCCTCCAGATGGTGGCACATAATTTTGTTGTGCACCTCCTTCTTGGGCCATAGAAGGTCCTTCTCCTATAATCCTTCTCTTTTATTTTTCTTCGCCGGCACAAGAAGTCCTTCCTCTAACCAATCTTCTTTCCCCTCAAGAAAAAGTCTTAATCTTCCATCCGATAGGGGCAAATTTACTTTGGCCACTTTGAAGCCTCCTCTCTCATCTTCACTTATATATTTGCTTTTCTTCATATATTCAATCCTAGGGAGGTCCCGGCTAGGAGATGCTTCGGGTTCTTTGTAATACCCGGTTTTAAAGAGATAGCCAACATGGAGAGGTAACACCCTGAAACATCTCTCGAACCCGATTGTTGACGGATAAAACTCGTATCCACCTACGATCCGCATGCGTACGGACCTACACCTTTTTCACCACGGGATCCCCAAGGTTCTTGTCAATCCGCGGAGCAAGGGGATTACTAGCGCTTAACCAAGTACTAATCTAGTTGAATGGAAAACCTTTGAAGAGAGTATTAATCTAAAAGGAAAGACAATCTAACCTAAGTTAATCTAAGTTAAGTTGATCAAACAAATCTAGGGTTAAACTAGATGGTAAAGGGGTGAACACAAGAGAGTGAGTAAGAAAGATAAGCGTTCCCTCCCCTAGGATCTAGGATAACATGGTATGCATCTACTACACGAAAGCGGTAAACCAATCTACCGAGGGATGTGACCACGGTTTCGCCCTTTCCCTCCTCTCGTACTGTCACTACGTGAAGGTATTCGTGACTAGACCTATGATGGACACGGTATGTTGATGGAATCTATGGGAGTAGCGGATATCATACGCCCGAAAAACACGGTAGCTAACCTTAATCATCAAAGCATCATCAACATGAAAACAATAGATTGAAACCACAAATCGAGTAGCGATCACATAGCATGTATCCATCTAATCCTAGGGATGAACGGAGACATTACCCCATCATCTTACACGGATTGAAGCACATAGGGGTGATGGAGACTCCGGAGAACGTCGTCGATGAAGATGGCGGCGATGGAGCTTGGGAACACCCCTAGGCCAACGGCTTGGAGTCCTCCTCTTGCTTCCTTCTCTCCGCCGGCGTTGATCCTTGCGACGAGCTCATCTAACTCTCTCCTTCATCTTGCGGCGGCGGTGTTCGGTGATTGGCGTCGGTAGGATGATTTGTTCGATGGGTTCCCACCTTGGGGCGCCTAGGGGGTTGTATTTATGTCCTTGAGGTGACTTTGGGCGTGCTCCACCTTGCCTTGCACGAAATCCTCCTTGGGAGAGAAGCAACCTTGGTTTCCATAAAATCAGCCAGATTTTCCTGATTCGCAGTCCTTCCTTGCCAGGGCCATATCTCCCACGTCTGGACTCCAAATAATGCAAATTCGGTGTCCAGGTTGTGTGCCACGAAATTATCTTCAACTTTGGTATTCATTTCTTTCCTTAAAAACGAAGATAAGATCTCCAAATCGGCCTTGGAAGATAATCTGTTCTGATTTCGGACTGACTGCGCAGCAGGGATTTCGGGGGCCATATCTCCTAGCTCCCTTATCCAAATTGGGCCTTCCACATATCCAAATCGAAGGTATCGTCGAGGCCCACAACTTTGGTAGTCAAACTTTTGTCATTAAAGACCGTTTAAGTCTCCGAATCTGTACCGAAAGATCATGCTGTCCCGAGTCCGCGAGAATATCTCTCGGGCTGAGTTGATCTCGTTGGTAAACATCCAAATCCCCGGAGTTTTGCGTGTTGATGCTTCAGTCCTTGGGTTGTTTGGAGTCTTGTTCACTTCGTGTCTTGACTTGTGACGGGCTTCATGATCTTCTCTTGAAGTGCTTGTTGAAATTATCCCGAAAGTCTCATCTTTAGCGTAGATTTCCTGCGTAAACAACAAACTCCAAAATCGACATGCAAGTGTGAACTTGTTATATCATTAATATGCCTAGTGGAGGGTTAGTTGCAAATCATAATCAAAACCAATGTATAACAAGTACTCTAGGTTGACGGAAATTCACCGTCAACATCTCCCCCATGCTTAAACCTTGCTCGTCCTCGAGTAAGTAATCCTTGCTTAAAAGGGAAATCAGTGTTGCCTTCCAATGTTGTTCCCGCACTTAGTCATTCATGACGAGGCAAATGGCTCTCTCTTAAGAATTTATTTTTAAAGTTCAAGTTGTGACCGGCTTCTTTTTCATTATGGAAGATAGACTAACAATAAAGAACAAGCCACATTTAACACGATGCTCTCAAACTTAATTGAACTTCAAACCATTACCTTGTCACATGGGAGATTTTCAAAAAGATGCATATCCAACATAAGTGAAAATTTCTTGCAAGAGCTCATGGAACACTCATCTCATCAAGTCACTCAAGCCTATACTAGATTATCTTCAACCTACTCTACTCATATGTGATAGTGGAAGGCTTATGTGGAGCTTGGAAGGTTAAAAACAATCCTAGCAAAACATACATCGAAATATTGTCAAATTAAGAGAGAGGTCTATTGGAATTACCGAGACTCGTCAAAAAGGCCATGGAAAATAAATGTTGGAAAGAGAGGGGGACGAAACACACACATTTAGATAAGTGGACATGTGCAAGTGGCAAATGGATGATCCCGAGGCACGAGTGAAGTCCTCGTTATCGGATTGCACATGGTTGGAAGATTTGAGTATGGATTTGTCATTAAGGGACTTGAGAACTTATGAAGCAAAAAGAACCGAGGAGCATCTTTATTTTTTTCTTTATTCTATTTCCTTCACATTTTTCTCTCTTTCTTTTTTTTCACTTTATTCTTCCTATTTTTCTTACTTTTCTTCTCATCATATTTTTTCATTTTTCATTTTTTTTCTTTTTTTCTTTTGCTCCTCAAAACTTTTTGCAACATAATACTTACATAGCATTTGTGTCAGAGAATGACTCCTCCCCCATGCTTGAACGATGCTCGTCCTCGAGCATAAAAGAGGGGAAATGACTCGCTAAAGTAAGTATAAATTCCATAATATTGCGGAATATTTGAATCTCCATCGAGGATTTTTACTCCATACTCAAATTGGGTTGTGGACAAGGAGGTGATCACAAAAAGATGTTTTTGGTTTAGGGTGGATGCCCAGCGAAGTTTGTGAAATTATCGATATGAAAACCCACAATGCATGGACAAAAAGGCTAGCATGAAAAAGTTACACAAAGGAATGACCAGCTTCTTAGTCTCGAACCATAAAAATCAATCCTAATCCAACTCATCAAAACATATGTTTGCAATCTACGGGTTTTGTTATCATAAAACATATATGTATATGGCTTTGGTAGGTAGAACTTTGCAAGAGCATCACAAATATGTAGATAGCATAAAAGTTAAGTTTTCATAAAAATAACAAGTTATCCGGCTATCCATAAACTTAAATCAAAGAGCAAAGATATGTATGTGGGTCTAGAGCATAGTCATTTCACCTCCACAAATAAAAGAGCCGGTATTTAAATTAATTTCAGATCATATTATAGAGAGCAATTAGCCAAGACATGTATAACTTCATGTAGGTAAAACAAAGCGGCAACTTTCATCATCTTTCCGTAAGCATAGGCAATATAGAACATCGAGGTGAACACATGGTCATGCTTATCTATTGAAGTAAAAAGAAACCTAGGTTGTCCTCCTAGTAGCCATGTTATTGTTTGAAGAGAAAAACAAAGGTTGCACCTAGTTGAGGTTGAAGGCATACTTACAAGCATTTGTGTTTGGAAAAGAGAAGGTCCATGGAGATGTTACCATCCTTTGTAATTCCTCGTTTCCTTCTTCCGACATCTCCATGTATCGATGTGGCTTTTGATTTTGTCTTGATTTATTAATGCTCCTAAACTTCTGAATTTGATCTTGTATGCTTAATGGAGTCATTGGTCACCCTTCTCTTCAATGTTGTCATCACCATCTCCTCTTTCTTGTTCTCATCATCTCCTTGCTGTCTCTTTTTCATGGATTTCCCCCCTCTGTCCAGAACAGAAAATATATCTAAATATAGCTCTATTAAAAAGTTTATGAAATTACCTTTCCAACGTGTGGTCATTCATCAAAAACGGAGTTCAAACAAGGGCGCTATGTCCGTTTTACTTCAGCGCTGCGTGCTGTCCAAAATTAATTTAGGACGTGTTGCACTCGGTGATTCGGGCATAACCGCTTGTAGGAACCTCCGATTGTCTTGATTGTTGATTTGTTGGAATCGTAACTTCATGGGGCTTCTAAATATCCAAAAATATCCAGTGTTTTCCCTTTGAGACCATGCAGAATTTTGATGAGATTGGTGGCTTCTTGCGCATTGATCCGGAGATGTTAACGATCTTTATCATTCTATCTTCTAGAGTGTCATGTTGCACTTCCGTGTTGAAGATTCAGGGTCTCCCCCATGCTTAGCATTTTGCTAGTCATGGAAGAAGAAGATAAAGCATTTTTATCTTAGCCATCCTTCAATTTCCTTGTAGTGAGAGTCTTTATCTTGCCTGTAAGACGTTTTAAACGCACATTCTACCCCCAAGGTGACGGTTGGGAGTAGATAAAATTGCCAACAATCCAACAATGTCTCCTAAGATTCTTAACTTGTGGCATAATTAGTCTAATTAGGAATAAAAACCTAATGAGTGTACGTGGTGCAAGGTGTGTATGCACATGAGAGGAAAGCATATAAACAAAAACAATGTTTTCACCTAGTTCTAAACACCATGTTTACAACTAGGTTGCCGAATTTCTCCATAGCCATAAAGGTTTATTTATCAAGGGTTAAAACACCATGTCTATCCCTAAATCAATAACCCTTATAGCACAAGGAAAATTAAGCGCATTGCAGAGCTTATAAACTAACCAATGCAATACGAAAACATATGAAAAGCTAGCAAGGTTTATCGAACTTAATGATGATGGTCCGAAATCATGTTTAAACACCACGTTTACACAAGATCACAAAAGGAAAATGCCCAGCTGGAGCATTAACATGGATATGAAAGCATACATCATTGAGCCTTAAAACAACCAAGCCAACTATATGCAAAACATGTACATGCAAAGAAACATCACATTGATAACAAAATGCAATGCATGCAAATAAATAAATATGAGCATGAACATGCTGGTGGTTCTAAACAGAAAAATAAACTTAGATTAATAACCACAAGTTGATCATCATAAGATAGTGCCATGCTTTATTCTCTCTAAGAAAGGAATAAAAACATAAAGAAACGGGTTGCCTCCCGAAAAGCGCTTCATTTAAAGTCATATAGCTCGACTTTCTCACATACCTTCTTTTTGTTGCATAGCCATGACCCTTCATGCAAGAATAAAAGGTACCAATGCAGCTTTAATTTACTTCCCATGTTGTGCTTGATTACTTATAGAAGACTTGCCCAAAGCATCCTTTTGTTTCATCGTTATCTCCTTCTTTATCATCCTTCGGTGCTGCCTTCACTCCATGAATTTTTTCTAATGTCCAGAACAGAAAGTATACTCAAGCTCTACTCCATTGCACAGTGCACAAAATTTCCTTTCCAACGAGTCTTTATTTGCTCAAATCGGACTCCGGACAAGAGAGTTACGTCCGTTTTACTTCGGCGATGAAATCTGTCCTGAAATTTCAGACCGCGTAACGCTCAATGTTTTCTCCATAACTCCTTGCATGGGTCTTCAAACTTATTGGTTCTTGATGCGTTGGAATGGTAACTTGATGGAGCTTCTGGATATCTCATTTTCTTCATTTGTACACCTCTGAACAAGCTCTCAAATTGATGAAGACAGCAGTATCCATCGCGGGATTCGGAGAGGTCGATGATTTATCTTGCAACTCTTTTAGGCATGACTTCTTTTTTTCATTATTCAAGCCTTGTCTACATGGTTAGTGAAAATTGGGCCTTCCCCCGACATGTTCTTCTTTAAGGTCATTAGCTTGACCAAGCGCAAAGCATGATCGAGATTTACAAAACTTATTGTAAACATACGCGTCCATAATTAACACCACATGTGAATTGTAGCAACAAGTCAATGTGTAAATAAAAGAAGCATATGTTTCATGCATAGCGCTTAGCTCATCATTAAGCAAATGTTGTTTAGGTGCGAGATTAATTGGATCAAAAATAAATGTTTCCTCTTTTTCATTCTCAAGAAAATCTAGCCTATCAACATGATCACTATTGGAACAAGGCATAGACATTAAATTATCATTCATACTATTGGTTGAGCATGAGTATTTGAATTTATCAATATCAATACCAATAATATCTTGAGATTTCAGCATGTACCTTGGCCTTAGAGATTTTTCAACAAGAGCGATATTTGGTTCATCAAGCGGTGTTGAAGGCGAATCGATCTCAACAAGTGCAGTTGCCTCTTCATCACCATCTTGCAATTTCTTCAACTCATCATGTGGAACATGTAATCCTTCAACTATGTACGCATTCATCTCTTCTTTGAAGTCTTCTTTATCAACCAGGTCTTCATCTTCAAAGACTTGTGTGTTGCTTTCTTTATCTTCCATGTACCACATGTCGTCAAGATCGCTCATTGTTGATTCACTCTTTCCTTCATCCTTGAGTACTTCCATGTCTTGATTTGCTAGTGTGTAGGCTTCAATAGCACACAAGCTATCATCTAGCTTGAGTCCTATCTCCTCCCATTTATCCTTTGAGTCACTAGGCTCATCACGGTTGTACTCTTCTCTCCCTTCATCATAAATCTTTGAGTTATCAAACCGGTCGATCCATCCTTCATCTCCTTCTTCTCTTTCTTCTTCAAACATCTTTTGGATCGACTCTCCACTCATCTCTTGATCAAATATATCTTCAAATAGTTTGGCAACGTGTCGGCGTTCCTCCTTCCTTCGGTAGTTAATTAGTGGGGCGAAATCAACTTGAACCCAACCGGATTGCTTGAATTCCGCCAATGGTCTAGCATTCCACATACTTCGGCCTACATTCATGTTAGTTTCAACATTTTTAACATCCGAAATGACTTCTCTTACCTTGGGAAGTGGATCTTCACTTTCTTGTATGGTCGGTTCATCTTCCTTGACCTCCGGTTCATCTTTTTCAGAAATTTCAGCAAGCACCTTGGGCTTGATTTTGTCATTTTGCTCCTCTCGACAACATCTTTGCCAATCTCGTATTGTTCTTTGTCCATTGCTTATCCTTTGTAAAATTTGTGCGGCTTCACTAATTGTTTTATCCATTATATCACCACCCGCACACATGCTTACAAAACGAGACGAGTTAGGGGTTAGTGAAAAATAAAAGGTATGCAACATCAAGTCACCGGAAAATCCCAAGTTCGGGCCTCGCTCAAGTAGTTCATTAAAACGGTCCCATGCTTCATCAATTCCTTCATCCCCTCCTTGCTTGAAAGTGAGCACTTGCCTCCTTAAGTCTTGGACCTTGCTTATGGGAAAGAACTTCAAAAGAAATTTCTTCACTAGCTCATCCCAATTTCCTTTTGCTTCAACGGACGCAAGTGTGTACCATCTTCGGGCTTCATCTTCGAGAGAGAATGGAAAAAGATTCCACTTGAACCAAGCGGCCGGAACTCCTTTTTGTTGCACCGTGTTGCATAACATCGTGAATTCCTTAATGTGTCTATATGGGTTGTCATCCTCCAATCCTCTAAATGGTTTTGTCGCCACTAACTTGATGATTCCAGGCTTCACTTCGTAGTGGGTTGTAGCAAACGTCAAATCTGATTTTTACATCTCAATGTCTTCCATTGACGGCATTGCTAGCTCCCTTAGCGACATCTCTTCGTCTTCCAATGGTGAGGTGAACAAATCCATCTAGGCACAAGAAAAGTAGAAAGAAAAACAAAAAAGATTTTTTTTCCTCTTTTTTTTTAGAAAATAAGGGTTAGGTGTTAGTAATCAACAAAATTAATACTAGATTAAACGTAGCAAACGGCTTGCTCCCCGGCAACGGCGCCGAGAAAAAGGGGCTTGTTGACGGATACAACTCGTATCCACCTACGATCCGCAAGCGTACGGACCTACACCTTTTTCACCACGGGATCCCCAAGGTTCTTGTCAATCCGCGGAGCAAGGGGATTACTAGCGCTTAACCAAGTACTAATCTAGTTGAATGGAAAACCTTTGAAGAGAGTATTAATCTAAAGGTAAAGACAATCTAATCTAAGTTAATCTAAGTTAAGTTGATCAAACAAATCTAGGGTTAAACTAGATGGTAAAGGGGTGAACACAAGAGAGTGAGTAAGAAAGATAAGCGTTCCCTCCCTAGGATCTAGGATAACATGGTATGCATCTACTACACGAAAGCGGTAAACCAATCTACCGGGGGTTGTGACCACGGTTTCGCCCTTTCCCTCCTCTCGTACTCGTCACTACGCGAAGGTATTCGTGACTAGACCTATGATGGACACGGTATGTTGATGGAATCTATGGGAGTAGCGGATATCATACGCCCGAAAAACACGGTAGCTAACCTTAATCATCAAAGCATCATCAACATGAAAACAATAGATTGAAACCACAAATCGAGTAGCGATCACATAGCATGTATCCATCTAATCCTAGGGATGAACGGAGACATTACCCCATCATCTTACACGGATTGAAGCACATAGGGGTGATGGAGACTCCGGAGAACGTCGTCGATGAAGATGGCGGCGATGGAGCTTGGGAACACCCCTAGGCCAACGGCTTGGAGTCCTCCTCTTGCTTCCTTCTCTCCGCCGGCGTTGATCCTTGCGACGAGCTCATCTAACTCTCTCCTTCATCTTGCGGCGGCGGTGTTCCGGTGATTGGCGTCGGTAGGATGATTTGTTCGATGGGTTCCCACCTTGGGGCGCCTAGGGGGTTGTATTTATGTCCTTGAGGTGACTTTGGGCGTGCTCCACCTTGCCTTGCACGAAATCCTCATTGGGAGAGAAGCAACCTTGGTTTCCATAAAATCAGCCAGATTTTCCTGATTCGCAGTCCTTCCTTGCCAGGGCCATATCTCCCACGTCTGGACTCCAAATAATGCAAATTCGGTGTCCAGGTTGTGTGCCACGAAATTATCTTCAACTTTGGTATTCATTTCTTTCCTTAAAAACGAAGATAAGATCTCCAAATCGGCCTTGGAAGATAATCTGTTCTGATTTCGGACTGACTGCGCAGCAGGGATTTCGGGGGCCATATCTCCTAGCTCCCTTATCCAAATTGGGCCTTCCACATGTCCAAATCGAAGGTATCGTCGAGGCCCACAACTTTGGTAGTCAAACTTTTGTCATTAAAGACCGTTTAAGTCTCCGAATCTGTACCGAAAGATCATGCTGTCCTGAGCTGCGAGAATATCTCTCGGGCTTAGTTGATCTCAATGGTAAACATCCAAGTCCCCGGATTTTTGCGTGTTGATGCTTCCGTCCTTGGGTAGTTTGGAGTCTTGTTCACTTCGTGTCTTGACTTGTGACGGACTTCATGATCTTCTCTTGAAGTGCTTGATGAACTTATCCCGAAAGTCTCATCTTTAGCGTAGATTTCCAGCGTAAACAACAAACTCCAAAATCGATATGCAAGTGTGAACTTGTTATATCATTAGTATGCCTAGTGGAGGGTTAGTTGCAAATCATAATCAAAACCAATGTATAACAAGTACTCTAGGTTGACGGAAATTCACCGTCAACACCGATGTTGCTTCACAACACCACCGGTTGATCATGAGTTGAATGGGGTCGATTGGCTACCTGGCAATCAAAGCCGAGTAAAGCCAATTCAACTCCGTGTTGGTTATCTTTGTCTCTCTTATTCTCCCCAAAATCCTTTTGCACATCCATGAGTGAAACTCTTGGATGATGGGGTTCCGGATAAAATTTCTTTGTTGCTACGCTTCTCCCGCGATCATACTCCAAAAACCTTCCCATGTGCCTCCATGCACATCCACTTGTTTCGGAGCTCCCTCTTGAAAACCGAGCTATTCGCTAATACATAGGGAACCGCTTGTTCAATCAAGATAGGAGACACTCTCCCATGGGTCTATGATACTAGAACATGCAATCGTTTTGATCATGAAAACCAATCTAATCTATCGGGGGTTGTGACCACGGTTTCGCCCTTTCCATCCTCTCGTATTCACTACGCAAAGGTATTCATGACTAGACCTATGATGGACACGGTGTATTGAATGGATCCAAGGAAGCATTGGAGCTCTACTCCCTTTATGGCATGGTAGCTAACCTTAAGCAATAAAGTATATTCATCACAAGATGATAGATAGATAATCCAACAAAGTATGATTACATCTCAAGATCAATTACAACCCATGGATGAAAGGAGATTAACCCATCAAGGTGCTAGACATAGAACTGTTGATCACGGTTACCCTTCCGACGGTGTCTTCCTTCTTCTCCACTTGTGGGTGCTTCCTTCGAGGTGGTTGATCTCCCTCCGGAGATCTCCCTCCTTTCTCTCTAGTTTGTGGATGGCCTCCTGGTGCGAATGGCTCTCTCCAAATGGAATGAGAGACTCAGCACTCCTTCATCAAGGATATGTGCATGGTCATGAGAATTTCCTAGGCGAATTCCTTGTGGGTGTTTGCCGACACTCCGTTAGAGAATTGCACCCAACCTCAGTGTTCCGTATGAAAACCCAATATGTGGAGAGCTTGGTCGTCGAAGTCGACGTTCGCTACAAGCCTTTCTCAAGGCGAGCGAGCTTCTCCTCCTCCTCCGTCATGATGATAAACCCATTGGAACACCATTGAGCGTATGGAGGTGGAGCGGATGATCGTGTCGAGTGGCAAGGTCGGACGGGCGGCTCCTCCATATGTCCTTGAGGTCTGGTGAACCTCATAAACGAGTTTCGTGTGGCCTTCATGCCACCGAGGAGAAGAGTGTGGTTCCTCTTCGGCGGTGTCGTGTCCTCCTCCATACTCCGAGGAGACTCGGAAACCGAGCGCCTCCTCGAAGAGGTTGTTGATGATGGCTTAGACGACGATGATCCCTTCTTCTTTGGTGAAAAAGCTTGTAGGTTTCTTCCATGATTGCAGCACTCTCCCTCACAAATATATATCCGGGGTTTTCAACCGGTAACAAGGTACACAAATATTATTTTGGAGTCTGGTCTTTGAGTGGAATTATGATGTGTTTTGTTGCACGAAACAAATGAGGTGGATGGCTAAGTCTAAGGTGGTTCCGGACTACAAACTAGAGCACACGAACAAAGAGCTGGATGGGAGACTTACCTCTCTCCTCCTCTAGGCTCGGTTCTTCTCTAGCGCACTCATTTTGCTTCGTGACCGCGTGCACCTTCCAAACGTTCTCATCCACTCCTTCGCTCGCATTATTATTCCTTCCACTTGATGTTTTCGCTTTGACTCACTTCCACACTCCCTTTCCTCACACGCCTCCATGATATTCCTACAAAACAAAACCTTGGTTACCCCCCATGCTTGTCCTTGCATGTGGTTTGATAAGATGTTAAAGGGGCATCCCATGATGTATCATGGTGCATGTATGGTTAGGTTAACTAGATTGCCTCCCTCTAAGCATGCTTTAATGCTAAGTACTCATCTAATTTTGAAATTTAGAGAAGTTTTTAAAGCATTAAAAATAAATGTAAGTCAAAAATATTTCCCGACTACTTTTATGTTGGTCTCAACGGTATCGTTTGCCTTCATTAGTTGAGAGCAAACTTTTCCCGACTTGATCATGGGGGCATAGGTTTAGGTTCTAATTTTGATTAGATGAGAGAGATTTTGAATAAAATAAAATTAAATGAGGCTTAGAAAAATTCTAACTCTAGAGAAACCAAGGATAAGGATTTTTAAACCAACCAAAAGTCAAAATTCTAGGTTCACGCGAGTCCTACCATGCGTTGAAATTTAAATAACATCTAGGTACAAGACGTGGCTCTACTCGTGTGTTTTTATCATGAAAAGCAAGTCAACCACAACATCATAAAGAGGATGAAAGGTTGAGATAGGTTCTGAATTTATTTGGTTTTGGTATCTCGAAAAAGAAGCAAACAACATAGGATGGTTCATGTAAAGGGTGTATGATCAAAACAAAATATTCAACCAAGAATTATGTCTCTAATATTATTCAACCATTCTAAGTCTAATGTCTTGCGTAGTAAAATTAAAAACTAAATTACTTGAAAAGACTCGAAAAACCTGGAATTGGGTTGTCCTCCCGGTAGCTTATTCTTGACTCGACGAAACGGGTTGCCTCCCGCCTAGCGCTTCGTTTATAGTCCATGGCTAGACTTCTTCACTTGATTACTTCGGATCAACACTCTTTGCTGGCATTGCAATCTTGGGTACCCACTTCCGCACCATCTTGGGCACGGGCTTATTCATCGGCTTAGTCATTTTTTTGTCTTCACAGGCTAGCTTTGTCCTTTGGTCTTGACGGATGCAACACCTTCCTTCATGTAGTGGCTCGACATCTCAAACTCCGGTCGTTCGGTCGTGATCTTCATGGTCTCCTTAGTGTGATCCTCCATCACTCCCGAATGAGTTTGAGCAGCATTCGCCTTCTCGCGACCTTGAGATTGTCTCAAAAATTTTCCTTTGTTACCCATCGGGCGCCCGACAAGTTGTCCCACTTGCGTCTCTAACATCTTCATCATGATGAACACTTCATGTATAGAGCTTTCGACCTCCGTCACCTTGCCATCTAAATTCTTCAATATTTTCTCCATAGCCTCGAACTTAGTGATGGCGTCCTCGTTGATCTTAGCTTGCTCGTCCATGAAGTCCTTGAATTGTGCACAAAGAGGAACCAAATCTTGAATGGACGAACTTGCATTAAATTGGGGTTTACCTTGGACATGGCCGTACTCCTCACACTCATTGCATGTGGATCTTGCTACGGCAACCTTTAGGTGTTGAGCTTATTTCTCTATCTCCATCTTCTCCACCCTCCTTTTAAGTAAACCGATATGTCACTCAAGGAATCCGGCTCGTATGTATTCATTGAAACGCTTCAAAGCTCTCGCAATCGTCATGCGGATAGTTGAGATCTTGATCTTGAACGGCCTTCCGGCGTCTTGAAGGTTTATGATAGGTACATCAACGATGTCCAGGGTGCATAGCTTGAGCTCCGGTTGTGGTTGTTCTCCCATGGGTGGTAATCGAGGTTGATCTTCCTTTGGACTTGGAGGTGGTGATTCCCTTGGAGATTTCGACGGTCCTTCAACTTTGGCTTTTGGATCTAGGGTTTCCAATCCTTTAGCTTGTGTTACATGTCTCCTTTGCCTGTAAAGTTTTACTGGATCATCCACAAAAGGAAGTTTGGGTTTCTTGGAGAGGTAGCCAACCATCTCCGGTTAGGGTTAGCAAAAACAAAAACCTAAAAAAGAAAAATTAGGGTTAATCAAAACTAAATTAGATTGATTTTTTTTCTTTTTGAGGATGATCAAACTTAAGAGATGCAAAAGAAAATCAAAAGAAAAACTGAAAAAAATAAGAGGTACTAGATTGGATCTTGATTGCTTGTTCCCCGGCAACGGCGCCAGAAAAAGGGGCTTGTTGACGGTAGATTATCGTATCAAAGTTCATATGGATTTGCAAGCAGACAAATACCCCGTCGTAGTCAAGTGACCCTTCTTCCCTCGAGTGGTGAACCCAAGGTATCGAATCCGTGGAACAATGTGCAACGCAAGGATTCAATCTAGTAAAGCAAGGAAAGCTATCTAATGAAGAAGCAAATTGCATCTAATCTACTAACTCATAAAGGAAATACATCTAATCTAATCCACTAAAGAGGTAGCAAGAGAAAGCAAGAGATAACCGATCTAGAGAGTCTAGGTCATGCTTATGTTGTAGCTCCAAACAAGATAGATGAAGATAGAAAAGCAAATCTCATTAAAAGCATCTTTAAACCGTGGCCTCCGGACCGATTCCCGAAAATGCCCGCCTTTTGGAACCCCCGTTCGCCACAACGTATTCCTATTCATGTGGGTAGTCTAGGGCGAGTTCGATAAGAACAAGTTGAAATCACTTGGTCGGTCCGGTATGCACCTCTAGCCACTACGGCTACAAGAGCACCCTAAGCAATCTATCTTAAGTAAAGATTGGGGAAGAAGCAAAACCAAGAAGAAAACAAAATCATCAAGAAGGCACTTGATCGCTAGAAATCGAATTCACTATAAAAACTTCACCATGAATGATTACATGAACAAGATCACCACCAGGATCCTACCTCGATCTTGATCCTTGCTCCGAAGCTCCGACGTGGTCTTCCATGCAAGGTTCCCACGTCAGCTAGGGAGACCCTAGACAACTAGCATGACCCTCATCTCCGACATGGTGTCCCTCAAGCTTCTCTGCTCCTCGGCGGCGGATGACGAATTGCTTGATTCATGGCTCTCGGTCAGGGGGCTATAAATAGCCCGAGAGGAATCTAGGTCAAAGGGGGGGCGACTGGGCCTCGAAATGGGCTGGGCCGGCCGGCCTGGGCTGACCGGCTTGGACCGACTTCGGCCCAGTTTGTGGCCTCCTTCGCCCGATGTTGCTTCCCGAGTCTTCTAGATCCTCCCCCTTTTTTCATGTGGGCCCTTGTCGCCAGTTTCTCTCCGAATTGGACGAAGCTCCTTGTCTCGCAAGATTCAGCACTTTCCTGGCAAGGTCCTCGAAGTTTTCCGTCTTCTCAGTTTGGGTCCTTGGGCTTCTTGGAGTCGTCTTCACTTCATTGCTTGACTTGTACCGGGCTTCAAGGTCTTGTCATGAGGTGCTTAATGAAGTTATCCCGAAAGTATTGCTTTCAACACTAAAACCCTGCATAAACACTAAACTCCAAAACCGACATGCACAAGTGAACTTGTTATACCACGGGGGTTAGTACCAATGGATAAGATACAAAAGTCATGCCAACACCGAAGGTAAACTCATGGCTAGGTTGACGGAATTTCACCATCAACTGGGGTGTGTATCCTTGCATTATGTAATAGGGGTAGTTTCGTCTTTCGGCTGTCTCCATATATACTTAGAGGAGAGAGGATGGCAACCATCTCTCAGAACCCTAGCTCATTTCGTTTTCCTATTTTCCCATCATATTTTCCCTAGGATTTCTATAGGACTAGCTTGAGAGCTTCATCGTGAGATCTTGAGAGAGGAATGTATGTTTTTTAGTAGAGAGAGGGATGTATGTTGAGGAGGCAAGCTAGACCTTGTATGAACCTTCATGGTATGTATAGAAGATTCGGTATTGTGATTTTCGTTGGTCTTTTTGGTGCCTCTTTGGTGTTTTCGCTCTTCGGTTGATTCCGCGGGTTTGATTGGGTTTTTCTCTGGATTTTTTGAGGGGATCATGGGTGAGTGCCTTGTGCCTCTTGGTGGATGATCTTGAGCCCTCAAACACCGGGAAACCTCCTCGATTCGATGGTCTTTGGGTGGAGTTTTTTATTCGTGGTTGAGTTCGTGTGATCCGCGATTCCCGTCGTTCTAGGGAGTGAGAGGCCAAGAGTTTTGGGGCATAGCATCACCTAGTGACGCATATCATCCCCCCCAAATCTTGCCTCAAGAGCTTAAGCCATTTGGGAGATTCGGTGACGACTTTGAGGGGTTGACCTCGCTAGGTCGCGTTTTCGGACAGCTGTTCATTGGCGGACCATCCACCCCTTAGGTCTTAGACCATCTGTGACACGCGGACCGTCTGTGAGCGTCTCGTGAACTATTTGGCAGATTGTTTACACAGGGACGTGTTTTCGCTGTTGGAGAGGACTTTTGTACTACGGATAGTGCGCGCCTGCCTGTCCAGACAGTCCGCTCTCTTCTTGGCGGACAGTCTGCGGCAGCTAGGCGGACAGTTCGATTTGTACGCAGATTCTTGCCAAGCTTGTTCAGTTCCTTTGCTTCTTCTCTAGTGCTTCTGCGTGCACTTTAAGGAATCGTTCCTAGGACTTGTAGTTGATTCATAACTACATTGTCTTGGCGATTGGTGATTGTTTCGTCTCATAGTTCGTGTGTAACCGGGATTTGACTTTGGGACATAGGTCGAGTTCTTTGAGGAGAATTTTTATCGGCTCCCATTCACTCCCGACCCTCTCTCGTTCTCCGTTTTGGTCCATCAAATGCTAGGTTGAATGATTTGCTTAACCACCGTTGTTGACGGTTAATAATTGTATCAAAGTTCGTTTGTGACTCGCAAGCGTACAAGTCTCCCGTCGTAGTCAAGGGACCCTTCTTCCCTCGAGTGGTGAACCCAAGGTATCGAATCCGTGGAACAAATGTGTGACGCAAAACTTAATCTAATAAAGCCAAGTAACTTCAATCTTCGATAAAGCCCTAATGCATCTAAGTAAAAGACAAAAAACAAAGATAAATCTAATCTACTAAAGACCGGAGAAAACAAAGTAAGATTGGGTAGATAAACCGATCTAGAGGGATCGGGGTAAGCCTTTTGTTGAAGTTCCAAGCAATAGAAGAAATAGCAAATCGAATCTTAATAGAAGCCTCTTTAAATCATGGTTTCCCGTCCAAATCCGAAAACATCCGCCTTTCGAGACCCCCGTTCGTCACAACGTATCCCTATTCATGCGGGGAGCTTAGGGCGAGTCAAAAGACAAGTCGAGATTCTTTCGGAAGATCCGGCGTGTACCTCTAGCCACCGCGGCTACAAGAACACCCTATGTAATCTATCGCGCGAATAGAATTGGAATAAGCAAAGCCGATCGAAAAACGAAATCTTCGAGGAAACACTTGATCGCTAAGAAAAGATTCAACTTGATAATTCAACTATGACAATGATACATACACAAGATCACCACCGGGATCCTTCCTTGATCTTGCTTCTAGCTCCGGAACTCCGACGTGGTCTTCCGTGTAAGGTTCCCACGTCGGCTAGGGGAACCCTAGTCAACTAGCTCGACCCTCTCCTCTCCGAGATGGTGTCCCTCTCTTCTCTCGCTCCTCGGCGGCCGATGACGAAATCTTCTCTCCGAGGCTCTCGGTCCGGGGGGCTATAAATAGCCCGATTGGCGGCTAGGGCAAAGGAGGGGGGCATTTGGGCCCTAAATGGGCCCGGGGCCGACCGGACTAGGCCGCGAGGCCCGGGCCCATTTAGGCCCGGCCCGAGGGCTCCTTCACTCCACGTCGGTTCCCTTGCTTCCCGGATGTTTCCCCCTTCTCGCATGTAGGTCCATGTCGTCGGTTTCTCTCCAAATTGGACTCAACTCCTTGTCTTGCAAGATTCAAGACTTTTCCGGTCGTGTCCCCGGAGTCCGTCGTCTTCTCGGATCGAGTCCCCCGCTTCTTGGAGTTAAGTTTGCTTCATTGCATGACTTGTACGGGGCTTCAAGGTCTTGTCATGAGGTGCTTGATGAACTTATCCCGAAAGTCTTGCATTCAACACTAAAACCCCGCAAAAACATTAAACTCCAAAACCGACATGCACACGTGAACTTGTTATACCACGGGGGTTAGTACCAATGGATAAGGTATAAAACTCATGCCAACACCGAAGGTAAACTCATGGCTAGGTTGACGGATTTTCACCGTCAACAACCGTGTTGATGCTAGGGCTCAAATAGTTTCTCTTAAGTCTACTCCTGTTGTGACCAATGAACCTGATTGCACTAATTGTTCCGTTTACCTTGATGACTTGACTGTGCTTAAGGAGAAATATGCTTCCAAGGTCGAGGAACTAGATGTGCTTAGGGTTGAGCTAGATCAAATGAAATCTAGGTCCTCCTTGCTTGGTGCTTGTACTTCTTGTCTTATTTTGCATGAGAAGCTAGATATTTCGCTTGTTTATACTAGATCTCTAGAGGCTCAGCTGAAAGCTCCTGTTCCTACATAATGCTCTACTTGTGAAATAAATGTTGTGATGAATATGGAGCTTGCACACTATGTTGATCACTTGTAGGATGAGAATGATGAGTTGAGAAAGATGATGGGTTGGTTGTCTGGTCGTGAGCCTCAGTTTAGGATGATGATCGAGACATACAAGTGTTATGATGGGGAAGTGCTTGGGGCAAAAAAGGTTGATGAGGGAAGTGGTGAGAATGAGGGGAAGATCGGAGATATCCCAGAGCCACCAAGAACCCACCACAAAAATGCCTATACTTCTAAGCCAAACCCTCTTAGGAACCGACTAGACACAACCCCAGCTCCACCCGTGTTTCCTCCACATACCGATGACTTTCAGAAACCCATCAAGTTCAAGAGTGACTTGGGAAATGAGTTCTTTGGGAAGAAGGGAGAGAAACCGAGTGAGGAGAAGCCAGAGCCCAAAGAGAGCTCAAAACCAAAGTCAAAACTGAAACCCTTCCATTGCGAGCATTGTGGGAGGGATGGGCACCTTGCTGAGTTTTGCTTCAGGAGGAAGCGTGAGGAGAGGTTGGCTAGAGAGATGGCTAACAAGGACAGGTACCGCCCTTCTCGTGTTGTGCCTGAGCCTAGGTTGGTGCCGAGAGGTGAGGGTATGGTGTGTACCAATTACCATCGTGAGAGGCGTGAGTTTGTGCCTTGAGGTGAGCCACCACATAGAGAAGGTGGTAGACGTGTTGGGTTCGAGCGTGGTGAGTTTGCTGGATGTTCCTTCGCTTGTGGCTAATACGAGTATGGGGGAATGATCACAATTTTAGGTCCCAGAGGAGCTACGGGCCACGGTCTCCCCTTCGTGGTACGCGTAGGGACGTGTGGGTGTTCCACCTAGGAGAGATAGGATGGATTTTCCTAACCCCACTTTTGAGCAAATGGCACGACACTGGTTTGATTTGTTTTATACTAACCCTGGTGCTAAGTCATTTGCTCACTCTCGCTCTCATTTTTGAATTTTGCAGGTGGGAGGCATGGAGGGCTTTTGGTTGATCGACTCCGGTTGCTCTTGACACATGACCGGAGATTGAAGGTAGTTCTCCAGCTTCACCCAAGTGATGACCAAAGAGTACATCACTTTTGGGGACAATGGGAAAGGTAGAGTGCTTTTGGTGGGCACGGTGGAGGTGAGTGAGTATGTGACTCTTCGGCGTGTTTCCCTTGTCAAGTCCTTGGGTTACAATCTGTGACAACCCGCCCAGGAAAATACCATACTATCGCCTAAGACCGATCCACTTTGGTCGTTAAGCAATAATAAAGTATCATCCTGTCGTTAGTTGCCGGGTTAACGCCCGGTAAATCACTTGAAAAGCACAAGGATCGAATATATGCATTAAAACTCACTCGAAGGCGAATCCGTAGATACAACAACATTAATATACAAATTCATACCCCGAGGGGTTTATTTATTACAAACCATAGTTTTTGTCACGATGAAATAGTTCGCAGTTTTGAAAAGCAACGGAAATTAACTAGCGGAAGCGAAGACACCACGGAGGCCGTCCATGATGCTTTCGCTAGTCGTCCTCCACCCACTCCAGCCTCCCCGCCGGCGGGATCTCTCCGGCCACACATCACCGAAGGCATTACCTGGATCAACACATTATAGCAAGGCTGAGTATACTAATACTCAGCAAGTCTTACTCGTCGGTGATATCTACTTCACCAAATCTAGACCATGAAAGGCTTTTTGGCTACTGGGTTGCTTTTGCTAAAAAGTAACAAAGAGAGGTCCTTACTTTCAAGATTTTAGCACAAGTTCTAGTAGGTTTAATCTTTACTACATTAGCCAACTAGTACAAACAGAGTTGTACAATTCAATTAATCAAGCATCATCTTCATCAACTTCCATCATTAGGGATCTCATGACTAGTGGAGTAAGTAGTCTCGGGTAACGGTGAGAGGCCGACAATCGATTGATTTAAACCTTGCAAGGTAGACCCAAACACACGGTAGGCCGCCCCCGCGAGGACAACTTTCCATGGCCGTCCCCATAAATCCTCGGGTCGGGATCGAATCTTACGCTCTTTGGTGCGGGCTATCCGCATACCCCACGAGATACCCGGAGTCACCATACACCACCGGCGGCGAGCCGTGAGAGCGAATCCCAAGAGTAGTAACGGTAGGATCCCTCGCCGCCTCATTAAGGTACTAGGCTTATCGGCCCCATAACCGCATGTGCTTAGTACGTTCAAAAACTTAACCCACATAACCACCGGACCGGAGCCCGCATCCCATGCTCTTACCACGTGAGCAATCCATTTAAGGATACATTGTGATTCCTATCTAGGAACCTATTCTCGCGAGTGAGGTCATCACTCGACTTGTAACGGTCATATAGCTTAGCAACCCTATCGACCTATCATACTAGTAAGGACAAAGGCACCTAGGGATCATGCATCTAGGGTTTCATTCAAGTCCTGAACGTAAATGCACAATCATTCATAGGTAATTGAATAAAGAATTTTAAAATCGGGTTAGATGCACCGCAGCTTGCCTTCGTCGCCTAGGTTAGTGAGAACCATGTGTGGTTCGAGGACCGGTGGATGGTCGCTTCCTTGTGTGATGAGTGATTGACAACGTTGTGTGGACCGATTCTTGGCTAAGTATTGCGGTGTGCGAGGTTGCGGCTTGACTCGTGTTGGTGCAGGTGAAGAACAAGCGCGAAAGATCGTTGCTCGGTGAGGCCTCCGGGTGTGGAGAAGACAAGTAGGCTTCGTTCGAGGGACCCGGTGGCCGGCGGGGTCAAGTGCGGGACGCATGGTGGCATGAACAAGAAGATGAAGTCGTGGACGATTTCTTGGTTGAGCCTCAAAACCAAGGTCGAGCCGGGACTACGTGGGAGCCAAGTCATGAGTGGAGATTGGCGGAGGCTACACCGAGTTCGCGGGGTTTCCGTGGTTCACCGTAAAACCACCGGGTTCCTTGGTTGATCCACAAAGCCAAGACCGAGAACCGAAGACGGAGGTGCAAGAAGCACTGCACCGGCCCGACCGATGGGTCTGACCGGTCTGACCGGTGGGGACCGGTCTGACCGGTGAGGAGCACCGGTCTGACCGGTGTGCGACGACGCAGGTCCGAATCTTCGAAGCGGAGGACACGCGTCGGGATCGCATGGCATGCGTCGAGGCTACGCAGGGTGCGGCCGCCGGGCATCCGTCCGATGGTGAAGACATCAAGAATTCCAAATCCGCCCTTGAGGGGCTTGTATCCCTAGTTAGTAGAGAAGGGCATTTTAGACATTCGGTTGCCTCCATATAACCCAAGAGGTGAGAGGATGGCAGCCAACTCTTGGAACCCTAGCTCATTAGTTTTCCTATTTTCCACCTATTTTCCTTAGGTTTTCTCTAGGACTAGCAAGAGAGCTTCACGGAGAGATCTTGTAGAGAGGGATGGATGATCGGGCGGCTTGCTAGACCTTGTACGAACCTTTGTTTCATGTATAGATGATTCGGCGTGGTTCCTCAAGGTTTGGATGTGTTTTCCCGTTGTTCTTGGTGGTGATTTTCGGAGTCCTCTCTCGGTGATTTCTTTGGGTTGATTTCGGGGCCTTTCTCTTGGTGATTTGATGGGGGAAATTTGTGGGAACCCTTCGTGGTTCTTTGGGCTGTGATTCCCCTTCCAAATCCGTGAGGAAAGGTGCTCGATTTTGGGGTTTCTTGAGTTCTTGGGTTGGAAGTGCTTTCGGCGGGATTTCTTCGATTCCTCCTTTTTGGACGAGTTTTGGTGGGATTAAACTTGGCTATGAACTCCTCATGAGGTGTTCATGATATCCCCAAAGTCTTGTTCAAGTCCGTGGAGCGATTCGGGAGATCGAGATTTGGATTTGGGGGAGTTGACCCGCGGGTGCTTTTCATCCCGAGTCGCCTGTGCTACACCGGCTCGACCGTGCTCTTGACCGGTCCGACCGGTGCAAGCCCTTGTGGGATTTTGCTCGGGTGAACGTCTTGGTGAGTCCGCCGTTGTCCCGTGTTGCCGCCGTTTCGAGTTTGGGTCCGTTTGGTGGTCGGTTGGCCTCGTTTGGTGCCTTGGGGGCTTTCGTGCCGCCATCGGTCCGACCGGTGTGTCTCACCGGTCCGACCGGTGTAGAGCCACTTAGTGAAAGTTGCTCGGTTTCACCAGCGGGGACCGGCTCGACCGGTGGTGCTCACCGGTCCGACCGGTGTGGGTCCGTAGACTCGAGGCTTGGTTTTTCCGCCGCGTTTCTCGGGTCGAAAGGTGGTGTGTTGGTTCCTAGGTCCAAGTGGCACTCCGGTGGCTACGTGGGCTTGACCAACCTTGGTAGTTAGTCGGAGACATGTGTTGGAAGCCGTGTTCATCTTGTTGGAGTTTCGATCTCCTTCGAGAAGAATTTTTATCGTCTCCCATTCACTCCCCCCCCCCTCTCGGTTCGCCGTATCGGTCCTTCAAGTGGTATCGCAGCCGGTTCGGGTCTTTGTTGACTCTAACCCGCCCAAGATCCAAGGATGGCGTACCGAGAACGGGGTTCGGGTCCTCCACACTTCGATGGCAAGAACTACCGGATGTGGAGCAAGCGTATGGGTGCGTTCCTCCGCGGAAAGGGTCGCCTGCTTTGGGATGTCACGGTGGACACAGGCTATGTCCAGCCGATGGATTTCCTTGCTCCGGGGTCGAGGGGACGGATTCGACGCCAACAATAAGGCGGTCGACTACTTGTTTCGTGCTTTGTGTCGGCCGAGTTCGATCGGGTGCACACCGAGCACTTGGCTTGTAGGATTTGGGCGGTGTTGAAGGAGGCTCATGTTGGGAACGCCCGTGGTTCGGGCACGGTTGTATGCGACCTACCGCAGAGAGTACGAGAACTTCACTCATCTCCCCGGTGAGTCCATCGATGCCTTGTTTCGCAGGTTCACGGTGGTGGTGAACAACATGAGGGCCAATGTGGACGTGCTCCCGTACGATGATCATGATAGAGCCGTCAAGCTCTTACACTCTTTGGATCGTACGATATGGGGCGGAAAGTTCGAGGCCATAGTCGAGTCGGAGAGGTATGATACTCGACGGTGAACGAGCCGTTCTCAAAGCTCAAGTCGGCCGAGGTGGATAGGGGCATGATCGCCAAGCTCGAGGGACCGACCGATTCCATAGTCTTGCCCTCGTTGGTGGTTCCAAAGGAAAGACTAACTCTAACCCATCCACCAGGATGTTCTCGTTTTCCTCTTTGATGTCTATGCCGGATGAGGAGTTTGATGACCTTGGAGAGGACGAGCCGGCGCCGTTGACGAGGCGGTTCGAGAGGCCGCACGAGAACCGCGTGAACATGAGGAGGAACACGAGGACTTGCTTCCGGTGCGGCAAGCCGGGACACTTCGTCGCCGACCGCCCGGAGAAGGCCGAGAACAAGGACGCCTACAAGCACAAGCCGAGGATGAACGATGGCAAGTACCGTTCGAGGCGCGACCACAAGAGCAAGCACAAGAACAAGTACAAGGACGAGCGACGATCGAGGAAGAAGGAGGGCCGAGGCAAGGCCCGAGCGATGGTTGGAGCGAGCGACGTCGACTCCGGGCCCCGCGTACTCCACCTCGAGCTCGAGCGAGCGCGAAGACGAGGGAGATCGCCGCAAGAGCAAGAAGTCGTCCAAGAACCCGAGCGGGGCCGAGCCGCTCCGCGAGAGATGGCTTCCGCACCATGGCGCCGAGCTCCGGCAAGCAAGAAGAGCACACACGAGCGACTCGGACTCCGAGTCCGACGACGAGGTGCGTGATGAACTTCCCTTCTTGCGCCAGAGAATGAGAGGCTTGGCTCTTTGCTTGATAACCGTGATGACATGCTTAGAGAGGCCAAGAAAATGAGGAAAGAGCTTAGGGCTTCACTCGAGGATGCTCGGACTAGAGTGGCCGAGCTAGAGACACGGGTGCTTGATAGCAAGCTTGAGATTGATTCGCTTAAGGCTAGCCCCGTTGTTTCGATGAGAATGATTGTGCCTCGATTGCTCCATATTCCTTGCCGATCTTGCTTTGTTTAAGGAGAAGCATGCCTCCAAGTGTGAGGAACTAGATGTGCTTAGGGTTGAAGTGGCCGAGCTTAAGTCTAGACCTCGCTTTGCTAGGTGCTTGCACTTCTTGCCCCGTTTTGCATGCTAAGATTGATGAGATGCATGCTTACACTAGTTTGCTCGAGGCTAAATTGAAGGAACCCATGCCTACATCTTGCTCTACCTGTGAAATGCATGCATTGAAAAATTTGGAGCTTGCACATTATGTTGATCGTTTGCAGGATGAGAATGATGATTTGAGGAAGTTGATGGGTTGGTTGTCCTGGCCACGAGCCTCAATTGAGGATGATGATCGAGGCCTTTAAGAGGCAAGATGGTGAGGGGCTTGGAGCAAACAAGGTTGGTGAGGGAAGTGGAGAGAATATCCCCGAGCCACCAAAAACCCACCACAAAAATGATTTCCCTCCAAAACCTAACCATCTAAGGAACCGACTAGACACAACCCCGCCTCCACCCGTGTTTCCTACACCCACAAATGACCTACAAAAGCCTATCAAGTTTGTGAGCACTTCGGGGAAAGTGTTCTTTGGGAAGGAGAGTGAGAAGGCAAGTGGTGAGAAACCGGTGGAGGGTTTGAGTGGAGAGAAACCGAGTGAGCGACCACATCCCAAGCCAAAGCCTAAGCTTGTGAGGTTCCATTGTGGCTATTGTGGGAGAGATGGCCATAAGGAGGAGTTTTGCTTCAAGAGGAAGCGAGAGGAGAGAATGAGGAAGGAGTAGGCAAACAAGGACAAGTACCACCCTTCCGATGGTGTACTTGAGCCTCGTATGCGGATGCCCGTGGGCAAGGCGATTGTGAGGATAGTTCGGGCTTGGGGAGAGAAGAAGGTCGCAGTGGTGTTGTCTGTCCGTGTCACACCGGTCGGACGGTGTGGGGCACCCCCCAAACCGGTGCGGGCACAGACGGACGGATGTTTGGGTTTCAAGCTCGTACGGTGCGAGGGTTGTTTCTGGTGGTCGTGGTTCTGGTGGTTGGGCTGGAAAGAGTGCAGGTGGTCAGTTTGCTAGGCGTTCTCCTCCTCGTGCTCAATACGGGGATTGGAGGAGTCGTGGCGTTGAGTTGGAGAGGAAGGACGTTCCACGAGCTTTCTTGCGTGGTTTTGGTCCTCCTCCAGGCAGAGAGGGGTGGTTCCCTCAGGGTGGTTACCGTGGTGGTGTTCGTGGAGGTAGCTTTGGTAGGAGAGATGCTTTGGTTGGTGCTAACCCCACTTTCGAGCAAATGGCTCGGCACTGGTTTTCCTCCTTTGGTACTAACCCGAAGGCTTTGAGTCGTTTGTTCGCTCACGTGCCTATTTTTGATTTTCGGTGGGAGACTTGAAGAACATTTGGTTGATTGACTCCGGTTGTTCGAGGCATATGACCGGAGACAGGGGGTGGTTCTCAAGTCTCGTCCCGTGGTGACGAAGAGGTACATCACTTTTGGGGACAATGGGCGTGGGCGTGTGCTTTCGAAGGTGAGATAAAAGTGAGTGACAAGATCACTCGAGGCGTGTTGCTCTTGTTCAATCGCTCGGGGTACAATTTGCTTTCTCGTGTCCCGGCTTGTTGGATGAGGGCTTTGAGGTGTTGTTTCGGCCGGTGGTTCTCGGATTGTGGACTCTCGAGGGGACCTTGTCCGTATGGTCGTTCCCGAGGGTCGGTGTTTCGTGCTGATTTTTCTCAGTCTTCGGGTGTGGAGCGTTGTTTCTTGGCTGGTTCTTCGAGTGAGTTGTGGAAGTGGCATAGGAAGTTGGGTCACTTGAGCTTTGACCTTTTGTCTCGCTTGAGTAAACTCAATTTGGTCCGAGGATTGCCACGGTTGAGGCTTGAGAAGGAGTTGGTTTGTGCGCCGTGTAGGCATGCCAAGATGGTAGCCTCTTCTCACCCGCCTCTCACCGATGTGATGACTGGCCGTCCATGCGAGCTGCTCCATATGGACCTTGTTGGCCCGGCTCGTGTGCGATCTCGGGGTGGGAAGTGGTATGTCCTTGTTGTGGTGGATGACTATTCTCGGTATGCGTGGGTGTTCTTTACGGAGGATAAGGGGGGGACGTTTGGTTTTGTTCGAGATCTAGTCTTGAGGTTGAGGAACGAGAGGCACGGAGATGCCATACGAGCTATCCGCAAGGATAATGGCTCGGAATTCGGAACTCTCGTTTTGAAACCTTTTGTCATGACTTGGGTCTTGAGCACCCGCTTTTCGAGTCCGTATACGCCTTCCCGTAATGGTGTTGTGGAAAGGAAGAACGGACCTTGTGCGAGATGGCTCGGACGACGCTTGATGAGCATAGGACTCCGAGGAGGTATTGGGCCGAGGCGGTGAATACCGCATGCTATGTGTCGAACAGAATATACCTCAGAGTGCACAAGAAGAAGACATGCTATGAGTTGATGCATGGTCGCACACCCAAGGTGAGTCACTTCCATGTCTTTGGTTGCAAGTGTTTTATTCTGAAGAAGGGCAGGAAGTTGGATAAGTTTGAGGCTAGGTCTGTCGATGGCATTTTCTTTGGTTATGCATCTCATTCTAGAGCATATCGTGTGCTCAATCTTGAAACTAACCAAATCGTGGAGACTTGCGAGGTAACCTTCGACGAGACAGAGCCACGTAGTCAGCTTGTCTTTGAGTGTGCAGGTGATGATGAGCTTGGCGAGGAGATCTTTCAGGAGGAGGAGCATGAACATGGTGATGATGAAGATGGCGGTGTGGTGCCCCCGCCGAACATGTACCCACTACTTCGACTACGATGATGGATGGACCCTCCGCTACACCTACGACGACAAATCAAGAACGAGGAGAAGCCGATGTTGAGGGGGAGGTAGCTTCGAGGCGAGAACCTCCCCGGCGAGTTCGGGTGGATCACCCGGCTTCGAGGATCATCGGCGACATGAATGAACGCACTACACGGTCGAGGGTTCGAAACAATTCCCATTTTGCTCATGCTGCATTTGTTGCTTCTTTCGAGCCCAAAGACATTGGACACGCGCTATCTGATCACAATTGGGTTAACTCGATGCATGAGGAGTTGGAGAACTTTGAGAGGAATCGGTGTGGGAGTTGGTTGACCCTCCCCCCGTGGTGTAAGCCGATTGGTACAAAGTGGGTGTGGAAAAACAAAGAGGGAGAGAAGGGTGAGGTTGTGAGGAACAAGTCGAGACTTGTTGCTCGGGGGTTCGGTCGGAAGGAGGGGATCGACTACGAGGAGACCTTTGCTCCCGTAGCCCGTTTGGAGGCGATTAGGATCCTTCTAGCCTTTTCTCGTGGCTAAAGGGTTCAAGTTGCACCAAATGGATGTGAAGAGTGCTTTTCCGAATGGAGTGTTGGAGGAAGAAGTGTATGTGAGACAAACCTCCGGGGTTTGAGAGTGAGAAGTACCCCCACGGGGTGTACAAGTTGAGGAAGGCGCCGTATGGGTTGAAGCAGCGCCTAGAGCTTGGTATGGCGAGGTTGAGGGGGTTCTTGTTTGAGAGAGGTTTTGAGATGGGGAAGGTCGATCGACCTTGTTTTTGCCGAGGCAGGGCGGGAGATATCCCGATTGTGCGGTGTACGTGGATGATATTGTCTTTGGTGGCTCGTCTAACTCTCTTGTTGCGAGGTTTGCGGATGATATGAGCAGGGGAGTTTGAGATGAGCATGATGGGCGAGTTGCGCTTCTTCCTTGGGCTGCGGATCAAGCAATCGAAGGAAGGAACATTTGTGCACCGTGCTAAGTACACCAAGGACATTGTGAGGAAGTTCGGGATGGAGGACTCCAAGGCTATGACGACGCCGATGAGTACGACTACGGCTCTTGATGCGGACGAGGAAGGTGAACACGTGGACCGGAAGGAGTACCGGAGCATGATCGGGTCACTCCTCTACTTGACGGCGATGAGGCCGGACATACGCTTCTCGGTGTGTCCGTGCGCTCGTTTTCAAGCGTCTCCGAGGACTTCACATCGGCAAGCGGTGAAGAGAATTTTCGGTACTTGCGTCACACTCCCGACTTCGGCCTTTGGTACTCCGCGTCCTCTTCTTTGGCGCTTCATGGCTTTTCGGACGCGGATTTTGCCGGTGTCGGTTGGATAGGAAGTCCACTTCGGGACTTGCCGCTTTTGGGTTCTTCGTTGGTGTCTTGGTCTTCTCGTAAGCGGGCCGAGTGTTGCTCAATCCACGACCGAAGCCGAGTATGTTGCCGCTGCTAGTTGTTGCTCTCAGCTCCTTTGGATCACCTACACCATGAGTGACTTTGGTGAGGAGTATACCCATGTCCCACGTCAATGTGATAGCACCAGTGCCATAAGCATTGCAAAGAATCCAGTGCTCCATTCCAAAACCAAGCACATAGAAGTGAGGTATCATTTCCTGAGAGACAACGTTGAGAAAGGAAAGATAGCGTTGATCCATGTACCCACACATCACCAACTAGCCGATATTTTCACCAAACCCCTAGATCAAGCAACTTTCACTCGTTTGCGGGGGAACTTGGTGTGTGTTTGATTTCTTGAGTTGGGTGTGTGGGAGCTTTCTTTTGCCGGTGGTGTCGAGCCCGTTTTGCCTCCCCTCGAGGAGCCGGTTTGTAGCATATGTATAGCTTTCCTTTGTGCATTTCTTGCATTTGGCATGGCATATGTAAAATGATGTATAGGCATCCTTGTATCTTAGATTGCATGCATTTTGTATCATATGCATTGGTTAGGAAAGCTTCTCTCATAGACATTGTTCACCATGGAATGAGATATATGTCTTTGTGAGCTTGTTTGGTATGCTACGGTTAGTTTGGCTTAGCTCTTGATGATCTTGATGAATAATCCATGGTTGATAGCTATGCTTTTGAAAAATGTCACATGTATGCTCTCTCATGTGTAAATGCCTTTACATGCTCTTGACATGTTTTTGTGGCCTTGCTATGCTTAATTTGTGGTTGGATGGCTAGTTTATTGATCATATGGGGCCAAAGGCTCATTTGCCATCATGAATGTTTAGCCCTCTTGATTTATCTTGTGGAGGAGCATAAGTTCTTTTTTGTCGCAAAGACATTTCATGTACCATTTACAAATCTGAAAATGAAATGAAAATTGCTTGGAAAATATGCTCCCATGTCATATGTGCTGAATTTAATTTGTTTTGGGTGCTAAACCGTTGCATGATGCCTACCAATGAGAAGTCTCATACATAGAAGTAGGCACATGTCTCGGTGGCTTTGACATGACATGAGGTGCTTGTGGGTGTTTGTGATGGTCTTATAATTAGAATGGCTGTCCTAGCATGAAGTTTGTGTGGCTTTGCCATTTTGATATGCTTTGATCATGTTTAGGACTTTGCTCATGAGAGGCAAGTTTTCGCAAAATTGCCAAAATCCATCTTAGCTTCGTCCAATGGTTGTGAAACTTGGTGATCATGTAGTTGAGATCGATACGAAGCCGTAGAGTATCTAACTTGCTCATTTGGACATGTGTAGCACTCTTTGTTGAATTTTGTCTATTTGAGAAGCTCTAGGTTGAAAGTTTTGCATTTTTGGCTTGATTCATGCATTGCCAACAAGGGGGAGAAGTTTGAGCTTGAAATGGCTTAGTGGATGCATATAGAAGGTTTTCAGTGGTTTCGAGCCATTTCTCGGGTTTCAGTACACCGGTCCGACCGGTGAAGAGCACTCTGGTCCGACCGGTGTGAGTGCTGGTCCCGTACACATGTTGGGCACCGGTCTGACCGGTGGTGATGACCGGTCTGACCGGTGTGAGCTGAAAGTGCTGCAGCTGTCCTGTTTTCAAGTGGTGTCTTGCATGCATTCGTCCAGGGGGAGTTGCATTGGTTCAGGGGGAGCTTGCATGTGTGCAGGGGGAGCTCTTTGTGAGTTTTCGAGTTTTGTTTCGGTGGTTTGTGCTCTTTGCTTGAGCTTTGCTTTGTCTCGGATGTGTCGAGCCGTTGCCCTTGCCTAAGGGGTCCGAGACTTGTTTTCTTCAAGTGATCTTGCTCTTTGCCTTTGTTTGGCTTTCGATCGCTTGTTGGAGTTTCTTTTTGTTCGTTTCTTTTCTTTTTCTTTTCTCTCTTGTTACTTTCGTGTGGGTGTTGTCAATGCACTCATCAAGGGGGAGATTGAGGACCATGTGTGGTTCGAGGACCGGTGGATGGTCGCTTCCTTGTGTGATGAGTGATTGACAACGTTGTGTGGACTGATTCTTGGCTAAGTATTGCAGGTGCAGGTTGCGGCTTGACTCGTGTTGGTGCAGGTGAAGAACAAGCGCGAAAGGTCATTGCCGGTGAGGCCTCCAGGTGTGGAGAAGACAAGTAGGCTTCGTTCGAGGGACCCGGTGGCCAGCGGGGTTCAAGTGCGGGCCGCATGGTGGCATGAACAGCAAGATGAAGTCGTGGACGGTTTCTTGGTTGAGCCTCAAAACCAAGGTCGAGCCGGGACTACGTGGGAGCCAAGTCATGAGTGGAGATTGGCGGAGGCTACACCGAGTTCGCGGGATTTCCGGTGGTTCACCGTAAAACCACCGGGTTCCTTGGTTGATCCACAAAGCCAAGACCGAGAACCGAAGACGGAGGTGCAAGAAGCACGGCACCGGTCCGACCGGTGGGTCCGACCGGTCGACCGGGTGGGGACCGGTCCGACCGGTGAGGAGCACCGGTCGGCCGGTGTGCGACGATGCGCTCCGGAATCTTCGAAGCGGAGGACACGCGTCGGGATCGCATGGCATGCGTCGAGGCTACGCAGGTGCGCCGCCGGCATCCGTCCGATGGTGAAGACATCAAGAATTCCAAATCCGCCCTTGAGGGGCTTGTATCCCTAGTTAGTAGAGAAGGGCATTTTAGACATTCGGTTGCCTCCATATAACCCAAGAGGTGAGAGGATGGCAGCCAACTCTTGGAACCCTAGCTCATTAGTTTTCCTATTTTCCACCTATTTTCCTTAGGTTTTCCTTAGGGCTAGCAAGAGAGCTTTCTTCGATTCCTCCTTTTTGGACGAGTTTTGGTGGGATTAAACTTGGCTATGAACTCCTCATGAGGTGTTCATGATATCCCCAAAGTCTTGTTCAAGTCCGTGGAGCGATTCGGGAGATCGAGATTTGGATTTGGGGGAGTTGACCCGCGGGTGTCGTTCATCCCGAGCTGCCCAGGCTACACCGGTCTGACAGGTGCTCTTGACCGGTCTGACCGGTGCAAGCCCTTGTGGGATTTTGCTCGGGTGAACGTCTTGGTGAGTTCGCCGTTGTCCCGTGTTGCTGCTTGTTTCGAGTTTGGGTCCGTTTGGTGGTCGGTTGGCCCGTTTGGTGCCTTGGGGGCTTTCAGTCGCCATCGGTCTGACCGGTGTGTCTCACCGGTCTGACCGGTGTAGAGCCACTTAGTGAAAGTTGCTCGGTTTCACCAGCAGGGACCGGTCTGACCGGTGGTGCTCACCGTCCGACCGGTGTGGGTCCGTAGACTCGAGGCTTGGTTTTTCCGCCGCGTTTCTCGGGTCCGAAGGTGGTGTGTTGGTTCCTAGGTTCGGTGGCACTCCGGTGGCTACGTGGGCTTGACCAACCTTGGTAGTGAGTCGGAGACGTGTGTTGGAAGCCGTGTTCATCTTGTTGGAGTTTCGATCTCCTTCGAGAAGAATTTTTATCGGCTCCCATTCACTCCCCCCCCCTCTCGATTCGCCGTATCGGTCCTTCGCTTAGCTTGGGCACCCTCGGTGTCGAGCACTTCCACGTACTTTGCGGCGATGCTTCCGCTCCTCCTTCCTCGGTTTCGGGACAAGGGAGTAATCTCCGTCCGAAGATCTACACGGAATGCAATGCACTTTAGGTGATGTGATAGTTGGTTGTCTTATCCAACTCTGGGTTGGTCATATTCACCTTAACAAGCATTTATCTAATGTTTCTCTTTTAGGAAGGTTATTGGTTGTACATGGGTTACTCTTTTATTGCACATTTGAATAAAGGTTTTTATTATACTTGTCATTTCATGTGAAAGCTTTAATTCCTTTTATCTTCATAAGCAAAGGTATAAATAATATTTTTGTTTATGAATCACTTTCTGATCAGTGATGATAATTAATTATCTTTTAATTATATTAAATAATACTTTTCAAAAGGAAAAAGAATTAATTAGGGGTTTTTCTTTATTTAATGTCCCTTTCATATTAAAAGGGCTTTTAAGCTTTTTATTAAACAATTAAATTACCAAAAATTAAATGAGTGTTTCTTAAGTCTACTAGCACCTATCCTGGTCCATTGGACCCACATGTAAGTGTTGGATGCTAGGAAATTAAATATTATTGAAAATAACAAAGGCTAGCTAGT
The DNA here is from genome assembly GCA_947561735.1 of Cenchrus americanus. NCBI lineage: Eukaryota > Viridiplantae > Streptophyta > Magnoliopsida > Poales > Poaceae > Cenchrus > Cenchrus americanus. The sequence continues at coordinate 199,827,356 of OX387240.1, forward strand.
GATCCAATTTAAATGCATACAAAAATAAATAAGCATCAAAATGATCCAAACTTTCTTGTGCATGCTCTCTGGTCCTAAACAAGCCTAAAGAACCAGCATGTTCACATGGAAACTCTACTGAACTTGGTTTATTAATTTACAAAGGAAAACATGCATAATTAGAGGATAAATATTTCTGGCAAGCCCAAAATCATGATTAATTCACAAGATGTGTATTTTGGTATTACAAGACAGTGTGCACAAGTTGAGCTCAAAAACATAAATATATTTAGCAAGAAAACTCATTTATGCAGATCTGGCAGAAATGGAAAAACATTTTTATAGAAAGCTTTACATCATAACTTTGTGCAATTTTTGGCACAGGAGCTAGTCATGACCTAACACACAACATATCCAAAAATTGGACACAGAGGATTTATAGATTTTGAGATATTGCAGATCTAGGTTTTCACATTTGTATTTTACATGCAAAAAGTAACAGGAATTAGCTCAGGCCAGAATAACAATAGTTGTAGAATAATTCACGACGAACCAAACAAAATTAGTTTTGCATTTGTCTGATTTTTCTATGATTTTCTACGGAATTTACAAGAAACAGCCAAAGGGTTTTACTATTTGAGTTAACCTTTTGCAGTTAGGCCCCTGAGAAGTTTTGCTCCTTTGCAATGTAGTCCCTGGCGCGGGCAGCGGCGGCAATTCCGGCCGGGGATCGCCGGATTCCGGCCGGGGAAGGGTGGGGGAGTGGCCTAGGGACTTCTATGGTTCGGTTTGAGGGCTCGATTGCGGGCGAGGAGTTGCCGGAGGGCGGCAGCACGCCGGCCGGCGGCGGTGGCCGCCGCCGCGGGCCGGTCGTCCGGCGAGGTGGGGGCTCGGCGGGTCATGAGAAAGGGGCGGCGAGATATGGTAGGAGCAGGGGGTGGAGGAAAGGTCGTTGGGGGCTCGCGGTTGACCGGAACGGGCGGCGCTCGCCTAGGCCGCCGGCCGGGCACCGGCGGCGGCTCGGTCCGAGCGGGGGGGGGGGGGGGAGCGTGCGCCGCGGGAGAAGCAGCGGTGCCTTTATGGGGGGGATGCGCGAGCCGAGGATGGGCGGGGATAGCGCGGCGGGTGCCGGGACGGACGGGCGGCGCGGGCGGGGGCGCACGGACGTACGGCGGCGCGGCGTTCCAAGCGCGGGCGGGGGAGGGGCGGCGCGGACTCCGTGGCATTCCCGGCGTTCGAGGCGCCTTGGGGCACGGGCGGCCCGGGGAACGTGCGCGGCGGGGCCGGAAGCCGAGGCGCGGGCGGCCGGCGCGGCCTGGCGCTCTGGCGCGCGGGAGTGCCTGAATTTATTCGGACTGGCCCTGTTCAAGCGAAGTTTTCTCCAAATTTTTGAATAGAACTTGACTAAGCTTTGAATACGAAAGTTGTAGATCTAGTTACCCTCTACAAGTTTCAAAAAGGCTATATGGTGTTTTTCTCAACGGATTTTGCAGGAACGTCGTGCCAACATTGAATGTTGGCCTGTTCTGGAAAACAGGAGGTACTGTCAGTCGATCAAGTTTTTCACCAATTTCCACCCAAAATTTGAAATGCCAATCTACATGAAAGTTGTGTCCCTCAACAAGATGGACAACTTTCATAAAGGTAAATTTTGAAGTGTGTAGGTGAATTTTGGAGAACGCGGCAAAAGTTCCGGACGACATTCGGCCGGCGTCAACGATTAAGCCGGTTTTGACCGTGTCTTTGACCAAGGGTCGACTACGGGTGTGTGCAAACTTGGTCAAGGGGTTCATTAGGGTTCATTGGAGAGGTTTTCGGGGTGATGACCCAGGTTGACCTAGGTTTGACCGGTGTTTGACCGGTTTGACTCGGCTGATCCGCTCATTAGTGTTAGTGACGGTAATTAAAAACCTAGGGCGTCACAGTCTACCCCCCTTAAACAGAATCTCGTCCCGAGATTCGAAAGTAAACGACAAAGTAGGGAGGGTTCCCGAATGGAGAGGTTACCTATGAAATTCGGTTGGCTTTGCTTCACTTGAAAGCTTGGCTTCTTGTTGCGGTTGCCCTTAGTGGATCCGGGTTCCGCTTCCTGCCGCCGGGGCTTCGCCGTCCGGGGTTCGGGAACTCATTGGCAAAATGCCCGGCCGTCTACAATTGTAGCATATGCGGGGCGAGAGTTCCTTAAGCTTGGGCACATGCTGTGGATTCTTTTGGTACTGGAGATTTCCCGAAGGCTTGTCCTGGAGTGGCGTTCTTCTCCACCGCCCGGATGGCGAAGATTGCGAAGACCCATGAGTACGCTTCTTGACAAAGCGGAACTGCTTGCTCGATTCACTGCCGGAAGTGAAATCAGCTTGTCGCTTCCTATCTTCCTGTGCCTTCTTCATGGCATCCTCCTGAGAGATAGCTTTGTTTACTAACTCGTGATAACTATTGGGTCCCAACAGTATTAGCCTTTCGTACAAGTCACCATCGAGACCATCACGGAAACGTTCCATCTTCTTGACGTCAGTGTCTACGTGATGTCCTCCGTACTGGCAAAGACTATTGAACTTCTGTGCATATTGGTACACGATGTCAGCTCCTTGCTTCAGAGCCAACAACTCTCTCATTTTTCTATCCATAAGTCCTTTAGGAATATGGTGGTCCTTGAAAGCTTGCTTGAATTCAACCCAAGTGACTTCATGTCCAGCAGGTTGCATAGACTTGAAATGTTCCCACCACATCAGTGCTTCGCCCCGAAGTTGTAAGGTTGCAAAGGTTGCCTTGCGCTCCTCGGAGCAAGGAAGGGTAAAAGCAGAGAATTTGGCCTCTATGGCCCTGACCCATGCGTCAGCTTCAAGCGGTTCTTCTACCTTAGCGAACGTTGCAGGCTTCATCCCAATAAACTGGGTGTAGGTAGTGACCGTATGTGGTCCCTCATGATTGGCCCCGTGCGGAGGTCTCTATTCCAACGGTACCGCACGCGCCGGTCTCGTCCGTTGTTGCATCCGCAGAGCCGGCGCAATAAGTCGGTTTGTGTGGTCGAAGTGCCTCTGTCGGTGTCGTGGGATGGTGGCGGGGGTGGGTCATTACTACTTGAGGCACCAAAACCATTGGGAGTGTTGCGTGTCGGTTCGACCATCTGAAAAATTGAGTTTTCATTAAACACACATTCATAAGCTTGTTCATAATATTGACAAGTAGAATATGTACGACGAAAGCTCATTTATGGTAAGTTTTACGAAACCGAACAACACGAAGGGCATAAGCATCAAATTCAGGAATCGATGCTCATGCACCGAAAATCCTCACTCAAGGTCCGTAGACGTACTTCAAGTTGGTATTCCACCCGGGATCAAGAATGAACACACGATGGATGACTTCTCCACATTGACTATTCGAGAATCTTGACTGCTCAAGAGAGTTTCTATGTCTAAGGCTTCAACATGTTTAAGGATAAAAGGGGTTGGAGGGAAAATTCAAGTCGATGAAGATAACAAGTTGGTAGGTGAAATCACCATTGAAGATTGAGTTCTATGATCAAGACATTCCCTCTGACATAGTAGAATAGCATAAGTTCCTTTCTCCGGTTGAGCATTGTTGGGTATTCATGTGCACAAAGGCACAGCTGTATGTTAGAGCTCGAAGAGAGCACACATACATAATGACATGAGGTTCTGGCAGTTGTGAACAAAAATTCATAACCAAAAATCCAGAAACCTCAAATCTTTCCCAAGTTTTCCCGGTTCAAAATAAATTCTTTAACACCTAATTAAATTTTAAGGTTGAGCATGAACAAGAAAAACAAGGTGGATGGTCAGAACCTAGATGTGCCTAGGAAAGTGTGAACCAAACCAAACGGAACTAGGATTGAGACTTGCTAGCACAAGATAACTAGTTAAGGAGCATTTGTTTTAGCAATTTGGTTTAATTAAACCTAGCACAAGGGAAACAACTTTTTCAAAATTTCGGCAGCATGACGGCTAGGTATGAAAGGTACTTTAGTTTATAAAAGCGCACACTAGCATAAACTTCCTTAGAGAGCATATAGAAATTCAATTTTTGGGTCCATTTTAATTGTTTCGATTTTTAACATGCATGCAAGACGTCCTATTCGACCTCACATGGCAATCAAGCCAAAAATCGAAGTTAGTGCCGGTGGCAAGGCTTTTATTCGTCTCTCCCTATAATATCTAATCGAGAGCTATACGGTACTCGCTTAACGACTAACGAAGCGCTGTTATGTACCACGGAAAACGAACCTTTCGTGCCAAAGACGTCACGAAAGCGTCCACATACATTACCGTTCACTATAGAAACGGCATCCATGCGTTAAGCCGCCGCATGGACAGCATCCTACACTACAAGAAATCCTTGGATCCATGACGAAATTCTCATGACATTTTTTTATTCGTCATAGATCACACTGCATCCATGACAAATAGTCAAATTTCGTCATAGATTAGAGTGCTGGATATGAAGCCCGATATGAAGTCCAAACACTATGACGTTGTGCTGATTTCGTCATAGATTTCGTCACGAGATCATACCGCATCCATGACAACCATCGATTTCGTCATGGATTAGCGATGTTGGATATGAAGCCCGATATGAAGTCCAAACACTATGACGTTGCACGAATTTCGTCATAATCCGAGCCACATTGCATTTCAACATTTCCTCATGATCAATACATTTTAAAAAATCATATAATATGTGAAAATAATTAGAGATAATCACAATAATAATTTAAGAATTTAAATTTATTTTTTATAAAGCATATAACATTATATATTCGGTATATAAATATACCTATACAACTTATATGTGTTCGTTTACATCCGAAAAATGTCTTTGGAGGGTATATAAGATATTTATTTTCTATTTACTTCATAAAGGTGTCTTACTTAGGTATTTAAAATAGAAAATCAACTTTTTTTGCACAACAAGTGACAATGAAACCCACAAATGTTTATACGAGGGTAAATGTGAAATTGTGTATGAATTTTAGGTGTATATGAGCCGTACAAGACTTTAGTTGTATGCAATTTCAAAGTTGAAGTTGAGTTGTATGAAACAATGTGAGATACCTATATAGTTTGTGAACATGTATACTCTGTTTTCGTAAAATCTTATGAAACTTTTTTGTCAGGCTTGTGCATCCATAAAATGATTATATTGGTGCATATAGGATTATTATTTTTATGTGTTACTTCACATTACTAAATAGAATGAAAAAGAAAAGGAAAAATGGTAACCACAGTAAAGTTTAGGTACAACAAGCCCATCTACTGCTTCAGCCCATTTCAGCCCAAAACGAAACACACATCCTAACCATTGAATCCAATTGAATGGTCAAGATGTTTCATACTGCATATAAATGTCGAGCCCTCCCTACTGGAACCCGAGCCACACTATTCCTCTTCACCTCCTCCCTCACATCTGCCTGCCACCATCTCGTCTCCCTCAGATCCACCCGGCTCCTCCCCTCTTCCCTCCCTCACGCTACCATGCCGCCGCCACCTCCAAGCAGATGCTGCTACGCCTCCCCATCCTCGGTGGCCACCCAGATCCTTCCCACCTCCCTCAAATCCACTGCCTTGTCAGCTACCTGACTCCTCTCCTCCCCCGTCCCTCTCAGATCCGGTGGAAGGTGACTCCTCCCCACCTCCGCCCCTCTCAGATCCAGTACACCCCTCCTCGGCTCCTCCCTTCTCCAAATCCAGTGCCGGAGAGCGATGTCGCCGGTGGTAGAGCAGGCAGGGATGATGAGGCATCCTGCAGCGCGTCGCGGAGCCCAACGACGCGGCGGCGACCGCGGAGCTCTTGTCGGGGCGGTGTGGTTCGCCGGATGCAGCCCCGCGTGCTACGTCGTCGCGTACGTCTACCTCGATAGCCGCTTCCGCCGTGGACGACATCTAGTGTGGCCCATGGGTGTGGCAGCAACTACAAGATCTGAGGTACCGCACTGCAATTTCGATTCTCCCAACACCTCAACCTCGGCATCTTCCTCAAGTCTCCATCTTCCCAGACTCTTAGCACGATGAACACTTAGCATTCTGACATTGAAATGGTATAGTCTTGTAGATGGAAATTGTGACATGACTGTTAGTAGCAGTAGAAAGGTCCTTGATCTACTTGTTTACTGATACTGAACAAATATGACAGATACATGTTCTGAATCTTTCGGCATAGGTTCCATGCTTCGTTTATATTAGTAATTTTAATCTGCTGTATGTAGTCAGTAGTCAGTGATAGATGTATCTTCTGAAGATGGTATGACTATAGCAACATAGTTCTTATGTGCTAGTTACATTAGTGCACTACTTTAATATTTTAGATGCAGCATACAATCAAAGATGCACATCCTGTCATGCATGACATCTTATAAGCTTAAATTAATTGCTAACTGTGTGGAAAGCATATCCAAACAATCGAGTTCTCCAAAGTGTGATAGTATTTGTGAAGATGCTCTGACAAAATATGCATGTTTTTTTGGCTAGAAGCTGAACAATACCATTTTGGCAGCATTGGATTTGCCACGAACAAGTACCTATATACATATTCTTATTTGCTCCAACAGTTTTGGTGTACTTAGTATACTTGTCTATATTGTTACATGTCAGTTATGCTGCAGTAGACTAGCCTCGTCTCCTTCATGCACATAGCAGTAAGAGTAACCAATAGAAATTAGTACACATCAGCTAAGCAATCATGCTTCATGCTTATATTTTGTGCATGAGGCCATGAGCACAGCTCGCTGGAGGTTGCACATGTGCTGGAGTTGTTTGCATGCAGGCACAGGAGGGGCCCCTTGCTAGAGTGCAGGTAACTGACATGAATCACTATTTCTAATTTTAATACCGCAGATCCTTTATGTTTTGATAAAACGTGTCTGCAATTCCGTGGACTAGATGCATTCTGACTATACCATTTTGATTAAGACCTGCAAATCTTCCTGTAAGTATTCCTTCCTTTTTTGAACAAGATTAGAATATTAATTTTCTTTGAGCTGAGTGCCAAGGAGCCGAGCCTCGCGCCACCGCGCTACATGTCGTTGCCCCGTGTTCCGGTCTTTGATTATGCCCGAACTTGTGTCCGAACAATGTCTTAACTTGTGTTTCTAAAATTAACATGCATTTATGTACTTGCTTATCTTTCGCAGACTTTCTCGCTTAACGGTGTCTCCGCAATTCTTTTTTTGCTTTTAATTTATGTCGTTGAGTTGATTAAGACGCACATGCGTTCCCGCTTAACAATGTCTCGCAATTGTTTGATGCCATAGTTGTGTGTGTCCTTTTGCAAGACCGAGTAATCCCCATCTACTTGCAAGCTCAACTAATGTCCTTATATGCAAGGCGCACTTTAGTGAATAAGCATGTCGGTATCCTTAAGAGCAGCTTTTTAGCTTAGCTCTTTTTTTTGTTTCTTGTGGTAGCTAAAGGCCGTGTAATCTCACCCCCAATCTGTTGTATATAAATTGGCCAACCGTATTTTCCCCGGCATATAAATTAACTGGATCTAATTGCTTGTGCAAACATCTAGTATTGTTTGTGCCGCCGCAAGAACATGCTTTCTTTCTTAGATCGATTTTGCAGGTCGCAACTCGAGTCTTGTCCAGCTCCTATTTTTGAATCCGCAAGCTTCACCTTTACTTGATGTTTTGGCCTTTACTTTCGGTGTAACAATAGCAGCTTGGCTACTTGGTTCCTTTGCGGTTCGTCAAACAAAAGCAGCTTTTTATTAACGTAAGGAGCTGGTAAGCATCCGTTACTTAGCTCTTGGGTTACCTATTTCGGTTACATGATGGCACTTTTGAAGTTCGAGAGCAACTCGATGACTAGTGCATATATATGCAGCTTTCGAATGACTAGTGTCTCCATGCATTTCTTATTTAAAGTGCCCGATACTAGTGTCTCCATTTACATTTCAGATATGCTAATTTCTAATGCTGGACCTCATTTAAGGTTGTAGAATTTGTTCTTTTTCGAGTTGATGATTAGATGCAGCAAGGAGCAAGCCATGGCAGGCGAGAGAATTTGTTCTCTTTCGGGTTGGCGATTAGAATCGGCAAGGAGCAAGCCAATCAAAAGGGGATCACTTGCATGACCGCATCCAAGAACAAGTAGTTAAAAGGAAATAGAGGATGCCCGATTTGCTATGCTGGATTAACAAATATTTTTGTAAATGTAATTCGAATGTGAGCTTATGTGATGTTGTTACATGTTGAAATTGCTTACTCGTTAATACTAGGTTGTTTTGAATCCGTACAAATATGGTGGGTTGAAATTTATATGGGTTGTTTTCTCGAATGAGCTGAAAATTAAATCGAATAGTCTGGCCTATTTTTGGCCCATGTTTGAATTGGGCCAATTATCGAATGGCATGTGGTGACGTCGTCATCGCCTCCTCCACCGCCATCCGTCGGCTTGTTATCGTTTGCCACATCATCAATTGCCACATCGGTGGCCACATCATCATCCACATCAGCAGCCAACTCATCGTTCAAGTCATCCATGAGTGATGTGGCAATCTAATCCATGACGTTCATTTTCGTCATAGATTTTGGACTTTGGGCCGGGTTTAGTGGGCTTTAGACAATTCTATGACGGCTTCATAACGTCATGGATCACGTTAATCTATGACGAAAACTTAAGGATGTCACGAGAAGGGATCCGTGATGCTCAATACATGACCTTCTCAAATTTCGTCATAGATGCTGTTTTATGACGAATTTTCAATGATCCATGACGAAAGTGGCACGTCATAGACTCCAACATTTTTTGTAGTGCTATTTAAGACTTCGACGCGACGTGAGTGCCCATTGGAATAGGCCTCACTCATCCCTCACGGGACTTTCTCGTGGTACCACCACGTATGGCAAAACGTGATGAACTAGTATGGTTGTGCAAGAATGTAAGTCCGACATAAAGTAATGTCCGGGAGTTAGCAAAATAAACCATGGGTTATTTAAGCCACTCGAAAGAACCCAAAATTCCCTCTAGGGCCTCTCGGTCTAGTTTATCCTTAGCGGACCAACGTATTTTGGAAAATCGACAATCTTGGCATATTTTATTCAAAAATCGGTGATTAAGGTTTATTAATTAATCTCTCGGTGCATATAAGCTCGATGCCAACCGTGACAACCCGCCCAGGGAAAATACCGTACTATCGCCTAAGACCAATCCACTTTGGTCGTTAAGCAATAATAAAGTATCATCCTGTCGTTAGTTGCCGGGTTAACGCCCGGTAAATCACTTGAAAAGCACAAGGATCGAATATATGCATTAAAACTCACTCGAAGGCGAGTCTAGAGATACAACAACATTAATATCCAAATTCATACCCCGAGGGGTTTATTTATTACAAACCATAGTTTTTGTCACAATGAAATAGTTCAGAGTTTTGAAAAGCAGCGGAAATTAACTAGCGGAAGCGAAGACACCACGGGAGGCCATCCATGATGCTTTCAGTAGTCCTCCTCCACCCACTCCAGCTCCCAGCCGGGCGGGATCTCTCCGGGCCACACATCACTGAAGGCATTACCTGGATCAACACATTATAGCAAGGCTGAGTATACTAATACTCAGCAAGTCTTACCCGTCGGTGATATCTACTTCACCAAATCTAGACCATGAAAGGCTTTTTGGCTACTGGGTTGCTTTTGCTAAAAAGTAACAAAGAGTAGGTCCTTACTTTCAAGATTTTAGCACAAGTTCTAGTAGGTTTAATCTTTACTACATTAGCCAACTAGTACAAACAGAGTTGCACAATTCAATTAATCAATGCAAGCATCATCTTCATCAACTTCCATCATTAGGGATCTCATGACTAGTGGAGTAAGTAGTCTCGGGTAACGGTGAGAGGCCGACAATCGATTGATTTAAACCTTGCAAGGTAGACCCAAACACACGGTAGGCTACCCCCGCGAGGACAACTGTCCCAGGCCGTCCCCATAAATCCTCGGGTCGGGATCGAATCCTACAGTCTTTGGTGCAGGGCTATCCGCATACCCCGCGAGATACCCGGAGTCACCATACACCACCGGTGGCGAGTCGTGAGAGCGAATCCCAAGAGTAGTAACGGTAGGATCCCTCGCCGCCTCATTAAGGTACTAGGCTTACCGGCCCCATAACCGCATGTGCTTAGTACGTTCAAAAACTTAACCCACATAACCACCGGACCGAGCCCGCATCCCATGCTCTTACCACGTGAGCAATCCATTTAAGGATACATTGTGATTCCTATCTAGGAACCTATTCTCGTGAGTGAGGTCATCACCCGACTTGTCACGGTCCTATAGCTTAGCAGCTATCGACCTATCATACTAGTAAGGACAAAGGCACCTAGGGATCATGCATCTAGGGTTTCATTCAAGTCCTGAACGTAAATGCACAATCATTCATAGGTAATTGAATAAATAATTTTAAAACTGGGTTAGATGCACCGGAGCTTGCCTTCGTCAGCTAGGTTAGCTTGGGCACCCTCAGTGTCGAGCACTTCCACGTACTGCAGCGATGCTTCCGCTCCTCCCCGTCGGTGTTTTAGACCGGCAACCCACAATTTAGACGAGTTCGGGCCGCGAGGTGAGTAATACCCTACGTCCTATATGCTTGCGTAGCTCGGATTGATGGGGCACGATTACAAGATGGTGCAATGGTGCGCCGTGGGTTGTATGAGAGGAGATTGGATGAGGTGATCGGTCCCTGCCTCGCCTTATATAGTCCGGGAGGCAGGGTTACAAGTTGGAGTAGGGAGAGAGTACTAGTCGAGTACGTCTAGGAGTCCTCTATACAGTGCGGAACATGTACGGCTCCTCCCTAACCGAGTACTACTCCCGTGTAGTCCTTGTGCTCCACGCCTTCGGTGTGCCGTGTAGCGCAAGCCAGGTAGTCCCAGGGGCCCACCGAGTAGTCGGTCCTGGTACCCACCGAGGTAGTGGGCCCAGGGAGGTCTATACGACAAGCCCCCGAGTACTTTGTAGTCGAGAAGGATAGCTTCAAGTAGTCTTGACGGTCCTAACAAACAAATCCTCAAGCGTCCCCGAGTGCTGCAAGTCAAGGTCCTCAAGAGTAGTCGAAGCATCCCGAGGCTGGAATGTACTCCAGCTGATGTTTGAGCAATCTTGAAGTCTTCTCGAGTAGTCCCAAGTGTCCTCAAAAACTGCCTTCGAAGGTCTTCAAAAACTACCTGTCTTGTCGCGAAGCCGAAGCTGATGTGGAGGTGCGACTTGTAAAACCGCACTCCACATGGAGAAGCCCCCGAGCCCTGAGCCGCGGGCCCCAGCTGAGGGTCCATCTGAAGTCTTGGCAAGAAAATCCCGAAAAATCCGGAGAGAAAAAACCGAAGGACACGTGGCACGGAGCCCCCGAGCCTTGAGTCGAGTACTCCCTCTCGAATTGAAGGGTCTTCTTGGAGAATGTGTCCTGAGATGCTCTTGAGACTAGCCGCTTCCCAGGTAACCGAGTAGAAGTAGCCGAGCCCCCGAGGTGAGGCGCGTCAACTAGTAGAATACGAAGAGTCACGCGCAGCCGCTGAGTCAGCCACGCGTGGACTTATCCGGCCGCCCGTTACGGAGCCGATTTGGCCTATAAATAGAAGCCAAAACCCTTAGGGTTTTCACCCATTAGAGCCGCAGTCATTCCATTTGAATCTTGAAGCGAATCCACTCCCAGCGCCCACTGCCTCCGTAGTAGATCCAAGCGCGCCGCCACCCGAAGCCTTTAGGGTAGCCCCCGAGCGAATGCGAGTGAAGACGCCTTGCACTTGGAGGATGAAGCCGTCGCCGTCCAAGACGTCCAAGGCCACCGAGAAGAAGAGGGGGCCGTGCGAGAGGCCGCCGCGGCCGCCACCGGAGCGGCGCCACCCATGTCTCCACCACGCGCTGATCCTAGCCGCGAGTGGAAGAAATCGAAGGTGAAGACGGAGAACCGCCGACCCCCGCCGAACAAGGGGTTCATCGGGGAGAAGGAAGTCGACATGTGGAGATCCGCCGCGGGAGATCCATATCCGATGGAGAAGGCCGAAGACGAGATCCCGATGTTCTCGCGGTTCGTGGAGCGTGGTCTTGCGCTCCCGGCCCGGCCGACTTCTTCAAGGGGCCGCTCGGGTACTACGGGATCGAGTACCCCGAACCTCGAACCCCAACGGCATCTTCCACACGTCGGTCTTCGTCCACTTCGCGAAGCCTTCCTCGGAATCAAGCCGCACCGGGTGCTCTTCCGGAAGTTCTTCCGCGTCGAGCCGCGGCCCCCCCGGTGCCTCCAACCCCGCAGTAGTCGGAGGGGCCGCATCCAACCGAGGGAGGACGCCGCGGAGCGCACCGGCGTACAAGCTCGTCGACTCCAATACGCGTCGGGGACAGCCCTAGGGGTCCCCTTAAACAACGGGGAAACCCTCACTTAAATCCCGGCGTCGAAACACGCCAAGCCTAACCATGCAGGTAACTAACCGTGCAGGACATGGCCTACGCGGCGGGACTCCGGCGGCCCACCAAGACGGCCCGCTTAGAAGACCCCTCGAGCGAGGCTCCGCCTTGCTCGAGGGCGCGCTCCTCCTCGAGCGGGCTCCGCCCCGTTCGAGGGGCAACTCTTCCCTCGAGCGGTCCCGCCCCGCTCGAGGGCTCGCTCCCCCTCGAGCGGGACTCGTCTCGCTCGAGGGTTTGCTCCGCCCTCGGCCGGGACCCGCCACGCTCACGGGCGCCCCGCACGCGTGCGCCGGTCCCGTACACGGGCATTTAACGCCCTGACGCCGCAGGACGGCGCCATCATGCGCCCGGGGCTCGCACCCCGGTGCCGCCGCACCAACTCCCCAGGGAGAAGCCCATCCCCGCCACTGTGGAGATGGACTGTGCGGTACGGCCGGTGTCAGTCCCGTGACACCGCGCGCCCACTACAGTACGGCTAACGCGCCCGACCCTCGAAGGGGGCCGGGCGCACCCTCGATTTCACTTTCCCGTGACCCTACAGGTTAGGTGGGAGGCGCTAGGCCGGTGGATGGCCATCCCGGTCACTGTAACGGCGCGGCCGCCGTACCCACGCGTGCAGGCGCACGCCCGGCACCGCAGGCGCACGCCCGGGCGCTGTAGCAACCACTCCGCTACCGCGGAGCGCGTTGGGAAGGAACGCCGTTCTGCCTGCTCCTGTGCCCCGTACCAGCCATCATCAGCACCTCCCTCGAAGCCTATCGGAGGACGCCACCGCCATCTGCCGCCCTCCTACCCTCGAACCGCCACTGTTCGGGTACGGGGTAGGCCATCATGGCCGGATCGCAGCGAAGATCGTCCGGACGGCCGCCCACTCTACGGCGTAGCACGACGTGCACCCCCACGTAGCTAGATAGCGCGGCGTGCATGTAACCCGCCGCCCCCTTGGCCTATAAAAGGGGAGGCGAGCCCCCAGCCGCGGGGGGAGAAGGAATTCAGTTCAACACAACACACCGTGCACTCACTCTCTTATTCTCCCACAACATCTTCAGCCACTCCACCAGGGACTTGGAAGCCACGCTTCCTCTCCCGCCTTGCTTGTACTTGCCCCACTACAAGCACCCCCGGTGCTGAGCAATATAGTGCCACGAGCACGCCCCTGCTGGACGTACGGCCCCCTCGGCCGGAACCAGGATAAAACCTTGTGTCATTTGTTGCTTGGCATCGACCATTGAGGGATAGACCTAGGTGCTATCTACTGGTTAGTGTCGGGACCATATTCCGCACCGACGCTTGGCGCCCACCGTGGGGCAAACGAGCGCCTGAGGTCATTTCGCCAACTCCCTCCATGGTGATCCGCACTGAGTACCGTGCTACGCGCTACAACATGGGTAGCTCGGACCCTCTCCCGGCCGGGTTCGAGATCCGCTTCGGGGACCTGAACTTCCAGGCTACGGGGAACGGCTATCTCATGCGCCTCACCAACCGCGAGGAGCTTCGCGCGCAGCGCCAGGCCAGGTCCGCCCTGGTCTCCGCCGCACGCACGACACCGGCGCAGACGCCCGCAGGCACGGATGCCGCGGGCCCGTCAACGCCGCGACGCCGCCGTCGCTCGGGCTACACTCGCGTCGGGCGCGATCCGAGCGGCGGCGGGCCGAGCGCGCCGCCGCCCAACGCGGTGCGCCCTCCGTCACGACGGCCGCCACCGCCCCGGCGGGACCGCGTGCGGTCTCCCGGACCACACGTCCCCATCGGCCGCGTGGCGCCACGACGGCCTACAACGCCAACGTCAACACGACGATGCGCGAGGTTCCGCCCGGCCGCCACGTCTTCGTCGCCGGGGACCCGGGCACCTCGGCGAGCGGATGAGTCATCCCCCGGGCTCCGTCGACACGATGCCACCCGCCAACCGCCATGGGTACGCGGAGTGGGACTTCTCGGCGTGCCGGACCCGGTCCGCGTTCGGGCGCTTCCTCGACGCCACGGACTACCGGTTTGGCTCGCTCCGACGACTCCAGCACCGGAGCTACGACCCCACGCGGGAGTGTTGCGCCGTCATCACCAACGACCGGCCAACGCCGCCGCGCGCGGCGGGTGCCGGGAGACGGGGAAGTCACGCCGCCCCGGCAATCGGCGCGCGCCCGGCCGCGGGGCCGAGCGCTCCCGCCGGGGCCGACGTCGACGCACAGTGGCCCAAGCCCGCGAGCTTGAGGCCAAGCCGCGCAGGAATACGGACGGTACGGCTACTCCGTGCCTCGATGGCGGGGGAGGCCTCCGCGCGCGGCGAACGCGCGCGGGAGCCGGGGCCGACAAGTCCGCGACCGCCTCAACACCACAACCAACGCGAACAACGCGGACGTCTCGCCGCGAGCGAGCCGAAGCTCGTCGCCGCCGCGACGCTGCTACGGGCTATGCCAGCACCCTCGACCCCCGAGGCTCGAGATATGCACCGCGAGGTGCAAACTCTCATCGAGCAAGCGGCCGTCCAGCAGGCCGAGAGCTCGGCCTCACGCATCCGTCAACAGGGAGATGTGCGGGGTGATGAAGCCGCACCAGGGGGCGAACCCTCGGTGCACGCGGGGGGACCAGCGGGACATCCCACCGGGCAAGGACGCACGCCAGCCAAGGAACGGCTCCTCGACGCGCGCAGGGCGCTGGATGGCGACGCTCGCAACGTCATCAACGCCCGGCGTACCAGTAAGGCGGACGCGCAAGCAGCAAGGGGTTACCACCCTCGACGGGGTGGGCGCTACGACAGCGGTGAGGATCGCTCCCCAACGCCGGAGCCCCCGGGCACCCGTGTGTTCAGCCGGGAGATCCGCACGGCAGCGTTCCCCCAGCGCTTCCGTCAGCCTTCGACAATCGTCAAATACAACGGGGAGACGGACCCTCGCGTCTGGCTCAACGACTACCGCCTAGCCTGTCAGCTGGGCGGGGCCACCAACGACGAAGTGATCATCCGCAACTTGCCCCTGCATCTGGGCGACGCGGCCCGGACATGGCTCGAGCACTTGCCCGCCGGCCCGGATTCATAACTCGGGACGATCTAGTCCACACGTTCGTGGGCAACTTCCAGGGCACGTACGTGCGCCCTGGGAACTCCTGGGACCTGCGCTCCTGCACGCGAAGCCTCGGCGAGTCGCTGCGGGACTTCATACGGTGCTTCTCCAAGCGCTGCACGGAGCTCCCCAGCGTGGCACAGTCCGAGATCGTGCACGCGTTCCTCGAGGGCACCACGTGCCGGGACCTTGTGCGCGAGCTGGGACGCAGCCCGCCTACGGACTCAAACGAGTTGTTCGACATCGCCACCAGCTTCGCCTCCGGAGAGGAGGCCGTGGGGGCAATCTTCGACAGCAAGAAGGGCAAGCGCTCTGAGGACACGCCCGCGGAGGGCAGCGGGTCCAAAGAGCCGCGCCGCAACGACAAGCGGGGCAAGAAGGGGAAGAAGCCGCGCCGCGAGGCGCGCGAGCAGGGACCCAACGGCGGCAAAGCCGAGGCCCTCGGCGTCGACCCGGCTCGACGGGGCCCTCGACCGGCCCCTCGAGGCCCGGGGGTGTTTGACGACATGATGAAAAAGCCATGCCCCTACCACAAGACTCCCGTGAACCACACTCTTGAGCAATGCGACATGCTCAAGAAGTTCTATGGCCGTGCCGCCGCGAAGGAGGCAGAGGCCAAGAAAGATGGAGGCGATGGCGACGCGGGTGGCTTCCCCGCTGTCGAAAATGTGTTCCTCATCTTTGGGGGACCTACCGTCGACATGTCGACCCGGCAGCGCAAGAAGGAGCGGCATGAAGTCCTCGCCGCAGAGAGGGCGCCTCCGGCCTTCCTCAACTGGTCGAAGGATGCCATCACCTTTAGCCGGGACGACCACCCAAACCGCATCCCGAACCCGGGCCAGTACCCGTTGGTGGTCGATCCCATCATTGGGAACGCCCGGTTTTCGAAGGTCCTTATGGACGGAGGCAGTAGCCTCAATATCCTCTTCGCGCATACTTTGCGCCTGATGGGGATCGGGCTGGACCAGCTGCGGCCCAGCACGAAGCCGTTTCACGGCATCGCGCCCGGCAAGCAGGTTCAACCACTCGGGCAGATCGATCTGCCGGTCTGGTTTGGGACCCCCAAGAATTTCCGCAAGGAAACCCTCACCTTCGAGGTGGTGGGGTTCAAAGGGGCCTACCATGCCATACTTGGGCGACCTTGCTATGCCAAATTCATGGCGGTCCCCAACTACACGTACCTGAAGATGAAGATGCGGGTCCAAACGGCGTCATCACCGTCGGGTCATCGATCGAGCACGCATTCGACCGCGACGTCGAGTGCGTGGAACATGCGAGGCACTAGCGCCGGATGAAGCGCCGGTGAACATGCCTGGAGAAGATGGTCAACGACGACCTCGGCCTCCGCCGCCAAGCACGTCGGCACCTTCGAGGCCGCCGAGCAAACCAAAGGGGTCCCCCTCGACCCGTCGGCCCCCGAGGGCAAGGCGTTGAGGGTCAGCTCGACCCTCGACCCTAAATAGGAAGCGGTGCTCGTCGACTTCCTCCGCGCCAACGCCGACGTCTTCGCGTGGAGCCCCTCGGACATGCCAGGCATCCCGAGGGAGGTCGCCGAGCACTCCCTTGATATCCCGCCAAACGCCCGCGCTGTGCAGCAGCGGCTACGCCGCTTCGACGAGGAGCGGCGACGGGCGATCGGAGCGAAGCCGCGGAAGCTCCTCGAGGCCGGGTTCATCAAGGAAGTGTTCCACCCTACGTGGCTAGCTAATCTCGTGCTTGTAAAAAAGAAAAATGGGAAGTGGAGGATGTGTATAGACTACACTAGTCTCAATAAAGCATGTCCAAAAGTTCCTTTTCCTTTGCCACGTATAGATCAAATCGTTGATTCAACAGCCGGGTGTGAACTACTCTGTTTCCTTGATGCCTACTCGGGATATCACCAAATAAAAATGAAGGAGTCCGACCAGCTCGCGACTTCGTTCATCACACCGTTCGGGACGTTCTGTTACGTCACGATGCCTTTTGGCCTCAGAAACGCGGGCGCAACATATCAGCGCTGCATGCAGCACGTTTTTGGGGATCACATCGGGCGGACGGTCGAAGCCTACGTGGACGACATCGTCGTCAAGACCAGGAAGGCGGACGACCTGGTTAACGACCTTGGCGTCGCGTTCAGCTGCCTACGGGCCAACGGGGTCAAGCTAAACCCCGAAAAATGTGTCTTTGGAGTGCCGCGGGGCATGCTCCTAGGATACATCGTCTCCCAGCGGGGAATCGAGGCCAACCCCCGAAAAGGTCGCGGCCCTCGAGCGAATGGGTCCACTTCGGGACCTCAAAGGGGTGCGAGAAGGTGTTGGGGTGCCTCGCCGCCTTAAGCCGCTTCATCTCGAGGCTCGGTGAGAAGGGCCTGCCCCTCTACCGCTGCTCAAGAAGCACGAGCGCTTCTCCTGGACCACCGAGGCCCAGGACGCGCTTGACAAGCTGAAGGCGTCTCTGACGCACGCTCCAATCCTCACGCCGCCGCGAGACGGCGAACCCCTGCAGCTCTACGTGGCCGCAACCACCCAGGTGGTCAGCGCCGTGATCGTCGTAGAGCGCACGGAGGAAGGACACGCCTTGCCCGTACAGAGGCCGGTCTACTACATCAGCGAAGTCTTGTCGGATACGAAGACGCGCTACCCCCCGTGTCCGAAGCCGCCGTATGCGGTAGTCCCGGCGCGGCGCAAGCTCCGCCACTACTTCGAGTCCCCACCCGGTCACGGTGGTCTCCTCCTTCCCGCTAGGAGAGATCATTCGCAACCCCCGACGCGGCGGGAAGGATTGCCAAATGGTCCGTGGAGCTGATGGGCGAGACGCTCGCCTACGCCCCCGCGCAAGGCCATCAAATCGCAAATCTTAGCCGATTTCATCGCCGAGTGGACGGACACGCGAGCCGCCGCCCCCTCGGATTCAAGCAGAGTGCTGGACTCTGTTCTTCGACGGCTCGGTGATGAAGACAGGAGCGGGCGCGGGCCTGCTCTTCGTGTCACCCCTCGGAGAGCACATGCGCTACGCAAGGCGCCTCCACTTCCCCACATCCAACAATATGGCGGAATACGAGGCCCTCCTCTCGCGGCCTCAAAATCGCCATTGAGTTGGGCGTCAAGCGCCTCGACGTGTGAGGGGACTCGCGCTCGTGATCGATCAAGTCATGAAGAACGCGAGCCGCCACGACAACAAGATGGAGGCCTACCGTAAAGCCGTGCGGCCCTCGAAGACAAGTTCTACGGCATCGAGCTTAATCACGTACCCCGCCGGTACAACGAGGAAGCGCACGAGCCGGCGAAGATCGCGTCCGGGCGGATCACCGTTCCCCCCGAACGTCTTCGCGCGCGACATCGCGCGCCCCTCGGTCGCCCTCGAGCCCTACCCCTCGAGCGACGGTGGACCCTCGGGGGCTCCCTCGAATCCAGCGGGTGCGGAACCCATGGATGAGGACCCCTCGAACGAGGCGTACGTGCTCTCCCTTCTCGAGGGGTACGGCTCCGTCGAGGTCGATGCGATGGACATAGAGCCGGCTCCTGTCCAAGCGGATTGGCGGGAAAAATACATCGCCTGGATCGATCGAGGGGAACTCCCCGTGGACCGGGCCGCAGCCAGGCGCATCGCCAGGATGGCCAAATCTTTCACCCTCGTCGACGGCGAGCCGCACAAGCGCACCGCGTCGGGCATCCTCCGGCGGTGTATACCCATTCCCGAGGGGCGCGAGCTCTGCGGGACATCCACGCGAGGGATCCGTGGCCACCACGCCGCGCCGCGCGCCCTTGTCGGCAACGCGTTCCGCCGGGGCTTCTATTGGCCTACCGCGGTCGCGGACGCCAACGAAATCGTATGCACCGCGAAGGGTGCCGCTTCTACGCCCGCAAGTCCAACTTGCCCGCTCATGCCCCGCAAACGATCCCCGTGACATGGCCGTTCGCCGTGTGGGGGTTGGACATCGTCGGGCCCCCGCGGAAGGCGCCCAGGGCTTCACCCATCCGCTTGTCGCGATCGACAAATTCTCCAAGTGGGTGGAGGTGCGTCCCATCACGAATTTAAGGGCCGAGCGAGGGCGGTCACGTTCTTCACCGACATCGTACACCGCTTTGGAGTACCAAACTCCATCATCACAGACAATGGGTCCCAATTCACGGGCCGGAAGTTCTTGGAGTTCTGTGATAAGTTCCACATCCGCGTGGATTGGGCAGCAGCGTGGCACACCCACGGACCAACGGCCAAGTGGAGCGCGCCAACGGCATGATTCTACAGGGCCTCAAGCCCGAATTTTCGACCGGCTCAACAAATCCGGGCGAAAATGGCTCCAAGAACTACCACAGCCGTCGTGTGGAGCCCAAGGACCACCCCGCGCAGCCACCGGTTCACCCCCTTTTTCCTAGTCCATGGCGCGGAGGCCGGTCCTCCCCACGGACTCGGAATATGGGTCGCCCGGGATTCGAGGCTACGACGAAGATGCTAACCGAGCCGAGCCCGCGAGGACTCGCCGGGACCGGGCTAGACGAAGTACGCCTCGTGGCGTTGATGCACTCCGCGAGGTATCAACGGTCCCTACGGCGTTACCAAGCACGCAAGATACGTCGGAGGGATTTCGGCGAAGGGGATGCGGTCCTAAGGCTACGCCAAGACAACCGAGGGCGCCACAAGCTATCGCCCCCATGGGAGGGACCCTACGTCGTGGTGAAGGTGCTCAAGCCGGCACGTACAAGCCGGCCAACGAGGACGGCGAAGAACTCACCAACGCTTGGAACATCCAACAACCTACGTCGCTTCTACCCTTAGCTAGGATTTCCAAGTACTTTCGTTGTAAAATCACATGGCCAACGCCCCGCTTGGTGTCAACTATGTAAATACTCCAAGTCTAATAAAAGGGCAACTCGGCTTTCCCCTGAAACCCAAGTTACCCTCGGGGGCTACTGCGGGGGGGGCATCCCCCCCCCAAATGGTCCCATTTTTTGCGCAAAAGTAAAAAACAACTCACACGCGCTAAGTTCGTTTCCTACTTCAACCTCGAGCCACGATTCGAACAGGGCGCAGGTGGCACAGCGGAAGGAGCGTGCGAGCCAGAGATAGCCTACGCCGCGTGGCTATGGCCCTTCTCTCTCGCCTCCAACCCGGCGGGCCCCCCCGCGAAAATCGAACTCCCCTAACTAGAATCTACTCGGAAGAAGGAGAAACAAAAGGCGTGATAAACAAACGATTTCATTTACAGCAAATGCCCATGTTCATGAAACAACTTGTTTATTTACAAAAGGCCACGAGGCCAGAGTACTGATACACATAAAAAACGGGCCTAGCGCCCAGACTGCTTTCAGGCGGGAGGAGCAGCAGCGTCCGCGGCGTCCGGGAAGAGGAACTCCTCGAAGGCCTCGGCGAGCAACCCGGCGGCGTTGGCGGCAAGCGCGTTCGCACGCTCCATAGCCACCTCGTCCTCGACACCCTCGGGTACGACGTAGCCCTCCGCCAGCGCCTCGAAGTTGACCTCGTAGTGGGATCGCACCACTCCGAGGGCCTTCTGGACGCCTAGGTGCAACGCCCGGCGCATCCGCTCCGTGACGTGGCCGCCGAGGGCGCGCAGACGGCTGGCCGCCGAGCCGCCGGCTTGGGCCTCGCCCTCCTCAATGACACGGCGGTCTCGAGGGCCGCATCGCGCGGCCCTCCCGCAGCCTCCGGCTCGGAGGAGTTGTAGGAGGTCCGCAGCCTCGGCCCGCCCGGCCAGCCGTGCCCCGTGGCGGTGCGCAAGCCCGGAATCGACAAGACGAAAAAGAAATCGAAAGGGGGAAGCGAACCCTCTAAAGCAAAAACCAACAAGCGCAGTCAAACGGTGGCTCACCCTCGACTTGCTTCCTCTCCAAATCGAAGTCGCGGCGCGCGGACTCGATCGCCAACTCGAGGCGCCGGACGGTTTCGCCTTGCTCGCGGAGGGCCGCCCCCCGGTTGGCGTGATCGATGCCGAGCGCAAGCGCCTCGTCCTCAACCTCGGAGAATGCGGCGTTCCGCTCCTCCGGCCGACTTCCTCCGCCGCCCGCGCGCGACGCGCTCCCGCTCCCGGCCGCCGTTCGGGCGTCGCCGAGGGCGGCTCGCTCCCCGCCGGAGCCGCCCCTCGCCCCCCCGGCGGGCGATGCGCTCCCCGCGCGCGCCGCTCCCTCGCCGGCGATGAGGGCCGCGGCCTTGGCGTCGAGGGCGGCCCTCGGATCGTCGGCCTCCTTGGCGCGCTGCTCCAACCCGCGCGCCCGCTCCCTCGGCCCGGCGCCGTTGCGCCCGCGCCCCCTCGAGCGACGTGCGGAGCTCCCGGGTTCGGCGCGAGCGGTGGCCACCTCCGCCTCCCGCCTGGCAGCCAACGTCCGCGTCTTCTCCGTGGTCCGCGCGCGCATTCCACGCGCCGCCTCGTCGCGATCGAAGAGGGCCGCGCGGACCCGCTCGAGGCTCGAGCGACGGGCCGCGGCCCCGCCTCGAGCTCTCGGGGAGCTCGTCGGGCCGTGCCGGGGCCCGTGACGCCAACCAGCTGTCCGGCGTCCTAAGAGCGTCTGCAAGCGCGTCGAAAGCGCTGCATTGCTCCCGGAGCCGCTGGGCTTCGGCGTTCACCCGGTCGAACGCGTCGTATTTGTCGTGGGCGCGGCGCTCGAGCTCCTGGCATCCACACGTCAAATCCCGTAAGCGCCAAGACTTGAATGCAACATACGAAAACGAAAAGGGAAGAGGGACGAGCAACCATGGCTCACCTGGAAGACGAGCCGAGCGCCGGCCGCCGTGGACTTGCGCCGCCTCGTTCAACGCGCGGTTGAGCGTGGCGCCGTGGTTCCGGAGCTCGCCCCGCAGCTCCCCGCTCCCCCGGCGTCGCGCAAACGCAGGGGGATCATCGACGCCCCCTCCACCTCGGGCAGGCGGCCGCGTGGGGAGGACGAGGCCTCGGCACCATGTCCTCGGCCCCCACCACCATGTGACCCTCGTGCCGCCTCACGAGGGCCCCCCTCCCCGGGGCTCGGGGGAGTTCGCGGGCCACCGGCCCACCGATTCCACCCGTGCGGCGGGGAGTCATCCGAGAGCTCCACCACCTCCGCCGCAAATCGCCGGCGGCGCATGCCGCTTGCGCCGCCCTCCGCCGCACCTCCACCCCCGCGCCTCCGCGGCCACGGCGCCCGTTGTGCCGCCGTGGCCGCCACCTCCGGCCGTACCGCCACATCCGCGGGCGCTCCCGCAGAGTTGCGCCCGCTCCACCTCCCTCCGCCAGGGGCGCCCACCGCGGGCCGCACCTCCACCGTCGCCGCCGCCGGCCCGCGTCTCCGTGACGACCGGCGCCGGCCGTCCCCCCGCGGCCTCCGGCCGCGCCGCGGCGGGCTGACCGCCGCCGGCCGGGCCTCGAGGCCCCGCCCCGGTCTTGCGAGCTCGCGCCCGCCGCCGTACTTGTCCCCGGCGCGACCCCCCTCGACGAGCGCCGCCGGGTGGGGATCGATGCGTCCGTCCTCGCACCTTGGCCGGTGCAAGAGGAGGAACGGTTGGCACCGCCCCCGCGGTGCACGAACGGAGGGTCGCAGCACTTAGTCATCGACGAGCCAAACCAAACGAAGAAGGACAGGGCTCCTTACCTCGCAGAGGAAAAGGCCCGCTTCCTTTTCCTCGAGGCCTCTCGCGGACGAGGCCGGCGCGCTGCCGCGCTCGCCGTAGCGCCTCCCGACGGCGCCACCGCGCGCGCAGCACGCCCGCCCCATGCGCGGGCGCGCCCGATGCCGCACCTCCCAAAGGCGCCACCGCGCGCGGGGGCACGCTCGCCCCGCGTGCGGGCACGCCCGCCGTCGCGCCCCTTGAAGATGACGCGCGCGCGCGCGCGCCCCCCCCCCCCGCGCGCAGCACGCCCGGGCGCGTCCGCCGCGCGTGCCTCCGCGCGGCGCGCGCCGACACCCCCCCCGCGGCGCGTGCCGCCCCGATGACGATTGCCCGGCGGCGGGCGCCGGCGCCCGCCCCGCACGAAACCGCCCCCGACGCCGCGCGCGGGTTCCGGTGACGGGGGCGCAGCCGCCACCTGTCGGAGGGGGCCCTCCCCCCTCGGCCTCTTCCTCCTCGTCCTCGTCCGAAGACGAGGGCTCCTCAATATCCGGGGAGGAGAGCCCCGGCCTCCTCGCACCGCCGGCACTCCGCGGCCCGCCGGTCGCGGCGAGCTTGACGTCGCCTCGCGTGCTCCCTCTTGCGCGCCGCCCACCCCCCGCCGCTCCCGCCGCGCCGCCCGCCGAGCGCACGGGAGTCGGGGGTGGGTGGAACGGACTTGGCGATGTTGAACTCCACCGCCCGCGCACGGAGCGACAATGGCGCATCGTGAAACAAAAGCAAGACCAAGAACTAAAACAAAATCGGGGAACCCAACTCACCCGCGGCCCGTGGGGGAGCATCTCAAGGTCCCATGGGGTCCGACCCGCGGGTGGCGGCGTCCGGGTGTCGACGGCGTTCCGCGCCCGGTGAGCGCATACGGCCGCTCAAGGAGCGTCGGGAGCATCCGCGACCTCGCCGTGTCGACAGGGTTGGCCGCCTCGTCATCTCGAAGATGCGCAGCGGCCTCTCCATCGCAGGCACGACCCGCCGGGGTGGAGGAAGGCGAGGACGCCCATCGCGTTGAGCCCGTGCTTCGCCGCCCGCCGCAGGCGGCGAGGACGGACTCTTGCCGCGCCCCGATGCTGGGCCGTAGACACCCCGTAGCCCCGGGAGTCCCGGCCTCTTCTTGAACACCCGGCCGGTGTAGGGAGGAAGGCCGGCTCGGCGTTGCGCAGTAGAACCATCCCCGCTCCCGCCCGGCGTTGTTCGTCGTCATGGTGCAGGGATGTAGAAATCCTTGAGCTTCCCCCGCGGGGCAAGCGACATCCCGCCGGCGCGTACCGCGCGGCGAGTCCTCGGCTTCCGACGTGGGGCTGCGTGATGAGCTCCCCGCGGAAAAGGTGAACCCGGAGATCCCGCTGACTCGGGATCCCCGAGGGTACCCTTCGCGACGCCCACGAACGTGGCCGCCCTCGCGAGATCGCGTTGGGGGCGAAGTTGTGCAACTCCACCCCGTAGTAGTAGCACATCGCCCGCATGAAGGTGCTCGCCGGCGCGTTGAAGCCACGCTCGTGGTAGCGGAGGAAGCTCACCACGTAGCCCTCCGGCGGGTTGGGCTCGTGGTGCGCCGCCGGCGGGACGATCCACTCCGCCGGCGCCCTTCTTCGTTAGCCGCCGGGGCCGACCGGCGGTGACCGCCTCGCCAAGGGCGAGCCGGGTCACCGTCGACCTCTCCCGTGCGTACGGCTCCGGATCCTAACGGAAGCCGAGGTGGCGCCATGAAGAGGACGAAAGCGAGCGAAGGCGGAGGACAAGGAGCGGAGGAAAAAAGCTTTAACAGCGAGCCCGCGCGGTGGCAAGAGCAAGACGAAGGCGAAGGTGCGGGGGACCGAAACGGTGAGAAGCCAAGGTAAAAAACCGCCGTCCCTTCCTCCCCGCAGTTTTATAGGCCGACGGGCGAGCTCTCCGGAGCGGACGCCCCGACTAGCATTAACTGCAGGGAATCTTCCCATCGCGTCGACGGATGGGCCCCACCACGACCGCGACGGCTATAACACTGCAGGCGGGTCATCATTGCAGCAAAGACCGGCAGCAACCGAGGCAAAACCGTCACGTCCGCCTGCCACGCCGCCCACTACGCGCGCGCGCGCGGCCGCAACGCCTAAAAAGACGCGCCCGCGCTGCAAACCCGCGGCCACGACCGCAAGGCACTTAAATGCCCGGTCCCTTGCCAAGCAAGGAGAACCCTCGAGCGGGGCGAACCCCCCGGCTCGAAACAAAGGCGACCCTCGATGGGATATCGCGTGAGAAGGCCATCCGGACCTCGCTCGATGTAGAGCAGGCGACCGCGGGCGCCCATGCCACGCAAAACCCTCGAGCGGCATGACCCTCGGCTCGAAGCGAAGGCGACCCTCGATGGGATATCAGCGTGAGAAGGCCGTCCGGGACCTGCTCGATGTAGAGCAGGCAACCGCGGGCACCCATGCCACGTGAAACCCTCGAGCGGCATGACCCTTGGCTCAAAATGACGTCAACCCTCGATGGGATATCGACGTGAGAAGGTCGTCCGGGACCTGCTCGATGTAGAGCAGGCGACCGCGGGCACCCATGCCACGGCAAACCCTCGAGCGGCACGAGCCCTTGGCTCGAGACAATGTCAACCTTCTAAAAGAAAGCACATACGCTGTGCAACCAACCAGCACCTCGAGGGCCGGCACGCCCAGACCCCTCGACGCGCCGCAAACGTGAAAAGACGGGGCCGCCCGTGCGCCACCCCCGCACGGCCTTGCGATCGGAGGTTCGAAGCCCGACCCTCGACGGGTTCGAACGGCGCCTCGCATCGCGAGTTAGGGACGACGAGGGCACGCGCATTCGAGCCGTTCCTCGAGCCCGTCGGCTCGAGGGTGCCCTACATGTCGTGTTCGAGAGCCGCCGAGGGCGGCTAGCCGGGGGATCCCACCGAGGGAGAGCTTCCGCGCCCTCGGTCCCTAGCGAACGGGACCGAGCCCCACCTAGCAAACCCACGCAAGCGCTTCCATGGACGTGTCTCCGGACCGCGCGGCCTACCCTTATCGAACGGGGCATGGGCGTCCACTCGAACCACCCGCTACCGGCCCGAAGAGGAATCCGCAATTCGCGACCCGCTCGATGGGAGTTGCGGAAACCTCACCCTCCGTCCCGCGGAGGGACGCGCGAGGGCGCGTTAAAAAGCAAGTCGTCGGGCTCGACCCGATCGCCTCCGAACGGGCCAAGGCTCGGGGGCTTGACGCACGGCTACACCTCCTTGAAATTGCACCCGCCGGGAGACGGGACAGGGGGAGCGTGCACCCCCGAAGCCGGCGAAATACCGCCGATGCCGGTTGGCATATGTGTCACGCCTTTCGACCAAAGTTCTCGCGGTTAACCCCCTCGCAGAGAGCCCACACCCCCGCAGGCTTCGGGGCTAGACCCGCGGGTCCGCCGACGCGACCCCACGGAAAGCGTTCGCAAACAAGGAGGGAAGAACGTCCTATCGCTAGGTTCCGAGCATCCGCGGGAGCCTCAATGGCAAACCCGCGATGCTCGGGGGCTGCGTCGGGGACGCCCCTAGGGGTCCCCTTAAGCAACGGGGAAACCCTCACTTAAATCCCGGCGTCGAAACACGCCGAGCCTAACCATGCGGGTAACTAACCGTGCAGGGACGTGGCCTACGCGGCGGGACTCCGGCGGCCCACCAAGACGGCCCGCTTAGAAGACCCCTCGAGCAGCTCCGCCTTGCTCGAGGGCGCGCTCCTCCTCGAGCGGGCTTTGCCCCGTTCGAGGGGCAACTCTTCCCTCGAGCGGTCCCGCCCCGCTCGAGGGCTCGCTCCCCCTCGAGCGGGACTCATCTCGCTCGAGGGTTTGCTCCGCCCCTCGGCCGGGACCCGCCACGCTCACGGCGCCCCCGCACGCGTGCGCCGGTCCCGTACACGGCATTTAACGCCACGACGCCGCAGACGCGCGCCATCATGCGCCCGGGCTCGCACCCCCGTGCCGCCGCACCAACTCCCCGGGAGAAGCCCATCCCCGCCACCGTGGAGATGGACCGTGCGGTACGGCCGGTGTCAGTCCCGTGACACCGCGCGCCCACTACAGTACGGCTAACGCGCCCGACCCTCGAAGGGGGCCGGCGCACCCTCGATTTCACTTTCCCGTGACCCTACAGGTTAGGTGGGAGGCGCTAGGCCGGTGGATGGCCATCCCGGTCACCGTAACGCGCGCGGCCGCCGTACCCACGCATGCAGGCGCACGCCCGGCACCGCAGGCGCACGCCCGGGCGCTGTAGCAACCACTCCGCTACCGCGGAGCGCGTTGGGAAGGAACGCCGTTCTGCCTGCTCCTGTGCCCCGTACCAGCCATCATCAGCACCTCCCTCGAAGCCTATCGGAGGACGCCACCGCCATCTGCCGCCCTCCTACCCTCGAACCGCCACTGTTCGGGTACGGGGTAGGCCATCATGGCCGGATCGCAGCGAAGATCGTCCGGACGGCCGCCCACTCTACGGCGTAGCACGACGTGCACCCCCACGTAGCTAGATAGCGCGGCGTGCATGTAACCCACCGCCCCCTTGGCTTATAAAAAGGGAGGCGAGCCCCCGCCCCGGGGGGGGGGGGGACGAACGACCCGCCGCTCAACACAACACACCGTGCACTCACTCTCTTATTCTCCCACAACATCTTCGCACCACTCCACCGGGGACTTGGAAGCCACGCTTCCTCTCCCGCTTTGCTTGTACTTGCCCCACTACAAGCACCCCTGTGCCGAGCAATATAGTGCCACGAGCACGCCCTCGCCGGACGTACGGCCCCCCGGCCGGAACCAGGATAAAACCTTGTGTCATTTGTTGCTTGGCATCGACCATTGAGGGATAGACCTAGGCGCTATCTACCGGTTAGTGTCGGGACCATATTCCGCACCGACAAATACGGACGGAAGACCGGGTGGTTCTACATCACGAACCACCACCCCGGCCCGCCGAAGCCGAGCGGACGCGTAGCCCGTGCACCGTGAGTGGTGGAACACGGAGCCCACCATGCAAGAAGGGATCCGGCTCTCCCCGAGCCGCTAGCACGCATCAAAGTGCTCGGGGAGGCGGGACCGAGGGCCGAGCACGTGGCCTTCGCTTTCATGAAGCGCAGGATCCGCCCGCCGATGGCTCGGGAGACCCCGGGCTTCGAGTACACCGGCGACAACGACGCGTCGCGGATGCCCGGAGGCGAGCCGGACGACAACGACATCGTCGAGAGGTTGTCGCGGATCTTCAAGGACATGCCGCCATACACGGCGTGCCCGCCGAGGAGTACTCGCCGCGCGCCCGCCCAAGGAGGTGAGTAGTCGTACTCCCCTTGTCGAGTAGTGAGTACTTGTGGTAGAGTTGCCGACGTCTTGTGTCTTTGCGTAGGATGATGTGAACCGTTTCGTCTCCGAGCCGCGCCGCCACCGAGCGGGATCGAGATCCCGTGGAGGGGAAGGTGAAGGAGCGCCACGAAGTCGGTGAAGGCGACGACACCGTCATCGTGGAAGATACCTCCGACGACGACGACGAAGACGAAGAGACGCCGGCAGGACCGCTTCCACCGCGGTCGAGGTTTAGCCGCCCGGCTTACCTCATGTTCCACCGGTTCAAGACCCTCCGCCAGCTCCGGAGGCTAGCCTTGCCGCGCCGCCGCGGAAGCCGCGCAACCCCGCCGAAGCGGGTGACAAAGAAGCTAAAGGTCTCGGAGACCACGCCTCAGAGGTAAGTCGTCTTGAGCGAAAGTAATCGAGTACCCGTTGTTCGAGTACATTGCTGACGAGTAGTCTTCCTTGTGTGCAGGAGGTGCCGCCAACGGAGCCCGTCGAAGAGGGCGACGAGGGCGTGTGGGAGACGGTGGGGGAACCGGCTGGAAGTCGTAGTCCAGCCCCCACCGTTGAAGAACTTCTGGCGCAACTGGAGCGCCAGCCCCCTGCTCCAGAAGAGAGCAGAGGACCCGTGGCCGCCGCCGTTGGAGAGGTGGTGGCCTCAGGAGCGCAGGGGACATCTGCGCCGGCCGCCGCCGTGGAGGGGAGGCAAGCAGGCCGCGGGGCGGAGGAAGAGACGCCCGCCGAGGGTGGACTGGTTGATATTGCCAGATCCTCGGTGCTCCGGCCGTGACCATCGTCCTGGCGAATTTGTAAGTACCATATCCTTGCGAGTAGTACTTGATTTAGTAGTCGATGTTTGCCCGACGACCATCCGTGTGTGGTTCTCGCGTAAAAATCCACGGATCTGAGCTGGGATGGGGACGGGCCCTCATCAGCGGTGGCGGAAGAAGTCGCGCCGCCCGTCGAGGAGGCCGCTCCCGATGCCCAAGCCACGATTGAGCCCCCGGCTACCGAAGCACCGCTGCCGGAGGCTAGTGTAGTCGAAGGTGAGTACCCTGCGTGAAGCTGCGGAGCTCCAGGAAGAGTAGTCGTAGGCGCTAATTCCCTTGTCGTTTGTTGGCAGGCGCTGAAGGTGGTGACATCCCTGCGGGGGTGCCACTGCGGGAGTTGACGCCAGAGGCCCCGGAGGCTGCAGAGGGAGCCCCCGAGCCCGTGGGGGAGGTCGTCGAGAAGTCTGCCGGGGGAGAGGCGGTCACCACGTCGCCAGAGATTGCTCTGGAGGTGGCTATCCGCTCCCCTGAGATCCAAGACGCAGAGCCCATCCGCTCTGCGCCGATGACGGAGGCTACCTCGAGTAGCCGCGGCGGGATAGAACTTCTTGCGGACGATCTCGTCGAGCCGGCGACGGTGGCCAAGCACCTGGAGGCGATCCGTCGAGCCGAGCAATGGATGAAGGTAAGTAGCCGTAGCCTCCCGAGTAGTCAATCCTTTGCCGTTGAGTACTCGTCATGACTTGAGTTGTCTTGTGCAGGACGTTGCGGAACGGTCCCGCGAGAAGTCGAACCTCTTTGCCGCGGTTACGGCGACACCGTACTCCGAGCGAGGCCCCGGAGGAGCAGCTCGTGAAGTCGCGGAAACATGCGGCCGCCATGCCGCAAAGCTCGACGCCGCCTTCGCCAAGTATCACAACGACGTCATGGAGTTGCGGTGCGAAGGGCGACGACTTGGTGCGGAAGAACAAGGGCCTCCGCAACAAGAATAAAGGTATATCCTTCGACTTGTCGAGTACTTGTTGGAAGCCGAGAAGCATCCGACCCGCCGTTGCATTGCCTGTGTTGCGCAGCTTGAGGGCCGGTGGAGCAATCTGAAGGCCTCGGAGGTGAGCATGAAGAATCTCTTCTACGGGAGCAAGAAGCCCGCCGGGTACTCGAGCTCGACTACAAGGAACTCGCCTTCGAGTGCGAGAAGCACATGGAGCCGCGGATTGCTTCGACAGGGATCTCGTCAATCGGCTACAAATCTTTGCGTAAATTGAACGAAGACCGCGAGGCGTTGCGGGCCCGCTTGAGGGAGTTGGAGGAAGCCGCTCTCCCGATCGCGAGGCTCCCGGTGCCGCACCGGCGGCCCCAAGATCGCTTCTCCGGTGGATCGACTCGTGAAGCGCCAAGCGGCCGGCCGTCTACGTCAAGCATATGGCCAAGTCGATCCCAAGACAAGTCTTGGCCTTCATGAAGTCGTACTTCACGAAGGCTCCAATGGAGGTGGTCGTCGGCGGGGTAGCCACCAACCGCTTCCGATGAGCAAGATGCGGAGCCGCCGGAGCGAGATGGCTCCCCATCGCGGAGCGGTAGCCGAGAAGCCGAACCTCCGGTAGCCTCGTAATAGGTAGCTAGTAGCCATAGTTGTACGGAAGACAATTGTAATGAGTTGTTCAAGTATCAATGAAATGAAATTTTACGGCAATGAGTACTCGTAGTCGCGATCTCGGAGTGCGGAGCGCCCATCGTGGAGTGGGTGCGAGTAGTAGTACTCGACTTCGCTAGTCCCGTTGTAGGGAGTAGGCGATAAATAAGTTGATGAACGATCAATCTTTATTACCGAAGAAGTACACCTGGTGGCCGGGGCCGTAGTTACAAAGTAGTCGCCTGGACCGTGAGGCCGCTTACGCCAAGTGGCGCCGGGAGCGGGTAGCCGCTTGCGGCAAGTGATCCGTAGGTAGCCGTGTAGGCCGGATCGCGGATCCGTAAGTAGCCGCGCAGGCTGGATCTTGGAGTGTGGTCTCTTGGTAGACCGCTGCTAGAGTCCTTGACGCTCGTCGCAGCCCATGGTCCGTAGGTAGCCGCACGGGCTGGACCCTGGAGAAGAGTAGTCCGGAGACTGGAGCCAGGACCCGGAGGGTCGCTTGCGGCGAGGGGTGTTGATGTAGTCGATTAGACTTGAACCCCGGAGTAGTCGTGTAGACTAGGCGTAGAATCGACGAGTTGGTTGACGTTCCACGAGTTGTTGACGTCTTCGCCTTCAAGTGTTTGGAGGCGGTAGGAGCCCGGCCGGTCACCTTAGCCACGGTGAAGGGGCCTTCCCGTGGGGAGCCGAGCTTGTGGAGTCCTTCCGTGTTCCGGATACGGCGGAGGACAAGATCTCCAACGTTGAAGGAGCGTTCCTTGACGTTGCGATCATGGTAGCGTCGGATACCCTCCAGGTACCTTGCCGATTGGGACGAGGGCGGCGCGGCCGAGCTTCTTCGAGGCCGTCGATATCGACTCGTCCGTCGTCTTCTCGAGATGCCTTCGTCGTAGTGCTCCACTGCCGGCGAGTTCCATATGACGTTGGCAGGGAGGATGGCTTCAGAGCCGTAGACCAGGAAGTAGGGGGATTGCCCCGTTGGCTTGGATGGTTGAGTCCGCAGCCCCCAGAGTGCGTTGGGTAGTTCCTTGATCCACTTGCCCCCTTTGGAGTTAGCAGCGTCGTGTAGCCGCTTCTTGAGGGCATCGAGCACCATCCCGTTGGCGCGCTCGACTTGTCCGTTGGCCCGTGGATGGGCGACTGAGACATATCTGACGTCGATTCCGCTGTTCTCGCAGTACTCCCAGAACTGGTGGTTGTTGAAGTTGGACCCCAGGTCTGTGATGATGCGGTGGGGTAGCCCGTAGCGGTGTACGAGTTCATCCAGGAAGTCGAGTACTCTGTCAGCCTTGGGGCATGTGACCGGCTTGACCTCGATCCACTTGGTGAACTTGTCGATAGCCACCGCACCCGTTGAATCCTCCTCGGCACGGTTGGCGGTGGCCCAATCATGTCGAGCCCCCGGCGGGCAAAGGGCCGGTTGGCGGTATGGTGACTAGCTTGTAGGCTGGTACATGTTGCTGCTTGGCGAAGTACTGACATCCTTGGCACCTTCTGACGAGTTCTTCGGCATCGCCCAGGGCTGTGGGCCAGTAGAAAGCTCGCCGGAAGGCCTTGCTGACCAGCGTGCGTGAGGACGCGTGGTTGCCGCAGACGCCCTTGTGGATCTCCTCCAGGATGTCCTTGCCTTCTTCGCGAGGGACGCACTTCATGAGTACTCCAGAAGATGCGCCCCGCTTGTAAAGCTTGTCTCCGACGAGGACGTAGGACTTGGCGCGGCGGACGAGTTGTTCAGCCACGTTCTTGTCGGAGGGGACCTTCTGCTCGCTGAGGTAGTCGATGAAGGGTTGCCTCCAGTCCACGTCGATCATCATGACCTCCTCGCCCACCGGTGGATGGGCTGGGACAGTGGTCGATGGCGCCGGCTCCGGATGGATGGCGCGTGAAGCTCATGGACGAAGACGCCCGCGGGTACTTGAGCGCGGGTGGATCCGAGCTTCGAGAGGACGTCCGCCGCAACGTTGTTGTCGCGGACGATGTGATGGAACTCGAGACCATAGAATTTGTTCTCGAGCTTGCGGACTTCTGGGCGAAGGCGTCCATGTTCTCTTTGTTGCGGTCCCGGGACTTGTTGACTTGGTTGATGACCACCGCGGAGTCGCCGTAGACTAGTAGCCGCTTGATGCCCGGTGAAGGCTGCGAGGCGGAGCCCGTGTAGGAGAGCTTCGTACTCGGCTTTGTTGTTTGAGACCTTCCGGAAGATGCGGGACGTACTTGAGTTGTTCGCCCGTTGGAGAGATCGGGGAGTACCCCTCGCGCTCTGCGCCCTCGAGGTTGAGTGAGCCATCAAAGTACATCACCCAATGCTCTGGTCGCACGGTGGGAGTAGGCAGCTGGTTCTCCCGCCACTCTGCCATGAAGTCGACTAGTGCTTGCGACTTGATGGCTGTGCGTGGCTTGAAGTCGATGGTGAGGGCGCCGAGCTCGACAGCCCACTTGGAGATTCTTCCGGTGGCGTCTTGGTTCCTCAAGATGTCGCCGAGCGGGTAGTCGGTGACGACGGAGACCGAGTACTCCTGGAAGTAGTGTCGCGCTTCCGCGAGGTGATGAGTAGAGCGTACGGGGAGCTTCGCACGGGCCGGTAGCGAGCCTTGGACTCGATAGAACCTCGCCGACGAAGTAGGCCGGGCGGCCGGACCGGGTAGGCGTGGCCGTCTTCCCCGCCGCTCGACAACGATGGCGGTGCACCGACCACGTGAGTAGTCGCGGCTAGGTAGAGCGATGGCCGCTCGCCTTTGTGAGGAGCCGTGAGGATTGGTGGCTTTGACAGGAAGTCCTTGAGCTGGGCAAGGGCTTGATCCGCCTCTGGAGTCCACACGAACTTCTCGTGATGCTTGAGTAGTTTGAAGAAGGGGAGGCCCCGTTCTCCTAGCCTCGAGATAAATCTGTTCAATGCCGCCATGCACCCCGTCAGCTTCTGGACGTCTTTGATGCTCGTGGGAGCTTTCATGCTGGTGATGGCGGAGATCTTCTCGGGGTTGGCTTCAATGCCGCGCTGGGGCGATGATGAAGCCGAGTAGTTTGCCCGAAGGGACGCCGAAGACGCACTTGTTCGAGTTGAGCTTCCAACGGTACTCGCGTAGCGATGCGAAGGTCTCTTCAAGGTCGTCGATGAGGGTACCGGAGTTCCCGGGTCTTGACGACTACGTCATCCACGTAAGCCTCGACGTTCTTGTTGAGTTGCCGCTTGAAGCCGTGCCCGGATGGCCC
Organism: Cenchrus americanus; assembly: GCA_947561735.1. Taxonomy (NCBI): domain Eukaryota; kingdom Viridiplantae; phylum Streptophyta; class Magnoliopsida; order Poales; family Poaceae; genus Cenchrus; species Cenchrus americanus. The sequence goes on from OX387240.1 coordinate 199,861,271, forward strand.
GTTGATAGGTAGCGCCGGCATTCCTCAACCCGAATGACATGGTCGTGTAGCGCATCGCGCCAAACGGGGTGATGAACGCGGTCTTTTCCCGGTCTTCCTCCTTGATTGCGATCCGGTGGTACCCGGAGTAGCGGTCGAGGAAGCAGAGCGAGGTCGCGACCCCGCCGTGGAGTCGATGACTTGATCAATCCGCGGCAACCCGAAGGGGTCCTTGGGGCGTGCTTGTTGAGGTCGGTGTAGTCGACACACATCCTCCACTCGTTTGAGTTCTTCTTGCGGACGAGGACGGGGTTGGCGAGCCACTCGGATGGAAGACTTCTCTCGATGAAGCCACCGTAGCTTGGCGAGCTCCTTCTTGATGGCATCCCGTCTGTCGTCGACAAAGCGTCGGAGGTGTTGTCGCTTAGGGGTGGCCTTTGGATCGACGTTAAGGCGGTGCTCAATCGGCTCCCCCGGGCACTCCCGGCATGTCCGTCGGCTTCCACGCGAAGATGTCGCGGTTAGCCCGTAGGAAGCTGATGAGCGCGTCTTCCTATTTGGGGTCGAGGCCGGCCCCGATGGTGGTGGTCTTGCCGGGGTCGCCTGTTCCGAGGTCGACCATCTTGACGAGTACCTCCTCAGGTGGCTGAGGCTTGTTGGCACTGTCAGACTTCTCTAGGATGTCGAGTTCGCTTGTAGCAAGCTTCTTCGACGCGGCGTAGACCTCCATCATCGCGTTGGGTACTTGGTTCGTGGAAGTGATCACCACGGCCTCTCGTGTCGCGCTCGTGGGAGATCTTCAAGTCCCCTTGGAGGGAGAGTACACCGGCCGGACTTGGCATCTTGAGTACCAAGTAGGTGTAGTGGGGCACCGCCATGAACTTGGCGATGGCCGGTCCGCCGAGGATGGCGTGGTAAGATGTCTCGAAATCCGCGACCTCGAATTTGATGTACTCGGTGCGGTAGTTGTCCCGAGACGCCCCGAAGGTAACGCGCACCACTTAGCCCGGTGGGATAGCCGCGTTGCTCGGGACGATGCCGTAGAAGGGCGTGTTGCTCTTGGTGAGCATGGGGGTGACGTCGAGCTTCATTTTATTCAAGGTTTTGGTGAAGAGGACGTTGAGCCCGCTTCCACCGTCGATGAGCACCTTGTTGAGCTTGGAGCCCGCCACCGTTGGCTTCGGGACGAGGGGGAACCGTCCCGGTTCGGAGAAGCTGGTCCATTGGTCCGCGCGGGAGAAGGTGATGGGTACCTCTGACCACCTGAGAGGGGTCAGAACCGCTGGCTCGATGGACATCACTTCACGACGGGTAGCCTTCGCTCCCGCCCGCCGGCGCGTCCGCCGAAGAGGACGTTGACGGTCTTCTCGGGTTCTTGGAAGTCGTTGTTGTCACCGTCCTTCTTCTTGCCCTTTTGGTCGTGAGGGTGCGGTGGCTCCGGCGTATCCTTGAGTGCATGCCTGAGCTGGTAGCACTGCTCGGTAGTGTGGTTGCCGTTTGGATGCCACGGGCACTTCTCCTTCAGCAGGTCTTTGAACCCGCCGGAGTTCTTCTTCGAGTTCCCTTTCGCAGGGCGCTGGATAGCCGCGACGGTGTTGTCTGGCTTGCGCTTGCGGTTGGGACCCGAGTAGTTGCTGTTGTTGTTGTTGTTGCGGCCGCCTTGGTTTGCATTGGCCGCGCCGCCGCCGCCCGGTTCTCGCTTGGACTTGCCGCGGATGGCGTCGTATTTGGCGTTGGCCTTGTCCTCTTCATGCGCCCGGGACGTGATCATGTCCTTGAGGTGGGGGATGGACTCGGGGCGGCGACGACCGAAGTCCTCGAAGGTGCGGCGATGGTAGAGGCCGTCTGGAAGAGGTCGATGACCTCCTTGTCGGTGACGTCGACGACGGTAGCGCGCTTGTCGAAAAAGCGGCGCATGTACTTGCGGAGGGTCTCGCCCTCGTTCTCGCTTGATCATGGCCGGGTCCATGCGAGTACCCGAACGGCCCATGGCGCCCGCGAAGTTGCTCGTGAACTCGCTCCTTCGGTGGTCCCACTTGTCGATCGAGTGCTTGTCCAGCGACTCGAGCCATGTGAGTGGTGCTTAGTCCGGACGAAGGGGCGGTAGAGGCATTTGGTGTCGCCGTTGCCGCCGCCGTTCTCGACGGAGAGGGCGTAGCATCGGAGCCACCGGATAGGATCCGCTTCGCGTCGTACTTGGTGATCCCCAAAGGCTTGAATTTGTCGGGGAGGAGCGAGGTTGCGAAGTCGAGGTGAGAAGGCGGGGAAGCCGTCGCCCTCGGCGGCCGGTGGTCAACTTCTTCCGCCGCGGCTCCTCAATCTTCCGGCGAGCGTCGTACCCGCCGTGCGAGGCGCCGGAGGCGTGGTCGTTCGCGTGGCCTCGGCCGCCGCGACCGCCGCCACCTCCGGCCTCTCCCGTTGGCCCCGTGGTTGGAGCCGCCGCCGCCGTCGCCGCCGCCGTCGGGGGTCGTTGCCGCCGCCACCCGGCCGAGCGCGGTGGGGAACAACTTCTCGGTTGCCTTGGTCTTGCGTGAAGGTCCGCCGGCGTTGGAGGCGGCGGCGGTTTGGCTCGGCCGGGAAGGTCGGCTCGAGTACGGTTGGGGCCAGCGTTGGCGCTGCGACTAGTAGCTTCGTTGTCGCGGGGGTTTGGCCGGGAGGAGGTTGGTTGACTCGTTGTCGACCCGCATGAAGTAGGCCTCTTCGGCCGAGCTTGGCGATGACCTCTCCCGGCGCGTATGCCCCGAGCCTAGCGTGCGATCGTTGTGATCGACATGAGGCACTGCTCAGGGGTGGTGTGTACTCTGCTCTCGACCGCCTCGAGAGCTTCTGCAAGGTTGCGAATGGGGAGGTTGTCTCTGAGCCGCCGGCGTCGTTCGCTGCGCTTCTTGTTGCGTTCGCGTCGAGCGTCCCTGTTTGCGACGGTCTCATCTGCAGGTGCATTGGCAGACAGCTCGTCTGCGGAGATGTCCTCCGTGTACGTCCTCGGCCCGTGCTCGAAGGTCCCGGGTGTGTCGCCGGCAGCCATGAAGACTTGGCGATCGGGGGTGCCAAGGCTGGACTCAGAGGGTGCCACCTCAGTTGGTGTGTTTGAGTCAGCCCGGGCTAGCGGTGTTCCCTCTTGGAACGGTAGCGAGTCGATGTAGGCGACGTAGCGTGAGTCCACCTTTGCCGTGTCGGCGGGCTTGCGGTCCGGCCGCATGACGTATCTCCCGGCCGGGTGTGGATTTTATAACCAGCCCCGAGGCCGACCCCGACAAGGGAAGCTCGGTGGAGTCATCTTCGGACTCGGGCTCCTCGGGGTCCGACCCGAAGTCGAACTCGTAGTCGGGTTCGAGTAGAACTCGGAGAGAGGGGCCGGAGTCCGAAGCGCGGTTGGGGACGGCGTCGGAGTCCGAGTTGTACTCGGGTACGGGCTCCTTGCCGGCCGGCGCGAGTGGGAGCCCCCCGTGCGGGCCCGGCCGAGGGTGCGGGGGCCGCATGCGGAGGGCTCGAGCGGTGAGGGGGGCCGCCTGCGATGGCTGAGTAGCCGGCTCGCATGCGATGGCCCATGGCGACGTCGGGTTCGAGTTGGAGACGGACTCGAGCTCGAAGTCAGCGTGGCGGTTGAAGAGTGAAATTTTGCCGAACTTGCCGGCGAGTTCGACCGTGACAACTTCGGGAAGCGTCACAAGGCCTCGTCTTCGAATCGGGCCGCATGATTAGGCGGCGCCGGAAGGAGCCCGCGCCATCGGCGGTGCGGATCCGGGCGCCGAAGACGAAGGTGTCGCCGCGGTTGAAGGCGGCACGCTTGGCTTGAAGTAGACGGAAGCCGTCGAGTTCGCCATATGATCTCGAGCGAGAGCCCCTACCCGGCGCGCCGCCGCTGTCGGTGTTTTAGACCGGCAACCTACTACGGGGAGTACCCGAAGTAGATGATTGTGACTCGCCGAGATCGGTAACTCGAAGGAAGAGACACGTGGCACACAATTTAGACGGAGTTCGGGCCGTGAGGTGCGTAATACACTACGTCCCGTATGCCGCGTAGCTCGGATTGATGGGGCACAATTACAAGATGGTGCAATGGTGCGCCGTGGGTTGTATGAGAGGAGATTGGATGAGGTGATCGGTCCCCGCCTCGCCTTATATAGTCCGGGAGGCGGGGTTACAAGTCGGAGTAGGGAGAGAGTACTAGTCGAGTACGTCTAGGAGTCCTCTATACGATGCGGAACATGTACGGCTCCCTAACCGAGTACTACTCCCGTGTAGTCCTTGTGCTCCACGCCTTCGGGTGCCGTGTAGCGCAAGCCGGTAGTCCCGGGGGCCCACCGAGTAGTCGGTCCCCGGTACCCACCGAGGTAGTGGGCCCGGGGAGGTCTATACGACACCTCCTTCCTCGGTTTCGGGACAAGGGAGTAATCTCCGTCCGGAAGATCTACACGGAATGCAATGCACTTTAGGTGATGTGATAGTTGGTTGTCTTATCCAACTCTGGGTTGGTCATATTCACCTTAACAAGCATTTATCTAATGTTTCTCTTTTAGGAAGGTTATTGGTTGTACATGGGTTACTCTTTTATTGCACATTTGAATAAAGGTTTTTATTATACTTGTCATTTCATGTGAAAGCTTTAATTCCTTTTATCTTCATAAGCAAAGGTATAAATAATATTTTTGTTTATGAATCACTTTCTGATCGTTGATGATAATTAATTATCTTTTAATTATATTAAATAATACTTTTCAAAAGGAAAAAGATTAATTAGGGGTTTTTCTTTATTTAATGTCCCTTTAATATTAAAAGGGCTTTTAAGCTTTTTATTAAACAATTAAATTACCAAAATTTAAATGAGTGTTTCTTAAGTCTACTAGCACCTATCCTAGTCCATTGGACCCACATGTAAGTGTTGGATGCTAGGAAATTAAATATTATTGAAAATAACAAAGGCTAGCTAGTGGTTCAATTTAAATGCATACAAAAATAAATAAGCATCAAAATGATCCAAACTTTCTTGTGCATGCTCTCTGGTCCTAAACAAGCCTAAAGAACCAGCATGTTCACATGGAAACTCTCTCGAACTTGGTTTATTAATTTACAAAGGAAAACATGCATAATTAGAGGATAAATATTTCGGCAAGCCAAAACTCATGATTACTTCACAAGATGTGTATTTTGGTATTACAAGACAAGTGTGCACAAGTTGAGCTCAAAAACATAAATATATTTAGCAAGCAAAATCATTTATGCGGATCCGGCGAGAAATGGAAAAACATATTTATAAAAAGATTTACATCATAACTTTGTTTAATTTTTGGCATAGGAGCTAGTCATGACCTAACACACAACATATCCAAAAATTGGACACGGAGGATTTATAGATTTTGAGATATTGCGGATCTAGGTTTTTCACATTTGTATTTTTCATGCAAAAACTAACGGGAATTAGCTCGGGCGAGAATAACAAAACTTGTCGAATAATTCACTACGAACCCAAAACAATTGGTTTTGCATTTGTCTGATTTTTCTATGATTTTCTACGGAATTTACAAGAAACAGCCAAAGGGTTTTACTATTTGAGTTAACCTTTTGCAGTTAGGCCCCTGAGAAGTTTTGCTCCTTTGCAATGTAGTCCCTGGCGCGGGCAGCGGCGGTCCGGCGGCAATTCCGGCCGGGGATCGCCGGATTCCGGCCGGGGAAGGGTGGGGGAGTGGCCTAGGGACTTCTATGGTTCGGTTTGAGGGCTCGATTGCGGGCGAGGAGTTGCCGGAGGGCGGGCACGCGGCGCGGCCGGCGGCGGTGGCCGCCGCGGGCCGCCCGTCCGGCGAGGTGGGGGCTCGGGCCGGTCGTGAGAAAGGGGCGGCGAGCTATGGTAGGAGGAGGGGGGAGGTGGAGGAAAGGTCGTTGGGGGCTCGCGGTTGGCCGGAACGGGCGCTCGCCGAGCCGCCGGGCCGGGCACCGGCGGCGGCTCGGTACCGAGGGGGGGGGGGGGGGGGGGCGTGCGCCGCGGAGAGCGGCGGCGCCTTTATGGGGGGATGCGCGAGCCGAGGACGGGCGGGGATAGCGCGGCGGTGCCGGGACGGACGGGCGGGGCGCACGGACGTACGACGGCGCGACGTTCCGTGCGCGGGCGGGGGGAGGAGCGGCGCGGACTCCGTGGCGTTCCCGGCGTTCGAGGCGCCTTGGGGCACGGGCGGCCGGGGGAACGTGCGCCGGCGGGGCCGGAAGCCGAGGCGCGGGGGGCCGACGCGGCCTAGCGCTCGCGCGCGGGAGTGCCCGAATTTATTCGGACCGGCCCCGTTCAAGCGAAGTTTTCTCCAAATTTTTGAATAGAACTTGACTAAGCTTTGAATACGAAAGTTGTAGATCTAGTTACCCTCTAAAAATTTTAAAATGGCTATAGGGTGTTTTTCTCAACGGATTTTGCGGGAACATCGTGCCAACATTGAATGTCGGCACGTTCGGAAAACGGGAGGTACTTGTCGATCGATCAAGTTTTTCACCAATTTCCACCCAAAATTTGAAATGCCAATCTACATGAAAGTTGTGTCCCTCAACAAGATGGACAACTTTCATAAAGGTAGATTTTGAAGTGTTTAGGTGAATTTTGGAGAACGCGGCAAAAGTTCGGACGACATTCGCTAACGTCAACGGTTAAGCCGGTTTTGACCGTGTCTTTGACCAAGGGTCGACTACGGGTGTGTGCAAACTTGGTCAAGGGGTTCATTAGGGTTCATTGGCGAGGTTTTCGGGGTGATGACCCAGGTTGACCTAGGTTTGACCGGTGTTTGACCGGTTTGACTCGGCTGATCCGGTCATTAGCGTTAATGACGGTAATTAAAAACCTGGGGCGTCACACAATCTCCTTTCTGTTTCCCAACTTCTTGATGAGGGTTTTGAAGTCCGTTTCAAAACGGGTTGTTCTCGTGTCTTGGACTCACAAGGTGATCTTGTGTGCACGATCGTCCCCGAGGGCCAGATTTTCAGAGCTGATTTTTCTCAGTCTGTTGGCTCTTCTCATTGCTTGGTTACTGGTGTTTCAGCGGAGCTTTGGAAATGGAATAGGAGACTTGGTCACTTGAGTTTTGACTTTTTGTCATGCTTGAGTTTGCTAGGCTTGGTCCGAGGATTGCCAAAGTTGAAATACCAAAAGAATTTGGTATGTACTCTGTGTAGGCATGGCAAGATGGTCGCCACCTCTCACCCACCTCTGACCTCTGTTATGACAGAGAGGCCATGCGAGCTGTTCCATATGGACTTGGTTGGTCCAGCTTGTGGTTGCTCAGTGGGTGGGAAATGGTATGTCCTTGTGATCGTGGACGACTATTCTCGCTATGCTTGGGTCTTCTTTTTAGCTGACAAGGGGGAGACGTTTGGTTTTGTCCGAGATCTAATCTTGAGGTTGAAGAACAAGAGGAATGGGGATGTTGTTCGAGCTATTCATAGCAACAATGGCAGTGAATTTAAAAAACTCTCATTTTGAAACCTTTTGTCATGATCTGGGTCTCGAAGATCGGTTTTCTTCTCCCTATGTGTCTTGTCAGAACGGTGTAGTTGAGAGGAAAAATCGTTCCCTTTGTGAGACGGCTCGAACGATGCTCGACGACAATAGGACTCCAAGAAGATATTGGTCGGGGAAGGTGAATACCGCTTGCCATGTTGGGAACCGATTTTTTCTTCGGGCCTTCTTGAACAAGTCATGCTATGAGCTCATGCACAAGTGAGCACCTAGAGTGAGCCATTTCAGGGTCTTTGGTTGTTGGTGCTTCATTCTCAAGAAGGGCAGGCTTGATAAGTTTGAGTCGAGGTCCTTAGATGGGATTTTCTTGGGTTATGCTAGTCATTCTCGAGCATTTCGTGTGCTCAACCTTGATACTAACCTAGTCATGGAGACTTGCAAGGTTACCTTCGACGAGAAACAACCATGCAATTCGTTTGTCTTTGAGTGTGTAGGAGATAACGAAATTGGTAAGGAGATCTTTAAGTATGAGGAGGATGATGCTGGAGAGGATGATGGTGAAGCTCCAGCCGCGCATGTACTCTCTACTTCCACTACGACGACTAGGGTGCAGGATGGTCCATCCCCTACACCGCATACGGTCTAGCAAGATCAAGTAGAAGTAGCTACTAAGGGGGAGGTTGTCTCCAGGTGAGAGGCATCGAGGCACGTTCAAGTTGATCATCCGCCCTCAATGAGCGTACGACACGGCGAGGTCCAGAAATGCTTCTCACTTTGCTCATTCTGCTTTTGTTGCTATCTTTGAGCTGAAAGACATTGGACACGCGCTATCTGATCCTAATTGGGTGAATGCCATGCATGAGGAGTTAGAGAATTTTAAGAGCAAACAAGTGTGGGAGTTAGTGGAGCCACTACCAAACTGCAAACCTATTAGGACAAAATGGGTGTGGAAAAACAAAGAGGGTGAGAATGGTGAGGTGGTGAGGAACAAGTCGAGGTTGGTTGCCCAGGGTTTTAGCCAGAAGGAGGGGATAGACTATGAGGAGACATTTGCTCCTGTAGCCCGTTTGAAGGCAATCATGATTCTTCTAGCCTTCTCTGTGGCTAAAGGATTCAGGTTGTACCAAATGGATGTGAAGAGTGCCTTCTTAAATGGGTTTTTGGAGGAGGAAGTGTATGTGAGGCAACCACCTGGGTTTGAGAGTGGTGAGTTTCCCCACCGAGTGTACAAGCTGAGGAAGGCCATGTATAGGCTGAAATAAGCTCCTAGGGCATGGTATGGCAGGTTGAGGGGGTTCTTGTTTAGCAAGGGGTTTTAGATGGTCAAGGTTGATAGGAATCTTTTTCTCCTCAGGCAGGGTGATGATATCCTAATTGTTCAGGTGTACGTAGATGATATTGTCTTTGGCATCTCGTCTCACTCTTTGGTTGTGAGTTTTGCAGAGGATATGAGCAAAGAATTCGAAATGTCCATGATGGGAGAGTTGCAGTTCTTTCTCGGGCTTCAAATCAAGAAGGCAAAGGAGGGAACCTTTGTGCATCAAGCCAAGTACACGAAGGACATCCTCAAGAAGTTCAAGAAGGACAACTCGAAGCCCCTGTCGACACCGATGAGTACGACTACAGCGCTCGACGTGGACAAGGACGGAGAGCCCGTGGACCAGAAGGAGTACCGGAGCATGATTGGCTCCCTCTTGTACTTGACGGCGTCGATGCCGGACATCCAGTTTTCTGTGTGTCTGTGTGCTCGTTTTCAGGCGCCGCCGAGGACTTCACATAGGTAGGCTGTCAAGTGGATCTTCAGGTATCTTCGATACGCTCCTGAGCTCGATCTTTGGTACTCGGCATCCTCTTCCCTTTTGCTTCTTGGTTTTTCGGATGCCGACTATAAAACCCTAGATTTTCATAGAAAACCCGAATCACTGTACCATCGTGATAGTCCCTGGATTAGTGGCTATCGCGTACAGATCGTCTCACAGATAAATACACAAAGTCATACATCGCATCACATGAGAGTAAAAGTACATAATTTATTACATGTCCATTATGGAGTACATTATTACAAGCCTCTTGGTTGAATCAGAGTGAAATTCTACGCAACGGTAGCTAGCATCTCAGAAGGGTCTCCATCTTTTATTCTTCTCACCACAGGCATCATTGAGCGAAGCGACACGTCCCTCAGTCGTACCACCCATCGGCGTTGTTGTCGTACTCAGACTCGTACGCTGCACACCCAAAGTCTATCCCCAAGGAGTCGGGTAGGTCCACGTCACCATCTGTATGCAGCTTTAAGTGGCCTAACATCTAATGGGAGAAAAAGAGACAAGGAGGTAGCTCTGGTTTCCTATGCAGCAGCAGTAGAGTATAATCAAGATATCTCCATCAAGTTCCTGAACCCAAAGCTCTCAACACAGCTCAGAACCGCTTGGTCACCCAGGGCCCCGTCTCCACAACCTACTCCTTTCTAGGGTCGGTGCGAGAACTTCCTCTCCTCGCACCTCAATGATTGCAATCGGATCAACAAGGTAGATGGAGCCTCTCTCCTCTAACCGACTACAACCATGACTCACGAAACACTCATCTATAGGGGGAAGGTAGAAATCCCAAAACATGAGAACAAAGCTATCAGGGGACATGTCCATAACCGAGGACGCGACTATAGCTATAGATCGAACGAATCTGCAGAGTGTGTACACCTGAACCCATCCCGAAATGGCACCCGGCCGGTGTACGGCCGACCGAGCCCATCCTACCATGCGAACTCTCGGTAGTTACGGTCCTATCCTGCATCCGGCCCTCAAAGTGATCCCCCTCGCAAAGGGAACTGCACCGGAACTATGAAATGCCCCCGTGTCGCCACACAAGCGACGCACTGAGAGAAGGTGGCCTCTCTCCACCTCTCCCCCACTGATACCCTCTATCCTGCTAGCAGGTATGGTTCCGCACTTGCCGAGCTCAACTCGGCCCTAACCCCACGCTCGGCGAGGTGGTGTGTATGTAAAGGTCCTGTGAAAAGGTCTGTCCACTCGGTTTCAGACTGAGGCGAGCTCATATCCTCCAATTGCAAGTAAAACCCCAACACCTAGGCTCCGAAAACTGTCAAAGTAGGGATACAATGAGGAGTGCACCCCTATCCCTGATCCCAGATCGGTTGTCTCGAGCTCACCCCCGCCAAAGTACCCAAAAACGCCTTCTCCCGCCAGTTTTATCCCACTCACGCCAAGATCCACTATTCCCATCCCAACACATGCATCGCGAAGCTCAGCGCATATACACGCATATAAACATAAATAGTAGTAGGTCAATCAAGGATAGGATATTTAAAGAAGGCAATGCAAGGTTCATCAACATGCATATAAAGTAAAGCGCTAGCAAACTATATTGTAATGTCTATAGGTTTTCAAAGTCAGTTGGGCGTGAACCTGGGGTCGGGTAGTTGTTGGGGAGATTTGGAATCAGGCTTTTCGTACGCTGAATCACGAGATCATTTTGGTTAGTCAAGTTCAATTCGAAGGGCTCAGCTGCGAAACCCCGGGAGCCCTTAAGTCCATTTTCATTTCTCTGATTCCATCTTTTGACTACGACCTTTCGTCGACAGCAAAGCAGCCAAATGAGCACAGCGATTCAAAGTGTTGGAGTTTTGGTCAGGCCACTTGGTTTTCTCCGTGATGAAACCCCGGGGGCGAATCCTGCCCACCCAACTAATTACGGCCTGGGTTTCGCTCGGGGGGTTTCGTCGTCCCTAATGTTTAATGCATTCAAGTTTGGCTGTGACTTGTGTTTTAGGTCAAAGGATGTGCCAGGTGAAAGGGGGCTCTCCAAAAGATTCGAGGTCTTCTCCCGACAAGCGCACGTGATGACAACAGAAAAAGCGTTGCGATTTGCGGTGCGATATCACGGAGCGTCGGTTACGTGAAGACCTAATTGAGACTTCACAAAAATAGCCTAGCACATTCTGTTTTGATCCGTTTTACACGAGGGTATTCTTGGTATGTAAAAAGTCCGTTCGCCTCCCCTATAAAAGGAGACGGACCGACACTTGTAAAGGGGATCGACTTTTGAAAAATCTACTGTTGAGAAAGAACTTTTTGTTTTCTTCTATTTGTGTCTGAGTTTTGGGTTTAGGTTCGTGAGCCTTTAGATTTCTTTTCATTGTTTGTGTAAGGAAGCTTCGCTACCCCACAACAATTGGCTCCCACCGTTGGAAGCGGGTGGTATTCGCTGCTCTGTGAAACCAGCCTCACGCATTGCCCACCACTCTAGGTGCTGAGACGCCAAGGCGGCCCAGCCCACTACGCAACTTGGAATGGGCAGACCACAAATTGCAGCAGCGGGCCCAGGTCCAAGCACCGCACCAGGCATCCACACCGCCTTCACTAGGGGGGCTTCGTCATCCCTCGATTGAGGAGTTGAACCCATCCACATTGCTCACCTAGGGATAGGAGCTACCGGAGCCCAGTGCTGCGACGGCTAAGGATGCGTACGAGGCTGAGCTGGCCAAACTACGCAAAGAGACTGAAGAATTAGCCAAGGCCAAAAAGAGATTGCTAGCGATACAGCACGAGGCTGAGGCAGCTAAAGAAATCCAGAAACAAAAAGCAGAGATCTTTAAATTGCAAGAGGAGTTGCGTGCCATAAAAGCAAAACAATCTCTGAGTTTCAATCAACCCTCACCCGAATACACTGTTCCCAATCAGTCCAATTTCACTGAGCGTAATGAATTTTTCACCCAACCCCCTCCGCACACCACCTTCAGTTGTAACCCCTTCGTAAACCCTTATGAGTCTGGTCCTTTGCACCACGACATCCACACCATATGCACGAGATCTTGGGATCCCAAGTCTCCCTTGTCTCAAGAAATTCAGATCACCCCTTGGGCACAAACTTACAGGCCAGTTCCACTCCCCTGATTCTCGGTTCAATCCGACCCTAGACAATTCCTAATGAGCTACGAAGCCACTATTCTTTCAGCTGGCGGTGACAATTCTGTGCTGGTGAAATCTTTCATCATCGCTGCAGACGAGGCGGCATGACAATGGTATGATCTGAAGTAGCGGATTCTCTCCAATTTCCAAGGTTTTCAGCGTCCAGAACTTACAGAGAGAGACCTTTTCTTGTGTAAGCAGAAGAAAAAGGAGCCTCTCCAAAAGAGATTAGTTCACCTCAGGGCCTAGGCACCAAATGTGTTGGACGCCGTCGCCATCAACGTTGCAATTGTGGGTTTGAGGGCTGGCCAGTTTCGCTCGCATCTCGTGCGCGAAAGGCCCAAGACAACCCAGCGTCTATACGGAGAATTTGAGAAGTATTGTCGCTCAGACAATGACTTCAGAATGTGCATGGAAGAGCAATCTCAGCAAAAGAAGTCCGTAAAAGCTAGCCAATCTAGCAAAAAGGAATGGTCCAATCCCAGAAACGCCTCACGCGCCAACCCTCGGAATGTTTTCGGCCTCGACGGCGAGAACGCCCAGGAAAATCCCAATTCGCAAACTGACTCTCAAAGCCTGGTCTCTATCCTGCCTAGTCCACCACATTCAAATCAAGGGGGAGGCTGCAGAGGTGGAAGGGGCGGCGGCAGAGGCAAGGGTCACGGTAGGGGCCGAGGACATCATGAGAAAATAAAGTGGTATTGCATCTTCCACAAGGAGAATGATGATCATAGTTCAAATTATTGCCTAGACAAGAAGAGATTCGAGGCCATTCTAGAGGAAGAGAGGAAGAAAAGGAGATGGCCAGCACCATAAATCATTCCGCTACAGCTTGGCAAAACCCTAACTTTGGGAGAAATTCTTTCGTGAATCCTTTCCATCCACCTCAATTCCAACCACCCGTCCAAACCTATACTCAACCTCCACCTTGGCATTCCCAAACTTTCCAAGCTCAAAACATTGAGCGCAGACCCATTGAGCAACATCCCATTCCTCCCCCGCCTCCTCCTTTCAAAGGCCCAACAACTCCACCAATGCCAGCAAAGCTAGAGGGTCAGAATGATCCCTGCCTTCCGTAGGAACCATAATGCCAATCTCTGGGGGCTCCGCATTGGAGTTTGAAACCAAGAAGGAAAGGAAGCACTACTTTCGTGAAGTGCGGAACATCTGTGTGGAGGGGAGAGTCCAAAAAATGAGATGGTCTCACATCCCAATCACCTTTTCAGAAGAAGATGTAAGGTTGCAAGGTTTCCCTCATAATGATGCCCTAGTGGTATAAGCAAACATAGCAAGCTGGACTTTGGGGAAGCTTTTGGTGGACAATGGTTCGTCAGCATATATCATTTTCGCTAATGCTTTCGACAAGATGGGGTTGAGCAAAGATTTGTTGCAACCTCCAGACACACCCTTGTACGGATTCGGAGGGCGAGTCATCCACGTGCTTGGCAAAGTGGTTCTCCTGGTGTCTTTCGAAACTGTCCAAAATGCCAGAACCGAGTACTTCTCTTTCGACGTGGTGGAGATGTACTACCCTTACAATGGCATCTTGGGCAGGGGATTCCTCAACAAGTTTGAAGCAGTCATTCACCAGGCCTACTTGTACGTGAAAATTCCAGCGACGCAAAGGGGTCATCACAATTTGGGGTCACCAAAACGATGACCACAATCTGTAAAGAGGCCGCACCCCAGGGTAGAGAAACGTGCACGTTCTCGACGAGGCAGTCAAGAGCAATGAGGTGGAGAAGCAGCCGAAGGCAGACAGAGAAAAGGTCAATATGCAACTGTTGACAGATAAAATTCGTATCCACCTACGATCCGCAAGCGTACGAACCTACACCTTTTTCACCACGGGAATTCCCTAGGTTCTTATCAATCCACGGAGCAAGGGGATTGCTAGCGCTTAACCAAGTACTAATCTAGTTGAATGGAAAACCTTTGAAAGAGTATTAATCTAAAGGTAAAGACAACCTAACCTAAGTTGATCAAACAAATCTAGGGTTAAACTAGATGGTAAAGGGTGGACACAAGAGAGTGATTAAGAAAGATAAGCGTTCCCTCCCTAGGATCTAGGATAACATGGATATGCATCTACTACACGAGAGTGGTAAACCAATCTACCGGGGGTTGTGACCACGGTTTCGCCCTTTCCCTCCCCTTGTACTGTCACTACGCGGAGGTAATCATGACTAGACCTATGATGGACACAGTATGTTGATGGAATCTATGGGAGTAGCACGGTAGCTAACCTTAATCATCAAAGCATCATCAACATGAAAGCAATAGATTGAAACCTGAGGACCATGTGTGGTTCGAGGACCGGTGGATGGTCGCTTCCTTGTGTGATGAGTGATTGACAACGCTGTGTGGACTGATTCTTGGCTAAGTATTGCAGGTGCAGGTTGCGGCTTGACTGGTGTTGGTGCAGGTGAAAAACAAGCGCGAAAGGTCGTTGCGGTGAGGCCTCCGGTGTGGAGAAGACAAGTAGGCTTCGTTCGAGGGACCCGGTGGCAAGTGGGGTCAAGTGCGGGCCGCATGGTGGCATGAACAGCAAGATGAAGTCATGGACGGTTTCTTGGTTGAGCCTCAAAACCAAGGTCGAGCCGGTACTACGTGGGAGCCGAGTCATGAGTGGCGATTAGCGGAGGCTACACCGAGTTCGCGGGGTTTCCGGTGGTTCACCAGAAAATCACTGGTCCCTTGGTTGATCCACGAAGCCAAGACCGAAGAACCGAAGACCGTGCCGCAGCAGCTTGTCACACCCGGTTTTAAAGGCAAAACCGAATGCATTGATCACGTGTGCGCTAGGATCAAGTTACACACACGCTTAGACATTATGAATACCAAAATCGGTGCCACACGAATAAAGAGTTATGACAAACCATAGTCTTACACGAAACTTAAATAAACGAGTTCTCGCATCGGACAAAATGCCTCCACGGGCGGTACCGATCGAAGACTACGCACACCTAGAACTCCCGGAAATCTCCCGGAACGTCTTCAAAGTTCTCCCGGTCCGAGTAGCAAATCCGGTATTGTAGATACAAGAGAATAAACAAGCGTGAGCACATATCGTACTCGGCAAGGGAAAACAACATAACATGCAAGGCCATATGGTGGATGGCTAAGGTTCAAGCACATTAGCATTTTAGTTGGTCAAGTTTTATTAGCAACCTTGATTACTAAAGGTGTAAGTTCATACCAACCCAATTAATAAGATTTAAGCATCATAAATAAAGAAATAAACCACAAATTAAACATTAAAGTTACATAATTTAATCATGTGAGTGTCCAGGCCGCTCTTGACCGTGAGCACGACTAATCGATTAGTTTAACACTCTGCAGAGGTTGTACATCTTTACCCACAAGCAGCGTAAAAGCTCCGAAGAACTTTGGACCCAACCATGCGGTGTTTGCAAGACACCATATCACACTACCAAGGTGTGATTGCATAGGGACGCTACATGGCCTTTACAAAGGTTCCCTAGCAAGTTATGACCCACAAGGTTCGGATCAGTTAGCAAGGTATAAAGTCCCCTAGCAGGTCGATACCCCACCATAAAAGAATAACTCACCCAACCCCCTGCTAGAGCGAGTCCATACCCCACAGTACCGCCGATCCCTTGTCCTTATCGGTAAGACCATCCCAAGCTAAAGTTCCTAATTATTCAGCCAATACCATTGCCCATTAGTTCTTGTGGTTGTCTTGTTTTCTGGGTGGTTCTCCATGTTCCGATTATCATATTAAAGTGGTCTTGTAAAGGTAAAAGATCATAAACGGAACATGAAATAACAAAAAGGTAACCAAGTTGATTAATACCAATTCCCGCTGAGCATGCTAAGCTATAACTACCTCAAGATTAATTTAATTCCCGGTATCAAGGTAAAGGTAGTAAAAAGCTAGGCATGATCCTTAATAGGTTCCCATCAAATTAATGCAAGCGAAAAGTAAAAACAGTGAATTTAAATGCATGTTATGTAGGACAAGCGGGCATGCATCAAGGAATACTTGCCTTCAACAAAGCCTTGCTGCTCAAACTCTTGCACGACTTGATCTTCAAATCCCTCGAACGAATCGCTCTCTACGGTCCACAATCATCACATACAAGCATACAATAGAAACAGATAAGAAACAGTCACCAAACAGATCAAACAGATCTAAACAGTAGCATAAAACTAATCTACACTTCGAGACGAACGCGTGGACATAAAGAACGCTAAAATCGGAGCTAAAACGACTAAGTTATGGCTTCGGGAAGGTTTAGGGACTAATCTGCGAAGATTTGAAAAGGTTTCGAGCCAAAATAAAGAAAAAGGACTAAACCGTAAGAAAACTTATAAGGTGGGAGGGTATTTTTGTGAATAAAGAAAACTCGGGGGCTTTTCTCGCAAAACGCCGGGCGGCGGCGGGTTTGACCTAGTTGACCGGGTCGGGTGGATCTAGATCCGTTGGATCTAGATCCGACGGTGCGGTGGTTTGCGGCGGCGCGGCTTGGTGCGGCCACCGGATCACGATCCGGCGGCCGAGGACTTGCGCAAGCGGCGGGGCGGCGGCGCGCGAGGCCGGCGGCGGCGGCGGCGGGCGGCGGCGGACTCGCCGGCGGGGACCGGATTTAGGGTTTCCCGGCCACGATTCGAGGCGCGGATGGCATCTACGTGATGCGTGCGAGCCGGCGAGCCTATCTAGGGCGGCGGCTCGGGCGAAAACGCGGCGGCGCGGGCGGCCGACGCGGCGGCGTGGGGGCGCGGACTCCGGCGGGGTCGCGCGGGCGGTAGGGTGCACGGGAACGACGGCGGGTAGCACGGGCGCGCCGCTCACCTCCTTGCGCGGCTCTAGAGCGATCTCACGGCGACGAAGCGGCGGCGGAACCGAGGAATCGATGGCGGCGGCGGCGAGCTCGGCTAGGGTTCGGCGAGGCGCGGCTAGGGCAAGAGGCGGCGCGGGTGCTCGGGTAGGCGGTCCGGGGGGCGGCGGCGGCCTTAAATAGCCGGGCGGGGGCTCCTTGGCGTGCGCGCTACGCGGAGGAGGCGTGCCCGAGCCGGACTCGGGCGGCGGCGGTGGAGTCCGGGGGTGGAGCCGGCGGAGGCGGGGGATGACGGGCGGGCCCCCCGAGGTCGGCGGCGGCGGTGGAGGCGGGGAGCGGCGGGCGCGGTTGAGCCTCGCGGCCGGTTGGGCGGGCCGGCGGCTCCGCCGGGCCGCGCGGTGTTGGGCCACGGCGCGAGCGGGCTGGGTAAAGGAAAAAAAACGGGCTGCTGCTGGGTTGGGCTAGGAGGCTGGGCTGAAAGGGAAAGGGAAAGGGGAAAGGGAAAAAGGGAAAAGGGTTTTGGGATTTTAGGAAAAGGCTCCAAACAAATAGAATTTAAATTTTGAATTTGAATTCCAGGCAACCAAAATAATGCTCCAGCATGTATGCAGCAAATAAATCCTATATTTCATTAACTTTATTTTAGAAAAGATTTAAATGCCTAAAAATAAATAAAACAACCTTATATTCCTTAAGCAAATAAATGGTTGCTAGCAATTTTTTAATAAAGCCAAATTTTTAATAGAATTAGGGTGTTACAAATCCTACCCCCCTTAAGAAGAATCTCGTCCTCGAGATTCGAACAGATTGGGAAAAAGATCTGGAAACTCTGCTTTCGGCTCATCCTCTCTTTCCCATGTTGCCTCATCCTCTGCATGGTTACTCCATTGTACTTTGCACATCTTAATCACACTATTCCGGTGACCCTTGTCATGGTTTCCAATATTCGAATGGGGTGTTCAACAATAGTGAGATCCTCTTCAACGTTTAGATCATCTAAGGGTAATGGCTCCTTGTCATGAGGACCAAAACCCTTCTTCAACTGAGAGATATGGAATACATCATGCACATCAGCTAGCTGGACTGGCAACTCCAATCTGTAAGCCACTTCTCCCACTCTCTCAAGGATCTTGAAAGGTCCAATAAACCGAGGTGACAACTTTCCCTTAACTCTGAATCGACGCAAACCTCTGATGGGTGACACCTTTAGGTACACATAATCGCCTTCCTGAAAGACCACATCCCTTCTTTTGCCATCTGCATAACTTTTACGTCTAGACCGAGCAATCCTCAAATTTTCTCCGATGATCCGAACTTGTTTCTCTCGCTTCTCGATGATATCTACTCCAAATAATCGCCTTTCGCCCGTCTCACTCCAATATAACGGAGTTCTACACTTCCTTCCATATAGGGCCTCAAAGGGTGACATTTTGAGACTAGCTTGGTAGCCGTTGTTGTAAGAGAACTCGGCATACGGCAAGCTCTTATCCCAACTACAACCGTGCTTAAGCGCACATGCTCTCGGCATGTCTTCTAGGATTTGATTGATTCTCTCTCGTCCGTCCATCCGTCCGTGGATGATAAGCCGAGCTGAAATTTAGCTTAGTATCCGGAGATTCATGCAACTTCCCCCGAAACGAGAAGTAAACCGAGTACCTCTATCCGACACGATCTTCTTTGGTACACCATGCAAACACACAATCCTGGACATGTATAGCTCTGCCAACTTAGCTCCTGTATAAGTAGTCTTTACCGGAATGAAGTGAGCTACCTTAGTCAAACGATCCACGATAACCCAAATCGAATCATAACCGTCTCGGGTTCGGGGTAAACCCACTATGAAGTCCATTCCGATCTCTTCCCACTTCCACTCAGGCACCTTCAATGGTTGAAGCAAACCAGCGGGTCTCTGATGTTCAGCCTTAACCCGGTGGCAAGTGTCACACAAAGCCACATGAGCGGCCACGTCTCTCTTCATACCGTACCACCAATACCTGCGCTTGAGATCCCGGTACATCTTAGTACCGCTCGGATGGATAGAGTAAGGCCGAGTCGTGAGCTTCCCTCAAGATCTTCTCTCCGAGATCTCCTGTCTCCGGTACACACAACCGGTTCTTAAACCACACGGTTCCTTGCTCATCTTCTCGTGAAATCGGGGCTTCTCCTTGTTGCATACTCTCTTTAATCTTTTGTATTCCGCCACCCTCTAACCGCCACTTACGTATCTCTTGCTCCGCAGTAGACCGTACTTCCAAAGTCACTCCTTCGCATGTGCAACCACTTTCAAATTGAGCCTTTCAAACTCTTTTACCAACTCGTCCGTAAACCGAATGGTCATAGCCATGTTAGTGTGGCCCTTCCGACTCAAAGCATCGGCAACTAGATTCGCTTTACCGGATGGTAATGGATCTCTAGATCATAGTCCTTGATCAACTCTAACCAACGACGCCGTCTTAGATTGAGATCCTTCGAGTAAAGATATACTTCGAGACTCTTGTGATCCGTATAGATCCGACACTTAGTTCCCATAATGTAGTGTCTCCAAATCTTCAATGCATGAACCACTCTCTGCTAACTCAAGATCATGCGTAGGATAGTTCAACTCATGCTTCCTCAACCGACGAGATGCATAGGGTATAACATGACCTTCTTGCATCAATACACATCCTAGACCTTGTCGAGATGCATCACAATATATGTAAAAGCTCTTTCGTAGATCGGGCATTACTAGAACAGTCTTTGTGGTTAACCGCTTCTTTAACTCTTCAAAACTGGACCGACATGCACTTTGGTCCATTTGAATTCCCCTGTCCTTCTCTAGCAATGTAGTGAGAGGCTTCACAATCTGGAGAATCCTTCAATAAACCGACGATAGTAACCGGCAAGTCCAAGGAAACTCCGAATCTCGGACAACGTACGAGGGGCTTCCCACTTCAACACATCACTAACCTTCTTTGGGATCCACCGCAATACCTCCGTTGGTGATGATATGACCTAGAAAAGACACTTCCTTGAGCGGAACTCACACTTGCCGAACTTCGCATATAACTCATGCTCTCTCGGCTTTCGCAACACAAGTCTCAAATGCTCCTCATGGTCCTCCTCATTCTTGGAGTAGATCGAATGTCATCAATGAATACCACAATGAACTTGTCCGGATACTCCATAAAGATCTTGTTCATCAAGTACATAAAGTACGCGGGTGCATTGGTTAACCCAAAAGACATAACCGTGTATTCATAAAGTCCATACCCGGTAGTAAAAGGCTGTCTTAGGAATGTCCGAAGGCCTAATCTTCAATCGGTGATAACCGGATCGCGGATCGATCCTAGAAAACACTTTAGCTCCTCTCATCGATCAAACAAATCTTCAATACGTGGCGAGAGGATACTTGTTCTTGATAGTAACATCATTAAGAGACACCGTAATCAACACACATCCTTTGTGTGCCATCTTTCTTACCCACGAAGATAACGGGTGCTCCCGGGGTGATGAACTAGCACGGATAAACCCTTTACCCAATAATTCTTTAATCCGAGCTTTAAGTTCTTGTAACCGATCACTAGACATTCTATATGGGCGCTTAGAGATAGGGGCGGTACCGGGTAAAAGATCAATAACGAACTCAACATCTCGGTCGGGGGGCATACACGGCAACTCCTCGGGAAACACATCGGGATAGTCGCACACTACTCGTATGTCTTCCAAGGCTGCTCCGTCAAGCTTATTCACGGCACCGGCATTTGATGGTGCGGGATCCGCTCGCAAACTCAAATCTTTCACCAGTGGACTTGTAAGAAGGATTGACCTCTTAGCACACCGAATCACCGCATCACACGCGGTCAACCATCCCATTCCCAATATCACATCGATCCCCTTTGAATCCAAGATTATAAGATTGGCACGGAAATCCTTGCCCACAATCTTGAGATGGACGTTATCACATTTATAGATAGCTTTCAATTCCCCCCCCCCCCCCGAGGTGAGGTAACTAACATGTGGCGAGACATGGGACCGATAGGTAGATTATGTTGAGCTACGACGGGATGTAATGAAAGAATGGGATGCTCCGGAATCAAACAAAGGCGAGGCGGGGGTAGAGTTAACTAGAAACATACTGAGCACTACTTTGGGGTTCTCCTGGGCGACTTCAGCATCAACGTGCATCGCCTTGCCTCGTGCATAGCTCTATTGTCCTTTGTTAGACTGCGGGGTTTGGCTTCCGCTCCTTGTCTGCTGCTGGTTCTGTACAGGGGTGTGTGGAGGGTTCCTCTTTGGGCAAGCGTTGGCATAGTGACCAAGCTCTCCGCACTTGAAGCAAGTAGTGGTGGCAGGATTGGGCGGTGCCACGGTCCTTACGGTGTGTGCCAACCGGGGCTCTCTCGCCGACTCGTTGGGAAGCCGGGCGGGGAGTCCGAGGGACGGACGGCCGAAACCGGCCGAGCGACCGCCGGAACTCGCCGAACGGACGGCGGGACTGCTGCTGCCCAAAGTTTCCACCCGGTCCCCCAAAGCGTGTTCGGCGGTGGGTTGAAGCGTGGGCGAGACGCACTCCCAAACCGCCCGCAGCCGGCGGCTTTCCTCTTCTCGCTCTCCGAGCTCCTTGCACTTGTGCTCCAAGCGGATGGCGGCATCAACTAGCCGCCGAAAGTTAGGGAAAGGATAGGACATCAGGCCGGTACCGTAACGAACCAACTAACCCATCCGGAACAGCTCTGCTTCTTCCTATCTTCGGCAACCTCCTCGGTGCATAGCGAGATAGCTCGGTGAACTTGTCTCTATACTCGGCCATTGACATTCCTCCTCGCTTCGAGAGAAAGGAACTCCTTCTTCTTAATCTTCATGACTCCGGAGGGTATGTGATGGCTTCGAAGTTGGTGGTAAACTCCTCCCAAGTGATAGTGTCCGGGGGCGGCATGAGCGGCGGAGTACGCATCCCACCAAGCGGCCGCAGAGCCTTGAAGTCGTCCCGCAAGGCATACGGGACCTTCTCTCTGTCGTCACACTGACAGGTAGTGAGCATCTTCAGTATTGTCTTGAGCCAATCTTCAGCTTCCAGTGGATCAGCGGCGTGAGTAAACACAGGAGGGTGATGACTCATAAACTCCCGGTGCTTGTTGCGAGGCGCGGGTGGCGGCACCGGTGGGTTGTTGACACGGGCTTGCAAGTTTGTCACGGTGGTGGTCAAGTTCCGGAGGAGCTGGGTCCGTGCCTCCGAGGAAATGATGTAAAGCGGGATCCATTTGTACCGGGCTGGGGTGCTCTTCCTACTTTGGTTGATCAACACCTGATCCTGACCTGGTGTTCACCATCCGAGTGTTAGAGGCATTATTTTAGATGATTGCACCAAGGGTTAAACTCGGGAAGATAAGATAGCAATGATATTCAGATAAGACAGATTCTGTTGACTCCAAACAATCAGGCATAGATCTCTGTACGAGTAACCAAAAATTATAGATTTTGGACTGATAAAAGGTAATGAAATTACGAAACTACTCCAACTGGAATCACCTCATTCAGAGTTGTGTAGCTCTGGTTATAAAATAAACAAGTCAGGTAGGTCGGCAGTGTTTAACAGATTCGTGAGGCTGTAATGTTTTAGTCATAACTCTCTGGTTTTCCATCCAAATATTCTGAATTTTTGACAGCAAATCAGTCACGAAATTCTTGAACTTTTCCAATTGGTTTTACTGCAATCAGAGTTCTGTAGCCCGAGATAAAATTAAAACAGTGCTGCTGACTCAGAAAACTGTGCGAACAGATTTTTGGGATCTCGAATTTGCATTAAGGGAAAACTTAAGAGGACAAAAAGATTAAGATAGATAACTGATTGAGACTGAAAGTTAACCCCCACAAACTTACTACTAAACCAATGTCGTTGTGGTCATCACTCCACAACACATTGCACTCAACCAAAAATCCAACTCATACATTAAGCACAAAATCAAGCATTCAACCACACCTCTAAACTAAACACACTTTACCGATCGTCTACTAGCGATTACAAAGAAATCCTATCCTTAATCTTAAACCTAAGGACTATCTTCAGCCATGGCATCTGTGCGAGCGTCAGGGGAGTCGTAGTGTGGCCTCTTGGGTGATGGGGAGGTACATCCTTCTGTGGCTTCATGGGCTTCCGGTCGCTCCCCGTTCAAAAGTGCGGCTTCCAAGGCACGCCTCTGCGTCTCCGGAGTGAAAATCTACTGCCGTGCTGCATATAGTGTGTTGTTGGCATCATCCAATGCGGTGTTCACGGCTGCAAGTAGACTCCGGACATTGTTGAGCGTCCCTTCATAGGCCGGTCTTTGGGGCGATGTAAGTCTTGGCTTCCCCACTTGCTCGAAAGGTGTGTAACGGCGGTGGGTATCCTCCAACCCGTCACGCTCCTTGTGAGAGAGCACATAGAGCGCCCTCCGAGCCGACTCTCGCTATCCCGGCATCCATAGTAGTCCCGTGAGCCACATCATGATGCTTGGACACCTCCTTCACTCCACGGCATGGAATGTACTCCTCCAAGATGGCGGCAACCTCCCAATGGGGCTCGAACCACGGATGAGTCCACAACTCACAATGGTAGACAGGGGCCTTATCATAGCCTAGGCGAAGTACCATTGCCCTCAGGTGGTCTGCCATGGGAATGCCTACTCCATCAGCTCTGTAGTGGTACACTTCCCAGATCGCTTCCACCTCTTCCTCCTCTTGCTCTTGTTCTTCCATCTCTTGATCTGAGTGATCCTCATCTTCTTCTGGCGCTTGCTCCTCTAGGTTGGGTTGTTCGGCCTAGCTCATCCTCCTCTCGGGATCATCTCCTCCGAATCTTCCTCATCGTCGGGCACCATGATAAGGTTAGGGAAAACCACGAGTGCGGGCTCCATCTCAATCTCTTCATCTGTATCTCCATCATGCAAATCCACAGTACGTTTCTGTGGAGCATACTAATGGACTGCTCCCGGCTCGAGAAGTCTCCAAGCTACGAACCATCTGTAGTGTAGTGCAGAATAAGAAAGATGGTAAGGCAAAAAGGACGAGAGCTAAAGCTAGCACAAGGTAAAGAATGCAGACAGCTCAAGAGTGAAGCAAAAAGGCAAGAGTAAGGTTAGTAAGAATAAAGCAAGCATGTAAAAGAAAGCTTCTATGAGTATAAAATCCTTAATTCGGCCATTTTCTATCTAGGCTAGCGTTCCTACGATCAACACGGCTACGGTACCACTCTGTCACACCCGGTTTTAAAGGCAAAACCGAATGCATTGATCACGTGTGCGCCGGGATCAAGTTACACACACACACGCTTAGACATTATGAATACCAAAATCGGTGCCACACGAATAAAGAGTTATGACAAACCATAGTCTTACACGAAACTTAAATAAACGAGTTCTCGCGGCGGACAAAATGCCTCCACGAGCGGTCGACTAAAGACTACGCACACCTAGAACTCCCGGAAATCTCTCGGAACGTCTTCAAAGTTCTCCCAATGCGAGTAGCAAATCCGGGTATTGTAGATGCAAGAGAATAAACAAGCGTGAGCACATATCGTACTCAGCAAGGGTAAACAACATAACATGCAAGGCCATATGGTGGATGGCTAAGGTTCAAGCACTTTAGCATTTTAGTTGGTCAAGTTTTATTAGCAACCTGATTACTAAAGAGTGTAAGTTCATACCAACCCAATTAATAAGATATAAGCATCATAGATAAAGAAATAAACCACAAATTAAACATTAAAGTTCCATAATTTAATCATGTGAGTGTCCAGGCCGCTCTTGACCGTGAGCACGGCTAATCGATTAGTTTAACACTCTGCAGAGGTTGTACATCTTTACCCACAAGTAGCGTAAAAGCTCCGAAGAACTTTGAACCCAACCATGCGGTGTTTGCAAGACACCATATCACACTACCGAGGTGTGATTGCATAGGGACGCTACATGGCCTTTACAAAGGTTCCCTAGCAAGTTATGACCCACAAGGTCCGGATCAGTTAGCAAGGTATAAAGTCCCCTAGCAGGTCGATACCCCACCATAAAAGAATAACTCACCCAACCCCCCGCTAGAGCGAGTCCATACCCCACGGTACCGCCAATCCCTTGTCCTTATCGGGTAAGACCATCCCAAGCTAAAGTTCCTAATTATTCGACCCAAGACCATTGCCCATTAGTTCTTGTGGTTGTCTTGTTTTCCCGGGTGGTTCCCCATGTTCGGATTATCATATTAAAGTGGTCTTGTAAAGGTAAAAGATCATAAACGGAACATGAAATAACAAAAAGGTAACCAAGTTGATTAATACCAATTCCCGAGTTGAGCATGCTAAGCTATAACTACCTCAAGATTAATTTAATTCCCGGTATCAAGGTAAAGGTAGTCAAAAGCTAGGCATGATCCTTAATAGGTTCCCATCAAATTAATGCAAGCAAAAAGTAAAAACGGTGAATTTAAATGCATGTTATGTAGGACAAGCGGGCATGCATCAAGGAATACTTGCCTTCAACAAAGCCTTGCTGCTCAAACTCTTGCACGACTGGATCTTCAAATCCCTCGAACGAATCGCTCTCTACGGTCCACAATCATCACATACAAGCATACAATAGAAATAAATAAGAAACAGTCACCAAACAGATCAAACAGATCTAAACAGTAGCATAAAACTAATCTACGCTTCGAGACGAACGCGTGGACATAAAGAACGCTAAAATCGAGCTAAAACGACTAAGTTATGGCTTCGGGAAGGTTTAGGGACTAATCGCGAAGATTTGAAAAGGTTTCGGGCCAAAATAAAGAAAAAGGACTAAACCGTAAGAAAAGTTATAAGGTGGGATGGTATTTTTGTGAATAAAGAAA
The DNA here is from genome assembly GCA_947561735.1 of Cenchrus americanus. Lineage (NCBI taxonomy): Eukaryota > Viridiplantae > Streptophyta > Magnoliopsida > Poales > Poaceae > Cenchrus > Cenchrus americanus. The sequence continues at coordinate 199,887,244 of OX387240.1, forward strand.
ACTCGGGGGCTTTTCGCAAAACCGCCGGGGGGCGGCGGGTTTGACCTAGTTGACCGGGTCGGGTGGATCTAGATCCGTTGGATCTAGATCTGACGGTTGCAGCGGTTTGCGGCGGCGCAGCTTGATGCTGGCCACTGGATCACGATCTGGCGGCCGAGGACTTGCGCAAGCGGCGGGGCGGCGGCGCGCGAAGGCCGGCGGCGGCGGCGGCGGTGAGCGACGGCGGACTCGCCGGCGGGGACCCGGATTTAGGGTTTCCGGCCACGATTCGAGGCGTGGATGGCATCTCGCGTGATGCGCGCGAGCCGGCGAGCCTATCTAGGGCGGCGGCTCGGGCGAAAACACGGCGGCTCGGGCGAAAACGCGGCGGCGCGGGCGGCCGACGCGCGAGGCGCGGGGGCGCGGACTCCGACGGAGTCGCGCGGGCGGTAGGGTGCACGGGAACGACGACGGGTAGCACGGCGCGCGCGCTCACCTCCTTGCGCGGCTCGGAGCGATCTCACGGCGACGAAGCGGCGGCGGAACCGAGGAATCGATGGCGGCGGCGGCGAGCTCGGCTAGGGTTCGGCGAGGCGCGGCTAGGGCAAGAGGCGGCGCGGGTGCTCGGGTAGGCGGTCCGGGGGGCGGCGGCGACCTTAAATAGCCGGGCGGGGGCTCCTTGGCGTGCGCGCTACGCGGAGGAGGCGTACCCGAGCCGGACTCGGGCGGCGGCGGTGGAGTCCGGGCGGAGCCGGCGGAGCCGGGGGATGACGGGCGGGCCCCCCCCGGTCGGTGGCGGCGGTGGAGGCGGGGAGCGGCGGGCGCGGTTGGGCCTCGCGGCCGGTTGGGCGGGCCGGCGGCCGCGGGCTGCGCGGTGTTGGGCCACGGCGCGCGAGCGGGCGGGCGGGTAAAGAAAAAAAAAAAGAAAACGGGGGCGCCGCCGGGTTGGGCTAGGAGGTCGGGTGAAAGGGAAAGGGGAAAAGGGAAAAAGGGAAAAGGGTTTTTTTTGGGACTTTAGGAAAAGGCTCCAAGCAAATAGAATTCAAATTTTGAATTTGAATTCCGAGCAACCAAAATAATGCTCCAGCATGTATGCAACAAATAAATCCTATATTTCATTAACTTTATTTTAGAAAAGATTTAAATGCCTAAAATTAAATGAAACGGCCTTATATTCCTTAAGGAAATAAATGGTTGCTAGCAAATTTTTAATAAAGCCAAATTTTTAATAGAATTAGGGTGTTACACGGCTCCGGACCGGTCGACCGGTGTGTGATGACGCAGTCCGGAATCTTCGAAGCGGAGGACACGCGTCAGGATCGCGAGGTTTGCGTCGAGGCTAAGTAGGGTGCGGTCGCCGGGCATCTGTCCGATGGAGAAAATCTGAAGACTTCCAAAACCGCCCTTGAGGGGCTTGTATCCTTAGTTATTAAGTAAGGGTATTTTAGACTTTCGGTTGCCTCCATATAACCCATGAGGTGAGAGGATGGCAGTCATCTCTTGGAACTCTAGTTCATTTGCTTTCCTATTTTTCCCTTCCTATTTTCTAAGGATTTCCATAGGACTAGATTGAGAGCTTCATGGTGAGAATTTGTGAGAGGGTTGGATGATCGGGTGGCAAGCTAGACCTTGTATGAACCTTCTTGGTATGTATAGCTGATTCGGCGTGGTTCCTCAAGGCTTTGTTGTGTTGTTCCCGGGTGTTCTTGGTGGTGATTTTCGGAGCCCTCTCTTGGTGGTTTTCTTGGGGTGTTTTCGGGACCTTGCTCTTGGGGATTTGGTGGGGGAAATTTGTGGAAACCCTTCGTGGTTCTTTGGGCTGTGATTCCCCTCCCAGATCTGTGAGTTAAGGGGCTCGATTTTGGGGTTTTCGGTGTTCTCGGGTTAGAGGTGTTCTTGGAAGGATTTCTTCGATTTCTCTTGATTTGACAAGTTTCAGTGGGATTAAACTTTGCTATGGACTCCTCATGAGGTGTACCTACTATCCCCAAAGTCTTGTTCAAGTCCGTGGAGCGATTCGGGAGATCAAGACATGGATTTGGAGGAGTTGACCCGTGGGTGTTGTTCATCCCGAGCTGCTCAGGCTACACCGGTCTGACCGGTGCTCTTGACCGGTCTGACTGGTGCAAGTCACTTGTGGGATTTGCCTCGGGTGAACTGCTTGACTCATGTGTCTTTAGGTCTTGGTGCTGCTGGTCAGTTCTTGGTCCGTTTGGAGGTGCTTTGTTAGGTTTTGTGCAGGGTTTTCCTTCTGTGCAGGTTGTGTTTTGGGGGTGTTTTTGTTCCAAGGCCTACAGAAGTCACTGTGGCTTTCTAGAACGCTTGTTGTGCGGCTGCTGTAGCCACCGGCCTGACCGGCTCTGTCCACTGGTCTGACCGGCGCAGGCCATCGGTCTGACCGGTGCAGCACAGGCAGCAAGCCCTGCAAGTTTCCGCTGTGCGTGTTGGTGTGTTTTGGCTTGGAAGGTTGTTTGTTGGTTCCTAGGTCCAGTGGCACTCTAGTGGCTACGCGGGCTTGGACAACTTGGGTAGTGAGTCGGAGACGTGTGTTTGAAGCCGTGTTCGTCTTGTTGCAGTCTCCATCTCCTTCGAGAAGAATTTTTATCGACTCCCATTCACTTCCCCCCTCTCTGGTTCGCCGTATCAGTCCTTCAAGTGGTATCAGAGCCAGTTCAGGTCTTTATTGACTCTAACCAGTCTAAGATCCAAGGATGGCGTACCAGGAACGGGGTTCGGGTCCTCCACACTTCGATGGCAAGAACTACCAGATGTGGAGTAAGCGGATGGCGGTGTTTCTCTGCGGAAAGGGTCAGATCCTTTGGGATGTCACGGTGGACATAGGCTACGTCCAGCCGATGAACTTCCTTGCTCCAGGATCGAGGGACATGTTCGACGCCAACAATAAGGCGGTCGACTACTTGTTTCGTGCTTTGTGTCAGCCTGAGTTCGATGGGGTGCGCGCCGAGTACTTGGCTTGTAGAATCTGGTTGGTGTTGAAGGAGGCTCATATTGGGAATACCCAGGTTCAGGCTCGGATGTATGCGACCTACCGGAGAGAGTATGAGAACTTCACTCATCTCCCCGGTGAGTCCATTGATGCCTTGTTTCAGAGGTTCACGGTGGTTGTGAACGACATGAGGGCCAATGTGGACGTGCTCTCGTACAATGATCATGATAGAGCTGTTAAGCTCTTACACTCTTTGGATCGTATGATTTGGGGCGGAAAGTTCGAGGCCATTGTGGAGTCGGAGAAGTATGACACTCTAACGGTGAATGAGTTGTTCTCGAAGCTCAAGTCGGCTGAGGTGGATAGGGGAATGACAGCCAAGCTCGAGGGCCCGACTGACTCTCATAGTCTTGCCCTCGTCGGTGGTTCGAAAGGAAAGGCTAACACTAACCCATCCACCAGGATGTTCTCTTTGTCCTCTCTGATGTCTATGCCAGATGAGGAGTTCGATGTGCTTGGAGAGGACAAGCTGGCGTTGCTGATGAGGAGGTTCGAGAGGCTGCACGAGAACCGGGTGAACATGAGGAGGAACACGAGGACATGTTTCCAGTGCGGCAAGCCGGAACACTTCGTCGCTGACTGCCTGGAGAAGGTCGAGAACAAGGATGGCTACAAGCACAAGTCAAGAACAGATGGCAAGTACCGGTCAAGGCGTGACCACAAGAGCAAGCACAAGAACAAGCACAAGGACGAGCGATGATCGAGGAAGAAGGAGAGCCGAGGCAAGGCCCGAGCGATGGTTGGAGCGAGCGACGTCGACTCCAGTTCTGCGTACTCCACCTCAAGCTCAAGCAGTAGTCAAGATGAAGGTGGTCGTCACAAGAGTAGGAAGTCGTCCAAGAACCTAAGCGGGCTGAGCTGCTTCGCTAGAGACGGCTTCTGCACCATGGCGCTGAGCTCCGGCAGCAAGAAGAGCACACAGAGCGACTCGGACTCTGATTCCGACAACGAGGTGCATGATGAACTCCCCTTCTTGCGTCAAGAGAATTAACGGCTTGGCTTGCTGCTTGATAATCGTGATGACATGCTTAGAGAGGCTAAGAAAATGAGAAAAGAGCTTAGAGCTTCACTCGAGGATGCTAGGACTAGAGTGGCTGAGCTAGAAACTCAGAATTTGGATGCTAAGCTTGAAATTGACTCTCTGAAAGCTTCACCTATTGTTTCTGATGATGTTGAATATGTTGATTGCTCTATTTTCCTTGCGGATCTTGCCTTGTTTAAAGAAAAGCATGCCTCCAAGTGTGAGGAACTAGATGTGCTTAGGGTTGAAGTGGCTGAGCTTAAGTCTAGATCTGCTTTGCTAGGTTCTTGCACTTCTTGCCCTGCCTTGCATGCTAAAATTGATGAGATGCATGCTTACACTGTTTCTCTTGAGGCAAAGTTGAAAGAACCAATTCCTACATCTTGCTCTACATGTGAATTGCATGCTTTGAAGAATTTGGAACTTGCACATTATGTTGATCGTTTGCGGGATGAGAATGATGAGCCGAGAAAGTTGATGGGGCGGTTGTCTTGTCATGAGCCTCGGTTGAGGATAATGATCAAGGCATTTAAGAGGCGAGGATGGTGAGGGACTTGGGGCAAACAAGGTTGGTGAGGGAAGTGGAGAGAATATCCCCGAGCCACCAAAAACCCACCACAAAAATGATTTCCCTCCAAAACCCAACCATCTTAGGAACCGACTAGACACAACCCCGGCTCCACCCATATTTCCTACACCCACAAATGATCTCCAAAAGCCTATCAAGTTTGTGAGCACTTCGGGGAAAGTGTTCTCTGGGAAAGAGAGTGAGAAGGCTAGTGAGGAGAAACCTGTGGAGAAGTCGAGTGGAGAGAAACCAAGTGAGCAGCCCCAACGCAAGCCTAAACCTAAGCTTGTGAGGTTCCATTGTGGCTATTGTGGGAGAGATGGCCATAAGGATGAGTTTTGCTTCAAGAGGAAGCGAGAGGAGAGAATGGCGAAGGAGTGGGCTAACAAGGACAAGTACCACCCTTCCGATGGTGTACTTGGGCCTTGTGTGCAGATGCCCAGGGCTAAGGCGAGTGTGAGGATAGTTCTGACTTGGGGAGAGCGAAAGGCTGTTGGAGGTGCTTCTTGGGGCGCTACACCGGTCGGACCGGTGATGGGCACCGTCGGACCGATGCGGCCCCGGACGGGCGGTAGTTCGGGTTTCGTGCTCGTACAGGTGCGAGGTTTGGTTCTGGAGGTCGTGGTCTGGTGGTTGGGCTGGAGAGTTTGCAGGAGGTTAGTTTGCTAGGCGTTCTCCCCCTCGTGCTCAATAAGGGGATGGGAGGATCCGTAGCTTTGAGATGGAGAGGAGGGACAGTCCACGGGCTTTCTTTCGTGTTTTTTGTCCTCCTCCAGTTAGAGAGGGTTGGTTCCCTCATGGTGGTTACTGTGGTGGTGTTCGTGGAGATAGCTTTGGTAGAAAAGATGGTTTGGTTTGTGCTAACCCCACTTTCGAGCAAATGGCTCGGCACTGGTTTTACTCTTTTGGTACTAACCCCAGTGCTGAGTCGTTTGTTCGCTCACGTGCTCGTTTTTTAATTTCAGGTGGGAGACTTGAAGAACATTTGGTTGATTGACTCCGGTTGCTCGAGACACATGACCGGAGACAAGGGGTGGTTCTCAAGTCTCGTCCCGGTGGTGACAAAGAGGTACATCACTTTTGAGGACAATGGGCGTGGACATGTGCTTTCAGAAGGTGAGATTAAGGTGAGTGACAAGATCACTCTCAGGCGTGTTGCTCTTGTTCAGTCGCTTGGGTACAATTTGCTTTCTGTGTCCCAGCTGTTGGATGAGGGTTTTGAGGTGTTGTTTCGGCCTGGTGGTTCCCGGATTTTGGACTCTCGAGGGGACCTTGTATGTATGGTCGTTCCTGAGGGTCAGGTGTTTCGAGCTGATTTTTCTCAGTCTTCTGGTGTGGAGCGTTGTTTCTTGGCTGGTTCTTCGAGTGAGTTGTGGAACTGCCATAGGAAGTTGGGTCACTTGAGCTTTGACCTTTTGTCTCACTTGAGTAAACTCAATTTGGTCCGAGGATTGCCACGGTTGAGGCTTGAGAAAGAGTTGGTTTGTGCGCCGTGTAGGCATGCCAAGATGGTAGCCTCTTCTCACCCGCCTCTCATCGATGTGATGACCGAGCATCCATGCGAGTCGCTCCATATGGATCTTGTTGGCCCGGCTCGTGTGCGATCCGCGGGTGGGAAGTGGTATGTCCTTGTTGTGGTGGACGACTATTCTCGGTATGCATGGGTGTTCTTTCTCGAGGATAAGGGGGAGATGTTTGGTTTTTTTCGAGATCTTGTCTTGAGGTTGAGGAACGAGAGGCACGGAGATGCCATACGAGCAATCCGCGGTGAAAATGGCTCAGAATTCAGAAACTCTCGTTTTGAAACCTTTTGCCATGACTTGGGTCTTGAACACCAGTTTTCGAGTCTGTATACACCTCCCTAGAATGGTGTTGTGGAAAGGAAAAACAGGACCTTGTGTGAGATGGCTTGGACGATGCCTGATGAGCATAGGACTCCGAGAACGTTCTGGGCTGAGGCGGTGAATACCACTTGCTATGTCTCAAACAGGATCTACCTCAGAGTGCATAAGAAGAAAACCTGCTACGAGTTGATGCACGGTCGCACACCTAAGGTGAGTCACTTCCATGTCTTTGGATGCAAGTGTTTTATTCTGAAGAAAGGGAAGAAGTTGGATAAGTTTGAGGCTAGGTCGGTCGATGGTATTTTCTTTGGTTATGCATCTCATTCTAGAGCATATCGTGTGCTCAATCTTGAAACTAACCAGATCGTGGAGACTTGCAAGGTAACCTTCGATGAGACACAGCCACGTAGTCAGCTTGTCTTTGAGTGTGCAAGTGATGATGAACTTGGTGAGGAGATCTTTCAGGCGGAGGAGCATGAACATGGAGACGATGAAGATGGAGGTGTGGTGCCCCCGGCTGAACATGTACCTACTACTTCGACTACGGTGGTAGACGGACCCTCTCCTACACCTACGACGACAAATCAAGATCGAGGAGAAGCTACAGTTGAGAGGGAGGTAGCATCAAGGCGAGAACCTCCCCGGCGAGTACAAGTGGATCACCCAGCTTCGAGGATCATCGGCGACTTGAATGAACGCACTACACGGTCGAGGGTTCAAAACAATTCTCATTTCGCTCATGCTGCATTTGTTGCTACGTTTGAGCCCAAAGACATTCGACACACACTATCTGATCATAATTGGGTTAATTTGATGCATGAGGAGTTGGAGAACATTGAGAGGAATCAGGTTTGGGAATTGGTTGACCCTCCCCTAGGGTGTAAGCCAATTGGTACAAAGTGGGTGTGGAAGAACAAAGAGGGAGAGAAAGGTGAAGTGGTGAGGAACAAGTCAAGGCTTGTTGCTCAGGGGTTCAGTCAGAAGGCGGGGATCGACTACGAGGAGACCTTTGCTCTCGTAGCTCATTTGGAAGTGATTAGGATCCTTCTAGCCTTTTCCGTGGCTAAAGGGTTCAAGTTGCACCAAATGGATGTGAAGAGTGCCTTTCTGAATGGTGTGTTGGAGAAAGAAGTGTATGTGAAGCAACCACCGGGGTTTGAGAGTGAGAAGTACCCCCACCGGGTGTACAAGTTGAGGAAGGCGCTTTATGGGTTGAAGCAGGCGCCTAGAGCTTGGTATGGTAGGTTGAGGGGGTTCTTGTTCGAGAAAGGTTTTGAGATGGGGAAGGTCGATCAGACCTTGTTTCTACGAGGCGGGCGGAGATATCCCGATTCCGCGGGTGTACGTGGATGATATTGTCTTTGGTGGCTCGTATAACTCTCTTGTTGCAAGGTTTGCAGAGGATATGAGCAGGGAATTTGAGATGAGCATGATGGGCGAGTTGCAGTTCTTCCTCGGGCTACAAATCAAGCAATCAAAGGAAGGAACATTTGTCCACCAAGCTAAGTACACCAAGGACATTGTGCAGAAGTTCAAGATGGAGGACTCCAATGCTATGGCGACGCCAATGAGTACGACTAAAGCTCTTGATGCGGACGAGGGAGTTGAACACGTGGACCAGAAGGAGTACCGGAGCATGATCGGGTCACTCCTCTACTTGACGGTGACGAGGCCCGACATCCAGTTCTCGGTTTGTCTGTGCACTCGTTTTCAAGCGCCTCCGAGGACTTCGCATCGGCAAGCAGTGAAGCGAATTTTCAGGTACTTGTGTCACACTCCCGACTTCGCCTTTGGTACTCAGCATCCTCTTCTTTGGCGCTTCATGGTTTTTCAGATGCGGATTTTGCCAGGTGTCGGTTGGATAGGAAGTCTACTTCGCAGGACTTGCCAGTTTTTGGGATCTTCTTTGGTGTCTTGGTCTTCCCGCAAACAGTCGAGTGTTGCTCAATCCACTACCGAGGCAGAGTACGTCGCCGCTGCTAGTTGTTGCTCTCAGCTCGTTTGGATCACATACGGCATGAGTGACTTTGGTGAGGAGTATACCCATGTCCCACTTCAATGTGATAGCATCGGTGCCATGAGTGTTGCAAAGAACCCGGTGCTCCATTCCAAAACCAAGCACATAGAGCCGAGGTATCATTTTCTGAGAGACAATGTTGAGAAAGGGAAGATAGCTTTGATCCATGTACCCACACATGACCAACTAGCCGATATTTTCACCAAACCCCTAGATCTAACAACTTTCACTCGCTTGCGGGGGGAGCCTGGTCTGTGTTTGATTTCTTGAGTTGGGTGTGTGGGAGCTCCTTTGTAGCATATGTATAGCTTTCTTTTGTGCATTTCTTGCATTTGGCATGGCATATGTAACATGATGTATAGGCATCCTTGTATCTTAGATTGCATGCGTTTTGTATCATATGCATTGGATAAGAAAAGCTTCTCAGATATGCATTATTCACCATGGAATGCTATTTATGTCTTTGTGAGCTTGTTTGGTATGCTATGGTTAGTTTGGCTTAGCTCTTGATGATCTTGATTAATAATCCATGGTTGATAGCTATGTTTTTGAAAAATGTCACATGTATGCTCTCTCATGTGTAAATGCCTTTATATGATCTTGACATGTTTTAGTGGCTTGGTTATGCTTAATTTGTGCTTGGATAGCTAGTTTATTGATCATATGGGGCCAAAGGCTCATTTTCCATCATGAATGTTTAGCCCTCTTGCTTTATCTTGTGGAGGGGCCTAAGTTCTTTTTTGTCGCAAAGACATTTCATGTACCAAGTTTGAATCTGAAAATGAAATGTAAAATGCTTGGAAAATGTGCTCCCATGTCATATGTGCTTAATTTAATTTATTTTAGGTGCTATACCATTGCATGATGCCTACCAATGAGAAGTCTCACATATAGAAGTAGGCACATGGCTCGGTGGCTTTGACATGACATGAGGTGCTTGTGGGTGTTTGTGATGGTCTTATGGTTAGAATGGCTGTCCTAGCATGAAGTTTGTGTGGCTTTGCCATTTTGACATGTTTTGACCATGTTTAGGACTTTGCTCATGAGAGGTAAATTTTTGGCAAAATTGCCCAAATCCATTTTAGCTTCGTCCAATGGTTGTGAAACTAGGTGATCTTGTAGTTGATGTCAATGCGAAGCTATAGAGTATCTAACTTGCTCATTTGGACATGTGTAGCATCCTATGTTGAATTTGGTCTATTTGAGAAGTTCTAGGTTGAAAGTTTTGCATTTTTGGCTTGATTCATGCATTGTCAATAAGAGGGAGAAGTTTGAGCTTGAAATGTCTTGTTGGATGCATTTAGAAGGTTTTCAGGTGGTTTCGAGCCATTTCTGGGCTCTGGTGTGCACCGGTCTTACCGGTCAAGGTCACCGGTCTGACCGGTCAGAGTGCTGGTCCTGTGCACATATTGAGCACCGGTCTGACCGGTGGTGGTGACCGGTCTGACCGGTGAGAGCTGAGTTGTTGCAGCTGCCTTGTTTCAAGTGGTGTCTTGCATGCATTCGTCTAGGGGGACTTGCATGTGTGCAGGGGGGAGCTCTTTGTGGTGTTCGAGCTTTGGTTTGGTGGTTTGTGCTCTTTGTTTGAGCATAGTTTTGTCTCGTATGTGTCGAGCCGTTGCCCTTGCCTAAGGGGTCCGAGACTTGCCTTCTTCAAGTGATCTTGCTCTTTGCCTTTGTTTGGCTTTCGACCGCTTGTTGGAGTTTTCTTTTTATTCATTTCTTTTCTTTATCATTTCTCTCTTGTTACATTATGTGGGTGTTGTCAATGCACTCATCAAGGGGGAGATTGAGGACCATGTGTGGTTCGAGGACTGGTGGATGGTCGCTTCCTTGTGTGATGAGTGATTGACAACGCTGTGTGGACTGATTCTTGGCTAAGTATTGCAGGTGCAGGTTGCGGCTTGACCGGTGTTGGTGCGGGTGAAGAACAAGCGCGAAAGGTCGTCGCGCGGTGAAGCCTCCGGGTGTGGAGAAGACAAGTAGGCTTCGTTCGAGGGACCCGGTGTCCGGCGGGGGTCAAGTGCGGGCCGCATGGTGGCATGAACAGCAAGATGAAGTCATGGACGGTTTCTTGGTTGAGCCTAAAAACCAAGGTCGAGCCGGGACTACGTGGAAGCCGAGTCATGAGTGGCGATTGGCGGAGGCTACACCGAGTTCGCGGGGTTTCCAGTGGGTCACTAGAAAATCACTGGGTTCCTTGGTTGATCCACAAAGCCAAGACCGAAGAACTGAAGACGGTGCTGCAGCAGCTCCAGACCGGTCTGGCCGGTGAGGAGCACCGATCTGACCGGTGTGCGACGATGCAGTCCGGAATCTTCGAAGCGGAGGACACGCGTCGGGATCGCAACTCTTGCGTCGAGGCTAAGCAGGGTGCGGTCGCCGGGCATCCGTCCGATGGAGAAAATCTGAAGACTTCCAAAACCGCCCTTGAGGGGCCTGTATCCCAAGTTATTAAGTAAGGGTATTTTAGAATTTCGGTTGCCTCCATATAACCCATGAGGTGAGAGGATAGGAGCCATCTCTTGGAACTCTAGTTCATTTGCTTTCCTATTTTCCCTTCCTATTTTCTTAGGATTTCCATAGGACTAGCTTGAGAGCTTCATGGTGAGATTTTGTGAGAGGGTTGGATGATCGGGCGGCATGCTAGACCTTGTATGAACCTTTTTGGTATGTATAAATGATTCGGCGTGGTTCCTCAAGGCTTTGTTGTGTTGTTCCCGAGTGTTCTTGGTGGTGATTTTCGGAGCCCTCTCTTGGTGGTTTTCTTGGGGTGTTTTCGGGACCTTGCTCTTGGGGATTTGATGGGGGAAATTTGTGGGAACCCTTCGTGGTTCTTTGGGCTGCGATTCCCTCCCAAATCCGTGAGTTAAAGGGCTCGATTTTGGGGTTTTCGGTGTTCTAGGGTTAGAGGTGTTCTTGGCAGGATTTCTTCGATTCCTCTTGATTTGACAAGTTTTGGTGGGATTAAACTTGGCTATGGACTCCTCATGAGGTGTTCCTACTATCCCCAAAGTCTTGTTCAAGTCTGTGGAGCGATTCGGGAGATCGAGGCTTGGATTTGGAGGAGTTGACCCGCGGGTGCTGTTCATCCCGAGCTGCCCAGGCTACACCGGTCTGACCGGTGCTCTTGACCGGTCTGACCAGTGCGAGTCACTTGTGGGATTTGCCTCGGGTGAACTGCTTGACTCGTGTGTCTTTGGGTCTTGGTGCTGCTGGTCAGTTCTTGGTTCGTTTGGAGGTGCTTTGTTAGGTTTTGTGTAGGGTTTTCCTTCCGTGCAGGCTGTGTTTTGGGAGTGTTTTTGTTCCAGGGCCTAGAGAAGTCACTGAGGCTTTTGGAACGCTTGTTGTGCAGCTGTTGTAGCCACCGGCCTGACAGGCTCTGTCCACCGGTCTGACCGGTGTCACCGGTCTGACCGGCTCAGGCCATCGGTCTGACCGGTGCAGCATAGGCAGCAAGCCGTGCAAGTTTCGGCTATGCATGTTGGTGTGTTTTGGCTCGGAAGTTTGTTTGTTGGACGTGTGTTGGAAGCCGTGTTCGTCTTGTTGGAGTCTCCATCTCCTTCGAGAAGAATTTTTATCGGCTCCCATTCACTCCCCCCCTCTCTGGTTCGCCGTATCGGTCCGTCAAAACCACGAATCAAGTAGCGATCACATAGCATGCATCCATCTAACCCTAGGGATGAATGGAGACATTACCCCATCATCTTACACGGATTGAAGCACATAGGAGTGATGGAGACTCCGGAGAACGTCGCCGATGAAGATGGTGGCAACGAAGCTTGGGAACACCCCTAGGCTAGCGGCTTGGACTCCTCCTCTTGCTTCCTTCTCTCCGCCGGCGTTGATCCTTGCGACGAGCTCATCTAACGCTCTCCCTCATCTTGCGGAGGCGGTTTTCTAGTGAATGGTGTCGGTAGAATGATTTGTTCGATGTGGCAGCCGACGGTGGCGGAGGAAATAAATAGACAAACACCTAGGGCAAAGGGGGCACCGAATCGGGCCCGGAGTGGGCTGGGCCGGTCGGCCCAAGCCGGCCGGCCCAGGCCCATTTCAGCCCGGTTCGGTCCCAGTTTCCTCCCCGGTTGCTTCTCCCATGATCCTTTATTTGTGTGCACTTGCATGTGGGCCTTTGACGTCGTTTCCTTCACGGTTAAGGCTTGAATCCTTGCTATGCAAGCTTCGCTGTTTTCTGGTTGAGTACCTGAAGACTTGCACGTTGACGCTTCAGTCCTCGGGTCATTTGGAGTCATGTTCATAGAGTGTCTTGACTTGTGACGGGCTTCATGATCTCCTCTTGAAGTGCTTGATGAACTTATCCCGAAAGTCTCCTCTTTAACATTAATTTCCTGCGTAAACAAAGAACTCCAAAATCGGCATGCAAGTGTGAACTTGTTACATCATTAGTATGCCTAGTGGCGGGTAAGTTGCAAATCATAATCGAAACCAATGTATAACAAGTACTCTAGGTTGACGGAAAATCACTGTCAACAGCAACTGAACTGTTACACCAAGAGGGTCTTACTGGACGCAATGGTTCTAGATCACACAATCGTCATCGGGTCGGACCTTTCGCCTGACGAGGAGGGGAGCTTAGTTCAGTTTCTCCAGAAAAACAAAGACGTGTTTTCCTGGTCTGCCAAGGATCTCACATGTGTGAATCGAAGTTTCATCGAGCACCGATTGAATATCGACCCTTCGGTCAAGCCGCGAAGGCAAAAGTTAAGAAAGATGTCCGATGACAAAGTGGTAGCAATCATGTCTGAGGTTCAGAGGTTGCTTGACGCCACTTTCATTCGCGAAGTCATGTATCCCAAGTGGCTGGCCAACACAGTGCCTGTTAAGAAGAAGAACGGGAAGTGGAGGATGTGCATTGATTTGACAGACCTCAACAAGGCCACACCGAAAGATAACTACCCATTACCAAGAATGGATCAAGTTGTTGACTCTGCGGCCAACACGACGGTTATGTCTCTACTGGATTCTTTTTCCGGCTACCATCAGTGTTGGATGGTGAAGGAGGACGAGGAAAAAACCAACTTCATCACACCTTTCGGAACTTTCTGTTTCGTGCGGATGCCGGAGGGTTTGAAAAATGCAGGCCCAACTTTCACTAGAATGACTGGGCGATATTCAAGCCGCAGATTGGCAGGAATATCCAGGCTTATGTCAACAACCTCATTGTTAAAAGCGGTGACAGGGCCAATCACGTGAACGATTTGGCAGAGACTTTTGCCAACATGAGAAGAGCTAGGTTGAAGTTAAACCCAGAGAAGTGTGTGTTCGGGGTTACGAAAGGAAAGATATTGGGATGCCTTATCTCTGCAAAAAGGATCGATGCTAATCCAGATAAGATAAGGGCGATCAGAGAAATGGAAGAGCCTAAAACAAAGAAAGACATCCAGAAATTGAATGGATGAGTAGTGGCCTTGAATAGATTCATCTCCAGATCCGTTGAGTGAAGCCTCCCATTCTTTAAGGCACTGAAAGGCAAGGGCAAGATCGAGTGGGGTCCTGAGCAAAGCAAAGCTTTCGTCGAACTCAAGGAATACATCAAGAAGATGGAAATACTTTGGGCACCCTCACCATCGGAGCTGCCTTTCTTGTATGTGGCCTCCTCCAAGGCTGCGGTCAGTGCTGTGCTGGTGCGAGAGGTGGAAGGTGAAAAGGAAAGCTTTAAAGCCCTGTCTACTTCGTTTCCGAAGCCTTGTCAGGCTCTAAATTGCTATACGTGGATCTGGAGAAAATTGCTTATGCGGTGGTCATAGTAACGCGAAAGATCAGGCATTATTTCGAGGCACACAAGGTCACCGTGCTCACTGATCAACCCTTAAATTATTTGTTCATCAACAAGGAGGCTTCATCCAGAATAGCCAAGTGGGCGACTGAGTTATCTGAGCATACAATCGACTTTGGAAAGAGGTCGGCAATCAAGTCGCAGGTCTTGACGGATTTTGTTGTAGATTGGACCTCACCAAGCAATATTGCTGGTGATGAAGAACTGGTGCCTATCTGGGAAATTAGATGCGACGGAGCTTGAGGGCGCATAGGCGCTGGGATTGTAGCCATCATCACTTCACCAGCAGGTGTCAAGCTGAGATATGCCGCAAGGCTAGATTACAAAGACTCATCCGACAGGTGCACCAACAATACCACAGAGTACGAGGTGTTGTTACTAGGTCTTAGGAAGGTGCGAGCTCTAGGGGCCAGCAATTTTTTGGTCAAATGTGATGCCAAGGTCATCAAAGATCATGTTGAAAAAGAGAGTGAGGCCAGAGAGCTGGAGTTGGTCAAGTATCTTGCGGAAGTGCGGAAGATGGAGAGGCATTTTCGGGGGTTCACCACCGAGCACCTGCCAAGAAAAAACAATGGTGAAGCCGACGAGCTCGCAAAGAAAGGTGCCAGGGGGGAGGCGTTGCCTCCAGATGTATTTTATGAGATCCTAACTGCTCCTTCCATGAGGCCGGATAAACAACCGCTCAGCACAGTCAATGCAATTGCTAGCTTGGATTGGAGAGCTCCCATCATTGCGTTTCTTCACGTCTATTATGAGCCAGTCGAAACCCATGATTTCGAAAGGATGCAAGCTCGAGCCAGGGGCTACATTCTCAAGGATGACAACTAATTCAAGTTAGGAGTATGCGCGTCGTTGTTGAAGTGCATTACTCAAGACCAAGGCATGGAGCTCATGAAATAAATTCATGGGGGAATATGTGGATCCCATATAGCAGTGAGAGCTTTAGCTGGAAAGGCTTTCAGGCAAGGTTTCTATTGGCCAATGGTGATAAAAGACGCCGAGCAGATTGTCAAGACTTGCAAAGCTTGTCAGTTCGCAGCCAAGCATCAGCGGAGGCCTGGGGCTCCATCGCGGCTCATCACTCCTACTTGGCCGTGACAACGTTGGGGAATGGACATTGTTGGACCGCTGCCAGTGTCCCAAGGTAATTTCAAGTTCGCTGTGGTCACGATTGAATACTTCACCAAGTGGATTGAGGCGAGACCTCTCGCTACCATCACCTCAGTCACTATCAGAAAATTCTTTTGGCAACAAATCACTTGCAGATTCGGCTTGCCCAAAGAGCTCACCGTAGACAATGGAAAGCAATTTGATTGCCAAGATTCCAGGGAGTACTATCGCTCAATCAGAACAAAGCTTCGTTTGGCATCCGTGTACCATCCTCAGTCCAATGGGGCAATTAAAAGAGCCAACGGACGAATTTTCTCAGCCATAAAGAAGTGCCTTTTCGAGCAAAACAAAGAAAAATGGGTCGATGAGTTATGAGGGTCATATGGTCGCATAACACCACAGAATCAAGAACCACTAAGTTCACTCCTTTCAGGCTGCTTTACGGGGCCGAAGCTATGTGCCCAGAAGAACTCACCAACGAAAGCGCCAGAGTTTTGGTGGGCAGCTCGCGTGAGAGTGAGGAGGTTGACAAGGATCTAGTGGAAATCGACAGACTGGAAGCAGTCCAGAACCTACTAAAATACCAAGAAGAAACCAGGAAGTGGAGAGACAAGAAGGTATCCCTCAAGAACATCCAGGTGGGGGATTTCGTCTTGAGAAGAAAGAAGAATGCCGACGCTGTAGGAAAATTCCAGTTTGCTTGGGAAGGACCATACGTGGTATCAAGTAGTGTTCATGATGGGGCCTTTCGTCTGAAGGATGAGACAGGCGTGGAATTGCCACATTCGTGGAACATGGACATCTTGTGTAAATTTTTCCCGTAGTTTGTTTCAGTAGGGGTCCGTCGCACGGAGCTATAAGTGCGGAGGACTTAGTTAGATTTACATTTCCAATTTTTACTTTCGCGCAATTTAAATTCAATAACAAGGCAGGTACTCTTTTCCTCACATAGTGAGGACTCCACCCTGGAGCATGAGGTTTTTAATGAGGCAGCCTTGATGTAAAATTTCATTTCCCTAATGAATGACATAATTCCTCCCTACGATTCGTTGTTGTTTAATTTCGTTGCATAATTTAAAGTGCTATCTTCGAATAGCCCACTCCGAAAGTGAGTGCATCTAAGTGCTATCTCAAGATAGCCCATTCCAAAGAGGATGAATTGAAGTGATATCTTCGAATAGCCCACTCCGAAAGCGAGTGCATCAAAGTGCTACTCAAGGGTAGCCCACCCACAAGTGGTGTAATCAAAATGATTCACAAGAATCAATCTATTAAAGATCTGCTTTCGGGGCAGCCCTCTGAAAGGGGCGTGTGCAAGCGATTCAATCTCGAATCGAGGAACCATGAACAGATCATTGCAATCAGCGATTTTTCTCGAACTAGTATTTTCGACAGCGGTCTGTCGAAAACTTGTCGACTTCGATTTAGAACAGTTATGAAAAATTGTTGAATGCAAACTTAGTTTTTCAAAGCCGATAGCGCAAGTGAAATTTAGTGCCACAATGAGATGCCTGTTCTAAACCAAAGAGGAACTTTCATTGTCAAAAAACAGCTCAAAAGATGTAAAATTTGACATGGGTGAACAACTCCTAGTCCTGCAACGCGCTTCACGCCTAGGCGTCGCATCACAAGCTAGCACTTTTTATGACAAAAAGTTATAATTGGAAAGCAAATGAATTTGTTTAATCTTTCTATGCAAAGTCTCATTGTCAAGCAGAGTCAAAATTACACTAGCGAATATGAGTCAGCCTTCATTCTCCCCGCTTCCAAAGGGGGGGAAGACGTTTTCTTTCAAAAACGTTAAGTCGAAAGCGGCGAGAATCGCAGTTCAAGACACACAACTTTTATGAGAAGGGTAATTCTATGCAGCTGCCATCTAAGTATCGCCCTCCCTGATTCTTGGCCAAATCATATACGAAGCAATGACTCGCATCTCTCTCAGCGGACAACTCCTCTTTCACCAATGGGGTCTCGCAAGCTTTCGGGTTCACCAAAGCAATCTTGCAGCTATCATTCATTGTCATAAAGAAGCGAAGTGGATAGCTATGTAACGATTGATATTGACAACAAAACTCCCAAAATTCTTCAAAAGTTTTCTCAGGGTAGCGATGCCGAAAAGCGTTCCAAGAAGCCCCGCTAACGCAAGTGTTGCACGGTTGAAGGTCTTAGGCATCATGTCCAACACTGCGCTTTCGTACGACGTCTGTCAAAACAATATGTACAAGTTTACATCTCAGTTTTTAAAAGTTCAAGTGAGTGCTACATCAAAAGTCTGTTTGGCTTCCTAAACCTCCGCGATGGAATCAGCGGCAGGATCGCGAGGCGATCCTTCGTGATGGAGAGGAGCAAGAGCTTCGCCGGTCACAGGATCGACGAGGTAACTTCGACGTCGGCTGCTTCACGGCCAGGAGCTCCGGGAACTCCTTGGTCGTCGACGTCACCGCCAGTCTTAGGCGTCCAATCCCTGTACGGGCCATAGGGCCCAAGGGTGGCGTCGGGTCCATGCTTCGGTCGATGTTCCCGCAATTCCAAGGCTTGTTTCGCCTGACCAAAATAGAACTGTGAGAAAGGGAAAATCATTAAACACCAGAATAAGAAATGCGTTAGTCTAGTTTCAATCATGAATATAAGCCAAAAGACTTCACCTTTGTTAGCCGGTCCACATCCTTTTTCTGGGCATGCTCTCACCCGCTCCGCTCCCAGAAGTTGCGGAGAATGATCTTCATAATTTGATCAATAGTTTTACTTGGGGCTGGCATTTCCTCAGCAGTTGGGAACTCAAAGTTGCGGCTTCCAAAAGTTCTAAAATGTTCGCAGCCTTGTTGTTCCAGAAGGTGCATCAAAGTTTTAGAGCACGTCGCCACCCCATAATCTCCAACCTTGCTCATCGTGTCTGGCAAGAGTTTAAGCTCGCTATGTAGCCACTGGACGAAGCTCGAGATGTTGTCTGTAATTTTGAACTCCTAGGTCTTAGCCCCAAAGCTCTCCAGGGCTCGACGATAGGCAGTCGCTAAATACGCCCCCACTGGTGACAGTAGGTCTCATTTTTCTCTAGGGTGTCTTCGAGCTCGCCCTTCAGCCGTTTTAGCTCTGCTATAAGGTTGTTGTTGGCTTCAATTTGGACCTGTTGCGCATCATATTGGGTGACCATGTCCTTAAGCTCAGTGCGACACTCTTCATAGCCTTCCAGACTTTTCTCTCGCTCTTGTTTCAACACATCAATAGCAGTTTGTTGTTTTGCCCCTCTATCAGTCAAAGTCTTGACTTGTTCACTCAGTTGACGAGATTGGTTCTTTAGTTTCTCATTCTTGTCATGCAGTTTGCGGTTTTCTTCTTCAAGAAGCTTTTTATCTGCAAGCAAAGCTTTCGCATCATTAGCAATACGCTCAAATCCCTTGTGACAGGCCGCGACACCTTTCGAAAGGAAGGTTTGCATCAACTACAGCAGTTCCTCACCCTTTAGATCCTCTAAAGATCGAATGAAATCTGCAAATGCGGAGTAGAAGGGTGGCATGATGCATGAGGAATGTGAAACAAGAGACACGATTTGTGTTTGGAACATAACAAAGAGCTCGAAGCTCATGGAGGGAGTAGTTAAAACATACCAGGTTCTAGCGTCGACTTCCCAACTCCCAATCCAAAAGGCGGGGCGTTAGCCTCAGGTCCGAGCAGTTCTTTATCCTTACTGCTCACGGTGACCAAAGTGGAAGCCGCTAAAAGCAACACCAAGTAGCGAACTGTCAATTCATAATCATCAAAATTCGCCAGGCGAACGAAAAAAGTTAGCAGCGAATCGAAAGGCGAACCTGTTTTCTCAAGCTGAAAGGCGAGCACGTCCTGGGCGGATGAAACCATATTTCCTTAAGAAATGTCCATCATCGACTTTTCGTCATCCTTCAGAACTGGGGGCAGTGACCTAGACTGAATTTCCTCCACCTTTTCAACTTCAGGGGAGCTCAGGTCGATAGGGTAGTGAGCTTGTAAATCGGAGTTTCCACCCCTGTCAGCCGCAGGCTCAAAGGCAATTTCAGTCGTCTTCAAGGCAAGGTTTTTCTTCTGAGAAGCCGTCGCAGGTGCACCGTCGTCGAGATAACTCAATTCTTCATCCTCGTCGATCACATCCATCAACCCGGCCACGCGAGTTGTGGGCACCGGACCAGTTACCAAAAATTGACCAGTCTTCTCATAGTGCTCAAAGTATCTTTTCCCCCTTGCTTCTTCTTCCGGAGTTTGCTTCAGCCGTTCGCAAGGGGGTTAGTAGACGAGAAGTACAATCTCATCTGCTCACTGTGGGCCACAGTCACCACAGCTTAGACGGGGCCAACCTGAATCTCAATAGGTGGGTCTTTTGGTTTTTCAGGATCCCTTGCCCGAGGTGGGTAAAAGGTGGAGGGCTCAACTTGAGGCGTCTGGCAGGCGTCATTGTATTCCTCAGCCTCAGAGATTTAATCCACTTTTTGTTTTTTCAGCTGGGGCTTCGTTGTCGCTTGCCGAGAAGTTTCACTGACAGATTGTTTGACTCTCTCCCCTCCGCCGGGGTTTTTCCTCTTCGAGACAACCTTTTTCTCGAGAGTCACCAATGGGACGGCACTCTGAGTTTTCTTCTTCTCTCGCTCTACCGCAGCAACTTTTGCTGCCTCAGTTTGCCGACGAATCAAATTCTCATTAATTTTCATCAACTTGCTTGTTTTCTCAGCAATAGGAGGCAGAGTGGTTTTTGCAGCGTCGGCCTTTCGCTGCGCCAATACATCAGCAGTTTCGCACCCTTTGAAGTGTCCTCCAGTGCGGTCGCGATTTGCCAGTTCGTTTCTTCTTCGAAGTCTCCGCTGGCTCGGAACCGACATTCCCAGCCGGCAACATTTTCTTTCCAGCCGTCGGGGGTATCGGTCAAGGAGAATAGGCGACATCCATCTCGTCAAAGACGCGATTGACCAGGCCCTGATGCTTTAAAATCTTTTGGGCGCACTCCCACTCCTTGTGAGTGTAGTTGCCGATCATCTGAACAACTTTCTTTTCAACGTCAGCTACAATCTCCTCGTCAGTTTTTTCTTTAGGGCATTTCACATTGAATATGGGGCTTCGCACGTCATGGTCTAGCCCGGGCAACCATTGCACTTTGAATGCCCATGAGCCCCACCGAGGCTGTCAGGGCCAAATTTCAGCTGCCACAAATTCTTTGAGGGCGTCTCGCGTAGTGATTACGTGAGTCGCCTGGTAGAACGCGCTTGTGCTAGCGGATGTCCGACTTGCTTTCGTCAGTTCTGGCGACAATTCGATTTCCAAGTCGATCATGCGGCTCGCCAGGTCATATGACGTTACCTTTTCATGCTTCGAGTTTCTCCCTATCACTGCAATAGGGGCGTAAAACCAATAGGAGGTCCACTGGTTAGCCCATTTGTTCTTGTATTCTGGGGCTAATTCCACCGGAGCTTGGTTTTTGCCAACGCGCCGCGTCTGAAAAGGGTAGCAGCCATATTGAGCTTCCCTTTCTTCATCTTCAACTGTTATTATTTTCCTCGCCCAATGAATTTCAAAGTGACGAACGAAGGTATCGACATCATTGTCTCTCGCGAAAGTGCGACAAGCCCACAAGAATTTCAGTACTTGAGGAATGGAATTCGGTGTAAGCTAATGAATTTGAACGCGGTAGGCTGCTAGATATCAGCAATTTTTTTTGAAACTAGCAGTCGAAGCCCAGTAGTGAAGAAATCACAGAACACAACACTTTCATTTTTTCTAGGCTTCGGCATAGTTTCTTTGCCAGGCACGCGGCAAATCCCGGGCTCAAAGCAACCCTCCAACCGCAATGCATCCAAATCCGCTTGGGTCATCAAAGACCGTCCAATAAAGTAGGTCCTAGCTTTGACTAGATCTCGCGGGTCAGCTTTCACTCCCGCCAAGTTTTCTCTGGACCCTTCCGCAACTTCCACAGCGGTTGCGTCGCCCTCCTCCCCAATTTTGCCCTCCTCCATGTCGGCACCACGTTTTTCAACATCTGTGTCGCTCAGCATTGTTTCTACATAACTCCCATTACCCGAACCTTTACTTTCATCACTACTAGAGGTGGATGAAGTATTGCCGCTCTCGCGAGAGCTAGCAGACCAATCCAGGCCAGAAATCTTACCAGACTCTTCACGGTTCGATGACGACCCTTCGCCCTCCATGACCTTAGCAGTGTGCCTGACACGAGCCATGTGTTGACGGTGAACTTCCGTCAACCTAGCCATGAGTTTACCTTCGGTGTTGGCATGAGTTTTATATCTTATCCATTGGTACTAACCCCCTTAGTATAACAAGTTCGTTTGTGCATGTCGGTTTTGGAGTTTAGTGTTTATTTAGGGTTTTAGTGTTGAAAGCAAGACTTCCCGGATAAGTTCATCAAGCACCTTGTGACAAGATCTTGAAGCCCGGTACAAGTCATGCAATGAAGCAAACATGACTCCAAGAAGCCCAGGGACCAAACCCGAGAAGATGACAAACTCCGAGGATCTAGCCAGAAAAGTGCTGAATCTTGCAAGACAAGGAGCTTCGTCCAACTCGGAGAGAAATTGACGACAAGGGCCCACATGCAAAAGGGAGAAGGATCTAGAAGACTTGAGAACCAACGCCGGGCGAAGGAGGCCGCGGACTGGGTCGAAATGGGCCCAGGCCGGTCGGTCCAAGGCGGCCGGCCCAGCCTGTTTGAAGGCCCATTCGCCCCCCCCCTTTGACCTAGGTGCCTCTCGGGCTATTTATAGCCCCCTGACCGAGAGCCACACATCAACCAATTCGTCATCCACCGCCAAGGAGCAAAGAAGCTTGAGGTACTCCATCTCGGAGATGAGGGTCGTGCTAGTTGTTGACGCGAAAAGTGCACTCAACGCCAATCACACGGCAAGCCGAACAAAGGCGGCTTCACACGCGCGAGAGGGCGGAAGACGTGCCGATCAATTTTCCCCGAAAATTAACAAAAGATAATGTAGTTAAATACCAAAGCTTGGAACTTGCCGGGTGGTACCGGACGGTTCCATATTTACGGCTAAAAAGCCAAATGAGATGACATATAGCTATAGAAAAGCTATCTGCCAACGATTTGCAACCAATCGGGAAAGCGTAAAGAGAAACAATGACACTGCCGAATGGATGACGTAAGCATGACAGCAATCGGTCTTTGTTTGAACAAGAATGCACGTGCACAGAGTCATGACCGATCCCCATGAAGATTAACATTAAATAAACAAATAAGGTAAAGCACGAACGTAAACATGTCTTAAACAAGCATGCATAGATCCAAAGCACTAGTCTACCGCATGTCTAGTTACTTTAAAAAAACCCGTCTAGTACGAATATCAGGCAAATCTATCCACCGCATGATACAACTTGCAAGAAAACGTACCACTTTCCACAAATAGATCTATCCACCGCATGATACAATCTAAATATGGAAAGCTAAAAGCACACACCATTTAAAGCATGGATAACGCACGTGTTCTACTCGTGGAGAAACATAACCGAACGCGGCTGAACAGCCGATCCGGGGTCCATGAAGAAGGAACAAACATTACCAAGTGAATAAATCTATCAGATTGATTTGGGAATCTAATCCACCGGATGACTAGCTCCAAAGCAACCCAAAAACCTGTATCTACCGCATGACACCCGGCTCTTTCAAGATTTATACGAACATGAGCAAGCTTGAATCCGCAACACGTAACAACCTAGATCGATTCGGTTTCGGCTATCGGAAAGCACAAGATCCCCTTGTTAACGTATGAAATCTACTCGAATAAGGATCATAAAAAGATAGAGCCGATCCAAACCCATCTAGATTGGGCAAAGGTGTGTCACATGAATTGAAACATAAAGTAAAACTCAAGATAACACGGGGTAACTTAATGAATCTATTGGATCTTGCCACAATCCAATAGAGCCGATAACTAGCTTCAAGCTAGATCTTAGCCTACCGCATGGCTCATGATCCAACAAGAAACCTTCTTGAACCAAGCTTGAATCTACCGCATGACACGAAGCATGGTAACAAGACTACTTGCATCAGATCTAAATCCACCACATGATACTAGACATGATACAAGGTTGCGGTACTCACGGAGGTCGACGGATCGATTAGCCCTCTCGAAGAATTCGACGACACGACAAGGACTCTAGGGTTTGGCGTAAGGCCGGTGTGTATTGAGGAATGATTGTGTCTGTTACATACATTCAGGGGTCATATTTATACCCTGTTGAGTACAACTTCGAATGGATTCATTGCCTAACTTATCTCTAAGCTTGATCGCCTATCCATCCATTCGTCTCCCCTGATTGAGCCACGTCACCATCCAACCCCGCAAAATCAGCTCTACTGTTCTTTTGCCGAACCGGAGCAGATAGCCGACCGCGGATCCTTTTGCCGAATATCTCTGAAAATATCCTTCCTTCCACCAGACGGACTCTTTATCGAACCGGACCCACAAGTCAGACTCCTTACCAAATTTTGGTGTTAACACATGCCCCTTCAATTGTGGGATAAAAGTAATTTTGTTCCACAATTGACTCCAGCCACGAATACTTCAAAATCGAATCTGTCAACACCTGTTCTTCGCAATCCGCCGGAATCTTCATCCAGATCCAACCCTAGATCTCCTTGTTCCGAGCTCGAACCTCCAATGGCAGCTCAGCACCAAGATACTCAGGTAAACTCATTCCCCGCAAGCCTCGTTCGGCATTTAGGTTTTCAATTTCACCTGAGATTTCCTTTTCCGCTTTTCTTCCGGGAGCCTTCTCTTGCTCTTTTGATTCCTACCGAGGCCAATTCGAGGTCTTATTATCTTGGTCCCGTGGGGAACTCTGATCCTCGAGATTTCATAGCAGCTGAATCTCAGAGAATCCCCTTTAAAGCAGCTCTGTCTCCACCGGCTCAATGGCAAGACGCTTTCAAGAACTGGCCTTTACCTCCAATTGCAGGCTGGAGAACTTGGTATCGGAGGATTCTTGCAGATAAGAGTGGATTGACCAACCTAGACACCCTCCGTATCGCCCAGTGCTTGGAGTTGTCAGTGGCTGAGACCCCTAAGAACGAAGACCTCCTGATAGCCGCCTGCCACTTCTGGTCAAATGGCGTCAACGCCTTCCTTTTTGGGCATGGCCCAATGTCTCCAACTTTGGCCGATGTATATATGATCACCGGCCTTGACATCACGGGGTCCGTCCGGCCACTGGAGCTTCAAAAACTCTTCACGCCAGACAGGGGTAAAGCCAGGGAACGGCTACAAGAATTACATCTTGAAGCACATGAAAGACAATCCCCTTGGTGATGTTGAATACGAGCCTTTACGAACATGTGGCTGTGCGGATTTGTTTTACGTGGCAAAGCCAACGAGCCCACCTTGAACCATATCGCAATGGCGACTCATCTGGCTGGTGGCAATCGCCTTCCCCTGGGAAAATTCTTCTTGGGCAGTGTATACCATATGCTCCACCAGGCTGTCACCCAGATGTATACCAGCCAAAGGATAGCATGCGTCAATGGCCCTTGGTGGTTTGTTCAAATGTGGCTGCAGCTCCACATGCATCAGATCATTGGTGTCGATTTGAACTCCAGGTTCTTCCCCTTGTCTAATCACCCCGAAGGAGAACCTCAAGCTACCAGAGGATGCCAGACCTACGGAGAAGCGGCTTCAACTGTTCTCGTTCAGCAGGACATTAGCCAGTTTTTCGAGTTATTCTTCAAAGGTTTCCCCGATCCCCTCTGGCTTCCTTACCTGGGCAACGACACCTTGACCTTCCCTGTTGAATTTTCCTTTGAGCCCGGCCATCAAGATGGGAGATTCTTAGAGATTCTCAACATCATAATCCGCCCATGCATACTACCGGCCGAGTTCAATGGAGGGCGGCAGAATGTTAGCACCTATGAGTATTATCAGCCCAATGTAAAGGATAGGCAAATTGGATGTGGACGGATGCCCCCAAGGCTATTTACGCATGAATTTCTTAAGCCCGGGGAGGAAATCAAAGAAAGTATGCACGGCGACGGGGGTCTTTCAATATGTGTGTAGCCCTACTATTTATACCTGTCCTTTCATGCCCACAACCATAGCTCACCCCACCTTTAACTCCTGGTGGCAAGAATTCCACGATCACATCTTCAGTGAGCCTGTCCATGTGTTCTGTGCAGAGTTGGTGCCTGACTTCCTGCCAACCTCAGATGTAATACAATGAACCTTTGGATCAGACATGTCCTCTTTATTCATGATTCTGACCTTCATCTTCTTGTCCACAGAACACAGTGCCTGCCCCTCGAGCCAGGGAAATTGCTTACAATGCTGAAGGCCCAATTTCAGCACTGGGATTCAAATCCACAACTCTGCATCAATTAATGGCCAGGTATGCTACAACGGATCCCGGCCTTTCTAGCCTTGCTGCCGACGGAGGCAAGGCACACGCATCCGATTGCCCCTCCAAGTGCTAAAAGGAGAAGGACTGTCAAGAAAGTGCTTGTTGAGGTAAAACCCTTTACCTTCTTGATTACCAGGTTACTCTGTTCTTGATGAATCATATCATTGTGCATTTTCAGACCAGAGCCCAGCAGCCTTCAGAACCAGTACCTGCCAATGCTCCATCCACCGGTATGACCCTTACTGTTTTTTTCTTAAAGATGAACACTGGCATTTACCCTTCCAATTTGACATTTGCAGAAGAAACAATGGAAGAGCAACTTGTAAATGTTCCGGTAGTCCAGCAAGCAAGTCCATCTGGGGCTGAATTACCTATCCCAGTGGAGATCTCATCTTCATCACCTTCTGCAGAAGCAGCACATTCTCCAGAGATGAATCTCCCATTCCAGCCGGAGCCACCAAGTCCTCCAAGGGTGCAATCACCTGTTGGTCATGCAGAGACAATAGTCCCAACAGAGGTGGTCCCTACTCCCCATCAGCCAGAAGTCCACGAGCTAACAGCAGCTGCATCAACACCTCCCAGCTCGGAAGCTTCAGCTCTACCTGGAACACCTCCTTCACCGGTGATTGCCCCTGCTCAAGAAACCAGCGACGAGGTATCCATCTGCACTTAACTCTGCTACTTCCGCGTTTAGCATTCTTAACTCGGCAATATTGCTTCTCAGGGTCAGGCTCCATCATTATCAAGCCCGCTGTCAGAAATCGATCCAGCTGCCGAGGTGATGGCAAGAGCATATCAGCCTCTGTCAGATGAAGTGTTATCAAGGCTTAAGGAAATTGTTGCTTGGCTAGAAAAGGATGCGCAGGATCAGTTCAGAGATCTTGATCACTTCGAGGAGATGTTTGAATCCATTAGCCAAGAACTTCTAGAAGACATCAGAGTTTCTCTATCATCTGTTTATGGCTTGGACACCCTTTATGCGCCCATCAAGCACGCCTTGAGGAAACTACGCTCCCGCCCGGTTATTGAAAAGAAGAAAGCCGATGCTGAACATGCCATGACCGGGGCGCAATCCCAAGTAGAGAGCCACAAAGATATTCGGCCAACTGCGGAGCTTCTGTGATCTTAAAATTACCGGAAGGCTGCTCTAGAAGCGAACTGAGAAGCCTGACAGCAGAGATAGAGGCTGACAAAGCAAAAATAGCCGAACTCCCCGGATTGATAGAACAGATCCAAGCGGAAGCAAAATCGGCTGTCACCAAGGTAGAGCAATGCAATGCAGAACTCACTGACCTGTCTGGCACTCAAAAAGATTGCCAGGAGCTGCTGGAGAATTCCCGTCTGATAACATCCAATGCTCGTGGTGTAATTGCGAAATATCTGAACATTTGAATGCCCGTCATGATGTATTACCCGAATTGGTCGTTTTTGTAATATTGTCTTGCAATTTGTTTCCTTTCTTCTGCGCACCTTTAAATATAATGCTGAACGACCCATTCGGTACGAAAACGCCTACTCCCGAACGGCACTCTGATTTCCTTTAGCCGAACCGATCAACTGAACACGGCTCAGCCTAGAACTCCAAGCGACCCGCCGGCGGGCTGGCCAAGGAAACCTTTCCACCTTCCGATTTTCTTGGGATATGCGCCACGATCCAAAACCACGACTCGAAGCCACGACTCATCCTGCCAGGCCTATAAATGCAGCCGTAGGTGCCCCTAGCTCTCCACCAGGCCTTCTAGCTCTCGAATCTTTGCCCATCTCAGCCCTTTTGCAAACAGTGCACATCCCAAGCCATCATGGTGCGCCTTCTCAACCGCCGTCTCGCCTCCGACGAGGCGAGAGGGGAGCACGCGCCAACGCGCGCGGAGGCAATGATCATCAATCCCTTTTCTTTGATTCGACTTTGATTTTCTTCTTGCCTTGACGACCATCCCTTTTTTCTCAGATTGATCCAGTGGAATCCGTCTCCGGCGCCGGCCAATCAACCCGTTCTCGACGACTCCTCGGAGTCCGATGGCCACTCCCCCGTGCCGTACGGGGAGGTCGATGCCCTCCGCTTCAAGGAGGAACTGGAGGCGTCCCGGCGTGAGCTGGAGGAGGTCTCCAAGAAGGCGGGCGTGGCCGAGCTAAAATGGGAGGACCAGCGCAAACAGCTGCTGGAGGCCATCGACGGTACGGCTCTGAAAATGATTCTTGATCCAGCTTGGCCTTTGATGCTAATCCTTTCTGTTTGCTCCTTGCAGCCCGCGACGCTGAGCTCAACCAGCTAAAGGCGCTGGTAGAGCAGTTGGCCGAGAAGGTGAATGCCCGCGGCGACACGCCGGCGGAGCGCCTTGCCGCGGTGGAGCACCGCGTCGACGAGGTGGTCGTCCATGGCGTTCGTCTGGGCACCACCTTGGGCTCGGCCGCAATGGCGACGCATACGGACGTCGACTATTCCACCGGGCCGCGTGGCTTCCGGGCGGCGCGCCGAGGACATCGACGAGATCGAGCTCATCTTGGAGCGCCTTGATGGCCACGGCGACGCCATTGCCGAAATTACTCATCCCCAATCTGTGCCGAATAGGCTTTTCGACTAGATTGTACTAGGGATATGTAAATATCGGCAATAGATGGAGAACTTTTGCATTCTGTGCTTGTCCTGTGATGACTTCCTCTGCATTTTGCATCTGCGAATTCCTTTTTCTTTGAATGCATTCGGGACTATCTTGAGCCGAACGTGCAAGAACAACTGCCCCTTGGCACAAAATCCACAACGGATCCCGATTCGGCAATCCATCGATACTGTTCAAGAGAAAAACCCTTCGTACTTGGGGGAAAAACCCTGCCGTTTGGTATTCCAGCAGTGTGCACTGACCGGTCATCACTCCCAACGCACCCCTTGGTCAATAAAATAGCCTGCCAGGGTGCCCTGCAAATCCACTCGCGCACTCATCCATCATTTCTCATCTCCTCCCCCGTCCTTAGAGAAGAAAACCCCAAGCCATGGACAAAGGCAAGCAGCCCCGGGAGAGCGGCTCATCAAAGAAGCGCACGATTCGAAGTAAGTTCTCTCTTGATCTACTCCTCGCTCTCCCGCTTGATCTCGTGCTTCATGTTTTCTTCTTACACCCTTCCGGCCCTTGATGCGCTCCCCGAGGAAATCATCGGAACCGAAGATGTGCCCGAGTACATCTCCTCCGATTCCTCCCTTGAGGCGGAGGATGCCACGCCCGAACGGAGGATCAACCATCAGCTGCGCCGCCGTGTGCGGCATCTGGAGCACGGCCTTAGGGACATCACCGCCCGTTGCCAAGCCGAGCGCGAGCGTCGCATGGCTCTGGAAGCACTAGTAGGGGGTAAACGCTTCTGACTCCCTCTTGACCTCGTGCTTGTACTTGGATTTCTTGCCCCTAACCTTGATACCTCCGCTTCAGATGTCTCTGACAGGTACAACAACCTGAAGGCGGCCTGGGACAGCTTGGTGGAGGCCGCCAATCGTGGTCACCCCCATGCGTTCCAAGTTGCTGTCACGGTAGTCCTGGAACAACTGAAGAGGAAGCAGCCGAAGAAGTAAAGAAAAGATTGCATCATACTTTCGCTTCTTCCTCCACGCCTTCTGCTTCCCACCTTCTCAAGGACCTGACCACCAGGGTTGTTCGATGTAATCCTGCAAGAAGCAGTTGTAATGTAGTTTTTGTGCTAAGGGCAATGCATTTAGGCACTGGCCATTTCTCCTCGTTTCTAGGATTTTTGTTCTGAAGGCGGCCTCATTCTTGAGCACTGCTATCTCTCGTGCCGTATGCGTGTAATCATCGATCAATCTCAATGCTAGGATAATATTTCTTCGGATATCTTCCATTTATCGCCGCGGAAAATTCTTCTCCTAGCAAAGTTTTCAATATGTATGCATTACGGGGACGCATCCGACCACACGAAAAGGCCCTTCCCGGTTAGGGGACCATTTGCCGAATTCATCGTATTTAGTTCCAATCGGCAATAACGCTTTCCATACTAGATCGCCCTCTGCAAATTGCTTTACTTTTACCTTCTTGTTGTAGTACTTGGCAACCCGCAGCTTGTTTTTCTCAATGTTTTCCAGGGCCCTAAGACGAATCATATGTAAATCCTCTAGCTCATCCATCATCAGGCTACTGTAATCCTTGGAGCTCAACTTACTCTGCAGCACCACTCTCCTTGAATCCGATTGCATCTCCCAAGGCAGGATTGCGTGATGCCCGTAAACCAATTCGTAAGGAGAAGTCTTTGTGGCTCCGTGGGGGGCCATTCGGTAAGCCCACAGTGCTTCGGCCGAGAACCGAATGCCACCTTCTTGGCTTCGATCGATCTTCTTCTATATCGATTTGATCATGATCTTATTAGAACCCTCTCGCCCGACCATTAGCTTGGGCATAATAGGGAGAGGAGTTAAACAATTTGATCCCCATGCTTTCGGCAAATTCTCTGAACTCCAGTGACACGAATTGTGCCCCTTGATCAGTGGTAATCGTTTGAGGGATCCCAAATCGATAGATGATGTGCTCCTTGACAAATTCAATCATGTTTTCTGACGTCACCTTCTTCAACGGGATCGCCTCAACCCATTTAGTGAAATAATCTGTAGCCAAAAGCACGAACTTATGCCCCTTGCTAGACGGTGGGTTAATTTGGCCAATCAGGTCTATACCCCATCCCCTGAATGGCCATGGCTTGATGATGGGATTCAATGCTGATGCAGGGACTCTTTGAATGTTTCCGAACCTTTGACAATCCTGACATCCCTTGTAATATTCAAAGCAGTCCTCTAAAATCGTCGGCCAAAAGCATCCAGCTTGTCTAATAACCCACTTCATACGGTAGGCCGATTGGTGCGCTCCACATATCCCATCGTGCACTTCGCTCATCATGTTCTTGGCCTCTTCTGGACCCAGGCATCGTAGTAATACCCCGTCTAATGACTTATAGTATAGATTATCATCCAGAAGAACGAACTTAATGGCCTTGTACCTTAGCTTCCTAGAGACCTTGCGGGATGGATCCTTCAAGTAATCAATGATCTCTTTTCTCCAATCATCTTCTGCAAGATCCGCCCCTAGTGCATGTATTTCTGCGGCAAACGCTTCTTGACTCTCTTTGTAACCAGAGGCGCTCTGAGCCAGCCTGTTTGCTTCCTCGTTATGTTCCCTAGGAATATGCTGCAGAGTTACTAATGGAAAGCTCTTCAAGATCTCCCTGCATTCTTCGTAGTAACTCCTCAGTGCTTCACTTCTGCACTCGTACTGGCCGTTCAATTGCTTGATTACCAGCTCTGAATCCCCATAGACTTCAACTGAAACGGCCCCTGCTTCTCTTAAATATTGAAGCCCTCGAAGTAATGCCTCGTACTCAGCCTGGTTATTTGTGACAGTGGGTTGTATAGGAATGGCAAATTCAAACATCTCACCTCTGGGCGAAATCAGTAGGATCCCTACTCCCCCACCTTTACCACACGATGATCCATCAAAAAATAGAGCCCAAGGGGTAATCTCAAGTAAATCAATTGACGGATCACGATGTTCGGTTATAAAATCGGCAATGATCGACCTTTTATGGCTTTTGCCGATTCGAACTTCAATTCAAACTCCGATAAAGCCAAAATCCACTTGCCAATCCTGCCGTTCAAAATTGGCATAGATAACATATGTTTTATCACATCAAACTTGGAATACACAGTGCATTCGGCATTCAACAGGTAGTGCCGAAACTTTGTACACGAGTAGTACACGCAAAGGCACAGTTTTTCTACAGCCGAATACCTGGTCTCAGGATCAAGTAGTTTTCGGCTAAGATAAGCTACTACCCGCTCCTTCCCTTCAAATTCTTGAATAAGGGCCGATCCAATGGTTTGGGTATCGGCCGCCACGTACAACTTGAAAGGCTTGTTTAGCTGAGGAGGAACCAAGACCGGCGGCTCCTTCATGTACTGCTTGATTTCATCAAAAGTTTTTTGTTGTTCGTCGCCCCACGTGAACTTCGATCTTTCTTGAGCTTCAGCAATGGAGAGAATGGCAACACCTTCTGTGACAAATTTGAAATGAATCTTCTCACGAAGTTGATCTTGCCGAGCAGTGATTGTAACTCCTTGAGGTTAGTTGGAGGGACAACTTCATCGATGGCCTTCATGCTCTTCTTGCCAACTTCGATTCCTCCCTCGTGGACCAAAAACCCCAAGAATTCCCCAGCTGATACCCCAAAAGCGCACTTGTTTGGATTCATCTTCAAACCGTGTTTCCGGGTGCACTCTAAGGTTTTCTTCACGTCTTCCAAATGGGTGTCATGACTTAGGGATTTGATCACCACGTCATCAATGTAGATCTCCACAATTTTGCCGATCAACTCATGAAAAATGTAATTCATGGCCCGTTGATAGGTTGCACCGGCATTTTTTAACCCAAATGTCATGACTATCCACTCGAACAGGCCTATATGACCAGGACATCTGAAGGCCGTCTTTGATATGTCTTCTATTGCCATGAAGATCTGATTGTATCCCGCATTGCCATCCATGAAGCTAATCACCTTGTGCCGGCGGCGGCGTCGATCAACAAATCGGCAATAGGCATCGGGTATCCATCCATCGGAGTAGCTCGTTCGGTCCCTAAAATCTATGCAAACCCGCATTTTTCCATTCTTCTTGTACACGGGGACGATGTTAGATATCCACTCCGCGTATCCGCATGGCCGAACGAAGTTTGCATCAAGCAATCTTTCAATTTCCTTCTTCACATCGGCCAATACCTCATCCTTGTAGATTTTCCGGGGTGGTTGCTTATATGGTTTGAAACCGGGCTTGATTGGCAACCGATGCTCGACGATGGAACGATCCAATCCAGGCATCTCCGAATAATCCCAGGCGAAGCAATCCTTGTATTCTTTGAGAAGCTCAATCAAATTCCCCCTGAAGTCCGGCTGCAAATTTGCACTGATGAACGTCGGCCTTGGCTTATCACCGTTTCCAATGTCAACCTGCTCTAGTTTATCAGCCGACATGAATCCTCGCCCTAATTTGCCGTCAGTGCCATCCACGGGGTTCTCCATTAAAAATTGCTATAAGAGCCGACTGCTTGAATCGGCTGTTGGTCACTGCTGACAGGTTCAACAGGACCTTCCCCCCAGTCTTTGCCTGAGAAGCAATCAATCCCCTGGTATTCCCAGAAAGCTGGTTCCATGTTGGCCACGCTCACGGAATCATCTGCTTGGACGACTTCGATCTCATCGTCCACCCACCGGATGAGCTATTGATGCATGGTGGATGGGACGCAAGCAGCTTAGCATGAATCCAGTCCCGCCCAAGCAGCAGGCTGTAGGCTCCTTTGCCCTCAATGACAAAGAAGGTGGTGAGCAGCGTCTTGGACCCGATCATCAAGTCCACGTGAGCGCATCCCTTGGTGTCTGACGGGTTCCCGGCGAAATCATTCAAGATGATGCTCGTAGGTGTCAAATCGCTCGGGCCCATACCAAGCTTCCTGAAGGTGGTGTACGGCATCACGTTGACTGCCGCTCCACCGTCGACGAACATCTTGGTCAATGGCTTGCCATTGACGTATCCCCTCAAGTACAGCGGCCTCATGTGACGGTTCTTGGCCGGCTTGTCGAAGATGGCCTGCTTGGCCAGCACCAGTTGTGCCATCATCCCCTCGGTCTGCTCATCGTCGAAGGAAGCTTCTTCCTGCATAACCTGGTTAGCAGGAGCCATGAACTCGTTCGGCAGGAAGTATACCATGCATGCTGGAGCCGAACGCTTCGATCCCTCCGGTTG
The DNA here is from genome assembly GCA_947561735.1 of Cenchrus americanus. Taxonomy (NCBI): domain Eukaryota; kingdom Viridiplantae; phylum Streptophyta; class Magnoliopsida; order Poales; family Poaceae; genus Cenchrus; species Cenchrus americanus. The sequence goes on from OX387240.1 coordinate 199,920,741, forward strand.
GTCTTTGGGGCGCCACACCTGGCGCGTCTGGATTCCGGCCTGCCTCAGCTCGCGGTTCCTCAAGCGCTGGACCCGTCTCTTCTGGCTTCTCCTCAGGCCGGGCGGGCACCATTGCCCCTTCTGCCAGATGTAGTCATCTTCGTCCTCTTCTTGATCAGCCCACCCGAGATCGGCTTGGCGCTTCCCGGGATGATCGATGACTTCAATTTTTTGGCGCCGATCCCCATTAGGGTGGATCCTTCCAAGTCTTTCGTGGACGGATCGGTGATTGGCGGTTTCCCGCCCGTACTCAACATGCCCGTCACCGCATTCGGGACGGCTTCTTCAACGTGGGCAGCTTTAAACCCTCGTTCCGGCAATACCCGAAGAAGGCGCATCCCCCCGTGTGCGCGCTCCTGCTCGCGCGTGTACTGCTCCTGGTCCCTTCTGCGCGCCTCTTCTTCGGCTCTGCGTTGCTCCTCCTCGTAGCACCGTTTTTGGTAGCGCTCTTTCCCTATCTGGCGCTGCCATTTGTTGAGGAGGATGCGCGATGTCACCTTAGGCTTGGCTCTGGAGGATTCCCCAACCTCGATGTGACTTTTAAGAATGCGGGGGGCGTCACCTTGCACCTGCTCCAGAGTCACCTGGCGCTCTGGGTCCACTGCTCCACCTTGTCTAGACCTGGCTGAGGTCAAGACCTTGACTTTCCCCTTCTCCTCGGCTGTTATCACATTAACGGAAAAGCCCACCATGTTTTGAGGAAAAGGGTGGCCATCCAGCTTCATTTTGTTATCGAATTTGAGGTGACCTTCCTGGATGGCCTTCTGGATCCTCATCCTGAAGACCCTGCAGTCATTGATGGAGTGTGAATCCCTGTCATGGAAGCCACAGTAACGCTTTGATTTAACTCCATCAGGCCGAAGCATGGAATGCCCTTCAGGCAGCTTGATTCGGCCTTCTTTCACCAAGAGCTCGAACAATTTATCAGCTTTTGTAATATCAAAGTCGTAAGTGCCCTTGGTCTGCTTGACCCAGCGCTGATTCATTGTCAAAGGCTCTTTACCCCACATGATCTCTGCTGCAGCTATATCCAACTCATCGTCAGAATCCTCGAACAGATCAGCTTTGTCCAGGAATTGGTTGTAGATGTCAGCGACATCGTGCTGCTTGCCAAACTTGGGGTCTTTCTTGAGGCCATATGCCTGATTGCTCATCAGAGATAACTTTTGTGATAGCTGGCCCAGGTTCTCAAATTCCATCCCAAATAACTTCTCGCGCACGGCCGGCAACATCCCGGCGACGGCCATATCAGCCAACTGATCGTCTGGCAAGTTCAGCGAGAAACACATGCCTTTGACTTCCCTGAATCTTCTAAGAAATTCCAGCGGCGTTTCGCTGTGCCTTTGCTTCAGGGTGGCGAGATCAATCAGTTTCTTCTCAGAGCTGCCGCTGAAGTAGTGAGTGTGGAACTTCCGTTCTAAGTCCTTCCATCTGGCCACTGACTCAGGAGGAAGGGACGAGAACCACTGAAACGCTGGCCCTGTTAGTGAGGCGGGGAAGTAACGGACCCTGAACGTCTCCTCGGCTGAGCATTCCCCGAGCTGCATGAGATAGCGAGCGATGTGCTCGACCGTGCTCGTCTCGTCTTGCCCCGAGAACTTTGTGAACTCTGTTGGAGGCTTCACCCTTGGCGGCAAGAGCACGTTGTAGTACCAATCGGGGAACGGCGGCCTATAGGCGGGTCCCGACATCTTTGGCTTGAGGCCGAACCGATTCTCGCATCAATTCGGCCATCTTGCGCGCCGGGCGTCGTCCTCTTGCGCGCCTGCAGCTGGCGCGTATCCTGGGTGCGGGAAGGCGTCGAACGCTCCGTAGTTTTCCACTTCGTGATAACCACCACCGTACGGATTCTTCGCGCCCGGCTGGCCGATGGAGCAATCCTCCGGCTAGGATCAAGTGGGGCCCCGCACGAGCCGAACGCTATGTCTCCGTACGTAGGCCGATACGGATTCGGCCGTTGCATAGGGCCGACCCGTGCCGCCCCGTGGTGGCGGCGAACCGGGCCGACTCCCCGAAGCTTGTAACGGGGGCGAGGCCGGGCCGACCCCCGGTGCCGTGCGGAGGGGGCCGGAACGCTTGGCTTCCGCAGCTCGAGGAGGAGGCCGCCGCGGCCGGCTCCGCAACGGCGGCCGCGAGCTTGATTCACCCGGCCTCCACGCTCTTCCCCCGGCCGGTGCCTTGCCGAACGCTTGCTCCATGCCCGGGCCAAAGATGGCCACCATCATCTGTTGAAGCGATCCGAGGAAAGCCTTGTTGTGCTTGGTAAGCATGTAATCTGCTGACTCTTGGAATACTCGCGCGCATTCCTCCTTTTCCTGCTGAGATGTAGCATCGCTTTCCCCCGGTAGCAGCACCCTGGGCATCTCGTTCTTCAGATACGGGACGCCGCTTCTATTCTTCTTAAACGACAGCAGGCACTTCTGCTGAAACTGGTCAACGACGTCTTGGAGTTGCTGCCGCTGCTCTGGGGAAAGGTCTTCAAGGTTGACATCCATGAGGTCTGCGATCTCAGGCATCTTGAATCTATTCGGCTGTTGTCCCACCAGGCGTGCCAAAAAGTGTGTTGACGCGAAAAGTGCACTCAACGCCAATCACACAGCAAGCCGAACAAAGTCAAGCTTCACACACGCAGAGAGCGGAAGACGTGCCAGTCAATTTTTCCTGAAAATTAACAAAAGATAATGTAGTTAGATAAAGCTTGGAACTTGCCGGGTGGTACCAGACAGTTCCATATTTACGGCTAAAAAGCCAAATGAGATGACATATAGCTATAGAAAGCTATCTGCCAACGATCTGCAACCAATCGGGAAAGCGTAAAAAGAAACCATAACACTACCGAATGGATGACGTGAGCATGACAGCAATCGGTCTTTGTTTGAACAAGAATGCACGTGCACAGAGTCATGACCGATCCCCATGAAGATTAACATTAAATAAACAAATAAGGTAAAGCACGAACGTAAACATGTCTTAAACAAGCATGCATAGATCCAAAGCACTAGTCTACCGCATGTCTAGTTACTTTAAAAAAAACCCGTCTAGTACGAATATCGTGCAAATCTATCCACCGCATGATATAACTTGCAAGAAAACGTACCACTTTCCACAAATAGATCTATCCACCGCATGATACAATCTAAATATGGAAAGCTAAAAGCACACACCATTTAAAGCATGGATAACGCACGTGTTCTACTCGTGGAGAAACATAACCGAACGCGGCCGAACGTACCGATCCGGGTCCATGAAGAAGGAACAAACATTACCAAGTGAATAAATCTATCGATTGATTTGGGAATCTAATCCACCGGATGACTAGCTCCAAAGCAACCCCAAAACCCGTATCTACCGCATGACACCCGGCTCTTTCAAGATTTATACGAACATGAGCAAGCTTGAACCCACAAAACGTAACAACCTAGATCGATTCGGTTTCGGCTATCGGAAAGCACAAGATCCCCTTGTTAACGTACGAAATCTACTCGAATAAGGATCATAAAAAGATAGAGCCGATCCAAACCCATCTAGATTGGGCAAAGGTGTGTCACATGAATTGAAACATAAAGTAAAACTCAAGATAACACGGGGTAACTTAATGAATCTATTGGATCTTGCCACAATCCAATAGAGCCGATAACTAGCTTCAAGCTAGATCTTAGCCTACCGCATGGCTCATGATCCAACAAGAAACCTTCTTGAACCAAGCTTGAATCTACCGCATGACACGAAGCATGGTAACAAGACTACTTGTATCGATCTAAATCCACCGCATGATACTAGACATGATACAAGGTTGTCGGTACTCACGGAGGTCGACGGATCGATTAGCCCTCTCGAAGAATTCGACGACACGACAAGGACTCTAGGGTTTGGCGTAAGGCCGGTGTGTATTGAGGAATGATTGTGTCCGTTACATATATTCGGGGGTCATATTTATACCCTGTTGAGTACAACTTCGAATGGATTCATTGCCTAACTTATCTCTAAGTTTGATCGCCTATCCATCCATTCGTCTCCCTGATCGAGCCACGTCACCGTCCAATCCCGCAAAATCAGCTCTACTGTTCTTTTGCCGAACCGGAGTAGATAGCCGACCGCGGATTCTTTTGCCGAATATCTCTGAAAATATCCTTCCTTCCACCAGACGGACTCTTTATCAAACCGGACCCACAAGTCAGACTCCTTACCAAATTTTGGTGTTAACACTAGTTGTCTAGGGTCTCCCTAGCCGACGTGGGAACCTTGCATGGAAGACCACGTCGGAGCTCCAGGGCAAGGATCAAGATCGAGGTAGGATACCGGTGGTGATCTTGTTCATGTACTCATTCATGGTGAAGTCTTTGAGTGAATCCGATTTCTAGCGATCAAGTGTCTTCTCGATGTTTTTGTTCTCCTTTGGTTTTGCTTCTTCCCTAATCTATACTTAAGATAGATTGCATAGGGTGCTCTTTTAGCCGTGGTAGCTAAAGGTGCATACCGGACCGACCAAGTGATTTCAACTTGTTCTTATCGAACTCGCCCTAGACTACCGGCATGAATAGGGGTGCATTGTGACAGAACGGTGGCTTTGAAAGGCGGGCATTTTCGGAATCGGACCGGAGGCCACGGTTTAAAGATGCTTTTAATGAGATTCGCTTTTCTATCTTCATCTATCTTGTTTGGAGTTACAACATAAGCATGATCTAGACTCTCTAGATTGGTTATCTCTTGCTTTCTCTTGCTACCTCTTAGTAGATTAGATTAGATGTGTTTTCTTGACGATCAATTACATTAGATGCAACTTGGTTCTTCAAAAGGATTTTCCTTGCTTTACTAGATTGAATCCTTGCGTTGCAGATTGTTCTACGGATTCGATATCTTGGGTTCACCACTCGAGGGAAGAAGGGTCCCTTAACTATGACAGGGGATTTGTCCGCTTGCAAATCCATATGAACTTTGATACGAATATACACCGTCAGCACCATGTGTATATGAAAACTTGGACTCGAGTGCATGAGGACCAGGAGCGTCCCGGTGGTCGATGGATGACCGCTCCTCAGTGATGAGTGATTGACAACGGGTGTTGGACTGACTCTTGGCTCAGTGCGCAGTGTAGGCCGCGGTCTAGTTCGTGTTGTTGCGGTGAAGAACAGGCGCGGAAGGTCTTCGGGAGATGGAAAGACAAGTAGGCTCGGTTCGAGGGACCCGGTGGACGGCGGGACTAGGTGCGGGCCACATGGTGGCGATACGAGCAAGACGAAGTCATGGACAAACGAGCCGGTGCACGGTGGCGGTCGAGTCAAGTGGTTTGGCGGGAGGCCGGACCGAGCACGCGGGGTTTGGTGGTTTGCCCACAAAACCATCGGAGGACGGTTTCTCGGTTTGGGCCTCAAAACCAAGTCCGAGGGCCCAACACGACGGAGACGGGATCCAGGCGTGTCGGGAAGCTTCGAAGCGGAGGACACGTGGCGGGATCGCATGGCTTGCGTTGGGAGGACGCAGGGTGCGGCAAAGGCGTGGCTGTCCGATGGCAAGACCCACAAACATTACCTCAATGCCTCTACGTGGGTTGTCGCCAGTAATTAAGTTAGGGGTAGTCGAGTCATTTACCACTCCGGCGGGACCTGATATATAAGCCATGAGTGTGTGTGGATGGCTCTCTCTCTCCGCGACTTAAGGTTTCATTTCCCCCCCTCCCATTTCTCATTTTCGTAGCTATTTTCTCCTCCATTTTTCTCTAGGCTAGCATGAGAGCTTCATGTGAGATTTGTTGAGAGGGATGGATGCTAGGGCGGCATGCTAGACCTTGTGAATCTTTCTTGGTTTGTATAGAAGATTCGGAGTTGTGTTTTTCATGGTCTCGTTTGTGCTTGTTTTTGTTGCCCTTGTTTTCGGTGTGATTCCGCGGATTTGAGTGGGTTTCTCCCCGGATTTCTTTAAGGGAAACATGGATGGATGTCTCACGCATCTTTGTGATTGATCTTGTGCCCTCAAACACCGGAAACCACTTCGATTCAAGGATTTTCGTTCGGTGCTCTAGTTTTTGGTGGTTCAAAGGATTCGCGATTCCCGGTGATTTAGGGAGTAAGGAGGCAAGACTTTTGGGCTATAGCATCCTTGTGTGACGCTTTTCAAGTCCCCAAACCCTTGTCTCCACAGCTTTCTACCGTTTGGGAAATCTCGATGATGATTTGGGGGAGTTGACCTTCGAGGTCGTGGAGTTTTTCGGCTCGTCCGTGTAGGGGCGGACGATCCGCGGGTGTCGGCGGACGGTCCGCGCGGGTGCCGTTCGTCGGGTGTTCTTCGTGTTCTTGCTCTCCTTTCACTTCGATCCGTCGTGACATTGAGTTTTGGTTGGGCGAAGTTTCGGACGGTCCGCGTGTACCGGGCGGACGGTCCGCGGTGCCCGGCGGACGGTCCGCGTGCTCCCCGCGGACGGTCCGTTTCTCGAGGTTCGCCACCGGAGGTTCTCGTTCGCTTTAACGGACGGTCCGCGGCTCGGGCCGGGACGCTCCCGCGGCAAGGGTGCGGACGGTCCGCGGTACCCCGCCGCGGACGGTTCGCGCGGCCCATCGCGGACGGTGCCCCCCCCCGCCCGGCGACGGTCCGCCGCAGGCCGAGTGCTTTGCTTCTTGGTTCGATTCCTCCCTTCCTTCCTCGTGCTTCCGCGTGTGCTTCAAGGAATCGTTCCTAAGACTAGAGGTTGATCTATAACCTCGTTGTCTTGGTGATTGGTGTGTGATTCGATCCATCGCTTGTGTGTGACCGGGATTTGACTAGGGTATAGGCCGGGTTCTTTGAGAAGAATTTTTACCAACTCCTATTCACTCCCCCCCTCTCTATTCGCCATCTGATCCTTCAATTGGTATCAGAGCTTGGTGTCGGATTCTTTGCGACTTTGACAAGTCTCGAATCCTAAGATGGCGTACGTTGAGCGGTGCGGTCCGCCGCACTTCGATGGCAAGGGTTACCACAAGTGGGCGGCTCGTATGATGATCTTTCTTCGTGGAAAGTTGTTGGATTTCATTGTGCTTGACAAGACCTATGTTATTCCGGTCAACATCCATACTCTTATGGTGACCGATGCCGGTGCTAAGGCCAAGTATGAGGCAAATGCAAAAGCCGTTGATCACTTGGTCCGAGCTTGTGTGATCCCGAGTTTGAGCGTGTTCGCCATTTGAATCTTGCTTGGCAAATTTGGGAGAAGTTGTTGGTTGTTCACGGTGGTGGTAACCATGTGAACGCTCGCCTCTTTGTCTCTTACCGGATGCAATATGAGAACTTCACTCAACTTCCCGGTGAGGACATCGATGCGATGTTTCGCAGGTTCACCGCCATCGTGAACAACATGAAAGCTAATGTTGAGGATTTTCCTTACACCGAGCATGATCGAGCTTTGAAGCTCTTGCATGTCTCGGATGCAAATGTTTGGGGTGCTAAGGTTGAGGCCATCAAGGAGTCCGGCGCATTTGACTATTGAGTTGGATAACCTCTTTTCTAAGCTCAAGTCGACCGAGGTTGACAGGAAGTTGCAATCCAAGCATGAGGGCTCGACCGACCATAGTCTTGCTCTTGTGGGCGGATCAAAGGGCAAATCTAACCCTTCCCGTCGACGCTTTTCCTTGTCTTCTCTTATGTCTATTCCGGATGAGGAGTTTGATGTGGCCGGGCGAGGAGGAGCCGGCCTTGCTCTCAAAAAGGTTTGATCGACTACACGAGAGTCGGAGGAATGGAAGGCGGAGCTCGGGGACGTGCTACAAGTGTGGCAAGCGTGGTCACTTCATCGCCGAGTGCCCGAAGCGGAGGAGAACAAGTACAAGATGAACGAGTACAAGGTGCACCCGAGGCGTGAAGACAAGTACTCCTCCAAGGGCAAGCACTTCAAAGAAGTCCAAGAGCAAGGACAAGGAGAAGCGGCGACCGAGCAAGGGCAGCTACAAGAAGGACAAGGCAAGAGCCATGGTGGCCGGTGCAAGCGACGTTGACTCAAGCTCAAGCGACGCGCAGTCAAGCTCAAGCAATGAAGATGAAGATGCCGGGAGGGGCAAGTGCAAGAAGAGTGCAAGCCGGAACCTCAGTGGATTGAGCTGTGTGGCGCTTGAAGGCTTTTGTGGCATGGCCCATAGCTTGAGCAAGAAGAAGAGCGACAAGGAAGACAACGACTCCGACTCGGAGGATGAGGTAAATCGTGACCCCGACTCTTTGCTTGCTGAGATCACTAGGTTGAATGGCTTGATTGAAAACCGTGATAGTGTGTTGAGAGATGCTAAGAAGATGAGGAAAGATCTTAGGGCTCAACTTGAGAATGCTAGTGAGAAAGTAGGAGAGTTAGAGTCCAAATTGCTTGAATTGAAACTTGAGAATGACTCTTTGAAACTTGCTCCTACTACTCCTGATGATGTTGAATGTCTTGAGTGTGATGCATGGTTGAATGAGATCAAGTTGCTTAATGAGAAGAATGCTTCCACTTTGGCTAAACTAGATGCTCTTAGGACCGAGTATGATGAGCTTAAGGCTAGACCCACTTTTCTTGGTGCTTGTAAATCATGTCCTACTATGCATGCTAAGCTTGTTGATCCTCGTTCTACTATTAGCTCTTTGGAAGCTTCTTTGAAATCTCCCGTTGTCAATGCATGCACTAGCTATGATGAAGTTACTTTGTGCAATCTTGAACTTACTTCCCGTTTGGATGTCATCTATGAGGAGAATGACTATTTGAGGAAGGTGTTGGGTTGGTTGTTCGGGCAGGAACCTCAATTGAAAATCATGATTGAGGAGTTCAAGAGAGCTGATGGTCGTGGTTTGGGGTTTGAGAAGTTGGGTGAGAAAGTGGGAGAGAACAAAGTGGGGAGAGTGTGTATGAGAAGTGTGTTGAGTCTAACCCCGAGTTTGAGGTGATCGGAGACATCCAAGTCCCACTTCCAAAGGCACCCAAGAACACTTTCACACCAAAGCCCAACCACCTTTGCAACAAGCTTGACATAACCCAAGATCCACCCAAATTTCCACCCAAAACAAATGACTTCCCGTAAACCCGTGAAGTTTGTGAGTGAGAAGGGTGAGAAGTCTAAAGAGAAGCCGGATCCAAAACCAAAACCCATCCCCTTCAGTGTGTGAGTATTGTGGCAAGGAGAGACATCTAGCGAGTTTTGCTACAAAAGGAAGAGGGATGAGAGGCTTGCTAGGGAGCAAGCAAACCAGGACAGGTGTATCGCCGGCCTCATGGTATTCCCGAGCCTAGAGTGCCACTTCCATGGGGTGTGGGAAGTGTGAAGAGTGTTGGTAGAGTTGGACCTCGGGGTGGTAGGTTTGTTAGGAGAGATGATGGTGTGCGTGCTGGTGAGAGGTTTGGTCGGGCTCGTGGTGGTTTTGTCGGACGTCCCCCTACTCGTCCTCAATACGGGTTTAGGGGAGATGATCGCAGCTTTGGGTTCCAGAGGAACTACGTACCACGTTTTCCCCCTCATGGTGCTCGTACTCCTTCCATGGGACATGGGAAGTTTGGTGGCAAGGGAATGATGTTTGCTAACCCCTCTTTTGAGCAGATGGCTCGACACTGGTTTAACTTTCTTTGTGCTAATCCCAATGTCGAGTCGCTAGCTCACTCTCGTTCTTGTTTCTGACTACAGGTAGGAGGCTTGGAGAACATTTGGTTGATCGACTCCGGATGTTCTCGACACATGACCGAAGATAAGAAGTGGTTCTCCAGCCTCACCCCAGTGAAGGAAAAGATGTACATCACATTTGGGGACAATGGACGAGGAAGGGTGATTTCGAGGGTGTTGTGCATGCGAGTGACAAGGTAACGTTGAAGAGGGTTGCTCTTGTGAAGTCTTTGGGTTTCAATTTGCTTTCGGTTTCTCGCCTTGCTTGATGAGGGTTTTGATGTGCGTTTCAAGTCCGGTGAATCTCGTTTGCCGGATTCTCGAGGTGATCTTGTCCGTATGATAATCCCCGAGGGTCGATTTTCGTGGCCGATTTCTCTCGTTCTTTGGGCCCTGCTCGCTGTTTGATGGCCGGTCCTTCTTCTGATTTGTGGAAATGGCATAGGCGGTTGGGACACTTGAGCTTTGATTTGGTTTCCCGCTTGAGTGTTCTTGACCTTGTCCGAGGATTGCCGAGGTTGAAGCTTGAGAAGGATTTGGTTTGTGCTCCGTGTAGGTATGGCAAGATGGTAGCCACTCCCCATCAACCCTGACCGATGTCATGACTGAGCGTCCAACAGAGCTGTTGCATATGGACCTTGTTGGGCCAGCTTGAGTTCGCTCGATGGGTGGGAAGTGGTATGTCCTTGTTGTGGTGGACGATTACTCTCGCTATGCTTGGGTGTTTTTCTTCGAAGACAAGAGTGAGACATTTGGTTTTGTTCGAGATCTGATCGTGAGGTTGAAAAATGAGAGGCATGGGAATGCTATTCGAGCTATCCGCAAGGGATAATGGCTCGCAGTTCAAGAACTCTCGTTTTGATGCATTTTGTCGTGATCTAGGTCTTGAACATCGCTATTCCACCCCTTATGTGCCCCCTCAAAATGGAGTTGTGGAAAGGAAAAATCGGACTCTCTCGTGAGATGGCTAGGACGATGCTTGATGAGCACAGAACTCCTAGGAGGTATTGGGCCGAGGCGGTCAATACGGCTTGTCATGTTTCCAACAGATTTTATTGCGAACTTTCAAGAAGAAGACCTCGTTATGAGCTTATGCATGGTCGGGCACCCAAGGTGAGTCATTTCCGAGTCTTTGGCTGCAAGTGCTTTATTCTTAAGAAGGGAAAACTCGACAAGTTTGAGGCTAGGTCTAGTGATGGTATTTTCTTTGGATATGCTAACCACTCCAGAGCCTATAGGGTGCTTAACCTTGAGACTAACAAAATCATGGAGACTTGCGAGGTAAACTTCGACGAGACAATGCCATGTACCTCTCTTGCCTTTGAATGTGCAGTGATGAGGAGATGGCCGAGGACCTCTTTGAAGAGGAGAAGGATGAAGCCGGAGATGATGATGGAGAGAACCATGCGCCCGAGGGCCGAGTGTGTACCCACTACTTCCCCTACGACCACTACGGAGCGTGGACCGTCTACTTCATGGACAACGACGGTGCGACAAGAGGACCAGGCGAGAGAAGCTGAAGTTGAGGGGGAGGTAGTCTCGAGGCGTGAGGCTCCCCGGCGGATTCAAGAAGTGCATCCCCTGTCAAAGATCATTGGGGACATCGACGAACGTACTACACGGTCAAGGTCCAGGAATTCCTCTCATTTTGCTCATGCTGCTTTTGTTGCCACCTTTGAGCCCAAGGACATTGGACACGCTTTATCTGATGCAAACTGGGTCAATTCTATGCATGAGGAGTTGGAAAACTTTGAGGGGGACTAAGTGTGGGAGTTAGTTGAACCACCTCCAAATTGCCATCCCATAGGAACCAAGTGGGTTTGGAAGAACAAAGAGGGTGAGAATGGGATGGTTGTGAGGAACAAGTCCAGACTTGTTGCTCAGGGGTTTAGTCAGAAGGAGGGGATCGACTATGAGGAGACCTTTGCTCTTGTGGCCCGTCTTGAGGCAATTCGGATCCTTCTAGCCTTTGCCGTGGCTAAAGGGTTCAAGTTGTTTCGATGGATGTGAAGAGTGCTTTTCGAATGGGGTCATAGAGGAGGAGGTGTATGTGAAGCAACCCACACGGGTTTGAGAGTGAGTTGTACCCACACATGGTGTACAGGTTGAAAAGGGCTCTGTATGGCTTGAAACAGGCGCCCCGTGCTTGGTATGGGAGATTGAGAGGTTTTCTATTGAGCAGAGAGTCTGTGATGGTACCGTGGATAGGACCCTGTTTCTCCTCAAGCATGGAAATGACTTGTTGATTGTTCAGATATACGTGGATGATATTGTCTTTGGTGGCTCGTCACATAACCTTGTTGCCAAGTTTGCAGATGAGATGAGCAGGGAGTTCGAGATGAGCATGATGGGTGAGTTGTAGTACTTTCTGGCCGCAAATCAAGCAAGTGAAGAATGGAACATTCGTGCACCGGACCAAGTACACGAAAGACATGCCGAGGAAGTTCCGTATGCAAGATGTGAAGCCGATGTCGACTCCCATGGGGAGTACGACCACTTTGGATGCGGACGAGGACGGAGAACCAGGGGACCGGCGGAGTACATGAGCATGATTGGCTCCCCTCCTCTACCCGACGGCGACGAGGCCGACATACGCCCGCGTGTGTGCCCGTGCGCTCGTTTTTAGGCTTCGCCGAGGACATCACATCGACAGCCATCAAGAGGATCTTCGGTACCTACGATCCGCCCCTAGTCTTGGCCTTTGGTATTCTTCCTCCTCGACTCTCTCTTCATGGTTCCGATGCGGATTTTGCTGGTTGCCGAGTCGAGAGGAAGTCTACTTCGCGGTACTTGCCGCTTTCTTGGTTCTTCGTTGGTTTCATGGTCTTCCCGCAAGCAGCCTAGTGTAGCTCGCCTACCACCAAGGCGGAGTATGTTGCAGCCGCGAGTTGTCGTTCCCGCCTATTGTGGATTTCATACACTTCGAGAGACTTTGGTGAGGAGTGCACCCAGGATGCCACTTCTTTGTGATAGCACCGGCCATAAGCGTAGCTAAAAACCCAGTGCTTCACTCCAGAACCAAACACATAGAAGTGAGGTATCATTTCTTGAGGGACAATGTGGAAAAAGGAACCATTGTGTTGAGTCATGTCCCTACCCAAGATCAGCTAGCCAACATCTTTACAAAGCCTCTCGACCAAGCTACATTTGTGCGCTTGCGGGGGGAACTTGGGGTTTGTTGCCCTTTCTAGTTGATTCTTGGGGGATTTTCTTTTGTATCATATGTATCATACCATGTTTTACTTTGATGTATATACATGCTTTGCTTGATGTACAAACCATGGTAGGATAGCCATCTTATCATATATCATGTTGCATTTGTCTCATATTGTATTTTAGGATGATGAGCTTCTTCCATATGCCCTATCTGAGTCTCTTTGGTTATTTGTGAGATATTGGTCATATGTGTGGAAAAATGGTGATGTGAGGCTATGCTCTTGGAATATTTGAGATATATGTGTGGTGAGATAGCTCTTTTTGAAATAAATGCTAATCTTGACTAATTTTTGGTGAAATGTGCTCCACTCATGTGTAGTAGTGTATCCATGTCACGTTCGGTCTAAATGTATGCTTAGATTGTGCTTGGATGTCTTTTTCTTGCATTTGGGCCAAAGTCCGAATATCATTGTGAATGTTTAGCCTATGTTGCATTCATGGGGGAGCATAAGCTTCTTTTTGCCGCAAAGGCACTTCATGTACCATGAAATGAATTAATCTTGAAAAGAAGTGTGTATGCTTGAAAAATGCTCCATCCATCATGTCTATGCTTAGAACGTCTTATCTTTCACATATGGGTGCAAAACATGTTGTATGATGTTCACCAGTGGAGAAGTCTCCCCGAAGTGGACACATGGCTCATGAGCTTTGACATGACATGCTTTGCTTTATGGGTGTTTGCCATGATCTTTTGCTGAGAATTTGATATCCTTGTATGATCCCTAACTAGTAGGCATGTTTGTGGCTCAAGTGTGACATGGATAGGCTTTTACATGTGAAGCGAGCCTTCTTTTGGTAAAATTGCTTAAATCTGAAAATTTTGCTTTGTCACATGTTTGTATTTTCATATATTACTTGTGGCAATGCTTTGACTATGCTATGATTCATATGTGTGATCTTTGTCTCATTTCTAGCTTTTGACACTAGATTTGGCCTATTTGAGAAGCTCATGTAGATGTTTATATGCTTTGTTTTGCATTTCTGCGTTTTCACCTTGATTCATACATTGTCAACATGGGGGAGAAGAGGTGAGCTTAATGAAAATTCAAAAGAGTTTGCATCCACATGTTCAGGGGGAGCTTGCATTTGTTCAGGGGGAGCTTTCTTGCTGTTTTTAGTGTGGAGTTTGTGCTTTGCTCGGCTTGTGACCTTTATTTTCCTTTCCTTGGTTTTGGTCATGAGTTGAGCTTCTTTGTTTTTTTCTTCTTCCTTTCTTTCTTTCTTTGAATTTTATTTCGCGCCGTGTGTTGTGTCGTATGGACCTCCCCGGGCCCACTACCTCGGTGGGTACCGGGACCAACTACTCGGTGGGCCCCTGGGACTACTCGGCTTGCGCTACACGGCACCTGAAGTCGTGGAGCACAAGGACTACACAGAGTAGTACTCGGTTAGGGAGCTGTACATGTTCCGCACTGTATAGGGGACTCCTAGACGTACTCGACTAGTACTCTCTCCCTACTCCGACTTGTAACCCTGCCTCCCGACTATATAAGGCGAGGCAGGGACCGATCCCCTCATCCAATCTCCTCTCATACAACTCACGGCGCACCATTGCACCATCTTGTAATCGTGCCCTATCAATCCCGAGCTACACAAAGATACAGGACGTAGGGTATTACGCACCTCGCGGCCCGAACCTGTCTAAATTGTGTGCCACGTGTCTCTTCCTTCGAGTTACCGATCTCGGCGAGTCACAATCATCTACTTCGGGTACTCCCCGTAGTAGGTTGCCGCCCAAAACACCGACACCGGCGCGCCGGTAGGGGGTCTCGCTCGAGATCACATGGCGAACTCGACGGCCCCGTCTACTTCAAGCCAACCGTCGCCTTCAACCGTGGCGACACCTTCGTCTTCGGCGCCTGGGTCTGCACTGCTGATGGCGCGGGCTCCTTCCAGCGCCGCCTGATCATGCAGCCCGACTCGAAGACAGGCCTTGTGACGCTTCCCGAAGTCGTCACAGGCGAACTCGCCGGCAAGTTCGGCGAAATTTCGCTCTCCAACCACCATGCTGACTTCGAGCTCGAGTCCGTCTCCAACTCGAACCCGACGTCGCCATGGGCCATCGCATGCGAGCCGGCTACTCAGCCATCGCAGGCGGCCTCCTCATCGCTCGAGCCCTCCTCGTGCGGCCCCCCGCACCCTCGGCCCGGGCCCGCACGGGGGGCTCCCCACTTCGCGCCGGCCGGCAAGGAGCCCGTACCCGAGTACAACTCGGACTCCGACGCCATCCCCAACCGTGCTTCGGACTCCGCCCTCTCTCCGAGTTCTACTCGAACCCGGACTACGAGTTCGACTTCGGGTCGGACCCCCGAGGACTCCGAGTCCGAAGACGACCCTACCGAGCTTCCCTTGTCGTGGCCGCCTCGGGCCGGTTATAAAATCAACGCCGGCCGGCGCAGATACGTCTACTGGCCCGACCGCAAGCCCGCTGACCTGGCAAAGGAGGACTCACGCTACGTCGCGTACATCGACTCACTACCGTTCCAGGAGGAAACACCGCTAGCCCGGGCTGACTCCAACACACCAACTGAGGTGGCACCCTCTGAGTCCAGCCTTGGCACCCCCGATCGCCAAGTCTTCATGGCTGCCGGCGACACCCCGGACCTTCGTGCACACCGAGGACGATACCGGAGGACATCTCCGCAGACGAGCTGTCTGCCAATGCACCCGCATGAGACCGTTGCCAACAGGGACGCCCGACGAGAACGCAACAGAAGCGTAGCGAACGGCGCCGGCGGCTCAGAGACAACCTTCCCATCCGCAACCTTGCGGAAGCTCTCGAGGCGGTCGAGAGCGAGTACACACCACCCCCCGAGCAAGGCCTCATGTCGATCACGCGCGATCGCACGCCGTGCTCGGGGCATACGCGCCGGAGAGGTCATCGCCAAGCTCGCCGAAGACGCTTACTTCATGCGGGTCGACAACGAGTCGGTCCAACCTCCTCCGCTAAACCCCGCGACAACGAAGCTACTAGTTGCGCCGCCAATGCGGCCCCAACCGTACTCGAGCCGACATTCCAGCCCGATCCAAATCACCGCCGCTCCAATGCCGGCGGATCTTCACCGCAAGACCATGGCAACCGAGAAGTTGTCCCCCACCGCGCTCCGGCCGGTGGCGGTGGCAACGACCCCGATGGCGGCGGCGGCCGACGGCGGCGCCTCCAACCACGGGGCCAACAAGAAAGCTGGAGGTGGCGGTAGTCGCGGCGGCCGAGGCCACGCGAACAGCCACGCCTCCGGCGCCTCGCATGGCGGGTACGACGCTCACCGAAGATTGAGGAGCTGCGGCGGAAGAAGTCGACCACTGCCGCTGAAGGCGACGGCTTCCCCGCCTTCTCACCTCGACTTCGCAACTTGCTCCTCCCCGACAAGTTCAAACCTTTGGGGATCACCAAGTACGACGCGAGCGAGATCCTATCCAAGTGGCTCCGATGCTACGCCCTCTCCATCGAGAACGCCGGCGGCAACAACGACACCAAATGCCTCTACTTCCCCTTCGTCCGGACCAAGCACCACTCACATGGCTCGAGTCGCCGGACAAGCACTCGATCGACAAGTGGGACCAGCCGAAGGAGCAGCTTCACGAGTAACTTCGCGGGCGCCGTGGGCCGTTCGGGTACTCGCATGGACCCGTCCATGATCAAACAGAACAAGGCGAGACCCTCCGCAAGTACATGCGCCGCTTCTTCGAGAAGCGCGCTACCGTCGTCGACGTCACCGACAAGGAGGTCATCGACCTCTTCCAGGACGGGCTTTACCATCGCCGCACCTTCGAGGACTTCGGTCGTCGCCACCCCAGTCCATTCCCCACCTCAAGGACATGATCACGTCCCGGGCGAATGAAGAGGACAAGGCCAACGCCAAGTACGACGCCATCCGCGGCAAGTCCAAGCGAGAACCGGGCGGCGGTAGCGGCAGCAATGCAAACCAAGGCGGCCGCAACAACAACAACAACAACAACAACAACAACTCGGGTCCCAACCGCAAGCGCAAGCCAGACAACACCGTCGCGGCTATCCAGCGCCTCTGCGAAAGGGAACTCGAAGAAGAACTCTGGCGGGTTCAAAGACCTGCTAAAGGAGAAGTGCCCGTGGCATCCAAACGGCAACCACACTACCGAACAGTGCTACCAGCTCAGGCATGCACTCAAGGATACGCCGAGCCACCGCACCCTCATGACCAAAAGGGCAAGAAGAAGGACGGCGACAACGACGACTTCCAAGAACCCGAGAAGACCGTCAACGTCCTCTTTGGCGGATCGCCCAACGAGCGGGAGCAGAAGGCTACCCGTCGTGAAGTGATGTCCATTGAACCAGCGGTTCCGACCCCTCTCAGGTGGTCGGAGGTACCCATCACCTTTTCCCGCGCGGATCAGTGGACCAACTTCTCCGAACCAAGACGGTTCCCCCTCGTCCTGAAGCCAACGGTGGCGGGCTCCAAGCTCAACAAGGTGCTCATCGACGGTGGAAGCGGGCTCAACGTCCTCTTCACCAAAACCTTGGAGAAAATGAAGCTCGACATCACCCCCGTGCTCACCAAGGGCAGTACACCCTTCTACGGCATCGTCCCAGGCAACGCGGCTATCCCACTGGGCTCAGTGGTACGCCAGTTACCTTCGGGGCATCTCGGGACAACTATTGTACCGAGTACATCAAGTTCGAGGTCGCGGACTTCGAGACCTCTTACCACGCCATCCTCGGAAGGCCGACCATCGCCAAGTTCATGGCGGTGCCCCACTACACCTACTTGGTACTCAAAATGCCAAGCCCAGCCGGTGTGCTCTCCCTCCAAGGGGACTTGAAGATCTCCCACGACTGCGATACAGAGGCCGTGGTGATCGCTTCAACGAACCAAGTACCCAACGCGACGATGGAGGTCTACGCGGCCGTCGAAGAAGCTTGCCACGAGCGAACTCGACATTCCGCAGAAGTCCGACGAACCGCCAACAAGCCTCGCCCACCCGAGGAGGTACTCGTCGGGACGGTCGACCTCGGAACGGGCGACCCCGAAGCAAGACCACCACCATCGGGGCCGGCCTCGACCCCAAATAGGAAGATGCGCTCATCGGCTTCCTTCGAGCTAACCGCGACATCTTCGCGTGGAAGCGAGCGGACATGCCAGGAGTGCCCGTGGGAGCCGATTGAGCACCGCCTTAACGTCGACCCAAAGGCCACCCCTAAGCGACAACACCTCCGACGCTTTGCCAACGACAGACGGGATGCCATCAAGAAGGAGCTCGCCAAGCTACTCGCAGCCGGCTTCATCGAGAAGTCTTCCATCCCGAGTGGCTCGCCAACCCCGTCCTCGTCCTCAAGAAGAACTCGAACGAGTGGAGGATGTGCGTCGACTACACCGACCTCAACAAGCACTCGCCCCAAGGACCCCTTCGGGTTGCCGCGGATTGATCAAGTCATCGACTCCACGGCGGGCCGCGACTCGCTTTCGCTTCCTCGATCGCTACTCCGGTACCACCGGATTGCAATCAAGGAGGAAGACCAGGAGAAGACCGCGTTCATCACCCCGTTTGGCGCGTATCGCTACACGACCATGTCATTCGGGTTGAAGAACGCCGGCGCTACATACCAACGGGCCATCCGGGCTCGCTTCAAGCGGCAACTCAACAAGAACGTCGAGGCCTACGTGGATGACGTGGTTGTCAAAACCGGGGACTCCGGTACCCTCATCGACGACCTTGAAGAGACCTTCGCATCGCTACGCGAGTACCGCCGGAAGCTCAACCCGAACAAGTGCGTCTTCGGCGTCCCTTCGGGCAAACTACTCGGCTTCATCATTAGCCGCGCGGCATCGAAGCCAATCCCGAGAAGATCTCCGCCATCACCGGCATCAAAGCTCCCACGAGCATCAAAGACGTCCCGTAAGCCGACGGGGTGCATGGCGGCATTGAACGATTCATCTCGAGGCTAGGAGAACGGAGCCTCCCCTTCTTCAAACTACTCAAGCATCACGAGAAGTTCGTGTGGACTCCGAGGCGGTCAAGCCCTTGCCCGGCTCAAGGACTTCCCCGTCAAAGCCTCCAATCCTCACGGCTCCTCACAAGGGCGAGCAGCCCATCGCTCTACCTAGCCGCGACTACTCACGTGGTCGGTCATCGCCATCGTGGTCGAGCGGCAGGAAGACGGCCATGCCTACCCGGTCCGGGCGCCCCGCCTACTTCGTCGGCGAGGTTCTATCGAGTCCAAGGCTCGCTACCAGCTGTGCGAAGCTCCCGTACGCTCTACTCATCACCTCGCGGAAGCTACGACACTACTTCCGGGAGTACTCGGTCTCCGTCGTCACCGACTACCCGCTCGGCGACATCCCGAGGAACCAAGACGCCCCCCCGAAAAATCTCCAAGTGGGCCGTCGAGCTCGGCGCCCTCACCATCGACTTCAAGCCACGCACGGCCATCAAGTCGCAAGCGCTAGTCGACTTCATGGCGAGTGGCAGGAGAACCGGCCTACCTACTCCCACCGTGCGACCGCAGCATTGGGTGATGTACTTTGATGGCTCACTCAACCTCGAGGGCGCAGCGCGAGGGGTACTCCCCGATCTCTCCAACGGGCGAACAACTCAAGTACGTCCCGCATCTTCTCGGAAGGTCTCAAACAACAAAGCCGAGTACGAAGCGCTCCTACACGGGCTCCGCCTCGCGGCTCCACCGGGCATCAAACGGCTACTAGTCTACGGCGACTCCGCGGTGGTCATCAACCAAGTCAACAAGTCCCGGGACCGCAACAAGGAGAACATGGACGCCTATCGCCTAGAAGTCCGCAAGCTCGAGAACAATTTCTATGGTCTCGAGTTCCATCACATCGTCCGCGACAACAACGTTGCGGCGGACGTCCTCTCGAAGCTCGGATCCACCCGCGCTCAAGTACCCGCGGCGTCTTCGTCCATGAGCTTCACGTGCCATCCATCCCGGAGCCGCGCCACCGACCACCGTCCCGCCCCATCTACCACCGGGGCGAGGAGGTCATGATGATCGACGTGGACCGGAGGCAACCCTTCATCGACTACCTCGGCCGAGCGAAGGTCCCCTCCGACAAGAACGCAGCCGAACAACTCGTCCGCCGCGCCAAGTCTTACGTCCTCGTCGGAGACAAGCTTTACAAGCGGGGCGCATCTTCCGGAGTACTCATGAAGTGCGTCCCTCGCGAAGAAGGCAAGGACATCTTGGAGAAGATCCACAAGGGCGTCCGCGGCAACCACGCGTCCTCACGCACGCCGGTCGGCGCAAGGCCTTCCGCGAGCCTTCTACCGGCCCACGCCCCGGGCGATGCCGAAGAACTCGTCGAAGGTGCCAAGGATGTCGGTACTTCGCCAAGCGACAACATGTCCCGGCCTACAAGCTAGTCACCATCCCGCCAACCCGGCCCTTTGCCCGCCGGGGGCTCGACATGATCGGGCCACCGCCAACCGCGCCGGGAGGTTTCAACGAGGTACCGGTGGCTATCGACAAGTTCACCAAGTGGATCGAGGTCAAGCCGGTCACGTACCCCAAGGCCGACAGAGTACTCGACTTCCCGGATGAACTCGTACACCGCTATGGGCTACCCCACCGCATCATCACAGACCTGGGGTCCAACTTCAACAACCACCAGTTCTGGGAGTACTGCGAGAACAGCGGAATAGACGTCCGGTACGTCTCAGTTGCCCATCCACGGGCCAACGGACAAGTCGAGCGCGCCAATGGGATGGTGCTCGACGCCCTCAAGAAGCGGCTACACGACGCTGCTAACTCCAAAGGGGGCAAGTGGATCAAGGAACTACCCAACGCACTCTGGGGGCTGCGGACTCGGCCCATCCAAGCCAACGGGGCAATCCCCCCTACTTCCCGGTCTACGGCTCGAATCCATCCTCCCTACCGACGTCATATGGAACTCGCCGGCGTGTGGAGCACTACGACGAAGGCGTCTCGAAGACAAAGACACGAGTTGACATCGACGGCCCTCGAAGAAGCTCGCCGCGCCGCCCTCGTCCAATCGGCAAGGTACCCGGAGGGTATCCGACGCTACCATGATCGCAACGTCAAGGAACGCTCCTTCAACGTTGGGGATTTCGTCCTCCGCCGTATCCGAACACGGAAGGACTTCACAAGCTCGCCTCCCCTCGGGAAGGCCCCTTCACCGTGGCTAAGGTGACCGGCCGGGCTCCTACCGCCTCCAAACACTTGAAGGCGAAGACGTCAACAACTCGTGGAACATCGACCAACTCTGTCGATTCTACGCCTAGTCGACACGACTACTCCGGGGTTCAAGTCCAATCGACTACATCAACACCCCTCGCCGCAAGCGACCCTTCGGGTCCTGGCTCCAGTCTCCGGACTACTCTTCTCCAGGGTCCAGCCCGTGCGGCTACCTACGGACCATGGGCTGCGACGAGCGTCAAGGACTCTAGCAGCGGTCTACCAAGAGACCACACTCCAAGATCCGGCCCCGCGCGGCTACCTACGGATCTGCGATCCAGCCTACACGGCTACCTACGGATCACTTGCCGCGAGCGGCTACCCACTCCGCCGCTACTTAGGCGTAAAGCGGCCTCCGGTCCCGAGCGACTACTTTGTAACTACGGCCCCGGCCACCCGTGTACTTCTTCGCAATGAAGTTTGATTGTTCGTCAACTTATTTACCGCCTACTCCCTACAACGGGACTACTAAAGTCGAGTACCACTACTCGCACCTACTCCACGATGGGCGCTCCGCACTCGAGATCGCGACTACGAGTACTCATTGCCGGAAAATTTCACTTCATTAATACTTGAGCAATTCATTACAAGTGTTTCTCGTACAACTATGGCTACTAGCTACCTATGCGGGGCTACCGGAGGTTCGGCTTCTCGGCTACCTCGCTCCGTGATGGGAGCCATCCGTTCCAGCGGCTCGCGTCATGCTCATCCGAGCAGTTGGCGGCTACCCCGCCGGCGACCACCTCCACTGGAGCCTTCGGGAAGTACGACTTCATGAAGGCCGGACTTGCTTTGGGATCGACTTGGCCATGTGCTTGACGTAGGCGGCCGGCCGGCTTGGTGCTTCACAAAGTCGATCCGCCGCAGGAGCGATCTTGGGGCCGCCGGGTGCGGCACCGGGAGCCTCGCGATCGGGAGAGCAGCTTCTTCCCGCATCCTTCGGTACCGGGCCGGAGCGCCTCGCGAGCTTCATTCAACTTCGCAAAGATTTGTAGCAAGCTTGACGAGATCCCCCGTCGAGGCAATCCGCGGCTCCATGTGCTTCTCGCACTCGAAGGCATGTTCCTTGTAGTCGAGCTCGAGTACCGGCGGGCTTCCTCGCTCCCGGTAGAAGAGGTTCTTCATGCTCGCCTCCGAGGCCTTCACCGCTCCACCCGGCCCTCAAGCTCGCAACACAAAGAACGCAACAGCGGGTCGACGCTTCTCGGCTTTCAACAAGTACTCGACAAGTCGGAGGATGTACCTTTGTTCTTGTTGCGGAGACCCTTGTTCTTCCGCACCAAGTCGTCGCCTTTCGCCCGCAGCTCGATGACATCATTGTGGTACTTGGCGAAGGCGGCATCGAGTTTCGACTGCATGGCGGCCGCGTGCTTCCGCGACTTCACGAGCTGCTCCTCCGTGGCCTCGGCTCGGAGCACGGTGTCGCCGTAACCTTGCGGCGAGGTTCGACTTCTCGCGGGATCGCTCCGCGACGTCCTGCACAAGACAAGCTCAAGTCAAGAAGAGTACTCAACGGCAAAGGATTGACTACTCGGGAGGCTACGGCTACGTACCTTCATCCATTGTTCGGCTCGCCGGATCGCCTCCGTGTGCCGGGGCCACCGTTGCCGGCTCGACGAGATCGTCGGCCAGCAGTTCTATCCCGCCGCGGCTACTCGACGTAGCCTCCGTCATCGGCGCTGAGCGGATAGGCTCCGCGTCTTGGATCTCAGGGGAGCGGATAGCCACCTCCAGAGCAATCTCTGGCGACGTGGTGACCGCCTCTCCCCCGGCAGGCTTCTCGACGACCTCCGCTACGGGCTCGGGGGCTCCCTCTGCAGCCTCCGGGGCCTCTGGCGTCAACTCCTGCATGGGCACCCCTGCAGGGATGTCACCTCCTTCAGCGCCTGCCAACAAACAACACGCGCATTAGTGCCTACGACTACTCATCCTGGAGCTCTGCAGCTTCAAGAAGGGTACTCACCTTCGACTACGACCGCCTCCGGCAGCGGCGCTTCGGTAGCCGGGGGCTCAGTCGCGGCTTGGGCATCGGGAGCAGCCTCCTCGACGGGCGGCGCGACTTCTTCCGCCACCGCTGATGAGGGCTCGTCCCCATCCCAGCTCAGATCTGTGGATTTTCTGCAGAAGTATTCACAGAGGGTCGTCAGGCAAACATCGACTACTACATCAAGTACTACTCGTGAGGATATGGTACTTACAAGTTCGACCGGACGATGGTCACGGCCGGAGCACCGAGGATGCTGGCGATATCCACCAGTCCACCCTCGGCGGGCGTCTCTTCCTCTCGCCTCTCGCGGCCACCGCCTCCTCCACGGCGGCGGCGGCCGGCGCAGACGTCTCCTGCGTTCCCGAAGCCATCACCTCTCAAACGGCGGCGGCCACGGGTACTCTGCTCTCCTCCGGAGCAGGGGGCTGGCGCTCCAGCTGCGCCAGGAGTTCTTCAACGGTGGGGGCTGGACTACGGCTTCCAGCTGGTTCCCCCACCGGGTCCCACATGCCCTCGTCGCCCTCCTCAACGGGCTCCGACGACGGCACCTCCTGCACACAAGGAAGGCTACTCGTCAGCAATGTACTCGAAACAATGGGTACTCGACTACTCTGCTCAAGACGACTTACCTCCTGAGGCGTGGTCTCCGAGACCTTTAGCTTCTTTGTCACCCGCTTCCTGGCGGGGGTTGTGCGGCTTCCGTGGTGGCGCGGCAAGGCTAGCCTCCAGGCTAGCCGGAGGGTCTTGGACAAGTGGAACATGAGGCAAGCCCGGGCGGCTAAACCTCAACCACAGCTGGAAGCGGTCCTGAAGAGTCTCTTCGTCTTCGTCGTCGTCATCAGAGGTATCCTCCACGATGACGGTATCGTCGCCTTCACCGACTTCGCGGCGCTCCTTCACCTTCCCCTCCACCGGGATCTCAATCCCGCTCGGTGGCGGCTGCGGCTCGGAGACGAACCGCTTCACATCATCCCGCAAAAGACACAAGATGTCGGCAACTCTACTACGAGTACTCACTACTCGACGAGGAGAGTACGACTACTCACCTCCTTGGGCGGACGCGCGGCGGAGTACTCCTCGACCGGACACGCCGTGTACGGCGGCATATCCTTGAAGATCCTCGTCAACCTCTCGACGATGTCGTTGTCGTCCAGCTCGCCCCCCGGCATCCGCGACGTGTCGTCGTCACCGGTGTACTCGAAGCCCAGGGTATCCCGCGCCATCAGCGGCTGGACCCTACGCTTCATGAAACTGAAGGCCACATGCTCGGCCCTCAGTCCCGCCTCCCTTAGCACCTTGATGCGTGCTAGCAGCTCAGGGAGCTGGATTCCTTCTTGCATGGTGGGCTCCGTGTTCCACCAGTCGCGGTGCCTGGGCTGCCGTCCGCTCGGCTTCGGCGAGGCCGGGGGTGGTGGTTCGTGATGTAGAACCACCCGGTCTTCCGGTCCGTGTTGGAGTCCACGAGCTTGTACGCCGAGTGCGCTCCGCGGCGTCCTCCCTCGACCGGATCCCGGCTCCTCCGACTACTCGGGGTTGGAGGCACCGGATCGCGGCTTGACGCGGAAGAACTTCCGGAAGAGCACCCGGTGAGGCTTGATTCCGAGGAAGGCCTCGCGAAGTGGACGAAGACCGACGTGTGGAAGATGCCGTTGGGGTTCGAGGTTGAGGTACTCGATGCCGTAGTACCCGAGCGGCCCCTTGAAGAAGTCGCTTGCTCGGAGCGCAAGGCCGCGCTCCACGAAGCGCGAGAACATCGGGATCTCATCTTCGGCCTTCTCCATCGGATAAGGATCTCCTGCGGCGGATCTCCACATGTCGACTTCCTTTTCCCCGATGAACCCGCCGTTCAACGGGGGTCGGCGGGTCCTCCGTCTTGACCTTCGATTTTTTCCACTCGCGGCTTGGATCAGCGCGCGGTGGAGACATGGGCGGCGCCGCTCCGGTGGCGGCCGCGGCGGCCTCTGCACGGCTCCTCTTCTTCCCGGCCGCCTTGGACGCCTTGGACGGTGACGGCTTCATCCTCCAAGTACAAGGTGTCTTCACTCGCATCCGCTCGGGGGCTACCCTACAGGCCTCGGGTGGCGGCGCGCTCGGATCTACTACGGCGGCAGCAGGCGCTGGAGTGGATTTGCTTTAAGATTCAAGTGGAATCACTTGCGGCTCGAATGGGTGAAAACCCCTAAGGGTTTTGGCTCTTATTTATAAGCCAAAACGGCTCCGTAACGGGTGGCCGGATAAGTCCACGCGCGGGCGACTCGGCGGGCGCACGTGACTCTTCGTATTCTACTAGTCGACGTGCCTCACCTCGGGGGCTCGGCTACCTCTACTCGACTACCTGGGAAGCGGCTAGTCTCAAGAGCATCTCAGGACACATTCTCCAAGAAGACCCTTCAATTCGAGAGGAAGTACTCGACTCAAGGCTCGGGGGCTCCGTGCCACGTGTCCTTCGGTTTTTTCTCTCCGGATTTTTCGGGATTTTCTTGCCAAAACTTCGGATGGACCCTCAGCCAGAGCCCGCGGCTCGAGGCTCGGGGGCTACTCCATGTGGAGTGCGGTTTTGCAAGTCGCACCTCCATAACAGCTCCGGCTTCAAGACAAGACAGGCAGGTTTTGAAGACCTTCGAAGGCGCGTTTCGAGGACGCTTGGGACTACTCGAGAAGACTTCAAGATTTCTCAAACATCGGTGGAGTACATTCCAGCCTCGGGATGCTTCGACTACTCTAGAGGACCTTGACTTGCAGCACTTGGGGACGCTTGAGGACTGCTTGTTAGGGCCGTCAAGACTACTTGAAGCTATCCTTCTCGACTACAAAGTACTCGGGGGCTTGTCGTATGGACCTCCCTGGGCCCACTACCTCGGTGGGTACCAGGACCGACTACTCGGTGGGCCCCTGGGACTATTCGGCTTGCGCTACACGGCACCTGAAGGCGTGGAGCACAAGGACTGCACAGGAGTAGTACTCGGTCAGGGAGCTGTACCCGTTCCGCACCGTATAGGGGACTCCTAGACGTACTCGACTAGTACTCTCTCCCTACTCCGACTTGTAACCCTGCCTCCCGGACTATATAAGGCGAGGCAGGGACCGATCCCCTCATCCAATCTCCTCTCATACAACTCACGGCGCACCATTGCACCATCTTGTAATCGTGCCCTATCAATCCGGAGCTACACGACATACGGGACGTAGGGTATTACGCACCTCGCGGCCCGAACCTTGTCTAAATTGTGTGCCACGTGTCTCTTCCTTCGAGTTACCGATCTCTCGCGAGTCACAATCATCTACTTCGGGTACTCCCCGTAGTAGGTTGCCGGTCTAAAACACCGACATGTTGTCAATGCACTCATCAAGGGGGGAGATTGAGGACTAGGAGCGTCCCGGTGGTCGATGGATGACCGCTCCTCGGTGATGAGTGATTGACAACGGGTGTTGGACCGACTCTTGGCTCGGTGCGCGGGTGTAGGCCGCGGCCTAGTTTGTGTTATTGCGGGTGAAGAACGGGCGCGAAAGGTCTTCGGCCTTGAGGGGCCTCCGGGAAATGGAGAGACAAGTAGGCTCGGTTCGAGGGACCGGCGGACGGCAGGACTAGGTGCGGGCCACATGGTGGCGATACGAGCAAGAAGAAGTCATGGACAAACGAGCCGGTGCACGGTGGCGGTCGAGTCAAGTGGTTTGGCGGGAGGCCGGACCGAGCACGCGGGGTTTGGTGGTTTGCCCACAAAACCATCGGAGGATGGTTTCTCGGTTTGGGCCTCAAAACCAAGTCCGAGGGCCCAACACGACGGAGACGGGATCCAGGCGTGTCGGGAAGCTTCGAAGCGGAGGACACGCGGCGGGATCGCATGGCTTGCGTCGGGAGGACGCAGGGTGCGGCAAAGGCGTGGCCGTCCGATGGCAAGACCCACAAACATTACCTAAATGCCCCTACGTGGGTTGTATCGCCAGTAGTTAAGTTAGGGGTAGTCGAGTCATTTACCACTCCGGCGGGACCTGATATATAAGCCATGAGTGTGTGTGGATGGCTCTCTCTCTCCGCGACTTAGGGTTTCATTCCCCCCTCCCATTTCTCATTTTCGTAGCTATTTTCTCCTCCATTTTTCTCTAGGCTAGCATGAGAGCTTCATGTGAGATTTGTTGAGAGGGATGGATGCTAGGGCGGCATGCTAGACCTTGTGAATCTTTCTTGGTTTGTATAGAAGATTCGGAGTTGTGTTTTTCATGGTCTTTTTGTGCTTGTTTTTGGTGCCCTTGTTCTCGGTGTGATTCTGCGGATTTGAGTGGGTTTCTCCCCAAATTTCTTTGAGGGAAACATGGATGGATGTCTCACGCATCTTTGTGATTGATCTTGTGCCCTCAAACGCCGGGAAACCACTTCGATTCAAGGATTTTCGTTCGGTGCTCTAGTTTTTGGTGGTGCTTAAAGGATTCGCGATTCTCGGTGATTTAGGGAGTTAGGAGGAAAGACTTTTGGGCTATAGCATCCTTGTGTGACACTTTTCAAGTCCCCAAACCCTTGTCTCCACAGCTTCTACCATTTGGGAAATCCGATGATGATTTGGGGGAGTTGACCTTCGAGGTCGTGCAGTTTTTCAACTCTGTCCGTGTAGGGGCGGACGGTCCGCGGGGTGTCGGCGGACGGTCCGCGCGGGTGCTTGTTCGTCGGGTGTTCCTCGTGTTCTTGCTCGCCTTTCACTTCGATCTGTCGTGGCTTTGAGTTTTGGTTGGGCGAAGTTTCGGACGGTCCACGTGTACGGGCGGATAGTCCGCGGGTGCCGGCGGACGGTCCGCGTGCTCCCCGCGGACGGTCCGTTTTTCGAGGTTCGCTACCTGGAGGTTCCGTTCGCTTTAACGGACGGTCCGCGGCTCGGGCCGGACGGTCCGCGGCAAGGGTGCGGACGGTCCGCGGTACCTGCCCGGACGGTCCGCGCGGCCCATCGCGGACGGTCCGCCCCCGCTCGGCCGGACGGTCCGCCGCAGGCTGAGTGCTTTGCTTCTTGGTTCGATTCCTCCCTTCCTTCCTCGTGCTTCCGCGTGTGCTTCAAGGAATCATTCCTAAGACTGGAGGTTGATCCATAACCTCGTTGTCTTGGCGATTGGTGTGTGATTCGATCCATCGCTTGTGTGTGACCGAGATTTGACTAGGGTATAGGCCGGGTTCTTTGAGAAGAACTTTTACCGGCTCCTATTCACTCCCCACCTCTCTAGTCGCCATCTGATCCTTCAGTGCATCATCGCGAAAGCTAAAAAACGAAAACATGTATTCGGGGCAGGAAGAAAACTAACCTCTCAAGTCAACCGAAGCTTTCGCTGGAGCGACTCGTGGGGAGCGAAGGCAAGGGGGCCAATCGCCAATTCTAAATGAGAGAAGAGGGGTGAAAGTGGCAGCAGGTTTTCAGCGGTGTCGACCCCCTCTATTTATAGGTGGTGAAACGCAACTATCAAAATTTTTGAACCCAACGGTAAAAAATCGAGGGCATTTTGGTAATTCAAGCGGAAGTCTCGGGAACCGACGCCGGGGAAGACGTTTTCTTTCACCTTGATTCTCGATCCCCAGATTTCGCTGGCTCAGGTTTGCATCGAAGCAGCGCCTCGCCATCGAGGGGCTTCTGTTGGGGGGATTCAGAATCAGGCTTTTTGTACGCTGAATCGCGAGATCATTTTAGTTAGTCAAGTTCAATATGAAGGACTCAGCTGCAAAACCCCGGGAGCCCTTAAGTCCATTTTCATTTCTCTAATTCCATCTTTCGACCGGGACCTTTCGTCAACAGCAGAGCAGCCAAATGAGCACAGCGATTCAAAGTGTTGGAGTTTTGGTCAGGCTACTTGGTTTTCTCCGTGACGAAATCCCGGGGGCGCTTCCTACCCAACCAACTTATTACGGCCTGGGTTTCGCCTGGGGGGTTTCATCGTCCCTAACATTTAATGCATTCAAGTTTGGCTGTGACTTGTGTTTCAGGTCAAAGGATGTGCCAGGCGAAAGGGGGCTCTCCAAAATATTCGAGGTCTTCTCCCGACAAGCGCACATGATGACAACAGGAAAAGCGCTGTGATTTGCGGTGTGACGTCATGGAGCGCCAGTTATGTGAAGACCTAATTGGAGACTTCCCAAAAATAGCCTAGCACATTCTGTTTTGATCTGTTTTACATGAGGGTATTCTTGGTATGTAAAAAGTTTGTTCGCTTCCCCTATAAAAGGAGACGGACCAGTGCTTGTAAAGGGGATCGACTTTTGAGAAATCTACTGTTGAGAAAGAGCTTTTGGTTTTCTTCTGTTTGTGTCCGAGTTTTGGGTTTAGGTTCATGAGCCTTTAGATTTGTTTTCATTGTTTGTGTAAGGAAGCTTCGCTACCCCACAATAGTAGTCCTCCGCAGCGAAGTCGTCGGTGAAGTCGTACTCCCGGTTCAGCTCCCCGGCTTTAGCTGCTCCTAATAACGCATAAAAGAAAATAAACAGCGGTCCTAAAGCATTTAACTCCAAAAGAACGACAATTAAGATCCAAAAAAGGGCAAGCACTAGCCTGGCATGGAGTTTAAGATTTTAGAGAATTTTTGGAAGATGTTTTGTATTTTTCGGAGTAAAAATGAATTTACTACAATTTTCTGAAGACAAAATACATTTTAGGAAATCGAAAATACGTTTTTACCATATAACTCAGCGCAGCCACAAAGG
Source organism: Cenchrus americanus (assembly GCA_947561735.1). Taxonomy (NCBI): domain Eukaryota; kingdom Viridiplantae; phylum Streptophyta; class Magnoliopsida; order Poales; family Poaceae; genus Cenchrus; species Cenchrus americanus. Next base: position 199,950,422 of record OX387240.1, read on the forward strand.
ATCCGGGCGAGATCCGCTGCGGCTCGCGACATAGCGGGCAGCGGGGGTGCGTTCGGGGTTGGCCAGCCGCATGGGACCGGGGATCCATCTGCGGCCAGCACTATGCAGGCACGCGTGTGCGGCGGCTCAGGAGCGGTCGGCTGCATGCGATCCGGGTGGAATAAGTTGCGGCTAGGGCGACGTGTGGCCCATCTCGGGTCGCAAAGCCCCAAAGGGGTTTTTCTTTGAGTTCGGCCGCCAGGTGCTCGAGGGTATGCCCCCAAGGGACGACGGGAGTACAGGGTCTCACTGGCGGTAAAAGAGTCCAGGGCCCCCACCACCGTCGACAAGGCGAACAAGGAAAGCATCAACGGTTATCCCTGACCAAGAGAAAGGCGAAGCTCGGCTTGGGTGCCGGCACAGCGGCGACGACACCAGGGCTCGGCGCGGTGGCGGAACACGCAACGCAGCTGGGGTGCCCACGTCGGTGAGGATGTGCGTGTACGCCGAAGGACCGATACGGCGAACCAGAGAGGGGGGAGTGAATGGGAGCCGATAAAAATTCTTCTCGATGGAGATGGAGACTCCAACAAGATGAACACAACTTCCAACACACGTCTCCGACTCACTACCAAGGTTGGTCAAGCCCACGTAGCCACTGGAGTGCCACTAGACCTAGGAACCAACACACAACCTTCTGACCCGAGAAACACAGCGGAAAACCAAAGCTCGAGTCTACAGACCCACACCGGTCGGACCGGTGAGCACCGGCGGTCGACCGGTCCCTCGCTCGGTGAAACCGAGCAACTTTCACTAAGTGGCTCTACACCGGTCGACCGGTGAGACACACGGTTAGACCGATCGCGGCTTGAAAGCCCCCAAGGCACCAAACGGGCCAACCGACAACCAAACTAACCCAAACTCGAAACAACAGCGGCACGGGACAACAACGAACACACCAAGACGTTCACCCGAGCAAAATCCCACAAGAGCTCGCACCGGTCGGACCGGTCAAGAGCACCGGTCGGATCGGTGTAGCTCGACGCGGCTCGGGATGAACAACACCCGCGGGTCAACTCCCCCCAAATCCAAAACTCGATCTCCCGAATCGCTCCACGGACTTGAACAAGACTTTGGGGATATCGGGAACACCTCATGAAGAGTCCATAGCCAAGTTTAATCCCATCAAAACTCGTCCAAAAAGGAGGAATCAAAGAAATCCTGCCAAGAGCACTTCCAACCCAAGAACTCAAGAAACCCCAAAATCGAGCACCTTTACTCACGGATTTGGGAGGGGAATCACGCCCAAAGAACCACGAAGGGTTCCCACAAATTTCCCCCATCAAATCCCCAAGAGAAAGGTCCCGAAACAACCCAAAGAAATCACCGAGAGAGGGCTCCGAAAATCACCACCAAGAACAAGCGGGGAAAACACATCCAAACCTTGAGGAACCACGCCGAATCATCTATACATGAAACCAAGGTTCGTACAAGGTCTAGCAAGCCGCCCGATCATCCATCCCTCTCAACAAGATATCTCCGTGAAGCTCTCTTGCTAGCCCTAAGGAAAACCTAAGGAAAATAGGTGGAAAATAGGAAAACTAATGAGCTAGGGTTCCAAGGGTTGGCTGCCACCCTCTCACCTCTTGGGTTATATGGAGGCAACCGAATGTCTAAAATGCCCCTCTCTAACAACTAGGGATACAAGCCCCTCAAGGGCGGATTTGGAAGTCTTCATGTCTTCACCATCAGACGGATGCCGGCGACCACACCCTCGCGTAGCCTCCACGCAAGCCATGCGATCCCGACGCGTGTCCTCCGCTTCGAAGATTCCGGACCGCGTCGTCGCACACCGGTCGACCGGTGCTCCTCACCGGCCGGAGCCCGGTCCCCACCGGTCGAGCCGGTCCGGCGCCGCTGCGGCTCCGTCTTCGGTTCTCCGGTCTTGGCTTTGTGGATCAACCAAGGAACCCAGTGGTTTTCTGGTGAACCACCGGAAACCCCGCGAACTCGGTGTAGCCTCCGCCAATCTCCACTCATGACTCGGCTCCCACGTAGTCCCGGCTCGACCTTGGTTTTGAGGCTCAACCAAGAAACCGTCCACGACTTCATCTTGCTTGTTCATGCCACCATGCGGTCCGCACTTGACCCCGCCGGCCACCGGTCCCTCAAACAAAGCCCGCTTGTCTTCTCCACACCCGGAGGCCTCACCGGCGACGACCTTTCGCGCTTGTTCTTCACCTACACCAACACCGGTCAAGCCGCAACCCGCACCCGCAATACTTAGCCAAGAATCGGTCCACACAACGTTGTTAATCACTCATCACACAAGGAAGCAACCATCCACCGGTCCTCGAACCACACATGGTCCTCAATCTCCCCCTTGATGAGTGTATTGACAACACCCACATGAAAGTAACAAGAGAGAAAAGAAAAAGAAAAGAAACGAACAAAAAGAAACTCCAACAAGCGATCGAAAGCCAAACAAAGGCAAAGAGCAAGATCACTTGAAGAAGACAAGTCTCGGACCCCTTAGGCAAGGGCAACGGCTCGACACATCCGAGACAAAGCAAAGCTCAAACAAAGAGCGCAAACCACCGAATCAAAGCTCGAACAACCACAAAGAGCTCCCACTGCACACATGCAAGCTCCCCCTGAACCAATGCACCTCCCCCGGACGGATGCATGCAAGACACCACTTGAAACAGGGCAGCTACAACAACTCGGCCACGACCGGTCGAGACCGGTCAACACCACCGGTCAGACCGGTGTGCAACATGTGTACGGAACCAAGCACTCACACCGAGTTAGACCGGTGACCCGACCGGTCGGACCGGTGCACAACAGAGCCCGAAATGGCTCGAAACCACTCGAAAACCTTCTAAACACATCCAGCTAGCTATTTCAAGCTCAAACTTCTCCCCCTTGTTGGCAATGCATGAATCAAGCCAAAAATGCAAAACATTCAACCTAGAGCTTCTCAAATAGACAAAGTTCAACAAAGAATGCTACACATGTCCAAATGAGCAAGTTAGATATTCTACGGCTTCGTATCGATCTCAACTACATGATCACCAAGTTTCACAACCATTGGACGAAGCTAAGATGGATTTTTGGCAATTTTGCGAAAAACATGCCTCTCATGAGCAAAGTCCTAAACATGATCAAAGCATATCAAAATGGCAAAGCCACACAAACTTCATGCTAGGACAGCCATTCTAATCATAAGACCATCACAAACACCCACAAGCACCTCATGTCATGTCAAAGCCACCGAGCCATGTGCCTACTTCTATGTATGAGACTTCTCATTGGTAGGCATCATGCAACGGTTAGCACCCAAAGCAAATTAAATTCAGCACATATGACATGGGAGCATATTTTCCAAGCATTTTTCATTTCATTTTCAGATTTGTAAAGGGTACATGAAATGTCTTTGCGACAAAAAGGAACTTATGCTCCTCCACAAGATAAACCAAGAGGGCTAAACATTCATGATGGCAAATGAGCCTTTGGCCCCATATGATCAATAAACTAGCCATCCAACCACAAATTAAGCATAGCCAAGCCACCAAAACATGTCAAGATCATGTAAAGGCATTTACACATGAGAGAGCATACATGTGACATTTTTCAAAAATATAGCTATCAACCATGGATTATTCATCAAGATCATCAAGAGCTAAGTCAAACTGACCATAGCATACCAAACAAGCTCACAAAGACATATATTTCATTCCATGGTGAACAATGTATATGAGAGAAGCTTTTCCTAACCAATGCATATGATACAAAATGCATGCAATCTAAGATACAAGGATGCCTATACATCATGTTACATATGCCATGCCAAAAGCAAGAAATGCACAAAGAAAAGCTATACATATGCTACAAAGAAGCTCTCACACAAAACTCACAAACCACCGGCTCCTCGAGGGGAGGCAAAACGGGCTCGACACCACCGGCAAAAGAGGGCTCCCACACACCCAACTCAAGAAATCAAACACACACCAAGTTCCCCCCGCAAACGAGTGAAAGTTGCTTGATCTAGGGGTTTGGTGAAAATATCGACTAGTTGGTCATTTGTGGGTACATGGATCAAAGCTATCTTTCCTTTCTCTACGTTGTCTCTCGGGAAATGATACCTCACTTCTATGTGCTTGGTTTTGGAATGGAGCACCGGATTCTTTGCAACGCTTATGGCACCGGTGCTATCACATTGAAGTGGGACATGGGTATACTACTCACCAAAGTCACTCATGGTGTAGGTGATCCAAAGGAGCCGAGAGCAACAACTAGCAAGCAGCAACATACTCGGCCTCGGTCGTGGATTGAGCAACACTTGACTGCTTGCGGGAAGACCAAGAGACCAAAGAGGAACCCAAAAACTGGCAAGTCCCGGAAGTGGACTTCCTATCCAACCGACACCCGGCAAAATCCGCGTCTGAAAAGCCATGAAGCGCCAAAGAAGAGGACGCGGAGTACCAAAGGCCGAAGTCGGGAGTGTGACACAAGTACCCGAAAATTTGCTTCACCGCTTGCCGATGCGAAGTCCTCGGAGACGCTTGAAAACGAGCGCACAAACACACCGAGAACTGTATGTCCGGCCTCGTCGCCGTCAAGTAGAGGAGTGACCCGATCATGCTCCCCGTACTCCTTCGGTCCACGTGTTCACCTTCCTCGTCCGCATCAAGAGCCGTAGTCGTACTCATCGGCGTCGTCATAGCCTTGGAGTCCTCCATCTTGAACTTCCGCACAATGTCCTTGGTGTACTTAGCCCGGTGCACAAATGTTCCTTCCTTTGATTGCTTGATTTGTAGCCCGAGGAAGAACCGCAACTCGCCCATCATGCTCATCTCAAATTCCCTCGCTCATATCATCTCGCAAACCTTGCAACAAGAGAGTTAGACGAGCCACCAAAGACAATATCATCCACGTACACCCGCACAATCGGATATCTCTGCTTCCGCCTCGGCAAAAACAAGGTCCGATCGACCTTCCCCATCTCAAAACCTCTCTCAAACAAGAACCCCCTCAACCTGCCATACCAAGCTCTAGGCGCTCGCTTCGACCCATACGGCGCCTTCCTCAACTTGTACACCCGGTGGGGGGTACTTCTCGCTCTCAAACCCCGTAGGCTGCCTCACATACACTTCTTGCTCCAACACGCCATTCGGAAAGCACTCTTCACATCCATTTGGTGCAACTTGAACCCTTTAGCCACGGAAAAGGCTAGAAGGATCCTAATCGCCTCCAAACGGGCTACGGGAGCAAAGGTCTCCTCGTAGTCGATCCCCTCCTTCGACCGAACCCCCGAGCAACAAGTCTCGACTTGTTCCTCACAACCTCACCCTTCTCTCGCCTCTTTGTTTTTCCACACCCACTTTGTACCAATTGGCTTACACCCCGGGGGAGGGTCAACCAACTCCCACACCCGATTCCTCTCAAAGTTCTCCAACTCCTCATGCATCGAATTAACCCAATTGTGATCGGATAGTGCGTGTCCAATGTCTTTGGGCTCAAAAGTAGCAACAAAAGCAAGATGAGCGAAATGAGAATTGTTCCGAACCCTCGACCGTGTAGTGCGTTCATTCATGTCGCCGATGATCCTCGAAGCTGGGTGATCCACTTGTACTCGCCGGGGAGGTTCTCGCCTCGAAGCTACCTCCCCCTCAACATCAGCTTCTCCTCGTTCTTGATTTGTCGTCGTAGGTGTAGCGAGAGGGTCCATCCATCATCGTAGTCGAAGTAGTGGGTACATGTTCGGCTGGGGGCACCGCACCGCCATCCTCATCGTCTCCATGTTCGTGCTCCTCCTCCTGAAAGATCTCCTCGCCAAGCTCATCATCTCTTGCACACTCAAAGACAAGCTGACTACGTGGCTCTGTCTCGTCGAAGGTTACCTCGCAAGTCTCCACGATTTGGTTAGTTTCAAGATTGAGCACACGATATGCTCTAGAGTGAGATGCATAACCAAAGAAAATGCCATCGACGGACCTAGCCTCAAACTTATCCAACTTCCTCGCCTTTCTTCGAATGAAACACTTGCAACCAAAGACATGGAGGTGACTCACCTTGGGTGTGCGACCATGCATCAACTCATGGCATGTCTTCTTCCCGTGCACTCGAGGTATATCCTGTTCGACACATAGCATGCGGTATTCACCGCCTCAGCCCAATACCTCCTCGGAGTCCTATGCTCATCAAGTATCGTCCGAGCCATCTCGCACAAGGTCCTGTTCTTCCTTTCCACAACACCATTCTGGGGAGGCGTATACGGACTCGAAAAGCCGGTGCTCAAGACCCAAGTCATGGCAAAAGGTTTCAAAACGAGAGTTCCTGAATTCCGAGCCATTATCACCGGCGGATAGCTCGTATGGCATCTCCGTGCCTCTCGTTCCTCAACCTCAAGACTAGATCTCGAACAAAACCAAACGTCTCCCCCCTTATCCTCAAGAAAGAACACCCACGCATACCGAGAATAGTCGTCCACCACAACAAGGACATACCACTTCCCACCCGCAGATCGCACACGAGCTGGGCCAACAAGGTCCATATGGAGCGGCTCGTATGGACGCCGAGTCATCACATCGGTGAGAGGCGGGTGAGAAGAGGCTACCATCTTGGCATGCCTACATGGCGCACAAACCAACTCCTTCTCAAGCCTCAACCGTGGCAATCCTCGGACCAAATTGAGTTTACTCAAGCGAGACAAAAGGTCAAAGCTCAAGTGACCCAACTTCCTATGCCACTTCCACAACTCACTCGAAGAACCGACCAAGAAACAACGCTCCACACCCGAAGACCGAGAAAAATCAGCACGAAACACCCGACCCTCGGAACGACCATACGGACAAGGTCCCCTCGAGAGTCCACAATCCGAGAACCACCCGGCCGAAACAACACCTCAAAGCCCTCATCCAACAAGCCGGGACACGGAAAGCAAATTGTACCCCGCCGATTGAACAAGAGCAACACGCCTCAGAGTGATCTTGTCACTCACTTTGATCTCACCTTCTGAAAGCACACGCCCACGCCCATTGTCCCCAAAGGTGATGTACCTCTTCGTCACCACCGGGACAAGACTTGAGAACCACCCTATGTCTCCGGTCATATGCCTCGAGCAACCGGAGTCAATCAACCAAATGTTCTTCAAGTCTCCCACCTGAAATTCAAAAACGAGCACGTGAGCGAACAAACGACTCGAAGATCGGGGTTAGTACCAAAAGAGTAAAACCAGGTCCGAGCCGTTTGCTCAAAAGTGGGGTTAGCACCAACCAAAGCATCTCTCCTACCAAAGCTACCTCCATGAACACCACCACGGTAACCACCCCGAGGGAACCACCCCTCTCTCGCCCGGAGGAGGACCAAATCCACGCAAGAAAGCCCGTGGAACGTCCTTCCTCTCTAACTCAAAGCTACGACTCCTCCGATCCCCGTATTGAGCACGAGGAGGAGAACGCCTAGCAAACTGACCACCGCACCCTTTCCGGCCCAACCACCGTAACCACGACCACCGAAACAAACCTCGCACCCGTACGAGCTCGAAACCCAAACAACCGTCTCGTCTGTGCCCGCACCGGTCGACCGGTGCCCCACACCGGTTTGACCGGTGTGACCCAGGCGACGAGCCGCCTCCAACAGCCTTCCACTCTCCCCAAGCCCGAACTGTCCTCACATTCGCCTTGGCCCTGGGCATCTGCACACGAGGCTCAAGTACACCAACGGAAGGGTGGTACTTGTCATTGTTAGCACACTCCTTTGCCATTCTCTCCTCACGCTTCCTCTTGAAGCAAAACTCCTCCTTATGACCATCTCTCCCACAATAGCCACAATGGAACCTCACAAGCTTAGGCTTAGGCTTGGGATGTGGCTGCTCACTTGGTTTCTCTCCACTCAAATCCTCCACCGGTTTCTCACCACTAGCCTTCTCACTCTCCTTCCCAAATAACACTTTCCCCGAAGTGCTCACAAACTTGATAGGCTTTCAGAGATCGTTTGTGGGTGTAGGAAACACGGGTGGAGCTGGGGTTGTGTCTAGTCGGTTCCTAAGATGGTTAGGTTTTGGGGGGAAATCATTTTTGTGGTGGGTTTTTGGTGGCTCCGGGATATTCTCTCCACTTCCTTCACCAACCTTGTTTGCCCCAAGTCCCTCACCATCCTGCCTCTTAAACGCCTCTATCATCATCCTCAACTGAGGCTCATGGCCAGACAACCAACCCATCAACTTCCTCAAATCATCATTCTCATCCTGCAAACGATCAACATAATGTGCAAGTTCCAAATTTTTCAATGCATGCATTTCACAGGTAGAGCAAGATGTAGGCATGGGTTCCTTCAATTTAGCCTCAAGAGAACTAGTGTAAGCATGCATCTCATCAATCTTAGCATGCAAAACAGGGCAAGAAGTGCAAGCACCTAGCAAAGCAAGTCTAGACTTAAGCTCAGCCACTTCAACCCTAAGCACATCTAGTTCCTCACACTTGGAGGCATGCTTCTCCTTAAACAAAGCAAGATCAGCAAGGAATATGGAGCAATCAGCACAATCATTCTCATCAAAAACAACCGGGCTAGCCTTAAGGGAATCAATCTCAAGCTTGCTATCAAGCACCTGTGTCTCTAGCTCAGCCACTCTAGTCCTAGCATCCTCGAGTGAAGACCTAAGCTCTTTCCTCATTTTCTTGGCCTCTCTAAGCATGTCATCACGGTTATCAAGCAAAGAGCCAAGCCTCTCATTCTCCTAGCGCAAGAAGGGAAGTTCATCACGCACCTCGTCGTCGGACTCAGAGTCCGAGTCGCTCTGTGTGCTCTTCTTGCTGCCGGAGCTCGGGCGCCATGGTGCAGAAGCCATCTCTCGCGAAGCAGCTCAGCCCGCTCAGGTTCTTGGACGACTTCTTGTTCTTGCGACGATCGCCTTCGTCTTCACTGCTGCTCGAGCTCGAGGTGGAGTACGCGGAACTGGAGTCGACGTCGCTCGCTCCAACCATCGCTCGGGCCTTGCCTCGGCTCTCCTTCTTCCTCGATCGTCGCTCGTCCTTGTACTTGTTCTTGTACTTGCTCTTGTGGTCGCGCCTCGACCGGTACTTGCCATCCGTCCTTGACTTGTGCTTGTAGTCGTCCTTGTTCTCGGCCTTCTCCGGCGGTCGGCGACGAAGTGTCCCGTCTTGCCGCACCGGAAGCAAGTCCTCGTGTTCCTCCTCATGTTCACGCGGTTCTCGTGCGGCCTCTCGAACCGCCTCGTCAACGGCGCCGGCTCGTCCTCAACAAGGTCATCAAACTCCTCATCTAGCATAAACATTAAAGTGGAAAAAGAGAACATCCTGGTGGATGGGTTAGAGTTAGCCTTTCCTTTGGAACCACCAACGAGGGCAAGACTATGGGAATCGGTCGGTCCCTCGAGCTTGGCGATCATGCCCCTATCCACCTCGGCCGACTTGAGCTTCGAGAACGACTTGTTCATCGTCGAGTGTCATACTTCTCCGACTCCACAATGGCCTCGAACTTTCCGCCCCAAATCGTACGATCCAAAGAGTGTAAGAGCTTGACCGCTCTATCATGATCATCGTACGGGAGCACGTCCACATTGGCCCTCATGTTGTTCACAACCACCGTGAACCTCTGAAACAAGGCATCGATGGACTCACCGGGGAGATGAGTTAAGTTCTCGTACTCTCTCCGTAGGTCGCATACATCCGTGCCCGAACCCCGGGCGTTCCCAACATGAGCCTCCTTCAACACCGCCCAAATCCTACAAGCCAAGTGCTCGGTGTGCACCCGATCGAACTCGGTCGACACAAAGCACGAAACAAGTAGTCGACCGCCTTATTGTTGGCGTCGAATCCGTCCCTCGATCTGGAGCGAGGAAGTCCATCACCGGACATATCCTATGTCCACCGTGACATCCCAAAGGATCCGACCCTTTTCGCGGAGAAAAGCACCCATCCGCTTGCTCCACATCCGGTAGTTCTTGCCATCGAAGTGTGGAGGACCCGAACCCCGTTCCTAGTACGCCATCCTTGGATCTTAGACGGTTAGAGTCAACAAAGACCCGAACCGGCTCGATACCACTTGAAGGACCGATCTTGTGAACCGGAGAGGGGGGAGTGAATTGGAGCCGATAAAAATTCTTCTCGATGGAGATGGAGACTCCAACAAGATGAACACAGCTTCCAACACACGTCTCCGACTCACTACCAAGGTTGGTCAAGCCCACGTAGCCACTGGAGTGCCACTGGACCTAGGAACCAACACACAACCTTCCGACCCGAGAAACGCAGCGGAAAACCAAAGCTCGAGTCTACAGACCCACACCGGTCAGACCGGTGAGCACCACCGGTCAGACCGGTCCCTGCTGGTGAAACTGAGCAACTTTCACTAAGTGGATCTACACCGGTCAGACCGGTGAGACACACCGGTCAGACCGATCGCGGCCTGAAAGCCCCCAAGGCACCAAACAGGCCAACCGACCACCAAACTGACCCAAACTCGAAACAACGGCAGCACGGGACAACAACGAACACACCAAGACGTTCACCTGAGCAAAATCCCACAAGGGCTCGCACCAGTCAGACCGGTCAAGAGCACCGGTCAGACCGGTGTAGCCTAGGCAGCTCGGGATGAACGAGACACGCGGGTCAACTCCCCCAAATCCAAAACTCGATCTCCCGAATCACTCCACGGACTTGAACAAGACTTTGGGGATATCGGAACACCTCATGAGGAGTCCATAGCCAAGTTTAATCCCACCAAAACTCGTCCAAAAAGGAGGAATCGAAGAAATCCCGCCAAGAGCACTTCCAACCCAAGAACTCAAGAAACCCCAAAATCGAGCACCTTTACTCACGGATTTGGGAGGGGAATCACAGCCCAAAGAACCACGAAGGGTTCCCACAAGTTTCCCCCATCAAATCCCCAAGAGAAAGGTCTCAAAAACAACCCAAAGAAATCACCGAGAGAGGGCTCCGAAAATCACCACCAAGAACAACCGGGGAAAACACATCCAAACCTTGAGGAACCACGTCGAATCATCTATACATGAAACCAGGTTTGTACAAGGTCTAGCAAGCCGCCCGATCATCCATCCCTCTCAACAAGATCTCTCCGTGAAGCTCTCTTGCTAGCCCTAAGGAAAACCTAAGGAAAATAGGTGGAAAATAGGAAAACTAATGAGCTAGGGTTCCAAGGGTTGGCTTCCATCCTCTCACCTCTTGGGTTATATGGAGGCAACCGAATGTCTAAAATGCCCCTCTCTAACAACTAGGGATACAAGCCCCTCAAGGGAGGATTTGGAAGTCTTCATGTCTTCACCATCAGACGGATGCCCGGCGACCACACCTCGCGTAGCCTCGACGCAAGCCATGCGATCCCGACGCGTGTCCTCCGCTTCGAAGATTCCGGACCGTGTCGTCGCACACCGGTCGACCGGTGCCGCGGCGCGCTGCGGCCTCCGTCTTCGGTTCTCCGGTCTTGGCTTTGTGGATCAACCAAGGAACCCAGTGGTTTTCTGGTGAACCACCGGTAGCCCCGCGAACTCGGTGTAGCCTCCGCCAATCTCCACTCATGACTCAGCTCCCACGTAGTCCCGGCTCGACCTTGGTTTTGAGGCTCAACCAAGAAACCGTCCACGACTTCATCTTGCTTGTTCATGCCACCATGCGGTTCGCACTTGACCCCCGCCGGACACCGGCCCTCGAACAAAGCCTACTTGTCTTCTCCACACCCGGAGGCCTCACCGCGACGACCTTTCGCGCTTGTTCATCACCTCGCACCAACACCGGTCAAGCCGCAACTCGCACCCGCAATACTTAGCCAAGAATCGTCTACACAACGTTGTCAATCACTCATCACACAAGGAAGTGACCATCCACCGCTCCTCGAACCACACATGGTCCTCATACGCGTGTGCGCTTGGGTGCGCACGGGTGTAGGAGTGTGCACGGCTCGATCTTGGGTTCGGATTAGGTCGCCAAGCGGCGGGGCGGTGCAGGTTGCGGCGGCGCGGTGCGGACGGTCACCGGCGAAAGTGCTGGGGTGCGCATCCCACCTAGGCCGATCGTGCGAGCAACAAGCAAAACCAACAGGGCGCAAAAACGTGAACTTGACCCCTTGCCAACGGCTCAGGGCCTTCTTAGCCTATGCGGAGCTCGGGCTGGCGCTAATGGTGGCGGCGAACAGGGTTCCCGCGGTCGGGCACGGGCGCGTGCGGGCGCGTGCGAAAGCCGGTGGCGAGGCGTGCACTGAACGGACACAAGGATGGTGCTTCTCTCCCCTGCAGCCTCGTGCATGAAGCAAACCTCCATGGCGACGACCATGGCGGCGCGGTGAGCAGGGGGACAACGTCCCGGCGAGGTCTGGCACAAGGGAAAAGGGGCCAAAGGCCCGGCCTTTACCTCTCTAGTAAGCGCGCGTGCGTGCGGGGGTGAACAGCTGAGCAAGGGCGGCACGTGAACGTGAGCGCGCGCGCGTCGGGGCCACAACAAGTGGGCCGGGACGATCGTCGGCGCTACGACGACTAAAGGAAACAAGGAAGGGACGGCAGAACGGCGCGCGCACTTCGGTGAAGGTGGCGGCACCTACAAGAAAAGCATAACATCCTGGCTCGATGGCCGGCATCACCAGCAGCGGCGACATGGCGGCGCGGCGCGAATAGCGCATTCCCCCTCGAGTCGAAGGCCGGGCCATCCTCAGAGGAGCGAGGGAAGCTTGTTCTCACCTCGGTGGCCACGGGTCGTAGCGCAGGCGTCGGTGAAGAAGGGCTGCACGTGCTTGCCGGTGAAGAAGAAGAAGACGGCGGCGCGGTGATGAGGAAGTAGAGGATGCAAGCGCGCTCGACGACGGCGGGTCCGGCTCCTCCCCATGGGCGGATCCGGTCTTCACGGCGAACGACACTCCCTCGGAATGCCTCCGTTTCCCCGCCTCCCTTCTCTCCTCCTTCTCTTCCTTCTCTGGTGAGCGGGCAGTGTGGACATGCGATGAACCCCAGAGGCGGCTAGGATTGGGAACTCTGGGAGGAGTGATGGCGGCCTACTTATAGCGGCGGCCGGGCCTGGACACGTGGATGGCCAAGATGCAGAGGCGGGCGCGCGGCCACATCGCGACGGCGCTCCCGCGCGGCGCGGCGGCACCCGGGGCCTCCGGTGATACTAAAGGGAAAAGGGGGGAGGATGACGATGACTACGTCATCTCGACACCACCATGGGTCCCAGCTGTCAGGGGCACGGCGCGGGCGCGGGTTAACAGGCCACACACGGGTCGGAAGGAGGTGATGGGCCGGTTGGTTGGCTGCAGCCCACATAGGGGAGTTAAGGTTTTCCTATTTAGGTTTACTCCTATATTCTATATGATTCAAATTTGAATTCCAAATTCAAATTTGAATCCACACAAATAAATCCAAATAAAATCCAACTAAAAATCCAACTTCTCACACTAACACTTATAAGTCCCAATATTTATAGATTGAAACAATTACAAGCCTAGGACTTTAAGGAAGGAGAAAGAAAGAAGACATCCTTATTTATTTCATAATCACTCAAACTCATAACAAGTTTTTAAAACCCCGTAATTGTACATACACACAAATTCAAGGATGTGACACCGACTTTGCGGGGTGTCGAGTTGATCGGAAATCGACTCGGATACTTGCCAGTTTTTGGGTTCTTCTCTTGTTTCTTGGTCTTCTCACAAACAATCTAGTGTAGCCTAGTATACCACAGAAGCTGAGTATGTTTCTTCCGCTAGTTGTTGTTCACAGCTACTTTGGATCACATATACGCTGAGTGACTTTGGTGAGGAGTGTTCCCATGTACCTCTCATGTGTAATAGCACGAGTGCCATTAGTGTTGCCAAAAACCCCATGCTTCACTCCAGAACCAAACATATAGATGTGAGGTACCACTTCTTAAGAGACAATGTTGAGAAGGGAAACATAGACCTCATCCATGTGCCAACAGAAAAGCAACTTGCCGATATCCTAACCAAGGCCTTGGACCAAGCTACATTTGCCGTTTGCGAGGAGAGCTTGGAGTCATTTTTCCTTTTTGAGCCTTGGTTGGGAGGTTTGATGTACATATGCATGTTGCATTCATTCTCATTCATGTATCATATCATGTCTTGCATGTTTGCATCTTTGTATCATAGACTGCATTTTTATCATATGCCATAGAGATGTGCTTCTTTCATATGCTTCGATCACCATGATATGCTAGATATGAGGTTATGACTTTGCTTGTGATGTTCATGAGATGTATAGCTATGCTCTTGGTAGCTTTGGAATGTATATGCTTGTGGATGGCTTCCTTTTGTAAAAATGCTATATGATCCTCTCTTGTGAGTAGAATGCTTCTCATGTCCAAATTGGGTGCTTATGGCTATATCTTTATTAATTTGTGCTTGGAACCATGTTCTTGTCATTTGGGATTAAAGACCCTATCATCATGAATGTTTAGCCTACATGCTACATTGTGGAGAAGCTGTCGGTGCTTTAGACTGGCAACCTACCAAGGGGAGTACCGGAGGTAGATGAACGTGGCCTCGCCGAGATCGGTAACTTGAAGGAAGAGACATGTGGCACACAATTTAGACAGGTTTGCGCCGCGAGGTGCATAATACCCTACGTCCTCTATGCTTCGTAGCTCTGGATTGATTGGGTGTGTTTACAAGATGATGCGGATAATGAGAGAGGGGTCCCTGCCTCACCTTAAATAGCCCGGGAGGCAGGGTTACAAGTCGGTTTGAGGAGAGAGTACTAGTCATGTACGGCTAGGAGTACTTTACATGGATCCGAACATGTACAGCTTCCTAACCGAGTACTATTCCTCTGTAGTCCTTGCGCTCCACGCCAACAGGTGCCATGTAGCACAAGTCGGGTACTCCCAGGGACCCACTGAGTAGTCGGTCCTGGTACCCACCAGAGTAGCGGGCCTAGAGATGTCCATATGATAGAAGCCTAAGCTTCTTTTTTGCCACAAAAGCACTTCATGTACCATGCTTAATTTGTAAATTATGAAAATGGTATGTGAGATGCCTATTCTTGAAAAAATTGCTTCCATGTCATAAATGCTTTAAATTATTTATCTTGGGTGCTAAACCGTTGAATGATGTTCACCAATGAGAAGTCTCGTATCTAGAAGTGGACACATGGTTCGGTGGCTTTGACATGACATGAGATAGCTTGTAGGTGTTTGTGATGACCTTGTGATGAGAATGTGTCACCTTGCATGAAGTTTGTGAGCTATATGTTGTTTGTGCTCATTTTGACCATGTGTTGGTCCTATGCTCATGAGAGGGAAACTTTTGTGAAAAATGCTTCATTTTGATCATGGGTATGTCACTTGCTTATATGTCCCTATCTATCTTGTTGGCCCGGTTCGTGGAGTGTTGACTAGCGCTGCCCGCTAGTGATTTCTTCAAGGGCATGCTCAGGTACTATGGTACTGAGTACCTCAATCTCAACCCGAATGGGATCTTCCACGTCTCCATCTTCGTTCACTTCTGCGAAGCTTGGGTATCAAGCCCCACTAGATCTTGTTTCGCAAATTCTTCCAATTGAAGCCACAGTCGAGTACCGACAATCCACGAGTAATCGGAGGTGTCAGCATCTAGATGCGTGAAGACGCCGCTGACCGGTACTTGGGCTAAAAGTTGATTGAGTCGAACAAAGACTGGAAGGCAAAGTGGTTTTATATCAGCAACCATCACCCGGAGCTGCCGAAGTCGAGCGGGAACCAGTCGAAGCACAAGCCGTGGTGGAACACGGAGCCGACGATGCAGGAGGGTATTCAACTACTCGAGCTGTTGAAGAAGGTCAAGGCCCTTAGGGAGGCCGGTTTGAGGGCTGAACATGTGGCCTTCAGCTTCATGAAGTGGAGGGTGCAGGCGCTGATGGCTCGTGATACCCTCAGGTACCAGTACACAGGCGACGAGGACACGTCGCAGATGCCTAGCGATGAAGCCCGAGATGATGATATCATCGAGAGGCTGGGCAGAATCTTCAAAGACATGTCGCTGTACATGCCTTGTCTAGTCCCCGAGTACTCCGCAGTGCATCCACCAAGCAAGGTCAGTAGCTATGACCGAGGCCTCCGAGTACTGATTTGCCTGATGTAGTCATACTCACATATGTTGTGTGCTACAGGATGACGTTGTGAAGTTCGTCTCCGATCCACCCTCTCCACTGCGGCTGGAAGATGTACCGGCGGAGGGGAAAGGCAAGTCGAAGGAGCGCCGCGAAGTCGGTGAGGGTGATGGCACTGTCACCATTGAAGATGCCTCTGACGATGAGGGTTAGGAGACGCTCCAGAAGTGATTCCAGCTTCGGTCTAGATCCAGCCGCCCTGGATTGCCTAACATTCCAGTCATTGTTGAGAAGCCAGGTAGCCTCGAAGCTAGTATTCCAGTGCCGCCAAGAAGGCTGCGCAGTGCAACACGGAAGCGCGCCGTGAAGAAGTTAAAGATCACTGAGACAACCAGCCAAGAGGTGGGTACCATGAATGATGCAGTCGAGTACTTCTGATGAGTACTGTGTTCTAACAGTTGAATCTTATTCTGTCACAGGATATTCCTCGACCCCGTGGACCAGGATGAAGAGGAGACCTGGGACACAGTGGGGGAGGCAGCTGAAAGGAATGTCAGCCCACCTCCAACCGCTGGAGAAGTCGTGTCGGGATCGAAACAACAAGGAGCTGGTGCCGACAACTCGCACATGTCGGCGGAAGAGAGAAGGCCAAATCCTTCGCCGGCTATGGTGTCAGAGCAGCCGGAGGAAGCCCAAGCGGAAGACGAGGCAACCACAGAAGATGGGATTGTGGATATCACCAGTATTATGGGTGCTCCGACCATGATTGTCGTCTGGTCAACCTTGTAAGTTTTGTTGAACTCCCAAGTAGTCGTGTGGGTTACCAATCTTGCATGACTGACTAAATGACTGTGTGTCCACGGATTTGTCTTGGAACGGCGATGAGACCAGTACTCCAGCGGGTTGAGATGATCGTCCGTCGGAGGTGCGGGAACCCACACCGTCGCCGCACACCGAAGTCGCGGTGGAGGCCGCGCTGGAGGAAGCTACCTTGGTGGAAGGTATGTGTACTACACAACTGATAGGCACCAAGCATAGTAGTCGTAGTCGTAGAAATTGACTTCTTGTACTCTTTGTGGGAATCCATTATCCCTGAGGTTGTGGCCGTGGAAATGACCACGGTAGAAGCCGAACTCTCCGTGCCAGTGACCGGAGTGTCGGAGGGAATAGCCCCCGAGCTAGGAGCTGCGGTAGCCCCCAAGGCCACGGTGGAGACACATGTCGATGCACACCCAGGGGCGAGCACGGAAGTAGTGATCCCGAAATACAAGATGTCACGTTGATCCACTCGGCACCTATGGCAGAGGCGACGTCGATGAGCCGTGGCGGTCTGGAGCTGTTGGCTGACGACCTTGTTGACCCGACCATCATTGCTCATAATATGGAGTCGATGCGCCGCGCGGAGCAGTGGATCAAGGTACCTTGCGAGTACTCTGAGTGGCAATGCATTGCGTTGTAGTGAGTACTTGTTGACTATGTTGCCCTCTGCAGGGCGTCATTGAGAGATCCCAACAGAAGTCTGATATGCTTCAAGGGTACGGTGACACGGTACTCCGCACTGAGGCCTTGGAGAAGGAGCTAGACAAGGCCAAGAAGCACTCCGCCCTGCGCAATCCAAGCTTGATGGTGCCTTCGCCCAGTACCACAACGAGGTGCAGGAGATGCAAGCAAAGAGCAGTGACTTGGTCCGGAAGAACAAGTCTCTGTGCCAGAAGAACAAAGGTACGTTGTCCGCCAAAGCCATTGAGTACTAATTGGGGTACCTTGTTGTAATAGGACATTGTGTTGAGTTGTCTACAAGCTTGAAACACGTGTTGACCAGCTGAAGGCATCGGAGACCGACTTGAAGAACATCGTGTACCGGGAGACCGATGCCCGAGAGGTACTTAAGTATGAGTACAAACAACTGGCTCAAGAGTGCATTCATCACACGGAGCTTCGTGAAGCCTCAGATCATGATCTCGTAAATTGTTATAAATCCCTACAGAAGCTCAATGAAGACTGCGAGAGGCTGTGGGGCCAACTGAAGGAGCTTGAAGAAGCCGCGCTCCCAATTGCTAGGCTGCTGGTGCCTCACCCAGGCGGACCCAAAATTGCTCCGCTGGTGGACCGCTTGAAGGAAGCCCCCGGGCGTGTTGCAACATATGTGAAGCACTTGGCGAAGTCGATTTCGAACCAAGTCTTGGCATTCATGAAGTCGTACTTCCCCAAGGCTCCGGTGGATGTAGTCGCAGGTGGACTCGCAGCTAACTACATGGATGACCAGTACAAGACCCCGCTAGAGGAGATGGCGCCAATTGCTGAACAAGTGGCGGAGAAACTCAACCTTTAGTAGTAGTACCTGTAGGCATGTCTTATAGTAGTTGGTTGTAAGATAAACAAAGTTGTTAAGTAACTTTTTAGATTATTAGTAACAATTATCCATGATATGCTTGTGAAATAAGTACTCGTTGCCGCCACTTGCAGCGAAGTGTGTGGAGTACCAAACCGTGGAGGTCTCGTGAGTAGTAGTACTCGGTAGTGGGTGCTTGATCGGGAGGCACAATAAATGAGTTGATTGAAAATTGAACTTTATTACTGAAGAATGAGTACACCTAGATGGCTAGGGTCGTTTACAAGTGTAGTCACCCGGACCCGTAGGCCGCCTATGGCTAAGTGACGCAAGGACCCGAGGCCACTTACAGCTAGAGATCCGTTAGTAGCCGTATAGGCTGGATCTAGAATACATGGTCTTGTAGACCACCGCTAGAGTCCTTAGTGCTCTAAGCAGCCCGAGATCCATTAGTAGCCGTTGTCGCTGGATATTGGAGGAGAGTAGTCCGTAGACTAGTGCCAGGACCGAAAGGCCGCTTACAACGGGGAGCCCATGAGTAGTCGTGTAGACTTGTACCCTTGGAGTAGTCCAATGACTACGCGTAGAAGAGACACAGCTGGTCGACGTTCCACGAGTTGTTGATGTCGTCACCTTCAAGTGTCTGGAGGTGGTAGGAGCCAGGTCAGGTCACCTTGGAGACTGAGAAGGGACCTTCCCATGGTGAGCTGAGCTTGTGTAGTCCTTCCGTGTTTTGGATGCGACGGAGGACTAGGTTGCCAACGTTGAAGGAGCGTTCCTTGACGTTGCGATCATGGTAACGTCAGATACCCTCGAGGTACCTTGCTGATTGGACGAGGGCGGCGCAGCGAGCTTCTTTGAGACCATCGATGTCAACTCATTTGCTATCTTCTAAAATGCCTTCGTCGTACTGTTCTACTGCCGGGGACTCCCACATCACGTCAGTAGGTAGAATAGCTTCAGAGCCGTAGACCAATAAGTTGGGCGACTGCCCTGTCGGCTTGGTAGGTTGAGTATAAAGCCCCTAGAGTGCGTTGGGTAGTTCCTTGATCCACTTGCCTCCTTTGGTGTTAGCTGCGTCGTGTAGTCGTTTCTTGAGGGCGTCGAGTACCATCCCGTTGGCGCACTCGACTGTCCGTTGGCACAGGGGTGGGCGACTGAGACATACCGGATGTCGATCCTGCTGTTCTCACAGTACTCCCAAAATAGATGGTTGTTGAAGTTGGAACCCAAGTCTGTGATGATGTGGTGAGGTAGTCTGTAGCGATGCACGAGCTCATCCAAGAATTCGAATACTCTGTCGGCCTTTGGGTAGGTGACCGGCTTGACTTCGATCCACTTGGTGAACTTGTCGATGGCCACTAAGACTCTGTTGAATCCTCCTAGTGCGGTTGGTAGAGGCCCAATCATATCGAGCCCCCAGCAGGCAAAGGGCCAGGTTGGTGGTATGGTGACTAGTTTGTAGGCCGGGACGTGTTGTTGCTTGGCGAAATATTAACACCCTTGCCACCTTCTGACGAGTTCTTCAACGTCACCCAGAGCTGTGGGCCAGTAGAAAGCTCGTCGGAAGGCCTTTCTCACTAGCGTGCGAGAAGACGCGTGGTTGCCGCAGACGCCTTTATGGATCTCCTCCTAGATGTCCTTGCCTTCTTCCCGGGGAACACACTTCATGAGGACTCCAGAAGTGGTACCCCGCCTGTAGAGCTTGTCTCCGACTAGTACATAGGACTTGGGTCAGCGAACGAGTTGCTCGGCCATGTTCTTGTCAGAGGGAACCTTCTGCTCGAGGATATAGTTGATGAAGGGTTGTCGCCAGTCGACGTCGATCATCATGACATCCTGATCAAGCTGTGATGGCATTGGATCAGTGGTCATGGGCGCCAACTCCGGGATGGATGGCGCGTGAAGCTCATGGATGAAGACTCTGACGGGTACTTGTGCGCGAGTAGAACCAAGCTTCGACAGGACATCTGCTGCAACGTTGTTGTTGTGGATGACATGATGGAACTCGAGGCCATAGAACTTGTTCTCGATCTTGCGGACTTCTAGACAGTAGGCATCCATGTTCTCCTTATTGCGATCCCAAGACTTAGACTTGGTTGATGACCACTGCGGAGTCGTCCTAGACCAGTAGCCGCTTGATGCCTAATGAAATTGCGAGGTGGAGCCCATGCAGGAGAGCTTCGTACTCGACTTTGTTGTTTGAGACCTTCCAGAAGATCTGCAGTACATACTTAAGTTGTTCGCCCTTTGGAGAAATCAAGAGTATCCCTACACCTGCATCCTTGTGTTTGAGTGAGCCGTCGAAGTACATCACCCAATTCTCTGGCCGCTCGGTTGGAGTTGGCAGCTGACTCTCCCGCCATTCTACCATGAAGTCGACTAGTGCTTGAGACTTGATGGATGTGTGTAGGTTGAAGTTGATATTGAGGGTGCCAAGTTTGACTGCCCATTTGGAGATTCTTCTAGTAGAATCTTGATTGCGCAAAATGTCACCAAGCGAGTAGTTAGTGATGACGGTGATCGAGTACTCCTGGAAGTAGTGTCGTAGCTTCTGCGAGGTGTGAGCACTACATAAAGTAGCTTCTGCACCGGCTGGTAGCGTCCTTTGATTCTGACAGGACCTCACTGACGAAGTAGACTGGTCGCTGGATTGGGTAGGTGTGGCCGTCTTCCTGCCGCTCGACGACGATGGCAGTACTGACCATGTGAGTAGTCGCAGCAAGGTAGAGCAGTAGCTTCTGTTTTTTGCATGGAGCCGTGAGGACTGGTGGCTTGGACTGGAAGTCTTCGAGCTACACCAAGGCTTGATCAGCCTTTGTGGTCCACACGAACTTCTCTTGGTGTTTGAGTAGTTTGAAGAAGGGTAGCCCCCGTTCTCCAAGCTTCGAGATGAATCTGTTCAGGGCAGCCATGCACCCGGTCAGCTTCTATACATCCTTGATGCAGGTGGGAGCTTTCATGTTGGTGATGGAGGAGATCTTCTCGAGGTTGGCTTCGATGCCGCGATGGTTGATGATGAAGCCGAGTAGTTTCCCTGAAGGTACGCCAAAGACGCACTTGTTGGGGTTGAGCTTCCACTGGTACTCTCGCAGAGATGCAAAAGTCTCTTCAAGATCGGCGATGAGCATGTCGGAATTTCGGCTCTTAACGACCACGTCATCTACATAGGCTTCGACATTCTTATTGAGCTACTTCTTGAAGCAGGCCTGGATAGCTCGCTAGTAGGTGGCGCTAGCGTTCTTCAACCCGAACGACATCGTCGTGTAGCAATAGGCGCCGAACGGGGTGATGAACACGGTCTTCTCCTGGTCTTCTTTCTTGATGGCGATCTGGTGGTACCCAGAGTAGCAGTCGTGGAAGCAGAGCAGATTGCAGCCCGTCTTGGAGTCGATGACTTGGTCAATCTGTGGCAACCCGAAAGGGTCCTTGGGGCAGTGCTTGTTGAGGTCGGTGTAGTCGACGCACATCCTCCACTTGTTCGTGTTCTTCTTGCGAATGAGAACAGGGTTGGCGAGCCACTCAGAATAGAAGACTTCACAGATGAAGCCAGACGCGATAGTTTGGCGAGTTCCTTCTTGATGGCATCCCGTCGGTCGTTAGTGAAGCGGCAGATGTATTGTCGCATGGGGGTAGCTTTAGGGTCGATGTTGAGTGAGTGCTCAATCAGCCTCTTGGGCACCCCTGGCATGTCCGTTGGTTTCCACACAAAGATGTCTCGGTTAGCCCGGAGGAAGTTGACGAGCGCATCTTCCTATTTTGGGTCACGACCCATCATGGTAGTCTTGCTGTTGTCACTTGTCCCGAGGTCAATGGCCTTCACTTGCACTTCCTCTGACGGTTGAGGCTTGTTGGCTGTGTCAGTCTTTTCTGGGATCTCGAGTTCGGTTGGAGCGAGCTTCTTGGATGCAGCAAAGATCACCATCATTGCATTGGGTACTTGATTGGTCACTGCGAGTTCCACGGCTTCGATGTCGCAGTCGAAGGATATCTTCAAGTCCCCTTGCAGTGTGAGTACTCCGGCAGGACTTGGCATCTTGAGTACCAAGTAGGTGTAGTGGGGTACTGCCATGAACTTGGCGATAGCCGGTCTGCTGAGGATGGCATGATAGGAGGTTTCGAAGTCCGCAACCTCGAACTTGATGTACTCGATACGGTAGTTCTCCCTTGTTTCCCCGAAGGTAACTGGCAAGACCACTGAGCCTAGTGGGATAGCCGCGTTACCGGGGACAATGCCGTAGAAGGGCGACGCGCTCTTAGTGAGCATGTCGGTGATGTCGAGCTTCATCTTCTTCAAGGTCTTGGTGAAAAGGACGTTGAGCCCGCTTGCACCATCGATGAGTACCTTGTTGAGTCTGGAGCTCACGACTACTGGTTTCAGGACGAGTAAAAAACATCCTGGCTCGGAGAAGCTTGTCCATTGATCCACGCGGGAGAAGGTGATGGGTACCTACGACCACCTTAGAGGTGTTGGCACTGCTGGTTCAATGTTCAAAACTTCCCGTCGGGTGGCCTTCTGAGACCGTCTGGTGGGTAGTCCGCCGAAGAGGACGTTCACCCTCTTGTCGGGTTCCCGGAAGTTGCCATTGCCTTCGTCGGCTTTTTCTTGCCCTTATTGTCATGAGGAGGCCGTGGGTCTAGAGTATCTTTGAGTGCTCGCTGGAGTTGGTAGCACTTCTCAGTGGTGTGGTTGCCTTCCAGATGCCACAGGCACTTCTCTTTGAGCAAGTCTTTGAAGCCTCAAGAGGTCTTTTTCGAGTTGTCTTTCGCAGGCGTTGAATAGTTGCGACTATGTTGTCTCGCTTGCGCTTGCGGTTCGGACCCGAGTTGTTGTTGTTGTCGTTGCCGCGACCTCGTTGATCCATGTTGTTCTTGTAGCCGCGACCCCCTTGATCCCTGTTGTTGTTGTTGCCGCTCGTGTTGTCCTTGCTCTTGCCGCGAATGAAGTCGTACTTGGCTTTCGCCTTGTCCTCTTCGTCGGCCCATGATGTAATCATGTCCTTGAGCTTGGTGATAGAACTCAGGCGGTGGTGACCGAAGTCTTTGAAGGTACAACGGTGGAAGAGTCCGTCTTGGAAGAGGTCGATGACCTCCTTGTCGGTGACGTCGACTACGCTCGCGCGCTTGTTGAAGAAGTGTCGCATAAACTGGCATAGCGTCTCGCATTGTTCTTGCTTGGCCATCGCCAGGTCCATGCGGGTACCTGAGCGCCCCATGGCGCCCATGAAGTTGCTAGTGAACTAAGCCTTGAGCTGGTCCCATTCATCGATCGAGTTCTTGTCGAGCAACTCGAGCCATGTGAGTGGGTCTTGGTCCAGGCAAATGGGGAAGTAGAGGCACTTCGTGTCGTTGTTCCCACCAGCGTTTTCAATGGATAGGGCATAGCACCTAAGCCACTGAACTTGGTGTTCCCGAGAAGCTTGAATTTTTCTAGGAGGAGTAGATCGCGAAGTCGAGCGGAGTTGGCAGGGAAGCCATCGCTGTCGCTTGCTTCAATAGCCTTTTTGCGACGAATCTCCTCGATCCAGTGGCGGGCATCATAGCTGCCACGTGAGTTGCTGGTGACGTGGCTGTTCGCGTGGCCTCGGCCCCCGCGATCACCACAGCCACCAGCTCTTCTAACAGCGCCGTGTGATGAGCTCCCGCCGCTACTGCCCCTGCCGCAACCGTGTTTAGCGCCACCGCAGGTACCACCGGTGCCACCCTGGCTGCTGCCGCCCTGGGAGGGTCCTCCAGCTGAGGCCCTAGAGCGGTTGGGGTTCAGGTGTTGTTCTCCGCGGGTGCGGTTGCGTCCACCATCTGCTAGACTGCGACTGGTAGATTCATGGTGTCTGGGTTCTTGAGTTCTGACGGGGGGTACTTGGGTGACCCTGTTGTCAACCCTCATGAAGTAGGCGTCTTCAGCGAGCTTGGTGATAACTTCGCCCGCAGGGACCCCCTAAGCTTGACGTGCTATCATTGTGATAGACATGAGGCATTGCTCGGGACTGGTGTGTACCCGGTTGGCGACTTGACCCAGAGCCTCGATGAGGTTCCGGATGAGGAGAGCCTCTTGGAGATGTCTGCGCCGTTCGTTCCGCTTCTTGTTGCGGTCACGTCGGGCGTTCTTGTCGTCAGCAGTTTCATCGAGGGGAGAGCGTTGGTAGACACCTTGTCTTTTGAGATGTGGTCGAGGTATCAGTCAGGTCGAGTATCTAAAGGCCCTGTGTCGCCAACAACCACGAAGACTTGGTGATCAGTAGTGCAGAGACCAGAGTCAGTAGTCGCCACCTCGGTTGAAGTCTGTTTCTCGTTTGGAGCATGCAGGGTCCCCTCTTGGAAGGGAAGTGAGTCAAGGTAGGAGACGCGGCATGAATTGCTGTCTGTCAGGACTGCAGGCTTGCGATCGGGCCATTAGATGATTCTTACGGCGGGAGTAGATGTAATGACTAAGCCGGCAGTAGGACCTGACAGCGGTTCCTCAGTCGTGCTGGTCTCGGACTCGGGCTCGACAGGGTCCGACCCGAAGTCGAACTCGTATGAAGAGTCCAAGTAGTAGCCGGATGCGGGGTTGGAGTCCGAAGAGTAGTCGGAGGCGATCTCCTTGCCAGCCCGGCGTGCGGCGAGAGCTTCCGTGTGGGCCCTACTAGCATTGCAGAGGCCATATGGGAAGTGCTCGTGTAGTTGGATCATCTCACATGATGGCTCAGGAGCCGGCTTGCATGCAATGACCCAGGGGGACGTCGAGTTTGAGTTAGAGGCGGATCCATACTCGAAGTCGGCATGCTGGTTGTGAAGTGAAACTTCGCCGATTTTTTCGGCGAGCGTGCCTGTGACTACTTCAGGAAGTGTCACAAGTCCAGTCTTCGAGTTCGGTGTCATGGTGAGGTGGCGCTGGCAATGCAGACCCAGGAGCCGAAGACGAAGGTGTCACCACGGTTGAGAGCGGTGGTTGGCTTGATGATGATCGAAGCTGTTAACACCAAAAAATGGTACAGGAGAAAGGTTGACTTGTGGGCCGAGCTTGGTGATAAATACCATTCGGCTTCGAAAAATCTCCTCAAAGGAATCGGTAAAGGACGCTTGCGGTCGGCAGTGCGCCATCATTTGGCAGAAGGACTGTTTGCGCTTTTAAAGGAGAGATTTTCGGGAATGCATGGTGACGTGGCCTGGTGCAAGGAAAGAACGAGTCGATGGTGTATACGAGATGAACATTGGCATCAGAAGCATTAATTTAGGCATTTAATGTTGTACTCGTAGTCGACCAGGAGTCGTGTTAGGACATGGGTATAAATACAAGCTCTTGATGTATGTAATGGGTATCAAACAATTTCACAACAAACCGGCTTTACGCCAAACTCTCGAGTCCTTTAGTCGTTGTCGTATGGACCTCCCTGGGCCCACTACCTCGGTGGGTACCAGGACCGACTACTCGGTGGGACCCTAGGACTACCCGGCTTGCGCTGCACGACACCTGATGGCATGAAGCACAAGGACTACTGAGGAGAAGTACTCGGTTAGGAAGCTGTACATGTCCCACACTGTATGGAAGACTCATAGACGTACTCGACTAGTACTCTCTCCCTAAACCGACTTGTAACCCTGCCTCCTGGACTATATAAGGCGAGGCAGGGACCCCTCTCCCATCATCTCATCTCACAGCATACAATTGCATCATCTTGTAATCGTACCCAATCAATCCAGAGCTACGCAGCATTCAGGACGTAGGGTATTACGCACCTCGCGGCCCGAACCTGTCTAAATTGTGTGCCACGTGTCTATTCCTTCAACTTACCGATCTCGGCGAGGCCACATTCATCTACTTCGGGTACTCCCCTTAGTAGGTTGCTGGTCTAAAACACCGACAGTCGTGTCGTCGAGTTCTTTGAGGGGATTCATCGATCCGTCGACCTCCGTAAGTACCGACAACCTTGTATCATGTCTAGTATCATGCAGTGGATTTAGACCGTGATGCAAGAAGTCTTGTTACCATGCTTAGTATCATGCGGTGGATTAATCTCTTTGTGGTTGGTGGTGTGATTTCAAACAAGTTGTATCATGTGGTGGATTAACTTGTTTGGTGTTATGCTCGATGGGTTTGAAAGTACCTAGACATGCGGTAGACTAGTGCTTTTTGGCCTATGCATGCTTGTTTATCTCATATTTATAATCATGCTCTTACTTTATTTATTTTAATTGTTATTTATCCTCGAGGGTCGGTCATGATCTTGTGCAAGCAACTTTATTTAAACAAAGACTGATCTATCGTACATCATCTATTCGGCTATTTCATGTTTTTATGCATAACAGCTCTCGAATTCTATTTGAACTGTTGATAGATAGCTTGTTGTAGCTATATATCACTTTGATTGGCTTTCTAGCCGTAAATATGGAACTGTCTGGTACCACCCGGCAAGTTTGTTATCTAACTATTTTGTTTCCTTTGTCAATTTCAGGAAAATTGACTGGGACGCTTTTAGGATTCATCGAGCATGTTAAGCCAGCTCCTTTCGGCTTGCTGTGTGCTTGGCGTGAGGTGCCGATTTTGCGTCAACACACTTTTTGGCACGCCCAGTGGGACTTTCTAGTTGAATCAAGATGCCTAAAATTGGCGACGTCATGGACGTCACCATTGATGACCTGTCTCCAGAAAAACAAGCGCAACTGAAAGATGCTATTGACCAATTCCAGTAGAAGTGCTTGATGTCATTTAGCAAGAACAGAAGTGGTGTCCCATACCTTAAATCTGACATGCCCAGGGTTCTGTTGCCAGGGGAACCTGATTCCACATCTTTTCAAGAGAAACAAGAGGCTCTGAATGCTTTTCGGGAGACTATAGAAACTGTGATGGCTAAGCATCATACTGCTTTCTTGAACATGTTCAAGCAGATGATGATCGGCGTATTTGGCCCAGGCATGGAGAGGATGCTTGGTCGAGTATCCCCTCATACATCTTCTGCAGAGGTTGGAGAGACCAGTTCTGCTCAACCACCTCGAGATACGGGAGCTCAACCACCACTACAAAGCCAAGCAATCCAGCCACCTCCACAAAGCATTGGGAGTCAGCCAGTCCAGCCACCTCTGCAAAACAATGGAGGTCAACCAGTTCAACAGCCGAACCCGTATCAGGCGATGCCCAATAGGCCTACATATGGGGACCTGGCGTTCGGTTCGTCTGGAATGCCACCTAATTCAACTTACAAGATAGCCCCAGCCAATAACAAAGCTACGAAAAAATATGTATTGTGGGGGATATTCGAAGTTATGGATTATGGCGCTATTGATGCTTTCCCAAATCCCGGGTATGGTCCAAGCTGCAGGAATGCACGATGATGATATCCCGGTGCGAAAAATGGCCGATGTGCTTGCAAAATCAATTCGGACTTAAACCTAAAATGCAAGGACCAGCTTATACACCTCCTTTCCCGCAGTGGTACTACATGGTGATCTTGCCGCCAAGGGTGAAGCCTTCTACGTAGTTCATAAAGTTCTCCGGGCGGGGAGGATACAAGCACTGTAGAGCATATTGCCCGATATTTAATGCAGCTTGGAGAAGCTTCAGCTGATGAGGCATTCAGGGTTAAATATTTCCCTCTGTCATTAACAGGCCCAACATTTCAATGGTTTGCTTTTTTGCCTCCTCAGTCAATCGGCACATGGAAAAATTTGGAACAAAAGTTCCATGGCCATTACTTTAGTGGTAGTACTGAGAAGAAGCTTATTGATCTGGCTACCTTGAAATAGAGACATAATGAAACGCCCATGGAATTTCTCAGAAGATTCAGAGAGGTCAAGGGCATGTGTTTCTCTTTGACTCTGCCGGATGATCAACTGGCTGACATGGTCATTGCCTGGAATGTTACCAGCTATTCGGGAGAAGTTGTTTGGCATGGAGTTTGACAACCTTGGTCAGTTGTCCCAGAGGCTGTCGTTGGTGAGCAATCAGGCCTACGGTTTCAAGAAGGATTCCAGATTTGCCAAGAACCATGACATAGCCGATAACTACAACCAGTTCCTTGAAAAGGCTGATCAAGTGGAGGAATTTGATGATGACGAGGAAGTGGCCGCTACTGAGATTATGTGAGGCAAGGAGCCTTTAACTGTGAACCAGCGGTGGATAAAGCAAACCAAGGGCACGTATGACTTTGATGTCACCAAGGCTGACAAGCTCTTTGAGTTCTTTGTGAAGGAAGGCCGAATCAAGTTGCCTGAGGGGCATTCTATGCTTTGGCCCGATGGAGTTAAAGAGAAACGTTACTGTGGTTTTCATGATAGAAACTCTCACTCCATTAATGATTGCAGGGTCTTCAGGATGAGAATCCAAAAGGCTATCCAGGAAGGGCAGTTGAAATTTGATAACAAGATGAAACTGGATGGCCACCCTTTCCCTCAAAACATGGTTGGGTTTTCTGTCAATGTGGTAACTGCTGAGGAGAAGGGGAAAGTGAAGGTCCTGACTTCGGCTAGAGCAAAACAAGATGGATCAGTGGATCCTACACGACAAGTGACGGTGGAGCAAGTCCACAGAGAAGCTCTTCGCGTCCTGAAGAGCCAGATTGAGGTTGGGGAATCATCCAGGTCCAAGCCCAGAGTAACCACACGCATTCTCCTTAACAAGTGGCAGCATCAGCAGGAAAAGGAACGCTACCAGAAGCAAAAATATGAAGAGGAGAGGCGCAGGTTTGAAGAAGAGGCACGCAGAAGAGAACTAGAAGAGCATGCACGTGAACAGGAATATGCACATTGGGGATGTGCATTCTTTAGGCACTGCTGGAACGAGGTCTTGAAGCTCCCCACCTTGAAGAATTGTCCTGGGTGCAATGATAAATATTCTGAATACAGGCAGGAAACTGTCAATCGCTGATCCGTCCATAAAAGAATTGGAAGGATGCATCCTAATGACGGTCGGCGTCTAAAAATAAATGAGGTCAATGATCACCCAAGGAAAAGGCAAGCTGACCAAAGGTGGGTTGATCAGGAAGAAGAAGAGCGCGAGTACATCTGGCAAGAAGGACAGTGATGCCCGCCTGGCTTGAGGAGAAGCCAAAAGAGAAGGGTTCAGCGCTTGAGGAACCAAGAATTAAAGCAGGCGGGGATCAAGAGGAAACAAGTATGGCGCCCAAAAGATAAGCCTGATGGATCTGGTCGTTCGGCTCCAGCGTGCATGGTGTACTTTCTGTCGAATGAGTTCATGGCACCTGCTAACCAAGTTGTACAGGAGGAGGTGTCTCCAGATGTCAATGAGGATGAGCAACTTGGGGGATTAATGGCGCAACTAGTGTTGGCTAAGTAGACCACCTTTGACAAGCCGGCTAGGAATCGACACATGAGTCCATTGTACTTAAAGGGATACGTCAATGGCAAGCCATTGACCAAGATGTTTGTTGATGGCGGAGCTGCAGTCAACGTGATGTCGTACACCACCTTCAGGAAGCTTGGCATGGGCCCCGGAGACTTGACGCCAACAAGCATAATTCTGAATGATTTTGCTGGGAATCCTTCAGATACCAAGGGCTGCGTGCACGTGGACCTGATGATTGGGTCCAAAACATTGTTCACAACCTTCTTTGTTATTGAAGGCAAAGGAGCCTATAGCTTGCTGCTTGGACGGGACTGGATCCATGCCAACTGCTGCATCCCATCTACCATGCATCAACAGCTTGTTCAGTGGGTAGGCTATGACATTGAAGTAGTCCAAGCAGATGATTCAGTGAGCGTAGCTAATGTCGAACCAGCCTTCTGAGAGTATCAAGGCATTGATTGCTTCTCAGGAAAAGACTGGGGTGAAGGTCCTGTTGAGCCGGGCCGGAGTGATCAACGTACCGATTCAAGCGATCGGCTCTTATAGTAATTTTTAAATGGATAATCCAGTTGATGGAACTGATGGAAAGTTAGGGCGTGGATTTATGTCGGCTGACAAATTAGAAGAAATTGACATTGGAGATGGTGACAAGCCAAGGCCGACATTTATCAGTGCTAACTTGGGGTCCAGTTTCAGAGACAAGTTGATCAAGCTGTTAAAAGAATATAAAGATTGCTTCGCTTGGGATGATTCGGAGATGCCTGGTTTGGATCGTTCTATTGTTGAGCATCGGTTGCCAATCAAGCCTGGTTTTAAACCTTATAAGCAACCTCCCCGAAAAATCTACAAGGATGAAGTATTGTCTGTCGTGAAAAAGGAAATTGAAAGATTACTTGATGCAATTTTCATTCGGCCATGTAGATATGCGGAGTGGATCTCAAACATCATCCCTGTATACAAGAAAAATGGGAAGATGAGGGTTTGCATAGACTCCAGACATTTGAACAGAGCCACTCCTATGGATGGATACCCGATGCCTGTTGCTGATCTATTGGTTGATGCTGCTGCTGGACATAATGTTATCAGTTTTATGGATGGTAATGCAGGGTACAATCAAATATTTATGGAAATAGAAGACATATCGAAGACAGCCTTCAGATGTCCTGGTCATATAGGCATGTTTGAGTGGATTGTCATGACATTTGGGTTGAAAAATGCCGGTGCAACTTATCAACGAGCTATGAATTATATCTTTCATGAGTTGATCGGCAAAATTGTTGAGATTTATATTGATGATGTCGTGATCAAGTCTGTGAATCATGACTCACACTTGAAGGATGTGAAAAGAACTCTGGAGTGCACTCGAAAGCATGGGTTGAAGATGAATCCAAACAAGTGTGCCTTTGGAGTTTCAGCTGAAGAATTCTTGGGATTTTTGGTGCATGAAGGAGGGATTGAAGTTGGCAAGAAAAGCATGAAGGCTATTGATGAAGTTGTTCCTCCAACCAATCTCAAGGAGTTGCAATCACTGCTTGGCAAGATCAATTTTGTGAGAAGGTTCATTTCAAATTTGTCACAAAAGGTTTTGCCCTTTTCTCCGCTGTTGAAGATCAAGAAGGATCAAAAGTTTGTATGGGGTGACGAACAACAAAAGGCTTTTGATGAAATCAAGCAATACATGAAGGAACCACCAGTGCTGGTGCCTCCACAGTTGAAAAAACCTTTCAAGTTATACGTGGCGGCCGATACCCAAACCATTGGATCGGCCCTTATACAAGAGTTTGAAGGAAAGGAGCGGGTAGTAGCGTACCTTAGCCGAAAATGACTTGATCCTGAGACCAGGTATTCGGCCGCGGGGAAGCTGTGCTTGTGTGTTTACTACTTGTGTACAAAGTTTCGGCACTACTTGCTGAATGCCGAATGCGTTGTATATTCCAAGTTTGATGTAATAAAACACATGTTATCTATGCTAATTTTGAATGGAAGGATTGGCAAGTGGATTTTGGCTTTGTCTGAGTTTGAGCTGAAGTTCGAATCAGCAAAAGCTATAAAAGGTCAGATTATTGCTGATTTCATTACTGAGCATCGTGATCCGTCAATTGATTTGCTTGACATTACCCCGTGGGCATTGTTCTTTGATGGATCATCATGTGGCAAAGGTGGTGGAGTAGGGATTTTATTGATTTCACCCAGAGGTGAGATGTTTGAGTTTGCTATCCCTATTCAGCCTACTGTCACAAACAATCAAGCTGAGTACGAGGCACTGCTTAGAGGACTTCAATATTTGAAAGAAGTTGGGGCTGTTTCAGTTGAAATTTATGGAGATTCACAGCTGGTTATAAAACAATTGAATGGCCAATACGAATGTAGAAGCGATATCCTGAGGAATTACTACGAAGAATGCAGGGAAATCTTGAAGAGTTTTCAGTTAGTAATTCTACAGCATATTTCTAGAGAACACAATGAAGAGGCAAACAGATTGGCTCAAAGTGCTTCGGGTTATAGAGAAAATCAAGAAGCGTTTGCTATGGAGGTATGTTCTTTCGGGAGTGATCTTGCAGAGGATGATTGGAGAAAAGAGATTGCTGATTATCTGGAAAATCCATCCCGAAAGGTTTCTAGGAAGCTCGGGTATACAACTATAAAATTTGTTCTTCTGGATGGACATTTATTTTACAAATCATTAGATGGGGTGTTGTTGCAATGCCTGGGTCCAAAAGAAGCAAAGAAAATGATGAGTGAGGTGCATGATGGGCTGTGTGGAGCGCATCAATCGGCCTATCGTATGAAATGGGTTATTAGGCAAGCTGGATGTTTTTGGCCGACGATGCTGGAAGATTGCTTTGAGTATTACAAGGGTTGTCAAGGTTGTCAGAGATTTCGAAATATTCAGAGGGTTCCAGGATCTGCACTGAATCCAATTATCAAGCCATGGCCATTCAGAGGATGGGGTATAGATCTGATTGGCCAAATAAATCCTCCGTCTAGCAAGGGGCATAAATTTGTGCTTTTAGCAACAGATTACTTCACCAAATGGGTTGAGGCAATTCCACTGAAGAAAGTAACATCAGAAAACATGATTGAGTTTGTTAAAGAACACATCATTTATAGGTTTGGGATTCCTCAAATGATTACAACTGATCAAGGAGCTCAGTTTGTATCTTTGGAGTTCAGGGAGTTTGCCGAAAGCATGGGAATCAAATTATTTAATTCTTCTCCTTATTATGCCCAAGCTAATGGTCAGGCAGAGGCTTCTAACAAGATCATGATCAAGCTTATACAGAAGAAGATTGACCAGAAGCCAAAGTGGTGGCATTCGTTACTCAATGAGGCTTTATGGGCTTACCAAATGGCTCCTCATGGAGCTACAAAAACCTCTCCTTATGAGTTGGTTTATGGGCATCATGCTGTTTGCCCTGGGAAATACAATCAGATTCTAGGAGAGTGGTTTTGCAAAAGGATTTAAGCTCCAAAGATTATAGTGGCTTAATGATGGACGAGTTAGAAGATTTGCATATGATTCGTCTTAGAGCCCTCGAAAACATTGAAAAGAACAAGTTGCGAGTTGCTAAATATTACAACAAAAAAGTGAAGGTCAAGCAATTTGCAGAAGGAGATTTGGTTTGGAAAGCGTTACTGCCGATTGGAACTAAATATAGTGCGTTCGACAAATGGTCCCCGAATCGGGAAGGACCTTTTCGGGTAGTCAGATGTGTGCCTGGTAATTCTTACATATTGAAAACTTTACTAGGAGAAGAATTTTCTGCTGCAATAAATGGAAGATATTTGAAGAAATATTATCCTAGTATTGAAATTGATCGTTGAATACAAGCACCAGGATTACAAGCGTCTGATACGCAGAAACAGCCGGCGTTCAAAGAAGGAAACGCCTTTAGAACAAAAAATCCTAACGGAAAATGGCCAATACTGATGTGTATTGCCCTTATCACAAAAAATACATAACATTACAGATGTTTCTTGCAGTCTTTTATTTGGCAATCCAGCTACTCAAGATTACAAGGGAGTGAGAAGGAGAAGGCCTGGAGGAAGAAGCGAAAGTATGCTTCATTCATTTTTCTTGTTTTGCTTCCTCAGCTCCTCCCTCTTCAACTGTTCCAGGACTACCGTAACAGCAACCTTGAAGCTTCAGGGATTACCATGACTTGCAGCTTCCATTAGGCTGTCCCAAGAAGCCTTCACGTTACTACATCTGTCAGAGATATCTGAAGAAGGGGAGCAGTTGTCAGAAGAAGATTTGAGATTGAGTACGGGAGTCAAATAAAGATGATGATCTTACCTCCAACCAACGCCTCCAAGCTCATGCGGCGTTCGCGTTCAGCATTGCAGCGGGCGGTGATGTCCCGCAAGTTGTGCTCTAGATGCCGAATGCGGCGGCGCAGCTGGTGGTGAACCCTCTCGTTCCGGTGTAGCACCCTCTTCTTCTTGAGAGGAGTCGAGAGGATGTACTCAGGGACCTCTTCAGTTCTAAAGATTTATGCAAGAAGCAGGTCAAGGCTGAAAGAACAGAAAGAGGTAAGCCGTGAGATTGTAAATAAGAGCAAGAAACAGATTGGAAGAAAACTCACTCTCGAATGGTACGCTTCTTTGATGGAGTGCTGTCTCCCTTGATGGGTTGCTTTCCCTTGTTCGCCATGGCCTTGGGGTTTTCTCCTCTGGACCAGGGGGAGAAGATGTGAAGTGATAGAAGAGTATGCGAGTGGATTTGCAGGGCACCCAGGAGGGCTATTTTATTGACTGTGAGAGCGCATTGGGAGTGATGACTGGTTGGAGTGCGTTATTGGAATACCAAGCGGCAGGGTTTTCTTCCCGAATGCGAAGGGTTTTCATTGAACAGTGTTTATGGTTCCCGAACTGAGGATTTTTTGCGGATTTTGTGCCAGGGGGCAGTTGTTTTCGCGTATTCGGCTCAAGTAAAGTTCCTGAATTCGTTTGAAGAACAGTAAAGTTCACATTTGCAAGCAGGAGGGGATCATCATAATACAAGCATGGAAATTAAAATTCTTTATTTATTGCCGAAAATCAAGCATCCCTAGTACAATCTAATTGAAAAGCCTGTTTAGCACAGACTGGGGATGGGTGAGTTCGGCAATGGCATCGCCGTGGCCATCGAGGTGCTCCAAGATGATTTCGATCTCGTCGATGTCTTCGCTACGCCGCCCGCAAACCGCGCGGCTGGATGGAGTAGTCGACGTCGGTGTGCGTCGCCATGGCGGCCAAGCCCAGGGTGGAGCCGAGGCGAATGCCGTGAACAGCCACCTCGTCCACGCGATCTTCTACCGCGGTGAGGGCGCTCCGCCGCGTGTCTCCGAAGCGTTCACCTTGTCAGCCAATTGCTTCACCAGCATTTTTAGCTGGTCAAGCTCGGCGTCGCAGGCTACAAAGTTGCAAGGCAATGATGGTTAGTATCAAAAGTTGAATTGGATTGGAGGTTAATCTAAGGGATATACTGTCGATGGTTGCCAGCAACTGTTTGCGCTGGTCCTCCCACTCGAGTTCGGCGATTCCAGCCTTCTTGGAGACATCCTCCAGCTCGTGCTGGGCTTCTTCAAGCTCTGCCTTGAAGCGGAGGGCGTCGAGCTCCCCGTAGGGCATGGGGGATTAGTTGTTCGACTCCGAGGAGTCGTCCGGCATGACCGGATTCATGGCCGGCGCGGGGGTCGGATTCCATTGGATGAGCCTGAAACAGAGAAGATTATCAGAAACAGAAGAAAATCTAGGAAGAATCATAAGGGAAGTTGACGATCACTGCCTCCGACGCGCGTCGGCGCGACTTCCTTCCGCCTCGTCAGCGGCACGGCGCCTGTTGCCACTGCCCGCCATTGGTTTTGGAAGTGCGCTGGTGATGGAGGAAGAAAGCTTAGATTGGCAAAGGTTTGGAGGTTAAAGGCTTGGTGAAAGACAGGGGGCACCTATGGTTTTATTTATAGGGATCAAAGAAATCGTGGCCCTGAGTCGTGGTGCATATCCCGAGAAACTTGGAAAGTGGAGAGGTTTCCTTAACCAAATCATCGTCGGGTCGTTTGGAATTCAAGCTGAGTCATATTCGGTTGACTGGCTCGGCTGAGTTGCGGTCGGGTGCTGTTCGGGTATGGTACTGTTTGACCGAGGTTACTGAATAAATCGTCCAAAGTTGCGAACAAAGTCATGCAGAAAAAAGGAAAATGAAGTTTATAAAAGGCAATGTTACAAGGACGATTAATTCGGTTACATATTGCTTAGTACAATCAAATGTTCAAGTACTTTGCAATTACACTAGAGGCATTTGTTATTATCTGATTGATATTCTCCAGTAGTTCTCGATAATCTTTCGAGTATTGGACGGGCGGAGAGTTTTGCCTTGAGTTGATTTGCTTCAATCATGGCCGCCGATGCTTCCTCTTGAGTTTTTTTCTCACTCAAGTGATCTTTTCTTGGCTTTTGTTTGGCTTTTGATCACTTGTTTGAGTTTTTCAGTCGCTTCTTTTCTTTCTCTCTTTTCTCTGAATTGGTTACTTGTGTGTGTTGTCAATGCACTCATCAAGGGGGAGATTGAGGACCGAAGCGTCCGAGGACCAGTGGATGGTCGCTCATGGCTATGATGAGTGATTGACAACATGTGTGGATTGACTCTTGGCCGAGTATTGCAGGTGCAGGTTGTGGCTTGATTTGCGTTGGTGCAGGTGAATAGCGAGCGTGAAAGGTCTATGCCTTGCGGGGCCTCCGAGGAGTGTAGAGACAAGTAAGCTCGGCTTGAGGGACCTAGTGGCCAGCGGGGTCAAGTGTGGGCCGCATGGTAGCAAGAAAAGCTAGATGAAGTCGTGAACAGGAGCCAGTGCAGGGTAGCGGCTCATGACCGGATTCTGCACGCGGGGTTTGCGGCGGTTCACCACAAAACCGCTGGGTTACTTGGTTGAGCCACAAAACCAAGACCGGAGGCTCAGCGGGCAGAGACAGGTTCCGAGCGCGCTGAGAAGCTTCGATGCCGGCGGACACGTGGCGGGATCACAGGGCTTGCGTCGGGAGTGTCGGGGACAGCCATAAGGGTCCCCTAAATAACCGGGGGAAATCTGCTTAAAACCTGCAAAAAACGCAAATCGCGAATCAACTCACACACCTAAAACACATACACGACACAACCACGCCCCTGGTGGCCCCCACGGCCCGCCAGGGCGGCACAGCGGGA
This sequence comes from Cenchrus americanus, assembly GCA_947561735.1. NCBI lineage: Eukaryota > Viridiplantae > Streptophyta > Magnoliopsida > Poales > Poaceae > Cenchrus > Cenchrus americanus. The sequence goes on from OX387240.1 coordinate 199,987,269, forward strand.
CGCCCCTCGGGTGAGGTTCGCCTCGCTCGAGGCCTTTACGCCCCCTCGGGCGGGGTCCGCCTCGCTCGAAGGCTCAACCCCGCCCCTCGAGCGAGGTCCGCCTCGCTAGAGGGCTAAGCCCCCCTCTGGCGGGGTCCGCCTCGCTCGAGGGCACCCACACGCGCGTTGCCCGCACTCATGCCCCCGTGTATGGGCATTTAACGGCCTAACACCACAGGACGCACACCACGACTCTGGCACGCTTGGGAATAACGTCCCGGTGCTATTCCGCCAACTCCCTTGGGGGAACCCATAAGCACTGTGCGGCAAGGCCAGTGTCAGCTCCGTGACACTGTGCCGCCTACCCCCGTACGGCTAACATGTCGCGCCCTCGAAGGGGGGCCGGCGGCACCCTCGAATGTCTTTTCTGTGCTGACGCAGGGCCACGCCATGACATCAGGCCGGCGGGATCGGTCATCCCCGTCACTGTCAACCCTGTGTGACCATCCCCGCCACTGCTGCACCACGCTGGACACTGTGGCGACATCCCGACGCTGTTGGGACGCGCGGGGACAAGACATTGCCAACAACGACCACTGTGTCACGTACGGGCCCCCGTCAACGGCACCCTCGAACCGGCCCATTACGGCAGCCAGTCAACCAACTGCTACACCGCCACCCTCGAAGCCGCTCCTGTATGAGCACAAGATGCACCACGACGCCTCAACAGGAGCGGGATTCGCCAGGACGGCCGTCAGCTCCACAACACTACTCGCCATACCCCCACACGTAGGGAAACAGTGCGACATGCATGTAAACTGCTCCCTCCTTGGCCTATAAAAGGAGGGGCAGCCCCCCAGTCGCGGGGACACGGGACGACGGACAGCAATTACTCACACGCTCTCCGCCTTCTCCACGATATTGGCACTTGCCTCAATCAACACCTCTAGGACTTGGGGGCCAGGCCTCCTCTCCCACCCCGCTTGTAGCCACCCCTCTACGAGCACCACAGTGCAAGCAATATAGTGCCCCGCGCACACCACTGCTAGACGTACGGCCCCGGCCGGAACCAGGATAAACCATGTGTCCTTAGTTGCTAGCACCGAACCATCGAGAGACAGATCTCAGCGCTCATTACTAGTTAGTGTCGAGACTACTTTCCGCACCGACAGTTGGCGCGCTAGGTAGGGGGTACGCGCTGAAGATCGGCTCGTCACCAGCCCTCTCAAGGTGATTCGCACCGAGTACCGCGGCCAGAGGTATTCCATGGGCAGCTCGGACCCCCTCCCAGCTGGATTCGAAATCCGGTTCGGGAGCCTGAACTTCCAGGCTACAGGGAACGGCTACCTCATGCGCTTCACCAACCGTGACGAACTCCATGCGCGGCAGCAAGCCGGGTCAGTCCCGGTCACCGCCGCACCCGTCGTCGCGACGCCAACGCCCATCAGCACGGACGCCGCGGGCCCCTCGGCGCCACGGTGCCGCCGACGCTCCGGCCGGCGCTCGCAACGGTGCGGACGGAGTGCCGACATGCTACGCGCGTCGCCTCGCAACGCGACACGTTCACCGGCGAGACGACGGCCGCTCCGGCGGGGGGAGCGCTCGGTCTCAGGACCGCGCTTCCCCATCGGTCTGCACGGCGCAACGACGGCGTACGTCGCCTCCGCCAACACCATCGCGGTGATGCGCAGGGTTCTCCCTGGCCGCCATGCCCCGGCCGTTAGGGACCCCAGTGCCTCCACCGGCGACGAGTCGTCCCAAGGCTCCACCGGTGAGCTGCCACCCGCCACTTCGCACGGGTATGTGGAGTGGGACTTTTCCGGTGTACCCGACCCAGTGATGTTTCGGTGGTTCCTCGATGCCACGGACTATTGGTTCGGCTACTCCAATGACTCCAGCGCCGGGAGCTACGACCCCACGCGGGAGTGCTGCGCCGTGATCACCAACGACCAGGCGAACGCCGCTAATGCGGCAGAAGCTGGCGACGGAGAGGTTCCCCCCGGCCCGGGGACTGGACCACGCCAGGGCGCGGGGCCAAGCGCCCCTCCCTCCTCGCCACCGAGGGGGGGCCGATGTCAACGCACAGCTAGCTCAAGCGCGCGAGCTTGAAGCCAAGCTCGTGGAGGAGTACCGCGAGGTGCGGCTGCTTCGGGCCTCCATCACCGGGGAAGCCTCCGCGCGCGGCGAACGCCCACATGAGTTGGGCCGACAAGCCCGCGATCGCATCAACACCGACTTCAACGTCGACGATCCGAGCATGCCCCCGCGAGCGAGCCAGAAGCTCATCTCCGCCGCAACACTGTTACGGTCCATGCCCGCCCCCTCGACGCCCGAAGCGCGGAACCTGCACCGCGAGGCGCAGGCGCTCATTGAGCAAGCGGCCGTTCAGCAGGCCGAGAGCTCGGCGTCCCGCATCTATTAGCAGGGGTGCGCAAGGCCCCGAGCCATCGGTGCATACGGCAGGCACAGCGGAGCGTCTCGCCAACCCGGGGTGCACGCCGGCCAAGGAGCGGCTCCTCGACACGCGCGGCCAAGCCCAAGATGGAGACGCCCGCAACGTCATCAACGCTTGGCAGACGGGCAACGCGGAGACGTGGGTGATGGCGGGCTACCACCCTCGACGGGGCGGGCGCTACGATAGCCGGGAGGACCGCTCACCGACACTGGAGCCCCCGGGAACCTGTGTGTTCAGCCGGGAGATCCGCACGGCGAGCTTCCCCAGCGCTTCCGCCAGCCCACGTCGGTCGACAAGTACAACGGGGAGACGGACCCCCGTGTGTGGCTCAACGACTACCGTCTGGCGTACCAGCTAGGCGGAGCCACCACCAACGAGGTTATCATCCGTAACCTCCCCCCGGCACCTCGCTGACTCGGTGCGGACGTGGCTCGAGCACCTACTGGCCAGCCAGATCCACAACTGGGACGATCTGGTCCGCACCTTCATGGGGAACTTCCAGGGCACGTACATGTGCCACGGAAACTCCCCGGGATACGCGCGCATGCACCCGAAGCCGGCGAGTCGCTCGGGACTTCATACGGCGCTTCTCCAAGCGGCGCACGGAGCTCCCGAGCGTGGCCCGATCCGAAATCATGCATGCCTTCCTCTAGGGCACGACGTGCTGGGACCTCATGCTCGAGCTCGGGCGCAGCCCCCGCGTCGGTCGAACGAGTTGTTCGACATCGCCACCGGCTTTGCCTCGGGCGAGGAGGCGGTGGGGGCGATCTTCGATGGGAAGAAGGGAAAGCGCGCGGACGATGCGCCGTGGAGGGCGGCAAGTCTAAGGAGCCCCGCGGAAGAACAAGCGAGGGCAAGAAAGGAAAGAAGCCACTCCACGAGGCGCGCGAGCAGGGGTGCGACGACGACGGCGACAAAGCTCTTGCTGTTGACCCAGCTCGACGGGGCCCTCGGCCGGCCCCTCGAGGCCCTGGGGTTTTCGACGACATGCTAAAGAATCCATGTCCCTACCACAAGACGCCAATCAACCACACCCTCGAGCAGTGTGAGATGCTCAAGCAGTTCTACGGCCGTGCCGCCGCGAAGGACGGCGAGGCCAAGAAGGATGGGGGTGACGGTGACGCCGGTGGCTTCCGCGCGGTGGAAAACGTCTTTCTCATCTTGGGGGGGCGACCGTCGACATGTCCAACAGCCAGCGCAAGCGGGAGCTACACGAGGTCCTCGCCGCGGAGAAGGCTCCTCCCCCCTTCCTCGACTGGTCGGAGGACGCCATCACGTTCAGCCGCGAGGATCACCCGAACCGCATCCCCAACACGGGTCAGTACCCGCTTGTGGTCGACCCGATCATCGGGAACGTGCGGTTCTCGAAGGTGCTGATGGAAAGAGGCAGCAGCCTCAACATCCTCTACGCGCACACTCTGCGCCTATTGGGGATAGGGTTGGATCAGCTGCGACCCAGCAGGACGCCGTTCCATGGCGTCACGCCGGACAAGGGCGTCCAGCCCCTCGGGCAGATCGACCTGCCAGTCTGGTTTGGCACGCCAGACAATTTCCGCAAGGAAACACTCACCTTTGAGTTGGTGGGATTCCGGGGCGCGTACCATGCCATCCTTGGGCGGCCTTGCTACGCCAAGTTCATGGCGGTCCCCAATTACACCTACCTCAACATGAAGATGCTGGGGCCGAAGGGTGTCATCACCGTCGGCTCATCGATTGAGCACGCATTCGACTGCGACATCGGGTGCGTGGAGCACGCGAAAGCTCTAGCGCTGGATGAAGCAATCATGGCGAACTTGGAGAAGCTGGTCAACGAGGACCTCGACTCCGCCACCAAGCACGCCGGCAGCTTCGAGGCTGCCGAGCAGACCAAAGAGGTGCCCCTCGACCCTGCTGCCCCCCGAAGGCAAGGCGTTGAGGGTCAGTTCCATCCTCGACCCGAAATCGGAAGTGGTGCTCGTCGACTTTCTCCGCGTTAACGCCGACATCTTTGCGTGGAGCCCCTCGAACATGCCAGGCATTCCGAGGGAGGTCGCCGAGCACTCCCTTGACATCCTACCTCACTCCCACACCGTGCAGCAATGGCTGTGCTGCTTCGACGAGGAGCGGCGCCAGGCGGTCGGAGTAGAGCTGCGGAAGCTCCTCGAGGCCGGATTCATCAAGGAAGTGTTCCACCCCACGTGGCTAGCTAACCCCGTGTTAGTAAAGAAAAAGAATGGGAAGTGGCGGATGTGTGTTGTGGGGATAGCCGAAGCTACCTCACACCAACAATGAGGGAAAACAAAAGCTCAAGAACCGAAACACAGAACAAAGGACAATCAAAAGCTCTTTTCTCAACAGTTGATTTCTCAAAAGTCGATCCCCTTTACAAGTGTCGATCCGTCTCCTTTTATAGGGAGGTGGATGGACTTTTTACATCCCGAGGATACCCTCGTGCGAAACGGATCTAAACAGAATGTACTAGGCTACTTCTGGAAAATCTCCAATTAGGTCTCCATGTAATTGACGCTTCATGATGTCACGCCGCAAATCACGACGCCTTTCTTGCTCTCGTCACGTGCGCCTGTCGGGAGGAAACCTTCATTCTTTTGGAGATTCCCCTTTCACCTGGCACCTTTCGTCACCTGAAACAAAGAATTCACATTCAAACTTGAAGCCATTAGGGATTAGGGACGACGAAGCCCCTGAGTGAATCCCAGGTTGAGACTGCCTAGGTGAATGAGATTTGCTCTCGGGGTTTCGTCGCGGAATAGATCAATCAGCCTGGCTAAGATCCCAACGCCTTGTATTGCTTCGAGGTTATTTTGCAACTCCGCTGGCGACGAAGGGTACCAGTCGAAACATGAGTTCTGAAAATTGGAAAAGGAATCAATGGCTCCTGGGGTTTCGCTACTGGGCCTTTCGCGTGTAGATTTGGGAGGCTAGAGACACTCCATTATTTTTGGTATATGAAAGGCTTGATTCCGAATCCCCCAACAGAAGCCCCTCGATAGCGAAGCGTTTGCCTTGGTGCAGACCTGAGCCAGCGAAACCCGGGGATCGAGAATCGAGGCGGAAGAAAACGTCTTCCCAAGCGGTGGTTCCCAGGGACCTCGCTGGAAATACCTCAAATACCCTCGAGGCGCTGCTTTTTACCGTTGGGTTCGAAATTTTCGACCATTACAGTGTACCGCCTATAAATAGACGGGGGTCGACGCCGCTGCACGCCCACTGCCATCCGCAACCTCGCTTCTCTCTTGTGATTTTTTCGTCCATTGCTTGTTCCTTTGTCTCTTGCGAATCGCTTCAGCGGAAGCCACAGTCGATTCGAGAGGTTAGTTTTCCTTCTGGTTCGAATACATATTTTCGTTTTTCAGTTTCCGGTGTTACACGCTCGAGTTCACGTTTCTAAGGGAGTTGAGCGGTTTGCGTCAGGCATCCTGATAAAAGCATGGAGGACGAAGCGTCATCGTCGAATCGCGGGAAGCAAGCGGCGCCGGAAGCTACGAAGGCCGTCGCAACATCTTCCACCTCATCGTCTAGCTCGGAGTCTGGTAAGATTTCTGGTTTGGATTGGTCTGCCAGCTCTCGCGAGAGTGGTAGCACCTCGTCTACCTCTAGTAGCGATGAAAATAGCAGTTTGGGTGGTGGGAGTTATGTCGAAATAATGTTGAGCGACACAGATGCTGGAAAGCGTGCGGTTATCGACGTGGAGGAGGGCGAGATAGGAGAAGAAACTGATGCAGCTATGGAAGGGTCTGAGGAGAATCCGGCTGGGGCAAAATCCCGGACCTGTTACATTGGTCGATATTTGATGACTCAGGCGGATTTGGATGCGCTGCGGTTGGAGGGTCGCCGAGCACCGGAATCGTCGATTACCCGGGAAGGAAACCACGCCGAAACCCCGTAAAAATGAGAGCATGGTCTTTCAGGATTTTTTCACCGTAGGGCTTCGGTTGCCGGTGTCCAAGAAATTTGCGGACATCCTGGCAGCTTACAGCATTCAGATTCATCAGCTGACGCCCAACTCTATCCCACAAGTATTGAAATTTTTGTGGGCATGCCGGACCTTTGCTGGAGACAATGATGTTGATACCTTCATTCGCCACTTTGAGATTCACTGGGCGAGGAGGCTTGTAAAAGTCGATGACGAAGAGAGAGAGGCTCAGTATGGCTGTTGTACCATTCAGACCCGTCGTGTAGCCAAGAATCAGGCTCCGGTGGAATTAGCCCCAGCGTACAAGAACAAGTGGGCTAATCGGTGGACTTCATATTGGTTTTATGCTCCCATCGCCGTGATAGGGAGAAACTCAAAGCAAGAAGAAGTGACGACGTTCGACCTGGCAAGCCGTATGGTCGATTTGGAAGTTGAGCTGTCGCCGGAGCTGACGAAAGCTAGCCGGTCTTCAGCAAGCACGGCCGCATTTTATCAGGCGACACGCGTGATCACTACTCGAGATGCCCTTGAGGAATTCGTGGCTGCCGACGTCTGGCCGTGCCAGCCCCGATGGGGGTCGTGGGCATTTAAAATGCAGTGGCTGCCAGGGCTGGACGACAATGTGCGAAGCCCCATAGTCAATGTCAAGCGGCCTGCGGACATGTCCGACGATGAGATTGTGGCCGAGGTAGAAAAGAAAGTTGTGCAAATGATTGGAAATTTTACCCACAAGGAGTGGGAATGCACCCAGAGGATTCTGAAGCATCAAGGCCGTGCCAATCGAGTTTTTGACGAGATGGGTGTTACATATTCCCTTCGCCCGGTGCCTCCGACGGCCGGTAAGAAAATGCAGCCACCGGGCAATATTGGGTCTGAGGCCATCGAGACCTCTCGAAAGACCAAGCCAGGGAAAACTACTGCAGTTGCGGATGGTGCTGTAAAGAATACCAAAGCCCAAGACATCTTGGCCAAGTGAAAGGCGGATGCTGCTAAAGCTACCCTGCCTCTGCTTGCAGAAAAATCCACTAAGTTGTTGAAAGTTAATGAAACTTTGGCTCACCGCAAAGCTGAGGCGGCAAAGGTGGCCGCGGCCGAGAGGGAGAAGAAGAAGATACATGACCCCGCCGTCTCCGGTGATGTGGACAAGAGACTAGCTTTGAAGAAGAGGCCCTTGGAAACCACGGAGATAGTGAAACGGATTGCGCTCAAGGAGAAAGAGCCCGATGAGGACGAGGCTTCCGGAAAGAGAGCGCGGATTGACCCAGTCGCAGAGACTGATGAGGGTGTTGACATCATGCTGACACCTCAGATCCAACCCTGCACTAACTATCCTCCGAAAGGGTTGGCACAGAAATTGACGGAGGAGCCGTCGCCGGTGGGCCTAGCTGATGCAGAGGAGTTGGAGGCGCGCGAGGCCAGGGGCAAGCGTGTGGCGGAGTTGATTCAGAAAGAGATTGCCATGGCCGACGCAGCCCTGAAGGAACGTGTGGTCGGCCTTGTAGATGTCGTAGATGAATCAGAATCTCTTTGCTATATTGACGACGACACTACTCGAGTGGGAAAAAGTCCAGATGCACCCCTTCCGCAGCCCCAATGCGATTCAGTGGTTGCTGTGGTGAATCTAGGCGAAGGCTCCGGTGCGAAGACCCGGGATCCGATTGACCTGGATGCTCCGGAAGCTGGGAATTCCGCGGTGCACGCGTCTCGTTCGCCTCCGCCGGTGTCGAATGATTTTGACCGGTGGGCTGCGAAACTGCCGCTCTTTGTCGCGCGGGGTTAACAACAACGCCGAAACCCTCCAGCCTGAAGACGCCGATATGAAGCTTTTACTCAGAGATGGTTTTTCGTGTCCTTCCTATCTATCATGCAATTCGTTTGCTTATACCTCTCGTTTTCGTGCTAATTTTAGCGGCGAAAACTCTAGTCACCCTGAGCGTCAAAGATCGGGAGAAGGATACTCCTCAAATTGAAATGGACCCCTCTGCTTCAAAGACAAGTCTCGCATCTATGCTGGGAGAGCTTGGTATGAAACTTTGCTTATCGCATTGTTTTTGGTGTTTCGACTTGGTGCCTTCGTCATGTTGGCGATGCGAAGGGATACATGCTAACAACATAATTGCTAACCTCTTTGCAGATTTCGAACGCACTTTGGAAGACTTAGGCGCTGATGATTTGATGAAAATTGTACGCGCTTATCTTTCGAGAGGCATTGTCGCTTGCCAGAAAGGCTTCGAGAAGGCGTCCGCGGAGGCCAAGACCTCTCTCGACAAGCAAAAATTTCTAGAAGACGAAAACCGACGCATAAGAGAAGAAAATGAGAAACTGAAGCAAGAGGCTTGTGTGCAAGCGAACCAGCGCGCTAAGCAACAGGAAGCCCTGGATGCTTTGAAGAAAGAACTTGAATTGAGCTTGAAATGCTATGAAGAGTGTCGTAAGGAATTGAAGGACATGGTTACGCAGTACGACGCACAGAACATTCTTTTGGAGGCTAATGCCAATCTCATCGCGGAATTGAAAAAGGTGAAGGGCGAGCTTGAGGATACTCTAGAAAAGAATGAGGCATATTGCCACCAATGGGGGGCATATTTGGCGACAGAGTATCATCGGGCTTTGGAGAGTTTTGGAGCCGAAGCCCAGGACTTCAAAATTACTGACAATATTTCAAGCTTCGTGGAGTGGTTGCACAGCAAACTGAAACTCCTGCCCGACACTATGAGTAAAATTGGAGATTATGGGGCGGCCACTTGTTCGGAAATGTTGCTTCACCTTCTCGAAGGCCAAGGTTGCGACCATTTCAAAGCCTTCGGGAGCCGAGGCTTCGCGATCCCTTCGCCCGATGAGGTTCCAGCCCCGAGCAAGACAGTGGAGCTAATCAATAAGATTATCCTTCACAACCTTTGGGCTAAAAGTGGACGAGCGCACGCTCGGAAAAAGGCCGTGGACCGATTGGCGAAGGTGAGCCCTTTCGGCTTGCTTTGAGATCGATTATTTTTTTTGAGCGATCATTTGCGATGATGCTTAATGCTTTCTTCCTTCTCATAGTTCTAATTTGGGCAGGCGAAACAGGCTTTGGAGCTTCGTGAGCATCGCGCGACGCATGGTCCTGACGCGACTCTAGGGCCTTACGGACCCCCTAGAGATTGGCCGCCGAAGGCAGGCGACGACGCCGTTGAACAAGGAGTCCCCAGAGCCCGTGCTCGCGAAGAACCTCGGAACGAAGGTGGCTTGGTGGATCCCGTCACTGGTGAAGTTTTGGCTCCCCTTCATCATGAGTGATTGCCCCAGGACTCTGCTTCTAATCCGGACGAGTAGTGCTAGGCTAAAACTGAAATGGCATGCTGGCCACTTAGACTTTTGAAAGTTGTGATGTAAATTTGTGTATGTCGTGTTTGACAAACTGGATGCGAAAGCATGGCGCTGAAAGAGTCTCCCAGAATTCTTTACCGCACTGAGATTTTTGAATGTTTCTAACTAAATTTTTCGCCGCTTTCGACTTGTTTTCAGAAGAAAACGTCTCCCCCCTTCGGAAGCGGGGATAACTTCAGTTCATTCGTTTTGCTTAAGATTGTCGAATTGTGTGGTTTCGAATTTGTTGACCTATTAGACCTTGAGCGACGTTGCGTGCTGAACTCGTTTATTTTTCCCTTGCGGTCTTTTGTTAGGGACGAAAAAACTACCCTGCTACGCCCAGGCGTGAAACGCATCGTAGGACTAGAGGTTGTTTACACTTGTCAAATTCTACAGCTTTTTGAGCTGTTTTTTGACGACATGTACTCATTTCTGGTTTTGAGCAGGTTTGCCTTTGAGGCGTTAGGCGTCGCTTGCGACGGCGTTTCTGCAAAAATTAGCGATTGTTGTGTCCCCGTTTGGGGTTTTTTGATTCGAGGTTGAATCCCTTTTATACATCCTTCATGGACGGGGTGCCAAGAAAACAACTCTTTAAAGGATTGATTTTTGTGAATTGTTTCGATTGCACCACTTGTGGGTGGGCTACCCGTGGGTAGCACTTTAATGCTCTCACTTTCGGAGAGGGCTATTCTAGAATAGCACTTCAATTCATCCTCTTTTGGGATGGGCTATCTTAAGATAGCACTTTAAATTATGCGAAAGAAACACGACAAAACTTTAGGGAGGAAGTATTCGATTCACTTGGAAATAAATTTTACATCAAGGCTGCCTCATTAAAAACCTCACGCTCCAAAGTGGAGTCCTCCCTATGTGAGGAAAAGAGTACTCGTCTTGTTATTGAATTTAAAATGCGCGAAAGTAAAGACTGGGCAATGTAAAGCTAAGGTGAATCCTCCGCACTTATAGTTCCGTGCGAAGGGCTCCTACTGAAACGAACTATGGGAAAAACTTACACAAGTTGTCCACATTCCACGAATGTGGCAACTCCACGCCTGCCTCATCTTTGAGACGAAAGGCCCCATCTCGAACAGAGCTTGAGACCACGTACGGTCCCTCCCAAGAAAATTGGAACTTGCCTACGGCGTTGGCATTGTTCTTTCTTTTTAGGACGAAATCTCCCACCTTAATGTCTTTGAGGGATACTTTCTTGTTTCTCCACCTTCTGGTTTCTTCTTGATACTTCAATAAATTCTGGACTGCGTCAAGCCTATCAATTTCCATGAGGTCCTTGTCGGCTTCCTCGCTCTCGCGAGAGCTCCCGGCCAAAACTCTGGCGCTTTCGTTGTTGAGCTCTTCAGGGCACATTGCCTCGGCCCCATACAACAGCCTGAATGGGGTGAATTTAGTGGTTCTCGATTCCGTGGTATTGTGCGACCAGATGACTCTCGAAAGCTCATCCACCCATTTCCCTTTCTTCTGCTCAAAGAGGCACTTCTTTATGGCTGAGAAGATTTGTCCATTGGCCCTTTCCACTACGCCGTTGGACTGGGGGTGGTACACGGATGCGAAGCAGAGCTTCGTTCCAATTGATCGACAGTACTCCCTGAAATCTTGGCAGTCGAATTGCTTTCCATTGTCAACAGTGAGCTCTTTGGGCACTCCAAATCTACATATGATTTGCTGCCAAAAGAATTTTCTGATGGTCGCTCAGGTGATGGTAGCGAGAGGTCTTGCCTCAATCCACTTGGTGAAATACTCGACTGCTACAACTGCAAACTTGAAGTTGCCTTGGGCAGTGGGAAGCGGTCCAACGATGTCCATTCCCCAGCGCTGCAGCGGCCAGGTAGGTGTGATAAGTTGCGATGGCGCGCCAGGCTCTCGCTGATGCTTTGCTGCAAACTGGCAGGCTTTGCAAGTTTTGACGATGTGCTCCGCATCCGTTATGGTCATTGGCCAATAGAAACCCTGCCTGAAAGCTTTCCCGGCCAGAGCTCTCGCTGCTATGTGCGAACCACACATCGCTCCATGAATTTCCCTCATGAGCTCAATGCCTTGGTCTTGAGAAATGCATTTGAGTAATGGTGCGCACACTCCCAGTTTGAACAAGACATCGTCCTTGAGGATGTAGCCCTTGGCCCCTGCCTGCATCCTTTTGAGGTCATGGGTTTCGACCGGCTCATAGTGTCCGCGGAGGAAAGCGATTATGGGAGCTCTCCAGTCCAAACTAGCAATTGCGTTGACTGTGCTGAGCGGCTGCTTGTCTGGTTTTGTGGACGGGGCAGTCAGGATTTCAAAGAATACATCTGGAGGCATCGCCTCCCACCTTGCAGCTTTCTTTGCGAGGCTTCGCCGTTGTTCTTTCTAGGAAAATGCTCGATAGTGAATCCCCGGAAGTGCCTTTCCATTTTGCGCACCTCCGCGAGGTACTTGACTAGCTCCGGCTCCTTGGCCTCACTTTCCTTCTCCACATGGTCTTTGATGACCTTGGCGTCGCACTTGACTAGGAAGTTGCTGGCCCCCAGGGCTCTCACTTTGCGAAGGCCCAGCAGTAAGGCTTCGTACTCTGTGATATTGTTGCTGCACCTGTCCGATGGGTCCTTGTAATCTAGCCTCGCGGCGTATCTTAGCTTGATACCCGTCGGAGAAGTGACGATGGCTGCAATGCCAGCACCTTTGCGTCCCCAAGGCTCTGTCACATCTGATCTCCCAGATTGGCACCAGCTCTTCGTCAGCGGTGACATTGCTAGGTGAAGTCCAGTCTACGATGAAGTCTGCTGGGACTTGGGATTTGATTGCCGACCTTTTTCCAAAATCTATCGTGTACTCTGATAACTCGGTTGCCCATTTGGCGATTCTAGACGAAGCCTCCTTGTTGATGAACAGATCATTTAGAGGTTGATCTGTGAGCACGGTGACTTTGTGAGCCTCAAAATAATGCCTGAGCTTCCGCGTGGCCATGATCACTGCGTAGGCAATTTTCTCTAGCTCTGAGTAGAGCAGTTTTGACCCTGCTAGGGCCTCAGAGACGAAATAAACTGGGGATTGGAGTTTGCCTTTTTCAGTCTCGACCTCTCGGACCAGAGCAGCGCTGACCGCAGCCTTTGAGGCGGCCACGTAAAGGAGGAGTGGTTCCGACGGCGAAGGTGGGGACAATATTGCCATCTTTTCGATGTAGTCCTTGAGCTCGGCGAAGGCCTTGCTTTGCTCAGGGCCCCATTCGATCGCGCCTTTGCCCTTCAGTGCCTTGAAGAATGGAAGGCTTCGCTGCGGATCTTGAAATGAATCTATTCAAGGCCGCCACTCGACCATTCGGTTTCGAATGTCCTTCTTCATCTTGGGCTCCTCCATTTCTCCCGATTGCTTTTATCTTGTCGGGGTTGGCTTCGATTCTTTTGGCGGAAATGAGGCACCCCAAAATTTTTCCTTTCGTGACCCCGAACACGCACTTCTCTGGGTTTAGCTTCAAGCCGGCCCGCCTCATGTTGGCGAAGGTCTCGGCCAAATCACTTACATGACTGGCCCGGTTGGAACTTTTGATGATGAGGTCTCGACGTAGGCCTCAATGTTCTTGCCAATATGCGGCTTAAACACAGTCCCGGTCATTCTGGTGAATGTTGAGCCGGCGTTTTTCAATCCTTCTGGCATACGAACAAAGCAGAAGGTTCCGAAGGGTGTAATGAAACTGGTTTTCTCCTCATCCTCCTTCGCCATCCAACACTGGTGATATCCAGAGAAACAATCCAGCAGGGACATGATCGCGGCGTTGGCCGCAGAATCCACCACCTGATCCATTCGTGGCAGTGGATAGTTGTCTTTTGGTGTGGCTTAGTTGAGATCAGTGAAATCGATACACATGCGCCACTTGCCGTTCTTTTTCTAGACCAGCACCGTGTTGGCCAGCCATTTGGGATACATGACTTCGCGGATGACGGTGGCTTCAAGCAGCCTTTGGACCTCTGAGTTGACAGCCACCACCTTGTCATCGGACATCTTTCTTAACTTCTGCTTTCGTGGCTTGACCGAAGGGTCAATGTTCAGTTTATGCTCGATGAAGCTTCGATCGACGCCTGTGAGATCCTTGGCGGACCATGCGAACACATCTTTGTTCTTCTGGAGGAATTGGACTAAACTTTCTTCCTCGTCAGCCGAGAGGTCAGAGCCGATGACGACGGTCTGATTGAGGACCATCGCATCCAATAGGACTTGTTTGGTTTCGCAGCCTGGCTGGATGTTAATTTTTTCTCTGTCTGCTTTCGGCTGCTTTTCCACCTCATTACATTCGACTGCTTCGTCGAGGGCATGCACGTTTCGCTGACCTGGGGTGTGGGCTCTTTCTAGGTTGCGGCCATCATTTTGATGGCCCCAGATTGTGATGACCCCCAGTGTCGCCGGGATTTTGATGCATAGATATGCCTGGTGAATGGCAGCCTCGAACTTGTTGAGGAAACCTCTGCCCAGGATACCATTGTAGGGATAATACATCTCCACAACGTTGAAGGATAGATACTCAGTTCTGGTGTTTTGGACTGTGCCGAAGGATACTGGGAGAACCACTTTTCCCAGTGCATGGATGACACGCCCTCCGAAACCATACAAAGGTGTATCTGGTGGTTGTAGCAGATCTCTATTAAGCCCAATCTTGTCGAAGGCATCAGCAAAGATAATGTCTGCTGATGAGCCATTGTCCACTAGCAACTTCCCTAGGGTCAAGCTTGCTATGTTCGCTTCTATCACTAGAGCGTCGTTGTGAGGGAAACCTTGCAACCTCACGTCATCTTCTGAGAAGGTGATTGGGATATGAGACCATCTTGTTTTCTCAACTCTCCCCTCCACACAGATGTTTCGCACCTCGCGAAAGTAGTGTTTCCGTTCCTTCTTGGTTTCGAATTCCAACGCGGAACCCCTGAAATAGGCATTATGGTTCCGACGGATGGCAAGGGATCGCTCTGGCCCTCGAGCTTGGCTGGCAGTGGCGGAGCTGAGGGACCTTTGTAAGGAGGAGGTGGAGGGGGAATGGGATGTTGCTCGACGGGCCTGCGCTCAATGTTTTGAGCTTGGAAAGTTTGTGATTGCCAAGGCGGAGACTGGGGGTAATTGGAAGGTGACGGCTGGTATTGGGATGGCTGGAATTGGGGTGGCTGGAATGGGTTTGCGAAAGAGTTTCTCCCAAAACTAGGATTTTGCCAGGCCGGAGCAGAATGGTTTACGGCATTCGCTCTGTTTCCTTCATCTCTTCTTCGAGGATAGCTTTGAACCTTTTCTTGTCTGGGCAATAGTTTGAGCTATGGTCATTGTTTTCCTTGTGGAAAATGCAGTACCATTTTCTTTTCTCGTTGTGGCCTCGGCCTCTGCCTCGACCCCTACCCCTGCCTCCACCTCTTCCGCCCCTGCGGCCTCCCCGCTGATTGGAATGAGGGGGACTAGGTGGGCTTGGGACCAGGCTCGTGAATCGGCTGCCGGATTGGGGTTTTCCTGGGTGTTTTCGCCATCCAGGCCGAAAACGCCCCGAGGATTAGCGTGTGAGGCATTTCTGGGATTGGGCCATTCCCTGTCGTTGGGTTGACTCGCTTTCGCAGACTTTTTCTGCTGGGATTACTCTTCCATGCACATCCTAAAGTCATTGTCTGAGCAACAATACTTCTCGAATTCTTCATATAGACGTTGGATGGTTTTGGGCCTTTCGCGCATGAGATGTGAGCGAAATTGGCCAGCTCTCAAACCCACAATTGCAGCGTTGATGGCGACGGCATCCAAGACATTTGGTGCTTGGGCTCTGAGATGCACGAATCTCCTGAAATAGTTTTGGAGAGGATCCTTGTCCTTCTTCTTACACGAGAAAAGGTCGCTCTCTGTAAGTTTTGGACGTTGGAAACCATGGAAGTTTGAGAGGATTCGCTGTTTCAGATCTTCCCATCCGTGAATTACGCCTGGGCTTAACAAAGAATACCACCGTGTCTTTGCCGCGTCATCGGCAACGACGATGAAAGATTTTACCGAAAGTCAGAGTCGTCACCGCCGGCCGAAAGGATGGCGGCTTCGTAGCTCATCAGGAATTGCCTTGGGTCAGATTGGCCCGAGAATCTAGGCAGTGGAACTGGCCTATACATTTGTGGCCATGGAGTGATCTGAATCTCCTGAGACAAGGGGGATTTGGGATCCCATGGTCTCGTGCGAATGGTATGAACATCCTGGTGCGAGGGGCCTGATTCAAAAGGGCTCACGAAGGGGTTGCGACTGAAGGTGGTGTGCGGAGGGGGGGTGAAAAACTCGAGCGCGCTCATTGAAGTTAGGGCCGGGCCGGGAGCTTGTGTATTCAAGTGAGGGTTGGTTTGAAGCTTAAGGATTGCTTTGCTTTTAGAGCGCGCGGTTCTTCCTTTAAGCTAGCGATTTCGGCCTTTTGTTTTTGGATCTCGGTTTCGTCTTTGTGTTGCCGGGAGCCTCTTCTTGGTTACGGCCAATTCTTCACCTCTTTGCGCAGTTTGGCCAGCTTCGCCTCGTGCGTTGGGTTAGATTCTGGGAGCGCCTCTCCTTGATTGAGCAGAGTAGAAAGGTTCGGCTCCTCGTCCACGGATGACGACGCCCCCTTGGTAGAGTTGGCAGTAGTTCTCTTCTTCCTTGCAGACATTCTTGGTTTGATACTTGAGCCAAACACAAACGGTAGGCGCCAATTGTTGTGGGGATAGCCGAAGCTACCTCACACCAACAATGAGGGAAAACAAAAGCTCAAGAACCAAAACACAGAACAAAGGACAATCAAAAGCTCTTTTCTCAACAGTTGATTTCTCAAAACTCGATCCCCTTTACAAGTGCCGATCCATCTCCTTTTATAGGGAGGTGGATGGACTTTTTACATCCTGAAGATACCCTCGTGCGAAACGGATCTAAACAGAATGTACTAGGCTACTTCTGGAAAATCTCCAATTAGGTCTCCACGTAATTGACGCTTCATGATGTCACGCCGCAAATCGCGGCGCCTTTCTTGCTCTCATCACGTGCGCCTGTCGGGAGGAGACCTTCATTCTTTTGGAGATTCCCCTTTCACCTAGCACCTTTCGTCACCTGAAACAAAGAATTCACATTCAAACTTGAAGCCGTTAGGGATTAGGGACGACGAAGCCCCCTGAGTGAATCACAGGTCGAGACTGCCTGGGTGAATGAGATTCGCTCTCAGGGTTTCGTCGCGGAATAGATCAATCAGCCTGGCTAAGATCCCAACGCCTTGGATTGCGTTGAGCTTATTTTGCAACTCCGCTGGCGACAAAGGGTACCAGTCGAAAGACGAGTTCTGAAAATTGGAAAAGGAATCAATGGCTCCTAGGGTTTCGCTACTGGGCCTTTCGCGTGTAGATTTGGGAGGCTAGAGACACTCTTTTATTTTTGGTATATGAAAGGCTTGATTCCGACCCCCCCCCAACAATGTGTGTAGACTATACTAGTTTAAATAAAGCATGTCCTAAAGTTCCTTTTCCTTTGCCATGGATCGATCAAATCGTTGACTTGACCGCCGGGTGCGAACTTTTGTGTTTCCTTGACACCTATTCCGGGTATCACCAAATAAAAATGAAGGAGTCCGACCAGCTCGCGACTTCATTCATCACGCCGTTCGGGATGTATTGCTACATGACAATGCCATTCGGTCTCCGAAACGCGGGCACTACATACCAGCGATGTATGCAGCACGTTTTCGGAGATCACATCGGGCGAACCGTTGAGGCATACGTAGACGATATAGTCGTAAAAACCAGGAAGGCGTACGACCTGGTTATCGACCTTCGCATCGCGTTCGGCTGCCTATGGGCCAACAAGGTGAAATTGAACCCTGAAAAGTGTGTCTTTAGCGTGCCGTGGGGTATGTTCCTAGGATACATTGTCTCCCAGCGAGGCATCGAGGCCAACCCTGAAAAGGTCGCTGCCCTCGAATGAATGGGTCCGATTCGAGACCTCAAGGGGGTCCAAAAGGTGTTGGGGTGCCTCGCCGCCTTGAGCCGCTTCATTTCGCGGCTCGGCGAGAAAGGCCTGCCCCTCTACCGGCTCCTGAAGAAACACAAGCAGTTCTTCTGGACCGTCGAGGCCCAGGAGGCACTTGACAAGCTGAAGGCGACCCTCACCCACGCCCTGATCCTTACGCCGCCTCAGGATGGCGAGCCTCTGTACCTCTACGCGACCACCCAGGTGGTCAGTGCCGTCATCATAGTAGAGCGCACGGAGGAGGGGCACACCCTGCCAGTCCAGCGGCCGGTATACTACATCAGCGAGGTTCTGTCCGAGACAAAGGCGCGTTATCCGCAGGTCCAAAAGCTGCTCTACGCGGTGGTCCTCACACGGCACAAGCTCCGCCACTACTTCGAGGCTCATCCAGTCACGGTGGTCTCCTCCTTCCCGCTAGGAGAGATCATCGCAACCCGGATGCAGCAGGCAGGATTGCCAAGTGGTCGGTGGAGCTGATGGGTGAGACGCTCGCCTACGCGCCACGCAAGGCAATCAAGTCCCAGATCCTAGCGGACTTCATCGCCGAGTGGACGGACACGGAGTTGCCGCCACCACAGATCCAGGCTGAGTGCTGGATTCTATACTTCGACTGGTCGGTGATGAAGACAGGCGCGGGCGCGGGCCTGCTTTTCGTCTCACCACTCGGGGAGCACATGAGATACGCCATGCGTCTCCACTTCCCCGTGTCAAAAAACATGGCTGAATACGATGCCCTCCTTTGCGGCCTCAAAATCGCCATTGAGACAGGCATCAAGCGCCTCGATGTGAGGGGAGACTCGTAGCTCGTGATCGACCAGGTCATGAAGAACGTGAGCTGTCACGACGACAAGATAGAGACGTACTGCAAGGCTGTGCGAGCCCTCGAGGACAACTTCTACGGCATATAACTTAACCACGTGCCTCGCCGGTACAACAAGGAGGCGGATGAGCTCGCCAAAATCGCGTCGGGGCGAATCACTGTTCCCCCGAACGTTTTTGCGCAGGACATCGCCCAGCCATTCGTCAACCTCGAGCCGTGTCCCTCGAGCCGCGAAGAGGTCTCCCTCGAGTCCAACAGGCGCGGAGCCCATGGACGAGGACCCCTCGAACGAGGCGTACGTGCTCTCCCTGCTCGAAGGGTACGGCGCCGACGAGGCCGAGGCCATGGATATAGAGCTGGCCCCCAACGAGGGGGACTGGCGCAACAAATACATCGCCTGGATGGATCGAGGGTAGCTCCCCTCGGACCGATCCAAGGCCATACGCATCGCCAGGATGGCCAAGTCGTTCGCTCTCGTCGGCGGCGAGCTGTACAAGCGCGCTGCGTCTGGCATCCTGCAGCGATGCGTACCCATCCCTCAGGGGCGCGAACTCCTTCGAGACATACATGTGGGCGTGTGCGGCCACCACGCGGCGCCACACACCCTCATGGGCAATGCGTTCCGCCAGGGCTTCTACTGGCCCACCGCAGTCGCCGACACCAGCGAGATCGTGCGCACCTGCGAAGGGTGCTAGTTCTACGCCCGCAAGTCCAATCTCCCTGCGCACGTCCTGCAGACCATCCCCGTCACATGGCCCTTCGCCGTGTGGAGGTTGGACATCGTCGGGCCCTTGCGAAAGGTGCCCGGGGGCTACACCCACCTTTTGGTCGCTATCGACAAGTTTTCCAAGTGGGTAGAGGTGCGCCCCATCACGAATCTCAGGGCGCAACAGGCTGTGACGTTCTTCACCGACATCATCTACCGCTTCGGAGTGCTCAATTCCATCATCACCGACAACAGGTCCCAATTCACGGGCAGGAAATTCCTAGAGTTCTGCGACAAGTTCCACATCCGCGTGGACTGGGTAGCCGTGGCGCATCCATAGACCAACGGCCAGGTGGAACGTGCCAACGGCATGATCCTACAAGGCCTCAAGCCTAGGATTTTCGACCGACTGAACAAGTTTGGTCGAAAATGGCTCCAAGAGCTGCCAGCGGTTGTGTGGTGTCTCAGGACCACCCCAAGCAGAGCCACTGGGTTCACCCCGTTCTTCCTGGTCTACGGCGCGGAGGATATCCTCCCTACAGATTTGGAATATGGGTCGCCTAGAGTTCGAGGCTACGATGAGGGCGCCAACCAGCGAGCCCGCGAGGACTCGTTGGACCAACTAGACGAGGCCCAAATCGTGGCTCTGATGCACTCCGCGAGGTACCAGCAAGCCCTAAGGCACTACCAAGCCCGGAAGGTGCGGCGACGAGACTTCAGCAAGGGGGACCTGGTCCTAAGGCTACGCCAAGACAATCGAGGCCGCCACAAGTTGTCGCCCCTGTGGGAGGGACCCTACATCATGGTGAAAGTGCTCAAGCCTGGCATGTACAAGCTGGCCAACGAGGACGGCGAGGAACTCACCAACGCTTGGAACATCCAGCAGCTACGTCGCTTCTACCCTTAGCGAAGATTTCCAAGTTTTTTGTTGTAAATTACATGCCCAACACCCCAGTTGGCAGTCTAGATGTAAAAACCAAAAAGTCAATAAAGTTAAAGGGCAACTTGGCTTTCCCCAGAAAACCAAGCCACCCTCGGGGGCTACTGCGGGGGGCATCCCCCCAAAAAATGGTCCCATTTTTTCGCAAAAGTTCGCAAGCGCGCTAAGTACGACTCAACCTAAGACTCGAGCAAATTCAGGTGGGGCACGGGCGGCCAAGCAGGAAGGACGCGCGAGCCAGAGATAGCCTACGCCTCCGCGAGGATACGACCCTTCTCTCTCGCCTCTGGACCAGCGGGCTACTCGTGGAATCGAACCCCCCCGACTCAAATTCATCCAGGGAAAGCAAAAACAGAATAGCATGACAAGCGAAATAAATAACATTACTCCTATTTACAAGTGTTCAAACATTCCAAAAGAGTACTTGTTTATTACATGGCCACATGGCCCGAATTCTAACACTCAAACAAAAAAGGGCTCGGCGCCTAGTGGTCTTCAGGCTTGGGCCTCGCCGGCGTCAGGAGCGTCGGGGAACAAGAAGTCCATGAAGTCTTCCGCGAGCGTCCCGGCGGGAGCGGCGGCAAGCGCGTCCGTGCGCTCCATCGCCACTTCATCTTCAACGCCGATCAGGACAACGTAGCCCGACACCACGGCCTCGAAGTCCACTCGGTAGTGAGACCCCACCACGCCGAGGGCCTTATGGACGCCTAGGTGAAGGGCGTGACGCATGCGCCGGGAGACATGGCCACCAAGGGCACGCAGGTGACTCACCAGCGAGCTCCCAGCTTGCGCCTCGCCTTCTTTGATCCCCTAGCAGGTCTCGAGGGCGGCGGCCCACAGCTCTTCCAACTCCTGTTGAGAGGAGTTGTAGGCCACCTGCGCCACCTCAGTCTGAGTGGTTGCGTGCCCCAGAGCGGTCCACAGGCCTAGAAGCCACGAGCAAAGAAAAACAAGTTGGGAGCGAATCCCAAAAGAACGAATCAATAAGCGAAAGGCGGGCGAAAGCAAACTCACCATCGACCTGCTTCTTCTTCCCCTCGAGGGACTGGCGCGTCTCCTTGGCCTGGCCCTGCAGCTTGAGAAACGAGGCCTCCTGTTCCTCGAGGGACTGGTGCAGATCCTCGTGCGAGATGCAGATCTGCACCAGCCCCCCGTTGAGCCTCGACACCTCGTCTTCCCGTTGCTTGAGTGTGGCCCATGCCCCCTCGAGCGAGGCGCGCTCCTGCTGGAGTTGGCCCAGCGCCTCCTCCCGCGCCATGCGCTCCCGCTGAGCGCGGCCGGGCCTCGACGAGAGCCGCCCGCTCCTCCGCCGAAGCCGGCCTTCTACCTCCTCGGTGTGCGGCTCGCTCTCCGCCGGAGTTGCTCCTCCGCCGCGGTGAGCGTGACGGCCTTCTCCGCCGGGGCCGTCTTCGGCCCCTCGGTCTCTTCGAGGGCCGCGCGGCCCCCGTTGAAGCCGGGCGCGGACGGTGAAGACCTCGGCCTCCCATGTCGACGTGATGGAGCGCGCCCCCCTCTAGGTCCTCGCGAGCCGGCGCGGCCGTCGTCCCGCTCCACCAATGTCGTCCGCACCCTCTCGACCGCGGAGGCGCCTCCTCGCGGCACCGGGCGCCCTCGCTCCGGGGGCAAGTCCGGCGGGGCCTCGGCCACGTACGCCGGCCACCGGTCCGGCGACCTCAGGGCCTCGACAATGGCGTCTAGGGCCTCTTACTGCCCCTGATACCAGTGAAGGTCGGCGTCGAGGCGGTCGAGGGCGTCGTATCGCTCCCGGGCCCGGCACTCCAGCTCCTGCCGCCAACAAGAGAGGCGGGAGGAGTGGGCATCAGAAAAAACACGAACGCAGAAAAAGCAAGAGAAGGAACCTCGAAACCCCACGAAACCCATCTAACTGGAAGACGCGCCACGCGGGACCGCTGTGGATCCGCAACGCCTCATTCAGCGCCCGGTTGAGCGAGGCGCCGTGGTCACGGAGCTCCCCCGCGAGCCCCCCGCTCGCCCGGGCCTCAACGAAGTGGGCTGACGGGGTGTCGGCATGCTCCTACCCCTGCTCCAGGCGCGCCGCGGGTCCAACGCGTGAAGACGAGGCCCCGGCGCCGGTCGGGCCGGGCGCCCCGGCGCCGTTCGGCCCGGGCGCCCCGGCGCCGCGCCGACATCGCCTCGGGCCACGAGCGCCCCCGCCGAGGCCTCGGGGGGCGACACGGGCACACTCGCCCACCGGTCCCGGCCGGCGGCGGGACATCGTCGTCGTCGGGGATCCGCACCACCGCCGCTCTCGGCCGCCGGCCGCGGCGGGCGCCGGAGAAGTTGGCGGCACGGCGACCGTCACGGCCATGACCGCCGCCTTAACCGCCGCCGCCGGTTGCGGCTCACCGCTTGCGCCGGCTATTGCGGCTATGCAACCGCCGCCGCCCTGCGCCTCCGCGGCCCCCGGCGGCGGCTCCGTAGTCGTCGCCGCCGGCCGCGGCTCCGAGACCTCGGCCGCGCCACTCGAGTCCCCACTCGGCCGCCGCCGTGCTCGCGGCCGCCCGCGACGCCCTCGACGAGCGCCGCTTGGTGGGGACGGCCGCGTCCGACCTCAGCACCTTAGCAGGTGCGAGGGGGGCACGGTGGGCGCCACCATGCGAACACGAAGATGAGAAATTTAGGCCCTAGCCAATCTAAAAACGCGGTTGAGGGGGAGCAATCGCCTACCTCAGGGTGGAAAACCCCCGTTTCCTCTTCCTCGGGGGCTCGGTGGGCGTTGTAGCCACCGCCGGCGTGGCCGCCGCCTCGCCCCTAGCCATCTCCGTGGCGCGCGCCGGCGCCTCCGCGGCACGCGTCTCCTCTCTCGTAGGTTGCCTGGTGGCGGGTGCTCCCGCACCCGCCCCGGCGCCGTCTCTTTCGCCGCCTCTGCGGCTCTGGGCGAGGGGGCGAAGGCTCCCACCTCTCGAGGGGAGCCCGACCCCCGTCGCTTTCTTCCTCCTCCTCCTCGTCCGACAATGAGTACTCCGAAGTCCTAGGGGAGGAGAGCCCCTGCTGCTCACGCAATCAGAACTCCTCGCTCCTCTGCTCCCGGCACTCCCGTCGTTGGATGCTCCGCTCCTTCTTGCGCGCCGCCCGCTCCTTCTCTCGCCACTATGCCGCCCGCGCGCGTGCTCGGGCTCGGGGCGTGGGCGGATTGGACCGCGCAGCGTTCACGGCCATCACCTGCAAGGGACGAGGGAAACCCTAGAGCATGACGATGCTCCATGAACCGAAAGACCGAAAGGGGTGGGAACCCCACTTACCAGCGGGCCCTCGGGGAGCATGGTGAATGCCCAAAGCGCGGTGTCATCGACCCTCATGGCTCTGAGGTTGATAGCGCGCCTCGCCCTCATGGCGGCATACTCTGGTAGGAGGAGATCGTGCAGCAGCCACGACTGCACCAGCGCCACGGGGTCGGCCTCTTTGCGCATCTCGAAGATGCGGAGCCGCCTCTCCATGAGGGGGACGATCCGCCGGTGGTGGAGGTTGGCGAGGACTGAACCGCGGTCACCCCGTTGTCCACCAGTGCCTTCAGCGCCTTCAAGACTGAGGCCAGCCGGACTTGACGCAAGGGGGCGATAGGCCATGCCACTAGGAGTCTGCCTTCTCCTTCACGACCTTGCCGGTCCAGGGCGGCAGGCCGGGCTCGTCGTTGCGGAGGTAAAACCACCCCCGCTCCCACTCGGCATTGTTTGAGGTCATCATGCAAGGGATGTAGGCCTCCCTGCACGTCTCCCGCGCTGCGATCGTCACGCCGCAAGCGTGCACCGCGCGGTGGGTCTTCGGCTCCGGCGTGGTGGCGGTGTGCAGCTCCGCGCAGAAGAGGTAGCCCAGAGATCCCAGTTCACTGGGATCCCCAGGAACCCCTCACTGACGCCGACGAGCATGGCCGCCTGCGAGATGGCGTTCGGTGCAAAGTTGTGTAGCTCCACGCCGTAGTGGAAGCACAACCCACGCAAGAAGCGGCTCGCCGGCGCCTCGAAGCCGCGCTCGTTGAAGCGGATGAAGCTGACGACATACCCGTGCGGCGGGTTGGGCTCCCAGTCCGTCGCCAGTGGCTAAATCCACGCCGCGGGGCGCCCGTCCTCGTTCGCCGCCAGTTGGCCGGCAGTCACCAACTCGCTGAGAGCCAGCCTGGTCGCCGCCGAGTGCGGCCATGGCAGCGGGTCAATGATGGTGACGGACTGTGGAGGAGCCATAAGGATTGGCGAAGGGGCGGGGAGCGCGAAGCGAGAGCTGTGCGACGGTGAAGGGGCAAGTGCGACTCTAGGTCGGAAGTGGAAGGGGCGAGGACGACAAACGCTAAGTGTTGAGGTAAAGATTCGCCTCGCCTCCCCCTTGGATTTATAGATCCACGAAGCTACACTCCCCGGAACGCACGCCCTGTGTGCATTAACTACAGGGAAACACCTCGGTCACTGACGGGCGGGACCCACCACGACTGAGGCAACCGGGCGCACGCACGCGCACTATCATTACGGCGCGGCAACCGAAGAACCGTGGCGGGCCGTCGCGTCTGCCCGACCACGTCACCCACTACGCGCGCGGCCGCGGTGCCTGAAAAGGTGCGCCCGCGGTGCAGGACTGTGGCCGCGACTGTGGGCATTAAATGGTCCGGTCCCTTACCAAGTAAGGATGACCCTCGAGCGGCCCAAGCCCCAGGCTCGAAAAAACTGACCCTCGAAGGGTGCAATTACTGACCAGTGGCCTCGAAGCCCGCTCAGCGTGAACGGGCACCACAGGTGCCCTCGATCTACAAAGTTTACTGATCAGCGGTTCGAGGGCCGGCCCAGCTAAGAACCCTCAAGACCTGCAGATGCGAAAAGTCGGGGGCACCCAGCTGTCACCCCGCAACAGCCCTACTGATCAGGGGTTCGAAACCTGACCCTCAAAGGGTTCGAACAGGTGCCCCAGATCACCAGAGTCAGGGACGATGAGGGCGCGCGCATTCGTGCCTTTCCTCTAGCCCACCGGCTCGAGGGTGCCCCACATGTCGTGTTCGAGAGCCAGCGAGGGAAGCTAGTCGGGGGGATCCCATCGAGGGAGAGCTTCCGCGCCCTCGGTCCCTAGCGAACGGGACCGAGCCCCACCTAGCAAACCCGCGCAAGCGCTTTTATGGACGAGTCTCCGGACCAAGAGCCTACCCTTATCGAACAGGGCATGAGCGTCCACTTGAACCACCCGATAGCAGCTCGACGAGGAATCTACAATCCGCGACCCGATCGATGGGGGTCGTGGAAACCTCACACTCCGTCCCGCGGAGGGACGGCGAGGGCGCGTTTAAAACAAGACGGAGAGCTCGGGGGCTCGACGCACGGCTACACCTCCTGGGGTGCACCGAACGTGAAAGGTACCAGTCGCGCGCACGTGACCGAAGCCGGCTGAAACATCGCCGATGCCAGTTGAAACAAATACCACGTCCACTGTAAAAAATTCGCGAAGAAACCCCTGCAGGAGCACTCACGCTCCTGTAGGGCTTCGGGGGCTAGACCCGCGGGTCCGCTGACGTGGCCCCACGGAAAGGCATTGGCGACCAGAAGGGAAGAATGTCCTATTAGTAGGCTCCAGCATCTGCGGGACCCTGACGGGTACACCCACAGATGCTCGGGGGCTACTGTCAGGGACATCCATAAGGGTCCCCTAAATAACCGGGGGAAACCCGCTTAAAACCTGCAAAAAACGCAAATCACGAATTAGCTCACGCACCTAAAACACATACACGACACGACCACGCCCCTGGTGGCCCCCGCGGCCCGCCAGGGCGTCACAGCGGGACACCCCTCGGGTGAGGTCCGCCTCTCTCGAGGGTTAGACCCTTCCTCAGGTGAGATCCGCCTCGCTCGAGGCCTTTACACCCCCTCTAGCGGGGTCCGCCTCGCTCGAAGGCTCAACCCCGCCCCTCGAGCGAGGTCCGCCTCGCTCGAGGGCTAAGCCCCTCTTCTGGCGGGGTCCACCTCGCTCGAGGGCACCCACACGCGCGTTGCCCACGCTCCTGCCCCCGTGTACGGGCATTTAATGCCCTCACACCACAGGACGCACACCACGACTCTGACACGCCTGGGAATCACGCCCCGGTGCTGTTCCGCCAACTCCCTAGGGGGAACCCATCAGCACTGTGCGGCAAGGCCGGTGTGAGCTCCGTGACATTGTGCCGCCTACCCCCGTACGGCTAACATGCCGCACCCTCGAAGGGGGCCGGCGATACCCTCGAATGTCTTTTCTGTGCTGACGTAGGGCCACGCCGTGACATCAGGCCGGCGGGATCGGTCATCCCCATCACTGTCAACCCTGTGCGACCATCCCTGCCACTGCTGCACCACACTGGACACTATGGCGACATCCCGACACTGTTGGGATGCGCGGGGACAAGACGTTGCCAACAACGACCATGTGCCACATACGGGCCCCCGTCAACGGCACCCTCGAATCGGCCCACTACGGCGGCCAGTCAACCAACCGCTACACCGCCACCCTCGAAGTCGCTCCTGTACGAGCACATGACGCACCACGACGCCTCAACAGGAGCGGGATTCGCCAGGATGGCCGTCAGCTCCACAGCACTGCTCGCCATACCCCCACACTTAGGGAAACAGTGCGACATGCATGTAAACTGCTCCCTCCTTGGCCTATAAAAGGAGGGACAGCCCCCCAGCCGCGGGGACACGGGACGACAGACAGCGATTACTCACACGCTCTCCGCCTTCTCCACGATATTGGCACTTTCCTCAATCAACACCTCTGAGACTTGGGGGCCCGGCCTCCTCTCCCGCCCCGCTTGTAGCCACCCCTCGACGAGCACCACGGTGCAAGCAATACAGTACCCCGCGCACAGCACTGCTGGACGTACGGCCCCAGCCGGAACCAGGATAAACCAAGTGCCCTTAGTTGCTAGCACCGAACCATCGAGAGGAAGATCTCAGCGCTCATTACTAGTTAGTGTCGGGACTACTTTCCGCACCGACAGGGAGGACGCTGATTGCGGCGACGGCGTGGCCGTGCGATGAAGAGGAGTGCTACATGACCTATTTGCCCCTGAGGGGTTTGTATCACAACTTAAGTGCTAGGGGTAGCTTGGTCTTTTGCCCGGCCCAGAGGGACTCATATATATTAACTCTAGGGTTTCTGGGCAAACTATCCTTCCGGACTGCTTCTCATTTCCTTTCTCCATAGGTTTAGGTTTTCTTCCCATTTTGTAGAGAATCTGTCCTCCGAGTCTATGGAAGCTTTCATGGCTACGTTGATTTCCTTCTTGTAGCTCTTGTGATTTTCGTGTCCTTATGAGCTATTTTCATTGGATTTTCGTGTGTGCCTTGTTCCTTCGATTCTGAGCTGTTTGGGTTCGAAATTGTTGGTGGGGATCATGGATAGTTGTCTTGTGCATCTTTGTGCTTGATCA
Organism: Cenchrus americanus; assembly: GCA_947561735.1. Classification (NCBI taxonomy): domain Eukaryota; kingdom Viridiplantae; phylum Streptophyta; class Magnoliopsida; order Poales; family Poaceae; genus Cenchrus; species Cenchrus americanus. Next base: position 200,014,794 of record OX387240.1, read on the forward strand.
TGACCCCTCAAACTGTGAGTTCGGCCTCCGATTGAAGGATTTTGGTTGGAACCCTAGCTTTTTGGTAGAGCTCGGTTGTGTTTCGATTCCCGGCGATTTAGCTCATTTGAGGTCTCAAGTTTTGGGGTGTAGCATCTCCTAGGGATGCTTCACATCTCCCCCAAATCTTTCCTCAAGAGCTCAAGCCGTATGGGAGATCCATGGATGGATAGGAGGGGTTGACTTCTCGTTTTCGGGCTCAAGCTGCTCTGTCTGCACCTGGTGGACAGTCCGCCTGGTAGGCGCAGACAGTCCGCGCGGCCAAGTGTTCGTCCAGTTCGTCGCTTGTTCTTGCACGTTCATGGTTCGATCTGTTGGACGAGTTGTGGTTTATTGCAGGGTGTTTGCGGACCGTCCTCTTGGGGCTCGCGAACTGTCCGGCGGTAGGGTACGGACCGTCCGTATTTCGAGGAGCAGCACTAGTTGTTCAGGTTCATTTTCGGACCGTCCAGCGCGACCTCGCGGACCGTCCGCCTGCTCCTCACGGATTGTCCGCCAGGGCACCACGGACCGTCCGTGTCACACCTGCTTTTCCAAAGAAAACCAAGTGCATACCTATATGCATGCCAGGATCAAGTTTCATGCATATAGTGACATATAAGTGAATGCCAAAACAGTATCACGTAAGAAAAGAGAGATTATCAGAGATTTACGCTTAATCCTGGAAATGAAGATCACAAAACATCACAGGCAGTCGACTGGGGGTTGTGTACGCCTAGCACCAACGACATCTTCACAAGACTTCGGATCGCGCCTTCCTCCTTCGAGCAACAATGTTTATAGCAAGGGTGAGCACTTGTCGTACTCAGCAAGTGTGGGGGGAAGAATGAATGCAAAGGCTTTATAGTGGACTGGCTCAAAGCATTTAGCATTTTTAGTTGATCAAATTTTATTAGCACCTGATTACTAATAAAGTATAAGTTTATACCAACCCACAATTATCATAAAGAGATAGATAAGATACGCCATAAGCATATGGCAAGCATAACCAGAGAGAACGATTTAAGTCCATCTTCAAGTGTCATGTGAGGGTCCAGGCCGCTCTTGACAGTGAGCACGGCTAATCAATTAGTTTTACACTCTGCAGAGGTTGTACACTTTCACCACAAGTCGCATAAAAGTCCCGAAGAACTTTGGACCCAACCATGCGATGCTGCGCAGGCATCAATGCATCATACCACACTACCGAGGTGTGATTGCATAGGGACGCTACGAGGCCTTTACAAAGAGTCCTCCTGTGCATATTAGTCCATAGTAGTATGTCATAGAGGCTATCTTTCGTACCACACTTCTATTCACGGACGGTTAGCCATAGAGTACTTCTGTTCCAACACCACTCCGGAATAGAAGAGCCATAAAAGCATTCCTCCGTCCTCAACCTACTATGCGAGTAATGACAACACAAAGACTTCCCTAGTTACTCGGCCAAGACCAGAGCCATATAGTTCTTGTGGTTGTACGGTTGTCCTGGGTGGTTCTCCATGTTCCGATTAAACATATGGTCTTGTATATTAAACATCACATATCACATTGGAACATATAGCAAAAGAGTAATCATGTTGTTTATTACCAACCTAGTTGAGCAAACTAAGCAAGATCTACCATCAAGATTAATTAAACAACCCAGTTATACAAGGCAATGGTAAAAAGAAACTAGTCATAATCCTTAATAGGAACCCATCAAAATTAATGCAAGCAATGCAATGAGTGATTAAGTATAATTCTCAGGACAAAAGATCAAGGACACACTTGCCTTTAACCAAAGTAGTTGCTCAGAATGTCTTCACCTCTTGCTCTTCAAAGCTTCTCGGACAACGTTCACTCTACTCGCATCAATCATCGGGCACAAGCATACAAAACAAACAAACAAGCATACACTAAGAACAATACACCAATCAAAAGAAAGCTTTAAAAAGATGCACTAAAGGATAAGCTTGATTAGATGGATCACTAAAGCACACAAACCATGCTTAGAGGAAGAAATGCTAGGTTAACTTTAAGGAGATGGTTGTGAAAGATTGAGCAAGGACCGGAAAGATCACACTTAGAGAGAGAGCCGTGTAAAGAACGTCTAACAAACGTTTTGCATATATGAGAGAACAAGGCTATGAGCTAGGTTCATTTTAATTAATAAAACAAATATAAAGGATATTTCAGAAATAAAATACCCTATGTTGACATTAATGCAATATTAAACTTTATTTACCAAACCGGTGTAAAGAACTAGTCAAGTTTTATTAATAAAGATTCATATATTGATTAAACCGATTAAACATTTGATTTAGAAAAACTAAACTATATGAACAATCTAAACAAAACTTTGTAATTCGAGTAGATCATATTATTATTAAAAACATTATGGAACTGACATTAATCATATTAACATTTATTATAAAAGTCGATGTAAAAGCCTAATCAAATTTTAATTAGAAAAGATTAATTAACTATTAAACAAATTAACATTTGGTTTACGAAAACCGAGATAAAGATCTAATTAACTTTTATGTACAAAAACATGTGATAGAAACATTAATCAAATTAAATTTGCTTATGAAAAATGATGTATAGATCTATATTACTTTTATTTATAAAAGGCATGTATAAATAGACATTAATCAAAATTAATATTAATTGTATTTTCAGAAAACAAAACATGGTGAAAACACACCACTAATGTGTGATTTACATTATTATGAACCTAACGCAACTTGAACGGATTAAAACGGAGCTAAAACGAAGATTTTACGAGATAAACAAGATTGGAGGACCTATCTGCAATTAACTATAGACTTCAGGGGCTAGCTGAGAAGAAACCCGAGACACAAGAAACAGTGCTTGTGAAAAGGGTAAAATACAGGGTCAGATCTATAAAAGAGGCTCAGTTTGGATCTGATTGCAAGCATCTAATAGATCTAGGGTTGAACATGAAAAAGATGCAAGGGGTATAGTCTAACTTATAGATTAAAAGAAACTTCAGGGGGCCACTTGCAAGATTGCCACACCTTCCTCCTTCGCCCGAACGAGAGGACAGGAGGCCGGCGGGTCCGGTGACCGGCGGCGCCGGCGACCAAGGCCGCTAGGAGCTCGCGCGCCTTAGGGAAAAGGAAGAGGAGACCGAGGGGATCAAGATTGCGTGCTCACCGGCGGAGGAGAGGAGCGGGAGCGGACGGAATCCGCCGGCGGCGGCCGGCAACGGTGGCCGGCTCGGCCTTCACGCGGTGGCGGCGGTCCGGTGCATCTCCGGCGACGAGGAGCGGCGGAACGGGTTTGTCTCGGTGAGAGGATGCTCCCGGTGGCGTCGATTTTGCTCCGTCCGAGCTCGAGGCGGCGAATCGAGCGGCGGAGCTCGATTTGGACCGGCGAGGTCACCGTGGCGGTTTTGCGGTGTGGTGGCGGCGGTGCAAGGCCGGTGCGGGGCACAACTAGGGTTCGAGGGGGAGGAGGCGGCGCCTTTAATAGGCACACGGGCCCACGCTCGCCGTGGCTCGCACGCCTGCGCAGCCCGGCGGCGGCGGTGGCGCGGCCGTGCCGCGCCCGGTGTTGGGCCCGGATGAGCTCCGGCGGGCCGGGGCCGGGTCGGAGTGGCTCGGGTCGGGCCCACGGGCTCGGCCCAAAAGGATAGGAGGAGTCTTTTTAAATTTCCAAAATTCATTTTCTCGTGCAAAGATAAATCTAGAAAAATCTAGACAATTCATTTAAAGCATGAAAAATACTCTAAAAATCACAAAAATTCCAGAAAAATTCCCAGAGACAAATTGAGACACAAACAATCCAAATAAAGTATTTGCAGCTCATGAAAAAGATTTTAGAGCCTTATAATAAATAGAAAATGCTCAGAGAAAATGAGAATAAATCCCAGAAAAATCCGGAAAATTCTCGGAAGGATTTGGACAGCTCCTAAACGCATTTTTGAAACCTTTTGCACTCAAGAAACACCAAGATGCATCGGCATGAATGCAACACTTACAACTTTTATTTGATTCAGAAAATCAAACAAGGATTTTTCCTATACTATATTTCCTGCAAAGAAAAATAAATGTTGGAAAAATTTTAAAATTATGATAAAATCGTTATTTAATTATTCTTTCTATTCACATCCTGAAATTGGAAATTTCAGGGTGTGACAGTCCGCCCTAAGCACTACAGATTGCCCAAGTCTTATGCTTCTTGAGTTGCGCTTCCGTGTTGCTTTGAGTTGGGGTTTGTTCCTAGGGTTGGTAGGTCTGTTGTGACTACACGACCTTCGTAAACTCATGTGGGAATCATTGGTTGTGAATTTGGGCCATAGGCCGAGTTCATCTCTTCACAGAAGAATTTTTATCGGCTCTCATTCACTCCCCCCTCTCTGGTCGCCTAATCGGTCCTTCAGTTGGCCCAGGGAATAATCCGTGCAACAATGTCACCCTTCTCGACCCCTATTCTACTAGTTCGGAAGTACAACGAGACTTGGTGCTTATGCGTCGACTTCAGGGAGTTGAATAACAAGACGGTGAAGAACAAGTTTCCAATTTCGGTGGTTGATGAACTCTTGGATGAGCTCAAGGGGGCGCACTTCTTCACTAAGATTGATCTCTGCAGCGGGTACCATCAAGTATGGATGCACCCTGATGATGTGGCAAAGATGGCATTCTGCACTCATCACAGGCACTTCGAGTTCCTGGTCATGCCCTTTGGGTTGACAAACGTGCCGGCAACCTTTCAGGCTCTCATGAATTACATCCTCAAGCCCTTCCTTCGCCGGTTCATTCTTGTTTTTTATGATATTCTAATCTACAACCCTTCTTGGGAGGAACATGTGCAACAGGTCCAGCTAGTCTTCAAGTTACTTTGTGCCAACAAATTATTCGTTAAGCAGTCCAAGTGCTTCTTTGGCAAACCATCAGTAGCTTACCTAGGGCATATTATCTCAGCAGATGGTGTGGCAATGGACCAGACCAAGGTGGCTGCAGTGGAGACTTGGCCCAGATCGCGAACTACACGAGCTCTCCGGGGTTTTCTTGGCCTGACAGGATACTACTGCAAGTTCATTGCGGGCTACGGTGCCATTGTCGAACCCCTCACATCCCTGCTAAAAGGGGTGGCCTTTGCTTGGACACCTCTGGCAAAAGCAACGTTCTTGGCGTTGAAGGGGGCATTGATGAAGGCACCATTGTTGCGGTTGCCAGACTTCTCCAAACGCTTCTACGTAGATTGTGATGCGTCGGGCACAGGTTTTGGTGTTTTCCTGCATCAGGGAGAAGGTGCAGTGGCTTATTTCAGTCGTGCCTATTGACGCAAAACGTGCACCTAGCGCCAAACACACAGCAAGCCGAACAAGCCGGCTTCACACGCGCAAAGAATCACGAGATGTGCCGCTCAATTTTCCCCGAAAATTAACAAAAGACAAAGCGAGTTAGATACCAAAGCTTGGAACTTGCCGGGTGGTACCGCACAGTTCCATATTTACGGCTATGAACCCGGATGGGATGACACATAGCTACGTAAAGCTACCCGTCAATAAACCGAAAGCCATTCGGGAACTTATAAAAGGAAAAATAACACCGCCGAATGGATGACGTAAGCATGACAGTAATCGGTCTTTGTTTGAGCAAATATGCACGTACACGAGGCCATGACCGATCCCCATGATAACTAACATTAAATAAATGGATAAAGTAAAGTGCGAACGTAAACATGTAATAAATAAGCATGCATAGATCCAAAGCACTAGTCTACCGCATGTCTATATACTTAAAAATCCGTCGGTACGACACCAAGCAAATCTATCCACCGCATGATACAACTTGCATGAAAATCGTACCACTTCCCACAAATAGATCTATCCACCGCATGATACAATCTAAATATGGAAAGCTAAAAGCATACGTTATTTAAAGCATGAATTACGCACGCGTTCTACTCGTGAAGAAACATAACCGAATGCGGGCCGAACAGCCGATTCGGGGTCCATGAAGAAGGAACGAGCATTACCAAGCGAATCAATCTATCGACGATTTGGAATCTAATCCATCGGATGACTAGCTCCAAAGCAACCCAAAAACCCGCATCTACCGCATGATACTCAACTCTTTCAAGATTTATACCAACATTGGCAAGCTTGAACCCGCAACACGTAACAACCTAGATCGATTCGGTTTCGGCTATCGGAAGGCACAAGATCCACGTGCTAAAACACGAGATCTACTCGTACAAGGATCACGAGAGAGATAAAGCCGATCCAAACCCATCTAGATTGGGCAAAAGATGTTACATGAATTTAAACATAAAGTAAAAACTCAAAGCAACACGGTGTAACTTGATGAATCTATTGGATCTTGCCAAAATCCAATAGAGCCGATAACTAGCTTCAAGCTAGATCTTAGCCTACCACATGGCTCATGACCTAACAAGAAACCCTCATGAACCAAGCTTGAATCTACCGCATGACACGAAGCATGGTAACAAGACTACTTGCAACGATCTAAATCCACCGCATGATACTAGACATGATACAAGGTTGCCGGTACTTACGGAGGTCGACGGATCGATGAACCCTCTCGAAGAACTCGACGACACGACAAAAGGACTCTAGGGTTTGGCGTAAGGCCGGTTTGTATTGAAGAATGATTGTGTGTATTACATACATTCGGGGCTCATATTTATACCCCGCCAAGTACAACCTCGAATGGATTCATTACCTAACTTATCTCTAAGCTTGATCGCCTATCCATCCATTCATCCTTCCCCGCTTGAGCCACGTCACCGTCAAATCCCGCAAAATCGGCTCAACTTGTTCCTCTGCCGAACGGGAGCAGATAGCCGACCGCAGACCTCTTTGCCGAATACATCTGAAAAAATCCTTTCCTTCCACCAAACGGACTCCTCACCGAGCCGGACCCACAAGTCAGCCTCCTTACCAAATTTTGGTGTTAACACATGCCCCTTCAATTGCGGGATAAAAGTAGTTTTGTTCCGGAATTGACTCCAGCCACAAACATTTTCAAATCGAATCTGTCAACACATGTTCTTCTCTCTTCGCAATCCGCTGGAATCCTTATCTAGATCCAAACCCTAGATCCCCTTGTTCTAAGCTCAGATACCCAATGGCGGCTCAAAACCAAGCTGCTCAGGTAAATTCCATTCTCGTAAGCTTCATTCGGCATTTAGGTTTTCAATTTTACCCGAGATTTCTTTTCCGCTTTTCTTCGGGTGCCTTCTACCGAGCTTCGATTCGCACCGAGGCCAATTCAAGATCCTATTACCTTGGTCCCGTGGGGAACTCGACCCTCGAGATTTCATCGTAGGCCGAATCTCAAAGGATCCCCTTCAAGGCGGCTCTGTCCCCACCTTCTTGGTGGCAAGATGCTTTCAAAAACCGACCCTTGCCTCCAATCGCAGGCTGGAAAAATTGGTACCGGAGGATCCTTGCAGATAAAAGTGCCAGAACCCAAAACTGGGATACCCTCCGCATTGCTTAGTGCCTAGAGTTATCTTTGGCCGAGACCCCCAAAAATGAAGACCTTCGATAGCAGATCCGCCATTTTTGGTCAAACGGTGTCAATGCCTTCCTCTTTGGCCACGGCCCGATGTCTCCAACTCTGGCCGATGTGTATATGATCACCGGCCTTGACATCACGGATCCGTCCAACCCCGGGACTTCGAAGTTCTTCACGGCAAACGGGGGTGAAACCGGGAAGCGGGTACAAGGACTACATCTTAAAACACATGAAGGACAATCCCCTTGGTGAAATTGAATACAGGGCATTTCTGAACATGTGGCTATGCAGGTTCGTCTTCTGTGGTAAAGCCAATGAACCTACCCTGAATCACATTACCATGGCTTCTCATCTGGTTAGTGGCAACCGTCTCCCCCTTGGGAAATTCCTCCTAGGCAGTGTGTACCATATGCTTCACCAAACTGTCACCCAGATGTACACTAGCCAGAGGATAGCATGTGTCAACGGTCCTTGGTGGTTCGTTCAAATGTGGCTGCAGCTCCACATGCATCAGATTGTTGGTGTTGATTTGAACACCAGGCTCTTCCCTTCATCCAATCACCCTGAAGGGGAACCCCAAGCCACCAGAGGATGCCAGAATTATGGAGAAGCTGCTTCAACTGTTCTTATTCAGCAGGACATCAGCCAGCTTTTTGAGCTATTCTTCAAAGGTTTCCAAAACCCTCTCCGGCTCCCTTATCCGGATAATGATACTTTGACTCTCCCCCCGTGAATTCTCCTTTGAAACCGAACACCAAGATGGGAGATTTCTAGAGATCCTCAATATCATAATCCGCCCATGCATGCTTTGCCACCGAATTCAATGGAGGAAGGCCGACCTATAGTACCTATGAATATTATCGCCCAATGTGGTAGCTCGGCAACTTGGGTGCGGCGGATGCCCCCAAGGTCGTTTCTCGCATGAATTCCTCAAGCCCGGGGAGGAAATCAAAGAACTCATGCACGATAGCGAGTCTTCCGTTATGTGTGCGGTCCCCACTATCTACACCCGGCCTTTCGTACCCACAACCATAGCTCACTCCACCTTCAATTCCCGGTGGCAAGAATTCCATGATCATATCTTCGGTGAGCTCGTGCACTTGTTACGTGCGAGTTGATGTCCGATTTTCAGCCAACTTCGAGAGGTAATATAACTAACCTTTGGATCGACATTTCCTCTTCCGACCATGATTCCGATCTTATTTCTTTTACTCACGAACACGATGCCTGCCCCTCGAGCCGGGAACATCACCTACAATGTCGTGGGCCCGATCTCAAGACCGGGATTCGGATCCCCAACTCGGCTCGGCTAATGGCCGGGTTTGCCTACAAGACCCAAGCCTTTCCAACCTTGCTGCTGACAGGAGGCAAGGTTTGACCCTAATTGCTCCTCCAAATGACAAGAGAAGGAGAACTATTAAGAAAGTCTTTGTTGAGGTAAAACCCTTTCTTTTCCTGATCACCAAAAGAACCATGGTTCTGATAAATCATATCTTGTGTATTTTCAGCCCAGAGCCCAGCAATCTTCAGTGCCAGAACCTGCCAATGCCCCATCCGCTGGTATGACCTTTACGTCTCCTTTTGAGGATGAACACCGGTATTTATCTTTTAATTTGACATTTGCGAAGACACAACGGAAGAACAACTCGTGGACGTCCCGGTGTCTCAACAAGCAAGTCCACCCGGGGTTGAATTACCTATACCGGTGGAGGTCTCATCCTCATCGTGGACTCAATCACCTTCTCGCAGAAGAAATGAATTCTCCGGAGATGAGTCTCCCGGTCCGACGAACCGTCAAGTCCTCCAGGGGCACAATCACCCGCTCGCTCATGCGGAGACACCAACCCCGGCAGAGGTGAACCCATCTCTTCTTCGGCCGAAGCCCCGAGCTGCCGGCAACGAGCGCCTTCTCACATAGAAGCTTCGCCCTTGCCCGGAACACCTCCTTCGCCCGTGATTGCCCCCCGACCGCAGTCCCGCCCCACTCAAGAAACCGGACATGAGGTATTCATCCGCACTTAACTCTGCTACTTTTACTTTTAGCACTTCTAACTCGCAGCTCGCCTTCTTGGGATCGAGCCCCCTCATCATCAAGTCTCGTCAATGGGGAACAATCCAGGTGCCGAGGTGATGGAAGAAGTGCATCAAACCTTGTCGGAGGAAGTACTAGAAAAGCTCGGGGAGATCTTTGCCCGGCTGGACAAGGATGCACAAGCTCGGTTCGTAGATCTCGATCACTTTGAAGAAATGCTCGAGTCTATTAGCCAAGAGCTTCCTGAGGACATCAATGCTTCTCTTGCATCTATCTGTGGCCTGGAGATCCATTATGCGCCCATAAGGCAGGCTTTGAGGAAGGTGCGCTCCCGCCCGGCTATTGAAAAGAAGAGAGCCAGTGCTGAACAAGCCATGAACGGGGCACGATCTCGGACCGCGAGCCACAAAGATACATTGGCCAATCCGCAAGCCTCGCGTGATTTAAAAATTGCCGGGAAAGCCGCTCCGGAGGCGAATTGAGAAGCCCGTGAGCCGAGATAGAGGCCGATAACAGGAAAATAGCCGAGCTCCCTGAATTGATAGAGAAGACCCAAGAGGAGGCAAAATCGGCTATGGCCAAGATGAAACAATGCGATGCGAGCTTACCACCTTGTCTAGTGCCCGTAAAGATTATCGGGAGCGGTGGGATAATTTTCACCGTACAATATCCAATGTCCGTGGTGTAATTGCAAAATACTTGAACATTTAAACGCTTCAATTGATGTATAACCGAATTGGTCGCTCTTGTAATATCTCGTTCTTGCAATTTTATTTCCTTTTCCTTCTCGCGCTCCTTCAAACGTAATGTCCGAACGACCCATTCGGCAAAGAAACGCCAACACCCGAATGGCACTCGACATTCTCTCGGCCCGAGCCGATCCAACCGAACACGACTCGGCCTAGAACTCCAAGCGACCCATTAGCGGTCCGGTCAAGGAAACCTTTCCACCTTCCGATTTTCTTGGGATATGCGCCATGATCCAGAGCCACGACTTGAGGCCACGATCTGTCTTGCAGGCCTATAAATGAAACCGTAGGTGCCCCTAGCTCTCCACCAAGCCTTTAGCTCTCGAATCTTTGCCAATCTCACCTCTTCTTTCCCAAACAGTGCACATCCCAGAACAGCATGGTGTGCCGCCTCAACCGCCGCCGTGCCTCTGATGAGGCGGAAGGGAGTAGTGCCAATATGCGCGGGAGGCAATGATCATCGATTTCTCTTCTTTGATTCATCTTTGATCTTCTTCTTGTTTTGACGATCATCTCCCTTTCGAGGTTGATTCAGTGGAATCCGTCTCTGCGCGCCGGCCAATCAACCCCTTCCGGAGGACTCCCGGAGTCCGACGGCCACTCCCCCGTGCCCTACGGGGAACTTGACGCCCTCCGCTTCAAGGCGGAGGCGGAGACGGCCCGCCGCGAGTTGGAGGACGTCTCCAAAAAGGCGGGCATAGCCGAGCCGGGAGTGGGAGGACCGGGCCGCAAACGAGCTGCCGGAAACCATCGACGGTACCACCGTGAAAACAAATCTTTGATCCAACCCGGCTTTTGATGCTAATCTCCTTTCTCCTTGCTCCTTGCGGCCCGCGACGCCGAGCTCAACCGCTGAAGGCGCCGGTGGAGCAGGCCGGCCGACAAGGTGAACGCCCGCGGCGACACGCCGGCGGAGCGCCTCGCTGCGGTAGAGCACCGCGTTGACGAGGTGGCCACCCATGGCGTTCGCTTGGGCACTACCCCGGGCCGGCTGCCATGGCGACGCACACGGACGTTGACTACTCCACCCGAGCCGCGCCGCTTCCGGGTGGCGCGCCGGAGGACATTGAGGAGATCGAGATCATACCGGAGCGCCTCGATGGCCACGGCGACGCAATTGCCGAAATCACTCATCCCCAATCCGTGTTGAACGGGCTTTTCGACTAGATTGTATTAGGGATGTTTGAAAATCGGCAATAAATAAAGAACTTTTGAATTTTGTGCTTGCACTTTGCGATGATTCCTTTGTATTTGCTCCCGTGAATCTTATTTTTTTTTCCTAAATGCATCCGGGAACTGCCTTGAGCCGAACGCGTGAGAACGGATGCCCCTTGGTGCAAAAATCCACGAAGATCCCCGAATCGGCAATCCGTAAATACTCGTTCAAGTGAAAACCCTTCGCATTTGGGAGAAAACCCCGCCGCTTGGTATTCCAACGAGGTACGCCGGCCATCATCACTCCCAATGCACCCCTTTGGTCAATAAAATAGCCTCTGCCGGATGCCCCGCAAATCCACTCGCACACTCATCCATCACTTCTCATTTCCTCTTCTATCTCCAGAGGAGAAAACCCCAAGGTCATGGACAAAGGCAAGCAACCCCAGGAGGGCAGCCCTCCAAAGAAACGCACGATTCGAAGGTGAGTTTTCCCTTGATCTACTCCTCATTCTCCATATGATCTTGCGCTTCATATTTTCTTCTTTTCCTCTTTCAGCCTTGATTTGCTCCCCCGAAGAAATCATCGGGACCGAAGATGTGCTCGAGTACATCTCCTCCGATTCCTCCCTCGAAGCGCAGGATGCCACGCCCGAACGAGAGGACCGGCCATCAACCGCGCCGCCGCGTTCGGCACCCGGAGCACGGCCTTAGGGACATCACCGCCCGGTTGCCAAGCCGAGCGCGAGCGTCGCATGGCCCCGGAGGCACTAGTGGGGGGTAAATGCTTCGACTTCTTCTTGACTTTGTGCCCGCATTTGGATTTCTTGCCCCTAACATCGATTCCTCTCGTTTTAGATGTCTCCGACGGTACCACAACCCGAAAGCGACCGGGACGCCTTGGTGGAAGCCGCGAACCATGGTCACCCCCCGTGCATTCCAAGTTGCCGTCACGGTGGTCCCGGAACAACCGAAGAGGGAGCGGTCGAAGAAGAAGCAAAGAAAAGATTGAATCATACTTTCGCTTCTTCCTCCACGCCTTCGCTTCCCACCTCCTTGAGGTCCCGATCACCGGGGTTGTTGGATGTAAACCCGCAAGAAGCAGTTGTAATGTAATTTTTGTGCTAAGGGCAATGCATCTAGGCACCGGCCATTTCTTCGTTTGTGAATTTTTGTTCGAAGGCGGCCTCGTTCTTGAGCGCCGGCCGTCTCTGTGTCGGATGTGCGTAATCCCGCCTCGCTGGTGATCATTGATCGATCTCGATGCTAGGATAATATTTCTTCAGATATCTTCCATTTATCGCGGCAGAAAATTCTTCCCCTAGCAAAGTTTTCAATACGTACGCATTACCAGGGACGCATCTGACCACACGAAAAGGCCCCTCCCAGTTAGGGGACCATTTGCCGAATTCGCTGTATTTAGTTCCAATCGGCAATAGCGCTTTCCAAACCAAATCTCCTTCTGCGAATTGCCTGACTTTTACTTTCTTGTTATAGTACTTGGCAACCCGCAGCTTGTTTTTCTCGATGTTTTCCAAGGCTCTAAGACGGATCATATGTAAATCCTCTAGCTCATCCATCATTAGGCCACTGTAATCTTTGGAGATCAAATCTTTCCGTAACACCACTCTCCTTGAATCGATTGCATCTCCCAAGGTAGAATCGCGTGGTGCCCATAAACCAATTCATAAGGAGAGGTTTTTGTAGCTCCATGGGGGGCCATTCGGTAAGCCCACGGTGCCTCACCGAGTACCGAATGCCACCTTCTTGGCTTCCGGTCGATCTTCTTTTGTATCGGCTTGATCATGATCTTGTTAGAAGCCTCTCGCTTGACCATTAGCTTGGGCATAATAGGGAGAAGAGTTGAACAATTTGATTCCCATGCTTTCGGTAAACTCTCCGAACTCCGGTGACACGAATTGTGCCCCTTGATCGGTGGTGCTTGTCCGAGGGATTCCAAACCGATAGATGATGTGCTCCTTGACAAATTCAACCATGTTTTCTCGATGTCACCTTCTTCGGTGGGATCGCCTCAACCCATTTAGTAAAATAATCCGTAGCCAAAAGCATGAACTTATGCCCAAAAGCATGAACTTATGCCCCTTACTAAATGGTGGATTAATTTGGCCAATCAAGTCTATACCCCAGCCCCTGAATGGCCATGGCTTGATGATGGGATTCAATGCTGACGCGGGGACCCTTTGAATATTTCCAAACCTTTGGCAATCCTGACATCCCTTGTAATACTCAAAGCAATCCTCTAATATCGTCGACCAAAAGCACCTGGCTTGTCTAATAACCCATTTCATACGGTAGGCCGATTGGTGTGCTCCACATATCCCATCGTGCACCTCGCTCATCATGTTCTTGGCTTCTTCTGGACCCGTGCATCATAACAATACCCCATCTAATGATTTATAGAACAAATTGCCATCCAGAAGAACGAATTTTATGGCCTTGTACCTGAGCTTCCTAGAGACCTTTCGGGATGGATCCCTCAAGTAATCGACGATCTCTTTCCTCCAATCACCCTCTCGCGAGATCCGTCCCCGGCACATACCTCCGCAACAAAACGCTTCTTGACTCTCTTTGTAACCGGAGGCGCTCCGAGCCGCATGTTCGCTTCTTCATTATGTTCCCTAGGAATATGTCGTAGAGTTACCAACGGGAAGCTCTTCAAGATTTCCCCCGCATTCTTCGTAGTAACTCCTCGGCGCTTCACTTTTGCACTTGTATTGGCCGTTCAATTGCTTGATCACCAGCTCGAATCTCCGTAAACTTCAACCGAAACGGCCCCGCCTTCTCTCAAATATTGAAGCCCTCGAAGCGTTGCCTCGTACTCGGCCTCGATTATTTGTGACGAAAGGGGCGTATAGGGATGGCAAATTCAAACATCTCACCCCTAGGTGAAATTAGTAGGATCCCTACTCCCCCACCTTTACCACATGGTGATCCGTCAAAAAATAAAGCCCAAGGGGTAATTTCAAGCAAATCGATTGACGAGTCGCGATGCTCGCTTATAAAATCGGCAATAATCTATCCCTTTATAGCCTTTGCCGATTCGAACTTTAACTCGAACTCGATAAGGCCAAGATCCATTTGCCAATCCTGCCATTCAAAATTGGCATAGACAACATATGTTTTATTACGTCAAACTTGGAATACACGGTGCATTCGGCATTCAACAAGTAGTGCCAAAACTTTGTACACGAGTAGTATACGCACGGATTACACGCCTTCTCTACGACCGAATACTGGTCTCGGGATCAAGTAATTTTTGGCTAAGATATGCTACTACCCGCTCCTTTCCTTCGAATTCTTGAATAAGGGCCAATCCAATGGTGTGGGTATCGGCCGCCACGTACAACTTGAAAGGCTTATCCACTCGAGGAGGGACCAACACCGGTGGCTCCTTCATGTACCGCTTGATCTCATCGAAAGCCTTCTCGTTGTTCGTCGCCCCATGTGAACTTCTCGATCCTTTTTTAGCTTCGGCAATGGAGAGAATGGCAAAACCTTCGTGACAAATTTGAAATGAATCTTCTTACGAAGTTAATTTTGCCGAGCAAAGGATTGCAACTCCTTGAAATTAGTTGGAGGAACAACTTCATCGATGGCCTTCATGCTCTTCTTGCCAACTTCAATTCCTCCTTCGTGGACTAAAAACCCCAAGAATTCTCTAGCTGATACCCCAAAAGCGCACTTGTTTGGATTCATGTTTAAACCATGCTTCCGGGTGCACTCCGGGGTCCTCTTCACATCTTCCAAATGTGTGTCATGAATTAGGGACTTGATTACCACATCATCAATGTAGATTTCCACAACTTTGCCGATCAACTCGTGAAAAATGTAATTCATAGCTCATTGATAAGTTGCACCGGCATTTTTTAACCCAAATGTCATGACTATCCATTCAAACAGGCCTATATGACCAGGACATCTGAAGGCCGTCTTTGATATGTCTTCTATTGCCATGAAGATTTGGTTGTATCCCACATTGCCATCCATGAAACTGATCACTTTGTGTCCAGCTGCTGCGTCAATCAACAAATCGGCAATAGGCATGGGGTAACCATCCATCGGAGTAGCTCTGTTCAGATCCCTGAAATCTATGCAGACCCTCATCTTTCCATTCTTCTTATAAATAAGGACAATGTTAGAAATCCACTCCGCGTATCCGCATGGCCGAACGAAGTTTGCATCAAGTAATCTTTCAACTTCCTTCTTCACATCGGCCAATACTTCATCCTTGTAGATTTTCCGAGGTGGTTGCTTGTACGGCTTGAAACCGGATTTGATTGGCAACCGATGCTCAACGATAGAACGATCCAGATCCAGCATCTCCGAATAATCCCGGTGCGAAGCAATCTTTGTACTCCTTGAGCAGCCCTTGATCAAATCCTCCCCGAAGTCCGTCCGCAAGTTTGCGCCGATGAACGTCGGCCTTGGCTTATCACCGTTTCCTATGCCAACTTCTTCTAACTTATCGGCCGACATAAATCCTCGCCCCAACTTGCCATCGGCCGTCGACGGGGTTCTCCATTAAAAATTACTATAAGAGCCGACCGCTTGAATCGGTCGTTGATCACCGCCGACAGTTGAACAGACCTTCTCCCCGCCTTTCCCTTAAAAACAATCAATGCCTTGGTATTCCCGTAAAGTTGGTTCCATGTTCGCAATGCTCACGAGTCATCCGCTTGGACGACCTCAATATCATCATCCACCCACCGGATAAGCCGCGATGCATGGTGGATGGGACGCAGCAATTGGCGTGAATCCAGTCCCGTCCGAGCAGTAGGCTGTAGGCTCCTTTGCCTTCGATCACAAAGAAGGTCGTGAGCAGCGTCTTGGACCCAATCATCAGATCCACGTGAGCGCATCCCTTGGTATCCGAAGGATTCCCAGCGAAATCATTCAGAATTATGCTTGTAGGCGTCAGATCGCTCGGGCCCATGCCAAGTTTCCTGAAGGTGGTGTACGGCATCACGTTGACTGCCGCTCCACCGTCGACGAACATCTTGGTCAATGGCTTGCCATTGACGTATCCCCTTAAGTACAGTGGCCTCATGTGTCGATTTTTGGCCGGTTTGTCGAAGATGGCCTGCTTGGCTAGCACCACCGCGCCATCATCTCTTCGATCTGCTCATCATCTAGGGACGCTTCCTCCCGCACAACCTTGATTAGTGGGAGCCATGAACTCATTCGGCGAGAAAATATACCATGCATGTTGGAGCCGAACGCTTTGACCCTTCAAGTTGATCCTTCGGACGCCACATCCGCCTTGTTTGGACCCCGGCCACCGCCTCGGTTCGCGGTTCCTCAAGCGCCGAACCCGTCTCTTCGCCGCTTCTCCTCGGGCCGGGTGGGCATCATTGCCCCTTTTGCCGGATGTAGTCGTCTTCATCCTCCTCTTGATCGGCCCACCTCAAATCAGCTTGCCGCTTTTCGGGATGATCAATGATTTCAATTTTTTGGCGCCGATCCCCGTTAGGATGGACCCTTCCAATTCTCTCATGGACGGATCGGCGATTGGCGGTCTCTCCGCCCGTACTCAACATATCCGTCGCCGCATTCGGGATAGTTCCTCGGCGTAGGCGGCTTCAAACCCTCGTTTTGTGCCCGAAGAACGCACATCCCGGTGCGCGTGCTCCTCGCTCGCGTGTGTATCACTCCGTGTCCCTTCGCGTGCCTCTTCTTCGGCTCTCGCGCTTCTCCTCCTCGTATCTCGCGCTTCCTCGTAACGCTCTTTTTCCATCCGATGCCGCCACTTGTTGAGGAGGATGCGCGTGGTCACCCCGGGCTTGGCTCCGGATGACTCCCCGATTTCGATGTGGCTCTTGAGAATGCGGGGGGCTTCACCATGCACCCGTTCCGCAGTTACTTGGCACTCCGAGTCCACTGTTCCATCATGTCTAGCCCCCGTCGAGGTCAAGACTTTGACCTTTCCCTTCTCCTCGCTCGTCACCATGTTAACGAGAAGCCCACCATGTTCGAGGGGAAGGGGTGACCATCCGGCCTTCATTTTGTTGTCAAATTTGAGGTGCCCCTCTTGGATGGCTTTCTGGATCCTCATCCTGAAGACCCTGCAATCGTTGATGGAGTGCGAATCCCCGTCGTGGAAGCCACGGTAACGTTTCCCCTTTGACTCCATCGGGCCGAAGCATGGAATGCCCTTCGAGCGCCTCCGATTCGGCCTTCCTTCACTAGGAGCTCAAACAGCTTGTCAGCCTTCGTGATATCGAAATCGTAGGTGCCCTTGGTCTGTTTGACCCAGCGCTGATTCATCGTTAAAGGCTCTTTCCCCCACATGATTTCGGCTGCGGCCACATCCAGCTCATCATCAGAATCCTCGATCAGATCGGCCTTGTCTAAGAACTGGTTGTAGATGTCCGCCACATCATGCTGCTTGCCAAACCTGGCATCCTTCTTGAAGCCATACGCCTGGTTGCTCATCAAAGATAGTTTTTGAGACAAACTGCCCAAGTTTTCAAACTCCATCCCAAACAGTTTCTCACGCACGGCCGGCAGCATCCCGGCGACGGCCATATCGGCCAACCGGTCATCTGGCAAGTTGAGCGAGAAGCACATGCTTTTCACCTCCCTAAACCTTCGAGAAATTCCAACGGCGTCTCGCCGTGCCTCTCGCTTTCGTGGTGGCAAGGTCGATCAACTTCTTCTCCGAGCCGCCGCCGAAGTAGTGGGCGTGGAATTTCCGTTCCGTGTCCTTCCATCTCGCTAACCGACTCGGGGGGGTAAGGACGAGAACCACCGGAACGCCGGCCCGTTAGCGACGTGGGGAAGTATCTGACCCTGAATGCCTCCTCAGCTGAGCATTCTCCGAGCTGCATCAGGTAACGAGCACTGCTCTCCACCGTGCTTGTGTCGTCTTGCCCGGAAAATTTTGTGAACTCCGTTGGAGGTTTCACCCTTGGCGGGAGGAGCACGTTGAAGTACCACTCGGGAACGGCGGCTTGTAGGCGGTGTCCCCGCATCTTTGGCTTGAGGCCGAACCGATTCTCGCATCAATTCGGCCATCTTCTCGCGCCGGGGCGTCGTCCTCCCGTGTGTGCTGCGGTCGGTGCGTAACCCGGATGCGGGAAGGATCTATGGCACCGTAGTTCCCCACTTCGTGGTAGCCTCCGCCGTAGAGATTTCTATGTAGCCGGTTGCTTGCCGGAGCAATTCGTGGCCGGAAGCGAGCGGGGCCACAGGTGAGCCGAATGCCAAGTCCCCGTACGTGGGTTGGTACGGGTTCGGGCTGTTGCACGGGCTGACGCGTGCCGCCCCCGTGGTGGTGGCCGAACCGGTCGTCTTCCCCTCGTCCGCAACGGGGTTGAGATGGCTGTCCTCCCGCGCCTTGTGGAGGAGGATGGAAAGCTTGGCTCCCTGTACTCTGAGGAGGAGGCTGGACCGGCTGGCTCCGTAATGGTGGTTGAGAGCTTGACTCGCCCAATTCCACGGTGCCCACTTGGATGGGTGATTTACTGAATGCCTGCTCCATACCTGGGCCAAAGACAGCCACCATCATTTGCTGGAACGCCCCAAGGAAAGCCTTGTGGTGCTTGCTCAAAACGTGATCCGCAGAATCCCGGAACTCTTGCAGGCACTCCTCTCTCTCCTGCATGGTTGTGGCGTCGCTCTCCCCTGGCAACAATACCCTAGGCATGTCGTTTTTTAGGTAGGGTACGCCACTCCTGTTCTTCTTAAAGGACAACGCAGACACTTCGCCGGAACCGATCCACGGCGTCCCGGAGCTATTGCCGCTACTCGGGATAGAGGTCTTCAATGTTGACATCCATTATGTCCGTGATTTCGAGCATCTTGATCGTTTCGGCCGGGTCCCACCGGCGTGCCAAAAAGTGTGTTGACGCAAAACATGCACCTAGCGCCAAACACACAGCAAGCCGAACAAGCTGGCTTCACACGCGCAAAGAGTCACGAGACGTGCCAGTCAATTTTTCCTGAAAATTAACAAAAGACAAAGCAGTTAGATACCAAAGCTTGGAATTTGCCGGGTGGTACCAGACAGTTCCATATTTACAGCTATGAAGCCAGATGGGATGACACATAGCTATAGAAAGCTACCTGTCAATAAACTGAAAGCCATTCGGGAACTTATAAAAGGAAAAGTAACACTGTCGAACGGATGACGTAAGCATGACAGTAATCGGTCTTTGTTTGAGCAAAGATGCACGTGCACGAGGCCATGACCGATCCCCATGATATCTAACATTAAATAAATGGATGAAATAAAGCACGAACGTAAACATGTAATAAATAAGCATGCATAGATCCAAAGCACTAGTCTACCTCATGTCTAGATACTTAAAGATCCGTCGGGTACGACACCAAGCAAGTCTATCCACCGCATGATACAATTTGCATGAGAATCGTACCACTTTCCACAAATAGATCTATCCACCGCATGATACGATCTAAATATGGAAAGCTAAAAGCATACGTATTTAAAGCATGAATTACGCACGTGTTCTACTCATGAAGAAACATAACCGAATACAAATTTCGAACGTACCGATTCGGGGTCCATGAAAGAAGGAACGAGCATTACCAAGCGAATCAATCTATCGATCGATTTGGAATCTAATCCACCGGATGACTAGCTCCGAAGCAACCCAAAAACCTGCATCTACCGCATGATACTCAGACTCTTTCAAGATTTATACCAACATTGGCAAGCTTGAACCCGCAACACGTAACAACCTAGATCGATTTGGTTTCGGCTATCGGAAGGCACAAGATCCACGTGCTAAAACATGAGATCTACTCGTACAAGGATCACGAGAGAGATAAAGCCGATCCAAACCCATCTAGATTGGGCAAAACATGTTACATGAATTTAAACATAAAGTAAAAACTCAAAGCAACACGGGGTAACTTGATGAATCTATTGGATCTTGCCAAAATCTAATAGAGCCGATAACTAGCTTCAAGCTAGATCTTAGCCTACCGCGTGGCTCATGACCTAACAAGAAACCCTCTTGAACCAAGATTGAATCTATCGCATGACACGAAGCATGGTAACAAGACTACTTGCATCGATCTAAATCCACCGCATGAGACTAGACATGATACAAGGTTGCGGTACTTACGGAGGTCGACGGATCGATGAACCCTCTCGAAGAACTCGACGACACGACAAAAGGACTCCAGGGTTTGGCGTAAGGCCGGTTTGTATTGAAGATTGATTGTGTCCATTACATACATTCAGGGCTCATATTTATACCCTGCCAAGTACAACCTCGAATGGATTCATTGCCTAACTTATCTCTAAGCTTGATCGCCTATCCATCCATTCGTCCTTCCTGCTTGAGCCACGTCACCGTCCAATCCCGCAAAATCAGCTCTACTGTTCCTTTGCCGAACGGGAGCAGATAGCCGACCACGCACCTCTTTGCCGAATACATCCGAAAAAATCCTTTCCTTCCACCAAACGGACTCCTCACCGAACCGGACCCACAAGTCGGTCTCCTTACCAAATTTTGGTGTTAACATGACCCTCGTGCTCAGGAGCTTCGAGCTCAAATTTCCAGTGGTACAGCACCTGATGGTTGGACGGAGGTCGATAATTTGTTGCTGTTCCATGGCAAGGCATATGTTCCGGATAATTCTTCGCTATGGCAGCAGCTGCTCGATGATGCCCATGCCGCTGGACATGAAGGCATTCAGAAAACACTTCATCGCCTTCGCCTCTTCTTTTTCAACCCACATATCAACCACCTTTGTTAGGGGATTTGTTAAGGGGTGCACCGTTTGTCAGCGCAACAAGTCTAAGCATCTTCATCCGGCTGGGCTCCTGCAACCGTTGCCAGTACCTTCATCTGTTTGGAGTGATATAGCAATGGATTTCAATGAGGGCTTCCATAAGGTGGGTGGAAAATCAGTTGTGTTGACAGTGGTTGACCATTTGAGGACCAGGAGCGTCCCAGTGGTCGATGGATGACCGCTCCTCAGTGATGAGTGATTGACAACGGGTGTTGGACTGACTCTTGGCTTAGTGCGCAGGTGTAGGCTGCGGCCTAGTTCGTGTTGTTGCAGGTGAAGAACGGGCGTGAAAGGTCTTCGGCCTTGAGGGGCCTCCGGAGATGGAGAGACAAGTAGGCTCGGTTCGAGGGACCCGGTGGACGGCGGGACCGGGTGCGGGCCACATGGTGGCGACACGAGCAAGACGAAGTCATGGTCAATCGAGCCGGTGCACGGTGGCGGTCAAGTCAAGTGGTTTGGCGGGAGGCCGGACCGAGCACGCGGGGTTTGGTGGTTTCCCCACAAAACCATCGAGAGGACGGTTTCTTGGTTTGGGCATCAAAACCAAGTCCGAGGGCCCAACTCGACGGAGACGGGATCCGGCGTGTCGGGGAAGCTTCGAGGCGGAGGACACGCGGCGGGATTGCATGGCTTGCGTCGGGAGGACGCGAGGGTGCGGCAAAGGCGTGGCCGTCCGATGGCAAGACCCACAAACATTACCTAAATGCCCCTGCGTGGGTTGTATCGCCAGTAGTTAAGTTAGGGGTAGTCGAGTCATTTACCACTTCGGCGGGACCCGATATATAAGCCATGAGGGTGTGTGAGTGGCTCCCTCTCTCCGCGATTTAGGGTTTCATTTCCCCCCTCCCATTTCTCATTTTCGTAGCTATTTTTCTTCCATTTTCTCTAGGCTAGCATGAGAGCTTCATGAGAGATTTGTAGAGAGGGATGGATGCTAGGGCGGCATGCTAGACCTTGTGAATCTTTCTCGGTTTGTATACAAGATTCGGAGTTGTGTTTTTCGTGGTCTTTTTGTGCTTGTTTTCGTGCCTTTGTTCTCGGTGCGATTCCGCGGATTTGAGTGGGTTTCTCCCCGGATTTTATTGAGGGAAACATGGATGGATGTCTCGTGCACTTTGTGATTGATCTTGTGCCCTCAAACGCCGGAAACCACTTCGATTCGAGGATTTTCGTTCGGTGCTCTAGCTTTTGGTGGTGCTCAAAGGATTCGCGATTCCCGGTGATTTAGGGAGTTAGGAGGCAAGATTTTTGGGCTATAGCATCCTTGTGTGACGCTTTTCAAGTCCCCAAACCCTTGTCTCCACAGCTTCAACCGTTTGGGAAATCCGATGATGATTTGGGGGAGTTGACCTTCGAGGTCGGGCGTTTTTCTGCTCTGTCCGCAAGGGGCGGACGGTCCGCCTGGGGTCGGCGGACGATCCGCGCGGGTCCCGTTCATCGGGAGTTCTTCGTGTTCTTGCTCGTCTTTCATTTCGATCCGTCGTGGCTTTGAGTTTTCGTTGGGAAAGGTTTCGGACGGTCCGCGCGAGAGGGCGGACGGTCCGTAAGTGCCCGGCGGACGGTCCGCGTGCTCCCCGCGGACGGTCCGTTATTCGGGTGCGTCTCCGTTGATTCCGTGTGTTTTATCGGATGGTCCGCGGCGTAGGGCCGGACGGTCCGCGGGGTTGGCACGGATGGTCCGCGGCATCGGGCGGGACGGTCCGCGAGGCCGGTGCGGACGGTCGCCCCTCCGGCCGGGACGGTCCGCCGCAGCTCGTGTGCTTTGCTTCTTGGTTTGATTCCTCCCTTCCTTTCTTCGCTTCCGCGTGTGCTTCAAGGAATCGTTCCTAGGACTAGAGGTTGATCCATAACCTCGTTGTCTTGGCGATTGGTGTGTGATTCGATCCATCGCTTGTGTGAGACCGGGATTTGACTAGGGCATAGGCCGGGTTCTTTGAGAAGAATTTTTACCGGAACCTATTCACTCCCCCCCCCCTCTCTAGTCGCCATCCGATCCTTCAATTGGTATCAGAGCTTGGTGCCGGATTCTTTGCGACTTTGACAAGTCTTGAATCCTAAGATGGCGTACGTTGAGCGGGGCGGTCCGCCGCACTTCGATGGCAACGGTTACCACAAGTGGGCGGCTCGTATGATGATGTTTCTTCGTGGAAAGTCGTTGGATTTCATTGTGCTTGACAAGACCTATGCTATTCCGGTCAACATCCATACTCTTATGGTGACCGATGCCGGTGCTAAGGCCAAGTATGAGGCTAATGCAAAAGCCGTTGATCACTTGGTCCGAGCTTGTGTGATCCAGAGTTTGAGCATGTTCGCCATTTGAATCTTGCTTGGCAAATTTGGGAAAAGTTGTTGGTTGCTCACGGTGGTGATAACCATGTGAAGGCTCGCCTCTTTGTCTCTTACCGGATGCAATATGAGAATTTCACCCCACTTCCCGGAAGCGGAGGAGAACAAGTACAAGATGAACGAGTACAAGGCGCACCCGAGGCGTGAAGACAAGTACTCCTCCAAGGGCAAGCACTTCAGCAAGTCCAAGAGCAAGGACAAGGACAAGCGGCGATCGAGCAAGGGCGGCTACAAGAAGAACAAGGCAAGAGACATGGTGGCCGGTGCGAGCGACGTCGACTCAAGCTCAAGCGACGAGGAGTCAAGTTCAAGCAGTGAAGATGAAGATGTCGGGAGGCGCAAGGGCAAGAAGAGTGCAAGCCGAAACCTCAGCGGATTCAGCTGTGTGGCGCTTGAAGGCTTTTGTGGCATGGCCCATAGCTCGAGCAGCAAGAAGAGCGACAAGGAAGACAACGACTCCACTACAAGAAACTATTTAATCCGCGACGCATTCTCCGCGACGTTTTCGAAAACGTCACGAATGTGCATTGCAGCCCAAAACAACGCGACGATTTCTTTAATTCGTCGCGATTCTACGACGTATTTCTTTTTTTGCGTCACGGATGTGCATCGAAGCCCAAAACACCGCGACGATTTGTTAAATTCGTCGCGATTCTACGACGTATTCCTTTTTTTTCGTCACAAACACCGCAACGATTTGTTTAGTTTGTCGCGATTCTACATCGTATTCATATTTTTTCGTCACGGATGTGCATGGATGGATATTGAAGCCCAAACCATCACAACGATTTGTTAAATTCGTCGCAATACGGCCCACAACACCGTGACGTTTTAGCGGATTCGTCGCGATCCGTAAAAACAACCACCTCACCGAGCACCTAGGACCCACCCACACTGCCACGCAGGCGCCACCTCACCCAAGCGCCACGTCACCACCACGCGAGCGCCCGGGGCCCACCTCACTGCCACACGGCGCCACCTCACCAAGGCGCCACGTCACCACCACGCGAGCGCCCGGGCCCACCTCACTGCCACGCAGGCGCCACGTCACCACCACGTGAGCGCCCGGGCCCACCTCACTGCCACGCAGGCGCCACCTCGCCCGGCGCCACGTCACCACCACGTGAGCGCCCCCGGCCCACCACACCGCCACGCGAGCGCCACCTCCCCGTGGCGCCACGTCACCACCACGTGAGCGCCCCGGCCCGGCGCCACGTCACCACCACGTGAGCGCCGGGGCCCACCTCCCCGCCACGCGAGCGCCACCTCACCCGGGCGCCACGTCACCACCATGTGAGCGCCCCGGCCCACCTCACCGCCACGCAGCGCCACCTCGCCCGGCGCCACGTCACCACCACGTGAGCGCCCCCGGGCCCACCACCCCTGCCACGCGGCGCCACCTCACCCGGGCGCCACGTCACCGGCGGTGAGCGCCCGGGCCCACCACACCGCCACGCGAGCGCCACCTCGCCCGGGCGCCACGTCACCACCACGTGAGCGCCCCGGCCCACCACACCGCCACGCGAGCACCACTTCACCACCACGCGAGCGCCCGGGCCCACCACACGCCACGCGAGCGCCACGTCACCACCACGTGAGCGCCCGGCCCACCACACTACCACACGGGCGCCACCTCCCCGGGCGCCACGTCACCACCACGTGAGCGCCCCGGCCCACCACACCGCCACGTAGGCGCCACCTCCCCCGGGCGCCACGTCACCACCACGTGAGCGCCCGGCCCACCACACCGCCACGCGGTGCCACTTCACCACCACGCGAGCGCCCGGGGCCCACCTCACTCGCCACGCAGGCGCCACCTCACCCAGGCGCCACCTCATTGCCACGCAAGCATCTAGGGCCCACCTCACTGCCACGCAAGAGCCACCTCACCCAAGGCATGAGTTCTTTGTAAAAAAGGAAAACACCGCGACCCAAGGAACTCGAACCCCGGACCTCACACTTCAACCCGAGCGCTTCTACCACCGCACTACCACCTGTGTTTGTGACTTTGTCTAACATTTAAATGGCTTTAAATTTTGATTTGTTTTGAGGATATGAGTTGCATCCGACGACCCATCACTTACACGCCGGCCCAAATAAATGAGCCTCCTCTCTATCGGCCGGTCGGATGGGATCCGACACCAAAATGCATTCGGCCCGCACCCCCCTCGCATATAAGGTCGTGCTCCAACCCTAACCCTCTCCCTCACCCCCCTCCCCCGCGCCTCCCTCTCTCCCTCGGATCCACCCGCACGCGCCGGCCCCGATCCGGGGTGGATGTGCCGCCCTCCCGGTGGCGGCCGGCGGCGCCTCCCCCTCCACCTCACCGGCGCGCCCCCTCTCCTCCTACCCGGCCACCTCTCCCTCTCCTCTGGACGGCGCACCACCACCGGCAGCGAGCCCACCACTGGGCAACCCCAGTGCCACGGCGGCCCCCTCACTCTCCTCCTTCAGATCCGGCCGTCAGGTTCTGCAGGAACTCGCGCAGATCCTTGACCCGCCCATGCACCAGCGAGGAGCTTGCGCAGATCTACATCTCCAAGGAGGTTCATGTCCTGCGCCGCCATGGTTTCGATGTCTCCCTGACGCGTTTTCTTGTTCGCTTTGCTTTTGGCTGCGCAGCCGTCGCACAAGACCTTCCGGATCAAGCAGAAGCTGGCGAAGAAGATGTGCCAGAACCGCCCCATCCCCTACTGGATTCGCATGCGCACCGACAACACCATCAGGTGACGGCCACTTCCTCCGTAACCCCTCGTTTGTATGATTTGGAGTCTGCAGATTGGCTGATGCTTGCCCACTTCGCTGCTGTTGCGGTTTCATTCCTTGGCCAGCACAATTGGTGTGTTGGGTAGTTTGTTGTGATATTTCACGCAGGGAATCACTTGGGGTGAATTGATTTTCCCGTGTAATTTGTTTCCCCAATTTGAACTCTACCTTGTGTGCGACGGTTTTAGGTGTCATGCCCTGATAAGTAGCATGTGATTGTGGCGGAGTTCAAGGTTTTCTACACTAAGTCAGTACACCAATCTGAAAATTGCTAAGCTGAAATCTATGTACAGTAGTTGTTAACCCAGGAGCAATAGTTCCCAAGCAAAGGTTTTCTACACTAATAGCAGTAGTGAATTCTTTCATCTCGATGGTCATTGGCATTATAGTGATGGATCTTTGGCCTGTCGTCATTACCTTTGCTTGGGCTGGATTTGCAAGGATCCACCACTGATTGGGAGGAACCACAATATATCTGATGATGAAGGGATGAGGCATTAATCATATGATTGTGGGCTTGTGGCCTTAAATGTTGAGATGCTATGTTAACGTAGTTTTGGTGTGCGTTGTACTACTAAATTGTGTGGTTTGATTTTGTTTCGTTGGACTGCTTTGTGTGGTTTAATCCATCGCTGTACTTCATGCATCTGGTGACTTAATTTGTTTTGCTAGACTGCTTTGTGTGGTTTTACAAGTTACCAACAAATTAAGTGATGTTACTTCTACATATGTCTTGTACAGCTGCATTGACAATGTTCAGTATGTATGAACTCTGTGTGTACTGAGCGTATTGAATAGAGTTGGGGAACACATGACTGAGGCATGAAAATCTTTCATATTATGTATGATACTCTTGTAGATAGCTAGATAGTGTCACCCTTGGCATAACAGCAAGCTAATAATCGCATGCATGTATGTTATTTATCCACTGTCCTTGATTAGCAATATCCTTTTTTGTAAGTAACCATCTCTATGGAACTTGCACCGGGCACCGGTTGGATTTCTAAAAGTAGTTTCAGTTTGGAAGTGTGTCGAATACCAAGTGTGCTTCACTTACCACTTTGGATGCAGCTCAACATGCTTTTGCAGCTAAATGGCGACTGCATCTCGTCGTTTTACCTCTTTTTCACCATAAGATCTGCTTGAAACTCCTTGTTATGTACACATATAAGTATTTGGCTTTACCCTATTGCTGTGGAAGTTGCTTTCCCCAACTGCACTGCATTGTCCTGATGTTGTCTGTTTCGAGTAGGCATTATGGTCATGAAGATGGAGATTGAGGACAACGGCGCTGCCAACAGGTCTGAACAGGCTGTTTCCTATTGTGGTTCTGTTTTTAGTGCACAATATATTTATTTTGCAATTTAAGCTATATAGTTGTTAAATTGGCATAACCTGTAAATGGTGGATTCCCATGAAATGAGTTAGAATGTTTGTCCAAAAAATATGCTTATGCACTTGTCCAGAAAATATGCTTATGCACTTTCTGCATAATTGCCTCGTCAAGCTGTTGGTTGAATAGCGTCTTACAGTGTTGCAGCAAAGTAGCGTGAAATTCAGTGTGAACTTTGTAGCATCCATCACATTAGCTTGGTCCTGCAGCGCACTTGGCAATTTTCCAGTTGTAATGGTACACAGGTGAATATGTTTGTGGTAGTCCTGTATGTTTTCTATTTCCGCTATATAATTTTCCACGTGCATTAGTCATGGATGTTCTCCATGTAGTGTTAAGGCAGATGCTAGCGGAGCAATAGGGCGTAAGGTAGTTCTATTCAGTTTTCAACAAGCTCTTATGCATTTAGTATAGTCCATTGGTCCGCAAGGATATTAGCGTTGTATGGAATACGAAGTGGAAGAAGTTTCTAGTAAGCTGTTTTTCATGTTAAGTCCACTTTTGTACTAGATTATTCAGCTTTTAGCAGTTCATTCCCTTGACACACGATTATGGTTTAATTATTCCATAGGACTTAGGTCAAACAGAATATTAATTCATATCCTTTCGTTCACTGATCTACATTTATTCATTTAGCTATACATAAAGGAGAATGAGGAATACATGGTTTGCTGTGAGGGATTCTAGGCCTATTTATAATTCTGTAAAATAAACTGAGCAACCAGCAGCCTGTTCGGTTGGCTGGTGGTGATGACCGGTGCCGGTTTGTTCCGAGAGAAGAGTACTTCTTGGCTGGTTCGACCGATTGCCGGTGGCTAGTTTGTTCGAGAGAAAAGTATTGTTGGTCGGTGGCTGATAAGCCAAGCGAACACGGCGCAAGCTACTTATTGTTTCTGCAATTTTTTTATCTATACACTAAATGTTCCGTTAAAGAAAAAAAACTGATCTGGCAAAACTTTGAATACCAATTTTACGTGGTCCAGATCAAATGAGATCATTTTATGGACAAAAATAAAATTGCTCATTATTTACTACCGTACTTACATAATCCTGTGAGATGGTATTTATGATGCAAGCTTTTGTTCATAAATCATAGATTTTATTCCCAGTGCTCTTTATCTAGTGCCCCTGTAAGTTGGTTGCTGATCTTAGGAGTATGTAGTACACGAGAGCTTTCATCTGAGTAACCACCTGAAATTTCAGTGATGCAAAGTATTTCTAAATTTGTAACAAAGTATGGTTGGGTTAGAATTTGCTAGTGTCATCGACAAGTCCGGTGCAAGTCATTGCCATAAACTGATACACATGAACCGGTGTTTGTCTTGAATGAAGGTTTAGGCATGCCTTGAAGGATGCATGATGTTTGTATTTGTTTGAGCCTCGACGGTGCAGCCGTGAAGATAGGGGATCTCCTCTACGTTAAGCACCATGTGAGGACCATGTGTGGTTCGAGGACCGGTGGATGGTCGCTTCCTTGTGTGATGAGTGATTGACAACGTTGTGTGGACTGATTCTTGGCTAAGTATTGCAGGTGCAGGTTGCGGCTTGACTCGTGTTGGTGCAGGTGAAGAACAAGCGCGAAAGGTCGTTGCCGGTGAGGCCTCCAGGTGTGGAGAAGACAAGTAGGCTTCGTTCGAGGGACCCGGTGGCCAGTGGGGTCAAGTGCGGGCCGCATGGTGGCATGAACAGCAAGATGAAGTCATGGACGGTTTCTTGGTTGAGCCTCAAAACCAAGGTCGAGCCGGGACTACGTGGGAGCCAAGTCATGAGTGGAGATTGGCGGAGGCTACACCGAGTTCGCGGGGTTTCCGGTGGTTCACCGTAAAACCACCGGGTTCCTTGGTTGATCCACAAAGCCAAGACCGGAGAACCGAAGACGGAGGTGCAAGCGGCACGGACCGGTCGGCCGGTGGGGACCGGCCTCCGACCGGTGAGGAGCACCGGTCTGACCGGTGTGCGACGACGCAGTCCGGAATCTTCGAAGCGGAGGACACGCGTCGGGATCGCATGGCTTGCGTCGAGGCTACGCGGGGTGCGGTTGCGGGCATCCGTCCGATGGTGAAGACATCAAGAATTCCAAATCCGCCCTTGAGGGGCTTGTATCCCTAGTTAGTAGAGAGGGGCTTTTTAGACATTCGGTTGCCGCCTATATAACCCAAGAGGTGAGAGGATGGCAGCCAACTCTTGGAACCCTAGCTCATTTGTTTTCCTATTTTTCACCTATTTTCTCTAGGTTTTCCTTAGGACTAGCAAGAGAGCTTCACGGAGAGATCTTGTAGAGAGGGATGGATGATCGGGCGGCTTGCTAGACCTTGTACGAACCTTTGTTTCATGTATAGATGATTCGGCGTGGTTCCTCAAGGTGTGGATGTGTTTTCCCCGGTTGTTCTTGGTGGTGATTTTCGGAGCTCTCTTTCGGTGATTTCTTTGGGGTGTTTTCGGGGCCTT
The DNA here is from genome assembly GCA_947561735.1 of Cenchrus americanus. Lineage (NCBI taxonomy): Eukaryota > Viridiplantae > Streptophyta > Magnoliopsida > Poales > Poaceae > Cenchrus > Cenchrus americanus. The sequence continues at coordinate 200,044,980 of OX387240.1, forward strand.
TCTCTTGGGGATTTGATGGGGGAAATTTGTGGGAACCCTTCGTGGTTCTTTGGGCCGTGATTCCCCTCCCAAATCCGTGACTAAAGGTGCTCGATTTTGGGGTTTCTTGAGTTCTTGGGTTGGAAGTGCTCTCGGCGGGATTTCTTCGATTCCTCCTTTTTGGACGAGTTTTGGTGGGATTAAACTTGGCTATGAACTCCTCATGAGGTGTTCATGATATCCCCAAAGTCTTGTTCAAGTCCGTGGAGCGATTCGGGAGATCGAGATTTGGATTTGGGGGAGTTGACCCGCGGTGCTTGTTCATCCCGAGCCGCCTGTGCTACACCGGCTCGACCGGTGCTCTTGACCGGTCCGACCGGTGCAAGCCCTTGTGGGTTTTTGCTCGGGTGAACGTCTTGGTGTGTTCGTTGTTGTCCCGTGGTGCTGCTTGTTTCGAGTTTGGGTTTGTTTGGTGGTCGGTTGGCTTTGTTTGGTGCCTTGGGGGCTTTCGAGGCGCCATCGGTCCGACCGGTGTGTCTCACCGGTCGGACCGGTGTAGAGCCACTTAGTGAAAGTTGCTCGGTTTCACCGGCGGGGACCGGTCGACCGGTGGTGCTCACCCGGTCCGACCGGGTGTGGGTCTCGTAGACTCGAGGCTTGGTTTTTCCGCTGCGTTTCTCGGGTCGGAAGGTGGTGTGTTGGTTCCTAGGTCCAGTGGCACTCCAGTGGCTACGTGGGCTTGACCAACCTTTGTAGTGAGTCGGAGACGTGTGTTGGAAGCCGTGTTCATCTTGTTGGAGTTTTGATCTCCTTCGAGAAGAATTTTTATCGGCTCCCATTCACTCCCCCCCTCTCTGGTTCGCCGTTTCGGTCCTTCAAGTGGTATCAGAGCCGGTTCGGGTCTTTATTGACTCTAACCGCCTAAGATCCAAGGATGGCGTACCGAGAACGGGGTTCGGGTCCTCCACACTTCGATGGCAAGAACTACCAGATGTGGAGCAAGCGGATGGGTGCTTTTCTCCGCGGAAAGGGTCAGATCCTTTGGGATGTCACGGTGGACACAGGCTATGTCCAGCCGATGGATTTCCTTGCTCCAGGATCGAGGGACAGCTTCGACGCCAACAATAAGGCGGTCGACTACTTGTTTCGTGCTTTGTGTCAGCCTGAGTTCGATCGGGTGCACACCGAGCACTTGGCTTGTAGGATTTGGGCGGTGTTGAAGGAGGCGCATGTTGGGAACGCCCGTGTTCGAGGCACGGATGTATGCGACCTACCGGAGAGAGTACGAGAATTTCACTCATCTCCCCGGTGAGTCCATCGATGCCTTGTTTCAGAGGTTCACGGTGGTTGTGAACAACATGAGGGCCAATGTGGACGTGCTCCCGTACGATGATCATGATAGAGCGGTCAAGCTCTTACACTCTTTGGATCGTACGATTTGGGGCGGAAAGTTCGAGGCCATTGTGGAGTCGAGAAGTATGACACTCGACGGTGAACGAGCTGTTCTCGAAGCTCAAGTCAGCTGAGGTGGATAGGGGCATGACAGCCAAGATCGAGGGCCCGACTGATTCCCATAGTCTTGCCCTCGTTGGTGGTTCCAAAGGAAAGGCTAACTCTAACCCATCCACCAGGATGTTCTCCTTTTCCTCTTTGATGTCTATGCCAGATGAGGAGTTTGATGACCTTGGAGAGGATGAGCCGGCGCGTGACGAGGCGGTTCGAGAGGCCGCACGAGAACCGGTGAACAAGAGGAGGAACACGAGGACATGCTTCAAGTGTGGCAAGGTGGACACTATTTCGCCGAGTGTCCGAAGGTGAACAACCACGACAAGCACAAGTTCATGGACAAGAGGAAGAAGTCCAAGAAGAAGGATCATGAACATGGGAAGAAGGCTCGGTCTCGAGAGAAGATGAAGAGATCGAGCGACATCGAGTCCGATTCCGAGGACACGTCTTCAAGCTCGAGTGATGAAGACGAAGAGGATGAGAAAAAGAGGAGGAAGAAGAAGAACTTTGGCAAGTATCTCAACGGCCTTTGTGTGACGGGCCTAAGCCTCAAGGACGACTTCGCGGCATGGCTCGTAGTTCGAGCGACAAGAGAAGCCGGAGGGACGCCTCGGACTTGGATTCCGAGGATGAGGTATGTGATGAGCTCTCCTCTTTGCGCAAAGAGAATGAGGAGTTGGTTGACTTGCTTGATAATCGCGATCACATGCTTAGAGAGGCTAAGAAGCTTAGGAAGGAGCTTAGATCTTCACTCGAGGATGCTAGGACTAGAGTGGCTGAGCTAGAGACACAGGTGCTTGATAGCAAGCTTGAGATTGATTCCCTTAAGGCTAGCCCTGTTGTTTCGGATGAGAACGATTGTGCTGATTGCTCTGTTTTCCTGGCTGACTTGACTGATCTTAGGGAGAAGTATGCCTCCAAGTGTGAGGAACTAGATGTGCTTAGGGTTGAGTTGGCTGAGCTACAATCTAGACCCACTTTGCTTGGTGCTTGCACTTCTTGCCCTAGTTTGCATGAGAAAATTGCTGAGCTCCGTTCTCGCATTGTTTCACTTGAGGCCGATTTGAAAGTGCCTATTCCTACTTCTTGCTCTACATGTGAGTTGTATGCTATGAAGAATTTGGATCTTGCAAAATGTGTTGGTCGCTTGCAAGATGAGAATGATAAGTTGCGTGAAGCGCTGAGTTGGTTGTCGAGTCAAGAACCTCAGCTTGGTATGATGATTGCTAGCCGTAAGCGCTTTGACGGTTGGGCTTTGGGATTGGATAAGGTTGGTGAGGGCGGTGGTGAGAGAGAAAGGAAATTTGGGGATGTTTCGGTTCCACCACAACCCACACCCAAAGACAAGTTTGCATGCAAGCCAAACCAACCAAGAGAAAAACCGAGTGAGAAGGCAAGTGAAACGCCTAGTGAGAAACCAAGTGAGAAGCCTTGTGAAGAGCCTCATCCCAAGCCTAAGCCCAGATCGATCCGTTTCCATTGTGAGTTTTGTGGGAAGGATGGTCACAAGAGAGCGTTTTGCTTCAAGAGGAAGCGTGAGGAGAGAATGGCAAAGGAGTGGGCTAACAAGGACAAGTACCACCCTTTCGATGGTGTACTTGAGCCTCGTGTGCGCTTGCCCGGGGCCAAGGCGAGTGTGAGGTCAGTTCGGGCTTGGGGAGAGCGGAAGGGTCGTTGGAGGTGCTTCTTGCCCGCGTGCTACACCGGTCAGACCGGTGTGGAGCACCGGTCAGACCGGTGCAGGCCTGGACAGGCAGCAGTTTGGGTTTCGTGCTCGTACAGGTGTGAGGGTTGGTTCTGGAGTTCGTGGTTCTGGTGGTTGGTCTGGAAAGTTTGCAGGAGGCCAGTTTGCTAGGCATTCTCCCCCTCGAGCTCACTACGGGGATGGGAGGAGTCATGGCTTTGAGAAGGAGAGGAGGGATGGTCCACGGGCTTTCTTTCGTGGTTTTGGTCCTCCTCCAGGCAGAGAGGGTTGGTTCCCTCATGGTGGTTACCGTGGTGGTGTTCGTGGAGGTAGCTTTGGTAGGAAAGATGGTTTGGTTTTTGCTAACCCCACTTTCGAGCAAATGGCTAGGCACTGGTTTTACACATTTGGAACTAACCCCAGTGTTGAGTCGGTTGCTCGCTCTCGCTCCTTGTTTTGAGTTGCAGGTGGATGGCCCGGAGAACATTTGGTTGATATCGGGGGGTGGTTCTTCGGCTTCATATCCCGTGGTGATATGTAGGTGCATCACTTTCGGGAAATGGTGGACAAGGATGAGTGAATTGTGAAGAAATGATAAAGGTAAGTGTATTTGTGACCTTCGAGTGTGTGGCCTTGGTCAAGCCACTTGGTTTCTTTTGCTCTTTGCCTTATCTCATGTGTGTAAGGTGAGCTTTGTATGCTCTTTGGCCTTAATGCATGAGTTTAGGGGGAGCTTGTGAGTTTGGTGCTCCTTTGCTCTTTTGTCGGTGGTGTCGAGCCCTTTTTGCCTCCCCTCGAGGAGCCGGTGGTTTGTGAGCTTTGTGTGTGGGAGCTCCCTTGTAGCATATGTATAGCTTCCCTTTATGCATTTCTTGCATTTGGCATGGCATATGTAGCATGATGTATAGGCATCCTTGTATCTTAGATTGCATGCATTTTGTATCATATGCATTGGTTAGGAAAAGCTTCTCCCATATACATTGTTCACCATGGAATGAGATATATGTCTTTGTGAGCTTGTTTGGTATCATATGGTTAGTTTGGCTTAGCTCTTGATGATCTTGATGAATAATCCATGGTTGATAGCTATGCTTTTGAAAAAATGTCACATGTATGCTCTCTCATGTGTAAATGCCTTTACATGCTCTTGACATGTTTTTGTGGCTTTGCTATGCTTAATTTGTGGTTGGATAGCTAGTTTATTGATCATATGGGGCCAAAGGCTCATTTGCCATCATGAATGTTTAGCCCTCTTGATTTATCTTGTGGAGGGGCATAAGTTCCTTTTTGTCGCAAAGACATTTCATGTACCATTTACAAATCTGAAAATGAAATGAAAAATGCTTGGAAATGTGCTCCCATGTCATATGTGCTGAATTTAATTTGCTTTGGGTGCTAAACCGTTGCATGATGCCTACCAATGAGAAGTCTCATACATAGAAGTAGGCACATGGCTCGGTGGCTTTGACATGACATGAGGTGCTTGTGGGTGTTTGTGATGGTCTTATGATTAGAATGGCTGTCCTAGCATGAAGTTTGTGTGGCTTTGCCATTTTGATATGCTTTGATCATGTTTAGGACTTTGCTCATGAGAGGCAAGTTTTTCGCAAAATTGCCAAAATCCATCTTAGCTTCGTCCAATGGTTGTGAAACTTGGTGATCATGTAGTTGAGATTGATACGAAGCCGTAGAGTATCTAACTTGCTCATTTGGACATGTGTAGCATTCTTTGTTGAATTTTGTCTATTTGAGAAGCTCTAGGTTGAAAGTTTTGCATTTTTGGCTTGATTCATGCATTGCCAACAAGGGGGAGAAGTTTGAGCTTGAAATGGCTTGGTGGTTGCATTTAGAAGGTTTTCAGGTGGTTTCGAGCCATTTCTGGGCTCTGTTGTACACCGGTCTGACCGGTGAAGAGCACCGGTCTGACCGGTGTGAGTGCTGGTCCTGTACATATGTTGGGCACCGGTCTGACCGGTGGTGATGACCGGTCTGACCGGTGTAAGCTGAAAGTGATGCAGCTGTCCTGTTTTCAAGTGGTTTGCATGCATTCTTCCAGGGGGAGTTGCATTGGTTCAGGGGGAGTTTGCATGTGTGCAGGGGGAGCTCTTTGAGAGTTTTCGAGCTTTGTTTCGGTGGTTTGTGCTCTTTGCTTGAGTTTTGCTTTGTCTCGGATGTGTCGAGCCGTTGCCCTTGCCTAAGGGGTCCGAGACTTGTCTTCTTCAAGTGATCTTGCTCTTTGCCTTTGTTTGGCTTTCGATCGCTTGTTGGAGTTTCTTTTTGTTCGTTTCTTTTCTTTTTCTTTTCTCTCGTGTTACTTTCGTGTGGGTGTTGTCAATGCACTCATCAAGGGGGAGATTGAGGACCATGTGTGGTTCGAGGACCGGTGGATGGTCGCTTCCTTGTGTGATGAGTGATTGACAACGTTGTGTGGACCGATTCTTGGCTAAGTATTGCGGGTGCGGGTTGCGGCTTGACTCGTGTTGGTGCGGGTGAAGAACAAGCGCGAAAGGTCGTTGCGGTGAGGCCTCCAGGTGTGGAGAAGACAAGTAGGCTTCGTTCGAGGGACCCGGTGGCCAGTGGGGTCAAGTGCGGGCCGCATGGTGGCATGAACAGCAAGATGAAGTCATGGACGGTTTCTTGGTTGAGCCTCAAAACCAAGGTCGAGCCGGGACTACGTGGGAGCCAAGTCATGAGTGGAGATTGGCGGAGGCTACACCGAGTTCGTGGGGTTTCCGGTGGTTCACCAGAAAACCACTGGGTTCCTTGGTTGATCCACAAAGCCAAGACCGGAGAACCGAAGACGGAGGTGCAAGCGGCACGGACCGGTCCGACCGGTGGGTGCCGGCCCGTCGGCGACCGTGGGGACCGGTCGGCCGGTGAGGAGCACCGGTCGACCGTGTGCGACGACGCGGTCCGAATCTTCGAAGCGGAGGACACGCGTCGGGATCGCATAGCTTGCGTCGAGGCTACGCGAGGGTGCAGTTGCCGGGCATCCGTCCGATGGTGAAGACATCAAGAATTCCAAATCCGCCCTTGAGGGGCTTGTATCCCTAGTTAGTAGAGAGGGGCTTTTTAGACATTCGGTTGCCGCCTATATAACCCAAGAGGTGAGAGGATGGCAGCCAACTCTTGGAACCCTAGCTCATTTGTTTTCCTATTTTTCACCTATTTTCTCTAGGTTTTCCTTAGGACTAGCAAGAGAGCTTCACGGAGAGATCTTGTAGAGAGGGATGGATGATCGGGCGGCTTGCTAGACCTTGTACGAACCTTTGTTTCATGTATAGATGATTCGGCGTGGTTCCTCAAGGTGTGGATGTGTTTTCCCGGTTGTTCTTGGTGGTGATTTTCGGAGCTCTCTTTCGGTGATTTCTTTGGGGTGTTTTCGGGGCCTTTCTCTTGGGGATTTGATGGGGGAAATTTGTGGGAACCCTTCGTGGTTCTTTGGGCCGTGATTCCCCTCCCAAATCCGTGAGTAAAGGTGCTCGATTTTGGGGTTTCTTGAGTTCTTGGGTTGGAAGTGCTCTCGGCGGGATTTCTTCGATTCCTCCTTTTTGGACGAGTTTTGGTGGGATTAAACTTGGCTATGAACTCCTCATGAGGTGTTCATGATATCCCCAAAGTCTTGTTCAAGTCCGTGGAGCGATTCGGGAGATCGAGATTTGGATTTGGGGGAGTTGACCGCGGGTCTTTGTTCATCCCGAGTCGCCTGAGCTACACGGTCCGACCGGTGCTCTTGACCGGTCCGACCGGTGCAAGCCCTTGTGGGTTTTTGCTCGGTGAACGTCTTGGTGTGTTCGTTGTTGTCCCGTGGTGCTCTTGTTTCGAGTTTGGGTTTGTTTGGTGGTCGGTTGGCCCGTTTGGTGCCTTGGGGGCTTTCGGCCGCCATCGGTCCGACCGGTGTGTCTCACCGGTCCGACCGGTGTAGAGCCACTTAGTGAAAGTTGCTCGGTTTCACCGGCGGGGACCGGTCCGACCGGTGGTGCTCACCGGTCCGACCGGTGTGGGTCCGTAGACTCGAGGCTTGGTTTTTCCGCCGCGTTTCTCGGGTCGGAAGGTGGTGTGTTGGTTCCTAGGTCCGGTGGCACTCCGGTGGCTACGTGGGCTTGACCAACCTTTGTAGTGAGTCGGAGACGTGTGTTGGAAGCCGTGTTCATCTTGTTGGAGTTTTGATCTCCTTCGAGAAGAATTTTTATCGGCTCCCCATTCACTCCCCCCTCTCTCGGTTCGCCGTTTCGGTCCTTCACCATGCTTTGCCCGGAACCGTGTTCGTGATCGCGGCTTGTCCGGACCCAACCTTGGCACTATTTTCTGTCGTTCCTCTCCCACCATTCACTTCTCGTGATGATACGCTCATAATTTGATCGATAGAATTCTCGGGCCACTCGCTTGGATCTCGTGGAAAATGTTGTGAAGTTCAATGTGGAGTCAAAATGGGATACATGGCTCGAATACCCGATGACCATATATTGTGTTGTTGAGTAATAATACAAATTTGGCATCTAAATTGTTTGGGTAGCTCTAGATGGAACACCTGTTAGCCAAGGGAGACTGAATTTTTTCTACCTATATATACTTAAATTTGAGGTCCATTTTGTGCATTATGCAGTTACCAGTTTCAGTAGTTGAGCATGTGCATTGTTCCGTGTATGTACTGTCAATTGGTAAGATATAATGCAGAATTAAGATGTTGCAATGCTAAATCGTACTGCTTTGTTGTCCTACCTGAGTGGAAGATAGTAGTGCTACCTGAATAGAAGTGTCGTTATCGAGTGTTTTTTCCCGAATATGAACGAGAGGGTAGTCCCGATGAATGAGTGTTTTTCCCGAATGCGAACGGGTGGTTAGTGCGCCTCGAATGTGATCGGCATCGGTTTCTTTCGGAGATGGACTTATGTTGTGGGGGACTGTTATTCAGAGTTAGACCTTTTTGAATTTGTACTCTGAACTAAGCTCTCAATTGAGCAAGTCTACTCAGTCATCTCTTTTGTGTCGATGTTGACCGATGGTAATTGTAATGAGCTATCTCTGAAATTGTATTCATCTGTATGTCTCTGAAATGGTGCATGTTGTTTACTGTCATGAGCTATCTGGTAGCAATCTTTGGTAAATGTGTTGGAAAAATGTACCCTCTGAAAAATGGGCTGAAGATGGGCTAATTTTGCTAATTTTATGCTGGAATATAATTCTGAAATGGGCTGTGGTGGGCCGAATTTATATCTGCCCGGGCTTAAAATTTTTGCCACGTCATCGTCCACATACGCTGCCACGTCATCGTCCACGTAGGATGCCACGTCATCGTCCACGTAGGATGCCACGTCATCGTCCACGTAGGATGCCACGTCATCGTCCACGTAGGATGCCACGTCATCGCCCACGTAGGATGCCACGTCATCGCCCACGTAGGATGCCACGTCATCGCCCACGTAGGATGCCACGTCATCATCCACGTAGGATGCCACAGCTGCCATGTGTGTAGCAATCCGTGACGATTTTATTTTGTCACGGATAGTGAGCCATGGGTTGGGCTGCATGGGCCTCGGGGCTGCGCTCCGTGACGATTCGGATACGTCACGGATCGCGACGTTTATTAAGGGAACGTCGAGAGATTTAATCAATGACGCTCATTCCACCACGAAAATGTAAATCGTCGCGGATGCGATTTGCGGCGAATTTTATTTAATCCGTGACGAATGGTTACGTCACGGATTAAATAGTTTCTTGTAGTGCTCCGACTCGGACGATGAGGTAAATCGTGACCCCGACTCTTTGCTTGCTGAGATCATTAGGTTGAATGGCTTGATTGACAACCGTGATAGTGTGCTAAGAGAAGCCAAAAAGATGAAGAAAGATCTTAGGGCTCAACTTGAGAATGCTAGTGAGAAAGTAGGAGAGTTAGAGTCCAAATTGCTTGAATGGAAACTTGAGAATGACTCTTTGAAACTTGCTCCTACTACTTCTGATGATGTTGAGTGTCTTGAGTGTGATGCATGGTTGAATGAGATTAAGTTGCTTAATGAGAAGAATGCTTCCACTTTGGCTAAACTAGATGCTCTTAGGATTGAGTATGATGAGCTTAAGGATAGACCCACTTTGCTTGGTGCTTGTAAATCATGTCCTACTATGCATGCTAAGCTTGTTGATGCTCGTGCTACCATTAGTTTCTTGGAAGCTTCTTTGAAATCTCTTTGTTGTCAATGCATGCACTAGGCGTGATGAAGTTACTTTGCGCAATCTTGAACTTACTTCCCGTTTGGATGTCATCTATGAGGAGAATGACTATTTGAGGAAGGTGTTGGGTTGGTTGTACGGGCGGGAACCTCAATTGAAAATCATGATTGAGGAGTTCAAGAGAGCCGATGGTCGTGGGTTGGGGTTCGAGAAGTTGGGTGAGAAAGTGGGAGAGAACGAGTGGGGAGAGTGTGTATGAGAAGTGTGTTGAGTCTAACCCCGAGTTTGAGGTGATCGGAGACATCCAAGTCCCACTTCCAAAAGCACCCAAGAACTCTTTCACACCAAAGCCCAACCACCTTTGCAACAAGCTTGACACAACCCAAGATCCACCCAAATTCCCACCTAAGACAAATGACTTCCGAGAGACCGGTGAGGTTTGTGAGTGAGAAGGGTGAGAAGCCTAGAGAGAAGCCGCAGCCAAAACCAAAACCCATCCCCTTCGGTGTGAGTATTGTGGCAAGGAGAGGCATCTCGCGAGTTTTGCTACAAGAGGAAGAGGGATGAGAGGCTTGCTAAGGGGCAAGCAAACCGGGATAGGTATCGCCGGTCTCATTGTATTCCCGAGCCTAGAGTGCCACTTCCACGGGGTGTGGGAGGTGTGATAAGTGTTGGCGAGTGTTCCCACGGAGAGGTGGTGGTGCGAGGTTTGAGAGGAGAGATAATGGTGTGAGTCTTTGGTGAGAGGTTTGGTCGGGCTCGTGGTGGTTTTCTCCGGACGTCCCCCTACTCGTCCTCAATACGGGTTTAGGGGAGATGATCGCAGCTTTGGGTTCCAGAGGAACTACGGACCACGTTTTCCCCCTCGTGGTACTCGTACTCCTCCCATGGGACATGGGAAGTTTGGTGGCAAGGGAATGATGTTTGCTAACCCCTCTTTTGAGCAGATGGCTCGACACTGGTTTAACTTTCTGTGTGCTAACCCCAGTGTCGAGTCGCTAGCTCATTCTCGTTCTTGTTTCGATTTGCGCAGCAGGAGGCTTGGAGGACATTTGGTTGATCGACTCCGGGTGTTCTCGACACATGACCGGAGATAAGAAGTGGTTCTCCAGCCTCACCCCAGTGAAGGAAAAGATGTACATCACATTTGGGGACAATGGACGAGGAAGGGTGATGTCTGAGGGTGTTGTGCATGTGAGTGACAAGGTAACGTTGAAGAGAGTTGCGCTTGTGAAGTCTTTGGGTTTCAATTTGCTTTCGGTTTCTCAGTTGCTTGATGAGGGTTTTGAGGTGCGTTTCAAGTCTGGTGAGTCTCGTTTGCTGGATTCTCGAGGTGATCTTGTCTGTATGATCATCCCCGAGGGTCAGATTTTTAGGGCTGATTTTTCTCGTTCTTTGGGTCCTGCTTGTTGTTTGATGGCTGGTCCTTCTTCTGATTTGTGGAAATGGCATAGGCGGTTGGGACACTTGAGCTTTGATTTGGTTTCCCGCTTGAGTGGTCTTGACCTTGTCCGAGGATTGCCTAGGTTGAAGCTTGAGAAGGATTTGGTTTGTGCTCCTTGTAGGCATGGTAAGATGGTAACCACTCCTCATCCACCCCTGACCGATGTCATGACCGAGCGTCCGACAGAGCTGTTGCATATGGACCTTGTTGGGCCAGCTCGAGTTCGCTCGGTGGGTGGGAAGTGGTATGTCCTCGTTGTGGTGGACGATTACTCTCGCTATGCTTGGGTGTTTTTCTTGGAAGACAAGAGTGAGACATTTGGTTTTGTTCGAGATCCGATCGTGAGGTTGAAAAACGAGAGGCATGGGAATGCCATTCGAGCTATCTCGGTGATAATGGCTCGAGTTCAAGAACTCTCGTTTTGATGCCTTTTGTCGTGATCTAGGTCTTGAACATCGGTATTCGACCCCTTATGTGCCCCCTCAAAATGGAGTTGTGGAAAGGAAAAATCGGACTCTTTGTGAGATGGCTAGGATGATGCTCGACGAGCACGGGACTCCTAGGAGGTATTGGGCCGAGGCGGTCGATCGCTTGTCATGTTTCCAACGAGATTTTATTGCGAGCTTTCAAGAAGAAGACCCGTTATGAGCTTATGCATGGTCGGGCACCCAAGTTGAGTCATTTCCGAGTCTTTGGCCGTAAGTGCTTTATTCTTAAGAAGGGAAAACTCGACAAGTTTGAGGCTAGGTCTAGTGATGGTATTTTCTTTGGATATGCTAACCATTCTAGAGCCTATAGGGTGCTTAACCTTGAGACTAACAAAATCATGGAGACTTGCGAGGTAACCTTCGACGAGACAATGCCATGTACCTCTCTTGGCTTTGAATGTGCGGGTGATGAAGAGATGGTCGAGGACCTCTTTGAGGAGAAGGATGAACACCGGAGATGATGATGGAGAGAACCATGCGCCCGAAGCCGAGTGTGCACCCACTACTTCCCCTACGACCACTACGGAGCGTGGACCGTCCGCTTCATGGACAACGACGGTGCAACAAGAGGACCGGGGAGAGAAGCCGAAGTTTAGGGGGAGGTAGTCTCGAGGCGTGAGGCTCCCCGGTGGATTCAAGAAGTGCATCCCCCGTCGAAGATCATTGGGAACATCGACGAACGCACTACACGGTCAAGTTCCGTGAATTCCTCTCATTTTGCTCATGCTTGCTTTTGTTGCCACCTTTGAGCCCAAGGACATTGGACATGCTTTATCCGATGCAAACCGGGTCAATTCTATGCACGAGGAGTTGGAAAACTTTGAGAGGAACCGAGTGTGTGGGAGTTAGTTGAACCACCTCCAAATTGCCATCCTATAGGAACCAAGTGGGTTTGGAAGAACAAAGAGGGTGAGAATGGGATGGTTGTGAGGAACAAGTCCAAACTTGTTGCTCAGGGGTTTAGTCAGAAGGAGGGGATCGACTATGAGGAGACCTTTGCTCCTGTGGCCCGTCTTGAGGCAATTCGGATCCTTCTAGCCTTTGCCGTGGCTAAAGGGTTCAAGTTGTTTCAGATGGATGTGAAGAGTGCCTTTCGAATGGGGTCATAGAGGAGGAGGTGTATGTGAAGCGACCACACCGGGTTTGAGAGCGAGCCGTACCCACATAGGGTGTACAGAGTTGAAAAGGGTTCGTATGGGTTGAAACGGCGCCCCGTGCTTGGTATGGGAGATTGAGAGGTTTTCTGTTGAGCAGAGGGTTTGTGATGGGTACCGTGGATAGGACCTTGTTTCTCCTCAAGCATGGAAATGACTTGTTGATTGTGCAGATATACGTGGATGATATTGTCTTTGGTGGCTCGTCACATAACCTTGTTGCCAAGTTTGCAAATGAGATGAGTAGGGAGTTCGAGATGAGCATGATGGGCGAGTTGCAGTACTTTCTCGGCACGCGAGATCAAGCAAGTGAAGGATGGAACATTTGTGCACCAAACCAAGTACATGAAAGACATGCTGAAGAAGTTCCAGATGCAAGATGTGAAGCCGATGTCGACTCCCATGGGGAGTACGGCCACTTTGGATGCGGACGAGGACGGAGAACCAGTGGACCAGCGGGAGTACAGGAGCATGATCGGCTCCCTCCTCTACTTGACGGCGACGAGGCCAGACATACAGTTCAGTGTGTGTCTGTGCGCTCGTTTTCAGGCTTCGTCGAGGACATCACATCGACAGGCCGTCAAGAGGATTTTCAGGTACCTACAGTCTGCCCCTGGTCTTGGCCTTTGGTATTCTTCCTCCTCGACTCTTTCTCTTCATGGTTTTTCCGATGCGGATTTTGCCGGTTGTCGAGTCGAGAGGAAGTCTACTTCGGTTCTTGCCGGTTTCTTGGTTCTTCGTTGGTTTCATGGTCTTCCCGCAAGCGCGTCTAGTGTTGCTCGGTCTACCACCGAAGCGGAGTATGTTGCTGCCGCGAGTTGTTGTTCCCACTTTGTTGTGGATTTCATACACTTTGAGAGACTTTGGTGAGGAGTGCACCAAGATCCCACTTCTTTGTGATAGCACTAGTGCCATAAGCGTAGCCAAAAACCCCGTGCTTCACTCCCGAACCAAACACATAGAAGTGAGGTATCATTTCTTGAGGGACAAGGTGGAAAAAGGGACCATTGTGTTGAGCCATGTCCCTACCCAAGATCGCCTTGCGTACATTTTCACAAAGCCTCTCGACCAAGCTACATTTGTGCGCTTGCGGGGGGAACTTGGGATTTGTTGCCCTTTCTAGTTGATTCTTGGGGGATTTCCTTTTGTATCATATGTATCATACCATGTTTACTTTGATGTATATACATGCTTTGCTTGATGTATAAACCATGGTAGGATAGCCATCTTGTCATATATCATGTTGCATTTGTATCATATTGCATTTTAGGATGATGAGCTTCTTTCATATGCCTTATTTGAGTCTCTTTGGCTATTTGTGAGATTTTGGTCATATTTGTGGAGAAATGGTGATGTGAGGCTATGCTCTTGGAATATTTGAGATATATGTGTCTTTGAGATAGCCCTTTGTGAAATAAATGCTAATCTTGACTAATTTTTGATGCAACATGCTCCACTCGTGTGTAGTTGTGTATCCATGCCACGGTTTGGTCTAAATGTGCTTTTCATGCTTAGATTGTGCTTGGATGTCTTTTTCTTGCATTTGGGCCAAAGGCCGAATATCATTGTGAATGTTTAGCCTATGTTGCATTCATGGGGGGGCATAAGCTTCTTTTTTGCCGCAAAGGCACTTCATGTACCATGAAATGAATTAATCTTGAAAAGAAGTGTGTAATGCTTGAAAAATGCTCCATCCATCATGTCTATGCTTAAAATGTCTTATGTTTCACATATGGGTGCAAAACATGTTGCATGTTGTTCACCGGTGGAGAAGTCTCCCCGAAGTGGACACATGGCTCATGAGCTTTGACATGACATGCTTTGCTTCATGGGTGTTTGCCATGATCTTTTGCTTTGAGAATTTGATATCCTTGTATGATCTTTGAGTGGTATGCATGTTTGTGGCTCAAGTGTGACATGGATAGCCTTTTACACGTGAAGCGAGCCTTCTTTTGGTAAAACTTGCTTAAATCTGAAATTTTTGCTTTGTCACATGCTTGTATTTTCATATATTACTTGTGGCAATGCTTTGACTGTGCTATGATTCATTTGTGTGATCTTTGTCTCATTTTTAGCTTTTGACACTAAATTTGGCCTATTTGAGAAGCTCATGTAGATGTTTATATGCTTTGTGTTACATTCCCGCATTTTCACCTTGATTCATACATTGTCAACAAGGGGGAGAAGAGGTGAGCTTAATGCAAATTCGTAAGAGGTGAGCTAAAATTTGGAAGTTTGCATCCACATGTTCGGGGGGAGCTTGCATTTGTTCGGGGGGGAGCTTTCTTGATGTTTTCGGTGTGGAGTTTGTGCTTTGCTTGGCTTGTGACCTTTCTTTGCCTTTCTTTGGTTTTGGTCATGAGTCAAGCTTCTTTGTTTTTTCTTTCTTCTTCCTTTCTTTCTTTCTCTCGAATTTCATTTCGCGTTGTGTGTTGTCAATGCACTCATCAAGGGGGAGATTGAGGACCGGGGAGCGTCCCGGTGGTCGATGGATGACCGCTCCTCGGTGATGAGTGATTGACAACGGGTGTTGGACCGACTCTTGGCTTAGTGCGCGGGTGTAGGCCGCGGCCTAGTTCGTGTTGTTGCGAGGTGAAGAGCGGGCGCGAAAGGTCTTCGACCTTGAGGGGCCTCCGGAGATGGAGAGACAAGTAGGCTCGGTTCGAGGGACCCGTGGACGGCGGGGCCCGGGTGTGGGCCACATGGTGGCGACACGAGCAAGACGAAGTCATGGTAAATCGAGCCGGTGCACGGTGGCGGTCGAGTCAAGTGGTTTGGCGGGAGGCCGGACCGAGCACGCGGGGTTTGGTGGTTTCCCCACAAAACCATCGAGAGGACGGTTTCTTGGTTTGGGCCTCAAAACCAAGTCCGAGGGCCCAACTCGACGGAGACGGGATCCGGCGTGTCGGGAAGCTTCGAGGCGGAGGACACGCGGCGGGATTGCATGGCTTGCGTCGGGAGGACGCGGGGTGCGGCAAAGGCGTGGTCGTCCGATGGCAAGACCCACAAACATTACCTAAATGCCCCTGCGTGGGTTGTATCGCCAGTAGTTAAGTTAGGGATAGTCGAGTCATTTACCACTCCGGCGGGACCCGATATATAAGCCATGAGGGTGTGTGAGTGGCTCCCTCTCTCCTCGCGATTTAGGGATTCATTTCCTCCCTCCCATTTCTCATTTTCGTAGCTATTTTTCTTCCATTTTCTTTAGGCTAGCATGAGAGCTTCATGAGAGATTTGTAGAGAGGGATGGATGCTAGGGCGGCATGCTAGACATTGTGAATCTTTCTCGGTTTGTATAGAAGATTCGGAGTTGTGTTTTTCGTGGTCTTTTTGTGCTTGTTTTCGTGCCTTTGTTCTCGGTGCGATTCCGCGGATTTGAGTGGGTTTCTCCCCGGATTTCTTTGAGGGAAACATGGATGGATGTCTCGTGCATCTTTGTGATTGATCTTGTGCCCTCAAACGCCGGGAAACCACTTCGATTCGAGGATTTTCGTTCAGTGCTCTAGCTTTTGGTGGTGCTCAAAGGATTCACGATTCCCGGTGATTTAGGGAGTTAGGAGGCAAGATTTTTGGGCTATAGCATCCTTGTGTGACGCTTTTCAAGTCCCCAAACCCTTGTCTCCACAAACTTCAACCGTTTGGGAAATCCGATGATGATTTGGGGGAGTTGACCTTCGAGGTCGGGCGTTTTTCGCTCCGTCCGCAAGGGGCGGACGATCCGCCCGGGGTCGGCGGACGGTCCGCGCGGGTCCCGTTCGTCGGGTGTTCTTCGTGTTCTTGCTCGTCTTTCGTTTCGATCCGTTGTGGCTTTGAGTTTTCGTTGGGGAAAGGTTTCGGACGGTCCGCGCGCACGGGGCGGACGGTCCGCGGGTGCACGGCGGACGGTCCGCGTGCTCCCCGCGGACGGTCCGTTATTCGGTGCGTCTCTGTTGGTTCCGTGTGTTTTCTCGCATGGTCCGCGGCGTAGGGCCGGGACGTCCCGCGGGGTTGGCGCGGACGGTCCGCGGCATCGGGCCGGGATGGTCCGTGTCACACCCGGATTTAAAGGCAAAACCGAATGCATTGATCACGTGTGCGCCAGGATCAAGTTACACACACGCTTAGACATTATGAATACCAAAATCGGTGCCACACGAATAAAGAGTTATTACAAACCATAGTCTTAATCGAAACTTAAACAAACGAGTTCTCGCAACGGACAAAATGCCTCCACGAGCAACCGACCGAAGACTACGCACACCTAGAACTCCCGGAAATCTTCCGGATTATCTTCAAAATTCTCCCGATCCGAGCAAAAATCCGGTATTGTAGATGCAAGAGAATAAACAAGCGTGAGCACATATCGTACTCGGCAAGGGGAAACAACATAACATGCAAGGCCATATGGTGGATGGCTAAGGTTCAAGCACTTTAGCATTTTAGTTGGTCAAGTTTTATTAGCAACTCTGATTACTAAAGGTGTAAGTTCATACCAACCCCAATTAATAAGATATAAGCATCATAAATAAAGAAATAAACCACAATTTAAACATTAAAGTTCCATAACTTAATCATGTGAGTGTCCAGGCCGCTCTTGACCGTGAGCACGGCTAATCGATTAGTTTAACACTGCGAGAGGTTGTACATCTTTACCCACAAGCGGCGTAAAAGCTCCGAAGAACTTTGAACCCAACCATGCGGTGTTTGCAAGACACCATATCACACTTCCGAGGTGTGATTGCATAGGGACGCTACATGGCCTTTACAAAGGTTCCCTAGCAAGTTATGACCCACAAGGTCGGATCGCTTAGCAAGGTATAAAGTCCCCTAGCGGTCAATACCCCACCATAAAAGAATAACTCACCCAACCCCCCGCTAGAGCGAGTCCATACCCCACGGTACCGCCGATCCCTTGTCCTTATCAGGTAAGACCATCCCATGCTAAAGTTCCTAATTATTCAGCCAAGACCATTGCCCATTAGTTCTTGTGGTTGTACTGTTTTCCTGGGTGGTTCTCCATGTTCCGATTACATATTAAAGTGGTCTTGTAAAGTAAAAGATCATAAACGGAACATGAAATAACAAAAGGGTAACCAAGTTGATTAATACCAATTCCCAGTTGAGCATGCTAAGCAATAACTACCACAAGATTAATTTAATTCCCGGTGTCGAGGTAAAGGTAGTCAAAAGCTAGGCATGATCCTTAATAGGTTCCCATCAAATTAATGCAAGCGAAAAGTAAAAACAGTGAATTTAAATGCATGTTACGTAGGACAAGCGGGCATGCATCAAGGAATACTTGCCTTCAACAAAGCCTTGCTGCTCAAACTCTTGCACGACCGGATCTTCAAATCCCTCGAACGAATCGCTCTCTACGATCCACAATCATCACATACAAGCATACAATAGAAATAAATAAGAAACAGTCACCAAACAGATCAAACAGATCTAAACAAGTAGCATAAAACTAATCTACGCTTCGAGACGAACGTGTGGACATAAAGAACGCTAAAATCGAAGCTAAAACGACCAAGTTATGGCTTTGGGAAGATTTAGGGACTAATCTGCGAAGGTTTGAAAAGGTTTCGGGCTAAAATAAAGAAAAAGGACTAAACCGTAAGAAAACTTATACGGTGGAAGGGTATTTTTGTAAATAAAGAAAATCCGGGGTTTTTCTCGCAAAATTGCCAGGCGGCGGCGGTTTGACCGGCTTGACTCGGGTTGACTAGATGCGGGACCGTTGGATCCGGATCTAGCGGCGCGGTGGCTCGCGGGTGAAACGGTGCGGCCGCATAGGGTCGGGGCGTTGGATCTCCATCCAACGGGCCGAGGTTCGCCGCAAGCGGCCGAAGCGGCGGCGGCCGGCCGGGGACGGCGGCGGGCGGCGGCGGGCGGCGGCGGAGTCGCCGGCGGAAACCCAATCTAGGGTTTCGGCCCCGGTTCGAGGCGCGGGTTGCACCTATGCGACGAGCGCGAGCCGGTGAGCCTAGCTAAGGCCACGATTCGGGCGGAGAAGCGGCGGCGCGGGCGGCGGCGCGGCGGCGCGGCGGTGGAGCTCCGGCGACGGGCCTAGGGCGGCGGGGTGCACGGGGTTGTCAACAAGCGGCGCCGGTGGGTGGCTCACCTCCTTGCGCGGCCTCCGGTGTGTTCCACGGCGGCGAGCGGCGACGACGGCGGCGGGCACCGAAGCGGCGGCGGCTAGGGTTTTGGTGGCGGCGGCGCACGGGCTAGAGCGGCTAGGGCACGGCGGCTCGGGTTGGGGGTCCAAGGAGGCGGCGGCGCGCTATAAATAGCCCCGGGCGGGGTGTCCTTGGCGTGCGGGCCACGCACGGGGGGTCGTGCCCCCGTCGGACTTGGGTGGCGGCGCGGCCGTGGCCGAGGCCGGGTCGGGCACGGCGCGGTGGCGGGGATGACAGGTGGGGCCCCCCCCGTCGGCGGCGGGGGCGCGGCGGAGGCGGGGGTGACGGGGCGGGCGCGGCTAGGCTGGGCCGGCTTGGCCCGCCGGGCGGAAGGCTTGCGCGTGCGGGCGGGCACCGCGGCCTTGCAAGCTAGACGGGCCGGCAAAAAAAAAAAAAAGAAAGGGTCACGCTGCTTTTGTAGATGCTGGGCCGGGCAAGATGGAGAAGGGAAAAAGGGGAAAAGATTTGGGGTTTTAGGGATTTTAGGAAAGGCACCAAACAAAATGGAAATTCAAATTTGAATTTGAATTCCAAAGAACCAAAATAATGCTCCAAGATGTATGCCACAAATAAATCCTATATTTCATTAAAATTATTTTAGAAAAGTGTTAAATGCCTAAAATTAAATAAACAACCTTATACTCCTTAAACAATTAAATGGTTGCTATCAAATTTTAATAAAGCCAAGTTTTTTTTTAATAGAATTAGGGTGTTACAAATCCTACCCCCCTTAAGAAGAATCTCGTCCTCGAGATTCGGACGAGATTGGGAAAAAGATCTCGGGAAACTCGCTTTCAGCTCATCCTCTCTTTCCCACGTTGCCTCATCCTCTCGCATGATTACTCCACCGTACTTTGCACATCTTAATCACACTATTCCCGGTGACCCTTGTCATTGTCTCCAATATCCGAATGGGGTGTTCAACAATAGTGAGGTCCTCTCTAACACTTAGATCGTCCAAGGGTAACGGCTCCTTATCATGAGGACCAAAACCCTTCTTTAACCGAGAAATATGGAACACATCATGCACATCGCCTAGCCGGACCGGCAACTCCAATCGTAAGCTACTTCTCCCACTTTCTCAATGATCTTGAAAGGTCCAATAAAGCGAGGTGACAACTTTCCTTTAACTCTGAATCGACGCAAACCTCTGATAGGTGATACTTTTAGGTACACATAATCGCCTTCTGAAAGACCACATCCCTTCGTTTACCATCTGCATAGCTTTTCTGTCTAGACTGAGCAATCCTCAAATTTTCTCTGATAATCTGAACTTGTTTCTCCGCTTCTCTGATGATATCTGCCCCAAATAACTGCCTTTCGCCTGTCTCACTCCAAAATAACGGAGTCCTACACTTCCTTCCATATAGAGCCTCAAAGGGTGACATTTTGAGACTAGCTTGGTAGCTGTTGTTATAAGAGAACTCAGCATACGGCAAGCTCTTATCCCAACTACAACCATGCTTAAGCGCACATGCTCTCAGCATGTCCTCTAGGATCTGATTGGTTCTCTCTGTCTGTCCATCCGTCTGTGGATGATAAGCTGAGCTGAAATTTAGCTTAGTATCCAGAGATTCATGCAACTTCCCCCAGAAGCGAGAAGTAAACTAAGTACCTCTGTCGGACACAATCTTCTTTGGTACACCATGCAAACATACAATCCTGGACATGTATAATTCTGCCAACTTAGCTCCTGTATAGGTAGTCTTTACCAGAATGAAGTGAGCTACCTTAGTCAAACGATCCACGATAACCCAAATCGAATCATAACCATCTCGGGTTCGGGGTAAACCCACTATGAAATCCATTCCGATCTCTTCCCACTTCCACTCAGGCACCCTCAAAGGTTGAAGCAAACCGGCGGGTCTCGATGTTCGGCCTTAACTCGGTGGCAAGTGTCACACAAAGCCACATGAGCGGCCACGTCTCTCTTCAAACCGTACCACCAATACCTCGCTTGAGATCCCGGTACATCTTAGTACCGCCCGGGTGGATAGAGTAAGCCGAGTCGTGAGCTTCTCTCAAGATCTTCTCTCCGAGATCTCCCCGTCTCGGTACACACAACCGGTTCTTAAACCACACGGTTCCTTGCTCGTCTTCTCGTGAAATCCGGGGCTTCTCCTTGTTGCATACTCTCTTTAATCTTTTGTATTCCAAAGCATCCTCTAACCGCCACTTGCGTATCTCTTGCTCCAGAGTGGACTGTACTTCCAAAGTCACTCCTTCTGCATGTGCAACCACTTTCAAGTTGAGCCTTTCAAACTCTTTTACCAACTCGTCAGGAAACTGAATGGTCATAACCATATTAGTGTGGCCCTTCCGACTCAAAGCATCAGCAACCAGATTCACTTTACCCGGATGGTAATGAATCTCTAGATCATAGTCCTTGATCAACTCTAACCAACGACGCTGTCTTAGATTAAGATCCTTTTGAGTAAAGATATACTTTAGACTCTTGTGATCAGTATAGATCTGACACTTGGTTCCCATGATATAGTGTCTCCAAATCTTTAATGCATGAACCACTGCTGCTAACTCAAGATCATGCGTAGGATAGTTCAACTCATGCTTCCTCAACTGACGAGATGCATAGGCTATAACATGACCTTCTTGCATCAACACACATCCCAGACCTTGTCGAGATGCATCACAATATATGTCAAAACTCTTTCGTAGATCGTGCATCACTAGAACAGTCCTGTGGTTAACCGCTTCTTTAACTCTTCAAAACTGGACTGACATGCACTGGTCCATTTGAATTCCCTGTCCTTCTCTAGCAATGTAGTGAGAGGCTTCACAATCTTAGAGAATCCTTCAATAAATCGACGATAGTAACCAGCAAGTCCAAGGAAACTCCGAATCTCAGACACCGTACGAGGGGCTTCCCACTTCAATACATCGCTAACCTTGCTAGGATCCACTGCAATACCTCCGTTGGTGATGATATGACCTAGAAAAGACACTTCCTTGAGCCAGAACTCACACTTGCTGAACTTCGCATATAACTCATGCTCTCTCAGCTTCTGCAACACAAGTCTCAAATGCTCCTCATGGTCCTCCTCATTCTTGGAGTAGATCAGAATATCATCAATGAACACCACAACGAACTTGTCCAAATACTCCATAAAGATCTTGTTCATCAAGTACATAAAGTACGCGGGTGCATTGGTTAACCCAAAAGACATAACTGTGTACTCATAAAGTCCGTACCTGGTAGTAAAAGCTGTCTTAGGGATATCTGAAGGCCTAATCTTCAACTGATGATAACCTGATCGCAGATCGATCTTAGAAAACACTGTTGCTCCTCTCATCTGATCAAACAAGTCTTCAATACGTGGCGAGAGGATACTTGTTCTTGATAGTAACATCATTAAGAGACCCGTAATCAACACACATCCTCTCGTGTGCCATCTTTCTTACCCACAAAGATAACGGGTGCTCCCCAAGGTGATGAACTAGCACGAATGAACCCTTTACCCAATAATTCTTTAATCCGCGCTTTAAGTTCTTGTAACCGATCACTAGACATTCTATATGGGCGCTTAGAGATAGGAACAATGCCTGTGTAAAAGATCAATAACGAACTCAACATCTCGGTCGGGGGGCATACCCGGCAACTCCTCGGGAAACACATCGGGATAATCGCACACTACTCGTATGTCTTCCAAGGTCGCTTCCGTCAAGCTTATTCACGGCACCGGCATTTGATGGTGCGGGATCTGCCGCAAACTCAAACTTTTCACCAAATTGGACTTGTAAGAAGGATTGACCTCTTAGCACACCGAATCACCGCATCACACGCGGTCAACCATCCCATTCCCAATATCACATCGATCCCCTTTGAGTCCAAGATTATGAGATTGGCACGGAAATCTCTCGCCCACAATCTTGAGATGGACGTTATCACATTTATAGATAGCTTTCAATTCCCCCCCGCGGTGAGGTAACTAACATGTGGCGAGACATGGGACCGATAGGTAGATTATGTTGAGCTACGAACCGGGATGTAATGAAAGAATGGGATGCTCCGAATCAAACAAAACGAGGCGGGAGTAGAGTTGACTAGAAACATACCGAGCACTACTCGGGGTTCTCCCGGGCGACTTCGGCGTCAACGTGCATGGCCTTGCCTCGTGCGTAGCTCGTTGTCCTTTATTAGATCGCGGGGTTTGGCTTCCGCTCCTTGTCCGCTCGCCGGGTCCGCACGGGGGTGTGTGGAGGGTTCCTCTTTGGGCAAGCATTGGCATAGTGACCAAGTTCTCCGCACTTGAAGCAAGTAGTGGTGGCGAGGATTGGGCGGTGCCACGGTCCTTACTGTGTGTGCCAACCGGGGCTCTCTCGCCGACCGTGTTGGGAAGGCGGGCGGGGAGTCCGAGGAACGGACGCCGAAACCGCCGAGCTGCACCGCCGGAACCGCCGAACAGACGCCGGGACCGCCGCCGCCCAAAGTTTCCACCCGGTCCCCCATAGCGGAACGGGGTGTTCGGCGGTGGGTTGAAGCGCGGGCGAGACGCACTCCCAAACCGCCCGTAGCCGGCGGCCTTCCTCTTCTCGCTCTCCAAGCTCCTTGCGCTTGTGCTCCAAGCGGATAGCGGCATCAACTAGCTGCCGAAAGTTAGGAAAAGGATATGACATCGGTCGGCTGCCGCAGCGAACCAACCAACCCATCCAGGAACGGCTCCTCGCTTCTTCCTATCTTCAGCAACCTCCTCGCTGCGTAGCGAGATAGCTCGATGAACTTGTCTCTATACTCGGCCACCGACATTCCTCCCCGCGCTTCGGCCGAAAGGAACTCCTTCTTCTTGATCTTCATGACTCCGCAGGGTATGTGATGGCTCCCGAAGTTGATGGTAAACTCCTCCCAAGTGATAGTGTCCGGGGCGGCATGAGCGGCGAGTACGCATCCCACCAAGCGGCCGCGAGCCTCGAAGTCGTCCCCGCAAAGCATACAGGACCTTCTCTCTCGTCGTCACACCGACGGTGGTGAGCATCTTCGCATTGTCTTGAGCCAATCTTCGGCTTCCGGTGGATCGGCGGCGTGAGTAAACACAGGAGGGTGATGACTCATGAACTCCCGGTGCTTGTTGCGAGGCGCGGGCGGCGGCACCGGCGGATTGTTGACCTGAGCTTGCAAGTTTGTCACAGTGGTGGTCAAGTTCTGGAGGAGCTGGGTCTGTGCCTCCAAGAACTGCTGCATAGCGGGATCCATTTGTACTGGCTGGGGTGCTCTTCCTGCTGGTTGATCAACACCTGATCCTGACCTGGTGTTCACCATCTGAGTGTTAGGGACATTATTTTAGATGATTGCACCAAGGTTTAAACTTAGGAAGATAAGATAGCAATGATATTCAGATAAGACAGATTCTGTTGACTCCAAACAATCAGGCATAGCTCTCTGTACGAGTAACCAAAAATTATGGATTTTGGACTGATAAAAGGTAATGAAATTACGAAACTACTCCAACTGGAATCACCTCAATCGGAGTTATGTAGCTCTGGTTATAAATTAAACAAGTCAGGTATGTCGGCAGTGTTTAACAGATTCGTGAGGCTGTAATGTTTTAGTCAATACTCTCTGGTTTTCCATCCAAATATTCTGAATTTTCACAGAAAATCAGTCACGAAATTCTTGAACTTTCCCAATTGGTTTTACTGCAATCGGAGTTCTGTAGCCCGAGATAAAATTAAAACAGTACTGCTGACTCGAAAACTGTGCGAACAGATTTTTGGAATCTCGAATTTTGTATTAAGGGAAAACTTAAGGGGACAAAAAGATTAAGGTAGGTAACTGATTGAGACTGAAAGATAACCCCCACAAACTTACTACTAAACCAATGTCGTTGTGGTCATCACTCCACAACACATTGCACTCAACCAAAAATCCAACTCATACATTAAGCACAAAATCAAGCATTCAACCACACCTCTAAACTAAACACACTTTACCGATCGTCTACTAGCGATTACAAAGAAATCCTATCCTTAATCTTAAACCTAAGGACTATCTTCTCGCCATGGCATCCGTGCGAGCGTCGGGGGAGTCGTAGTGTGGCCTCTTGGGTGATGGGGAGGTACATCCTTCTCGTGGCTTCATGGGCTTCCGGCCGCTCTCTGTTCAAAAGTGCGGCTTCCAAGGCACGTCTCGCGTCTCCGGAGTGAAGATTTGCTGCCGTGCTGCATATAGTGTGTTGTTGGCATCATCCAATGCGGTGTTCACGGCCGCAAGTAGACCCCGGACATTGTTGAGCGTCCCTTCATAGGCCGGTGCCGGGGCGATGTAAGTCTTGGCTTCCCCACTTGCCCCGAATGGCGTGTAGCGGCGGTGGGTATCCTCCAACTCGTCACGCTCCTTGTGAGAGAGCACATAGAGCGCCCTCCGAGCCGACTCGCTATCCCGGCATCCATCGTAGTCCCGTGAGCCACGTCATGATGCTTGGACACCTCCTTCACTCCACGGCATGGAATGTACTCCTCCAAGATGGCAAAGCAACCTCCCAATGGGACTCGAACCACGGATGGGTCCACAGCTCACAATGGTAGACAGGGGCCTTATCATAGCCTAGGCGAAGTACCATTTCCCTCAGGTGGTCTGCCATGGGAATGCCTACTCCATCAGCTCTGTAATGGTACACTTCCCAGATCGCTTCCCTCTCTTCCTCCTCTTGCTCTTGTCCCTCCATCTCTTGATCTGAGGAATCCTCATCTTCCTCTGGCGCTTGCTCCTCTAGGTTGGGTTGTTCAGCTAGCTCATCCTCCTCTCGGGATCACCTCCTCCGGATCTTCCTCATCATCGGGCACCATGATAAGGTTGGGGAAAACCACAAAAGTGCGGGCTCCATCTCAATCTCCTCATCCGTATCTCCATCATGCAAATCATGGTACCGTTCCCGTGGAGCATACCGGTGGACCGCTCCACCCGAGAAGTCTCCAAGCTACGAACCATCCGTAGTGTAGTGCGGAATGAGAAAGATGGTAAGGTAAAAAGGATGAGAGCTAAAGCAAGCACAAGATAAAGAATGCGGACGGTCAAGAGTGAAGCAAAAAGGCAAGAGTAAGGTTAGTAAGAAATAAGCAAGCATGTGTAAGAAAGCTTCTATGAGTATAAAATCCTTAATTCGACCATTTTCTATCTAGGCTAGCGTTCCTACAGTCAACACAGCTCTGGTACCACTCTGTCACACCCGGTTTTAAAGGCAAAACCGAATGCATTGATCACGTGTGCGCCGGATCAAGTTACACACACGCTTAGAGATTATGAATACCAAAATCGGTGCCACACGAATAAAGAGTTATTACAAACCATAGTCTTAATCGAAACTTAAACAAACGAGTTCTCGCAACGGACAAAATGCCTCCACGAGCGGTCGACCGAAGACTACGCACACCTAGAACTCCCGGAAATCTTCTCGGGATTATCTTCAAAATTCTCCCGGTCCGAGCAGCAAATCCGGTATTGTAGATGCAAGAGAATAAACAAGCGTGAGCACATATCGTACTCGAGAAGGGGAAACAACATAACATGCAAGGCCATATGGTGGATGGCTAAGGTTCAAGCACTTTAGCATTTTAGTTGGTCAAGTTTTATTAGCAACCTAATTACTAAAGGTGTAAGTTCATACCAACCCCAATTAATAAGATATAAGCATCATAAATAAAGAAATAAACCACAATTTAAACATTAAAGTTCCATAACTTAATCATGTGAGTGTCCAGCCGCTCTTGACCGTGAGCACGGCTAATCGATTAGTTTAACACTCGCGAGGTTGTACATCTTTACCCACAAGCGCCGTAAAAGCTCCGAAGAACTTTGAACCCAACCATGCGGTGTTTGCAAGACACCATATCACACTTCCGAGGTGTGATTGCATAGGGACGCTACATGGCCTTTACAAAGGTTCCCTAG
Organism: Cenchrus americanus; assembly: GCA_947561735.1. NCBI lineage: Eukaryota > Viridiplantae > Streptophyta > Magnoliopsida > Poales > Poaceae > Cenchrus > Cenchrus americanus. Next base: position 200,071,464 of record OX387240.1, read on the forward strand.
CAAGTTATGACCCACAAGGTCCGGATCGCTTAGCAAGGTATAAAGTCCCCTAGCAGTCAATACCCCACCATAAAAGAATAACTCACCCAACCCCCCGCTAGAGCGAGTCCATACCCCACGGTACCGCCGATCCCTTGTCCTTATCGGTAAGACCATCCCATGCTAAAGTTCCTAATTAATCGGCCAAGACCATTGCCCATTAGTTCTTGTGGTTGTACTCGTTTTCCCGGGTGGTTCTCCATGTTCCGATTACACATTAAAGTGGTCTTGTAAAGTAAAAGATCATAAACGGAACATGAAATAACAAAAAGGTAACCAAGTTAATTAATACCAATTCCCGATTGAGCATGCTAAGCAATAACTACCACAAGATTAATTTAATTCCCGGTGTCAAGGTAAAGATAGTCAAAAGCTAGGCATGATCCTTAATAGGTTCCCATCAAATTAATGCAAGCGAAAAGTAAAAACGAGTGAATTTAAATGCATGTTACGTAGGACAAGCGGGCATGCATCAAGGAATACTTGCCTTCAACAAAGCCTTGCTGCTCAAACTCTTGCACGACCGGATCTTCAAATCCCTCGAACGAATCGCTCTCTACGATCCACAATCATCACATACAAGCATACAATAGAAATAAATAAGAAACAGTCACCAAACAGATCAAACAGATCTAAACAGTAGCATAAAACTAATCTACGCTTCGAGACGAACGCGTGGACATAAAGAACGCTAAAATCGGAGCTAAAACGACCAAGTTATGGCTTTGGGAAGATTTAGGGACTAATCGCGAAGGTTTGAAAAGGTTTCGGGCTAAAATAAAGAAAAAGGACTAAACTGTAAGAAAACTTATACGGTGGAAGGGTATTTTTGTAAATAAAGAAAATCCAGGGGTTTTTCTCGCAAAATTGCCGGTGGCCGGCGGCGGTTTGACCGGCTTGACTCGGGTTGACTAGATCTGGGACCGTTGGATCCGGATCTAGCGGCTGCGGTGGCTCGCGGGTGAAACGGTGCGGCCGCATAGGGTCGGGGGCGTTGGATCTCCATCCAACGGCCGAGGTTCGGGCCGCAAGCGGCCGAAGCGGCGGCGGCCGGCCGGGGACGGCGGCGGGCGGCGGCGGGCGGCGGCGGAGTCGCCGGCGGAAACCCAATCTAGGGTTTCCGGCCCCGGTTCCCGCGCGCGGGTTGCACCTATGCGACGCGCGCGGAGCCGGGTGAGCCTAGCTAAGGCCACGGTTCGGGCGGAGAAGCGGCGGCGCGGGCGGCGGCGCGGCGGCGCGGCGGTGGAGCTCCGCGACGGGCCTAGGGCGGCGGGGTGCACGGGGTTGTCAACAAGCGGCGCCGGCGGGTGGCTCACCTCCTTGCGCGCGCTCCGGTGCGTTCCACGGCGGCGAGCGGGCGACGGCCGGCGGCGGGCACCGAAGCGGCGGCGGCTAGGGTTTTGGTGGCGGCGGCGCACGGGCTAGGAGCGGCTAGGGCACGGCGGCTCGGGTTGGGGGTCCAAGGAGGCGGCGCGCGCGCTATAAATAGCCCCCGGCGGGGTGTCCTTGGCGTGCGGTCCACGCACGGGGGGTCGTGCCCCCGTCGGACTCGGGTGGCGGCGCGGCGGTGGCCGAGGCCGGGTCGGGCACGGCGCGGTGGCGGGGATGACAGGGGGGCCCCCCCGTCGGCGGCGGGGCGCGGCGGAGGCGGGGGTGACGGGCCGGCGCGGCTAGCCGGGCCGGCTTGGCCCGCCGGGCGGAAGGCTTGCGCGTGCGGGCGGGCACCGCGGCCTTGCAAGCTAGACGGGATGGCAAAAAAAAAAAAGGGGTCGCGCTCGTAGATGCCGGGCCGGGCTAGATGGAGAAGGGAAAAAGGGGAAAAGATTTGGGGTTTTAGAGATTTTAGGAAAGGCACCAAACAAAATGGAAATTCAAATTTGAATTTGAATTCCGACAGAACCAAAATAATGCTCCAAAGATGTATGCCACAAATAAATCCTATATTTCATTAAAATTATTTTAGAAAAGTGTTAAATGCCTAAAATTAAATAAACAACCTTATACTCCTTAAACAATTAAATGGTTGCTATCAAATTTTAATAAAGCCAAGTTTTTTTAATAGAATTAGGGTGTTACGGTCCGCGAGGCCGGTGCGGACGGTCCGCCCTCCCCGGCGGACGGTCCGCCAGAGCCTGTGTGCTTTGCTTCTTGGTTCGATTCCTCCCTTCCTTTCTTGTGCTTCCGCGTGTGCTTCAAGGAATCGTTCCTAGGACTAGAGGTTGATCCATAACCTCGTTGTCTTGGCGATTGGTGGTTGATTCGATCCATCGCTTGTGTGAGACCGGGATTTGACAAGGGTATAGGCCGGGTTCTTTGAGAAGAATTTTTACCGGCTCCTATTCACTCCCCCCCCCTCTCTAGTCGCCATCTGATCCTTCACCATTTTTCGAAGTATGCTCATTTTATTCCACTCGGTCATCCTTATTCAGCATGTTCCATGGCTTGGGCTTTCTTTGATGAAATTGTGCAGCTGCATGGATTTCCTTGTTCCATTGTAAGTGATCGTGACCTGGTATTCACAAGTTAGTTTTGGAAGGAGTTGTTCAGGCTTGCTGGTGTCAAACTCTTGCTCAGCTCCATTTTTCATCCACAGACTGATGGGCGATCCGAAGTTACTAATCGCACCATCACTATGTATCTCTGTTGCTTGGCTGGTGATCGGTCGCGTTCAAAGATTACTTGGTTGTCGTGGGCTGAGTATTGCTATAATTCTTCCTTCCAGATAGCCATTAGTCTCAGTCCGTTCCAGGTGGTTTACAGATGTCCTCCTCCAGATTTGGTCTAGTTTGAACCTGGGTCTGCCCGGGTTGCAGTTGTAGACAGCCAGCTCCGCGATCGTGATGAGTTTCTTGCTGAAGTTCGGGACCGTCTTTTGCTTGCTCAGGAGGTTATGCGGTTTCAGCATGATAAGAAGCAACCGGACCGTGTTTTTGCTGTTGGTGATTGGGTCTAGTTGCGTTTGCATCACCAAACTCGCTTTGGGCATTACTCCTGCACGTGCCACGAAGTTGGGTCCTCGCTATTTTGGTCCTTATTTGGTGTTGGCTTGTGTTGGTTCAGTCACTTACCACCTGCAGTTGCCACCCAATGCTCGCATCCATGATGTGTTTCATGTCGCCTTGTTGAAGCCCTTCACAGGAACTCCTCCTTCTTCAGATACATCAGTGCCACTTCCTACTTTGGTTCATGGTAGGGTGGTGCCTGTACCTTTATCTATAGTCCATGCTCGCCTGTACCGTGGTGTTTGGGAGTTGTTAGTACATTGGGAAGGTCAGGCAGCAGCTGATGCTACTTGGACACTAGTAAGTGACTTCAAGAAGATTTATCCATCCTTCCAGCTCAAGGACGGGCTGTTCCAAGGGGAGGGGGAAATGTTGTGGACTCCTTCTATTATAAACATACATATGGGCGCAGGAGGAAGCCCAGGGAGTCCACAACTCCTAAAAGTGGCTGAGAGAGATGTCTCTGTAATTTCAGTTAGATTAGGGAGAGAAAATAGGAGATATGTTTGTTAGGAGATTTGGTTACTTGCTTGATATCCAAGAGAAGGCCTCCCTAATCTATAAAGGGAAGGCTGGTAGTTTGTATTAGGGGTATGTGACAACCCGCCCAGGAAAATACCGTACTATCGCCTAAACTGATCCACTTTGGTCATTAAGCGATAATAAAGTATCATCATGTCGTTAGTTGCCGGGTTACCGCCCGGTAAATCACTTATATAGCAACAAGGATCGACATATATGCATTAAAACTCATGCGAAGGCGAGTCCAGAGATACAACATGATTAACATTTGAAATTTACCCCGAAGGGTTTGTTATTACAAACCGAAGTCTTTGTCATGACAACACAGTTCAGAGTTTTTAAAACAGCGTAATTAAACTAAACAGAAAGCAAGAACACCACGGGAGGCCAGCCATGATGCCTTCATTCATTGTCCTCCACCCACTCCAGCTCCCAGCCAGGCAGGATCTCTCCGGGCTACACATCACCAAAGGCATTACCTGGAGCAACAGATTATAGCAAGGCTGAGTATACTAATACTCAGCAAGACTTACCTGTCGGTGATAACTACTTCACCAACACTAGACATGATAGGCTTTTTGGCCACTGGGGTTTCTTTTGCTGAAAAGTAACAAAGAGTATGTCCTTACTTTCAAGATTTTAGCACAAGTTCTAGTTGGTTTACTCTTTTCTAAATTAGCCATCTAATGCAAGCATAAGTTGAGCAATACAATTATTCAAGCATAATATTCATCAACTTCCATCATTAGGGATCTCATGGCCAGTGGAGTAAGTAGTCTCATATGAAGGTGAGAGGCTGACAACTGATTGATTTATAACCTTGCAAGGTAGGCCTACACACATGGTGGAATGCCCCCCCCCCCGAGGACAACCACCAAACGGTTCCCAAAAATCCGCGGGCCGGGATAAAAGGCCACGGTCTTTGGTACCAGTTATCTGGCATACCCCACAAGGCACCCAGACTCACACGTGCACCATCGGTAGCTAGCCGTGAGACGCATCCCAAGAGTAGTGGCAGTGTAATCCCTCACTGCCTCATTAAGGTAGTAGGCTTACCATTCCCATTCCCGACAAGTTCTTAGTACGTTCAAACACTTAACCCACGAAAGCCATTGGACCGGAGCCCACATCCCATGCTCTTACCACATGAGCAATCCATTTAAGGAGATCTTATAATTCCAACATAAGAACCTATTCTCACGAGTGACAAGCATCACTCGACTTGTAACAGTCCTATAGCATAGTAGCTATCGACCTACCATACTAGTAAAGGACAAAGGTACCTGGGGATCATGCATCTAGGGTTTCATATCAACTCCTGAACGTAAATGCACAATCATCCATAGATAGTTGCATAATAATTTTGAAATACTAGGTTAATTGCACCGGGGCTTGCTGTGACAACCCGCCCAGGAAAATACCGTACTATTGCTTAAACCAAGCCACTTTGGTCATTAAGCGATAATAAAGTATCATCCTGTCGTTAGTTGCCGGGTTATCGCCCGGTAAATCACTTGAATAGCAACAAGGATCGACATATATGCATCAAAACTCACTCGAAGGCGAGTCCAGAGATACAACATCATTAACATTCAAATTTGTACCCGAAGGGTTTAATTATTACAAACCGAAGTTTTTGCCATAAAGAAGTAGTTCAGAGTTTTGAAACAGCGGAAATAAACTAACGAAGCGGAAACACCACGGGAGGCCATCCATGATGCTCTCGGTAGTCGTCCTCCACCCACTCCAGCCTCCCGGCCGGCGGGATCTCTCCGGCCACACATCACCGAAAGCATTACCTGGATCAACATATTATAGCAAGGCTGAGTATACTAATACTCAGCAAGACTTACCCGTCGGTGATAACTACTTCACCAACTCTAGACATGAAAGGCTTTTGGCCACTGAGTTTCTTTTTGCTGAAAAGTAAAAAAGAGTATGTCCTTACTTTCAAGATTTTAGCACAAGTTCTAGTGGGTTTATTATTTACTACATTAGCCAACTAGTACAGACAAAGTCGTACAATACAATTAATCAAGCATAGTATTCATCAACTTCCATCATTATGGATCTCATGGCTAGTGGAGTAAGTAGTCTCAGATAACGGTGAGAGGCCGACAAATTGCAAGGAAGACCTAAACACATGGTAGGCTGCCCCAACAAGGACAACTTCCCAAGCAGTTCCCAAAAATCCTCGGGTCGGGATCGAATCTTATAGTCTTTGGTGCAGGCTATCCGGCATACCCCACGAGGCACCCGAAGTCACCGTACACCACCGCTAGCTAGCTGTGAGACGAATTCCCAAGAGTAGTAATAGTAGGATCCCTCGCCGCCTCATTAAGGTACTAGGCTTACCGGTCCCATTCCCGACAAGTGCTTAGTACGTTCAAACACTTAACCCACAATAGCCATTGGACCGGAGCCCAAATCCCATGCTCTTACCACATGAGCAATCCAATTAAGGATATATTGTGATTCCTATCTAGGAACCTATTCTCGCGAGTGAGGTCATCACCCGACTTGTAACAGTCCTATAGCTTAGCAGCTATCGACCTACCATACTAGTAAGGACAAGGTACGTAGGGATCGTGCATCTAGGGTTCCAGTCAACTCCTGAACTTAAATGCACAAGCATCCATAGATAAATGAATAAAGAATTTGAAAACTAGGTTAGATGCACCGGAGCTTGCCTTCGTCAGCTAGGTTAGCATGGGCACCCTCGGTGTCGTCGAGCACTTCCACGTACCGCAAATGCTTCCGCTCCTCCTTCCTCGGATTCGGGACGAGGGAGTAGTCACCGTCCGAAGATCTACACGGAATGCAATGCAAGGTTCAGGTGATGTGGCAGTTTGTTATCTTATCCAACTCTTGTTGGTCATATTCACCTTAACAAGTATCTAGATAGCACATCTCTTTTAGGAAGGTTATTAGTTATGCATGATTCATTCTTTTATTGCACATTTGAATTAATGTCTCTTTGTACTTGTTATTTTATGTGAAGGTTTAATTCTTTTTTCCCTCTCACTAGCAAGGGTGTGAACAAGATTTTTATTCATAAATTAATTCCTTATCAGCAAGGGTATTTTCTTAACTTGTAATTAAGTTAGGCAATGTTTCCCAAAAAGGGAAAGGAATTAAAAAGGGATTTCCTTTACTTAATTGTTCTTTAAATCTTTTAAAAGGGCTTTAAAGCTTTTTATTAAGCAATAAATCACTAAAAATTTAAAGAAGTGTTTCTTAAACATAACAACACCTATACTGGTCCACTGGACCCACAAGCAAGGCTTGGAAGCTAGGAAACAAAATATTTTGGAAAATAACAAAGACTAGCTAGTGATTCAAATTAAATGCAGACAAAAATAAATAAGCATCAAAATGATCCAAACTTTCTCATGCATGCTCGCTGGTCCTAAACAAACCTAAAGAACCAGCAAGTACACCTACAAGCTATACTGATCTTGCTTCATTAATTTGCAAAGGAAATCATGCACAAATTAAGAATAAATAGTTCTGTTAAACCAAAAATTATGATTAATTCACCAGAGGTGTGTTTTGACAAAACAAGACAGCATGCACAAGTTGGGCACCAAAACATAATTATTTTTGGCTACAAAAAATCATCTAGGCAGTTTCTGCAGAAAAGGAAAACAATTTATATAAAAAGATTTACTGCATAAATTTGTGCAACTTTCGGCACAAGAGCTAGTCATGACCAGGCACACAACATATCCAAAATTTAGAGGCAGAAGAGTTATAGTTTTTGAGTTATGGCAGATCTAGGTATTTCACAATCTTATTTTTTATGTTAAAAATATCCAGAATCAGACCATGTGAGAATAACAAAAGTTGTAGTATTCATCACAACGAACCTAACAAAATTAGTTTTGGAATTTTCTGAGTTTTCTATAATTTTCTACGCAATTTACAAAAATCAGTAAAACTGCAACACTATTGAAGATGTAGTTTTGCGCCGGGGCCCCTGTAACTTTTCAAAGTCTCACACATCTGCCCTTAGATCGCACAAAACTCCCCGGAAAGACCTAGGGGCTTGTAATGGGGTCCCTGACCGTGGGAGGCAGCGGGCTCACCGGAATTCCGGCAGCTCCGGCGGCTCTCCCGGCCGGGGAACGGCGGTGGGGTGTGCGCATGCTCACCTAGGGCCTGGGTGTAGCTCGAGTTGGGGCGGGAAGCTCGCCGGCGTGGGAATCGGCGGCGGTTATCGCGGCGGCGCAAGCTCCGGCGAGGCTACGGCTCGGGGTGAACAACAAGTGAACCGGGGGCGTCAAGTGCTACCTAGGGAAGGTGCTAGGGGGCGCGGTTTGGAACGGGGACGACCGGAGGAGGCAGTGCTCCGGCGGCGGCGGCAATGGCGGGATGGAGGAGGGTGGTGGCGCAAGGGGAAGGAGAATGGGTCGGTTTTTATAGGTGCGCTCGCTCCGGTGACGAAGGGGTGACGGTGCGAGATGCTCGCCGTGGTACTGGCCCTCGGCCGGCGCGTGTACGGCGGGAGCGCCGCCGTCGGGACCGGTGGTCCGTGGCGCGCACCCGCCGCACGGCGCGGTCGCGACGGCGCGGCCGGGCGGACTCCCGTGTGCCTTGTTGACGGATAAAAGACGTATCCCTCTACGATCCGCAAGCGTACCGACCCCACACCTTTTTCACCACGGGATTCCCAAGGTTCTTGTCAATCCGCGGAGCAAGGGGATTACAAGCGTTCGATCTACAATGACACACTAGCTACTAAAACCCTAACTATTATTATACTAGAAAACAATTAAACTACACTAGAGAGAATGATTAAGATATCAAGATAAAAGACACTCGCCCACGGGTCTACGATACTAGAGCATGCAATCGCTTAAAGACATGAAAACCAATCTAATCTATCGGGGTTGTGACCACGGTTTCGCCCTTTCCCTCCTCTCGTACCGTCGGTATGTGAAGGTATTCATGACTAGACCTTTGATGGACACGGCGTATTGAATGGATCCAAGGAAGCATTGGAGCTCATACTCCCTTTACGGCATGGTAGCTAACCATCGGCATGAAAGTATATTCAACACAAGATGATAGATAGATAATCCGACAAAGTGCGATTACATCTCAATATCGATTACAACCCATGGACGAATGAGAAGATTACCCCATCAAGGTGCCGATCATGGCACCGTTGATCATGTTCTCCATGAGAGGGTGCTTCCTTCGAGGTGGTTGATCTCCCGCCGGAGATCCTCCTCCGCTCTCTCTAGCTTGTGGATGGACTTCGGTGCGAATGACTTGTCTCCTCCGTATTGGCGACGCCTCGGGGCTTTTAGGGTTGAATATCCTTCGAGGGCAAGGAAAACGGGACCGAACCGGTGCCGAACCGGGCCGGGCCGGCCCGGGCCCAGTTCGGCCCGGTTCGGTCGCCCCTTTTGCTCCGTGGGTCCTCATGCACTTATGTACTTTGCCCCCTCCACTTGCATGATTTTGATGATGTTATCCTCGCGTCCAAGATGGAGGTTCTCTTCGCATGAAGTTCGATCTTTTACACTTCAATCCCCGGGGGTGTTCCTCGTAGCACTTCGGTCCTTGCCACCTTTGGAAGTGATTTCATCAAGCTCATGAACACGAACAAGACTCCGTAATTCCTCCTTTGAACTTGTTGCAAATCCGTCCTTTATGTCCATGTTTTCCTACATAAACACAACACTTCCAAATGCATGCACAAAGATGAACTTGTTATATGATTAGTGTGCCTAGTGGCGAGTTAATTCCATAATCAAATCCAAACCAAAGTGTAATGAACATGCTAGGTGCACCAAAATACACCATCAACATCTCCCCCACGCTTAGCTCTTGGTCGTCCTCGAGCAAGTACTCGTAAAAGAACTTCGTCCAAGGTGTTGTAATCATATACCACTTATCCTTCTTCACAAGTTAGTCAATCCCTTCATCTTTAATACATAAACACAAAGTAGCGATAATCAAACATAAACATGGGCGTTTAGAATTTTTACCACGTCAAGTTTTACCCCACAACTCAAACTCTTCACTCGAAGCTTTCAATCTCAACCATGCTTACTTCTTTGCTTCCATCGGAGGGTTTTTATGATTTTCAAAACAAAAATTCCTGCAACAAGTATTAAACAAAAACCTTTCTCCAAGCTCTCACAAGTCACTCATATGAAGTGGCTATCCTAACCAAATTTTATAAAACTCACCTCCCATTAATCTCTCATATATCATGTAAAGTGAAGCTATAGGTAGGGCTAGCGCAATCAACACAAGTATTGTCAAACTAAGAACTTCCTCTAATGGTTGTCTACCTTTCAAAACCAATGATCATGAGAATTAACCATACGTAGGAATATCAAGGATGAGAAGATTTAGAATGGTGGACATGTGCAAGGGCAAAAGAAAATTGTGACTACAAGGCACCGATGATGTCCTTGTTGTCGGATTGCACATGGTTGGAAAAAAAGTTTCGTCTCATAATCAACATGACACCCTTCCTTACACTTTATTTTTTTCTTTTCTTTCACTTGATCCATCCCTCTCATATCTTCATTGCTACCTCATCTTTTTATTTTTCTTCTTTCATTCACATATATTTTTTCTTTCTTTCTTTCTTTTCCATACTCATACTTTTTCTCTTTATTTTTCTCTCTCTTGACAACTTTTCAAAGCTTTCAATTCTCTCTTTCCTCGCATGCATACAATCTGAAATTTTAAATAAATCATGCTAGAGACGAGACAAAACTTTGAAAATAGGTTGTGTTCAAGGAATACGATGTACAAAAGAGATGTATAGGGTTGGGTATGGAATTCGGTGATGTACGTGACTTCTGTTGTGAAGGTCACGTAACCGAATATATGACAAGGCTAGCAACAAAAGATAAGCACAAGAACATGATCATTGCTCGAAATTAAAACTTACCAAGAGAGAAAGGTCCTAGCCTAACTCATCGTGCTAATCACACTTATGGTGGAGAGAAAAAATAAACTTGGCTTTGGATAGGAATTTTTTTCTTACTCTCAACTTGGAAAAAGAGGTTTTGCTAACCTTTATTACAGGGGTTTTAAGATAATTTTCATAACTGAAATCCTCCAACTTTTAGCATTGAACATAGCACAACTAACATGTGAAGCTCAAGATCGAAGTGCAGTATGGGTACTTTAAGTAGTAGCAATTCCACTAAGCACCACAGTAAACGTTTTTCAAACCACATACTTATGTTCATATATCAAGAATCGAAGATTAAACAAATAAGTGAATAAAGATAAGCAATACATAAAACACAAAGACTCTCTTTATTTGATTTTCTTTGACTCAACACTAATTTAAGACACTTGCAAAAATTTTAAAACACACTCAAAAACTAAAGACTCATTAAAACGCTAAGACTCTCACACGAAGATTAAACCGAACCTAAACTTGAAGTTCAAAAGCTAAGGCTAGCGAGCTAGCTCTCCCCCACGCTTAAAACATACGACGTCCTCGTCGTATCTTACAAAAATCCTAAGGGGAAAACTAGATCTAGTGGTACTTCAAGCAAGTATTGCACCACTTGCCTCTTATGTTTCCAACCATGCCGAAAAGTTTGCGCACGTTATGGTTGAGGAACTTGAAGTTGTCTCCAACTACGTGCTCCAAATCCACCATATGCTGCTTCATCGCTTCCATGGCTTGGAGACATTCGTCAGCCGACGTGTAGAGATCCGCGATGGATTGACGGAAGCTCGACAACACATCGGATGTAATCTGAAGGGGTCTTCAACGCCATAGTCTCCACTGTCGTCTCCACCGTCGTCGCCACCTCCATTGCTATTGCCGCTCTCGTTGCCATCGTTACCGTCGCCGTTGGGGCCTTCGGGAGTCCTTTCTTTGGGCTGCTCATCCCAATCGTCATCATGTCTTCCGGCGGCCGCCCATGAGCTCGAGCTACGATCGTCAGAGTAGTCGCTACCCCCATAATCCTTAGGCTCTGGCGACACCTCCTTGTAGTCTTTGCACTTGATGCCTTGGATGCGTGCCGACCTTCGAACGGGTGTAGGGACCTTCTCTCCTTCGACGGGGTTGCGAGATGCAAGAGCTCCGGTCGGGACACGCCCTCCGCAACGGATGCGTGCGGTCCTCTTGACGGGTAGCTTGAGCTCGCATCGCATCGCCTCCTCCATCGATGGCTTCTTGGCTTCTAGCTTCAACTCTAAGCTCCTTGGAGGCACAATGGTCGCTACAAGGGTGCAAAATATTGCTTCAAAGGTTTGATCCTCGAGCTCCCAATTCGGCCAAATAAATAGTCCCGAGAGAAAAGCCCCGGGAACCTTATTTTCCTTTTTTACACTTCCCTTAAAATTTTTCGACCAAACAAGGAAGTCAAAAAGGAGCAATTCGGGCGAAATTCGGCGTCATCGGCCGCGGAGCCCTCCGGGCGGGCCGGTCCGGGTTTTTGCACACCGCCCTATTTTTTCTTTCTTAGCCCATGGGGAAAAGTTGGCCCGAAATCTTCGCGAAAAACTCCGGAAAACTAAAAGAAAAACTATTTACGAAATTCATGCCTTGTTTTTCGTCCTAGGCGGGACGTTCGGGCTCTTCCTCCATGGTGAAGACGTCAACATGGTGAAGGGGCACGACGTCGGGTTCGTAGTAAACCTTAAGCCGCCGACCATTCACCACAAATTGATCGCCGTTTATATCCATAATGGTTACCGCTCCGTTGGAGAACACCGAATGCACAACATAAGGTCCGTCTCATTTGCTTTGCAATTTCCCCTTTCCGAAGGTTTTAAACCTCGAATTGTAGAGGAGGACCTTATCTCCTTCTTTAAATTCTTTTTTTCTTTAATCTTTTATCATACCATCTTTTGATTCTCTCCTTGTATATGCTTGCGTTTTCATATGCTTTCAACCTCAACTCCTCTAGCTCGCTTACTTGGATTCTTCGTTTCACCACCGCTGCATCGAGATCAAGGTTCATCTCTTTAATTGCCCAATAGGCTTTATGTTCCAACTCAACCAGAAGGTGGCAAGCTTTTCCATAGACGAATTGATAAGGGGTCATACCTATCGGTGTTTTAAACGCCGTTCGATAAGCCCATAAAGCTCTGTCTAATTTCTTTGACCAATCCTTGCCTCCCTTCTCTATGGTTTTGTTGAGGATGATTTTTAATTACCTATTTGACGTCTCCGCTTGTCCGTTGGTTTGTGGGTGATAGGCCGTAGAGACCCTATGCTCAATTCCCAACTTGGACAAGCACTTTTTAAAATTCTTCCCGGTGAAGTGAGTTCCTCCATCACTTATCAAGATTCTCGGTGTACCGAAACGGGGAAAAATCACGTTCTTAATCATAGTGATGGACTCCTCCGTGGAAGTTTTATGACATGGTATTGCCTCTACCCACTTGGATACATAATCAACCATAACAAGGATGTACTCAAATCCAAATGAGTTTTTAAAAGGCCCCATGAAGTCTATACCCCATACATCGAATATGTCAATTTGTAAGTTGTATTTCAAAGGCATAGAGTTTCTTTGAGAGATGTTTCTGGTTCTTTGGCATTCGGGCATGATGCAACATATCTTTTAGTATCTTCATGCATCTCCGGCCAATAGAATCTGCTCGACCATACTTTTGCTTGGGTCCGAAAATGGCTATAGTGTCCACCGTACCTCCGCCGAGTGGCACTTCCTTAGAATCTCAACCCTCTCTTCTCTTGGCACACATCTTCTCATCACTCCATCATTGCCAAGCTTGAAGAGGTATGGTGCATCCCAAAAATATTTCTTACGTTCGGAGATTATCTTCTTTTGAGTGTTTTTATCTAGATGATCGAGGGGCATCCTTTGAATTGCTCGAATGATGTCGATCATCCAAGTATCTTTATCAAGCACTCTATAGAGGTGGTCATCTCTCATCTTATCTTCTATGGGCTCTTTATCATCTTGTCCACGATTCATCCTAGACAAATGATCGGCCACAACATTTTCCACCCCTTTTTTATCACGAATTTCAACATCAAACTCTTGGAGAAGAAGGATCCAACGAATCAAACGTGGTTTGGCTTCCTTCTTAGCCAAGAGATACTTGATGGCCGCGTGATCGGTGTAAACAATGACCTTCGAGTTCACAATGTAAGATCTGAATTTTTCGAAAGCAAATACCACCACTAGCAACTCCTTTTCCGTAGTGGCATAATTTAATTGTGCCCCACTAAGAGCTTTGCTAGCATAGTAAACGGCGTGAACTCGGCCTTCCTTTCTTTGACCCAAGACTGCGCCTACAGCGTAGTCACTTGCGTCACACATGATCTCGAAAGGTTGGCTCCAATCTGGAGGTTGGATGATGGGAGCACTCACCAATGCATTTTTCAAGGTCTGGAATGCCGCTAGACACTTCTCGTCAAAGTCGAAAGCCACATCCTTTTGAAGGAGATGTGTTAAAGGCTTAGTGATCTTCGAGAAGTCCTTAATAAATCTTCTATAGAATCCGGCATGGCCTAGAAAGCTCCTTAAGGACTTAACATCCGTAGGAGGTGGGAGTTGCTCAACCGTCTCTACCTTAGCTTTGTCCACTTCAATTCCTCTCTCGGATATAACATGTCCGAGCACTATGCCTTGCCTGACCATGAAGTGGCACTTTTCCCAATTTAATACCAAGTCTACCTCCGCACACCTCGTAAGGACCTTTTCTAAGTTTGCTAAGCAATCCATGAACGTCTTCCCGTAAACGGAAAAATCATCCATAAACACTTCAACAATTTCTTCGATGAATTCCGAAAATACGGCCATCATGCAACGTTGAAAAGAGGCCGGAGCGTTGCATAGGCCGAAGGGCATCCTCCTATATGCAAACGTTCCGTAAGGGCATGTAAACGTTGTCTTATGTTGATCTTCCGGTGAATGGGAATTTGCATGAACCCCGAGTATCCATCGAGAAAGCAAAAATAAGCGTGGTTTGCTAACCTCTCGAGCATCTCGTCGATGAACGGTAGGGGGAAGTGATCTTTCTTCGTCGCTTTGTTAAGCTTACGATAATCGATACACATCCGCCACCCGGTCACGGTTCTTTGCGGTATCAACTCGTTCTTCTCATTCTTCACCACGGTCAAACCTCCTTTCTTCGGTACACAATGTACCGGGTCCCATTCGCTATGCGGAACCGGTAGATGATTCCGGCATCAAGTAACTTGATAACCTCTTTCTTTACTACCTCTCGCATGGCATGAGTTAGCCTCCTTTGGTGGTCCACTACGGGCTTACATTGGCCTTCCATTGGTATACGATGAGTGCAAAAGGCTGGGCTAATTTCTTTGAGATCATTAATCGAATATCCAATCACCTTCCTATGTTTTTTTTTAAAAAAATCAGCAACTCTTCATTTTCTTCGGGACTCAACTCATCGCTCACAATGACTGGATAAGTTTTGTCTGGGCCCAAAAATTCATACTTTAATCCCTTGGGCAAAGGTTTAAGGTCTACCTCGGGCACTTGTGGCTCCTCGGGTTTGATTTCTCCTATGTCTTCGAATTTCTCTTCTTCCACACTACCATCATGCGGCTCTAAGCCTTTTGTTGCTTCCTCTAGTTCTTCATCTTGTTGATTACTAATTTGATTTTCCATTGCTCATTGCAGCGGGTCTCTAAGGGTTTCAACAAAACAAAGACTATCTATCTCTTCTACCTCTTCATCTTCGGGAGGAAAAGGTGTAAGGTGTTTAGAAGCACGAAGAAAGTTATATGTGTACTTTGTTCCATTAAGGTTCATTGTTACTTTGCCTTCTCCGGCATCTAACACGGCATCAAACAACTTAAGAAAAGGCCTACCTAATATTATGTGATCATTATTACTATGGTAAGCATCAATAACAAAGAAATCGGTTGGTATATAATTTCTAGAGATTTTTACTTTCATGTTGCAAGCAATACCTAGAGGTTTGATAGTTCTACCATCTCCCATAATCAATTTCGTTGATGTTGGAGCTAAGTCTAGGTTGTGGTCTTGAACTTTATCATAAATTTTAGAAGATAGAACACTTACTTGGGCTCCGATGTCACATAAGGCCTTGCATTGAACTCCGTTGATCTCGCAACTCAAGTGTGGTGTCATCTTCTCTTCTTCTTCGGATCCTATCGAGTAGATTTCAGCGAGGCGAGCGTATGGTGATGCTTCAGGCTTGATCCCCATGATTCTCTTCACCTCGGCAATATGTTCCGGATCCACTATATCATCTCCAAAGAGCTTTTGAAAAATCTCACCGGTGGTTTCAAGGTCGTATGAATTTTCCGCTTTCTTCTCCGGTGGGAAATCCACTTCCAATGCTCTTGCCATTCCCTTTTGATTAGGGAACGGTCTCCTCTTGTCGAATACTTCTCCGTAATCAATAGGAACCCAATCCATTGGTTCGAACTCCCTTAGTGGCTTCGCCCTTGACATGCTTCTCTTGTTCGTCTCATTTGGTGTGGCGAAGTTGACGCTTGGTGTAGTTCTTGACTTGATGTGTTCTTGTTCAAGCTTTTCCATGATTGGTTCCTCTTTTGTGACTTCCGGGTTGCCTCTTTAGAAAAATCAGCAAGCTTCTTCTTCCTTGAATTGTATTCCGGCTCTTCCGCAAGTCTTGTCTCCCAATCTCTTCGCATGGCAGCCGCTTTACTAACTTTTTGTAGAAGTTGGGCGGCTTCCGTGAGTGTTTTCTCCATGAGATCCCCACCCGCACACATTTCGACATGTTGCATGCAACTAGGGGTTAGGGAAAAGAAAAATGTATGCAAGAGTACGTCACCGATGAAGTCGAGTTTTGGTCCTTGTTCGATCAATCCATTAAACCTATCCCAGGCTTGGTCTACCCTTCCTCTTCTCCTTGCATGAAAGTGATCACTTGCCTCCTTAGATGTTGAACCTTGCTAATTGGAAAGAACTTCTCGCAAAACTTCTTTGTCAACTTGTTCCAATTGCCTTCAACTTCAAAGGACGCAACCGAATACCATGTCTTTGCATTGCCGGCAAGTGAGTAGGGAAAGAGATTCCATTTGAACCATTCATCGGGAACTCCTTCTTGACGCACCGTGTTGCATATTGTCGTGAAATCCCTTATGTGTCTATATGGGTTCTCCGTAACCATCCCTTCAAATGGGTTCGCCGCCACCATCTTGATGATCTTGGATTTAATCTCATACTTGGTCGCTTCGAGCTTCGAATCCGACTCTTGTACTTTTATGTCTTCACATCGAGGGCTAGCGTAATCCCTTAATGATTTCTCCGGTTCTTCCACGGGTTGATTAACGAACGCCATCTAGACAATAAGATAAAAACAAAAACAAAAACGAAACAAGTGTTTTTCTAGATAATATATGTTAGATAAAGCAAGTAAAAGGTAAACTAAAATATAAAACTAAGTTAGATGCAAATCAAACGATGTAAACTAACTTGCTCCCCCGGCAACGCCGCCGCCAGAAAAAGGGGGCTTGTTGACGGATAAAAGACGTATCCCTCTACGATCCGCAAGCGTATGGACCCCACACCTTTTTCACCACGGGATTCCCAAGGTTCTTGTCAATCCGCGGAGCAAGGGGATTACAAGCGTTCGATCTACAACGACACACTAGCTACTAAAACCCTAACTATTATTATACTAAAAAACAACTAAACTATACTAGAGAGAATGATTAAGATATCAAGATAAAAGACACTCGCCCACGGGTCTACGATACTAGAGCATGCAATCGCTTAAAGACATGAAAACCAATCTAATCTATCGGGGTTGTGACCACGGTTTCGCCCTTTCCCTCCTCTCGTACTGTCACTACGCGAAGGTATTCATGACTAGACCTTTGATGGACACGGCGTATTGAATGGATCCAAGGAAGCATTGGAGCTCATACTCCCTTTACGGCATGGTAGCTAACCTTAAGCATGAAAGTATATTCAACACAAGATGATAGATAGATAATCCGACAAAGTGCGATTACATCTCAATATCGATTACAACCCATGGACGAATGAGAAGATTACCCCATCAAGGTGCTGATCATGGCACCGTTGGTCATGGTTTCCCTTCCGCCGGTGTCTTCCTTCTTCTCCACAAGGGGTGCTTCCTTCGAGGTGGTTGATCTCCCGCCGGAGATCCTCCTCCTCTCTCTCTAGCTTGTGGATGGCCTTCTGGTGCGAATGACTCCTCTCCTCCGTATTGGCGGTGCCTCGGGGCTTTTAGGGTTGAAGATCCTTCGAGGGCAAGGAAAATGGGACCAAACCAGCGCCAGAACTGGGCTGGGCCGACCGGCCTGGGCCCAGTTCGGCCCGGTTCGGTCGCCCCTTTTGCTCCGTGGGTCCTCATGCACTTATGTACTTTGCCCCCTCCACTTGCATGATTTTGATGATGTTATCCTCGCGTCCAAGATGGAGGTTCTCTTCGCATGAAGTTCGATCTTTTACGCTTCAATCCCCGGGGTGTTCCTTGTAGCACTTCGGTCCTTGCCACCTTTGGAAGTGATTTCATCAAGCTCATGAACACGAACAGACTCCGTAAATGCTCCTTTGAACTTGTTGCAAATCCGTCCTTTATGTCCATGTTTTCCTACATAAACACAACACTTCCAAATGCATGCACAAAGATGAACTTGTTATATGATTAGTGTGCCTAGTGGCGAGTTAGTTCCATAATCAAATCCAAACCAAAGTGTAATGAACATGCTAGGTGCACCAAAATACACCGTCAACATGCCTCGAGGCGCAAGCACGTGGGGAAGGAGCACCTCGGCCGGCGTGCGGCCTAGGGCGGGGTGCGACACGGACGCCGAGGGCGGTCGGCGCACGGCGCGGCGTGCGGCGCGCGCGGCGGCGCGACGCCGGAGCGCGCGGCGCCTTGCCCCTACTTTTGTTTCGCTGGTGTACTGTTTGAGTGAGATTTTCTCCAAAAATTTGAATAAAAGTTGAATAAACTTTGAATACGAAAGCTGTAGATCTAGTCACCCTCTACAACTTTCAAAAAGGCTATAGGGGGTTTTTCTCCACAGATTTTGAATTACACAGTTGCCAACTTTGAATGTCAGCCTGTTTGGCTGAACAGTAGATCCTGCCTTTGCAACCAATTTTTCAAGCTTTTCCACTCAAAATTTGAAATGCCAATCTACATGAAAGTTGTGTCCCTCAACAAGATGGACAACTTTCATAAAGGTAGAATTTTAAGTGTTTAGGTGAATTTTGGAGAACGCGGCAAAAGTTCCGGCAGACACCTATGGACACTAGGGGTGAAAGGGGTTTGACCAAGTCTTTGACCATGGGTTGGCCCCACAAGTGTGTTTACTAGTCAAAGGGGGTCACTAGAGTAGGTTAGTGAGTTTTTTCGGGCTGAGGGCCCAGGTTGACCATGATTTGACCACTGTCAGCTGGGTTGACCGGCTGTTAAGGTTAATTAAAAACCTAGGGCGCCACACTTGCCTTCGTCAGCAGGGTTAGCCTGAGCACCCTCGGTGTCTTCAGCCACTTCGACGTACTGCAGCTCCACTTCAGCTCTTCCTTCCTCAGCTCCGCTTCAGCTCCTCCTTCCTCGGCTTCCGGCACGAGCGAGTAGTCACCGTCAGGAAGATCTACACGGAATGCAATGCAGGGTTCAGGTGATGTGATAGATTGCTTATTCTATCCAACTCTTGTTGGCCATATTCACCTTAACAAACAATTAATTATTAATTCTTTTTCATTAAGGTTATTATTGGTATGGGTTTATTCTTTTAATTAACACTTAAGTAATGTTCTCTTTTATAATTGTTATTTCATGTGAGGATTTAATATTCCACCTTTCAACAACAAAGGTGTGCACCAAAATGTAATTAATTACATTTAATTTCTTAAACAGCAAGGGGTGTATTCTTAGATTTTAAATAAGCCATGCAACCATTTTAGAAGGGGGTCACAAGGAATAAAAAGGACATTTTCCTATTTAACAAAACATTAAACCTATACTTGCCTCCAAAACTTTTATTCAAATAATAAATCACTAAAATTCAGTGGAGGGTTTCTTAAGCACCAATTTACCTATACTAAGCCACTGAACACAGATGCATGCTTGGAAAAGTGAGAAAAATTAATTATACCAAAAATAACAAAAGCTAGCTACTAAAGAAAGATAAATGCATACAAAAATAAATAAGCATCCAATTGATCCAAACTTTATTACACATGCTCTCTAGTCCAAAACTATCCTAGGAATGCAGCAAGTACATCTAGAACTACCACTGATCTTGCATTATTAATTTACAAAGGAAATCAAGCATAAATCAAGAATAAATACTTCAGTTAATTATAAAATTGTGATTAATTCACCATAGGTGTATTCTGGCATAAAGAGACCACATGCAAAAGTTGGGAACAAAAACATAATTATTTTTAACTACAAAAATCATCAGGACAGATTCTGCATAAATGGAAAACAATTCATACAAAGAGCTTTATATCATAACTTTGTGCAATTTTTGGTACAGAAGCTAGCCATAACATAACACCCAACATATCCAGAAATTAGATACAGAGGACTTAGGGATTTTGAGATATCACAGATCTAGGTTTTTCGCATTTCTATTTTTCATGCCAAAAATATCAGGAAACATCCTAGACAAGTTTAACCAAAGTTGTAGTACTCTTCACCAGGAGTCTATCAAAATTGAGTTTGCATTTTTTTTAATATTCTACCATTTTCTAGAGATTTTACAAGAATCAGCAAAGTGACTATACTATTGAAGATGTACTTTTACGTCGGGGTCCCTACAAAGATCTAAGGCATCACAAACATGCCCTTGGTTTACAGAAAAACCCTTGGAAGGACCCCGAGCCTTGCAATGTGGCCCTTGGGGTGGGGAGCGGTGCGGCTCCGGCCAAATCCGGCGAGGCCGGCGGCGCTCCCGGCCGTGTAGGGGCGCAGGGAGGAGGGCACGCTCACCTAGGGCTCGCTTGTGCTCGGAGTTGGGATGGAAGGACACCCGACGTTGGCGCACGGCGATGACCGGCGGTGACGGTCGCGGTGGCCGCGACTTCGGCGAGGGGAGCGCACGGGCTAGGCAACAAGCGACACTAGGGGCACCAGGGAGCCCTAGGGGCGGTGCCCGGGTGATTGGGTGACTCTAGGAACGGCGCGAGGCTAGAGCTCGGCGGTGGTGGATTCCATGGCGGGTGGCACGGCAATGGCGGGCGGCTCGGCACGACACGCGCGCGAGGGGGGTGCGACCTTAAATAGGCACTCGCCGGTGACGTAGTAGTGGCAGCGAAGATACCGCTGTGGTACGGCGGCGTCTCGGTCAGTGCGCGTACGGCGGGCGCGGGACCGACCGGCGGTCCGCCCGGTGGGCGGCGCGCGCGTACGACGCGATGGCGAGAGGCGATGCATGGTGCGGGATAAAAACGAGGCGCATTGGGGCGCGGACGCCCGGGGAAGGTGAGCGGCCGGGGTGGCGTGCGGGCGCGGACGCCGAGGGAAGGTGCGCGGGCCGGGGTGGCGTGCGGGCGCGCACGGCGGGCATGGACGCGCGGGAGCGCGCGCGACATCGCGGCACAGCCGGCGCCCTGGCCTGAACTATTTTAGACTAGGTGACTTTGAGAATGATTTTCTACAAAATTTTTTACTGAAGTGCACAAAGCGATGAATGGGAAAGTTGTAGATCTAACTATCCTCTACAACTTTCACAATGGCCATATGGTGTTTTTCTCAACAGATTTCGCACAAAAAGACCCCAAAGTTTGAATGCCATTCTGTGTCAATGAACAGGAGGTGCTGGCAATTGACCAAGATTTCCACCCTTTTCCACTCAGAATTGGAAATGCCATCCTACATGAAAGTTGTGTCCCTCGACAAACTAGACAACTTTCATATTGGTAGATTTTGAAGTGTTTAGGTGAAATTTGGAGAACACGGCAAAAGTTTCGGGAGACATTCAAGGTCACTAGGGTTTAGGTAGGGTTTGACCGTGCATTTGACCAAGGTTTGACCACACAGGTGTATTGACTTGATCAATAGGGTCATTAGGGTTGGTTGGTGAGGTTTTCGAGGTGAGGACCTATGACAACCCCATCCGAGATAATTCTGTACTATCGCCTAAACCACTCCATTGGGTCATTAAGTGATAATAAAGAATCATCCTGTTGAGTGTTGCCGGGTTTACACCCGGTAAATCACTTGAAATCACAGAGAGGATCGAACGTATGCATTAAACTCCCATGAAGGAGAGTCCAGAGTGCCTTAAACATTAATACCAATCTCCCCGTAGGGTCCATTATTACAAATCATAGTTCTTGACATAAAAGTAAATGATTCAGAGTTTTCTTAAAACGGTGGAAGTACTAATAGCGATACGATATGACATCACCGAAGGCCATCCGTGAAGCCATTACTCGGCGTCATCATCCACCCATTCCAGCTCCCAGCCGGGTGGAATCTCACCAGGCCAAACAACTTCACCTGAAAACAACAATTATAGCAAGACTGAGTATACTAATACTCAGCAAGACTTACCCGACATAAGTTACCTCTAGACATGTAGGCTTTTGGCTGGTGGGTTTGTTTTGCCAAAAGCAACTAGGATCATGGATCCTTACTTGCAATATTTTAGCTCTGATTCTAGTAAGATTATCATTATTATAATGAGCAACTAATACAATCAAGAATTGTACAAAACAATTAATTCACGCAGAAGATTTCACATAGTTCCATCATTAAGGGATATCATAGCCAGCTGATTAAGCAGTCTCGGATAACGGTGAGAGGCCGACAATCGATTGATTCATAAACCCTTGCAAGGTAAACCTAAACACACAGAGCGGTGCCCCAACAGAGCCGACACCGACCAAACGGTTCCCAAAAATCCTCGGGTTGGGATAATAGCCTACAGTCCCGGGTACAAGGCTATCTGGCATGCCCCACCTAGTACACCCAGCCTCACACAAGTACCCTCCTCCAGTTGCAAGCCGGGTAGGAGACGAATCGAGAGTAGTAGTAGTAGTAGTAGTAGTAGTAGTAAAATCTCGTGTCATTTCATTAAGGTACTAGGCTTACCGGTCCCATTCCCGACAAGTGCTTAGTACGTTCAAAAGCTTAGCCCACAAAGCCACTGGACCGGAGCCCAAATCCCATGCTCTTACCACATGAGCAATCCATTTATAAAAGGGGTGATTTCAAAAGGAAATCCTATTCTCGCGAGTGACGAACATCACTCGACTTTTACCGGGTCCTTAGAGCATAGCAGCTAACGACCTAGCATACTAGTAAAAGAACATAGGCACCTAGGGATCATGCAACTAGGGTTTCATTCAATTCCTAAACGTAAATGCACATAGAATAACAAAGATAGTTGCATAAATTTAAATAAAACATGGGTTAATGATAAAACCGGGGCTTGCCTTAGTTAGCACAAGCAGTTAAACAATCTTCCGGACGTTGGTGTAAGTGCAATCAAGCTCTATGAGGGTTTTGGTGATGTTGACCACACAATTAAAGAGCTAATGAGCCTTTGAGTCTACTGTGCAGCATAGAGTTATTATCACAGGTGCAAAAGAAAGATTGGAGACCCCTCAACTTATTAAAGAAGGATGCCTATGCTACTTGAAGGAGTTTTATTTATTTTACTTTTTGAATTTGAGTATAGGGCAATCCGTACTATCAAGAGAGATACTAATGGTGAGTTAGGGTGGTTTCAAGTGCTCATATTCCATCTTTCTCAAACCTTAATCCTCACCCCAAGGGAAGTGACCTGCAGCTGTTTTGCCCCTGCTGTTTGTTGTTCGAAGGTTCCAAAGTTTTTCTCGGAGGTTCTGACCGTACGGGCTATAGTCTGTAGAGTTTTCAAAAGTCGGAAGTTCCGAGATTTTTCTCGGAGGTTCCGAACTCTGGAATATAGCCGTTACTGTTCTGGATCTGGGGGTATTTATACCCCTTGGTCCCCCAACGGTTATCTTGTTCCTCCCACCTACGTAACGCCGTTCTAAGCCGTTTTCTCTCACCTTGCATTCACTCCTAACCTACTCTCTTCCAAATCCTTGCCTAGCATTGATTGAGAGTGGATTCTTGAAGTGAGTTAGTGAGCCAATCTCTCTCTCCTTGGTACTTGAGCACTTGGAAGAACCCTAGCAAGCTTGGAGGATCTATTACTCTTGGAGCCTTGCTCCTAGACGGATAGAGGTTCTTGGAAGCTCTCCAAACCGATTTGTGGAAGCTCCAAGGTGTTTGTATTACCCTTTGTGATTCTAGTGGAAAGCCTCCACCTATTACCCAAAGTAATAGGTGTGAGAGAGGAGTTGACCTTTGTGGTCACTAGCCTTTGTGGCTTCCTCAACAACGTGGACGTAAGCAAGCTTTTGTGGCGAGCTGAACCACGGGATAAATCTTTGTATCATGCGTGCTCTTGTTTACTTACTTGTTCATGCTTGTTCTTGACTAGATCTATTAGGGTTTTCTCCCGATCTACTTTGCGGTACCTTCCTAGCTTGTCCTTTGCTTAGAAATCTTCTTGCTAGGTCCTAAGTACCTCCTAGAATTTAGTAGATCTGGTTTTCATCAAGTTATTCACAGCTCAAGTTATTTATGCTCTGTTCTAACAGCTGCCAGAAGTTCTGAGTTTATTCTCGGAGGCTACCTCGTTCGGAGGTTCCGAGAATAATCTCGGAGGTTCTGGAGTCTGACAGTGTTTTCGCAAAAAAGTTTAAATTCCGTGTGCGGTGCCTATTCACCCCCCCCCCCTCCCCTAGGCCATATTGCCTCGATCCTTTCAATTGGTATCGAGCCTGGTTATCCTCATAAACA
Organism: Cenchrus americanus; assembly: GCA_947561735.1. Classification (NCBI taxonomy): domain Eukaryota; kingdom Viridiplantae; phylum Streptophyta; class Magnoliopsida; order Poales; family Poaceae; genus Cenchrus; species Cenchrus americanus. The sequence continues at coordinate 200,095,787 of OX387240.1, forward strand.
CCTAACCGTGTGAGGATCCGGCAAGTGATGATGACAAGCAAAAAGAAGAGGAGTTTGAGGACATACCAAGCGAGGCCGAAAGTGATGCCTCGGAAGTGGGCAACACATCAGCCCAAGAGAAGTTCGAAAAGCTCAAAAAGGTCGTGAAGGAAAGCTCCAAGGAAGAAAGCAAGAAAAGAAAGAAAGAGAACAAGAAGAAAGAAGAAGAAGAAGAAGAAGAAAAGAAGAAAGAAGACAAGAAGCAAGAAAAGAAGAAGAAGAGAAAGAAGGAAGAAAAGAAAAGAAGAAAAAGAACACCTTCACCATCTCCATCACCATCCTCGTCATCCTCATCGTCGTCCTCATATAGTGAGAATGGAGACGATGATGATGAGTACTACGGCACAAGAATTCCCAAGCGAACAATCAAGCCTAAGTCGAAGCTCAAAGCAAAGAATGACTACGAAAGTGTATCCTTTAACTATGACTCCTTGGATGTCAAATCCAAGGATGATGTGACTATTCCCGTTGGCAAATTACCCCAATTTGATGGGACTAACTTTGCCAAATGGAAGCATATGATGAAAGCTTATCTAATTGGCTTAAGTTTGGAATTGTGGAATATTGTGTGTGTAGGTTTTGATGATCCCAAAGATTTTAGAAACCTCACTCCAAGTGACCGTAGCAACATTAGGAGGAATGGTCAAGCTACAAGCATACTCCTTAGTGCCTTGAATGCCCAAGACTACAACCGTGTTAGTGGACTTGAGATTGCAAAGGAGATTTGGGACATTCTCCACATTGCACATGAGGGTGTTGACAAGGTCAAGAAATCCAAGTCAACATATTGATGGACGAACTCAATAGATTTACTATCTTTGATGGAGAAGGGCCACAAGAGATGTTTGATAGGTTGATGGTCATTGTTGGAAAGATAAGGGGTCTAGGTGGTGATTAGCTAGATAACCACTTTGTTGTGAAAGTGATGTTGGAGGCCTTTGCTCCAAGAAATCCCACTCTAGTCACCTTGATTAGAGAGAAGAAAAGGTTTGAGGAGCTCTCTCCAAATGATGTTCTTGGGAGAATTCTTACACATGAGCTCATGGATAAGGAAATCCAACATAGAAAGAAGATTAGGGAGTTGGAAGCTAAGTTAAACAACTTGAAGGTTAAAGAGGTTGCTCTCTATTCCCACAAGTCAAGCAAACCCTCCTCTTCATCCAAGCACACTACTTCTTCCAAGCCTCTTAAGTCAAAATCCAAAAGGGTGGAAGTAGAGAGCTCCACAAGTGATTCGAGTGAAGATGAAGATGAAGGTTCTCATGTTGAGATTGGGGACATGGCCTTGTTCATGAAGACTTACAAGAGAGGATTGAAGAAGCAAGGGTACAAGTTTGCCAAGAGGAAGTTTCCCAACAAGAAAAAGAGAACTTGCTACAATTGTGGAAGCACCGAGCACTTCATTACCGATTGCCCTAATAAGAAAAGAGAAAATAGGAATGACAAGGGTAAAGGGAACTACAAGAAAGACCAAAAACCACACTACAAAAGAAGACACTATGGTGGAGAAGCCCACATTGGTCATGAATGGAACTCCGGAGATGAAAGCTCTAGTGAAGAGGAAGGGAAGAAAATTGCAACCGTGGCTATCAAGAAGCTTCCCTCTACCTCAAGGTTGTTCAACAATTTAACCGATGATGAAGAGAGCACATCCATTCATTGTCTCATGGCCAAGGGCGAGAAGGTAAAAACTAACCCAAAACCCTTTCCTCAACCTAGTGATGAGTCGGAAATGGACTCTAGTGATGATACTAGTGATGAAGAAGCAAACCAACTTGTTCGTGAAATGGATGAGCAACCTAGAGATTTTATGGCTAAGCTAATAGTAGAACTAGAGAAAATCCAAGACACTATTATCTCCGATAGAAGTGAGATTGAGAAAGACAAAGAAAAAGAGCAAGACTCGGAAGCGCATGTTTCCAAGGCCCCTAACACTTGTATGCAGGTTCAAAATCATCCAATAATGCCTAGAAGAAACTTGAATCCCAACAAGAGCAAGGCCCATGCATCTAGAGACATACCTCCTAGCTATGTGTTGAGACGCAACAATGTTGGTAAAGTTGTTGCCACGTATGTTGGAAATGAGTCCAACATATATGTGAAAAGATCACTATGGGTTCCAAAAGTTTTGGTTACTAACTTGGAAGGCCCCAAGTCAAATTGGGGACCTAAAAGAAGGAACTAAATTGTTTTGTAGGCATACTCCTCCGGTGGATCAAGTTGGGTGCTTGATAGCGGATGTACACATCATATGACCGGAGAAAAGAGTATGTTCTCATCCTATCTCCATTTGGAAGGACCAAAGGAAACCATTGCATATGGAGGGGATACAAAAGGAGAAGTCATTGGCGTAGGTGATTTCCCTATATCTCAAAATTATTCAATTACAAATGTTCTTCATGTTGATCCGTTGGGTTACAATCTATTATCAGTTTCACAACTTAGTGAGATTGGTTTGATTGCCACTTCTCGGATAAGGGTGTGTCCATCATAAGAAGGGAGGATTCCTCTATTGTCCTCACGGGTCGCTTGAGGGGGAGGCTTTACCTAGTTGATCTCAACAAAAGTAAAGTTTCTCCCAAGACTTGTCTAGTGGCAAAATCTAGCATGGGTTGGCTATGGCATCGCCGTCTAGCCCATGTTGGCATGAGGAACTTGGCCAAACTTTTGAAAGATGAACACATCCTTGGACTAACAAATGTACATTTTGAGAAAGATAGGATTTGCAAAGCATGCCAAGCCGGAAAGCAAGTAGGAGCACCTCACCCACCAAATAGCATCCTCACTACTTCAAGCCCATTGGAGCTCATCCACATGGATATATTTGGACCGGTGGCCTTCATAAGCATTGGCGGTAACAAATATGGCTTGGTTATTTTTGATGATTATTCTCGCTTCACGTGGGTGTTCTTTGTGTTTGACAAGAGTGAAGTGCAAGGAAAGGTGAAGACCTTCATTAGAAGATCACAAAGGGAATTCGGACTACCAATCAAGAAAGTGAGAAGTGATAATGGCTTGGAGTTCCGGAACACGTATGTTGAAGAATTTCTTGATGAAGAGGGCATCAAGCATGAATTTTCAGCACCTTATACCCCTCAACAAAATGGGGTGGTTGAGAGGAAGAATAGAACTCTTATCGAGATGGCAAGAACCATGTTGGATGAGTACAAGACTCAAGACATCTTTTGGGCCGAAGCTATCAACACGGCTTGCCATGCAATCAACCGCCTCTATCTTCACAAGTTTCACAAGAAGACCTCCTATGAGCTTATTACCGGTAAAAATCCCAAGGTGTCTTACTTTAGAGTGTTTGGGTGCAAATGTTTCATTCTAAACAAGAGGCCCCGAACCTCTAAGTTTGCACCAAAGGTTGACGAAGGATTTCTTCTTGGTTATGGTCCAAATGAGCATGCTTATCGAGTCTTCAATCTAACCACCGGAAGGATTGAAGTCACGGTAGATTTAACCTTTGATGAATCTAATGGCTCTCAAGTGGAGAAAGTTGACTTAAATGTTGTAGGTAATGAGAAGCCATCTTGTGAAGCAATCAAGCAAATGGCCATAGGTGATGTTAGACCAGTTGAGGCACAAGAGGACGATGAAAAGCACAAGCTTCAACACCACTCGAAGGGCTAGAAGCCACTGGTTCAGGAGCTGTGCAGACTTCAGAGGTTCCGAGAAATTCCTCAGAGGTTCTGGGAACTGGCACTGAAATCCAACCTCCGAGAAATTCCCTGGAGGTTCCGGGGTCTGGAAGTCCAACACCACAAGACACCCTGAATCAGCAAGTTGATCAGCAAGGGGATGTCCAAGCAAGCACATCTGAGCCCCAAGCTGATGAAGATGATGAAGATCAACCTCTACACCAACCTCTTGGACCATCACATCGTCGTGTACATCAAGTCATACAACGGGATCGGCCGGTTGACAATATTCTTGGGAGCATAAGGAGAGGGGTAACAACACGATCTCGCCTTAAGAATTTTTGTGCATTTTACTCGTTTGTTTCCTCTCTTGAACCAACCAAGGTAGAGCAAGCTCTTGAGGATCTGGATTGGGTGGTGGCCATGCAAGAGGAGTTGAACAACTTTGAAAGAAATCAAGTGTGGGAGTTGGTGGAGAGACCAAACACAAACATCATCGGCACCAAATGGGTCTTTCGGAACAAGCAAGATGAGTTTGGTATTGTGACTAGGAACAAAGCGAGATTGGTTGCTCAAGGGTACACCCAAGTTGAAGGGCTAGACTTTGGAGAGACATATGCACCGGTAGCAAGACTTGAAGCAATTCGATTTCTACTAGCTTTCGCTGCCCATCATGACTTCAAGCTCTATCAAATGGATGTCAAGAGTGCATTTCTCAATGGACCACTCTCCGAAGAAGTATATGTTAAGCAACCACCGGGCTTTGAAGATCCCAAGCGTCCTAATCATGTCTACAAACTCCATAAGACGCTCTATGGGCTCAAGCAAGCACCAAGAGCATGGTATGAATGCCTTAAGGATTTCTTGCTCAAGCAAGGCTTTGAGATAGGCAAAACCGATGCTACTCTCTTTACTAGAAAAGTTGATGGTCATATTTTTGTGTGCCAAATATATGTCGATGACATAATATTTGGTAGTGCTAATGAAACTTTTTGTGAAGAGTTTAGTAGGGTGATGACAAAGAGGTTTGAAATGTCCATGATGGGTGAGCTTAAGTTCTTTCTTGGATTTCAAATCAAACAAGCTATAGAAGGGACGTTCATATGTCAAACCAAGTATACAAGGGATATGTTAAAGAAGTTTGACATGGACAAGGCAAAGCCCATCAAGACTCCAATGCCTACCAATGGACACATGGACCTCAATGAAGAAGGGAAATCCGTGGACCAAAAGGTATATCGCTCCATGATCGGCTCTCTTCTTTACTTATGTGCATCTAGGCCGGATATTATGCTTAGTGTGTGCATGTGTGCTTTGGATTTCAAGCTAACCCGAAAGAGTTTCATCTCATGGCCGTAAAGAGAATCTTGAGATATCTAGTGCATACCCCTAACCTTGGCTTGTGGTATCCTAAGGGCTCCACTTTCGATCTACTTGGCTATTCGGATTCCGATGATGCCGGTTGCAAAGTAGATAGAAAGAGTACATCGGGGACTTGCCAATTCCTTGGTAGGTCTCTAGTGTCTTGGAGTTCTAAAAAGCAAAACTCAGTAGCCCTTTCCACCGCCGAGGCCAAGTATGTTGCAGCCGGCGCATGTTGTGCTCAACTACTTTTGATGAAGCAAACCCTAAAAGATTACGGATGTCACTTTTCCCACATCCCACTTTTGTGTGACAATGAAAGTGCCATAAAGCTTGCAAACAACCCCGTAAGCCACTCTCGCACAAAACATATAGACATCCGTCATCACTTCTTGAGAGACCATGAAGCCAAAGGAGATATCATTTTAAGTCATGTGAGCACCAACAAACAACTAGCCGATATCTTCACTAAACCTCTCGATGAGTCAAGGTTTTGTAGCTTAAGGAATGAACTAAATATTCTTGATTCTCGTTGCGTGGTTTGATCTCTAGCATACCATAATTGTTTGCTTCAATCTGTTAGTTTTCTTTGAAAATTTGTTTGAAAAAGCGTGTGTGAAAACTCTATCTTAAAGGTTTTTCAAAATCTATTTTCTTATCCCTAACTTGTCTTAAGTGGCTATAGTTGTGTGTATGATTGTTTGTTTTTCTAGCCACTTGAGTCAAGGGTACCATGACCTAAGGATCTCTGTTGATAGGAAGTTCAAAATCTCTAAGGAGTAAAAGTTAACTGTCTCTGGAATTCAAGTTTCGGAAGCTCCGAGGAAATCTTTGGAGGCTCCGGGCCTCGAAGCTCTGAGAAAATCATCAGAACTTCCAATCTTTACAATCTTAGCGCTCAGTCTCAACTGAAGGGGAGTCAAACGGAATAAAGCATCCGAAGAGAATATTCCTTTACCTAGGATAAACCCGCCGTTCCCTTTCACCGCAGTCATTTCTCTCAGATCCAGTTTACTCTCTCTCTTTCACTCTCACGACGGCAACCGCACCGCACCTCTTCTCTCCACCGCGCCACCGCCGCCGCTTTCCTCGCCGGTGTTGACCGCGCTCCTCGTGGGTCACACGTGCGAGGCCGTGCATCTCTCGTCGTTGGTGGGTCGCAGCAGAAGGGGAAGGAAGGAACCGCTCCAGAAGACCTAGATCCGCTCGGTACGGTACGGAGAAGAAGGAAGAAGACTAGTTCTGCGCCTCTACGCACCTGTGTTGTCGATCTCAAGTCATCACTCTCCATCTCCTTCATCCCAATCAAGGTAATCTGAGGCCTAACCCTAACCCTAATTCCTAGGTCTATCTGCTGTTAGGGTTCTAGATCTTGGATTTGTAGAATGCTGCCTTTTGCCTTGTCCTGAATGCCTGTGATGCAAGTGTAGTTTAGGTTCAGTTGAAAGTTGAATCAAAATACAGAGTGCAGTAAGGTTGACAGAGTCCCAGAGGTTCTGAGAAAATTCTCAGAGGTTCCGAACCCTGTAACCTACTGTAGGCTGACCTTGATTCAAAGTTCCACTGAATTTCACTTCACCTGCAACACCTTATCTCATATCTTTCATAAGCCAAATTCCATCACGTCTGCTTTTTGGTTAAGATTCAGTTGAAAGTTGAATTAATAACCTGTCCCCTGTCAGTACATTGACTTCGGAGGTTCCGAGAAAATTCTTAGAGGTTCCGAAGTCTGTACTAACAAGTGACAGCCTATAATTCAAAATTCCACTAAAGATTAATCAATTGAAGTTTTTGTCTATCCTGATCCTCAGTCTCTATCTGTCCTGATCCCACTCTTATCTGCTACTCTTGTTTCTCCCCGCGGATGTCCGGCACCCCTGGCCGACAAGACATATATCAAGAGGCGAGGCCACTTTTTGAGACACTCGCCGGTGAAAGAGCTTTCAAACTTGCGAGCAAGAGCAACCGTTGGTGGCGGTGGCGCAGAGGGAAGGCAACCCCTTTGAGAGGCAAAGGGGGCGATGCGTTAGGAGGGACAGGATCTGGGTCAGCTGCACATGTAGAGGACAATGGAGGCACAGAGGGAAAGACCATTCCCATAGAGCTTGAGGATGACATGCCATTAGGGGAAATTGACTCCACCTATCTGAAGTATCACAAGAGGCTGCTCAAGAGACACCCTCCAACGAAGTATGATAATTCTGTGTACATTGAGCACACCAATTATGATGGAGCGAGGTTCTTGGTCAAGAAAGCCGAGAGAAGAGAATCCATATGTGAACCCCAAGATGGCAGCAATAGACTATAGGTTTTGGTCTGTTTTTCATTTCAAGTTTTATGAGACAGTTCTAAACACCAAGATGAAGCTGATCAAAATGAAGTGGATTGACTTTACACATCTAGAGGCGACGAGAGGAACTCGTAAAGGACGATGTGCTTGAGTTGGTGGACAAGTACAAAATGAGAGATATCATGAGCTTCAAGTATGACTGGAACATAGAAGTCTTAGCGCAGTTTCATGCCACCTTCTTTCATGAAGACAACAAGGAGACCATACATTGGATGACGGAAGGTGTACACTACAAGATTGACTTTGTCACATTTGCTAGGCTGTTTGGTTTCAGCAAGGAGGATAGGGAGGCTGACATCATTCACTTTGAGGCTCATATGAACCCCAACAAGATTGCCGCCACCTATGAGTATGATGAGCCGCGGATGGCTCTACCACCGCCCCGAAATCCGTGTACTATGTGCTCAACAACATGTTTAGGGAAACCATCTATCCAAAAGGAGAAAGTGACTCAACCAGCCTTAGGAGATTTGCACCAAATCCGCTAGCTAGGTTGCTTCGCCGAGAGCTAGACCATTTTCTCGTGAGCGGGTTTATCCGGTACAACTTGGTGGAAGTGACGAAAGCGGGAAGTGCAACCTGCCCTATGCTCCATACATTATGTACATGATAGAGATGGTTTCGAGGATCAGCTTCAAGAAGGATGTTGAGCATGCATCTTACCAGGTCAAGCAGTGGCAGCATCAGAAGAAGTAGCATGTTGTGGAGGAGCACATTCTCAAGAAGGCCGCACCAAGCAAAGACAAGTCCGGTCCAGAAGGAGGAGAAGAAGGACCCGAAGAAGGCACCCATGCTCGCCGGGACCGCACAAGCCGAGGGGCATGGTGAGGGACACCTGGAGGTACTGCAGATGGACTTCACATCAGTTGTTTGAGCTCAAAGAGGATATGAACAGACTGCTGAAGCACCAGGGGCTGTCTTTCGATGCCATGCACCATCCTCCACCTCTCTTTCCTGATTTTCCCGAGTATACTACTAGTGAGGAGGAGAGTGAGAAGGAGCCTGCCAGTCCCATGGCCGAAGATACACCTCGCTTGCTCACTCGAGGAAGATGAAGAAGATGCTGAGCCACTCGGTGCCAAGATGGCCGGACTTAGGAAGGAGGCTGCTGGTAAGAAGGCCATGGGTTCCTCATCTGGTGGTAGAATCAGAAGAAAGGCCACCGCCGGGAAGACCCGTCAGAAGGCCCATAGACCTGTCCTCGGGATCTGGCTCTGACTTTGGTTCTGACAGCACATTCCCTGAAGCAGAGGAGGATGACTCTGACTTCAGTGATGAGGAGTGATTTACCTAGGTCCTGCTCTCACTTCCTCTCTTCTTTCCTCTCCTTTTTGTTAAACTGTTGACAAAGGGGGAGAGATATGAAGATTGAGAAGAATCTGAAGACCTGGAGCTTCTTTTGGTGGCTGGCTAACCACAACAATTCTTTTGTTCTTTTGGTGAGATGAGAGTGCTAACTATTCTCTCATAAACTCCTGGTGGTTAATGTTGAACTGCTGTAAAGCTTTTAGCTTGCCTCTGTTGGCAAGCAGGTTCTGGTCATGGTCATTTATGGGATTTGCAAACTTTAAAACCTTTGTGATGGATGTAATAGGGCTAGATGTGTTGGATGCTGTTATCTTTATCTAGCCGATATTTCCGGTCATATTGTTGCTCCGCTCGTGTATTGTTGTTTGTTAGAGTATCTGTTGCGACCTTGGAGGTTCCGAGAATTTTTCCGGAGGCTCCAACTCCCGGAGGTTCTCGGAAACTTTCTCGGAGGTTCCGAACTCGCTAACGATAACTCTCCGATTGTTTTCACATGGCATATGCATCATGTATTATCTGCTACACTTCTTTTGCACCCCTCGATGGCTTGAGTACAACTTTCTTGACACTTTTACTCACAATGTATGCAAATTAATTGTCGGTTAAGACATTTCACCCTATTCAAAAGGTACATGCATACATTGAGGGGGAGACTTGTACTCAAATCATCAAAAGCTCAATCTTTCAAATTAAATTGTAAACTTTAATTGGGTTGTCAACATTTACCAAAAAGGGGGAGATTGTAAGTGCAATCAAGCCCTATGAGGGTTTTGGTGATGTTGACCACACAATTAAAGAGCTAATGAGCCTTTGAGTCTACTGTGCAGCATAGAGTTATTATCACAGGTGCAAAAGAAAGATTGGAGACCCCTCAACTTATTAAAGAAGGATGCCTATGCTACTTGAAGGAGTTTTATTTATTTTACTTTTTGAATTTGAGTATAGGGCAATCCGTACTATCAAGAGGGATACTAATGGTGAGTTAGGGTGGTTTCAAGTGCTCATATTCCATCTTTCTCAAACCTTAATCCTCACCCCAAGGGAAGTGACTGCGGCCTACCGTTTTGCCCTCGTTGTTTGTTGTTCGGAGGTTCCGAAGTTTTTCTTGGAGGTTCCCACCGTACGGGCTACGATCCGTAGAGTTTTCAAAAGTCGAAAGTTCCGAGATTTTTCTCGGAGGTTCCGAACTCGGAATATAGCCGTTACTATTCGGATGCGGGGGTATTTATACCCCTTGGTCCCCAACGGTTATCTTCTTCCTCCCACTGCACAGAACGCCGTTCTAAGCTGTTTCTCTCACCTTGCATTCACTCCTAACCTACTCTCTTCCAAATCCTTGCCTAGCATTGATTGAGAGTGGATTCTTGAAGTGAGTTAGTGAGCCAATCTCTCTCTCCTTGGTACTTGAGCACTTGGAAGAACCCTAGCAAGCTTGGTGGATCTATTACTCTTGGAGCCTTGCTCCTAGACGGATAGAGGTTCTTGGAAGCTCTCCAAACCGATTTGTGGAAGCTCCAAGGTGTTTGTATTACCCTTTGTGATTCTAGTGGAAAGCCTCCACCTATTACCCAAAGTAATAGGTGTGAGAGAGGAGTTGACCTTTGTGGTCACTAGCCTTTGTGGCTTCCTCAACAACGTGGACATAAGCAAGCCTTTGTGGCGAGCTGAACCACGGGATAAATCTTTGTCTCATGCGTGCTCTTGTTTACTTACTTGTTCATGCTTGTTCTTGACTAGATCTATTAGGGTTTGCTCCCGATCTACTTTGTGGTACCTTCCTAGCTTGTCCTTTGCTTAGAAATCTTCTTGCTAGGTCCTAAGTACCTCCTAGAATTTAGTAGATCTGGTTTTCATCAAGTTATTCGCAGCTCAAGTTATTTATGCTCTGTTCTAACAGCTGCCGGAAGTTCTGAGTTTATTCTCGGAGGCTGCCTCGTTCGGAGGTTCCGAGAATAATCTCGGAGGTTCCGGAGTCTGACAGTGTTTTCGCAGAAAAAGTTTAAATTTTGTGTGCAGGCCTATTCACCCCCCCTCTAGGCCATATTGCCTCGATCCTTTCAATTGGTATCAGAGTCGGTTATCCTCGTAAACACCTAACCGTGTGAGGATATGGCAAGTGATGATGACAAGCAAGAAGAAGAGGAGTTTGAGGACATTCCAAGCGAGGCTGAAAGTGATGCCTCGGAAGTGGGCAACACATCAGCCCAAGAGAAGTTCGAAAAGCTCAAAAAGGCTGTGAAGGAAAGCTCCAAGGAAGGAAGCAAGAAAAGCAAGAAAGAGAACAAGAAGAAAGAAGAAGAAGAAGAAGAAGAAGAAAAGAAGAAAGAAGACAACAAGCAAGAAAAGAAGAAGAAGAGAAAGAAGGAAGAAAAGAAAAGAAGAAAAAGAACACCTTCACCATCTCCATCACCATCCTCGTCATCCTCATCGTCGTCCTCATCTAGTGAGAATGGAGACGATGATGATGAGTACTACGGCACAAGAATTCCCAAGCGAACAATCAAGCCTAAGTCGAAGCTCAAAGCAAAGAATGACTACAAAAGCGTATCCTTTAACTATGACTCCTTGGATGTCAAATCCAAGGATGATGTGACTATTCCCGTTGGCAAATTACCCCAATTCGATGGGACTAACTTTGCCAAATGGAAGCATATGATGAAAGCTTATCTAATTGGCTTAAGTTTGGAATTGTGGAATATTGTGTGTGTAGGTTTTGATGATCCCAAAGATTTTAGAAACCTCACTCCAAGTGACCGTCGCAACATTAGGAGGAATGGTCAAGCTACAAGCATACTCCTTAGTGCCTTGAATGCCCAAGACTACAACCGTGTTAGTGGACTTGAGATTGCAAAGGAGATTTGGGACATTCTCCACATTGCACATGAGGGTGTTGACAAGGTCAAGAAATCCAAGTCAACATATTGATGGCCGAACTCAATAGATTTACTATCTTTGATGGAGAAGGGCCACAAGAGATGTTTGATAGGTTGATGGTCATTGTTGGAAAGATAAGGGGTCTAGGTGGTGATGAGCTAGATGACCACTTTGTTGTGAAAGTGATGTTGGAGGCCTTTGCTCCAAGAAATCCCACTCTAGTCACCTTGATTAGAGAGAAGAAAGGTTTGAGGAGCTCTCTCCAAATGATGTTCTTGGGAGAATTCTTACACATGAGCTCATGGACAAGGAAATCCAACATAGAAAGAAGATTGGGGAGTTGGAAGCCAAGTTAAACAACTTGAAGGTTAAAGAGGTTGCTCTCCATTCCCACAAGTCAAGCAAACCCTCCTCTTCAGCACACTACTTCTTCCAAGCCTCTTAAGTCAAAATCCAAAAGGGTGGAAGTAGAGAGCTCCACAAGTGATTCGAGTGAAGATGAAGATGAAGGTTCTCATGTTGAGATTGGGGACATGGCCTTGTTCATGAAGACTTACAAGAGAGGATTGAAGAAGCAAGGGTACAAGTTTGCCAAGAGGAAGTTTCCCAACAAGAAAAAGAGAACTTGCTACAATTGTGGAAGCACCGAGCACTTCATTGCTGATTGCCCTAATGAGAAAAGAGAAAATAGGAATGACAAGGGTAAAGGGAACTACAAGAAAGACCAAAAACCACACTACAAAAGAAGACACTATGGTGGAGAAGCCCACATTGGTCATGAATGGAACTCCGGAGATGAAAGCTCTAGTGAAGAGGAAGGGAAGAAAATTGCAACCGTGGCTATCAAGAAGCTTCCCTCTACCTCAAGGTTGTTCAACAATTTAACCGATGATGAAGAGAGCACATCCATTCATTGTCTCATGGCCAAGGGCGAGAAGGTAAAAACTAACCCAAAACCCTTTCCTCAACCTAGTGATGAGTCGGAAATGGACTCTAGTGATGATACTAGTGATGAAGAAGCAAACCAACTTGTTCGTGAAATGGATGAGCAATCTAGAGATTTTATGGCTAAGCTAATAGTAGAACTAGAGAAAAGCCAAGACACCATTATCTCCGATAGAAGTGAGATTGAGGCTTTGCGTTTGGAAGTCAACCAAGCGAAGAGTGTCATAGCTACTCTCAAGGAGGACCTTGCTGCCACTCAAGCTCAATGTAATTCTCTCAAGTTGAGGAATGAAGAGCTTGAGGAGCAATATAGTCTCCTTTGGAGTAGCACCTCACATCCCTCGAAGGTAAAAGGCGACTCTAGTGCTTCTACTAGCAAGGGCTGTGATAGATGTTATCATATTGATATTGAATCTTATGCCACCAACCTTGCTAACATGGAAGCTTTAAAGAAAGAAATTGCTAGGTTGAACTCAATCATAGCTAGAGGATGCATGGGTGAAGAAAACAAAAGGGCAAGATTCACCAAGAGGAAAGTGTTAGAGAAAAGCAAGAATCCAGGCTTTGGATATATTGAAGGTGGCAAAACCAATGAAAGAAAAATCATCAAAGAAAAAGAATGCCTTGAATTCAAGAGTTCTGGATTTCTGTTCTCCCACACCCGGAGGTTCCGACCTCCAAGCCCGGAGGTTCTGGAGTCTGGAAGCCTCGAGCCACTCGCACTGACACCAAACTCGGAGGTTCCGAGAAAATTCTCGGAAGTTCCGGACCGTAAAGAAAAGACAAAGAAAAAGAGCAAGACTCGGAAGTAGCATGTTTCCAAGGCCCCTAACACTTGTATGCAGGTTCAAAATCATCCAATAATGCCTAGAAGAAACTTGAATCCCAACAAGAGCAAGGCCCATGCATCTAAAGACATACCTCCTAGCTATGTGTTGAGACGCAACAATGTTGGTAAAGTTGTTGCCACGTATGTTGGAAATGAGTCCAACATATATGTGAAAAGATCTCTATGGGTTCCAAAAGTTTTGGTTACTAACGTGGAAGGCCCCAAGTCAAATTGGGGACCTAAAAGAAGGAACTAAATTGTTTTGTAGGCATACTCCTCCGGTGGATCAAGTTGGGTGCTTGATAGCGGATGTACACATCATATGACCGAGAAAAGAGTATGTTCTCATCCTATCTCCATTTGGAAGGACCAAAGGAAACCATTGCATATGGAGGGGATACAAAAGGAGAAGTCATCGGCGTAGGTGATATCCCTATATCTCAAAATTATTCAATTACAAATGTTCTTCATGTTGATCCGTTGGGTTACAATCTATTATCGGTTTCACAACTTTGGTGAGATTGGTTTTGATTGCCACTTCTCGGATAAGGGTGTGTCCATCATAAGAAGGGAGGATTCCTCTATTGTCCTCACGGGTCGCTTGAGGGGGAGGCTTTACCTAGTTGATCTCAACAAAAGTAAAGTTTCTCCCAAGACTTGTCTAGTGGCAAAATCTAGCATGGGTTGGCTATGGCATCGCCGTCTAGCCCATGTTGGCATGAGGAACTTGGCCAAACTTTTGAAAGATGAACACATCCTTGGACTAACAAATGTACATTTTGAGAAAGATAGGATTTGCAAAGCATGCCAAGCCGGAAAGCAAGTAGGAGCACCTCACCCACCAAATTGCATCCTCACTACTTCAAGCCCATTGGAGCTCATCCACATGGATCTATTTGGACCGGTGGCCTACATAAGCATTGGCGGTAACAAATATGGCTTGGTTATTGTTGATGATTATTCTCGCTTCACGTGGGTGTTCTTTGTGTTTCACAAGAGTGAAGTGCAAGGAAAGGTGAAGACCTTCATTAGAAGAGCACAAAGGGAATTCGGGCTACCAATCAAGAAAGTGAGAAGTGATAATGGCTCGGAGTTCCGAACACGTATTTAGAAGAATTTCTTGATGAAGAGGGCATCAAGCATGAATTTTCAAGACCTTATACCCCACAACAAAATGGGGTGGTTGAGAGGAAGAATAGAACTCTTATCGAGATGGCAAGAACCATGTTGGATGAGTACAAGACCCAAGACATCTTTTGGGCCGAAGCTATCAACACGGTTGCCATGCAATCAATCGCCTCTATCTTCACAAGTTTCACAAGAAGACCTCCTATGAGCTTATTACCGGTAAAAAGCCCAAGGTGTCTTACTTTAGAGTGTTTGGGTGCAAATGTTTCATTCTAAACAAGAGGCCCCGAACCTCTAAGTTTGCACCAAAGGTTGACGAAGGATTTCTTCTTGGTTATGGTCCAAATGAGCATGCTTATCGAGTCTTCAATCTAACCACCGGAAGGATTGAAGTCACGGTAGATTTAACCTTTGATGAATCTAATGGCTCTCAAGTGGAGAAAGTTGACTTAAATGTTGTAGGTAATGAGAAGCCATCTTGTGAAGCAATCAAGCAAATGGCCATAGGTGATGTTAGACCAGTTGAGGCACAAGAGGACGATGAAAAGCACAAGCTTCAACACCACTCGAAGGGCTAGAAGCCACTGGTTCAGGAGCTGTGCAGACTTCGGAGGTTCCGAGAAATTCCTCAGAGGTTCCGGGAACTGGCACTGAAATCCAACCTCCGAGAAATTCCCTGGAGGTTCCGGGGTCTGGAAGTCCAACACCACAAGACACCCTGAATCAGCAAGTTGATCAGCAAGGGGATGTCCAAGCAAGCACATCTGAGCCCCAAGCTGATGAAGATGATGAAGATCAACCTCTACACCAACCTCTTGGACCATCACATCCTCGTGTACATCAAGTCATACAACGGGATCATCCCGTTGACAATATTCTTGGGAGCATAAGGAGAGGGGTAACAACACGATCTCGTCTTAAGAATTTTTGTGCATTTTACTCGTTTGTTTCCTCTCTTGAACCAACCAAGGTAGAGCAAGCTCTTGAGGATCCGGATTGGGTGGTGGCCATGCAAGAGGAGTTGAACAACTTTGAAAGAAATCAAGTGTGGGAGTTCGTGGAGAGACCAAACACAAACATCATCGGCACCAAATGGGTCTTTCGGAACAAGCAAGATGAGTTTGGTATTGTGACTAGGAACAAAGCGAGATTGGTTGCTCAAGGGTACACCCAAGTTGAAGGGCTAGACTTTGGAGAGACATATGCACCGGTAGCAAGACTTGAAGCAATTCGATTTCTACTAGCTTTCGCTGCCCATCATGACTTCAAGCTCTATCAAATGGATGTCAAGAGTGCATTTCTCAATGGACCACTCTCCGAAGAAGTATATGTTAAGCAACCACCGGGCTTTGAAGATCCCAAGCGTCCTAATCATGTCTACAAACTCCATAAGGCGCTCTATGGGCTAAAGCAAGCACCAAGAGCATGGTATGAATGCCTTAAGGATTTCTTGCTTAAGCAAGGCTTTGAGATAGGCAAAGCCGATGCTACTCTCTTTACTAGAAAAGTTGATGGTCATATTTTTGTGTGCCAAATATATGTCGATGACATAATATTTGGTAGTACTAATGAAACTTTTTGTGAAGAGTTTAGTAGGGTGATGACAAAGAGGTTTGAAATGTCCATGATGGGTGAGCTTAAGTTCTTTCTTGGATTTCAAATCAAACAAGCTATAGAAGGGACGTTCATATGTCAAACCAAGTATACAAGGGATATGTTAAAGAAGTTTGACATGGACAAGGCAAAGCCCATCAAGACTCCAATGCCTACCAATGGACACATGGACCTCAATGAAGAAGGGAAATCCGTGGACCAAAAGGTATATCGCTCCATGATCGGCTCTCTTCTTTACTTATGTGCATCTAGGCCGGATATTATGCTTAGTGTGTGCATGTGTGCTGCATTTCAAGCTAACCCGAAAGAGTGTCATCTCATGGCCGTAAAGAGAATCTTGAGATATCTAGTGCGTACCCCTAACCTTGGCTTGTGGTATCCTAAGGGCTCCACTTTCGATCTACTTGGCCATTCGGATTCCGATTATGCCGGTTGCAAGGTAGATAGAAAGAGTACATCGGGGACTTGCCAATTCCTTGGTAGGTCTGTAGTGTCTTGGAGTTCTAAAACGCAAAACTCAGTAGCCCTTTACACCGCCGAGGCCGAGTATGTTGCAGCCGGCGCATGTTGTGCTCAACTACTTTTGATGAAGCAAACCCTAAAAGATTACGGATGTCACTTTTCCCACATCCCACTTTTGTGTGACAATGAAAGTGCCATAAAGCTTGCAAACAACCCCGTAAGCCACTCTCGCACAAAACATATAGACATCCGTCATCACTTCTTGAGAGACCATGAAGCCAAAGGAGATATCGTTTTAAGTCATGTGAGCACCGACAAACAACTAGCCGATATCTTTACTAAACCTCTCGATGAGTCAAGGTTTTGTAGCTTAAGGAATGAACTAAATATTCTTGATTCTCGTTGCGTGGTTTGATCTCTAGCATGCCATAATTGTTTGCTTCAATCGTTAGTTTTCTTTGAAAATTTGTTTGAAAAAGTGTGTGTGAAAACTCTATCTTAAAGGTTTTTCAAAATCTATTTTCTTATCCCTAACTTGTCTTAACCGGCTATAGTTGTGTGTGTAAATGTTTTTTTTCTAGCCACTTGAGTCAAGGGTACCATGACCTAAGGATCTCGGTTGATAGAAAGTTCAAAATCTCTAAGGAGTAAAAGTTAACTGTCTCTCGGAATTCAAGTTTCGGAAGCTCCGAGGAAATCTTTGGAGGCTCCGGGCCTCGAAGCTCTGAGAAAATCATCAGAACTTCCAATCTTTACAATCTTAGCGCTCAGTCTCAACTGAAGGGGAGTCAAACGGAATAAAGCATCCGAAGAGAATATTCCTTTACCTAGGGTAAACCCGTCTTTCCCTTTCACCGCGTCATTTCTCTCGCATCCGCTTTACTCTCTCTCTCTCTCTTTCACTCTTACGACGGCAACCGCACCGCACCTCTCCTCTCCACCGCGCCACCGCCGCCACTTTCCTCGCCGGTGTTGACCGCGCTCCTCGTGGGTCACACGTGCGAGGCCGTGCATCTCTCGTCGTTGGTGGGTCGCAGCAGAGAGGGAAGGAAGGAACCGCTCCTGAAGACCTAGATCCGCTCGGTACAGTACTAAGAAGAAGGAAGCAGCCTTGTTCTGCGCCTCTACGCACCTGTGTTGTCGATCTCAAGTCATCTCTCTCCATCTCCTTCATCCCAATCAAGGTAATCTGAGGCCTAACCCTAACCCTAATTCCTAGGTCTATCTGTTGTTAGGGTTCTAGATCTTGGATTTGTAGAATGCTGCCTTTTGCCCTGTCCTGAATGCCTGTGATGCAAGTGTAGTTTAGGTTCGGTTGAAACTTGAATCAAAATACGAGTGCGGTAGGTTGACGAGTCTCGGAGGTTTCGAGAAAATTCTCGGAGGTTCCGAACCCCGTAACCTACCGTAGGGTCCGACCTTGATTCAAAGTTCCACCGAATTCCACTTCACCCCGCAACACCTTATCTCATATCTTTCATAAGCCAAATTCCATCACGTCTGCTTTTTGGTTAAGATTCAGTTGAAAGTTGAATTAATAACCTGTCCCCTGTCAGTACATTGACTTCGGAGGTTCCGAGAAAATTCTTAGAGGTTCCGAAGTCTGTACTAACAAGTGACAGCCTATAATTCAAAATTCCACTAAAGATTAATCAATTGAAGTTTTTGTCTATCCTGATCCTCAGTCTCTATCTGTCCTGATCCCACTCTTATCTGCTACTCTTGTTTCTCCCTGGCAGATGTCTGGCACCCCTGCTGACAAGACATATACCAAGAGGCAGTGGCCACTTTTTGAGACACCTGCTGGTGAAAGAGCTTTCAAACTTGCAGCAAGAGCAACTGTTGGTGGCAGTGGCAGCAGAGGGAAGGCAACCCCTAGGAGAGGCAAAGGGGGCAGTCTGTTAGGAGGGACAGGATCTGGGTCAGCTGCACATGTAGAGGACAATGGAGGCACAGAGGGAAAGACCATTCCCATAGAGCTTGAGGATGACATGCCATTAGGGGAAATTGACTCCACCTATCTGAAGTATCACAAGAGGCTGCTCAAGAGACACCCTCCAACGAAGTATGATAATTCTGTGTACATTGAGCACACCAATTATGATGGAGCAGGGTTCTTGGTCAAGAAAGCCAAAGAGAATCCATATGTGAACCCCAAGATGGCAGTAATAGACTATAGGTTTTGGTATGTTTTTCATTTCAAGTTCTATGAGACAGTTCTAAACACCAAGATGAAGCTGATCAAAATGAAGTGGATTGACTTTACACATCTAGAGGCAGCAGAGGAACCTGTAAAGGACGATGTGCTTTAGTTGGTGGACAAGTACAAAATGAGAGATATCATGAGCTTTAAGTATGACTGGAACATAGAAGTCTTAGCGCAGTTTCATGCCACCTTCTTTCATGAAGACAACAAGGAGACCATACATTGGATGACTGAAGGTGTACACTACAAGATTGACTTTGTCACATTTGCTAGGCTGTTTGGTTTCAGCAAAGAGGATAGGGAGGCGGACATCATTCACTTTGAGGCTCATATGAACCCCAACAAGATTGCCGCCACCTATGAGTATGATGAGTGGCGCATGGCTCTACCACGCCCCGAAATCCGTGTACTATGTGCTCAACAACATGTTTAGGGAAACCATCTATCCAAAAGGAGAAAGTGACTCAACCAGACCTTAGGAGATTTGCACCAAATCCGCTAGCTAGGTTGCTTTGCCGAGCTAGACCATTTTACGTGAGCAGGGTTTATCCGGTACAACTTGGTGGAAGTGACGAGAAGCGGGAAGTGCAACTCGCCCTATGCTCCATACATTATGTACATGATAGAGATGGTTTCGGGGTCGGCTTCAAGAAGGATGTTGAGCATGCATCTTACCGGAGTCAAGCGGTGGCAGCATTAGAAGAAGTAGCATGTTGTGGAGGAGCACATTCTCAAGAAGGCCAGCACCAAGCAGCACAAGTCTGGTCCAGAAGGAGGAGAAGAAGGACCCAGCAAGGCACCCATGCCTGCTGGACTGCACAAGCTGAGGGGCATGGTGAGGGACACCTGGAGGTACTGCAGATGGACATCACATCAGCTGTTTGAGCTCAGGGAGGATATGAACAGGCTGCTGAAGCACCAGGGGCTGTCTTTCGATGCCATGCACCATCCTCCACCTCTCTTTCCTGATTTTCCAGAGTATACTACTAGTGAGGAGGAGGGTGAGAAGGAGCCTGCCAGTCCCATGGCTGAAGATACACCTGCTCACTCACTCGAGGAAGATGAAGAAGATGCCTTGAGCCACTCGGTGCCAAGATGGCCGGACTTAGGAAGGAGGTCGCTTGTAAGAAGGCCATGGGTTCCTCATCTGGTGGTAGAATCAGAAGAAAGGCCACTGCTGGAAGACCTGTCAGAAGGCCCATAGACCTGTCCTCGGGATCTGGCTCTGACTTTGGTTCTGACAGCACAGTCCCTGAAGCGGAGGAGGATGACTCTGACTTTAGTGATGAGGAGTGATTTACATAGGTCCTGCTCTCACTTCCTCTCTTCTTTCCTCTCCTTTTTGTTAAGCTGTTGACAAAGGGGGAGAGATATGAAGATTGAGAAGAATCTGAAGACCTGGAGCTTCTTCTGGTGGCTGGCTAACCACAGCAATTCTTTTGTTCTTTTGGTGAGATGAGAGTGCTAACTATTCTCTCATAAACTCCTGGTGGTTAATGTTGAACTTCTGTAAAGCTTTTAGCTTGCCTCTGTTGGCAAGCACGTTCTGGTCATGGTCATTTATGGGATTTGCAAACTTTAAAACCTTTGTAATGGATGTAATAGGGCTAGATGTGTTGGATGTTGTTATCTTTATCTAGCTGCTATTTCTGGTCATATTGTTGCTCTGCCTGTGTATTGTTGTTTGTTGGAGTATCTGTTGCAGACCTCGGAGGTTCTGAGAATTTTTCCGGAGGCTCCAACTCCTGGAGGTTCCGGAAACTTTCTCGGAGGTTCCGAACTCTGCTAACAGATAACTCTCTGATTGTTTTCACATGGCATATGCATCACGTATTATCTGCTACACTTCTTTTGCACCCCTCGATGGCTTGAGTACAACTTTCTTGACACTTTTACTCACAATGTATGCAAATTAATTGTCAGTTAAGACATTTCACCCTATTCAAAAGGTACATGCATACATTGAGGGGGAGACTTGTACTCAAATCATCAAAAGCTCAATCTTTCAAATTAAATTGTAAACTTTAATTGGGTTGTCAACATTTACCAAAAAGGGGGAGATTGTAAGTGCAATCAAGCCCTATGAGGGTTTTGGTGATGTTGACCACACAATTAAAGAGCTAATGAGCCTTTGAGTCTACTGTAAAAGCAGCATAGAGTTATTATCACAGGTGCAAAAGAAAGATTGGAGACCCCTCAACTTATTAAAGAAGGATGCCTATGCTACTTGAAGGAGTTTTATTTATTTTACTTTTTGAATTTGAGTATAGGGCAATCCGTACTATCAAGAGAGATACTAATGGTGAGTTAGGGTGGTTTCAAGTGCTCATATTCCATCTTTCTCAAACCTTAATCCTCACCCCAAGGGAAGTGACCTGCAGCTGTTTTGCCCCTGCTGTTTGTTGTTCGAAGGTTCCAAAGTTTTTCTCGGAGGTTCTGACCGTACGGGCTACGATCCGTAGAGTTTTCAAAAGTCGAAAGTTCCGAGATTTTTCTCGGAGGTTCCGAACCGTGGAATATAGCCGTTCGTTCGGATCCGGGGGTATTTATACCCCTTGGTCCCCCAACGGTTATCTTCTTCCTCCCAATGCCACGAACGCCGTTCTAAGCTGTTTCTCTCACCTTGCATTCACTCCTAACCTACTCTCTTCCAAATCCTTGCCTAGCATTGATTGAGAGTGGATTCTTGAAGTGAGTTAGTGAGCCAATCTCTCTCTCCTTGGTACTTGAGCACTTGGAAGAACCCTAGCAAGCTTGGTGGATCTATTACTCTTGGAGCCTTGCTCCTAGACGGATAGAGGTTCTTGGAAGCTCTCCAAACCGATTTGTGGAAGCTCCAAGGTGTTTGTATTACCCTTTGTGATTCTAGTGGAAAGCCTCCACCTATTACCCAAAGTAATAGGTGTGAGAGAGGAGTTGACCTTTGTGGTCACTAGCCTTTGTGGCTTCCTCAACAACGTGGACGTAAGCAAGCCTTTGTGGCGAGCTGAACCACGGGATAAATCTTTGTCTCATGCGTGCTCTTGTTTACTTACTTGTTCATGCTTGTTCTTGACTAGATCTATTAGGGTTTGCTCCCGATCTACTTTGTGGTACCTTCCTAGCTTGTCCTTTGCTTAGAAATCTTCTTGCTAGGTCCTAAGTACCTCCTAGAATTTAGTAGATCTGGTTTTCATCAAGTTATTCGCAGCTCAAGTTATTTATGCTTTGTTCTAACAACTGCGGAAGTTCCGAGTTTACTCTCGGAGGCCGCCTCATTCGGGGGTTCCGAAAATAATCTCGGAGGTTCCGGAGTCTGACAGTGTTTTCGCAGAAAAAGTTTAAATTTTGTGTGCAGGCCTATTCACCCCCTCTAGGCCATATTGCCTCGATCCTTTCAGTTGGCCCGGGTCTTGCTCTACGGTGACGTAGTGCACGTCTCCTCCTACTCCCTCATACTCGTCAGCTGGCACAAGCGTGTAGCTACCGTCGGGAACTTCTACACAGAGGATGCAATGCAAGACTTAAGTGACCATTTGATTTAATTAATTTCAAAACAACTTATGACAACCATGGGGTGCTTGGTTGACCACATTCACCTAGATAATAATACATTCAGCATACTCTTCCTATAAAGGAACAATATGTGTTGTTTTATTATCTAGACTTTTTAATAGTGACTGTGTACATATATATACAAGTAAATTAATTTAATTCTCACAAAAACAGCAAGGGGTTGGTTATAAACTTGTTAGCAAGTTTTACCACACCAACACATAACCCTTAGGTGACATTTGTGATTTCCCAATTAAATCCAATATTGGACCTACAAATGTTCTTTCGCTTTTAAGCAACAAAATAAATCATAAAACATCGAGAGTGGTGCTCCCTGGTCTCATTGAGTCTATGACAAACTACTGATCACACATGCATACTTTCTTAAGCAATAAAATTAAATATATGAAATATAGCATTTCTATTGACCATAAACAAGATAAATGCATATAAAAATAAATATAACACTTCTGGACTCAAACTTTCACTTATTGTTTCTATGGTCCAAAACAAACCTAAGAATTCAACAAACACACCTAGAACTATTATAGATCTTGATCTATACATTTATGATTAAAAACAAGCATAAATCAAGAAATAATATTTCTAACAGAGATAAAATCATGGTCAATTCACCCAAGGTGTATTTTAGCATAACATGACAATAGCCAAAAGTTGGGCTCAAAAATAATTATATTTTAAGCTACAAAAATCATCTAGGCAGATTTTTCAATATCACAAGATAATTTATATAAAAAGATTCCTTCAGTAACTTTGTGCGATTTTTGGCACAGGACCTACACATGATAGTTCTCACAACATATCCAAAACCCAGCTCAAGATCATGTAGGGATTTTTCAGAATCACAGATCTAGCTATTTCACATTTCAATTTTTCAAGCAAAAACTAAAGCTCAAAAGTATATACATGCTTTGAGAAAGTTGCAGTTACCTAGAGCACAACAAAATTGGTTTTGCAATTTTTGGATTTTTCAGTGATTTTATACGATTTTTCAAAGTTATAGCTAAAACACACAAAGGAGTGAAGAATCATTTTGCGAGTGGCCCCCTGGAAAGATCTGGGAGTTCACAACAAGGTCCTTGGTTTGCACAAAACTCCCTGGACTTACTTGGGACCCTACAATGTGGCCCTTGGGGCACCGGGGCGGCACGGCCGGCCGAATTCCGGCGAGGCCGGCGGCGAGGGTGGCCGGGAAAGTGGGGGAAAGGGGTCTAGGAGTTGCATAGGCTTGATTTGAGTACTCACCCGTGGCGGAACTCGTGCCGGCGGGCGGCCACGGCGGAGACCAGCGGCGGCGGCCACCGGAAGCTCCACTCCGGCGAACCGGCGGCTCGGTCGGGCCAACAGGCGAGCGTGGAAGCTTTGTGGGTGCAAGAGGAAGGTAGGAGTGGCACGTGTTAGCGTTGCAAGTGGCTGGAGGGTGGAGCTCACCGTGAGCACCGATGGGGCGGCAATGGCGGCTCGGTGGTTCTGCAACGCGCGTGACGGACGGTGTCGACCCTTTTATAGCCAAGCTTTGAGTCGGCGAGGGAGATAACTTGCGCACCAAGGCGAGGGAGGGCAGTACAAGGTGTGTCGTGGGAAATGGGCCGGCAGTGACGTGCGTGGGCGCAGGCCGGGTACGGCGGTGCGGCCGTTGGTTGGACGGCGCGGCGTGGACGCGTGGCGCGCGCGCGGCGGGAGAGGAGGGCGGTGGCATGGCGGTTCTCGGAGCGGCGCATGGCCCGACGGACGCTAGCGTGCCTCGGCGTGAGGGCCAGGGAGAAGAACCGCGGCGGCGCGCACGGCATGTCGCGGGGCACGCGTTCCGGCGTTCAGGCGCGAAACAGGCAATGTACCCCTGTTTGATTGCCATTTCCTCCCGATTTTTGAACTAAAGTGCTACAAACAATCTATACCAAAGTTGTAGATCAGCTGACCCTCTACCACCTTTACAAAGGCCGTATAGGGTTTTGATCAATGTATTTTGCATAAAATGCAGTGGAACATTGCAGAAAACTCGGCTCCAGTGAATAGTGTTTGGAGGCGTTGACTTGCATTTTTCACGCATTTCCACTCCAAATTTCAAATGCCACTCAACATGAAAGTTGTGTCCCTCGACAAAACACACAACTTTTACATTGGGGGATTTTGAAGTGTTTAGGTGAAATTTGGAGAACGCGGCAAAAGTACCGGCTGACACTTGAGGGCAAAGGGATGTTCAAGGGGTTGTGAGTTGGGTTTGACCAAGGGTTGACCAAGGTTGACCAAAAGGGGTCATTAGGGGTCATTGGTGATGTTTTCGAGGTGATGGCCCAGGTTGACCGTCGTTTGACCAAGGTCAACTCGGTTGACCGGACCATTAAGGTTAAAGAACCCGGCTGAAAACCTGGGGCGTCACAGCCTACCCCCTTAAACAGAATCTCGTCCCGAGATTCGACAACAAGATTAGAGCAACACTTTATAACAAGATAAGGGTTACAAAGATGGAAAACATACTCGCTTATATTTCTAGACAGCGAGAATTCAGATAGGGCAAAAGATACACGGTGCTCTCCTCGCTGCCTCAACGCTGTTCATGAGGGAGCAGGCGATGGATGTGTACATGGAAAACTAAAGGAAGACAAACTTCGCCGACGATGCAGAGGTACATCTCTGCAAGCGTCCAACGGGAGGACTCGAACATTTCCACGAATTAAGGCATGGTCGGCGATGCAGCTGGGGTTCTTCTCTCGGTCTTCTTTGAGCTTCTTCTGGAGGTCATCGACGAAGACGGCGAAACAGCTTCCTCGGTGAGTGGCGAAGCAACAACAGAGATGGGCTAGTGGCGGGTTGGCCAAAAACTAGCCGGAGGGGAAAAACAAGAGTGGCGGCAATGTTGAGCTCGAAAGTAGGCGAGACTTGGCAATGGTGACACCGCGGAAGGGTTTCCCTTTTTTTAGCTCAACGGAACGCAACGGTCATCCCAACCGACTGAGGTAGGGACTAGCGGAGCGGTCCGGCGGTTACCACACGGGGCTCAATAATGGTCGGCCCGTGAGGTCTCGACGACGTGATCGTGGCCGCGGGAAAAGAGATGGTAGGGCGACGCTACGGTGTCGTACCATCGTGGCACTGAAAAGAATGGGGTCCAACGGTCTAAAGATCTGTCAAACTCTTGCTCAGCCCCGCTTTTCATCCATAGACTGATGGGCAATCTGAAGTTACTAATTGCACTATCACTATGTATCGCTGGTGCTTGGCTGGTGATCGGCCTCGTTCCTGGATTACTTGGTTGCCGTGGGCTGAGTATTGCTATAATTCTTCCTTCCAGACAGCCATTGGTCTCAGTCCGTTCTAGGTGGTTTACGGACATCCTCTTCCAGCTTTGATCCAGTTTAAACTTGGGTCTGCCCGGGTTGCAGCTGTGGACAGCCAGCTCCGCGATCGTGATGAGTTTCTTGCTGAAGTTCGGGACCGTCTTTTGCTTGCTCAGGAGGTTATGCGGTTTCAGCATGATAAGAAGCACCGGGACCTTGGCTTTGATGTTGGTGATTGGGTCTGGCTGCGTTTGCATCACGAACTGTTGTGGGCATTACTCCTGCATGTGCCACGAAGTTGGGTCAGCGCTATTTTGGTCCTTATTTGGTGTTGACTTGTGTTGGTTCAGTCGCTTACCACCTGCAGTTGCCACCCAATGCTCGCATACATGATGTGTTCCATGTCGCCTTGTTGAAGCCCTTCACAGGAACTCCTCCTTCAGATACACCAGTGCCTCTTTCTGCTTTGGTTCATGGTAGGGTGGTGCCTGTACCTTTATCAGTAGTCCGTGCTCGCCTGTATCGTGGTATTTGGGAGTTGTTAGTACATTGGGAAGCTCAGGCGGTAGTTGATGCTACTTGGACACCAGTAAGCGACTTCAAGAAGATTTATCCATCCTTTTAGCTCGAGGACGAGCTGTTCCAAGGGGAGGGGGGAAATGTTATGGACTCCTTCTATTATAAACATACATATGGGCGCAGGAGGAAGCCCAGGGAGTCCACAACTCCTAAAAGAGAGTTTTACTCGTATGCCATTAAAAAAGTTGCCTCGACTTTGTGTGCCATTGAAAGTTGAGTTCGCACCCACATGCCATCGCCTCAAACTTTTGTGACCCACGTGCCATTCTGTTAGCAATCTGTGAGATTTTCACCGTTAGAGGCCCTGACATGTGGGACCGGGCATGTGAAATGTCCATTTTACCCTTTGAGTGGGTCCTTCCGTTTCCCCTCCCGCGCGCGCTCCTCGTCTCCCATGGCCTGGAGCTCAGGCTCCCCGTGCCACCTGCCAAATCGAGCGCCGCCGCCGCACCTTCCGCGCAACCGGCCGGAGGCCGAGCTCCTGCGCCGCCGTCGCCTCCGCGACCGGTCGGAGGCCGAGCTCCCTCCCGCCGCCCGCGCCTCCGCGCCCGTCCGAGACGAGCTCCCTCCGCTACCGCCTCCGCGGCCGGCCGGAGATCGAGTTCCCTCCGCCATGAGCGCCGCGCGGCGGCCGGAAGTGGAGCTCCCTCTACCGCCGCCCCCGGCGGCCACGGGCGAGCTCCGCGGGCGCCACTCACGCGGCCACGGCCGAGCTCCGCGGCCCCCCCCGGCCCGTAGATCGAGCACCCCCGCGCCGCGTGCGGCCGTAGCTCGCGCTCCCGGCCGAACGTCGCCCTCCCTCGCGTCTAGCGCAGGCCGAGGGCGGATCTAGAGCTGGGAAGAAGAAACAGAGGATAGCTGGGGAAGAAAAGCAGAGGACCCACTTTGCAGTGACACAAAGGGTAAATTGGACATTTCACATGCCCGGTCCCACATGTCAGGGCCTCTAACGGTGAAAATCTCACAGATTGCTAACAGAATGGCACGTGGGTCACAAAAGTTTGAGGCGATGGCATGTGGGTGCGAACTCAACTTTCAATGGCACACAGGTCAGAGGCAACTTTTTTAATGGCATACAGGTAAAACTCTCATCCTAAAAGTGGCTGAGAGAGATATCTCTGTAATTTCAGTTGGATTAGGGAGAGAAAATAGGAGATACGTTTGTTAGGGGATTTGGTTAGTTGCTTGAAATCCAAGAGAAGGCCTCCCTGATCTATAGAGGGAAGGCTGGTAGTTTGTATTTAGGTTATCGAAGAAATAAGCTCTCCCGTTCTGGGCGTGAGTTGCCTTCGACGGTGGCTCCTCCGACCGCCGGCGACGGAAGCTCCTCGCCGCCATATGTCCTTCGCTCCTGCTCTCAAGCTTCTCTACTCCTCCACTCTTCTCTGCGTTCCCCTAGACGGCCACGCCGTATCAATAAGGCTTACGATTGCTAGGAAAATACCATGTAGTTGTAACCTTCAACACATTTTCATTGTTAAGTTGGGAAAGACTATCGTGTCCTTCCGATTAGAAACATGGTAATAACAAATAAGATAAAATTACATCAAAGATTTAGTACATTTCAGGAACAACCTGAAAATTAAATGGATACTTATTGCTAATGCTCATTTTAGTTTAATATTTTAATATTTCAATATACACTAGTTCCGATGGCAATAGTTGCCTCAAAACTACATACACCAGTATGATGATGGGGACTCTTGGAAATAAAATACAAAGGTTTTCTAATTGCATATAAGGTTATTCTCAGATTAATTGGGAAACATAAAAATTGAAGAGGTTCTTTAATCATAAAAATGACCTGGAAAGAACTTATAGTGATGTTTTAATAAGATAAACCACAACACCATTACATTACTAGTTATCAATTCCCCCAAAAATGCTAAGTAAGAAGCACAAATCTGCAATTGTTACAGACTGTGAGAACATGCTTTCTGAAACATTCTTGTCGGTGACTTGTTTTGATTCTAATACACCAGCAATGATCCAATTAGAGAAAATATTGGGCCCTGGTTTGAGTTTATGAAAGGAACATTAGTGTCTCCGAGATATATTCTTTTTAGTTAGCAACTGCTATAATGCTACAGCCATTCTAACATTTACGGAGGAATCTGCGGGAATGTGACAAGTTTTGTTACACTACAGAGATAACTGTTTGTGGTATAGAAAGTTACACACCTACCTGGCATAATTAGATGACAAATATAATAAAAAAATATTTTGAACATATGCTCTGTACTCGAGGTCCAAACATAAGCAACACCCAACAACCAAGGGCTACATGTAGGAAATCAGAGAGTGCTGCAGAAGTTAAATTACAGAAACAGTTGAGATAAGCTGAGTGGGTTACAGGGCTGCTTAAATGACAGAATAGCACTTCGACACCCATGCTTAGCCAACTTGCAGATACTGCTCCACCAGTATTGATGGTCACTGTCTCACTGAACACTACTCTAATGGCAGTGTCCATTTGAGAAACATGGCATTAGTCATACCTCATGGAATCTATTGGCTAAGATAATTGTTTTATGCAAATAGACAGACTGTAGACAGCATCCTCTCACATGCAAACACAGTAAAATTTAGAACCAGACACAGACACTTTAGAATTGTACTTTCATGTTCACAAACTTACTAAATGTTAATTATCAGAATCCTAAATCCTAAACAACATTTGAGTAACAAACAGAACTTAGCAGCTTTTACTTCTTTTTTTCAAGAGCTTCCTCCAAAATCAAAAGGTACACTTTGACCTCACAACTTCTCATAATCAATCTGGTATATTGTTAGGTAATTTGCATACTACCAAATTTTTGCACTTTTTAACAAATCACGAGCTTCAGCTCTTAAATAAACTACAAATAATGAACATGTTGTGAATGGAAAAGAAGCATACTACAAGAAGCGTATTCTTCCGCAGTTAAGTGCCAGTTTGGTTAGCCACCATAGTTTGCAAGCTTTGCCACACTTTCAGTGCCAGCGGCTTCCAAGACTTTAGCCAACAGAGACATGACTGCTAGTTTTCAAGCTTTACCACACTTATGAATCCCTAATCCTCCATGTTCCAGGGGCCGCTGAACTCTTTCCCAGGACACTAGGCAGTTACGGCAATTGGCTTGTTCCTGACCTTTCCAAAGGGGAATAATTGGATCCATACCATTAAAAGATCCAAAAGTTAGATATTGACCCCACATGTCATTGACTTCCGAAGCATACCTCTTCTCTTGTCGATGGCTTTAATTACCCACTTTGGCAAATCAAGAACTATCAAGGAATAAATGGGAGTGGCGGATAAAACCGTCTTAACCATTACCAATCGACCTTCTTTGTTCATGAGGGATGCCTTCCAACTAGGAAAATGGTCAGCCACTTTGTCAATCAAAGGCAAAAGCACTTCTTTGGGAGGGGGGGGGGGGGGGGGGGGGGGGGGGGGGGCTTATGAATAGAAAGAGGCAAACCAAGATAAGTGCATGAGAATTCCTTTACCACACAAGACAGGCCTTCAACAGTGATAACCATGTTTCCCCTGAACAGTATATGGGTGAAACAGAACTTTTCACCAGATTGGTGTGGAGGCCGGAAGCGTGTCCAAACAGGTCAAGGATGCTTCTGATTACTTGCAGATCAGTCCTCCCGGGCCTCAGGAACTTTTAACACACGAGTGGACGACGTCGACAAGATTAGACATAAAATACCCTTCCATCTCCGTCCAAAACCCAACTGCCTGATAACCTCCAGTAGAAAGGACCATATGAGACCGAGTCGAATGCTTTAGCAATATACAGCTTGAGGAGAATATGAGCCTCTTTCTTCCTGTGCAAGGATTTCACCATTTGTTGGACAAACAGGAAGTTTTCATGGATATTTCTTCCCCTGACAAAGGCACTCTGATTGGTGAAAACCATTCAGGGCAGCAGAGAGGCAAGCCAGTTGGCTAGAACTTTTTGTTACCAATTTGCAAAACCATAGCTGATAGGCTGATAATCTTAATCATGCAGAGCATCCAGCTTTTTGGGGAGAAGTGTGATGAAAGCGGAATTAAGCAGCCTAAATTTGAACACATGACCTCGATGGATAGCATGAAATGCAGCCAACAAATAATAATATTCCAGCATCACTTGTAAAATCAACCTGTAAAACCATTTGGTCCCGGCGCTTTATCAATGGACAGATCTCTAATGGTTGCCCAGATTTCATCCTCAGTGGAAGGGTCATCAAGAGAGAGATCCCTAGACTGTATGCCAATCTCATCAAGGTCAACTGAAAATTTCCGCTCTTCTGCCTTACCAAGCAATTTATCATAAAACTCCAGGACTGCTTGTTTGTCTTCCTGGAAAGTGGCCAGCAGTTCGCCAACTTGTAACTTGGCAATGAAATTCTTTTTCTTTCTGAATCGAGCGTCGAGCCTGCTGGTGGAAAAAATGAGGTGTTTGCATCTTCTTCACGGAGGTACATGATTCTTGAACGCAGCCGGTCAATGGTTCGAGTTTGAGCTTCTTGCACAGCCATTCCTCACTTGCAGAATTTTCACAGAGTCTCCCTTGCAATCTCAAGCTGATGATTAATCTCCTTGACCATTTCCAGCTGCAATTTGATGCTCCCCCACTTTCCTTTGATCCCACTTTTGGAGAACTCTGCTAAGGCGCTGCAGTTTAAGAAAGAGGGGCTCCACTGCGCAATTAGATTGGCAAGATTGCACAGCACAGGAGCCTCCCAATTCTGCTGTACTGCTTCCAAGAAACCAGGAACCTTGGTCCAGAAGCTCTCAAAGTGAAATCGGGCGATGATCACACACTCCTGAAGCAGCACTTTGCAGGACTGAATCCGGGAAAATCGTCCCATTCAGAACGACAGGGGTGGGCGACTGCCAAAATTCAATCAGGTGTATTTACATCCTAAAAGTGGTATGTCTTTGACCTCAGAGTCATCCAAAAAAGCGTTGAAATCGACCCATCATGGCTCTGTCCAGATTAGAATTGTTCTTGTCTGCTGCCTGGTAAATGAGATCAAACTCGCCTGCAACCAACCAAGGGCCACAGCAAAGGCCCCGGATGTTTCTAAGCTCCTGCAAGAACAGCAACTTCTCTTCATCTTCCCGAGAGCAGCATGCTCCTGTGAACCACCAGTTACGGCCTTCCTATTCAGAGAACAGAACAGACACCAAATATGTGTCGACCTGAGCAGCGATGGCTTGGCAGGTATTGCTCTTCCAGGCAATCAGAACCACACTCCGAGTTCCATTAGCCGGTAAAGCAACAAATTTATGAAAGGATGAGCCAAAACCTGAGAGAATCAGATGCTGATTCATAGACTCAACCTTAGTCTCTTGAAGGCACACTATCTCAGCATTGCTAGAGAGTATGACATCTCTGACTGAGTTGCACCGATCTTTTTTACTGAGTCCCGTGCATTCCAAATTAAGATTGAGGAAGGATTCATCATCAAAAGTAAGTAGACAACCAAGCAAAACAAAGCCAGAGCGAGGCAAGCATCCATCAGAATATTGAAGAAGATGCTACTGTGGTATGGACCTTCCTGAGCCCACTACCTCGGTGGGTACCAGGACCGACTACTCGGTGGGTCCCTGGGACTACCTGACTTGCGCTGCACGGCACCTGATGGCGTGAAGCACAAGGACTACAGAGGAGAAGTACTCGGTTAGGAAGCTGTACATGTCCCGCACTGTATGGAAGACTCCTAGACGTACTCGACTAGTACTCTCTCCCTATTCCGACTTGTAACCCCGCCTCCCGACTATATAAGGCGAGGCGGTGACCCCCCCTCCGATGATCTCATCTCACGGCGTACAATTGCACCATCTTGTAATCGTGCCCAATCAATCTAGAGCTACGCAGCATACGAATGTAGGGTATTACGCACCTCGCGCCCGAACCTCGTCTAAATTGTGTGCACGTGTCTCTTCCTTCGAGTTACCGATCTCGGCGAGGCCACATTCATCTACTTCGGGTACTCCCCTTAGTAAGTTGCCGGTCTAAAACACCGACACCGCCGCGCAGGGTAGGGGATCTCGCCCGAGATCACATGGCGAACTCGACGGCTCCTATCTACTTCAAGCCAACCGTTGCCTTCAACCGCGGCGACACCTTAGTTTTCGGCGCTTAGGTCCGCACCGCGACGGCGCGAGATCCTTCCCGGCGCCGCCTCACCATGCCGCCCAACCCGGAGACCGGCTTCGTGACGCTCCCTGAAGTTGTCACAGGAGAACTCGCCGGCAAGTTCGGTGAAATTTCGCTTTTCGACCATCATGCTGACTTCGAGCTCGGGTCCGCTTCCAACTCGAACTCGACGTCTTCGTGGGCTATCGCATGCGAGTCGGCTACTCAGCCATCGCATGTGGTCCCACCACCCCGCGAGCGCTCCACTCGTGGCCCTCGCAACGTCAGCACGGCCCGCACGGAGGCTCTTTCTTCGCGCCGGGCCGGCAAGGAGCCCGTACCCGAGTGCAACTCGGACTCCGACACCGCCCCCGGCCACGCTTCGGACTCCAACCCCCTCTCCGGCTTCTACTCGGACTCTGCGTACGAGTTCGACTTCGGGTCGGACCCAGAGGATCCCGAGTCCGAGGACAACACTGCAGAGAACCCCTTATTAGGGTCGGCCTCTGGGCTGGTCATAACGTCCACACCGGCCGGGAGATTCGTCTACTGGACAGATCGCAAGCTCGCGGACCTGATAAGTGGGGACTCACGCTACGTCGCCTACCTCGACTCGCTCCCGTTCCAGGAGGGAACACCACTTGTCCGAGCTGATTCGTACACCCCAACTGAGGTGGCGAGTTCTGAATCCAGTCTTGGCAACCCTGATCGCCAAGTCTTTATGGCTGCCGGCGACACACCAGGACCCTCAGGGACAGCTCAGGACAAGTACCTTGAAGACATCTCTGCAGACGAGTTGTCTGCCGATGCACCTGCAGACGAGACCGCCGCCAACAGGGACGCTCGACGTGAGCGTAACAGGAAGCGCAACGAACGGCGCCGGCGTCTCAGAGACAACCTCCCCATCCGCAACCTTGCGGAAGCTCTCGAAGCCGCCGAGAGCGAGTACACACTACCCCCGAGCGATGCCTAATGTCGATCACGGCGATCGCACGCCGAGCTCGGGGACTACGCGCCGGGAGAGATCATCGCCAAGCTCACCGAAGATGCTTACTTCATGCGGGTCGACAACGGGGTCAACCGTTGTCACACCCGATTTTCCGTAGAAAACCGAATGCATCTCATATGTGTGCCGGATCACAATTTCACACATATGATAGACTCATGAGTGTAATATCATAAGACATTGCTCAAAACGTACAGAAAAGGTTTATTAACTTTTATTACACTCACGAAGGTAGAACGAAGGTCTTTACACGAACAACGATAACTATGAAGACGCAACTCCATCTTCATCTTCCACGGACATCCGATCGGTTGATCGCATTCTCGAACTCCTCGTAGTCGGTGAAGTACTCCACTCCGGGATTCTTCTCTGAACAGCGTAAGCAAGGATGAGTACACTTATGGTTGGTACTCGGCAAGGCCACGGAATAACCTAAAGTAATATTAATCCATCTTTAAGTTCAATTAATCATGTGAGGGTCCAGGCCGCTCTTGACCGTGAGCACGGCTGATCGATCAGTTTTACACTCTGCAGAGGTTGCACACTTTTCCCACAGTTCGCGTAAAAGTTCCGAAGAACTTTGAACCCAACCACGCATGTGCTGATCAGGCACAATACCACACTTTCGAGGTGTGATTGCATAGGGACGCTACGAAGCCTTTACAAAGATATGCAAAAGCATCAACAACCCACGACGATTCTGACTCGGGCGGACCATAACCCTCCCTAGTGGTCGGCATCTTAGCAAAGGTCGCTACCCCAAAAGAACCGGGCTATACCCCCGCAACCCGGAGCCCCCGTGTTCCTTTCGGATAGGGTCGTCAATACAATCACGGACCTAATTAATTGGCTAAGCCAGAGCCATATGGACTGTGGTTGCACTGTTTTCCTGGGTGGTTCTCCATGTTCCAATTAATTTATAGTATTCTTGATTAAAGCATAGGTAGAAGGGTGGTTAGGGTCACTTGCCTTTCTCCAACGATAAGCTACTTTCCTTATCTGCAAAGTTCGCACTTGATCTTCCTCGAACGGCGCGTTGGCTACGATCATGCAAGAAAACATACAATAAATAAAACAATACATCAAACATTACCAAAAGACTAAAACAAGCTTTTAGAAATGACGGGCTCGGAGAGACGATCGCATGGACACCCGAACGCGTAAAACGGAGCTATGATGGAAAAGATATGGCCGAAACAAGATTCGGGGACTAAATTGTGAATATCTCGAAAGTTTATGGAGTTTTCTGCAAGATTTCGGGGACCTAAACATAATTATGTGTTAAACTAGGAGGTCTAACATGTAAAAGGTTAAGGGTGGGCTCTGAACATGAAAACTATGAAGTTCGGGGTTCAAAACATAAAAATAAGGACCCGCTTGAAAGGCTTTATATAGGTGGAAAGGTTTATTTGTGAATTCGGAATCTCGGGGTCCTTTTTGCAAAACGGTCAAGGCAGCCGGCGGAGTGGCCGAGGGAGTGCCACGTGGCAAGCTGCGATTGGCCGACGCCGACGCGAGCATGACGCGAGCTTGCCGACGCCGGCGGTGAACCGGCGCGGTGGACCGGGCCCACCGTCCACCGTGGACCGATCCAAGGGGGTGCGCCACGATTTAATCCGGACCCCCCAAATCGGATCGGGCGGTGGGGTTGCATGTAGGCGAGTGGGCGCCGCGGCCGCCTTCCGTGTGGTGGCGCGCGATGCCGGCGGCGGCGCTTGCGGCCGGCTCGGCCGGCGGCGCCCAAAAGGAAGCTCCGGTGCGCCAAATGCGATGGAAAAAAATACCGAAACGAAGAGGAGGAATAGGGGGAAATCACCCGGAAGCTTGGAAGGGAGGAAGGAACGCCGGTGAAGCGGATCGGGCGGCGGCTCCGGCGGCGGCGCTCCGGGCTCCGGCGGGGACGGCGGCTCGCGGTGAGGGAGGAGGAGAGGGGAGAGGTGCGGGAGACGCGGGGGTGATGCTCATCCTTTATAGGGCGGAGGGGGAAGGGGAGGAGGCGCGCAAGGCGGTGGGCGGCGAGGT
This sequence comes from Cenchrus americanus, assembly GCA_947561735.1. Lineage (NCBI taxonomy): Eukaryota > Viridiplantae > Streptophyta > Magnoliopsida > Poales > Poaceae > Cenchrus > Cenchrus americanus. Next base: position 200,131,107 of record OX387240.1, read on the forward strand.
CGGTGGCGGCCGCCATTAATGGCTAGGGCGGCGCGGTTTGATGCGGTGGCGGCGGGTAGGGGAATGGGGAAGGGGCCGGGGCGGCGGTGGTTGAGTGGGGCGGTGCCTTAATGGTTGAGTGGTGGAGGCGGACGGGTGCGGGGCGGCCGGGAACGGCGCGGGGTGCGGCGGCGGAGCGGGGAAGAAAGGGGAGGGGCGCGGCGGAGGTAGGGGGACGGCCCCGACGGGTGGGCCCCACCCCGTCGGTGGTTGCGTGGGAGAGAGGGAGGGAGGCGGGCGTTGGTGGGCGGCGTGGGCCGAAAGATGGCTGGGCCGGCGGATTTAAATGGCGGGCGAATTTGGTGGGCCGCGGGAAGGAATGGTGGGTTGGGCGCGGAGTTGGGCTTGTTTGTTTTTTTCTTTTTTCTTTTTCAAATCCATTTTTAAACCAATTTCAAACCTTTTTAAATTCAAATCTTTTACATGTTTTCAAATTCAAATTTTAACACAAATTTCTCCAACTATTTTAAAGGCTTTTCATAAACTATTTTTAACAACTTTTCAAACATATTTTAAATTCAAACTTTCATTTTTTTAATTCAAACTTTTACACCAATTTTCACAATTATTTTTATGGACTTTTTCACAAAAATTTTTTAAGACTTTTAGAATCACACCACAAACAAAACTCATGCATTTCAACATGATGCACAAACACTTGTTTGATTCTAATTATTAAATGATGTTTAATTTAATTAAAGGCAAATTTATTTATTCAAATTTATTAAACCCTTAGAAAATAAAACTAAACCATGTTGCTAACAATATTTTATTGTGATGGAATTTTCGGGTGTTACAAATCCTACCCCCTTAAAGAGAATCTCGTCCCGAGATTCGGAGGGATCGGGAAACAAGAGGAGGGGATACAAGACGATCTTGAAAGATGATGGTTTACTACCACAGAGCTTATTCACTTCTCCTTCTTTTTCGGGCTTGTAGCGGCAAACTCAATCCTATCTCCTTGCGGTGTAGTTAAGAGCACCGACTTCTTGGCACACAAAATGATTCCATCATGCTTGCTTAACCAATCCATACCAAGGATCACATCTATTCCACTTTGGATGTTAGAATCACTAAGTCTCGCTTCAAAATCTATCTCTCCGGCCTTAAGATTGACCTGCGTGGGCATACATAGGTGGATTTTATTTCACCGTTTGGGGAACTAATTAGCAAATGTGTCTTCATGGAACTTCTAGGTACATCATGCTTTGTCACGAATTGTTCGGTAATAAATGAATGCGATGCCCCGGAATCGAATAAAATCATTGCGGTATAGAGTTGATAAGGAACGTACCAAGCACAACATCTTTGTCTCCTTGAGCTTCTTCGACCGTCACATGGTTCACCCTACCATGCATATAATTCTCGTTGGCCTCTCGTTATCTCTCCGAGGTGTCCGCATATTGCGCCGCGGGCAAATACGGCATAGTGTCCCAATTCTCCGCAGTTGAAACATCCACCGGGGTGAACTAGAGTAGTGTTCCTTCATCGGTGCACCCGAGCGGTTCCGATGAGGATTTGGAGCTCGTGGTGTCATAGGGTTGGATTCTTCGGGTTCATCAAACGAACGATAGAATGGTTGATTCGTCCATGGCCTCTACCTTGTGTGCTAGAACGAAACTGAGAGTCTTGCGATGAGTTGTAACGAGGGCGGGTGTTACTGCTAGACTGACCTTGAGATTGAAACTTGCACTTCTGTTCACGAAGTTCCTTGCGTTTATTCTCCAAGCCTATAGCCTTATTGAGCAACATCTGAAAATTAAGAAATGTGTGGCTCTGCAATTGATAGTTAAGTGGCCCTATCAAACCATCAAGAAAGCGTTCTTGTCTCTTAGCATCCGTGTTGACTTCATCTGGTGCATAGCGAGACAAATGAGTAAACTGATCTAGATACTCACTAACTGTCATGTTGCCTTGCTTTAGAGCTAGAAATTCTCTCTTCTTCGACTTCTTCACACCGAGTGGGATGTGATGTGTACGAAAACTCTCCTGGAACTCCCGCCGAGGTAATGGTGTCGGCGGCGGCATGTGCGACGGTGTAAGTATCCCACCAATCGAGGTCGCACCTTCCGGACGTCCCGAGGCATACAAAACCTTCTCACGATCATTACATTGGGTGATATTCGGCATCTTGTTAATGGTCTTGAGCCAATCATCGGCATCGAGGGGATCCACTAAATGAGAGTAAGTGGGCGGGTTGTGGCTCATGAATTCTCTATGTTTGTTCACCGGTGGTGGAGGTGGTAGAGGTCCTTGTCTTGGGAGGTCGGTTCTGCCGTGCTTGTAGATTCCGGGACAGGTGGCGGTGAGGTTCGAATTAATTGCATATGTTCCATAAGGAACTGCTGCATCGTGGGATCCATTGCTAATTCTTGTGGTGGAGGAGGGAACTTGATTCGGTTCGATTGACGATGTGAGCACGAACGGAATAACATGTCCAGCTCCGACCCGATGTTTACCATTTGTTAGGGAAAAGGTATTTTCGATAAGATATTGAATTGATAAAGATGAAGAGAAAGGGGGCTAAGATTCAAATTTTAACTTTAATTATTTTATTGATGCATTTGTGGCCATCACTCCACAAAAACATTTCAATCATGTCAAAGATCCAAATCATGCATGTTTACAATCAACAAGCATTTACATCGCACATCCTCACAAGAACAGCTCTATCGAAACGAAACTGATAAAAGGGCAGGCAACCTAAGAAACTATCCTATAAAACACGTGTGGTAGTTCAAGGTGGATGAACAAGAATTAGACCCAGTGTAGAAGAAAACAAAAGATATGATTTTGTTAAAGAATAAAGAATAAAATATATTTTTTAAGCGTAAATAAGATATTTTGAATGCTGGAAGGCTTTCTAAAAAGAGAGTCCTTAATATCGACCATTTCTATCTGAGGCTGCGTCCTACAGTCAGCATTGCTCTGATACCACTCTGTCACACCCGATTTTCCGTAGAAAACCGAATGCATCTCATATGTGTGCCAGGATCACAATTTCACACATATGATAGACTCATGAGTGTAATATCACAAGACATTGCTCAAAACATACAGAAAAGGTTTATTAACTTTTATTACACTCACGAAGGTAGACACGAAGGTCTTTACACGAACAACAATAACTATGAAGACGCGACTCCATCTTCATCTTCCACAGGCATCTGACTGGTTGATCGCATCCTCAGAACTCCTCGTAGTCGGTGAAGTACTCCACTCCGGGATTTTTCTCTGCGAACGGCGTAAGCAAGGATGAGTACACTTATGGTTGGTACTCGGCAAGGCCACAGGGAATAACCGGAAAGTAATATTAATCCATCTTTAAGTTAAATTAATCATGTGAGGGTCCGGCCGCTCTTGACCGTGAGCACGGCCGATCGATCGGCTTTACACTCTGCGAGAGGTTGCACACTTTTCCCACGCTTCGCGTAAAAGTTCCGAAGAACTTTGAACCCAACCACGCATGTGCCGATCGAGCACAATACCACACTTTCGAGGTGTGATTGCATAGGGACGCTACGAAGCCTTTACAAAGATATGCAAAAGCATCAACAACCCACGACGATTCTGACTCGGGCGGACCATAACCCTCCCTAGTGGTCGCATCTTAGCAAAGGCGCTACCCCAAAAGAACCGGGCTATACCCCCCGCAACCCGGAGCTCCCCGTGTTCCTTTCGGATAGGGTCGTCAATACAATCACGGACCTAATTAATTGGCTAAGCCGAGCCATATGGACCGTGGTTGCACCGTTTTCCGGGTGGTTCTCCATGTTCCAATTAATTTATAGTATTCTTGATTAAAGCATAGGTAGAAGGGTGGTTAGGGTCACTTGCCTTTCTCCAACGATAAGCTACTTTCCTTATCCGCAAAGTTACGCACTTGATCTTCCTCGAACGGCGCGTTGGCTACGATCATGCAAGAAAACATACAATAAATAAAACAATACATCAAACATTACCAAAAGACTAAAACAAGCTTTTAGAAATGACGGGCTCGGAGAGACGATCGCGGGGACACCCGAACGCGTAAAACGGAGCTAGGATGGAAAAGATATGGTCGAAACAAGATTCGGGGACTAAATTGTGAATATATGAAAGTTTATGGAGTTTTCTCGCAAGATTTCGGGGACCTAAACATAATTATGTGTGAAACTAGGAGGTCTAACATGTAAAAGGTTAAGGGTGGGCTGCTGAACATGAAAACTATGAAGTTCGGGGTTCAAAACATAAAAACAAGGACCCGCTTCAAAGGCTTTATATAGGTGGAAAGGTTTATTTGTGAATTCGGAATCTCGGGGTCCTTTTTGCAAAACGGTCAAGGCAGCCGGCGGAGTGGCGAGGGAGTGCCACGTGGCAAGTTGCGATTGGCCGACGCCGACGCGAGCATGACGCGATTCTTGCCGACGCCGGCGGTGAACCGGCGCGGTGGACCGGTCCCACCGGTCTACCGTGGACCGATCCAAGGGGGTGCGCCCGATTTAATTCGGACCGCCCAAATCGATCGGACGGTGGGGTTGCATGCGGGCGAGTGGGCGGCCGCGGCCGCCTTTCGGGCGGTGGCGCGCGATGCCGGCGGCGGCGCTTTGCCCGGCCGGCTCGCCGGCGGCGGCCAAAAGGAAGCTCCGGTGCGCAAAATGCGATGGAAAAAATACTAAAATGAAGAGGAGGAATAGGGGGAAATCACGTGGAAGCTTGGAAGGGAGGAAGGAATGCCGGTGAAGCGGATCGAGCGGCGGCTCCGGCGGCGGCGCTCCGGGCTCCGGCGGGGACGGCGCTGCGGTGAGGGAGGAGGAGAGGGGAGAGGTGCGGGAGACGTAGCGGGTGATGCTCATCCTTTATAGGGCGGAGGGGGAAGAGGAGGAGGCGCGTAAGGCGGTGGGTGGCGAGGTCGGTGGCGGCCGCCATTAATGGCTAGGGCAGTGCGGTTTGGTGCGGTGGCGGCGGGTAGGGGAATGGGAAGGGGCGGGGCGGCGGTGGTTGAGTGGGGCGGTGCCTTAATGGTTGAGTGGTGGAGGCGGACGGGCGCGGGGGCGGCGGGGAACGGCGCCGGTGCGGCGGCCGGCACGGGGAAGAAAGGGGAGGGGCGCGGCCGGAGGTAGGGGACGGCCCCGATAGGTGGGCCCCACCTGTCGGTGGGCGCGTGGGAGAGAGGGAGGGAGGCGGGCGTTGGTGGGCCGGCGTGGGCTGAAAGATGGCTGGGCCGGCGGGTTTAAATGGCCGGGCGAATTTGGTGAGCCGCAGGAAGGGATGGTGGGCCGCAGGTTGCGCTAGTTTGTTTTTTTTTCTTTTTCAAATCCATTTTTAAACCAATTTCAAACCTTTTTAAATTCAAATCTTTTACATGTTTTCAAATTCAAATTTTAACACAAATTTCTCCAACTATTTTAAAGGCTTTTCACAAACTATTTTTAACAACTTTTAAAACATATTTTAAATTCAAACTTTCATTTTAACTTTTACACCAATTTTCACAATTATTTTTAAGGACTTTTTCACAAAATTTTTTTAAGACTTTTAGAATCACACCACAAACAAAACTCATGCATTTCAACATGATGCACAAACACTTGTTTGATTCTAATTATTAAATAATGTTTAATTTAATTAAAGGCAAATTTATTTATTCAAATTCATTAAATCCTTAGAAAATAAAACTAAACCATGTTGCTAACAATATTTTATTGTGATGGAATTTTCGGGTGTTACAACCAGCCTCTTCCCGCCGAAACCGCGACAACGAAGCTACAAGTTGCAGCGCCGACCTCGGCCGCAACCGTACTCGAGCCGAGCTCCCGGCTCGCCCCAACCGTACTCGTGCGAATGCCGGCGGACCCTCACAGGGTGACAACAGCAACCGTGAGGTCGTCCCTCACCGCGCTCCCCCGACGGCGACGGCCGCGACCCCCGACGGCGGCGACGGCGGGACGACGAAAGCTCCAACCACGGAGCCAACGGGAGGGGCCGGCGGCGGCGGCAATCGCGGCGGTCGAGACCACGCGAACGGACACGCCTCCGGAGCCCCACGGGCGGCTACGACGCCCGCCGAAGATTGAAGAGCCGCGGCGGAAGAAGTCGACCCACCGCAGGCGATAATGACGGCTTCCCCCGCCTTCTCACCTCAACTTCGCAACTTTCTCCTCCCCCGACAAGTTCAAGCCTTTGGGGATCACCAAGTACGACGCGAAGTAGGACCCCATCCGGTGGCTCGGGTGCTACGCCCTCTCCATCGAGAACGGCGGCGGCAACAACGACACCAAGTGCCTTTACTTCCCCTTCTCGCCCGGACCAAGCCCCACTCACATGGCTCGAGTCGCCCGGACAAGCACTCGATCGACAAGTTGGACCAACCGAAGGAGCAATGACACCGGCAACTTCGCGGGCGCCATGGGCCGCTCGGGTACTTGCATGGACACGGCCATGGTCAAGAAGGAACATGGCGAGACCCTTTGCAAGTACATGCGCCGCTTCTTCGACAAGCGCGGTACCGTAGTCGACGTCCCCGACAAGGAGGTCATCGACCTCTTCCAAGACGGCCTCTACCACCGCCGCACCTTCGAAGACTTCGGTCGTCACCGCCCCAAGTCCATCCCCCACCTCAAGGACATGATCACGTCCTGGGCGGATGAAGAAGACAAGGCCAATGCCAAGTACGATGCCATTCGTGGCAAGAACAAGCAGAACACGGGCGGCGGCAGCGGCAACAACGGGAACCAAGGCGGTCGCAACAACAACAACTACTACTCAGGTCCCAATCGCAAGCGCAAGCCAGACAACACTGTCGCGGCTGTCCAGCGCCCTGCGAAGAAGAACTCGAAGAAGAACTCCGGCGGCTTCAAAGACTTGCTGAAGGAGAAGTGCCCGTGGCATCTGGACGGCAATCACACTACCGAGCAGTGCTACCAACTCAGGCGAGCACTCAAGAGTACTCCGCAGCCACCGCACCCTCACGACAAAAAAGGCAAGGAAAAGAACGACGGAGACAACGGCGATGTTGACGGATAAAAGACGTATCCCTCTACGATCCGCAAGCGTACGGACCCCACACCTTTTTCACCACGGGATTCCCAAGGTTCTTGTCAATCCGCGAGCAAGGGGATTACAAGCGTTCGATCAACAACGACACACTAGCTACTAAACCCTAACTACTATTATACTAGAAAACACTTAACTACACTAGAGAGAATGGTAAACGATCAAGAGAGAAGACACTCGCCCACGGGTCTACGATACTAGAGCATGCAATCGCTTAAAGACATGAAAAACCAATCTAATCTATCGGGGTTGTGACCACGGTTTCGCCCTTTCCCTCCTCTCGTACTTGTCACTACGCGAAGGTATTCATGACTAGACCTTTGATGGCCACGGCGTATTGAATGGATCCAAGGAAGCATTGGAGCTCTACTCCCTCTATGGCACGGTTGCAAGCCTTAAGCAATAAAGTATATTCAACACAAGATGATAGATAGATAATCCGACAAAGTGCGATTACATCTCAATATCGATTACAACCCATGGACGAATGAGAAGATTACCCCATCAAGGTGCTGATCATGGCACCGTTGATCATGGTTTCCCTTCCGCCGGTGTCTTCCTCCTTCTTCACGAGAGGGTGCTTCCTTCGAGGTGGTTGATCTCCAGCCCGGAGATCCTCCTCCTCTCTCTCTAGCTTGTGGATGGCCTTCTCGGTGCGAATAAACTCCTCTCTCCGTGTTGGCGGCGCGTCGGGGGTTTTAGGGTCGAAGATCCTTCGAGGGCAAGGAAGACGGGACCGAACCGGTGCCGAAGTGGGCCGGGCCGATCCGACGGGCCGGCCGGCCCGGGCCCGCTTTCGGCCCGGTTCGGTCGCCCTTTTTGCTCCGTGGGTCCTCGTGCACTTATCTACTTTGCCCCTTCCACTTGGATGATTTTGACGCCGTTATCCTCGCGATCAAGATGGAGGCTCTCTTTGCATGAAGTTTGATCTCTTACGCTTCAATCCCCGGGGGTGTTCCTCGTAGCACTTCGGTCCTCACCACCATTGGAAGTAATTTCAGCGAGTTCATGAACACGAACAAGACTCCATGAATGCTCCTTTGAACTTATTGCGAATCCGTCCTTTATGTCCATGTTTTCCTACATAAACACAACACTTCCAAATGCATGCACAAAGATGAACTTGTTATATCATTAGTGTGCCTAGTGGCGGGGTTAGTTCAATAATCAAATCCAAACCAAAGTGTAATGAACATGCTAGGTGCACCAAAATACACCGTCAACATCTCCCCCACACTTAGCTCTTGCTCGTCCTCGAGCAAGTACTCGTAAAAGAACTTCGTCCAAGGAGTGTAATCGTGTACCACTTATCCCTCTTCACAAGTTAGTCAATCCCTTCATCTTTAATACATAAACACAAAGTAATGATAATCAATCATAAACATGGGCGTTTAGAATTTTTACCACGTCAAGATTTACCCCACAACTCAAACTCTTCACTCGAAGCTTTCAATTTCAGCCATACTTACTTCTTTGCTTCCATCGGAGGGTTTTTATGGTTTTCAAAACAAAAATTCCCGCAACAAGTGTTAGACAAAAACCTTTCTCCAAGCTCTCTCAAGTCACTCATATGAAGTGTCTATCCTAACCAAATTTTATAAAACTCTCACCTCCCATTAATCTCTCATATATCATGTAAAAGTGGAGCTATAGGTAGGGCTAGCGCAATCAACACAAGTATTGTCAAACTAAGAACTTCCTCTAATGGTTGTCTACCTTTCAAAGCCAATGATCATGAGAATTAACCATATGTAGGGATATCAAGGATGAGAAGATTTAGAATGGTGGACATGTGCAAGGGCAAAAGAAAATTGTGACTTCAAGGCACCAATGATGTCCTCGTTGTCGGATTGCACATGGTTGGAAATAGAGTAAAAGTTTCGTCTCACAATCAACGTGACATCCTTCCTTACACTTTATTATTTTTTTCTTTTCTTTCACTTGATCCATCCCTCTCATATCTTCATTGCTAACTCATCTTTCTCTTTTCTTTTTCTTCTTTCATTCACATATGATTTTTTCTTTCTTCCTTTCTTTCTTTTCCATACACATACTTTTTCTCTTTATTTTTCTCTCTCTTGACAACTTTTCAAAGCTTTCAATTCTCTCTTCCCTCGCATGCATACAATCTGAAATTTTTAAATAAATCATGCTAGAAACGAGACGAAACTTTGAAAATAGGTTGTGTTCAAGGAATACGATGTACAAAAGAGATGTATAGGGTTGGGTATGGAATTCGGCGATGTACGTGACTTCCGTTGTGAAAGTCATGTTACCGAATGTATGACGAGGCTAGCAACAAAAGATAAGCACAAGGACATGATCATTGCTCGAAATTAAAACTCACCAAGAGAGAAGGGTCCTAGCCTAACTCATCGTGCTAATCACACTTATGGTGGAGCGAAAATAAACTTGGCTTTGGATAGGAATTTTTTTTCTTACTCTCAACTTGGAAAAAGAGGTTTTGCTAACCTTTATTACAAGGGTTTTAATATAATTTTCAGAACTGAAATCCTCCAATTTTTAGCATCGAACATAGCACAACTAGCATGTGAAGCTCAAGATCGAAGTGCGGTATGGGTACTTTAAGTAGTAGCGATTCCACTAAGCACCACGGTAAACGATTTTCAAACCACATACTTGTGTTCATATATCAAGAATCGAAGATTAAACAAACAAGTAAATAAAGATAAACAATACATAAAACACAAAAATGTATATAAAGACTCTTTTTATTTGGTTTTCTTGACTCAACACTAATTTAAGACACTTGCAAAAAATTTTAAAACGGACTCAAAAACTAAAGACTCATTAAAACACTAAGACTCTCACACGAAGATTAAACCGAACCTAAACTTGAAGTTCAAAAGCTAAGGCTAGCGAGCTAGCTCTCCCCCACACTTAAAACATACGACGTCCTCGTCGTATCTTACAAAAACCAAAGGGGAAAACTAGATCTAATGGTACTTCGAGCAAGCTTTGCACCACTTGCCTCTCATGTTTCCAACCATGCCGAAAAGTTTGCGCACGTTACGGTTAAGGAACTTGTAGTCATCTTCAACTACGCGCTCCAAGTCCTCCATATCTTGCTTCATCGCTTCCATGGTTTGAAGACATTCGTCGGCCGACGCGTAGAGAGCCGCGATGGATTGACGGCAAACTCGACGACACACGGGATGCAATCCGAAGGGGTCGTCGTCGCCATAATCTCCACCGTTGTCACCACCGTCGTCGCCACCTCCATTGTTGTCGCCTTCGCCACCGCCGTTGCCGTCGCCATTGGGGCCCTCGGGAGTCCTTTCGTAGGGCTGCTCGCCCCAATCGTCATCGTCTCTACCGGCGGCCGCCCACGAGCTCGGGCTACGATCGTCGGAGTAGTCGCTATCCCCATAATCCTTAGGCTCCGGCGACATCTTCTTGTAATCCTTGCGCTTGATGCCTTGGAGACGTGCCGACCTTCGAACGGGTGTAGGGACCTTCTCTCCTTTGAAGGGGTTGCGAGATGCAAGAGCTCCGGTCGGGACACGTCCTCCGCAAAGGATACGCGCGGTCCTCTTGACGGGTAGCTTGACCTCGCATCGCATCGCCTCCTCCATCGATGGCTTCTTGGCTTCTACCTTCAACTCTAAGCTTTTTGGAGGCTCAATGGTCGCTACAAGGGTGCAACACATTGCTTGAAAGGTTTGATTCTCGAGCTCCCAATTCGGCCAAATATATAGTCCCGAGAGAAAAGCCACGGGAACCTTATTTTCCTTTTTTACACTTCCCTTAAAATTTTCCGACCAAACAAGGAAGTCAAAAAGGAGCAATTCGGGCGAAATTCGGGGACATCGGGCGTCGGGCCACCCCCGGGCCGATCCGATGGGCCGGCCGGCCCACCCCCGCCTCGAGGGCCGGCCGGTCCGGTTTTTTTGCACACCGCCCTATTTTTTTTCGTCCTCGGCCCGTGAGAAAAAGTTGGCCCGAGTTAATCTTCACGAAAAACTCCCGAAAGCTAAAAGAAAAATTATTTACGAGAAGTTGGTGCCTTGTTTTTCGTCCTAGGCGGGACGTTCGGGCTCTTCCTCCATTGTAAAGACGTCAACATGATGAATGGGCACGATGTCGGGTTCGTAGTAAACCTTAAGCCGCTGTCCATTCACCACAAATTGATCGCCGTTTATATCCATAATGGTTACCGCTCCGTTGGAGAACACCGAATGCACAACATAAGGTCCGTCCCACTTGCTTTGCAATTTCCCCTTTCCGAAGGTTTTAAACCTCGAATTATAGAGGAGGACCTTATCTCCTTCTTTAAATTCTTTTTTCTTCAATCTTTTATCATACCACCTTTTGATTCTCTCCTTGTATATGCTTGCGTTTTCATAAGCTTTCAACCTCAACTCCTCTAGCTCGCTTATTTGAATTCTCCGTTTCACCACCGCGGCATCGAGATCAAGGTTCATCTCTTTAATCGCCCAATAGGCTTTATGTTCTAACTCAACCGGAAGGTGGCAAGCTTTTCCATAGACGAATTGATAGGGGGTCATACCTATCGGTGTTTTAAACGCCGTTCGATAAGCCCATAAAGCTCCGTCTAATTTCTTTGACCAATCCTTGCCTCCCTTCTCTATGGTCTTGTTAAGTATGCTCTTTAATTGCCTATTTGACGTCTCCGCTTGTCCGTTGGTTTGTGGGTGATAGGCCGTGGAGACCCTATGCTCAATTCCTAACTTGGACAAGCACTTTTAGAAGTTCTTCCCGGTGAAATGAGTTCCTCCATCACTTATCAAGATTCTCGGTGTACCGAAACGGGGAAAAATCACGTTCTTGATCATAGTGATGGACTCCTCTGTGGAAGCTTTACGACATGGTATAGCCTCTACCCACTTGGATACATAATCGACCATAACAAGTACATACTCGAACCCAAATGAGTTTTTAAAAGGCCCCATGAAGTCTATGCCCCATACATCGAATATGTCGATTTGCAAGTTGTATTTCAAAGGCATAGAATTTCTTTGAGAGATGTTTCGGTTCTTTGGCATTCGGGGCATGACGCAACATATCTTTTAGTATCTTCATGCATCTCCGGCCAATAGAATCCGCTCGACCATACTTTGGCTTCGGTTCGAAAATGGCTATAGTGCCCACCGTACTCCGCCGAGTGGCACTTCCTTAGAATCTCAAGCCTCTCTTCTCTTGGCACACATCTTCTCATCACTCCATCATTGCCAAGCTTGAAGAGGTATGGTGCATCCCAAAAATATTTCTTACTTTCGAAATTATCTTCCTTTGAGTGTTTTTGTCTAGATGATCGAGGGGCATCTTTCGAATTGCTCGAATGATGTCGATCATCCAAGTATCTTTATCAAGCACTCTATAGAGGTGGTCATCTCTCATCTTATCTTCTATGGGCTCTTTATCATCTTGCCCACGATTCATCCTAGACAAATGATCGGCCACAACATTTTCCACCCCCTTTTTATCACGAATTTCAACATCGAACTCTTGGAGAAGAAGGATCCAACGAATCAAACGTGGTTTAGCTTCCTTCTTAGCCAAGAGATACTTTATGGCTGCGTGATCGGTGTAAACAATGACTTTCGAATTCACGATGTAAGATCTGAATTTTTCGAAAGTGAATACCACCGCTAGCAATTCTTTTTCCGTAGTAGCGTAATTTAATTGTGCCCCACTAAGAGTTTTGCTAGCGTAGTAAACGGCGTGAACTCGGCCTTCCTTTCTTTGTCCCAAGACCGCGCCTACGGCATAGTCACTTGCGTCACACATGATCTCGAAAGGTTGGCTCCAATCCGGAGGTTGGATGATGGGAGCACTCACCAACGCATTTTTCAAGGTCGGAATGCCGCTAGACACTTCTCATCAAAGTCGAAAGCCACATCTTTTTGAAGAAGGTGTGTTAAAGGCTTAGTGATCTTTGAGAAGTCCTTTATAAATCTTCTATAGAATCCGGCATGGCCTAGAAAGCTCCTTAAGGACTTAATATCCGTAGGAGGTGGGAGTTGCTCAACCGTCTCTACCTTAGCCTTGTCCACTTCAATTCCTCTCTCGGATATAACATGTCCGAGCACTATGCCTTGCTTAACCATGAAGTGGCACTTTTCCCAATTTAAAACCAAATCTACCTCCGCACACCTTGTAAGGACCTTTTCTAAGTTTGCTAAGCAATCCATGAACGTCTTCCCGTAAACGGAAAAATCATCCATAAACACTTCAACAATTTCTTCGATGAATTCCGAAAACACGGCCATCATGCAACGTTGAAAAGAGGCCGGAGCGTTGCATAGGCCGAAGGGCATCCTCCTATATGCAAACGTTCCGTAAGGACATGTAAATGTTGTCTTATGTTGATCTTCGGGTGAATGGGAATTTGCATGAACCCCGAGTATCCATCGAGAAAGCAAAAATAAGCGTGGTTTGCTAACCTCTCGAGCATCTCGTCTATGAACGGTAGGGGGAAGTGATCTTTCTTCGTCGCTTTGTTAAGCTTACGGTAATCAATACACATCCGCCACCCGGTCACGGTTCTTTGCGGTATCAATTCGTTCTTCTCATTCTTCACCACGGTCAAACCTCCTTTCTTCGGTACACAATGTCCCGGGCTCACCCATTCGCTATGTGGAACCGGGTAGATGATTCGGCATCAAGTAACTTGATAACCTCTTTCTTTACTACCTCTCGCATGGCATGGGTTAGCCTCCTTTGATGGTCCACTACGGGCTTACATTGGTCTTCCATTGGTATACGATGAGTGCAAAAGGTCGGGCTAATACCTTTGAGATCATTGATTGAATATCCAATCACCTTCCTATGTTTTTTTAATAAAATCAGCAACGCTTCATTTTCTTCTGGGCTCAACTCGTCGCTCACAATGCCGGATAGGTTTTGTCCGGCCCCAAAAATTCATATTTTAATCCCTTGGGCAAAGGTTTAAGGTCTACTTCGGGCACTTGTGGCTCCTCGGGTTTGATTTCTCCTATGTCTTCGAACTTCTCTTCCTCCACGCTACCATCATGCGGCTCTAAGCCTTTTGTTGCTTCCTCTAGTTCTTCATCTTGTTGATTACTAATTTGATTTTCCATCGCTCTTTGCAGCGGGTCTCTAAGGGTTTCAACAAAACAAAGACTATCTATCTCTTCTATTTCTTCATCTTCGGGAGGAAAAGGAGTAAGGTGTTTAGAAGCACGAAGAAAGTTATATGTGTACTTTGTTCCATTAAGGTTCATTGTTACTTTGCCTTCTCCGCATCTAACACGGCATCAACCAACTTAAGAAAAGGCCTACCTAAGATTATATGATCAGAATTACTATGGTAAGCATCAATAACAAAGAAATCGGTTGGTATGTAGTTTCTAGAGATTTTTACTTTCATGTTGCAAGCAATACCTAGAGGTTTGATAGTTCTACCATCTCCCATAATTAATTTCGTTGATGTTGGAGCTAAGTCTAGGTTTTGGTATTGAACTTTATCGTAAATTTTAGAAGATAGAACACTTACTTGGGCTCCGATGTCGCATAAAGCTTTGCATTGAACTCCGTTGATGTCGCAACTCAAGTGCGGCGTCATCTTCTCTTCTTCTTCGGATCCGATCGAATAAATTTCAGCAAGGCGAGCGTATGGTGATGCTTCGGGCTTGATCCCCATGATCCTCTTCACCTCGGCAATATGTTCCGGATCCACCACGTCATCTCCAAAGAGCTTTTCAAAAATCTCACCGGTGGTTTCGAGGTCGTATGAATTTTCAGCTTTCCTCTCCGGTGGGAAATCGACTTCCAATGCTCTTGCCATTCCCTTTTGATTAGGGAACGGTCTTCTCTTGTCGAATACTTCTCCGTAATCAATAGGAACCCAATCCATTGGCTCGAACTCCCTTAGTGGCTTCGCGCTTGACATGCTTCTCTTGTTCGTCTCATTTGGTGCGGCGAAGTCGACGCTTGGTGTAGTTCTTGACTTAACGTGTTCTTGTTCAAGCTTTTCCATGATTGGCTCCTCTTTTGTGACTTCGGGGTCGCCTCTTTAGAAAAATCAGCAAGCTTTTTCTTCCTTGAATTGAATTCGGCTCTTCCGCAAGTCTTGTTTCCCAATCTCTTCGCATGGCAGCCGCTTTACTAACTTTTTGTAGAAGTTGGGCGGCTTCCGTGAGTGTTTTCTCCATGAGATCCCCACCCGCACACATTTCGACGTGTCGCATGCAACTAGGGGTTAGGGAAAAGAAAAATGTATGCAAGAGTACGTCACCGGTGAAGCCGAGTTTTGGTCCTTGTTCGATTAATTCATTAAACCTTTCCCGGGCTTGGTCTATCCCTTCCTCTTCTCCTTGCATGAAATTGATCACTTGCCTCCTTAGATGTTGAACCTTGCTCATTGGAAAGAACTTCTCGCAAAACTTCTTTGTCAACTTGTTCCAATTGCCTTCAACTTCAAAGGACGCAACCGAATACCATGTCTTTGCTTTGCCGGCAAGTGAGTAGGGAAAGAGATTCCATTTGAACCATTCATCGGGAACTCCTTCTTGACGCACCGTGTTGCATATTGTCGTGAAATCCCTTATGTGTCTATATGGGTTCTCCGTAACCATCCCTTCAAATGGGTTTTCCGCCACCATCTTCATGATCTTGGATTTAATTTCATACTTGGTCGCTTCGAGCTTCGAATCCGACTCTTGTACCTTTATGTCTTCACATCGAGGGCTAGCGTAATCCCTTAATGATTTCTCCGGTTCTTCCACGGGTTGATTAACGAACTCCATCTAGACAATAAGATAAAAACAAAAACAAAAAAGAAACAAGTGGTTTTCGATAATATACGTTAGATATAGCGAAAAAAGATAAACTAAAATACAAAACTAAGTTAGATGCAAATCAAACGATGTAAACTAACTTGCTCCCCGGCAACGGCACCAGAAAAAGGGGCTTGTTGACGGATAAAAGACGTATCCCTCTACGATCCGCAAGCGTACGGACCCCACACCTTTTTCACCACGGGATTCCCAAGGTTCTTGTCAATCCGCGGAGCAAGGGGATTACAAGCGTTCGATCAACAACGACACACTAGCTACTAAACCCTAACTACTATTATACTAGAAAACACTTAACTACACTAGAGAGAATGGTAAACGATCAAGAGAGAAGACACTCGCCCACGGGTCTACGATACTAGAGCATGCAATCGCTTAAAGACATGAAAAACCAATCTAATCTATCGGGGTTGTGACCACGGTTTCGCCCTTTCCCTCCTCTCGTACTTGTCACTACGCGAAGGTATTCATGACTAGACCTTTGATGGCCACGGCGTATTGAATGGATCCAAGGAAGCATTGGAGCTCTACTCCCTCTATGGCACGGTTGCAAGCCTTAAGTAATAAAGTATATTCAACACAAGATGATAGATAGATAATCCGACAAAGTGCGATTACATCTCAATATCGATTACAACCCATGGACGAATGAGAAGATTACCCCATCAAGGTGCTGATCATGGCACCGTTGATCATGGTTTCCCTTCCGCCGGTGTCTTCCTCCTTCTTCACGAGAGGGTGCTTCCTTCGAGGTGGTTGATCTCCAGCGGAGATCCTCCTCCTCTCTCTCTAGCTTGTGGGTGGCCTTCGGGTGCGAATAAACTCCTCTCTCCGTGTTGGCGGCGCGTCGGGGGTTTTAGGGTCGAAGATCCTTCGAGGGCAAGGAAGACGGGACCGAACCGGTGCCGAAGTGGGCCGGGCCGATCCGACCGGGCCGGCCGGCCCGTGCCCGGTTTCGGCCGGTTCGGTCGCCCTTTTTGCTCCGTGGGTCCTCGTGCACTTATCTACTTTGCCCCTTCCACTTGGATGATTTTGACGCTCGTTATCCTCGCGATCAAGATGGAGGCTCTCTTTGCATGAAGTTTGATCTCTTACGCTTCAATCCCCGGGGGTGTTCCTCGTAGCACTTCGGTCCTCACCACCATTGGAAGTAATTTCTGCGAGCTCATGAACACGAACAAGACTCCATGAATGCTCCTTTGAACTTATTGCGAATCCGTCCTTTATGTCCATGTTTTCCTACATAAACACAACACTTCCAAATGCATGCACAAAGATGAACTTGTTATATGATTAGTGTGCCTAGTGGCGGAGTTAGTTCAATAATCAAATCCAAACCAAAGTGTAATGAACATGCTAGGTGCACCAAAATACACCGTCAACGAGGCGACTTCCGGGGAACCCGACAAGACTCGTCAACTTGAAGATCTCGCACGACCGCGACACGAAGGCCGTGGAGATCGCCTCCACAAATCAAGTACCCAATGCTATGATGGAGGTCTACGCCGCGTCGAAGAAGCTTGCACCAAGTGAACTCGACATCCCTGAGAAGTCTGACAAAGCCAACAAGCCTCAGCCAGCTGAGGAGGTCCTGGTCAAGACGATCGACCTCGGGACAGGCAACGCCAGTAAGACCACCACCATCGGGGCCAGCCTCGACCCCAAATAGGAAGACGCGCTCATCAACTAACTCCGGGCTAACCGCGACATATTCACGTGGAAGCCAGCGGACATGCTAGGAGTGCCCAGGGAGTTGATCGAGCAATGCCTCAACGTCGATCCTAAGGCCACCCCCAAGTGACAACACCTCCACCGTTTCGCCGACGACAGACGGGATGCCATCAAGAAGGAACTCGCCAAACTACTCGTGGCTGGCTTCATCAGAGAAGTCTTCCATCCTGAGTGGCTCGCCAACCCCGTCCTCGTCCGCAAGAAGAACTCGAACGAGTGGAGGATGTGCGTCGACTACACCGATCTCAACAAGCACTGCCCCAAGGACCCCTTCGGGTTGCCGCGGATTGATCAAGTCATCGGCGGCGGGCCGCAACCTCGCTTTGCTCGCTTCCTCGATTGCTACTCCGGGTACCACCGGATCGCGATCAAGGAAGAAGACCGAGAGAAGACCGCGTTCATCACCCCGTTTGGCGCGCTCTTGCTACACGACCATGTCCTTCGGGTTGAAGAACGCCGGCGCCACCTACCAATGAGCTATCCAGGCCTGCTTCAAGAAGCAACTCAACAAGAACGTCGAAGCCTACGTGAATGACGTGGTCGTCAAGACCAGAAACTCCAGTACCCTCATCGACGATCTTGAAGAGACTTTCGCATCTCTGCGCGAGTACCGCTGGAAGCTCAACCCGAACAAGTGCGTCTTCGACGTACCTTCGGGCAAACTACTCGGCTTCATCATCAGCTAGCGCGGCATCGAAGCCAACCCCAAGAAGATCTCCTCCATCACCAGCATGAAAGCTCCCACGTGCATCAAAGACGTCCAGAAGCTGACCGGGTGCATGGCGGCCTTGAACAGATTTATCTCGAAGCTTAGAGAACGGGGGCTCCCCTTCTTCAAACTACTCAAGCACCAAGAGAAGTTCGTGTGGACTCCAGAGGCAGACCAAGCCCTTGCCCAGCTCAAGGACGTCCTATCGAAGCCACCAGTTTTCACGGCTCCTCGCAAGGGCGAGCAGCTACTGCTCTACCTTGCTGTGACTACTCATGTGGTCAGTACTGCCATCGTCGTCGAGCGGCAGGGAAGACGACCACGCTTAACCGATCCGGCGCCCGGTCTATTTCGTCGGCGAGGTCCTCGTCGAGTCCAAGGCACGCTACCGGCTGTACAAAAGCATCGTACGCGGTACTCATCACCTCGCGGAAGCTACGACACTACTTCTAGGAGTACTCGATCTCCGTCGTCACCGACTACCCGCTCGGCGACATCGTGCGGAACCAAGACGCTACTGGAAAAATCTCCAAGTGGGCAGTCGAACTCGTCGCCCTCACCATCGACTTCAAGCCACGCATAGCCATCAAGTCGCAAGCTCTAGTTGACTTCATGGCGGAGTGGCGGGAGAATCAGCTACCTACTCCAACAATGCGACCAGAGCATTGGGTGATGTACTTCGACGGCTCACTCAACCTCGAGGGCGCAGGTGCAGGGTACTCCGATCTCTCCAACGGGCGAACAACTCAAGTACGTCCCGTAGATCTTCGGAAGGTCTCAAACAATGAAGCCGAGTACGAAGCTCTCCTACACGGGCTCCGCCTCGCGGCCCACCGGGCATCAAGCGGCTACTAGTCTACGGCGACTCCGCAGTGGTCATCAACCAAGTCAACAAGTCCTGGGACCGCAACAAGGAGAACATGGACGCCTACTGCCTAGAAGTCTGCAAGCTTGAGAACAAGCTATACGATCTTGAGTTCCACCACATCGTCCGTGACAACAACGTTGCAGCGGACGTCCTGTCCAAGCTTGGTTCTCCTCGTGCTCAAGTAACAGCGGGCGTCTTCGTCCACGAGCTTCACGCGCCATCCATCCCGGAGCCGGCGCCACCGACCACTGTCCCAGCGCATCCACCGGTGGCCGGGAGGTCAAGATGATCAACACGGACCGGAGGCAACCCTTCATCGACTACCTCGGCCCGAGCGAGAAGGTTCCCTCGGACAAAAACTTGGGCCGAGCGGCTCATCCGCCGCGCCAAGTCCTACGTCCTCGTCGGAGACAAGCTTTACAAGCGGGGCGCATCTTCTGGAGTACTCATGAAGTGCGTCCCCCGAGCAAGAAGGAAAGGACATCTTGGAGGAGATCCACAAGGGGCGTCCGCGGCAACCACGCGTCTTCTCGTACGGCCGGTCGGCCAAGGCCTTCCGACGAGCCTTCTGCGGCCCACGGCTGCGGGCGACGCCGAAGAACTCGTCGAAGGTGCCAAGGATGTCAATACTTTGCCCAGCGACAACACGTTCTAGCCTACAAGCTAGTCACCATACCGCCAACCCGGCCCTTTGCCCGTTGGGGGGCTCGACATGATTGGGCCCCCGCCAACCGCGCCGCCGGTGGATTCAACGAGTATTGGTGGCCATCGACAAGTTCACCAAGTGGATCGAGGTCAAGTCGGTCACATGCCCCAAGGGCGACGAGTACTCGACTTCCTGGATGAACTCGTGCATCGCTACGGACTACCCCACCGCATCATCACGGACACCGGGCTCCAACTTCAACAACCACCGGTTCGGGAGTACCGCGAGAACGACGGGATCGACGTCCAATATGTCTCAGTTGCCCATCCTCGGGCCAACGGACAAGTTGAGCGCGCCAACGGGTTGGTGCTCGACACTCTCAAGAAGCGGCTACACAACGCCGCTAATTCCAAAGGAGGCAAGTAGATCAAGGAACTACCCAATGCACTCTAGGGGCTACGTACTCGGCCTTCCAAGCCAACGGGGCAATCCCCTTACTTCCTCGGTCTGCGGCTCCGAAGCAATCCTCCCCGCTAATGTCATATGGAATTCACCGGCGAGAGGAGCACTACGACGAAGGAGTCTGCGAAGACGACGGACGAGTTGACATCGATGGACTCGAAGAAGCTCGCCGCGCTTCCCTCGTCCAATCGGCAAGGTACACGGAGGGTATCCGATGCTACCACGACCGCAACGTCAAGGAACGCTCCTTCAACGTTGGTGATCTCGTCCTCCGTCATATCTAGAACACGGAAGGACTACACAAGCTCGGCCTCCCCCCGGGAAGGTCCCTTCACAATTGCAAAGGTGACCGGGCGGGGCTCTTACCGCCTCCGGACACTTGAAGGCGAAGATGTCAATGACTCGTGGAACGTCGACCAACTCTGTCGGTTCTACGCCTAGTCTATGTGACTACTGCGGGGCTCAAGTCTACACGACTACATCAAGACCCCTCCGCCGTAAGCGGCCTCCGGGTCCGGGCTCCGGTCTCGGACTACTCCTTCGCCGTAAGCGGCCCTCGGGGTCCGGGCTCCGGTCTCGGACTACTCCTTCGGCCGTAAGCGGCCTCCGGTCCGGGCACTAGTCCCCCGGACTACCCCTCTCCGGAATCCGGCCCGCGTGGCTACCTACGGATCCCGGCCGCGACGAGCGACGAGGACTCTAGCGGCGGTCTACCGAGAGACCATGTACTTCTAGATCCAGCCTATACGGCTACCTACGGATCTACTGCTGTAAGCGGCTACTCTCCCTAGCACCACTTAGCCGTAGGCGGCCTCCGGTCTCGGCGACTACTCTGTAACTACGGCCCTGGCCATCCAGGTGTACTTCTTCAGTAATAAAGTTTGATTGTTCATCAACTTCTTTACTGTCTACCTCCCTCAACGGGACTACTGCCGTGTACGACTACTCGCGACAACTCCACGATGGGACTCCGCACTCTGAGATCGCGACTACGAGTACTCATTGATGGAACTTCTCTTCATTAATACTTAAACAATTTCATTACAATTGTTTTTGTACATATATTGCTACGAGCTAACTATTACAGGACCACTGGAGATTAAGCTTGTCGGCGACTTGTTCCGCAATGGGCGCCATCTGCTCCAGCAGCTCCGCGTACTGCTCGTCGGTACAGTTGGCGGCTAGTCCGCCAGCGACTACATCTACAGGGGCCTTAGGGAAGTATGACTTCATGAAGGCTAGCACCTGGTTCGGGATCGACTTCGCCAGATGCTTCACATAGGCCGCCAGCCGCGCGGGGGCTTCCTTCGGTCGATCCACCGGTGGTGCTATCTTGGGACCGCCGGGGTGAGGCACCGGCGGCGTCGCGATGGGGAGCGTGGCTTCTTCAAGCTCCTTCGAGTGGGCCCACGGCTTCTCGCGAGTCCTCGTTCGGCCTTCGCAACGATTTGTAGCAGTTGACGAGGTCACGATCGGATGCAATACGGAGCTCCATGTGCTTTTCGCACTCGTAGGCAAGCTCCTTATAATCTAACTCGAGTACTTGGCGGGCCTCCTGCTCCCGGTAGAAGAGATTCTTCAGATCCGTCTCTGAGGTTTTCAACTGTTCTACCCGGGTCTCAAGCTCTACAAACAACAAGGAATAGCGGGTCAGACTACCTCTCGACCTCCAACAAGTACTCAACAAGTCAAGTGGTGTACCTCTGTTCTTGTTGCGAAGCGACTTGTTCTTCCGCACCAAGTCGTCGCCCTTCGCCTGCATCTCCTGGATGTCGTTATGGTACTTGGCGAAGGCGGCGTCCAGCTTTGACTGCATTGTGGCGGCGTGCTTCCGGGACTTCACGAGTTGGTCCTCCAGCGCCTCGGCCCGAAGCACCGCATCGCCGAAGCCTTGAAGCATGCCGGACTTCTCGCGGGACCTCTCTACGATGTCCTGCACAGACAACATATGTCAGATGTGTACTCAACGCTAAAGGATTGACTACTCCAAGAGTTACGCCTACTCACCTTCATCCACTGCTCAGCTTGGCGGACCGCCTCCAGATGCCGAGCCACCATTGTCGGGTCGACCAAGTCGTCCGCCAACAACTCGACCCCGCCGCGACTACTCGTGGCGGCCTCGGTCATGGGTGCAGAGCGGATGGGCTCCGCATCTTGGATCTCCAGGGAGTGAACGACCACCTCCAGAGCGGGTTCTGGCTGCGTGG
The DNA here is from genome assembly GCA_947561735.1 of Cenchrus americanus. Classification (NCBI taxonomy): domain Eukaryota; kingdom Viridiplantae; phylum Streptophyta; class Magnoliopsida; order Poales; family Poaceae; genus Cenchrus; species Cenchrus americanus. Next base: position 200,153,605 of record OX387240.1, read on the forward strand.
TGGCCTCCTCTCCCTCGGTCGTTGCGGCGGCCTCTCCGGCGGCCACCTCCATCAGCTCGGGGGCTCCTCCAGCAGCCTCCTGAGTCTCTGATGTCAAGTTCTCCATGGGCACCGCCACTGGGATATCGCTCCCTTCGGCCTCAGCGCCTGTCAACAAGAAGACAAGTGCATCAGTCATATCTGACAACTAGGACTACTCTTCGGGGATACTACAGCCTCAGCAGAGTACTCACCTTCGACTACGCTGTCTTCAGGCAACGTAGCCTCGACAGCCGGCGCTTCGGGCTCCGCCTGAGGGGCGGCAGTGGATTCCTCAGCGGGCGGCGCGGCTTCTACTTTCGCCGGCGGCGCGGAGGGTTCACCCCCCCTCCCGGGAGCGAGTCCGTCGACTTCCCGCAAGAGTACACAAGCTGGTTGTCAGTCAAGCACGACTACCACATCAAGTACTACTCGGGAAGACTCAACACTTACAAGCTTGACCGGACCACCGTCACGGTTCGGCGCCGAGGATGCTGGCGATGTCCACCAGTCCAGCCTCGGCGGGCGCCTCCTCTTGCGCCTCTGCGGCCGCTGTCCCTTCTGCAGTGACAGCAGCGGGTGCAGCGCTCTCCTGCACTTCTGCGGCCAGCAACTCCTCCGTAGCAGCAGCAGCGGGCTCCGTGCTCCCCTGAGGAGCAGGGGGCTGGCACTCCATTTGCGCCAAGAGTTCTTCAACAGTGGGGGCTGGGCTACGATTCCCAGCGGCTTCCCCCACCGTGTCCCACTCGCCTTCGTCGCCCTGATCAACGGGCTCCGTAGGCGGCAACTCCTGCAAGCAAGGAAACTTCTCCGTCGACAAGTTAACTCGAGACACTAGTACTCGACTACACTACTCAAGAAGGCTTACCTCTGGGGACGTGGTCTCAGTGACCTTCAATTTCTTCGTCACGCGCTTGCGGGACGCATTGCGCGGCTTCCGCGGCGGCGCGGCCAGACTAGCCTCCAGGCTAGCCGGCTTATCCTGGACAAGAGGGACGTGAGGTAAGCCAGGACGGCTGAACCTCGACCGCAGCTGGAAGCGGTCCTACAGCGTCTCCTCATCGTCATCCTCGTCGGATGTGTAATCCACGACTACGGTGTCGTCCCCTTCGCCGACCTCACGCCGCTCCTTGGCCTTGGTCTATCCCTCCTATGGGATCTCGACTTCCCAAGGGGGCAGCGGCGGCTCGGAGACAAACTTCTTCAAGTCATTCTGAAAGACACAACTCATCAGTGCGACTACTCACATGGAATGGGTACTCGACTAGGGGTGCGGCTACTTACCCCCTTTGGCGGGCGCGCGGCGGAGTACTTCGGTACGGGGCACGCCGTGTACGGCGGCATGTCCTTGAAGATCCACGCCAGCCTATTGAAAATGTCGTCGTCGACGACTTCGTCTCCTACCATCCGCGACGTGTCGTCGTCGCCGGTGTACTCGAACCCCAGGGTGTCGCGAGCCATCGGTGGCCGCACCCTCGCGCTTCATGAAGGCGAAGGCCACGTGCTCGGCCCTCGGCCGGCTTCCCCTCGGTGCCTTGATCCGCGCCAACAGCTCGGGGAGCTGGATCCCTTCCTGCATCGTCGGCTCCATGTTCCACGACAGGCGGTGCTTGGGCTGCTTCCCGCTCGGCTTCAGCAGCCCCGGATGGTGGTTTGTGATGTAGAACCACTTGGCCTTCCAGTCTTGGTTGGATTCTATGAGCTTGTATGAGAGGTACTGCTCGGCGGCATCCTCCCGCATCTGGATCCCCGCTCCTCCGACTACTCGTGGGTTGCTGGCGTTGGGTTGCGGCTTCACCCGGAAGAACTTCCGGAACAGGATCCAATGGGGCTTGATCCCCAGAAAAGCTTCGCAGAAATGAACGAAGACTGCAGTATGAAATATACCGTTGGGGTTGAGGTTGAGGTACTCGATGCCGTAGTACCCCATGAGCCCCTTGAAGAAGTTGCTCGCCGGGAGAGAAAGCCCGCGCTCCGCGAATCGCGCGAACATCGGGATCTCGTCTTCATTCTTCTCCATCGGGTACGGATCCCCGACGGCGGCCCTCCACATGTCCACCTCCTTCTCGCGTAGGAATTCACAGTTCAGCAGGGCGAGCAAGTCTTCGGTCTTCGCTTTCGACTTCTTCCACTTGCGGTTTGGATCTGGCCGCGGCGGGGACACCGGAGGTGATGTCCCTACGGCAGATCCGGAGGCCTCGTCATGGCTCCTCTTCTTCCCGCCGGCGGCTTTCGCGGTCTTGGACGGAGATGGCTACATCCTCCAAGTGCACGGGGTCTTCATGCGCATCCGCTCGGGGGCTACTGCGGTGGCTCTCTCCGGCGGCGCGCTCGGATCTACACTTCACTCGGCAAAGGCGATGCGCACCGGTGGTGATTTACGGCCAAGATGTGTTTGGAATGGCTACGGTTGCGTAGGGTGAAAAACCCGAAGGGTTTTGGATTCTATTTATAAGTCAACGCGGCCCTCCAACGGCGGGATGGATAAGTTTGCGCTCGGGCGACTCGGCGAATCGCGCATGACTCTTCAACTTCAACTAGTCGACGCGTCTCACCTCGGGGGCTCGGCTACTTCTACTCGACTTCCTGGGAAGCGACATGACTCAGGAGCATCTCAGGACACATTCTACAAGATGACCCTTCAATTCGAGAGGAAGTACTCGACTCAAGGCTCGGGGGCTCCGTGCCACGTGTCCTTCGGTTTTTTCTCCGGATTTTTCGGGATATTCTTGCCAAAACTTCGGATTGACCCTCGGCCCGCAGTCTACAACTCAACCTAAGGCTCGGGGGCTACTCCATATGGAGTGCGATTTTGCAATCGCACTTCCATATCGACTTCGGTTTCAAGACAACACGGGCATTGTTGAAGACCTTCAAGGGCAGCACTCGAGGACGCTTCGGACTACTCGAGAAGACTTCAAGATTGCTCAAACATCAGCTGGAGTACATTCCAGCCTCGGGATGCTTCGACTACTCTTGAAGACTTTTGACTTGTAGTACTCAGGGACGCTCGAGAACTACTCGTTAAGGCCGTCAAGGCTACTTGAAGCTATCCTTCTCGACTACAAAGTACTCGGGGGCTTGTCGTATGGACCTCCCTGGGCCCACTACCTCGGTGGGTACCAGGACCGACTACTCGGTGGGCCCCTGGGACTACCTGACTTGCGCTGCACGGCACCTGATGGCGTGAAGCACAATGACTACAGAGGAGAAGTACTCGGTTAGGAAGCTGTACATGTCCCGCACTGTATGGAAGACTCCTAGACGTACTCGACTAGTACTCTCTCCCTATTCCGACTTGTAACCCTGCCTCCCGGACTATATAAGGCGAGGCAGGGACCCCTCTCTGATGATCTCATCTCACGGCGTACAATTGCACCATCTTGTAATCGTACCCAATCAATCCAGAGCTACGCAGCATACAGGAAGTAGGGTATTACGCACCTCGCGGCCCGAACCTGTCTAAATTGTGTGCACGTGTCTCTTCCTTCGAGTTACCGATCTCGGCGAGGCCACATTCATCTACTTCGGGTACTCCCCTTAGTAGGTTGCCGGTCTAAAACACCGACAGCTACCTAACAGCCAAGATCTCCAAGCCTTAAAATATTTTCACCATTAATCTGTGCTCATCTGAATTATATATGATTAGAAGATGCTACCTAACAGCCAAGATCTCCAAGCCTTAAAATCTTTTCACCGTTAATCTGTGCTCATCTGAATTAAATATGATTCTACAAGTCTGAAGTTTAAATGCCCATAGGTTAGTGCTGAAAATGGACAGCATTGAGCAATCATTGAATTTGTTCATGCCATAAAAGCCACTATCTTGCAGGTTAAGGGTCCTGCCGGAACAAAGCTAGCAGGCAAGGCAGCAAAGCAATATTCTGAATGAGACAATGAAACTGCGTTCTGGAGCACCCAAGTCTTCTAAACAAAGGAAGGGCCAAAAAGTGATCGACTATACCACATACTCGAGGTCCACATTTACCCACTGAGTAACATATCAACTATTTAATCAACTAGATATATTTAATTCTTAATTTCTGTGAACACACAGTTCCAAAGCAATTCCTCTAACCATTTTTTTCACAATCTTCTCTCAAAATTTGAGAAATGAAAAGAAATACCATCCGGTACCAAGGAAGTAACCGGGTACCAGTTTAACAAGGACATGTAAACTGTGCCAGAACATACTTAGCTAAATAGAGTTACTCTCTGCAGTACTGAACCTTTATCTAGTAATGCAAACTCTAGATCTATTTTGTAACACCAATGACTCTACATTTCTATAAAAAAAATGTTGGATATAACTGCACTGGTTTGAAAAGGCAGATTAGTCACTATAGCTCTCTGTATTCCCTTTGAATAAAGACTAACAATTCTGAGAAAAGCAGCTATGTTAGCCTGCATAAAAAATCATGTATGTTCATCTTTGGGTTTGTGTGTGCTCCTGTGTTCTTGCTGAAATTGCAAGAAAAAAATAAATCATTCGATACCAGAGTCCAAATTACAGGAATTGACCTTTTGGTTGTTGCAACGTCCCCTTATCCTTCCAGGATTTTACAATATTTTCCATTTGTTGAAAATTAGCTGACTGGACTTGGTATGGGTTAATTGTAAGACACTTTAACAAATTAACTCAGCTCAGGAATTTAACAACTTCGTTGTAGATAGTGTTAGCTAAGGGAATTGTGATAAAGAATGAAATTAAAAATAGATACACATGAACTCAAATTGACTGGTATAGTTTAACCCTACAGGGCATACCTTAGCAACTAATTAGGCATAGAGAAACATATCAAAGCCCTCTAGTCCCAGTTGGCTAGTGGAGCTGAGGTATGGTCGCAACCACCCAGGTTCGATTCCTCGTTGGAGTGAATTATGGGGTTGATTTTAAAAAAATCCCCTCGCCGGTGAAACCGGGGTTCGGGGGCTTAGTTTTAGGCATAGAGAAACATCAAAGAAAAAACTAATGAACATGATCCCAAATTCGTTCAAACCTAAATCCACATCCACTAAGTATAGAGGAATAAATGCAAAAAAAAACTCTTATCATCACTTACTTTTTGGCTTGACATCGATCGTGTGGGGGGAGGGTGGGGGGGCATCTCATAAATAGGACCAAGAAAAAACAGCAATTAGATCCATTTAACCTACACACCAAAACAGCAATTCACTAGACATCATCAGTCAGCTGAAAAGCTGAAACACATTTTGTTGTAGACAAAGATAAAGGAAATTATAGCTTTCGATCTTTTATAGGTTCAAACCAGTCTGCTCCAACTACAAGAATCCACCTTGACATATGCTTACCCGTTCGGCTTAACACCTGGATATCTTATATCTTGCATGTTGAACCTGCGTACAGCTCTTCAAGTGTGCAGGGCAGTTTGGTTTCCACAGGTATCGACATAAATATAACAGCATCATCCACATAAAGAGATGCAATGATAAAAAGGTAAGTGAGATAATGGTTGCAGTAAACTCTCAACTTTCACCTTCCAAATTAGGCCTTTTTTGGTAATCAAATTAGGCTATTTAAGCATCCATAATGATTAGAAATTGTATACCCTCCTTTTATCCGGGCTTGGGACCGGCTATGTTGAAATAACACAGGCGGAGTTACCAACTAACCTAAACTAATGAAACCTGCGAGGCAACATATCAGGTGGAAACCAACCTCTCCATACAAACTATGGAAACTTCAATCTGAGTCAAACGATGTTGATCCAACGGGGCGCTCAGAGGAGGTGGGAGGAGTGATTTGCAAAATTACCTTTGCAAATCACACCTCCCACCTCCCATGAATTTTGCAAATCACCTCTTCCACCTCCCATGAGTTCTCTCTCCATTGGATCAAGATCGTGTGAATCAGATTGAAGTTTCCATAGTTTGCATGAAGAGGTGGTTTCCACTAGATATGTTCCCAACCTGCGATACATAAAGAAATTTGAGATGAGCAAAAAAAAATAATCTAAAAATAAAAAGCATAACTATTTATAATCAAGACAGGTATAAAAGACTAAAACAGGTTATTAAACAATACATAGCAAATTACTATATTACTATATTAACAAATGTGTTGTGACGCTAGCGCATTAACGACCACGGAATGGGAAGATCACTAGCACGAGGGGCATTAAGGAAGGCAGGACGGGTGTAGAACTCCGACTCTGATTCAGAGCTGGAGTCCTCCGACAACGACGGAGATACATACCTCAAATTTCGCTTGCGATAGCGAGTGATCCTACACTTCACCCAGCGTAGCGAAGCAAGGGTGGGAACCTTAAACACCTTGATCCTTTTCGTCAAGGACAGCGGTGCAAGATCAGTGTTTTTCTCCGGCGGAGACGAGGGGGTTGACGGCAGTGGCGAAGGAGCACATGAGGGGGCGAGGCGGGGTGACACAGTGGAATCAAGCAAGCAAAGGCGGCGGCACGGGGGCACGTACACGGGCGATGGGGGCATCGACGGCGTGGAAGAAACTGTAGAAACAATAAAGCGGGGAGTCAGTGGCGGGGTGGGGATTACGGCGGACGATATGCGCACGGAAGGAGCGGCGGGGGCGGGTGAGGGGGAGAGGACCGCGAGCCGGCGGCATGGCGGGACATACGCGTGCGACGGCGGGGTCGATGGCGCTGGGGAAACAGGAGAGGCGTTGGACGGGGCGTCAGAGGGATCACGGCGGGAGAATTAGTCGCAGAAGCTGTGGTGGTAGCGGATGAGGACGGCGAGCAAATCGCGACGCGGCGGCACAGCGGAACGTACACAGGGTACAGGGAGGTCAATGGCGCAGGGGAAGCTGGAGAGGCGGGAGCGGATGAGGGGGCGAGGCGCGTGGAATTGGGCGAGCAAATCGCCAAGCGGCGGCACGGCGGGACGTACGACGCGGGCGACGGGGGGTCGGCGGCGCAGAGGGAGTAGTGGTCGGGGTGGCGATCACTGCCGGCGAATTGCGGGTGGAAGGCGCGGAGGGAGCGGGCAAGGGGGCGAGGTGGGGCGCCGCGGTGGAATCGGAACTGCGAGGTGAGAGGCGGCGGTGCGGCGGGATGTAGGCGGTGGTGGGGGCGAGCTGTGGATCGGAGGCGCGGGGGAAGCCGGGGAGGGGACCAGGCGGTCTATCGGTGGCGGGCGGCGAGCAAGGCGGCGGGCAAGTTGCGAGCGGTCGGGGTGTGTGAGGACCCAAGGAAATCCAAACGCGAGTGAATGAACTCGAAAGGAAAACGGTGGATGAAACGGCAAGTAGATGAAGATAGGAACGGGATAACAAACTAGGATAGGGAGTAGTTCACTGCATCAGAAGTTCAAGTGCGACATCGATACAGGCGCCGGCCATGGCGGCGGGCAAGGAACTGCTACTAGGAACCCTCAACCTAGCTTATGAGTTTAAACTCCCGATAGTTCCTACAGAGTTACAGCCACTGCTGTTATAGCAACACAACGGTGAAATAGAAAAAGTAACAGTAACACTTCCAAGGTAATGGCGAGGCGCGGTTAAAAGATAACGACCATCCGATATTAATCCAACGACTCCCGTGCTTCCTCTGCTTCAAGTCTTGGCCTCAGAGTTCCTGACAATACCCCCTTCCTTAGCATCCTTGACCTCAAGGATGGAAAGACGGAAAGACCTTCCTGATGAACGTTGCATCTTCCCAAGTCGCTTCAGACTCCGGCATGTTCATCCAATGAATTAACCACTGGACCACAGGCTCGTTGTTGCGTGGGATCATTCGACGTTGCAGTATGGCTTCTGGAGCTACCTTGATAGTTCCCTTTGTCGTCAATCAGAGGAAGATCAGGACAGGGAACAACTGAAGGACCCAAGTGTTTCTTTAATTGGCTTACATGAAACACATCATGCAATTGGCAGCCGGCGGGTAGCAAGAGTTTGTAAGCTGCATTGCCAATTCGTTGGAGAATTCTGAAAGGGCCATAGAACTTAGAGTGGAGTTTGAGTGATCTGTGAGTACTCAGAGAGACATGCCTGTAGGGTTGAATTTTTAAGTAAACCATGTCTCCTACTGATAATATTCTCTCAGTTCTATGCTTATCAGCCTGATGTTTCATCCTAGCCTGAGCCTTCAGGAGGTTATCTTTGATCACTTGTTGAGCCACAGTTCTGTTTCTCAGCTGTTCTTGTATGGATAGGTCAGGGCAATCAGGAATGACCACTTCTGCAACCATAGGGGGTTGAAATCCATATAAAGCTTGGAATGGTGTCATCTTCAAGGATGTGTGATATGAGGTATTGTACCACCATTCAGCCAAAGACAACCAATGATGCCAATGTTTTGGGCTCGAAAAACACATGCATCTCAGATAATTTTCTAGGCACTGGTTAACTCTTTCTGTCTGACCATCAGTTTGTGGGTGGTAGGCAAAAGTGAGGTGTAATTGTACTCCCATAGCCTTGAACATGGTCTGCCATACTGCACTTGTAAAGATTGGATCCCTATCTATTAAGATCACTTTAGGTAGGCCATGAAGTTTGAAGATGTTATCCAGAAAAAGTTGTGCTATGTCAGAAGCTGTATAAGGGTGTGACAATGATAGGAAGTGAGCATATTTAGACAATTTGTCAACCACCACCAAAATGACATCCTTATTTTGTGACTTAGGTAAGCCCTCAATGAAGTCCATAGAGACATGAGACCATGCCATGTCAGGTAAAGGAAGAGGTTGAAGAAGCCCAGGATAAGGAACATTTTCTGATTTGTTCTTCTAACAAATAGCACAGTTTTTGACAAATTCAGTCACCTGAGTCTTCATGTTAGGCCAATAAAAATTCAATTTGATCCTATAATATGTTGCTCTCTCTCCAGAGTGCCCCCCCCCAATGCTGAGTTGTGAAAACTCTGCAGTAACTGCTCTCTCAGTACTCCATTAGTTCCAACATATATTTTCCCTTTGTATCTCAGCAACCCATTGGACCATGTAAAGTTAGGAACAGCCTGAGGGTCAATGCTTAGTTTGGAGACAAGGTTAGTGCATTTCATGTCTACTTCATAACTCAAAGTAACTTGCTGAGTCCATTGAGGAACTGCTGTAGTGATAGCCATACAGACACCAGAATGAGTAGCCCTTGAAAGAGCATCTGCCACTTTGTTTGTTTTGCCTTGTTTATATTCAACAGTATAATTGAACCCCAATAACTTGATAAGCAATTTATGTTGAATGCCTTCAACCAGTCGTTGTTCATGAATGTATTTAAGGCTCTGTTGATCTGTTCTGATAATTAAGGCACTACTGGCAAAATAATGCTTCCACTTTTTGAGTGCTTCCAATATAGCCATTGCTTCTTTCTCATATGTTGAAGCTGTCATAGCTTTAGGACCCAAGGTCTTGCTAAGAAATGCAATTGGTTGGCCCTTCTGCATCAAAACAGCTCCCAACCCATTGCCGCTAGCATCAGCCTCCAGAACAAATGGTTGAGTAAAATCTGGTAATGCCAGAACAGGTGGTTCAGACATGATCTGTTTGAGTTGTTGGAAGGCTAGCTCTTGCTCAGGTAGCCATTTGAATGCATCCTTCTTTAATGAATTGAATAGTGGCCTACAAATAATACTATAGCCCTTGATGAATCTTCTATAGTAGCTAGTGAGGCCTAGGAATGCTCTCAGTTGTGTGACAGTAACTGGTGATGGCCACTGCTGGATAATCTTGATCTTTTCTGGATTAGTAGCTACTCCTGCCTTGCTGATGATATGGCCCAGATATTCAACCTTAGATTGTGCAAAAGTGCATTTGCTCAGTTTAGCATATAACTAATTTTCTCTTAAAACCTCAAGTACAACCCTTAAGTGAATAACATGATCTTGTAAGGAATTGTTGTAAATGAGAATATCATCAAAAAAACCAGGGCAAACTTCCTAAGAAACTCTGCTAAAACATTATTCATCAGAGACTGAAATGTAGCAGGTGCATTAGTAAGGCCAAATGGAAGCACCACATACTCAAAGTGGCCTAAATGAGTGGTAAATGCAGTTTTCTCAATGTCTGTTTCTTTCATTCTGATTTGGTGGTACCCTGACCTCAAATCAATCTTGGAAAAAATTGAAGCTCCATATAGTTCATCCAAGAGATCCTCAATTATAGGAATGGGATGCTTGTTTTTGATAGTGTTAGAGTTCAATTGTCTGTAGTCCACACACATCCTCCAAGAGCCATCCTTCTTCTTGACCAGAATTACAGGAGATGAATAAGGACTAATACTGGGCCGTATCATGTGGGAGTCCAGCATGTTTTTTATTAGTTCTTCCATGGCATTCTTTTGGTGAAATGGTAATCTATATGGTCTGTGATTGACTGATTTTGACTCATCTATCAAGGAGATAGCATGATCTACTGATCTCTTTAGTGGCAGTTGCTTGGGTTCCTGAAAATATCTGCAAATTCTGCTAGTAATGCGGCAATTTCAGGATGATCAGGTGAATGAGTGGGACTGAGCTTGTTGTTGTCTGCACAGTTCAGGACTAAGACCATAGAGACAATCTTGCTTTCTAGGAGTTTGCACATTTTCTTACTGCTAATCAACAAATGTTTTGGTACTTGTGCAGTATCAGAGAAGGTGACAACCTCCTGGCCATCTTTGGTTATCGAGAATTCTCTGGTTTTCAAATTAAGACCCACTGGACTGTGAGTAAATATCCAATCAGCCCCTAAAATTATGTCATATCCTTGTAACTCCAGTAGTCTGAAGTCAGATGTGAATGAATGGCCTTGAATGTCATAAGAACAATGTGTACAAGCAGTATTGCTGAGCATTGTTTTTCCATTGGCAGCTACTACTTTAACAGGTGTGATGTCAGAGATAGCCATTTTAGTCTTAACAGCAAATTTAGCACTGATGAAGGTAGCATCACTACCAGTGTCAATTAGTGTTGTAGCCAGATGCTGGCCAATACAGACTTGTAAGGTAAATGTGATTGTTGGGTGAGCAGTCCCCAATAGGGCATGAGTTGATATTTGCATCACAGGGACTTGTTCAGCATCATAGAATGTTGCTTCATCTTCAGCTGCAACATCCTCTACCACTCCCAATTCCTCTTTGCCATCAGGTGTGGACATGACAATTACTGAGTATGCTTGCTTTGCTTTGCAGACCTTAGTGTGGCCTGGTACCCAGGGTTCTCTACATTTGACGCATTTGCCAGCAGCCCTTAATTCAACTATATTCACTGGATCTTTTTGATTATGTGTTGTGGTATCCTTGCCCCATGGTCTCTGTATTTTGGTTGCTGGGCTGTACACATTGAACTTCTTTTGTGGTGGATTTGCTTGTTCCAACCTCTTTGCATACCAGAAAGCATCAGGCAAACAAGTTGGTTTGTAGCATTGTAAGTGGTGCTGGATGGGTTCTTTTAACCCAGAGACAAAGCTACAAGTAAAGTACTCATCCTTCAAAAAGGGATTATCTCTTTTGACTAAACCCATAAGTTCCTCAAACTTATCAATGTACTCATTTACAGTTCCCACTTGTTTCAAAGCATGGAATTGTCCCACAACTTCATATACTGACGCTTCACTGAATCTGTCTGTCACCCATCTACAGAACTGTTGCCAGGACACAGTGTTAGGGGTATATCCAGTGCTCCTCCACCAGAACTCACTCTAGTGCTCCTCCACCAGAACTCAGCTTTGCCTGAGATGTATAATACAGCCAATTGCACCCTATCATCAACAGGAACTCCCACTAACTCAAAATACTTCTCAGCTTTTCTGATCCACCCATCTGGGTCTGATCCATCAAATGCTGGGAAAGATAATTTTGGTCCTTTAGCTACAGCCTTGTGCTGAATTTGGAGTTGACCTGAAAAATTCTCATGGTGGTTGTTCCTGGAGGCTGGTGGTGTGGCAACATGAGGAGGGTGGTGAATAACTCGGTGAGGGTTGAAATGTTGTTGGTATGTGGTATGGTGAGGTGGGTGGGTGGGAAAAAGGTTGAATGCTTCTATTTCTTGGGGTGTCCAAGGGTAGTCGTTCCACAAATATTCTACATCAGTGTCGTGAGGTACTTCAGGAGTTTTGCCTTTGGCATAAGTATGTGCCATTGGATCTGTTGACTTGTGCCTGCCTTCTAAGTGCTCTGAGTCATAGTAGTGGACACTGTGTGTATTGCGTGGGACATAGTACTGGGGATGGGCTGAATGATTACCTTCAGGAACATAGACTGATTTATGAGTTTGTACATCTGCTCTTGGGTGTGGATTGTTCTTGGGTGCATTGTCTTCAGAAAAATCAGCAGCCTTATAAGTAGAACCTTTGTCTTCCAGCTGGGCTACTCCCACTTTAGCCACCACTCTTGTCATATAAGGCATGATTTGATCCAAATTGAGGGCCATTGTATCATTATGGTGTTCATGTTGCTGCACAAAGGAATCAAAAGACCTTCTCAACCCATCCACTTCATCTGCTGAAGCATATCACCTGTCATAATGGGTTTCCTGTGGAGCAGACCCCTCCACATCACCTGCTGGGCCGTGCTGCACCATGGGGTTTGGGAATTCGGTTCAGGTTAACAACCCTCCCCAATTAGATTCACCAAACCGTTCTACCGACGCCTAGGTCACGGATTCGGCCGAGGGATTTTACACACGAACTAGCCGTGCAACCCAAACCAAAGGTGACCTAACTCCAACGCCTCCACAAGCCAATTCAGATCAATTTCCGGAATTTTATGCCAGAACAAGTGTCCAGCAACCCCGATTGACGTGAATCGCTTGTTAATTTGGGGGAAGAAAGGGGTGGTTTCCTCGAATCTGGGCGGGAGGGTGGGATTTTCCACGGTTAAGCCACAACCACCTTCCGGCCTCGCCGATCGGACAAGAAACGAGGAATTGGCTGTGGAAACGAGTGGATCTCGCCGAGGAAAGCTTGCTCTGAATACCAATTGTGAGGACCCAAGGAAATCCAAACGCGAGTGAATGAACTCGAAAGGAAAACGGTGGATGAAACGGCAAGTAGATGAAGATAGGAACGGGATAACAAACTAGGATAGGGAGTAGTTCACTGCATCTCAAGTGCGACATTGATATAGGCGCCGGCCATGGCGGCGGGCAAGGAACTACTACTAGGAACCCTAAACCTAGCTTATGAGTTTAAACTCCCGATAGTTCCTACAGAGTTACAGCCACTGCTGTTATAGCAACACAACGGTGAAATAGAAAAAGTAACAGTAACACTTCCAAGGTAACGGCGAGGCGCGGTTAAAAGATAACGACCATCCGATATTAATCCAACGACTCCCGTGCTTCCTCTGCTTCAAGTCTTGGCCTTAGAGTTCCTGACAGGGTGCGAAGGAGCGGCGCAGCCACAGTGGCGACGGCCATGGCGGCGACGGCGAGTGGGCGTGCGAGCGAGACGGTGGAAGAGAGGAACTCATAAAGCTCGAGATGGCGGAAGAGCTCGAACTCAGAAGCGCGAGACGGTGGGGGGGGAGATTGAGCGAGAGAAGCCAAGAAACAATGCGTGGAGTACAAACCTACGATTAGGGTACAGTATTATGGACGCCCCAAACGTACGAGGTACGCGACCTCGAGAGTCCAGACGGAGGGGAGGCTGAGACTGTCTCCAGCAATGGACGGCTTCCCCATCTGCAAATAGGTCCTTTGAGCAAAAGAGAGAGAAGAAGTCCCACCGGCAAACGAGTGGAGCTCCGCTCGCCGGATCCGCCGCCGTCGGATCGAGGAAGAGTAGAGGCGGCTACAGTCCGCGGCGGGACGCCGACCTCTCTGGCGCCGAGGTGCGGTACGTGGCGAGGCGGAGGTGCGGTCCGCGGCAAGGCAAGGGCGCATCTTCCAGGTCTGGCGCCGGCGGAGCAGCCCCCAAGGCGGAGGCGCGGTCTGCGGGACAAGGGGCCCCGGCGCGGCGGAGCTCGAGGACGCCCGAGCTCAACGCCTTGCGAGAGGGGGGCCTAAATCTCCCCGCCAGCAAGTCGTACCTCGTGTCGCGCGAGTTCCTTCCTCGACCTCGGCCGGAGGCCGGCATTGAGGCGACGGAGGTGACGAGGCGGAGCTCGACCTCATTCCCTGCTTGGTCAACGGAGGGAGGATTCATGAAGACGGCGCCCGATTCGTGAAGACGGCACCGCCGCCGACAACGTGGAGGTGCAGGGGAAGCGCAGGCCGCCCCGGTCAACGCGCTCCGGCTTCCTCCACACACCCTACTCCTCTCGCAAGCTGCTCCGCGCCACGCCGAGCGCCGGCGGAGCAGCCCTCGAGCGCGGCCGCATCCTACCGCTGCTCCCTCGGCCTCCTTCCTCTGCGACGGCGAGATCTTGGGGCGCGGATGGGGCCGCCGCAGCTCGAGCGCCTGGAGAGGGAGGTAGGGGCGGCTGGAGAGGGAAGAGGCCGGCCACCGGGTAGTTGAGAAAAGAAAAAATGGATGAGGCAAGGAGAGAGAACCACTAGGAATGAGGGTGAGCGGAGGGGTAAGCGCAAAATGCAGCGATGCTTGGGGTGACTGCTGGAGCCCCTACAGTGATCGTTCCAACTACATTTTACAGATGCGGCAAGGTTTAGGGTGACTGATGGAGACAATATGAGAGGGGGTGGGTAAAGTAAAGGAACATCAGTGTCTCCAAGATATATTCTTTTTAATTAACAACATGCTATAATTCTATAACCATTCTAATACTTACCTAAAATTAATGAAGTTAATTATAAAAGTATGAATTACTCCTAAGGCCAGTCTTAGTGCATGATTTCATAGCACTATTACCAAGACTGCCATGTCATCTTTTGAAGTGAATGAAACTCTCACTCTCGGTGCACCTTTTCATTGCACACATACAACTTGTAGCATTTAATTTTTGCATGGAGTTAATGATCATATGTGTCATGTGATGAAACTATAACACTCTCAATGCAAGTTTCATTAGATTTCATGAAACTAGGTAAGTGTGCCATGTGAGTGTCATGGTGATGAAACTCCCATGAAACTCTTATCATCTCTCTCTTCATAAATAGAGTGTCAAGTCATCAAATCAGCTTATGTGGCATAGAATTTAATGCCCATGAAATCTCCCTGACACTCCACTGAGACTGGCCTAATAACCATCTGCAGTCCAGATTAACTCGGGAAAGAGAACTTTGATTCCAAATATCCTAACAGTATGATCAAATATTGGGTAGACAGTTTAATCTGATTTCTGTTTTCCTTGTCTTCTATAATAAATTGCATCCATTAAAATTTTGAATATAATGTTGATTACTTTTCTTTCATGCTTTAGTTAAAAATAATAAATGTCAAAATAGGGATTACAGTGACAAATAGAAATAGTAAAGAAATCATATGTTCATATTTTTCATCTGTGCAACTTTCTGTGTCTCAAACTTATCACGGTAGTGTGAACAAAACTTGTGACATTACCGCAGATTCCTCCAGGTATGCATATATAAGAAACAAAAATGCCATTTGACCATATGCTCTGCATACTGGAGGTCCAAATGTAAGCAACACCCAACAACCAAAGGCTACATGTAGGAAACCAAAGAGTGCTGCAGAAGTCAAATTACAGATAATCTGAGTGGGTAGCAGGGCTGCCTAAATGACAAAGAATAGCACTCTGACACCCATGCTTGGCCAACTTGCAGATATTGCTCCACCAGTATTTTCTGTTTTTTTATACTTATGCTCCACCAATAATTATGGCCACTGAATGCTACTCTAATGGTAGTGCCCATTTGAGAACCAAGGCATGACCCATACCTCATGGAATCTATTGGCTAGGAATCTAGGATAATTGTTTTAGGAAAATAGACTAGACTGCTCACAGCATCCTCTCCCATACAAACGGACAGTAAAATTTAGAACCAGACACTTTCGTATTGTCATGTTATTCTCATACTTACAAAATTTTAATTATCAGAATCCTAAATCCTAATCAATAATTGAGTAACAAACTAAAAGTCCTCAGGAGCTTTTACTTTTTTTTTCAAGAGCTTCCTCCTAAATTAAAAGGTACACTTTGAACTCACAACTTCTCGTAATCATTCTGGTATATTGTCAGGTAATTTGCATACTTACCAAATTTTCGCACTTTTTAACAAATCATGAGCTTCAGCTCTTCAACTATGAATAAAGAACATTTTGTAAATGGAAAAGAAACATACTACAAGAAGCATATTCTTCCGCAGTTCATCCTTGACTTGGACAATAGTAAGAGAACCAAAACAAAAAAGAAACCTAATAATCATGCCAAACTTCACAACAGTGAGAATTGCAAGAAATGTGACAATATGCACAAATGAATATTATAATTACAGTGACATCACCATTTGGCATTAATAAGGTAGAAAGACTATCCCTAAACTCTAAATAATACCCATTTGTGGCATTTAATTGGACTAAGTGGCAGTTTGGTCAGCCACCATAGTGTCCAAGCTTTGCCACACTTTCAGTGGCAGCTGCTTTCAAAATTTACACAAAATCAGTTTTTAGCCAACAGAGACATGACTGCTCGCTGCTTCTTTCCTGAGACCCTTTTCCACCAGAACCCTCCGTGATTCATCTGATTCAGACCATTGTCGAATACCAGAATGAAAGTTTGATATCAAAACATGAATCCCAGGATTTTGTGGATGAACCTTCAGCATGTGCACAGCTACCTTCTTTCCTCTTATGACATCCATGTTAGCTTTGCAAGCATTCAACGTAGCGACATAAATGGCATTGGAACACAAATTTCGTCTTGCAGTCAATCTACAATATAGATCCCACACCTCATCAATGTGTCCTGCACGACCCAGCATGTCTATTAAACATGCATAGTGCTCTGGTTGTGGATCAATGCCATACTTGCTTTTCATCAAATGCAGAATGGACCGACCTTCATCCACAAGACCAGAGTGTCCACACGCTGACAGAACTGCGAGAAATGTAATAGCGTTTGGCGAGACCATTGGTGCGGCTTTCTCCATCATCTTAAACAAATCCAAAGCATCCACACCATGCCCATGACGACTATAAGCATCAATCATACTTGACCAGGAAACCACATTTCTGCCAACCATCCGGTCAAACACTATCCGCGCACCCATTGTCCTCCCACATTTCGAATACATGTCAATGAGTGCATTGCATATTATGGTGTCAGAATCAAACCCACAACGAAGAACCTTGCAATGCACTTGCATACCATAAGCCAAGTTTGCTGTTGCTGAGCAGGCCGTGAGAGCACAAGTCAGCGAAATCCCATTGAGCTCAGTCCTCCTCAGCATCGAGAAAGCCTCCCTAAACCAGCCATTCTCCACGCACCCCGAAAGAATAGCGTTGTACAACGCTGCATCCTTTAGGCACTTCGTGAGCATAAACACCCTCATGGCATCCTCCACGAGACCACAGCTCATGTAGAGATCAACAAGGGCCGTATCCAGGATGACGTCGCCGTGGCACGAGGTGACGCTTCGCGCGTGGAGCTGCCGGCCAGGGCGGACGGCGCGCGACGCGGCGCAAGCCTTGAGCATGGTGCAGAGGGTGGCGGCCGTGGGCGGGAACCTGGCGGCGGCCATGCCGCGGAACGCGGCGGCGGCCGCCGCGGGGCGCGCGTGCCGGACAAGACAGGCCAGGAGCGCGTTCCAGGCGACGGTATCCCGCGCCGGAATTTCGTCGAACAGGCGGGACGCGGCGCCTGGGAACCCCGCGTTTGCGTAGGCTGTGAGGAGGGCGGTGGCCGGGATCGGGATGGGTTTGGCGAGGGAGGAGGATTTGAGTAGGATTGCATGGATGGCGGTGGTGAGGGAGGGGTGGGAGGAGAGGATACGAAGCAGGCTGGACGCCGGCGGCGGCCGCGGCGCACTCCCCATTTGGAGCGAACGAGTCCGGCGTCCCACACAATGCAAACGGAGCAGCAGAAGAGCCGCACGGAACGTACCGTGTCGGCGCCAGACTATGCGGGGAATGCGGCTGGGGAGGAGCTGCTCCCTCCTTCCCAAAATATAAGGACTTGTTGACTTTTGCTAGTCACATTTAACCATTTATCTTATTCAAAAAATTATGAAAATGTGAAAACAATTATGATATACTTAAAATATATATGATGAAAAACATGTCGTAACAAAATAAATAATATTTTCACAACTTTTTTGAATAAGACGAGCAGTCAAACGTGAGCGACAGAAGTCAACAAGTCGTTATATTTTGGGAGAGAGGGAGCAGTACTTGTAATATGTCAATTTACTTTACTTCTGATCTGGAATATCTCTTTGTGATGAATTATACTCCCTCCGGTTTGGTAAATGAAGTTGTTTTGGACAAGGTTTGAGTAAAACTTTGGGAATATAAAACATGAATAACTTTTAAGTCGTTGAGTTTAGAAATGTGAAAACTACATGAATAGATTTGGCGTGCAATATACTTTCATAAAAGTATACATATGTAGTTTTTAATAAATATTTTTGTAAAAATAAGAAGTCAAAGTTATACTTTGGAGATCGTGTCGCTATCCTAAATGACTTTATTTACCAAACCGGAGGGAGTATGTATATGTCTTATATTTATATATTTGTCTATGATGAATGCATATTTTTCGTTAATTCAAACTTGGAATATGAATGTTGCTTGGTACTCGAGTGCCACCAGTTATAAATACTACTTCTCCGTTCTAAATTATAATTCATTGAATTTTTTAACTCCAAATTTGACCTCGTATTTTTTAAAATTATGCAAAATATATTATTTTTTATAGTGACTTACTTTATTAATAAAAGTTATTTAAAAGTTGATTACATGTGTACAGATCTTTTGAGTAAGACAAAGATCAAGTTGAAGTCAAAAAGTTAAACGAATTATACACCCCGTTCGTTTGGCTTATCGACCACCGGCCAACAATACTTTTTTCTCAAAACAAATCGCCCACCAAAGAATGATCAATAATTTTTTTCTCGAACAAATCAACACCAAGCATCAGCCACCAGCCAAACGAACAGACTGATAATTTGAAATGGGTGGAGTAGAACCTTAGTGGACATAATATGTATTTCCTCCGTCTTTAAATGTATGGCATTTAGGACAAGCTAGTTAGTTCATTTTGAACTAATTTGCTAGTCCTGAACGCGCATATATTTATGGACGGACGTAGTACACTTTTACACTACCATTTGTTGAGCGGAACTAACGATAGCAGCATTAATTCGACCGGTTCTCTACCGTATACAGCCATTGAGGAAAGTCTTCAGAACCATCACTAATTGACTGGTTGTGTTTTTAGGTTAGAAAAAGTTCATTTTATTTCTCTCACTTGTCCACTTTGTTCACTTAACTGTCTAAAACAATATTTCGGTTCACTTTACTACCTTGACTATTCCATGTGGTCTAAGATACGCCTAATTAGATTTCTCTTTTTTTTATTTCGTCATGTATAAGTTGAATTTTGAGTTCAAATTTTGTGAGCATATACAAACACATGATGCCTTATGTTAAAATATTATAGTAAAAATTTTTTCATGATTATTTTTCATAGGTTAGGAATATTGAATATGGAATTGATCTTGATGTACAAAATTGTATGAAAGGTAATCGTGAAAAATTATTTTCCTAACATAAAGTATCATGTTATAAGTCAACTGATGAGTTTGTACACGAAGAAACAAGAAAGAGAAATCTAATTAAGTGGTAGATTGGACCAAATGAATTAGTTTGAGAAAGTAAAGTGAGCCTAATTTTTCCTTAGGAAGTTAAGTGGACAAAGTAAATAGGTGAAAGCAGTAAAATTAACTCTTTTTTTTTGCTTTAACTTCCACAAAAATTTGAAGACCACTGGGGCAGTTCCCAGGACATGTATGTGTAAACTTCCCTATATGTATGTATAACCACTTTGCAAGCCTCAATTACACCCAAAGATATTGTAGTATGATATACAAAATACAAGCTCCAAAAAACTAGCTACATAGTATGTAATTGATGCATACCACAAAACCAACTATATATATTTACATCTCATGTTCATCTCGCACTATAGAATACATAGCTGCCAAAGCTACCTAAATATGGTTAGGAACACCTAGCTATTCCAGATCCATGTTACTGAACTGTGTCCCATAAGCGAAGGCAAGCACGGCAAATGCTAGTATACTTATGCCAAAGACTGCAGCGGATTTGCACGGATGGGCTTGTCGCCTAACAAGAGCCACGGCCTCCTTACCGTTCTTGGCAGCATTGTCCAATTCAATACTTGGGCAAGTAAGATAACCAAAGAGAAGTCCAGAAAGAGTTGCCACAAGATGCGCCCTGCAATTAATTAAAAAAGGAAATGTTGATAACTTTTGAAGCCAATTGGTTTGTTAAGCAACAAATGGTTAGGAAAAGACAAAGCATAAGCGCTACAAATATTTGGTGCCACCAATATAGTTATGTATATTTCAGCTCCTGTACTAGGCTACTATCTATGATTGTATGACTGGTCCGTGTTAAGCCAATTTGAAAGTACCTAATCTTGTTTTTTTATAGTACAAGGCTTACGGTTGCTAGGAAAAAAATACCTTGTAGTTCTAACCTTACACATTTTCATTGTTAAGTTGGGAGAGACTATCATGTCCTCCCAATAACAAGATAATAAAAAATAAGATAAAATTACATCAAAGATTTAGTACATTTCCGGAACAATGTGAAAATTGAAGGGATAATTATTGTTGTTCATTTTAATTTAATATTTCAATATACTAGTTTTTATGGCAGTAGTTGCACCAGGACTACTTATACCAGTATAATGTAGAGGACTCTCGGGACTAAATTAAATAAAATATAAAGGTTTTCTAACTGCATATAACTATATAAGGTTATTCAGACTAATTGGGACATATAAAAGTTGTAGAGGTTCTTCAATCATAAAATGGCCTTAAAAGAACTTACAGTGCTGTTTCATAAGAAAAATGACAACACAATTACATTACCAGTTGTCAATTCTCCCAAAAATGCTCAGTAAGAAGGTCAAAGCTGCAGCTATCACGGCCTGCGAGAACATACTTTCTGAAACATCTTTGTCAATGACTTGCTTGTTTTGACTCTGATACACCAGCCATGCTCCAATTAAAGAAAATACTGGGCCCTGGTTTGAGTTTAAGAAAGAGCATTATTGTCTCCAAGATATATTCTTTTCAGCTAACATGCTATACTGCTACAGCCATTCTAACATTTAGATAAAACAAATGAAGTTAACCATAAGGTAAACCATCCACAAGTGACTCCAGAAAGAAAACTTCGACTCCAAAGATGCTAACAGTACGATCAAATATTGGATAGTAAGTTTAATCTGATCTCTGTTTTACTTTTCTTCTGTATAAATTGCATCCATTAAAAATTTGTCATCTATTATAGATTACTTTTCTTTCCTGCTTTGAGTTCAAAAGAATAAATGTCAAGATAGGGATTAGGGCGATGAATGAAAATAACAAAGAAAGCATATGGGCATTTTTTCATCTAAAATATATACCAGGTAGGTGTGCAACTTACTGTGCCACAAACAGTTATCTCTGTAGTGTGAACAAAACTTGTCACATTACCGCAGATTCCTCCAAGTATGTATATAAGAAAAAATGGCATTTGACCATATGCTCTGGAAACTCGAGGTCCAAACGTAAGCAACACCCAACAACCAAGGGCTACATGTAAGAAACCAGAGTGCTGCAGAAGTCAAATTACAAAAACAGTTGAGATAAGCTGAGTGGGTTACAAGGGTTGCCTCAATGATAAAGAATAGCTAATGTCGAAAACTAAGATGAAAAATCAGCTGTAAGTTATTTGATAGCGATGCACAACATTTTGATTATCAACCTCCATAACTATGATTCTTTTGTATAAACATGCAGCTGAGTTTTGTCTGCAGGGTAATAATCTAAGCATTTCCTACTCCCTAATTACTCCCTCCATTCCAAATTATAGGTTGTTTTGACTTTATTAGATTCGTAGAATTTGTTATGCACTTAGATATACCATATGTCTAGATGCAAAATAATTTCTGTACATCTATAAAAGCCAAAACAACCTATAATTTGGAACGGAGGGAGTAGTATAAGACCAAAGGTTCTGAGTGTTACTGACAGCATGCCTCCTTTTGTTTGGATTCTTATTGCTAAAGTGGTGGAAGGAATAGCTCTAGTTGTTGCATCTACAAGGTATATCTATGATTATCTTATAAACCTAGAAATACTGGTGGAAAGGAAAACTAAAAGACAATTTTTACAGCACCTTGGGGAGTGGAAACAGATCTGCAGTTTTGTACAGAAAGTTTAACTCCTGTCTCGTGCCATTTTAGAGTAACATGGTTGGCTTACTTGAATAAATAAATGGATAGATGATATTAGGCCCATTCAAAGAACTCGTGAGATGTTTGGAGGGTGGCTAGCTTTTGCCTTTCCAGAATTAACAGATGTGAACCACAATAACAATTAAGCGAAGAGAATATGCTATACTTCATCTAGCATAGAGGTAGAAGAAATACCAGGCACATGGGTGTTAGTAGTCTCCACCACTCCCCTGAAAGTATTAAGTCGTTTATCTTGGCACCATACAACAAAGGGAGAGACAAATATTCATTTTCAGAATTTTTCACTGGACTTGCTATTTCGAATAACAGAACTGCAATATTAATACCAGCCAATAAGTTTCTGCATTATAACAGAGTTCAAAAGTTAGCTAACAAAATGTGGCAACATGATAATTTTTTATAACTTCTGCTAAACTATGCAGAGGGACAAGTAGCGCATGAATGTTATAATGGAAGCAAACAAGCTGGTACATTGGACATGGACTGGATTTTTGAACTCTAGCTTGAGCGTTTTCTCCCAGTTTTGTTTGTCCCAATTTTATGAGCATACATATTTTTTTAATACCACAATTCGAAAAATTCAACCAAGTTGATAGGACAAAGTCAATCCCATATTAAATTTATTGGTAGCCCAGAAATTGGCATAACAAAAGCAAGAACCTTTTTAAGACAGAAGCAAGTACTAATGTGTAGTAGAGATTAAGAAAGGCAACAGCCCACAACTAAACAAGTTTTGGTTTTCTGAACCCTTGATGCGAAAATGTATTCCTCACATAATTCTGTTTCTTTTTCTTCCTATGAATTCCACTTTAATGCCAATTTCAGGAGATGGCATTACTAGATTGTCACTGTATGCATGATAAACTAATGTTTCTGAACATCATGATAAACTATGTTTCTGCTCACCAAATTTTGAAAGAAACAACTTCAGCAAACATAAATTTTCCACTTCGTCATGATAATGTACAAGCAATCTGGCAGTTACAATATTTATCTGCAGTGTCAAATATTTGATCATGTTGGCTGTTATGGTTGGACAGAAATGACAGAAGATTCGGTATGATTTGAAGACAGGAAATGGTAAAGAAAAAAATACTTACGTCAAACAGAAACCGGACGTTTGATCATCTGCATGCATGTCCAGGAAAAACTTTTCATCAAATATCAAGTACTCCTTGCAATCTTCAGTGGAAGTATTGCGACAACTCTTGGCACCTAAAGTAACATAATTCTTTTTAATAACCAAGTTTCAGTGGCCCTACATCTGTGCTAACTGCCAAGTCAAGCGACTTACCTGTATTTCCTCTGTCGAACTGTACCTGCAACGAGTCTATCATGTTCTTCACATTGACTATGATTGCATCAACTTCATTTGAAGATGATGGGCCATTTTTGTGCTTGTTCTTCTGAGGCCAAGAGCATAGCTGCTGAGTTGAATTGAGTTTAGAAAAATAAGACTCTAATGCCCTCAGTTGATTTCCTTCTTTCCTTTGAGATGGACTAGGAATTATCACATTGTCCTCATGATCAAATTCAGGGTCGCAACTCTGATCGGTATCTTTATTGTGCACCTTGACGATAGCATACTGCCTTGCCATAGCTTGTGATACTGACTGCAAAGAATGACAAATGAAATTGCCGTCCTTCGCAAAATGGCCAATATGTCGGGAATTGTGATTCTTGGGGCTATTAGATCTTAATGACAACCTCTCTGGCACAACTCTTGTATGCTCCATCTGTTTGCAAGATATTGGTTTCCATTTAACCACCCCGGCCATTAGATGCCTGAAATGTTAGAAGTTTGTGTCAATCTAGCAGGACAGAGCAGAGCATGCAGAAACGCCCTGGTGTTCAACCCTGCACCGTGGGTGGTGGCGTAGCCGGCAGTGGCCGGAGCTCACCCACACACACGGCGGCCACAGCCACAGCTGCAGCGAATGCACAGATGGAACAGGCAGGTGTTGCCTCAATAAACGGGCATCAAGCATTCAAGCTGTAGAAGCCTTACCACCAACTTGCTCGCGTCGCGTTGGTGAGTAGCAAAGGTGGCGACTGGTTGGTGGGAATTGGCGACCTCGACACCACTTCAGCCCGGTGCTAGGGGGCCGCAGCTTGGAGTCCGGCCGCGGGCCGCGAGCGGCACTCGGCAGAGTGGCAAGCGGCGGCGGGCATGAGCGCGCGGCCGAGGATGAAGCCGCTCCCCGGAGAGAGGGCAGCGGTGGCGTCCCGGGCTGCAGAGACGCCCGGGATCTGCGGGGCAGGAAGAGAGAGGCAGTCTGGCAGAGCGCTGCGCGGGAGGAGAAGGGCCAGGGGAGGAATTTTAAAGCTCCTGGAAAATGACTCCATGGTGGATCGAAGGGAGTGGTGGAAGCGGGAGGAGGAGTGGCCGGCCGAGGAGAGGGGATAAGGATGCCGCGGTCGTCGTGCGGCCGCTCGAGCTCTCTGGGACTCGGTGGCGGCCACGAAATCACTGCCTGCGCTGACTGGGGTAAGGAAGGAGAAGCTGACCAGTGGGACCCACAGTTTAATAAGATTGCCCGAGTTTAGTTAACATCTTTCTATTTTTCTCTCCCTTTGGCAAATGGCGATGGAATATCTGTTTCCTCCCGGACTTCGAGAACTTATGATATGCTCCCACTCTCTCACGTCCTCCCATACTCACATAATTAATAATCCAAAAAAACAATTTCATGAAAGATACAAAATGAAAAATATGAATGGATGAAAGAATATGATTCATGTTCATGCAAAGTTTCAAGATTGACAAAAATTTTTGCAAAGACAAATAAAATAAGACAAATTTAGCATGTTATAAGGTTCGGATGCACTATTCATCATCAGGACTTGCAAACCCACATCTATTCGGTAAAGATTTATCTTTTTTGTCTCCATGTAGAAATTCTTGTTCAATCTGAAATTTTTCACGAACTTTGTTCATTGCATCATGTACTTATTCATATTTGTTGGATTAATTGGGTCTTGGGCCATTTAGTCTCAATTAATTCTAAGAATTAAAAGGTCCACAATAAATGCTAGGGATTCAATCCCCCATTGAAAGTCAATGAGAATCTTAACCAACTTAAAGGGTGTACCAACGGTGGATCACTTGTGAAGTTAGTAAAAGGAGAAGGGCGTGCCACACGCGTGCGCGCGCTCGCTCGCCTCGCCGGCGAGAGGCGAGGAGTGTCGTGTCCAAGACCGTGACGCGTATGCACTGTTTTTGTCATTCATGTCACCGTGACGCGTATGCATTGTTTTTGTCATTCATGTCAATCATAATCTCCTGCATTAAAATGACCGTTACTGGTAACTGATGACCTTGAATACAACGGTTACTGATAACTGTCGTTTAATAGGAATTATGGTGGTCAGCAGCGTCCAGGTTCATTTCTCCTCTCCTCTGCGCATATATAAGAGGACTCCCTCCTCTGGCACAGAAGCACATTCTCACACCCAGGTACTCCTGCTTAGGAGACCTTTCTCTTCTCCCTCTGTGTTGCTGCTCTCTGCCATTCCCAACGCAAGCTTTGCGTGCACACCGCTTGCGTGAGCGATTGCCTCCGAACCTCGTCCGCCTAGTGATCCGCTCGGGATAGGCGGGCGATAAGGTTTTTAGGGGCGTACCCGTACGCGCCCGCTCGCTTCCCCGTACGACTATGTCCTCGTCCTCGTGAACGACTACGTCCTCGTCCACGTGAACGACTACTTCCAGTACGACTACGTCCACGTGAACGACTACTTCCCGAAGGCCGTTCGTGGGACTCCACCGCATCAACTCGTCACACGCAACGACTGCGTACGGCTACATCGAACAAGGTCCCTCCACGATTAGCATGTCTAATCCAAGGGATAACGGCGCACCGGTTGACTCCGTCAACCGTCCCGCCTTTGGGTACATACTAAATCTCTTGTGTGTATTTTTGTTGTTTAAGTTTTATTTGAGTTTTAACTTGAACACTTGCACATGCTTTGCTCTCACGGGATCACTCATAACTGTCATGAACTTGTTAATAATTTCTGGAATTAAAATGTACCGAAAATTGCCTAATTGTCTAACAATCCAAAAACCTTATATTGTTGATAGGCTTTCGGTAACTAGTTTTTTCGCAACGCTCAAACCAAATGTTTTCGATGGTTCAAATTACAAACGTTGGAAGCAAAGGGTTACGTATTGGTTGACAACGATGAACATCATGCATGTCATACGGGGGAAGCCCGAACAGTTTTCTCCAGAGGAGGAGAAGGCTTTCGAGGCAGCCGATAACCTGTTTCGTGGTGCCATCTTGAGTGTTCTCGCTGAAAACCTTGTGGACACATACCTTCTACTGCCAAGTGGCAAAGATATTTGGGATGCGCTTGAGGCTAAGTTTGGGGTTTCTGATGCTGGCGGTGAGCTGTATGTCATGGAACAGCTCTATGAGTACAAAATGGTTGAAGACCGTTCTGTAGTAGAGCAAGCCCATGAAATTCAGGCGCTAGCTAGAGATCTTGAGAACTATAGCAAGGATGCACCATGTAAGTTGCCTGACAAGTTTGTGGCTGGAGGTATTATCTCCAAGTTACCACCCTCTTGGAAGGACTTTGCAACCTCTCTGAAACACAAGAGGCAAGAGTTTGCTGTTGTCGATCTTATCGGCACTCTTGATGTTGAAGAGAAGGCGAGAGCAAAGGACAAAACACATGGTAAAGCAATTGTTGGGTCTTCTAGTGCCAACTTGGTGCAGAAGAAGAACCACAATGCATTCAAAAAGGCTAAGCAGATGGCTCAGTTCAAGCAGAAAAAGCCGCCAACTGGGAAGTGCTACTGTTGTGGTAGTATGGAACACTTCGCTGCAAAGTGTCCGGATCGCAAGGATAAGAAAGATGGCAAGAGTGCCAACATGGTTATTAGTGAAACTGGTGGAATGTCGGGGTATAGTAATCTTTTACCTACAGTTCTTTCAGTATGTCATTCACCTGATTGGTGGATTGACACTTGTGCTAATATTCATGTTTGTGCTGACATTTCCTTGTTTTCCTCTTACCAGGCGGGCGGAAATTCCTCCTTGTTGATGGGAAACGGATCTCATGCGCGTGTTCTTGGTGTTGGTTCAGTCGATCTGAAGCTTACTTCGGGAAAGATCGTTCGATTGAAGAACGTGCAGCATGTCCCTACTATCAAGAAGAACTTAGTCAGCGGGTCTCTACTATGTAGAGATGGTTTTAAATTAGTATTTGAATCCAATAAATGTGTAATTTCTAAGTTTGGAAGTTTTATTGGAAAAGGTTATGATAGCAGAGGTTTGTTTCGCTTTTCTTTGTCATATGATTGTAATAAAGTTGTGAACCATGTTTTAAACATGAATGATGAGTCTAATGTTTGGCATTCGCGACTTTGTCATGTTAATTTTGGTTGTATGATGCATCTTGCAAACTTGAGTTTAATTCTGAAATTTACCTTAGTAAAAAATTCTAAGTACCATGTGTGCGTTGAATCAAAAGAACCTCGCAAGCCTCATTTTTCGGCTGAGGCGAGAGACTTGGCACCTCTAGAATTAATCCATTCCGACTTATGCGAGATGAATGGTGTGATGACGAAAGGTGGTAAAAAGTATTTCATGACTCTAATAGACGATTGTACTAGATTTTGCTATATCTATTTGTTGAAGTCTAAAGATGAAGCGTTACAATATTTTAAAATCTATAAAGCTGAAGTAGAAAACCAACTTGAGAGAAAGATCAAAAGAATTAGGTCTGATCGTGGTGGAGAGTACTTTTCTAATGTTTTCACTGCGTTCTGTGAGGAACACAGAATAATTCATGAGAGGACGCATCCTTACTCACCTCAATCAAACGGGGTAGCCGAAAGAAAGAACCACACTCTAACTGATTTGGTTAACGCCATGTTAGACACAGCGGGACTTTCCAAGGAATGGTGGGGTGAGGCTATATTGACTGCATGTCATGTCCTGAATCGTGTTCCTATAAAGAACAAAGAGATAACACCATTCGGGGAATGGGAAAAGAAAAGGCTAACTCTTTCATACTTACGAACTTGGGGATGTTTGGCCAAAGTGAATGTGCCTATAACCAAGAAACGTAAACTAGGACCTAAAACTGTCGATTGTGTCTTTCTTGGTTATGCTCTACACAGTGTGGGTTATAGGTTTTTAATAGTAAAGTCTGGAGTACCTGATATGCATGTTGGCACCATCATGGAATCTAAAGACACTACATTTTTTGAGGATATTTTTTCTATGAAAGAGGTAGATAGCACATCTAGTCATGAATTGTCTATTAATAATGAACCTAAAGAACCAGCTGTTATGATAGAACACAATGAACAACCACACGAGGAAAATCCTGAGGAGGATGGCAATGAAGCTCTTAGAAAGAGCAAGAGACAGAGGATTGCAAAGTCCTTTGGTGATGATTTCATTGTGTACCTCGTGGATGATACTCCTAGAACCATTGAAGAGGCATATTCCTCTCCGGATGCTGGCTATTGGAAGGAAGCGGTTCGGAGTGAGATGGATTTTATTATGTCTAATGGTACTTGGGAGGTTGTGGAGCGTCCCTATGGGTGCAAACCTGTAGGATGCAAGTGGGTGTTCAAGAAAAAGCTTCGGCCTGATGGTACTATTGATAAGTACAAGGCAAGGCTGGTGGCTAAAGGCTATACTCAGAAAGAAGGAGAAGACTTTTTCGATACCTACTCACCGGTTGCCCGATTGACCACTATTCGAGTACTACTTTCCTTGGCAGCTTCCCATGGTCTTATCGTTCACCAGATGGATGTTAAGACAGCTTTCCTAAATGGAGAGTTGGAGGAGATCTATATGGATCAGCCAGACGAATTCGTAGTAAAAGGTCAAGAAGGGATTGTGTGTAGATTGGTAAAGTCTTTGTATGGTCTTAAGCAAGCTCCTAAGCAATGGCATGAGAAGTTCGATAAAACTTTAACGTCAGTTGGCTTTGTTGTTAATGAAGCCGACAAATGTGTGTACTATCGCTATGGTGGGGGCGAAGGAGTGATCCTATGTTTGTATGTAGATGACATACTGATATTTGGGACAAGCCTTAATGTGATTAAGGAAGTGAAAGAATTCTTGTCTCAAAGTTTCGAGATGAAAGATTTTGGGGAGGCTGATGTGATTCTAAACATTAAACTAGTGAGAGAAGGTGATGGTGGGGTTGTTCTTACACAATCTCACTATGTGGAGAAAATCTTGAGTCGTTTTGGCTATAACGATTGCAAGCCGGCTCCAACACCTTATGATGCTAGTAAAATGTTGCGGAAAAATAAAAGAATAATGAGAGATCAGGTGAGATACTCCCGGATCATTGGTTCACTAATGTACCTAGCTAGTGCTACTAGACTCGACATCGCGTATGCTGCAAGCAAACTGAGTCCATTCGTGTCTAACCCGGGAGATGCTCATTGGGAAGCTCTTGAACGGGTAATGTGCTATATGAAAGGTACAGTGGACTACGCGATTCACTATACTGGGTATCCTAGGGTACTAGAGGATTACAGTGATTCGAATTGGATCTCTGATGCAGATGAGATTAAAGCCACAAGTGGATATGTGTTTACACTTGGAGGTGGCGCTGTCTCCTGGAAGTCTTGCAAGCAGACCATCTTAACGAGGTCAACTATGGAGGCAGAACTCACTGCATTAGACACCGCCACAGTTGAGGTTGAATGGCTTCGTGAACTCCTTATGGATTTGCCGGTAGTTGAAAAACCGATACCGGCAATCCTCATGAATTGTGATAATCAAACGGTGATTGTCATGGTGAACAGTTCAAAGGACAATATGAAGTCATCTAGGCATGTAAAGAGGCGGTTGAAATGCGTCGGGGAAAATGAGAAACTCGGAGTGATAGCCTTGGACTACATCCAAACGGCTAAGAATGCGGCGATTAATTCACAAAGGGTCTTTCACGTAATGTGATAGACAATGCATCCGAGGAATTGGGCTTGAGACCCGTCGGTGTTATTCGGTAGTGGTAACTTTTGTACTATGTGATCGGAGATCCCGTGAATTAGGATAGTGAAACAAACTACTGTTTAACAGAGAGAAGAGAACCTTTGTAAAAGGCTCATTCCAGTAGAGATGCATTTCTCTTCTAAAATCTGTATGGCAGGTTGGTGAAAAACCTTAATGTGATCCGAGTGGCTCAATAAGGAGCAAAGGTGTTGGCCTACGAACATCTTAAAGGATTGCACCTATATGGGTCTGATTGCTAGTCACAATCTATGAGATAGGGTAATCTCTAAACACCCATGAAAGGCACGGAGTATGACTTATACGTTCCAACCCGAGGGGATGCTTATAGCGACCTAGTACCGGCATGGGGCTCTAGTCAAACTTGTTTGCACGAAACTGCCAATTCAAGGCATAGTCCATTGGTCGATTGCGAATGAGTGTAGCTTTTGCCTCGGGTGGATATTCAACTTAACAGTCTCCACCAAAACGTCGGTATATCAAAACAAGAGCCGAGAAGAGGACATTTCTTTGTGCACCTTGAAATTCTTGGTGGGGCTTGTTAGATTAATTGGGCCTTGGGCCATTTAGTCTCAATTAATTCTAAGAATTAAAAGGTCCACAAATAAATGCTAGGGATTCAATCCCGCATTGAAAGTCAATGAGAATCTTAACCAACTTAAAGGGTGGACCAACGGTGGAGCACTTGTGAAGTTGGTAAAATGAGAAGGGCGTGCCACACGCGCGCGCGCTCGCTCGCCTCGTCGAGCCGTGGCGAGGCGAGGCGAGGCGAGGCGTGTCGTGTCGTGACGTGACCGAGACCGACCGTTGCGGTAACCGATGACCTTGAATACGGCGATTCGGTAGCTCGTCGTTTAATGAGAATTATGGTGGTCAGCAGCGTCCAGGTTCATTTCTCCTCTCCTCTCCTCTCCTCTGCGCCTATATAAGAGGACTCCCTCCTCTGGCACAGAAGCACATTCTCACACCCAGGTACTCCTGCTTAGGAGACCTTTCTCTTCTCCCTCTGTGTTGCTGCTCTCTGCCATTCCCAACGCAAGCTTTGCGCGCACACTGCTTGCGTGAGCAGTTGCCTCCGAACCTCGTATGCCTAGTGATCCTGCTCGGGATAGGCGGGCGATAAGGTTTTTGGGGAGCGTACCCGTACGCGCCTGCTCGCTTCCCCAGTACGACTACGTCCTCGTCCTCGTGAACGACTACTTCCAGTACGACTACGTCCTCGTCCACGTGAACGACTACTTCCAGTACGACTACGTCCACGTGAACGACTACTTCCCGAAGGCCGTTCGTGGGACTCCACTGCATCAACTCGTCACTGCAACGACTCTGTACGGCTACATCGAACAAGGTCCCTCCACGATTAGCATGTCTAATCCAAGGTGTAACATCCTGGAATTTTTCCCGGAATGTTAGCAATGCAAAAATGTGGATTTCAAAATTTCGATGTGAGATTGAGTGCATAATTTAAATATAAGGGTGTCTTCTATGATCCTTCCCCGAAAATCTTAGATTTATTTTGAGCAAAATCATAAAATTTAGGAATTATAAAATGCTAGTGTGAGAACCTTGGATTTTATGGGATTTATTTTGCATCTTAATTGTGTGGGATTCAAATTTGAATTCAAATTCAAATTCGAATCATAGTTTAATTAGGAGCTAGGTGTTTAGAAAATAGGAAAAACCATCTATGCACCTTGGGCCTCAACTCGGTTCACCAAGTCCTCTAGACCACCCCGAACCTTTTCTCCGGTCCACCAAACCGCAGCCCGCCTTGCCCTATTCGGCCCACCGGACCGCCGCCCATCTCCCACTTCTTGTTTCACCGCCACGCGGGCCCCGGCGGTCGGACCTTATCTCCTTCCCCCCGTACCTCTTCCCCCACCGTGACGCGGGGGCTTGCGTCGCGGCGGCGGCCGGCGCGCCCCGCGCCCGGCTCGCCCGCGACCCCCCGATGCCGCCGCGTGGTCGGGGGCGCGAGCGCCGAGGGATCCCGGCCGCCCCCTCGCGCCACCCAAACCCTAGGCGGCCCGCCCTTTAAAGCCGCCCCCGGCCGGACTCCACCGTATCGCGCCGCCGCCCCATGGAGGGTGTCTTCCCCGTCCACCGCAAGAAGGAGAAGAAGAGGGGGAGAAGGAGGAGCGGAGGAGCGGAAGGAGAAGGAGGGAGAGGGGGAGGCCGGGGCCGCCGCCCGGCGCCGAGCCCCCGGCGGCCCGCGCGGGTGAGGCACACCCGCTAGCGCCATGCCCCTCGCCCGAGCCTCTCGTTCGGGGAGAAAAAAAAGAGAGGAGGGGCCGGAAGGAGGAGCGCCGGGAGGCCGCCGTGGAGGAGCCGAGGCCGCCGCGCCGGCCGGGAGCGCCGCGTCGCCGCCCGCCCGCACCGCGACGCCACCGACTGCCGCCGCCTGCGGAGCGAGGTGAGCCCGTCCTCCTCGCCCGATGGATGTTGCGGTGGTCTTCGAACCACTTGTGCTCCGCCAATGTCTAACCTTGTGCTCGCGGCTTTGATTCCAATGCGGTTCGCCCGGAGCCGGAGCCGCCGGGGGAGGGAGAAGCCGTCCGTGGTCAAGTCGCCACCGCGGGGTAGGAGCCGGGACCGCCGGAGATGGCGTCGTCTGCTCTACTTCCCTTGCGGCGAGCCGAGCTCCCCATCATCTTCCACTGCTCGTCACCGCGCCGCCTCGCCGCCGTGTCCAGAACGCGAGGTGAGAAACCCCCTTCACCTTGATGTGGACCCGGCCTTCGAGCCGAGGATGGACCGAGCCTTGTGAGCTCGTTGTTTGTGTGTTGCCTGTTCGTCCCGCATCGCGCCGCCGCGCGGACCCGCCGTCGCTTGAGAGCCGGTCATCGAGCCGAGCCGGTCGATTTGCGGTGTGCCGCCGCCGTCGCCGCGCGCGCGCTCCCTTGCCTTGCAATCGTGTCGTACCTTTGTCCCGACGAGCGCACGCCGAGTCCGGCTCGCCGTCGGCACCCACACACTAAGCACCCACACCGTTGCGCCGCCGTCGTTCGGCACGCACTCGCACGAACACCCGAGGGCCGAACCCCTCAATTCTCCCGTGCAACCCTGTCCACACATGTGCTCCCCCGGGTCCATAGTTCTACCTTTTACCGGGTAGGGGATTCATGGCCAAACACACCCCGCCGCGAGCCCGGAATGCCCGTGTCGCCGGCTTTGTCTTCGCCGCTCGGGTTCTTTCCCGCCGTGCCGTCGTGCTTGACCGGAACCTCACCGTTGGGTCGGATGCACACACACGCGAGGTCGTTCGCCGGCGTATGTCCCCAACCAACGCCGCCGGGCCGTTCCTCGCCGTTTTCCCCGTTCTCTCGTCCCCTTGCCTAGTGCACGCCGTCAATTTTGTGTCGCTGCCATAGCCGAGCCGTCGGCGATCGGCACGCACACATACGCATGCAACCGAGGGGCCGAGCCCCCGCTTCACCTATCCGTGACCGTGTTCGACGTTCCGCCGGTGCGCGTCACCGCGAACCCCAACGCACCGGCGCACGTGTGTCCGGTCGAGCCATCGACCCCAAGTTCGGACCTTTCGGCCACTTCGACCCCGAACACCGCCTCGCCTAAATCGCTCGTTGAGCTCTCGTCTCTCGTGTCGTCGTCGTGCACGTGCCGTCGGTTTTGTGTCGCCCCCGTGGCCACGCCGCCGACGTTTGCACAAATGCAAACACGTACACCCGAGGAGTCGAACCCCTCTGCTCTCCCTGTCCAACCGCACGCACGCGCGCGAGAGAGCGAGCACGCCAGCGTGGACGCCCTAGTCCTTGTCGACGTGTCGCCCCACCTCGCTGCGCTACACCTAGTCTCACGACTGCACAACGCGCGTGTCGCCCGTACCACGCCCTTGTGCTTGTCGGGCGAGCCGTTGATGCTATGATTCGCATGCTGGCACTTTCATCTCTCGTTCTGCCGTCTCGCCGGCACGCCTTCGTCTCCCCGTCCAACCCGCGACCTCGTCACCGAGGGTTGACGCTGGACAAGACCGCTCTTCTCCCTACCCTATCAGAGCCCTAGCATCTCTTCTCATGCTCCGTGTCTTGCTTTGTCCAACCACGGGCGCACCCACGCCCGTGTGGGGGGGGATGTCGACACTTTGCGCGAGGAACCGCGCCGCCGAGCCGTCTTCTTCGCCGGGGCTTTGCCTGTCGCGGCTGCGTCGCCGTCCTTCTTGCTATCGGCCCCGTCGTGGCCGAGCCACCGCACTCACCCGCGCCAACCCGGTCGTCGCCTTCCCCACCTCCGGTGAAACGAAGCACCCGGTTCGCGACCGCCCCGTCGCTCTATTTCACCTCGCCGCCGAGAACGTCCTTCCGCCCGGACGCACGAGCGTCGAGCCAATCGGTGCACGTGTTCGTCCGCACGTACGCACGCAAGCGAACACCCCGGTGTGCCACCGCGGAGCTCGCCACCGTGGCCAAGCCATCTTCTTGCCTGCGCGCTCAGGTAAGGACATGGATGCCGCCTTTGGCCGGCCAATGCTCGCCACCGCGCACGCTTCTCCTCCGCACTCAAGCGAAGCCAAGACGCGACCTAGCACGTGTCGAGGCGTTCGCGCCTCCCTTATCGAACCTCGCCGCCCGACCTTGTCCGCGCCGGGCTGCTCTCTTTCGCCGCCGGCGTTCTACTCACGTACACCCGCACCCGCGGGAGTCGAGCCCTGCTCTTCCTGTCCAAGTGGTGCATGCGCATGTTCACAAGCACGCACGTCCTCGCAAGCGAGCTGCCACGCCGCCGCGGACACCCCAGTCGCGACGCCGCGGAGCTCGAGCCGCACCAAGCCGTTTACCTTCACACCGCCGTGCTCGTCCAGGAGCTTCGTCTCACAGACGCACGCTCGTGCATGAGCTCGACCAAGCTGTCGCCTTTGCTCTCCTTGCTTGAGTCCAGTGAACACGCTCACGCGTGTGAGCCGAACCTGACCGTCGCTCAGCCTGTCGTGACCGGAACCCCGTCATCAAGAGCATCCTTTCCACCGAGGCGCGCGAGCGCCGAACCAACTCGAGTACGCGTTTGCTCTCAGGCACGTGAGCGCATACAACCTCATCGACGCCGACCACCCTAGCCTCGTCGCCGAAACCTTCTGTTTTGCACTACGTGCCAAGCTGCTCTCCGTCACCGTCGTGCCGGGTTTCCGACCAAGGCAACCCTTTTCTTTGCCTAGGTGAATCCCTAGGTGTACCAGAGCCGCGTCGAGTCGCGTGAGCTCGAGTCACCGACCAACCTCACCGCCGACGAGCCCCTTTCCGCCCGTCGCTCCTCTGGGACTTACCATCGAGCACCTGGCGCCCACGCCAGAGTCCCGTAGGGGAAAGTTGCACACACGCGCCCACACACCTTCGTTACCGTATTGGATCTCGTCGGATCTAGTGCGGTCGACCAACCACAAAAACACCACACCTCGGCCGCTCGGTGCGCGAGCCGCGGCAGATCCGACCGAGATCGTTTGAAGCGACCACACCTTCAACCATGTGGGCGACCACTTGTGCATGGGTCGGCTTATAGCTACCTATGTGGCGGCCATGTGAGCTTGAAGAGCTAGCTTGCAGCCACCGTAGATAGCTTAGAGCCCGTTTGAGCCCGCCAGTAGTTAGCTTATATTTAAGTGTATTGTGTATGCGTATTTTAATTTCGTAAATCTATTTTATCTTTGGAAAATCCTAGAAAACTCATTTCAACTCGGATAATTGTGAAACCTTTTCCAAAGCTCTTCTAAAAGTATAAACTCCGTGTTAGGCTAGTGTTCGCTCTCTTTTGGCTCTTAATTGTTGTTCATTTGGAGTTAATTGCAATAGGACCCGCCTTTATTTTAATTGCGCGTTAATAGGAACAATTTGGAGCCGGGAGGCCGAGCTCGGAGATCGACTACAACGACGACTACGCCACCGACGACTACTCGCACACAGGTGTTCACGCCCGACTGATTCTGAAATACCTATTAGGCGTTGCTATATAGAATGCTAGCGCTTTACTTTAAATGCATGATGATGATGAACCTTGCACTGCCTACTTTAAATATCCTGTCCTTGATTGTCCTACTACTATATATATGTTTATAAGCGTGTATATACGATGAGCTTCGCGATGCATGTGTGGGATGGGAATAGTGGTTCTTGGCGTGAGTGGGGTGAAAACCGGCGGGAGAAGGCGTTTTGGTTACTTTGGCGGGGGTGAGCTCGAAACAACCGATCTGCGATCGAGGATGGGGATGCACTCCTCAGTGTATCCCTGCTTGACGGTTTTCGGAGCCTAAGTGTTGGGGCTTTGCTTACGTTTGGAGGACATGAGCTCGCCCCGTCCGAAAGCGAGTGGATCAACTTGTCGATAGGACTTTCGTACACACCACCTCGCCGAGAGTGGGGATAGGGCCGAGTTGAGCTCGGCAAGTGCGGAACCATACCCCTTAGGAAGGATAGAGGGTATCCGTGGGGGAGCGGTGGAGGTGAGACCACCCTCTCGGGCGTCTCCCGTGTGGCCACACGGGAGCATTTCACGATTCGGTGCAATTCCCTTTGCGAGGGGAATCGCTTTGAGGGCCGGATGCGGGATGGGACCGAAACTACCGAGAGTTCGCACGGTAGGATGGGCTCGGTTGGGCGATCACCATCGGGTACCATCCCGAGTTGGGTACGGTGTACACGCTGCGCAGTTTTGATCTATACGTATAGCCGCGTCCTCGGTCATGGACAAACCTTGAAGACATGTTCGTTCCTCATGTTTTGGGATTTCTACCTCCCCCCCGTAGTTGAGAGTGTGGTGAGCCGTGGTTGCGGTCGGTTAGAGGAGAGTGGCTCCCTCTACCTCGTCGATCCGATTGCAATCATTGAGGTGCGAGGAGAGGAAGTTCTCGCATCGACCCTAGATGGAGATAGGTTGTGGAGACGGGACCCCGGGGTACCGGGTGGTTCCGAGCCGTGTGTCGAGAGATTGGTTTGGGACCTATATGGAGATGATTTCTGTTTATGCTTTGCTTCGCTTTGCATAGGAAACCTGAGCTTCTACCTTGCCTCTTTTCTTACCCTTTAGAAGATAGGCCACTTAAAGCTGCATACAGTCGGTGACGTGAACCTATCCCACTCCTTGGGGATAGACTTTGAGTGTGCAGGTTACGAGTTCGACTTCGACATCAACATTGACGGACGGTACGACTGAGGGATACGTCGCTTCGCTCAAGGATGCCTGTGGGCGTGAAGAACAGAAGATGGAGACCCTTCCGAGATGCTAGCTACCGCCGCGTAGAATTTTACTCTGATTCGGCCTTGAGGCTTGTAATGTAGTACTCCATTTTGGACATGTAATAAATTAAGTACTAATATCTGTGTGATGCGATGTACGGTTGTGATTTACCTTCTGTGATGAGATGCGTACGCGATAGCCACCGATCCGGGACTATCGCAAAGGTA
Source organism: Cenchrus americanus (assembly GCA_947561735.1). Taxonomy (NCBI): domain Eukaryota; kingdom Viridiplantae; phylum Streptophyta; class Magnoliopsida; order Poales; family Poaceae; genus Cenchrus; species Cenchrus americanus. The sequence continues at coordinate 200,191,284 of OX387240.1, forward strand.
CAGGGACTTGGGTTTTCCTCACTGAAAATCCGGGGTCGTTTCAGGTGGTATCAGAGCCGTACTTGACCGTAGCACGTATCCCTAGAAATGGCCGATAGTAAATAAGGATTCTATACGTTCCCTTCCTTTATATAAACCCCTTGGATTATTTTATAAAAGCTTTCCCCCTTTGAAAAGCTTCTTTCTTACCTACGAGCTTCAACTATTCTCACGAGGACACGACCTTTGGTCGAGAACTTGTCCTGAGCACGATGAAGTGGAGCAGTGTTGAAACACCATACTAGGCACAACCCCTCGGAGATCTTTTAACGATAAACTAGATCGTTGATGTGCTCGCGACCTCTGAGGCCTGAGTCACCCTCGAGGAAGCTTATATGTGTATATCATGTTTGCTGAGTGTTTGGCTCTTAATGGAGTTTATTGAGTTTTAATGCATCTTCTCTTTGAGTGATAGGATATATAATTAGTGATATTTTCATGCTTGTTTCTGACTCATTGGTTGGTAAGTGACGTTGTCTAGAGTTTTCTTCCCTGGTCGTGTTTTCCAAAAGGTTATCGATCCAAAGGTCGGGTCACCTGCTGGCACGCTTTGAAGAAGCTGCCAAGGAAGAGGAAGATTCACAGGGTCGTGGGTGTGCCGTCACCACCGCCACCCGAGGACCCCGAAGGCGATGACGAAGAGAAGGAAGCCGAGCCCGAACCGGAGTAAGGCCGGCCGAGACGGAGCGAGCCGCCACCGCCACCACCCAAATTGGTGGACGTGATGGCCACCGCAAACTCGGTCGATGTAGAGGATGGTGGAAGCCATGGAGTACCGAGGCAATGGAGGGAACCACAATGCCCCCGCCGGGGAGAACCTCATGAAGAAATTGAGGGGTTCATTCGCTTGAAGGCCCCCACCATCAGCTACTCGGACAAGCCGCTCGATGCCGACGACTGGCTGAGGGTAATCGAGACCAAGCTCGACCTCACTGTCTACACCGGCAAGGAGTGTGTCGCCATCACCGCGCACCAGCTGGATGGTTCTGCCAGTCTTGATGGGACAACTACGCCGCCAGCCACCTGAACCCAACTTTCATCAATTGATTGGAGTTCTGTGAGGCGTTCCGCAAGCGAGAATGTGCCCGGTGAGAGGATGGTCCTAAAGACTCAAGAGTTCTGCACCATGACACAGGGTGCAATGAGAGTGAAGGAGTACGAGCGCCACTTCATGAAAATGATGCGCTACGCTCCCGAGGGCACCAACCTCGAACAGAAGAAGCAGTTCTGGTTCCTGCGAGGCCTTCACCACGGCCGTCGCTGAGGACCGAAGGCAGGAGAGCACAACTCTCTACGCTACCTCGTGATCCGCGCTATCGCACTCGAGGGCGAGAGAAGGGTCGTGAAGACCACATAAAGGACATGAAGAGGATAGGAGATCAGGACCACTTCGACCAGATCGTTCCGAAGTCGAGAGATGGGTCAAGCAACATGAAGAGAGGGAATTTCCACTCGGGGATTAACCGGTATGGAAGTAACTTCGGAGGAGGCAACAACTACTACTCGGGGAGGAGGGAGTTTCGACTACCAACCGCGAGAATGGAGGATATAATCGTCCGTAGCCGAGCACTCCAAGACCCAACATCGGAGAGTTCACCCCGACTTGCTTCGCCCGTGGCAAGCTTGGGCAAGATCTTCCGGTGCCCGCGAAAGCACCGACTCCGGGAGGAGGACATCCTCGATCTACTCTTCGACAATCCGCAAGCCGTGGAAGGTTTACCCATATAAAGAAAGGAAAAGCTACCGACACTTCGCCACCGCGATCGGAGAATTTTAAGTTGGATCGCATTGGCTCTAACTCCTTTTGATGATGGAGCAACTCTTTTCTTCTGTTTTCTCATCTCTTCAAAAAAACGGGAGTCAGCTCTTAATCTCGGGGACGAGATTCTTGTGAGGGGGGGAGTCCTGTAACATCCTGGAATTTTTCCCGGAATGTTAGCAATGCAAAAATGTGGATTTCAAAATTTCGATGTGAGATTGAGTGCATAATTAAAATATAAGGGTGTCTTCTTCGATCCCTCCCTGAAAATCTTAGATTTAATTTGAGCAAAAACATAAATTTAGGAATTATAAATTGCTAGTGTGAGAACCTTGGAGTTTGATGGGATTTAATTTGCATCTTAATTGTGTGGGATTCAAATTTGAATTCTAAATCAAATTTGAATCATAGTTTAATTAGGAGCTAGGTGTTTAGAAAATAGGAAAAACCATCTATGCACCTTGGGCCTCAACTCGGTTCACCAAGTCCTCTAGACCACCCCGAACCTTTTCTCTCGGTCCACCAAACCGCAGCCCGCCTTGCCCTATTCGGCCCACCGGACCGCCGGCCCATCTCCCACTTCTTGTTTCACCGCCACGCGGGCCCCGGCGGTCGGACCTTATCTCCTTCCCCCGTACCTCTTCCCCCACCGTGACGCGGGGGCTTGCGTCGCGGCGGCGGCCGGCGCGCCCGCGCCCGGCTCGCCCGCGACCCCCCCCCGATGCCGCCGCGTGGTCGGGGGCGCGAGCGCCGAGGGATCCCGGCCGCCCCCTCGCGCCACCCAAACCCTAGGCGGCCAGCCCGCCCTTTAAAGCCGCCCCCCGGCCGACTCCACCGTCCGCGCCGCCGCCCCCATGGAGGGTGTCTTCCCCGTCCACCGCAAGAAGGAGAAGAAGAGGGGGGAGAAGGAGGAGCCGGAGGAGCGGAAGGAGAAGGAGGGAGAGGGGGAGGCCGGGCCGCCGCCCGGCGCCGAGCCCTCGGCGGCCGGCGCGGGTGAGGCACACCCGCTAGCGCCATGCCCCCCGCCCGAGCCTCGTTCGGGGAGAAAAAAAAAGAGAGGAGGGGCCGGAAGGAGGAGCGCCGGGAGGCCGCGGGTGGAGGAGCCGAGGCCGCCGCGCCGGCTGCGGAGCGCCGCGTCGCCGCCCGGCCGCACCGCGACGCCACCGACCCGCCGCCGCCTCTGGAGCGAGGTGAGCCCGTCCTCCTCGCCCCGATGGATGTTGCGGTGGTCTTCGAACCACTTGTGCTCCGCCAATGTCTAACCTTGTGCTGCGGCTTTGATTCCAATGCCGTTCGCCCGGAGCCGGAGCCGCCGGGGGAGGGAGAGGCCGTCCGTGGTCAAGTCGCCACCGCGGAGTAGGAGCCGGACCTGCTGGAGATGGCGTCGTCCTGCTCTACTTCCCTTGCAGCGAGCCGAGCTCCCCATCATCTTCCACTGCTCGTCACCGCGCCGCCTCGCCGCCGTGTCCAGAACGCGAGGTGAGAAACACCCTTCACCTTGATGTGGACCCGGCCTTCGAGCCGAGGATGGACCGAGCCTTGTGAGCTCGTTGTTTGTGTGTTGCCTGCTGTCCCGCATTGCGCCGCCGCGCGGACCCGCCGTCGCTTGAGAGCCGGTCATCGAGCCGAGCCGGTCGATTTGCAGGTGCCGCTGCCGTCGTCGCCGCGCGCGCTCCCTTGCCTTGCAATCGTGTCGTACCTTTGTCCCGACGAGCGCACGCCGACTCGGCTCGCCGTCGGCACCCACACACTAAGCACCCACACCGTTGCGCCGCCGTCGTTCGGCACGCACTCGCACGAACACCCGAGGGCCGAACCCCTCAATTCTCCCGTGCAACCCTGTCCACACATGTGCTCCCCCCGGGTCCATAGTTCTACCTTTTACGGGTAGGGGATTCATGGCCAAACACACCCCGCCGCGAGCCGGAATGCCCGTGTCGCCGGCTCTGTCTTCGCCGCTCTGGTTCTTTCCCGCTGTGCCGTCGTGCTTGACCGGGAACCTCACCGTTAGGTCAGATGCACACACACGCGAGGCCGTTCGCCGGCGTATGTCCCCAAGCAGCGCCGCCGGGCCGTTCCTCGCCGTTTTCCTGTTCTCTGTTCCCTTGCCTAGTGCACGCCGTCAATTTCGTGTCGCTGCCATAGCCGAGCCGTCGGCGATCGGCATGCACACATACGCACGCAACCGAGGGGCCGAGCCCCGCTTCACCTATCTGTGACCGTGTTTGACGTTCCGCCGTGCCGTCGCCGTGAACCCCAACGCATCGGCGCACGTGTATCCGTCAAGCCATCGACCCCAAGTTCGGACCTTTCGGCCACTTCGACCCTGAACACCGCCTCGCCTAAATCTGCTCGTTGAGCTCTCGTCTCTGTGTCGTCGTCGTGCACGTGCCGTCGGTTTTGTGTCGCCCCGTGGCCAGGCCGCCGATGTTTGCACAAATGCGAACACATACACCCGAGGGGTCGAACCCCTCTCGCTCTCCCTCGTCCAACCGCACGCACGCGCGCGAGAGGGCGAGCACGCCGGGCGTGGACACCCTAGTCCTTGTCGACGTGTCGCCCCCACCTCGCCGCGCTACACCTAGTCTCACGACCGCACAACGCGCGTGTCGCCCGTACCACGCCCTTGTGCTTGTCGGACGAGCCGTTGATGCTATGATTCGCATGCCGGCACTTTCATCTCTCGTTCGCCGTCTCGCCGCACTCCGTCTCCCCGTCCAACCCGCGACCTCGTCACCGAGGGTTGACGCTGGACAAGACCGCTCTTCTCCCTACCCTATCAGAGCCCTAGCATCTCTTCTCATGCTCCGTGTCTTGCTTTGTCCAACCACGGGCGCACCCACGCCCGTGTGGGGGGATGTCGACACTGCGCGAGGAACCGCGCCGCCGAGCCGTCTTCTTCGCCCGGGGCTTTACCCCTGTCGCGACTGCGTCGCCGTCCTTCTTGCTATCGCTGTCGTGGCCGAGCCACCGGCACTCACCCGCGCCAACCCGGTCGTCGCCTTCCCCACCTCCGGTGGAAACCGAAGCACCCGGTTCGCGACCGCCCCGTCGCTCTACTTCACCTCGCCGCCGAGAACGTCCTTCCGCCTGGACGCACGAGCGTCAGGCCAATTCAGTGCACGTGTTCGTCCGCACGTACGCACGCAAGCGAACACCCCGGTGTGCCACCGCGGAGCTCGCCACCGTGGCCAAGCCATCTTCTTGCCTGCGCGCTCAGGTAAGGACATGGATGCCGCCTTTGGCCGGCCAATGCTCGCCACCGCGCACGCTTCTCCTCCGCACTCAAGCGAAGCCAAGACGCGACCTAGCACGTGTCGAGGCGTTCGCGCCTCCCTTATCGAACCTCGCCGCCCGACCTTGTCCGCGCCGGCTGCTCTCTTTCGCCGCCGGCGTTCTACTCACGTACACCCGCACCCGCGGGAGTCGAGCCCTGCTCTTCCTGTCCAAGTGGTGCATGCGCATGTTCACAAGCACGCACGTCCTCGCAAGCGAGCTGCCACGCCGCCGCGGACACCCCAGTCGCGACGCCGCGGAGCTCGAGCCGCACCAAGCCGTTACCTTTGCACCGCCGTGCTCGTCGGGAGTTTCGTCTCACGGACGCACGCTCGTGCATGAGCTCGACCAAGCCGCTGTCGCCTTTGCTCTCCTTGCTCGAGTCCGGAGAACACGCTCACGCGTGTGAGCCGAACCCGACCGTCGCTCGGCCTGTCGTGACCGAACCCCGTCATCAAGAGCATCCTTTCCACCGAGGCGCGCGAGCGCCGAACCAACTCGAGTACGCGTTTGCTCTCAGGCACGTGAGCGCATACAACCTCATCGACGCCGACCACCCGAATCTCGTCGCCGAAACCTTCTCGCTTTGCACCGCACGCCAAGCTGCTCTCCCGTCACCGTCGTGCTTGAGTTTCCGACCAAGGCAACCCTTTTCTTTGCCTAGATGAATCCCTAGGTGTACCAGAGCCGCGTCGAGTCGCGTGATCTCGAGTCACCGACCAACCTCACCGCCGACGAGCCCCTTTCCACCTGTCGCTCCTCTGGGACTTACCATCGAGCACCTGGCGCCCACGCCAGAGTCCCGTAGGGGAAAGTTGCACACACGCGCCCACACACCTTTGTTACCGTAGTGGATCTGTCGGATCTAGTGCGGTCGACCAACCACAAAAACACCACACCTCGGCCGCTCGGTACCGCGAGCCGCAGCAGATCCGACCGAGATCGTTTGAAGCGACCACACCTTCAACCATGTGGGCGACCACCGTGCATGGGTCGGCTTATAGCTACCTATGTGGCGGCCATGTGAGCTTGAAGAGCTAGCTTGCGGCCGGCTTTGTAGATAGCTTAGAGCCCGTTTGAGCCTGCCGGTAGTTAGCTTATATTTAAGTGTATTGTGTATGCGTATTTTAATTTCGAAATCTATTTTATCTTTGGAAAATCCTAGAAAACTCATTTCAACTCGGATAATTGTGAAACCTTTTCCAAAGCTCTTCTAAAAGTATAAACTCCGTGTTAGGCTAGTGTTCGCTCTCTTTTGGCTCTTAATTGTTGTTCATTTGGAGTTAATTGCAATAGGACCCGCCTTTATTTTAATTGCGCGTTAATAGGAACAATTTGGAGCCGGGAGCCGAGCTCGGAGATCGACTACAACGACGACTACGCCACCGACGACTACTCGCACACGGGTGTTCACGCCCGACCGATTCGAAATACCTATTAGGCATTGCTATGTAGAATGCTAGCGCTTTACTTTAAATGCATGATGATGAACCTTGCACCGCCTACTTTTATCATCCCGTCCTTGATTGTCCTACTACTATATATGTGTTTATAAGCGTGTATATGCGGCGAGCTTCGCGATGCATGTGTTTGGGATGGGAATAGTGGTTCTTGGTGTGAGTGGGGTAAAAACCGGCAGGAGAAGGCGTTTTGGGTACTTTGGCGGGGGGTGAGCTCGAAACAACCGATCTCGGGATCGGGGATAGGGATGCACTCCTCAGTGTATCCCTACTGTGACGGTTTTTGGAGCCTAGGTGTTGGGGTTTTACTTGCGGATGGAGGACATGAGCTTGCCCCGTGCCGAAAGCGAGTGGATCAACTTGTCGATAGGACTTTCGTACACACCACCTCGCCGAGAGTGGGGATAGGGCCGAGTTGAGCTCGGCAAGTGCGGAACCATACCCGCTAGGAAGGATAGAGGGTATCCGTGGGGGAGCGGTGGAGGTGAGACCACCCTCTCGGAGCGTCTCCCGTGTGGCCACACGGGAGCATTTCCACGATTCGGTGCAATTCCCTTTGCGAGGGGAATCGCTTTGAGGGCCGGATGCGGGATGGGACCGAAACTACCGAGAGTTCGCACGGTAGGATGGGCTCGGTTGGGCGATCACCATCGGGTACCATCCCGAGTTGGGTACAGGTGTACACGCTCTGCAGAGTTTCGATCTATACGTATAGCCGTGTCCTCGGTCATGGACAAACCTTGAAGACATGTTCGTTCCTCATGTTTTGGGATTTCTACCTCCCCCTGTAGTTGAGAGTGTGGTGAGCCGTGGTTGCAGTCGGTTAGAGGAGAGTGGCTCCCTCTACCTCGTCGATCCGATTGCAATCATTGAGGTGCGAGGAGAGGAAGTTCTCGCATCGACCCTAGATGGAGATAGGTTGTGGAGACGGGACCCTGGGGTACCAGGTGGTTCCGAGCTGTGTCTGAGAGATTGGTTTGGGACCTATATGGAGATGATTTCTGTTTATGCTTTCTTTCGCTTTGCATAGGAAACCCGAGCTTCTACCTTGCCTCTTTTCTTACCCTTTAGAAGATAGGCCACTTAAAGCCGCATACGATCGGTGACGTGAACCTATCCCACTCCTTGGGGATAGACTTTGAGTGTGCGGGTTACGAGTTCGACTTCGACATCAACATTGACGGACGGTACGACGAGGGATACGTCGCTTCGCTCAAGGATGCTGTGGGCGTGAAGAACGAAAGATGGAGACCCTTCCGAGATGCTAGCTACCGCCGCGTAGAATTTTACTCCGATTCGGCCTTGAGGCTTGTAATGTTGTTCTCCATTATGGACATGTAATAAATTATGTACTGATATTTGTGTGATGCGATGTACGGTTGTGATTTACCTTCTGTGATGAGATCTGTACGCGATAGCCACTGATCCCGGGACTATCGCAAAGGTACAGGGACTCGGGTTTTCCTCACCGAAAATCCGGGGTCGTTTCACAAGGGATAACGGCGCACCGGTTGACTCCGTCAACCGTCCCGCCTTTGGGTACATACTAAATCTCTTGTGTGTATTTTGTTGTTCAAGTTTTATTTGAGTTTTAACTTGAACACTTGCACATGCTTTGCTCTGACGGGATCACTCATAACTGTCATGAACTTGTTAATAATTTCTGAAATTAAAATGTACCGAAAATTGCCTAATTGTCTAACAATATTTGTTTGGTTTTTTCATGCACTTTTTAGTAATTATTCATTATGGGAGCACGAGAGTAGATCAGAGGGTGGAAGCACATATGTTCTCCCTAGACTTCAACCATTTTCAAAAAATAATATCCCTCCCAAAAATACTAACCCATTTATGACAACCCCTTTCTCGTCCCTCCCGCCCTACCACTATGGTGCCCCCACCGTTGCGCCTCACCACCACCCCCGCGCTGACCACCTATGCCATGCTAGCGTGCCGACCTGAGTGAGCAGCCACCCCGGCAATTCCGAACTCCTAAGTGAAATTCTAATCCTAAATCTCCGGAACCTCACTAAAGTTAGAGAAGAAGGAGGATAGAGGTGAAAAAATGTAGGTGAGAAGAATCTTTATGTCAATCAGGTGAGATATAGCTTTTTCCAAATCTTTATGATTCTCAATGACGAAAGATGCAACTAGCTAAACTCTAAGATTCTCAAAGATGAAAGATGCAACTAGCTAACTAAAAAGAGTAGATAGGAATCAAGTACTCCTTCCCAACCAACTATCCAAATATGCAAACCTTTCTATTTGATAAATTATTATAAAAGTTATTCATGATCAAAATTGAAAAAATCTTACTTAAAAAAGTTTAAATGTAGCTATATTCTGAGATAGAGGGAGTGATGGATAATAAGCACATATAAGTAGCAGTAGAAGACAAATAATCACTAGTAGAGAATCAACCTTTGGTTCAAAGCTTTAGCCCTGATTGAAATTTGGAGTCCGAACTAAAGACTTTGCATCGATGTGGTCGCGAGTGATCGAAGTGCCCCAACCTTTTAGTTTGGGTTGGTAATAACGACAATCGGGACTAAAGGGGAGAGATGCATTTAGTCTAGGTTAGTAACACCAACCTATTAGACTACAATCTAGGCTAAAGGTTTCTAGGCTTCCAACCCAGACTAGGGGGACTTCAGTCTATGTTGGTGTTACGAACCCAGACTAAAGGGTCTCCCAAGACAGATGTGTTGTGTTGTGAGATGGTAAGGAAGGTATGCGCGAGTTTAGAGGTCGTGAGTTCGAATACCGACACCGCTGACACTACTGGAAAAGGGGCATTTGTACCGCTCCAAACCCTTATTTGTACCGGGTATGGAGCCGGTACAAAGCCATCGGTACAAATGAGGGAGTCTCATTAATTTGTACCGGTTGAAATACCCGGTACAAATGACAACATATTTGTACCGGGGAGAGTCACGCCCTGGTACAAATGAAATTTCTCGTCCCTACGTCCGCCTTCCCTTCTTTTTTTCTTTTTCTTCTTTTCTTTCTCTTTTCATTCTCATCTCATCACAATCTCAATCCAGTCCAGATTCTCAATACATCTCAAATCAGCAAACATCTTACAAGGTCACTGAGGATTCAAAGTAACAAAATTTACAGTAATTCTCATCTCAAATCGCAAGATTCACAACAAATCTCCAATCACAATCTCCATAAATCTCACAAACATCACATACATCTTACTATCTCATACATCTCACAAGATCACAGAAACTTCTAAGACCGAACAAGAAAATCACACAAGAATGCTGAAAATTAAAAAACAAACCTCACCCGCCCACGCGCCAGCGGCGCGCCGCGCCGCTGCGCTTCCCGGTCGGGGCCGCGAGCCCCGCACCAACGCCTCCTGGCCGGGGCCGCCTGGCCTGAGCCGTGCACGCCCGCTGTGCCTCCTGGGAAGAGAAGGGGAGAGATGAGCAAGAGGCCGACAGGACTTTGAAAATATAGATGAGGTCGGAAGCTGTGGCGGCAGCGTGATTTATTTGTACCGGGGTGAGGTTATCCCCGGGTGGGTTGGATTGGGCCCCAACGAGCCTTTGTGAGAGGACATTTGTATTGGTTGCAAAAATATCCGGTACAAATGAAAAATCAGGCCAGAGACAAATGTCCGATTCTCTAGTAGTGGAAAACACATTTTTTTACATGAAAATATCATGTAACTTGTGTCTAAAGGCCCAACCAACACTAAGAGAGCATTTTGTCTCTCCGCATTAGTCTCGGTTAGTCTTAAATCCGTAAGGCCCTTACCGTACCAGCCGAAACTAAAACCCGATTATCTACCTGTGAATGCTTAAACTCTAAACCAATCACATCCAACTTACGGAAGAAACAGAACTTTGGTAGCCAGCCAGGTAAATATTCGAGCGTGATGATAAGTGGTTGTTGGCACGCCATGCATGCTAACCGCTGAAGAAAGGTTGTGGCCATGGAAGGACCGTGGGAGGGAGGACGGTGATGGTGATGCGATGCAATGGAGAGCGATGGACTGGGGTGTGGCGGTGTGCGGCCAAGGATACTGGCCCAATGGCAATGGGTGCACAGATTCTCGTGGATCATGTTTGCCCCACCGAGGAATGCGACGGTCGGAGCCTCGTGTGGACCTGCTGGGAATTGGAATACACTTCTATTTCCTGCAATTTAGATGCTGATGACAGTGACAGGGGTTTAGCATGCACATTGCACAATGGTGGTGGTTGCGATATTTTCGCGGAGGAGAGAGGGAGAGTGTGTGGCCATGGCCCATGGAGAGCGATTGCAAGCAAAGCATCAATGGCCGGCCAGGCCACGGTTGCAGGCCACTGCGGTAGGTACACGTACACTACTGACTGATTGTAGCTCCCTTTTGTGTGTCCTTCCTGCAATCCTGCATGCCCTTTTTTTTAGCAAATCCTTCCTTCCTGCATGCCTGCCTGCCAAGAAAGAATGAAAGAAAGCGGCAGTTGATGGGCCTTGGTGGGCGCAATTATCTCGTCCAATTGTTCGGGTGGGCCTGGGATATTTATAGTTTTCGTCCTTCCTTCCTCTATAAGTCATTTTTAGTCCTGGGATATATATGCATGATACTTTAGTGCAAAAAGATTTTTTTCAATAAAATTTGTATATGAGGTCGCAATGGCCGGGAGAGATACTCTAGGCTGCTGCGATGCATGTACGTCAGGGAATGGTCAATGGCAGAGCCTGGAAAAAGATTTAGCTGGGATGACTGAATGACGCCAAACGACGGACCAAATCAAAATGAAAGACACACTAATTCACACATCTATATAAGAAAATGCTATCCGCGCCCACAAATCTGCTAAACCCGTTAAGACGGTTGACATGTGGACCCAATTTTTTGAAGTATGTACGCAAATGCTAGGGTTTCAGTCAGCCACTCATTCCCTCGGTCCCTCCCCTCACCCGGCCGACGACTGCCTCCCCGTGAACGAACAATCGAACTCCTGACTGCCGCCCTTCCTCTCCCTTCCCCGACTCTAGATCGAGAAAAATCAGTCGCGCCGCCGACCGCCGCCGCCCGGGCGCCCGGCCCTCCCGTCCATCTTCTCTCCTGCGCCGCCCAGCCTTCCCCTTCCCTTCGAACTCCAGCGTCGTTGCCCTCCCTCTCCCTTTGCTTGTTTGCGCCGCCATCCTCCCTCTCCCTTTGCCTGCGCTGCCACCCCGCCGCCCTCCCTCTCCCGCCGATTGTCTGCAGCCTGACAACGCCTGACAACAGAGGTCATACAAGACTCCCTTCCAAATCCCCCATCCAAGGTATGGTACTCGGTAGTCAGTAGTTGGACTTGGTGGCTAATTTTTCATGCCGAAACGCTTCACCAACAACTTGTGCTTCTGGTGCAATGCAAACTTGTCCTAGGTCAGCAATAAGAAGGCGAGACCCTGTGCAACTACATACGTCGCCTATTCGATAAGAAGGCCACAATCGTGGATATACCACGACGAACGACATCATTGATTGCTTCCATAACAGTATGTCCAAACACTCCTGGTTAAACTGATGTAGCTAGCTAAGCATTAGTTAGGTGGATTCAAGCATGACCTAACTATTCAATTTAAGGTTAATCATCATATATCATATCTATATAACTTATATAATTGGTACCCACTAACTATCATTAACTTAATTTCTCTCTTCATGCAAGCTACCCACATCATCTCCCACCAAACTAAGGGTTATTAACTCTATCTCATTTTCTTTTTATAACTATCCATGTCATCTTATACCAATTCTTTCTTCATACAAACTACCCACATCATCCTCCACCAATTAAGGGTTATTGCATAAACTGGTTGTAGCAGCAAATTGGTTCATAATTTATTAAAATTTTTTCTCAAATCCCGCAACAACGCGTGGGGAATCACCTAGTATAACTATATAGGTGCACCCCACTAAGGATTTCTCTCAACTCTCATAAAGCCACATCATCACCTCCCACTAAGATGTATTAATTGCTATTTCTCTCTTACGTGGTGTACATCATCTTGAATTCTGAATTAAGTTTTTCTTATCTATTCAAAAGTAACATAAAAGTTTATGATTTTCATCAAGAGATAGCTCGCATAACTCTCCGGGTAATCTCTACAAGTGCACTATTTTTATGAGCCACTAAACAATCACAATGATTCATATATAGTTTGTCGAAAAACTCTATCAATCCTGCCGCAACACACGGGGAATCACCTAGTATATATAATTGAGTTGGATTGAATGCAACTCCACCAATCATAGTCCAGGTGAGACCTCAGACGAGATCGCCGAGCAGGTTGTAAACAAATGGACTCGTGGCCAAAAAAAAACTGTTCACTTAAAAATGTAGATAAAAAAGAATTGACAACCATATTAATTTAATTGAACTTTGTTATGTTACTTATAAAGCAAGTACCGAAGGTATTTGGAAGTACCTGTGCTACTTGCATATACTTTCATTTCTTATCATTTTTTATAAAAAAATTACACATAATAATTAAAAAGTATATATCATAATAGTTTCTCACTTTTTTGTACTTGGTCCTACACAAAATTGGTACTTGTTGGTATTTATCTTTGGTACTTCCTTTGTTGCCACCATTTGATTTCATCGGATGTGCGGTTTTTTTGTTGCAAACACACCAAAATTTCTCTATATAATAAGATTTGCTATTTATCCGTCGACATATTTTTAAGAGAAAAAATATCCTTTGTTATTGCAAATGTTATCCTCTAATGTTGCAAACATTATCATGCGATGTTCCAAAAATGTTCCAAGATTTTAGGAGAGGAAATAAACAAGAAGTTCAATTTCCTAATAATGCGGATGCTATATTACGATGTTTCAAACATTGTTTCTCGCATGTTCCACTGTACTTCATATATACATTCCATCCATATAAAACATGAGAGGGTGACATCTTCAACATTAATTGCAGGCAACACTGTAAAAAATCGGTAGGTTTTACCCCTAAAATCCTGTCAGCACATAAATAGATTTCCTTAATTAATTTAATTCGAGGTTGCACTTGCTCAATGATGTAGTAGAAATTAAAAGCGATCGTGCACAAAGCAGGAATGCTCCTCTCGACAGGGACACACTTCAGTCACGTTCGAATAAAGTGCTTGCTTGTTTGCTTGGGACACACTTCAGTCGCTTCAGTCACACATACATCAAGTAACCCGCGGAACTTATATACCTAGTTACCTACTGTAGGAAAAATTTGACTCGTGTGCGAGCGTAACTCGAATCTTTGATCTCCGATCCCTCTTTTGAAATTTTCAAAACACGATCGAGTTACTGCGTGTAGCTCTTTCGTCGTGTGCCACCAAGTTTTCTCCTTGACGCGTGGGATGTGACAGAATCGCCCAAAATAATTCCGTATTATCGTCTGGCCGGTCCACACGGGCCATTAAGCAATAATAAAGAATTATTAAGTCGCTTCCGCCGGGTAAAGCCCGGTAAATCACATACAACAGGATCGCTGATATGCGCTAAGCCCACACGAAGGCGGGACCAGAGTACAACATTACATTACATAAAAGGTTCACAAGTTCAACATTATTACAAACCAGGTTTTTCATACATAAAAGGAAACATGGTTCAGAGTTTAAACAATGGAAATAAAACTAGCGCATGATACACACGGGAGGCCATCCATGCATATCACTCCTCATCATCGTTTTCCCATTCAAGCTCCCAACCATCTGGGATAGAACCAGGCCAGATGGGATTACCTGAAAGCAACAAATTAAGCAAGGCTGAGTACTAATACTCAAAGAAGACTTACCCGACAAAAATAAATAAGTAAGACTAGACATGCAAGGCTTTTTGGCTTGTGGGTTTGTTTTGCCAAAAGCGACTAAGAGTTGATCCTTATTTTCAGATTTTAGCTCAAGTTCTAGTATGTTAATCAGTCTAGGTGAGCACCTGTACTAAACAAGCATGTTGTGCAAACAATATTAAACAGGTAACAATATTAATCCAAAATGTTCCATAAATAAACATGGGGTAGCCAGTGGTCAAGCCGACTCAGATAACGGCGAGTGACCGACGATCGATCGATTTATAGCTTTGCAAGGTAAACCCAAGATACACGGAAGAAGTAGACCCCAAGAATTCAAATAAAAGCAAATGCGGGGTCTACCCCGACACCGGCGGTTCCCAACATCCCACGAGTTTGGGATCGACGCTACAAACTCGGTACACGGTTATCCGAGGGTCTAACCCGACCGGTCCGACTCACACACTATACCACGGGTAGCTAGCCCGAGACACATCCCAAGCGGGTAGCTAGAAAGATCCCGCCCCGGTTCGAAGGTACTAGGCTTACCGGTCCCATTCCCCGCAAGTACTTGGTACGTTCAATAGCTTAGGACCAGCACCATGCTACTCGGTCGAGACCGAACCCATTGCTCTTACCACATGAGCGAGTCAATTTAACCAACTTATGATTCCAACATAAGCATCCTATATCTCGCGAGCAATGAGTCATTACTCGACTTCTACCGTGATCCTAGAGCATGGCACTAGCGTTCCTAACATACTAGTAAAAGAGCATAGGAGTCCTAAGGATCATGCAACTAGGTTTCAAAACAACTCCTGAAACTTAAATGCACAAGGTAAAGCATAAGGTGCTGAAAAGTAAAGGACATGATTTTAATTTAAAACATGGGTTAGATGAAACCGGTGCTTGCCTTCCTCAGACTCTACACCCAAACAAGCCTTTGGCTCTTCTGGACTTTGGTCCAGGTCTTGCTGCACACTAGCTTGATTCAACTCTCCACTAACTCGCTCCCTCCTCCCTCCCGGGTGAGCGTGTACGTCCCATCGGGGAGAGATCTACACGTTTACATGCACATGCATTAGATTAAAGTTAATCTTGATGGTGATTGTGTGCACATCTAAGCAATTTAAGTTACTTAACTTCACCAAACAGCAAGGGGTGTGTTTAATTTAATAAAAACAGAAACAAACATGATTTTACCATTTAGCACATTTAATTTCCATTTCTTTCTTTAATTATTTACAACAAGCCTTTCTACCCTAAATCCAAATTAAATCAAGAACACTTCCAATGAACCTAATCTTTTGCACACAGCAGCATATGCTTAGTTTAAGCTCTCACACCAAAATTTGGCCTAAGATCATTTATAAATTAATTTATACGAAAAAGACAAATTTCAGCCTAGTAAATCAACATTAATTCATATAAAAAGATTTAATAAACTTTTTGATCTCAACTTTCTCCTGCAGGTCAAGTATGCCAAAAATGAGTTTCTGACCAAGGCATGGTTGCAAATTCAATTTATTTTTCAGATTTTGAATTTAAGCTCCTACACAAGATTAAATCCAAAACACCAAGCAAACAATTCCCTAAAATCACATCCATCAAACCAGGGGTACTAATCATCAAGTTAAAGCCCTAGGGTGCACTTGTGCTCAAAGAAAAGTTCATTAAAGGGGCTATAAGAAGCATCAAACTTATTCTAGCCTAAAGCTTAAATAAATCATAACTGAAAATATATACATCAAAACCATGCAAACTTTTGCCACAGATCTAGACATGATATAAAGAGTAACATATCCAAAATTCAAGTTCATAGCATGTGTATATTTTAAATCACACTAAAAATACTCCAAACCGAGTTTGAATTTTTAATTCAAAAACTGTACAGAAAAACCCTATACATGTTTTCTAGAAAAGGTAGATTTCTTCACCACGAACCCAACAAAATTGGTTTTGCATTTTATGATTTTTCTACGATGTTTAATGATTTTTCGAAGTTTCGTAGAAACCCTAATAACACCTTTACAACCGGTCCCCGGTACTTTTCGAAACGACCCTAGAAAGACTCCAATCACCGCAATGTGGTCCTTGTGACCTACCCTCACCGGCGGCGGCCAACCCATTTGGCGGCCGGCGGCCGGTCTTGGCCGGGGGCGCGGTCCCCGGGGCCGCCCCGTGCCTAACCCGCGCGGGGAGGGGGCCCTCGGCCGGCCGGCGGCGGGCGGCGGCGGCGGCCGGCGGCGGCGCCGGCGCGG
This sequence comes from Cenchrus americanus, assembly GCA_947561735.1. Taxonomy (NCBI): domain Eukaryota; kingdom Viridiplantae; phylum Streptophyta; class Magnoliopsida; order Poales; family Poaceae; genus Cenchrus; species Cenchrus americanus. The sequence continues at coordinate 200,207,849 of OX387240.1, forward strand.
TGCGCCCGCCGCGGCTCGGCGCCGGCGCCGGCGGTGGCCACGCGCGGCGTTGGGGGATGCGGTTGGTCTCGGTGGAGGAATAGGAGAGGTAGGGCGGCCTTGGTTTCGTGCGGGAGGGGGGTGCTCGTGGCGAAACGCGCGCGGCGGGCAATGGAGCGGCGGCGACGCTCCGCGTGCTCGGGAAGCACCCGCGCACCCGTACGAGGCGAGACCGGCGAGAGGGGCGAGGACGGGCCGTCCCCGGGCACGGCCAAATGGCCTCTAGCGCGCGGCTCGGCCGTGTGCCGCCCCCGCATGCGCGCACGCGCGCGCGCGCGCGTGAGCGTGCGCGCGTGGCCGTGCGCCGCGTGCGCGACTTTGCGTGGGCGCGGCGCACGGTTGGAGGCGAGGCGAAGGGTCCACCGCGGTGCTCCGGGTCCGCGGCGACGTCGCCCGTGCTTCCGTACGCCGGATCGGCCCGCACTCGCCACGTGGACGGCCGGCGGACCGGGGAACGCGCGCACCGGCGGCACGCCGAGCGCGGCGCCTGTGTGTCCGTGCCCGTTTTCGATTCCCCGTACCCGCTTTTCAAAAATGCCTAACTCCAAAAAATCGTCAACTAAGTGAAAAATCTCCCAAAAGCAAAGTTGTAGAGGAGTTGTAGATCTACAACTTTCCCGAAGGGCGACATATGTTTTGATCAATGGTTTGCCCAGAACGCCAACCGAAGTTGCAGATTTTCCACGGCTCGCCTTCGTTCACGTTCACAAGCAAGAAACTCGATTTTTGGCCAATTTGCGCTCAAAATTGGAATGTCCGCCAATTACGAAAAATGTGTTCCGGAAATAACGAACAACTTTCGTATTGGCCGATTTTGAACTTCTATAGTGAAATTTGGAGAACGCGCAAGAAAACCATTTCAGCCTTTAAAGTAGATCTAGGGTTTGACCGTGATTAGAGATTTTGACCGAGGTCTTTTGTGCAAAAGTGTGCTCGATCACGTCAAACATGCTTAGGAGGTAATTAACCTTGATTAATTCATATAATTAATGTCATTAGCGCAACAAAATATCCGGAATGTTACAAACCTACCCCCTTAAAAGAAATCTCGTCCCGAGATTTAGGATTTAAAAGATGGAAGTAGGGGAAAGAACTTACTTTGCCTTGATTCAAGAAAACCCGGATAATTCTCATTGAGATAATGTTCGGCTTCCCATGTAGCTTCTTCTACGGTATGATGACTCCATTGGATTTTATACATCTTTACGGATTGCCTTTGAGTTTTTCTTTCTTTTACATCAAGAATTCTCAAAGGATGTTCCACAACAGAGAGATCCGGTTCAATCCAAGCATTAGCTTCTTCAATAACTTCTCTAGCCGGTTCACGTGCGCATTTCCTCAATTGTGATACATGAAACACATTGTGCACGGCGAGAGAATCGTTCGGTAGCCGAATACGGTATGCCACCGGCCCACGACTTGAATGATCTCATAAGGGCCAATGTAGCGAGGAGCTAGCTTCCCTTTCACATTAAATCTTTGGACACCCTTGGTTGGCGAAACTTTTAAGTACACAAAGTCGCCAACTTTATATTCTCTAGGTGCCTTTCCCTTGTCATAATGACTCTTTTGTCTTTCTTGCGCAATCCTCAAGTTTTCCTTGATTACCCTCACTTTTTCTTCGGCATCCTCAACTAAGGTCGGACCAAAGAATTTCCTCTCCCCGGTCCGTGACCAGTTCAAGGGAGTACGACATCTCCGTCCATAAAGAGCCTCAAAAGGTGCCATTTTCAAACCGGCTTGATAACCGTTATTGTAAGAAAATTCAGCCGGGGCGAGACACTTGTCCCAACTCTTATCAAAATGAATCACGCATGCTCGCAACATGTCCTCTAGAATCGGTTTACCCTTTCGGTTTGACCATCGGTCCGAGGACGATATGCTTGAATCGCGTATGATTTTTGTGCCAAGTGACTTATGTAATTGTTCCCAAAAACGTGCCATAAAGAGAGATCCCCTATCGGAAATGATGGTTTTAGGAACACCATGCAAGCGAACAATATGCTCAATATAAAGACTTGCATAATCTTTGGCATCATATGTAGTGCGGACCGGAATAAAGTGAGTCGTTTTTGTCAATCAGTCAACGATAACCCGGACGGAATCATGTTTCCTAGATGTGAGTGGCAATCCGGACACAAAGTCCATACTTATGTCATCCCACTTCCATGAAGGTATGGGTAGGGGTTGAAGAGTACCGGAAGGTTTCAAATGACTTGATTTAATTCTTTGACAAGTATCGCATTCCGACACGTGTTTGGCAATGTCCACCTTCATATTGGACCACCAAAAATTCTCCTTTAAATCTTGATACATTTTACTACTCCCGGATGGATAGAGAACTTAGAGAGATGACCCTCATCAAAGATTTCCTTTTTCAACTCCCAATTATCTCGGGACAACAAGGCGTTGCCCAAACCGCATTATATCTTTCTCATCCTTCGGAAGCAATTATGTTTAGGATCCTTTTCTAGCAATTTTTGTTTAATTAAGATAATACCCTCATCTTGAAGTTGAGCCTTAACAATTCTATCAAACGGGTCGACTCCGCGGAAAGGGCATTTAGGCTTCCTTGTTCAACAATTTCCAAGTTTAGCCTACTCAAATCCTCACACGAGTGTCACCGTAAGGTTCCATTGATAGGCAATTGCGGTGAGCCTTGCGGCTTAGAGCATCCGCAACTACATTCGCCTTTCCAGATGGTAATGAACCTCTAGATCATAATCTTTGATTAACTCTAACCATCTTCTTTGCCTCATATTTAAATCAGATTGAGTGAAAATGTATTTGAGGCTTTTGTGGTCAGTAAAGATATTGCAGTGGGTTCCCATAAGGTAATGCCTCCATATTTTCAATGCATGAACAACCGCTGCTAGTTCTAAGTCATGTGTGGGATAATTCTTTTCATGAGGGCGAAGCGCTCGTGAGGCATAGGCAATAACCCGATTGTCTTGCATAAGAACACAGCCAAGACCCGTGCTCGAAGCATCACAATAAACTTCGTACGGCTTTGAATTGTCCGCTTGCGCTAGCACCGGGGTTGAAGTTAAATGTTCTCTTAATTTTTGGAAAGCTTTATCACAAGCCTCACTCCACACAAATTTCACTCTTTTCTTTAGCAACTCGGTCATAGGCTTAGCAATTCTAGAGAAATCCGGAATAAAACGGCGATAATAACCGGCCAAGCCTAGAAAACTGCGGATTTGATGAGCCGACTTAGGAGGTTGCCAATCCATAACCTCTTGCACTTTGCTTGGATCGACGATATGCCTTCGCCGGGAAATAGTGTGCCCCGTAAATTTAACACTATCCAACCAAAACTCACACTTGGAGAATTTAGCATAGAGTTTATGTTCTCGCATGCGTTGTAGGACAATGCGAAGATGTTCCGCATGTTCTTCCGCATTCTTGGAATAAATAAGGATGTCGTCAATGAAAACCACGACGAATTTATCCAACTCCGTCATAAACACGGAATTCATAAGATACATGAAGTAGGTCGGTGCATTTGTAAGACCGAAAGACATAACCAAGAATTCATATAGGCCATAGCGAGTAGAGAAAGCCGTCTTGGGAATATCACTAGGCCGGATTTTAATTTGATGATAACCGCACGAGATCGATCTTTGAGAAGACCTTAGCTCCGACCAACCGGTCAAATAGCACGTCAATGCGGGGCAATGGATATTTGTTTTTGATAGTCACCGCATTGAGAGGTCGGTAGTCCACACACAACCTCAGGCTACCATCTTTCTTTTTCACAAAGAGGGCAGGACAGCCCCACGGAGATGAGCTTGGGCGGATATAGCCCTTATCAAGCAACTCTTGAAGTTGTTTCTTTAATTCAGCAAGTTCTTTGGGTGGCATTCTATAGGATCGCTTAGAAATAGGAGCAGTGCCAGGCTGTAGCTCAATGACAAACTCAACATCTCTGTCTGGTGGCAAGCCAGGCAATTCATCAGGAAAGACATCCATGTACTCACATACTACTGGAATGTCCTCAAGTTGAGTAGTTATGGCTGCATACACACATGAGCCTTTATGGCCTGTTCGGGGAAGGTAAAGAATTGAATTTCCGACCAAAGGTGAGTTGATTTCTAACATCCTTTCAGAAATATCCAGGACAACTTTTCTGTGCCGAGTCATCCAATTCATGCCTAAGATAACATCTACCCCTTCTAGGCACATAGTGACCAGATTAGCTAGAAAAGTTTTGCTACCTATCTCAAGTGGTACGCTTAAGGCTACTTGATTTGAAGCAACCTTTCCACCCGGTGTGGCAATCATATAGGCCTGCTTAGTATGACACCACTTCAAGTCCAAATTTCTCACGGTTTTCACATTAATAAAGCTATGAGTAGCACCAGAATCAAATAATATAATAACTGGACGACCACGGATAGAAAATGTACCCGTCAAGACTGGTGCTCCCTCTGGTAGATCAACCACTGTGGTGAAGTTTAAACGGCCTTGCTTCACTTGCACAGTCCGTTTCTTTCCTTGATTTCCAGCCTTAGAGCCTTGCCCCTGACTTTGCTGGTGTTGCTGTCGAGGGCGTGTGCACTTGTTAGCATAGTGCCCTAGCTGTCCGCAGTTATAACAACGGCGATCATCATTGCTGCGGGCAGGTGGGGGTGCACTAGGCCTAGGAGCGGTCCGGAGTGTTGCGATAGCCAAAGCCGCCGCACGGCTTAGACCGAGATTGCCTCATCACCCGGCCGTCCAGTCGAAGATGGCCGGGGGGCACCCCGCACATTCTTCTTCACAAATTTAAATTTCTTGCCTTGGCCACCGCTCGAAGCTTGATTGAACTTCCTCTTTCTATCCTGTTGAGCCCTCTTCATGGTGTCCTCCTGAGAGATGGCCAAGTTCACTAGCTCAGGATAGCTATCAGTTTTGATTAAGTTCAACCTCTCGTAGAGCTCTCCATCAGGCCCTTCACGGAATCGCTCCATCTTTTTCTTATCAGTATCAACATGATAGTCCCCATACTGACAGAGACTATTAAACTTCTGAGCATACTGATAGACTGAGTCAGAGCCTTGCTTGAGATTCATTAGCTCTCTCATCTTCCTATCAACAAGACCCTTGGGAATATGATGCTCTTTAAATGCTTTCTTGAATTCTCGCCCAAGTAATCCGGTGACCCCCGTGGCTGCATGGACTTGAAATGCTCCCACCGGATTAAAGCTTCACCCCTCGCTTCTTGAGCAGCGGCGAAGCCTCGCCTTAAGTTCTTCGGAGCAAGGCAGTGTGAAGATGGAAAACATGGCCTCTAGGGCCCTGATAAAAGCATCAGCCTCTAGGGGCTCCTCTGCCTTGGTGAAGAGGGGTGGCCTCATTGCCCTGAATTTTTCATAGGACATGACTGCATTAGGCCCCTCCTGAACATGGCCTTGATTGTGCACAAAGCTGCTGCAACCTTTGTGCAATTTGCTGCCGAGTCCGCAAAATTTGGCGCAATACTTCGTTTGCGCGGCGATGAAAGCTTCTCGCGGGTGTCATGGGTGGAGGTGGGGGAAGAGGAGCATCCCCACCGCCTCCCGCACCCCGAGAGTTATTCTGTGTGTTATCCGACATCTGAAAAGTTGAACTTTCATTAGATACATATTCAAAGCTTGCTTAAAAGAATACAAGAAGAATATGCATACGAAAATTCAGACTTATAGAAAATTTCAGAATTCAGACAGCATCACAGTTCTGAGTAAATAAATCATAACTCTCTGTACAGAAGTCCAAAATTCATAAACTTTGGTCAGCATGTGTAGAATTTTATAAGTTTCAACTTTGGTATTCAACTCCAGATCAGATTCATCTTTTAAAGGGGTCGAAAAATTCAGTTTTCAAGGTTCTGTCTAGCAGTTTGGACAGCAGCCAGCAACTTACTAAAAATTCGATATTTCTTAAACTATACATGCAAAAATGCTGAATTTTGGTGAGAATGACCATTATAAAATTTCACACAACTTTGGTAGTCATTGCAAAATCCAGAAATGACCATAACTTTCTCCATTTCATTTCTTAGGCAGATTGCTGCCGGGAAGGTGTTTTCCACCATAATTACAGATTACAAAATTTGGTGGATCACCATTACATAGGGGGTCACTATGTAGCTTCTAGCTACACAAAAGAATACTCTAAGTCAGCCTAGCACCAAAATCCAACCAAAAGGGCTAACAAGAGTACATGTCAAGTTTTCCTACTACAACAACTAGGATCTAGGTCCTATGTACAAACTATGGAGAGTTTCCCCGCGACATGTAAGAATAGAGCACCAAGCTCCTCTAATCGAGTCCGGGAACGTCCTGAACCTCCTCTGGGTCCAGCTGCATCTCCATCTGCTCATCATCCACAATAGCCGGTGGGTGGTGCAACTGCTGGAGCATAAGCACAACACCCTCCAAAGCCTGTACATCGAGCTCGAGGTCCCCAACCTGCTCTTGCAAATCCTGAATGTGCTCAAGGTGCACAAGCCTCTCAGTATCCCTGTCAACCAGCCTGAACTCCGCAGCCCGCTGCCCAGCCCGCAAGTCCGGAATCCGCTGCGGGTGGTCACCTCGCTCAAACGAACCGGTGTGTGCTCGCTCCCGGAACCGCCGTATCCGATCCCGAAGGTCGCAATAATCCGCACAACCTCGGGTGTACTTAACATACTCGCTTCGGTGTAAAGGCCGACAACCCAGGAGATATACCAAGTAGCTCCAGTGAGACGACTAGCCAAGTCATCTGCGATAACCCGGCGAAGGTCCCGTAGAGCATACAAAGCCCTCAAGCACGTGCCCAAAGTCTCTCCCGTGTCGTAGGGTGGCACGGTCTCGAGAAGTGTGGCTATATTAGCCATCCCGACTAGCCACAACGGATCGTTGGGGTCCAAGGCTAAAGCCAACCCCAACGGTGTCCGAAGCATCTCCCGCGGTCCGTGGGTGGAAAGAGCGTGGAGCACCATCAAGGCCGCCGACTCCACCGCCTCGACGCCGCGGAAACAGAGGAGCTCCATGCTCAAGTCCGCCCACTCGGGGTGTCCCGGTGGGGGAGCACAATCACTCGAACTCGCAGCTCGGTACGCCACACTCCTCGTACTCCACCCCCTCGTAGAAGGGAGGAGTGGTGTAGCCGACAAGACACAAGGCTCTCCACGCAATGCGTGTGAAGCCCTCCCACCGCAAGCCGGTGGTGGCAAACGTGCCATCAGCACCCACCGCAACAAACCCGGGGGCAGCCATCCGTAAAATAATTACAAACACATGTTAGAACCCAAAAATATGAGTTTAACATGCAATATGGCAAAACTGGCAGTTCTGAACAAAAATTCATAACTGCAAAACCAGTACCCCAAAAATTCCAAATTTTTGTGAGCAACTCGACAATGTTATAACTCACATTTTTGGTATTCAAAGGTCGAACTAATTCAGATTGGAAAAGGGTGAAAAATGTTCATTTTCAGAGTGCTATTGCCCAGAATTTCAGCAGGGCAGAGCTTCACTAAAAAGACCATAACTCAATACAATTACCATGAAATTTTTACAGCATGATCTATGCTAAATAATGAACATTTTTACTGTAGATTCTCAGGTCAAATTCTGTTTGGAACTATAGGTAAAGATTCGAGTTTTCCGCCTAACTCGAATTCGACAAAGCATTTCAGCAAGACCTAGGCTAGTCATTTTGATCCTAACTTCAGTTTTAAACCTCCTAAAATCATGAGAAATTCAGGGAGCAAACTTAACTAGGTGATGAACAATTTCCCTAAAGAACACCTAGCCAGAAATTTTCTAGATAATCCTTAGGAAGATTTGGACAGCAGCTAGTTAAATTTTGCTTACTCACACATCAAGCATCAAACTAGCATGATTGGTCCTTAAGAATCACAATTTAATTAAAGACCAAAAGACACATGATTTAAGTTCATTTTTGGTTCAATAGCTTTTACATGATGCAGAAAACGTCCTAAACTTCCTCACAAAGCTTTTAAGCTTAAAAACGAATTTAGTGCCGGTGGCAGGGCATATATAAACGTCTCTCCCTATAATAACTAGTCGGGAGCTATTCGTTTCTTAATTACCGTGCCTAACAACCGTGGTTAGCGTACCTGCAAAAAAATCACGGATATTCAAGACCTTTTGTGCCAAGCACTCACAAAAGCGTCCACATTCATTACCGTTCGCTTATAGAAACGGTATCCATGCGTAAAGCCGCCGCATGGACAGCGTCCTATTTAAGACTCGACGCGACGTGAGTGCCCATTGGAATAGGCCTCACTCATCCCTCACGGACTTTCCCGTGGTACCATCACGTATGGAAAATCGTGACGAGACTCGTACGCGACGTGACACCCATTGGAATAGGTCTCACTAGTCCCTCACAGGACTTCCCTGTGGTACCACCACGTATGGCAAAACGTGATGAGACGCAGACGCGACGTGGCACCCATTGGAATAGGTCCCACTAGTCCCTCACAGGACTTCCCTGTGGTACCACCACGTATGGCAAAACATGATGAACTAGTATGGTTGTGCATGAAAGTAAGTTTTGACAGAAATAAATGTGCTGGAAGTCAGACTAAATACACCATAATATATTAGCCACCTGAAAGAACCCGAAAATTCCCTCTAGGGCCTCTCGGACTAGATTAAACCTTAACGTCCTATTCTTTTAGCAAGATTATTAATCTTGGCAAATTTTATTCCAAAAACAAGTTTGTTAAGGTATTTTAATTACTTTGGTGCATATCATCGCTCTGGTACCAACCGTGACAGAACCGCCCAAAATAATTCCGTATTATCGCCTAAGCCTGTCCACATGGCCATTAAGCAATAATAAAGAATTATTAAGTCGCTTCCGCCGGTAAAGCCCGTAAATCACATACAACAGATCGGGCCGATATGCGCTAAGCCCACACGAAGGCGGGACCAGGGTACAACATTACATTACATAAAAGGTTCACAAGTTCAACATTATTACAAACCAGGTTTTTCATACATAAAAGTAAACATGCAGAGTTTAAACAACGGAAATAAAACTAGCGCATGATACACACGGGAGGCCATCCATGCATATCACTCATCATCATTGTTTTCCCATTCAAGCTCCCAACCATCCGGGATAGAACCGAGCCGGATGGGATTACCCGAAAGCAACAAATTAAGCAAGGCCGAGTACTAATACTCGCAAGACTTACCCGACAAAAATAAATAAGTAAGACTAGACATGCAAGGCTTTTTGGCTTGTGGGTTTGTTTTGCCAAAAGCGACTAAGAGTTCATCCTTATTTTCAGATTTTAGCTCAAGTTCTAGTATGTTAATCGGTCCTAGGTGAGCACCTCGTACTAAACAAGCATGTTGTGCAAACAATATTAAACAGTAACAATATTAATCCAAAATGTTCCATAAATAAACATGGGGTAGCCAGTGGTCAAGCCGACTCAGATAACGGCGAGTGACCGACGATCGATCGATTTATAGCCTTGCAAGGTAAACCCAAGATACACGGAAGAAGTAGACCCCAAGAATTCAAATAAAAGCAAATGCAGGGTCTACCCCGACCAGGCGGTTCCCAACATCCCACGCTTTGGGATCGGACGCTACAAACTCGGTACACGGTTATCCGGAGGGTCTAACCCGACCAGTCCGACTCACACACTATACCACGGGTAGCTAGCCCGAGACACATCCCAAGCGGGTAGCTAGAAAGATCCCGCCCCGGTTCGAAGGTACTAGGCTTACCGGTCCCATTCCCGGCAAGTACTTGGTACGTTCAATAGCTTAGGACCAAAGCACCATGCTACTCGGTCGAGACCGAACCCATTGCTCTTACCACATGAGCGAGTCAATTTAACCAACTTATGATTCCAACATAAGCATCCTATATCTCGCGAGCAATGAGTCATTACTCGACTTCTACCGTGATCCTAGAGCATGGCACTAGCGTTCCTAACATACTAGTAAAAGAGCATAGGAGTCCTAAGGATCATGCAACTAGGTTTCAAAACAACTCCTGAAACTTAAATGCACAAGGTAAAGCATAAGGTGCTGAAAAGTAAAGAACATGATTTTAATTTAAAACATGGGTTAGATGAAACCGGTGCTTGCCTTCCTCAGACTCAGCACCCAAACAAGCCTTTGGCTCTTCTGGACTTTGGTCCAGGTCTTGCCGCACACTAGCTTGATTCAACTCTCCACTAACTGCTCCCTCCTCCTCCTGGGTGAGCGTGTACGTCCCGTCGGGGAGATCTACACGTTTACATGCACATGCATTAGATTAAAGTTAATCTTGATGGTGATTGTGTGCACATCTAAGCAACTTAAGTTACTTAACTTCACCAAAAAGCAAGGGGTGTGTTTAATTTAATAAAAACAGAAACAAACATGATTTTACCATTTAGCACATTTAATTTCCATTTCTTTCTTTAATTATTTACAACAAGCCTTTCTACCCTAAATCCAAATTAAATCAAGAACACTTCCAATGAACCTAATCTTTTGCACACAGCAGCATATGCTTAGTTTAAGCTCTCACACCAAAATTTGGCCTAAGATCATTTATAAATTAATTTATACGAAAAAGACAAATTTCAGCCTAGTAAATCAACATTAATTCATATAAAAAGATTTAATAAACTTTTTGATCTCAACTTTCTCCTGCAGGTCAAGTATGCCAAAAATGAGTTTCTGACCAAGGCATGGTTGCAAATTCAATTTATTTTTCAGATTTTGAATTTAAGCTCCTACACAAGATTAAATCCAAAACACCAAGCAAACAATTCCCTAAAATCACATCCATCAAACCAGGGGTACTACTCATCAAGTTAAAGCCCTAGGGTGCACTTGTGCTCAAAGAAAAGTTCATTAAAGGGGCTATAAGAAGCATCAAACTTATTCTAGCCTAAAGCTTAAATAAATCATAACTGAAGATATATACATCAAAATCATGCAAACTTTTGCCACAGATCTAGACATGCTATAAGGAGTAACATATCCAAAATTCAAGTTCATAGCATGTGTATATTTTAAATCACACTAAAAATACTCCAAACTGAGTTTGAATTTTTAGTTCAAAAACTGTACAGAAAAACCCTATACATGTTTTCTAGAAAAGGTAGATTTCTTCACCACGAACCCAACAAAATTGGTTTTGCATTTTTCTGATTTTTCTACGATTTTTAATGATTTTTCGAAGTTTCAGCCGAAACCCTAATAACACCTTTACAACCGGTCCCCGGTACTTTTCGAAACGACCCTAGAAAGACTCCAATCACTGCAATGTGGTCCTTGTGACCTACCCTCACCGGCGGCGGCCAAATTTGGCGGCCGGCGGCGGCCGGTCTTGGCCGGGGCGCGGTCCCCCGGGGCCGCCCCGTGCCTAACCCGCGCGGGGGGGGGCCTCGGCCGGCGGCGGCGGGGCCGGCGGCGGCCGGCGGCGGCGCCGGCGCGGTGCGCCCGCCGCGGCTCGCTGCCGGCGCCGGCGGTGGCCACGCACGGCGTTGGGGGCCGCGGTTGGTCTCGGTGGAGGAATAGGAGAGGTAGGGCGGCCTTGGTTTCGTGCGGGAGGAGGGGTGCTCGTGGCGAACGCGCGCGCGCGGGCAATGGAGCGGCGGCGACGCTCCGCGTGCTCGGAAGCACGCGCGCACCCGTACGAGGCGAGACCGGCGAGAGGGGCGAGGACGGGCCGTCCCGGGCACGCGCCAAATGGCCTCTAGCACGCGGCTCGGCCGCGTGCCGCCCCCGCATGCGCGCACGCGCGCGCGCGCGCGCGTGAGCGTGCGGCGCGTGGCCGTGCCGGCGTGCGCGACTTTGCGTGGGCGCGGCGCACGGTTGGAGGCGAGGCGAAGGGTCCACCGCGGTGCTCCGGGTCCACGGCCGACGTCGCCCGGGCTTCCGTACGCCGGATCGGCCCGCACTCGCCACGTGGACGGCCGGCGGACCGGGAACGCGCGCACCGGCCGCACGCCGAGCGCGGCGCCCGTGCGTCCGTGCCCGTTTTCGATTCCCTGTACCCGCTTTTCAAAAATGCCTAACTCCAAAAATCGTCAACTAAGTGAAAAATCTCCCAAAAGCAAAGTTGTAGAGGAGCTGTAGATCTACAACTTTCCCGAAGGGCGACATATGTTTTGATCAATGGTTTGCCCAAGAACGCCAACCGAAGTTGCAGATTTTCCACGGCTCAGTTTACTGTTCACAGTGCAGTAAACTCGATTTTTGGCCAATTTGCGCTCAAAATTGGAATGTCCGCCAATTACGAAAAATGTGTTCCCGGAAATAACGAACAACTTTCGTATTGGCCGATTTTGAACTTCTATAGTGAAATTTGGAGAACGCGCAAGAAAACCATTTCAGCCTTTAAAGTAGATCTAGGGTTTGACCGTGATTAGAGATTTTGACCGAGGTCTTTTGTGCAAAATTGTGCTCGATCACGTCAAACATGCTTAGAAGGTAATTAACCTTGATTAATTCATATAATTAATGTCATTAGCGCAACAAAATATCCGGAATGTTACATGGGATAAGCTGAGAAGGCACATGGATGGTGAATGCTTTGCTCAAAATCTCTTCTTGTTTGCAGATGTGGCGTTTCTCGTTGAAGCTAAGGCTGCTGAATCTCATCATATAAGCCACCAAATTAAGATGACTGTGCCGCTGTGCACAACTCCATGACAGGTCACAGAAGTCCCTCGCGCTAACTAAGCTAGGCCAAGTTACAATACACATAGTTGTTTAAATTTCGATATTGGACGACCCAACCACATTAGGTGCACCCAATATATGTTTCGATAGTTCAAGAAATGCGGCATGAAATCTAGCTTCAATACCAAGCATTATGTAGCATAATGTTTCGCGCCTCCCACGACAACCATAATCCTTATCCGTATGTATTATTGGATTGCATTAGCAATTCACTGCACCTCTCGCCCTTCCTTCGCACCGCTCACATCCACTCCCCCATGCATGCCCCTCCTTCAGTGCGTCATTGTGACAACCCGCTCAGGAGAATACCGTACTATCACATAAAACCAATCCACTTTGGTCATTAAGCAATAATAAAGTATCATCATGTCGTTAGTTGCCGGGTTAACACCCAGTACATCACTTGGAATTCATACAGAGGATCGAACATATGCATTAAAACTCACGCGAAGGCGATTCCAGAGTACAACATCACTTTAAGTCCAAATTACCCCTGAGGGTTACATATTACCAGACATGAAGTACAGGTTCAGAATTCGAAAACAGCGGAAATAAAATAAACTAGCGCAACGGTAAACATCACAGGAGGCCATCCGTGATGTCATCACTTGGCGTCATCCACCCGGTCAACAACACCTGCACAACAGTCTTAAAGCAAGGCGGAGTATACTAATACTCAGCAAGACTTAACCGTCGGGTGATAACTATATCACCAAACTCTAGACATGAGAGGCTTTCTAGCCGGTGGAGTTTCTTTTGCTGAAAAACCACTAAGAGTAGGTCCTTACTTTCATTATTTTAGCACAAGTTCTAGTCGATTACCATTTCTAAGTGTGCCAACTAATTCAATCAAGAAGTGTACAAGCAATTAATTCATACAACAATATTCACCAAATTCCATCATTACGGGATATCATGGCCAGTTGATTAAGCAGTCTCGAATAACGGTGAGAGGCCGACAATCGATTGATTTAAACCTTGCAAGGTAAACCTAAGCACACGGTAGGGTGCCCCCGCGAGGACAACCATCCAGGCAGTTCCCAAAAATCCTCGGGTTGGGACCAATGCTTACAGTCCTGGGTACAAGGCTAACTGGCATACCCCACGAGGCACCTAGTCTCACACATGCACCCCCCCTTCCTGGTAGCTAGCCGGGTTGGTGAATACTCAAGAGTAGTAAGGGAGAGTTCCCGTGCCGTCTCATTAAGGTACTAGGCTTACCGGTCCCATTCCCGACAAGTGCTTAGTACGTTCAAAAGCTCAGCCTACAAAAGCCACCGGACCGGAGCCCAAATCTCATGCTCTTACCACATGAGCAATCCATTTATAAAAATCTTATGATTCCAACATAAGAACCTAATCCCACGAGTGACGAGCATCACTCGACTTACACCGATCCTATAGCATGGCAGCTATCGACCTAGCATACTAGTGATAGAGCATAGGTACCTAAGGATCATGCAACTAGGGTTTCAATTCAACTCCTAAAAAGTAAATGCAAAATCATAGCAAAATATAATTGCATAATTTTAAAAGACGGGGTTAATGATCCGGGGCTTGCCTTCGCTGGCAAGGTTGGCCTTGGGCCCTTCTGGACTTTGGTCCTGGTCTTGCTACGAACACGTGTTGCAGTTCTTCGTCAGCACCTCCATCTCCTCCTTCCGGCACGAGCGTATAATTACCGTCGGAAAGATCTACACGAGGATGCAAATGCAAGATTTATGTGATAATTTTTAATTTAACTAACTACAATCAATAAATGACAACCCTGGGGTGCATGGTTGACCACATTCACCTAGATAAGAAATACAGTCAGCATACTCTCCAAAAAGAAACAATATGCAGCTCTTTATTAATTATTCTTTTGATAGTGACTGTGTATATATATATGGAAATAAATTAATTTAAATTCACAAATAGCAAGGGGTTGGTAACAATTAGCTTTTTAACAAGATTTACACACACACAAGGTCATTAGAGGTGGGTTGGTGATTTTCCTATTTAATTGACTATTAAACCTTAAATTGCTTCCACAACTCTTATTCATAAAATAAATTATTAAAGTTCAGTGAGGGGTGTTATTGAGCACTATGAACCAAAACAAGGCCACTGCACACACATGCACACTTAGGCGAGCTACGAATTTAATTATATCAAAAATAACAAAAGTTAGCTAGTAAAACAAGGTAAATGAATACAAAAATAAATACATCCAAATGATCCTAACTTTCTCCCACATGATCTCTGGTCCAAAACTAGGCTAAGGATGCAACCTATATACCTAGAATTATTATGAATCTTGATTTATGCAATTACCAAGAAAAACAAGCATAATTCAAGAATAATTATTTCTGTCAATTATAAAATTGTAATTAATTCACAAAAGGTGCATTTTGGCATAAAAATACAACATGCAGGAGTTGGTCACAAAAATCTAAATATGTTTAGCTACAAAAATCAGTTGAACAGATCCTGCATAAAAAGAAAACAATTCATATAAAAAGATTTAAACATAACTTGGTGCAATTTATGGTACTGGAGCTAGTCATAACATAACACACAACATATCCAAAAATTAGCTACAGAAGACTTATGGATTTTGAGATACAACAGATCTAGTTTTTTCACATTTCTATTTTTCATGCAAAAATTATCAGGAAACAGACTAGACAAGTTTACGAAAAGTTGTAGGGCTTTTCACCAGTAATCTAGCAAAATTGGGTTTGCATTTTTCTGAATTTTGTACGATTTTCTATGGATTTTACAAGAATCAGCAAGGTGACTTTACTATTTGAGATAAGGTTTTGCAGACAGGCCCCTGGAAAGGTTTTTCTATTGCAGAAGGGTCCTTACTTTGCACAAACCACCCTGGAAAGAAAAGGGGTTTCACAATGTAGCCCTTGGGGAAGTTGGCCGGCGCGCCCGATGCGATTCCGGCGAGCCTCGGCGGCGGGGTCGGCCGGAAGCGGTCGGAGGATGGCCTGAGGGCCTCCTAGGCTCGGTTTTTGGCCGGAGTTGATGTCGAGGAGTGGCTGGTGGCAGTGCTCGCTGAGGTCAGGCGGCGGCGGCCGCCAGGAGCTCAACTCCGGCGAGGTGGCAGCTCGGTTGGAAGAGTGAGCGAGTCGGCGAGCTATCATAGGTGCAAGAGTAGGTGGAGGATGTCTCAGTTGGATATGCGGTCGGTCGGAGCCTGGGGTTCGCCGCAGACGCCTCTAATGGCGACGACAGAGCGGCTCGGCAGTGGAATGGCAGACGCGCGAGGATGCCTAGCGGTGCCCCTTTTATAGAGGCTTTGCGCCCTCTCTGTGACACAAGGGAAGAGCGAGGGGGAGGGGGAAAGGCCGGCCACGGGCAGGTGCGGGCGCGACACGCGGCGGCACGGACTCCCGCGTTTCTCGGCATGCGTGCCCGTCTCGGGAAGACGCGTTGCCTAGGGGGGCGCGGCCTCGAGCGGGGCGCGCCCGCCCGGGGGTGCGGGCCGGCGGTACGGCGCGTACGGCACGGCGCGCGGCGCGCCCGCGCCCGCGCTCCGGCCGGTGCGACATCGCGGCACGGCGACAAATCTAATTCAACTGGCACTGTTTGAAATGGAAAAACTCCAAAAATTTGAATAGAAGTGCACAAAGTGGTGAATAGGAAAGTTGTAGATCTCACTACCCTCTACAACTTTCACAAAGGCCATATGGTGTTTTTGTCAACAGATTTTGCACAAATTGCAGCCAAACTTTGAATACCGCCATGTCTCGGTGAACAGGAACTGTTGTCGGTTGACCATGTTTTCCCCCTTTCCCCTCAAAATTTGAAATGCCAATCTAAATGAAAGTTGTGTTCCCGAAAAACTGGACAACTTTCATATTGGGATATTTTGAAGTGTTTAGGTAGAGAACGCGGCAAAAGTTCCGGAGGACGTTCAATGACATTAGGGTTTCGGTGGGATTTGACCATGCCTTTGACCAAAGTTTGACCACAAGTGTGTGTTAACTTGGTCAAGGGGGTCAATAGGGTTTGTTGGCGAGGTTTTCGAGGTGATGACCCAGGTTGACCTAGGTTTGACCAATGTCTGCCGGTTTGACTTGGCTGATTCGGTCATTAGCGTTAATGACGCTAATTAAAAACCTGGGGCGTCACAGCCTACCCCCTTAAGAAGAATCTCGTCCCGAGATTCGGTAACAAGATTAGAGCGGTTCCTTCCATCATGACAAGGGTTACAAAAGGGAGAAAGACATCTCCGCTTACACTTCCCGATATCAGGGATTCAGATGGAACAAAAGGTACAAGGTGCATTGCTTATTGCCTTATCGCCGTTCATGAGAAAGCGGGCGGTGAATGTGCACATGAACAGCTAATAGCAGACAGATTCCGCCCGCGATACAGAGATACATCCCTACCAGCGTCCAACGAATTGACTCGAACTCTTCCAAGAACTGAGTCATGGGTGTCTGCGTGGCTCGAGTCCCTCTCCCGGCCTGCTTCCGAGCTTTCTTCTCAACGTCGTGGACGAAGACGGAGGAACAACTTGCTCGGCGAGGAACAGAACAGATGGGAGAGATGGGTTAGTGGCAGGGTGGCCAAGACTAGCTGGAGGGAGAACAAGAGAGATGGTGATGCCGAGCTCGGACGGATACAAGGCTTAGTATCGGCGGTTCTGGGTAAGGCTGCAAAGGGGTAACCATTAGGTGCACCTCCAAACCTCCTTAGTTCAATTATTTGTACTACTTCTTCAAAATTGAGCTGAAGTAGTACAAATAATTGAACTAAAGAGGTTCGGAGGTGCACCACATCATAATCAATTTGCACCCCTAGTTCTGGGAAAAAAGGGCTTCCCGTTTTATGGCTGCAGCAGGACTATAGCAGTCATCCAAACCAACCGATGTATCTGGTGGTTGCAACGCGGGGCTCAACCATGGTCTGCCTGTGTGGTCTTAGTGGTGTAGTCGTGGCTGCGGGGAGGATGGCAGAGAGACGTCACAGCATGGTACGGTCGTGGCACTGAAAAGGATGGGGTCCAACGGTCTGAAGAATCGACCGTGATTGGAGAAGACCGATAAAAGCTTAGTGTATTAGCATTCTAAGCTTATGATCACGACTAAGAGGATCTTAGCAAAAGCTTCCACCGATCATGGTTTGCTTCCTTGCTCGATTCTGAGGATTTGGACGGTATGATCACAGATCATGGACGAATAAGCGATGGATGGCTTGTCAACATTGACTTTTCGAGAACCCTGATTGCTCAAGAAAACTCTACTTTTACTTAAGTAACTTAGCTGGTGGAAAGGAGTTGATGCTAAAAGAAGTTGAGATTGGCGGTAGAGACCAAGTCGACAGGGATTATCAGATCAGGCTTTACAAAGAAAAGGAAGGCTAGTAAAAGATTTCCACAACTTCTTTGTACGAAAGATAATTTAGTGTGGGAACTTCAGATCAATCTTGCTCACACTTAATTAACTTGTGAATTTGAGGTGTTGACGACTCATTACATTGCGGTGCAATGATTTCAAAAGTTGGTGCGATGCATATGCTTGTGATGGAACGCACATGCTCATGCGGTATGATGCTCATGATGCACGTTAGTACGACTCGGTTACCCACAAAATGAAGTAGTGATTGCGAGGGCGATCACAGGTAGAGAAAGGGTATGTGTGGCGAGTCACCTTCTCACAACCAAGATACCTAGCGCGCTCCTAGCGGCAGTCATGTGGCTGCAACACACATGACGCCCTATGTTCCGTCGCGGCACCTTCGGTTATGGGACAACAACATCACCAACAAGAGAAATAGGGTACGAGTACGGAGTTTCATGCGAATGCACGTTAGTTCACCCAAGGTTCCCAAATGCAAATGCTATGCAATGCATACTCAAAAAGTGACATTTATTTTAATTCCAAAAAGTTGTGAGCAAGACCAAAAAGAATAAGTTTAGGATTGAGAGATCGGATCATTCATGATTGGCAAGAAACCCTTGGTCGAGTTTGAGACTCATCACAGAAACTTTGATCTGATCACGACCAGCATGAATCATACCTCACGAAAATCACTGCTGAAAGACGTTTAAGCAAAGCATTACATTGATGAAAGATCTGGGGATCACAACAACTCTTGGAACTACAATGCAAACTAGATGCACAAAAGAAACTCCTAGTTCAGCCAACCACAACAACTAACCAGCACAACTGTACACTAGGGTTCCTTACAACTATTACACTCATACGACTCAGAACTTTATTCCAACATACCAATTTCCTAGGGTTGGATCTTCCATGCCAAGGAATTATGGTGACTCAGGTCCAGACTCTACTCCGGACTCTCCTTGAATGTCCTCAGCATCTTCTTCTTCTGGCCCGGGAATGATAGGTTCCGGGGGTGGAGCTGCTATAGCTTCCAGTTGATTATCTAGTTTAAGCATATACTGGTCATTATGCTTCAACAGAAAATTCTGCTCATGTATACTTTCACTTAATTCTTGTATCTTGGACTTATCCTTGTGTATTTCCTTCTTGAGAGTTGTTATCATTGCTCGGGCTTCCTTCAATGCTTGAGCGGCGTTCTCCATTTTTTTTAACTAGGTACCTATAGATTTGGTGTCTATAGAATACACTTTCTCCCACCATCCGTCGGTAGGTGTCGTACATGGCTTCTGAAAAGCGGACTGAGGTGACAAGCTCCGGACTATACTGGGAGTTGCCCTGAGCTGGAAGAAAAGCTTCGCGTTCAACACAAGGTACAGTGTGTAGCTCAAGTACAGGAATCACTTTGGCTGCAGTGTCGGCTACCTCGTTAGGGTGCTTCCCACAAAAAGTTGTGAGCGCTTTGAGAGCAGCCTTCTACACAGTGTCAGCCAGGTTCCGTCCTTGTGCCTTACACTCCCACTCCTCCCAAGTAGGATTGGTCAGGCACACAGAAATCTTTACCTTTACTTCACAATGAAGGAGCTGTCTGGTGGTCATGACCTCACGTGTCGAGTACTCTGGGTAAGCAGTGTACCCAAAGTCCTTCAGGGTGTCCCACAAAAGTGCAGAAAATCCACCCTCCTCGAGATAGTTCACGAGGGTCCATGCTTCCACATCAACCGACGTAGATCCAAAATTATCCATCTGGTCATAACGACAAAAGTGAGAACCAGACGGGTGAGCGTACAAGGATAAACTCGATCCACGACAAAAGGGTATGTGGTTAAGAAATGGGGTAATCATATGTACCAAGGTACAATTGTATGTAGGACTCGAAGTGAGCAGACATACATCATGACATAAATTCTGGCAGCCGTGAATAAAAATTCATAACTTAAAAACGAGAGTCCCAAAAATTTCTCAATTTGCATAGCAACTCAGCAAGGTTATGCGACATAAGGTTGGGTGTGCAAGCTTGAGCTAGAAGATTAGGAAGATGTTTAACTCAACAAGATTTCGGGTTTGGTTTCCGGAAAAACAGCAAGACGAGGGTTCAATAATCTGAGCATAACTTTGAGATAGACCAATACCATGATCGTGAATTTTGGCAAGCAGAAACTAGATTAGATTGGACAGAAAGCAACTTTGGTAGAGATCTTCTGGGTAACAAGATTCTTGGACAGGGTGCACGATCTACACCAAAAGCCTCAACAGATTTTTGGACAACAACACAACTACACCTGAGAGGCTAGGCAAGACAAAACATACTAGCAATATGTTACCTCAGAGAGCACACAAACAAGTATGGGTTCGGTTTAAGCTTTCACGATTTTTAGCATGATGCAAGACGTCCTATTCGTCCTCACAAGGCAATCAAGCCAAAACTCGAATTTAGCGCCGGCGGCAAGGCATATACACGTTTCTCCCTATAATAACTAGTCGGGAACTAGTCGATACTCGCTTAGCGACTTACAAAACGAGGTTTGTGTACCTGCAGAAGATCATGGAACACAATGAACCTTTCATGCCAGCACTCATGAAAGCGTCCACAAACATTACCGTTCACTATAGAAACGGTATCCATGCGTTAAGCCGCTGCATGAACAGCGTCCAACCTCAGACACCCTCCGTTTGAATGGAGTGTATCCTTGCCTCACATATTCGACATGCGGGCTGCTCACGTATAAAACATGTGGCGACAACACAACTCATGACCAGATGCGAAGATGGGATCCGTGGAATGGATCACTCCATCAACCCTCACATTTCCAGTGATGCGGCACAACACACGTATAAAACACGTGGCTCATCTAGTCTGGTTGTGCAAGAAAGTAAGTCTGACATAAAGTAAAGTGCTGGGACTTAGCAAAATAAACCATAGGTTACTAAGCCACCTGAAAGAATCCAAAAATTCCCTCTAGGGCCTCTCGGTCTAGTTTATCCTTAACGGACCAACGTATTTCGCAACTCCAAGCAATCTTGGCAAATTTTATTCAAAGACATGTGATTAAGGTTATTAATTAAACTCTGGTGCATATAATCACTCTGATACCAACTGTGACAACCCGCTCAGGAGAATACCGTACTATCACCTGAAACCAATCCACTTTGGTCATTAAGCAATAGTAAAGTATCATCCTGTCGTTAGTTGTCGGGTTAACGCCCAGTAAATCACTTGGAATTCATACAGAGGATCGAACATATGCATTAAAACTCACGCGAAGGAGAGTCCAGAGTACAACATCACTTTAAGTCCAAATTACCCCTGAGGGTTTCATATTACCAGACATGAAGTACAGGTTTAGAGTTCGAAAACAGCAGAAATAAAATAAACTAGCGGAACGGTAAACATCACAGGAGGCCATCTATGATGTCATCACTTGGCGTCATTCACCCGATCACAACACCTGCACAACAGTTTTAAAGCAAGGCCGAGTATACTAATACTCAGCAAGACTTAACCGTCAGGTGATAACTATATCACCAAACTCTAGACATGAGAGGCTTTCTGGACGGTGAAGTTTCTTTTGCTAAAAAGCAACCAAGAGTTGGTCCTTACTTTCATTATTTTAGCTCAAGTTCTAGTTGATTACCATTTCTAAGTGTGCTAACTAATTCAATCAAGAATTGTACAAGCAATTAATTCATACAACAATATTCACCAAATTCCATCATTACGGGATATCATAGCCAGTTGATTAAGCAGTCTCGGATAACGGTGGGAGGCCGACAGTCGATTGATTTATACCTTGCAAGGTAAACCTAAGCACACGATAGGGTGCCCCCGCGAGGACAACCATCCAGGCAGTTCCCAAAAATCCTCGGGTTGGGACCAATGCTTACAGCCTGGGTACAAGGCTAATTGGCTTCCCCCGCGAGGCACCTAGTCTCACACATGCACCCCCGTTCCCGGTAGCTAGCCGGTAGGTGAATACTCAAGAGTAGTAAGAGAGATGTCGGGGTTCTCTACAGCCGACAGTAAATTTATGTCGATCGTGCGTCGGGCTCAGATGGTTAGCTCGGGAGACAACGGGGTTTATACTGGTTCGGGCCTCCGAGGAGTAATACCCTACGTCCAGTGCGTGGCTGCCGTGTTCCTGAGCCAAGTGTGCTCGCAGTAGGGTTTACAAGCTGGTCGGGAGAGGGAGTTCGTTCCCAGGCCCCGGGTGGTAGTGTATGATCGTGAGGAAATCTAACCCTTGTGACCGTTGCCCCCTCTCCCTTTTATAGTCTCAAGGGGAGGGGCACAACAGGAAATACAAAAAAGGTTACAGTGCTTGGCAGCTGGTACGCCCCGTCGTATGTCGTTGTCCGTCAGGTCGTATTGACACCGAGTTACGATACCTTGTCTGGGGAGCTGCCGCGTGGCTGGGTCGAACTGTTCCTTCTGAGATGCTTGGCCTTCTCCCCGAGTAGTTTGGGCTTCCCTTAGTCTGCCCGAGTACTTACTTGTCTTGCCACGGGTGAGCCTAAGTCTAGGCCCATGCACGTCGTAGATGGTGCTCGAGTGCCTCGGGCTGAGCTTTACGTGTGGCAGAGCAGAAGTTGATGGCGATGTGATGGTTGCGCGGCTAGTCAAGTTCGCATTTAAGGCTCCTGCCGGGGCAGGCCGCTTGCATGACTGCCAGCTGTTGTCCCCGCATGACGTGGAGATTCGCTTCCCTGCATGCGTTGGTGGCCTTGCCCGAGCCGCTGGCCTGGGCCCACGCACTAGTCGGAGCCGGACTTGTCATGAGAGGTGGAGACTTGTCGTGCGAGGCGGAGACTTGTCGCGCGAGGGTTCCTCTAGTGGGAAACTAGTCGGAGATGCAGCCGTCCGACCAAGGACTAGTCATCTTGCCAGCGAGGGTCTTGATGAAGATCTTCATGCCTTCCCTGAGACGCAACACCAGGTGGAGAGTGCTCTCCTTTTGGATGTTGTAATCAGCAAGGGTACGACCATCCTCAAGCTGCTCGCCAGCTGACAGAAGTCTTCACCTAGTGGATGATGGTTTTGTTGTCTTCAAGTGGGATAATCTCGCCGTCAAAGGGGGCCCCTAATCTGGGCCCTCGTCAGTAGCCCCCGAGCCTGAGTGGGAGTCGGGGAGTCACACTCAGGCTCAGTTGGTGGATCTTGATGTTGGAGGTGTTCTTCAGGTCCTCGGTGGGTGCGCGCGAGTGCATCCGCCAGATGTGGCCCCCGAGCTCGTGAGTGAGTTGGAGACTCGCTCGCGAGCTTTTATCTGTATTTGTGGTCGTTGTAGCCTTGGAGATTTCGTCGGGGCAGTTACGATCGTAGTGGTGACGCGGGCGTGGTCGTGGGCGCGGGCATCTCAGTCGACGTGACCGATAGACTGCTCCATTAAGACCGCGCTCAGTCTCTGCAAGTCTGCACATCGCGAGAGTCGAGGCGTCGTGGTTGTGTGTGGCTGTTTCGCTGGGACGCGCACGTGAGTGGGCGAAAATTTTGCTGACACGGTGGGCCCAGCACCAAAGACGAAGAGTCAGGCCTGTCCCCTTTAAAACCGCGTGTCGAGCGCTGGTTCGGGACTTTGCTTTTCCGTTTGCTTCCTTTCTTCCTCGCGCTTGCCCCTTGAGCTTCAAGTTCTTTTGCCTTCACATCACCGCCTCCGCTCGCGTTCCCGCCGCCCGAGACTTCTCCGCGCGATGTCGAGCCGGGCGCGCTCCACCGTCCTCTCGCGAGCGCCTTCTTCGTCTCGTTGAGATGGGCCACCGCCTCCCCTCACCGAGGATGTTGAGTGGATCGTCCCTGCCAACGAGTCCATGCCACACCCTCCCGTGGGGGTATGTGGTGTCATTCGTGGCCTTCCACGAGCGCGGCTTTTCCGTCCTCGCCGCCGATTCATCCGAGGAGTGCCGTTTGCGTACGGGCCGGCAGCCCCAAGACCTCAACCCGACAACATCCAACGTATGGTCGCCTTCGAGGCAATGTGCGAGGGGTTCCTCGGCATCGCATGCACCGGCATCCGTTCCGCACTTCTTCGTGTTCACCCGCTTGAGGGAGGGATCCCGCGCTGCAACGATTGGCTGCGCCAACCTTTGGATGAAGCAAGGCCGCGGCGACGACTACGTCTCGGCTGGCCGCCGACCCGCCCTCGAACAGCGGCTGGCACAGAGGGTGGTTCTTCCTGCGGAATGACCCCAAGCACGCGCTTCCGTCATACACCGACTGCTCCATTGCGAAGTCGCAAAGGAACTGGGCGGACGGCCCCGCCATGGCGGGCAGAGAGGATGCTCAAGTCCCATTGGGTCATTCTTGGGTGTCTCCCGAACGCCGGGATCACCTTGGCGAGGTGGTCCGGCAAGCATCATGCTCGAGGAGTTGTGCTGCTCGGGAGGCGGCCGCCTCCCGCTCGCGACATGACCGCCGACAGGCCCCATGGGCCGGGACGCGTGACCGCGCCGGAGCTTCGTCGCCACTCGAAGGTGAGCTCCGCATGGCGCAGCGATCGGGAGAGCAACCTACTCGTGGTCGCCGTCGCGGATGCTCCCGATGCTCCCCAATGCGGGGACAGAGAAATTTGTAAGTTGTCCATCTTCTCGGCAAGTTCGATCCGCCTTTCATCGTGGGGAGATCTTCTCGGATTTGACCTTGTGCATTCTTGTTGCGGCAATTGAAATGCGCCCACCTCGTTCCGGCTAAGGCGCCTCTCCCGCAGGAGGCGATCTCAACCGTAATCGGCAACGGTGGAAAAGAGGCGTGATGCGTGTAAGGCACAAGATAAGAAACGCCGTATCGCCAAGCGCGATCGCAACGACGACCGAACAAGAGGCGGAAGGCGGGGGAGCAGGGGCGTCTCCTCCGACAAGGATCCGTCGCCCGAGCCATCGTGGAGTGGCGATGTCGCCGCCGCCGCGGTTGACCGGAGCAACATGTCGGGGTCGTCCTCGTCTTCACCGCTCCGTGGCGCCGAGGTGTTGTCGTCGCGCCAACCTTGGGAGGTGGGGCATGATAAGGTCGTGGGCTCGAGCTCACGTCCCGGCGGCTCCCCCCCGCCCCGAGTGGGCCTACGGGCCGACCCGCTCCCGTACGGCGCCCGGCGGAACGGGCACTCCCGAGCCGCCGAGATCCGCGCCCCATCGCATTGATCCCCCTAGGAGGTCGAGGAGCGATCGGTGTCCGCCTCGCTAGCTCTATGATGGTTCGTATCGCCGGATTATGACTCCCTCGCAGGCGCCTGGCCGCGGGGGAGGTCGTCGGATTCGGCGTCGACGCCGAGCGCAAGGTCGGTGACAACCGAGTGCCGCCCCACGACGCTTACGGTCGTTGCTTATTTGGGGTGGCGGGGCCTCGGATGTTCATGTGTTTCTAACCGCAGAGGGGGCTACGGTGCAACCCCCGGCCGTAGCGTGCTTCGGTGGGATAGCCCCCGAGCGAATGGGGGAGAATGTTGCCGCCGTAGAGGCGGCCGACCGAAGCAGAAGTGCCCGAGACGGCGAACTCAAGTCGCGCCGTACCCGAGCAAGGCTCGAAGCGTGCCACCCCCCGAGCGAGCATGTCGGCTCGCCCGGTGAAGAAAGCCCGGTGCGCTCCAAGATGTAAGTCTCCGACTTCGCTTTTTGCCTCGTCACGACTCTTCCGGCCTTGTCCGTCGATGCCGACATTCGTCTTCTTGTAGCCATGCTGATACTGGTGTGCTTAGCCTGGGGCCCCTAAAGCGACTGGCGCTGAGGGCGCAGGTGATCTCCCCCGAGCCTCAGCCCCGCCCCCGAGCACCGTGCCGCGTGCCGTTGCGGGCCGAAGAGGCACCGCCGGTGGTCGCCGAGATGAGGGTGCCAACCACACCACCTCCACCGCGTGCCCGCCGCCACCGTCGAGGAAGGTGAGGCGGCCACGGGTGCGACCGTCACTCAAGCGGCCCCCGAAGCACCATCCATGGCCGGCCCGAGTGTCGAGAGGGTGGTGGTGGTCCCGGACGAAGACGTGGCGCCTCCCCCCGCGTCGGAGAGGCACGATGCCGCGGTGGTCCTAGCGTTGGAGTCGGCCCATGTGCCGGCGGCGACGAGAAATCTCCCCCGCCGTGGAGGTGCCGCACCCCCTCCGACGATGAAAGTTCAAGGTCCTCCCCCCGACCACGGAGGTCGCGGAGTCCTCCTCGGCCTAAGTTTCCCTCACGGTCGAGGAGATGATGGATCCGGAGACATGCCGGTACATCGACCTCCCCCGTGTCGGGGTAATCGATCTCGAAGCGCCCCGGCCTCCCGGAGAAGGAGTACGAGGTGGCGATGGAGCGGAGATCCAACGAGCCAACGATCATGGAAACAATCGCGTCGGCCTCGAAGGCGCCGCAAGAGTACGAGCGCGCCGGCGGTTTTGCCTCGCCCGCCGCAACGGACGTGGAGGATGTGGCCCTCACGGCACCCGCGGCTTGCGAGGGGCCGAGAGAAGATGCGTCCGCTTTGCCACATGTCGACGATGGTTGGGATGCGTCACCTCCCCGCAAGTGGAAGCCGCTAAAATTCCGCCCCCCGTCGCGAGGCTCGTCTCGGCGGAGGCCGTTGCTTGGGAAGAGGAGACGTCACCGCCCGGTCCGGCTCACCGTTGAAGTCGAGGGTGTCGAGGCTCGCGCGCTTGATGAGTTGGCCGCCGTTGTGCAAGGGTCGGCCGGTCCCCGAGACGGTGGCCGTGGCCACCACCCCGCAGATCTAGGTGGCCGAGGAGACGGGGGCGTCCCTTTCCCAAGGCATGGCGGGCGGCGAGGCCTCGGACGCTTGACTCGCGTGCTCTTCGTGGGCGGCTACCACCGAGCTTGAAGTCGACTATGAAGACGACGAGGAGGCCGCGGTGCGCCACACCTTAGATCGTGGAATGACCTCGGGCGCGACAGCCTTCGACGAGCTCATCCTCCCCGCGACCTTCGGTAAGTTTTCTTGTCAAGGATTCTTTTTTGATCCCGTGATCTTCTCGAGCTTCACCGGCTACTCCGCCCGTTGGACGTAGACGCTTGAGTCTCCGTGTCGAAGTGTGCCCGCGAGGTGCACAAACTCCGCGCGAAGCGGACCCGGCCTAGAGATGCAGCTCGTCGTAGCTCGGGTAGCGGCGGCCCGGTGTAGTGGTGAGCAAAACATCTAAGCGGCGTCCCTTGACGCCACCCGTCGCTCCGCGGAAGACCGAGCTATCTCCGCTGAGGCCGCCGCCGCAACGCCCTATCTCCGAGTGGAACTCACTTGCGTCGAGGCTCGCGCTTGCCGAGGCTGAGATCGAGAAGCTCCGAGTGGCCGTAGCGTCCGCGGAGGAGGCGGCTGAGCGAGACAAGACCACCGCGGCCACGGCGGAGACCACTGCTCAAGAAGCCTCCCAGATCGCTACTCGTGAGAAGGCGACCCTTAAGGCAAAGGTGTTGGAGCTGGAGAGTGACTTGAGGACGGCCACGACGGACTTGGCAACAACGAGCCGTTGTTGACGGTTAATAGTTGTATCAAAGTTCGTTTAGACTTGCAAGCGGACAAGTCTCCCGTCGTAGTCAAGGGACCCTTCTTCCTTCGAGTGGTGAACCCAAGGTATTAAATCCGTGGAACAAATATGTGATGCAAGACTTGATCTAGTAAAGCCGATAAAGTTCAATCTTCGAAAGAGAGTCTATTGCATCTAAACTTAAGAACATCAAAAACGAATCTAATCTACTAAAGACCGAAGGTAGCGAGAGATAGAGGGGGATAGATAAACCGATTTAGAGTGATTGGATCAAGCCTTTTGTTGAAGTTCCGCGCAAAAGAAGAAGTAGCAAATAAAATCTCATTAGAAGCTTCTTTAAATTGTGGTTTCTCGTCCGACTCCGAAAACGCCCACCTTTTGGAGCCAACGTTCGTCACAACGCACCCCTATTCGTGCGGGTTAGTCTAGGTCGAGTCCGAGGACAAGTCGAGATCTTTCGAAGGTCGGGCATGCACCTCTAGCCACCACAACCTACAAGAACACCTATGTGATCTATCTCGAGAATAGATCTAAAATAAGCTAAGCCGATCGAAATCAAAGACTTCGAGAAACACTTGATCGCTAGAAATTGGATTCAACTTGTTACATCAACTAGTACATGATAAATGAACCAAGATCACCACCTAGATCCTACCTCGATCTTGCTTCTAGCTCGGAACTCCGACGTGGTCTTCCTTGCAAGGTTCCCACGTCGGCTAGGGAGACCCTAGTCAACTAGCTCGACCCTCTCCTCTCCGAGATGGTGTTCCTCTCTTCTCTACTCCTCGCCGGCCAATGACGAATGGATTCCTCCATGGCTCTCAACCCCGGGGCTATAAATAGTCCGAATGGCGGCTAGGTCAAAGGGGGAGGCGACCGGGCCCCAAAATGGGCCGGCCGGCCGCCTGGGCCGACCGGCCTAGGCCTACCTCGCCCCGGTTGCCCCGCCTCCTTCGTGTGGCGTCGGTTCCCGAGTCTTCTAGATCCTTCCCCTTCGCATGTGGGCCCTTGTCGTCGCTCTCCGAGTTGGACGAAGCTACTTGTCTCACAAGATTCAAGACTTTTCCGGCTAGGTCCTCGGAGTTTGTCATCTTCTCGGGTTTGGTCCCCGAGCTTCTTGGAGTCAAGTTTGCTTCATTGCATGACTTGTACCGGCTTCATGGTCTTGTCAAGGTGATTGATAAAATTATCCCTAAGTCTTGCTTTCAACGTCAAAACCCCGCATAAACACTAAACTCCAAAACCGACATGCACACATGAACTTGTTATATCAAGGTGGTTAGTACCAATGGATAAGATATAGAACTCACACCAACACCGAAGGTAGACTCATGGCTAGGTTGACGGAATTTCACCGTCAACATCTCCCCCATGCTTAAATCTTGCTCGTCCTCGAGTAAGCCTTCGATGGATATCATCATTGCCCTTCATTGTTTAAACCTTGCACTTGATCATACATGAGAAAACATAATGCTCTCAAAAATTTAATTTGTTAAAGTTTCATAATGTACTAGCCTTCATATCTACGGAGGGTAGATTATCAATTAAGCTTATCCCACAAGTATTAACATGCTCCAAAGTTTAAATAGATATCAGAAATTTGAAATAAAGAACGAGATGAAAAAGAGATAAACCAAGTTCACAAATTTAAATCACCTTGCATATTGCTCATGAACTCTCATCTCACTTGTCTCTCAAGCCTATTTATTCTACTCCTTTCCCTCTCATAACATATATATATATATATGGTAGGCTTTATATGGAGCTTTTTGGGAAAGTTTAGTCCTACCAAGATATTATAAATGAGATGTTGTCAAAACAAGACAAGCTTCTCATGGTCTTACCGAGACTCGTTAAAAAGGTCATTGGAAAATAATGTTATGTCAAGGAGGGGAAAAAGAAAAATACACACACTTGAGATAGGTGGACATGTGCAAATGGCAAAGAGTGATCCCGAGGCACAAGGAAATCCTCGTTATCGTTGGACATGGTTGGAAAATGAGTATGGATCTTTTGATTTTGAAGCCTTGAAATTCCTAATGCACTTAAGAGAACCGGGGAGCTCATTTTAGTTTTACACATACTCACATTTTTTTCTTTTCTTTTTCTCATACATAAACCTTTTTTCTTTATTTTTCTTTCTTTCTCTTTCTCATTTTTTTATTTCTCAACGATCTTTTTATTTGCTCCCCTTTTGAACTCTAAAATTGCATTATACCTACCTCCTCTCCCATGCTTAGACGTTTGCTCGTCCTCCGCAAAGAGGTGATAAAGACAAGGTAGGTACCGAAACACTTTACCTTTGGGGAGATACTTGAAATCTTCAATGTTGGCACTTTGTCGGGGACAGCCCTAGGGGTCCCCTTAAACAATGGGGGAAAACCCACTTAAAACCCAGAACGAAACCCGATAATATTAAGCCTAACTATGCGGGTGCCTAACCATGCAGGACACGGCCCACAGGGACTCCGACGGCCCATCGAGGCAGCCCACGTAAGGATCCCCTCGAAACGGACTCCACCTCGTTCGAGGCTGCACGCTCCCTTCGGGCGGGCATCGCCCCCGCTCGAGGGGCCGCACTTCCCTCGAGCGGGTTTCGCCTCGCTCGAGGGTACGCCCGCCCTCGACCGGGGCCCGCCACGCTCGCGGGCGTCCCGCACGCGTGCGCCGGCCCCGTACACGGGCATTTAACGCCTTGACGCCACGGGACGGCGCCATCATGCGCCGGGGCTCGCACTCCGGTGCCGCCGCACCAACTCCCCAGGGAGGAGCCCATCCCCGCCACTGTGGGAGGGTACGGTGGAGTGCGGCCGGTGTCAGTCCCGTGACACCGCGCGCACGCCCCCAAGACGGCTAACGCGCCGAGCCCTCGAAAAGGGGGGCCGGCGCACCCTCGATGTACTTTCTTGTGACCCTACAGGGTTAGGTGGAGGCGGTAGGCCGGTGGACTGCCATCCCCGCCACTGTAACGGCGTGGCCGCCGTACCCGCGCATGCAGGCGCATGCCGGACCCTGTAGCAACGACTCCAGCCCCGTGAGGCGCGTCGGGAAGGAACGCCGTTCTGCCAACTCCTGTGCGCCGTGCGGGCCAGCGTCAGCACCTCCCTCGAGCCTATCAGAGAACATCACCGCCGTCCGCTGCTCTCCTACCCTCGAGTCGCCACTGTTCGGGTACAAGTCAGGCCATGATGACCGGATCGTGGCGGGGATCGCCCGGACGGCCGCCCACTCTACACCGTAGCACGTCGCACTTCTCCACGTAGCTAGATAGCGCGGCGCGCATGTAACCCGCTGCCCCCTTGATCTATAAAAGGGGAGGCGAACCCCCAGCCGCGGGGGACGGACGGACGAACGGGGACGGAGTTGAACACAACACACCGTGCACTCACTCTCTTATTCTCCCACAACATCTTCAGCCACTCTTCCGGGGACTTGGAAGCCACGCTTCCTCTCCCCCGCCTTGCTTGTACTTGCCCCACTACAAGCACCCTCGGTGCTAAGTAATACAAAGGCCCCGAGCACGCCCCTGTCGGACGTACGGCCCCCTCGGCGGAACCGGGATAAATCTCTCGTGTCACTTGTTACTTAGCATCGACCATTGAGGGATAGACCACGGCGCTATCTACGGTTAGTGTCGGGACCACATTCCGCACCGACGCTTGGCGCCCACCGTGGGGCAAACGAGCGCCTAAGGTCATTTCGCCAACTCCCTCCATGGTGATCCGCACCGAATACCGTGCTACACGCTACCGCATGGGTAGCTCGGACCCCCCTCCCCGGCCGGGTTCGAGATCCGCTTCGGGGGATCCGAACTTTCGTGCCACGGGGAATGGCTATCTCATGCGCCTCACTAACCGTGAGGAACTCCCGCGCGCGGCGTCGGGCCGGGGTGCTGCTCGGACCCCCCGCCGCACGCACGACTCCGGCGCGGCGCCCGCGAGCACCGACGTCGCGGGTCCGTCGACGCCACGACGCCGTCGTCGCTCCGAGCGGCCGCTCACGATAGGCGCGGTCCGAGCGGCGGCGGGCCGAGCGCGCCGCCACTCAAAGTGGCGCGCCCACCGTCACGACGCCGCCACCCACCGCCCGGCGGGACCGCGCGCGGTCTCCGACCGCGCATCCCCATCGGGTTGCGTGGCGCTACGACGGCCTACAACGCCAACGTCAACACGACGATGCGCGGGTTCCGCCCGGCCGCCATGTCTTCGTCGCCGGGGACCCCGCACCTCGGCCAGCGCATGAGTCATCCCCCCGGGCTCCGTCGACACGATGCCACCCTCCAACCGCCACGGATACGCGGAGTGGGGACTTCTCCGGCGTGCCGGACCCGGGGCCGCGTTCCGCGTTTCCTCGACGCCGCGGACTACCGGTTCGGGCCCGCTCCGACGACTCCCAGACCGGGAGCTACGACCCCACGCGGGAGTGTTGCGCCATCATCACCAACGACCCGCCAACGCCGCCGGTGCGCGCAGCGCCGGAGACGGGGAAGTCACGCCCCCGCCCCGGGGATCGCCGCACGCCCGGCCGCAGGGGCCGCGCTCCCGCCGGGGCCGACGTCGACGCACACCGGCCCAAGCCCGCGAGCTCGAGGCCAAGCCGGCGGAAGAGTACCGAACGGTGCGGTTGCTCCGCGCCTCAATGGCGGGGAGGCCCGCGCGTGGCGAACGCGCGCGGGAGGCGGGTCGACAGTCCGCGACCGCCTCAACACCGCCACTAACGTCGGAAACGCGGACGTGCCCCCACGGGCGAGCCGAAGCTCGTCGCCGCCGCGACGCCGTTGCGGGCTATGCCCCGGCACCCTCGACCCCCGAGGCTCGAGATATGCACCGCGAGGTGCAAACTCTTATCGAGCAAGCGACCGTCCGGCGAGGCCGAAAGCTCGGCCTCACGCATCCGCCAACGGGGGGGATGCGCGGGGGTGACGAAGCCGCACCGGAGGGCGAACCCTCGGTGCACGCGGGGGGGGACCCGCGGGGGCATCCACCGAGCAAGGACGCACGCCGGCCAAGGAACGACTCCTCGACGCGCGCAGGCACCGGATGGCGACGCTCGCAACGTCATCAACGCCCGGCGCACCGGCAAGGCGGACGCGCGAGTAGCAAGGGGTTACCACCCTCGGCGGGGTGGACGCTACGACAACGGCGAGGATCGCTCCCCGACGCCGGAGCCCCCCGGCACCCGCGTGTTCGGCCGGGAGATCGGGCGGCGGCGTTCCCCCAACGCTTCCGCCAACCCTCGACGATCGTCAAGTACAACGGGGAGACGGACCCCCGCGTGTGGCTCAACGACTACCGCTTGGCTTGCCGCCCGGGCGGGGCCACTAACGACGAGGTCATCATCCGCAACTTGCCCCTGCATCTGGGCGACGCGGCCCGGACATGGCTCGAGCACCTGCCCGCAAGCCAGATCCATAACTGGGACGACCTAGTCCACACATTCGTGGGCAACTTCCAGGGCACATACGTGCGCCCTGGGAACTCTTGGGACCTGCGCTCCCCGCACGCGAAGCCCGGCGAGTTCCGCCAAGGCTTTTATCGGCCTACCGCGGTCGCGGACGCCGCCGAAATCGTACGCACCGCGAAGGGTGCCGCTTCTACGCCCGCAAGTCCAACTTGCCCGCCCACGCCCTACGGCACCATCCCCGTTACATGGCCGTTCGCCGTGTGGGGGCCGGACATCGTCGGGCCCCCGCGGAAAGCGCACAGGGGCTTCACCCACTTGCTAGTCGCGATCGACAAGTTCTCCAAGTGGGTGGAGGTACGCCCCATCACGAACCTAAGGGCCGAGCGGCGCGGTGACATTCTTCACCGACATCGTCTACCGCTTTGGAGTGCCAAACTCCATCATCACGGACAACGGGTCCCGCTTCACGGGCCGGAAGTTCTTGGAGTTCCCGTGACAAGTTCCACATCCGCGTGGATCGGGCGGTACCGTGGCGCACCCACGGACCAACGGCCAAGTGGAACGTGCCAACGGCATGATCCTACAAGGCCTAAAGCTCCGAATTTTCGACCAGCTCAACAAATCTGGGCGAAAATGGCTCCAAGAACTACCAGCGGTCGTGTGGAGCCTAAGGACCACCCCAAGCGCAGCCACCGGTTCACCCCATTTTTTCTAGTCCACGGCGCGAGGCCGTCCTCCCCACGGATTTAGAATACGGGTCACCCAAGGTTCGAGGCTACGACGAGGATGCTAACCAGCGAGCCCGCGAGGACTCGCCCGGACCCGGTTCGGACGAGGCACGCCTCGTAGCCTTAATGCACTCCGCGAGGTACCAACAGTCCCTAAGACGCTACCAAGCACGCAAGATACGTCGAAGGGATTTCAGCGAAGGGGATCTGGTCCTAAGGCTGCGCCAAGATAACCGAGGACGCCACAAGCTATCACCCCCATGGGAGGGACCCTACGTCGTGGTGAAGGTACTCAAACCGGCACATACAAGCGGCCAACGAGGATGGCGAAGAGCTCACCAACGCTTGGAACATCCAACGGCCTACGTCGCTTCTACCCTTAGCTAGGATTTTCCAAGTATTTTTGTTGTAAAGCACATCGCCAACACCCCGACTTGGCAACGACTATGTAAATACATCAAGTCTAATGAAAAGGATAACTCGGCTTTCCCCCGAAACCGAAGTTACCCCTCGGGGGCCTCTTGCGGGGGGCATCCCCCCCCCCCAAAATGGTCCCATTTTTTCGCGCAAAAAACGCAACAATCCACACGCGCTAAGTTTGTTTCCTACTTCAACCTCGAGCCACGATTCGAACGGGCGCGGGCGGCACGGCGGAAGGAGCGTGCGAGCCGAGAGATAGCCTACGCCGCGTGGCTATGGCCCTTCTCTCTCGCCTCCAACCCGGCGGGCCCCCCGCGAAAATCGAACTTCCCTAACTAGAATCCACTCGGAAGAAGGAGAAACAAAAAAGCGTGATAAACAAACAACTTCATTTACATCCACTCGCTTATGTTCATGGAACAACTTGTTTGTTTACAAAAGGCCACGAGGCCGAATTCCGATACACATAAACAAAAACGGGCCTAGCGCCCAACGCTTTCAAAGGGAGGAGCAGCAGCGGCGTCGGCGGCGTCCGGAAGAGGAACTCCTCGAAGGCCTCGGCGAGCGACCCGGCGGCATCAGCAGCGAGCGCATCCATACGCTCCATGGCCACCTCGTCCTCGACGCCCTCGGGTACGACGTAGCCTTCGCCGCCGCCTCGAAGTTTACCTCGTAGTGGGATCGCACCACTCCGAGGGCCTTCTGGACGCCCGGCCGCGCCGCCCGCGCATCCGCTCGGTGACGTGGCCACCAAGGGCGCGCAGACGGCCGGCCGGCCGAGCCGCCGGCCCGTGCCTCGCCCTCCTCGACGGTGCGGCAAGTCTCGAGGGCTGCATCGCGCAGCTCCCGCAGCTCCTGCTCGGAGGAGTTGTAGGAGGCCCCGCGCCGCCTCGGCCCGCTCCCGCCGCGTGCCCCCGCAGCAAGGGCGCAAGCCCGGGAACATCAAGGCAAGGGATAAATCAGGAAAAAGGGGATGCGAAGTTCCCAATCGAAAATCCAACAAGACAAGAGTCAGATTGTGGCTCACCTTCGACTTGCTTCTTCTCCATCTCGAGGTCGCGGCGCACGGCCTCGACCCGGTCCGCCCTCGAGGCGCTTGACGGTCTCACCCCTCGCTCCCGGAGGGCCATCTCCCCGGTTTGCGCTCGCAATGCCGAGCACAACGACCTCGCCCCTCGCCCTTGGAGAGCTTGGCGTCCCGATCCGCCAAGGACTTCCGCGTCACCTCGTGGGCGGCGCGCTCTTGCTCCCCGGCGGCGCACGGGCATCGGTGAGAGCGGCTCGCTCCTCGCCGGAGCCGCTCCTCGGCCCCTTGGCGGGCGGTGCTCTCTTGCGGGAGCCGCTCCTCGGCCAGGTGACGAGGGCCGTGGCCTTGGCGTCGAGGGCGGCCTTCGTGTCGTCGGCCTCCTTGGCCCGCCGCTCCGCTCACGCGCCCGCTCCTCGGCCCCGGCGCCTTGCGCGCCCGCGCCCCCCTCGAGCGACGTGCGGAGCTCCCGGGTTTCGGCGCGAGCGGTGGCCACCTCTCGCCTCCCGGTTGGCGGCCAACGTCCGCGTCTTCTCCCGGGTCCGTGCGTGCGTTCCACGGCGCCTCGTCACGATCGACAAGGGCCGCGCGGACCCGCTCGAGGCTCGAGCGCGCGGTGCGTCCCCGTCCCGAGCTCTCCCGGGAGCTCGTCGCACCACGCCATCGCCCGATACGCCGGCCCGTCGTCGGCGTCCCGAGAGCGTCGGCAAGCGCGTCGAAGGCGCCGCACCGCTCCCGAACCTCGGCGAACCTCGGCGTTCACCCGGTCGAAGGCGTCGTACTTGTCATGGGCACGACGCTCGAGCTCCTGGCAATCACAGAATCGAAGCCCGTAAGCGCCAAGACTTGAATGCAGCATACAAAAACGAAAGGGGAAAAGGGACGAGCAACCATGGCTCACCTGGAAGACGAGCCAGGCCGGGCCGCCGTGGACCTGCAGCGCCTCGTTCAGCGCGCGGCTTGAGCGTGGCGCGGTGGCTCGAAGCTCGCCCCGAGCTCCTCGCTCCCCCCGGGCGTCGCAAACGCCGGGGGATCATCGACGGCCCCCTCCCACCCGGGCGGGGCGGCCGGCGTGGGAGGACGAGGCCTCGGCACCATGTCCTCGGCCCCCACCACCATGTGACCCTTGTGCCGCCTCACGAGGGCCCCCTCCCGGGGCTCGGGGGGTTCGTGGGCCGCCCGGCCCACCGATTCCACCCGGCGGCGGAGAGTCGTCCGAGACCTCCACCACCTCCGCCCGTAAATCGCCGGCGGGCGCGGCCCGCTTGCGCCGCCCTCCGCCGGCACCTCCACCGCTGGCCTCCCGCGGCCGCGGCGCCCGGCGCGGCGCCGCGCCCGCCACCTCTCGGCCGCGCCTGCAGCCACGGGCGCCGCGGGTTGCTCCCGCTCCGCCTCCTCCACCGCAACAGCCCCGCGGGCCGCGCCTCCACCCACCGGCCGCCGCCGCGGCCCCGTGTCTCCATGACGACCGGCGGCCGCCGCCCCCGGCGACCTCCGGCCGCGCCGCGGCAAGCCGATCGACGGCCGGGCCTCGAGGCCCCAACCGGGGCTTGCGAGCTCGCGCCCGCCGCCGTGCTTGTCCCCGGCGCGACGCCCTCGACGAGTGCCGCCGGGTGGGGATGGACGCGTCCGTCCTCGGCACCTTGGCGGTGCGCGAGAGGAGGCACGGTTGGCACCACCCTGCACAGGCACGGACAGAAGGTTAGGGCGCCTAATCATCGACAAATCAAACCAAACGAAAAAGGAC
The DNA here is from genome assembly GCA_947561735.1 of Cenchrus americanus. Taxonomy (NCBI): domain Eukaryota; kingdom Viridiplantae; phylum Streptophyta; class Magnoliopsida; order Poales; family Poaceae; genus Cenchrus; species Cenchrus americanus. The sequence continues at coordinate 200,244,692 of OX387240.1, forward strand.
GGACTCCTTACCTCGAAGAGGAAAAGGCCCGTTTCCTCTTCCTCGAGGCCTCAGCAGATGAGGCCGGCGCAGCTGCCACGCCTGCCGCAGCGCCTCCCGACAGGCCGCCGCCGTACGCGCGAGCACGCCCGCCCCGTGCGCGGGCGCGCCCGACGCCGCTCCTCCCGAAGGCACCGCGCGCGCGCGGGGCACACTCGCCCCGCGTGCGGACACGCCGGCCGACGCGCCCCCGACGATGGTGCCGCGCGCGTGCGGGCACGCTCGCCCCGCGCGCGAGCACGCTTGACGCGCGCACGCGCGCGCGCCGCGCGCGCACCTCCGCGGCACGCGCCGGCGCCTCCGCGCGCGCGCGCCCTTGATGTCGATGGCCGGCGGCGGGGGCGCCGTTGCGCCCGCCCCGTGCAATGCCGCCCTCGCCGCCGCGCCGGCTCCGGCGAGGGAGGCGCGGGCGCCACCGTCCGAGGGGCCCTCCCCCTCGCCCTCTTCCTCCTCGTCCTCCTCCGAGGATGAGGGCTCCTCGATCTCCCGGGGAGGAGAGCCCCGCCTCCTCGCGCCGTCGGTACTCCGCGGCCCGCCGGCCGCGGCGTGCTTGACGTCGCCTCGCGTGCTCCCTCTTGCGCGCCGCCCGCTCCTGCCTGCTCCCGCCGCGCCGCCCGCCGAGCGCACGGGAGTCGGGGGTGGGTGGAACGGACTTGGCGATGGTGAACTTCACCAGCTGCACACATGAGCACCGAAGACACGTCAGGAGGCAAAGGCAACGCAAAGAACCAAAACGAAATCAAGGACCACACTCACCAACGGGCCGGTGGGGAGCATCTCGATGTCCCACGGGGTCCGACCCGCAGGCAGCGGCACCCGGGTGTCGACGGCGCTCCGCGCCCGGGTGAGCGCGTACGGCCGCTCGAGGGGCGTCGGGAGCATCCGCGACCTCGCCGGGTCGACGGGGTTGGCCGCCTCTGTCATCTCGAAGATGCAGAGCGGCCTCTCCATCAACGGCACGATCCGCCGGTGATGAAGGAAGGCGAGGATGCCCATCGTGTTCAGCCCCATCTTCGCCGGGCGCCGCAGCCGGCGGCGCGACCGACTCTCGCCGCGCCCGATGCCGGGGCGTGGACACCCCATAGCCCCGGGAGGCGAGGCCTCTCCTTGAACACCCGGCCGGTGTAGGGGGGGGGGGAGGCCGGGCTCGGCGTTACGCAAGTAGGAACCACCCCCGCTCCCGGCCCGGCGTTGTTCGTCGTCATGGTGCGGGGGATGTAGATGTTCTTAAATTGCCCCCGCGGGGCAAGCGACATCCCGCCGGCGCGCATCGCACGGCGGGTTCTTGGCTTCCGTCGTGGGCCGCGTGATGAGCTCCGCGCGGAAAAGGTTACCCGCAGCTCCCCAATTGACCGGGATCCCCGGGTACCCTTCGCGGACGCCCACGAATGTGGCCGCCCGCGAGATCGCGTTGGGGGGCGAAGTTGTGCGGCTCCACCCCGTAGTAGTAGCACATCGCCCGCATGAAGGTGCTCGCCGGCGCGGTGAAGCCCCGCTCGTGGTAGCGGATGAAGCTCACCACGTAGCCCTCCGGCGGGTTGGGCTCGTGGGTCGCGGCCGGCGGCACGATCCACTCCGCCGGACGCCCGTCTTCGTTGGCCGCCACCGGCCGGCGGCGACCGGCTCGCCAAGGGCCGCCCGCGTCACCGTAGACCTCTCCCGTGCATATGGCTCCGGGATCCCGAGGGGGAGGCTCGGGCGGCGCCATGAGGAAGGACGAAGGAATGCGAGGACGGAGAACGAGGAACGGAAGAAAGGCTCTAATGACGGCACCACGCGGTGGCGGAGCTAGGCGAAGACGAAGGGGCGGGGGGACCGAAAATGGTGAGATGCCAAGGTAAAAAACCGCCGTCTCCTCCTCCCCGCAGCCTTTATAGGCCGACGGGCGAGCTCTCCGAGCGGACGCCCCGCTAGCATTAACTGCAGGGAATCTTTCCATCGCGTCGACGAGCGGGCCCCACCACGACTGCAGCGGCCACGTCACGGCAGGCGGGGCCATCATCACGGCAAAGACCCGCGGCCGACCGAGGCGAAGCGGTCACGTCCGCCCGCAACGCCGCCCACTACACGCGCGCGCGGCCGCGGCGCCTAAAAAGGCGCGCCCGCGTCGCAAAACCGCGGCCACGACCGCAAGGCGCTTAAACGCCGGGTCCCTTGCCAAGCAAGGAGAACCCTCGAGCGGGCGAACCCCCGGCTCGAAACAAAGGCGACCCTCGATGGGATATCAGCGTGAGAAGGTCGTCCGGGACCTGCTCGATGTAGAGCAGGCAACCGCGGGCACCCATGCCACGTAAAACCCTCGAGCGGCACGACCCTCGGCTCGAAACAAAGGCGACCCTCGATGGGATATCAGCGTGAGAAGGTCGTCCGGGACCTGCTCGATGTAGAGCAGGCAACCGCGGCACCCATGCCACGTAAAACCCTCGAGCGGCACGACCCCCCCGCTCGAAACAAAGGCGACCCTCGATGGGATATCAGCGTGAGAAGGTCGTCCGGACTCGCTCGATGTAGAGCAGGCAACCGCGGGCACCCATGCCACGTAAAACCCTCGAGCGGCACGACCCTCGGCTCCAAACAAAAGCGACCCTCGATGGGATATCAGCGTGAGAAGGTCGCCCGGGACCTGCTCGATGTAGAGCAGGCAACCGCGGGCACCCATGCCACGTAAAACCCTCGAGCGGCACGAGCCCTTGGCTCAAGATGACGTCAACCCTCGATGGGATATCGACGTGAGAAGGTCGCCCGGGACCTGCTCGATGTAGAGCAGGCAACCGCGGGCACCCATGCCACGCAAAACCCTCGAGTGGAGCGAGCCCCCGCTCCGGATAATGTCAACCCTCCAAAAGAAAGCACATACGCCGTGCTACCAACCAGCACCTCGAGGGCCGGCTCGCCCGCACCCCTCGACGGCCGCAAACGTGAAAAGACGGGGCCGCCCGGGCGCCACCCCCGCACGGCCCTACCGATCGGAGGTTCGAAGCCCGACCCTCGACGGGTTCGAACGGGCGCCACGATCGCGAGTTAGGGACGACGAGGGCACGCGCATTCGAGCCGTTCCTCGAGCCCGTCGGCTCGAGGGTGCCCCACATGTCGTGTTCGAGAGCCGCCGAGGGCGGCTAGCGGGGGGATCCCACCGAGGGAGAGCTTCCGCGCCCTCGGTCCCTAGCGAACGGGGCCGAGCCCCACCCTAGCAAACCCACGCAAGCGCTTCCATGGACGTGTCTCCGACCGCGCGGCCTACCCTTATCGAACGGGGCATGGGCGTCCACTTGAACCACCCGCTACCGGCTCGAAGAGGAATCGGCAATTCGCGACCCGCTCGATGGGAGTTGCGAAACCTCACCCTCCGTCCCGCGGAGGGACGGCGAGGGCGCGTTGAAAAACAAGTCGTCGTGGCTCTACCCGATCGCCTCGAACGGGCCAAGGCTCGGGGGCTTGACGCACGGCTACACCTCCTTGAAACCGCACCCGCCCGAGACAAGGTGTCGGCGGTGTGTGCACCCCCGAAGCCGGGCCGAAATACCGCCGATGCCGGTTGGCATATGTGCCACGTCTCTCCGACCAAAATTCTCGCGGTAAACCCCCGCAGGGAGTATCCACACTCTGCAGGCGGGCTCGGGGCTAGACCCGCGAGTCCGCCGACGCGGCCCCACGGAAAGCGTTCGCAAACAAGGAGGGAAGAACGTCCTATCAGTAGGTTCCGACATCTGCGGGAGCCGCAACGGCAAACCCACAGATGCTCGGGGGCTACTGTCGGGGACAGCCCTAGGGGTCCCCTTAAACAATGGGGGAAAACCCACTTAAAACCCAGAACGAAACCCGATAATATTAAGCCTAACCATGCAGGTGCCTAACCATGCAGGACACGGCCCACAGGGACTCCGACGGCCCATCGAGGCAGCCCACGTAAGGATCCCCTCGAAACGGACTCCACCTCGTTCGAGGCTGCACGCTCCCTTCGGGCGGGCATCGCCCCGCTCGAGGGGCAGCACTTCCCTCGAGCAGGTTTCGCCTCGCTCGAGGGTACGCCCCGCCCTCGGCTAGGGCCCGCCACGCTCGCGGGCGTCCCGCACGTGTGCGCCGCCCCGTACACGGGCATTTAACGCCCTGACACCGCAGGACGGCGCCATCATGCGCCCGGGGCTCGCACCCCCGTGCCGCCGCACCAACTCCCCGGGGAGGGAGCCCATCCCCGCCACCGTGGGAGGGTACGGTGGAGTGCGGCCGGTGTCGGTCCCGTGACACCGCGCGCACGCCCCGCACGGCTAACGCGCCGAGCCCTCGAAAAGGGGGGCCGACGCACCCTCGATGTACTTTCTTGTGACCCTACGGGGGTTAGGTGGAGGCGGTAGGCCGGTGGACCGCCATCCCCGCCACTGTAACGGCGTGGCCGCCGTACCCGCGCATGCAGGCGCACGCCGGACCCTGTAGCAACGACTCCAGCCCCGTGAGGCGCGTCGGGAAGGAACGCCGTTCTGCCAACTCCTGTGCACCGTGCGGGCCAGCGTCAGCACCTCCCTCGAGCCTATCAGAGAACATCACCGCCGTCCGCTGCTCTCCTACCCTCGAGTCGCCACTCTTCGGGTACAAGTCAGGCCATGATGACCGGATCGTGGCGGGGATCGCCCCGGACGGCCGCCCACTCTACACCGTAGCACGTCGCACTTCTCCACATAGCTAGATAGCGCGGCGCGCATGTAACCCGCTGCCCCCTTGACCTATAAAAGGGGAGGCGAACCCCCAGCCGCGGGGGGACGGACGGACGAACAGAGACGGAGTTGAACACAGACACCGTGCACTCACTCTCTTATTCTCCCACAACATCTTCAGCCACTCTTCCAGGGACTTGGAAGCCACGCTTCCTCTCCCGCCTTGCTTGTACTTGCCCCACTACAAGCACCCCCGGTGCTAAGTAATACAAATGCCCCGAGCACGCCCCTCGTCGGACGTACGGCCCCCTCGGCGGGAACCAGGATAAATCTCTCGTGTCACTTGTTACTTAGCATCGACCATTGAGGGATAGACCACGGCGCTATCTCTCGGTTAGTGTCGGGACCACATTCCGCACCGACAGTGCACCGTCTTGCAATCTTCCTTGAATTGATGATCCATCCTCAACGATAGGTTGTGGTCAAGGAGGTAATCACAAAAGATGATTGTTGACGGTTAATAATTGTATCAAAGTTCGTTCGTGACTCGCAAGCGTACAAGTCTCCCGTCGTAGTCAAGGGACCCTTCTTCCCTCGAGTGGTGAACCCAAGGTATCGAATCCGTGGAACAAATGTGTGACGCAAGACTTAATCTATTAAAGCCAAGTAACTTCAATATTCGATAAAAGACCTAATGCATCTAAGTAAAAGACACAAAACGAATCTAATCTACTAAAAACCGGAGAAAACAAAGTAAGATTGGGTAGATAAACCGATCTAGAGGGATCGGGGTAAGCCTTTTGTTGAAGTTCCAAGCAAGAGAAGAAGTAGCAAATCGAATCTTAATAAAAGCCTCTTTAAATCGTGGTTTCCCGTCCAAATCCGAAAACATCCGCCTTTCGAGACCCCGTTCGTCACAACGTATCCTATTCATGCGGGGAGCTTAGGGCGAGTCAAAAGACAAGTCGAGATTCTTTCGGAAGATCCGCGTGTACCTCTAGCCACCGCGGCTACAAGAACACCCTATGTAATCTATCGTACGAATAGAATTGGAATAAGCAAAGCCGATCGAAAAACGAAATCTTCGAGGAAACACTTGATCGCTAGGAAAAGATTCAACTTGATAATTCAACTATAACAATGATACATACACAAGATCACCACCGGGATCCTTCCTTGATCTTGCTTCTAGCTCCGGAACTCCGACGTGGTCTTCCGTGCAAGGTTCCCATGTCGGCTAGGGAAACCCTAGTCAACTAGCTCGACCCTCTCCTCTCCGAGATGGTGTCCCTCTCTTCTCTCGCTTCTCGGCGGCCGAAGACGAAATCTTCTCTCGCGTGGCTCTCGGTCGGGGGACTATAAATAGCCCGATTGGCGGCTAGGGCAAAGGAGAGCGAGTTTGGGCCCAAAATGGGCCCGGGGCCGACCGGATCGGGGCCGGCCGGCCCGGGCCCATTTAGGCCCGGCCCGTGGGCTCCTTTGCTCCACGTCGGTTCCCTTGCTTCTCGGATGTTTCCCCCTTCGCATGTAGGTCCATGTCGTCGGTTTCTCTCCGAATTGGACTCAACTCCTTGTCTTGCAAGATTCAACGCACTTTTCCGGTCGTGTCCCCGGAGTTTGTCGCCTTCTCGGATCAAGTCCCCCGCTTCTTGGAGTTAAGTTTGCTTCATTGCATGACTTGTTCGGGGCTTCAAGGTCTTGTCATGAGGTGCTTGATGAACTTATCCCGAAAGTCTTGCATTCAACACTAAAACCCTGCATAAACATTAAACTCCAAAACCGACATGCACACGTGAACTTGTTATACCACGGGGGTTAGTACCAATGGATAAGGTATAAAACTCATGCCAACACCGAAGGTAAACTCATGGCTAGGTTGACGGATTTTCACCGTCAACATCTCCCCCATGCTTAAACCTTGCTCGTCCTCGAGTAAGCCTTCGATGGATATCACCATTGCCAAACAATGTTTAAACTTTGCACTTGATTACACATGAGAAAACATAATGCTCTCAAAATTTTAATTCATTAAAGTTCCATAATGCACTAGCCTTCATCCCTACGGAGGGTAGATTCTTATTAAGCTTATCCCACAAGTATTAACATGCTCACAAAGTTTTAAATAGATCTCAGAATTTTTGAAATAAAGAACGAGATAAAGAAAAGCTAAACCAAATTCACAAATTTAAATCATCTCGTGTATTGCTCATAAACTCTCATCTCACTTGTCTCTCAAGCCTATATATTCTACTCCTTTCCCTCTCATATATATGTGGTAGGCTTTATATGGAGCTTTGGGAAAGTTTAGTCCTAACAAGATTTTATAAATGAGGTGTTGTCAAAACAAGACAAGCTTCTCATGGTCTTACCGAGACTCGTCAAAAAGGTCATTGGAAAATAATGTTAATCAAGGAGGGGAAAGAGAAAAATACACAGACTTTTAGATGAGTGGACATGTGCAAATGGCAAAGAGTGATCCCGAGGCACAAAGAAAGTCCTCGTTATCGGATTGCACATGGTTGGAAAATGAGAATGGATCTTTTTAACTTGAAGCCTTGAATGCACTCTTAGAGAACCGGGGAGTTCACTTTACGCACATATATATTTTTTCTCTTTCTCATATTTCTCATTCTTTTCTTTCTTTCTTTCTTTCTTTCTTTCTTTCTTATATATATATATATATATTTTTTCTTTCTTCACCTTGGAAGTCACGTACATCGCCGAATTTTTTCTTTCATCATTATATATATATTTTTTTAAAATACTCCCTTTTGAACTCTAAAACTGCACCGTACCTACCTCCTCCCCCATGCTTAGACGTTGCTCGTCCTCGAGCAAAGAGGCGAAAAATAAGGTAGGTACCAAAGATATTTTTCCTTGGAGAGATACTTGAAATCTTCAACGTTGGCACCGTCTTGCGATCTTCCTTGAATTGATGATCCATTCTCAACGATAGGTTGTGGTCAAGGAGGTAATCACAAAAAGATGATATTTGGTTTAAGGGTGGATATCCGGCGAAGTTTGTGAGATCACCGATGCGGGGATACACAATGCACGTGATAAAAGGCTAGCAAAAAGATAGATACGCAAAAATGGAATGACCAGCTTCTTAGTCTCGGGCCGAGAAATCATGGCCTGCAATAACTCACTCAAAAATAAATCTTGTACACTAAGGTTTATGCACTCAAATATATATAAGGCTTTGGATAGGTTGAGCAACACACAAGTGATATTTGTGACAAGGTTAGCAATATTTTTGAGCATAAAAGACATCTTTAATCTATTCATAACTTGAGAGCACATTAAACACTATGGGTCTTTATTTTAATCATAACCTCCGCTGAAAATTAAGCTAGCATTTAAATAAATTCAGATCTGTATTTTTAAGAGAGCACTAGCTTAAACATGCATAAATCAATTACAAAGATGAACAAAGCTGCAATTTTAATCATATATCGTCATGGCACGAATTTTGTAACTTTTCCAATGATATAATCAAGGTGGTGTCTTTATTAATGGTGACATCAAGTTGAAATACAAACTGAAAATAAACAAACATGCTTTCTGAAATTTAAATAAAAACAGAAAATACTACGCAAACACACATAAGCAAAAGCTGAAAATTACAGAGAAAAAGAAAAGAAAAGAAAACTAAAGTTCCTAAATCTTCTAGTCCTCCGTCGATGGTTGATGTTGATAATCTTGATAATAATACCCTTGCTCATAATACGATTGGACATTTCCTCCGACGAATTGATTTGGCTCCACAAGGTGAAGGCGTCCAAGTTCAAAGGCGATATTTGCGTTGCCTTCACCAAGTTGAGTTGCGTTAGCTTGGATGGCTGCGATGTTTTGAGCGTTTCTTGCAGCATACCCTCCAATAATGGCCATGCTTTGTTGTGGTTGGGGATGATGAGCGTAGGACTCCGCGAAGTTAGCGTTGGACACAACATAATTTTGTGGGGGTACCGGTGCACCCCCCCCCCCCATGCTTGTCCTTGTGACCCTCCGTAATAACTTGGCGGAGGAGGGACCCCGCCGAATGGTTGCACATTGGGTTGTGCTCCACTCGCTTGTGCGGAGGATGTTCCCTCCTCTACGATTCTTCCTCTTTTGTTCTTCCTTGCGGGGACAAGTAGTCCCTCTTCCAACCAATCTTCCCTTCCTTCGGTGAAAAGCCTAAGCCTCTCATTCGGAAGGGGTAGGTTCACTATGGCCAACCGATAACCTCCTCTCTCATCTCCACTAATGTATTTGCCTTGCCGCAAATACTCAAAACCGAGAGAGGTACCACGCAAAAGGTGAGCGGGGATTCTTGCGATCCCCGGCCGCAAGGAAAAGACCAACATGGAGAGGTAACACCCCGAACCAATATTACCCGCCCCCGATGTTGCTTCACAACACCAACGGTTGATCATGAGGTAAGAGGGGTCTATTGGCTGCCTGACAATTAAAGCCGAGTATAGCCAATTCAACTCCGTGTCGGTCACCTTTGTTTCCTTCATCCTCCCCAATACCCTCTTGCACATCCAAGAGTGAAATATCCGGATAATGGGGTTGCGGATGCAATTGCATTGTTGATGGGCTTCTCCGGAGATCATGTTCCAAAATCCCGCCAACATGCCGGGTGGCACGTCAACTTTCTCCGGAGCTCCCTTGTGGAATCCAAGCAGCTCCCTAACGTGCTCGTAGGGAACCACTTGTTCGATTCCCTCCAAACGGAATGACAAGCTTTGCACCCCATCATCATTACCGATGGGTGCAATAGTCATCAAAATTTCCAAGGCGTAACCCAAATGGGTGTCCACCGATATTCCGTTGGAGAACTGCACCCATCCGAGGTGCCCCAACATATAGTATATGTCGGTGCAAAAACCCAAGGTGTAGAGTGCTTGGTCGTCGAACTCGACGTTCGGCACAAGCCTCTTCTCAAGATTGGCGAGCCTCTCCTCCTCCTCCGCCGACAAGATGATGAAGCCGTACGAAGAGTGTGTCGGGGTGTAAGGAGGTGGTGCGGTTGAGCGAGTCGATCATCGTGGTGGCGCGGGCTGCTCCCTCCGTGTGCCCACGAGGTTCGGTGAACCTCATGGAAGTGCTTCTCGCAGCCCTCATACCACCAAGGAGGAGAGCATCGTTCCTCCTCGGTGGTGCCGTATCCGTCTCCATGCTCCGGGGAGACTCGGAAACCGAGTGCCTCCTCGAAGACGTAGTTGATGACGGCTTGGACGACGACGAACTCTTCTTCTTGGAGAAGAGACTTGTGGTCTTCTTCCACATGGTTGCTGCACTCTTTCTTCAACTAAAATTCCGGGTTGCAACCGGTAAACTAGGCACTTAAACTCTTTGCTTCGGATGTGGACTTTGAGTGGATTAAGGATGTGGATTTTTTTTCTCTTGAGCTATCAAGCTTGGGATGGTTGGCTAAGTCTACGGAGGTTCCGAGCACACAAACTTGAACACACAAACAAGGGAAGGAGAGGGAAGCTTGCTGCAGAAAACGGGAGCCGGGGGGCTCCTTAAATAGGTCGGGCCGGCCGGCTCGGGCCGGCCGGCCCGGGGGTCCTCTCGGTTCCTCCCCGCCGCGTCTTTCTCCCGAAGCACGATCATTTCGCCTCTCGCAACTTTCCCCGCCCGCGTGCTCCACGAGTTGCACCGCCCAAACGCTCTCGTCCACTCCTTTTCTTGAATTATTGGTCCTCCCACTTGATGCTCTATGCTTTGGGTCATGTCCATGCTCCCTAGCTCCACTTGCTTCACATGCCACCATGAAAATCCTGCAAAGTTGATGCTTGCTGCCCACCATGCTTGTCCTTTGCATGTGGAATTGGTGAAAGTTGATAAAAGGGCATCCAATGGTGCATGCATGATTAATTCAAACTAGATTGCCTCCATTTAGGTGTGTTTAAGGTTAAGCACTCCTCTAATTCGAAATTTAAAATATTTTTCAGAGCCATGCAAGAGCTCAAACATAATTTTAGAGAAGTTTTTAAACCATTAAAAACAAATGTAAGTCGAAAATATTTTTCGACTACGTCGGTTTCGGTCTTACCGGTATAGTTTGCTTTCATCGGTTGAGAGCGAACGTTTTGCCGGCTTGATCATGGGGGCATAGGTTTAGGTTCTAATTTTGGCTAAATAAGAAAGATTTTGAATAAAACAAAATTAGAATAGGCTTAGAAAAATTCTAATCCTAGAGAAACCAAGGATAAAGATTTTTAAAACCAACCAAAAGCTTTGATTTCGGGTTCACGCGAGTCCTACCACGTGCTGAATTTTATTAACACTTAAACATAAATCGTGGCTCTACTCGTGTGGTTTTAGCATGAAAAATAAGTCAACCTCAGCACCATAATGAGGGTGAAAGGTTGAGCTGAGGTTCTGAAATTATTTGGTTGAGGTTTCTCGAAAAGAAAAGAATCAAATAAGCACATAGGAGGGTTCATGCAAAGAGTTTATGATAAATCAAACATTCAATCAAGAATTATGTCTCTAATATTGTTCAACCACTTCTAAGTCTAATGTCTTTGCGTAGTAAAACTCAAAAACTAAATTATTAAAAATACTCGAAAAACCTGGAATCGGGTTGTCCTCCCGGTAGCTTATTCTTGACTCGACGAAACGGGTTGCCTCCCGCCAAGCGCTTCGTTTATAGTCTATAGCTAGACTTCTTCACTTGATTACTCCGGATCAACGCTCTTTGCGGGCGTTGCAATCTTGGGTACCCACTTCCGCACCATGGGCGCGGGCTTGTCTTCCGGCTTAGTTGGCTTAGTCATTTTTTTGGTCTTCACAGGCGGCTTCTCTTCCTTTGTCTTGACGGATGCAACACCTTCTTTGATTTTCGTTACGTTCATTTTTTCGGCTCCTTCTTCTTTTTCAAAATGGTTGTCAAGTTTACCTCGAAAGTAGCGTGGCTTGAGTTGTGGTATCCTCGTGTCATCCTCCGGCATCTTGAATTCGGGTTCCTCGGTGACGATCCCCGTAACCTTCTCTTTAGCAACTCCTTCCACCTCGGTGGACGGTTTAAGCTTCCTTGCTCCCGCGGAACGTTCGGGATCTTCGGTCTCCTTCCCCGAACGTGTTTGAATGGCCTTCGCCGATTCGGGACATTTGGGTTGTCTCGGAAGCTTCCCTTCATCATTAGTAAGGCGCCCCGCAAGTTGTCCCACTTGCGTCTCGAGCATCTTCATCATGTTGAGCACTTGATGATTGGAACTTCCAACCTCCGTCACTTTGCTATCGATGTTCTCCAACACCTTGTCTATGGTCTTGAACTTGGTGACGGTGTCCTTGTTGATCTTAGCTTGCTCATCCATGAACTCCTTCAATTGTATCCGAAGCGGAACCGCGTTAGGAATAGATGAGCTTGCATTAAATTGAGGCCTACCTTGCCCGTAGCGGAAGTTCGGCAATTCTCCCTTCCTCATGTAGTCGAGCACTTTGGCTTCCTCTGGACAATCTTTGCGGACATGGCCATACTCTCCACATTCTTCGCATGTGGACCTTGCTTCGGCGGCCTTCAAGTCTTGAGCCTCTTTCTTTTCTATCTCCATCTTCTCCAACCTCCTCATGAGCGAGTCGATCTTGCCCTCAAGTATGTCTTCCTTCTCCACTTGCAAGACTCCTTTGACGTTCCCCATGGGTTGAGCCGGATGTAGGCGCCCGGATGACGCCCATGTGTCATTATCCGCGACCTTCTTGAATAGAGTGAAAGCTTCCGTCGGTGTAAGCTCCATGATAGATCCTCTCGCCGATGCATCGATGATCGTCCTTGACGCCATGGTGAGTCCTTAATAGAACTTTTGCACGAGGTCATCTTTCGGGAACTTGTGATGTGGAACCACCCGGGTGTACTCGTTGAAGCGCTCGAATGCCTCCGAGATAGTTTCCGTAGGATATTGAACAAAGGTGGCAATCTTATTACGCAAGCTTTAAGTTTTACCCGGTGAGTAGTATTCCTTCATGAAAGCCTTCATCAACGTGTTCCAATTTTGCACCGTCTCCGCCGGTTGAGAGTGGAACCATTGCAAAGCCTTCCCGAGTAGTGAAAACGGAAAAAGCCTTGCCCTCATTTGATCTTGAGTCACCCCATCCATGTTGAAAGTCCGACATAGTTGAATGAATGCTTGGAGGTGAAGGTTCGGATCCTCTTTGCCGGTGAAGGGTGAATGTTGCACCATGCGGATTGTTGAGGTCTTGATCTCGAACGGTCTTCCGATCTCCTCGAGGTTCAAGATTGGTAGGTCGATGATGTCCGGGGTGCATAGCCCCCCAATCTTGCGTTCTTCCGTGGTTGGTCACCCATTGGTGGAGGTCGATTCTCCCGCGGACTTTGAGGTGGTGAATTCTTCGGAGATTTCGCGATCCTTTGTCTTCCGACTCCGAATCTACAAAATCCAGCTTTTTAGCTTGATGTGCTTCACGTCTCCTTAGCCTCGTAAAGTTTTTCTCGGATCATCCACAAAATTATTGGGTTTGTTGGAGAGGTAGCCGTCCATCTCCTGTTAGGGTTAGCAATAAACAAAGTATGCAAAAAACTAGAAAGTAAAAACAAATCTATAAAAACTAGAGTTAGACAAACTAGATTAGATGTGTTTTGAGGATGATCAAAATTTAGTAGATGCAAAAATAAAAACAAAAAGGATACTGAAAATTACAAAAAAAAAGCAATAAAAAATCAAATCTTGATCACTTGTTCCCCGGCAACGGCGCCGAAAAAAGGGGCTTGTTGACGGTTAATAATTGTATCAAAGTTCGTTCGTGACTCGCAAGCGTACAAGTCTCCCGTCGTAGTCAAGGGACCCTTCTTCCCTCGAGTGGTGAACCCAAGGTATCGAATCCGTGGAACAAATGTGTGACGCAAGACTTAATCTATTAAAGCCAAGTAACTTCAATATTCGATAAAAGACCTAATGCATCTAAGTAAAAGACACAAAACGAATCTAATCTACTAAAAACCGGAGAAAACAAAGTAAGATTGGGTAGATAAACCGATCTAGAGGGATCGGGGTAAGCCTTTTGTTGAAGTTCCAAGCAAGAGAAGAAGTAGCAAATCGAATCTTAATAAAAGCCTCTTTAAATCGTGGTTTCCCGTCCAAATCCGAAAACATCCGCCTTTCGAGACCCCCGTTCGTCACAACGTATCCCTATTCATGCGGGGAGCTTAGGGCGAGTCAAAAGACAAGTCGAGATTCTTTCGGAAGATCCGGCGTGTACCTCTAGCCACCGCGGCTACAAGAACACCCTATGTAATCTATCGTACGAATAGAATTGGAATAAGCAAAGCCGATCGAAAAACGAAATCTTGGAGGAAACACTTGATCGCTAGGAAAAGATTCAACTTGATAATTCAACTATAACAATGATACATACACAAGATCACCACCGGGATCCTTCCTTGATCTTGCTTCTAGCTCCGGAACTCCGACGTGGTCTTCCGTGCAAGGTTCCCACGTCGGCTAGGGAAACCCTAGTCAACTAGCTCGACCCTCTCCTCTCCGAGATGGTGTCCCTCTCTTCTCTCGCTTCTCGGCGGCCGAAGACGAAATCTTCTCTCGCGTGGCTCTCGGTCGTGGGGACTATAAATAGCCCGATTGGCGGCTAGGGCAAAGGAGAGCGAGTTTGGGCCCAAAATGGGCCTCGGGCCGACCGGACCGGGCCGGCCGGCCCGGGCCCATTTAGGCCCGGCCCCGTGGGCTCCTTTGCCCCACGTCGGTTCCCTTCCCTTCGCATGTAGGTCCATGTCGTCGGTTTCTCTCCGAATTGGACTCAACTCCTTGTCTTGCAAGATTCAGCACTTTTCTGGTCAGGTCCCTGGAGTTTGTCGTCTTCTCGGATCAAGTCCCCGGCTTCTTGGAGTTAAGTTTGCTTCATTGCATGACTTGTTCAGGGCTTCAAGGTCTTGTCATGAGGTGCTTGATGAACTTATCCCGAAAGTCTTGCATTCAACACTAAAACCCTGCATAAACATTAAACTCCAAAACCGACATGCACATGTGAACTTGTTATACCACGGGGGTTAGTACCAATGGATAAGGTATAAAACTCATGCCAACACCGAAGGTAAACTCATGGCTAGGTTGACGGATTTTCACCGTCAACAATGATTTTTGGTTTTAAGGGTGGATATCCGGCGAGGTTTGTGAGATCTCCGATGTGGGGATACACAATGCACGAATAAAAGGCTAGCAATAAGATAGATAGAAACGCAAAAAACGAAATGACCAGCTTCTTGGTCTCGGGCCGGAGAAATCATGGCCTACAATAACTCACTCAAAAATAAATCTTGTACACTAAGGTTTAAGCACTAAGATATTTATAAGGCTCGGATAGATAGAGCAACACACAAGTGATATTCATGACAAGGTTAGCGTTACTTTTAAGAATAAAAAACATCTTTAATCTATCTAAAACTTGAGAGCACATAAAACACTATGGGTCTTTATTTTAATCATAACCTCCGCTAAAGATTAAGCTAGCATTTAGATAAATTCAGATTTTTATTTTTAAGAGAGCACTAGCTTTAACATGCACAAATCAATTACAAAGATAAACCAAGCGGCAATTATAATCATATATCATCATGGCATAAATTTCATAACTTTACCACGAGATAAAAATAAGGTGGTGTCTTTATTCATGATGAAAACAAACTAACATACATGCTGAAAATAAACTAACATACTTGCTGAAAGTTAAATAAAAACTAAAAACACTACGCAAACACAAGCAAACACAAGCTGAAAAATTACAGAAAAAGGGAAAAGAAAAGAAAACTAATCTTCCGCCGACGGTTGGTGTTGGTAATCTTGGTAGTTGTACCCCCGCTCATAGTAGGTTTGGACATCCCCTCCAACGATTTGGTCCGGCGGTAATAGGTGAAGGCGTCCAAGTTCATAGGAAATATTTGCATTGCCTTCACCAAGTTGAGCTGCGTTGGATTGGATGGCCGTGACGTTTTGCATATTTCTCGTAGCATACCCTCCAATTATGGCCATACTCTATTGTGGTTGGGGGTATTGTGTATAGGGCTCCGCAAAGGTTACGTTGGGCACCACATAATTTTGTGGGGGCATGGCTGGACCACTCCCCCCATGCTTGCATTGTTGGCCCTCCGTAATAACTTGGCGGTGTAGGGATTCCTCCGAACGGTGGCACATAATTTTGTTGTGCACCACCTTCTTGTGCGGAGGAGGATCCCTCTATAATTCTTCCTCTTTTATTCTTCTTCGCCGGCACAAGGATTCCCTCCTCCAACCAATCTTCCTTCCCTTCAATGAAGAGTCTAAGTCTTGGATCCGAAGGGGTAAGTTTACTTTGGCCACATGAAAGCCTCCTCTCTCATCTCCACTAATATATTTTCCTTGCTTCAAATATTCAAATCCGAGAGGGGTCCCACATAAAAGATGTTCGGGATTTCTTGTAATTCCCAGCCTTAAGGAGATGGCCAACATAGAGAGATAGCACCCCGAACCAATACCTCCCGATCCCGATGTTGCCTCGCAACACATTGGTTGATCATAAGATATGAGGGGTCTATTGGCTGCCCGGCAATTAAAGCCGAGTAGAGCCAATTCAACTCGTGTCGGTCACCTTCGTCTCCCTCATCCTCCCCATAATCCTCTTACACATCCATGAGTGGAATACTTGGATAATGGGGTTTCGGATGGAATTTCATTGTTGGTGGGCTTCCCTGGAGATTAAATTCCAAAATCCATCCAACATGTCGTCCGGCACGTCAACTTTCTCCGCAGCTCCCTTTTGGAACCCAAGTAGCTCCCTAATGTTTTCATAGGGAACCACTTGCTGAATTCCTTCCAAACGGAATGATAAACTTGGCACTCCCTCATCAAGGATAGGCGCCGTGGTCATCAAGATTTCCAAGGCAAACTTTTTGTGGGTGTTTGCCGACACCCCGTTGGAGAATTGCACCCATCCAAGGTGCCCCAACATATAATATATGTCCTTGCCAAAACCTAATGAGTTGAGAGCTTGATCGTCGAAATTGACATTTGCCACAAGCCTCTTCTCGAGACGAGAAAGTTTCTTCTCCTCCTCGTCCGACAAGATGATGAAGCCATATGTGGAGTATCGCGGAGTGTATGGAGGTGGAGCGAGATGAATGGGTCGATCGAGAGGTGGGACGGGCGGCTCCTTCGTACTCCATTGAGGTTCGGTAAACCTCATGGACGTGCTCCTTGATGCCCTCATGCCACCGAGGAGGAGAGCATCGTTCCTCCTTGGCGGTGATGTGTCCTCCTCCATGCTTCGAGGAGACTCGGAAACCGAGTGCCTCCTCGAAGACGTCGTCGAAGATGGATTGGACGATGATGACCCTTTCTTCTTGGTGAAGAGACTTATGGTTTTCTTCCACATGATTACAACACTCTTCTCTATACTAAAATTCCGGGTTTCAACCGGTAACTAGGCACTTCAAAGATTACTTTGGAATGTGGACTTTGAGTGGATTAACGGTGTGAATTATTTGAGCTATCATGCTTGGGAAGGATGGCTATGTCTATGGTGGTTCTGGGCACATAAACTTGAGCACACAAACTGAGGAAGGGGAGGGCTACTTGCCCGCGAAGACAGCACCGGGGGGGGGGGGGTGCATTTTATAGGGGAGGCCGGCCGGCTCGGGGCCGACCGGCTCGGGTGGCTGCGTGCCCCTCCGGCTTGGTTCTTTCTCCCGAAGATGATCATTTCCCCTTTGTGACCTTTGTGCCCGCGTGTTCCACTAGTTGCACCGCCCAAACGCTCTCGTCCACTCCTTTTCTTGCATTCTTGGTCCTCCCACTTGATGCTCTTGCTTTGAATCATGTCCATGCTCTCTTGCTCCACTTGCTTCACATGCCACCATGAATTTCCTGCAAAGTTATGCTTGCTGCCCACCCGTGCTTGTCCTTTGCATGTGATCTTGATGAAAGTTGTTGGGAGGGCATCCAATGATGCATCATGGTGCATGCATGATTAACTTAACTAGATTGCCTCCCTCTAAGCATGTCTTATGGCTAAGCACTCCTCTAATTTCGAAAATTAAAAATAATTTCAGAGCTATGGAAGAGCTCAAACATAAATTTAGAAAAGTTTTTATACCATTAAAAACAAATGTAAGTCGAAAATATTTTCCGACTACATTTATATGGGTCTCACCGGTATTGCTCGCCTTCATTAGTTGAGAGCAAACCTTCCCGGCTTGATCATGGGGGCATAGGTTTAGGCTCTAATTATGGCTAAATGAGAGAGATTTTGAATGAAATAAAATTAAATGAGGCTTAGAAAAATTCTAATCTTAGAGAAACCAAGGATATGGATTTTTTAGTTTCTAGGTTCACGCGAGTCCTACCACGTGCTGAAATTTAAATAACATCTAGGTACAAGTCGTGGCTCTACTCGTGTGTTTTTGGCATGAAAAACAAGTCAACCACAACATCATAAAGAGGATGAATGGTTGAGTTAGGTTCTGAATTTATTTGGTTGTGGTTTCTCGAAAAGAAACAAACAAACACATAGGAGGGTTCATGTAAAGGGTTTATGATCAAGCAAAAATATTCAACCAAGAATTATTTCTCTAATATTGTTCAACCACTTCTAAGTCTAATGTCTTTGCATAGTAAAATTCAAAACTGAATTATTAAAAAGACTCGAAAAACCTGGAATCGGGTTGTCCTCCCGGTAGCTTATTCTTGACTCGACGAAACGGGTTGCCTCCCGCCTAGCGCTTCGTTTATAGTCCATGGCTAGACTTCTTCACTTGATTACTTCGGATCAACGCTCTTTGCGGGCATTGCAATCTTGGGTACCCACTTCCACACCATCTTGGGCACGGGCTTATTCTCCGGCTTAGTCATCTTTTTGGTCTTCACAGGCAACTTTTGTTCCTTTGTCTTGATGGATGCAACATCTTCCTTGATTTTCTTCACGTCCTTCTTCTTTGGCTCTTTCTTCTTCTTCGGTTCTTCCTTAACAACGCAACGATGAGGTGGAACATATTTAACTTCAACCATATTGCATAACTCGAGGCGTGGTCGAAACTTGAAAGAACTCTTCTCGCCGTTCATGGCAAAGTTGATCTCCCCCTTGCCAACATCAATAGTAGCTCCCACGGTTTTAAGGAAAGGCCTCCCAAGGATGAGTGGTGGCTTCTCCCTCTCTCCCATCTCGAGCATCACAAAGTCTACGGGGATGAAGTGATGTCCGACCTTCACGGGCACACTTCGGTGATGCCCAAGGGATAGCGAATGGAGTTATCACCCAACTCCAAACACATACCCTTAGGCTCCAACGGTAGGTGTAGCTTCTCGAACACATCTCTTGGTATGAAGCTCACACTTGCTCCAAGGTCACATAACGCCTTCTCGAACTTGAACGAACCAACGGACGGAATTGTTGGGCATCCGGGGTCTTTTGCTTCTCTAGTCCATTTGCAATAGCGGCACTACATTGCTCGGACATCTTGACATGATCTACCTCGAGTGTTGCTATCTCATATTTATTTGCAAGTATGTCTTTGAAGTAACGAGAATATGTAGGAACTTGAAGGGCATCCAATAACGACATGTTGATGCTAAGTCTACGCACAACCTCCACAAACCGCTCAAAGTGATTATCAAGTTTACCTCGGAAGTAGCATGGCTTGAGCCGTGGTATCTTCGTGTCGTCTCCCGACATCTCAAACTCGGGCTCTTCGGTGACGATCTCTCGTAACTTCCTCCTTAGCAAATTCCTCCGCCTCGGTGGATGGTTTAGGCTTCCTTGCTCCCGCGGAACGTTCCGGATCTTCGGTCTCCTTTCCCGAACGTGTTTGAATCACCTTTGCCGTTTCGGGACCTTTATGTTGTCCCGAAGCTTCCCTTCATTAGTAGTGAGGCGCCCGACATGTTGTCCCACTTGCGTCTTGAGCATCTTCATCATGTTGAGCACTTGATGGTTGGAGCTTCCGACCTCCGTCACTTTGCTATTGATGTTCTCCAACACATTGTCTATGGCCATGAACTTGGTGACAGTGTCCTTGTTGATCTTAGCTTGCTCGTCCATGAAGTCCTTCAATTGTATACGAAGCGGAATCGAATTCGGAATGGATGAGCTTGCATTAAATTGAGGTCTACCTTGCCTGTAGCGGAAGTTCGGCAAATCTCCCTTCCTCAAGTAGTCGAGCACCTTGCTTCCTCCGGACAATCCTTGTGGACATGGCCATATTCTCCGCACTCTTCACATGTGGATCTTGCTTTGGCAGCCTTTAAGTTGTGAGCCTCTCTTTTTTTCTATCTCCATCTTCTCTAACCTCCACATAAGTGAATCGATCTTGCCTTCAAGTATGTTTTCCTTCTCCACTTGCAAGACTCCTTTGACGTTCCCCGTGGGTTGAACTGGAAGTAGACGTCCGGACGACGCCAACATGTCATTGTCCGCGACCTTCTTGAATAGAGTGAAAGCTTCGGTCGGTGTAAGCTCGATGATGGATCCTCCCGCCGATGCGTCGATGATCGTCCTTGACGCCATGGTGAGTCCTTGGTAGAACTTTTGCACGAGGTCCTCCTTCGGGAACTTGTGATGTGGAACCGCCCGAGTGTACTCATTGAAGCGCTCGAATGCCTCTGAGATAGTCTCCATAGAATATTGAGCAAAAGTGGCAATATTATTACGCAAGCTTTGAGTTTTACCCGGTGAGTAGTATTCCTTCATGAAGGCCCTCATCAACGCATTCCAATTTGCACCATCTCCGCCGGTTGAGCATGGAACCATTGCAAAGCTTTCCTGAGTAGTGAGAACGGGAAGATCCTCGCCCTCATTTGATCTTGAGTCACCCCGTTCATGTTGAATGTCTGACATAGTTGAATGAACGCTTGGAGATGAAGGTTCGGATCCTCTTTACCGGTGAAGGGTGAATGTTGCAGCATGCAGATTGTTGAGGTCTTGATCTCGAACGACCTTCCGATCTCCGTGAGGTTCAAGATTGGTAGGTCGACGATGTCTGGGGTGCATAGCTCCCCGATCTTGCGTTCTTGCGGCGGTTGTTCACCCATCGGTGGAAGTCGGTTCTCCCAAGGACTTTGAGGTGGTGAATTCTTCAAAGACTCCGATGATCCTTCGTCTTCCGACTTTGAATCTACAAAATCCAGCTTTTTAGCTTGATGTGTTTCGCATCTCCTTAGCCTATAAAGTTTTCTGAATCATCCACAAAAATATCGGGTTTGTTGGAGAGATAGCCATCCATCTCTAGTTAGGGTTAGCGATAAACAAAATATACAAAAATGAAAAAGTAAAAGCAAATCTAAGAAAACTAGGGCTAGACAAACAAGATTAGATTAATTTTGAGGATGATCAAAAATTAATAGATGCAAAAAGAAAAACTAAAAGAAAAACTGAAAATTATACAAAAAGCAATAAAAGAATCAAATCTTGATCACTTGTTCCCCGGCAACAGCGCCAGAAAAAGGGGCTTGTTGACGGTTAATAGTTGTATCAAAGTTCGTTTAGACTTGCAAGTGGACAAGTCTCCCGTCGTAGTCAAGGGACCCTTCTTCCCTCGAGTGGTGAACCCAAGGTATCGAATCCGTGGAACAAATATGTGACGCAAGACTTGATCTAGTAAAGCCAATAAAGTTCAATCTTCGAAAGAGAGTCTATTGCATATAAACTTAAGAACATCAAAAACGAATCTAATCTACTAAAGATCGGAGGTAGAGAGAGACAGAGGGGGATAGATAAACCGATCTAGAGAGATCGGATCAAGCCTTTTGTTGAAGTTCAGTGCAAAAGAAGAAGTAGCAAATCAAATCTCATTAGAAGCTTCTTTAAATCGTGGTTTCCCGTCCGACTCCGAAAACGCCCGCCTTTTGGAGCCACCGTTCTGTCACAACGCACCCCTATTCGTGTGGGTTAGTCTAGGGCGAGTCCGAGGACAAGTCGAGATCTTTCGAAAGGTCAGGCATGCACCTCTAGCCACCACGGCTACAAGAACACCCTATGTGATCTATCTCGAGAATAGATCTAAAATAAGCAAAGCCGATCGAAAACGAAGACTTCAGAGAAACACTTGATCGCTAGAAATTGGATTCAACTTGTTATATCAACTAGTACATGATAAATGAACCAAGATCACCACCGGGATCCTACCTCGATCTTGCTTCTAGCTCCGGAAACTCCGACATGGTGTTCCTTGCAAGGTTCCCATGTCGGCTAAGGAGACCCTAGTCAACTAGCTCGACCCTCTCCTCTCCGAGATGGTGTTCCTCTCTTCTCTGCTCCTCGGCGGCCGATGACGAATGGATTCCTCTGTGGCTCTCAACCCCGGGGCTATAAATAGCCCGAATGGCGGCTAGGTCAAAGGGGGAGGCGACTAGGCCCCGAAATGGGTCGGGCCGGCCGGTCTGGGCCGACCGGCCTGGGCCCACCTCAGCCCAGTTGCCTGCCTCCTTCGCGTGGCTTCGGTTCCCGAGTCTTCTAGATGCTTCCCTTCTGCATGTGGGCCCTTGTCATCAATTTTTCTCTGAGTTGGACGAAGCTCCTTGTCTCGCAAGATTCAGCACTTTTCTGGCTAGGTCCTCGAAGTTTGTCATCTTCTCGGGTTTGGTCCCTGGGCTTCTTGGAGTCATGTTTGCTTCATTGCATGACTTGTACCGGGCTTCATGGTCTTGTCAAGGTGATTGATGAACTCATCTCGGAAGTCCTGCTTTCAACGTCAAAACCCTGCATAAACACTAAACTCCAAAACTGACATGCACGAATGAACTTGTTATATCAAGGGGGTTAGTACCAATGGATAAGATATAGAACTCATGCCAACACCGAAGGTAAACTCATGGCTAGGTTGACGGAATTTCACCGTCAACAGCTGTCAGTTTTCCCAAGCCACAACCAGCTTCAGGTGATAATCGAGGAAGCGTCGTAGCTTCAGAGCTCCAATGTCAAGTTGTCGCAGGATCTCGAGGGTAAGTCGGACAGTCCCCCGGCTCTTGTCTATCTCAGCGCCTGCTTCTTGTCGAGGCTTGACTTGATGACCTTGGTTGCAGGATCGCGCGTGATTCGCGCGGGGATGGTGGTGCAGTTGGCGACGGTCAAGCAAGAACGAAACGTCGCCATCCTCAAAGTTATCGAGAAGGACGGTGTCCTCAAACGCTTGTCGGAGCGGCTCTAGAAAGTCTAGACCGAGCTGGAGCAAGTTTGTGCATCTCGGGAGCAAGACGCGACCACCCTGAGCCAGACTCGCGACGCCCTGTGCAAGTCAGAAGACATCAGCGAGAAAGCGATTGGGGACGTCGCCAAACTCGGGAGGTCGTTGAGCTCGGCGATGGTCGCGCTCGGCGTGTCGTTTGGGCCGCGGACGCCTGAGAGGTTGATTGAGGAAGTCGGCCGCCTCCCGGGCGTGGTGCGGGAGCTCGAATTGTTGACGACTCGTCGTGTGGTGCACCGGATCCTTGCCATGATCGAATCGCACTACCAAGGGCTGGACCGCACGGCGCTGAGCGGCGGCTGGGCCCCTGGCATCTCCGATGACCAATGCGATGAACTGGAGGCGGACTGTGCCGCCTTCGCCTGCAAGATGGCCGACACTGCATTGAAGGATCTGGAACTGTTGCCACAAGACGAGTCAGAGGCACCAAGAGTTCCCGGGCCCCCGAGTTAAACATGCCACAAATTATCATTCTGTAATAATCTGAAACAAGTTGCAAGGCTATCGTGTAGCTAGAGCTTTTATTTTTGAGTTATCTCTCGATCGCTTCCGAGCATTCGAGACAACTGCAGCAACACGCAGCCGAACTTAGGGGACGGAAATAGTCAAGCCGTGCTCCGGAGCCGCGGGGGCGTGAGAGTCGTAAGGCCTGGCCCCTTCAATCCACTAAGTGCAACCATCCCTTCGCAGCCCCCGGGAACTCAAAAGGTTCGGGAGATAGCTTAGCCAGAATTTTGCTCGTGAATACATTTTTCCGGACCGGAGTCCTGGCGGTCACTCAAAGGCTCTTGAAAAGAGGTCAGATGAAAACCGGAGACAAGAGAAGTACTCGCAAGTCTTCGTGCCATAGCCGCGGAGGTGTTAGCACTAGGAACTTTGAACGAACAGCGACTCGTTATCCCACGCAAGTCGTCATCTTTTCCTTTTGCGAGTTCGAGTTTCCGTTTAAAAACCTTTTCGCTTGTGCGATTGGTCTCGGCAAAGTTGTTGGAATTTTTTTGAAAAATTTCGAAAAAACGAGGAGGCACGAGGGCATCGTGCCCTTGGTAGCCCCCGACCAGGGAGCGTGTTTGCCTCGGTGCAAAGATGCTGGCTGCTCAAATTGAAAGTTGTCGTAATGAAAGGAACACAGTTGGGCACAAGTTTGGAACTCAGAGACATGTGAACATAGACAAACGACATTTATTTATTGACACATAAGCACGAACATTTACTCAAGGGTAAAACGGTCGTAGATGTTGGATGTTCCATGCATTGTTGACGACCCGCCCATCCTCGTAGCGGATCTCGTACGTTCCTCCGGTCGGAGACACAACTCATCCCCGAGTCCGGGGGTCTTCTCCATCGCCGGCCCCCATCACGTTCATCCCCTCGACCACGTCACCAATGCCGACCGTGAAGCACTCACGTGTGGGATCGTAGTCTTCGGTCTTTGGAGGTGTCGGAGTAGCCGAACCGGTAGTCCGCGGCATCGAGGAACCGCCGAACATCACCGGATCCGGCACGCCGGAGAAGTCCCATTCCACGTACCCATGCAAGGTCGCGGCGGTAGCTCGGCCGTCGGAGCCATGGTAGGACTCGTCGTCGGTGGCGATGAGTCTTCCGGCCGCCGGAGGTGGTAGCCGGGGAGGTCGTCGTATGCTGCAATGTCGGTGCCTCGCGACGAGGTGTGAGACGGTTACGGCGTTACGCATCCCATGGGGGAAACCTTCCGCCGGCGCCGCCGCGTCGAGGGGAGCGTCACATCGTGCCGCGGCACGCGCGGCCCATCGTCGTTCCACTCGCGCACGACTTGAGCGTTGGTCGGAACATCGTCGACATCGAGGTGCGGAAGGGCCCGCGGCGCACGCGCGCGGCGCGGCGCGGGGGCGCCGACGGCGGGCGTAGCGGGATCGGTCCCGGCCCGTCGATTGCCACGGATGGAGCTCGGCGCGGTTGGTGATGCGCATCGTGTAGCAATTCCCCCATGGCTTGGAAGTTCGGACTCCCAAACCGGATCTCGAATCCACTGGGAGGGGGTCCGAGCTCCCCATGGAATAGCTCTAGCCCCCCGTACTCGATGCGAATCACCATCGTGACGGTTGTTAGGAAACGGATCTTGAGCGTGAGGCCCCCTACATGGCGCGCCAACCTGCCGGGGTTCTCTACCACCGGCGATAAATTTATGTCGATCGTGCATCGGGCTCTTAGCTCGGGAGACAACAGGGTTTATACTGGTTTAGGCCTCCGAGGAGTAATACCCTACATCCGGTGCGTGGCTGCCGTGTTCCCGAGCCAAGTGTGCTCGCGAGAGGGTTTACAAGCCGGTCGGGGAGAGGGAGTTCGTTCCCGGGTCCCGGTGGTGGTGTATGTTCGTGAGGAAATCTAACCCTTGTAATCGTTGCCCTCCTCTCCCTTTTATAGTCTCAAGGGGAGGGGCACAAGGGGAAATACAAAAAGGTTACGGTGCTTGGCGGTCGGTACGCCCCATCATACGTCGTCGTCCGTCGGGTCGTATTGACACCGAGTTGCGATACCTTGTCGGGGGACTCGCCTCGTGGCCGGGTCGAACCGTTCCTTCGGGACGCTTAGCCTTCTCCCCGAGTAGGTTGGGCTTGCCTTAGTCTGTCCGAGTACTTGTGAAGGATCGATGGCGACTAGAGAGGGGGGGAGTGAATAGGAGCCGGTAAAAATTCTCCTCAAAGAACCCGGCCTATATCCTAGACAAATCCCGGTCACACACAAGCGATGGATCGAATCACACACCAATCGCCAAGACAACGAGGTTATGGATCAACCTCTAGTCCTAGGAACGATTCCTTGAAGCACACGCGGAAGCACAAGAAAGGAAGGGAGGAATCGAACCAAGAAGCAAAGCACACAGGCTCTGGCGGACCGTCCGGCCAGAAGGGGCGGACCGTCCGCACTGGCCTCGCGGACCGTCCGCCACTCGCCGTGGACCGTCCGCGCCAACACCGCGGACTGTTCGGCCCTACACCGCGGACCGTCCGATAAAGCACACGGAACCAACGAAGTGACCCGAGAAAAACGGACCGTCCGCGGGGAGCACGCGGACCGTCCGCCGTGCACCGCGAGACCGTCCGCCCGCTCGCCGGCGGACCGTCCGAAACTTCGTCCAACCAAAACTCAAAATCACGATGGATCGAAATGAAAAGCGAGCAAGAACACGAAGAACACCCGATGAACTCGCAACCCGCGGACCGTCCGCGACCTCCCCCGCGACCGTCCGCGCCGCACGGACGGAGCGTAAAACCGCTCGACCTCGAAGGTCAACTCCCCCAAAACATCATCGGATTTCCCAAACGGTTGAAGCTGTGGAGACAAGGGTTTGGGGACTTGAAAAGCGTCACACAAGGATGCTATAGCCCAAAAATCTTTCCTCCTAACTCCCTAAATCACCGGGAATCGCGAATCCTTTGAGCACCACCAAAAGCTAGAGCACCGAACGAAAATCCTTGAATCGAAGTGGTTTCCGGTGTTTGAGGGCACAAGATCAATCACAAAGATGCAAGAGACATCTATCCATGTTTCCCTCAAAGAAATCCGGGGAGAAACCCACTCAAATCCGCGGAATCACACCGAGAACAAAGGCACGGAAACAAGCACAAAAAGACCACGAAAAACACAACTCCGAATCTTCTATACAAACCAGGAAAGATTCACAAGGTCTAGCATGCCGCCCTAGCATCCATCCCTCTCAACAAATCTCTCATGAAGCTTTCATGCTAGCCTAGAAAAAATAGAAGAAAAATAGCTATGAAAATGAGAAATGGGAGGGAGGAAATGAAACCCTAAGTCGCGGAGAGAGAGAGCCATCCACACACACTCATGGCTTATATATCAGGTCCCGCCGGAGTGGTAAATGACTCGACTACCCCTAACTTAACTACTGGCGATACAACCCACGTAGGGGCATTTAGGTAATGTTTGTGGGTCTTGCCATCGGACGGCCACGCCTTTGCCGCACCCCGCGTCCTCCCGACGCAAGCCATGCGATCCCGCCGCGTGTCCTCTGCCTCGAAGCTTCCCGACACGCCCGGATCCCGTCTCCGTCGTGTTGGGCCCTCGGACTTGGTTTTGAGGCCCAAACCAAGAAACCGTCCTCCGATGGTTTTGTGGGCAAACCACCAAACCCCGCGTGCTCGGTCCGGCCTCCCGCCAAACCACTTGACTCGACCGCGACCGTGCACCGGCTCGATTGTCCATGACTTCGTCTTACTCATGTCGCCACCATGTGGCCCGCACCCGGGCCCCGCCGTCCACCGGGTCCCTCGAACCGAGCCTACTTGTCTCTCCATCTCCCGGAGGCCCCTCAAGGCCGAAGACCTTTCGCGCCCGTTCTTCACCTCGCAACAACACGAACTAGGCCGCGGCCTACACCTTCGCACTAAGCCAAGAGTCGGTCCAACACCCGTTGTCAATCACTCATCACCGAGGAGCGGTCATCCATCGACCACCGGGACGCTCCCCGGTCCTCAACTTGCTTGTCTTTCCACGCGTGAGCCTAAGTCTAGGCTCGTGCACGTCGTAGAGGGTGCTCGAGTGCCTCGGGCTGAGCTTTGTGTGTGGCAGAGCGGAGGTTGATGGTGATGTGATGGCTGCGCGGCTAGTCAGGTTCGCATTTAAGGCTCTTGCCGGGCGGTCCGCTTGCATGACTACCGGCCGTTGTCCCCGCGTGACGTGGAGATTCGCTTCCCCACATGCGTTGGTGGCCTCGCCCGAGCCGCCGGCTCGGGCCCACGCACTAGTCGGAGCCGGACTTGTCGTGCGAGGTGGAGACTTTTCGTGCAAGGCGAGAGACTTGTCATGCGAGGAGAAGAGTTGTCACGCGTGGGTTCATGTAGTGGGAAACTAGTCGGAGATGCGGCCGTCCGGCCAAGTACTAGTCGTCTTGCCGCCGAGGGTCTTGACGAAGACCCGCATACCTTCCCCGAGACGCAATGCCGGGTGGAGAGTGCTCTCCTTCCGGATGTTGTAATCAGCAAGGGTACGACCATCCTCAAGTCGCTCGCCGGTGAAGGACCGATTAGGTGACCGAGAGAGGGGGAGTGAATGGGAGTCGATAAAAATTCTTCTCGAAGGAGATTGAAACTCCAACAAGATGAACTCACTCGGTCGGACCCCCAAAATCACACGCTCCACACTTCTACCTTCCGTTTGTCAAAACCACGTAGCCACTGGAGTGCTACTGGTCCTAGGAACAAACACTACCAAGAAACTCAACTCCTACGCACCCACGACAGCGGAAACAACTCGGGAGCCGCTGTCTAGAGGGGGCGGTTAGACCGGGTATGGGGGCGGTTAGACCGCCTCCACCGGGCAACCAAGAAATCCTCCGAAACACCTCTTCGAGCACCAAAACACACCACGGTTTCACCAACAGAGATCTCTCGGTCAAGGCCGTGCTAGCTACCGTAAAATCTTGGCGACAACCAAAACTTCACCCGGACCGGCAACCAGGGGCGGTCTAACCTCCCCGTACCCAGCAAAGAACTCCAAGCAAGAACTCCTAGCAAACGGCACGAAAATAACCCGAAATTTCACCCAAACGCTCCTCCGATCAAGGCGAACAAACTCACGAGAGGAAAATTCGGCGAAATCAAAACTTCGACACCGGAAGGCCCCGGGCGGTTAGACCGCCCCTCCGGTGGTTAGACCGCCCCTTCCGTAAAACCTACCCACGGGTCAAACCTCAACTTCCCATCGCCCGATCTCCCGAATCACTCCACGGATTGCATCGAAACTTCGGGAATAGTCGGGTTACCTCCTGGGCAACCTCTACCTCAAAGGAATCGACCCGAATCGCTCACAATCAAGAGGAATTGAAGAAATCTCCTCTCTAGGACAAGAAATCGCCCAACTCGAAAAACCACCAAATCGAGTCCCTTAACTCACGGATTTGGGAGGGGAATCACAGCCCAAAGAACCACGAAGGGTTCCCACAAATTACCCCCATCAAATCCCCAAGAGCAAGGTCCCGGAAACACTCCAAGAAAACCACCAAGAGAGGGCTCCGAAAATCACCACCAAGAACAACCGGGAACAACACAACAAGGCCTTGAGGAACCACGCCGAATCATCTATACATAGCAAGAAGGTTCATACAAGGTCTAGCTTGCCGCCCGATCATCCGACCCTCTCGTGACAACCCGCCCGGAAAGTACCGTACTATCGCCTAAGACCGATCCACTTTGGTCATTAAGCAATAATAAAGTACCATCCCGTCGTAAGTTGCCGGTTAACGCCCGTAAATCACTTGAAAGCACAAGGATCGAATATATGCATTAAAACTCACTCGAAGGCGAGTCCGGAGATACAACAACATTCAAATCCAAATTCGTAACCCGAGGGGTTTAATTATTACAAACCATAGTTTTTGTCATGACGAAATAGTTCGCAGTTTTCGAAAAGCAAATGGAAATTAATTAACGGAAGCGAAGACACCACGGGAGGCCATCCATGATGCTTTCGGTAGTTGTCCTCCACCCACTCCGGCTCCCGGTACGGCGGGATCTCACCGGGCCACACATCACCGAAGGCATTACCTGGATCAACACATTATAGCAAGGCCGAGTATACTAATACTCGGCAAGTCTTACCCGTCGGTGATATCTACTTCACCAATTCTAGACCATGAAAAGCTTTTTGGCTTCGGGTTGCTTTGCTAAAAAGTAACAAAGAGTAGGTCCTTACTTTCAAAATTTTAGCACAAGTTCTAGTATTTTAATCTTTACTACATTAGCCAACTAGTACAAACAAAGTTGCACAAGACAATTAATCAAGCATAATATTCATCAACTTCCATCATTAGGGATCACATGACTAGTGGAGTAAGTAGTCTCGGATAACGGTGAGAGGCCGACAATCGATTGATTTAAACCTTGCAAGGTAGACCCAAACACACGGTAGGCTGCCCCCGCGAGGACAACTTTCCCAGGCCGTCCCCAAAAATCCCCGGGTCGGGATGAAAGGCCACAGTCTTTGGTGCAGGCTATCCGGCATACCCCGCGAGATACCCGGAGTCACCATACACCACCGGTGGCGAGCCGTGAGAGCGAATCCCAAGAGTAGTGACAGTTCCATCCCTAGCCATCTCATTAAGGTACTAGGCTTACCGGCCCCATAACCGGCATGTGCTTAGTACGTTCAAAAACTTAACCCACATAACCACTGGACCGGAGCCCAGATCCCATGCTCTTACCACGTGAGCAATCCATTTAAGGATATAGTATGATTCCTATCTAGGAACCTATTCTCGTGAGTGAGGTCATCACTCGACTTGTAAGGTCCTATAGCTTAGCAAACTACCGACCTATCATACTAGTAGGGACCAAAGGTACCTATGGATCATGCATCTAGGGTTTCATTCAACTCCCGAACGTAAATGCACAATCATTCATAGATAATTGAATAAAGAACTTTAAAACTAGGTTAGATGCACCGAGCTTGCCTTCTTCAGCTAGGTTAGCTTGGGCGCCCTCGGTGTCGAGTACTTCCACGTCTTTGCGGCGAACCTTCCGCTCCTCCTTCCTCGGTTTTCGGGACAAGGGAGTAATCTCCGTCCGGAAGATCTACACGGATTGCAATGCACTTTAGGTGATGTGATAGTTTGTTGCCTTATCCAACTCTAGTTGGTCATATTCACCTTAACAAGCATCTATCTAAGGTTTCTCTTTTAGAAAGGGTATTGGTTGTACATGGGTTACTCTTTTATTCCACATCTAAATAAAGGTTTTTATTAAGCTTATCATTTCATGTGAAAGTTTTAACTCTTTTCATCTTTACAAGCAAGGGCATAAATAGCACTCTTATTTATGAATTATTTTCTAATCAGTGATGATATTTAATTATCTTTTAATTATATTAAATAATATCTTCAAAAAGGAAAAAGAAATAATTAGGGATTTTTCTTTATTTAATTTCCCTTTAATATTAAAAGGGGATTTAAGCTTTTTATTAATCAATTAAATTACCAAAAATTAAATGAGTGTTTGTTAAGCCTACTAGCACATATCCTGGTCCATTAGACCCACATGTAAGTGTTGGATGCTAGGAATTTAATTATTATGGAAAATATCAAAGGCTAGCTAGTGATTCTATTTAAATGCATATAAAAATAAATAAGCATCAAAATGACTCAAACTTTCTTGTGCATGCTCTCTGGTCCTAAACAAGCCTAAAGGACCAGCACATTCACATGGAAACTCTACCGATCTTGGTTTATTGATTTACAAAGGAAAACATGCATAATTCAAGAATAATTATTTCGGTTAATCCAAAATTCATGATTAATTCACAGGATGTGTATTTTGGCATTACAAGACAGTGTGCACAAGTTGGGCTCAAGAACATAAATATATTTAACAAGAAAAATCATCTAATCGATTCTGCATGGAATGGAAAAGAATTTGTCTAGCAAGATCTACTGCATAACTTTGTGCAATTTTTGGCACAACATCTAGTCATAACTTAACACACAACATATCCAAACCTTGGCTGCAGAGGAGTTATAGATTTCAAGTTATGACCGATCTATGTGTAACACATTTGTATTTTTCCTGCTAAAACTATTTAGAATCTAGCCATGAGTATACAACAAAAGAGGCGGGGCTTATCATCCCGAACCCTACAAAATTGGTTTGGGTTTTTTCTGATTTTTCTGTGAATTTCTAGGGATTTTTCAAGTCACTGGACTAATCTGCAATAAAACTTAGTTAGGTTTCCTTGCAACTAAGCCCTCGGAATTCACAATCGTGCCCTCGCGACGGCGGGAGGGCTCACCGGTGGTGATGTGGGGCCGGGCCACGACAACATGTGGCACGGGGGTGCGATTGGCTTCACCACGGTTCGAATGGTGGTGACGGCGGGGTCGGGGCGAGCTCCGGCGAGGGCGCACGGCGGCGGCCGGCGGCGGCACTCACGGCGGCTCGGGGATAGGTGGCAAGGGCGCACGGTGCCGGGCAATAGGCAAGCGCGCTAGCTACACCGGGCGCTAGGGAAGCTAGCGGGTCGGGGGAACGGCGGCGAACACGAGCGGGGTGAGCTAGCACCGAGCGGCGGCGGGCATGGCGGGGAGGAGCTCGGGGTGGCGCGCCGCGGGGAAGAAAGGCGGCTTTTATAGGCGGGGCCGGGGGTCCGTGGTGACGACGGCGTGACGGCGAGATCCTCCACCGTGCTACGGCGGCTCGGGGCCCGCGCGTACGGCGGCGACGCCGCCGATGGACCGTCGCTCCGTGGCGCGCGCGCGTGCGGCGGCGCCCCTGCGCGGACTCGGCGCATCACGGGGCGGGAGGCGCGTTGGGGCGCGCGTGACCTCGGGACGGAGCACCTAGGCGTGGGCGCGGCCTTGGGAGGCGTGGGCGCGGACGCCGGGCGCGGCGGCGCACGGGCGGCGACGGTGGCGCGCGGGCGCGGTCGCGCGTGGCGGCGCTCGGCACAAGTGTGTTGCTGGTGCTCCGTTCAACACGATTTTTCTCAAAATTTTCAAATAGAACTGGACCAAGTGATGAATACCAAAGTTGTAGATCTAGGTACCAACAACATTTTTTACAAAGGTCGTATAGGGTTTTTCTGCCTGGATTTGAAATTATTTGAATGCCAACTTTGAATGTCAGCCTGTTTTGACCAACAGTGTTTTCTGCCTTGCAAGGGGTTTTTCACAATTTTCCTCACCAAATTTGAAATGCCAATCTACATGAAAGTTGTGTCCCTCAACAATACCTAAAACTTTCCTAAAGGTAGAATTTTAAGTGTTTAGGTGAATTTTGGAGAACGCGGCAAAAGTTCCGGCAGACACCTGTGGACACTGGGGTGGCCAGGGGTTTGACCCATCCTTTGACCATGGGTTGGCCCCACAAGTGTGTTTACTATTCATTTAGGGTCACTAGGGTGTGTTAGTGAGTTTTCCGGGGTGAGGGCCCAGGTTGACCTAGGTTTGACCTCGGTTGACCATTTGACCGGCTAATCCGGTCATTAGCGTTAATGACGGTAATTAAAAACCTGGGGCGTCACAGCCTACCCCCCTTAAACGGAATCTCGTCCCGAGATTCGATTTGACAACGAAGAGATGGGGAGAAGGAACTCACGGTTTCGAGATTGGAGGAAGCCCGGATACTTGGTGTTAAGATAATCCTCCGTCTCCCACGTGGCTTCTTCCTCCGTGTGATGGCTCCATTGGATCTTGTACATTCGCACGGTCTGCCTTCGGGTCTTTCGCTCTTTTTGGTCTAGTACCTTCAATGGATGCTCGACGAGCGAGAAATCCGGCTCGATCCAAGCATTAGCTTCCGTGATGATTTCATTCTCCGGAACAGGCATTCCCTTCTTCAATTGAGTTACATGGAACACATTGTGAACTGCGGAAAACCGTTCTGGCAATTGGATACGGTAAGCCACGGGTCCACATACTTCTATTACTTCATATGGTCCAATGTAGCGCGGGGCTAACTTTCCCTTGACTCCGAACCTTTGCACACCTTTAGTGGGGGATACTTTCAAATATACATGATCTCCCACTTCAAAGTGTTGAGGTGCGGTTCCCTTGTCATGGTAACTCTTTTGTCTCATCTGCGCCATCTTCAAATTTTCTCTTATCACTTGCACCCTTTCTTCGGCCTCTTTAACTATCTCTGGTCCAAAGAGTGTTCTCTCTCCGACCTCCGACCAATTCGGCGGAGTGCGGCATCAACGTCCGTATAGAGCATCGAACGGTGCCATTTTCAAGCTAGCTTGATAGGCGTTATTGTAAGAGAACTCGCCAAGGACAAACACTTGTCCCAACTCTTGTCAAAGTGCAAGATGCTTGCTCTCAACATGTCCTCTAGAATCCGATTTATCCTCTCCGTCCGACCATCGGTCCGCGGATGATAACTCGGAACTGCGGAGTTGCCGAGTTCCCAAACACTCATGCAACTCGTTCCCAAAAAACGGGCTACAAGCGAGTCCCTCTATCGGAGATTATAGTCTTTGGGATTCCATGCGGACGAACTATATGGTCCACGTACAACTCGCATATAGTTGTACGGAGTAAGTGGTGTGCACGGCAATGAAGTGAGCGGTCTTGGTGAGTCTATCCACAATTACCCAAATAGAGTCCCTCTTTCTAGGGGTTAGGGGTAAACCCACAATGAAATCCATACTAATATCGTCCCATTTCCACATAGGTATCGACGGGGGTTGGAGTACTCCCCGCCGATTTCAAATGACTTGCTTTCATCCCGTGGCAAGTATCGCACCCGGCTACATACTTGGCTACATCCACCTTCATATTGGACCACCAAAAGTTCTGCTTCAGATCTTGGTACATCTTGGTACTACCGGGATGAATAGAGAACTTGGACTTGTGAGCTTCATCTAGAATGATTTTCTTGATTTCTGGGTCAACGGGGACCACTAGACGTTTCCCAAACCAGACCACATCTTGGTGATCCTTCTGGAAACAAGTGTACTTTGGGTCTCCTTCTGCTAGTTTCTGCCTGATGGTTTGAACATCTGCATCATTGCGCTGGGCAGTGACAATCCTGTCATAAAGATTTGACTCTGCCGTCAAGGCATAAAGAATTCCCTGCGGTACCACTTCTAAGTTGAGCCTTCTCATTTCTTCACACAAGGGTTCACTGATTGGCTCCAACTCTAGGTGGTTGCAATGATCTTTGCGGCTAAGAGCATTCGCAACAACATTTGCTTTGCGGGATGATAGTGCACTTCTAGGTCATAATCCTTGATCAACTCAAGCCATCTTCTCTCGTCTCATATTCAATTCGGACCGGGTGAAGATGTATTTGAGGCTCTTGTGATCGGTGAAGATATTGCAACGATTTCCCATTAGGTAATGTCTCCATATCTTGAGGGCATGGACAACGCAGCCCAACTCAAGATCATGGGTAGGATAGTTGAGCTCATGGGGTCGAAGTGCCCGTGAAGCATAGGCAATGACTCGGCCTTCTTGCATAAGGACACGCCGAGACCCGTGCCCGATGCGTCACGTAAGACTTCAAACGGTTTGGAATTGTCGGGTTGAGCTAGCACCGGGGTTGAGGTTAGATGTTTTCTCGAGGGTGTGGAAAGCTTTCTCACATGCTTCACTCCACACAAATTTCACTCCTTTCTTGAGTAATTCGGTCATAGGTTTTGCGATTACGGAAAAGTCAGGAATGAATCGACGGTAGTATCCCGCCAATCCTAGGAAACTGCGGATTTGATGCACGGATTTGGGTGGTTTCCAATCCATCACCTCTTGAACTTTGCTAGGATCTACGGAGATACCATCGTGGGAAATGGTGTGCCCTAAGAATTTGACACTTTTCAACCAGAATTCGCATTTGGAGAACTTAGCATAAAGCTTGTGATCTCGCAAACGCTGAAGGACAACTCGGAGATGATTGGCGTGATCTTTCTCGCTCTTAGAATAGATGAGAATATCATCGATAAAGACCACGGCAAATTTATCGAGCTTCGTCATGAACACGGAGTTCATGAGGTACATGAAGTAGGCAGGCGCATTAGTGAGTCCGAAGGACATGACCAAGAACTCGTAAAGACCATAACGAGTGGAAAAAGCGGTTTTAGGAATGTCGCATGGTCGAATCTTGATTTGGTGGTAGCCAGAACGAAGATCGATCTTAGAGAAGACTTTGGCACCGCCAATTGATCGAAAAGAACATCGATTCGAGGAAGTGGGTATTTGTTTTTGATGGTGACTGCATTGAGTGGTCGATAATCTACTCACATTCTCAAGCTACCATCTTTCTTTTTGACAAAGAGAGCGAGGGCAACCCCAAGGAGAAGAGCTCGGGTGAATGTAACCCTTATCTAACAATTCTTGGAGTTGGGTTTTTAATTCGGCTAACTCTTTGGGTGGCAAGCGATAAGGTCTTTTGGAAATGGGTGCGGTACGGGCCGGAGTTCGATCACAAACTCGACATCTCCGTCCGGTGGCATACCGGGCAACTCGTCGGGAAATACATCCGAGTACTCACACACTACCGGAATTTCATCAAGAGAGGAGATAATGGTCACATAGGCACAAGAGTCGATGCGTCCCGGAATGGTAGGTACAAGGCAGTGTGCCCGACCGTAGGAGAATTAATCTCTACGGCCCTATCCGATATATCTAGAATCACCTTGTGTTGATTCATCCATTCCATACCCAAAATGACATCCATGCTCCCCAATTTGATAACTATCAGATTAGATTGAATAACCCGACTTCCTAGTCTTAAAGGGACTCCAAAAGTCACTAACTGAGACGTGATGTTTCCACCGGGTGTGGTAATTTTATAAGCAGATTTGGTTTGTGCTCCTCTTAGACCCAATTTGTTTAGTAGACTCTCATTTATGAAACTATGGGTGGCTCCTGAATCAAATAAAACCTTATCAGGAGTGTTATTGATAGAGAATGTACCCGTGAGTACTGGAGCTCCTGCTGGAATGTCACTCATGGTAGTGAAGTTCAGCTTGCCTTGGCGCACTTGCACCATAGGCTTCTTGGCCGGAGTGGTAGGCTTGCTTCCCGTATTCCGACTCGCGGGTTGGGCTTGATCTACCTGGGCTTGGGACACTCACTAATGTAGTGCCCTGGCTGGCCATAGTTGTAGCAACGACGATCTCCAACATCGCGAGGGGGTGCATTAGGCTTTGGAGCCTGCTGCTGGGCACGGCGGAACTGGAAGTTCCCGGCAGGTTTGCCCTGAGGTGGCTTCATCGTCCAGCGTCCAGTTGATGATTGCTGGGATGGGCCTGGAGCTTCCTTCTTCACAAAGCGAAACTTCTTGTTCGTTCCGCTGCCTGGGGTGAAACCGGACATCCTCTTGTTGTCCCCATGGGCTTTCTTCATAGCATCCTCTTGCGAGATAGCCTTGTTCACTAGCTCATGGAAGTTTGCGGGCTCGAGCGATTCGGGCGCTCATACGGCTTGCCATCAAGCCCGTCATGAAACCTCTCCATCTTCTTGGCATCGCTATCAACATGATGCCCACCGTACTGGCACAAGCTATTGAACTTCTGAGCATAGCGGTACACGGAGTCAGATCCCTGACGGAGGGCCAACAACTCCCTCATCTTTCTGTCCATCAGACCCTTGGGAATGTGGTGGCTCTTGAAAGCCTGCTTGAACTCTTCCCAAGTCACAGCGTGGCCTCGCTGCATGGACTTGAAGTGGTCCCACCACATCAAAGCTTCCCCTCGCGATTGCGGCCGCCGCGAAGTTCGCTTTGTTCTCCTCGGAGCAAGGCGGCACAAAGGCGCGAGAATTTCGCCTCTATGGCCTTGACCCAAGCCTCGGCTTCCGGAGGGTCTTCTCGCTTTAGCGAAGGTTGGCGGCTTCATGGCGATGAACTAGGCGTACGTGGTGACCTAGTTAGGCCCCTCGTGGTTGGCCCCGTGTGGCGGCCCTCGGTTCATCCGTTGGGCGATGCGCCATCGCGTCTGCGGGGATCCGGCACATCACCTCGGTTTGGGTGGCCATGAAAGCCTCCGTCGGTGTTATGGGCGGGGGTGGTGGCAAGTCACTTTGTCGGTGTTTTAGACCGCAAACCTACCAAAGGGGTACCCGAGGTAGTAGATTGTGCGGTGGGGATCGTGATCGGGAGACCGAGAACTCGAAGGTATGCGCAAGGACACGGGACACAAGATTTATACGGTTTCGGGTCGCCAAGGTGGCGAGCCCCACGTCTCGTTTGGGGGATCAAGTATGGCGCCCTGCGCTTGGTGTTAGGTTGTCCCCGGAGGGATTGGGGATGTGCGGCTAGGTACCCGGCCCTCTTTTATATAGTCCAGGGGGCGGGTTCCTAGTCGGTTACAAGGTCGGAGTCCTAGTAGGAGTACACGGAGCGAGTCCTAGTAGGAGTACGGGGAATTCTACTAGGAGTCCGTCTTCACTATTCTTCCTTCCTTACATGAGTACCCGGGGAGTATGCCCGACAAGCCCCCGAGCACGTTGGAGTCGAGAGTAGTAGTTCGAGTAGTCTTAAAGCCTCTTCGAGTAGTTCTTGAGCGTCCTCGAGTACTGCTTGGAGAAGTCTTCAATAGTACTTGAACTGCCGCGAGGCTGGAAGGTGGTCCACTCATCGGTCTTGAAAAAAATTCGAATGATGGGTGTAGCATAGCACCCCGAGCCTTGAAATGATTAGGTAATCAATCCAAGGGTCTTCGGTGTTCGCGAAGCCATCATCCTAGTATTCTTGCAGCGTGTAGCCCCCGAGATAAGAGAGCCGTATGAGCCACGTCAAGTAGTGATTGGTGAGGAGCCCCCGAGCTTGAGAGCGAGCGAAGCATGCCGAAGTTATCTTCAAGTAGCCCCCGAGCCGGAGAGATTCCAAGTAGCGCGTTTGGCGTCGAGCCGTGGAGCTTGAGAAGTAGTCGTGCCGTCGGAGCGGACTTTAGAATGCGACTTAAAAACCGAAGTCGACTTTGTGCGCGCGGAGCGGACTTTGAGATGCGACTTGAAATCCGAAGTCGACTTTGTGCCGCGCGGAGCGGGACTTTGAGATGCGACTTGAAAACCGAAGTCGACTTTGTGCCGCGTGGAGCGGACTTTGAGATGCGACTTTAGAAGTCGACTTTAGAATGCCGCGCGGAGCGGACTTTGATATGCGACTTTAGAAGTCGACTTTAGTTGCCGGCGGAGCGGACTTTAGGTGCGACCCCGTAGTCGACTTTGTGCCACGCGGGGTGGACTTAAGATGCAAAAAACGAAAAGCACTTTCCGGAAAGCCAAAGCGAATAAAAAATCGAGAAAAAAACGAGTAGTTTTGCCGCCGGAGCGGACCTAAGATTGCGACCGGAGTCGGCTTGTGCCACCGGAGTGGGCTTAAGTACCGAGCCATGGATTTCGGACCCAAGGTACGGTTGCCGCCGGAGCGGGCTTCGAGGGTGCGACCGGAGTCGGCTTGTGCCACCGGAGTGGACTTGGATGCGACCGTTAGCGTCGACTTGTGCCACCGTAGTGGGCTTGAGTACTTGAGCCATGAATTTCGGACCCAAGGTACGATTGCCGCCGTAGCGGGCTTGTGCCACCGGAGTGGGCTTGAGTACCCGAGCCATGGATTTCGGACCCAAGGTACGATTGCCGCCGCAGCGGGCTTGAAGGTGCGACCGGAGTCGACTTGCGTACCGGGCCATGGATTTCGGACCCAAGGTACGGAGCGCGAGTACTTAGGGCACTTGGACCCATGGTACGGAGCGTGAAGACCACGTGCGGCTAGGTTCCATCGTCGCCGGGACCCGAGGGCCGCTTACGCCTAGGTTCCATCGAAGCTTACACACGTAGTATGCCACCGAAGCGAGGTGCGAAGATGCGACTAGCGTCGACTTTAAGTTGCCGCGCGAAGCGGACTTTAGAAACCGCCTCTTAGGGATAGCCCCCGAGTTGATGAAGTAGACTCGTGGCGACTTGATTGATATGCCCCAAGAGTAGTCAGCAGAGTGTAGCTCCCGTGAAAACCCGCCGAGAAGCATACACAAATGAGTAGTCGGCAAGCAGTCCTACATGATGAGGAGAACAAGCCAAGAAAACAGTAATCATTTAGATAAATGACTTAGCTGTTGCTGCCTGGGCAGACTTGTTGATGAAGCCGTGGCGATCGGCGATGGAGCCGCGACGGTTGCTGTTGAAGTTGACTAGTCAGAGTTGATTCCGGCTAGTCGCTGGGGGCGTGACTGCCGTTCTCGACTAGTTTGGGAAAACTAGTCGAGATGAATGGTCGACGCGATGCGACCGGAAGACGACGTCATGGCGCGCGTGCGGCGTACTCGAAGTAGAGCCAGTGTTGCCGCGAGACAAGTAGTCACCACGTACAGTGTGGCTGAAGTAAAGCCAGTGTGGCCGCAAGACGAAGTCGCGGCGCACGGAGTAGTCGATGATGAGCCGTGTCACGGGCTGCGCGACGTGCCGAGGCACCCGGACGCGCAGAGTAGGCGGAGTAGTCGACGATGAGCCTGCGTGGGGCGAAGTAGTCGACGATGAGCGGCACGACGAGCCACGTGACGAGCCGCGTGACGTGCCGAGGCACCCGGACGCGCGGCGGAGGGTGAAGTAGTCGACGACGAGCCCGGAGTAGTCGACGATGAGCGGAGCGACGAGCCGCAAGACGAGCCGCGCGACGTGCCGAGGCACCCCGGACGCGCGGCGGAGGCAAAGTAGTCGACGACGAGCACGGAGTAGTCGACGATGAGCGGCGCGACGAGCCGCGAGACGAGCCGCGCGACGTGCCGAGGCACCCGGACGCGCGGCGGAGACGAAGTAGTCGACGACGAGCCGGCGCGAGGTGGAGTAGTCGACGACGAGTAGTCGACGACGAGCGGCACGACGAGCCACGTGACGGGCCGCGCGACGTGCCGAGGCACCCGGGACGCGCGGTGGAGACGAAGTAGTCGACGACGAGCCTGCGCGAGGCGGAGTAGTCGACGACAAGCGCCGCGACAAGCCGCGTGACGAGCCGCGCGACGTGCCGAGGCACCCGGACACGCGGCGGAGGCGAAGTAGTCGACGACGAGCCCGGGCGAGGGCGGAGTAGTCGACGACGAGTAGTCGACGACGAGCAGCCGCGACAAGCCGCGTGACGAGCCGCGCGACGTGCCGAGGCACCCCGACGCGCGGCAAAGGCGAAGTAGTCGACGACGAGCCCGGGCGAGGCGGAGTAGTCGACGACGAGCCCGGGCGAGGCGAGTAGTCGACGATGAGTAGTCGACGACGAGCGGCACAACGAGCCGCGTGACGGGCCGCGCGACGTGCCGAGGCACCCCGACGCGCGGCGTAGGAAAATTGATTCCGCTTTGACAAGACCAAGGCAACTTGCTTCAATGGATCTCGGCGAGTCGACGAGTAGATTGATCTTGTTGACGAGGGTCCTTCGAATTCGCCCGTGGCGATGATCACCCCTACCCCGGCGCGCCGCCTGTCGGTGTTTTAGACCGGCAAACCTA
Source organism: Cenchrus americanus (assembly GCA_947561735.1). Taxonomy (NCBI): domain Eukaryota; kingdom Viridiplantae; phylum Streptophyta; class Magnoliopsida; order Poales; family Poaceae; genus Cenchrus; species Cenchrus americanus. The sequence goes on from OX387240.1 coordinate 200,285,477, forward strand.
CCAAAGGGGTACCCGAGGTAGTAGATTGTGCGGTGGGGATCGTGATCGGGAGACCGAGAACTCGAAGGTATGCGCAAGGACACGGGACACAAGATTTATACAGGTTCGGGTCGCCAAGGTGGCGAGCCCTACGTCCCGTTTGGGGGATCAAGTATGGCGCCCGCGCTTGGTGTTAGGTTGTCCCCGGAGGGATTGGGGATGTGCGGCTAGGTACCCGCCCTCCTTTATATAGTCCAGGGGGCGGGTTCCTAGTCGGTTACAAGGCGGGAGTCCTAGTAGGAGTACACAGAGCGAGTCCTAGTAGGAGTACAGGGGAATTCTACTAGGAGTCCGTCTTCACTATTCTTCCTTCCTTACATGAGTACCCGGGGAGTATGCCCGACAAGTCACCACTACCACTCGCTCCGAAACCGTTGGGAGAGCTGCGCGTGGTTCCCACCATCTGAAAAGTGAGCTTTATTAGTGAGATAACCAAAAGCTTACTCCAAATGATGACAAGCACGATCATGCATAATCACATCTCATTAGTACTTAAACAATGAGGACAACAACAATCAACAATATTCTACAGCCACCAAGATTCATAAAATCGTTCTTCTGAACACGGTTAGGACGGTGATTACCCAATTGCACGGCTCATAATTACTTTCGAACGATCGTCATCATTCCGGATACCAAGGAAGGTGGTATACGAACGAGCACTTATTCGCTGGCAACGAGTGATGTTCCTAAAGATGCTTTGTTTTACCAACGTTTTTAGGAGAGAATGCAACATTGACAAGCGTGGTCATTTGCAACGATTTATCCAAGGATCTGGTATTCAAACGCAAGAAAATTTCAAATTGAATGACAACGAAATTTACTTAAAGCATACAAGCTTAAGCATTCTTATTACAACATGACAGAACAAGGTTCAACGACATTACAACTCGAACTCGAAACATCATGACATGACACGATACAATAGTTGCTTGGCACGAAGACGTGCTGTGTCAAGCCAACTAATCTAACATCTCAAGACAACTTGATAGGATCGACATCCTCCTAATCCTCGCAGGTCGGCAACCTAGTTGCCCACCGAAGCACCACCGTACGAAGGCGAAGCCGGGGGAGTCGGTAGCGGTGGTCCCCGCCGGCTCGTCCGATCCGGACCGGACACGCCCGTTGCTCCTCCGGTGTGCCCATGCGGGGGGCGAGTGGGCCGTAAGGCCACTATAGCTCGCAAGGCGCCACCCGTACCTCGGCCTCCCGCACGTGCTCCCGCATCTCGGCAATGTTCGCGGTAATGTCGGCCTCTCTATCTCGTGCGCGTCGGCATCCTCCTCTAGTGCATGGTTCTCCGCCTCCAGATCCACGATCCTCTGTAGGCGGTCACCTCTCTCAAGCTCCAACTGGAACCTCCTAGCACGCAGCCTGTCGTTCTCCTGCTGCACCTGGGTAAGCGTGAAGTTCAGCTGCTGGTGCGCTGCTGAAAGCTGCTCCCAATCGCGCCTAGATGCCTCCAAGCGCTGTGCAATAATCGCTGCGGTGTTATAACGCAGCCCCTGGAGTGTGAAGACCACGTTCAGACAACGGGCAAGCGTCTGAGTAACATCCAACGGCTCTGCTAGGGTCAGTAGCTCCCGTAGGTGGTCCATACGGTCCAACCAAGCTGGGTCGTGAGGACTCACAGCAGGAAACAGTCCAAACGGAGAAAGAGCTATCACGGTGGGGTTGTGGTCACAAAAGTCCGTCGGCACTCGAGGGCGGCCGACTCCACGGACTCGTGAGTGATAAATCCCCGCTAAATAAAGCTCGGGTCAAACCGGTCGGCGTGGTCCGGGTGTGGCGAAAAGTAACGATCACTCTGCAGCGGGGAACGCCAAGGCGCTCAAACTCCTTCACCTCGTACGTCGGTGGGGTAAGGTAGCCGTCGCACCGAGTGCTTCCCACGCCAAGCGCGGAAAACCCTCCCGGTGCAACCCGTTGGTACGGATCGTACCGTCAGCGTCGAACTGGTGGAACACGGGGAAATCCATCTGTACACAAATGTAACTCATGTCAGATCTCAACGAGAACGGCATGTCAAATGGTGAAGTTTGGCAGCTGTGAATAAAAATTCATAACCAAAAATTCCAGAAACCTCAAAAATTTCCCGAGTTTTAAATTAAACCTTTAATACTTTTAATTTAGCTTTTTAAGGTTGAGCATCGATCAAGGAAACAAGATGAATGGCCCTTAACCTGGATGTGCCTAGGGAAAAGTGAACCAACCCATCGAAACTTAGGATTTGAGATTTGCTATTACAAGACAGCTAGTTGAGGAGCAATTATTTTTAACAATTTGGTTTTAATTAAACCTAGCACAAGGTAAACAATTTTCACAAAATTTCGGCAGCATGACGGCTAGGTATGAGAGGTACTCTAGTTTATAAAAAGCTCACACTAGCATAAACTTCCTAAGAGAGCATACGTAAATTCGATTTTTGGGTCCATTTTGGTTGTTTCGATTTTTAATATGCATGCAAGACGTCCTTATTCGACCTCACATGGCAATCAAGCCAAAAATCGAAGTTAGTGCCGGTGGCAAGGCTTTTATTCGTCTCTCCCTATAATATCTAGTCGAGAGCTATACGGTACTCGCTTAACGACTAACGAAGCGCTGTTATGTACCTGCAGAAAACGAACCTTTCGTGCCAGCATGTCACGAAAGCGTCCACATACATTACCGTTCACTATAGAAACGGTATCCATGCGTTAAGCCGCTGCATGGACAACGTCCTATTTAAGACTCCGACACGACGTGAGTGCCCATTGGAATAGGCCTCACTCATCCCTCACGGACTTTCCCATGGTACCATCACGTATGGCAAAACGTGACGAGACTCAGACGCGACGTGACACCCATTGGAATAGGTCTCACTAGTCCCTCACAGGACTTTCTGTGGTACCACCACGTATGGCAAAACGTGATGAACTAGTATGGTTGTGCGAGAATGTAAGTCTAACATAAAGTAATGTCTTTGCGGGAGTTAGCAAAATAAACCATAAGTTATTTAAGCCACTCCGAAAGAACCCAAAATTCCCTCTAGGGCCTCTCGGTCTAGTTTATCCTTAGCGGACCAACGTATTTTGGAAAATCGAGAAAATCTTGGCATATTTTATTCAAAAACCGAGTGATTAAGATTTATTAATTAATCTCCCGGTGCATATAAGCTCCGATACCAACCGTGACAACCCGCCCGAGAAAGTACCGTACTATCGCCTAAGACCGATCCACTTTGGTCATTAAGCAATAATAAAGTACCATCCTGTCGTAAGTTGTCGGGTTAACGCCCGTAAATCACTTGAAAGCACAAGGATCGAATATATGCATTAAAACTCACTCGAAGGCGAGTCCGGAGATACAACAACATTCAAATCCAAATTCGTAACCCGAGGGGTTTAATTATTACAAACCATAGTTTTTGTCATGACGAAATAGTTCGCAGTTTTTGAAAAGCGACGAGAAATTAATTAACGGAAGCGAAGACACCACGGGAGGCCATCCATGATCCTTTCGGTAGTTGTCCTCCACCCACTCCGGCTCCCGGCCGGCGGGATCTCACCGGCCACACATCACCGAAGGCATTACCCGGATCAACACATTATAGCAAGGCCGAGTATACTAATACTCAGCAAGTCTTACCCGTCGGTGATATCTACTTCACCAATTCTAGACCATGAAAGGCTTTTTGGCTTCGGGTTGCTTTGCTAAAAAGTAACAAAGAGTAGGTCCTTACTTTCAAAATTTTAGCACAAGTTCTAGTATTTTAATCTTTACTACATTAGCCAAGTAGTACAAACAAAGTTGTACAAGACAATTAATCAAGCATAATATTCATCAACTTCCATCATTAGGGATCTCATGACTAGTGGAGTAAGTAGTCTCGGATAACGGTGAGAGGCCGACAATCGATTGATTTAAACCTTGCAAGGTAGACCCAAACACACGGTAGGCTGCCCCCGCAAGGACAACTTTCCCGTGCCGTCCCCAAAAATCCCCGGGTCGGGATGAAAGGCCGGTCTTTGGTGCAGGCTATCCGCATACCCCGCGAGATACCCGGAGTCACCATACACCACCGGTGGCGAGCCGTGAGAGCGAATCCCAAGAGTAGTGACAGCTCCATCCCTAGCCGTCTCATTAAGGTACTAGGCTTACCGGCCCCATAACCGCATGTGCTTAGTACGTTCAAAAACTTAACCCACATAACCACCGGACCGGAGCCCCGATCACATGCTCTTACCACGTGAGCAATCCATTTAAGGATATAGTATGAATCCTATCTAGGAACCTATTCTCGCGAGTGAGGTCATCACTCGACTTGTAACGGTCCTATAGCTTAGCAACTACCGACCTATCATACTAGTAGGGACCAAAGTTACCTATGGATCATGCATCTAGGGTTTCATTCAACTCCCGAACATAAATGCACAATCATTCATAGATAATTGAATAAAGAACTTTAAAACTAGGTTAGATGCACGGGAGCTTGCCTTCTTAAGCTAGGTTAGCTTGGGCACCCTCGGTGTTGAGTACTTCCATGTCTTGCGCGCCGAACCTTCCGCTCCTCCTTCCTCGGTTTCCGGACAAAGGAGTAATCTCCGCCCGAAGATCTACACGGAATGCAATGCACTTTAGGTGATGTGATAGTTTGTTGCCTTATCCAACTCTAGTTGGTCATATTCACCTTAACAAGCATCTATCTAAGGTTTCTCTTTTAGGAAGGGTATTGGTTGTACATGGGTTACTCTTTTATTCCACATCCGAATAAAGGTTTTTATTAAGCTTATCATTTCATGTGAAAGTTTTAACTCTTTTCATCTTTACAAGCAAGGGCATAAATAGCACTCTTATTTATGAATTATTTTCTGATCGGTGATGATATTTAATTATCTTTTAATTATATTAAATAATATCTTCAAAAAGGAAAAAGAAATAATTAGGGATTTTTCTTTATTTAATTTCCCTTTAATATTAAAAGGGGATTTAAGCTTTTTATTAATCAATTAAATTACCAAAAATTAAATGAGTGTTTGTTAAGCCTACTAGCACATATCCTGGTCCATTAGACCCACATGTAAGTGTTGGATGCTAGGAATTTAATTATTATGGAAAATATCAAAGGCTAGCTAGTGATTCTATTTAAATGCATATAAAAATAAATAAGCATCAAAATGATCCAAACTTTCGTGTGCATGCTCTCTGGTCCTAAACAAGCCTAAAGGACCAACACATTCACATGGAAACTCTACTGATCTTGGTTTATTAATTTACAAAGGAAAACATGCATAATTCAAGAATAATTATTTCTGTTAATCCAAAATTCATGATTAATTCACAGGATGTGTATTTTGGCATTACAAGACAGTGTGCACAAGTTGGGCTCAAGAACATAAATATATTTAACAGGAAAAATCATCTAAGCAGTTACTGCAGGAAAGGAAAAGAATTTATCTAGCAAGATCTACTGCATAACTTTGTGCAATTTTTGGCACAGCATCTAGTCATAACTTAACACACAACATATCCAAAATTTGGCTACAGAGGAGTTATAGATTTCAAGTTATGGCAGATCTATGTGTAACACATTTGTATTTTTCCTGCCAAAACTATTTAGAATCTAGCCATGAGTATATAACAAAAGAGGTGGGGTTTATCATCCTGAACCCTAAAAAATTGGTTTGGGATTTTTCTGAATTTTTTGTGAATTTCTAGGGATTTTCTAAGGATCTAGACTGATCTGCAATAAAACTTAGTTAGGTTTCCTTGCAACTAAGCCCTCGGAATTCACAACCATACCCTCGTGGCGGCGGGAGGGCTCGCCGGCGGCGATGTGGGGCCGGGCCATGGCAACATGTGGCACGGGGGTGCGATTGGCCTCACCACGGGTCGAATGGCGATGACGGCGGGGTCGGGGCGAGCTCCGGCGAGGGCGCACGCGCGGCGCCGGCGGCGGCACTCACGGCGGCTCGGGGATAGGTGGCAAGGGCGCACGGTGCTGGGCAATAGGCAACGCGCTAGCTACACCGGGCGCTAGGGAAGCTAGCGGGGGCGGGGAACGGCGCGAACACGAGCGGGGTGAGCTAGCACCAAGCGGCGGCGGGCATGGCGGGGAGGAGCTCGGGGTGGCGCGCCGCGGGGAAGAAAGGCGGCTTTTATAGGCAGCCCGGGGGTCCGTGGTGACGACGGCGTGACGGCGAGATCCTCCGCCGTGCTACGGCGGCTCGGGGGCCCGCGCATACGGCGGCGACGCCGCCGGACGGACCGTCGGTCCGTGGCGCGCGCGTACGGCGACGCTTCGGCGCGGACTCGGCGCATCATGGGGCGGGAGGCGCGTTGGGGCGCGCGTGACCTCGGGACGGAGCACCTAGGTGAGGGCACGACCTTGGGAGGCCTTGGCGCGGACGCCGGGACGCGGCGGCGCACGGGCGGCGACGGCGGCGCCCGGCACAAGTGTGTTGCCTGGTGCTCGTTCAACACGATTTTTCTCAAAATTTTCAAACAGAACTAGACCAAGTGATGAATACCAAAGTTGTAGATCTAGGTACCAGCAACATTTTTTACAAAGGCTATATAGGGTTTTTCTGCCTGGATTTGAAATTATTTGAATACCAACTTTGAATGTCAGCCTGTTTTGACCAACAGTGCTTTCTGCCTTGCAAGGGGGTTTTCACAATTTTTCTCTCCAAATTTGAAATGCCAATCTACATGAAAGTTGTGTCCCTCAACAAGACCTACAACTTTCCTAAAGGTAGAATTTTAAGTGTTTAGGTGAATTTTGGAGAACGCGGCAAAAGTTCCGACGGACACTGTGGACACCGGGGGTGGTAAGGGGTTTGACCCATCCTTTGACCATGGGTTGGTCCCACAAGTGTGTTTACTATTCATTTAGGGTCACTAGGGTGTGTTAGTGAGTTTTCCGGGGTGAGGGCCCGTGTTGACCTAGGTTTGACCTCGGTTGACCATTTGACCGGCTAATCCGGTTATTAGCGTTAATGACGGTAATTAAAAACCCGGGGCGTCACACCCTCTCACAAGATCTCACCATGAAGCTCTCAAGTTAGTCCTATCGAAATCCTAAGAAAATAGGAAGGCAAAATAGGAAAGCAAATGAACTAGGGTTCCAAGAGTTGGCGCCATCCATCCCCTCAAAGAGTATATATGGAGGCACCCAAAAGACTAAACTACCCTTACTTAATAACTAGGGATACAAGCCCCTCAAGGGCGAATTTGGAAGTCTTCGCATTTTCTTCATCGGACGGATGCCCCGGCGACCGCAACCTCGCTTAGCCTCGACGCAAGCCTTGCGATCCCGACGCATGTCCTCCGCTTCGAAGCATCTCGGCGCCGGCGACCAAGGCGGTCAGACCGCCCTCCCCGGGCGGTTAGACCGGCCCCGGGCAATCCGACTCGCCCGGGCGGTCCGATCGCGCCTCTCGGCGCGTGAACCGGCCCGGGTGGCCGCACCTCCTCGTCGAGTCTTCGGCCTCGGTTTTGTGGCTCAACCGAGTAACCCAATGGTTTTCTGGTGAACCACTGCAAACCCCGCGAACTCGGTGTAGCCTCCTCCAATCTCCACTCATGACTTGGATCCCACGTAGTCCCGGCTCGACCTTGGTTTTGAGGCTCTACCAAGAAACCGTCCACGACTTCATCTTGCTGTTCATGCCACCATGCGGCCCGCACTTGACCCCGCTGGCCACCGGGTCCCTCGAACAAAGCCTACTTGTCTTCTCCACACCTGGAGGCCTCACCGCCGGCAACGACTTTCGTGCTTGTTCTTCACCCGCACCAACACGAGTCAAGCCGCAACCTGCACCTGCATTACTTAGCAAAGAATCAGTCCACACAACATTGTCAATCACTCATCACACAAGGAAGCGACCATCCACGGGTCCTCAAACCACACATGGTCCTCAATCTCCCCCTTGATGAGTGCATTGACAACACCCATATAAAGTAACACAAGAGAAAAGAAAAATAAAAAGAAACGAATAAAAAGAAACCTCAACAAGCAATCGAAAACCAAAGAAAGTCAAGGAACAAGATACCTTGAAGAAGACAAGTCTCGGACCCCTTAGGCAAGGGCAACGACTCGACACATCCGAGACAAAACCATGCTCAAACAAAGAGCGCAAACCACCGAACCAAAGCTCGAACACCACAAAGAGCTCCCCCTGCACATATGCAAGCTCCCCCTAAGACAAAGCACACTCCCCCTTAACCAATGCAGCAATGCAACACGGGAATGCAACAAAGAGCAAAAAACTGCTCACCGAGTCCAGGGCGGTTAGACCACCTTCACAGGGCGGTTAGACCGCTAACCACACATCTAACCGCACGGGGGCGGTTCGGTTAAACCGCCCCCAAGTGACCGGCCCTACACCAAACTCGCTCAAAAAATGCCCGAACCAATTGGAACACCTTCCAAATACTCCCAGGTGTCCAAAACATGCAGAAATTTCTCCCCCTTGTTGACAATGCACGAATCAAGGCAAAATGCGAAAAGTTTCAACATATAGCTTCTCAAATATACAAAATTCATCACAAGGAGCTACGCAAGTCCAAATGAGCAAGTTAGATACTCTACAGGTTCGTAATGACCTCAACTACATGATCACAAAGTTTTACAATCATTGGACAAGGCTAAAAAGGATTTGAGTAATTTTGCGAAAAGTTACTCTCTCATGAGCAAACACCTAAACATGAGCATAACATGTCAAAATGGCAAAGCCACACAAACTTCATGCTAGGACAACCATTCTAAGAATAAGACCATCACAAACACCCACAAGCACCTCATGTCATGTCAAAGCCACCGAGCCATGTGTCTACTTCTATATATGAGACTTCTCATTGGTAGACATCATGCAACGGTTTAGCACCCAAAGCAAATTAAATTCAGCACATATGACATGGGAGCACATTTTCCAAGCATTTTACATTTCATTTTCAGATTCATATTTGGTACATGAAATGTCTTTGCGACAAAAAGGAACTTATGCCCCTCCACAAGATAAGGCAAGAGGGCTAAACATTCATGATGGCAAATGAGCCTTTGGCCCCATATGATCAATAAACTAGATATCCAACCACAAATTAAGCATAACCAAGCCACTAAAACATGTCAAGAACATATAAAGGCATTTACACAAGAGAGAGCATACATGTGACAACTTTTCAAAAACATAGCCATCAACCATAGATATAAATCAAGATCATCAAGAGCTAAGCCAAACTAACAATAGCATACCAAACTAGCTCACACGATCATATATAGCCCATCATGGTGAACAATGTATATAGGAGAAGCTTTTCCTAAACAATGCATATGATACAAAATGCATGCAACCTAAGATTCAAAGATGCCTATACATCATGTTACATATGCTATGCCAAATGCAAGAAATGCATAAAAGAAAGCTATACATATGCTACAAAGGAGCTCCCACACACCCAACTCAAGAAATCAAACACACACCAAGCTCCCCCCGCAAACGAGTGAAAGTTGCTTGATCTAGGGGTTTGGTGAAAATATCGGCTAGTTGGTCATGTGTGGGTACATGGATCAAAGCTATCTTCCCTTTCTCTACATTGTCTCTCAGAAAATGATACCTCACTTCTATGTGCTTGGTTTTGGAATGGAGCACTGGGTTCTTTGCAATGCTTATGGCACTGGTGCTATCACATTGAAGTGGGACATGGGTATACTCCTCACCAAAGTTACTCATGGTATATGAAATCCAAAGGAGCCGAGAGCAACAACTAGCGGCGGCAACGTACTCGCCTCGGTAGTGGATTGAGCAACACTCGACTGTTTGTGGGAAGACCAAGACACCAAAGAAAAACCAAAAACTGGCAAGTCCCAGAAGTGGACTTCCTATCCAACCGACACCCGGCAAAATCCGCGTCTGAAAAACCATGAAGCGCGAAAGAAGAAGACGCGGAGTACCAAAGGCCGAAGTCGGGAGTGTGACGCAAGTACCTGAAAATGCGCTTCACCACTTGCCGACGCAAAGTCCTCGGAGACGCTTGAAAACGAGCGCACAGACATACCGAGAACTGGATGTCCGGCCTCGTCGCAGTCAAGTAGAGGAGTGACCCGATCATGCTTCGGTACTCCTTCTGGTCCACATGTTCACCTTCCTCATCCGCATGAAGAGCCGTAGTCGTACTCATCGGCGTCGTCATAGCCTTGGAATCCTCCATCTTGAACTTCCGCACAATGTCCTTGGTGTACTTAGCTTGGTGCACAAAAGTTCCTTCCTTTGATTGCTTGATTTGTAGCCCGAGGAAGAACTGCAACTCGCCCATCATGCTCATCTCAAATTCCCTGCTCATATCCTCTCGCAAACCTTGCAACAAGAGAGTTAGACGAGCCACCAAAGACAATATCATTCACGTACACCTGCACAATCAGGATATCTCTGCCCTGCCTCAGTAGAAACAAGGTCTGATCGACCTTCCCCATCTCAAAACCTCTCTCGAACAAGAACCCCCTGAACCTACCATACCAAGCTCTAGGCACCTGCTTCAACCCATAAAGCGCCTTCCTCAACTTGTACACCCGGTGGGGGTACTTCTCACTCTCGAACCTCGGTGGTTGCCTCACATACACTTCCTCCTCCAACACACCATTTAGGAAAGCACTCTTCACATCAATTTGGTGCAACTTGAACCCTTTAGCCACAGAAAAGGCTAAAAGGATCCTTATTGCCTCCAAACGGGCTACGGGAGCAAAAGTCTCCTCGTAGTCGATCCCCTCCTTCTGACTGAACCCTTGAGCAACAAGCCTTGACTTGTTTCTCACCACTTCACCTTTCTCTCCCTCTTTGTTCTTCCACACCCACTTTGTACCAATCGTCTTACACCCTGGGGGAGGGTCAACCAATTCCCAAACCTGATTCCTCTCAAAGTTCTCCAACTCCTCATGCATCGAATTAACCCAATTATGATCGGATAGTGCGTGTCCAATGTCTTTGGGCTCAAAAGTAGCGACAAATGCAGCATGAGTGAAATGAGAATTGTTTCGAACCCTCGACCGTGAAGTGCGTTCATTCAAGTCGCCGATGATCCTTGAAGCTGGGTGATCCACTTGTACTCACTAGGGAGGTTCTCGCCTTGATGCTACCTCCCCCTCAACTGTAGCTTCTCCTCGATCTTGATTTGTCGTCGTAGGTGTAGGAGAGGGTCCGTCCACCACCGTAGTAGAAGTAGTATGTACATCTTCAGCCGGGGGCACCACACCACCATCTTCATCGTCTCCATGTTTATGTTCCTTCTCCCGAAAGATCTCCTCCCCAAGCTCATCATCACCCGCACACTCAAAGACAAGTTGTCTACGTGGCCGTGTCTCGTCGAAGGTTACCTCTCAAGTCTCCACGATTTGGTTAGTTTCAAGATTGAGCACACGATATGCTCTAGAATGAAATGCATAACCAAAGAAAATACCATCGACCGACCTAGCCTCAAACTTATCCAACTTCTTCCCTTTCTTCGAATAAAGCACTTTCAACCAAAGACATGGAAGTGACTCACCTTGGGTGTGCGACCGTGCATCGGCTCGTAGAAGGTTTTCTTCTTATGCACTCGAGGTAGATCATGTTCAACACATAGCACGCGGTATTCACCACCTCGGCCCACGTAACCTTCTCGGAGTCCTATGCTCATCAAGCATCGTCCGAGCCATCTCACACAAGGTCCCGTTTTTCCTTTCCACAACACCATTCCGGGGAGGTGTATACGGACTCGATAACCGGTGTTCAAGACACAAGTCATGGCAAAAGGTTTCAAAACGAGAGTTTCGAATTCCGAGCCATTGTCACCGCGGATCACTCGTATGGCATCTCCCGTGCCTCTCGTTCCTCAACCTCAAGACAAGATCCCGAACAAAACCAAACGTCTCCCCCTTATCCTCGAGAAAGAACACCCATGCATACCGAGAGTAGTCGTCCACCACATCCAGGACATACCACTTTCCACCCTCGCGATCGCACACGAGCCGGGCCAACAAGGTCCATATGGAGCAGCTTGCATGGACGCTCGCTCATCACATCGGTGAGAGGCGGGTGAGAAGAGGCTACCATCTTGGCATGCCTACACGGCGCACAAACCATCTCTTTCTCAAGCCTCAACCGTGGCAATCCTCGGACCAAGTTGAGTTTACTCAAGCAAGACAAAAGTTCAAAACTCAAGTGTCTCAACTTCCTATGCCACTTCCACAACTCACTCGAAGAACCAGCCAAGAAACAACGCTCCACACCCGAAGACTGAGAAAAAACAGCACGAAACACCTGACCCTCGGGAACGACCATACAGACAAGGTCCCCTCAAGACTCCAAAATCCGAGAACCACCAGGCCGAAACAACACCTCAAAACCCTCATCCAACAGGTGGGACACATAAAACAAATTGTATCCAAGTGATTGAACAAGAGCAACACGCCTGAGAGTGAGCTTGTCACTCACCTTAATCTCACCTTCGAAAGCACACGCCCACGCCCATTGTCCCCAAAAGTGATGTACCTCTTCGTCACCACGGACGAGACTTGAGAACCACCCCTTGTCTCCGGTCATATGCCTCGAGCAAACGGAGTCAATCAACCAAATGTTCTTCAAGTCTCTCACCCGAAATTCAAAAACGATCACGTGAGCGAACAAATGACTCAAAGATCGGGGTTAGTACCAAAACAAGAAAACCGAGCCGAGCCATTTGCTCGAAAGTGGGGTTAGCACAAACCAAACCATTTTTCCTACCAAAACTACCTCCACGAACACCACCATTGTAACCACCATGAGGGAATCAACCTTCTCTGCCTGGAGGAGGACCAAAACCACGAAAGAAGAACCATGGATCGTCCCTCCTCTCCATCTCAAAGCTACGACTCCTCCCAATCCCGTACTGAACACGAGGGCGAGAACGCCTAGCAACCGACCACCCGCCGACTCTCCCGGACCAACCACTAGAACCACTACCTCAAGAACTGAAACCTTTCAATTCACCACCTCGAAAACCACTCCGCCCGCAGTGCGGGGGCGGTTGAACCGCCTAGCCAGGCCGGTCTAACCGCCCCCTCTGGACGGGGCCGGCTCGACCGCCTAGCCAGGCCGGTCTAACCGCCTAGCCAGGCCGGTCTGACCGCCCTCTCCCGGAACAACTCCCCGGCGCGGGAACTCACATCTCCCCATGCCAGAATACTTTTCACCACAGCTTTACCCATGGGCAGTGGCATACGGGGCTTAGGTACACCATGGGAAGGGTTGTACCTATCCTTGTTCGCCCATTCCTTTGCCATCCTTTTCCTCTCGCTTTCTTTTGAAGCAAAACTCATCCTTATGACCCTCTTTCCCACAATAGCCACAATGGAACCTCACAAGCTTAGGCTTAGGTTTGGGCTGCTCATTTGGTTTCTCTCCACTCGGCTTCTCCACCGGTTTCTCCTTACTAGCCTTCTCACTATCTTTCCCAAAGAACACTTTCCCGGAAGTGCTCACAAACTTGATAGGCTTTTGGAAATCATTTGTTTGTGGAGGAAACACGGTGGAGCCGGGGTTGTGTCTAGTCGGGTCCTAAGATGGTTAGGTTTTTGGGGGAAATCATTTTTGTGGTGGGTTTTTGGTGGCTCTGTAATGTTTTCTTCACTTCCCTCACCTACCTTGTTTGCCCCAAGTCCCTCACCATTCCGCCTCTTGAAAGTCTCAATCATTATCCTCAACTGAGGCTCATGACCAGACAACCAACCCATCAACTTTCTCAGCTCATCATTCTCATCCTGCAAACGATCAACATAATGTGCAAGTTCCAAATTCTTCAAAGCATGCATTTCGCAGGTAGAGCAGGATGTAGGAATTGGTTCTTTCAATTTAGCCTCAAGAGAAATAGTATAAGCATGCATCTCATCAATTTTCTCATGCAAAACGGGGCATGAAGTGCATGCACCTAGCAAAGCGAGTCTAGCCTTAAGCTCGCCCACTTCAACCCTAAGCACATCTAGTTCCTGTCGGTGTTTTAGACCGGCAACCTACTAAGGGGAGTACCCGAAGTAGATGAATGTGGCCTCGCCGAGATCGGTAACTCGAAGGAAGAGACACGTGGCACACAATTTAGACAGGTTCGGGCCGCGAGGTGCGTAATACCCTACGTCCTGTATGCTGCGTAGCTCTGGATTGATTGGGTACGATTACAAGATGGTGCAATTGTAAGCCGTGAGATGGGATGTTGAGAGAGGGGTCCCCTGCCTCGCCTTATATAGCCGGGAGGCGGGGTTACAAGTCGGAATAGGGAGAGAGTACTAGTCGAGTACGTCTAGGAGTCTTCCATACGATGCGGGACATGTACGGCTTCCTAACCGAGTACTTCTCCTCCGTAGTCCTTGTGCTTCACGCCATCGGGTGCCGTGCGGCCGCAAGTCGGTAGTCCCGGGGGCCCACCGAGTAGTCGGTCCCGGTACCCACCGAGGTAGTGGGCCCGGGGAGGTCCATACGACAAGCCCCCGAGTACTTTGTAGTCGAGAAGGACAGCTTCAAGTAGTCTTGAAGGCCTTAACGAGTAGTCCTCAAGCGTCCCCGAGCACTACAAGTCAAAAGTCCTCAAGAGTAGTCGAAGCATCCCGAGGCCGGAATGTACTCCGGCCGATGTTTGAGCAATCCCGAAGTCTTCTCGAGTAGTCCCAAGCGTCCCCGAGTGCGCCCTTGAAGGTCTTCAAAAATGCCCGTATTGTCTTGAAGCCGAAGTCGATATGGAAGTGCGATTGCAAAATCGCACTCCATATGGAGTAGCCCCCGAGCCTTAGGTTGAGTTGCGGACTCGACCGAGGGTCCATCTAAAGTTTTGGCAAGAATATCCCGAAAATTCCGGAGAAAAAAACCGAAGGACACGTGGCACGGAGCCCCCGAGCCTTGAGTCGAGTACTTCCTCTCGAATTGAAGGGTCATCTTGTAGAATGTGTCCTGAGATGCTCCTGAGTCTTGTCGCTTCCCAGGTAGTCGAGTAGAGGTAGCCGAGCCCCCGAGGTGAGGCGCGTCGACTAGTGGAATACAAGGAGTCACGCGCGGCCGCCGAGTCGCCCGAGCACGGACTTATCCATCCGGCCGTTGGAGGGCCGTTTTGGCTTATAAATAGAAGCCAAAACCCTTAGGGTTTTTCACCCCACGCAGTCGCAGCCATTTCAAATAGATCTTGGCCAGAGAACACCGCCAGCGCACGCCGCTGCCGATGTAGATCAGAGTGCGCCGCCTCCAAGAGCCACCGGAGTAGCCCCCGAGCGAATGCGCGTGAAGACGTCGTGCACTTGGAGGATGAAGCCGTCGTCGTCCAAGTCCATGAAGACCACCGACGGGAAGAAGAGGGGCCGTGAAGAGGCCACCGGATCTGCCTCAGGGACATCACTGCCGGTGTCCCCGCCGCGGCCAGATTCAAACCGCGAGTGGAAGAAGTCGAAGGCGAAGGCCGAAGACTTGCTCGCCCCCGCCGAACAAAGTGGGTTCCTCCGCGAGAAGGAGGTCGACATGTGGAGAGCCGCCGCCGAGGATCCGTACCCGATGGAGAAGAACGAAGATGAGATCCCGATGTTCACGCGGTTTGCGGAGCGCGGGCTTTCTCTCCCGGTGAGCAATTTCTTCAAGGGGCTCATGGGGTACTACGGCGTCGAGTACCTCAACCTCAACCCCAACAAGATATTCCACACCGCCGTCTTCGTACAAATCCGCGAAGCCTTTCGGGGATCACTACAAGGGAGGTGACCTTCTATGACAAAATTCTCGTGACAATTTTAGAAAGTGTCATGAACGGCATAACATCCATGACATTTCTTTGTTTTCTGTCATGGATGTGCATTTTGGATATTGGAGCCCAGAAATTGGTGACACTTTATCAAATTCGTCACAATTAGGCCCATATTCGATGACGTTTTTACAATTATGTCATTTTGAACAAAAGACGGATATTAGACAAAAGTTTTTTTTTCTAAATAAGGTTACTTCTGGAGGAGATAAATTAAATCAGAAAAAATAAAAAAAAATGAGGCAAAACGGGGTTTTGAACCCACGTCCCTTGCCCGAAACAAAGTCGCAACAGCAACCGTGCCATCCATCTATTTAAGTAATGGGAAGAATTTTGATCTAAATAAGGTATTAAATCAGAAAAAATAAAAAAAAGGCGCATGCTGGGTTTCAAACCCATGTTGCTTGAGCCATCCATCCTTTTGAGTGAGCAGAAGAATATTAATTTAAATAATGTTGGTCCTAGAGGAGATAAACTAAATAAGAAAAAATGAAAAAAAAAGCCGCCTGCGACCTGCGGGGTTCGAACCTGAGACCGCGTGGTGAACCAGCGGCATTCAAACCATTGAGCTACGACAGGATTGGTGAAAGGTTGTGAAAGTGAAATTAATTATTTGGAACGAGAGAGTATATGGTATTGAACCATAATGTCAAATATAATGCTCTCAAATATTTTATTTAATTATTTAGCATTTTTGTATCATTATCTATTATTTTAGATAGGAGCAAATCTTAAATATAGTGTTTATGTATAGTTATTGATCTAGAAGCTTCCAATTATACAGATGCCGCGCGCACGGTTCCAATTCCCGCCTCCGCCGGCAAAAAAAAATTCGCACGGCTAAATGACCTTACTACCCACAAACATAGAAAAAATTACAACATAACCGGACCCTCCATGCCTAAAGTATCGTGGGCGCCTTGGTCATCTCCTAGTCCCCAAATCTCGTTCATAGCCCCTTCCCCCGAGAAGAACCCTAGGGCGCCCGCCGTTTTCTCCCTCCCTCCAATGTCGCCGCCGGTCCCCCTCCCCCCCCCCCACCCACCCATCGGCCGCCGCCACTCCCCTCCGGCCCCACCCATCCACGACCACGCAAATCCTCTCCGCCGCCACGCCGCCGCCGACGACGCGCGATGAAGGACGGGACGGGGGGCGCTCGGGCCGGCGGCGCGGCGCTCGGGCCGGCGGCGCGAGAGGAAGGACGGGCCGGCGGCGCGAGGAGGAAGGACGGGCCGGCCGCGCACGCGCCCTCGGGCGGCGCGCGCAGGAAGGGCGGGCCGGCGGCGCACGGACCGGCGGCGCGAGGAAGGACGGGCGGCGGCGCGGACGAAGGGCGCACCGAAGAAACCACAACGACGTCGGCCTCAAGGTTTTCCCCGGTCCTTTCCCCATGTGTTGCTCTCCGTATTTCCTCGCCGTAGATGTTTGATTATCTGTTAGGGTTAGATGCAGATTGGATTTGGTAGATGCTTGACTATGTGGTCCCCTGCTTGCCGTCGCTATAGATCTTGTCGACGCTACTGTGTGTGCGCCGTCTTCTTTACCTGTTTTCTTGCTTTGTCCCCTTAACCTTTGTGCTAGAGTCGTTAGAGTTCTTGTGGTTGGGTGCTAGCTCGCGCCGCAAACTTTCCTCTTCCCTCTTTGATTTTTGCATGCTCAATTGGTTGTCATTTCGTGAAGTAGCATATTGAACTCGGTAAATCATGCTTCCAAGACTCGTTGGGTGTTTTTGTCTATTTCTATAATTTCTTGTCAAGGGTGTTGTGCAGTGGCACATCCATGTGCTACTTACTGTCAGAAATGTTTGCAAGGTTATGCCTGCCTGCTTGGTGCTTGTTTCACTTCATTTAGCATGTATGACTAGTTTGCCATGTGGCATGTTTAAGTACTACTCCTTAAAATTCACATAAGTTGAGCATCTTAAGTGGGTCAGCCACATTGAAATTTGGTTATATATGTTGTCTCTGTTGCTTCCATGTTCCGCATAGACCATTGCTAATATCGGCTTTTGTTTACAACTGTATATATGCTTTAGGTTAGTGCGGATTCGCAGTCGTGCCAATTATGGGATGTCTTAAAGTAAGTACATTCTCTCGATCCTTTACCTCCCGTGTATTTTAGGGTCGTTCATTTTCGGATATGTGATTTCTTCCTTATGAATAGACAAAGTTTCATATCGACACAAGTGATGAGAGAATCAAAAAAGCCCGTCGTGAGATGATGAAGAAAGCGGTTCACCAACAACGCTACAACTTGAAGAAGGAGTTTTTTGATCCTTTCCCACTACATCGGGTTACTAGTACTTCTCCCCGTCGAGTGCATGTCCGATGAACAATGGATTGAACTTCGGGACTCATGGAAGACTCCCAAAAAGATGGTATGTCTCTTCCCGAAATCAAAATCTTTACTTGTATATTCTGTTTTGTTTCTTCCTTGAAATGTAAAATGTGTGACCGATGAGTAGTTGGCTTCGTCTTTGTTGTAGGAGACGTGTGAAAAGAACAAATTCGGTCGAGGCAATGTCAAGTCACATCAAAAACCGGATCCCGTAGCTATGAGGTCTTTGTTGAAAATAATCTGGTAAGTAATCGGCTCAATGTGCGTACATCTATGATGATGTATTCTTCTATATTGCACACCCTTGTCTAGAATAATATCCGTGCTAGCATAATTCGGCTTGTCCCGAATTTGGTTCAATATCGATGATTCACTAGCCGTTTTGGTGGTCGTATTTACCGTGTGTTGTCACATTATGCAAATTATCTTTCGATGGAGGTTCGATGCTTGCTATATATATTTTGAGTGTAAATTCGAATGGTTTGTTTTGAATTGATCTAGCTTTAGTAGTTGAACTCCTAAATATCACCTTTGCTTGCTGCATGATTATAGCTAGCCGCTTGCCGCATGATAATAGCTAGCCGCTTGCCGCATCTTTGCTTGTTGCCCTTCGGTCGAAGCCACAACGAGTTATGGCAGCTGAACTCAACTTATATTGATGTGTGATTTATTTGTGCACCATTTGTCCACTTCCTCTCTTTGTTGTTTCTACTTCGCTTAGCACGAAGCAACTTATCTACATGCAAATTCCGTTTGTAGGAAGATAAATACAAGGATAAAGAACCCGATGCAATTGATTTATTCAAGGAGTGCCACTTCAAAGAACAAAACTAAAGGATTCACTCCTCAAGTGCGATCAATAATTGTAAGACAACTATTTCTTTGTCCTTTCAAATGATTGGTTTTCTATCCGTATTTCATGATTAGTAATGATGTTTGTTGTTACTTGTTAGACTCAAATGGAAACGGCGTTGGCTTCAGCTCCGGAAGGTGAAGATCCCAAGTCCGCAGCGAGGTTGTGGTTGAGGTGCTTGGTGAGAAAAGTACATTCCTTCAAAATGTCGGGATTAGGCCCGTGCTGCCTAAAGTCGGTGGGCAGAACAATGCTGAATTGGAAGCGAGAGAGAAGGGCCAATCGTCGAGTTGCGTTCGCTTGTCAACACCCAACGCATGCAAATCGAAGTTCTGTCCAAGAAACTGTTATTTTTGGTGAAATGGCTTATGTGCCATGGTGAATGTTTGTGTATTCAGTTTTTGGATGAACACATGGATTTGGTGGAAGTTTAATTCTGGATGAACAGATTTTGAAGTTGTATTCAATTTCTGGATGAACACATATTTTGAAGTTTCTGTATTGTTATTGTTGGTTGGGCTATCCAATCTGTTATTGGGCTGAAAGTTGATG
The DNA here is from genome assembly GCA_947561735.1 of Cenchrus americanus. Taxonomy (NCBI): domain Eukaryota; kingdom Viridiplantae; phylum Streptophyta; class Magnoliopsida; order Poales; family Poaceae; genus Cenchrus; species Cenchrus americanus. Next base: position 200,305,020 of record OX387240.1, read on the forward strand.
GGCTGAAATTAATTTATTTCATAATTCAGTGGGCTATTTGGGCCAAAATAGCAATAGGCCCAAAACATCAATAGGCCCAAAATTAGGCCTGATAGAAAAATGCCACGTCAGCGCTTGTGACATGTCATAGTCCACGTCAACAGCCACGTCACAGTCCACGTCAACAGCCATGTCATCCTCACAGGGTTGTTGATGACATGGCTACTCAATCTATGACGATTTCTATGACGTTTATATTTGTCATTAACATTGGACTTGGGCCGGGTTCGTGTGGGCTTCGGGCTAATCCATGACACTTTAAAAACGTCATAGATTGTATTAATCTGTGACATTTTGGCATAAACGTCACGAGGAACTTTCTGTGACACACTTTACATGACGTTATACAAAAACGTCATGGATATGATTTTGTGACAGCTTTTGAGGCTTTTATGACGAGAATTAGATTGTCACGAAGGCCACCTCCCTTGTAGTGGGATCAAGCCCCATTGGATCTTGTTCGGAAGTTCTTCCGGTGAAGCCGCAACCAAGCGCCAAAGAACCCGCGGGTAGTCGGAGGAGCGGGGAACCGGATGCGGGAGGACGCCGCCGAGCGCACCTCTCGTACAAGCTCATAGACTCCAACCAAGACTGGAAGGCGAAGTGGTTCTACATCACGAACCACCATTCGGGGTTGCCGAAGCCGAGCGGGAAGCGCCCCAAGCACCGCCCGTGGTGGAACATGGAGCCGACGATGCAGGAGGGGATCCAGCTCCCAGAGTTGTTAGCGCGGATCAAGGCGCTAAGGGAAGCCAGGCTGAGGGCCGAGCACGTGGCCTTCAGCTTCATGAAGCGCAGGGTGCAGCCGCTGATGGCTCGCGACACCCTGGGGTTCGAGTACACCGGCGACGATGATACGTCGCGGATGCCTGGAGACGAAGTCGACGACGACGACATTGTCGACAGGTTGGCTCGGATCTTCAAGGACATGCCGCCGTACACGGCGTGCCCCGTACCGGAGTACTCCGCAGCGCGCCCACCAAAAGAGGTAAGTAGCCGCACCCATAGTCGAGTACCCATTACGCAAGAGTAGTCGAACTGACGAGTTGTTTCTTGCAGGATGACTTGAAGAAGTTTGTCTCCGAGCCACCGCCGCCCCCTCAGGAAGTCGAGATCCCAGAGGAGGGGAAGACCAAAGCCAAAGAGCGGCACGAGGTCGGTGAAGGAGACGACACCGTTGTCGTGGAGGACACGTCCGATGAGGACAACGACGAAGAGACGCTTGCATGACCACTTTCGAGCGCGGTCGAGGTTTAGCCGCCCCGACTTACCTCACGTGCCTCTTGTTCGGGATCCACCGGCTAGCCCGGAGGCTGTCCGGCCGCGCCGCCGCGGAGGCCGCGCAACCCCACCCACAAGCGCGTGGCGAAGAAGTTGAAGGTCTCCGAGACCACGCCCCAAGAGGTAAACCATCTTGAGTAGTGTAGTCGAGTACTCGTGTCTCGAGTTCGATTGTTGACGATGAACGTTCCTTGCTTGCGGGAGTTGCCGCCTACGGAGCCCGCCGATCGTGGGTGACGAAGGCAAGTGGGACACGGTGGGGGAACCCACCGGGAGTTGCGGCCCCGCCCCCACTATAGAAGAACTTTTGGCGCGGATGGAGCGCCGGCCCCCCGCTCGCTCGGGGAGGGAGCGGAGCCCGCCGGGCCGCCGCCGCGAAGAGGCGTAGGCTACCGACGCGCGCCGGGAGCGAGGAGCTCGCCGAAGCCGTGGCCGTAGAGGCGCCGGAGGAGACGGTCGCCGAGGCCGGGACCGGTGGATATCGCCGGCATCCTCGCCGCCCGGCCGTGACGGTAGTCCGGTCAAGCCTCGTAAGTGTTGATTCGTCCCGAGTAGTACTTGATGTAGTAGTCGAACTTGATTGACAACAAACTTGTGTACTGCGGGAAATCGACGGATCTCTCCCCGGGAGGGGGATGAACCCACCACGGTGGTGGCGGGAGAGGAGGCCACACCGCCTACCGGGGAGTCCGCTCCCACTCCTCGGCGGAGCCCGAAGCGCCGGTCACCGAGGCTACGCCGCTCGTGGCCAACATTGTTGAAGGTGAGTACTCGCCGAAGTCGAAAAACCTTCGAGAGTAGTCGTAGTCATGAAGATATGACGGATGCACTTGTTTTCTCGTTCACGGGCGCGCCGAGGCCGAAGGGAGCGATATCCCAGCGGCGGTGCCCGTGGAGAACTTGACACCGTGGGACCCGGGAGGCTGCCGGAGGAGCCCCCGAGCCGATGGGGGTGACCGCCGGAGGAGCCGCCGCGGCAACTAGAGGAGAGGAAGCCGCCACGCTGCCAGAACCCGCTCTGGAGGTGGTCGTTCGCTCCCCGGAGATCCAAGACGCGGAGCCCATCCACTCTGCACCGATGACCGAAGCCGCCACGAGTAGTCGTGGTGGCATCGAGCTCTTGGCATACGACTTGGTCGATCCGGCCACGGTGGCCGTGCACCCGGGAGGCGGTCCGCCAAGCCGAGCAAAGGATGAAGGTGAGTAGCCGTAGCACTTGAGTAGTCAATCCCGTAGTGTTGAGTACCCATTTGATGTGAATTGTCCGTGCGGAGACGTCGCCGAGAGGTCCCGCCCGAAGTCGGAGATGCTTCGGGGATACGGCGACGCTATGCTCCGGCCGAGGCGCCGGAGGACCAACTTGTAAAGTCCCGAAGCACGCGGCCGCCATGCGACTCCAAGCTTGACACCGCCTTCGCTAAGTACCACAACGACATCCAGGAGATGCGGGCGAAGAGCGACGACTTGGTGCGGAGGAACAAGTCGCTCCGCTACAAGAACAAAGGTACACCACTTGTCTTGTTGAGTACTTGTTGGAGGTAGAGAGGTAGTCTAACCCGTTGTGCCTTGTCGTTTGCGCAGCTTGAAACTCGGGTAGAGCGCTGAAGACTTCGCAGACGGATCCGAAGAATCTCTTCTATCGGGAGCAGGAGGCCCGCCGGTACTCGAGTTAGATTATAAAGAGCTTGCCTACGAGTGCGACAAGCACATGGAGCTCCGTATTGCCTCCGATCGTGACCTCGTCAATCGCTACAAATCGTTGCGAGCGCAACGAGGACTATGAGAAGCCGCGGGCCCAGCTGAAGGAGCTTGAAGAAGCCGCGCTCCCCATCGCGAGGCTCCTGGTGCCTCACCCCCGGCGGCCCCAAGATAGCGCCACTGGTGGATCGACTGAAGGAAGCCCCCAGTCGGCTGGCGGCCTACGTGAAGCATCTAGCGAAGTCGATCCCGAACCAGGTGCTAGCCTTCATGAAGACCTACTTTTCGAAGGCACCAGTAGATGTAGTCGCCGGTGGACTAGCCGCCAATTGTACCGACGAGCAATATGCGGAGCTGCTGGAGCAGATGGCGCCCATTGCGGAACAAGTCGCTGACAAGCTTAATCTCCAGTAGCCTTGTAATAGTTAGCTCATAGCAATACATGTAGAAAAACAATTGTAATTGTTTAAGTATTAATGAAGAAAAGTTTCCATCAATGAGTACTCGTAGTGGCGATCTCGCAGTGCGGAGTCCCATCGTGGATTTGTGACGAGTAGTCGTACTCGGCAGTTGGTCCCGTTGAGGGAAGTAGATAGTAAAGCGATGATGAACGATCAAACTTTATTACCGAAGAAGTACACCCGGATGGCCGGGGCCGTAGTTACGCAGTAGTCGCCAGGACCGGAGGCCTCTTACGGCTAAGTGGTGCTAGGGCGAGTAGCGCTTACGCAAAGAGATCCGTAGGTAGCCGTATAGGCCGGTACGTGGTCTCTCGCAGACCACTTCTAGAGTCCTTTGTCGCTCGTCGCAGCTCGGGATCCGTAGGTAGCCGCATGGGCCGGATTCTCGGTGAGGAGTAGTCCGGAGATTAGTGCCCGGACCCGAAGGCCGCTTACGGCGAAGGGGTGGTCCGGAGACCGGAGCCAGGACTCGGAGGCCGCTTACGGCGGAAGAGTAGTCCGAAGAATGGAGCCGGGACCGGGGGCCGCTTACGGCGGAGGAGTCTTGGTGTAGTCGTGTAGACTAGGTGTAGAACCGACGGAGGCCGGTCGACGTTCCACGAGTTGTTGACATCTTCGCCTTCAAGTGTCCGGAGGCGGTAGGAGCCCGGCCCGGTCACCTTTGCGACCGTGAAGGGACCTTCCCGTGGGGAGCCGAGCTTGTGTAGTCCTTCCGTGTTCTCGGATACGACGGAGGACGAGATCGCCAACGTTGAAGGAGCGTTCCTTGACGTTGCGGTCGTGGTAGCGTCGATACCCTCCGGGTACCTTGCCGATTGGACGAGGGCGGCGCGCCGAGCTTCTTCGAGCCTCGTCGATGTCAACTTGTCCGCTCGTCCTCGGAGACGCCTTCGTCGTAGTGCTCCACCGCCGGTGAGTCCCATATGACATCGGCGGGGAGGATTGCTTCGGAGCCGTAGACCGAGAAGTAAGGGGATTGCCCCGTTAGCTTGGAGGGCCGAGTACGTAGCCCCCGCAGTGTGTTGGGTAGTTCCTTGATCCACTTCCCTCTTTTAGAGTTAGCGGCATCGTGTCGCCGCTTCTTGAGAGCGTCGAGCACCATCCCGTTGGTGGGCTCGACTTGTCCGTTGGCCCGAGGATGGGCAAGCGAGACATATCGGACGTTGATCCCACTTGTTCTCGCGGTACTCCGCGTAACCGGTGGTTGTTGAAGTTGGAGCCCGTGTCCGTGATGATGCGGTGGGGTAGTTCGTAGCGATGCACGAGTTCGCCCAGAAGTCGAGTACTCTGTCGCCCTTGGGGCATGTGACCGGCTTGACCTCGATCCACTTGGTGAACTTGTCGATGGCCACCAATACTCTCGTTGAAACCACCCGGCGCGGTTGGCAGCGGCCCAATCATGTCGAGCCCCCAGCAAGCGAAGGGCCAGGTTGGCGGTATGGTGACTAGCTTGTAGGCTGGGACGTGTTGCTGCTTGGCGAAGAATTGGCATCCTTGGCACCTTCTGACGAGTTCTTCGGCGTCGCCCAGAGCTGTGGGCTAATAGAAGGCTCACCGAATGCCTTGCTGACCAGCGTGCGAGAAGACGCGTGGTTGCCGCAGACGCCCTTGTGAATCTCCTCCAAGATGTCCTTGCCTTCTTTCCCCGGGGACGCACTTCATGAGTACTCCGTAAGATGTGCCCCGCTTGTAGAGCTTGTTTCCGACGAGGACGTAGGACTTGGCGCGGTGGATGAGTCGCTCGGCCCAAGTTTTTGTCCGAGGGAACCTTCGCTCGCCGAGGTAGTCGATGAAGGGTTGCCTCCGGTCCACGTCGATCATCATGACCTCCCGTCCACTGGTGCATGCGCCGGGACAAGGGTCGATGGCGCCGGCTCCGGGATGGATGGCGCGTGAAGCTCGTGAACGAAGACACTCGTTGGTACTTGAGCGCGGGTAGAGCCAAGCTTCGACAGGACGCCCGCCGCAACGTTGTTGTCGCGGACGATGTGGTGGAACTCGAGACCGTAGAACTTGTTCTCGAGCTTGGGGACTTCTAGGCGTAGGCGTCCATGTTCTCCTTGTTGCGGTCCCGTGACTTGTTGACTTGATTGATGACCACCGCGGAGTCGCCATAGACTAGTAGCCGCTTGATGCCCATTGACGCCGCGAGGCGGAGCCCGTGTAGGAGAGCTTCGTACTCGGCTTCGTTGTTTGAGACCTTCCGGAAGATCCAGGACGTACTTGAGTTGTTCGCCCGTTGGAGAGATCGAGAGTACCCCCCGCACCTCGCGCCCTCGAGGTTGAGTGAGCCGTCGAAGTACATCACCCAATGCTCGGTCTCCCCGCTTGGAGTAGGTAGCCGATTCTCCCGCCACTCGCCATGAAGTCGACTAGAGCCTCGCGACTTGATGGCCGTGCGTGGCTTGAAGTCGATGGTGAGGGCGCCGAGTTCGACCGCCCACTTGGAGATTCTTCCCGGTAGCATCTTGGTTCCGCAATATGTTGCCGAGCGGGTAGTCGGTGACGACGGAGATCGAGTACTCCTAGAAGTAGTGTTGTAGCTTCCGCGAGGAGATGAGTACGCGTACGAAGCTTCTCGCACAGGCCGATGGCGTGCCTTGGACTCGACAACACCTCGCCGACAAAGTAGATCGGACGCCGGTCTTCCCGCCGCTCGACGATGATGGCGATGACCGACCACGTTGTCGGTGTTTTAGATCGGCAACCTACTAAGGGGAGTACCCGAAGTAGATGAATGTGACTCGCCGAGATTGGTAACTCGAAGGAAGAGACACGTGGCACACAATTTAGACAGTTCGGGCCGCGAGGTGCGTAATACCCTACGTCATGTATGCCGCGTAGCTCGGATTGATTGGGCACGATTACAAGATGGTGCAATAGTGCGCCGTGGGTTGTATGAGATGAGATCGATGCTAGAGAAAGGTCCCCGCCTCGCCTTATATAGTCCGGAGCGGGGTTACAAGTCGGAGTAGGGAGAGAGTACTAGTCAAGTACGTCTAGGAGTCCTCCATACGATGCGGAACATGTACGGCTCCCTAACCGAGTACTACTCCCCGTGTAGTCCTTGTGCTCCACGCCTTCGGGTGCCGTGTAGCGCAAGCCGGTAGTCCCGGGGGCCACCGAGTAGTCGGTCCCGGTACCCACCGAGGTAGTGGGCCCGGGGAGGTCCATACGACAAGCCCCCGAGTACTTTGTAGTCGAGAAGGATAGCTTCAAGTAGTCTTGACGGCCTTAACGAGTAGTCCTCAAGCGTCCCCGAGTACTACAAGTCAAAAGTCCTCAAGAGTAGTCGAAGCATCCCGAGGCCGGGAATGTACTCCGAGCCGATGTTTGAGCAATCTTGAAGCCTTCTCGAGTAGTCCCAAGCGTCCTCGAGTACCGCTTTCGAAGGTCTTCAAAAAAATGCCCGTCTTGTCTTGAAGCCGTAGCCGACATGGAGATGCGATTGCAAAATCGCACTCCATATGGAGTAGCCCCCGAGCCTTAGGTTGAGCCGCGAGGCTCGGGCCGAGGGTCCATCTCGAAGTCTTGGCAAGAAAATCCCGAAAAATCCGGAGAAAAAACCGAAGTACACGTGGCACGGAGCCCACGAGCCTTGAGTCGAGTATTTCCTCTCGAATTGAAGGGTCATCTTGAAGAATGTGTCCTGAGATGCTCTTGAGACTAGCCGCTTCCCAGGTAGTCGAGTAGAAGTAGCCGAGCCCCCAAGGTGAGGCGCGTCGACTAGTAGAATACGAAGGGTCACGCCGAGCCGCCGAGTCGCTTGCGCGTGGACTTAGCCATCCGGCCGTTGCGGAGCCGGTTTGACTTATAAATAGATGCCAAAACCCTTAGGGTTTTTCATCCATTCGAGTTGTAGCCATTTAGTTTCCATTCGAGGTAGATCTCGCTCCCGGCGCTAGTTGCCGCCGTAGCGATCCAAGTGCGCCGCCACCCAAAGCTTTTAGGGTAGCCCCCGAGCGGATGCGCGTGAAGACACTTTGCTCTTGGAGAATGAAGCCATCACCGTCCAAGTCATTGAAAGCCGCCGGGAAGAAGAGGAGCCGCGAAGAGGCCGCCGCGGCTGCCACCGGAGTAGCACCGGCCATGTCTCCACCGCGGGCCGATCCAAGCCGCGAGTGGAAGAAATCAAAGGTGCAGACGGAAGATCCGTTGACTCTCCCGAACAAGTGGGTTCATCAGGGAGAAGGAGGTCGACATGTGGAGGGCCGCCGCTGGAGATCCATATCCTATGGAGAAGGCCGAAGACGAGATTCCAATGTTCGCGCGGTTCGTGGAGCGCGGGCTTGCGCTCCCGGCCAGCGATTTCTTCAAAGGGCTGCTCGGGTACTACGGGATCGAGTACCTGAATCTGAACCCCAACGGCATCTTCCACACCGCAGTCTTCGTGCACTTCTGCGAGGCCTTCCTCGGAATCAAGCCTCATTGGGTTCTTTTCCGGAAGTTCTTCCGCGTCAAGCCGCAGCCAAGTGCCACCAACCCAAGGGTAGTCGGAGGAGCCGGCATCCAGTTGAGAGAAGACGCCGCGGAGCAATATCTGGCGTACAAGCTTGTTGACTCCAACACTGATTGGAAGACGCGGTGGTTCTACATCACGAACCACCACCCTGGCCTGCCGAAGCCGAGCGGAAGGCAGCCCAGGCACCGCGAGTGGTGGAACACGGAGCCCACCATGCAGGAGGGGATCCAGCTTCCCGAGCTGCTGGCACGCATCAAGGTGCTCAGGGAAGCGGGACTGAGGGCCGAGCACGTGGCCTTCAGTTTCATGAAGCGGAGGGTGCAGCTGTTGATGGCTCGAGACACCTTGGGCTTCGAGTACACCGGCGACGACGACACGTCGCGGATGCCCGGAGGCGAGCCGGGACGACGAGAGACATCGTCGAGAGGGCCGTCGCGGATCTTCAAGGATATGCCGCCGTACACGGCGTGCCCCGTTCGGAGTACTCCGCCGCGTGCCCGCCAAAGGAGGTGAGTAGCCGTACTCCCTTAGTCGAGTAGTCCTCACTTGAAGTAGACGTATCGATGTCTTCGTGTCTTGCGGGGAAGACTTGAAAAAGTTCATCTCCGAGCCGCAGCCGCCGCCAAGTGGGATCGAGATCCCGAAGGGAGGGAAGGAAAAAGAGCGGCGAGAAGTCGGTGAAGGCGATGACACCGTCATCGTGGAGGACACCACCGATGACGACGACGACGAAGACGAAGAGACGTTGCAGGACCGCTTTCAGTTGCGGTCGAGGTTTAGCTGTCCAGGCTTACCTCATGTTCCTCTCGGTACAAGACCCCCCGACTAGCACCCGGAGGCTAGCCTCGGCCGCGTCGCCACGGAAGTCGCGCAACCCCCGCCAGGAAGCGGGTGGCGAAGAAGCTTAAGGTCTCGCAGACCACGCCTCGGGAGGTGAAATGCCTTGACTAGAGTAGTCGAGTACCCATCGCACGAGTACCCTTGCCGACGAGTAGTCTCCCTTGTATGCGAGAGGTGCCGCCGGCGGGAGCCCGTCGAAGAGGGCGACGAAGGCGTGTGGGACACGGGGGGGAGCCGCTGGAAGTCGTAGTCCGGCCCCCACCGTCGAGGAGCTCTTGGCACGGCCGGAGCGCCGCCCTCGCTCCGCAGGGGAGCACCGAGCCCGTAGCCGCCGCCGTCGAAGAGGTGGTGGCTTCGGAGCGCAAGAGGGCACCGCGCCGGCCGCCGGCCGCCGCAGAGGAGGCGGTAGCCGCGAGGCGCGAGGAGGAGGCGCCCGCCGAGGGTGGATCGGTCGATACCGCCGCATCCTTGGTGCCCCGGCCGTGACGATAGTCCGGTCGAACTTGTAAGTACCGCATCTTCGCGAGTAGTACTTGTTGTAGTAGTCGAGGTTGACCGACGATCAACCGTGTGTGTTTCTCGCGGGGAAATCCACGGATCCGTCCCGGGGAGGGGGGATGAACCATCTTCGGCGGTAGCGGAGGAAGTCGCGCCACTCGCCGAGGAGTCCGCTCCAGCTTCTCGGGCGGTGCCCAAGCCGCCGGGCCGGCGAAACGCCGCCGCCGGAGGCCGCCGTAGTCGAAGGTGAGTACTCTTCCGAAGCCGTGGAGCTCCTCGAGGAGTAGTCGTAGTCGCCGATGCACTCGTCTTCTCTTTTGACGGGCGCCGAGGCCGAGGGTAGTGACATACCCGCAGGGGTGCCGATGCGAGTCGACACCGAGAGGCCCCGAAGACTGCAGGAGGAGCCCCCGAGCCCGTGGAAGAAGTCGTCGAGGAGGCCGCCGTGGCGGCCGGGGGAGAGGGGGTCACCACGTCACCGCAGGTCGCTTTGGAGGTGGCCATCCGCTCCCCGAAGATCCGGGACGCGAGCCCATCCGCTCTCGCGCCGATGACGGAAGCCACCGCGAGTAGTCGCGGCGGATAGAGGCCGCTCGCGGACGATCTTGTCGAGCCGGTGACGGTGGCGAAGCATCCGGAGGCGATCCGTCGAGCCGAGCAAAGGATGAAGGTAGGTAGCCGTAGCTTTTGAGTAGTCAATCCTTTGTTGTCGAGTACTCGTCCGACTTGAGTTGTCTATGCAAGATGTTGCGGAGAGGTCCCGTGACAAGTCCAACATGCCGCAAGGCTATGGTGACGCGGTGCTCCGGCCGAGGCACCGGAAGAGCAACTTGTGAAGTCGCGGAAGCACGCGGGCGCCATGCGATCGAAGCTCGATGCCGCCTTCGCCAAGTACCACAACGATGTTCAAGAATTGCAGGCGAAGGGCGACGACTTGGTGTGGAAGAATAAGGGCCTCCGCAACAAGAACAAAGGTACGCCGCTGAACTTGTCGGTACTTGTTGGAGGTCGAGAAGTCCCTGACCCGCTGTACTGTTGCCGTGTTGCAGAGCTTGAGGGCCAGGTGGAGCAGCTGAAGTCCTCGGAGACGAGCATGAAGAACCTCTTCTACCGGGAGCAAGAAGCCCGCCAGGTACTCGAGCTCGACTACAAAGAACTTGCCTTCGAGTGCGAGAAGCACATGGAGCTCCGGATTGCATCTGACCGCGATCTCGTCAACTGCTACAAATCCTTGCAGAAGTTGAATGAAGACTGCGAGGCACTGCGGGCCCAACTGAAGGAGCTTGAAGAAGCCGCACTGCCGATCGCAAGGCTCCTGGTGCCGCACCCGGCGGCCCCAAGATTGCTCCACCGGTGGATCGCCTCAAGGAAGCTCCGAGCCGGGCCGGCGGCCTATGTGAAGCACATGGCGAGATCGATCCCAAGACGGGTCTTGGCCTTGATGAAGTCGTACTTCCCGAAGGCCCCAGTGGAAGTAGTCGCCGGCGGGGTAGCCGCCAACCGCTCCGATGAGCAAGATGCGTAGCCGCCGGGAGCGAGATGGCTCCCATCGCGGAGCAAGTAGCTGAGAAGCTTAATCTCTAGTAGCCTTGTAATAGATAGCTAGTAGCCAGGGTTGTACAAAAAACAATTGTAATGAATTGCTTAAGTATCAATGAAAGAAAATTTCCAGCAATGAGTACTCGTAACCGCGATCTCGAGTGTGGAGCCCCATCGTGGAGTAGATGCGAGTAGTCGTACTCGGCGGTAGTGGTCCCGTTGTAGGGAGTAGACAGAAAGAAGTTGATGATCAAACTTTATTGCGAAGAAGTACACCCGGATGGCCGGGGCCGTAGTTTACAGAGTAGTCGCTTGGACCCGGAGGCCGCTTACAGCTGACTAGTGCTAGGGCGGGTAGCCTCTTACGGCGCAAAAGTAGATCCGTAGGTAGCCGTATAGGCTGGATCGCAGATCCGTAGGTAGCCGTGCAGCCGGATCTTGGAGTGTGGTCTCTCGCAGACCGCCGCTAGAGTCCTTGACGCTCGTCGCGCCCCGTGGTCCGTAGGTAGCCGCGCGGGGCGGATCCTCGGAGAGGAGTAGTCCGAGACCGGAGCCGGGACCCGGAGGCCGCTTACGACGAAGGGGTGTTGATGTAGTCATGTAGACTTGAACCCCGGAGTAGTCGTGTAGACTAGGCGTAGAATCGACGGAGCCGGTCGACGTTCCACGAGTTGTTGATGTCTTCGCCTTCAAGTGTTTGGAGGTGGTAGGAGCCCGCCCGGCCACCCTTGTGACGGTGAAGGGACCTTCCCAAGGGGAACGAGCTTGTGTAGTCCTTCCGTGTTCGGATACGGCGGAGGACGAGATCTCCAACGTTAAAGGAGCGTTCCTTGACGTTGCGATCATGGTAGCGTCGATACCCTCTAGGTACCTTGCCGATCGGACGAGGGCGGCACGGCGAGCTTCTTCGAGGCTATCGATGTCAACTCGTCTGCGTCGTCTTCCGAGACGCCTTCGTCGTAGTGCTCCACCGCCGGCGAGTTCCATATGACGTCGGCGGGGAGGATTGCTTCGCAGCCGTAGACCGGAAGTAGGGGGATTGCCCCGTTGGCTTGGATGGCCGAGTCCGTAGCCCCCATAGTGCGTTGGGTAGTTCCTTGATCTACTTGCCCCCTTTGGAGTTAGCGATTGTCGTGTAGCCGCTTCTTGAGGGCGTCGAGCACCATCCCATTGGCGCGCTCGACTTGTCCGTTGGCCCGTGGATGGGGAACCGAGACGTATCGGACGTCGATCCCGCCCGTTCTCGCCGTACTCCCGTAACCGGTGGTTGTTGAAGTTGGAGCCCGTGTCCGTGATGATGCGGTGGGGTAGTCCGTAGCGGTGTACGAGTTCATCCAGAAATCGAGTACTCTGTCGCCCTTGGGACATGTGACCGGCTTGACCTCGATCCATTTGGTGAACTTGTCGATAGCCACCAATACCCCGTTGAATCCTTCGGCGCGCTTGGCGCGTGGTCCAATCATGTCGAGCCCCCGGCAAGCGAAGGGCCGAGTTGGCGGTATGGTGACTAGCTTGTAGGATGGGACGTGTTGCCGCTTGGCGAAGTACCGACATCCTTGGCACCTTCTCGACGAGTTCTTTGGCATCGCCTAGAGCCGTGGGCCGCAGAAAGCTCACCGGAAGGCCTTGCCGACCGGCGTGCGTGGTTGCCGCAGAGGCCTTTGTGGATCTCCTCCAAGATGTCCTTGCCCTCTTCACGAGGGACGCACTTCATGAGTACTCCGGAAGATGCGCCCCGCTTGTAAATCTTGTCCCCGACGAGGACGTAGGACTTGGCGTGGCGGACGAGCCGCTCGGCCGCGTTCTTGTCGGAGGGGACCTTCTCGCTCGCTAAGGTAGTCGATGAAGGGTTGCCTCCGGCCTACGTCGATCGTCATGACCTCCCGCCCACCGGTGGATGGGCCGGGACGGTGGTTGGTGGCGCCGGCTCCGGATGGATGACGCGTGAAGCTCGTGGATGAAGACGCCCGCCGGGTACTTGAGCGCGGGTGGATCCAAGCTTTCGAGAGGACGTCCGCCGCAACGTTGTTGTTGCGGACGATGTGATGGAACTCGAGACCATAGAACTTGTTCTCGAGCGTGCGGACTTCTAGGCGGTAGGCATCCATGTTCTCCTTGTTGCGGTCGCAGGACTTGTTGACTTGGTTGATGACCACCGCGGAGTCGCCGTAGACCCGCAGCCGCTTGATGCCCAATGAAGCCGCGAGGCGGAGCCCGTGTAGGAGAGCTTCGTACTCGGCTTCGTTGTTTGAGACCTTCCGAAGATCCGCAGGACGTACTTGAGTTGTTCGCCCGTTGGAGAGATCAAGAGTACCCCCGCACCCACGCCCTCGAGGTTGAGTGAGCCATCAAAGTACATCACCCAATGCTCTAGTCGCACCGTGGGAGTAGGTAGCCGGTTCTCTCGCCACTCGCCATGAAGTCGACTAGTGCTTGCGACTTGATGGCCGTGCGTGGCTTGAAGTCGATAGTGATGGCGCCGAGCTCGACCGCCCACTTGGAGATTCTTCCGGTAGCATCTTGGTTCCGCAGATGTCGCCGAGCGGGTAGTCCGTGACCACGGAGATTGAGTACTACCGGAAGTAGTGTTGTAACTTCCGCGAGGTGATGAGTACCGCGTACGCAGCTTCGCACGTGCCGATAGCGGCCTTGGACTACGATAAAACCTCGCCGACGAAGTAGACTGGGTGCTGGACCGGGTAGGCGTGGCCGTCTTCCTGCCGCTCGACAACGATGGCGGTACTGACCACGTGAGTAGTCACAGCGAGGTAGAGCAAGAGCTGCTCGCCCTTGTGAGGAGCCGTGAGGATCGGTGGCTTTGACAGGAAGTCCTTGAGCTGGGCAAGGGCTTGATCCGCCTCCGGAGTCCACACGAACTTCTCTTGAAGCTTGAGTAGTTTGAAGAAGGGGAGCCCCCGTTCTCCTAGCCTCGAGATGAATCGCTTCGCCGCCGCCATGCACCCTGTCAGCTTCTGGACGTCTTTGATGCTCGTGGGAGCTCGCATGCTGGTGATGGCGGAGATCTTCTCGGGGTTGGCTTCGATGCCGCGCCGGGCCGATGATGAAGCCGAGTAGTTTGCCCGAAGGTCGCCGAAGACGCACTTGTTCGGGTTGAGCTTCCGGCGGTACTCGCGCAGTGATGCGAAAGTCTCTTCAAGGTCGTTGATGAGGGTACTGGAGTTTCTGGTCTTGACGACCACGTCGTCCACGTAGGCCTCGACGTTCTTGTTGAGCTGCCTCTTGAAGCGGACCCCGGATAGCTCGTTGGTAGGTAGCGTCGGCGTTCTTGAACCCGAAGGACATGGTCGTGTAGCAATGACGCGCCAAACGGGGTGATGAACGCGGTCTTCTCCTAGTCTTCTTCCTTGATCGCGATCCGGTGGTACCCGGAGTAGCGGTCCGAGGGAAGCGAGCAGTCGCAGCCCGCCGTGGAGTCGATGACTTGATCAATCCGCGGCAACCCGAAGGGGTCCTTGGGGCGGTGCTTGTTGATGTCGGTGTAGTCGACGCACATCCTCCACTCGTTCGAGTTCTTCTTGCGGACGAGGACGGGGGTTGGCGAGCCACTCGGGATGGAAGACTTCTCCGATGAAGCCACCGCGAGTAGTTTGGCGAGTTCTTTCTTGATGGCGCCCCGTCCGTCGTCGGCAAAGCGTCGGAGGTGTTGTCGCTTGGGGGTGGCCTTAGGATCGACGTTGAGGCGCGTGCTCAATCGGCTCCCCGGCACTCCCGGCATGTCCGTCGGCTTCCACGCGAAGATGTCGCGGTTAGCCCGAAGGAAGCCGATGAGCGCGTCTTCCTATTTGGGGTCGAGGCCGGCCCCGATGGTGGTGGTCTTGCTTCGGGATCGCCTATTCCAAGGTCGATCGTCTTGACGAGTACCTCCTCGGTGGGCCGAGGCTTGTTGGTGCCGTCGGACTTCTCCGGGATGTCGAGTTCACTTGTGGCAAGTTTCTTCGATGCAGCGTAGACCTCCATCATCGCGTTGGGTACATGATTTGTGGAGGCGATCTGCACGGCTTCTGTGTCGCAGTCGTGGGAGATCTTTAGGTCCCCTTAAAGGGAGAGTACACCGGCCGGGCTTGGCACCTTGAGTACCAAGTAGGTGTAGTGGGGCACCGCCATGAACTTGGCGATGGCCGTCCGCCGAGGATGGTGTGGTAGGAGGTCTCGAAGTCCGCGACCTCGAACTTGATGTACTCGGTACGATAGTTGTCCCGAGATGCCCCGAAGGTAATCGGCGGGACCACCGAGCCCGGTGGAATAGCCGCGTTGCGGGGACGATGATGTAGAAGGGCATGTTGCTCTTGGTGAGCATATGGGTGATGTCGAGCTTCATTTTCTTCAAGGTTTTGGTGAAGAGGACGTTGAGCGCACTTCCACCGTCGGTGAGCACCTTGTTGAGTTTGGAGCCCGCCACCGTTGGCTTCGGGACGAGGGGGAATCGTCCCGGTTCGGAGAAGCCGGTCCATTGATCCGCGCGGGAGAAGGTGATGGGTACCTCCGACCACCCGAGAGGGGTCGGGACCACCGGTTCAATGGACATCACTTCACGACGGGTAGCCTTCTCGCTCCAACCTCGCCGGGCAATCCGCCGAAGAGGACGTTGACGGTCTTGTCGGGCTCCCGGAAGTCGTTGTTGTCGCCGTCCTTCTTCTTGCCCTTTTGGTCGTGAGGGTGCGGTGGCTCCGCGTATCCTTGAGTGCATGCCTTAGTTGGTAGCACCGTTCGGTGGTGTGGTTGTCGTTTGGATGCCACGGGCACTTCTCCTTCGACGAGGTCTTTGAAACCGCCGGAGTTCTTCTTCGAGTTCCCTTTCGCAGGCGCCGGATGGCCGCGACGGTGTTGTCCGGCTTGCGTTTGCGGTTGGGACCCAGCGGTTGTTGTTGTTGTTGTTGCGGCCGCCTTGGTTTGCGTTGCCGCGCTGCCGCCGCCCTGGTTCTCGCTTGGTCTTGCCATGGATGGCGTCGTACTTGCCATTGGCCTTGTCCTCTTCATCCGCCCAAGATGTGATCATGTCCTTGAGGTGGGGGATGGACCAAAGACGGCGGCGACCGAAGTCTTCGAAGGTGCGGCGGTGGTAGAGGCCGTCCCGGAAGAGGTCGATGACCTCCTTGTCGGTGACGTCGTCGGCGGTAGCGCGCTTGTCGAAAAAGCGGTGCATGTACTTGCGGAGGGTCTCGCCTTGTTCCTACTTGATCATGGCCGTGTCCATACGAGTACCCGTCCGCCCATGGCGCCCGCGAAGTTGCTTGTGAACTGCTCCTTCGATCGGTCCCACTTGTCGATCGAGTGCTTGTCCGGCGACTCGAGCCATGTGAGTGGTGCCTCGGTCCCGAGCGAGAGGGGAAGTAGAGGCACTTGGTGTCGCCGTTGCCGCCGCCGTTCTCGATGGAGAGGGCGTAGCACCCGAGCCACCGGATGGGATCCGCTTCGCATCGTACTTGGTGATCCCTAAAGGCTTGAACTTGTCGGGGAGGAGCAAGTTGCGAAGTCGAGGTGAGAAAGTAGGGAAGCCGTCGCCCTCGACCGTAGTGGTCGACTTCTTCCGCCGCGGCTCTTCAATTTTCGGCGGGCGTCGTAGCCGCCCGCGAGGCGCCGCAGGTGTGGTCGTTCGCGTGGCCTCGGCCGCCGCGATCGCCGCCGCCTCCGGCCCTCTTGTTCGCCCCATGATTGGAGCTTCCGCGGTCGGCTGCCGCCGCCGCCGTCGGGATCGTTGCCGCCCCCGCCGGCTGGAGCGCGGTGAGGGACGACTTCTCGGTTGCTGTGGTCGCGCTGTGAAGGTCCGCCGGCGTTGGAGCGACGACGGTTTGGCTCGGCTGGGAGGTCAGCTCGAGTACGGTTGGGACCGTTGCCAGCGCTGCGACTTGTAGCCTCGTTGTCGTGTTGCATGGCAGGGGGAGGCTGATTGACCCTGTTGTCGACTCGCATGAAGTAGGCATCTTCAGCAAGCTTGGCGATGACCTCCCCAGCGCGGATGTCCTGAGCCTGACGTGCGATCATTGTGATTGGCATGAGGCATTGCTTTGGGGTGGTGTGTACTCTGCTCTCGACTGCCTCGAGAGCTTCCGCAAGGTTGCGGATGGGGAAGTTGTCGCGGAGACGTCGGCGACGTTCGCTGCGCTTCCGGTTGCGCTCACATCGAGCGTCTCTCGTTGGCGTTAGTCTCATCCGCCGGAGCGTCGGCGAGAGAGCTCGTCGGAGGAGATGTCTTCCGTGTACTTGTCCCGAGCCGTGCCCGAAGGCCCCGGGGTGTCGCCGGCAGCCATGAAGACTTGGCGATTGGGGGTGCCAAGGCCGGACTCGTAAAACCGCCACCTCGGTTGGCGTGTTTGAGTGAGCCCGGGTGAGCGGTGTTCCCTCCCGGAACGGCGGTGAGTCGATGTAGGCGATGTAGCGTGAGTCTCCGCTTATCGGGTCGGCGGGCTTGCGGTTGGCGCGCAGACGTATCTCCCGGCCGGTGTGGATGTTATAACTAGCCCGGAGGCCGGTCCCGACAAAGGAAGCTCAGTGGAGTTGTCCTCGGACTCGGGCTCCTCGGGGGTCCGACCCGAAGTCGAACTCGTAATCCGGGTTCGAGTAGAACTCGGAGAGAGGGCTGGAGTCCGGAGCGCAATCGGGGGTGGCGTCGGAGTCCGAGTTGTACTCGGCACGGGCTCCTTGCCGGCCCCGGCGCGAAGTGGGAGCCCCCGTGCGGGCCCGCCGAGGATGCGGGGGCCACGCGCGGAGCGCTCGCGAGGTGTGGGGACCGCCTGCGATGGCCGAGCAACCGGCTCGCATGCCATGGCCCATGGCGACGTCGAGTTCGAGTTGGAAGTGGACTCGAGCTCGAAGTCGGCGTGGTGGTTGAAGAGCGAAATTTCGCCGACCCTGCGGCGAGTTCGCCCCCGTGACGACTTCCCCGGAAGCGTCACGAGGCCGGGCTTCGGGTTGGGCGGCACGGTGAGGCGGCGGCCGGAAGGAACCCGCACCGTCGGCGGTACGGACCCGGGCGCCGAACACGAAGGTGTCGCCGCGTTTGAAGGCGACGGTTGGCTTGAAGTAGATAGGAGCCGTCGAGTTCGCCATGTGATCTCGGGAGAGAGCCCCTACCCGGCGCGCCGCGTGTCGGTGTTTTAGACCGGCAACCTACTAAGGGGAGTACCCGAAGTAGATGAATGTGACTCGCCGAGATCGGTAACTCGAAGGAAGCGACATGTGGCACACAATTTAGACAAAGTTCGGGCCGCGAGGTGCGTAATACCCTACGTCCCGTATGCCGTGTAGCTCGGGATTGATTGGGCACGATTACAAGATGGTGCAATATTGCGCCGTGGGTTGTATGAGATGAGATCCGATGCTAGAGAAAGGTCCCCGCCTCGCCTTATATAGTCCGGAAGCGGTGGTTACAAGTCGGAGTAGGGAGAGAGTACTAGTCGAGTACGTCTAGGAGTCCTCCATACAAGGCGGAACATGTACGGCTCCCTAACCGAGTACTACTCCCGTGTAGTCCTTGTGCTCCACGCCTTCGGAGTGCCGTGTAGCGCAAGCCGGTAGTCCCGGGGCCCACGGAGTAGTCGGTCCCGGTACCCACCGAGGTAGTGGGCCCAGGGGAGGTCCATACGACACACGTGAGTAGTCGAGCAAGGTAGAGCGAGAGTTGCTCGCTTTTGCGAGGAGCCGTGAGGACCGGTGGCTTCGATAGCAAGTCCTTGAGCCGAGCAAGGGCTTGGTCCGCCTCCGGGGTCCACACGAACTTCTCTTGGTGCTTGAGTAGTTTGAAGAAGGGGAGCCCCCTGTTCTCCGGCTTCGAGATAAATCTGTTCAAGGCCGCCATGCACCCGGTCGGCTTCTCGGACATCTTTGATGCACGTAGGAGCTTTCATGCCGGTGATAGCGGAGATCTTCTCGGGGTTGGATTCGATGCCGCGTTGGTCGATGATGAAGCCGAGTAGTTTGCCCGAAGGTACACCGAAGATGCACTTGTTCGGGTTGAGCTTCCGGCCGTATCGGCGCGAGGGATGTGAAAGTCTCTTCAAGGTCGTCGATGAGGGTACCGGAGTTTCGTCGTTCTTGACGACCACGTCATCCATGTAGGCTTCGACGTTCTTGTTGAGCCGCCTCTTGAAGTAGGCCCGGATAGCTCGTTGATAGGTGGCGCCGGCGTTCTTCAACCCGAAGGACATGGTCGTGTAGCAAGACACGCCAAACGGGGGTGATGAACGCGGTCTTCTCCTCGGTCTTCTTCCTTGATCGCGATCCGGTGGTACCGGAGTAGCGGTCGAGGAAGCGAGAGCAGGTCGCAGCCCGCCGTGGAGTCGATGACTTGATCAATCCGCGGCAACCCGAAGGGGTCCTTAGGGCAGTGCTTGTTGAGATCAGTGTAGTCGACGCACATCCTCCACTCGTTCGAGTTCTTCTTGCGGACGAGGACAGGGTTGGCGAGCCACTCAGGATGGAAGACTTCTCCGATGAAGCCACCGCGAGTAGTTTGGCGAGTTCCTTCTTGATGGCATATCGTCCGTCGTCGGCGAAACGGCGGAGGTGTTGTCGCTTGGGGTGGCCTTAGGATCGACGTTGAGGCAGTGCTCAATCAACTCCCTGGGCACTCTTGGCATGTCCGCTGGCTTCCACGCGAAGATGTCGCGGTTAGCCCGGAGGAAGTTGATGAGCGCGTCTTCCTATTTGGGGTCGAGGCCGGCCCCGATGGTGGTGGTCTTGCTGGAGTCGCCTGTCCCGAGGTCGATCGTCTTGACCAGGACCTCCTCAGCTGGCTGAGGCTTGTTGGCTTTGTCAGACTTCTCAGGGATGTCGAGTTCACTTGTAGCAAGCTTTTCCGACGCAGTGTAGACCTCCATCATAGCGTTGGGTACTTGATTCGTAGAGGCGATCTCCACGGCTTCCGTATCGCAGTCGTGTTAGATCTTCAAGTCCCCTTGGAGAGAAAGTACACCTGCTGGACTTGGCATCTTGAGTACCAAGTAGGTGTAGTGGGGCACCGCCATGAACTTGGCAATGGCCTTGGCCCGCCGAGGATGGTATGGTAGGATGTCTCGAAGTCCGCGACCTCGAACTTGACGTACTCAGTACGATAGTTGTCCCGGATTCCCCGAAGGTAACTGGCAGGACCACTGAGCCTAGTGGGATAGCCGCGTTACCAGGGACGATGCCGTAAAAAGGCGTGTTGCTCTTGGTCAGCATGTGGGTGATGTCGAGCTTCATCTTCTTCAAGGTCTTGGTGAAAAGGACGTTGAGACCGCTTCCACCGTCGATGAGGACCTTGTTAAGCTTGGAGCCCGCGACCACCGGCTTCAGGACGAGGGGAAACCGCCCTGGTTCGGAGAAGCTGGTCCATTGATCCACGCGGGAGAAGGTAATGGGTACCTCCGACCACCTGAGAGGGGTCAGGACCGCTGGTTCAATGCTCATGACTTCTCGACGAGTAGCCTTCTGCTCCCTTCTGCTAGGTAGTCCGTCGAAGAGGACGTTGACAGTCTTGTCGGGTTCCTGGAAGTCACTGTTGTCTCCATCGTTCTTTTTCTTGCCTTTTTTGTCGTGAGGGTGCGGTGGCTCTGGAGTACTCTTGAGTGCATGCCTGAGTTGGTAGCACTGCTCGGTGGTGTGGTTGCCGTTCAGATGCCACGGGCACTTCTCCTTCAGCAAGTCTTTGAAGCCACCGGAGTTCTTCTTCGAGTTCTCTTTCGCAGGGCGCTGGATTGCCACGACAGTGTTGTCTGGCTTGCGCTTGCGGTTGGGACCCGAGTAGTTGCTGTTGTTGCGACCGCCTTGGTTCCCATTGTTGCCGCTGCTGCCGCCCGTGTTCTGCTTGCTTTAGCCACGGATGGCATCATACTTGGCGTTGGCATTGTCTTCTTCATCCGCCCAGGACGTGATCATGTCCTTGAGGTGGGGGATGGACTTGGGGCGGCGACGACCGAAGTCTTCAAAGGTGCGGCGATGGTAGAGGCCGTCTTGGAAGAGGTCGATGACCTCCTTGTCGGTGACGTCGACTACGGCGGCGCTTGTCGAAGAAACGACGCATGTACTTGCGGAGGGTCTCGCCTTGTTCTCGTTTGACCATGGCCGTGTCCATGCGAGTACCCGAGCGGCCCATGGCTCCCGCGAAGTTGCCGGTGAATCGCTCCTTCAGCTGGTCCCACTTGTCGATCGAGTGCTTGTCCAGCGACTCGAGCCATGTGAGCGGGGCTTGGTCCAGGCGAAGCGGAAGTAAGGGCACTTGGTGTCGTTGTTGCCTCCGGCGTTCTTGATGGAGAGGGCGTAGCACCTGAGCCACTGGATGGGGTCCTGCTTCGCGTCGTACTTGGTGATCCCCAAAGGCTTGAACTTGTCGGGGAGGAGCAAGTTGCGAAGTCGAGGTAAGAAGGCGGGGAAGCCGTCGTTGTCGCCTGTAGTGGCTGACTTCTTCCACTGCAACTCTTCGATCTTCTGGCGGGCATCGTAGCCGCCCTGTGAGGCTCCGGAGGCGTAGCTGTTCGCGTGGTCTCGACCGCCGCGACTACCGCCGCCGCCGGCCCTCCTGTTGGCTCCGTGGTTGGAGCTCCCGTCGTCGCTGCCGCCACCGTCGGGGTCACGGCCGCCGCCGCCATGGGCGCGGTGAGGGACGCCTCGCGCTGTCTTGTTGCCACCCCGTGAGGATCCGCCGGCGTTTGCACGAGTGCGGTTGGACCGAGCCGGAAGCTCGGCTCGAGTACGGTTGCGGCCGAGGTCGGCGCCGCGACTTGTAGCTTCGTTGTCGCGGTTCCCCGGCGGGGAGGAGGCCGGTTGACCCCGTTGTCGACCCGCATGAAGTAAGCGTCTTCGCCGAGCTTGGCGATGACTTCTCCAAAGACGTATTCCCCGAGCACCGGCGTGCGATCGCCGTGATCGACATGAGGCAATCGCTCGGGGGTAGTGTGAACTCGCTCTCGACCGCCTCGAGAGCTTCCGCAAGGTTGCGGATGGGAAGGTTCTCTCGCAGACGCCGCGCCGTTCGTTGCGCTTCCCGTTACGCTCACGTCGAGCGTCTCCGGTGGCGGCGGCCTCGTCCCAGTGCATCGAAGACAGCGCCTCGTCCGCGGAGATGTCTTCAAGGTACTTGTCTTGAGTCGTCCCCCGAAGGTCCCGGTGTGTCGCCGGCGGCCATGAAGACTTCGCGATCGGGGGTGCCAAGGCCGGGACTCGCAGCTCGCCACCTCGCTTGGGGAGTACGAGTCGGCCTCGGGCAAGTGGTGTTCCCTCCTGGAACGGGAGCGAGTCGATGTAGGCGACGTAGCATGAGTCTCCACTTATCAGGTTAGCGGGCTTGCGGTCTGGCCAGTAGAAAAATCTCCCAGCAGGTGTGGACGTTATAACTAGTCCAGAGGCCGACCCTGATAAGGGATGCTCAGTAGTGTTGTCCTCGGACTTGGGATCCTCTGGGTCCGACCCGAAGTCGAACTCGTACGCGGAGTCCGAGTAGAAGCCGGAGAGGGGGTTGGAGTCCGAAGCGTGGCCGGGGGCAGTGTCGGAGTCTGAGTTGTACTCGGGTACGGGCTCCTTGCCGGCCCGGCGCGAAGAGGGAGCCTCCGTGCGGCCCCGCCGACGATGCGGGGGGCCACGCGTGGAGCGCTCACGGGGTGGTGGGACCACATACGATGCCCGAGTAGCCGGCTCGCATGCGATAGCCCACGGAGACGTCGAGTTCGAGTTGGAAGCGGACCCGAGCTCGAAGTCAGCGTGATGGTTGAAAAGCGAAATTTCGCCGAACTTGCCGGCGAGTTTGCCTGTGACAACTTCAGGAAGCGTCACGAAGCCGGTCTCCGGGTTGGGCGGCATGGTGAGGCGGCGCTGGAAGGACAACACTACTGGCGCACCGACTGTCGGTGTTTTAGACCGGCAACCTACTAAGGGGAGTACCCGAAGTAGATGACACGTGGCACACAATTTAGACAGGTTCGGCCCGCGAGGTGCGTAATACCCTACATCCTGTATGCTGTGTAGCTCTGGATTGATTGGGAACGATTACAAGATGGTGCAATTGTACGACGTGATATGGGATGTTGAGAGAGGGGTCCCTGCCTCGCCTTATATAGCCCGGGAGGCAGGGTTACAAGTCGGAATAGGGAGAGAGTACTAGTCGAGTACGTCTAGGAGTCTTCCATGCAGTGCGGGACATGTACAGCTTCCTAACTGAGTACTTCTCCTCCGTAGTCCTTGTGCTTCACGCCATCAGGTGTCGTGCAGCGCAAGTCGGGTAGTCCCAGGGGCCCACCGAGTAGTCGGTCCTGGTACCCACCGAGGTAGTGGGCCCAGGAAGGTCCATACGACAGTTCCTCACACTTGGAGGCATGCTTTTCCTTAAACAAGGCAAGATCAGCAAGGAAAATAGAGCAATCAGCACAATTTGTTTCATCAGAAACAACAGGGCTAGCCTTAAGGGAATCAATTTCAAGCTTGCTATCAAGAACATATGTTTCTAGCTCAGCCACTCTAGTCCTAGCATCCTCGAGTGAAGCCCTAAGCTCTTTTCTCATTTTCTTGGCCTCTCTAAGCATGTCATCACGATTATCAAGCAACAAGCCAAGTCATTCATTCTCCTGATGCAAGAAGGGAAGTTCATCACGCACCTCGTCGTCGGAGTCAGAGTCCGAGTCGCTCTGTGTGCTCTTCTTGCTGCCGGAGCTCAGCACCATGGTGCAGAAGCCGTCTCTAGCGAAGCAGCTCAGCCCGCTCAGGTTCTTGGATGACTTCCTGCTCTTGCGACGATCACCTTCATCTTCACTGCTGCTTGAGCTCGAGGTGGAGTACGCGGAACTGGAGTCGACGTCGCTCGCTCCAACCATGCTCGGGCCTTGCCTCGACTCTCTTTCTTCCTCGATCGTCGCTCGTCCTTGTGCTTGTTCTTGTGCTTGCTCTTGTGATCACGCCTCGATCGGCACTTTCCATCCATCCTCGACTTGTGCTTGTAGCCGTCCTTGTTCTCGACTTTCTCCAGGCAGTCGGCGACGAAGTGTCCCGGCTTGCCACACTAGAAGCATGTCCTCGTGTTCCTCCTCACGTTCACCCGGTTCTCGTGCAGCCTCACGAACCTCCTAGTCAGCAACGCTAGCTCATCCTCGCCAAGCACGTCGAACTCCTCATCTGGCATAGACATCAAAGAGGACAAAGAGAACATCCTGGTGGATGGGTTAGTGTTAGCTTTTCCTTTCGAACCACCGACGAGAGCAAGACTATGAGAGTCGGCTCGGGCCCTCGAGCTTGGTTGTCATGCCCCTATCCACCTCGCCCGATTTGAGCTTCGAGAACGGACTCGTTCACCGTCAAAGTGTTCTCCGACTCCACAATGGCCTCGAACTTTCCGCCCCAAATCGTACGATCCAAAGAGTGTAAGAGCTTGACAGCTCTATCATGATCATCGTACAGGAGCATGTCCACATTGGCCCTCATGTTGTTCACAACCACCGTGAACCTCTGAAACAAGACATCGATGGACTCACCGGGGAGATGAGTGAAGTTCTTGTACTCTCTCCGGTAGGTCGCATACATCCGTGCCTGAACCTGGGCATTCCCAACATGAGCCTCCTTCAACACCAACCAGATTCTACAAGCTAAGTGCTCGGTGTGCACCCGATCGAACTCAGGATGACACAAAGCACGAAACAAGTAGTCGACCGCCTTATTGTTGGCGTCGAACATGTCCCTCGATCCTGGAGCAAGGAAGTTCATCTACTCGGGACATAGCTCGTGTCCACCGTGACATCCCAAAGGATCTGACCCTTTCCGCGGAGGAACGCCGCCATCCGCTTACTCCACATCTGGTAGTTCTTCCCATCGCAGTGTGGAGGACCCGAACCCCGTTCCTGGTACGTCATCTTTGAATCTTAGACTGGTTAGAGTCAATAAAGACCCGAACCTGCTCTGATACCACTTGAAGGACTGTTTAGGCGACCAGAGAGGGGGGGAGTGAATGGGAGCCAATAAAAATTCTTCTCGAAGGAGATTGAAACTCCAACAAGATGAACTCGCTCGGTCGGACCCCCAAAATCACATTCTCCACACTTCTACCTTCCGTTTGTCAAAACCACGTAGCCACTGGAGTGCTACTGGTCCTAGGAACAAACACTACCAGCAAACTCAACTCCTACGCACCCACGACAGCGGAAACAACTCGGGAGCCAGCTGTCTAGAGTGGGCGGTTAGACCGGGTATGGGGGGTGGTTAGATCGCCTCCACCAGGCAACCAAGAAATCCTCCGAAACACCTCTTCTGAGCACCAAAACGCACCACAGTTTCACTAACAGAGATCTCTGGTCAAGGCCGTGCTAGCTACCAGAAAATCTTGGTGACAACCAAAACTTCACCCAGGGGCCTAGGGGCGGTTAGACCGGCAACCAGGGGCGGTCTAACCTCCTGTACCCAGCAAAGAACTCCAAGCAAGAACTCCTAGCAAACGACACGAAAACGGCCCGAAATTTCACCCAAACGCTCCTCCGATCAAGGGTAACAAACTCACAGAGGAAAATCCGGCGAAATCAAAACTTCGACCTGGAAGGCCCAGGGCGGTTAGACCGCCCCCTCCAGACGGTTAGACCGCCCCTTCCAGAAAACCTACCCACGGGTCAAACCTCAACTTCCCATCTCCCGAATCACTCCACGGATTGCAGCGAAACTTCGGGAATAGCTGGGTTACCTCCTGGGCAACCACTACCTCAAAGGAATCGACCCGAATCGCTCACAATCAAGAAGAATTGAAGAAATCTCCTCTCTAGGACAAGAAATCGCCCAACTCGAAAAACCACCAAATCGAGTCCCTTAACTCACGGATTTGGGAGGGGAATCACAGCCCAAAGAACCACGAAGGGTTCCCACAAATTACCCCCATCAAATCCCCAAGAGCAAGGTCCCGGAAACACTCCAAGAAAACCACCAAGAGAGGGCTCCGAAAATCACCACCAAGAACAACCGGGAACAACACAACAAGGCCTTGAGGAACCACGCCGAATCATCTATACATAGCAAGAAGGTTCATACAAGGTCCAGCTTGCCGCTTGATCATCCGACCCTCTCACAACATCTCACCATGAAGCTCTCAAGCTAGTCCTATCGAAATCCTAAGAAAATAGGAAGGGAAAATAAAAAAGCAAATGAACTAGGGTTTTAAGAGTTGGCTGCCATCCATCCCCTCAAAGAGTATATATGGAGGCACCCAAAAGTCTAAACTACCTTACTTAATAACTAGGGATACAAGCCCCTCAAGGGCGAATTTGGAAGTCTTCAGATTTTCTTCATCGGACGGATGCCTGGCGACCGCAACCTGCTTAGCCTCGACGCAAGCCTTGCGATCCCGATGCATGTCCTCCGCTTCGAAGCATCTCGGCGCCAGCGACCAAGGCAGTCAGACCGCCCTCCCTGGGCGGTTAGACCGGCCGGGCAATCCGACCCGCCCAGAAGTCCGACCGCCCCTCCTGGGCGGTTTAACCGGCCTAGGTGGCCGCGCCTCCTCGTCGAGTCTTCGGCCTCGGTTTGTGGCTCAACCGAGTAACCCAGTGGTTTTCTGGTGTACCACTGCAAACCCCGCGAACTCGGTGTAGCCTCCGCCAATCTCCACTCATGACTTGGCTCCCACGTAGTCCTCGGCTCGACCTTGGTTTTAAGTCTCTACCAAGAAACCGTCCATGACTTTATCTTCTTGTTCATGCCACCATGCGGCCCGCGATGACCCCCGCCGGCCACCGGTCCCTCGAACGAAGCCTACTTGTCTTCTCCACACCTGGAGGCCTCACCGGCGACGACCTTTCGCGCTTGTTCTTCACCTGCACCAACACGAGTCAAGCCGCAACCTGCACCTGCAATACTTAGCCAAGAATCAGTCCACGCAACATTGTCAATCACTCATCACACAAGGAAGTGACCATCCACCGGTCCTCGAACCACACATGGTCCTCAGCCAGCTGATAGAAGTCTTCACCTAGTGGATGATGGTTTTGTTGTCTTCAAGTGGGATAATCTTGCCGTCAAAGGGGGCCCCTAATCCAAGCCCTCATCAAGAGAGTTCCCGTGCCGTCTCATTAAGGTACTAGGCTTACCGGTCCCATTTCCAACAAGTGCTTAGTACGTTCAAAAGCTTAGCCCACAAAAGCCACTGGACTGGAGCCCAGATCCCATGCTCTTACCACATGAGCAATCCATTTATAAAGATTTTATGATTCCAACCTAAGAACCTAATCTCACGAGTGACGAGCATCACTTGACTTGCACCGGTCCTATAGCATGGCAGCTATCGACCTAGCATACTAGTGATAGAGCATAGGTACCTAAGGATCATGCAACTAGGGTTTCAATTCAACTCCTGAAACGTAAATGCACAATCATAGCAAAACATAATTGCATAATTTTAAAAGACGTGGTTAATGATCCGGGCTTGCCTTCACTGGCAAGGTTGTCCTTGGGCCCTTCTGGACTTTGGTCCAGGTCTTGATCTACGAACACGTGCTGCAGTTCTTCGTCATCACCTCCATCTCCTCCTTCCGGCACGAGCGTATAACTACTGTCGGAAAGATCTACACGAGGATGCAAATGGAAGATTTATTTGACAATTTTTAATTTAACTGACTACAATCAATAAATGACAACACCGGGGTGCATGGTTGACCACATTCACCTAGATAAGAAATAAATTCAGCATACTCTTCCAAAAAGGAACAATATGCAGCTCTTTATTAATTATTCTTTTGATAGTGATTGTGTACATATATATATATGTGGAAATAAATTAATTTAAATTCACAAAAAGCAAGGGTTGGTAACATTTAGCTTTTTAACAAGATTTACACACACACAAGGTCATTAGAGGTGGGTTGGTGATTTTCCCATTTAATTGACTATTAAACCTTAAATTGCTTCCACATCTCTTATTCATAAAATAAATTATTAAAGTTCATTGAGGGGTGTTATTAAGCACTATGAACCAAAACAAGGCCACTGCACACACATGCACACTTAGGCGAGCTACGAATTTAATTATATCGAAAATAACAAAAGCTAGCTAGTAAAACAAGGTAAATGCATACAAAAATAAATAATAAGCATCCAAATGATCCTAACTTTCTCCCACATGATCTCTGGTTCAAAACTAGGCTACAAAAATCATTTGGTCAGATCCTGCTTAAATAGAAAACAATTCATATAAACCGATTTACAACATAACTTTGTGCAATTTTTGGTACAGGATCTAGTCATAACATAACACACAACATATCCAAAAATTAGCTACAGAGTTCTTATAGAGTTTGAGATACAACAGATCTAGGTTTTTCACATTTCTATTTTTCATGCAACAGTTATCAGGAAACAGACTTGACAAGTTCAACAAAAGTTGTAGGGTTTTTCACCAGGAATCTAGTAAAATTGGGTTTGCATTTTTCTAAATTTTCTACGATTTTCTATGGATTTTACAAAAATCAGCAAGGTGACTTTACTATTTGAGGTAAGGTTTTGCAGACAGGCCCCTGGAAAGGGTTTTCTATTGCAGAAGGGTCCTTACTTTGCACAAACCACCCTGGAAACAAAAGGGGTTTCACAATGTAGCCCTTGGGGAAATTGGCCGGCGTGGCCGGCGCTATTCCGGCGAGCCCCGGTGGGCCGCGGTCGGCGGAAGCGGTCGGAGGATGGACTGAGAGCCTCCTAGGCTCGGTTTTTGGCCGGAGTTGATGCCGAGGAGCGGCCGGTGGCAGTGCTTGCAGAGGTCAGGCGGCGGCGGCGGCCACCAGGAGCTCGGCTCCGGCGAGGTGGCGGCTCGGTTGGAAGAGTGAGCGAGTCGGCGAGCTATCGTAGGTGCAAGAGGAGGTGGAGGATGTCTTGGTTGGGTATGCCACCGGTCGGAGCCTGGGATTCGCCGCAGCTGCCTCTAATGGCGCCGACGGAGCGGTTCGACAGTGGAACGACAGGCGCATGAGGATGCCCAGCGGTGCCCCTTTTATAGTGGCTTTGCCCTCTCTGTGAAGCAAGGGAAGAGCGAGGGGAGGGGGAAAGGTCGGCCACGGGCAGGGGCCGGGTGGCACGCGGACAGCGCGGGCGAGGGCCGGGTGTGTGTGACACCCTAAAAATTCCATCACTAAAATCACTTAGCAACTTAAAATTAGTCTTAAGGATTCAAAGAATTTAAATTTCTATTTAAATTGAGCTCTAAAATATTAAACATAATTTAATAAACTTAGAGACAACAAGTGTTTGTGCATCATCGGTTGGCTTGCATGGGTTTTGGTTGCTTGTGTCGTTTCTAAAAAGTTTATAAAATTATTGAGAAAAAGTTTGAAAAGGTTTGATTTGAATTTGAAATGAAAATGATTTGAAAATGAAGTTTGAAAAAGAAAAACAAAAAAAAAGAAACCAAGACCGGCCACCCTTTCAGCCCAGGCGGCCCAAGCGGCCCATCAAACCACCCCGCGCCGGCCCACTTCTCTCCTCTTCTCCTTTTCTTTTTCCCCGCGCGGCGACGATCGGGGCCCGCCCGTCGGCCTCCCCTTCCCCCCTTTCCTTTCTTCTTCCTCCCGCCGCCCACCCGAGCCGCCCCGCCGCGCGCGATCCCCGCCGCACCCGGCCGCCTCCCCCACCTTCCTTTCCTCTCCCCACACGTCAATTAAGGCGGTCAAGCACCCCGTGATCAATTAGGACCGTTACATTCCATCCTTAAACCATAAGTCGTGATGACCGCGGCCATCAATGGCAAGCCGCCGCCGTCCCGGTCCCCTTCCCGCCTCGCCTTCCTCCCTTTGCTCCTATTTAAGCTCGCGCACGAACCCCTGCGTCTCCCTTTGCCTCTGCAACACGCTAGCACACGCGCTCGAGCATCAATTTCCCCACGCCGCCGCCTCGGGTTCCCGCCGCCTCCGTTGATCCGTCGTCGGCCGCCGGTGAAGGATTGGACCCCCCGCCCGTCCTCTTTGATTTTTGGGATCGCCAGGAGCTTAACAAGCTCGTGCTATCGCGAGTTTTCGTCCCCGACGCCCGTGGCGGCCGCGCCCGAGCTCACCGGAGCGCCGCCCGAGCCGCCGCCGTCGTCGAGCCCCTTCGCCGCCGCCTCCTCTCCGCCCGTGAGCCCGCCTTCTTCCTCCGTGCGCGGTGAGCAAAAATCCTCACCCAATTTCCCTCTCGTTTCGCGCATAGCACCGTCTCCCCCGGCCTCGCCGGGAGTAGCCGCGCCGCCCCCTTACGGTGCCGCCGCCGTGGATGCCCGCGCCACCTCCCCCGACCCCCTAGCCTTGCTCGCGTGCTCCCCCGGCTACGCGTAGAGCCCACGCGCGCGCGAAATGGCGCCCGAGCAGCCGGATAGGGTGCGCCGGCGGGGTTCCGGCGAGGCGCCGCCGCGCGCCGCTCTGTCTCCCGGCGACGTCGGCGCCGCATCCCGCACGCACGCGTCCGGGGCCCTTGGATCGCGATGGACGGCCCGGATCGGATACCCCTTCGTTTAAAAGGGACGGTCCACGCGTGGACCCGTGCGCCGGCGCACGGCGCGGTCCACGGTGCACGCGTGCACCCGTGGCCGTTGAATCCGAGATCCACGGCGCCGAGATGGCTATTTTGTTTAAGAGCCCCCGACCTTTTAGATTTTAGCAAGCCGGTCCTTCCACCTTTAAGAATCTTTACGGTTAGGTCCCGAATTTTATGTTTTAGCCCCCGGCCGGCCCTAGTTTTCTTTAATAAAGGTCCTTTTCATTCCTTTTTGCACCGAGACCCCTCTATTTTATTTTGTAATTATGTTTTAGCCCTGATTTTATTTATAAACAGCCTTGTAAGCTTAGTTTTCTTGCGAGATAGGTCCCCGCAAACCTGTTTTAATCATATCTTTTTCATTTGAACTCCGTTTTTAGCGTTCTATATACCGAAATGATCGTCTCGACGAGTAGAATCTTTTAAACAGTAAATTTACCAGTTTTGTTACTGTTTGGTGTGCTGTTTTATTTATTGTTTGTTGTTCATGTTTGACTCGTAGATATCGTGCTCGTTCCGTCCGAGCTCCCTGTCGGAGGTGATCAGGAAGAGCCTGTCTTCGAGGAGGATTTCACCCAGCTTGTAGAGGAAGGCAAGTGGCTTTCCCCCCTCTGCATTATCTTTTTGAACCTATGACACTGCATGCTAAACAAAGTTTACTATTCATGTTGCTATGCATAAACCTGATGGGCAAACACCTAGTTAAGGACTTGACTAGATACTTTACCACTTTACCTTGATCAACCCTATTTAAACAAATGCTTGGGGTAGATAAATGCTTAGTTTGCTTTACATGAGTTTGGTTATGCTTTGTTTATGTTTTACAACTCGATTTTCTTATATAATGTGTTTGTGCTTAAGATAACTTGATTTATAATCGGAACATGGAGAACCACCCAAGATAACGGTACAACCACAGTCCACATGACTCGGCTTAGCCAATTAATTAGGAGAGTGGGTTAGCCGATAGCTCTTTTCCGAGAGGGGCACGGGGGCCGGAGTTGAAGGGGTATAGCCCGGTTCTTTTGGGGTAGCGACCTTGGCTAAGGTGCGACCATTAGGGAGGGTTATGGTCCGCTCCATCTTCGAACTTGTTACGGGGTGTTGGTTTCTCTTCTTTCCTTTGTAAAGGCTTCGTAGTGGACCCCTAGCCACTCACCTTGGAAGTGTTTAAGGGTCTAGCTAACCGGGCAAGATGGGGAACACGAGTCGTGGGTAAAGTGTACAACCTGCGCAGTGTAAAACGATCGATCGGCCGTGCTCACGGTCATGAGCGGCTTGGACCCTCACATGATTAATAAACTTGAAGAATAATGCGAATCATGGGTTTGTGGTTTGGTTTGAGGTTTCTTTTAAGGTTAAGTGGGTTGGTATACACTTACATCTAGTAATTAGGTGCTTGCTAATAAAACTTGACCAACTTATAAAATGCTTACCGCTGTGAACCATAGCCTATCCTTGATAGCCTTGCATTGTTTCCCCCCACTTGCTGAGCACCAACCATAAGTGTGCTCACCCTTGCTTACCGCTGTTCAGAGGAGAACGTCGGAGGCGAGGACGAGTACTGGAGTGACTACGAGGAGTTCTAGGGCATGCGGATCCCCCAGTCATCATGCCTGTGGAAGTCAAAGATGGAGCTCGCTCGTCGTTTAGTTATCGTTGTGTTCGGACCTTCGAGTCCACCTCTCCGGATGTAATAATGGATATCGTACTGGTTTAACTCTTGAACATTTTATTACCGCAATGGTATTACTCTCGTTTTGTCTATCATGTGTGTGTAAATTGATCCTGGCACACATGTGAAATGCATTCGGTTTTCCTTGTAAAATCGGGTGTGACAAAGTGGTATCGAGCCGTGATGACCGTAGGTCGCAGCCTTAGTTAGAAATGGACGAAATTAAGGATTCATGTTCTAGAAAGCCTTATCATGCTTCAAATCATCTTATTTACGCATTAAAAATCTAATTTAATTTTTGTTTATCATTTTAAACTGTCATTTTGATTTATTCTGTACTCTGAGATCGGTTTTGCTTTGACAGATGGCCAGAACCTACATGACCCCTCGCAAGAGCACTGGTGGGCGCTTTCCTTCTGGACAGCTGGCCCCTCGCCATCGTCTTGAGGATGTTGAGGAGGAACCGGAGGAGTTCCAGCCAGAGGTTGAAGTGGAGGAAGACCCGAGAGGAGGTCCGGCGGAACCGGAAGAGGAGGATCCTGAAGAGGTTGAGATGGAGGAGGAGCCAGATGAGCCATTGGAACAGCCACAGCTGTACGATGGCACCGTGCTAGAGGCAGACGCCGATGGGGACATTGTGATTCCACCGGCGCCTGTGGCCAATGAGGAAGCACCCCTGCACCTGTTGATCCAGTGCCTGATGGTGAAGGAGGTGACCCGGATGACTCCAGTGATGACAGTGTGGGTGAGGATGATGGAGACAATGTTGTTGGCAACCCAGAGGAAGATGAGGATGAAAACCCCCGCTATCACGGAGCTGAATACCACAAACATTCTACTGAAGCTGAGAATGGACAGCTTCGCATTCTTCTCGTGGGATGTTCCGAGGTATCCGGGATATACCATAAGGCCTCTCTATGTGACTAAGCACTTCGGCCGAGCCGGGGAATGAGAGACTACTACACCCGCGAGTCTACATCGGGAAGCCTCGAATGATACGAAGGATGGAGGTATCGCTCATCTCACCATAGCACGGCTCGGTTCTCCACGGATGATGCCGAGGTGAATGATGCAGCAAGGAGGGCACTGCGGTCGATCCGCAATGCAAATCGGGTGCGCTTGTTCCAATCGGAGTATCGCCATGTCCCTCGCCGTGCAAGTGGCACGAAGTGACCGTGGTGCCGGCAAGAGGCAATGATCGCATCGACGTCTTGGCACGGGTGACTCGCTGCTCGAACACGGATCTAGAGGGAGCAACTATGGAGATAAACAAGTATCATGAAGAGTTGCGAGTGCTCGGGCGAAGATAGCACGTCCGGAAGCACGGTTGGCGGGACGGCGACTCCCTCGGGAAGTCATGCCATATCGGACCACGGCTTCCCCTCCGCGCAAGAGGCTCCGTTACGGCACCGATGAAGCTGCTACTCGTCTTGGCTAGGATCCTAGGATACTCGCCATTATCATTTACCTTTCGTTAGATCGTTCCTGCGTGAACGTAATTGCTTGTAATAATGAATGCTGTTTGCAAACATGCTTGAGTTGGATCTTTGCTTGATTGTGAATTGTATGGTGGAGTGATGGCCACTATGCAGTCTGAATTTTTAAGTTAATTAAAGAATGGTTTGGGTTTTATTGGTTGTCATTGCTTAATCTCTTATGCAAGTTTGATTGGATCAAATCTGTTTTCATGATCATATGACATACCAGTAATGTTTTGTTCATAACTCAAGCTACAGAACTCCAAATGACATGAAACCAGTTGGGTTAGTTCACAGATTTAGAGGATGAATTTCTATCAAAAATTCAATGGTATACAATACATATTCTGGGAGTTATGCACGAAGTAATGAACAAGTCAGAATCTGTAAATCTCTGCTGATATAGCTGTACTGTTTGAATTTTATCTCGAGTTATAGATGTCCAAATGAGGTAATTCCAGTTGAGATGGTTCCATAATTTTATACACCATAATCTGGTAAACATTAGTGGTCATGGATAATTACACAGAAATTTATACATAATTCTTTGAGGTCAACGAATCTGTCTTAACCGAAGAACATCTTGTTATTTTATTTTGAGTTATCCTCTTATGCAATGATTCAAGTACAATTATCCGAGATATGATTTTTCTAACGGTCAGATGGTAAACACCAGGTCCGGAGGAGGTCAAGACGTGCCGCCCGTGATCCGGGCACATATTGCAAATCAGCAAAACCCAGCACCACCCCCCACCGATCAACCAAGCAATGGACCCAAATATGCAGCAGTTTAAGCGGCAAAGCGGATGCAACCGATTCGAATCTTACCAACACGGTGCAGCGGATGCAAGCTCAACGAGAACCAGCCACCACAGCCGATCCCTCCACCACCCCCGCCACCAAGGGACGGGCACAAGGAGTTCATGAGCCACCATCCTCCTACGTTTTCCCACTCGTCCGATCCACCGGATGCTAACGACCGGCGAAAACTATCACTAAGAAGTCGGAGATCGTGCAATGCACCGATAGGGAGATGGTCTTGTATGGTGCCGGAAGACTTGTGGGGCGGGTCGCGGATCGGTGGGATGCGTACTCAATCGCTCATCCCAACGGGCGGAGAACATTACTTGGCGGGGAGTTTCGTGACAACTTCCGTACTTACCACATTCCTTCGGGGGTTCTCAAGCTTAAGCGAGAGGGAGTTCTTGTCACCGAGGCAAGGCAATATGTCGAGAATCGAGTATCCGGACAAGTTCACTCACTTGTCACGCTATGCACCCGATGAAGTCAACATTGATCCAAAGAGGCGAGGAAAGGTTTCCGGATGGCTTGATTGGTCCTTTAAACTATCAACGCAGTCACATCTTCCCGGACTTTCGTACGCCGGTGAACAAAGCTATTGGGTGGAAAGTAAGAGAAAGGAGATGGGTGAACGAAACGCAAGTTTCGGTCTCATGGGCGCTCTAGCAGGCAACACCCGTCCCCGTTACGGTTCTCGGCGAGCCCGACTCCATATCGTCCCGGTGGTCAAGGTGGGAGGTACCCACGAACATGCAGTCGCAACGCTCATTTCGCCACAACACTTCAATCCTCGGACACCCGAGCTCCTACCCCTCGGTCCGAGTCGTCCTAGCAATAACTGCGGGGCACCTGTCGGAAACACCAACCCCCGTTCGGCTCGGTGGATGCTTCAAGTGTGGAGAGGCAGGGGCATTATGCTAACAATTGTCCCAAGAGGGTGATGTAAACTCCGCAGAGAGACAATGGAAACAGGACTGGGCAGCCATCTTCGCAGGCTCGTACTCCACAGACACCCAGCAAGAGAGGCCAGCAGAGTCATGTGTGTGGCCGAGTTAATCATGTATCAGTGGAGCAAGCTCAGAATGATGCTGGCGTGGTATTGGGTACGTTTTTCATCAACTCTGTACCTGCTACCGTATTATTTGACTCAGGAGCATAACATTCATTCATAACTGATCAATTTGTGGCAAAATATAACTTATCTATGAGCACAATGAAGAACCCACTGATAGTTAGCACTCCTGGGGGAGAAATGAAAACTGGTCATATATGCCCACAAGTAAAGATTAATATCATGGGGGTAGACTTTCTTGCTAATCTAGTAGTTCTAAAATCATGGGGAATAGATGTCATTCTTGGTATGGATTGGTTAAGAAGTTGTGATGGAGTTATTCAGTGTCGGAAGAGGTCGCATCGTTAACCGGTCCTCAAGGGGAGAGAGTAGAATATGTGAGTGCACCCTCATCCAAGCAAAGGAGTTGTGAACTCTTGTTGAAGGCAAGGCCTTGGAGGATATAAGGGTAGTGAATGAATTCCCGATGTGTTTCCGGAGGATTTGCTAGGTATGTCACACGATTGTGACATTGAATTTAGTATTGAACTTATACCCGGTACCGCTCCCATATCTAAAAGACCATATAGAATGGATGTTAAAGATCTAGGCGAACTAAAGAAACAAATCGAAGAACTACTTAGTAAAGGGTTTATCCGTCCTAGTTCATCACCATGGGGAGCCCCCACACTCTTCGTTGATAAAAAGGATGGATCTAGGAGGTTGTGTATAGACTATCGATCACTTAATGAGGTTACTATCAAGAATAAATACCCTTTACCTCGGATTGAGGATTTGTTTGATCAGATGAGAGGAGCTAAGGCCTTCTCTAAGATAGATCTTAGATCGGGTTATCACCAGGTTAAAGATCCGAGTGCGGGACATATCAAAGACAACATTCACATCTAGATACGGGTTGTATGAGTTCACTGTGATGTCCTTTGGCCTGACCAATGCACCAGCATACTTTATGTATTTGATGAACAAGGTATTCATGGAATATCTGGATAAGTTCGTTGTGGTGTTCATTGATGACATATTGGTATTCTCTCGGAGTGAAGAAGAACATGAAGAACATCTGAGGCTTGTGTTACAGAAGCTACGGGAACATCAGCTATATGCCAAGTTCGGCAAGTGTGCTTTACGGTTGAAGGAGGTCTCTTTTCTCGGACACATCATCACGGATGGAGGCATAGCGATCGATCCAAGCAAGGTTCGAGATGTATTGAACTGGAGTCCGCCTAAGAATGTGCCGGAGATCGAAGCTTCCTTGGACTTGCGGGATACTATCGGAGGTTCATTGAAGGATTTTCTAAGATAGTGAAGCCACTTTCCACTGCTGCTCGAGAAAGGAAGAGAATTCAAGTGGGATGATAAGTGTCGGGCTAGCTTTGAGGAATTGAAGAAGAGGCCGACCACGGACTCGTGTTGATCATGCCAGACATACACAAAGGGTTTGATGTATATTGTGATGCCTCTCGGCAAGGTTTGGGATGTGTGTTAATGCAAGAAGGAAAGGTAGTAGCTTATGCTTCAAGACAGTTGAGGAAACATGAGCAGAACTACCCTACTCATGATCTTGAGTTAGCTGCGGTTGTTCACGCATTGAAGATTTGGAGACATTACATGATTGGGAACAAGTGCAAGATCTTTACTGACCATAAGAGTCTGAAGTATATCTTTACTCAGAAGGATTTGAATTTGAGGCAAAGAAGGTGGTTGGAGTTAATCAAAGATTATGATTTGGATATCCAGTACCATCCAGGAAAGGCAAATGTTGTGGCAGATGCTTTGAGTCGGAAGGGACAGACTAGCATGCTGATAGGACACCTGTTACCTCAGGAGCTATGTTGGGAGATGGCACGAGTTTAACTTGGGAATGGTTGCTTCAAGTGAGACTTTGACATTATAAATTGAGTCGACACTTGAGCGGGATATCGGGAAAGGACGGTTGAGCGATGACAAGATTACGAGAATACGGGAAGTTGATTAAGTTAGGCAAAGTTCCGGAATTCGGAGAAGATGAGCAAGGAACAAGATGGTTTAAGAACGAGAATCTGTGTACACGAGATTAAGGAGTTGAGAGAAGCTATCTTGAAGGAAGCACATGATTCGGCTTACTCTATACACCCCGGAAGTACCAAGATGTATCGGGACTTGAAGCGAGAGATACCGGTGGTATGGGATGAAGAAAGATGTAGCGACTCATGTAGCTTTATGTGATGTGTGTCAAAGAGTGAAGGTTGAGTATCAAAGGCCGGCGGGATTGCTTGACCTACGAAGGTATCGGAGTGGAAATGGGAAGAAATCGGTATGGATTTCATAGTGGGATTGCCTCGTACTCGTGATGGGTATGACTCTATTTGGGTTATTGTGGATAGATTAACCAAGGTAGCGCACTTTATCCCGGTGAAGACGACCTATACGGGGAGTGAAGCTAGCCGAGTTGTATAATTCAAGGATAGTGTGTTTACACGGGGTACCGAAGAAGATAGTGTCGGATCGAGGCACACAGTTCACTTCACGGTTTTGGCGAGAACTTGCATGAATCGATGGATACAAAGTTAAACTTCGGTTCGGCATACCATCCTCGGACGGATGGGCGGACGGAGAGAACAAATCAGATACGCGAGGATATGTTGAGAGCTTGTGCGTTGAAGAACGATGGCGAGTTGGGATAAGAGTTTGCCTTATGCGAGTTTGCTTATAACAACGGCTATCGATCCCAGCATCAAAATGGCACCTTTCGAGGCTTTGTATGGAAGGAAATGTAGAACACCGTTGTTTTGGAACCGGACGGTGAAAGACAACTCTTTGGACCGAGAGCATACGAGAAGCGAGAAAAGCAAGTTGAAATCATAAGGGAGAATCTTAAAGCGGCCCGGTCACGTCGGAAGAGTTATGCTGATCCTCGGAGAAGAGAGGTGATTTTGGAAGTTGGTGACTATGCATACCTCAGAGTGTCACCTATTCGGGGATTACGAAGGTTTAACGTCAGAGGGAAGTTATCACCTCGATTTATCGGACCTTTCAAAATTTTGGGACGGAAAGGAGAAGTAGCATACCAAGTTGGAGTTGCCGGCACGATTATCGGGAGTTCATGATGTGTTTCATGTATCACAAGCGAAGAAATGTACAAGTGAGGTTAGGATAGAACGGTACAGAGTTAGAGGATATTCAAATGGAGAATGACCTAACATACAAAGAATACCTCGTTAAGATCTTGGATGTATCGAAAGAGTTACCGGGAGTAATATCATCGAATGTGTAAAGTACGGTGGAGTCATCATACTGAGGAAGAGGCAACTTGGGAAAGAGAGGATGAACTCATGGAAGACTTTCCTCGACTTGTTCTCTAAGTCTTCTGAATCTCGGGACGAGATTCTCTTTAAGGGGGTAGGATTTGTGACACCCTAAAAATTCCATCACTAAAATCACTTAGCAACTAAAAATTAGTCTTAAGGATTCAAAGAATTTAAATTGCTATTTAAATTGAGCTCTAAAATATTAAACATAATTTAATAAACTTAGAGACAACAAGTGTTTGTGCATCATCAGTTGGCTTGCATGGTTTTAGGTTGCTTGTGTGGTTTCTAAAAAGTTTATAAAATTCTTGAGAAAAGTTTGAAAAGTTTGATTTGAATTTGAAATGAAAAATGGTTTGAAAATGGAGTTTGAAAAAGAAAAAGAAAAAAAGAAACCAGCGCCGGCCACCCTTTCAACCCAGGCGGCCCAAGCGGCCCATCAAACCACCCCGCACCGGCCCACTTCTCTCCTCTTCTCCTTTTCTTTTTCCCCGCGGCGCTGACGACCGGGGCCCGCCCCTGTCGGCCTCCCCTTCCCCCCTTTCCTTTCTTCTTCCTCCCGCTGCCTACCCGAGCCCGCGCCGCCGCGCGATCCCCGCCGCGCCGGCGACCTCCCACCTTCCTTTCCTCTCCCCGCGGTCAATTAAGGCGGTCAAGCACCCCGTGATCAATTAGGACCGTTACATTCCATCCTTAAACCCTAAGCCGTGATGACCGCGGCCATCAATGGCAAGCCGCCGGCCGTCCCGTCCCCTTCCCGCCTCGCCTTCCTCCCTTTGCTCCTATTTAAGCTCGCGCACGAGCCCCTGCGCCTCCCTTTGCCTCTGCAGCACGCTAGCACATGCGCTCAAGCATCAATTTCCTCGCGCCGCCGCCTCGGGTTCCCGCCGCCACCGTCGATCCGTCGCCGCCGGTGAAGGATTGGACCCCCCCCCCCCCCCCCCCCCCGCCCGTCCTCTTTGATTTTTGGGATCGCCAGGAGCTTAACAAGCTCGTGCTGTCGCAGGATTTCGTCCCCCGACGCCCGTGGCAGCCGCGCCCGATCTCACCGGAGCGCCGCCCGAGCCGCCACCATCGTCGAGCCCCTTCGCTGCCGCCTCCTCTCCGCCCGTGAGCCCGCCTTCTTCCTCTGTGCGCGGTGAGCAAAAATCCCCACCCAATTTCCCTCTCGTTTCGCGAATAGCACCGTCTCCCCGGCCTCGTCGGAGTAGCCGCGCGCGCCCCCTTACGGTGCCGGCCGCCGTGGATGCCCGCGCCACCTCCCTGACCCCCTAGCCTTGCTCGCGTGCTCCCCAGCTACGCGTAGAGCCCACGCGCGCGCGAAATGGCGCCCCCGAGCAGCCGGATAGGATGCGCCGGTGGAAGTTCCCGGCGAGGCGCCGCCGCGCGCGCCGCTCGTCTCCGGCGACGTCGCCGCCGCATCCCGCACGCACGCGTCTAGGGCCCTTGGATCTGCGATGGACGGCCCAGATCAGATACCCCTTCGTTTAAAAGGGACGGTCCACCGTGGACCCGTGCGCCGGGCGCACGGCGCGATCCACGGTGCACGCGTGCACCCGTGGCCGTTGGATCTGAGATCCACGGCGCTGAGATGGCCATTTTGTTTAAGAGCCCCTGACCTTTTAGATTTTAGCAACCCGGTCCTTCCACCTTTAAGAATCTTTACAGTTAGGTCCTGAGTTTTATGTTTTAGCCCCTGGCCAGCCTAGTTTTCTTTAATAAAGGTCCTTTTCATTCCTTTTTGCACTGAGACCCCTCTGTTTTATTTTGTAATTATGTTTTAGCCCTGATTTTATTTATAAACAGCCCTGCAAACTAAGTTTTCTTGCAGATAGGTCCCTACAAACTGTTTTAATCATATCTTTTTTATTTTAACTCCGTTTTTAGCGTTCTATATACCGAAATGATCGTCTCGACGAGTAGAATCTTTTAAACAGTAAATTTACCAGTTTTTTTACTGTGTGGTGTATTGTTTTATTTAGTGTTTGTTTTTCATGTTTGACTCGTAGATATCATGCCTATTTCGTCTGAGCTCCCTGTCGGAGGTGATCAGGAAGAGCCTTTGTCTTCGAGAAGGATTTCACCCAGCTTGTAGAGGAAGGCAAGTGGCTTTCCCTCCTCTGCATTATCTTTTTGAACCTATGTCACCGCATGCTAAACAAAGTTTACTTGTTCATGTTGCTATGCATAAACCCGATGGGCAAACACCTAGTTAAGGACTTGACTAGATACTTTACCACTTTACCTTGATCAACCCTATTTAAACAAATGCTTGGGGTAGATAAATGCTTAGTTTGCTTTACATGAGTCCGGTTATGCTTTGTTTATGTTTTACAACTCGATTTGCTTATATAATGTGTTTGTGCTTAAGATAACTTGATTTATAATCGGAACATGGAGAACCACCCAAGATAACGGTACAACCACGGTCCACATGGCTCGGCTTAGCCAATTAATTAGGAGAGTGGGTTAGCTGATAGCTCTTTTTCGAGAGGGGCACGGGGGGCCGGAGTTGAAGGGGTATAGCCGGTTCTTTTGGAGTAGCGACCTTGGCTAAGGTGCTGACCATTAGGAAGGGTTATGGTCCGCTCATTCTTTATGCGTTGCGGGCTGTTGGTTTCTCTTCTTTCCTTTGTAAAGGCTTCGTAGTGGACCCCTAGCCACTCACCTTGGAAGTGTTTAAGGGTCTAGCTAACCCGGCAAGATGGGGAACACGAGCCGTGGGTAAAGTGTACAACCTCTCGAGTGTAAAGCGATCGATCGGCCGTGCTCACGGTCATGAGCGGCTTGGACCCTCACATGATTAATAAACTTGAAGATTAATGCAAATCATGGGTTTGTGGTTTGGTTTGAGGTTTCTTTTAAGGTTAAGTGGGTTGGTATACACTTACATCTAGTAATTAGGTGCTTGCTAATAAAACTTGACCAACTTATAAAATGCTTACCGCTGTGAACCATAGCCTATCCTTGATAGCCTTGCATTGTTTCCCCCACTTGCTGAGCACCAACCATAAGTGTGCTCACCCTTGCTTACCGCTGTTCGAGAGGAGAACGTCGGAGGTGAGGACGAGTACCGGAGTGACTACGAGGAGTTCTAGGGCATGCGGATCCCCCGGTCATCATGCCCGTGGAAGTTAAAGATGGAGGCGCTCGTCGTTTAGTTATTGTTGTGTTCGGACCTTCGAGTCCACCTCTCTGGATGTAATAATGGATATTGTAATGGTTTAACTCTTGAACGTTTTATTACTTGCAATGGTATTACTCTCGTTTTGTCTATCACGTGTGTGTAAATTGATCCCGGCACACATGTGAAATGCATTCGGTTTTCCTTGTAAAATCGGGTGTGACGGTGTGCGCGCGTGCGGGTGCGACACGCGGCGGTGCGGACTCCCGTGGTTCACGGCGTGCGTGCTCATCTCGGGGAAGACGTGTTGCCTAGGGGGCGCGGCCTCGGGTAGTGCGGCCGGCCCGGGGCGTGAGCCGGCGGTACGGCGCGGGCGTGCCCGACGATGCGGCCGCGCGACGTCGCGGCACAACGACAAATCTAATTCAACTGGCAATGTTTGAAATGAAAAAACTCCAAAAATTTGAATAGAAGTGCACAAAGTGGTGAATAGGAAAGTTGTAGATCTCACTACCCTCTACAACTTTCACAAAGGTCATATGGTGTTTTTCTCAACAAATTTTGCACAAATTGCAGCCAAACTTTGAATGCCGCCATGTCTCGGTGAACAGGAGCTGCTGTCGGTTGACTATGTTTTTCCCCTTTTGGCCCTCAAAATTTGAAATGCCAATCTACATGAAAGTTGTGTTCCCCAAAAAACTGGATAACTTTCATATTGGGAGATTTTGAAGTGTTTAGGTGAAATTTGGAGAACACGGCAAAAGTTCCGGAGGACGTTCAATGACATTAGGGTTTCGGTGGGATTGGACCGTGCCTTTGACCAAAGTTTGACCACAAGTGTGTGTTAACTTGGTCAAGGGGGTCAATAGGGTTTGTTGGCGAGATTTTCGAGGTGATGACCCAGGTTGACCTAGGTTTGACCAATGTCAGCCGGTTTGACTCGGCTGATTCGGACATTAGCGTTAATGACGCTAATTAAAAACCTGGGGCGTCACAGTCACTCCCCTACACTGTTACTAACAATGTACCCCTCCCAGTCGACTCAAGCCCCAGTGTCCCTGAGCCATTAGGCTAGATATCGCTTTGCGACACTCCTTCGCATAACCACTCCTCCCTTGTGCCCTTTTCCAGCAGGACGAGCCTGGAGTGGCAGTTGCACAACTTAGTGATGCGAGAAAGGACAACATGGGCCTTCTCCGGTGGTACAACACTGTACCTCTCTCCCATCCTTGCAGAAAAATGATATATAACTCCGA
Organism: Cenchrus americanus; assembly: GCA_947561735.1. Classification (NCBI taxonomy): domain Eukaryota; kingdom Viridiplantae; phylum Streptophyta; class Magnoliopsida; order Poales; family Poaceae; genus Cenchrus; species Cenchrus americanus. The sequence goes on from OX387240.1 coordinate 200,347,974, forward strand.
CGATTCTATCCATTAGTTGACTCTCCGAACATGATGAATATGCTGATCTTGAATAACACAAGGCCACATACGATTTTGTGCTGGCTGATAAGGGGTTTTTGCTGGCGGGTGGAGCACCTGCCAGCGACCTTGTGCCAACACAAATCGTCTCAGCGCCAGCGGGTACTTAAGTCGCGTGCCAGCCATGAGGTTTTCGCACCATCACCAAAAAAGAGCCTCAAATAAATAGTAGAAGAATTAGTGGAGGGTCCCCACCGGCCAGCCAGCCACCTGTCGCGTAAACAGAAAAAAATTCGAGTAAAGTTGCGCCGCTACGCGGTCAAAGGGGTTCAAACCTGCAACCCCCACCCTCGCGCAAAGCCTCCTCTACCACTACACCACCCTCGCGCAATCATTTTTGTTAAGCTCTAAACAAATTCAAATTAAAAACTTGTCAATTACAAAGTTTCATAACTTCCCAAGATCTACAACTTTCATGTTGGAAGTTTTTCCATTCGAGGTCTTTTACGAAATTTGAATTTCAAAGTTGAGAAATTCAAACTTAGTTTATTTTTGACAATAAGATTTCAAATAAAAAGGTTGTAAGCTACAAAGTTTAATAACTTCTTAAGTTATACAACTTTTATTTTGAATGTTTCTCCATTTGAGGTTATTTGAAAAATTCAAATTTTCAAATTTCAAAAATTCAAATGTACTTTACATTGACAAAAGTAATTCAAATTAAAAATGGTTCAACTACAAAGTTCTATACCTTTTGAAGATGAACAACTTTTATTTTGGTCATTTGGTCATCCGTCATAGTGGTAGTAACATTCTTCACAAATTTATACATCTCTCATATAGTTTCATGAAACTATATCAGAGAGATATGTTTGTGAACAAAATTACTACCATTTTGTCAAATGAAGAAACGACCCAAATAAAAATTGTGCATCTGGAGAAGTATAAAGCTTTGTAGTTGACAACTTTTTTATTTAACAACTTTTTTACTTGACAACATTTGTGCTGGTGGGTGCCTTATGTCGCGCCACCAGCATTGTGTCATATGTGCTGGCAGGTGACATAAGCTCCCACCAGCACTGTTTTACAACCGCTAGCATTGTACCTACACCACAATGTTGACGGTTGTCAATTGCTATGTGCCAACAATCTATTTTCTATGTGCCAACACAAATCGATTATGACTTAGTGTAAGTACCAAAAATTAAATACAACTAAAAGTAACTAATCAAGTATAGTATAGTATAGTATAGTATAGTATAGTATAGTATAGTATAGTATAGTATAGTATAGTATAGTATAGTATAGTATAGTATAGTATAGTATAGTATAGTATAGTATAGTATAGTATAGTATAGTATAGTATAGTATAGCATAGTATAGTATAGTATAGTGTCGGGGACGACCCTAGGGGTCCCCTTTAACAACCGGAAAATCCCCACTTAAAACCCGCAACAAAGCCAAACACACTTTGCCTAACCATGTAGGATACGGCCCACGTCGCAGGGACCTCAACGGCCCACCAAGGCGGCCCTCTTGAAGATCCCCTCGAGCAAGCTTCGCCTCGCTCGAGGGTGCGCGCCTCCCTCAGGCGGGCTCCGTCCCGTTCGAGGGGGTGCGCTTCCCTCGAGCGGGCTCCGTCCCGCTCGAGGGCCCGCTCCCCCTCGAGCGAGGGCTCCGCCTCGCTCGAGGGTCCGCCCCGCCCTCGACCGGGGTCCGCCTCGCTCGAGGGCGCCCCCGCACGCGTGCGCCCGCCCCCGTACGCGGGCATTTAACGCCCGACACCGGCGGGACGGCGCCATCATGCGCCGGGGCTCGCGCCCGGTGCCGCCGCACCAACTCCCCGGGGAGGGAGCCCATCCCCATCCCCGTGGAGAGGGACGGTGCGGCGCGGCGGTGTCGGTCCCGTGACACCGTGCGCTCGCTCCCAGATCGGCTAACGCGCCGAGCCCTCGAAGGGGGGCGGGCGCACCCTCGATTTGCTTTCTTGTGACCCTACGGGGGTTAGGTGGAGGCGCTAGGCCGGTGGAACGCCATCCCCGCCCTTGTTACGGCATGGCCGCCGTCCCCGCGCGTGCGAGGGCGCACGCCGTGCGCCGTAGCAACGACTCCGACGCCGTGAAACGGGATGCCGTTTTACCTACTCCCCGTACTCCGTGCGGGCCGGCGTCGACAGCTCCCTTGAGCCCGTCGGAAGACATCACCACCCTCCGCCGCCCTTCTACCCTCGAACCGCCACCGTTCGGGTACAAGATAGGCCATGATGGCCGGATCGCCGCAAGGGTCGTCCCCGACGGCCGCCCACTCTACGCATAGCACGCCAAGCCCCTTCACGTAGCTAAATAGCGTGGTGCACATGTGATTCGCTCCCTCCTTGATCTATAAAAGGGGGACGAACCCTCCCTGCCGCAGGAGGAGGAGGGGAGACAGACGACACAACGGGAGTCGGCCGCGCCACGCACTTGCTCTCCAATTCTCCCACAACATCTTCAGCCACTACACCAGGGACTTGGAAGCCACGCTTCCTCTCCCGCCTTGCTTGTAGCAGCCCCACTACGAGCACCCCCGGTCTTGAGCAATATAGTGCCTCGAGCACACCCCTGTCGGGACGTACGGCCTCCTCGGCGGGAACCGGGATAAACTCTGTGTCTCTTGTTGCTTAGCATCGACAATTGAGGGATAGACCACGGCGCTTACTATCGGTTAGTGTCGGGACCATATTCCGCACCGAGCGCTTGGCGCCCACCTTGTGGGGCAATGCGAGCGCCTAAGGTCAATCCGTCAACTCCCTCCATGGTGATCCGCCTTTGCGTACCGCGGTACGCGTTACAACATGGGCGGCTCGGACCCCCCCTCCCCGCCGGGTTCGAAATCCGGTTTGGGGGCACGAACTTTCGGGCCACGGGGAATGGCTACCTCATGCGCCTCACCAACCGTGAGGAGCTCCGCGCGCGGCGCCGGCCGTGTCCGCCCCGGTCCCCGCCGCACGCACCACCACGCGCACGGACGCTGCGGCACGGACGCCGCGGGCCGTCAACGCCACGACGTCGCCGCCGCTGCGGGGCGCGTTCGCGCCGGCGCGGTCGGAGCGACGGCGGCCGAGCGCGCGCGCCTCTCAACATGACGCGCCCGCCACCACGACCGCCGCCACCCCCGGCGGGACGACGCGCGGTCTCCGGACCGCGCCTTCCTATTGGGCTATGCGGAGCCACGACGGCCTACAACAACGGCGTCAACACCACGATGCGCGAGGGTCCCGCCCGGCCGTCACGTCTTCGTCGCCGGGGATCCCGGCGCCCTCGGCGGGCGACGAGTCGTCCCCGGGCTCCCTCGACGCTCCGCCACCCGCCAACCGCCACGGGTACGCGGAATGGGACTTCTCCGGCGTGCGGCCCGGTCATGTTCAAGCGTTTCCTTGACGCTACGGACTGCGGTTCGGTTGCTCCGATGACTCCCGGCATCGGGAGCTACGACCCCGCGCGAGAGTGCTTTGCGTGGTCGTCGCCAACGACCGGCCAATGCCGCCGCGCGGTAGGCGCGGGGACGGGGAGATCACGCCTGCCCGGGGATCGCCACACGCCTAGCCGCGGGGGCCGAGCACTCATGCCGGGCCGACGCCGACGCGCGGCTGGCCCAAGCCCGCGAGCTCGAGGCCAAGCTAGCGGAGGAATACCGAACGGTGCGGGCGCTCCGCGCCTCGATGGCCGGAGAAGCCTCCGCTCACGGCGAACGCGTGCGGGAGCCGGGCGGCACGGGCCCGCGACCGCATCAATGCCGACAACCCCGACGTGCCGCCGCGGGCAAGCCGAAGCTCGTTGCCGCCGCAACGCCGCGCACGGGCCATGCCGCACCCTAGACCCCCGAGGCACGAGACCCGCACCGCGAGGTGCGGACTCTCATCGAGCAAGCGGCCGTCCGGCGGGCCGAGAGCTCGGCGTCGCGCATCCGCCAACAAGGGGGATGCGCGGGGCGACGGGGCCGCACAAGGGGGCGAACCCTCGGTCCACGCGGGGGGAAGCGGCGGGGGCGACCCGCCAACTCGGGACGCGTAGCGGCCAAGGAACGGCTCCTTGACACGCGCGGGCGGCTGGACGGTGACGCTCGCAACGTCATCAACGCCCGCCGCACAAGCAAGGCGGACGCCGGCGGCGGTGGGCTACCACCCTCGATGGGGCGGACGCTACGACGACGGCGAGGATCGCTCCCCGACGCCGGGCCCCCGGGACCCGTGTGTTCGGCGGGAGATCGGCACGGCGGCCTTCCCCCGGCGCTTTCACCAACCTTCGACCATCGTCAAGTACAACGGGGAGACGGATCCCCGCGTGTGGCTCAACGACTACCGCTTGGCTTGCCGCTGGGCGGGGCCACCGGCCGACGAGGTTATCATCCGCAACTTGCCCCCGCACCTCGGCGATGCGGCCGGGACATGGCTCGAGCACCCGCCCCGCCGGCCAAATCCACAATTGGGATGATGCGGTCCGCACGTTCGTGGGCAACTTCCGGGGCACGTACGTGCGCCCGGGGTTCTCGGGACTCGCGCTCCCGCACACAAAAGCCCGGCGAGTCGGCTGGCGGGACTTTATACGGCGCTTCTCCAAGCGGCGTACGGAGCCGCCCGGCGTGGCGCGGTCCGAGATCGTGCACGCCTTCCTCGAGGGCACCACATGCGGGGATCTCGTGCGAGAGGCGGGGCGCGGCCCGCCCGCGGACTCGAACGAGCCGTTCGACATCGCCACCGGCTTCGCCTCGGGGGGAAGAGGCCGTCGGAGCGATCTTCGACGGCAAGAAGGGCAAGCGCTCGGAGGACGCGCCGCGGAGGGCAGACAAGTCCAAGGAGCCCCATCGCAACGACAAGCGGGGCAAGAAGGGAAAAAAGCCGCGCCGCGGCGCGCGAGCGAGGGCGCGACGGTGGTAATGCCGAGGCCCTCGGCTCGTTGACCGGCTCGACGGGGCCCTCGACCGGCCCCTCGAGGCCGGGGGTGTTCGACGACATGCCTGAAGAAGCCATGTCCTTATCACAAGATCCCGGTGAACCACACCCTTGAGCGAGTGCGATATGCTCAAGAAATTCTATGGCCGCGCCGCCGCGAAGGAGGCGAGAGGCCAAGAAAGACGGAGGAGATGGCGACGCCGGCGGCTTTCCGCCGTGGAAAACGTGTTACTCATCTTTGGGGGGGCCAACGTCGACATGTCGACACGCCGGCGCAAGAAGGAGCGGCACGAGGTCCTCGCCGCGAGAAGGCGCCTCCCTCCTTCCTCAATTGGTCGGAGGACGCCATCACCTTCGGCGGGAAGACCACCCGAACCGCGTCCCCAACCCGGACCGACCCGCCGGTGGTCGACCCAATCATCGGGAACGCGCGGTTCTCGAAGGTCTTGATGGACGGGGGCGGCGGCCTCAACGTCCTCTACGCGCATACGGCTTGCGCTTGATGGGGATCGGGGCTGGACCGGTGCGGCCCGGCACGAAGCCATTCCATGGCATCGCGCGGGCAAGCGAGTTCGGCCCCTCGGGCGGATCGACACCGCCCGGTTTGGTTTGGCACCGCAAAGAATTTCCGCAAGGAGATCCTCACCTTCGAGGTGGTAGGGTTCAAGGGAGCCTACCACGCTATACTTGGGCGACCTCGTTACGCCAAATTCATGGCGGTCCCCAACTATACCTACTTGAAGATGAAGATGCCGGGACCAAACGGCGTCATCACCGTCGGCTCGTCCATCGAGCACGCATTCGGCTTGCGACGTCGAGTGCGTAGAGCACGCGGAGGCACCGGCGCCGGATGAAGCGTTGCCGACCACTTTGGAGAAGATGGTCAACGATGACCTCGGCTCCACCACCAAGCACACCGGCACCTTCGAAGCCGCGGAGCGACCAAGGAGGTCCCCCTCGATCCTTCTGCCCCCGAGGGCAAGGCGTTGAGGGTCAGCTCCACCCTCGACCCCAAATAGGAAGTGGTGCTCGTCGACTTCCTCCGCGCCAACGCCGACATCTTCGCGTGGAGCCCTTCGGATATGCCAGGCATCCCGAGGGAAGTCGCCGAGCACTCCCTTGACATCTGCCGCACGCCGCGCGCCGTGCAACAACGGCTCCGCCGCTTCGACGAGGAGCGGCGACGGGCAATCGGAGCGGAGGCTGCGAAGCTTCTCGAGGGCTGGATTCATCAAGGAGGTGTTCCACCCAACGTGGCTAGCAAACCCCGTGCTTGTAAAGAAAAAGAATGGGAAGTGGCGGATGTGTATAGACTACACTAGTCTCAATAAAGCATGTCCAAAAGTTCCCTTTCCTCTCGCCACGCATTGATCAAATCGTTGATTCAACGGTACAGGTGTGAATTGCTTTGCTTTCTTGATGCTTACTCCGGGTATCATCAAATAAAGATGAAGGAGTCCGATCGCTAGCGACTTCGTTCATCACACTTGTTCGGGATGTTCTGCTACGTCACGATGCCATTTGGCCTCCGAAACGCAGGTGCAACATACCAGCGCTGCATGCAGCACGTTTTCGGAGACCACATCGGGCGGACGGTCGAGGCGTATGTGGATGACATCGTCGTAAAGACCGAAAGGCGGACGACCCGGTTGGCGACCTTGGCATCGCGTTCGGCTGCCTACGGGCCAATGGGGTCAAGTTAAACCCCGAAAAGTGTGTCTTTGGAGTGCCGCGAGGCATGCTCCTGGGATACATTGTCTCCCAACGGGGAATCGAGGCCAACCCTGAAAAGGTTGCGGCCCTCGAACGAATGGGTCCGATCCGGGACCTCAAAGGGGTGCAAAAGGTGCTGGGGTGCCTTGCCGCCTTAAGCCGCTTCATCTCGAGGCTCGGCGAAAAGGGCCTGCCCCTCTATCGCCTCCTCAAGAAGCACGAGCGCTTCTCCTGGACCGCCGAGGCCCAGGACGCGCTCGACAAGCTAAAGGCGTCCTTAGCGCACGCCCCAATTCTCACGCCGCCGCAGGATGGCGAACCCCTGCCCGGCTCTATGTAGCCGTGACCACCCGGGTGGTCGGCGCGTGATCGTGGTGGAGCGCACGGAGGAAGGGCACGCCCTGCCGGTCCAGCGGCCGGTCTATTACATCAGCGAGGTCCTGTCAGACACCAAGACACGCTACCCCCATGTCCGAGAAGTTGCTTTGTACGCGGTAGTCCTTGCGCGGCGCAAGCTCCGCCATTACTTCGAGGCCCACCCTGTCACGGTGGTCTCCTCCTTTCCGCTGGGGGAGATCATCCGCAATCCCGACGCCGCGGGCGGGGATCGCCAAATGGTGCAGTGGAGTTGATGGGCGAGACGCTTGCCTACGCCCGCGCAAGGCCGGTCAAATCCCAAATCTTGGCGATTTCGTTCTTGAGTGGACGGACACACGAGCACGCCGCCGCCGCGCGCGGTCCCAGCGAGTCTTTGGACTGCGTTCTTCGACGGCTCGGTGATGAAAACGGGGGCGCGCGCGGGCCTGCTCTTCGTGTCACCCCTCGGGGAACACATGCGGTACGCGGTGCGCCTCCACTTCCCCGCGTCTAACAATATGGCTGAATATGAGGCCCTCCTCTCGTGGCCTCAAAATCGCCATTGAGTTAGGCGTCAAGTGCCTCGACGTGCGGTGGGACTCGCGGCTCGTAATCGATCAAGTCATGAAGAACGCGAGCTGCCATGATGACAAGATGGAGGCCTACGCAAAGCCGTGCGAGCCCTCGAGGACAAGTTCTACGGCATCGAGCTCAACCATGTGCCCCGCCGGTACAACAAGGAGGCGGATGAGGCTGGCCAAGATCGCGTCGGGCGAATCACCGTCCCCCCGAACGTTTTCACGCGCGACGTCGCTCAGCCCTCGGTCGTCTTTGAGCCCCACCCCCTCGAGTCACGGCGGACCCTCGGGGGCTCCCTCGAGCCCAGCGGGTACGGAACCCATGGACGAGGGCCCCTCGAACGAGGCGTACGTACTTTCCCTCCTCGAGGGGTATGGCTCCCACGAGGCTGACGTGATGGACATCGAGCCGGCTCCTGTCAAAGCGGACTGGCGCGACAAATACATCGCCTGGATGGCTCGAGGGGAGCTCCCCGCGACAGGGCCGCGGCCAGGCGCATCGCCGGATGGCCAAGTCCTTTGCCCTCGTTGACGGCGAGCTGTACAAGCGCGCCGCCTCGGCATCCTACAGCGATGCGTGCCCATCCCCGAGGGGCGCGAGCTCCTACGGGACATCCACGCCGGAATCTGTGGCCACCACGCCGCGCCTCGCACCCTCGTCGGCAACGCGTTCCGCCAGGGCCTTTACTGGCCTACCGCGGTCGCGGACGCCAGCGAAATCGTACGCACTTGCGAAGGGTGCCAGTTCTACGCCCGCAAGTCCAACCTGCCCGCCCATGCCCTACAGACCATCCCCGTAACATGGCCATTTGCCGTGTGGGGGCTGGACATCGTCGGGCCCCTGCGGAAGGCGCCCGGGGGCTTCACCCACTTGTTGGTCGCGATCGACAAGTTCTCCAAGTGGGTGGAGGTGCGCCCCATCACGAACCTCAGGGCAGAGCAGGCGGTAACATTCTTCACCGACATCGTCTACCGCTTTGGAGTGCCAAACTCCATCATCACCGACAATGGGTCCCGGTTCACGGGCGGGGAGGTTCTTGGAGTTCTGCGACAAATTCCACATTCGTGTGGATTGGGCAGTATCGCACACCCACGGACCAACGGCCAAGTAGAGCGTGCCAACGGCATGATCTTACAAGGCCTCAAGCCCGGAATTTTCGGCCGGCTAAACAAATGCGGGCGAAAATGGCTCCAAGAGTTACCGGCGGTTGTGTGGAGCCTAAGGACTACCCCGAGCGAGCCACTGGGTTCACCCCGTTTTTCCTAGTCCATGGCACGGAGGCCGTCCTCCCCACGGACTTAGAATACGGATCGCCCGGGGGTTCGAGGCTATGACAAGGAGGCCAACCGGCGAGCCCGCGAGGACTCGTCGGATCGGTGGACAAGGCACGCCTCGTGGCCTTGATGCATTCCGCAAGGTATCAACGGTCCCTAAAGCGCTACCAAGCACGCAAGATACGTCGACGGGACTTCGGCGAAGGGAATTTGGTCCTAAGGCTACGCCAAGACAACCGAGGGCGCCACAAGGCTGTCGCCCCCATGGGAGGGACCCTACGTCGTGGTGAAGGTACTCAAGCCGGCACGTACAAGGCGGCCAACGAGGACGGTGAAGAGCTCACCAACGCTTGGAACATCCAACAGCTACGTCGCTTCTACCCCTAGCTAGGATTTCCAAGTATTTTTTGTTGTAAAAATCATACGACCAACGCCCCAGTTGGTGACAACCATGTAAATACCATAAGTCTAATGGAAAGGGCAACTCGGCTTTCCCCCGAAACCCAAGTTACCCTCGGGGGCTACAGCGGGGGGCATCCCCCCCCCCAAAACGGTCCCATTTTCGCGCAAAAACAAGACAACTCATGAGCGCTAAGTTTGTTTTCTACTCCAGCCTCGAGCAACGATTCGAACGGGCGCGGGCGACTAGCGGAAGGAGCGCGCGAGCCGAGATAGCCTACGCCGCGAGGATATGGCCCTTCTCTCTCGCCTCCAACCCAGCAGGCCCCCGCGAAAATCGAACTCCCCCTAAGTAAAATCTACTCGGGAAGAAGGAGAAACAAAAAAGCGCAATAAGCAAAAGACTTCATTTCGCATCAACAAATGTTTACGATTGAGATAACTTGTTTATTTACAATGGCCGCATGGCCGAATGCGATACACAAATAAAAAACGGGCCTAGCGCCCAACCTGTCTTCGGGGCGGGAGGAGCGGCGGCATCGCCAGCGTCCGGAAGAGGAACTCCTCGAAGGCTTCGGCCGAGCGACCCGGCGGCATCGACGGCGAGCGCGTCCACACGCTCCATCGCTACCTCGTCCTCAACACCGTCGGGGACGACGTAACCCTCCGCCGGCGCCTCGAAGTTGACCTTGTAGTGGGACCGCACCACTCCGAGGGCCTTCTCGGACGCCCGGATGCGGCCGCCGGCGCATCCGCTCGGTGACGTGGCCGCCAAGGGCGCGCGGGCGGCCGGCCGGGGCCGAGCGTCGGCCCGTGCTTTGCCCTCCTCCACGGCTTGGCGAGGTCTCGAGGGCCGCACCACGCAGCTCCTGCCGGCTCCCCCGCCCGGAGGAGTTATAGGAAGCTTTGCCGCGTGCCTCGGCCCGCTCGGTGCATGCCCCGGAGCGGTGCGCAAGCTCGGAATCGCCAAGACAAGAAAGAAATCGAGAAGGGGAATGCGAACCCCCTAACGGAAAAACCAACAAAGCAAGAGTCAAACGGTGGCTCACCTTTGACTTGCTTCCTCTCCACCTCGAGAGCACGACGCTCGGCCTCGACCGCCAGCTCGAGGCGCTTGACGGTCTCACCCTGCTCCTGGAGGGCCAGCTCTTGGTTTGCGCTTGTAATGCTGAGCACAATGAGCTCGCCCTCGGCCTTGGAGAGCGCGGTGCTCTTCTCCTCCAGCGACTTCTGCGCCGCCTCGCGAGCGACGCGCTCTCCCGCTCCCGGCCGACCGGGTGTCGGCGAGGGGCGGCTTGCTCTCGCCGGAGCCGCCCCTCGGCCCCTTGGCGGGCGGTGCGCTCTGCGGGAGCTACTCCCTCGGCCGACGACGAGCGCCGCGGCCTTGGCGTCGAGGGCGGCCTTCAAGTCGTCGGCCTCCTTGGCCGCCGCTCCCGGCCGCGCGCCCGCTCCTCGGCACCGGCGGCTGCGCCGCGCCCGCCCCCTCGAGCGACGAGCGGAGCCCCGGTTCTCGCCGCGGACGGCGGCTACCTCGCCTCCCAATTGGTTGCCGGCGTGCGCATCTTCTCCAAGTACGAGCGCGCACCGCCACGGCGCCTCATCACGGTCGATGAGGGGCTGCGCGGACCCGCTCGAGGCTAGAGCGGCGCGCCGGGTCCCGCCTCGAGCTCTCGGGGAGTTCGTCGCGCCGAGCCACGGCCCCGTACGCCGGCCCGGCCGTCCGAGTCCCGAGGGCGTCAGCAAGCGCGTCGAAAGCGCTGCATCGCTCCCGGAGCTGGTGGAGCTCGGCGTTCACACGATCGAAGGCGTCGTACTTGTCGTGGGCGCGGCGCTCGAGCTCCTGGCACCCATAAATTAAAACCCGTAAGCGCCACAACACGGAAACAGCGCACAAAAATGAGAGAAAGAAGAAAACGAACAACAACGCCCTACCTGGAAGACGCGCCATGCAGGGCCGCCATGGACCCTCAGCGCCTTGTTCAGCGCGCGGTCGAGCGTGGCGCCGTGGCTCCGGAGCTCTCCCCAGAGCTCCTGCTCTCCCTGGGCGTCAGCGAACGCGGGGGGATCGCCAGCGGTCCCCTCTGCCGGGCGGAGGGGTCGGCGTGGGGAGGACGAGGCCTCGGCGCCGTGTCCTCGGTCCCCCGCCACCATGTGACCCTCGCGCCGCCTCACGAGGGCCCCCTCCCGGGGCTCGGGGGGAGCGTGTGGGGAAGCTCGCCCACCGGTCCCCACCCGGCGGCGGGGGAGTCGTCGTCTGGGACCTCCACCACCTCCCGCCCGGGAACCGCCGGCGGGCGCTCGCCCTTCCCGCCGCCTCCGCCGGCGCCTCCACTTGCGCCTCCACGGCCGCGGGCGCTGGACGTGGCGTCGCGGCCACCGCCTGCGGGCCGCGCCCCCGCGGCGGCGCGTGCCCGCCGCCCTCCGCGGCGGCCACCGCCTCCGCCGTGCCTCCGCGACCACGGGTGCCACCGCGGGCGCACCTCGCTGCGCCTCCGCCGCGGTTGGCGCCACGGCGCGCCTCCGCCGCGGCGGCCACCATCGGCCGCACCTCCGCCGCGACCGCCGCCGTGGGTCTGCGCCTGCCACCGGCCGGTGCGGCCGCTCCTCGGCAACCGCCGGCCGCGCCATGGCGGGCGATCCGCCCGGCCCCGAGGCCTCGGGGCCCCCGGTGCGCCTGCGAGCTCTCGCCCGCCGCCGCCGTGCTTGCCCCCGCCCGCGACGCCCTCGATGAGCGCCGCCGGTAGGGGATGGATGCGTCCGCCTTCGGCACCTTGGCCGGTGCGAGGGGAGGCACGGTTGGCACCACCCTCGCGCAAGCACAAACGAAAAGTTAGAATGCCCGATCGTCAAAAAACCGAACCGCGCAGGATCGAGCCCCTTACCTCGAAGAGGAAAAGGCGCGCTTCCTTTTCCTCGAAGCATCGGCGGACGAGGCCGGCGCGGCCGGCACGCCCGCCGCCGGTGCCTCCCCGACAACGCCACCGCGCGCGCGCGGGCCCCGCCCCGCGCGCGGGCACGCGCACCCCGCGCGCGCGCGCGCCCGCGCGCGCACGGGCGCGCTTGCCGTGCGCACCTCCGCGGCACGCGCCGGCGTCTCCGCGGCGCGCGCCGCCCCCGTAGTCGGCGCACGGCGGCGGCGGCGCCGTTGCGCCCGCCCCGGGCGATGTTGCCCTTGCCGCCGGAGCCGGCTCCGGCGACGGGGGCGCAAGCTCCCACCTATCGGAGGGGCCCCGCCCCTGCGCCTCTTCCTCTTCGTCCTCCTCCAAGGACGAGTACTCCCTCGGTCCCCGGGAGGAGAGCCCCGGTTCTTTGCGCCGCCGTACTCCGCGTTCCATCGCTCGCGGCGCTCTTGGTGCCGCCTCGCGCGCTCCCTCTTGCGCGCCGCCCGCTCCTCGCTCCTCGCTGGCCGCGCCGCCCGGCCGAGCGCGCGGGAGTCGGGGGTGGGCGAACGGACCTCGCGGCGGTGAAGCTCACCGCCGGCATGCGGGAACGTCAAAGACGCGTCGGGGAGGCGAGAGGCGGCGCCACGAATTAAAACGGAATCAAGAATCATACTCACCGGCGGGCCGGTGGGGAGCATCTCGAGGTCCCACGGGGTCCGGTCGGGTGCGCCGACATCCGGGTGTCGACGGCGCTCCGCGCTCGGGTGAGCGCATACGGCCGCCCGAGGGGGGTTGGGAGCATCCGCGACCTCGCCGGCGCGATAGGGGTTCGCCTCCTCTCCGTCATCTCGTAGATGCGGAGCGGCCTCTCCATCGGAGGCACGACCCGCCGGTGATGGAGGAAGGCAAGGACGCCCGCCGCGGTCGGCCCTTGCGACGTCGAGGGCTCCTCGGGCGGCCAAGACCGAGTCCCGCCGCCTCCAATGCGGGGCGTGGACACCCCGTAGCCCCGAAGGGCGGGCTTCTCCTTGAACACCCGACCGGTGTAGGGGGGAGGCCGGGCTCGGCGTTGCGCGAGGTAGAACCATCCCCGCTCCCGGCCGGCGTTGTTCGTCGTCATGGTGCGGGGGATGTAGTCGTCCTTGAACCGCGCCGCGGGGCGAGAGACATCCCGCCGGCGCGCACCGCGCGGCGGGTCCTCGGCTCCGTCGTGGGGGCTGCGTGAAGAGCTCCGCGCGGAAGAGGTGTACCCGCAGCTCCCCGGTTGACCGGGATCCCCCGGATACCCCTCGCGGACGCCCACGAACGTGGCCGCTCGCGAAATCGCGTTGGGCGCGAAGTTTTGCGGCTCCACGCCGTAGTAGTGGCACAACGCTCGCATGAAGCGGCTCGCCGGCGCGTTGAAGCCCCGCTCGTGGAAGAGGATAAAGCTCACCACGTAGCCTTCCGGCGGGTTGGGCGCGCGGTCCCCCGCCGGCGGCACTATCCACTCCGCCGGGCGGCCCTCCTCATTTGCCGCCAACCGGCGGCGGTGACCGGCTCGTTGAGAGCCAGCGGGGTCACCGACGACCGCTCCCAGGCGTACGGGTCAAGGATCGTGAGAGGCGGAGGCGGCGCCATGAGAAGAGGGCAAAGGAATGCGAGAGCGGAGGACAGGAAGAGGAAGAAGAGCTCTAATGGCGATGCCGCACGGTGGCGAAGGCAAAGCGAAGACGAAAGCACAGGGGGCTAAAATGGCGGAGTGCTAAGGTAAAAAACCGCCGCTTCCCCTTCCCCTCAGATTTATAAGACGCGGGCGAGCTCTCCGGGGCGGATGTCCCGCGCACATTAACCTGCGGGGAATCTACTCTTCTCGGCCGGCGAGCGGACCCCACCACGACCGCGGCGGCCACATCACCGCGAACGGCCATCATCACGGCGAAGAATAACGGGGGCCGTGTCAAGCGGTCACGTCCGCCGCCCACGCCGCCCACTACGCGCGCGCGCGGCGCGACGCCTAAAAAAGCGCGCCCGCGATGCGAAACCACGGCCTCTCCTGTGGAGCATTTAATGGCCCGATCCCTTGCAAAGCAAGGAGAACCCTCGAGTGGCACGAGCCCCCGGCTCTAGACAATGTCAGCCCTCTGAAGGGTACAGGCGTGAGAGGGTCGCCACGAGGCCCGTTTTGAAACAAAGCGGGCATCGCGAGCACCCATGCCACGTAGTACCCTCGAGCGGCACGAGCCCTTGGCTCTGGACAATGTCAGCCCTCTAATGGGTACAGGCGTGAGAAGGTCGCCTCGAGGCCCGTTTGAAACAAGGCGGGCATCGCGAGCACCCATGCCACGTAGGACCCTCGAGCGGCGCGAGCCCCTGGCTCTAGACAATGTCAGCCCTCTAATGGGTACAGGCGTGAGAAGGTCGCCTCGAGGCCCGTTTGAAACAAAGAGGGAATCGCGAGCACCCATGCCACGTAGGACCCTCGAGCGGCGCGAGCCCCTGGCTCTAAACGATATCAGCCCTCTGATGGGTACAGGCGTGAGAAGGTCGCCCTGGGGCCCGTTTGAAACAAAGCGGGAATCGCGAGCACCCATGCCACGTAGGACCCTCGAGCGGTGCGAGCCCCTGGCTCTAAACGATATCAACCCTCTAAAGGGGCACAAGCGTGAGAAGGTCGCCCGGGGCCCGCCCGAAACGGGCGGTACCACAAGCACCCATGCCACGCCGTGCGCTAACCGGCGCCTCGAGGACCGGCTCACCCGGACCCCTCGACGGCCGCGAACGCAAAGACGGGGGCTGCCCGGACGCCGCCCCGCACGGCCCTACGATCGAGGGTTCGAAACCCGACCCTTGACGGGTTCGAACGGGCGCCTCGGATCGCGAGTCGGGGGACGACGAGGGCACGCGCATTCGAGCCGTTCCACGAGCCCATCGGCTCGAGGGTGCCCCATATGTCGTGTTCGAGAGCCGGCGAGGGCAGCTAGCGGGGGATCCCACCGAGGGAGAGCTTCGCGCCCTCGGTCCCTATCGAACGGGACCGAGCCCCACCTATCAAACCCACGCAAGCGCTTCGATGGACGTGTCTCTGGACCACGCAGCCTACCCTTATCGAACGGGGCATGGACGTCCACTCGAACCACCCACTAGCAGCTCAACGAGGAATCCGCAATTCGCGACCCGCTCGATGGGGGTTGCGGAAACCTCACCCTCCGTCCCGCGGAGGGACGGCGAGGGCGCGTTAAGAAACAAGTCGTAAAGCTCTACCCGATCGCCTCGAACGGGCCCAGGCTCGGGGGCTTGACGCACGGCTACACCTCCTTGGCTTGCACCCGCCGGAGACAGTGCCAGCAGCGCGTGCGTCACCGAAGCCGGCTGAGATATCGCCGACGCCGGTTGAAACATGTGCCACGCCCTCTGACCAGCTCTCACGGTTAACCCCTCGGGGAGCACCCACGCTCTGCGGGGCTTCGGGGCTAGACCCGCGGGTCCGCCGACGCGGCCCCACGCGAAAGCGTTCGCGAGACAAGAAGGGAAGAATGTCCTATCGGTAGGCTCCGGCATGCGGGGAGCCTCAATGGCAAACCCACAGATGCTCGGGGGCTACGTCGGGGACAGCCCTAGGGGTCCCCTTTAACAACCGGAAATCCCCACTTAAAACCCGCAACAAAGCCAAACAAACTTTGCCTAACCATGCAGGATACGGCCCACGTCGCAGGGACCTCAACGGCCCACCAAGGCGGCCCCCTTGAAGATCCCCTCGAGCAAGCTTCGCCTCGCTCGAGGGTGCGCGCCTCCCTCGGGCGGGCTCCGTCCCGTTCGAGGGGGTGCGCTTCCCTCGAGCGGGCTCCGGGTCCCGCTCGAGGGCCCGCTCCCCCCTCGAGCAGGCTCCGCCTCGCTCGAGGGTCCGCCCCGCCCTCGACCGGGATCCGCCTCGCTCGAGGGCGCCCCCACGCGTGCGCCCGCCCCCGTGCGCGGGCATTTAACGCCCGACACCGGCGGGACGGCGCCATCATGCGCCGGGGCTCGCGCCCGTGCCGCCGCACCAACTCCCCGAGAGGGAGCCCATCCCCATCACCGTGGAGAGGGACGGTGCGGCGCGGCCGGTGTCGGTCCCGTGACACCGTGCGCCGCTCCAAAGACGGCTAACGCGCCGAGCCCTCGAAGGGGGCCGGGCCGCACCCTCGATTTGCTTTCTTGTGACCCTACGGGGGTTAGGTGGAGGCGCTAGGCCGGTGGAACGCCATCCCCGCCACCTTGTTACGGCATGGCAGCCGTCCCCGCGCGTGCGGGGCGCACGCCAGGCGCTGTAGCAACGACTCCAGCACTGTGAAACGGGACGCCGTTTTACCTACTCCTGTACTCCGTACGGGCCGGCGTCGGCCGGCTCCCTTGAGCCCGTCGAAGACATCACCACCCTCCGCCGCCCTTCTACCCTCGAACTGCCACTGTTCGGGTACAAGATAGGCCATGATGGCCGGATCGCTGCAAGGGTCGTCCGGACGGCCGCCCACTCTACAGCATAGCACGCCACGCCCCTTCACGTAGCTAAATAGCGCGGTGCACATGTGATTTGCTCCCTCCTTGATCTATAAAAGGGGGACGAACCCTCCCTCGCCGCAGAGGAGGAGGGGAGACGAACGACACAACGGGAGTCGGCCGCGCCACGCACTTGCTCTCCAATTCTCCCACAACGTCTTCAGCCTCTACACCAGGGACTTGGAAGCCACGCTTCCTCTCCCGCCTTGCTTATAGCAGCCCCACTATAGGCACCCCCGGTGCTGAGCAATATAGTGCCTCGAGCACACCCCTACTGGACGTACGGCCTCCTCGGCCGGAACCAGGATAAACTCTGTGTCTCTTGTTGCTTAGCATCGACCATTGAGGGATAGACCACGGCGCTTACTACTGGTTAGTGTCGGGACCATATTCCGCACCGACATATAGTATAGTATAGTATAGTATAGTATAGTATAGTATAGTATAGTATAGTATAGTATAGTATAGTATAGTATAGTATAGTATAGTATAGTATAGTATAGTATAGTATAGTATAGTATAGTATAGTATAGTATAGTATAGTATAGTCACTACCGGAAAGACGGCCTTTGCCGTGCGCCATATGATTTGTCGGGCGCTTTCTATCGGACGCACAGCAAAGGCCACTCTTTGTCGTGCGCCTACGACACGCCGCACGGCTCCGATAAACGCACGGTGCAGACATCTTTGTCGTGCGTCGTTTCACGGGCGTGCGTCGGACCGGAGCGCACGGCAAAGATGCCCGGGCACGTGCGCCGCCCGTGGCACGGCGGACGGCTGGGGCGGATGCTAACGGTCGTTAGCCTTTGCCGTGCGCCCCATATGAAACGCACGGCACTGATATATCTTTGTCGTGCGTTTCATGTCGGCGCACGACAAAGATTATTGTAAAACTTTGGTTTTTTTATTTCTTTTGATTTGTCCACTACAAAGCATTACTTTGTACTTTGTATCTCAAGTTGGTAACCATCTCGATTTATTTGGTATTTTTTATGAATTTCTTTCCTTAAAAGGATTTTCTTCACATAAATCAAAATTGAACTGCAAGTACATGAAATGATAAGGTAAAGTTTGTGGAAAAATGATATTCGTGTAATTGAGTCCTTTTTAAGACCCTACCGACCAAATTGGTTGAAATTATGTACATTTGATTCACGAAGGATGAGAATCGACGTTCATTGGTAAAGTTTTTAATTGTAAAGAATGCAAACGAAGTTAGAAAATCATGAGATTCATCGAGAGGTCATGACATGGTATGGGAAAGTTGTGATAAAGAGTAGGGAAGGTTTTGAATATTTCGTCACGCATAGTGTTTACAAACTGAAGCATCTCACTAGAAGTTCTAAAGTGTTTAGAGTGATCTCATTTGGTTTGTAAACTCAGTAAAATTTGAATTTTGTTTTTGACTTCAAAACGTTTTCTCTAGTGAACATACAACATTCAATTGTCTCATGTTAGTTTATGGTAATTTTTACATCCATTTAAACACTTATGCATAATATTTACAAAAACTTAAAATTCAATGTAGCCTCTTTGCCGTGCGCCATACCCGTGCGGTGCACAGCAAAGTTTGGGGGGCCACATGCCAGCCAGGCACTGTGGGCGTCGAGCGCCGACGTGCAACCGACAGGTGGGCCCGTCTTTGCCGTGCGCCATCCCCAAGAGGCGCACGGCAAAGGCTGGTGGGCCCTCATTTCAGTCAGCCATTGTGGGTGTCGAGCACCGTCTTTGCTGTGCGCCAGACATGCGCGGCGCACGGCAAAGGTTTGGGCCCACATGCCAGTCAGGCACTGTGGGCGTCGACACACAGCCGGTGGTTGGCAGGTGGGCCGGTCTTTGCCGTGCGCCAGCCCCATGCGACGCACGGCAAAGGCTGGGTTGGGCACCATGGCTGGCAGGTGGGCCCGTATTTGCCATGCGCCAGACCCCCGCGGCGCACGACAACGATTGTGGGGCCGGTTGGATCTGCTCTTTACCGTGCGCCGGGACCGGAGGCGCACGGCAAAGACCGAGACTGGGGTTAACCCAAGCTCCCCAACCGTTTCTTCCCCAGACGCCCCCAACCCGATCCGCCGCTGCCGCCGCGCCCCCGACCAAGTCCCGCACCTCCGCCGCGCCTCCGCCCCCCGCTCCCCGCGCCCGCCGCGCCCCCGGCCGCCCACCGCCCCCTCCCTCGGCCGCCTCCGGTGCCACCCCCCGCCGCGACGCACCCCCCGCCCCCGCCCTCGGCACGCCACCGCCGCCGCCCCCCCGCCCGCCCCCGGCCGCGGCACCGCCCGCCCCCCCGCCCGCCCCTCGCCCGGTGCGGCACCCGACCGTGCCCCGGCCTCCCCTGTTCCGGGGCGGCGGCACCCCCCGGCGGCGCCCGCCTACCCCGGCCGGCCACCACTGCAGGAAGGAGGAGGAAAGGAAGAAGGGGGAGGAAAGGAAGGGAAGAAGGGGGAAGGAAAGGAAGGGAAGAAGGGGGAAGGAGGAGAGGGAGAAGGAGGATGGGTGGTGCTCTCCGGCGGTGATCTCACACCACGTCGTCTCGACATGTATGCCATCCTCTAGGTGAGCACTCCCTTAACCTCTATCGCATTTAGACGAAACTACTATGATGATCTATCATTCGTTACATAAATGAGTAGTGATGCATAGCTATGTGATGACCTATGTAAGATTAAATTTGTGATGAGTAGCTTGAACTCAAAAAAATAAAATTTGAGTACTACCGGTATATGTGTCTTATGGTCAAGTGGAAAGAATGGCAAGTCTCATGTGTCCGGCCATCGAGCCGTGGGAAGAGCATATTTTTTGTGGCCCGACCTTCGTGTCGTGGTCTTTTCTTTGCAGGTTTTGAAACCTTCCCGTACAGGGGAGGTGCTGCCGAATTTTTTATCTAACTACGTTGCCTTGGTCTAATTTTGCAGGAGAGCGCCCACCACCGCATCCACCGTCGAAGGAGTAGCCCCGGTCGTTTCCTCAGACGTCCACCGTGTTGTTGTTGCCTGTTTGAGCTACTAGGTGAGCATGTGCAGATGACCCCCTCCTCCGCAATTTATTTACCTAGGTCTCGTAACCCAGTTAGGCGTCTCCCGTTCGAAAGGGATACGCTTGTAGATATGCATATGCTTGTATATCTATGATTGTATCTCGTTTCGAATTGTCCGCGTTTTTGGACGGCCCGAGGATGTGTAGATGAGTTTAGTTTCCATGTTCTCGCTCCGATCTGGGACGAGTTTCGGCACCATCTTCCCGTTGTTCTCTAGTTACACAATCTCCTTTCTAGGACGTGTATCTGGAGAACGACCCCGCGAGGTGCCGCCGAAATTCTGTCCCAGATCGGAGTAGAGCATGGAAACTAAACCCGTCTACACATCCTCAGGTGGGATTAGGACCTATCTTTACCTACTACTAGCATGATAGACAACGTGTAGAAGCAATCTACTTTATAAAATCTCGTAAGATTTTTGTTTTTTGCACCAACTTGTTATATCACTAGTTAAAGGATGGATAACCGAGAGTGGATGTACACGGGTTGGAGGAATAAGCGAGACTACTCCGCTGAATTCGCACACAACATGGATGCATTCTGTAAAAAGGCATTTGAGAAAGGACAACATAAAGCTTTGTGTCCCTGTAGTAAGTGTGAAAATATGAATTACCAATCTAGGCTCAACATGGGTAAACACATTGTGGCGCATGGGTTTGTGAAAAACTATACCCGGTGGATTTGCCATGGTGAAGCACATCGTGCGAGAGAAGAGGTCTTGAGGCAACGCATCAAGAATTTTGATGCTGAAGCCGGGTGCGGAGACATGATAGAAGACTTCCATCAAGGGAACTTCGATAAAGGGCCTGACCAAGTTATGGAAGAAGCTCCAGAGCCAACCGCGAAGGCTTATTACGACATGTTGTCTTCCGCACAGAAACCACTTCACGAGCACACTGATGTGTCTCAACTTGATGCCATCGGGCGCTTAATGGCCCTAAAGTGCAAATTTGGCATCGGTCGAGACGGGTTCAATGAAATGTTGTTAGTTATTGGCACTTTGCTTCCGAAAGAGCATAGTCTCCCACGGAAGCGCTTACGAGGCACGAAACTCCTTCGTGTACTTAAGATGCCATATGAGGCGATAGATGCTTGTACAAATGGATGTGTTTTGTTTCGAAAAGAACATGCGGATGCAAAGTATCGCACTAAGTGTAAATCCTCTAGGTACCTCGAGTTAGACTCGGCGGTGGTCATAAGAGGCAACTCGACGTACCGATGAAAATCCTACGGTACCTTCCATTCATACCGAGGATCACACGGATGTACATGACCGAGGAAACCGCAAGCGGATGACATGGCACAAAACAGGCAAACGATACCGTAGTGAAGATATCATGCTACATCCAGCTGATGCTGAGTCTTGGCAATATTTCGACAGCTGTCATCCTGACAAGGCTGCGGAAGCTCGAAATGTACGTGTGGCGCTGGCTACAGATGGGTTCAATCCTTATGGACTGATGGTCGTGCCATACACTTGTTGGCCCGTGTTCGTTACCCCCTCAATCTTCCCCCTGGCATCATGTTTAAGCGGCAGTTCGTATTTGTGTCCTTGACAATTGCAGGATACCCAGGGGATAAAATGAGTGTGTACATGCAGCCCTTGCTTGATGAGTTGGAAAGTGCTTGGAAAGACGGGGTACGTACTTATGATCAAGCTACAAGGACAAACTTCAAAATGTACGTGTGGTACATGTATTCCCAGCATGACCATCTGGCGTATGGGTTATTCTGCGGATGGTGTGTTCACGGGAAGTGGCCATGCCCAATATGCAAGCAAGCTTTAATGTTCATCTGGTTGCCGAAGGGTGCCAAGAGGTCTTGTTTTGACTTGCATCGACAATTCCTCCCTATGAACCATCCATTTAGACAAGACACCAAGAACTTTACAAAAGGTGTTGTGGTTGAAGACCCCCCACCACTGATGTTGACAGGTGCCGATATTCTTGTGCAGTTAAACGCGCTCAAGGAAAAAGAAGGAGGTGGTTATGAGGGATATGGCTTGGAGCATAATTGGACTCAGATTTCAGGCTTGTGGAGGCTACCCTACATGTGTGACATTCTTCTTCCGCACAACATTGATATGATGCACATGGAAAAGAATGTCGCCGAGGCACTGTTCCACACAACCATGGAGACTGAGAAGTCAAAAGACAATGTTAAGTCTAGACTTGATCAAGCTAATCTGTGCGATAGACCAAAGTACAACATTCCGAAACCCAAACCTGGGAAGAGATGGAAAAAGCCTGCAACCCCATATGTCCTTACCAAGCCCCAAAGGAAGGAAGTACTAGAATGGTTCCAAACTTTAATGTTCCCAGATGGGTATGCAGCGAATCTGAGGAGGGGGTGAACTTAACCACTATGTGAATAAATGGGTTGAAGAGTCATGACTATCACATATGGATCGAGCGGCTTCTTCCGGTGATGGTTCAACGGCATCCTGGGTCTTTTGGTGAGGTACCACTTCCTAGGCCTCGTTCGGATCGGTGAGGGTGATTCTACCAGGTAGGAGCCGGCCTGGACGTGGGCACACTACAAGAAAGCCACCGGCACTTTCGAGAGGGACGACAGATGCTTCGCCAACAAGGCAGAGCGAGTGAAGGCCGAGTTGTGGGTAAGTCTTTCTCAATTCATCATATTCATCAGACATTTTTGCAATATTGATTGTGGATCCATTGCTGCTTTATATGTAGGATTTCTATAGGTTGGTTGGTGGATTTGAGGAGAAGGCAGAGCAGGTGCAGGAGACGGTGTGCAAGAAGCTTGTGCTGGACATGCACTACGAGGCGCAAGTTCAGTGCGTCATAAACTACTCCGCTGCAAAGTGGGGAAAGAAGATGACCAAAGCAGAAGACTGAACCTATAGGCTGACCCAGGAGCAATACGAGGAGGTAAAATTGCATTTCAGCTTTTCGGACATCGCTTAATATGATATTCTTACATCTCGTTCACTTGATCACGTGTAGACGCCTGTATGGTGGTGCGTTAACGATGCTGACTACTGGAAAAGCATAGTGGCGAGGTGGTTCAGCCCGTCGTGGATTGAGAAGCACGACGCTTGCCGACAGAAGCGTTTGTTGATGACGTACCCAACACACCATCAAGGCAACCTCACGGCTGCATAGTACAAGAAAAGATGGGTATGAAAAGATCCATTTCTGTGTTGTAAAGCTCAATTCTATCTAATTTCTAATCAACTTGATTTTTTTCAGTCCCGGGCACATGGAGACGCTGAGTGCACCGATGTGATGGCATACATGTTGGCCCACAAGGGCAAGGCGACCGCGTCCGAGACCACCTACAACCCCGACGACCCGCCGGAGGCGTACAGTAATCCCTCCATCCATCCCGCTTCACTACATATGCGGAGACGGGAAGGCAGATCCATGGGCCAGAGTGGGATCCCATCCGTGCACCGTTTGATGGAGAGACGGTCATGAGGATCGGTGGGGGGAAGAAGCACGACCATTACTACATGGGCGACAACCTTTTAGACACGGCCAGTACTCCCACTCTCGCGGCGGTAAAGGCAAAGGACACCAGGAATGCCCCTCCCATACACCCACGACCATCAGCAGCACTGGCCGAGATGGAGCGACTCAAGGTTATTTCTGATTTACGGCAAGTTACTGAATTTCTACATATGTTCACTTTGCGTTGTAACATTTGGTTGAACAATTGCAGGCGGACTTAACCGCGGTCGAGCAGCGTGTGGAAGAACACCAGGGGCAGCAGCAGCAGCAGGTGGCCGATCAGGTGGCCCAGTAGGTGGCCCAAGCGATGGCCACACACCAGGCGGCGATGCAGCAGTTGCAGATGACCGCGCACATGCAAGCATGCATACAAGCTTTTCAGAGTGGTCTACCGATGCCCCCGCCGCCTGTGATGCCCCCAATGCCCACGCCGATGATGCTCCCTCCCCCTATGGTCGGTTCTCCTGCTGTTAGTTACTTGACATCTTTCTTCTTTCATTTCGAACATTAGAGACCTAGAGAACGTAGAGATTTAGACTCACTTTGAAACCTAGACAAAGTAGAGACTTAGACAATTTAGATTATAACTTGGACAACTTTCTTTGTCTCACATGCCTTTTACTATTTTTTTTCAAAGAACATATCGGCGGCATCAAATACTCTGCATGGGTCCCCAGCCTTGTCACCGGTGATCCAGCAGCAGTTGTTTCCATCGGAGTTCCGCACGCCGCCGCCTCAGTGAGCCGCACCTTTTTATTTGCATTGTGGACTTGTCTATGAACTGTGATGAACTATGTGCACTGTCGATGAATTGTGGACTTTTGTGTGCACTTGTCGATGAACTTCGGACTTCGGTGTGGATTTGTGATGTATATTATTATATATGATGTCTGTGATGGATATTGTGACATATATGATGCATGTTGTGATATATATGATGCCTCTGATGGATATTATGATATATATGTCATGCATATGGTTTTTGGAATTTTTGGGCGTGGAAAACAGAAAAAAATAAAAAATTAGGTCAATTTGTCGTGCGCCGTGGGGCAGGCGCACGACAAAATGACCTAAAATGGCTGCAAGAATAGTCCCTTTGTCGTGCGCCCCGGGCGGCGCACGGCACATTGACCATTCTTTGCCGTGCGCCCCGCCACTAGACGCACGACAAAGGGACTGGCGCACCGGGCGCCTGAACCAACCTTTGCCGTGCGCCTAGAGCCACGACGCACGGCAAAGGGAGTAGTCCACCGTGCGCCATGGACCAATCTTTGCCGTGCGCCGTGCCACGTGGCGCACGGCAAAGGGCGGGGTCAACCGTGCGCCTTGACCATTCTTTGCCGTGCGCCGTGCCACGTGGCGCACGGCAAAGAGTACCACCGTTCCCGTGCGTGCTTAGCGGCGCACGGTAGAGAGGGTGTGACACCGTCTCCCCGCGGACGGCCGTCAACACCTTTTCTTTGCCGTGCATCACATATTACGCACGTCAAAGAACTGTGCCGTGCGTTGCCTTTTCCCGAAGCGCACGACAAAGTTCTTTACCGGGTAAAAATGCGCCGAGCGCCCTTTGCCGTGCGCCCGATCAAAATGCGCACGGCAAAGGCTGTGCCGTACGTATTCTTTTCTTTGCCGGCGCACGGCAAAGCGCGCGATTCCGGTAGTGAGTACAGTATAGTTTATAGGCAACGAGGCAAGTGTGGAGTAAGACCTTCGTTATTAGTTTCGTTCCTCGCGAACGAGCTAGCTAATAGCGTGACAACGATCAACAAAATAGCAGAGAATATTCGAAAAAAGAAAGTAGCAGAGAAACGCAGCTGCGGCATAGTAGGTAACTAAAACCACGTGATGAATCCACCATGCATCAAATATGCTCGCGTGCGTAATTACAATAATGCAACCGTGTTGATTTTACCAATTACCCCTGCTGCGTCGCTTCTGAGGTTGAGTTCTCACTAGTTCACCATGACGTTAACAGAGCGACGATCGTACGTCTATCAGCCAGTCAGCTAGCACCTACGGAGTAGCAGGGGTGTTTGAGTTGTCGCGTTGGCAGCGCTAGCAGCATACAGCGTGTGTGTGTGTGCGCGCACACCGAAACATCGCTCGCTGGAAATCGCTTGCTTGCATGTACGCGGCGTGTACTGCCCTGGCGCCGCATGTCCTTCCCTGTTCGACACTCCACCACCAAGTGTAGATGACGAGCAATCGAGCAGGAAGACGACGACGATGCCCGCAGCATCGAGGAAGCCGACGAGCGAACGGAGACGTCGAGGGAACCGTGCAGCTTCCCGCGCGCGAGCGAGCGCTGGCTCCACCACCACACCCACCGCGCGTGCATTGCATCCCCACAAGCTGACCGTTAGTTGCCGGCCGCTTCATCTCTCCCTCTTTCGTCTCTCGATCGATCTCACTGTCACTGACTCCTCCTACAGTCCTATTTGGATCGATCCTCGGCTTGCTGCGACCGGGACTCACGGCGACCAGTCAAACCACCCCAGCAGCTTGGCGATACGGACTCTCAACTTGCATTGCATTGGCTGTGGTTGGTTTGAGGCTCCTGGGCGCTCAGTCAGTACACAGCATCTGTACGACCGCAGGCAGCTAGGACCAAGCCCAGGCTTTTCTGTTACCTGCACGTTCCCATCCGACCTTATAAATAGATCCCAAGAGGCGAGGCTTCTCTTCACAAACACATACTCTCCTCCGCTCATAGTCATAGCTACTCCACACCACCACCACGGAACGGAGCTCCTTGCTTAATTACTCGGCCTACTAGCTAGCTAGCCATCAGCTTCACTTCTTCTGTTCGCGCCAGCCTCTCTAGCTCGATCGACGGCCACGCACGAGCACGAGCACGACGAGTAGAAGAGGAGGAAGACGAAGCATGGACAGCAGGCAGCAGCAGCAGCAGCACGCCGGTGTCAAGGTCACCTACATCGAGACGCGGTTCGTCACCTCCGACGCCGCCGGCTTCAAGGACCTCGTGCAGCGCCTCACCGGCAAATCCCCCACCGCCACCGGCGGAGCGGCGGCGCCGCACATCAGGCCGCGCGCGAGCCGCACATCAGCTGGAGCGGGCATGACAACGACCGCTGCCGCCGGAGCTGCTGCTGGGCCGCAGGGCTACCACAACTACTACCAGCCGGGGGCGGGCGAGGTGATGCGCTACCCCGCCGTCGTCGCCGGCCGCGCGCAGCAGTGCCAGCAGGATGAGCTACTGTTCGGGATGGACGACGACTTCTCCGACCTGTTCTACGTCGGTGCCATCGATCAGCGGCGTCATGGCCTCAATAATGGTGGTTACGGCGATTTCGTCCACTACTGATCGAGACGTACAGCGCCGTGGTCGATCCAGATTGTTTTTTTTCCTTCCTCCCCTATTCATTGCGACGGGGAGGAATTATCATGTACAAACTGTTTATGTGGAACCATTCAATTCATTTATTCATTCTTAATTAGTGGAGTATATAGTGTGTACATATGTACTCTCAGTTCCTACTGAGAATGTTGTACAACTTGACTATATGCGGTCATAGAGGCCGGAAGCATTTCTTTATTTCCAAACAAAAAAATGTGTTGTTTTACTTTGAGCGTTCGCCTTCTGGTCATTATGCTGCATGTAAGATCAATTTTGTACTATATTTGTGATGCCAACCACACCACTACGACCCTTCATGCCATTTTTATTTTTTTATTCCCTCAATTTTGTTAAATTTTAAGTCATTTTAATTTTGACATAAGTGAAACTCCTCTAGTTTTGAAAGGATTATAGAGAAATACATAAATAACTATATGTCAAGCATACATTTATAGCGTGGCAAATATCTGTTTTCAACCTCATCTCTTTCTAAATATTTGATATATAGTTTTTATACAATTCCTAAGGAACACATTTTAAGGATAAAACAAAGTAACCAAAGTGACAATTATTTGAAAGCACAGATAAGAGTTCAATATAAATGGTACGCGTGAGCTTCGTTACCGTACTTAGTACCTTGTGTTAAAATTTCCAACCACATAATTAAATATAAAATAAATCAATAAATTAGTTGTTAGGCCCGCCAAATTGGTACTCCCGGTGCTACCCTATTGGTATTTCCTGGTATTACTACCGTTAAATTTCATCTGGTGGATGGTTGACATTGATTACAGACACTGTAAAATGCCAAAAATGCAATTCATGAGCTCTATGTCAATCGAAATTACGTCATAAGCTCTATGTCATTGGATACAATTTTTGATTTCCTGTGTGCCATTGCCATTAGCTTCAACCGCCAGCCCTGCGGTGGCAAACGGTAGGCTAACAGAGAAGGTAAGGATAATGGCACATAAAAAAATCATAAAAATATAACCAATGACATAGAGCTCATGAGGTAATTTTGGCATATAGCTCATGAGTTGCATTTCCCAACGGCATGAAGAGATTTTTTTCTCAAATTTTTGTTACAATTATGATAGATTTTTATTGAAATATGATAAGACACTGCTGGCAAATGTAAGCGAACATTTCCAGAGGAACTGGATCTATGTCCCTTTTCAGTTCCATACAAGAGTTTTTACCCGTTCATTCATATCCTTTAAAAAAAGGAACGTTCATCTAAAAAAACAAGAAGAAACAACGCAGAAGCCTTTAGAAATTCTTGTAGGAGGGAAAAGTAGTATCTTGATGGCGTACAAGTATACTGTACGGTGTACGCCATTTTTATTTAGACCGGAAAGACGGTTCCGACGAGCTTTTCCCAGGTTCTCCATCATCGTCTCCGATCCAAGGATCTTCGTTCTCGTGCTTTCAATCACAGGCCGCACAGTCCGCATACCGCGCCGCACGAGGACAGCACGAGCGCTTGACCAGTTAGCTGACCATCTCCCTATCCAGTCCCCGAAAGTTGACCGTTGCTGCTGACTCCTCCCTCCTACCCTGCCTGCTGCCCCTGCAGGCTGAGACGACCGGTCAAACAGGCGCCTCAACTTGCTTTCCTGTAGCTGTAGCACTTAGTGCGCCGCATTCTCGACCGCATGGCATGACCGAGCCCCATCCTCTCCCCGTGTCACCGCCATGCGGGCCCCACTAACTTTTCAGCCCCACGTGTTACTGCCCACTTGCCCAGGAACTATCCGGCGCCGGCGACTTGCAAACCTACCGGAGAATAGATTCATCAAGAACAGGTCTCTCGAGCACCATCCGATAAATACCGGAGCACGCTTGCTCACTTGCTCACAGCCAGCAGCTTTCGTCCACGCGAGCCAAGTCGCGCGCGAGGTGCAGTGCAGGACGCCGCCACGACAGCTAGCTGCGGAGCACCGACACGTCGTCGAGCGAGGGAGACGAAGGTGAAGCGAAGAAGAGGAAGCAAGCAAGAGAAAGCATGGACGGCGTCAAGGTCACCTACATCGAGACGCGGTTCGTCACCTCCGACACCGCTGGCTTCAAGGACCTCGTGCAGCGCCTCACCGGAAGGTCCGCCGCCGCTGCGCCGGCTCCGGCGGCGCCGCTCGGGCACAGGCCGCGCGCGGCCCCGCAGGGATGCTACCACCACGCGTCCGCGTCGTCATCGACACCGGCGGCGCACGAGCCGCGCGTCGGTTACGGAGGCCGCGCGCCACCGTGCCAGGACGAGACGTACGGGGCCGCCGGCCTGCTCTACTACGGCGGGAGCGCCAGCCAAAAGCGCACATGGGCATGGTCGATGTCGTAGTGATTAGTAATTTAGTATTTTCCATGTTGATGGAAGGGGTTGTTATAGAAAAAATATCTGTACAGATCATTTCTCTTTGTGCCCGTCTTGCAGTAATATTCAAACTTATAACTGCCTCACATCAAAGATATCCGGCATCCATATCATCATTCCTTTCAAGTCAGAGATGATATATTTATGCCCAGACTGACAACAGCATAACTTGCATATGCTGCTAATTCGCTGAACATCATAGAAAACTTCCATCAGGTTACCACCAGATCAGAACTGCAGTTTTCATCTTAAGAAATTACATAGATCCCCTCATCGAATTGATCATACCCACCTCAAAGACAATATATAGATCCACTCATGAGTTACAACAACTCGTGAGATTTGCTCATGTCATACCCAAAAGACAGGCAAGTCTAACCAATCAGTAAGCTGAGTGCCCACCAAACATTTCCCAGTTTATTTAGCTGTCGCAGTTTGGTGAAGCCCAAGCGCTGATTGTCTAGATGAGACCAGCATTTCTTACAGCCGATAACTACTTAACCAGAGTGCCTAGCTGATACCATTTCCTAGCTACACATATATATGTTGTGACATCACTGCTAAGGGATCAAAACTTCGCTTGATTGCGTCGTTACATTGAGCATTCATCGATCTTGCTTTTGGTCAGCTGAAATGCTGGAATCACCCATGCTCCGCAGCAGCACTGCATACCAGCCCAGTTGAACTGACCAAGACGAGCTTTGCATCCCATGCAGAAGAGCTTATTCGCAACATATCCTTCTTCCACTGCAAATTGCATACACATAAATATTAGAGCTTTATGATGAGATCTCTAAAAAGAAAGAGGTAATCAATCATACAAATGGGAATCTGACCAGTTTGCATCCACTTCATTGGCTCCACATAGATGCAGGGGCATTCAGGTTTTTTGTCATCATCATCCCCAGACCGTTTGCCTCGGGTGAAGCACTTCCCACCAGCACCTACTTCATGGGTAACAACAAATTCTTGAGTTGCAAGCATTCTCCGGCATTTTTTACAGCGGTAGATAACACCTGGACCAGAAGCTGGTTTTTCTGGGTTGACATCAGATTCTGCAGATGTCTCCTGGGATGTTTCTGTAGGTTTTTCATTAATCTTCAATGCTGCCTCAAGATCAGCTTTCTTGTCTGGGATGATATCAGTTTCCACCAATGTGTCGGGACATGTTTCCGCTGGCTCTTGATTCACCTCGGATCCTGGAAGCTCATCAGTTTCCTTTTCTGGGTTAACGCCAATTTCCACAGGATTTTGATCTACCTCTGGTCCTGGCTTCTGTTGAGTTACCGGTTCTGGCGCCTGACTGGTTTCCATCTCCTTTAAACCACACAATATCAGTTGCACTGTACGAAATTTACATGCTGACTTAATACAACCATAAGATACATAATAATATAAATCAACTGACCATTTTGTTTAAACTTGATACTAAAGCCTCCATAATTGTACTGAAAGTTGATTGGATGGATGTTGCTCACACCTGCAGTGTTCACAGACAGATAATAAGAGATGATGAATAGCACTGGTAATATTTAATGCAAAAAAAAGGTTCCTTACATACTGCATATTAAACAAATATGTAAAGATGTAGCCCTGTTCGCTTGGCTTATCAGCCACCAGCCAACAGTACTTTTCTCTCAGAACAAACCAGCCACCAAGAACCAGTCGCAGATCTTCTCTCTCGTAACAAACCAGTACCAGCCATCAGCCACCAGCCAACCGAACAGGCTGGTATCTGCTACCATATAATTTATGTGTGCTCATATTGTATGGAAACCTAATATAAATCCTAAGCATCACTTGTTTGTTAAGGTCTTAAGAACATGACTTATAAAAAATACATAGCATAACTTGCGGAAGCACAGTCCGTCTGTGATGGATGTGCACCATTGTTTTGTGATGTGACTGAAACTAATCATGACATTGTGGGTGTGACAACCCCATGAATGTTATATATCCTCCAAATAGTTTCTCTAAGCAGTATTACTCACGATCCTAACAATTGAAGTTGCCATGCAGCAGTTCTAAGTACAATAAGTATTTTGACTAAAACCAAGTACAAAAAAATTAGCAGTACCAAGTATTTTATCAGGCTGTGCACCTCCAAGTAGATTGTAAACTATTTAGCAATAATGTCCAATCAACCAGTCAGATTTGTCAGCAGAAGAGACTAAAAAATAAACTTAGGCACTGCTTACTTATTTGAATAGCCTGAAGTCTAACTCCTAAACAACATAAGTTGGACAGAACTGAAAATTGTAGACAGCAAGAAATAAAAACCACAATATCTTTTAACAACATGATGAATCTCTCAAATCCTCATATAATTCTGCCAACGTCATTTCTGATGCAGGGTATTTTGGCTCAATAAGTGTTTCTTAAGGAATTGGCCACACTGCATAATTCATAGCTACACTCATCAGGTCAATACAGCACACAAAGATCATGTAAGCACCAATGTCCAGTTGAACCATAGCGCAAATCAAATGCTACATTTTTTAGTACCACTAAATTCTGGCAAACCAAACGATTGGCAGAAAGCTTGTATACAAACCGAAAGCTATATCAGCTGTTTCTTACAGTAGATTCAGATTGTCCCAATCAAAGTCCTGAATGAGCCTCCAACAGACTCTGAAGCACTGCAAGGTTCTAGGTCGGTTGTCCAGGATTTCAAAGCTTTTGAACCCCCAAAACCTCACCTAAACCCAACCACAAGACGCAGGGCCAGGCGTAGCCGCGCGTCATGCCCGGATCAGTGGAGCCCCAAAAATTTATTCTGAATAATAATTTACCCAACGATTTTGCGCCCGTAACGAAGATGATTAAGAAGCCAAATCGAACATGACCGGAGCCGTCGATGGACGGGTACGCGGCTAAACTATGCACACGAATACCAGGATTGAACGGATTACTACCGGGAATTGGAACACCTCCCGGAAAATCCGCAATTAGATGGAGGGAGTTCGTCGAGCAAGTTAGGGTTCCCTTACCAACGGCACAAATCGATCACAGGCGTGGATGGATTCACCAATCCGAGGCCAGTGGGGGTGCGGAGGAGGATCGCGGCGAGTCGACGACGACGGCAGGCGAGCGCGGGGTGAGGTGGGCTTCCGAGGAGCAGGCGGCGCGGGCGCAGGGGAAGAGGACGCAAGGACGGCGGCGTCAGCCGTCAGCCATTATTAACGGACCGGAGACGTACATGTTATTAATACCGTATGCCCGTATCCGAAGAGATGGTTGTTCCTCAAAAAAGAATTAGACATGCTCGTCTGTATTCTGTTTTCCCCCATAATTAAAATGTATATGGATATAATAGCATTTCAGAAATATTTTAATATGATTAACATTCGATAACATATTTTAAGCGTCGTGAAAGTTTACTGTTTTGAATTCAAACACGTCGAGATATTATTAACATTCAACAACATATGATAATGTCGATAAGAGCAACTCCAGCGTGGCCTGCAAATTGAGAACTCCAGCAAGAATATCCATTTAGGCATCTGTTCTGAGATAGATCCCATTTGTCATACAAACATTCCGATTAATTTCTCCCCACCTTCTTGCGACTCCTCGGCCTCTTCATCCCCACCCACCCGCCGCACCCCGCCGGCATGCCCCCGCCATCCAATCCGCACCGACCGCACGAGGCTTCGCCGTTGTCAGATGGTGATATCTAGACAGCACACGGGTGTGTTAGTCCCTGTGGTTTAGTTGTTCGGCGGGGAGATCGAGAGCTAAGAACACAATAATTATGCTAGCATAGCACACGTAAATCACGGACAAGGCGATTTCATACTGGTTCGGGCCTCCGGAGAGTACAACCCTACGTCCAGTTCTTCAGTTTGTAATGCTTTGATCGTGGTGGAGGTGGAGGTCGAGATTACAGGTGCTGATGTGTTGGCTTGGGGGACGCCCTTGCCCGCCTTATATTGGGCGACGGACAAGGTCGGTGGACCGGAGTCCGGGTCGGTTACAACAGGGAAACCTATCTCTAGTCAGTTACAACATGGAAAGCTTATCCGAGCTGTCTTAATCTGTCTGGACTGCCTTGTCTTGCACGCTAAGCTATCTTCTCGTCTGGACAAGGTCGTCTGGGGAATCTTCTGTAAGGTCTTCAGGAGGTCGTGTGGGCAGGTTGGTTGGGCCCATTTGACAGGTCGGCGAGTCTTCTGGTAGGCCGGGCCTACTTGTCAGAGACGACCGTGAGCCTGGTCGGTGGGGACCCAGGGGTACCCATGTCTCACAAGCCCCGAGCGAGGTGTAGGCGCAGCGACCTTAGAAAGGTCATGACGAAGTCGTAGAGTTATCGACAGGTCGAATAGAATGCACGTCGGTCCAAAAGAAAAAAACAAATCGACTTGGCAGCCAACCTGTTGTAGTCTTGCCGAACGAAGGGAGGTCGAGTGACGACCTATAGGAAGCAGGCTTCCAATAGATCGAAACGACGATGAAAAAATTCAGAGGGCGTCAAGGACACACTCATAGAGTAGTATCCAAGCATCGTGGCGGGCAGGATGGCCGGTATGATGATCCAAAAAAAGAAGAGAAGAAAAAGTAGGTCGAGTAACTACGTGATGAGAAACGGGTTTCCCAACAGGTCGATACGATGAAGAAAAACAAGAGGACATCGAAGACGCACTCGTAGGGTAGTCCCCGAGCATTGAAGCAGGCAGCATGGCTGGTTTGATGCTTAAAAAATAGAATAAAACTGAGTCATGGTCTTGATCGAACGAAGTGTAGAGACACCCAGATCTCCGAGCATAGCTGCAAGGGGTCTGGCAGAGTCGACCTCAGGGAGGCCTTGTAGGTGTGCCGACCTCGAAGAGACCTCAAATCAACGTTGTTCAGTATCTGAGGATACCCAGTAGAATCTTGAAAGATGTATCGAATAAAGAAGTCATCGATGATGTCGTAGCTGAAGTTGCGATGTCTATATGAGTCGACGATGAAGTCATAGGACGTTGCTAATCTCGAACGAATGGAGTCTAAAGACACCTAGATATCCTGCATAGCTGCAAGGAGTCTGGCAGAGCCACTCGTGGCATGCCGACCTCAGGAAGGATCTCAAGACAAAGGCGCCCAAGCACCCGGAAGTGCTTGGTAGGGCCATTAGGTGTGCACCCCACGGAGAGGCTTTCACTCCCGACGTAAAAATCCCGGGTGTCCCGCAG
The DNA here is from genome assembly GCA_947561735.1 of Cenchrus americanus. Classification (NCBI taxonomy): domain Eukaryota; kingdom Viridiplantae; phylum Streptophyta; class Magnoliopsida; order Poales; family Poaceae; genus Cenchrus; species Cenchrus americanus. The sequence goes on from OX387240.1 coordinate 200,382,036, forward strand.
AGCGGTCGGCGGGGCTATAAAAGAACACCAACCTCGGAAGGTCACGCATCCAGGGCGCCCAACTAGGTTGGCATGGCCGTAAGTATACCGAGGTATTGCAAGACCTAGGTATTAAGGCACACTGATGTCAAGGAGGTCATTTTGGTGTCCAGATGACCAACATAGCTGCTGGCCATCCAGCGGAGCCATGCTACTAAGGTATTGGCGACCTCAGCAATAGTCACACTGACCACAGGGGCTCGACGAAAATTGCAGATCTCCATGATGCTTCTGATCCCCAGGCACCCAGACGGATCTGGCAGAGCAGCGAGGCACGCCTACCCCGGAAGGTCTTCAATCGAACCTACGACCATTCTGCTCAGGAAACAGAAATACAGGCTGATTGGAATAGGTCTGTTTACGTGCAGAGCCATAGCGGGTGCACCAGGACGCAGAGCCTCGCGGGTGCAAATAAAAGACATCAGGTCGTAGAGGAAGGTCGCAAAGTCGTCGTCGTATGGAGCTTAGTCAGGCTTTGTATTGTTCTGTAGACTGCAGGATCACGGGTCAACAGTGGTCGGAGATTCCCTTGTCACCCAGAAAATGACAAACTGCCCACGAATCAAGGAGGGTACTGTAGCCATGTGACTCTGCGGCGGGCTCAGGAATCATTGATGCACTAGCGACAAAAGACGTCGTGAGACAGGGGTAAAGTCATCACCTTTAATCGTGCACATGTCTGCAAACCCTCTTGACCACGTGGTGACAATGTCGAAGCTCATCTGACCATAACCGGGTCTTGGCTCTCACTATAAATAGCACCATAAGACTGAAGGAGGCAAGCACCGAGCATTGCTAAGCAATGAAGCCACAAATTAGAATTTTGTCCATTCCATGGGCATGCGACCGTCCACCAGAGCATATGATGCAAAGTCATAGAAGCTTGGAGCTAGAAGAACGAAGTCGCTGAGGAGGTCTTCAGAACTGACGAAGGAGACGTCGGAGCCGCAAGGAGGTCTTGGTCATGACGAGGGCGACAACAGAGCCGGAGAAAGGTCTGGCGACCTGACGAAGACAACAACGGAGCCGAAGAAAGGTCTAGCAACCTGAGGAAGACGACGACGATGAGGACAACGACGGAGCCGTAGGGAGGTCTAGCGACCTGAAGATGATGACGATGGAGCTAGAGGAGGGTCTAGCGACCTGACTCCAATGACGATGGAGCTGAAGGAAGGTCTAGCAACCTGAAGCCGGCGGCGACAGAGACGCCTAGAGGTATAGAGACCTGCCGAAGACGATGCCGAAGTCGACAGAGTCGCAGGGAGGTCTTGGTCATGACGAGGGTGACAACAGTGCCGGAGAAAGGTCTGGCGACCTGACGAAAACGACGACAGAGCCGGAGAAAGATCTAGCAACATGAGGAAGATGACGGCGAAGCCGGAAGGAGGTCTAGCGACCTGACGAGGACGACGGAGCCGTAGGGAGGTCGAGCGACCTGACGAGGACGATGACGGAAGTCGAAGGAAGGTACAGCGACCTGACGCGAACGACGTTGGAAGCTGGAGGAAGGACTAACGACCTGATGAAGTCGATGCCGAAGCTGCAGGGAGGAAGGTCTAGAGACCTGAAGCAGATGACGATGCCGCAGGGAAGGCTCGCCAAAGGTGACGCCGGAACTGGAGAGAGGTCTAGAGACCTGACGAAGGTGATACCGGAGTAAAGAGCTGGTCCTATAAAATAAAATAAACACCAGGTCGGTGTATCAATCTGTTGAATATAAATATGATGAAGATACAGTCTGAGCTATGATGATTGTTGAATAATGTTAATGAAAGGACCTTGATGCCACATAGAGGGGGGTGAATATGCAGGACGACCAAATAAAACCTTTTCCCCCAGAAACTTGACCTTCAACGGCACGGGCGGTTAGACCGCCCCCGATGTGCCGAACCACGGGGGCGGGCGGATTGGGTCTGGGGCGGTTAGACCGCTCTGGCCACTAAACCTAAAAATACAACTCAAGTCTTCTCTTTACTTCCAGCACAAACTTAATTTCTTGAGTAGCTCCTGTAGATGATCATGAGCAGGGTAACAATACCCGCACTTAAAGACAAGCACACCCAAGTAGATCGAGCAGAAGCAAAGCAAATATGCTAGAGATCAAAACGAGTGAGGCAAACCACAAAGGAGAGATGAGGAATTGTTTCCCGAAGTTCACCGCCCACAAAGGAACGGCTACGTCTCCGTTGAGGAGCTTGTAAGGGAATTCTCCCACAACAAACCGGATCTCTTTCAACCGCTTTCCTCGTTTCCACTAAGGCGATCTTTTCCACGAAGAGGCAAGATCATAGCCCTTAGAAACTTGCCGCTGCTCACCACAACCTTGGGAGCTAACCGGCGACGCCTAGCCGTCTAGGAGGCGAACCTCCAAGAGTAACAAACGCTTCAAAGGCTTTCCGACACGAATCACAAGTGCTCAAGCTATGGGATGCTCTTGCTCAGCTCACACAAACTCACAAAGGCTTAAACTCTCAACCCAACACAAGGATACGGCTTGAACAGCAAATCTCACAAAGAGAGAGTTGGGGAGTATTTTTTTGGCTTTGGCTTATGAAAAACAGCAAGGGAAGCACCTCAGCAACCACGGAAACGGCGGCTCCAACAAGTGGAGCTCGTGGGGTACTTATACCCCTCACAAGGAAAACTAGCCGTTAGTTCTCTGACAAAGGCGGTTAGACGCCCCCCAACGGTCGGTTGAAAACTAGCCGTTGGGCTGCCGAGGGCGGTTAGACCGCCCCCCTTGGGCGGTTAGATCACCCCGGGCGAGAGCCCAAAAACCCTTCTCTCTTCTCTTAAGCACTTCCAACACGAGTTGAAGTGCCAAAGACTGGGTTAGAGGTTTGTTAAACTACTCAGGGACTCTCTCAAGCTAGTTCTCACTTAGGTCAACTAATGAGCACTTTTGATCTTTTGCCTTAGAGCTAATGTTGCATCCCTCTTGATAGTACGGCATACCTAAAACTCAAGAATAACTGTAAAATCGGTTGATCACTTGAGCTTATAAGTCTTCAATCTTGTCGTACTTTTGTAATTCCAATATGAGGGCTTTTAACATAGCCGATGTCTTGAGCAACTCCATACTTGAGCTAGTGACTTAGGATTTTCCCTTTTTGCATGAGAGTGAACACTTTAATCCTTAAGTCACTCCATATTTCCAATCATAACATTTTGATGTGTTGCATTGCTTCCCTCGGTTAATGCTTGGATATGATACTTGAAGACCCCACGGATGCAAGAACTTCACCTTAGCAAAACACTAATGGCGGCCAGGCCAAGACCCCAAAGACTGCTTAGTCCCTCACCCTAGACACCTTGGTTGATCTCTTCATCACTTACCCAATCCACTTTGAGTTCCACTTTGCTTCATATGTTTGTTCTTGATTGACAACGAATATGCAAGCTTCCTTTTAAGAACCATTAAGTTTACACTCATCCTTATGTCCTATTTCAATTTCCACATGAAGCCTTGCACTTTAGCTTGATAGAATTACCAACTTCTTTTTTTGAATGATCCCCTTTTTGTTTTAGTCAAGCCACCACTCTCTTTGGAGACATGTATTTCATCTTCACAAAATATCCCCAAAATATAAGTCCATTTATTGCTTGACATTAACCTTTGTGCATAAAGAATCATCCATGTATTTGTCTTTTCCAATGTGAGACATATAATATTCACTCACAAATAAATACTCCAATAATTGCTTATGAATTTCAAGATAAACCTGCTCACAAAATTAGACAAATACATTAGTCCTTTAATCATTTTGTCATTCAATTCACAAAAACACACTTAGGGTCCTAGATGCACTTTCAATCTCCCCCTTTTTGGTGATTGATGACAACTCGATTAAAGCTTTGCAAAATAAATCGATTAAGCGCAATTTTAATTCTTAGATATAGTTAGAGCTCCCCCTCAATGTGTGCTTTGAATGAAATAAAAAATTTGGCCTCAAATGCCAAAAGCACATATTAGAACGACAACAATAGAGCTCCCCTTATATCTTAGAATTAGTGTAGTGCAAAAAGATGTGTGTGACAAAATAAAATTAAAACCGTGATGCATATGGCATGACAAGCACTCAACGAAAAGAGGAGTGGGCTGTTTGGGCAGGGGCGGTCAGACCGGGGTTGCAGGCCGGTTAGACCGCCTCCCCCATTCGGCCTACAAAAAACAATCATCAAACAAACCATGCATCACAAACTATCACAAATGTCACTTAAGATACATAAATAAGTTCTACACATCTAGTAGCACTCATACAAATACTCAAGTCCACAAGATAAAGTAGAGATTCATTTATTACAAACCAAGTCTCACTCTCAGCTCACAGGGGTAGGGCGGTTAGACCACCCCTACGGAACAGTACTCGCAAACACAAAGCTTTAATCCATCTCTTCTCCCCCTTTGTCATCAAACAACCATAAAGGGACCGGAGAAGGAAATCTTTCTTCCCAAATCACCGCCGCTACCACTGATCCCAAGTGTCGCCTCCGGTGCTCGGATTTGCAACTAGGCACATACACAAGAGAAACTAGGACATGAAAGAGATATATATGGATGGATTTCAGAAATAGAAACAAGAGTGAATTTTCCATACCATAGGAACTGGCAGGCTGATCAAAGAATTCATGTGAGACACATGCTACCCACTCATCAGTCGATGGAGGAGGAATCCATGGAGGTGAGGCAGTAGTGTCACTTTCAAACATAGAATCAAAACCAGTAAGTGGTGGTGGAGGAGGAGACGAGGAGGAAGATGCACCAATGTCTGATCCAAAATTGCTCCCATACTGATTGTAAAGATCAGAGTTGAGAAAGGCATTCACCCTATCATCCACAGAGGTTATCTCAACCTCTGGAGGGAAAGGTGAGATGGGAGACCTAGGAGGTTGACAACCGGCTTGATTGTGAAGAGCCTTCATTGTATCCCTCATCTTCTTATTCTTCTTCCTTTCATCTTGCTGAGCAACTTCAATGTCTCTCTGTGTTTTGCACATACCAAGGAAGATACTGATCAGTTTGTGAAGAGGGGACGTGCGCTTTTTCTCTTCTCGCCGGGGGCGGTTAGACCGCCCCTGGGGGCGGTTGAACCGCCCCCGGGCTGGTAAGCCTCCCAGCTGCGCAGCGCCTCCATTTCTTCAAGGATTTCTTGCTCCTCTTGCTGATCATCCTATGGAGAGGGCACCCTCACTGTCCTACTGGGTTTGGGTTGCAAAGGGCGATGCTTCGTGTCATTTGGATAAGCCCTTTGTGTCACTTTCTTGATAATGTAGCTAATGTAGGGACCATAGCTACACAACCTTTGTGGTTTTTCAGAGGAGTTCTTTATTTCTTGCCACAAAAAGTCTCCAACATGAAATGTCGGCTCACCGAGCTTCACGAGTGCCATCTAGTTCCTCCGAAAAGCGGTGATATCTGAGGTGTTGCCATCCCTAGGAGTGAGGGTCTTTACGAATAGACGGTTGAGGATAGAATAGTATGTATATAGGCCCTTCACATGTCCCCAACTGTCCCTTGCATTTCTGGGATACATAAAAGCCATCCTTTTTGCCTCAAGCGGACCCTCATCATGGAGAAACCTAGCAAACCCATCATCAGGTAACCTAAATAGAGTGAGAAAGTTGGAGAAAGAGAGGTGGTGACTCTCACCCTCAGTCATCCAAAACATAGCTCTATCACTCCGCCCATCCTCTTTTGGCACATAGCCAAAATACACTATCGTATAAAACTGGGCAACGAGTTCTTTGTTCCAATGATGCTTGAACCCCATGAGGGCCTTGATCCCTTTTGCCTCACAAGCCTGAATCACCTTGTCAAAGATCGGATTATTCTTCCTCTCCATAAACTCCCAATCCACATACTGAGCATCATTAGTGATTTTTGACTTTCTACCGGTAATGATGGCTGTGGTGTAACAATCCCTACCGAAAGATGTTACAAAACCCGTAATGTCTGTAAGTGATCCTCTCCTTACTAGCCGGATTAGTTCTTCTCAAGTTCACTACATTATCTGCCATCCCTGCCTGATAATAATCAATAGGCCCTCTATAGGATGGATAGTTAGGCTCCCTAATATATACTAGAAATCAACCCTTTGCCAACACCTATATATGGTTGCAATATGGTCGTTTTGGTTGCATCCGGAATCGGTTGCATCGAAGTGAGGTGGTTGATAAATGGTTGCAATTGGAACGGTGCAATAGCCTCGAGGCAATCGTAAGATGATGTGTTGCAATAGAGTTTGTTAATGCAATGACCAAAAAATCCTATTGCAACCAATAGTTGGTTGCTACAAAAAATATTGCAACGCAAAAGAAGCCTAATGCAACCTATACTAGGTTGTAATAACAAATATGGCAACGAACAAAAAAGGAAATGCAACCAATTTTTGGTTGCAAGAGTAAATATTGCAACGACTTTTTTGGTTGCCTCGGGTTTTATTGCGACCAAACGCTAGGATGCAATAGTTCATGATTGCCACGACCAAGTGTGTTGCAATAGAAAAGTATTGCCACTCCAAAGCTACGTAGGCATATAGTCTTATTACCACGAATTCTGATCCATTGCATTACAATGCTTTTGCAACAAATCAGATATGGTGGCAATAGATGGTATGGTAATGCAACGAATTAGTCTTCGAGGTAATATACATATGTTGCAACGAATTTGTGTTGGTGGTAATAGAGGTCAGATGCAACAAACAATGGTTTGCGGCAATAGATGATATGATAATGCAACACATAAAGTTCGTTGCAATAATGCATATTGCAACCAAAATCAATTGTTGCCTATTATTCTATCGCAACGCGATGAATTTGAATAGTAGTTTACAAATCAATTGCACAGCATGCATATCACATTTAATAGCTGATAAATTCTTTATTTAAGATTGTCTCAAACCAAATTAACATGTAATGACCAGAATTCTTCTTGAATGAAGAAACCACAACTAACAAAATAAAGACACCACATTTAACTAAGTGGACTACATTGTTTAGTATATAATAAATGGATCTAAAAATTGTTGCTCCAAGTCCATCAGCTCCACGTCCATCATTCTTGTTGGCCGCCCATCAACAGTAAGCCATGGAAGCTTTCTCTAATTGTTTTGGCTGTTTGAGTTTCTCTGCGAATCGAAAACATATATGATTAAATCAATGGAGTAATTAGCAATCAAAGAACAAGAGCAATTGATATAGACCAATTAGATTCCACTTGGGGTTTCAAAAAAAACTATGTCTGTTCACTGAATGGAAAAATAGTTTAACAATTCAATCTGCATATAAATTATACGAGAATCCAATGGGACACTGAAATGTGAAATATTATCCTGATCATATCATATCAGCTACGCAATCACAAATATTATCCTGATCACAAATAAACAGCATCTAGAAAATTATATGCATTACTCAGATTTTCCTGATCATATCCTGTTGACACTTCAAGTGGATGTGTCAGATAGGTTACTGCTTTAGACATCCTAGACTAAAGGGTGAGACTAAACATCCTAGACTGATTAGGATTTCCTTTTTTGACACAAGGACAATCCCTAGCCCACAGACCATGGAGAAAGTGCACAAGGACCAATAGCTTACCATTAACCGTCTGTGGTCACAGCTTAGTGTAGCTGACATGAATAAACCAAATTCGTATTGACAGGTATCAGCCTCTTTTCAGCTGCTAAAAAGAATGCAATTAACCATAAAAAACATCAGGCATTGCTAGCAAAACAAGTAGCTAGATCATTCTGAAGTAGCATATTTATAGCACAAAAAAACTCATGCCAACTAATGTTTAGGTTAAACATCCTGTTTCTGGAACTAAATTACTAAGACTCACCAACACTATATTCAGGATTATGTATGATTCTTGGCCCAAGTGCTAAAAGAAAGGTTAGAAAAATAAGATAACATGGCTTTCAAAAAACTGAGAAGTGCAGCATATAGGTGGAATGTTCTATAACTCATTACCAGAACCAATGGCCAAAATTGCTGATTGAGGATTTATGATGGCACATAATTGTTTGATTCTACTTTCCACCAATGTCCTGAACTTTCCTCGATTCTACTTTCCAGCATAGCACACTTAGTAAGCACAACATACCTCATAATCTACTGGTTTTATACTATTATCTCTTTCTTTTTGAGCCAACTGCTTCAACTCCTCAGCAACTGCACTAAGTCCCGTGTTGTGTGCATCCTGCATCATAAGTAGCAGTTAGAATTTCTCCAAAAGAAGTACTGGTACATGGTACACCAATCGATGCCTTAAACAGGTCCATGCTAGTACTCCTACACGGTACACAAATCGATGCCTCCACATATTGGCATGTCTCTAACATTGTTTGTTAACACGGTACACCATACTAACCTAATACATATGATCTTGACACCTAGGTTTTGTATCTTCAGAGACTTTCCAAAAAGCAGATATTGTACCTTATGAGACTTCCCAACAGCATATAATGTAAATGTGCCTGTATCAGATACAGAGATACTCATGTTAGCTCATGTGTCCTAAAAAATTTCAGAACTTGTATATCAATTTCTAGATAATAGAAAATATATATTATGATATCAGGTAGAATATAAAATATCAGTGTCCTTAGCACCGGAGCTCTTGTAATTTCAGGCCTTGTATATGATATAAACTAAGCCATGTGTTTAGGGACCTAGCATACCAATTTCATTGAACCAAAACATGAAGGGTAGAAAAGCATTTATTATTTTCAGACCCCACATAGGACTGATCATTGGTCATGAAAAAAATGCAAATGACAGATCATAATAAAAAATATAAAGAAATGATTGCTTTTAGGTCGGGAATCTTCTTTTATAGTTAATGGGATTTCATGCAATGATATGCAGCTCTTATACCTGATTAACTAACTGATGAACTTCTTATACCTGATTAAGGGATGAGATCGCAGCTGCCACAACTAGGAATTTGCTGCCCTGAAATTAAATTGAATCAGATCAAATAATTGCATTGCTACTTTGTTACAGCTATAAAAAAACACCCATGTTTCTGATGATCTTATACCTGGTCAAGGGATGAGATAGCAAACCACACTTACTGCAAGGTTAGCACAACTATGACTTTGCTGCCCTGAAATTGAACTGAATTAGATCCAATTGTATGTAACTTTGGTACAGTAATAAAAAATGCTAGATCATATTTGCAGACAAGTTCAATGTCTTACGATTGAATCTAGAATATTAGAGTGCAGTAGAGCAGTAGACTGAATGAAGCAACACAGCATAAAAATTAAGTAGCACACATGACAATAGGATATGCAATGTAACAGTTAACATGGTCAGTTCATCAAATTGTACCCAAAAAATGCACTGCTATGATACTAGAGTACTAGACAAAGTACAAGATCCCATAGAAGCCAGTTAAACTGACATCATCCATGTTATTTCCAAAAACAAATATTCCGTACTTCAAAATTTTCAACATTGAATCCTCAATTAAATCAAAATAAATCCAAATATTGATTGAGACAACAGCAAACTGTTTAGGTGTGCGACCATTGTTGACACTAATTTTGTGGAAGTGGTGTTACACAGAGAGCTGACAGCAGATGAACTCAATAACTTAAATGGCTAGTGACGATAACTAACAGCAGGCATGCATTGTCCAAATCAATATATTCTCTTTTAACAAGCGACATCATGCTTACGTGGTCATAAGAACTGAAAGCGCAACATTTCCTTTCGATATGTAAGTTGCAACATTTGATGCTTGTCCACCAGGGCAACATGAGACCAAAATAAGACCAGTTGCAAGAGGAGCGGGTACTTCAAGGTCTGTAATACAAGGCACCCAGATTATGAGCTATAAGTGTAGGAATTAAAATGAAATGGCTTCTAGAGACACTTTAGTACAAATTTCATGCTGTGGAAGAAATTCTATGATCAAATGACTTTTTAGGGACATTAAGTTTCATTTCACAAGGTCTACTGAAACTGTCAGTAATTATTTCAATGAAGTTATGTATGCTATTGGCCAACTTGGACCTGAGATGCTAAGACATAGATCAACAGATGTGCCCTCCAGAATCAGAAATAACCCAAGATTTTACCCATATTTTTGTGAAACTCATGAAATTAAAGCATTGCAATATCATGTAAAACCAACGTCAGCTTGTTTTTAATCTCAATGATCATCACATCTATAGCCAGAATATTATGAAAATATTTGACTATTTGTTGTTGTACCCTAGGAGATCACAAAAAAATTCCTTCACCGGCAGGAAGGTATCTTGATGTGTTAAAAAATGTTGCGTGCTAGCATCTGCTGGTGAAGGAATTTTTTAAATACAGGAAGGATCTTGAATTTTGTCATACCCTAGGAGATCACATAAATATTCCTTCACCAGATGCTAGCACACAAGACAAAATTCAAGAAAGGCTAGAGCACTTCACCATAGCTGAACAATACAGACACCAATCGAGATGGATACACAACCAATCAATTATAGAGCAGCAGCAGCAGTCATTTAGTATGCTAGGCACTAATGAAAAGGCTAGCTAGAGATCTTGACATTAATTGGCGCTAATCGATTGACCTTCATTCACTCATATCCTGATATCCATATGGGAAAAAGATGAACTGACGTGCTTATTACTGCTTAGACAGGTCCATTGCAAGATTGGTCTGATGGTGTCAGCAAGGCTGGGCTCACTAGCTGCAGAAAAAGTGGATGCGCTAGCTGCTGCCTTATCGCTACCCCCAATGCCCTCGGATCATGATTCATCATGGTATGTTAACACTCGATCTACATAGGGATCGGGATGATCTAACAAAACGAAGTACGAATCAAGACATAAGCCGTTAACCAGGCCCAGCAGGACCGCGGAATTTTCCATAAGCGAAATCAGTGTGCAACCAAAGGCCGTCACGCGGGGGCATAGGCATCAGCATCCGTTAATTGAAACAATTTCAGTGCGATTCTTCGAGCAGCACAACCAGAATCCAATTTCTGCTGAACCTAAAGAATGGAAACCAACCAGCTACACTTGGCGCACGAATTCGAAGAGGCTAGACGCATAGATCCAAGGCAAGCTCCCAAGCAATCGGCAGCATAACAACATGTAGAGGGATCTAGCCAAAACAAACCAAGAGAATCGCCCCCTTCCACTGGCACTGAATCAGGAAGATCCCCCCTATTCTCTCTTCTCTCCTTCCTTTATGAAGAGTCTGATACTCGGGCAAGATCCAAGCGCCGCTGGATCTTGGACCCGAACGAACTATTGCCTACACAATCGATGAGTCACCATCTAACTGCTGCTTTGCTATGGCGTACAATGAAGTAGAATGCCAAGGAAGGGGTGAAGAGGAAGAAGCTAGGTACCTCGTGGGCCGACGGTGAGGGAGTGGTCGTTGCTCCATACGGGGCCGCCGTGCGCATCCCGTAACCCCCACCACCGCCACCCCGCTGCTGCGGCCTCCCCGCGGGCGGGCCCCTCATGATGCCGCTGATGATGGGGAAGCAGAAGGCGGTCGTCTTGCCCGACCCCGTCTGTGCGCACGCCATGAGGTCGCGCCCGGCGAGCGAGATCGGGATGGCGTGGCGCTGCACGGGGGTGGGGCGCACGTACTTGCACAGGCGGATGTTCTCGTTGGGTGCCGCGCCGAGGTCGATTTCCGCGAAGGTGGAGACGGGTGGAGGGACCTCGCGACCCGAGGTCTCGACGGGGATGTCCTCGTAGGCGTCGAAGTTGATGCCCGTGTTCTGGTGGTCCTCGAACGGGGTGGCGCCGTCGGCGGCGGGGAGGGGGTCGGAGTTCGCGAACGGGTCCGGCTCGCGATCCCACGACCGCGGGCCGCCGCGGGGGCGGCCCCCGCCGCCGAAGGTGCCGGACCCGCCGCCGCTGGGGCCCCCGTAGGTGCCGCCGCTGGGGGCGGGGCGGGACAGGAGGCCGGCGGAGGAGGAGGAGGAAGGGGGAGGGGCGGCGGCGGATGAGGAGCGATTGCGGAGGTGGGGCGGGACGTAGGAGGAGCGGGCGGGGCCGTTGGAGGCCGCAGCGGGGGCGGGGGCGGGAGGAGGTGGGGCGGGCTCGGCGTCGGCGACGTCGGTCCAGGAGGTGCGGGAGGCGGCCATGCCGGCGGCGGGGAGGAGGAGGGCGGATCTACGCGGCGGCGGCGGCGGCGGGGTGGGAGGAGGAGATGGGACGAAAGGGGGATTCGATGTGAATTTGTTTTTGTTTTTCTTTTTCCGCAATGCGTGTGTGTGTGGGAGAGGGGATGAGGTGGGTGGGGGATATTTAACTATTTGCCACCCTTACGAGCCGACGCTCCTTGAGTTCCCATTTTTACATTTGCTCCTACACAATCGCCATCGTGTTTCGAGAAGCTAACATTTTTGCCACTATGTCCGACGTGGCGTCACACGTCCGCACTCCAGCGCGTCTTCGACGTTGCAAACAAGTGGGAAAAGACTGTTTTGCCCCTGCCCTTATCCACTAAAGCCCAAAGCCAAGCTCCTGGAGTGAAGCGCATGTGATTTCAAGCAATCGAAGCATGGTGCAGAGCAAGAAGAGCAAAAAAATTGAAGAAAATATGGAGAAACTGATGAAGGCAATGCAGCTGCTCATTGTCCTATTGATTAGTTTTGGTGTCCTGGTGGTAGCTCTATTTTTGTTGTTTCTGTTCAAGTAATGGCACTTGTTGTGTGACTTGAACAATGTATCTTTGATGTGTAATCTGAACATGGTTGTGTTGAATCAATTAAATATGTGCATCGATGTTCAGTCAATTGCAAGCATTTGACACAGATAAATATCATATATTGTTTCTGGCATCCATTAGACCAATCCATAAGAAAATAAAATTACATGCCATCAGGTTTGTTTCCTGCCCGAACATAACATTCAGGTTTCTTGCCCAACATCAAGGCATTACATGACATGAAATTTCATTCACAAAAGTCGACACATAGCGCCATCAATTTGTCACAAAATGACATAGTTCCTACTGCTTGCTAGGCTTAGCTGGTGATGCCCTTTTCACCTTTGTAGCGAGCTGCTTCTTCCTTGGGGTCATTTTTTTTGTTGGCTCATGGAAGCATGCTGGAAGTGGTGTGGCCATACTTCCATTTGTTTCCATGTCAAGCCTCCTACAAAATGGCATGAATTAGCTATGAAAATAGAAGTGACATGGTCAAGTGGTCAAGCTATCAAAATCATGAGCAAAATGGCATTCGCACCTCCTAGTACTTGGTTCTGGTGATGCTACTTGTGAGGCCGCCTGTGCTTGTAGAGCTGCAACTGGGCTTCTACCTTCTACTTCCCTTGCAGCAGCTTCTGCAATTTCAGCTGCTTGCCTAGCTGCTGCTAGCGCTACATCTGCTTCCTTGGCTGCAGCTAGGGCTTTCTCTCTGGCAATAGCTGCTCTAGTTCTTGGTGTTGCTGCTTCCTTTTGAACTTGTGCCGATTCAGTAGTGGTGTCTTTCTTAGCCTTCTTCTCGCCAGCCTTCAAAGGATTCTTCTTGGTCCTCTTCCTGGGAAATAGGAAATTAAAATTAGTATGAGTATGTATAAAGGTAAAAAAAATGGAATGCAATAAATGGAAAGAACTTGCCTCTTTTTAGTGCCAGTGAGCTTACACTTCGAACTCCCTCTCCTGTGGCCTGTTTCACCACATCCATCACATTTGGCTTGTCTTGTAGCCTTTCCACTCCTCTCTAGGCATGATAATATTCTGTTCTTCCTCTGCCTACCAACACCTCTCTTTTTGCCATCAGGTGGATACAACTTGAACCCCTTATCAACCTCTGGCCACTGGCTCCTATCAGTGATATTTGGCCATCCATACTTGTATGCTGCCCTAAATTTGTCCACACTATAAGCTGAGTCAACATATTGTGCCATGTCTGGTTGCCTACCAGTTGTGATAACAGCTAAGGCATGTGGGCAAGGCTTGCCTGTAACCTCGCCATTCCCCGCAAGTACACGCCTTATCATTCAAGTACACCACATGCCTTCTCACCTCTTGATCTTTGTACATTTCAGTGACTTCTGCTTGTCCAGGGGTGCCCTTTGTGACCTTGAGATGCCCAAGACCCTTAGATGCAGCATTAAGCTGATGTACTACAGCTGGCAAAACAACACCAGTAAGTGCTCTAGAGATCCTTCCCCTCTTTTCAAACAATACAACACCCTTCTCTCTAATGGCATCAACCATGCAGTGTACTGGCAAGTCTTTGAAATCTTTTATCCAAGCATTCCATGACTCAGCCAAATTGTTGTTGATGTAGTCACACTTTATTTCAGTTGAAAACTTGGATCTAGCCCAAAGAAGGTTGTGGTGTTTATTCAGCCATGGCTCTACACGTGGACTAGAAGCTAAAACTTTGTCCAAAAAATACTTATGCTTCCCTGCAGAGTATGCCCTAGCTGCAGGCCACATGTTTTCCCCATACACTTCACCAGTAAAATTTTTCTTCATGTTTTCCATCAAATGTCTGAAACATTCTCTCTTTTCAGCAGATGGAAACACTTTGTTAACAGCAGCATTTAACCCTTTACAAGCATCAGTGCACACAGCCAAGTGTGGCATATCTCCTATGGCCTTATGTAACTGCTCCATGAACCAGATCCAATTTTCCTTAGTTTCAGAATCAAATAATCCAAATGCAAGGGGAAACATCCAATTGTGGCCATCTAAAGCTAATGCTGCAGGCATGTGACCATTCCACATTCCATTCAAAGCAGTGGAATCTATACTAATGTAAGGCCGGCATCCTTCTAAAAATCCATCAATGCTACCTTTGAAAGCACAGAAAAACCTACTGAAGTGCTCCTTATTGTCAATCTTTACTGTGTGTATCTCAACTATACTACCAGGTGCTCTCAATTCTACCTCGGCTTTGAATCTATATAACCAATCGAAAGAATCATCCCACTTACCAAACAATTTATCTGCTGCCCTTTGCCGACCATACCACACTGTCTGATAATTAATCTGAATGTTGTACTTGTCTTGTAGAAAAGATTGGATATCTACAGTCTTCATGTCAGGCTTCTTCTTCAATAGTGGTATTGCCCTCTCTGCAATCCAAGCTTGAGAAGCCATTGTCCCTAAAACTCTGCTTCTTGAAGCACACTGGTGTTCATATTTGTTTATTTGGACCTACAACAAACATGCAATTCAATTTGTTAGATCACTGAAAAAATCAACAAATATATGATGGAAAAGCAAAATTATAGTTAGTTAGTAAAGACAAACAATATACCCTGACACTCTTATCTTCTTGTGTTCTAGCTCTAATAATCCATGGGCAGCCATTGGCCTTACAGAAGCCCCTGAACCTTGTTTTGTCTGATTTTTCAGTCCCTAATTCAAACTCATGGACAATAGCATGCTGCCTAACTGCCAATCTAAATTCACTCATGCAAGGATAGATAGTGCCCACTGACATATCTGGGTTGTCCCTATCCCAATCCATCATTGGCTCAGTAGGATCTTTATCATCAACAAAAATGGCAGCATCACTCATAACATTTTCAAGTTCAGCTGGAATAGATGGAATAGGTGGTTCAATATCTTCTTTTGCTGCTGCCTGATCTGCTGCTTTAAATCCCATGGCCTCAAAGACATTGTCCTCATCCACCAATACATTAGCTTCACCATCTTGATCAGGTTGTGGAAAGATTATCAAGGAACTCCAATCTACTTCTACTACTGGATCAGGTTCCATTTGTGGTGATGTACATGTGTCACCTACACCTTCAACATGACTAGTGACACCAGATGTAGCCACTGAATTCTGAAAATTCTGGTACTGGTACCCTTCCTTTTCAACAATTTCAACATTGAGTTCTGCCATTCTATGATTTAACCTGCTCTGAATCATTTTTTCAAAGTGTTCATTCCTTCTAAGCTTCCATCCAGCAGCACTATCAGTGTCAATAGCCCATACTGCAAGGGTCTGACTTCTGCCCCAAATAGTTTTGGTAGCCATATCTTCAACAAATTTATCAAGATTGTACCCACTGGATATATCAATCCAAATTTCATGTTTCTGCTCATCCATCTCGACAATCCCATCATAGTCCAGACTAGCCTTATATTTTTCGCAGTTAACAACTAGCCTAAATGCATTGCCAGGATCAATCCTGACATAACATCAAAGTACAAAGAATTTGGAGTTAGAAAAATCCAACTCCAATTCCCCATTGCATCTACCATGAGGGATGAAACTGAACTTACCAAGGAGGGTAGTCGCTCGGTTCCATCCTCCTGCGCCTCAACACATCCAATTTGACACCAGGCCTACCATGCACAAAACCACACCATAATTAAATATCGAGATACACTCGTTTTCAGTGGCGCAGAGCTAACAATCAACTCATATGGGGCCGGTTCCTACAGTGGGCAACGGGACTACCTACCAGGCACATCAAACACCATAGCGCTTATACGTGTATACATGCAAATAAGTAACTTTCCTACCAGCTGCTTGCTAAGACCGTAACTATATTTATTGGAATATTTGGAGAACGCAAATGCTAGGGAGACAAACATTGTGAAGTAGCAACACAAGCAAGCTAGCAGATGGGATAGATGGCGGCGTGACCTCAGAGCAGCAGACTGGTTTTCCCCTAACCCTAATCCACACAAAACAAGCTGCGGCACATGAAGCAAATGAAGAGGAACCGGGAAATCTCATACCTTCAATCCGTCGAGCTGTGAGCTGCTAGGTCCGGCCGCCGACAGAGGGATCCCGCCGGCGGACGGGTGTGCAGCCGTGCTGACCCAGCCGGAGATGGGAGGAAGAAGGGGATAGGATGGGGATGAGAGGTGTCGGGGGGCATAGAGTCCAGGAGCTGGCTTTGTGGATAAGGGCAGGGGCAAAACAGACTTTTCCCACTTGTTTGCCACGTCGGAGACGCGCTGGAGTGCGGACGTGTGACGCCACGTCGGACATAGTGGCAAAAATGTTAGCTTCTCAGAAACACGATGGCGATTGTGTAGGAGCAAATGTAAAAATGGCAACTCAAGGAGCGTCACTCGTAAGGGTGGCAAATAGTTAAATATCCCGGTGGGTGGACGGGAGCCAAGCCACCAACCCGCCCGGTTAGCTTGCTTTGCGGACGCCGTAACCGGCGCTAAGCCCGCATAAACAAAGGGGTCACGCGGGTTTACCCGTGCTAACCCGGCGGCGCCGCGAGCCCGCGAGCTAGCTCGTCACCGCCGCTCACGCCTTTGTGCTCTATCGCTCGCGATGTTGGGGCCAACACTTAGCGAGGACGCGACAACGTTTTAGTTGCCCGCACAACGAGTACCGAAGCGTATACATCGCGAGAATAACTTGATATACGTTGCTTCGTAGCAGTAACGAGAGTAGAAATATTTTAGCCGGCTTGTTCATGTTCCAAATGCAAACCAACCAAGCACTATGGCGTGTGACCTTATACACTAAGTACAGATTTTGATCGAACGTTACATGAAGCTTTCATTTGAATTCAGTCAAAAAAATATCAGATAAGCCATCACTTTAGAGGAATGAACTCATGATGCTGCATGGAAGTGGTACTGAAACATGTATTTTGGTCCAAGTTCAAAGGTATTTATCTCACAAGTCACAAACCATCCACTCGCTGGCGATAAACCTTTTTGTACAGTTCGAAGACTTATGTGCTGGCTTGAAATTCTGTTACTGATACCCGGTGAATTGACGTTTATTTTTGGACGAATTTCATCAAACAATTTGGCAAGTTCGGATGAATGTTTATACATAGCAGGCCGCACCTGCACGTCGCTCTGGCCTTGTCTCTTGTGCGTCAGTCACCGCTTGCTCGCTTGTCGGTTGAGCTCACCTCTTTATCGTTTCTTCTGACCGCAAGAACAGAGCTTCGTCGGAGCTCGATTTCGTGACTTCATGCCACGCCTCCGCCACTGACAGCAGAGGAACAGGGAGCAAACACAACACCAGCGATTTATGTGACTTCAAGTGTCGCCTCCACTGACGGCGTGTAGCAGAGGAACATGCAGCAACACAACACCAGAGTCGACGTCAGCGGACTTACACCAGTGCTTAATAACCATCACAACAAATGAGAGGCAAGTGCTCGCGGGCCATGCGGGTAGCGGCAAAGCCTGCAACATCCTAGCGGCCACATGCGGGCTGCCACTTAATCCCGCATATGTGTTTGCGGGCTCGTGCGGACGGGTGCGGGCAGCCCTCAACCCGCCCCACTTGCATCCATAGTGGGGGGTCTCGTTCGTGGCCATATAAGTTGTCACCTAGGAGTTTGACGAATTTTCAAGTAGATTTGTTGTTTTATTTCATTTAAATGAATTTACGTATATTTACTTGAAAATAATTCCAATATGACCTATATGCACCTCTAATAAGACTAAAAAAATCAAGACAATTATATTTAGACACCTATAGTCCATTCTAGCTCACATTTGGAAGATTGACGAAAAATTCAATATTTACAGGGAAAATTCAAACTTCTATTAGTAATCTTATTATAAAATAATGACAATAATACCTAAATCTCGTCCATAAATTATGAAATTTTTCATGGAATCATTTCACGGATGTTTAAACTTGACATAAATTTTTGAAGAGATTTCTCAAAAAAAGGAGTATACATTGTTCACAAATGGACACAACTCTTATATAGGTTAATACAATTGAAGACAAACTTTGAGATTTGAATACCTCATGATTATCTTGGAATCGTATGCATCTAAATTTTGGACACAACCTTATGTTATTATGAAAAGACATGTTTTTTATATTCTCTTTTTAGTTGGAAAAGATATGTTGTATGAAAAGCAATCAAGAAATAGTAACTATGATACAAACAAATGGCACTGAGGAAAACATCTCGATTTTAGAAAAAAATAGAAAAAAGAATCAACTGATTTGGAGTTCGTATGAGGAAGAAAAACAGTTTACAAGTTTTATCCAAAGATTAAAAACAGAAATTGCACTTGCTATGAACTGAGATGAACAAGTGTGTTTTCTCTTTTTGATCTTTGACTAAAACTTGTAACTAGTTTTTCTGTCTCATACTAACTTCAAATTGGATTATTCTTTTTTCTAAAATTTTCTAAAATCATTCTCTACCAAGATCTACAACTTTAACAAATGAAAAATGATTTCGACATCGGTTTATTATTGGTAATTCAAACTTACATCTCGAATTTACACTATCACAATTCAAATAATATCATAAAATGCTCTAATGGTTCTACGAATTTACGTGATAACATATTAGCATATAATCATGTTGTAAAAAAATCGGATGATTTTAATAAGGTGAGATTATAGATGTTCGGGAAGAGGAACATCTCTCACATAGTTTCTTATAACTATACTCAAACCTTTGAAGTAACACAACATAACATTGTTGAAGTCCTATGCAACTAAAATTTGGTAAAAATCTTATTTTTTGTATTAGTATGATAAAATATGAATTTACACCGACACTTGTCTTAGTGCAAATATCTTTATTTATTCTCTTTTGGTAGAAGAAAAGAAGCTACATAAAAAAGATAAACGAAATAGCAATTAATATGTAGACGAATGATATTACACGAAAGATCATGATTTTACAAAAAATCGAAAAAAACAATCAATGAATTTGGAGTTACTATGACCGAGAAAAACCAATTTGAAATTTTAATTGTAGATTAAAAAGAAAAATGATGGGGAAAACGAGAACGAGCGTGCGCCACGTGGTTGCGGCAAAGGAACTTGACCATTCTAGTTCGCCACGTGGTCCCGAAGCTTAATCGATATGTATATAAACTAAACTATCTTCAGTTTACCACAACTCATGAAGTGTCCCAGTGGTAGCAGATGTGCTCTTGATGTGTGAGGTAGTGGGTTCGAATCCCATCCTTGCATGCTATTTTTTCCACTTTCCTGGAGGCGATGGAGGAAAGGATATGTAAATAAACTTCTATAATGACACATAACTTCGAGATGTAGCTTAGTGGTAAAGCAATCCAACTCCTATCCTCCGGGTAGCGGGTTCGAGTCCCCCGTGCACCTCAATTTTTTTGCGGTGACGGATTATTTTCCATAGGCGATGGGCCATCGCGCGGGCCGTTGGGATGGCGGACCGGGCTCGTGTGGCCGGGCATGGGCCGCCGCACGTCGATTGTTCCCGCGGACCGGGCTCGCGTGGCGGCCGTGGCCGACCCGCATTTTTGTATTTCAATGCGAAGAGATATGTGGAACTTTTTCACAAAATAATCACAAACCAACATGTGCTCTAGTGGTAAAGAGTTGCGAGTTGATGCGTGAGATCCTTGGTTCGAATCCCTTCGGGTGCGGAGTTTTTGCTTAATTTTCCGACTTGTTCATGTGGTACACGGTTCAAATTCGTCTCTCCGCAAATTTTTTTCATTTATTTATTTTTCTATTTTTTTCATACATCATTCTTTTTTCTGCGACCACGTTGTTGCCGGCTGGCCGAGGTCCGACCTACACAGGGCGCATACGCAGGCATGAGTCGGCCTTTTTTTCTTCTCAGGTCTTTTTTCCCTCTCCTCATGCGCCGGTGGGCTGGGTTAGAGGCATGATTTTTTTCCTAATTTTGTTAGCAAGCCGGCCACAACAATACAACCCAATTGGGCTTGCTTATTTTTCTTTCTTCAAAAGGGCAGGTGGGTTTAATTACATCATCATAAAATCTTTTAGCGCAACAAAAAAATCTAATGAATTCACCAAATTTATCGTGGCAATAAAACCTAATTGATGCGACGATTTGTTTTCCGGATGCAACGAAATCACATGACCTATCGCAACCAAGTTTAAGTTTTTGGCAACGTAAATTCATCGTGGTTGAAAGTCGGCATTATCGCAACCAACTATATATTCGTGGCAACAAACACACATCAAATGCAACGAATGATTTTTTCGATGCAACGGCCACATCGCCTATCGCAACAAATTTTACACTCTAGATAACGTAATTTCATCGTGGCCATAGGCATGTATTATCGCAACCAAATTAAAATTCGTGGCAACAAACACATATCTATTGCAACATAAAATTGATACTATTGCAATGCATAAGTAGTTGTGGCAATAGGTACCATTTAAGGCAACCACCGCTTCACCGTGGCATTAGCACCAACTTGTTGCAACGATCGTTTCAACAAACGCAACCCACATGTTTTGGTTGCCATAACATCCGGATATCGCAACCAATAAAAAAGTTGGTTGCTATAAAACAACCTATTGCAACCAAATACGTGGTGTTGCAAAAACATTTGGTGCTCTAAGGGTCAATTCCTAGTAGTGATGGCCTACCAAGCTGCTGCTACTGACCACCTTGCTGCTCTTCTTCCTCATCCTCTTCCTCAGCACTATCATCATCACTATCATTGCCTCCACCTGCAACTCCCCGGTTACGCCAGCTGAGCTCAAAGTTGAGAGAGGGATCCTCAACATCATCATCGCTACTCTCCACCCTGTCACTCATCTCATTGTCATCCCCATAATAGACAGGAGGTGGTGGCAGTCCTCTTGGCCTCAGATTGATTCTAGGACCAGAGGAAGTTCTGGCATCGCCACTGCCTCTTTTCTTCCTTTTCTGAGCACCTGCACCCTTTGGCATTGCTGCTGTCCCTGGATCACAAGATGTGAAATAGAAGTGTGTGAGACACTAGGAACAAGATTGGCTAGAATGAGTATCGAGGCTCGGCAATCCAAAGCAATTGGCACAAAACTGGCCAGGGCGGTTAGACCGCCCCTTGGGGTCGGTTAGACCACCCATGCTAGTTTTGAGCTAATGGCTTCTTTCGGCCAAACACAACAATACAGATATTTCAATATGAAATTATTGTTCATGGGACGACCCTAGAGTGATTGAGATTAAAGTACATGCAGAAATCACAATTTGGACCAACATTGCGTGGGGCGGTTAGACCGCCATGCAGGGGCGGTTAGAACGCCCCCTACAGTCAACCCACATTTTGAGTTCATGACAATGTATTAAAGGAAATAGAACCAAACTCTAGGAATGTCTTCTAGGTGTTGCCAGGAGATGTTCTACCAAAGGATATTCAAAACTACTCATGGAGTTGATAGATCAGGTAAAAACAAGATTTGAATACCTTTGGAGGGATGAAATCGATATGAAATCCAAAGAACCGGGTGGGGAACCAGTTCAGCCGCCTTAGGGGAGCGCTTTCCACGGATTGGATTTGATTTCTAGGGGTGGAAACATGAAATCACCATGGGAGGGTGTGAGAGCTTGAGGACGAAGAAGGGGATGAAGTTCTGGACGAAATGGACTCTTTTTGGTCGTTGGAGAGAGATGGGAGTGAGTGGATAGGGATAAAGGGGTGTAGAGTCACGGGTTGGGGTAAAAACAAAAAATTCGTGGTATCCGGTCTAATCGGGTAGGGGACCCGATTAGACCCCCCCCCCCCCCGCTGACTCAACAAATCGAGTTAAAGATTTAGGGTTTGGTCCCTCTTTTCCACAAAGGCCCCTGGGATACCTGAAATTTCACTTAGAGAGGAATAGGAGGGCAGGAGCGAAAACTTGGAGGGACGGTTAGACCGCCCCCACCCCCGGTTAAACCTATAGCGAACATGGCCTCATATGCCATTAGTTCGGAGTTTGATTTTGGTGATTCATGACAACATGATCATTGGGACTAACCATATTGTTTGAGCATGTCTTTGTAGACATTTCTAGGTCCCTAGGATGCAAGAAAACCACATGCAAAAATGCCAAAACAAAGGGTCAAAACCGAGCAAGAAAAGGAAAAGAGAAGACACCGTCGGATGAACCGACGGTCCCTCAAATACAAGCGTCGGTGCAATCGTCGGACGAGTTGGTGCACGGGGTCAAACCCTAGGTCCTTCATCATCACACATGTGCCTTATGGCCAAAGGTATGGAAAGCAATGTAAGTGATGACGAATCCGACACCACCTCTCTTAATGATCTTGTTGAGCTAGTCCATGAGCAAAAAGGAATGCTTGATAAACAAGCTAATGAAATTAAAGAACTCAATACTCTCAATGAACTTAGTGCCACCCTTGCTACAAATTATGAACATTTGTTGTGCAAATTCAAATTGATTAGCAAGGAGTGTGATGAGCTAAAATCTAATCTTGAGAGCAATGAGACTAAAACAAGTAATTCCTTTAAGCTTGATGAAACATCTATCCCTTGTGCAATTCCTATCTCCAAGGTAGATGCTTCAACTTCTTGCATTGATTTAATTGATGAATCTTGCTCACTATCTTGCCATGAGAATGTTGTTGTAGAAACATGTGATTATCTCATAGGCAAGGAAAATGATGAGCTCAAGCGAGAAGTGAAATGGCTCCGAGAGAGGTTGGCAAAATTGGTGGGCAAGGACAAGAACAATGAAGAACAAGTGGACATCTCTCAAGACATGAAGAGAAAAGTCCAACCTTCTCAAGATAACCGTGATCCCATGGTGAAGAAGCTTCGAAGGGTGCAACCGTGACTTGCTAAAAGTGTCATGTAGAAGGACACAAGTTCTACAAATGCCCTCAATTTGTCAAGAAGATGGACAAGGGCGAGAAGAAGAAGTTGAAGCCCATCATCAAGAGCTCACTCATCTACACCAAGCCCAACCGCAAGAACAAGACCAAGAGCAACACCTACGTCATCAAGAAGAAGGCTAATGGCAAGGTGGTTGCACACAAGGTTGGGAAGATGAAGGAGGAGCGGGGGTTGGAACCGACCCATTTGGGTTCCCAAGGAAGTCATCACCAACATGAAGGGGCCTCAAATGGTTTGGGTTCCAAAGGCCACTTGAAGGCCTTGAGGGCGGGGACTTGGGAGGCTTGGCACAAAGAAGTTGCGAAAATTCATGCCTACAAGCCAATCTTGCAAATTGGACATGTGTTGCCCAAGTTCCCCGGTTGAGGTAATGGAAACTAGTACCTATCTCTTGTATCATTGTAGCTCCATTGCCTTGTTTAGGTTGCATTTGTTGCAATATTTACATATGGTAGGTTGCTTGTGTCATGTGCTAACCCATGAGCAACCTACATGGTTTAACTAGTGTGTAGGAAAGCTACACTTGTTCTTTCATGGTGCATGTTTTGATATATATCTCTTTGCATCATGTGCAAGCTATAGGGTTAGCTTCCCTTTTGTTTTCATAAACAATGTGCATACATTTGGTTGGTGATTCAAACACTAAATGCACACATTTAGGGGGAGCTCATCCTATGGTTTATGGGACTAACATTGTTTCAAGCTTATCTTATGTAGTCCCTTAGCGACGCGTTCCGTGCGGTACTTCATTCTAAGATAATGCTATTTCACTCTCAATGTGATCTAACATCTCTAAAAGAGTGAATATAGAAATATGAGCTTCATGCTATTGAGTCATGTCCTTGCGAGCTTATGTCTATATAAGTTCAAAGGCAACACACTCATACATTCCTAATCCTTGTGGTACCCCAAGTGTCTTCTATGCAAGCTTCTTTCAAGTGGTGTCACCTAGTGATATCATTTCAAAGCGGCTCATCTCAATGTGGTGCAAACAAGGTAGAGAGGATCATCCCCCGAGGTATGCAATGATCAAAATACTACAAGTGATATCTACAAGTGGTAATGTAACAAGAACCCATTTGCCTTATCTCTTGTCCTTTAAGCTACCTCCTTGCATGATATGCTCTAAGCTTCCATGTCTTACAAGTCCGTAGTTGTGCACTTGTTTCTCACTACCCTTGTCTTGCAAGTGGTATTCTTTTTGTGCACACACTTAGGGGGAGCTTAGGTTATATCATGCTGGTCTCATGAGCCTTTGATCCACCTTAGTTATTCACGCATGTGGTATCTTCATTGATATCATACATATGGATCATGGTTCATGCGACTTTCTCCCTTGCATTTAACATTTCTCCTTGAGCCGTGCTTGATAGGACTTGCTAGTTTCCTTGGATCCTTTTGCATTGGGACTTTTTGGAGAATTTATTCCAAAGGGGGAGAATGTGGGACCAAAGCAAGCTTGTGGCTTAAGCTTACAAGTGGGCTCAAGGATGCTTACAAGTGGTTTAAAGGATATGAGACCAAAGGGGAGAATGTGAACATGAAGATCAAAAAGGGGGAAGTTTGATCTAGGGGGAGTTTGGATGATGGTAAGCATCCAAGCAAGTGTAAGTGGTTCTAATTTTGTCAATTCTTGCAAATTTATGCTTGCTTTGGTTGTGTTGTCATAAATCACCAAAAAGGGGGAGATTGTAGCGAACATGGCCTCATATGCCATTAGTTCGGAGTTTGATTTTGGTGATTCATGACAACATGATCATTGGGACTAACCTTATTGTTCTAGCATGTCTTTGTAGACATTTATAGGTCCCAAGGATGCAAGAAAACCACATGCAAAAAGGCCAAAACAAAGGGTCAAAACCGAGCAAGAAAAGGAAAAGAGAAGACACCGTCGGATGATCCGATGGTCCCTCAAATACAAGTGTTGGTGCAATCGTCGGACGAGTTGGTGCACAGGGTCAAACCTTAGGTACCGTCGGATGAACCGGTCCGTTATTTAGTAGCGTCGGACGAGTTGCGAGAGAAGAAGAAGAGAAGACGGTAGCACCGATGATCCGACGGTCCGAGTGGGGAACCCGTCGGTCAATCCGACGCTCGGTTTGAATTCATACGAGAGACACGCCAAGACGAAGCCTTCAAGACCGGATGATCCGACACCTTGGTCGGGGTTAGCATCGGTCTATCCGACGGTCGGTTGGAAGCTAACGGAGGCGACTTGGACGCGAGGCCTTCAAAGATCGGGATGATCCGACGTAGCGTCGAAGCATAGCGTCGGAGCGGTTGTGTCGAGAGAACCTCAACCGCTAAGTGACGTGGGAGGGGCACGGATGAACCGACGCCCGGATAAGCATAGCGTCGGATCATCCGACGGTACCTTTTTCGGTGGACGTTAGCCAACGGCTAGTTTGATGCCTTGGGATATTTATACCCCCTCCACTCACCCATTTGAGGAGGCCGGATTGTGTGGAAGTGCGAGAGGAGTTCAAGACACATTGAAGATCATATCCAATCCATCCAAGTGCTTAATTGCTTATCCATAGACTAGTACATGCTTTGTGTATGTGCTTAGTGATAGGCTTAGCTTAGAGGCGAGTGAGTGCAAGGTTGTGCCAACCTTGTGAGGTGATTCTTGAGTGAATCCGGTTGTTCAAGGTTTGCCGGAAACCTTGGGGCCTAAGTGGCTCACCGGCAATCGTCATCGACCCTCCGGCTTGGTGTGGAGCGGTTAGGAAACTTTGTGCGGGGGACGTGGAGACCCCCTTCCTTGGTGGTGAAGCTCCTTAGTGGAGGCGGCATCAAGGTGACCAAGGGAGCTTGACAAGTGCCTAAGTGGCTAGCCTTTGTGGCAAGTCAAGTGGTGCTCTCGGGAGAGACTTGGTGACCGGGAAGCAATACTCTTGTGTGAGTGCTTCAACAACGTGGACTAGGGGTGGCTTAGTGCCTACCGATACCACGGGATAAATTGCATGTCAAGAGTTTGCTTCCTCTCATCCCCTTTACATTTCCGCATTTACTCTATTGCAATCTTTGTTTGCCTCTACTTTCCTAGAGTATTATCATGCTAGGATTGGCTATAGGTTGCAAACCTTCTTTTGGGATGGGAGTTTCACACTAGAACAACCTAGTTGCACATATAGGTAGTAAGTTCTAGTTTACCTTTGCGCAAAATTTAGAGAGCCATAGGTTAAGGTTTTAAGTTGCCTAATTCACCCCCTCCCCCTCTTAGGCTAACGGGTATCCGATTCCTTACAAGTGGTATCGCAGCCTAATCCCTTGATTTAAGCTTAACCGCTAAGGGATCAAGATGTCGGGGATTGGAAGCAACCCAATTGCTGAAGAAATTGCTGCAAAAGAAGCTCAAGAGAGAGAGCTCAAGGCTGCTCAAGTCGGCGACCTCATCGACAAGGCCCCAAGCCGTACACCATCTAATGTCGATAGCTCTGACGACTCATCATCGGATTCCGACTCCAATTCGGACTCCGACTCGAGCGATGAAGATGTCAAGGATGATGACAATGCGGCAAAGAAGATGGCAAAGAAGAGAAGAAAGACTAAGAAGAAGAAGAAGGCCAAGAAGCTCCTCAAGAAGATGATCAAGAAGGAGCAAGCCAAGTACACTCACTCCGGCTTCTACGAAGTGCCCCACAACTACGCGCAAATCCCGAGCAACAACTCTAACGACAAATTCTATTCCGTGCATTTGGGAAAGCCTCCTCATTTCGATGGGAAGGATTATCCCAAATGGGCTTATGATATGCAAATGCACCTTTACGGGCTTCACCCTTCTGTTTGGAAGATTGTAGTTGTAGGTGTGACAATTCCCGCCGAAGGAGAAGCCCTCACAATTGAGCATGAGCAAGATCTTCACCGCAATGTCCAAGCTACTAGAGTCATCAAGGGATCCTTGTGTGCACAAGAATTCAACAAGGTGCGGAACATCCAAATCGCCAAGGTAATTTGGGATACACTCAATGAAGCACATGAGGGAACCGAACATGTGAGACAAGGGAAGATGGACCTAATCAACGGAGAGCTTGAGCTATTCTTCATGAAGGATGGAGAGACCGTACAAGAAATGTATGATAGGCTCATGGTACTTGTCTCGGACATTAGAGCTCTCGGAAGTAAAGATTGGGATGACTCAAAGGTCACAAAGAAGTTGCTAAGAGCTTTTGCCCCTAAGGACAAGAACTTGACGCAAATGATAAGAAGGGATCCAAGATACCCAACAATGACTCCCACTCAACTTCTTAGAGAAATATTGCATCAAGAACTTGTTGACCAAGATGTAGAGAAGTCTCTAACCTTGAAGATGGGCAAGAGTCTAGCTCTCAAAGCTAGCTCTAGTGAAGTTGTTGAAGAGAAGCCCAAGCCCTCCAAGAGCAAAAAGGAAGACACTAGCGATGAAGAAAGCACAAATGAAGAAACTCGCCTTTGCCATAAGGAAGTACAAGAAATTCTTGAACTCAAGAAAATCAAGAAAAGGTGGAGATGAAAGAAGGAAGAAGTCACAAAGAAAGTGTTATGAGTGTGGAGCAATGGACACTTTATCGCCGAGTGCCCCAAGAACAAGAACAAAAGTGAGGAAGAAAAGAAATTCAAAGAGAGGAGCAAGGAGTACAAGAACAAGTATCAAGGGCGTGTTCACGTGGGTCAACAATGGGACTCAAGTGATAAAGATGAGGAACCAAAGAAGCAAGGCATGGCAACCATTGCCATGGCACAAGGCACATCTTCACCACGCCTCTTCAACAACCTCTCCGACGATGAAGACCACTCTCACTTTTGCCTCATGGCAAGGGGAGCTAGGTACAAGAATCTACCGTCCCATCTTCTCCAATCTCTTCTTCATCCACACTTAGTAGTGACATAGAAACATAGATGAGGAAAAGGAAATAGAGAACAACATGATAAAGAAATTTGGTAAAAAGGGCCACAAGGAAATTAAAAGGCTTTTGGACAAACTAGAGAAAAAGAAGGAGATTCTTCATGAGCAAGAAGACTTGCTTATCCTTGAAAAGGAAAGAAACCTTGCTCTAGAAAAATCTCTTGCTGAGGAGAAGGCTAAGGTTGAAAAGTTGACCACGGACTTGTCCTTGGCCAATGATTCCAACAAGAGGATGTCAAAGGATTACACTTTGGCAAATGAATCTCTAGCTTCCCTAAAGGCTACTCATAGTGAGCTTCAATCAAGCCTCTCAAGCTTGAAAGAGAAATACAAAACTCTTGAAGCTAACTTTAGTAGTCTTTGGGAAAGCACCAAAGTCACTCCAACGGCAAGATTGGACTCTATTGCCTCCACTAGCAAAACTTGTTCTTCTTGCGCTAACATTGATATAAATGCTCTCAAGACTAACCATGCTAGACCTGAAGAGAAAATTAAGAGCAAGGACAAGGAAATTGCTCGATTGAACATGTTAATTACACAAGGCAACATTGGTGCCAAGTCCATCCCCAAAGTAGTTGACAAGCAAGGACTTGTGCATCGCAAGAACAACAAAGCCAATGGTAGAGTGGTGGTGAAAGGGCATGAGATTCCCTTGTGGAACAAGAATGGCTACCTCAACACTATCATTGACATTGCCCATGGAGTCACCACCTCTACCACAACCAAGGAAATGCCAAAGATGGTGAACACCACAAAAGGAAATGGTGGAGTTAACTCTTCACCAAAGGCATCGAAGAATGTGGTTGAGCACAAGCCCTCTTCCAACTACACAAGTGACTACATCGTAACCTTGGACCACAATGGTAAAATAGTGGTCAAGTATGTTGGGGCCTATGCAATGAAGGCCATGAGGAAGAGTGTGTGGGTTCCAAAAGTTTATGCATCTAACCTCCAAGGACCCAAATCATTTTGGGTACCTAAAACAAAAGCTTAAAATTGTTTTGTAGGCCTACTCCTCCGGTGGAAGCGCATGGTTGATTGATAGTGGTGCCACTAATCATATGACCGGAGATGAGGGCTTATTTGCATCCCTTGATCATTATGACAACCTTACGGAAACTATCATCTACGGAGACAATGGTCAAGGAGATGTCATTGGTTTAGGTAAAATTGCTATCTCAACAACAAATTCAATTGAAGATGTTTATCATGTGCAAGGGTTGGGGTACAACTTGTTGTCCGTTTCACAACTTTGTGAGAAAGGCTACAATTGTCTCTTTACTCATGAGGGTGTGACCGTCTCTAGAAGGGAGGATTCCTCTATCGTCTTTGCGGTTCATTTACGGGGAAAGCTTTACTATGTGGATTTCACAAAAGTAAAGGTGGACCCTAAGGCTTGCTTAGTGGCAAAATCCGACTTGGGTTGGCTATGGCATCGCCGACTAACCCATGTTGGCATGAGGAACTTGGCCAAACTTCAAAAATACGAGCACATCCTAGGACTAACAAATGTTGTTTTTGAGAAAGATGGGTTATGTAGTGCATGCCAAGCCGGAAGCAAGTTGGAGCTCATCATCCCACCAAGAACATCCTATCCTCATCAAGACCATTGAAGCTACTACACATGGATTTATTTGGACCAATTGCCTACATAAGCATCGGTGGTAACAAATACGGTTTAGTAATTGTTGATGACTTTTCCCATTTCACTTGGGTATTCTTTTTGCAAGATAAAAGTGAAGCAAAGGGAATTGTGAAGAAGTTCATCAGAAGAGTTCAAAATGAGTTCGAGCTCAAGGTCAAGAACATAAGAAGTGACAACGGCTCGGACTTTAGGAACACTCAAGTTGAAGAGTTCCTAGATGAAGAAGGCGTCAAGCATGAACTCTCTACTCCATATACACCTCAACAAAATGGCATCGCCGAGAGGAAGAACCGTACATTGATTGAAGCGGCAAGGACAATGCTTGATGAGTACAAGACTCCGTACTCATTTTGGGCGGAAGCCATCAACACCGCATGCCATGCCGCCAACCGACTCTACCTCCACAAGTACTTGAACAAGACACCCTACAAAATCATCACCGTAAGAAGCCTAGTGTGCATTACTTTAGGGTCTTTGGGTGTAAGTGTTTCATACTTCACAAGAAACCCAAAGCCTCAAAGTTTGCATCCAAGGTTGATGAAGGTTTTCTTCTTGGTTATGGAACTAACGAGCATGCCTATCGTGTTTTCAACAAAACCACCGGTTGTGTTGAGACCACGGTAGATGTGAAATTTGATGAATCCAACGGCTCTCAACGAGAGCAAGTTAGTGAAAACCTTGTAGATGATGAAGAGCCCCCAAGTATATCAATCTTGAGAATAGGGACCGGTGAAGTGATGCCTCGTGAGGTTCAAGTACAAACTCCGGTTGACACAAGCACTAAAGATCCATCATCATCAACAAGAGTGGAACCACCTAGTTCTCAGGATCTTCAAGATGAGAGCCAAGTTCATGGTGACGATCATGCACGGGGCTTTGATCAAGGGGGAGAACTAAGTGATGAAGCTCAAGGCGATACTCCACAAAGTGAAGATGATGATGGACCCATTCAACGTCAATCTCAAGCACCTCACCCAAGGGTACATCAAATGGTTCAACGAGATCATCCCGTTGACAACATACTTGGGAGCATTCAAAGGGGGGTAACAACTCGATCTAGACTGTCAAATTTTTGTGCATTTTACTCATTTGTTTCCGCCTTGGAACCTTTTAGTGTGGAACAAGCTCTTAAGGATCCGGATTGGATTATTGCAATGAAGTTTGGGAGTTGGTACCAAGACCCAAGCAAAATGTGATCGGCACCAAATGGGTTTTTAGGAACAAGCAAGATGAATTTGGTGTCATCACAAAGAACAAGGCAAGTCTAGTTGGCAAGGGTTACTCCCAAGTTGAAGGCTTGGACTTTGGAGAGACTTATGCTCCGTAGCGAGGCTTGAGTCAATTCGTATTCTTTTGGCCTATGCTACCCATCATGATTTCAAGCTTCATCAAATGGATGTGAAGAGTGCCTTCTTGAATGGACCTCTCCAAGAAGAAGTTTATGTGGATCAACCATCGGGCTTTGAAGACTCAAGATTTCCAAAGCATGTGTACAAGCTCCATAAGGCGCTCTACGGGCTCATACAAGCTCCTAGAGCATGGTATGAATGCCTTAAGGATTTTCTTCTCAAGAACGGCTTTGAGATAGGCAAAGCCGATTCTACTCTCTTCATACAAAGAAATGGAAAAGATATATTCGTTTGTCAAATTTATGTTGATGATATCATCTTTGGTTCTACTAATGATAAATTTTGTGAAGAATTTAGTAGGATCATGACCAAGAGATTTGAGATGTCTATGATGGGTGAATTGAAGTTCTTTCTTGGGTTTCAAATCAAGCAAATGAAGGAAGGGACTTTCTTGTGTCAAACCAAGTATGTGAAAGATATGCTCAAGAGGTTTGACATGGCCGATTCCAAGCCCATCAAAACTCCCATGGCACTAAATGGACATCTTGATCTCAATGAAGAAGGGAAGTCGGTCGACCAAAAGGTATTTCGTTCCATGATTGACTCCCTCCTTTACCTTTGTGCATCTAGGCCTCGATATAATGCTTAGTGTGTGCATGTGTGCAAGATTTCAAGCCAATCCTAAGGAGTGTCATCTAATGTCCGTTAAGAGAATCTTTAGATATTTGGTTCATACTCCTAACCTAGGCTTGTGGTATCCCAAAGGTTCTACTTTTGAACTACTTGGCTACTCCGATTCGGACTATGCCGTTGCAAAGTAGATCGAAAGAGCACTACCGGACTTGCCAATTTCTTTGTAGGTCTTTGGTGTCATGGAGCTCAAAGAAGCAAAACTCGGTTGCTTTATCCACTACTGAAGCCGAATATGTGGCGGCGGTGCTTGTTGTGCACAACTCTTGTGGATGAAGCAAACGTTGAGTGATTATGGTTGCAAGTTTAGTAAGATTCCACTCTTGTGTGACAATGAGAGTGCTATCAAACTAGCGAACAATCCAGTCCAACACAATAGAGCAAAGCACATAGACATTAGACACCACTTCTTACAGGATCATGAGGCTAAGGGTGACATTGCTTTACGACATGTAAACACCGAAAGGCAACTTGCCGACATTTTCACCAAGCCTCTTGACGAGCATAGGTTTTGTGCTTTGAGGAGTGAGCTAAACATCTTAGATTCTCGTAACTTGGCTTGATCTTTTGCACATAAACTTGTTTGTTACCTAGATAGGAAGCAAAATGTTTTATTTTTCCTCTCTTTGTGTGTGTCTTACAAAAATTTGGATCTTTGCATAGAGGTTGGTGACTATAGCTTTGATTGATTGTTTGTAACTAGTCACCAACTTCTATGGGTTCCCTACATGTCCATACTTCTTTCTCTCCAACAAACTCAATCTAAATTCTCAATCCATCTCAAAATCCGGCCAAACCGACGGTACAACCGACACCACGTCGGTAGTACCGATAAGAGCTCTCTCGGTGGAATTTCGGCGTTTCACGCGTAGAACCGCGCCGTGTCGGTACTACCGCCCCCCCGCAGAACCGACGCAGGGTCGGTATACCGATAAGGACTCTTTGTCATAATTTCTCCGGATCCCCGGTAGTATCGAGCCTATGTCGGTACTACCGATAACTCGTGGCCGGGCTATAAATACCCCGCGCCGGACTAGGGTTCCCGTCTTCTTTTTCCAACCGCCGGCGCCGCCCTTCCCTCTACTCTTTCTCAACTCGAGTGAGGGATTCAAAATCCAACCGTGAAAAGTTAGTCTAGCCACTCCATTCGATTCTTCACCCTCCGAAACATCCGATCCTCGCCGGAGTTCATCGATTTGCGCGGGAAACACCTCAAGGTACTCATTCAAATCTTCATCGATCGATCTCTCAATGTAGTTGTTTCTAGAGGGAATGCTTTAGGGAATCATTGTTTTATCCATCCTAGAACACATATCCATGATCTCATATCTTTTGGTTGGACAAATCTCCCGATTCAAGGGTTTGGGCCCTCGGGTCGGCCCCCATCGGTAGTACCGACCCCGTGTCGGTAGTACCGATGGGGTGCCGATAGGAGCACTTCACCCTTTGAATCATGCCATCCTTTTCCCTTTTCAAAGACATCCATCTTATGCAAACATTTCTTAAACTCCGGATGGGTCGTGCCGACAAGCAAGTGATTCGCGAAGGGTCCGATGAGGATGATGTCCCTCTTGCTCAACGAAAGAGAAAGGTGGGAGCTAGCACTCAAGGTCCACGTGGACGTGGACGTACAAATCCACCCGCTGCACCTCGTCAGTCCAAGGGACACGGTCATCGCGCCCGTACGAAGCAAGCTCACCAACCCGATGATCGTTATGATGATTATGAGGACATTTCTTTGGACACCCTCTCATCCTTCATCCTTCGGCCATCTAGACCTCCTCGTCCGGCTACTCCAATGGGCATTGTCAAGATGGTGGACTACACAAGGGGGTCTCACAATATGTACAAGGAGAGGTACACCGATCCCACTCTTTGGCAAAAGAAATTTGATGCGGACATCCGTTTTTGGCTTAAGTTTAATGCGGATTGGTATGAGTCTATTATCCTTAGCAAGGATCACTTGACCGTAGATATGAAGTCAATCAATTGGGAGCTTCTTAGGTCACTTAACATCCCGATAGTCAATGATGCTATTAATATTTTTCATGCCAAGGGGATGACCAATGTGATGGCAATCAACTATGATTGGAATGAAAAAGTGGTCGCTCAATTCTATGCCAATCTCTATATCCGTCGCGAGACAAGGACCTTCCATTGGCTCCTTCAAGGCAAGCCCCTCTCCGTCTCATATGAGCGATTTGCTCAAATTCTTGGTTTTGGTGAGGAGGATCTTGGTCGCCCCAAGCTTCATGGTGGAGAGTTTCCGCTTGACGGTGAGATGGCTTTCATGTATGATTCCGTGTATGGCAAGGTGGAGTTTGGTACCACTCATGGAATGAAACCGGTCTATAGGATGTTGAACCAACTTTTTTGCTACACTCTCACTCCCAAGATCGGTGACAATACCAACATCTCCAATGTGGCCAAAGACATCCTTGTGAGGATGGCATCGGGAAAAGAAGACTTTAGCATCTTTGATTTCATTTGGGAGGAAATTATTGTGTGCTCCGTGTCCGCAAACAAGAGTTGCCAATATGCTCTTTGGATCTTCAAGATGATTTGTGAGGTGACGGGAGTTGATATTCTCACCGATAAAAGTCACTCTTGGTACAAGCCAAACAAGGGCAACATTGAGTGCCTCCTCAAGTTGGGCAAGCATGCCCCTCCTCGTCCCGCTCCCGTGGTGGTACCTCCTCCCCGTGGCCCATCTTCCTATGAGCCACCATCGTCTTCTCGTGGGCCATCCGCATCTAGAGGCACCGTTCCCCCCGGCAAGAAAAAGAGTATATTCAACTTTTTATCTCGGGGCCTCTTTGCTTGTTTCAATGTGGGTAAGCACAATGCACGGTAGATTCGTGCTCATCGGCGAGCACGTTGATGAGCAGCTCATCAAGTTGGAGACTCGTCAAAAGGCCTTGCTTGCTCAACACAACATCGAGCACTCTCCCGTCCGCGAGCCTATGGACTTTCCTCCTCCACCAACCTTCTACAATCCTTGGGAGATCTACGGTGACACATCCATGATGTATGGAGCTCCCCCGCCGACATCGACGATGAGGACTTTGGTGGTGGTGAGACCGACGACGACGACTCTCCTCCGGCTGCCCACTCTCCACATGATTATGATGATTGAAGGGCCTCCTCTTTTTGGCGCTTGATGCCAAATGGGGAGTGTGCTCACAATTTATCCATGTGGGGGTGGTGTGTATCTCCATATCTATCTATCTATCCTAGAAATTGTGTGGACATGTATGAACCTATTTGTGTGGTGTTATGGTTGGTGAACCTTTTAAATTTGTAAGACCTATTTGTGCTAGTGTGGAACCTTGATTATCTACTTGTGATGCTTGTTATTTCTCACTTTGATGATTTGCATTTCATGTCATGTGCATCACGGTTTCTATATCACACTTATGCACTTGTGTATGCAAATTGAGAGTGAAAAGACTTCTAAATGTGTGATAGGCATCTTAGGCCTTAATAAAAGTCCAAGCACACATTTAGGGGGAGTTTCACTTTCGATTAACGAATACACACATCTTTTATAAATCAAAATTGTGGTTGTCATCAATCACCAAAAAGGGGGAGATTGAAAGTGCATCTCGGCCCCCAATTGTTTTGGTGATAATGACAGGCACAATTTGTGGTATTTAATGCTTGATAAAGATGTGTGCAGGACTTAGGTGAATGAAACTCTTATGGTTTGATCAAAGGAAGGCCCCCAACTCCAAGTCGTCGTTTTCAACTCGAATCAAGGTTTAATTTGATTTTACTTTTGAATTTGAGTATAGGAAACACCGTACTATAATGGGGGGATGTGAATCGATAGCCAAGAGATGCCAAAAGTGCTCTAGAAGGTGATCCAAGTGAGTGAGAAGAGTTGAGAGTTGGCACGCGCACAATTGCTGTTCTTTTCCCAAATTCTCGCTCTTTGTCGGTTGTACCGACACCACGTCGGTATCGTATGGACCTCCCCGGGCCCACCGCATCGGTGGGTACCGGGACCGACTACTCGGTGGGCCCCCGGGACTACCGGCTTGCGCTACACGGCACTCCGAAGGCGTGGAGCACAAGGACTACACGGGAGTAGTACTTGGTTAGGACTCGTACATATTCCGCACCGTATAGAAGTCTCCTAGACGTACTCGACTAGTACTCTTTCCCTACTCCGACTTGTAACCCCGCCTCCCGACTATATAAGGCGAGGCGGGGACCGATCTCGGATCATCTCATCTCATACAATCCCCTACAACTCAAGGCGCACTATTGCACCATCTTGTAATCGTGCCCTATCAATCCCGAGCTACGCAGCATACAGGACGTAGGGTATTACGCACCTCGCGGCCCGAACTTGTCTAAATTGTGTGCCACGTGTCTCTTCCTTCGAGTTACCGATCTCGGCGAGTCACAATCATCTACTTCGGGTACTCCCCGTAGTAGGTTGCCGGTCTAAAACACCGACACCGGCGCGCCGGTAGGGGCTCTCGCTCGAGATCACATGGCGAACTCGACGGCTTCCGTCCACATCAAGCCAACCGTCGCCTTCAACCGCGGCGACACCTTCGTCTTCGGCGCCCGGGTCCGCACCGGCCGACGGCGCGGGCTCCTTCCGCCGCCCCCCGACCATGTAGCCCAACCCGAGGACGGCCTCGTGACGCTTCCCCGAAGTCGTCACGGGCGAACCTCGCCGGCAAGTTCGGCGAAATCTCGCTCTTCGACCATCACGCTGACTTCGAGCTCGAGTCCGCCTCTAACTCGAACCCGACGTCGCCATGGGCCGTCGCCCGCGAGCCGGGCCGCTCGGCCCATCGCGACGGTCCCTTCACCACATCAGCGCTCCGCGCATGGCCCCCGCGTCCTCAGCCGGGCCCGCACGGGGGCTCCTACTCCACGACGGGCCGGCAAGGAGCCCGTAACCGAGTACAACTCGGACTCCGACGCCGTCCCCGATCGCGTCTCGGACTCCAACCCTCTCTCCGAGTTCTACTCGAACCCGGACTACGAGTTCGACTTCGGGTCGGACCCTGAGGAGCCCGAGTCCGAAGACGACTCCACTGAGCTTCCCTTGTCAGGGCCAGCCTCTGGGCTGGTTATAAAATCAACACCGACCGGCAGATACGTCTACTGGCCGGACCGTAAGCCTGCTGACCTGGCAAAGGAGGACTCACGCTACGTCGCCTACATCGACTCACTACCGTTCCAGGAGGGAACACCACTGGCCCAGGCTGACTCAGACACACCAACTGAGGTGGCACCCTCTGAGCCCAGCTTGGGTACCCCCCGATCGCCAAGTCTTCATGGCCGCCGGCGACAACACCCCAGACCCTCGGGCACGGCCGAAGACAAGTACCGGAGGACATCTCTCTGCGCACGAGCCGCTCCGTCGATGCACCCGCAGCGAAACCGTCGCCAACGGGGACGCTCGACGCGAACGCAACAGAAGCGCGGCGAACGACGCCGGCGGCTCGCAGACAACCTTCCCATCCGCAACCTCGCGGAAGCTCTCGAGGCGGTCGAGAGCGAGTCCACACCACTCCCGAGCAATGCCTCATGTCGATCACAACGATCGCACGCCAGGCTCAGGGCATACGCGCTGGAGAGGTCATCGCCAAGCTCGCTGAAGAAGCTTACTTCATGCGGGTCGACAACGCAGTCGCCCAACCTCCCCCGGCCCAAGCCGCGCGACAACGAAGCCACTAGTCGCAGCGGCAACGCTGGCCCCAACCGTACTCGAGGCGACATACCAGCTGACCCAAACCGTCGCCGCTCCCATGCCGGCGGACCTTCTCAGGACCAAGGCAACCGAGAGGTTGTCCCCCACCGCGCTCCAGCCGGTGGTGGCGGCAACGACCCTGACGGTGGCGGCAGCGACGGTGGCAGCTCCAACCACGGGGCCAACAGGAGAGCTGGAGGCGGCGGCGGCCGCGGCGGCCGAGGCCACGCGAACAGCCACGCTTCCGGCGCCTCGCACGGCGGGTACGACGCTCGCCGAAGATCGAGGAGTTGCGACGGAAGAAGTCGACCACTGCTGCTGAGGGCAACGGCTTCCCCGCCTTCTCACCACGGCTTCGCAACCTGCTCCTCCCCGACAAGTTCAAACCTTTGGGGATCACCAAGTACGACGCGAAGCAGGACCCTATCCAGTGGCTCCGATGCTACGCTCTCTCCATCGAGAACGCTGGCGGCAACAGCGACACCAAATGCCTCTACTTCCCCTTCTGTCTGGACCAAGCTCCACTCACGTGGCTCGAGTCGCTGGACAAGCACTCGATCGACCAGTGGGACCAGCTAAGGAACAGCTCACAAGCAACTTCGCGGCGCCATGGGCCGTTCGGGTACTCGCATGGACCTCGCCATGATCAAGCAGAACAAGGCGAGACCCTCCGCAAGTACATGCGCCGCTTTTTCGACAAGCGCGCTACCGTCGTCGACGTCACCGACAAGGAGGTCATCGACCTCTTCCAGACGGCCTCTACCATCGCCGCACCTTCGAGGACTTCTGGTCGTCGCCGCCCCAAGTCCATTCCCCACCTCAAGGACATGATCACGTCCCGGGCGGATGAAGAGGACAAGGCCAACGCCAAGTACGACGCCATCCGCGGCAAGTCCAAGCAGAACCGGGCGGCGGCGGCGCAACAATGCGAACCAAGGCGGCCGCAACAACAACAACAACAACAACAACGAGCAACTACTCGGGTCCCAACCGCAAGCGCAAGCCGGACAACACCGTCGCGGCTATCCGGCCGCCTGCGAAAGGGAACTCGAAGAAGAACTCGGCGGGTTCAAGGACCTCGCCGAAGGAGAAGTGCCCGTGGCATCCGAACGGCAACCACACCACCGAGCAAGTGCTACCGGCTCGGGCACGCACTCAAGGACACGCCGGAGCCACCGCACCCTCACGACCGAAGGGCAAGAAGAAGGACGGCGACAACAACGACTTCCAAGAACCCGAGAAGACCGTCAACGTTCTCTTCGGCGGACGCCCGCGAGGCGGGAGCGAAGGCTACCCGTCGTGAAGTGATGTCCATCGAGCCGGCGGTTATGACCCCTCTC
Source organism: Cenchrus americanus (assembly GCA_947561735.1). Lineage (NCBI taxonomy): Eukaryota > Viridiplantae > Streptophyta > Magnoliopsida > Poales > Poaceae > Cenchrus > Cenchrus americanus. The sequence goes on from OX387240.1 coordinate 200,421,233, forward strand.
GGGTGGTCGGAGGTATCCATCACCTTCTCCCCGCGCGGACCGGTGGACTAGCTTCTCCGAACCGGGACGGTTCCCTCTCGTCCCGAAGCCAACGGTGGCGGGCTCCAAGCTCAACAAGGTGCTCATCGACGGTGGAAGCGGGCTCAACGTCCTCTTCACCAAAACATTGAAGAAGATGAACCTCGACGTCACCCCCATGCTCGACAAGAGCAGCATGCCTTTCTACGGCATCGTCCCAGGCAACGCGGCTATCCCACTGGGCTCAGTGGTACTGCCAGTTACCTTTGGGGCGTCTCGAGATAACTACCGCACCGAGTACATCAAGTTCGAGGTCGCGGATTTCGAGACTTCCTACCACGCCATTCTCGGCAGACCGGCCATCGCCAAGTTCATGGCGGTGCCCCACTACACCTACTTGGTACTCAAGATGCCAAGTCCAGCCGGTGTACTCTCCCTCCAGGGGGACTTGAAGATCTCTCACGACTGCGATACGCAGGCCGTGGTGATCGCTTCAACAAACCAAGTACCCAACCCGATGATGGAGGTCTACGCCGCGTCGAAGAAGCTTGCCACGAGCGAACTCGACATCCCGCAGAAGTCCGACAGCACCAACAAGCCTCGCCCACCCGAGGAGGTACTCGTCAAGTCGGTTGACCTTGGAACAGCGACCCCGAAGCAAGACCACCACCATCGGGGCGGGCCTCGACCCCAAATAGGAAGACGCGCTCATCGGCTTCCTCCGGCTAACCGCGACATCTTCGCGTGGAAGCCGACGGACATGCTAGGAGTGCCCGGGGAGCCGATTGAGCACGCCTCAACGTTGATCCAAAGGCCACCCCCAAGCGACAACACCTCCGACGCTTTGCCGACGACGGACGGGACGCCATCAAGAAGGAGCTTGCCAAACTACTCGCCGGCCCGGCTTCATCGGAGAAGTCTTCCATCCCGAGTGGCTCGCCAACCCCGTCCTCGTCCGCAAGAAGAACTCGAACGAGTGGAGGATGTGCGTCGACTACACCGACCTCAACAAGCACGCCCCAAGGACCCCTTCGGGTTGCCGCGGATTGATCAAGTCATCGACTCCACGGCGGGCCGCGACCGCTTCTCGCTTCCTCGATCGCTACTCCGGTACCACCGGATCGCAATCAAGGAGGAAGACCAGGAGAAGACCGCGTTCATCACCCCGTTTGGCGCGTACATCGCTACACGACCATGTCATTCGGGCCGAAGAACGCCGGCGCCACCTACCAACAAAGCCATCCGGGCTCGCTTCAAGCGGCAACTCAACAAGAACGTCGAGGCCTACGTGGATGACGTGGTTGTCAAAACCGGGGACTCCGGTACCCTCATCGACGACCTTGAAGAGACCTTCGCATCGCCGCGCGAGTACCGCCGGAAGCTCAACCCGAACAAGTGCGTCTTCGGCGTACCTTCGGGCAAACTACTCGGCTTCATCATCAGCCAGCGCGGCATTGAAGCCAACCCCGAGAAGATCTCCGCCATCACCGCATGAAAGCTCCCCACGAGCATCAAGGACGTCCGGAAGCGACGGGGTGTATGGCGGCGTTGAACGCATTCATCTCGAGGCTAGGAGAACGGGGTCTTCCCTTCTTCAAACTACTCAAGCACCATGAGAAGTTCGTGTGGACTCCAGAGGCGGATCAAGCCCTTGCTCAGCTCAAGGACTTCTCGTCGAAGCCGCCAATCCTCACGGCTCCTCACAAGGGCGAGCGGCCCTCGCTCTACCTAGGGCCGCGACTACTCACGTGGTCGCATCGCCATCGTTGTCGAGCGGCAGGAAGACGGCCACGCCTATCCGGTCCGGGGCCGCCGGTCTACTTCGTCGGCGAGGTCTCGTCGAGTCCAAGGCTCGCTACCAGCCCCGTACGAAGCTCCCGTACGCTCTACTCATCACCTCGCGGAAGCTACGACACTACTTCCGGGAGTACTCGGTCCCCGTAGTCACCGACTACCCGCTCGGCGACATCCTCGAGGAACCAAGACGCCACCGAAGAATCTCCAAGTGGGGCGTCGAGCTCGGCGCCCTCACCATCGACTTCAAGCCACGCACGGCCATCAAGTCGCAAGCACTAGTCGACTTCGTGGCGAGTGGCGGGAGAACCGGCTACCTACTCCCACCGTGCGACCAGAGCATTGGGTGATGTACTTTGACGGCTCACTCAACCTCGAGGGCGCAGGCGCAGGGGTACTCCTGATCTCTCCGACGGGCGAACAACTCAAGTACGTCCTACAGATCTTCTGGAAGGTCTCGAACAATGAAGCCGAGTACGAAGCCCTCCTGCACGGGCTCCGCCTCGCGGCTTCACTTGGCATCAAGCGGCTACTAGTCTACGGCGACTCCGCAGTGGTCATCAACCAAGTCAACAAGTCCTGGGACCGCAACAAGGAGAACATGGACGCCATATGCCTAGAAGTCCGCAAGCTCGAGAACAAGTTCTATGGTCTCGAGTTCCATCACATCGTCCGCGACAACAACGTTGCGGCGGACGTCCTCTCGAAGCTCGGATCCACCCGTGCCCAAGTACCCGCGGGCGTCTTCATCCACGAGCTTCATGCGCCATCCATCCCGGAGCCGGCGCCACCGACCACCGCCCCGGCCCATCCACCACTGGGCGAGGAGGTCATGATGATCGACGTGGACCGGAGGCAACCCTTCATCGACTACCTCGGCGAGCGAGAAGGTCCCCCTCCGACAAAAACGCGGCCGAACAACTCGTCCACCGCGCCAAGTCTTACGTCCTCGTTGGAGACAAGCTTTACAAGCGGGCGCATCTTCCGAGTACTCATGAAGTGCGTCCCTCGTGAAGAAGGCAAGGACATCTTGGAGGAGATCCATAAGGGCGTCTGCGGCAACCACGCGTCTTCACGCACGCTGGTCAGCAAGGCCTTCCGGCGAGCTTTCTGCGGCCCACGGCCACGGGCGACGCCGAAGAACTCGTCGAGAAAGTGCCAAGGATGTCGGTTCTTCGCCAAGCGAAGAACATGTCCCAGCCTACAAGCTAGTCACCATACCGCCGACCTGGCCCTTTGCCTGCTGGGGGCTCGACATGATTGGGCCACCGCCAACCGCGCCGGGAGGATTCAACGGGGTTCTCGGTGGCTATCGACAAGTTCACCAAGTGGATCGAGGTCAAGCCGGTCACATGCCCCAAGGTCGACAGAGTACTCGACTTCTCGGATGAACTCGTACACCGCTACGGGCTACCCCACCGCATCATCACGGACACCGGGGTCCAATTTCAACAACCACCGCTTCCGGGAGTACCGCGAGAACAAGGGGATCGACGTCGGATACGTCTCGCTCGCCCATCCACGGGCCAACGGACAAGTCGAGCGCGCCAACGGGATGGTGCTCGACGCCCTCAAGAAGAGGCTACATGACGCCGCCAATTCTAAAGGGGGCAAGTGGATCAAGGAACTACCCAACGCACTCGGGGGCCGCGGACTCAACCATCCAAGCCAACGGGGGCAATCCCCCTACTTCTTGGTCTACGGCTGCGAAGCCATCCTCCCCGCCGACGTCATATGGAACTCACCGGCAGTGGAACACTACGACGAAGGCGTCTCAGAAGACGCGAGACGAGTTGATATCGACGGCCTCGAAGAAGCTCGCCGCGCCGCCCTCGTCCAATCAGCAAGGTACCTGGAGGGTATCCGACGCTACCATGATCGCAACGTCAAGGAACGCTCCTTCAACGTTGGAGATCTTGTCCTCCGCCGTATCCAGAACACGGAAGGACTCCACAAGCTCGGCCTCCCCTCGGGAAGGCCCCTTCACCGTGGCTAAGGTGACCGGCCGGGCTCCTACCGCCTCCAAACACTTGAAGGCGAAGACGTGAACAACTCGTGGAACGTCGACCAACTCGTCGATTCTACGCCTAGTCTACACGACTACTCCGGGTTCAAGTCTACACGACTACATCAACACCCCTTGCCGCAAGCGACCCCCCCCGGTCCCGGCTCCAAGTCTCCGGACTACTCTCCTCCGTGTCCGGCCCCGTGCGGCTACCTACGGACCCGGGCCGCGACGAGCGTCAAGGACTCTAGCGACGGTCTACCAAGAGACCACACTTCAAGATCCGGCCCCGCGCGGCTACCTACGGATCCGCGTTCCGGCCCTCCACGGCTACCTACGGATCACCGGCTACGAGCGGCTACCCGCTCCCGGCGCCACTTAGCTGTAAGCGGCCTCCGGGTCCAGGCGACTACTTGTAACTACGGCCCTGGCCACCCAGGTGTACTTCTTCAGTAATAAAGCTTGATTTTTCATCAACTTGTTTACTGTTTTGCTCCCTATGATGGGACTACTAAAGCCGAGTACTACTACTCGCACCTACTCCATGATGGGCGCTCCGCACTCTGAGATCGCGGTTACGAGTACTCATTGCTGGAACAACTTCATTTCATTTATACACGAATAGTTCATTACAACTGTTTCCTGTACAACTGTGGCTACTAAGCTACCTATGCAGGGCTACTGGAGGTTCAGCTTCTCGGCTACCCGCTCCGCGATGGGAGCCATCTCGCTCCGGCCACTCGCGCATCGCTCATCCAAGCGCTTGGCGGCTACCCCCGCCGGCGACCACCTCCACTGGAGCCTTCGGGAAGTACGACTTCATGAAGGCCAGCACTTGCTTCGGGATCGACTTGGCCATGTGCTTGACGTAGGCGGCCGGCCCGCTTGGCTCTTCACGAAGTCGATCCGCCGCAGGGGCGATCTTGGGGCCGCCCCGGTGCGGCACCGGGAGCCTCACGATCGGGAGAGCGACCTCTTCAAGGTCCTTCGGTCCGGGCCGGAGCGCCTCGCAATCTTCGTTCAACTTCTGCAAAGATTTGTAGCAGTTGACGAGATCTCTGTCAGAGGCAATCCGCAGCTCCATATGCTTCTCGCACTCGAAGGCGAGCTCCTTGTAGTCGAGCTCAAGTACCGGCGGGCTTCTCGCTCTCGGTAGAAGAGGTTATTCATGCCGACCTCCGAGGCCTTCGACTGCTCCACCCGGCCTTCGAGTTCGCAACACAACACAACAACGGGTCGAGCTTGACGACTTCCAACATGTACCCGACAAGTCAAAGGACATACCCTTATTCTTGTTGCGGAGGCCATTGTTCTTCCGCACCAAGTCGTCGCCCTTCGCCCTCAGTTCCATCACATCGTTGTGGTACTTGGCGAAGGCGGCGTCGAGCTTCGACTGCATCGCGGCCGCGTGCGTCCGCGACTTCACGAGCTGCTCCTCCAGGGCCTCGGCTCGGAGCACGGTGTCACCGTAGCCTTGCAGCAGATTCGACTTCTCGCGGGATCGCTTCGCGACGTCCTGCACAAGACAAGCTCAAATCAAGAAGAGTACTCAACGCAAAGGATTGACTACTCGCGAGGCTTCAATTACGTACCTTCATCCACTGTTCGGCACGCCGGATCGCCTCCAGGTGCTGGGCCACCGTTGCCGGCTTGACGAGATCGTCGGCCAGCAGTTCAATACCGCCACGGCTACTCGATGTAGCCTCCGTCATCAGCGCCGAGCGGATAGGCTCCGCGTCTTGGATCTCGGGGGATCGGATTGCCACCTCCAGGACAACCCCTGGCGACGTGGTAGCCGCCTCCCCCTCGGCGGACTTATCGACGACTTCCCCCTCGGGTTCGGGGGCTCCTTCCGCAGCCTCTGGGACCTCTGGTGTCAACTCCTGCATGGGCACCCCTGCAGGGATGTCACCTCCTTCAGCGCCTGTCAACAAGGGACACGCGCATTAGTGCCTACGACTACTCGTCCTGGAGTCCTACAGCTTCAAGAAGGGTACTCACCTTCGACTATGGCCGCCTCTGGCAGCGGCGCTTCGACGGCGGGGGGCTCGGTCGCGGCTTGGGCCTCGGGAGCGGGCTCCTCGACGGGTGGCACGGCCTCTCCTACCTCCGCCGTGGCGGGCTCTTCCCCGTCCCGCCTCGGATCCGTGGATTTTCCGCACAAGTGTTCGCGAAGATCGTCGGGCAATCACGGACTACCGCAACGAGTACTACTCATGAAGACGTGGTACTTACAAGTTCGACCGGACGATGGTCACGGTCGGAGCACCGAGGATGCCGGCGATGTCAACCCGCTCCACCCTCGGCGGCGTCTCCTCCTCCGCCTCTTCGGCCACGCCTCCACCACGGTGGCGGGGGCCGCGCGCGCACGTCTCCCCGCGTCCCTCGCGGCTTCCATCTCTCCAACGGCGGCGGCCACGGATACTCTTCTCTCCTCCGGAGCGGGGGGCGGGCGCTCCGACCGCGCCGGAGATCTTCGACGGTGGGGGGCCGGACTTCGGCTTCCGGCCGGTTCCCCGACCGGTCCCACACGCCTTCGTCGCCCTCTTCGACGGGCTCCGTTGGCGGCACCTCCTCGCACACAAGGACGACTACTCGTCAGCACCGTACTCGACTACCGGGTATTCGACTACTCGTTCAAGATAACTTACCTCCGGAGGCGTGGTCTCTGAGACCTTCATCTTCTTCGCCACCCGCTTCTTGGTGGGGTTGCGCGGCTTCCGCGGCGGCGCAGCTAGGCTAGCCTCCAGGCTAGCCGGAGGGTCTTGTACAAGTGGAACGTGAGGCAAGCCTGGACGGCTAAACCTCGACCGCAACCGGAAGCGGTCCCGCAAAGATCTCTTGGTCTTCTTCCTCGTCATCGGAGGTATCCTCCACGATGACGGTGTCGTCACCTTCACCGACTTCATGGCGCTCCTTCACCTTCCCCTCCGCCGGGACCTCGATCCCGCTCGGTGGCGGCCGCGGCTCGGAGACAAACCGCTTCACATCATCCTCGCGCAAAGACACAAGGCGTCGGCAACTCGCTACGAGCGCTCACTACTCGACGAGGGGGGTACGGCTACTCACCTCGTTGGGCGGGCGCGCGGCGGAGTACTCCTCAACGGGCACGCCGTGTACTCCGCATGTCCTTGAAGATGCGCGACAACCTCTCGATGATGTCGTTGTCGTCCAACTCGCCCCCGCATCCGCGACGTGTCGTCGTCGCCGGTGTACTCGAAGCCCGGCCGTATCCCTCGCCATCGGCCGGCCGGATCCGGCGCTTCATGAAACCGAAGGCCACGTGCTCGGCCCTCGGTCCGGCTTCTCCGAGCACTCGAATGCGTGCTAGCGGCCTCGGGAGCCGGATCCCCTCTTGCATGGTGGGCTCCGTGTTCCACCACTCCCGATGCCCGGGCCGCCGTCCGCTCGGCTTCGGCGAGGCCTGGGTGGTGGTTGGTGATGTAGAACCACCGCGTCTTCCAGTCCGTGTTGGAGTCCACGAGCTTGTACGCCGTGCATCGGTCCGCGGCGTCCTCCCTCGACCGGATCCCGCCCCTCCGACTACTCTGGGGTTGGAGGCACTGGGCTGCGGCTTGACGCGGAAGAACTTCCGGAAGAGCACCCAGTGCGGCTTGATCCCGAGGAAGGCCTCACAGAAGTGGACGAAGACCGACGTGTGGAAGATGCCGTTGGGGTTCAGGTTGAGGTACTCGATGCCGTAGTACCCGAGCAGCCCCTTGAAGAAGTCGCTGGCTGGGAGCGCAAGGCCGCGCTCCACGAAGCGCGAGAACATCGGGATCTCGTCCTCCGCCTTCTCCATCGGATAAGGATCTCCCCGCGGCGGATCTCCACATGTCGACTTCCTTCTCCCTGATGAACCCGCTGTTCAACGGGTCGGCGCAGGTCCTCCGTCTTGACCTTCGACTTTTTCCACTCGCGGCTTGGATCAGCGCGCGGTGGAGACAGCGGCGGCGCCGCATCGGTGGCGGCCGCGGCGGCCTCTCGCACGGCTCCTCTTCTTCCCCGCCGGTCTTGTATGTCTTCGACGGCGACGGCTTCATCCTCCAAGTACAAGGAGTCTTCACTCGCATCCGCTCGGGGGCTACCCTAAACCCTTCGGGTGGCGATGCGCTCGGATCTACTACGGCGGCGGCAGCGCCGGAGTGGATCTACTTCAAGATTCAAATGGAAATGACCGCGGCTCACTTAGGTGAAAAACCCTAAGGGTTTTGGCTCTTATTTATAAGCCAAAACGCCTCCGCAACGGCGGCGGATAAGTCCACACGCGGCCGACTCGGCGTCGCGCGTGACTCTTCATATTCTACTAGTCGACGTGCCTCACCTCGGGGGCTCGGCTACTTCTACTCGACTACCCGGGACGCGGCTAGTCTCAAGAGCATCTCAGGACACATTCTCCAAGAAGACCCTTCAATTCGAGACGAAGTACTCGACTCAAGGCTCGGGGGCTCCGTGCCACGTGTCCTTCGGTTTTTTCTCTCCGGATTTTTCGGGATTTTCTTGCCAAGACTTCGAGATGGATCCTCGGCCCGCAGCCCGCGGCTCGAGGCTCGGGGGCTACTCCATGTGGATTGCGGTTTTGCAAATCGCATCTCTATGTCGGCTTCGGCTTCAAGAACAAGACAGGCATTTCTTGAAGACCTTCGAAGGCGGATTTCAAGGACGCTTGAGACTACTCGAGAAGACTTCAGGATTGCTCAAACATCGACCGGAGTACATTCCGGCCTCGGGATGCTTCGACTACTCTTGAGGACTTTTGACTTGTAGCACTCAGGGACGCTTGAGGACTACTCGTTAAGGCCGTCAAGACTACTTGAAGCTATCCTTCTCGACTACAAAGTACTCGGGGGCTTGTCGTATGGACCTCCCCGGGCCCACCGCATCGGTGGGTACCGGGACCGACTACTCGGTGGGCCCCCGGGACTACCCGCTTGCGCTACACGGCACCCGAAGGCGTGGAGCACAAGGACTACACGGAGTAGTACTCGGTTAGGACTCGTACATGTTCCGCATCGTATAGAAGTCTCCTAGACGTACTCGACTAGTACTCTTTCCCTACTCCGACTTGTAACCCCGCCTCCCGACTATATAAGGCGAGGCAGGGACCGATCTCGGATCATCTCATCTCATACAATCCCCTACAACTCACGGCGCACTATTGCACCATCTTGTAATCGTGCCCTATCAATCCGTAGCTACGCAAAGATACGGGACGTAGGGTATTACGCACCTCGCGACCCGAACCTCGTCTAAATTGTGTGCCACGTGTCTCTTCCTTCGAGTTACCGATCTCGGCGAGTCACAATCATCTACTTCGGGTACTCCCCGTAGTAGGTTGCCGGTCTAAAACACCGACAGTCGGTACTACGGCAACCCCCTCGGTAGTACCGACCTAGGGTCGGTATACCGATATGGCTTCACCGGCAAGTTTTAGCCGGAGGATCGCACTACCGACCCGAGTGTCGGTACTACCGATAAAGCTTCACTGTTAGGTTTCTGGGAAACCCCTCGGTAGTACCGACACCGTGTCGGTAGTACCGAGGATAGTCAACTCAAAGACAAAGAACGGCTAGTTTTTGAGCCTTAGTATTTAAACCCCTTTCTCCCTCCTCACTCATTGCTGACCAACCACGAGACAAACACTTCCTCAAGCATTCGCTCCACCTCTCCCCTCTCCTCTAGGACTAATCCTTGGTTCCCTTGAGCTAGGGTTTGAGTAGAGAGGTGATTTCTAGTGAAGTGTGCACAAGCTTTGAGAGCCCCATCGTTCTTCACCTTCTCAAGAGCACTTGAAGCATCTCCGGCTTTTGGTTTGCATTTGTTACTCTTGAAGCTTGCTTCTAGATGGTTAGGCGTCGCCCGCGAGTGCCCTCTTTGTGTGGTGCACCCGGTATCGTTTGTATTACCCTCTCCTTGGTGGAGAATTCTTAGTGAGCACCAATCTTCCTTTGTGGGGGTTGGGAGAGGAAAAGAGGCTCTTGGTGATAGCCCTCCCTTTGTGGGATCCTCAACGGAGACGTAGCATCCTTTGTGGGTGTGAACTTCGCATTAAATCCTTGTGTTTCCCTTGCTTGCTTGAATTCTTTGTTTCTATCTAACCCTAGAACTTGTCTTAGCCCGATCTATCATTTGGTTGCTTTTCAACTCATCTCTCGTGGTTGCGGTGTGGTTCTTAGGATCAAATCTAAGACTTTTTTTTCAAATAGAATTGCAAAAATTGCTGCATAATTCAAATTTTGTTTTAGTCAACTCTACCCTGTCGGTAGTACCGACCGGTACCGTAGTACCGAGACCCCTCGGAGAACCGCACCACGTCGCAGTACCGACAGTGCTTTAACCGCCGCTTTTGTTTCGTAAATTTGAAGTGATCCTATTCACCCCCTCTAGGCATCACAAGGTCCTTTCAAAACCGCCCTTACGAAAAATTCCTCCAGAGACCCCATATCGGTAGTACCGAGGTGGGGTCGGAAGTACCGAGAATTTCCATACTTTTGGACAGAGAGCTCTTATCGGTAGTTCCGCCCTAGGGTCGGTAGTTCCAAAAAACACCTTTTCAGCATCAATGGATTTGATTCTTTATTTCCATGGAATATTTGGATAAAAGATATATAGAAGAATTCGATCCAAGAATCACCAATCTTAGAAGAGCTTGAGATAATCCAAAAAATCATATTCTTGATTCTTCCAAGAGTGTTTGAGAGAGAGGGATAAAGATATGGATTTAGGGATATTATGGACTTGAGTAAAATATCACCACTTGTGACTATCCATCAAACAAACATGGAGAACAATAGTCACAAATGGATCAATAGGGTCACAAAGACCAAGAACCAAGTATATTTTTAAAATAAGCACACTTCCTACACATGCTAGTTGGATTTTTGAAAAATCTATCCTATGTCACGAAGTGCATGCATCCACTTCAAATGAATAGATTTTCAAGAATATTTGACTCATACCTTCATCCTCGAGACACAAAGACGAGTGATAGTAAGGTATCAACCAAATATCTAGAGTAGCCCACAAAGATTCATTTGAGGCAATTACAAGCTTAAGAAGGCACACTAGCATGGTATTATGGCCTAGATGCATTTCGGTAAACAAAGAAGGTCATGATGACATACCTTTGCCTTTAGACCATTTGACTTTGTGCATAAGTAAATATTTAGGAACAAGTAGCTCTTACTTGATTATTTGAGATTTATTGATGGAGTCAAGAGCTCGCTTAAGATGCCCAAACATATGAGACTACAAGTTCACTAGAAGAAATTGTTAGTCCCACAAATGACACAACCTTTGAAGTAAACTCCCCCTTAATTAGTGCTTAGAGAATTTTGAATTTCTCAAACTTAGCAAATAATTCAATCAAGAATAGGGGAGATTGCTACAAAGGTATGTCTATGGCATAAAAAGGTTTATAAAAATGGATCATGCAGATAGTCTCATTACCACTGCCTTGGAATCACCAAAACGTCGACAAACTGCTCCAGGTCGGGTTACCCGGGCACAGGTGTCGGGTCACCCGCCACTCTCCAGAAGCGCACCGGGTCACCCTGCCACAGGTGCCGGGTCACCTGCCAAATACACTTCTGGGGGGCTAGGCGGTTAGACCGCCCCCATGGGGCGGTTAGACCGCCCTGCCCTTCCTTGGTCATTTTGGTGATCTTTTAGCTCTAGATCCGTGATAAGCCTCTGTTTTACCTACGAAACACCCTACAATGCTTATCACAACAAATGCTCTTCTAGAGAGCCATTAGGAGCATCGAATGGCACAAAATAATGAAATTATTGAACATGTCAAGGTCACTTCCTCATGCTTCACTAACCTAGGTCTAGTGATTCGTGAGTGTTCACAAAGAACTAAGAGTGACCAAGGCACAACTTAAGTACTAGTTACCGAGATTGCATTGGTTGTGTGAAGTTCACTTTCTAGTCCATCTCATGGCATGTTATCAAGCAACCAATTCTTTCTCCATTGCCATGACTTCAATGCAACTCGATTTACCTACAAGATCAGCAAGCACTTTTTGGTACCCAACACTTGTTGGGTTCTACAAGGTTAGTCACAATGTGCTTTGGAGTCCATATGGCCCTTGTACTAGCTTGAGGTGAACCAATCAACCTCATAGTACACGTGTCCACCTTGTCATTCCTAAGCTTATGAAAATCATAATGAACAAGGTTGGAATGAGGAGTGTTACCATTCGGGCAATCCTTGCCCAAGTGACCCTTCTCTCGACATGTGTAGCAAATGCGGCCTTTGGCACTTCTAGGCTTGGGGTCCATTTGCTTGTCTTGTCTTGTCTTGCATGGAGGCTTCTTGCTTGAAGGGTGACCTTCATTCTTCTTGCTATGGTGGTTCTTCGTAGTGCTGGCTAGACCTGGTCTAACCGCCCTGGGGGGCGGTCAGACCGCCCCTGGTCAGTGCTGCTAGCTCGTGTGCAGTCCGCAGCCAAATGACCCTTCTCTTTGCATATGTAACACAATCTCCTTCCGGTTGATCTTCTTTTCTTCTTGGAGATTGTTTCTTGAGCCTTGAGCTTGGTGGGGCAATGTGGAGTGCCATGCCCCTTTTTCTTTTCTTGAATGTTGCCCTTGATGATCTTGATATGTTGTTGAGGAGTTAAGCTTGTGATGGTTGTACCCTTCTCAAGCTTCTTCACCACATTATCACGGTTATCTTGAGAAGGTTACACTTGGCTCTCTTCCTTCAACACATACAAGTCTCTTTTAAGCTTTTCAACCTCTTGCTTGAGTTCATCATTTTCTTGGGCAATGAGGTCATCACAAGTTTCTACAAATACATACTCAATACTAGAGTGGCTTGCTTGAGTACAACAAGGTTTAGTACAAGCAAATTCATTATTGACAAGTGAGCATGTGCAAATGGGTGTGAGAGGTTGTAGAAATTTTACCGATTAAATAATAACCTCATGAGAAATTTCTAGTGAGGCATATGAATCCACAAGCTTCTCATGTGAACACTGTTGACGGTTAATAATTGTATCAAAGTTCGTTTAGACTTGCAAGTGGACAAGTCTCCCGTCGTAGTCAAGGGACCCTTCTTCCCTCGAGTGGTGAACCCAAGGTATCGAATCCGTGGAACAAATGTGTGACACAAAAGATGATCTAGTAAAGCCAAATAACTTCAATCTTTGGTAAAGTGAAACCCTAGTGCATCTAGATAAAGAACACAAAACGAATCTAATCTACTAAAGACCGAAGGTAACAAAGATAGATAGGGTACATAAACCGATCTAGAGAGATTGGGTTAAGCCTTTTGTTGAAGTTCCAAGCAAGAGAAGAAGTAGCAAATCGAATCTTATTAGAAGCCTCTTTAAATCGTGGTTTCCCGTCCGACTCCGAAAACATCCGCCAAACGTATTCCTATTCATGCGGGTAGTCTAGGGCGAGTCCAAGGACAAGTGGAGTTCTTTAGGAAGATCCGCGTGTACCTCTAGCCACCGTGGCTACAAGAACACCCTATGTGATCTATCTCGAGAATAGATCTAGAATAAGCAAAGCCGATCGAAAAAACAAAGACATCGAAGAAACGCTTGATCGCTAGAAATCGATTCAACTTGATAATTCAACTAGTACAATGATACATAAACAAGATCACCACCGGGATCCTACCTTGATCTTGCTTCTAGCTCCGAGAACTCCGACGTGGTCTTCCTTGCAAGGTTCCCACGTCGGCTAGGGAGACCCTAGTCAACTAGCTCGACCCTCTCCTCTCCGGGATGGTGTCCCTCTCTTCTCTCGCTCCTCGACGGCCGATGACGAATTGATCGATGCGTGGCTCTCGACCCCGGGCTATAAATAGCCCGAATGGCGGCTAGGTCAAAGGAGGGGGCAAATGGGCCCCGGATCGGGCCGGGCCGGCCGGCCGAGCCGACCGACTCGGGCCCATCCAGGCCCGGCTTCCCGCCTCCTTCGCGTGGCGTCGCTTCTCGAGTCTTCTAGATCCTTCCCCCTTCTGCATGTGGGCCCTTGTCGTCAGTTTCTCTCCGAGTTGAACGTAGCTCCTTGTCCCACAAGATTCGACACTTTTCTAGGTAGGTCCTCGGAGTTTGTCATCTTCTCGGGTTAGATCCCTGGGCTTCTTGGAGTCAAGTTTGCTTCATTGCATGACTTGTACGGGGCTTCAAGGTCTTGTCACAAGGTGCTTAATGAACTTATCCCGAAAGTCTTGCTTTCAACGCTAAAACCCTGCATAAACACTAAACTCCAAAACTGACATGCACAAGTGAACTTGTTATACCACGGGGGTTAGTACCAATGGATAAGGTATAAAACTTATGCCAACACCGAAGGTAAACTCATGGCTAGGTTGACGGATTTTCACTGTCAACAAACACTCAAGTTCCTTGTGAGTTGCTTGCAAAGTCATATGCTCACTAGTGAGCTTTGCTAGTTGAGCTTCTAGCGCATCATTGGCTTCTTCTATCTTCGTTCTATAAGAGAAAAATTTGATATCATGATCATATTTGTTAGCTAATGATTCATATCAAACCAAGGAGGCAAGTTCGGATTTGAGAAGTTCAAGTTCTCTTGTCGGAGATCTCGAATCTTCGATCTTTTGACTCTTTGCACCCTTGGCTTGCCTCTTCTTCTTGCTTTTCTTCTTGGCCACAAGACAAGCGCCTTCACCGTAAAAGATTGAGGATTCTCTGTTGGGGGCGGTTGAACCGCCTCCTCCAGAGAGACTCTTCCTTCGCTTCTCTTGTCTCCTTCTTTCTTGACAGTTGAGGTTTGATGTTCAGTGGTTGTTGTTGAGGTTGTGGGGGCACATCTCCACTTGTTCATCATCATCCTCACTCTCAACTTCATCTCATTTGATGTGAGCTATCCCAAATAGCAATTTCCAAATGAGATGAGCATCCTTGCTAATTCCTTTACTCGTTAGAATAAGATGCTTTAGTTCACGACATACACAACTACACAAAAGGTTAGTAACAACGGCATTGAGTCGCTTCTTCTCCAATTCCTTTGGTGAGACACAAGTCTCATCCTCCGGAAGGATACTCGCAACCATAATGCCCTGAACAGTGGGACCCAAAACCTTAAGTGCAATGAGAACATTGGAATGCCAAGAAGAGTAGTTTGAGCCATCAAAAGCTAGAGGCTCAAACGGTACCTCACAAGTAGTTGACATCGAAAAACTCCGAGCGATTAAGCTCGAACCGGAGCACCAAGCTCTGATACCAATTGAAAGGACCTTGATGCCGCCTAGAGGGGGGGGTGAATATGCGGGACGACCAAATAAAACCTTTTCCCCCGAAACTTGAGCTTCACCGGCACGGTGGTTAGACCGCCCCTACCGGGCGGTTAGACCGCCCCTACCGAGGGTTAGACCGCCCCTGATGTGCTGAACGATAAGGGGCGATTAGGCCGGGTCCTGGGGCGGTTAGACCAACCTGGCCACTAAACCTGCAAAAACAACTCAAGTCTTCTCTTGACTTCTAGCACAAACTTAAGTTCTTGAGTAGCTCCTGTAGATGATCACGAGTAGGGTAATAATACCTGCACTTAAAGACAAGCACACCCACGTAGATCAAGTGGAAGCAAAGTAAATATGCTAGAGATCAAAACGAGTGAGGCAAACCACAAAGGAGAGACGAGGAATTGTTTCCCGAGGTTCACCGCCCACAAAGGAACGACTACGTCTCCTCTGAGGAGCTTGTAAGGAAATTCTCCCACAACAAGTCAGATCTCTTTCAACCGCTTTCCTTGTTTCCACTAAGGTGATCTTTTCCACGAAGAGGCAAGATCACAGCCCTTACAAACTTGCAGCTCCTCACCACAACCTTGGGAGCTATCCGGTGACGCCTAGCCGTCTAGGAGGCGAACCTCCAAGAGTAACAAATGCTCCAAAGGCTTTCCGATGCGAATCACAACTGCTGAAGCTATGGGATGCTCTTGCTCAGCTCACACAAGCTCACAAAGGCTTAAACTCTCAACCCAACACAAGGATATGGCTTGAATAGAAAATCTCACAAAGAGAGAGTTGGGGAGTCTTTGTTTGGCTTTGGTTTATAAAAAACAAAAAAGAAGGGAAGCACCTCAGCAACCCTGGAAACAACAGCTCCAACAAGTGGAGCTCGTGGGGTACTTATACCCCTCACAAAGAAAACTAGCTGTTAGCTCTCTGACAAAGGCAGTTAGACTGCCTGGTCAGGGCGGTTAGACCGCCCCCAACGGTCAGTTTGAAAAACTAGCCGTTGGGCTGCCAGGGGCGGTTAGACCACCCCCCCTTGGGCGGTTAGACCTCCCTGGGCAGAGAGAGCCCCAAAACCCTTCTCTCTTCTCTTAAGCACTTCCAACACGAGTTGAAGTGGCAAAGGCTGGGTTAGAGGTTTGTTAGACTACTCAGGGACTCTCTCAAGGCTAGTTCTCACTTAGGTCAACTAATGAACACTTTTGATCTTTTGCCTTAGAGCTAATGTTGCATCCCTCTTGATAGTACGACATACCTAAAACTCAAGAATAACTGTAAAATCGGTTGATCACTTGAGCTTATAAGTCTTCAATCTTGTCGTACTTTTGTAATTCCAATATGAGGGCTTTTAACATAGCCGATGTCTTGAGCAACTCCATACTTGAGATAGTGACTTAGGATTTTCCCTATTTGCATGAGAGTGAACACTTTAATCCTTAAGTCACTCCATATTGCCAATCATAACATTTTGATGTGTTGCATTGCTTCCCTCGGTTAAGGCTTGGATATGATACTTGAAGACCCCACGGATGCTAGAACTTCACCTTAGCAAAACACTAATGGCGGCCGGGCTAAGACCCCAAAGATTGCTTAGTCCCTCACCCTAGACACCTCGGTTGATCTCTTCATCACTTACCCAATCCACTTTGAGTTCCACTTTGCTTCATATGTTTGTTCTTGATTGACAACGAATAAGCAAGCTTCCTTTTAAGAACCATTAATTTACACTCATCCTTATGTCCTCTTTCAATTTCCACATGAAGCTTTGCACTTTAGCTTGATATAATTTCCAACTTCTTTTTTTGAATGATCCCTTTTAATTTTAGTCAAGCCACCATTCTCTTTGGAGACATGTGTTTCATCTTCACCAAATATCTCCAAAATATAAGTCCATTTATTGCTTGACATTAACATTTGTGCATAAAGAATCCTCCATGTATTTGTCTTTTCCAATGTGAGACATATAATATTCATTCGCAAATAAATACTCCAATAATTTCTTATGAATTTCAAGATAAACCTGCTCACAAACTTAGACAAATACATTAGTCCTTTAATTGTTTTATCATTCAATTCACCAAAACACACTTAGGGGCCTAGATGCACTTTCAGTTAGCCGGAGCTGAACATTCTTGTGCTATGTTTCATTTTTTAAAAAGGGCATTCCACTTATCGTGCCAAGCACACATTATGCGGACTCGAAAGCTCTGAAGCTGCAAAATGTTTCACCCCTCTACAATGCCCTGCAGGGAGACTTAGATGTAGCCGACGCACGGGGAGGGGCCTAGGACCCAGGTTTTGCAACCACACAACATCGAAAACTCATAACGAGAGTCAAGCAGTTAAAGGAAGAACACCCATAGGAGATTGGCATGGCCAAGCCCCTGAGCATGTCGAGGGAGAGGGGAACATAGCACAAGATAAAAAATATGAACCCTCAGGTCTAGTGACCTTCGTGTTGGTATGGCCAAACCCCTGAGCATGTCGAGGGGAAGGGATCGGAAGAGCAGGCAAAACATGTAGAGCAGGTCTACAAAATAAATTGAAGTCGTAAAAAAATTTAACTGAATATAACACTTAGCTTGTGCGTTGAAGAGATCATCGTTGTCGGTGCGAGCTAGAGCCGTGCCGAGCCGTCGAGGTAGCCTGTGACACGACATGGAGCTGTGGCGACTTATCGAGGTGTTCCAATGGAGCTTGGGCTGACCCGTGCTCAAGACACACCGAGGAGGTCGAAGTAAGACCGTCCGCACTCGTCAACCTCCAAATCCAACCTCTAAAAGGAATATTCCTGCCTGGTCACTATAATTTTCCAGTTCAGTACCAGTTTTCCCGCACCCGTCAACCTTTATATCGCACACTCCAAACCAACTACCTCCTGTGGGACCCACACGTCATATTCTTCCTCCTCTCTTTTCTCTTTCTCCCTCCCCAATCCCCACCTACCCCTTCCCTCTCCTACACCGACGCACCCCAGCGCCTCGTCTCCTCTTCGTCGTCGGCCTCCTTCTCTCTTCTCCACCGCCGGCCCAGATCCCTCTCTCTGCGGCGGCCTGCTGCTTCCATGCCAATGGAGACACGCGAGCAGGCGCGGATCTTGGCGACGCAGAACCTCCAAGGCCGGTGGCCGCATGGGGAGGACCCGCGGCGAGCCGCCCGCCACCGCCTCGGCTCCTCCGTGACGGAGCTCCGCTGCATCCGGAGATCACGCCCACACCGTCGGCCTCCTTCCTCGTCCACCGCGGCGTCCATGGAGGTCAACCATGGTGGGCCCACGGCGGAGTTTCCTGGCACGCTCCTCCTCACCGAGTCCCCCAAGGCGGCGGTGGAGCAGAGGCGAAGATCTGGCGCGGTGGAGGGCGGCGCGCGCTCCTCCACCGTCGCAAGGGAGCACACATGCGCGCTCCTCCTCCCTCGGAGGGACGGCGGCGGCTCCATGTCCAGCGCAGATCGAGCTGGGCGCAGGGCGGCATCTCCTCGCTTCCTCCTCTTTCCTTTAGCACGCGAGGGGGCGGAGGATGGTGGAGGAGGATGGCGGCGTCGTCTCTCCTACTTCCGGCTGACGGCGCGGAGGAACCGTCGGTGCATGGGCCCCACGCCACGTCGGGCTTTCCAGTTCGAGGCGGAGAGCGCTGGATTTCCAGTCATTCCGCCCGAACGGAAGCGTGGCGTTCGGCCTACGGTCACGCCGGTGCGGAGAAAACGGGGAAAAGTGACCTCCGTGTCGCTATCCCGCCCTATCCGGCCCCGGTGTGGACGATCCTAACTCGCACGATCCATCCTCAGGTGCATAGCACGTGGTAAAGTTGATGTTGTAGATTAATTTCCCTAGTAACACGATCACGTGTTGGAATCTGCTGCACACTTTCCTTCTGTACTCCCCGAGTCGTTGTAGACCAAATCAATCAGACTTCATGATGAGGTCGCATGCTTAGCAGCAATGCGTCATCTTCAACATACAGGATCGTAGATCCGTGCCCGGCCGGCCGCATGCGCATGGTCGGCGATGGTCGGCGACTGGCCGTCTTTCCGTACACGCGCGGCGTGTGGGGTACGCGATCAGCAGGACGTGCGGTCTCCTGCGACAGCTGTAGATTGATTTCAACACGTCACCGGTTGCAGATTGATTTCGCCATGATCGTCGGGATGTCGCAGGTGGGTGGGCGGACGCAAAAAAAATTCTTGGCGTGCCGTTTGTAGAACGAAGACGTCGACCTCGCGGTTAGATTGGGAGGGTGGCAGCAAGCAGGTCACTGCAGAGATATTCTTCATGTCGTCACCGAAAAGGTCGCCGGAGCGAACTGCCATCACGCTACACGAAGAGCTCGCGATCACCCCTACCTGGCGCGCTAACTGTCAGATGGTGAGATCTAGACAGCCCACAGGGGTGTTAATCCCTGTGGTTTAGTTGTTCGGCGGGGAGATCGGGAGCTAAGAATGCAATGGTTATGCTAGCGTAGCACACGGAAATCACGAAGAGACACAAGGGACATGGCGATTTTATACTGGTTCGGGCCTCCGGAGAGTAAAACCCTACGTTCAGTTCTTCGGTTTGTATTGCTTTGATCGTGGCGGAGGTGGAGGTCGAGATTACAGGTGCCGATGTGTTGGCTTGGGGGATGCCCTTGCCCGCCTTATATTGAGCGATGGACAAGGTCCGTGGACCGGAGTCCAGACCTATCACTAGTCAGTTACAACATGGAAAGCTTATCTGAGCTGCCTTAATCCGTCTAGACTGCCTTGTCTTGCACGCCAAGCTATCTTCTCGTTTGGACAAGGTCGTCTGGGGAATCTTCTGGAAGGTCTTCAGGAGGTCGTGTGGGCCGCCAACTAGGTCGGTTGGGCCCATTTGACAGGTCGGTGAGTCTTCTGGTAGGCCGGACCTATTTGTCAGGGAAGGTCGTGAGCCTGGTCGGTGGGGACGTCGGTGTTTAAACCACTCGACCTCCATGGGAGGTACCCGCAAAGAAGGTAGAAGGTGAGGATCGCCATGATCCGGAACCCGAAGGTACGCGCGAGAACACAAGACACGAGATTTATACAGGTTCGGGTAGCCGGAGTAGCTTCCCTACGTCCTGTTTGGAGTATTGCGCCCTGCGCTTGGATGTTGATCCCCGGAGGGATTGTGGATGTGCGGCTAGGTACCCGGCCCTCCTTTATATAGTCCAGGAGGCGGGTGCCTAGTCGGTTACAAGGTAGGAGTCCTAGTAGGATTATAAGGTAGGAGTCCTAGTAGGATTACAAGGTAGGAGTCCTAGTAGGATTACATGGAGCGAGTCCTAGTAGGAGTACAGAGGAATTCTACTAGGAGTCCGTCTTCTACTCTTCCTCCTTCCTTGCATGAGTACCCGGGGAGTATGCCCGACAAGCCCCCGAGCACGTTGGAGTCGAGAGTAGCAGTTCGAGTAGTCTTGAAGCCTCTTCGAGTAGTTCTTGAGCGTCCTCGAGTACTGCTTGGAGAAGTCTTCAATAGTACTTGAACCGCCGCGAGGCCGGAAGGTGGTCCACTCATCGATCTTGAAAAAATTTGAATGATGGGTGTAGCATAGCGACCCCGAGCCTTGAAATGATTAGTAATCAATCCAAGGGTCTTCGGTGTTCGCGAAGCCATCATCCGAGTACTCTTGCGGCGTGTAGCCCCCGAGATAAGAGAGCCGTATGAGCCACATCGAGTAGTTGTTGGTGTCGAGCCCCCCGAGCTAGAGAGCTAGCGAGACTACTCGAGTTGTTGTCGAGTAGTGATTTGGTGCGTAGCCCCCGAGTTGGGAACTAGCCGCGCGGTGGAGGTACGCGGAGCGTCGGAAGTCGTCGCCGAAGCTTGACTCGAAAGTAGAGATGCGTACATTATGTAGCATTTTTGTAGAAATTGAATCTACAAATGACAAATACAAATATGAATATAGATGTAAATGTCATGTGTCATGCTCTTGTTGTGGTCGTTAGGCGTCGAGTAGTTAGCTTGATGCGGTTTAGCGCCCAGTCTCTGTGACCGCTGTTTAGCCATAGCCGCTGAGGGCGTGAAGGCATGACAGAGAGAGGCGGTTTAAGCGCCGGTCTCGAGGAGCCCGTTTAGCCATAGCCGCCGGGGGGCGTGGAGGCATGACGGAGAGCCGAGGCTTTGCGCGGATCAAGGCGTGTGCTACCGTAGCGAGACCATTAAGAGGTAGACGAAAGTAGTCGGCGAGGCGACAAGAGAGAGCGCGTTTGCTCGTTGTTCCGCATGGCGGAGAGCAAGATTGCGCGGTGCCTCCCTCGGGGGGTGTAGTTGTGCGCCTCCG
Source organism: Cenchrus americanus (assembly GCA_947561735.1). Taxonomy (NCBI): domain Eukaryota; kingdom Viridiplantae; phylum Streptophyta; class Magnoliopsida; order Poales; family Poaceae; genus Cenchrus; species Cenchrus americanus. The sequence continues at coordinate 200,442,549 of OX387240.1, forward strand.
GCACTCGGACACGAAACGTCGTGGCAAGAGCCTCCTAATTTGATGCACCAAGCTCGTGGCGGCGATCAACATCCCCAAGGAATAGCCGGCATGGTGTAGCTCGCCGGCGGTGTAGCCGTTGAGAGGCGTACACGAAGTAGTCTTTGGCGTTGGTTCCCGTATGTGGAGAGCAAGCCAAAGAAATAATAATTATTGAAATAAGTGACTTAGCTTAATTCGCGGACGAGTGTCGACGAAGCCGTGGCGGTCGGTGATGGAGCCGCGACGGTTGGAGCTGAAGTCGACTAGTTGGAGGTGGATCCGACTAGTTGTTGATGTCGCGGGAGCCGTCCTCGACTAGTTTTCGAGTTGAAACTAGTCGAGATAAGTCATCGAGGTAGTCGTACGCCCAGAAGACGACGTCGCGGCGGCGTGCGGCGTAGTCGATGTATAGCCGCTGCGGCCGAGAGACGAGTACTCACGGCGCACGGCAAGGTTGACGTAGAGCCCGTGTGGCCGGGTGACGAGTAGTCGCAGTGCACGGTGAAGTTGATGTAGAGCCGGCGTACGTCTTCCAGGTGCATGGAGCAAAGAACTCGGAGAATCCTTGGTAGCTTGGAATCTTGGCCTGGATGCATGACAGCTGCTGGACTGCTCCACTTTGATTCGGATTTGGACAGTGATGTGTCCATCTTGATCTCCAACCCGACGACTTGGGAACCGAGGCGGGAAAAGAAAGGAATTGGCGCTGTTTCCGCTCGGTTCATGTGCTTCTCTCGGATACGGCGAGTTGATGTGGAGAACTTCAAACTCGGCGAATTGGAATCCGTTTGCGCCGAGTAGATTGATCTGGATTTGGTCCTTCGAATTCGCCTGATGATCGTGACGATGGCCCCACGGTGGGCGCCAGCTGTCGGTGTTTAAACCACTCGACCTCCATGGGAGGTACCCGCAGCAAGGTAGAAGGTGAGGATCGCCATGATCCGGAACCCGAAGGTACGCGCGAGAACACAAGACACGAGATTTATACAGGTTCGGGTAGCCGGAGTAGCTTCCCTACGTCCTGTTTGGAGTATTGCGCCCTGCGCTTGGATGTTGATCCCCGGAGGGATTGTGGATGTGCGGCTAGGTACCCGGCCCTCCTTTATATAGTCCAGGAGGCGGGTGCCTAGTCGGTTACAAGGTAGGAGTCCTAGTAGGATTATAAGGTAGGAGTCCTAGTAGGATTACAAGGTAGGAGTCCTAGTAGGATTACATGGAGCGAGTCCTAGTAGGAGTACAGAGGAATTCTACTAGGAGTCCGTCTTCTACTCTTCCTCCTTCCTTGCATGAGTACCGGGGAGTATGCCCGACGGGGACCCAAAGGTACCCATGTCTCACAGCCGCCGTGGCGAACCTGACGACGTCGAATCTGGAAGCAAGCCGCTCGGGCCCTCGCCGTGGTCTAACAACTCCCACGATGCCTACTCATCCTCGGCACCGGGGGTGCAGCGGCGACCGAGGTGGGTGAAGCACTCATTGTCAGGTCCATGACCAAGGTCGGCGGCAACGAGCGGCATCAACATCCACCGCTAGCAGAGGCCGAACTCGCGTGCGCACCCGCAGACGCCAAGGCCAAGCTTCGTCACGCCACGACAGCGGACGCCCGCGTCGCGTCGGATGGCAGGGGTGTCGTTCTTCTCGTCCGCGCGAGTGTGTCCGCGGTTGGCCCGCACACCGCCTCCGCCGACCCCGCCGCGGCGGGCCGGCGGCGCCGCGCGGTTGGTTCCCCGGGTTGCGCCGTCTTCCTCGACGCCGTAGGGCGGTGCGGGCGCGGGTGAGGGCAATCCTCGACGCCACAGAGTGGCGGGTTCCTCTATTTCTTGGGGTGCTCAAGTCCCTTGCGAGCGTCGCGGCGGCGGCAGCTTGGGTTCACGCGGGGACGACGATGTGATCGCGGAGGCCGCTACCTTCCGGATCGAGCTCTTCATCTCGGGCGACGATTCGCATGCGGTAGGTTGCAGCTTGACGGCAGGAGTCAGGGGCGCGCTTGCATGGCTCGAGTGGGCGGCTACGGCGGGGGAGGGTGTAGACGTGCCTTGGTCCGCGGGGCTCGCGGCCGCCGCGTGGAAGTACGCCGAGGCCGCGCTCGCCCACTTGCCCAGTGATGCGAAGCGAAGGAACAGGGAGAGAAAAGGAAAGAGAAAATTTGGAAAAGAAAAGTGGTGGGACGCACGTTTGGAGGGAGAATTTGGAGGGATGTGCAAAATGGAGGCATGTTTGGAGGTCCTACTTTAGTTAGATTTTTCACCAAACCTCCAAATTTTAGGGTAGAGGCCCATATGGAGGCCCTTGCTGAAGTTGCTCTAATATGCCATATGATAAGACAAAGGATCTCTCTATCAATCTATTCGACTTGCGCACTCGGTGCTCGGTGGTGAGAATCAAAGATCCCTACTCACTTTGTATCTTACTCCATCCGTTCCAAATTATAATTTACTTAATATTTCATCATAATTTGATAGTTTATCTTATTCAAAAGATTATGCAAAACATCACAATTTTTTATGACTTGTTTTTTAATAATTATTCTTAAAAATGATTTAAATTTGATTATATTTTTATAATTTTTTAATAAGATGAGCAATAAAATTTAGAGTAAAAAAGCCAAACGAATTATACTTTGGAACAAAGGAGTATTATATATCTTTCAATTGTTGTAGGTTTATAAAATCTTAATCAAAACTTTTGTCCTAGGAAAAGGCATATTGAAGTTTGGTTCGATATTTCAGTGATTGTTGATTATGGTCTTTTCATCGGTGACAAACCTGACATAACCCTCACGAAGATGGTGCCATCACTTATTCACTATATTCTACCAATCATAAGTGGGTTTCAACAATTTCCCTCTTACGTGCCTTACGAGTTGCTCCATGTACAGAACAATTTTGACAACAGACAAACTAGCAGCCCGGAATTGACTTTGCAATCCTCTAATTTTCACTGTTCATCTAGCATCTTTTCACCCATCCTCCATTTTGCACCCTGACTGCAGAGGATGCTGTCCATTTGTGCTTGCATTGCACGTACTCCCCCTGTCCAGGAAAAATAAGTTTGGCATTCCTCACGCAAACCAAGAAACGAGTAGAAAGACCCTTTTGCCCCTGCATATTTACTGTACAGTAGTTTTTTAACCCTTGCTCCGATGGGAAAAGGGGAGGTCTGGATGCTTCTACTCCCTCCGTCCCAAAATAATACAATTTTATGACTAAGTACGCAAATCAATGTAAGGGAAAAATGACCAAATTACCCCTTGTCTTATATAAGAAAGATCTTGGTGTAAGCTTGTCTTTTATGTGAGAAGGTTCTAGAGTTTCTTGTCATTTATAGTTGGCTAGTCAAAGTTGCAGTGTTTGTTGGACAAAATTTAAATCCTAGAATTGCACGAAGGGAGTAGCTTCTGTTGCGGGGTGTGGGACGTGCAGGGATGATAAAACAAAGAAGCCAAGCCATAGGTGCCTTTTTTTAATGATGATGGGTCCCACGCCACTTCTAGATTTTCTTGCTTTTATGGACAAAATTCAAATGCTATAGTTGCATTAATACATAGATGGAGGGAGTACCCTAGTAAATAGGGAAGTTTGGGCCCAACCACATGCGGCACATGCCGGCTGATGAGGTCTTGAATTCTGATGGAAGATTGGTGGCAGCAATCCCTGTGTCACTTCCCAAGCGCCCAGCGGAGAAGTGTAGCAGCACCTTTTATGTACTAGGAAATTGCCTGTGCGTTGCTACGAGCATCCGAATACTCCCTTCTTCCAAAAAAGAATTTATCTCAGAAGGTATGATGTTCTAAGAACTAACCCTTATGCATGCATAATCTGGTACATTGATCTTATGCATGAATGCATGCATGATTAAATAGAAACCTATTTTTTTATTTTTCTATATGCAAACTAAACTAAGGGTACACACGTCTCTTTATTCACCATCATTCTTTTTGGGATTTGGGATGGGGAAGTATACAATGCAATATACAAAATATTTAATAAAATTATATTGTACAAACGCAATGTCAATAAATCATAATAATGAATTACAATATGTCATGCAAAGACAACATGTATTTCTCAATTTAAAACATTCTATGGGAAAGACGACTTCTGCTAGTGAAATAATAATAATAATAAACAAACTTGAAATCAAGCACACATATAGTCTAACTTGAGTATGACACGTCATCCAAAAAGCCACCCTCCATCTATGATCACTGATATTTTTTGCCTGTGATGCGTGAAAGATAATGTTCTGAAATCCTAGGCAAGTTCTTGCTACAGGCATTTGCTTCATGCACCAAAAGATCGACGAAGAAGTCATGTCACATACTAAGAGTATCCCGTAACATATGATGACTTTTGTAATGTTGCTACGAGATAATATTGCATGTAAATCTTTGTAATAGTGCTACCAGAAAATACAAGTCAAAGTTTTCCCTCATCTCTGCCTATTGTTGTAAAATATTGAGCCCAACACAAAATCCACCTAGTACAACACAAGGCCAAATCATGTTTCAAAATAGATAGCTCAAGCTGATGAAAACTGAATGCGTGAGAGGTGAGAGCAGCTTTAGTCATCATCTTGACAAAATTGATCATTAGTGTTGGCACCTTGAAATGGGCCGATGGAATTGCAAAGAATGTGATTAATTATTTATCATGTTGTGACTTGTGAGACATGAAGCTAAAACTGGTGAATATGGTTAATGGACCATGCAATTACAGTTTCAGTTAGGGATTAGGTGAATGGGATCACCTACCAGATATTAATCTGTAATCATGCATGCTTCAACAAGTAAACTCATTGAAAGGCTGGTGATATGGTTATATGGTTAAATGTTCACCTTTCCTTCTCAAACTTAGTCTTAGTGTCCTCTACCATACTATGAAAGTTTGAATGCCTAGTGCCACGCTAAAAGTTATGAAATCTCTGTCGACACACTGAAAATAAAGAGAAAATCATTAGCAACAGAACATCATGAAATGAACACAAGCATTGCACGTAGAAAATATATATGATCCTATACTCCGTTGTTGCTGAACTCATTATGTAGCAATGCCTTTTATTGCTTTTTAATTTTTCTTATCAATGACCATTTGAAAACTCCAAGCTGTCTGTTTCAAAACAATTTAAAGCTATCTCCTGTCTGAAGGTTCTGGTTCTCTGCCAACACCATGTGTCCATGTCATAAGGTTGTGTCAAATCCAAAGCATTAAGCTTCAAGAGCTGCACAAACCTATTCTGTGATGGTGCCCAAATGTTCATGATTGCATATTCCACATGCTGAGGGTACCATATCATCTCTGTCCAAAAAAACTCAAAATACAGCCAAGCTAATAATCAACGTGTCAAGGTCAGTTAGCCCATCTCCTAACACATCAGACATTGAGATACTCAAACAGAAGCACAAGCACTGGAATATGGTTAGAAGGGAGAGTTCACAAACAACAGAAAGAAAAAATATCGAACAGTTCACAAGTAAACAGATGGAAGTAGGAAACTAAAATAGTTCCAAAACTAAATCTGAATCTGGAGATGAACAGATAAAGGAACACATCCATTGCACCTGTATAATAGGGAATAAATAACTGATAGGCATCTCACCTTTGGTATTAATAACTGATAGATATTTGCAAATTTCTCCTTACCACCAGGTGGCACAGCTTGGGCTGATCAATGCAGTCACCTAATTTGGCTCACATCTTCAGTTAAAATGGTTGATGTGTTGTCCCAATCACCTAGAATGTAAATCAAGCACTGAATTTTAATTAGGTGGATCAATGGAAAAAATTACACTTAAAAACCATTACAGATTTAAGCAAGCGAAAAATCTCAATAAGTATTGTTCATAAAAAACTTGCATGATTCATGTTGCTTATAGGTTTCATGGAGCATACAAAAAAACAAAAGTGAAGCCCCTTCCATGCATAACTTGTTACTCTAGAAGCTTTTAAGCTTTTGATCCACCAACTGAACTTCTCTACGAACAAGATCCTTCATTCCCTCTTCGCAAGGGTCTGGAAGCATAATTACAATGGAATATTAAAAGTTTCATCTGAACAAAACCCTCTATTTCAGGTAAAGCAGGACAAAAGGGACTATGCACTAAATTTGGCAACTATTTGAGTTGCTCACTAACAGATAACTGCATCTGAATTAGTAAGAAAGAGCAGATTGATCATTAAAATTTATCTAGAAAAAACAAATGTGGTCATACAAGGCAATGTGGTTCCAAAGATGTTAGGTAAGAACATAATTGTATATGAAGATCAGGCAAAATACAGGGTACTAAACATTCAAAAGGTTGATTACCTGCACCCAGTTATCACTCAATCTCACCTTGGATAGCAAAGTTGGTTAATGTGTCACCTCCAAAAGCCTGGCAAATGAAACCAGAATCTTTATTCCAATGAAAATGTCCTTGAGTGCCAGAGATAATCTTCTCAAGTACTTGGGTATTGCATGCATTGAAATGCCTCTAACAAACTGATGATACTCTGAACTGCTGCAATCATATTTCAGCTGGAGACTACAAAGTGTGAGTTATGCACTTCTAGTACAATATAGTACTATAGCAGTACTATGTATACAAAGAAAAATGACTAAATGGTCAATCTTAACCACTCAAAAGAATTTGATGCAACACGTGGATTTAGACAATCTGGGCACTAGCCTCCAGCGATTGTGATCCAGATTAAAATGATTATAAAAACTGATGGCTTTAAAAAACTTTTTAGGGACATCACCTCTATTATTTGGATCTAGCCTAATTCTGCTTCAGTAATAACAAGCCAACCACTACATAAACAAATCAATCAGCTACTGCAGGTAATGGTTTAATGAGACCTTGGCTTAATAAGATCTTAAACATTGATGAGGTTCTAAAAAATCCCTACGAAACCCTCACTCTGATCCATTTGCTATATATGTTTGGAAATATATAATCTGAATCTACCTAAGAAGATTAATGGCTGGTCGTCCAATGAAAGGATGCAAACATAAGATTTATTTGATTTGCATAATGCTTGATCAAGGCACAACATTACCTTGCATAAATGTTATTTAGTGTGATTCAATGACTACACATCATGGATGTGATCAACAGCAAGGAAAATGAGAGGAAACAAACTCATCGAATCAAAAAAGAATATACACGGTGATGGCACCCTGAACATTTGATAGTGATATATCCATACCATGTCCATATTTATTTTTCCAAGCTGGATCTTTCGATGATCTGACTTGAGATTCTTTAAGCGATCCTATAACAATACAGTAGAGTACGTGTTGGTTTCTGCTAACATTTCCAGAACAGCAAGGCGAGATAAACAGGTGTTCATACTTCATGGAACTAATTCAAAAAAAATTATCACAGCTAGGTCCAAAAATAAATCCATGCATCTCGCACCAAATAAGTGCCTCTGATAGAATATGAAATAGAATTGTTGTGTAATAGATTCAACTTTCTGAGAAGAAATTACTTTCATGCTCCACATGTTTGACAAAATGTATTAGCCACTGAATTAAGCTCTCATACAAAACTGCTAGCTGACGAGAGAACGAAGAGTATACCTGCTGCAGCGTCCAACACCAGCGACTCAGTATAGGCTGCAAGCCAAGTACGCACCTCTCTGTGGATCACATCTGCGACGGGACTGGAGAGGAGGAGGTGGACAACGGCTGCGACGGGATTGGAGAGGAGGAGGTGGACGACGGGCGACGAGATTCGAGAGGACACGTCGTACGGTGGCAGCGGTGGCGGATGGGGAATTAGGTTTCTGTCTGGCGTCTCGGCGCGGGACTGGGAATGACTCGGGGATGGGAGGGCCGCACGGACGGTTGACGTGGGTCCTCGACAGACCACAGACCCTCGCGAGGGGATGGGGCACCGAGGCGAGGCAGACCCGCGGAGCAGAGGGGTGAGGAGGACAGAGTTTTTTCTCCTTTCTAGACCTTTTCGTCGGCAGTAGTGAGGTCGTGGTAGTGCTCGCGATCGAGCTCCGCCTCCGAGACGCCGTCGGAGGAGGGGACGGATAGGATGGCCGCGGAGTAGGCGCGACGCGACCGAGGGGGCACACGATCTAGGAGGTGCCGGACGTCGTGGCGGTCAAGGAGGAGGTCCACCCCGCTGATAGCCGCCCAAGAGATGAGGGAGCCACCGGAGTTGACGACCTCTGCCGCCGCGTCGTCGTCGAACAGGGGCCGAGTTTGGCGGCGGCGATCAGAGCATGGGAGGAGGGGGAGGACCGGAGCTCTGATGATGGGGGGCGGCGCAAGGACGGCGAGGCTGGGAAGGAGGCGCGGGGGAAGCGCGGCGGCGGGCTGGGTCGGCGTGCGCGGTAGGGTTTGGGGAGCGCTTTCTCGCGCGGTGCGAAGGGGAGGCGCGAGGGAAGCGTTTTCTTTCTCTCGTACGGTTGGATCGGCTCGACGGACTGCCTGTGGGACCGGACGACGTGCGGAGCGGAGGCGCGTGGGCGGGGGCGGACGCACTGGGGAGCGGAAGAAAGGATTATCAAGTTTTTTTTCTCCACTTCATACTTTTTAGGAGTAGAGATATACAATGTGGCGCCCACAGGAGAAATGCAGTGTGGAACATCTAGAAGAAGTGCAATGGAAGAATGTTTTAAGGGAAGATTGTTAATCCGTTGGAGGAGAAATTAGTTTGCGCCAGCAAACGGTCGGAGGGCCACATGTATCTTAGTTTTTTTAATACAAAAGTTCTACTTTGAGCATGAGCTCTTTTCAATTTATGTAATATCGCAAATTGTAAGATAGACATTCTCCACCTTCTTAAATGTGAGGCAGTGCTCCTGCTAAATAGTAAAGCTTAAAAAAAAGGAGTTAGATGCACTTCGAAGTGAGTTCACCGTGTTTGAGGATTATCCCATCTATGCGTGGCAATGTGCAGACAAAGCAAAGGAGAGCCTGGCCAACTCAAGAGAATTAATTCCAAATTCAGTTCCTCGCCTCTCGATTTCGTAGCCTGCAGATACAACCTCATCTGCTCTTTGGAAAAAAAAAGTCTACTTTACCCCCAACCTATGAAAATGGACTGAACTTTATAAAACAGGACAAATCACCCTAAAACAGTTTTGAAAAATTATAGTAAACCACAGAAAAATCATAAAATGAAAAATCTCGGTGTCCCCGACCCCGACCACTGGTGTCATCTCCGCGCAGAGGTTTGGCTAGAAGCAGACCAAATCACAGGATTGGGACCCTGGCGCCGGGCGGCTTCAACGACCTCTCCTTCCACACGGACAGCTCGATCGCCATGCCCACACAGACAACTTCTTTCTCATCGTTCAAGGCATAAATTTGTAAACACACCAGATTGTTAATCAATTCATTTCAATAATTAGTTAGCATAAGCTCATAATCTCACGTATGCGTGCTGGAATGGAGCGAGATGTACAAGGGATGATGGCCAAAATAAACAAGTGTTGACACGAAGAGCCCCTTTGGGAGGGCTTCTCCCGCGGCTCCATCATCAGCTTCACATGGAGCCCTCCCAAACGGCTGCGGCGTGGGCGGCTCCGGAGCTGAAGCCCCTAAAATCATACTCTTCGGAGCCCTTTTGTGCTCGTGGAGTCACAAAACACTAGCTCTGCCCGGCTCGACGCGGCTCCAACAAGTATTTGACAGCGCTGCCTTTGAGGCCCGAGCGGGCATACGACGCCACCGGAGGGAGCTCGCGGCGGCACGGGACGGAGGAGCTCGACGGCCGGCCGGAGGCAGGGCGCGGCGGGGCAAAGGCGGAGGCGGGGTGGGGCGCAGCGCGGCGCGACGTGAGGCGGAGGCCGGGCGGGTCGCGGCGCCGGCGGACTAGGCACGGCGGGGCGGAGGGAGAGCGGCGCCGGTGGGGCGGGGCGACGAGAGCCTGTGAGAGAGGCGGGGCGACGGGAGCTCGTGGGTCAACGCCATGCGTCGTCCACTCCCTGGAGGTCTCGCGCCGCCTCCATGCCCGATCTGTCCCGACTGTGCCCATGGGGACCTTCGGCGGCGACCCCTCGTTCCGATGGGGATCCGTGGTGGTAGCAGCCCCTCACGCCGCTTGGTGCCGACCTCGGCCAACGCTACCTGTGGCAGAGCCGCGGAGGTGGAAGGAGGCGCGTACGGGAAGGGAAGGTGATGCGAATGGATAAGATGGAGGGGAAAAAGAGAGGAAAAGAAAATAGAGGAAAAAATGAAAATAAAGAAAAGGAAAAGGAAAAAATGGGAAAGGGCAATTTAGATATTTTACAACTTCAATCCAATCGTGAAGCCGTTTTGTCAAACGTTTTTCAAAACGGTTTCAACTCCATCAGAAAAGCCACTCCACCGAAGGAGGCAGAGTCGGATCCGTTTTTGGAGGAGTCGGAGCTCTGCCAAACAGGCCCGAAAGATGTGTCCAGGCTAGTGACGTGGACAGCCAACGTGGCTGTTCAGCGGGACCAAGGACTATTTTGATCCGAAGAATGAAGTTCAGGGATGAAAATGAACCACGAGGCAGAAGTTGAGGGACAAACTTGTCTATTTTACCTTTTTTATTATTGTTTATTATTCACACTAATTTAAATATAACCATGTTCCTGGCGTGTATATATAATCGTAGTACCTCAATTCCTCAAATGCCAGTACGGCAATTTTATCAATTTATTGGACTGACACTGATAACATGATTCCAGGAGCTCAACAAGTGTTCTATGTAGAAACATTATCGATCCATCAAGCGGACGCAAAATACATAAAACTTAGGAAAGTTTCTACTCCCTCCATTCTAGTTGACGTCCATTAGTTCAAATGTGAGCTAGCCGGTGTCATATAAAGAAAAACAGAGGTAGTAACTGATATAAGAACGTGATACAGAATAAAATACAATGCTGAAACAAAATTCAAACGTTCCATATGAATTTGAAATACCATTTCATACCAATAGCCTATCCGCCCATGGATACAAATCTAAAGAGTGAGGTAACCATTGTCCAGATCAAGCTCCAGTGTCATGATACTGCTCTTTTCTTGTCCGAAACACATTACCAAAAGGTTTCAACAACGTTTTCTGGCTTAACTTGCTGTCAAATGACAAATTGCACTCCAGCTTATCGCACTTTACAATGCCAAACCAAAAGACAGGGAAACCTGAGGCAGCATAAGATGATTTACGCCACTTGCCCAACCCGCAGCTCAGCATCTTGCGCATACTTCAAAGATGAGAGTAAACTTAGCATATATCAAAATCATCGACAGACTGCAAGCAAAACTGCGGAAAATAACTAATGTTTCTAGCATGATCACAGTGGATGTTTTCTTTTTTTTTCTTTTTAGAATTACACAGTGGATGTTTTGTACAATCCATTATGCGACATTGAATGGTGCTATTTCCACGTCACCAGTCAAACAAGTTTTCTAAAGGAAGTTTGACACCATGCATTTCGGGATGGAGGGAATATTTGGCAAATATAACTCACTCAAGCCAAGATTTTGTATTACGTAATCAGTAATGTTGTAATTGTAAAGGGAACAGTAGAAAATGAACAGTAATCAAAGGGCTAATTTTTATTAATGAACAGTGATTGATATATATACAGATGGCCATGGAGGCCAGTTACAGGGGCGTGCCCCGCTCCCACGACCCTTCGTGTGGAAGATGGTAACTTCTATTAGCAGTTGCTAATTATTCACTAATTGATCATTAGAATATAAAAATATTTTTAACACCCCCTAATCAATTATCTTCTGGATACTCCACTGTTCATTATAATATTTAATATTGAAAAACTCTGTGGGAAAAAACTTAGATATGCATTGATATATCAGGATTAAACTCCTTAAAAACCTAATGGAAAATATAGGAGAAAACACTATGATAATCATGTGTATGCTATTACAATATCATCTCCTAGAAAACCCCTGTGGAGAAAAACAAGATGATATAACTACATATGCTGATATTACTTCATTAAAAACTTTATATGAGAAACCATTAAAGTAAAACTCATATAAAGAAAAGAGTACAATACGATGCACAAAGGATTAGTTATTCAAATTTACTCCCCCAGATTTCTGCAAGTCTCTAAGCCTCTCCATACCAATTCCTTCAACATATTTATGAAATAATGAATATGGTAGAGATTTTGTGAATAAATCAGCTAGATTATCACATGACTTAGTTTGCAGAATCTCTATTTTCCATTCTTTTGTAGCTCATGGGGATATAATAATTTGGTAGCAATGTGTTTGGTCAACTTACTCTTGATGTAATCTGATTCCATTTGTGCAACACAAGCAGCATTATCTTCAAAGATAATTGTAGGTGCATCAAGTGAACCAATTTCACATGATTTCAATATGTGACCTGCCACTCTGCGAAGCCATACACATTCCCGTGATGCTTCATATAATGCAATGATTTCAGAATGATCAGTGAAAGTGGATATTAAAGTCTGCTTGGATGACTTCCAAGAGACAACAGTTCCACCATTCATATTTTGTTCTTCAGCTCTGGATGCTTCTGGAATTTTTTTGAATCCCAACTCTTCAGCTCCCAGAGGCATCAATGCTTCCTTCGATTTTCACTAGGTGATTAATCAGGCTCGTAGCCTGGGAAATTGCACCAGATGCTTTAGCATTAATCACCGGAGGGCTGGCTGTCGTGCGCCCTTCAGATGCGCTGCGTGCTTCAAATATGGGCATACTTTCAGGTTTTGCATCACCAAAGCCCATCCCAGGATTTTTTGGCTACCCAAGCCCAGTCATCTTTTCAGGCCCACGGAAGCAACTGAAGAGTCCAGGGTAGTAGATGAAGCAGTTGAAGATGAAGTGACCAAGGTAAACAGTGATTTACCCCCAATGCATAGTACTCCCGCTGAAAACCCCAACTCCTCTCCCGAGCATTGCACCCCTCAAACTGCCCCTCTACAAGCGCATTGCTCCAACTGCTCGCCTGCGGTGGACGATCAATCGGAGTGCTCCATGGCTAACTTTGTCGTGGACCCTGCTCTATTTATTCCCGATGGCTTTGAAGTGGAAGATTGGGCTCACCCTGCTCGTGGCAGAATCATCATCTCTGGGAATCCGCCACGAAGGCATGATGAGTATGCTATCGTTACCATGCACCCCCATCCTCCGGCTAATCAATTGTACAATGCTCTTGATGATGTGGTAGATGAGTACTTTGAGGAGAATCACAATGTCAGGGTGGTTTCTAGGTGTCTTTCGCTGCTTGGTCTTTGTTTGATTCAGTTTCATTCTGCAATCGGTAGACAGGCTATGATTAATCTTAGCCCACACCACATTGATGAAAATCGAGCTGTCACTGTTGTTGAGCATGACCGTGGTATCAACCTGCGCAATTCCCCTTTCACCCGTACCTGTTGGGTTTTATGATGTTGGTTTTCCCTCTTGATTTCCAGACGAGGGAAATTATTTCTCAGGCTATTGGGTTGTTTGGATCGATTGTCACTTGGACTAACAATGCTGACTATAAGTCAAGAATCCTTCTCAGATGTAAGGTCACGCTTGTGAGCAGAATTCCACGTAGCTTGATAATCAGCGAAGGAAATCCTGCTGGTGATAATGGCAATTATTGGACAGTTCCCATCTTTGTGCTTAACAGTCAGCACAATGATATTTTGCCTGGAGATGAAGACCAAATTCCTCCTAATGGTAACCCTCATAGCAGCAGGACAATGAGAATCCAAATTTAGGGATTTTTGAAGTTGTGGGTGATCTAGATCAAATCCAGCAAGAAAATGTCAATCAGGGTTGGGAAGCTCCTATTCCCCTAATAACAATGTTGGTTGGGGGCAATGGGAACAACAAGGTGAAATTGTTGGAAATAATGAGCTGAATGTTGTCAACAATCTAGCTGATGCAGCTGTGGCTGAGGCTGACGTCAATGGCCTTCTCCATCACCCTGAGCAGCCTCAAGATGTTATCTCTGACAACTCTGAAATTGGGTCCTTCTTCAGAGCCCAAGACTCTCCTATCACTATGGAGTTGCCTCTTCCCAGCACTGCTAATCTTAATGTCAAAGTTTTACAAGTAAACAATCACACTGTGTCTTTTGACAATGATTACAGGATCAGAGAGTTGGCCAATATGCTTGGGCTGCACTAGGGTTTTGGCCATTCGCATTCGATTGAGATGCTTCTTCAGGATCTGTCTCCTAAAGTGCAGGAGATCAAGGCCATGCTTCCCATGAAAGGATCCATCCCATCCCCTAGTCTGCCTCACTCTCACTCTAGCATTCTGCTGGCCAACAGATGGTTGGTGATCATGGATAACCTGTCTTGGGGCAATAATAATGAGGCTTCCTCCTCAAGTGGTTCCAGAAGGCCTAGATTGTCATCCTTTTCTGAAGATAGAGAGATTCCTTCTCAGCTCTCTTTGGAGGATAGCCATCCTTTACCATGCAATAACTCAGAATATCAAGCTTTAGTACTCTACAATGCTATTTTTGCTCGCAGTCAGATCCTTGAGCACATTCATGGTCATGTTAGTCCCAGCATGGATCTGCATGTTGCTTCTGATCAGATGGAGGTGGACATTCCTGAACCTGAATCCCAGATCTCTGAAGCTCTCTCAACTCCTTTGACTGCTGCTACTAGTAAGAAAAGGAGGGCCGGAGCCAAAACCCCCATTGTGGATGATGAGGTCCGCAGGTGCTCTAAATTCAGAAAGGATGAAGAGCTAGTGCATGTTCAGTTAGAAAAGGAACCCAGGAGGAAAAAGGGAGCTACCAGAAGGACTGTCACCTTCTCAGAAGTTGCAGATCTTAAAAAGGCCATTGTCAGTAGAAGCCTGGAGGAGGACATGGAAGAAGTTGTGATTGATGCTATTCCTGCTGCTATTCTGGTTGAACTGGGTAACTCTTTCTGTGGCATCCCTCCTATGGAGTTGAGCCTCTCTTATCTGCAGAACCAAGATGAAGCCAATAATGATGAAGCTTAAAAACTTTAAGTGTTATAAGTGGTGGTGGCCCTGCTTTAATTATTTTGCTGTCCTGATACTGTTAAACCTATTGACTGTGTGTGAGCTTCAGTGGTGGCTATGCCCCATCTAGTTTATTTTGCCCAACTATTTTATTTCTTAATGGATTATCGTGTCTGGAATGTTTTGTGTTGGAATGTGAGGGGGTGTCAATGACAGAGAGAAATGGGATCAAATTAGGAATAAAATTAACGAAAGTAATGCAAATATTTTCTGCCTCTAGGAAACCAAAAGGGAATCCTTTGATCTTCCCTTCATCAAAAAATTTGCCCCTAAAAGATTTGATAAGTTTGATTTTTGCCCTTCTATTGGTGCTTCGGGGGGTATCCTAGTCTGTTGGTCATCCAATCATTTTTCTGCTGTTATCTCTGAAAAGCAAAGTTATGCCATCAAAATGCTTTTCACCCCTGCTCATAATCTTTTATCCTGGACTCTTGTGGTTGTTTATGGCCCTTGTAGGCAGCCTGCTCGAGACAATTTTATCAACTGGCTGCATAACCTAGCAATTGATGATGAGGATTTTTGGCTTCTTATGGGAGACTTTAATTTCTATAGATTTGCTGATAACAGAAACAAGCCTGGGGGAAATTATAATGACTGCCTAGTTTTCAATAACATAATCAGTCACTTAGGTTTGATTGAACTTCCTATCAAAGGGAGAAGCTACACTTGGAGCAATATGCATGACTCCCCTCTTCTTGAACAACTTGACTGGTTCTTCTCTTCTGTTGCCTGGACTTCACAGTTCCCCATGACAGTGGTTCTCCCCTTGATAGAACTACTTCAGATCATTTTCCATGCAAAATCCAAATTGGCACAAACATTCCCAAAGCCAATATCTTTAGATTCGAAAATTACTGGTTCAGCCACCCTAGGTGTATGGATCATATCAAAGATGCCTGGCTTACTCCAGTTTCACCTAATAACAGTGCCCATGTGATCAGATCTAAATTCAAGCTACTCAGAAGAGTTCTGAAGAGTTGGGCCATAAGTCTCTCCAACCTCAAAAGACTTGTTGACAACTGCAACATGACTATTGCTTTTCTGGATAAATTGGAAGAGTTAAGAAGCCTTCACTCTCATGAGGACAAATTCAGAAAGGTGATTAAATCTCATCTTGGAAACTTGCTTTTTATGCAAAGGGAATATTGGAAGCAAAGGTTTACTCAGAGAGTCATGCAATTTGGAGATGAAACTACAAGGTTCTTTCATGCCATGTGTCGTATGGACCTCCCTGAGCCCACTACCCCGGTGGGTACCAGGACCGACTACTCGGTGGGTCCCTGGGACTACTCGACTTGGGCTGCGCGGCACCTGTTGGCGTGGAGCACAAGGACCTCAGTGGAGAAGTACTCGGATAGGAAGCTGTGCATGACCTGTACCATGTAGAGAACTCCTAGACGTACACGACTAGTACTCTCTCCCCAAACCGACTTGTAACCCTGCCTGCCGGGCTATATAAGGCGAGGCAGGGACCTTTACCTCTCTCATACGCATAATCTTGTAAACACACCCAATCAATCCAGAGCTACGCAACATACAGGACGTAGGGTATTATGCATCTCGCGGCCCGAACCTGTCTAAATTGTGTGCCACGTGTCTCTTCCTTCGAGTTACCGATCTTGGTGAGGCCACATTCATCTACCTCGGGTACTCCCCTTGGCAGGTTGCCGGTCTAAAACACCGACAGCTGGCGCGCCAGGTAGGGGTTCTCGCTGAAGATCTCATGGCGAACTCGACAGCTTCAATCTTCATCAAGCCAACTGTCGCCTTCAACCGCGGCGACACCATTGTTTTCGGGTCCTGGGTTTGCACAGCTGACGGCGTTGGGTCCTTCCAACGCCGCCTCACCATGACACCCAACCCGAAGACCGGGCTCGTGACACTTCCTGAGGTGATCACGGGCAACCTCACTGGCATATTCGGCGAAATTTCGCTCTACAACCAACACGCCAACTTCGAGTCCGGATCCACTTCCAACTTGAACTCAACGTCCCCATGGGTCACCGCATGCGAGTCGGTACTGAGCCATCGTGTGTTGATGCCCCACTCCACGAGCACTTCCCATATGGCCTCTGCAACGCTAGCAGGGCCCATGCGGAAGCTCTCGATGCACGCCAGGCTGGCAAGGAGATCGTCTCCGATTTCACATCGGACTCCAACCCCGCCTCCGGCTACTACTCGGACTCCTCCTACGAGTTCGACTTCGGGTCGGATCCTAACGAGCCCGAGCCTGAGAACTTCACAACTGAGCAACCGTTGTCAGGACCAGCCACCGGCCTGGTTATAATATCTACACCCACCGACAGATTCGTCTACTGGCCAGACCGCAAGCATACAGACCTGACAGATGGGAACACACGCTACGTCGCCTACCTCGACTCGCTTCCCTTCCAGGAGGGAACACCCCTAGCTCCAACAGAGGAGCATACTCCAACCGGGGTGGCGAGTACCAACTCTAGTCTCGGTACCCCTGATCACCAAGTCTTCTTGGCTGCTGGAGAGACTCCAGGACCTTCAGGGACCCGACCCGACTGCTACTTCGACGACATCTTAGCAGATGAGCTGTCTGCCAATGCACCCGCTGACGAAACCAACGACGACAAGAACACCTGACGTGAGCGCAACAGGAAGCGCAACGAGCGGCGCAGGCGTCTTCGAGAATCCCTCCCTGTACGGTATCTCACAGAGGCCCTCGAACAAGTCGCCAACCGGGTGCACACTACCCCCGAACAGTGCCTCATGTCTATCTCTACGATAGCACGATAGACTCAGAGGATACGCGTGGGAGAAGTCATTGCCAAGCTCACAGAGGACGCCTACTTCATGAGAGTTGACAACAAAGTCACTCAAGTGCCTCCCCCCAGAGCTCGCAAACATGAGAACCATGAAGCCACAAGTCGCAGTCCAACGGATAATGGACGCAACCGTGCTCGCGGAGATCATCCACAGAACCCCAACCGTACAAGGGAGTCAGCTGGAGGACCTTCTCAGGGCAGCAACAGCGCCGGTGGCGCTAGTCACGGCACTGCTAGTCATGATGATGCTGGTGGTGGAGTAAGCAGCGGCGGGAGCTCCTCACACGGAGCTGGAAGGAGAGCCGGTGGTGGAGGCGATCACGGAGGCCGAGGCCACGCAGACAGCCACGTCACCGGTGCCTCACGCGGCATCTGCGATGCCCGCCGCAGAATTGAAGAACTACGACGCAAGAAGTCCTCCACGGCAGGCGACAACGACAGCTTCCCCGCCTTCTCTGCTCGACTTCGCAATATGCTTCTCCCAGAGAAATTCAATCCTCTAGGGATCACCAAGTACGATGCAAAGCAAGACCCAGTCCAGTGGCTCACATGCTACACCCTATCCATCAAAAACGCTGGTGGCAATAACGACACAAAGTGCCTCTACTTTCCTTTTTGCCTGGACAAAGCACCACTCACTTGGCTCGAATCGCTCGACAAGAACTCGATCGACAAGTGGGACCAGCTCAAGGATAAGTTCACCAGCAACTTCTCGGGCACCATGGGACGCTCGGGTACTCGCATGGACCTGGTGATGGTGAAGCAGGAACAAGGCGAGACCCTACGCAAGTACATGCGATGCTTTTTTCGACAAGCGTGCTACGGTAGTCGATGTCACCGACAATGAGGTGATCGACCTTTTCAAAGACGGTCTCTACCATCGCCGTAACTTTTAAAACTTCGGTCGCCGCCGCCCGAGTTCCATCACTAAGCTCAAAGACATGATCACTTCATGGGCCGACGAAGAAGACAAGGGAAACGCCAAGTACGATGCCATTCGCGGCAACAGCAAGAATAACCTGGGCGGCAACAACAACAATAATAGGGATCAAGGGGGTCGCAATAACAACAACTACTCGGATCCTAACCGCAAGCGCAAGCCAGACAACACAGTCGCAGCTATCCAGCGCCCTGCGAAAGACAACACGAAGAAGACCTCCGGCGGCTTCAAAGACTTGCTTAAAGAGAAGTGTCCGTGGCATCTGGAGGGCAACCACACCACCGAGCAGTGCTACCAACTCCGACGAGCACTCAAGGATACTCCAGACCCACGGCCTCCCCACGACAAGAAGGGCAAGAAAAAAGCTGACGAGGACAACGATGACTTCCAAGAACCCGACAAGACGGTGAACGTCCTCTTCGGCGGACTACCTACCAGACGGTCTCAGAATGCCACCAGACGTGAAGTATTGAGCATTGAACCTGCGGTCCCGACCCCTCTCAGGTGGTCGGAGGTACCCATTACCTTCTCCCGCGTGGATCAATGGACAAGCTTCTCCGAACCAGGGCATTTTCCACTTGTCCTGAAACCAGTAGTCGCGGGCTCCAGACTCAACAAGGTACTCATCGACGGTGGAAGCGGGCTCAATGTCCTTTTCACCAAGACCTTGAAGAAGATGAAGCTCGACATTAACCACATGCTCACCAAGAGCACATCGCCTTTCTACGGCATCGTCCCTGGGAACGCGGCTATTCCACTGGCTCAGTGGTCCTGCTAGTTACCTTCGGGGAAACCAGGGAGAACTACCGCACCGAGTACATCAAGTTCGAGGTTGCGGACTTCGAGACTTCCTACCATACCATCCTCAGCAGACCAGCTATCACGAAGTTCATGGTAGTACCCCACTACACATACTTGGTACTCAAAATGCCAAGTCCTGCCGGAGTACTCTCACTGCAAGGGGACTTGAAGATATCTTTCGACTGCGATATAGAGGCTGTGGAACTCGCAGCTACCAATTAAGTACCCAATGCAATGATGGAAATCTATGCTACATCCAAGAAGCTTGCCCCAACCGAACTCGAGATCCCAGTGAAGTCTGACACAGCCAACAAGCCTCAACCCTCTGAGGAAGTGCAAGTCAAGGCGATCGACCTTGGGATAGGTGACAGCAACAAGACTACCATGATCGGGGCGGGCCTTGACCCGAAATAGGAAGACGCGCTCATCAGCTTCCTTCGGGCTAACCGATACATCTTCGCTTGGAAACCAGTAGACATGCCAGGGGTGCCCAGGAATCTGATCGAGCACTCACTCAACGTTGATCCTAAGCTACCCCCAAACGACAACATCTCCGCCATTTTGCCGACGACCAACAGGACACCATCAAGAAGGAACTCGCCAAACTACTCGCGGCCGGCTTCATCAGAGAAGTCTTCCATCCTAAGTGGCTCTCCAACCCCATCCTCGTCCGCAAGAAGAACACGAATGAATGGAGGATGTGCGTCGACTACACCGACCTCAACAAACACTGCCCAAAGGACCCCTTCGGGTTGCCGCAGACTGACCAAGTCATCGACTCCACGGTGGGCTGCGACCTGCTCTGCTTCCTTGACTGCTACTCCGGGTACCACCAGATCACGATCAAGGAAGAAGGCCAGGAGAAGACCGCGTTCATCACCCCGTTTGGCGCCTACTGCTATACAACAATGTCATTCGGGTTGAAGAACGCTGGTGCTACCTACCAGCGAGCTATCCAGGCCTGTTTCAAGAGACAGCTCAACAAGAACGTCGAAGCTTATGTGGATGACGTGGTCGTTAAGACCCGAAACTCCGATACGCTCATCGCCGATCTTGAAGAGACTTTTGCATCCCTGCGGGAGTACCAGTTGAAGCTCAACCTGAACAAGTGCGTCTTCGGCGTACCTTCGGGAAAACTACTCGGCTTCATCATCAGCCATCACGGCATCGAAGCCAATCCCGAGAAGATCTCCGCCATTACCAAAATGAAAGCTCCCACCTGCATCAAAGACGTGCAGAAGCTCACCGGGTGTATGGTGGCCTTGAACAGATTTATCTCGAAGCTTGGAGAACGGGGGCTACCTTTCTTCAAACTACTCAAGCACCAAGAGAAGTTCGTGTGGACCCTGAAGGCAGATCAAGCTTTGGAGCAGCTCAAGGACTTCCTATCCAAGCCACCAATCCTCACGACTCCTCGCAAGAAAGAGCAGCTATTGCTCTATCTCGCTGCGACTACTCACGTGGTCAGTACTGCCATCATCGTCGAGCGGCAAGAAGACGGCCACGCCTACCCAGTCCAGCGATCAGTCTACTTTGTCAGCGAGGTCCTGTCGAATTCTAAGGCACGCTACCAACCAATGCAGAAGCTACCATATGCAGTGCTCATCACCTCGCGGAAGCTACGACACTACTTCCAGCAGTACTCAATCACCATCGTCACCGACTACCCCCTCGGTGACATCCTGCGGAACCAAGATGCTACTGGAAGAATCTCCAAATGGGCAGTCGAACTCAGCACCCTCAACATCGACTTCAAGCCACGAACAGCCATCAAGTCGCAAGCACTAGTCGACTTCATGGCAGAATGGCGGGAGAATCAGCTACCAACTCCAACCAAGTGACCAGAGTATTGGGTGATGTACTTCGACGGCTCGCTCAAGCTCGAGGGCGCGGGTGCAGGAGTACTCTTGATTTCTCCAAAGGGCGAACAACTCAAGTACGTCCTGCAGATCTTATGGAAGGTCTCAAACAACAAAGCGAGTACGAAGCTCTTCTACATGGGCTTCGTCTCGCAATATCATTGGGCATCAAGCGACTACTAGTCTACGACGACTCTACAGTGGTCATCAACCAAGTTAACAAGTCTTGGGACCACAACAAGGAGAACATGGACACCTACTGCCTAGAAGTCTGCAAGCTCGAGAACAAATTCTATGTCTCGAGTTCCCTCACGTCACCCGCGACAACAACGTCGCAGCGGACGTCCTGTCGAAGCTTGGCTCTACTCACGCACAAGTACTAGCAGTAGTCTTCATCCACGAGCTTCACGCGCCATCCATCCTGGAGCCGGCGACTACGACCACTGACCCAACGCCTTCTCCAGCTGGCCAGGAGGTCTTGATGATAGACGTGGACTGGCGACAACCCTTCATCAACTACATCCGCGAGCAGAAGGTTCCTACCGACAAGAACTTGGCCGAGCAAATCATCCACCGGGCTAAGTCCTATGTATTAGTCGGAGACAAGCTCTACAGGCAGGACACCACTTCTGGAGTACTCATGAAGTGTGTTCCCAGAAGAAGGCAAAGACATCTTGGAGGAGATCCACAAAGGCGTCTGCGGCAACCACACGTCTTCTCGCACGCTGGTCAGCAAGGCTTTCCAACGAGCTTTCTACTGGCCCACAGCTTTGGGCGGTGCCGAGGAACTCGTCCGAAGGTGCCAAGGGTGCTAGTACTTCGCCAAGCAACAACACGTCCCGGCCTACAAGCTAGTCACTATACCACCAACTTGGCCTTTCGCCTGCTGGGGGCTCGACATGATTGGGCCTCTTCCGACTGCGCCAGGAGGATTCAACAGAGTTCGGTGAGTGGATCGAAGTCAAGCCAGTCACCTGCCCAAAGGCCGACAGAGTACTTGACTTCTTGGATGAACTCGTGCATCGCTACGGACTACCCCACCACATCATCACAGACCTGGGATCCAACTTCAACAATCACCAGTTCTGGGAATACGGCAAGAACAGCGGGATCGACATCTGGTATGTTTCAGTTGCCCATCCACGGGCCAATGGACAAGTCTAGTACGCCAATGGGATGGTACTCGACGCCCTAAAGAAGCGACTACACGATGCTGCCAACACAAAGGGGGGCAAGTGGATCAAGGAACTACCCAATGCACTCTGGGAGCTTCGTACTCAACCTACCAAGCCAACGGGGCAGTCACCCTATTTCCTGGTCTACGGCTCCGAGGCTATTCTACCTGCTGACATCATGTGGGAGTCGCCGGCAGTAGAGCAATACGACGAAGGCATCTCAGAAAACAACAGACGAGTTGATATCGATGGACTCAAAGAGGCTCGCTGTGCTACCCTCGTCTAGTCAGCAAGGTACCTTGAGGGTATCCGACGCTATCATGATCGCAACGTCAAGGAACGCTCCTTCAATGTTGGTGATCTAGTCCTCCACCGCATCCAGAACACGGAAGGACTACACAAGCTTAGCTCGCCATGGGAAGGTCCCTTCTCGATCGCAAAGGTGACCGGACCAGGCTCATACCGCCTCCAAATACTTGAAGGCGACAACGTCAGCAACTCGTGGAACATCGACCAGCTTTGTCGATTCTACGCGTAGTCTTTCGACTATTCCGGGGGCCCGATTCTGTACGGCTACTCCTAGGCTCTCCGCTGTAAGCGGCCTCCAGGTCCAGGCACTAGTCTCTGGACTACCCCTACTCCAAGATCCAGCATCAACGGCTACTAACGGATCTCGGGCTACTCAGAGCATTAAGGACTCTAGCGGCGGTCTACAAAGAGACCATGTACTCTCAAGATCCAGTCTATACGGCTACTAAAAGATCTACAGTTGTAAGCGGCCATGGGTCCTAGCATTACTTAAGCCATAGGCGGCCTCCAGGTCCAGGCGACTACACTTGTACACAGACCTGGCCATCCAGGTGTACTCTTTCTGCAGTAATAAAGTTTGATTTCCAGTCAACTCATTTACTGTGATTTTCTACAATGGATCTACTACGAGTCCTGCTACTCGCAACATCTCCATGACGAGTGCTCCGCACACATACACAACGACAACGGGTACTCATTTCAAACATATATCATGGAAGATTTTCACTCGAACTTAAACAAGTTCATCATAACTTTGTTTACATTACATATACTGTCATGAGCTAATCCTACAGGACGACTACTGGAGGTTTAGCTTCTCCCTGACTTGTTCCTCGATAGGCGCCATCTACTCCAGCAACTCCTTGTACTGGTCGTCTGTGCAATTGGCGTCTGGACCTCCCGCGACTACATCCACCGGAGCCTTGGGGAAGTACGACTTCATATATGCCAAGACTTGGTTGGGGATGGATTTCACCAAATGCTTCACATAAGTTGCCAGACGCTCAGGGGCTTCTCTCAGCCGATCCACCAACGGAGCTATCTAGGGCCCGCCTGGGTGCGGCACCAGCAGCCTTGCAATGGGGAGTGCGGCTTCTTCGAGCTCGTTGAGTTGGCTCCGCAGCCTCTCGCAGTCTTCATTGAGCTTCTGCAGAGATTTATAGCAATTGACCAGATCACAATTTGAGGTTTCACGAAGGTCCATGTGCATGACGCATTCATGAGACAGCTGCTTATATTCGTACTCAAGTACCTCACAACATCTTTTTCCCGGTAGACTATGTTCTTCAGATCGGTCTCCGATGCCTTCAACTTGTCTACCCGGGATTCAAGATCTGCAAGGCTCAAGAACACATGTATGACCACTGCAATGTACCCGCAATAAGTACTCGACAAGCTTACAGCGACATACCTTTATTCTTCTAGCGCAACAACTTGTTCTTCCGAATCAATTCATCGCTTTTCGCCTGCATTTCTTGTACCTCGTTGTGGTACTGGGCGAATGCTCCATCTAGCTTGGACTGCAACATGGCTGAGTGCTTCCTGGATTTGTTGAGCTCTTTATCTAGTGTTTCTGCCCGAAGCACTGTGTCTCCATATCCCTGGAGCATATCTAATTTCTGCCGGATCTCTCCACGACATCCTGCACAAGGCAAACAAACATTATTGAGTACTCAGTTCTCGTGGAATTCGGCTACTCAAGGGTACAGTCGCATACCTTCATCCACTGCTCAGCTCGGCGCATCAACTCCAAGTTGCGAGCCACCATCACCGGGTCAACGAGGTCATCTGCCAGAAGCTCCAGCCCGCCATGACTAGTCGTTGTCGCCTCCAACATCGGTGTTGCACGGATTGGCTCCGCGTCCTGGATCTCCGGCGACCGGACGACAACATCCATGCTCGACTCTGGGAGTGCGTCGTCACGCACCTCCTCGGTGGTCTGGGGGGCCATTGGTACCTCTGGTCTAGAAGCTGCCTCCTCCAGCGCTTCGACTTCGGGCAGGACGCCCTCAATTGCCACGGATTCCGGGATCGCGGCCCTTTCGACTTGTGTTTTTGTCATCACAAAGCACGCGACATCAGTACCTGGGGGCTATGACTACTATATGCGTAGGCGGAATCACCACAGTCTATGTACCTTCCACTACGACGACTTTTGGCGGCGTAGGAACTGCGCCTTGTGAAACGCTCTCAGCCTGAGGAAGGGATGCGGACTCCCCCACAGCTGGAGATGGGTCTTCTTCATCAGCTGCTGCACTGGGTTCCTCGCCTTCCCAGGACAGATCTGTAAATTTCCTGCAAAGTACAAATTCGGCGATCAGCCAGGCAAGGTTATCAACCTACATGTGCTACTCGAAGATAGACTTCACTCACAAGCTGGACCGGACAACAGTCACGGTCGGAGCACCAAGTATGCTGGTGATGTCAACAAGCCCGGCTTCCGCGGGTGCCTCCTTTTCAACATGGGCGACCACTGGCTCCTCGGTTCCAGTAGTCGCGAAGGGCTTTGGCCTCCTCTCTTCTGGTGACGCTCGCGGCTCGCCAGCATTAGTCGCCTGTTGTGCCGGCTTCGGCACGATTTCTTCAACGACGGGAGCTGGACTAAGGATCCTCTCGGCGGCTCCTCCCACGGTGTCCCAATCCTCTTCGTCCCCTTGGTCTGCGGGGTCGGATGATGGGATATCCTGCGACAGCTCCAAATTCAAATGTTAGCATGCGAGACTCCAAGACAAGTACTTGACTACTCTACTCGAGGAACTTACCTCGTAGGCAGTCGTCTCGGTCACCTTCAACTTTTTGGCGACGCACTTCTGTGCCACATTGTGCGGCCTCCTCGACAGCGCAGGGATACTAGCCTCTAGGCTAGTTGGCTTATCATCAACAAGAGGGATATGGTGCAGTCCAGGTCGGCTGAACCTGGACCGTAGTTGAAAGCACTCCTAGAGCGTCTCCCCATCCTCCTCGTCAGATGTATCTTCAATGGTGACGGTGTCGTCACCATTGCTGACTTCACGGTGTTGCTTCACCTTGCTCTTTCCCTCCTCCTGAATATCTTCATGTCGAGGAGGGGGAGTTGGGTCTGAGACATACTTGGTGATATCATTCTACAGAACACAACTCGGGTGAGCGCGACTACTACAGAACAATAAGTAATCAAGAGTAGAGGCTTCAACTACATACCTAGTTCGGTGGACGAGTTGCGGAGAACTCGGGGACTGGGCAAGGAGTGTAAGGCGACATATCCTTGAATATTTTGCCCAGCCTCTCGATAATGTCTTCATCATCGACTTCTTCGCCGAGCATCCTTGACGTGTCCTCGCTGCCCGTATATTGGTACCCGAGGGTGTCGCGGGCCATCAGTGGCTGCACCCTCCTCTTCTTGAAGCTGAAGGCCACATGCTCGGCCCTCAGCTCGACCTCCCTAAGGGCCTTGATTTTCTTCATCAGCTCGGGTAGTTGAATACCCTCTTGCATTGTGGGCTCGGTGTTCCACCACACCCTATGCTTCGGCTGCTTCCCGCTTGGCTTCGGCAGCTCCAGATGGTGGTTGCATATGTAGAACCACTTCGACTTCCAGTCTTGGTTTGATTCAATTAGCTTGTAAGACAAGTACTAGTCAGCTGCGTCTTCTCGCATCTGAATGCTTGCTCCACAGACTACTCGCGGGTCGTTGGTGCTTGGCTGCGGCTTCACTCGGAAGAACTTCCGGAAGAGTACCCAGTGGGGTTTGATCCCCCACAAAGGCTTCGTAGAAATGGACAAAAACGGAGACGTGGAAAATGCCGTTGGGATTGAGATTCAGGTACTCGATACCGTAGTACCTGAGTAGCCCTTTGAAGAAGTCGCTGGTTGGCACCGCAAGTCCGCGCTCCACGAATCTGGTGAACATGGGGATTTCATCAGGATTCTTCTCCATCGGGTATGGGTCTCCAGCAGCAGGGCGCCACAGATCCATCTCCTTCTCCTACAGGAACCCGCTGTTCACCAGGGCCAGCAGATCTTCCATCTTCATTTTGGATTTCTTCCATTCCTTAGCCGGATTGGGGTGCGGAGGAGATGTTGGCGGCGACAACTCCTGGGCAGATCCCTCCGACTCGCTGCGGCGTCTCTTCTTTCCACCAGCCTTCGAGCCCTTGGATGGAGAAGCCTTCATCCTCCAAGAGCAGGGGGTCTTCACTCCCATCCGCTTGGGGGCTCCGCTAGTGGCGAGTGGCAGCGGCGCGTGTGGATTCTCTCTTCCTCGCGCGGCAGCAGAGGCGACAGTGCAGGAAAATTCGATTGGATCTATTTGAGTGACTGCTACGGGGGAGAATGAAAAACCCTAAGGGTTTCGGTGTTTATTTATAACAAACCAAGTAGTTCCGCAGTTGCCGAACGGATAAGTGTTGGCGGGTGACTCAGCAGCGTTGGCCTGACCCTTCAGCTTCCAGTACTCGATGCATTACATCTCGGGGGCTCGGCTACGTTTGCTGGATTTTCTGGGTGACGACAAGACTCAAGAGAAACTCAGGACACATTATACAATCAAGATGACCCTTCAATTTGAGAGGAAGTACTCGACTCAAGGCTCGGGGGCTCCGTGCCATGTTTCCTTCGGTTTTTTCTTCGGATTTTACGAGATAATTTTGGCAAAACTACAAATTGACCCTCAGCTTGAATCTACGATTCGACCTAAGGCTCGGGGGCTACATTCCATATGGAATGCGACTCTTCGAATCACATTTTTCATATGGTTTCTTCTTCAAGACAACACGAGTATTATTGAAGACCTTCGAGAGGAGAACTCGAGGACGCTTGGGGACTACTCGAGAAGACTTCAAGACTACTTAAGGATCAGCTGGACTACCTTCCAGCCTCGGGATGCTTCAAGTATTTTTGATGACTTTTGGCTTGTAGTACTCGGGGACGCCCGAGGACTACTCGTCAAGGCCATTAAGACTACTCAAATTTATCCTGCTCGACTACAAAGTACTCGGGGGCCTGTCGTATGGACCTCCCTAGACCCACTACCTTGGTGGGTACCAGGACCGATTACTCGGTGGGCCCCTTGGACTACTCGACTTGGGCTATGCGGCACCTATTGGCGTGGAGCACAAGGACCTAAGTGGAGAAGTACTCGGATAGGAAGCTGTGCATGACCTGTACCATGTAGAGAACTCCTAGACGTACACGACTAGTACTCTCTCCCCAAACCGACTTGTAACCCTGCCTGCCGGTCTATATAAGGCGAGGCAGGGACCTTTACCTCTCTCATACGCATCATCTTGTAAACACACCCAATCAATCCAGAGCTACGCAGCATACAGGACGTAGGGTATTACGCATCTCGCGGCCCGAACCTGTCTAAATTGTGTGCCATGTGTCTCTTCCTTTGAGTTACCGATCTCGGCGAGGCCACATTCATCTACCTCGGGTACTCCCCTTAGTAGGTTGCCAGTCTAAAATACCGACACCATGACCACTGAAAGATAAAGGAAGAATGTCATCAGCGAGATCTTAGATGACTCTGGAATTATGATCTCTGATCATGCAGAGAAAAGTGCTTTGATTTTTCAGGAACTTAAAAGAAGGTTGGGTACATCAGTTGGAATTTTTATGCAGTTTGATCTCTAGGCTATATTCCTCCTCACAACAATCTTGATCAGTTGTGTCTCCCTTTCACTAGAGAGGAGATTGATAGTGTAGTCTATGATCTTCCTGTGGACAAGGCCCTAGGGCTTGATGGTTTCAACACCACATTTTTCAAGAAAGCTTGGACTATCATCAGACATGACATGTATAAATTCTGTGAGGATTTTTTCAAGCTCAAGGCAGATCTTAAAAGCATCAACTACTCTTATATTACTCTTGTCCCAAAAAAGATAATCCTGAGAGAGTGAATGATTTTAGACCAATTTCTTTTGTCAATTCTGCTCCCAAGTTAGTGTCCAAACTGATGGCTAATAGACTTCAATCTGTCATTCTTGAGGTTGTTCATGAGAATCAGTATGGCTTCATTGAAGGAAGAACAATTCAAGACTGCCTTGGCTGGGCCTTTGAATACTTGCATCAATGTCACCACTCCAAAAGGAAAATTGTTTTTCTTAAATTGGACTTTGAGAAAGCATTTGATCTAGTTGAACATGAACTGGTGCTAGAAATGCTGAAAGCTAAGGGTTTCCCTGATAAATGGCTGGTCTGGGTTGCTGAATTGTTCAACACTGCTACTTCCTCAGTTCTGTTGAATGGCACTGCTGGGAAAGAGTTCAAATGCAAGATAGGTGTGAGGCAAGGTGACCCTCTGTCACCTCTGCTGTTTGCAATTGTTGCTGACCTTTTGCAGAGTGTGATAAATCATGAGTATTATCTTGGCAACTTAATCCCCCCCTTTCCTCAGAATCGGGACATTTTCTTTCTTATTGTGCAATACGCTGATGACACTATTCTTGTCATGCAAGCTGAGGCTGGGCAGCTCCTTTTCCTCAAAGAGCTCTTACAAAAGATCACTCTTTCAAGTGGGCTTAGAGTGAACTTCCACAAATCCTGTCTAGTACCCGTCAACATCTCACAAGAACATGCTACCACTCCAGCCAATGCTTTTGGATGCACTGTGGGTTCTTTCCCATTCACTTATCTTGGCCTTCCTCTGGGGCTTACCAAACCCCTTGTCAAAGATTATGCTCCCTTGATTTACAGAGTTGAAAGAAGGCTTTCTGCCTCATCTCAGTTTCTCTCTTATGCTGACCGGCTTCAGTTGGTTAATTCTGTCATTTTTTCTCTTCCCACCTATTATATGTGCTCCCTCAAATTTCCAGCAACTATCATTGAAATCATTGATAAACACAAGAAAAATTGCCTTTGGAGAGGAAAGGATTTCAGGAACAAAGGTTACAATCTTGCATCTTGGGACTTAGTCAGAAAACCCAAGGATAAAGGAGGGCTGGGAGTTATCAATCTAAGTGTGCAGAATGATGCTTTGCTTTTGAAGCCTCTTGATAAATTCTACAGGAAGGCTAATGTTCCTTGGGTTAGGATAATTTGGGATAAATATTATTCTAATGTGGTCCCGCATCTTGCGAAGGAAAAGGGTTCTTTCTGGTGGAGAGATATCCTTCGGCTACATATTCAATTTAGAGGGGTTGTAGTTTGCTCTCCTGTTAAGGGTGACACCATAAGCTTTTGGGGTGATTTAATCAATGAAAACATTCTCTCTCTGGTGTTTCCCTCACTGTTTGAATATACTAAAGATCCCAACATTTCTCTCTGGAAGATGATGAACTATGCCAATCTCATTGACCAATTTAGAATTCCCATGTAAAGAGCAGCCTTTAATGAACTCATCCTTGTTCAAGACCCGTTGGACAATTTTCCTACCCCCTGAGGGTGTGGAACATTCATGGTCTTACATTGGGGGGGGGGCAATTGCTATGCTTCCAGCAAGTTTTATCAATATACCTTCAAGGAGGTTCACCCCGAAAAGTCTGTCACCTGGATATGGAAGTCTAAGTGTACACCCAAAATCAAGTTCTTTGCCTGGCTTTTGTTGAATGACAAGCTAAATACCAGGAATATGCTGAGACGAAGAAACAAGTTTCTGGAGGATGGCTATGATTGCCCCCTTTGTCTTTGGAAGAAACTATGGAACATTTGTTCTTTGATTGCCCTTTTGCAATTACCCGCTGGTTTGCCCTTGGTATTCAGTGGAATGAGAACTCCAATGCCCATCACAGAATCCTCCTTGCCGAGCAACAGTTCAATCAGCCTTTTTTCATGGAAATTTTCTTGATTGGTGACTGGGCTATTTGGAATGAAAGGAATGATTATGTTTTCAACCACAAGCCACCAAGCTATGCTTCGTGGAAGGCTCGCTTTAAAACTGAAGTCAGGGATCATTTAGTCAGAATCAAGAAAGAGCTCCATAGACTCATTATTAGCTGGCTTGACGCCATGTAATTTTCTTTTGCTCCTAGTTTTAGTTTGTTGCTTCTCCCTTTCCTGGCCCAACCTCTGGTTGGACTTCTCCTTTTAACTCTCTGTAAGTTTCCTAAACTTTGCTCTTTTTTAATTCAAGTTACCGGGGGGCTTTGCCCAACGGTGTTTCCTCAAAAAAAGCCTGTCTGGGATTTGCTATTATGGGGATCAGATAGGTAGCCTGCATCCGCATAGCCTAAAAGATTATGATCTAGATTTCTTTGATAGAACAATCCAAGATCTCTAGTATCGTTAAGATACGAGAATATGGTCTTAACTCCAACCCAATGTCGTTTTGTAGGAGCTGCACTATGCCTTGCTAGTAGATTCACTGCAAATGAAATGTCCGGCCAGGTACTATTAGCAAGATACATCAATGCTCCAATGGCACTTAGATAAGGAACCTCAGGTCCCAAAATCTTTTCACCCTCATCCTGTTGTCTGAAAGGATCTTTCTAAATATCTAAAGATCTCAACTTTCGTATTACTACGATCATAGGACTCTCCGGTCTCTATGGGGGTGTTTGATGGGGTGGCCCTGGAGCTCGGCTGCACTCCCGGGGGCTCAATTTGTTGTTTGGTGTCTTTTTTCTGTTCCTCAGCCCGGCCCGCAGGAGCTAAAAAGATCCTCTCAGCTAGGCTCTACTCGTACGCCATTTTTCATCGTATCGCTGGAGCATGGCTCCGTTGGGCTCGAGGCAAGTGGTTGGAGGGCGATTTTGTACTGCTGGCCAGGCTTGCAGGTGCAAACCAAACACAAAAATGAGAACGGGCCGAGCCCACGGACCAGTGCTTCAAACACGGAAGGGTGGCCTGTTTTCACCAGGCTTTGGCCGGCCACAAGCAGGCCGACAAGCCGGGCTGGCCACATGCAGGTGAGCAGACACGCCCTATATAATTAATGGCAATTTCATCAACCCTTGATAGATCATCATGATTTCCCAATACAATTGATCTCGGGTCATTAGATGTCCCAGCCTCAGAATCTATGCACATAAGAGGACTAGGTATCAAATCAAATCTCTCGAAGAGATATTGATTACTAACAAAGTTTCCGTCAACAAAGAATTGATCTTCGTTTACCACTTGTTTTTGTTTCTTATCTTGCATCTGGGAATTGCCTCTCCCCCTCTTGCTTCCAAGAGATATTATCTGAGTGGTTTTCTTAGGTACCTCCACTCTTTCAAGCACATTCCTTGCAGGATTAAAGGATTTAATAACCCCTTTGTAATTGGTAAACACATCTGGCAGATTATTTGCAATATTTTGCAAATTTAATAATCTCTGAACTTGTTGTTCAGTTTCCATAGTACATGGATCAGAAAAGGACATGCTCTTAGCATTCCAATCAATTCCTCAGCATTGATCTTTATGGTACACTTCTCCCCCCCCCCAATGCCGGAAAATGATCCTCATTGAAGATACTATCAGCGAATCGGGCAGTAAATAGATCACCGGTCATAGGCTCTATGTACTTAATGATCGACAGAGATTTAAATCCCACATAGATCCCCAACTTTCTGTGTGGGCCCATTGATGTTCGCTGAGGTGGTGAGGTGGGTATGTAAACAACACACCCAAATTTACGTAAATGGGAAATACATGGTGGATTTCCACGTACCATTTCTAATGGGGAGTATTCATTATACGCAGTTGGTTGTAATTGGATCATGTCAGCAGCGTGCAATATTTCATGACCCCAACACGATGTAGGCAACTTGCAATTCATCAACATTGGTCTTGCTATGAGTTTCATTCTCTTTATTAATGACACTACTAAGCCATTTTGAGTGTGGACATATGACACCGAATGCTGAACTTGAATTCCCGTTGCCATACAATAATCATTGAATGCGCGGGATGAAAATTCAACAGCATTATCCATTCTAATTGATTGGATTCTATGTTTTGGATAATGTGTCTTCAACTGTATTAGTTGAGACAATATTTTAGCAAAAGCATGGTTTCGTGTCGACAAAAGAGAGACACTGGACCATCAAGTAGATGCGTCTATCAACACTATGAAATACTTGAATGGTCCATATTCTTGTTGAATCAGCCCACAAATATCACCTTGAATTCTTTCAAGAAATTTGAGTAGTTCAGCCTTGATCTTAAGTTGATGGTCTTAATATCAACTTCCCAGTTGCACATGTTGTGCAAATAAAATCCGAAGATTGTGGGAATTTTGTTTTATGCAAGTTATGACCAATGGAATTGCCAATAATCTTCCTCATCGTGCCAACACTTGGATGGCCAAGTCTATCATGCCAAGTTTGGAATGAATTGATATCTTGGAAAAATTACTTTATATGCAACAAGAGACAAATGTTTTATGTATGTGTAGTATAATCCAGATTCAAAGGAGGATATTTTCTCACAAATTTGCTTGCTATGTCCCGTAAGTTTAGTGAAGTAAATAAATTCTTCTTTTCCATATACATGTGTTTCAACATGAAGACCATTCTTATGGATATTTTTGTAGCTTAGTAGGGTACGTGTCGATTCCGGATACAATAAAGCATCCTCTATCGTCAATTGTGTACCCTTAAGTAGCACAATGGTGGCTCTTCTCGAACCAACTATTAGAGCATCACTTCCTGCGATGGTCATAACATTTCCTTTTATTTTTCTAACAGTCTGAAATATTTCATCTCCCTCAGTATTGTGTTAGTAGTACCACTATCAACAATACATAATTCCTCCTCCATTGGGTTGACATCACAAGATGTTGGCGGTCAATTTCCGTCAACCAAGAACACTTGTTATGTCATGGTTTGAACTTCATTTTGGAACTAACGCACCACTAGGCATACTAATGATATAACAAGTTCACCATTGGATGTGCATTTTGTAGTATAGTATTTTGGCAGGAATTCACGTATTAAATGAGGAAAGATGCAACTAGTTCGGAGAACATTTTGCAAGACAATCAAGGAGCTCCGACCATGTGCGAACTTGCTTCCAAAGGTAGCAAGGACCAATGTGCTTGAATGGAGAACTCCCGAGGAGCGAGATGAAAAGACCGGAAGTTCATGCATAAAGATCCCTCAACTTGGTCGCGGAGATAACGACGTCCAAAGTCCACAACTGAAGGGCCCATTGATCCAAAATGCAGGAGATAGAACATGGAGAAAATTGGGCCGAAACCGAGCCCAGAAAGGCCCAGGCCGACCGGCCCATCCCGTTCTGGTGTCGGTTTGTGACCCCCTTTATTCGGTGTTAAGTAAATGCAACCCTAGTCGTGTGAGGAAGCCGCCATTCGCCAGAGACGCCATCTAGTCCCTCAGAGTCACTGAGGAAGAGAAGATCAACTACGAGAGAGACCGTTGGGGGAAGAAACTCGAGGGAGATTATTGCCAAGCCCAAGGGAGGTTGCCACGAGGGAGGAGGACGCCGATAGCTTGCCATGGCACCGCCGGAGTTGAAGGACAACGAGGATCCATCTTTATCGGAGGCATCCACCATCTCAACGGTGCCATGCCTAGCGCCATGATGGGGTAAAGTCTTTCGTTTGTCCATGGAGTTGTAACGGAACTTGAAGTGTAGTGACCTATATATCTTGTTTGGATCATATGTTTATCATACCTTTTGTTGATGATGCTTAATGTTTAAGGCTAGCTACCATGCTTTCGGGGTTGCTCCCGTAGATCGCGTCAACATACTGTGTTCATTAGGGTTGGTACCGATTACCTTCCTGTAGTGACATGTACGAGGGAAGGGAAAAGTCTAATCCTTGATCACACACCTAGATAGATTGGATCGGGGGTTTATAATGTTTTGGGCGATTGCATCTTCAAGTGCCTAGACTCCACGGGCATGCGTTCTTCATACTTGTGCACCTTTCATCTCTTTTTAACGTAATCTAGGGTTAGTTTTTCTTTACTTTATAGATTAATTTTTCTATGTAAGTCTTTAATAAACTATATTAGTGTTAGGTTAAACGCTAGTAATCCCCTTGCTCCTTGGGTTGACAAGAACCTTGGGATCTCCCATAGGTGAAGAAGGGCATAAGAGATCCGTACGCTTGCGGATCGATACTTCATACGAGTTTTACCTATCAACACAAGACATCTATAGTAAATAAGAAAATAATATATAATTAAAAGACTTCTTATTTAAGCACATACAAATGTATTACAATATCCAACATATGAGTATGACATTACAATACGTAAGTATCATCACATAATACATCCATCTAACAAGTCTGCATCTCTCACACACATAGATTTTGCACAACTTAAATTATTACAACACTTGAACAATCCCACACTATAATTAATTAGATAGTAGCTTCGGCTTGAGACAGTTTATTCTAAGTCTCCAAACATGTCATTTGAGGTGAACTCCACGAGCATGTCATCAGTACTTGGAAGCTTCTCTTTCATGAGATCCAGGTTGTCATTGTTGTCTGAACAACCCACTTCCTTAGTCACAGCAGGGGAAAGATTGAAATGTGCTTCATATCTTGGCACTTTTTCCTTGCTTTGCTTTGCATCCTTTAAGGACTTTTGGTAGAGAGCTACCAAATGCTTTGTAGTACGACAATCTTTTGCAAAGTGATTGAAAGTGCCACATCTATGACATTTAGAGTCAATTTTGGCTAGAATCACCACCTCGCTTACCCTTATGATTGGGCTTTTGCTTTTTGTTGAAAGTTTGCTTCTCGGGCTTGTTCTTTGGGTCACCAGAATTGGATCCCTTAAACTTTCTCTTATCTTTCTTTGCCTTACCCTGCACACTATGAACCTCAGGAAGAGGTGATGCACTAGTCGGGTGCTTATGATGGTTCTTCATTAGAAGCTCATCATGTTTCACAGCCTGAGTCAATGTGTGGATAAGTTGATAATACTGAGTGTATTTATTAGCCTGATACTGCTGTTGCAAGACTCGATCCACAGGAAGCATGGTAGAAAGAGTTTTTCTCAATCTTATCAGCATCCGTTAGTTCTTTCTCACAAAACTTCAACTTAGAGCAAATCTTATGAATAGCATGATTGTAGTCTGCAATGGACTTGAAGTCCTGCCAACGAAATGGTTCCACTCATGATTAGTCTCCGGCCAAATGAGTTCCTTCTGCTGATCATAATGCTCTTTAAGCGCAAGCCACCAAACATGAGGATTCATCTCCATAAGGTACTCTTGTTTGAGATCCTTATGGATGTAAAACATTAAGAGAATTAAGGCACTGTACTTCTTTTGTTCATCCAAAACGACACCTGCAGTAAGCTCGCTAAGTTATGGCAAAAGTCTGCGGGATGCAAAGTTAATCTTTATATCCGAAGCCCAAGTGGGGTAATTGTGACCATCAATGGCAAGTTCATCGAACTCTTTTGCCATAGCCATAACCTACAAAGTAGGACCACATGATTCAATAATTCATACATGAAATATAATCAAGTGGTTAAGCAATGTTGTAATAAATGCAAATTAATTTAAATAACATAACTCTTCAAGGATTAAGAAAAGAACAAGGTAAACAAATAGCATGTAAACCCTCAATTTTTAATCTCATCAACTTGTATACTAAATTTAATGATAGAACATTTCATTTGGTAATCACTACAATAGTGTAAGCCAAAATTCTCAATGGTAATCACCTCAATAGTGTAAGTCATTGTAATATTTTCATATTTAATCCTTGTTTTGGGAACATTATATAGGTAACCCTAACCGCCCCTCCCCCAACCATGCAGCGCAGCCAGTCGAGCCGCCTTCTTGAAGCAGATCCACCCCTGCCGGCGTCCATCTGCCACCAGAGCATGAGCCCCGGCACAGATCAAAGATGGGGCCGCCACTGGCCCTCGCACCTTAGTCATCGTCGACGAGGCCGGGCCGGCGGCTCCCCCACCCGCTGATGCACCCTCCCTGTACACTAGAGCTCGGGCTGTGTCACACCTATCTTACAAAGAAAACCAAGTGCATAACTATATGTATGCCATGACCTATTTTCATACATATAGTGACATATAAGTGAATATCAGTTCAGTATCACATAAGAAAAGAAAGATTATCAGAGTTTACGCTTAATCCTGGAAACGAAGGCACCAACTTCACAGGCAGACGACTGGGGGTTGCGTACGCCTAGAACTCCACAACATCTTCACATCATCTTCATGTAGTAGCTTCCTCTTTATGAGCAACGTATATAGCAAGGGTGAGCACTTGTCGTACTCAGCAAGTGTGGGGAAAGGATGAATGCAAAGGCTTTATAGTGGACTGGCTTTGAGCATTTAGCATTTTAGTTGGTCAAATTTTACTATCACCTGATTACTAATAGAGTATAAGTATATACCATCCCACAATTATCATAAAGAGTTAGATAAGACACGCCATAAGCATATGGCAAGCATGTTGACAGTGTATTTTGGTACACCAAACATGTTCATTACACTTTGGTTTGGATTTGTTTATGGAACTAACCCGCCACTAGGCACACTAATCATATAACAAGTTCATCTTTGTGCATGCATTTGGAAGTGTTGTGTTTATGTAGGAAAACATGGACATAAAGGACGAATTCGCAACAAGTTCAAAGGAGCATTTACGTAGTCTTGTTCGTGTTCATGAGCTTGATGAAATCACTTCCAATGGTGGCGAGGACCGAAGTGCTACGAAGGAACACCCCCGAGGATTGAAGAGTAAAAGACCGAACTTCATGCACGGTGAACCTCTATCTTGGACGCGAGGATGACATCGCCAAAATCATGCAAATGGAGGGGGCAAAGTGCATAATCACCTGAGGACCCACGGGAGCGAAGGGGCGACCGAGCCGGGCCGGGATGGGCCTGGGCCGGTCGGCCCAAGCCGGCCGGCCTGGCCCACTCCCGATGTCGGTTTGGCCCCCTTTCCTTGTACCCGAAGGATCTTCAACCCTAAGTTCCCGGAGGCGCCGCCATTCGTGAAAGAGAGAGCCATTCGCACCGAGAGGCCATCCACAAGCTAGAGAGAGAGGAGGGAGATCTCCGGAGGAGGATCGACCATCTCGAAGGAAGCACCCACAAGTGGAGAAGAAGGAAGACACCGTCGGAAGGGTGACCATGATCAACGGTGCCATGTCTAGCACCTTGATGGGGTAATCTCCTTATTCGTCCATGGGTTGTAATCGGTCTTGAAGATGTAAT
This sequence comes from Cenchrus americanus, assembly GCA_947561735.1. Classification (NCBI taxonomy): domain Eukaryota; kingdom Viridiplantae; phylum Streptophyta; class Magnoliopsida; order Poales; family Poaceae; genus Cenchrus; species Cenchrus americanus. Next base: position 200,480,496 of record OX387240.1, read on the forward strand.
CGTACTTTATTGGATTATCTATCTATCATCTTGTGTTGAATGTGCTTAGATGCTTAAGGTTAGCTACCATGCCATAAAGGAAGTATGGATCCCAATGCTCCCTTGGATCAATTCAATACGCCGTGTCCATCATAGGTCTAGTCACAAATACCTCCGCGTAGTGACAGTATGGGGGGAGGGAAAGGGCGAAACCGTGGTCACAACCCCCGATAGATTAGATTGGTTTTCGTGTTTATAGAGGTTGCATGTTCAAGTATCGTAGACCCATGGGCGAGTGTCTCCTATCTTGATAGCTTAGTCGTTCTCTCTAGTGTAGTGTAATCGTTTTCTAGTTTAACCTTAGATAGGGTTGGAGTAGTTAGTGAGTAGAAGTAGATCAAACACTTGTAATCCCCTTGCTCCGCGGATTGACAAGAACCTTGGGAATCCCATGGTGAAAAAGGTGTAGGTCCGTATGCTTGCGGATCGTAGGTGGATACGTCCTTTATCCGTCAACAAGCCCCTTTTTCTGGCACTGTTGCCGGGGAGCAAGCTAGTTTACATCGTTTGGTTTGCATTTAACTTTGTTTTATATTTAGTTTATCTTTTGTTTGCTAATATCTAACCAATATTATCTAGAAAACCACTTGTTTTGTTTTGTTTTTTTATCTTGTTGTCTAGAAAGCATTCGCTAATCAACCCGTGGAAGAACCGGAGAAATCTCTAAGGGATTACGCTAGTCCTCGATGTGAAGACATAAGAGTACAAGAGTCAGATTCGAAGCTCGAAGCGACCAAGTACGAGATCAAATCCAAGATCATCGAGATGGCGGCGGCAAACCTGTTTGAAGAGATGGTTACAGAGAACCCATATAGACACATAAGGCATTTCACGACGCTATGCAACACGGTGCGTCAAGAAGGAGTTCCCGATGAATGGTTCAAATGGAATCTCTTTCCCTACTCACTTGCCGGTGAAGCAAAGACGTGGTACTCGTTTGCATTTTTTGAAGTTGAAGGAAATTGGAACAAGTTGACAAAGAAGTTTTGCGAGAAGTTCTTTCCAATTAGCAAGGTTCAACATCTAAGGAGGCAAGTGATCACTTTCACGCAAGGAGAAGAGGAAGGGATAGACCAAGCTTGGAATAAGTTTAATGAGTTGATCGAACAACGACCAAGACTCGGCTTCTCCAGTGAAGTACTCTTGCATACATTTTTCTTTTCCCTAACCCCTAGTTGCATGCAACACGTCCAAATGTGTGCAGGTGGGGATCTCATGGAGAAAACACTCACGAAAGCTGCTCAACTTCAACAAAAAATTAGTAGAGCGGCGGCCATGCAAAGAGGTTGGGAAACAAGAATTGCGAAAGAGCCAGAATACAATTCAAGGAAGAAGAAGTGTGCTGAATTTTCTAAAGAGGCAACCCCGGAAGTCACAAAAGAGGAGCCAATCCTAAGAAAGTTTGAAGAAGAACACATCAAGTCAAGAACTACCCCGAGCGTTGACTTCGCCGAATCAAATGAAACAAACAAGAGAAGCGTGTCAAGCGCGAAGCCATTAAGGGAGTTCGAACCAATGGATTGGGTCCCAATCGATTACGGAGAAGTATTCGATAAGAGAAGACCGTTCCCTAACCAAAAGGGGATGGCAAGAGCGTTGGAAGTGGATTTCCCACCAGAAAAGAAAGTGGAAGATTCATACGACCTTGAAACCACCGGTGAGATATTTCAAACGCTCTTTGGAGATGATGAAGTGGATCCGGAACACATTGTTGAGGTGAAAAGAATCATGGGGATCAAGCCCGAAGCATCGCCATACACTCGCCTCACCGAAGTTTACGCGATAGGATCCGAAGAAGAAGAGAAGATGGCACCACACTTGAGTTGCGAGATCAATGGAGTTCAATGCAAAGCTTTGTGCGACATCAGAGACCAAGTAAGTGTCCTATCTTCTAAAATTTACGATAAAGTTCAAGACCACAACCTAGACTTAGCCCCAATATCAACGAAACTAATCATGGGAGATGGTAGAACTATTAGACCTCTAGGTATTGCTTGCAACATGAATGTGAACATCTCTAGAAAATGTATACCAACCGATTTCTTTGTTATTGATGCTTACCATAGTAATCATGATCACATAATCCTAGGTAGACCCTTTCTTAAGTTGGTTGATGCCATGTTGGATGCCGGAAAAGGCAAAGTAACAATGAACCTTAATGGAAAGAAGTACACATATAACTTTCTTCACGTTTCTAAACACCCTTCACCTTTTCCTCCCAAAGACGAAGAAGATGAGGTAGATAGTCTTTGTTTTGTTGAAACCCTTAGAGACCCGCTGCAAAGGGCGATGGAGAAACAAGTTAGTGATCAGCAAGATGAAGAACTAGATGAAGCAATGAAAGGTTTAGAACCACAAGATGGAAGTGTGGAGGAAGAAAAATTTGAGGACATAGGAGAAATTAAACCCGAGGAGCCACAAGTGCCCGAGGTAGACCTTAAACCTTTGCCCAAAGGATTAAAGTACGAATTTTTGGGTCCAGACAAGACCTATCCAGTCATCGTGAGCGACGAGTTGAGTCCCGAAGAAAATGAGAAGTTGCTGAATTTATTGAAAAAACATAGGAAGGTGATTGGATATTCGATTCATGATCTCAAAGGTCTTAGCCCAGCCTTTTGCACTCATCGTATACCAATGGAAGACCAATGTAAGCCCGTAATGGACCACCCAAGGAGGCTAACTCATGCCATGAGAGAGGTAGTAAAGAAAGAGGTCATCAAGTTACTTGATGCCGGAATCATCTACCCAGTTCAGCATAGCGGATGGGTGAGCCCGGTACATTGTGTACCAAAGAAAGGAGGTTTAACCGTGGTGAAGAATGAGAAGGATGAATTGATACCGCAAAAAACCATGACCTGGTGGAGGATGTGTATCGATTATCGTAAGCTTAACAAAGCAATGAAGAAAGATCACTTCCTCCTACCGTTCATTGACGATATGCTCGAGAGATTAGCAAACCACGCTTATTTTTGCTTTCTCGATGGGTACTCGGGTTCATGCAAATTCCCACTCACCCAGATGATCAACACAAAACAACGTTTACATGCCCTTATGGAACGTTTGCATATAGAAGGATGCCCTTCGGTCTATGCAACACTCTGGCCTCTTTTCAGCGTTGCATGATGGCCGTATTTTCGGAATTCATCGAAGAAATTGTCGAGGTGTTCATGGATGTTTTTTCCGTTTATGGGAAGACGTTCATGGATTGCTTGGAAAACTTGGATGAGGTCCTCACGAGGTGTGCGGAGGTAGACTTGGTGTTAAATTGGGAAAAGTGCCACTTCATGGTTAAGCAAGGCATAGTGCTCGGACATGTTATATCCGAGAGAGGCATTGAAGTGGATAAGGATAAGGTAGAGACGGTTGAGCTACTCCCACCTCCGATGGATGTTAAGTCCTTGAGGAGCTTTCTAGGCCATGCCGGATTCTATAGAAGATTTCTTAAGGACTTCTCGAAGATCACTAAGCCTTTGACGTGTCTTCTTCAAAAGGATGTGGCTTTTCACTTCGATGAGAAGTGCCTAGCGGCATTCCGGACCTTTTAAAGCGCTTTGGTGAGTGCTCCCACTATTCAACCTCCGGATTGGAGCCAACCTTTCGAGGTCATGTGTGATGCAAGTGACTACGCCGTAGGCGTGGTTTTGGGTCAAAGGAAGGCCGAGTTCACGCCGTTTACTACGCTAGTAAAACTCTTAATGAGGCACAATTAAATTATGCCACTACGGAGAAATAGTTGCTAGCGGTGGTATTCACCTTTGAAAAATTCAGATCTTACATCATGAACTCGAAGGTCATTGTTTACACTGATCATGTGGCCATCAAGTATCTCTTATCTAAGAAGGATGCTAAACCATGTTTGATTCGTTGGATCCTTCTCCTCCAAGAGTTCGATGTTGAAATACGTGATAAGAAGGGGATGGAGAATGTTGTGGCCGATCACTTGTCTAGGATGAATCATGGGAAAGATGATAAAAACCCATAAAGGATAAGATGAGAGATGACCACCTCTATCAAGGCTCGATAAAGACACTTGGATGATTGATATCATTTGAGCGATTCAGAAGATGCCTCTTGACCATCTAGATAAAAACTCTCAAAGGAGGATAATCTCCGAAAGTCGAAAATACTTTTGGGATGCACCATACCTCTTCAAACTTGGCAATGACGGAGTCATGAGAAGATGTGTGCCAAGAGAAGAGAGGCTTGAAATCTTGAGAAAGTGCCACTCGGCGGAGTACGGTGGACACTATAGCCATTTTAGGACCCAAGCAAAAGTGTGGTCTAGCGGATTCTATTGGTCGGAGATGCATGATACTAAAAGATATGTTGCATCATGCCCTGAATGCCAAAGAACCGGAAACATCTCTCAGAGAAATTATATTCCCTTGAGATATAATCTACAAATCGATTTGTTCAATGTGTGGGGAATAGAATTCATGGGGCCTTTCAAAAACTCACATGGATATGAGCATATCCTAGTCAAGGTTGATTATGTATCCAACTGGGTAGAGGCCATGCCATGTCGTAAAGCTTCCACGGAGGAATCCATTTCTATGATCAAGAGCATGATTTTTCCTCATTTGGGTACACCGAGAATCTTGATTAGCGATGGAGGAACTCACTTCACCGGGAAGAATTTCAAAAAGTGCTTGTCCAAGTTGGGAATTGAACATAGGGTCTCTACGCCCAGTCATACACAAACCAACAGACAAGCGGAAACATCGAATAGGCAATTAAAAAGCATCCTCAACAAAACCATAGAGAAGGGAGGCAAGGATTGGTCAAAGAAATTAGACGGAGCTTTGTGGGCGTATCGAACGGCGTTCAAGACACCGATAGGTATGACCCCTTATCAATTCGTCTATGGAAAAGCTTGCGACCTTCCGGTTGAGTTGGAACATAAAGCCTATTGGGTGATCAAAGAGATGAACCTTGATCTCGATGGCGTGGTGGTGAATCCAAAAATTCAAATAAGCGAGCTAGAGGAGATGAGGTTGAAAGCATACGAGAATGCAAGCATATATAAAGAGAGAATTAAAAGGTGGTATGACAAAAGATTGAAGAAGAAAGAGTTTAAAAAAGGAGATAAGGTCCTCCTCTACAATTTGAGGTTTAAAATCTTCGGAAAGGGGAAATTGCAAAGCAAGTGGGACAGACCTTATGTTGTTCATTCCGTGCTCTCCAACGGAGCGGTAACCATTATGGATGTGAAAGGCGATCAATTCATGGTTAATGGTCAATGGCTTAAGTTTTACTACGAACCCGACGTTGTGCCCCATCATCATGTCGATGTCTTCACCATGGAAGAAAAGCCCGAACGTCCAGCCTATGACGTAAAACAAGGTGTTGATTTTTGTATACACAAGAAGGGCAAGAAGGGAAAGAAGTCGCGCCGTGAGGCGCGCGCGCGAGGATGCGACGACGACGATGGGGGCGAGGCCCTCGCAGTTGATCCGGCTCGAAAGGGCCCTCGAGCAGCCCCTCGAGGCCCCGGCGTATTCGACGACATGCTGAAGAAGTCGTGCCATACCACAAGACCCCGGTCAACCACACCCTCAAGCAGTGCGACATGCTCAATAAGTACTATAGCCACGCCACCCCGAAGGATGGCGAGGCCAAGAAGGATGGTGGTGACGGAGACGTCGGTGGCTTCCCAGCGGTGGAGAACATTTTCCTCATCTTCAGGGGGCCGACCGTGGACTTGTCCAATAGCCAGCGCAAGCGGGAGTGGCACGAGGTCCTCACTGCGGAGAAGGCTCCCCCTCCTTCCTTGACTGGTCGGGGGACGCCATCACCTTCAGCCGCGAGGATCACCCGAATCGCATCCCCAATCCGGGCCAGTACCCGCTGGTCGTCGACCCGGTCATTGGCAACATGCGGTTCTCCAAGGTGCTGATGGACGGAGGCAGCAGCCTCAACATCCTCTACGCGCACACCCTGCAGCTGATGGGGATCGGGTTGGACCAGCTGTGGCCCAGCACGATGTCGTTCCATGGTGTCACGCCGGGCAAGCGCATCCAACCCCTCGGGCAGATCGACCTGCCAGTTTGGTTTGGCACGCCGACCAATTTCCGCAAGGAAACGCTCACCTTCGAGGTGGTGGGGTTCAGGGGCGCATACCACGCCATCCTTGGGCGACCATGCTACACCAAGTTCATGGCGGTCCCGAATTACACCTACCTCAAGATGAAGATGCCGGGACCGAAAGGTGTAACACCCCAGGTGTTTATTAAAGATAAATACCTCAATTAGTTGTGTTAATCAAGGTTAATTAGCTCCTAAACATGTTTGACATGATTGGGCACACATTTGCACAAAAGACCTTGGTCAAAATCCCCACACCGTGGTCAAAACCATAGATCTCAAAAAGGCTGATTCGGTTTTCTTGCGCGTTCTCCAAATTTCACTATAGAAGTTCAAAATTGGCCAATACGAAAGTTGTTCGTTATTTCCGGGAACAGATTTTTTGTAATTGGCGGACATTCCAATTTTGAGTGCAAATTGGCCAAAAACCGGTTTGACTGCACTGTGAATAGTAATTCGAGCCGTGAAAATCTGCAACTTTGGTCGACGTTCCCGGGCAAACCGTTCATCAAAACATATGTCGCCCTTTGGGAAAGTTGTAGGTCTATAGCTCCTCTACAACTTTGCTTTTTGGAGATTTTTGAGTTGCATTCAAAATTTTTGAGTTACGCAATTTCGAAAACCGGTAAATGAAATAGAAAGCGAAGCGAGCAGACCGCCGTCGTCTCGCGCTCCAGAGCGCCGCGCCGGTTCCGTCGGCCACGTGCCGTGCGCGCGGGGGCTGCGGCGTACGGATCCTCAAGTCCCTCGCGGTGGACCGCGCACCGTGGGCCCTCCGCCCATTTGCCTCCCCGTGCACCGCGCCCCGGGCGGGCGGACGGGCCGGCCGGGGGCCACGCGCGCGCGCCGGCTCTGCCGCCGCACGCGCGCGCGCGCATGCGGGCCGTCCAGCTGGTCGCGCCGCGCCGTAGGATACCTCGCCCTCGTTCCCGTCGTCCGCGCGCGCGCGCAAAACACCCTGAGTCGCACGCTGTTCCGCGCCGCCTGTACCGCCGCCGTCTCCCATAGCCGACGCCGCCGAGCAAGTCCAGCCGCACCCATCCACCACCGTCCAGTCCTCCTGTCACACTCCTCAGGCCCGCCTGCAGCTAGCCCGCCGCCCTTGCTTCGCACATGTATAGGGTTTTTTACGTACGGTTTTTGAATTAAAAATTCAAACTCGGTTTGGAGTGTTTTTAGTGTGATTTAAAATATACACATGCTATGAACTTGAATTTTGGACATGTTGTTCTTTATAGAATGTCTAGATTTGTGGCCAAAGTTTGCATGATTTTGATGTATATATTTTCAGTTATGATTTATTTAAGCTTCATGCTAGAATAAGTTTGATGCTTTTTATAGCCCCTTTAATGAACTTTTCTTTGAGCACAAGTGCACCCTAGGGCTTTGACTTGATGATTAGTACCCCTGGTGTGGTGGATGTGAATTTAGGGAATTGTTTACTAAGTGTTTTGGATTTAATCTTGTGTAGGAGTTTAAATTCAAAATCTGAAAAATAAATTGATTTTGCAACCATGCTTTGGTCAGAAACTCATTTTGGGAATACATGACGCGCAGGAGAAAGTTGAGATCAAAAAGTTTATTAAATCTTTTTATATGAATTAATGTAGATTTACTAGGCTGTAATTTGTCTTTTTCGTATAAATTAATTTATAAATGATCTTAGGCCAAATTTTGGTGTGAGAGCTTAAACTAAGCATATGTTGCTGTGTGCAAAAGATTAGGCTCATTGGAAGTGTTTTTGATTTAATTTGGATGTATGGTTGAAAGGCTTGTTGTAAATAATTAAAGAAAGAAATGGAAAATTAAAAGTGCTAAATTGTGAAATCATGTGTGTTTCTGTTTTTATTAAATTAAACACACCCCCTTGCTGTTTGGTGAAGTTAAGTAAATTAAATTGCTTAGATGTGCACACAATCACCATCAAAATAGCGTTTTGTTATTTAACAAACACACTAATAATTTCTGTAAGAAAATAATGTTGTTTGGATGAATGTGTCCAACAAGAGTTGGTTTTGTGGTAATTCTCCCACCTTCACCATAACCTGATGCATGTGCATGTAAACATGTAGATATTCTCGACGGAACATATACGCTCACCCAGGAGGAGGAAGGAGCAGCTAGCGGAGAGGTGAATCAGTTGAGTGTGCAGCAAGACCTGGACCAAAGTCCAGAAGAGCCAAAGGCTTGTTTGGGTGCTGAGTATGAGGAAGGCAAGCACCGGTTTCATCTAACCCATTTTATAAATGAAAATCATGTCCTTTACTTTTCAGCACTTTCTTCTTTAATTTGTGCATTTAAGTTTCGGAGTTGTTTTGAAACCTAGATGCATGATCCTTAGGACTCCTATGCTCTTTTACTAGTATGTTAGGAACGTTAGTGCCATGCTCTAAGGATACGGTAGAAGTCGAGTAATGACTCATTGCTCGTGAGATATAGGATGCTTATGTTGGAATCACAAGTTGGTTAAATTGACTCGCTCATGTGGTAAGAGCAATGGGTTCGGTCTCGACCGAGTAGCATGGTGCTGGTCCTAAGCTATTGAATGTACCAAGTACTTGTCGGGAATGGGACCGGTAAGCCTAGTACCTTCGAACCGGGGAGGGATCTTTCTAGCTACCCTCTTGGGATGTGTCTCCGGGCTAGCTACCCGTGGTATAGTGTGTGAGTACGGACTGGTTGGGTTAGACCCTCCGGATAACCGTGTACCAGAGTTTGTAGCGTCTGATCCTAAACTGTGGGATGTTGAGAACCGCCTGGTTGGGGTAGACACTGCACTTGGTCTACCTTCTTCCGTGTATCTTGGGTTTACCTTGCAAGGATATAAATCGATCGATCGTCGGTCACTCGCCGTTATCTGAGTCGGCTTGACCACTGGCTACCCCATGTTTATTTATGGAACATTTTGGATTAATATTGTTACCTGTTTAATATTGTTTGCACAACATGCTTGTTTAGTGCAGGTGCTCACATAGAATGGTTAACATACTAGAATATGAGCTAAAACTTGAAAATAAGGATCCACTCTTAGTCACTTTTGGCAAAACCAACCCACAAGCCAAAAAGCCTTGCATGTCTAAGTCTTGCTTTACTTTTTGTCGGGTAAGTCTTGCTGAGTATTAGTACTCAGCCTTGATTAATTCGTGGTTTTCAGGTAATCCTATCTGGCCTGGTGTTATTCCAGAAGGATGGGAGGTTGAATGGGAGAACGATGATGATGAGTGATATGCATGGATGACCTCCTATGTGTATCACGCGTTAGTTTACTTTCCGCTGTTTAAACTCTGAATCACTTTTACTTTCATGTACGAAAAACCTGGTTTGTAATATTAAGTACTTAAGAACTTGTGAACCTTTATGTAATGTAATGTTGTACTCTGGTCCCGCCTTCGTGTGGGCTTAGCGCATATCAGCGATCCTGTTGTATGTGATTTACCGGGCTTTACGCGGCGGAAGTGACTTAATAATTCTTTATTATTGCTTAATGGCCACGGGGACCGGCTTAGGCGATAATACGGAATTATTTTGGGCAGTTCTGTCACAGCTGGTACCAGAGCGATGATATGCGCCAGAGTAATTAAAATACCTTAACAAACTTGTTTTTGGAATAAAATTTGCCAAGATTAATAATCTTGCTAAAAGAGTAGGACGTTAAGGTTTAATCTAGTCCGAGAGGCCCTAGAGGGAATTTTGGGTTCTTTCAGGTGGCTAGTATTCTATGGTGTATTTAGTCTGACTTCCAGCACATTTATTCTGTCAAAACTTACTTTCATGCACAACCATACTAGTTCATCACGTTTTGCCATACGTGGTGGTACCACGGGGAAGTCCCGTGAGGGACTAGTGGGACCTATTCCAATGGGTGTCACGTCGCGTACGAGTCTCGTCACGTTTTGCCATACGTGATGGTACCACGGGAAAGTCCGTGAGGGATGAGTGAGGCCTATTCCAATGGGCACTCACGTTGCGTCGAGTCTTAAATAGGACGCCGTCCATGCGGCGGCTTTACGCATGGATACCGTTTCTATAAGTGAACGGTAATGAATGTGGACGCTTTTGTGAGTCTTGGCACAAAAGGTCTTGAATATCCGTGATTTTCTGCGGGTACACTAACCACGGTTGTTAGGCACGGTAATTAAGAAACGAATAGCTTCCGACTAGTTATTATAGGGAGAGACGTTTATATATGCCCCTGCCACCGTGCGACTTCGTATTTGAGCTTAAAAGCTTTGTGAGGAAGTTTAGGACGCTTTTTGCATCATCTAAAAGCTATCAAACCAAAACTGAAGTCAATTCATGTGTTGCTTGGTCTCTATTTAATGTGTGTTTTGTAAGGACCAATCTTGCTAGTGTGATTGCTTTGATCAGGTGTTAAGCAAAATTGTAACTAGATGTTGTCCAAATTTTCTAAGGTTTATCTAGAAAATTTCTGGCTAGGTACTCGTTAGGGAAATTGTTCATCACCTAGTTAAGTTTGCTTTCTGAATTTTCAGGAGTTTAGGATGTTTTAAAACTGAAGTTAGGATCAAAATGGTTAGCCTACGTCTTGCTGAATTGCGGTCAAAATTCTGAGTTAGGCAGAAAACTCGAATCTTTACTTATAGTTCCAAACAGAATTTGACCTAAGAATCTACAGCAAAAATGTTCATTATCTAGCATAGCTCGTGCTGTGAAAATTTCATGGTAATTGAGTACTCATGTATTGAGTTATGGTCTTTTTAGTGAAGCTATGCCCTGCTGAATTTCTGGGCAACAACACTCTGAAAATGGATCTTTTGCACCCTTTTCCAATCTGAATTAGTTCGACCTTTGAATACCAAAAATGTTTATTATACAACATACCTTGTGCTGCCAAAATCTCATGGTCACCGGGTTCTTAATCTTAGAGACATGATCTTTTTAGTGAATCGCTGTCTTGCTGAAATTTCTGGGCAACAGCACTCTGAAAATGGATCTTTTGCACCTTTTTCCAATACGATATTATTCAACCTTTGAATACCAAAACTGCTCCTTAGGTATTTATCTACCTCCTGTAGAAATCTGACGGTCACTAGATTTTTAGTTTGAGAGTTATACCTAAACCACTAGGTCTCTGTCCTACTGAATTTCAGAACTAGTGATCTCTGAAATTCAAATTTTTAGGTCATCTTCCTTTGGGGTATAGAGCAAACCTTGAATATCAAAATGATTCATAATTTTGTGATAGCAATGCTCACAAAATTTCAGCATTCATGCATGTGTATATTGAGAAATATCGAATTTTAGTCAGTTACTGTTTGCTGTCCAAACTGCTAGACAGAGCTTTGGTAAATGAATTTTTCAACCCCAGTAAAAGTTAAATCTGTTCTGGAGTTGAATACCAAAGTTGTGGATTATGAAATTCTACATATGCTTACCAAAATTTAGAAATTTTTGACACCTGAGGCAAGAGATATGAATTTATTTCTAAGAGCTGTTGCTGTCCAAATTCTGAAAACTTCCAATAGAAGTCTCCTTAGACATGCCTATTTGCCATTTTGTTGGCAAAACTATGGATGCATATCTAATGGAATATCACATGGTTTCGATGGACGGAAATCCTCTCCTCAGTTTCAGAGGAGTAGTTGATATAGAGTCAAGCGGTAACAATCCATCACCGCCATCAAACTTGTGCCATGCATGTGGCTATTGCCTCCCATTTGGTGTGGTGATCCATGCATGAGGCTAGCTCAGTTTGAATATGCTCTCGCATAGCAAATGTGTTATTAGCACCATGAGAGCATGGCCCAAGCATTGGGTACCAAATGAAATCATTTGATAGCTGGGATTTTTCTTCCAGCGAAATCATGATAAGGTCTTCTTTTAATTTCCTTGGAATTTTTGGGAATAATTAAAAAGAAATATAAGCGTGGGTTGAAACTTTGTATTCTGCACGCTCATCAAAATTCAGCCTCCTCGTGTTCCTACTCTAAGAGTTGTGAACATGTTTGCGAACCTTGGCTTGCTCCACAACCGCCAAGGCAGAGTAGAGGTTTTCAGATTCGTGAGTATGATTTCTTAGCTGACGTGTTCACTCCCGTATCATGTGGGTATTCTCTTTGAAGCACTCAACTATTCCTGGATGTTGACATCATGGGTTCGATCACTATTGATCTCCCAACTTTGAAAATGTTTCTTTTTGACCTTGCTCAATGATTCTGAGGGCAATAAAATGAATACGAAGTATCGACACCTTCTTACCTACATAAGGAACATATCATATCTTTTGTCAAGTCAACTAAAACTCCGTTGTGCTCTTTTTCTTTGGTCATTTTCCCCACACTTTCTCTAGATAGGAGACAACACTTCAACTCCTTATAGCCATTAAACGTTGGTCCCATAACTTTCTGGCATTGGTATCCCAACTTTTCTCGCTCTAAAGTTCCTTGCCTCCAACTTGATTTCCCCCCTATGCTTGCTCACAAACAAATAAATAAATTCACGTTTATAAGTGTGAAGAATCTTGTGGCATGCAAAGTGGAGCATTTTGTCACAATGCATATGCGTACCTTAACAACACATTTTCATTACGCATTATATAACTTGTGCATTTGGGAAATCTTGGGTGACTAACTTGCATAGGTATTTAAAAAAAATCCTTCTACTCTACCTTCCTTGTGGTTGATGATGTTTCCCTAACTAAAGGTGTCGCGACGGAACCTAGGGTATCATGTGGTCTGCAGCCATGTGATTATCACAAGGAGCGCACTGGGTATCTTGGGTTATGGAAAATGACTCACCACAGTTTTGTTCCCTACTCTTTGATTGCTTCCCCCTTTTCTTAACTAACTCCATGGGTGCAATAAAGCATACTGACTATGCACCATGAGCAACATATCTCATGAGCATATGCATCACGCATTCATAAACATGGGCATCATCATGGGTGCAATGCATCATCCCCACATCATGTGCATCTCTCATTAGGCATCATGATCTCGGCACCATATGTGTGTATGCATATTCATCATATGCACAATCATCATATGCACGTGCATCATTCCCATGCACTCATCATTTGAGCATCACCATGTGCACCATCCCATGGTGCACCAATCATTTATATGCATTGATATTGCAATCCTACCTGATCGGTGCTTCTTTTCAAATAATAATAATAATAATAATAATAATAATAATAATAATAATAATAATAATAATAATAATAATAATAATAATAATAATAATAATAATAAAGGAAGGATATCACCCTAAATCACTAACTCAATAAACTATGAGCAAGTTTGTTTTGAGATTTTTGGCCTCCATGTGCCTATTTCCCATCTTCCATTTTTGTTACTCATAGGAAACTTGTTGCTAAATGCTCTCTACAATTTTGGTATCCTTAAATATATCCTTTTAAGTTAACTTTTGACTCTTTGAGTTACCACCCCACTTCTGGTTACTCTCAGAAGGAAATTATGGAAATCTTAGAGCCCTTGCAGAACGTGTTTATTGACGATCCTTTAGTTAAGGAAATCCTTGTCACATCCACGGTTCAGTTCTCTGACCTCCCGATCTATTGCTACGTTTCCTTATTAATTGTTTCTATATTTGGGTTTTTGTTCTCTTGGAGAAAACTGATCGGATCCTCATGGAATTTCAGGGAAATGGAATCCACCACAGGAGATCCGGTCAATCTTGGACCCAATGAGATGTTCCCGTCTTTTCCACCAACACAGGAGGTGGTGGATATCTTTGCCAACACCATGAAAATTTTGGAGGGCCAAAATTTGGTGTTAAGCCAACTAGTGCAAAATGTCATCCATAATCATTATCAAGGGCTATCGCAAACTAGTCTATCCGACAGTCTTTCCCAAGAAATTTCAGAATCTATTATGGAGCAAGTCTATCTATTCAATCTATTGATGAATCATGAAGCTCAAAATCAACGTAACCAAGATTCCAATCAGCAACTCCTAGATTCACTCATGCCACCGTCCCAACTTCCTATGGACCTTAGGGAGGAAGAAAGAAGGAGTAAGAGTCACAATCGAGATTTGCCAAAGATTGACTTGAATGGATGGGAAATTACATGCACCGAACTTCCCTCCCGTGAGAAAAAGCCAAGCAACCCAGCTAGTGTTGTGGATCGGCCCATCAAAACCCGGTGGGTCCCAAGGTCCAATACACCCACACCTCGTCTCGCTTCAATTGTAGAGAATCTGGGCATTTTGTCAGGGAGTGCCCGAAAACTGAGCAGAACAAGCCAAAACGACATGGTCGAGGCTCAAGAGCCAAGCAGGGAAGTCAAGGCAAACGACCAAAACCCCAAGTGAAACAAGGCAAACATAACTTCGCGGGTATACATCTCTATTTGAGAACAACCTCCCCTAAGCAAGCCATTTAAATTCCTAATCTCGGGACGAGATTTCTTTTAAGGGGGGTAGATTGTAACACCCCAGGTGTTTATTAAAGATAAATACCTCACTTAGTCGTGTTAATCAAGGTTAATTAGCTCCTAAACATGTTTGACATGATTGGGCACACATTTGCACAAAAGACCTTGGTCAAAATCCCCAAACCGTGGTCAAAACCATAGATCTCAAAAAGGCTGATTCGGTTTTCTTGCGCGTTCTCCAAATTTCACTATAGAAGTTCAAAATCGGCCAATACGAAAGTTGTTCGTTATTTCCGGAACAGATTTTTTGTAATTGGCGGACATTCCAATTTTGAGTGCAAATTGGCCAAAAACCGGTTTGACTCGCGTTCGTGAACGATGAATTCGAGCCGTGGAAAATCTGCAACTTCGGTCGACGTTCCCGGGCAAACCGTTGATCAAAACATATGTCGCCCTTTGGGAAAGTTGTAGGTCTATAGCTCCTCTACAACTTTGCTTTTTGGAGATTTTTGAGTTGCATTCAAAATTTTTGAGTTACGCAATTTCGAAAACCGGTAAATGAAACAGAAACTGAGCAGACCGCCGTCGTCTCGCGCTCCAGAGCGCCGCACCGGTTCCGTCGGCTACGTGTCGTGCGCGCAGGGCTCCGGCGTACGGATCCTCGAGTCCCTCGCGGTGGACCGCGCACCGTGGGCCCTCCGCCCATTTGCCTCCCGTGCACCGCGCCCGGGCGGGCGGACGGGCGGCCGGGGGCCACGCGCCGAGCGCCGGCTCTACCACGCGCGCGCGCGCGCATGCGGCCGTCCGGTGGTCACGCCGCGCCGTGGGATACCTCGCCCTCGTTCCCGTCGTCTCGCGCGCGCGCAAAACACCCTGAGTCGCACGCTGTTCCGCGCCGCCTGTACCGCCGCCGTCTCCCATAGCCGACGTCGCCGAGCAAGTCCGGCCCGCACCCATCCACCATCGTCCGGTCCTCCCGTCACACTCCTCGGGCCCGCCCCGCCGCCTAGCCCGCCGCCCTTGCTTCGCACCGAGGCCGGGGCGTCCGCTCGCCGAGGCTCCAACGGCGCAGCACCTTGCGCCCCGCTGCGGTGTGCCGGCGGTGTCGACTCCGGCCGGAAACCTCCTCAAACCGCCCTACCAAGGTCATTAGAAGCCCCAGGGATGGTCCTCCGGCCAAGACCGGCCACCGCCGGCCGCCAATCTCGCCACCGGCGGGGTCCCATGGCCGCCGGGGACTACATTGTAGTAACTGCAATCTTCCCAGGGAGATTTATGTAAACCAAGGGCATCTGCGTAAATTCGAAAAATAAGTTCGAGGGCCTTTCCTGCAAATGTGTTATTAGGGTTACAGCAGTACTTCGAAAAATCATTAAAAATCGTAGAAAAATCAGAAAAAATGTAAAACCAATTTTGTTGGTTCCGTGGTGAAGAAATCTATCTTTTCTAGAAAACATGTATAGGGTTTTTCTGTACAGTTTTTGAATTAAAAATTCAAACTCAGTTTGGAGTGTTTTTAGTGTGATTTAAAATATACACATGCTATGAACTTGAATTTTGGACATGTTGTTCTTTATAGAATGTCTAGATTTGTGGCCAAAGTTTGCATGATTTTGATGTATATATTTTCAGTTATGATTTATTTAAGCTTCATGCTAGAATAAGTTTGATGCTTTTTATAGCCCCTTTAATGAACTTTTCTTTGAGCACAAGTGCACCCTAGGGCTTTGACTTGATGATTAGTACCCCTGGTGTGGTGGATGTGAATTTAGGGAATTGTTTACTAAGTGTTTTGGATTTAATCTTGTGTAGGAGTTTAAAATCAAAATCTGAAAAATAAATTGATTTTGGTCGAAACTCATTTTGGGCATACATGACGCGCAGGAGAAAGTTGAGATCAAAAAGTTTATTAAATCTTTTTATATGAATTAATGTAGATTTACTAGGCTGCAATTTGTCTTTTTCGTATAAATTAATTTATAAATGATCTTAGGCCAAATTTTTCTGTGAGAGCTTAAACTAAGCATATGTTGCTGTGTGCAAAAGATTAGGCTCATTGGAAGTGTTTTTGATTTAATTTGGATGTATGGTTGAAAGGCTTGTTGTAAATAATTAAAGAAAGAAATGGAAAATTAAAAGTGCTAAATTGTGAAATCATGTGTGTTTCTGTTTTTATTAAATTAAACACACCCCCTTGCTGTTTGGTGAAGTTAAGTAAATTAAATTGCTTAGATGTGCACACAATCACCATCAAAATTGTGTTTTGTTATTTAACAAACACACTAATAATTTTTGTAAGAAAATAATGTTGTTTGGATGAATGTGTCCAACAAGAGTTGGTTTTGTGGTAATTCTCCCACCTTCACCATAACCTGATGCATGTGCATGTAAACGTGTAGATATTCCCGACGGAACATATACGCTCACACAGGAGGAGGAAGGAGCAGCTAGCGGAGAGGTGAATCAGTTGAGTGTGCAGCAAGACCTGGACCAAAGTCCAGAAGAGCCAAAGGCTTGTTTGGGTGCTGAGTCTGAGGAAGGCAAGCACCGGTTTCATCTAACCCATTTTATAAATGAAAATCATGTCCTTTACTTTTCAGCACTTTCTTCTTTAATTTGTGCATTTAAGTTTCAGGAGTTGTTTTGAAACCAAGATGCATGATCCTTAGGACTCCTATGCTCTTTTACTAGTATGTTAGGAACGCTAGTGCCATGCTCTAAGGATACGGTAGAAGTCGAGTAATGACTCATTGCTCGCGAGATATAGGATGCTTATGTTGGAATCACAAGTTGGTTAAATTGACTCGCTCATGTGGTAAGAGCAATGGGTTCGGTCTCGACCGAGTAGCATGGTGCTGGTCCTAAGCTATTGAATGTACCAAGTACTTGTCGGGAATGGGACCGGTAAGCCTAGTACCTTCTGAACCGGGGCGGGATCTTTCTAGCTACCCGCTTGGGATGTGTCTCCGGGCTAGCTACCCATGGGATAGTGTGTGAGTCTGGATCGGTCGGGTTAGACCCTCCGGATAACCGTGTACCGCAGTTTGTAGCGTCGATCCTAAATTGTGGGATGTTGAGAACCGCCTTGTTGGGGTAGACACCGCACTTGGTCTACCTTCTTCCGTGTATCTTGGGTTTACCTTGCAAGAATATAAATCGATCGATCGTCGGTCACTCGCCGTTATCCGAGTCGGCTTGACCACCGGCTACCCCATGTTTATTTATGGACATTTTGGATTAATATTGTTACTGTTTAATATTGTTTGCACAACATGCTTGTTTAGTGCGAGTGCTCACATAGAATGGTTAACATACTAGAATATGAGCTAAAACTTGAAAATAAGGATCCACTCTTAGTCACTTTTGGCAAAACCAACCCACAAGCCAAAAAGCCTTGCATGTCTAAGTCTTGCTTTACTTTTTGTCGGGTAAGTCTTGCTTCGAGTATTAGTACTCGGCCTTGCTTAATTCGTGGTTTTCGGTTAATCCTATCCGGCCCGGTGTTATTCCGGAAGGATGGGAGGTTGAATGGGAGAACGATGATGATGAGTGATATGCATGGATGACCGCCTATGTGTATCACGCGTTAGTTTACTTTCCGCCTGTTTAAACTCGAATCACTTTTACTTTCATGTACGAAAAACCTGGTTTGTAATATTAAGTACTTAAGAACTTGTGAACCTTTATGTAATGTAATGTTGTACTCGGTCCCGCCTTCGTGTGCGCTTAGCGCATATCGCATTTTGTTGTATGTGATTTACCGGGCTTTACCCGGCGGAAGCGACTTAATAATTCTTTATTATTGCTTAATGGCCACGGGGACCGGCTTAGGCGATAATACGGAATTATTTTGGGCGGTTCTGTCACAAAAGGTATCATCACTGTGGGCTCGTCGATCGAGCATGCGTTCGACTGTGACGTCGAGTGCGTGGAGCACGCTGAAGCACTAGCGCTGGATGAAGCGCTCGTGGCGAGCATGGAGAAGCTGGTCAACGAGGACCTCGACTCCATCGCCAAGCATGCCGGCAGCTTCGAGGCTGCCGAGCAGACCAAGGAGGTGCCCCTCGACCCTACTGCCCCCGAGGGCAAGGCGTTGAGGGTCAGTTCTACCCTCGACCCGAAATAGGAAGTGGTGCTCGTCGACTTTCTCCGCGCCAATGCCGACATCTTCGCGTGGAGCCCCTCGGATATGCCAGGCATCCCGAGGGAGGTCGCCGAGCACTCCCTTGATATCCTACCTCACTCCCGAGCCGTGCAACAATGGCTGCATCGCTTTGACGAAGAGCGACGCCGCGCGATCGGAGTGGAGCTGCGGAAGCTCCTCGAGGCCGGATTCATCAAGGTCTTTCACCCTACGTGGCTAGCTAATCCTGTACTAGTTAAGAAAAAAATGGGAAGTGGCGGATGTGTGTAGATTACACTAGTTTGAATAAAGCATGTCCCAAATTTCCTTTCCCCTTGCCACGAATCGATCAAATTGTTGACTCAACTGCAAGGTGTGAGCTACTGTGTTTCCTTGATGCCTATTCCGGGTACCACCAAATAAAGATGAAAGAGTCCGACTAGTTCGCGACTTCATTCATCACGTCGTTCAGGATGTTCTGCTACGTAACGATGTCGTTTGGCCTCCGAAACGCGGGCGCTACAGACCAGTGATGTATGCAACACGTCTTTGGAGACCACATCGGGTGGACCATTGAGGCCTATGTAGATGACGTAGTCGTGAAAACCAGGAAAGCAGACGACCTAGTTAAAGACCTACGCGTTGCGTTCGATTGCCTGCGGGCCAACGGGGTGAAACTAAACCCCGAGAAGTGCGTCTTCGGAGTGCTACACGGCATGCTGTTGGGGTACGTCGTTTCCTAGTGCGGCATCGAGCCCAACCCCGAGAAGGTCGTGGCCCTCGAACGGATGGGCCCGATTCGAGACCTCAAGGGGGTCCAAAAGGTGCTGGGGCGCCTCGCCGCCTTGAGCTGCTTCATCTCGCGGCTCGGTGAAAAGGGCTTGCCCCTCTACCGACACCTGAAGAAACACAAGCGCTTCTCCTGGACCGTCGAGGCCCAAGAGGTGCTTAACAAACTCAAGGCGACGCTCGCCATGCACCAATCTTAACGCCGCCCCAGGGTGGCGAGCCTCTGTACCTCTACATCGCCACAACCACTTAGGTGATCAGTGCCGTCATCGTGGAGGAGCGCACGGAGGAGGGGCACACCCTACCAGTCCAAAGGCCCGTATATTACATTAGTGAAGTGCTATCCGAGACCAAGGCGTGCTGCCCGCAGATCCAGAAGCTGCTCTAAGCAGTGGTGCTCGTGCGGCGCAAGCTCCGGCACTACTTCGAGGCCCACCTGGTTATGGTGGTCTCCTCGTTCCCGTTGGGGGAGATCATCCGCAACCCGGACGTGGTGCGCAGGATCGCCAAGTGGTCTGTGGAACTTATGGGCGAGACGCTCGCCTATGCGCCACGCAAGGCAATTAAGTCCCAGGTCCTGGCGGATTTCATCGCCGAATGGACGGATACACAACTGCCATCGTTGCAGATCCAGGTCGGGTGCTGGACCCTCTATTTCGACGGGTTAGTGATGAAAATGGGGGCGGGCGCGGGCTCACTCTTCATCTCACCCCTCGGGGAGCACATGAGGTACGCGGTACGCCTACATTTCCCCGCGTCGAACAACATGGCGGAGTACGAGGCCCTTCTTTGCGGCCTCTGAATCACCATCGAGACAGGCATCAAACGCCTCGACGTCCAGGGAGACTCACATCTCGTGATTGACCAAGTCATGAAAAATACGAGCTATCACAACGACAAGATGAAGGCCTACTGCAACGTCATACGAGCCCTCGAAGACAAGTTCTACTACATCGAGCTCAACCATGTTCCCCGCCGGTACAACGAGGAGGCGGACGAGCTCGTCAAAATCGCGTCGGGGCAAATCACCGTCCCCCTGAACATTTTTGCGTGGGGTGTCGCAAAACCGCCTGTCAACCTTGAGCCGACACCCTCGAGTTAGGAGGAACCCTCGGGGGCTCCTTCGAATCCAGCGGGCGCGGAGCCTATGGACGAGGACCCCTCGAACGAGGCATTTGTGCTCTCCCTGCTCGAGGGTTACGGTGCGGACGAGGCCGAGGCCATGGACACAGAGCCAGCCCCCCGCGCGGAGCACTAGCGGGCCAAGTACCTCACCTGGATGGATCGAGGGGAGCTTCCCTTGGATCGGTCCGAGGCCAGACGCATCGCCAGGATGGCCAAATCGTTCACCCTCGTTGATGGCGAGCTGTACATGAAGCGTCGCGTCAGGCGTCTTGCAACGGAGCATACCAATCCCCTAGGGGCGCCAGCTCCTCCGAGACATCCATGCAGGCGTGTGTGGCCACCACGCGGCGCCGCGCACCCTCGTGGGCAACGTGTTCCGCCAGGGCTTCTACTGGCCCACTGCGTTCGTTGACGCCAGCGAGATCGTGCGCACCTGCGAAGGGTGCCAATTCTACGCCCGCAAGATCAATCTCCTAGCTCACGCCCTCCAGACGATCCCCATCACATGGCCTTTTGCCGTGTGGGGGCCGGACATTGTCGGGCCCTTGCGAAAGGCGCCCGGGGGCTACACCAACCTGCTGGTCGCCATAGACAAGTTCTCCAAGTGGGTCGAGGTGCGCCCAATCACAAACCTCAGGGCAGAGCAGGCCGTGACGTTATTCACCGATATCATCTACCGGTTCGGGGTGCCCAACTCCATCACCACCGACAACGGGTCCCAGTTCACCGACAGGAAGTTCCTGGAGTTCTACGACAAGCATCACATCCGCGTGAATTGGGCGGCTGTCGCACATCCACAGACCAATGGTCAAGTGGAGCGGGCCAATGGCATGATATTACAAGGCCTCAAGCCCAGAATCTTCGACAGGCTGAACAAGTCTGATCGAAAATGGCTCCAGGAGCTGCCGACGATCGTGTGGAGCCTCAGAACCACCCCGAGCAGGGCCACGAGATTCACCCCGTTCTTCCTGGTCTACTGCGCGGAGGCCGTTCTCCCCACGAACTTGGAATACGGGTCACCCAGAGTCAGGGGCTACGACGAGAGCACCGACCAGCGAGCCCGCGAGGACTCGCTGGACCAATTGGACGAGGCCCGCACCGTGGCCCTGATGTACTCAGCAAGATATCAGCAGGCCATGAGGCGGTACCAGGCCCGAAAGATATGGCGTCGAGACTTCAACGAAGGGGACCTAGTCCTAAGGCTGCACCAAGGCAATCGAGGTCGCCACAAGCTGTCGCCCCCATGGGAGGGACCCTACGTCGTTGTCAAAGTGCTCAAGCCCGACACCTACCAGCTGGCCGACGAGGACGGCGAGGAACACACCAACGCTTGGAACATCCAACAGCTACGTCGCTTCTACCCTTATAAAGGATTTCCAAGTTTTTTGTAATTTACATACCCAACACCCCAGTTGGCTGTACAAATGTAAATACCATCGAATTAATAAATCAAAGGGCGACTCAGCTTTCCCCTGAAAACCAAGTCCCCCTCGGGGGCTACTACGGGGGGGCATCCCCCCAAAAAATGGTCCCATTTTTTCGCAAAAATTCATCGCAAATGTGCTCAGTATGCCTCGACCTAAACTTTGGGCGAATCTACACGGGACGCAAGTAGCCAAAGGGCGAAGAAGCGCGAGTCGGGGATAGCCCACGCCTCCAGCAGGATACGGCCCTTCCCCCTCGTCACTTTGCCTACAAACTACTCGTGCGAGCGAAACATTCCCAGCCAAGGTTCACCTAAGAAAATAGGGAGGGCAGAACAACACAGCTGTCAAAATAAATAACGAGTACTTCAATTTACAAACATCTAAATGTTTCAAACAGAAACTGTTTATTACATAGTCGCGCAGCTTGAATGTCAACACTAAAAACATAAAGGGCTCGAACGCCCAGCTACTTTTAGGCCTCGGGGCCACCGGCGGGAGGAGCATAAGGAAACAGGAAGTCCATGAAGTCTTCGGCGAGGACGTTGGTGGCAGGAGCAGCAAGCACGTCCGCACGGTTCATCGCCACTTCATCGTCGACGCCGACGGGTACGACATAGCCCGTGGAGACGGCCTCGAGGTCGACTTGGTAGTGGGGAGCCACCACGCCGAGGGCCTTCTGGACACCCAGGTGAAGGGCGCGGTGCATGTGATGGGTGATGTGCCTGCTGAGGGCGCAGAGGCGACTCGCCATCGAGCTCCCGGCCTGCACCTCGCCTTCCTCGACCCCTTGACACGCCTCGAGGGCTGCGGCCCGCAGCACCTCCAACTCCTGTTGTGAGGAGTTGTAGGCCGTCTGGACAGCCTGCGCCTGGGTTGCTGAGTTCCCAAGGGCGGTCTGCAGTCCTGAAAACCAAAACCGAGAAACAAAAATTGGGAGCAGATCCCAAACACACCGAGCCAACAAGCGAAAGGCAAAGAGAGGCGACTCACCCTCGACCTGCTTCTTCTTCGTCTCGAGGGCCGCACGCGCGGTCTCAGCCGCTTGCTGCAGGCCAAGGATCGTAGCTTCCTGTTCCTCGACAGCCTAGCGCTAGTCCTCGTGGGAGACGCTCAGCTGGTTCAGCTCCCCGTCGAGCCGCGAGGTCTCCCCGTCCCAGAGCTTGAGGGTGGCCCGCGCCTCCTCGAGCACAGCACGCTTCCGCTGGAGTTGGCCCTGCGCCTCCTCCAACGCCACGTGCTCAAGCTCGAGGGTAGCTCGGGCCTCCTCGAGAGCGGATCGCTCCTGCTGAAGCCGAGCCTCTGCCTGCTGGCGCGCGCTCTGCTCCTGCTGGAGCTGCCCCTCCACCGTGGCGAGAGCGGTAACCTTCTCCGCCAGCTCGACCCTCAGCTGCTCAGCCTCCTTAGCCTTCTCCTCGGCCTGACTCTGCCAAGACCGTGCTCCCTCGAGGGTTGCACGGTCCTCTTGGAGCTGAGCACGAGTCGAGGCCACCTCCGTCTCCCACTCCGCCGCCACGGTCCGCATCGCGGCCAGGTCCTCGCGCGCCTTCAGCAGGGCCTCGTCTCTCTCCAGGAGCACAACCCCCACCTGGTCCACCGTGGAGCCGCCTTCAACAGTCCGCGCGCCCCGCTCCAGGAGCTCGTCCCGCACAGCCTTGGGCCGATACTCCAGCCACCCGTTGTCGGTGGGTAGGGCCTCGACAAGGGCGTCAAGGGTGTCGTACTGGTCCAGGTACCAGTTGCGCTCGGAGCTCAGCTGATCAAGGAGGTCATACCTCTCTCGAGCTCGGCCCTCCAACTCCTGTCACCAGCGGACAAGGTGTGGAAGAAAGCAAAGTCAGGAAACACGCGGATGCAGAAGCGACAAGGGAAAACTTCGAATTCAACGACAAGAACGCACACCTGAAAAAAGCCACCACGCGGGACCTGCGTGGATCCGCAACGCCTCGTTCAGTGTGTTGTTGAGAGAGGCGTCGTGGTCTCGAAACTCCTGCCACAACGCTTACTCGGCCTGGGCCTCGTTGAAGTGGGCCAGTGGTGCACTGACGTGCTCTCGCTCCTGCCCCGGGCGCACTACGGTGACGTCTGAGGTGGGCAGGACGGCGCATGACGATGAGGCCTCGGTGCCGTGTGTCGGCTGCCGCGGCATCACGCGGTTGTCCTCCCGCATCACCGCACCCCCCGCCGCAGGGCTCGGGGGGCGGCGTGGGCCGCTCTCCCACTAGCCCCACCCGGCGGCGGGGAGTCGTCGTCGGGGATGTCCACCACGGCCGCCCGATCGACCGTGGTGGGGACGGGTTCCCGGTGGAACCGCCGATGCGGCGGTCGCCGCCGTCGTCGTGACCGCCGTCGCCTCCCGCCGCAACCCCGTAGCCATGGCCGGTGCCACGCGGGGGCTCACTTGTCACCGTCGCGCTCTCTCGCCGCCCGTAGCGCCCCGACAAGCGCGGACGCGTCCGACCTCAGCGCCTTAGCGGGCGCAAGGGCGGGGATGGTCGGTGCCACCCTTCGAACGCATAAACATGAAATTAAGCTCTAGCCCCTCGAAATCAGAGGCGCTCGGGGAGAACGACACTTACATCAAGCTGGAGAAGCCCCGCTTCCTCTTCCTCGAGGGTTCGGGAGGCGCCCCTACGACACCTGTCACCGCCGCCGTTGCGCTCGCCGACGCCCAAGCGGCGCCGCCGCCCTCGTGGTGCATGCGACCTCCTCTGGCGTCGACCGCCGGCGGCGGCGCCTCCGCGCCCGCCGCGGGTGCCTACTCCTCTACGGCCCTTGGCGACGGGGGCGGATGATTCCACCTCTCGGGGGGCGCCCCCTGTCGCTCTCCTATTCCTTCCCCTCGTCCGACAATGAGTTCTCCGGGGTCGCTGGAGGAGAGAGTCCCTGCTGCTTGTGCAGCCGGTACTCCTCATCCTGCTGCTCCCGGTGCTCCCGCCGCCGGATTCTCCTCTCCTTCTTACGCACCGCCTTTTCTTACTCCCCGCGCCGCGCGCGCGCGCGGGCGGCCGCCCGGGCCCGGGGCATTGGTGGGTCCGACCGTGGGGTGTCCACGGTCACCCTCTGCTAATAACATCCGTTAAGATCACACTGGCACATCGCGAGGAACCGAAAGGAAAGGTGAAGCCTACTTACCGGTGGGGCGTCGGGAAGCATGATGAACGACCAAACGTCGTCATTGTCGGTCGGCATGGTCCTAAGGTTGACTGCGCGCCTCGCCCTCGTCGTCGCGTACTCCCGAGGAAAACGCTCGCGCGGCAGACGCGAGCGTGCCAATGTTGTAGGGTCGGCCTCCTCGGTCATTTTGTAGATGCGGAGCCTCCTCTCCATGAGGGGGATGATCCGCCGGTGGTGTAGGTTGGAAAGAACCGAAGCTGCCCCTAGCCCGGCATCTGCCAGACTTTTCAGTCCGTTGAGGAGCGACTCCAGCCGATCCTGGCACGAGGAAGGAGATAAGTCGTGATGCCAAGTGCTGGTCTTGGCCTTCAGCACCTTGACGGTGTAGGGGGAGGCCAGCGCCCTCGTTGCGAGGGTAGAACCACCCCTTCTCCCACTTCGCGTTGTTAGACGTTATCATGCACGGGATGTACCACTCCTTGCGCAAGTCCCGCACTGAGAATGTCAGGCCGCCGGCGCGCACCGCTCTGCGTACTCGCGACTCGGTCGTGGCGACGTTGTGCAGCTCCGCGCAAAACAGGTGGATCCAGAGATCCCAATTCACGGGGATCCCCAGGAACCCTCGCAGATGCCGATGTAGGTGGCCGCCTGTGAGATCGCGTTGGGGGAGAAGTTGTGGAGCTCCACCCCGTAGTGGTGGCACAACCCACGCATAAAACGGCTCGCCGGCGCGGCGAAGCCACACTCATGATGCCGAACAAAGCTCACGACGTAGCCGAATGGCGGGTTCGGCTCCCGATCCGTCACCGGCGGAACAATCCATGCTAGGGCGCTCCCCCCACATTCGGCACCAGTTGCTTGCTGTTCACCAGCTCGCACAAGGTGAACTCCGTCACCATCAATCGAGTCCACGGCAGGGGATCCAACACCACGATGGGATGAGGCGGAGCCATTGCGGTTGGCGGCGCCGCGCGTGGACGAAGCAAGCGGCGAGCGAGAGCAAAGGGGCGCGCAGAGATGAAGCGAGCAGGAGGCAAGCGGCAAGGGGCAGCAGACGCTAAGTGATGGGGTAAGGGACTTCCCCCTCCCTCTCCTTCGATTTATAGATCCAGGGGAGCCGCGCTCCCCGAACCGCGCGTGCGCTGCGCGCATTAGCTGCAGGTGGCCGCATCCTCCACTGACTAGCGGGCCCCACATCGCCGAAACAGCCGGACGCGTGCGCACGCGCGATCATTACGGCGTGGCAACCGATGAGCCGCGGCGGCCGGTCACGTCCGCACCCCACGTCGCCCACTACGCGCGCGGTAGCGCCGCCTGAAAAGGCGCGCCTGCCGCGCAGGACTGCAGCCACGACTGTGGGCATTTAATGGCTTGGTCCCTTACCGAGTAAGCGTGACCCCTCGCACGGCCCGAGCCTAAGGCTCAAAAAAATCAGATCCTCGAAGGCCGACCAGTGGCCTCGAGACCCACTCGATGAGAGCGGGCGCCACAGGTGCCCTCAAATCCAGAGGACTACTGATCAGCAGCTTCGAGGGCCGGGTCGGCCGCGAGCCCATGAACTCTGCAGATGTACGGGGACACCTAATTGCCACCCCGCAACAGCCCTACTGATTAGGGGTTCGAATCCTGACCCTCGAAAGGTTCGAACAGGCGCCCCAGATCAACAGAGTTAGGGACGACGAGGGCGCGCGCATTCTAACCTATCCTCGAGCCCACCGGCTCGAGGGCGCCCCACGTGTCGTATTCAAGAGCCAACGAGGGCAGCTAATTGAAGGATCCCAATGAGGGAGAGCTTCCGCGCCCTCGGTCCCCAGCGAACGGGACCGAGCCCTGCCTAGCAAACCCGTGTAAGCGCTTTCATGGACGAGTCTCCGGGCCATGAGCCAACCCTTATCAAACGGGGCATGGGCGTCCACTTGAATCACCCGATAACAACTCAATGAGGAAGCCGCAATTCGCGACCTGCTCGATGGGATTTGTGGACGCCTCACCCCTCCGTCTCGCGGAGAGACGGCGAAGGGACGTATAAACAAGACGGAGAGCATCCCTCGATAGCCTTGACCGGGCCCAGGCTCGGGGGCTCGACGCACGACTGCACCTCTTGGCAATGCACCGAACGCAGATGCACACCAAGTACGTACGCATGGCATCGCCCAGGCCGGCTGAAATATTGTCGACGTCGGCTGAGACTAACACCTCACACACCGGTAGACTCTGCGAGAAAAAACCCTGCAGGAGCACTCACGCTCCTGCAAGGCTTCGGGGGCTACACCCGCGGGTGTGCTAGCGTGCCCCCACGGAACAGCACAGCATCCAGGAGGGAAGAATGTCCCATCAGCAAGCGTCAACCTCTGCGAGATCCTAACGGATATCACCACAGAGGCTCAGGGGCTACTGTCGGGGACAGCCCTGGGGGTCCCTGTCGGTGTTTTAACCCGGCAAACCTACCCAGGGGGTACCCGAGGTAGTAGATTGTGCAGTGAGGATCGTGATCGGGAGACTGAGAACTCGAAGGTATGCACTAGGACACGGGACACAAGATTTATACAGGTTCGGGCTGCCAGAGTAGCGAACCCTACGTCCTGTTTGGGGATCAAGTATGGCGCCCTGCGCTTGGTGTTGGTTGAGATCAGGTGCCCGGCTAGGTACCTGTCCCTCCTTTATATAGTCCAGGGGGTGGGTTCCTAGTCGGTTACAAGGCAGGAGTCCTAGTAGGATTAAACGAAACGAGTCCTAGTAGGATTACAAGGGAATTTTAGTAAGAGTCCGTCTTCATCCTTCCTTGCATGGGTACCCGGGGAGTATGCCCGACAAGCCCCCGAGCACATTGTAGTCGAGTGTAGTAGTTCGAGTAGTCTTGAAGTCTTTGTGAGTAGTTCTTGAGCGTCCTCGAGTACTGCTTGGAGAAGTCTTCAATAGTACTTGAACTGTCGCGAGGCTGGAAGGTGGTCCAGCTTATCAGTCTTGAAGTCGAGATTATATGGAAGTGCGATTGCAAAATCGCACTCCATATGGAGTAGCCCCCGAGCCTTAGTTTGAGTTGCA
This sequence comes from Cenchrus americanus, assembly GCA_947561735.1. Taxonomy (NCBI): domain Eukaryota; kingdom Viridiplantae; phylum Streptophyta; class Magnoliopsida; order Poales; family Poaceae; genus Cenchrus; species Cenchrus americanus. The sequence goes on from OX387240.1 coordinate 200,508,601, forward strand.
GACTCTAGCTGAGGGTCAATCTTGATTCTGAGTCTTCTGTCTTAAAAAACTTGAATGATGGGTGTAGCATAGCAGCCCCCGAGCCTTGAAATGATTAGGTAATCAATCCAAGGGTCTTCAGTGTTCGCGAAAGCCATCATCCGAGTACTCTTGCAGCGTGTAACCCCCGAGATAAGAGAGTCGTATGAGCCACATCGAGTATTTATTGGTGTGGAGCCCCCGAGCTTGAGAGCGAGCGAAGCATGCTGAAGTTATCCTCGAGTAGTATGTTGAGTGCAGCCCCCGAGCTGGAGAGATTCCGAGTAGTAATTTGGCATCGAGCCGTGGAGCTTGAGAAGTAGCCGTGCCGTCAAAGTGGACTTTAGATGTGACCAAAGTCGACTTTAGATGCCGGCAGTGCAGAGTTTAGAATGCGACTTAAAATCTAAAGTCGACTTTGTGCCGCACGGAGCGGACTTTGAGATGCGACTTGAAAATCGAAGTCGACTTTAGTTGCCGCACGAAGCGGACTTTGATATGCGACTTTGGAAGTCAACTTTAGATTGCCGTGTGAAATGGACTTTAGATGCGACTACAATAGTCGACTTTGCGCCACACGGGGTGGATTTAAGATGCAAAAAACGAAAAGCACTTTCCGGAAAGCCAAAGCGAAAAAATCAGAGAAATGAGTAGTTTTGCCACCAGAGCGGGCTTACGATTGCGACCGAAGTCGGCTTGTGCCACCGGAGTGGGCTTGGGTGCGACCGTTAGCGTCGACTTGTGCCACCGAAGTGGGCTTCAGTACCTGAGCCATGGATTTCAGACCCAAGGTACAATTGCCGCCAGAGCGGGCTTGAGGGTGCGACCGGAGTCGGCTTGTGTACGTAGACCATGGATTTCAGACCCAAGGTACGGTTGCCACCGTAGTTGACTTGAAGGTGCGACCAGAGTCGACTTGTGTACCTGGGCCATGGATTTCAGACCCAAGGTACGGAGCGCGAGTACTTAGGGTACTTGGACCCATGGTACAGAGCGTGAAGACCACGTGCAGCTAGGTTCCATTGTCGCCAGGACCCGAGGGCCACTTACAGCTAGGTTCCATCGAAGCTTACACATGTAGTATGCCACTGAAGCAGGCGAAGATGCGACCGGAGTCGACTTTAAGTTGCCGCACGGAGTTGACTTTAGAATGCGACTTTAGAAGTCGACTTTAGATTGTCGCGCGTAGCGGACTTTAGAAGCTACCTCCTTGGGATATCCCCCGAGTTGATGAAGTAGGCTCGAGGTGACTTGATTGATATACCCCAAGAGTAGTCAGCAGAGTGTAGCTCCCGTGAAAACCCACCGAGAAGCGTACACAAATGAGTAGTCGGCAAGTAGTCCTACATGATGAGGAGAACAATCCAAGAAAAGAAAACAGTAATCATTTAAATAAATGACTTAGCTGTTGCTGCCTGGGCAGACTGTTGATGAAGTCATGGCAGTTGGTGATGGAGCCGTGACGGTTGTTGCTGAAGTTGACTAGTCATAGTTGATTCCGACCAGTTGTTGGGGGCGTGACTGTCGTTCTCGACTAGTTTGGAAAACTAGTCGAGATGAATGGTCGACGCGATGCGACCGGAAGACGACGTCGCGACGGCACGCGGCGTACTCGACGTAGAGCCAGTGTCGCCGCAAGACGAAGTCCCGGCGCACGGAGTAGTCGACGAGTCGTGTGACGAGCCGCGCGACGTGCTGAGGCACCCGGACGCGCGGCGTAGGCGAAGTAGTCAACGGCGAGCGGCGAGACGAGCCGCACGACGTGATGAGGCACCCGGACGTGCGGCGTAGGCGAAGTAGTCGACGACGAGCTCGCGCGAGGCGAAGTAGTCGACGACGAGCGGAGTGACGAGCCGCGCGATGTGCCGAAGCAACCGGACGCACGGCGTACTAGAAGTAGACGACGACGAGCCGCGCGACGTGCCGAGGCACCCAGACGCACGACGGAGGCGAAGTAGTCGACGACGGGCCGCGTGATGAGCCGCGCGACGAGCCGAGGCACCCGGACGCGCAGCGTAGAAGTAGTCGACGACGAGCCTACGTGAGGCGAAGTAGTCGACGATGAGTCACGCGACAAGCCGCGCGACGTGCCGAATCAACCGGACACGCGATGTAGGTGAAGTAGTCGACGACGAGCCTGCGCGAGGCAGGGTTAACCGAACCATGGGTGGACTGGTTCCCACGGTTCAAAAATACCGGCTGGTAAACCGGTCAAACCGGCCGGTTTACTGGGAGGTTAAATTGTAGGCACGGTTTAGGGGTGGGAACTGAACCGGTTCATGTACCGGCCGGACCGGTTCCACCGGGAACCGGCCGAACCGGACCGGTTCCCACCGGTTTTGCGAACCCTGGCGCGAGGCGAAGTAGTCGACGACAAGCGGAGCGACGAGCTGCGTGACGTGCCGAAGCAACCGGACGCGTGGCGTAGTCGAAGTAGTCGCCGACGAGCCGCGCGATGTGCCGAAGCACCCGGACGCACGGCGGAGGCGAAGTAGTCGACGACGAGCCGCGCGACGTGCTGAAGCAATCGGACGCGCGATGTAATCAAAGCAGTCGACGACGAGCCTGCGCGAGGTGAAGTAGTCGATGATGAGTCACGCGACAAGCCGCGCGACGTGCCGAAGCAACTGGACGTGCGACGTAGGTGAAGTAATCGACGACGAGCCGCGCGACGAGCCGCGCGACGTGCCGAAGCACCCGGACATGCGGAGGAGGCGAAGTAGTCGACGACGAGCCGCGCGACGTGCCGAAGCAACCGGACGCGCGGCGTAGTCAAAGTAGTTGACGACGAGCCTGCGCGAGGCGAAGTAGTCGACGATGAGTCACGCGACAAGCCGTGCAACGTGCCGAAGCAACCGTATGCGCGACATAGGTGAAGTAGTCGACGACGAGCCTGCGCGAGGCGAAGTAGTCAACGACGAGCGGAGCGACAAGCCGCGTGATGTGCCGCGCGACGTGCAGAAGCAACCAGACGTGCGGCGTAGTCGAAGTAGTCGATGGCGAGCCACGCGACGAGCCGCACAATGTGCCGAAGCACCCGGACGCGCGGCGGAGGCGAAGTAGTCAACGATGAGCCGCGCGATGTGACGAGGCACCCGGACGCGCGGCAGAGGCGAAGTAGTCGACGACAGGCCGCGTGACGAGCCGCGCGACGTGCTAAGGCACCCAGACGCGCGGCGTAGGCGAAGTAGTCGACGACGAGCCTGTGCGAGGTGAAGTAGTCGACGATGAGTAACATGACAAGCCGCGCGACATGCCGAAGCAACCGGACGCGCGGCGTTGGTAAAGTATTTGACGACGAGCCTGCGCGAGGCAAAGTAGTCGATGACGAGCTGCATGAAGAGCCGCGCAACGTGCCGAGGCACCCGGACGCGTGGCGTAGGCGAAGTAGTCGACGATGAGCCTGCGCGAGGCGAAGTAGTCGACGATGAGTCACACGACAAGCCGTGCGACGTGCCGTAGCAACCGGACGCGCGGCGTAGGTGAAGTAGTCGACGACGAGCCTGCGCGAGGCGAAGTAGTCGACAATGAGCCACACGACGAGCAGCGTGACGTGTCGAGGCACCCGAACGTGCGGCGTAGTCGAAGTTGTTGACGACGAACCGCGTGATGAGCCGCATGACGTGCCGAGGCACCCGGACGCACGGCCTACGCGAAGTAGTCGACGACGAGCGGTGATACAAGCCGTGCGATGTGTCGAGGCACCCGGATACGCGGCGTAGGCGAAGTAGTCGATGACGAGCCGCACTACATGCCGAGGCACCCGGACGCGCAGCGTAGGAGAAGTAGTCGACGATGAGCGGTGCGACGAGCCGCGCGACATGCCGAGGCATCCGGACGCACGGCATATGCGAAGTAGTCGACGATGAGCGGCGCGACGAGCCGTGCGACGTGCCGAGGCACCCGGACACGCGCGCGTAGGCGGCGGAGTCGACGACGAGCCGCGACCGGCCCGCGTGACGAGACGCGCGACGTGCCGAGGCACCGGGACGCGCGGCATAAGTGAAGTAGTCGATGACGAGCCGCGTGACGTGTCACGCGACATGCCGAGGCACCCCGGACGCACAGCGTAGGCGAAGTAGTCGACGACGAGCCGCACGACGTGTCGAGGCAACCGGACGCGCGGCGTAGTCGAAGTAGTCGACGACGAGCCGAGGCACCCGGACGTGCGGCGTAGGCGAAGTAGTCGACGACGAGCCACGCGACGTGCCGAAGCAACCGGGCGCAAGGCGTAGTCAAATTGATCCTGCTTTGACAAGAGCAAGGTGACTTGCTTCAATGGATCTCGGCGAGTCGACGAGTAGATTGATCTTGTTGATGAGGGTCCTTCGAATTCGCCCGGTGGTGATGATCACCCCTACCTGGCGCGCCAGCTGTCGGTGTTTTAACTCGGCAAACCTACCCAGGGGGTACCCGAGGTAGTAGATTGTGCGGTGAGGATCGTGATCGGGAGACTGAGAATTCGAAGGCATGCACAAGGACACAGGACACAAGATTTATACAGGTTCGGGTCGCCAGAGTAGCGAACCCTACGTCCTGTTTGGGGATCAAGTATGGCACCCTGCGCTTGGTGTTGGTTGAGATCAGGTGCCCAGCTAGGTACCCGGCCCTCCTTTATATAGTCCAGGGGGCGGGTTCCTAGTCGGTTACAAGGCAGGAGTCCTAGTATGATTACACGGAACGAGTCCTAGTAGGATTACAAGGGAATTCTAGTAAGAGTTTGTCTTCATCCTTCCTTGCATGGGTACCCGGGGAGTATGCCCGACAGTCCCCTAAACAACTGGGGAAATCCCATTTTCTTTCGCGAATAACGCAAATGAACTCACAAAACATAACACACACAGTCACGGCCCAGTAGCGGGGGCCCACGGACCTATAGGCCTCAGCGGCCCACCAGAACAGTCAGCCCCAGCACCCCTCGGGCGAAACTCCGCTTCGCTCGAGGGGCATAGTGCCGCACTAACGAAGGTCCACCTTGCTCAAGGGATGGACGCCCCCTCAGGTGAGGCTTTGCCTCGCTCGAGGCTCTCGCGGGCTTGCTACTCCCACATCTGCTCCCCCGACCGGGGCATTTAATGTTCTGACACATGCAGGCGCCCGAGTCAAAGACGAATCCGCGCCACGCCTCTAACACGCCTGGGAATCATACCCCGGCGCTATTCTGCCAACCCTCCCGGTGAGGCCATCCCTGCTGTTGTACGGTACTGTGCGGTAAGGTCAAGGTCAGCTCCGTGACATTGTGCCACCCACTCAAGTACGGCCCACGTGTTGCGCCCTCGAAAGAGGCCAGCGGAGCCCTCGAAAGGGGTACGGGCGCCCATCTCGCGCCCACCCAGGACGATGTCGTGACGTCGAACCAGTGAGGCGCGTCTCCTCCGTCATCATCGGCCCTGTGCGGCCATCCCCGCCACCACGACGCCATCCCGGGCACTGCAGCGCCATCCCGGACGTTGGGGGAGTACGGGGTGTCAAGACGCTGCCATGCCAGCTGCTATGCACCCTACAGCTTCCCGTCAGCTGCACCCTCGAGTCAGCGTACGGACGACGACCGAGCGGGAAGCTCCCACGCCGCCACCCTCGAAGCCGCTCCAGGACGGATGCAGGGCACGCCACGACGCTCTGCCAGAAGCGAGATTCGCCAGGATGGTCATCTACTCCATGATACTGTGCACCATACCGCTACCGTTAACACCAAAATTTGGTAAGGAGTCCGACTTGTGGGTCCGGTTCGATAAAGAGTCCGTCCTGGTGGAAGGGAGGATATTTTCGCAGATATTCGGCAAAGAGATCCGCGGTCGGCTATCCCTTCTCTTTCGCTTCGGCAAAGGAACAGTAGAGCTGATTTTGCGGGATTGGACGGTGACGTGGCTCAATCAGGGAAGACGAATGGATGGATAGGCGATCGAGCTTAGAGATAAGTTAGGCAACGAATCCATTCGCAGTTGTACTCAACAGGGTATAAATATGACCCCTGAATGTATGTAACAAAAACAATCATTCTTCAATACACACCGGCCTTACGCCAAACCCTAGAGTCCCTTGTCGTGTCGTCGAGTTCTTCGAGAGGGCTAATCGATCCGTCGACCTCCGTGAGTACCGGCAACCTTGTATCATGTCTAGTATCATGCGGTGGATTTAGATCTGATGCAAGTAGTCTTGTTACCATGCTTCGTGTCATGCGGTAGATTCAAGCTTGGTTCAAGAGGGTTTCTTGTTAGATCATGAGTCATGCGGTAGGCTAAGATCTAGCTTGAAGCTAGTTATCGGCTCTATTGGATTTTGGCAAGATCCGATAGATTCATTAAGTTACCCCGTGTTATCTTGAGTTTTTACTTTATGTTTTAATTCATGTAACACATTTTTTGCCCAATCTAGATGGTTTTGGATCGGCTTTATCTCTTTTATGATCCTTGTTCGAGTAGATTTCATGTTTTAACACGTGGATCTTGTGTTTTCCGATAGCCGAAACCGAATCGATCTAGGTTGTTACGTGTTGCGGGTTCAAGCTTACTAATGTTCGTATAAATCTTGAAAGAGCCGGGTATCATGCGGTAGATGCGGGTTTTTGGGTTGCTTTGGAGCTAGTCATCCGTGGATTAGATTCCCAAACCAATCTGATAGATTTATTCGCTTGGTAATGTTTGTTCCTTCTTCATGGACCCCGAATCCATTGTTCGTCCGTATTCGGTTATGTTTTTCCACGAGTAGAACATGTGCGTTATTTATGCTTTAAATGATGTATGCTTTTAGCTTTCCATATTTAGATTGTATCATGCGGTGGATAGATCTATTTGTGGAAAGTGGTACGGTTTTTCATGCAAGTTGTATCATGCGGTGGATAGATTTGTTTGATATCGTACCCGACGGGTTTTAAAGTAACTAGACATGCGGTAGACTAGTGCTTTGGATCTATGCATGTTTGTTTAATACATGATCATGTTCGTGCTCTACTTTATTTATTTATTTAATACTAATCTTCATGGGGATCGGTCATGGCTTCGTGTGCATGTATTCTTGTTCAAACAAAGACCGATCGTTGTCATGCTTACGTCATCCATTCGGCAGTGTTACTTTTTCCCCTTTGCGGTTTCCCGAATGGCTGTGGTTCGTTGGCAGATAGCTTTCCATAGCTATGTGTCATCTTATTTGGCTTCTTAGCCGTAAATATGGAACTGTCTGGTACCACCTGGCAAGTTCCAAGCTTTGGTATCTAACCGCTTTGTCTTTTGTTAATTTTCGGGAAAAATTGACCGTAGCACGTCTTTCGGTCTCTCGCGCGTGTGAAGCCGCTTTGTTCGGCTTGCTGTGTGTTTGGCGTTGAGTGCACTTTTTGCGTCAACACACTTTTTGGCACGCCCAGTGGGACACAGCCGAATAGATTCAAGATGCCCCCGAAATCGCAGGGACCTCATGGATGTCAACCTTGAAGATCTTTCTCCAGAGCAGCGGCAGCAGCTCCAAGACGTCGTGGACCGGTTTCGCAGCGAAGTGTCTGCTGTCGTTCAAAAAGAATAGAAGCGGCGTCCCGTATCTGAAGAACGAAATGCCCGGGGTGTTGCGCCCGGGGGAGAGCGATACCACATCTCAAAGAAGAAAAAGAGGAATGCGCGCGAGTATTCCAAGAATCGAGCGGACTACATGCTTAGCAAGCACAACAAGGCTTTCCTCGGATCGCTCCAGGCAGATGATGGTGGCCGTCTTTGGCCCGGCATGGAGCAAGCGTTCGGCAAGGCGCCCGTCCGGGGGGGCACCGTGGAGCCGGGGTGAGTCAAGCTCTCCCGCGCCGTTGCGGGGCCGACCACGGCGCCTCCTCCTCGCAGCTCGGAAGCCAGCCAAGCGTTCCGGCCTCCTCCGCGGGGGCACCGGGGGCCGCCCGGCGCGCCCCCCGTTAGGTGGCAAGCTTCACCTACGAAGTCGGGCCGGGTCCCGCCGCCACCACGGAGCAAGACGGGTCGGCTCGTGCCAGACTCGAATCCGTACCGAGCCTACGTATGGAGACCTAGCGTTCGGGCTCGTCCGGGGCCCCCCCTTGATCCCGTCGCGCGGGCGGGGATTGCTCGGCGACCAACCGGCCTGCAAGAGGAATTTGTATGGCGGAGGTTATCATGAAGTGGGAAACTACGGAGCGTTTGACGCCTTCCCGCACCCGGATACGCGCCGGTTCGTGTGCACACAAGAGGATGACGCCCTGCGCGCAGAAGATGGCCGAATTGATGCAAAATCGGCTTCGGCCTCAAGCCAAAAAAGCAAGGACCCGCCTATAAGCCGTCGTTCCCGAAATGGTACTACAATGTGCTCTTGCCGCCAAGGGTGAAGCCGCCAACGGAGTTCACAAAGTTTTCGGGGCAAGACGACACGAGCACGGTCAACCACATCGCTCGTTACCTCATGCGGCTCGGGGAGTGCTCGCGAGGAGACATTCGGGGTCCGCTACTTCCCCGCATCACCGACAGTCCCGGCGTTCCGGGAAGGGGTTCTCGTCCTTGCCTCCCTGAATCGGTTTGCCGCGATGGAAGGACTTAGAGCGGAAATTCCACGCTCATTATTTCGGATGGCGGCACGGAGAAGAAGCCGATCGACCTCGCCACCCCGAAGCAAAGGCACGCGAAACGCCGCCGGAATTTCTTAGAAGATTCGGGGAGGTCAAAGGCATGTGCTTTTCGCCGCAACTTGCCGGACGACCGGTTATGTTCGATATGGCCGTCGTCGGGATGTTGCGGCCGTGCGCGAGAAGTTGTTCGGGATGGAATTTGAGAATCCGGGCCACGGTCGCAAAGCTATCATTGATGAGCAATCGGGCATATGGGCCTAAAGAAGGACGCCAAATTTGGCAAGCGGCACGACGTCGGCCGACGTCTACAACCGGCCCTTGGACAAGGTCCGATCCGTTTCGAGGATTCTAATGATGAATTGGATGTAGCCGCAACCAGAGATCATGTGGGGGAAGGAGCCTTTGACAATGAATCGGCCGGGGGTCAAGCGGTACCAAGAGTACTTATGATTTTGACATCACGAAGGCCGATAAATTGTTTGAGCTCCTAGTAAAAGAAGGCCGGATCAAGTCGCCCCGAAGGGCATTCCATGCTTCGGCCCGATGGAGTTAAAGCAAAACGTTACCGTGGCTTCCATGACAGGGGATTCACACTCCATCAATGATTGCGGGGGTCTTCGGGATGAGGATCCGTAAGGCCATCCAGGGAGGGTCACCTCAAGTTCGATAACAAGATGAAGCCGGATGGCCACCCCTTTCCTCGAAACATGGTGGGCTTTTCTCGTTAATGTGATAACACTCGAGGAGAAGGGAAAAGTCAAGGTCTTGACCTCGGCCCAGGGTCTAGACAAGGTGGAGCAATGGACCCGAACGCCAAGTGACTCTGGGAGCGAGTGCAAGGTGACGCCCCCGCATTCTTAAGAGTCACATCGAGATTGGGGAATCATCCGCAGCTAAGCCCGTGGTGACATCGCGCATTCTCCTCAACAAATGGCGGCGCCAAATAGAGAAAGAGCGCTACCGAAGCGGCGCTACGAGGAGGAGCAACGCAGCCGAAGAAGAGGCGCGCGAAGGGACCAGGAGCGATACACGCGCGAGCGGTAGAGCGCGCACACCGGGGATGCACCTTCTTCGGTGCATTGCCGGGAATGAGGGTTTAAAGCTGCCCACGTTGAAGAACTGTCCTGAATGCAGTGACAGGTATGTTGAGTACGGTGTGCAAGAATCGCCATCGCCGATCCGTCCACGAGAGAATTGGAAGGATCCACCCTAACGGGGATCGGCGCCAAAAAATTGAAGTCATCGATCATCCCAGGAAGCGCCAAGCTGATCTCAGGTGGGCTGATCAAGAAGAGGATGAGGATGACTACATCTGGCAAAAGGGGCAGTGGTGTCCGCCCGGCCTACGCAAGAGTCAGAAGAGACGGGTCCAGGCGCGTGCAGGAACCGTGAACCAAAGGGCCGGGATCCGGACGAAGGGTGTGTGGCGCCCCAAAGATCCACCGAGGAGGGATCGAAGCGTTCGGCTCCAAGGATGCATGGTATACTTTCGCCGAACGAGTTCATGGCTCCCCGCTCAACCGGTTATGAAGGAGGAAGCTTCCTTCGATGATGAGCGTTGACCGAGGGGATGATGGCTCAACCAGCGGTGTGGCCCAGCTGGGCCATCTTCGACAAGCCGGCCAAGAATCGTCATATGAGGCCGCCTGTACTTGAGGGGATACGTCAATGGCAAGCCATTGACCAAGATGTTCGTCGACGGTGAAGCGGCGAGTCAACGTAATGCCGTACACCACCTTCAGGAAGCTTGGCATGGGCCCGAGCGATTTGACGCCTACAAGCATCATCTTGAATGATTTCGCCGGAACCCCTCGTACACCAAGGGATGCGCTCACGTGGACTTGATGATCGGGTCCAAGACACCGCTCACCACCTTCTTTGTCATCGAAGGCAAGGGAGCCTACGACTGCCTGCATTGGGCGCGGACCGGATTCATGCTAACCGTTGCGTCCCATCCACCATGCATCAACACGCCTTATCCAATGGGTGGACGATGAGATCGAGGTCGTCCAACGCGATGACTCCGTGAGCGTGGCCAACATGGAACCACCCTTTTGGGAATACCAAGGCATCGATTGTTTCTCGGGGGAAAGACAAGGGAGAAGGTCATGTTGAACCCCGTCGGCAGGAGGTGATCAACAGCGGACCCTCAAGGACGCGGCTCTTATAGCAATTTTTAATGGAGAACCCCGTAGATGGCACCGATGGCAAGTTGGGGCAAGGATTCATGTCGGGCGATAAAGACTCGGAAGAAGTCGACATTGGAAGCGGTGATAAGCCAAGGCCGACGTTCATCGGTGCAAATTTGCGACCGACTTTAGGGGGAATTTAATCGAGCTTCTCAAAGAATACAAGGATTGCTTCGCTTGGGATTATTCGGAAGATGCCTCGGATTGGATCGTTCCATCATCGAGCATCGGTTGCCAATCAAGCCCGGTTTCAAACCATATAAGCAACCACCCCGAAAATCTACAAGGATGAGGTATTGGCCGATGTGAAGAAAGAAGTTGAAAGATTACTTGATGCAAACTTCGTTCGGCCATGCGTGTATTGCGGAGTGGATTTCTAACATCGTCCCCGTGTACAAGAAGAATGGAAAAATGCGGGTTTGCATAGATTTCGGGGACCCGAACAGAGCTACTCCGATGGATGGATACCCGATGCCTATTGCCGATTTGTTGATTGACGCCGCCGCCGCTGGACACAAGGTGATCGATTCATGGATGGTAATGCGGGATACAATCGGATCTTCATGGCAATAGAAGACATATCAAAGACGGCCTTTAGATGTCCCGGTCATATAGGCCTGCGTTCGAGTGGATAGTCATGACATTTGGGTTGAAAAACTCTCTGCAACCTATCAACGGGCTATGAATTACATTTTTCATGAGTTGATCGGCAAAATTGTAGAGATCTACATTGATGACGTGGTGATCAAGTCCCCGAGTCATGACACCCATTTGGAAGATGTGAAGAAGACCTAGAGTGCACCGGAAACACGGTTTGAAGATGAATCCAAACAAGTGCACTTTTGGGGTATCGCTAGAGAGTTCCCGGGGTTTTTGGTCCACGAAGGGGGGATTGAAGTTGGCAAGAAGAGCATGAAGGGCGTCGGGGACCGCCCTAGGGGTCCCCTCAAACGATGGGGGAACCCTCACTTAAATTCTCGCATCAAATGAACTGGGCCTAACCATGCGGGGAACTAACCATGCGGGACGTGGCCCACGCGGCGGGGACTTCGGAGGCCCCGCCAAGATAGCCCGACCGCGAGACCCCTCGAGCGAGGCCCCGCCTCGCCGAGGGTACGCTCCTCCTCGAACGGGCTCCGCCCGCTCGAGGGGCAACCCCCTCCTCGAACGGGTTCCGCCCGTTCGAGGGGCGACCCTTCCCTCGAGCGGTCCCGCCCCGCTCGAGGGCCCGCTCCCCCTCGAGCGAGGCCTCGCCTCGCTCGAGGGTTCGCTCCACCCTCGGCGGGGCCCGCCACGCTCACGGGCGCCCCGCACGCGTGCGCCGGCCCCGTGCCTGGGCATTTAACGCCACGACGCCGCGGGACGGCGCCATCATGCGCCGGGGCTCACGCCCGGTGCCGCCGCACCAACTCCCCGGGGAGGAGCCCATCCCCGCCCGCGTGGGGTGGAGCGTGCGGTACGGCGGTGTCGGTCCCATAACACCGCGCGCACGCTGCTTGTACGACTAACGCGCCCGACCCTCGAAAGGGGGCGGGGCGCACCCTCGATCCCACTTTCCCGTGACCTTGCGGGTTAGGTGAAGGGCGCTAGGCGGTGGGCGGCCATCCCGGCCCGCGCGCGGCGCGGCCGCCGTACCCACGCGCGCGAGGCGCACGCCCCGACTCCGCGGCGCACGCCCGAACACTTGCGGCAACCACTCCACCACCGCGAGCTCATTGGGAAGGAACGCCGTTACGCCGCTCCCCGTACCCCGTACCGGCCATCATCGACATCTCCCTCGAAGCCTATCGGGGGCGCCATCGCCATCCGCCGCCTCCTACCCTCGAACCGCCCTTTGTTCGGGTACAAGGTAGGCCATCATGGCCGGATCGCGGCGAAGATCGACCGGACGGCCGCCCACTCTACACCATAGCGCGACGTGCTCCCTCACGTAGCTAGGCAGCGCGGCGTGCATGTAACTCGCCGCCCCCTTGGCCTATAAAAGGGGAGGCGAGCCCCCAGCCGCGGGGGGAGGCGGAGGAGGACGAGTTCGGACGAACCGGAAGAACACGGCGCCTTGTGCACTCACTCTCTTATTCTCCCACAATATCTTCAGCTACTCACCAGGGACTTGGGAGCCACGCTTCCTCTCCCGCCTTGCTTGTATTTGCCCCACTACAAGCACCCCCGGTCTTGAGCAATATAGTGCCACGAGCACACCACGCTGCTGGACGTACGGCCCCCTCGGCGGGAACCGGGATAAATCCTTGTGTCATTTGTTGCTTAGCATCGACCATCGAGGGATAGACCTAGGCGTTATCTCTTGGTTAGTGTCGGGACCATATTCCGCACCGGCCGGTTGGCGCCCACCGTGGGGCAAACGAGCGCCTAAGGTCATTTCGCTAACTCCCTCCATGGTGATTCGCACGAGTACCGTAGCACCCGCTACAACATGGGTAGCTCGGACCCCCTTCCGGCCGGGTTCGAGATCCGCTTCGGGGACTTGAACTTCCGGGCCACGGGGAATGGCTATCTCATGCGCCTCACCAACCGTGAGGAGCTACGCGCGCGGCGGGGAGGCCGGGTCCGCTGCGGTCACCGCCGCACGCACGACGCGGCGCGGGCACTGCGGGCACGGATGCTGCGGGACCGTCGACACCGCGACGTCGTCGTCGCTGCGGGCTGCGCTCGCGACGGGCACGGTCCGGCGGCGGCGGGCGGCGCACCGCCGCCCAACGCGGAGCGTCCACCGCCACGGCGACCGCCACCGCCCCGGCGGGACCGCGTGCGGTCTCGGACCACGCGTCCCCATCGGGTTGCGTGGCGCCACTACGGCCTACAACGCCAACGTCAACACTACAATGCGCGGGGGTTCGCACCGGTCGGCACATCTTCGTCGCCGGGGATCCCGGCACTTCGGCGGCGGACGAGTCGTCCACCGGGCTCCGTCGACACGATGCCACCCGCCGGCCGCCATGGGTACGCGGAGTGGGACTTCTGCGGTGTGCCGGACCCGGTCGCGTTCGGGCGCTTCCTCGACGCCACGGACTGCGGTTCGGCTGCTCCCGACGACTCCGGCACGGGAGCTACGACCCCACGCGGGAATGCTTTGCGCGCGTCATCACCAACGACCCGGCCAACGCCGCCGGTGCGGCGGGCGCGGGAGATGGGGAGGTCACGCCGGCCCGGGATCGCCACGCGCACGGCCGCGGGGCCAAGCGCTCCCCGGCCCCGGGGCCGACGTCGATGCGCGGTGGCCCAAGCTCGCGAGCTCGAGGCCAAGGCGGCGAGGAGGGGTGCGGACGTGCGGGCGCTCCCGCGCCTCGATGGCGGGGAGAGGCCTGCGCGCGCGGCGAACGCGCGCGGGAGGCGGGCCGGCGGGTCCGAGACCGCCTCAACCCCGTCCCCAACGTCGACAACGCGGATACTCCGCCGCGGGCGAGCAAAAGCTAATCGCCGCCGCAGCACCTGCCGCGCGCCATGCGGCACCCTCGACCCCCGAGGCTCGAGACATGCACCGCGAGGTGCGGACCCTCCTTGAGCAAGCGGCCGTCCGGCAAGCCGAAAGCTCGGCCTCACGCATCCGCCAACGGGGGGGACGCGCGGGGTGATGATCCGGCACCGGGGGGCGAACCCTCGGTGCATGCGGGTCGACCGGCCCGACCGGGGACGCACGCCGGCCAAGGAACGCCTCCTCGACACACGCGGGGCGGGGATGGTGGCGCCCGCAACGTCATCAACGCCGGGCGCACCGGCAAGGCGGACGCGCGGCGGCCGGGGGCTACCACCCTCGAAGGGGTGGACGCTACGGCGGCGGTGAGGATCGCTCCCCAACGCGGAGCCCCGGGCACCCGCGTGTTCGGCGGGGAGATCCGCACGGCGGCGTTCCCCCCGGCGCTTCCGTCAGCCCTCGACGATCATCAAATACAACGGGGAGACGGACCCTCGTGTTTGGCTCAACGATTACCGCCCGGCTTTGTCGGTGGGCGGGGGCCACCAACGACGAAGTAATCATCCGCAACTTGCCCCTGCATCGGGCGACGCGGCCGGACATGGCTCGAGCACTTGCCGCCGGCCCGGATCCTCAAGCGGGACGATCTGGTCCACACCTTTGTGGGCAACTTCCGGGGGCACATACGTGCGCCCGGGGAACTCTGGGATGCGCTCCGCACGCGAAGCCGGGCGAATCGGCTGCGGGACTTCATACGGCGCTTCTCCAAGCGGCGCACGAAGCTCCCCGGCGTGGCACAATCCGAGATCGTGCACGCGTTCCTCGAGGGCACCACGTGCGGGACCTTGTGCGCGGGCGGGAGCGCGGCCCGCCCACGGACTCGAACGAGGCGTTCGACATTGCCACCCGGCTTCGCCTCGGAGAGGAGGCCGTGGGGGCAATTTTCGATGGCAAGAAGGGCAAGCGCTCGAGGACACGCCGCGGAGGGCGGCGGGTCCAAGGAGCCGCGCCGCAACGACAAGCGGGGCAAGAAGGGGGAAGAAGCCGCGCCGCGGCGCGCGAGCGAGGGCGCAACGGCGGCAACGCGAGGCCCTCGGCGGTGACCGGCCGGCGGGGCCCTCGGCCGGCTCCTCGAGGCCGGGGGTGTTCGACGACATGATGAAGAAGCCATGCCCCTACCACAAGACCCCCGTGAATCACACTCTTGAGCGGTGCGACATGCTCAAGAAGTTCTATGGCCGTGCCGCCGCGAAGGAGGCCGAGGCCAAGAAGGATGGGGGCGACGGCGACGCGGGTGGCTTCCCTGTTTGTCGAAAATGTGTTCCTCATTTTTGGGGGACCCCTTGTCGACATGTCAACCGGCGGCGCAAGAAGGAGCGGCACGAAGTCCTCGCCGCGAGAGGGGCACCTCCGGCCTTTCTCAGGCGGGTCGAAGGATGCCATCACCTTTAGCCGGGATGATCACCCAAACCGCATCCCGAACCGGGCCGGTACCCCCTGGTGGTCGATCCCATCATTGGGAACGCCGGTTTTCGAAGGTCCTTATGGACGGAGGCGGTAGCCTCAATATCCTCTTCGCGCACACATTGCGCCCCCGATGGGGATTGGGCTGGACCGAGCTGCGGCCCGGCACGAAGCCGTTTCACGGCATCGCGCCGGAAGCGGGTTCAACCCCTTGGGCGGATCGATGCCGTCACGGTTCGGGACCCCCAAGAATTTCCGCAAGGAAACCCTCACCTTCGAGGTGGTGGGATTCAAAGGGGCCTACCATGCCATCCTTGGGCGACCATGCTATGCCAAGTTCATGGCGGTCCCCAACTACACGTACACGAAGATGAAGATGCGGGTCCAAACGGCGTCATCACCGTCGGGTCATCGATCGAGCATGCATTCGGCTGCGATGTCGAGTGCGTGGAACATGCGAGAGGCGCTAGCGGCTGGATGAAGCGGCCGGTAAACGCGGCCGGAGAAGATGGTCAACGACGACCTCAGCTCCGCCACCAAGCACGTCGGCACGTTCGAGGCCGCCGAGCAAACCAAAGGGGTCCCTCTCGACCCATCGGCCCCCGAGGGCAAAGCATTGAGGGTCAGCACGACCCTCGATCCTAAATAGGAAGCAGTGCTCGTCGACTTCCTCGCGCCAACGCCGACGTTTTCGCGTGGAGCCCCTCGGACATGCCGGGCATTCCGAGGGAGGTCGCCGGGCACTCCCTTGATATCTGCCTAATGCTCGCGGCTGTTCGGCGGCGGGCGCGCCGCTTCGACGAGGAACGGCGACGGGCGATCGGAGTGGAGGCTGCGGAAGCTCCTCGAGGCGGATTCATCAAGGAAGTGTTCCACCCGACATGGTTAGCTAATCCTGTGCTTGTAAAAAAGAAAAATGGGAAGTGGAGGATGTGTATTGACTACACCGGTCTCAATAAAGCATGTCCAAAAGTTCCTTTTCCTTTGCCGCGCATAGATCGGATCATTGATTCCCTCTGCAGGGTGTGAACTACTCTGTTTCCTTGATGCCTATTCGGGATATCATCAAATAAAAATGAAGGAGTCCGACCGGCTCGCGACTTCGTTCATCACACCGTTCGGGACGTTCGTTACGTCACGATGCCTTTTGGCCTCGAAACGCGGGCGCAACATATCGGCGCGCATGCGGCACGTTTTTGGGGACCATATCGGGCGGACGGTCGAGGCTTACGTAGACGACATCGTCGTCAAAACCGAGAAGGCGGACGACACGGTCGGCAATCTTGGCATCGCATTCGGGTGCTGCGGGCCAACGGGGTCAAGCTCAACCCCGAAAAATGTGTCTTTGGAGTGCGCGGGGCATGCTCCTAGGATACATCGTCTCCCGGCGGGGGATCGAGGCCAACCACTGAAAAGGTCGCGGCCCTCGAGCGAATGGGTCCAATTCGGGACCTCAAAGGAGTGCGAGAAAGTGTTGGGGTGCCTCGCCGCCTTGAGCCGCTTCGTCTCGAGGCTCGGTGAGAAGGGCACCGCCCCTCTACCGAGCTGCTCAAGAAGCACGAGCGCTTCTCTTGGACCGCCGAGGCCCGGGAAGCGCTCGACAAGGCGAAGGCATCGGCGACGCACGCCCCAATCCTTACGCGCCGCGAGACGGCGAACCCCTCCAACTCTACGTGGCCGCGACCACCCGGGTGGTCGGCGCCGTGATCGTCGTGGAGCGCACGGAAGAAGGGCATGCCTTGCCGTGCGGAGAGGCCGGTCTACTATATCGGCGAGGTCTGTCGGACACGAAGACGCGCTACCCCCCGGGTCCGAGCGGCATTTGTATGCGGTAGTCCTCGCGCGGCGCAAGCTCCGCCACTACTTCGAGGCCCACCCGATTACGGTGGTCTCTTCCTTCCCGTTAGGAGAGATCATTCGCAACCCCGACGCGGCGGGCGGGGGTTGCCAAGTGGTCCGTGGAGTTGATGGGCGAAACGCTCGCCTACGCCCGCGCGCAAGGCCATCAAATCACAAATCCTTGCCGATTTCGTCGCGGAGTGGACGGACACGCAGCTGCCGCCCCCTCAGATCCAAGCGAGTCTTTGGACTGCGTTCTTCGACGGCTCGGTGATGAAGACGGGGAGCGGGCGCGGGCACGCTCTTCGTGTCACCCCTCGGGGAGCACATGCGCTACGCGGTGCGTCTCCATTTCCCCGCATCCAACAATATGGCGGAATACGAGGCCCTCCTCTGCGGCCTCAAGATCGCCATCGAGTTGGGCATCAAGCGCCTCGACGTGCGAGGGGATTCGCGGCTCGTGATCGACCAAGTCATGAAGAACGCGAGCTGCCACGACGACAAGATGGAGGCCTACTGTAAAGCCGTGCGGGCCCTCGAGGACAAATTTTACGGCATCGAGCTTAATCATGTACCCCGCCGGTACAACGAAGAAGCGAGACGAGGCTGCAAAGATAGCGTCGGGCGGATCACCGTTCCCCCGAACGTTTTCGCGCGCGGCGTCGCGCGGCCCTCGGTAACCTTCGAGCCTTACCCCTCGAGCGACGACGGACCCTCGGGGGCTCCCTCGAATCCAGCGGGTGCGGACCCCATGGAAGAGGACCCCTCGAACGAGGCGTACGTACTCTCCCTTCTCGAGGGGTACGGCTCCCACGAGGGCTGTCGCAATGGACATCGAGCCGGCTCCCGTCCAGGCGGACTGGCGGGAGAAGTACATCGCCTGGATTGCTCGAGGGGAGCTCCCCGCAGACGGGCCACGGCCGGGCGTGTCGCCGGGATGGCCAAGTCATTCACCTTCGTCGACGGCGAGGGGCCTGCAAGCGCGCGCGTCGGGCATCCTCCAGCGGTGTATACCAATCCCCGAGGGGCGCGAGCTCTGCGGGACATACACGCGGGGAATGCGTGGCCACCACGCCGCGCCACGCACTCTCGTTGGCAACGCGTTCCGCCAGGGCTTCTATTGGCCTACCGCGGTCGCGGACGCCAACGAAATCGTGCGCACCTGCGAAGGGTGCCAGTTCTACGCCCGCAAGACCAACCTGCCCGCTCACGCCTTACAAACAATCCCCGTCACATGGCCGTTCGCCGTGTGGGGGTTGGACATCGTCGGGCCCCTGCGGAAGGCGCCCGGGGGCTTCACCCACCTGCTCGTCGCAATCGACAAGTTCTCCAAGTGGGTGGAGGTGCGCCCCATTACGAATTTGAGGGCCGAGCAGGCAGTTACGTTCTTCACCGACATCGTCTACCGCTTCGGAGTGCCAAACTCCATCATCACAGACAACGGGTCCCAGTTCACGGGCGGAAGTTCTTGGAGTTCCGCGACAAGTTCCACATCCGAGTGGATGCCAGGCGGTGTGGCGCACCCGCGGACTAACGGCCAAGTGGAACGTGCCAACGGCATGATTCTACAAGGCCTCAAACCCGAGGGTACTTTCGACCGGCTCAACAAATGCGGCCGAAAATGGCTCCAAGAACGCCGGCGGTCGTGTGGAGCCTAAGGACTACCCCAAGCGAGCCACGGGTTCACCCCGTTTTCCTAGTCCATGGCGCGGAGGCCATCCTCCCCACGGATGCGGAATACGGTTCACCCAAAGTTCGGGGCTACAACGAGGACGCTAACCGGCGAGCCGCGAGGACTCACCTTGGATCGGCTAGACGAAGTACGCCTCGTGGCGTTGATGCACTCCGCAAGGTATCAACGGTCCCTACGACGCTACCAAGCGCGCAAGATACGTCGCGGGGATTTCGGCGAGGGGGATTTGGTCCTAAGGCTACGCCAAGACAACGAGGCGCCACAAGCTATCGCCCCCATGGGAGGGACCCTACGTCGTGGTGAAGGTGCTCAAGCCGGGCACGTACAAGCTTGCCAACGAGGACGGCGAAGAACTCACCAACGCTTGGAACATCCAACGGCTACGTCGCTTCTACCCTTAGCTAGGATTTCCAAGTATTTTCCGTTGTAAAAACGCACGGCCAACGCCCCGGTTGGCGTCACCTATGTAAATACTCCGAATCCAATAAAAAAGGGCAACTCGGCTTTCCCCGAAACCCAAGTTACCCTCGGGGGCTCTTGCGGGGGGGGCACCCCCCCCCCCAAATGGTCCCATTTTTTCGCGCAAAAAACGTAATAACACGCGCTAAGTTTGTTTCCTACTTCAACCACGAGCCACGATTCGAACAGGGCGTAGGCGGCACGGCGGAAGGAGCGCGCGAGCCGAGGGACGGCCTACGCCGCGTGGCTACGGCCCGTCTCTCTCGCCTCCAACCCAGCGGGCCCCTGCGAAAGGCGGACTTCCCTAACTAGAATCTACTCGGGGAAGAAGAAGAAGCAAAAAGCGCAATAAGCAAGCGATTTCATTTACAAGCCGACCATGTTCACGAAACTACTTGTTTATTTACAAGAGGCCACGAGGCGGAGTTCGATACACACAAACAAAAAAACGGGCCTAGCGCCCGGATGCTTTCGGGTAGGGGGAGCGGCGGCGTCGGCGGCGTCGGGAAGAGGAATTCCTCGAAGGCCTCGGCGAGCGTTCGGCGGCGTCGGCAACAAGCGCGTCCGCGCGCTCCATGGCCACCTCGTCCTCGACGCCCACGGGCACGATGTGGCCTTCCGCCACCGCCTCGAGGTTGACCTCGTAGTGGGATCGCACCACTCCGAGGGGCCTTCGCACGCCCGGGTGCAACGCCGGCGCACCCGCTCCGTGACGTGGCCCCCGAGGGCGCGCGGGGGCGGGCGGCCGGCGGCTGCCGGCACGGACATCGCCTTCCTCGACGACGTGACGGGTCTCGAGGGCCGCGTCCCGCGGCTCCTGCGGCTCTGCTCGGAGGGAGTTGTAGGAGGCTGCGGGGCCTCGGCCCGCCCAACGAGCGTGCCCCAAAGGCTGTGCGCGAGGCACGGAAGCGACAAGACGACAAGAAATCGAGAAAGGGGGAAACGAACCCTCTAAAAGCAAAAACTAACAAGCGAGGGTCGGACGATAACTTACCCTCGACTTGCCTCTTCTCCGGATCGAGGTCGCGGCGCGCGGACTCGGCGCCGGCTCGAGGCTGCGGGACGGTCTCGCCTTGCTCGACGAGGGCCATCTCTTGGGCGGCATTGCGATGCGGCGCCGGCGCCTCATCCTCAACCTCGGAGAATGCGGCGTTCCGCTCCTCCGGCGACCTCTCTCGCCGTCTCGCGCGCGACGCGTTCCGCTCCCGGCGCCGGTCGGGCGTCACCAAGGGCGGCTTGCTCTCGCCGAAGCCGCCCCTCGGCCCCACGGCGGGCGATGCGCTCTCGCTGGAGGCTGCCCCTCGGCGGCGACGAGGCCGCGGCCTTCACGTCGAGGGCGGCCTTCGGGTCATCGGCCTCCTTGGCGCGCGCTGCTCCCGGCCCGCGCGCCGGCTCCTCGGCCCCCGGCTGCTGGCGCGCTGGGCCCCCTCGAGCGACGTGCGGAGCTCCCGGGTCTCGGCGCGGCGGTGGCCACCTCCGCCTCCCGGGTGGCGGCCGGCGTTCGCGTCTTGTCCGGAGTCCTCGCGCGCGTTCCACGGCGCCTCGTCACGATCGACGAGGGCTGCGCGGATCCGCCGAGGCTCGGGTCACGCGCCGCGTCTGCCCCGAACTCTCGGGAAGCACGTCGCACCACGCCATCGCCGGTACACCGGCCCGGTGTCCCGGCGTCCCGAGGGCATCACCAAGCGCGTCGTAAGCGGCGCATCGCTCCCGGAGGTGGCGGGCCTCGGCGTTCACCCCGGTCGAACGCGCTATACTTTTCGCGAGCGCGGCGCTCGAGCTCCCCGGCATAACACACATCGAATCCCGTAAGCGCCAAAGTTTGAGTGCGGCACGCGAAAACGAAAAAAGGAAGGGAAACGAGCAACGCGTGGCTCACCTGGAAGACGGTCCGGGCGGGCCGGCGGCGGACCGCGGCGCTTCGTTCAACGCGCGGTTGAGCGTGGCGCCATGGCCCGGGGAGCTCGCCCCGAGCTCCTGCTCCCCCGAGCGTCGGCAAACGCCGGGGGATCCTCCACGGCCCCCCCCCCCAGGCGGGGGCGGCCGGCGCGGGAGGGACGAGGCCTCGGCATCGTGCCCTCGGCCCCCCGCGGGTCATGCGACCCTCGTGCGCTTCACGAGGGCCCCCTCCCCGGGGCTCGGGGGAGTTCGCGGGCCGGGCGGCCCCTTCGGTTCCACCCGGGCGGCGGGGGAGTCATCCGAGAGCTCCACCACCTCCGCACGGGGACCGCCGGCGGGCGGAGCCACTGCGCCGCCTCCGCCCCGGCGCCTCCACTGCGCCTCGCGACCACGGGCGCCGTCGTGGCGCCGTGGCCGCCACCACCGTCCGCGCCGCCACATCCGCGGGCGCTCCCGCGAGGCGCGCCCGCTCGCCTCCTCGTGGTGGCCGCCACCGCGGGCGGCCACCTCCCCCGTAGCCACCGCCGCGGCTGCGCCTCCGTGGCGGCCGGCGCGGTCGCCCCCCGGCAACCTGCGGCTGCGCGCGCGGCGGTTGATCCGCCGGCCGGGCCCCGAGGGCCTCGGCGGGGCCTTGCGAGCTCGTGCCGCCGCCGCGCCGTTCCACGGCGCGACCCCCTCGACGAGCGCCGCGGGGTGGGGATCGGCGCGTCCGTCCTCGGCACCTTGGCCGGTGCAAGAGGAGGAACGGTCGGCACCGCCCTGCGCAATCACGAACGGAGAGTTAGAACATCTAACCACCGGCACACCAAAGCCACACGGAGGAAGGCAAGGCTACGTACCTCGCGGAGGAAAAGGCCGCTTCCTTTTCCTCGAGGCCTCGGACGGGGCCGGCGTGGCGGTCGCGCCCCGACGCGGCGCCTCCCCGATGGCGCCGCCGCACGCGCGGGCACGCCCGCCCCGTGCGCGCGCGCGCACCCGGCCGCGCACCCCCCCGGCCGGCGCCACGGTGCGCGGGGGCACGCTTGTCCGCGCGCGGGCACGCCTCCCCACGCGCGCCCCTCGGCGACGACGCTGCTCGTGCGGACGCACTCCCGCCGCGTGCGGGCACGCTCGACGCGCGCGCGCGCGCGTCGCCGCGCGCGCGCCTCCGCGGCGCGCGCCGGCCCTCCGCGGCGCGTGCCGCCCCCGGCGACGGCGCACCCCGGCGGCGGACGCGGCGCGCCCGCCCCGGACGAAGCCGCCCACGGCCGGCGCGAGGTCCGGCGGCGGGGGCGCGGCGCGCCACTGTGCGAGGGGCCCTCCCCCTCGGACTCTTCCTCTTCGTCCGATCCGAGGACGAGGGCTCCTCGATGTCGGGGGGAGGAGAGCCCCGGCTCCTCCCGCCGCCGGTACTCGGCGGACCGTGCGTCGCGACGCGCGCTGGCGCCGCCTTGCGTGCTCCCTCGGCGCGCGCGCCCGCTCTGCTTGCTCCCCGCTGCGCCGCCGGCCGAGCGCACGGGGGTCGGGGGTGGGTGGAACGGACTTGGCGATGCGGGCTGCACCAGCGCGCGCAAGAGTGACAATGGCGCGTCAAGGAAACATAATCGAGAACGAGGACCAAAACGAGTAGAAAACCACACTCACCAACGGGCGGTGGGAAGCATCTCGATATCCCACGGGGTCGAGGCCCGCGGCGCCGGCGTCGGGTGTCGACGGCGCTCCGCGCCGGGTGAGCGCGTACGGCGCTCCGGCGGCGTCGGGAGCATCCGCGACCTCGCCGGTCGACGGGGTTGGCCGCCTCCGTCATCTCGAAGATGCGGAGCGGCCTCTCCATCAACGGCACGATTCGCGGTGATGAAGGAAGCGAGGGGACGCCCATCGCGTTGAGCCCTTCCCTCGCCGGCCGCTGCGCGGGCGGCGAGGACGGACTCCCGGCGCGCCGGTGGTTGGCCGTAGGCAACCCGTAGCCCCGGCGGTCCGGCCTCTCCTTGAACACCCGCCGGTGTAGGGAGGGAGGCGGGCTCGGCGTTGCGCGGATAAAACCATCCCCGCTCCCGGCGGCGTTGTTCGTCGTCATGGTGCGGGGGATGTAGAAGTTCTTGAGCTGCCCCCGCGGGGCAAGCGACATCCCGCCGGCGCGCACCGCGCGCGGGTCCCTCGGCTCCGACGTGGGGGCTGCGTGATCGGCTCCCCGCGGAAGAGGTGTACCCCGAGCTCCCAATTGGGCGGGATCCCCGGGTACCCTTCGCGGACGCCCACGAATGTGGCCGCTGCGCGAGATAGCGTTGGGGGCGAAGTTGTGCGGCTCCACCCCGTAGTGGTAGCACAACGCCCGCATGAACGTGCTCGCCGGCGCGTTGAAGCCGCGCTCGTGGTAGCGGAGAAAGCTCACCACGTAACCCTCCCGGCAGTTGGGCTCGTGGTGCGACGCGGCGGCACGATCCACTCCGCGGGCGCCCTTCTTCGTTGGCCGAGCGCGGCCGGCGGCGACCGGTTCGCCCCGGGCGGGCCGGGTCACGGTCGACTTCTCCCAGGCGTACGGCTCCAGGACCCGATCGGAGGGCGAGGCGGCGCCATGAGGGAGGGACGAACGAGTAGGAAGGTGGAGGACGAGGAAACGAGGAGAAAGCTCTAAGCAAGCGAGCCGCGCGACGGCAAGGGTGAGACGAAGGCGAAGAGGCGGAGGACTAAAACGGTGAGGAGCCAAGGTAAAAAACCGCCGCCTACTCCTTCCCGCGGTTTTATAGGCAACGGGCGAGTTCTCCGGAGCGGACGCCCCGCCGGCATTTAGCTTGCGGGGAATCTTTCCGTCGCGTCGGCAAGCGGGCCCCACCACGACCGCGGCGGCTCTAACACTGCGGGCGGGTCATCATTACGGCGAGACCGGCGACAGCGAGGTGAAACCGTCACATCCGCCGGCCGCCGCCCACTACGCGCGCGCGCGCGCGGCGCGCGCCGCCTAAAAAGCGCGCCGCCGGGCCGCAAAACCCGCGGCCACGCCCGCAAGGCAATTAAATGCCGGGCCCCTTGCCAAGCAAGGAGAGCCCTCGAGCGAGGCGAATCCTCGGCTCGAGCCGAGGGTGACCCTCGATGGGATATCGGCGTGAGAAGGTCGCCGGGACTCCGCTCGATGTAGAGCGAGGCCACCGCGGGCACCCATGCCACGTAGGACCCTCGGCGGCATGACCCCCAACTCGAAACAAGGCGACCCTCGATGGGATATCGGCGTGAGAAGGTCGCCGGGACCTGCTCGGTGTAGAGCGAGGCGGCCGCGGGCACCCATGCCACGTAGGACCCTCGAGCGGCATGACCCCCAACTCGAGACGATGTCGACCCCCTAAAGAAGGCACGCGCATAAGAGGATCGCCCGAGTCACGCTTGAAATAGAGCGACACCGAAAGCACTCATACCGCGCCATGCCACCAACCCAACCGGTCGGCACCTCGAGGGTCGCCGCCCGGACCCCTCGCGGCGCAAACGCGAAAAGACGGGGCTGCCTTGGCACGGCCCCGCACGGCCTTGCGATCGGAGGTTCGAAGCCGACCCTCGACGGGTTCGAACGGGCGCCCCGAGATCACGAGTTAGGGACGACGAGGGCACGCGCATTCGAGCCGTTCCTCGAGCCCGTCGGCTCGAGGGTGCCCCACATGTCGTGTTCGAGAGCCGGCGAGGGCGACTAGCGGGGGATCCCACGAGGGAGAGCTTCCGCGCCCTCGGTCCCTAGCGAACGGGACCGAGCCCCACCTAGCAAACCCACGCAAGCGCTTCCATGGACGTGTCTCCGGACGCGCGGCCTACCCTTATCGAACGGGGCATGGACGTCCACCTGAACCACCGCTAGCGGCTCGAAGAGGAATCCGCGATTCGCGACCCGCTCGATGGGAGTCGTGGAAACCTCACCTCCCGACCCGCGGAGGGACGGCGAGGGCGTGATAAAAAACAAGTCGTCGAGGCTCGACCCGATCGCCTCGAACGGGCCAAGGCTCGGGGCTTGACGCACGGCTACACCTCCTTGGAATTGCACCCGCCGAGACGAGTGACGGGGAGCGTGCACCCCCCGATGCGGCTGAAATACCGCCGATGCCGGTTGGCATATGTGCCACGCCTTTCGACCGAATTGCTCGCGGTTAACCCCTCGCGGGGAGAGCCCACACTCTGCGCAGGGCGTCGAGGGCTAGACCGCGGGTGCGCTAGCGCGGCCCCACGGAAAGCGTTCGCAAACAAGGAGGGAAGAACGTCCTATCGGTAGGTTCCGGCATGCCGCGGGAGCCTCAATGGCAAACCCGCGGATGCTCGGGGGCTGCTGTCGGGGACCGCCCTAGGGGGTCCCCTCAAACGATGGGGGAACCCCTCACTTAAATTCCCGCATCAAATGAACCCGGGCCTAACCATGCGGGGAACTAACCATGCGGGACGTGGCCCACGCGGCGGGGACTTCGGAGGCCCCGCCAAGATAGCCCGACCGCGAGACCCCTCGAGCGAGCCCCCGCCTCGCCGAGGGTACGCTCCTCCTCGAACGGGCTCCGCCCCGCTCGAGGGGCAACCCCCCTCCTCGAACGGGGTTCCGCCCCGTTCGAGGGGCGCCCCTTCCCTCGAGCGGTCCCGCCCCGCTCGAGGGCCCGCTCCCCTCGAGCGAGGCCTCGCCTCGCTCGAGGGTTCGCTCCACCCTCGGCCGGGGCCCGCCACGCTCACGGGCGCCCCGCACGCGTGCGCCGGCCCCCGTACTCGGGCATTTAACGCCACGACGCCGCGGGACGGCGCCATCATGCGCCGGGGGCTCACGCCCGGTGCCGCCGCACCAACTCCCCGGGGGAGGAGCCCATCCCCGCCCGCGTGGGGTGGAGCGTGCGGTACGGCCGGTGTCGGTCCCATAACACCGCGCGCACGCTGCCGTACGACTAACGCGCCCGACCCTCGAAGGGGGGGCGCACCCTCGATCCCACTTTCCCGTGACCTGCGGGTTAGGTGAAGGGCGCTAGGCCGGTGGGCGGCCATCCCGGCCCGCGCGCGCGCGCGGCCGCCGTACCCACGCGCGCGGGCGCACGCCCCCGACTCGCGGGCGCACGCCGAACACCTTGCGGCAACCACTCCACCACCGCGAGCTCATTGGGAAGGAACGCCGTTCGCCGCTCCTGTGCCCCGTACCAGCCATCATCAGCATCTCCCTCGAAGCCTATCAGGGGGCGCCATCGCCATCTGCCGCCTCCTACCCTCGAACCGCCCTCGTTCGGGTACAAGGTAGGCCATCATGGCCGGATCGCGGCGAAGATCGGCCAGGACGGCCGCCCACTCTACACCATAGCGCGACGTGCTCCCTCACGTAGCTAGGCAGCGCGGCGTGCATGTAACTCGCCACCCCCCTTGGCCTATAAAAGGGGAGGCGAGGCCCCGGCCGCGGGGGAGGCGGGGGAGGGACGAGTTCGGACGAACCGGAAGAACACGGCGCCTTGTGCACTCACTCTCTCTTATTCTCCCACAATATCTTCGCCTACTCACCGGGGACTTGGGAGCCACGCTTCCTCTCCCGCCTTGCTTGTATTTGCCCCACTACAAGCACCCCCGGTCTGAGCAATATAGTGCCACGAGCACACCACCTGCCCGGACGTACGGCCCCCTCGGCGGGAACCAGATAAATCCTTGTGTCATTTGTTGCTTAGCATCGACCATCGAGGGATAGACCTAGGCGTTATCTGCGGGTTAGTGTCGGGACCATATTCCGCACCGACAAAGGCCATTGATGAAGTTGTTCCTCCAACTAACCTCAAGGAATTGCAATCATCGCTCTACGAAGATCAACTTCGTGAGAAGATTCATTTCAAATTTATCACGAAGGGGTTGCCATTCTCTCCATTGCCGCCGAAGCGGAAGAAAGATCGAGAAATTCACATGGGGGCGACGAACAACAAAGGGCTTTCTGATGAGATCAAGTAGTACATGAAGGAGCCGCCTTGCTGGTTCCTCCTCGGCCAAACAAGCCTTTCAAGTTGTACGTGGCGCCGATACCCAAACCATTGATCGGCCCTTATTCAAGAATTTGAAGGAAAGGAGCGGGTAGTAGCTTATCTTAGCCGAAAACGCTTGCATCATGAAACCGGGTTCGCCGTAGAGAAAGCTCGTGCCTTTGCGTGTACTACTCGTGTACAAAGTTTCGGCACTACCTCGTTAAATGCCGAATGCACTATATGGTCCAAGTTTGACGTGATAAAACATATGTTATCTATGCCAATTTTGAACGGCAGGATTGGCAAGTGGATTTTAGCTTTATCAGAGTTCGAGTTGAGGTTCGACCTCAGCAAAAGCCATCAAAGGTCAGATCATTGCCGATTTCATAACTGAACATCGCGATCCGTCAATTGATTTGCTTGAGATTACCCCTTGGGCTTTATTTTTCGATGGATCATCGTGTGGTAAAGGTGGGGGAGTAGGATCCTACGGGATTTCGCCCCGGAGGTGAGATGTTTGAATTCGCCATCCCTATACAACCTTCGTCACAAATAACCAGGCGAGTACGAGGCATTACTTCGGGGCTTCAATATTTAAGAGAAGTTAGGGCGTTTCACGGAAGTCTATGGAGATTCAGAGTTGGTAATCAAGCAATTGGAACGGCCAATACGAGTAAAAGTGAAGCGCCGAGGAGTTACTACGTAAGAATGCTAGGAAATCTTGAAGAGCTTCCCATTGGTAACTCTACAAAGACATTCCTTGTGAGAACACAACGAGGAAGCAAAAGGGCGGCTCGCAGCGCCTTCTGGTTGCAGTAGAGAGTCGAAGAAGCGTTTGTCGGCAGAGGTGTGTGCACTAGGGGCGGATCTTGCAGAAGATGATTGGAGGAAAGAGATCGTTGATTACTTGAAGGATCCATCTAGAAAGGTCTCTAGGAAGCTAAGGTGCATTGCCATTAAAAGTTCGTTCTTCTGGATGATAATTTATTCTATAAATCGATAGATGGGGTATTACTACGATGCCTGGTCCGAATAAGCCAAGAACATGATGAGCGAAGTGCACGATGGGATATATGGAGCACACCAATCGGCCTACCGTATGAAGTGGGTTATTATGGGACAAGGTTGGGATGCTTTTGGTCAGACTATTATTAGAGGATTTGCTTTGAGTATTACAAGGGATGTCAGGATTGCCAAAGGTTTGGGGAATATTCAAAGGGTCCCTGCATCGAGCAATGAATCCCATCATCAAGCCATGGCCATTCGGGGGCCGGGGTATAGACTTGATTGGCCAAATTAATCCACTTCGTCCCAACCAAAGGGGCATAAGTTCGTGCTTTTAACGCGGGGACAGTTATTTCACTAAATGGGCTAGAGGCGATCCCACCGAAGAAGGTGACGTCGGGAGAACATGATTGGATTCGTCAAGGAGCACATCATCTATCGATTTGGAATCCCTCGTACCAATTACCATCGATCAAGGGGGGCACAATTGGTGGTCAACGCTGGAGTTCGGAGAATTTGCCGAAAGCATGGGGATCAAATTGTTTAATTCCTCTCCCTATTATGCCCGGAGCAATGGGTGACGGCAGGCTTCTAATAAGATCATGATCAAGTTGATACAAAAGAAGATCGACCGTAAGCCAAGAAGGTGGCATTCGGTGCTCAGCGAGGCCTTGTGGGCTTGCAACCTGGCCCCCATGGAGCCACAAAGACTTCTCCTTACGAGTTGGTTTACGGGCATCACGCAATCTCGCCTTGGGAGATGCAATCAGATTCAAGGAGAGTGGTGCTACAAAAGGAGTTGAGCTCAAGGATTACGATTGGCGATGAATGATGGATGAGATTTGAAGATTTACATATGATCCGTCTTAGGGCCTGGAAAACATCGAGAAAAACAAGCTCGCGGGTTGCCAAGTACTACAACAAGAAGGTAAAAGTAAGGCAATTTGCGAGAAAGCGATCTAGTGTGGAAAGCGTTATTGCCGATTGGAACTAAATACGATGAATTCGGCAAATGGTCCCCTAATTGGGAAGGACCTTTTATAGGAAAGTTGGTTATCACTCATGGCAATGGATGGAGCTATTTCCATCCTCGACGCAAGCGATGCGATCCCGACGCGTGTCCTCCGCTTCGAAGATTCGGACCGCGTCGTCGCACACGGTCGGCCGGTGCTCCTCACCGGTCCGACCGGTCCCCACCCGGTCGACCGGCCGGACCCACCCCGGGACCCTGGTCCGAGTGCCGCCGCACCTCCGTCTTCGGTTCTCCCGGTCTTGGCTTTGTGGATCAACCAAGGAACCCAGTGGTTTTCTGGTGAACCACCGGAAACCCCGCGAACTCGGTGTAGCCTCCGCCAATCTCCACTCATGACTTGGCTCCCACGTAGTCCCGGCTCGACCTTGGTTTTGAGGCTCAACCAGGAAACCGTCCACGACTTCATCTTGCTGTTCATGCCACCATGCGGCCCGCACTTGACCCCGCTGGCCACCGGGTCCCTCGAACAAAGCCTACTTGTCTTCTCCACACCTGGAGGCCTCACCAGCGACGACCTTTCGCGCTTGTTCTTCACCTGCACCAACACGAGTCAAGCCGCAACCTGCACCTGCAATACTTAGCCAAGAATCAGTCCACACAACGTTGTCAATCACTCATCACACAAGGAAGCGACCATCCACCGGTCCTCGAACCACACATGGTCCTCAAGATCCAAACTTTTGGAAAACCCAACTAGCATTCCGGGTTCACTTTAAAACTATTCAGAAACTTGTCATCATTAGCTCCATTATTTGGTCATGGCATGCTTAATGTACTTCGGACAGAGAATATAGTAGAAAATAACAAAATGTAGATCAACAAGGATTTGTGGCCTCCATTCTACAGCTAGGAGCCCGGGATTATGATGCAGATGACTGACTAGGACAGCTTCAGTTGAGAAAAACAACATACTTGAGGGTAAGATAGGATATAGGAAAGTTGGTTATCACTCACGGCAATGGATGGGGCTATTTCCATCCAAAACAGAATCAATAAACTACTGATCTGTAATGCAAGCTTGGCACACCATAAATATATGAATGAATTACATATATGCCTCAGTCGAAGCGAAGATATTGTATTTCTCGATTACTCATTACCATGGTTCAACACTAAAGCTAATTGATAAAGCTATGCCTCACCAATAGGTGCATAATATTGAGAGACTCCAAAGTAGAAAAAACAAGGAAAAGCAAACCTAGTATTTTGCATGCCAAACTTCGGGAATTTAACTGCGATATGGCTATGAATGATTTAGAACAATATTCGATTGTAGAGGAGTTATCCCTACGGTCAAATTCATTTCCAAAACACTCGCTCAATAAAGCAGCAAGTTGTGTCATTAAAATACAAAAATCCACTTATTCCTTTTGATTCACTAGGAAAGGCTAGCGAGTAGAAAACAAAAGTGGTTCAAAGGTGATGTCTAGGATAAATATGTAAGCTAGGGAGAAAAGACATAAAATGGTTCCATGGTGTAGTGGTTATCACACCGGACTTTGAATCCGGCAACCCGGGTTCGAATCCCGGTGGGACCTCCTCTTTTTACATACAAAAGATATTTTACTTTTGCATATGCCATTTAGGAGATCCAAACTTTTGGAAAAACCTACTAGCTTTCCAGGTTCACTTTAAAACTATTCGAAACTTTTCATCATTAGCTCCGAGTTTTTGGTCATGGCATGCTTAATGTACTTCGGACGAGAGAATGTAGTAGAAAATAACAAAATGTAGATCAACAAGGATTTGTGGCCTTCCATTCTATAGCTAGGAGCCCGGGATTATGATGCGGATGACTGACTAGGACAACTTCCCTTGAGAAAAACAACATACTTGAGGGTAAGACAGGAGATAGGAAAGTTGGTTATCACTCATGGCAATGGATGGAGCTATTTCCATCCAAAACAGAATCAATAAACTACTGATCTGTAATGCAAGCTTGGCACACCGTGAATACATGAATGAATTACATATATGCCTCAGTCAAAGCCAAGATATTGTATTTCTCGATTAGTCATTAGCATGGT
This sequence comes from Cenchrus americanus, assembly GCA_947561735.1. Lineage (NCBI taxonomy): Eukaryota > Viridiplantae > Streptophyta > Magnoliopsida > Poales > Poaceae > Cenchrus > Cenchrus americanus. The sequence goes on from OX387240.1 coordinate 200,540,129, forward strand.
TCAACACTAAAACTAATTGATAAAGCTATGCCTCACTAATAGGTGTGAGACACTCAAAAGTAGAAAAAAACAAGGAATAGCAAACCTAGTATTTTGCATGCCAAACTTTAACTGCAGATATGGCTATGTATGATTTAGAAACAATATTCGATTGTAGAGGAGTTATCCCTACAGTCAAATTCATTTCCAAAACACTGCTCAATAAAGCAGCAAGTTGTGTCATTAAAATACAAAAATCCACTTATTCCTTTTGATTCATTAGGAAAGGCTAGCAGAAGAAAACAAAAGTGGTTCAAAGGTGATGTCTAGGATAAATATGTAAGCTAGGGAGAAAAGACATAAAATGGTTCCATGGCGTAGTGGTTATCACTCCAGACTTTGAATCTGGCAACCTGGGTTCGAATCCCGGTGGGACCTCCTCATTTTACATACAAAAGATATTTTACTTTTGCATATGCCATTTCGGAGATCCAAACTTTTGGAAAACCCTACTAGCTTTCCAGGTTCACTTTAAAACTATTCAGAAACTTGTCATCATTAGCTCCATTATTTGGTCATGGCATGCTTAATGTACTTCGGACAGAGAATATAGTAGAAAATAACAAAATGTAGATCAACAAGGATTTGTGGCCTCCATTCTACAGCTAGGAGCCCGGGATTATGATGCAAATGATCGACTAGGACAACTTCACTTGAGAAAAACAACATACTTGAGGGTAAGACAGGATATAGGAAAGTTGGTTATCACTCACGGCAATGGATGGAGCTATTTCCATCCAAAACAGAATCAATAAACTACCGATCCAGTAATGCAAGCTTGGCACACCGTGAATATATGAATGAATTACATATATGCCTCGGTCGAAGCCAAGATATTATATTTCTCGATTAGTCATTACCATGGTTCAACACTAAAACTAATTGATAAAGCTATGCCTCACTAATAGGTGCATAATATTGATAGACTCAAAAGTAGATAAAAACAAGGAATATCAAACCTAGTACTTTGCATGCCAAACTTCAGGAGTTTAACTGCAGATATGGCTATGACTGATTTAGAAACAATATTTGATTGTAGAGGAGTTATCCCTACAGTTAAATTCATTTCCAAAGCACTTCTCAATAAAGCTGGAAGTCGTGTCATTAAAATACAAAAATCCACTTATTCCTTTTGATTCATTAGGAAAGGCTAGCAAAAGAAAACAAAAGCGATTCAAAGGTGATGTCTAGGATAAATATGTAAGCTAGGGAGAAAAGATATAAAATGGTTCCATGGTGTAGTGGTTATCACTCCAGACTTTGAATCTGGCAACCTGGGTTCGAATCCCGGTGGGACCTCCTCTTTTTACATAAAAAAGATATTTTACTTTTGGATATGCCATTCAGGAGATCCAAACTTTTGGAAAAACCTACTAGCTTTCCGGGTTCACTTTAAAACTATTCAGAAACTTTTCATCATTAGCTCCAGTATTTGGTCATGGCATGCTTAATGTACTTCGGACAGAGAATGTAGTAGAAAATAACAAAATGTAGATCAACAAGGATTTGTAGCCTTCCATTCTACAGCTAGGAGCCCGGGATTATGATGCAGATGACGACTAGGACAAACTTCACTAGAGAAAAACAACATACTTGAAGGTAAGACAGGAGATAGGAAAGTTGGTTATCACTCATGGCAATGGATGGAGCTATTTCCATCCAAAACAGAATCAATAAACTAATGATCCGTAATGCAAGCTTGGCACACCGTGAATATATGAATGAATTACATATATGCCTCGATCAAAGCCAAGATATTGTATTTCTCGATTAGTCATTAGCATGGTTCAACACTAAAACTAATTGATAAAGCTATGCCTCACTAATAGGTGTGAGTCACTCAAAAGTAGAAAAAAACAAGGAATAGCAAACCTAGTATTTTGCATGCCAAACTTTAACTGGAGATATGGCTATGTATGATTTAGAAACAATATTCGATTGTAGAGGAGTTATCCCTACGAGTCAAATTCATTTCCAAAACACTCGCTCAATAAAGCAGCAAGTTGTGTCATTATAATACAAAAATCCACTTATTCCTTTTGATTCATTAGGAAAGGCTAGCGAGAAGAAAACAAAAGTGGTTCAAAGGTGATGTCTAGGATAAATATGTAAGCTAGGGAGAAAAGACATAAAATGGTTCCATGGTGTAGTGGTTATCACTCCGGACTTTGAATGCGGCAACTTGGGTTCGAATCCGGTGGGACCTCCTCTTTTTACATACAAAAGATATTTTACTTTTGCATATGCCATTTAGGAGATCCAAACTTTTGGAAAACCCTACTAGCTTTCCAGGTTCACTTTAAAACTATTCAGAAACTTTTCATCATTAGCTCCAGTATTTGGTCATGGCATGCTTAATGTACTTCGGACAGAGAATGTAGTAGAAAATGACAAAATGTAGATCAACAAGGATTTACGGCCTTCCATTCTACGGCTAGGAGCCCTGGATTATGATGCGGATGATCCGACTAGGACAACTTCACTTGAGAAAAACAACATACTTGAGGGTAAGACGGGAGATAGGAAAGTTGGTTATCACTCATGGCAATGGATGGAGCTATTTCCATCCAAAACAAAATCAATAAACTACGATCGTAATGCAAGCTTGGCACACCGTGAATATATGAATGAATTACATATATGCCTCGGTCCAAGCCAAGATATTGTATTTCTCGATTAGTCATTAGCATGGTTCAACACTAAAACTAGTTGATAAAGCTATGCCTCACTAATAGGTGTGAGACACTCAAAAGTAGAAAAAACAAGGAATAGCAAACCTAGTATTTTGCATGCCAAACTTTAACTCAGAGATATGGCTATGTATGATTTAGAAACAATATTCGATTGTAGAGGAGTTATCCCTACAGTCAAATTCATTTCCGAAACACTGCTCAATAAAGCAGCAAGTTGTGTCATTAAAATACAAAAATCCACTTATTCCTTTTGATTCATTAGGAAAGGCTAGCAGAAGAAAACAAAAGTGGTTCAAAGGTGATGTCTAGGATAAATATGTAAGCTAGGGAGAAAAGACATAAAATGGTTCCATGGTGTAGTGGTTATCACTCCAGACTTTGAATGCGGCAACTCGGGTTCGAATCCGGTGGGACCTCCTCATTTTACATATAAAAGAAATTTTACTTTTGCATATGCCATTTCGGAGATCCAAACTTTTGGAAAACCCGAGAATATAGTAGAAAATAACAAAATGTAGATCAACAAGGATTTGTGGCCTCCATTCTACGGCTAGGAGCCGGGATTATGATGCAAATGATCGACTAGGACAGACTTCACTTGAGAAAAACAACATACTTGAGGGTAAGACGGATATAGGAAAGTTGGTTATCACTCACGGCAATGGATGGAGCTATTTCCATCCAAAACAGAATCAATAAACTACGATCGAATGCAAGCTTGGCACACCGTGAATATATGAATGAATTACATATATGCCTCGGTCGAAGCCAAGATATTGTATTTCTCGATTAGTCATTACCATGGTTCAACACTAAAGCTAATTGATAAAGCTATGCCTCACTAATAGGTGCATAATATTGAGAGACACAAAAGTAGAAAAAAACAAGGAAAAGCAAACCTAGTATTTTGCATGCCAAACTTCAGGAATTTAACTGCAGATATGGCTATGAATGATTTAGAAACAATATTCGATTGTAGAGGAGTTATCCCTACAGTCAAATTCATTTTCGAAACACTGCTCAATAAAGCAGCAAGTTGTGTCATTAAAATACAAAAATCCACTTATTCCTTTTGATTCATTAGGAAAGGCTAGCAGTAAAAAACAAAAGTGGTTCAAAGGTGATGTCTAGGATAAATATGTAAGCTAGGGAGAAAAGACATAAAATGGTTCCATGGTGTAGTGGTTATCACTCCAGACTTTGAATCTGGCAACCTGGGTTCGAGTCCCGGTGGGACCTCCTCTTTTTACATAGAAAAGATATTTTACTTTTGCATATGCCATTTAGGAGATCCAAACTTTTGGAAAAACTTACTAGCTTTCCAGGTTCACTTTAAAACTATTCAGAAACTTTTCATCATTAGCTCCAGTATTTGGTCATGGCATGCTTAATGTACTTCGGACAGAGAATGTAGTAGAAAATAACAAAATGTAGATCAACAAGGATTTGTAGCCTTCCATTCTACAGCTAGGAGCCCGGGATTATGATGCGGATGACCGACTAGGATAGCTTCACTTGAGAAAAACAACATACTTGAAGGTAAGACGGGAGATAGGAAAGTTGGTTATCACTCATGGCAATGGATGGAGCTATTTCCATCCAAAACGAATCAATAAACTAATGATCCGTAATGCAAGCTTGGCACACCGTGAATATATGAATGAATTACATATATGCCTCGACCAAAGCCAAGATATTGTATTTCTCGATTAGTCATTAGCATGGTTCAACACTAAAACTAATTGATAAAGCTATGCCTCACTAATAGGTGTGAGACACTCAAAAGTAGAAAAAACAAGGAATAGCAAACCTAGTATTTTGCATGCCAAACTTTAACCGTAGATATGGCTATGTATGATATAGAAACAATATTCGATTGTAGAGGAGTTATCCCTACAATCAAATTCATTTCCAAAACACTCGCTCAATAAAGCGACAAGTTGTGTCATTAAAATACAAAAAATCCACTTATTCCTTTTGATTCATTAGGAAAGGCTAGCGAGAGAAAACAAAAGTGGTCCAAAGGTGATGTCTAGGATAAATATGTAAGCTAGGGAGAAAAGACATAAAATGGTTCCATGGTGTAGTGGTTATCACTCCAGACTTTGAATCTGGCAACCTGGGTTCGAATCCGGTGGGACCTCCTCTTTTTACATACAAAAGATATTTTACTTTTGCATATGCCATTTAGGAGATCCAAACTTTTGGAAAACCCTACTAGCTTTCCAGGTTCACTTTAAAACTATTCAGAAACTTTTCATCATTAGCTCCAGTATTTGGTCATGGCATGCTTAATGTACTTCGGACAGAGAATGTAGTAGAAAATAACAAAATGTAGATCAACAAGGATTTGTGGCCTTCCATTCTACAGCTAGGAGCCCGGGATTATGATGCAGATGACTGACTAGGACAGCTTCACTTGAGAAAAACAACATACTTGAGGGTAAGACAGGAGATAGGAAAGTTGGTTATCACTCATGGCAATGGATGGAGCTATTTCCATCCAAAACAGAATCAATAAACTACTGATCTGTAATGCAAGCTTGGCACACCGTGAATATATGAATGAATTACATATATGCCTCGACCAAAGCCAAGATATTGTATTTCTCGATTAGTCATTACCATGGTTCAACACTAAAGCTAATTGATAAAGCTATGCCTCACCAATAGGTGTGAGACACTCAAAAGTAGAAAAAAAACAAGGAATAGCAAACCTAGTATTTTGCATTCCAAACTTTAACTGCAGATATGGCTATGTATGATTTAGAAACAATATTCGATTGTAGAGGAGTTATCCCTACAGTCAAATTCATTTCCAAAACACTGCTCAATAAAGCAGCAAGTTGTGTCATTAAAATACAAAAATCCACTTATTCCTTTTGATTCATTAGGAAAGGCTAGCAGAAGAAAACAAAAGTGGTTCAAAGGTGATGTCTAGGATAAATATGTAAGCTAGGGAGAAAAGACATAAAATGGTTCCATGGTGTAGTGGTTATCACTCCGGACTTTGAATGCGGCAACTTGGGTTCGAATCCCGGTGGGACCTCCTCTTCTTACATACAAAAGATATTTTACTTTTGCATATGCCATTTAGGAGATCCAAACTTTTGGAAAACCCTACTAGCTTTCCGGTTCACTTTAAAACTATTCGAAACTTTTCATCATTAGCTCCGGTATTTGGTCATGGCATGCTTAATGTACTTCGGACGAGAGAATGTAGTAGAAAATAACAAAATGTAGATCAACAAGGATTTGTGGCCTTCCATTCTATAGCTAGGAGCCCGGGATTATGATGCGGATGACTGACTAGGACAACTTCCCTTGAGAAAAACAACATACTAGAGGGTAAGACAGGAGATAGGAAAGTTGGTTATCACTCATGGCAATGGATGGAGCTATTTCCATGCAAAACAAAATCAATAAACTACTGATCTGTAGGGCAAGCATGGCACACCATGAATATATGAATGAATTACATATATGCCTTAGTCAAAGCCAAGATATTGTATTTCTCAATCAGTTCATTAGCATGGTACAACACTAAAACTAATTGATAAAGCTATGCCTCACTAATAGGTGCATGATACTGAGAGACTCAAAAGTAGATAAAACAAGGAATTGCAAACCTAGTATTTTGCATGCCAAACTTCAGGAGTTTAACTGCAGATATGGCTATGAATGATTTAGAAACAATATTCGATTGTAGAGGAGTTATCCCTACAGTCAAATTCATTTCCAAAACACTGCTCAATAAAGCAGCAAGTTGTGTCATTAAAATACAAAAATCCACTTATTCCTTTTGATTCATTAGGAAAGGCTAGCAGAAGAAAACAAAAGTGGTTCAAAGGTGATGTCTAGGATAAATATGTAAGCTAGGGAGAAAAGACATAAAATGGTTCCATGGTGTAGTGGTTATCACTCCAGACTTTGAATCTGGCAACCTGGGTTCGAGTCCCGGTGGGACCTCCTCTTTTTACATACAAAAGATATTTTACTTTTGCATATGCCATTTAGGAGATCCAAACTTTTGGAAAACCCTACTAGCTTTCCAGGTTCACTTTAAAACTATTCAGAAACTTTTCATCATTAGCTCCAGTATTTGGTCATGGAATGCTTAATGTACTTCGGACAGAGAATGTAGTAGAAAATAACAAAATGTAGATCAACAAGGATTTGTAGCCTTCCATTCTACAGCTAGGAGCCCGGGATTATGATGCAGATGACTGACTAGGACAGCTTCAGTTGAGAAAAACAACATACTTGAGGGTAAGACAGGAGATAGGAAAGTTGGTTATCATTCATGGCAATGGATGGAGCTATTTTCATCCAAAACAGAATCAATAAACTACGATACCGTAATGCAAGCTTGGCACACCGTGAATATATGAATGAATTACATATATGCCTCGGTCAAAGCCAAGATATTGTATTTCTCGATTAGTCATTAGCATGGTTCAACACTAAAACTAATTGATAAAGCTATGCCTCACCAATAGGTGTGAGACACTCAAAAGTAGAAAAAACAAGGAATAGCAAACCTAGTATTTTGCATTCCAAACTTTAACTGCAGATATGGCTATGTATGATTTAGAAACAATATTCGATTGTAGAGGAGTTATGCCTACAATCAAATTCATTTCCAAAACACTCGCTCAATAAAGCGACAAGTTGTGTCATTAAAATACAAAAAATCCACTTATTCCTTTTGATTCATTAGGAAAGGCTAGCGAGAAGAAAACAAAAGTGGTTCAAAGGTGATGTCGAGGATAAATATGTAAGCTAGGGAGAAAAGACATAAAATGGTTCCATGGTGTAGTGGTTATCACTCCGGACTTTGAATCCGGCAACCCGGGTTCGAATCCCGGTGGGACCTCCTCTTTTTACATACAAAAGATATTTTACTTTTGCATATGCCATTTAGGAGATCCAAACTTTTGGAAAACCCTACTAGCTTTCCGGTTCACTTTAAAACTATTCAGAAACTTTTCATCATTAGCTCCAGTATTTGGTCATGGCATGCTTAATGTACTTGGGACAGAGAATGTAGTAAAAAATAACAAAATGTAGATCAACAAGGATTTGTGGCCTTCCATTATACAGCTAGGAGCCCGAGATTATGATGCAGATGACTAACTAGGACAGCTTCCCTTGAGAAAAAAACATACTTGAGGGTAAGACACGAGATAGGAAAGTTGGTTATCACTCATGGCAATGGATGGAGCTATTTCCATGCAAAACAAAATCAATAAACTACCGATGCAGAGGGCAAGCATGGCACACCATGAATATATGAATGAATTACATATATGCCTTAGTCAAAGCCAAGACATTGTATTTCTCAATCAGTTCATTAGCATGGTACAACACTAAAACTAATTGATAAAGTTATGCCTCACTAATAGGTGCCTAATACTGAGAGACTCAAAAGTAGAAAAAAACAAGGAATTGCAAACCTAGTATTTTGCATGCCAAACTTCAGGAGTTTAACTGCATATATGGCTACGAATGATTTAGAAACAATATTCGATTGTAGAGGAGTTATCCCTACAGTCAAATTCATTTCCAAAACACTGCTCAATAAAGTAGCAAGTTGTGTCATTAAAATACAAAAATCCACTTATTCCTTTTGATTCATTAGGAAAGGCTAGCAGAAGAAAACAAAAGTGGTTCAAAGGTGATGTCTAGGATAAATATGTAAGCTAGGGAGAAAAGACATAAAATGTTTCCATGGTGTAGTGGTTATCACTCCAGACTTTGAATCCGGCAACTGGGGTTCGAATCCGGTGGGACCTCCTCTTTTTACATACAAAAGATATTTTACTTTTGCATATGCCATTCAAGAGATCCAAACTTTGGGAAAACCCAACTAGCTTTCCAGGTTCACTTTAAAACTATTCGAAACTTTTCATCATTAGCTCCATTATTTGGTCATGGCATGCTTAAATTACTTCGGACGAGAGAATATAGTAGAAAATAACAAAATGTAGATCAACAAGGATTTGTGGCCTCCATTCTACGCTAGGAGCCCGGGATTATGATGCAAATGATCGACTAGGACAGCTTCACTTGAGAAAAACAACATACTTGAGGGTAAGACGGGATATAGGAAAGTTGGTTATCACTCACGGCAATGGATGGAGCTATTTCTATCCATAACAGAATCAATAAACTACCGATCCGTAATGCAAGCTTGGCACACCGTGAATATATGAATGAATTACATATATGCCTCGGTCGAAGCCAAGATATTGTATTTCTCGATTAGTCATTACCATGGTTCAACACTAAAGCTAATTGATAAAGCTATGCCTCACTAATAGGTGCATAATATTGAGAGACTCAAAAGTAGAAAAAAACAAGGAAAAGCAAACCTAGTATTTTGCATGCCAAACATCGGGAATTTAACTGAGATATGGCTATGAATGATTTAGAAACAATATTTGATTGTAGAGGAGTTATCCCTACAGTTAAATTCATTTCCAAAGCACTTCTCAATAAAGCTGGAAGTCGTGTCATTAAAATACAAAAATCCACTTATTCCTTTTGATTCATTAGGAAAGGCTAGCAAAAGAAAACAAAAGCGATTCAAAGGTGATGTCTAGGATAAATATGTAAGCTAGGGAGAAAAGACATGAAATGGTTCCATGGTGTAGTCGTTATCACTCCGGACTTTGAATCCGGCAACATGGGTTCGAGTCCGGTGGGACCTCCTCTTTTTACATACAAAAGATATTTTACTTTTGCATATGCCATTTAGGAGATCCAAACTTTGGGAAAACCCAACTAGCTTTCCAGGTTCACTTTAAAACTATTCAGAAACTTTTCATCATTAGCTCCAGCATTTGGTCATGGCATGCTTAATGTACTTGGGACAGAGAATGTAGTAGAAAATAACAAAATGTAGATCAACAAGGATTTGTGGCCTTCCATTCTATAGCTAGGAGCCCGGGATTATGATGCGGATGACTGACTAGGACAACTTCCCTTGAGAAAAACAACATACTAGAGGGTAAGACAGGAGATAGGAAAGTTGGTTATCACTCATGGCAATGGATGGAGCTATTTCCATGCAAAACAAAATCAATAAACTAATGATCCGTAATGCAAGCTTGGCACACCGTGAATACATGAATGAATTACATATATGCCTCAGTCAAAGCCAAGATATTGTATTTCTCGATTAGTCATTAGCATGGTTCAACACTAAAACTAATTGATAAAGCTATGCCTCACTAATAGGTGTGAGACACTCAAAAGTAGAAAAAAACAAGGAATAGCAAACCTAGTATTTTGCATGCCAAACTTTAACTGCAGATATGGCTATGTATGATTTAGAAACAATATTCGATTGTAGAGGAGTTATCCCTACAGTCAAATTCATTTCCAAAACACTGCTCAATAAAGCAGCAAGTTGTGTCATTAAAATACAAAAATCCACTTATTCCTTTTGATTCATTAGGAAAGGCTAGCGAAGAAATAAATGTGGTTCAAAGGTGATGTCTAGGATAAATATGTAAGCTAGGGAGAAAAGACATAAGATGGTTCCATGGTGTAGTGGTTATCACTCCGGACTTTGAATGCGGCAACTTCGGTTCGAATCCCGGTGGGACCTCCTCTTTTTACATACAAAAGATATTTTACTTTTGCATATGCCATTTAGGAGATCCAAACTTTTGGAAAACCCTACTAGCTTTCCAGGTTCACTTCAAAACTATTCGAAACTTTTCATCATTAGCTCCGGTATTTGGTCATGGCATGCTTAATGTACTTCGGACGAGAGAATGTAGTAGAAAATGACAAAATGTAGATCAACAAGGATTTGTGGCCTTCCATTCTACGGCTAGGAGCCCGGGATTATGATGCGGATGATCGACTAGGACAGCTTCACTTGAGAAAAACAACATACTTGAGGGTAAGACGGAGATAGGAAAGTTGGTTATCACTCAAGGCAATGGATGGAGCTATTTCCATCCAAAACAGAAACAATAAACTACGATCCAGTAATGCAAGCTTGGCACACCATGAATATATGAATGAATTACATATATGCCTCAGTTAAAGCCAAGATATTGTATTTCTCGATTAGTCATTAGCATGGTTCAACACTAAAACTAATTGATAAAGCTATGCCTCACTAATAGGTGTGCGACACTCAAAATTAGAAAAAAACAAGGAAATTCAAACCTAGTATTTTGCATGCCAAACTTTAACTGAGATATGGCTATGTATGATTTAGAAACAATATTTGATTGTAGAGGAGTTATCCCTACAATCAAATTCATTTCCAAAACACTCGCTCAATAAAGCGACAAGTTGTGTCATTAAAATACAAAAAATCCACTTATTCCTTTTGATTCATTAGGAAAGGCTAGCGAAGAAAAAACGAAGTGGTTCAAAGGTGATGTCTAGGATAAATATGTAAGCTAGGGAGAAAAGACATAAAATGGTTCCATGGTGTAGTGGTTATCACTCCGGACTTTGAATGCGGCAACCCGGGTTCGAATCCCGGTGGGACCTCCTCTTTTTACATACAAAAGATATTTTACTTTTGCATATGCCATTTAGGAGATCCAAACTTTTGGAAAACCCTACTAGCTTTCCGGGTTCACTTTAAAACTATTCGAAACTTTTCATCCTTAGCTCCGGTATTTGGTCATGGCATGCTTAATGTACTTCGGACGAGAGAATGTAGTAGAAAATAACAAAATGTAGATCAACAAGGATTTGTGGCCTTCCATTCTACGGCTAGGAGCCCGGGATTATGATGCGGATGACCGACTAGGACAACCTTCACTTGAGAAAAACAACATACTTGAGGGTAAGACATGAGATAGGAAAGTTGGTTATCACTCATGGCAATGGATGGAGCTATTTCCATCCAAAACAGAATCAATAAACTACGATCCGTAATGCAAGCTTGGCACACCGTGAATATATGAATGAATTACATATATGCCTCAATCAAAGCCAAGATATTGTATTTCTCGATTAGTCATTAGCATGGTTCAACACTAAAACTAATTGATAAAGCTATGCCTCACCAATAGGTGTGAGACACTCAAAAGTAGAAAAAAACAAGGAATAGCAAACCTAGTATTTTGCATTCCAAACTTTAACTGAGATATGGCTATGTATGATTTAGAAACAATATTCGATTGTAGAGGAGTTATCCCTACGGTCAAATTCATTTCCAAAACACTTTGCTTGATAAAGCGACAAAGTTGTGTCATTAAAATACGAAATCCACTTATTCCTTTTGATTCATTAGGAAAGGCTAGCAGTAAAAAACAAAAGTGGTTCAAAGGTGATGTCTAGGATAAATATGTAAGCTAGGGAGAAAAGACATAAAATGGTTCCATGGTGTAGTGGTTATCACTCCAGACTTTGAATCTGGCAACCTGGGTTCGAGTCCCGGTGGGACCTCCTCTTTTTACATACAAAAGATATTTTACTTTTGCATATGCCACTTAAGAGATCCAAACTTTTGGAAAACCCTACTAGCTTTCCGGGTTCACTTTAAAACTATTCGAAACTTTTCATCATTAGCTCCGGTATTTGGTCATGGCATGCTTAATGTACTTCGGACGAGAGAATGTAGTAGAAAATAACAAAATGTAGATCAACAAGGATTTGTGGCCTTCCATTCGTAGCTAGGAGCCGGGATTATGATGCGGATGACCGACTAGGACAGCTTCACTTGAGAAAAACAACATACTTGAGGGTAAGACGGGAGATAGGAAAGTTGGTTATCACTCATGGCAATGGATGGAGCTATTTCCATCCAAAACAGAATCAATAAACTAATGATCCGTAATGCAAGCTTGGCACACCGAATGAATTACATATGTGCCTCGATCAAAGCCAAGATATTGTATTTCTCGATTAGTCATTAGCATGGTTCAATACTAAAACTAATTGATAAAGATATGCCTCACTAATAGGTGCATAATACTGAGAGACTCAAAATTAGAAAAAACAAGGAATAGCAAACCTAGTATTTTGCATGCCAAACTTTAACTTGCAGATATGGCTATGTATGATTTAGAAACAATATTTGATTGTAGAGGAGTTATCCCTACAATCAAATTCATTTCCAAAACACTTTGCTCAATAAAGCGACAAGTTGTGTCATTAAAATACAAAAAATCCACTTATTCCTTTTGATTCATTAGGAAAGGCTAGCGAGAAGAAAACAAAAGTGGTTCAAAGGTGATATCTAGGATAAATATGTAAGCTAGGGAGAAAAGACATAAAATGGTTCCATGGTGTAGTGGTTATCACTCCAGACTTTGAATCTGGCAACCTGGGTTCGAATCCCGGTGGGGCCTCCTCTTTTTACATACAAAGATATTTTACTTTTGCATATGCCATTCAGGAGATCCAAACTTTGGGAAAACCCAACTAGCTTTCCAGGTTCACTTTAAAACTATTCAAAACTTTTCATCCTTAGCTCCGGTATTTGGTCATGGCATGCTTAATGTACTTCGGACGAGAGAATGTAGTAGAAAATAACAAAATGTAGATCAACAAGGATTTGTGGCCTTCCATTCTACGGCTAGGAGCCCGGGATTATGATGTAGATGATCGACTAGGACAGACTTCACTTGAGAAAAACAACATACTTGAGGGTAAGACAGGAGATAGGAAAGTTGGTTATCACTCATGGCAATGGATGGAGCTATTTCCATCCAAAACGGAATCAATAAACTACGATCCGTAATGCAAGCTTGGCACACCGTGAATATATGAATGAATTACATATATGCCTCGATCAAAGCCAAGATATTGTATTTCTCGATTAGTCATTAGCATGGTTCAACACTAAAACTAATTGATAAAGCTATGCCTCACTAATAGGTGTGAGACACTCAAAAGTAGAAAAAAACAAGGAATAGCAAACCTAGTATTTTGCATGCCAAACTTTAACTATGCAGATATGGCTATGTAAGATTTAGAAACAATATTCGATTGTAGAGGAGTTATCCCTACGGTCAAATTAATTTCCAAAACACGAGTTCAATAAAGCGACAAGTTGTGTCATTAAAATACAAAAATCCACTTATTCCTTTTGATTCATTAGGAAAGGCTAGCGAGAAGAAAACAAAAGTGGTTCAAAGGTGATGTCTAGGATAAATATGTAAGCTAGGGAGAAAAGACATAAAATGATTCCATGGTGTAGTGGTTAAAACTCCGGACTCGAATCCGGCAACCCGGGTTCGAATCCCGGTGGGACCTCCTCTTTTTACATACAAAAGATATTTTACTTTTGCATATGACATTTAGGAGATCCAAACTTTTGGAAAACCCTACTAGCTTTCCGGGTTCACTTTAAAACTATTCGAAACTTTTCATCATTAGCTCCGGTATTTGGTCATGGCATGCTTAATGTACTTCGGACGAGAGAATGTAGTAGAAAATGACAAAATGTAGATCAACAAGGATTTGTGGCCTTCCATTCTACGGCTAGGAGCCGGGATTATGATGCGGATGACCGACTAGGACAACTTCACTTGAGAAAAACAACATACTTGAGGGTAAGACAGGAGATAGGAAAGTTGGTTATCACTCATGGCAATGGATGGAGCTATTTCCATCCAAAACGGAATCAATAAACTACGATCCGTAATGCAAGCTTGGCACACCATGAATATATGAATGAATTACATATATGCCTCGGTCAAAGCCAAGATATTGTATTTCTCGATTAGTCATTAGCATGGTTCAACACTAAAACTAATTGATAAAGCTATGCCTCACTAATAGGTGTGCGACACTCAAAATTAGAAAAAAACAAGGAAATTCAAACCTAGTATTTTGCATGCCAAACTTTAGCTGCAGATATGGCTATGTATGATTTAGAAACAATATTCGATTGTAGAGGAGTTATCCCTACGGTCAAATTCATTTCCAAAACAACTTTGCTCAATAAAGCGACAAGTTGTGTCATTAAAATACAAAAAATCCACTTATTCCTTTTGATTCATTAGGAAACGCTAGCGAGAAGAAAACAAAAGTGGTTCAAAGGTGATGTCTAGGATAAATATGTAAGCTAGGGAGAAAAGACATAAAATGATTCCATGGTGTAGTGGTTAAAACTCCGGACTTTGAATCGGCAACTGGGTTCGAATCCCGGTGGGACCTCCTCTTTTTACATACAAAAGATATTTTACTTTTGCATATGACATTTAGGAGATCCAAACTTTTGGAAAACCCTACTAGCTTTCCGGGTTCACTTTAAAACTATTCGAAACTTTTCATCATTAGCTCCGATATTTGGTCATGGCATGCTTAATGTACTTCGGACGAGAGAATGTAGTAGAAAATAACAAAATGTAGATCAACAAGGATTTGTGGCCTTCCATTCTACGGCTAGGAGCCCGGGATTATGATGCGGATGATGACTAGGACGACTTCACTTGAGAAAAACAACATACTTGAGGGTAAGACGGGAGATAGGAAAGTTGGTTATCACTCATGGCAATGGATGGAGCTATTTCCATCCAAAACGAGAATCAATAAACTACCGATCCGTAATGCAAGCTTGGCACACCGTGAATATATGAATGAATTACATATATGCCTCGATCAAAGCCAAGATATTGTATTTCTCGATTAGTCATTAGCATGGTTCAACACTAAAACTAATTGATAAAGCTATGCCTCACCAATAGGTGTGAGACACTCAAAAGTAGAAAAAAACAAGGAATAGCAAACCTAGTATTTTGCATTCAAAACTTTAACTGCAGATATGGCTATGTATGATTTAGAAACAATATTCGATTGTAGAGGAGTTATCCCTACGGTCAAATTCATTTCCAAAACACTCGCTCAATAAAGCGACAAGTTGTGTCATTAAAATACAAAAAATCCACTTATTCCTTTTGATTCATTAGGAAAGGCTAGCGAGAAGAAAACAAAAGTGGTTCAAAGGTGATGTCTAGGATAAATATGTAAGCTAGGGAGAAAAGACATAAAATGGTTCCATGGTGTAGTGGTTATCACTTCGACTTTGAATACGGCAACCTTGGGTTCGAATCCGGTGGGACCTCCTCTTTTTACATACAAAAGATATTTTACTTTTGCATATGCCATTTAGGAGATCCAAACTTTTGGAAAACCCTACTAGCTTTCCGGGTTCACTTTAAAACTATTCGAAACTTTTCATCCTTAGCTCCGGTATTTGGTCATGGCATGCTTAATGTACTTCGGACGAGAGAATGTAGTAGAAAATAACAAAATGTAGATCAACAAGGATTTGTGGCCTTCCATTCTACGGCTAGGAGCCCGGGATTATGATGCGGATATGACCGACTAGGACGGCTTCACTTGAGAAAAACAACATACTTGAGGGTAAGACAGGGAGATAGGAAAGTTGGTTATCACTCATGGCAATGGATGGAGCTATTTCCATCCAAAACGGAATCAATAAACTACGATCCGTAATGCAAGCTTGGCACACCGTGAATATATGAATGAATTACATATATGCCTCGGTCAAAGCCAAGATATTGTATTTCTCGATTAGTCATTAGCATGGTTCCACACTAAAACTAATTGATAAAGCTATGCCTCACCAATAGGTGTGAGACACTCAAAAGTAGAAAAAAACAAGGAATAGCAAACCTAGTATTTTGCATTCCAAACTTTAACTCATGAGATATGGCTATGTATGATTTAGAAACAATATTCGATTGTAGAGGAGTTATCCCTACGGTCAAATTCATTTCCAAAACAACTGCTTGATAAAGCGACAAGTTGTGTCATTAAAATACGAAAATCCACTTATTCCTTTTGATTCATTAGGAAAGGCTAGCAGTAGAAAACAAAAGTGGTTCAAAGGTGATGTCTAGGATAAATATGTAAGCTAGGGAGAAAAGACATAAAATGGTTCCATGGTGTAGTGGTTATCACTCCAGACTTTGAATGCGGCAACCTTGGGTTCGAGTCCGGTGGGACCTCCTCTTTTTACATACAAAAGATATTTTACTTTTGCATATGCCACTTAAGAGATCCAAACTTTTGGAAAACCCTACTAGCTTTCCGGGTTCACTTTAAAACTATTCGAAACTTTTCATCATTAGCTCCGGTATTTGGTCATGGCATGCTTAATGTACTTCGGACGAGAGAATGTAGTAGAAAATAACAAAATGTAGATCAACAAGGATTTGTGGCCTTCCATTCCGTAGCTAGGAGCCGGGATTATGATGCGGATGATCGACTAGGACGACTTCACTT
Organism: Cenchrus americanus; assembly: GCA_947561735.1. Classification (NCBI taxonomy): domain Eukaryota; kingdom Viridiplantae; phylum Streptophyta; class Magnoliopsida; order Poales; family Poaceae; genus Cenchrus; species Cenchrus americanus. Next base: position 200,557,099 of record OX387240.1, read on the forward strand.
GAGAAAAACAACATACTTGAGGGTAAGACGGGAGATAGGAAAGTTGGTTATCACTCATGGCAATGGATGGAGCTATTTCCATCCAAAACAGAATCAATAAACTAATGATCCGTAATGCAAGCTTGGCACACCGAATGAATTACATATGTGCCTCGATCAAAGCCAAGATATTGTATTTCTCGATTAGTCATTAGCATGGTTCAACACTAAAACTAATTGATAAAGCTATGCCTCACTAATAGGTGTGAGACACTCAAAAGTAGAAAAAAACAAGGAATAGCAGACCTAGTATTTTGCATGCCAAACTTTAACTGCGATATGGCTATGTAAGATTTAGAAACAATATTCGATTGTAGAGGAGTTATCCCTACGGTCAAATTAATTTCCAAAACACAGCTCAATAAAGCGACAAGTTGTGTCATTAAAATACAAAAATCCACTTATTCCTTTTGATTCATTAGGAAAGGCTAGCGAGAAGAAAACAAAAGTGGTTCAAAGGTGATGTCTAGGATAAATATGTAAGCTAGGGAGAAAAGACATAAAATGATTCCATGGTGTAGTGGTTATCACTCCGGACTTTGAATCGGCAACCTTTGGGTTCGAATCCCGGTGGGACCTCCTCTTTTTACATACAAAAGATATTTTACTTTTGCATATGCCATTTAGGAGATCCAAACTTTTGGAAAACCCTACTAGCTTTCCAGGTTCACTTTAAAACTATTCAGAAACTTTTCATCATTAGCTCCAGTATTTGGTCATGGAATGCTTAATGTACTTCGGACGAGAGAATGTAGTAGAAAATAACAAAATGTAGATCCGCAAGGATTTGTGGCCTTCCATTCTACGGCTAGGAGCCCGGGATTATGATGCGGATGATCGACTAGGACGGCTTCACTTGAGAAAAACAACATACTTGAGGGTAAGACAGGAGATAGGAAAGTTGGTTATCACTCATGGCAATGGATGGAGCTATTTCCATCCAAAACAGAATCAATAAACTACTGATCCGTAATGCAAGCTTGGCACACCGTGAATATATGAATGAATTACATATATGCCTCGGTCAAAGCCAAGATATTGTATTTCTCGATTAGTCATTAGCATGGTTCAACACTAAAACTAATTGATAAAGCTATGCCTCACCAATAGGTGTGAGACACTCAAAAGTAGAAAAAAACAAGGAATAGCAAACCTAGTATTTTGCATTCAAAACTTTAACTGCAGATATGGCTATGTATGATTTAGAAACAATATTCGATTGTAGAGGAGTTATCCCTACAATCAAATTCATTTCCAAAACACTCGCTCAATAAAGCGACAAGTTGTGTCATTAAAATACAAAAAATCCACTTATTCCTTTTGATTCATTAGGAAAGGCTAGCGAGAAGAAAACAAAAGTGGTTCAAAGGTGATGTCTAGGATAAATATGTAAGCTAGCGAGAAAAGACATAAAATGGTTCCATGGTGTAGTGGTTATCACTTCGGACTTTGAATCCGGCAACCTCGGGTTCGAATCCCGGTGGGACCTCCTCTTTTTACATACAAAAGATATTTTACTTTTGCATATGCCATTTAGGAGATCCAAACTTTTGGAAAACCCTACTAGCTTTCCAGGTTCACTTTAAAACTATTCGAAACTTTTCATCCTTAGCTCCGGTATTTGGTCATGGCATGCTTAATGTACTTCGGACGAGAGAATGTAGTAGAAAATAACAAAATGTAGATAAACAAGGATTTGTGGCCTTCCATTCTACGGCTAGGAGCCCGGGATTATGATGCGGATGATCGACTAGGACAGCTTCACTTGAGAAAAACAACATACTTGAGGGTAAGATAGGATATAGGAAAGTTGGTTATCACTCACGGCAATGGATGGAGCTATTTCCATCCAAAACAGAATCAATAAACTACTGATCTGTAATGCAAGCTTGGCACACCATAAATATATGAATTAATTACATATATGCCTCAGTCGAAGCCAAGATATTGTATTTCTCGATTACTCATTACCATGGTTCAACACTAAAGCTAATTGATAAAGCTATGCCTCACCAATAGGTGTGAGACACTCAAAAGTAGAAAAAAAACAAGGAATAGCAAACCTAGTATTTTGCATTCCAAACTTTAACTGCAGATATGGCTATGTATGATTTAGAAACAATATTCAATTGTAGAGGAGTTATCCCAACAGACAAATTCATTTCCAAAACACTGCTTGATAAAGCAGCAAGTTGTGTCATTAAAATACAGAAATCCACTTATTCCTTTTGATTCATTAGGAAAGGCTAGCAGAAGAAAACAAAAGTGGTTAAAAGGTGATGTCTAGGATAAATATGTAAGCTAGGGAGAAAAGACATAAAATGGTTCCATGGTGTAGTGGTTATCACTCCGGACTTTGAATGCGGCAACCTTGGGTTCGAGTCCCTAGGTGGGACCTCCTCTTTTTACATACAAAAGATATTTTACTTTTGCATATGCCACTTAAGAGATCCAAACTTTTGGAAAACCCTACTAGCTTTCCAGGTTCACTTTAAAACTATTCGAAAACTTTTCATCATTAGCTCCGGTATTTGGTCATGGCATGCTTAATGTACTTCGGACGAGAGAATGTAGTAGAAAATAACAAAATGTAGATCAACAAGGATTTGTGGCCTTCCATTCTGTAGCTAGGAGCCCGGGATTATGATGCGGATGATCGACTAGGACAGCTTCACTTGAGAAAAACAACATACTTGAGGGTAAGACGGGAGATAGGAAAGTTGGTTATCACTCATGGCAATGGATGGAGCTATTTCCATCCAAAACGAAATCAATAAACTAATGATCCGTAATGCAAGCTTGGCACACCGAATGAATTACATATGTGCCTCGGTCAAAGCCAAGATATTGTATTTCTCGATTAGTCATTAGCATGGTTCAACACTAAAACTAATTGATAAAGCTATGCCTCACTAATAGGTGTGAGACACTCAAAAGTAGAAAAAAACAAGGAATAGCAAACCTAGTATTTTGCATGCCAAACTTTAACTGCAGATATGGCTATGTATGATTTAGAAACAATATTCGATTGTAGAGGAGTTATCCCTACAGTCAAATTCATTTCCAAAACACTGCTCAATAAAGCAGCAAGTTGTGTCATTAAAATACAAAAATCCACTTATTCCTTTTGATTCATTAGGAAAGGCTAGCAGAAGAAAACAAAAGTGGTTCAAAGGTGATGTCTAGGATAAATATGTAAGCTAGGGAGAAAAGACATAAAATGGTTCCATGGTGTAGTGGTTATCACTCCAGACTTTGAATCTGGCAACCTGGGTTCGAATCCCGGTGGGACCTCCTCTTTTTACATACAAAAGATATTTTACTTTTGCATATGCCATTTAGGAGATCCAAACTTTTGGAAAACCCTACTAGCTTTCCAGGTTCACTTTAAAACTATTCAGAAACTTTTCATCATTAGCTCCAGTATTTGGTCATGGCATGCTTAATGTACTTCGGACGAGAGAATGTAGTAGAAAATAACAAAATGTAGATCAACAAGGATTTGTGGCCTTCCATTCTACAGCTAGGAGCCCGGGATTATGATGCAGATGATCGACTAGGACAGCTTCACTTGAGAAAAACAACATACTTGAGGGTAAGACAGGAGATAGGAAAGTTGGTTATCACTCATGGCAATGGATGGAGCTATTTCCATCCAAAACGAAATCAATAAACTACGATCCGTAATGCAAGCTTGGCACACCGTGAATATATGAATGAATTACATATATGCCTCGGTCAAAGCCAAGATATTGTATTTCTCGATTAGTCATTAGCATGGTTCAACACTAAAACTAATTGATAAAGCTATGCCTCACCAATAGGTGTGAGACACTCAAAAGTAGAAAAAAACAAGGAATAGCAAACCTAGTATTTTGCATTCAAAACTTTAGCTCAGATATGGCTATGTATGATTTAGAAACAATATTCGATTGTAGAGGAGTTATCCCTACAATCAAATTCATTTCCAAAACAACTGCTCAATAAAGCGACAAGTTGTGTCATTAAAATACAAAAAATCCACTTATTCCTTTTGATTCATTAGGAAAGGCTAGCGAGAAGAAAACAAAAGTGGTTCAAAGGTGATGTCTAGGATAAATATGTAAGCTAGCGAGAAAAGACATAAAATGGTTCCATGGTGTAGTGGTTATCACTTCGGACTTTGAATGCGGCAACCTGGGGTTCGAATCCCGGTGGGACCTCCTCTTTTTACATACAAAAGATATTTTACTTTTGCATATGCCATTTAGGAGATCCAAACTTTTGGAAAACCCTACTAGCTTTCCAGGTTCACTTTAAAACTATTCGAAACTTTTCATCATTAGCTCCGGTATTTGGTCATGGCATGATTAATGTACTTCGGACGAGAGAATGTAGTAGAAAATAACAAAATGTAGATCAACAAGGATTTGTAGCCTTCCATTCTACAGCTAGGAGCCCGGGATTATGATGCAGATGACTGACTAGGACAGCTTCAGTTGAGAAAAACAACATACTTGAGGGTAAGACAGGAGATAGGAAAGTTGGTTATCATTCATGGCAATGGATGGAGCTATTTCCATCCAAAATAGAATCAATAAACTACTGATCTGTAATGCAAGCTTGGCACACCATGAATACATGAATGAATTACATATATGCCTCAGTCGAAGCCAAGATATTGTATTTCTCGATTTGTCATTAGCATGGTTCAACACTAAAACTAATTGATAAAGCTATGCCTCACTAATAGGTGCATAATATTGAGAGACTCAAAAGTATAAAAAAACAAGGAATAGCAAACCTAGTATTTTGCATGCCAAACTTCAGGAATTTAAATGCAGATATGGCTATGAATGATTTAGAAACAATATTCGATTGTAGAGGAGTTATCCCTACAGTCAAATTCATTTCCAAAACACTGCTCAATAAAGCAGCAAGTTGTGTCATTAAAATACAAAAATCCACTTATTCCTTTTGATTCATTAGGAAAGGCTAGCAGAAGAAAACAAAAGTGGTTCAAAGGTGATGTCTAGGTTAAATATGTAAGCTAGGGAGAAAAGACATAAAATGGTTCCATGGTGTAGTGGTTATCACTCCAGACTTTGAATCTGGCAACCTGGGTTCGAATCCCGGTGGGACCTCCTCTTTTTACATACAAAAGATATTTTACTTTTGCATATGCCATTCAGGAGACCAAACTTTGGGAAAACCCAACTAGCTTTCCAGGTTCACTTTAAAACTATTCAGAAACTTTTCATCATTAGCTCCAGTATTTGGTCATGGCATGCTTAATGTACTTGGGACAGAGAATGTAGTAAAAAATAACAAAATGTAGATCAACAAGGATTTGTGGCCTTCCATTATACAGCTAGGAGCCCGAGATTATGATGCAGATGACTAACTAGGACAGCTTCCCTTGAGAAAAAACATACTTGAGGGTAAGACACGAGATAGGAAAGTTGGTTATCACTCATGGCAATGGATGGAGCTATTTCCATGCAAAACAAAATCAATAAACTACTGATCTGTAGGGCAAGCATGGCACACCATGAATATATGAATGAATTACATATATGCCTTAGTCAAAGCCAAGACATTGTATTTCTCAATCAGTTCATTAGCATGGTACAACACTAAAACTAATTGATAAAGTTATGCCTCACTAATAGGTGCATAATATCGAGAGACTCAAAAGTAGAAAAAAACAAGGAATTGCAAACCTAGTATTTTGCATGCCAAACTTCGGGAGTTTAACCGCATGAGATATGGCTACGAATGATTTAGAAACAATATTCGATTGTAGAGGAGTTATCCCTACGATCAAATTCATTTCCAAAACACCTCTCAATAAAGCGACAAGTTGTGTCATTAAAATACAAAAATCCACTTATTCCTTTTGATTCATTAGGAAAGGCTAGCAGAAGAAAACAAAAGTGGTTCAAAGGTGATGTCTAGGATAAATATGTAAGCTAGGGAGAAAAGACATAAAATGTTTCCATGGTGTAGTGGTTATCACTCCAGACTTTGAATCAGGCAACCTGGGTTCGAATCCCGGTGAGACCTCCTCTTTTTACATAGAAAAGATATTTTAATTTTGGATATGCCATTCAGGAGATCCAAACTTTTGGAAAACCCAATTAGCTTTCCAGGTTCACTTCAAAACTATTCAGAAACTTTTCATCATTAGCTCCAGTACTGTAACACCCCAGAATAGGAACAACGTTCTGGAGCGTTACCACACCACAACAAGCTATTATAGGCACACACATAAGAAAAAAACAGCAACAAAGAGATAAATTAATAGAGCACGCGGAAGCAAAATAAATCCTCTAGGTAACCATCTCAAAACAGGTCCAAAGAGATTATAAGCTAAGCAAGGACTTCTCAACTAAACATTTTTATTACAACACATGTGACCAAAATATATATTTAAAGAACATCTGTGCACACGTGCTTGCTACTCCCGTCCACCATCGCACTCCAAACTCAAAGACCACGGGGAGGAAAAAGCGTATGAGGTTTATGGAAACCTCGGCAAGCAAACTGCTTCAACCAAGCCATTTAAATCACAATAAAATAAGCAACAATTTAAGAGTCACTACAATCAAAGATGCACCACATAACTTCAAGTAATAAGTTAAAATAAATGCTCCACAATAATGCTTCATGATGAATTGCAAATGGTGCAATGCAATGCATGTCTTCACTTCTACCCACACATCCCGAAGGAAGGATGTGAGGGCTGCAACCACATTGCTATATCTCAACGTGCGTTGCTGTACCGGTACTTACCGCACCAATCCGGCTACGGTTTTCTTCATATGCATAAAAACATGAGAATGCAAGTGCAAGAATGCAATGCATGAACTTCATATACATCATAATTCTTAACTTCAATTCAGAGGTAAAGCCACACGTGGATCAAAATACTCTGATATAGAGATAAATTCAGATTGATCTTGCTGGTGTGAGGTACTGAAATTAAATGGAGGCAATTCAAACAACAAAGTTAAAGCATGTAGACCATCGCTACGTTTACTTTCCTTTACCGAAGATCAAGAACGTGAGCTAAGCACGATCCGAAGGCGCACCACCTGCCCACAAACATATCTCAGCACCAACACATACACAAGCATAAAGAATTTAAATCACAGCGCTCCTACGTCCGAACCCGACATTCTCACAAAAAGACACACAAGTCTAGACATGACAGCAGCGATAAGTCTTCTCTTTTTGTATCTTTTAATTCTGATGGCTAAAAATTCCAATCTTGTGCCAAAAGAAAGAAAACTTCAGTAGTCACAACTTTCTAGTGATCCATCAAGAGAGGAAAAATCATGAACAAAGACTAATCTTGAGATGAATCTCATACTGAAAATCTGGCAATCTCTGCAGAACAGTCCTAGCAAAATGGGCATATCTTGAGCTCCAAAATTCATATGAATATGCACTTAACCAATATGGAAAGGTTATGAAATTCTCTAAAACTTCTTTAGTCATCCCAAGATCCAGTTCTGTCGTTTGGGTTGCCTAAAATTTATGTGAACAGATACTGCCCAGATTGGTGACTCTGAAAAACTGACAGAATGAAACTTCGATATCTCTTCGATCTTAAATCCGATTGTAGTGTTCTTTACGGCTATGGAAACCCCTAAAAATTTCCTACAACTCATATATAGGTTTGTTATTTTTTGAGACCATTAAAAGGGTGTAAAACAGCAATTACTGGAAACTGCGCAGATTGAGTTTGTGCTGAAAACAACGACGAGGGTACCACTTTACCCTAGCCCTTAACGGTAAAGATTGACGCTACAAGCATGTGCTAGAACGTCCAAAAACTTAGGGGAAGAATGAAATACAGTGAGTCATGCCTCACCTAGGGTTTCCCTTCGAAACGGTGAGGGCAAAGATGACGGCGGCGATTCCGACGACAACTCCCAGTCGTTTTCCTCTCCGTAGTGACAAACGTCACAAAAGCTCCCTCGATTTCATCTCAGCTGCACCACACATGGCGGCACCACCATGAACAGCGAGGAAAAGGCAAATGATTGGGGGGAAACGGAGAGAGGGAAGGAAGGCCAACCAATTTTTATGGAGAGAAGCTGCGACGACGGACGGCGGCGTACCCTAATCTCCCTCTATCCTCTTGTTCCCCTTCTGACTCCCTTTGGATCACGACCAAGGGAGATGGCGGTGCTCGATGTGGAGGCTATGAAGGGGATCTGGTTTGGGAAAAGGAACCGATGAAGTCGGACGAACGGCACGAGTGCGTAGCCGCGCTCTCTGTAGATGCGTACGTAGCGGTTAGGTTAAAACTTGTGCCATGTGTAACTTCTTGATCCGAATCCCGAATTATGCATGTGAGTAGTCAAACGGAAAGGATTCGGCGAGCTCTACGCAACCATGACCTCCGTTCGTCCATCCGAGCGATGTAACAAAAGGTCATGTTTTAGTCGTCCACTTTATGTATTCCAATATACATAGCGCATTTTTCCTTTTACGCATTATGGGTGTTACATTCTCCCCTCCTTAAAAGAATTCGTCCCCGAATTCACCATCGCTAAGGAAAGAACGAGAAAAGAGCCATATGTATATAAAATATTGCTTACCAGTCTCAAAGAGCTCCGGATATTCCCCGCGCATAGAGTCCTCCAATTCCCATGTTGCTTCCCGCTCCGACTGATTAGTCCATAGGATTTTCACATACTTGATAGTCCTATTCTGCATGACACGGCCGAGAGAAATCCAATACACGCATCGGATGGCATTTTATAGTCAAATCCTTCTCGATAAGCACGGAGCTCGGCCTCCATCCTCTCGCTTCCGGATCTTTCAAATACTTCCTCAACATAGAGACATGAAACACGGGGTGCACACCACTCATCGACTCGGTAGCCGCAAACGATAAGCCAAGGAACCAACTCGAGCAGCGTGATCAAATAAGGTCCAATATACCTAGGGTTGAGCTTCCCTCTAGTGCCAAACCGAACAATGCCTTTTGTCGGCGACACCTTAAGAAGAACCTCGTCACCGGTACTGCAAACTCCGGATCCCTCCGTCCGACATCCGCGTAGCTCTTCCGTCGGCTCGAGCGACCAACAAGTTCGACGGATCTCACGTACCTTATCATGAGTTTGTTGCACCCAATCCGGGCCGACCAAGGATCCCCACCAACAACATCCCAACAGAGTGGGGAAATACATCTGCGCGGCCATACAATGCTTCAAATGGAGCCATCTTGATACTAGCCTCGATAGCCGTTATTATAAGCAAACTCTCGCCAATGGCAAGTGATCCTCCCAACTACCCTTCCAAGAGAGCACACAAGAACGCAACAAGTCCTCTAAGGTCCGAATGGTACGCTCCGACCGACCGTCCGTCCGAGGGTGAAAAGCGAGTGCTAAGGTCCAAATTAGTACCCAAAGCGCTATGCAAACTCGTCCAAAAATACGATACAAATTTTGAATCACGATCGAAACAATGGACTTAGGCACACCATGCAACCTCACCACTTCCTTGATATATAAAGGAACCAAATCGCAGCAGAATTAGTAGTCTTCATGGGGAGAAAATGGGCAACCTTTGTGAGTCTATCTATCACAACCCAAATTGCATCCTTGCCTCTTGGGGAACGAGGTAATCCAACCACAAAATCCATGGTAATGTTCTCAAATTTCCATGTAGGGATTTCCAATGGTTTTAATAACCCTCGCAGCGCCCTTTGATGCTCGGCCTTTACTTTCGACAAATACCACAAGAAGCCACATACTTGGCAATATCAACCTTCATCCGCTTCCACCGAAACTCGCTTCAAATCTTGATACATCTCGGTTTCACACGGATGCACTTGTATATGGAGTCCGATGAGCTTCCCTCAAAATCTCCATCTTAACCGTAGCTTTTTGTGGCACACGAGGCGACCTCTAAAATAAATAGTACCATCCTCCTCCATGCTGAAATCACGAGTTCTCCCCGCCTCAATACGCTTGGGAACGGCCCGGGAGCAAACGATCCCGTAATTGCGCCACACGCACCTGCTCCCGCAACGGTGATCGAATAACCAACTCAGTTTCCTCACGGGCAACACCAGCATAGCAGAGAGAAATACCCATATGGTCCAATTCATTAGTCAGTTGCATACAAGTCTTAGGAACACCGGTCCTACTAAGTGCATCTGCAACGACATTTGCCTTACCGAGATGGTACTGTATATTCGCATCATAATCCTTAATCAATTCAAGCCACCTCCTTTGTCTCATGTTTAATTCCTTCGAGTGAAAATATACTTAAGACTCGATGATCCGTAAAGATGTCACATGACTCACCATAGAGATAATGCCTCCAAATTTTCAATGCAAAAACCACGCTTGCTAACTTTAAGTCATGTGTAGGATAATTCTCTTCATGCTTCCTCAATCGCCTAGATGCATAGGCAATAACTCTACCTTCCCGCATGAGAACACAACCAAGACCAATACGAGAGGCATCTCGTATATATCGTATAACGCTTGCCACTCTCGGGCAATACCGAATAGGAGCACTCACCAACCTCTCCTTTAGAGTACGAAAGCTCGCCTCACAATCCTCGGTCCAAACAAATGGGACACCCTTCATCGTCGGCTTCGTCATTGGCTTTGCAATGGAAGAAAAATTACGAACAAACCGACGATAGTATCCGGCAAGACCGAAAAAACTCCGAACCTCTCGTAACGAAGAGTCGGTCTCTCCCACTTCACCACCGAAGCAACATTCTTTGGATCAACAAGAATACCATCCCGGTTAATAACATGACCAAGGAAAGCAACCTCGTAAAGCCAAAATGCACACTTCTTCAACTTTGCATAATACTTATACTCCCTCGCCTTATCCAAAGACCAATCCGAGATGCACCTCATGCTCCTCCACGAGCTTTTGAATAAACTAGGATATCATCAATGAACACGACCACAAAAATGTCCAAGTATGGGTGCAACATCCTGTTCATGGCTTCCATGAAAACGAGCGGAGCATTGGTTAGACCAAAAGACATAACCACATACTCATAATGTCCATACCTCGTGCTAAAAGCCGTCTTCTCAATGTCCTCCTCCTTAATCCTCAATTGGTGATAACCTGACTGCAAGTCAATCTTGGAGAACACCTTAGCACCCTTTAACTGATCAAATAATGCGTTAATACGAGGCAAAGGATACTTGTTCTTGATTGTCACTTGATTAAGCCCTCGATAATCAACACATAACCTCTTAGTGCCATCTTTCTTCTCCACAAAAATCACAGGTGCGGCCCAAGGGGAGACACTTGGCCTAATAAATCCCTTTGCTAAGAGCTCATCAATCGCCTCTTTAATTCAACTTGCTCAACGGTGCCATCTTATACGGCGACACGAAAATTGGCTGAGTTCCAGGGACCAACTTAATCTCAAAGATAGACTCCCTTTCAGGAGGCAAGCCAGGAAGATCAGTGGGAAACACATCTGCGTAGTGGCAAACAACTGGAATATCCTCAACACGTAAGATAGCCTCAGGAACCTCGACCATGGACCACAAAAGACCTGACTTCCTCATCCAGCGACCAGGAAACAAGTAGCATAGCAGTGCAAGGGAAAACTTAGGAGCACTACCCTGGAATACAACCTCACGTCCTGAAGGTGCCTGTAGTGAGATTGTCTTCCAGAAGCAAGAGATAACAGCCTGATAGAGAGAAAGCCAGTCCATCCCGAGAATAACATCAAATATATCTAGTGGAATAATTACTAGATTGGCCACAAAATCTTCATCTGCTAGGGAGATACGACAACCTGGACTAACAAACGTACTAGAAACAGGACCCTTAGCGAACTAATCAGAATCGCTCGACCAATTTGCTGAACAGAAATACCAGTACGACCCACAAAACCCTCGGAAACAAACGAGAAGCTAGCTCCAGAATCAAACAGAACATATGCATCAAATGAATCAACGGAGATAGTACCTGTCACCACATCACTACGGTCTCGACCGTCAGTTGAGGGCATAGAGTATGCCCCATGAACACCACTAGAAGGAGAAGGCCTCGAATCCCCGGCATTGTGTAGGTGCCCATGTTGGAGCCGATGAAGTAGGAGTAGGAGCATGAGTCACCCAATATGCACCACCAGGAATAGGGGTGTGTGAAGAACCAAGCATCGGTGCCGCTGAAGGCGCAGGCAAGAGTTCTTTGCGAAGAGGATGCAGGCAAGTACTGTTGTGCAACAGGTGCTGGTAGAAACTGCTGTGCTAGAGTAGTGTGCTGCTGCCCAAAAGAACCTCCAGCCATCATGTGTGCAGAGCCACGCTGACCAGACGAGGAAGAAGTCACTGGCTCCCAGATCAGCTTGTTGTTAGGATTCTTCCTACACACATCCTCCTTATGATCATGACCACACCTAGAGCACCGACCAGTCCAACGGCAGTTCGCACGGTGGTGAGCATCGCCGCAACGGAAACAGACCAATCCTAGTCCCGACTTGACAATAGCTCGATACCGAATAGATCCATCTCTAGAACCACCTCCGGAACCACTTCCCGAACCTCGAGACCGAGAAGAACTACCGCCGTACGGATGGTGACGATGATGCTTATCCTTCTTCCGAATTGGACCACTAGAATGGCCCTTCGCTCCTTCGCACATGTGCATGATCTCCACCTCTAAGCTCCTCAGTAAAGTCATCCTGCACCTCAACTCCCAAAGCTCTCTCAACAGTCGAGCGGAAATCCTCCACAACAAAAGCACCCAAAACACGACGAATGGAAGCCTTTAGACCTTGTCTAAAAATCCGTGCCTTCTCATAGTCATCACGGGCCACATGAGGTACAAAGCGCACAATTTTGTTAAACTCAACCTCATATTCTGCAACAGTCCTCTTGCCTTGATGGCACCTCTCAAGTTGTGTCTTCATCTTATCCATGAAAGCAATAGGATAGAACCTCCTCTCAAACTGGCCGACAAAGTCCATCCATGTGATAGGTCCACGTGCAGCAGGATAAGATGATCGAACACCCCTCCACCATACCGCAGCCTCACCCTTCAAAGAATCGATAAGCATAACGAACCCAATCTAAAGCGGGAACCCGAAAGGACTCTAGCTTGTCAACCACCGAAGATAGCCAATCTGCTCGCCTCAATAGGAGCACCTCGCACCATCAAACTTCTCTAGTGCCATACGACACCAATCTCTCAAGTCCAACGGGCGCTCGGGAGGCACTACCGGCACTCCATCAAGATTAGCACCGGGGGCATTACCGGGAGCACCACCGGGAGCACTAGGAGCACCACCGGGATTAGCACCACCCACGGGTGCCCGACGTAAAGCATTCATCTCTCGCCCGCATTGTTTGCATCTCTCGCTAAGATTGCGGCCCGGATCCGGATTGGCGGGAGGATCCTCGGGAGCGAGTTCACCCCTACCACGACCACGACCACCGCGACCACGGCCACGACCACGAGGAGGCATCTACAAGACACACAACAATGTCGGTACAACAACACAACCACAAGGGAAAACAAAAATATAGAACAATATATAACCAAATAACTCCCATCCTACTTGTGCAAGTGTGTCATGTTTTAAATTGAGTCAAGTTTTAACAAAAAGAACCTATAACCTTAAGCTCCGGTTACCAATCGTAACACCCCGTAATAGGAACAACATTCGGAGCGTTACCACACCACAACAAGCTATTATAGGCACACACACATAAGAAAAAAACAGCAACAAAGAGATAAATTAATAGAGCACGCGGAAGCAAAATAAATCATCTAGGTAACCATCTCAAAACAGGTCCAAAGAGATTATAAGCTAAGCAAGGACTTCTCAACTAAACATTTTTATTACAACACATGTGACCAAAATATATATTTAAAGAACGTGTGTGCACACGTGCTGCTACTCCCATCCACCATCGCACTCCAAACTCAAAGACCTGCGGGGAGGAAAAAGCGTATGAGGTTTATGGAAACCTCAGCAAGCAAACTGCTTCAACCAAGCCATTTAAATCACAATAAAATAAGCAACAATTTAAGAGTCACTATAATCAAAGATGCACCACATAACTTCAAGTAATAAGTTAAAATAAATGCTCCACAATAATGCTTCATGATGAATTGCAAATGGTGCAATGCAATGCATGTCTTCACTTCTACCCACACATCCCGAAGGAAGGATATGAGGGCTGCAACCACATTGCTATATCTCAACGTGCGTTGCTGTATCGGTACTTACCGCACCAATCCGGCTACGGTTTTCTTCATATGCATAAAAACATGAGAATGCAAGTGCAAGATTGCAATGCATGAACTTCATATACATCATAATTCTTAACTTCAATTCAGAGGTAAAGCCACACGTGGATCAAAAGACTCTGATATAGAGATAAATTCAGATTGATCTTGCTGGTGTGAGGTACTGAAATTAAATGGAGGCAATTCAAACAACAAAGTTAAAGCATGTAGACCATCGCTACGTTTACTTTCCTTTACCGAAGATCAAGAACGTGAGCTAAGCACGATCCGAAGGCGCACCACCTGTCCACAAACATATCTCAGCACCAACACATACACACAAGCATAAAGAATTTAAATCACAGCGCTCCTACGTCCGAACCCGACATTCTCACAAAAAGACACACAAGTCTAGACATGACAGCAGCGATAAGTCTTCTCTTTTTGTATCTTTTAATTCTGATGGCTAAAAATTCCAATCTTGTGCCAAAAGAAAGAAAACTTCAGTAGTCACAACTTTCTAGTGATCCATCAAGAGAGGAAAAATCATGAACAAAGACTAATCTTGAGATGAATCTCATACTGAAAATCTGGCAATCTCTGCAGAACAGTCCTAGAAAAATGGGCATATCTTGAGCTCCAAAATTCATATGAATATGCACTTAACCAATATGGAAAGGTTATGAAATTCTCTAAAACTTCTTTAGTCATCCCAAGATCCAGTTCTGTCGTTTGGGTTGCCTAAAATTTATGTGAACAGATACTGCCCAGATTGGTGACTCTGAAAAACTGACAGAATGAAACTTCGATATCTCTTCGATCTTAAATCCGATTGTAGTGTTCTTTACGGCTATGGAAACCCCTAAAAATTTCCTACAACTCATATATAGGTTTGTTATTTTTTGAGACCATTAAAAGGGTGTAAAACAGCAATTACTGGAAACTGCGCAGATTGAGTTTGTGCTGAAAACAACGACGAGGGTACCACTTTACCCTAGCCCTTAACGGTAAAGATTGACGCTACAAGCATGTGCTAGAACGTCCAAAAACTTAGGGGAAGAATGAAATACAGTGAGTCATGCCTCACCTAGGGTTTCCCTTCGAAACGGTGAGGGCAAAGATGACGGCGGCGATTCCGACGACAACTCCCAGTCGTTTTCCTCTCCGTAGTGACAAACGTCACAAAAGCTCCCTCGATTTCATCTCAGCTGCACCACACATGGCGGCACCACCATGAACAGCGAGGAAAAGGCAAATGATTGGGGGGAAACGGAGAGAGGGAAGGAAGGCCAACCAATTTTTATGGAGAGAAGTTGCGACGACGGACGGCGGCGTACCCTAATCTCCCTCTATCCTCTTGTTCCCCTTCTGACTCCCTTTGGATCACGACCAAGGGAGATGGCGGCGCTCGATGTGGAGGCTATGAAGGGGATCTGGTTTGGGAAAAGGAACCGATGAAGTCGGACAGAACGGCACGGGGTACTGTAGCCGCGCTACTGTAGATGCGTACTGTAGCAGTTAGGTTAAAACTTGTGCCATGTGTAACTTCTTGATCCGAATCCCGAATTATGCATGTGAGTAGTCAAACGGAAAGGATTCGGCGAGCTCTACGCAACCATGACCTCCGTTCGTCCATCCGAGCGATGTAACAAAAAGTCATGTTTTAGTCGTCCACTTTATGTATTCCAATATACATAGCGTATTTTCCCTTTTACGCGTTATGGGTGTTACAAGTATTTGGTCATAGCATGCTTAATGTACTTGGGACAGAGAATGTAGTAGAAAATAACAAAATGTAGATAAACATGGATTTGTGGCCTTCCATTCTACAGCTAGGAGCCCGGGATTATGATGCAGATGGCTGACTAGGACAACTTCCCTTGAGAAAAACAACATACTTGAGGGTAAGACAGGAGATAGGAAAGTAGGTTATCACTCATGGCAATGGATGGAGCTATTTCCATCCAAAACAGAATCAATAAACTACTGATCTGTAATGCAAGCTTGGCACACCGTGGATATATGAATGAATTACATATATGCCTCAGTCAAAGCCAAGATATTGTATTTCTCGATTAGTCATTAGCATGGTTCAACACTAAAACTAATTGATAAAGCTATGCCTCACTAATAGGTGCATAATATTGAGACACTCAAAAGTAGAAAAAACAAGGAATAGCAAACCTAGTATTTTGCATGCCAAACTTTAACTGCAGATATGGCTATATATGATTTAGAAACAATATTCGATTGTAGAGGAGTTATCCCTACAGTCAAATTCATTTCCAAAACACAGCTCAATAAAGCAGCAAGTTGTGTCATTAAAATACAAAAATCCACTTATTCCTTTTGATTCATTAGGAAAGGCTAGCTGAAGAAAACAAAAGTGGTTCAAAGGTGATGTCTATGATAAATATGTAAGCTAGGGAGAAAAGACATAAAATGGTTCCATGGTGTAGTGGTTATCACTCCAGACTTTGAATCTGGCAACCTGGGTTCGAATCCGATGGGACCTCCTCTTTTTACATACAAAAGATATTTTACTTTTGCATATGCCATTTAGGAGATCCAAACTTTTGGAAAACCCTACTAGCTTTCCAGGTTCACTTTAAAACTATTCGAAACTTTTCATCATTAGCTCCGGTATTTGGTCATGGCATGCTTAATGTACTTCGGACGAGAGAATGTAGTAGAAAATAACAAAATGTAGATCAACAAGGATTTGTGGCCTTCCATTCTACGACTAGGAGCCCGGGATTATGATGCGGATGATCGACTAGGACAGACTTCACATGAGAAAAACAACATACTTGAGGGTAACACGGAGATAGGAAAGTTGGTTATCACTCATGGCAATGGATGGAGCTATTTCCATCCAAAACAGAATCAATAAACTACTGATCTGTAAAGCAAGCTTGGCACACCGTGAATATATGAATGAATTACATATATGCCTCAGTCGAAGCCAAGATATTCTATTTCTCGATTAGTCATTAGCATGGTTCAACACTAAAACTAATTGATAAAGCTATGCGTCACTAATAGGAGAATGATATTGAGAGACTCGAAAGTAGATAAAAACAAGGAATAGAAAACCTAGTATTTTGCATGCCAAACTTCAGGAGTTTAACTGCAGATATGGCTATGAATGATTTAGAAACATTATTCGATTGTAGAGGAGTTATCCCTACAGTCAAATTCATTTCCAAAACACTGCTCAATAAAGCAGCAAGTTGTGTCATTAAAATACAAAAATCCACTTATTCCTTTTGATTCATTAGGAAAGGCTAGCAGAAGAAAACAAAAGTGGTTCAAAGGTGATGTCTAGGATAAATATGTAAGCTAGGGAGAAAAGACAAAAAATAGTTCCATGGTGTAGTGGTTATCACTCCAGACTTTGAATCTGGCAACCTGGGTTCGAATCCCGGTGGGACCTCCTCTTTTTACATAAAAAAATTTACTTTTGCATATGCCATTTAGGAGATCCAAACTTTTGGAAAACCCTACTAGCTTTCCAGGTTCACTTTAAAACTATTCAGAAACTTTTCATCATTAGCTCCAGTATTTGGTCATGGCATGCTTAATGTACTTCGGACAGAGAATGTAGTAGAAATAACAAAATGTAGATCAAAAAGGATTTGTGGCCGTCCATTCTACAGCTAGGAGCCCGGGATTATGATGCAGATGACTGACTAGGACAGCTTCACTTGAGAAAAACAACATACTTGAGGGTAAGACAGGAGATAGGAAAGTTGGTTATCACTCATGGCAATGGATGGAGCTATTTCCATCCAAAACAGAATCAATAAACTACTGATCTGTAATGCAAGCTTGGCACACCGTGAATATATGAATGAATTACATATATGCCTCAGTCGAAGCCAAGATATTGTATTTCTCGATTAGTCATAGCATGGTTCAACACTAAAACTAATTGATAAAGCTATGCCTCACTAATAGGTGCATAATATCGAGAGACTCAAAAGTAGAAAAAAATAAGGAATAGCAAACCTAGTATTTTGCATGCCAAACTTCAGGAGTTTAACTGCAGATATGGCTATGAATGATTTAGAAACAAGATTCGATTGTAGAGGAGTTGTCCCTACAGTCAAATTCATTTCCAAAACACTGCTCAATAAAGCGGCAAGTTGTGTCATTAAAATACAGAAATCCACTTATTCCTTTTGATTCATTAGGAAAGGCTAGCAGAAGAAAACAAAAGTGGTTAAAAGGTGATGTCTAGGATAAATATGTAAGCTAGGGAGAAAAGACATAAAATGGTTCCATGGTGTAGTGGTTATCACTCCAGACTTTGAATCTGGCAACCTGGGTTCGAACCCCGGTGGGACCTCCTCTTTTTACATACAAAAGATATTTTACTTTTGCATATGCCATTCAGGAGATCCAAACTTTGGGAAAACCCAACTAGCTTTCCAGGTTCACTTTAAAACTATTCAGAAACTTTTCATCATTAGCTCCAGTATTTGGTCATGGCATGCTTAATGTACTTGGGACAGAGAATGTAGTAGAAAATAACAAAATGTAGATCAACAAGGATTTGTGGCCTTCCATTCTACAGCTAGGAGCCCGGGATTATGATGCAGATGACTGACTAGGACAGCTTCCCTTGAGAAAAAAACATACTTGAGGGTAAGACACGAGATAGGAAAGTTGGTTATCACTCATGGCAATGGATGGAGCTATTTCCATGCAAAACAAAATCAATAAACTACTGATCTGTAGGGCAAGCATGGCACACCATGAATATATGAATGAATTACATATATGTCTTAGTCAAAGCCAAGATATTGTATTTCTCAATCAGTTGATTAGCATGGTACAACACTAAAACTAATTGATAAAGTTATGCCTCACTAATAGGTGCATAATACTGAGAGACTCAAAAGTAGATAAAAACAAGGAATTGCAAACCTAGTATTTTGCATGCCAAACTTCAGGAGTTTAACTGCAGATATGGCTACGAATGATTTAGAAACAATATTCGATTGTAGAGGAGTTATCCCTACAGTCAAATTCATTTCCAAAACACTGCTCAATAAAGCAGCAAGTTGTGTCATTAAAATACAAAAATCCACTTATTCTTTTTGATTCATTAGGAAAGGCTAGCAGAAGAAAACAAAAGTGGTTCAAAGGTGATGTCTAGGATAAATATGTAAGCTAGGGGGAAAGACATAAAATGGTTCCATGGTTTTCTGGTTATCATTCCAGACTTTGAATCTGGCAACCTGGGTTCGAATCTCGGTGAGACCTCCTCTTTTTACATAGAAAAGATATTTTAATTTTGGATATGCCATTCAGGAGATCCAAACTTTTGGAAAGCCCAACTAGCTTTCCAGGTTCACTTCAAAACTATTCAGAAACTTTTCATCATTAGCTCCAGCATTTGGTCATGGCATGCTTAATGTACTTCGGACAGAGAATGTAGTAGAAAATAACAAAATGTAGATCAACAAGGATTTGTGGCCTTCCATTCTACAGCTAGGAGCCCGGGATTATGATGCAGATGACTGACTAGGACAACTTCCCTTGAGAAAAAAACATACATGAGGGTAAGACAGGAGATAGGAAAGTTGGTTATCACTCATGGCAATGGATGGAGCTATATCCATGCAAAACAAAATCAATAAACTACTGATCTGTAGGGCAAGCATGGCACACCATGAATATATCAATGCATTACATATATGCCTTAGTCAAAGCCAAGATATTGTATTTCTCAATCAGTTCATTAGCATGGTGAAACACTAAAACTAATTGATAAAGCTATGCCTCACTAATAGGTGCATGATATTGAGAGACTCAAAAGTAGATAAAACAAGGAATTGCAAACCTAGTATTTTGCATGCCAAACTTCAGGAGTTTAACTGCAGATATGGCTATGAATGATTTAGAAACAATATTCGATTATCGAGGAGTTATCCCTACAATCAAATTCATTTCCGAAACACTGCTCAATAAAGCAGCATGTTGTGTCATTAAAATACAAAAATCCACTTATTCCTTTTGATTCATTAGGAAAGGATAGCAGAACAAGACAAAAGTGGTTCAAAGGTGATGCCTAGGATAAATATGTAAGCTAGGGAGAAAAGACATAAAATGGTTCCATGGTGTAGTGGTTATCACTCCAGACTTTGAATCTGGCAACCTAGGTTCGAATCCCGGTGGGACCTCCTCTTTTTAAAATGTAGATCAATTGGGATTTGTGGCCTTCCATTCTCTCGCTAGGAGCCCGGGATTATGATGCGGATGATCGACTAGGACAACTTTCCCTTGAGAAAAACAACATACTTGAGGGTAAGATAGGAGATAGGAATGTTGGTTATCACTCATGGCAATGGATGGAGCCATTTCCATCCAAAACGAATCAATAAACTACTGATCTGTAATGCAAGCTTGGCACACCGTGAATATATGAATGAATTACATATATGCCTCAGTCAAAGCTAAGATATTGTATTTCTCGATTAGTCATTAGCATGGTTCAACACTAAAACTAATTGATAAAGCTATGCCTCACTAATAGGTGCATAATATTGAGACACTCAAAAGTAGAAAAAAACAAGGAATAGCAAACCTTGTATTTTGCATGCCAAACTTCAGGAGTTTAACTGCAGATATGGCTATGAATGATTTAGAAACAATACTTGATTGGAGAGGAGTTATCCCTACAGTCAAACTCATTTCCAAAACACTGCTTGATAAAGCAGCAAGTTGTGTCATTAAAATACAAAAATCCACTTATTCCTTTTGATTCATTAGGAAAGGCTAGCAGAAGAAAACAAAAGTGGTTCAAAGGTGATGTCTAGGATAAATATGTAAACTAGGGAGAAAAGACATAAAATGGTTCCATGGTGTAGTGGTTATCACTCCAGACTTTGAATCTGGCAACCTTGGTTCGAATTCCGGTGGGACCTCCTCTTTTTACATAAAAAAGATATTTTACTTTTGCATATGCCATTCAGGAGATCCAAACTTTTGGAAAACCCAACTAGCTTTCCAGGTTCACTTTAAAACTATTCAGAAACTTTTCATCATTAGCTCCAGTATTTGTTCATGGCATGCTTAATGTACTTCAGACAGAGAATGTAGTAGAAAATAACAAAATGTAGATCAATTGGGATTTGTGGCCTTCCATTCTACTGCTAGGAGCCCGGGATTATGATGCAGATGACTGACTAGGACAGCTTCCCTTGAGAAAAACAACATACTTGAGGGTAAGATAGGAGATAGGAATGTTGGTTATCACTCATGGCAATGGATGGAGCCATTTCCATCCAAAACAGAATCAATAAACTACTGATCTGTAATGCAAGCTTGGCACACCATGAATATATGAATGAATTACATATATGCCTCAGTCAAAGCCAAGATATTGTATTTCTCGATTAGTCATTAGCATGGTTCAACACTAAAACTAATTGATAAAGCTATGCCTCACTAATAGGTGCATAATATTGAGACACTCAAAAGTAGAAAAAAACAAGGATAGCAAACCTTGTATTTTGCATGCCAAACTTCAGGAGTTTAACTGCAGATATAGCTATGAATGATTTAGAAACAATATTCGATTGTAGAGGAGTTATCCCCACAGTCAAATTCATTTCCAAAACACTGCTCAATAAAGCAGCAAGTTGTGTCATTAAAATAAAAAAATCCACTTATTTCTTTTGATTCATTGGGAAAGACTAGCAGAAGAAAACAAAAGTGATTGAAAGGTGATGTCTAGGATAAATATGTAAGCTAGGGAGAAAAGACATAAAATGGTTCCATGGTGTAGTGGTTATCACTCCAGACTTTGAATCTGGCAACCTAGGTTCGAATCCCGGTGGGACCTCCTCTTTTTACATAGAAAAGATATTTTACTGTTGCATATGCCATTCAGGAGATCCAAACTTTTGGAAAACCCAACTAGCTTTCCAGGTTCACTTTAAAACTATTCAGAAACTTTTCATCATTAGCTCCAGTATTTGGTCATGGCATGCTTAATGTACTTGGGACAGAGAATGTAGTAGAAAATAACAAAATGTAGATCAATTGGGATTTGTGGCCTTCCATTCTACTGCTAGGAGCCCGGGATTATGATGCAGATGCTGACTAGGACACCTTCGCTTGAGAAAAACAACATACTTGAGGGTAAGACAGGAGATAGGAAAGTTGGTTATCACTCATGGCAATGGATGGAACTATTTCCATCCAAAACAGAATCAATAAACTACTAATCTGTAATGCAAGCATGGCACACCATGAATATATCAATGAATTACATATATGCATTAGTCAAAGCCAAGATATTGTATTTCTCAATCAGCTCATTAGCATGGTACAACACTAAAACTAATTGATAAAGCTATGCATCACTAATAGGTGCATGATATTGAGAGACTCAAAAGTAGATAAAAACAAGGAATAGCAAACCTAGTATTTTTCATGCCAAACTTCTGGAGTTTAACAGCAGTTTCGATTGTAGAGGAGTTATCACTACAGTCAAATTCATTTCCAAAACACTGCTCAATAAAGCAGCAAGTTGTGTCATTAAAATACAAAAATCCACTTATTCCTTTTGATTCATTGGGAAAGGCTAGCAGAAGAAAAGAAAAGTGGTTCAAAGGTGATGTCTAGGATAAATATGTAAGCTAGGGAGAAAAAACATAAAATGGTTCCATGGTGTAGTGGCTATCACTCCAGACTTTGAATCTGGCAACCTAGGTTCGAATCCCGGTGGGACCTCATCTTTTTACATAGAAAAGATATTTTACTTTTGCATATGCCATTCAGGAGATCCAAACTTTGGGAAAAACCCAACGAGCTTTCCAGGTTCACTATAAAACTATTCAGAAACTTTTCATCATTAGCTACAGCATTTGGTCATGGCTTGCTTAATGTACTTGGGACAGAGTATGTAGTAGAAAATAACGAAATGTAGATCAACAAGGATTTGTGGCCTTCCATTCTATAGCTAGGAGCCCGGGATTATGATGCAGATGACTGACTAGGACAACTTCCCTTGAGAAAAAACATACTTGAGGATAAGACATGAGGTAGGAAAGTTGGTTATCACTCAAGGCAATGGATGGAGCTATTTCCATCCAAAACAGAAACAATAAACTACTGATCTGTAATGCAAGCTTGGCACACCATGAATATATGAATGAATTACATATATGCCTCAGTTAAAGCCAAGATATTGTATTTCTCGATTAGTCATTAGCATGGTTCAATACTAAAACTAATTGATAAAGATATGCCTCACTAATAGGTGCATAATACTGAGAGACTCAAAATTAGAAAAAACAAGGAATAGCAAACCTAGTATTTTGCATGCCAAACTTCTAGAGTTTAACTGCAGATATGGCTATGAATGATTTAGAAACAATATTCTATTGTATAGGAGTTATCCCTACAGTCAAATTCATTTCCAAAACACTGCTCAATAAAGCAGCACGTTCTGTCATTAAAATACAAAAATCCACTTATTCCTTTTGATTCATTAGGAAAGGCTAGCAGAAGAAAACAAAAGTGGTTCAAAGGTGATGTCTAGGATAAATAGGTAAGCTTGGGAGAAAAGACATAAAATGGTTCCATGGTGTAGTGGTTATCACTCCAGACTTTGAATCAGGCAACCTGGGTTCGAATCCCGGTGAGACCTCCTCTTTTTACATAAAAAGATATTTTACTTTTGGATATGCCATTTAGGAGATCCAAACTTTCGGAAAACCCAACTAGCTTTCCAGGTTCACTTCAAAATTATTCAGAAAATTTTCAACATTAGCTCCAATATTTGGTCATGGCATGCTTAATGTACTTGTGACAGAGAACATAGTAGAAAATAACAAAATGTAGATCATAAACAAGAATTTGGATTTGTGGCCTTCCATTCTATAGCTAGGAACCCGGGATTATGATGCAGACGACTGACTAGGATAGCTTCCCTTGAGAAAAACAACATACTTGAGGGTAAGACAGGAGATAGGAAAGTTGGTTATCACTCATGGCAATGGATGGAGCTATTTCCATGCAAAACAAAATCAATAAACTACTGATCTGCAATGCAAGCATGGCACACCACGAATATATGAATGAATTACATATATGCCTTTGTCAAAGCCAAGATATTGTATTTCTCAATCAGTTCATTAGCATGGTAAAACACTAAAACTAATAGATAAAGCTATGCCTCACTAATAGGTGCATAATATTGAGAGACTCAAAAGTAGAAAAAAACAAGGAGTAGCAAATCTAGTATTTTGCATGCCAAACTTCAGGACTTTAACTGCAGATATGGCTGTGAATGATTTAGAAACAATATTTGATTGGAGAGGAGTTATCCCTACAGTCAAATTCATTTCCAAAACACTGCTCAATAAAGCAGCAAGTCGTGTCATTAAAATACAAAAATCCACTTATTCCTTTTGATTCATTAGGAAAGGATAGCAGAAGAAAACAAAAGTGGTTCCATGGTGATGTCTAGGATAAATATTTAAACTAGGGAGAAAATAAATAAATTGGTCGCATGGTGTAGTGGTTATCACTCCAGACTTTGAACTTGGCAACCTGGGTTCGAATCCCGGTGGGACCTCCTCTTTTACAGAAAAAGGATATTTTACTTTTGGATATGCCATTCAGGAGATCCAAACTTTTGGAAAACCCTACTAGCTTTCCAGGATCACTTTAAAATTATTCAGAAACTTTTCATCATTAGTTCCAGTATTTGGTCATGGCATGCTTAATGTACTTGGGACAGAGAACATAGTAGAAAATAACAAAATGTTGATCATATACAAGGATTTTGATTTGTGGCCTTCCATTCTACAGCTAGGAGCCCGGGATTATGATGTAGACGAATGACTAGTACAGCTTCCCTTGAGAAAAACGACATACTTGAGGGTAAGACAGGAGATTGGAAAGTTGGTTATCACTCATGGCAATGGATGGAGCTGTTTCCATGCTAAACAGAATTAATAAACTAAAGATCCGTACGCAACCTTGGCACACCATGAATATATGAATGAATTACATATATGCCTCGATCAAAGCCAAGATATTGTATTTCTCAATCAGTTCATTAGCATTGTACAACACTAAAACTAAGTGATAACTCTATGCTTCACTAATAGGTGCATAATATCGAGAGACTCAAAAGTAGAAAAAAATAAGGCATAGCAAACATAGTATTTTGCATGCCAAACTTCAGGAGTTTAACTGCAGATATGGCTATGAATGATTTAGAAACAATACTTGATTGGAGAGGAGTTATCCCTACAGTCAAACTCATTTCCAAAACACTGCTTGATAAAGCAGCAAGTTGTGTCATTAAAATACAAAAATCCACTTATTCCTTTTGATTCATTAGGAAAGGCTAGCAGAAGAAAACAAAAGTGGTTCAAAGGTGATGTCTAGGATAAATATGTAAACTAGGGAGAAAAGACATAAAATGGTTCCATGGTGTAGTGGTTATCACTCCAGACTTTGAATCTGGCAACCTTGGTTCGAATTCCGGTGGGACCTCCTCTTTTTACATAAAAAAGATATTTTACTTTTGGATATGCCATTCAGGAGATCCAAACTTTTGGAAAACCCAACTAGCTTTCCAGGTTCACTTCAAAATTATTCAGAAACTTTTCATCATTAGCTCCAGTATTTGGTCATGGCATGCTTAATGTACTTGGGACAGAGAAAGTAGTAGAAAATAACAAAATGTAGATCAACAACAAGGATTTGGATTTGTGGCCTTCCATTCTACGACTAGGAGCCCGGTATTATGATGCGGACGACCGACTAGGAAAGCTTCCCTTGAGAAAAACGACATACTTGAGGGTAAGACAGGAGATTGGAAAGTTGGTTATCACTCATGGCAATGGATGGAGCTGTTTCCATGCTAAACAGAATTAATAAACTACTGATCTGTAGTGCAAGCTTGGCACACCATGAATATATGAATGAATTATGTATATGCCTCAGTCAAAGCCAAGATATTGTATTTCTCAATCAGTTTGTTAGCATGGTGCAACACTAAAACTAATTGCTAAAGCTATGCCTCACTAATAGGTGCATAATATTGAGAGACTCAAAAGTAGAAAAAAACAAGGAATAGCAAACCTAGTATTTTGCATGCCAAACTTCAGGACTTTAACTGAAGATATGGTTGTGAATGATTTAGAAACAATATTCGATTAGAGAGGAGTTATCCCTAGAATCAAATTCATTTCCAAAACACTGCTCTATAAAGCAGCAAGTTGTGTCAATAAAATACAAAAATCCACTTATTCCTTTTGATTCATTAGGAAAGGCCAGCAGAAGAAAACAAAAGTGGTTCAAAGGTGATGTCTAGGATAAATATGTAAGCTAGGGAGAAAGGATATAAAATGGTTCCATGGTGTAGTGGTTATCACTCCACACTTTGAATCTGGCAACCTGGGTTCAAATTCCGGTGGGACCTCCTTTTTTACATAAAAAATATTTTAATTTTGGATATGCCATTCAGAAGATCCAAACTTTTGGAAAACCCAAGTAGATTTCCAAGATCACTTTAAAAAATATCCAAAAACTTTTGATCATTAGCTCCAGTATTTAGTCATGGCATGCTTAATGTACTTGGGACAGAGAACGTAGTAGAAAATAACAAAATGTAGATCGGCAAGGATGTGTAGCCTTCCATCCTACAACTGGGAGCCCGGGTTTATGATGCAGACGACACGAATTGCGCACAAATGGATCCTGACTAGTACAACTTCCCTCCCTTGAGAAAAAACAACATACTTGAGCGTGAGACAGGAGATAGGAAAATTGGTTATCACTCATGGCAATGGATGGAACTATTTCATGCAAAACAGAATCAATAATCTATTGATCCGTAGTGCAAGCTTGGCACACCATGAATTTATGAATGAATTGCATATATGCCTCACTTAAAGCCAAGATATTGTATTTCTCGATCAGTTCATTAGCATGGTACAACAATAAACTAATTGATAAAGATATGCCTCACTAATAGGTGCATAATCTTGAGACTCAAAAGTAGAAAAAACAAGGCATAGCAAACCTAGTATTTTGCATGCCAAACTTCAGGAGTTTAACTGAAGATATGACTATGAATGATTTAGAAACAATATTTGATTGGAGAGGAGTTATCCCTACAGTCAAACTCATTTCGAAAACACTGCTCAATAAAGCTGCAAGTTGTGTCATTAAAATACAAAAATCCACTTATTCCTTTTGATTCATTAGGTAAGGCTAGTAGAAGAAAACAAAAGTGGTTCAAAGGTGATGACTAGGATAAATTTGTAAGCTAGGGAGAAAAGAAATAAATTGGTTCCATGGTGTAGTGGTTATCACTCCAGACTTTGAATCTGGCAACCTTGGTTCGAATCCCGGTGGAACCTCCTTTTTTAAATAAAAAAGATATTTTACTTTTGGATATGCCATTCACGAGATCCAAACTTTTGGAAAACCCATTAGCTTTCCAAGTTCACTTTAAAACTATTCGAAAACTTTTCATCATTAGCTCCAGTATTTGGTCATGGCATGCTTAATGTACTTGGGACAGAGAACATAGTAGAAATTAATAAAATGTAGATCAACAAGGATTTGTGGCCTTCCATTCTATAGCTAGGAGCCCGGGATTATGATGCAGATGACTGACTAGGACAGTTTCCCTTGAGAAAAACAACAAACTTGAGGGTAAGACAGGACATAGGAAAGTTGGTTATCACTCATGGCAATGGATGGAGCTATTTCCATGCAAAACAGAATCAATAAACTACTGATCTGTAATGCAAGCTTGGCACACCGTGAATATATGAATGAGTTACATATATGCCTCAGTCAAAGCCAAGATATTGTATTTCTCGATTAGGTCATTAGCATGGTTCAACACTAAAACTAATTGATAAAGCTATGCCTCACTAATAGCTGCATAATATTGAGAGACTCAAAAGTAGAAAAAAACAAGGAATAGCAAACCTAGTATTTTGCATGTCAAACTTCAGGACTTTAACTGCAGATATGGCTGTGAATGATTTAGAAACAATATTCGATTGGAGAGGAGTTATCCCTACTGTCAAATTCATTTCTAAAACACTGCTCAATAAAGCAGCAAGTTGTGTCATTAAAATACAAAAATCCACTTATTCCTTTTGATTCATTAGGAAAGGCTAGCAGGAGAAAACAAAAGTGGTTCAAAGGTGATGTCTAGGATAAATATGTGAACTAGGGAGAAAAGAAATAAAATGGTTCCATGGTGTAGTGGTTATCACTCCAGACTTTGAATCTGGCAACCTGGTTTCGAATTCCGGTGGGACCCAATCTTTTTACATAAAAAAGATAATTTTGGATATGCAAGATCCAAACTTTTGGAAAAACCCAACTAGCTTTCCAGGTTCACTTTAAAACTATTCAGAAATTTTCCATCGTTAACTCTAGTATTTAGTCATGGCATGCTTAATGTACTTGGGACATAGAACGTAGTAGAAAATAACAAAATGTAGATCAACATGGATTTGTAGCCTTGCATCCTACAGCTGGGAGCCCGATATTATGATGCAGACGACAGGAGTTGCGCACAAATGGATCCTGACTAGGACAACTTCCCTTGAGAAAAACAACATACTTGAGGGTGATACAGGAGATAGGAAAGTTGGTTATCACTCATGGCAATGGATGGAGCTATTTCCATGCAAAACAAAATCAATAAACTACCGATCTGTAATGCAAGCTTGGCACACCATGAATTTATGAATGAATTCCATATATGCCTCACTCAAAGCTAAGATATTGTGTTTCTTTATCAGTTCATTAGCATGGTACAACACTAAAGCTAATTGATAAAGCTATGCCTCACTAATAGGTGCATAATCTTGAGAGACTCAAAAGTAGAAAAAAACAAGGCATAGCAAACCTAGTATTTTGCATGCCAAACTTCATGAGTTTAACTGCAGATATGGTTGTGAATGATTTAGAAACAATATTCGATTGGAGAGGAGTTATCCCTATAGTCAAATTCACTTCCAAAACACTCTTCAATAAGGGAACATATCCAGTGAAAACCAACATATCCATGCAAACTATGCAAACTTCAATCCAAACCACACGATCTTGATCCAAGGGAGAACTCATGAGAGGTGGGAGGGGTGATTTGCAAAATTCATGGGAGATGGGAGGGATGATTTGCAAAGGTGCTTTTGCAAATCACTCCTCCCACCTCCTCTAAGCGCTCTGTTGGATCAACATCATGTGGCTCAGATTGAAGTTTCCATAGTTTTCACGGAGAGGTTGGTTTCCACCTGATATGTTGCCCGTCAATAAAGCTGCAACTTGTGTCATTAAAACACAAAAATCAGCTTATTCATGTTGATTCATTAGGAAAGGCTACCAGAAGAAAATAAAAGTGGTTCAAAGGTAATGTCTAGGATAAATACATAAACTAGGGAGAAAAGACATAAAATGGTTCCATGGTGTAGTGGTTATCACTGCAGACTTTGAATCTGGCAACCTGGGTTCGAATCCTGGTGGGACCTGCTCTTTTTACATAATAAAATAGTTTTGGATATGCAAGATCCAAACTTTTGGAAAACCCAACTAGCTTTCCAGGTTCAATTTAAAAATATTCAGAAACTTTTCGTTATTAGCTCCAGTATTTAGTCATGGCAAGCTTTATGTACTTGGGACATAGAACGTAGTAGAAAATAACAAAATGTTGATCAGCAAGGATTTGTAGCCTTCCATCCTACAGTTGGGAGCCTGGGATTATGATGCAGACGACAGGAGTTGCGCACAAATGGACCCTGACTAGGACAGCTTCCCTTGAGAAAAACAACATACTTGAGGGTGAGACAGGAAATAGGAAAGTTGGTTATCACTCATGGCAATGGATGGAGCTATTTCCATGCGAAACAAAATCAATAAACTACTGATTTGTAGTGCAAGCTTGGCACACCATGAATTTATGAATGAATTGCATACATGCCTCACTCAAAGCCAAGATATTGTATTTCTCGATCAGTTCATTAGTATGGTACAACACTAAAACTAATTGATAAAGCTATGCCTCACTGATAGGTGCATAATCTTGAGGGACTCAAGTAGAAAAAACAAGGCATAGCAAACCTAGTATTTTGCATGCCAAACTTCAAGAGTTTACCTGCAGATATGGCTATGAATGATTTAGAAATAATATTTGATTAGAGAGGAGTAATCCCTATAGTCAAATTCACTTCTAAAACACTGCTCAATAAAGTAGCAAGTTGTGTCATTAAAATACAAAAATCTGCTTATTCCTTTTGATCATTAGGAAAGGCTAGTAGAAGAAAACAAAAGTGGTTCAAAGGTGATGTCTAGGATAAATATGTAAGCTAGGGAGAAAAGACATAAAATGGTTCCATGGTGTAGTGGTTATCACTCCAAACTTTGAATATGGTAACCTAGGTTCGAATCCCGGTGGGACCTGCTCTTTTTACATAAAAAGATAATTTTGGATATGCCATTTAGAAGATCCAAACTTTTGGAAAACCCAACTAGCTTTCCAAGTTCACTTTAAAACTATTTAGAAGCTTTTCATCATTAGCTCCAGTATTTAGTCATGGCATGCTTAATGTACTTGGGACAGAGAACGTAGCAGGAAATAACAAAATGTAGATCAGCAGGGAGCCTGGGATTATGATGCAGACGACAAGAGTTGCACACAAATGGATCTTGATTAGGACAACTTCCTTTGAGAACAACAACATACTTGAGAGTGTGACAAGGAGATAGGAAAGTTGGCATCACTTATGGCAATGGATGAAGCTATTTCCATGTAAATAACAAGAATTCATTGAAATTAGTAATATTGCTAATTGGCACTTACTACAACACTTAGTGAAAGCATCATCTGGTCATCCCATGATTTGTTCCATATGAAGCTGATTGCATCCACGACAGAACCGTGCATGTGACAACCTAGTTTGAAGATCCCAACAAATGTATCCTTCTTCATCTCCAACACGTCATGTATTAGAATTACACGATTTTCTCTCATCAACGCTTTTATTGTGTCATCTTCAATTTTGGCCATGTTTTTATCTCATTATACAACTTAGATAAGGATGAATGTTTCTCAACAATTTTCTTTAAATTTTGCAACTGGAGGTCCTTAATTTTGCCAATTTCTTGCATCATGGCTTGATCAGACTCAATTTTGCTACTTATTTCTTTTAAAAGAAAACCCTTTTCACCCTTATCAACCGCACTTCCCTTCACCAATTAGGGAAGTTAAAGGGAGGTATCATTAATTTTAATGTATGTATAAACGATCCAAATTAGGGATATGTCCTAACCACACCGTTTCCTTTTTGGAAGCTTGTCTCTTTGCTTTGGAGGGTCGAGGCTTGGCCTTGTGCTTGGCAACCTGAAAGACCACCAATGTACAGACAATATCACTCTATAATAGAAAAGGACTATAGTAGAAACATGTCACGCTTACCTCTTCTTTGGCATTCAGTGTATTCTTAACAATGTTTACCAGGTTATCAAGTCTTTCGTCATCATAGTGTTTGATGAGTGGATCAGCCGGTTGCGGCTCAAGATTCTCTTCTAGCTCAGGTTGCGACAAGATTTTTATCCAAACATAACTGTCAAGCAACACAATCAGTCAAATCACAACTTTTATCATGTTCGTAAAAGAAATTGTTATAAAGATCCTCACTTACCAACAACAGAAGTAAGCACCAGGGAGTTTTGATGGATCTGTTTTCCTTTCTTTCCATGCACTGATTTTCTTTCTAAGATTCTGACAAAATATATGCACCACGTCTTTCATGCTATCAATGGTAGAACACATCCCCAAGTATTGTTTAGTGGGCATGTTGCTCTGTGTTGGTAGAAGCAGCTTGCATAGCACAATAGAGAGGAAAACACAAGCTTCCTCACGCTTATCTTCAACAGATTTTATGTACCGCTTTAACTCCTCAACACAGAGACACGGGTTTTTCATTTCTTTCCCTTTCGATTGACTTAGACGTTACATCATATCCTCTAGCTTTCAGCTTCTCAATAAAGTTGTTGTGCATCTTGCTCCAATTTTGCTTCTTCTCCCCTTCTTGTCATTGATTTTTAAATCTCCAGCGGGAATACCAAGGATATGGTGTATTACCTTAGATGTGACCTTTATTTTTCTCTCTTTGAAAATAGCAGTTGTGAATGACTCATCTTCAGTGTTGACGTCGCACTTGTCCATCAAAACTATGAGTGCCTCAATGGAATAAAGCTTCTTAACTTTAATGTGTAGCTCGCCACCAAATCCATAATCTTTCACAAAATGATTGGCTTGCCTGATAGTCAATTTGTTCTAGGCTGGTAATCTCTTACATAAAATCCTTGATACAAAAGAGAGTTATGATTCCGAAGAGAACTCTAAAAAGGGCATGAAAAAGAAATCCACGATGAAATCCACGACGGGTACACGTTGTGAACCTAATGTCATTGTTCAGGAAGTTGAATGTCTATCAAGGGAAGCCAAGGATTTTGTGAAAGGTTATGGATTTTGTGGCGTGCTACAGATCAAGAAGCTTTATTCCGTTGAGACACTCATAGTTTTGATGGACAAGTGCGACGTCAGCACTGAACATGAGTCATTCACAATTGCTATTTCTGAAGAAAGAAATATAAAGGTCACATCTAAGGTAATACACCATATCCTTGGTATCGTCGCTGGAGATTTAATTATCAATGACAAGTGGGAGAAGGAGCAAAACTGGAGCAAGATGCACAACGACTTTACTGAGAAGCTGAAAGCTAGAGAATATGATGTAACGTCTACGTCTAAACTTAAAGGGAAAGAAACGGAAAACACGTGCTCTGTGTCAAGGAGTTCAAGCAGTACATAAAATTTGTTGAAGATATGCGTGAGGAAGCTCGTGTTTTCCTCTCTACTGTGCTATGCAAGCTGCTGCTACCAGCATAGAGCAATGTGCCCACTAAGCAGCACTTGGAGATGTGATGTGATGTGATGTTGACAGCATAAAAGGCTATAATTGATGCATATATGTTTGTCAAGATCTAAAAAAGAAAATCATTGCATGGAAACAAAGGAAAACAGAAACTCTCGAGGTACTTACTTCTATTGTTGGTAAGTGAAGATCTTTTAAACAATTTCTTTTACGAAAATGATAAAAGTTGTGATTTGACTAGTAGTGCTGCTTGACAGTTATGTTTGGATAAAAATCTTGAGCCGCAACCTGAGATGGAAGAAAAACTTAAGAGCTGCAACCGGCTGATCCACTCATCAAACACTATGATGACGAAAGACTTGATAACCTGGTAAAGGGTGTTAAGAATACATTGAATGTCAAAGAATAGGTAAGTGTGGCATGCTTCTACTACAATGATCTTCTACTATAGAGTATTTAAAAGATTGTCTTTACATTGGTGATCTTTCAGATTGTTAAGCACAAGGCGAAGCCTCGACCCTCCAAAGCAAAGAGACAAGCTTCCAGAAAGCAAAAGTTGCCACAACTAACAGGAAATGGAAAGCAACTAGCTTCCAAGGTTAGGACAAATCTCTAATTTGGATCATTTATACATCCATTGAAATCAATGCTACCTGCAACTTACTATTTTGCTAATTTGGAACCTATGTTTTTACCAGTCATTTAGATCGTTTTGAGGTGCTAAAATCGTTGGGTCTTGGGAGGTAAAATCTTTGGGACATGGTGGTAAAATTTTGGGTTCACAATGGTAAAACCATTGGTTCTTAGGAGGTAAATTCGCAGGCTCCTGATGGTAAAATCTTGATATTCTTTGAGGTAAAATCTAGGATCCGAGTGATAAAATATTTGATTCAAGGTGATAAAATCTTATGTTCGAGGAAGACAAGAGTTTTGAGGTGGTAAAACACATAAAATGGTTCCATGGTGTAGTGGTTATCACTCCAGACTTTGAATCTAGCTACCTGGTTCGAATCCCGGTGGGACCTACTTTCTTTTGACAAAAAAGGAACTGAGATATGTATTCAAAAACTCCAACCTTTTGAAAATACAATTATATTTCTCTGCTTTACTCCATTCATTACTAAATCTATTGCATAATTTATGAGCCCGGGATAGAGAATGCATGTCATGTATGGCCGCACGTTTGGCGGCGCAAGAACAGAGTCTTGCGGGAGAAGGAGTAGGATAGGAGATAGAGTTTCGGTTGGTTAAAATTAGGAGATAGAGTTTCGGTTGGTTAAAATTAGAGATTGAGTTGGTTAGGGATAAGTATTGGTTAGGGAGTTTGTTATCCTCCGCACCTATATAAGCCGAGGGGATTAGAGAGAGAGGAAGGCTAAGTTGTATCCGCGTTACCCGACCTTCGTCCCCGCCTCCCCCGGCGCGTCGTGAGCTCCCCGTTGCTCCGCCGCGCCGTCGAGGTCCGGGGCCAAGGCCGGCTACTTCCTTTGAATACAACCTTCGCCGAATTCCGTCCACCAACCTTTCCTCCTCCAGGCCGCCCTCTTCCAACGCCCATAACAATGCACAAGGAAGGTGGGATAAGTGGCGTAGCATGCCCCCCCTAATGTCTGATCAAACACTAACTATATACTTAGTGCTAATCAATTTTAATAAGTAAAAACACAAAAACTAGTGATTAATTGAAGATTATTGATTGTTAATCTATTTTGTGACTTGTGAAACTGATACTAGCTATTTTGTGCACACGATAAAATAACTTATTAAGTAAACCTTAAAATTGAAGTTAGGTGCTCATATTATTTACATGCCCCCCCCCCCAATCCACCTGTGCCAAAATCCCGGGTTCGCCACTGGGTGGGATGTAGATGCGTATGATTTAATGGACATACTGGGATTGGGAAGGAGGGGATAGGATTGCACACAATAAGGAACACGAATGGGACAGCTTAGATATAGAGAAATGACACCGAACGAGGGATTTAAGAACTTGGTTGATTCCTTTTGTTTTCTCCTCAGAAATTCTAATCCCACTAATTACAGATGGAAAAAACTTAGCAAAAATAAAAAATCATGCAAGTCATAAAAAAATCATGATCCATGCAATGATTTGAAACTAGCACTAAGAACAAGGAATAGAACCCTATAATATGTGATAGAAAATTTTAATGCAGCAATGGGTAGATTGATGAGAGACAAGGTTGAGGGTGGTGTCAAGGAAGGCTATTGTACAGCACATTGCCACCAGCCTAAAAAACTAGGATAGACATTTCTGTTAGCAATTCTAGCCTCTGTGTTTCAGATCATATTTCATAAAACAATTATAATATTGTTACCAAGTGTTTTTTTAGGGCAACATTGTTACCAAGTTAACCAAATATGAATAAACTAGAAAGTCTCGCGACGATGCCACGGGTGGCCAGTGGGTGGGGCCATTTTTCAGACAAGTACAATTATGTTTGCAGTTTGTTTGCATTTCTATCGATTAGTTTCATGTTTGATCCATAATGTCTTTGCCTATGTCAATTTTCTCTTTACCTCTTGCAGTTCGTGCAACATGCTATGGAGAAGATGTTTCCATTTTGATGTCACTTGATATTATGGGTCATATACGTGGTTGCATGTCTAATGGAGATGTTGTATTTAAGGATTTGAACCAAGAGAATGATGGTTATTGGTTTTGGCTCGGATCTGAAATGATGTGCTAAATACCAAAGTAGGTCAATTTTGATTAGCACTAATTCAGTAAGATGACAAATTTGATTTATATTTATATTATAGAGGTTGATGTGAAACTTAACTTTTTCTTTAGTTTCTACAAAATTAATACGGTCCCAACGAAGTCTGTAAATTTTTATCTTCATTAAAGGTCATAGTGCAAAATGGCTAAGTTTTTTTAAGATGCACATCACTGACCGATATATACAAATAGGCCGAATAAATATTTCAGCCCATCCCACTGAATATGGTCGCCGATGTGTCTGCCGATGGAATGACTTCTCAGATGGAGCTTAAACCGTTTTATAAAGTGTTTCGGCAAACCAGCTTCTTATGTATCATTTGGAATGGTTGTAAGAGATCAAATGTCATATATACCCTTCTATGTGGACTACTATTTGTTTGTAAATTTGAGTTAATCACAAACTTTTAATAAGGAAGTACTATTGGAGTAATGAATTTGAGTTATTTTTCCTCTCTTTTTAAATTTATTCTTATATTTCTTTTTTCATTTTCCTTCCTTCTTTATTTTTTCTTTCATCCAGCTCCTAAATCCGAACGTTATCTCTTTCCATTGCTTCTTATCCACTCGATGTGTCTGTCCAGTTGACCTCTGCGGCTCTGCTTAGCGTTGGCTCATCCCGATGCCACCGTTCGCCCATTCACTGTGTCGCCGATCTGGTTCCTCTGCCCCTTGCAAGCTCGTCCCGATGTTGTCGCCCTCCTGCGCCACCAGACGAGCTCCACCACTGCGTTAGCCTATCTTGTCCATCTGCCTCGCGCTAAATCGCCCCACGGGTAAGTCCAGCGAAGGTAGCATCAGTGTTTTGCATCTAGACCGGAGGAGAAGCCGTGGTTATCCAGTTTTTTCGTCTTCATCTGCCTTCCATTGCTTCCTCAACTGCTCACTCAGATTCAGTGCGCTGAGCTGTTGCTGAGTGCTGCGCCGGGCCAGCAGACATCGCTGCTACGACACAGTGGTCGACGAATCCAGTGTTGATAAAGCACTGCGACGCCGCTTCCCATGACTGGGGTGCTGCGGTGCAGCGTCGCGTCGCATCCCATGACTAGGGTGCTACGGTGCAGCGTCGCGCGAGAGCACTGCCGCCGATGGAGTTTGAGGCGCCGCACGGCAGTATTGTACGGCGGCCGGTAAAGCTGGAGGCACGGTGCGAGGCTGCGGATCCGCGTTGGAAGCAGGCCGCGTCGGCCACGCCCGCCCACCCGTGGCGGAGGAGAGAGGCGAGGAGGCTGCTGGGGACGGCGAGTGGTATTTCGGTGAAGCCCGAGGGCTTTTCTGCAAAACCGTCGGACTATGGTTGATCTTGGCCGTCGATGTGCACGATCCGACGGCTAGGACCTACGCGCGACGTGGCCACGTTCATTGCGCTCGGTATTGGCCAGGAATCATATTTAAGAGATTCCTGAGAATTTACAAAGACAAAATTCCAAATTTCAACAAGTCTGGCACCATCCCAAAAATTAGTTAGTTGCAGACAACTGAAAGAGAAAAGTTAGCTCCCTAATGAAGACCTACAGATATGGGGAAGCATCTAGAAAAGGCTAGTCGGGTAGATATTATACAGAGGTTTTTTCATATATTCAGTTTTAGTATACGATCAAGGTTTAAACAAACTAAAGGTCTGGAGAAATGTAGAAATCAATGAGGCGAACAGAGCATCTACACGAAAAGAAGCTGCTGTAACAGGTGTATAGCACCCAACAAGCATCAGAAATTACCTAGAACGTTGAATTTTGAGCAGGGGACGACAAGCTTATAAGCTTGGCAGGGCAGGCACGCAGCATAAAGCCACAAACAGAGCGTGGCATTGTCCAAAATCCCGCAACCTGAGAACACGACAAATCCAAACACTGAGCCAACCCAGGTACAGGTAGCACAACTGTTGAAGAAATATCCTCAACGCTCAACTTGCATATAGCATTAACAAAGCGGAATCCTCACAAGCAACAGGTTGGCGGAATGGCAGATCAAACTGGACGCGGCAAGGGTCGGCGACCACCGGCTTCAGATGCGGCGGTAATGGGCGCCTGACCGGAGAAGACATGGACGATGAACCGCGTCGGCGGCGAGAGATCTACGCCGCAGGCAAGACGTCGTGGATTGCGGCCAGCAGACTCGGCGCAGAGGTGGGCAGGCAGCGGTCGGTCGCGCTGGCGCTAGGGGCTGGCGACCCTAAAGCAGCGGCGCCATTGGAAAACGCATGCAGCGAGGCCGTGAAAGCACGGCGCGCGCCTTCGTAAGAGAGGAGGCGGAGTCGGCATAGGTGATGGTGAAGGATGGGGAGAGGAGGACGCCGTCGCCCGGCGTAGGGTTTGGACTTCGGAGGAAGCGGCCAGCGGCGACGGTAGATACGGTACGCAGGAGAACGAAAGGCGGAGAAGAACAGCCGCCGGCGGCGGCGACGAGAGAGCGCTTCATCCTGGCCGTTACGATCCGTCTTCCCGTGGGCCCAACAGGTTCGACTACTGGGCCGGCCTCTGTTTGAGCCCACAGACAGCATCTCCTCCGCCACGCGCGCGGGACGACGATCTGGAAGAGACTAGTCCACGCGTGCGAATGAGATGAGCTCGCACGGACTCTCGTGCATGTGTCGCGTCGTGTTCGTGTCCCCTCGCCGCCGCAAACGATGCGCCGTGGTGAGCCGATGACGCAGCACGAGCTTCCTCGATCCCCATCCGCTCCGTCGCACGTGTCAGCTCCCCCCCACACGCGTCGCGCTCCGGCGCCGCCACGGAAACGTCGACGATCAAACGCCGGCCGCCCAACGCCAATTTTATAAGCCTCCCGCCGATCACGGTGCAGCCCATCACCAAGCCGCGATCCAACACCACCAGCGACGATCAGCCCACACTACTAGCCCAATCCAACACAGCAACCGCGTTTCCTGCACACTTAGCTCTACGCCGGCCGGCTCGCTCGCCGCAATGGCGTCGCAGCAGCAGCAGCAGCCCAGGAAGCAGGCCACCAAGCAGGGGCAGGAACAAGGCCAGGCGATGAACCTGGAGGAGATCGGAAAGTACCGCGCCGAGGCGCAGCAGCGGTCGGCCGACGCCATCCGCGCCGCCGAGGAGCGCTTCAACAAAGCCAACAACAACCAGGCGCGCGGGGCCGCCGCCGTGGTCCAGGCGCCCGGCGCCACCGTCGTCTCGTATCAGGAGACCACGAAGCAGCCCGCAGCGAAGCACCAGGGAGAGGGCCAGCAGGGCCATGGCGATCATGGGGTCGCCCACGGCACTGAGCCGCAGCAGTGGCTGGCGGAAACCGCCGCCGCTGCCAGGGAGAGGTGCAACAAGGCCATGGGGACGAGCCCCGCCGCCGCGCACGGCGCCAAGGAGTCGTCGGCCGGCCACGCGACCAGGGAGCAGGAGCGCGGCGGTCAAGCCCGCGCGGCCCACCTGACGAGGCAGGAGGAGATGCCGGACAGGAGGTCGGCCGCTAAAGCCGCGAGCGCCGCGGTGGAAAGGCGCGACAGGGGCGGCGGGGAGGCCGGCGCGGCCTCCGCCGGGCAGAGCGTTAAGGAGAAGGCGGTGCGCGCGGCCGGCGCCACGGCGGACCACGCCAAAGCGAAGGGAGCCGAGGCAAAGGACGCCGGCGCGCGCGGCACACAGGCCGCGGCGGGTAAGGCCCAGGAGGCCACGGGGGCGGCGGCCGACCGCACCAAGCAGGCGGCCGCGACGGCGAAGGACACCACCGCTGGCGCGGCCGGGACGACCGCCGAGTACGCGAGGCAGGCGGCGGCGAAGGCCAAGGACGTGACTCTGGGCACCGGGGAGACGGCGGCCGAGTACGCGAAGCAGGCGGCGGCCAAGGCCAAGGACGTGACGCTGGGCACCGGGGAGACGGCGGCCGAGTACGCGAAGCAGGCGGCGACCAAGGCCAAGGACGTGACGCTGGGCACCGGGGAGACGGCGGCGGAGTACGCGAAGCAGGCGGCGGTGAAGGGCAAGGACGTGTCGGTGAGCGCCGGCGGGGCTGCAGCGGAGTACGCGAAGCAGGCGGCGGTGAAGGGCAAGGACGTGTCGGTGAGCGCCGGCGGGGCTGCGGCTGAGTACGCGAAGGC
Source organism: Cenchrus americanus (assembly GCA_947561735.1). Taxonomy (NCBI): domain Eukaryota; kingdom Viridiplantae; phylum Streptophyta; class Magnoliopsida; order Poales; family Poaceae; genus Cenchrus; species Cenchrus americanus. The sequence continues at coordinate 200,597,099 of OX387240.1, forward strand.
CGCGGCGGAGAAGGCGAAGGAAGCGGCGGTGGCGACCGCGAGGACGACGGCCGGGTACACGCAGCAGGCGGCGTTGAAGGCGACGGAGGTTACGGCGGATACCGCGCGAAAGCTGGCGGAGTACGCCAGGGAGAAGGCGGAGCAGGGCAAGGAGCACGCCGCCCGCGCCGCCGACCAGGGGGAGGAGCCGCGCGACGACGACGCGGTCGTGCGGGCGGAGGACTCGGCGTCGGAGACGGCGGAGAAGGCCCGCAACGTAGTGAGTGGGCAGCATAAGGATAGGGCCATGGACACGGCCAGCGACGAGGCGCGCAGGGCGGGAGACACCGCCGGGCAGGCCAAGGACACGGTGAAGGACGTGACGGGATCCGTGGCGCAGAAGGCGAGCGACATGGTGTGGCGTGCCAAGGACGCGGCGAAGGACGCGGCCGGCGGCGTCGCGCAGAGGGCGAGGGGCGCCGGTGCTGAGGCCAGGGACAAGACGAAGGACGCCGCCTCACGCGCGGAGGACAAGGCAGGGGAGGTGAATGACAGAGCAACGGGGACCGGCAAGGCCGCCGCCGGCGGCGTCACGACGAAGGCGAAGGTACGGCGCGCGCTTGGTGCCCCGGCGCCACTTCGGTTGGATCAGGTGTTTTTTGTGGAGGAGTGTGCGTAGCTGACGGCTCAGTTGTGAATTGTGATGCAGGGCGCCAGCGGCGGCGGTAGCGACGAGGACACGACGGTGGTGGGCGACATCCTGCAGGCGGTGGGCGCGACGGTGGTCGGGCTGGCGCAGCACACCAAGGGGCTCGTCGCCGGCGAGGAGGAGCTCGTCCCCGTCGGAAGCGGCGAGGAGAAGGTCACCGGGGAAAGGAAGGAAGAGAAGCGCAAGACCGCTTGATGTTGCCTGCGATCGTTGTTGCTCTGCTTCTTTGCTTTTGCCGTCCAAGTTCGGGTTCGCCGCGTACTTGTTCCGCGACACGGTCAGCTGCGTGTAGTAGTAGTAGAATAATGACGTTGGCATGCCGGTACGTTGCCATGCCGGTGTGTGCGCTGTGATCGTGTCAACCTGCTATGTACTCGTATGTAGTTGTACGAGTTCTGGAAAGAATAATAAGCTTCATTTCAACACGCTGGTGTGCTGTGCAAGATGAACACGAAACTTGATGCGCGGCTGCCCGGATCCAGGTTTTTTATACCGGTGCCGTGAACCGAACCGGCGAGCTCCTGTATACTGGTCCGGTTCGACCGGGAAATCGGAGGAATTCAAATCTCAAGCTCCGGTATACTGGTCCGGTTCGACCGGGAAATCGGAGGAATTCAAATCTCAATTCAAAATCCTTGTTCAATCAGTTCAGATCGGTGTACCGACCGGTTCGACCGGAAACCGGTCGAACCGGAAACCGGTCGTTAAATTGAAACAATAAGAAAATTTTCTAAAAATATTGCAAGGTGCATAGAGTTTAATGGTGTCAAAAGATTTCAAAATATTGGTCCATTTAGTATTTTTTCGGATATGAGAAGTTCAACCGGCCAATTTTTCCTCCTTTTTCTTTTTAGTTGAACTTCTAATGTCCGCAAAGTATACTAAATGAACGAATATTTGGAAATTTTTGACACATTAGATTGTACACACCTTGAAGTATTTTGAGAATTTTGTGAGATTTTTCATTTTTTTAATTCAAATTTTAAATTTGGACCGGTGGGAACCGGTCGGAACCAGAACCGGTCCGGACCGTACGACCAGATCCCACGGTATCCAGACCGGTTCCCACCGGTTCGGTTAACCATGGCCCGGATAAGATGTGGCTTAACAAATAATTGTGATAATGAGTTTTCGTTTTAAAAACAATTAGCTGTACCCTATTACAATTCTTTTAAATAAACTTTTTTTTAAGAAAGAACTACATTTCGTTTTAAACTGAGTAGTACTTTTTCTTTCCGTGTTAGGAAACACATGGTGAACTGTATTTCGAAAGGATTGTTTTATATTTAAACTGTTGAGTACCTTTTTCTGTCTTTTAAATAAATGTATCCTACGTACATATGCAAATTTCCTGCATGTATACGCTTTAGCATAATGCAGGAAAACTTGTAGAATTTTATTTTGTTATCAAATAAATATGACACAATCTATTTATGGCAGGAAAACTTGTATAATTTTATTTTGTTCTCAAATAAATGGCATAATCTATTTATCTGTCATGACAAATTTTGGTTAAGACAAAATTAAAGTGTATATTAACATCATACCAACTTCTCAAGTGAATGTAAATTAACATCGTACAACAACTTCTTAGGTGAATGTAGATCGATCCAGTAACTTATTAAATACTCGATTTAGTACTTGATATGCTGCAATTTGATTCAACCGCTTGTAAAACACATAATTTAGTGTAACAATTTAGCACATTGGTACACTCATAGTCTAAATATTAAAATGATGACGTATTAAGCATAAAAGGCATGTAAATTAATTATTTTAATTTTGTCAATAAAATTTTGTTTATAATGACTAGACTATCACTTCTCACCTATGTAGTCATAATTAAAATGTTTTAGAATTACATCATTTGCATTACCAAAAAAATAAACAAGTACTTTAGATTTCCCCACACATCTTTTCATGTATTCAACATTTGCATACAAAGTGTGTATGTCTCTGTTCTTTTAACTTATTTCCCACTATAACTTTGTTTTTTAGCTGAATATATCAATACTGGCAAAACTGGATCTGAAATTAAATATTTATAATCAAAATTAAACCATCGAATAAAAATGTTAATATAAAGACATAACATTAGCTTTTGAACACTAAAGGTTATAATTTTGGCTAAATACTTTGCTACTGTGACACGAATATAAATGGTAAATAATATTTAACAATTGTTCTACCGCAAAATAGGTAGCTAAAATTTTGGCTTACACACCCGTTTATCAAATTAATGTACTTAATAGATAATTTTACAAGTTGTAGGATCCTTCTGCACCTACTTGTCATTTGTATGAGATTAAGTATTTGACAAGTTGCAACCAATTTGCACTCAACTGACAAGTTGTTGTACGATAGGTGCAATTTAGCATTATGAGGTTGTTCTACAATGTTGTCAGTACTACCTTCCCATGTTTCATATATCTATGTTTCGTATTTTGGAATTCGAGGTGCGATCTGATATTTTAACAAATAAATAGCAGTTTTCAACAAATATACATAGTTTTCCGCATAGGAAACTAACAACTTTTGCAACGGTTTTAACCCATACGTTTTGAAATTAGGTCGGAAGACATAATGATTTTTATTTTTCTTTCCAAATAAAATATAGATGTGTCTAACATAGGTTATGTTCGACTAATCTGTTAAATAGTGTTCGGCTAGTAGATGGAACAATGTTGTGGAAGAGAAAAGGTGAAACAAGCCGAACATGCTCATCTACAATTTTGGGAAGGGTAGCGAACAATAATATTTAGTTTTCAAAAAAGAAATTACAGATATATTTTTAGTAGGCTTCATAATCTAACAAAGGAAAATCACTCCACATATTATTACACACACCACGGCATGGCTAATTTATTTAAACATGACTAACCACTGAACCACATGCATATACTTTTGATTGTGAACAAAGAAAACTTCTTGACGACTTGTCTTTGCGGTCATCTTATCCTTCTTGTGTATAGCAGAGTTTCCCTTGTCATCATCGTCTCACCAGATCAACCGGGGAGACGAGAGACTTAGACCAAATGGCATCGTCTCATCTTATCCTTTATCTAGAGGACTAGAGGAGTTCACACGGTAAAAACCATCCCCCCAACTTATCCTTGCCTCCTCTCTTCAACAGAACAAATCTTTTACATATCTTAGTACATTATAATTTATCTTGTAATAACTCTATGCATAATTTATCTTGTAGTAACTCTATGCAAAAGGGGCTCACAGTGCAATGGCAAAGGCCACTAGTTGGGGAGCTCACACCTAGGGTTCAATCCCTGTGTGAGCCACAATTTGTGGAAAACTAAAATATATTCTCACCAGTCTCATGTGTCAAAGCACTAATAAGAGGGCCCAAGTAATTCTAACAAAATTATTAAAAAGCTTATTTTAGAAACATCAAACACAATTACATACTCATAGTTTTTTTCCGGTAACTCTAACAAAATTATTAAAAAGCTTATTTTAGAAACATGGAACACAGCTACATAGGCTATAGTGGCATACAATCCTTTTCTTTTAATATAGGCTTGGGAACATAGAGACAAAACCAATTGCCCTCTTAAAAGTTGAAACTTGCACGCCTTTTAGTCTCCATATGTGGGAAAAGTGAAAAGTTGATCTTGAATCAAATTGAAACAATTTTGATTAGATAATGGACGGGACTTTGTCTATCACATGCTTATTAGAAGACATTGCTAAGGCGGACACACTACGCCAAGAACGATTTGTACTGACACATAGGCAATGGTCTGTGGCAGCAAGAAAAGGATGAAAGGGGGGCCGACCAACGATTGTGCGCATGTGTCCCCTCACTCTATCAAGTATGAAAGCACACAACACGCGGCAAGATTCCGTGTTTTGGGATGAAACATATTGGATTTTCTGTTTTTGCCCTGTTCACAAATCCTTGCTCTTGTAAATGCAAAGATGCTTAGTTCTTTCCTAAATAAAGTTTGTAATCTGATTGTGTTTCTCAAAGAAACAATTTTTTTATCTAGGTGAAACTAAGTTGTGCATGATTAAAGGTCCTTCATATTTCCTGATGCTGGTTTATAAAATGCACAGCCTATAGAGATAAGCCTATTTAATACATATGGATGATTGGGAGGTATGTTTAATTTCTCTCTAGATTTGTAGTTTGATTCATCACTAGTAGTTTCTAATAATATGTGAGGTTTGACTAAATATTTGCTGTCTTAGAATCATGTCTATTTGGTCGGTAAAACTTTGAAACGAGCACATATCCTGGGAGGTCATGTTGTACCACCAATAATGTGCGAGGAAAATAGTACTTACTCTATAAATGTGCTTTCTTATTGAATTGAAGTTCTTAGTGTATTCAGGAGTGTGAAGTGTGTAATCTCTTGTTTTGTGGTACATTTGGGACTGTTTGGTTTACAGGTTACAACCACCGTTCGCCATGCCAAGGTTGTGACAAGGCCATAAAAATCAGGCTGATGCTTGGTTTGTTACTAACCACGGCCAAAAAGGAATAGCAGTAGGATTAGTTGCTGGAGTTTTGTTCTTATAGTTGTGCATGAGGAGTACAGAAAGGTAGGTACCTGTGATATTGAAATAAGTAATGACAAGAATTAGTAGCTGGGATGATGTGGTTTTTGTCCATTTTGCATGTTCTGAATATGCAGCAACCTTTCAATTCGTGATTGTTGCATCATCCTTTCCATCCTTTCCATCTTTTCCTTTCTCTTTCATAGTTTTGTCTTTGAGATTGAAATGAGTGAGCGAATCATCACTTTGGTATATGGATTTTCTCTGGTTGCCGAAACTGACAATGTTATGTTTGTGGTTCCTAACAGGTTACACCCCCATGTTGCTGACAATGTTATGTTTGTGGTTCCTAACAGGTTACACCCCCATGTTGCTGACAACTCAGGCCTCTGGTACTGCTAATCACCCTTATAGAGATTCAAAAATGTTGTTGCTACGTGCTCTTTGATACATGTCCAAAATGATATGTGCATAATTGTACACTTCATTTTGAATGTCTTTTATTCTATTTTATGGTGTATTTATGGGTATGTTCACATGTGTTATCACCTGGTTGCAACTACTTTTTCTTTTTAGAAAATTATAATTGTCACCTGTATTACATTTTGTATGCACACACTTCAGCTTGTGCAGAATACGTGACCAGGTTCGTTCCCTCGTAGGAGCTCTACTTTTGCTTGTGAGTTTAAACCTGATCATTTATGTGAAAAATGAAATGGATGGTGTGTGGCAGTTTTGACGGATTTTTATATTTGTACATGGGATCCACTTTAGCTGTAACCAAGTCAATGAAGCATATATTTTTGTGTGCCCTCTATTTTGGTGAATTTTCAGCTGGTCCATGTATGATACATGTAACAAAAGTGGTGGGTACATATGCGATACATGTAGCAATGTGTGGGGTATTTGTAGTATGTTTTTCTACTTTATACTCCATCTGTTTCAAACTATGGGTGGTTTTGAATTTTTAATTCATAAATATTATTAAGCATCTAGCCATAGTGTATAGTGTATATTTAAATGCATGATATCATCTATGAATTTGACAAAGTCAAAAGAACGACATGCTTAATTTTTCAACCGATTATTTAATTTTCAAAGAAAGGTACCTTTGGTAAATAGCGAGGTACTGGTAAGATACCTTTGGCTACAGCGTTGGTACCGTGACAACAGTTGTTCTCTCTTCATTGCACATGTTCAGTGTTCATAATTTATTATCACAGTGGATCTATAGTAAGTGATTGTACATGCGGTGTCAAATATCTACAATTTTTATTATATTATGCATTTGAAATTTGAATGTGCGGTAGAGATCAGCTGAATGAGTACTCCCTCCGTCCCAAAATAATTGCACTTGTTGACTTGTGCGATTCACGTTTGACCATTCGTCTTATTTGAAAAAATTGTGAAAATATTATTTATTTTGCTATTACATGTTTTATCATGATATATATTTTAAGTATACCATAATTGTTTTTACATTTGCACAAATTTTTTGAATAAGACAAATGGTCAAATGTGCTCTGTAAAAGTCAAACGGTGCAAATATTTTGGGACGGAGGGTGTACATGGCATGATAAAAAAGAGCATGTTCTCAATTGGGGATGGTGCCAGGAGGTAGGGCAGACAACTTTATGTCAGGTGGTGCATCTGACACTGAAAATAAATTCGTCTACACACGTTATACAAACCACTAATGACAGAATCACACAGATCCTCCTGCACCATCAACGTCCTGAATAGAACGAGCTGCAGGTAGCGGAGTAAAAAACACTTTTCCCATGCTTTGATCATTTCTCTAGTTGGGATGGTGTGCACTACTAAAATTTTTGGTATTCAAGTGTTGAACATGTGTCTTACTAAATGTGTACTCTCCCATAATCAAGTACTTTACATAATATTAAACTAGTAAAAATGCATCAAGGTGTGTACAATATGCATAGTAAGAGGAACATGAAGAGCTAAACTCCATGTGCAAGTGGTGTGGGGAGTCAAAAAGCAAGTAACACTCAGAGAGCAACAAACTATTTATAATACAAATACAGTAACTGAAATACAATAATTGTATATGTGAATGGGAGAAAACTCCAAATAACTGAAGTTTGAATCCACCGTGGCGTTTGGTAGCTGAACAACATTTTCAAGGAGACTCGTCAATCTGCAGCTAGTCCTCCGAAATAATTTATGCATATTTTCTAACCATTTCCCTTAATAGCTGCCCTATGGTCACATGGGCATTGAAGTACTGAACTTTGCCAATCCATCAACACCTTCGTCGGCGGCATCATCGAAGAGTACTACGCTTGGAATGACCTCAACTTCGCCCACCCGTCGTGGACTTCACCAACGTCCTCCTCTCGCTGCAAGGTGACGACAACCAACTCAGACATGATCGTCATACTCTGGGATTAACTATGCAGGTTCTCTTTGTTTAATAGAGTACAAAGTACTCATATGCTCCAAGAAATTGAGATGCATACCCTAGTGATCCAGATATGCTCGAATGATTTATTAGTGTCACTGTACTAAGTTCTCTATACAGTGTATAAGTGCTAATTTGATCCACCTCGATGTCTATGTGCCCAATATTATGCCGAGTCAAATCGTCTACTTTTTTTTCCTGATATGACGTGACACACATCATTAGGAGCTGCTTCCATGGACACGTCAGCCAACTGTCCAAGTGGCCAAGACATTTCATAGTTAGCTTGTTGCACACCATGTGTGAATGTATCCATTTTCAAAATGATATGCACCTCATTGTCCTAAAAAATGATATGAACCTCATTTTTTTCTCAAAACAAGTTCCATAATGAACATTTTTTTAATAAAATAGCACAATAACTCCATAAAACAAGCTCGAAAAGGACCATTTTAACACTCACCACTTCATGCAAATGTGAATGCATGTACAATAATAACATCACAGCTCATCACCAACTATTCATCTTGACATCTATCACCGGTCATTGTATACTGACATGTCAACTAGATTTGTCAACAAACAGCCTGTTCGTTTGGCGGTGGGTGATGGTAGTCTTGGTTTGTTCCGAGAGAAAAGATCTTGTTGGCGATTCTTGACGGCTGGTTTGTTCACGAGAGAAAATCTTGATGGTGGTGGTTGATAAGCCAAGCGAACAGGCCGAAATATTGCTTGAAAGTTTTGAATCAACTATTAGTCCTTAAACTTGATACTACCTGCCATATTGATGATATTCAGTCCCATGCTCTGACAGAATAGAAAACATGTAATTTACTTGGCGTGCGGGTTCAGCCGCATGAGCAGTCGGCGGCAGCTCCTCATGTCGGTTGGTCGTCACCGCGCCACCGGTGGCTTGGTGGTGGGCTGGCGTTGTTCGCTGGCCGGCACCGGCACCGGCACCGGCAGCCCCAGCTCAGCCACTGCTTGGCCTCATCCAGCGGAGCAGCGACCCTTGACTCTCCACTCTCCGTGTCTGCTTCCCGACAGAGGCGACGGCCTACAGGCAGCTGCAGGACGCATGGGCGATGCCGCGACGGACGAGTCCTCTGAGGCCTGCATCTCCCCTTGAGCGTGGGCATCACTGAGGTACATCTTAGTACCACACACCTTCTCTCTCTGCTTGCTTTGTTAGAGTTAGATAATGTATCCGCCACCTCCATTTCGATGGAAGGCCCTGCCAGGATGGATGAACTCTAACGTGCCCATCAGGTGTTTGATCCAATGTCCGTGAGAGATCGGAAATTATTTTCCATTAAATAATCTATACGGCACCACTTTGTTCTTTCAACAATTTGTAGAATGTATCACAACTTCTTGTTGGTCATTGAGATTGCCTACACCAGAATTGATAATACACATTGGTTTGGTCTTTACATTTGTCAAATCTTTAGTATAGAATACTGAATATATTCCATTTAAGTTCCAAATCACATCAAAAAATTGTGCTGTTTTAACTTTTCAAAAAGCGCCATTAAGTTATTTATGATCTTATTTCTATTTGTACTGAACTATACTATAAGCCGATCTAAAGTATATATGTGGCTGGTTCAAAACTATAGAACCGGCGTTACAACCAGTTCTTAACGATTGAATCTTAAACCGAGAGCCTCGCTAGTTCGATGGCCGGTTCTGTTGTAATAACTATGATTGCTGGGCCAGAGCATGGGGCAAGGAATGTGATGAAGACACCAAAGAAGTTGAGCAACAAAGGTGAACTGCCATCGGTTCATTTTGATCAATTGTAAGCTTTTTGATAATTTCTGGCAGTTGATAATCGCAGCGGGAGTAATAGTGTGAGGGCGAAGTCTTCGTAGTTTTTCCGTAGAAACTTGTTCTTGATGTAACATGTTGATTCTGTTCTCCTCCTCTTGTCCTTGTCAAGTACTACTGAACTAGAAAGCAATGCACCGTAGACTTGACCAATGACACGTTTGAGGGGTACCTCATTTGTCCAGCCGAAGCTAACACGGTAAGACAAGATAAAAGCTACCACCCAGGTCCATGGTGTACCGCTCGTCAATACATCCGTCTATGAGCATGGAGCCTTAAGTCCAAACGAAACACTGCTACAAGCTTCCCCAGTTCACAATGGCCAAGCTCAGTCTTCTAAACCTCCTCCTCATCTCCCTCTTCCTCACTTTCAATTCTGATTCGGCACGGCCTAATGGCACCGAGCTCCGAACTCTTTTGACCATCAAGAGAGATTGGGGCAACCCTTCTGCCCTCAGCTCATGGAGTAGCAACAGAAGTGCTGCCTCTGCTCCTTTCACCCACTGCAATTGGTTTGGGGTTACTTGCAACGTTAACAGCCAAGTGACTGCCCTCTCCTTCCAAAATTTCACCATATCCAATCCAATTCCAGCCTCCATTTGCAGCCTCAAGAACCTGGCCTATATAGACCTGTCCTACAACAACCTCACCGGCGAGTTCCCGGCAGCAGCGCTCTATGGCTGCTCTGCACTTCACTACCTCGACCTGTCCAACAATCTCTTCACGGGCGTCCTCCCAACTGACATCAACAAGTTGTCTCCGGGGATGCAGCACCTCAATTTGTCAACCAATGATTTCAGTGGTAGTGTGCCGTCGGCAATTACCGGGTTACCCAAGCTCAAGTCATTGGTTCTCGACACTAATAGCTTCAACGGGACCTACCCAGGCTCGGCCATCGGCAACCTCACCAAGCTCGAGACGCTGACGCTAGCAAGCAACCCATTTTCGCCTGGGCCTATACCTCATCAATTCGGCATGCTGAAGAATTTGAAGATGTTGTGGATGTCAGGGATGAACCTGACAGGCGGCATCCCCAGCACACTGTCGTCGCTCACTAAGTTGACCGTGTTGGCTTTGTATGAGAATAATCTTGGCGGCCAAATTCCGGTATGGATTTGGAAGCTTCAGAAGTTGGAGTTGTTGTACCTTTATGCTAACAGCTTCACTGGTGCGATCTGCAATGAGCCAGAGGTCACCGCTGTCAACATGCAACAGCTCGACCTGTCAGCCAACACTCTCACCGGATCAATACCGGTGGCCATCAGCAACATGACGAATTTGAGGTTGCTCTACTTATACAACAACAACATCACTGGGTCGATCCCGTTCAGCATCGTGCTGCTCCCCAATCTCGTAGACATCCGGCTATTTGACAACAGGCTCGAAGGGATCCTCCCGTCCGAGCTTGGGAAGTACTCGCCACTCGGCAACCTTGATGTGAGCAACAACTTGCTCACCGGCAGGCTCCCGGAAACCCTGTGTTACAACAAGAAGCTCTACAACATAGTGTTGCTCAACAATAGATTCGAAGGCGTGTTCCCAGAGATCCTTGGGGCGTGCGGCACACTGGACAATATCATGCTGCAAAATAACTACTTCTTCGGTGAGTTCCCGGAAAAGATATGGTCGGTGTTGCCCAAGCTGACCACCGTTAGGTTACAGAACAATAACTTCACTGGCTTGTTACCTAGTGCACTGTCCTCTAAAATCACACGGATTGAAATGGGGAACAACAGATTCTTTGGCAACATACCAGAATCTGCAACCGGCCTGCGTTTGTTCGAAGCAGAGAACAATTTGTTCTCCGGTGGGCTACCTGCAGACATGACAAAGCTTGCCGACCTCACTGATCTGAACCTTGCCGGCAACCAGATTAGTGGATCCATACCAACATCCATCGGAGCCCTTGTGAGGCTCAATTCCCTCAACCTCAGCAGCAACCAGATAACAGGAGCGATCCCAACAGAAGTCGGATTGCTCCCGGTGCTCATCGTCCTCGACCTCTCCAACAACAACCTCAGTGGTAGCATCCCAGAGGATTTCAACAGTAACCACTTCTCCTTCCTCAATCTCTCGTCTAATCAACTCACCGGAAAGGTACCAACCGCACTGCAGAGCCCAAATTACAACAGAGTCTTCCTGGACAATCCTAGGTTGTGTGCGAAATCAAACTCCGGCCTACCGTTACCACCGTGCTCCCGTAATTCTTGGAAAAAGATCATCTTCTCAGTTGCAACATTCAGCTATGCTCTCTTCAGCTTCATTGCAGTTTGTGTTGGGTGGAGCATCTACAGGCGCAAGAAAAACCGTAAGGATGTTACATCGTGGAAGGTAACAACATTCCATGCTCTGGAATTCACCGAGGACGGCATACTCAGCAACATCAGGGAAGAGAACTTGGTCGGCAGAGGTGGGTCAGGAAAGGTCTACCGCATCCATCTCGGCACCCAGAAGGCAGCAGGGAAAGGCGCTGATGAGGCCGGTGGCCACTCAACGGTGGCCGTGAAGAAGATTGGGAACGCCGGCAAGCCGGACGGGTATATTGACAAGGAGTTTGAAGCGGAGGTGGCGTCGCTAGGCGGTCTCCGTCATGGCAACATCATCGACCTGCTCTGCTGCATCTCCAGCGACGACACGAAGCTGCTCATCTACGAGTACATGGAGAACGGCAGCCTGGACAGGTGGCTGCACCGGCGCCATCGCAAGAGCGGGCCACCACTGAGTTGGCCCACCAGGCTGAGCATCGCCGTCGACGTCGCCAGGGGCCTCAGCTATATGCACCACGGCTTCGCAAGGCCGGTCATCCACCGCGACGTCAAGTGCAGCAACATCTTGCTCGACCATGGGTTCAGAGCCAAGATCGCCGACTTCGGGCTCGCCAGGATCCTCGCCAGGTCCGGCGAGTCGGAGCCTACGTCGAGCATCTGCGGGACATTCGGTTACATTGCTCCAGGTCGTAGCATCTTCAATTCCATGTGTGAATTGTGAGTTTACCATGTGTGAATAGTGAATTGTGAGTTTCTAACAGGCCTGGGCTTTGTGTTTGGATGCAGAGTATGTGAGCAGGGCGAAAGTAAGCGAGAAGGTGGACGTGTACAGCTTCGGCGTGGTGCTGCTGGAGCTCGCCACCGGGCGGGGGCCGCAGGACGGCAGCACGGAGTCCAGCAGCTGCCTTGCGAAATGGGCGTCGAAGAGGTGCGGGAACAGCAGCCTGTGCGTGGACCTGATCGACGGCGAGATCCGGGACCCAGCCTACTTGGACGACATGGTGGCCGTGTTCGAGCTCGGGGTGCTGTGCACCGGCGAGGACCCGTCGTCGAGGCCACCGATGAACGAGGTCCTCAACCGGCTCATCCAGTGTGGCCGGAGTCAGGTGACTCTGGACGACGACGACCACTGTACCAAAGACGTGTGTGGCGACAATTCTTTCGAGTTTATGGTATGACGTGGCCTTGTGATCAGGTACAGACGTACAGTAGCAATCCGTCACCCCAGGCCTTGCGAATTGCAATGTTAAATTCATTATGTGCCAACAATTGATGCATTTGGCAATGGTGATTTTAATTATTTGTTTTGTATAAGTTGGGGCGTTGAATATTTACAATGATGATTATTTTTCTGATACCATACACTTGTGCTGAAGTATTAGACATGTCTCTTTTGAACGTTGAAGTACACCTAGGCACAACCTGTTTGTTTGGCTGGTGACTCGTGCTTATTTGTTCTAAGATAAAAGTATTGTTGGCTGGTTTATTAAAAGTACTGCTGGCTGGTAGCTGATAATAGCTCTGGGCACAAAAATAGGACCTTAGAACCAAACCGAAAGAACGGGAACCGGAACCGAAAGAACCGGTTCCTATTCGGTTCCAGAATGTTGAGAACCGAATACCCCGATTCTTTTCGTCGGTTAACCAAAGAACCGAGCAACCAGCCCATCGACACATTGAGCGGCCCAACTTACCAAAAGCCCACTAACAATATACAAACCCTAGCTCTCCCAAGGCCCCCGACGTCCGACGCCCAATCCCCAGCCCCAGCCGCACCGCCTGCCCTCCCACTCGTGTTGCCTGCTCTCCGCTGGTCGCCCTCCGCAGGTCGTTGCCCCGCCGCGCTCGCCCCGGCCCCCCCCCCTCGCCGCTTGCCCGCCGCCGCGCCTAGCCCCGCCGCTATTGTGCCCGGCCGCCGTCCGTCCCCGCCCGCGCGGCGGTCGGGCCGGTGACGAGCCGCCGCCGCTGGCTGCTGTGCCCAGCCTGCTGTCCCTCGTTTCAGGTTCCGCCCCCGGTCGGCCAGGCGGTTGTCCTTCCTCTCACCTCCCTCCGTCCTCACTTAGAACCAGAGCAAGCAGAGGCGCTTAGGTGGGTGGCGACCGCCGCCCTTCTCCCCAGTCTGCGACCGGTAGCAGCTCTTCCTCTCCCATCTCATCGATTTGTACTCTGATTTGGTTTTCTTTTATTTGTGCTCGAATTTTCGATTGAGTTCACGATTTTGCATGCCTGACTACTATACATCTGTTCCATCGGTTAGAACTTGAACCGAACGGTTCTCTCTTCGGTTCCTATTTTGTGAGAACCAAATTTCTCAAAGAACTGAAGAGCGACCAGTTCGGTTAGAACCAAACACCCAAGCCTAGCTGATAAGCCAAGCGAACGGGGTGACTCTAAAGAGATTATTCTAAATGTATCCTATTCCCAGTGGGGTCCATCATCGGACGGTCGCAACCGAACCGTCACCGCCATCCGCCTCCTCCAAGTTCGGCGGCCATTAGAAGCCCTGAAACCTAAACCGACTAACCCTAACCTTAAGTTCGTCGGCCTCGACTACGCCGCCCGCGACGGCGGTGACCTCATCGCCGAGCCGCCTCTACCCACCTCCCGCACCTCTGGTGCCAGGTGCGACTACCTCCCTGCGGTGGCAGGGACGTAAGCTCCCCAAGAGGAGGGGAAGAACCTGAGATGAAAGAATAAGAAAGATTGGGAGCCATACAATCTAATATGCGCACAAATCCTAAAGTTGAAAGTTTTATTTGAAAAGCCATTCGTGGATTCCCATCTCCCCCCACCAAAGAAACAACCCCCACCCCACCCCCACCCTTGTGGGCCTCCTGGGTATTGTTGTGGGCTATTAGAGCCTTTCGAACCAACGTGAGGTAGGGGTGGGCACAAAATATCGAGAACCGAACCGAAATATTCGGTTCCGAGTTTTCAAGAACCGAAGTACCGAGGTAAATAACGAAACCGAACCGAACTTAGTGAAATTACCGAAAGTACCGAAGTTACCTAAAATTTGATAAGTTTAAGTATTATTATATGGACCAGGCTATTTTCCAAATTTCTGTAATATAGCTTGGAGTACAACCGGCTGGTTTTTTTTTCAAGTTGACAAGTATGTCACCAGGCTGGCTGCACAACCGTTCCTTTTTTGGAAAAAACAATACTCCATTACGGTGTTGGCACGCAAGCCTTGGGCCGCCGCACAACATGTGGATTAGGCCCTCACAATTATCCTAGCAGATTAATATTGATGCACACAAAAGTCATTTATCCAGCAAGGAAAACCTCACGTTCACGAGAAAAACATGTCCCAAATTTTCTCATATGCAAGTACATGAACCTAATTTGCAAAAATAAAATAAAATTTACAACATGCTATTTACACTAACCGATCCGCCTCCCGGATCCGCATAGCCGATGAGCTCCTTTCATGACTCGTCTGGTACAAAAGAGAAAAATGAACCAAGTTAGTTAGCATGTAACATGTAATAAAAAGGTCAAACAACCAAAAATAAGTTGGATGAATTTAAAAGCTAGTTTGTATACCATGATAATCAAATGGAGCACCCAAAAAAGTAAAAAAAAAAAGGTCATTTGAAATTGTGTTGGCAATTGGATTGATTTGCTTGTTTGAAACCAAAAGATTGAATGATATGGACCATATACTCCCGTACTAAACTTATTTTTGCACAAATCCACAACATGAAACAATTTGTATGCTCTGACAATTTTATTACCTACCACGGGATCATATAATTGGCTACGAACATGAGAAATTAAATGCATGGAACCATTTAACTTACAGGTTTAGAAGCATGCATACGCCAGAAATGATAAACCAGACTTGCATGATATGAACCAGAATAGAAAATGATTAACATGCATACACAAAATTATTGTAAAAGAGTAACTGCATTTAGAAATGTTGCTAGACTATACAATGATCCTGATGAAACTTGGACTGAAGTGAGCTTGGTCAGTCAGTGCCAAAGCAAGGCACAATTCACAGTATTGTGAAGTAAAAAGGACAAACCATGAGCTTTAGCTACATTGTTGATCAGCTTCGTGATGAGCACAGGTTGCCGACACCAGCACCACACCACCACCAAACAACTGAATCTTTCCACCTCTTTGGTACGGCACTAAAAGATCAACAACCGAGACGACATCTAAATCAGGATTGCCTATAACACCTAGACATGAAACAAAAGCTGTAGCATCAAACAAATTGGTGTACCTTCATTCCAGTGACAGGAATCTGCTGTTTGGTGGCCTGCTCAACAAAAGCTGGTGCTTCATAATGGATGGAAGGGAATGTTTTGTTTCTGTTGTAGCAATATGGTAGGGGGATAAGTGCTCAAACAGGTACCTGCCCAGTGATATTCAAGATATACCCAAGTGTAGCCCTACCAACAGGTACCTACAAGGTATAAATAGCTGTTCATAAATTACCTAAAATAATTGCTGGAGGGGTAAGTTGCTGGTTGGGAATCATATCAATGCTTATTTAAAAAAAGGGATTGCCTAAATCATATCCTGTTATTGCCTAAACCAAGAAGAGAGGACTGAGATAAGAAAGGAGCTAGGGAGCACACTGCAAAGACACAACGGTGGACGCTAGCACGTGGACCAAATACATCTGATTGCGAAAAAAGTCTTTACCATGAATTAAAATCAAAATCAAATTGGCATCTAGCAGATAATAAAGCAAAAGAAGCACAATACAAGTAACTTGGTTGAGGTAAATCAAATCAAATCAAATCAGCATGCAGCACATAATAAAAATAAGCACAATGCAATTAACTTGATTGAGTTGAAGCACTATCATGCATATCCTAAATAAGCAACTCAATAAAAAGGTTATCGGAAATTGCCTGACAATTGCATTACTTTGCTTGTTGCTAACGAAAAATTGCATGATGCAAGTCATATAATTGCTAACGATACTTAGTTTGCAGAGACCTGCGACAAAGAAAATTCATTTGCCGCTACCTATGTTATTACCTAACACATAAGCATATAGTAACATGACAGGTTCAAGGTATGTTCGAGGGCCCAATTATATAATTGCAAATATACAATCATTGCATGACACCGGTATAAAAACTGCAATTGGGTAAGAAAGAAAAAGGAAAGACATAAGTTCATAGAGCTAATCAGAGTTATTGTATAACGAGTTCGCAACAAAGTGCTCGGCACACATGCGATGCATGAAAGGGGGTATAGATGAGTGAAAATTATAGCAAGTGCAATTAATATCAGGAGCCAGATATCACCATGGATGATTATATTTACTAATAAAATGTATAAAAATTGCCTTAAGCAAGAACCTAGCAGAACAATATTTTGTGTATTATAGAATGGATGCCCATAGTCTTGGTAATTCAGAATCATATTATTACCTAGAAAAGTATATTGGTTTGCCTACCTCTGCAGTACAATTTTCCTAATGAATTACATTGTTTTACATGCATAGTTCAATGTAAAAAATAGTAGTGATTGTCAACTAAATTGGTTAAATCCAAATGCTAAGTTGCTGGGTCAATTGGTATAAATGACTTAGTACCGAATGGTTAATGTCGAAACTTGGCGTTAGTGAATGCGAGGGGACAAACAAACACTACCATTTTGACGCAAGTATGCAAAAGCGTAACACAATAGTTAATTGCTTATAACGATTGCCTATTAAACAAATTATTGGCTACCCGAAAATCATATTTTCAATATAAATGCTTAGGTTAAATTACTAAATTGACAATCTGCTTAACTTGAACTAAACAAATGTTAGACATGCTATAATGAAAAAATTGGCATGCAAAGGCCTAAACAATATAAAGGCACGGTGGTAGTAGATAAAGGCTTGGGCTTTCGACCTTGCACCGGGCGGCGGTATGCGCAGCCGTGGCTCCCGCATAGAAACTCATGGCCGGTGCACGGAGAGGTGGACGGATAGCGGCCACGCGGAGCCATAGCGAGAGCCATAGTGCGCGCCGCACACGGACGGTCATGCCTTATTCGTGCGCGGGGCTCAGCCGTAGCAACATCGGTAGTAGCACAACATGGGCACAACGGTGACATGTAAATAGAATGGCGGCGGCGTGAGGGCCGGCAAACATCGCCGGTGCAAAAAGGAATGAGAGGTTGTTGTGTGTCTCACCGTGAGAGCTCGAGGTGGTCGTTCAAGCATTTCCTCGAGCGGTTTGTGATCGGGGCGGAGGCAAGCATAGCGATGTCGTGGCTATGCTCGAGAACGACATGCGCGTTGGGGTCGTAGTCCGGCGACTCTACGTCAACGGCGAGGGCGCCGGTTGGAGCGACGCCGCCGGGTGGCATCCGCGCCGCGGCTACTAGGGGGCACCGCCGCGAGGAACTCACCGAGACGCCGACGCGAGGAACTCGCCGACGTGGTCCGCGCGCGCCCTGGATCCGCCTCCGCCGGAGGGCCACCGGGATCCACCATCACGCGGACCTCGCGGAGGGCGGCCGCCGCGCGCCCTCGCCAAAATCCGATGCCGCCGCGTGCGACCTCACCGGGTCTCCACCGCGCACCATGGCCGTCGCGGGGGCGGCAAGCCCTCGGCCCGGACCCGTCTTCGCGAGTGTCGCCGCCGCGCGAGCCGTCGCCGGGGAAGCCGCACCGCGGGTGCTCCTGGCCACCTACGCCCTCGTCGGCAGCCTCGCAGGGATCCGCCTCCGTCACCATCGAGGGGATGACACAGGAGCGGTAGAGGTGGGAAGACGTCCGTCCGTGTGGAAGGGATGTGATGATACGGTGGGACCCACCTCCAGCTTTACTAATTGTTTTGCACTAGAGCCGGCTGTAATTCTTTTTCACGGAGCAGCCGGCTGCTTCCTAGTCTTTACCTTATTATATTATTATTGATTGCACTATTATAGACTATTATATTTTGTAATTTTGGCACTCACACTTTATATTCATGTGACTTTGATATGTATGTGTATTTTGCACCGTTATTATCTATGAAATCATGTCAAAATTAGTTTTTAAACATGCTATTACATCTTCTTTGGGATCAATTCGGTACCAGAACCGAACCGAATTTACCAATACTGAATACCCTCGGCACCGTGTTTTTTAAGGAACCGATTGGTATCGATTTCTGAGGAACCAAATTTATCCGAGTACCGGAGAACCGAACCGATCGGTTCGGTAAATACGGAATGCCCAGCCCTAATGTGAGGTACACGGCAGCAGCCAAACTCTAAACTAAAGCTTTTTCTTTTTTTAGAGTCAAGACACTTCTTGCATCGACAAAAGAAACGCTATGTGTGACGTTCAATTTGTCAAGAACTCGACGTACTAATTGTATTATCGTTGCAAGAAATGAGTATCTGTTCCAAATTTCACTCACTAGTGGAAGGGCACACGTGGCAAGCATGTGTTATAAAAAGAATTACATAGAAAGTTCAGTTAGTATGTATGTCGAAAAATAAAAGGATACTAAAGTAAATCTAATTGCATCCACGTCATCTCCGCACTGTGTCGCATCACCGCTGCCACCTTCAAAGCAGCTTTAAAGGAGACTGGCTGGGGAGGGCGACGCGTCACCGCAGCCACCATCAAGGCGGGGATGAGGGTATGCGGATCCAGTGCGGGAGCCCGCTCTGAGGCCGACCACGCCACCCGCGCGCTCGATCCTTGACGGGGGAGCTCGACACTAGCCGGAAGGGAAGACGAGCCCATGTCAAGCAGGAGACCGACAGGAGGAGGGGTCGACGCCCATGGGGAGCCAATGCAAGGAGGAGGCTGGCGGAGGAGGTGCGGGAAGGCGGTGGTGGTGCTAGGGCTCGTGGATATGTGAATGGGGGTGAAGAGAATTGAGTTTTATAGGGACATGAGGTGTAAATAAAAGGGGTATTGATTTGCGTGATTGAAGACATTGAACTCAAAAGGAAATAGTCAAGGAATCAAAACATCATTTGCATATAAAGGACGTCCATCTAATTGTATTTGAATGTTGTTAATCTAATGACACGGTGAATCTTTCCTTAATTGATCTTTCCTTGCTAAGTATTTACTAATGGCGCAACAATTCTTTCCTTAGTTCATCTAATCACATTATTTTTCCTTTCCTTTATGTGTCATCAATCACACCAACCAATTTTCCTTTATTTTGTACACCAATATCTCATTCCATTTGAGCACCTGAATATTTCCTTTTGAGTCATGCCATCAATCACGCCAATTAATTTCTCTTTCCTTGAGAAAAGAATGAAGAAAGGAAACAACAACGTTTGGAAAAAGAATAAAGAAAAGAAACAATAGTCATGATTGACGAGGGAGGGTCTGCTGGGTACACGCGGGCGGGTAAGAATGGGGTGAATGAAAAAAACAAAGGGATTCAGTGGAAACAATTTCTAGCACCTCACTTTTTGTCCTCACGCGGTTTGCTGAAGCAAATTTTGGGTGGGCCTAGCCTGACAAGTGGATTCTTGTGAGAGGTTGATGAACTTAAACTTAAGGTGATAATTATTTTCAATTTTCTCAACTTTTATTTCACTCACTAGTTGAATGGTTTGGTTCTTTGGTTCCATCAAAATTTCGGTTCGCAGAAAATCAGAATCGAACAGAGAACCATTCGGTTTCGGTTCTTTCGGTTTGGTTCTGGTTCTAAATGAGGGAGCCGAGGTATAATAGTCAAGCATGGAATGGAATTGCAAATTCGTCAACTCAGTGGGAAATTCGAACACCAATCAACAACATCAAACACAAATCAACAAAAAATACAATCAAGGTGAGTTGCTTGCCCCCAAATCGATGGCATTGAAGAGCTGCTAGGACTCTAGGAGGAGGGCGGCGGCTCGCCACCCACTTGACTGGTGACCGCTAACCTCTAGATATGAGGGGCACAGAGGGAGGTGAGAGGAGGGAGAGGCGTCGCCCGCCAAGAATGGAGGACGGACGACGGGCTGGGGACGGTGGCGATCGGCCAGGGTCAGAGGACGAGCGACGCAGGCGGCCGAAGTCGGAGGACGAGCTGCACACGCGGCGGCCGGAAGGAGACGATGGGTGAGCAGTGCGTGCTGCGACGGAGAGACGAGGGAGGACGAGCACCAAGTGGCACGGCTGGCTGCAGAGTCAGACGAGAGGGCAAGGGGCGAGGGGCGCAGCACGAGGCTGGGACTGGGGCGTCAGTCAGGTTTGGGGGAGGTGGGAGGCTAGGAGCTAGGGTTGGTGTTTTTTATTGGGCTTTTGGTAATTTGGGCCCTAGGATATTGGGCTCTATGTGTTGATGGGTTGTTTTCTAGGTTCTTTCGGTTAACCGAGGACAGAACTGGCTATTTTGGTTCTAGAGAATAAGGAACCGAACAGGAACCGATTTTCTCGGTTCCGGTTCTCGGTTCTTTCGGTTTAGTTCTCGGCTCTCGGTTTTTTGTGCCCAGGCCTAGTCGACAAAGTTCTAACCCTGCCAGACCGCCAATTGCTTCGGTTCCTTTCCCCCGTCGATTGTTTTATATATTTTTAATCATTTTGCAAAATTATACGACATTTCAGATTTGGCAACCAACCGTCGTGCGCCATGGCGGCCGCCGTGGGCACGACAGTACACTTCCTACCGCGGTGACCCACGGTGGTAAGGTGGCCGCCAAAGATCCGCTGCAGGGTGTGGGCCCCGTGGCAACCTACCGCCGTGCTCCACGGCGGTAACAGCTGCGCTCGCGTGGTGGACGGCGTGGTCGCGCCTTTATAAAGGGCGACAACGGCCGTCGTCCCCCACCCCTGTCGCCGCCCCCTCCCTCCGGTAAGTTTTCTTTTCTTTCTTCTTTTCTTATCTTAGTTAATTTAGTTAGTTTAGATTTAGAAAATTAGTTTTTAGATTAGAAAATTTAGAAATTAGTTAATTCAATTAGTTTAGACTTAGAAAAATACCTTTTCATTTTAGAAAATATAGAAAATTAATTTATCAGTTCTAGAAATTGTAGAAATTACTTTCGCATGTGTAGAAAATATAGAAAATTAGTTTATCTGCCGTGGAAATTGTTGAATTTACTTTAGTTTGTTTAGAAAATACTAGCAAAATGCCCGTGCGCTGCTACGGTGAAATATTAATAATATGTTTAAAGATTATATATTGTTTCTATTTCTATCACTATATTATTATTATTGCACTCACTAAACATTTGCTAGGATAAATACAAGTTTGACTTAACATATTTCCTTGTCCCCAAATATATAATCATTATTTTATATACTTTTTTATTTATGCAAGAGATTTTCTAGAGATAAAACTGATATTATATTGCACCATACAAGTTAATTAGGGTTATATTTCACATATGATCCTAAATAATATAGTGTTCATGCGTCGTTAGTAGACATGGACTTGTTTCTCCGTGCAAGCAAGTAGCGCGTGACTATTTTGCAACGACATAGCTTAGCATTTGACAATTCTATCATCTCAAACAAATGATCATAAACATAGCTTAGCTAGTCTTTTTTTAAAAAAAAAATAACTAAGTTATGCGTGGATACATGTGCATAATTTATTATCCAAAAACTTTTTAAATTCGTGATAATAAAATGAATGTAGCTTTTTAAATGTCGTGATAATAAAATGAATGTAGCTTTTTTGCAGGAAAATAATAACTATATTATGATCACATATGACATAGTGATATGGCATTCATCCTACGACGCCGGATACATGTGTTGGAACCCCTACCTGCAGACCGCAGACATCCATTTGGACTTTTGTTTATGTTTGTGCGCATTTAACAATTAAAAGAAATTAAAACGTGTCGAAAAAAGTGACGGGTCCAATCGGCTGGTGTCACTCCTTTCAAAGTCGAAGACACCTGTTCGGGTCCCTTTTTCTACAATTTTACTAGTGTAATGCCCGTGCGTTGCTACGGACAGCTAAAAGATCATGCACAGAGGCACTTCACATAGGATGTTTACCATTCATAATATAATGTCCATGCTAATGACAAGGTTTTCATCATACATAAGTCTCATGCAAAAGGATTCGAAATTCACTCTTAGAAAAGAATAATCACTTAGAAATAGAAATAGAGAATCATTCTTCTCCTAATTTGATGCTACTGCCCAAATGGGCATCAAACAAGAGAAGCAAAATATGAATTGTACAATAAGATTACGGTGTTAGTATTGACATAGCACTTAGTTGGCTCAGCTTCGCCTTTGCTCGATCATACGAGCCAATCCCTCACACCTTTTGCTGCACAATTTATTCATCCTAATATAAGTGGAGCTGAGAAACAAACTGACAATTGCCTTAATTTCACAAAAGAATAATAATCATTTCTCACCTTACGTTGTAATCACAAGGATTGGCCAAGTGGAGCTCCACCCTATGGCCACCTGCTTCGACCTGCTCCACTCTATGTCCACCTGCTTCAACAAGTGTTTAATAACATGAGCAAATATAACAACATTAAGATTGGCAAAGCTTTCTTCACACATATTTCACCTAAAAACAATTATTCCTTCCATCCAAAAAAGATAAACATGCAACCGCATCCTTTTGCTATAATCACATTGGTATCAAACATCACAAATGGGAAATTAAATAAAAAGGAACTTGACTCAGAAAATGGCCTAGCAAAGATTACTTACAAGACTTATAAGTAATTGCAATACTCCAAGGTAAGAAGGTATTTCATCATAGATGGAGCAAATTCTCAAGACCCTGTGAATCAAATAGAATTCATTATTCTAGTAGAAATTATTCTGACGACATACTACAGTCTGCATTTTTTTCAAAAAAAAGAACCAAAATACGAAGAAAACAAAAGGAAAAAAAACTCTATTAATATAAAACCCACCGATATGAAACCCACCAGGACAAAAATCTCTACTGATATAAATAAGATCGTTCATGTGGTAGCTCACCATTCAGAAAAATATAACTCCTTAACGTGTGATGTCTATCCATCCACCACTTTAGATGTGCAAAGTGCATTCCTGTAGAGTTTAAAAATTGAGAGTTTAAGCATTGTCCAGGTGCGAAAAAAGAAACGGCCTATCAACGCTCCAATAAGGGAAAACGGCCTATCAACGCTCCAATAAGGGAAACCGGTCTTTATTTATGCTCCTTGCTGATCATCGAGAACTTAGTAAATTCCAATTAATTGTTCTGGACACAATTCTAATCAATTGGCACCATCACCTGAAGGCCTACATATATTCAGAAGAGTGGTCTGGCTGCTTGCTCCACCTGTATGGCATCCACTGCAAGTAAATATATTTGTTACATGCATATGGCTATCAACAAGAAAAAGGTTAAATTTAATTTGTTTTAACTGGACATGAGTGGAAGTGTTAAGTTTCTCTAACCGATATTTGGAAACCATGCTACAAACTTGATCTGGCACACTGTTATATAAGCTTACGAAATTGGAGCTGATTCATGTACATAGGATTAAGGAAGTAAAGGATAGCATTGGAACACATAGTCTTTGGAGTCCAATAATTTAAATGGAGATGATATGTAATGCCCGTGCTAACGCTACGATAGATTAAAAAAAGAACCATAATCGATAAGCAAGCATAGGGTGAAATAAATTTAAGTCCCATAAAGAAAATTTTAAAAGTGTTACATCTATAAGGGCGAGTTACTTCATTAATATAGATTTAGTCATACACAAATACTTGGTTTCTTAGCACAAAGCCAAAAGAATCAAGCTCAATGCAGCTCAAGGAGTATATTCTGTCGGTTTATAACCCAAGAAATAGTAAAACAAACCATACAAGCAATCCACAAAGCAATCTTCTTTGGTAAAAGAACAAAATTCTCCAATTATCTTGCCTCAACCAGTTGAAATTATTATATCCTTGAGCCTAATAACACTACCATACTAATTTCAACTACAGATAGTTCATGTTTGTTAGGGAAAACTAATGTATTGGAGGTGTAAAGAACTAACGAAGGCGCTCTGTAATTAGGAACTGTCATACTTGATCTGTTTTTAGCCTCTGCCCTCGATGTAAAAAATCAACTCATCTGCTTGCTTAACCTACCGAACAATGTTGATGGCTCGACTGGTCTTGCGCAAATTGAGCATGAAGGAGCTGGTCTATGAAATCACCCTGGAAGCACAACAATGAACTATGTTAAAAGACCAAGAACCTAGTCATTTAATAGACCGTTAACAGCTTGTTGTGTCAATGTATTTTTTCATCAAACAAAATATGGAGAAACTGAATTATGATTTCAAAAGCATATTGATAAAGGTGCAAAACAAGAGCATGTGGTTCCATATCTACAAAAATAGCAAAGAGAGATTAAAGCTTTCGAGTGACCTTAAGAATGTTGGCATAGGTAGATTTCCCGCGGGTGGTGGCACTCATCAAAGATGATGAGCACGATGTTCCTCAGCCTGAAGAAGCAGCGGCGGAGGTTGTCAAAGAGGATCTGCGGCAAACATATATCTAAATTCAAATGCTACATAACAGAAAAACATGTTTACATTATATTTCACTCCTTATGGAAACAGAATTGTATGTCGATACTATATGTCTATATTTGTGCAAGTGATATTCCGATTATGTGCGGAACCGCTTATTATGACATGATACCGGCTACATTTTTTTCACTACTGAATTGAAATAACATACTGCTATCAGAAGATATCAATTTTGATAAACTCAAGAATTCACCTGACACTCATTAAGTTTAGATATAGTGCCATAAAAAAGTTTCTCAATACTTGTGGCTGCCTTCTTGACCGATCCATCTATTCCTCAAACAACTTGAAATTAGCGAGAGATGAGAATTTACCTATATAATGGCCAAAAGAAGAGCCGTAGATGGACCTAAGCGATTACATACTACATATTGACTTTTCTAAAGCACACTTCCCCGACCGGAAAGGAATCCTCCATAGTGAAGCTTAACCACAATTATAACTTATTGTCAATGCAACAATTTTAGAGTACCAAGAATAGTTTGGAACTGCGCGAGTAGCATGAACAAACAAATATTCTTTATTGTGATCTTCCCCACACTATCCCAATTTTGTTTAATTAAAAGGAAAACAACATCGTATCCCAGCAATCGTCGAGATACAAGCCTCATCCCATAAACACCATTGCGCTCCTCACTCTCATTGCCTCATCCCATAAATAAATCACTGGCATTATATTAGTTCCGCTATTCACAAACTATAGGACTGTCGGTCCACAATAAGAGATTTACTACTACTACAAAAATCGATCACTAATATAAACCAAAGTCTTTTCTTTCTTTTGAATTATTAACTCTCCTTTCACATGTACATCACATCTTCGTGCGGCCTCTCGAACGGCATTTTGGCAAAAATAGTTTATCAATGCATTTCATCAAACACATAGCAAGCATGAGGCATATGGAAGCCAGAAGTCCAGAATGAACTGATGAACCAAAAAGGACACGCTAACTACAGAGAGACGTTGACTTATCTGGAGTGCAAAATACATGAGAAGTAGTGTCAGCTACATCATCACGGCGGTGCTGGCCAGGCCAAGAAGAACCATCACCTTCTTTGGATGGGCGAGCGGTAGAAGTTGGTGGAGACGACTTCGAGGAAGATGCGGATGCAGCCTCGTGGAAGACGCGGTAGAAGTTAGCGGAGCTTGCTTTGATCTACTAATCCAGCGGCGAGCCCCTAGCCGGCGACGGCAGTGACAACGACGATAGTCGGGTGTGACTCGAGGATTGGGGCGTGCATCTTGATCGGTCCCTCGGCGCAATGACGCGGTGCGAGTAGAGACGCGCTGACCCGTGATGTAATGGCTTCAGTGTTCGGCGGTTGCTGGGGCTTCAGCGTCCTCCCGGCGGGCGTGGATCCCGAGCATGGGTGGATCGAGGACTCGCGCCGGCGAGAGAGGACCGGGGACGGCGGCGACGGATCCCAGTCGTGGGTGGACCGAAGATGGCGGCGGCGGTGGAGAGGACCTAGATGGCAGATTCAGCGGCGGCAAATCCTAGCTGCTGGTGAACCGGCGACGGCGGCCCCTTCTCCGTTGTGTGCGGGGTGTCCAGTGGATGGCGTTTTGCGATGGGGAAGAGGTGAGTGGCGGGGGGCTGCAAGGCGGAGGAGAAGGCGCAGGCGGCGGGCTCGGATGCGATGCGTTTTCTGCGGGGCCGCGAGAGGGGAAGGCGCAGTAGTGGAGGGGGGTGCGTGGATTTTTTTCGCGGCACGAGGCGCGGTAGCGGAAGGCGCGAGCGGTGGGCGTGCGAACGCGCGAGGGGTGAACGTACGTTCACCGACTGAAAGTTCGACCAGAAAAAGTTCTCCACTTCGTACTTTTTAGTAGTAGAGATTAAAGATTTTTTAGCACAATTGTTTAGGCCTTTAGTAGGGGGAGTTCGGTTCGGATGCGCGAGCGGTTACATGTGGGGGGTTCGGTTTCCTGGTTCACACGAGGCGGGCGGTTTTCCTCTTGTTCGTGCGTTATCGCAGTCCTTGCTTTAATATTATAATATATATATATATATATATATATATATATATATATATATATATATATATATATATATATATATATATATATATATATATATATATATAATTTATCTCATTTAGAAAATCTAGAAAATTAATTTATCTTGTTTCGAAATTGTAGAAAATGCTTTAATTCGTTTAGAAGTTCTAGAAAACTAATTTATTTGTTCTAGATATTGTAGAAATTATCGAAATTGCTTTAGTTTTGTTGAGATTAATTAGAATTAATTAATTAGTGATCAAGAGATAAATATAGTTAATTAGTGGTAGGATTAGCATTAGCCAACAGGTATCGTACAAGGCACGAAACGCCTCTACCGAAGAGGCATTGTCAGGACCAAGGCACTGTTTCACCCTTTGGCAGTTGTCAATTACTGTAGCATAAATACTTGTATTACTGTACACAAATCAATTACAATCGACATTTTCATTTCACTCGCAACACGTTATCACGCACTTTTGCTATGCATCCACCGAGCGGATAGGCAGGGAGAGGGACTCGCTGATAGATCGTCGGAGTCACTCACCAGAATGTCGTTAACAAGCAATCCATCGGAGGAAGAATTATGCCTTGTGGACTCTTGCACCACAAATTCTATACTTAGAGAAATTAAATATTTCCAAACTCTTAAGAAAAAGGAAGGAAATATTATGACCATTAATGGTAAAGACATTGTGATAGTTGGTTCTGGACGAGCTACTATTACATTGCCTATGGGTACACAAATAACGATAGAGGATGCATTTCTGTATCCTAATTCTACTCGTGCCCTTCTAAGTTGTAGAGATATCCGTAAGAATGGCCTACATGCAGAAACTAATGCAGATAGTAATAAGAAAAATATCTCCTATTGACTAAACTTACGGGGTATGGCAAACAAATATGTGAAAAATTCTCTTCACTCCAAACTGGATTGTACTATACATTTATAAAAATTGTTCCACATGTTACTTATAAAATAATTTACCTAGATGTCGATACATTCTGAAATTGGCATGATTGACTTGGACATCCAGGAATATGGATGATGAGAAAAGTTATTAACAATTCAATATGTCATGACATGGGAAAAGCTAAATTTCCCCAGAATATAGACTTTTATTGCACTGCTTGTGCTACTGGGAAATTAATTTTAAGACCATCCTATCTTAAAATCCGAGTAGAACCACTTAAATTCATCGAATGAATTCAAGGAGACATTTGTGGTCCGATTCAGCCTTCATCGGGGCCGTTTAGATATTTTCTGGTTTTGATAGGCGCATCTACTAGATGGTCTCATCTGTCTTTGTTATCGACACGTAACCACGCCTTTGCTAAAATTATGGCTCAGGTCATAAAATTAAAGGCGCAATATCCTGAACATCGGATACAATCTATTCGTATGGATAATGCTGCTTAATTCTTATCTCATGCATTTAACGATTATTGTATGGCATTGGGAATTCAGGTTACGCATTCTGTTCCTTATATCCATACTCAAAACGGATTGGCTGAATCATTGATTAAACGAATCAAGCTTGTAGCAAGACCTTTACTCATGAATTTTCAATTGCCTACGTCGTGTTGGGGTCATGCAGTTCTGCATGTTGTAGACCTAAGTCAACTACGACCAACTGCATATCACGATACTTCCCCCTTACACCTAGTACGTGAGAATCCTCCTAATATTTGCCATTTGCGTAAATTTGGGTGCGCTATATACGTACCCATCTCACCACCTAAGCGAACATCAATGGGTCCACACAGGAAATTGGGGATCTATATTGGATATTCCTCTCTGTGAATCATCAAGTACTTAGAACCCTTGACAGGGGATCTTTTTACTACCAGGTTCGTTGATTGCATATTTAATGAGGATCATTTCCCTGCATTATGGGGAGAATCGTACTGAAATAAATTCCCAGAAATAGAATGGAATATTGAAGGCATTTCATTTCAAGATCCATGTACTATTGAGACTGAACAACAAGTTCAGAAAATCATTGATTTGCAAAATATTACAAATAATCTGCTAGACGCTTTTACAGATTATAAGGTGTCACAAAGTCTTATCATCCTGCAAGGAATGTGCCTGAAAAAGTGGAGGTACCAAATAAAACCACTCAACCCCCGATTAATATCAAGAGGGGGAGAAGCACTTCCAAGAAGCAAGATGAGTCTGCTAATAAGCAGAAAAATATAGTTAAATCAAATACAAATATGGTTATGAGACACCTGGAGGATATTGTATGTCCTATGGATAATTATAATTCACAAGCTAGCTCAGTTATGCGCATAAACACCGGAGCTAGTACATCGGAACTCCTTGGATCCACCATTAAGGGAAATAATGATGAATATTTAAGGATTGAAGAAACTGTTATCAATTTTGTTGAGACTGGAGAATCTTATGATCGTAAGTCCATAATAGTCAACTGTTATTTCTCTAAAGAAATTGCAAATGTCTTTCACACTGATTTAGATCCCAAGTCTATGGCTGAGTGCAAGAGGCACTCGGGCTGGGATAAGTGGAAAGAAGCAATTGAAGCAGAGATTGCCTCGCTAAATAAAATAAAGGTATTTTCGGCTGTTAGGCCAACACCTCTTGGTATCCTACCTGTGGGATATAAATGGGTTTTCATTTGAAAGAGGAATGAAAACAATGAACTAGTGAGATATAAAGCAAGGCTAGTGGCACAAGGTTTTATGCAAAGACCTGGTGTTAATTTCAATGAAACATACTCTCCAGTTATGAGCGGAATAACGTTCCGACATTTAATCTCCTTGGCAGTGCACAATTGTCTATCTATGCAGTTGATGGACCTAGTGACAACATATTTATATGGGTCACTAGATTCTGATATATACATGAAGGTTCCTGATGGAATTCATGTACCAGATAATAAGGCAAATCGTAACATGTATTGTAACAAGTTGCAAAAGTTATTATATGGCTTAAAGCAGTCTAGCCGAATGTGGTACAATCGTTTAAGTGAATTCCTTAAGTCGAAAGGATACACGAATAATGATGATTGTTTTTATGTCTTCATTAAAAGGTCCTCAACAGGATTTTGTATCAATCGGTATATGTCGATGATCTTAATATCATTAGCAACAAGACCGATATTAATGAAGCTCATCATCATTTAAAGACGAAGTTTGAAATGAAAGACTTGGGTAAAACAAAATATTGTTTAGGTTTACAACTTGAGCATTTACCCAATGGTATATTCGTATACCAATCTGCCTATATTGAGAAAATATTGAAGAAATTCAATATGGATAAGTCATATCCTATAAAGACTCCAATGGTAGTAAGATCCTTAGATATTGAGAAGGATCCTTTTAGACCAAGAGGAGAAGAATAAGTAGTATTAAAACCACAAGTTCCATACTTGAGTGCCATTGGAGCACTTATGTATCTTGCTAACAATAACCGGAAGGATATTGAATTTGTAGTAAATTTATTAGCAAGACATAGTGCTGCACCTACCAAACGTCATTGGGTAGGAGTTAAATCAATTTTTAGATACCTCAATGGCACTAGAGATCTTGGATTATTCTATAGTAGAAATCAAAATTCTAATCTAATAGGATATACATATGTTGGTTATTTATCAGATCCCTACAATGGCAGATCTCAAATAGGCTTTGCATTCTTGCAAGGTAGTACAACAAGGACAATTTTTTTAATTTTAATTTTTTAATTTATTTTTAAAAATAACCCCTGTCAAACATTATTTGCACCCGGTGACCCCTTTGGCCGCGCCTGGCAGCGCGGCAGCCAGC
This sequence comes from Cenchrus americanus, assembly GCA_947561735.1. Taxonomy (NCBI): domain Eukaryota; kingdom Viridiplantae; phylum Streptophyta; class Magnoliopsida; order Poales; family Poaceae; genus Cenchrus; species Cenchrus americanus. The sequence goes on from OX387240.1 coordinate 200,628,061, forward strand.
CTTTGCCGCGCCACATGCGATGGCGCGCGCGCGCCGCCACGGCCGGCCGGCCCGCGGCCGCGGGCGGCGTGGGCCCGGGCCTGCCGCGCCACCCCGCCCGGCGTGGTAGCGCCAAGTCTAGAGGGCCCGCGCGGCCCCCTTTCTTCTTCTTCCTACTCCTCCCTTTCTTCCTCTCCAGACCCGAGCTCCCTAGGCGCCGGCGCCGCCGCCGGTGGCAGGAACACCCCCAAATCCGGCGATTTGTGGTGGGGATAGTGTGGAAAATCGATCCATGTATCCTCGGAAGGTATTGCCCTTATTTAATCTCAGTTTTAGCACTTAATTTTTTCGGATTTTGCATGTATAGGTGAGCTAGGGTTTGACAATAATTTGAAATTGTGATGTGTTAGATGTTGGAAGTGTTGAAAGTGATGCTTTGGGTAGTTTCATTAGACATTGTGCCATCTATTGATATGTTGAAAATACGTTGCTTTACTACATTCTTTAGTGTAGGTTTGCTTTACTACATGCTTAATACAATGTTGAAAATATGTTAAAGTGGTTGTTCATTTTGATATCATTGGTTGCAGGATTAGTAGACATGAGCCACCAAAACCCACGTTACTGTGCCATTGTTAAGGGGTAAAGGAAGGTTTCCCGAAGAGTGGGATGACAACGGTCATGTGCCTCAAGCTCTCCCTGTACCCAATTGTTTATGTGGTGTGTCGGCTTATGTGAAACAGTCTAGGTGTGCTAGGACTGCTGGTAAAGCATTGTACTGTTGTTGGATTAGGGAAGCACCACCCCCGTCAGCTCCTTGTTATTTTTTGCAGTGGATAGACGGGCCCGACAAGTTTGATCCTAGGATACGTCTCTTCCCATATGCGAGTCATGTCTTGAAGTCATATCATGAGTTTCAACGATGGGTTCCTCCTCCACCGAATCCTCCACCGATGACTTATGAGGAGAAGCAGTTGGCCGCCATTGAGCGAGTTAACAACCCTCCATTGTGTGATTGTGGAGTGCGTGCGTATCTTCAACGACCAAACATTGAGGCCCCAAATAAGTTTACACCATTCTTTCGTTGCTCCCTAAAGACTGTTGTAAGTAAAAAGCATATCCTTGTTATCATTTGAGTTTTATAAATGTGCATGACTCATTGCTATTAATGGTTGTTCTGCATTTCAGAGTGGGTGGCCTAAGTGTGACTTCAATGAATACATACATGGACCAAGATCGGAGTGGCCAACTGAATCTGAAGTGGAAGAGTTCGAGTCGGGGACGAAGGCTTGGCCTTGCCTTAGCTATCCACCTTCACGGTGCAAGTGTGGCATAGTAGCCACGGAAGGTGTTGTGCCATCTGAGCTAGGTTTTGGAATGTTTTGTAGCAATGCATATGGAGACTTTTGGGTGAGCATGATGTGAACTTCTTTGCTTTAGTTAGCACTACCGTCGTTGTTGTCTTCATTTTGATTTAACTTTGTATGATACGGTCTTATATTTTGCAGGACGGGCGGACTTGTGATTGGGAGCAATTTCTTGGTTGTCGTGAGTTAATGTTAGAGTTGGGAAGAACTTCTGAACCTGGGAGGAGGTTTAAAACTGAAACTATTTGTTTATTTTTTAGAAATAGTAGAAAATACTTTAATTCACTTAGAAAATATAGAACATTAATTAATCTCATTTAGAAATTGTAGAAAATACTTTAATTTGTTTAGAAAATCTAGAAAATTAATTTACCTCATTTAGAAATTTTAGAAAACACTTTAATTCGTTTAGAAATTCTAGAAATTAATTTATCTGTTCTAAATATTGTAGAAATTATTGAAATTACTTTAATTTGTTTAGAAAATGTAGAAAATGAGTTTATCTGTTTTAGAAATAGTAGAAAATACTTTAATTACTTTAGAAAATGTAGAAAGTTAATTTATCTCATTTTGAGAATGTAGAAAATACTTTAATTCGTGTAGAAATTCTAGAAAATTAATTTGTCTCATTTGGAAAATGTAGAAAATTAGTTTATCTGTTGTAGAAATTGTAAAAATTGTAGAAAATTACTTATATTTTTAATTATATATTTAATTTTTGTATGCAGCTGCAGCTATGGACTGGACTCAGGCTCAGACTCAGGCTGAGGCCGAGGCTCAGGCTTAGGCCCAGGCTCTGGTTGAGGCTCTGGCTCAGGTTGCTCATGCTGAGGTTGAGGCGTACGCGACTCCTCAGTTGCTGGACAGGGAGATCGACTGCAGGCACTGCTCATTCCTGTCTGCCGTCCTCGGAGAGGATGTTGGACACGTGCATTCCCGCACTACTCACACGTTGTTGCCGATCCACGACCTTGGGCTCCCAAGTTCATTAACTGATGCTATGTTATTGTTTGTACCTTCATTTATCCTTTTGTTATAACTAATAAATTGTGTTATTTATTTCAGGCAACGCGCTGTAGGATTCCTGCCTGTAGCGCGGTTAGTCCAGGGGGACAGCTTGCACGACGCGATTCCTCGGAAGGATTGCATGACACGCTTCTAGTTCGACTTCTCCCTCCTCAGTGCGCTTCTGGACCACTGGAGGCCGGAGACCCACACGTTCCACTTCACCGCTAGCGAGATGACGGTGACTCTTCAGGACACGTCACTGTTGATGGGCCTTCCTTGTGAGGGCGAGCCGCTGGGGCCTGCGGACATCTCCGCTGAGTGGCATACGGAGTTCCTCGCTCGGTTCGCGAACGTTCCTCAGAACGATCCCCCCCCCACCCCGTACCAGGAGTTCATGAACTTGACTTGGTTGCAGCAGTTTAGCGTACGTACCTTTACCTCATTTTTCTCTTCGTTTTGAAGATATGGAGACAATATAACTAATGTTTGATTTTGCTTGTGCGGACTGATTACCTAGCAGATGACGCCGAGCAGGAGACAGTCGGCAGGTTCTTCGAGGCGTACATGTTGTGGCTGTTTAGGTTCTCGTGTTTGTTCTGCAGTTCGCAGGGTGACACGGTGGCAAGGTACCTGACCCCCCACGCTTGGAGGATCGCCGACGCGCCCTTGCACGTCGTGCCCCAGATCAGTTGGGGCAACTCTGTTCTTGCGAGCGCGTACAGGGGCCTGTGCTCGGGGGTGTTGAAGGGTTGTTCGGCGGAGCCGATGCTTCTCTGTTGTCCTCTCCTTCTTCAGCTCTGGTGCCATGAGCGGTTTGCGATTAGTCGTCCAATCGTTCCCCTCTACGCGTACGAGCCCCTGCTAGAGGGCCACGACCCGCGCGATCGTTTCACCATGGGCTCATTGTGGTGCCTTCGGAAGGTAATTTCTTACCTTTCACTTTCAATTTGTCTTTCCATTTTGTCTAGTTTGTTAAATCCACATTTAGGGTTCACATTTGGTTTGTATGCAGATCTCGTACGCCCACGACCAGACGAAGAGGGCATACAAGGACTTCGTCGGGCAGTTCAACGCTCTCACGGACGCGGACGTCAGGTGGACGCCCTACTCAGAGGAGGCTGTCGTGGCCCGCGCACCACAGAGGCTCTCGTCTTTGTGCTTCGAGACCAGCACTACTGGATGACAAGGACGTTGTTGCTGTTCGAGATGTACGTGGAAGAGTACGCCGTCCACAGGGTGCTGAGGCAGTTCAGCCGCTACCAGGAATGGCCTGTGCATGTGGTGCACACTGTTCCTAGCACCCACCATAGGTGAGTTCTCGTTAATTTTTAAATTTAATTCAGCGTTCGAAGATTTCAGCCGCTGACAAATGTGTTTAATTCATAGTAGGTGGTCGCGGAGGGGAGTTGCAGGTCGTGTTTCTTGGGTTCAGAGGGTGGAGTCATACGTGGACGGTTGGGTTGTCGCGCTGCAGAACGTCGTCATGGAGGACTGGCCCCACGACGACACGGCGTGGGAGGCGTACATCCAGTGGTACACCCCGAGGACTCGGTCGCGTGTGATGTACATCCCACCATAGCCAGCGGTGCCGATTCTGGACGCGGCGAGGGCACTCGTTTCTATTGTCGCGTACCCGGTGCGACGAGATCAGCACTACGACGCAGCAGTGAGTTTGAAAATTCACCACCTTTTATTTATGGTACTTTACATTCTACCATTTACTAATAATTTCTTTTGCAGTTCGACGTGATTGCGGACCTTTCACATACTATAGAGGAGTCGACGGCGAGGTTGAACCAGATGTCACACCAAGAGATCGAGGAGACCTTCCATAGGATGGGTTCCATCACCACGAGGTTCCTTGTCGTGGTCAACTACCGCGGCAACCCAGCTCTACCACTGTTTCCACGGTACCCCCAGTCGTCCTCCAGCTCCGCCTCGACTGGTCGTTCCCACGCGACACCGTCGTCCTCGTCACGGCCACCCCACCAGGCGGCTTTCTACCCGGCGCGCCCTCCGGCGCATCCTCCCTTGAGGATGTCTCCCCTAGGGGACCTCTCTCAGAGGTCCTACACCTACACGTGCACCAGGAGGGATAGGACCCGCACCTGGATCAACACCAGTTCTAGCAGCAGCGGCACGAGTAGCAGCACCGGTTCCCTCGTCGTTCCTTGGCACTGCTCTTCTGTCGGGTAAAGACCACTACTCTATGTCGAACCATATACAAATACTAGATTATATTAATTAGGATACGTGATTTAATAATAGTATTTCTTCCGGTTTACGACTACAACGTGGACACTCCTAGCGGAGACCTATGGGACCAGGCCGGAGCGTCCGGGTCCGGGTTCGACGACTTGAGCATCGACTTCGACTTCTTGCAGGGTTTGCAGTCATAGGATGAGCTCGCAGGGTCACAGTTTGGAGGCACGCCACCCACATGGACTCAGGAGGGAGCAGGGATGCAGCCAGGAGGCTCGCAGCTGCCAGGAGCGACCGGTGGGGCGCACCCAGGAGCCTCGCAGTTGCCAGGCACAAGCGGTGGGCCGCAACCGTCTCCAGGAGGCTCACAGCAGCTAGGTGCGAGCGGTGGGGCACAACAGTCTCCAGGAGGGCTGCCCGGGTCATCCCACGAGGTTGTAGGGTCGGCGGCGGCGATGGCGACACCCCAGCCGACTAGTGATGCTAGGTGTCGGCAAATCCACCCACGTGACTCATTGACGTACCCTCGCGAGCAGACGCATGCCGTAGCCCGAGCTGACAGGCTGCTCAAGAAGACCAGACAATGCTAGATTAGGTCGCATATTGTTTGTACATGAGCACTATTATATGTGATCATGACTATTTTTTAGTATGTCACTTTGTTTTTATTTATTAAAACCTAGCTTTCTTTGTCATAAAGTTAAAAAACAAAAAATTAATCATTAAGTTAAAAAACAACTCACCGAAAAGCAACTGTGGCGGTACGGTAAGCAGTAAGTTCGAGATCGTTTCCTTAATTTCCCTTGTTAATTTTCTACTAGATTCAATAAAACTTTATAAAAAAATTAAAATGACCCAAACCGTCGTGGGTCACGGCAGTTGGGCCTAGCCGTCGTGGCCCACGGCGTTTGAGCCTAGCCGTCTGGGCCCATGACGGTTAGGTCCAACCGTCGTGGAGGTTCCCCAACCGTTGTGCGCCACGGCGGTTAGGTTGTAAACGCCGTGGCCCGTGACGGCCGCCGTGGCGCACGGCGGTTGGTTGCCAAATCTGAAAAATTTTCAAATGGTCGTATTGTTTTGAGCAATGCTAAAGAAAACAGATGCATCGATCCAAGCAAAAAAAAAAGAAAAGGAAAGGAACAGGCGTTTTGAATTTGACTAGAAGCATCAGAGTACTAACGCAAGTTGCAGAGCCGGGGAAAATTGCCAAGTGGTGGAGTAGCATTTTGTTCTCCCTTTGAAAGTTGTGGAGTGTTGTTGCCGGAATGTGTCTCTGCTTTCTCGATCGTGTAACAAGTTCTGTAAACTATCCATGGGCTTCCTCTCTGCAGCAGATGGGGTTGCCCTTGAGTCATTGCATTGACATGTGAGCCTGATCCCGTATGTTTGTGACTCAATTGCTCTCTGCAAGTAAGGATTTTACTTAGCGTGTCTGTCAAACTCATGAAGTGGTGAATTTTGGCCGCCAACAAGCAGCTCCGTACGACATATTTTTATGTACATTTCAAAGATGTTAGCCCTAGACTAAAGACTGATTGAACACTTGTGCATACAACTGGTAGACGGATAATTAGCCAAAAACATAACAACCGTGCTAAATCAGAGTTTCGACCTTCTAACTTTTTAGATCAATTCAACTTTGGATGGGCTACGTGAAATTTATATTCTTAAATCATGTTAAGAACTCTCGTTCTTCCTTCTACCTCTAGTCATTGCTGCTATACTGCTCAAATACTCATTAACGAGTTGCATGCACCGACTAATTCAACGTATAATATCGCTCACACCTAGCTAGAGAAGAAGGGCATCGCCCATTGGAGCGACTTTCTTTGCGTAGCTTGGCCATCCCACTGCTCAGACAGCTATTCTTATCCAGTCATCCTGATCTTAGCTTGCTTTTTTTCTTCAACACAAGAAAAAATTGAAGCTTTTACAGGTACATACTGTACGTAGCACGACGGTGCCTTGACCAAGTCAAAATTTTACATTTGGTTGCAGCAGATTTTTTTTTAAAAAAAATAATCATCTCGGTGCAGCAACTTGCTCACAGATCTCTAGGCAGTGCCAATATAGTACACATTATTGACGGTCCAGGGTTCAGAGCCCAACCATGTTGCTCCTGCAAGTTGCAGCTGGATAAACATTACACGTTTGTAAACTGTTGAACAGATTCACAGAGCCCAACCACGTTAAAAGATGCTCTTTTAAAAAAAAAGAATTTGAAATAAATGAAGGCATGTTGAATGTTGTGAATCACCAAGTCGTGCAGCATCCCTTCTGGAATCCGGGCAACCAGTTCCTTTGTCTCTTCTCTGTTGCAATTTTTATCATAGATCTGGAAGGATTAATTTTGTTTTGTTTGAGCGAGTACAAATGTAGGGGAGCTGGCTCTACTCGCTTCGTCGTTGCTCTCTTAGTTTCATAGTCAAAATTGTACTATGTCAGTGTTATCGTTAGATATACTTTTCATCAAGCCATGCTCCCGCACGGACTAATGTTTAAAATTGTATTATGTTTAAAAGTAAAATTCGTAGCTAACAATAAAAATTGTTAACCTACCGTTCCTCTATTTTTTAAATACTTCACCATAATACTTATATAGATGTGTCCTCATCTTTCTGCAGTTGTGATTGATTTTTTTAATTAGCAGTTACTCTACACACCTTTTTCATTTTGTATCGCACATCCATACATTATGTTTAGCATAAAAGTTCAATAGTTTTCATCACTTCCTCACATACATGTATAAATATTCTACAGGGTGTTACTTATCATATATCTATACCTTAACATTTATATTAAAATGATATAAATAGATAATTTGGAATCATATATTAGTTTACTTTTGAACATTTATATATATGATTCTCAAGAAGATATATAATTAGATTAGGATTTGGTGTTTACTTTATGTTGTTCTTAATAATGACATTTGTATGTGGGTAAATTATTAAATACAAATTTAAAATGACATTTTCAGTTACACTTTATAATGATATGCCTAAGTAAATTGGATGAGGATTATAGCGTTACATTAGATTTTTTATAATGGCAAAGGTCTATAATTTAGATATAGGTTTAGAGTTTATTTTGAATTTTTTATTATGATTGTGGTGGGTGACCCTTTAGAAAATATATTAGACTGATGACTATAATTATTAGAGTTTATAGGATCAATCAAATTTTGATGTTTCCGTTTTTTGTGAATTTATAGAATTATTGTCTTATTTCTTGTTATATTGATATATATGTATTATCTTTATCCATCGTGATAGATTTAAGTTAGTATTATTCTATAAAATTTCCGTCCATATTTATAATATTTAACTTTTCACTTTGCAACCCAAGTTTACACTTGAATTTATTTAATGGATCCTTGAGCTATAATTTTAACACAAAAATCCATACTTTCATCATTTTATTTATATCTTTATAAATGGTGACACACATCATGCATATATACCTTAATTATTATATCATATACCAATAGTGTAGAAATAGATTATTTAGAATGGTAAAATAGACACTTTGGTCCCTAAACTATGTGCGAAGGGTCAACTTCGTCCCTCAACTTTCAAAATGGTCAACTTAGTCCCCTCAACTTTTATTTTTAGATCAAACTCATCCTTGTGTTGATGTTGTGCTCTATGTAGTCATCTAGATCAAACATAATGTCCTCATACTCCCTTAATACATACATATGACAATATATTTTTTAAACTAACACACAATATGGTTTCTAAAAAATGTATCTAATCATACTTTTTAAAGTCATTCATGTTCTCATAGAAATTTGATAGGGAAAATATATGTACTAAGATATTCTTTTAGTATCCATATACAAACTCATTGTGTGTAGGTATGTTCTACAATCAACATGTGGTCACATACTCGTAGTACATTGCACATGCTCCATGTATATATTCATACTCCATTGGAAAATATATGTATCCTCATATTTATTTTGAATCACACTTTATTGTAATTCTAAAGGTGGAAATTGAAGAGAGAAAAGATCCGAGGGTAATATTGGCCTTTTGTACTAGTTTCATACAAATATGAACCACATATCAACAGAAGGACGAGTTGAACCCAGAAACGAAAGTTGAGAGACTAAATTGGCCAATCTAAAAGTAGAGGGACGAAGTTGACCCTTCGTGAAAAGTTCAGGGACCGACATCCCTGTTTTGCCATTTAGAATCATATATTTGTGTATATTTTAAATTAAGGTGATTTGGATTAAAATGTAAGGTTAGCTCCTTATTTTTAATAATGACATATATGGATAATATAGATTATAAAATTAAAGGGTTGCTTTAAGTTAATTTTAAACAATTAGTGTGGTGGAAAATTTATTTTCCAATATAGGATTATTTATAATGGCATAAGTGGGCAAGATTAGGCATGTTACTTTAGTTTATTTTACATAATGGCATAGGTGAAATTTAGACATTAATTTAGGATGGTTAATTTATCCTATTTTCATAATAGCATAGGTGGGTAATTTTTTTAATAACATAACAAGTCCAATTGCTATGAGAATTTGATTGTACTAATTGATGGCTTGATATTTTGCTTTTTTTAAAGAATTTCTCTTTTTTTAGAATGTCCACCTATAATCCTAGGTGGCTTTACTCGAAGCCTTCCAAACGAACTTACAATTAATAATAGAAAAAATAAGTATACAAATTTTTATAATAATATTATTACTTGAAGGTTAAACTATCTAAATTCGTGAACCGGTCAAATATTGTGAAATGGATAGAGTACTTATTAGGCTTTATGAATGTGGACAGCTTCTTCTCCATGTCTTATTTCTTGCCAGTGCTTGATTTCATTTCCACCGCAGTTTGAAGTTTCTGAACGAATTTCGTTGATTGAAAAGTACAAACGCACCGCAAAAGTGGCCGCCATGCTTGCTTGCTTACAACTCAGGGCTCCCTTGGGAGCGCTCCAAAACCAGCTCCGGGAGCTCTTTTTGCTAGAGTTGTACCAGAGACAAAACTTGACGGAGTGAGGGCCTGTTTGGCAGGGGCTCCGGCTCCTCCAAAACGGCTCCGGCTCCGGCTCCTCCGGTGGAGTGGGCTTCTCTGGTGGAGTTGAGTCGTTTTAAAAAACGTTTGTGCAAAATAGCTCCTCTGGTGGATTTAGTTGGAGCCAGGGTGAAGCCCACCAAAACGTGGCTCCACCTCCCCTTTGAAAGCCGCGAGGGGGGCTCCATTTCCCGGCTCCACACCCGGCCGGTGCAATTTTACATTGTTTGGCGGGGGCTCCGGACGGAGCCGCTCGTGGAGCCGGAGCCGGAGCCCTCCCAAACAGGGCCTGATTATGTGGGGTTGGACAAGAGAGCCGGAGCTGTTTTTCTCGGCGGACAGGCAGAGCTGAAAAACCCAGCTCTGGCTCCAGCCCTGGATAGGAGTTCGGCCAAACGGGGCCTCAAGTGATTTCTTTACAACTCGCACATCAAAGCGAGTAGCTAGGTATAGGCTCACTTGAAAAAGCAAAATTAGAGCTCGTGGTCTGCTAATATACCCACATGCCAATGGGGTAAACAACTCCTGCAACAGATCAGCTCCAGTTCATTGGTTCCAACTCTCGATAGTCTCAACTCAACTCCCACCTGCATGCACTATTCTCAAATCCTTCCATTCAGACCGTTGCCTGCTATTTTATTGCAGATTCCTCTCGCTCGGTGCCATGTTCACTACAAAGACAGTTGTTGGCACTATTCTGATTGTTTACAGCTAGAAATGGAACTTACATGTCTGTGTTCATATGATTTCACACACAGCACGACATGCTCAGACAAAATGTCGTATAAGAATTGCAAAACTGACACATCTTTTAATCAGAGAATCAGAAGCTGCTCAAGCAGACAGTCTGTATCACATTTCCGGGACACAATATACATGATCATGTGTGCATTACATTTTTCATATTTATACCTTCTGACAAATCAAGAAATGGGGCCTTTGACAGCCCTCCTCTCCTATCCCACCTTTGTACCCCCCACCGCAATGAATTCAATCAAATGGAGATGTACATGTACGCAAACATTGGAACTGTATGGAAGAACTACTTTCCCCGCTCCATTTCTTCGGTGCGCTACTTTGATACGCTCTACAACAGGAGTACTGTGTGCTCACGATGACTGGATGATCGGTTGGTCCGTGAAAGGGCCATATAGCCAGCCTTTGGCGATATGGCGGTAGGCTGCCTCTGTCAAGTGAATGCCGTCCCAGCTCCAGTGGGTTGTCGGATCAGCACACGCAGTTGCACCAGGCTCACCACACTTGGCCGTGACATTAAAGTTGTAGGCAGCTCTTTCAGGAGTAGATGGGGCCCCACAACACGCCCTGGGCAGTTGCTTGTAAAAACCTGTACGAAAAAGAAGTTGTTAGGTCCCTGCATAGATGTGCATTGGAACCAAAGGATTAATGCTTGAAGCAAAGGTGTCTTCCGTTTTAATCGACAAAAACATCTGCCTCCTTTATTCTCTAGTAGTTGAGACAGGAAAACTGTCTCTGTCAGCACATTCACCAACTAAAGTAGTCGCCTATAGGGCAACAATGAAATGGAAGTTCAAGAAATCAGGTGGAGATCTAGAGATGACATCATGGCATCGTTCTAGATCCTGATGGTTGCTATCCTTCCTTTTCCGTTATTTTATAAAATCAAAAAACTACCAAGGGTAAAGCAAAATGAGGTTCATCGTTAGGAAGGAAAGAAAGCAACAGCTAGAAAGAAAAGTGATCACCCAAAACGATGGCTCAGCTAATTGAGCAATTTCTAGATGTTTGTACTTGCCGCAACAGGGACTTGCTAAATTCGTAATTCAGCTATGCTTAGAAAGTGGAGCAGCAAAAGTAAGCACACTATGTGTTCACCATTTTATTTAATTACAACAGTGCATAAATACTTTTGACGTTATAAAGTGTCTATCTAAAAACATGATAAGTAAAAATTCATAATGAGATTTTAATACCAAAAAGCTGTGGCTACCATTCATTTTTCTTGTATGCATGTTTCTTGTAGTAGCTAGCTTAGCTCATAAAACAACATTGTAAAAGCTATCATGCGAAAAGGAACAGTGTTGCCATGAATTTTAACCAAATAAGAGCCACTGCAGTGTAAGTTCTCATCCATAGTTAGAAAAATGTAAGAGCCACTGCCTTAAGAAAAATGTTGGGCCCTGGTACATATAGTGTAACCCATAGGCAAAACATCCTCCTTCAAGCCCCAAATGACCCATTATTATGGAATCTCATTTTTATTGAGAAGGCATCCGCTGACAACTATTAATGGGAAGAACTAAAAAGCTCAAACAAAAAAGTGCACTAATAGTATTAGTAGCTTATAGCCCCTTTCCAGACTAGATACAGGTTTCAAATGAGCAAGGTGTGAGCACCTTTGCTTTCAAGATACTCTGACTATTAAGCTGGCCTGACTGAGGGTTGTACTGACCATCCAAACAGCATTTCTATATTGTGCAATCTGCTACTGACTATTACGCTCGCCTGAGTGATTTTGAACTCAGGTTGTACTGACCATTCAAAACAGCATTTATATATTGTGCAATCTGCTACTATAGAAGGTTACAGGCATCTATACCGAGATCCAAACCATCTAAGTATAATATGTTGTGTTTTCCAAGGTGAGCAGTAGGAAATAGTTGACTCAACATCTAAGCATCTAAGCAAAAAGTAAGCATAAACGAGAACAAGAATTAAAGAACTCACCAAACTTCTCAGGTTGCAGCATGAACTGGATAACTGGTGTGTAGTAATCACCATATCTGATTCGCACATTGGGGTGCTTAGCCCGGACCTTCTCAAGCATGGCCTTCAGACGTGCATTGTGCACCCAAGAGAATGTGTTGTACCGGCGGATGCACCCACTGCGTTCACCGTATCCATCTTTTGGCTCGTCGATCATGTTTAAGTACACCGGGAAGCAGCCGGTGGGCATGACACCAGGTACAATCATATCCACCGCTCCCTCAGCAATGAGTGCCTGCACGACACACAAACAATTGCAGTCGGAATCACTTTCCCTCACAATCAACATTGAACAATACACAGCGAATGGAAGTGAGTTCTACCTCAATACCGTCGGAGATGCCCTGGATGACATCAGGCATGAACTTGTAGGCCTCCGGAATGCCCTTCCCTGCAAAGAGGGGTGCATTGTAGTCGTTGCCGCCGAACTCGCCGACAACGAACAGTGCCTTGGCAAAGAACTTCTTGCATGCTGGAGAAAGGAAAGCATCAATCAAACCGAGATTCTCAGAAAATTTCCCAATTCCTCACATCATGCATCATGGGCGGTATAGCTAAGCTACAAAAGGTGAGATTTTTAGATTCCCTTACCCTGGGTGGTGTTGCAGAAGAAAGGCTTGAGTTCGCGGAACCACTCGATTTGCGTCATGAGCGCGCCGGAGTTCCAGATGACATCGCCGAGCCCCTTGGCGACGAAGTAGGGCGTGTCGAGCGCGGTGGCGCCGGTGATGGCGAAGTTGGCGCCGTGCGCGAAGCTGGCGTTCTTGGCCTTGGACGGCGGCAGCAGCGGCAGGCCAAACTCTTGCGCTGCAAGTAAAGCAAAAGCCCAAGGAAACCCGTCAGTCAAACCAAATCTGGGAGGAACCCCCGAAGACGAGGCAACCAAGCCGTAGCCGTACCGAGATGGTCGATGACGAGGCGGCCGTCAGAGCAGCGGCCGGTGGGCTTGCCGAAGTAGGTCTGGCCGTAGGGCAGGCGCGCGGTGGCGAGGATTTCCGGCGTGCCGTTCTGGATGAGGTTGCCGGCGTCGGCCAGCGAGTCCCCGAAGTTGAAGAGCGCATGGTAGATCCCCTTGGTAGCCGCCTCCCCGGATTCCGCCGCGGCGCCGGACGCGACCGCCGTCGCAAGAACCGCCGCCACGACCGCCAGCATCGCGCCCCTTCTCCCCATCGCCGCCCGGGCCCTGGGTCTACCCACTAGGCTCCTGGATCTCCGGCGGAACGGGGAAGATGGTGGAGGTGGAGTCGAGGAGGAGGGGGGGAATCAGCGGGGTGGGAGCTAGGAGGTAGCTATCGGCGCGGCGGTCGGGTGGGGGCTTCTTGTAGGAGAGGCGGGCGAGGTGGAAGGGAGGGGTTGGTGCCTTGGTGGTGGTGGTGGTGGTGGTGGCTGCCGCTGCGTTTTCTTGGGCGCCTGGGTTCCTCTCCTCCCTCTCTCGCTGCGGCTGGCGGCTCTGCGCGTGTGGTGGCGTGGCTCACTCGGTGTTTGGCGGATTAATTTAGTTAGGCGTGGGGAGTTATTGTGTGGAGGTGTGGGAAATGAAGATTGGAGAAGAAGCGAGGAGGAAGGTGACACTGACGGATCGCGATGGATGGGGAAGGGGAAGGGGAAGGGGAAGGAAAATGTGGTCGTCGGTCGCTTCAACAGCTAGCGGAACGTGAGCAGATTGGGTAGTTTCGTCGTAAGGAAAAGTGGACTACACGGTTTGACTTTGAGAGGCTTTTTTCCGGCTCCCGGTCCATTTTCAGCCTAATAAATGCGTATAAAAAAAGCCTGCTAAATGCGTTGGACTTTTTTTTGACAATACAATATATTAATTAAGCAGACATAAGTAAGGACAAAATTACAACTTGGTCTAAAGACCGGATAAGAACACCAGCTACTGCAGGAAGGCGAACGACGGTGACCTTGCCGGCGAAAGATTGTCGTATGGAAGGTCGTGCAAAGTAACGGTTGAAGAGGATCGACGGACCCGTCGAGAAAGCGAACACCAGGCGACCGAAGAATGCTTATATTGCCGTCGCCGGAGGTTGAAAGCGGGGCTCTGAGTCGATGTCAGGGGGGAAGACGAGGTCGATGAAGTAGCGCCTGAAGCATGAGTGCCGCTTGTAGACGAGATCTGAACCTGGCTGCATTGATCGGGGACGGGGCGAGGACGAGCTTCGGTGGAGGCGGGGCGGAGGATCCCGGATCTTGAAGGCGAGATGAGGATGGCGGGGCGGAGGAGCGCGAGGGAAGATCCGGGCGGGGCAAGGAGATTATTTTATTACCACGTACCTTTGCATCGACGGCGACGACGAGTAGCACCCCGAGAAGAACCACGACGGAGATGACCGGAGGGATGGGACGGGCCATACAGGCAAAGCACAAAGGCTAGTACTACCGAGAGCTAATCTACATCTACAGGGGAGCGTCGGGCCTCCCTCCCTGCCCGCTGCGGCGAGGACGCCGGAGACGAGAGGGAGGGGCGGCGAGATCTAGGACGGGAGGTTGGGAGAAAAGCCTTCGGGTCGAAGGAACTCGAAGAAATGATAAATCTTTTTGGACTTGGAGCCACCGTTTAGCATGGGTAGCGCATATATAACAGGGAAAAGAAATAGGAGCCGAAAAGAAATACAGTGGAAAAGCATAAAAATAGTGGCAAAATTAAATATATAATAAAGATATGAGTAAGAAAAAACACATATTCCCTCCGGTTTGGTAAAAGAAGCCATTTTCACAAGGTTTGAGTCAAATATTGAGATTATAAATGATGAATAACTTTTAAGTCGAGTTTGGAAATGTGAAAACTACATAAATAGATTTGTCTTTCAAAATACTTTCATAAAAGTGTACATATGTTAGTTTTTAATAAATATTTTTATAAAAATGAGAAGTCAAAATTATGTTTTGGAGACCGTGTTGTTGTCCTAAACGACTTCTTTTACCAAACCGGAGGGAGTATGATGTTGTGTCCGGAAAGTAGGGATTCAAGTTATACATATTTGAGTCATCCGATCAACCTAAAATATTGATAAAATGACTAGAATGACATTCTGCATAAATAATTTTGAGCATAAATGAACAAAAGTGGAAAGTCAATGTAATTAATCAGTTAACCAATAAAACACTATTGAGTATTCACTTCCATCTTTGTTTAAAAGCATGTGTTAGGAATTTGAGGATAAGAAATATGTACATATTTTTTGACAGAAATATGTACGTATTGGATTAGAGATTTTTTACGGTGCATCTATTAAAGAAGCCACCACGTTCGCCGAGAGGGTCTAGAAATTCTCACGTTAATCCAAAAAAGAGAAGAATATACACCTTTGGATTTTATGAAGATCTGAAGGTATAGATTAATCCAAAGAATACATAAATTCAGAATTAAATCTATTATATTTATACTTGAGTGTTAAAAGAAGCCACATTCGCCGAGAGGGTCTAGAAATTCCCACGTTAATCCAAAAAAGAAAAGAATATACACCGTTGGATTTCATGAAGATATGAAGGTCTAGATTAATCCAAAGAATACATAAATTCGGAATTAAAATAAGAAAATCCAAAGAGACTGTATTTAATACAAATACAATCAATAAATACATAAATTCGGAATTAAAAATAAGAAAAAATAGTAGTTAATGTTTTATAAAAAAAGAGAAGAATATACACCGTTGGATTTTATGGAGACAAAAAATCAGATGCCACAGGAGATGATAAAATAAGATAGATTTGATGAAAAATTCATGTAGGTTTGCATAGCAGTAATTTGACAAAGAAGATGTTAAGTATGATTTGGCATTAACCATATGGGGTTTGGAGGACCAAAAGCGAGATAATGGCTTCCTAGATAGCAACCAACGCGATACGACTGCTTTGGTCAGAGAAGAACTAAGGTAGTAGACAACAATAGTGGACAAAGCAGGTGGCTATAACTGGCTACAACAAATTGGCAAAATGCTTGAAAAAATAAGAAGGTGTAAGATTGACAAAAGAGGGAAGACAACAAGAGAAAACATAAGCATTGTAACATGAACAGGTATTGTGATACATCTGAGAAGTTATCACGATGTGCGGAAAAATTTAAGTTACCCAATGCAAATATCTATCTTGCACAATAGACATGAGGGAGATAATTGAATTATCAGTATGATGTCACCATTTAGGATAAGCATGCTCTGCAGTAGAGGGACTTTGTGTCCCTAGAACATGGGTTTGCTTGTGAATAGGCCACCTGTTAGTGACATGAGATCCTCTATAATAAATAAAGAGGAACAATTCTTCGACTACACATATCTATAAGCATAGTAAACTTCCAAATAAGAATGAAAGTGATGATATCAAGTTGGTTTGCGGTATATCTTCTAATCTTTTGAAAACTTTTGAAATAGGTTGGTATGTGATGCATGAAGAACCAAACAACACAATGAACACGGTGATGAACACAAGTATGCCCACAATGAATAACGTTACCTACTATTGATGATCAGTAGTTATCTTGGAAGTTATAAAGTGGTATCAAACATAATAGTTACATTTTAGAAGACAATGTATATTTAATAATGAATAAGGACATAGCATTTCAAGCAATAAATATATATCCTAGGAAATATGATATAATGTGTATATATATAAGAAACATCCTATGTATTTATTGGGATTGCAAGTTAGAAGAGAGAGAGAGCCGACCGCCATGCACCATCAACGAAGGAGGGGTCATCGATGAGCAGGAAGAAGAAATAGAAAGGAGCATCGACCGTCGTTGATCGTAAGGAAGAGAAACTTTTAGATGAGAGGAAGAAGATACCATTAGATGAGATGAAGAAGGGGGTGCACCCATATGGAAAGAGAGGAGGACCTACGCTACCGTTGCTTGAGCCCACCCCATATCAAGCTTCAAGGTTACCTACGTCGACAACCAACGGTGCGAGCTCGCTGGAGGAGTTGGAACTGTGCATCAGAAAGTGGAGAACCCAGACTCCGTGTGAGGTCAACAACCGAGCCAAACTTAGGAGCCATATAATCAACAAGGCAGAGTTCGATCATCGAGAGTGGGGAGTAAGAGGCTAAGTCAGTTGAGACGAGGACTAAGTGATGAGAGGGTGAACAACAATTTCTGTCCAATACAGAGCTCAGAGGTTGACACTGTATGCAGGGTGCAACAAAGCGTCAAATAACGAATCGAATAGCATTAGTTATTAGGTCAGATTTCATCCACCAATTAAAACACCATCCAATAACAAAATTCGAGTGTATCAATATCAGTTGTGAATTTTGAGCTCCAATATTTACATTGGTATTAGTGATTTCAAGTGGATGGATAATAAATTAAGATGGATAAAGAGAATACGATGCTAACATAGCATTTTAAAAAATATGGTTTATCAAATCTAGCCGCGCTATTAGCGCGGGCCAACTTGCTAGTTTGTAGTATTGAGAAGTATTGGGTAGTATTGAGAAGTATCAAGCATTTTGATATTCCACCATCTAAAAATTAACTAAATGTTGGTGTGGGTCCCGCCAATTTGATAATTCCTAACACTTCCCCATAGCAACTTCCTGATACTTCCACCGTTAGATTTCGTCGGATGGACGGACGACTCATAAAAAAATGAGCACCTTAAAATTTCTCATTGGATTATCAGTAGAAGGCAACATTAGGGGAAATCGGAAAGAATATGTCTATTCAAAGTCGTTATCCGATAGACCAACCTAACTAGGGCTCCGTAAAAAAATTATTAGATTCTTAGAGCAACTCCAAGAGACTAACTATCTTGGTTTAACTAGCTAAAAATAGAAAACTTGTCCAAAAACTCAATCCAATAGACTAGCTAAACTTGCTCTCGCTATCCTCCGATAGCTAAACCGGGGGTTTCGCTAGCCATCTTTGACTAGCCAGTCCCGCTAGCTATCCCCTCGTACATGAGTATGGTAGGTGGGATCCACTAGCAGTGGAGCATATGGAGAGTTGATTTTAGTGAGTCTATTGGATTCATCAAATTTTGCTAGCCATTTCATTTTACATACTAGCCAAATCAGTAGAGACTCTTGTAGTTGCTTGTGGTTGCTCTTAGGGAACTCATCCACCGTTTTCGTTAACTCATGGAAACTGCTTGAAGTGGTCGGTATGCAAGGGTCTGCTCCACTTGTACATCACTACTTTTTACCACATAATTCCATCCTTAACTTAGCTCTTCTTGCGCCCCCCCCCCTCCCAACCCACACACACGTTCTATTGGTTTTTTTCTTTTATTTTAGTCTTTTATTCTAATAAAAATTTGGTAAATCTGTAGTTGGCGGTTCAAAAAAAAACAAAATCAATCATTTCCGCATAAACTTCGACACTTTTTTCTTAATGTTTCTTAGACTGCATGTCGGCATATAAGTAATGGCACAGAATTATATTTTACACAAATTGTTCTACTTTCTCCATTCCGAAATATAGCTAGGTTTAGATTTAAGTTAAGTCAAACATTTACAACTTAACTAGTAATATATCTAAAAATAATATATTTCAAAAAATTAGAAAAAAATATATGTTATTATAGTTGGTTTTCACAATGATTTTACTAACATCAATTTTTGTTGTCAATCTTTACGAAATTTCTTATTTGTTGTCAAAGTTGAAAGATTAGACTTATGACAAACCTAAACGTAGTTTATATTCTTGGACGGAGGTGGTGCTTTGTCTACTAGCAAGTGAGGCTTCGGTGAATCGACTAATAGGTTAGACACATGTGTGAGTGTGGAGGTGGTGAAAATGAAGGGCCTTGGAAATCAAGGGGTCACGGTGGTAGGAGTACGTTGATGGGGTGATCCCATCCAATCAAACGTACAGGCTAGTGGTGGGGCGGGTGGGGCTCGAACCTCCCCTACTGTCATGGATTCCATGAAGCCCCTCATAAGTTCCTCTAAAAGTTTTATATATGAATGAAGAGGGAAATAAGAAAATGAGAAGAGAAAGGAGAAGAGGGATGAAGAAGAGAAAATAATTGAGCCCCCTAAGGTTCATTTCCTTCGCCACTGCGAACATGCGATGTGAAAGAGTAAAAGTGAGAAGAGGGTTCCATGGATGAAACAACCTTATAAAGCCACTGTTTTAATTATTAAGCGGTTCAAGATGCCTGCTTGGTTCGTTTCAAAAGATACATGGTTGAGTTCTGGTCGATACCAATCCATTATCGAGTTCGATTGCATGCAATGTATTTGACCAGCACGTTTGTGAGAATTTGGTCAAGGTGCTCTGGTAACATTACACTTCGTTGTTGCACATTAATCTGACATATAACTCGTGCTTTCCATTTCTCTCTGGAAAGTAACACTAACCACAACACTAGTCTCGTTTGCAATGGTCAAATCTAATCATATTCAATTCAGTACCAGCCGGGGAGGGAAAATAAGGATACACAAACGCAACGTGCTACCAAACACGAAAACAGCAGTTCCTTTTTGAAGCGAAAAGGTTCCGAAGCTACTACAAAAAACATCGACCGCTCATGAAAAAGGATTTTTAAAAAACACACGAGACGTACTAGATGAGTCAAGAGCAAGTTGCGTCGGTTGAAAATTAATTTTTTGGTGAGGCGATTCTTTCCCCCAGCTGCCATCCCACTCTCTCTACCATACTACCATGATAGATGATACCAAAAGGATTAGCCCCCATGTGAGAGATTATTTTTCAAGTAATCGTCCGAGCGTCCAAATCCTTCACAAAATCATGAGAGGAGTGGTTTGGTGAAGGGTCAGCAGCCAGCACCGAACCCGTCCAAACCGAGTTGGTCCAACCATAAAAAAGAAGGCCCCCCGGCGAGTCGTCAGTGGAGTGGTTTCTTGCCTCCGAAAACGTTGGTGTCAGGTCGTTAGCAAATGCACGTCGAAAATTTCCTTTTTCCATTTATTTTTATTTTCGCCCAATTGGTGCTTCCATGTGCAGCTCATGTATCTTTTCCGTTTGCTGCAAAGATGAATACTACAGCTAGTACAGGAACCTAATCCGGTAGTGGTAGGACGTAGCAGCGGCGTGGCCAAATGATTGAGGGCATGGAGAGCAGGGCGGCTAGGGGAAAGGCAAGGATTTCGAAAAAGATGTGTCAGGCTGAGAGACAGACTGATACCGGCGGCGAAGCTTTATTTCGGGGGAAATCTGCATGTTGATGCTGCGTGGCAATCGTATCCGTGCTCTGTTATGCGGCGGCACATGGATGCAAGGGGAAAACGTTGGAGAGCCTTCGCTAGCTCTAGTTGGGATAAAGTTTCTCGGGTTTTGCTTCTGTTCGGATGTGCTTTGAAGTGGAGCATGCTTTGGCCAATTGGCCTCTTTGGCTCTTGCGTGGATTTCATGTTTCTAGGGAGAGAATTGATGGTGAGTCAGTTGATGGTGAGTGGGAACTGGGCCACAAGATTTAAGCCCCTTCAGTTTAGGTTGTTCTACTAGAAAGACTAGCGCGCGTTGCCGCGTCATGACCTGTAGCCCAATGATTTGTAGAAAGGTTTGGAATATTTTTTTTTCAAGATTTTAAGCTGTGGATTAGTTTCTGGAAACTTTATGGTATTTTTCAGTTGAATGCACGGACTGTGGATTGATCATGACAAAGTTGGGGGACTTTTCTGCAAAATTTTGGTCATTGAGAAGATTCAATTTGCAGAAAGTTTAGGGTCTTCTGATTAGAAGTTTGTGGACCATGTGTTATTTTTTAAAGCTCAGGTTTGTGGGTGATGTATGGATCGTGAGTTGATTATTGTAAAATTTGGTGCCTCGACTGAGGGAGATGACGTCAAATTGCCCGAAAGGTGGCTTACATAAATGGTAGTTATGTAAAGCTTGAAAGGGATTTCATCAAATTACCAGAGCAATGGTTGGAGTTGGAGGGAAAAATCCTAAAATTGACAGTCATCTCGGCATTTCCTCGAAGCTCGAGGGGTTTCCAAAAACTTCCAGAGAGGTGGCTGTGCAAATGCTATTTCTGCAAAGTTCAAGGGAGTTTTCATAAAATCATCTAGGTGTGGGATGGAGTATATTTTAATTTCGACAAAAGTGTGAGGGTTTTTTTAACACTACTGACCTTCATGTATGGATCCTAGCCATCAACGTGCGATCGAACGGCCCACGTTTTGCGGGTGATATGGCTCAATGGGGTGGTAAAAATCCCCCCACTTTAGGTCTTGTAAAGATTGTCTTGCTTTTGCGCTTTAGCTCTCTCCTAAAGTCTTCGCATCTTTGTAACTCATTTCTCTTCTCTTAATGCAAAATGTGTTTTGCGCGTCTTTAAAAAAAAACCCCTCTTTTAAATGGAGGAAAAGCAGAGGAACTTTCAAAGATTCAATGGCCACATAAAAAAATACCAACAAAAGCATTTGCCTTCGCTCGGCGAGGCCCTTTGGCATTTTCAAGCGTCTGGAACGCCACTGCAGCCGTCCGCCAGCGACATGCTCTACTTCTTTGTTAAGGAACTTATTGAAAGAATGCTGCTTCAATATAATATATCTGATATTTGACAAAAAAAATCATGCAAAGTGATTTGCAATTCTCTTGCATTGGACTCTTCGATAGGAGGGTCGTGTTTCGTGTTATGAATGAATGAATGGGAACGCGAGTCCTATGGGCAAGAATGCACACCACAAATACACGAGTACATGTGCAGTGCGGACCTATGCTATGATCCACACCTTTGGACGGTTCTGCGCCATTTGCCTGCACAATTTTTTTTTCTTTCCTCCTTTCGCATCATAACACCCCGGCCCCGTTAACAGGTCACCAGAAGGCAGAAGCTTCCTGCTTCCCCCCTGCAGAATCCGAGGGCATGTGACAAGCTACAAGCTAGCATAGCATCTCCCAATAATGCTCGCAAAAAATGTAGCAGGGGCAGAGCACGTTGGCTTCGCGTTTTCTGCGTGTACGCTAGCACCTAGCAGAGTAGCCAAGTCCTAGGCTAAGGTTATCATCGTCTTTGCATATTGGTTGGCTTTGGAGAGCCTCCGACCCGAAATAGAGCCTTGCCACCCAGCTTTTACAGAGACCTTCTGGCATGAACTCGGGAGACCTGCATGTACTCTTCTTCTTAAGATTACATCAACCACCTGCAATCTTGGCAGCTGCAGCCCAGCCTTTACGCATATTCATCACACCAGATGACCAAACAGTTCCTGCACACGCAAGTCGCCAGCCAGCCAACTCCTTGACGAACCAAAAGCTTGCACAGAGACAGGCAAAGGCATATTATCTGAAAACAGGTAGCCATCACAAACGAATACCGACAACAGGTCATCATGACCACCAGGGATAGGAAGCCAGTTAGCCACTCTGCTACCAAACCAAAAAGGCCCAACCATCATCACACACCTTCCAAGCAAAACACTTATCAATCGGGAGCATAAAACTGGACCCTGATGCCAACATCAGGTGCATCCGTGCGTCAGACGGGCACAATCGAAGATACCGAAATCACTGTATGTCAATCAGGTGAACTTGGCACCAAACATTACCTGGTATTGCACAGAAGAGGGCGGCTGCCAAAAAGGCAAACAGGGGGGCAAATATGGCTTGTCATTTTTTTCCAAGTTCACAAAGTAAGGAAACAATGGCTTGTCAATGCATCCAGCAATCACAATCCTACATACTGCAATCGACACAGCTAAACACAGTTAATGTACAGTCTACTGAGCCAACCAGGGGGGCTCCTAGCAACAACGCTGTGTACAGAGACAAGGAGTGTCAGCAACAAGCCCAGTCTTATTAGGCGGTACACCCCGGAACCTACAAGTTACTGCCCTTCAGCGGGTGAATCCACATACAAAGCTACTTAACATACAGAGGGTTTTCCTAAGCCAGACAAGGTAAACATGTACAATCTCACGGAGCCATTGTCATGTCAAATACAATTAGACAGTTACTGTCTACTCCAACTTCTGAACCTGCAAGCCAAAACAAGGCAAACCACATTACGATAGGAATCACCTCAGGAAGTTTGTAAAAATATTGCACAAAAACAGCTAAATAGATCATGTGAGGGGGGAAATCATTGCATAGAACATTAGCAAGTATCCAACAATCCATCCTGTAAGATGTACTAGAAAATGACAGGGTGAACTTTGTTCCATTACAGCATTGGCACTGAAAACATCTATATTCCTATTTCCTAGTCCACCTATGGAGACACAATATATGGTTTGAGACAAACTGTCAAGATGTTGACAGCTTGACACAAAATTTTAAGGTGTGCAAGCACTTGCTTGGGTCTATAATAGACAACAGTTGCCATACCTGTATAGAGTCAACCAGCTATCCCAGAATAGATTTAGATCCTCAATTTGCTTACGACAATAATAAATGTTATGCCTTTCTATTAAACTATGTAAGAAATGATGACATCAACTTCACAAACATCCAAATATGTTTTGCTCAACGAAACTGCTTATGCCATTTCCATAAACAACAAGATATCCATGGAAACATACATCTTATTCAAATCACAATGTTGACACTTCATACCCAACATGGGAAGCAGGTGCAGTTATCCTATTTGGCACTAGAAGGGACCAGCCATCACCAAGTTAATTTGGCTATTTTTGCGATTGATACAATGTGTTCTGCAAGGTATCTAATCTAATTACTACCTATTTGGTGGAATCTTTGTCAACTGCACTAGGATTTTGATGCTATGACCTACTAGCAAATCAAAAAAAATACAAAGAGATCATATTTGGACATGACACAAGAAATTTCCTTACAACAACTAAATTAAACAAGTTTTCACTTCTGAAAGATATTATATTTAAGAAATATACACAAACCAAGTGTTCTGTTACACAGTATAATTGGTAATGTTCCATAACATATCTTGTCCCTTAAACACAGTGCATTTGCCCTCCAGTAAAGTATACTATGACCACATCCTAAAAAACAAATTAATACATGCTGTAAAAGCATACAAAAGATGTATAGACTTTTAACGTAATGCCAGCTCAGAGGCTTCGAATAAAAAGAGCCACTGGATGGTTCTCTAGAATGAGGGAACGTTCAATGATGCAGCTGATGACATGTGTTTATCGTTTATTAATCTAATATAGTAAGAGTCAACTGCTCTGTGCCTACTGCCAGGGTTATGGGTAAGGGTAGAAGAATGGAACCTATTCTGGGACATACAATGCATTACAGACGTGTGATCATTACCCTTCAACTGGGTATTCTATTCCACTTTTACCTTTTAAATTAAAGTCAAATTAAAGGACACTAACTCAATAATCTGTGGGTGAGGAGGCTATTGATCTTGCTGTCAATACGAAGTTCTAAGCCAAGCCTACAAGAAATTAATACAGGCTGGGATGGAATCCATGAATGCAGTTGGTAGGTAAGATAATGGCAACAGAGTAAAAACAGAGTAAAGTCTTGCTGACAACAGGTAAAACAGGGAAACAACACAAAGCAATAACGGTTGAGACCACTTGAGACCATGTGGTGCAAAAATGTCGCCATAAATACGACTAATTACCAATCAGGCATGCATCTACCACTTGTCTTGGAAAAAAAGGGTATGCATCTACCACAACAAACAGCCTGGCTACTGGCTAGTAGCGCCAACTGCCAAGAGGGCAACCATGGTGCTTCCTCCCATGCTATGACCATATAATAATCCCTAGCTTCTGTGCCAGGCTTATCAACTTTAGCCAGAAGCCTACTAAATTGAACACTGACTTTCAAGCATTGTCTTGAAACTAGTGGAATGTAACCCAAAATTCATGGGCAACTTGCAGCAAAGGATGGCATTCACCCCTCATAAGTCACATTGGCCTTCATGGTGTACAAGGCTGAGGCTATATGTGAACAAACAGGGTATCATGGGCAGTCAGCTGGGTCTTATGAACGGATCTGCAGTATGGCAAATATCTTGGATTAAGGTTTAAGTATCAAGATGGGATTGGAGATCTAGCCTAGGCGCAGATATCTATATAAAAAGAGAACAAGATGTAACGATCAAAGGTGAGCAAGAAGTAAATCAATCTATTATCCCAATCCCCTTCTCTTACCCCCTGCCTTTGTGGTGCGGCTGCCGGATCCAGTGAGGACAAGTAAAGGGTAGCCACACAAGGGCAGGGGTAAGGGGCAGGGAGGGGCTTGGGATAATAGATTCATTTACTTTCTTGCTTGCCTGTGATTGATAATTCTCCTCTCTTTATCTAACGATGCTTAACTGAGCCTAAGCAAGATATCCTTTCATATCTCCACCATGACCCTAATGGGCCTGCAATACCACCAATTTTCCCATGAGCCCAGCTAGGCCATGGCACAGGGGTAGATGTAAAAGATAACAAAGCGTCTGAAACTCCATTGCATGGCCATGAAAATATGGATCACCATCTAATAAAGTGGTCCTCAACAATTAAGGAAACTAACGTTCAGAAAACCTAACAAACACAAACTATCTTTTTAGGAAGTTTTTCTGAATCAGGTGAACTGAATAAATGAGCTAATTCATTTGCACACAAGCACCAAGCAAAGTCATGAAATTTTAGGACACTAAGGTATGTGTCAGGACTCAGTTTTTTTTTTTTAAAATCTTCTTTTCACATCTCATGGTTGTTTCTATTATGGATCTAATTTCATAACATAGTAATCCAGTACAAATATGACCTCACACTTAGCAGTACACAACAAATCATCCCTTCGAGATCCCATGTAACCGAATAGTCATGTAAAAAACTGTACAACCACAGGTAAAAGTACTAAAACATGGCAATTAACCATAAATATTACAAACATGTATGCTAGCGACTATAAAGATTGTTTATTTGGCATGAAGTATAAAAAAATTCAAAAGCATAAATTCTAAGAGTTCCCACACAACATATCATGGATACTACTCGCCTCTTTCCTTATTATTTGCAACAAGTTTACTTCATGAAAGCTAAACATGTATGACAGTAACAGCACAAAATCGTCATATTGAAACTTACCTATTTCTCAAGAAGACTTGCCAGCATCAGATCCATCTGAAGAAGAGCTATCACTGTCTGAGTCTGCAAAAAGAATAGTAGATGATTATGTTGTCCGTACATATAATTCCTACAAATGCAAGGGAAGTTGAGGGAAGTATTACCACTAGAAGATGATCCTGAATCACTGCTGGAGCTGCTTGAATTGCTTGAACTACTCGCATTTTGTCTGTTCTCATCATTTTGCTCTGGCGCAGACGCTGCCAGTTGCTCGCCTGCCATCGAATCTGTTTGAGACGAAAATTTTAAATTGTTACCCTTACTTGTAATGTGCTTATAAGATGAAGTAGGAAATATAACCAACCTTTCTCCATTTGCTTCGGAGATTTTTCACTAACATTGAGTTCTTGCGTGACTTGGGTCTGAAAGCATGAAACAACAGTTTTCAGCATTGAGTATAGTTTTTCTTAAAAGAATATTACAATTGCTAAAAATGAATAGTGTGCTCATACTGGTTGCAGTTGTTGCAGTTGTTGTGGTTGTTGTATAGAGTGCTGTGCGCGCAACTCTGCATCTTGTCTGGCAAGCATTGCACGCTCAGCCTTCCTCTTTTGCTTACTCAGGTTCTTCTTGTAGTTAGCCACAAACCTGTCAAGCTCCCAAAGTGTCTCAGCATCCATGCTATCAATTTCAACCTCAATCTCATCATCATGCTGCCTGACTGATAGATTCTTATTCTTAATGACTTGTACGACAGCATCAAGCTTCTCTGGAGGCAAATTCTGGAGGTTCTCGCTAAGCTTGCGCTTCTCATCTATTGTCATGTCCCTCTTATTTGGATCCTTTGCCCTTGGTTTCTTCATCGATGGAGTCCGGGAATAAGTTGGAGTGTGACTGATTGGCCTTGAAGAGTCCAATGCCATCTGGCGTCTCATGGAGTCTGACCTCTCTAGGAAGTGCAGGTCAATCGGTGGAGGTGGAAACTTCTTTGGCAATGGAGGACATGATGCGAGATAATTAACCTCAGCCTCAATCTCAGGCCACTGTGCCTCAAAGATTCCTGACAACTGCTCTGCCATGAAATGCACATCCTGTCCCTTGGGGTTATACGTCATGGCATTATGGAAAGTGAGCCGCACATCATCCGCAAACTCCTTTGGGTTCCTGTACTGCCCATGGCTGAGTCGACTCCTTATCGTGCCAAGATCCATTGGGTGCTTAATAATTGTGAAATAGTCATGCAAACCAAGTGCAACTGGATCGACAGGCTTGTTGAACACCCACCCAAACTTGTGCTTCATTAGCCGGCTCAGAAGAGATGAGGACTTCTTGAATGCATGAGAGTAT
This sequence comes from Cenchrus americanus, assembly GCA_947561735.1. NCBI lineage: Eukaryota > Viridiplantae > Streptophyta > Magnoliopsida > Poales > Poaceae > Cenchrus > Cenchrus americanus. Next base: position 200,655,650 of record OX387240.1, read on the forward strand.
AACCTCCGCTCGGCGTCAAATTCTGCGCCACGAGATTCTTGGGACCTGTGCTTCTTCTTGTGGTGCTTGGATTTCTTGCGCCCATGTGAATCTGAGGCCGGGATCCTATCCTTAGCAAGCAAAAACTCAGAGTTCTGGTACAACTGATTGGCCTTTGGCGTCCGTTTCTCCTTCTCAAAGGCTTCATTATGAACAACCGAAACGGTTAGCGGCCTGCGCGGGAGTAGCGAGCGGACAGGTGGAACCACAGGAGTGAGCTGCATCGACATGGGTGTCACCATATCAGCGGCAGAGAACTGCGGCTGCTGCGGATACCCAACGTCCACCATCTGGTGTTGGGGTACCGCCACCAGGGGCAAAGACGCAGGCGCGGAAGCCTCCTGCTGCGCCAGGGTCTCGGCAGCCTCCTTGAGGCGCCTGGACAGCACACGCACCTGGTCGAGGTCCCCCGCCAGCCGCCGCCGCAGCTCACTTCTCTCCCTGCGCTTCCGTGCCTTCTCAGCCTTTTCAGCCGCCCTGTCGTCGCCGTGGCCGTTGGGAACACCGCCGCCGCCGCCGCCATCTCGGTCCTTCCCCGACGAGGTGTCCCCGGAGGCGGCACGGCGTCGCCCAGGCGGCGTCGGGGCGAGGGTCGAGGCAGCCGCGACCGGATCGGGCCGCGCCGCAGCTCCCCCGGTCTCCGCGCGGCGGATGGAGCGGCGAATCGAGGATAGGGTTTCGGAAAGGGGATTAGGGTTAGGGCCGGGAGCGGGGGTGGGGGCGGGAGTGGGAGATGGGGAGGGGGGCTGGTTCGGGAGGGGGGAGGTTTAGGGTTTTTGCGGGGATACTTGCGGGCGTAGACCTTGATCTCCGCGGGCCAGCGCCGCATGGCGGGAGCGGCCGGCGCCTCCGCGGCCGGGGCGGGGCCCGGCGTCGGCTCGTCCCCGCCGGCGCCGTCGCCGGGAGGGTCCGACGCCATGCATAAACCCTAAATCCGGGGCCCGGGCGGCGCCGGAGTGAGGGATTTCGGAGGATTCTGCGCGGGGGAAATCTTTCTGTGGCTCCTGGCAGCGCCGATTTGATATTTTCCTGCGGCTATGGCGGTGGAATGGAGAGCGGGGGGTTGGTGGCGGCGTCAGACGCGTCTCTGCTTTTGTGGGGGAGGACTGAGGGAGGACTCCAGCTGCTGAGCTGAGCCGAAGAGGAAAGGAGGGAGAGTGGGCGGGCGAGGCCGCGCGTGCAATCCTGGCCGTTAGAATCTGCCGTTGGATACCGGCTTTGACTCTGGTCTGGTGCTGTAGTGACGGACTCTGACAGGTCGGTGTAGTATCTTCTTCAGCTCAGCTCTGCTTGCTGCCGTCGATTCCTCTATTCTATCATTAAATTTTTAAAACTGGATGTGTGTTTATTCATTCATTAGCTTTTTAAGGCCTATATTTTTTCATTGGAAGTAAATTTTACAGGAGATGTCTAACTCACGAGTTGCCACGTGCTTTGGGTGGATCTCTGAGATGAAATTTGAAAGAGCCAAAGAGGGCACGCTTTAAGAAGGTCTACACTGATGAAGCCTGAATAGTAGGTCCGTCCTGGCTCCAACGAACAGCTGTTCGTTTGGTGAAGTGGCGGCCGATGCTTTTAGTCTTTGGTTTGTTTCGAGAGAAAACTACTGTTGACTCATTGTTGGTGGTTGGTTTGTTCGAGATAAAAGATCTTTACCACGGCTGGTGGCCGATAAGCCAAACGAACAGGCGCAACATACAACTGTGAAGCTCTGTTCAAAAATTTCTTCAACTTTCCGTTAAATCAAACTTGGAACACGGATTAGAAGTATTAAATGTGAACTAATGACAAAACACCATTTCATAACCTACTTCTCAATGAGCCTAATTATGTCATGATTAGACAACATCTTGCTACAGTAAACAATATCTAATGATGTATTAATTAGACTTATGGATTCATCTCGCGATTTCCCGCCCATTTGTATTTATAATTAGTCTATATTTAGTCGTGATTTTCTGTCCATTCATGGCAAACTCATAGTTTCTTGTACATTGAGTCAAGAATAGACATGGTTTCCCCATGGAGAAATCATTTTTATGACTTGTGCTCTCTTTCCTCATTAATTCGGCTTCCACATCACCATTTTACTTAGTTGGCAAACTATTTATAGTAATAGAAACTACCATTAATACACTATTGGGAGTATCCTTAATAGGTTTTGAAAGGGGTAAAAAAAATGCCAAAATTTGACCAACTAAATGAGCTTGTGGAGGTAAGGAGAAGGTTACCGAGGTTAGAGCCAGGGTTCTGAGTCCGAGTCCAAGAAGCACACTCTCTCACGATAAGGCTAGGGCATAGTAGGAATGTTGCTACTGCAACATTGTTCAAGGCAAGACTCAATGAACAGATAGTCAATTCAGCCACCAACAAACGGTACCACCGCTCAGTTAACGATATTTTGCTTTCACAACAAATCAACACCATCCATCAACAAGCCGAAGTGCCTAATGAGCCACAAATTCATAAATCACAAGATAAGACCCTTCATAATCTTTCGAATGCCAAGTATTGTTAGTTAGACCGCTTCACAGGAAAGAGGCATGCAACTTGGACCTATTTAACACAGTGATTGGCACAAGTCTCAAGCCAGTCTTGCGCAGCCCGGCCGTCTAACTTCACATGTGCTAGGTTTTCCTATATATTTTCCCCTGCTATTGATGCCAAAATAAAGGTTGTTCCTAATTTCAGGTTGACCTCTCTCTCCCTTGCGTAAGTTTTTGCTTATGCTTAAGTTCAAGCAATCAAACTTTTCGTTGATCATGGTTCCATAGATTAGCCTAACCCCCTAGTGGCACATATATTAGCCTAACCTTATCTATATACACTTCCATTCAAATTTCAGCTTTCAATAGACAAATAAGAGGTCACTCCAACAATCTTATCAAACTCATTCATACCACGAAATTATCAGAAACAAAAAATCTTGCACAAACAAATACACACCAGGGTGCCATCAAACCTAGGTCACTCAGTTTTTTGAAGAAGTTCATTTTTAACTATCAACTCTTCTCTCGGTTTGATTTGACCATCAAACTCCAAAACTGAGCATTATTAACCATCCAACTATCAAATCAGTTAAATTTGACTATCAAGCTGTTTTGATGGGTGATTTTAATATTTATATTTACGATTCAATCCTTAGATCTTAAAATGATTATTACTTTTCCTCGTTTTCGTGCGGTCAAGCGTTCATAATAGTGGCCTTTATCTTTTAAAATGTTGTGTATACTATTTTATCTCGTTGTTATATTATTATTCTTATGTTGTGTGTAAAAACAACAATATAAAAAAGTAAAACAAACAATGTACAAAATAATATAAGCAACATTTTAAAAGATAAAACTCATTATTACAAACACATGTCCATATGAATTATTTAAATAGGAGACGCGAGAAAAATAGTAATTATTTTAAAATCTAAGAACTAAAATATAAAATAATAGTCCTTAGATAATAAAATGACTTTTTTCGTATTTTAAATTTTTTAAGTGATTCTTATGGTAATGTATTCATAGTGATGGGCTTTATATTTTAATTTTTTATATTATTTTGTAACTATTTGTTTTACATTTACTATATTGTTTCTTTTAAACAACAACACAAAATAATATGACGAATAGTGATAAAATAGTTTACAAGACATAAGCTCACTGTTTTGAACACGTCACCACAAGGTTCACCTAAATCAGATTAATAATCATTTTAAAACCCAAGGACTACATTGTAGATAAAAAATAGTAACCACCCATCAAAATAGCTTGATGGTCAAATTTGAACATTTTTTGATAGTTTGATGGTCAAAGATGAAGGGTTTTTTAGTTCGATAACCAAAACTAAACTAAGGCACCTTTTCTTTGGAAACTGTTCTTACCGCCTGACTTTGACGAAAGAACAAGGACTGCAACTTTGGACATTTCACAGCAGTTTTCCCATGACTTTGTGCTAGCCAGGTTTTTTAGGCAACATACAAAGTTGCAGCCTGTTCGTGCTTGATGGCTGATCTTTGTTTGTTCCGAGAGGAAAGATCTTGCTTTCGCTCAGTTCTTTGGTGGTGGTTTGTTCCGAGAGGAAAAGATCACTTGCCGATAAGCCAAGCGAACAGGACGTTGAACTAAATGGGCCAAACAAAAAATGGCGCAATGATGAAAGAACCGCCTTCCAGATTTGTGTCCGCTAACCAAATTCTAGCCACTACAAGTGAGAAAAAGAAATTACCTAGCGTTGCACAGATAAGGTTGGAGGGAGGGAGTAGACCCATCATACACGAGCACATTCGCTTCACACCCATTATGGAAGCATCAATATCAGAAGCCTTGCTTTTCTGGCTTCCAATAGCAACCTAACATTAGCATAACTAGCAGTTTTTCCTAAAAGACGGGGGATAAACATGTACAACCTAACCAGCCATTGGCAAGCCAACAAAATTCTTGAGAGCAAATCAGTAGACGCAGCAAGCACCTGAACCTGCAAATCAGCATAAAGTAACCTTTATTACAATTAAATCAAATCAAGAAATTGGAAGAAGACAATCTTATTAGACAGCCATTGGACAAAAGTTAACTCCCCAGACCAGTTAGCACTGAAATAGCAGCATAGATGTGACGATAAACATAACATAATCACTAACTTGCTACTGATTTCTCAAGACACCAAGGTTCAACAGTCAGCATAGCCTGTCGAATCATATACAAACCCAGAAAAGTTTCAGTCTTCATGAAAAACATTAAATTGACTCAGATTATAGCGCACATTTAAACCATGCTGGACATGATACCAATTCATCATGGTAGTGCTCCCTAATAAGAAGGGAACCAAGTTTGAAGCATACAAATTACATAAACTAAGCTTCCACTAATTCATACATCCTGTTTTACAACTATCTGACATGAAAGCTAACCCTAGTCCAAGGTATCGAGATGATCTCTGTAATTGGACCCTCTTTCTCTCTTACTACAGTAAGAAGATAGAGAGCTTTCCTGCATGTCCAAGAAAAAAAAAAGCTAACCAAAGAGTTTACCAATCATTTCATCAAAGACTAAAACACCTTGTATCAAAGCAAAAAAAGATTTCAAATAGTGATGGGGCTCATTGGTCTCCAATCTCCATACACAGGAAAGGGATAAAAAAATTCCAGATGCTACTTTTGATCACACAATGGTCTGCTTAAAGAGGTTCACCAAATGAACTATAGAAGAAATCATATCGAAGCTATTAATAGAACTGACAAGCAGCCAGGTGAAAACTTAAAGAGGCCATTCAACAAAGCAACACTAGTCTGCATGTACAAAGTTAGCGTGTAGACTAGTACTGAGGAGCACAGACAAGATAGGACCAACTAGCAACAGCTTACTTTGGACACCATCAGTAGGATATACCCAGGAAACAGGTTACAACATTACATCAGGTAAAGGGTATGCAGGGTCCATCTGGATCCCTTTTGTTAAATAACATTTTTTTACTTGAAAAATCAGTATTGAAGGAAAAAATCCAGAACAAGCAAATGATGTCCCAAAAATCTACGCACTCTTTTGACTGAATGTCCGCAATGGAACCTTCAAATTACAATAGTATATGAAGGAATAAGCAATAGGAATCAATACTACTGACTAAAATGTGCCATGCAGAAAGGCTCAATGAACACTTTAATACGTGGGAAATCAATAAAAAAAGGAATGATATTATCATTCAACACATGCAATGCCTAGTGAATCTTCCAGAATGCATGGATAACCATTTCCAGCATAGATAAAATGAGTGTGAGCTAACAATGTAGAAAATGAACCCTGGATTTGACAATTAATTTCCATTTTTCTAACTAAAAATTTAACCATGCAAAAATAGAAAGCACAGATGGTGTACATGATACAAGGGGTTAAATAAATAAGTCCATAAAAAAGAAACGAAGGAGGCAATATTGAATATTGAGGAATCAGAGGCAAAAAAGAATCTAATTAACTTATATGGTTGTTTCGTAACCAAATTCTTAAAGAAAACACCACAATGTTTCTTCCTTTTAAATCTGGATACCTGATATTCGTGTTAAAGAAAACACCACAATGCTTCTTCCTTTTAAATCTGGAGACCTGATATGTTCATTTACAATACCCTCTCCTACAAACAGCAAGAACTTCTCCAACTCAGCGCAAGGATGAAGGATAAAATCTAATGTGAATTTAACACATATAAGTTACGATAAGCATTTTTTATTACAGCTAATTTCCTAATTCTGCCTCTTTACTTCACCTAGGAGAATCTGATTTCAATAAATAAACAAGTCTTTTGGTTTAAAGCCATGTTGGAAAAAATTAACACATGCCTGGGGAGTTCGACTTCTCCCACAGGGCATTACCACATTAACAAAACGTGTCACCCTAATTTACTCTTGTGGAAGAAGAACGATAAATGTGTAGCAAAGTTAACACAACACATCATGCTTCAACTTGATGACTCTTAAAATTGAGGAAATAATTAATACTGCAGTTGCATTGTTGTGTTTATCCTATTTTGCTCTCGTTCTTATGGCATGTCTAGGTTAAAGGTAAGACTGATTTCTTTCACTCTGATGCATGTGAAATAACAGGGAGACGAGAATAGCAAGTGTGTCCAGAAAACCTATATGGCTATCTCTAATATATTTAAGCAACATAACATTTTGCTTGTCTTGTAGATAAATAATAGCTCATTTTGAGCTGCGAAACTGCAATACTGGATGGAATCCAAGGTTTAATGCCTGGGTGGTGGATAATGAAAGAAGGCAGGATAGCAGTTCCACAATGCACGAGGAAGCTAGCAAGTGGCAAGGTTTTGAAAACAGGAGTGCAGAGCCCAAAAATAAGGGAATGTCTAAAAACTTATTGGGCCACATGGTATAAACAAACAGGCGAAGTACCAATCTGAAAAGACACCAAAAGAGTTGGAAAGTTTTTTATGGTAGCAAAGATCTATGAACCAACAATAGTTTGGTGAGCATCAAGTTGGGAGCCTCAAGGTGGTCATGTGAGTTCCTCCTTAAAGGGTTTGGTACCCCCCTCTCTTATGACAAAGCAGGACAGACTTCTTCTCCCTGTGGTCAAGCTTTTGTTTGAGGGCAGCAAACATCTAGCTTCTCTCCCTGGTTCCATACCAAAGGTCACAAGTTTTTAAAAAGTGGACATGGTCTTGTTGATCACTGATTCACTGCAGGCTCCTCCAGGCCGCATACGTGGAATATTGGAGTGGGCTGTAATTATTTTAATTAACGCGCCCGCCAGGATTCGAACTCGAGACCTCTGGCTCTGGTACCATATTGAGTTGCATGCACCAACCAGTTCAACCCAAAAGCTTAAGCTGATGGGGAAAGGTGGGCAATTCACTTATACTCCAACAGGTTTAATTCGCTGGTCGATCTTGGAGCATGGATCTCTGGAAACATCATAAGTCCTGTCAAGTATTCCGACTACTGTGTCTTTGATGGGTCTGTGTCAAGTATTCCAACTGCTGTCCAGGCTTTCAAGGATAAGGCCAATTTGTGGCTAGTTGGAGGTGCTAAAGACCTTGCTGGCCTGGGACCTTAGAGATTGTAGGGTCCTAGTCTTGAGGCGTAGTGTTTAAGTTTGTTTTCTAGGGTCAGGTCCTTCCTTTCAGTTTTGGCCACAAACAATTTCTGGTATGGGTTCTTAGGGCGTGTTTGGGACTACTCTGCTCCCGTTTTTCCAGCCCCGCTCCACGAACTCCACCATGGAGCAGCTCCACCGTGGAGTTCGTGGAGCAAGTGCTACTCCATAAAAAACGTGGAGTTGGTGGAGTACCCCTTGAGGTACTCCAAGAAAAACGTGGAGTTGGCCTCCAGCTCCACGTTTTTCTTGGAGCGGAGTTCGTGGAGCTAGATGTGTTTGGCACCATGGAGCTGGAGCGGAGCTGGAAAAACGGGAGCAGAGCAGTCCCAAACACCCCCTTAGCCTCTCACCACTCTGTTCCAAGGTGGTGTTTAGGCTTTGTAATTGGACCTTATTTTCCTCCTTATGCAATAATACGCAGCTCCTGCGTATTCGAGAAAAAAAGTTCTGTGACTTCTGGCCAAGAATACGGAGCTAGCAACCATGGCGAGCTGGTTTGGCACAACACTTGAAAAACAATAGGATGTCCAAAACCTTTTAAATGTGCAACCATAAATGCATTCGATCATGGCATTTATGAAGTTAGAAACAGCCTTTTACAAAATCTCTATCAATTGTTGAGCAAAGAAGCAACAATTTTCTAACATATTACCTAACTTTCTATATATTAAGTTTCAAAGTCTTGTACCAGGAGCAGCAAGTAACCAGAAAGCATGGAAGCATAAATACAGATCAGGTATTTTTCAAAAATTGAGATCTGCATCAGGATTTATTTCGCTTGTGCCTGTTACAAAAAATAAAGATCAGGTTACCTCATACTAGTTGGTAACACAATTTCCATCAGACTGAATGGTTAGGCCATATGATCAGTCAGTTTAACTAAAGGGTGAACAACCTGATAACAGCTACAATGTTTTTTCACAGGTTATTACATTTTACCAAATATTCACAATATGTGTGCTTATAACTATAAAATAATATTAATTTCATCACAGAATCAGAAAATTCTGGATTCTTGAAATGTGAAAACAGAAAATACAGATGATTGCACACATCATAACATAAATAAGAAAAAGTCTAGTTACTGTCCCTCGAAGCCACAACTATGAGTGTGGTTAACCTTAAGTCAACTGTGATACCGCTTCTACATGGCACATGAGTACATGACCCTTTCCAATTCAAAAACAAGATGGTAGGCAGTAACATCCCCAATGACAGCTTGTTCTGCACAATATCTACAGCATGGGGCACTGCGAGAACAATATCAGTCCAGGACTTCTTTGAGCACTCCAGGGTTGTCACTGTGAGGATGTGCTTGACTCATTAGCAAGCAGCCACGAGAAAGCACCATCACTGCCACCTCCACATAGTAAAAAGCACCATGGAAGCCATATCCATCTCGGTGGAGATTGAAACAAGGAAAAGAAAACGCTAGAAACAAACATGAGGTTTGTACTTGCATGTGAATCAAAATTGATCTGCAACTATATACTGATTAAATTGATTTTTCAGTAACAAGAAAACTTGAATGATTGGTCAGCTTACAGAAGAGGGGCAAGGGGAGAAAGAAGAAGGAAGAAGTAGGCAGGGGAAATGGGGCTAACCAGTTGTGATGTTTCGAGGATGTAAACTAAAAGGTTTCATCGCTTTCGAGGTAAACATAATTATATTATTTGATTTAAAAAACAACAAATTTTCAACAAATGGAACTCCTGTGGAAGATAGTGGCATACAAATCATTGTGTACACATTAAACCACAAGTACCTTACACACCAAGCAATGAACATCACAGCTGACTAGGTACAACAGCAAAACAGGGGAACAGAACATTCTTCATAGAACTTACCTATATTTCAAGACTAATTGGCAGCATCCGATCCATCTGAAGAAGAACTATCGCTGTCTGAGTCTGCAAGAAAAAGTGTGTCAAAATGATTTGGTTATAATGCAATCCAACAACTTTCTGAACAGTGAAATGTCAACAACGTGAAAAGACAAAGTATATATTACCACTAGAAGATGAGCCTGAATCACTGCTGGAACTGCTAGAACTGTTTGACCTACTTGCCATATGTCCATTGTTATCATTTTGATTTGGCGCCGAAGATGCTAATTGCTCACCCACCATCACATCTTTTGTAAAAAAAAAAATCAGTAACTTGCTTGCAATGTCCTTTAAAGATGTTTTTAAAAAATAGAGCAGACATTCTTACTTGGCATTGGAGATTTTCCACCAGTGTTACGCTCTTCAGCCTGCTGCCAATGATAGGAATCTTATATATTCAAAAACAATGACAACTTACGATGATGTTACTGCATATTTAAAGATGATTGAATGCTCATACCAGTTGTTGCTGTACAGAATGCTGTGCACGCAACTCAGCATCTTGTCTTGCAAGCATTGCACGCTCGGCCCTTCGCTTTTGCTTGCTAAGGTTTTTCTTGTAGTTAGACACAAACCTATCAAGATCCCAAAGAGTCTCAGCATCCATGCTATCAATTTCAACCTCAATCTCATCATCATGCTGCCTAACTGTCAAATTCTTGTTCTTAATGAGCTGAACAACTGCGTCAAGCTTCTCTGGAGGTAAGTTCTGGAGGTTCTCACTAAGTTTGTGCTTCTCATCCATTGTCATGTCTCTCTTATTTGGATCCTTTGCCCTTGGTTTCTTCATTGATGATGGCCGGGTGGGAGCATGACTTATTGGCCTTGAATTGGATTCCAACGCCACATGGTGTTTCACAGAATCTGACCTCTCTAGGAGACGTAAGTCAATTGGAGGAGGTGGAAGTTTCTTTGGCAATGGTGGGCACAACGCAAGATAAACCTTTGCCTCGACCTCTGGCCACTGCGCTTCAAATATCCCTAGCAACTGCTCGGCCATGATATGAACATCATGCCCCTTGGGGTTATATGTCATGGCATTCTGGAAAGTGAGTCTCACATCTTCAGCAAACTCCTTCGGATTCCTGTACTGCCCACGGCTGAGTCGCCCCCTGATCGTTCCAAGATCCATTGGGTGCTTGATAATTGCAAAATAATCATGCAAGCCAAGTCCAACTGCATCAACAGGCTTGTTAAACACCCATGCAAATTTGTGCTTCATTAGCCGGCTCAGAAGTGATGAGGACTTCTTGAACGCATGAGAGTATAGCCTCCGCTCAGCATCAAAGTCTGCACCACGAGATTCTAGAGACCTGCTCTTCTTCTTGTGGTGCTTTGGTTTCTTGCGTCCATGCGCATCCGCAGGTGGGAACTTATCCGTGGCAAGCAAGAACTCTGAGTTTTGGTACAATTGATTCGCCTTAGGTGTCCGCTTCTCCATCTCGAAGGGTTCTGTGTGAACCACCGACACAGTTAGTGGCGCCCGTGGTGGCATTGAGCGAAAAGGGGCAAACGCAGCCTGGGCAGGCATGGGCGTCACCGGACCGGTGGGCGAGAATTGCGAGTGAATGTAACTAGCATCCACCACCTGTGACAGTGGTGGCATCATAGCCAGAGGCATGGCCACTGAATCCTCCTGTTGCGCTAAGGTCTCAGCAGCAGCCTTGAGTCGCTTGGAGAGCACACGCACCTGATCAAGCTCTGACGCAAGCTGCCGCCGCAGCTCGCTCCTGGCCCTGCGCTTCTTTGCCTTCTCAGCCTTCTGAACTGCAACCATGGCCCAGTCGTTGCCATGGCCGTTGGGAACGGCAGCCCCGTCCCGGTTAATCCCCGGGGCAATGTCACCCGATGCGGGGAAAGGTTCCCCAGCAGGCGCCGGAGCGCGAGGCAGAGCAGGAGAAGAGGAGGAAAGCGCCGCCGGGTCGGGGAACGGAGGCGTAGTGGAACTCGTCGCCGCTGGATCGGGGAACGGAGGCGGAGTGGGAATCGGCGCCGCTGGATCCGGGAGCTGAGGCGGAGTGGAACCCAATGCCGCCGGATCGGGCCGCGCTGCCGCAACAAGCCCACCCTCCGGGCAGCGAATGGCCCGAGGAATCGAAGATAGGGCTTCCGGGAAGGGATTCAGATCGGGGGCGGGCTCCGGAGGAGGCGGAGGGGGAGGTTTAGGGTTTCTGCGGGGGTACTTGCGGTAGTAGACCTTGATCGGCGATGCCCACCTCGACATTGGCGGGGCGGAGGGGGCGGAGGAGGAGGAGGCCGGCGCGGGACCCGCCGCCGCAGCCTCCTCCCCGCTCGCGCCGCCGCCGCCGTCGCCGGGGGGGGGCGAGGCCATGCATAAACCCTGATTTTCAGAATCCCGGTGGCCCGACGGGGCCGGGATTGGGTCGGATTCGGGAGCGGGCGGCGAGGGTTTCGCGAAGAACCCTAGAAAAGTTTCATAATTTTGCGGCGGTGCGGGTGGCGGCGCCGGGCGCGTCGGTTAGCTTTTCGGCTTGGCTCGGGAGACGGGGAGAGGAAGCGGGGAGCGGGGGAAGCGCACGTGTGATTCACGATGGCAACGGGTACATACCCGATGGGTAGTGCCCACCCGTACCTGTACCCGTTAGGACTAAATTTTACCCGTCGGGTTACCCGCGAATGGACACGGGTAGGAAAATAATTCCATACCCGTACCCGTCGGGTAAATTCTACCCGACGGGTAACCCGTACCCGACAACATACCCGAGAATTGCATAAATAATCGGACTTCATCACACAAAAATAATAAATAATTCCAACTTTTTAGTAAGTTACAAATTACAAATATTGATATAACCATATCATTCCAACAAGCTAATAGTAACACACATTAGCACCAATATATAGGCCAAATTCATGCACCATATAAGCTAAAATGACTTAGGGTGGCTATTATTTATGTGGGTTTTTCTTACCCGCGGGTAGACAGGTATGTGTAGTCTACACCCACACCCGTACCCGCATACCCGATGGGTATGAGATTTTGCCCAATAACGTACCCACGGGTACGAAGTTTCTTCCGTACCCACCTCCTTATCGGGTAAAACCCGTCGGGTACTCGGGTTTCGGGTACCCATTGCCATCTCTACTTGTGATCATGGCCGTTGGAATTGGTGCGTGTGGTGGGCTATAGTACAGAAAAACGCGTGGTATGTCCGGCCCATCAGCGCACGATCGGGCCGGTACACGGAAATCCTGTACGCGCCTTCCATCCAGAAGATTTTTTCTTAACCGCCTATAACCCATCGAAGCCCAATAACGCCCCAACCACCACAACCCTAGCTATTCCCTCCCGTCCTCCTACCTTTGGTCCGCCGCCTCCAACGCCCCCTCACGCGCCGCTTGCGCGCGTCGGTCGGAGCCCCCCACGCGCCGCCGCTTGGGGCGGGGCAAGCGCTCCTCGCGCGCGACACGGGGCGGGCGAGCTCCTCGCGCGCGCGACCATGGCCTGCGGGGCCAAGCTCCACCACGTCGCCATGGTCGCACGCGTCGAGCTCCGCCATGGCCACCTCGCCTGCCCCACGTGCCGGCCGCCGAGTGGCCGACCGGCCCGTTGTACTTTTGTCAAAAAATGTTCCAACATTTTATAAAAATGTCGCAATATTTTGCAAAATGTTGAAAAAATAGTTGATGAGGCCAATATTTCTGAAAAATGTTGGAACATTTCTAAAAAATGTTGGAAGAAATCAGAAAAATGTTGATTACAAAAATGTTGATCACAAAAATGTTGCAGCATTTTGTAAAATGTTGACAAAAATGACTAGAAATGTTAATGAAGTGGGTTGGTGGGAAAATAAAAAATATCATTTAGATGACTTTGGTGGGTTGGAAGTTCATAGGCTTATCCATCTTCCGGAAGCTATATAGGAGCCCCCGCCCGGACATGCAGATCGGCTCTAGGAATCATGCAAAACTTAGTTTTCGGTTCCCACTAAGGAATTCTTTGAGCTATCAAGTAGCCACGTTATCACTGACGGCACTCAAAACCCCCCCGCCGTAGTGATTCTCATCCACCCGAAAGAATGCTATCTCTTTACTCGCGGGCAGGGGCGGAGCCAGGGGGCGCAGGGGCCTGGCCCCCCAATAGATTGTTATCAGAAAGCTAGCACTTAACGCAAATTATACTATCTCCAGCAGTCACCCTAAACCTTGCTGCATCTGCAAAATGCAGCAAGAACGAGCACTGTAGGGGCTCCAGCAGTCACCCCAAGCACCGCTGCATTTTGCGCTTACCCCTCCGCTCACCCTCATTCCTAGTGGTTCTCTCTCCTTGCCTCATCCATTTTTTTGCTTTTCTCAACTACCCGGTGGCCGGCCTCTTCCCTCTCCAGCCGCCCTTACCTCCCTCTCCAGGCGATCGAGCTGCGGCGGCCCCATCCGCGCCCCAAGATCTCGCCGTCGCGGAGGAAGGAGACCGGGGAGCGGCGGTAGGATGCGGCCGCGCTCGAGGGCGCTCCGCCGGCACTCGGCGCGGCGCGGAGCGGCTTGCGGAGGAGCGAGGGTGCGTGGAGGAAGCCGGAGCGCGTTGACCGGGGTGGCTCGTGCTTCCCTTGCGCCTCCACGTTGTCGGCGGCGGTGCCGGTCTTCACGAATCGGGCGCCGTCTTCACGAATCCTCCCTCCGTTGACCGAGCAGGGGAACGAGGTCGAGCTCCGCCCTCGTCACCTTCGTCGCCTCCGTGCCAGCCTCCGGCCGAGGTCGAGGAAGGAACTCTCGCGGCACGGGGTACGACTTGCTGGCGGGGAGATGTAAGCCCCCCTCTCGCGAGGCGTTGAGCTCGGGCGGCCTCGAGCTCCACCGCGTCGGGGCCCCTTCTCCCGCGGATCGCGCCTCCGCCTTGGGGGGCTGCTCCGCCGCGCACCGTTGAGGTCGAGGTTGCCGCCGCGGAGCCGCACCATCAAGGTCGAGGTCACCGCCGCGGGTACCCTGCTCCGCGCCTTGCCTCCATTCCTCCGCCCCTGCTCGATTCCCAGTGTCCCACCGCCCGCGGGAGGAAACTGCCCCGACAGATGCACGATCCATTGCGCGAAACTGCTGGAAGCCTCTGCCTTTTGCGTGTGCCCTCTGTCTCTCCTCGTTGCGCAAACCAGGTTATATGCAGATGCAGATGGACATCGCTGCTGGACACAGTCTTAGCCTACCGGCAAGCGTCTCCTACTCTGATGGCACCGCTCCAACATCCAACATGCAGGACAACGTGACTGACACGCTGAAGAATATATGATTTGCCAAACCTATTTCTACAATTTTTTTGTTGTCCATGCTACATCTAATCTATTAAAAAAATATAAGATTGTTTTCTACTCAGGACCTCGCCCTCCTATAGTCAAATCCTAACTACGCCCCTGCTCGCGGGCACGGAAGTGGCAGAGTCTTTCTTTTTTTCCACCAATGCAAGCTCAACCTTATTTACTCCCACCGTGTCCCACTATGGTAGCTCAACAAGCCGCACTCATACTACTTTGCGCGAGGGTCAGCAAGCGTGTACGGCTCGGTTCCTCGGTAGAGCATAGTAGCCAGCAGAGCGCTTCATCTTCTTTCCATCTCTCTCCTTATCTTTTCCTCTCCTCTTGGTGCCATCACTAGCTGCTTTTTATCTCGAGCAACGGCAACAACGGAGTACGACTGTATGAGCCGGTGGTGGGCTTTCCCTGCAGGAGCAGAGACAATGACAACAGCGGGTGCGACGTGCTCCTGTGTTGCGACGGCGACGGCGGGCTCCTTCGCGAGGGCAGCGGTGGGCACGACGCTCTACCCTAAAGGAGTCGCGGCGGGCCGGTGGCTACGAGCTCCGCGTGGGAGGGGCGCAGATGGAGCTGGACGAGCTGGAGCGGCACTGCATGCTCCCCGCGCAAGCGCCCGAGGAGGACGGCTGGAGTGGGCTGACTGGCACACGAGCTCCGGCGAGCAGTGGGAGCTCCAACGTGCGTGCGTCATGGTGAAGCGCGAGGTGTAGGAAGGGTCCTGTGGGGAGCTATGCGGCGAGGCTCGGCAAGGTGCTGCAAGTGCAAGGACCACAACGGCAGTGCTCAACGACAGGTGATTTTTTAGGTTTGCCAAAAATAGTGATTCTGTTTACAACTTTTATGTATAATATGTTTTTAAAAATTATTCTGAGTTTTTCTTAAAATTGTTTTACTGATTTTTCTTTCTCGACTTTTTTGTGTACAATTTTAATGAAGTTTCTTCATTCTATTACTTTTGCGGATTGATAATTGTTGTGTCAACATCCTTACTTTAGTCAAACAAACATTTCCGCAAGCCTGACATGTCCCGCCTAGATCACCCCCTCAAAGGACCCTACAAAAGGCCACGGATGGCAGATGGACCCTGCAAGCCATGCACAACATGATGAACACGCCGCGCCACACGACCACTCACTAGGTACGCGCTCCATCCGTCGTCGACCATATCAACTCCTGCAATGGTGTGACGCCTCAGGTTTTTAATTAGCATTATTAGTGTTAATGACCTAGTCAACCGAGTCAAACACGTTGACTCTAGTCAAACCTTAGTCAACCTGGATCATCACCTCGAATATCTAGCCAAGAATCACTAATGATCATCTGAATCAAGTCAACACCCATTAATGGTCAAACCCTAGTCAAAGTTCGGTCAAAACCCCGATGTCTTTGAAACTTGCTTAGAACTTTTGTCGCATTCTCAAATTTTCACTTAAATACTTCAAAATCGGTCAATATAAAAGTTGTTCATCTTTTTGAGGGCACACTTCTCATAATTGGCGGCATTGGAGATTTTGAGTGGAAAACGTGCAAAAACGTGGTCAATGCCAAACGATACACTTTGACCGAGTCGAGAAAGACATGAACTTTGCCATAAATTTGTGCTCAAACCGTTGATCAAATCATAGGTCAGCCTTTGCAAAAGTTGCTCTCCTATAATTGCTCTACAACTTTGGTATTCAAAGTTTTTGGAGTTTTGTTTGAAAATTTTGAGCAATCATCGGTCAAACAGGAGTAAGTGAGACAAGTTTTGGCGACGTCACATCGCGTCGTCGTGGCCGCGCTCCAGAGGGCTGCGCGCGGACCGCCACGTGGCGCTCGTCCCGCCTCGGCGTTCGCCCCACGCCGGCCGCGCATCCGAGGCCACCGCGCCTGCTCTAGCCGCACGCGGCCCGAGCACTCGCCTAGGAACCCACGCTCCCGTCACGTGTCTTCCACGTTGTGCGCCCACGCCGGCCCCGCCCGCGCCGTCCGCCGACCGGTGCCCCGCACGCCCCGCTATCGGGTCCCCCTCTCCCTCGGTTGCTTCGCATCGAAGCGCTGCACGCCCTGCTCCTCTTGTCGCCTATAAAAATCGTCGTTCCCTCCCCTGCGCGAGCACGCTGACGCCGTCGTCCGCCATTGGCGCCTCCCCGACGAACTCTGCCTGTCACGCCTCTCCACCTCCCCTTGAGCGCCCAAACCTCCCTACCGGCCTTCCCTTGAACCATCAGCATCACTTCTTGCCCTGGACGCGTCACCACCTCACCGTAGGACGGCTCACAGCGGCCGCCGCTGCCTGGCGCCGTCGAGCCCGCTCGCCGGAGCCGCCCTGACCTTCAACTCCAGCACGAATCGAACCCTAGGTGAGCACAGAGCACTTCCCTGCCTTTTCCAGGCCAAGAGAGCCGCCGGCCTCGCCGAAATTCCGGTCGCTGCGCCGGTGAACCCCCAAGGGACCCAATTGCTGGAACGCTTTTGTTTCCAGGGGCCTTGGTGCAAACCGAGGGTATGGTTGTGAATAGCCAAAAGTTTCCAGGGACTTCTTCGTGAATAGATTATTCCTTTTAAGTGTGTTTTGCCCAAACCTTGTAAAAATCGTAAAAAATCACAGAAAAATTAGAAAAATGCTTAATCAATTTTTTGGTTTCCTAGTTACTAAATCTACAACTTTCACAAAGCATGACGATACTTTTGACTGATGGATTTTGTATGAATAATTGATATCAGTTTAACCTAGATCTGTTATAGTTCAAAATCTACAAGAGATCTCAAGCTGCATTTTGGATATGTTGTGTGTAATGCCATGTCTAGGCTCTACAACAAAAATTGCACAAAGTTACTAAGTAAATCATTTCATATGATTTATTTTGTATTTATGATGAATCTGACTTAGTAATTTTTTAGAAAAATATAATAGATTTTTGTGCACAACTTCTGGCTATGTTATTTTTATGCCTACATACACCTCTGTTGAACTAATCATGATTTTATAGCTACCTGAAATATATATTCTTGATTTATGCTTATTTTTCAATGTAATTACATAGTTCAAGATCTAGAGTAGCCCTTGATATGTTTGTTGATTTCCTAGCCTTAATTTGAGTTACAGGACCAGTGAGAGAAAGTTGGGATCCATTTGTTGCTTAAATTATTTTTATATGCATTTCTCATGTTTTGGTAGCTAAAAATTGCCATTTTTGATATCATTAAATTATAGCTCAATTAAATGTGAACTTTTGTGCGGTGGCTTTATTTTGGTCTATAGAGCTTCAGAAACACCACCCACCATATTTTATGAACTTGTTTATGAATAAAAACAATGAAAGCCAATTTAAGCTTAATATTAAGTTAAATTGGAAAACCACCAACACCACACATAAAGACCCTATGTTTGTGATGTGACACATGCTAAGAAGCTTAAGACCAATCGTTGCTATTTTGTGAAATTAAATATATTTATTTATATAAATATATAGACAGTCACTATCAAAAATAATAATTAATAAGGAACCACATATTGTTCTTTAGTGGAAGAGTATGTTGAATGTATTATTATCTAGGTGAATGTGATCAACCATGCACTTCATGGTTTTCATATGTTGTTTTGTAATTAATTAAATTAAAGTCGTCAATTAAATTCGGCATATGCATTCTCGTGTAGATCTTCCCGACGGTAGCTATACGCTCGTGCCGGAAGGAGAAGACGGAGGAGCTGATAGTGAGCTGCAGTACGTGGACGTAGTTCAGGATGTGGACAAAGTCTAGAAGGGCCCAAGGCCAACCATGCCCATGAAGGCAAGTTCCGGATCATTAACCCTTCTTTTAAAATTATGCAATTACCTTGCTATGTTTGTGCATTTACGTTTCAGGAATTGAATGAAACCCTAGATGCATGATCCCTAGGTACCTATGTTCTTTTACTAGTATGCTAGGTCGATAGCTTTTATGCTATAGGACCGGTACAAGTCGAGTGATGTTCGTCAGTCACGAGAATATGCTCTTATGTTGGAATCATAAGATTTTTATAAATGATTGCTCATGTGGTAAGAGCATGGGATTTGGGCTTCGGTCCAGTGGCTTTTGTGGGCTAAGCTTTTGAACGTACTAAGCACTTGTCAGGAGTGGGACCGGTAAGCCTAGTACCTGATTGAGGCGGCAAGGGATTTACTGTTACTAATCTTGAGTAGTCACCTGCCCGACTTGCAGCCGGGAGGTGGGTACATGTGTGAGGCTGGATGCACTGTGTGGGGGCATACCAAATAGCCTTGTACCCGGGACTGTAATCCTCATTTCGAACCGAAGATCGACGGGAACCGCCTGGTCGGTGCTGACTTTGTGAGGGCACCGTTCCGTGTGTTTAGATTTACCTTGCAAGGATTTAATCAATTCATTATCAACCTCTCACCGTTATCTCAGACTGCTTAATCAACTGGCCATGATATCCCTTAATGATGGAGCTATATGAATATTGCTGCGTGGATTAATTGTATTGTACAAATCTTAATTGTAATAGTTGACTCACTTAGAAATGGTAATTAACTAGAATTTGAGCTAAAATATTGAAAATAAGGATATACTCTTTGTTGCTTTTCAGCAAAAGAACTCCACCTGCCAAAATGTCTCCCATGTCTAGAGTTTGGTGATGTAGTTATCACCCGACGGTTAAGTCTTGCTGAGTATTAGTATACTTAGCCTTGCTTTATAAAATGTTGCTGCAGGTGTTGTTTGGCTTGGAGAGATTCCACCCGGCTGGGGCTGGAATGGGTGGATGACGACAAGTGATGGCATCACGGATGGCCTCCTGTGATGTCTACCGAATTGTAGTTTAATTTCCGCTGTTTTAAAACTCTGAACTTTTACTTATCATGTCATGAGTCATGGTTTGTAGTAGTTAAACCCTTAGGGGTAAAATTGGAATTAATTTGTGTAATGTACTCTAGACTCGCCTTCATGTGAGTTTTAATGCATATGTTTGATACTCTGTGTGTTATCCAAGTGATTTACTAGACTTTGACCCGACAACTTACGACGAGATGATACTTTATTATCGCTTAATGACCAAAGTGAATTGATTTAGGCGATAGTACGGTATTTTCTCGGGTGGGTTGTCACAAGTGGTGCTGAAGATGAGTTGAGCGCCGCAGAGTTGAAAACGGGGCGACATTGCCACTTCTTGTGTTGGAGTTCGTGGGTAGGCGGTTGCCCACGACGGGAAGGGGAGAGAGAGTGTATAAGACTAGGGAGAGAAGAGAGAGGACGACGTACTGAAAAGTAGATAGATGAAAGAGAGAAATAAGATGATTGATGGGCCTGCTAAACGTAGAATGGTTTATCAGAGTCGCATGTAAGCTGAAAATACGGAGTATTTATTATATTTTCATACTAAACCACCTTCTCATAGTGTGTGAAAGAAAAATTGTCATAGGTTTTCCTATAACAGTATATGCTCACAACGTGCAAAGTTCAATTTGGTAAGCTCAAAAATCGATTTATCAGTACACCGAAGCACTATCCTGTCTTGCTAATACTACTAGGTGATACCTCGCGCGTTGCAAAAATGAAAATACTAAAGCAAAATTTGGAAGCAGACACAAGATGATTTCTTCGTATTCTTACATGTTGAGAGAAATAGAAATCAATCTTTTGTAGTGAGGTGTTTGTATATACTTTAATATAGATATATAGATTTTTTAGATTGGACAGTGCAAACAATTAAGATTAGGGATGAAAGTGGTACGGATATAATCGGTCCGACCAAACAACCGAAAGGGTCAGACACTCAATGGTAAGACCGTATCTGAACCCGAACATTTAATATCCGTAACTATATGTACTGCATTAGTATCTGGAAATTCAAAATCGAATTTCTATGATCCAAATATGATGAATATCACTATTCGACACAAAATATACTGTCCATATCCGAATCCGATCCGAGAATTTAGACCGAGAAAGAAAAATTATCTGTGTCTGTATCCGATCTGTTTTCATCCCTAATTAAGATGATGTGGCTACACCGTATGCGAGAAGTATATAGTTTAATATAGATATAGAATTAGCAACCAATGCATCTTGGTGGGGGTGCTTAGTGGAGGATGACGTGGTGTGATGTGAGAGTTAGCAATCAATGCATCTTGGTGGGGTGCTTAGTGGAGGATGACGTGGAGCGTTGGTGGAGGATGATGTGACGCGTTGAGGATTGGTGGGGTGCTTAGTGGAGGATGACATGGGGCACTGCAATAATTAGCTAAGCAATTGTAGGCCCATTAGAAGCTCAAGTACCGGTCACACAGCCCACCTCCCACCTCAGGTCATCTTCATCCTACTGCCACCGACGCTCGTTTGCACCGGGGACCGCTTGCGCGTGCACGCCTGTTAGAGTCGATGAAGGGTGGGAGGTGGGGGAGCGGCTGGCGGCGAGGTCGCCGCTATTGGGGGTGGTGGTGGAGGCGGCGACACTTAGGGTTTTGGGGGTTCAGGGTCTGGGTTTCTAAGGGCTCTATTGTCCGACGAGCCTAGAAATGAAGGGGGTGGGTGCGCCGGAGGCCCGGCGGTGGCGGCGATACGGCTGGCGGCGCTCCCGGTGGCTGGTGACAGCGGCGGGGGCGAGAGATGCATTCAGGTCGGAAGGGCGGGGTCAAGGGGGCGGTAGCAGGTGTCTGGGAGGGCGGCACGACAGCCGCCAACCAGGGCTGGTGGAGAAGGTCAGGGGGGGGGTTGTGGCGGTCGGTTAGGGAAGAAGAATAAGGAGACGATGAGAGGAAGACGATAACCCGTGATGGGCCTTATTGGGTCGTGCGATGACTACGTTCCCATCTTTCGGAAGGGAGATAGGAGCCCCCTCCCCCCGTGTGGTGGGCTATTGTACAGAAAAAACACGTGGCATTTCCGGCCCATCAGCGGTCGATCGGCCTGGGACATGCAGATCGCCCTCGCTCGACCTAAATGAAATACGGGAATCCTATAGTACTTTCGAAAGTTTTCCGATGAATCTTTCAACCTTAAGATTCGCGTAAAACACAAGATCTATGGCTCTCAGTCTTTCTTCTTCCTCTGTCTCCCCACACCCTACTTCTCACATCTGTGGTTGCCTCGCCTCCTCGCGCCTGTGGTTGCTCCTGGTGGGTAGGAGGTGGATGGGGCGACCGACGATGAGTTGCCGACAGTGGTAGGGGCGACGGCATTAAGGTTAGAATTTCAAGGTGCTCAATTGATCCTAGAGCCTTGAAAAGGAGGGGGTCGAAGGAGATGGAGGATTGGCGGTGGCAATAGGTTGGCCGCGACGGAAGTGAGGTGGTGCGGCCAACCAGTCGGGGTTGAATGGTCCTTCGGCCGGAGACCAGGGACTGAGCTACGTAGAGAGCCGTGGGTCCGGCTGCACCCATATTTCAGAGTCTCTTATGGAATCTAAAATTCAACCATGCTTATTTGAGTGTCTACGTATCATATGAAGGTGCCACACCTCCTTCACTCTCCTCTAACTCCGCCCATGTCGGAGACCACCATTGGGGGCAAGAGTAGCGGTTTGGGTTAGGATTTAGGAAGGACAGGAAGGAGGGTGGCGAGATGGATGGGGGAGGATGGCGCAACAGCCATCAACCAAGGGGGAGGACGATGTGATGGTGTAGTGGTCGACTGGAGTAGAGGACGAAGAAGAAGATTAGTGGGTTGGTGATGGGCTGTAAGTTTGCTTCCTTATCCATCTTCCGCAAGGGATACATTAGCCCTCGGTCGGCGAACAAAGATTTTGGACAAGCGAGCTGATCGACGTGGTAGTGAAGTTAGTTTTAGATGGGATCAGACCACAAGTTGGCCAGAGGCGGAGCTGGCCTAGGCCAATGACTATGGCCTACATTAGGTACAAAGTAGAAAATAGGCTGAATACTTAGCTACAATCGGGGACGGAGGCAGCGAGGGGGGCGGAGGGGGCTCCAGCCCCCCTCTGCCTGCGTAATAAAGGAACTCTTCTTCAGCTTTCTTTAAAATTTTCTGCTATAAATGAGCGTTTTGGGGTAGAAGAAGGTGTTCATGCCCTTACTTGCACAACAATGGAGCCCTCTTTCACTCTCCTCTAAAATTTTTTGCTATAAATGAAGTTTTTCTAGTGTCTAGAAGTAGAAGAAGGTGTTCAGCCCCACCTACGTGTGAATCCTAGATCCGTCACTGACTACAATACCTGCTACAGTGTGCTGCAATGTGTAAAAATGGCACAACGACTAGTGCCCTGGCCTGTGTGGCCTGGGTCGCAGCTCCACCACTGAGTTGGGACATCATACAATAAAAAGTGGTGAGCCTATCCGTCTTCCAGAATATTGATAACTACACCTATGCATTCCTATAATCCAGTTACTCATCACTGGTTCATCACGGTCCAACAAGTATCTCATCATTTTAAATTAATTATCTTATTTTTTAAAAAAGTTGGTTAATGTAAAAGAAGTATTGAGAAAAAATGTTGGTGGGTCCCAAAATATGGTGCATGCAAAATATTATTGAGCAATAATATCATGAGTGTAAAAAGTTAAAGAAAAAAGGTAGAATGTATAAAGAAATGTTAATGACAGTTCACCCAAACTTTTTAAAAATATTGATAGATGTTAAAAATGTTGTATGTGGGCTATATGAACTTTAAAGATAATTTTCTTATCTACCTTCTAAAAGATATATAATACCCCTGATAAAAGGGTACTTATGCAATTAATATTAGATGATACCATGCACGTTGCCGCAAGATGATTTGGTGAATTGAAAGTAGGAACACCAAGATGACTGAACAAAAATATTCTCTCCATAGTCAAGTTCCCATATTTCCTCTATGAAACCGTAGTAAGTTATGTTCTTTCCGGATGTATCAATCGCATTTATACGAACACAACTATTTTGATATGCGACGCTCTTGTTTTCTTTTGCCTTGGTATAAAAGGTGTACCCCATTAATTACGTATGCTTGCCATGAGGTGACATTGCTTGATGTTCCTTTAATCATGATGGCAAACGAGGCTTTTGCTCTTTGATTACACAATCACCGACTAATATTTTCTACATGAATCTCATTTAGGTGTTGCATCATGATTGGCTCCACTATCGTAAGTTATTGTAAGTTGTTGTAGAACACTTGAATGAGCTTTCTTTAGTTGTTGGTTATCCTCGTCAATGAAACTTTTCCTTCCAATGTTACCTCTCGCAGACAATTTGCTCATGTGTTGAGATTCCGGTAAACCGATCACTCTCTTATCTTTTATGTAATTTATTTATGCAACAATCAACACTTTCTTCTGTATGGTAGCTCTCGATCATACTGCCCTCTAAGAATGCCTTGTTTCTCATGTATCCACTGAGAATCGACATGAACAGTCCGTATGTCCACATCTGATGGAAGTACATAGGTCCTAGTTAGTAATTTGCTCGACCATGTGGATCATTAGATGTTCCATAATATCAAAAGGTGATAATAATAATTAACGATTCAATTTAATGATATGTATGTGTCACAATAATTAGTTACTGTCAAATGTAAAATCACTTAAATCAACAACCTCAAATCTATAAAATCACTTAAACTAATATCCTCAAAACTAAATTGTTCAATTTCATTTAATGAAACTAAATAATGATAAAAAAGACAAACATATTGCAATGGTTACATTAGGAACATAAATCTACTTAAAAATTAATTTATAATTATTTTTCTCTCTCTCTTCACTCCTCTCTCTCCCCTAGCTAGCTAACCCTAGATCTAGATCTAAATCTTTAATGAAGCTAGAAATGATGAATAAAAGGTGAAAAACAAGGTTGGAATAGCACAACTCACCTTATATAGCCACCTCTACCAAAAGGAAACAAGAGCAAAAAACTTATTCCCCCTTAGATTTGGTATTTTTGGAGCTTTCTCGAGCTCCTCTCGGGCAAAGCTCCAATGAAAGGTTGACTGAGAAGAAGAAGCTATCAGAAGGTATAGAAGACACAGTGCTGGCAGACGACATAGACCACTCGCCAGCACAAATAGTCCGACACGTGCTGGCGATGCCTTATGTCGCCCGCTAGCACCATGTCCCTCTGTGCTGGTGGGCGTCATAGGCCAGCCACCAACACAAATTGTCCCATTTGTGCTAGTGAGTGGCTTATGTCATCCGCTAGCACTGTGCGTTCACTATTGGCGGGCGACAGGCGCAGCCGCGGCGCCCCGTACGCCACTGTGTTGTCGGGTGCCAATTGTACCCGTTAGCACGCTAATTTCTCTGTGTTAGCACAAATCATTTCTGGTCTAGTGTAATATATTGGGCTCAGACCAAATTGATGGAAGAGTTTGTATTGTTTTATAAGTCCAAACTATACTGTACTAATACAGGAATTAATACCGGAAGAAGAGGTACGTAGTATATATAATTTTCAGAGAAATTATGCTCCACACTAATATAACTAAGCTCCATATAATTTCCATATAAATTATATACGAGTTTGTTGAGCAGTGCCATGGTCAATTTAGACCTAGCTTCGCCCCTCCCATAGGCAATAATTTGTATCATGGAGAACGCGTGGCGCATTGACAATTAATCGGTATGTAAGTTGCATGGTAATGACACTTGGAATTCACACATTCAGACGAAAAGTAGTGTCGCAGGAGATTATTAAGGCCTTGTTTAGTTCGTGGGAAAATTTGTCTTTTCAACATTTTGAACTCCTGTAGCACACTGTAACACTTTCGTTTGTTTACGGTAAATATTATCCCACCATGGCCTAATTAGACTCAAAAGATTCGTATCGCGAAGTACATCAAAACTGTGTAATTAGTTATTTTTTACCTATATTTAATACTCTGAACATATGTCTTTTGGCGTATTTAATGTGATGTGATGGAGAGAGAGTGGAGAAAATGTTAGAAACTTTCAAACTAAACAAGTAGCAGCAACGGTCAAAGGCATGTTTCCACAGCCATCACTTTCAACGGAAGATGATTAGATGAAGGGGGAGTTCATTGAAAACACTCTTGACGCGCCGACGCGGACACTTGGACAGGCAGAGCGGCCGGATCAGCTAGCTAGTGGTGCTGAGGGTTGGGTCCTCCTGGGCTGAGCCTCTTGGAGCTCTCGAAAACCTCCGGGGGCTGATCGGCTGCGGCGAAAGTTGCGGTCATGCTCGCCGCCGAAGTCTGCCCCTGGCGGACAACCATGGCGCCGACGTCTTCCGGTGGGCGGCACTGGATGGGGCAGGGATCGGAGATGGGGACGGAGGAGGAGGTGACGAGGAGGATGCAGATGCAGAGACACATGATTAGCTTCATGATGATGGCGCTTCACTGAGCTTGATTGGTTAACAATGTCTGCTAGCTAGCCCACTGCCGCTATACACGTTAGCTGGATGGGAGACACCTATTTATAGGCCTCGCACGTGAAATGTGATTTCACCCAGACACCCACACATCTTTTTTTTTTTTGGGGGGGGGGGGGGGGGGGGGGGGGGGGGGGGGGGGGGGCAAGGCACCCACACATCTTACATGGTAATTATTGTTGGGAAAAAGTTCATTTTACTCCACCTATATATCCACTTTGTCCGCTTGACCCCATGAACAAAGTTTTAGCTCAATTTACTCCTATGAGCTATTTGAATTAGTCCAATATACCTCCTAATTAGATTTCTCTTTTTTGTTTCATCATGTATAACTTGAATTTTGAGTTGATGCCTTATGTTAGAAAATTTTGAGACAGAGAAGTCATAAATATGCAACATATACAACGCAAAACCACAACAATAAATTAATAATGAGTAAGTGTTTTGTAATACAAATATAATAACATCAAATCTGTGATATAATAGCTGTTGGTCAAAGTTGATGTTATCATATTACAAATATGTTAAAATAATTGTTAAAAAAAGTAGGTCTTCTAGCCGTTTGAAATGAAGTATAGTGGTTTATAAATTATGACATGAATTGGAAAACAAACACCCGTGATAAAATATATGCAATATTAATTTAAGTGTGTTCGACACATCTTGGGCAGACTTGTACAACAAATTGGTTGTGAAAGAAAAATAATGTGTATAGAAGAAGCCGTCAAATTTATTGTGAGAGGAAAATAATGCAGAGGAAGATGCAAAATAATACAAGTCGAACGCTATCTATATAGCGCACCAACCATCCCACTTTTAAGAATGACAAAAATAAATATTCTAATTTAGAGAGCCTTGCACCCAAGCACCCAGGTTTAAGCATGATGCTCGACAATGTTCGGTCTCATTTTATTTTTTATCGTAAAATGTTACTACCCTATCTTCTTCATTCTATTTACTCTCACATTTTTCAAGTCTCTCGTATCAATTGGGGAAGGGGGATTAAGGATGGCGGTTTTACCCACGGGTATGGGTACCCGAGGTAAGGGTATGGGTACGGAATTCTACCCGCGGGTAAGAGTACGGGTATAGAATTCTACCCGCGGGCAAGGGTAAGGGTATGAAACTCTACCCATGGGTTACCCAAGGGTACCCGCACTAAAGAAGCCCGTAGAAATATTTGACCCAAGTAGGCCTATATATCTTAACCCTAGCAACGACATCCCTTCCACCATTGGTATGTACTTGACTTCACATGTTCCACTTTTTTCCAAAGTAACTTGAATTGATCTAATGTCTATTATTTTGTGTTCTCGGATGATGTTGAGTCCGACATCATTGATCCATGACTCATTAACTCGCAAGAATACATCACAATTTGATCTTATTTCTTATGTTGGGATGTTGTAATTTCTTATTTGGCTTTTTATGTATCAATAAGTGTGATTGTGAAGTTTGAGAGTTATTTAACTATCAAATGATTATTGTACTCTTATATATGAACTTAATGACATGTTTATGTTAATACCCATCGGGTACCCTTTTACCCTGCGGGTAAGGGTAAGGGTAAGGATTTTTACCCGTTACGTTTGGCGGGTAAGGGTACAAAAGAGATAGACGGGTATACCAACGGGCGGATAAATGCTTTACCCTTACCCTACCCTGCCCATTGCCATCCCTAAGGGGATGTAAGAGACGGTTTTCGTTTTTGACATTTCCCCCTTTTTCTTTCATGCATGGTTAATGTATCATCATGAAACGAGTAGCTAGTGCTTTCCAGTTACTTGCAGCATCCGACGTGAGATGACGACACTTGAGAGTGAGACATACCTGCCAAAACCGACGGAAAACCTAACCGGAGGTCCAATAATTATCTGGGGCAAATGGTTTAGTTTATCTGGAAATGGTATCTGTGGCAGATACGATGAAAGATGATCACATATCCAAATCAAGCATTACCCAAAGGCTAAGCACTGTCAAATCAAATGTAATGGACACACGAGAGTCAAAAGAGCACACTACTACTACCCAATTCGGTTTGTGCAGCGGCCTTGTCATCCTGCATTAGCCATTGTCATGTGTTATATGTTTCATTGGAGCAACATGAATAGTGCCGGTTGGCCTGTTCCGGTAACGGTTCGTTGCCTGCAGCTAGCCTTTGGACCGGTAGGTATCTAGGGCAGTATAATGCAAGTGGCTGCTAATGCCGGTCTCAGTGGGGGGTTTTATAGACATCACATAGGCTGTCACGTGAGCACTTTGGATGATGTGGTAGTGTATTAATGAAGGGAGAGGTAAAATGAGTTTCATGAGGATGGCACCCCCCCTATAAACGGTTGTCACACCCGATTTTACAAGGAAACCGAATGCATCTCACGTGTGCGCCAGGATCATTTTACACACACATGATAGACAAAACGAGAGTAATACCATTGCAGTAATAAAACGTTCAAGAGTTTAAACCAGTATGATAACCATTATTACATCCAAAGGGGTGGACTCGAAGGTCCGAACGCGACGATAACTAAACGACGACGAGCAACTCCATCGTTGACTTCCACAGGCATGATGACTGGGGGATCCGCATGCCCTAGAACTCCTCGTAGTCACTCCAGTACTCGTCCTCGCCTCCGACGTTCTCCTCTGAACAGCGGTAAGCAAGGGTGAGCACACTTATGGTTGGAGCTCAGCAAGTGGGGGAAACAATGCAAGGCTATCAAGGATAGGCTATGATTCACGACGGTAAGCATTTTATATGTTGGTCCAGTTTTATTAGCAAGCACCTAATTACTAGGTGTAAGTGTATACCAACCCACTTAACCTTAAAAGAAACCTCAAACCAAACCACCAACCCATGATTTGCATTAATCTTCAAGTTTATTAATCATGTGAGGGTCCAAGCCGCTCATGACCGTGAGCACGGCTGATCGATCGTTTTACACTCCGCAGGTTGTACACTTTACCCACGGCTCGCGTTCCCCATCTTGCTCGGGTTAGCTAGACCCTTAAACACTTCCAAGGTGAGTGGCTAGGGGTCCACTACGAAGCTTTTACAAAGGAAAGAAGAGAAACCAACGGCCACCGCAACAGCCATTACGGCGGCGGAGCGGACCATAACCCTCCCTAATGGTCGGCACCTTAGCCAAGGCTCGCTACCCCAAAAGAACCGGGCTATGCCCCTTCAACTCCGGCCCCCGTGCCCCTCTCGGAAAAGAGCTATCGGCTAACCCACTCTCCTAATTAATTGGCTAAGCCGAGCCATGTGGACTGTGGTTGTCTTGTTATCTTGGGTGGTTCTCCATGTTCCGATTATGAATCAAGTTATCTTGTTTTAAGCACACACACATTATATAAGCAAAGCCGAGATGTATAACATAAACGAGCATAACCAACTCATGTAAAGCAAACTAAGCATTTATCTACCCAAGCATTTGTTTAAACGGGGTTGATCAAGGTAAAGTGGTAAAGCATCTAGTCAAGTCCTTAGCTAGGTGTTTGCCCATCGGGTTTATGCATAACAACGGGAATAGTAAACATTGTTTAGCATGCGGTGTCATAGGTTCAAAAAGATTATGCGAGAGGGGGAAAGCCACTTGCCTTCCTCTACGTCTTTGAGTGAAATCCTCCTCGAAGACGAGGCTCTTCCCCGATCACCTCCGACGGGGAGCTCGGACGAAATAGGCACGATATCTACGAGTCACACATGAACAACAAACAATAAATAAAACAGTACACCAAACAGTAACAAAACTGGTAAATTTACTGTTTAAAAGATTCTACTCGTCGAGACGATCATTTCGGTATATAGAACGCTAAAAACGGAGTTAAAATTAAAAAGATATGATTAAAACGAGTTTACGGGGGCCTATACGCAAGAAAACTAAGTTTACGGGGATGTTTATAAATAAAATCGGGGCTAAAACATATTTACAAAATAAAACGAGAGGGGTCTAAGTGCAAAAAGGACTGAAAAGGACCTTTAACACTATTAACCGGGGTAGACGAGGGCTAGATTGTAAAAACCGGGACCTAACCGTAAAGATTCTTAAAGGTGGAAGGACCGGCTTGCTAAAGTTTAAAAACTCGGGGGCTCTTAAGGAAAAGGGCTGCGGCCGCACCGTGGATCTCGGATCCAACGGCCGACGACGCGTGCGTGCGCGCGTGGACCGCGTCGTGCACCGGTGCACGGGTCCACGGTGGACCGCCCTTTCAAAACGAAAGGGTATCGATGCGGGCCGTCCATCGCGGATCCAAGGGCCCCGGTCGTGAGTACGCGGGACGTGGCGGCGACGTCGCCGGGGAGACGGACGCGCGCGGCGGCGCTGCCGGAAACCTCGCCGGCGCACTCTATCCGGCTGCTCGGGGTGCCACTTTGCGCGCGCGGGCTCTACGCACGGTGGGGAGCACGCGAGCAAGGCTAGGTGGTCGGGGGGGTGGCATGGGCCTCACCGGCGGCCGGCACCGTAAGGGGGCGGTGCGGCTACTCCGGCGAGCCCGAGGAGACGGTGCTACGCGTAAAACGAGAGGGAAATTGAGCGGGGGATAACGCTTACCGCGCACGAGAGGATGACGGCGGGCCAACGGGTGGAGAGGAGGCGGCGGTGGAGGGGCTCGATAACGGCGGCGGCTCGGGCGACGCTCGGTGAGCTCGGGGCGCGGCCGCCACGGGCGTCGGGGACGAAGACCTGCGGCAACACGAGCTTGTCAAGCTCCTGGCGAACCCGAGGATAAGGAAATAGGAGCGGCGGAGGTGGTCCTTCACCGGCGGCGGCGTTTGCACGGCGGCGGCGGGCGCCGAGGGCGGCGGCGCGGGGAATTTAGTGCTCGAGCGCGTGTGCTAGCAAGACGCAGAGGCAAAGGGAGGCGCAGGAGTTCGTGCGCGAGCTTAAGTAGGAGCAAAGGGAGGAAGGCGAGGCGGGTAGGGGTCGGGACGGCCAGCGGCTTGCCATTGATGGCCGCGGCCATCACGGCTAGGGTTAAAAGATGGAAAGAAACGGTCCTAATTGATCACGGGAAGGTTAATTGCCTTAATTGACCGCAAGGAGAAGAAAGGAAGGTGGGGAGGCGGCCGGGCGCGGCGGGAATCACGCGGCGGCGCGGGCTCGGGGGGGGGGGGGGGGGGGGCGGGGGAGGAAGAAGAAAGGAAGGGGGGGAGGGGAGGCCGACAGGTGGGGCCCAGGCGTCAGCGTCTCGGTGAAAAAGAAAAAGGGGAGGGGAAGAGGTGGGCCGGCGCGGGGAGTTAGATGGGCCGCTTGGGCCACCCGGCCGAAAGGGAAGGCCGCTTTGGTTTCTTTTTTTTTCTTTTTCTTTTTCAAACTTCATTTTCAAACCAATATTCAATTCAAATTCAAATCAAACCTTTCAAACTTTTTCTCAAGAATTTTATAAACTTTTTAGAAACCACACAAGCAACCAAAAACCATGCAAGCCAACTGATGATGCACAACCACTTGTTGTCTCTAGGTTTATTAAATTATATTTAATATTTTAGAGTTCCATTTAAATAGCAATTTAAATTCTTTAAATCCTTAAGACTAGTTTAAGTTGCTACGTGATTTTAGTGATGGAATTTTTAGGGTGTCACAAATCCTACCCCCTTAAAGAGAATCTCGTCCCGAGATTCCGAAGACTTAGAGAACAGCTGAGGAAAGTCTTCCTTGAGTTCATCCTCTCTCTCCCAAGTTGCTTCTTCCTCAGTATGATGACTCCACTGTACTTTACACATTCTGATGATCTTACTCCTGGTAACTCTTTCTGACACATCCAAGATCTTAACAGGGTATTCTTTGTATGTCAAGTCATTCTCCATTTGTATATCCTCTAACTGTACCGGTTCTATTCTAACCTCACTTGTACATTTCTTCAGTTGTGATACATGGAACACATCATGAACTCCTGATAACCGTGCTGGCAACTCTAACTGCTATGCTACTTCTCCTTTCCGTTCCAAAATTTTGAAAGGTCCGATAAATCGAGGTGATAACTTCCCTCTGACATTAAACCTTCGTAATCCCCGAATAGGTGACACTCTGAGGTATGCATAATCACCGACTTCCAAAATCACCTCTCTTCGCCGAGGATCAGCATAACTCTTCTGTCTTGACTGTGCTGCTTTAAGATTCTCCCTTATGATTTCAACTTGCTTTTCTGCTTCCCGTATGCTGTCTGCTCCAAAGAGTTGTCTTTCACCAGTATGGTTCCAAAATAACGGTGTTCTACACTTCCTTCCATACAAAGCCTCAAAAGGTGCCATTTTGATGCTGGACTGATAGCTGTTGTTATAAGAGAACTCTGCATAAGGCAAACTCTTATCCCAACTGCCACTGTTCTTTAACGCACACGCTCTCAACATATCCTCAAGTATCTGATTTGTTCTCTCTGTCTGCCCATCTGTCTGAGGATGGTATGTTGAGCCGAAGTTTAACTTTGTATCCATCGATTCATGCGGCTTACGCCAAAACCGTGAAGTGAACTGTGTGCCCCGCTCGACACTATCTTCTTCGGTACCCCGTGCAAACACACTATCCTTGAATTATACAACTCGGCTAGCTTCACTCCTGTATAGGTCGTCTTCAACGGAATAAAGTGCACTACCTTAGTTAATCTATCCACAATAACCCAAATAGAGTCATACCCATCACGAGTATGAGGTAATCCCACTATGAAATCCATACCGATTTCCTTCCATTTCCACTCGGGTACCTTCGAGAGGTTGAAGCAATCCTCGCCGGTCTTTGATACTCGGCCTTCACTCTTTGACACACATCACACAAAGCTACATGAGCCGCTACATCTTTCTTCATCCCATACCACCGGTATCTCTGCTTCAAGTCCCGATACATCTTGGTACTACCGGGGTGTATAGAGTAAGGCGAATCATGTGCTTCCTTCAAAATAGCTTCTCTCAACTCATTGATCTCGGTACACAGTTACGTTCTTAAACCACACTGCTTGTTCCTTGCTCATCTTCTCGAATTCGGAACTTTGCCTAACTTAATCAACTTCCCGTATTCGCAATCTTGGCGTCGATCAACTGTCCCTTCCTGATATCCTGCTCAAGTGTCGACTCAATTTCTAATGCCAAAGTCTCACTTGAAGCAACCATTCCCAAGTTAAGTTGTGCCATCTCCCAACATAGCTCCTGAGGTAACAGGTGCCCTATCAGCATGCTAGTCTGTCCCTTCCGACTCAAAGCATCAGCCACAACATTTGCCTTTCCTGGATGGTACTGGATATCTAAATCATAATCTTTGATTAACTCCAACCACCTTCTTTGCCTCAAATTCAAATCCTTCTGAGTAAAGATATACTTGGACTCTTATGGTCGGTAAAGATCTTGCACTTGTTCCCAATCATGTAATGTCTCCAAATCTTCAATGCATGAACAACCGTAACTAACTCAAGATCATGAGTAGGGTAGTTCCGCTCATGTTTCCTTAACTTGTCTTGAAGCATAATCTACTACCTTTCCTTCTTGCATTAACACACATCCCAAACCTTGCCGAGAGGCATCACAGTATACATCGAACCCTTTGTGTATGTCTGGCATGATCAACACGAGTCTTTGTGGTCGGCCTCTTCTTCAACTCCTCAAAACTAGCCTGACACTTCTCATCCCACTTGAATTCTCTTCCTTTCTCGAGTAGAGTGGTAAGTGGCTTCACTATCTTAGAAAACCCTTCAATGAACCTCCGATAGTATCCTGCAAGTCCAAGGAAGCTTCTGATCTCCGGCACATTCTTAGGCGGACTCCAGTTCAATACATCCCGAACCTTGCTTGGATCAACTGCAATTCCTCCATCTGTGATGATGTGTCCGAGAAAAGAGACCTCCTTCAACCAGAAAGCACACTTGCTGAACTTGGCATACAGCTGATGTTCCCTTAGCTTCTGTAACACAAGCCTCAGATGTTCTTCATGTTCTTCTTCACTCCGAGAGAATACCAATATGTCATCAATGAACACCACAACGAACTTATCCAGATACTCCATGAATACCTTGTTCATCAAATACATAAAGTATCTTTGGTGCATTGGTTAGGCCAAAGGACATCACGGTGAACTCATATAACCCGTATCTAGATGTGAATGCTTGTCTTTGGTATATCATCCACTCGGATTTTTAAGCGGTGATAACCCGATCTAAGATCTATCTTAGAGAAGGCCTTAGCTCCTCTCATCTGATCAAACAAATCCTCAATCCGAGGTAATGGGTATTTATTCTTGATAGTACCTCATTAAGTGATCGATAGTCTATACACAACCTCCTAGATCCATCTTTTTTATCAACGAAGAGTGTGGGGGCTCCCCATGGTGATGAACTAGGACGGATAAACCCTTTGCTAAGTAGTTCTTCGATTTGTTTCTTTAATTCAGCTAGATCTTTAACATCCATTCTATATGGTTTTTTAGATATGGGAGCAGTACCAGGTATAAGTTCAATACTAAATTCAATGTCACGATCAGGTGGCATACCCGGCAAATCCTCCGGAAACACATCGGGGAATTCATTCACTATCCTTATATCCTCCAAGGCTTTGCCTTCAACGAGTTCACAATTCCTTTGCTTTGGATGAGGGTGCACTCACATATTCTACTCTCTCCCCTTGAGGACCGGTTAACGACGATCGACCTCTTCCGACACCTGAATAACTCCATCACAACTCCTTAACCAATCCATACCAAGAATGACATCTATTCCCCATGATTTTAGAACTACCGGATTAGCAAGAAAGTCTACCCCCATGATATTAATCTTTACTTGTGGGCATATATGACCGATTTTCATTTCTCCCCCGGGAGTGCTAACTATCGGTGGGTTCTTCATTGTGCTCATAGATAAGTTATATTTTGCCACAAATTGATCAATTATGAATGAATGTGATGCTCCTGAATCAAATAATACGGTAGCAGGTACAGAGTTGACGAAAAACGTACCCAATACCACGCCGGCGTCATTTTGAGCTTGCTCCACTGATACATGATTTACTCGGCCACGCACATGACTCTGCTGGCCTCTCTTGCTGGGTGTCTATGGAGTACGAGCTTGTGAAGATGGTTGCCCAGCCCTGTTTCCATTGTCTCTCTGCGGAGTCTGCATCACCCTCTTGGGACAATTGTTAGCATAATGCCCCAGCTCTCCACACTTGAAGCATCCACCAGGCTGAACAGGGTTGGTGTTTCTGACAGGTGCCCCAGAGTTATTGCTAGGTCGACTCAGTCGGGGGGTAGGAGCTGCGGGTGTCCGAGGATTGAAGCGCCGTGGCCGAAACGAGCGCCGCATTCGCATGTTACGTGGGTACTCCCCACCTTGACCACCGGGACGATATGGAGTCGAGCTCTGCCGAGAACGTAACGGGGACGGGTGTTACTGCTAGGCGCCCATGAGAGCGAAACTTGCGTTTCGTTCACCCATCTCCTTTCTCTTGCTTTCCAGCCCAATAGCTTTGTTCACCGGCGTACGAAAGTCCGGAAAGATGTGACTCTGCGGTTGATAGTTCAAAGGACCAATCAAGCCATCCGGGAACCTTTCTTGCCTCTTTGGATCGGTGTTGACTTCATCGGGTGCATAGCGTGACAAGTGAGTGAACTTGTCCGGATACTCGATCAACGACATATTGCCTTGCCTCGGTGACAAGAGCTCCCTCTCGCTTAAGCTTGAGAACCCCCGAAGGAATGTGGTAAGTACGGAAGTTGTCACGGAACTCTCCGCCAAGTGATGTTATGCTTGTTGGGATGAGCGATTGAGTACGCATCCCACCAATCTACGGCTTTGCCCCACAAGTCTTCCGACGGCATATAGGACTATCTCTCTATCAGTGCATTGCACGATCTCCAGCTTCTTAGTGATATTTTTCAGCCAGTCGTCAGCATCCAGTGGATCGGACGAGTGGGAAAACGTAGGGGGATGGTGGCTCATGAACTCCTTGTGCCTGTCCCTTGGTGGCGGGGGTAGCGGAGGGATCGACTGTGGTGGCTGGTTCTGTTGAGCTTGCATCTGCTGCACTGTGTTGGTGAGATTCTGAATCAGTTGCATCTGTGCTTTGCCGAAACCTTCTTGCATGTTTGGGTCCATTGCTTGGTTGATCGGTGGAGGTGGTGCTGGGTTTTGCTGATTTGCGATATGTGCCCGGATCACAGGCGGTACGTCTTGACCTCCTCCGGACCTGGTGTTTACCATCTGACCGTTAGAAAAATCATATCTCAGATAATTGTACTTGAATCATTGCATAAGAGGATAACTCAAAATGAAATAACAGCATGTTCTTCAGTTAAGACAGATTCTGTTGACCTCAAAGAATTATGTATAACTTTCTGTGTAATTATCCAATGACCACGAATTTTTACCAGATTATGATGTATAAAATTATGGAATCATCACAACTAGAATCACCTCATTTGGACATCTATAACTCGAGATAAAATTCAAACAGTACAGCTATATCAGCAGATATTTACAGATTCTGACATGTTCATTACTTCGTGCATAACTCCCAGAATAAATATTTTATACCATTGAATTTTTGACAGAAATTCATCCTCTAAATTTGTGAACTAACCCAACTGGTTTCATGTCATTTGGAGTTCTGTAGCTTGAGTTATAAACAAAACATTACTGGTATGTCATATGACTGCGAAAACAGATTTGATCCAATCAATCTTGCATAAGGGATTAAGCAATAACAACCGATAAAACCCAAACC
Source organism: Cenchrus americanus (assembly GCA_947561735.1). Taxonomy (NCBI): domain Eukaryota; kingdom Viridiplantae; phylum Streptophyta; class Magnoliopsida; order Poales; family Poaceae; genus Cenchrus; species Cenchrus americanus. The sequence continues at coordinate 200,692,446 of OX387240.1, forward strand.
ATTCTTTAATTAACTTAAAAATTCAGATTGCATAGTGGCCATCACTCCACCATACAATTCACAATTAAGCAAAGATCCAACTCAAACATGTTTGCAAACAGCATTCATTATTACAAGCAATTACGTTCACGCAGGAACGGTCTAGCGAAAGGTAAATGATAAGGGCGAACATCCTAGGATCCTAGCCAAGACGAGTAGTAGCTTCATCGGTGCCGTAACGGAGCCTCTTGCGCGGAGGGGAAGCTGTAGTCTGATATGGCTTGACTTCTGAGGGAGTCGCCGTCCCGCTAGGCCGTGCTTCCGGACGTGCTATCTTTGCCTGAGCAGCCTGCAACTCTTCATGATACTTGTTCATCTCCAAAGTTGCTCCCTCCAGATCTGCGTTCAGAGCAGCAGTCACCCGTGCCAAGACGTCGATGCGATCATTGCCTCCTGCTGGCACCACGGTCACTTCTGTGCCACTTGCACGTCGAGGCACATGGCGGTACTCCGATTGGAACAACTGCACCCGATTTGCATTGCAGATCGACCAGAGCGCCCTCCTTGCTGCATCATTCACCGCAGCATCATCCGTAGAGAACTGAGCTGTGCTATGGTGAGATGAGCGATACCTCCATCCTTCTGTATCATTCAGAGGCTTCCTGATGTAGACTCTGCAAGTGTAGTAGTCTCTCATTCCCGGCTCACTGAAATGCTTGGTCACATAGAGAGGCCTTATGGTATATCCCAGGTACCTCAGAACATCCCACAGAAGAATGCAGAACTGTCCATTCTCAGCTTCAGTAGAATGTTTGTGGTATTCAGCTCCGTGATAGCGGGGATTTTCATCCTCATCTTCCTCTGGGTTGCCAACGGCATTGTCACCATCATCCTCACCCACACTTGTCATCACCGGAGTCATCCGGGTCACCTCCTTCATCACCGAGCACCTGGATCGGCGGTGCGGGGGGTGCTTCCTCATTGGCCACGGGCGCCGGTGGGATCACAATGTCTCCATCTACGTACGCCTCTAGCACCTGTGCCATCGTACAGCTGTGGCTGTTCCAATGGCTCTTCTGGCTCCTCCTCCTCCATCTCGACCTCTTCAGGATCCTCCTCTTCTTCTTCTGGCTGGACCTCCTCTGGGTCTTCCTCCACCTCAACCTCTGGCTGGAACTCCTCCTGTTCCTCCTCAACATCTTCAAGACGATGGCGAGGGGCCAGCTGTCCAGAAGGAAAACGCCCACCAGTGCTCTTGCGAGGGGTCATGTAAGTCCTGGCCATCTGTCAAAGCAAAACTGATCTCAGAGTACAGAATAAATCAAAATGACAGTTTAAAATGATAAACAAAATTAAATTAGATTTTTAATGCGTAAATAAGATGATTTGAAGCATGATAAGGCTTTCTAGAACATGAATCCTTAATTTCGTCCATTTCTAACTAAGGCTGCGACCTACAGTCATCACGGCTCTGGTACCACTTTGTCACACCCGATTTTACAAGGAAACCGAATGCATCTCACGTGTGCGCCAGGATCATTTTACACACACATGATAGACAAAACGAGAGTAATACCATTGCAGTAATATAATGTTCAAGACTTTAAACCAGTATGATAACCATTATTACATCCAAGGGGGTGGACTTGAAGGTCCGAACACGACGATAACTAAACGACGACGAGCAACTCCATCGTTGACTTCCACAGGCATGATGACTGGGGGATCCGCATGCCCTAGAACTCCTCGTAGTCACTCCAGTACTTATCCTCGCCTCCGACGTTCTCCTCTGAACAGCGGTAAGCAAGGGTGAGCACACTTATGGTTGGAGCTCAGCAAGTGGGGGAAACAATGCAAGGCTATCAAGGATAGGCTATGGTTCACAGCGGTAAGCATTTTATATGTTGGTCCAGTTTTATTAGCAAGCACCTAATTACTAGGTGTAAGTGTATACCAACCCACTTAACCTTAAAAGAAACCTCAAACCAAACCACCAACCCATGATTTGCATTAATCTTCAAGTTCATTAATCATGTGAGGGTCCAAGCCGCTCATGACCGTGAGCACAGCTGATCGATCAGTTTAACACTCTGCAGAGGTTGTACACTTTACCCACAGCTCGTGTTCCCCATCTTGCCGGGTTAGCTAGACCCTTAAACACTTCCAAGGTGAGTGGCTAGGGGTCCACTACGAAGCCTTTACAAAGGAAAGAAGAGAAACCAACGACCCGCAACGATTCGGCGGCGGAGCGGACCATAACCCTCCCTAATGGTCGGCACCTTAGCCGGGGCTGCTACCCCAAAAGAACCGGGCTATACCCCTTCAACTCCGCCCCCTGTGCCCCTCTCGGAAAAGAGCTATCGGCTAACCCACTCTCCTAATTAATTGGCTAAGCGAGAGCCATGTGGACTGCGGTTGTCTTTGTTATCTTGGGTGGTTCTCCATGTTCCGATTATGAATCAAGTTATCTTGTTTTAAGCACACACACATTATATAAGCAAAGCTGAGATGTATAACATACACGAGAGCATAACCAACTCATGTAAAGCAAACTAAGCATTTATCTACCCCAAGCATTTGTTTAAACGGGGTTGATCAAGGTAAAGTGGTAAAGCATCTAGTCAAGTCCTTAGCTAGGTGTTTGCCCATCGAGTTTATGCATAACAACGGGAATAATAAACATTGTTTAGCATGCGGTGTCATAGGTTCAAAAAGATTATGCGAGAGGGGGAAAGCCACTTGCCTTCCTCTACGTCTTTGAGTGAAATCCTCCTAGAAGACGGACTCTTCCCGATCACCTCCGACAGGGAGCTCAGACGAAATAGGCACGATATCTACGAGTCAAACATGAACAACAAACAATAAATAAAACAGTACACCAAACAATAACAAAACCGGTAAATTTACTGTTTAAAAGATTCTACTCGTCGAGACGATCATTTCGGTATATAGAACGCTAAAAACGAAGTTAAAATGAGAAAGATATGATTAAATCAGTTTACAGGGGCCTATCTGCAAGAAAACTAAGTTTACAGGGCTGTTTATAAATAAAATCAGGGGCTAAAACATATTTACAAAATAAAACAGAGGGGTCTAAGTGCAAAAAGGAGTGGAAAGGACCTTTAACACTATTAACCAGGGTAGACAGGGGCTAGATTGTAAAAACCAGGACCTAACCGTAAAGATTCTTAAAGGTGGAAGGACCGGCTTGCTAAAGTTTAAAAACTCAGGGGCTCTTAAGGAAAAGGGCCACAGCCGCACCGTGGATCTCAGATCCAACGGCCGACGACTCGTGCGTGCGCCGTGGACCGCGTCGTGCACCCGGTGCACGGGTCCACGGTGGACCGCCATTTCAAAACGAAAGGGTATCTGATCTGGGCCGTCCATCGCGGATCCAAGGGCCCTGGTCGTGAGTACGCGGGACGCGGCAGCGACGTCGCCGGAGACGGCGCGCGCGCGGCGGCGCCTGTGCGAAACCTCGCCGGCGCACTCTATCCGGGCCGCTCGGGCGCCACCGCGCGCGCGCGCGGGCTCTACGCACAGCTGGGGAGCACGCGAGCAAGGCTAGGGGGTCAGGGGGGTGGCATGGGCCTCACCGGCGGCCGGCACCGTAAGGGGGCGGCGCGGCTACTTCGGCGAGCCCGAGGAGACGGTGCTACGCGCAAAACAGAGGGAAATTGAGCGGGGGATAACGCTTACCACGCACAGAGGATGACTGCGGGCCAACGGGTGGAGAGGAGGCGGCAGTGGAGGGGCTCGATGACGGCGGCGGCTCGGACGGCGCTCCGGTGAGCTCGGGGCGCGGCTGCCACGGGCGTCGGGGACGAAGACCTGCGACAACACGAGCTTGTCAAGCTCCTGGCGAACCCGAGGATAAGGAAATAGGAGCGGCGGAGGTGGTCCTTCACCGGCGGCGGCGTTTGCACGGCGGCGGCAGAAACCCGAGGCGGCGGCGCGGGGAAATTAGTGCTCGAGCGCGTGTGCTAGCAAGACGCAGAGGCAAAGGGAGGCGCAGGAGTTCGTGCGCGAGCTTAAGTAGGAGCAAAGGGAGGAAGGCGAGGCGGGTAGGGGACGGGACGGCCGGCGGCTTGCCATTGATGGCCGCGGCCATCACGGCTAGGGTTAAAAGATGGAAAGAAACGGTCCTAATTGATCACGGGAAGGTTAATTGCCTTAATTGACCGCAAGGAGAAGAAAGGAAGGTGGGGAGGCGGCGGGCACGGCGGGAAACACGCGGCGCGCGCGGGCTCGGGGGGGGGGGGGGGGGGGGGCGGGGCGGGAGGGAAGAAGAAAGGAAGGGGGAAAGGGGGAGGGGCGACGGGTGGGGCCCGGGCGTCAGCGTCTCGGTGAAAAAGAAAAAGGGGAGGGGAAGAGGTGGGCCGGCGCGGGGAGTTAGATGGGCCGCTTGGGCCACCCGGGCTGAAAGGGAGCCGGCGCTGGTTTCTTTTTTTTCTTTTTCTTTTTCAAACTTCATTTTCAAACCAATATTCAATTCAAATTCAAATCAAACCTTTCAAACTTTTTCTCAAGAATTTTATAAACTTTTTAGAAACCACACAAGCAACCAAAAACCATGCAAGCCAACTGATGATGCACAACCACTTGTTGTCTCTAGGTTTATTAAATTATATTTAATATTTTAGAGTTCCATTTAAATAGCAATTTAAATTCTTTAAATCCTTAAGACTAGTTTAAGTTGCTACGTGATTTTAGTGATGGAATTTTTTTTAGGGTGTCACAACGGTTACCTAGACAACTTGTGTCTTGCATGCAACCTACAAAACAACAATAGATGAAATTATGCATTGAGAGTGAGGTGTTTCATTATTGTTTCAAATATTTTTAGATGATGTGTCACTCTAGGTAATCGTGTTCATGACATCTACACTGAGACTGACCTAATGGTCTTAGAACAGCCCTAAAACCAAACCAAATCAGATATAAAAGAAAAATAATTTCAAATCACACCAAACATTCCATTACTCTAATATATCTAAACCAAACCAACTAAGGCCTTATTCGACTTTCCGTTTGGGATGGAGCTCCTGCCTAAGCGTCTTTGTGAAATCTGACTCGGAGAGAAGGTAAGACATCCCACCAAGTTTTTCACCTCTTACCATCATGGATCCCACTGTGGACTCGTCTGTGTGTTTTGCAAGTTCGGGGACTGGGATGACACGGACACACAAATTTAAGAACTGGCGTCGTACTTTACTCAGATATCTATACCCACGGGTGCGCAGAAGTCACAAGTCAATGGACGTCGTCATGCCTAATTTCCTCTCGAGCTTCCCATCTCATTTAAAAATAAGTTTAAATTGGTTGAGTTGTTGAGCTCACAACGCTACTTGAAAACAGAACTAGTCTGACTAAATTTCGTCACGTTAATGAACTAAATTCCCAAATATATGAGACTAAATGGTGACAAAAACTAGTCTTCTGACTTAAACTCCTTAGTAGGGGGAGGGGTAACTAAAAGTTGTTTTATTGCTCTCTCTCCTCATTTACTGCACAAGGAAAGGGAGAGAAGGAAGAGGGAGAGAGAACAATCTCAACTTTAATGCTCTTTAAATCTCACTTATCTTATAAACAGGAGGTGACTAAAATATTTTAGTCTGATTAATGTTATCCTGGGACCAGGGCAAATCCAACGGGAGGGCTGGAACCCCCCTAACCCCATGAATTCCATTGCAGTCCCCAAGTGCCCCACCCCAATTTCATGCGTAGATAAAGAGGAGGAAGAAGAAAAGGAGGGGGAATAAGGAAAAGAGAGGGAGAGGAAGAGGAGGAAGAAGTTGAGCCCCCTGTGACTCATCCTGAAAATCCACCCCTGCCTGACACTAAGAGTATGTTTGAATCAGGGTGACTAAAACATGTGAGAGTAAAGAGGGGCTAAAATTAGTCTTGGGGCTAAAATTTCTAGTAGGGGGCTTCCTCCCTCCTTATTAACGATCATCTTCATCCTCCTACAGTCCCACGGCGAGCCGCACCGTGGGAGAGGAGGGAGGAGAACGAAATCTGGACTTTAATGCTCTTTTAATATCACTTTAGCCTTTGCTTCTAAACATGGGGTGACTAAAATTTTTAGTCTAACTAATTTTAGTTAAGGGACTAAAGGTGATCTAATCATGCTCTACTTATCAAACACACTATTGTCTGTCAACGTGTCAAGGAGACTAGCACCACCGACACCTCTGCTTTTGCAACTCCACCGCATAGTTTTGTCCAAGCAATGCACGCAACAAGTCTTTGAACCGCACATGCAGTACTGTGACGATGAAAAAGACCCACGAGATCGTTCCAAATGCAAATGAAGAGTACTCCCTCCGGTGTGGTAAAGGAAGTCGTTTAGAACAGCGACACGGTCTCCAAAGTACAACTTTGACTTTCTATTTTTATAAAAATAATTATTAAAAACTAACATATGTATATTTCTATGAAAGTATTTTACAAGACAAATCTATTCATATAGTTTTCACATTTCCAAACTTAACGACTTAAAAGTTATGTATGATTTATAGTCCCAATGTTTGACTCAAAACTTGTCCAAAACGATTTCTTTTACCAAACCGGAGGGAGTATGTAACATCACTTAGGGCTTGTTTGGAAAATGGAGGATTCAAGTGGATGGAAGAGGATTGAAGGGGATTTTGAGAAATTTTGACTTATAATGGAAATTCCTCCACCCCAATGCCCTTCATTCCCCTTCATTCCACTGATTCCCAAACAAGCCCTTAGGGCTCCTTTGGATGGACAGGAGCATCCACCCAGGGTACCAAGCCCCTGACGGGGGATTCCACCGGCCACCAGGTTCCCAAGGTGGCGCCCCCAGGCTTGCCTACCATGTCGCTGTTTGGGAGCTTTGTCCGGGGGTATTTTGCCCAGACTTTTCCCATTTTTCTTTTTAAATAAAATATGAACCAAGACTTTTCCATTTTTCTTCTATAATAACAGCCATAATGCATTTTGCATATCATATGCAACATTAGTCACAAATACTAATCTGACACCTCTACATGTAAGATACACTGATAGTGAGTTGTAAAATACCTAACAACACTGAAGCCAGACACACCGAACTTCTTAGTTTTCACTGCACATCATTTTTCATGTTCATGCATGCTAGTGGTGTTGCAAAAAGAAAAAAGGAATTGATCCAAACAAAACCAAAATGCACACTCTGAAATTACTAGTGGCAATACTCTGAGACCGCTACCGGTCATCACGTAATGATGTTGTAACCTACTGAAATAATAATTGAAACAAATTACAAGGTATCTAGACTTTGCATATGTACATACCTTATATAAGGCAGACACAAAGGGTTTTTTACTTTTCACTGCTAGCAGCACTGGAGGGGGTAGAAAGCTGCAACACGAAACAATAAATATAAAATTAGTGACACCACTAGGGGATACCAAAGATTAAAAAAACTCAATTCCGTGGTTAAATAGCTATATAGTAAATAAGCCAATGACAAACTTTTACAGCTTATTCTATCAGATCACACTATGACAGTCCATAGAGTTCCATAATAGCTAACCATAGAAATCCATAGAGTTCTATCAAATCACACTATGACAGTCCATAGAGTTCCATAATAGCTAAATATGACATTCTATAGATCACACTATCGAGTGAAGGACCGATACGGCGAACCGAGAGGGGGGGGAGTGAATGGGAGCCGATAAAAATTCTTCTCGATGGAGATCGAAACTCCAACAAGATGAACGCGGCTTCCAACACACGTCTCCAACTCACTACCCAAGTTGGCCAAGCCCACGTAGCCACTGGAGTGCCACTGGACCTAGGAACCAACACACACGGCCTTCCTACTCGAGAATGCGGCGGAACACCAAACCTCGAGTCTTCGGACCCACACCGCGCCGACCGGGTGAGCACCACCGGTCGGGCCCGGTCCCTCGCCGGTGAAACCGAGCAACTTTCACTAAGTGGCTCTACACCGGCGACCGGTGAGACACACCGGTCGGTACCGATCGCGGCCCCGAAAGCCCCCAAGGCACCAAACAGGCCAACCGACCACCAACCCGACCCAAACTCGAAACGGCGGCACCACGGGACAACGGTGAGCACACCAAGACGTTCACCCGAGCAAAATCCCACCGTGGGTTGCACCGGTCGCACCGGTCATGAGCACCGGTCGGACCGGTGTAGCCTGGGCAGCTCGGGATGAACAGCACCCGCGGGTCAACTCCCTCAAATCCAACTCTAGATCTCCCGAATCGCTCCACGGAGTTGAACAAGACTTTGGGGATATCATGAACACCTCAAGAGGAGTCCATAGCCAAGTTTAATCCCACCAAAAACTCGTCCAAAAAGGAGGAATCGACGAAATCCCGCCGCGAGCACTACCAACCCAAGAACTCAAGAAACCCCGAAATCAAGCACCTTTACTCACGGATTTGGGAGGGGAATCACGGCCCTAAAGAACCACGAAGGGTTCCCACATATTTCCCCCATCAAATCCCCAAGAGAAAGATCCCGAAAACAACCCAAAGAAATCACCAAGAGAGGGGTCCGAAAATCACCACCAAGAACAACCGGGAAAAACACATCCAAACCTTGAGGAACCACGCCGAATCATCTATACATGAAACAAAGGTTCGTACAAGGTCTAGCAAGCCGCCCGATCATCCATCCCTCTCTACAAGATCTCTCCGTGAAGCTCTCTTGCTATTCCTATGGAAAACCTAAGGAAAATACGTGGAAAATAGGAAAACTAATGAGCTAGGGTTCCAAGAGTTGGCTGCCATCCTCTCACCTCTTGGGTTATATGGAGGCAACCGAATGTCTAAAATGCCCTTCTCTAACAACTAGGGATACAAGCCCCTCAAGGGCGGATTTGGAATTCTTGATTTCTTCACCATCGGATGGATGCCCGCGACCGCACCCCGCGTAGCCTCGACGCAAGCCATGCGATCCCGACGCGTGTCCTCCGCTTCGAAGATTCCGGAGCTGCGTCGTCGCACACCGGCGGACCCACCGGTCGGACCGGCCAGCGCCGCTTGCGCCTCCGTCTTCGGTTCTCGGTCTTGGCTTTGTGGATCAACCAAGGAACCTAGTGGTTTTCCGGTGAACCACTCGGAAACCCCGCGAGCTCGGTGTAGCCTCCGCCAATCTCCACTCATGACTTGGCTCCCACGTAGTCCCGGCTCGACCTTGGTTTTGAGGCTCAACCAAGAAACCGTCCACGACTTCATCTTGCTTTGTTCATGCCACCATGCGGCCCGCACTTGACCCCACCGGCCACCGGGTCCCTCGAACGAAGCCTACTTGTCTTCTCCACACCCGGAGGCCTCACCGCAATGACCTTTCGCGCTTGTTCTTCACCCGCACCAACACCCGTCAAGCCGCAACCCGCACCCGCAATACTTAGCCAAGAATCGACCCACACAACGTTGTCAATCACTCATCACACAAGGAAGCGACCATCCACCGGTCCTCGAACCACACATGGTCCTCAATCTCTCGTCGTATGGACCTCCCCGGGCCCACTACCTCGGTGGGTGCCGGGACCGACTACTCGGTGGGCCCCCGGGACTACCCGGCTTGCGCTACACGACACCCGAAGGCGTGGAGCACAAGGACTACACAGAGTAGTACTCGGTTAGGAAGCCGTGCATGTTCCGCACCGCGCGAGAGGATTCCTAGACGTACTCGACTAGTACTCTCTTCCTACTCCGACTTGTAACCCCGCCTCCCGACTATATAAGGCGAGGCAGGGATCGATCTCCCTCATCCAATCTCAGCTCATACAACCCACGCGCACTATTGCACCATCCCCGTAATCGTGCCCTATCAATCCCGTAGCTACGCAAAGGCATACGGGACGTAGGGTATTACGCACCTCGCGGCCCGAACCTCGTCTAAATTGTGTGCCACGTGTCTCTTCCTTCGAGTTACCGATCTCGGCGAGTCACATTCATCTACTTCGGGTACTCCCCGTAGTAGGTTGCCTGGCCTAAAACACCGACACCGGCGCGCCGGTAGGGGGTCTCGCTCGAGATCACATGGCGAACTCGACGGCTTCCGTTCACATCAAGCCAACCGTCGCCTTCAACCGCGGCGACACCTTCGTCTTCGGCGCACCGGGTCCGCACCGCCGATGGCGCGGGCTCCTTCCGGCGTCGCTTGATCATGCAACCCGACTCGAGGACGGCCTTGTGACGCTTCCCCGAAGTTGTCACGGGCAAGCTCGCCGGCAAGTTCGGCGAAATTTCGCTTTCCAACCTCCACGCTGACTTCGAGCTCGAGTCCGTCTCCAACTCGAACCCGACGTCGCCATGGGCCATCGCATGCGAGCCGGCTCCTCAGCCATCGCAGCGGCCCCGTCACTAGGCCGGCGCTCCGCGCGTGGCCCCCTCGTTCCCGGCCGGCCCGCACGGAGGTTCCCCGCACCACGCCGGCCGGCAAGGAGCCCGTACCCGAGTACAACTCGGACTCCGACGCCGTCCCCAACCGCGTCTCGGACTCCGACCCTCTCTCCCGAGTTCTTCTCGAACCCGGATTACGAGTTCGACTTCGGGTCGGATCCTGAGGAGCCCGAGTCCGAAGATGACTCCTCTGAGCTTCCCTTGTCAGGGCCAGCCTCGGGGCTGGTTATAAGATCGACGCCGGCCGGAAGATACGTCTACTGGCCAGACCGCAAACCTGCCGAACTGACAAAGGAGGACTCGCGCTACGTCGCCTACATCGACTCGCTACCGTTCCAGGAGGGAACACCACTAGCCCAGGCTGACTCAAACACACCAACTGAGGTGGCACCTTCTGAGCCAAGCTTGGGTACCCCCGATCGTCAAGTCTTCATGGCTGCCGGCGACACCCCGGGAACCTCAGGCACGGCCGCAGACAAGTACTTGGAGGACATCTCCGCAGACGAGCTGCCGTCGATGCCCCCGCGACGAGACCGACGCCAACGGGGACGCCCGGCGCGAACGTAACAGGAAGCGCAACGAACGACGCCGGCGGCTCAGAGACAACCTACCCATCCGCAACCTTGCGGAAGCTCTCGGCCGCTTGAGAGCAGAGTCCACACCACTCCCGAGCAATGCCTCATGTCGATCACAGCGATCGCACGCCAGGCTCAGGGCATACGAGCTGGGGAGGTCATTGCCAAGCTCGCTGAAGAAGCCTACTTCATGCGGGTCGACAAGAGAGTCGCCCAACCTCTCCCCGGCTAAGCCTCGCGACAACGAAGCTACTAGTCGCAGCGTCCGACCCCGGTCCCTAACCGTACTCGGGCGACATCCCGCCCGACCCAAACCGTCGACGCTCCACCGCCGGCGGACCCTCACGGCAAGACAACGGCAACCGAGAAGTCGTCCCCCACCGTGCCCCGGCCGGTGGCGGCGGCAACGACCCCGACGGCGGCGGCGGCCGACGGCGGCGGCTCCAACCACGGGGCCAACAAGAAGGCCGGAGGCGGCGGCGCCGCGGCGGCCGCGGCCACGCGCACAGCCACGCCTCCGGCGCCTCTCAAGGCGGGTACGACGCTCGCCAGAGAATCGAGGAATTACAGCAAAAGAAGTCGACGACCGCTGCTGAAGGCGACGGCTTCCCTGCTTTCTCACCCCGGCTTCGCAACCTGCTCCTCCCCGACAAGTTCAAGCCTTTGGGGATCACCAAGTACGACGCGAAGCAGGATCCCATCCAGTGGCTCCGATGCTACGCTCTCTCCATCGAGAACGCTGGCGGCAACAGTGACACCAAGTGCCTCTACTTCCCCTTCTGCCTGGACCAAGCACCACTCACGTGGCTCGAGTCGCTGGACAAGCACTCGATCGACAAGTGGGACCAGCTGAAGGAACAGTTCACGAGCAACTTCGCGGGCGCCATGGGCCGTTCGGGTACTCGCATGGACCTTGCCATGATCAAGCAGGAACAAGGCGAGACCCTCCGCAAGTACATGCGCCGCTTTTTCGACAAGCGCGCTACCGTCGTGGACGTCACCGACAAGGAGGTCATCGACCTCTTTCGGGACGGGCTCTACCATCACCGCACCTTTGAGGACTTCGGTCGACGCCGCCCCATGTCCATTCCCCACCTCAAGGACATGATCACGTCCTGGGCGGATGAAGAGGACAAGGCCAACACCAAGTACGACGCCATCCGCGGCAAGTCCAAGCAGAACCAGGGCGGCGGCGGCGCAACAAACCAAACCAAGGCGGCCGCAACAACAACAACAACAACAACAACAACAACAACAACAACAACTACTACTCGGGTCCCAACCGCAAGCGCAAGCCAGACAACACTGTCGCGGCTATCCAGCGCCCTCAGAAAGGGAACTCGAAGAAGAATTCCGGTGGGTTCAAAGAGCTGCTGAAGGAGAAGTGCCCGTGGCATCCAAACGGCAACCACACTACCGAGCAGTGCTACCAGCTCAGGCATGCACTCAAGGATACGCCGGAGCCACCGCACCCTCACGATCGAAGAACAAGAAGAAGGACGGCGACGACAACGACTTCCAAGAACCCGAGAAGACCGTCAACGTCCTCTTCGGCGGACTACCCGGCGGGCGGGAGCGAAGGCTACTCGCCGTGAAGTGATGTCCATTGAACCGGCGGTTATGACCCCTCTCGGGTGGTCGAGACACCCATCACCTTCTCCCGCGCGGACCAATGGACCGCTTCTCCGAACCAGGACGTTTCCCTCTCGTCCTGAAACCAACAATGGCGGGCTCTAAGCTCAACAAGGTGCTCATCGACGGCGGAAGCGGGCTCAACGTCCTCTTCACCAAGACCCTGAAGAAGATGAACCTTGACGTCACCCCCATGCTCGACAAGAGCAAGATGCCTTTCTACGGCATCGTCCCGTGCAACGCGGCCATCCCACTAGGCTCGGTGGTGCCGCCGCTACCTTCGGGGCGTCTCGCGACAACTACCGCACCGAGTACATCAAGTTCGAGGTCGCGGATATCGAGACTTCCTACCATGCCATCCTCGGCGGACGGCCATCGCCAAGTTCATGGCGGTGCCCCACTACACATACTTGGTACTCAAAATGCCAAGTCCAAACTCGGCGTACTCTCCCTCCAAGGGGACTTGAAGATCTCTCACGACTGCGATACAGAGGCCGTGGTGATCGCTTCAACAAACCAAGTACCCAACCCGATGATGGAAGTCTACGCTGCGTCGAAGAAGCTTGCCACAAGCGAACTCGACATTCCGGAGAAGTCTGACAGCGCCAACAAGCCTCAGCCACCTGAGGAGGTACTCGTCAGGGCGATCGACCTTGGAACAGGCGATCCCAGCAAGACCACCACCATCGGAGCCGGCCTCGACCCTAAATAGGAAGACGCGCTCATCAGCTTCCTTCGGGCTAACCGCGACATCTTCGCGTGGAAGCCGACGGACATGCCGGAGTGCCCGGGAGCCGATTGAGCACCGCCTCAACGTCGATCCAAAGGCCACCCCCAAGCGACAACACCTCCGACGCTTTGCCGACGACAGACGAGACGCCATCAAGAAGGAGCTCGCCAAGCTCCCCGGCGGCCGGCTTCATTCGAGAAGTCTTCCACCCTGAGTGGCTCGCCAACCCCGTCCTCGTCCGCAAGAAGAACTCGAACGAGTGGAGGATGTGCGTCGACTACACCGACCTCAACAAGCACTGCCCCAAGGACCCCTTCGGGCTGCCGCGGATTGATCAAGTCATCGACTCCACGGCGGGGGGCCGCGACCTCGCTCTCGCTTCCTCGACCGCTACTCCGGTACCACCGGATCGCAATCAAGGAGGAAGACCAGGAGAAGACCGCGTTCATCACCCCGTTTGGCGCGTCTTTGCTACACGACCATGTCTTTCGGGTTGAAGAACGCCGCGCTACCTACCAACGGGCCATCCAGGCTCGCTTCAAGCGGCAACTCAACAAGAACGTCGAGGCCTACGTGGATGACGTGGTTGTCAAAACCGGGGACTCCGGTACCCTCATCGACGACCTTGAAGAGACCTTCGCATCGCTACGCGAGTACCGCCGGAAGCTTAACCCGAACAAGTGCGTCTTCGGCGTCCCTTCGGGCAAACTACTCGGCTTGATCATCGCCCAACGCGGCATCGAAGCCAACCCCCGAGAAGATCTCCGCCATCACCAAAGCATGAAAGCTCCCACGAGCATCAAGGACGTCCGAAGCCGACGGGGTGCATGGCGGCATTGAACGATTCATCTCGAGGCTAGGAGAACGGGGCCTCCCCTTCTTCAAACTACTCAAGCATCACGAGAGGTTCGTGTGGACCACGAGAGGCGGATCAAGCCCTTGCCCGGCCTCAAGGACTTCTCCGTCGAAGCCGCCAATCCTCACGGCTCCTCACAAGGGCGAGCGATTCTTGCTCTACCTAGCCGCGACTACTCACGTGGTCGCATCTTGCCATCGTTGTCGAGCGGCGGGAAGACGGCCACGCCTATCCGGTCCCGGGCGCCCGGTCTACTTCGTCGGCGAGGTTCTATCGTAGTCCAAGGCTCGCTATCGGCCCGTGCGAAGCTCCCGTACGCTCTACTCATCACCTCGCGGAAGCTACGACACTACTTCCGGGAGTACTCGGTCTCTCCGTCGTCACCGACTACCCGCTCGGCGACATCCCGAGGAACCAAGACGCCACCGAAGGATCTCCAAATGGGCTCGTCGAGCTCGGCGCCCTCACCATCGACTTCAAGCCACGCACGGCCATCAAGTCGCAAGCACTAGTCGACTTCATGGCGAGTGGCGGGAGAACCGGCTACCTACTCCCACCGTGCGACCGCAGCATTGGGTGATGTACTTTGACGGCTCACTCAACCTCGAGGGCGCAGCGCGGGGGTACTCTTGATCTCTCCGACGGGCCAACAACTCAAGTACGTCCCGCGATCTTCCGGAAGGTCTCAAACAACGAAGCCGAGTACGAAGCCCTCTTACACGGGCTCCCGCCTCGCGGCTTCACTTGGCATCAAGCGGCTACTAGTCTACGGCGACTCCGCAAAGGGTCATCAATCAAGTCAACAAGTCTTGGGACCGCAACAAGGAGAACATGGACGCCATCTGCCTAGAAGTCCGCAAGCACGAGAACAAATTCTATGGTCTCGAGTTCCACCACATCGTTCGCGACAACAACGTTGCGGCGGACGTCCTCTCGAAGCTCGGATCCACCCGCGCCCAAGTACCCGCGGGCGTCTTCGTCCATGAGCTTCACGCGCCATCCATCCCGGAGCCGGCGCCACCGACCACCGCCCCGCCCCCATCAACCACCGGGCAGGAGGTCATGATGATCGACGTGGACCGGAGGCAACCCTTCATCGACTACCTCGCCGAGCGAGGGTCCCCTCCGACAAGAACGCAGCCGAACAACTCGTCCGCCGCGCCAAGTCTTACGTCCTCGTCGGCGATAAGCTTTACAAGCGAGGCGCATCTTCTCGGAGTACTCATGAAGTGCGTCCCTCGCGAAGAAGGCAAGGACATCTTGGAGGAGACCCACAAGGGCGTCGCGGCAACCACGCATCCTCCCGCACGCCGGTCGGCCAAGGCCTTCCGCGAGCCTTCTACCGGCCCACCGGCCACGGGCGATGCCGAAGAACTCGTCGAAGGTGCCAAGGATGTCGGTTCTTCGCCAAGCAGCAACACGTCCCCGCCTACAAGCTAGTCACCATACCGCCAACCTCGGCCCTTTGCCCGCCGGGGGCTCGACATGATTGGGCCTCTCGCCAACCGCGCCGGGAGGATTCAACGAGGTACCGGTGGCCATCGACAAGTTCACCAAGTGGATCGAGGTCAAGCCGGTCACATGCCCCAAGGTCGACGCGAGTACTCGACTTCCCGGATGAACTCGTACACCGCTACGGCTACCCCACCGCATCATCACGGACACGGGGTCTAACTTCAACAACCACCGCTTCGGGAGTACCGCGAGAACAGCCGGAATCGACGTCGATACGTCTCCGTCGCCCATCCACGGGCCAATGGACAAGTCGAGCGCGCCAATGGGATGGTGCTCGACGCCCTCAAGAAGCGGCTACACGACGTCGCTAACGCAAAAGGGGGCAAGTGGATCAAGGAACTACCCAACGCACTCGGGGGCCGCGGACTCAACCATCCAAGCCAACGGGGCAATCCCCCCTACTTCCCCGGGCTACGGCTCGAAGCCATCCTCCCCGCCGACGTCATATGGAACTCGCCGGCGGTGGAGCACTACGACGAAGGCGTCTCGAAGACAAGCGGACGAGTTGATATCGACGGCCCTCGAAGAAGCTCGCCGTGCCGCCCTCGTCCAATCGGCAAGGTACCTGGAGGGTATCCGACGCTACCACGATCGCAACGTCAAGGAACGCTCCTTCAACGTTGGAGATCTTGTCCTCCGCCGTATCCGAACACGGAAGGACTTCACAAGCTCGGCTCCCTCCTCTCGGGAAGGCCCCTTCACCGTGGCTAAGGTGACCGGCCGAGGCTCCTACCGCCTCCAAACACTTGAAGGCGAAGAAGTCAACAACTCGTGGAACGTCGACCGGCTCCGTCGATTCTACGCCTAGTCTACACGACTACTCCGGGTTCATGTCTACACGACTTCATCAACTTCCCTTGCCGCAAGCGACCCTCCGGTCCTCGGCTCCAAGTCTCCGGACTACTCTCCTCCGAGTCCGGCCCGTGCGGCTACCTACGGACCCCCGGGCCGCGACGAGCGTCAAGGACTCTAGCAGCGGTCTACCAAGAGACCACACTCCAAGATCCGCCCGCACGGCTACTTACGGATCCGCGATCCAGCCTACACGGCTACCTACGGATCACTCACTATAAGCGGATACCCGCCCCGCACTACTCGGTACCGTAAGCGGCCTTCGGATCCGTGGCGACTACTTGTAACTACGGCCCCGGCCACCCGTGTGTACTTCTTCGGTAATAAAGTTTGATTGTTCATCAACTTCTTTATCGTCTATTCCCCGCGACGGGACTACTAAGCCGAGTACTACTACTCGCACCTACTCCACGATGGGCGCTCCGCACTCGAGATCGCGGTTACGAGTACTCATTGATGGAACATCACATTTCATTGATATATGAAAAAGTTCATTACAACCTGTTTCCTACACAACTACGACTACTAGCTATCTATGCGGGGCTACCGGAGGTTCAACTTATCGGCTACCCGCTCCGCGATGGGAGCCATCTCGCTCCAAAGAACTCGCGTCATCGCTCATCCGAGCGAGTTGGCGGCTACCCCGCCGGCGACTACCTCCACCGGGGCCTTCGTGAAGTACGACTTCATGAAGGCCGCACCTGCTTCGGGATTGACTTGGCCATGTGCTTCACGTAGGCGGCCGGCCGGCTTGGCGCCTCACGAAGTCGATCCGCCAACGGAGCGATCTTGGGGCCGCCCCCGAGTGCGGCACCGGGAGCCTCGCGATCGGGAGGGCGGCCTCTTCAAGGTCCTTCGACCGGGGCCCGAGCGCCTCGCGCTCTTCGTTCAACCTCTCGCAAAGATTTGTAGCGCTTGGACGAGATCCCGTCGAGATGCAATCCGCAACTCCATGTGCTTCTCGCACTCGAAGGCCAACTCCTTGTAGTCGAGTTCAAGTACCGGCGGGCTTCCCGCTCCCGTAGAAGAGATTCTTCATGCCGACCTCCGAGGCCTTCGGCCGCTCTACTTGGCCTTCGAGTTCGCAACACCGAACACAACAACGGTCGAGCTTGATGACTCCCAACAAGTACCCGACAAGTCAAGAGACATACCTTTATTCTTGTTGCGGAGGCCTTTGTTCTTCCGCACCCGCCTCGTCGCCCTTCGCCCGCAAGTCCATCACATCGTTGTGGTACTTGGCGAAGGCGGCGTCAAGCTTCGACCGCATGGCGGCCGCATGCTTCCTCGACTTCACGAGCTGCTCCTCCGGGGCTTCGGCTCGCGAAGCCGTGTCGCCGTAGCCTTGCGGCGGATTCGACTTCTCGCGGGATCGCTCCGCGACGTCCCGCACAAGACAAGTTCACGTCAGCGCAGTACTCAACGCAAAGGGCCGGCTACTAGGGAGGCAACGGCCACGTACCTTCATCCATTGTTCGGCTCGCCGCATCGCCTCCGGATGCTGCGCCAACACCGCCGCTCGACAAGATCGTCGGCAAGCGCCTCAATCCCGCCACGGCTACTCGACGTAGCCTCCGTCATCGGCGCCGAGCGGATAGGCTCCGCGTCCCGGATCTCGGGGGATCGGATTGCCACTTCCGGGGCAACCCCCCGGCGACGTGGTAGCCGCCTCCCCCCCTCGGCGGACTTCTCGACGGTTTCCCCCATGGGCTCGGGGGCTCCTACCGCGGCCTTCGGAGCTTCCGGTGTCAACTCCTCGCATGGGCACCCCCGCGGGGATGTCACCTCTTTCGGCGCCCCGTCACCAAGGAACACGCGCATCGCATCTACGACTACTCTTTTTGGGGCTCTATAGCTTCGGGAGGAGTACTCACCTTCGACTACGACCGCCTCTCGCGCCGGCGCTTCGGCGCTCGGGGGCTCGGTCGCGGCTTGGGCTTCGGAGAGGGCTCCTCGACGGGCGGCGCGGCCTTTTCGCCTCTGCCGCCGGGGCTCCTCTCCGTCCCGGCTCAAGTCCGTGGATTTTCTCGCACAAGTATCCACGAGAGGGTCGTCGAGATAAAATCGACTACTACAATGAGTACTACTCACGAAGGCGTGGTACTTACAAGTTCGACCGGACGACGGCCACGGCCGGAGCACCGAGGATGCGGCGATGTCAACCGTCCACCCTCGGCGGGCGTTTCTTCTTGCGTCTCTTCGACTACCGCCTCCTCTACGGTGGCGGCGGCCGGTGCGGCACGTCTTCTCGCGTCCCCTCGCGGCTTCCGTCTCTTCAACGGCGGCGGACGCGGGTACTCCGCTCCCCTCCGGCGGGGGGCCGGCGCTCCACCGCGCCGGCGGTTCTTCGACGCGGGGGGGGCCGGACTTCGGCTTCCGACCGGTTCCCCCACCGTGGGCCACATGCCCTCATCGCCTTCCTCCACGGGCTCCGCCGGCGGCCTCTCCCCGCACACAAGGACGACTACTCGTCGGCACCGTACTCGATCACCGGGTACTTGACTACTCGCTCAAGATGACTTACCTCTCGGAGGCGTGGTCTCCGAGACCTTCATCTTCTTCGCTACCCGCTTCTTGGCGGGGTTGCGCGGCTTCCTTGGCGGCGCGGCAAGGCTAGCCTCCGTGCTAGCGGGGGGTCTTGTACAAGTGGCACATGAGGCAAGCCCGGACGGCTAAACCTCGACCGCAACCGGAAGCGGTCCCCGTAGCGTCTCCTCGTCTTCTTTGTCATCGAGGTATCCTCCA
The DNA here is from genome assembly GCA_947561735.1 of Cenchrus americanus. Taxonomy (NCBI): domain Eukaryota; kingdom Viridiplantae; phylum Streptophyta; class Magnoliopsida; order Poales; family Poaceae; genus Cenchrus; species Cenchrus americanus. The sequence continues at coordinate 200,711,724 of OX387240.1, forward strand.
CGATGACGGGATCGTCGTCGTCTCCGACTACTCGGCGCTCCTTCACCTTCTCCACCGTTGGGATCTCGATTCCGCTCGGTGGTGGCTGCGGCTCGGAGACAAACCGCTTCACATCATCCTCGCGCAAAAGACACAATGCGTCGGCACTCCGCTACAAGTGCCTACTACTCGACGAGGGGGGCACGCGCTACTTACCTCGTTGGGCGGGCGCGCGGCGGAGTACTCCTCGACGGGGCACGCCGTGTACTCCGCATGTCCTTGAAGATCCTCGACAACCTCTCGATGATGTCGTTGTCCTCGAGCTCGCCCCCCGCATCCGCGACGTGTCGTCTTCGCCGGTGTACTCGAAGCCCATCGTATCCCGCGCCGACGGGGGCCGGATCCGCGCTTCATAAAACCGAAGGCCACGTGTTCGGCCCTCGCTCCCGCATCCCGCCGGGGTCTTGATGCGTGCTAGCAACTCCGGGAGCCGGATCCCCTCCCCGCATGGTGGGCTCCGTGTTCCACCACTCTTGGTGCTTGGGCCGCCGTCCGCTCGGCTTCGGCGGCCTCGGGATGGTGGTTCGTGGTGTAGAACCATCTCGTCTTCCGGTCCGTGTTGGAGTCCACGAGCTTTTACGCCGTGTATCGCTCCGCGGCATCCTCCCTCGCCCGCGGATCCCGCCCCTCCGACTACTCGGGGTTGGAGGCGCCGAGCCGCGCTTCACGCGGAAAAACTTCCGAAGAGAACCCCAGTGCGGTTTGATTCCCAAGAAGGCTTCGCGAAGTGGACGAAGACAAAAGTGTGGAAGATACCGTTGGGGTTCAAGTTGAGGTACTCGATGCCATAGTACCTGAGAAGCCCCTTGAAGAAGTCACTCGCTGGGAGCGCAAGACCGCGCTCCACGAAGCGCGAGAACATCGGGATCTCGTCTTGTGCCTTCTCCATCGGATAGGGATCTCTGCGCGCGGATCTCCACATGTCGATCTCCTTCTCCCTGATGAACCCGCTGTTCAACAGGGTCAGCAAGTCTTCGGTCTTCACCTTCGATTTTTTCCACTCGCGGCTTGGGTCAGCCGAGCGGTGGAGATGTGGGCGGCGCCGCTCCGTGCGGCCGCGGTAGCCTCTCGCATGACTCCTCTTCTTCCCCGCCGGCTTTCGACGTCTTCGACGGGGACGGCTTCATCCTCCAAGTGCAAGGAGTCTTCACTCGCATCCGCTCGGGGGCTACCCTACAGCTTTCGGGTGGCGATGCGCTCGGATCTACTACGGCGGCGGCGCTCGGCCGGAGTGGATCTACTTCAAGATCCAAGTGGCGAATGACCGCGGCTCACTTGGGTGAAAAACCCTAAGGGTTTCGGCTTGTATTTATAAGCCAAAACGCCTCCGTAACGGGCGGCCGGATAAGTCCACGCGCGGCCGACTCGGCGGTCGCGCGTGACTCTTCGTATTCCACTAGTCGACGCGCCTCATCTCGGGGGCTCGGCTACTTCTACTTGACTACCCTCGGGACGCGGCTAGCCTCAAGAGCATCTCGGACACATTCTCCAAGAAGGCCCTTCAATTCGAGAGGAAGTACTCGACTCAAGGCTCGGGGGCTCCGTGCCACGTGTCCTTCGGTTTTTTCTCTCCGGATTTTTCGGGATTTTCTCGCCAAGACTTCGGATAGATCCTCGGCCCGAGCCCGCGGCTCGAGGCTCCTGGGGCTACTCCACGTGGATTGTGGTTCGCAAATTGCATCTTCTTGACGGCTCCGGCTTCAAGACAAGGCGAGCATTTTTGAAGACCTTCGAAGGCGCATTTCAAGGACGCTTGGGACTACACGAGAAGACTTCAAGATTGCTCAAACATCGATGGAGTACATTCCCGGCCTCGGGATGCTTCGACTACTCTTGAGGACTTTTGACTTGTAGCACTCGGGGACGCTTGAGGAGCGCTTGTTAAGGCCTTCAAGACTACTTGAAGCTATCCTTCTCGACTACAAAGTACTCGGGGGCTTGTCGTATGGACCTCCCCGGGCCCACTACCTCGGTGGGTGCCGGGACCGACTACTCGGTGGGCCCCCGGGACTACCGGCTTGCGCTACACGACACCCGAAGGCGTGGAGCACAAGGACTACACAGAGTAGTACTCGGTTAGGAAGCCGTGCATGTTCCGCACCGCGCAGAGGATTCCTAGACGTACTCGACTAGTACTCTCTTCCTACTCCGACTTGTAACCCCCGCCTCCCGACTATATAAGGCGAGGCAGGGATCGATCTCCCTCATCCAATCTCAGCTCATACAACCCACCCGGCGCACTATTGCACCATCCCGTAATCGTGCCCTATCAATCCGTAGCTACGCGGCAAAGACAGGACATAGGGTATTACGCACCTCGCGGCCCGAACCTCGTCTAAATTGTGTGCCACGTGTCTCTTCCTTCGAGTTACCGATCTCGGCGAGTCACATTCATCTACTTCGGGTACTCCCCGTAGTAGGTTGCCGGTCTAAAACATCGACAATCTCCCCCTTGATGAGTGCATTGACAACACCCACACGAAAGTAACAAGAGAGAAAAGAAAAAGAAAAGAAACGAATAAAAAGAAACTCTAACAAGCGATCGAAAACCAAACAAAGGCAAAGAGCAAGATCACTTGAAGAAGACAAGTCTCGGACCCCTTAGGCAAGGGCAACGGCTCGACACATCCGAGACAAAGCAAAGCTCAAGCAAAGAGCGCAAACCACCGAATCAAAGCTCGAACAACCACAAAGAGCTCCCCCCGCACACATGCAAGCTCCCCCGAACGAATGCACCTCCCCCCGGACCCGGATGCATGCAAGACACCACTTGAAACAGGGGCAGCCGCAACAACTCGCCACGACCGGTCGACCGGTCAACACCACCGGTCCGACCGGTGTGCAACATGTGAACAAAACCAAGACTCACACCCGCCGGACCGGTGACCCCGATCGGTCGACCGGTGCACAACGTGAGCCCGAAATGGCTCAAAACCACCTGAAAACCTTCTAAATGCACCCGGTAAGCCATTTCAAGCTCAAACTTCTCCCCCTTGTTGGCAATGCATGAATCAAGCCAAAAATGCAAAAAAAATGCAACCTAGAGCTTCTCAAATAGACAAAATTCAACAAAGAATGCTACACATGTCCAAATGAGCAAGTTAGATACTCTACAGCTTCGTATGGATCTTAACTACATGATCACCAAGTTTCACAGCCAATGGACGAAGCTAAGATGGATTTTGGCAATTTTGCGAAAAACTTGCCTCTCATGAGCAAAGGCCTAAACATGATCAAAGCATATCAAAATGGCAAAGCCACACAAACTTCATGCTAGGACAGCCATTCTAATCATAAGACCATCACAAACACCCACAAGCACCTCATGTCATGTCAAAGCCACCGAGCCATGTGCCTACTTCTATGTATGAGACTTCTCATTGGTAGGCATCATGCAACGGTTTAGCACCCAAAGCGAATTAAATTCAGCACATATGACATGGGAACATATTTTCCAAGCATTTTTCATTTCATTTTCAGATTTGTAAATGGTACATGAAATGTCTTTGCGACAAAAAGGAACTTATGCCCCTCCACAAGATAGAACAAGAGGGCTAAACATTCATGGTGGCAAATGAGCCTTTGGCCCCATATGATCAATAAACTAGCTATCCAACCACAAATTAAGCATAGCAAGGCCACAAAACATGTCAAGAGCATGTAAAGGCATTTACACATGAGAGAGCATACATGTGACATTTTTCAAAAGCATAGCTATCAACCATGGATTATTCATCAAGATCATCAAGAGCTAAGCCAAACTAACCGAAGCATACCAAACAAGCTCACAAAGACATATATCTCATTCCATGGTGAACAATGTATATGAGAGAAGCTTTTCCTATCCAATGCATATGATACAAAATGCATGCAATCTAAGATACAAGGATGCCTATACATCATGTTACATATGACATGCCAAATGCAAGAAATGCACAAAGAAAAGCTATACAAAGCTACAACCGGCTCCTCGAGGGGAGGCAAAACGGGCTCGACACCAACGGCAAACGAGAGCTCCCACACACCCAACTCAAGAAATCAAGCACACACCAAGTTCTCCCCGCAAACAAGTGAAAGTTGCTTGATCTAGGGGTTTGGTGAAAATATCGGCTAGTTGGTCATGTGTGGGTACATGGATCAAAGCTATCTTCCCTTTTTCTACGTTGTCTCTCAGAAAATGAAACCTCACTTCTATGTGCATGGTTTTGGAATGGAGCACCGGGTTCTTTGCAACACTTATGGCACCGGTGCTATCACATTGAAGTCGGACATGAGTATACTCCTCACCAAAGTCACTCATGGTGTAGGTGATCCAAAGGAGCCGAGAGCAACAACTAGCAACGGCAACATACTCGGCCTCGGTCGTGGATTGAGCAACACTCGACCGCTTGCGGGAAGACCAAGACACCAAAGAGGAACCCAAAACCGGCAAGTCCCGCAGGTGGACTTCCTATCCAACCGACACCCGGCGAAATCCGCATCCGAAAAACCATGAAGCGCTAAAGAAGAGGACGCGGAGTACCGAAGGCCGAAGTCGGGAGTGTGACGCAAGTACCCGAAAATTCTCTTCACCGCTTGCCGATGCGAAGTCCTCGGAGACGCTTGAAAACGAGCGCACGTACACACCGAGTACCGTATGTCCGGCCTCGTCGCCGTCAAGTAGAGGAGTGACCCGATCATGCTCCGGTACTCCTTCCGGTCCACGTGTTCACCTTCCTCGTCCGCATCAAGAGCCGTAGTCGTACTCATCGGCGTCGTCATAGCCTTGGAGTCCTCCATCTTCAATTTCCGCACAATGTCCTTGGTGTACTTAGCCCGGTGCACAAATGTTCCTTCCTTTGATTGCTTGATTTGTAGCCCGAGGAAGAACCGCAACTCGCCCATCATACTCATCTCAAACTCCCTCGCTCATATCATCTCGCAAACCTCGCAACAAGAGAGTTAGACGAGCCACCAAAGACAATATCATCCACGTACACCCGCACAATCGGGATATCTCCCGCCTCGCCTCGGCAAAAACAAGGTCCGATCGACCTTCCCCGTCTCAAAGCCTCTCGCAAACAAGAACCCCCTCAACCCTCGCCATACCAAGCTCTAGGCGCCGCTTCAACCCATACGGCGCCTTCCTCAACTTGTACACCGGTGGGGGTACTTCTCACTCTCAAACCCCCGAGGTCGCCTCACATACACTTCTTCCTCCAACACACCATTCGGAAAGCACTCTTCACATCCATTTGGTGCAACTTGAACCCTTTAGCCACGTAAAAGGCTAGAAGGATCCTAATCGTCTCCAAACGGGCTACGGGAGCAAAGGTCTCCTCGTAGTCGATCCCCTCCTTCTGACTGAACCCCTGAGCAACAAGTCTCGACTTGTTCCTCACAACCTCACCTTTCTCTCCCTCTTTGTTTTTCCACACCCACTTTGTACCAATCGGCTTACACCCTGGGGGAGGGTCAACCAACTCCCACACCTGATTCCTCTCAAAGTTCTCCAACTCCTCATGCATCGAATTAACCCAATTGTGATCAGATAGTGCGTGTCCAATGTCTTTGGGCTCGAAAGAAGCAACAAATGCAGCATGAGCGAAATGAGAGTTGTTCCGAACCCTCGACCGTGTAGTGCGTTCATTCATGTCGCCGATGATCCTCGAAGCTGGGTGATCCACTTGTACTCGCCGGGGAGGTTCTCGCCTTGATGCTACCTCCCCCTCAACATCAGCTTCTCCTTGTTCTTGATTTGTCGTCGTAGGTGTAGCGAGAGGGTCCATCCATCATCGTAGTCGAAGTAGTGGGTACATGTTCGACGGGGGCGCCACACCGCCATCTTCATCCTCTCCATGTTCATGCTCCTCCTCCCGAAAGATCTCCTCGCCAAACTCATCATCACCCGCACACTCAAAGACAAGCCGACTACGTGGCTCGTCTCGTCGAAGGTTACCTCGCAAGTCTCCACGATTTGGTTAGTTTCAAGATTGAGCACACGATATGCTCTAGAGTGAGATGCATAACCAAAGAAAATACCATCGACGGACCTAGCCTCAAACTTATCCAACTTCCCCGCCTTTCTTCGAATGAAACACTTGCAACCAAAGACATGGAAGTGGCTCACCTTGGGTGTGCGACCATGCATCAACTCATAGCATGTCTTCTTCTTGTGCACTCGAGGTATATCCCGTTCGACACATAGCACGCGGTATTCACCGCCTCACCCAATACCTCCTTGGAGTCCTATGCTCATGGTGTAGGTGATCCAAAGGAGCCGAGAGCAACAACTAGCGCGGCAACATACTCGGCCTCGGCCGTGGATTGAGCAACACTCGACCGCTTGCGGGAAGACCAAGACACCAAAGAGGAACCCAAAAACGGCAAGTCCCGCAGGTGGACTTCCTATCCAACCGACACCCGCGAAATCCGCATCCGAAAAACCATGAAGCGCTAAAGAAGAGGACGCGGAGTACCGAAGGCCGAAGTCGGGAGTGTGACGCAAGTACCTAAAAATTCTCTTCATCGCTTGCCGATGCGAAGTCCTCGGAGACGCTTGAAAACGAGCGCACGGACACACCGAGTACCGTATGTCCGGCCTCGTCGCCGTCAAGTAGAGGAGTGACCCGATCATGCTCCGGTACTCCTTCCGGTCCACGTGTTCACCTTCCTCGTCCGCATCAAGAGCCGTAGTCGTACTCATCGGCGTCGTCATAGCCTTGGAGTCCTCCATCTTCAATTTCCGCACAATGTCCTTGGTGTACTTAGCCCGGTGCACAAATGTTCCTTCCTTTGATTGCTTGATTTGTAGCCCGAGGAAGAACCGCAACTCGCCCATCATACTCATCTCAAACTCCCCGCTCATATCATCCGCAAACCTCGCAACAAGAGAGTTAGACGAGCCACCAAAGACAATATCATCCACGTACACCCGCACAATCGGGATATCTCTCGCCCTCCCCTCGGCAAAAACAAGGTCCGATCGACCTTCCCCGTCTCAAAGCCTCTCGCAAACAAGAACCCCCTCAACCCTGCCATACCAAGCTCTAGGCGCCCGCTTCAACCCATACGGCCGCCTTCCTCAACTTGTACACCCGGTGGGGGTACTTCTCACTCTCAAACCCCGGAGGTCGCCTCACATACACTTCTTCCTCCAACACACCATTCGGAAAGCACTCTTCACATCCATTTGGTGCAACTTGAACCCTTTAGCCACGTAAAAGGCTAGAAGGATCCTAATCGTCTCCAAACGGGCTACGGGAGCAAAAGTCTCCTCGTAGTCGATCCCCTCCTTCGACCGAACCCTTGAGCAACAAGTCTCGACTTGTTCCTCACAACCTCACCTTTCTCTCCCTCTTTGTTTTTCCACACCCACTTTGTACCAATCGGCTTACACCCCGGGGGAGGGTCAACCAACTCCCACACCCCGATTCCTCTCAAAGTTCTCCAACTCCTCATGCATCGAATTAACCCAATTGTGATCAGATAGTGCGTGTCCAATGTCTTTGGGCTCGAAAGAAGCAACAAATGCAGCATGAGCGAAATGAGAGTTGTTCCGAACCCTCGACCGTGTAGTGCGTTCATTCATGTCGCCGATGATCCTCGAAGCTGGGTGATCCACTTGTACTCGCCGGGGAGGTTCTCGCCTTGATGCTACCTCCCCCTCAACATCAGCTTCTCCTTGTTCTTGATTTGTCGTCGTAGGTGTAGCAGAGGGTCCATCCATCATCGTAGTCGAAGTAGTGGGTACATGTTCAGCGGGGGCGCCACACCGCCATCTTCATCCTCTCCATGTTCATGCTCCTCCTCCCGAAAGATCTCCTCGCCAAACTCATCATCACCGCACACTCAAAGACAAGCTGACTACGTGGCTCTGTCTCGTCGAAGGTTACCTCGCAAGTCTCCACGATTTGGTTAGTTTCAAGATTGAGCACACGATATGCTCTAGAGTGAGATGCATAACCAAAGAAAATACCATCGACAGACCTAGCCTCAAACTTATCCAACTTCCTGCCTTTCTTCGAATGAAACACTTGCAACCAAAGACATGGAAGTGGCTCACCTTGGGTGTGCGACCATGCATCAACTCATAGCATGTCTTCTTCTTGTGCACTCGAGGTATATCCCGTTCGACACATAGCACGCGGTATTCACCGCCTCGGCCCAATACCTCCTTGGAGTCCTATGCTCATCAAGCATCGTCCGAGCCATCTCGCACAAGGTCCTCGTTCTTCCTTTCCACCACACCATTCGGGGAGGCGTATACGGACTCGAAAACTCGGTGCTCAAGTCCCAAGTCATGGCAAAAGGTTTCAAAACGAGAGTTTCTGAATTCCGAGCCATTATCACTGCGGATAGCTCGTATGGCATCTCCGTGCCTCTCGTTTCTCAACCTCAAGACTAGATCTCGAACAAAACCAAACATCTCCCCCTTATCCTCAAGAAAGAACACCCACACATACCGAGAGTAGTCGTCCACCACAACAAGAACATACCACTTCCCACCCGCATCGCACACGAGCCGGGCCAACAAGGTCCATATGGAGCAGCCTCGCATGGACGCTCAATCATCACATCGGTGAGAGGCGAGTGAGAAGAGGCCACCATCTTGGCATGCCTACACGGAGCACAAACCAACTCTTTCTCAAGCCTCAACCGTGGCAATCCTCGGACCAAATTGAGTTTACTCAAGCGAGACAAGAGGTCAAAGCTCAAGTGACCCAACTTCCTATGCCACTTCCACAACTCACTCGAAGAACCAGCCAAGAAACAACGCTCCACACCCGAAGACTGAGAAAAATCAGCACGAAACACCTGACCCTCGGGAACGACCATACATACAAGGTCCCCTCGAGAGTCCACAATCCGAGAACCACCTGGCCGAAACAACACCTCAAAGCCCTCATCCAACAACTGGGACACAGAAAGCAAATTGTACCCCAGCGATTGAACAAGAGCAACACGCCTCAGAGTGATCTTGTCACTCACTTTGATCTCACCTTCCCGAAAGCACACGCCCACGCCCATTGTCCCCAAAGGTGATGTACCTCTTCGTCACCACGGGACGAGACTTGAGAACCACCCCTGTCTCCGGTCATATGCCTCGAGCAACCGAGTCAATCAACCAAATGTTCTTCAAGTCTCCCACCCGAAATTCAAAAATAAGCACGTGAGCGAACAAACGACTCAAAGACCGGGGTTAGCACCAAAAGAGGAAAACCGGTGCCGAGCCATTTGCTCGAAAGTGGGGTTAGCACCAACCAAAGCATCTCTCCTACCAAAGCTATCTCCACGAACACCACCACGGTAACCACCCCGAGGGAACCACCCCTCTCGCCCGGAGGAGGACCAAATCCACGCAAGAAAGCCCGTGGAACGTCCCTCCTCTCCAACTCAAAGCTCGCATGGACGCTCGCTCATCACATCGGTGAGAGGCGAGTGAGAAGAGGCCACCATCCGGGCATGCCTACATGGAGCACAAACCAACTCTTTCTCAAACCTCAACCGTGGCAATCCTCAGACCAAATTGAGTTTACTCAAGCGAGACAAGAGGTCAAAGCTCAAGTGACCCAACTTCCTATGCCACTTCCACAACTCACTTGAAGAACTAGCCAAGAAACAACGCTCCACACCTGAAGACGAGAAAAATCAGCACGAAACACCTGACCCTCGGGAACGACCATACGTACAAGGTCCCCTCGAGAGTCCACAATCCGAGAACCACCTCGGCCGAAACAACACCTCAAAGCCCTCATTCAACAACGGGACACGAAAGCAAATTGTACCCCAGCGATTGAACAAGAGCAACACGCCTCAGAGTGATCTTGTCACTCACTTTGATCTCACCTTCTGAAAGCACACGCCCACGCCCATTGTCCCCAAAGGTGATGTACCTCTTCGTCACCACGGGACGAGACTTGAGAACCACCCCCGTCTCTCGGTCATATGCCTCGAGCAACCGGAGTCAATCAACCAAATGTTCTTCAAGTCTCCCACCCGAAATTCAAAAATAAGCACGTGAGCGAACAAACGACTCAAGACCGGGGTTAGCACCAAAAGAGGAAAACCGAAGCCGAGCCATTTGCTCGAAAGTGGGGTTAGCACCAACCAAAGCATCTCTCCTACCAAAGCTATCTCCACGAACACCACCACGATAACCACCCCGAGGGAACCACCCCTCTCTCGCCCGGAGGAGGACCAAATCCACGCAAGAAAGCCCGTGGAACGTCCCTCCTCTCCAACTCTAAGCTACGACCCCTCCGATCCCCGTATTGAGCACGAGGAGGAGAACGCCTAGCAACCGACCACCCGCACCCTTTCCGCCCCGCCCACTAGAACCACGACCACCGAAACAACCCTCGCACCCGTACGAGCTCGAAACCCAAACGGTCCGTCCGTCCCGTGCCCGCACCGGTCCGACCGGTGCCCCACACCGTCCGACCGGTGTGACTCGGGCAACGAGACCTCCAAGCACCTTCTTCTCTCCCCAAGCCCGAACTCGTCCTCACACTCGCCTTGGCCCCGGGCATCTCGCATACGAGGCTCGAGTACACCGTCGGAAGGGTGGTACTTGTCCTTGTTAGCCCACTCCTTTGCCATTCTCTCCTCTCGCTTCCTCTTGAAGCAAAACTCCTCCTTATGGCCATCTCTCCCACAATAGCCACAATGGAACCTCACAAGCTTAGGATTTGGCTTGGGATGTGGCTGCTCACTCGGGTTCTCTCCACTCAACTCCTCCACCGGTTTCTCACCGCTAGCCTTCTCACACTCCTTCCCAAAGAACACTTTCCCCGAAGTGCTCACAAACTTGATAGGCTTTCGGAGATCATTTGTGGGTTTAGGAAATGTGGGTGGAGGCGGGGTTGTGTCTAGTCGGTTCCTAAGATGGTTGGGTTTTGGAGGGAAATCATTTTTGTGGTGGGTTTTTGGTGGCTTCGGATATTCTCTCCACTTCCCTCACCAACCTTGTTAGCCCCAAGCCCCTCACCATCTTGCCTCTTGAAGGCCTCGATCATCATCTTCAACCGAGGCTCATGACCGACAACCAACCCATCAACTTCCTCAAGTCATCATTCTCATCCTGCAAACGATCAACATAATGTGCAAGCTCCAAATTTTTCAATGCATGCAATTCACAGGTAGAGCAAGATGTAGGCATGGGTTCCTTCAATTTAGCCTCGAGCGAACTAGTGTAAGCATGCATCTCATCAATCTTAGCATGCAAAACAGGGCAAGAAGTGCAAGCACCTAGCAAAGCAGTCTAGACTTAAGCTCAGCCACTTCAACCCTAAGCACATCTAGTTCCTCACACTTGGAGGCATGCTTCTCCTTAAACAATGCAAGATCGACAAGGAATATGGAGCAATCAAAGACAATCATTCTCATCCGAAACAACGGGGCTAGCCTTAAGCGAATCAATCTCAAGCTTGCTATCAAGCACCCGTGTCTCTAGCTCGGCCCACTCTAGTCCTAGCATCCTCGAGTGAAGCCCTAAGCTCTTTTCTCATTTTCTTGGCCTCTCTAAGCATGTCATCACGGTTATCAAGCAAAGAGCCAAGCCTCTCATTCTCCCGGAGCAAGAAGGGAAGTTCATCACGCACCTCGTCGTCGGACTCGCAGTCCGAGTCGCTCCGTGTGCTCTTCTTGCCGCCGGAGCTCGGCGCCATGGTGCGAAGCCATCTCTCGCGGGCGCCCTCGGCCCCGCTCGGGTTCTTGGATGACTTCTTGTTCTTGCGGCGATCTCCCTCGTCTTCACTGCTACTCGAGCTCGAGGTGGAGTACGCGGAACTGGAGTCGACGTCGCTCGCTCCAACCATCGCTCGGGCCTTGCCTCGGCTCTCCTTCTTCCTCGATCGCCGCTCATCCTTGTACTTGTTCTTGTGCTTGCTCTTGTGGTCGCGCCTCGAACGGTGCTTGCCGTCCATCCTCGGCTTGTGCTTGTAGCTATCCTTGTTCTCGGCCTTCTCCGGGCAGTCGGCGACGAAGTGTCCCGGCTTGCCGCACTGGAAGCCCGTCCTCGTGTTCCTCCTCATGTTCACGCGGTTCTCGTGCAGCCTCTCGAACCGCCTCGTCAACGGCGCCGGCCTCGTCCTCTCCAAGGTCATCAAACTCCTCATCCGGCATAGACATCAAAGAGGAAAAAGAGAACATCCTAGTGGATGGGTTAGAGTTAGCCTTTCCTTTGGAACCACCAACGAGGGCAAGACTATGGGAATCGGTCGGTCCCTCGAGCTTGCGATCATGCCTCTATCCACCTCGGCCGACTTGAGCTTCGAGAACGGCCTCGTTCACCGTCGAGTGTCATACTTCTCCGACTCCACAATGGTCTCGAACTTTCCGCCCCAAATCGTACGATCCAAAGAGTGTAAGAGCTTGACAGCTCTATCATGATCATCGTACGGGAGCACGTCCACATTGGCCCTCATGTTGTTCACAACCATCGTGAACCTCTGAAATAAGGCATCGATGGACTCACCGGGGAGATGAGTGAAGTTCTCATACTCTCTCCTGTAGGTCGCATACATTCATGCCTGAACCTGGGCATTCCCAACATGAGCCTCCTTCAACACCGCCCAAATCCTACAAGCCAAGTGCTCGGTGTGCACCCGATCGAACTCGGGCCGACACAAAGCACGAAACAAGTAGTCGACCGCCTTATTGTTGGCGTCGAATCGTCCCTCGATCTCGGAGCGAGGAAGTCCATCTACCGGACATAGCTCGTGTCCACCGTGACATCCCAAAGGATCCGACCCTTTCCGCGGAGAAAAGCACCCATCCGCTTGCTCCACATCCGGTAGTTCTTGCCATCGAAGTGTGGAGGACGCGAACCCCGTTCTCGGTACGCCATCCTTGGATCTTAGACGGTTAGAGTCAACAAATGTCGGGCATACACCCCGGTACTCATGCAAGGAAGGAGGAAGAGTAGAAGACGATTCCTACTAGAATTCCCTTGTACTCCTACTAGGACTCGCTCTGTGTACTCCTACTAGGACTCTCGCCTTGTAACCGACTAGGAACCCGCCCCCCGGACTATATAAAGGAGGGCCGGGTACCTAGCCGCACATCCTCAATCCCTCCGGGACAACCCAACACCAAGCGCGGGCGCCATACTTGATCCCCCAAACAGGACGTAGGGCTCTCCACCTTGGCGGCCCGAACCCGTATAAATCTTGTGTCCCGTGTCCTTGCGCATACCTTCGAGTTCTCGGTCTCCCGATCACGATCCCCACCGCACAATCTCTTGCCTCGGGTACCCCCTTGGTAGGTTTGCCGGTCTAAAACACCGACACCGGCGCGCCGGTAGGGGAAATCATCACCACCGGCGACTTCGAAGGACCCTCGTCAACAAGATCAATCTACTCGTCGACTCGCCGAGATCCATTGAAGCAAGTCGCCTTGCTCTTGTCAAAGCGTAATCAATTTTCCTACGCCGCGCTTCCGGTTGCTTCGGCACGTCGCGCGGCTCGTCACGCGGCTCGTCGCGCCCCTCGTCGTCGACTACTCCGCCTCGCGTAGAGCTCGTCGTCGACTACTTGGTCTTCGCCGCGCGTCCGGGGTGCCTCGGCACGTCGCGCGGCTCATCACGCGGCTCGTCGTGCCGCTCGTCGTCGACTACTCGGGCTCGTCGTTGACTACTTCTCCTACGCCGCGCGTCCGGGTGCCTCGGCACGTCGCGCGGCTCGTCACACGGCTCCTCGCGCCGCTCGTCGTCGACTACTCGGGCTCGTCGTCGACTACTTCGCCGACGCCGCGTGTCCGGGTGCCTCAGCACGTTGCGCGGCTCGTCACGCGGCTCATCGCGCCGCTCGTCGTCGACTACTCCCGCCTCGGGCGAGCTCGTCGTCGTCGACTACTTTGCCTCCGCGCGTGTGCGGGTGCCTCGGCACGTCGCGTGGCTCGTCATGCGGCTCGTCATGCGGCTCGTCGCGCCGCTCGTCGTTGACTACTGCGCCTCGCGCGAGCTCGTCGTCGACTACTTCGTCTTCTCCGCGCGTCCGGGTGCCTCGGCACGTCGCGCGGCTCGTCATGCGGCTCGTCATGCGGCTCGTCACGCCGCTCGTCGTCGACTACTCCGCCTCGCGCGAGCTCGTCGTCGACTACTTCGTCTCTGCGCGCGCGTCGGGGTGCCTCGGCACGTCGCGCGGCTCGTCACGCGGCTCGCCGCGCCACTCGTCGACTACTCCGCCTCACCCGGGCTCGTCGTCGACTACTTCGTCTTCACCACGCGTCCGGGTGCCTCGGCACGTCGCGCGGCTCGTCACGCGGCTCGCCGCGCGCTGCTCGTCGACTACTCGCCTCACCCGGGCTCGTTGTCGACTACTTCGTCTTCACCACGCGTCGGGTGCCTCGGCACGTCGCGCGGCTCGTCACGCGGCTCGCCGCGCCGCTCGTCGACTACTCCGCCTCGCGGCGGCTCGTCGTCGACTACTTTGTCTCCGCCGCGCGTCGGGGTGCCTCGGCACGTCGCGCGGCTCGTCACACGGCTCGCCGCGCGCGCTCGTCGACTACTCCGCCTCACCCGGGCTCGTCGTCGACTACTTCGTCTTCGCCGCGCGTCGGGGTGCCTCGGCACGTCGCGCGGCTCGTCACGCGGCTTGTCGCGCCGCTCGTCGTCGACTACTCGTCGTCGACCACTCGCCTTCGCCGCGCGTCGCGGTGCCTCGGCACGTCGCGCGGCTCGTCCACGCGGCTTGTCGCGCCGCTCATCGTCGACTACTCGTCGTCGCCTACTTCGCCTTCGCCACGCGTCCGGGTGCCTCGGCACGTCGCGCGGCTCGTCACGCGGCTCGCCGCGCCGCTCGTCGACTACTCGCCTCACCCGGGCTCGTCGTCGACTACTTCGTCTTCACCACGCGTCCGGTGCCTCGGCACGTCGCGCGGCTCGTCACGCGGCTCGCCGCGCCGCTCGTCGACTACTCGCCTCGCGGCGGCTCGTCGTCGACTACTTCTTCTCCGCCGCGCGTCCCGGGGTGCCTCGGCACGTCGCGCGGCTCGTCACGCGGCTCGCCGCGCCGCTCGTCGACTACTCCGCCCTCACCCAGGCTCGTCGTCGACTACTTCGTCTTCGCCGCGCGTCCCGGGTGCCTCGGCACGCCGCGCGGCTCGTCACGCGGCTTGTCGCGCCGCTCGTCGTCGACTACTCGTCGTCGACTACTCGTCGTCGACTACTTCGTCTTCGCCGCGCGTCCGGGTGCCTCGGCACGTCGCGCGGCTCGTCACGCGGCTTGTCGCACCGCTCGTCGTCGACTACTTCGCCTTCGTCGCGCGTTCGGGTGCTTCGGCACGTCGTGCGGCTCGTCACGCGGCTCGCCGCGCCGCTCGTCGACTACTCCGCCTCGCCCGGGCTCGTCGTCGACTACTTCGTCTTCACCGCGCGTGCGGGTGCCTCGGCACGTCGCGCGGCTCGTCGTGCCACTCGTCATCGACTACTCCGGGCTCGTCGTCGACTACTTCACCTACGCCGCGCGTCCGGATGCCTCGGCACGTCGCGCGGCCCGTCACGGGGTTCGTCGTCGACTACTCTGTGCGCCGCAACTTCCTCTTGCGGTTACACTGGCTCTACTTCAGCCACGCTGTGCGTCGCGACTACTTGTCTTGCGGCAACACTGGCTCTACTTCGAGTACGCCGCACACCGCCACGATGTCGTCTTCCGGTCGCATCGCGTTGACCATTCATCTCGACTAGTTTTCCAACTAGTCGAGAAGGGCAGTCACGCCCCCAACAACTAGTCGGAATCAACTCGACTAGTCGACTTCAACAACAACCGTCGCGGCTCCATTGCTGATCGCCACGGCTTCATCATCGGTCGCCTCGCAGCAGAACAGCTAAGTCATTTATCTAAATGATTACTGTTCTCTTGGCTTGTTCTCCTCATCATGTAGGACTACTTTCTCGACTACTCATTTGTGTATGCTTCTCGGCGGGTTTTCACGGGAGCTACACTCTGCTGACTACTCTTGGGGTATATCAATCAAGTCGCCACGAGTCTACTTCATCAACTCGGGGGCTATCCCTAGGAGGCAGTTTCTAAAGTCCGCTACGCGCGGCAATCTAAAGTCGACTTCTAAAGTCGCATTCTAAAGTCCGCTCCGTGCGGCAACTTAAAGTCGACTCCGGTCGCGTCTTCGCCTGCTTCGATGGCATACTACGTGTGTAAGCTTCGATGGAACCTAGCTGTAAGCGGCCCTCGGGTCCCGTCGACGATGGAACCTAGCTGCACGTGGTCTTCATGCTCTGTACCTTGGGTCTGAAATCCATGGCCCAGGTATGCAAGTCGACTCCGGTCGCACCTTCAAGTCCACTACGGTGGCAACCGTACCTTGGGTCTGAAATCCATGGCTCAAGTACTTAAGCCCACTCCGGTGGCACAAGCCCGCTCCGGCGGCAATCGTACCTTGGGTCTGAAATCCATGGCTCAGGTACTCAAGCCCACTCCGGTGGCACAAGTCGACGCTAACGGTCGCACTCAAGCCCGCTCCGCGGCGGCAACCGTACCTTGGGTCCGAAATCCATGGTCGAGGTACTTAAGCCCACTCCGGTGGCACAAGTCGACGCTAACGGTCGCATCCAAGCCCACTCCGGTGGCACAAGCCCGCTCCGGCGGCAATCGTACCTTGGGTCTGAAATCCATGGCTCGGTACTTAAGCCCACTCCGTGGCACAAGTCGACGCTAACGGTCGCATCCAAGCCCACTCCGGTGGCACAAGCCCGCTCCGGCGGCAACTGTACCTTGGGTCTGAAATCCATGGCTCAGGTACTTAAGCCCACTCCGGTGGCACAAGCCGACTCCGGTCGCAATCTTAAGCCCGCTCCGGTGGCAAAACTACTCGTTTTTTCTGATTTTTTATTCGCTTTGGCTTTCCGGAAAGTGCTTTTCGTTTTTTGCATCTTAAAGTCGACTTCTAATAGTCGCACCTCAAAGTCCACCCCGCGTGGCACAAAGTCGACTATTGTAGTCGCATATCAAGTCCGCTCTGAGCGGCATCTTAAAGTCGACTTCTAAAGTCGCACCTCAAAGTCCACCCCGCGTGGCACAAAGTCGACTATTGTAGTCGCATATCAAGTCCGCTCCGCGCGGCATCTTAAAGTCGACTTCTAAAGTCGCACCTTAAAGTCCGCTCTACGCGGCAAACTAAAGTCGACTTCGGTTTTCAAGTCGCATCTCAAAGTCCGCCCCGCGCGGCACAAAGTCGACTTCGGCTTTCAAGTCGCATCTCAAAGTCCGCTCCGCGCGGCACAAAGTCGACTTCGGTTTTCAAGTCGCATTCTAAAGTCCGCTCTGACGGCACGACTACTTCTCAAGCTCCACGGCTCGACGCCAAACTGCTACTTGGAATCTCTCCAGCTCGGGGGCTACTTGAAGATAACCTCAGCATGCTTCGCTCGCTCCCAAGCTCGGGGGCTCCTCACCAATCACTACTCGACGTGGCTCATACAGCTCTCTTATCTCGGGGGCTACACGCTGCAAGAGTACTCGGATGATGGCTTCGCGAACACTGAAGACCCTTGGATTGATTACCTAATCATTTCAAGGCTCGGGGGTCGCTATGCTACACCCATCATTCAAATTTTTTCAAGACCGATGAGTCGGACCACCTTCCGGCCTCGCGGCGAGCTTCAAGTACTATTGAAGGCTTCTCCAAGCGATACTCGAGGACACTCAAGAACTAATCGAAGAGGCTTCAAGACTACTCGAACTACTACTCTCGACTCCAACGTGCTCGGGGGCTTGTCGGGCATACACCCCGGGTACTCATGCAAGGAAGGAGGAAGAGTAGAAGACAGATTCCTACTAGAATTCCCTTGTACTCCTACTAGGACTCGCTCTGTGTACTCCTACTAGGACTCCTGCCTTGTAACCGACTAGGAACCCGCCCCCGGACTATATAAAGGAGGGCCGGGTACCTAGCCGCACATCCCCAATCCCTCCGGGGACAACCCAACACCAAGCACGGGCGCCATACTTGATCCCCCAAACGGGACGTAGGGCTCGCCA
Organism: Cenchrus americanus; assembly: GCA_947561735.1. Lineage (NCBI taxonomy): Eukaryota > Viridiplantae > Streptophyta > Magnoliopsida > Poales > Poaceae > Cenchrus > Cenchrus americanus. The sequence continues at coordinate 200,729,741 of OX387240.1, forward strand.
CCTTGGCGGCCCGAACCCGTATAAATCTTGTGTCCCGTGTCCTTGCGCATACCTTCGAGTTCTCGGTCTCCCGATCACGATCCCCACCGCACAATCTCTCGCCCTCGGGTACTCCCTTGGTAGGTTTGCCGGTCTAAAACACCGACAGCTGGCGCGCCAGGTAGGGGAAATCATCACCACCGGGCGAATTCGAAGGACCCTCGTCAACAAGATCAATCTACTCGTCGACTCGCCGAGATCCATTGAAGCAAGTCGCCTTGCTCTTGTCAAAGCGTAATCAATTTTCCTACGCCGCGCTTCCGGTTGCTTCGGCACGTCGCGCGGCTCGTCACGCGGCTCGTTGCGCCGCTCGTCGTCGACTACTCCGCCTCGCGCGAGCTCGTCGTCGATCATCCATCCCTCTCTACAAGATCTCTCCGTGAAGCTCTCTTGCTATTCCTATGGAAAACCTAAGGAAAACGGTGGAAAATAGGAAAACTAATGAGCTAGGGTTCCAAGAGTTGGCTGCCATCCTCTCACCTCTTGGGTTATATGGAGGCAACCGAATGTCTAAAATGCCCTTCTCTAACAACTAGGGATACAAGCCCCTCAAGGGCGGATTTGGAATTCTTGATTTCTTCACCATCGGACGGATGCCCGGCGACCGCACCCCCGCGTAGCCTCGACGCAAGCCATGCGATCCCGACGCGTGTCCTCCGCTTCGAAGATTCCGGACTGCGTCGTCGCACACCGGTCAGACCGGTGCTCCTCACCGGTCGAGCCCGGGGGTACCCCACCGGTCGGACGGTCGGACCCACCGGTCGGAGGCCGGTCCGCGCTCTTGCGGCTCCGTCTTCGGTTCTCCGGTCTTGGCTTTGTGGATCAACCAAGGAACCCAGTGGTTTTCTGGTGAACCACCGGAAACCCCGCGAGCTCGGTGTAGCCTCCGCCAATCTCCACTCATGACTTGGCTCCCACGTAGTCCCGGCTCGACCTTGGTTTTGAGGCTCAACCAAGAAACCGTCCACGACTTCATCTTGCTGTTCATGCCACCATGCGGCCCGCACTTGACCCCGCTGGCCACCGGTCCCTCGAATGAAGCCTACTTGTCTTCTCCACACCCCGGAGGCCTCACCGGCAACGACCTTTCGCGCTTGTTCTTCACCCGCACCAACACCGGTCAAGCCGCAACCCGCACCCGCAATACTTAGCCAAGAATCGGTCCACACAACGTTGTCAATCACTCATCACACAAGGAAGCGACCATCTACTGGGTCCTCGAACCACACATGGTCCTCATCGGCCTCCCCCACCACCCATCATCGTTTGGAGAGCAAGGGACAATACCTGACTAGTTTTCACTACTGGCAGCACTGGAGGGGGCAGAAAGCCGAGCAATCTTTTTTCTTCAACCAAATCAGCCTGATATTTGGATTTTTGGTACCTACAAACACTTTCCTGTGTGTTTCATTTTCAAAAACTTCATTTGCATCGGCCTTTTATTCATCAGACAGCCATTCCATGACATCCACAATGTCAATACATTTCTCAATTGACTAGTCTTCTTCACGTTTCTTTTTCTCTTCTATTGCTTCTTGAGCCTTTTGAATCAAAGCCTTTCTGAAGCCAAGATAGTCCCCAAGTTTGCTTGCGTTTCTTTCCACTGGTAACATCTAGGTCCTCTAAATTGTGAGTACTTATATCAGATTGAACTTCTAGGCCTTCTACACCACCAAGACCAATACTGATCTGAGATGGAGGTGGTTCTTGGGGTGGCTAATCTGAGATACTACTTCGGGGATTGGGTTCAGGTCGCAGCTCACTTCTTTGTGGTGGATGTGGCACTAGTGGAGGTGGTACTGGTTGAGCTGATGTGAAATTTAGATCACCTGTGGCAATGTTGCCTATAAAACAAACAATTGAATAATTGAGTTCATGTGCATCCTTTGCATCTGATATAGCACAAAATGCACATTTCAAATATTTTGTTTGTTCTACTTAAAATAACCCTGATGACCAGTGAGCTAGACACTAGCAATGCGACTGCGAGTAGCATATGAACCAGCATAAGAAACATAGCAGCAAACACGACATAAAAATACTTGATTTCCAAAACAAATTGCGATATTTCTCTATGTTAACAAAGCCTAGCTGTAGCCAGACATAGCAGCAATTCGCTTCAAAGGCCATCAAGCTTACCAAGCCGGAGTACATTCATAATAACACACACCCTTGCCAAACTTTGCCAAGCAAAGGATATCACAGCAGCCAGCAGGGCAGGGGTGATGCATACACCAGTCGGTTACAAACATCACACAATGGGTAGTGTATTTGAACTATAAACATCACCACCAATGTGCCACTCTAATGACATAGCTACTGTAAAGAAAACTACCAAACAATGAGCAACCTAAAGCAGTCACACGAAACAGAGAAAGACCACAAACTCATCAGGAATATACAATTGACAACAATGTCACTATGTAAGATTACTAGTCTCCAATGTGCAGTAATAAAAGTGCCTATATCAACTATAGAACAATGTGCAGTAATTAGAAAATTTAGATTATATATTACCTTCATATAGTGATTCCAGGTTGCTATATAAAGGAAATGGTTTCTTGCAAAATTTGCCGACTTTCGGGTTGTCCTTTATCATTTTTTCCCATCCTTGTGGTTCAGCAATGATCATGCTCAAAGTGTCATTCCAACCCACACCACTTTTACTAGCTTCTTTTATAACCTTGTAGTTGCCTTTCAGCTCTTTCTCCTTTTCTTGTACTTGTTGTTTACTGAAGTTTGCTCTTGAAAACATATCATTGAATTTGTTTGTGATACTCCTCCAACCTTCAACCTTCCACCCATTCTGCCCCTGAAACATTGGTATGTTGCCAAGCTCTTTCAAAATATCCACCAATCCCTTCTCATACATGTAGTTCCAAGTGGCCCTTTCTGATGATATTACTGCAAGAAATAAACAAGATTAGATAAAGGATGCAGAAATAACAATGAAACAAAAAAAGTACACAAACAATACATTGATGCATCCTAGTGCTTCACCTAATTATTATGGGCAGCCCACATCTGATGGGCAATTTGGTCTCGTAGGGCGTTTCCATCAATCGATTGAAGTTCATCTGGGTAATTGTCTTCCCCTCTGGTAACTCAACAAAATCGGTTGGGTCGATATTATTTGGTTGGTGATCCATCCATCCTTCATCCCCATTTAGACTGCTAATGAGATTGTGAAAGACTGCAACTGCAGCTGGAATTTTAATCTGATTCTCAATGGGATGAAAGGTTCCAACTTTTAGGATTGGAAACCTTTTTTTAGCACACCAAAAGCCCTTTCAATATGATTGTGAAGCTGAGCATGCCTATGGTTGAACAATTCCTTGTAATTTGCATACCAATTTCCTTGCCTCCTAAACTCGCTAAGGTGATACCTAACGCCTCGGTTTGGAGCAATAAATGAGGATGTATTTGCATATCCACCATCTACAAGGTACAACTTTTCTTCATGCACATGAAAACCCTTGGCAAGTGCAGACCGTAGGACCCCTGCATCAGATGCCGATCCTTCCCAACCACATGAGACGAAGGTAAAATTCAAATCAAAGTTGCAAGCACACATCACCTTCTGTGACAAGGTCCCTTTCCTAAATCTGAAGGGAGCAGCCCTTTCTTGTGCAATAGTGATAGGGACATGAGTGCCATCAATGGCCCCCATGCAGTTCTGGAAGAAAGGCATAAAACGGGGATCTAATGCAATATTCACATGGGTATGGTCCACATTTGGGAGCTTCACAAATCTTTGTGTAAGTGTTGGAATTATATCAAAGACCTTTGTTATTTTCCTATGGATAGTCTCACCACCGTGCTGAAATTCCTTCTTTAGCCTATCAGTGCTAGCATTGTAAGCAAGCATGAACATGAACATCCCCAGCTGCTCCTCAACTTTAACACCACGGGTGTCATGCAATAAATTCTCTGTCCTAAGATAATGTGCTGCAGCTCTAAATATCTAAGGCTCCATCCTAAACTCCACTTTGCATCAATTCAGATGGCTTTCTAATATTTCTTTGATCTTTTGTGCACCGAAAAGAGAAAAGGTGTGCTCTGGCCTTTTCTAATCATAAAGGCACAGTTGAAGTGCAGGGAGCAAAACTAAAAAATCCTCTTCCTCCTGCTCTAACATAAATCTCCTAAGGTCATCCTCCCAAGTTTCCGTAGCAGTATCTAGACTTACTTGGCAGATCAAACAAGTGACTGTCAGGATCAATTTTCATGTCCATGCAAAAAAAAGAAACAAAGAAACTGTAAATTGCACAATGAATTTTATGTTTTGGCCCTAACTAAAAAACATAGCACAATGAAGTCTATTCACAAAAAAGTTCTTACACCAAAAAAGAAAGCAAACAGATAAGCTATCTGTTTCCAAAGGCATCAACTCCTATAGCATACAGGAACAACATGACTACTACCTGTTAGTTTTACTAAGCATTTGTTTTATTCCTTTACAACTATGATAAAAAAAGTCACCACTGAATATTGCATAGCACCAAGAATGGAACTAAAATCAAAAAGAGTTGTCCATGGTGCCATATTCTACCTCTAACGAAGGTCGCTGTTATAACAACCTTTCAAGAGACACATTTTTGATAAAGATTTTTGAACAGTGGCAATAACCAGTAACAACAAACCATACATATCAGGGAAGAGCTTCCACACTAGCTGTAGAAAATAATTGGAGCTGCTAACAGGTATCTTCACCAACAGCTAACACATATTTTCACCAATAGCCATGACGATAAGGATACATCTACCACACTGAAATTTCGCCATCTAACGATTTCAGGAAACAAGTAAAAAACGATGTTGTAGCACCGAATGGATAGATAAATTACAGGTCCAGAACAGAAGAGCCTATCAGGAGGCATGACATTCACATGCAGCAGTAAAAATTTTCATTTGTAAGCAATATCCAGTAAGTACCCCTAAGACCCGAAGCAATTTCCAAGACCAACAACTTGCACTATCACTTTTACAGAAACAAAAGTGAGCCCAATAAGAACAAGTATATTCAATCAGATGTCATTCATTTGGAATTTGGTGTAACATGCACATGGTGTGACTATTAAAAGGTGGCAGCAAATAGTATGAGGAAAACTTTGCTGAAACAGGATGGACGTCAGCGATACACATATAATTAGATAAGGCAATCTAGATTCCATGGTGATATGTTTTGCCATGCAATAGGATCAAATCCAGTAATTATTGATGGTCCCAGTCGAATCCAAAATTGATTGATAGCAAGTTGAGGTATTCTACTATGCACGTACTCCCTCTGTCCCGAAAAAGAATAGTGTTTTGGAAATTTTCAGACAGATTAATGGTGAACATAAAAGATAAAATATGTGTTCATTTAATTATGCATGCACGGCATCAATGTGTTAAATTATGCATGCATAATATTTAAATCCTAGAACATCATTTTTTTTACAAATTTTGAATATCAGAACGAGTGGCAATCTTTTATTCGGTTCCAAGCTCATTACTGGCTTGATCGAGTAACGCAGGAAACACCAGAAAAAGGAAATGTAGGTAGCAGTACTTGTTGAGGACTACTGATAAATGGCAAACGGAAACTAGCTTATTGCTTGCCATGTCAATAAACAGTGATAAAATGTAGGTGAAGTAGCAGCAACTTCTTCTCGGTGAGGCGCTTAGGTCATGGCATACTTGATGCTTGGTGAGGCACACTGTCGTGGTGGACTAGAATCAAGAGCCGGCACGATCCATCGTCGCCACAACTGCCATATTGTCGTGTTTCTTTCTTTTTAAAAGAATAGAGAGACAAAAAATAGAAATAAATAAACACTTCTGACAGGGCTTGTCATGCAGTTAGTACAAGCAAACCATTCAAGTGATGTGTATTCTGGAGAAATAAGGTGCACTAGAGCGCAAATTCACTGTGTTTGTCTCTTGAGAACATGTCTCAAAAGTAAATTCTGTCGTTAAAAAATGATTTTAAAGTAATGATGTTGTGCTTCATCAGAGCACACAGAACTTATCATCCCTTAACTTATCAATTCCATTTTAATACATAGAATTCTATAATAAGGAAAACCTTTTGCGAATTCCACTATGGGCAGTTGATACCATGGCATCCATTCAGAAGTCTGTCATGTATACAACAAAACAAGGAGATCCAGAAATTTGTGCACATCACCCCACATAAAAATAATATCCTAAGGTCTGAGAATGCTACTGTATTTTTCATGAAACATTGAGAATGGTGGACAACTTCAGAATTTATATCCTAGACAATATAGTTCCATTGAACAACAGTATCAATCAAAACAAAGAGTCAACCACGGGATAATAATATGTGCATGTCTAGTATAGTGTACAGACTCTAGATCTGAATGTATAGCAGCCGGTTATGTACAGAGAGATTGAAATCAAGAATCCATAATACCCGTAGCTATACATAGTAACAAGAATCAGCCAGTACCATAGAATGAATCAGCAGGCTACCGCAATGAGTACAAACCCTAGGCAATTTGGTAGAAGAGGAAGGAGGGAGAAATCACATCGAGGCACCGTGGTAAATGTGGAGAAGCCGGTGAGGTAAAGGTCCGAGCGAAGGAGCCGGTGGAGGTAGAGGCTGAGCGAGGAGCCGGTGGAGGTAGAGATCCGAGTGGAGAGGGACGGGCGGCGCCTGGATGGGGAGGAGCAGCGACGGGGACACTCGTCGCCTGGATGTGGAGGAGGAACAACGACGGCGACGAGGTGCAGCGACAAACGGTGGCGAGGTGCATTGAGGACTACGCCGACTGGATGGGGTAGGCGCAGGGTGACTCTGCGACGGTGCTCGCGGGAGCACATGGGAGCTGCGTCCGGAGTTGGGAGGTGGGAGGCTCTCACCCGAGGGAAAACGGTGGGATAGGGTTGACCTCCCACGCCGGATGGGTTCCCAAATGCCGGATAGGGCCCGATCGCCACACGGGAGTCCGGCCCAGGGAAAATTGCGGGATCCCCCCGTGGATCGGGCCTCCCAAAGGAGCCCTTAGACTGACTCCACAACACAATGCAAATGCATATATGCATCTCCATAGATACTATGCATCACCAAATCTTTGTCCAACAGAATATGCAAAGGAGGACACATTCCGCCTTCCCAGGGGAGAGGTGATGCAAAAATACATCACCTCTCTCCTCGAATGCATTCGCGGTAGCGCGGGGCAGAAGGGCGAGCTACGCGCATGCAAAAGGGCGGCGTGGCGAGCGGAGGTAGCGTGCCGCTAGGATCCACCGCCCTTTCGGATCCTCCCCCTACTCCAGTCCAAATGAACCCCCCTCACCATTTATCTCCGCTGACAGTTCGTAGAGTAGCCCCAGCACCGCGCCTCCCTGTGTTGAACCACTGATTCTCCATCGCACACGCCGACGGCTGGGGCAGAGCACCGACACCGGCACACCGGAGCAGGCGGGCTCGCGACTGTCATCCCTCCCGTGCCACGCTGCCGCGCTGGAGGATGACGAAGCCATCCCGTAGTGCTCGCTCTTCCACGCCGTTGTCGCCTCTGCGCCATGTGAACAAATTGGAGGTGGTGGTTGGGGCCGAGTGGTGGAATGGTAGGTCGCGGCGGCATTTTGCGAGCTGCGGGGGTAGAGGAAGAGGTGCAGGATGTGGGCACGACGGTGATTTGAGGAAGGTGGAGCAGAGTGTCGGGCATACTCCCCGGGTACTAATACAAGGAAGGATGAAGACGGACTCCTATTAGAATTCCCCTGTAATCCTACTAGGACTCGTTCCGTGTAATCCTACTAGGACTCCTGCCTTGTAACCAACTAGGAACCTGCCCCCTAGACTATATAAAGGAGGGCCGAGTGCCTAGCCGGGCATCTGATCCAAACCAACACCAAGCGCAAGGCGCCATACTTGATTCCCCAAACAGGACATAGGGTTCGCCACCTTGGCGGCCCGAACCTGTATAAATCTTGTATCCCGTGTCCTTGCGCATACCTTCGAGTTGTATAAGGATGAGAAGATTTAGAACGGTGGACATGTGCAAGGGCAAAAGAAAATTATGACTACGAGGCACCGATGACGTCCTCGTTGTCGGATTGCACATGGTTGGAAAAAGAGTGAAAGTTTTGTCTCTCAACAACGTGACATCCTTCCTTGAACTTAATTTTTTTCTTTTCTTTTACTTGATTCATCCCTCTCATATCTTTATTGCCACTCCTCTTTTCTCTTTTTCTTCTTTTTTTTCATTCTCATATTTTTTCTCTTTCTTTACTTTTCTATTATATATTTTCTTTATTTCTTTCTTTCTTTTCCATACTCATACTTTTCTCTTTATTTTTCCCTCTCTTGACAACTTTTCAAAGCTCTCAACTCCTCTCTTTCTTGCATGCATACAATCTGAAATTTTAAATAAACCATGCTAGAGACGAGACGAAACTTTAAGGGTAGGTTGTGTTCAAGGAATGCGATGTACAAAAGAGATGTATAGGGTTGGGTATGGAATTCAGCGATGTACGGGACTTCCGATGTGAAAGTCACGTTACCGAATGCATGACGAGTCAAGCAACAAAAGATAAGCACAAGAACATGATCATTGCTCAAAATTAAAACTCCCAAGAGAGAAGGGTCCTAGCCCAACTCATCGTGCTAATCACACTTATGGTGGAGCAAAAAAATAAATTTGGCTTTGTATGGGATTTTTTTTCTTACTCTCAACTTGGAAAAAGAGGTTTTGCTAACCTTTATTACAAGGGTTTTTAGATAATTTTCAAAATTGAAATCCTTCAACTTTTAGCATTGAACATAGCACAACCAACATGTGAAGCTCAAGATCGAAGTGTGGTATGAGTACTTTTAGTAATAGCAATTCCACTAAGCACCACGGTAAACGTTTTTCAAACCACACACTTATGTTCATATATCAAAAACTAAAGATGAACGAACGAGTAAATTAAGATAAGCAATACACAAGACACAAAATTTTAAAGGACTCTTTTTATTTGATTTTCTTTGACTTAACACTAATTTAAGACACTTGCAAAAATTTAAAAACACACTCAAAAACTAAAGACTCTTTAAACTCTAAGACTCTCTCGAAGATTAAACCGAACCTAAACTTGAAGCTCAAAAGCTAAGGCTAGCTAGCTAGCTCTCCCCCACGCTAAAAACATACGACGTCCTCGTCGTATCTTACAAAATTCTTAAGGGGAAAACTAAACTTAGTGGTACTTCCCGCAACTATTGCACCACTTGCCTCTCATGTTCCCTACCATGCCAAGAAGTTTGCGCACGTTTCGGTTTAGGAACTTGTAGTCATCTTCAACTACGCGCTCCAAATCCTCCATACGCTGCCTTATCACCTCCATGGTTTGGATATATTCGTCGACCGTTGCGTAGAGATCCGAGATGGAGTGACGGCAAGCCGCACAACACATCGGATGCAACCCGAAAGGGTCGTCACTGCCAGGGTCTCTGCCGTCATCGCCGACGTCGTCGCCACCACCATTGTCGTCGCCGCCGCTGTTGGGGCCTTCGGGAGCCTTCTCCTTGGGCACCTCATCCCAAATGTAAAGATTGTTATCATCTCTTTCGGCGGTCGCCCACGAGCTCGGGCTACGATCGTCGGAGTAGTCGCTACCCCCATAGTCCTTAGGCTCGGGCGACACCTCCTTGTAGTCCTTCGCTTCATGCCTCGGATGCGTGCCAACCTTCGAACGGTAGTAGGGACGTTCTCCTTCTTGACGGGGTTGCGAGATGCGATAGCTCTGGTCGGGACACGCCCTCCACAACGGATGCGGGCGGTCCTCTTGATCTCGACGGGTAGCTTGAGCTAGCATCGCTTCGCCTCCTCCATCGATGGCTCCTTGGCGCCTTGCAACTCTAAGCTCCTCGGGGACATAATGGCTGCTGCGTGGGTGCAAAATATTGCTTGATGGGATTGATTCCCGAGCTCCCAATTCGGCCAAATAAATAGTCCGAAGAGGAAAGCCCTCGGAACCTCATTTTCCTTATTCAAACTTCCCTTAAAATTTTCTGACCGAAGAAGGAAGTCGAAAAGAAGCAATTCGGGCAAAAACGGGACCAACCGCCGCCGGGACCCACTGGCCGGCCGGCCCACCTTGCCTCGGGGGCGGGCCGGTCCGGTTTTCGTGCACGCCCTTTTTTCGCCTTCTTAGCCCATGTGAAAAAGTTGGCCCAGTAAATCTTCACGAAAAACTCCAGAAAATTAAAAGAAAAACTATTTACAAAAATTCATGTCTTGTTTTTCGTCCTAGGCGGGACGTTCGGGCTCTTCTTCCATGGTGAAGACATCAACATGGTGAAGGGGCACAACGTTGGGTTCGTAGTAAACCTTAAGTCGTTGACCATTCACCATAAATTTATCACCTTTTACATCCATAATGGTTACCGCTCCGTTGGAGAGCACCGAATGCACAACATAAGGTCCGTCCCACTTGCTTTGCAATTTCCCCTTTCCGAAGGTTTTAAACCTCGAATTGTAGAGGAGGACCTTATCTCCTTCTTTAAACTCTTTCTTTTTCAACCTTTTAGCATACCACCTTTTGATTCTCTCTTTGTATATGCTTGCATTTTCATATACTTTCAACCTCATCTCCTCTAGCTCGCTTATTTGGATTCTTCGTTTCACCACCGCGGCATCGAGATCAAGGTTCATCTCTTTAATCGCCCAATAGGCTTTATGTTCCAACTCAACCGGAAGGTGGCAAGCCTTTCCATAGACGAATTGATAAGGGGACATACCTATCGGTGTCTTGAACGCCGTTCGATAAGCCCACAAAGCTCCGTCTAATTTCTTTGACCAATCTTTGCCTCCCTTCTCTATGGTTTTGTTGAAGATGCTTTTTAATTGCTTATTTGACGTTTCCGCTTGTCCGTTGGTTTGTGGGTGATAGGCCGTAGAGACCCTATGCTCAATTCCCAACTTGGACAAGCACCTTTTGAAATTCTTCCCGGTGAAGTGAGTTCCTCCATCGCTTATCAAGATTCTCAATGTACCGAAACGAGGAAAAATCACATTCTTGATCATGGTTATGGACTCCTCCGTGGAAGCTTTACGACATGGCATGGCCTCTACCCACTTGGATACATAATCAACCATGACTAGAATATACTCATATCCGTGTGAGTTTTTGAAAGGCCCCATGAAGTCTATACCCCACACATCGAATAAATCGATTTGTAGATTGTATTTCAAAGGCATAGAATTTCTTTGAGAGATGTTTCCGGTTCTTTGGCATTTGGGGCATGATGCAACATATCTTTTAGTATTTTCATGTATCTCCAGCGAATAGAATCCGCTTGACCATACCTTTGCTTGGGTCGTAAAATGTCTATAGTGTCCACCGTACTCCGCCAAGTGGCACTTTCTCGGAATTTCTACCCTCTCTTCTCTTGGCACACATCTTCTCATGACTCCATCATTGCCAAGTTTGAAGAGGTATGGTGATCCCAAAAGTACTTCTTACTTTCGGAGATTATCTTCTTTTGAGAGTTTTTATCCGGATGATCGAGAGGCATCTTTCGAATCGCTCGAATGATATCAATCATCCAAGTGTCTTTATCGAGCACTCGATAGAGGTGGTCATCTCTCATCTTATCTTCTATGGGCTCTTTATCATCTTGTCCACGATTCATCCTAGACAAATGATCGGCCACAACATTCTCCACCCCCTTTTTATCACGAATTTCAACATCAAATTCTTGGAGAAGAAGGATCCAACGGATCAAACGTGGTTTGGCTTCCTTCTTAGCCAAGAGATACTTGATGGCTGCGTGATCGGTGTAAACAATGACCTTCGAGTTCACGAAGTAATATCTGAATTTTTCGAAAGCAAACACCACCGCTAGCAACTCCTTTTCCGTAGTGGCATAGTTTAATTGTGCCCCATTAAGAGTTTTGCTAGCGTAGTAAACGGCGTGAACTCGACCTTCCTTTCTTTGACCCAAAACTGCGCCTACGGCGTAGTCATTTGCGTCACACATGATCTCAAAAGGTTGGCTCCAATCCGGAGGTTGAATAATGGGAGCACTCACCAACGCACTTTTCAAGGTCCGGAATGCCGCTAGGCACTTCTTATCAAAGTTAAAAGCCTTAGTGATCTTTGAGAAGTCCTTAATAAATCTTCTATAAAATCCGACATGGCCTAGAAAGCTCCTTAAGGACTTAACATCTGTCGGAGGTGAGAGTTGCTCAACCGTCTCTACCCTAGCCTTGTCCACTTCAATGCCTCTCTTGGATATAACATGTCCGAGCACTATGCCTTGCTTAACCATGAAGTGGCACTTTTCCCAATTTAACACCAAGTCTACCTCTGTGCACCTCGTGAGGACCTTATCCAAGTTTGCCAAGCAATCCATGAACGTCTTCCCGTAAACGGAAAAATCATCATGAACACCTCGAAAATTTCTTCGATGAATTCCGAGAATACGGCCATCATGCAACGTTCAAAAGAGGCCGGAGCGTTGCATAGACCGAAGGGCATCCTTCTATATGCAAACGTTCCATAAGGGCATGTAAACACTGTTTTGTGTTGATCGTCCAGGTGAATGGGAATTTGCATGAACCCCGAGTACCCATCGATAAAGCAAAAATAAGCGTGGTTCGCTAATCTCTCGAGCATCTCGTCAATGAACGGTAGGGGGAAGTGATCTTTCTTCGTCGCTTTGTTAAGCTTACGATAATCGATACACATCCGCCACCCGGTCACGGTTCTTTGCGGTATCAACTCGTTCTTCTCATTCTTCACCACGGTTAAACCTCCTTTCTTTGGTACACAATGTACGGGCTCACCCACTCGCTGCGCGGAACCGGTAGATGATTCCGGCATCAAGTAACTTGATGACCTCTTTCTTTACTACCTCTTGCATGGCATGAGTTAGCCTCCTTTGGTGGTCCACTACGAGCTTACATTGGTCTTCCATTGGTATACGATGAGTGCAAAAGGCTGGGCTAAGACCTTCGAGATCATTAATCGAATATCCAATCACCTTCCTATGTTTTTTCAATAAAATCAGCAACTTTTCATTTTCTTCGGGACTCAACTCGTCGCTCACAATGACTGGATAAGTCTTGTCTGGGCCCAAAAATTCATACTTTAATCCTTTGGGCAAAGGTTTAAGGTCTACCTCGGGCACTTGTGGCTCCTCGGGTTTAATTTCTCCTATGTCCTCGAATTTTTCTTCCTCCACACTTCCATCATGTGGTTCTAAGCCTTTTGTTGCTTCTTCTAGTTCTTCATCTTGTTGATTACTAATTTGATTTTCCATCGCTCTTTGCAGCGGGTCTCTAAGGGTTTCAACAAAACAAAGACTATCTACCTCCTCTACTTCTTCTTCGGGAGGAAAGGGTGTAGGGTGTTTAAAAACGCGAAGAAAATTATATGTGTACTTTGTTCCATTAAGGTTCATTGTTACTTTGCCTTCTCCGGCATCCAACACGGCATCAACCAACTTAAGAAAGGGTCTACCTAGGATTATGTGATCATGATTACTATGGTAAGCATCAATAACAAAGAAATCGGTTGGTATACATTTTCCAGAGATTTTTACTTTCATGTTGCAAACAATACCTAGAGGATTAATAGTTCTACCATCTCCCATAATTAATTTTGTTGATGTTGGAGCTAAGTCTAGGTTGCGGTCTTGAACTTTATCGTAAATTTTAGAAGATAGGACACTTACTTGGGCTCCGATGTCGCATAAAGCTTTGTATTGAACTCCGTTGATCTCGCAATTCAAGTGTGGTGCCATCTTCTCTTTTTCTTCGGATCCTATCGTGTAAACTTCGGCAAGGCGAGCCTATGGTGATGCTTCGGGCTTGATCCCCATGATTCTCTTCACCTCGGCTATGTGTTCCGGATCCACTTCATCATCTCCAAAGAGCTTTTGAAAGATCTCACCAGTGGTTTCAAGGTTGTATGAATCTTCCGCTTTCTTCTCCGGTGGGAAATCCACTTCCAATGCTCTTGCCATCCCCTTTTGATTAGGGAACGGTCTTCTCTTGTCGAATACTTCTCCGTAATCGATAGGAACCCAATCCATTGGTTCGAACTCCCTTAGTGGCTTCGCGCTTGACATTCTTCTCTTGTTTGTCTCATTTAGTATGACGAAGTCAACGCTTGGGGTAGTTCTTGACTTGATGTGTTCTTGTTCAAACTTTTCCGGGATCGGCTCCTCTTTTGTGACTTCCGGGGTTGCCTCTTTAGAAAATTCAGCACACTTCTTCCTTGAATTATATGCTGGCTCTTCCGCAAGTCTTGTTTCCCAATCTCTTCGCATGGCAGCCGCTTTACTAATTTTTGTAGAAGTTGAGCGGCTTCCGTGAGTGTTTTCTCCATGAGATCCCCACCTGCAAACATTTGGATGTGTTGCATGCAACTAGGGGTTAGGGAAAAGAAAAATGTATGCAAGAGTACATCACCGAAGAAGCCGAGTCTTGGTCCTTGTTCGATCAACTCATTAAACCTATTCCAAGCTTGGTCTATCCCTTCCTCTTCTCCTTGCGTGAAAGTGATCACTTGCCTCCTTAGATATTGAACCTTGCTAATTGGAAAGAACTTCTCGCAAAACTTCTTTGTCAACTTGTTCCAATTGCCTTCAACTTCAAAGGACGCAAACGAGTACCATGTCTTTGCTTCACCGGCAAGTGAGTAGGGAAAGAGATTCCATTTGAACCATTCATTGGGAACTCCTTCTTGACGCACCGTGTTGCATAGCATCGTGAAATGCCTTATGTGTCTATATGGGTTCTCCGTAACCATCCCTTCAAACGGGTTTGCCGCCACCATCTCGATGATCTTGGATTTAATTCCATACTTGGTCGCTTCGAGCTTCGAATCCGACTCTTGTACTCTTATGTCTTCACATCGAGGGCTAGGGTAATCCCTTAGTGATTTCTCCGGTTCTTCCACGGGTTGATTGACGAATGCCATCTAGACAATAAGATAAAAACAAAAACAAACAAAGTGGTTTTATAGATAATATGTGTTAGATATAGCAAACAAAAGATAAACTAAATATAAAACTAAGTTAGATGCAAACTAAATGATGTAAACTAGCTTGCTCCCCGGCAACGGCGCCAGAAAAAGGGGCTTGTTGACGGATAAAAGATGTATCCCTCTACGATCCGCAAGCGTACAGACCCACACCCTTTTCACCATGGGATTCCCAAGGTTCTTGTCAATCTGCGGAGCAAGGGGATTACAAGCGCTTGATCTACCTCTACACACTAGCTACTCAAACCCTAACTATGATCAAACTAGAAAACAACTAAACTACACTAGAGAGAATGATTAAGCAATCAAGGTAGGAGACACTCGCCCATGGGTCTACGATACTAGATCATGCAATCGCTTAAAGACATGAAAACCAATCTAATCTATCGTGGGTTGTGACCACGGTTTCGCCCTTTCCCTCCTCTCGTACTGTCACTACGCGAAGGTATTCATGACTAGACCTATGATGGACACGGCGTATTGAATGGATCCAAGGAAGCATTGGAGCTCTACTCCCTTTACGGCATGGTATCTAACCTTAAGCATTAAAGTATATTCAACACAAGATGATAGATAGATAATCCGACAAAGTACGATTACATCTCAAGATCGATTACAACCCATGGACGAATAAGGAGATTACCCCATCAAGGTGCTAGACATAGCACCGTTGATCATGGTCACCCTTCCGACGGTGTCTTCCTTCTTCTCCACTTGTGGGTGCTTCCTTCGAGGTGGTTGATCTCCCTCCGGAGATCTCCCTCCTCTCTCTAGCTTGTGGATGGCCTCTTGGTGCGAATGGCTCTCCCCTTGCTGAATGGCGGCGCCTCCAGGGTTTTAGGGTTGAAAATCCTTCGGGTGCAAGGAAAGGGGGGTCGAACCGGCGCCGGAACTGGGCTGGGCCGGCCGGCCTGGGCCGACCGGCCTGGGCCCAATTCGGCTCGGTTCGGTCGCCCCTTCGCTCCCGTAGGTCCTCAGGTGATTATGCACTTTGCCCCCTCCACTTGCATGATTTTGACGATATCATCCTCGCGTCCAAGATGGAGGTTCTCCGCGCATGAAGTTCGGTCTTTTACGCTTCAATCCCCGGGGGTGTTCCTTCGTAGCACTTCGGTCCTTGCCACCATTGGAAGTGATTTCATCAAGCTCATGAACACAAACAAGACTCCGTAAATGCTCCTTTGAACTTGTTGAGAATCCGTCCTTTACGTCCATGTTTTTTTGCATAAACACAACACTTCCAAATGCATGCACATAGATGAACTTGTTATATGTTTAGTGTGCCTAGTGGCGGGTTAGTTCCATAATCAAATCCAAACCAAAGTGTAATGAACATGCTTGGTGTACCAAAATACACCGTCAACAGTCGTGCGTTCGGGTGCTTCGGCACGTCGCGCGGCTCGTCACGCGGCTCATCGTCGACTACTTCACCTCGCGCAGGCTTGTCGTCAACTACTTCGCCTACACCATGCGTCCGGGTGCCTCGGCACGTCGCGCGGCTCGTCGTCGACTACTTCGACTACGCCGCGCGTCCGGTTGCTTCGGCACGTCCCGCGGCTCGTCGCGCCGCTCGTTGTCGACTTCTTCGCCTACGCTAGGCGTCCGGGTGCCTCGGCACGTCGCACGGCTCGCCGTCGACTACTTCACCTCGCGCAGGCTCGTTGTCGACTACTTCTCCTATGCTGCGCGTCCAGGTGCCTCGGCACGTCGCGCGGTTCGCCGTCGACTACTTCGCCTACGCCGCCCGTCTGGGTGCCTCGGCACGTCGCGCGGCTCGTCGCACGGCTACTCCGTGCACCACGACTTCGTCTTGCGGCCACACTGGCTCTACTTCAGCCACGCCGTTCGTCGCGACTACTTGTCTCGCGACAACACTGGCTCTACTTCGAGTACGCCGCGCGCCGCCGCGATGCGGTCTTCCGGTCGCATCGCATCGACCATTCATCCGAGAACGGCAGTCACACCCCCAACAACTTGTTGGAATCAACTCTGACTAGTCAACTTCAGCAACAACCGTCGTGGCTCCATCGCCGACCGCCACGGCTTCATCAACAGTCTGCTCAGGCAGCATCAACTAAGTCATTTATTTAAATAATTACTGTTTTCTTTTCTTGGCTTGTTCTCTTCATCATGTAGGACTACTTGCCGACTACTCATTTGTGTACGCTTCTCGGCGGGTTTTCACGGGAGCTAAACTCTGTTGACTACTCTTGGGGTATATCAATCAAGTCACCACGAGCCTACTTCATCAACTCAGGGGCTATCCCAAGGAGGCAGCTTCTAAAGTCCGCTATGCGCGACAATCTAAAGTCGACTTCTAATTTCGCATTCTAAAGTTCGCTCCGTGCGGCAACTTAAAGTCGACTCCGGTCGCATCTTCGCTAGCTTCGGTGGCATACTATGTGTGTAAGCTTCGATGGAACCTAGCTGTAAGTGGCCCTCGGGTCTTGGCGATGATGGAACCTAGCTGCACGTGGTCTTCATGATCTGTACCATGGGTCCAACTACCCTAAGTACTCGCGCTCCGTACCTTGGGTCTGAAATCCATGGCCCAGGTACACAAGTCGACTCCGGTCGCACCTTCAAGTCCACTACGGTGGCAACCGTACCTTGGGTCTGAAATCCATGGCCTAAGTACACAAGTCGACTTCAGTCGCACCTTCAAGCCTGCTCTGGCGTCAATCGTACCTTGGGTCTGAAATCCATGGCTCAGGTACTCAAGCCCACTACGGTGGCACAAGTCGACGCTAACGGTCGCACCCAAGGCCACTCCAGTGGCACAAGCCGACTTCAGTCGCAATCTTAAGCCCGCTCCGGTGGCAAAACTACTCATTTTCTCTGATTTTTCATTCACTTTGGCTTTCTGGAAGTGCTTTTTGTTTTTTGCATCTTAAGTCCACCCCGTGTGGCACAAAGTAGACTAATGTAGTCGCATCTAAAGTCCGCTCCACGCGGGAATCTAAAGTCGACTTCTTTAAGTCGCATTTCAAAGTCCGCTCCGCGCGACACAAAGTCTACTTCGGTTTTCAAGTCGCATTTCAAAGTCCGCTCCGCGCGGCACAAAGTCGACTTCGGTTTTCAAGTCGCATTCTAAAGTCCGCTCTGCCGGCATCTAAAGTCGACTTCGGTCACATTTAAAGTCCGCTCTGACGACACGACTACTTCTCATGCTCCCCAGCTCGACGCCAAACTACTACTCGGAATTACTCCAGCTCGGGGGCTGCACTCAAATTACTACTCAAGGATAACTTAAGCAGGCTTCGCTCGCTCTCAAGCTTGGGGGCCCGCACCAACAACTACTCGACGTGGCTCATATGGCTCTCTTATCTCAAGGGCTACACGCTGCAAGAGTACTCGGATGATGGCTTTCACGAACACTGAAGACCCTTGGATTGATTACCTAATCATTTCAAGGCTCGGGGGCTGCTATGCTACACCCATCATTCAATTTTTACAAGACAGAAGATTCAGAATCAAGATTGACCCTCAGCTAGAGTTCGTGACTCAACCTAAGGCTCGGGGGCTACTCCATATGGAGTGCGATTTTGCAATCGCACTTCCATATAATCTCGACTTCAAGACGGATGAGCCGGACCACCTTCCGGCCCTCGTGACGATTCAAGTACTATTGAAGACTTCTCCAAGCAGTACACGAGGACGCTCAAGAACTACTCTAAGAGGCTTCAAGACTACTCGAACTACTACTCTCGACTACAATGTGATCGGGGGCTTGTCGGGCATACTCCCCGGGTACTCATACAAGGAAGGATTAAGACAGACTCCTATTAGAATTCCCCTGTAATCCTACTAGGACTCATTCCGTGTAATCCTACTAGGACTCCTGCCTTGTAACCGACCCCCCGGACTATATAAAGGAGGGCCAAGTACCTAGCCGGGCACCTGATCCAAACCAACACCAAGCGCAGGGCGCCATACTTGATCCCCTAAACAGGACGTAGGGTTCGCCACCTTGGCGGCCCGAACCTGTATAAATCTTGTGTCCAGTGTCCTTGCACATACCTTCGAGTTCTCGGTCTCCCGATCACGATCCTCACCGCACAATCTACTACCTCGGGTACCCCCTTGGTAGGTATGCCGATCTAAAACACCGACACAGAGGTCGCAGATTTGGCCGGAGAAGCTCGGCTGGAGTTGTCTTTGTCTATAGGAAGAAGAAGAAGAAGCGGAAATGGAGAAGGAGAAAGAGCTGGGGATTGGGACACGGAGGAAATACCTTTGCCTCATTGCTCTTGGAGACAAAGGCATGTGAACGAGTTGCAGAATACTGTACACGAAAGGCAAACACCAATTTGCCCCTCCAAAATGCCTCTTAGTGTTGGATTGAGTTACGAGGCACTAGATTTCTATAAAATTTCTGCATCATTTAAATTGTTAAGCCCGCTTCCACTGCAGAAATGCACGAGACGCGTGCGGCTTGGAAACACAGTCATTATGTCCACGAAACTTCGTCGTCACTGTACGACACCACCGACACCTTTAGTATATGCACTTGCACAGTTGCACTGCACTATCAGCTAGCTGACTGGTGTCACTACTATTTAGGGTGCGTTTGGCAGGGCTGTGGCTGTGGCTATGGCTGTGTTGGTGGAGTGGATTTTGTGAGGGAGCCGAATCTGTTTTAGGAAAACGTTTGGCAAAATAGGTTCTCCTAGCTGTGTAATGTGGGTAATAAGGTGAAATATCCATAACACCCTTCATTTTTCTTTTTTATTTTCTTTTTTCTTCTATTTTTCCTTTTCTTTCCTTTTACCTTTACCTTTTCCTTCTCAGTTTCTTTTTTAACTTCTACTTTTTTCCTTCCTTATTATCCATCGGCCCACCGCAACCACCACCTCCTTCACATTATCCACCGCAACGCCACACATCTCGGACCCGTTGTCGTATGGATCTCCCTGGGTCCACTACCTCGGTGGGTACCAGGACCGACTACTCGGTGGGCCCCTGGGACTACTCGGCTTGTGCCACACGGCACCTGATGGCATGGGGCGCAAGGACTACGGTGGAGGAGTACTCGGATAGGAAGTTGTGCATGTCCAGTACCATGTAGAGAACTCCTAGACGTATACGACTAGTACTCTCTCCTCAAATCGATTTGTAACCCTGCCTCCCGGACTATATAAGGCGAGGCAGAGACCCCTATCTATCATATACGCATCATCTTGTAAACACACCCAATCAATCTAGAGCTACGCAGCATACAGGACGTAGGGTATTACGCACCTCGCGACCCGAACCTGTCTAAATTGTGTGCCACGTGTCTCTTCCTTCGAGTTACTGATCTCGACGAGGCCACATTCATCTACCTCGGGTACTCCCCTTGGTAGGTTGTCAGTCTAAAACACCGACAGCTGGCACGCCAGGTAGGGGCTCTCGCCGATGATCTCATGGCTAACTCGACGGCTTCAATCTCCATCAAGCCAACCGTCGCCTTCAACCGCGGTGACACCTTCGTCTTCAGGTCCTGGGTTTGCACCGCTGACGGCGCTGGATCTTTCCAACGCCGCCTCACCATGGCTCCCAACCCGAGCACTGGGCTCGTGACGCTTCCCGAAGTGATCGCGGGTGACCTCGCCGGAAAATTCGGCGAAATTTCTCTCTACAACCAACACGCCGACTTCGAGTACAGATCCGCTTCCAACTCGAACTCGACGTCCCTGTGGGCCATCGCGTGCGAGCCGGCTACTGAGCCATCGTGTGCGGACATCCCACTCCATGAGCACTTCCCATACGACCTCTACAATGCTAGCAGGGCCCATGCGGAGGCTCTCACTGTGCGCCGGGCTGGCAAGGAGATCGTCTCCGACTACACTTTGGACTCCAACCCCACCTCCGGCTACTACTCGGACTCCTACGAGTTCGACTTCGGATCGGATCCCGACGAGCCTGAGTCCGAGAACTCCTCGACTGAGCAACCACTGTCAGCACCAGCTACCGGCCTGGTTATAACATCTACACCTACCGGGAGATTCGTCTACTGGCCAGACCGCAAGCCTGCAGACCTGACAGGCGGGAACTCACACTGCATCGCCTACTTCGACTCGCTTCCCTTCCAGGAGGGAACACCCCTAGCTGCAGCAGAGGAGCACACTCCAACAGAGGTGGCGACTACTGACTCCGGTCTCGGCACCCCTGATCACCAATTCTTCATGGCTGCTGGCGAGACGCCAGGACCTTCAGGGACCCACGGCGGCCGGTACTTTGAAGATATCTGAGCAGACGAGTTGTCTGCCAACGCACCCACTGATGAAACCAACAACGACAAGAACACCCGACGTGAGCGCAACAGGAAGTGGAACGAATGGCGTAGACGTCTCCGTGAGACCCTCCCCATACGGAATCTCACAGAGGCCCTTGACCAAGTCGAAAACCTAGTGCACACAACCCCCGAACAGTGCCTCATGTCTATCACCACGATAGCACGTCAGGCTCAGGGGATGCGCGCGGGTGAAGTCATCGCCAAGCTCGCGGAGGACGCCTACTTCATGAAAGTCGACAACAGAGTCACTCAAGTGCCTCCCCTCAGAACTCGAGAACCCGACAACCATGAAGCCACAAGTCGCAGTCTAGCGGACAATGGACGCAACCGTACTCGAGGAGAACTACCGCAGAACCCCAACCGTACTAGGGCATCGACTGGTGGACCTTCTCAGGGCGGTAACAGTGTCGGCGGCGCCAGCGGTAGCCGCGGTGCTGCCACTCATGGTGATGCTGGCGGCAGTGGCAGCGGCGGCGGGAGCTCCTCACACGGGGATGGCAGGAGAGCCGGTGGGAATCACTAAGTACGACGTGAAGCAAGACCCAATCCAATGGCTCAGATGCTATGCCCTCTCCATCGAAAACGCTGGTGGTAACAATGATACAATGTGCCTCTACTTTCCCTTCTATCTGGATCAAGCTCCACTTACATGGCTCGAGTCACTCGATAAGTACTCGATCGACAAGTGGGACCAGCTCAAGGATCAGTTCACCAGCAACTTCGCGTGCGCTATGGGATGCTCGGGTACTCGCATGGACCTGGCAATGGTGAAGCAGGAACAGGGCGAGACCCATACGCAAGTACATGCGACGCTTCTTCGACAAGCGCGCTACCGTAGTCGACGTCACTGACAAGGAGGTCATCGACCTTTTACAAGAAGGACTCTATCATCGCCGCACCTTTGAAGACTTTGGTCGCCGCCGCCCGAGTTCCATCACCAAGCTCAAAGACATGATCACTTCATGGGCTGACGAAGAAGACAAGGCGAACGCCAAGTTCGACGCCATTCGCGGCAAGAGCAAGCAAAGCCCGGGCGGCAGCAACAACAACAACAGGGATCAAGGGGGTCGCAACAACAACTATTCGGGTCCTAACCGCAAGCGCAAGCCAGACAACACGGTCGCGGCTATCCAGCGCCCTGCGAAAGACAACTCGAAAAAGACCTCTGGCGGCTTCAAAGACTTGCTGAAGGAGAAGTGCCTGTGGCACCTGGAGGGCAACCACACCACCGAGCAGTGCTACCAACTCCGGTGAGCACTCAAGGACACTCTAGACCCACAGCCTCCTCACGACAAGAAGGGCAAGAAAAAAGCCGACGAGGGCAACGACGACTTCCAAGAACCCGACAAGACGGTGAATGCCCTCTTCGATGGACTACCCACCAGACGGTCTCAGAAGGCCACCAGACGGGAAGTCTTGAACATTGAACCAGTGGTCCCGACCCCTCTCAGGTGGTTAGAGGTACCCATTGTCGGGCATACACCCCGGGTACTCATGCAAGGAAGGAAGAATAGTAGAAGACCGACTCCTACTAGAATTCCCCTGTACTCCTACTAGGACTCGCTCTGTGTAATCCTACTAGGACTCCTCCCTTGTAACCGACTAGGAACCCGCCCCCTGGACTATATAAAGGAAGGCCGGGTACCTAGGAGGACATGGACAATCCCTCCGGGAACAACCCAACACCAAGCGCAGGGCGCCATACTTGATCCCCCAAACAGGACGTAGGGTTCGCCACCTTGGCAACCCGAACCTGTATAAATCTTGTGTCCCGTGTCCTTGCGCATACCTTCAAGTTCTCGGTCTCTCGATCACGATCCTCACCGCACAATCTACTAACTCGGGTACCCCCTTGGTAGGTTTGCCGGTCTAAAACACCGACAGCTGGCGCTCCAGGTAGGGGTGATCATCACCACCGGGCGAATTTGAAGGACCCTTGTCAACAAGATCAATCTACTCGTCGACTCGCTGAGATCTATTGAAGCTAGTCGCCTTGCTCTTGTCAAAGCGGAATCAACTTTTCTACGCCGCGCTTCCGGCTGCTTCGGCACATCACGCGGCTTGCCACGCCGCTCGTCGTCGGCTACTCCGCCTCGCGCGAGCTCGTCGTCGACTACTTCGTCTCCGCCGCGCGTCCGGGTGCCTCGGCACGTCGCGCGGCTCGTAACGCGGCACGTCGCGCGGCTCGTCACGCGGCTCGTCGCCGCTCATCGTCGACTACTCCGGGCTCGTCGTCGACTACTTCGCCTCCCGCCGCGCGTCGGGGTGCCTCGGCACGTCGCGCGGCTCGTCGCCGCTCATCGTCAACTACTCCGGGCTCGTCGTCGACTACTTCGCCTCCGCCGCGCGTCCGGGTGCCTCGGCACGTCGCGCGGCTCGTCGCCACTCATCGTCGACTACTCCCGGGCTCGTCGTCGACTACTTCGCCTCCGCCGCGCGTCCCGGGTGCCTCGGCACGTCGCGCGGCTCGTCGCCTCTCATCGTCGACTACTCGGGCTCGTCGTCGACTACTTCGCCTCGCCGCGTGTCCCGGGTGCCTCGGCACATCGCGCGGCTCGTCACGCGGCTCTTCGCGCTGCTCATCGTCGACTACTCCGGGCTCGTCGTCGACTACTTCGCCTACGCCGCGCGTCTGGGTGCCTCGGCACATCGCGCGGCTCATCGCTTGTCGTAGACTACTTCGCCTACGCCGCGCGACAGGGTGCCTCGGCACGTCGCGCGGCTCGTCGCGTGGCTCGTCGCGCGGCTCGTCGTCGACTACTTCGCCTACGCCGCGCGTCCGGGTGCCTCGGCACGTCGCGCGGCCCGTCACACGGCTCATCGTCGACTACTCCGTGCGCCGCGACTTCATCTTGCGTCCACGCCGGCTCTACTTCCCGCCACGCCGTGCGTGGTGACTACTTGCTTTGCGGCAACACCGGCTCTACTTCGAGTACGCCGCACGCCGCCACGACGTTGTCTTCCAGTCGCATCGCGTTGACCATTCATCTCGACTAGTTTTCCAAACTAGTCGAGAACGGCAGTCACGCCCCCAACAACTGGTCGGAATCAACTCTGACTAGTCAACTTCAGCAACAACCGTCGCGGCTCCATCGCCAACCGCCACGGCTTCATATACAAGTCCGCACTGGCGGCAACAGCTAAGTCATTTATTTAAATGATTACTGTTTTCTTGGCTTGGCTTGTTTTCCTCATCATGTAGGATAACATGCCGGCTACTCATTTGTGTGTGCTTCTCGGCGGGTTTTCACGGGAGCTACACTCAGCTGACTACTCTTGGGTTATATCAATCAAGTCGCCACGAGTCTACTTCATCAACTCGGGGGCTATCCCTAGGAGGCAGCTTCTAAAGTCCGCTACGCGCGGCAATCTAAAGTCGACTTCTAAAGTCGCATTCTAAAGTCCGCTCCGTGCGGCAACTTCAAGTCGACTCCGGTCGCATCTTCGCCTGCTTCGGTGGCATACTACGTGTGTAAGCTTCGATGGAACCTAGGCGTAAGCGGCCCTCGGGTCCCGACGACGATGGAACCTAGCCGCACGTGGTCTTCACGCTCCGTACCATGGGTCCAAGTACCCTAAGTACTCGCGCCCCGTACCTTGGGTCCGAAATCCATGGCCCGGTACACAAGCCGACTTCGGTTGCACCTCCAAGCCCACTCCGGTGGCACAAGCCCGCTCCGGCGGCAATCGTACCTTGGGTCCGAAATCCATGACTCGGTACTTAAGCCCACTCCCGGTGGCACAAGTCGACTCCGGTCGCACCTTCAAGCCCGCTGCGGCGGCAATCGTACGTTGGGTCCGAAATCCATGGCTCGGTACTTAAGCTCACTCCGGTGGCACAAGTCGACGCTAACGGTCGCATCCAAGCCCACTCCGGTGGCACAAGCCGACTCCGGTCGCAATCTTAAGCCCGCTCCGGTGGTAAAACTACTCGTTTTCTCCGATTTTTCATTCGCTTTGGCTTTCCGGAAAGTGCTTTTCATTGTTTGCATCTTAATGTCCGCTCTACGCGGCAAACTAAAGTCGACTTCCAAAGTCGCATTTCAAAGTCCGTTACGCACGGCGCAAAGTCGACTATTGTAGTCGCATATCAAAGTCCGCTCTCGCGCGGCCTTCTAAAGTCGACTTCTAAAGTCGCATATCAAAGTCCGCTCTATGCGGCATCCTAAAGTCGACTTCGGTTTTCAAGTCGCAACTCAAAGTCCGTTCCACGCGGCATCACAAAGTCGACTTCGGTTTTTAAGTCGCATCTCAAAGTCCGCTCCACGCGGCACAAAGTCGACTTCGGTTTTGAAGTCGCATTCTAAAGTCCGCTATGCCGGCATCTAAAGTCGACTTTGGTCGCACCTAAAGTCCGCTGCGACGGCACGACTACTTCTCAAGCTCCATGGCTCGATGCCAAATTACTACTCGGAATCTCTCCCGGCTCGGGGGGCTGCACTCAACATACTACTCGAGGATAACTTCGACATGCTTCGCTCGCTCTCAAGCTCGGGGGCTCCACACCAATAACTACTCGACGTGGCTCATACGGCTCTCTTATCTCGGGGGCTACACGCCGCAAGAGTACTCGGATGATGGCTTTCGCGAACACTGAAGACCCTTGGATTGATTACCTAATCATTTCAAGGCTCGGGGGCTACTATGCTACACCCATCGTTCAATTTTTTCAAGACGGAAGCGAGAATCAAGATTGACCCTCGGCCGGAGTCTACAACCCAACCTAAGGCTCGGGGGCTACTCCATATGGAGTGCGATTTTGCAATCGCACTTCCATATAATCTCAACTTCAAGACAAATGAGCTGGACCACCTTCCAGCCTCGTGGCAGTTCAAGTACTAATGAAGACTTCTCCAAGCAGTACTCGAGGACGCTCAAGAACTACTCGAGGAGGCTTCAAGACTACTCCAACTACTACTCTCGACTAAAACGTGCTAGGGGGCTTGTTGGGCATACACCCCGGGTACTCATGCAAGGAAGGAAGAATAGTAGAAGACGGACTCCTACTAAAATTCCCCTGTACTCCTACTAGGACTCGCTTTGTGTAATCCTACTAGGACTCCTGCCTTGTAACCAACTAGGAACCCGCCCCCTGGACAATATAAAGGAGGTCCGGGTACCTAGGAGGACATCTCCAATCCCTCCGGGAACAACCCAACACCAAGCGCAGGGCGCCATACTTGATCCCCCAAACAGGACGTAGGGTTCGCCACCTTGGCAACCCGAACCTGTATAAATCTTGTGTCCCGTGTCCTTGCGCATACCTTCGAGTTCTCGGTCTCCCGATCACGATCCTCACCGCACAATCTACTACCTCGGGTACCCCTTGGTAGGTTTGCCGGTCTAAAACACCGACACCCATCACCTTCTCCCGTGTGGATCAATGGACAAGCTTCTCTGAGCCAGGACGGTTTTCACTCGTCATGAAACCGGTAGTCGCGGGCTTCAGACTCAACAAGGTACTCATCGACAGTGGGAGCGGGCTCAATGTCCTTTTCACCAAAACCTTGAAGAAGATGAAGCTCAACATTAATCACATGCTCACCAAGAGCACATCGCCTTTCTACAACATCGTCCCTAGGAACGCGGCTATTCCACTAGGCTTAGTGGTCCTGCCAGTTACCTTCGGGGAAACTAGGGAGAACTACTGCATTGAGTACATCAAGTTCGAAGTCGCGGACTTCGAGACTTCCTACCATGCCATCCTTGGCAGACTAGCTATCGCCAAGTTCATGGCGGTACCCCACTACATGTACTTGGTACTCAAAATGCCAAGTCTTGCCGGTGTACTCTCGCTACAAGGGGACTTGAAGATATCCTTCGACTGCGACATAGAAGCTGTGGAACTCGCAGCCACGAATCAAGTTCCCAACGCAATGATGGAGATCTATGCTGCATCCAAGATGCTTGCCCCCAGCGATCTCGACATGCTAGAGAAGCCAGACACAACCAACAAGCCTCAGTCATCCGAGGAAGTGCAAGTCAAGGCGATCAATCTTGGGACAGGCGACAACAGCAAGACTACCATGATCGGGGCGGGCCTTGACCCAAAATAGGAAGACACGCTCGTCAGCTTCCTCCGGGCTAACCGAGACATCTTCGCTTGGAAGCTAGCGAACATGCCAGGGGTGCCCAGGAGGCTGATCGAGCACTCACTCAACGTCGACCCTAAAGCTACCCCCGAAACGACAACACCTCGGCCATTTCGCCGACGAACGACGGGACGCCATCAAGAAGGAACTCGCCAAACTACTCGCGGCCGACTTCATCGGAGAAGTCATCCATCTTGAGTGGATCGCCAACCCCGTCCTCGTATGCAAGAAGAACACGAACGACGGAGGATGTGCGTAGACTACACCGATCTCAACAAGCATTGCCCCAAGGACCCCTTCGGGTTGCCACGAATAGATCAAGTCATCGACTCCACGGCGGGGCTGCGACCTACTGCGCTTCCTCGGCCCGCTACTCCGGTACCACCAGATCGCAATCAAGGAAGAAGACCAGGAAAAGACCGCGATCATCAACCCGATTGGCGCCTACTGCTACATGACCATGTCGTTCGGGTTGAAGAACGCCGGCGCTACTTACCAGCGAGTTATCCTGAAATGTTTCAAGAAACAACTCAACAAGAACATCGAGGCTTACGTGGATGACGTGGTCGTCAAGACCCGAAACTCCGACACGCTTATCGCTGATCTTGAAGAGACTTTCGCAGCCTTGCGAGAGTACCAGTGGAAGCTCAACCCGAACAAGTGCGTCTTCGGCGTACCTTCGGGAAAACTGCTAGGCTTCATCATCAGCCATCGTGGCATCGAAGTCAACCCTGAGAAGATCTCCGCCATCACCAAGATGAAAGCTCCCACTTGCATGAAAGATGTACAGAAGCTCACCGGGTGCATGGCGGCCTTGAATAGATTTATCTCGAAGCTTGGAGAACGGGGCTACCCTTCTTCAAACTACTCAAGCACCAAGAGAAGTTCGTGTGGACCCAGAGGCAGATCAAGCTCTCGCTCAGCTCAAGGATTTCTTATCCAAGCCACCAGTCCTCACGGCTCCTTGCAAAAAGGAGCAGCTACTATTCTACCTCGCTGCGACTACTCACATGGTCGATCGCCGTCTTTGTCAAGCGGCGGGAAGACGGCCATGCCTACCCGGTCCGGTAACCGATCTACTTCGTTCGTGAGGTCCCGTCGAATACAAGGCAAGCTACCAACCGGTACAAGAAGCTATTGTACGCGGTGCTCATCACCTCGCGGAAGCTATGACACTACTTCCGGGAGTACTCAATCTCCATCGTCACCGACTACCCGCTAAGCGACATCCTACGGAACCAAGATGCTACTTGGAAGAATCTCCAAGTGGGCGATCGAACTCGGGGCCCTCAACATCGACTTCAAGCCACGAACAGCCATCAAGTCGCAAGCACTAGTCGACTTCATGGCAGAGTGGCAGGAAAATCAGCTACCAACTTCAACCAAGCGACCAGAGCATTGGGTGATGTACTTCGATGGCTCGCTCAAGCTCGAAGGCACGGGTGCAGGGGTACTCCTGATTTCCCCAATGGGTGAACAACTCAAGTACGTCCTGCAGATCTTCTGGAAGGTTTCAAACAACGAAGCCGAGTACGAAGCCCTGCTACATGGGCTCCGCCTCGCAATATCTCTGGGTATCAAGCGACTACTAGTCTACGGCGACTCCGCAGTGGTCATCAACCAAGTCAACAAGTCTTGGGATCGCAACAGAGAACATGGACACCTACTGCCTAGAAGTCTGCAAGCTCGAGAACAAGTTCTACGGTCTCGAGTTCCATCACGTCGTCCGCGACAACAATGTTGCAGCGGACGTCCTGTCGAAGCTTGGTTCTACTCGCGCAAAAGTACCAGCGGGTGTCTTCATTCATGAGCTTCATGCGCCATCCATCCCGGAGCCGGCGCCCACGACCACTGACCTAGCATCTTCCCCAGTTGACCAGGAGGTCATGATGATAGACATGGACTGGCGACAACCCTTCATCAACTACATCCGCGAGCAGAAGGTTCCTACGGACAAAAACTTGGCTGAGCAAATCATCCGCCGGGCCAAGTCCTATGTACTAGTCGGGGACAAGCTCTACAGGTGGGGTGCCACTTCTGGAGTACTCATGAAGTGCGTCCCTCGGGAAGAAGGCAAGGACATCTTGGAGGAGATCCACAAAGGTATCTGCGGCAACCACGCATCCTCACTCACGCTGGTCAGCAAGGCTTTCCGACGAGCTTTCTGCGGCCCCACGGCCACCGGGCGATGCCGAGGAACTCGTCGAAGGTGCCAAGGGTGCCGGTGCTTCGCCAAGCAACGGCACGTCCCGGCCTACAAGCTAGTCACCGTACCACCAACTTGGCCTTTCGCCTGCTGGGGGCTCGACATGATTGGGCCTCCTCCGATCGCGCCGGGAGGATTCAACGAGTTCCGGTGGCCGTCGACAAGTTCACAAAGTGGATCAAAGTCAAGCCGGTCACCCTGTCCAAAGGCCGACGAAGTACTTGACTTCTTGGATGAACTCGTGCACCGCTACGGACTACCCCACCGCATCATCACAGACCTGGGTTCCAACTTTAACAACCACCAGTTCTGGGAGTACTGCGAGAACAACGGGATTGACATCCGGTATGTCTCAGTCGCCCATCCACGGGCCAACGGACAAGTCGACACGCGCCAATGGGATGGTACTCGACGCTCTCAAAAAGCGACCGCACGATGCTGTTAACACAAAAGGAGGCAAGTGGATCAAGGAACTGCCCAACACACTCTAGGGGCTGCGTACACAACCCACCAAGCCATCGGGACAGTCACCCTATTTCTTGGTCTATGGCTCCGAAGCTATCCTACCTACCGATGTCATGTGGGATTCGCTGGCAGTAGAGCAATACGACGAAGGCATCTCTGAAGACAGCAGACGAGTTAACATCGACGGACTCGAAGAAGCTCGCTGTGCCGCCCTCGTCCAATCAGCAAGGTACCTTGAGGGTATCCGACGCTACCACGATCGCAACGTCAAGGAACACTCCTTCAACGTTGGTGATCTAGTCCTCTGTCGCATCTAGAACACGAAAGGACTACACAAACTCAGCTCACCATGGGAAGGTCCTTTCTCAGTCGCAAAGGTGACCAGACCAGGCTCGTATCGTCTCCAGACACTTAAGGGTGATGACGTCAACAACTCGCGGAACATTGACCAGCTCTGTCGATTCTACGCGCAGTCTCTCGACTACTTTGGGGGCTCAAGTCTACACGACTACTCCTGGGCCCTTCACCGTAAGCGGCCTCCAAGTCCAGGCACTAGTCTCCGGACTACTCTACTCCAAGATCCAGCGTTAACGGATACCAACGGATCTCAGGCTGCTCTGGGCGTCAAGGACTCTAGCAGCGGTCTATCAAGAGACCATGTACTCTTAGATCCAGCCTATACCGCTACTAACGGATCTACAGCTGTAAGCGGCCATGCGCCCTAGCACTACTCCAGCCGTAGGCGGCCTCCGGGTCCTGGCGACTACACTTGTAAATGGCCCTGGCCATCTAGGTGTATTTTTTCAGTAATAAAGTTTGATTCTCAGTCAACTCATTTACTGCGTTCGCCTCAACGGGTCTACTGTCGAGTACTACTACTTGCAACATCTCCATGGATGGGCACTCCACATATACACATCGTGACAATGAGTACTCATTCCACACATGGAAGACTTTTTCATTCTAACTTCGTACAAGTTCTTTACAACTTTGTTACAAGTACTGCCAAAATCTAACCCTACAGGACAACTACTGGAGGTTCAGCTTCTCCGCGACTTGTTCTGCGATTGGCGCCATCTGCTCTAGAAGCTCCTTGTACTGGTCGTCTGTGCATTTGGCGGCTAGTCCCCCCGCGACTACATCAACTGGAGCCTTGGAGAAGTACGATTTCATGTATGCCAAGACTTGGTTGGGGATGGACTTCGCCAGATGCTTCACATAAGTTGCCAGACACCCGGGGGCTTCCTTAAGTCGGTCAACCAATGGAGCTATCTTTGGCCCGCCCGGGTGAGGCACCAGCAGCCTTGCGATGGGGAGCGCTGCTTCTTCAAGCTCCTTGAGTTGGCCCCACAGCTTCTCGCAGTCTTCGTTGAGCTTCTGCTGAGATTTATAGCAGTTGACAAGGTCACGGTCCGAGGCTTCTCGGAGCTCCATGTGCTTGACACACTCATAAGATAGCTGCTTATATTCATACTCAAGTACCTCTCGGGTATCCTTCTCTCAGTAGACAATGTTCTTCAGATTGGTCTCCGATGCCTTCAGCTGGTCTACCCGAGCCTCGAGATCTGCAAAAGTCCAGGAATATATGTCATGCTACTGCAAAGGTATTCTCAATAAGTACTCAACAGGCTAGCCGCGGCATACCTTTATTCTTCTGGCGCAATGACTTGTTCTTGCGAATCAAGTCATCACTCTTCGCCTGCATCTCTTGTACCTCGTTGTGGTATTTGGCGAAGGCTCCATCCAGCTTGGATTGCAGCACGGCAGAGTGCCTCCTGGCCTTGCTGAGTTCTTTCTCCAACGCCTCCGCCCGAAGCACTATGTCGCTGTACACCTGGAGCATGCCGGATTTCTGTCGGGATCTCTCCACGACTTCTGGCAACAAGGCAATAATCATCTTTGAGTACTCAGTTCTCGTGGAACTCGACTACTCAAGGGCACTGTCGCGTACCTTCATCCATTGCTCGGCTTGGGGAAGGGGAGCAGACTCCTCAACAACCGGCGACGCCTCAACAGTCGTCGTACTGGGTTCTTCTCCCTCCCAGGACAGATCGGTGGATTTCCTGCACAATACAAACATGGTGGCCAGCCAAGCAAGATTACCAAGCTACGTGTACTACTCAGGGATGGTTTCACTTACAAGCTGACCGGAAAACAGTCACGGTCGGAGCGCCAAGTATGCTGGCGATATCAACAAGCCTGGCTTCCGCGGTGCCTCCTCTTCGGCTCGGGCGCCATCGGTCCTTCGGCTCCGGTAGTCGCGGCCGGGCTCGGCTCTGCCTTTCTTACGCCGGCACTCGCGGCTCGGCAGTACCAGTCGTTTGCTGTGCCATCTGCGGCACAGGCTCTTCTATAGTGGGGGCTGGACTGCGGCTCCTCTCAGTCGGCTCGCCCACCGTGTCCCAGTCGTCTTGTTCCCCATGACCCACGGGGTCGGACAATGGAATTTCCTACGACAACTCAAAATTCATCTGTTAGCACGCAATACTTCAAGACAAGTACTCGACTACTCACTCGAGGAACTCACCTCTTGGGAAGTGGTTGTTGTCATCTTCAGCTTCTTGGCGACATGCTTTCGCGCCACATTGCGCAGCCTTGTCGGCGGCGCAGGGAGACTAGCCTCCAAGCTAGTCGGTGGATCTTCAATGAGGGGGATATGGGGTAGTCCAGGTCGACTGAACCTGGACCGCAGCTGAAAACGCTCCTGGAGCGTTTCCCCATCCTCCTCGTCGGCCGTGTCTTCAATAGTGACGGTGTCGTCACCCTCGCTGACTTCACGGCGTTCTTTCGCTTTGCCCTTGCCCTTTTCTGGAATATCTACAAGTCGAGGATGGGGAGTTGGGTCAGAGACAAACTTCGCAATGCCATCCTGCAGCAAACATCTTGGGTGAGTGTGATTACTCCAATTTAATCAGTACTCGGAGGCAGAGGTTGCAGTCACTAACCTTGTTCAGCGGATGAGCCGCGGAGTACTTGGGGACTAGGCAGGGTGTGAATGGTGGCATATTCTTGAATATCCTACCCAGCTGTTGTATGGACCTCTCTGGGCCCACTGCCTTGGTGGGTGCCAGGACTGACTACTCGGTGGGCCCTTGGGACTACCGGCTTGTGCCACATGACACCTGATGGCGTGAGGCACAAGGACTACGGTGGAGAAGTACTCGGATAGGAAGCTATACATGCCTTGCATTGTGTAGAGGACTCCTAGACGTACACGACTAGTACTCTCTCCCTAAACCGACCTGTAACCCTGCCTCCCGGATATATAAGGCGAGGCAGGGACCCTTCTCTCTCATTACGTATCATCTTGTAATCACACCCAATCAATCCAGAGCTACGCAGCATACAGGACGTAGGGTATTACGCACCTCGCGGCCCGAACCTGTCTAAACTGTGTGCCATGTGTCTCTTCCTTCGAGTTACCGATCTCGGCGAGGCCACATTCATCTACCTCAGGTACTCCCCTTGGTAGGTTGCCGGTCTAAAACACCGACAGTGGCGCACCAGGTAGGGGATCTCACCGAAGATCATATGGCGAACTCGACGGCTTCAATCTTCATCAAGCCAACTGTCGCCTTCAACCGCGGTGACACCTTCGTCTTCGACTCCTAGGTCTGCACTGCTGACGGCGCCGGATCCTTCCAGCGCCGCCTCACCATGCCGCCCAACCCGAAGACCGGGCTTGTGACGCTTCCCGGAGTAGTCACGGGCGATCTCGCCGGAAAGTTCGGGAAATTTCGCTCTACAACCAGCACATGGACTTCGAGCTTGGATCCGACTCCAACTCAAACTCGATGTCACTGTGGGCCATCGCATGCGAGCCGGCTATCGAGCCATCGTGTGCGGACTCCCCACTCCATGAGAACTTCCCATACGGCCTCTGCATCGCTAGCAAGGCCCACACGAAGGCTCTTTCCGCACGCTGGGCTGGGAAGGAGATCATCTCCGAGTACGACTCGGACTCCAACCCCATCTCTCGGCTACTACTCGGACTCCTCCTACGAATTCGACTTCGGGGCGGACCACGACGAGCCCGAGTCCGAGAACTACACGATGGAGCAACCGTTGTCGGGACTCCGCCTCCGCCCGGTTATAACATGTACACCCACCGGCGGATTCGTCTGCGGCCGGACCGCAAGCCCGCAGACCTGACAGACGAGAACTCACGATGCGTCGCCTACCTCGACTCACTTCCCTTCTAGGAGGGAACTTCTTTAGCTCCAGCTTAGGAGCACAGTCCAACAGAGGTGGCGACTAGCGACTCAAGCCTCGGCTCTCCTGATCGGCAAGTCTTCATGACTACCGACGAGATGCCGGGACCCTCAGGGATTCTCCCTGACCGATATCTCGAGGATATCTTAGCAGACGAGTTGTCTGCCAACGCACCCGCAGACGAGACCGGCGCCAACAGGGACGCCCAACGTGAACGCAACAGATAGCGGAACGAACGGCGCCGACGTCTTCGCGAGTCCCTACCCATCTAGAACCTCGCGGAAGCCCTCGACCAAGTTGAAAGCCAGGTGCACAATACCCCATAGCAATGCCTCATGTCTATCACCACGATAGCATGTCAGGCTCAGGGGATGCATCCGGGAGAAGTCATCGCCAAGCTCGCGGAGGACGCCTACTTCATGCGAGTTGACAACAGAGTCACTCAAGTGCCCCCCGTCAGGAATCGCCAGCAAGACAACGAAGCCATAAGTCGCAGTGGAGTTGACAACGGTCGCAACCGTACCCGAGGGGAGCTACCGGCTAACCCCAACCGTACCCGGGCATCGGCTGGTGGACCTTCTCATGGTGGCAACAGCGCCGGCGGCGTCGGCGGCAACCGTGAGATCATCCCTCATCGTGATCCTGGCCGCAGAGGCAGAGACGGTGGGAGCTCCAACCATGGGGCTGGCAGAGGAGCCGGGGGCGGAGGCGACCGCGGCGGCCGAGGCCACGCGAACAGCCACGCCTCCGGCGCTTCACGTGGCGGCTTCGACGCCCGCCAAAAAATCGAAGAACTACGATGCAAGAAGTCCTCCACAGCAGGCGACAACGACGACTTCCCCACCTTCTCTGCACGGCTTCGCAATCTACTTCTCCCGAAGAAATTCAAACCTCTGGGGATCACCAAGTACGACGCGAAGCAAGATCCAGTACAGTGGCTCATATGTTACGCCCTATCCATCGAAAACGCTGGTGGCAATAATGACACGAAGTGCCTCTACTTTCATTTCTGCCTAGATCAAGCCCCGCTTACATGGCTCGAGTCACTCGAGAAGTACTCGATCGACAAGTGGGACCAGCTCAAGGAACAGTTCACCAGCTACTTCGCGGGCGCTATGGGTCACTCGGGTACTCGCATGAACCTGGCAATGGTGAAGCAGGAACAGGGCGAGACCCTTCACAAGTACATGTGGTGCTTCTTCGACAAGCGTGCCACCGTAGTCGACTTCACCGACAAGGAGGTCATCGACCTCTTCCAAGACGGTCTCTACCACCGTCGCACCTTCGAAGACTTCGGTCGTCGCCGCCCGAGCTCCATCACCCACCTCAAGGACATGATCACCTCCTGGGCTGATGAAGAAGACAAGGCTAACGCCAAGTACGACGCCATCCGTGGCAAGAGCAAGCAGAACACGGGCAGCAACAGCAACAACAACGGGAACCAAGGCGGTCGCAGCAACAACTACTCGGGTCCCAATCGCAAGCGCAAGCCAGACAATACTATCGCGGCTATCCAGCGCCCTGCGAAAGACAACTCGAAGAAGACCTCTGGCGGCTTCAAATACTTTTTGAAAGAGAAGTGCCCGTAGCATCCGGACGGCAACCACACCACCGAGAGCGGTGCTACCAACTCCGGCGAGCACTCAAGGACACTCCCGCAGCCACGACACCCTCACGACAAGAAAGGCAAGAAAAAGGCCGACGACGGCAACGACGACTTCCGGGAACCCGACAAGACGATGAACGTCCTCTTCGGCGGACTACCCAACCGACGGGCTCGAAGGCCACCCGACGAGAAGTCTTGAGCATTGAACCGGCGGTCCCGACCCCTCTCCGGTGGTCGGAGGTACACATTACCTTCTCCCGCGCGGATCAATGGACAAGCTTCTCGAACCGGACGGTTTCCACTCGTCCTGAAGCCGGTAGTCGCGGGCTCCAGACTCAATAAGGTCCTCATCGACGGTGGAAGCGGGCTCAATGTCCTTTTCACCAAGACCTTGAAGAAGATGAAGCTCGGCATCACCCACATGCTCACCAAGAGCACTTCGCCTTTCTATGGCATCGTCCCCGGGAACGCGGCTATCCCACTGGGCTCAGTGGTCTTGCCAGTTACCTTTGGGGAGACAAGGGAAAACTACCTCACCGAGTACATCAAGTTCGAAGTCGCGGACTTTGAGACCTCCTACCATGCCATCCGTAGCAGACCAGCTATCGCCAAGTTCATGGCGGTACCTCACTACACGTACTTGGTACTCAAGATGCCAAGTCCGGTTGGCGTACTCTCGCTGCAAGGGGACTTGAAGATATCCTTCGACTGCGACACAAAAGCTATGGAACTCACAGCCACGAATCAAGTACCCAACACAATGATGGAGATCTAAGCTGCATCCAAGAAGCTTTCCCCAAGTGAACTCGACATCCCAGAGAAGTCGGACAACGCCAACAAGCCTCAGCCACCGAGGAGGTTCAAGTCAAGACAATTGACCTCGGGACAGGCGACATCAGCAAGACCACCACCATCGGGGCGGGCCTCGACCCGAAATAGGAAGACACGCTCATTTGCTTCCTCTTGACTAACCGAGACATTTTCGCGTGGAAACCAGCGGACATGCCAGGGGTGCCCAGGAATATGATCGAGCATTCACTCAACATCAATCCTAAAGCTACCCCGAAGTGACAACACCTCCACCACTTTGCCGACGACAGACGGGATGCCATCAAGAAGGAACTCGCCAAACTACTCGCGGCTGGCTTCATCAGAGAAATCTTCCATCCTGAGTGGCTTGCCAACCCCGTCCTCGTCCGCAAGAAGAACTCGAACGAGTGGAGGATGTGCGTCGACTACACCGACCTCAACAAGCACTGCCCCAAGGACCCCTTCGGGTTGCGGTGAATAGACCAAGTCATTGACTCCACGGCGGGGGCTGCGACTTGCTCTGCTTCCTCGATCGCTACTCCGGTACCACCGGATCGCAATCAAGGAAGAAGACCGAGAGAAGACCACGTTCATCACCCCGTTTGGCGCGTACTGCTACACGACCATATCCTTCGGGTTGAAGAACGCCGACGCTATCTACCAGCGAGCTATCCAGGCCTATTTCAAGAGGCAGCTCAACAAGAACGTCGAAGCCTGTGTGGATGACGTGGTCGTCAAGACCAGAAACTCCGGCACGCTCATCGCCGATCTTGAAGAGACTTCCGCATCCTTGCAAGAGTACCGCTGGAAGCTCAACCCGAACAAGTGCGTCTTCGGCGTACCGTCGGGCAAACTACTCGGCTTCATCATCAGCCATCATGGCATCGAAGCCAATCCAGAGAAGATCACCGCCATCACCAGCATGAAGGCTCCCACGTGCATCAAAGACGTGCAGAAGTTAACCGGGTGCATGGCAACCCCGAACGGGATTCATCTTGAAGCTTGGAGAACGGGGGCTCCCCTTCTTCAAACTACTCAAGCATCAAGAGAAGTTCGCGTGGACTCCAGAGGCAGACCAAGCCCTTGCTCAGCTCAAGGACTTCTTATCCAAGCCACCAGTCCTCATGGCTCCTCGCAAAAAGGAGCAGCTACTGCTCTACCTCGCTGCGACTACTCACGTGGTCGCATCTGCCATCGTCGTCGAGCGGCAGGGAAGACGGCCACGCCTACCCAGTCCCCGTGACCGGTCTACTTCGTAAGTGAGGTCCTGTCGAATCCAAGGCATGCTATCAACCAAGTACGAAGCTACGTATGCAGTGCTCATCACCTCGCGGAAGCTATGACACTACTTCCAAGAGTACTCGATCTCCGTTGTCACCGACTACCCGCTCGGCGACATCTTGCAGAACCAAGATGCTACTGGAAGGATCTCGAAGTGGGCAGTCGAACTCGGCGCCCTCAACATCGACTTCAAGCCACGAACAGCCATCAAGTCGCAGGCACTAGTCGACTTCATGGCAGAGTGGCGGGAAAATCAGCTACCTACTCCAACCGAGCGCCCGCAGCACCGAGCAATGTACTTCGACGGCTCGCTCAAGCTTGAAGGCGCGAGTGCGGGGGTACTCTGATTTCCCCAATGGGCGAACAACTCAAGTATGTCCTGCGATCTTTTGGAAGGTCTCAAACAACGAAGCCGAGTACGAAGCTCTACTACACGGGCTCGCCCCGCAGCCTTCACCTGGGCATCAAGCGACTACTAGTCTATGATGACTCTGTAGTGGTCATCAACCAAGTCAACAAGTCCCGGGACCGCAACAAGGAGAACATGGACGCCTACGCTTAGAAGTCCGCAAGATCGAGAACAAGTTCTATGGTCTCGAGTTCCATCACGTCGTCCGCGACAACAATGTTTCGGCGGATGTCTCGTCGAAGCTTGGTTCTACTCGCGCTCAAGTACCAGCGGCGGTGTTTTCGTCCACGAGCTTCACGTGCCATCCATCCCGAAGCCAGTGCCACCGACCACCGATCCAAAGCACATTTCCAAGCTGGCCAGGAGGTCATGATGATAGACATGGATCGGAGGCAACCCTTCATCGACTACATCCGCGAGCGAAGGTTCCCTCGAACAAGAACTTGGTCGAGCAACTTATCCGCCATACCACCAACCCGGCCTTTCGCCCGCTAAGGGCTCGACATGATTAGGCCTCTACCGACCGGCTGCCGGGGGGATTGAACGAGTCTTGGTGGCCATCGACAAGTGCACCAAGTGGATTGAGGTCAAGCCGGTCACATGCCCCAAGGTCGACGAGTACTCGACTTCTTGGACGAACTCGTGCATCGCTACGGACTACCCCATCGCATCATTACGGACACGGGCTCCAACTTCAACAACCACCGGTTCCGGGAGTACCGCGAGAACAAGCGGATCGACGTCCAATATGTCTCGGTTGCCCATCCTCGGGCCAATGGACAAGTTGAGTGCGCCAATGGGATGGTACTCGACGCTCCCAAGAAGCGACGCACGATGCCGCTAACTCAAAAGGAGGCAAGTGGATCAAGGAACTACCTAATGCGCTGCGGGGGCTACGTACTAAACCCTCCAAGCCAACGGGACAATAGCCTTACTTCTCGGTATATGGCTCCGAAGCAATTCTCCCTCGCCGACGTCATGTGGGATTCGCCGGCAGTAAAGCAATACGACGAAGGCATATCTGAAGATAGCAGGCGAGTTGACATCGATGGACTCGAAGAAGCTCGCTGTGCCGCCCTCGTCCAATCAGCAAGGTACCTTGAGGGTATCTGACGCTACCATGACCGCAACGTCAAGGATCGCTCCTTCAACGTTGGCGATCTCATCCTCCGCCGCATCCAGAACACGAAAGGACTGCACAAACTCAGCTCGTCATGGGAAGGTCCCTTCACAGTTGCAAAGGTGACCGGACCAGGCTCCTACCGCCTCCAGATGCTTGAAGGCGAAGACGTCAGCAACTCGTTGAATATCGACCAGCTCGTCGATTCTACGCCTAGTCTCTCGACTACCCCGGGGGCTCAAGTCTACATGACTACTCCAAGACCCCTTCGGCCGTAAGCGGCCTCACGGTACGGGCACTAGTCTCCGGACTACTCTACTCCAAGATCCAGCGTTCACGGCTACTAACGGATCTCGGGCTGCTCAGAGCGACAAAGGACTCTAGCAGCGGTCTATTAAGAGACCATGTACTTCTAGATCCAGCCTATACGGCTACTAACGGATCTACTTGCCGTAGCGGCTATGCGCCCTAGCACCACTTAGCCGTAGGCAGCCTCCGGGTCCTGGCGACTACTCTTGTAAAACGGCCCTGGCCATCCGGGTGTACTTCTTTCGGTAATAAAGTTTGATTATCTATAAACTAACTTCTTGTGTCTCCATCAACGTGCCTAATAGCGAGTACCACTACTCATGACAACTCCACGATGAGAACTCCGCATACATATCTCGCGACAATGAGTACTCATTTCGAAAGTTTTCTCATTCATACTTAAACAAGTTTTTTACAACTTTGTTTATACACAACTATTGCTACAAGCTAACCCTACAGGACTACTGGAGGTTCAGCTTTCCGGCGACTTGTTCAGCTATTGGCGCCATCTTGCTCCCGGGAGCTCCGCGTATTGCTCATCAGTATAGTTGGCGGCTAGTCCGCCCGCGACTACGTCCACCGGAGCCTTGGGGAAGTACGACTTCATGTACGCTAAGACTTGATTGGGGATGGACTTCGCCAAATGCTTCACGTACGTCGCTAGACGACCGGGAGCTTCTTTCGGCTGGTCAACCAACGGAGCTATCTTCATCCCGCCCGGATGAGGCACCAATAGCCTCGCAATGGGAAGTGCGGCTTCTTCAAGTTCTTTGAGCTGTGCCCGCAACTTCTCGCAGTCTTCGTTCAACTTCTGCAGGGATTTGTAGCAGTTGACGAGGTCACGGTCCGAGGCAATTCGGAGCTCCATGTGCTTATCGCACTCGTAAGCCAACTGCTTATAATCATATTCAAGTACCTCGCGGGCCTCCTTCTCCCGGTAGAAGAGGTACTTCATGTCGACTTCTGAGGCCTTCAGTTGCTCGACCCGGGTCTCAAGCTCTGCAATCAACAAACAAGGCGGGGTTAGACCAATGCAAGG
Source organism: Cenchrus americanus (assembly GCA_947561735.1). Lineage (NCBI taxonomy): Eukaryota > Viridiplantae > Streptophyta > Magnoliopsida > Poales > Poaceae > Cenchrus > Cenchrus americanus. The sequence continues at coordinate 200,770,597 of OX387240.1, forward strand.
CATTTCCAATGGGTACTCGACAAGACAGCAGCATACATTTGTTCTTGTTGCGGAGCGACTTGTTCTTGCGCACTAGCTCGTCGCTCTTCGCCTGCATGTCCTGGACTTCATTATGGTACTGGGCGAAGGTGCCGTTAAGCTTCGACTGAAGCATGGCGGAGTGCTTCCTGGCCTTTGCGAGTTCTTCCTCCAATGCTTTCGCCCAGAGCACTGTATCGCCGTATCCTTGGAGCATCTCAGATTTTTGTCGGGATCTCTCCACGACATCCTGCCGAGCGACAACAACCGCGTTACTCGGGTACTCAGCACTTGTGGCAGATTGACTACTCAAGGGTACTGATAACTTACCTTCATCCACTGCTCGGCCCAGTGCATCGCCTCCAAGTTACACGCTACTGCCGCCGGGTCAACGAGATCATCCACTAGAAGTTCGATCCCACCACGACTAGTCGTGGCGGCCCCGGACATCGGTGCCGAACGGATCGGCTCCACGTACTGAATCTCCAGTGAACGGACGACTACTTCCAGGCTTGAATCTGGCAGTAATTCGTTGTGCTTCTCTTCGGCCATCGTGGGGGCTCCTCCGCTGGCTACCTCCGCCGGCTCGGGAGCTGCTCCGGCGGCCTCTTGGATCTCCGGCACCACGCCTTCAACAGGTACAACCTCGGGGATGATGCTTCCCTCGGCTTCAGCCCCTGTCAACAGATGACACATGGATTAGTCTCCCTCGGTGGCTACGACTACTCTTTGAGGAAGTCTGCGTCTACGCAGTGTACTCACCTTCTACTATGCTGGCCTCCGGCAGCGTAGCCTCCACGGCCGGTGCCACGGTCTCAGCTTGAGGGAGGGGAGCGCCATCGCTGCGCCGGGTTCATCTCCTTCCCAGGATAAGTCTGTGGATTTCCTGCATAGTATAAAAATGGTTGTCAACCAAGTACGACTACCAACCTACATGTACTACTTGGGAAAGATGTTCACTTACAAGCTCGACCGGACAACAGTCACGGTCGGGGCGCCAAGTATGCTGGCGATGTCGACAAGTCCAGCTTCAGCAGGAGCCTATTCCTAGGCTTCAGTAGCCACTGGCATTTCAGCAGCAGGAGTTGTGCTCGGCTCCGTCCTGCCCTTAGCAACTGGCGCCTGCGACTCGATTTCTGTCATGGCGGGGGCTGGGCTGTGGCTTCTTTCAGCCAGCTCCCCCACCGTCTCCCAGTCACCTTCGTTCCCTTGGTCTACGGGGTCGGAAGGCGGAATCTCCTGCAAGCAACCGAATTTTGTCGTCAGCATACACAACATCGAAAGACAAGTACACGACTACCCTACTCGAGGAGTTTACCTCTTGAGACGTGGTCTCAGTGACTTTCAGCTTCTTGGCCATGCGCTTGCGTGCCACGTTGCGCGGCCTCCTCGGCGGCACAGACAGACTAGCTTCTAAACTAGTTGGAGGATCTTGGATGAGAGGGACATTGGGTAGTCCAGGGCGGCTGAACCTCGACCGCAGCTGGAACCGCTCCTGAAGCGTCTCCTCGTCTTCTTCATCTGATGTGTCTTCAACGATGACGGTGTCGTCACCTTCGCCGACTTCATGGCACTCCTTAGCCTTTCCCTTCCCCTTCTCTGGGATTTCCACAAGTCGGGGAGGCGAAGCCAGCTCAGAGACAAACTTTACTATGTCATCCTGCAATAAGCACATTTGGTGAGCACGACTACTACTACATAATCAGTACTCGACACTGAGTGCGGCTACTGACCTTGTTCGGCGGATGAGCGGCGGAGTACTCCGGGACCGGACAGGGCGTGTACGCTGGCATGTCCTTGAAGATCCTGCCCAGCCTATCGATGATGTCGTCATCATCAATCTCACCGCCGGGCATCCACGACAAGTCTCCCTCGCCGGTGTACTGGTAGCCGAGGGTGTCGTGAGCCATCAGCAGCTGCACCCTCCTCTTCATAAAGCTGAAGGCCACATGTTCGGCCCTCAGCCCGGCTTCCCTCAAAGCCTTGATCTTCGCCAGCAGTTCGGGTAGCTGGATACCCTCCTGCATCGTCGGCTCCGTATTCCACCAGGGCCGGTGCTTTGGCTGCTTCCCACTGGGCTTCGGCAACTCCAGGTGGTGGTTGGCGATGTAGAACCACTTCGACTTCCAGTCCTGGTTGGAGTCGATCAACTTGTACGCCAAGTACTGCTCGGCGGCGTCCTCGCGCATCTGGATGTCGGCCCCTCCGACTACTCGCGGGTCGTTGGCGCTCGGCTGGGGCTTCACGCGGAAGAACTTCCGGAACAGTACCCAGTGGGGCTTGATCTCCAAGAATGCTTCGCAAAAATGGACGAAGACAGAAGTGTGGAAGATGCCATTGGGGTTGAGATTGAGGTACTCGATACCGTAATACTCAAGAAGCCCCTTGAAGAAGTCGTTCGCTGGGAGTGCCAACCCGCGCTCCACGAATCGCGTGAACATCAGGATCTCATCGAGATTCTTCTCCATCGGGTATGGATCTCCCGCGGCGGTGCGCCGCACGTCGACCTCCTTCTCCCGGAGAAATCCGCTGTTCAGCAGCGCCAACAGGTCCTCAGTCTTCGCCTTAGATTTCTTCCACTCCTTGTTGGGATTCGGACATGGGGGAGACGCTGGCGCTGTTGACCCTTCGGCGGATCCAACAGCCTCCTTCCGGGATCTTTTCTTCCCACCGGCGGTCTTCATGCTCTTGGATGGCGAGGGCTTCATTATCCAAGTACATCAGGTTTTCACTCGCATTCGCTCGGGGGCTGCGGCGGTGGCTACTGGCGACGGCGCGCTTGGATCTACGATTTCTACTGAGGTGGCAGTGTGCACTGGCGGCGGATTCTTCGCGAGATCTGCTACGAATGGCTGCAAGTGTGGGGGGTGAAAAAACCCTAAGGGTTTTGGCTTCTATTTATAAGTCCACAAGCGGCTCCGCAGCGGCCGGATGGATATGTTTCAAAACGGCTGACTCAGCGGCAGCCCCTGACCCTTCAACTTCCAGTAGTCGATGTGCCTTATCTCGGGGGCTCGGGTACATCTAATCAATTCCCTGGGTAGCGACAAGATTCAAGAGCAACTCAGGACACATTCTACATACAAGATGACCTTTCAATTCGAGATGAAGTACTCGACTCAAGGCTCGGGGGGCTCCGTGCCACGTGTCCTTCGGTTTTTTCTCCGGATTTTGCGAGATAATCTTGCCAGAACTTTAGATTGACCCTCAGCCAGAGTCTACGACTCAACCTAAGTCTCAGGGGCTACTCCATGTGGAGTGCGATTTTGCAATCGCACTTCCATATAAACTTCGACTTCAAGACAACACGGGTATTCTTGGAGACCTTCAAGAGCAGAACTCGAGGACGCTTGGGGACTACTCGAGAAGACTTCAGGATTACTCAAAGATCAGCTGGAGTACCCTCCAGCCTCGGGATGCTTCAAGTATTCTTGAGGACTTTCGACTTGTAGTACTCGGGGACGCTTGAGGACTACTCGTCAAGGCCATCAAAACTACTCGAAGTCATCCTGCTCGACTACAAAGTACTCGGGGGCTTGTCGTATGGACCTCCCTGGGCCCACTACCTTGGTGGGTGTCAGGACCGACTACTCGGTGGGCCATTGGGACTACCCTGCTTGTGCCACACGGCACCTGATGGCGTGAGGCGCAAGGACTACGGTGGAGAAGTATGTTGACCGTTAATAATTATATCAAAGTTCGTTTGTGACTTGCAAGCGTACAAGTCTCCCGTCGTAGTCAAGGGACCCTTCTTCCCTCGAGTGGTGAACCCAAGGTATCGAATCCGTGGAACAATGTGTGACGCAAAACTTAATCTAATAAAGCCAAGTAACTCCAATCTTCGATAAAAGAAACCCTAATGCATCTAAGTAAAAGACACGAAACTAATCTAATCTACTAAAGACCAGAGAAAACAAAGTAAGATTGTGTAGATAAACCGATCTAGAGGGATCGGGGGTAAGCCTTTTGTTGAAGTTCCAAGCAAGAGAAGAAGTAGCAAATCAAATCTTATAAGAAGCGTCTTTAAAATGTGGTTTCCCGTACAAATCCGAAAACATCCGCCTTTCGGAACCCCCGTTCTATCACAACATATCCCTACTCATGCGGGGAGCTTAGGGCGAGTCAAAAGACAAGTCGAGATTCTTTCGGAAGATCCGGCGTGTACCTCTAGCCACCGCGGCTACAAGAACACCCTATGTAATCTATCTCGATAATAGAATTGGAATAAGCAAAGCCGATCGAAAAACGAAATCTTCGAGGAAACACTTGATCGCTAGGAAAAGATTCAACTTGATAATTCAACTATAACAATGATACATACACAAGATCACCACCGGGATCCTTCCTTGATCTTGCTTCTAGCTCCGGAACTCCGACGTGGTCTTCCGTGCAAGGTTCCCACGTCGGCTAGGGAAACCCTAGTCAACTAGCTTGAACCTCTCCTCTCCGAGATGGTGTCCCTCTCTTCTCTCGCTCCTCGGCGGCCGATGACGAATTGTATTATCCGTGGCTCTCGGTCACGGGGCTATAAATAGCCTGATTGGCGGCTAGGGCAAAGGGGAGCCTTGCGGGCCCCGGACGGGCCCGGCCGACCGGCCCGGGCCGGACGGCTGGGCCCATCCGAGCCCGGCCCCGAGGCCTCCTTTGCTCTACGTCGGTTCCCTTGCTTCCTGGATGTTTCCCCCTTCTGCATGTAGGTCCATGTCGTCAGTTTCTCTCCAAATTGGACACAACTCCTTGTCTTGCAAGATTCAGCACTTTTCTGGTCAGGTCCTCGGAGTTTGTCGTCTTCTCGGATCAAGTCCCTGGCTTCTTGGAGTTAAGTTTGCTTCGTTGCATGACTTGTACGGGGCTTCAAGGTCTTGTCATGAGGTGCTTGATGAACTTATCCCGAAAGTCTTGCATTCAACACTAAAACCCTGCATAAACATTAAACTCCAAAACCGACATGCACACGTGAACTTGTTATACCATGGGGGTTAGTACCAATGGATAAGGTATAAAACTCATGCCAACACCGAAGGTAAACTCATGGCTAGGTTGACGGATTTTCACCGTCAACATCTCCCCCATGCTTAAACCTTGCTCGTCCTCAAGTAAGCCTTCGATGGATATCATCATTGCCAAACAATGTTTAAACCTTGCACTTGATTATACATGAGAAAACATAATGCTCTCAAAATTTTAATTCATTAAAGTTCCATAATGTACTAGCCTTCATCTCTACGGAGGGTAGATTCTTATTAAGCTTATCCCACAAGTATTAACATGCTCACAAAGTTTAAATAGATCTCGAATTTTTAAAATAAAGAACGAGACAAAGAAAAGCTAAACCAAGTTCACAAATTTAAATCATCTTGTATATTGCTCATGAACTCTCATCTCACTTGTCTCTCAAGCCTATATATTCTACTCCTTTCCCTCTCATAAAATATATGTGTGGTAGGCTTTATATGGAGCTTTGGGAAAGTTCGGTCCAAACAAGATTTTATAAATGAGGTGTTGTCAAAACAAGACAAGCTTCTCATGGTCTTACCGAGACTCGTCAAAAAGGTCATTGGAAAATAATGTTAAATCAAGGAGGGGAAAGAGAAAAATACACACACTTTAGATGAGTGGACATGTGCAAATGGCAAAGAGTGATCCCGAGGCACAAAGGAAGTCCTCGTTATCGGATTGCACATGGTTGGAAAATGAGAATGGATCTTTTTAACTTGAAGCCTTGAATGCACTCTTAGAGAACCGGGGAGTTCACTTTACGCATACTCATATTTTTTCTCTTTCTCATATTTCTCATTCTTTTCTTTCTTCCTTCCTTTCTTTCATATATATATATTTTTTTCTTGTGAGACCTTCACCTTGGAAGTCACGTACATCACCTTTTAATAAATTTTTTTTCATTCATCATTTTTTTAAAATACTCCCCTTTGAACTCTAAAACTGCACCGTACCTACCTCCTCCCCCATGCTTAGACGTTGCTCGTCCTCGAGCAAAGAGGCGATAAATAAGGTAGGTACCGAAAATATTTTTCCTTTGGAGAGATACTTGAAATCTTTAATGTTGGCACCGTCTTGCGATATTCCTTGAATTGATGATCCATTCTCAATGATAGGTTGTGGTCAAGGAGGTAATCACAAAAGATGATATTTGGTTTAAGGGTGGATATCCAGCGAAGTTTGTGGGATCTCCAATGCGGGGATACACAATGCACGGATAAAAGGCTAGCAAAAAGATAGATACGCAAAAACGAAATGACCAGCTTCTTAGTCTTGGGCCAGAGAAATCATGGCCTGCAATAACTCACTCAAAAATAAATCTTGTACACTAAGGTTTATGCACTCAAATATATATTAGGCTTTGGATAGGTTGAGCAACACACAAGTGATATTTATGACAAGGTTAGCGATATTTTTTTAGTATAAAAGACATCTTTAATCTATTCATAACTTGAGAGCACATAAAACACCATTGGTCTTTATTTTAATCATAACCTCCGCTGAAGATTAAGCTAGCGTTTAAATAAATTCAGATTTGTATTTTTAAGAGAGCACTAGCTTAAACATGCATAGATCAATTACAAAGATGAACAAAGCTGCAATTATAATCATATATCATCATGGCACAAATTTTGTAACTTTTCCAATGATATAATCAAGGTGGTGTCTTTATTAACGATGATATCAAGTTGAAATTCACTGAAAATAAACAAACATGCTTGCTGAAATTTAAATAAAAACAGAAAATACTACGCAAACACACATAAGCAAAACATGAAAATTACGAGAGAAAAAGAAAAGAAAAGAAAACTAAAGTTCCTAAATCTTCTAGTCCTCCGCCGGTGGTTGATGTTGATGATCTTGATAGTAATACCCTTGCTCATAATATGATTGGACATTCCCTCCGACGAATTGATTTGGCTCCACAAGGTGAAGGCGTCCGAGCTCAAAGGCAATATTTTGGGTGTTTCTTGCAGCATACCCTCCAATTATGGCCATGCTTTGTTGTGGTTGGGGATGATGTGCGTAGGGCTCCGCGAAGTTAGCGTTGGGCACCACATAATTTGGTGGGGGTACCGGTGCACCACCCCCCATGCTTGCTCTTGTGGCCCTCCATAATAACTTGGCGGAGGAGGGATCCCGCCGAATGGTTGCACATTGGGTTGTGCTCCACTCGCTTGTGCGGAGGATGTTCCCTCCTCTATGATTCTTCCTCTTTTGTTCTTCCTTGCGGGGACAAGGAGTCCCTCTTCCAACCAATCTTCTCTTCCTTCGGTGAAAAGCCTAAGCCTCTCATTAGGAAGGGGTAGGTTCACTATGGCCAACCGATAACCTCCTCTCTCATCTCCACTAATGTATTTGCCTTGCCGCAAATACTCAATGCCGAGAGAGGTACCACGCAAAAGATGGTCGGGGTTTCTTGCGATCCCCGGCCGTAAGGAGAAGGCCAACATGGAGAGGTAGCACCCCGAACCAATACTTCCCGCCCCCGATGTTGCTTCACAACACCAACGGTTGATCATAAGGTAAGAGGGGTCTATCGGCTGCCTGGCAATTAGAGCCGAGTAGAGCCAATTCAACTCCGTGTCGGTCACCTTCGTCTCCTTCATCCTCCCCAATACCCTCTTGCACATCCAAGAGTGAAATATCCGGATAATGGGGTTGCGGATGCAATTGCGTTGTTGATGGGCTTCTCCGGGAGATTAAATTCCAAAATCCCGCTAACATGCGGGTGGCACGTCAACTTTCTCCGGAGCTCCCTTGTGGAATCCAAGCGCCTCCCTAACGTGCTCGTAGGGAACCACTTGTTGGACTCCCTCCAAACGGAATGACAAGCTTTGCACCCCATCATCAAGGATAGGTGCAATAGTCATTAAAATATCCAAGGCAAACCCCATGTGGGTGTCCGCCGATACTCCGTTGGAGAACTGCACCCATCCAAGGTGCCCCAACAAGTAGTATATGTCGGTGCCAAAACCCAAGGCGTAGAGTGCTTGGTCGTCGAATTCGACGTTGGGCACAAGCCTCTTCTCAAGTTGAGAGAGCCTCTCCTCCTCCGACGACGACAAGATGATGAAGCCGTACGAAGAATAAATCGGAGTGTAAGGAGGTGGCGCGGTTGAACGGGTCGATCGTCGTGGTGGCGCGGGCTGCTCCTCCGTGTGCCCTTGAGGTTCGGTAAACCTCATGGACGTGCTTCTTGCAGCCCTCATACCACCAAGGAGGAGAGCATCGTTCCTCCTCGGTGGTGCCGTATCCGTCTCCATGCTCCGGGGAGACTCGGAAACCGAGTGCCTCCTCGAAGACGTGGTTGATGACGACTTGGACGACGACGAACTCTTCTTCTTGGAGAAGAGACTTGTGGTTTTCTTCCACATGGTTGCTTGCACTCTTTTCTTCAACTAAAACTCCGGGTTGCAACCGGTAACTAGGCACTAAAACTCTTACTTCGGATGTGGACTTTGAGTGGATTAAGGATGTGGACTTTTTTGAGCTATCAAGCTTGGGAAGGTTGGCTATGTCTACGGAGGTTTTGGGCACACAAACTTGAACACACAAACAATGGAAGGAGAGGGAAGCTTGCTGCCGAGAAAACGGGAGCCGGGGGGCTCCTTAAGTAGGGGAGGCCGGCCGGCTCGGGCCGACCGGCACCGGGTGGCTCGGTGCTCCTCCCCGCCTCGGCTTTCTTCCGAAGACGATCATTTTGCCTCTCGCAACTTTCCCCGCCCGCGTGCTCCACGAGTTGCACCGCCCAAACGCTCTCGTCCACTCCTTTTCTTGCATTATTGGTCCTTCCACTTGATGCTTCATGCTTTGGGTCATGTCCATGCTCCCTAGCTCCACTTGCTTCACATGCCACCATGAAATTCCTGCAAAGTTGATGCTTGCTGCCCACCATGCTTGTCCTTTGCATGTGGATTTGGTGAAAGTTGATGAAAGGGAATCCAATGGTGCATGCATGATTAATTCAAACTAGATTGCCTCCATTAAGGTGTGTTTAAGGTTAAGCACTCCTCTAATTCAAAATTTAAAATATTTTTCGAGCCATGCAAGAGCTCAAACATAATTTTAGAGAAGTTTTTAAACCATTAAAAACAAATGTAAGTCGAAAATATTTTTCGACTACGTCGATTTCGGTCTCACCGGTATAGTTTGCCTTCATCGGTTGAGAGCAAACTTTTCCCGGCTTGATCATGGGGGCATAGGTTTAGGTTCTAATTTTGTCTAAATAAGAAAGATTTTGAATAAAACAAAATTATAATAGGCTTAGAAAAATTCTAATCCTAGAGAAACCAAGGATATAGATTTTTAAACCAACCAAAAGTTTTGATTTCTAGGCTCACGCGAGTTCTACCACGTGCTGAATTTTACTAACACCTAAATATAAATCGTGGCTCTACTCGTGTGGTTTTAGCATGAAAAATAAGTCAACCTCAGCACCATAATGAGGGTGAAAAGTTGAGTTAGGTTCTGAAATTATTTGGTTGAGGTTTCTCGAAAAGAAAAGAACAAACAAGCACATAGGAGGGTTCATGCAAAGGGTTTATGATAAAGCAAAACATTCAATAAAGAATTATGTAGCTAATATTGTTCAACCACTTCTAAGTCTAATGTCTTTGCGTAATAAAACTCAAAAACTAAATTATTAAAAATACTCGAAAAACCCGGAATCGGGTTGTCCTCCCGTAGCTTATTCTTGACTCGACGAAACGGGTTGCCTCCCGCCTAGCGCTTCGTTTATAGTCTATAGCTAGACTTCTTCACTTGATTACTCCGGATCAACGCTCTTTGCGGGCGTTGCAATCTTGGGTACCCACTTCCGCACCATCTTGGGCACGGGCTTGTCTTCCGGCTTAGTTATTTTTTTGGTCTTCACGGCGGCTTCTCTTCCTTTGTCTTGACGGATGCAACACCTTCTTTGATTTTCTTTACGTTCATTTTTTCGGCTCCTTCTTCTTTTTCAGCCCCTCTCGTTTGTTTTGGTTCTCCCTTCACTCCAATCATGTTGCATGCCTCGATCCTTGGACGGAACTTGAAGGAACTCCTTTCTCCGTTGATATCGAACATGATCTCCCCCTTGCCAACATCAATAGTAGCTCCCACGGTCTTGAGGAAAGGCCTCCCTAGGATGAGCGACGGCTTCTCCCTCTCTCCCATCTCGAGCACAACGAAGTCGACATGGATGAAGTGGTGTCCGACCTTCACAGGTACATCTTCGCAATGCCCAAGGGATAACGAATGGAGTTATCTCCCAACTCCCAACATATACCCGTAGGCTCCATTGGTAGGCGTAGCTTCTCGAACACATCCCTTGGCATGACGCTCACACTAGCTCCAAGGTCGCATAACGCCTTCTCGAAGTTGAAAGAACCAACCGAACATGGAATAGTAGGGCACCCGGGGTCCTTTTGCTTTTCTAGCCCATTAGCAATAGCGGCACTACACTCCTCGGACATCTTGACATGATCTACCCCGAGTGTTGCTATCTCATATTTATTTGCAAGTATGTCTTTAAAGTAACGAGAATATGTAGGTACTTGTAGGGCATCTAGTAATGGCATGTTGATGCTAAGTCTACGCACAACTTCCACAAACTTCTCAAAGTGGTTGTAAAGTTTACCTCGGAAGTAGCGTGGCTTGAGTTGCGGTATCCTCGTGTCTTCCTCCGGCATCTCAAATTCGGGTTCCTCGGTGACGATCCCCGTAACCTTCTCTTTAGCAACTCCTTCCACCTCGGTGGATGGTTTAAGCTTCCTTGCTCCCGCGGAACGTTCCGGATCTTCGGTCTCCTTCCCCGAACGTGTTTGAATGGCCTTCGCCGATTCGGGACTTTTGGGTTGTCCCGAAGCTTCCCTTCATCATTAGTGAGGTGCCCCGCAAGTTGTCCAACTTGCGTCTCGAGCATCTTCATCATGTTGAGCACTTGATGATTGGAACTTCCGACCTCCGTCACTTTGCTATCGATGTTCTCCAACACCTTGTCTATGGTCTTGAACTTGGTGACGGTATCCTTGTTGATCTTAGCTTGCTCATCCATGAACTCCTTCAATTGTATACGAAGCGAAACCGCGTTAGGAATAGATGAACTTGCATTAAATTGAGGCCTACCTTGCCCGTAGCGGAAGTTCGTCAATTCTCCCTTCCTCATGTAGTCGAGCACTTTGGCTTCCTCCGGACAATCTTTGCGGACATGGCCATACTCTCCACATTCTTCGCATGTGGACCTTGCTTCGGCGGCCTTCAAGTCTTGAGCCTCTTTCTTTTCAATCTCCATCTTCTCCAACCTCCTCATGAGTGAGTCGATCTTTCCTTCAAGTATGTTCTCCTTCTCCACTTGCAAGACTCCTTTGACGTTCCCCGTGGGTTGAACCGGATGTAGGCGCCCGGATGACGCCCATGTGTCATTATCCGCAACCTTCTTGAATAGAGTGAAAGCTTCCGTCGGTGTAAGTTCGATGATGGATCCTCCCGCTGATGCATCGATGATCGTCCTTGACGCCATGGTGAGTCCTTGATAGAACTTTTGCACGAGGTCTTCTTTCGGGAACTAGTGATGTGGAACCGCCCAGGTGTACTCGTTGAAGTGCTCGAATGCCTCCGAGATACTTTCCGTAGGATATTGAACAAATGTGGCAATCTTATTATGCAAGCTTTGAGTTTTACCGGTGAGTAATATTCCTTCATGAAAGCCTTCATCAACGTGTTCCAATTTTGCACCGTCTCCGCCGGTTGAGAGTGGAACCATTGCAAAGCCTTCCCGAGAATTGAAAACGGAAAAAGCCTTGCCCTCATTTGGTCTTGAGTCAACCCATCCATGTTGAAAGTCTGACATAGTTGAATGAATGCTTGGAGGTGAAGGTTCGGATCCTCTTTACCGGTGAAGGGTGAATGTTGCACCATGCGGATTGTTGAGGTCTTGATCTCGAACGGTCTTCCGATCTCCTCAAGGTTCGGGATTGGTAGGTCGATGATGTCCGGGGTGCATAGCTCCCCAATCTTGCGTTCTTGCGGTGGTTGGTCACCCAACGGTGGAAGTCGATTCTCCCGAGGACTTTGAGGTGGTGAATTCTTCGGAGATTCCTCGCGATCCTTTGTCTTCCGACTCCTTAGCACTCGTAAAGTTTTTCTCGGATCATCCACAAAATTATCGGGTTTGTTGGAGAGGTAGCCGTCCATCTCCCGTTAGGGTTAGCAATAAACAAAGTATGCAAAAACTAGAAGGTAAAAACAAATCTATAAAAACTAGGGTTAAACAAACTAGATTAGATGTATTTTGAGGATGATCAAAATTTAGTAGATGCAAAAAGAAAAACAAAAAAAACTGAAAATTACGAAAAGGCAATAAAAATCAAATCTTGATCACTTGTTCCCCGGCAACGGCGCCAGAAAAAGGGGCTTGTTGACGGTTAATAATTATATCAAAGTTCGTTTGTGACTTGCAAGCGTACAAGTCTCCCGTCGTAGTCAAGGGACCCTTCTTCCCTCGAGTGGTGAACCCAAGGTATCGAATCCGTGGAACAAATGTGTGACGCAAAACTTAATCTAATAAAGCCAAGTAACTCCAATCTTCGATAAAAGAAACCCTAATGCATCTAAGTAAAAGACACGAAACTAATCTAATCTACTAAAGACCGGAGAAAACAAAGTAAGATTGGGTAGATAAACCGATCTAGAGGGATCGGGGTAAGCCTTTTGTTGAAGTTCCAAGCAAGAGAAGAAGTAGCAAATCGAATCTTATAAGAAGCGTCTTTAAATCGTGGTTTCCCATCCAAATCCGAAAACATCCGCCTTTCGGAACCCCCGTTCTGTCACGACATATCCCTACTCATGCGGGGATCTTAGGGCGAGTCAAAAGACAAGTCGAGATTCTTTCGGAAGATTCGGTGTGTACCTCTAGCCACCGCGGCTACAAGAACACCCTATGCAATCTATCTCGAGAATAGAATTGGAATAAGTAAAGCCGATCGAAAAACGAAATCTTCGAGGAAACACTTGATCGCTAGGAAAAGATTCAACTTGATAATTCAACTATAACAATGATACATACACAAGATCACCACCGGGATCCTTCCTTGATCTTGCTTCTAGCTCCGGAACTCCGACGTGGTCTTCCGTGCAAGGTTCCCACGTCGGCTAGGGAAACCCTAGTCAACTAGCTCGACCCTCTCCTCTCCGAGATGGTGTCCCTCTCTTCTCTCGCTCCTCGGCGGCCGATGACGAATTGTATTATCCGTGGCTCTCGATCACGGGGCTATAAATAGCCCGATTGGCGGCTAGGGCAAAGGGGAGCCTTACGGGCCCCGGACGGGCTCGGGTCGACCGGCACGGGCCGGCCGGCTCGGGCCCATCCGGACTCGGCCCCGAGGCCTTCTTTGCTCTACGTTGGTTCCCTTGCTTCTCGGATGTTTCCCCTTCTACATGTAGGTCCATGTCGTCGGTTCTCTCCGAATTGGACACAACTTGTCATGCAAGATTCGGCACTTTTACGGTCGGGTCCTCGGAGTTTGTCATCTTCTCGGATCAAGTCCCTGGCTTCTTGGAGTTAAGTTTGCTTCGTTGCATGACTTGTACGGGGCTTCAAGGTCTTGTCATGAGGTGCTTGATGAACTTATCCCGAAAGTCTTGCATTCAACACTAAAACCCTACATAAACATTAAACTCCAAAACCGACATGCACACGTGAACTTGTTATACCACGGGGGTTAGTACCAATGGATAAGGTATAAAACTCATGCCAACACCGAAGGTAAACTCATGGCTAGGTTGACGGATTTTCACCGTCAACAAAGTACTCGGATAGGAAACTATACATGCCTTTCATTATGTAGAGGACTCCTAGACGTACACGACTAGTACTCTCTCCCTAAATCGACATGTAACCCTGCCTCCCGGATATATAAGGCGAGGCAGGGACCCTTCTCTCTCATTACGTATTATCTTGTAATCACACCAAATCAATTCAGAGCTACGCAGCATGCAGGACCTAGGGTATTACGCACCTCGCGTCCTGAACCTGTCCAAACTGTGTGCCACGTGTCTCTTCCTTCGAGTTACCGATCTCGGCGAGGCCACATTCATCTACCTCGGGTACTCCCCTTGGTAGGTTGCCGGTCTAAAACACCGACACCAGCCTCTCGACAATGTCTTCATCGTCGACTTCGTTGCCGGGCATCCTCGACGTATCTTCGTCGCCCGTGTATTGGTACCCGAGGGTGTCGCGAGCCATCAGTGGTTGCACCCTCCTCTTCATGAAGCTGAAGGCCACGTGCTCGGCCCTTAGCCCGGCTTCTCTCAAAGCCTTGATCTTCTGCAACAGCTCGGGTAGTTGAATACCCTCCTGCATCGTTGGCTCAGTGTTCCACTACGCCTGATGTTTCGGGCCGTGTCGGTGCGGAATGTGGTCCCGACACTAACCGCTAATAAGCGCCAAGGTCTATCCCTCAATGGTCGATGCTAAGCAATCGAAACACAAGGTTTATCCTGGTTCCGCCGAGGGCCGTACGTTCGACAGCGTGGTGTGCTCGAGGCATTGTATTGCTCAAGACCGGGTGCCTATAGTGGGGCTGCTACAAGCAAGGTGGGAGAGGACGCGTGGCTTCCAAGTCCCCGGTGAGATGGTGAAGATATTGTGGGAGAATTGGAGAGTAAGTGTGTGATGCGTCGAGTGCGGTTGTTCCTTATCGTTCGCCGTGTGTTGTCCCCTCGCGGCGGGGGAGTTCGTCTTCCTTTTATAGGCCAAGGAGAGAGCGAATTACATGCATGCCGCACTATTAAGCTACATGGGGAAGTATGGTGCGCCGCGGCCGTAGAGTAGGCGGCCGCCTTGACGGTCCTTACCGCGATCTTGCCATCATGGCGTATCTCGCACTCGAACCGTGGCGGCTTCGAGGGTAGGGGCGCGGTGGACGGTCGTGACGTCTCCGAGGCGGGCTCGAGGGGGTTGTCGACGTCGGTCCGTACGGGATACGGTGGCCGGTATGGCGGCGTCCCGTTCCCGCACGCTTCACGGCGCGGAGCCGTTATCACGCGTGCCGGCGTGGGGTTGTACGCGCGGGGGCGGCCACCATGCCGTTAACGGTGGCGGGGATGGCGTCCCGCCGGCCTATCATCTCAACCTAACCCCCGCAAAGTCATGGGAAAGAAAATCGAGGGGTGCGGCCGGCCCCCCCTTCGAGGGCTCGGCGTGTTAGCCGTACGGGAGTAGGCGGCGCGGCGTCACGGGGCCGGCACCGGCCACGTCGCACGGTCCCCCACGGTGGCGGGGATGGGTTCCCTCCTAGGGAGTTGGTGCAACGGACCGGGCGTGAGTCCCGGGCGCATGATGGCGCCGCCCCGCCGTTGTCGAGCATTAAATGCCCGTATCGGCGTGCGGGAACGGGCGCGCGCATGCGGAGCGCCCTCGAGCGAGGCGGAGCTCGCTCGAGGGCGGCGCGGACCCTCGAGCGAGGCGGAGCCCGCTCGAGGTAAGTGTACCCCCCTCGAACGGGGCGGAGCCCTCCCGAGGGAGGCGTGTGCCCTCGAGCGAGGCGGAGCCTGCTCGAGGGGATCTTTGAGTGGGCCGCCTTGGTGGGCCGTCGGGGCCACCGTGGCGTGGGCCATGCTCCGTGTGTTTAAGCGGGACGTGTTAGGTCCTGGCTTTCTGCAGGTTTTAAGTGGGGTTTCCCCAGTTGTTTAAGGGGACCCCCAGGGCTGTCCCCGACAGTAGCCCCCGAGCATCTGCGGGTTCGCCGGCCAGGCTCCCGCAGATGCTGGAGCCTACTGATAGGACGTCCTTCCCCCCTGGCTTGCGAATGCTTTCCGTGGGGCCGCGTCAGCGGACCTGCGGGTCTAGCCCCCCCGAAGCCCCGTAGGAGCGTGGGTGCTCTGCGGGGGGTTTTACCGCGAGAGGGCGTGGTACATATCTCAACCGGCATCGGCAATGTTTCGGCCCGGCTTCGGTGACGCACGCGCGGTCCGGCACTACCCGCGGCCGGTGCAATCCGGAGGTGTAGCCATGCGTCGAGCCCCCGAGCCGGGGCCCGTTCGAGGCGATCGGGTAGAGCTCTACGACTTGTTTTTAACGCGCCCTCGCCGTCCCTCCGCGGGACGGAGGGTGAGGTTTCCGCAACCCCCCATCGGTCGGGTCGCGGATTGCGGATTCCTCGTTGAGCCGTTAGTGGGTGGTTCGAGTGGACGCCCATGCCCCGTTCGATAAGGGTAGGCCGCGTGGTCCGGAGACACGTCCATTAAAGCGCTTGCGTGAGTTTGCTAGGTGGGGCTCGGTCCCGTTCGCTAGGGACCGAGGGCGCGGAAGCTCTCCCTCGGTCGGATCCCCCCGGCTAGCCGCCCTCGGCGGCTCTCGAACACGACATGTGAGGCACCCGCGAGCCGGCGGGCTCGAGGAACGGCTCGAATGCGTGTGCCCTCGTCGTCCCCGACTCGGTGATGCGGGGCGCCCGTTCGAACCCGGCGAGGGTCGGGCTTCGAACCTCTGATCAGTAGGGCCGTGTGGGGTGGCGGCTACGCGCCCCCGTCTTTGCATCCGCGAGTCCTCGAGGGTCCCCGACCGCGTCGGCCCTCGAGGCGCCGATCGATAAAATAGCGCGCGGCGGTGGCTAGGCGCCCCCGTCTTTGCATCCGCGAATCCTCGAGGGTCCCCGACCGCGTCGGCCCTCGAGACGCCGATCGCAAAACGAGTGCGAGGTGGCGGCTAGGCGCCCCCGTCTTTGCATCCGCGAATCCTCGAGGGTCCCTGACCGTGTCAGCCCTCGAGGCGCCGATCGGTAAAATAGTGCGGGGGTGGCGGCTAGGCGCCCCCGTCTTTGCATCCGCGAATCCTCGAGGGTCCCCGACCGCGTCGGCCCTCGAGGCACCGATCGCAAAAATAGTGCGGGGGGTGGCGGCTAGGCGCCCCCGTCTTTGCATCCGCGAATCCTCGAGGGTCCCGACCGTGTCGGCCCTCGAGGCGCCGATCGCTAAAATAGTGCGGGGGTGGCGGCTAGGCGCCCCCGTCTTTGCATCCGCGAATCCTCGAGGGTCCCCCGACCGCGTCGCCCTCGAGGCGCCGATCGATAAAATAACGCATCGAAAGTACCCGTGGTGCCCGTTTTACCTCAAACGGGCCCCGAGGTGACCGTCCGATGCCCGCACCCTTCAAGGGTTGAATTTTTCGAGCCGGGGGCTCGTGCCGCTCGAGGGTCCTCCTTACTTGGTAAGGGACCGGGCCATTTAATGCTCCGCATCCACGGCCGCGGTTTCGCGCCGCGGGCGCGCCTTTTTAGGCGCCGCGGCCGCGCGCGTAGTGGGCGGCGTGGGCGGCGGACGTGACCGTCCGCCATGGCCCTCCCGGTTCTACGCCGTGATGATGGCCCGTCGGCGGTGGCGTGGCCGCCGCGGTCGTGGTGGGGCCCGCCCCGTCGGTGAGAGAAGACTCCCCCTGCAGTTAATGCGTGCGGGACGTGCGCTCCGGAGAGCACGCCCGCGGCTTATAAATCTGAGGAGAGGGGAAAACGACGGTTTTTACCTTAGCATTCGCCATTCTCGGTCCTTGCGCTCCGGCCCCCGCCTTGTTCTCGCCACGGCGCCTTTCCGTCTTCGGAGTTCTCCTCCTCCTTCCTCGTTTTCTTCGTTCCGGGCCCCTTGCCTTTCCTCATGGCGCCTCTACCGCCTCTCGTTATCGTCGATCCGTACGCGTGGGGAGCGCTCAACGGTGACGCGGGCGGCCCCGGGCGAGCCGGTGTCCGTCGGCCGGTGGCGGCGGCGAACGAGGAGGGCCGGCCGGCCGAGTGGATCGTGCCGCCGGCTGGGGACCACGCGCCCAACCCGCCGAGCGGCTACGTGGTCGGCTTCGGCCGGTTCCACGAGCGCGGCTTCACGGCGCCGGTGAGTCGCTTCATGCGGGCGCTCTGCCACCACTACGGCGTGGAGCTGCACAACTTCGCGCCGAACGCAATTTCACAGGTGGCCACGTTCGTGGGCGTTTGCGAGGGGTATCTAGGGATCCCAGTGAATTGGGATATCTGGATTCACCTCTTCCGTGCGGAGCTGTTCACGCAGCCGACGACAGAGCAGAGGACCCGCCGCGCGGTGCGCGCCGGCGAGATGTCGCTCGCCTTGCGGGGGGCGATACAAGGACGACTACATCCCCTGCACCATGACGACCAACAATGCGGCCGGGAGCGGGGGTTGTTCTATCTTCGCAACGACGAGCCCGCCTCCCCCTACACCGGCCCGGTGCTCCGGGAGAAGCCCGACTCCTGGAGCCATGGGGTGTCTCCGGTCCAGCATCGGAGGCGGCTGGACTCGCTGCTGGCCGCGCTGAGGAACCTGGCGAGGCGCGGGCTGACCGCGGTGACCGTCATCGCCTTCCTCCACCACCGGCGGGTCCTCCCCCTGATGGAGAGGCCACTCCGCATCTTCGAGATGACGGAGACGGCGAACCCCGTCGCGCCGGCAAGGTCGCGGATGCTTCGCAGCCCCCTCCCCGCGGGAGTACGCGGTCACACGGGCGCGGAGCACCGTCGACACCCGGTCCCTCGCGCGGCGACCGGTCCCCGTGGGACCTCGAGATGCTCCCCACCGGCGGCCGGTGAGTAGAATTCTTGGTTCCGTTTTTTATCTTGCGATACTTCGGGCCGATGACGCGCTTCTATGTTTCGCTCGCGGTCGGTGAGCTTGAGCGCCGCGAAGTCGATCCACCCACTCCCCGCTCTCGCTCGCTCGGTCGAGCGCCGCGGCAATGGGAGCGGGAGCGGGCGGCGCGCAAGAAGGAGCGCGCAAAGTGACACCGCGAGCGTCGCGAGCGGCGGAATGAGGAGTACCGCCGCGCGAGTAGCGGGGGCTCTCTTCTGCGGGGACCGAGGAGTACTCGTCCTCGGAGGAAGATGAGGAGGAAGAGACCGGGGGGCGGGGCCTCCCCGATAGGTGGGAGCTCGCGCCCCCACCACCGAAGCCGCCTCCGTGGAAAGAGTAGCATCGCCCGGAGTGGGTGCGGAAGCGCCCGCCGCTAGGCAATCGACGACGGGAGCGGCGCGGGCCGCGGAGGCGCCGGCGCGCGCCCGGAGGTGCGCGCGACAAGCGCGCTCGCGCACGGGGCGGGGTCCGCGCGCGCGGCGGAGACGGCCGGAGGTGCGGCGGCGGCCGCGCCGGCCCGCGCCGGCGTCATCCGCGGGGACCTCGAGGAAGAGGAAGCGCGCCTTCTCTTCTTCGAGGTGAGGGGCTTGCGCTTTTGCGGGGCTGCACATATGATAACCAAGAACCCGATCGTTTGTTCGTGTTTGCGCGGGGTGGTGCCGACCGTGCCTCCCCCTCGCACCGGCCAAGGTGCCGAGGGCGGACGTATCCGTTCCCACCGGCGGCGCTCGTCGAGGGCGCCGCGGGCGGGGGCGAGTGCGGCGGCTGCGGCGGGCGAGTGTTGACGGTGAAAATCCGTCAACCTAGCCATGAGTTTACCTTCGGTGTTGGCATAACTTTTGTATCTTATTCATTGGTACTAACCCCCGTGGTATAACAAGTTCACTTGTGCATGTCGGTTTTGGAGTTATGTGTTTACGCGGGTTTTAACGATGAAAGCAAGACCTCCGGGATAAGTTCATTAAGCACCTCATGACAAGACCTTGAAGCCCGATACAAGTCAAGCAATGAAGTGAACATGACTCCAAGAGCCCAAGGACCAAGCCCGAGAAGATGATAAACTCCGAGGACCGAACCGAAAAAAGTCTTGAATCTTGCAAGACAAGGAGTTGAGTCCAATTCGGAGAGAAACCGACGTCAAGGGCCCACATGCAAAAGGGGAGAACATCTAGAAGACGTGGGAAGCAACATCGGGCGAAGCGAGGCCGCGGGATGGGCCGAGTGGGCCCGAGCCGGCCGGCCCAACCCAATTCGGGGCCCAATCGGCCTCTCCTTTGACCTAATTGCTTCTCGGGCTATAAATAGCCCCCCGACCGAGAGCCACGCGAACCGAAGTCGTAATCCGCCGCCGAGGAGCGAGAGAAGCTTGAGGGACACCATCTCGGAGATGAGGGTCGTGCTAGTTGTCTAGGGTTTCCCTAGACGACGTGGGAACCTTGCATGGAAGACTACGTCGGAGCTCGGAGCGAGGATCAAGATCCGGGGAGGGCCCCGGTGGTGATCTTGTTCATGTAATCATTCATGGTGAAGTTTGTAAGTGAATTCGATTTCTAGCGATCAAGTGCCTTCTCGATGATTTTGTTTTCTTCTTGGTTTTGCTTCTTCTACGATCTATACTTAAGATAGATTACATAGGGTGCTCTTGTAGCCGCGGTGGCTAGAGGTGCATACCGGACCGGCCAAGTGATTTCAACTTGTTCTATCGAACTCGCCCTAGACTACCCGCATGAATAGGAATACGTTGTGACAGAACGGGGGTTCCGAAAGGCGGGCGTTTTCGGAGTCGGATGGGAAGGCCACGATTTAAAGATGCTTTTAATGAGATTCGCTTTACTATCTTCATCTATCTTGTTTGGAGCTACAATATAAGCATGATCTAGATTCTCTAGATTGGTTATCTCTTGCTTTCTCTTGCTACCTCTTTAGTAGATTAGATTAGATTCGTTTTCTTTATGAGTTAGTAGATTAGATGCAACTTACCTTCATAAGATAGCTTACCTTGCTTTACTAGATTGAATCCTTGTGTTGCACATTGTTCCACGGATTCGATACCTTGGGTTCACCACTCGAGGGAAGAAGGGTCCCTTGACTACGATGGGAGACTTGTCCGCTTGCAAGTCACAAACGAACTTTGATACAACTATTAACCGTCAACAAGCCCCTTTTTCTCGGCGCCGTTGCCGGGGAAAAAGCAATCAAGATCCGATCTAGTATCGCTTATCTTTCAGTTTTTCTTTTGATTTTCTTTTGCATCTCTTATGTTTGATCATCCTCAAAAAGAAAAAAAAATCAATCTAATCTAGTTTTGGTTAACCCTAGTTTTTATGTTTAGATTTTTGTTTCATTACTAACCCTAACCGGAGATGGTTGGCTACCTCTCCAAGAAACCCAAAATTTTTTTGTGGATGATCCAGGAAAACTTTACAGGCAAAGGTGACGTGCAACACAAGCTAAAGGATTGGAAACCCTAGATTCAAAAGTTGAAGTCGAAGGACCGTCGAAATCTCCAAGGGAATCACCACCTCCAAGTCCAAAGGAAGATCAACCTCAACCACCGGAGCGCTACGCACCCCGACATCGTTGATCTACCTATCATAAACCTTCAAGACGCCGGGAGGCCGTTCAAGATCAAGGTCTCAACTATCCGCATGACAATTGCGAGAGCCGAATGCATACGAGCCGGATTCCTTGAGTGGCATATCGGTTCACTTAAGAGGAGGATGGAGAAGATGGAAATAGAGAAAGAAGCTCAACACCTAAAGGTCGCCAAGGCAAGATCCACATGCGAAGTGTTCATCGAGATAAAGATGCTAGACGCAAGTGAGACAACTTGCCGGACAACCGATGGGTGACAAAGAAGAGTATCCGAGACAACTCCAAGGTCCCAAGACGGCGAAGGCTACTCAAACTCATTCGGGAGAGATGAAGGATCACACTAGAGACCATGAAGATCACGACCGAAGGACCGGAGTTCGAGATGCCGAGCCACAAGGAAGATGTTGCATCCGTCAAGACCAAAAGACAAAGCCGGCTCCGTGAAGACCAAAAAAAATTGACTAAGCCAAAGTGGGTACCCAAGATTGCAACGCCCGCAAAGAGCGTTGATCCGGAGTAATCAAGTGAAGAAGTCTAGCCATGGACTATAAACGAAGCGATAGGCGGGGAGGCAACCCGTTTCGTCGAGTCAAGAATAAGCTACGGGAGGACAATCCGATTCCAGGTTTTTCAAGTCTTTTTAAATATAATTCAGTTTTGAATTTTACTACGCAAAACCTTAGACTTAGAATGGTTGAACAATATTAGAGACATAATTCTTGGTTGAATATTTTGCTTGATCATAAACCCTTTACATGAACCATCTTATGTGATTGTTTGCTTCTTTTTCGAGAAACCGCAACCAAAAAAAAATTCAGAACCTAACTCAACCCTTCACCCTCATTATGGTGCTGTGGTTGACTTGTTTTTCATGCTAAAAACACTCGAGTAGAGCCACAACTTGTATCTAGATGTTATTTAAATTTCAGCATGTGGTAGGACTCGCGTGAACCTAGAAGCTTGATTTTTGGTTGGTTTAAAAATCCATATCCTTGGTTTCTCTAAGATTAGAATTTTTCTAAGCCTCACTTAATTTTATTTCATTCAAAATCTCTCTCATCTAATCAAAATTAGGACCTAAACCTATGCCCCCATGATCAAGCCGGGAAAAGCTTGCTCTCAACTAATGAAGGCAAACTATCTTTGGTGAGACCGAAATCGACGTAGTCGAAAAATATTTTCGACTTACATTTGTTTTTAATGGGTTAAAAACTTCTCTAAATTTATGCTTGAGCTCTTGCATGGCTCTGAAAAATATTTTTAAATTTCGAAATAAGAGGAGTGCTTAGCCTTAAACACACTTAAAGGGAGGCAATCTAGTTAACCTAACCATGCATGCACCATGATACATCACGGGATGCCCCTCCAACATATTTAAACCACATGCAAAGTACAAGCATGGGGGGCAGCCAAGGCTTTGTTTTGTAGGAATATCATGGATGCATGTGAGGCAAGGGAGTATGGAAGTGAGTCAAAGCGAAAACATCAAGTGGAAGGAGCAATAATGCAAGCGAAGGAGTGGACGGGAACGTTTGGAAGGTGTACGCGATCACGAAGCAACATGAATGCACTAGAGAAGAACCGCGCCCGGAGGAGGAGAGAGGTAAGTCTTTCATCCAACTCTTTGTTCGTGTGCTCTGGTTTGTAGGCCGGAATCACCTTAGACTTAGCCATCCACCGTGTTTGTTTCGTGCAACAAATCACATCCTTAATCCACTCAAAGTCCAGACTCCAAAATAATATTTGTGTACCTCGTTACCAGGTGAAAACCCCGGATATTTATTTGTGAGGGAGAGTGCTGCAATCATGGAAGAAAACTACAAGCCTTTTCACCGAAGAAGAAGGGATCATCGTCGTCTAAGCCATCATCGACAACCTCTTCGAGGAGGCACTCGGTTTCCGAGTTTCCTTGGAGTATGGAGGGGGACACGGCACCGCCGAGGAGGAACCACTCTTCTCCTTGGTGGCATGAGGGCCACACGAAACTCGTTTATGAGGTTCACCAAACTTCAATAACATATGGAGGAGCCGCTCGTCCAACCTCACCACTTGACACGATCATCCACTCCACCTCCATATGCTCCGCGGTATTCCGAGGGGTATGTCATCATGACGGAGGAGGAGGAGAAGCTCGCTCGCCTTAAGTAGAGGCTTGTAGCGAACGTCGACATCGACGACCAAGCTCTCCACATATTGGGTTTCACACGGGACACCGGTGCAATTCTCTAACGGAGTGTCGGCAAACACCCACAAGGAATTCGCCTAGGAAATTTTCGTGACCATGGCGCATACCCTTGATGAAGGAGTGCTTGAGTCTCTCATTCCGTTGGAGGGAGCCCACAAGTGGAGAAGAAGGAAGACACCGTCGGAAGGGTAACCTTGATCAACGATGCTATTTCTAGCACCTTGATGGGGTAATCTCCTTTCATCCATGGGTTGCAATCGATCTTGAGATGTGATCATACTTTGTTGGATTATCTATCTATCATCTTTCACCGTGACCATCATAGGTCTAGTCATGAATACCTTCGCGTAGTGAGAGTACGAGAGGAGGGAAAGGGCGAAACCGTGGTCACAACCCCCGATAGATTAGATTGGTTTTCATGTTCAAAACGATTGCATGTTCTAGTATCGTAGACCCATGGGCGAGTGTCCCCTATTTTCAAAAGGGAGCTCCGAAACAAGTGGATGTGCATGAGGCACATGGGAAAGTTTTTGGAGTATGATCACGGGAAGAGACCATCAACGAAGAAATACTATCCGGAACCCCATCATCCAAGTGTGTCACTTTTGTGCAAATGGATTTTTGGGAGAACAAGAGAGACAAAGATAACCAACACGGAGTTGAATTGGCTTTACTCGGCTTTGATTGCCAAGTGGCCAATAGACCCCACTCACCTATGATCAACCGGTGGTGTTGTTAGCAACATCGAGTTCGGAAGATATTGGTTCGGGGTGTTGCCTCTCCATATTGGCTATCTCTTTAAAGCGGGTATTACAAGGAACCCGAATCATCTCCTACCTAGGACTTCCCTAGGAATATATGAAGAAAGGAAAATATAAAAGTGAAGATGAGAGAGGAGGCTTCCAAGTGGCCTAGGTGAATTTGCCCCTTCCGGATTAAAGATTAAGACTTTTCTTGAGGGGAAGAAGATCGGTTAGAGGAAGGACTTCTTGTGCCGGCGAAGAAAAATAAAAGAGAAGGATTATAGGAGAAGGATCTTCTATGGCCCAAGAATAAGGTGCACAACAAAATTACGTCCCACCATTGGGAGGAATTCCGGCATCGCCAAATTACTACGGTGGTGTACCAATGCAAGCATGGGGGAGTGGTGCAGCCATACCCCCACCATTTTTGCGGTGCCCAACGTAGCCTTTGCGGAGCCATATGCACACCTTCCTCAACCACAACAAAATGTGGCCACCATTCGAGGATACGCTGCAAGGAACATGCAAATTATTGCAGCCATCCAAACCAATGCAAACCAAATGGGTGAAGGAAATGCAAACGTCGCTTATGTGCTTCGACACCTTCACCTAGCACCGTCGGACAATTCATAGGAGGAGAGGCGCATTCCTATTACAAGTAAGGGTACAACAACCAAGACTATCAATATCAACCACCGGCGGAAGATTAGAGAGAGGAGGAGCTTTAGTTATCTTTCCTTTACCCCCTTTTCTTTAATTTTCAGCTTGGATGTGCCTATGTTTGCGTAGTATTTTCAGCTTTGCTTTAATTTTCAGTTTTTAGTTTAATTTTCAGCGTGTGTCTTAGTTTTTATTTTCATCATGAATAATGTCGCCACCAAGTTTTTACCTTTGGTAAAGTTACAAAGTTTGTGCCATGATGATATATGATTATAATTGCTGCTTTGTTTATCCTTGTAATTGGCTTATGCATGTTTGACCTAGTGCTCTCTTAAAAATACAAATCTGAAATTATCTAAATGCTAGCTTAATCTGCAGCGGAGGTTATGATTAAAATAAAGACCCATAGTGTTTTATGTGCTCTCAAGTTATGAATAGATTAAAGATGTCTTTTATGCTCAAAAATATCGCTAACCATGTCATAAATAACACTTGTGTGTTGCTCAACCTATCTAGAGCCTTATATATATTTGAGTGCATAAACTTTAGTGTACAAGATTTATTTTTGAGTGAGTTATTGCAGGCCATGATTTCTCGGCCCGAGACTAAGAAGTCGGTCATTCCATTTTTGCGTACCTATCTTTTTGCTAGCCTTTTATCCGTGCATTGTGTATCCCCACATCGGAGATCTCACAAACCTCGCCGGATATCCACCCTTAAACCAAATATCATCTTTTGTGATTACCTCCTTGACCACAACCTATCGTTGAGAATGGATCATCAATTCAAGGAAGATCGCAAGACGGTGCCAACATTGAAAATTTCAAGTATCTCTCCAAGGAAAAATATTTCCGGTACCTACCTTATTTTCACCTCTTTGCTCGAGGACGAGCAACGTCTAAGCATGGGGGAGGAGGTAGGTACGGTGCAGTTTTAGAGTTAAAAGGGGGATATTTTTTTAAAAAAATAATATAATGATGAAAGAAAAAATTCGGCGATATACGTGACTTCCAAGGTGAAGAAAGAAAAATATATATATATATATGAAAGAAAGAAAGAAAGAAAGAAAAGAATGAGAAATATGAGAAAAAAATATGTGCGTAAAGTAAACTCCCCGGTTCTCTAAGAGTGCATTCAAGGCTTCAAGTTAAAAAGATCCATTCTCATTTTCCAACCATGTGCAATCCGATAACGAGGACTTCCTTTGTGCCTCGGGATCACACTTTGCCATTTGCACATGTCCACTCATCTAAAAGTGTGTGTATTTTTCTCTTTCCCCTCCTTGACTTAACATTATTTTCCAATGACCTTTTTGACGAGTCTCGGTAAGACCATGAGAAGCTTGTCTTGTTTTGACAACACCTCATTTATAAAATCTTGTTAGGACTAAACTTTCCCAAAGCTCCATATAAAGCCTACCACACATATATGTTATGAGAGGGAAAGGAGTAGAATATATAGGCTTGAGAGACAAGTGAGATGAGAGTTCATGAGCAACATGCAAGGTGATTTAAATTTGTGAACTTGGCTTAGCTCTTTTCTTTATCTCGTTCTTTATTTCAGATCTATTTAAACTTTGTGAGCATGTTAATACTTGTGGGATAAGCTTAATTAATTATCTACCCTCCGTAGAGGTGAAGGCTAGTACATTATGGAACTTTAATGAATTAAACTTTTGAGAGCATTATGTTTTTTTTCATGTATGATCAAGTGCAAGGTTTAAACATTGATTGGCAACGATGATATCCATCGAAGGCTTACTCGAGGACGAGCAAGGTTTAAGCATGGGGGAGATGTTGACGGTGAAAATCCGTCAACCTAGCCATGAGTTTACCTTCGGTGTTGGCATAACTTTTGTATCTTATTCATTGGTACTATCCCCCGTGGTATAACAAGTTCACTTGTGCATGTCGGTTTTGGAGTTATGTGTTTACGCGGGGTTTTAACGATGAAAGCAAGACTTCCGGGATAAGTTCATTAAGCACCTCATGACAAGACCTTGAAGCCCGATACAAGTCAAGCAATGAAGTGAACATGACTCCAAGAGCCCAAGGACCAAGCCCGAGAAGATGATAAACTCCGAGGACCGAACTAGAAAAGTGCTTGAATCTTGCAAGACAAGGAGTTGAGTCCCATTCGGAGAGAAACCGACGTCAAGGGCCCACATGCAAAAGGGGAGAACATCTAGAAGACGTGGGAAGCAACACGGGCGAAGCGAGGCCGCGGGATGGGCCGAGTGGGCCCGAGCCGGCCGGCCCAGGCCGGCCGGCCCGGCCCACTCGGGGCCCAATCGGCCTCTCCTTTGACCTAATTGCTTCTCGGGCTATAAATAGCCCCCCGACCGAGAGCCACGCAAGACCGAAGTCGTAATCCGCCGCCGAGGAGCGAGAGAAGCTTGAGGGACACCATCTCGGAGATGAGGGTCGTGCTAGTTGTCTAGGGTTTCCCTAGCCGACGTGGGAACCTTGCATGGAAGACCACGTCGGAGCTCGGAGCGAGGATCAAGATCGAGGGAGGGCCCCGGTGGTGATCTTGTTCATGTAATCATTCATGGTGAAGTTTGTAAGTGAATTCGATTTCTAGCGATCAAGTGCCTTCTCGATGATTTTGTTTTCTTCTTGGTTTTGCTTCTTCTACGATCTATACTTAAGATAGATTACATAGGGTGCTCTTGTAGCCGCGGTGGCTAGAGGTGCATACCGGACCGACCAAGTGATTTCAACTTGTTCTATCGAACTCGCCCTAGACTACCCGCATGAATTGGAATACGTTGTGACAGAACGGGGATTCCGAAAGGCGGGCGTTTTCGGAGTCGGATGGGAAGGCCACGATTTAAAGATGCTTTTAATGAGATTCGCTTTACTATCTTCATCTATCTTGTTTGGAGCTACAACATAAGCATGATCTAGATTCTCTAGATTGGTTATCTCTTGCTTTCTCTTGCTACCTCTTTAGTAGATTAGATTAGATTCGTTTTCTTAATGAGTTAGTAGATTAGATGCAACTTACCTTCATAAGATAGCTTACCTTGCTTTACTAGATTGAATCCTTGCGTTGCACATTGTTCCACGGATTCGATACCTTGGGTTCACCACTCGAGGGAAGAAGGGTCCCTTGACTACGACCGGAGACTTGTCCGCTTGCAAGTCACAAACGAACTTTGATACAACTATTAACCGTCAACGGCGAGAGCTCGCGGGGGCGTGGCCGAGGCCCCAAGGCCACGGCCGGGGGGATCTGCCCGCCGCGCCGCAACCGGCGGCCGTCGAGGAGCGGCGGGCGCCGGTCGTGGCGGAGCGCGGCCGGCGGCACCGGTCGTGGTGGAGGCACGGCCGGCGGCGCCGGTCGAGGAGAGCGAGCGCGGCGCCCGCGGTTGCGGAGACACGGCCGGAAGCGGTGGGCGCGGCGCTGCGGCGAGAGCCCGCGGTTACGGAGGCGCGGGCGGGGGCGTCGACGGAGGCCACGCGGGGGCCGGCTCCCGCCGGCGGCTCCCGGCGGCGGTGGTGGAGATCCCGGACGACGACTCCCCGCCGCCGGGTGGGACCGGTGGGTGAGTTTCCCCACGCCGTCCCCCCGAGTCCCGAGGAGGGGGCTCTTGTGAGGCGGCGGGAGGGCCACATGGTGGCGGGGAGGCCGAGGGCGCGGTGTCGAGGCCTCTTCTTCCCGCGCCGGCCGCTCCGCCCGGGAGAGGGGCGCGTTGGCGATCCGCCCGCGTTCACCGACGCCCGGGGGGGGCAGGAGCTGTGGGGAGAGCTCCGCAACCACGGCGCCGCGCTCGACCGAGCGTTGAACGAGGTGCTGTGGATTCATGGCGGCCCCGCGTGGCGCGTCTTCCAGGTGAGGCACCGTCGCCTGTTTTCTTTGTTTTTCTCATTTTTGTGTGCGATCCTCGCAGCATGATACTCACAGGTCTCGGCTTGTTGGTGACAGGAGCTCGAGCACCGCACCCGCGACAAGTACGGCGCCTTTGATCAGGTAAGCGTCGAGCTCCGCTAGCTCCGGGAGCGGTGCGACGCCTTCAACGCGCTCGGCGACGCCTTGAAGACTCCGGACGGTTGGGCGTCATACGGGCCGTGGCCCCGCGCGATCGGCTCCATGAGAGCGAGCGGCGGACGCGGCTCGCCCCTCCACCCTCGAGCAGGTCTGCATGGCCCTCATCGACCGGGATGAAGCGCTGCGGCAGGCGCGGGCAGACCTGGAGAAGATGTGCACCCTGGCGGCCAACTGGGAGACGGAGGTAGCCAGCGTCCGCAACGACAACCTGGAGCTCCACTCGTTGCTCGGGGGGCGCGAGCTCGGCGAGCCGGGGGCCGAGGAGCGGGCGCGCGCGCTCGAGCGAAGGCCAAGGAGGCCGACGATGCGAAGGCCGCCCTCAACGCCAAGGTTACGGCGCTCGCCGTCGTGGAGGACCGGCTCTCCGCAGGGTGTACCGCCCGCCGGGGGGCCGAGGGGCGACTCCGGTAGGAGCGGGCTGCCCTTGCCGACGCCCGGTCGGCGCTAGAGCGAGGAGCGCGTCGCACGCGAGGCGGCGCGCGGGGATCGCCGGAGGGCCGAAACACGTAGTTCTCGAAGCTTGAGGGCAACCGAGGTGGTGCTCGGCATCACGAGTGCAAGCCGGAGCCGGCCCTTCGAGAGCAAGGCGAGACCCTCGAGGGCCTTGAGCGGTCGTCGAGGCGGGCGCCGCGCCCTCGAGGTGGAGAAGAAGCGAGGTTGAGGGTAAGTTGTCGTTTGTCTCTTGTTTCGTTGATTTCCCCTTAGAGGGTTCGCCCCCTTTCCGATCCCCCTCTTGCTTGGCAACTTCGAGGCTTGCGCACCGCGCCGGGGCACGCGGCCGAGCGGGTCGAGGAGCCGCAGACCTCCTACAACTCCTCCGAGCAGAGGCCGCCGCGAGTTGCGCTCCGCGGCCCTCGAGACCGTCCGGGCCGTGGAGGAGGGCGAGGCGCGGCCCGGGAGCTCGGCCGGCCGGCCGCTCGCGCGCGCCCTTGGCGGGCACGTCACCGGCGCATGCGCCGGCGCCGCACCTCGGCATCCGAGAAGGCCCTCGGGGTGGTGCGATCTCATTACGAGATCAACTTCGAGGCGGTGGCGGAGGGTTACGTCGTCCCCGAGGGCGTCGAGGACGAGGTGGCGATGGAGCGCGTGGACGCGTTAGCCGGCCGATGCCGCCGGGGCGCTCGCCGAGGCCTTCGAGGAGTTCCTGTTCCCAGATGCCGGCGACGCCGCCGCTGCGCCGGCTTGGGGATTGCCGGGTGCTAGGCCCTTTTTTTGTTTATGTGTTAGTGTGCGGGCCATGTGTCCTTGTAAGTAAACATATCACTTTTTCTTCAGACGTTTGTGAAAGTGGAATGATGTTCTTTACTTTATTGCGCTTTTTTGTTTCTCCTTCTTCCTGAGTAAATTCTAGTTAGGGGAGTTCGATTTTCGCGAGTGGCCTGCTGGGTTGGAGGCAAGAGAGAAGGGCTGTATCCTCACGGAGGCGTAGGCTATCTCAGACTTGCGCGTCCTTTTCGCTAGGCTGCCTGCGCCCTGTTCGAATTTTGCTCGAGGCCAAAGTAGAAACATGCTTAGGGCGCGTGGGGTTTTTCTTTTTTTTGCGAGAAAATGGGGCCATTTTTTTTGGGGGGATGCTCCCCGTAGTAGCCCCCGAGGGTAACTTGGGTTTCAGGGGAAAGCCAAGTTGCCCTGGTGATGTTTACATGGTTGTCACCAACTGGGGTGTTGGTCATGTGATTTACAACAAAAGACTTGGGAAACCCAGCTAGGGAATGAAGCCAAGTAGGCTGTTGGATGTTCCAAGCGTTGGTGAGCTCTTCACCGTCCTCGTTGGCTAGCTTGTACGTGCCGAGCTTGAGCACCTTCACTACGACGTAGGGTCCCTCCCACGGAGGTGATAGCTTGTGACGTCCTCGGTTGTCTTGGCGTAGCCTTAGGACCGCATCCCCCTCGGCCGAAGTCCCGCTCGCGTATCTTCCGCGCCCGATAGTGCCCGAGGGACCGCCGGTATCTTGCGGAGTGCATCAAGGCCACGAGGCGCGCTTCGTCCGGGCCGGGTCCCGGTGAGTCCTCGCGGGCTCGGCCGGTTGGCGTCCTCGTCGTAGCCTCGTACCCCGGGTGACCCATACTCTAAGTCCGTGGGGGGAGGACGGCCTCCGCGCCATGGACTAGAAAAAACGGGGTGAACCGGTGGCTCGCTTGGGGTGGTCCTTAGGCTCCACACGACCGCCGGTAACTCCCGTAGCCATTTCCGACCGGACTTATTCGGCTGGTCGAAAATTCTCGGGCTTAAGGCCTTGTAGGATCATGCCATTGGCACGCTCTACTTGGCCGTTAGTCCGTGGGTGTGCCACGGTGCCCAATCCACACGGATGTGGAATTTGTCCACGAGAACTCCGGGAATTTCCCCGCCCGTGAACCGAGACCCGTTGTCGGTGATGATGGAGTTTGGCACTCCAAAACGATGGGTGATGTCGGTGAAGAACGTCACCGCTTGCTCGCCCGAGATTCGTAATGGGGCGTACTTCTACCCACTTGGAAAATTTGTCAATTGCAACCAACAAGTGGGTGAAGCCCCCGGACGCCTTCCGCGGGGGCCCAACGATGTCCGGCCCCCACACGGCAAAAGGCCATGTTATGGGGATGGTCTGCAGGACGTGAGCGGGAAGGTTGGATTTGCGGGTGTAGAACTGGCACCCTTCGCAGGTGCGCACGATCTCGCTGGCATCCGCGACCGCGGTAGGCCGCAAAAGCCTTGACGGAACGCGTTGCCTACAAGGGTGCGGGGCGCGGCGTGATGGCCGCAGATCCCTACGTGAATGTCCCGGAGGAGCTCGCGCCCCTCGGGGATGGGCACGCATCGCTGCAGGATGCCGGAGGCGGCGTGCTTGTACAGCTCGCTGTCGACGAGGGCGAAGGACTTGGCCATCCCCGGCGATGCGCCCGGCCTCGGCCCGGTCCGAGGGGAGTTCCCCTCGGGCCATCCGGGTGACATACTTGTCGCGCCAATCCGCCTTGACGGCGCCGGCTCGACATCCATCACATCGGCCTCGTCGGCGCCATACTTCTCGAGGAGGGAGAGCACGTACGCCTCGTTCGAGGGGTCCTCATCCATGGGCTCCGCGCCCGCCGGATTGGAGGGAGCCCCCGAGGGTTCCGCGTGGTTCGAATGGTGCGGCTCGAGGGGGACGGAGGGCCGGGCGATATCTCGGGCGAAAACGTTCGGGGGGGACGGTGATCCGCCCGGACGCGATCTTGGCCGGCCTCGTCCGCCTCCTCGTTGTACCGCGCGGCACGTGATTGAGCTCAATGCCGTAGAATTTGTCCTCGAGGTCTCGCACGGCCTTGCGATGCACGCTTCCATCTTGTTGTCGTGGCGCTCGCATTTTTCATGACTTGGTCAATCACGAGCCGCGAATCCCCCCCGCACGTCGAGGCGCTTAACGCCTATCTCGATGGTGATCTTGAGGCCGCAAAGGAGGGCCTCGTACTCAGCCATGTTGTTTGACGCGGGAAGTGGAGACGTACCGCATACCGCACGTGCTCCCCGAGGGGTGACACGAAGAGCGAGGCCCGCGCCCGCCCTCGTTTTCATCACCGAGCCGTCGAAATACGCAGTCCAACACTCGCTTGGATGCCGCGGCGGCGGTAGTTGCGTGTCTGTCCATTCGGTGGACGAAATCTGCTAGGATCCGGGACTTGATGGCCTTGCGCGGGGCGTAGGCGAGCGTCTCGCCCATCGGCCTCCACCGACCACTTGGCGATCACCGCCCGCCGCGTCCGAGGTTACGGATGATCTCCCTCGGCGGGAAGGAGGAAACCACCGTGACGGGGGTGGGCCTCGAAGTAGTGGCGAAGCTTGCGCCGCGCGAGGACCACCGCGTACGGCGGCCTTTGGACTTGAGGGTAGCGCGTCTTGGTGTCGGACAAGACTTCGCCGACGTAGTACACCGCCGCCGGACCGGCAAGGCGTGCCCTTCCTCCGTGCGCTCTACCACAATTACGGCGCCGACCACCCGGGTGGTCGCGGCCACGTAGAGCCGCGAGAGGTTCGCCGCCCCGCGGCGGCGTGAGGATCGGGGCGTGGGTCAAGGATGCCTTCAGCTTGTCGAGCGCGTCTTGGGCCTCGGCGGTCCAGGAGAAGCGCTCGTGCTTTTTGAGGAGGCGATAGAGGGGCAAGCCTTTTTCGCCGAGCCGCGAGATGAAGCGACTCAAGGCGGCAAGGCACCCCAGCACCTTTTGCACCCATTTGAGGTCCCGAATTGGACCCATTCGCTCGAGGGCCGCAACCTTTTCGGGGTTGGCCTCGATGCCTCGCTGGGAGACTATGTATCCTAGGAGCATGCCCCGCGGCACACCAAAGACACATTTTTCGGGGTTCAATTTTTACCCCCGTTGGCCCGTAGGCGGCCGAACGCGATGCCGAGGTCGCCAACCGTGTCGTCCGCCTTCTCGGTTTTTACGACGATGTCATCTACGTACGCCTCAACCGTCCGCCCGATGTGATCTCCGAAAACGTGTTGCATGCGGCGTTGATACGTTGCACCCGCGTTCCCGAGGCCGAACGACATCGTGACGTAGCAAAACATCCCGAACGGCGTGATGAATGAAGTCGCGAGCCGGTCGAACTCCTTCATCTTTATTTGGTGATACCGGAGTAGGCATCAAGGAAGCGGAGTAGCTCACACCCGCCTGTTGAATCAACAATTTGATCGATGCGTGGCAAAGGAAAGGGAACTTTAGGACATGCTTTATTAAGACTAGTGTAGTCTATACACATCCGCCATTTCCCGTTCTTTTTCTTTACTAGTACAGGGTTCGCTAGCCACGTAGGGTGGAACACCTCCTTGATGAACCCGGCCTCGAGAAGCTTCCGCAGCCTCCGCTCCGATCGCCCGCCGCCGCTCCCTCGTCGAAGCGGCGGAGCCGCGTCGCACGGCGCGGGAGTGAGGCAGGATGTCAAGGGAGTGCTCGGCGACCTCCCCCCGGGATGCCCGGCATATCCGAGGGGCTCCACGCGAAGATGTCGGCGTTGGCGCGGAGGAAGTCGACGAGCACCACTTCCTATTTCGGGTCGAGGGTGGAGCCGACCCTCAACGCCTTGCCCTCGGGGGCGAGCAGGGTCGAGGGGCACCTCCTTGGTCCCGCTCCGCGGCCTCGAAATTGCCGGGGCGCTTGGTGGTGGAGTCGAGGTCCTCGTTGACCATCTTCTCCAATGTGGTCACCGGTGCTTCGTCCGGCGCTAGTGCTTCCGCGTGCTCCACGCATTCGACGTCGCAGTCGAACGCGTGCTCGATGGACGAGCCCACGGTGATGACACCGTTTGGTCCCGGCATCTTCATTTTGAGGTAGGTGTAGTAGGGGACGGCCATGAACTTGGCGTAGCAGGGCCGCCCAAGTATGGCGTGGTAGGCGCCCCGGAACCCCACCACCTCGAAGGTGAGCATTTCCTTGCAGAAGTTGCTCGGAGTGCCAAACCAAACCGGCAGGTCGATCTGCCCGAGGGGCTGGACGCGCTTGCCTGGCGCGACGCCATGGAACGGCGTCGTGCTGGGCCGCAGCTGGTCCAACCCGATCCCCAGCAGGCGCAGCGTGTGCGCGTAGAGGATGTTGAGGCTGCTGCCTCCGTCCATCAGGACCTTTGAGAACCGCGCGTTCCCAATGACCGAGTCGACCACCAGTGGGTACTGGCCCGGGTTGGGGATGCGGTTCGGGTGGTCTTCACGGCTGAAGGTGATGGCGTCCTCCGACCAGTCGAGGAAGGAGGGAGGCGCCCTCTCCGCGGCGAGGACCTCGTGCCGCTCCCGCTTGCGCTGGCGGCTCGACATGTCGACGGTCGGTCCCCCGAAGATGAGGAACACGTTCTCCACGGCGGGGAAGCCGCCGGCGTCGCCATCTCCTCCGTCCTTCTTGGCCTCCGCGTCCTTCGCGGCGGCGCGACCATAGAACTTCTTGAGCATGTCGCATTGCTCGACGGTGTGGTTCATCGGGGTCTTGTGGTATGGACATGGATTTTTCGAAGCATGTCATCAAACACCCCCGGACCTCGAGGGGCCGGTCGAGGGCCTCGTCGAGCCGGGTCAATAGCAAGGGCCTCGGCGTCATCGCCGTCGCGTCCC
The DNA here is from genome assembly GCA_947561735.1 of Cenchrus americanus. NCBI lineage: Eukaryota > Viridiplantae > Streptophyta > Magnoliopsida > Poales > Poaceae > Cenchrus > Cenchrus americanus. Next base: position 200,805,519 of record OX387240.1, read on the forward strand.
TGCTCGCTCACGCACCTCGCGGCGCGGCCTTCTTCCCTTTCTTGCCCCGCTTGTCCTTCCGGTGGGGCTCCCTGGACTTGCTACCCTCCGCGGCGCGCGTCGTCCGAGCGCTTGCCCTTCTTGTCGTCGAAGATCGCCCCCACGGCCTCTTCTCCCCGAGGCGAAGCCGGTGGCGATGTCGAACGGTTCGTTTGAGTCCGCGGGCGGGCGGCGCGCCCCGGCTCTCGCACGATATCCCGCACGTGGTGCCCTCGAGGAAGGCGTGCACAATCTCGGATTGCGCCACGCTTGGGAGCTCCGTGCCGCGCTTGGAGAAGCGTCGTATGAAGTCCCGGAGCGACTCGTCGGAGCTTCGGGTGCGGGAGCGCGTGTCCCGAGAATTCCCGTGGCGCACATACGTGCCCCGGAAGTTGCCCACGAACGTGCGGACCGCATCATCCCGGTTGTGGATCTGGCTGGCCGGCAGATGCTCGAGCCACGTCCGGCCGAATCGCCGAGGTGCGGGGGGAGGTTGCGGATGATGACCTCGTCGGCGGTGGCCCCGCCCAGCTGGCACGCTAGGCGGTAATCGTTGAGCCATACGCGGGGATCCGTTTCCCCGTTATACTTGACGATGGTCGTGGGTGGCGGAAGCGCCGGGGGAAGGCCGCCGCGCGGATCTCCCGCCGAACACGCGGGTCCCCGGGGGCTCCGGCGTCGGGAGAGCGGTGTTCATCACTCGCCGTTGCGTCCACCCCGCCGAGGGTGGTAGCCTCGCCGCCACTCGCACATCCGCCTTGCTCGTCCGCCGAGCGTTGATGACGTTACGGGCGTCCACCGTCCCGCGCCCCGCGCGTGTTGAGGAGCCGCTCTTTGGCCGGTGTGCGCCCCGGGTTGGTGGGTCGCTCCGCCGCTTCACCCGCATGGACCGAGGGTTCGCCCCCCCCCCGTGCGGCCCCATCGCCTCGCGCGTCCCCCCCCGTTGGTGGATGCGTGACGCCGAGCTCTCGGCCCGTTGAACGACCGCCCGCTCGATGAGTGCCCGCACCTCACGGCTCGGGCGTCGCGGGGGCCGGCATGGCCCGCCGAGCGGCGTTGCGGCGGCGATAAGCTTCGGCTCTGCCCGCGGAGGCGTGTCCCGGTTGTCGACGTTGAAGTCGGCGTTGATGCGCCGCGGGCCCGTTTGCCCAACTCCCGCGCACGTTCGCCGCGCGCGAGGCTTCGCCTGCCATGGAGGCGCGGAGCAGCCGCACCGTCTGATACTCCTCCGCCAGCTTGGCTTCGAGTTCACGAGCTTGGGCTAGCTGCGCGTCGATGTCGGCCCCAGCAGGGGTGCTTGGTCCCGCAGCCAGGCGCGGAGCGATCCCTGGGGCGGGCGTAACTTCCCCATAGCCGGCACCCGCTGCACCGGTGGCATTCGCCTGGTCGTTGGCGATGACGACGCAGCATTCCCGCGCGGGATCGTAGCTCCCGGTGCTGGAGTCGTCGGAGCGGCCCGAACCGCAGTCCGTGGCGTCAAGGGAATGCCCGAACATATCGGGTCCGCACGCCGGAGAAGTCCCATTCCGCGTACCCATGCAGGTTGGCGGGTGGCAATGCGTCAAGGGAGCCCAGGGACGACTCGTCGCCGGCGGAGGCACCGGGGTCCCCGGCGACGAAGACGTGATGGCCAGGGGGAACCCTGCGCATCGTGGTGTTGACGTTGGCGTTGTAGGCCGCCGTGGCGCCGCGCGGACCGATGGGGAAGCGCGACCCGAGACCGCGCGCTCCCCTCGCCGGGGTGGCGGTCGTCGCGCGCGGACGGGTGCGCCATGTTGGGGAGGCGCGCGCGTTCGGCTTGCCGCCGCCGACCGCGCCCGGCGTGAACGCCGGCCGGAGCGGCGGTGACACCGTGGCGTTGACGGCCCGCGGCATCCGTGCCTCGGCGGTGTCCGCGTTGTGGCGGCGTGCGCGGCGGCGGCCGGGACGGGCCCGGCTTTGCGCCGCGCACGAAGCTCCTCACGGTTGATGAGGCGCATTAGGTAGTCGTTCCCCGTAGCCTGAAAGTTCAGGCTCCCGAACCGGATTTCAAACCCGGCGGGGAGGGGGTCCGAGCTGCCCATAGAGTAGCGTGTACCGCGGTACTCAGTGCGAATCACCATGGAGGGAGTTGACGGTGGATTGACCCTAGGCGCTCGCTTGCCCCACGGTGGGCGCCAACCGTTCGGTGCGGAATGTGGTCCCGACACTAACCGATAATAAGCGCCAAGGTCTATCCCTCAATGGTCGATGCTAAGCAATCGTAAACACAAGGTTTATCCCGGTTTCGGCCGAGGGTCGTACGTCCAGCAGTGGTGTGCTTGAGGCACCGTATTGCTCAACACCGGGGTGCCCGTAGTGGGGCTGCTACAAGCAAGGCGGGGAGAGGACGCGTGGCTTCCAAGTCCCCGGTGAGATGGCGAAGATATTGTGGGAGAATTGGAGAGTAAGTGTGTGATGCGTCGAGTGCGGTTGTTCCTTATCGTTCGCCGTGTGTTGTCCCCTCGCGGGCGGGGGAGTTCGTCTTCCTTTTATAGGCCAAGGAGAGAGCGAATTACATGCATGCCGCACTATTAGGCTACATGGGGAAGTATGGTGCGCCGCGCCGTAGAGTAGGCGGCCGCCTTGACGCGTCCTTGCCGCGATCTTGCCATCATGGCGTATCTCGCACCTCGAACAAGTGGCGCCTTCGAGGGTAGGGGCGCAGTGGGACGGCCGTGGACGTCTCCGGGGCGGGCTCGAGGGGGTTGTCGACGTCGGTCCGTACGGGATACGCGTGGGCCGGTATGGCGGCGTCCCGTTCCCGCACGCTTCACGGCGTCGGAGCCGTTATCACGGTGCCGTGTGGGGTTGTACGCGCGGGGCGGCCACCATGCCGCTTAACGGTGGCGGGGGATGGCGTCCCGCCGGCCTATCATCTCGACCTAACCCCGCAAAGTCACGGGAAAGCAAATCGAGGGTGCGGCCGCCCCCCTTCGAGGGCTCCCGCGTGTTAGCCGTACGGGAGTAGGCGGCGCGGCGTCACGGGCCGGGGCACCGGCCACGTCGCACGCTCCCCCACGGTGGCGGGGATGGGTTCCCTCCTAGGGAGTTGGTGCAACGGACCGGGCGTGAGTCCCGGGCGCATGATGGCGCCGCCTCGCCGTTGTCGAGCATTAAATCGCCCGTACCCGCGTACGGGAACGGGTGCGCGCGTGCGGAGCGCCTTTGAGCGAGGCGGAGCCTCGCCGAGGGCGGCGCGGACCCTCGAGCGAGGCGGAGCCCGCTCGAGGTAAGCGTACACCCTCGAGCGGGGCGGAGCCCACTTGAGGGAGGTGTGTGCCCTCGAGCGAGGCGGAGCCTGCCCAAGGGGATCTTTGAGTGGGCCGCCTTGGTGGGCCGTCGAGGCCACCGTGACGTGGGCCATGCCCCGTGTGTTTAAGCGGGACGCGTTTGGTCTTGGCCTTCTGCAGATTTTAAGTGGGGTTTCCCCAGTTGTTTAAGGGGACCCCGTGGTCGTCCCCGACAGTCGCTTCCCCGCTCGGCTTCAGCAGCTCTGGGTGGTGGTTACTGATGTAGAACCACTTGGCCTTCCAGTTTTGGTTCGAGTCGATGAGCTTGTATGCCAAGTACTGGTCGGCTGCGTCCTCTCGCATCTGAATGCTAGCTCCTCCAACTACTCGCGGGTCGTTGGCGCTCGGCTGCGGCTTCACACGGAAGAACTTCCGGAACAAGATCCAGTGGGGCTTGATCCCCACATAGGCTTCGCAGAAATGTACGAAGACGGAGACGTGAGAAATGCCATTAGGGTTCAAGTTCATGTACTCGATACCGTAGTACTTGAGGAGACCCTTGAAGAAATCGCTCGCTGGGAGTGCTAGTCCGCGCTCCACGAATCTGGCGAACATGGGGACTTCGTCAAGATTCTCCATGGGATACGGGTCACCCGCGGCAGCACGCCACATGTCCATCTCCTTCTCTCGCAAGAACCCGCTATTCACTAGAGCCAGCAGATCTCCGGTCTTCATCTTGGACTTCTTCCACTCCTTGGCCGGATTGGGGTGCGGGGGAGATGTCAGCGGCGACACCCCTTGGGTAGATCCCTCCACCTCGCTGCGGGATCTCTTCTTCCCGGCACCAGCCTTTGCGCCCTTGGACGAAGACGGCTTCATCCTCCAAGTGCACGGGGTCTTCACTCGCATCCGCTCGGGGGCTACACTGGTGGCGAGCAGCGACGGCGCGTGTTGACTTGCAATCTACGGCGCGGCGGCAGAAGCAACAGTGGATGGACGCTTGGCTAGATCTGCTCCAACGGCTGCTACTGCGGGGAATGAAAAACCCTAAGGGTTTCGGCGTCTATTTATAACCTAACCGGCGGTACCGCAACGGCTGGATGGATAAGTATCGGCGGCTGACTCAGCGGCGTGCATGACTATTCGGCTTCCGGTACTCGATACAGCCCATCTCGGGGGCTTGGCTACATCTGCTCGGTCCAATGGGTGCCGACGAGATTCAAGATTTACTCAGGACACCTTCTACAGTCAAGATGACCCTTCAATTCGAGAGGAAGTACTCGACTCAAGGCTCGAGGGCTCCGTGCCACGTGTCCTTCAGTTTTTTCTCTGGATTTTATGGGATAAGCTTGGCAGATCTTCAGATTGACCCTCATCTTGAATCTGTGATTCGACCTAAGGCCCGAGGGCTACATGATTTCTTCTTTTTTGAAGACCTTCAAGAGGAGAACTCGAGGACGCTTGGGAACTACTCGAGAAGACTTCAAGACTACTCAAGGATCAGCTGGAGTACCTTCCAGATGCTTCAAGTATTCTTGAGGACTTTTGGCTTGTAGTACTCAGGAACGCCTGAGGACTACTCGTCAAGGCCATCAAGACTACTCGAAACTATCCTGCTCGACTACAAAGTACTCGGGGGCTTGTCGTATGGACCTCTCTGGGTCCACTACCTCGGTGGGTACCAGGACCGACTACTCGGTGGGCCCCTGGGACTACTCGGCGTGTGCCACACGGCACCTGATTGCGTGGGGCGCAAGGACTACGGTGGAGGAATACTCGGATAGGAAGCTGTGCATGTCCTGTACCATGTAGAGAACTCCTAGACATATACGACTAGTACTCTCTCCTCAAATCGATTTGTGACCCTGCCTCTCGGACTATATAAGGCGAGGCAGGGACCCTATCTCTCCTGTACGCATCATCCTGTAAACACATCCAATCAAACCAGAGCTACACAACATATAGGACGTAGGGTATTACGCACCTCGCGGCCCGAACCTGTCTAAATTGTGTGCCACGTGTCTCTTCCTTCGAGTTACCGATCTCGGCGAGGCCACATTCATCTACCTCGGGTACTCCCCTTGGTAGGTTGCCGGTCTAAAACACCGACACCCGTCGCCGCCGCCCCTTCCTCCCCGTCGACGCTTCCCTTATCCGGTCCCACCCGTGCTCCCTCTCTCCTCCTCCCGCCGCCCGGATCGAGCTCCCGTCGGTGCTCCCTCTCTCTCTTGCTCCCGCGCTTCCCTCTCCCCCCCCCCCCCCCGATCCGTGCCGCCCCACCCCGGATCGAGGTCCTACAACGACGGCGGGGAGGACGGGGAGATTTGTCAAGGCGCGCGCGTGGCCGGCCGCCCGCCACCTCCCGGCCTCCGCCGTGCGGCCGTCCGGCTGCGCACGCCACCGTCCCCGGCTTCGCCACGCCGGGGGGTTTTTTTTTTTGACACGAGCACCGGGGCATTTTGGTAACGTAAGACCTAGTGTCGACGGAGCCGGGGGAAGCCATGTTTTGTTTTGGCTCGGCGGCATTTTTTGGCTCTAGAGAGCAGGATTCCCGGCCGGTGTCGGGTGCATCCGGGGAGAAGTCGTTTACGCACCCCTTTGGCACGGATTCGTCAAAAACGCTCCCGGAGCCGTAGAGAATCAATGCCAAGCGGACCCTTCTATGGAATACTAGTTTACGGTACACAATATTATGCTTAGTGTTATATAGTGTGTGTATATATATATAAATGATCTAATTCTTAGTAATTATGAATACTTTAGTAATTATTTTATTGCAAAAGTGATATTTCAAATGAAATGATCTCAGTAGATTTGATACTAGCATAGAAAGCTTAGATAACATTTGTGTTCCTTACCATGATACCTTTATACTGATATATTATTTATGTATACCAAAAGTCCTCATCGAGAAGATTCTATGCTGCATCAGTCCATGCTAGAATGGTTGGAAATTGGTCCTTCCCGTGGTAGGTGATAAAATAAAGCAATGGTCGGAAGGTACCATCAATATAGTTAGATGAGCAAAAGGATGTTTTCTTTTGGAGCTTAAACATTTTCAGTGAGCTAGTGAGCTCGTTATATGCAGATAGAATGAGAAGTGAAGAAATACCATCAAAATGTATAGCTTGAAAACTCAAAATCCCTTTTAAGATTAAAGTATAACTTTTTTTGGTTGAAAGAAGTTGTGTTGATCAAAGATAACATGGTTAAAAGGAACGGGAAGGGATGCACTACGATTAAAGATAACATGTCTTTACTGTCCTGATGGGCATTTCTTTTAAAATAGAGTTTTGTTCCTCATCAATCGATTGATTTTTGCAAATCCATAATTCACCGCACAACCTGGGTGAGACCTACACCTCCCTCTTTATCCATCCCACCGGTGGAGCTCCCCCACCCGTCGCCTGTTTGTTCCCCAGTCTCTATCTCATCCCTACCCTGAAGGATGTCGGCAGCGGCTTCGATACGCAGACTCTAGCGAGATCTGGTGACGGTGGGCCTCTCCTCCCCCTCTTCCTCTTTCCCTCACATGTCGCATCTTTAATTTCTCACTCTGTTTCCTCCCTCTTTGACGGTCTGATGCAACTGCTCGAGCTCCGGCGAGCCTCCCCCTCTTTATTCGCTAACTCCGACAGCTATAGATCGAAGGGGTCGGCCGGGGGAGGCAGGCAGGCTAGGTGGTGGGGATGGTGGCCGGGCGGCTTAGGGTCCTGGCAGTGGTAGAGACGGCTGGGCTAGGTCGGTGCGGGGTGCTCACCGGAGTCGGCAAAGATGGTGGTGGTGGAGGTCGTCGGAGTTGGAGAAGATAGCATGAGGGACGGGGAAGGGGGTGAGCGCGAGAAGGAGGTTATCGCGGGCGTGATAGGGTCTCGTCGGAGCTCCGCGACTGCGGTCGTGGCGGCGGAGCTCTGGCGAGACCATACCGTGCTGCGGCGGAGGGCGATGCTCGCCGCGGCGGTGGGTGGCGATGGAGCATGGGGGAGGGGAGGGGGAGGAGGAAATGCATTTGAATCGTTGGATCTTGATCCAATGGATGAAAACATTGATGGTTATAAACAAAATCACAACCAGTTGAGGAGACAGGTTCTTTGGATTATTGTGTACATCTCTTTTGGTAGAAAAAATTATATTGGTAACATTTGTATTCTTTACCATAATATTCTTATACATATATTATTCATTTATACTACTACTGTACACATATTCTTATACATATATTAGTCATTTATAATATTCTTATACACACTAGGATCAAGCCCATGCGTTTGTACACATATTCTTATACATATATTAGTCATTTATAATATTCTTATACACACTAGGATCAAGCCCATGCGCTGCTACGGGTGATAAAATTCAGAATCTCGATAATAATCTAAACAACACTCTCAACAAAATTTAAGTGCATTGAAGCTTCAACAGTCGAACAACATGCAATGAAGCGGAGAAATCTAAATGTCGTCACAATGCGAGATGAAAATTAAGACAAGACTACAATTGTCACATGCTATTACAATACTCCATCTGTTTAAAATTAGTATACATATTAGTATTTTTACAAGTCAAAAAAAGATAGGCACTTTTTACCCTTGTAAACCTTAGAATTATTTTTACATTCTTACATACTATACTTTTCACCAAATTAGAGAGCTGACCTAGCAAAAGGACACTCTTAAATCTTTAAAATATGAAAGCAACGTTGTAAATTACCTCTAGCTCAAGGCATGACCTTTTCAACTAACCCTGACTATGTGTCCTAAATCCGAATTAACCTAAATCCCCTTGTGCTCTTGAGAATAGTAACACCGAATATTAAGTGGCTTCAACTTTGTCAAAATAATAATACAGAAACCCTGCTTGACATTGAGGCTTGATTTTGGCCCTCATCTCAACAAAATTGTACAATCATATGATGCACTCTCTCGATTCAACAATATATATTATTATGGATCTTTAGCATATTTTCTTGGCACCCTTGATCTATCTAAAAAAAGTGATGCAAAATGAAAAAGGGTCAAAAAATTATTTTCAAAAATGCCGGCACCTTCTCATGTATAGGTTATTTTCATGCACATTAGTGGTTATTTTCATTCATGGGGCATATATTTTGAACGGAGGTGAAGGACCGATGCGGCGAACCAGAGAGGGGGGAGTGAATGGGAGCCGATAAAAATTCTCCTCGAAGGAAATGGAGACTCCAACAAGACGAACACGGCTTCCAACACACGTCTCCGACTCACTACCCAAGTTGGCCAAGCCCACGCAGCCAACTGGAGTGCTACTGGATCTAGGAACCAACAAATAACCTTCCGAACCAAAACACACCAAAACGCACAGCGGAAACTTGCATGGCTTGCTGCCTGTGCTGCACCGGTCAGACCGATGGTCTGCGCCGGTCAGGCCGGTGACACCGGTCAGACCGGTGGACAGTGCCGTCGGGCGGTGGCTACGAGCAAGCACAACAAGCGTTCCGCAGAGCCTCGACTTCTATAGGCCCCGGAACAAAAACATCCCCAAAACACAACCTCCGTACGGAAGGAAAACTCTACACAAAACCTAACAAAACAACTCCAAACGAGACCAAGAACCGACCAAAGAACACCAAGACCCAAAGACACACGAGTCAAGCATTTCACCCGAGACAAATCTCACAAGTGGCTCGCACCGTCGAGGACCGGTCAAAAGCACCGGTCAGACCGGTGTAACCTGGGCAGCTCGGGATGAACAGCACCCGCGGGTCAACTCCTCCAAATCCAAACTTCAATCTCTCGAATCGCTCCATGGACTTGAACAAGACTTTGGGGATAGTAGGAACACCTCATGAGGAGTCCATAGCCACGATTTTGTCCACCAAAACTTGCCAAATCAAGAGTAATCGAAGAAATCCCGCCAAGAACTCCTCTAACCCTAGAACACCGAAAACTCCAAAATCGAGCCCCTTAACTCACGGATTTGGGAGGGGAAACAAAGGAAAAAGAACCACGAAGGGTTCACACGAATTTTCCCATCAAATCACCAAGAGCAAGCTCCCGAAAACACACTAAGAAAACCACCAAAAAGAGGACTCCGAAAATCACCACCAAGAACAACCGGGAACAACACAACAAAGCCTTGAGGAACCACGCCGAATCATCTATACATACCAAGGAGGTTCATACAAGGTCTAGCTTGCCGCCCGATCATCCAACCCTCTCACAAAATCTCACCATGAAGCTCTCAAGCTAGTCCTATGGAAATCCTAGGTAAATAGGAAGGGAAAATAGGAAAGCAAATGAACTAGGGTTCCAAGAGATGGCTGCCATCCTCTCACCTCATGGGTTATATGGAGGCAACCGAAAGTCTAAAATACCCTGACTTAATAACTAGGGATACAAGCCCCTCAAGGGCGGTTTTGGAGGTCTTCAGATTTTCTCCATCGGACGGATGCCTGGCGACCGCACCCCGCTTAGCCTCGACGCAAGCCATGCGATCCCGACGCGTGTCCTCTGCTTCGAAGATTCCGGACTGCGTCGTCGCACACCGGTCAGACTGGTACCCACCGGCCGACCGGTCTCGAGCCGCCGCAAAGACCGTCTTCGGTTCTTCGGTCTTGGCTTTGTGGATCAACCAAGGAACCCAGTGATTTTCTGGTGAACCACTGGAAACCCCGCGATCTCGTTGTAGCCTCCGCCAATCGCCACTCATGACTCGGCTCCCATGTAGTCCCGGCTCGACCTTGGTTTTGAGGCTCAACCAAGAAACCGTCCATGACTTCATCATGCTGTTCATGCCACCATGCGGCCCGCACTTGACTCCACTGGCCACCGGGTCCCTCGAGCGAAGCCTACTTGTCTTCTCCACACCTGGAGGCCTCACTGGCGACGACCTTTCGCGCTTGTTCTTCACCTGCACCAACACCAGTCAAGCCGCAACCTGCACCTGCAATACTTAGCCAAGAATCAGTCCACACATCGTTGTCAATCACTCATCACACAAGGAAGCGACCATCCACCGGTCCTCGAACCACGCATGGTCCTCAATCTCCCCCTTGATGAGTGCATTGACAACACCCACATAAAGTAACACGAGAGAAAAGAAAAAGAAAAGAAACGAATAAAAAGAAACTCCAACCGGCGATCGAAAGCCAAACAAAGGCAAAGAGCAAGATCACTTGAAGAAGACAAGTCTCGGACCCCTTAGGCAAGGGCAACGGCTCGACACATCCGAGACAAAACAAAGCTCAAGCAAAGAGCGCAAACCACCAAACCAAAGCTCGAAAAACCACAAAGAGCTCCCCCCCGCACACATGCAAGCTCCCCCCGAACCAAAGGCACCTCCCCCCGGACGAATGCATGCAAAACACCGCTTGAAACAGGGCAGCCGCAACAACTCGGCCACGACCGGTCGGACCGGTCTACACCACCGGTCGACAGTGTGTGCAACATGTGAACAGACCCGAGACTCGACCGGCCGACGGTGACCTCGGCCGGTCGACCGTGCACACCAGAGCCCAGAAATGGCTCGAAACCACCTGAAAACCTTCTAAATGCATCGAGCAAGCCACTTCAAGCTCAAACTTCTCCCCCTTGTTGACAATGCATGAATCAAGCCAAAAATGCAAAACTTTCAACCAAGAACTTCTCGAATAGACAAAATTCAACATAGGATGCTACACATGTCCAAATGAGCAAGTTAGATACACTATAACTTCGTATCGATCTCAACTACATGACCACCAAGTTTCACAACCATTGGACGAAGCTAAGATGGAATTGGGCAATTTTGTGAAAAATTTACCTCTCATGAGCAAAGTCCTAAACATGATCAAAACATGCCAAAAAGGCAAAGCCACACAAACTTCATGCTAGGACAACCATTCTAATCATAAGACCATCACAAACACCCACACGCACCTCATGTCATGTCAAAGCCACCAAGCCATGTGTCTACTTCTATATATGAGACTTCTCATTGGTAGACATCATGCAACGATTTAGCACCCAAAGCAAATTAAATTTAGCACATATGATATGGGAGCACATTTTCCAAGCATTTTACATTTCATTTTCAGATTCAAATTTGGTACATGAAATGTCTTTGCGACAAAAAGGAACTTAGGCCCCTCCACAAGATAAAGCAAGAGGGCTAAACATTCATGATGGCAAATGAGCCTTTGGCCCCATATGATCAATAAACTAGCTGTCCAACCACAAATTAAGCATAACTAAGCCACTAAAACATGTCAAGATCATATAAAGGCATTTACACATGAGAGAGCATACATGTGACGATTTTCAAAAATATAGCCATCAACCATGGATTATAAATCAAGATCATCGGGAGCTAAGACAAACTAACCATAGCATACCAAACAAGCTCACAAAGACATAAATAGCATTCCATGGTGAACAATGTATATAGGAGAAGCTTTTCCTATCCAATGCATATGATACAAAATGCATGCAATCTAAGATACAAGAAAGCCTATACATCATGTTACATATGCCATGCCAAATGCAAGAAATGCACAAAGAAAAGCTATACATATTCTACAAAGGAGCTCCCACACAAAACTCACAAACCACCGACTCTTCGAGGGGAGGCAGAAAGGGCTTGACACCACCGGCAAAAGAGCAAAGGAGCACAAAACTCACAAGATCCCCCTAAACTCATGCATTAAGGCCAAAAAGCAGACAAAGGTCACCTTACACACATGAGATAGGGCAAAGAGCAAAATGAACCAAGTGGCTTGACCAAGGCCACACACTTGAAGGTCACAAATTTACTTACCTTGTTCATTTCTTCACAATTCACTCGCCCTTGTCCACCATCCCCGAAAGTGATGTACCTCCATGTCACCACCAGGGTATGAGGCCGGAGAACCACCCCCGATATCAACCAAATGTTCTCCGGGCCATCCACCTGCAACTCAAAACCAAGAGCGAGAGCGAGCAAACGACTCAACACTGGGGTTAGTTCCAAAAGTGGCAAACCAGTGTCGGGCCATTTCCTCGAAAGTAGGGTTAGCAACATTCATCCTACCATGCCTATCAATACGCCGATCCATCTCGTGAAACCTAGAACCACCATGGGAAGACCACTCCTGTCCCATTGGAGGGGTACGACTACCACGAAAGGGAAAGCATGGTCCGTAGCCCTTCTGAGACTCAAAACTGCGACCTCTCCCAAACTCGTATTGATCACGAGGTGGAGAACGTCCAGCAAACTCAACACCACCATGGTAACCATTATGAGGGAACCACCCCTCACTAACCAGAGGAGGACCAAAACCACGAAAAGAAAACCGTGGACCGTCCCTCCTTTCCAACTCCAAGCTACGACCCCTCCCATCCCCGTATTGAGCACGAGGGGGAGAGCGCCTAGCAAACTGACCATCGGCAAACTCTCCAGACCAACCACCAGAACCACGACCTCCTGAACCAAACTTAGCATCTGTACGAGCACGAAACCCAAACTCCGCGCGTCCGAGCTCGCACCGGTATGACCGGTGCCTCTCACCGGTCTGACTGGTGTAGCCCGGCCGGCAAAGCCCTCCAACAACCTTTCGCTCTCCCCAAGCCGGAACTGTCCTCACACTCGCCTTGGCCCTGGGCAACTGCACACGAGGCTCAGGCACATCATGAGAAGGGTGGTACCTATCCTTGTTTGCCCACTCCTTAGCCATTCTCTCCTCTCTCCTTCTCTTATAGAAAAACTCTTTCTTGTGACCATCCTTTCCACAAAACTCACAATGGAAACAGATTGATCTGGGCTTAGGCTTGGGGTGAGGCTCTTCACAAGGCTTCTCACTTGGTTTCTCGCTTGGTTTCTCTCTCGATTTAAGAAACTGGTTTGGCTTGGGAGCAAACATATCTTTGGGTGTGGATTGTGGTGGAACTGAAGCATCCCCAAATTTCCCTTCTCTCTCACCACTGCTCTCACCAGACTTACCGAATCCTAAAGCCCAACCATCAAAGCTCTTACAACTCGCAATCATCATACCAAGCTGAGGTTTCTGACTAGACAACCAACTCAGCACTTCACGCAACTTGTTGTTCTCATCCTGTAAATGGTTAACACATTGTGCAAGTTCCAGATTCTTCATAGCATGCAACTCACACGTAGAACAAGATGTAGGAATAGGCACTTTCAAATCGACCTCAAGCGAAACAATGCGAGAACGAAGCTCAACAATTTTCTCATGCAAACTAGGGCAAGAAGTACAAGCACCAAGCAAAGTGGGTCTAGATTGTAGCTCAGCCAACTCAACCCTAAGCACATCTAGTTCCTCACACTTGGAGGCATACTTTTCCCTAAGATCAGTCAAGTCAGCTAGGAAAACGAGCAAGCAATCGGCACAATCAATCTCATCAGAAACAACAGGGCTAGCCTTAAGAGAATCAATTTCAAGCTTGCTATCAAGAACCTGTGTTTCTAGCTCAGCCACTCTAGTCCTAGCATCCTCGAGCAAAGATCTAAGATCCTTCCTAAGCTTCTTAGCCTCTCTAAGAATGTGATCACGATTATCAAGAAAGTCAACCAACTCCTCATTCTCCTTGCGCAAAGAAGAGAGCTCATCACATACCTCATCCTCAGAATCTAAGTCCGAGGCGTCTTTTTGGCTTCTCTTGCTGCTGGAGCTGTGAGCCATGCCGCAAAAATCGTCCCTGAGGCTTAGGCCTGTCACACAGAGGCTGTTGAGATACTTGCCGAGGTTCTTCTTCTTCTTCTTCTTCTTCTTCTTCTTCTTCTTCTTCTTCTTCTTCTTCTTCTTCTTCTTCTTCTTCTTCTTCTTCTTCTTCTTCTTCTTCTTCTTCTTCTTCTTCTTCTTCTTCTTCTTCTTGTCATCCTCTTCGTCTTCATCACTCGAGCTCCATCTCTTCATCTTCTTGTTCTCGGAGTCAGACTCGATGTCGCTCGATCTCTTCATCTTCTCTCGAGCCTGTGTCTTCTTCCCATGTCCATGATCCTTCTTATTGGACTTCTTCCTCTTGTCCTTGAACTTGTGCTTGTCGTGGCTATTCACCTTCGGACACTCGGTGAAATAGTGTCCAGCCTTGCCGCACTTCAAGCATGTCCTCGTGTTCCTCCTCGTGTTCACCCGGTTCTCGTGCAGCCTCTCGAACCGCCTCGTCAGGAGCGCCAGCTCGTCCTCTTCAAGCACGTGGAACTCCTCATCTGGAATAGACATTAAAGAGGACAAAGAGAACATCCTGGTGGATGGGTTAGTGTTAGCCTTTCCTTTCGAACCACCGATGAGGGCAAGACTATGAGAGTCAATCGGGCCCTCGATCTTGACTGTCATGCCCCTATCCACCTCAGCCGACTTAAGCTTCGAGAACAGCTCGTTCACCATCAGAGTGTCATATTTCTCCGACTCCACAATGGCCTCGAACTTTCCACCCCAAATCGTACGATCCAAAGAGTGTAAGAGCTTGACAGCTCTATCATGATCATCGTACGGGAGCACGTCCACATTGGCCATCATATTGTTCACAACCACCGTGAACCTCTCGAAACAAGGCATCGATGGACTCACCGGGAGATGAGTGAAGTTCTCATACTCTCTCCGTAGGTCACATACATTCGAGCCCGAACTCGGGCATTCCCAACATGAGCTTCCTTCAACACCGACCAAATTCTACAAGCCAAGTGCTTGGTGTGCACCCGATCGAATTCGGCCGACACAAAGCACGAAACAAGTAGTCGACCGCCTTGTTGTTGGCATCGAACTTGTCCCTAGATCCTGGAGCAAGGAAGTTCATCGGCTGGACATAGCTTGTGTCCACCGTGACATCCCAAAGGATCTGACCCTTTCCAAGGAGGAACACCGCCATCCGCTTACTCCACATCTGGTAGTTTTTGCCATCGAAGTGTGGAGGACCCGAACCCCGTTCCTAGTACGCCATCCTTGGATCTTAGACTGGTTAGAGTCAATAAAGACCCGAACCTTCTCCGATACCACTTGAAGGACCGATGCGGCAAACCAGAGAGGGGGGGAGTGAATGGGAGCCGATAAAAATTCTTCTTGAAGGAGATGGAGATTCCAACAAGACGAACACGGCTTCCAACACACGTCTTCGACTCACTACCCAAGTTCGCCAAGCCCACACATCCACTGGAGTGCTACTGGACCTAGGAACCAACAAACAACCTTCCAAACCAAAACACACCAAAACACACAGCGGAAACTTGCACGCTTGCTGCCTGTGCTGCACCGGTCAGACCGATGGCCTGCGCCGGTCAAACCAGTGACACCGGTTAGACCGGTGGACAGCGCCGATCAGGCCGGTGGCTACAACAGCCGCACAACAAGCGTTTCAGAGAGCCTCAGTGACTTCTCTAGGCCCTGGAACAAAAACACCCCCAAAACACAACCTGCACGGAAGAAAAACTCTACACAAAACCTAACAAAACAACTCCAAACAGACCAAGAACTGACTAGCAGCACCAAGACCCAAAGACACATGAGTCAAGCATTTCACCCGAGACAAATCTCACAAGTGGCTCTCACCGGTCAGACCGGTCAAGAGCACCGGTCCGACCGGTATAACCTGGGCAGCTCAGGATGAACAGCACCCGCGGGTCAACTCCTCCAAATCCAAACTTCGATCTCCCGAATCGGACTTGAACAAGACTTTGGGGATAGTAGGAACGCCTCATGAGGAGTCCATAGCCACGATTTTGTCTACCAAAACTTGCCAAATCAAGAGTAATCGAAGAAATCCCGCCAAGAACTCCTCTAACCCTAGAACATCGAAAACTCCAAAATCGAGCCCCTTAACTCATGGATTTGGGAGGGGAAACAAAGGCAAAAGAACCACGAAGGGTTCACACGAATTTTCCCATCAAATCCCCAAAAGCAAGGTCCCGAAAACACACCAAAAAAACCACCAAAAAGAGGGCTTCGAAAATCACCACCAAGAACAACCGGGAACAACACAACAAAGCCTTGAGGAACCACGCCGAATCATCTATACATACAAAGGAGGTTCATACAAGGTCTAGCTTGCGGCCCGATCATCCAACCCTCTCACAAAATCTCACCATGAAGCTCTCAAGCTAGTCCTATGGAAATCCTAAGAAAATAGGAAGAGAAAATAGGAAAGCAAATGAACTAGGGTTCCAAGAGATGGCTGCCATCCTCTCACCTCATGGGTTATATGGAGGCAACTGAAAGTCTAAAATACCCTGACTTAATAACTAGGGATACAAGCCCCTCAAGGGCGGTTTTGGAGGTCTTCAGATTTTCTCCGTCGGATGGATGCCCGGCGACCGCACCCTGCTTAGCCTCGACGCAAGCCATGCGATCCCGACGTGTGTCCTCCTCTTCGAAGATTCCGGACTGCGTCGTCGCACACCGGTCAGACCCACCGGTCGGGCCGGTCCGGAGCCGCAAAGAAAGACCGTCTTCGGTTATTTGGCCTTGGCTTTGTGGATCAACCAAGGAACCCAGTGATTTTCTGGTGAACCACTGGAAACCCTGCGAACTCAGTGTAGCCTCCTCTAGTCACCACTCATGACTCGGCTCCCACGTAGTCCCGCACGACCTTGGTTTTGAGGCTCAACCAAGAAACCGTCCATGACTTCATCTTGTTGTTCATGCCACCATGCGGCCCGCACTTGACTCCACTGGCCACCGGGTTCCTCGAGCGAAGCCTACTTGTCTTCTCCACACCCGGAGGCCTCACCGCGACGACCTTTCGCGCTTGTTCTTCACCTGCACCAACACCAGTCAAGCCGCAACCTGCACCTGCAATACTTAGCCAAGAATCAGTCCACACAACGTTGTCAATCACTCATCACACAAGGAAGCGACCATCCACCGATCCTCGAACCACACATGGTCCTCAGGAGGAAGTGCAAACCTTCCATGGAGCTTGTTTAACAGTAGCTTACAGGTAACAAGCTCAGCAAACCAGGGCTGGATCAAAGAAGCATATTTAAGTAGTTAATAAAACTTGTTAAGCTAACAGACTGTCGTCTTAATATTAGCACTAATAATTAAATTATAGTAATTACAAATCTGCATTTTATTACATGGTTCATATGTGTGCAAGATGACATGAAGAGTTAGGCTAAGTCACCAGACACTTGGAATCCAGCCAGTCCATGAATGCATAAAGCTAGACTTGCACTAAAAATAAATATGCAAATATTGCACAAGTATATTCGACATATGTGCACTTTATTTTCAAACAAGGGAAGATGTAACTAAAACTATAGATGGGAGCATATAACAGTGAAGGATTTTTTTATGGGGAATGCATTGAAGACAAAAACAAAGTGTAGCAACCTCTGAATTAAGTGCTTCAATATGGCAATATGGAGTATGCATTATATAGCATTGCAGAAACTCAGCAAAACTGACAAGAAAACCAACATTCTACAAATAAAAGAATTTTTTAATAGATAAAGTATTGATGAGTAATGGTCTAGTTTCTCAGTATCGAAAGTTCTACTAATAAGACATAAAATCATTCAATTCAAAGAGAATTATTAAGATTTAGGAACAAATTATTCCAGAGGGAGTTGTTACCTTTGATCTAAAAATTTAATGTCATCCAATGCCCCATAAGGATTGATTTAGAAGGAACTTTGCTGTCCCACTAATGTGTAGCAGAATCCCTCTGTCAATGATTAGCTCCATCATGCCATAATTCTCAGTTTGGAAACATTGAAATGAAATTTGTTAATGATCAACAACTTACACTACAAGTACCAGATAACCAGTTGCCATAACTACTTTTCCAAGCCCTTGCATGCCACACCTCCACATTGGGTCAATGGTTGTTAAGATGACCATAAAAGACACGGCAACACCGCCTAACCATTATGAGGGACTGTCCAGTCCAACTCCGGTCAATCAAAGAGAACAAACCTGAATGCAGGAAAGGCAATTGCTAACTGACAGAACTTAGAAACAAAAAGTAGGTAGTGTAATTTGGAATGATACTAAGGAACCCTCATAATTTGAAGGTGTTGGACAAAAACAATTGTAGATAACATGTTTTCTGCCATGCACAGGACACAGAATATCTCAACTAAAACAATTAAGAAAAAAAGAACTTGACTAAAACAAATAAGAAAAAAGCAAGAGCACCTTATCTCCTGAGGTTGTTGACCAGGGGCAGGATGGCGATGGCTTTGGTGCTTTGATCCTTGCTGCCCATCCGTTTTGCCGGTCACTTTTTTTTGCGAGTCCATAGGGGGCAGGATGGCGACGGCTTTGGTGTTTTGACCCTTGCCGCCGATCCGTTTTGCCGGTCACTTTTTTTTTTTGCGAGTCCATATGCTTGGAGTATTGTCAGTCACCTGTCATGCACTGAAACTGTGAAACAACAAGCCTTAACAATTCACACTATACTCCAAGCATATGGACTATTATTGTTTCAACAATCATGAAAGCAAATACTTTCAGAGAAAAAATGCTGGAAGCACATACCCGAGAAGCCACAACTGGGTTGCAATCAGGCGTGAACAGAACACGAATGGCATCATACGAGTTTTACACATTAGTTTGTGCTGCCACAACACTAATTTCATATTCCAGTAAATAATTTCTGAGCCACTTTTCAAGATATCCATGATAACCATTTTGGGCCCCTCGCTTTGTCTGAACTTCTTGGTGCTTCCAGTATCTACAGATACAAAATTCTTAACATTGGACAATAAATTCAGATTTAAGAATATGTGTCAGAATATGATTTAGAGCAGACCATTTGTTTCCCCTCATCAGTTTGCAGTACATAATCAAGCAAAATAAGGTAACTAAATACACATAGCACTACCAATGAAATACCCTAGGGCATTGTAGGTCATTTCATAGTTACAGCATTATATTTGAAATAATTTACAGAATGGAAATTGGTTATACTAAACCCAAAACCATCATTTGAATGAATAAAGCGATTTCTTGGTGATTTTATGAACACACCAATTTCAATTTCAGCATGCACAGAAAACTCAAACAATTCCTGCAACCACACACCTCTTGCCTTGGACGTGATGAGCAGGTGATCATGAATCCACAATAATTTGACCAGAGAAAAAGGGATCAGAAGGAGAAGATGCATCTTAATGAATTTGCCCTAACGCATGTATAGGAGGTCAAAGCTTTACCTAGTCTGTTGTAAATTAAACATGTTTAGACTATATATCTTGCCTACACGGACCAACCCTGAAATGACAATTGAAAGTATTTATTAAAGATAAAACATAGGATTGACATCATCAATGTATATATAGATTACTCGAGTCTTAATCTCGCAGAAAGACTACATGACGGGCACCATAATCTGCTCAAGGCTAATTAGATACCTGCTGCTCATCCTAAACCTATTATTGGAGTCTTTAATTGCATCACAAATTAAACAATATGGATTACAATGGGCATGCTGAGAAAGTAATCAATTGCAAACAACTTAAATTTACACCAAGAACCCCACCATAATGTGCAAGGCAACATTACCTCTACAGCCACCGGAGCTCGGGGAGCCAAAACGAACTGAGCCAAGTTCCAGCACGGAGGGCTTGTTGTAGACGCAATGAGCACCACTGTATCAGCTGCCTGGCACTCGACAATCAACTTGGGCTTATGCTCCACGCTGCAATCACAACAGATGGGAATTGTAAAACTCCCAACTTCTTATCTTCTACCTCCTGCAATATAATGGTAACCAACGCTAATAGCATTGGACATATATGGTCTCCAGTTTTAAGATTGTATAATAATTTGCCGCATCTACTAATTTTTGCAGCACAAATTTACAATAAACGAAGTATACTATTCGCTCCAATTGCCAAATTGCCCCATGTATCAGTTTATCCATGAGAGGCATCATGCCATCATTAAACACACAATCTTCAAAGGTTTATTTAAGATAGAAACAAAATTTAAGAACCCTTATTGCCTAAGGCTATCACAAACCCTTATATGATCTGTAGATGGGCACAACTCACCACGAACGTGGGAGGGACGACAGTTTCCCTAGAGGTTGCTGGATGAGGACCTTGGGGATGAGCGGTGCGGCGTCGTGGCTGTCAATGGGACCTTGATCATGAAATAATTGAAGAACTCCAGCCTCATCCTAATTCGAACAACTGCATAAACAAAAATAGAGGATGAGAAGAGCACAAAGCATCGGAGGAGGAAGGATCACTGAACTGAAAGGCATGGTGTGGGATCGAGGGGCGAACGGCAGTCGACGGCGGCAGTCCCGGGATGCGACGGCGATCCCGGATGGCGGCGACCCCGAACCGCTAGTGGCAATCCCGGACGGTGGCGTTGTCGTACGGCGGTGCCTACCCCGGATGACGGCGGCGACCTCGACGATGGCAATCCCAGATGGCGATGGGGGGTCGATTCGCGGGGTGGCGGCGGCAGTCCCGGTCGGCGGCGAAAACCCTAGCTTCCCCCCTGCTTTGCGGCGCGCCACCGGAGAGGTCGGGGCGACGGAGCCCCCCGCTCGCGATGGCACCGCCCGCGACGGCGGCCATGCCGCGCGCCGCGCCGCCCGCGGTGGCACCGCCCCGTGACGACGACCCTTCCCGCGGCCGCGCCGCCCGCGTAGCGCCACCGCAGAGGCTCGGGGCGGAGGGAACCGAGGAGCGAGCGAGAGGAAAGCCTCGGGGCGGAGGGAGCCCGGGAGCGGGCGGCGGCGAGCCCGGCGGAGGCGAGGAGCGAGAGGCGGCGAGCACCGCGAGAGGCACGACTTTTTTTTTTTACCGAAGAGATGAACGCGAGGGGGCGCGGGTGCCACGCGAGGGTAGTGAACGTACGTTCACCGGGGGTGGGAAGTTCGACCGGAAAAAATTCTCCACTTTGTTCTTTTTAGGAGTAGAGATAGAGATTTATACTACTACCGTACACGTATATTATATTGGTAACGTTCGTGTGGACTGGATCTGCTCGTCAGGTCCGTGCGTTGCGGTGGCAGGCGGTACAGAGATGCAACACGTGTTTGAGCATGCATTCACTGAATCCCGACGCTACTGGGATAATCAGTGGGATATTTCCTCTACGCCTCCTTGCTGGCAGCCAGCAATGGAACACTGTAAAACACTGTTCCTGTACCGGCCTGCCGGCCGCCGGAGACCAATCTTGCGGGTTCTGATGAGGACAATCTTCATCTACTGCTACTAATCTACAACTACTACTGGACTACTGGTTGGCAACGATTTAACAAAATAGACCAAGTGACACAGACAGCTGCTCCTCTATCGCTTCAAGCCCATGGATGACGGCGGTGCGCTCGCGCAGGCTCCAGCCAGGTCGATGACGGCGAGCTCGTTCTAGCCGTGGAAGGGACGGCGAGCCCCAGTCGCTGGCAACGGCAAGCCTTCTACCGTCAGGTACGTCGCGACTTTGGGTGGCAATTTTAGACCATGGTTGTCACCACCATCATAGCACGCCGGAGCAAGACCCGCCTGGTGGCACCGGCACGGCCGACGCCACGCGAGACGAAGACCCTTTCCGACATGGACGACCACCCCGGCAACCGGGCTTACGTCCCCTTGGTCGAGTTCTTCGTCCGCGACGACGATGGCCTCGGCCCGGAGGACCCGGCGGCGGCCGTCGAGGCGGCGCTGGCCGAGGCTCTGGTGTACTACTACCCCGTCGCTGGCCGTATGCAGGAGACCGCTGGCGGAAAGCTGGCGGTGAGCTGCAATGGAGAAGGGGTGGCGTTCGTGGAGGCCGACGCTGCCGTCCGGCTGGAGGAGCTCGGTACGCCGCTGCTCCCACCGTACCCGTGCGTCGAGGAGCTGCTCAGCGACGACGCCGGCGATGCTTATGTCGTCGTCGGCAAGCCAATCGTCTTCATGCAGGTCGGTAACAGATAATCGCCGGCGTCGTCCCCACTCCCCAGCCGGCAAGCCAATCGTACTAATCCACGCCACAACTTGTTCTTGATCGTTCGCATGAAGGTGACACGGTTCCAATGTGGAGGATTCGCGATTGGTCTTCGTATCAACCACTGCATCGCCGACGGCTTCGGCATGATCCAGTTCCTGAGAGCCGTAGCCGACGTGGCACGCGGCGAGGCCGCTCCGGCGGTTCTGCCCGTGTGGGAACGGCACCTGCTGATGGCCCGCGAGCCGCCGAGCACGGACTACGTTCACCGGAAGCTGATGTTGTATGTCAAGGACGACCCTCCTGGCGCCGGCGCCGGCGCGACGCCGCCGCCGGCGAGCGTGGTGTGCCGGCACTTCCTCTTCGGTCCGGCCGAGATCTCAGCGCTGCGCGGCCGCGTCGCGGGGGACGACGACGACCTCGGGGCAGCGTCGTGCACGACGTTCGATCTGCTGACGGCGGCGCTGTGGCGGTGCCGGGCGGCGGCGTGGGGCCTGGCCGACGACAAGCGCTCCGTCCTCGTCTTCGCCGCGAACGTGCGCCGGAGCTGTGAGTGGATCCCGCGGGGTTACTACGGCAACGCGCTCGTGTTCCAGGTCGTCCACGCCACCGCCGGCGAGCTGCGCGGGAGGCCGCTGGGCCACGCGGTGGCACTCGTGCGCGAGGCCAAGGCGGACACGAGCGAGGAACACGTGCGGTCCACTGCCGATTTCATGGCGTCGATGCGCGAGATGCCCCCGGCGGCGTACCAGGAGGAAACCTACATGGTGTCCGACTGGACGCGCCTCGGCGAGGACGACGTGGACTTCGGGTGGGCCAGGCGGATCGGCGGCGGCGTCGCGATGCCGCCGTCGCCGTTGGTCAGCTTCAACGCAAAGTGCGTGAATTCGGATGGCGACGAGTCGGTAATTGTAATGATGACGTTGCCGAAGACAGTGATGGACAGGTTCGAGAAGGAGATTGACAAGATTTGGCCCAAGGATTGAAGATGGCGAATGGTGAAATCAGAAATGTGTTTTCTTTAGAATAAATGGCAAAAACTTGTTTGAACACTTTGGTATTCATTTTTTTTAGAAAAACACTTTGATAATCATGACAATGTTTCTAATCTGGGCTTCTGAGTTTGGATCCGCATGAATTTCCGCAGCGGGCCGTGTCTTTTGACGTGGCACAACATTAGCGATGATGGCGCAATTCGCGATGGTTTCTCTCGCTTGCTCTCCCAGCTTGTGGTGATGTAGTATTTTGTCGGGTGCGTTGTTTGTGTGGTGATGGTGTTCGCTTTGACGCATTATATAACACACTGCTTCTTATTATATGATGTGGTAGTGTTCCTGCCTTTTATTTTAAAAAAAATAAATCTACCTTTTATTTTTTAAAAATGAATTTCCCTTTTCTGCAATTCTGCTATGGAACTTTGGGAGGCCACTTATGTCTTGCAATTCCCCACATGACCAACGAGGATGCATCCAACGATGATCTCCTCTCCGAGGTCCTCATCTGCCTCGCCCCCCCCCCCCCCCCCCCCCACCGTTCTCCCTACCCCGAGTCTCCCTCGTGTGCAAGCGTTGGCGGTGCCTCATTGCCGATCGTGCCTTCCTCCGCGGCTTCCGTGCCCGCCATCATTGCGGCGCTCCTCTCTTTGGATTCTTCGCTGAAGGACTGACCGATGTCGATGGTCAGTAACCATGCCGGTGCTCCGTGCGGCCGATGGCGATGTCCATGGAGGTAGTAGCCGAACGAGCTCCGTGTGGCCGACGACGATGTCCACAAAGGTAGTAGCCGAAGGAGCACCTTCCAGTTCCAGGTCGGACTGTGTAACCACTGTGGACCAGTAAATATGGCGATTTTGGAAAACAATCTCCTACAGCAGTAGCTTGTGAAGCATCTTTTAAATATCCAGGCACCACTTCCCTCCCCTAAATTCCACGACACCGCACGTGCGCACATCCGCCAGCGGGGGTGGTCAAGCTAGAGCTCCTGGGCACAACCTCTGATGTGTGCACCTGCAACAGAGGGAGGAACGGCCGAATCTGCTGCCGACGACCGAGCCCGTCACACGACCACCAGAACATAGCAGCAGCCCGCGCGGCGGTGGGGAGGCCAGCCCCTTGCACCCGCGGTGGCCGGCGGCCGGCCGGGGAGAAAAGAGGCAGGAATCGACCGAGGAGAGGGGAGCAGGGCCTGAACTGTGAGGAGAGGAGAGGGGAGCATGGCCTGAACTATGAAGGAGTGGCTGTGGTAGGACCTTGCGGTAGGGACGAAGACATTGGGAAGGAGGAGTGGCTGGTGCGACTAGTGACCGGTGCTGAGGGAGAAGGGCCGCAGTGGCACCCTTCCCCATCCTTCACGGGTGGCGGTCCTCCCCATCCTTGATGGGCTGTCGTGCCCATCCGCCTCATCGTGGTCACAGACTTGACCCCAACCAGCCGAACAGCCCTAGTGTGACAACCCGCCCAAGAAAATACCGTACTATCGCCTAAGACCGATCCACTTTGGGCATTAAGCAATAGTAAAGTATCATCCTGTCGTTGGTTGCCGGGTTAACGCCCGGTAAATCACTTGGGCATCGAGCAGAGGATCGACACATGCATTAAAACTCACGCGAAGGCGAGTCCAGAGTACAACATGAGTTAAACTTTTTATTACAAACCATTGTTCCTGACATGGAGTGAAGGTTCAGAGTTCGAAAAACAGCAGAAATAAATTAAACTAGCGCAACGGTAAACATCACAGGAGGCCATCCGTGATGTCATCACTTGTCGTCACCCTTCCGGTCAACAACACCTGCAACAACACTTTTAAAGCAAGACCGAGTATACTAATACTCAAAGAAGACTTAACCGTCGGATGATAACAACATCACCAAACTCTAGACATGAAAGGCTTTTGGCCGGTGGAGTTTCTTTTGCTGAATGTGACTACTAAGGGTAGATCCTTACTTTCAATATTTTAGCACCGAGCTCTAGTTGATTACCATTTCTAGATGTGCCATCTAATTCAATCAAGATTTGGACAAGCAATTAATTCATCCAACAATATTCCTCGAGTTCCATCATTATGGGATATCATCGCCGCTGATTAAGCGATCTCGGATAACGGTGAGAGGCCGACAATCGATTGATTTAAACCTTGAAAGGTAAACCCAAACACACGGTAGGCCGCCCTCGCGAGGACAACTTTCCCGTGTCGTTTCCAAAAGTCCTCGGGTTTGGAGCAAATCCTACGATCCCGGGTGCAAGGTTAGCCGGTATACCCCGCAAAGTATCCAGTCTCACAAAATACACCCCCCTTCCCGTAGCTAGCCGATAAGGTGATTGCTCAAGAGTAGTAGGGGAGGGTTCCCGCGTCGTCTCATTAAGGTACTAGGCTTACCGGTCCCATACCCGCAAATGTTCGATACGTTCAAAAGCTTAGCCCACGAAGCCACCGGACCGAGCCCAATCCCATGCTCTTACCACATGAGCGATCCATTTATAAAGATCTTATGATTCCAACATAAGAACCTATTCTCGCGAGTGACGAACATCACTCGACTTCTATCAAGTCCTATAGCATAGCGACTATCGACCTAGCATACTAGTGATAGAGCATATGTACCTAGGGATCATGCATCTAGGGTTTCAATTCAACTCCTGAAACGTAAATGCACAATCGTAGCAAACATAATTGCATAATTTTAAAAGACGGGGTTAATGATCCGGGCTTGCCTTCGCTGGCAAGGTTGGCCTTGGGCCCTTCTGGACTTGGGTCCAGGTCTTGAGCTACATCCACGTACGGCGGCTCCTTGTCGGCACCTTCGTCTCCTCCTTCCGGCACGAACATTCGTCTATCGTCGGAAAGATCTACACGAAGATGCAAATGCACGATTTATTCGGCGATTTTTACTTTAATCAATTACAACCCATAAATGACCATCAAGGGGTGTATTTGTTGGACACATTCACCTAGATAAGAATACATTTAGCATACTCTTCCAAAAAGGAACAATTTGCAATTCTTTATTAGATATTCTTGTTGATGGTGACTGTGTACATATATATGTAAATAATTTAATTTAAATTCACAAACAGTAGTGGGTGGGTACATTTAGCCTTTTGACATGATTTGAAACCACACACAAAGTGACTAAGGGTGGTTTGGTGATTTTTCCCATTTAATGACTATTAAGCCTTTAAATGCTTCCCTAGCTTTTATTCATGAAATTAATTAATAAAATTCAGTGGAAGGGTGTGTTACACCCTAAACACCTATAACAAGCTATTGGACACACATGCAAGCTTTGGATAGCTAGAAATTAATTACTTTTGAAAAAGACAAAAGCTAGCTAGATGGACAAGGTAAATGCACACAAAAATAATTACTCAACAAAATGATCCAAACTTTCTCTCACATGTTATATGGCCCAAAACTAGCCTAGTGGTGCAGCACATACACCTAGAACTATTATGAAATTTGAGTTATGCATTTTCAAAGAAAAACAAGCTTAATTCAAGAATAAAAATTTCTGGTAATTATAAAATTGAGATTAATTCACCAGAGGTGTGTTTTGGAGTAAAGAGACAGTATGCAAACGTTGGTTGCAAACACCTAAGAATTTTTAGCTAGAAAAATCATTTATGCAGACCTGGCAGAAAAGGAAAAACATTTTTATAAAAAGACTTACATCAAAACTTTGTGCAATTTTTGGCATAGGAGCTAGTCATGACCTAACACACAACATATCCAAAATTTAGCTATAGAGGATTTATAGATCTTGAGATATTGCAGATCTAGGTTTTTCACATTTGTATTTTTCATGCAAAAACTAACAGGAATTAGCTTAGGCGACAATAACAAAAGTTGTAGGATATTTCACCACGAATCCAAAAAATGGTTTTGCATTTTCCCGATTTTTCTACCATTTTCTACGCAATTTATAAGAAACAGCCAAATCACTTCACTATTGGAGTTACCCTTTTGCAGGGAGGCCCTCGGAAAGAATCTTTCTTTTGCAATGTGGCCCCTGGGTGGCCGGCCGGCGCGGGCTGCTCGATTCCGGCGAGCTCGCCACTAGGCTTGGCCAGGGAAGGGCGTGAGGAGGGCCTAGGGGTGCCCTAGGCCCAATTTGGGGGGTTGGATTGGGCGGAGAGGCGGCCGGTGGTGGTCGTCGGCGGCGCACCCGAATGGTGGCCGCGGTGGAGCTTTCTCCGGCGGGGTGCGGGCGCGGGCGCGGTCGGGGTTAAAGGTGGCTGGGGAAGCTTTGGTAGGCGCTCACAGTCACGTGGGTGTGCTCAAGCAGTGGCGACCTCAGGCGAAAACGGGAACTCGACGGCGACGGCGTCTATGGCGTGGCGGCACGGTGTGGCTAGCGCCGAGCCCGGCTCGGCGCGGGGGGGGGGGGGGGGGGTCCTGCGCATCCAGTAAGGAGCGGCGGCCCTTATAGGCGACGCGTGGGTAGTGAGAACGGGAGAGGGGCAGCGCTGGCAGGGCGAGGACGGGCGGTACGGCGGCGGGCGGCGGGGCGGAGCAAGGACTACGGCGGCGCGCGTTCGGGGGCGTGACGGTCGGGCAACGTGGACTTCGGGGCTCCTCGGCGTGCGTGCTGCCTCGGGACGGAGCGGGCTGCGTTGGGAAGGCGCGAGGGCGGCTCGGGTACCGAGGCACGGCGCGGCGCGGCGCGGCGTCGGCCAGCTAGAAACGTTTCCCTGAGGCTCTGTTTGAACGTGCAAAACTCCTAAAAGTTGAATAGAAGTGCACCCAGCGATGAATAGGAAAGTTGTAGATCTAACTACCCCCTACATTTTGCAGGAACGTTGCGCCAACATTGAATGCCGGCATGTTCTGCTAAACAGGAGGTACTGTCAGTCGATCAAGTTTTTCACCAATTTCCACTCAAAATTTGAAATGCCATTCTACATGAAAGTTGTGTCCCTCAACAAGATGGACAACTTTCATAAAGGTAGATTTTGAAGTGTTTAGGTGAATTTTGGAGAACGCGGCAAAAGTTCCGGACGACATTCGCTGACGTCAACGGTTAAGCCGGTTCTGACCGTGTCTTTGACCAAGGGTCCACCACGGGTGTGTGTAGACTTGGTCAAGGGGTTCATTAGGGTTCACTGGCGAGGTTTTCGAGGTGATGACCCAGGTTGGCCTAGGTTTGACCAGTGTTCGGCCGGTTTGACTCGGCTGATCCGGTCATTAACATTAATGACAATAATTAAAAACCTGGGGCGTCACACCTAGTCTCATAATCGACGGATCTCATAGCCCTGTCCTCGTCCCCAACCCATCCATCTTCCTCTGATAGTTTAGAGTTACCGAGGAGTATCCTCTCTAGCTAGACTTTGCTATGTTTCTCTTGCTATAATGACACTTTCTAGCTGCTCATGATGTTATGACTTGAACAATGCTATCATTATCTATATTTTATGTGACTTACTCCTGTTTATAGCAATTGATATATTTTGGCCACTCTACATTATAAGACTGAGAGATGATCATGTATTAGCTATTATGGATTAGAAAGACTTCTTTCCCTGTGGTAGAATATAAATACGATACCTGGTTTTACTCCTGGCTAAAATGCTACAATGGTATATTCATATCTGTGCGCTTGCGGATACCCTGTTTATATACATCTTCTTTTCTAGAGATCCAAGACATATGTAAGAGTACCCTATCCATGCGTTTTCAGGCACACCTGTTAGGGCTGACAACCTATATCGAGTTGTGCTATGAGTCGTGTCGGAATTCATCTTTTAGTTTATCTGAAAGCAACATCTGATATACACTTAGCATCATGTTAAGATATACCTCTGCATTTTTGGTGTTGTCAATAGAAATGGATCTTATATTCTTTTCTAGTCGACGACGTTAGAAATGTCAACACATGTCTTTCTGTAGACTATATGATATGGTGTCATTCCTAATGGTGTCTTGTAGGCCGTCCTCTATGCCTATGATGCATTTGGCAAATGCCTTTTCCAAGATCTCCCTACCTAATTCACTATTTTTTGGAGAATGTTCTTGATTTTCTTGTTTGAGGTCTTGGCTTGGCCATTAGTTTGTGGATGATATGGAGTAGCGATGTTGTGGACCACCCCAAGTTCCTTGAGAAGATCACTGAATCTTCTATCGATGAAATGAGATCCTCCATCACTGATCACTAATCATGGCATGCCGAATTGAGGAACGATTATCTCTTGGAACATCTTGCGGGCATGCTTTGAATTCGCAGCTCGACATGACATTGCTTCTACCCACTTTGAGACATAGTCGATTGCCACGAGAATGAATTCATAGTCGTTTGACTTTCGGAAAGGTCCCATGAAGTAAATGCCCTAGACGTCAAATAATTCCATTTGTAAATTGTCTTGTAAAGGCATTGCGTCTTGTCACACCATGAAATTTCCAAATTTCAGGATGGGAATAGAAAGGAAATTAACCAATGATTTTCTCTTAAATTTAAAATTTTTCCAACATTTATTTTCTTTACAGGAAATATAGTACATGAAAAAACAAAAACATTATTTATTTTAAATAAATGGCTTGATGTTTGTTGCATTCATGCTGGTGCATTAAGTTTGTTTGTTGAAATTCAAATTTGAATTTGAATTTCATTTGTTTGATCTCTTTTTAAAATAGTCAAACCTTATCTTTTACCCTTCCTCCCTAACTCCCTGTCCGGCGCAAGCTTGCTTGCAGCCCAGCAAACCAAAGTCTGCCGCAGCTCCCCGAACTCCCCCTCTCTGCTCGCGCACGTTTTCTCTCAGCCCAACATCCGTAGTCTGCTGATGCTCCCCAATCTTTTCGCTTTGCTCACGCGTGACTTTTCTTCTGCCCAGCACAGCCAGCCAGCCGCGGCCCAGCTCAGCCCCACAGAGCTTGCGTCGGCCCGCGTTCGATCCCTCGCCCGCGGTCACTGACTGGTAGACCCTGCTGGTCATCCGCAACCTTGCGCTGTGGACGACCCGAACTCGGGGAGTCCCACGCCGTCCCGCCTCGCGTGCATCCCAATGGTGTGGCCCACACGCCAAGGCATGCTACCCGACCGCCACCACCCGGGGTCCCTTCCACCCAAACCCTAGCCGCCCTGGGCTTCAACGCCACGCGCCGCCGAACCCTAGCTAGCGCTGCCGCCTTCGATCTCCTGCGTCGCCGCCCTTCGGTCATCGAGAAGCCACCCTAGAGCTCCGTCGCAAGGTGAGGAAGCCGCTGGTGCAGCCTGTTGATGTCCCCGTGCCCCGAGTCGTCGTACCGCCATGGTCCTCTGCCTTTGGTGCTGCGCGCCGTCGCCGCCGCCCGTGCGCCCATCCTGTGCCCTAGATCGATCTCGTGCGTCGCCTACTTCATTCCGGTGCCATCCGCGCTCAAAACCTTAGCCCCCAGCTCTAGATCGAGCTAGTCACCAGAGCACAGCTGCAGCGCCGCCGCTCGCCGTCCGGTCGCCGCCGCCCTCGCGCTTGCGTGCGACCTCAGCCACCGGATCGGGATCCGACGGCCCCGGTTCGATCTGGCTTGAGTCAATCCGGGAGATACCGGTCAACCCCTAGTCGCACCCTGTCGTTATGGAAGAAAGCCCCTGCCCTTTTAAGTTTTACAAGACGGTCCTTCCGTAGTGTTAAGTTTTCTTACAGTTAGGTCCTTTCATTACGTTTAAGCCCTAAGGTTTTAGTTTTCTTTACAGATAAGTCCTTGTACCTTCATTAGTGCATAACTTCATCGTTTTAGCTCCGTTTTTAGCGTTCTTTATGTCCACGCGATCGTCTCGAAGCGTAGATTAGTTTTATGCCTCTGTTTTGTTCTGATAGTACTGTTTGATGGTTTTTTCTCATTTATTCTTGTTGTTTGCTTGTATGTAAATGTTGTAGTATGTAGAGAGTGAAGCGTTTGAAGGATTTGAAGATCATGACGCGCTAGAGTTTGAGAAGCAGCAGGGTCTTGTTGAAGGCAAGTCTCCCTTGATGCATACCCACTTATCCTATGTAAATGCACTTAATTCATCATATTTATTTTTTATTGCTTGCATTAACTTTGGCAGGAACCCACTAAGGATCATGTCTAGTCTTTTATGACCTTTGCCTTGTAACCGGGTTATTAAATTAATCTTGATGGTAGCTATTGCTTAGCATGCTTAACTGGGATGGTGTTAATCAACATTGTTATATCTTTATGATCTATGTTCCTTTATGTTATTATAAATGCAAGACCACCTTTGCTATGTTAATTGGAACATGGAGAACCACCCAGGAAAATAGTACAACCACAAGAACTAAACGGCCAATGGTCTTGGCCAAGTAATTAGGAACTTTAGCTTAGGGTGATCTTACCTGATAAGGGCAAGGGATCAGCGGTACTGTGGGGTATCGACTCGCTCTAGCAGGAGGTTGGGTGAGTTATTTTCTATGGTGGGGTATTGACCTACTAGGGGACTTTATACCTTGCTAACTGATCCGGACCTTGTGGTCACAACTTGTTGGGGAATCTTTGCAAAGGCCTTGTAGTGTCCCTATGTAACCACACCTCGGTAGTGTGGTATGGTGCCTTGCAAACACCGCATGGTTGGGTTCAAATTTCTTCAGAGCTTTTACACTGCTTGTGGTGAAAGTGTACAATCTATGCAGAGTGTAAAACTAACCGGTTAGCCGTGCTCACGGTCAAGAGTGGCCTGGACCCTCACATGACTAAGTTATGAACATGACATTAATTCGTTGCTTTATCTTTATCTATGATGTTTATGCTTTATTAATTGTGGGTTGATATAAACTTAAACTTTCTAGTAATTATGTTGCTAATAAAACTTTATCAACTAAAATGCTAAACTACTTGAACCTTAGCCATTCCACCATATGGTCTTGCATGTTATACGTTGATTTCCTCTTGCTGAGTACGGCACATGCTCACGCTTGTCTATTTCTTGCATCAACCACACTTGGACTACTGCTCAGACTGGGAGAGATTTGAAGACTATCCCGGTGATTTCCAGGAGTTCTAGGTGTGAGTGTCTTCAGTCAGCTGCTTGTGGAGGCATCCCTATTCACTACGAGAACTCGTTATTTATGTTCGATTAAGACTTTTGGTCATGTAATAACTCTATATTCGTGTGGCACTGATTTTGGTATTCACAATGTCATTACGTGTGTGTAACTTGATCCTGACGCACATGTAATTAATGCATTCGATTTTGCTTTTAAAATTGGGTGTGACAGAGTGGTACCAGAGCCGTGTTGACTGTAGGATGTTAGCCTAGATAGAAATTGTCGAATTTATGGATTATAAAATCTTAGAAGCCATTCTTACTTCATGCTTTGCTTTATTTCAAATTTAATAATCTCATCCTTGCTTTTATCCCATCCCTGACCTCTACTTGACTCTCTATCTTGATCTTGTTGTCTTTCTCCCTTTAGCACTTTAATCTTGGTACTTATCTCACTCATCACCTACTTCTCTTTACCTCTAGATGGATCGTCACCTGGAGACTGCTTACAGGAGCTCTGACCCTCTTTACAACCTGTAAGAGGACTACTACCACTACCAGCCACATGCTCCAGCACCGCCTGTTCCACAGCCTGAGCGTGCAGTCTGGATAGCAAGCTCGTATAAGAAAGACGGGAGATGCATTCTCATGGCTGACAATCTAAGGAGGATGTTTTATCGTTTGGGATATGGTGTAGACCCAACCTACCAGTGTGAGATGTGGACTCATCCTTGGTCCGAGCCTCACTGGGAGGTAACAACAATCATTTATGAGAGGGTGCTACACTATGGACCTAAGGAGATATCCAGACACAACGATGTCGCTGCTAGAGACACCATGGAAGCTGGGATTGCCAAAGATGCTAGGAGGGCACTCTATGTTCTCTCTCACCAGGAGCATTTTGAGTTGGCACACACTCGCAGTTTGTACACTCCCTACAGAGAAAGTGGGAAAGTCAAGACCTACATCGCATCAGCTTCTGGCCATAGCCCCACCTTGGACAACCTCCGTGAGTTGCTAGCCACTGTCAACACCACTTTGGATGACACCAACAACATGCTTGCCAAAGCTCAACGAAACAACTATACACTGGAAAAGCATAGAAGTGTCTGTTGGAGGCTTCCTTGAATGGGGATGATTGTCCTGTGATCCGAGATGGTGTTGTAGAACCTCACCTCTCCCCAGCACCAAGGAGACCCCGCTACAACTCCCCTGATGCCCACACTGGAGCTCTTCCTTAGGATCTAGGAGTCTTTAAGTTAGCGTCTTTGTAATCGATAGTAGACGAACGTTAATGTGTGCTTAGTCTAGTGATGTGTTTGGGTGTTTATGCTTGTGATAAATGCTTGTTTTGGATTTTTGGTATGAGTGCAATGTGTTGTGGGGTAATACCACAATGACATTGGTTTAGTAGTAAAAGTGCTTAGTTGGGTTTCCTTCTGTCTCTTTCAACCTTTCTCTATCATAATCTTTTGTCTCACTCAATCCTACTCTTAATGCCAAACCAAAGCTTCAAATTTGTTCGCGCAGCTCTCTGAGTCAGTTGCACTGTTTTAATTTTATCTCAAGCTACAGAACTCTGATTGCAGTAAATCCAATTGGAGTAGTTTAGAATTTCGTGTGTGATTTTCTGACCAAAATTCAGAATTTTAGGATATATAGTCAAAGAGATATGCCCGAAACATTGGAGCCACTCGAATCTGTTAAACATAGCTGACCTACCTGACTTGTTTACTATATAACTGGAGTTACATAACTCCGATCGAGGTGATTCCAGTTGGAGTAGTTCTATAATTTTATTATCTTGTTTTGGTTAAAAGCTCATAATTTTTGGTTATCCACACTGAGAGTTATATCTGATTATCTAGAGCCAACAGAATCTGTCCAAAGCATAATGCCTTTGGTATCTTCTCTTTCTGAGTTTAACCCTTGGAACAATCATCTAAAGTAATGTCCCTAACACTCAGATGGTGAACACGAGGTCAGGATCTGGAGTTGATCAACCACCAGTGAACTGCCAAGTGAGAAGCAACCGTTCAGGCCCATCACCTCAGCAAGCACAGATGGATCCCGACATGCAGCAATTCATCGAGACACAGACCCAACTCCTCCAGAACATGTCCCACACTGTGGTGAATCTGCAAACCCAAGTCAATAATCCACCTGTGCAGTAGCAGGCGCCTTGCAACAAGCACCGGGAGTTTATGAGCCTGTTGACGTAAAATCAGCACCTCACGCCAAGCACACAGCAAGCCGAACAAAGCTGGCTTAACACACGTTGTCGAATCCGAAGCGTGCTAGTCAATTTTACTGAAACTGACAAAGGATGAAAAAGCAGTTAGATAACACCTGGAACTTGCCGGATGGTACCAGACAGTTCCGTATTTACGGCCTCAAAGCCAATCAAAACGACATATAGCTACAGCAAGCTATCTGTCGGTAAACTGAACATCATTCGGGAACTTTAACACATGTAATAAGGGTATAGCCGAATGCATGACGTAAGCATGATGAAAGGTCGGTCTTTATTTAATCAACATTGCAGTGCGTGACATGACCGATTATCAAGGATAAATCACAATAAAATAAATAAAGGCGAAGCATGATTACAAATTTGCAGTAAACATGCATGCATAGGCCAAAAGCACTAGTCTACCGCATGTCTAGGTACTTTCAAACCCGTCGAGCGTGACACCAAACAAGTTAATCCACCGCATGATACGAATTGTTTGAAACCACACCACCAACCAAGAATAGATCAATCCACCGCATGGTACAATCAAAACATGGAAGGCTAAAAGCATACGTTATTTAAAACAAGCTTATAAACATGTTTCACTTGTGGTAGCATTGCCGAATACAGCTGTACAATCGATTCGGGTTCCGTGGAGAAGGAACAAACTATGCTAGATCAACACGCTTGAACCCGCAACACGTGGTGTTGACGGATAAAACTCGTATCCACCTACGATCCGCAAGCGTACGGACCTACATCTTTTTCACCACGGGATTCCCTAGGTTCTTGTCAATCCGCGGAGCAAGGGGATTGCTAGCGCTTAACCAAGTACTAATCTAGTTGAATGGAAAACCTTTGAAAGAGAGTATTAATCTAAAGGTAAAGACAATCTAACCTAAGTTAATCTAAGTTGATCAAACAAATCTAGGGTTAAACTAGATGGTAAAGGGTGGACACAAGAGAGTGATTAAGAAAGATAAGCGTTCCCTCCCTAGGATCTAGGATAACATGGTATGCATCTACTACACGAGAGTGGTAAACCAATCTACCGGGGGTTGTGACCACGGTTTCGCCCTTTCCCTCCTCTCGTACTGTCACTATGTGAAGGTAATCATGACTAGACCTATGATGGGCACGGTATGTTGATGGAATCTATGGGAGTAGCGGATATCATACGCCCGAAAAACACGGTAGCTAACCTTAATCATCAAAGTATCATCAACATGAAAGCAATAGATTGAAACCACGGATCAAGTAGCGATCACATAGCATGCATCCATCTAACCCTAGGGATGAACGGAGACATTACCCCATCATCTTACACGGCTTGAAGCACATAGGGGTGATGGAGACTCCGGAGAATGTCTTCGATGAAGATGGCGGCGATGGAGCTTGGGAACACCCCTAGGCTAGCGACTTGGAGTCTTCCTCTTGCTTCATTCTCTCCGCCGGCGTTGATTGCGACGAGCTCATCTAACTCTCTCCCTCATCTTGCGGCGGCGGTTTTCTGGTGAATGGTGTCGGAAGAATGATTTGTTCGATGTGGCGGCCGACGGCGGCGGAGGCAATAAATAGACGAACACCTAGGGCAAAGGAGGCACCGAACCGACCCCGGAGTGGGCTGGGCCGGTCGGCCCGAGCCGGCCGGCCCGAGCCCATTTCGGCCCGGTTCGGCCTCGGTTTCCTCCCGGGTTGCTTCTCGCGTGATCCCTTATTTGTGTGCACTTGCATGTGGGCCTTTGACGTCGTTTCCTTCACGGTTAAGGCTTGAATCCTTGCTATGCAAGCTTCGCTGTTTTCTGGTTGAGTCCCTGAAGACTTGCACGTTGACGCTTCGGTCCTCGGGTCATTTGGAGTCATGTTCATCGCGTGTCTTGACTCTTGTCGGGCTTCATGATCTTCTTCCAAAGTGCTTGGTGAACTTATCCCGAAAGTCTCCTCTTTAGCGTAGATTTCCTGCGTAAACAACAAACTCCAAAATCGACATGCAAGTGTGAACTTGTTACGTCATTAGTATGCCTAGTGGCGGGTTAGTTGCAAATCATAATCGAAACTAATGTATAACAAGTACTCTAGGTTGACGGAAATTCACCGTCAACACGTGGCAATTCAGATTGATTCGAGTTCGTCTATTAAAGAACACATGATTGAGGACCGGGAGCGTCCCGTGGTCGGTGGATGACCACTCCTCGGTGATGAGTGATTGACAATGGGTGTTGGACCGACTCTTGGCTTAGTGCGCGAGTGTAGGCGCGGCCTAGTTCGTGTTGTTGCGGTGTGAAGAACGGGCGCGAAAGGTCTTCGGCCTTGAGGGGCCTCCGGGAGATGGAGAGACAAGTAGGCTCGGTTCGAGGGACCCGATGGACGACGGGACTAGGTGCGGGCCACGTGGTGGCGAGACGAGCAAGATGAAGTCATGGACAATCGAGCCGGTGCACGGTGGCGAGTCAAGTCAAGTGGTTTGGCGGGAGGCCGGACCGAGCACGCGGGGTTTGGTGGTTTGCCCACAAAACCATTGGAGGACGGTTTCTTGGTTTGGGCCTAAAAACCAAGTCCGAGGGCCCAACACGACGGAGACGGGATCCGGGCGTGTCGGGAAGCTTCGAGGTGGAGGACACGCGGCAAGATCGCATGGCTTGCGTCGGGAGGACGCGGGGGTGCGGCAAAGGCGTGGCCGTCCGATGGCAAGACCCACAAACATTACCCGAATGCCCCTACGTGGGTTGTATCGCCGTAGTTAAGTTAGGGGTAGTCGAGTCATTTACCACTCGGCGGGACTCGATATATAAGCCATGAGTGTGTGTGGATGGTGCTCCGGCTCGGCGACTTAGGGTTTCATTTCCTCCCTCCCATTTTCTCATTTTCGTAGCTATTTTCTTCTCCATTTTATCTAGGCTAGCATGAGAGCTTCATGAGAGATTTGTTCGGAGGGATGGATGCTAGGGCGGCATGCTAGACCTTGTGAATCTTTCCTGGTTTGTATAGAAGATTCGGAGTTGTGTTTTTCGTGGTCTTTTTGTGCTTGTTTTCGTGCATTTGCTCTCGGTGCGATTCCGCGGATTTGAGTGGGTTTCTCCCCGGATTTCTTTGAGGGAAACATGGATAGATGTGTCGTGCATCTTTGTGATTGATCTTGTGCCCTCAAACGCCGGAAACCACTTCGATTTAAGGATTTTCGTTCGGTGCTCTAGTTTTTGGTGGTGCTCAAAGGATACGCGATTCCCGGTGATTTGGGGAGTTAGGAGGCAAGATTTTTGGGCTATAGCATCCTTGTGTGACGCTTTTCAAGTCCACAAACCCTTGTCTCCACAGCTTCAACCGTTTGGGAAATCCGATGATGATTTGGGGGAGTTGACCTTCGAGGTCGAGCATTTTTCGCGCTCCGTCCGTGCGGTGCGGACGGTCCGCGAGGAGGTCGCGGACGGTCCGCGGGTTGCCTCGTTCGTCGGGTGTTCTTCGTGTTCTTGCTCGCCTTTCGTTTCGATCCATTTTGGTTTTGAGTTTTGGTTGGAAGTGGTTTCGGACGGTCCGCCGGCGGCGGGCGGACGGTCCGCGGGTGCCTCGGCGGACGGTCCGCGTGCTCCCCGCGGACAATCCGTTTTTCGGGGTTCGCTTCGGTGGTTCTCGTTGGATTTAACGGACGGTCCGCGGCCCGGACGGATGGTCCGCCGTACCTTCGCGGACGGTCCGCGGTACATTGGCGGACGGTCCGCGTGGCCCGTGCGGACGCTCCGCCTCTCTCCGGCCGGACGGTCCCGCCGCAGCTCCGTGTGCTTTGCTTCTTGGTTCGATTCCTCTCTTCCTTTCTTGTGCTTCCGCGTGTGCTTCAAGGAATCATTCCTAGGACTAGAGGTTGATCCATAACCTCGTTGTCTTGGTGATTGGTGTGTGATTCGATCCATCGCTCGTGTGTGACCGGGATTTGACTAGGGTATAGGCCGGGTTCTTTGAGAAGAATTTTTACCGCTCCTATTCACTCCCCCCCCTCTCTAGTCGCCATCCGATCCTTCAATGATCCATGCACCACATTGAGTTAAAGATTTGAACACGCATCATATAGATCATAAACAAGATAAAGCCGAATCTAATCAACCTAAATTGGGCAATAAGAGTGTTACAAGAATTAAACATAAAAGCTAGATTCAAAGCAACACGGGATAACTTAATGAATCTATTAGATCTTGCCAAATCTAATAGAGCCGATAACTAGCTCCAAGCTAGATCTTAGCCTACTGCATGGCTCATGATCTAACAAGAAACCCTCTTGAACCAAGCTTAAATCCACCGCATGATACTAAGCATGTTAACAAGACTACTTGCATCACGGTCTAAATCCACCGCATGATACTAGACATGATACAAGGTTGCCGGTACTTACGGAGGTCGACTAATCGATGATTCCTCTCGAAGAACTCGACGACTCGACTAAAGGACTCGAAAGATTGGCACGGGGCCGGTTTGTTGTGAAATTGTTCGATTCCTTTTACAAACACCAAGGGTTCATATTTATACCCTTGTCCTAACACGACTCCTAGTCGACCATGAGTACAACATTTATTGCCTAAATTAATGCCCCGACGCCAATGTTCGTCTTGCACCCATCATCAATTCGTCCCTTCCTTATACTCAGGCCACGTCATCACGTATTCCCGAATGCTTCCTCTTCAAAGCACAAAACATCCCTTCTGTCGAATGATGGCGTGCTCCCGACCGTAGGCATCTTTACCGAATGCTTTGAGGAAAATTTCCTGCCGAATAGTGTTTCCTTACCAAACTCAGCCCACAAGTCAGCCTCTTTCCTGTACCAATTTTTGGTGTTAATAGAGCCACCAACCCCAGTGTTCACTCATGCTGCTGATCCGCTTGAAGCTGAGGATTAGCTGAAGACAGTGCTGAAGATGCTCACTACCTCCCAATGCGATGACAGAGAGAAGGTCCTGTATGCTGCAGGACAGCTTCAGGGGTTAGCATCCGCTTGGTGGGATGCATATGTCGCTGCTCACGCCGCCCGAGACACTATCACCTGGGACGAGTTCACGACCAACTTCAGGAGCCACCACATACCTACTGGGGTCATGAAGATAAAGAAGAAGGAGTTCCTTTCTCTCAAACAGGAGGGAATGTCAGTGGCTGAGTTCAGAGACAAGTTCATAGAGTTATCTCGCTACGTGTTTGAGGAAGTTGCTGAAGATATGACGAAGCAAGAGCTATTCTTGGAGGGGTTAGCTGGACCACTTCAGTGCCAGCTGATGTCTCACACCTTTCCTACGTTCCAGCATGTAGTAGACAGTGTTATCCACCTGGAGTACAAGCACGAGGAGTTAGGAGAGCAAAAGAGGAAGGCCACCACCTCTGAATAGCCAGGGAGCGTCACTCGCCCTCGCTTTAACCACCACAGGGGACACCACTTCGCTCTAGAGGTCTGGGTGGAAATTTAGGCAGAATTAGTTGCAGCGCAACAATCAACCATTCAAGCACCCCATTCAGGAGTTATAGCAGTCCACTCCACAGACCCTACGCCCCAATAACCAGCAGCCTAATCAGAACACCCCAGCCGGAACCCCGGTGAGAGACAAGTTCATAGAGTTATCTCGCTACGTGTTTGAGGAAGTTGCTGAAGATATGACGAAGCAAGAGCTATTCTTGGAGGGGTTAGCTGGACCACTTCAGTGCCAGCTGATGTCTCACACCTTTCCTACGTTCCAGCATGTAGTAGACAGTGTTATCCACCTGGAGTACAAGCACGAGGAGTTAGGAGAGCAAAAGAGGAAGGCCACCACCTCTGAATAGCCAGGGAGCGTCACTCGCCCTCGCTTTAACCACCACAGGGGACACCACTTCGCTCTAGAGGTCTGGGTGGAAATTTAGGCAGAATTAGTTGCAGCGCAACAATCAACCATTCAAGCACCCCATTCAGGAGTTATAGCAGTCCACTCCACAGACCCTACGCCCCAATAACCAGCAGCCTAATCAGAACACCCCAGCTGGAACCCTAGTGAGACCTTGTGCGTCATACACTCCTGTTGGTAATACTTGCTTTAAGTGTGGAGAGACTGGTCACTATGCCAACAATTGCCCCCAGAGAAGCTGGTCACTATGCCAACAATTGCCCCCAGAGAAGCGATCAAACACTCTAGTGCAGAGTCAGCAGATGAGGAATGGAAACAAGACCACGCAAAGCTCCAAGGGACAGTAGAACTCTGCACGTGGTAGATTGAACCACATAATCGCACAAACCGTGTTCGGCATGTTCTTTATCAACACAATCCCCCATCAGTTTTATCTTATCATTCTCAAAATCTTTCTTTATCTATCCGAATCTCGAGGACGAGATTCTTTTAAGGGGGTAGGTTTGTCACACCATGAAATTTCCAAATTTCAGGATGTGATTAGAAAGGAAAATTAACCAAAGATCTTCTATTACTTTTAAAATTTTCCCAACATTTATTTTCTTTACAGGAAATATAGTACAGGAAAAAAGAGAAACATTATTTATTTTTTGAAAGGTTGTTGCTTTAGCATCTAATCTAGAGAACACCAAATGAAACAAATCTAATCTATGAAAAATGAAGGAAGCAAGAGATAGAGAGGGGTAGGTAAACCAATCTAGAGAGACTGGATCAAGCTCTTGTTGAAGTTCCAAGCAAACATGAATAAACCAAATTCAATCTCATAAAAAGCTTCTTTAAATCGCGGCTTCCATTCCAACTCCGAAGACGGCCACCTTCTGGAGCCACCGTTCTGTCACAACGCACTCTTGTTCGTGCGGGTTAGCCTAGGGTGAGTACAAAGAACAAGTTGAAATCTCTTGGTAGGTCAGGTATGCACTTCTAGCCACCATGGCTACAAGAACACCCTCTATGATCTATCTCAAGAATAGATCTTAAAGTAAAAAAACCAATCAAGATCAGAGTCGTAGAAGCACTTGATCGCTAGAAATCGGACTGCAACTTGATAATTCAACATACTCAAATGTGCTTGGACAAGATCACCACCGGGATCCTACCTTGATCTTGCTCCTAGCTCCTGGAACAACGACATGGTCTTCTTTGCAAGGTTCCCACATTGGCTAGGTGTTGACGGTGAATTTCCGTCAACCTAGAGTACTTGTTATACATTGGTTTCGATTATGATTTGCAACTAACCCGCTACTAGGCATACTAATGATGTAACAAGTTCACTTGTGAATGTGGTATTTGAAGTATGTTGTTTACACAGGATTTAGGCACTAAAAGGAGCACTTCCGGGAGAAGTTCAATGAGCACTTTGTGAGAAGATCATGAAGCCCGGCACAAGTCAACACTCGAGGTGAACATGACTCCAAATGACTCAAGGACCACAATGTGAAGGCACAAAACTCCAGGGGCCTGAACAGAAGATGCTGAAGCTTGCGCGACAAGGAGCTCTATCTAAATCGTGGAGAAGACGACGTCAAGGGCCCACATGCAGAAGGGAGGTCAACAATTGACCAAGAAGCGTCGGGGAGCGAAACGGGGCCGAAACGGGCACGGGCCGGTCGGACCGGCCGCCGCCCCCGGCCGCTTTTGGGCCTAGTTCGGGCCCCCCTTTGACCTAGGTGTTTCTCTATAAATTGCCTCTACCGCCGTCGGCCGCCACATCCATCCATCCATAGGAACTCGGAGAAACCTAGGAGAGAGCGACGACGGCCGCCGCGAGTCCTCGAAGTTGTCTAGGAGATGGCCTAGGCCAGCCCTAGCCACCATGCCCGCCTTGCACGGTTGAGCCATGGCGGAGTTCCGGAGCTAGTTGAGGTCATCAATGGTTTGTACTCGGTGGAGATGATCTAAACATATTATTATGTGAGTAAAGTACTTCATGTCATCCGATCTTTTAGTGACTCGATTCCTTCTTTTATGATTTTGCTCTCGCTTGACTATGCTTCATCTTCAAGCTATTCTATAGATAGATTGCTTGGGGTGCTCTTATAGTCATGGTGACTAGATGTGCATACCAGATCGACCAAGTGTTTTTAACTTGTTCTTGTCGAACTCGCCCTAGACTAACCCGCACGAATAGGAGTGCGTTGTGACAGAACGGTGGCTCCAAAAGGCGGGTGTGTTCGGAATCGGACCGGAGGATAGTAGTTTAAAGATGGCTTTGGATGAGATGCATGTTGCGCTTGCTCTTTTGGCTAGAACTACAACTAGAATATGATAGGCCTTAGTTTCCCTTGATTGCTCCTTCCCTTGTCGACGTTCATGGATGCAATCAACCTATGTTATAACTCGTACATCTTTAGGATTTATCTTCTTATGCAATCAATGCTTCATGTTAGGATAGATCGATAGGTTAGATGGAGAATCCTAGGAGTTTTCTTCCGATCCTTGGATTGACAAATCTAGAGAGGACCCTCATTGGTGAAAAGGCACCAAGTCACCCGTAGGCTTGCGGTGAACTTGAGCATGGTTTTGAACTGTCAACAAGCCCCTTTTTCTGGCGCAGTTGCCGGGGATCGGCAACTCAAACCCTAGGGTGATCCATCTATCTCTTTGACTAACCCTAATTTTTATTATTGCATATATGCTTGCTTTCTTGTTTGTGTCCTTGAAAGTAGGTGAAAAGTTAGACACAAGACGTTCGAGAAGTTCACAATCCACTCCAACAAGATGATGACTACATCAAGATTCACTCTTTAGTGGTAGGTGCTAACTTTTGTTAGTGGACCATCATCCGCTATTGAGTCCACACCCTACACGAGCGATGTTTAACAAGGTATCTCAATGTGTCAATTAATGTTTTATGACCAATGTTTTGTGGAGGTTTGTTTGTCCAAGCAATGGGTGTTGGAAGCAATCACGTTGCAAAAGAAGTACCCATTACTTTGGCTAAAGCAAAATCATGAAGAAGACACACCATTGCCATCATGCTACTCACTGGTCCAGCAATGGTGATGACTTAAAGCCAAAGGAGACGCGACGTAACGCCCCGAAGACCACAAGATCAAGGTTGTCAACATCTTTGGATCGATTCGTAAGAAGTCTATGTTCGCATCAATCTCTGCAAAACCTCAAGGGAGAACAATAGGTTATCTTTGGATATTTAGAAGCCCCATGAAGTTACTCTTCCAACGAACCAAGAATCAAGTCAATCGAAGGTTCCTACAAGCGGATATAGCCGAATTACCGAAGGTTGCGCGTTCTGAAAATTTCTGGACAGCATGCAAGAGCGGAAACAAAACGGTCATAGCTCCCTCATTTGGGCTCCGATTAAGATGAATGAGTACCCATTGGAAAGGTAATTTTATAAAGTTTTCAATGGAACAATATTTTGGTATATGTTCTGTTATGTACACAGGGGAAAATCCACGAAAAAGAGGCAGCAGCAACACGATGGGAACAAGATAGTGGAGATGACGACGACAACAACGAAGAGAAGTTTGGGCAACGCTTCCATTAGACCACACGAGATGAAATTCAGAAGTTTGGAACAAAACAAAGACCCCAAGAGCATTGGCAAAAGAAGGCACAAGTTGGCAACATCCGACGCAAGGAGATGTTGGAAGCAAATCACGATGGATTACACAAATGATGGCATCCAATGGCGTGGATACTCTGGGGTCTCACACGAAGGATCATGGAGTCACATGAAGATATTTGAGACATGTGTGAAGTCCACAAATGAATAAGAAGAGTGATGGATCAGATGGCGACTAGAGAGGGGGGAGTGAATAGGAGCCGGTAAAAATTCTTCCCAAAGAACCCGGCCTATGCCCTAGTCAAATCCCGGTCTCACACAAGCAATGGATCGAATCACACACCAATCGTCAAGACAACGAGATTATGGATCAACCTCTAGCCTTAGGAACGATTCCTTGAAGCAAACGCGGAAGCACGAGAAAGGAAGGGAAGAATCGAACCAAGAAGCAAAGCTCACGGGCTCTAGCGGACCGTCCGGCCGGAGGGGCGGACCGTCCGCACCGGCCTCGCGGACCGTCCGATCCGATGCCGCGGACCGTCCGTGCAACCTCGCGGACGTCCGGCCCTAT
The DNA here is from genome assembly GCA_947561735.1 of Cenchrus americanus. NCBI lineage: Eukaryota > Viridiplantae > Streptophyta > Magnoliopsida > Poales > Poaceae > Cenchrus > Cenchrus americanus. Next base: position 200,849,823 of record OX387240.1, read on the forward strand.
GCCGCGGACCGTCCGTTAGATCACACAGAACCAACAGAAGCGACTTGGGAACACGGACCGTACGCGGGGAGCACGCGGACCGTCCGCCGTGCACCCGCGGACCGTCCGCCGGCCGCCGCGCGGACCGTCCGAAACTCCGTCCAACGAAAACTCAAAGCTGCGACGGATCGAAACGAAGGACGAGCAAGAACACGAAGAACACCTGATGAACACTGTTCACGCGGACCGTCCGCCTGACCCTCGCGGACCGTCCGCCAGACAGGACAGAACTGAAAACCGCCCGACCCCGAAAGTCAACTCCCCCAAATCATCATCGGATTTCCCAAACGGTTGAAGCTGCGGAGACAAGGGTTTGGGGACTTGAAAAGCGTCACACAAGGATGCTATAGCCCAAAAATCTTGCCTCCTAACTCCCTAAAACACCGGGAATCGCGAATCCTTTGAGCACCACCAAAAGCTAGAGCACCGAACGAAAACTTTTGAATCGAAGTGGTTTCCGGCGTTTGAGGGAACAAGATCAATCACAAAGATGCACGAGACATCTATCCATGTTTCCCTCAAAGAAATCCGGAGAGAAACCCACTCAAATCCACGGAATCACACCGAGAACAAAGCACGAAAACAAGCACAAAAGACCACGAAAAAAACAACTCCGAATCTTCTATACAAACCAGGAAAGATTCACAAGGTTTAGCATGCCGCCCTAGCATCCATCCCTCTCAACAAATCTCTCATGAAGCTCTCATGCTAGCCTAGAGAAAATGGAAGAAAAATAGCTACGAAAATGAGAAATGGGAGGGAGGAAATGAAACCCTAAGTCACGAGAGAGAGAGCCACTCACACACCCTTATGCCTTATATATCGGGTCCCGCCGGAGTGGTAAATGACTCGACTACCCCTAACTTAACTACGGCGATACAACCCACGCAGGGGCATTTAGGTAATGTTTGTGGGTCTTGCCATCGGACGGCCACGCCTTTGCCGCACCCCCGCGTCCTCCCGACGCAAGCCATGCGATCCCGCCGCGTGTCCTCCGCCTCGAAGCTTCCCGACACGCCCGGATCCCGTCTCCGTCGTGTTGGGCCCTCGGACTTGGTTTTGAGGCCCAAACCAAGAAACCGTCCGCCGATGGTTTTGTGGGCAAACCACCAAACCCCGCGTGCTCGGTCCGGCCTCCCGCCAAACCACTTGACTTGACCGCCACCGTGCACCGGCTCGCTTGTCCATGACTTCGTCTTGCTTGTGTCGCCACCATGTGACCCGCACCCAGTCCCCGCCGTCCACCGGGTCCCTCGAACCGAGCCTACTTGTCTCTCCATCTCCCGCAGGCCCCTCAAGGCCGAAGACCTTTCGTGCCCGTTCTTCACCTCGCAACAACACGAACTAGGCCGCGGCCTCACACTCGCGCACTAAGCCAAGAGTCGGTCCAACACCCGTTGTCAATCACTCATCACCGAGGAGCGGTCATCCATCGACCACCGGGACGCTCCCGGTCCTCAATCTCCCCCTTGATGAGTGCATTGACAACACACAACGCGAAATGAAATTCGAGAGAAAGAAAGAAAGGAAGAAGAAAGAAAAACAAAGAAGCTCAACTCATGACCAAAACCAAAGAAAGGCAAAGAAAGGTCACAAGCCAAGCAAAGCACAAAATCCACACCGAAAACAAGAATAAAGCTCCCCCCGAACAAATGCAAGCTCCCCCCGAACATGTGGATGCAAACTTCCAAGATTTAGCTCACCTCTTCCGAATTTTCATTAAGCTCACCTTTTCTCCCCCTTGTTGACAATGTATGAATTAAGGTGAAAATGCGGAAATGCAAAGCAAAGCATATAAACATCTACATGAGCTTCTCAAATAGACCAAATCTAGTGTCAAAGGCTAAAAATGAGACAAAGATCACACATATGAATCATAGCATAGTCAAAGCATTGCCACAAGTAATATATGAAAATACAAGCATGTGACAAAGCAAAAATTTCAGATTTAAGCAATTTTATCAAAAAAAGGGCTCGCTTCACATGTAAAAGCCTATCCATGTCACACTTGAGCCACAAACATGCATACCATTCAAAGATCATACAAGGATATCAAATTCTCAAGAAAAGATCATGGCAAACACCCATAAAGCAAAGCATGTCATGTCAAAGCTCATGATCCATGTGTCCACTTCGGGGAGACTTCTCCACCGGTGAACATCATGCAACATGTTTTGCACCCATATGTGAAAGATAAGACATTTTAAGCATAGACATGATGGATGGAGCATTTTTCAAGCAATATACACTTCTTTTCAAGATTAAATCATTTTATGGTACATGAAGTGCCTTTGCGGCAAAAAGAAGCTTATGCTCCCCCATGAATGCAACATAGGCTAAACATTCACAATGATTTTCGGCCTTTGGCCCAAATGCAAGAACAAGGCATCCAAGCACAATCTAAGCATGAAAAGCACATTTAGACCACACTGTGACATGGATACACAACTACACATGAGTGAAGCGTATTTCACCAAAAATTAGTCAAGATTAGCATTTATTTCAAAAAGGGCTATCTCACCACACATATATCTCAAATATTCCAAGAGAATAGCCTCACATCACCATTTCTCCACACATATGACCAATATCTCACAAATAGCCAAAGAGACTCAAATAAGGCATATGAAAGAAGCTCATCATCCTAAAATGCAATATGATACAAATGCAACATGATATATGACAAGATGGCTATCCTACCATGGTTTATACATCAAGCAAAACATGTATATACATCAAGGTAAAACATGGTATGATACATATGGTACAAGAGAAAATCCCCCAAGAATCAACTAGAAAGGGCAACAAACCACAAGTTCCCCCCGCAAGCGCACAAATGTAGCTAGGTCGAGAGGCTTTGTAAAGATGTCGGCTAGCCAATGTTTTAAATAGCGCGCTATAGCGGCGCTATAGCGCCACTATAGCGGCCCAAGCGAGCCGCCGCGACGCTAATCCTCGTATTGGCGCTATACGCGCTATCCGCGCTATCGCACGCTAAAGCGGCGCTATAGGTGTTTAGCGGCGTAGCGACGCTATCTTGCCGCTATTTCATTTTTCTCTCCGTCGGGGCAAAAAAAAGCCCACCCGTGTTCTCTCGCCGGGGCAAAAAAGCCCACCCGTGGCCTATTATCGAGCGAACGGTGCTGCGGCTCACCCGGAACCCTAGTCGGTCTCGAGTCTCAACCGAAAGAAAAAAAGCGGCGGCGGCGGCGGTCCTCCGGGTGAGGGCGAGCGCGCGGCGGCCGGGCGAGGCAGAGCATCTACGGGTGACGGTGGCCGCCGGGCGAGCAACGGCGGTGGCTAGGTGACGGCGGCCGCCGGGCGAGGGACGGTGGCGGGCCGAGCAACGGCGACGGCCGGTCCGTGGGCAAGCGCGACGGTGGGGGCAAGGCTCGAACTTGAACCATGTCCGACCCAAGTCCGGATGAGAGTGCGGCAATAGGTATGTTCTTATCCGGATGAAAGTGTAAGGCTTTAAGCACATGTGTTCTCTTCTCGGCATGTTGTTATTCTTATGTTTCATGCATGTCATGCCTATATTGGTCCGTTTTAAACACATGCATTCCGGATAACACTTGTCTTTGCCTAGTGAGTAATGAGTCTAATGACTAATGAGTAATGACGAATAAGACATGTATTATGTTATGGACACGCCGTTATGTTCCCGCACCTGTAAAAAAAATAGCGCGCTATAGCGGGAAAATAGCGGCGCTATAGCGTGCTAAAGTGACATACGCTACCGAAGAATAGCGGCGCTATAGCGTGAGTATAGCGGCGCTATAGCGTCCGCTATAGCGCCATAGCGCCAAAAAACAGCCTCCCGCTAAAAATGATAGCCCGCTATTTAAAACATTGCGGCTAGCCGATCTTGGGTAGGGACATGACTCAACACAATGGTTCCTTTCTCCACATTATCCCTCAAGAAATGATACCTCACTTCTATGTGTTTGGTTCCGGAGTGAAGCACCGGGTTTTTGGCTACGCTTATGGCACCGGTGCTTTCACAAAGAAGTAGAATGCGGGTGCACTCCTCACCAAAGTCTCTCAAAGTGTATGAAATCCACAACGGGAACAACAACTCGCGGCGGCAACATACTCCGCCTCGGTGGTAGACCGAGCTACACTAGGCGCTTGCGGGAAGACCATGAGACCGGCGAAGACCCAAGAAACGGCAAGTACCGAAGTAGACTTCCTCTCGACTCGACAACCGACAAAATCCGCATCGGAAAAACCATGAAGAGAGAGAGTCGAGGAGGAAGAATACCAAAGGCCAAGACCGAGGGGCGGAGATCGTAGGTACCGAAAATCCTCTTGACGGCTCGTCGATGTGATGTCCTCGGCGAAGCCTCGAAAACGAGCGCACGGACACACGCCGAACCGTATGTCCGGCCTTGTTGCCGTCAAGTAGAGGAGGGAGCCGATCATGCTCCCGTACTCCCGCCGGTCCACCGGTTCTCCGTCCTCATCCGCATCCAAAGTGGCCGTACTCCCCATGGGAGTCGACATCGGCTTCATATCTTGCATCCGGAACTTCCTCGACATGTCTTTCGTGTACTTGGTCCGGTGCACGAATGTACCGTCCTTCACTTGCTTGATCTCGCGGCCCGAGAAAGTACCGCAACTCGCCCATCATGCTCATCTCGAATTCCCCGCTCATCTCATCCGCAAACTTGGCAACAAGGTTATGTGACGAGCCACCAAAGACAATATCATCCATGTATATCCGAACAATCAACAAGTCATTTCCATGCTTGAGGAGAAACAAGGTCCTATCCACGGTACCCATCACAAACCCTCTCGCTCAACGAAAAAACCTCTCAATCTCCCATACCAAGCACGGGGCGCTCGTTTCAACCCATACGAGCCCTTTTCAACCCGTATACCCCGTGTGGGTACAACTCGCTCTCAAACCCGGTGGTCGCTTCACATACACCTCATCCTCTATGACCCCATTCGAAAAGCACTCTTCACATCCATCTGAAACAACTTGAACCCTTTAGCCACGGCAAAGGCTAGAAGGATCCGAATTGCCTCAAGACGGGCCACAGGAGCAAAGGTCTCCTCATAGTCGATCCCCTCCTTCTGACTAAACCCCTGAGCAACAAGTCTGGACTTGTTCCTCACAACCATCCCATTCTCTCCCTCTTTGTTCTTCCAAACCCACTTGGTTCCTATGGGATGACAATTTGGAGGTGGTTCAACTAACTCCCACACCCCGGTTCCTCTCAAAGTTTTCCAACTCCTCATGCATAGAATTGACCCGGTTGCATCGGATAAAGCGTGTCCAATGTCCTTGGGCTCAAAGGTGGCAACAAATGCAGGCATGAGCGAAATGAGAGGAATTCCCGGACCTTGACCGTGTAGTACGTTCGTCGATGTCCCCAATGATCTTCGACAGGGGATGCACTTCTTGAATCCGCCGGGAGCCTCACGCCTCGAGACTACCTCCCCTCACCTTCGCCTTCTCTCACCTGGTCCTCTTGCCGCACCGTCGTTGTCCATGAAGTAGACGGTCCACGTTCCGTAGTGGTCGTAGGGGAAGTAGTAGGTACACACTCAGCTTCGGGCGCATGGTTCTCCCCATCATCATCTCCAGCTTCATCCTTTTCCTCTTCAAAGAGGTCCTCGGCCATCTCCTCATCACCTGCACATTCAAAGCCAAGAGAGGTACATGGCATTGTCTCGTCGAAGGTTACCTCGCAAGTCTCCATGATTTTGTTAGTCTCAAGGTTAAGCACCCTATAGGCTCTAGAGTGGTTAGCATATCCAAAGAAAATACCATCACTAGACCTAGCCTCAAACTTGTCGAGTTTTCCCTTCTTAAGAATGAAGCACTTGCAGCCAAAAACTCGGAAATGACTCACCTTGGGTGCCCGACCATGCATAAGCTCATAACAGGTCTTCTTCTTGAAAGCTCGCAATAAAATCCTGTTGGAAACATGACAAGCCGTATTGACCGCCTCAGCCCAATACCTCCTAGGAGTCCTGTGCTCATCGAGCATCGTCCTAGCCATCTCACAAAGAGTCCGATTTTTCCTTTCCACAACTCCATTTTGAGGGGGCACATAAGGGGTCGAATACCGATGTTCAAGACCTAGATCACGACAAAAGGCATCAAAACGAGAGTTCTTGAACTCGAGCCATTATCACCGCGGATAGCTCGAATAGCATTCCCATGCCTCTCGTTTTTCAACCTCACGATCGGATCTCGAACAAAACCAAATGTCTCACTCTTGTCTTCCAAGAAAAACACCCGGGCATAGCGAGAGTAATCGTCCACCACAACAAGGACATACCACTTCCCACCCACCGAGCAAACTCGAGCCGGCCCAACGAGGTCCATGTGCAACGGCTACGTCGGACGCTCGGTCATGACATCGGTCAGGGGTGGATGGGGAGTGGCTACCATCTTGCCATGCCTACAAGGAGCACGGACCATATCCTTCTCAAGCTTCAACCTCGGCAATCCTCGGACAAGGTCAAGACCACTCAAGCGGGAAACCAAATCAAAGCTCAAGTGTCCCAACCGCCTATGCCATTTCCACAAATCAGAAGAAGGACCAGCCATCAAACAGCGAGCAGGACCCAAAGAACGAGAGAAATCAGCCCTGAAAATCTGACCCTCGGGGATGATCATACAGACAAGATCACCTCGAGAATCAAGCAAACGAGACTCACCAGACTTGAAACGCACCTCAAAACCCTCATCTAGCAACTGAGAAACCGAAAGCAAATTGAAACCCAAAGACCTCACAAGAGCCACTCTCTTCAACGTTACCTTGTCACTCACATGCACAACACCCTCAGAAATCACCCTTCCTCGTCCATTGTCCCCAAATGTGATGTACATCTTTTCCTTTATCGGGGTGAGGCCGGAGAACCACTTCTTATCTCCGGTCATGTGTCGAGAACACCCGCAGTCGATCAACCAAATGTCCTCCAAGCCTCCCCGCCCGTAGTCGAAACAAGAACGAGAATGAGCTAGCGACTCGACACCGGGGTTAGCACAAAGAAAGTTGAACCAGTGTCGAGCCATCTGCTCAAAAGAGGGGTTAGCAAACATCATTCCCTTTCCACCAAACTTCCCATGTCCCATGGAAGGAGTACGAGCACCACGAGGGGGAAAACGTGGTCCGTAGTTCCTCTGGAACCCAAAGCTGCGATCATCTCCCCTAAACCCGTATTGAGGACGAGTAGGGGGACGTCCAGCAAAGCCACCACGAGCCCGACCAAACCTCTCACCAGCACGCACACCATCATCTCTCCTCTCAAACCTCGCACCACCACCTCTCTGTGGGAACCTGCCAACACTCCTCACACTTCCCACACCCCGTGGAAGTGGCACTCTAGGCTCAGGAATACCATGAGACTGGCGATACCTGTCCTGGTTAGCTTGCTCCCTAGCAAGCCTCTCATCCCTCTTCCTCTTGTAGCAAAACTCTGCAAGATGCCTCTCCTTGCCACAATACTCACACCTGAAGGGGATGGGTTTTGGTTTTGGCTCTGGCTTCTCACTAGGCTTCACACCCTTCTCACTCACAAACTTCACAGGTTTCTTGAGGTCATTTGTCTTGAGTGGGAATTTGGGTGGATCTTGGGTTGTGTCAAGCTTATTGCAAAGGTGGTTGGGCTTTGGTGTGAAAGAGTTCTTGGGTGCTTTTGGAAGTGGGACTTGGATGTCTCCGATCACCTCAAACTCGGGGTTAGACTCAACACACTTCTCATACACACTCTCCCCACTGTTCTCTCCCACTTTCTCACCCAACTTCTCAAACCCCAAACCACGACCATCAGCTCTCTTGAACTCCTCAATCATGATTTTCAATTGAGGTTCCTGCCCAGACAACCAACCCAACACCTTCCTCAAATAGTCATTCTCCTCATAGATGACATCCAAACGGGATGTAAGTTCAAGATTGCGCAAAGTGACTTCATCACAGCTAGAGCATGCATTTACAACAGGAGATTTCAAAGATGCTTCCAAAGAACTAATGGTAGAACGAGCATCAACAAGCTTAGCATGCATAGTAGGACATGATTTACAAGCACCAAGAAAAGTAGGTCTAGCCTTAAGCTCATCATACTCAGTCCTAAGAGCATCTAGTTTAGCCAAAGTAGAAGCATTCTTCTCATTAAGCAACTTGATCTCATTCAACCATGCATCACACTCAAGACATTCAACATCATCAGGAGAAGTAGGAGCAAGTTTCAAAGAGTCATTTTCAAGTTTCAATTCAAGCAATTTCGACTCTAACTCTCCTACTTTCTCACTAGCATTCTCAAGTTGAGCCGTCATCTTTTTGGCATCTCTTAGCACACTATCACGGTTGTCAATCAAGCCATTCAACCTAGCGATCTCGGCAAGCAAAGAGTCGGGGTCACGATTTACCTCATCCTCCGAGTCGGAGTCGCTGTCTTCCTTCTCGCTCTTCTTGCTGCTTGAGCTATGGGCCATGCCACAAAAGCCCTCAAGCGCCACACAGCTCAACCCGCTGAGGTTCCGACTTGCACTCTTCTTGCCCTTGCGCCTCCCGGCGTCTTCATCTTCGCTGCTTGAGCTTGACTGCTCGTCGCTTGAGCTTGAGTCAACGTCGCTCGCACCGGCCACCATCGCTCTTGCCTTGTTCTTCTTGTAGCCGCTCTTGCTCGGTCGCCGCTTGTCCTTGTCCTTGCTCTTGGACTTGTTGAAGTGCTTGCCCTTGGAGGAGTACTTGTCTTCACGCCTCGGGTGCGCCTTGTACTCGTTCACCTTGTACTTGTTCTCCTCCGCTTCCGGACACTCGGCGATGAAGTGGCCTCGCTTGCCACACTTGTCGCACGTCCCTGAGCTCCGCCTTGCATTCCTCCGACTCTCGTGTAGTCGATCAAACCTTCTTGAGAGCAAGGCCAGCTCCTCCTCGCCCAAGCACATCAAACTCCTCATCTAAAATAGACATGAGAGAAGACAAGGAAAACCGTCGACGGAAGGGTTCGATTTGCCCTTTGATCCGCCCACAAGAGCAAGACTATGGTCGGTCGAGCCCTCATGCTTGGATTGCAACTTCTCGTCAACCTCAGCCGACTTGAGCTTAGAAAAGAGGTCATCCAACTCAATAGTCAAATATTGCCCAGACTCCTTGATGGCCTCAACCTTAGCACCCCAAACATTTGGGTCCAAGACATGCAAGAGCTTCAAAGCCTGATCATGCTCGGTGTAAGGAAAATCCTCAACATTAGCTTTCATGTTGTTCACGATGGCGGTGAACCTCTGAAACATCGCATCAATGTCCTCACCGGGAAGTGGAGTGAAATTCTCATATTGCATTCGGTAAGAAACAAAGAGGCGATCCTTCACATGGTTATCACCACCGTGAGCAACCAACAACTTTTCCCAAATTTGCCAAGTAAGATTCAAATGGCGAACACGCTCAAACTCGGGATCACACATGCTCCGGACCAAGTGATCAACGGCTTTTGCATTAGCCTCATACTTGGCCTTAGCACTCGCATCGGTCACCATAAGAGTATGGATGTTGACCCGGAATAGCATAGGTCTTGTTAAGCACAATGAAATCCAACGACTTTCCACGAAGAAAGATCATCATACGAGCCGCCCACTTGTGGTAACCCTTGCCATCGAAGTGCGGCGGACCGCCCCGCTCAACGTACGCCATCTTAGGATTCGAGACTTGTCAAAGTCGCAAAGAATACGGCACCAAGCTACGATACCAATTGAAGGATCAGATGGCGACTAGAGAGGGGGGGGGGGAGTAATAGGAGCCGGTAAAAATTCTTCCCAAAGAACCCGGCCTATGCCCTAGTCAAATTTCGGTCACACACAAGCGATTGATTGAATCACACACCAATTGCCAAGACAACGAGGTTATGGGTCAACCTCTAGCCTTAGGAACGATTCCTTGAAGCACACGCGGAAGCATGAGAAAGGAAGGGAGGAATCGAACCAAGAAGCAAAGCTCACAGGCTCTGGCGGACCGTCCCGGCCCGGGGAGGGGCGGACCGTCCGCACCGGCCTCGCGGACCGTCCGACCCGATGCCGCGGACCATCCGCGCCAACCCCGCGGGACCGTCCGGCCCTACGCCGCGGAACGTCCGTTAAATCACACGGAACCAACGAAGCGACCGGGAACACGGACCGTCCGCGGGGAGCACGCGGACCGTCCGCCGTGCACCGTGGACCGTCCGCCCGGCCGCCGCGGACCGTCCGAAACTCCGTCCAACGAAAACTCAAAGCTGCGACGGATCGAAACGAAGGACGAGCAAGAACACGAAGAACACCTGACGAACACTGTTCACGCGGAGCGTCCGCCTGACCCTCGCGGACCGTCCGCCAGGCACGGACAGAACTGAAAACAGCCCGACCCCGAAAGTCAACTCCCCCAAATCATCATCGGATTTCCCAAATGGTTGAAGTCGCGGAGACAAGGGTTTGGGGACTTGAAAAGCGTCACACAAGGATGCTATAGCCAAAAATCTTGCCTCCTAACTCCCTAAAACACCGGAATTGCGAATCCTTTGAGCACCACCAAAAGCTAGAGCACCGAACGAAAACTCTTGAATCGAAGTGGTTTCCGGCGTTTGAGGGCACAAGATCAATCACAAAGATGCACAAGACATCTATCCATGTTTCCCTCAAAGAAATCCGGGGAGAAACCCACTCAAATCCGCGGAATCACACCGAGAACAAAGCACGAAAACAAGCACAAAAGACCACGAAAAACACAACTCCGAATTTTCTATACAAACCAGGAAAGATTCACAAGGTCTAGCATGCCGCCCTAGCATCCATCCCTCTCAACAAATCTCTCATGAAGCTCTCATGCTAGCCTAGAGAAAATGGAAGAAAAATAGCTACGAAAATGAGAAATGGGAGGGAGGAAATGAAACCCTAAGTCACGGAGAGAGAGAGCCACTCACACACCCTTATGGCTTATATATCGGGTCCCGCCGGAGTGGTAAATGACTCGACTACCCCTAACTTAACTACTGGCGATACAACCCACACAGGGGCATTTAGGTAATGTTTGTGGGTCTTGCCATCGGACGGCCACGCCTTTGCCGCACCCCGCGTCCTCCCGACGCAAGCCATGCGATCCCGCCGCGTGTCCTCCGCCTCGAAGCTTCCCGACACGCCCGGATCCCGTCTCCGTCGTGTTGGGCCCTCGGACTTGGTTTTGAGGCCCAAACCAAGAAACCGTCCGCCGATGGTTTTGTGGGCAAACCACCAAACCCCGCGTGCTCGGTCCGGCCTCCCGCCAAACCACTTGACTTGACCGCCACCGTGCACCGGCTCGCTTGTCCATGACTTCGTCTTGCTTGTGTCGCCACCATGTGACCCACACCCGGTCCCTCCCGTCCACCGGGTCCCTCGAACCGAGCCTACTTGTCTCTCCATCTCCCGCAGGCCCCTCAAGGCCGAAGACCTTTCGCGCCCGTTCTTCACCCGCAACAACACGAACTAGGCCGCGGCCTACACCTCGCGCACTAAGCCAAGAGTCGCTCCAACACCTGTTGTCAATCACTCATCACCGAGGAGCGGTCATCCATCGACCACTGGGATGCTCCTGGTCCTCAAAGAGTGAGTCCACACAAGGCAACCTTGATGATGTGTGGCACGAACGAAGGAATTGCGAAAAGACGATGCAAGCCACCGATCATTGAAGATTGTTTGCTTTCAACTCCGAGAGACCACTCACGATGAAAAGCTTGAAGGCCAATGTACAAATTATCCTCTCAAGATACTTTTGGAGCTGATAATATTCCTTTGGTATATCTATGATTCATATCCAATAGTGAGGTTGATTCAATTATATGCCTTCTTCTTATGATGATCATGATAGGCTAGAATTTCTTGAGAGTGATAAAGAGGCTTTGTTGTGTTTAAACTTTATTACATGCCTAATGAACCTTTGCCTAATGAGATCTTGGTTCTGAGCAAGAAAACTTATGCTACAATTAATCACAACTTACTTTATCATAAATTGTGGTTATGGATGCGTTTGTTTGTGATATGATTTGCAAATCTTGGACTTGCTTTGTGCTTGGTCAAGTTAGTGTCCTTAAAAGAGAAAATTGTGGGAGAAATCCCAAGTTTCACTAACCATGCAGGGCATTAAACATAAATTAAGAGGAGAGAAGTCATACCCAAAGGAATTGCAAACACGTGAATCACCGTCACCGAACCTCAAAAACGGACGTTGCTGTTTTCATCAATTTTGAGGGCCTGTTCAGACATGTTCAAGGAAGAAAAAGTTGAAAATTAGAAGATCCATCAAGTGCCAGTTCCAACACATCCAAGATCGATGAATTTGAAGACCCGTACAAGGAGATATGACAAACATTGAGCGATGTGCAGTCTGAAATCAGCTTTGGACAGATTACAGCACCGGAGTAGAACGGGCATAACTCACTTGATCGGAGTCCGTTGGGGATGAATAAATACATGATGGAAAGAAAATTTCATGTGCCACACATGCAAGCTATTGTTCTGGACAGAGAGGAAAATTTGTAAAAGAAGAGGCAGCGATAAAGTGCGAGGGAGAAGGTGATGATGATGATGCAAGGAGACGATTGGGCAAGCCTCTCATCGAGCATAAGTCATCGTGTCAAGCATGGAGAGTGGATCAAGGCTGCATGAACACCTTCAAATCTTGCATGAAGGATCATGGCTCCGCAACAACAAGAAGGTATGTGAGAAAGTTGAGCTCTATGACTTTAAATGAAGCGCTTTGCGGGAGCAACCTGGTTTTTATTTATATATATACATGACCGTCTACATTGTGCTCTTTAATCGAACCATCAAGTAACATTGTACCATTGCTTTAATAAAAACCACAACACCATGTTGTTGTGAGGAATCGGATGCTCGTTAGCCTAAGAGGGGGAGGGGGTGAATTAGGCAACTTAAAACCTTAACTTATGGCTTCACTAATTTTACACAAAGATAAACTAGAACATACAATTTAGATATGCAACTAGGGTTGTTCTAGTGTGAAACTCCCATCCCAAAACAAGGTTTGCAACCTATAGCCATTCCTAGCAAGATACTACTCTAGGAAAGTAAAGGCAAGCAAAGATTGCAATAGAGTAAATACGGAAACGTAAAGGGGATGAGAGGAAGCAAACTTTTGACACACGATTTATCCCGTGGTATCGGTAGGAACTAAGCCACCCCTAGTCCACGTTGAAGCACTCACACAAGAGTATTGCTTCCCGGTCACCAAGTCTCTCCCAAGAGCACCACTTGACTCGCCACAAAGGCTAGACACTTAGGCACTTGCCAAGCTCCCTTGGTCACCTTGATGCCGCCTCCACTAAGGAGCTTCTCCACCAAGGAAGGAGGTCTCCACGTCCCCCGCACAAAGTGTCATCGCCACTCCACACCAAACCGGAGGGTCGATGACGATTGCCGGTGAGCCACTTAGGCCCCAAGGCTTCCGGCGAACCTTGTACAACTTGATTCACTCAAGAATCACCTCACAAGGTTGGCACAACCTTGCACTCACTCAGCTCTAAGCTAAGCCTAGCACTAAGAACATACACAAAGCATATGCAAGTCTAAGGATGAGCAATTAAGCACTTGGATGGATTGGATATGATCTTCAATGTGTCTTGAACTCCTCTGCACTTCCACACAATCCAGCAACCTCAAATGGTTGAGTGGAGGGAATATAAATAGCCCAAGGCATCAAACTAGCCGTTGGCTAATGGCTACTGAAAAAGGTAGCGTCGGATGAACCGATGCTAGATTTAGGTGTGAGTACATAGATTCAGCATTCTCATTAGCAAGTTCCTTAAAGCTATTGAATTCTTCAAGGAGATAACCGTAGCGTTCATTAGCAACTTCTTTTGAACGCTCATTTTGCTCCTTGATGGTTTTCCATAGCTCATGCATTCTCACAAGTAAAAACTCTATTGAAAACACCTACATCTAATGAGGATAAAATGATACTCTTAGCAATTACATCAAATTGCTTTTCCTTTCTAGTACCATTTTTCATGCCCTCATCGGTGACTCTCCAAACATCAAGGTCCTTTGCTTTGAGATAGGCCTCCATGAGAACCATCCACCGAGGATAGCCCGTGCCATCGAAATGTGGAGCCAAACCTAAGGTATCCACCCCTTTCATTCCTTTAAAGAGCAACTCACTAGGCGGTGAAGCCTAACTGTTCCAATGAGCCGGTTTTCACAATTTACCAAACGAATTTGTGTTTCCTTGTGAAGGAAGTGAGTCCGGCTACGATACCACAAGTAAGGAATCGGATGCTCGTTAGCCTAAGAGGGGGAGGGGTGAATTAGGCAACTTAAAAACTTAACCTATGGCTTCACTATTTTTGCACAAAGGTAAACTAGAACATACTACCTAGATGTGCAACTAGGGTTGTTCTAGTGTGAAACTCCCATCCCAAAAGAAGGTTTGCAACCTATAGCCATTCCTAGCAAGATACTACTCTAGGAAAGTAAAGGCAAGCAAAGATTGCAATAGAGTAAATGCAGAAACGTAAAGGGGATTAGAGGAAGCAAACTCTTGACATACGATTTATCCCGTGGTACCGGTAGGCACTAAGCCACCCCTAGTCCACGTTGAAGCACTCACACAAGAATATTGCTTCCCGGTCACCAAGTCTCTCCCAAGAGCACCCGTTGACTCGCCACAAAGGCTAGCCACTTAGGCACTTGCCGAGCTCCCTTGGTCACCTTGATGCCGCCTCCACTAAGGAGCTTCTCCACCAAGGAAGGAGGTCTCCACGTCCCCCGCACAAAGTGTCATCGCCGCTCCACACCAAGCCGGAGGGTCGATTACAATTGCCTGTGAACCACTTAGGCCCCAAGGCTTCCGTCGAACCTTGTACAACTTGATTCACTCAAGAATCACCTCACAAGGTTGACACAACCTTGCACTCACTCAGCTCTAAGCTAAGCCTAGCACTAAGCACATACACAAAGCATATGCAAGTCTAAGGATGAGCAATTAAGCACTTGGATGGATTGGATATGATCTTCAATGTGTCTTGAACTCCTCTGCACTTCCACACAATCCAGCAACCTCAAATAGGTGAGTTGAGGGGGTATAAATAGCCCAAGGCATCAAACTAAAGGTAGCGTCGGATGAACCGATGCTAAGCTTTTCCAGGGCGTCGGTTCATCCGGTGCCCCTCCCACGTTACATAGCCGTTGAGATCCTCTGACACAACTGCTCCGATGCTATGCACCGACGGTCTGTCGGATCATCCGGTGCTGAAGACCCCGCAACCAAGTTGTCTTTGTTAGCTTCCATGCGACCGTCGGATAGACCGACGCTTCACCTTGACCAAGGCGTCGGATCATCCGGTGCTGAAGGCATCGTCTTGGCGCGTCTCTGTCTTGATTCAAACTGAGCATCGGATAGACCGATGGTGTCCCCACTCAGACCGTCGGATCATCCGGTGCTACTGTCTTCGCTGCTCTTCCTCTGCAACTCATCCGACGCTACTAGGAAACGGACCGTCGGTTCATCCGACGGTACCTAGGGTTTCACTCTGTGTACCAACTCGTCTGATGATTGCACCAACGCTTGCAATATTGATACTGTCGGTTCATCCGACGGTGTCTTTTCTTTTCCTTTCTTGCTCGGTTTTGACCCTTTATTTTCTCATTTTGGCATGTGGTTTTCTTGCATCCTTGGGACCTAGAAGTGTCTACAAAGCCATGCTAAAACAATATGGTTAGTCCCAATGATCATGTTGTCATGAATCACCAAAATCAAACTCGAACTAATGGCATATGAGGCCATGTTCACTACAGTTGTATGTTCTAATTTCTATTGAGGGAGCGCTTTGTTATTTGATCTTGGAAAACTTGTAGATCCTTTTGTGTGTCTATTAGAGTTTAGAGTCTTTTTCTTTTGTGTCTTTTTAGATAGATATATGAAGTTGACACCATCCTTTGATTCTAAACTTGTGGCTAGTTAATTTAGGCTAACATTTGTTTTTGTTTTAGACCACCGCATATCATGTCATATCATTTTGTTCATCCACCTTGCATTGCATTGCATGATGCGTTGATCTAACTTTTTGTCCAACCAACCTAAGCCTTCCTATAACCCCCACCAAAAACCATAGCCAATAGAGGTAGGATTGCTTGAGTTGACCGGGGGCTGTCACCCTCTGGGTTGAACAAGTCTATCCCTTCCCTCTTTCCTAATTAAAAACTTTGACTAGCCTCCCCATAAAATCCTTTGGAAAACTTCCCCTACCTATAAACATCCTAAAACCATTGGTTTGTAGAAAAACTCTAGAACCACCTTAGTTAGAATTACTATACTTGACTTCCTCTCTTCAAAATCGTTGTTTGAGCCAAAAAATAGGATACCCATAACCTACCCTTAAACCTTGTTAGTTTGGTTGATTGATTCTTTTCGATGGGTGATTTCCTTGTTGACAATGCTTACTTCGTATGAAGTGAGAGATCAAGCTTTGTCCTTTGCTTATTATAGACCACTTCGAAAGTGTTTTTCAAACTTTGCTAATGCTTGTTTGTGCTAACTTTTTGCATTTGCATTTTGCATCCATCTCTTTGTCATCATCCACTTTATGCTAGCTTGAGACCTTTTTGTGAAACTTATGATGAATGCTTTCATATCCATGTTAATGCTTGTCGACATGTGTTACTACTTTTTGCAGTCTTGTGTAAACATGGTGTTTAGACATGATTGGATACCACCATCATTTAGTCTTATATCTTGAGCTATCATGTTGCATTAGTTGGTTTATAAACTTAGCAATGCGCCCTGCTTTTCTTGCACTATAAATAATTGTTGATCTTGGGATGAACATGGTGTTTTGACCTTGGTTTATAAATCTCTATGGGAATAGAAAGTTTGGCAACCACTTTGTAAGAATGGAGCTTAGAATTTGGCGTAAACATTGTTTTGTTTTTATACCATCCTCACGTACACCCATTAGGATTTTCGCTAGATTAACTATGCCACAAGTGAAGATCTTAGGGATGTCATGGTTTGTTAACATAGGGTGAGTATTCCCAGCTGTCACCTTAGGGGTACTTTGTGCATTATAGTTATTTTGCAGGCATGATGAATCACTCCCATGAGTTCGTAATAAAAGCTTAAACCAAGACCATCAACACCTCCAAAATCCCGAAAGGAGCACTGCTGTTTTCATCAAGATTAAGCACATGTTCAGAGATGTAAAAAGTGAAAAATTGGATATTCAAGTGATCCATTAAGTCTACTTTCCAATGCATCAAGAATCAACATTTTAGGAGACCTGTGCAAGAAGTTACAACCAAATCTTTGGGCGTCACACATTCTGAAATCAGCCCGAAACAGCTTGCACCAACAAAGTAAAAAGAACGTAACTCTCTTATTCGGAGTCCGATCGGGATGAATGACCACTCGTTGGAAAGATAATTTCAAGCACTTTGAAATGGAGTGATGATTAAGGACATACTCAGTTCTGGAAGCAAATGAAAAACTCGTGGAAGATGAACTAGCGGTGAGGGACAACATGGAAGGAGGAGAAGATGAGATGAGAAACAATTGAGATCAAGGCTCGTGGCAAAGGGCGGACACTGAAGGTGTTTGAGGTGTTTTTGGTTTTAAATATTTTAAACCAAGCTCATTAATTGCCGATACTTGGTGAAAAAGAGAAAACAAGGAAATGGGAAAGAAGCTAATAGGTCGCATGTCCTATTCATTGTACGTGACCACAAGCTGCTGGTTGGAGCTTTACGTGAGGGCCATCTATACGGAATAGGATGAGCTAGGGCCACCGTGACACGAGGCATCCGGGACGTGGTGTCCGACGTATTCGCTGTGGCCGTATCTGAGTACACATGTATGTACGCAAGCCGACGAACCAGGCACACAGTCCTTCACGGTCGAAAGCCAGGGCGAGTTCAAATTGCCTCAGCCCATGAGAGGATATCCGGCCAGAGAAGTAACAATACGTATACACGTATGTGCATGAGACTCGTGCAAGATTAAGAGATCAACAACACATGCACGTATTTGAACTCGTACCCTTGATGCCAGCTCCACACGGCAGCTAGCATCCAGAGATAAGTCTGTTTTGGATAAGCACTAATCAACTTAGTTCCTAAGAAAGTTAACGACCTGCACATCTTATGCCAACAAACTTTGGCGGCGCCGAGCTCCTGCGGCAGCCGCACCCTAGCCCTAGCCTATATAAACCCACTGCCTCCCACGAGAAAAGGGGATAACGGAAGGTCCTCCGAAGCACTGCCCTGCAGGTACACCCTCGAGAGGAGCTTCCACATCCGTCTGCCGAGGCCGCTAGGAGGAGAAGCAGGTCGCCGGCACCGTCCACCTCCGAGTCAAGACCGTCGACTTCCCTGGAGCACTGCGAAGTCGGCGAGCGCGTCGAGGAGCGAGGCGACATGGCTCCTTTGTTCGTCTTCGGCGCTGCAGGTTGATTACAGTTTCCATCTATATCTTTGTCACAGATGCACCATACACGCAGCTTCGCTCGTCTCGCACACCGTCCACTCGCGTCACCGGCAGGAGAGCAGCTGAGGAAGACAAGAAGATAGATAGTGAAGGCAATAGCGACGGCCATGACCAACGGCGTCGCAAGGAGCAGGAAGTCGAAGGATAGGGCTGCTGGCGCCGGACACGAAGGCGGAGGTGCGTTGATTCTCCCTCGCGCGGGCGGCCAGGGACTTCGGTGTTCAAGTCCTCATCAAGATGCGGCCCGGTGACCATCAAGACACCCACACCTACATAGACGGACGAGGCTCAAGATGCAAGCAAGGAACTCATCTACGGGGCCATGCGGCCATGTACTCGTGCATGTACGTGTGCATGCATGTGCATGCTCGCGTCCTCGAGACCTCGACCAAGTTATGCGGGGAGCGAAGCTCGTCCCCATCCGGAGTACGGGCGGCAGGATCTCCTCTTGCGCCCGTGTGCGTAGAGCGTGTGGTGGGCGGCGACATTCGCCGGCGTACGGAAGCAAGATGTGCTCCTCTCGCGCGCGGTTGTGCATGTTCATGAGCGCACATACGGGTACCGAAAGGAAGCTAGCGGAAGAGGCGTTCCTAGAGGCCATGCACGGACGCCCGCTCTACCGTGAAGTCGATCACAAGCCGAGAGATCAAGGTTCGGAAGTCATCTCGCCGCCTCCACGCCGGTGCGGACGAGACAACTTCTCGGTTCCGGCCTACGGTGCTCCATGCATCCGTGATCAACCACTACTACGACTACGTGTCGTTCGTTGCTGATGAGGACGGATGACACGGGCGGTCGGAGCCGATGTCCCGGCTACGCTAGGCTCATGGACCGACGAGGCCATGGGTGACGCCGATGCCACACCCACCTACACCACACATGCATGGAGAACGGTAGCGAAGACGAGAAGACGACCACGGCGGCGGAATCGGAGGTGCTCCAAGAAGATAAACTTGCGGAGATAATTAACTAGGAGCCTTGCGAGGCCCTAGGAACCAGAAGACCACATCGCCCGAGATCAGATCGCCGTCAGCAGGCTATGGAGCGCATACACATACAGGGACTTGTATTTATTTTTTACGTAAAGATTAATAAAGAAACATGTTCCTTCTTTCTTCTGTGTATTTAGTACACTGGCACGCCCGCATTCTTTTTCTCAAAGATGGGAATCCTTGTGATTTTTCTCTCCAAACAAATTGGCACGCCGTGGGGACATGGTTCTCCTCCCATCTCCGCCATGTCGTGGTCGTCGGATTCGTCTTCGCCGTTCTCCAACAACACGCATGCCGCATGATGTCCCCGACGTGGAGCCGTCCCGACACGACACCCCCTTCTTGCGGGAGGAGCATCGGAAGCCGTCCAAGACCCCGACGACGTGCATGATCCGGTTTGGGACGAACGCGCCGTGCCGATCCCCCGTGCGGGTTGGAGGACTCGCCACCAACACCCGGTTCCGCCCACGGTTCAACCCGGGCAACTCCCCCGTCGCGACGGCGCTTCCTCCACCGGAGGAGCCTCCGTCGCCATCAACACCCAAGCTCCGCCGCTACTCAACTTTGGCCGGTTCCCCGGTGGCCATCTTCGAGCACGGCAACAAGACCTACGTCCACTTGACGTAGGATCCAACGCAGTTCCAAAAGCTGCAGCCAAGAAGGCTCGAAGCGAGCCGTCCGCCAAGGCCAAGCGTGAGCGTCGTAGCTTAATGCTTGAAGCACGGGCTCTCCTCAAGAAGTCCGTGGTGGGCGACATCAAAGGGGACGTACGGGTGGCGCAACGGCTACGCATGAAGTCAACCAACACACGCACGGGAGCCGCAACCATCCGCGCCCCAATGACATCGCACGTCGAAGAGGTGGCCGCTCCAACCGTGGAGCGCACGGAGGTCGAACTGCTGGAGGCCGTAGAGGCAGTGTCGAGTAACTTGCGATGACACATGTCCTACGCCCGTCACGTGTCAAGCCCTCACCCTATTCGCAACTATCGGAGGAAGTATTGTTAGGTGCAATGGCTTCACCAACAGGTCGCCTCCCGCATGGCGCAAAGCACGGTCCCTCAGGAGGACTGGTCGCTCGACACCGGTGTACTCCTCGACAAGGTGTTCACCTACCCCAGGACACTGGAGGCGCCATACGATGCCTTCCCAGATGAATGGGCGCACGAGCCAGCCAAGGTCAAGGACTTGGTGCGGCACGTGATTATGCGCGAGTACTGGAAGAGGAGGCGCTCAAGCAAGCAGTCTCGTTTTCCAGGACCCACCTCATCCTTCAGCAATGACGAGCCGATCCGCCCAACCGGATGAGTGTCGTGCTTCCACGTGATAACAATAGGAGACTCTGCTCGCTACGACCACGAACAGGTATTCTGTTTTGCAGGCCGATGGAGATCGACGTGCAGCCCAAGATGGAGGCGTACAACAGGAGCTCCGTCGACTCCAAGACCAGGTGGCCCAGCTTGGGAGGAGACTTCAAGAGCAGGAGGCGTCACAACCTTCGGGAGCTCGGTCGAGAAGCTACGCGGAGCGGGCTGGCCCAAGCCATCGCCCACAACACGACCGCGCAACCTTGGCGCCACGTCGTCGATCCCCACCGCCACACATCAGCCAAAGGAGGCAAACCACATTGCCTCCACATTGGAACCAATGGTCAAGACGTGAGGACCACACTAAGCGTCCTCGACGATGCATCAATGGCGGCCTAGCGAATCTTCACAAGGGAGGAGGCTTCCCCGATCACCATCCCCCCCAAGGCGGGAAGTTCACGACCAGTGGCGGCGTGAAAATGATGTGCTCGTTCCGGCTGACTACAAGATGTGCCAGCTCAGCAAGCTCCACCACTCTAGCGTGCGCCCATCGAGAACCAGCGCAAGCGGGAGAGACACCGGAGGAATCACCACACGTTGTACCATGAGCTCGAAGACTTGGTGCTTAGGCACACGCAGGTTCGGATTCAAGCTGATGGGGAACTCCACCAAGAGAACAACCGCATCCGGTTCCGCATCTCCCCCAACCTTGAAGCAGATGAGAGGTACAACTACCTCCTCAACAGGTTAACCCCGAAGCCACGACGAGCCAGGACCAGCGACGCTGAAGAAAAGAAGGCGGTCTCCTTCGACGGACGCCCGCCGGTCATCCTCAAGCGTGGGGAGGGAAAAAGACAAGCTACACCAAGCGTGACTTCCTCTCGGGAAGTTCGGAGGATCCATCTTCGTCATCAACACCCATGGAGGGGGTCGAGCAGTCGTCATCTCTCGCCGAACAGAAGGCGCTTCCCCAAGCAAAGGCCGACGCCACCCTTGGAGCGACGCCGCATGCACCCACTATTGGCCCCATCGGGGTTGAGCCAACCACTCTAGCTTCTCTTCAAGGCGAGAAGGAGAAGACGGAGGAGGTCCAAAAGAACACCGTCATGTGCACCAATTTGGTAGCACGTTCAAGAGACGAGTCGGGATGGAATGGGTCCCTCCTACGGTGACTCATGAGTTCGGCCTACCCGTCCGACGAGGAGATCATGCCAAACCCGAAGGCCAACTTCAAGAGAAGCCTTCTACCCCGACTAGGACATGTGCGCTCGTGGTTCAAGGGCACCTGGAGAGACACAAGCCTCGAGTGACGCCTCGATGCAAGATCGGGGCGAGGACTTCGGCACCTTGCCTTCCCATTACCGCAGTATAGGGTCTCTTTCTGATGGCGACAGGGCACCGGCGTCAGACACGTCCCCGCGACGCTACGTCAGCATCGAGACTCGGCTTCCCCAACATCCCGAATACCTCCGGTACATGGCGGACCGTGAAGGAGCTAACATACGGCTCAAATCCATCGCCGCCCGGAAGCTACAGGTTGAAGGTGACGGGAAGACTGAATACCCGCCAGATGGACAGACGGCGAGCGACTCAGACTCCGACTCCTCATCGTTGGAGATACATGAGCACCCTCCATGTAACATCCTGGAATTTCCTCCGGGGTGTTAGCAATGCGAAAATGTGGATTTCAAAATTTCGATTTGAAATTGAGTGCATAATTAAGAAGTAAGGCTATCTTCTTCGATCGTTTCCTAAATTCCTAGATTTAATTTGAGCAAAAACATAAAATTTAGGAATTATAATTTCTTAGTGTGAGAACCTTGGAGATTTATGGGATTTATTTTGCATCTTAATTGTGTGGGATTCAAATTTGAATTCAAAATCAAATTTGAATCATAGGTTAATTAGGAGCAAAGGTGATAAGAAAATTGGAAAACCATCCCCGCCACTTTGGGCCATAACCACAACAATAGAAGTCCGCGGACCCCCTCCATCTTGCACCGCCGCCCGCACGAACACCGCAGCCCACCTATCCCTTTCGGCCCAACACGGCCCGGTCGGCCCGCTTACCACCAACCACACTCCGCGGCCACTTACATGCGGGACCCGCCGGTCGGGCCCTTATCCCCTCCCTCTCCGGCTTCTTCCCCGTGACGACACCGTGGGGTGCGGGGGCGGAAGGCGACGCAAGCCGCGCCGGCCCCATGGCCACCGCCCGCGCCGCCGCCGCACGGGATGGAGGCCGCGTGCCCCCCGAGCCGCATCCCGCCCACCCGCTCGTGCCCTCAAACCCTAGCAGCCACCCTACAAGAAGCCGCCCCAACCAATCCTCCCCGTACCGCACCGCCGCCCATGGGGATTCCTCCCTATCCACCGCAAGGAGAAGAAGAGGGGGAGAAGGAGAAGCCGAGAGGCGAGGAGAATCGGGAAGCCGCACCGGGGAAGCTCGACGCCGTCGCGCCGCCGGGGCCAACCGGCCGCCGCCCGCCCGCGGGCGAGGCCGCCGGGACGGGGGTGCCACGCGTGGACCGTGAAGGGCGCCGGAGCCGCCGTTCGCCCCGGAGCCGAGCCGCCCGTGGAAGGAAGAAGCCCGTCCAACCTCTACTCCCTCTCGCTCCAACCAATCCGCCACCGTCCCCCGTTCCGCATCCGTCTCCCCCCGAGCTCTTCAACACCGCCTCGCCGAACGCCAAGGAGCGGGGCCGCGAGACAGGGAAGATGTCGCCGTGGAAGCCAAGGACCGTGTCGCCCCGCTTCCTCTCGCTCCCGAGCCATTCCACGCCGCTCGTCACCACCTCCTCGCCGCCGTGTCCGGAGCGCCGGTGAGCACCACGACCCCCCATCACCGTGCCGTGGACCCGGCCTTCGACCCGTGGCCGAACCGAGCCGTGAGAGCTCGCCCGGTTGCTCGTTGTATGCCTGTTTGCCCGCTGCGCCGCCGCGCCGCCGCGCGTACCCGCCGTCGTCCGAGAGCCGGCCATCGAGCCGAGCCGGTCGCTTTGCGGTGCCGCCGCCGTCATCGCCGCGCGCGCTCCGCGTTCCTTGCGCTGTGTGTCGTTCCTTTGTTCGACGTGTGACGCCGAGTTCCGGCTTGCCGTCGGCACCCACACACCGAGCACACCACCGTCGAGCGAAGTCCCCGCCTTTCTTTGGCCCGGAGTCGTGTGAGCACAAACCCTTGTCGTGCACATGTTGTCGGCGTTGTGCCGTCGCCACGGCTGTGCCGCCGACCTTTTACCCGCACACACCAACACCGGGTCGAGGCCCCGTCCTTCCCGGCCAAACCCGTGCACGCGCACTCACGCACACGTGAGGTCGTTCGCCGGCGTAGGTCCCCCAACCAATGCCGCCGGCCGTTCTTCGTCGTTCCCCTATCCTTGTTCCTTGCCTAGTGCATGCCATCAATTTTGTGTCGCCGCCATGGCCGTGCCGTCGGCGTTCGGCACACACACGAACACACACAACCGAAGTGCCGAGCCCCTCGCTTCACCTATTTGTGACCGTGCTCGACATTCCGCCGTGCCGTCACCGCGAACCCCTACGCACCGGCGCACGTGTGTCCGTCGAGCCATCAACCCCAAGTTCGAACCTTTTTGGCCGCCTCGATC
This sequence comes from Cenchrus americanus, assembly GCA_947561735.1. Taxonomy (NCBI): domain Eukaryota; kingdom Viridiplantae; phylum Streptophyta; class Magnoliopsida; order Poales; family Poaceae; genus Cenchrus; species Cenchrus americanus. The sequence goes on from OX387240.1 coordinate 200,874,232, forward strand.
CCGAACACGCCTCGCCTAAATCTGCTCGTTGTGCTCTTGTCTCGTGTCATCGCCGTGCACACGCCGTCGGTTTCGTGCCGCCGCCGTGGCCACGCCGCCGACGTCTACACAAATGCGAAGCATACACCCAAGGGGTCGAACCCCTCTCGCTCTCCCCGTCCGACCCGAGTGCACACGCCCACACGCACACGCGCGAGAGAGCGAGCACACCAAGCATGGACACCCTAGTCCTTGCCGTCATGTCGCTCCACTTCGCCGCGCTACACCTAGTCTCACGAATGCACAACACGCGTGTCGCCCGTACCACGCCCTTGTGCTTGTCGGGCGAGCCGTTGATGCTCGTTCGCATGCCGGCACTTTCACCTCTCGTTCGCCGCCTCGCCGGCGCTTTGTTCACCGCCGGGGATCTCTCGTTTCCCCGTCCAACCCGCGACCTCGTCGCCGTGGGTTGACGCCGCCAAGACCGCTCTTCTCCCTACCCTAACATTGCCCTAGCATCTCTTTTCACACTCCGTATCTTGCCTTGTCCAAACCGTGTGCACACACATGCCCGTGTGGGGGACGCCGACGCCACCCGAGGAACCGTGACGTCGAGCCGTCTTCGTCACCCGAGGCTTCGCCCTTGTCGCGACCGCGTCACCATCCTTCTTGCTCTCGCCGTCGTGGGCCGAGCCGCCGCACTCGCCCGCGCCAACCCGGTTGTCGCCTTCCACACGTCGAGCGAAACCAAAGCATCCGGATCGCGACCACCTCGTCGCTCTACTTCACCTCACCGCCGAGAACGTCCTTCCGCCCGGACGCATAAGCGTCGGGGCCAAGTCGCGTGCACGTGTTCGTCCGCACGTACGCACGCAGGCGAACACCCCGGCGTGCCACCGCGGAACTCGCCGCCGTGGCCAAGCCACCGACATGCCTACGTGCTCAAGTGAGGACATGGACGCCGCCTTTGGCCGACCAATGCTCACTCACGCACGCGAGGGCTAAGGCCTCGCCCCTTTTGTGGCCAGACCTCGTGTGAACTCAAACGCGCGCTGCTGACCTTCTCATCGTCACCAGGAAAGCCCCATTCTTGACTGTGATCGTCTGTTCGCAAGACGACGTCCCCGCCGCGTAGTGCATTGTCGCTGTCAACCATCGCCGCGCCGGACCGCTTCGTTTCGCCGCCGGCGTTCGCTCACGCACACCCGCACCCGCGGGAGTCGACCCCTCGCTCTTCCCCGTCCAAGTGGTGCACGCGCATGTTCACGCGCACGCACGCCCTCGCAAGCGATCCGCCACACCGCCGCGGACACCCCGGCCGCGACGCCGCGGAGTTCGAGCCACACCAAGCCGTTTACCCTCGCGCCGTCGTGCTCGTCCGGAGGTTCATCTCACGGCCGCACACTCGTGCAAGCGCTCGACCAAGCTATCACCTTTGCTCTCCCGGCTCGAGTCCGGTGAACACGTTCGCGCGTGAGAGCCGAACCCGACTACCGCTCGCCCTCGTCTCGACCGGAACCCCGTCATCAAGAGCATCATTTCTACCGAGGCGCGCGAGCGCCGAACCAACTCGTGTACGCGTTCGCTCTCGTGCACGCGAGCGCATACAACCTCGTCGACGCCAACCACCTTAGCCGCGTCATCGAAACCTTCTCGCTTTGCACCGCGCGCCAAGCTGCTCTCCGTCACCGTCGTGCCGAGTTTCCGACCAAGGCAACTCTTTTCTTTGCTTAGGTGGATCCCTAGGTGTACCGCAGCCGCGTCGAGTCGCGTGAGCTTGAGTCACCGACCAACATCGCCGCCGACAAGCCCCTTTCCGCCCATCGCTCCTCTGGGACTTACCATCGAGCACCTGGCGCCCATGCCAGAGCCCCGTAGGGAATAGATGCACACACGCGCCCGCACGCCTTCGTTACCATAGTGGATCCTGTCAGATCTAGTGCGGTCGATCAACCTCAAAAGCACCACACCTCTACCACTCGGCTGCGAGTCGCGAGCAGATCCGACCGAGATCGTTTGTGGCAGCCACACCTTCAGCCATGTGGGCAGCCACTTGTGCATGGGTCGACTTATAGCTACCTATGTGGCAGCCTTGTGAGCTCGAAGAGCTAGCTTGCAGCCGACTGTAGATAGCTTAGAGCCCTTTTGAGCCTCGCCGTAGTTAGCTTATAGTTAAGAGTATTGTGTATGCGTATTTTAATTTCGTAAAATCTATTTTATCTTTGGAAAATCCTAGAAAACTCATTTCAACTCCGAAAATTGTGAAACCTTTTCCAAAGCTCTTCTAAAATTATAAACTCCGTGTTAGGCTAGTGTTCGCTCTCTTATGGCTCTTAATTGTTGTTCATTTGGAGTTAATTGCAATAGGACCCGCCTTTATTTTAAATACTCGTTAATAGGAGCAGCTGGAGCCGGGGAGCTGAGCTCGGAGATCGACTGCAACGACGACTACGTCACCGACGACTACTCGCACGCAGGTGTTCACGCCTGACTGATTCTGAAATACCTATTAGGCATTGCTATGTAGTATGCTAGCGCTTTACTTTAAATGCATGATGATGATGAACCTTGCACTGCCTTCTTTATTTATCTTGTCCTTGATTGACCTACTACTATATATGTGTATATAAGCGTGTATATGCGCTGAGCTTCGCGATGCATGTGTTTGGGATGGGAATAGTGGTTCTTGGCGTGAGTGGGGTAAAAACTGGCAGGAGAAGGCGTTTTGGGTACTTTGGCGAGGGTGAGCTCGAAACAACCGATCTGGGATCGGGGATAGGGGTGCACTCCTCAGTGTATCCCTACTTTGACGGTTTTCGGAGCCTAGGTGTTGGGGTTTTACTTGCGGATGGAGGACATGAGCTTGCCCCCGGTCGAAAGCGAGTGGATCAACTTGTCGATAGGACTTTCGTACACACCACCTCGCCGAGAGTGGGGATAGGGCCGAGTTGAGCTCGGCAAGTGCGGAACCATACCCCGCTTAGGAAGGATAGAGGGTATCCGTGGGGGGAGCGGTAGAGGTGAGACCACCCTCTCGGAGCGTCTCCCGTGTGGCCACACGGGCACATTTCATAGTTCCGGTGCAACCCTTTGCGAGGGGGGTCGCTTTGAGGGCCGGATGCGGGATGGGATCGTAACTACCGAGAGTTCGCACGGTGGGATGGGCTCGGTTGGCTCGATCACCGTCGGGTACCATCCCGAGTTGGGTACGGTGTGTACACGCTCTGCAGAGTTTCGATCTATACGTATAGCCGCGTCCTCGGTCATGGACAAACCTTGAAGACATGTTCGTTCCTCATGTTTTGGGATTTCTACCTCCCCCTGTAGTTGAGAGTGTGGTGAGCCGTGGTTGCAATCGGTTAGAGGAGAGTGGCTCCCTCTACCTCGTCGATCCGATTGCAATCATTGAGGTGCGAGGAGAGGAAGTTCTCGCATCGACCCTAGATGGAGATAGGTTGTGGAGACGGGGCCCTGGGGTACCGTGTGGTTCCGAGCCGTGTCCGAGAGATTGGTTTGGGACCTATATGGAGATGATTTCGCTTTATGCTTTGCTCGTCGCCGCATAGGAAACCCGAGCTTCTACCTTGCCTCTTTTCTTACCCTTTAGAAGATAGGCCACTTAAAGCCGCATACGGTCGGTGACGTGAACCTATCCCACTCCTTGGGGATAGACTTTGAGTGTGCGGGTTACGAGTTCGACGTCGACAACAACATTGACGGATGGTACGACCGAGGGATGCGTCGCTTCGCTCAAGGATGCCTATGGGCGTGAAGAACGAGAAGATGGAGACCCTTCGAGATGCTAGCTACCGCCGCGTAGAATTTTTACTTCCGATTCAGCCTTGAGGCTTGTAATGTTGTACTCCATTATGGACATGTAATAAATTATGTACTAATATTTGTGTGATGTGATGTACGGTTGTGATCTACCTTCTGTGATGAGATCTGTACGCGATAGCCACTGATCCCGGGACTATCGCAAAGTTACAGGGACTCGGGTTTTCCTCACCGAAAATCCGGGGTTGTTTCACTCCACCCTATGATGACCTCGTCGCGTCCATCCCCTCGATGGGGATGAACATCTTGATGCCGCCAACGCTGCACCAGCACACATGGCGGTCGATGGGCAACCCGAGCATAGCAGGAGGCATGGCGCGGAATCACCCAGGCGTCCCCCACCACCGATAACTTTAGAAGAACAGGTACAAGAACAAAGACGGATGATGGAGCAACTATCTGCCAAGTTTGACCAGCTAGTCGAGATCGTCGCGGCGTCAGCCCGCATCGCACCGCAAGGTGGTGCGTACGGGTCGCTGAAGACCCGCAATTTGAAGACTTTGATGGTGCGGGTAGAGGCCGTCCTCGTCCATCAAACTTCGCTGCACCATCGCCCAATGCTCCGCCGGTGCCAACGACGTTGAAAGACTATACGACCTAGTGGAGGACATGGTCAACAAGAAGTTCGAAGGATGACAATGGAGCAAGCCCCTCGATCGACGGAGAGCGAGCTCGAGAAGCCATATGAAGCATGGCATGACCTTGTGCCCTTCCCCTCGGGGTGGCACCCGCCTAAGTTCCGTCGCTTCCGATGGGACCGGGGACGCGAGGGAGCACTTAGCCTACTTCGAGGCGCATGTGGTGACACGGCTAACAACACATCACTACTATTGCGCCGCTTCTCCGGATCCCCGACCGGAGCGGCCTTCCACCGGTATAGCCGTTTACCGGTCGGGTCGGTCGGCGGCTAGGGAGCCATGAAGGACGCCTTCGGGAAACACTTCGTCGCCATGAGGAAGGACTTCTCCATTGTCGAACTATCGCCGATGAAGCAACGACATGATGAAGCTATCGATGACTATGTCATTCGCTTCCGCAACGCCTATGTGCGTCTCGCCGGGGAGATGCACGTCGAAGACGCCATCGAGATATGCATCAACGGAATGCTTTGCGGCATTGGTCATATCAAGTGTCTAGGCAAGAGCCAAAGACATTCGGTGACCTCGGCTCGGCTATTGCAGCAACCAAGATCGAGTTCGAGAAGTCCCCCCGCATCATGGAGCTCTACAAGAATGCTAGTGCCTTCGACCCGGCCAAGCGCTTCGGCTCGACGGCGAAGCCGATAGGCAACGGGGGCAAAGGAAAGGCGCAAGAAGAGGTGAACGTGGCTCGAGTCTTCTCCAACATTCCTCAAGGCCGGGTGCCTACTTTAGGTACCGAAGCGAGACGGCGGGGGGCGGGGACACGCCCAACCATCCAAGAGCTCCTCAAGAAGCAAGACATCTTGAAGCGGGAATTGGTGAAGGACTTGTTTGAGCAGCTTATGGAACATAAAGCGCTCAACCTACCTGAACCGCGGAGGCCGGATCAGGTAAACATGAACAATAACCCGCTATACTGCCCATACCATAGGTACGTCGGCCACGTCATCGAAGATTGTGTCGCCTTCAAGGAGTGGCTCCAACGGGCCATCAGCGACAAGAGGATCAACCTAGATGCCGATGCGGTCAACCCCGACTACCAAGCGGTCAACATGGTGATCGTGAAGACATGCTCCCCACCAAGAAGTAGAAGTGAAGACGAACGAGGTGTGGGTGCCATTCGCCCAAGTGGAGCACAAGCCGGAAGCCATGGTGCGTCGAGATACGCCCATGACTCCTAAGGTGACGCACCGAGTTAATCAAGGTGCGGCATGGACGTGGTGCGGCATCGACCACGTCATACCACCCCTTCAACATGGCGTCTTCGAGAGGCCACATCACCGGCTTCGACGAGACGGTGGCCCAACCCAAGTCGGCGGCGGCCACAACCACGCTTCATCCCCAAGTCGGAGGGGGATGCGCCGTTCCCTTGTCATGCTCGTGTGCTACCTACCTTGGAGCAGGTTCTTGCCTAAGGAATGGGGGCAGCCACCATTGGCGAAGGGCCGAGGGAGAGCGGGGAAGAAGCAAGTGCCGCCTCATATTCCAACGTGGTGACATGTAATGTTGTCCTTGCGGATAATGGTCTTCGCGGGTTCCGACTCTGAAGAGGTGTTTACCACCAAGGAACAAGAAGACCTCCTCGCCGATGGCGACCAAAAAGGTGGACAGGTGGAAGTCAACATGAACCTACGAGGAGGGAAGGTGCTACCAGACCTACCGAAGCCGAAGCCCCCAAGAGGTGACAAGGCTGTGGAGGTTAACCCACAAGAAGCAACCCCCGGATCCTCCAATAAGAAGAGCGACAAGCCCCAAAATGTAGACTACAACGTCCTCGCCCATCTCAAGAGGATCCCCGCACTACTGAGCGTCTATGATGCTCTCATGCCGGTGCCTGAGCTTCGGGATGCGCTTGTACAAGCGCTCCTAGAGCCGGAACGCTACGAGGTGGCCATGGCGAAGCATCGTCTCTTTACAAACCCTTTGTTTGTGAATGAGATCACCTTCGACGAGGAAGATAACATCATGGAGGATGGTGATCACAACCGTCCTCTCTACATAGAGGGGAATGTAGGTACAGTGCACCTTCGATGGATCCTCATCGACCCGGGGTCTACTTGTGAACATCATGCCGGTCCGGAGTTTAACTCGGGCTGGTTTCACAAAGGATGACTTGGAGCCTACGGATGTGATCATCCGCGACTTTGACAACACCGACAAGACGACTGGGGGCAATCACCGTCAAGATCCGGATGTTGACATTCACCTTCAAGGTGCGCTTCTTCTTCATCGAAGCTAACACCTCGTACTCAGCGCTCCTAGGGAGGCCATGTATACACAAGTATCGTGTGGTGCCATCGACGCTACACCAATGCTTGAAGTTCCTCGACGCGAGCGGCACTCGGCGACGCATCATCGTCAACCTCTCCCCTCATACCGTGCAAGAGGCCTACCATGCGGACGCTAAGTACTACTTCCCCATTGAAGACAACAAGCTCCAACTTGGTCGGGTCGCGCCTCCGACGGACATAATGCTGAAGCCTGGAGCATCATCGATCCTCGAGGTCAAAAAGCTATGTGCACCATGCTCTCCCTCCATGAAGAAGGCCGCTTTACCAAGCTCGAGGGGTAGCAAGCCAGGGCATGCACCCGTACCTCCCCCTCGGAACTCGAGGTCTTCATCGTCGGGAGGCTCTGGGCTCTCCACTGCCTCTACTTCAAGCGATGTGGGCAGTGCTTCTACACCGACAACCGCGCCCCTCGCTACTCAAGGCGAGGTCATCCACATCTACACCAATCACGCCGAGGTCCGCGGCGAAGCCTCTACTAACACTCGTCTCCTCGCCAAAGGAGAACTCTACAAGCACCCGGCGTTCGAACTTTTGTTTATCTCTTGGGAGCTATACGAGGTGTGCGGAAAGGCAGCAGTAGTGCGCCACAAACTAAGACTCCCCAAGAGCAAAAGAGCTCCGATGAGGAAGTCACACAAGCGCCAGGTGGAGTCGTCAAGAAGAGGATGGAAGGGATTGAAGAAGCAGCAAAGGGCGCTCAATGCATGCAGCCCCCATCATTGTACGTGTCAGTAGCAACACCACTTGAAGTCTGGGCCATCCCGCACCCTTCCGGTTCCGCACCCCAAACCATCTTCTACAAAGTGCCACAAGTGCAAGAGTGCGATTCTATTATCGAATTGCCTAAACCCGTCTTTGATGCGAGAAGAAGAACTAACGACGATGAAGGCGTAACCTCGGATGGTTTGCCCCGCTAGAGAAAGCGAGAATCACTCTACGACGGAATTACGAGGATGCCGCCACCACCCGCCATATGTGAAGAATGGTGGAGTCAAGCGGAGGCCTTCGTCAAGGGAGGACGCAACGTCCAACCGAAGTTTGGACTCGGCTACCACGACAAGGGTGCTTCCGATGATGAGGGTGAGAATCCTAATGCGAGGTCGGGTTCACCGCTTCACCATAACGGCTACCTCGACGGACGGCGAAGGTTGCTCGCATGATGCTCGGCACCAACAACAACCCGCGCAGGCCGAAGATGCTTATACGGTGAAGAAATTGAGGCCATGCCGGCACCTCGGGAGCTTGAAGATGGAGGACGGCCCACCGTTGACGAACTCGTCGAGATCAACCTGGGGTCCGATGACGATCCAAGACCCACCTTTGTAAGTGCTACTCTCACGCAGGAAGAACGAGAAAGCTACCGAAGCTTCTTGATGGAGTACAGGGACTGTTTCACTTGGAGCTACAAAGAGATGCCGGGGTTAGACCCTTGTGTCGCCACTCACAAGCTGGCGATTGACCCGCAGGTTCGCCCCGTCAAGCAGCCTAAACGGCAGCTACGCCCGGAGTTCGAAGATCAAGTCATCGTTGAAGTTAATAAGCTCATCACGGTGGGCTTCATCAAGGAGATACAATACCCACGGTGGCTCTCTAGCATCGTGCCTGTGGAGAAGAAGAATGGAAAGGTTCGAGTCCGCGTTGACTTTCATGACTTAAATCGAGCCCGTCCTAAGGACGACTTCCCGTTGCCTATCACGAGAGATGGTGGTCGATGCTACAACAGGGTTTGAGGCCTTGTCCTTCATGGATGGGTCATCAGGCTACAACCAGATCAAGATGGACCCGGAGGACGCTTTCGACACCGCTTTCAGGACACCCAAGGGCAACTTCTACTACACCGTGATGCCGTTCGGGTTGAAGAACGCCGGTGCCACCTACCAGCGCGCTATGACGTACATCCTCGACGACCTTATCCACCACTCGGTGGAGTGCTATGTTGATGATATGGTGGTGAAGACGAAAGACCGCGGAATCACCAAGACGACTTACGGGTGGTCTTCGAGTGGCTTCGTCGACACCAGCTCAAGATGAACCCTCTTAAGTGTGCCTTTGTCGTTCGTTCGGTGTCTTCTTGGGCTTCGTCATCCGCATCGAGGCATTGAGATCGAGCCAAAGAAGATTAAGGCGATTAGGGACATGCCGACGCCTCAAGGGTTGAAGGAGCTAAGGGCGCTACAAGGGAAGCCGGCATACATCCGCCGCTTCATCTCCAACCTCTCCGACGCGTCCGGCCCTTTTCCAAGCTCATGAAGAAAGGTGTGCCATTTGTATGGGACGAGGAGTGCCAAACCGCTTTGACAAAGCATCAAGAGGTATCTCCTTAACCCTCCCCGTTTTGGCTGCTCTCGTGAAAGGGCGCCCCCTAATCCTCTATATCGCAACACAACCATCTTCTATAGGCGCTTTGCTTGCTCAACACAATGACGAAGGCAAGGAGGTAGCTTGCTACTACTTGAGCCGCACCATGGTGGGTGCCGAACGCAACTACTCTCCCAAAGAAAAGTTGTGCTTGGCATTGATCTTCGCTCTAAAGAAGTTGAGGCACTACATGTTGGCGCATCAAGTTCAACTCGTCGCAAGAGCGGACCCCATAAAGTATGTGCTAAGTCGGCCTTTGCTCACCGGGCGACTTGGAAAGTGGGCACTCGCTAATGATGGAATTTGACATCACCTTTGTCTCGCGTAAGTCCGTGAAAGGTCAAGCCTTGGCGCAGTTCCTAGCGGCGCATCCCGTGCTCGATGACTCGCCTCTCATCACCCACCTACCGACGAAGAGGTCTTCTCCACCGAGCTTGAAGCCCCTTGGGAGCTCTACTTCGATGGAGCCTCAAGGATGGACGCTGACCCCGATGGCACCCCCAGGAGGAGAGCCGGAGCGGGGGCCGGTGTTCAAGACCCCACAAGGAGGAGTGATGTACCATTCATTCTCCCTCCTCAAGGAAGAGTGCTCCAACAACGAGGCGGAGTATGAAGCGCTCATATTTGATCTTCTCCCGGCCCTCTCCATGGAGGTATGTTCTCTCGCTAGTCTTTGGAGACTCGCAGCTCATTGTTCGACGGTCAACGGGGTTTACGAGGTGCGCAAGCCGAGCCGACGCCATATTATTTAGCAGCCCGAAACTCATGGAGAAGTTCAAGCACATCGAAGTCCTTCATGTCCCTCGCAGGTAGGAATGCGTCGGCCGACGCCCCGACAAAGCTTGCCGCAAGCACTTGTCCTTCCCGAAGGTGAGCTCCGTGCAAGTCGGCATTGCGAAAGGTCACTCCTCCTGCAGCTTCTAGAGCTTGTCCCGGAGGAGTGTGAAGTCAACACCGTTACCACGAACGGTGTTGAAGAGGATGACCGGCGCCGACCCTTCCTCGACTACTTTAAGCATGGCGGCCTCCCCGATGACCCGGTGAAACGGCGCCAACTACAACGACGACTCCCTTCGTACATCTACAAGTCGTGTGTCCTTTACGGTGTGTTCCCATGGACGGGAGGTCCTTCTTCGTTGCGTCAATCGACAAGAAGCCGACCAAGTACCGAAGGAGGTGCATCATGGAGTCTCGGCGGGCATCAAAGCGGGCCAAAGATGTATCACAACATTCGTCTTGCGGGGTATTACGGCACGGCATCATGGTGGATTGCCTAGAGGTGGCCAAGACGTGCCACAGTTGCCAGATCCATGGCAACTTCAAGCATCTACCCCCAGTGGCGCTCCACCCGACGGTTCCTTCATGGTCATTCGACGCTCGGGGAATCGACGTCATCGGCCCCATCGACCCTCCTTCGTCGTCAGGCCATCACTTCATCCTCGCTGCAACGGACTACTTCTCCAAGTGGGCAGAAGCTGTGCCGCTAAGTGAGGTGAAGAGCGAAAATGCCATCAAGTTTTTGGAGTGGCAGATCATTTTCCTCTTCGGTGTTCCTCACCGCATCACCTTCGATAACGCCAAGGCCTTCAAGTCAACCAAGACGTACAGGTTCATGGAGAAGTACAAGATCAAGTGGAACTACACCACCCGCTACTATCCCCAAGCGAACGGGGCGATCGAAGCGTTCAACAAGACGCTCGGCAAGAACCTGAAGAAGACGGTGCACGGTATCGAAGGGATTGGAATGAACGTCTCTTTGAAGCTCTATGGGCGTACCGAGTCACGGTCCGTACCCCTACTCAAGCCACCCCGTACTCTCTTGTTTATGGGTGTGAAGTCAGTCCTACCACTAGAAGTCGAGCTACCATCATTACGCGTGGCGCTTCGTGACGGCTCACCCAAGACGAACGATTCTCCTTCGTTTTCGGGAGCTCGACACCCTAGAAGAAAATCGCCTTCATGCGTCGTACAGACTTGGAGCTATATCGCCGAACATGGCGAGGGCCTACAACAAGCTCGTCGGGCGGCGGGTCTTCAAGAGAGGCGAGTTGGTGCTCGTGCTTCGGCGCCCCATCGTCGTCACGCACAAGACGAAAGGAAAATTCGAGCCCAAGTGGGAAGGTCCTTACATCATCGAGCAAGTCTACGACGGAGGTGCCTACCGGCTAGTCGATGGGCAAGGGGAGCGACCGATGCCTCCGATCAATGGTAGGTTCTTAAAAAAATATTTTGCATAAAAACTCGGTTTTTCATTCACTTCTTGGGTGGCTAGTGTGCACTCTTCATTGCACTCTCCGGCCGCCCCCTTTTTCTTCATTTGCTTCTTATGGACCACCCAAGTCCTAGAAAAAAACGGCTTTCCCCGGTGTTATGTTCGGGAGCCGCGCAAGAGAAGGATTGCCTCAAGACTGTGCCTGGAAGGATTCGGGCATTAATGCTTGGTGGAGTTTTTGGCCGACGCCCTTTCGAGCACTGCGCACCACATGTGCCAAGCGCACTCCACTGGGGGCAGTGGGAAGACTACCGACTTCTAAGCAGTGAGGCGACCATGCCCCTCACGCTTCTTGTCGTGGGACAACACATCCCGGGGAAGACTATAGGAGAAGAGCAAGAAAAGGGCTACCCGGTGCGACATAAGTTTCATTCGGTGTGCAGCCACTTGCCATTCCCGGGAGGTGAAAACAAGGGACAAAAAAAGATAATGCCAGCGAGGATTCGCCTAGATACACAGAGGTGAATGGCTGCCCTCCAAATTCCAAGAAGAAGCAAGATCCAAGTTCCAAAAAAGTGTAAAATAAAAGAGATGATCAAGAATAAGAGCTCAAGTTCAAGTTCAAGAAGGTCAAAAAATGACCCAGTTCAAGTATCAAGCAAGTCAAATTCCAAGAAGAAGGCGGAGGGTAGCTGTTCACCATCCTCGGCAAAAGTAATGGCATAGTTCCATAGCCGTTATCCCAAAACCACACATACCAACTGAGCCATACCAATGTCCACACGACGACGAGTGTGAGTGGTGTTGTGGTGTTACTCAATGCAAAAGAGTTTCGGAAGATAATTCCCGTTGCTACCTGACGGAGTTGTGAAAGCATGTTGTCCACACTCACCTACACTTAGGGAGGCAAGGTTCATCCGCCGCCGTTATGGTTCTTCAGCAGTATCCTGACAGTTCAGTGTTTGGGCAATCCCATCTTAAGCTGCTCATATAGCTAACATCAGTAGGAAAGCCAACATTTTTTTTCCAAAACCAACAAAAACACGTTTATTACATCTTCCTTAGTTGCTTTTATACTAACGCGTGGAAGCAAGGCATCTTTTATTATTAAGTGTTGCAGGACTTTCGCTTCACTTCTATGGGAGCAGTGCGGCGCACTAATGCGGGATAGCGTCAAGCTGTGAAACCCTTCGGCTCGATCGGCTAGCACCACAACAACAAGTGGTCGCGATAGGGTTGATAAAGTTTTCTCTATTAAGTGTTGCAGGACTTTCGCTTCACTTCTACGGGAGCAGTGTGATGCACCAACGCGGGATGGCATCAAGCTGTGAAACCCTTCGGTTCAGTCGGCTGGCACCACGACAGTAAGGTGGTCGCGACCGGATTGATAAAATCCCTCCGGCAAGCGAGACGTCCCTTCACCACCAATACGGTTGCGGCTATACGGCCCCAACATACACACCCATAAATTGGCACGATCATCCGCTAAGTCCCCTTCCTACTCTCTAAATTATGTGTTGGGTTTTACTCTTTTTTTCTTTTTTTCTCTCTCTTCCTCTCGGTCTCTTTTGGGGTTGGAGTACTCACCCTTGCGGATCTACGCAACACAACATGATCAAATAGTGACCCCATCTCGCGCCGGGCCGCTTCAAAGCAGGGCCCGCCCAGACGTCGCTATGCACGGCCATGTTCCAAAGGCACGCGAGGGGGTAGCGGCTAACCGCAGCCACGATGTACGCGGCACCGGTGACTTCGCGTAAAGATTGGCGACGACTTCTTCGGCATGGAGGTGCCGGCCGGTGCCGACATGCAGCTCGTTACCTCTCGCTCTCCCTCGCAGTATAACTCGATGGCCGTGTCAAGTGCTACATTAGCGTTATACAAAGTGAACATCATGAAAAGCCGTGGTAATAAGCCACGCCGCACCGTAAAGATGTAAGATAAATATATGAAATAATAATGATGCTAAGTCACGTTCAAATGGAGCATGTATAACTTGCCTATAAAACGTTGATTTAATCAAAGGTGCGGATACTAGCCTCATCATCGTGTGAGGTCTTGTTTCTACAGGGGACTCAACAATGAGAGTTCTTAAACCCCTATTCATTGAGGCTGCAATTCAACTAAATGTGCCGAACCAATTAGATTTCACTTTTCACGAAGCCAAGTCCGAATTTGCTCCGCATTCGAACTTAGCTTGGTGGGGGGCATTTGTTTGACGTGTTTTTGGTTTTAAATATTTTAAACCAAGCTCATTAATTGCCAAGACTTGGTGAAAAAGAGAAAATAAGGAAATGGGAAAGAAGCTAATAGGCTGCATGTCCTATTCATTGTACGTGACCACAAGCCGCCGGTTGGAGCTTTACGTGAGGGCCATCTATACGAACGGGATGAGCTAGGGCCGCCATGACACGAGGCGTCCAGGACATGGTGTCCGACGTATTCGCTGTGGCCGTATCTGAGTACACATGTATGTACGCAAGCCGACGAACCAGGCACACAGTCCTTCACGGTCGAAAGCCAGGGCGAGTTCAAATTGCCTCAGCCCATGAGAGGATATCCGGCCAGAGAAGTAACAATACGTATACACGTATGTGCATGAGACTCGTGCAAGATTAAGAAATCATCAACACATGCACATATTTGGACTCGTAACCCTTGACGCCGGCTCCACATGGCGGCTAGCGTCCGGAGATAAGTCTCGTTTTGGATAAAGCACTAATCAACCTAGTTCCTAAGCAAGTTAACAACTCGCACACCTTACGCCAACAAACTTTGGCGGCGCCGAGCTCCCGCGGCGCCGCACCCTAGCCCCGGCTTATATAAACCCACCGCCTCACACGAGAAAGGGGAATAACCGAAGGTCCTCCGAAGCACTACCCCGCAGTACACCCTCGAGAGGAGCTTCCACATCCGTCCGCCGAGGCCGCCGGGATGAGAAGCGGTCGCCGACGCCGTCCACCTCCGAGTCAAGACCGTCGACTTCCCTGGAGCACTGCGAAGTCGGCGAGCGCGTCGAGGAGCGAGGCGACATGGCTCCTTTGTTCGTCTTCGGCGCTACAGGTTGATTACGGTTTCCATCTATATCTTTGTCACAGATGCACCATACACGCAGCTTCGCTCGTCTCGCACACCGTCCACTCGCGTCACCGGCAGGAGAGCAGCTGAGGAAGACAAGAAGATAGATAGTGAAGGCAATAGCGACGGCCATGACCAACGGCGTCGCGAGGAGCGAGGAAGTCGAAGGACGGGGCCGCCGGCGCCGGACACGAAGGCGGAGATGCGTTGATTATCCCTCGCGCGGGCAGCCGGGACTTCGGCGTTCAAGTCCTCATCAAGATGCAGCCTCGGTGACCATCAAGACACCCACACCTACATAGATGGATAGGCTCAAGATGCAAGCAAGGAACTCAACTACGGGGCCATGCGGCCATGTACTCGTGCATGTACGTGTGCATGCATGTGCATGCTCGCGTCCTCGAGACCTCGACCAAGTTATGCAGGGAGCGAAGCTCGTCCCCATCCCGAGTACGGGCGCAGGGATCTCCTCTTGCGCCCGTGTGCGTAGAGCAGGTGGCCGGCGACATTCGCCCGGCGTACAGGAAGCAAGATGTGCTCCTCTCGCGCAGTTGTGCGTGTTCATGAGCGCACATACAGGTACCAGAAGGAAGCTAGCAGGAAGAGGCGTTCCTAGAGGCCATGCACGGACGCCTGCTCTACGGGAGGTCGATCACAAGCCAGAGATCAAGGTTCGGAAGTCGTCTCGCTGCCTCCACGCCAGTGCCAGACGAGACAACTTCTCAGTTCCGGCCTACGGTGCTCCATGCATCCGTGATCAACCACTACTACGACTACGCGTCGTTCGTTGCCGAAGAGGACGGATGACACGGGCGGGCGGAGCTGATGTCCCGGCTACGCTAGGCTCATGGACCGACGAGGCCATGGGTGACGCCGATGCCACACCCACCTACAGCACACATGCATGGAGAACGAGTAGCGAAGACGAGAAGACGACCACGACGACGAGAATCGGAGGTGCTCCAGCAAGATAAACTTGCGAGAGATAATTAACTAGGAGCCTTGCGAGGCCCTAGGAACTAGAAGACCACATCGCCCGAGATTAGATCGTCGTCGGCGGGCTATGGAGTGCATACACATACGGGGACTTGTATTTATTTTTTCCGTAAAGATTAATAAAGAAACATGTTCTTTCTTTCTTCTATGTATTTAGTACATCGGCACGCCCGCATTCTTTTTCTCAAAGAGGGGAATCCTTGTGATTTTTCTCTCCAAACGAAGGATAAACAAAGGAAACAATGTGATGATGATCTCCTCACATGGCAGTAGGACTTCAAGAATTTTAAAATGGTTCATCATCTTCCGTGCCTAGCAACATGCTAAGCATGGGGGTAGACTTGGTGGACGAAGAAGACCACATGGAGTTCAAGGATCACGGTTGTTGCAGATGCCGATCTTCCTTCTTCCATGCTAGGCACAATGCTTAAGCATGGGGGAGGGCGCGCTACATCACAAGCATCAAAGGACGGTAACAATTCCTCAACCCTCTCTTTGTCCTTGTCTTTCTAAATGCTTGTATATATGTATATGCCTTTAACAACCTTAGATGCAACTTTTGTATGTCTCTCTTGTTAAATAACATGGCTTCTAGGAGTACAACCTAGTTTTTTGTTTTTGTTTATTGTCATCACCTTGTGCTCATCATGATGAAATAATTTTGTCTTGATCTTGCTCGTTGATATATGATGGCCGTTGCCGCTTTGTTTAAACTTTGTGCTTGTTTATGCATGATTAAGCTATTGCTCTCTCTAATACAAATTTGAAATTAATTAAATGATAGCTTAATCTTTTGTGGAGGTCATGGTAAAAATAAAGACCCATGGTTTCTTTTATGCTCTCAACTTTGGATGGGTCGAAGGACATATTACTTTTTCTTTTAAAAGTCATGCTAACCTTGTCATTAATACCTCTTGCATTTTGATCTACCTATCCAAAGCCTTATATATTGAGTGCAACCATAGATTACAAGAGTTATTATTGGGTGAACTAATTCAAGGCTCGATTCTCTGGCTCGTGACTAAGAAGCTGGTCATTCTGTTTTTTTGCGTAACTTATCTTTTGCTAGCCTATTCTATCTGTGCATTGTGAGCTCCCACATCGGAAGCTTTGCAAACCTCGCCGGATATCCAGCCTTTAAACCAAAATCATCTTTTGTGTTAACCTCCTTGACCTACCTATCACTTGAGTATGGAGACGACATGTCACAAGAAGGTGCTTCAAAGGGAAGATTCAAGTTCCCTCTCATGAAGACATCTGGTACCTACCTTAACACCACTTCCTCTTTGCTCGGGGACGAGCAAACGTCTAAGCATGGGGGAAGAGGTAGGTACTATGCAAATTAGAATTCTAGGGGAGATAAAAAATAATATGATAAAATAAAAAAATTCAAAGCACCTCGCACATGTCAAAAAGAAAAAAGGAAGAAGAAAAAAAGAGAGTAATAATAATCTCCCCCGGTTCTCTAGTTGCTTAAGGATTTTTCAAGGACTTCAAGATCAAGACCCATACTCATTTTTCCAAACATGTGCAATCCGATAACGAGGACTTCATTGGGGCCTCGGGATCATTCTTTTCCATTTGCACATGTCCACCTATCTAAAAGTGTGAGTTCTTTCTCTCCCCCTCCTTCTTGTGAACGTTATTTTTCCAATGACCTTTTTGATGAGTCATGATAAGTCCATGAGAAGATTGCCTTGTTTTGATAATAGTCTCAACTTTCACATCTTGGTAGGGATAAAAACTTTCCTACGAGCTCCAAATAAAACCCTTCCACCTACAAACATGAGAGGGAAAGGATATAGATCAAGTAGGCTTGAGAGAGTAGTGAGATGAGAGAGTTCATGAGCAAGATGCAAGAAGGTTTAAATTTTTGTACTTGGTTTATCTCTTTTATTCACCTTGTTCTTCACTTCAAAAGATTCTAAGACCTATTCAAATTTTGTGGAGCATGATTGATTACTTGTGAAAAGAGCTTAAATTATATCTACCCTCCATAGAGATGAAAGCTAGTTACATTATGGAATTTTAACAAATATAAACTTGGAGATCATTATGCTTTCTCATGTGTGATCAAGTGCAGGGTATGAACAATAAAAGGCAATGCTGATATCCATTGAAAACTTACTCGAGGATGAGCAAGGTTTAAGCATGGGGGAGATGTTGACGGTGAATTTCCGTCAACCTAGAGTACTTGTTATACATTGGTTTCGATTATGATTTGCAACTAACCAGCTACTAGGCATACTAATGATGTAACAAGTTCACTTGTGAATGTGGTATTTGGAGTATGTTGTTTACGCAGGATTTAGGCACTAAAAGGAGCACTTCCGGGAGAAGTTCAATGAGCACTTTGTGAGAAGATCATGAAGCCCGGCACAAGTCAACACTCGAGGTGAACATGACTCCAAATGACTCAAGGACCACAACGTGAAAGCACAAAACTCAAGGGACCTGAACAGAAGATGTCGAAGCTTGCGCGACAAGGAGCTCTATCTAAACCGTGGAGAAGACGACGTCAAGGGCCCACATGCAGAAGGGAGCAAGTCAACAATTGACCAAGAAGAGTCGGGGAGCGAAACGGGGCCGAAACGGGCCTGGGCCGGTGGGCCCAGGCCGGCCGCCCCGGCTTTGTTTCGGGCCCGCGTTCGAGCCCCCTTTGACCTAGGTGTTTCTCTATAAATTGCCTCTGTCGCCGTCGGCCGCCACATCCATCCATCCACAGGAACTCAGCGAAACCTAGGAGAGAGAAATGACGGCCGCCCCGAGTCCTCAAAGTTGTCTAGGAGATGGCCTAGGCCAGCCCTAGCCACCATGGCCGCCTTGCACGGTTGAGCCATGGTGGAGTTCCGGAGCTAGTTGAGGTCATCAATGGTATGTACTCGGTGGAGATGATCTGAACATATTATTATGTGAGTAAAGTACTTCATGTCATCTGATATTTAGCGACTCGATTCCTCCTTTTATGATTTTGCTCTCGCTTGGCTATGCTTCATCTTCAATCTATTCTATAGATAGATTGCTTAGGGTTCTCTTGTAGTCATGGTGGCTAGAGGTGCATACCAAATCAACCAAGTGTTTTCAACTTTTTCTTGTCGAACTCGCCCTAGGCTAACCCGCACGAATAGGAGTGCGTTGTGACAAGACGGTGGCTCCAAAAGGCGGGCGTCTTCGGAATTGGACGGGAGGATAGTAGTTTAAAGATGGCTTTGGATGAGATGCATGTTGCGCTTGCTCTTTTGGCTAGAACTACGACTAGAAGGCGATAGGCCTTAGTTTCCCTTGATTGCTCCTTCCCTTGTCGACGTTCATGGATGCGATCAACCTTATGCTATAACTCATACATCTTTAAGGTTTATCTTCTTATGCAATCAATGATTCATGTTAGGATAGATCGATAGGTTAGATGGAGAATCCTAAGAGTTTGCTTCCGATCCTTGGATTGACAAATCTAGGGAGGACCCTCCTTGGTGAAAAAGGCACCAAGTCACTCGTAGGCTTGCGGTGAACTTGAGCACAGTTTTGAACCGTCAACACTAGGGAAACCCTAGACAACTAGCTCGACCCTCTCCTCTCTGGAATGGTGTCCCTCTCTTCTCTACTCCTCGGCGACGAATGGCGAATGAGATGATTTGTGGCTCTTGGCAGGGGAACTATAAATAGTTCGAGGATCGTCTAGGTCAAAGGAGGGCACGAATGGACCCAGAAATGGGCTGGGCTGACCGTCCTGGACCCATTCTGGCCCATCTCGTGGCCTCCTTCCTCGGTGATGCATCTCGTGTCTTCTGGAAGTGCCCTCCTCTGCATGTGGGCCCTTGACGTCGGTTTCCCCGCGATTTTGGATAGAGCTACTTGTCTCGCAAGCTTTAGCATTTTCTGTCACATCCTCAAAGTTTTCTGCCTTCACAGGTTGGTCCTTGGGCTTCCTGGAGTCATGTTCACTTCATTGCTAGACTTGTCTCGGGCTTCATGGTTGTTGATGGTTCAAAACCATGCTCAAGTTCACCGCAAGCCTACAGGTGACTTGGTGCCTTTTTCACCACGGAGGGTCCTCCCTAGATTTGTCAATCCAAGGATCGGAAGCAAACTCCCAGGATTCTCCATCTAACCTATCGATCTATCCTAACACGAAGCATTGATTGCATAAGAATATAAACCTTAAAGATATATGAGTTATAGCATAAGGTTGATCGCATCCATGGACGTCGACAAGGTAAGGACCAAGTAAGGGAAACTAAGGCCTATCGTCTTCTAGTCGTAGTTCTAGCCAAAAGAGCAAGCGCAACATGCATCTCATCCACTTTAAACTACTATCCTCTAGTCCGATTCCGAAGACGCCCGCCTTTTAAAGCCACCGTCCTGTCACAACGCACTCCTATTCGTGCGGGTTAGCCTAAGGAGAGTTTAAGAAGAACAAGTTGAAAACACTTGGTCGATCCGGTATGCACCTCTAGCCACCATGACTATAAGAGCACCCCAAGCAATCTATCTAGAATAGATTGAAGATGAAGCAAAGCCAAGTGAGAGCAAAATCATAAAAGGAGGAATCGAGTCGCTAAAAGATCAGATGACATGAAGTACTTTACTCACATAATAAATGCGTTTAGATCATCTCCACCGAGTACATACCATTGATGACCTCAACTAACTCCGGAACTCCGCCATGGCTCAACCGTGCAAGGCGACCATGGCGGCTAGGGTAGGCCTAGGCGATCTCCTAGACAACTTCGAGGACTCGCCGCAACCGTCGCCTACCTTTATCGCTCTCTCCTAGGTTTCACCGAGTTCCTGTGGATGGATGGATGTGGCGGCTGACGGAGGCGGAGGCAATTTATAGAGAAACACCTAGGTCAAAGGGCGTCGCGAACCGAGCCCGAAACAGGCCCGGCCAGCCGGCCTGGGCCGACCGGCCCAGGTCCGTTTCGGCCCGGTTCGGCCCTGGTTTGCTCCCTGGCGCTTCTCGGTCAATTGTTGACTTGCTTCCTTCTGCATGTGGTCCCTTGACGTCGTCTTCTCCACAGTTTAGATATAGCTCCTTGTCGCGCAAGCTTCAGCATCTTCTGTTCAGGTCCCTAGAGTTTCGTGCCTTCACGTTGTGGTCTTTGGGTCATTTGGAGTCATGTCCACATTGAGTGTTGACTTATGCCGGGCTTCATGATCCTATCATAAAGTGCTCACTGAACTTCTCCCGGAAGTGCTCCCTATAACCAATCTTCTTTCCCCTCAAGAAAAAGTCTTAGTCTTGCATCCGATAGGGGTAAATTCACTTTGGACAATTTGAAGCCTCATCTCTCATCTCCACTTATATATTTACCTTGCTTCGAATAATCAAATCCTAGGGAAGTCCTGACTAGGAGATGCTCCGGGTTTCTTGGAATTCCCGGTCTCAATGAGATGGCCAACATGGAGAGGTAACACCCCGAACCAATATCTCCGGATCCCGATGTTGCTTCGCAACACCACCGGTTGATCATAAGGTATGAGGGGTCGATTGGCTGCCCAGCAATCAAAGCTGAGTAAAGCCAATTCAACTCCATGTCGGTTATCTTGGTCTCTTTAATTCTCCCCCAAAATCCTCTTGCACATCCATGAGTGAAATACCTTGATTATGGGGTTCTGGATACTACTCCTTTGTCGGTTAGCTTCTCCCACAACCATTCTCCAAAAACCTTCCAAAGTATTTGCTTGCACTTGTACTTGCTCTGGGGCTCCCTTTTGAAAACCAAGCAACTCCCTAATGTACTCATAGGTAACCACTTGCTCATCTCCTTCCAAACGAAATGAGAGACTTGACACTCCTTCATCAAGTATTGGTGCCATGGTCATGAGAATTTCCAGGGCCAATTCCTTGTGGGTGTTTGTCGACACTTCATTGGAAAATTGCACCCAACCCAGGTGTCCCAACAAGTAATACATATTTGTATGAAAGCCCAGCACTTGGAGAGCTGGGTCATCGAAGTTGACGTTCGCCACAAGCCTCTTATCAAGGCGAGTGAGCTTCTTCTCCTCCACCTCCGTATTGATAATAAACCCATACTTGGAATGTCGCAGAGCGTATGGAGGTGGAGAGGATGATTGTGTCGAGCAACGAGGTCGGACGGGCGGCTCCTCCGTGCGTCCTTGTGGTTTGGTGAACCGCATAGACGAGCTTTGTGTGGCCCTCATGCCACCGAGGAGTAGAGTATCGTTCCTCCTCAGTGGTGTCGTGTCCTCCTCCATACTCTGAGGAGACTCGGAGACTGAGTGCCTCCTCGAAGAGCATGTTGATGATGGCTTGGACGATGATAATCCCTTCTTGGAGAAGAGACTTGTAGTTTTCTTCCACATGGTTACCGCACTCTTCCTCACAAATATACCCGGGGTTTTGATCTGGTAGCAAGGCACACAAAATTATTGGAGTATGGACTATTAGTGGACTTAGGATGGATTTTGATGGACGAACCAAAGCTCCAAGTGGGAAGCTATGTCTCTGGAGGTTTTGGACTTAAAGATCAGGAACACGAACAAAGAGTTGGGCGAGTGACTTACCTACCGAAGGGGAGCACCAGGGAGTATAAATGAAGGTGAGGCCGGCCTGGGGTCCTTGCTGCGCCTTTCGGCTCCAGCTTTCTCTAGCGCACTCCATGCTTGCTTGTTGCTTTGTGGCTGTGTGCTCCACGGGGTTGCACCACCCAAATGCTCTCATCCACTCCTTTGCTTGCATGATTGATCCTTGCACTTGATTATGCTTTGAGTCACTTCCATGCTCCTTTTCCTCACATGCTTCCATGAGATTCTTGCAAAACAATGCTTTGGCTGCCCCACCTATGCTTGTCCTTTGCATGTCCTTGATGATAATTGTTGGAGAGGCATCTCGTGATGCATCATGGTGCATGTGTGGTTAAGTTAACTCAAATACCTCCCTCTGATCATGTTTAATGCTAAGAACTCCTCTAATTTCGAAAAATAAAATTAAACTTAGAGCTTGCAATGAGTTCAAATATAATTAGAGGAGTTTTTAAGCATCAAAAACAAATGTGAGTCGAAAATATTTTCCAACTACTTTTATTTTGGTCGCACCGGTATTGTTTCCTTCCATTAGTTGAGAGCAATCTTTTCCCGACTTGATCGTGGGGGCATAGGTTTAGGTTCTAATTTTTGTTAAAAGTTAGAGAGATTTTGAATAGAATAAAATAAAATTAAATGCGGCTTAGAAAAAAATTCTGACTCTAGATAAACCAAGGGATATGAATTTTGAACAAACCAAAAGTTAAGTTTCTAGGTTCGCGCGAATCCTACCATGCGCTGAAATTTAAATATCATCTAAGAACATAGTGTGGCTCTACTCGTGTGTTTTTAGCATGTAAAACAAGTCAACCGTAACATCATGAACAGGATGAAAGGTTGAGGTAGGTTCTGAATTTTTTTGGTTTTGGTTTCCCAAAAAGAAGAAAATAACACATAGGATGGCTCATGTAAAGGATTTATGATCCAAATAAAATATCCAAACAAGATTTATAACTCTAAACATTATCCAACCGCTTAAGAGTCTATGAATGTCTTGCGTGGCAAAATATAAAACCGACTTACTTAAAAGATTCGAAAAATCTTGATCGGGTTGTCCTCCCGGTATCTTATTCTTGACTCGACGAAACGGGTTGCCTCCCACCTAGCGCTTCGTTTATAGTCCATGGCTAGACTTCTTCACTTGTTTACTTCGGATCAACGCTCTTTGCGGGTGCTGCAATCTTGGGTACCCACTTCCGCACTGTTGACGGATAAAACTCGTATCCACCTATGATCCGCAAACGTACGGACCTGCACCTTTTCACCATGGGGATTCACTAGGTTCTTGTCAATCCGCGGAGCAAGGGGATTACAAGTGTTTGATCTAGCACAACTAACTAACTTAACCAAACCCTAAACTAATGTTAATCTAGAGAACTACTACGCTACACTAGAGAGAATGATTAAACTCACAAGATATATAAAAGACACTTGCCCAAGGGTCTACGATACTTGAACATGCAACCGCTGAAAGATACTAAACCGATCTAATCTACTGGGGATTGTGATCATGGTTTTGCCCTTTCCCTCCCTCTCGTACTGTCACTATGCGGAGGTATTGAAGGGTTCTAAGGGAGAAGTGAGATCTATACTCCTAACATGGCATGGTAGCTCACCTTAAGAAAGAAAATATCTTCAACACTAGATGATAGATTGAAACCATAAAAGTTGAGATTACATCTCAAGATCAATTACAACCCATAGAAAAATGAGAAGATTACCCCATCAAGCACTAGACATGGCACTGTTGATCATGGTGACACTTCCGACGGTGTCTTCCTTCTCCTCCGGTGGTGTCGTGGTAGGGCCTCGACGTCCTCCTCCACTTGTGGTTGCTTCCTTCGAGTAGAGCGATCCTCCTCACGAATGATCTCTCTCCTTTCCTTTCTCTCTAGCTTGTGGATGGCCTCTCGGGTGAATGGATCTCTCTCTCTCTCTCTCTCTCTCTCTCTGTGTGTGTGTGTGAATGCAGCACCTCCACGGCTTTAGGGTTGCATCTTCTTCACGCTCAAGAAGGGGGGCGAACCGCCTTGAGAATGGGCTAGGCCAGTTGGCCCAGGCCCATCTCGGCCCGGTTCAGTCGCCCCTTCGCTCCCGTGGGTCCTCTTGCCATTTTGCACTTTACCCCCTCCAATTGCATCAATTTGACGATGTCATCCTCACGTCCAAGGTAGAGGGTCTTCTCGCATGAAGTTCGGTCCTTTACGCTTCAATCCTCGGGGATGTTCCTTTGTAACACTTCGGTCCTTGCCACCTTTGGGAGTGATTCCATCATGCACTTGAACACGAACGAGACTCCTCATTTGCTCCTTTGAACTTGTTGTGACTCCGTTCTTTTAGTCTATGTTTTCCTATAAAAACATAACACTTCCAAATGCACATACAAAGATGAACTTGTTATATCATTAGTGTGCCTAGTGGTAGGTTAGTTCCAGAATCAAGCTCAAACCAAAGTGTAATGAACATGTTTGGTGTACCAAAATACACCGTCAACACGCACCATCTTTGGTGCAGGCTTATTTTCCGACTTAGTCATCTTTTTGGTCTTCACAGACGGCTTTTGTTCCTTGATCTTGACGGATGCAACAACTTTCTTGATTTCCTTCACTTCCTTCTTCTCCAGCTCTTCCTTCTTCCTTGGCTCTTCTTTACTAGTGCGACGATATGGTGGAATATATTTAACTTTGATCATGTCACATACCTCAAAGCGTGGTCGAAACTTGAAGGAACTCCTCTCGTCGTTGATATCGAACTTGATTTCCCCCTTCCCGACGTCGATGGTAGCTCTGACAGTCTTGAGGAAAGGCCTCCCAAGGATGAGCGGTGGCTTTTCCCTTTCTCCCATCTTGAGCACTACGAAATCGACGGGGATGAAGTGGTGTCCGACCTTCACGGGCACATCTACGGTGATGCCCAAAGGATAGTGAATGGAGTTGTCACCCAACTCCAAACACATGGTCGTAGGCCCTAGCTTTGGTATGCGTAGCTTCTCGAACACATCTCTTGGTAGGACACACACACAACTTGCTCCAAGGTTACATAATGCTTTCTCAAACTTGAAGGAACCAACAGAACACGGAATCGTCGGGTATCTGTGGTCTACTTGCTTCTCTAGTCCATTTGCAATAGTAGTGCTACATTGCTCGAACATCATGACGTGATCCACCCCAAGTGTTGCTATCTCATACTTGTTTGCAAGTATATCTTTGAAGTAGCGAGAATATGTAGGAACTTGAAGGGCGTCCAATAGCAGCATGTTGATGCTCAACCTACGCACAACTTCTACAAACTTCTCAAAATGATTATCAAGTTTACCTCAAAAGTAGTGTGGGTTGAGTTGCGTTATCTCCGTGTCTTCTCCCGGTATCTCAAATTCGGGCTCTTCGGTGATGATCTCGATAACCTTCTCCTTAGCAAATACCTCCGCCTCGGTAGATGGTTTAGGCTTTCTAGCTCCCGCGGAATGCTCCAGATCTTTGGTCTCCTTCCCTGAATGAGTTTGAATGGCCTTAGATATCTCGGGACCTTGAGGTTGCCCCGGAAGCTTCCCTTGATTAGCGGATAGGCGCCCGACAAGTTGTCCCAGTTGTGTCTCAAGCATCTTCATCATGTTAAGCACTTGATGGTTAGAGCTTCTGACCTTTGTCACCTTGCTATTGATGTTCTCCAACACCTTGTCTATGGCTTTGAACTTGATAACGGTGTCCTTGTGATCTTAGCTTGCTCGTCCATGTAGTCCTTCAATGGCATACAAAGAGGAATCGAATTCAGAATGGATGAACTCGCGTTAAATTGAGGTCTACCTTGCCCGTAGCGAAAGTTCGGCAAGTCTCCCTACCTCATGTAATCGAGCATCTTGGCTTCCTCCGGGCAATCTTTCTAGACATAGCCATAGTCCCCGCATTCTCTTCACATGTGGATCTTGCTTCGGCAGCCTTTAAATCTTGAGTTTGTTTCTTCTCTATCTCCATCTTCTCCAACCTCCTCATAAGCGAATCGATCTTGCCTTCGAGTAGACCTTCCTTCTCCACTTGCAAGACTCCTTTCATGTTCCCCGTGGGTTAAACTGGAAGTAAGTGTCTGAATGACGTCCATGTGTCATTGTCCGCAATCTTCTTGAATAAAGTGAAAGCTTGGGTTAGTGTAAGCTCGATGATGGATCCTCCCGCCGATGCATCAATGATCGTCCTTGATGCCATGGTAAGTCCTTGATAGAACTTTTGAACAAGATCTTCCTTCAGGAATTTATGATGTGGCACCGCCCGAGTGTACACATTGAAGTGTCGAAAGCTTTCGATACGGTCTCCATAGAATATTGAGCAAAAGTAGCAATCTTATTGCGTAAGCTTTGAGTCTTACCCGGTGAGTAGTATTTCTTCATGAAGGCTCTCATCAAAGCCTCCCAATTTTGCACTGTCTCTG
Organism: Cenchrus americanus; assembly: GCA_947561735.1. Taxonomy (NCBI): domain Eukaryota; kingdom Viridiplantae; phylum Streptophyta; class Magnoliopsida; order Poales; family Poaceae; genus Cenchrus; species Cenchrus americanus. Next base: position 200,900,592 of record OX387240.1, read on the forward strand.
CCGGTTGAGTGTAGAACCATTGCAAAGCTTTTCCGAGTAGTGAGAATGGAAAGAGCCTTGCCCTCATTTGGTTTTGAGTCACCCCGTCCATGTTGAATGTCTGACAAAGTTGAATGAACGCTTGGAGGTGAAGGTTTGGATCCTCTTTACCGATGAAGGGTGAATGTTGCACCATGCGGATTGTTGAGGTCTTGATCTCGAATGACCTTCCAATCTCCGTAAGGTTCAAGATTGGTAGGTCGCTGATGTTCGGGGTGCATAGCTCCCTGATCGCGCTCCGGCTGCGGTTGTGTTCCCATCGGAAGTGGTTGAAGTTGATTCCCACTAGGGCTTGGAGGTGGTGATTCCTTTGGAGACTCTGACGATCCTTCCGCCCCCGCTTTTGGATCTGCAAATTCTAGCTTTTTAGCTTGTGCTTCACGTCTCTATAGCCTGTAAAGTTTTTCTGGATCATCCACAAAAGTTTTGGGTTTGTTGGAGAGGTAGTCGTCCATCTCCTGTTAGGGTTAGCAATAAACAAAATATACACAAAAACAAAAATAAAAACAAATCTAAGAAAACTAGGATTAGTCAAACTAGATTAGATTGATTTTGAGAATGAACAAAAGTTAGTAGATGCAAAAAAACAAAAGAAAACTGAAAATATTCACAAAAAGCAATAAAAGATCGAATCTTGATCACTTGTTCCCCGACAATGGTGCCAGAAAAAGGGGCTTGTTGACGGTGTATATGCGTATCAAACTTCATTTGGATTGCAAGCGGACAAATCCTCCGTCGTAGTTAAGGGACCCGTCTTCCCTCAAGTGTGAACCCAAGGTATTGAATCAGTGGAACAAATGTGTGATGCAAGAACCAATCTAATAAAGCCACAAACACTTTAATCTTCGAAAGGTTGTTGCTTTAGCATCTAATCTATGGAACACCGAAAGAAATGAATCTAATCTATGAAAACCGGAGGAAGCAAGAGATAGAGAGGGGTAGGTAAAATAATCTAGAGAGATTGGATCAAGCTCTTGTTGAAGTTACAAGCAAAGACGAATAAACCAAATTCAATCACATAAAAAGCTTCTTTAAATCGCGACTTCCGTTCCAACTCCGAAGATGCCCACCTTTTTGAGCCACCATTCTGTCAAAATGCACTCCTGTTCGTGCGGGTTAGCTTAGGGTGAGTCCAAAGGACAAGTTGAAGTCTTTTGGTGGGTCAGGTATGCACCTCTAACCACCACGGCTACAAGAACACCCTCTATGATCTATCTCGAGAATAGATCTTAAAGTAAGAAAACCAATCGAGATCAAAGTCATAGAAGAAGCATTTGTTCGCTAGAAATCATATTGCAACTTGATAATTCAACATACTCAAAGGTACATGGACAAAGATCACCACCGAGATCATACCTTGATCTTACTCTTATCTCCCAAAACTTTGACGTGGTCTTCTTTGCAAGGTTCCCACGCCGGCTAGGGAAACCCTAGACAACTAGCTCGACCCTCTCCTCTCCGGAATGGTGTCCCTCTCTTCTCTACTCCTCGGCGGTGAATGGCGAATGAGATGATGCGTGGCTCTTGGCAGGGGAACTATAGTCCGAGGATCGTCTAGGTCAAAGGAGGCCACGAATGGACCAAGAAATGGGTTGAACCAACCGGCCTGGGCCCAATCTAGCATATCTCGTGGCCTCCTTTCTCGGCAATGCTTCTCGTGTCTTCTGGAAGTTTCCTCCTCCGCATGTGGGCCCTTGATGTCAGTTTTTCCGCGGTTTTTGATAGAGCTCCTTGTCTCGCAAGCTTCAACATTTTCTGTTTAGGTCCTCAGAGTTTTCTTCCTTCACGGGTTGGTCCTTGGGCTTCTTGGAGTCATGTTCACTTCATTGCTAGACTTATGACGAGATTCATTGTCTTCTCTCGAGGTGCTTGATGAACTTTACCCGGAAGTCTTGCTTCTAACGCTAAATTCCTGCATAAACATTAACCTCCAAAACCGACATGCATGAACGCCCACCTTTTGGAGCCACCATTCCGTCACAATGCACTCCTATTCATGCGGTTAGCCTAGGGCGAGTCCAAAGGACAAGTTGAAATCTTTTGGTAGGTCGGTATGCACCTCTAACCACCACGGATACAAGAACACCCTCTATGATCTATCTCGAGAATAGATCTTAAAGTAAGAAAAACCAATCGAGATCAAAGTCGTAGAAGAAGAACTTGATTGCTAGAAATCGGATTACAACTTGATAATTCAACATACTCAAAGGTACATGGACAAAGATCACCACCGAGATCATACCTTGATCTTACTCCTATCTCCCAAAACTCGACATGGTCTTCCTTGCAAGGTTCCCACGCCGGCCTAGGGAAACCCTAGACAACTAGCTCGACCCTCTCCTCTCCGGAATGGTGTCCCTCTCTTCTCTACTCCTCGGCGGTGAATGGCGAATGAGATGATGCGTGGCTCTTGGCAGGGGAACTATAGTCCGAGGATCGTCTAGGTCAAAGGAGGCCACGAATGGACCAAGAAATGGGTTGAACCAACCGGCCTGGGCCCAATCTAGCATATCTCGTGGCCTCCTTTCTCGGCAATGCTTCTCGTGTCTTCTGGAAGTTTCCTCCTCCGCATGTGGGCCCTTGCCGTCGGTTTTCCGCGGTTTTTGATAGAGCTCCTTGTCTCGCAAGCTTCAACATTTTCTCGTTTAGGTCCTCGAGTTTTCTTCCTTCACGGGTTGGTCCTTGGGCTTCTTGGAGTCATGTTCACTTCATTGCTAGACTTATGACGAGATTCATTGTCTTCTCTCGAGGTGCTTGATGAACTTTACCCGGAAGTCTTGCTTCTAACGCTAAATTCCTGCATAAACATTAACCTCCAAAACCGACATGCACGAACAAACTTGTTATATCAAGGGGGTTAGTACCAATGGATAAGATATAAAATCGATGCTAACACCGAAGGTAAACTCATGGCTAGGTTGACGGAAATTCACCGTCAACATTCTGGCAGCATCTACATCTTCGAATAAACTCCTTTGTGTTTTCATACATGGTTGGCTAGTAGAAACCACTTTGCCAAATATTTGCATGATTGCGGTAGACACCGTAATGACCTCCATAAGGTCCCCCGTGGCATTTTTCAATGATCTGTAGCCCTTCCTGTGTGGGTTCACATCTCCTCAGCAGGCCGTCAGCACAAACTCAATACAACTATAGATCATCCCACATATGCCACCTACTTTCATAAGCCAACCTTTTCCTGTCCAGCCCTAGTGGTACCATGCAACCATATAATTCAAAATATTTGCATACCAGGGGTTGGAGTCGGTGACCTTTAGCAGCATGTCCTCCCGTAGATAATCATTTATGGGTAATTCCTGCCTGTCAGTATAATTCATGCGAGACAAATGATCTACGACGGAATTCTCTACTCCCTTTTTTATCTCTTATTTCGAAGTCAAATTCTAGGAGCAGAAGGATCCATTGGATCAAGCAGGGTTTAACATCTTTCTTAGTGAGCAGATATTTAAGAGCAGCATGATCAGTGTAAACAATTATCTTAGCTCCTACTAAGTAAGATCTGAACTTACTTATAGCAAAGACTGTAAGGAATCGGATGCTCGTTAGCCTAAGAGAGGGAGGGGGTGAATTAGGCAACTTAAAAACTTAACCTATGGCTTCACTATTTTTGCACAAAGGTAAACTAGAACATACTATCTAGATGTGCAACTAGGGTTGTTCTAGTGTAAAACTCCCATCCCAAAAGAAGGTTTGCAACCTATAGCCATTCCTAGCAAGATACTACTCTAGGAAAGTAAAGGCAAGCAAAGATTAGAGTAAATGCGGAAACGTAAAAGGGATGAGAGGAAGCAAACTCTTGACACGTGATTTATCCCGTGGTATCGGTAGGCACTAAGTCACCCCTAGTCCACGTTGAAGCACTCACACAAGAGTATCGCTTCCCGGCCACCAAGTCTCTCCCAAGAGCACAAACTTGACTTGCCACAAAGGCTAGCCACTTAGGCACTTGTCAAGCTCCCTTGGTCACCTTGCTGCCACCTCCACTAAGGAGCTTCTCCACCAAGGAAGGGGGTCTCCACGTCCCCCGCGTAAAGTGTCCTCACCGATCCACACCAAGTCGGAGGGTCGATGACGATTGCCGGTGAGCCACTTAGGCCCCAAGGCTTCCGGCGAACCTTGTACAACTGGATTCACTCAGCAATCACCTCACAAGGTTGGCACAACCTTGCACTCACTCAGCTATAGGCTAAGCCTTGCACTAAGCACATAGACAAAGCATATGCAAGTCTAAGGATGAGTGATTAAGCACTTGGTTGGATTGGATATGATCTTCAATGTGTCTTGAACTCCTCTGCACTTCCACACAATCCAGCCTTCTCAAATGGGTGAGTGGAGGAGGTATAAATAGCCCAGGGCATCAAACTAGCCGTTGGCTAACGTCCACTAAAAAAGGTACCGTCGGATGATCCGACGCTAAATTTTCCAGGGCGTCGGTTCATCCGGTGCCCCTCCCACGTCACTTAGCCGTTGAGGTTCTCTGACACAACTGCTCCGACGCTATGCACCGACGGTGCGTCGGATCATCGGGTGCTGAAGACCCCAAGTCCAAGTCACCTCTGTTAGCTTCCAATCGATCGTCGGATAGACCGACGCTACCTCTTGAGCATGGAGTCGGATCATCCGGTGCTGAAGGCTTCATCTTGGCGCGTCTCTGTATGAATTCAAACTGAGCGTCGGATAGACCGATGGTGTCCCCACTCAGACCGTCGGATCATCCGGTGCTACTGTCTTCCTTGCTCTTCCTCTGAAACTCGTCCGACGCTACTAAATAATGGACCGTCGGTTCATTCGACGGTGCCTAGGGTTTGACCCTGTGTACCAACTCGTCCGAAGATTGCACCGACGCTTGTTAAATTGATACCGTCGGTTCATCCGACGGTGTCTTTTCTTTTCCTTTTCTTGCTCGGTTTTGACCCTTGTTTTTCTCACTTTGGCATGTGGTTTTCTTGCATTCTTGGGACCTAGAAGTGTCTACAAAGACATGCTAAAACAATATGGTTAGTCCCAGTGATCATGTTGTCATGAATTACCAAAATCAAACTCCGAACTAATGGCATATGAGGCCATGTTCGCTACAATCTCCCCCTTTTTGGTGATTTATGACAACACAACCAAAGCAATTATAAATTTGCAAAAATTGACAAAGTTAGAACCACTTACACTTGCTTGGATGCTTACCATCATCCAAACTCCCCCTAGATCAAACTTCCCCCTTTTTGACCTTATGTTCACATTTTCCCCCTTTGGTCTCATATCCTTGAAACCACTTGTAAGCTTGAACCACTAGCTTGCTTTGGTCTCACATTCTCCCCCTTTGGAATAAGATCTCCAAAAAGTCCAAAGCAAAATGGGTCCAAGAAAACTAGCAAGACCTAGCAACCATAGCTCAAGGAGAAATGTTAAATGCAAGGGAGAAAGCCACATGAACCATGATCCATATGTATGGTATCAATGAAGATACCACATGTGAGAAAGACTAAGGTGGATCACTAGCTCATGAGACTTAGCATGATACAAACTAAGCTCCCCCTAAGTGTGTGCACAAAAGAATACCACTTGTGAGACAAGGGTTGTGAGAAACAAGTGCACAACTACAAACTTGAAAGACAAGGAAGCTTAGAGCATATCATACAAGGAGGTAGCTTAAAGGACAAGAGATAAAACAAATGAGTTCTTGTTACATTACCACTTGTAGATATCGCTTGTAGTCTTTTGATCGTTGCATACCTCCGGGGGATGATCCTCTCTACCTTGTTGGCACCACATTGAGATGAGCCACTTGTAAATGATATCACTAGGTGACACCACTTGAAAGAAGCTTGCATAGAAGACACTTGGGGTACCACAAGGATTGGGAATGTATGAGTACATTGCCTTTGAACTCATATAGAGAGATAAGCTCGCAAGGACATGACTCAATAGCATGAAGCTCATATTGCTATATTCACTCTTTTAGAGATGTTAGATCACATTGAGAGTGAAATAGCATTCTCTTAGAATGAAGTACCGCACCGGAACGCGTCACCAAGGGACTACATAAGATAAACTTGAAACAATGTTAGTCCCATAACCAAACCATAGGATGAGCTCCCCCTAAATGTGTGCATTTAGTGTTTGAATCACCAACCAAATGTATGCACATTGTTTATGACAACAAAAGGGAAGCTAACCCTATAGCTTGCTCATGATGAAAAGGGATATATATGAAAACATGCACCATTAAAGAACAAGTGTAGCTTTCCTACACACTAATCAATCCATGTAGGTTGCTCATGGATTAGCACATGACACAAGCAACCTACCATATGTAAACATTGCAACAAATGCAACCTTAACAAGGCAATGGAGCTACAATGATACTAGAGATAGGTACTAGTTTCCATTACCTCAACAGGGGAACTTGGGCAACACGTGTCCAATTTGCAAGCTTGGCTTATAGGCTTGAATCTTCTCATCTTCTTTGTGCCAAGCCTCCCAAGTCCCCGCGCTCATGGCCTTCAAGTGGCCTTCGGAACCCAAACCATTTGAGGTCCCTTCATGTTGATGATGACTTCCTTGGGCACCCAAATGGGTTGGTTCCAACCCCGCTCCTCCTTCATCTTCCCAACCTTGTGTGCAACCACCTTGCCATTAGCCTTCTTCTTGATGACGTAGGTGTTGATCTTGGTCTTGTTCTTGCAATTGGGCTTGGTGTAGATGAGGGAGCTCTTGAAGGTGGGCTTCAACTTCTTCTTCTCGCCCTTGTCCATCTTCTTGACAAATTGAGGGCATTTGTAGAACTTGTGCCCTTCTCCATGGCACTTGTAGCAAGTCATGGTTGCACCCTTCTCAAGCTTCTTCACCATGGGATCACGGTTATCTTGAGAAGGTTGGACTTTTCTTTTCATGTCTTGAGAGATGTCTACTTGTTCTTCATCGTTCTTGCCCTTTCCCATCAAGTTTGCCAACCTCTCTCGGAACCATTTTACTTCTCGCTTGAGCTCATCATTTTCCTTGCCTATCAGAGAATCACATGTTTCAACAACAACATCCGCATTGCAAGATGGTGAGCAAGATTCATCAATTAAATCAATGCAAGAAGTTGAAGCATCTACCTTGGAGATAGGAATTGCGCAAGGGATAGATGTTTCATCAAGCTCAAAGGAATTACTTGTTTTAGTCTCATTGTTCTCAAGCTTAGCTTTTAGCTCATCACACTCCTTGCTAAGCAATTTGAATTTGCACAACAAATGTTCATAATTTGTAGCAAGGGTGGCACTAAGATCATTGAGAGCATTGAGTTCTTTAATTTCATTAGCTTGTTTATCAAGCATTCCTTTTTACTCATGGACTAGCTCAACAAGATCATCGAGAGAGGTGGTGTCGAATTCGTCATCACTTACATTGCTCTCCATACCTTTGGCCATAAGGCACATGTGTAGTGATGACGGAGGACCTTGCATGAAGCGGGTGGTGAAGTTCTTTCTTGATTCATCACTTGAGGTAGAAGAACTTGATTCTCCACCACTTGTCCACTCACGGACGACGATAGTTGCTTCTTGCCTTGGTCTCCTCTCCTTGACCACCTTTTTCTTGGGCTTGTGCTCGATCTTGGTGAACTTGATGTGTTGATGATGACACCCTTCTCTCAAGTGGATGTTGTAGTCGTACATGTTGACTTTCTTCACATACTTTAAGATCTTCTTCACGTACTCGGCCACCATAGATTCAACCTCTTCATCACTTGAGGAATCTTCATCGTCACCATCATCACCATCATCCTCGCTTGAGCTTCCATGAGTAGCCATCCTACTCAACATCTTCTCTTGTTGGCTTGAGAGAGCATGGCATGTGCTTGGAGAAGATGGTTCTTGGGGCTTTTCTTGGGGCGCCTTCTTTGACTTGGGCATAAGTTGAAGCTCATGTGCCATGATCTTGCTCAAGATATGAGATGGCTTCAATTCTTCGAGCTTCTTCTCGTAGATGATTGCCTTCACCAAGTCATAATCGGGCTTCCAGAGACTTTAAAGGATCTTGCGGTTGATGTTCAAGTCCGTGATGTCCTTCACACCTAAAGCATTGATCTCATTGACAAGCACATTTAGGCGTGAGTACATAGATTCGGCATTCTCATTAGCAAGTTTATTAAAGCTATTGAATTCCTCAAGGAGACAACCGTAGCGTTCATTAGCAACTTCTTTTGAACCTTCATTTTGGTCCTTGATGGTTTTCCATAGCTCATGCATTCTCACAAGTAAAAACTCTATTGAAAACACCTACATCTAATGAGGACAAAATGATACTCTTAGCAATTACATCAAATTGCTTTTCCTTTCTAGTACCATTTTTCATGCCCTCGTCGGTGACTCTCCAAACATCAAGGTCCTTTGCTTGGAGAAAGGCCTCCATGAGAACCTTCCACCGAGGATAGCCCGTGCCATCGAAATGTGGAGCCAAACCTATGGTACCCACCCCTTTCATTCCTCTATAGAGTAACTCACTAGGCGGTGAAGCCTAACCGTTCCAATGAGTCGGTTTTCACAATTTACCAATCGAATTGGCGTTTCCTTGTGAAGAAAGTGAGTCCCGGCTCTGATACCACTTGTAAGGAATCGGATGCTCGTTAGCCTAAGAGAGGGAGGGGGTGAATTAGGCAACTTAAAAACTTAACCTATGGCTTCACTATTTTTGCACAAAGGTAAACTAGAACATACTATCTAGATGTGCAACTAGGGCTGTTCTAGTGTGAAACTCCCATCCCAAAAGAAGGTTTGCAACCTATAGCCATTCCTAGCAAGATACTACTCTAGAAAAGTAAAGGCTAGCAAAGATTGCAATAGAGTAAATGCGGAAACGTAAAAGGGATGAGAGGAAGCAAACTCTTGACGCGTGATTTATCCCGTGGTATCGGTAGGCACTAAGTCACCCCTAGTCCACGTTGAAGCACTCACACAAGAGTATTGCTTCCCAGCCACCAAGTCTCTCCCAAGAGCACAAACATGACTTGCCACAAAGGCTAGCCACATAGGCACTTGTCAAGCTCCCTTGGTCACCTTAATGCCGCCTCCACTAAGGAGCTTCTCCACCAAGGAAGGGGGTCTCCACGTCCCCCGCGCAAAGTGTCCTCACCGCTCCACACCAAGTAGGAGGGTCGATGACGATTGCCGGTGAGCCACTTAGGCCCCAAGGCTTCCGGCGAACCTTGTACAACTGGATTCACTCAACAATCACCTCACAAGGTTGGCACAACCTTGCACTCACTCAGCTATAGGCTAAGCCTAGCACTAAGCACATACACAAAGCATATGCAAGTCTAAGGATGAGCGATTAAGCACTTGGATGGATTGGATATGATCTTCAATGTGTCTTGAACTCCTCTGCACTTCCACACAATCCAGCCTTCTCAAATGGGTGAGTGGAGGAGGTATAAATAGCCCAGGCATCAAACTAGCCGTTGGCTAACATCCACTGAAAAAGGTACCGTCGGATGATCCGATGCTAAATTTTCCAGGGCGTCGGTTCATCCGGTGCCCCTCCCACGTCACTTAGTCATTGAGGTTCTCTGACACAACCGGCTCGACGCTATGCACCGACGGTGCGTCGGATCATCCGTGTCTTCGAAGACCCCGCGTCCAAGTCGCCTCTTTAGCTTCCAATCGACCGTCGGATAGACCGACGCTACCTCTTGACCATGGTGTCGGATCATCCGGTCTCGAAGGCTTCGTCTTGGCGCGTCTCGTATGAATTCAAACCGAGCGTCGGATAGATCGATGGTGTCCCCACTCGGACCGTCGGATCATCCGGTGCTACTTTCTTCCTTGCTCTTCCTCTGCAACTCGTCCGACGCTACTAAATAATGGACCGTCGGTTCATCCGACGGTGCCTAGGGTTTGACCCTATGTACCAACTCGTCCGACGATTGCACCGACGCTTGTTAAATTGATACCGTCGGTTCATCCGACGGTGTCTTTTCTTTTCCTTGCTCGGTTTTGTCCCTTGTTTTTCTCACTTTGGCATGTGGTTTTTTTTTGCATTCTTGGGACCTAGAAGTGTCTATAAAGACATGCTAAAACAATATGGTTAGTCCCAGTGATCATGTTGTCATGAATCACCAAAATCAAACTCCGAACTAATGGCATATGAGGCTATGTTCGCTGCAAAGACGACATCCAGGAGCTCCTTTTAGTAGTGGCATAGTTGAGCTGAGCTCTTGTCATGGTCTTACTCGCATAAGCTATGGCGTGATGCTTTTTGTCCTTAGTTTGTCCTAACACGACCCCTACAACATAGTCACTAGCATCACAAGTAATCTTGAATGGCGGCATCCAATCGGGGGGCTGGATGATTGGCGTTGAGATGAGTGCCTTCTTTAGGGTGGTAAAAGCTTTCATACACTCATCTGTGAACTCAAATGGGTAATGTTGGGTTTCAGGCCCATTTTAATTGCTTGCTGAACTTATAGTTGTACACAACTACAGATAATTTGCGACTTTGCATTACAGTTTCGACATTCAACTGACGACAAACATTTTTTTCTAGTTGCATCAAAACCAGTAGATTGACTGGCACTGCCGAACGGAATCGGCACTTGTTTGCAGGAGCAATTTCATCCTTCAATCAAAAATGAAAATTGGAAGAGAATTTTGCTCGAGGGGCATCGTTGTGGAGGTTCAAACTTGCTTGATTCCATGGCAGATAGCTGAGGCCAGCGTCATGCTGCTCAGGGAGTTCAGTTCAGCTCAGTTCACGGACGCATCAACAGCTCGACATCGACGGGCTCTAAGCTTCCATGTAGCATGCGTGTTTCATCCATCAATGGCCGCTCGAACTCAATCCAGGATGGCCAGAAGCGAAGAAATCACAGACAAGAACTAGATAATGACAGACAAGTTTGACAAGCTCAATTCAATTGGGTTGTTCTGCACAAATTGTGCTCAATTGTCCTAAATCCTATTTCGTACCTATATGTGTGATAAGAATCCACACACCGAATCAAGTACTAGCACGCAATTGACTCGGTTGCGCATACAGGAAATTTGGTGGAAGAAATAAGAATGATGATGTGCCATCGCCGTCTCCCGGCGGCGGCGCCGCCGCCGACGCGCTATCTGAACCCCTTCCTGAACGAGTACCTCCCCTGCTTCGCCGCGGCCCCGTCCGATGATCCAGCCCGCGCGGGCACGGCCACCGGCAGCTCCGCCTCAGCAAGCGCCAGCAGAGCGGCCGGCGGAGACCGGGACGGTGCGGCGAGGAAGAGCCCCGTAATGTCGCGAAGCGGCTGCCGCCTCCGCGCCGCCTTGCCCCCCGACCTCTTCATCGCCGTGTGGATCTTGACGGAGATGCCCCGCGCGGCGGCCGGCGGCGGAGCGTTCTCCTTGTCGCCGCCGCTGCAGGAGCCGAGGTTGAGGACGGCCATCTAGGACGGATGGATTGGACTCCGTTCGGGCTAGGAGCTCGGCTCGGGTGGAGGTGGCAGGAGAGGCGATCTTGCGGCGGGGTAAAGAGGGAGGTCGCTTGTATTTGTAATTGGGTCGGAGGACGGAGGAGGGCGTGCCGCCATGGCTCTGAAATTTTGGGGCCTTGGGAGGGAGTGGGAAATGGCGGAGATCACTCCATTGAATCTTTGGAAGAAGCGGCGGACTCGATTTTCAGATTTGGATTCGAGAGCGCGGAGGTGGGTGATGAATATGGAGGGAGGGAGGGAGGCGGAGCCTGCAAAAGTTGGCTGCCGCCTGGCGCCCTGGCGGTGGCGGGCGCGGCAGCGGTGGGGGTGCTTTTCCGCTTTTGGCCAATTGGCCTCTGGGCTTCTGGGAAGGCTAGAAATTTTCCTGCCCGGTTGGTAGGCTTCTTTCCCCAGGATTTGCGCCAAATTTGAGCGCGCCAACGTCAGCGCCAACAACCAGCACGTGATACGGCGCTGCTGATTGGTGACTTGTGCATTTGGACGGTACGCAGGAAGTACAACAAAAGAAGACAGCCAGATACCAGATAGGTGCATCTCAATGCAAATTCGGTGGAATGATGCAATGTCTGGAGTCTCCGAGAAAGATAAGATTAAGAAGGTATCAATTATAATATACACGGCATGGAACTTATGGAAGGAGCACAATAGGAGGGTATTTGAGAAGAAAACGGCTACACCAAGAAGAGTATTTGAACTTATCAAAGAAGAAATCGCCATCAGAGTTAACGCTTGCGGTTCGGCGCAGGAGCCTGCTAGGCTACGGATATTGTAATGGTGTACCCTTCATGAGTCAAGAGTCTCTTTTTTTTTCCGGTTTGTAATCAACATTGTAACAAACTGCACTCTCATATGACATAGGGCTCCTACTTATTTTTTTTAAAAAAAAAACTCCTTTTTTTCCTATATCCACGTACTTGCGTTTCATAAGATGCGGTTGCTCAAAATTTTATAAATTGTATTGACTATAAAAAAGGAAACAGTATAAGCTTGGAGCCTTGTGTTGAACCTCGAGCCTTCAGCACTCTCTTTTTTACTCCTTCCATGTAGCGCGCCAAAGTACTTCTTTCTTTTTTTTTCTTTATGAGCTCTCCATTTTATGACTTTTGAGTCAATGTTTTTCAGAACGCAAAACTAAACGGAGAGCCCTCTCGATTTAGTGCTAAATCGAGAGCCCTCTTGTTACTTTGTGCTACAACAGCTAAAGGTAACTGCAAAGAGAAAAACACAGAAGAAAGTACCAGCGGAATTCATGCTTCTTCTCCAACTCCGGCGGGTTGTGGGTGGGGCGGCCGTCGGCGGGTCGCTGGCGGGCGCGGGCGGCGGTGGAGGAGGTGGCCTTAGGGTTCGGGGTTCGGGGTTTGGGGGTTTGGGATCCTCCATGACCACCGGACATGGAGGGAGGTTTGGGGGTGGTCGCGGACCGGCGGTGGTGGTGGGGGGGTGGGCGGAACGGCGGGTGGCGGCGCCGCCGCCCGCCGAGGTGGTGGAGGAGGGCGGTTGGGCCAAGTCGGTGGCGGGGGCGTAGCTCGCCGGAGACGAAGAAGACAATGCCGGGTTAACGCCGCGGCGGTGGCTAGTGGTGGCCGATCCGGCGGGCCGGTGGTGGCGCAGTCCGGCGGCGGGGAGCCGTCGGAGACGGAGGAGGTGGGTGGGGCGGGGGCGCAACTCACGGAGCTTTAGGAAGGGCGGGGAAGGGGGCGCGGCGGTTGGTGGGCGGACGGCGGCGGCAAGGTCGCCGCCGGCCGCGGGGCCGTGGTGGAGGCCGGCGGTGGTGGGGAAGAAGGGGCGCGTCCAGGCTGGATCCATGCCGGCCATGCGTGAGAGCTCGCAGTAGAGGGCGAGGAAGAAGATAATCAGGGAGAAAAGATTCGTCGTGTGAAGATGATAAGGTGGGTGGGACCCACATGGGATCGTATGTGGGAGGGGGGCTCGGCTCTCGAGTTAGTGCTAACGGGAGGGCTCTCTCCCCGTAGCAGCCTCCTTTTTAGAATGACTTTTCTTTCACGGAAACGGCTTCCGTTAACTCAATGGGCCAGCCAAATCTCTGGCCACCAGTTCAGACACACAAGATGGTGTGAAGTCCCAAAGAACATCATCACCATTGTTACATGAGCTCCCCTCTGCAACAAGGGCATGATCAACTTTATTACACGATCTAGGGACGAAAATACATAAACAATTGTAGCTTCCGGAGAATATGGACCTGAGCTGATAAATGTAGCCGCCCGCTTCAGCAAATCTATAAGCATCACTCTCCATAGATTGCTTCATCATCAAGGAATCGGTCTCCAAAATAATCTTGTCTATACCTTTGTCAGATGCTGCCAGAGTTCCCTAGTAACAAGCAAGTAACTCGGCATGGAATGCGTCTCGCTCATGTTTTAACGCTCCGGCTCTTGCTGCAATGACATCCCCTTCCTCATCTCTAATCACAAAACCCCACCCTCCTGGACCCGAGGTAGCTGAGAAGGCTCCACCAGAGTTTACTTTGAGCCAGTCACAGGGTGGTTTTTGCCATTGTTTCCTTGGGATATGTGGCCCCCGGCCAGCTTGCTATGCATCTCCAAGAACTCTTCAGCATTCCTGTGTATCACATAAGCGAGGTCACTAGTAGCTCTCTTTCGTTCCCCTTCTCGAACCCCATTTCTCTCACTCCACCAAAGCCATAGCAGTCGTACCTGTCAGGTGTCAGGGGACTAATGGGCCGGGTCTAATAGGCCGGCTCGGCAGGCCCATTAGGGTTAAGATCGAGTCCTTACTTAGGGATCAAGAAATCCTCTCTTTATAAGGAGGGGAGATGTATCAATCAAAGCAAGCAAGAGATTAGAAGGAAAACCCTTTTCTCTTGCCGGTCGTGGGCAAAGCCCCGCGGCCGATGTTCCTCGCGACCCAACAACCCTAGCTGCCCCTCTCTCAACTTTCTCAGCGTGAACAGTACCCGTGGCCACTGTAGCACCACGGGTACTATAGCTCGCAACCCTAATTCTCCACAAATCATCCCCTAAATCCTCCAATCATCTTCCCCTCGCATCGCAATTCATAACAGTTTTCCTTCTAATCTCTTGCTTGATTAGATTGATACATCTCCTCTCTTTAAATAGAGAGGATTACTTGACCCCTAAGCAATGACTTGATCCTATCCCTAAACCTAACTCTAACGGGCCTCCCGGCCCATTAGGCCCTTGACACCTGACATTACCCCGCCCTTTTCCGAGCAGCTCGTCCTTGAGCTGCAGCATGGTCACCTTGAAGATGACCCGATGCCACACAACCCTCCGACTCCAAAACAAGCCTTTTACATCTCGGTTTATTTTATTATTCCTAACCTGAAAAATGCTACGACTTTTTTTTATTTCGGTGACTCCCGAATGATGGGCGCCACTCGCACGACGGTCTGCATGTGTAGAACCACCTGAATCCCATGGAGACCATCTAAACGAGAGAGGCGCAGGGGCACAACCACCTGGAGGCAGTCGCGACGAAGACCAACGGAGATGTCCCCGCGGTGGTCGGAGACGGAAAGCTGAGGCGCTAGGTAGCGCGTCCGTCGGTGTTTTAGACCGGCAACCTACTAAGGGGAGGTAGCCGAGCCCCCGAGGTGAGGCGCGTCGACTAGTAGAAGTTGAAGAGTCACGCGCGGCCGCCGAGTCGGCCCGAGCGCAAACTTATCCATCCGGCCATTGGAGGGCCGCGTTGACTTATAAATAGAAGCCAAAACCCTTAGGGTTTTTCACCCTACGCAGCTGTAGCCAGTCCAAACAGACCTTGGCCAGAAATCACCACCAGTGCGTGCCGCCTCCGCTGAGTGAAGTGTAGATCCGAGCGCGCGGTCGGAGAGAGCCACCGCGGTAACCCCCGAGCGAATGCGCGTGAAGACCCCGTGCACTTGGAGGATGAAGCCATCTCCGTCCAAGACCGCGAAGGCCGCCGGCGGGAAGAAGAGGAGCCGTGACGAGGCCTCCGGATCGCCGCGGGGACATCACCTCCGGTGTCCCCGCCGCGGCCGCATCCAAACCGCGAGTGGAAGAAGTCGAAAGCGAAGACCGAAGACTTGCTCGCCCCGCCGAACGAGGGATTCCTCCGCGAGATGGAAGTGGGCATGTGGAGGGCCGCCGCCGGGATCCATACCCGATTGAAAAGAATGAAGACGAGATCCCGATGTTCGCGCGATTCACGGAGCGCGGGCTCTCCCCTCCCGCCGAGCAACTTCTTCAAGGGGCTCATGGGGTACTACGGCATCGAGTACCTCAACCTCAACCCCAACGGTATTTTCCACACCGCAGTCTTCGTTCATTTCTGCGAAGCTTTTCTGGGGATCAAGCCCCATTGGATCTTGTTCCGGAAGTTCTTCCGAGTGAAGCCGCAACCCGGCGCCAAGAACCCGCGGGTAGTCGGAGGAGCGGGAATCCCGATGCGGGAGGACATCGCCGAGCGCACCTCTCATACAAGCTCATAGACTCCAACAAAGACTAGAAGGCAAAGTGGTTCTACATCACGAACCACCATCCGAGGCTGCCGAAGCCGAGCGGGAAGCAGCCCAAGCACCGCCCGTGGTGGAACACGGAGCCGACGATGCAGGAGGGGATCCAGCTCCCCGAGTGGTTGGCGCGGATCAAGGCGCTGAGGGAAGCTGGGCTGAGGGCCGAGCACGTGGCCTTCAGCTTCATGAAGCGCAGGGTGCAGCCGCTGATGGCTCGCGACAACCTGGGGTTTGAGTACACCGGCGACGATGACACGTCGCGGATGCCTGGAGATGAAGTCGATGACGACGACATTATCAACAGGCTGGCGCAGATCTTCAAGGACATGCCGCCGTACACGGCGTGCCCCGTACCGGAGTACTCCGCCGCGCGCCCGCCAAAGGAGGTAAGTAGCCGTACCCATAGTCGAGTACCCATTCCGTGTGAGTAGTCGTACTGATGAGTTGTGTCTTGCAGGATGACTTCAAGAAGTTTGTCTCCGAGCCGCCGCCGCCCCCTCAAGAAGTCGAGATCCCAGAGGAGGGGAAGACCAAGGCCAAGGAGCGGCGTGAGGTCAGCGACAGAGACGATACCGTTGTCGTGGAGGACACGTCCGACGAGGATGACAAAGAGACACTGCAGGACCGCTTTCAGCTGCGGTCGAGGTTCGACCGTCCCGGCTTGCCTCATGTGCCTCTTGTTCGAGACCCGCCGGCTAGCCTAGAGGCTAGTCCGCGCGCCGCCGCGCGAAGCCGCGCAACCCGGCCCGCAAGCGCGTGACGAAGAAGTTGAAGGTCACCGAGACCACGTCCCCGCAGGTGAGCCTTCTTGAGTAGTGTAATCGAGTACTAGTGTCTCGAGTTCACTTGTTGACGAAGAAGTTTCCTTGCTTGCGGGAGTTGCCGCCTACGGAGCTCATTGATCGGGGTGACGAAGGCGAGTGGGACACGGTGGGGGAAGCCACCGGGAGTCGCGGCCCGGCCCCCCTCCGTCGAAGAACTCTTGGCGCGGATGGAGCGCCGGCCCCTCGCTCCCTAGGGGAGCATGGAGCCCGCTGGCTGCTGCCGCGAAGAAGTGGTGGCCGCGAAGCGCGGGAGAGCGGCGCACCCGCCGCGCTGCTGCTGCGAAGAGGCGCCCCGCGAGGCGCAAAAGGAGGCACCCGCCGAGGCCGGGATCGGTGGACATCGCCGGCATCCTCGGTTCCCCGACCGTGACGGTGGTCCGGTCAAGCTTGTAAGTGTTGAGTCTTCCCGAGTAGTACTTGATGTGGTAGTCGTGCTTGACCGACAACCGGCTTGTGTACTGCAGAAGTCGACGGATCCGTCCCGGGAGGGGTATGAACCCTGCGGCGGTGGCGGAAGAAGAAGGCTGCGCCACTCGGCGAGGAGTCCGCTCCCGCCCCTCAAGCGGAGCCTCGAAGCGTCGGCCGCCGAGACTACGTTGCCCGAAGCCGCCGTAGTCGAAGGTGGGTACTCGCCGAGGCCGTAGTATCCCCGAAGAGTAGTCGTAGTCGTCGGATATGACCGATGCACTTGTCTTCTCGTTGACACGTGCCGAGGCCGAAGGGAGCGATATCCCAGCGGCGGTGCCCATGGAGAACTTGACACCAGAGACCCAGGAGGCTGCCGGAGGAGCCCCCGAGCTGATGGAGGTGGCCGCCGGAGAGGCCACCGCGACGACCGGGGGAGAGCAGGCCACCATGCAGCCAGAACCCACTCTGGAGGTGGTCGTTCACTCCCCGGAGATCCAAGACGCGGAGCCCATCCGATCTGCACCGATAACTGAAGCTGCCACGAGTAGTCGCGGCGGGGTCGAGTTGTTGGCAGACGACTTGGTTGACCCGGCAACGGTGGCTCGACATCTAGAGGCGGTCCGCCAAGCCGAGCAGTGGATGAAGGTGAGTAGTCATAACTCTTGGAGTAGTCAATCCTTTAGCGTTGAGTACCCATCTGACATATGTTGTCTGTGTAGGACGTTGTAGAGAGGTCCCGCGAGAAGTCCAGCATGCTTCAAGGCTTCGGCGACACGGTGCTTCGGGCCGAGGCGCTGGAGGACCAACTCGTGAAGTCCCGGAAGCACGCCGCCGCAATGCAGTCAAAGCTGTATGCCGCCTTCGCCAAGTACCACAATGATATCCAGGAGATGCAGGCGAAGGGCGATGACTTGGTGCGGAAGAACAAGTCGCTTCGCAACAAGAACGAAGGTACATCACTTGACTTGTTGAGTACTTGTTGGAGGTCGAGAGTTAGTCTAACCCACTGTTCCTTGTTGTTTGCAGAGCTTGAGACCCGGGTAGAACAGTTGAAGACTTCAGAGACGGATCTGAAGAATCTCTTCTCCGGGAGCGGGGAGGCCCGCCGTGTACTCGAGTTAGATTATAAGGAGCTTGCCTACGAGTGCGACAAGCACATGTAGCTCCATATTGCATCCGATCGTGACCTCGTCAATCGCTACAAATTGTTGCGAGCCGAACGAGGATCGGCGAGAAGCCGCGGGCCCGGTTCGAAGGAGCTTGAAGAAGCCGCGCTCCCCATCGCGAGGCTGCTGGTGCCTCACCCCGGCGGTCCCAAGATAACACCACTAGTGGATCGACTGAAGGAACCCCCAGCCGGCTGGCGGCCTATGTGAAGCATCTGGCGAAGTCGATCCCGAACCAGGTGCTAGCCTTCATGAAGTCATACTTCCCGAAGGCCCCTGTAGATGTAGTCGCTGGCAGACTAGCCGCCAACTATACCGACGAGCGCGCATGCGGAGGCCGCCGGAGCAGATGGTGCCCATCGCGGAACAAGTCGCCGACAAGCCGAATCTCCGGTAGTCTCGTAATAGTTAGCTCGTAGCGAGTAGATGCACAAAAACAATTGTAATTGTTTAAGTATTAATGAAGAGAAGTTCCATCAATGAGTACTCGTGGTCGCCATCTCAGAGTGAGGAGTCCCATCGTGGAGTTGTCGCGAGTAGTCGTACTCGGCAGTAGTCTCGTTGAGGGAGGTAGACAGTAAAGAAGTTGATGAGCAATGGAACTTTATTACTGAAGAAGTACACCTGGATGGCCAGGGCCGTAGTTACGCAGTAGTCGCCGGGACCGGAGGTCGCCTACGGCTAAGTGGTGCTAGGGCGAGTAGCCGCTTACGGTAGTAGATCCATAGGTAGTCGCGTAGGTCGGATCTAGAAGTACATGGTCTCTCGGTAGACCGCCGCTAGAGTCCTTTGTCGCTCGTCGCGGCCCGGGATCCGTAGGTAGCCGCGTGGGCCGGATTCTCGGAGAAGAGTAGTCCGAGACCGGTGCCCGGACCGGAGGCCGCTTACGGCGAAGGGGTAGTCCGAGACTAGAGCCGGACCGGAGGCCGCTTACGACGGAGGGGTCTTGATGTAGTCGCGTAGACTTGAGCCCCGGAGTAGTCGCGTAGACTAGGCGTAGAACCGACGAGTTCGTCGACGTTCCACGAGTTGTTGACATCTTCTCCTTCAAGTGTCCGGGAGGCGGTAGGAGCTCGGCCCGGTCACCTTTGCGATTGTGAAGGGACCTTCCCGTGGGGAGGGCGAGCTTGTGTAGTCCTTCCGTGTTCGGATACGACGGAGGATGAGATCGCCAACGTTGAAGGAGCGTTCCTTGACGTTGCGGTCGTGGTAGCGTCGGATACCCTCCGGGTACCTTGCCGATTGGACGAGGGCGGCACGGCGAGCTTCTTCGAGCCGTCGATGTCAACTCGTCTCGCTATCTTCCGAGACGCCTTCGTCGTAGTGCTCTCTTTCCGCCGGTGAATCCCATATGACATCGGCGGGGAGGATTGCTTTGGAGCCGTAGACCGAGAAGTAAGGGGATTGCCCCGATTGGCTTGGAAGGCCGAGTACGTAGCCCCCAAAGTGCATTGGGTAGTTCTTTGATCCACTTGCCTCCTTTGGAGTTAGCGACGTCGTGTAGCCGCTTCTTGAGAGCGTCGAGTACCATCCCGTTGGCGCGCTCGACTTGTCCGTTGGCCCGAGGATGGGCAACTGAGACATATCGGACGTCGATCCCGCCTGTTCTCGCGGTACTCCCGTAACCGGTGGTTGTTGAAGTTGGAGCCCGTGTCCGTGATGATGCGATGGGGTAGTCCGTAGCGATGCACGAGTTCATCCAGGAAGTCGAGTACTCTGTCAGCCTTGGGGCATGTGACCGGCTTGACTTCGATCCACTTGGTGAACTTGTCGATGGCCACCAATACTCTGTTGCATCCACCTGGCGTAGTTGGTAGTGGCCCAATCATGTCGAGCCCCCAGCAGGCGAAGGGCCAGGTTGGCGGTATGGTGACTAGCTTGTAGGCCGGGACGTGTTGTTGCTTGGCGAAGTATTGACATCCTTGGCACCTTCGGACGAGTTCTTCGGCGTCACCCAGAGCTGTGGGCCAACAGAAAGCTTGTCGGAAGGCCTTGCTGACCAGCGTGCGTGAGGACGCGTGATTGCCGCAGACGCCCTTGTGGATCTCCTCCAAGATGTCCTTGCCTTCTTGTCCGGGGATGCACTTCATAAGTACTCCGAGAAGATGTGCCCCGCTTGTAAAGCTTGTCTCCGACGAGGACGTAGGACTTGGCGCGGCGGATGAGCTGCTCAGCCAAGTTTTTGTCCGCGGGGACCTTCTCGCTCGCCGAGGTAGTCGGGGGTTGCCTCCAATCCGCGTCGATCATCATGACCTCTCGGCCGGTGGGGGATGCACTTGGGACGGTGGTCGGTGGCACCGGCTCGGGATGGATGGCGCGTGAAGCTCGTGGACGAAGACACCTGGCGGGTACTTGAGCGTGAGTAGAACCAAGCTTCGACAGGACGTCCGCTGCAACGTTGTTGTCACGGACGATGTGGTGGAACTCGAGACCGTAGAACTTGTTCTCGAGCTTGCGGACTTCTAGGCAGTAGGCGTCCATGTTCTCCTTGTTGCGGTCCCAGGACTTGTTGACTTGGTTGATGACCACTGCGGAGTCGCCGTAGACTAGTAGCCGCTTGATGCCTAGTGAAGCCGCGAGGCGGAGCCCATGTAGGAGAGCTTCGTACTCGGCTTCGTTGTTTGAGACCTTCCAGAAGATCTGCAGGACGTACTTGAGTTGTTCGCCCGTTGGAGAGATCAGGAGTACCCCTGCACCTGCGCCCTCGAGGTTGAGTGAGCCGTCGAAGTACATCACCCAATGCTCTGGTCGCACGGTTGGAGTAGGTAGCTGATTCTCCTCGCCATTCTCCGCCATGAAGTCGACTAGAGCTTGCGACTTGATGGTTGTACGTGGCTTGAAGTCGATGGTGAGGGCGCCGAGTTCGATCGCCCACTTGGAGATTCTTCCGGTAGCATCTTGGTTACGCGGATGTCGTCGGGCGGGTATTCGGTGACGACGGAGATCGTGTACTCCCGGAAGTAGTGTCGTAGCTTCCGCGAGGTGATGAGTATTGCGTACGAAGCTTCGTACGGTCGGTAGCGTGCCTTGGACTCTGACAAGACCTCACCGACGAAGTAGGCGGGCGCCCCGGACTAGATAAGCATGGCCATCTTCCTCGCCGCTCGACAATGATGCGATGCGATCGACCACATGAGTAGTCGCAGCAAGGTAGAGCAGTAGCTGCTCGCCTTTGCGAGGAGCCGTGAGGACTGGTGGCTTCGATAGGAAGTCCTTGAGCTGGGCAAGGGCTTGGTCTGCCTCTGGAGTCCACACGAACTTCTCTTGGTGCTTGAGTAGTTTGAAGAAGGGGAGCCCCCGTTCTCCAAGCTTCGAGATGAATCTGTTCAAGGCCGCCATGCACCCGGTCAGCTTCTGGACGTCTTTGATGCACGTGGGAGCTTTCATCTTTGGTGATGGCGGAGATCTTCTCGGGGTTGGCTTCGATGCCGCGTTGGGCGATGATGAAGCCGAGTAGTTTGCTCGAAGGTACGCCGAAGACGCACTTGTTCGGGTTGAGCTTCCGGCGGTACTCGCGCACGAGATGCGAACGTCTCTTCAAGGTCGTCGATGAGGGTACTGGAGTTTCTGGTCTTGACGACCACGTCATCCACGTAGGCTTCGACGTTCTTGTTGAGTTGCCTCTTGAAGCAGGCCTGGATAGCTCGTTGATAGGTGGCGCCGGCATTCTTCAACCCGAAGGACATGGTCGTGTAGCGAGACGTGCCAAACGGGGTGATGAACGCGGTCTTCTCCCGGTCTTCTTCCTTGATCGCGATCCGGTGGTACCGGAGTAGCAATCGAGGAAGCGAGAGCGGGTCGCGGCCCGCCGTGGAGTCGATGACCGTAAGGAATCGGATGCCCATTAGCCTAAGAGGGGGAGGGGGTGAATTAGGCAACTAAAAACCTTAACCTATGGCTCACTAAATTTTGCACAAAAGTAAACTAGAACAAACTATCTATATGTGCAACTATGGTTGTTCTAGTGTGAAACTCCCATCCCAAACAAAGGTTTGCAACCTATAGCCAATCCTAGCATGATACTACTCTAGGAAAGTAAAGGCAAGCAAAGATTGCAAGAGAGTAAATGCGGAAACGTAAAGGGGATGAGAGGAAGCAAACTCTTGACACGCGATTTATCCCGTGGTATCGGTAGGCACTAAGCCACCCCTAGTCCACGTTGTTGAAGCACTCACACAAGAGTATTGCTTCCCGGTCACCAAGTCTCTCCCAAGAGCACCACTTGACTCGCCACAAAGGCTAGCCACTTAGGCACTTGCCAAGCTCTCTTGGTCACCTTGATGCCGCCTCCACTAAGGAGCTTCTCCACCAAGGAAGGGGGTCTCCACATCCCCCGCACAAAGTGTCCTCGCCGCTCCACACCAAGCCGGAGGGTCGATGACGATTGCCGGTGAGCCACTTAGGCCCCAAGGCTTCCGGCGAACCTTGTACAACCTGGATTCACTCAAGAATCACCTCACAAGGTTGGCACAACCTTGCACTCACTCAGCTCTAAGCTAAGCCTATCACTCAAGCACATACACAAAGCATGCACTAGTCTAAGGATGAGCAATTAAGCACTTGGATGGATTGGATATGATCTTCAATGTGTCTTGAACTCCTCTCGCACTTCCACACAATCCGACAACCTCAAATGGGTGAGTGGAGGGGGTATAAATAGCCCAAGGCATCAAACTAGCCGTTGGCTAAAAGTTCTGAAAAAGGTATTGTCGGATGATCCGACGCTCTTCTTTTCCAGGGCGTCGGTTCATCCGGTGCCCCTCCCACGTCACGTAGCCGTTGAGGTTCTCTGACACAACTGCTCCGACGCTATGCTCCGACGCCACGTCGGATCATCCGATCTTTGAAGGCCTCGCATCCAAGTCGGTGCTCGTTAGCTTCCAACGGACCAGTCGGATAGACCGACGCTATGCCTTGACCAAGGCGTCGGATCATCCGGTGCTGAAGGCATCGTCTTGGCGCGTCTCTGTATGAATTCAAACTGAGCGTCGGATAGACCGACGGGGTCCTCACTCAGACCGTCGGATCATCCGGTGCTACTGTCTTCCTTGCTCTTCCTCTATAACTCGTTCGATGCAACTAAATAACAGACCGTCGGTTCATCCGACGGTTCCTAGGGTTTGACCCTGTGCACCAACTCGTCCGACGATTGCACCGACGCTTGTATTTGAGGGACCGTCGGTTCATCCGACGGTGTCTTCTCTTTTCCTTTTCTTGCTCGGTTTTGACCCTTTGTTTCGGCATTTTTGCATGGGGTTTTCTTGCATTCTTGGGACCTAGAAATGTCTACAAAGACATGCTCAAACAATATGGTTAGTCCCAATGATCGTGTTGTCATGAATCGCCAAAATCAAACTCCGAACAAATGGCATATGAGGCCATGTTCGCTACAATCTCCCCCTTTTGGTGATTTATGACAACACAACCAAAGCAAGCATAATTTTGCTAGAATTGACGGAATTAGAACCACTTACACTTGCTTGGATGCTTACCATCATCCAAACTCCCCCTAGATCAAACTTCCCCCTTTTTGATCTTAATGTTTACATTCTCTCCCTTTGGTCGCATATCCTTGAAACCACTTGTAAGCATCCTTGAAACCACTTGTAAGCATCATTGAACCCACTTGTAAGCTTAAGCCACAAGCTTGCTTTGGTCTCACATTCTCCCCCTTTGGAATAAAATCCCCAAAAAGTCCAAAGCAAACGGATCCAAGGGAAACTAGCAAGATCTAGCAACCATAGCTCAAAGGAGAGATGTTAAATGCAAGGGATAAAGCTGCATGAACCATGATCCATATGTATGATATCGATGAAGATACCACATGTGAGAATAACTAAGGTGGATCACAAGCTTATGAGACTAGCATGATACAAACTAAGCTCCCCCTAAGTTTGTGCACAAAAGGATACTACTTGTAAGACAAGGGTAGTGAGAAACAAGTGCACAACTACAAACTTGAAAGATAAGGAAGCTTAGAGCATATCATGCAAGGAGGTAGCTTAAGGGACAAGAGATAAGACAAATGGGTTCTTGTTACATTACCACTTGTAGATATCACTTGTAGTCTTTTGATCATTGCATACCTCCGGGATGATCCTCTCTACCTTGTTGGCACCACATTGAGATGAGCCACTTGGAAATGATATCACTAGGTGACACCACTTGAAAGAAGCTTGTATAGAAGACACGTACCACAAGGATTAGGAATGTATGAGTACATTGCCTTTGAACTTATATAGAGACATAAGCTCGCAAGGACATGACTCAATAGCATGAAGCTCATATTGCTATATTCACTCTTTTAGAGATGTTAGATCACATTGAGAGTGAAATAGCATTCTCTTAGAATGAAACACCGCACCGGAACGCGTCACTAAGGGACTACATAAGATAAGCTTGAAACAATGTTAGTCCCATAACCAAACCATAGGATGAACTCCCCCTAAATGTGTGCATTTAGTGTTTGAATCACCAATCAAATGTATGCACATTGTTTATGATAACAAAAGGGAAGCTTACCCTATAGCTTGCTCATGATGCAAAGAGATATATATGAAAACATGCACCATGAAAGAACAAGTGTAGCTTTCCTACACACTAATCAAACCATGTAGATTGCTCATGGGTTAGCACATGACACAAGCAACCTACCATATGTAAATATTGCAACAAATGCAACCTAACCAAGGCAATTGAGCTATAATGATACAAGAGATGGGTTCTAGTTACCATTACCTCAACCGGGGAACTTGGGCAGCATATTTCCAATTTGCAAGCTTAGCTTATAGGCTTGAATCTTCTCATCTTTATTGTGCCAAGCCTCCCAAGTCCCCGCACTTAAGGCCTTCAAGTGGCCTTTGGAACCCAAACCATTTGAGGCCCCTTCATGTTGGTGATGACTTCCTTGGGCACCCAAATAGGTTGGTTCCAACCCCCGCTCTTCTTTCATCTTCCCAACCTTGTGTGCAACCACCTTGCCATTTGCCTTCTTCTTGATGACGTAGGTGTTGCTTTGGTATTGTTCTTGCGGTTGGGCTTGGTGTAGATGAGGGAGCTCTTGATGGTGGGCTTCAATTTCTTCTTTGCGCCCTTGTCCATCTTCTTGACAAATTGGGGGCATTTGTAGAACTTGTGCCCTTCCTCATGACACTTGTAGCAAGTCACGGTTGCACCCTTCTCAAGCTTCTTCACCATGTGATCACGGTTATCTTGAGAAGGTTGGACTTGGCTCTTCATGTCTTGAGAGATGTCCACTTGTTTTTCATCGTTCTTGCCCTTGCCCATCAAGTTTGCCAACCTCTCTCGGAGCTTTTTCACTTCTTGCTTGAGCTCATCATTTTCCTTGCCTATGAGATAATCACATGATTCTACAACAACATTCTCATGGAAAGATGGTGAGCAAGATTCATCAATTAAATCAATGCAAGAAGTTGAAGCATCTACCTTGGAGATAGGAATTGCACAAGTGATAGATGTTTCATCAAGCTCAAAGGAATTACTTGTTTTAGTCTCATTTCTCTCAATCTTAGATTTTAGCTCATCACACTCCTTGCTAAGCAATTCAAATTTGCACAACAAATGTTCATAATTTGTAGCAAGGGTGTCACTAAGATCATTGAGAGCATTGAGTTCTTTGATTTCATTAGCTTCTTGTTCAAGCATTCCTTTTTGCTCATGGATTAGCTCAACAAGATCATTGAGAGAGGTGGTGTCGGATTCGTCATCACTTACATTGCTTTCCATACCTTTGGCCATAAGGCACATGTGTGATGATGAAGGACCTTGCATGAAGCGGGTGGTGAAGTTCTTTCTTGATTCATCGCTTGAGCTAGAAGAACTTGATCCACCACTTGTCCACTCACGGACGGTGAAAGTTGCTTCTTGCCTTGGTCTTCTCTCCTTGACCACCTTCTTTTTGGGCTTGTGAACAATCTTGGTGAACTTGATGTGTTGATGATGGCGCCCTTCTCTCAAGTGGATGTTGTAGCCGTACATGTTGACTTTCTTCACATACTTGAAGATCTTCTTCACGTACTCGGCCACCATGGATTCAACCTCTTCATCACTTGAGGAATCTCTATCGTCACCATCATCACCATCATCTTCGCTTGAGCTTCCATGAGTAGCCATCCTACTCAACATTTTCTATTGTCGGCTTGAGAGAGCATGGCTTGTTGTTGGAGAGGATGGTTATTGAGGCTTTTCTTGGGGCGCCTTCTTTGACTTGGGCATTAGTTGAAGCTCATGTGCCATGATCTTGCTCAAGATATGCGATGGCTTCAAATCTTTGAGCTTCTTCTCATAGATGATTGCCTTCACCAAGTCATAATCGGGCTTCGGGAGACTTTGAAGGATCTTGCGGTTGATGTTCAAGTCCGTGATGTCCTTCACACCTAAGGCATTATTCTCATTGACAAGCACATTTAGGCGTGAGTACATAGATTCGGAATTTTCATTAGCAAGTTGCTTGAAGCTATTGAATTCCTCAAGGAGACAACCGTAGCGTTCATTAGAAACTTCTTTTGAACCCTCATTTTGCTCATTGATGGTTTTCCATAGCTCATGAGCATTTTCACAAGTAAAAACTCTATTGATAACGCCTACATCTAGTGAGGACAAAATGATACTCTTAGCAATCACATCAAATTTCTTTTCCTTTCTAGTACCATTTTCATGCCCTCATCGGTGACTCTCCAAACATCAAGGTCCCTTGCTTGGAGATAGGCCTCCATGAGAACCTTCCACCGAGGATAGCCCGTGCCATCGAAATGTGGAGCCAAACCTAAGGTATCCACCCCTTTCATCCCTCTATAGAGCAACTCACTAGGCGGTGAAACCTAACCGTTCCAATGAGCCGGTTTTCACGATTTACCAATCGAATTGGCGTATCCTTGTGAAGGAAGTGAGTCCCTACTCGATACCACTTGTAAGGAATCGGATGCCCATTAGCGTAAGAGGGGGAGGGGGTGAATTAGGCAACTAAAAACCTTAACCTATGGCTCACTAAATTTTGCACAAAAGTAAACTAGAACAAACTATCTATATGTGCAACTATGGTTGTTCTAGTGTGAAATTCCCATCCCAAACAAAGGTTTGCAACCTATAGCCAATCCTAGCATGATGCTACTCTAGGAAAGTAAAGGCAAGAAAAGATTGCAATAGAGTAAATGCGGAAACGTAAAGGTGATGAGAGGAAGCAAACTCTTGACACGCGGTTTATCCCGTGGTATCGGTAGGCACTAAGTCACCCCTAGTCCACGTTGTTGAAGCACTCACACAAGAATATTGCTTCCCGGTCACCAAGTCCCTCCCAAGAGCACCACTTGACTCACCACAAAGGCTAGCCACTTAGGCACTTGCCAAGCTCTCTTGGTCACCTTGATGCCGCCTCCATTAAGGAGCTTCTCCACCAACGAAGGGGGTCTTCATGTCCCCCGCACAAAGTGTCCTCGCCGCTCCACACCAAGCCGGAGGGTCGATGACGATTGCCGGTGAGCCACTTAGGCCCCAAGGCTTCGGCGAACCTTGTAAAACTGGATTCACTCAAGAATCACCTCACAAGGTTGGCACAACCTTGCACTCACTCGCTCTAAGCTAAGCCTAGCACTAAGCACATACACAAAGCATGCACTAGTCTAAGGATGAGCAATTAAGCACTTGGATGGATTGGATATGATCTACAATGTGCCTTGAACTCCTCTCGCACTTCCACACAATCCAGCAACCTCAAATGGGTGAGTGGAAGGGGTATAAATAGCCCAAGGCATCAAACTAGCCGTTGGCTAAAAGCTGCGCTGAAAAAGGTACCGTCGGATGATCCGACGCTATGCTTTTCCAGGGCGTCGGTTCATCCGGTGCCCCTCCCACACCACGTAGCCATTGAGGTTCTCTGACACAACTGCTCCGACTCTATGCTTCGACGCTACGTCGGATCATCCGGTGCTGAAGGCCTCGCGTCCAAGTCGGTACTGTTAGCTTCCAACAGACCGTCAGATAGACCGACGCTATGCCTTGACCAAGGCGTCGGATCATCCGATGCTGAAGGCTTCACCTTGGCGCGTCTCTCGTATGAATTCAAGGCGAGCGTCGGGTAGACCGACGGGGTCCTCACTCGGACCGTCGGATCATCCGGTGCTACTCGTCTTCCTTGCTCTTCCTCCGTAACTCGTCCGACGCAACTAAATAACGGATCGTCGGTTCATCCGACGGTTCCTAGGGTTTGACCCCGTGCACCAATTCGTCCGACGATTGCACCGACGCTTGTATTTGAGGGACCGTCGGTTCATCCGACGGTGTCTTCTCTTTTCCTTTTCTTTCTCGATTTTGACCTTTTGTTTTGGCATTTTGCATGGGGTTTTCTTGCATCCTTGGGACCTAGAAATGTCTACAAAGACATGCTCAAACAATATGGTTAGTCCCAATGATCATGTTGTCATGAATCGCCAAAATCAAACTCCGAACAAATGGCATATGAGGCCATGTTCGCTACAATGACTTGGTCAATCCGCGGCAACCCGAAGGGGTCCTTGGGGCGAAAGGCATGTTGAGATTGGTGTAGTCGACGCACATCCTCCACTCGTTCGAGTTCTTCTTGCGGACGAGGACGGGGTTGGCAAGCCACTCGGGATGGAAGACTTCTCCCGATGAAGCCGGCCGCGAGTAGTTTGGCGAGTTTCTTCTTGATGGCGTCCCATCCGTCGTCGGCGAAACGGCGGAGGTGTTGTTGCTTGGGGGTGGCCTTAGGATCGACGTTGAGGCAGTGCTCAATCAACTCCCTGGGCACTCCTGGCATGTCCGCTGGCTTCCACGCGAAGATGTCACGGTTAGCCCGGAGGAAGTTGATGAGCGCGTCTTCCTATTTGGGGTCGAGGCCGGCCCCGATGGTGGTGGTCTTGCTGCTGTCGCCTGTCCCGAGGTCGATCGTCTTGACCAGAACCTCCTCAGCTGGCTGAGGCTTGTTGGCTTTGTCAGACTTCTCAGGGATGTCGAGTTCACTTGTGGCAAGTTTCTTCGACGCGGCGTAGACCTCCATCATAGCGTTGGGTACTTGATTTGTGGAGGTGATCTCCACGGCTTCGTGTCGCGCTCGTGCGAGATCTTCAAGTCCCTTTAGAGAGAGAGTACACCTGCCGGGCTTGGCATCTTGAGTACCAAGTAGGTGTAGTGGGGCACCACCATGAACTTGGCGATGGCCGGTCTGCCGAGGATGGCATGGTAGGATGTCTCGAAGTCCGCGACCTCGAACTTGATGTACTCGGTACGATAGTTGTCCCGAGATTCCCCGAAGGTAACTGGCAGGACCACTGAGCCCAGCGGGATAGCCGCGTTACCGGGGACGATGCCGTAGAAAGGCGTGTTGCTCTTGGTGAGCATGTGGGTGATGTCGAGCTTCATCTTCTTCAAGGTCTTGGTGAAAAGGACGTTGAGCCCGCTTCCACCGTCGATGAGGACCTTGTTGAGCTTGGAGCCCGCGACCACCGGCTTCAGGACGAGAGGGAACCGCCCTGGTTCGAAGAACCTGGTCCATTGATCTGCGCAGGAGAAGGTGATGGGTACCTCCGACCACCTAAGGGGGGTCGGTACCACTGGTTCAATGCTCATGACTTCTCTACGAGTAGCCTTCTCGCTCCCGTCCGTTGGGTAGTCCGCCGAAGAGGACGTTGACGAGCCTTGTCGGGTTCCCGGAAGTCGTCGTTGTCTCTGTCGTTCTTCTTCTTGCGCTTCTTGTCGTGAGGGTGCGGTGGCTGCGGGAGTACTCTTGAGTGCTCGCCCGAGTTGGTAGCACCGCTCGGTAGTGTGGTTGTCGTCCAGATGCCACGGGCACTTCTCCTTCGGCAAGTCTTTGAAGCCGCCGAAGTTCTTCTTCGAGTTCTCCTTCGCGGGCGCCGGATAGCCGCGACGGTGTTGTCCGCTTGCGCTTGCGGTTGGGACCCGAGTAGTAGTTGTTGTTGTTGCTTTGCGACCGCCTTGGTTCCCGTTGTTGCCGCCGCCGCCGCCGCCCGTGTTTTGCTTGTTTTTGCCACGGATGGCATCGTACTTGGCATTGGCCTTGTCTTCTTTATCCACCCGGACGTGATCATGTCCTTGAGGTGGGGGATGGACTTGGGTGGGCGACGACCGAAGTCTTTGAAGGTGCGGCGGTGGTAGAGGTCGTCTTGAAAGAGGTCGATGACCTCCTTGTCGGTGACGTCGACTACGGCGCGCGCTTGTCAAAGAAGCGGCACATGTACTTGCGGAGGGTCTCGCCTTGTTCCCGCTTGACCATGGCCGGGTCCATGCGAGTACCCGAGCGACCCATGGCGCCCGAGAAGTTGCTTTGGTGAACTTGCTCCTTCGGTGGTCCCACTTGTCGATCGAGTGCTTGTCCGGCGACTCGAGCCATGTGAGTGGGGCTTGGTCCGGGTAGAAGGGGAAGTAGAGGCACTTGGTGTCATTGTATACCACTTGATAGAGGGGGAGTGCCCGATCTTTCGGTGAGTGGAGATAAATCCGATTTTGTGGAAGTCGACCCTCACGATCCGATTACGACGAGCGAGACTCGAAGCGCCAATGCAATCGCCGAACCAACTCCCGATGGTTACCAACCTTGCCGGTGCAAGATCGGCCCGATCACGAAGATCGATTCCCGTGCGCAATCGAAGAACGAACAAGAATCCGAGGCGAGCAATCTTAATATCACTCGAAGGTGGAGTTCGATTTACGGAGGACAAGCACGTATTTGTGCGTGGTCCGGTGTAGCTAAAGCTAGATGTAAAACAAAACTCAAGTAAAAAAAAATAACGAGAGAAAGTCTAACTAAATAGGAGTCTCCCGACAGACAAACCTAGGTCTCGCGAAAATTGGAAACCGGGCCGGCGGCGCATGCACACGGGACGCGCGCGCGGCCCGGAAACCGAGTCCGGCGGCGCATGCACCGGGGACGCGCGCGCGGCCTCCCCGGAAGTCTCGTGGCCATGCATGTAGATGGGACCACCATCACGGTGAAACGTGACCACGCGTCTCACGTAACCGACCCACGTACGGTGCACGAAAAATCCTCCGGGTCACGCACGCGGCGGTCCGGGGTCACGCGTCGCACGCGGAACTCCGGATCCCGATGGTATGTCATGCGCGAGTGGAGAAAAACGCCGTAGATGCGGCCTCTCCTTTGGATCCTCTTGCCGAACTATTTTCTGGGCCTTCGTTCTTTAATAATAAGATGTAGTTCAACTCTCTTGCACGAGCCCGAGTGATTGGCCCCGAAGGTGGTGCCCGGAGTGAAGGTGCTGCCGGTGTAGATGTACTTGGTGATGTCCTCATCATCCGCCCCTTCTTGAACCGAAGTCGTCCTCGACGGCAACTCGTCATCTTCGCCCGCATATGGTTTCAAATCTGCAACATTGAAACTAGTGGAAACACCAAACTCCGCGAGCGGGTCAAGAACATAAGCATTGTCATTAATCTTGGTTAGCACTTTAAAAGGACCCGAAGCACGAGGCATTAATTTAGAACGGCGCAACGCAGGAAAACGATCCTTTCGTAAATGCACCCAAACCATATCACCAGGCTCAAAAGTAACAAGTTTTCTACCTTTACTACCAGCAACTTGATACTTAGCATTAGCGACAACAATGTTTTGGTGAGTTTGTTCATGTAGATGAATCATTTGTTCAACATGTGCAACAACATCTATGTGCGGAACGTCCTCGGCATCAAGCGAAAATAAATCAATAGGCGCCCGCGGAATGTAACCATACACAATCGAAAAGGACTCATCTTTGTAGAAGAATGTGTTGCATGATTATAAGCAAACTCAACATGAGGCAAACAATCTTCCCAACGTTTCAAATTTTTATCTAGAACAGCCCTAAGCATGGTTGACAAAGTCCTATTAACCACCTCAGTTTGCCCATCAGTCTGAGGGTGACAAGTTGTACTAAACAGTAATTTAGTTCCCAATTTATGCCAAAGTGATCTCCAAAAATGACTGAGAAACTTAGCATCACGATCAGAGACTATTGTATTTGGAATACCATGCAAACGAATAATCTCTCTAAAGAACAAATCAACAACACGACTAGCATCATCAGTCTTATGAAAAGGTATGAAATGAGCCATTTTGGAGAAATGATCAACAACCACAAAAATGCTATCCCTCCCCTTCTTAGTTCTAGGCAATCCCAAAACAAAATCCATCGAAATATCAAGCCAAGGAGAGGTAGGAACGAGGCAAAGGCATATACAAACCATGGTTGCTCAAACGTGACTTAGCTTTCGACAAGTAGTGCAACGTGCAACAACGCGCTCAACATCTTTGCGCATCCGGGGCCAAAAGAAGTGGGCAGCCGGCACTTCATGTGTCTTGTAAACGCCAAAATGCCCCATGAGACCGCCTCCATGTGCTTCCCGCAACAACAACGGACGAACCGAACTAGCCGGAACACACGGCTTGTTAGCGCGAAACGAACCCGTCCCGCGGGTAAAATTTGCCCCAAGGTTTCCCATTAACACAATGAGCGAAAACATCTTTAAAATCAGCGTCGTCCACATATAAATCTTTCACGGTTGCAAGCCAAAAATTTTAAAATCTAACCGTGACAAATAGTATAACGACGAGACAAAGCATCGGCGATAACATTATCCTTCCCGTTCTTGTGTTTTATGATGTAAGGAAAGGACTCAATAAATTCGACCCATTTAGCATGACGACGGTTCAGATTTGTTTGGGTACGAATATGTTTCAAAGCCTCATGATCCGAATGAATTATAAACTCGCGATGCCAAAGATAGTGCTGCCATGTTTGCAAAGTTCGCACTAAAGCATAAAGTTCCTTATCATAAGTTGAGTATTTCAAGCTAGCACCACTTAATTTCTCGCTAAAGTAAGCAACTGGTTTACCTTCTTGTAACAAAACAGCACCTAGCCCAATACCACTAGCATCGCATTCAAGCTCAAACACTTTAGTAAAATCGAGGCAAGCTTGTAAGAGGGGAGCGTGGGTTAACTTATCTTTCAATGTGGTGAACGCTACCTCCTGTGCATCACTCCAAGCAAAAGGAACATCTTTCTTTGTAAGCTCATGTAGAGGTGCTGCAATGGTGCTAAAATCACGGACAAAACGGCGGTAGAAACCTGCAAGACCAAGAAAACTCCGAATCTGGGTAACCGTTGTTGGTGTAGGCCACTCCCGAATAGCATCAATCTTGCTGCTTGTCCACCTCAACACCCCGTGGAGTAACAACATAACCAAGAAACGAGACACGTTGTGTGCGGAAGATGCATTTTTCAATGTTAGCAAATAAATGGGCAGCCCTCAATGCATCAAAAACGAGCACGCAAATGTTCTAAATGCTCTGCCATAGACTTGCATCAAGTTCGAGGTCGCGGACTTCGAGACATCCTACCGTGCCATCCTCGGCGGACCGGCCATCGCCAAGTTCATGGTGGTGCCCCACTACACCTACTTGGTACTCAAGATGCCAAGCCCGGCGGTGTACTCTCTCTCTAAAGGGACTTGAAGATCTCGCACGGCTTGCGACACGGAGAAGCTGTGGAGATCACCTCCTTTGGGTAGGCTGCACTCAGATGAAGGATTAGCACAATTCAAACAATAATGCAGAGTTAAATAAGAGTGCTAAGCCCGTCACAAACGCTGCTGATCACAAGTGCGAAAGAAAATAGACAAAGAAAAAAACGAGAGGGAGGACAAAGGAGGGAAGACACGCTGCGAGCCCGAAACGAGTTCCTACAGGTGTTGCCGAACCAATCGTCCCTCTTGCCCTGTTTTTTTCTTTTTTTTGTTTGTTTTTTGGCATAAACTGCCTCTATTTTTTTTTACACAGGGGGCACAAACCGGGGCAAAACCACGAGCGACAACTAAGCAGGGCCGCAACTGGCTTGTGACGCGCGAAACGTGGAGCACGGCGGCTGTTGCGTGGTTTCCTTTTTTTGTTTTGTGCAGCAACGCACGCAGGACACGGAGTTGCCTGACCGGGGTGTCTGCTGGCAACCGAGACAGGAAACGGCGGCGGAAGAAAGAAAAAAAAATTGATGGTAAAGGAGATGGAAAAGACACCGAGATCAGCAACGAACAACGAAATTAGCACGCCAATTCAACCCCAACACTTATCGAATGAAAGTGCGAGGCTAAAACGGGTTGCTAGGACAAGGTAAAAATTTTTTGTATGGGTTTTGTGGACTATTGGAAATAAAAAACACTCGATAAACTCACCGATCAACCTGGAATCCTGATACCACTTGATAAAGGGGGAGTGCCCGATCTTTCGGTGAGTGGAGATAAATCCGATTTGGTGGTTGTTGACCCTCACGATCCGACTACGACGAGCGAGACTCGAAGCGCCAATGCAATCGCTGAACCAACTCCCGATGGTTACCGACCTTGCCGGCGCAAGATCGGCCCCGATCACGAAGATCAATTCTGTGCGCAATCGAAGAACGAACAAGAATCTGAGGCGAGCAATCTTAATATCACTCGAAGGTGGAGTCTGAATTACACGACGGCGGCACGATGGCGGCTGTTCGGTTGTAGCTAAGGCTAACAAATAAATCAAACTCAAATTTCTAAGGCGGCTATTGAAAATATAAGATACCGGGCGTCCTAGGGTTGGGGCGACCAGGGGTGGGGCGCCCCCAACTTGGGCCTAAGGCCCAACCAAACTGTCGACGCAGCACTTTGGCAGATTCTGGACATCAACTTGTTTCGACGATTCCCGTTGACTCGGAAAGAATTTTGGCATGCGACCGTTGTTGACTTCTTCGCCTTCAAGTGTTTGGAGGCGGTAGGAGCTGGCCGGTCACCTTAGCCACGGTGAAGGGGCCTTCCCGAGGGGAGCCGAGCTTGTGAAGTCCTTCCGTGTTCGGATACGGCGGAGGACAAGATCTCCAACGTTGAAGGAGCGTTCCTTGACGTTGCGATCGCGGTAGCGTCGAATACCCTCCGGGTACCTTGCGATTGGACGAGGGCGGCACGGCGAGCTTCTTCGAGGCCGTCGATATCAACTCGTCTCGTCGTCCTCCGAGACGCCTTCGTCGTAGTGCTCCACCGCCGGCGAGTTTCATATGACGTCGGCGGGGAGGATGGCTTCGAGCCATAGACCGGGAAGTAGGGGGGATTGCCCCGTTGGCTTGGATGGTTGAGTCCGCGGCCCCCGCAGTGTGTTGGGTAGTTCCTTGATCCACTTGCCCCCTTTTGAGTTAGCGGCGTCGTGTGGCCGCTTCTTGAGGGCGTCGAGCACCATCCCATTGGCGCGCTCGACTTGTCCGTTGGCCCGTGGGTGGGCGACGGAGACGTATCCGACGTCGATCCCGGCTTGTTCTCGCGGTACTCCCGGGCCGGTGGTTGTTGAAGTTGGACCCCGGTCCGTGATGATGCGGTGGGGTAGCCCGTAGCGGTGTACGAGTTCATCCGGGAAGTCGAGTACTCTGTCGGCTTTGGGGCATGTGACCGGCTTGACCTCGATCCACTTGGTGAACTTGTCGATAGCCACCGGTACCTGTTGAATCCTCCCGGCGCGGTTGGCGGTGGCCCAATCATGTCGAGCCCCCGGCGGGCAAAGGGCCGGGTTGGCGGTATGGTGACTAGCTTGTAGGCAGGGACGTGTTGCCGCTTGGCGAAGAACTGACATCCTTGGCACCTTCTGACGAGTTCTTCGGCATCGCCCAGGGCTGTGGGCCAGTAGAAGGCTCGCCGGAAGGCCTTGCTGACCAGCGTGCGCGAGGACGCGTGGTTGCCGCAGACGCCCTTGTGGATCTCCTCCAAGATGTCCTTGCCTTCTTCGCGAGGGACGCACTTCATGAGTACTCCAGAGGATGCGCCTCGCTTGTAAAGCTTGTCGCCGACGAGGACGTAAGACTTGGCGCGGCGGACGAGTTGTTCGGCTGCGTTCTTGTCGGAGGGAACCTTCTGCTCGGCCGAGGTAGTCGATGAAGGGTTGCCTCCGGTCCACGTCGATCATCATGACCTCCCGCCCGGTGGTTGATGGGCGGGGGCGATGGTCGGTGGCGCCGGCTCCGGGATGGATGGCGCGTGAAGCTCATGGACGAAGACGCCCGCGGGTACTTGGGCGCGGGTGGATCCGAGCTTCGAGAGGACGTCCGCCGCAACGTTGTTGTCGCGGACGATGTGATGGAACTCGAGACCATAGAATTTGTTCTCGAGCTTGCGGACTTCTAGGCGATGGCGTCCATGTTCTCCTTGTTGCGGTCCCGGGACTTGTTGACTTGGTTGATGACCACCGCGGAGTCGCCGTAGACTAGTAGCCGCTTGATGCC
Source organism: Cenchrus americanus (assembly GCA_947561735.1). Taxonomy (NCBI): domain Eukaryota; kingdom Viridiplantae; phylum Streptophyta; class Magnoliopsida; order Poales; family Poaceae; genus Cenchrus; species Cenchrus americanus. Next base: position 200,937,247 of record OX387240.1, read on the forward strand.
AAGTGAGGCCGCGAGGCGGAGCCCGTGTAGGAGAGCTTCGTACTCGGCTTCATTGTTCGAGACCTTCCGGAAGATCGCGGGACGTACTTTAGTTGTTCGCCCGTTGGAGAGATCGGAAGCACTCTCGCGCTGCGCCCTCGAGGTTGAGTGAGCTGTCAAAGTACATCACCCAATGCTCCGGTCGCACGGTGGGAGCGGGTAGGCGGGTTCTCCCGCCACTCTGCCATGAAGTCGACTAGAGCTTGCGACTTGATGGCCGTGCGTGGCTTGAAGTCGATGGTGAGGGCGCCGAGCTCGACGGCCCCATTTGGAGATCCTTCGGTGGCGTACGGGTTCCTCGGGATGTCGCCGAGCGGGTAGTCGGTGACGACGGAGACCGAGTACTCACCGGAAGTAGTGTCGTAGCTTTCGCGAGGTGATGAGTAGAGCGTACGAGCTTCCCGCACGGCTGGTAGCGAGCCTTGGACTCGATAGGACCTCGGCGACGAAGTAGACCGGGCGCCGGGACCCAGGGTAGGCGTGGCCGTCTTCCCGCCGCTCGACAACGATGGCGATGCGACCACGTGAGTAGTCGCGACGCAAGGTAGAGCGATGGGCGCTCGCCCTTGTAGGGAGCGTGAGGACCGGGCGGCTTCGACGGGGAAGTCCTTGAGCCGGGCAAGGGCTTGGTCCGCCTCTCCGGTCCACACGAACTTCTCGTGGTGCTTGAGTAGTTTGAAGAAGGGGAGGCCCCGTTCTCCTAGCTTCGAGATGAATGCGGTTCAATGCCGCCATGCACCCCGTCGGCTTCGGACGTCCTTGATGCTCGTGGGAGCTTTCATCTTGGTGATGGCGGAGATCTTCTCGGGGGTTGGCTTCGATGCGCGCCGGCGATGATGAAGCCGAGTAGTTTACCCGAAGGTACGCCGAAGACGCACTTGTTCGGGTTGAGCTTCCGGCGGTACTCGCGTAGTGATGCGAAGGTCCGTTCAAGGTCGTCGATGAGGGTGCCGGAGTCCCCGGTTTTGACAACCACGTCATCCACGTAGGCCTCGACGTTCTTGTTGAGTTGCCGCTTGAAGCGAGCCCGGATGGCCCGTTGATAGGTGGCGCCGGCGTTCTTCGGCCCGAAAGACATGGTCGTGTAGCGCACGCGCCAAACGGGGTGATGAACGCGGTCTTCTCCCCGGTCTTCCTCCTTGATTGCGATCCGGTGGTACCGGAGTAGCGATCGAGGAAGCGAGCGAGGTCGCAGCCCGCCGTAGAGTCGATGACTTGATCAATCCGCGGCAACCCGAAGGGGTCCTTGGGGCGGTGCTTGTTGAGGTCGGTGTAGTCGACACACATCCTCCACTCGTTCGAGTTCTTCTTGCGGACGAGGACGGGGTTGGCGAGCCACTCGGGATGGAAGACTTCTCGATGAAGCCGGCGGCGAGTAGCTTGGCGAGCTCCTTCTTGATGGCGTCCCGTCCGTCGTCGGCGAAGCGTCGGAGGTGCTTGTCGCTTGGGGGTGGCCTTTGGGTCGACGTTGAGGCGCTGCTCGATCGGCTCCCCGGGCACTCCTGGCATGTCCGTCGGCTTCCACGCGAAGATGTCGCGGTTAGCCCGAAGGAAGGCGATGAGCGCGTCTTCCTATTTGGGGTCGAGGCCGGCCCCGATGGCGGTGGTCTTGGTGGGGTCGCTCGTTCCGAGGTCGACCGACTTGACGAGCACCTCCTCGGGTGGCCGAGGCTTGTTGGCGGCGTCGGACTTCTGCGGGATGTCGAGTTCGCTTGTGGCAAGCTTCTTCGACGCGGCGTAGACCTCCATCATTGGGGTGGGTACTTGATTTGTTGAAGCGATCACCACGGCCTCTGTATCGCAGTCGTGAGAGATCTTCAAGTCCCCTTGGAGGGAGAGTACGCCAGCTGGACTTGGCATTTTGAGTACCAAGTATGTGTAGTGGGGCACCGCCATGAATTTGGCGATGGCCGGTCTGCCGAGGATGGCATGGTAGGAAGTCTCGATATCCGCGACCTCGAACTTGATGTACTCGGTGCGGTAGTTGTCGCGAGACGCCCCGAAGGTAGCGGCGGCACCACCGAGCCTAGTGGGATAGCCGCGTTGCCTGGGACGATGCCGTAGAAAGGCATGCTGCTCTTGTCGAGCATGGGGGTGACGTCAAGGTTCATCTTCTTCGCAGTCTTGGTGAAGAGGACGTTGAGCCCGCTTCCGCCGTCGATGAGCACCTTGTTGAGCTTAGAGCCCGCCACTGTTGGTTTCAGGACGAGGGGGAAACGTCCTGGTTCGGAGAAGCTGGTCCATTGGTCCGCGCGGGAGAAAGTGATGGGTGTCTCTGACCACCTGAGAGGGGTCATAACCGCTGGTTCAATGGACATCACTTCACGGCGAGTAGCCTTCGCTCCCCGCCCGTCGGGTAGTCCGCCGAAGAGGACGTTGACGGTCTTCTCGGGTTCTTCGAAGTCGTCGCCGTCCTTCTTCTTGTTCTTCGATCGTGAGGGTGCGGTGGCTCCGGCGTATCCTTGAGTGCATGCTCGAGCCGGTAGCACCTGCTCGGTAGTGTGGTTGCCGTTTGGATGCCACGGGCACTTTTCCTTCAGCAGGTCTTTGAACCCGCCGGAGTTCTTCTTCGAGTTCCCTTTCGGAGGACGCTGGATAGCCGCGACGGTATTGTCTGGCTTGCGCTTGCGATTAGAACCCGAGAAGCTGTTGTTGTTGCTGTTGTTGTTGCGGCCGCCTTGGTTTGGATTCTTTTTGCTGCTGCCGCCACCTTGGTTCTCGCTTGGACTTGCCGCGGATGGCGTCGTACTTGGCGTTGGCCTTGTCCTCTTCATCCGCCCGGGACGTGATCATGTCCTTGAGGTGGGGAATGGACCTAGGGCGGCGTCGACCGAAGTCCTCGAAGGTGCGGCGATGGTAGAGCCCATCTCGGAAGAGGTCGATGACCTCCTTGTCGGTGACGTCCACGACGGTAGCGCGCTTGTCGAAAAAGCGGTGCATGTACTTGCGGAGGGTCTCGCCTTGTTCTCGCTTGATCATGGCGAGGTCCATGCGAGTACCGGAACGGCCCATGGCGCCCGCGAAGTTGCTTGTGAACTGTTCCTTCGGTCGGTCCCACTTGTCGATTGAGTGCTTGTCCGACGACTCGAGCCACGTAAGTGGGGCTTGGTCCGGAAGAAGGGGAAGTAGAGGCACTTGGTGTCGCCGTTGCCGCCGCCGTTCTCGATGGAGAGAGCGTAGCATCGGAGCCACCGGATAGGATCTCCGCTTCGCGTCGTACTTGGTGATCCCCAAAGGCTTGAACTTGTCGGGGGAGGAGCGAGGTTGCGAAGCCGGGGTGAGAAAGCGGGGAAGCCATCGCCTTCGGCGGCGGTCGTCGACTTCTTTTGCCGTAATTCATCGATTCTCCGACGAGCATCGTACCCGCCCCGAGAGGCGCGGAGGGCGTGGCCGTGCGCGTGGCCGCGGCCGCCGCGGCCGCCGCCGCCTCCCGGCTTTCTTGTTGGCCCCGTGGTTGGAGGCCGCCGCCGTCGCCGCCGCCGCCGCCGTCGGGGGTCGTTGCCGCCGCCACCGGCGGGGCACGGTGGGGGACGACTTCCCGGTTGCCGTTGTCTTGCCGTGAAGGTCCGCCGGCGGTGGAGCGTCGACGATTTGGGTCGGGCCCGGGATGTCGCCCGAGTACGGTTAGGACCGGGGTCAACACCGCGACTAGTGGCTTCGTTGTCGCGAGGCTTAGCCGGGGAGAGGTTGGGCCGACTCTCTTGTCTACCCGCATGAAGTAGGCTTCTTCAGCGAGCTTGGCGATGACCTCCCCAGCTCGTATGCCCCGAGCACCCGGCGTGCGATCGTCGTGATCGACATGAGGCATTGCTCGGGAGTGGTGTGAACTCGCTCTCAACCGCTCGAGAGCTTCCGCAAGGTTGCGGATGGGAAGGTTGTCTCTGAGCCGCCGGCGTCGTTCGTTGCGCTTTCTGTTACGTTCGCGCCGGGCGTCCCTGTTGGCGTCGGTCTCGTCCGCAGGGGCATCGACGAGACGGCTCATCCGCGGAGATGTCCTCCAAGTACTTGTACGCGGCCGGTGCCCGAGGTTCCCGGGGTGTCGCCGGCGGCCATGAAGACTTGACGATCGGGGGTACCCAAGCTTGGCTCGAAGGTGCCACCTCGGTTGGTGTGTTTGAGTCGGCCCCGGGCTAGTGGTGTTCCCTCCTGGAACGGTAGCGAGTCGATGTGGCGACGTAGCGTGAGTCCTCCTTTGTCGGCTCGGCGGGCTTGCGGTCCGGCCGGTAGACGTATCTTCGGCCGGCGTCGATCTTATAACCGGCCCCGCAGAGGGCGGCCCGACAAGGGAAGCTCGGAGGAGTCGTCTTCGGACTCGGGCTCCTCGGGGGTCCGACCCGAAGTCGAACTCGTAGTCCGGGTTCGAGTAGAACTCGAGAGAGAGGGCCGGAGTCCGAGACGCGGCCGGGGACGGCGTCGGAGTCCGAGTTGTACTCGGTTACGGGCTCCTTGCCGGCCGGCGTGGTGTAGAAGCCTCCGTGCGGGCCCGGGCCGGGAACGCGAGGGCCACGCGCGGAGCGCCGGCGTGGAGAGGGGACCGCTGCGATGGCCGAGGAGCCGGCTCGCATGCGATGGCCCATGGCGACGTCGGGTTCGAGTTGGAGACGGACTCGAGCTCGAAGTCGGCGTGGAGGTTGGAAAGCGAAATTTCGCCGAACTTGCTTGGCGAGCTTGCCCGTGACAACTTCGGGAAGCGTCACAAGGCTCCGTCCTCGAGTCGGGTTGCATGATCAAGCGGCGCTGGAAGGAGCCCGCGCCATCAGCAGTGCAGACCCAGGCGCCGAAGACGAAGGTGTCGCCGCGGTTGAAGGCGACGGTCGGCTTGGTGTGAACGGAAGCCGTCGAGTTCGCCATGTGATCTCGAGCGAGAGCCCCTACCCGGCGCGCCCCGGCTGTCGGTGTTTTGGACCGGCAATCTACTACGGGGAGTACCCGAAGTAGATGAATGTGACTCGCCGAGATCGGTAACTCGAAGGAAGAGACACGTGGCACACAATTTAGACGAGTTCGGGCCGCGAGGTGCGTAATACCCTACGTCTCGTATGCCTTGCGTAGCTCGGATTGATGGGGCACGATTACGGATGGTGCAATAATGCGCCGTGAGTTGAGATTGGATGAGGTGATCCCGAGATCGGTCCCCGCCTCGCCTTATATAGTCGGGAGGCGGGGTTACAAGTCGGAGTAGGGAAGGAGTACTAGTCGAGTACGTCTAGGAGACCTCTACACGGTGCGGAACGTGTACGAGTCCTAACCGAGTACTACTCTCGTGTTGTCCTTGTGCTCCACGCCTTCGTGGTGCCGTGTAGCGCAAGCCGGGTAGTCCCGTGGGCCCACCGAGTAGTCGGTCCCGGTACCCACCGAGGTAGTGGGCCCGGGGAGGTCCATACGACGGGCGTAGCACCCGAGCCACCGGATGGGGTCTCCGCTTCGCGTCGTACTTGGTGATCCCCAAAGGCTTGAACTTGTCGGGGAGGAGCAAGTTGCAAAGTCGAGGTGAGAAGGCGGGGAAGCCGTCGTTGTCGCCTGCGGTGGGCGACTTCTTCCGCCGCGCGGCTCTTCAATCTTCGGCGGGCGTCGTAGCCGCCATGTGAGGCTCGGAGGCGTGGGCCGTTCGCGTGGTCTCGACCGCCGCGATTGCCGCCGCCGCCGGCCCTCTTGTTGGCTCGTGGTTGGAGCTTCCGTCATCGCTACCGCCGCCGTCGGGGTCGCGGCCGCCGCCGTCGGGAGCGCGGTGAGGGACGACCTCATGGTTCTTTGTTGCCACCCCGTGAGGGTCCGCCGGCATTTGCGCGAGTACGGTTGGGCCGAGCCGGGAGTTCGTCTCGAGTACGGTTGCGGCCAAGGTCGACGATCGCGACTTGTAGCTTCGTTGTCGCGGGGGAGGGCCGGATGACCGTTGTCGACCCCCATGAAGTAAGCGTCTTCGGCGAGCTTGGTGATGACTTCTCCCGGCGCGTATTCCCCGAGCTCGGCGTGCGATGGGCGTGATCGACATGAGGCAATTGCTCGGGGGTAGTGTGTACTTTGCTTTCGACCGCCTCGAGAGCTTCCGCAAGGTTGCGGATGGGGAGGTTGTCCCTGAGACGCCGGTGCCGTTCGTTGCGCTTCCTGTTACGCTCACGTCGAGCGTCCCTGTTGGCGGCGGTCTCGTCTGCAGGTGCATCAGCAGACAACTCGTCTGCGGAGATGTCTTCGAGGTACTTGTCCTGAGCTGTCCCCGAGGGTCTGGTGTGTCGCCGGCAGCCATGAAGACTTGGCGACCGGGGTTGCCAAGACCGGATTCGAACACACCACCTCGGTTGGGGTGTACGAATCGGCTCGGGCAAGTGGTGTTCCCTCTCCGGAACGGGAGCGAGTCGAGGTAGGCGACATAGCGTGAGTCTCCGCTTATCGTGTCCACGGGCTTGCAATCCGGCCGCAGACGAATCTCCCGGCGGTGTGGACGTTATGACCGGCCCGGAGGCGGGCCCGATAAGGGGTGCTCACGTAGAGTTGTCTTCGGACTCGGGATCCTGCGGGTCCGACCCGAAGTCGAACTCGTACGTGGAGTCCGAGTAGAAGCGGAGAGGGGGTTGGAGTCCGAAGCGTGGCGGGGGCGGTGTCGGAGTCCGAGTTGTACTCGGGTACGGGCTCCTTGCCGGCTCGGTGCGAAGAGGGAGCCTCCGTGCGGGCCCCGCCGAGGTTGCGGGGGCCACGCGTGGAGCGCTCGGCCGGGTGGGGGGACCACATGCGATGGCCGAGCGGCCCGGCTCGCATATGGTAGCCCACGGGGACGTCGAGTTCGAGTTGGAAGCGGATCCGAGCTCGAAGTCGGCGTGATGTTCGAAGAGCGAAATTTCGCCGAACTTGCGGCGAGTTCGCCCGTGACGACTTCGGGGAGCGTCACGAAGCCGGTCTCCGGGTTGGGCGGCATGGCGAGGCGGCGGAAGGATCCCGCGCCGTCGGCGGTGCGGACCCAAGCGCCGAAAACGAAGGTGTCGCCACGGTTGAAGGCGACGGTTGGCTTGAAGTAGACGGAGCCATCGAGTTCGCCATGTGATCTCGGGCGAGATCCCCTACCCGGCGCGCCGGCCTCTCGGTGTTTTAGACCGGCAACCTACTAAGGGGAGTACCCGAAGTAGATGAATGTGGCCTTGCCGAGATCGGTAACTCGAAGGAAGAGACACGTGGCACACAATTTAGATAGGTTCGGTCCGCGAGGTGCGTAATACCCTACGTCATGTATGCTTGTGTAGCTCGGGATTGATTGGGTACGATTACAAGATGGTGCAATTGTACGCCGTGAGATGAGATGATCGAGAGAGGGGTCCCCGCCTCGCCTTATATAGTTCGGGAGGTAGGGTTACAAGTCGAGTAGGGAGAGAGTACTAGTCGAGTACGTCTCGAGTCTTCCATACGGTGCGGGACATGTACGGCTTCCTAACCGAGTACTTCTCCTCTCTGCCGTCCTTGTGCTTCACACCATCGGGTGCCGTGCGGCGCAAGTCGGGTAGTCCCGGGGGCCCACCGAGTAGTCGGTCCCGGTACTCACCGAGGTAGTGGGCCCGGGGAGGTCCATACGACGGTGTCCCCGCCGGTGACAAGGAGCAACACACCTCTCCTTCCACCGTCTCCACAGAGTTGGAATACGTCTTCTACGGGAAACACACTATGCGCACCCTTGGACACAGCAGCAGATTGGCACAATTGCCGGTAGCCATCGAGGGAGTCGAGATCGCATCCCTCTGCATCGAAGGAGAAGGTGACCGCCGCCAAGGCTGTGTCCTGATCCCGCATCTGCGTGTGCACCTTTTGTAGCCGCCGTCGTTCTAGGAAGCCACGCGCCGCATCCTGCAGCCGCAACGCCGCCTGATGTTGCGCTGCCGTGGTCGCCGCCTTTGCGTGGTGACAAACAGCCCGATGGAACTGCGACGGGGTGCGGGGCTGAAACAACTGCATATCGAGTAGCCGCCCCACCCGCCGGCGCGTCAGGAGGCCGCGTGCTACCGCCTACAGCCGCACTTCCACGGACACCTGTCGGGTAAGCATCTTCTCTGCCGTCTCCATTGCGAATGGTCCTATGGACAGCATTGGGAGTGCTGCCATCGACGAGGCAGGGATGGACGCACGCGGCGGTGGCCTACCCGTCAGGAGCTCGCGCAACAGCGCCAACTCCTCGTGAATCCCGCAGATGGCAGCGCCATGCTCGAGGAGCACCTGCGTCACCTCCTCGGGTGAGAGGGCGTGGGGGAGCGGAGGAGGGCCTGGCGGCGCTATAGAGAACAGGGCCGACGCAGCCCAGGGATGTGCGCCGGTAGTGTAAAATCCAGCCATGGTCTCTGATACTAGATTGTTATGAACTGCGATGCGAGGGGAAGGTTATTGGAGGATTGGGGGCTGATTTATGGAAGATTAGGGCTGCTGCACTACAGTACCCACGTGCTACAATAACCGCGGGTACTTTTCACGCCTAGGGTTGTGGCGGCGGCTAGGGTTGGAGGGGCCTAGGGAACGCCGGCCGCGAGAGGCTTCACCCACGGCCGGCAAGAGAGAAGGGTTTTCCTTCTAATCTCTTGCTTGATTAGATTGATACATCTCCTCTCTTTAAATAGAGAGGATTACTTGACCCCTAAGAAAGGACTCGATCTTATCCATAAACCTAACCCTAACAGATCCACCGAGCCGGCCTATTAGACCCGACCCATTAGTCTCCTGACACCTGACATTACCCCGCCCATTTCCGAGTAGCTCGTCCTCAAGCTGTGGCATGGGCACCTTGACAATGACTCGACTCCACACACAAACCTATGACCTAAACATAAGCCTTTTACATCTCGGCTTATTTGATTATTCTGAATATGAAATAGACTCAGACTTTTTATTGTGTGACTCCTCGAAGATAAGCACCATTCGCATGACGAATTTGCATGCGTACGACCACCTGGATCCCATGGAGACCATCTGATCGAGAGGGGCGCAGGGGAACAACCACCTGAAAGCAGCACGACGAAGTCCAATAGAGACGTCCTCATGGTGGTCGGAGATGGAAAGCTGAGGCGCTAGGCAGTGCGTCCCCGCTGGTGACAAGGAGGAACACACCTCCCCTACCACCGTACCTGCAGAGTTGGAGTACACCGTCTACAGGAAAGACACCATGCGCACCCTTGGACACAGCAGCGGATCGGCACAGTTGCTGGTAGCAATCGAGCGAGTCGAGGTCGCATCCCCTTGCATCGAAGGCGAAGGCCACCGCCGCCAAGGCTGCCTCCTAATCCCGCATCTTCTTGTGCACCTTTTGTAGCCACCGTCGCGCTAGGAGGCCGCGCGCCACCGCCTGCAGCCGCAACGCCGCCTGATGTTGCGCTGTCGTGGTCGCCGCCTTTGCGCGGTGACAAACAGCCTGAAGGAACTGCGACAGGGTACGTGGTTGAATCAGTTGCAGATCGAGTAGCTGCCCCACCCGCCACCGTGTATCAGAGACCATGGCTGGATCCTACACCGTCGGCACACATCCCTGGGCTACATCGGCCCTGTTCTCCGCAGAGTTGCCGGGACCTCCTCCGCTCCCCTACGCCTTCTCACCCGAGGAGGTGACGCAGATGCTCCTCGACCACGGTGCTACCATCCGCAGGATTCACGAGGCGTTGGCGCTGTTGCGCGAGCTCCTAACGGGCAGGCTGCCGTCGTCGCGTGTGTCCCTTCCTGCCTCATCAGCGGCAGCACTCCTGACGCCGTCTACAGGACCATTTGCAGTGGAGACAGCGGAGAAGATGCTTACCCGACGGTGTCTGCGGCAGTGCGGTTGCAGGCTGCAGCACGCGGCCTCCTAGCGCGTCGGCGGGTGGGACGACTCCTCGATCTGCAGCTGATTCAGCCCCACACCCCGTCGCAGTTCCTTCAGGCCGTTCATCGCCGCGCAAAGGTGGCGACCACGGCAGCGCAACATTAGGCGGCGTTGCAGCTGTAGGTGGTGACGCGCGGCTTCCTAGCACGATGGCGGCTGCAAAAGACGCACAAGCAGATGCGGGATCAGGAGGCAGCCTTGGTGGCGGTCGCCTTCGCCTTCGATGCAAGGGGATGCGACCTCGACTCGCTCGTTGGCTACCAATAATTGTGCCAATCCACTGATGTGTCCAAGGGTGCACATGGTGTCTTTCTCGTAGACGGCGTACTCCAACTTTACGGGGACAGTGGTAGGGGAGGTGTGTTCCTCCTTGTCACCAGCGGGGACGCACTGCCTAGCGCCTCAGCTTTCCCTCTCCGACCACCGCGAGGACGTCTCCATTGGTCTTCGTCGCGACTGCTTTCAGGTGGCTGTGCCCCTGCGCCCCTCTCGTTCAGATAGTCTCCATGGGATCCAGGTGGTCGTACACATGCAACTTCGTCATGCGGATGAAGTCTGAGTCTATTTCAGATTAAGAATAATCAAATAAGCCGAGATGTAAAAGGCTTATTTTTAGTTTGTGTGGAGTCGAGTCATTGTCAATGTGCCCATGCTGCAGCTCGAGGACGAGCTGCTCGGAAAAGGGTGGGGTAATGTAAGGTGTCAGGGGACTAATGGGCTGGGTCTAATAGGCCGTCTCGGCAGTCCCATTAGGGTTAAGATCGAGTTCTTACTTAGGGGTCAAGAAATCCTCTCTTTATAAGGAGGGGAGATGTATCAATCAAAGCAAACAAGAGATTAGAAGGAAAACCCTTCTCTCTTGCCGGCCATGGGCGAAGCCCCGCGGTCGGCGTTCCTCGTGACCCAACAACCCTAGCCGCCTCTCTCTCAACTTTCTTCGCGTGAACAGTACCCGTTGATACTGTAGCACGTGGGTACTATAGCGCAGCAGCCCTAATCTTCCATAAATCAGCCCCCAATCCTCCAATCATCTTCCCCTCGCATCGCAATTCATAACAGTACCACTTTCAGTTGTACCTTCTCCTACATTTGTAGTATATGCACCACCTTTTCTTTAGCTAAAGATTTGGTAGCAAGAATACCTCTTTGTTCCTCCGGGCAAAGCTCCCTCCATAGTTGCTTTACATATTTGCAATTGAAGAACAAGTGACCCCCATCTTCTAATCTCCTGCTACACATCACACACGACACATTTTTCATTTTCACTCCCCGTTTTTCTAGGTTCCTCTGGACTGCCAGGATATTATGTGTAAAATGCCAGAGGAATTGCTTCACCTTCCCCTGGCATTTCAGACCCCAAATCATCTTCCATTGCTTTCTCTCCAGCAGCTCGTCGTCTGTCGTGGACACCCCACCAGACTTTGGGAGTTTGGGTCAATGTTCACCCGAGCTACCGAGCCCCGTGGGCTTCCAAGGTAGTATTGATGTATTTTGACTACACCCTCAGTTCCAAAAAGAATGTTATTTTAGAAATTTTAGGACAAATTATTAAGGAGGTGAAATGATCATGATTGCCCCTATTTATTTGCCATGTTTGATGCTAATTGATTGTTGCATGTCCACATGCACATGCACACATGCCAAATTATGTAAAATGTCATTCTTTTTGGATAAATTTTTAATCCTAAAATGTCATTCTTTTTGGGATGGAGGGAGTATATAAATATGATCGAAGTTATGTAAATTTGATTTAGAACAAATTTAAATGGTTGAGTATTTTTTTACTAATCCTCGCAAACCTTTTGTAGATCTTGATGCATAAGAGTGTCTCCAGCGAGTACCCCAGCACATGCTTCATCTACAAAATGAGAGGAAAAGTGGCCCCCGTAGCAGCTCCGGCAGATGCGCATTTGCATCCGCATTTTGCGGTTCCCACTCTCCCGTCGCGCATCCTCGGGGAGTCCCTCCCTTCGCCGCAAACTTTCTCCACCAACCGTACGCGCCTCTCTCCCTCATCCCGCACGCCTCCACGACTCGCGTTGCCCTTCCTCTCTCCCGCTCCTCCCGCCTTGTCGTACCCCCGGTCGCGCCCCCGTCGGCCATCACCTCCACCCGCCCCGGCCCGCCCGCGCCGCCGGTGCGGATCCGCGCGGGAGGAGGAGGCCACACCGCCGTGGAAGGAGGAGGCTGCCTTGCCGCCGCGGACCGCCGCGGGAAGGACGAGGTCGTACCGCCGCGGGAAGGATGAGGTCGTACCGCCGAGGGAAGGAGGCGGCCGCACGCCGTGGGATTTGGGGATGCCCGGGCTCGAGGCTACGAGATCCACACCGCAACGAGCTTGAGGTCACCGCGGATCCGGCGACGGCGTGTCGATGTGTAGGGAGAAGAGTAGGAGGGGCGGACGTCGCAGATCCACAACATCGGGACCTCCATGGCCGCCGCCGCACAACTGAATCGAGGGAGCCGGAGATAGAGGAGGAAGCCGGGAGGGAGCACGCCGCGATGTCCTCCCTCTCCTTCACCTCCGCCGCGCGGGACCACTCGAGGCTGGCCTCCCCTCGCTGGCGCGCGAGCCGCGCAGGGAGCTCGATCGTCGGAGGGGCGCGGCTAGGAAGATGGAGGAGGAGGTTGGGGAAGAAGGAAGCGGCGGCCGAGGAAGAAGGAGGAGCTCGGCAACAGAGGAGCTGGTGGTGCGAGAGGCAGCGGTGCCCCTGGTTTTTCCGGTCGGCCGCGGGAGCCAACTCCTTGTGACGGATGCAGGGAGGGAACCACATGCTGCTGGAAGACACACATTTTTGCAGCGTCTCTTCCATCTCTCTCCTTTGTGGAGATTGGTGTTTTGAAGATGCAGATCCAGCACATTGCTGGAGATAGTCTAAGCCAATGGAATTGGCATTACCTTTTCCTGTAAGTCTAGAATGGGCACCTCTAAATGTGACACGCTTAAATATGATTTTCCTTACAATACATGCCAACATATGTGTTTCTTAAATATTATCATTCATGTAATTATTAAAATTTAAATTGAAAGACATACAGAATGATTTGCTCTTTATCATGTCATCAATGGCTTTGTGCTAAGTGTGGAACCACCTACCGGAGATGGTGTATGTGGTGGAACGAGTATGATTTATTGCCACACTAGGTTTAAATCGTGATTTAGTATCTGCACATATACACCTGAGTTTTAATCCAAAAAATATTTTACGTGTAGAATTAAGAAAAACATATTTCTATCTAGAGATATATAAATTGAATAATTTTAATATCCTTGGGGAAAAATGATTGGCTCACATCGTCCGAGAGCGGTCGATCGGACGGCTATGAGGCTAGGAGGAAATGGGATGGAGGAAAATTTTTCCTCCTCCTATCTCTATGACGAGTGGGCCTAGGAGGAGAAATTTTCCTCCCATTTCCTCCACAAATGTGGGGATTTTGAGATGACATTAATTGCGGTTTTGTGGTTCTTATTTTTGAACAAGGGTATAATGATCACTTAATAAACGTGAAAATAATGTTTGTAGTAATATAGTTGAGATTTATAACTAGTTTACTAAAGTTTTTTATTTTTTAGATGGTTAGGGTTTGTAGCGTTTCAGGTCGCCGCCGCCGCCGGCAGATGGAGGGCGACAGGTCTTCGCCGCCGGCAGCAGACGAAGGGCGCTGCCTGTGGGGATGGCTGCAGTCCGGAGCTTCGGTCAGCCTCCACCTAAGTGGAGCAGAAGCGACCTCTCCCTCCCTTTCTTCCTCTTGCACGCGGGCGAGCGGAGACGGCGGCGGCGGGTACCTCTCCGTCGCGGCAGGGCAAGGCGGAGGGCCGGCGAGGTTCGATTCCCCGCCAGCCTTGCAGATCCAGGTCGTTTCCTTCCTCCAAGCAGCAAAGTCCCCCCGGCGACCACCTTGCTCCCATCCGGCGCCCCTGCTCGAGCGGCTTTATGCCGACGGATCCAGAGGTTAGCACTACTGCCCCTCCTCTCAACTAATGATCTGAATTGCAACTTGATAATGTCTCATGAATGCTTTGATAGAAGATGCAGACAGTCAGTTGCTTAGATGTTTTCAAGAGCAGATGGTCCTGTAGACTGTAGTACAGGTTTACAATTAGCATTGCATGATGAAAAGTTGTTCAATGGTTGCTACCATTTTCACATAACTTGTAAGCTCAACTTGCATGGAACATTGAAATTTCGGGGGCACGGGATGGGAAAAATCCGTCATATTAGAGCTACCGAAACTTCAACTCCCGCAAGGGCTTTGTTTCATGAAAAGGGTTGGATGGTTAGTAAATTAGAAGGTCCCTTCAGGCTTGTCAAGCAAGAATTATCCCCAAGATTGAAGCTGCAGAGACATAAGGTGTACGGACCCGGTGATTCAATCATTGTGACTATAAAAAACCATAATTGGATAGCAAATATTGTCTATTATGCTTCATAGATCATGTAAAGGAATGATATGGTTAATGAATTTGGTGTCTGTTCTTGATCTGGTATCATTTGAATAGTAATTGCATTCAGTCTGACAGGCATTGAAGTATATTGATGCCATGAATGATGCTGATTGAATGTGAAGTGATCCCTGGGTCATGAATTCAGGTTTTGCAGCTGAATGAACACTGCAAATTATGTGATAGATTGTTGTATGAAGTGAGGTACCATGTGATGAGTGTTTGCTATCTCTGATGATCGTTCTCACCTGTGACGTTGTGGAAACATAATTGTTTGTAGCTGGTGCTAAAATGGTAGTGTTTATACATTAGTAAAGAAACCTAAATTTGTGGCTTTGTGGAGTGGTACAGGGAAAGACATCAGATCGACGACTGCTGATCTATCTAGTAACAAACAGACAAAATCATATCCTTTTGAGATTCATTAGGCACCAATTGCCTGGCACAACCATTTGTACAATCTCAAAGACAAATACCATCTAATTTCGGGCATTTGTTCATATATTATTTTAGCTTCGTCCGAGTGCTTTTTAGCACTGCGCCGAGTGCTTTTAGCTTCGACGGAGTGCTTTTATTGAGTACCATGATCGATCCGTATGCTTCATAACTGGTCTGGCCAGGTTAATGACCCAGTCCTTGTTAAATTTTATCTTGGTTCAGTCAGAGTTGAGCACTCGATACAGCAAGCAATCCATGAAAAATGCACAACGAAGGCAGGAACAAAGAAAGATGTCCTGACCACTTATTTCACCATAAAATGTTCCATGAGACAGATATTATCATCCAGACAAGAAACTCAACAGTCAAGGCATGTGTACATGTAAAAAATTTCATATGTAAAAGCTGAACCAAATATAGAAGGCCTTTGACATCGAAAGATAAAAAACTGTAAAATGACAGACAGACAATTCCATTCACCAACTGAAACCACAAGTATATCACATACTGAACATCAAGACGGGATTCGAAGAAGTAGTTCACATAACTACCGGAATTTCATCCTCTTTACGTACACAATCAACACAAAAGCACTACTTGTTGTTTGTTGCCTTCTCGACTGCAGCAACAACCACAAGCATCGACCATGTTGCCAGCTTACAGATTCTAACACATAAAGACCACTGAGAGAAAACCAGGGCTGATAGCAGCCAGAGGTTACAAAAACAGGGAAGCCTAAAATGGATCATACAAACAGCACAAGCTGAATACCTTGCACTCCTTTCAGAAGATGCCCTCGACCAATGTTTTTTCCTTACGACTATCCTGAAACTGCATCAACCATTCTATGACTCGCGCCACCCCGACATCCAACTTACTTTGCTCTTCTGCTCTTAGCTGCATGCAAAAAAGCATTTTATACATCTTATGGAGAATGAGGACACAACCCCTCAATAATAATAATCCAGAACACTAATCCGGAACCAAAACATAGCCAGAGATGATAGTGGGACGTGGATTAGAAAGGTAAAGTGGAGGAGAGAAATCGTATTCACATTGTGCTCCGACGACAAGGACGAGGACGCGGTGGCGCTTGCCATGGTCTTCTTGTCCACGTCTGTCGGGGACAGCCATAAGGGTCCCCAAAACAACCAAGGAGAACCCGCTTACCTTCGTAAAAAAACAAACGCAAATGAACCTAAACACACGCGTGAGATAAACCCACGGGCCCACGGCCCACCAGACAGTCGGCCTAGCCACCCACGGGTGGAACTCCACTTCGCTTGAGGGCTGGTCGCCCCCTCGAGTGAGGTTCCACCTCGCTTGGGGGCTGGACGCCCCCTCGAGTGGGGTCCCACATCGCTCGGAGGCTGGACACCCCCTCGAGCGAGGTCCTGTCTCGATCGAGAGCTGAACGCCCCCTCGAGCGAGGTTCCGCCTCGCTCGAGGACCTCACGGGCCCGCTGCCTCCACACCTGCTCCCCCGACAGGGGCATTTAATGCACTGACATTTGCAGGCGCCCAGGTCAAAGACGAATCCACGCCATGACGCACCTGGGAATCACGCCTTAACGCTGTTCCGTGAACTCCCTGGTGAGGCCATCCCCGCCACTGTGCGGCGCTGTGCGGCATGGCCGGTGTCAGTCCGTAACACTGTGCCGCCCACTCTTGTACGGCCGATATGTCGCGCCCTCGAAAGAGCACGGCAGAACCCTCGAAAGGGGGACGGACGACTACTCCACGCCCGCACAGGACTACACCGTGACGTCAGGCCAGCGGGATCGGTCACCTCCGTCGCCATCGGTCCTGTGCGGCCATCCCCGCCGTCCCAACACCATCCCGGGCACTGCATCACCATCTCCTATACTGTGGGGGGACAGGGCGACAGGACACCGCTACGCCCACTGCTGTGCCTCGTACGGCCTCCAGTCGGCGGCACCCTCGAATCAGCGCGCGAGCGACCACTGAACGGGCGACCCCTACACTGCCACCCTCGAAGCCGCTCCTGGACGGACATAGGGCACGCCATGACGTCTTGCTAGAAGCAAGATTCGCCAGGACGGCCGTCTACTCCGTGGCACTGTACGCCATGCCTCCACACGTAGATAAAATAGTGCAGCACGATGTAAACTGACTCCCCCTTGGCCTATAAAAGGAGGGGCAGTCCCCTAGCTGCAGGGGGACGACAGAGAGCACTCACTTGCACGCTTTCCGGCTTCACCACGATATTGGCACTTGCCTCAATCAGTACCTCCGGGACCTAGAGGCCCGGCCTCCTCTCCCGCCTCGCTTGTAGCCCCCCTCTGCAAGCACCACTGTGCAACGCAATACAGTGCCTCGAGCACATCCTGCTGGACGTACGGCTCCGGCCGGAACCAGGATAAACCTCGTGTCACCAGTTGCTTAGCACCGGCCATCGAGAATTAGATCTCAGTGCTCTTACTAGTTAATGTCGGGGCTACTTTCCGCACCGACAGTTGGCACGCCAGGTAGGGGCTGTGCGCTGAAGATCAGCCCCCACGGGCCATCTCGATGGTGATCCACACCGAGTATAGGGGCCAGAGGTATTCCATGGGCAGCTCGGACCCCCTCCCGGCCCGCATTCAAAATGCGGTTCGGGAGCCCGAACTTTCGGGCCACGGGGAACGGCTACCTCATGTGCATCACCAACCGCGATGAACTTCACCTGTGGTGGTCGACCGGGCCCGACCGGTCCCCCGTCACGCCCCGCCGCCGATGCCTTGGCGCCCGCCCAGCGGACGCCGCGGACCCTTCGGCACCACGCCGCCGACGACGCTCCGGCCGGCGCTCTCGATAGGCGCGGATGGAACGACACCGAGCCGTGCGTGTCGCCTCGCAACGCGAAGCACCCGCCGGTGGGGACAAGCAACCGCACCTCGCGGGAGAGTCCGCGGTCCCGAGCGGTTCCCCCACCCGCATGGGCAACGCCGCGACGGTGTACGCCTCATCCGCCGGCACCGACGTGGCGGCGTACGAGGACCTTCCTAGCCACCACCTCCTCCGGCGGCCCAGAACTTCATCGCCACCACCAACGACGAGTCCTACCATGGCTGCGCGCCGAGTCGCCACTCGCCACTTCGCATGGGTACGCGAGTGGGACTTCTCTCGGTGTGTCGGATGCGGTAATATTCCGGCGGTTCCTCGATGCCGCGGATTCGGGTTCGACTACTCCGACGACTCCCGGCGCGGGAGCTACGACTTCGTGCGTGAGTGCTTCGTGGTGGTCGTCGACGACCAGGCGAACAGCAAGAAGGCGGCAGGGGTCGGCGACGGAAAAGTCCCCCAGAACCCGGGAACTGGACTACTCCAGGGCGCGGGGCCAAGTGCGCCCCCACCTCACCGCGAGGGGCGCCGACATCAATGCGCACCTGGCCCAAGTGCGCGAGCTCGAGGCCAAGCTTGCGGAGGAGTACCGCGTGGTATTACTACTTTGCGCCTCCATCGCTGGAGAAGCCTCCGCGCGCGGCGAGCACGCGCGTGAGATGGGCAAGCAGGCCCGCGAGCGCATCAACGCCGACTTCGACGTCAACAACCCGATCATGCCCCACGAGTGAGCCAAAAGCTCATCGCGGCCGCGACACTGCTGCGAGCCATGCCCGCTCCTTTGACACCTGAGGCGCAGAATCTGCACCGCGAGGCGCAGGCGCTCATCGAGCAGGCGGCCGTGCAACAGACCGAGAGCTCGGCGTCCTGCATTCGCTAGCAGGGGAGCGCGCGGGATGACGGAGGTGCGCATGGCCCTGAGGTGCTAGTCCACGCGGGCGGCGTGACGGGGCAGCCCGCCAACCAAGGCCGGACGTCGGTCAGGGAGCGGATCCTTGACACGCGTGGGCAGGCCAAGGACGGCGACGCTCGCAATGTCATCAACGCCCCGCGGACGGGCAACGCAGAGACACGGGTGGTGGTAGGCTACCACCCACGGCGGGGCGGGCACTACGACAGCCGTGAGGATCGCTCACCGACGCCGGAGCCCTCGGGCACCCGCGTGTTCAGCCGGGAGATCCGCACGGTGAGCTTCCCTCAACGCTTCCGCCAGCCCACGTCGATCGACAAGTACACAGGGGAGACGGACCCCCGTGTATGGCTCAACAATTATTGTCTGGCGTGCCAACTGGGCGGAGCCACCACCGATGAGGTCATCATACGCAACCTGCCGTTGCACCTCGCTGATTCGGCGCGAACGTGGCTCAAGCATCGCCGCCGCCACGCATCCACAACCGGGACTACTTAGTCCGCACCTTCGTGGGGAACTTCCAGGGCACGTACGTGCGCCCCGGGAACTCCCCGGGACTCGCACGCATGCACCCGAAGCCCGGCGAGTCGCTCCGTGATTTCATACGGCACTTCTCCAAGCACCGTACGGAGCTCCCGAGCGTCGCCCGGTCCGAGATCGTGCACGCCTTCCTCGAGGGCACGACGTGCGGAACCTCGTGCGCGAGCTCGGCGCGCGGCCCGCCGGTCGACTCCAACGAGCCGTTTGACATCGCCACCGGCTTTGCCCTCCGGCGAGGAGGCGGTGGGGGCCATCTTCGACGGCAAGAAGGACAAGCGCGTGGACGACCACGGAGGGAAGCCGCGACAACCCGCCCGGGAAAGTACCGTACTATCGCCTAAGACCGATCCAATTTGGTCATTAAGCAATAATAAAGTACCATCCCGTCGTAAGTCGCCGGTTAACGCCCGTAAATCACTTGAGAGCACAAGGATCGACTATATGCATTAAAACTCACTCGAAGGCGAGTCCGGAGATACAAGCAACATTCAAATTCAAATTCGTACCCCGAGGGGGGTTTAATTATTACAAACCATAGTTTTTGACATGACGAAATAGTTCGCAGTTTTGAAAAGCGACGGAAATTTAACTAGCGGCGAAAAGTCACCACGGGAGGCCATCCATGATGCTTCGGTAGTCGTCCTCCACCCACTCCGGCTCCCGGCCAAAGGGGATCTCACCGGCCACACATCACCGAAGGCATTACCTGGATCAACACATTATAGCAAGGCCGAGTATACTAATACTCGGCAAGTCTTACCCGTCGGTGATATCTACTTCACCAAATCTAGACCATGAAAGGCTTTTTTGGCTACCGGGTTGCTTTTGCTAAAAAGTAACAAAGAGTAGGTCCTTACTTTCAAGATTTTAGCACAAATTCTAGTGGTTTAATCTTTACTAAATTAGCCAACTAGTACCAACAAGGTTGTACAATACAATTATTCAAACATCATCTTCATCAACTTCCATCCTTAGGGATCACATGACTAGTGGAGTACACTACAAGGTTTTGTATCAAATTCAACGCCACTGTATTGCAACGCCAAAAATTTGGTTGGTATAGATGGATGTATTGCAACCATTCCTAAAAATCGTAGCGGTACGTGTTTTTAATACAACGGTTTTGAAGGTGTTGCAAAGCTTTGTTGCATTTGGGTGACGATATTGCAATGGTGTCAAAGGGTTGCACTAGAATTGATTTTGGTTGCAATTGTGTGGTAGTACGGCAACCACATTTGTGTTAGTTGCATTTAGTTGTGACTATTGCTTCTCTTGTGTGGTGTTGCATAAATTATCAGAAGCGTTGCAAATTATTGAAGCTTAATGCAACAAGAACTCTTGGAGGCGAAGCAAAAGGGAGGTTGAATTGCAACATATATTTACGGTTGCAATATACTTTGGTATTGTTGCAAATGCTAAATTTTATTGCAACAAGATCTTTTGCTTCGAAGAAAAAAATTGTGTTCAAGCGCAACGCCTAATTTTTGTTGCGATATATACTTTGAGTGTTGCAACGAGAACTAATGAGCCAAGGCCGATTTGGGTTGGGCCTTGTAATATGTATGATATACTATGAAAAAAATATAATTCATAGTCAAAAATAGAACTTGGCTAATTTTGAATTTAGATTTTTTTCTAATTATTAATTTTAACAAAGAAGTTTGAATTGGTAGGAAAACAATCCGTCATTAGTGACAAAATAGAAAAAAAAACACCATGTCTGTGGAATTGAACCAAGGACCTCAATACTACACTAGTATATGACTTACCACTACACCATAACAATGTTTTTGTTAGCTAGCATAGTTCAAGCATTTTTCACGTTTCTATGTTGTCGCCTTATAGTAACCTTATAGCTATTAAAATAGATGTGGACCACGTGGTCCCCCTTCACCTTCCCTCTTTGTTTAAGTATAGGGTTTGTGATAAAAAATTCATAATCATTGGACATGTTATTAGTGAGTTATCAATTATCTTGCAAAAAATGCAAAAAAACACGCTTCATAATGGGTTTGAACTACGGACCAACAACATCATACCAATTTGCCTTACCATTGAGCTAAAACACCTTTTGCAATATTATTAGCACTTTAACAAGTAATGTACTTTAACAACATTTGAAGTAGCAAATGATTTAAAATGGAAAACACATAAACATAGAAGTTGAAGAACTCATCAACATCTACACTTTGTATTATGATCATTTTTTGCATTTAACAGATTTTGAACGATTCAAATTTTGAATTTCAAAAATTTACAAAGATAAACTAGTTTTTAAAATCCTACATGGTTTTAAATTAAAAAGTCATGAATACCAAGTTTGTATAAGTTCTCAAGATCTACACTTCGTGTTCTAATCATTTTTGCATTTGACAGATTTTGAACGATTCAATTTTGAATTTCAAAAATTTATAAAGAAAAATCAATTTTTTAAACCCTAGATGGTTTCAAATTAATTTTGTTTTGTGTCTAATGCAACACCGAAAAAACGTTGCAATGGGCCTAAAATGGTTGCAATAGACACAATGCGAGGAAACCAAAACAATTTTTAAATTGTCACCGGCTACGATTGCGATGTCACCCGGTCCCACCTTGAAGATGTGTCGATGTGGTCCCACCTTGAGGACGTGGTGATGCGGTAATACCAACGGGTGTCCCCCTCGGTGACGTGGCGTTGTGGTCCCACCAATGGTCCCACCTAGACGACATGGCGCTCGGTCCAGTCTTACCTCGACCACAGTGGCATTGTAGTCCCACCAGTGGATCCCAAATCGACGTGGACCATGTGGTCCCCCCATGTAGGCTACCCACGTGGACCACATGGTCCACTCCCCTTCAGCCTTCCCTCCTTTTTCTACAAAAAATGCAAAAAATTGCTTCATAGTGCATTTGAACTATGGACTAGCAACATCATAACAATTTGACTTACCATTGAGCTACGACAACTTTTGTGATATTAGTTGCACTTTAACATATATACCGAATCATCTACGTTAGTAGGTAATGCACCTCCACAATCCACTCATGAAGTTCATTAAGATTTATTGGACAACTCTTATTTTGGTCATTTGTTCATCAGACAAAATGATAATAGCATTGTTCACAAAATTTATGTATCTCACTTATGAAACCATATGAGTGTCTAATGCAACACTGAAAAAGTGTTGCAATAGGGCTAAAATGGTTACAATAGACACAATACCAGAAATTTAATTGGCAAAAAAATACCTGCTTGGGGATCGAACCTAAGACCTTTGTAACAAAAGTGACATGTGCAAACCACTAGAATAATCATTAGTTAATGTTGTATTATGGTGTTTTATTTCGTTTTGTTAATTGAACTCGCAATAAATCCTTTAAAACAAACATGGAAAAATATGTGGCTATACAACATATTTTGACTCCATTAGAGCATTTTATGATATTATTTGAATTATGATAGAGTAAATTCGAGATGTAAGTTTGAATTACCCCTAATAAACTGCTGTCGAAATCATTTTTTATTCGTTAAAGTTGTAGATCTTGGTAGAGAATGATTTTAGAAAATTTTAGAAAAAAGAATCATCGAATTTGGAGTTAGTATGAGGCGGAAAAACTAGTTACAAGTTTTAGTCAAAGATTAAAAAGAGAAAACACACGTGTTCATCTCAGTTTATAGAAATTGCAATTTCTGTTTTTAATCTTCGGATAAAACTTGTAAACCGTTTTTCTTCCTCATACGAACACCAAATCAGTTGATTCTTTTTCCTAATTTTTTCTAAAATCGAGATGTTTTACTCAGTGCCATTTGTTTGTATCTTAATTACTATTTCTTTATTGCTTTTCATACAACATAACTTTTCCAACTAAAAAGAGAATATAAAAACATGTTTTTTCATAATAATTGCTAATATAACTTAATATTCTCTAATGTTATGGTCAACATGAGATGGTGTCAAAAATTGAGGTGCATACAAGTTCGATCACGATATTAGTTGTTCAAATCTCAAAGTTTGTGTTGAGTTATTAGAAACATTGTGAGACATGTATCCATTTCTAAACAACGTAGGTTCCACTGTTACCGGAATCATTTGAAATTTTTATCACAAGTTTATGGACCCAAATTATGTTACCATGTCAATTTGTAGAACCATCTGACCATTTTATGTTATTATTTGAATTATTATATTGTAAATTCGAGATGTAAGTTTGAATTACCCCTAATAAAATGTTGTCCAAATCATTTTTCATTTGTTAAAGTTGTAGATCTTGGTAGAGAACGATGTTAGAAAATTTTAGAAAAAAGAATCATCCAATTTGGAGTTTGTATGAGGTAGAAAAACTAGTTGCAAGGTTTAGTCAAAGATTAAAAAGAGAAAACACACTTGTTCATCTCCGTTCATAGCAAGTGCAGTTTGTGTTTTTAATCTTCGGATAAAACTTGTAAACTGTTTTTCTTCCTCATACGAACTCCAAATCAGTTGATTGTTTTTTCTAATTTTTTGTAAAATCGAGATGTTTTACTCAGTGCCATTTTTTATATTAATTACTATTTCTTGATTGATTTTCATACAACATATTTTTTCAACTAAAAAGAGAATATAAAAAACATGTTTTATCATAATAATTGCTGATATAACTTAATATTCTCTAATGTTATGGTCAACATGAGATGGTGTCAAAAATTGAGGTGCATACAAGTTCGATCACGATATTAGTTGTTCAAATCTCAAAGTTTGTGTTGAGTTATTAGAAACTATGTCACCTATGTATCCATTTGTGAGCAGTCTATGTCGTCACTTCCTTGAAATCACTTAAATTTTTTATGGCAAGATTGTGGACCAAAAGCATGTTGTTACGCCAATTTGTAGAATTTTTTGACCAAATTCAAATATTATTATGATTGTTATGTTGTACTTTTGACATAAAAGTTTGAATGTTCCTTATAACTCAAATTGCAGTTCTCATCAATCTCAAAAATACGGCCTAGAATGGAACATAGAATACTAAATATGATTTTTGTCAAATTTTTCAGTCTTATTGGAGGTACGCATAGGTCAACTTTGAATTACTTTCGGTAAGCACGCAAAAATTCAATTAAATAACAAAAAATAGCAAATCTACTCTAAAAATGCTGAAACTCCTAGATTACAGCTTATTTGTTGTCTGCTACATGTGAAAATGGATCGGTGATATTTAAGATGACTAAATTTTGAATTATTGGAAAGGGTGCATTATTTAGGTGTTTAAAAAAATAGAGAAAAACTTTTTTGCATAACAAGTGGTAGTGTCGCCCGTCACTAGCCGCCGCCGCGTCCGAGACCCTCATGCCGTGCTCACCGCCCCTGCCCTCGTCGTCCCGCCTCGATGCCGTCTCCGATTTTGACGACGGCGACGTCGTCGACGTGTCATGGGCGCGCCCGCCACCTCCCGCCCTCCCAGGTACAGCACACCCGTGTGATTTTTTTCTCTCTCGCAACTTCAATTTGTTGAGACGCTTGCGTATTGATGCCTCTTGTCTGAGTATGCTCTCTGCATGCGGTTCTTATCACTGAAACAAAGAATGAGGTCGATCCTACTTCAGTTCCACATAAACCAAAGCTGTCAAAAGCAGAGAGACGCGCTATCCAGGAGGCTCAGCGTGCCGCCAAAGGCCGCCGCAAAGGAGGCGGTAATTAAGTCGTCACGTTATCCGACCATCACGGTGAATATATAGAACAAACATGACATAAGACACTTAACCCGGACCAGGTTATCATGGAAATCTCTACTCTAAAAAATGTGAAGAGGAGAAAAAAATGGTACGAAAAACCACGGTGGCTTCACCACGCGGCTCTGCCTGCGCTCGGGTCGTGCGTGACTCCCTTCGCTACGATCCCGGGGCCCACCCTACCTCGCGCGCCCTCCCCACCTCCCCCAGTCCGCCGCCAGTTGCTGGGAAAGCAAAAAACATTAGTGCCAGGTCACAAGGTTATGGAATATAACACATCATTTCTTTTAGTTATGTGCTGCATGTTATATATGTCGATCTATAACGCCTCCAAATTTCATGAACATCTCTTTCTTAATGTGTTTTGGTGCAATTTTGACTGAATTTATATTTACATATACATTATCACAAAAAGATAGGGGCACCTCCGCATGCCGCCTCCCCCTTTTTCTGCACGCCGCCTCCACCTTCGCCCCCCTTCATCCACACGCGGCCACACCCACCGCCTCCCCCCCTCCAAACAGATCCCCACCAGGCCACCAACACTCTCCCGTCCTGGCAGTCCACTACGCGTCGTCCACCGCCGCCGCCGCGTCGTCTTGCCGCACGACGCCCCCCCTCTCCCTCGCATCCGCTCCCTTCCATCCACCGCCATGCCCGGCCACGTCTATTCGCGTCGTCCGGGCGGCCCCCGCCCGTGAACACCGATAGTCACCGCGCCCGCCGCCCCGCCCGTGGATGCCGCCGCCCCCGCCCATGCGACCGCGTCCTCCTCCGCCCGGACCGTGCCTCTTCGTGCGCCGCCACACTAGCACTCCTCTCGTCCGGTCGCTCCATCCTCGATATGCTCGATTGAATGTGTGCACGAGATGTGTATATTGGATCCGAGGTTGTTCCGATGTTTGCCGAATAAATGTGTTTAGGCCGATCGAAAATGTGGAATTGATGCTTTTTGATAAGTTTCGGTAGGATTGATACCAAAAATTAAAACTCGATGTTCCTCTATGATAAACACCAATCACTAGACCAACTATTGCGGTGAAACTAAAAAGGGAGACTCGCGTTCATGGTCGTCAAGGATGCCTCGTATTTATATTTTACCATTTTGATTTCTGCATTTAGTTCGTTGTCAAATGCTAAGTAAAAGTCATTTTTATGTTTACCATAATGCATTCATTCAATTTTGTGCTATAATTTTGGATATGGTGATGTTCATGCTTTGTTTGTTTAGGGACAAATTAAGGGATGGTAAATCACTCTCGAAGAACTGTATCAATTGTGCTAAAGTTATTCTTCAATTGATGTGTACTTCCCAAGTTATTTTCTCCCACAACTTTACCACCCCGTTGTCACCAAAAGATCGTGTACTTAATTTTCTCAACTATGGGTCACCACATTGAGTACGAGCTATCAGGTTGGATCTGGCAATAGTAGGCAATGGTGATGCTTGCATTGCATATTTGTTCCATGGTTATCAGATTACACACTTCATTCAAAGACCTACTGTTTGCCCACTCCTCGACCTTCCTCATCATCGATCACCTAGCATTTTTTGGCCTGCCGACCACCATGCTCACAAAAAAAGTAAAGTTCGAATTTTTGTTCCTCTTTGTAGTTTTCATACCGTAATTATGCCTTCTAAATATTCAACCACACATCCTTATATGACCATCTAACTAGGTTATTTGTTCCAGATTAGCCATCACTGCCTGAATACCATAGAATATTATGTTTCTGTACACCTTTCTCTTTTACTCATACTGTCTTGCTTGCTTATGGTTTATTATACTGTTTTTCATAATACTTGTTATTAGGGTCCATCATATGTTTCCCTTTTCTTTGTACTTGCATATATGAGACAATTGTGAAATTGTGTTCTTGCTCCACTACCAAACATCTATGAAATAAAATGAAGCTTCTATGCATTTTGGTTGGATATACATGGTACAGATTCTGGTGCCATTCATGAGAGAAAGTGCGTCGATGCAGTTCTAAATTGAAATTACTTGAGCTTGTGAGGCAATTGTGTCCAACTAAGGTACTCTTCCACTAGGCTTTTAAGCTAATGTCTAAAATTGTCTCCGTTCTCAGAAGCACTCTTTTTCCTTGCCTTCAATGTGTGCGCCGCATAGCTAGCCAACCTTTGCTTAATTTGTGTTTAGAAAGGAGAAATGTTTGGGACTGTCTTGCAATTGCTATGTTTGGAGATTCTAAATATTCTAACCGAAATTTCATGTTTTGAATTGTTGCTACGCCTAATTTATTGACCTTCAACATGTTAGGGAGCTTTGAATCGCTTTCTAATGTTGAGTACAGTTCAGTATCATTTGATGTTAGTATGGAATTTCTGATCCCATTTCTTGATTGCCCTGACAGTTGCAGCTAACTGAACAATTAGGCAACCTTTCGTAGATATGGTTCAGTTATCCTTTTCATAGTATTTAGTGGATCAGTTTTCAAGCTTAGAAAACAACTTATTTCACTAAAATTGTACCCACCAATGGTTATACTTTCACTTGCTTAGATTTTCTTTTTCAAACCTGCAGACACAGAGATAAGATAATATAGATGTGAAATGTGGTGCTCCAATCTTTTGGAAGTTGTTTGGGAGGATTGAGTTTTGATAAGGTCAATAGATCATTGAGTTTTGATGTACATTCATACAAATAAGTGCTCCGAACATTTGTCTTGAAATATGTGCAAGCATGTGCTGTGGAACTTGTCATGCGAACATTTCACTCTTTTAACATTTAACAATCTTGGATATCATTGACATCCTAGATATCTATTTTATTATTTCATCCCGATATCATCTCCAAGAACAAGACTAGCCGCCGCCGTCGCCATCGAGGGCGACACCGTCGATCCTACCCCGGTGTTAGTGTAACAATGGATAAAGATGAAGAAAATGAATGGCTCCATAGGGGACATTTGACTCAAAACAATGACCTACCGTGTTAGTCAAAAATCATGCATTTATTTTTTGATGGATCACATGTGTATGTGG
Source organism: Cenchrus americanus (assembly GCA_947561735.1). NCBI lineage: Eukaryota > Viridiplantae > Streptophyta > Magnoliopsida > Poales > Poaceae > Cenchrus > Cenchrus americanus. Next base: position 200,964,978 of record OX387240.1, read on the forward strand.
TTTTGGTTTGCGCTAAGTATTTGATGTCCGCATGCACCAAAAAAACATCTTAGTTCTAAAAGTTCTTTAATTTTCTCTAATTAGATCGATATGGTGCAACAATTAATAGTTTGGACCCTCCATTACACACACGACACGACACTGACGCAGGTATGTACCGCATGAAGCTGTAGGTAATTCTTAACTGATGGTTCTTGCCAACTTAGTTGTAACTCCGTTCTGGGGTGTCATATGCATTGTTTCTTGGGATTTTATTGTTGCTTACTTAAAATAGGATATGAACATGTTTAGGTATTATTGGTCGGTGTTGTCATCCTCATGGTCTCCGTCCGCCGTCAAAACAAACATGTTATTAAACTATATAGTATAGTACATTAGAGAAATAGATGCATTGCAAAAATATGCATGCGAAATATGATCGACATAATTCTAGCACTTGTAGTTTTGTGTCTATATTTGCTCATGTTATTTAAATTCAATCATAGGGTCCTTTGCGCTTGTGTAGTTCTAGCATTATTAAGTTTTGGACAACCTAGAAAGCAGCTTCATTATTTTTTGAAGAGGCGTAAGAGTTGGCTCGGCCATGGTGTTACTTTACAAGTACTCTAAAGTTCTTTTCAAAATTTGAACAGATAATTTATAATTTTAAGCCGTGAAAACCGTTGAACAACTCTTGCTTCGTTTGCTAGAAGATCATTTATGATGTCTTGGAGGAACAAATAAAATTCATCAAAATTCTGTAATTATTCGTAAAAAAGAGAGGCAAAGTTGGGAGGCTACCGTAAATCTCTCAAAGCTTAACAAAAGAATCTACCAACATAAAAATCTAAATTTGTTCTATTTACATGGTTTGATTTCCCTCCTCATATATGTAGTCTCGCAAGAACTTGCATCATGCTACCGTAGAACATGTCTTCTTTATTATTTAGTGCTAATTTCTGTTTTAGAGCTCAAACTCCGTAGCACAACCGCACTAGTTTGTGTGATGCTAAACACCGCTTTGGGTGATGCTTTGACTAATGTCGTGTACCGGATGTCGATATCTTCCTTCGCCACTCTAATTTTTTGTTGTCCGATCTAAAGTTCCAAAAATTTAATTGAAGTTGTACTAAGTGAAGCTCCAAGTCTTAAACTAATGCTTACAAGACTTAGCAAATAGTTGTTGTCATATCCGCATTTCTCGAATCCGATATTGAGACACTTGAATTTATTATTTAGATATATCGCTCACAATATGTTCTTTTCCACTATTGATTGCTTTTTATGCATTTCGATGTCGATGGATGATCAAGGAACACGAGGCCGGTGGACCCGTAGATGAGCAATTGAATGAAAAGTAGTATCACTGCAGCCCCTAACAAGTAGTTAAAATTAAAAGAGACCTCATATGCTATGCCGCACCGCTAGTGATGATAGATTAGCAAATGTGTGTGATCAGCTTGATGTGAATGTGATTCGAATTAAATTACATATGTGATGCTACCATTTGTGGGCCGGAAAAGAGCATCCAAAAAGAATGCACAGTACTATGTCAAACCTTTTATCTCTCTTTGCATTGACAAGGAACATGTACTCCTTTTCGAGAAGGTTCATATTTGCCTTTTGAATGTCAATGAATTTTATTTCTACAACTTTTGTTTAACTAATGTATGTCAATGATTTTTTCAGAGGAATCTTGAGCTTCGTAAGGAGCATGCGAATGTTGGGAAGATGGCCATCAATGGAACCTTCGCCGCTACAACATTAGTCTTTTCAAGACAATAAGTTCAAACAATTGTGTGTGGTGGCCGCATTATTATGTGTTAAGCTACGTACTTGTGTTCTCAATGATCTTGACACTCCGTGTCTTTGGTTTCATTCCGTATGAACAAATTTTATTTGGGTTTAATGGATGTTGATGCCTCATTTACATATTTCTCGATTTGTGATTCTATTCAATAATTAAAACAACACATTTAATTATTCATATATATGAATCGGCGTCGCAATATACATTTTTGAAATCAACCAACACTACTAGATTTTCCCCCTAAAGCAACGCACAAAATGTGTTGCAATATACCCTTTTTGGTTGCAATAGACACAATTGCAACCAAATTGTTCCGTGGACGGGATGAGGCTGCGAAAAGCCGCGTTGCATTAGGTTATTCGACGTTGTCCATCTAGTGGTTGCCAAAGTTTTTGTTGCAACGTAACGCAACGTTGCAATTAGGTTTTTACAACGCTTGTTACGGTTGCAAAGTGTACTATTGCGACGCATACGTAATTGTTGCCAAAGGTGCAATTGCAACGTTCATTTCGTTGCAAGTTATAGTATTGCTACGTCTTGTCTTTGGTTGCTATTGGTTGAACCTCGTCTATTACCACGAAAGTAATTTGGTTGGAATATGTAGTATTGTACGATGCCACGAAATTGGTTAGTTGCTATGGGTGGTCTCCTCTATTGCCACAAAAGTTGATTTCGATGCGATAGGTAGTATTGTTTGATGCACGATATTGGGTACGTTGCTATAGGTGGTATCCTCTATTGCCACGTAATTTGATTGGTTGTAATATGTGGTCCTCTATTATTCTTCGAAATTTGGTTGGTTAACGTAAGTTAAAAGTCTTTATTCTGACGTTTCTATTAGGGTTGCTACAAGTGCACTATCTATGGCCACGTAATTTGATTGGTTGTAATATGACGATCCTCTATTATTGCTTCGACATTTGGTTGGTTGCCATAAGTTAAAGTCTTTATTACAACGTTTCTATTAGGGTTGCTCTTGGGCATATCTATTGCCACGCTCATTTTGTGTTGCTACAAGTTGAACTTCTTATTACCACGTTCCTATTTAGGGTTGCTTCGGGTACACCATACTATTGCCACATTCCCTTTGTGTTGCTACAAGTTGAATTTCTTATTACCACGTTCGTATTAGGGGTGCTACAAGTGCACCTTTATTGCCACGCTACTTTTGGCAACGAAAAACAGCACGTGTATTCTGCCACGCTCATTTATGTAGCGACGGTAATTGCGGCATTAATTAACATCGACGGATAAATATAACAATGCATCTATAGTTAATTAACCAACATTGAACCATCCAGGTTAATTATGACTCATGAAGTACTTAAATGCGAAAAGTTTGGCACGGGACATTGTTTCAACACATAGTAGACAAATTTGCTAGGACATGAAGAACTTGGTCGGCCAATTGTTACTTGGAGATCGTCCCAACACTTGATCGGCAAAGGGGATTCAATGCAAGGTGTCATCACTGTAAAGAATCAACAAAATTTTAAGCTAGCATCAATTAATCTCTAATATTGGAATTTGTGAAACAACAACATATAGCAAACCAAAGATTGATTGTGATTCATAAAAATAGCATAATGACATCAAATAATTACCACAACCATAAACACACTTTGGCAATTTCGAAACATGAATTACGAGTCCATAATCGGTAAGAGTTGTTGAAAAAAGCTTCACCTCTTGTCTTTTTGGTGCTTTGTAGGTATTCCTTTGTGCAACTTGTACATGTTGTTGAGAAGAAATTTGTCTAACGGTGGATTGAGTTTCGGGATTGTTAACACCACCTTTAGTGCTTCTGGTTTTGCGAAATACTTGTTTTCGAGCTTCTTGATTCCTTCTCCTATCAACCAATCATTTGGAAGGACAAGATTAGGCGTAATTTCATCGGTAGCGAGTAGTATGTACTAGTAAAAAGTTGTGAATTCGAGAACAACTTTGAGTACACGAGCACATTCACCGGGTACGGTTGTACATTCCCGGATGTAGGAATTGATGGTTCCGCCGCCACGTTGTACGCGAGTTCGGCGACAAGGTTGTTTTGTTGGGTGATTGATGCAACGCGCTTCGTCGGCGATTCGGTGACATTGTTGCTTGGGCATGGTTGTACGGATATTGGTGGTCAACCTACCCAGGGATACAAACATTCATATATAGAACCCAAGGAAAGAAACGCATTCATACTGACTAAAGCTTGACCCGTGCACCGTGGAACTTGTGTTGTCCATTTGATGCTTGCGGCATTGATAGGAACTCTTGCCTAAAAATTTGTTGTGGTTCTGCTGCCTTCTCTTTTCACTTTCTTCAAGTTGGCGTGCATGTTCTCTCCTTTTACTTGCTTCCCTTTTCTTCTTCCCATCACGACATTTTTTTCTTGTAGCTGCCCAAATGCGTCCATGGGCTCGGCATGTTTCTCATCTTGTAGCTCTTCCTATGAATTTGTTCCTGCGCTCGCATTGAGCGAAATTTGCCTTCTAGTTGGGTTTTTGCCGAATTGCCGTTTCCATGCAACTTGGTTGATTTGCACTTCGTGGTCGGTTGTAGGCTTTTTGGAACATCTGGATTTTTTCCTTTTGGAAACAAAGTTGTTATCTGCATTTGATTCGCCCCACTAATGAAATACTTATTTTGCTTGCGGTGTCCTAACATTTGCAAGGCACGAATTGGAGGAGTTAGTTGAACAAGAGATTGGTTGCATTCTATAGTTGCATAGCCTATGTATAATGCAATGTATGTACTAATTCATTGAGAACTCACATAGACATTTTAGATTGTTCGTCTGTCCAGAGACCCCTGGTTAGTGTGAGTTATCCACCAAAGTTCCATATCATTCGGCTCTTCACCGGTTTAGATCTCTCTGTTATGCAGAAAATAACAAATTAATGTTCTTCATCACACGGAACGGATTGGAGATGTGCTTGTCCGGTTATTACCTTCTCATATTGCGGCGAGAATAAGGCTTAGCGCACGACAAATGTCTTGTCATTTGTTGGCATCGAATCGCAGAATTTTGTGTGCTCCTTTCCTATACAATGAAAAGTTATGAACAAAAATCTTAAAGACTCGGACATCGCCATTTGAATGAAAAATGTAGTGGTCGAGAAATCGTAATTAACGATGTGGAACAAACCTTGAATTTAGCGATCTTGAAATACTTCTTGATTAGTGCCATTCAACAATATCTAATTAAATAGGCTTATGTAACTATACGGTGGTAGCTCTTGTATGTCTTGGGCGTAGCAGCTTGAAAGTTGAACGCCATCCTTTGTAACGCTCCCTAGCAATGGCCCATATCTTTTCCCTTGATTCGGCAGCCATTATCCTCCATGTCCCTTTTACTTTGTTATATAATCACAATAGCATTCAAATATTGTGTGAGTTTATATGTTAGTTTTTATTTGAATTATCTTGAAAAGCAAAGTCTATTATTACCAATACATCGATTTGCTATTGCGTTTTGACTTCTTCCTAACATTTTTCCATGATTTCACTCCAATGATAGGAGCCCTTTTCCTTGTATACATGACCACTTCATCAATGAATGAGCGGTAGTTATCACCCTCATAGGTCCTCCATGTTAGAGAATTGAATGTCTAGCGGTGCTTGCCGCCTTGATTCTCTTGGCGATTACCGTCAATGCTCTTACGGGACCGCGTCCTCTTTTCTTAACTTTTTGGGAGCCTATTCCATGCGAACAACATGCATCAATAATACCCACAAAATAGCTGGCAGCACGAACGGAGGTAATTTCTATGGAACACATGTTACGAGATCCTTGCTCGTGTTGTTTCCAACGCAGGAGCATGAGATGGAGAGGCTGCTGAGTGTTGGGTTCATTTCATTCTGTGTTGCAAAATGAAGGTGGGGTCCACGTACCGTTACGCAGAGAATTTAGTGGCATATGATGGTAGATCATATTTTGTAGTATGACAAAAAATGGTAATTTGCCTGCAAATTAGGAGAGGGATATTCGTCATCTTCAAGCGATCCTGCAACATTCAGGTATTCTCGTATGTATCGATTGTGTCATCCCCAATCTCTTTTAATTCTGAAATATAATCCATAATTAATTTCATTCATGTGCAGTGAACATGCAAATTAAGGTATAAGTACACAAATATTGGGTAGAAGCATATCTTACCCAAGGCTTTCTTCTCTTGATGCAAATCGGCTAGCCAAAGTTTGTATTCATCTAAGTCACATTCTTCTACTTCTTCTTCATCATCGGCATTTATGTAAGCACTTTTGGATTTCAAAGGTGTTATGGCCATGGTATGGTTTCTAGGTATTGGCTCTCTGCACGGAGACAACTAATCGATCACCATCTCCTCCTCGTGAATGTTTCATTCTTTCTACGTCGACGTCGTAGTCGATCTCGATGAGTGTTGCTTCCGCGGTAGAGTCGGGAATTCTAGTCTTGTAGTAAACAATGTCCCTCATCCTGTACCGATTTTTTGTTGAGGTTGTTTATGGTTTGTAGGGTGATTTGTGAACCACGAGGGTGACAAGTATGTGTTGTATCTGGCTCCCCATCTATACCCTTCTCAATCATATATACGGTCCAAGGCCAGAATATCATCTAATGATGCACGCATTCATTTCGATGTCATATCAATAACATGTGAAGAAATTTGGTGTGCAAATCGCGTGTTCAAATGCATGAAATCTAGGGTACCGGTGCGTGCACGGATGCATGAGATGTTGGATGCGGTACGAACGAGGGGAAAGATGGAACCAAGATACAACGTACTGGCCTCGGTCGTCTCGTCACGAGATGAAGGTAAAACATCGGGGTACGCACCTATGTCCACGTCGACGCGTGCTTCATCGTCGCCGAAGGTGATGATGACCCAAAGAGCCCCGTCGCCCCAGGCCTGGGGGCCATGGTGGCGGTAGGTTCATCAATCGCCGCACCGAGGGGTTGTGAACATTCTAGGTAGCATGGCCGACGACGGTGTGCGCGCTTCGGAGGTCGTAGGGGTCACCCTTGCCGGCTCCCTCGACGACGGCATCCTCGTGTACGCGCGGCGAGAAAGCGACTTGGCGGCGGCGGCGGTAGTCGTATCGTCTGTTTAGGCCCCCTAGCGGCCAGGAGTTCTAGATTTGTTTTGCGAGGGGATGCGGAAGTAAAGACGTGCGACTTTTTGCTCTTGTAACCTGGCGTGGTGGCCCCGGTCATGGTTGCGCGGTAGTTGGGCGAAAGTTAAATAATTCGGATGGGAAAAAAGCGGCGCCACATTCCAAATACGGCGGCTACCCATTTTTGGGAGACGTTTGGCTTATTTGAGAGGGATGCATTTTGGTGTGGCCGGTGACGGGTGGGTCCCACAAAGTTTACTTCTTGTTTACCACAAAGTTATTGTATATTGGTTACACATTTTTTGTATAAACTTTATGAGACTACCATAAACCCTTTATCGTTTACCCGGAGTAAAATGCATCACACAAATATGTGTAACACAACAAACAAAGATCGGGTAGCAATCGGTAAGATTTATGACAAGCGAGTTTTCACGAGGCTAACGCTACCGGAGTCACGTTGACACCACACCAACTCAGGATCATCAAAAACATGCTCTACAAGGACACAAATTGTAAAGACACATACATAGTCGAAAGACACAACTTGAGAGACATGCTTTGTGTTTATTAGGCGGATTTCTTCAAAGATGTGAGCGAAATGACGCCGAGCCTCTTTGCCAGGTCCCTCGTCACTTGCGGATAAATTTCACGAACATGAAGAAAGCATTAAACGAGCCCAGCCAGAACAAATGATAACTCAAATCTTGTGCAACGAAACAATGTTTAGCAATCGGGCGAACTTGTAAAACACAAGAAAGAATGCAAACATGTACACTGAAATCCCGAATGTCTTTTAGGGTGCATCTGTGTGGAACTAATTTATCAAGAAATATCGACAATCACAACTTTTATACCTTCCTTCGGATCATTAACGCTTCCTTGAGTGTGTAGAAGACGATGCCTCGTTTCGGATCCTACCTCCTCGGCTAGCAGAACCCTCGCCCGAGTACCAGCATGCCATCTGCGTGGTCGCCATGCGCGACCCGCACCTTTTCGTCGTCGTGGCGAGGTACGAACGCCGACGCCGGCGACACGGCAATCGCATTCGCATGCATGGCGGTGGTGCCACGTCGACGCGCGGCTGATCTGGAGCGGCGTTTTGTGCAAGTCAAATTTATCCAAGGAAGCACCGTCGCCCCTCTTGGGGTGCCTCGACCAAGCGCGGGGAGCCGCGCGGCCTCGTCGTCGTCGGCCTCGCCGGCTGTTGGGTCTGTAAGGAAGAGGGAGGGCGTACATCGATTCCGCACAGCCGACCGCTCCGCGGCGCGCGTGGGCGGGTCGAGGCACGGCGTGATGACGCCATGTGTGTTCCCCGGTCTTGCGCGGCGCAAGCCGCTGCAGGAACAAGGCCTCGGGTTGCGGCGTTGGCCGGTGTGTTGAGCGCGTGCGATACTCGTGGCGAGGTAGAATCGACGCGCGGGACGCGTTTCGGGGCTAGGCGTCGTCCGGCCGGTGGTGGCGCCGCCCACCACGCACATTGCCTTGCATGTTGCGCGCGGGTTGCGGAGATCCACAATGGCATCCTGCGGCGCCGCGGCGGCGCGGGAGACGATATCAATCGTCGAGCTCGGTCGGCCGGTTCCGGCGGCCTCGACGACGCCTCGTAGCGAGCCACGGAGATCTTTTCCATGGAGTGGTTGCGGTTCGTCACGCACGGTGGGTAATTGGATGTGCGGCAGTTTGTTATCCCGGCGAGGATGAGGGGAGATGGAAAAGAACCGCCGCCTCCGGATCATGTTGTAGATTGAATTTGGGGGTCGCGGGGGTTCATTGGGTTCTAAGGAAAGCTGCGCTTTCATAGGAGGACAGAATCTGCGGGGTCAATGACGGGTGTACCCGAGGCACTAGTTGGCCCACAAATCGATCTGTGCGGTGACCCCCATCTTGTGGACGGAGTTGCGGGACCCACTGTCGGTAGGATTGTTGCGCCATTGTCGGCTTTGAACCGCGAGAGATTTCCCATTGGAGCGAGTTGTGGACACTGTCGGCACCCGCATTGGGATGTGTTCTTGAGTTGTTCATGTTCATAATGAACTTGATCATTTGTATCGTTTAATCATAACTTCAAAGTTGTTTATATTTGTCAAATGACGTCCAAATCGAGAATTTTTTTTCCTACATTCTTATGACAACATAATCTAGATCATGGTGTCCACTCCATATCGTGTCACGACTTCGAGCAATAATAATTTGAAAATAGAACATTTCATAACTAGATTCAAGATTTTCAATCGCTAGACGACGTCAATTTGAAATGAGATGAATACCAAAGTTTCATAGCTCGTCGAGATGAACAAACTTTATATTGGTTGGATTCTCATTTGAAGAAGTGGTACGATCACGTAGAACAAAAATGACATGTCTCCGACCAAGTTTCTTAAACAATGAGAGTGAACCTAGGATTAACTAACAATGTGTAGGAAACTTTAGTGCATGTCATTTTAAGTTTCTTTAGTGCATGTCATTTTAAGTTTCTTCGAAGTGGTCCTACACATTGTTAGTTAATCCTAGGTTCACTCTCATTGTTTAAGAAACTTGGTCGGAGACATGTCATTTTTTTCTACGTGATCGTACCACTTCTTCAAATGAGAATCCAACCAATATAAAGTTTGTTCATCTCGACGAGCTATGAAACTTTGGCATTCATCTCATTTCAAATTGACGTCGTCCTCTTCGATTGAAAATCTTGAATCTAGTTATGAAATGTTCTATTTTCAAATTATTATTGCTCGACGCTCGTGACACGATATGGAGTGGACACCATGATCTAGATTATGTTGTCATAAGAATGTAGGAAAAAAAAATTTCCCCGCATTTGGACGTCATTTGACAAATATAAACAACTTTGAAGTTATGATTAAACGATACAAATGATCAAGTTCATTATGAACATGAACAACTCAAGAACACATCCCAACGCTGGTGCCGACAGTGGGGCCCACAACTCTCGTCCAGTGGGGAAATCTCTCGCTGGCCGGGCCGACGCTTGGCGCAACAATCCTACCCAGGGGGGTCCCGCAACTCCGTCCACGGATGGGGTCACCCCCAGTCAAATTTCCGTCAGATCGATTGTGGGCCAACAAGTGGCTGGGTAGACCCGTCATTGACCCTTGGTAACCGCCCCACCCCGCCGAGTTAGTGGGGTCGCGTCCTCGCAATGGGATATTCTCGCCTTTTAGTCATTGATCTGTGGGCCCCACACGGCGGTCAGTACGAATGCGGTTGCCCCGACGCGAGTTATATAACCGCGGGGCCTCGCTGTGTTTTCCAATCCCGCTCCTTTGCACCGCGCCGCTCTCGTCGATCTTGAGTACCGCTCGTCTCCCGGCCCCCTCGACTCCCTGCGCGCATCTATGGCGGAGAGAAGCGCCCCGCGAAGAGGGGCCCCTAGGGGTTCGTCGCCGTCGGTCCGGCCGCGTCTCCGTCGGTTGCTTTCTCGCCGGGGGTGAGTGTCTTCTGTCTCCATAATTTCCTATGCTCGCCGAGGATCCGATCTTGTCATTCTTCTTCCGTTTCCTAGTGCGACATATGGCCGGGTCCTTCGGCGGCGCGGCGCCTCCGTCCCGGTGGATCTTCGTCATCGGAATCTCGGAGCTTGTCTTCTTCCTCGTCTCGGGGCGACGCCCCCCGTTCGTCGGAGAGGGGCGGGGGACTTGGCGAGGAACTGGCGAGGACGCGGCGTCGTCTAGACGACGCGGCCGCGCAAGGTACGGGACTGGGAGGGGACCGGGATGCGATGCACACCGCCCTTCGGGCGGGCGAGACGGAGACGGCCCGAAGTTCGCGGCGCCAAGGCCGATGTGGAGGCCCGGCCCCGCTTTGGTGAGTTCCCCTCGTATTCCGTCGGTGCACGCCGCCCACTAGGCTCTTGTTTGACTCGTCGCCATTGTTTCTTGCCTCGGCCCGAGGAGGCGGAGGCGTCTTTCCGCCGCGAGCGGGCGGAGGAGGCTGCGCCGCCGCCCGAACGATCCGGAGGATCGCCACGATGAACTTACGCGCGCGCGCGGAGGTCGCCGTCACGGTGGTCGGCCGGGGGCTCCGGTCTTCCCCGGCGCCCGACCGTCTTCGCGCGCTCCCAAGGCGTGTCAAGGAGGTGGTGCGTGCCGGTGCGCGCCGGGAGCCGCCGCGCGCTCGCGACGGCGGACGCGCAAGTCGACTTTCCCTTGGCTGATCTGCCGGCCGGAGTGGCCGTTCCCGCCGGAGCGCACCGGCACTACGCGGCCGCACTTCCCCATTGCGGCCGATGCCGCCGCCGCGGGGGTTGACATCGACGGCGTGCTTCGCGGCGGCGCCGCCGCCGACATCGGCGGCACCGTAACTCACCTTTTAAGATTAATGCGTACGGCCCCTCGTGGCCGAGGAAATCGAACTTCGCATTGTTCCTTGTTTGTGCCATTGCGATTTTTGTTCACTGCTGCGGGGGGGGCGTGGTCGGGTGTACGAAGCAAACTACTCCGGCCCCCCCGTGCCGTCTTGTCACCCGTCACAGCAGCTGACGCGTGCGCAGTAGGAGGCTAGGAGCTACGTTGAACAGGCGTCCAGGGCACTCGAGTAGAGTACGTAGGACTGAACGCGTGGGAGATCGCGAGGCGCAGCGCTGCGTTTCTTCTTCCGTTCGCATCTAAATAAAATTAGCCCCAAGAATCTTTCATAAATGGAACACTAAATATAATTTATTTGTAAAACCTTTTCACGTGTCGGCGTAACTTTGTGTGACGAATCTAATGAACCTACTTAATCCAGAATTTAGCTACGAGATTTTGAAAGTAGTTTTGAAAATAACTTACTTTAATACATGTAATTAATGGTGCACCTCCATGGAGTAGTAAATGCGGATGAAATCTAAAACTACATAAATAATTTGGATCTACTTTGCGATACGAGCTTTTCGCAAGGGTTTTCGTACATCAAACCCCTTAGTGTGATTTTGCATGCAAATATCCGGTGCGGCGAAGCGTTGCGGCCGGACCACGACTCCCGGGCGCGCGTGCGTGTAGCGGTTAATTAGGATCCGCCGCCCCTTCGTGTTGCCGGTTGTCTTCAAATCTTGCCATGCCCATTGCTTCGGCAACCGGCACGTCGATTTGACCCGTATATGAAGCCGAAACGACAGATATACTATACTAGTTTAGCCTCTTCCCTACCCCCGCCCCACCCACTCGCTCCCAACCGTCGCATCGAAGGAGAAGGGGTTTTCTTGCTGCCGCCATTGCCGGCGACCCCCCCCAAAGCTTGCAATCTACGCAACCGCCATCGCAAGCGACCTCGATACGGCGGCGATGACCCGAAGCGACGCATCGGGTGACGGCGGCGCCCACAAATGAAGGGGGATGCCGTAGAGGCCACCGCCGCCGCCGGCCTGTACAGTAACCTAGGTGATGCGGGCGGATCAATCCCGGCCGCGTCGTCGGCAGCGAGCGTCGCTTCGAAGCAGGTTAGTCCTGCAAGGCACAAACAGTTGCTAGCTAGTCGTGGATTTGTCCCTCGACGACGATTTGGAACTTTGCTTTCTTGGTTTGGGACTGCCGGGGTGGCAAGCGTGTCGCCCTCAACCCGTGGGAGGCCGCCGTTGATCCGGCCGACGTTCGAGATCGGAGCGGCCCGGGACGAATGGCGCCCCGCCGTCGTCCGTCCACGACTTTCGGAGGAGCGAGGGACCGCCCCCAACTACCATGCACGAGGTTGAATTCTTCAAGGAGCGGTACCCGAGCATCAAGACCATCGTCACTTGCGACGCCGGAGTAGTGGCGGAGTTCATCGACGAAATCAAAGGTAGCCCACCTCCCGAACGTTTGCTCGTCGGATTGGACACCGAGTGGATTCGGCCTTCGCGGTGGCGGGTACAAGCTCGCATTTGCCGCAATTGTGTGTCGGTTCGAGCTGCCTTATTTACCAGGTGCACCATGCCGGCTACAAGCTTCCTGATGTCCTGAGCAAGTTTCTCAGCGAGGAAGGCCACATCTTTGTGGGAGCGCACATCACCAACGATGCTGAACGCCTACAGGAGGACTGCGGCGTCAAGATTTCTAATTGGAAAGACCTTCAACTGATTGTTGCTGACGTTCATGAGAAGTATAGGCATCTGTACCGAAATGGTTACAGATCGTCACTGGAGAAGATTGGAAATCGAGTACTGGAGCTACCTCTGTACAAGGACAGGAAATGTGAACCACAGGCTTTGGGGTTTGAGGGTGTTGCACGAATGGCAGGTGCAATACGCCGCCAAGGATGCATTTCGTCTTTTGAGATCGCTAATCGGCTTGAGATCAAGCATGGTTACCGATTTCTCCCGCATGCTCATTTGTAGAATCATGTAAATAATGTACTAACCAAAAGTAGCAAGTAGAATTTCTTGGTTTTCGGAACAAGTACATGTGTACATATTAGTAGTAATTCGATTGATGGATTGAAACTAGGAGGCCTTGTTTATTTGGGCAATTTTGACGGATAACTTCCATATTACTCTAATTATTTGTTGATTTACTAAAGATTAATTTGTATCATTTGTTAGTCAATTTTTTATTTTCTATATCAACATATTAAAAGCAACAGCACATTTGCAAATTATCAATGTGCCCTTTTGTTAGAAAAGGATTGCGATCCGAGATTGGGCCGGCCCATTTGTCCTTATTACTTCCGGTGTGTGCGAAGCGCTGCACGGCAAAGCACATCGACAAAAATCTTTAGTGCCACACCGCTACCTCAAGCGGGCGCACCACAACTTAAAAAGGCGAGGCGTGCTTGCCATCCCGAACTCCCCCTCTCGAACCTTGCTTCCTCTCTACTAACCTCCGGGCTTGTTGGGGTGGCCGGCCCATCGGGCTCCCGCTCGCCGGGCTTCACGCTCGCCGGTGAGAGCTCCAGTGGTGACTCGCTTTGCCCTACGCCCCCTATTTTTGTTTGTCATACCAATTTTTTGATTCATATTTTAAATATTAAGATTTATGCAAAAGTCTTCCGAAGTAGTAAATAATGGCAACATAGAAGTCATGACTACGGTCGAGTAAGTATCAATTGAAAAACTCATCATCTTGGGCATCTTGAACTATTGGTGCAACAATTCCATCATCAATGTACGTGTCATCTCGCATCATGTTCATCATCAACATCAAATACTTCGTCGTCTGGTTCGTCAACCGCCTCGGCCCGAACCTGATTAATAACTGAGACATCGCCGGTTGTGCCTTCCTTGTCCGATCTAGACCAATTTGTCAAAACCTGGTGTTCACCGAGCAAATTAATACCTTCGATACCCACGGCAAGTGAGTCCTCGAGATCTAATTCGAGGCATGGCAAACAAGTTCCTTGGTTTCATTGAAATAACTGAACTTGCCCACCAGGTTTGTTCACTCGATTCACATAAAACACCGCTTCTCTGCTCGTGTTGCCGAATATAGGGTTCATTGCTAAACTTGTGTCGAGTAGTATCGATGTCAATGACCCCATATTTATCTTTACTTGTATCCTCTCGCCTCCGTTGGTACTTGTGACAAGAGGCACATCAAACCAGTCCCCACCGGAACGTAATAACTTCTTTTTGTCCAGGGAATTCCAAGGAGATCATTCTTTTAATCACCCCATACCAATTTGTGCCTTCGCCTCACCCTTGACAAGCACACCACCGTTTTGTGTCACAAGGGTTCTCTCGATGTTAACGGTACGAAACATGCCAATTGTTGATATGACATCTATTCAATGTACGAGGTCGGGGATCCGGTCCTTGAGCAAGTGCAAACAAATCCGAACTTACTTCCCCTCTAGCATGTAAACCCGTGATCTTGCTTTCAAACCATCTTACGAGTTGAGCCTCATGTCGCTTATCAAGATTTCCTCGGATCCATGTGCCCTCAGTTCTTCCAAATGCTCGCTGCACACAAAAGAATATTACCGTTAGTTAGATATTTAAAATTAAAAGCAATAATGATGTTCAGTAGTGCATCTTACTCGACATATGGTCTAGCTTCATCACAATTGCAAATTATGTAGTGCCTCATCTTCCGAAACTCATTTGGTGGTATTTCTTCAACCGTCTGTCCTCTCCTCTTGTAATCCATTTCTGAAAAAATGCTCAAACCAGATGGTGGCTCATTAACAGTAACTGTTTCATGTCGATCAACACGATTGTCTTTGGTGTCCACGTCCAAGAATCTTGAGCAGAATGTAAGGCACTCCTCGAGTATGTATCCCTCAGCAATTGAACCTTCAGGGTGAGCCTTGTTCCTCACATATCCTTTCACAGTGCGTAGGTACCGTTCCACTTTGGGTACATCCATACGTAACACCTTGGCCCCCCAAGTTTAGCTTCTTGACTAGATGAACGGGCAAATGGATCATGATATCAAAAAATGCGGTGGGAATATCATCTCAAGTCGACAAAACGACCTCCCTAATTGAACAATGAGCTTGTCCAATTCGATTCCACCAACTCCTTTGAACATAGTGCATCGAAGAAATTACTAAGCTGAATCAATCCAATGACAACGACTTACGACGGCAAAATCCTACGCACCACTAAGGGTAAAAGTTTACGTAGAATTAGATGGTAGTCATGCGTTTTCAAGCGACACCTTACGTGACTTTACATCAACACATCTTCTTATATTCGAGGAAACCCCATCGGGCATCTTCA
The DNA here is from genome assembly GCA_947561735.1 of Cenchrus americanus. Taxonomy (NCBI): domain Eukaryota; kingdom Viridiplantae; phylum Streptophyta; class Magnoliopsida; order Poales; family Poaceae; genus Cenchrus; species Cenchrus americanus. The sequence goes on from OX387240.1 coordinate 200,980,484, forward strand.
CTCCATATAAAAATTCACACAAACTTTCCCCGGCATCCTTATCTAACTCGTACAAGGTGATGGCAAGGTATACTTATCATCTTTAATCACGAAGTCTTGATCCGGTCGTATCCGTAGATGCTCCATGTCAAGCCGAGCATTCTCCCCGTCCTTACATTTGCCATCCAACTTAAGCAGAGTGCCTAGTATGCTCTCGCATATATTTTTCTCAATGTGCATCACGTCCAAATTATGCCTGATGAGCAAAGAAGACCAGTAAGGGAGCTCAAAAAAAATACTCTTCTTCCTCCAGTTGTGCCATCTGTTGTCTTCGTCACGCTTCCTTTTTTTTGATAACAATGTCTTTCCAAATTCTACTTGTTCAAAAGTAGAATACTGCTCAAGTACCTGTGCACCAGATAGTGGTTCTGGTGCCTCCCTGGTTTCGACCTTGTTGTTGAAGCTGACCGCATTGTTGCGCCATGGATGGTCAGGGGCCAAAAAACGTCGATGTGCCATGTAGCAGTGCTTCCGCCCATGTTTCAACCACAAATACTCGCTATGTTTGTGGCAGTATGGACATGCAAACTTTCCTTTAGTGCTCCAACCGGACAACATAGCATAGGCCGGGAAGTCATTAATTGTCCAAAGAAGTATAGCACGCAATCTAAAATTCTCCTTAGTCCCTGCATCTCTTGTTTTAACACCATTATTCCAAAGCTCCTTGAGCTCCAGTATCAGGGGCCTCAAGTATACATCAATATCCATTCCAGGAGATTTTGGACCAGGAATCAACATTAACAAAATCCAGTTAGATTGTTTCTGACACATCCATGGAGGCAAATTGTAAGGAACCAGGATGACAGGCCAAATGGAATACGTAAGACTTTGCATGCCAAAGGGATTGAACCCATCAGAAGCAAGACCCAGCCTAACGTTACGACCTCCTCCTTCTGAAAACCATGTAAACTCTGAATCCACGTGCTTCCATGCCTTTGAGTCAGCAGGGTGACGCATTTTCGCATCATTCACCAATTCATTCTTGTGCCACCGCATATCCTTTGACATTTGCTTTGACATATACATTCTTTGAAGCCGAGGAATAAGAGGAAAGTAGCGTAGGATCTTAACGGTAACCGCTTCTTAACGAAGTAGCACCCTTGCACCGCAATTATTATCGAGGTTTTATCCGCAACTTTCCACCTTGACTCCTTACAAATGGGACATGTTTCAAGATTTGCGTATTTATCAAAAAATAACACACAATCATTTTGGCATGCGTGTATCTTGACATAGTCCAAGCCCGTGTCTCGAATCACCCTTTGCACTTTATCCAAGGAGTCGGGAATACAATGCCGGTCGGGGAGAACCTTTCCAAAGAGCTTAAGTATGGCCTCCAATGACGCGTTACTTAAGCCATACATGCACTTTATCCGAAAAAGCTCCACAATAAAAGAGACCTTCGTTGCATTTTTTGCATCCTGTATACAATTCCTTCTTTGCCTGCTCTAATAGTCTCAAAAAGATCTCTGCCTGCTTATCTGCCTCTTCCTCATCTCCGGTTTGTCCATGATGTATAGTGCCACCGATAATGTTTCTAATCGCAGTATTGGTGGCAGCAGGGTTATCATCCAAACCATCTTCTTCATCGTCTTCTACAAATAAATGTGTTGTATCATCAAGTCGTAGGTAGTGCATCATGATTTTCGAGATCAGCAGTAACATCTTGATTCACAGGACCCTGAGAAGAAGTATTAGTTTGGTCTTGAATGTTACCAGCATCGATGAAACAATCAGCAAACCCTCTATTGAGTAAATGAATTTGAATGCGACCCACGGTGGAATGTCTGATCATGCATTGACACAATTTACATGGACACGCAATAGATCCACCTCGCGCCGATGAGGCCGTAAATTTTTGCAAAAAAAAATTCGAAAATTGTTCGCCAATCCGCCGAGTGTCGAGGCAAGCGCATCCAACTTCGATCTTCGTCGATGCCATTAGTTAATCTCGCATTGTTCATGTTTAATTTCAATCGACCTTGATGACGATATATATACCAATATGCATATATATGCAGCGAACGATTGGATATATATACGAGATCAAGACATCGGTACGTACGGCCGTGGCCGTAGCGCCGCTCAGATCTCCGCAACAAGAATCACGTGGAGATCGCCGTGGAGATCGATCCCCTAGAGGCCCTCGTGGAGATCTCCGCAACAATAACCAAGTTGTCGAAGACGGAATTTTGGAATGCTCCAGATCGGAAGAGCCCCTATCTGATCGTGGCAATACATACACGATAGACAAAATTTTAGTACAACCTAGGAATACCTGGTTTCAATATTTCTGAGGTTGTACGTAGTATGACCTTTCTCAGGGTTTTCAACATATGCGTAATTCATTATTTTTCTTTTCTGATCGGCTACTATAGGGGCTAACAATAATACACAAAATTCAGGAGTTCTAGTGAAGAGTCTCCAAATTGTTGATCACAATGCTTTGTGAACATTCACATGAATAGCATAAACAATAGCATGTCGCAATTCTGAAAACAGACAGATGGTTAGTCCAAATATGCATGACAGGACCCAACAGATTTCAATTTGTGTCACTCATGAGTTCAAATATTTTGCAAGGGCTCATCCAGATCCAAACACATAGACATACGAAGATGCATGTCTAAATGTTCAAAGTTATTACTTAGATGTTGCCACATACACATCCATAGACCATTCACCAAAGATCGCATAACATTCACCTAGGACTCGGTTATGTTACGTACTAAGCTAGATTACTACTACTTGCGATTGACTTTATCCTGAAGCTTGCGGATCTTCTTCGCCATCACTTCTAACTTGTCGACAACGGTCTCCATGAATTCCTTGAGGGTCATCTCCATGTCTTCTGCGTTCCAAGCAATGTCGAAGCTTAGGTTCTCAATCTGCTCCCGCAAATCATCATAGCGCTCCTTCAAACGTTGAACCATTTGGCGCAAGGGCATTTGCTATGGCGGACAACAAACACAAGTTACTAACATGAAATGTGTTACAACAAATGTGGCCAATGCAGCAAATTAGTCAAAACAATGCACCTTTCTTTTTCGATGATCCCGAAGCTTTTGATGGAGACGGTTTCTTGCTATTGTCCTCTCGAAGTCCGAGTCCGGAATGATGATCCTCACCCGATTAGCGGTGTTCACTAGCCTCGAGGAAACAAAACAATTTGCCGTTTTTCAGTTTTAAACAGCCTATTCAATCTCTTGACTCATAATGTATACCAATTTACCCGTGATCCCCCGACTACCCGCCGTAAAAGGCCTAACCTACTAAATGGGACAACTGCGTTCATTTGGCCGGCTTTGTTTTCGTGATTGTGATCAAATGTACACGAGTCGGATTCACGGCAAAAGATGGCAAGAAATCAAGCCAATTATCATTAACATTATCTAGTATGGGGTGAGATGGATGCACACAAAAAACACAATTACCATTATCTAGTATGAAATTTTGATTACTATGAACTACTAACATTTTTCTAATTGCAAAAGGAGTCACACGATTCCCGGAAAATCAAAGAGGGTAGGGCGAGTGTACCTCACTTCTCTTCTCGGAACGCTTGCATCCGACTAGGGCCTGCTTACCCTTACCGGATGGATCGACTTGGCGATGCGGGCCGTCAGACGACGACGACGAGGTGGCGGTGTCGTCCGTACCCGAAGGACGACGGCAGGGGTTGGGGTGCCGCCGACCATATCGGAGGACGACGAGGTAGGTGGTGTGGAACACTTGAACCGCCCGCGTGCATCGCGCTTCTGCGTGGTGGAGTAGTGGCACCTCCGTACGCCGCCGCCGCTCGCCTGAAAACCCTCGGTGCGGCCCCCGCCGTCCGCGCCGCCGCTCTCCGGGATCCCCTCGATGCGGCCCCGCCTCGCCGTGGCGGCTGCTCGGCTGTGTTACGGCGCTGCGGCCCCTTCGTCCGCGCCCGCCACTGGTCTGGGAAGGCTCGATGCGGCCACTCCCGGCCGCCTGTCGCCGCTTGCCGCGGGGGAACCGCGATGCGGGGGCATCTCGATGTGGACGCGACGGTCAGAGCCGACGAGGGGGATGGTTGGGAGCAACAGTGTGTTGGGGGTGGGGGAGCTGTAAGTTATAGACGATTTGGGCCGGCATATCCTTGTTTTTATTACTCTCATCGGCCCATTTGACATTTTCACATCCTAGTCTCCAGTACCTTTAGTGCCACCCCGTAAACTGAGAAGGGGGTATCCCAGCTTAAAAGGAGAGGCGTGCCTCCGCTTTCGAACTTCGTATTACCATCATCAACTAATGCTTGCTACTTGCGCTCTGGGGCTTAATGGGCTGGCCGGTCCACTCGGGCTCCCGCTCGCTGGGCTTTACGCTCGCCGGTTGAGCCTATTGTGGTCTGGCTTAGCCCACATCCCCATAGAACACAATTTTTTTCCTCTATTTTTTCATGGTACATATAGTCTATACCATATTGTTAAAATTCAGATTTTTCATAATAAAATTTATTTATTAAATCGCATTTTAAATTTCGCTACAACCCCATAGCAGATTTTTTTCATCTAAACAAATTTTGTGGCAACACGTACACAATATTCCTCCTTGAGGCTAGAAGCGTAGCCTTCCTTGTATTGCAACAACGCAAAGAGATATTTGCAACCCAAATAAGACGTTGCGTAAGGCCGTTCAAACGCAACCAACCCTAGTATGGTAGCCATAGCAAGTTTATATTGCAACACTCGAATTTCTAGTGCAACGCGAAGTAGGGTAGCAATATTTCCCACCAAATGCAACACAATTCCGAATAATGGGTGCATTAGCGCCAACTTGTTGCAACATCGCAAAGATATATTTGCAACCAAAATTCTACGTTGCGACATACTTGTTCAAACGCAACCATCCCTAGTATGGTGGCTATAGCAACTTTCGTTGCAACGTAAGAAATGCTAATGCAACACAAAATTGGGGTGGCATTAGTTCCCACTAAATGCAACGGAAATCCTAAAAAAGGGCGCATTAGCGTCAACATGTTGCAACCGAACAAATAGATAATGCAACTCAAATTTTGTGTTGCAATAGACACACAAATTGCAACCAAATCACCGTTTCGGTGCAATAGTACCCCCCTATTGCAACCGAAATAGTGGTGTTGCCTAAGGGATTTGTTGCAATAGGGGGAAAACCTTGTAGTGCAAAATTTCGTTCCAATAGACTCACATATAACAACTACGTTCAAATGTGGCAATAGGTACAACTATCGTGGCAAAACATATACATTCTCTTGCAACTAAAAAAAAGGCGACGGTGGCAATAAAGAACCTATCTATAGCAACCATTCGGTATCATGGCAATAGATGACCTAAGCGTAGCAACCAACCTAAGTACCGTGGCAATAGCATATGTCTCCTATAGCAACCATTCGGAAACGTGGCAATAGAGGACCTATACGCCTAGCAACGAACCTCCCATAATGTTGCAATATCCTAAGCCAACTATAGCAACCATTTAGTTGATGTGGTAATAGAGACACTTTATTGCAATGATTTCTACGTGTAGCAAAACGATCTATTGCAACACCTATGTTCGGTTACCACCTGCATTGTGTTGCTACACAACTAACGCGTCGCAATATGTGTCACTAGCAACGTCTCGTTCGATGCGACTGGTACCATTGCAACACCCATAGTGGTTGCAATGGCCTATGTTACAACGCTCACCAAGTGTTGCAAAAGAGTCAAAATTGTTGCAATAGATGGGTACCGTATCGCTACTAAAACGTAAACTTGTTGCATTAAGCTATTGCTACGGTTACAAGTGCAACGACTTTTAACCAAAATAATATGGTAGCAAAAGTACTATTACTACCATTTTTCGGCCTATTGCAACACTTTTTCGGTGTTGATTTTGATACAAAACCTTGTAGTGGTAAGTAGTCTCGGATAACGGTGAGAGGCCGACAATCGATTGATTTAAACCTTGCAAGGTAGACCCAAACACACGGTCGGCTGCCCCCGCGAGGACAACTCCCCGGACCGTCCCCATAAATCCTCGGGTTGGGATCGAATCTTACGGTCTTTAGTGCGGGCTATCACGCATACCCCCGCGAGATACCGGAGTCACCATACACCACCGGTAGCTAGCCGTGAGAGCGAATCCCAAGAGTAGTAATAGTAGGATCCCTCGCCGCCTCATTATGGTACTAGGCTTACCGGTCCCATACCCGGCATATGCTTGGTACGTTCAAAGACTTAACCCACATAACCACTGGACCGGAGCCCACATCCCATGCTCTTACCACGTGAGCAATCCATTTAAGGATATAGTATGATTCCTATCTAGGAACCTATTCTCGCGAGTGAGGTCATCACCCGACTTGTAACGGTCCTATAGCTTAGCGCCTATCGACCTATCATACTAGTAGGGACCAAAGGTACCTATGGATCATGCATCTAGGGTTTCATTCAACTCCCCGTACGTAAATGCACAATCATTCATAGATAATTGAATACGAACTTTAAAACTAGGTTAGATGCACCGGAGCTTGCCTTCGTCGACTAGGTTAGCTTGGGCACCCTCGGTGTCGAGTACTTCCACGTCTTTTGCGGCGATGCTTCCGCTCCGCCTTCCTCGGTTTCCGGGACAAGGGAGTAATCTCCGTCCGGATGATCTACACGGAATGCAATGCACTTTAGGTGATGTGATAGTTTGTTGTCTTATCCAACTCTGGGTTGGTCATTATTCACCTTACAAGCATTCATCTAAGGTTTCTATTTGAGGAAGTCATTGGTTGTACATGGGTTACTCTTTTATTCCACATTTAAATAAAGGTTTTCAATAAGCTTATCATTTCATGTGAAAGCTTCATTTCCTTTTATTTTTACCAACATGGTGTAATTAATATTTTATTGGTGAATTAACACCTTATCGGAGCTGATAATCTAATTTATTTTATTTATATTAAATATTGTTTTCAAATAGGAAAAAGATTTAATTAAGGATTCCCTTTTATTTAATTTCCCTTTAATATTAAAAGGGCATTTAAGCCATTTATTAAACAATTAAATTACCAAAAATTACATGAGTGTTTCTTAGGCCTACTAGCACCTATCCTGGTCCATTGGACCCACATGTAAGTGTTGGATGCTAGGAAATTAAATATTATTGAAAATAACAAAGGCTAGCTAGTGATTCAACTTAAATGCACATAAAAATAATTAAGCATCAAAATTACCCAAACTTTCTGGTGGATGCTCTCTGGTCCTAAACAAGTCTAAAAAGCTAGCATGTTCACATGGAACCTCTACTGAACTTGGTTTATTAATTTACAAAGGAAAACATGCATTAAACAAGAATAATTATTTCTGTCAATCCTAAATTCATGATTAATTCACAAGGGGTGCCTTTTGACATCACAAGACAGTGTGCACAAGTTGGGCTCAAGAACATGAATATATTTAACATGAAAAATCATCTATGCAGTTCCGCCGAGGAGATAGAAAAACATTTTTATAAAAAGCTTTACATGATAACTTTGTGCTATTTTTGGCATGGGAGCTAGTCATATCCTAGCTCACAACATATCCAAAGCTCAGCTACAGAGAAGCTATACATTTCAATTTATGACAGATTCAAGCATAACACATTTGTAATTTTTCTGCCAAAACTATTTTGAATCTAGCCACAAGTGTACATCAAGTAGGTGGGGTTTAACATCCCGAGACCTACAAAATTTGTTTGAGAATTTTTGAAATTTTTTGTGAATTTCTAGGAATTTTCTAACACCTTGGACCGATCCGCAATAAAACTAAGTTACATTTCTTTGCAACTAGGCCCTTGGATTCACATCCATGCCCTCGGCGGTGGCGGGAGGGCTCGCCGGCGGCGATGTGGGGCCCGGCCACGGCAACAAGCGGCACGAGGTTGCAATTGAGCTCACCACGGTTCTTTTGGCGGTGGTGGCGAGGTCGGGACGTGCTCCGGCGGCCCGGCGCACGGCGGTGGCCGGCGGCGGCGCTCACGGCGGCTCGGTGTCTTGCGGTGTGGAGGCCAAATTGACGCAAACGAGCGCGCTTGTGAGCTTGCACGGGTGCTAAAGAAGCTAGCTACATGCTTGGACGGCGGCGAACACGAGCAAGGGGCGCTAGCACGGCGGCGATGGCGCGGGCGGCTCGGTGCGGCGCGCGGGGGAGAGGCGAGAGGGGCCTTTATACCCGGCTCGGGCGGCCCGTGGGTGACGCGCGGGTGACGGCGGAGATGCCGGCCGGTGCTACGGAGGCTCGAGGCGCGCGCGTACGGCGGCGCGTGCCTCGGGGCACCTCGGGACGGCGCGATCTAGGGGCGCGGGGCATCGGGACGGGGCACGGCGCATGCATCGAGACCTTGGGCGGCGCGGGCACGGACGCCGGGGCAAGGCCGGCGGCGGGCGGCGACGGCGGCGCACGGGCGCGCGCGACGTCGCGGCGCGACGCGCTCCGGGTCTAGCGGTGACACCGGTGCTATGTTTGAGCCCCTTTTTCTCCAAAATTTTGAATACAACTCGACCAAGCAATGAATACCAAAGTTGTAGATCTAAGTACCGGCTACAACTTTCACAAAGGCCGTATAGGGTTTAACTCTCTAGATTTGAATCCGTGGGAGTGCCAACTTTGAATGTCGACCGTGCTTGCCAACATAAACTCGGCTTGCAAGGGCTTTTTCACAATTTTCCCCTCCAAATCCGCAATGCCACTCTACATGAAAGTTGTGTCCCTCATCGAGACCTACAACTTTCCCAAAGGTAGAATTTTAAGTGTTTAGGTGAATTTTGGAGAACGCCGCGAAAATTCCGGCGGACACTGTGGACACTTTGGATGGCAAGGGGGTTTGACCCACCCTTTGACCATGGGTTGGCCCCACAAGTGTTTTAACTATTCACTAGGGTCACTAGGGGTGTGTTAAGGGGTTTTCATGGGTGAGGGCCCGGGTTGACCTAGGGTTGACCATTTGACCAAGCTAATCATGTCATTAGCGTTAATGACGGTAATTAAAAACCCAGGCGTCACGGTCTACCCCCCTTAAAAGGAATCTCGTCCCGAGATTCGACTTGACAACGAAGCGATGGGAAAAAGACTCACTTTGTTTCGGGATTGGAGGAAGCCGGATACTTGGTGTTAAGATAATCCTCCGTCTCCCACGTGGCTTCTTCTTCCGTGTGATGGCTCCATTGGATCTTGTACATTCGCACGGTTTGCCTCCGGGTCTTTCACTCTTTTTGATCTAGTACCTTTAAGGGATGCTCGACGAGCGAGAAATCCGGCTCGATCCAAGCATTAGCTTCTGTGATGATCTCGTTCTGCGGAACGAGCATTCCCTTCTTCAACCGAGTTACATGGAACACATTGTGAACCGCGGAAAACCGTTACGGCAATTGGATACGGTAGGCCACGGGTCCACATACTTCTATTACTTCGTAGGGTCCAATGTAGCGCGGGGCTAACTTTCCTTTGACTCCGAACCTTTGCACACCTTTGGTGGGGGATACCTTCAAATATACATGATCTCCCACTTCAAAGTGTCGAGGTGCGGTTCCCTTATCATGGTAACTCTTTTGTCTCATCTGGGCCATCTTCAAATTTTCTCTTATCACTTGTACCTTCTCTTCGGCCTCTTTAACTAACTGCGGTCCAAAGAGTGTTCTTTCTCCGGCCTCGACCAATTCGGTGGGGTGCGGCATCGCTTCCGTATAAAGCATCGAACGGTGCCATTTTCAAGCCGGCTCGATAGGCGTTATTGTAGGAGAACTCTGCTAAGGACAAGCACTTGTCCCAACTCTTGTCAAAGTGCAAGATGCTCGCCCTCAACATGTCCTCTAGGATCTGGTTTATCCTCTCCGTCTAACCATCGGTCTGTGGGTGATAACTGGAACTACGGAGTAGCTGAGTTCCCAAACACTCATGCAACTGCTCCCAAAAACGGGCCACAAACTGAGTCCCTCTATCAGAGATTATAGTCTTTGGGATTCCATGTAGACGAACTATGTGGTCCACGTACAACTCTGCATACTGTTGCACGGAGTAAGTGGTGTGCACGGCAAGGAAGTGAGCAGTCTTGGTGAGTCTATCCACGATTACCCAAATAGAATCTTTCTTCCTAGGGGTCAGGGGTAAACCCACAATAAAATCCATACTAATATCGTCCCATTTCCACATAGGTATCGACAGGGGTTGGAGTACTCCTGCCGATTTCAAATGACTTGCTTTCATCCGGTGGCAAGTATCGCACTCGGCTACATACTTGGCTACATCCACCTTCATATTAGACCACCAAAAGTTCTGCTTTAGATCTTGGTACATCTTAGTACTACCGGGATGAATAGAGAACTTGGATTTGTGAGCTTCATCCAGAATGATCTTCTTGATTTCCGGGTCAACGGGGATCACTAGGCGTTTTCCAAACCAGACCACCTCTTGGGGATCCTTCGGGAAACAAGTGCACTTCGGGTCTCCTTCCACTAGTTTCCGCTCGATGTTTTGGATATTCGCATCATTGCGGCTGGCGATGACAATCCTGTCATAAAGGCCGGACTCTGCCGTCAAGGCATAAAGAATTCCCTCGCGGTACCACTTCTAAACCGAGCTTTCTCATTTCTTCACACGGGGGTTCAACGACGGCACCAACTCTAGGTGGTTGCAATGATCCTTGCGGCTAAGAGCATCCGCAACAACATTTGCTTTGCCGGGATGATAGTGCACTTCTAGATCATAATCCTTGATCAACTCAAGCCATCTTCTCTCGCCTCATATTCAATTACATTTGGGTGAAGATATATTTGAGGCTCTTGTGATCCGTGAAAATATTGCAATGATTGCCCATTAGATAATGTCTCCATATCTTGAGGGCATGAACAACGGCAGCTAACTCAAGATCATGGGTAGGATAGTTGAGTTCATGGGGTCGAAGGGCTCGCGAAGCATAGGCAATGACTCGGCCGTCTTGCATAAGGACACAACCAAGACCGGTGCCTGATGCGTCACAGAAGACTTCAAATGGCTTGGAGTTATCGGGCTGAGCTAGCACTGGGGCTGAAGCTAGATGTTGCCTGAGGGTGTGAAAAGCTTCCTCACATGCTTCACTCCACACGAATTTCACTCCCTTCTTGAGTAATTCGGTCATGGGTTTTGCGATTCTAGAAAAGTCAGGAATGAATCGACGGTAATATCCCGCCAATCCTAGGAAACTGCGGATTTAATGTACGGATTTGGGTGGTTTCCAATCCATTACCTCCTGAACTTTGCTAGGATCTACGGAGATACCATCGTGGGAAATGGTGTGCCCCAAGAATTTGACACTTTTCAACGAAATTCGCATTTGGAGAATTTAGCATAAAGTGATGATCTCGCAAACGCTGAAGGACAACTCGGAGATGGTTGGCGTGTTCTCCCTCGCTCTTAGAATAGATGAGGATATCATCGATGAAGACTACGATAAATTTGTCGAGTTCCGTCATGAATACGGAGTTCATGAGGTACATGAAGTAGGCAGGTGCATTAGTGAGTCCGAAGGACATGACCAAAAACTCGTAAAGACCATAACGAGTGGAAAAAGCGGTTTTAGGAATGTCGCATGGTCGAATCTTGATTTGGTGGTAGCCAGAACGAAGGTCGATCTTAGAGAAGACTTTGGCACCAGCCAATTGATCAAACGAGAACATCAATTCGAGGAAGTGGGTATTTGTTTTTGATGGTGAGCGCATTGAGTGGACGGTAATCTACGCACATTCTCAAGCTACCATCTTTCTTTTTGACAAAGAGAGCAGGGCAACCCCAAGGAGAAGAGCTCGGGCGAATGTAACCCTTATCTAGCAATTCTTGGAGTTGGGTTTTTAGCTCGGCTAACTCTTTGGGTGGCATGCGATAAGGTCTTTTGGAAATGGGTGCGGTACCGGTTGGAGTTCGATCACAAACTCGACATCTCTGTCTGGTGGCATACCAGGCAACTCGTCAGGAAATACATCCGGGTACTCACACACTACTGGAATCTCATCAAGGGAGGAGATAATGGTCGCATAGGCACAAGAGTCGGTACCGTCCCGGAAAGGTAGGTACAAGGTAGTGTGCCCGACCGTAGGAGAGTGGATCTCTATGACCCTATCTGATATATCTAGAACCACCTTATGTTGATTCATCCATTCCATACCCAAAATAACATCCATGCTTCCTAACTTGATGACTATCAGATTTGATCGAATGACCCGAGTTCCTAGTCTTAGGGGAACTCCAAAAATCACTAACTGAGACGTGATGTTTCCACCGGGTGTGGTAATTTTATAAGTAGATTTGGTTGGTACTCCTCTTAAACCCAATTTGTCTAGTAGACTCTCATTTATGAAACTATGGGTGGCTCCCGAATCAAATAAGACTTTGACAGGAGTGTTATTGATAGAGAATGTACCCGTGAGTACTGGAGCTCTGCGGGAATGTCACTCATGGTAGTGAAGTTCAGCTTGCCCTGGCGCACTTGCACTATCGGCTTCTTGGCCGGAGTGGCGAGCTTGTTTCCCGTACTCGGTTACTCGCGGGTTTGGCTTGATCTGCCTGGGCTTGGGACACTCATTAATGTAGTGCCCTGGCTGGTCACAGTTGTAGCAACGGCGATCACCAACGTCACGAGGGGTGCATTAGGCTTCGGAGCCTGCTGCTGGGCACGGCGGAACTGGAAGTTCCCGGCAGGTTTGCCCTGGAATGGCTTCATCGTCCAGCGTCCAGTTGAAGATTCTTTGGGGACGGGCCGGAGCTTTCTTCTTCACAAAACGAAACTTCTTGTTTGTTCCGCTGCCTGGGGTGAACCCGGACATCCTCTTGTTGTCCCCCTGGGCTTTCTTCATAGCATCCTCTTGCGAGATAGCTTTATTTACGAGCTCATGGAAGTTTGCGGGATCGAGCAGATTTAGGCGCTCATACAACTTGCCATCAAGCCCGTCGCGGAACCTCTCCATCTTCTTGGCATCAGTATCAACATGATGCCCACCGTGCGGCATAAGCTATTGAATTTCTGAGCATAGCGGTACACGGAGTCAGATCCTTGACGAAGGGCTAGCAGCTCCCTCATCTTCCGGTCCATCGGACCCTTGGGAATGTGATGACTCTTGAAAGCCTGCTTGAATTCTTCCCAAGTCACGGCGTGGTTTCGCTGCATGGACTTGAAATGGTCCCACCACATCAAAGCTTCCCCTCGCAGTTGTAGGGCTGCGAAGTTCGCTTTGTTCTCCTCAGAGCAAGGCAGCACAAAGGCAGAGAATTTCGCCTCTATGGCCTTGACCCAAGCCTCAGCTTCCAGAGGGTCCTCTGCTTTCGCGAAAGTTGGCGGCTTCATGGCGATGAACTGGGCATACGTGGTGACCTGGTTAGGTCCCTCGTGGTTGGCCCCATGTGGCGGCCCTCGGTTCATCTGCTGGGCGATCTGCTGTTGTGTCTGCAGGATCCGGCGCAGCACCTCGGTTTGGGTGGCCATGAAAGCCTCCGTCGGGTTCATGGGCGGGGGTGGCGGCAAGTCACCACTACCACTCGCTCCAAACCCGTTGGGAGAGCTGCGCGTGGTTCCCACCATCTGAAAAGTGAGCGTTATTAGTGAGATAACCGAAAGCTTACTTCCAAATGATGACAAGCACGATCATGCATTATCATATCTCATTAGTAAGTAAATAATGAGGATAGCAACAGGCACAACATTCTATAGCCACCAAGATTCATAGAATCGTTTCTCTTAATCTGGTTAGGACGGTGATTGCTCGATCGCGCGGCTCCTAATCACTTCCGAACGATCGTCGTTATCTCGAACACCAAGGAAGGTGGTATACGAACGAGCACTTATTTTCTAGCAACGAGTGATGTTCGTAAAGATGCTTTGTTTTACCAACGTTCGTAGGGGATAAACAATGCAATCTTTGACAAGCATGATCATTCGCAACGAATTATCCAAGGATCTGGTATTCAGCACAAGAAAAATTTAATAGACAACGAAACTCACTTAAAGCATACAAGCTTAAGCATTCTTATTACAACATGACAGAACAAGGTTCGACGTCATTACAACTCGATTTTGAAACATCATGACAACACATGATACAATAGGGGCTTGGCACGAAGACGTGCTGTTTAGCCAACTACTCCAACATCTCGAAGACGACTCGATATGATCGACATCCTTCTGCTCCCTGCTGTCGGCAACCTAGTTGCCCACCGAAGCTACGATAAACCGGTGCCCCAAACCAAGCCCCTAGACCCCTAGGACCCTCCTCCGGCCCTTCCCCGGCCAGAACCCGCGCCGGCCTCGCCGGAATTTCAAAGCCCGCGCCGGCCGGCTGCCCGAGGGCCACATTGCAAACATCGAGTTCTTCTCAGGGGCCTAATCGCAAAAGGGTAACTCCAATAGTTAAATAGATTTGCTGAATATTGTAAATTGCGTAGAAAATCACAGAAAAATATGAAAAATGCAAGGACAATTTTGTTGGATTCGTGGTGAATTATTCTACAACTTTTGTTATTCGCTTCGAGTGCTTCCTTTTAGGTTTTGCATGAAAAATACAAATGTGAAAAACCTAGATCTGCTATATCTCAAAATATATAACTCCTCTGTAGCTAATTTTTGGGTATGTTGTGTGTTAGCTCATGACTAGTTCCTATGCCAAAAATTGCACAAAGTTATGGTGTAAATCTTTTCATAAAAATGTTTTTCCATTTCTGCCAGAGCTGATTAAATGATTTTTCATGTTAAATATATTCATGTTCTTGAGCCCAACTTGTGCACACTGTCTTGTGATGTCAAAAGGCACATATTGTGAATTAATCATGAGTTTAGGATTAACAGAAATAATTATTCTTGATTTATGCATGTTTTCCTTTGTAAATTAATAAACCAAGTTCGGTAGAGATTCCATGTGAACATGTTGGTTCTCTAGGCTTGTTTAGGACCAGAGAACATGCACAAGAAAGTTTGGACCATTTTGATGCTTAATTATTTTTATATACATTTAAGTTGAATCCCTAGCTAACCTTTGTTATTTTCCATAATATTTATTTTCCTGGCATCCAACACTTAATTGTGGGTCCAGTGGACCAGGATAGGTGCTAATATGCTTAAGAAACACTCATGTAATTTTTGGTAATTTAATTGTTTAATAAATGGCTTAAATGTCCTTTTTATATTAAAGGGAAATTAAATAAAAGGGAATCCTTAATTAAATCTGTTTCCTTTTTTAAAACAATATTTAATATAAATAAAATAAATTTAATTATCAGCTCTGATAAGGAGTTAATTCACAAATAAAATATTAATTACACCATGTTGGTAAAAGTAAAATGAAATAAAGCTTTCACATGAAATGATAAGCTTAAATAAAAACCTTTATTCAAATGTGGAATACAAGAGTAACCCATGTACAACCAATGACTTCCTCAAATAGAATCCTTAGATGATTGCTTGTAAGGTGAATAATGACCAACTAGAGTTGGATAAGATAGCAAACTATCACATCACCTAAAGTGCATTGCATTCCGTGTAGATCTTCGGGACGGAGATTACTCCCTTGTCCCGAAACCGAGGAAGGAGGAGCGGAAGCATCGGCTGCAAAGACGTGGAAGTACTCGACACAGAGGGTGCCCAAGCTAACCTAGCTGACGAAGGCAAGCTCCGGTGCATCTAACCAGTTTTAAAATTTCTTTATTCAATTATCTATGGATGATTGCGCATTTACGTTCAGGAGTTGAATGAAACCCTAGATGCATGATCCCTAGGTACCTTTTGTCCCTACTAGTATGATAGGTCGATAGCTGCTAAGCTATAGGACCGTTACAAGTCGGGTGATGACCTCACTCGAGAGAATAGGTTCCTAGATAGGAATCATACTATATCCTTAAATGGATTGCTCACGTGGTAAGAGCATGGGATCTGGGCTCCGGTCCAGTGGGTTAAGTCTTTGAACGTACCAAGCACATGTCGGGTATGGGACCGGTAAGCCTAGTACCTTAATGAGGCGGCGAGGGATCCTACTATTACTACTCTTGGGATTCACTCTCACGGCTAGCTACGGTGGTGTATGGTGACTCGGGTGTCTTTGGGTGGGACATGCCGGATAGCCGGCACCAAAGACCGTAAGATTCGATCCCGACCCGAGGATTTCGGGGACGGCTCGGGGAGTTGTCCTCGCGGGG
Organism: Cenchrus americanus; assembly: GCA_947561735.1. NCBI lineage: Eukaryota > Viridiplantae > Streptophyta > Magnoliopsida > Poales > Poaceae > Cenchrus > Cenchrus americanus. Next base: position 200,996,680 of record OX387240.1, read on the forward strand.
GCGGCCCGACCGTGTGTTTGGGTCTACCTTGCAAGGTTTAAATCAATCGATTGTCGGCCTCTCACCGTTATCCGAGACTACTTACTCCACTAGTCATGTGATCCCTAAGGATGGAAGTTGATGAAGATGATGTTTGAATAATTGTATTGTACAACCTTGTTGGTACTAGTTGGCTAATGTAGTAAAGATTAACCACTAGAATTTGTGCTAAAATCTTGAAAGTAAGGACCTACTCTTTGTTACTTTTTAGCAAAAGCAACCCGAAGTAGCCAAAAAGCCTTTCATGGTCTAGATTTGGTGAAGTAGATATCACCGACGGGTAAGACTTGCTGAGTATTAGTATACTCAGCCTTGCTATAATGTGTTGATCCGGTAATGCCTTCGGTGATGTGTGGCCCGGTGAGATCCCGCCTGCCGGGAGGCGGAGTGGGTGGAGGACGACTGCGAAGCATCATGGATGGCCTCCCGTGGTGACTTTGCTGCCGCTAGTTAATTTCCGCTGCTTTTCGAAAACTCTGAACTGTTTCGTCATGACAAAAACTATGGTTTGTAATAATTAAACCCTTCGGGGTACGTATTTGAATTTGAATGTTGTTGTATCTCTGGACTCGCCTTCGAGTGAGTTTTAATGCATATATTCGATCCTTGTGCTCTCAAGTGATTTACCGGGCGTTAACCCGGCGACTTACGACAGGATGGTACTTTATTATTGCTTAATGACCAAAGTGGATCGGTCTTAGGCGATAGTACGGTACTTTCCTGGGCGGGTTGTCACGGCGAAGCAAGTCCAAAGAGCCCCAATAGAAGCATAAGCGGGGCAAGAAGGGCAAGAAGCCGCGCGCGGCTGCGCGCGCGCGGGACACGACGACGACGAGGACGAGGCCCTCGCAGTGGACCCAGCTCGAAGGGGTCCTCGAGCGGCTCCTCGAGGCCCCGGCGTATTCGACGACATGCTGAAGAAGCCCTGCTCGTACCATAAGACACCGGTCAACCACACCCTCGAGCAATGCGATATGCTCAAGAAGTACTACAGCCGCGCCACCGCGAAGGATGGCGAGGCCAAAAAGGACGGAGGTGACGGCGACGCCGGTGGCTTCCCGGCGGTGGAGAACGTCTTCCTCATCTTCGGGGGACCGACCGTCGACATGTCCAACAACCAGCGCAAGTGGGAGCGGCACGAGGTCCTCGCCGCGGAAAAGGCTCCTCCCTCCTTCCTCGACTGGTCGGAAGACGCCATCACCTTCAGCCGCGAGGATCACCCGAACCGCATCCCCAATCCAGGCCAGTACCCGTTGGTCGTTGACCGGTTATCCGCAACGCGTGGTTCACCAAGGTGCGATGGACGGAGGCGGCAGCCTCAACATCCTCTACACGCACACTCGCGCCCGCCGGGGATTGGGTTGGACCGGCTGCGGCCCAGCACGACACCGTTCCATGGTGTCGCGCCGGGCAAGCGCGTCCAGCCCCTCGGGCAGATCAATCTGCTGGTCTGGTTCGGCACGCCAAACAACTTCCGCAAGGAGACACTCACCTTCGAGGTAGTGGGGTTCAGGGGCGCGTACCACACCATTTTTGGGCGGCCGTGCTACGCCAAGTTCATGGTGGTCCCGAACTACACCTAGCTCAAGATGGTTCGACTGCGACGTCGAGTGCGTGGAGCACGCCGAGGCACTAGCGCTAGATGAAGCGCTTGTGGCGAGCATGGAGAAGCTGGTCAACGAGGACCTCGACTCCACCGCCAAGCACGCCGGCAGCCTTCGAGGGCCGCCGAGCAAACCGAGGAGGTGCCCCTCGACCCTACTGCCCCTGAGGGCAAGGCGTTGAGGGTCAGTTCCACCCTCAGCCCGAAATAGGAAGTGGTGCTCATCTACTTTCTCCGCGCCAACGCCGACATCTTCACGTGGAGCCCCTCGGATATGCCAGGCATCCCGAGAGAGGTCGCCGAGCACTCCCTTGATATCCTACCTCACTCCCGCGCCGTGCAACAACGGTTGCGCCGCTTTGACGAAGAGCGACGCCAGGCGATCGGAGTGGAGCTGTGGAAGCTCCTCGAGGCCGGGTTCATCAAGGAAGTGTTCAACCCTACGTGACTAGCTAATCTTGTACTAGTTAAGAAAAAGAATGGGAAGTGGCGGATGTTTGTAGATTACATTAGTTTGAATAAAGCATGTCCTAAAGTTCCTTTTCCTTTGCCACGAATCGATCAAATCGTTGACTCGACTGAAGGGTGTGAGCTTCTATGCTTCCTTGATGCCTATTACAGGTACCACCAAATAAAAATGAAGTCCGACGAGATCGCGACTTCATTCATCACGCCGTTCGGAATGTTCTACTACGTAACGATGTCGTTTGTCCTCCGGAATGCGGGCGCTACATACCAGCGATGCATGTAGCACATTTTCGGAGACCACATCAGGCGAACCGTTGAGGTTTACGTAGACAACATAGTCGTAAAGACCAGGAAGGCGGACGACCTGGTTAACGATCTGCGCGTGGTATTCGACTGCCTGCGAACCAACGGGGTAAAGCTAAACCCCGAGAAGTGCGTCTTCGGAGTGTCGCAAGGAATGCTGCTGGGATACATTGTCTCCCAGCGGGGGATCGAACCCAACCCCGAGAAGGTCACAGCCCTCGAGCGGATGTGCCCGATTCGAGACCTTAAGGGGGTCCAGAAGGTGCTGGGGTGCCTTGCCGCTTTGAGCCATTTCATTTCGCGGCTCGGTGAAAAAGGGTTACCCCTCTACCGACGCCTGAAGAAGCACGAGCGCTTCTCCTGGACCGTCGAGGCCCAGGAGGCACTTAACAAGCTCAAGGCGACGCTCGCCCACGCGCCGATCTTGACGCCGCCCCAGGGCGACGAGCCTCTGTGCCTCTACATCGCCGCAACCACTCAGATGGTCAGTGTCGTCATCGTGGTGGAGCGTACAGAGGAAGGGCACACCCTACCAGTCCAGTGGCCCGTCTACTACATCAGCGAGGTGCTGTCCGAGACCAAGGTGTGGTACCCGCAAGTCCAGAAGCTGCTCTACACGGTTGTGCTCGCACGGCGCAAGCTCCGGCACTACTTCGAGGCCCACCTAGTTACGGTAGACTCCTCCTTCCCGTTAGGGGAGATTATCCGAAGCCCGGACACGGCGGGCAGGATCGCCAAGTGGTCGATGGAATTGATGGGCGAAATGCTCGCCTATGCGCCGCGCAAAGAGATTAAATCCTACATCCTGGCGGATTTTGTCGCCGAATGGACGGACACGCAGCTGCCACCGCTGCAAATCCAGGCTGAGTGCTGGACCCTCTACTTCGATGGGTTGGTGATGAAGACAGGGGTGGGCGCGGGCCTGCTCTTCATCTCACCCCTTGGGAAGCACATGAGGTACGCGGTGCGCCTACATTTCCCCGCGTCAAACAACATGGCGGAGTATGAGACCCTTCTCTGCAGCCTCAAAATCGCCATCGAGACAGGCATCAAGCGCCTCGACGTTAGGGGGGACTCGTAGCTCATGATCGACCAGGTCATGAAGAATACGAGTTGTCACGACGACAAGATGGGGGCATACTGCAATGTCGTACGGGCCCCACCGGTACAACGAGGAGGCGGATGAACTCGCCAAAATTGCGTCGGGGCGAATCACCGTTCCTCTGAACGTTTTTGCGCGGGATGTCACCAGCCCGTCCATCAACCTCGAGCCAACACCCTCGAATCAGGAGGAACCTTTGGGGCTCCCTCGAACCCAACAGGTGTGGAGCCCATGGACGAATACCCCTCGAACGAGGCGTTCGTACCCTCCCTGCTCAAGGGGTATGGTGTAGACGAGGCCGAGGCCATGGGCACAGAGCCAGTCCCCCGCGCGGAGGACTGGCGAGACAAATACATTGCCTGGATGGACCATGGGGAACTCCCCCCGGACCGATCTGAGGCCAGACGCATCGCTAGGATGGTCGAGTCGTTCACCCTCGTCGACAGCGAGCTGTACAAGCGCGCCGCGTCGGGCGTCTTGCAGTGATGCGTGCCCATCCCTTAGGGGCGCGAGCTCCTTCGAGACATTCACGCGGGCGTGTGCGGCCAGCACGCGGCGCCGCGCACCCTCGTGGGCAACGCATTCCGCCAGGGTATCTATTGGCCCACTGCAGTTGCTGATGCCAGTGAGATCGTGCGCACCTGCAAGGGGTGCCAATTTTACACCCGCAAGACCAACCTTCCTGCGCACGCCCTCCAGACGATCCCCGTCACATGGCCTTTTGCCGTGTGGGGGCTGGACATTGTCGGGCCCTTGCGAAAGGTGCCCGGGGGCTACACCCACCTACTGGTCGCCATCGACAAGTTCTCCAAGTGGGTCGAGGTGTGCCCGATCACAAATCTCAGGGCGGAGCAGGCCGTGACGTTCTTCACCGACATCATCTACTGGTTCGGGGTGCCTAACTCCATCATCACCGACAACGGGTCTCAATTCACTGGTAGGAAGTTCCTGGAGTTCTGTGATAAATTCCACATGCGTGTGGATTGGGTGGCCGTGGCACACCCACAGACCAATGGTCAAGTGGAGCGCGCCAACAACATGATCTTACAAGGTCTCAAGCCCAAGATTTCGACAGACTGAATAAGTCTGGTCGAAAATGGCTCCAGGAACTACCAGCGGTCCTATGGAGCCTCAGAACCACCCCGAGAAGGGCCACTGGATTCACCCCGTTCTTCCTAGTCTATGGCGCGGAGGCTATCCTCCCCACGGACTTGGAATATGGTTCGCCCGGGGTCCGGGGTTACGATGAGGGCACCAACCAGCGAGCCCGTGAGGACTCGCTGGACCAACTGGACGAAGCCTGCACCGTGGCCCTGATGCATTCGGCAAGGTACCAACAGGATTTGAGGCGCTACCAGGCTCGGAAGATACGACGCCGAGACTTCAACGAAGGGACTTAGTCCTAAGGCTGCGCCAAGACAATCGAGGCCGCCACAAGCTATCACCCCCATGGGAGGGACCCTACGTCGTGGTCAAAGTGCTCAAACCCGGCACCTACAAGTTGGCCAACGAGGACGGCGAAGAACTCACCAATGCTTGGAACATCCAACAGCTACGTCGCTTCTATCCTTATAGAGGTTTTCCAAGTTCTTTTTGTTATTTACGCACCAACACCCCATTTGGCCGTACGAATGTAAATTCCATCGAATTAATGAAATTAAAGAGCGACTCGGCTTTCCCCTGAAAACCAAGTCCCCCTCGGGGGCTACCACGGGGGGCGTCCTCCCCCCCAAATAGTCACATTGTTTCGCAAAAACCCATCGCAGATGTACTAAGTACGCCTCGCCCCAAATTCTGGGTGAACTTACGCGGGACGCGAGCGGCCAAAGGGTGAAGAAGCGCGAGTCGGGGGATAGCCTATGCCTCCGGCGGGAGACAACTCGTGTGAATGAACCTTTCCCAGCCAAGGTTCACCTAAGAAAATCGGGAGGCAGAGTAGTACAATTGCCGTAGTGAACAAACTACTGCTTCGACTCACAAACATTCAAATTTTTTAAAACATAATTGTTTATTACAATAGCCACATGGCTCGAATGCTAACACTTAAAACATCAAGGGCACAAACGCCCAGTGATCTTCAGGCTTGGGGGCCGCCTGCCGCGGGAGCGTCTAGGAAGAGGAAGTCTGTGAAGTCCTCGGCGAGCATGTCGGCAGTAGGAGCGGCGAGCGCGTCCGCGCGATTCATCGCCACCTCGTCGTCGACGCCGACCGGGGCGACGTAGCCCATGGAGACGGCCTCGAAGTCGACTTGGTAGTGGGACGCCACCACGCCGAGAGCCTTCTGGACGCCCAGGTGAAGGGTGCGGCTCATGCACCGGGTGACATGCCCACCGAGGGCACGGAGGCGACTCGCTATTGAGCTCCTAGCCTGCGCTTCGCCTTCCTCAACCTCCTGGCGGGCCTCGAGGGCGGCGGCCCGCAGCTCCTCCAACTCTCGTTGCAAGGAGTTGTAGGCCGTCTGCACAGCCTGAGCCTGGGTCGTTGAGTTCCCCAGGGCGTTCTGCAGGCTTGAAAACCATAAACAAAAAATGAAAAATGGGAGCGGATCCCGAAAAAGTCGAATCAACAAGCAAAAAGACAGATGAAAGGTAACCCACCTTCGAATTGCTTCCTCTCCGTCTCGAGGGAGGCATGCGCGTCCTCAGCCGCCTGCCACAGGTTGAGAACCGTGGCTTCCTGCTCATCAAGGGACTGGCGCAGATCCTCGTGCGAGACGCTGAGTTGGGTCAGCTCCCTGTTGAGCCGCAAGACTTCTTCGTCCCGCTCCTTGAGGGTCGCCTACGCCCCCTCAAGTGCGGCGCGCTCTTGCTGGAGCCGGCCCTGGGCCTCTTCCCGCGCCAGATGCTCGCGCTCGAGGGCAGCCCGGGCCTCGGCAAGGGTGGTCCACTCCTACTGGAGATGGGCCTCGGCCTGCTGGCGGGCGACCCGTTCCTGCCGTAGTTTCTCCTCCGTCGAGGCGAGAGAGGCGGCCTTGTCTGCCAAGCTGGTCCTCAGCTCCTCCGCCTCATTGGCCTTCTCTTCGTCCTGGCTCTGCCAAGCACGCGCTCCCTCGAGGGTCGAGTGGTCTTGTTGGAGCTGGGCCCGAACTGCGGCCACCTCGGTCTCCCACTCCGCCGCCAAGGCCCGCGCCCCTGCCAGATCCTCCCGCACCTTCTGAAGCGCCTCGTCCCGATCCACGAGCGCCGTCTTCACCTTCTCGACTGTGGAGATGTCCTCCACAGCCTGGGCGTCTAGCTCCGGGAGTTGGTCCCGCAGGGCTTCCACCCAGTACACCAACCACCCGTCGGCAGTCCTCAGGGCCTCGATGAGGGCGTCGAGGGCATTGTACTGCTCCCGGTACCAGCTGAGCTCAGTGTCAAGCCGGTCGAGAATGTCGTACCTCTCCCAGGCCTGACCCTCCAACCCTTGCCGCCGACGGACAAAGCAAGAGAAAACATGGATTAGGGGAAGCACAAACGCGGAAGAAACGAGAGCGGAGAGACCACAAAACCTGACGAGAAGCCACGAACCAGGAAGATGCACCATGCGGGACCTCCATGGATCCGCAACGCCTTGTTCAGCGCCCGGTTGAGCGAGGAGCCGTGGTCGTGGAACTCCCCGCCATAGCGCTCCGCTCGGCCCGGGCTTCGGCCCGAAGTGGGTCGGTGGGCGCGTTGACACGCTCCCGCCCCCGCTCCGGACGCGCCGCGCGTCGTCCGAAGCGGGGAGGGAGGCGCGGACGACGAGGCCTCCGTGCCGTGTATCGGGCGTCCCGACATCACGCGGTCGTCCTCCCTCATCACAAGCACCCCCACCGGGGCTCGGGGGCCGGTGCGGGCGGGGTTCTCCCGCCGGCCCCATCCGGGCGGCGGGACGTGGTCGTCCGGGAAATCCACCACCGCCACCTGATTGCCGCCGGCAGGGGCAGGTGCTGGCAAAGTCGACGGCGCGGTGGTCGCCACGGTCATGACCGCTGTTGTGGTCATCGCCACCTGCCGCGGCTCCGTATCTGTGGCCACACTACGTGGGGGCTCGCTAGTTGCCGCCGCCGTGCTCCCTGTCACCCTCGGCACCCTTGATGAACGTCGCCTCGTGGGGACGGACGCATCTGATCTAAGCGCCTTGGCAGGCGCGAGAGGGGGCCGGTCGGCGCCCCCCTGCAAACACGAAAACGAAAAGATTAGGTTCCAACCTCTCGAAACCAGGGCGTCAGGAGATGCGACTGCTTACCTCAATGTGGAGAAGTCGCACTTCCTCTTCCTCGAGGGTTCGGCGTACGCTGCGGCGACACCTATCGCCGCCGCTGCGGCGCTCCCGGACGTCTCCACGGCGCGCGCCGGTGCCTCCGTGGCGCGCGCGCGCCCCTTCCACGAGCGCACGGCGGCGGTCGCTTCCGCGCCCGCCCCGGGTGCTTGCTCCTCTGCCGCCTCCGCGGCTCTCAGTGAGGGGGGCGCAGGATCCCACCTCTCGGGGGGAGCCCGCCCCCCGTCACTCTCTTCTTCCTCCTCCGACGATGACGAGTACTCCGAGGCCGCCGGAGGAGAGAGTCCCTGCTTTTCGTGCAGCCGGTACTCCTCGTTCCTCTGTTCTCGGCGCTCCCACCGCCGGATCCTCCTCTCCTTCTTGCGCGCCGCCCGCTCTTGCTCTCGCCGGCGCGCCGCGCGCACGCGCGGGCTCGGGGGCATGGGCGGGTCGGACCGCGCGGCCACCCTCTCGCCGAAACGGGGGAAATGTCGGATTCACTTTGGCGCATCGTGAGGGAATGAAGGAAGGGGGGAGCCTACTCACCGCCGGGGCGTCGGGAAGCATAACAAACGACCAGAGGTCGTCATTGCCGTACCTGACGGCCTTGAGGCTGATGGCGCGCCTCGCCCTTGTGGCCGCGTACTCAGGGGGGAAGCGGTCGTGTAGCAGCCGCGAGTGCGCCAGCAACACGGGGTTGGCCGTCTCGCTCATCTCATAGATGCAGAGCTCCCTCTCCATGAGGGGGACGATCCGCTGGTGGTGGAGGTTCGCGAGGACCGAAGCCGCCCACAACCCGGCATCCGCCAGGTGCTTCAGTGCAAGCAGAATCGACTCCAGCCGATCCTAGCATGAAGAAGGGGACAGGCCATGATGCTAGGAGTCGGCCTTCTCCTTCAGCACCTTGCCAGTGTAGGGGGGAGGTCGGGCCCGTCGTTGCGGAGGTAAAACCATCCCCTCTCCCACTCCGCGTTGTTGGAGGTCATCATGCAGGGGATGTAGAACTCCCTGCGCGAGTCCCGCAGTGAGATCGACAAGCCGCCGGCGCGCACCGCGCGGCGCACCGTGGTTCGTGCGCGGTGAGCGTGTGCAGCTCCGCACGGAAGAGGTGGACCCAGAGATCCTAGTTCACCGGGATCCCCAGAAACCCCTCGCAAACGCCGACAAAGGTGGCCGCCTATGAAATCGCGTTGGGGGCGAAGTTGTGCAACTCCACCCCGTAGTGGTGGCATGACCCGCGCATGAAGCGGCTCGCCAGCGCGGTGAAGCCGCGTTCGTGGTGCCGGATGAAGCTCACCACATAGCCGAATGGCGGGTTGGGCTCTCGATCTGCCGCCGACGGAACGATCCGCGCCGCGGACTGCCCATCCACGTTCAGCGCCAGCTGACCGCCGTTGACGAGCTTATTCAGCCTGAAGTCCATCACCGTCGAGCGATGCCACGGCGGCGGGTCCGGCCCTGGATTGGGCTGGTGTTGACGGTTAATAATTGTATCAAAGTTCGTTTGTGACTTGCAAGCGTACAAGTCTCCCGTCGTAGTCAAGGGACCCTTCTTCCCTCGAGTGGTGAACCCAAGGTATCGAATCCGTGGAACAAATGTGTGACGCAAAACTTAATCGATAAAGCCAAGTAACTTCAATCTTCGATAAAAGAAACCCTAATGCATCTAATTAAAAGACGAAACGAATCTAATCTACTAAAGACCGGAGAAAACAAAGTAAGATTGGGTAGATAAACCGATCTAGAGGGATCGGGGTAAGCCTTTTGTTGAAGTTCCAAGCAAGAGAAGAATTAGCAAATCGAATCTTAATAGAAGCCTCTTTAAATCGTGGTTTCCCGTCCAAATCCGAAAACATCCGCCTTTCGAGACCCCCGTTCTGTCACAACGTATCCCTATTCATGCGGGGAGTTTAGGGCGAGTCAAAAGACAAGTCGAGATTCTTTCGGAAGATCCGGCGTGTACCTCTAGCCACCGCGGCTACAAGAACACCCTATGTAATCTATCTCGAGAATAAAATTGGAATAAGCAAAGCCGATCGAAAACGAAATCTTCGAGGAAACACTTGATTGCTAGGAAAAGATTCAACTTGATAATTCAACTAAAACAATGATACATACACAAGATCACCACCGGATCCTTCCTTGATCTTGCTTCTAGCTGCGGGAACTCCGACGTGGTCTTCCGTGCAAGGTTCCCACGTCGGCTAGGGGAACCCTAGTCAACTAGCTCGACCCTCTCCTCTCCGAGATGGTGTCCCTCTCTTCTCTCGCTCCTCGGCGGCCGATGACGAATTCTTCTCGCGAGGCTCTCGGTCGGGGGGCTATAAATAGCCCGATTGGCGGCTAGGGCAAAGGAGGGGGCATTTGGGCCCCGGATGGGCCCGGGCCGACCGGATCGGGCCGGCGGCCCGGGCCCATCTAGGCCCCGGCCCCGAGGGCTCCTTCGCTCCACGTCGGTTCCCTTGCTTCTCGGATGTTTCCCCCTTCGCATGTAGGTCCATGTCGTCGGTTTCTCTCCGAATTGGACTCAACTCCTTGTCTTGCAAGATTCGGCACTTTTTCGGTCGGGTCCTCGGAGTCCGTCGTCTTCTCGGATCAAGTCCCCGGCTTTTTGGAGTTAAGTTTGCTTCATTGCATGACTTGTACGGGGCTTCAAGGTCTTGTCATGAGGTGCTTGATGAACTTATCCCGAAAGTCTTGCATTCAACACTAAAACCCTGCATAAACATTAAACTCCAAAACCGACATGCACACGTAAACTTGTTATACCACGGGGGTTAGTACCAATGGATAAGGTATAAAACTCATGTCAACACCGAAGGTAAACTCATGGCTAGGTTGACGGATTTTCACCGTCAACATCTCCCCCATGCTTAAACCTTGCTCGTCCTCGAGTAAGCCTTCGATGGATATCATCATTGCCAAACAATGTTTAAACTTTGCACTTGATCACACATGAGAAAACATAATGCTCTCAAAATTTTAATTCATTAAAGTTCCATAATGTGCTAGCCTTCATCTCTACGGAGGGTAGATTCTTATTAAGCCTATCCCACAAGTATTAACATGCTCACAAAGTTTAAATAGATCTCAGAATTTTTGAAATAAAGAACGAGATAAAGAAAAGCTAAACCAAGTTCACAAATTTAAATCATCTCGTATATTGCTCATGAACTCTCATCTCACTTGTCTCTCAAGCCTATATATTCTACTCCTTTCCCTCTCATATATATGCGGTAGGCTTTATATGGAGCTTTGGGAAAGTTTAGTCCTAACAAGATTTTATAAATGAGGTGTTGTCAAAACAAGACAAGCTTCTCATGGTCTTACCGAGACTCGTCAAAAAGGTCATTGGAAAATAATGTTAAATCAAGGAGGGGAAAGAGAAAAATACACACACTTTTAGATGAGTGGACATGTGCAAATGGCAAAGAGTGATCCCGAGGCACAAAGGAAGTCCTCGTTATCGGATTGCACATGGTTGGAAAATGAGAATGGATCTTTTTAACTTGAAGCCTTGAATGCACTCTTAGAGAACTGGGGAGTTCACTTTACGCATATTTTTTTCTTTCTCATATTTCTCATTCTTTTCTTTCTTTCTTTCTTTCATTCATTATATATATTTTTTTTTCTTTACCTTGAAAGTCATGATTATCGCCGGATTTTTTTCTTTCATCATCATTTTTTTCTTTTTCTTTCATCATCATTTTTTAAAATATTCCCCTTTTAACTCTAAAACTGCACCGTACCTACCTCCTCCCCCATGCTTAGACGTTGCTCGTCCTCGAGCAAAGAGGCGAAAAATAAGGTAGGTACCGGAGTATTTTTCCTTGGAGAGATACTTGAAATCTTCAATGTTGGCACCGTCTTGCGATCTTCCTTGAATTGATGATCCATTCTCAACAATAGGTTGTGGTCAAGGAGGTAATCACAAAAGATGATATTTGGTTTAAGGGTGGATATCCGGCGAAGTTTGTGAGATCTCCGATGCGGGGATACACAATGCACGGATAAAAGGCTAGCAAAAAGATAGATACGCAAAAATGGAATGACCAGCTTCTTAGTCTCGGGCCAGAGAAATCATGGCCTGCAATAACTCACTCAAAAATAAAACTTGTACACTAAGGTTTATGCACTCAAATATATATAAGGCTTTTGGATAGGTTGAGCAACACACAAGCGATATTTGTGACAAGGTTAGCGATATTTTTGAGCATAAAAGACATCTTTAATCTATTCATAACTTGAGAGCACATAAAACACTATGGGTCTTTATTTTAATCATAACCTCCGCTGAAAATTAAGCTAGCATTTAAATAAATTCAGATTTGTATTTTTAAGAGAGCACTAGCTTAAACATGCATAAATCAATTACAAAGATGAACAAAGCTGCAATTATAATCATATAACATCATGGCACGAATTTTGTAACTTTTCCAATGATATAATCAAGGTGGTGTCTTTATTAATGATGACATCAAGTTGAAATACAAACTGAAAATAAACAAACATGCTTGCTGAAATTTAAATAAAAACAGAAAATACTACGCAAACACACATAAGCAAAAGCTGAAAGTTACAGAGAAAAAGAAAAGAAAAGAAAACTAAAGTTCCTAAATCTTCTAGTTCTCCGCCGGTGGTTGATGTTGATGATCTTGATAATAATACCCTTGCTCATAATATGATTGGACATTTCCTCCAACGAATTGATTTGGCTCCACAAGGTGAAGGCGTCCAAGTTCAAAGGCAATATTTGCGTTGCCTTCACCAAGTTGAGCTGCGTTAGCTTGGATGGCTACGATGTTTTGAGCATTTCTTGCAGCATACCCTCCAATTATGGCCATGCTTTGTTGTGGTTGGGGATGATGAGCGTAGGACTCCGTGAAGTTAGCGTTGGGCACAACATAATTTGGTGGGGGTACCGGTGCACCACCCCCCCCCCCATGCTTGCTCTTGTGGCCCTCCGTAATAACTTGGCGGAGGAGGGACCCCGCCGAATGGTTGCACATTGGGTTGTGCTCCACTCGCTTGTGCGGAGGATGTTCCCTGCTCTACGATTCTTTCTCTTTTGTTCTTCCGTGCGGGGACAAGTAGTCCCTCTTCCAACCAATCTTCTCTCCCTTCGTTGAAAAGCCTAAGCCTCTCGTTGGGAAGGGGTAGGTTCACTATGGCCAACCGATAACCTCCTCTCTCATCTCCACTAATGTATTTGCCTTGCCGCAAATACTCAATGCCGAGAGAGGTACCACGCAAAAGGTGGGCGGGGTTTCTTGCGATCCCCGGCCGCAAGGAAAAGGCCAACATGGAGAGGTAGCACCCCGAACCAATATTACCCGCCCCCGATGTTGCTTCACAACACCAACGGTTGATCATGAGGTAAGAGGGGTCTATTGGCTGCCCGGGCAATTAAAGCCGAGTATAGCCAATTCAACTCCGTGTCGGTCACCTTTGTCTCCTTCATCCTCCCCAATACCCTCTTGCACATCCAAGAGTGAAATATCCGGATAATGGGGTTGCGGATGCAATTGCGTTGTTGATGGGCTTCTCCGGAGATCATATTCCAAAATCCCGCTAACATGCCGGGTGGCACGTCAACTTTCTCCGGGGCTCCCTTGTAGAATCCAAGTAGCTCCCTAACGTGCTCGTAGGGAACCACTTGTTGGACTCCCTCCAAACGGAATGACAAGCTTTGCACCCCATCATCATCAATGATGGGTGCAATAGTCATCAAAATTTCCAAGGCGAACCCCAAATGGGTGTCCACCGATACTCCGTTGGAGAACTGCACCCATCCAAGGTGCCCCAACATATAGTATATGTCGGTGCCAAAACCCAAGGTGTAGAGTGCTTGGTCGTCGAACTCGACGTTGGGCACAAGCCTCTTCTCAAGATTAGAGAGCCTCTCCTCCTCCTCTGCCGACAAGATGATGAAGCCGTACGAAGAGTATGTCGGGGTGTAAGGAGGTGGCGCGGTTGAGCGGGTCGATCGTCGTGGTGGCGCGGGCTGCTCCTCTGTGTGCCCACGAGGTTCGGTAAACCTCATGGAAGTGCTTCTCGCAGCCCTCATACCACCAAGGAGGAGAGCATCGTTCCTCCTCGGTGGTGCCGTATCCGTCTCCATGCTCCGGGAGACTCGGAAACCGAGTGCCTCCTCGAAGACGTGGTTGATGACGGCTTGGATGACGACGAACTCTTCTTCTTGGAGAAGAGACTTGTGGTCTTCTTCCACATGGTTGCTGCACTCTTTTCTTCAACTAAAACTCCGGGTTGCAACCGGTAACTAGGCACTTAAACTCTTTGCTTCGGATGTGGACTTTGAGTGGATTAAGGATGTGGATTTTTTTCTTGAGCTATCAAGCTTGGGAAGGTTGGCTATGTCTACGGAGGTTTTGAGCACATAAACTTGAACACACAAACAAGGGAAGGAGAGGGAAGCTTGCTGCGAAAACGGGAGCCGGGGGCTCCTTAAGTAGGTGAGGCCGGCCGGCTGGGCCGGCGGCCGGGGACCTCCCGGCTCCTCCCCGCCTCGTCTTTCTTCCAAAGACGATCATTTCAGCTCGCAACTTTCCCCGCCCACGTGCTTCACGAGTTGCACCGCCCAAACGCTCTCGTCCACTCTTTTTCTTGCATTATTGGTCCTTCCACTTGATGCTCCATGCTTTGGGTCATGTCCATGCTCCCAAGCTCCACTTGCTTCACATGCCACCATGAAATTCCTGCAAAGTTGATGCTTGCTGCCCACCATGCTTGTCCTTTGCATGTGGAATTGGTGAAAGTTGATAAAAGGGAATCCAATGGTGCATGCATGATTAATTCAAACCGGATTGCCTCCATTAAGGTGTGTTCAAGGTTAAGCACTCCTCTAATTCGAAATTTAAAATATTTTTCAGAGCCATGCAAGAGCTCAAACATAATTTTAGAGAAGTTTTTAAACCATTAAAAACAAATGTAAGTCGAAAATATTTTTCGACTACGTCGATTTCGGTCTCACCGGTATAGTTTGCCTTCATTGGTTGAGAGCAGACATTTTCCCGGCTTGATCATGGGGGCATAGGTTTAGGTTCTGATTTTGGCTAAATAAGAAATATTTTGAATAAAACAAAATTAGAATAGGCTTAGAAAAATTCTAATACTAGATAAACCAAGGATATAGATTTTTAAAACCAACCAAAAGTTTTGATTTCTAAGTTTCACGCGAGTTCTACCACGTGCTGAATTTTATTTAACACTTACATATAAATCGTGGCTCTACTCATGTGGTTTTAGCATGAAAAATAAGTCAACCTCAGCACCATAATGAGGGTGAAAGGTTGAGTTAGGTTCTGAAATTATTTGGTTGAGGTTTCTCAAAAAGAAAAGAACAAACAAGCACATAAGAGGGTTAATGCAAAGGGTTTATGATAAAGCAAACATTCAATCAAGAATTATGTCTCTAATATTGTTCAACCACTTCTAAGTCTAATGTCTTTGCGTAATAAAACTCAAAAACTAAATTATTAAAAATACTCGAAAAACCTGGAATCGGGTTGTCCTCCCGGTAGCTTATTCTTGACTCGACGAAACGGGTTGCCTCCCGCCTAGTGCTTCGTTTATAGTCTATAGCTAGACTTCTTCACTTGATTACTCCGGATCAACGCTCTTTGCGGGCGTTGCAATCTTGGGTACCCACTTCCGCACCATCTTGGGCGCGGGCTTGTCTTCCGGCTTAGTCGGCTTAGTCATTTTTTTGGTCTTCACGAGTCGCTTCTCTTCCTTTGTCTTGACGGATGCAACACCTTCTTTGATTTTCTTTGCGTTCATTTTTTTCGGCTCCTTCTTCTTTTTCAGCCCCTCCGTTTGTTTTGGTTCTCCCTTCACTCCAATCATGTTGCATGCCTCGATTCTTGGACGGAACTTGAAGGAACTCCTTTCTCCGTTGATATCGAACATGATCTCCCCCTTGCCAACATCAATAGTAGCTCCCACGGTCTTAAGGAACGGCCTCCCTAGGATGAGCGGCGGCTTCTCCCTCTCTCCCATCTCGAGCACAACGAAGTCGACGGGGATGAAGTGGTGTCCAATCTTCACGGGTACATCTTCAGCAATGCCCAAGGGATAGCGAATGGAGTTGTCTCCCAACTCCAAACATATTCTCGTAGGCTCCATTGGTAGGCGTAGCTTCTCGAACACATCCCTCGGCATGACGCTCACACTAGCTCCAAGGTCGCATAACGCCTTCTCAAAGTTGAAAGAACCAACTGAACATGGAATTGTAGGGCACCCGGGGTCTTTTTGCTTCTCTAGCCCATTAGCAATAGCGGCACTACACTCCTTGGACATCTTGACATGATCTACCCCGAGCGTTGCTATCTCATATTTATTTGCAAGTATGTCTTTAAAGTAACGAGAATATGTAGGTACTTGTAGGGCATCTAGTAATGGCATGTTGATGCTAAGTCTACGCACAACTTCCACAAACTTCTCAAAGTGGTTGTCAAGTTTACCTCGGAAGTAGCGTGGCTTGAGTTGCGGTATCCTCGTGTCTTCCTCCGGCATCTCAAATTCGGGTTCCTCGGTGACGATCCCCGTAACCTTCTCTTTAGCAACTCCTTCCACCTCGGTGGATGGTTTAAGCTTCCTTGCTCCCGCGGAACGTTCCGGGTCTTCGGTCTCCTTCCCCGAACGTGTTTGAATGGCCTTCGCCGATTCGGGACATTTGGGTTGTCCGGAAGCTTCCCTTCATCATTAGTGAGGCGCCCCGCAAGTTGTCCAACTTGCGTCTCGAGCATCTTCATCATGTTGAGCACTTGATGATTGGAACTTCCGACCTCCGTCACTTTGCTATCGATGTTCTCCAACACCTTGTCTATGGTCTTGAACTTGGTGACGGTGTCCTTGTTGATCTTAGATTGCTCATCCATGAACTCCTTCAATTGTATACGAAGCGGAACCGCGTTAGGAATAGATGAGCTTGCATTAAATTGAGGCCTACCTTGCCCGTAGCGGAAGTTTGGCAATTCTCCCTTCCTCATGTAGTCGAGCACTTTGGCTTCCTCCGGACAATCTTTACGGACATGGCCATACTCTCCACATTCTTCACATGTGGACCTCGCTTCGGCGGCCTTCAAGTCTTGAGCCTCTTTCTTTTCCATCTGCATCTTCTCCAACCTCCTCATGAGCGAGTCAATCTTGCCTTCAAGTATGTTCTCCTTCTCCACTTGCAAGACTCCTTTGACGTTCCCCGTGGGTTGAACCGGATGTAGGCGCCGGACGACGCCCACGTGTCATTATCCGCGACCTTCTTGAATAGCGTGAAAGCTTCCGTCGGTGTAAGCTCGATGATAGATCCTCCCGCCAATGCATCGATGATCGTCCTTGACGCCATGGTGAGTCCTTGATAGAACTTTTGCACGAGGTCTTCCTTCGGGAACTTGTGATGTGGAACCGCCCGAGTGTACTCGTTGAAGCGCTCGAATGCCTCCGAGATAGTTTCCGTAGGATATTGAACAAAGGTGGCAATCTTATTATGCAAGCTTTGAGTTTTACCCGGTGAGTAATATTCCTTCATGAAAGCCTTCATCAACGTGCTCCAATTTTGCACCGTCTCCGCCGGTTGAGAGTGGAACCATTGCAAAGCCTTCCCGAGTACTGAGAACGGAAAAAGGCTTGCCCTCATTTGATTCGGTGAAGGGTGAATGTTGCACCATGCGGATTGTTGAGGTCTTGATCTCGAACGGTCTTCCGATCTCCTCAAGGTTCAAGATTGGTAGGTCGATGATGTCCGGGGTGCATAGCTCCCCAATCTTGCGCTCTTGCGGTGGTTGGTCACCCATCAGTGGAAGTCGATTCTCCCGAGGACTTTGAGGTGGTGAATTCTTCGGAGATTTCTGCGATCCTTTGCCTTCCGACTCCGAATCTACAAAATCCAGCTTTTTAGCTAGATGTGCTTCGCATCTCCTTAGCCCGTAAAGTTTTTCCGGATCATCCACAAAATTATTGGGTTTGTTGGAGAGGTAGCCGTCCATCTCCTCGTTAGGGTTAGCAATAAACAAAGTATGCAAAAAACTAGAAAGTAAAAACAAATCTCTAAAAACTAGGGTTAGACAAACTAGATTAGATGTATTTTGAGGATGATCAAAATTTAGTAGATGCAAAAATAAAAACAAAAAGAAAACTGAAAATTACAAAAAGGCAATAAAAAATCAAATCTTGATCACTTGTTCCCGGCAACGGCGCCAGAAAAAGGGGCTTGTTGACGGTTAATAATTATATCAAAGTTCGTTTGTGACTTGCAAGCGTACAAGTCTCCCGTCGTAGTCAAGGGACCCTTCTTCCCTCGAGTGGTGAACCCAAGGTATCGAATCCGTGGAACAAATGTGTGACGCAAAACTTAATCTAATAAAGCCAAGTAACTTCAATCTTCGATAAAAGAAATCCTAATGGATCTAAGTAAAAGACATGAAACGAATCTAATCTACTAAAGACCGGAGAAAACAAAGTAAGATTGGGTAGATAAACCGATCTAGAGGGATCGGGGTAAGCCTTTTGTTGAAGTTCCAAGCAAGAGAAGAAGTAGCAAATCGAATCTTAATAGAAGCCTCTTTAAATCGTGGTTTCCCGTCCAAATCCGAAAACATCCGCCTTTCGAGACCCCCGTTCGTCACAACGTATCCCTATTCATGCGGGGAGTTTAGGGCGAGTCAAAAGACAAGTCGAGATTCTTTCGGAAGATCCGGCGTGTACCTCTAGCCACCGCGGCTACAAGAACACCCTATGTAATCTATCTCGAGAATAGAATTGGAAAAAGCAAAGCCGATCGAAAAACGAAATCTTCGAGGAAACACTTGATCGCTAGGAAAAGATTCAACTTGATAATTCAACTATAACAATGATACATACACAAGATCACCACCGGATCCTTCCTTGATCTTGCTTCTAGCTCCGGAACTCCGACGTGGTCTTCCGTGCAAGGTTCCCACGTCGGCTAGGGGAACCCTAGTCAACTAGCTCGACCCTCTCCTCTCCGAGATGGTGTCCCTCTCTTCTCTCGCTCCTCGACGGCCGATGACGAATTCTTCTCTCGTGAGGCTCTCGGTCGGGGGGCTATAAATAGCCCGATTGGCGGCTAGGGCAAAGGAGGGGCATTTGGGCCCCGGATGGGCTCGGGCCGACCGACCGGGCCGGCCGGCCCGGGCCCATCTAGGCCCGGCCCGAGGGCTCCTTCGCTCCACGTCGGTTCCCTTGCTTCCCGGATGTTTCCCCCTTCGCATGTAGGTCCATGTCGTCGGTTTCTCTCCGAATTGGACTCAACTCCTTGTCTTGCAAGATTCGCGCACTTTTACGGTCGGGTCCTCGGAGTCTCGTCGTCTTCTCGGATCAAGTCCCCGGCTTTTTGGAGTTAATTTTGCTTCATTGCATGACTTGTACGGGGCTTCAAGGTCTTGTCATGAGGTGCTTGATGAACTTATCCCGAAAGTCTTGCATTCAACACTAAAACCCTGCATAAACATTAAACTCCAAAACCGACATGCACACGTGAACTTGTTATACCACGGGGGTTAGTACCAATGGATAAGGTATAAAACTCATGTCAACACCGAAGGTAAACTCATGGCTAGGTTGACGGATTTTCACCGTCAACGGTGGATGGGCGCCATTGCAGTTAGCGGTGGCAAGCGAAGGCGAGGCGGGCGACGAACGAAAGAGAAGAGGCGCGCAGCCAGAGAAGGAGAGAGGAAGGCAAGGGGGCAGCAGCGCTAAGTGGCAAGGTAAGGGACTCTCCCGTCCCCCTCCTTTGATTTATAGATCTAAGGGAGACACACTCCTCGAATCGCGTGCGCTGCACGCATTAACTGCAGGCAACGGCGTCCGTCACTGACGAGCGGGCCCCACGTCGCCGAAATGGCCAGGCGCACGCATGCGTGCGATCATTACGGCGCGGCAACCGAAGAGCCGCGGTGGCCCGTCACGTTCGCCCCCACGTCGCGCACTACGCGTGCGGTTGCGTTGCTCGAAAAGGCGCGCCCACGGTGCATAGGCGCGCACGCGACTATGGGCATTTAATGGCCTGGTCCCTTACCAAGCAAGTGTGACCCTTGCGCTACCCAAGCCCAGGGCTCGAAAATTCAGACACTCGAAGGGTGTAATTACCGACCAGTGGTCTCGAGACCTGCTCGACGAAAGCGAGCGCCACAGGTGCCCTCGACTCTAGAGGATTACTGATCAGCAACTCGGGGGCTGGTTCGACCGCAAGCCCACAAGCCCTGCAGATGTAAAAAAAGATGGGGGCACCTAGGCGCCACCCCGCAACGCCCTCCGATCGGGGGTTCGCAGCCCGACCCTCAACGGGTTCGAACAGGCGCCCCAGATCAACAGAGTCAGGGACGACGAGTGCGCGCGCATTCGAGCCTATCCTCAAGCACACCAGCTCGAGGGCGCCCCGCATGTCGTATTCAAGAGCCAACGAGGGCAGAAGGTCGAGGGATCCCACCGAGGGAGAGCTTCCGCGCCCTCGGTCCCCAGCGAACGGGACCGAGCCCTACCTAGCACACCCACGTAAGCGCTTTCATGGACGAGTCTCCGGACCACAGGCCTACCCTTATCGAACGGGGCATGGGCGTCCACTTGAACCGCTCGATAACAGCTCAACGAGGAATTCGCAATTCGCGACTCGCTCGATGGGGGTTGCGGAAACCTCACCCTCTGTCCCGCGGAGGGATGGCGTGGGAACGTACAAACTAGTCAGAGAGCCCGCCCTGATCGCCTCGCACGGGCCCAGGCTCGGGGGCTCGACGCACGGCAACACCTCCTGGGGTGTACCGAACGCAGACAATGCCAGATACGTGTGCGT
Source organism: Cenchrus americanus (assembly GCA_947561735.1). Lineage (NCBI taxonomy): Eukaryota > Viridiplantae > Streptophyta > Magnoliopsida > Poales > Poaceae > Cenchrus > Cenchrus americanus. The sequence continues at coordinate 201,017,245 of OX387240.1, forward strand.
GTCACCCCCGAGGCCGGCTGGAATATTGCTGATGCTGGCTAAAACTAACACCCCGCACAACCGGCAGATCCTGTGGAAAAACCTTGCAGGAGCACCCACGCTCCTGCAAGGCTTCGGGGGCTAGACCCGCGGGTCCGCTAGCGCGGCCAAATGGAATAGCACCAGCAACCAGGGGGGCAGAAAGTCCCATTAGCAAGCGTTAGCATCTGCGGGATCCTAACGAATACACCCACAGATGCTCGGGGGCTACTGTCGGGGACAGCCATAAGGGTCCCCTAAACAACCAGGGAGAACCCACTTACCTTCGTAAAAAACAAACGCAAATGAACCTAAACACACGTGTGAGATAAACCCACGGGCCCACGGCCCACCAGACAGTCGGCCTAGTCACCCACGGGCGGAACTCCACTTCGCTCGAGGGGCACGGTGCCGCACTAGTAAAACTTCGCCTCGCTCGAGGGCTGGTCGCCCCCTCAGGTGAGGTTCCGCCTCGCTTGGGGGCTGGACGCCCCCTCGAGTGAGATGTCGCCTCGCTCGGAGGCTGGACGCCCCCTCGAGCGAGGTCCCGTCTCGATCGAGAGCTGAACGCCCCCTCGAGCGAGGTTCCGCCTCACTCGAGGACCTCATGGGCCTGCTGCCTCCACACCTGCTCCCCCGCACTGACATTTGCAGGCGCCCAGGTCAAAGACGAATCCACACCATGACGCGCCTGGGAATCACGCCCCGACGCTGTTCCGCCAACTCCCCCTGTGAGGTCATCCCCGCCACTGTGCGGAGCTGTGCGGCATGGCCGGTGTCAGTCCCGTAACACTGTGCCGCCCACTCTCGTACGGCCGATACACCGCGCCCTCGAAAGAGGATGGCGGACTACGCCCGCACAGGACTACGCCGTGACGTCAGGCCAACGGGATCGGTAACCTCCGTCGCCATTGGTCCTGTGCGGCCATCCCCTCCGTCCCAACACCATCCCGGGCACTGCATCACCATCTCCTACACTGTGGGGGGACAGGGCGACAGGACACCGCCACGCCCACTGCTGTGCCTCGTACGGCCTCCCGTCGACGGCACCCTCGAATCAGCACGCGGGCGACCACCGAACGGGAGACCCCAGCACCGCCACCCTCGAAGCCGCTCCTGGACGGACACAGGGCACGCCATGACGTCCCGCCAGAAGCAAGATTCGCCAAGACGGCCATCTACTCCATGGCACTATATGCCATGCCTCCACATGTAAATAAAATAGTGCAGCACGATCTAAACTGCCTCCTCCTTGGCCTATAAAAGGAGGGGCAGTCCCCTAGCCGCAGGGGGGCGACAGAGAGCACTCACTTGCACGCTTTCCGCCTTCACCACGATATTGGCACTTGCCTCAGTCAGTACCTCTGGAACCTGGAGGCCCGGCCTCCTCTCCCGCCTCACTTGTAGCCCCCTCTGCAAGTACCACGGTGCAACGCAATACAGTGCCTCGAGCACATCCCTGCTGGACGTACGGCTCCAGCCGGAACCAGGATAAACCTCGTGTCACTAGTTACTTAGCAATGGCCATCGAGAGTTAGATCTCAGCGCTCTTACTAGTTAGTGTCGGGACCACTTTCTGCACCGACAACAACGCCGGAGCCAGAGCGCATCTTCCGCCGCGCGATGCCTCTAAGCGCGAGCTCGGAGGCGGAGGGCTCATGTCCCGCGCTGGCCTCAGGCGGTTTCTCGGCGGCGGAGGGGATCTCCCGGCCCCCGCTGGCCTCAGGCACCACCTCGATGCCGGATCCCCGGGTGAACTTGCCGGATGCGTCCCGCTTTTGTCGAGAGGCACGTGCTGACTGGCCATGGTTCTTCCCAACCTTGCCCATCTTTGAGAAATCGAGATGGAGGTGGAAGCGGCGGCGGCGAAACCCTAACTAGAACGAGGAGGATTAGGGGGGAACTCGGCTGGAACTTGTGGGCACGGATGGGACGAGAGGAGCCGAGGAGGTCCCACCTGTCTTTGAGAGGACCAAAGAACGTTTCCGTGTCAAGAGGACGTAAATCAATTGACGGCCCCACATGCCAGTGACTCAATTCAAAATAATTCCATGATTTTTTAAACCTTGTAGATAGATTAATGTTTGGAACAAAATGTACCAAAATTGGTGCACTTCCTCATGGATGTAACAGATCTGTATACCTAAAAATTCGCATTCAAATCTTTTCTATTTTGGCGGATACAAAAATAATAAAATTTAATTGCTTTTTTGAATTAATTTGACTACTTTTATTTCAAAAAATATAATGAATTTTGAACTCAAAATTGTTGTGTAGAGGTTTCAAACCATCCCTATCATGCTTATATTTTTAGATTGTTTTTTATTTCGAGAAAAAAATGTATTGTGAAGGGACACCGAGCTACATGTGATATGAAACTTGAACACAAGTATGCAATGAGATGAATCAAATCAAATGTAAACATTTGAAAATTAGTTTCAAAAAATTGTTGTTGTGTCTATGAACAAGGTAAGTCATTATAAAATAAATCGGGACAAATTTCGTTTCGATTGCGACTTTAAAAAATTGAGAAAATCAAAAAGTCACCACTAAATGGTTTTCATTAGTAATGTATCATGCAACTTTGAAAGCTAAATGGAATGTATTTAGTTGGTAGAGAGTGCTTTAAAATGTTTGTAGCACAAAATCTACTCATTTGGAGTTCGGAAGACGAAGAAAAACAAGTTTGAAATTTTAAATACGAATCAAAAACAAAAATAGTGGAATTACATGAACTCAGCGATGAACGTAACGTTAGAATGGGTGCACCGACACGTGGGCCCCACATGTCGGAGACTGATGCGGCGCGCTCCTGCCTCCCGATTGGGCCCAGTGTTAGTCTGGGTCGAATTTGATCATGAAATCAGCCCAATGTGGCCCGAATGACAACAAATCTTGATGGTGCGGTAGATAGTACCACAGACAGTACCACCTCGCCTTCCTGTGTGGACGGTACCTTAGTTATATAGCCAGGCTTGCTTAGTTAATTGAAATTACTTACACACTTCATTTAGTAGTCAAATGATTCGGTTCCTAGTCGGGAACATGTGGCACCCGACCATATTCCCCCCCCCCCCCCCCCCGACTTTTTTGTTATTTCTTGTCATTTTGTTTTTTGTTCGCCAAAAAATGTTTCATGTGACAAAAATTATCATCGATGCACAAAAACTCAACAGCAAGGCATGTATACATGTAAAATTCTCAAGTTGCACCATCTGAAAGGTATCATATCAGAAAACATATGGATACACCAAAAATTTCTTGTGGGCGGGAGTTTTGCCCCCACATCGTTTGTTTAACTTGTGCAAAGCTTTGTCTGAGTGCTTTTAGGTTCGTCTGAGTGCTTTTATTGAGTACCTGATTGTTGTTTTGTCATACAGTGTGATCTACGTACAAACCCTTTGTTTCGCCAGATAATGTTCCATGTGACAGATGTTATCTTCCAAGGCAAGTATACATGTAAACATTCTGAAGTTCCAGCAGCTTTAAGGTAGCACAAGTTTCCAGAGCTGAAAATGAATAGTTCAAAAAAATATTTTATAAATTGTGATGCATCTGTCTCACAAGACTAAGGAAATTTATGACAAATCACTCAACAGCCAAGGCATCTAGAGGAACTACTACTGCTACATGTAGAGCGCGGCGCACAGCAACGCCAAGATAGGGCCGACGCCATTGAACAAGACTTCACTACTGGCTGCAAGGGGTTGGTGGGCGAGAGCTCCATGCATCAGTCGACAACGTGCAAACCAAGTATCATGATACTGAAGATCAACATCCTTTGAGCAAAGCAAACAAACATGCCACAAAGTGGTACAGAAGTAATTCAATGTGAGACACTAACTTGCAATTGCTTCTAAATGTGGGCAGGCCTGGCTTCAACCCTCCTTCTGGGAACATCTATACTCTTTTGTAGATCAGCAATAGTCCGGGACATTTTGTAAATTTGCCTTGCATGGTAGATTTGTTCATTTTTCATAGCAGCAAGCTTCTTTTTTGTAGCCCGGGCCTTCCTTTTAAGCATCTACAATTTCCGTGACTGAGAAGAGGAAACTTAACGTGAAAAACCTAATGCCTATGCAACAAATTAGAAGCAATGAATCCGTAGTAAAAAAGTCAATGTTGCTTTACCGTAAGATAACCTCATAATCCGAGATGTCGTCGTCGAAACTAGAATCCGAGAGATTACAACCCATGACGCATCCGCATACCTCTGCGCACCAGCAGTTGCAGCACATCGCGTTCGGGTTTCCGAGGCCACTGATTGGAGATTTGCATGGAGAGAGATATATTACACAGTTAGGGCATAAGTAATGCTGGCATCAGCTTACGCACTGACTGCATGGGGAAGGGGGTAGCTCCTGAAATATTGTGCTCTGTTGTTTGCGGGCATCTGCCATATCGATCCGTGGGCACGAGAGATGGGAGGTGCGTGTGGTTTGGGGATGCAGGAAAGAGATGGGAGTGTGTAGGGGAAGGGGCGCAACCGACGTGGCTTCCCACCTTATATCGTGGTAGGGCGAAGGCAGGCTCAACAAAATAGGAAGGATCCTAAAATTACGTTATGGCCACCGCCAATTCCATGTAAGTTGCTTCTAATCCTATAATATTTGCGGGAGAAGCGGCGGCGGTGGGGCTAGGTGCATGCTCACGCGCCCGTAATCACGGCTGAAAACTTCAACTCGTGGCGTTGAAGGATAACGATAATCACGGAACGGTTTCACTCTCAAGATATATAGGGCCCTACCGGAACAAGTATTGTGGTTTTGGCTCCCCGCGAGCGCTCGGTGGAGGAGGAGAATATACTAATACGATGTTGACATGTGGCCTCCACAACTCCTATCAATTTTAAAAATAGATTATGTTTAAATATAATATATCTATGTCATTAACAAACATACTTACATAGTCCAATGGTAGGACCCATTGACTCTAAACCCCCGCTTCCCAAGTTCGAAGCCCAGGGGAGGATAATTTTTGAACATTGTTTCTTTCAAATTATTTTTTTATTTTTTCTCTATATCCTATATTGTTTTTTGCATAGACACCTCATTTTGGATCCATGAACATCGTAGCCAACTTTTTTTAAACATATTCTTGGTTGTGAAGGATTTCAAGATAGTTGTACAACATCTCTCACATAGTCACATTGGTCACAATGGGACATGTATGCAGTCGTGAGGATGTGTAGCACCACTTTGTCAGAATCAATTGAAACTTTTGTGATCATGTCAAAGTTACACTATGCAACCATCACACCCACGAACGACTCTCACTTAAGTCACATGAATCGATGTGAGAGATGTTGTTGGTTGTGAAGGATTTCGAGATAGTTGTACGACATCTCTCACATAGTCACATTGGTCGCAGTGGGACATGTATGCAGTCGTGAGGATGTGTTGCACCACTTTGTCGAATCAATTGAAACTTTTGTGATCATGTCAAAGTTACACTACGCAACCATCACACCCACGAACGACTCTCACTTAAGTCACATGAATCGATGTGAGAGATGTTGTTGGTTGTGAAGGATTTCGAGATAGTTGTACGGCATCTCTCACATAGTCACATTGGTCGTAGTGAGACATGTATGCGATCATGAGGATGTTTATCACCACTTTGTCAAAATTATTTGAAACTTTTGTTTCGTGTATATACATGAAAATGGTTTGTCCATGAAAGTTTAAGATTTTTCAACTTAGAATAGGGAATTGTAAAATTTATGCTTTGTAAATCTACTAAAATTTAAAAAATAAAAAGGAAAAATTGTTATGCAAAATTTCACATATGCACACATCATCTTAGTTTGTCTCCATGTGCTAACCACATGAAGGATGTGTGTGACCAACATTTTCAAAATCATCTGACATTTTTACATCATGATCATACACCAAAATAAGTTATGAAAGAAACTTTTAAATTTTTGTACTTAGGTTTGGGTGTTTTAAAATTTATGGTAGGAGGTTCGAGGAGCTACAATAACTGTTTTTGGAGTCGAGGGAGGTAGGTAGGACTTGTTTCAAATCAAAAGGCCAGGGGAATGTGATGGGCCGTCGAGTTGGGCCACAGGGCAGTTGTGCGCGATGTGGGATGGGAAGGAAAAGCGTGCGATGGTTACAAGCCCTAATTTTACCATCCCGCCGCATCATTTCATCTAATAACCGCCTCCTCGTCTACTACGCTTCCGCCGCCGCATCCTCCATCACCTCGAGTCATCCGCTTGCGCCGGGAATGTGAAGGGTATGATTGAGAACTTGATCCCCTTGTTCGAACAACAGGAGGTCCCTGGCAATAACACAGTCGAGGTACCCACCAGAGTATTTTATTTATAATATTAATGTTATGTATTGTTTAGGTAGCCACCTCAACATTTTCCCTTTCAGGAAGATGAGATCCGCATATCGAAAAGGAACTTGCGTATGTTAATGGACAATGAATGTCGCACGGTATGTGTAAATTTGTTTATAGTATACTAATTTTTACAAACTCCTTTCAGCCAAATGATATTTGTTCGTGTAATCTATATACATCTAGGATGTTGTAATGCGATTCAAGGTGCACACAGTGATGGAACTTTATCCGGATCTGAACAAGTACTATGACAATAGGGAAGAAGCTGACATTGGCATGTTTAACATTCTACATCCAGCCACTACTATTGAGTGGGTCGTGATGTCAGATGCTTTGAGGCCTTTCGGATACAACGGAGCTGCAGAGTTGTACTACATGAATCCCGCTGCAGGAGGGAATGAGCTATTAATTGGGTATGGGTTAATAAAGATTGTAGGTCGACAAGAAGAGGTGAATGAAATGGTGCGCACTCATGGTGGTACCAAGATTTGTCATCTCTACATAGTGGGACCTGAAGAAGTGAGTATTGGTTTCTATTCACAAATATTCCCCTTAATAACATGTCAACAACTTAATGCGGGACATGATGTACATGGAGTACTAAGATGACAGAGAAGTGGGGATAGTGGTGACGACATCTAAGCGAGGCTTTCCTTATTAATTTAGTTGTTGGTTACAAACTTGTTAGGTTGCATTATCTATTTGTTCGAAATTGGAAAACGTGTGTTATGCCTTTACTCCAAGCTCGGTTGAAGTTTGATTGTCTTATATTTATTTAAGATGCGTGTGTTTGAACAAAGATTTCGTGTTCTTTACCAATCATTCATCCTTATATGTTTGGGTAATCAAGCAATGTGTGAAAGTGGCAGTAATTGCGGCGATGCGGCGCATTTGATAGGGAATCGCCAGTCGGCTGTAACACCAAAAAAACACCAGACGACTCATCAACGGAATCACCAGCCGGCAGCCAAGCCCAAAAAATGTTTCCCGAACACTGCTTCCTCGGCTGCCCTACTCGATAGAATACAGCCCAGCCAAAAAAAGCCCTCCTAAACCATTTGGTGTTACAAAGTTGTTAGAGAAGGGTTGTGCCTGACCCCGTGCTAGAGCCCAGGCCATCTCGGCGTTACTCCCCAATTCACAGCATGGCCGGCCCATCTCCGCCACGCGTGCACTGTCCGGATGATAAGGGCAAAAAGGTAAGATGGACCCTCAGATGCACCCGTGCATGCCCTAGACGCAGATATTTATAATCCTCTCTCGTATAATGGGCCCACAAATACTGCTATGTTGCAGTTGAGTGAGGATGCAGCGCAAGCACCATTCTAATGGTGAAACTCTCGGAAGGCTCCCAATATGTTGCAGTTGAGCGAGGATGCAGCGCAAGCACCATTCCAATGGCGAAACTCTCAGAAGTCTCCCAAATATCCATCACCTCTCCTCGCCGCTGGGATTTCTTCATACGGCAACTGTCACTCATCCCTTCTCTCCACTTCTTCCTTCCGCACCATCGCAGCTCACCCGTCTCAATCCCCTTCCTCTGCGGCATGCAGCTCCACCTCCTCCCCGTCCTCCTTCATCTCATCGTCTCAATCTTCCTCCACTGCATCGTCATATCCATGGCGGAACCCGACCTGTAGGCAGTGCTCCCGCATCAGGTCGCCCCCGTGCCGCTACTCCCAGAGCTCCCCCACCTCGGCCTTCCGAACCCCCATGTCATGCGCACTCCTCCACGGGTTGACCACCATCTCACGGCAGATCTGCACCCTCAGCTCCCCCCGAGATCCCCCCTCCTCAGATCCGCGCCATCGACGTTGACCGATCGCCAGGTCAACGAGGAGGAGACGATGGCGGTCGCATCGATGTCGCCCCCCGCATCTAGGGGCGCCGACGCCGACTCCAGCGCGAGGAGCCTCGCCGGGACCTCACTGCTGCTTGACGAGTCTCCTCCTCCGCCACCACCGCCGTCGACTCAGCAGTTCCGCCGCAGCCAGGGATAGATCCCCTACCCCGCATCATAGAGGTCACTTTCGGTATTCTCTCTGGGGGATGGAGAACAGCTCAGGCGGTCGAGATATCCGCTCCCTTTCTGGGACCTTGGGTTACGCTGGGCCGCAGCATTGAGGTAAAAGATTTTGTCAGGAGTCCTCTCCAGACAACCTTTGCCATTGCAGTCGCCTCTATCCCGGCAACTAAATGGGAGAGGTATTTGGCGCCCATTTGTCGGCGATCGGTCCGGTGCAACATGGCCCCCGAGCTGCCCATCTCTACTTCCCAGCCGGCACAGACGCGGCTGAACCGGTGGTTGCGCCAGATCATGAAGGTGTTGCTGCTCAGCGTAACCTCGACCGGGTTTTTTGGGTCTTGCTATACTCCCTCTTGACCCTTTCCCCTAAGCCGACCTTGGTGATCAGAGTGCAGGTGGTGTTCTTCATCAAGACCCGCATGGTGCTGGGGTCCCTGTTGTGGGACTTGATTGATGGACCAGGTTCGGGTCAGGGTCAGGATCAGTTGGAACCGCCGAGGCGCCCGGAACTGCTTCGAGGCTCGGGCGGCACAAGTTCGACACTGAAGCATCTTCCACGCCTGTTACTATTTAGGAATTATCAGGTATGCTATCTTCAATCTCAAGGCCAATCAGGAGGACTTTGCTAGTTGTGTACAAATTAAGCAAGTAATGAGCAGTATGGACTAGTCTGTATATATGGTGATCTTCATCACCAATCCACTAATGTAATATTGGGACCATGTGTTGAACTCTGTCACACTTAATCGCTTTATGCATATGTTTTGTACGGGTGATCACAATTCAATCGTGCATGTCAATGAAAAGCTTGATTGTTCTTTGCATATTACCCATGGTACTGATCTGAGTATGAGACAAACCTAAAAATAAGCTTTCTGGGTGCTTCTGATCATCTAGTATTTTGTCTGAATTCCTAATACGTTCCCCCATTTCATTATATTTGCATGCTTGCTTGAACACTAGAATAACACACAATGTGAAGGGTACTTTTTCCTATGTAAAGTAAGTTGGATTATAGGGTGTATCTTCATTGCTATTTCCCCAGAATTAGGTATGCTAAGTTTTTGTACTGCTCTACCCGGGCCAGGCTATATGTTTCTCTTTGTAAGCCCCATCCATTCCCAGGGGTATTCATTGAATTTCTCTCCCATTTCTTGCATCTCCAGCTGATCTCTCAGGGATTCTATACACTGTACAAGTAAATAAAACAAAAAGTTCAACCAAATACAAGTATAAGTTCCCGTTTCAACTAAAAAATATTGAATAGTGAGGTTTTATGGTCCAACATTGGAATGGACTTCAACGTTATCTAGTCTCCAATAATTCACCCAATTCTTCACTGATAATCAGTTTGTCAACTATATCAATGCAGCTAATCCCTCTGATGCACCGGATTGGAGGACCAAACCCTTTTCCCAGTCTATTGTTGCCTTGTTAACAGGTTCCTCTAGGGTCCAGAACATACCCGGACCTCAAAACCGGATGGAAGACTCGGTTGCTACAAGTGTCTTCCTTCATTATGCAGTAATCTGAGACATTATCATGTGTGCCCTCATTTGTGTGCACTCCAGCTCGCAACCTTCAACAGTGTAATGGTTTTAATAGCTTCATGTTGTTAGTTATGAATGAAGAGTCAGCTTCTGACCACTAACAGTGTCATGAAATGTTTTTTTAAAAACCATGGATAGGCTATTTGGGACATGCTAACATGGTATGTTAACTTGACGTGGTACGGTAACTCGACGGCACGCCACCTCTCTGTGACATGGCAATCTAAACAATGATATGTTAACTTGACGTGGTATGTTGGTAACTCGACAGCATGCCGCCTCTCTATGACATGGCAATCTAAACAATGATATGTTAACTTGCCATGTTAACTTGACGTGGTATATTGACATGGCAATTTACACGATGATATGTTAACTTACCATGTTATGTTAACCAATGTTTTGGCATGTTAACTTAGATGCTATGTTAACTTGCGGTGCGATAGCTACAATGTGGTGCCTATCAGTGATGTTAACTTAGATGTTATGTTAGGTCATGTTATGTTGCGTCATTTTATGATGCGATAGCTTATCCACACATTACATGTTAACGTAACGATGGTATGTTAATGTTCCTTTGCACTCTCAATCAACGTAAAATGCAGCGACCGAAACGAAAACATGATCCACATGTCAAATGATAAATTCCTCATTGCAAAGGTTACATAGACTGATTGAGAGAACCGCCTAGTTACATTTTTAGCATCGTCCGAGTGCTTATAGCTTCATCCGAGTGCTTATAGCTTCATCCATTTAGCTTCGTCCGGGTGCTTTTAGCTTCGTCCGAGTGCTTTTAATGAGTACAATGATGAATCCGAATGCTTCAGTAAGAGTTGAACACATCCTTTGCCGAATCATTTATCCAACACATCCTCACGGAGCATTTTATCTTACAAATGAAGAGGGAGATTACCAAAAACTACACATGGCTCACAGACAAATTTGATCACAATTACTCTTAGCTTACCTCATCTCTCAAGTAGCATGTTCACCGATTGTGACCCCAATCTTTACATAGGGTACAATGTTTGTCAGATCTATCTGAACTTGACTTCAACTTTTTCTTCGGGGCCCCTCTGCCAGGCATGCGTATGGGATCTAATACATTGCAGCACTTCACAGAATCAACATTCAGGGCTTGTGGGAGAATAGGACCAAACGTCTTGCGTCCACCCTCTCCTATATTTACAGAAATCATAGCAACTTCCTCTTCAAGAACGCGTTTGAGCCGTTCAAATGCTTCTTGTGATTGAGTTGCTGCGAAGGTTGCCATTCGACCGATATTGTGTAGTTCATTGTACCTCTATACACTATCAGAATAGTCATACATTGTGCTCTACCTTGTAGGAGGAAATCCACACTTGACACCAATCGTCCACCTTTCCAATACACGGCGATCCGGAAGTTTATTTTCTCCGCGATAGCGCAACACAAAGAAGATGTGTGAGCATGGGGTTCCAAGGGACTGTAACTTTAGACAAGAACATGAAATTTCATTGACCTTATCCACATCAACACGTATGTCACCGCTCACATAGTATCGTTCTTCTCCTTTGTCAACCCTTCCAACTTCATGCACAATAGTTTCATAGCTATCCGATTCCTCAATTAAATAGCACTTCTCAGCTGCTTTCAGACTGTATAGCACATCATCCTAAAAAACACTTGTTGTGAACCTTTTTGCAACCTCATGCACAAAACACGAAGCATCTGGTTCCAAGCATGGTGTGTAATTGGATACAAAATCCAGAGTCGCTTCTCTAGTTCGCAGCTTTTCAAGACAGTTGTCAAAGTGTTGAAACAACTCTACCAGTGTCATTTTCCAATCTAGGTTAAACTGGATCCTAGAGTGTAGGCTCTCGCTACGCTGGTTGCTCCTCAATCTTAAATAGCGCTTACCAGCATGATACGCAGCGCACCAGGATTCCCTCCTCTCATACATCTGATATAGCCACGAGTTCTCATCTGTGACCTCATGCTTCTTCAAGAAAACCTTCCATTTCAACTCAATCTCTTCTATAGAGCAACGATCATAAAGAAAGCACCTAATCCCTTCCTTCACATCATCGTCCTTAATATTACTCACAATGTTATTCTCAATATGCCATCCGCATAGCCAATGCAATGCATTCGACCACACAATATTGATTGCATTCTGCATAGCAAGGTCTCCGTCGGTGATCACAGATTCTTGATGTTTCTGAGACATGGCTTTAGTGAATGCCCTAAGCAGCCACACATAAGACTGAGTATCCTCACGAGCAACAATTCCACAAGCGAAAAAAACTGTGCTTTTATGATGATTCACCCCAACAAAAGTAACAAGAGGCAGGTTGTATTTATTGGTTTTGTAAGTGCCATCAAATACGATGACATCACCAAATGCTCTATAATCCATCTGAGATTGGAAGTCGCACCAAAGCACTCCCGTCATATGCCCTCCCCCATCTCTCTTGTGGTCGAAATAGAAATCTGGATCTCTATGTTTCTGAGCTATCAACTAATTCATGATTGTTTGGGCATCACCAGCGGAGAGCATCTGCAACTTATTGCGATGGCAGAAATTGTAAAGGTCCCTTGCTGTAAATCCAACCTTATCATAACCACCATGCCGCTTCAGCATACTGTCCATTATCTGGTGTTTGCGGATTCCAGAAACCTGCATATGCACAATCTCTGCTTTCTGCTCATCAGTAATTTTTCTGTGAGAACGCAATAAACAAGATAGGTCTGGTGGAATCATCGGATGGTTGTGTTCGTTGATGAAATCCTTCACATACCACCGCTTCCGTCTCATAATCCGGTGTAATCACAAATTTAGCACGGCAACCAAAGCGAGTGACATTGCACGACCTCCGCAACTTGTTCTCCCACCTAAGGTGCTTCGTGCGCGGAAACCTTCACTACTGCAAACAAATTTGCGAAGGTTCCTCTCATCTCGGTCCCTGTCCCACTCGCAGTAATCCTTCCTCACACTAAATCCCTTCTCATAAGCGTAGTTGTTATAAAAGTGAAATCCTTCATCCTCACTGTTAAACATCTTCATAACTATTTCATTGTACTCCAACAAAGAATCAACATCGGACATTGCCTGAAAAGACAAGAATTCAGTGAGCAAGTGTTGCTGCCTGCAACATCTAGTAATTTGGAGTATGACTTGCACAACTAATTTGTCACCTACATCTACAAGATCCAGAAAATGAATCAAGAACTACTGCATCTATCTAAGGGGGGTGCATACACTAGATCAATAACTTGTAAATGACTCAAGAAATACTACATCTGCAAGGTTCTTATTCATGATTGAAGAAATCCTAAAAAGCACGGGAGAGATTAGGAGAAAGGCGTGGTTGCTTGACTCACCTGCGAGAAGAACAGGGTCCGATGGGGATGGGTGCTTGAGGCAAAAAGACTGTGTCGGCTGGCCTTGCCGCTCAGGCTCGACGTCCGGTGAGGCAGCGAGATGTCGACGTCCTGAGGCGGTGGCGCGGCAGGCCACTGGTGCGACGCCTTGCGAGGGCGCCGGCGGGAGCAGGAGGGAGCGAGAGATGAGGGTTGTGTAGGCTACGGAGCACTGAGGCGTCAGGGATTGCCGTCGTTCGGATCCTCGCCGGAGGAGCCGTCGCCGCAGTGCGTCGCCTCTCGTTTCGCGTGATGCGTGCGCGTCGTCTGAGGGGCCTGGACGTGGGTCGGGCCGCGGGGGCGTGCGGGTTAAGGACAACCCACAAACGCGAAATGACCAAATTACCCTTTGCGGAAGGAAAATACTTTGGGTGGAAGAAATGAGAGGAAATAGGAGGAAATTTCAAGCACCATAACATCACTCATATAAATTTGTCTATAAAAAAACTGTAAATTCTCAATCTGGGGAAAACTTCAAACTGAGTGGAGCAAGAGTGTCGATTGTGGATGTACTGGTCCACCGTCCACGGTTCCTAACGTTCTTCTCACCTTTTTCACCTGGTGGATGCAATCAAACTGGTGGAGGTGAGTAAAACGAGGATGGAAACTCAGAGCAGTGGTGTGACAGGATTGAGATCCTGTGAGAGCGGTGTGACATCCATGATCCATCAGTACAGACCACAGAGTGGAGAGAAAAGTAACTGATTGGACGTTGGTCAAGGCATAGTGCCTAAACAAAGGAATGAGCTAGTGTAACAGACGAGCGAAACCTTTATCTTGCTTCATTCAATTATTAAGACGGATTTTTAACCTCTTGCTTGCTTTTCGGTTACTGAACATTTTTAATTTTTTTTGACAAGGTGGTAAACGCTGGAGTTCAATCAGCACATGATAAGATCAGGTAATCTGTAAAGGTAGTTCTCCGGTTATAAACAAAATGATATTCTGAGTTGTCTGAAGTTTATAATTTCGAAATTTCACTGCACACTACTTTTGAGATGTCAGTTTGAATATTTAAAATTATATGAATGGATTTGTCCTGAAAAGTTGAAATATAATTTCCTACAGAGCATACTCTCTTTTTTCTTTCGTAACATGCTAAAAGTTTTAGTCGAAATTGTGTTTTGAATATACAGATGTGATGATCCTACGACTCCAGCTACACAACTAGGATCCTCGTCATTCCACATTATCATACATGAGCCGAGGTGAGAATTTCTGTACCCTGTTTGAGCCCCATGGGATTAATAGGATCATACAAGCATTTCCTGACAACAATTTTGTAAACTTATAAAATAATGAGGTGATAACTATGAGAAATTAAGTTTGTGTGTTAATAAACATGTTTATACACTTTTGCAAAATTTTGGATCAACCAGAAGTGAAACATCTCGAGGGGGAAATTGGACAAATTGCGAAATGCAACACGGGCAAAAAGTTTGTGGTGTTGGATTGTCCCAGGCAAACCTTGTGTATTCAATGATGAAATGTCTTGGTGGGTACAAAGGCTGTTTTGTCGATAATGGCTCAAGAGTACCCTATGCCGTACACAAGGTTAAACAAACACTTGATGTCGCTGTGACAGTGCTGCTGATGCCTCAATCCCATCGATCTGTGAATAAGGCACTAAATAATTCATCAGTCAGTGGTATTGCTGCATTGTCCCCTGCATTGGATCAGCTGTCCACCTGATTATACACTATGGAGGTGGCTAACTGCTTGTTTAATCATTCCTCTTAATTGTGCAGGTTTTGATGGAAGAATCAAGGGATTGGCGTAAGATGAAACCACATCTCATGGATCAAATGGTTGATCCAGAAAAAGTTTGGGGGCAAGTGAACTACCATTGACCTGGATGATTTCTGGAATGTCTTGGCAGTCAGGCTATTGAGAACAAACTTTACAGACGTTTTTCAGAAGAAGAGATCTTGGCACAGAAATGACAGAGAAGCATTTCAATGACAGACAATGCACAACATAACCGGAATTACATGCCATGTTTCAGACATTGTTCGTCCCATTACAAGAAATTGACACCAAAATTATGTACACAGGGGAGCCTATCTACAGCAATCATCCATCAACTCTCTTCTAGGAGGAGGAGCAAGAAGACGGCAGATTCAGAACAAATCGCAACAGCTACCTACCTTTGCAGGTCGCACACAGTCAGCGCTGTGGCCGCGCTACACTTGGCTCTCCAGGTCCGGCTGCTGGCGGCCGGAGGACCCCGCCGCCGCCGCCTTGGCGCCGGCCTTGGGTGCCTGCTGCGGCGGCGGCAGCGCGGGGCGCGCGCGGCAGACGGGGCAGGTGGCACGCGCGCAGAGCCAGGCGTCGACGCAGGCGGCGTGGAACGCATGGCGGCACCCGGGGAGCGCGCGCACCGCGTCCCCGTCCTGCATGGCGCTCAGGCACACCGCGCACTCCATGGGCGAGGCGCTGCCATCCCCGCCTTCGTGCGCGCCCGCCTTGAACATGAGCACCGGCATGGCCGCCAGCGCCGCCTTGTCTATCCCGGCGGCGGGCCTCTTCCGGGGCGGCATGCCGGCGCCGGAGTTCGTCCGGTGCACGCCGTCGCGGCCGCTCCAACGCACGTACAGGTAGTTCATGTACAGGATCACCCCGTACAGCACCAGGCACACCGCCGTGAACGCGCCCACCAGCTCCAGCGTCGCGCCGGAGGTGCAGCACCTGCCGCGCCCGGCCGGCGGCGCCGTCGCCGCCGTCGGAGGAGTCCCTGCTGCTGACGCACCCGCCGTGGACATGCTTGCTCAGCTCAGCTCGCTCGTCGATCAGCTACCACCAAGCACCAGCTAGGATTAGGATGCCACTCTGGAGCACAGCGCCGTGGCGCGCGTTTCTTGCTAGGCTCGACTGGTCGCCGGCGGGTTGGTGCGAGGAGAGAGAATTGTTATGGGATTTGGGGGAGTAATAATGGTGGGGCTCGGATTGGTGGTCTGGAATGCTCCGGAGGTTTGGAGCTTTGTATAGCAGCGGATCCTGATTATGCAAGCGATTAGCCGATTAGCGTGAGGATTAATAGAGTGATTAGTTAATTGTGGTTTGGTGTGCTCACTGCTCCTGGACGGAGAAAGGTAAAGCGAGCGCGCGGGCTTTTGTTGCCACGAATGGTGCGGTTGGGGACAACGTACGCTGCCATCCTGTTAATGAATGGGTCGCGGAGTGGCAGTGAGCTGCTGAGCACACGGATTTGGATCTGGAAAAAAAGGCACATAGATTTGGAGATTGACCTGATCACTAATAGCTCGCAAAATTAAACTAATCTAGTAGGGTTATCGTTAACTAGTCTGGTTTAGTTTGTTTCATTGGCAGTGTGTTTGTTGGGAGTGAGCTAGAGGGTCCTACTTGCAAATGGATAGGCTGCTGACTTGTACAACTAGATTTTACTTACATTTTTATGAGGGCCTATATTTGCACGATTCTTTTTATAAATTTTCATTTCCATTCTTTGGTTCATTTGGTTTTAGCCTTGTGTGTGTGTTAAAGTACATTATGGTTCTACGATGCTCCAGTGTGAATCCTATTATCGTGCTTGCTAGAAGTAACTGAGAATAACCTAAATTTCTATCTTTGGTTTATTTCTATTCCAAACCCGACCTTAAACCAACTTTTTGTTGCAATTGTTTTGTTAATATCCAGTTCTGTACATTTTTTCTAGATCATTGTTACCTTTTAGATTAGATTATATATATTGACCTTGTGCATGGTAAATTCTACTTTACTAGTTCTTTTCAATAGAAATTTTAGTGTGTTTGTAATTAACATGAACCATCATCTAATGAAATCTAACGGTGTTAGTACCGGGTACTACCAAGAAGTATCATTACGATACTATCAGCGAATACTAGTTTGGTGGGCTCAACAACTAGCTCATTTTATTTATTTATTTATTATTTTGTATTAATCTAGCTGGTGGAAAAATCTTAATACAAGCTACTGCTCAGTACCTATCGATACTATCCAAGATCTTTTCGAAATCATCATGTAGCCAAAAAAAGAAAAAAATACAGAAGGATGGCCATATGAAAGGCATAACGAATGCCCTGCATGTAAAATTTCTGCTTATTGCGAACCTGAATTAAATCCTAAAAAGTTAATAATCCATTACTGTAAGCATGCCCTTCTTTAAATAATCAATTTGTCAAAGAACATGCTTAAGTGGTGATTGGGGCCTTTGGTCTTTTTTAGTCAGTGAAACATTGTAGTCATCAGAAGGTTTCTGAATTTCTCTTTACCATCCTAGCTGCGGCGCCTCCGGATTCTTCGTCCTGTTGAAGTTGACTCGTGGAATTTGTAGAGATGGGCCTATATTATTTCAAGAAACGAAGGGCAAAATTATTTGAGTGATGATGGGGACAAGGGAAGAATTAGGCAGAACTGGGCCAGAGGCATTCGGAGCAAGTGGACAATAACATGATGCCTATCCACAAGGAATGATCAAGGAGCCCATGAGCAGCAAGCACCTGCTCATGGTCTCTCATTGTCTGGAAGGCGGAGGAACTGGTCTCCAGTGGTAAAAGGTGAAGCTGAAAACTGCTGACAGAGATATGACAGGAATGTGCAGCTCAGGCACAGTACAAATGGTTTTAGGGGAAAAAATCTAATTGGAGGTAAAACACAGAAGGCAACATCTGGTCATTTTCATTTTTCTGAATTTTGTTCAGCCTCGATGTTCTTATGAGCAGCTATAGCTAGAACCGTGGTCAACTAGTTGTGCGTCCAGCTAATATAAAGAGCTGACCAGATTATGTATTTTGGGGCCAATAAGGTGGGAGAAGGCAAACACAAAGATGGCAACGATTCATCTATTTAAGAATATCTTGAAAGCACATGACTTGTTGCATCATCGATCCTGTTTGTGACTATGCTAAATTACAACGTGGATATCGATCAATCTGATAGCATATGCATTAGAGTTGTAATGATGAAATTTGCTTAGATGTGGAGTGCAGCTTTCTATTCTTTTCTTCTTATTTTTTTATCTGTTACACTCTGGTGTATTATTGATAATGATGCAAATGACGGTTCCAGAAAGTTGATCTGTATCTGCAAATATTGGTTGCATTTGGAGTTTTGGACTTCAAAATGCCAAATTGATTCCTTATTGGTACAAATATGATATAAATTTACAGCAAACAGGAAGCTATTTCGAAGGGCTTTTTTACGGTGGACCATATCACCAAGTGGTGGTATGCAGTATATGACTATTTTGGTAAGGGTAAATAGGTAATTTTTTCAAGCTTTTACTAAATTTGGCAACCTTGGGCTAAGAAAAAATTGAAATGAAAAATTTTGAAAAAAAACATTTTCGAAATTTGAATTGAAAATTTTTGTTTTTGAATTTTGAAAAAAAATGGCCATATGAAATGGAAAAAATTGAAAAAAATCGTTCGAAATTTGGATTGAAATTTGAAAAAAATGAAATATGTCACGAAAAATTGAAATGGAAATTTAAAATGAAAATTTCCGTTTAAAATATCACCAAATGGAAATGAAAAAACAATTGAAATTAAGAAATCATATATTTCATTTATGTCACCGAGATAAAAAACTTCCAATAATACCCCTACACCACTCATACCACCTATGCATACCACACTATACCACATGTGCAACTTGTGGTGCTATATTAATCTTAGCCGTCGGATCCTGTCATACAGATCCTTTTACAACAATGGTATAGGGTGGTATGGTCCACCGTAAAAGAGTCCATTTCGAAAGGCTACATGTCCAGCTGTCTTGTTGCTATGCGGAAATGTACCTGTCAGTTCTGGGTTTCATTCTCTGCACGAAAGCTGTCGCATCGCAAGATAATTGTTTTTATGCGACGGGGACACAACAGAGGACGCAGTCGTCGAAACTAAACTCGCAGTACAAATGGATCAGGTTTGGACAGTGACCCAAAGCGTAGGATGTGGTCATGTGGAAAGGCGGCTTCCAACCAACGGTTGCATTTTATCTTCAGTTGGTTTTAGATACCGGACTAGTTTCAGCTAGGCCAGTTCCTTAAAATTCCTTGCATTTCGTGTGTTGTGTATGCGGTATGCTGGCTGCATATGCATAACACAATTTCAAGTACAGTTCCAATAACGTTAATGTTGCTAGTAGTTCCAAACCAATCATATTTCAGACCCAAGGTTTTTAATCGCGGGCTATGAAAAATAGCGGCGTTCTAGTCTGGCCGCTATAGCGTCAGCTATGTGCAGTAGCGCCGCTATATCGCCGCTATAGCGCGCTATTTGATTGAAATAGCAACACAACATGACAGTGTTGAACTAGCTTTAATAAATTAATAATTGAAATAGCCATGACAATGGACAACATAATATGATAAGTTCTCAACCTCAAAGCAAATACCAAATAGCCATGAAAGCATCAAGTCAACACTTGAAGTCGAAGTACATAAGCAAACAACCTTGGACCACACAACTATAAAGTGCACAAATCACAATTCAAACCATGGGCCGGGCCACGTTTTTTTAATTACAGTCCACTTGCCTTGGTTTTTTGCCTGAGTCTATAGCGTCAAAATAACGCGATATGACGCTATTCTAGAATAGCGGTGCAATAGCGCGATATAGTGGCAATAGTACTGATAGCACAAAAAAGAAGAATAGCTTCGCTCGAGAGCTATGGACCGCTATAGCGCACTATATAAAACCTTGTTCAGACCACAAAAGATGATCACAATTTAGTTCTCCAAGCCAGGTTTTGGCATCGGCCTCTATTTCAAATCCATGACCTCAGGCCTCGGGATCGGTGCCGCCCCCTGCTACAGCGTGCTGCCCATTGCCAAACTCCGTTTTGCCGCCGTCGCCTGACCAGATGTAACTAGCATGGAGGTATATCATTGTGAGAGTAGCTGGGCAAATCAACTTTGGTGCTAGGTATGGAGAGAGGAATGGGGGTGATTATTGCATTGTGTGATAAAAAAAGATTAGGAATTGTGGACGGTATGGTAGTGATCCAGTTGAAGCATGGCATTTCTTAGGCCTTCCACAGCGTGAAGTGAAGCCAGGAAAATTGTTGGGACCCATTGGTGTCAGTAGTAATCGAAGCCCGGTACGGAGTACGTTGCAATGGTGGCTTCACTCTCTAGCTTCACTTCATGGGACCCACAAAGCTAATTAAAAAAACAACAATGTCCTTTCACCATCATCTTCCATCCTCCTTTCCAAGACCAAGACCTTCACTCCGTGAGCAGGGGAAGAAACATTTTTTTAGTCGGAACCGGTGTCACACCCCAAAATTTCTATTTTGGGATGTGAACAAATAACACTAAGAAAAAAAATGATTTTTCTTATATTTCTAAAATTTCCAACAATTACATAATTGCAAAATATTTAATTTAAAAAACAACATTTATTTTCCAAACAAATAATGAATATAGGGTTTATGGTTTGTTTTGTGCATTCATGATGTATAGTTTGCACTAGGGTTTTATCGAATGAAAAATTGTATTTTCAAATTCGGTCAAAATAGTTTTGTTTGAGTGAGAAAGCCAAGCTAGTTTACAGTTCTTAATCTTGTTCGGCCAAAATATCCTCTGTCCAATTCCCATCAAACCTCCGTACTCGCTCTTTATCTCAATGACTGATGGGACCCGTTCGTCATCCCTCCACACACCGTATTATGCAACCGCTCTAGCGAACCTCCTACTGCTCGTTGTCCACATCTGCAACTGCTTCTTCCACTCTTCAAAACCAGACATTGCCTCCCACCCAAGTTCCATCGCCAACTACAAGAGCCGCCGACGCCGCCAGGATCGTCGGCACGAAGGTTTAAGATGCGGCTGTCCGCTGTCCTCCCTGTCTTCCATTCCTTTCACCCTCTCATCCGTGTCTTTATCTCCTTTACCACGTCGCAGCATCACTAGGAAGTCTCGTCGCCTCACCTCGTCTTCGTTCTGCAGAAAGAACGAGTCCACGGCAAAGCACTGGTCGCTGCTCCACCTCTAGCCGTCCCCTCCGTCCCGGACCCGAACTGCGCTGCAACTGCTCTCCAAAGTGTCCTCAGCCTGTTCGTTTGCCTGGTGGCCGGTGCTGATTTGTTCTGAGAGAAAAGTACTGCTGGCTGGTTGCTGGTTGCTGGTTTGTTCTGAGAGAAAAGTATTGTTGGCTGGTGGCTGATAAACCAAACGAACAGGGTGTCCCTATCTCGCAGCTTTCCGTTTTGCTGCTTCCCGTCGTTTTCTGTTCACCGTAGGCCAATCTAGCCTTTCCCGGTGAACTTCCGGTCGTTCCCACGAGCTCGTGCATGGCGCCACCGTGTTTTTCTGTTGCTGTCCGGTGCCGAGGGAAGGAGATGATCTAGTGACCCTTAGAACCGAGATCCATGGTCCAAATCAGATGCACTAGATACCCCTTCATATGAACTTGGTTCACCATAGACCGCAGATCAAAATATCAAATACCAATGGTCCATGGGTTTGTAGGCCTTGTCCGGATGCACTAGATACCCCTTCATATGAACTTGGTTCACCATAGACCGCAGATCAAAATATCAAATACCAATGGTCCATGGGTTTGTAGGCCGAGTCCGGATGCACTAGATACCCCTTCATATGAACTTGGTTCACCATAGACCGCAGATCAAAATATCAAATACCAATGGTCCATGGGTTTGTAGGCCGAGTCCACAGCACAGTAATCACCACATGATCGCACGGCAGTCAACCCTTCGTTTTGCATTCCAGCCCCTGTCCCTTTTGATAATCACTACAGATGTATTCTTTCTCATGTTAATTTTGCACTCTAGCATCTAAATGCCTTGAATAATTTTACCCTAAACCTGTACCTTGTACTCTAACACGAAACCATCGTTATTTTCCTCATTTTATTCACTACTATTCATATCCTGTTATAATTCTGTTCAAGCCCTTCTCAAGTTTAGATAATTGCATATAGATCACTAAAGCTTCCAATGCTCATATCTCTCTAACTGTACCTCCGTTTTAAGCTATTCTTGTGCTCACGTGTTCATAGCGACGTGTTCTAAACGTTAGTAATATTTTTATCATCTTTTACTACTATTTGGTGTACTGTTACTTGTATTTATTGTGTGTTGCTTTCAATTGTTTGCGTGCTCAGGAAGCGAGCCGTTTGTGAATCTCCTGTTTCAAGAGTTCCAAGCAGTTGAGCACTCTTCTTCAAAAGGCAAGTGTCCTTGATCATATCCCAGCATCCTACTTTATTTTATTTTATTAGAAAGATAGACCATTAGTTGCATGCTGAGTCTAATATGAATCCCATGTTAGGGTTGACTAGATTTTCCAACATCTTTTTTTTGAAGACTCTCATCTGGGTACAGCTGTAGTATCTGTTCATACATGTACAGACACCCACTATACTCACACACACCTCACTCACACCACACACATGTACAAACAAACATACAACTACACTCAGATCAGTAAATCGCGTCCTTCTTGTGATCACCAGAATCATCCGTAGGCGACGGGTGCGTCGAATCCCTTTGTGGCACCACGCGCGAGAGGCAGCTGCAGAACCTGCAGGAGAAGAAAATTGGGGAAAACCCCGGTGGGAATCATGGGTCGAGCACGGCTCGAACCCACGACCGGCAGCCTCCACAACCGGAGCGCATGCCACCCGAGCTAAGGCTCGTTCCCAGATTTTCCAACATCTTCCTTGAAGTCTGGGTCGGGTTTTGTAGTATCATGCTTAGCTTCGTAGTTTTGTGGGTTGGGATAATAAGATTAATCTTAAAAAATTATGGAGATATGTTGGCATGGGGAATCTGAGCAGGACGGAAAGAGTGGTATGATGAAGTGATGATTTTGGTTTGGTTCTCTGGGTTTGTTCTAGTTTTCTGGCTCAGATTCTAAGGACCGTTTCATGGACAAGTAACCTGCTTTACTGCACAACCACGAGGGCTACATGGCTCTGGACCTGGTCAATTAAGTAGTTGTCCCACTGGTTTTCATTGTTGGACGGTTTAGTGGCACAAGAGGGGGCTTGGAAAATAGACTCCCTATTAGCGGTGAATCCTTAGTGGGTGTTTACTGGTGGGAAGTCACGACTTCTGAAAGTTCAGACCTTGTAGTGGGACCTTCTCTGATCACCTTGGAAGTGTGAGGCGTAATGGGAAACACGACTCGTGGGTAAAGTGTGCAACCGGGGGCGGACACGATTTGGCCCAAGGCCTAGGGCCGGCCCATAGATCGGTTTGTGCTCTGTTGTCTTGGGCTTCTTTGCTACGGTGCTCTCCTGTGGAGAATTTCAGCCCAGTGCCTAGGGCCATGGCCCAAGTGGCCCTAGGCCTCTATCCACCACCGTGTGCAACCTCTGCAGAGTGTAAAATTGATATATCAGTTGTGCTCACGGTCAAGAGCGGCTTGGACTTCTTCATGATTAGTGGTGCTCAGTTGGACAGTTGGTTTGATGGTGGTTTACTTGATCATATTGATTTCCGATGGGTTGGTTCAGGTTGAGCTGGTGATTTCACATCTAGTAAGTAGGTGCTAAGGACATATGATACAAATTAGGATTGTTGCTTAAGCGCGTGTCAACCATATAAAGCCCTCCTATTTAAACCTCATATCATATTTATTTCCCAAACTTGCGGAGTACAATTTGTTGTACTCACCCCTCCTTTGTCCCCTGCTATCCCCCCACAGATGATGTGCAGCTCATGAAGATGACAACTTCAACGCCCCGTTCTAGGCTAGTGTATCCCCGGTCGACTGCTTGTGGAGATGGAGTCTTGTTCCGCTGAAAACTCGATATGTGTAATTTTCTTTCGGACCCCGGGTCATTTTGTATTGATGTTTATCATTTAGTAATCATATTGCTATGATATTCACTCTTGTAAATGTCACATATATGTATAAATAGATCCTGACATATATGTGATGTGCATTCGATTTTGTTTATAAAATCGGTGTGTGACAACCGGCGCACCTACATGCACCGCTCCCAAATTTTGTGGCACAAGCATCACTGGTTGGCATTGGTTGCAATGTGAGAAGTGATGCTCCAATCCTCTCTCTACTTCTGGCATTACTTTAGCACTACGCTGTGGAGGGCCTTATTGGTCATTATTGTCATTTCACCATGCTGTTTTTCTAGTCTTTTTTGACCTTTTTAGTGAAATAATCATTATTGGCAAAGTTTCCACCTCTACCTCAAGATCATAAATGCTAATGTGTATCCAAAAGACGACTTATACAGAATCTTGCCAGCGATGTGAGGTGCACACCTACTTTTATGTATGTTGCTGGGTTTGAGTCCCAATTTTGTTTTCCATTTTTGAATTTGTGAAATTTGTTAAAAAATCCGGTATTTTTTCGATCAAATGGTTTCTCAAATTTGTAGCTCATTTCTTTGGTGGTCACTACCCAAGGGAGAAGGCCCCTAGTTTGAGACTCAAATGTGTCATTTATATTTTAGTTTTCATGAAGGAGAGAACCTCAATTGTCAGTGATGTAAAAATAGTGTCCAGAGCTCGAACCAGACTCCGGCGAAAATAGTGTCAAGAATGGAAGGGTGTTTGCCTAAGCTTATCCAATTAACGACACTCTAAATAAAATTTACCTAAGTTTAGTGACTCAAAAGTGCGTTTTCTTTTTCATTCTTTGAACTGTTGAGCCCTGCTCTTGATCCATTTGTGTAATGTTGCAGCTTGCACAAGGAGTTTGAGTTCCCTGAAGTTATGCAGTTAGCACGAACTATGCTCCTGTATCCATGGCATGCATAAAACCATATATATATATAGGTTCATCAGTACGTTCTACACACACACAAAAGCCCATGAGTTTACTTGCAAAACAAAGGTCCATCTTAAAGTCACATCATATTATCTTCCTTTTTCCCGGACATCCTAGCTAGTCGTAGGTACTTAATTCCCTGTCTGAAGGAGAAAGATGCTTCTAGGCGGTCCACACGTTTTAGAAGTTATTGTCAAATGAAAATTCTGAATACGCATACAGTTTATTGCCTATTGGCAATGGACGGTACACAATTTGGGCTCCGCATGTTTCAGAAGGTGTTTATTTTGGAACTGATACACAGCAAGTGACAGTTCCTAAATGTTACTCCGTAGCTTTGGTAATTCGTTTACAATAAAGAAATCCAATTGCGGGATTGAATTTCTAACAATTTTGCTCATATAATTTGAAAAGATTGTGAACGGTGAACCTGTGTGTACTATGAAAAATGTCGATTAGAATATAAAAAGTTTGATGAAAAATTACCATATAGTACCATTTCTCACTAGAGAGAGTAGCATATTTCCACGTTTTTCTACTGCGCTAAGTGCGCAAAATCTTTGGTTGAAAAGACGGGTAAAGTTGCCCATCAACCACCGCCCAAAAGTTAAAAGCCCGTGTCTTACTAAACCGAAGGCCACTAGGGCGGCTCACGGAGGCCCAGACTGCGGCGCCTCACCAACCAGCAAGGTAACAAAAGCACCCACGCCGCTGCCCGCCGGCCGCCCGGCCATGTCGTCGTACGGGTACGGCCCCGCCGCCGCCGCGGCGGACGCGTTGGAAGTTACCGCCGGCGGCAGCAACTACCGGGTGTGCGACACGGTGGTGCTAGTCTGCCTCGCCTGCGCCTCCGGCGTCATCGTCCTCACGGTGGCCATCTGCTTCCGGCGCGCCTCCGCCGCCGATGGCGCGAACGGCGCTGGGGACGCCAGCGGCAGGAACCCGTGCGGGCTTCCGCCGTACGCGCTCTCGGCGATCCCCATGCTCTCGTACCGGAGGGGCGCAGCCGTTGCCGGGTGGGCGCAGTGCGCGATCTGCCTCGCCATGGTGCGGGACGGGGAGACGGTGCGGCTGCTGCCGGCGTGCGGGCACCTGTTCCACGTCGAGTGCATCGACCTGTGGCTGCGCTCCCACGCCACGTGCCCGCTCTGCCGGCGCGACGTCGGCGAGGCGGCCGACGAGAAAGTTTGAGCTCGCCGCCGGTCGGCTTCTGGCTCAACTTCTTTCCCTCCATGATCAATACCGAAATCTCAGTTCTTGCTACAATTAATGGATTTTGAGCTATTTGATTGGGGGAACTCATCTTTTTTTTTGTGATCAGGGAACTCATCTTCTTTTTTATGCATTTGGTCTTGTCATTTTCGTAATCTGCAATCATCGATGGTAGATGCACACTGAAGTTTTAAATATTAGACGTGTCATCACGAGACTTTGCGAGGAACCCTGAATCTCTGACAAGGATTTGGATTAGATTGGAGTGTAAAAAAGAATACATGATCTTTCGGGGAAAAAAATCCATATATGATGATGACGATGATGATGAAATGGCAGCAACTTTGGTCAACTCTGGAAGGATATTGTAAGGATCAATGGTCTATAGTCGGGAAGGATATTATAAGAACAAATAATTTTACGTTGGCAGCCATCCTGGTTTGACGGCAGCCAATGTGAATTAATTTGCGAAATTGATACATCTGTCTTACTACCTGTCCATGTGTGATGTCATTATCATGGTGCCACTCAGTATATTATCTTTGTTTTATAATACCTTACTACTACTCCCCTCTATGGATGTGGACTCTTTTGTTTATATGAGAAAATCTCCGAAGGTAGATTTTGACCTTTTAATTCCTCTTTAAATATATCTTATTTGCTACTCCATCCGTTCCAAGCTGTAGTCGTTTTGATTTTTTAAGTGCATGATTCTTTGTAAAGGTCGACCTTTTCAAATCAAAATGCATCTTACCTTGTTGAGCGCAGAAAGTACCAATGGTGCAAACAAAAATAAAGAACCTTGTGTTCTTGGACTTTGGAAAAGGAGATAACAAAAAACCACATGTTTTGAACGCGTTTGCGCTGCAGACAGATTGAAATATCTCAAAATTCCATGGCGAACTAAATGGACCGCTGTCTAAAATATCTTGTGTCACTGTTACATATTTGCTGTCACTTCTGTAGTTCTTTCAGTTTGATGGAGCAGTTTCGGCAGAATGTGAAGCTAAGCTGCTCCAGCATCTCCAAGAGTTTGCCAAATTTTACTTGGCAAATCTTGTGTTTTGCCAATTTATAAAACATATGCCAAGTAAAAAAAAGTTTATCTCTGACAGTTTGGCACAATTCACTTGTCAAATCCTGATTTAACTTACATCAGGAAGCTGAGAGAGAAACAAAATTATGTTTCTACCCTTCCACCTCTTGAAAACTTAAATCAGGAATCTTGAGAAAAATAAAATTATTTTTATACCCTTTCCACCTCTTCTAATCCGTAAGGATGCGCCGTGTATCAGTCGTTTTTTCCCAACTTGGGATAATTGACAACATAAGATGGGGAACTGTTGGAGAAGGTTTTTTCTTTTTTACCAAAAAGTAATAATGACAACTTGAGATGAAGAACTGTTGGAATTGCTCGAAATCATGTGGACAGGGTCGAACTTGATGGAAGTTACCACATCGATCACGATTCCCAACCGCAAGTACTCACTAGGTAAATTCCCGGGCGTTGCTACAGAATATAATGATTATTTTTTTATAATTATTTGATGCACTTGGGAAAAGTAAAATTTTGAGAAATTGTACTGATTATATAATTCGAAATGATTTATGCAAAATTTCCAAAGGAATTGCTTGTAGGTCTCTGTGCCCATTGAACGTGATGTTCCAGGGCCCATGTGACTCACTTAGATACGCAAGTCACAATCTTGAATTTTTTATATATATTTTAATCATTTTGCAAAATTATAGGACCGTTTGAAATTTTAGCGGATTTAGCAACCAACCGCCGTGCGCCATGGCGTTTAGGAACTAACCGCCGTAGCGCATGACGGTTAGATGCCGGCCACAGCATTTTGCGGCGGCCCACGGCGGTAGTGCCTAACCGCCGTGGGCCACGGCGGCTAGTGTAAAACGCCATGGGCCGCGGCGGCTAGGTCCTACCGTGGCCCACAACGGCTAGGATGATTTAAATTTTTTGATTTTAATAAATCTAGTAGAAAACGGAAATTCAGGACACGATCTCCAACCTAATACCTACCCTACTGCAGTTGTTTTTGTTTTTTAATTTAAGGAAAAAACACTACGATGTAGAAAAGAAAAGCAAAGTGACATGTAAAAAATAGTCATGAACACATATAATAATGCTCCTGTACAAACAATACTTGACCTAATCTAGCATCGCCTAGGCTTCTTGAGCAGCCTCAGAGCTCGGGCTGCGGCGTGCGTATGCTCGCGAGGGTACGTCGACGGGTCAGGAGGGTGGATCTACCGACGCCTAGCATCACCAGTCACCTGTGGTGTCTCCACCGTCGTCGTCGACCTTGCAACCTCGTGGGACGAATCTGGCTGCCCTCCGCTGGCGCCTGGCAGTTGCAAGCCTCTTGGAGACTGTTGTGCCCCACCGCTCGCGCCGAGGAGCTGCGAGCCTCCTGGAGACTGTTGTGCCCCACCGCTCGCGCCTGTCAGCTGCGATCCTCCTAAAGACGGCCCACCGCTCGCGCCTGGAAGCTGTGAGACTCCAGGCTGTGCCTCATCAGTCGCTCCTGGCAACTGGGAGCCTCCTGGTTGCGTCCCTGCTCCCTCCTGAGTCCACGTGGGTGGCGCACCTCCAAGCCGCGACTGCGTGAAGGACCGATCGGGCGACCGGAGAGGGGGGAGTGAATGTGAGCCGATAAAAATTCTTCTTGCGGGAGATTGAAACTCCAATAAGATGAACTCGCTCGGTCGGACCCCAAAATAACACACTCCGCACTTCTACCTTCCGTTTGCCAAAACCACGTAGCCACTAGAGTGCTACTAGTACTAGGAGCAAACACTACCAGCAACCTCAACACACACACACCCACAACAGCGGAAACAACTCGAGAGCCGGCTGTCTAGAGGGGGCGGTTAGACCGGGTATGGGGGGCGGTTAGACCGCCTCCACCAGGCAACCAAGAAATCCTCCGAAACACCTCTTCCGAGCACCAAAACACACCACGGTTTCACCAACAGAGATCTCTGGTCAGAACCGTGGTAGCTACCAGAAAATCTTGGTGAAAACCAAAACTTCACCCAGGGGCCTAGGGGCGGTTAGACCGGCTACCAGGGGCGGTCTAACCTCCTGTACCCAGCAACGAACTCCAAACAAGAACTCCTAGCAAACGGCACGAGAACGACCCGAAATTTCACCCAGCCGCTCCTCTGGTCAAGGCGAACAAACTCACAGAGGAGAATCTGGCGAAACATAACTTCGACATGGAAGGCCTAGGGCGGCTAGACCGCCCCCTCCAGGCGGTTAGACCGCCCCTTCCAGAAAACCAACCCGCGGGTCAACCCTCAACTTCCTCGCGCCCGATCTCCCAAATCACACCACGGATTGCAGCGAAACTTCGGGAATAGCTGGGTTACCTCCTGGGCAACCTCTACCTCAAAGGAATCGACCCGAATCGCTCACAATCAAGAGGAATCGAAGAAATCACCTCTCTAGGTCAAGGACTCGCCCAACTCGAAAACCACCAAATCGAGTCCGATTCAAGAGAGATTTGGGGGCAAAGTCACCAGCCAAAGAGGCACAAGATCCTCATACGTGACACCCACCAAAGACCCCAAGAAATCGTCCTCAAAACACCGCCAACAAAGAACTCCGAAAATCACCACAAAGAAGGACGGGAAAAACACTTCTCAACCTTGAGGAACAACGCCGAACCATCTATACATACCATGAAGGTTCGTACAAGGTCTAGCTTGCAACCCATACATCCATCCCTCTCTCTAGATCTCACATGAAGCTCTCAAGCTAGTCCTAGGAAAAACTAGGGGAAAATGAGAACAAAAATGGAAAAACAAATGAGCTAGGGTTCCAAGAGTTGGCTGCCATCCATCCCCTCAAAGAGTATATATGGAGGCACTCAAATGACTAAACTACCCTTACCTAATAACTAGGGATACATGCCCCTCAAGGGTGAATTTGGAAGTCTTCAGATTTTCTTCATCGGACGGATGCCGGCGACAGCAACCTGCTTAGCCTCGACGCAAGCCTTGCAATCCCGATGCGTGTCCTCCGCTTCGAAGCATCTCGGCGCCAGCGACCGGGGCGGTCGGACCGCCCCCCCGGGCGGTTAGGACCGGCCCGGTGCAATCCGACCGGCCCCGGGCGGTCCGACCGCCCCTCCCGGCGGTTGAACCGGCCCGGGGTGGCCGCACCTCCTCGTCGAGTCTTCGGCCTCGGTTTTGTGGCTCAACCGAGTAACCCAGTGGTTTTCTGGTGAACCACTGCAAACCTCGCGAACTCGGTGTAGCCTCCGCCAATCTCCACTCATGACTTGGCTCCCACTTAGTCCCAGCTAGACCTTGGTTTTGAAGCTCTACCAAGAAACCGTCCACGACTTCATCTTTCTGTTCATGCCACCATGCGGCCCGCACTTGACCCCGCTGGCCACCGGGTCCCTCGAACGAAGCCTACTTGTCTTCTTCACACCTGGAGGCCTCACCGGCAATGAACTTTCACGTTTGTTCTTCCCCTGCACCAACACGAGTCAAGCCGCAACCTGCACCTGCAATACTTAGCCAATAATCAGTCCCCACAACGTTGTCAATCACTCATCACACAAGGAAGCGACCATCCACCGGTCCTCGAACCACACATGGTCCTCAATCTCCCCCTTGATGAGTGCATTGACAACACACACATGAAGTAACACAAGAGAAAAGAAAAAGAAAAGAAACAAATAAAAAGAAACCTCAACAAGCGATCGAAAAACCAAAGAAAGGCGAAGAGCAAGATCACTTGAAGACGACAAGTCTCGGACCCCTTAGGCAAGGGCAACGACTTGACACATCCGAGACAAAACCATGCTCAAACAAAGAGCGCAAAACACCGAACCAAAGCTCAAACACCACAAAGAGCTCCTCCTGCACATATGCAAGCTCCCCCTGAGCCAAAGCACACTCTCCCTGAACCAATGCAGCAATGCAACACGGGAATGCAACAAAGAGTAAAAAACTGCTCACTTAGCCCAGGGCGGTTAGACCGCCTGTACCACAACTGACCGCCTGGGGGCGGTTAGACCGCCCCAAGAGACCGGCCCTGCACCAAACTACTCAAAATTTGCCCGAACCAATTGGAACACCTTCCAAACACTCCCAGGTGCCCAAAGAATGCACAAACTTCCCCCCCTTGTTGACAATGCATGAATCAAGGCAAAATGCGAAAAGTTTCAACATATAGCTTCTCAAATATACAAAATTCATCACAAGAGGCTACACAAGTCCAAATGAGCAAGTTAGATACTCTACAGGTTCGGAATGACCTTAACTACATGATCACCAAGTTTCACAACCATTGGACATGGCTAAAAAGGATTTGAGTAATTTTGCGAAAAGTTACTCTCTCATAAGCAACAACCTAAACATGAGCAAAACATGTCAAAATTGCAAAGCCACACAAACTTCATGATTGGACGACCATTCTAATCATAAGACCATCACAAACACCCACAAGCACCTCATGTCATGTCAAAGCCACCGAGCCATGTGCCTACTTCTATGTATGAGACTTCTCATTGGTAGGCATCATGCAACGGTTTAGCACCCAAAGCAAATTAATTTCAGAACATATTACATGGGAGCACATTTTCCAAGCATTTTACATTTCATTTGCAGATTTATGAATGGTACATGAAATGTCTTTGCGACAAAAAGGAACTTATGCCCCTCCATAAGATGAAGCAAGAGGGCTAAACATTCATGATGGCAATTGAGCTTTTGGCCCCATATGATCAATAAACTAGCTATCCAACCACAAATTAAGAATAGCAAAGCCACTAAAGAATGTCAAGATCATATAAAGGCATTTACACATGAGAGAGAGCATATATGTGACATTTTTCAAAAAACATAGCCATCAACCATGGGTTATTCATCAAGATCATCAAGAGCTAAGCCAAACTAACCATAGCATACCAAACAAGCTCACAAAGACATATATAGCAACCCATGGTGAACAATGTATATAGGAGAAGCTTTTCCTATCCAATGCATATGATACAAAATGCAATCTAAGATACAAGGATGCCTATACATCATGTTACATATGCCATGCCAAATGTAAGAAATGCACAAAGGAAACTATACATATGCTACAAAGGAGCTCCCACACACCCAACTCAAGAAATCAAACACACACTTAGCTCCCCCCGCAAACGAGTGAAAGTTGCTTGATCTAGGGGTTTGGTGAAAATATCGGCTAGTTGGTCATGTGTGGGTACATGGATCAAAGCTATCTTTCCTTCCTCTACATTGTCTCTTAGAAAATGGTACCTCACTTCTATGTGCTTGGTTTTGGAATGGAGCACTGGGTTCTTCGGAGACGCTTGAAAACGAGCGCACAGACATACCGAGAACTGGATGTCCGGCCTCGTCGCCGTCAAGTAGAGGAGTGACCCGATCATGCTCCGGTACTCCTTCTGGTCCACGTGTTCACCTTCCTCGTCCGCATCAAGAGCCGTAGTCGTACTCATCGGCGTCGTTATAGCCTTGGAATCCTCCATCTTGAACTTACGCACAATGTCCTTGGTGTACTTAGCCTGGTGCACAAATGTTCCTTCCTTTGATTGCTTGATTTGTAGCCCGAGGAAGAACTGCAACTCGCCCATCATGCTCATCTCAAATTCCCTGCTCAAATCCTCTGCAAACCTTGCAACAAGAGAGTTAGACGAGCCACCAAAGACAATATAATCCACGTACACCTGCACAATCAGGATATCTCTCGCCCTGCCTCGGCAAAAACAAGGTCCGATCGACCTTCCCCGTCTCAAAGCCTCTCGCAAACAAGAACCCCCTCAACTCCGCCATACCAAGCTCTAGGCGCCCGCTTCAACCCATACGGCCGCCTTCCTCAACTTGTACACCCGTGGGGGTACTTCTCACTCTCAAACCCCGGAGGTCGCCTCACATACACTTCTTCCTCCAACACACCATTCGGAAAGCACTCTTCACATCCATTTGGTGCAACTTGAACCCTTTAGCCACGTAAAAGGCTAGAAGGATCCTAATCGTCTCCAAACGGGCTACGGGAGCAAAGGTCTCCTCGTAGTCGATCCCCTCCTTCGACCGAACCCTTGAGCAACAAGTCTCGACTTGTTCCTCACAACCTCACCTTTCTCTCCCTCTTTGTTTTTCCACACCCACTTTGTACCAATCGGCTTACACCCCGGGGGAGGGTCAACCAACTCCCACACCTGATTCCTCTCAAAGTTCTCCAACTCCTCATGCATCGAATTAACCCAATTGTGATCGATAGTGCGTGTCCAATGTCTTTGGGCTCGAAAGAAGCAACAAATGCAGCATGAGCGAAATGAGAGTTGTTCTGAACCCTCGACCGTGTAGTGCGTTCATTCATGTCGCCAATGATCCTTGAAGCTGGGTGATCCACTTGTATTCGCCGGGGAGGTTCTTGCCTCGATGCTACCTCCCCCTCAACATCAGCTTCTCCTCGTTCTTGATTTGTCGTCGTAGGTGTAGGAGAGGGTCCGTCCACCACCGTAGTCGAAGTAGTGGGTACATGTTCAGCCGGGGGCACCACACCGCCATCTTCATCGTCTCCATGTTCATGCTCCTCCTGAAAGATCTCCTCGCCAAGCTCATCATCACCTACACACTCAAAAACAAGCTAACTACGTGGCTCTGTCTCGTCGAAGGTTACCTCGCAAGTCTCCACGATTTGGTTAGTTTCAAGATTGAGCACACGATATGCTCTAGAATGAGATGCATAACCAAAGAAAATACCATCGACAAACCTAGCCTCAAACTTTTCCAACTTCCTGCCTTTCTTCATAACGAAACACTTGCAACCAAAGACATGAAAGTGACTCACCTTGGGTGTGCGACCATGCATCAACTCGTAGCATGTTTTCTTCTTGTGCACTCTGAGGTAGATCCTGTTTGACACATAACACGCGGTATTTACCACCTCAGCCCCATACCTCCTAGGAGTCCTATGCTCATCAAGCATCGTCTGAGCCATCTCACACAAGGTCCTGTTCTTCCTTTCCACCACGCCAGTCAGGGGAGGCGTATACGGACTCGAAAACTGGTGCTCAAGACCCAAGTCATGACAAAAGGTTTCAAAACGAGAGAATCTGAATTCCGAGCCATTATCACTGCGGATAGCTCATATGACATCTCCGTGCCTCTCGTTTCTCAACCTCAAGACTAGATCTCGAACAAAACCAAACGTCTCCCCCTTATCCTCGAGAAAGAACACCCACACATACCGAGAATAGTCGTCCATCACAACAAGGACATACCACTTCCCACCCGCAGATCGCACACGAGCTGGGCCAACAAGGTCCATCTGGAGCAGCTCGCATGGACGCTCAGTCATCACATCGGTGAGAGGCGGATGAGAAGAGGCTACCATCTTGGCATACCTACACGGCGCACAAACCAACTCTTTCTCAAGCCTCAACCGTGGCAATCCTCGGACCAAATTGAGTTTACTCAAGCGCGACAAAAGGTCAAAGCTCAAGTGACCCAACTTCCTATGCCACTTTCACAACTCACTCGAAGAACCAGCCAAGAAACAACGCTCCACACCCGAGGACTGAGAAAAATCAGCACGAAACACCTGACCCTCGGGAACGACCATACAGACAAGGTCCCCTCGAGAGTCCAAAATCCGAGAACCACCTTGCCGAAACAACACCTCAAAGCCCTCATCCAACAGCTGGGACACAGAAAGCAAATTGTACCCCAGGGATTGAACAAGAGCAACACGCCTCAGAGTGATCTTGTCACTCACTTTGATCTCACCTTCTGAAAGCACACGCCCACGCCCATTGTCCCCAAAAGTGATGTACCTCCTTGTCACCACCGGGATGAGACTTGAGAACCACCCCCTGTCTCCGGTCATATGCCTCGAGCAACCGGAGTCAATCAACCAAATGTTCTTCAAGTCTCCCACCTGAAATTCAAAAACAAGCACGTGAGCGAACAAACGACTCAGCACTGGGGTTAGTACCAAAAGAGTAAAACCAGTGCCGAGCCATTTGCTCGAAAGTGGGATTAGCACACACCAAACCATCTTTCCTACCAAAACTACCACCACGA
Source organism: Cenchrus americanus (assembly GCA_947561735.1). NCBI lineage: Eukaryota > Viridiplantae > Streptophyta > Magnoliopsida > Poales > Poaceae > Cenchrus > Cenchrus americanus. The sequence continues at coordinate 201,052,637 of OX387240.1, forward strand.
ACACCACCTCGGTAACCACTCCGAGGAAACCAACCCTCGCTGCCTGGAGGAGGACCAAAACCACGAAAGAAGGCTCGTGGACCGTCCCTCCTCTCCTTCTCAAAGCTACGACTCCTCCCATCCCTGTAGTGAACTCGAGAGGTAGAATGCCTAGCAAACTGACCACCTGCTGACTCTCCAGACCTGAAGCCTCTCGACTCACCACCTCGAAAACCACTTCGCCCAGAATTCTGGGGGAGGGGGCGGTTGAACCGCCTAGCCAGGCTGGTCTAACCGCCCCCTCTAGGCAGGGCCAGTCTGACCGCCTAGCCAGGCTGGTCCGACCGCCCTCTCCAGAACAGCTCCTCGGCTGCGGGAACTCGCATCTCCCCATGCCGGAACACTTCTCACCACAGCTTTACCCCTGGGCAGTGGCATACGAGGCTTAGGTACACCATGTGAAGGGTTGTACCTATCCTTGTTCGCCCACTCCTTTTCCATCCTTTCCTCACGCTTCCTCTTGAAGCAAAACTCATCCTTGTGACCCTCTTTCCCTCAATAGCCACAATGGAACCTCACAAGTTTAGGTTTAGGCTTGGATTGGGGCTGCTCACTTGGTTTCTCTCCACTCAACTTCTCCACCGGTTTCTCCTCACTAGCCTTCTCACTCCCTTTCCCAAAGAACACTTTCCCAGAAGTGCTCACAAACTTGATAGGCTTTTGGAGATCATTTGTGGGTGTAGAAAACACTGGTGGAGCTGGAGTTGTGTCTAGTCGGTTCCTAAGATGGTTGGGTTTTGGAGGGACATCATTTTTGTGGTGGGTTTTTGGTGGCTCTGGGATATTCTCTCCACTTCCGTCACCAACTTTGTTTGCCCCAAGTCCCTCACCATCCTGCCTCTTAAATGCCTCGATCATCATTCTCAATTGAGGCACATGACCAGACAACCAACCCATCAACTTTCTCAACTCATCATTCTCATCCTGCAAACGATCAACATAATGTGCAAGTTCCAAATTTTTCAAAGCATGCATTTCACAGGTAGAGCATGATGTAGGCATGGGTTCTTTCAGTTTAGCCTCAAGAGAACTAGTGTAAGCATGCATCTCATCAATTTTAGCATGCAAAACAGGGCAAGAAGTGCAAGCACCTAGCAAAGCAGGTCTATACTTAAGCTCAGCCACTTCAACCCTAAGCACATCTAGTTCCTCACACTTGGAGGCATGCTTTTTCTTGAACAAAGCAATATCAGCAAGAAAGATGGAGCAATCAGCACAATCAACCTCATCAGAAACAACATGACTAGCCTTAAGGGAATCAATCTCAAGCTTGCTATCAAGCACCTGTGTTTCTACCTCAGCCACTCTAGTCCTAGCATCCTCGAGTGAGGCCCTAAGCTCTTTTCTCATTTTCTTTGCCTCTCTAAGCATGTCATCACGATTATCAAGCAAAGTACCAAGCCGTTCATTCTCCTGGCGCAAGAAGGGAAGCTCATCACGCACCTCGTCGTCGGACTCAGAGTCCGAGTCGCTCTGTGTGCTCACCTTGCTGCCAGAGCTCAGTGCCATGGTGTAGAAGCTGTCTCTAGCGAAGCAGCTCAGCCCGCTCAGGTTCTTGGACGACTTCTTGCTCTTGCAACGATCACCTTCGTCTTCACTGCTACTCGAGCTCGAGGTGGAGTATGCGGAACTGGAGTCGACATCGCTCACTCCAACCATCGCTCGGGCCTTGCCTCGGCTCTCCTTCTTCCTCGATCGTCGCTCGTCCTTGTGCTTGTTCTTGTACTTGCTCTTGTGGTCGCGCCTCGACCGGTACTTGCCATCCTCCTTCTACTTGTGCTTGTAGTTGTCCTTGTTCTCGACCTTCTCCGGGCAGTCGGCGACGAAGTGTCCTGGCTTGCCGCACTGGAAGCATGTCCTCGTGTTCCTCCTCATGTTCACTCGGTTCTCGTGAAGCCTCTCGAACCGCCTCGTCAGGAGCGCCAACTCGTCCTCTCCAAGCACATCGAACTCCTCATCTGGCATAGACATCAAAGAGGACAAAGAGAACATCCTGGTGGATGGGTTAGTGTTAGCCTTTCCTTTCAAACCACCAACGAGGGCAAGACTATGGGAATCAGTCGGACCCTCGAGCTTGGCAGTCATGCCCCTATCCACCTCAGCCGACTTGAGCTTCGAGAACAGCTCATTCACCGTCAGAGTGTCATACTTCTCTGACTCCACAATGGCCTCGAACTTTCCGCCCCATATTGTACGATCCAAAGAGTGTAAGAGCCTTACGGCTCTATCATAATCATCGTACGGGAGCACGTCCACATTGGCCCTCATGTTGTTCACAACCACCGTGAACCTCTGAAACAAGGCATCGATGGACTAACCGGGGAGATGAGTGAAGTTCTCGTACTCTCTCCGGTAGGTTGCATACATCCGTGCCTGAACCTAGGCATTCCCAACATGAGCCTCCTTCAGCACCGTCCAAATTCTACAAGCCAAGTGCTCGGTGTGCACCCGATCGAACTCGGTCGACACGAGCACGAAACAAGTAGTCGACCGCCTTGTTGTTGGCGTCGAACCCGTCCCTCGATCTCGGAGCGAGGAAGTCCATCGGCCGGACATAGCCTGTGTCCACCGTGACATCCCAAAGGATCTGACCCTTTCCGCGGAGGAACGCACCCATCCGCTTACTCCACATCTGGTAGTTCTTGCCATCGAAGTGTGGAGGACCCGAACCCCATTCCTGGTACACCAGCCTTGGATCTTAGACTGGTTAGAGTCAATAAAGACCCGAACCGGCTCTGATACCACTTGAATGACCGATCAAGCGATCAGAGGGGGGGAGTGAATGGGAGTCGATAATAATTCTTCTCGCGGGAGATTGAAACTCCAACAAGATGAACTTGCTCGGTCGGACCCCCAAAATCACAGACTCCGCACTTCTACCTTCCGTTTGCCAAAACCACGTAGCCACTAGAGTGCTACTAGTCCTAGGAGCAAACACTACCAGCAACCTCAACACACACGCACCCACAACAGCGGAAACAACTCGAGAGCCGGCTGTCCGGAGGGGGCGGTTAGATTGGGTATGGGGGGCATTTAGACTGCCTCCACCAGGCAACCAAGAAATCCTTCGAAACACCTCTTCCGAGCACCAAAACACACCACAGTTTCACCAACAGAGATCTTTGGTCAGAGCCGTTCTAGCTACCAGAAAATCTTGGTGAAAACCAAAACTTCACCCAGGGGCCTAGGGGCGGTTAGACCGGCTACCAGGGGCGGTCTAACCTCCTGTACCCAGCAACGAACTCCAAACAAGAACTCCTAGCAAACGGCACGAGAACGACCCAAAATTTCACCCAGCCGCTCCTCTGATCAATGCGAACAAACTCACAAAGGAGAATCCGGCGAAATAGAACTTCGACTTGGAAGGCCCAGGGCGGTTAGACCGCCCCTCCAGGCGGTTAGACCGCCCCTTCCAGAAAACCAACCCGCGGGTCAACCCTCAACTTCCTCGCACCCGATCTCCCGAATCACTCCACGAATTGCAGCGGAACTTCGGGAATAGCTGGGTTACCTCCTGGGCAACCTCTACCTCAAAGGAATCGACCCGAATCACTCACAATCAAGAGGAATCGAAGAAATCACCTCTCTAGGTCAAGGACTCGCCCAACTCGAAAACCACCAAATCGAGTCCGATTCAAGAGAGATTTGGGGGCAAAGTCACCAGCCAAAGAGGCACAAGATCCTCATACGTGACACCCACCAAAGACCCCAAGAAATCGTCCTCAAAACACCGCCAACAAAGAACTCCGAAAATCACCACAAAGAAGGACGGGAAAAACACTTCTCAACCTTGAGGAACAACGCCGAACCATCTATACATACCATGAAGGTTCGTACAAGGTCTAGCTTGCAACCCATACATCCATCCCTCTCTCTAGATCTCACATGAAGCTCTCAAGCTAGTCCTAGGAAAAACTAGGGGAAAATGAGAACAAAAATGGAAAAACAAATGAGCTAGGGTTCCAAGAGTTGGCTGCCATCCATCCCCTCAAAGAGTATATATGGAGGCACCCAAAAGACTAAACTACCCTTACCTAATAACTAGGGATACATGCCCCTCAAGGGCGAATTTGGAAGTCTTCAGATTTTCTTCATCGGACGGATGCCCGGCGACCGCAACCTGCTTAGCCTCGATGCAAGCCTTGCGATCCCGACACGTGTCCTCCGCTTTGAAGCATCTCGGCGCCAGCGACCAGGGCGGTCAGACCGCCCCTCTTAGGCGGTTAGACCGGGCCAGGCAATATGACCGGCCCCAGGCGGTCTGATCGCCCCTCCTGGGCAGTTGAACCGGCCTGGGGTGGCCACACCTCCTCGTCGAGTCTTCGGCCTTGGTTTTGTGGCTCAACCGAGTAACCCAGTGGTTTTCTGGTGAACCACTGCAAACCCTGCGAACTCGGTGTAGCCTCCGCCAATCTCCACTCATGACTTGTCTCCCACGTAGTCCCGGCTCGACCTTCGTTTTGAGGCTCTACCAAGAAACCGTCCACGACTTCATCTTGCTGTTCATGCCACCATGCGGCCCGCACTTGACCCCGCTGGCCACCGGGTCCCTCGAACGAAGCCTACTTGTCTTCTCCACACCTGGAGGCCTCACCGGCAACGACCTTTCGCGCTTATTCTTCCCCTGCACCAACACGAGTCAAGCCGCAACCTGCACCTGCAATACTTAGCCAAGAATCAGTCCACACAATGTTGTCAATCACTCATCATACAAGGAAGCGACCATCCACCGGTCCTCGAACCACACATGGTCCTCACTCTGCGAGCTCATCCAGCGGCTGCAAACCCTGCAACTAGTCGAAGTCGAGGGCCAAGTCGTCGAAGCCGGACCCGGACGCTCCGGCCTGGTCCCCTAGGTCAGGAGTGCGGACGCTGGAGTCAGAAACTGGAATAAATAGTAATATTAAATCACGTTTCCTAATTTATACAATCTAATATTATAGAGTAGTGGTCAATACGTGGCTGAAGAGCATGGCCGAGGGATGAGGAAGGAACTGGTGCTGGTGTTGGTGCAAGTGCGGGTCCTCGTGGTGCCGGTCCTGTCCCTCCTGGTGCGGGTGCACGTGTAGGCGCAAGACCTCTGAGAGGAGGCCCCCCTAGCAGAGACATCCTAAAGGGAGGATGTGTCGGAGCTGGCTGGAAGGGTGGCCGTGACGAGGACGACGGTGCCGCTTGGGAACGACCAGTCGAGGCGGAGCTGGAGGACGACTGGGGGTACCGTGGAAACAGTGGTAGAGCTGAGTTGCCGCGGTAGTTCACTATGGCAAGGAACCTCCTGGTGACGGCACCCATCCTGAGGACCATCTCCGAGATCTCCTGGTGTGACATCTAGTCCAACCTCGCTGTCGGATCCTCTACAATACGTGAAAGGTCTGCAATCACGTCGAGCTGCAAAAGAAATTATTAGTAAATTGTAGAATGTAAGGTACCATAATGGAAAGACGGTGAATTTTCAAACTCACCGTCGTGTCGTAGTGCTGATCCCATCGAACTGGGTACGCGGTACTAGCAAGCACCCTCGTCGCATCCGGAACCGGCGCTGCAGGCTGTTGTGGGACGTACATCACACAGGCCCGAGTCCTCGGGGTGTAGCACTGGATGTACGCCTCCCACGTCGTGTCGTCGTGGGGCCAGACCTCCTCGACCAAGTTCTACAACGCGGTAGCCCAACGGTCCACATACGGCTGCAACCTCTCAACCCAGGAAAAAGTGCCCGGAACTCCCCTCTGCGACCACCTACGACGAATTAAACATATTTGTCAGCGTCTGAAATTTTCAAACGCCGAATTAAATTTAAAAATTTATGAGAACTCACCTATGGTGGGCACTCGGAACAATGTGCACCACATGCATAGGCCACTCCTGGTAGCAGCCGAACTGCCTCAGCACCCTGTGGATGGCGCACTCCTCCACGTACATGTCTAAAGGCAATGGTGACCTCATCATCTAGTACTGCTGGTCGCGGAAGCTCAAAGTCGAGAGGCCCTGTGGTGCGCGGGCCGCGGTAGCCTCCTTGGAGTACGGCGTCCACCTGACATCCGCGTCTGTGAGAGCGTCGAACTGCCCGACGAAGTCCTTGTATGCCCTCTTCGTCTGGTCGTGGGCGTACGAGGTCTGCATACAAACCAAATGTGAACCATAAATGTCGATTGAACAAACTAGACGAAATGGAAAGACAAATTGAAAGTGAAAGGTAAGAAATTACCTTCCAAAGGAACCACAATGAGCCAATGGTGAAACGGTCGCGCGGGTCATGTCCCTCTGGTAGGGGCTTGTACGCGTAGAGGGGCACGACTGGCTGACCAATCGCAAACCGCTCGTGGCACCATAGCTGAAGAAGGAGAGGACAACCTAGAAGGATCGGCTCCACCACACGACCCTTCGACACCCCCGAGCATAGCCCTCTGTACGCGCTCGCAAAAATAGAGTTGCCCCAACTGATCTGGGGCACGACGTCCAAGGGCACGTTGGTGATCCTCCGAGCATGGGGGACAAGGTACCTCGTCACCATGTCACATGCGAACTGCAGAACAACACGAACCCAAATAGCCACAACAGGTACGCCTCGAAGAACCTGTCGACTGTCTCCTGCTCGGCGTCATCTGCTAGGTAATCAGCCTACAGAAACAAAATCAAACGTTAGTTTTATTGTCTCCATATAATCAAAACCGAAGAGAAATACGAGGTAAAGGTACTTACGTTAAACTGCTGCAACCAAGACAAGGTGGGTCCGTGAGCGTTCACGAACTCCTGGTACGGGGCGGGGCGCGATCGTTCCGAGGAACGTTCGCGAACCAAGCGAGGAACTCTATACGCTAGTTAGCGGAGATGTCCGCGGCCCTCAACGGCTCGCCCTCATAAGGAAGGCCCATCAGTAGCGACGTGTCCTGAAGGGTCACCATCATCTCGCCTACGGTGAAGTGGAACGTGTGGGTCTTCGGCCTCCAGTGGTCCATAAGCGCGCTGAGGAGGGAGAAGTCGTACTGGAAGCGTGTCATGCGATCCTTCCGAAGAATCACGTCGCGCTGGCTGCCCCCCTGGACTAACCGCGTACAGGCAGGAGTCCTGCAGCTCATAGCCTGAAACAAATAACGTAATTTATTAGTTACAACAAAAGGATAAATGAAGGTACAACCAATAACACAACATCAATTCACGTACTTGGGAAACCAGCGGTCGTGGATCGGCAACAGTATGCGCGTAGTGTGGGATCGCACGTGTCCAATATTCTCTCCGAGGACAGCGGACAGGAACGAGCGGTGCCTGCGCTCGATATCCCTGTCTAGGAACTGAGGCGTGACGTACGCCTCAAGCTCAGTACGAGCAGCCTGAGCCTGAACCTCAGCCTGCGCCTGGGCCTGAGCCTGAGCCTCGGCCTGAGCTTGCGCCTCGGCCTGAGCCTGAGTCTGGTCCATAGCTGCAGCTGCATACAAAAATTAAATATAGAATTAAAAAACACAAATAAGTAATTTTCTATAATTTCTACAATTTGTACATAAGGTAAATTAATTTTGTAGATTTTCTAAACAAATATAAGTATTTTCTACAATTTCTACAACATAAATTCATTTTTTACATTTTCTAAACAAATTAAAGTAATTTTGATAATTTCTACAATTTCTAAAACAGATAAACTCATTTTCTACAATTTCTAAACAAACTAAAGTAATTTCAACAATATCTGGAACGGATACATCAATTTTCTACATTTTCTAAACAAATTAAATTATTTTCTACAATTCTTCAACAATATAAACTAATTTTCTAGAATTTTCTAAACTAGAAAACTAATTTTCTAAATCTAAACTAATTCTCTAGATTTTCTAAACTAAAAAACTAATTTTCTAGATATTCTAAACTACAAAACTATTTTTCTAGATTTTCTAAACTAGAAAACTAATTTTCTAAATCAAAACTAATTTTCTATATTTTCTAACTATAAAATTAATTTTCTAAATCTAAACTAATTTTCTAGATTTTCTAAACTAAAAACTAATTTTCTAGATTTTCTAAACTAAAAACTAATTTTCTAGATTTTCTAAACTAAAAAACTAATTTTCTAAATCTAAACTAATTTTCTAGATTTTTCTAAACTAAAAAACTAATTTTCTAGATTTTCTAAACTAAAAAAACAAAATTTCTAGATTTTCTAAATCTAAACTAATTTTCTAGACTTTCTAAACTAAACAACTAATTTTCTCGATTTTCTAAATAAAAAACTAATTTTCTAAATCTAATATAATTAATTAACTAAAAAATAGAGAGAAAACATACCTGGAGGAGAGGAGGGGGTGTCGACCGGAGAGGAGGAGGCAGAGGCAGGCGTGTGGGGGGGGGTCGCTTTTTGGCGCGGCTGCCGCCGTCCCCCACTGCGGTAGCTACCTACCGCCGTGGCCCACGGTGGTAGGTTGCAGCGGACCATTGGCGGCCCCCTTGCCGCCGTGGGCCACGGCTGTTGCGTTGCAAACCGCCGTAGCGCACGACGGTTGGTTGCCAAAACTGCTAAAATTTCAAACAAACGGTCGTATAATTTTGCAAAATGATATATATATATATATTCCACAATCTTTTTCCCTGGTTTCCAATAAAGAAAAAACAACAACCTTATCGGTTCCCATGCCGCCTCCAGCCACACGAGAGATTCCGTCACCAGCGCTCGCAGCTTCCCGCGCCGTTGGTAGGAGCGGCCTGATGAAGGTGCGGGAGGAGCATGGCGGTGCAACGACACCTCCCTTCCTCATTCCTCCTCCTTTCCCCTGCGAACGGACCATGGCGGTGGAGTCAAGGCCGCGTGAGGAGGCGCGACGCGGGTTCGTGGCGGCTTCCTCCTCCCGACAATCCTCGTCGTCGGCAGCGTTCTCTTCTAAGTTGAATCCTGCGGTGGTGTTGAGGCCGGGATAGTAGGGACAATGGGTGCCGGTGGTGGCCTCCTCCTTGGGGCCGGATCCGGCGACGAGGTTGAGGCCGTGCGAGGAGGCGCCCACCTCCCTCCGGCGTGACAGGCCTGGCTGGCGGCGTGCGACCTCCTCCTCACCAGGTGCAACTTCCTCAACTCTTGGTGCTCGACGGCTACGCTCTCTCTCTTTCCCCTCCCTCTTCGTGCGGTGCGTGCGTTTTATGGATGCGGCAATGGGGAGGTGAGGTGGCAGTAGTGGGGATGCAAGGCGACGAGGAGGCGAGGGGGGCAGCGGTGGGGAGGCGAGATGGTGGCGGTGGACTTGGGTGGGGAAGGCAAGGGGCGGCGATGGACTTGGCGGGGAGGTGGGCTGGGAGTGGGGCTCGCGACAGGCTCGGGTGGGATTGTGGGAGCCATGAGGATTTACTATCGATGATGTCAGCCGCTAACGTGGCCAGCTGAGGATGAAGAGAAATAGGGGTGAGACTTTTAGTAAGTACCAATTATATAGTTGTCTATGATTAGACATGACATTAATTACTATCATAATCAATGATAGATCTTGAAGAATGAAGATACGGAGTAGAACAAATTTATAAAGAAATTCTTCTCTTTAATTAATCAAAATTTTAGTATCATCATTTGTTACGCAAATGTGTTAACTACAATATATTGCTCATATCCATGGTGGAATGGGGAAAATATCGACTTCTCAGTTTGTTGCAAAAAGCCTAGCAGCGTAAATAACTGAATGAGCATGTTAATTTGACCAAAGATTATCTAAATTCACTACACCAAAGCAAGGGAGTTAAAAATTTTTTTGCCTCGTTGGGGTGGGTGCTAAGAGGGGGGGGGGGCTTACATCGACCCCCTACAGGTGTAGACGGCCAGATGGACCGGCACGGGCACAACCCTAGAAAGGCTGACACTAGAACGACTCAACATGGGTAGCATCGTTTCTCGGGCCCGCTCGACACGATGGGTGGACCGGGTCTGGGACGCGTCCTCGGCACGAGCACGTCACAAAATTGGGCCGGCCTGATAGTGGCCCGACAATTTTGGCCGGCTAAGAGCCTACTCCCACATTTCCTCTGCCTTTTGTCCTTGGGACCTTCTGCGGCCGCCTCCACCACCGTGGTGCCCACCGAGGCTTGGGCGCCGTGCGAGGCCTCTGTAGAAAACATGGCCTCATATGTCATTTGTTCGAGGTTGATTTTGGTGATTAATAACAACATGATCAATGAGACTAACCATAATGTTGAGTATGTCTTTGTAGGCATTCATAGGTCCCATGGATATTACCACAAGTTAACATATATACCATGCACAAGTTAACATGTCATACAAGAAGTTAAGCGAAGTTAACATACCATGCGCAAGTTAACATGTGGATAGCAAAAATGAGGACTTAGTATATATTTTGAGGCTACAAGTGATGATATGTTAAGTGATGGTATGTTAAGTTCAAGTGATGGCAAGTGGAAGATGCAAAGAAAACAGCAACAAGGTACTGTCGGATGAACCGACGGTCCATTTTCTAGATGTGTTGAATAAATGCCAGAGATGAAGCAGCAGAATTAGTAGCACTGGATGAACCGGCGGTCCAGTTCGACCGTCAGTCTATCCAATGATAAATTTAAACAAGACAAACGCACCAACACTACATGAAAACCTCAAATAGGTCACGCAACATTTGTAACGGACCCTTAATGCCCGTTACATCCAACCACATCTGTAATGGTTGTTGTTTGGCGCCCGTTACCTATAAGTGCGCCAGGATGATCCCAGGGTTGGCCTCCACAACGCCGTTACCAAAGTGGACTTCTGGTAACGGGCTTCTTAAATGCCTGTTACATAAATTCTTTGCAACGGATGTCAAATAGAGCCCGTTACAAATGTTAAACCTATCAGTAACGAGCTTGTAAAGTTCGTTATCGGTCAATGCCCTATTAATAATGGGCTGCTTAAGTCTGTTACTGATCGTTGTATTATTGGTAACGGGCTATAAAGTCCGTTACCGATAATTTCGGACTGGAGATGCATGCTTGTAGGATGCATCTCCTTTGCTGGTGACCAAATTGGATGCGTCTCATGTCTTAGGACTCGTCTCCTTTGATTGCCACCCAGGGTCGCCATATTTTCTTACATCGGAGACTCACGTTGTTATTGCTCGTCTATGTCTTCTCGTTCTGACACCACTCGCTCCCTCTCCGCAGAAGGCCACTCCTATTCCGACAACAACACTCGCTCTCTCTCTCTCTCTCTCTCCTCAGAAGGTCACTCGCTCGATCTGTGTGCTCAGATGTCCCCGTCGGCCTATCCCGTTCGCCACCGCCAGCTGCGCGCGCTCTGAGGATCGCGCTTAATTTCTCTCCTCAGAAAGCCAGTGCTGCAGCAGGTTGGCCGGCCGCGTGCGCGATGGTGAAAGGGGCTAGAGCGGACATCGACTGCGCCTTCCTCCGTGCTGTCACCGCGGTCGCGACGCCGCCTCTGATCCTCCTCCTCGACCGCGCTCGCCTCATAGAAAGTCCTCGTCAAGGTGAAAATTAATTGGCCCCTCTTATTAAAATTCTTCAGCTGTCCTGATCCTCTTGTGTGTTATCAGTTTTTTATGTGATGAATTATGCTCATTTGGTGTATGGAATGCAGATGGCGTCTGCTGCTCGGGCTTGGATGTACAGATAACCCCAAGAAGATTGGGAGAATTTCTTATGCGGGGTCAATGGTTTTCTAAATCAAGCAGAGGTGGATAGAAATCGTGGTGTTCAGGCAATGGTTTGCCCCAGTATTGATTGTCTCAACCAAAAGAAATTCGCACAACGGGAAATCATTTTTCATCATTTGGTCACACGTTTCACAAAAAATTACATGTGTTGGAATAAACATGGTGAGGAAGGCCTTAATGAACTCGAAGCAGGCTGCCTAAATGAAGGTGAAGTGTGACACCATGCTACCGACCTTGATGAAGATCTTGATGACAGTGGACATTTTGAGAGAAATGAACCATTATTCCCACCAAATGTGTTGAGGCCTGAGGATATCACTGATCAAGAAGTTAGGGGCTTCGATGATGGTGAGGTGTTGCAACGTGTGCACAATGTTGATCAAATATTGCGGGATGTTGAGTTTCAACGAGTGTACACACCTTTTGAATTAGCGAGGCTGAAGCAGTTCATTGAAGATTCAAAGAAACCCCTCTATCCTGATTGCCAGAAGTACTCTCGCCTTTCTGGTGATCTAAAACATCTGCAGCTTAAGGCAAATCATGGTTGGAGCAACAAAAGTTTCAAACATCTATTGGATGTGCTTAGAGACATGCTACCTGAAGGAATCCAAATAGGAGAGTCTGTCTATGAGGCGAAGAAGATAATCTGTCCTCTGGGAATAGAGGATGAAAAAATCCATGCATGTATGAACAGTTGTGTATTGTTCCCTGGAGATTATGCAGACCTTGACAAGTGCCTCAAGTGTGGCTATGATCGGTACAAGAGGAAAAAGGATGGTGGAGATGATAATAATGCTGATGACGAGAACGAGCCCGACGAGATCAGAGGCAAGAAGAAGATGGCTAACAGAGGGGCTCCGGTGAGGGTGGCATGGTATTTTTGCATCATTCCTTGGCTGAAAAGATGGTTCGCAACACGGTAGGAGGCCCAACTCTTGCGTTGGCATGACAATGGCCGAAATAAGCTTAATTATAAGAAAGATGGCAAGTTTAGGCACCCCGCAGATGCAACACAATGGGGTAACATTAATACCCACTTCCCATGGTTTGACGACGCAAGGAGCATACAGTTTGCTATGAGCACAGATGGCGTGAACCCATTTGGTAACCAGAGCTCAACACATAGCACCTGGCCTGACGTGCTGCCGTTGTACAACCTTCCACCCTGGCCATGCAAGAAACAGAAATATATGATGCTGACAATATTGGTCTCCGGGCCAAAGCAACATGGCGACCATTTTGATGTCTACTTGAGGCCACTAGTTGATGACTTGAAGATATTGTGGAAGTCCAGTGTGACGGAGGTTTGGGATGAGTACAAGCGTGAGGAGTTCACAATGCATGCCATATTGTTCACCACCATCAACGACAACCCGGCTCATCGCAACCTCTCTGGCCAGAGTAAAAGGAAAGGTGCAGCTTGCCCACACTGCTTGGAAGATACTTGCGTAATATGGCTAAGACATTCAAAGAAATACGTATTTATGGGGAACCGTCGTTTCCTCGGCAAGAAACATCCATACCGAGCCATCGATTGTCAGTTTAATGGGGAAAAGGAGAATCGAGAGGCACCGTTGCATGTGACTGGAGATCTGGTCCACTTGAAAGTCAAGGACATCAAACTATCGAGGAGTTACCCAAACTGACTAAAAAACCCTTGGCAAAAGAAATAAATGAGATGGTGAAGAAGAAGAATAAGGAATGTGGAACAAGAAATCAATTCTATGGGAGCTAGAGTATTGGCTGATGTTGGATGTGCGTCATTCGATTGACAACATGCACGTCAAGAAGAATGTGTGTGAAGCTACTTGTGGAACATTCCTACAACAGAAGTCCAAAGGAAAAGATCATAAAAAATGCAAGGGAGGATCTTAAAGAGCTGGGCATTAGGCTGGAGCTCTATGTAGAGGAAATAGAAACGGGGACGAACCTTCCCGTTGATGCAACCACCTTGTCAAAGGTAGAGAGAAGAATTCTGTCAGTTTTTGCATGATTTGAAAGTACCTTCAGGCTACTCATCAAACTTCAAGAGGCTAGTGTTAGTGAAGGACATGAAAATGAATTTCAACTTGATGAAATCTCATAATTGCTATGTGTTGATGACAACTCTTCTTCCTGTTGCACTTAGAGGTATCAACACAGAATTGGTTCGCGACGTGGTCATGAGCTTGTGTTTATTCTTCAATGCAATAGAACAAAAGGTGATTGATGAGGAAAAACTATTGGACTTGGAGAGGAGGCATTTCGAGACCCTATGCCTACTTGAAGCTACCTTCCCACCATCATTCTTTGATCTCATGCTGCATCTAACAGCACACCTCGCGAGGGAAATCTGGTTCCTTGGCTCATCTTACCTTCATCAGATGTTTCCATATGAGAGGTTCTATGGATTCCTAAAATCATTGGTACATAGCCGGTTATTTCCAGAGGGAGCCATTGTTCGTGGCTACGAGACCATCGAAGCAGTGGAGTTGGCCATGGGTTATATGGACCCACAAAACCCCATTGGTATGCCTTGCTCACGACATGAAGGTAGGCTTTTAGGTGTTGGGACCATGGGGAAAAGGTTAGTCACTCCGGATGCATATGCCTTCCAAAAGGCTCATTTCACCGTGATACAACAGCTAAACCTAATTACACCATTTGCCAATGAGCACAAATGACAACTACGTGAAGACAACCCTAACCGTGGTAGGGCTTGGCTTGCAAAGATGCACATGCAAGGTTTCAGTAGGTGGCTACGAGATTATGTCAAGACATGCAACAATAATGTTGTAATTATCGACGAGATAAGGAATCTAGCAGCGGGGCCATTGTTCACTGTTATAAGATACAAAGGAATGGATATCAATGGATACACATTCTACACCATGACCCAGGATAAAAAGAGCGTCTATCAAAATAGTGGTGTGCGTGTACGGGACGTCGTTGACGACAGTCTTGACGATGATGATGACACGGAGACAGACACATATTATGATCAAATAGAGGAGATATGGAAGCTTGATTACGTAGGATTGAAGGTAGCCTTGTTTCGGGGTAGATGGGTCACCAATGGGAAGAGAGTTGTGAGCAAGGACAAATATGGTTATGTTAGTGTTGATCTCCGGGTCTTTGGTTACAAAAACGAACCGTTTGTCTTCACCAACGATGTTGAGCAAGTGTTTTATGTACCTGACCTTGCAAAGAAGAACTGTTCTGTGGTTATGCCTGGAAAAAAAGGATTGTGGGGATTGAAAATGTTGTTGAGGAGGAGGAATACAACCAGTTTGACAAAATTCCATCCTTTGGCACTTCATACATGCCCCAACTCTTGGGAACTAACAAAACACCGTACTTGTGAAGCAACCATAGCGAAAAAATAAATATACAGAAATGAAGGAAGAAAAAGCAAGCCTGATTTCTGCTGAATCCCTTTTGTAATGCCGGAGGATGTGTCTATTGGTGGAAATGGAATCCATTTTGTAACATAAAGGATGCGATGTATTGGTGGAATTTCAATCCTTATTGTAATATATGGGATGTGGTGGAATTTGAATCCTGCTTGTAATATATTCTGCCAAAGATACTATACATATTCTGTTTATATTCTGCTTCAGTTCAGTTACGGGTGTTAATATCAAAGATACGATGATTAGCCAACCTGCGTTGCCTAAGTCACGGGCAAGAGACGAGGATTAACGAACCTGCATCGCCTTTGTTACGGGCAAGAGACGAGGACTAACGAACCAGCGTCGCATTTGTTATGGGCAAGATATGCGAAATCACGAACAAATTACATCAAAAGAGACACGGATTAGCCAACCCCAGTCTGCTTGTTCTTCAAGCTTTGCAAGTGAGTAGGTAAATCATACAAAAAATTGTACTGCACAGAGATAATCACAAACGCATGTCACTTGAGATGCAAAATCACACACACACACACACAGAGAGAGAGATTACAGTCATTATTGATACATCAGAACAAGGTTACAATGCGGCCATATCTTCATTACGCGATATGCAAAATCACACACACAGATTACAGTCTTCATTGATACATCAGAACAAGGTTACAATGCGGCCATATCTTCATGACGAGATATGCAAAATCACACACACATCGATCTTGCTCGCAGGTCGATCTTGCTCGCAGGTCGTCGATCTTGCTGCACATGGTCATCGAACAAGCTTCATTTTTGTTGATGGCTTAGAGAACTGATTCCTGGCTTGCAATGAGACCACAAAGCTTCCTGAACCTGCACTTTTGTTTTGCAAGAGCCTTCCGCGAGTGGAGGGAGAAGCATAGGAAAAATAATGATCATTGAACACAGGATGAATTCCGTCGGATTGTTCATCCTGAAAACAATGATCATTGGACACATGATGAAATTGTTCATCCTGATGCTAGGAGGTTCTGGGCTACCTTTTCCAGACACAACTGTGAGAAAGAAGTATGTCACAAGGATTCTTCTGGCAGCTGTGTTAGAGGGATGAGCAACCCAATCACCCATATCATAAGAATTCTTCTAGCAACTGAGAGATCAAGGAGGAGGAAGAAGAGAGAAAATCAAAAACTTGTGCCCTACAAGATCTATTCTTTGCGCCATAGCTAGATCTAGATGTAGAGAAGAAGGAAGCAAGTGACTCGCTTTATTGTATCAGAAGAAGGAATCATATAGCTAGATCTAGATCTAGAGAAGAAGGAAGCAACTTGAAGTGAGGAGGACCAATAGATGTCGGTGCCTTTTCATAGTAAAAACAAGGAAGGGATAAGATCAAGAGCACATGAAACGACCGGGAAGGTTTCCAAGACGGTCAATGGTGAAACTGTTGCCAGTCAATGGTTGAGAGCAGAGGTACGGTAGTGATTACAATGTAGAATAAACGATACTCGGAGTAACCAAACATCGTCTCTAATGGCCGTGTTTGGATGGTAGATGTTAGTGTTACTGTTAGTGGTAGTTTTTAACACCTCCAAATGAACACATAAAAAACTAAAATCTTGGATGTTTGGATGGAGGTGTTAGTTTGCATTTGAATTAACTTTTCCAATCATTTGAAAAAGGAGAGGGAGAGAGAAAAGGGGTGGGGTCCACCAAACTAACACCAATTACCACCTCTTGGAGGTGTTAGTTTTTTGGGGGGTGTTAGTTCCAACTAACACCAAACTAACACATGTGTTTGGATCCAAAGTGTTTGTTTTGGTGTTAGTTTGCTACAAACTAACACTAACATCTCCATCCAAACATGACCGATGTAGTCATCATCTCCAAAAAGAGAGAGGAAGGGATAAGATCAAGAGGACAGAAAACGGGAAGAGGTTCCCAAGATGGTCAATGGCGAAACTGTTGCCAGTCAATGGCTGAGAGCAGAGCTGCAGAGGTAGTGATTCCAATGTAGAATTAAATGATACGCGGAGTAACGAAACATCGTTTCTACGCGGATTAGCCAAACGTCGTTTCCAATGGAGAATTAAATGATAATGGATGAGCCAAATGTCGTCTCCATTGCATACTTAAACCATGTTTGGAAATATCTCCTGTATCTTCTCCTTCCAAAATAATTAGATCCCCTGCCCCTTCATCTCTACCCGCGAAAAACAACAACTGCCTACTCCTCATCGTCACCATTCCCGGTCGGAGATGGATAGAATGCCGGGAACAAGCAGGAGGCACAAGCCGTCGTCGCTGCTAGGCCTCCTTCAAGACCTCCGCATTGAGATTGTAGCGCGCATCGGTGCGACCTCGGAGTGGCCCTTGGCTGACCTCCGCAGCCTATGCGGTACTTTCTCGACCATGTGCCGCGTGTGCGACCACGGCGACGTCGGCCAGCGTTTGTCGATAGAGGGGATATAGGATGAGATTTCTTGGGTGTGGAACCCCACCGCTTACAAAGCATTCCTTGCTATGCTGACCGGCCTCAGGTATCCGGAGGCTTTCTTCCTCTCTGGGATCAAAGCCTTCTTCATCGAACACAGGGGATACAATGATCTCGCGCGCGCCGCCGAGGGTGGGCACGATGTGGCGGCCTATCTATACACCATCTTGCTCTACAGAGACAATGGCGGTGCTGCCTTCAATGACACTGCGAGGTGGTACATGAGGCTGGCCGTGGGCGGCGGCAGTACGACGTCGAGATGGCTGAGCAACAAGGGGTGTCTGCCTTTGCACGAGAAGGCCGCGTGTGTGCTCCACTACTCGACTTAGCGCATTTGGCATGAACCGCTACTGCCTCCGGCATAGGTGCACGGCGATCAGTCGTGCGCAGGCAACGGCAGCGGCTGTGGCGTGGAAAAAGGATGGCTTCGAATTTCTCTGTTTTGCAACGAAGACTGTAGGCTGCGCTGCGAAATGGTGAAGTTCGCATAGAGTATTGGAATAGGAAATCATTAGTAAATTAGCTTTTGTATGATGCTCGAATTATTTGTGTAAAATTTTGGGAGAGCAGCAAAATCCGACACGGGTTATCAGCCCCGCGTCGCTAATGGTTGTGGGGCCCAGTTCTATTCAAATGAAGAACAGTTCCCATTTCTCCTTTTAATCTGCAATCAAATGTTGTAACAAGTATTTCTTCATTGTTATTAGTCCAAATTTGATATTTTTCTAATTTTCTCTAAAATCACCATCTTTTTATTAATTTCATTGTTTAGTGTACATTCCGTTTGTTGAATAATGTTTATATGCCTTATTTTGTTCTTTGTAAGTACAACATACAAATAATATTTGTTTTACACAACCATTAGTGATGAAACTTTACATTTCGTAGGCTTGAGGTGAACACAAGGTTTTGTTAAGTTTTCAAATGCATATGAGTTCGAACATGTTGCAAAGTGTGGAAAACTTCAATGTTCAAGCAAACTTTCTAGGAAACTATGTGAGAGATGTAGACATTTGTACACAAGTATATTATTCCTTCATCGATACCATTTGAAATTTTGAAGACAAGTTTCATTCCGAAAAAATAGTGATAGGCCCACGCGTCAGCGTCAGCAGCCAATATAAAAAAGATAATCGTTGCCTGCCCGCCCAGACCCAACTGCCAACAAATGCGATGCGGGTTCACTAACCATCGCCGCCAATGACACTGGCCCATGCGTCAGCGTCAGCAGGCTAACCTGCATCGGCAATGACTATCTATTGTCTCAAATAAGATCTAATTCATCACAACAGATCTTCAGTTCATCACAACAAATCTCTAGTTCATCACAACAGAACAAAGTTCATCACAACGCGGTTGGATCTACTACGTCTATTAGATCGAGTTCATTACATACAAAATCTAACAACCAAACTAATTAACTAAGCAATTCATGTCCAAGAACCTGACAAAGACACAAAACCACACACACGTTGTTACTAATTGGTAGAGGAGTCTATCAATTAGTCGGAGTCCCACCGTCATCATCGTCGTCGCCGCTGTAGCTGCCGTCATCACCGTCGTCACCGCCGTAGCTGCCATCATCGCCGTCGGAGCCGCCGTCGTCGAAGACGAAGTGGCGGCGGGAAGCCTGCTTGACCACGAGGAGGTTCTCGAGCTTCTCTGCCAACCCGTGGATCCTAAAGGCGAGACCCTTCACGCTTGGGTCCTTGTACACATCATGATGCGTCTTGATGTCGAAGGCCTCGCCAACACCTTCAAGCTTTCTGAAGGCGCTCCTGAGCAGCTCGATAGCGAACTTAGTTTCATCGAAGAGCGGCTCCTCGTCGGTGTCCTTGGCCGCCGGCTCCTTCCCCTTCTCCAACTTCTTCCGACGGCGTCTTACATTGTCGTCCTCCCTTCGTCCCCGCTTCAACGATGGTGGGCTCCTCAAAGCCATCTCCTCCTTCTCTCGGTGACTGAAGATTTGTAGTGGTGGATCGCGAGGAGGAAGAAGAAGTGACGAAAAAGATGATAAGCTTATGGAAGAAGCAAGGGAAACCAGGGAGGGCGACTGGGCGAGGGAGTTATATTAACAAGATGCGGAACCATCAAGTGCCTCTGCCCCCACCCACTACTCCATTACTGCCAGTACGTGCCACTCGATTGCGCATCGGGCTCCGTTTTGGGTGCAAAACCACACGCCACCATTCAATTACGCGGGAAGGTGAAGGGGCGGGGCAATGATGTCGGGCCCACTTGTCAACTGCAGCAGCCAAACTGCGGCGCCTTTTCAATTTACATTTAGTATTGTTTTATTACATGGCCGAGGCGCCATCTTCCACCTTCAACCCTCGAGCTCGTCGCCTCTTTCAATTCAATCCTCGTCGCTAATTTCATCCCTCTTCAACTTCAATCCTCCTTGCTAACTTCATCCCTCGTTGTCAACTTCAACCCTTGTCACCCCCAACTTCAACCCTCGTCGCCTTTCAAATTCCAAACCCCGTCGTTGTGCTATTCCCCCCTTCTCCTTGATGCCTACGGTGTGCTTGATGCTGTTGCTACCAGATGAACTTCTCACCAAGATCATCATCCAGTCCATCAAGGATGAGCCCGTTTTCCATTTTCTGAACCTTCGCAATAAAATCAGGGACACCTTCCGGCGCATCTGCATCCCCGATGAGGTACTACTGCATGTGACGCTGTGTGATCTTCGTGAGGCATGCAAGAATCGCTACATCAGGTCGTGCTTTGAGCGGCGCTTCCGCGAGGCCAATCATCCAGAGGCATTGTGCTTCGAGGGGATGGAGAGTTTGATGAGGCGGTGGAACCCCGATAAGGGTCTGAAGCTCATCGGAGATGCCGCCACTGCTGAAGACTCTGGTGCCAAGTACTTTTTAGCGATGCTGAAGTACCATTGCAACCCGGCGGACCCCGAAGCCATGGCGCTACTCCAGGAAATCAGCGGCAGCCCGTCGCCCCCTGAAGGCCGGTGGAAGAACCACAACCTGCGGTGGTTACGCTACCTTGTCAAGCAGGATCTCGACAATGTTGCGTGGTTGTACTGGCTTGATGACGGCGACGACGACGACATTCCGTTATTGCCCGTCCAGAATCCCCACATCTGCATTTGGGAAGCGGGATGTAGGCGCTACGGGCCAGATACCAAAGAGATCATCCACTACTGCAGCGCCAAGTGTCGCATCCGTCATGAGTTCGACCTCTGGATGCGTAAATTCCGCCCCACCGTGGAGTACGCCGTCAGCAGGATGAACATCGGGATGTAGGCGCAAGCATCAATATGAACATTATCTATCTTGAATGTAAATTATTAGATATTACTAAACACGGATTTGATTTTATCGGGATGTCGGGATGTCAGCGGTGCCCTCTGCTACCTCCTTTGTTCTATTCAAATGACTGTGGGGGCCAGTTCTATTCAAATGAAGAATAGTTCCCATTTCTCCTTTTAATCTGCAACCAAATGTTGTAACAAGTATTTCTTCGTCATTTTTAGTCCAAATTTTGTACTTTTTTTCTAAATTTTTCTAAAATCACCATCTATTCATTAATTTCATTGTTTAGTGTACATTCCGTTTGTTGAGTGATGTTTATATGCCTTATTTTGTTCTTTGTAAGTACAACATACAAATAATATTTTTTTACACAACCATTAGTGATGGAACTTTACATTTCATAAGCTTAAGGTGAACACAAGGTTTTGTTACGTTTTCAAATGCATATGAGTTCGAACATGTTCCAAAGTGTGGAAAACTTCAATGTTCAAGCAAACATTCTAGGAAACTATGTGAGAGATGTAGACATTTGTACACAAGTATATAATTCCTTCATCTAAACCATTTGAAATTTTGAAGACAAGTCTATGTACCCAAATTATGTTGGCATGTCAATTTGTAGATTTTTTACAGCACACTAGATGTTAGTAGACTTATTACATCATTAACATGGGATGCAAAAACGGATTCTAAGAATCTTGGGCACACAAGTGTGACTGTTGATATTTTATTCAAATACTAAATGTCCAAATACGAATTGTTCATATTTTTATGATTTTTTAGGTGTTGTTTTATGGGCTCTAATAAATCAGGGAAGCAAGTTTCATTCCAAAAAAAATTGTGACAGGCCCACGCGTCAGCGTCAGCAGCCAATATAAAAAAGATAACCGCTGACCTAACTCCCAACAAAGGCGATCCAGGTTCACTAACCATCGTCTCCCATGACACTGGCCCACTCGTCAGCGTTAGCAGGCGAACCGTGCGCGGGCTGCTCAAAATTTCCCACCTATATTTACTATAGTGCCCATGAAATTCCAATTGCTGCACAGAGCCGTCAAGAGCACGCCAGTAACTTTCATTAAACACAGTTACGCGCGTCGTTCATATTCGGCTCCTCGCTAGACAGATCCACAACGCCCGCATTCTCCCCACCGCCACCGCCAGCCGCCCCGCTCACCTTCGCCGCTCTCTCTCCGCCGCAGCCCTGCTCTTCTCCAACCCCACTGCTCCCTGCGTGACGACGGTGATGAGGACGCGGTTACTGGCATGCGGACGTACGTCCGGCCAACCTAAAGACGGTTGACGCGGATCCGTTGACGTCTTCCCCGGCCACGACGACAAGCCGGCCGGCCGCCTCAGGCCATGAGCCGCTGTGGATCCGGCCCCTCCGACCATCACGAGAACAACTACTTCATTCGCGACAGATGTTAGTCCTGCTTGAACCCCTAATGCCCTCTCTCTCCTCGGCCACCAAAACCGGCTATATATTCATGTCAATGTGGATTAATTAGGGAGACATGCCTTGGTAGTTCATCTTTAATTGGTTGACTATGGATTTGATGGATGGATTTTGTTGCCCCAAGCCCGTTTAAATAAATTGTTGCTAACAGATGTAGTTATATGAACTATTGAATTTTTTTCATGTTCCTAGTGCTACAATTTTTGCACTGTAAATTCATGAAAAACATTGAGGATGTTAGCATACTTTAATTCTGTATGCTTTGAATGTACCAGATCGATAGTTATGCTTTGGACCTATTAGCATACTTTAATTCTGCTATGCTTTGAATGTACCCGATCGACAATTATGCTTTAGACCTGTTAGCATATACTTTAATTTTGCTATGCTTTGAATGTACTGGATCGATAGTTACGCTTTGGACCTGTTAGCATCTTTTAATTCTGATGGCCACATAAGGAAACTGGGAATTGCATCGCTGTGGTTTATAATGTAGTCCACCCAATCTACTATATATTCATGTCAAGGTGGATTAGGGAGACATGCCTTAATAGTTCATCTTCAATTGATTGACTATGGATTTGATGGATGGATTTTGTTGCACCAAGTCTGTTTTGAATAAATTGTTGCTAACAGATGAAGTTACATGAAATGTTGAAATTCATTTTCATGTTCCTGGTGCTATAATTTTTGCACTGTAAATTCATGAAAAGCATAAAGGATGTTAGCATACTTTAATTCTGCTATGCTTTGAATGTACCAGATCGACAGTTATGCTTTGGACCTGTTAGCATACTTTAATTCTGATGGCCACATAATGTCAGTGGGAATTGCATCGCAGTGGTTTATAATGTAGTGATAACTAGACTGTCTTATGCTTTGTTGTGAGTGTTAATTGTTTCACTACTGTCAAATATATTGTTATTGTTGGTGTCATGATGTGTTGTGAGTGTTGTTTCACTACTGTCATATATAATGTCATGACCATTGCTTTATCCTCTTGTTGCATGTATACATGGAACACACAATCCATCGTTGCTGAAGTTGGACAACGAAGTAGTTGAAGGAATTTATTCTCTACTTTGATATATAAGCATATTGTTGTGTCCCTGTCAAAATGGTTAGCACCTCCCTGTATGCTAATTAAGTAAATTATGAAATGTTTATGTCTATGCTGATTTTATTTACGATTGTATCAGCTATTTTGCCTGAGAAAATGAATTTATCTAATAAGAATTTTGTTTAGATTTTCAGTCTTGCTTATGTTGCTCTACTGACAAACCTGACAGATCATCTATGCAGTCCCCCACAACAACAAACTCCTCTACCTCCAGTACATCATCACAGCCCATCATCGGTGAACCTTCTTCACAGGATCACTCAGCATAGACTGCTGTGAGTAGTACTCGATCCCGCGGGTCAAGGACACAAACCAAATGGCCAGAAGACAAGTTGACTGCAACTGGACTTGATGCCAAATTTTGGCCTATCCCAAATGCTGCGAGGGATAGATTTGTATTGGTCTGTGGTCTCATTGCTCGGGAGAGGGTGTCAATCAACAAGACGGTTGATGATCTCTCACCAATATAGAAGGACCATATGTTTACAGTTTTAGAAAAAAAGCTAGATTACCCAACCAATCTGGAAAAATCTATTCGCAAGAAGGCAGTTAAGGCAGCTATATCAAAGATTGGAACCTTGCAACGGCGGTTCAAGGCCCATTTAAGAAAAAAATATGTGAGCCCTTTGTGAAACATGCCTTTTTGCAGCAACAAGACTAGGACATGTTTGTGCAGGAAACCAATTCTCCTAAATTTCAGCAATTGAGTCAGGAGATGAAACAAAAGAGAGCATTGCATAATAAGCCACACAAGATGTGTAAAAAAGGTTATTGTGGTAAAATGAAAGAGTGGGAGGAGGATGATGCAATGCTAGCTGCAGAAGAAAAACAGAACCCTTGGGACCAATTTCCTGGACGTTCGAGACCTTATGTGCGGGCAAGGGTAGGGAAGAAGAAGAATACTAGTGAAGGAAGCGGGGGCATAAAATTCAATAACCCTGCGGTGGTGGGGGTAGCAGATAGGGTGAAAACACTTGCAGCTCAAGGTAGCAATGGTTCTTTCTCTGGGGTTAGGGAGGATGATATCCTCACCGCAGCACTTGAGACTCTAGAGCATCAAAGTCGGGTCCGAGGCATGTCTAGTTCACTTGGCTGGGGTAAAGGGTTTGGTGAAGAGTACGCTGGAATGTACAGGAAGAAGAGGAACAAGAGGTCTGATGCTCATGATATGATGGACAAAACATTTAAATCAATTGTCCATGCTCTAAGACTATCAGGCATCGTCATACCAAAAAATGCACTTCTTTCTTCTCAATTACCAGCGCCTGTTAATAACAGCGAGGAAAAAGATATGGATGGCAGTGAGGAAAAAGATGGGCATGACCGCGAGGAAGGACATGCACATGACAACGAGGAAGATGGCTGAGAGCAAGATAATTGGAATGCCAACGGTGACGAAGCGAATCAAGTGCACAGTGATAGTCGATTACCTATGCTGGACACAATAAATAAGCTGACAGAGCCAACCGCGTGCAGCCTTTTGGATGGCACCGTGGAGCTGCACTAGCGAAAGTCTTTCCATTTCAAAAGGCTTACCATTCAGTACCGGTGTAGGATGGGTATGTTGTGGTGCAACCTGCTACTTATGTGTGGGCCAATGCGAGTCACTACCCTCTGCCTGTACCAATTGATAGGGGTGACGTAGCAACCTTAGATGAGGCTCTCGTTCAAAGGATCCAATGGCCAAAGGACAAGATCCTTATACCACCCATGACAAGACATCCCAACCCTGAAGCCGCAACAGGTAGCAGGGGTACAACATCATATGGAGGTACTGTAGCTCAGTGTCAGCAAGAGAATGCTCAACAACGGCGCACAGAAGAAAAGATCGCAAAACTACGCGAAGAGGAGCGTCGACAACAACCGGAGGAGGAGCCCGAGCAAACTCCGCCTAGCGGCGGTACCGCAACTTGAGGATAATCAACAGATGAAACAGCAGCCTCTCCAGCAGCAGGAGCGCCGACAACAGCAGGAGGAGCCCAGGAAAACTACGCCTAAGAAGCAGCTGCAACATGAGGATAAGCAACAGATGAAACAGCAGCCTCTCCAGCAGGAGGAGGAGGAGCGCAGGAAATTTCCCCCTAAACAGCAGATGCAACAAGTACAACAACCTCTGCAACAGGAGGAGCCCAGGCAATCTCCACCGGCAAGGGGAACCGAAGCCAGAAACCTCTCGTCTAAAGATGAGATTCTTAACTGTGTTAATGGGACAGAACAGGAACGACCAAAATACAATCCTTGTGCACCTCTGTTGTCAGAATCAACTGTAAAGGCTGCTAGACCAAATTGTGCCAATTTGCATGCTTATGTCATGAAACACATTAAGGATAAACTTTCCTTTCCAGCAAAGGTGGATCGAAACTACTTTAAAGGTGGTTGTGGTTCTTTAATGTTAAACATTGCATTCAGTAGCATGTATAACCTTATAACCCTGGCTTCTCTGGATGTTACCTTCATGAGGTTGTGGACATTGTAAGTCCTTTAAAACCTAAAAAGATATTTCTTTAATTTTGACCCCAAAGTTCATGCATGCTAACAATTTGATTTTTTGTAGGAAAATGATGGACAAGGCAGCGGAGATGCAGATCAGTGTTGGGTTTTTAGATCCAGATTTGTTTACTTCAACAAATAGTTCTCATCGTTCTCACCAAGTTTGCAAAGCAATCTCAAATGCAATGATGAACAACGACTACGTGGTGGGTGCCTACTGCACTAACCACTAGGTAACAGTGATCATCTGTATGAAATTCAAAGAGGTTTGGTATCTAGATTCTGCTAAACAACATCCCCCGCTAAAGTTCCCAGACCTCCAACCTGTTTTGAACTGGTCAGTTTCTTGTAGGTTTTGTTCACAAAAATTCAGTCTCTTAGTGTTTCTAATTGGTATTGCTGACCACGCAGAGGCTTTGGTACAATATCTTTGTTCACAAAAATTCAATCTCTTAGTGTTTCTAATTGGTATTACTGATCATGCAGGGCCTTTGGTGATGCATAGGAAAGAGTGACGAAAGAAAAGAAAAAAAGCCAAAAGCCACACTCAAGCACAAAACAAATCTCGCTGTAAGACCGAGGTTTTTTATGGCCCCTTCTTACCTATTTTTGGTACTGCATTAATTAACTTGTCATTTTGGTACCTCGATGCAGTGTGCTCAACAGCCAGGGGGGTCCTCTTTGTGTGGATTCCATGTGGCATTCCATATGTTAAGACTACTCGATGACATACCTGACATCAAGAAGGCTGCTGTAAGTAGATAATAATGCTCAACCTTGTCTCTGCTCATATTATCCATCTGATTTTAGAAACTGATTTCTACTTGTATTCTCATAAATGATTGTATTTTGCAGGATTTCAAATCTCTTGTAGATGTTTCCACAGAAGATATTGAGCTACTGTAACGAGCTTTGCTTTGGTGCCCATTACGAAAGTTCCCTGTGGGCCCAGAGAAACAACCATTTCACGTGATCGGTGGCTAGTTGTGGTAACGGTCATTGTATGTCCGTTACGAATATGTCTTATCAGTAACGGGCATCTGCCCGTTACCTTTCTTGGCTTATTTGGAACACTTGATCGGTAACGGGCGCATTGCCTGTTACCAAAGGCGATCTACGCCCATTACCAAAGCGAGTTTTTCACGTAGTGCAAGACTGACAGACACACCAAGACTGGAGTAGTAGCACCAGATGAACCGACAGCTTGCTTGGGTTGAGCATCGGTTTATCTGATGGATTGAATAAACAAGATAGAGTGCAACAGGTTGTAGAGGCTTCAACACTGGATGAACTGACTGTGCAGTAGCAGTTCATCCGACAGCCCCGAGGAAGCTAATTGAAGGTTTGTGGTCACGAAGCTTTTAGCACCATATGAACCAACAACTAAGTGAGGACCCTGTCGGTGCAAGCATCGAATAATATGTCAGAGAATCTCAATAGCTAAGTGACGTGGAGGGGCACCAAATGAACCGACGATAGTGAAATTGAGACCATCGGTTCATCCGACAGTGTATTTTTCAGTGGCCGTTAGCCAACGGCTCTTTGGTTGCCTTGAGCTATTTATACCTCCTCCACTCACCCACTTGAGGTTGCTGGATTGTGTGGAAGTTTAGAGGAGTGCAAGACACTTAGAAGATAATATCCAAGCCATCCAAGTGCTAACTTGCTCATCCATAGACTTGCACATGCTTTGTGTGTGTGCTTAGTGTTAGGCTTAGCTTAGAGTTGAGTGAGTGCAAGGTGTGGGTGTGCCTACCTTGTGAGGTTATTCTTGAGTGGATCAAGTTGTACAAGGTACGCTAGAAGCCTTGGGGACTAAGTGGCTCACCGGCAATCGTCTTCAACCCTCCGGCTTGGTGTGAAGTGGTGAAGACACTTTGTGTGGGGGATGTGGAGACCCCCATCCTTGGTGGAGAAGCTCCTTAGTGGAGGGGGCATTAGGGAGCTTGGTGAGTGCCTTCGTGGCGAGCCTTTATGGCTAGTCAAGTGGTGCTCTTGGGAGAGACTTGGTGACCGAGAAGCAACACTCTTGTGTGGAGTGCTTCAACAATGTGGACTAGGGGTAGTGCCTACCGATACCACAGGATAAATCACGTGTCAAGAGTTTGCTTCCTCTCATCCCTCTTTACATTTCCACGTTACTCTCTTGCAATCCTGGTTTGCCTTTACTTTCCTATAATAGTATCATGCTAGGATTGGGTATAAGTTGCAAAACTTATTTTGGGATGAGGGTTTCACACTAGATCACATCTAGATAGAATTGATCTAGTTTACTTTATGCAAAGTAGTGGAAGCCATAGGTTAAGTTTGTAAGTTGCCTAATTCACCCCCCCTCTTAGGCTACGAGCATCCGATTCCCTACAACCTCCTCCGCCACTACTCGCGCCGACCGTCTCCTCCTCCATCGTGTCCGCCGGGGACAGGCACCAGGGCCACCGGGCCAAACGTTGCGTCAAGTGTCTCGTACTCCACTGTGGCCGCCGGGGCCAGACGCCGGGGTGCCTCGACCCCTGCCTTGGCCACCACGGCTGGGCACCGTCATCGCTGGGAGCCACGGCCGGAACCGTGCCGGCTACGTTTATGGATTCGTGTGTGATGCATTTGTGTGTGATGGATTCAATCTCTGATTTTTGTGATGGATTTCTTTGATTTCTAGATCTAGATTCGATGAAAAATGTGTGTTATTTTGATATTTGAATGTGGAGTTGTTTGATGTATTTTGTAGTTGATCGGGCTGGCCCGACCCTAGCCCATTAGTGGCCCATCGTGCCTTGACCCGGTCTAGAACGACCCGAGGGGCATTCGGGTCAGGCCTTGGTTGGCACTTCAGCACGGTGGTCCGACACGGCACGACACAGAAGGCCATCGTGCCTGCATGGTGCCGAGCCTGGTCGGGCCGGGCCAATTCGGGCTAGGGTCGGGCGGCCCGTTTGACCATCTATACCTACATGCTTCGCCCTACAAAATAGACGATTGCGTGAGCACTAACTGCTTTTAGGGAAAAATTCAATTTTCACCCTTCAACTATAGCAAAAGTTCAATTTTCCATATGGAGTAGTAGTGTGGTGGTTGATGCTCGAGGGTACAACTCTACGCTTTTTTAACTCTATCACACAGAAACACATTGCATCACATATCCAAGACTCACACCTTTTAATTCAAGATTATGTTTTCCAAATCTAGTGCAATGCTAACACTTCAAATTGTTTGATTATTAGATGTGGATGATTGAGATAAAAATAGACCTGCTACAGATTGTTTCCATGTTAATATTAGTAGTCCATTTGCACCATATTAATAGCGCGATAAAATATAGTGGGCAGTTCTCATTTGTTATATGATACTCTTTCCATTCTCTATTATTTGGATGTTAGGATCATTTTTTACATATTATGGTACTACCCGTCACATCAATCTTCCGGACACTAATGATGGTGGAATTGCACATGCTAATTAACCAGATCATTGCCGCATCAGTCTCTGTCACTGGTTCTGTCAAAGCTCAGCAAGGTGCATTGTTAATCAGATGGTGGCTGCCTACTTGGAGGAAGGGCCAGCCGTCGAACACCCTTAAACAATGCAGCCGTCTCGCAGTGCAAACGGAAAGAATGACATGAACTTGGATCTCGAAAGATTTCACACGCACCGTGCTTAAAGTTATCCGCGAGTGGAGCGAGATTCCAGTTGGTGCCGGAGTTATCCGTGACGCACGTACAGGAATAAGCACGGACGCAGGAACAGGCCAGATACACGCACGTCCGGAAAGTGAATTATTTGACCTTCCCGGCCGTTGTGCACTTGATTTTTTTCTTCTTATAATAATGATTTGACCTACACGGATTTAACTGTGTGCTGCGATTCACAGTGTGACAGTGACCTCTAGCTGCTCATCACCTTCAGGAATTAATTAGGATCTCTGAATAATCTGAGCGACAGTAGTTTAAGTGGACAAACTAATTGGGTATTCATATCTCTGTTCTGTTTTCCTTGAAGGGAACATATCGTGTGGAAACCACAACCTTCGTGAAAACCCGTGCAAACCATAATAAAAAAGTCATCTAAAGTCAAAACATATCACACATGTTGATGGTACGATGATATACAACCTTGTAAAATATCTCATTCAAACTCGATTCGTGAGATATAAATATAACAAATTTCTGTATCTCACAAATGAAGTCGAGTTTGGACAAGATATTTTGCAAAGTTGTGTATCATCATGGGCATGTTTGGATGGGGTGCTAGTGTTAGTTTGAAACAAACTAACACTAAAACTAACACTTTTCATCCAAACACATGTGTTAGTTTGGTGTTAGTTGGAACTAACACCCCAAAAAACTAACATCTCCAAGAGGTGGTAATTGGTGTTAGTTTGGTGGACCCCACCCCTTTTCTCTCTCCCTCACTTTTTTCAAATGATTGGAAAAGTTACTTTAAATGCAAACTAACACCTTCATCCAAACATTCAAGGTGTTAGTTTTTTAGGTGTTAATTTGGAGGTGCTAAAAACTACCACTACCACTAACACTAACCTATACCATCCAAACATGGCCCATATCACCTACAAGTGTGATTTTTTTTGAAGTTAGATGATTTTTTTTACAGTGGTTTGCACGAAGGTTGTAGTTTCCACATAGGTTGCCTCGATCAAAATAGTACTTTTCATCTTGCAGTACATACATACGTACGCACATACAGTAACTGTACTTCTACTCTAGTGATCCCCAATTCTTTGACTTAGAACCAAAAAAGAAACAATATGTTATGTGATCTAGCCCATTTCGTGCCACATTGGGCATGTTTGGATGGGCGTGTTAGTGTTAGTTTGAAGCAAACTAACACCAAAACTAACACTTTTCATCCAAACACATGTGTTAGTTTGGTGTTAGTTGGAACTAACACCCCCAAAAAACTAACACCTCCAAGAGGTGGTAATTGGTGTTAGTTTGGTGGACCCCACCCCTTTCTCTCTCCCTCTCCTTTTTCAAATGATTGGAAAAGTTACTTTAAATGCAAACTAACACCTCCATCCAAACATTCAAGGTGTTAGTTTTTTATGTGTTAATTTGGAGGTGTTAAAAACTACCACTACCACTAACACTAACCTATACCATCCAAACATGGCCATTATGTGACGAGGCTATTGTGTTCTTGCTCTTAGTTTGAGCGTCAACGGTGATTTTGCCCTCATTTTTTAAGCTTTGAGATTTTGCCCTTGCTATTTTAAACTGAAGAGAGAGCCTACCATGTTCTGTGAAGAGGACTTAACTGTGTTATTACTATTGAAAGACAAGCTGCCCTTGTGGATTTGCCTTTGGTTCACGGTTGGAGCTGAGGAGGTGCCAGGTGCACGCGCTCGCACCAGGAGCAAGACGCGCCTCCCCGCGTCGACGCCTCCCAGCACCAGGTGTCGGGGCCCACACGACTGGGTGCTGCCTCCTGCTGGTGTGTCTCAAGGGAGGAGAATAGATAGATATGTTACCGTGTGTTTAGTTGAGAGCGGAGCTAGTCGGGTCGGAGCGAACCCGCTCTGGCGCTCTCGCGGCTGTTTGGATGGAAGTTGAAAGGGTTGGGTTGGCTCCAGAGAGAAATATTCCCTCAAGATGCGGGTTGGGTTCATTCATTGAAATCTGGCGGACAGAGCCGCTCCAACCGGGTTGTCTCACGTTAACATCTCCCGTCGCCCTCTCCATCTTCCGTCCATTGTGCCTTGGCTCACCGAGGAGCGCCCGAGCTCGGACCTAGGTGCGGCGCCCCGGCGAGGACCTAAGGCTGCCGGGAGCAGAGGAGGCCGCGGTGGGTGGCGCCGCCCCCAACAGAAGAAGCCGCGATGGTGGAGGAGCTGGAGCGGATGTCGATGCTTGGCGTTGACCTCGAGCTCCACCATGGCGAGGTCGAGGAAGCGGGCCTCTGGTACTAGCCATGGTAGCAACGAGTTCGACGGGGCCGAGCTGCACGGGGGCTAGCGGCGGTATGGTGTAGACGCGTAGTGAGGTCCTTGCGGCAGATCTCGCACCCGCGGGGGTGTTCGTGCCCTCGTCGGCTCGTGCAGCTGTTTGCACCCGCGGGGGTCGCGTCGGCGGTGGCGTGCGAGGCCGCGTCGTCGGTGGCCACCGCCCTCCGCTATGCGGACCGTGGTGGGCGTTGCCATTTGTCACCATTTCCTCCCTTAGGTCTACTGACGCCACTGGAGAAAGGAAGAAGAAAGGAGGAAATGGGAAGGGAGGAGAATGACGCGTGGAACCCACTAACGGAGTGAATCTGCCATCCATTTCATATCCCAGTTCCTCCAAGCAAACGAAGATCAAGGGTTGGAGCCAACCCATCCAAGAAAGCTAATAAAATATGATAAGGGTTGGAGTTATCCCTAAAACCTGGGCTGGAGTGGCTCCAACCCACCCAACCCGCAACCAAACACACAGTTAAGGGTAGTGTCGGGGTTCTCTACCACCAGCAAGTAAATTTATACGACAGCGTGTCGGATCCGGATGGTTGGCATAGGAGACACGAGGGTTTATACTGGTTCGGCCTCTGGAGTGTAATACCCTACGTCCAGTTCGAGCTGCTTGTGTTCTTATGCCTAGATGTTTGTAGTAGGGGTACAAACTGGTCGATAGAGGGATTCGAGGCCAAGTCCCTGGTGTGAGTGATTCGTGTATCCTGAAGGTGTGCGTGTGTTGCAGTGTTGGGTGTTCGCCTAAGTGTTGCAAGCGTAGCTAGTCTGTCTAAAATTGGCCCCTCCTCCCCCTTTTGTAGTCATAAGGGAGAGGGGTAAAAGGGGAATACAAAGTTGTGCTATAGTGCTATAGTGTCGAGCGCCCTTTCCCACATCGGGCGACCGTCCACAGAAGTGGTGAATAGCCGTGGAATGTTGTAGAGTTGTTGACCGTATGGGTACCCCGAAGCAATTGACTCCGAGTAGTTGCTGCCGGCGGCTTCCCAGGTACTTCTCCGAGTAGTTCGGCACTGTGGAGGGTTGACCTTGTGCGCCTGCCTCCGGCAGCGTAGTAGGAATACATCTTTCGGGGAGTGGTTGGATCCCTGTTCCGATTGGGTGGTGTGCGTCGTGTCGGACGGGACGACATGCGCTATGGCAGTCGTGGCACGCACTGTGTCGTTCGTGGCGCTAGTCAGTAGCGGCCGCCCATGCCTTCTGACACCAGGTGTGCCCTGCTAGTATGATCCGGCATGGAGAAAAGGCGCTTTACGTGGCGTCGTGGGAGCGGGCGTGCGCAGAGGACCTGCCACGTCTGCGGTGGGCCCCGCCCAAGGCTTGACTTCTGCACGAAGACTTGACCTAGTAGGAGGTGGAGACTACTCGTGCGAACAGGTAGTCGTTGCCAAGGTGGAAACTGGTTGTGCGAATGGGTTGTCGCAACAGAGGTCCGAGGCGGATTTGTAGTCATGCGAACCGTCAAGTACTCGGAGATGGAGTGTTCTTGTCGTACGGGTCGCCAAGTACTCAGAGGCGGGGGTACCTTGTCGTACGGACCGTCAAGTACGCGGACGGTCGGCCGTATGCCCCCTGTTTGATATGATTGGCGAATGGTGGGCCCTAGTCAGGCCCTCGTCAGGTAGTTATGTCTTTTCTCATTTGTGTTTGTGATTTTTCGTTTTCTTTTATTTTTCTGGAGGGGCCATCAAGTAATAGAGTTACAACCAAGACAAAACAGCGCTTCGTCTGCTAAAAGGAGGAGCAAAATCGCAAAATTCAAAAAATAAGTGCAAAATCACTATTAAATTTCATAGTAGGAGCAAGATCACCAATCTCCTTTATATGATATACAGTATTAAGTTCTGAAGTCAAATTCCAATACCGTGGGCAAACAAGCTGCACCCTTGGTATGTGCTCAACATCTAAACACACTTTTATCATGACAAGCTCTAACTAATCTGCTATTATCCTTAATCAAATCCATGAACTTCAACGCAATAAAATCAAAATTTTCAGTCAACTTGCGTGGCTTATATATACACCCGTCACTTAGCGAATTTAGCACTCCAAGAATCTAAGATACCGGCACGGCGGCACCATCCATAGGCATCATCCTCAACAGATAGAGCTCAGCTGCGCACACTGCGCGGCAGAAAGCTATACGACCTTGACATAGTGAGCCATGTCGCTCTCGTCCAACACCAACTCGCTTCCCTACTCGACGGACAAGGGCGGATACAGCACCCACGACACGCTCGTCCTCCTCGGCATCGGCTTCTGTGCCACCGCCGTCTCCATTCTCATCATCGTGCTCTGCGAGTGCCTGTGCTGCCGCCGCCGCCGCGCGGGGGGCACGGTCGTGTACGTGGCAGCCCGGCCCTTCTTCCTGCACGGCGGCGATGGCGACGGCAGCGGCGGGCTGAGCCCCTCCGCGGTGGCCGAGCTGCCGTCGTTCGTGTTCCGCAGGGGCCTTGCGGCGGTGGGCGGCGGCGCTGCTGCCGGCCGCGGTGAGGGTAGCGGCAGCGGCAGCGGGCGCGGGTGGGCGCAGTGCGCGGTGTGTCTGAGCCTGGTGCAGGAGGGGGAGGTGGTGCGGCGGCTGCCGGCGTGCATGCACCTGTTCCACGTCTGCTGCATCGATATGTGGCTCCGCTCTCACTCCACGTGTCCTCTGTGCAGGGCCACCGTGGAGCCTACCAAGGTGGCGTCTTCAAAGGAGGAGGCGTCTCCGGTGTAAAAAAAAGCCTGGTGCCGTAGTCTTCCGTGGATGTTATTAGTGGGAGGTCTTTCCCACACATTGTGCAGTGTGTAGAAATCTCCGGTGTAAATGAGTAATGTAATTATTCATCGAAATTGTGGAAATATAAACACTACATGATTTTGAGCATAATTTAGTATGTGATGCACACGTATAGTTTGATATAAAAGTTTGGTTTTGAATGTTTGAATATGGATGAGTTTATTCTTAATCTTCTTATCAGAATTGAGCTAAGAAACCATTATAAACACCTGCAAATTCTTTCGAAAAGCTAGCCCCACGATGATGAAAGAGTTAGAAGCTTGAAATGGTCACTGGTTGGCTCTTGGGATTGACTTGTTACAGAATAATTGATGAGAAGCCATCTTCAGAGTCAATGAACTTCTTTCTCTCTTTTTTATCTATCTTCTTGTAAATTAGTAAAAAAAGCATTCTTCAACATCAAAGGAAATCCGCATCTATTCGGTGACGATCTCATTGTTTCCCTTAACTAGACAGAGTAATTGAAATTGTCGTGTACTATATGACGTTAGTAGTGACACACTGTGTAGCGAAAATGGTCCCATATGTCATTTGTTCGATTTTGAATTTGGTGATTCACCACAACATGACCAATAGGACCAATCATATTGTTGAGCATGTCTTTGTAGACACTTCTAGGTTCCAAGGATAAAAAAATGCCACATGCCAAAATGAGAAGATAGTATATATTTTGAGGGTCTACTAAACCAAGGAAGAGAAGAGAAGAACAAGACACCATTAGATGAACCGACGATAGCTTAGAATAAGACGTCGGTGTAATGGCCGGATGAACTGGCACACTGTGTAAGGAGGCTTAGTCTACACAGACCGTCGGATGAACCAACAATATGTTTTTAGTTGCACCGGATGAATTCAGGTCGGTAGCACCTGATGAACCAACGGCATGGGTGGTTCGACCGTCGGTCTATCCGATGATTTATGGAATCAAGACAGAGGTGTTCTGAGTCAGAGGCATTAAGCACCAGATGAACCGATGGTCAAAAGGAACGGTTCATCCGACGGCTACGAAATTGAAGACAATAAGGTTTTGGCTGCGAACATATCAGCACCAGATGAACCGACGGTGCGTCTGTTGAAGCGTTAGATGATGTGTCAACGATCATGTGCGGTGGAGGGTAACAGCTAGTAGCACAGGATGAACCGACACCCGGGAAAAGCATAGTGTCAGATCATCTGATGGTATAGCTTTTTACAGCTTTTAGCCAATGGCTCTTTGGACGCCTTGGGTTATTTTTACCCCCTTCACTCGCCCATTTGAAGTGGATGGATTTTGTGGAAGTGCATAGGAGTGTAAGACACTTAGAAAATCATATCCAAGCCATACAAGTGCTAAATTGCTCATCCAAAGACTTGCACATGCTTTGTGTGTGTGCTCAGTGCTAGGCTTAGCTTAGAGCTGAGTGAGTGTAAGGTGTGCCTACCTTGTGAGGTGATTCTTGAGTGGATCAAGCTGTACGAGGTGCGCCGGCAGCCTTGGGTTCTAAGTGGCTCACCGTCAATTGTCTTCGACCCTCTAACTTGGTATGGAGTGGCGAGGACACTTTGTGAGGGCGACGTGGAGACCCCCGTGGAGAAGCTCCTTAGTGGAGGCGACATCAAGGTGACCAACGGAGCTTGGCGAGTACCTTCGTGGAGAGCCTTTGTGGCTAGTCAAGTGGTGCTCTTGGGAGAGACTTGGTGATCGGGAAGCAATACTCTTGTGTGGAGTGCTTCAACAACGTGGACTAGGGGTGGCTTAGTGCCTACCGATACCATGGGATAAATCACGTGTCAAGAGTTTGCTTCCTCTCATCCCTCTTATGTTTCCGTATTACTCTTTCTTGCAATCATTGTTTGCCTTTACTTTCCTAGAGTAGTATCATACTTGGATTGGCTATAGGTTGCAAAACTTGTTTTGGTATGAGGGTTTCACACTAGATCAATCCTAGATTACACATCTATATAGAAATGATCTAGTTTACTTTATGCAAAGTAGTAGAAGCCATAGTTAAAGTTTTAAGTTGCCTGATTCACCCCCTCCCCATCTTAGGCTACGAGCATCAGATATGCACAAACTTTTTTGTCATTGACTTGTTGCAATATAATCAACTGTCTGCCTCACAGGACTGTCTTCTCAGTCTCTCAAATAAAAGAGCATATAGTCCCAAATACTAATACAGTATCAAACTATTTACAATGTGCTGACCCTTTTACTAGTCAACACACACGAGCGCCAGATCGCGCAACAATTAAAATCTTGAACTCACCGAGCCTCTATCCTGACAGGTCTGACCGGTCAGGGGCACCGGTTTGACTGGTTTGTGCAGAGATGCGATTAAACCTACGAGCGTTGCCTCAGAAGGGACCCTGTTGGAGATGGTATGCCTATAGTTGCTCTGAGGTCGGCAAGTCTACTTAGAACGTCTTTGAGCGTCGTTGAGACAAGCAAGAAAAAGGGTTGGAAAAGCTAGGGCTTGGACATTAAAGTTGAAGAAAGTAGTTTATCAATTGGGCAATAGCCTCAACCGGTCGTGGCCCTTCATATTTATAGGTGGGGAGGTCTTGCCCCGCAAGGAAATCCTTTACAACTCCAAAACCTCTAGGATTCCTCAACTCTACTCGAACTCGGGGCCCACCGGCCAGACCGGTGCGGCCGTTGCCAAATCGGCTATAGGACCCGACCGGTCAGACCGCCTAGGGATACCAGTCTGATATGTGGCATCAACCTGATCGACTTTGTGCCAATTTTGGGTGCGAACATATGCCCCCTTGTGTTTTAGTAAAGCTAGCTGTCTAAAATATTTCTAAGGTCGACGGGACATATTTCACCGGCCATTTTTGTTCTATGGGTGACTTGTATTTTAAATCAGCCATGTCCTATTAAGCGTCTTGCCAAACACTTGGATAAAATGTCTTCAAGTACCTCCCATTGAGTGCTCTTTGAAGCTACTGCCGTTGCAATGTTTCCACCATATAAGAATTTCGAGAACAAACTTTGACAACCTTGTACGGACCTTCCCAACATGGAGATCACTTGTCGAACTTATTACTCTTTGTCCCAATAGGTAAAATCGTCTTCCAAACCAGATCACCTACCCGAAAAGATTTGACTTTTACCTTTTTGTTGTATGCTCTAGCAACTCACCTTTAATATTTCTCAATTTCCTCCAAGGCCTCCAAACAATTGTCAGTCACCTCATCGATGTTGTCCATCATCAAAGCACAATATGTATCAACATCAAGATTATTTTGCTTTGCAAGTCTTTATGCACCTAGATTTACCTCAATGGACAAAACGGTCTCTTGACCATACACAAACTCATAAGGATTAACTTTGGTAGCCCCATGTCTAGAAATATGTTGAGCCCATAAAACTTTAGGTAATACCTCATGCCATCTTCTATGATTGTCCTCTATCTTCTTCTTGATGAGCTTCATCGAAACTTTGTTGCTAGACTCAGCTTGACCATTGGCTTGAGCATAATATGGAGATGAATTGAGCAATTCAATACCATAAGAATTGACAAACTCACACACCTCTTTAGATATGAATGAAGTTCTTTGATCTGTAGTCGAAGTCTGTGGAATGCCAAACCAATGTATAATGTGCCCGATAATAAACTCAATCACCTCCCTATGTGTCATATTTTTCAAAGGAATAGCCTCGGTCCACTTGGTGAAGTAATTAGTAGCCACAATCACAAAACAATTCCCCTTTGATGAAGGAGGGTGAATCTTACCAATAAAATTCAATCCCCATCCTCTAAAAGGCCAAGGCTTGATAATTGGATGCATCAACACAACATGCACCAACTAAACATCTCCATTCTTTTAACACTCTTCATATCCTTTGTAGTACTGGAAACAATATGCTATCATGGTAGACCTATACAAACAAGCTCGCCTAAGGAGCCACTTCATCTTGGGAGCCGATTGATGAGTACCACAAATCCCTTCATGAACCTCTGCCATAGCCAACCTAGCCTTAACAGGACCCAAGCATTTAAAAAGCAAATCATTCACGATCTGACGATACAATTCACCATTATCAAGAACAAACTTAAGAGCTCAACGTCGAAATTTTCTATCAACTGAACTGCTAGGATCTTGCAAATAATTAATGAGAGACCTTCTCCAGTCATCCACTTCGTTTTTATCATTAATAACCAAAAGGTATTCTTGACCAGGGGACTGGTCAGAGACATCGGTCAGACTAGTGTCACTGGTTAGACCGGTCGGCCGCGTCGCCTGACCAGTGCCTCCAAAGGAAAACACTCGGCTAAAAGCAACGATTCGTGTTCTTGAAAATTTCTTTTCTGAACGTTATAACTAGATGCTTGCTGAGCCAGAGCATTAGCTCTAGGATTTTCCTCTCGTGGCACATGATAAATGATAAATTCATCCATACAAGATATGATGTCTAGACATTTATCAAGATAAGAATTTAAAAAGCCATTTAGACATTGAAATACCTTGGAGACTTGCTGCACCAGTAGTAAAGAATCTCCATAAGCTTCCACATGTTTTACTCCCATGTCATGCAAAATTTCCAATCTAAATAGAAGAGCCTCATATTCGGTTTGGTTGTTAGTACATTTATGATCTAATCGGTTAAGAGCTTCAAAAAGAGCCCCATTTGGCGAAATAATGACAACTCCAACACCACAACTATCTTTGCAAATTGATCCATCAAAATGCAATTTCCATGGAGTAAAAGTAACATAATCGACATTAAAATCAAATTGCTTATCTACTTATGTCCAACAATAAAGTGGTCCACAATTTGACCTTTCATTGAATTTAATGGCTCACAATGTAAATCATATTCAACTAAAGCATAAGCCCATTTGCCGACTCTACCAGTTAAAATTGGTTTATGCAACATGTATTTAATTATGTTGGTTTGACATGCTACTATGTAAGTACATGGTAGTAAATAATGCCTCAACTTGGTACAGTATGATATAGTGATAAACACAATTTCTTAATAAAGGTGTACCTTGTTTCGGCGTCCAATAATCTTCTACTCTCATATGCAACAATGTACTCCTTGCCTTCAGTTTCTTGAGTCAAAACACCTAATGACATCCTTCTAAGCCGCTACATATAACTTGAAAGGAATTCCACTCTTGGGTGCTTGAAGGATGGGTGGTGAAGTCAAATAGCTCTTGATCTCACAAATTCCTCTTGATGCTTTGCCCCCCAATTGAAGTCAATATCATTTTTAACCGAAGTAAAGGAGTAAAAACATTCAACTTCTCGGACAAGTTACAAATGAACCTCCTCAAGTAATTTACCTAGCCCAAGAACTTTTGTCAATACTTGTTACAAGTAAGCGCCTTTACATTTCGAATCACCTCAGTCTTTTTAGGATCTATCTCTATGCCTTTCTCATGCACAATAAAGCCTAGAAACCAGCTGATACACTAAAAGCACATTTGAGTGGGTTCATCTTTCATTTGTAGCGACACATTTTCTCAAATGTCAATCTTAAATTAGCTAAATGAGAATTTTCTCTAGCCGATTTGACAACAATGCCGTCGATGTAAACCTCTACTATGATGCCAAGCAAATCATGAAAAATTAAATTCATATCCCTTTGATAAGTAGCACCCGCATTTTTAATCCAAAGGTCATAACCACCCACCAAACAAGCTAAAAAAACCCGGACAAATGAAAGCCATTTTGGATATGTCCTCTTCGGCTATAAACATTTGATTGTAACCAACATTACCATCAAGAAAGCTAAGAATTCAAACGTCCGGATGCAGCATTAATAAGAAAATCGGCTATAGGCATAGGATATTCATCTTTAGGAGTAGCTCTATTAAGATAACTAAAAACAATGCAAAGACAAAGCTTTTTTGTTCCTTTTTTCTAAACAGGCACAATATTAGAGTCCAATCAGCATAACGATAAGGCCTAAAAAACTTAGCATCAAGCAACCAATTGATTTCCTCTTTCACTCGGTCATCAATATCAGGATTAATGTTTCTACGAGGTAGTTTATAAGGCCTTAAACCAGGTTTAATAGGTAAACAATGCTCAACTAGATCAAGACTTAAACTAGGCATTTCATTGTAATTCCATGCAAAGTAATCAACATAATCTTTTAAGAACTTTATTAACTCAGATTTAAACACATGATCAAGATTCCTGTTTAAAATGTCAGCCTAGGTACAGTGCCATCACCAATATCTACTTCCTCTAGAGGATTATCCGACGTAAACCCTTGTCCCAACTTGTTCAAATCACCAAATTTTTCGATGGCCTCACACATATCGTTCTTATGCGCCTGATAGTGCTCTCGCCTCTGCTGCAACCACTCTAGATTTGCATCCATCAAATCAAAAGAGATGTTGTAGCCTAATCTCTGATCGGCTTCATAACAACAGTAGCAAAGCCATCTTTGGTAGAAGCAATAACCTCTAAATCAAATAAATCTAAACCAGTTACACTAGGTGAAAAACTCGCTTTGGTAACAGCCATAGATTGCCTTTAGTAACAGGCAATGCGCCTGTTACCAATCAAGTGTTACAAATAAGCTAAGAAAGGTAACGGGAAGATGCCCGTTACTGATAACACATATTCGTAATGGGCATAAAACAGCAACCGTTACCACAACTAGCCACCGGTCACGTGAAATGGCTGTTTCTCTGGTCCTATAGAGAACTTTGGTAACGGGCACCAAAACAAAGCCTGTTACAGGAACTCAACATCAGCGACGCGTTTTATGAAACTGCGTCTCCGATGTCTCGACGAAATGATACATGTCAATTTCACGCGCGTCTCAACACCACTAGTATTCATAACGGGCATCAAACAACAACCGTTATCACAACTGGTCACCGGTCACGTGAAAATGACTGTTTCTCTGGGCCATCAGGGAACTTTGGTAACGAGCACCAAAACAAAGTCCGTTACTGTGAAATCAATATTGGAGATGCATGTGGTGAACCCGCGTCTCCGATGTCTCGACGGACGAGCTATGTTGTGGGGCCCACCAGTTAGTATTGGTAACGGGCTTTTACGGTGCCCGTTACTTTGTTGGCATGTTTGTAACTGGTGTTACAATTGATCCCGTTACTCACTGGTCTTTGTTTGTAACGAGCTTTAATTAACACCCGTTACAGATACGTAGGCCACCCCTATAGTAACCTGCTGCCTGCTTGCCGGCTGCATCCTGGATCCAGCCAGGATTTGGCAGCCATCAGGGGCTGCATCCTGGAACCAGCTAGGATATGACTAAATTCACAGAAATTAGATCCAACATCAAAATTCACAAAAATCCACAATTCACATGCATCATATGACAAAATTCAGCATCATCATCTCACAAGGAGGAATGCAACAATATCACAAAAATTCATGGACGAGGAGGAATGCAAAAATTTCCTAGTCACCATACATAATCTGAGCCCACACAGTTTCATCAGCATGAAATTTTCCTCTGGCTGCGATCACCTGTTCCATGAGGAATGTGGCAATTCTTTCACGAACATCTGTCAACAATGATTTGTTGAGAGGATGCTCATCTAACCCTAATCTCTGGATATAACAATGTCACTAGTCACCACACATATATAGGTGGTTACCAAACATGTGCAGTGCTAATAAGCAAGAACTGTGCTCAGTTGCAGGTTTTACAAATGAAGATCCCAAGAAAGTACCTCCATATGTGGGCCTCTATCTTTTAGTTGAAGCATGTGATAGGCACAGTAGAAGCCGCAGAGTCAGGATCCAGTAGGTTGTTGGTGGCACTGCAATAAATGTACAAAGAAAAATAGTGGTGATCGAGAAGAAATAAACTCAAGCTTTAGTACTAGCTTCCACAGGAAGGAAATATGTGGTATGTACCTTAACATCTTTGATGTGTTCCAAGGGGCCAAGGCGCAAGAACTTCTTTTTGCCGCAGTAACGTTCCCAAGCCCTACAAGGAAACAAGCAACAATGGTTAGGACACTATTAATAATATACTCTGTACAGTTTGTTGAGGAATGTCTGCAGGTTAAGAAAGAAATAACTTACTCATTAATGATTTTCTCGAAAGGGTCAATGTTAGTATTAATTGTCTTCAATGAATCAAGATAGTAGACCTTCCGCTGCTTCAGAACGATCGCCACTGCAATCCAGTGGTTCGTACTGAGATAAGCAGTAAGCATTAAATTCTTTTTAGCATTGAAGGCATTGAGCATATAGGACACAGAGAAAGCAAGAGTGTTATTCGTGCTGTTCAACGTTGTTGAGCAAAGGCATTCAGGATCAAGGAAGCCAACTGCAGGGCCCTTGTTCTCAACTTCAACAGTCATA
Source organism: Cenchrus americanus (assembly GCA_947561735.1). Taxonomy (NCBI): domain Eukaryota; kingdom Viridiplantae; phylum Streptophyta; class Magnoliopsida; order Poales; family Poaceae; genus Cenchrus; species Cenchrus americanus. The sequence continues at coordinate 201,095,521 of OX387240.1, forward strand.
TTCCTATTAGTAAGAAAAAACAAAGTGTTAGGAGGCAAAATACATGGTAATAAGGATGATGTGAGGTAAAAAGCACATTTCGATAGAGGATGTGATTAGTGAGAAGCAGATTAAATTTTCAAGCAACTTACAGGATGAAGCAGCGAAGAAGTGTCAGATCCAAAGCATCCAAGTTGAAGAGATCATACAAATCACTGAGTTGCACACGTAGCTGCTGGAGTTCGTTTGACCATCTCGGCGGCCATGCACTGCTGTCAGGCTGAAGTGCGACCATAATGTGAGAATCATCATCTAACTTACAACATTGCATGTTGAATTTGTGGACCTTTCTGGTAAAAGGAGCAACCTTTTTGAGATCACCATCAGTGAGAAGGCTCTTTCTGAATTTGTAATTTGGGTTATCCATAGCCCAAGGATTCTTCTCGGTGTCACTCTCAGATTGCTTTGGGTTAGTCATATACCAACGATTCTCCTTGGTGTTTCTCTTAGAGGTTTTATTTACAACAATTTCCTTTTCCTGCTGCTTTGAGATGGCTGAAGAAGGTTTCTTAAGGGCTTGCTTGCCTGCTGTAGGTGGTGTAGAGCTTTTATTTTTGGCAAGTTTCTCTTCTTACAACTTTGAAATGGCTGAAGGTTTCTCAAGGGATTTCTTGCCTGCTGTACGTGGTGTAGATATTTTATTTTCGGCAAGTTTCTTTCCTTGCTGATTTGAAATGGCTGAAGGTTTCTCAAGGGCTTTCTTGCCTAGTAGTGTCTCACCAGGAGCTATTACAGAGGTATTGGGCTCAGATGTACCTACAACTTTCTTCTAAGTGTCGCCGACAAATTTATCAACACCAGCCAACACATCACTCTGGTTAACTGGTAACAGTGGTGTCTCACGAGGACCTATTACAGAGGTATTAGGCCTAGATGTACCTGCTTTGGCATGGTTGTTTTGAGCACTTCCATTTGGGGGTGTAGGTTTTGTTGTTTTATGAGGAGGAGAAGGAGGAGGAGGTGGTGGGTGTGGTGGTGGGGATGGAATATTTGGTGTCTCTTGCGGATGTGGGGATGCAAGTTTTTCTGTTTTTTCAGGACTAGGAGTAGGTGGGGATGGAATGTTTTGTGTACCTTCCGGATGTGGGGATGCAAGTTTTTTTTGTGTTTTCAGGATGACGAGGAGGTGGGGATGCAAGTTTTAAAGGATGAGGAGGAGGTCCAAATGGAACAAGTGTTACAGTATGAACTTGGGAACCATCTGAGGAAGGAACCTGTACCGTACTGTGTGAACTACAAGAAATCTGTATCGTAGCCTGTGAACGAGATTTACATGTTGGTGCTCCTTTGATGTCAATCCGACACCTTCTCCACTGTAACCTCTGTCCTTGAGCTTGTCCGAGTTTCATCACCTCATCATTAGGAGGGTATTCCAATAGTTCATCCGCAAATATAGTATATACAGTGAGTACTTCAACCACAACACAGTCTTCATGAATCGGGACTGTTTGTAGCGTAGTATCCTATGGATGAACAAGACCAAGTGCAGCCTCACATTAAAGCCCCCTCCACATGATCGATAGGCCACAGTGTGTGGGTTCAGTCAACATGCCTATAAGGTCTTCATGTGTATGATCATCACAGCGCACCTCCGTCGCCAACTCTGCAGTGCCATCGATCAAACCTACATTATCTACGGACGCACAACTGCTCTTCAGTGTGGCGAGTGAAGGGCTTGCGCGATTGGACATTGGTGACAACACCATCTGGTGACAACACACCTCTGCATTTGCGTGTTCTGCATCCGCATCTCAGCCACCAGTTCTTGCTTGATTTGTTACTTTATCTTTTCTGTATCAACTGATGCGTCGGACTTCGTCCTCTTCCTCTTCCTGTACATCTCGACGTGCTGAGGCCATGCATACTTCCAGCCCTGGTAGCTGGAGACACCACGCACACGACCTGGTTGTTTAGGGCGGCCCAAGCACTGACTTAGCCCATCATACTCCCTCTGCCCTGCCATTCCTAAAGATTTTGCACATGCAATCTTCTCCTTGATGTCCGCAGCCAATTTTTCTACCTCTTTGTTGTTGAACACTATCACGGCAACACGGTCTTTAATCTCTAGCTTACTCCTTACTTGTAGCCAATTCTTGGAACGATCGTCAGGGTAGGTGTCATATGGGTTGGGGATACTAGCTGCAACTAATTGTCTGTCCTCTTCCTCCCATCGTTCTAGTTTCACAGTATAACCAGCTGGACCCATGTTGTGCTCGCTTGTGTTCCGGCTTCGGAGTTCTTTGAACTTGACACTAGCAGATGAGGCTTGCTCAGTTTTTGCCTATTTCATGAAGTCCTTCCACTGTTCTGGGACAATAAACGGGTGCCTTGTAAATGGCTCAAGTCCTTTTCTGATAAAATCTCGCCTAAGCTGAAATCTGAATTGTCTCCATGCCTTGGCTGCCGTCTTCTAGAAAAGCTTGAATGCCTGCGGTTTCACATCTACCTAGAACTTCAACTGTTTCTGCACATGCATATCAAACAAGTCCCACTTTTCATCATTGCTTAGTTCTTTGATTTCCGGCAAGTTCAAAGGTATCTTTTGTCTAGCAATGAGCCCCGCAAGCGTCTTGAACATGCGCTTTTGAGTCAATGGTACTGGCATCCCCACTACGTCGATCTCAGTGACTATCATTGTGTCACTTGGCCACTTTGTGGATGTCCTTGGTGCTCTGCCTCGGCGCTGAGCCCCACCCATATGGTCTTGTTGTGCACTAGCAGTGCCATAACCCTCTTCTTCATCTTGTGGCCCAGGTCTATAGTCCTCATCAGATTTGTCCTGTGAATTAATAGTCAAGGGAATTACAGTAACTACTTTCGCCCACTGTAATATCATTAGTTCTTGGTAAACCATTAACATAAATGGAAAATTCAGTAACCAAAAAATCAGTTCAGGCAAAGCGACCATACCATTTTAAAGAGCAAGATGCAGGCTGCCTCGGCTGCTGATGAGGTACTTATTCAACTTGGAGAGAATGTGCAAATGTACATAGGAACAAGATCAAAACCAAATATAAGAGTCAATCTAAAGGGAAATGCTAAGTATGTATAACATCGACAGCTAAGTATGTCCACATGTACTTATACAAAGGAGCCACGACATACCCTTCAATTCCCACAAGTACAAGTATATTTATACACATTTATATAAAAAGAAAACCATACACACACATATGTTGTATACTTGATTATCTGAACGCATGTGTGCTGCAAAAGCGCGCTTGGCCTAATTCCATAAACTCGAGCAAATATACCAAATTACGTTATTACTTAATTGTTGTTAATTTTACAATTATTACTGAGTTGGTAGAATGCATTATCGAATTGTATATGACATTTTTAGAGTGGCATACCACAAACTCAAATCCTAGATTCGCCACTGACCTTCGCACTGCCGGAGCGGAGGGATCTCTACTCCTCGTCGCTGCCTACTCACTGCCACGTCCTCATCCTCGTGTCGACCTCGTGACTGGATCCCTCCTCTTCCTAGTCGTTGTCGTCGTCGTCGCCGCCACTGCTACTGGGTCCCTCCTCTAGATCTCACTGTTAGAGGTATGGTGCGCGTCGCACTGAGCGTGGTGTGGCACGCGTCTTAGTGAAGGGGTGTAGCGTGGGTCACGGCATGGGGGAGGTGAGGGGGACGAAGGCGAGGGGGAGAAAGTGGCGGCAGCGGCGCGAGGGGAGAGTGGGAGGAGACTGCGTTAGGGAGGCGTCCTTCCCAACTAACCTAGTGCGAGTGGGCTTGTGTGGGCCTTAAAACGAGTAATGTAGTTCACATAACCAAGCAAACTAACTCATAACAAACATATTCACATCTGACATGCATCAACAGGGCACATCACCAAAATAAGACTGCATCAGCAGGGTGCATCAACAAACTAGATTGTTGCTGCAAGGGAACTAGTTAGCTAGCTAGATGGCTTCTTTTGTGCTACTGCCTCAAGTTTAGCTAGCCTTGTTTCAAGCTTTGCAACTCTTTCTGCCAGCTCAGCATTCTTCTTTAGAAGTTCAATCTCCTGCCTCTTTTGTGCGCCTTTAAGATGCTCATCCTACTTGTCGATTCCTTTCCAGATGTAGTCAATGTCATCCCGAGTAACAGCACGGTCCTAAAACAAAGGAAAAAATTATATTGATGCAAACTTCATAACAGTTGTAATTTACAAGAAAGTTGTTTTAGCTCTAACTGGTTTCAAAACTTGCCTCCTTCTCTTCAGCTGATTCCTTGAGCTTGTTGATTTCAGTCCAAATCTTGTCAATGCCATGTGCAACCACTTCCTACAACAAATGGAAATTGATGCATCAGAACAATTGATCAGTGAAGATGTGAAGGTACAAGGACAAATCTCGGGCGTGATGGTTTCAGAACTTGCCTGATGGTCTTCGAAATCGTCACCAGAGTTGTTGCCGGAGTCGTCACCGGAGTTGTTGCCGGAGTCGTCGCCGGAGGAGATGAGGTCTACCAGCACCACTCTTGTGCCCGGGTCGTCACTGGAGGAGTCCGCGCTCACCTCAATGCGAGTGGACTGCTTCTTCCTTCGCGTTGAGAAAAACAACCCTGCCTCTCAATGGCGAGCGTTGCTAGAGTCCGCCAACTTGGCCATAACGCGTGTGTACGGCTTCCTTCCCCGGCCCGACAAAGAACCGACCTCTTCCATGGAGCACCGAGGAAGACGCACGGGGACAGCGCGCTAGGACGGCTCCTCTTCGTCATCGCGGAGCCTCACTCTCTTGGTGGGGGCGGCAGATAGCACCGAGGATACGGATGGGGACGTGGCCGCGGGGCCTCCTCCTTGCAGAACCTCCCCCTAGAGTCGCGGGCCATACCTGTGACGGAGACGAGGCTGCAACAGTGACGAGGAAGGCAGAAGCCGGAAAAGGGGATAGAAGGCAGAAGGCAGGGCAGAGTGTTTATTCAAAAGGTTCGGGTGCGCAAATGATACGATGATTAACAAACACCCATCGCCAATGAAGGGGTGGGGCCAGGTCTGTTCAAATGAAGAACAGTTTGTGTTGATGGTGTATTTTGATACACCAAACATGTTCATTACACTTTGTTTTGGATTTGATTATTGAACTAACCCACCACTAGGAACACTAATCATATAACAAGTTCACCTTTGTGCATGCATTTGGAAGTGCTGTGTTTATGTAGGAAAACATGTACATAAAGGACGGATTCATAACAAGCTCAAAGGAGCAATTACAGAGTCTTGTTCTTGTTCATGAGCTTGATGGAATCAATTCCAATGGTGGCAAGGACCAAAGTGTTACAAAGGAACATCCCCGAGGATTGAAGCGTAACAGACCAGACTTCATGCACGGAGAGAACCTCCATCTTGGACGCGAGGATGACATCGTCAAAATGGTGCAAGTGGAGGGGGCAAAGGGCATAAATGCATGAGGACCCACGGGAGCGAAGGGGCGACCGAACCGGGCCGGGATGTGTTGGTGTTTTAGACCGGCAACCTACTAAGGGGAGTACCCGAAGTAGATGAATGTGGCCTCGCCGAGATCGGTAACTCGAAGGAAGAGACACGTGGCACACAATTTAGACAGGTTCGGGCCGTGAGGTGCGTAATACCCTACGTCCTGTATGCTGCATAGCTCTGGATTGATTGGGTACGATTACAAGATGATGCAATCCTACGCCATCAGATGAGATGATGAGAGAGGGGTCCCTGCCTCGCCATATATAGCCCGGGAGGCAGGGTTACAAGTCGGTTTAGGGAGAGAGTACTAGTCGAGTACGTCTAGGAATCCCCTATACAGTGCGGGACATGTACAACTTCCTAACCAAGTACTTCTCCTCTGTAGTCCTTGTGCTTCACGCCATCAGGTACCGTGCAGCGCAAGTCAGGTAGTCCCAGGGGCCCACCGAGTAGTCGGTTTTGGTACCCACCGAGGTAGTGGGCCCAGGGAGGTCCATACGACAAGCCCCCGAGTACTTTGTAGTCGAGAAGGATAGCTTCAACTAGTCTTGACGGCCTTAACGAGTAGTCCTCAAGCGTCCCCGAGTACTACAAGTCAAAAGTCCTCAAGAGTAGTCGAAGCATCCCGAGGCTGGAATGTACTCCAGCTGATGTCTGAGCAATCCTGAAGTCTTCTTGAGTAGTCCCAAGCATCCTCGAGTGCTGCCCTTGAGGTCTTCAACAATTCCCGTGTTGTCTTGAAGCCGAAACTGATATGGAAGTGCGATTGCAAAATCGCACTCCATATGGAGTAGCCCCCGAGCCTTAGGTTGAGTCGTAGACTCTGGCTGAGGGTCCATCTGAAGTTTTGGCAACAATATCCCGAAAAATCTGGAGAAAAAACCGAAGGACACATGGCACGGAGCCCCCGAGCCTTGAGTCGAGTACTTCCTCTCGAATTGAATGGTCATCTTGTAGAATGTGTCCTGAGACGCTCTTGAGTCTTGCCGCTTCCCAGGAAGTCGAGTAGAAGTAGCCGAGCCCCCGAGGTGCGGCGCGTCGACTAGTTGAAGTTGAAGGGTCACGCACGGCCGCTGAGTCAGCCAAGCGCAGACTTATCCATCCGGCCGTTGAGGGGCCGCGTTGACTTATAAATAGAAGCCAAACCCCTTAGGAAGGCTGTTGGTGCCTCATCCTGGCGGTCCCAAGATAGCATCGCTGGTGGACCGGTTGAAGGAAGCCCCCAGCCGGCTGGCGACCTACGTGAAGCATTTGACGAAGTCGATCCCGAACCAAGTGCTGGCCTTCATGAAGTCGTACTTCCCGAAGGCTCCCGTAGATGTAGTCACCGGCGGACTAGCCGCGAACTAAACTGACGAGCAGTATGCGGAGCTGCTGGAGCAGATGGCGCCTATTGCAGATCAAGTCGCCGATAAACTTAATCTCCAGTAGTCCTGTAATAGTTAGCTCGTAGCAGTAGTTGTACAAAAACAATTGTAATGAAATTGTTTAAGTATGAATGAAGAAAAACTTCCATCAATGAGTACTCGCTGCCGCGATCTTGGAGTGCGAAGTCCCATTGTGGAGTTGTCGCAAGGAGTTGTACTCGGTAGTAGTCCCGTTGAGGGAGGAAGACAATAAAGCAGTTGATGAACAATCAAACTTTATTACTGAAGAAGTACACCTGGATGGCCAGGGCTGTAGTTACAGGGTAGTCGCCAGGACCCGGAGGCCGCCTACGACTAAGTAGTGCTAAGGCGTGTAGCCGCTTACAGCAGTAGATCCGTAAGTAGCCGTATAGGCTGGATCTAGAAGTACATGGTCTCTCAGTAGACCGTTGCTAGAGTCCTTTGTCACTCGTCGCGAGCCGGGATCCGTAGGTAGCCGCATGGGCTAGATTCCGGAGAGGAGTAGTCGGAGGCCGGTGCCTAGACCGGAGGCCGCTTACGGCGAAGAGGTAGTCCGGAGGCGGTGCCCGGACCGGAGGGCCGCTTACGGCGGAGGGGGTCTTGGTGTAGTCGTGTAGACTTGAGCCCCTAGGGTAGTTGTGTAGACTAGGTGTAGAACCGACAAAGGCCGGTCGACGTTCCACGAGTTGTTGACGTCCGCGCCTTCAAGTGTCCGGGAGGCGGTAGGAGCCCCGGTCCCGGTCACCTTTGCAACTGTGAAGGGACCTTCCCAGGGCGAGCTGAGCTTGTGTAGTCCTTCCGTGTTCTGGATGCGACGGAGGACGAGATCACCAACGTTGAAGGAGCGTTCTTTGACGTTGCAATCGTGGTAGCGTCGGATACCCTCCAGGTACCTTGCTGATTGGACGAGGGCGGCGCAGCGAGCTTCTTCGAGCCCGTCGATGTCAACTCGTCTGCTGTCTTCAGAGACGCCTTCGTCGTATTGCTCCACTGCTGGTGAATCCTATATGACATCAGCAGGGAGGATTGCTTCGGAGCCGTAGAACAGGAAGTATGGAGATTGCCCCATTGGCTTGGAGGGCTGAGTACGTAGCCCCCAGAGTGCATTGGGTAGTTCCTTGATCCACTTGCCTCCTTTAGAGTTAGCAGCATCGTGTAGTCGCTTCTTGAGAGCATCGAGCACCATCCCGTTGGAGCGCTCGACTTGTCCGTTGGCCCGAGGATGGGCAACTGAGACGTATCGGACGTCGATCCCGCTGTTCTCGCAGTACTCCCAGAACTGGTGGTTGTTGAAGTTGGAGCCCAGGTGTGTTATGATGCGATGGGGTAGTCTGTAGCGATGCACGAGTTCATCCAGGAAGTCGAGTACTCTGTCAGCCTTGGGGCATGTGACTGGCTTGACCTCGATCCACTTGGTGAACTTGTCGATGGCCACCAATACTCTGTTGAATCCGCCTAGCGCAGTTGGCAGTGGCCCAATCATGTCGAGCCCCCGGCGGGCGAAAGGCCGGAGTTGGCGGTATGGTGACCGGCTTGTAGGCCGGGACGTGTTCTTCGCTTGGCGAAGATGCGGCACCCTTGGCACCTTTTGACGAGTTCTTCGGCGTCGCCCAAAGGCGAGGGCCGGTCGAGAAGCTCGTCGGAAGGCCTTGCTGACCAGCGTGCGAGAGGACGCGTGGTTGCCGCAGACGCCCTTGTGGATCTCCTCCAAGATGTCCTTGCCTTCTTGTATGGGGACGCACTTCATGAGTACTCGGAAGATGCACCCCGCCCGTAGAGCTTGTCTCCGATGAGGACGTAGGACTTGGCGTGGTGGATGAGCTGCTCGGCCAAGTTCTTGTCCGAGGGAACCTTCTCGCTCACCGAGGTAGTCGATGAAGGGTTGCCTCCGATCCACGTCAATCATCATGACCTCTGGCCAACCGGGGGATGCGGCGGGACGGTGGTCGGTTGCGCTGCTTCCGGAATGGATGGCGCGTGAAGCTCGTGGACGAAGACACCCGCTGGTACTTGAGCGCGAGTAGAGCCAAGCTTCAACAGGACGTCCGCTGCAACGTTGTTGCCACGGACGATGTGGTAGAACTCGAGACCATAGAACTTGTTCTCGAGCTTGCGGACTTCTAGGCAGTAGGCGTCCATGTTCTCCTTGTTGCGGTCCCGGGACTTGTTGACTTGGTTGATGACCACCGCGGAGTCGCCGTAGACTAGTAGCCGCTTGATGCCCGGTGAAGCCGCGAGGTGGAGCCCGTGTAGTAGCTTCGTACTCGGCTTTATTGTTTGAGACCTTCCGGAAGATGCGGGACGTACTTGAGTTGTTCGCCAATTGGAGAGATCAAGAGTACTCCTGCACCTGCGCCCTCGAGGTTGAGTGAGCCGTCGAAGTACATCACCCAGTGCTCTGGTCGCTCGGTTGGAGTAGGTAGCTGATTCTCCCGCCACTCCGCCATGAAGTCGACTAGAGCCTGCGACTTGATGGCTGTGCATGGCTTGAAGTCGATGTTGAGGGCGCCGAGTTCGACTGCCCACTTGGAGATTCTTCCAGTAGCATCTTGGTTCCGCAGGATGTCGCCGAGCGGGTAGTCGGTGACGACGGAGATCGAGTACTCCTCGAAGTAGTGTCGTAGCTTCCGCGAGGTGATGAGCACTGCGTACGAAGCTCTTGTATGGGCCTGGTAGCGTGTCTTAGATTCTGACAGGACCTCGGCCGACGAAGTAGGCCCGGGTCACCGGACTGGGTAGGCGTGGCCGTCTTCCTGCCGCTCGACGATGATGGAAGTACTGACCACGTGAGTAGTCGCAGCGAGGTAGAGCAGTAGTTGCTCGCCTTTGCGAGGAGCCGTGAGGACTGGTGGCTTCGATAGGAAGTCCTTGAGCTGGGCAAGGGCTTGGTCCACCTCTGGAGTCCACACAAACTTCTCTTGGTGCTTGAGTAGTTTGAAGAAGGGGAGCCCCCGTTCTCCAAGCTTCGAGATAAATCTGTTCAGGGCCGCCATGCACCCGGTCAGCTTCTGGACGTCTTTGATGGACGTGGGAGCTTTCATGCTGGTGATGGCGGCGATCTTCTCGGGGTTGGCTTCGATGCCGCGGTGGCTGATGATGAAGTAGAGTAGTTTGCCCGAAGGTACGCCGAAGACCCACTTGTTCGGGTTGAGCTTCCAGCGGTACTCGCGCAGGGATGCGAAAGTCTCTTCAAGATCTTCGATGAGGGTACTGGAGTTTTTGGTCTTGACGACCACGTCATCCACGTAGGCTTCGACGTTCTTGTTGAGTTGCCTCTTGAAGCAGGACCGGATAGCTCGTTGATATGTGGCGCTGGCGTTCTTCAAGCCGAAGGACATGGTCATGTAGCAGTACGTGCCAAACGGGGTGATGAACGCGGTCTTCTCCTGGTCTTCTTCCTTGATCGCGATCTGGTGGTATCCGGAGTAGCAGTCGAGGAAGCAGAGCAGGTCGCAGCCCGCCGTGGAGTCGATGACTTGGTCAATCCGCGGTAACCCGAAGGGGTCCTTGGGGCGGTGCTTGTTGAGGTCGGTGTAGTCGACGCACATCCTCCACTTGTTCGAGTTCTTCTTGCGGACGAGGACGGGGTTGGCGAGCCACTCAGGATGGAAGACTTCTTTGATGAAGCAGGCCACGAGTAGTTTGGCGAGTTCCTTCTTGATGGCGTCCAGTCTGTCGTCGGCTAAGCGGCGGAGGTGTTGTTGCTTCGGGGTAGCTTTAGGATCAACGTTGAGGGAATGCTCGATCAACTCCCTGGGCACCCCTGGCATGTCCGCTGGCTTCCACGCGAAGATGTCGCGGTTAGCCCGGAGGAAGTTGATGAGCGCTTCTTCCTATTTGGGGTCGAGACCCGCTCCGATGGTAGTGGTCTTGCTGCTGTCGCCTGTCTCGAGGTTAATTGTTTTGACCAGAACCTCCTCCGCTGGCTGAGGCTTGTTAGTTTTGTCTGACTTCTCCGGGATGTCGAGTTCACTTGGGGCAAGCTTCTTCGACGCAGTGTAGACTTCCATCATTGCGTTGGGTACTTGATTTGTGGAGGCGATCTCCACAGCTTCCGTGTCGCAGTCGTGCGAGATCTTCAAGTCCCCTTGCAGTGAGAGTACACATGCTGGGCTTGGCATCTTGAGTACCATGTAGGTGTAGTGGGGTACCGCCATGAACTTGGTGATGGTCGGTCTGCCGAGGATGGCATGGTAGGACGTCTCGAAGTCCGTGACCTCGAACTTGACGTACTCGCAAAGAACCCTTGGTGAGCATGTGTGTGATGTCGAGCCCCATCTTATTCAAGGTCTTGGTGAAAAGGACGTTGAGCCCGCTTCCGCCGTCGATGAGGACCTTGTTGAGCCTAGAGCCCGCGACCACCGGCTTCAGGATGAGAGGGAAACGCCCTGGTTCGGAGAAGCTGGTCTATTGATCCACGCGGGAGAAGGTAATGGGTACCTCCGACCACCTGAGAGGCGTCGGAACCGCTGGTTCAATGCTCATGACTTCTCGATGGGTAGCCTTTTGTTCCCGTCTGCTGGGTAGTCCACCGAAGAGGACGTTGACTGTCTTGTTGGGTTCCTGGAAGTCGTCATTGCCTCCTTCGTTCTTCTTCTTTCCTTTCTTGTCATGAGGGTGCAGTGGCTCTGGAGTACTCTTGAGTGCTCGCCTGAGTTGGTAGCACTACTCGGTGGTGTGGTTGCCGTCCAGATGCCACAGGCACTTCTCTTTCAGCAAGTCTTTGAAGCCGCCAGAGGTCTTCTTCAATTCTCCTTCGCAGGGTGCTGGATATCCGCGATAGTGTTGTCTGGCTTGCTCTTGCGGTTGGGACCCGAGTAGTTGTTGTTGCGACCGCCTTGGTTCCCGTTGTTGCCGCTGCCGCCGCCCGTGTTCTGCTTACTCTTGCCACGGATGGCATCGTACTTGGCATTGGCTTTGTCTTCTTCATCCGCCCAGGACGTGATCATGTCCTTGAGGTGGGGGATGGACTTGGGGCGGCAACGACCGAAGTATTCGAAGGTGCGGCGATGGTAGAAGCCGTCTTGGAAGAGGTCGATGACCTCCTTGTCGGTGACGTCGACTACGGTGGCGTGCTTGTCGAAGAAGCGGCGCATGTACTTGCGGAGGGTCTCGCCTTGTTCCTGCTTCACCATAGCCAGGTCCATGCGAGTACCTGATCGGCCTATGGCGCCCGCGAAGTTGCTGGTGAACTGCTCCTTCAGCTGGTCCCACTTGTCGATCGAGTGCTTGTCCAACGACTCGAGCCATGTGAGTGGGGCTTGGTCCAGGCAGAAAGGGAAGTAGAGGCACTTGGTGTCGTTGCCGCCGCCAGCGTTCTCGATGGAGAGGGCGTAGCACTTGAGCCACTGGATGGGATCCTGCTTTGCGTCGTACTTGGTGATCCCCAAAGGTTTAAACTTGTCCGGGAGGAGCAAGTTGCGAAGCCGAGGAGAGAAGGCGGGGAAGCCGTCGTTGTCGCCTGCGGTGGCGGACTTCTTCCGCCGCAGTTCTTCAATCTTCGGCGGGCGTCGTAGCCGCCTTGTGAGGCTCGGAGGCGTGGGCGTTCGCGTGGTCTCGACCGCCGGGACTACCCTCGCCGCCGGCCCTCCCGTTGGCCTCGTGGTTGGAGCTTCCGCCGTCGGCTGCCGCCGCCGCCAGGGTCACGGCCGCCGTCGCCAGGGCCGCGGTGAGGGATGATTTCACGATTGCTGTGAGGGTCCGCCGACGTTAGCACGAGTACGATTGGGCTGGGCCGGCAGCTCGGCTCGAGTACGGTTGCGGCCGAGGTCTGCACTACGACTTGTAGCCTCGTTGTCGCGGTTCCTGGCATGAAGTAAGCGTCTTCTGCGAGCTTGGCGATGACTTCTCCAGCGCGTATCCCCTGAGCTTGGCATGCGATCACTGTGATCGACATGAGGCATTGCTCAGGGGTGGTGTGTACCCTACTCTCTACTTGCTCGAGGGCCTCCGCAAGGTTGCGGATGGGTAAGCTGTCTTGGAGACGCCGGTGCCGTTCGTTCCGTCTTCTGTTGCGCTCACGTCAAGCGTCCCTGTTGGCGTTGGTCTCATCCGCAGGTGCTTCAGCAGACAGCTCGTCTACGGAGATGTCTTCGAGGTACTTGTCAGGTGCCGTCCCCGAAGTTCCTGGCGTGTCGCCAGCAACCATGAAGACTTGGCGATCGGGGTTGCCAAGACTGGAGTCGGAGCTCGCCACCTCGGTTGGAGTGTACTCCTCAGCTCGAGCAAGTGGTGTTCCCTCCTGGAACGGGAGCGAGTCGAGGTAGGCGACGTAGCGTGAGTCCCCGCTTATCAGGTCAGCGGGCTTGCGGTCTGGCCAGTAGACGAATCTCCTGGCCGGTGTGGACGTTATAACCAGCCTAGAAGCCGGCCCTGACAAGGGTTGTTCAGTAGTGTTGTCTTCGGACTCGGGATCCTCAGGGTCTGACCCGAAGTCGAACTCGTACGCGGAGTCCGAGTAGAAGCCGGAGAGGGGGTTGGAGTCCGAAGCGTGGCCGGGTATGGTGTCGGAGTCCGAGTTGTACTCGGGTACGGGCTCCTTGCCGGCCCGGCGTGTAGAGGGAGCCTCCGTGTGGGTCCTACAGAGGTTGCGGGGACCACATGCGATGGCTGAGCAGCCGGCTCGCACACGGTAGCCCATAGAGACGTCGAGTTCGAGTTGGAAGCGGATCCGAGCTCGAAGTCAGCGTGTTGGTCGAAAAGCGAAATTTCGCCGAACCTGCCGGCGAGTTCGCCCGTGACTACTTTAGGAAGCGTCACGAAGCCGGTCTCCGGGTTGGGCGGCGTGGTGAGGCGGCGTTGGAAGGATCCAGCACTGTCAGCGGTGCGGACCCATGCGCTGAAGACGAAGGTGTCTCCGCGGTTGAAGGCGACGGTTGGCTTGATGTAGACAGGAGCCGTCGAGTTCGCCATGTGATCTCGGGCGAGATCCCCTACCTGGCGCGCTAGCTGTCGATGTTTTAGACCGGCAACCTACTAAGGGGAGTACCCGAAGTAGATGAATGTGGCCTCGCCGAGATCGGTAACTCGAAGGAAGAGACACGTGGCACACAATTTAGACAGGTTCGGGCCGCGAGGTGCGTAATACCCTACGTCCTGTATGCTGCGTAGCTCTGGATTGATTGGGTACGATTACAAGATGATGCAATCTTACGCCGTGAGATGAGATGATGAGAGAGGGGTCCCTGCCTCGCCTTATATAGCCCGGGAGGCAGGGTTACAAGTCGGTTTAGGGAGAGAGTAATAGTCGAGTATGTCTAGGAATCCCGTATGTAGTGCGGGACGTGTACATCTTCCTAACCGAGTACTTCTCCTCTGTAGTCCTTGTGTTTCACGCCATCAGGTAGCGTGCAGCGCAAGTCAGGTAGTCCCAGGGGCCCACCGAGTAGTCGGTCCTGGTACCCACCAAGGTAGTGGGCCCAGGGAGGTCCATACAACAGGATGGGCCTGGGTCGGTCGGCCCAAGCCGGCCGGCCTGGCCCACTTCCAGCGTCGGTTCAGCCCCCCTTTCCTTTAACCCGAAGGATCTTCAACCCTAAGTTCGTGGAGGCGCCACCATTCTCAATACAGAGAGTCATTCACAGCAAGAGGCCATCCACAAGCTAGAGGGGGAGGAGGGAGATCTCTGGAGGAGGATCACCCAACTCTAAGGAAGCACCCACAAGTGGAGAAGAAGGAAGCCACCGTCGGAAGCGTCACCATGATCAATGGTGCCATGTCTAGCACCTTGATGGGGTAATCTTCTCATTTGTCCATGGGTTGTAATCGATCTTGAGATGTAATCGCTACTTTATTGGAACATCTATCTATCATCTTGTGTTGAATATGCTTTGATGTTTAAGGTTAGCTACCATGCCGTAAAGGGAAGTAAGGGTGCAATGCTCCCTTGGATCCATTCAATACGTCGTGTCCATCACAGGTCTAGTCACGAATACCTCCGCGTAGTGACAGTACGGGGGGAGGGAAAGGGCGAAACCGTGGTCACAACCCCCGATAGATTAGATTGGTTTTTCGTGCTTTAAGTGGTTGCATGTTCAAGTGTCATAGACCCATGGGCAAGGGTCTCTTTCATATCTTTTTAGCTTAATCGTTATCCCCAGTGTAGTGTAGTTGTTTTCTAGTTTAATCATAGACAGGGTAGGTAAGTTAGTGAGTAGAAGTAGATCAAAAACTTGTAATCCCCTTGCTCCGCGGATTGACAAGAACCTAGGGAATCCCATGGTGAAAAAGGTGTAGGTCCGTACGCTTGCGGATCGTAGGTGGATACGTCTTTTATCCGTCAACAATCCCTTTTTTCTGGCACCATTGCCAGGGAGCAAGCTAGTTTACATCGTTTGGTTTGCATCTAACTTTATTTTATATTTAGTTTATCATTTGTTTGCTAATATCTAACCCATATTACCTAGAAAACCACTTTTTTTGTTTTTGTTTTTATTTTGTTGTCTATATAGCGTTCATCAACCACCGCGTGGAAGAACCGGAGAAATCGCTATGTGATTACGCTAGTCCTCGATGTTAAGACATAAAAGTACAAGAGTCGGATTAGAAGCTCGAAGAGACCAAGTATGAGATCAAATCCAAGATCATCGAGATGGTGGCAACAACCCTGTTTGGAGGGATGGCTATGGAGAACCCATATAGACACATAAGGCATTTCACGACGCTATGCAACATAGTGCGTCAAGAAGGAGTTCCCGATGAATGGTAATGGAATCTCTTTCCCTCCTCACTTGCCGGTGAAGCAAAGACGTGGTACTTGTTTGCGTCCTTTGAAGTTGATGGCAATTGGAACAAGTTGACAAAGAGGTTTTGTGAGAAGTTTTTCCGATTAGCATGGTTCAACATCTAAGAAGGCAAGTGATCACTTTCACGCAAGGAGAAGAGGAACGGATAGACCAAGCTTGGAAATAGATTTAATGAGTTGATCGAACAAGGACCAAGACTCGGCTTCTCCGGTGACGTACTCTTGCATACATTTTTCTTTTCCCTAACCCCTAGTTGCTGTAAGGAATCGGATGCTCGTTAGCCTAAGAGTGGGAGGGGGTGAATTAGGCAACTTAAAACCTTAACCTATGGCTTCACTAATTTTACACAGTAGTAAACTAGAACATACTATCTAGATGTGCAACTAGGGTTGTTCTAGTGTAAAACTCCAATCCCAAAACAAGGTTTGCAACCTATAGCCAATCCTAGCATGATACTACTCTAGGAAAGTAAAGGCAAACAAAGATTGCAATGGAGTAAATGCGGAAACATAAAGAGGGTGAGATGAAGCAAACTCTTGACACGCGATTTATCCCATGGTATCGGTAGGCACTAAGCCACCCCTAGTCCACGTTGTTGAAGCACTCACACAAGAGTATTGCTTCCCGGTCACCAAGTCTCTCCCAAGAGCACCACTTGACTTGCCACAAAGGCTAGCCACTTAGGCACTTGTCAAGCTCCCTTGGTCATCTTGACGCCGCCTCCACTAAGGAGCTTATCCACCAAGGAAGGGGGTCTCCACGTCCCTCGCACAAAGTGTCCTCGCCACTCCACACCAAGCCGGAGGGTCGATGACGATTGCCAGTGAGCCACTTAGGCGCCAAGGCTTTCAGCGAACCTTGTACAACTTGATTCACTCAAGAATCACCTCACAAGGTTGGAAAAACCTTGCACTCACTCAGATCTAAGCTAAGCCTAGCACTAAGCACATACACAAAGCATATGCAAGTATAAGGATGTGAAATTAAGCACTTGGATGGATTGGATATGATCTTCAATGTGTCTTGAACTCCTCTGCACTTCCACACAATCCAGCAACCTCAAATAGGTGAGTGGAGGGGGTATAAATAGCCCAAGGCATCAAACTAGCTGTTGGCTAATGGCCACTGAAAAGGTAGCGTCGGATGAACCGATGCTAGATTTTCCAGGGCGTCGGTTCATCCGGTGCCCCTCCCACGTCACATAGCCGTTGAAATTCTCTGACACAACTGCTCCGACGCTATGCACCGACCGTGCGTCAGTTTATCCGGTGTTGAGGACCCCGCGTCCAAGTCGCCTCTGTTAGCTTCCACGTGACCGTCGGATAGACCGACACTTCACCTTGACCAAGGCGTCTGATCATCCGGTGCTGAAGCTTTGTCTTGCCGCGTCTCTGTCTTGATTCAAACTGAGCGTCGGATACACCGACGGTGTCCCCACTCAGACTGTCGGATCATCCGGTGCTACTGTCTTCGCTGCTCTTCCTCTGCAACTCGTCCGACGCTACTAAAAAATGGACCGTCAGTTCATCCGACGGTACCTAGGGTTTCACCCTGTGTATCAACTCGTCCGACGATTGCACCTACGCTTGCTATATTGATACCGTCGGTTCATCCGACGGTGTCTTTTCTTTTCCTTTTTTTGCTCGGTTTTGACCCTTGATTTTCTCATTTTGGCATGTGGTTTTCTTGCATCCTTGGGACTTAGAAGTGTCTACAAAGACATGGTAAAACAATATGGTTAGTCCCAATGGTCATGTTGTCATGAATCACCAAAATCGAACTCGAACTAATGGCATATGAGGCCATGTTCGCTACAATCTCCCCCTTTTTTGTGATTTATGACAACACAAGCAAAGCAAGCATAAATTTGCAAAAATTGACAAAACTAGAGCCACTTACACTTGCTTGGATGCTTACCATCATCCAAACTCCCCCTAGATCAACATTCCCCTTTTTTGATCTTCTCTTCCTATGTTCACATTCTCCCCCTTTGGTCTCATATCCTTGGAACCACTGCCACTAGCTTGCTTTGGTCTCACATTCTCCCCCTTTGAAATAAAATCTCCAAAAGTCCAAAACAAAAGGGCTCTAAGGAAACTAGCAAGTCCTAGCAAACATAGCTCAAAGAGAAATGTTAAATACAAGGGAGAAAGCCGCATGAACCATGATCCATATGTATGATATCAATGAAGATACCACATGTGAGAATAACTAAGGTGGATCACAAGCTCATGAGACTAGCATGATACGAACAAAGCTCCCCGTAAGTGTGTGCACAAAAAGATAGTGTGAAAACAAGTGCACAACTACAAACTTGTAGGACAAGGAAGCTTAGAGCATATCATGCAAGGAGATAAGACAAATCGTATGACTTGTAGATATCACTTGTAGTCTTTTGATCATTGCATACCTCTGGGGGTTGATTGTTTCTACCTTGTTGGCACCACATTGAGATGAGCCACTTGGAAATGATATCACTAGATGACACCACTTGAAAGAAGCTTGCATAGAAGACACTTGGGGTACCATAAGGATTAGGAATGTATGAGTACATTGCCTTTGAACTTATATAGAGACATAAGCTCGCAAGGACATGACTCAATAGCATGAGGCACATATTGCTATATTCACTCTTTTAGAGATGTTAGATCACATTGAGAGTGAAATAGCATTCTCTTAGAATGAAGCACCGCATCGGAACGTGTCGCCAAGGGACTACATAAGATAAGCTTGAAACAATGTTAGTCCCATAACCAAACCATAGGATGAGCTCCCCCTAAATGTGTACATTTAGTGTTTGAATCACCAACCAATTGTATGCACATTGTTTATGACAACAAAAGGGAAGCTAACCCTATAGCTTTCTCATGATGCAAAGAGATATATATGAAAACATGCACCATGGAAGAACAAGTGTAGCTTTCCTACACACTAATCAAACCATGTAAGTTGCTCATGGGTTCGCACATGACACAAACAACCTACCATATGTAAACACTGCAACAAATGCAACCTAAACAAGGCAATGGAGCTACAATGATACATGAGATCGGTTCAAGTTTCCATTACCTCAACCGGGGAACTTGGGCAATACATGTCCAACTTGCAAGCTTGGCTTCTAGGCTTGAATCTTCACAACTTCTTTGTGCCAAGCCTCCCAAGTCCCCGTACTCAAGGCCTTCAAGTGGCCTTTGGAACCCAAACCATTTGAGGCCCCTTCATATTGGTGATGACTTCCTTGGGCACCCAAATGGGTTGGTTCCAACCCCGCACCTCCTTCATGTTCCCAACCTTGTGTGCAACTACCTTCCCATTAGCCTTCTTCTTGATGACATAGGTGTTGCTCTTGGTCTTGTTCATGTGGTTGGGCTTGGTGTAGATGAGGGAGCTTTTGATGGTGGGCTTCAATTTCTTCTTTGCGCCCTTGTCCATCTTTTTGACAAATTGAGGGCATTTGTAGAACTTGTGCCCTTCTCCATGACACTGGTAGCAAGTCACGATTGCACCCTTCTCAAGCTTCTTCACCATGGGATCACGGTTATCTTGAGAAGGTTGGACTTTGCTCTTCATGTCTTGAGAGATGTCCCTTTGTTCTTCATCTTTCTTGCCCTTTCCCATCAAGCTTGCCAACCTCTCTCAGAGCCATTTCACTTCTTGCTTGAGCTCATCATTTTTCTTGCCTATGATACAATCATATTTTTCTACAACAACATTCTCATTGCAAGATGGTGAGCAAGATTCATCAATTAAATCAATGCAAGAAGTTGAAGCATCTACCTTGGAGATGGGAATTGCGCAAGGGATAGATGATTCATCAAGCTCAAAGGAATTACTTGTTTTAATCTCATTGCTCTCAAGCTTAGATTTTAGCTCATCACACTCCTTGCTAAGCAATTTGAATTTGCACAACAAATGTTCATAATTTGTAGCAAGGGTTCTACTAAGATCATTGAGAGCATTGAGTTCTTTAATTTCATTATCTTGTTTCTCAAGAATTCCTTTTTCTCATGGACTAGCTCAACAAGATCATCAAGAGAGGTGGTGTCGGATTCATCTTTACTTACATTACTTTCCTTACCTTTGGCCATAAGGCACATGTGTAGTGATGATGAAGGACCTTGCATGAAGCGGGTGGTGAAGTTCTTTCTTGATTCATCACTTGAGCTAGAAGAACTTGATTCTCCACCACTTGTCCACTCATGGACGGCGACAGTTGCTCTTTGCCTTGGTCCCCTCTCCTTGACCACCTTCTTCTTAGGCTTGTGCTCGATCTTGGTGAACTTGATGTGTTGATGATGACGCCCTTCTCTCAAGTGGACGTTGTAGCCGTACATGTTGACTTTCTTCACATACTTGAAGATCTTCTTCACATACTCGGCCGCCGTGGATTCAACCTCTTCATCACTTGCGGAATCTCCATCGTCACCATCATCACCACTCGAGCTTCCATGATTAGCCATCCTACTCAACATCTTCTCTTGTTGGCTTGAGAGAGCATGACTTGTAGTTGAAGAGGATGGTTCTTGGGGCTTTTCTTGGGGCGCCTTCTTTGACTTGGGCATGAGTTGAAGCTCATGTGCCATGATCTTGCTCAAGATATGAGATGACTTCAAATCTTCGAGCTTCTTCTCGTAGATTATTGCCTTCACCAAGTCATAATCGGGCTTCCGGAGACATTGAAGGATCTTGCGGTTGATGTTCAAGTCCGAGATGTCCTTCACACCCAAAGCATTGATCTCATTGACAAGCACATTTAGGCGTGAGTACATAGATTTGGCATTTTCATTTGCAAGTTGCTTAAAGCTATTGAATTCCTCAAGGAGACAGCCATAGCGTTCATTAGCAACTTCTTTTGAACCCTCATTTTGCTCCTTGATGGTTTTCCATAGCGCATGAGCATTTTCACAATTAAAAACTTTATTGAAAACGCCTACTTCTAGTGAGGTCAAAATGATACTTTTAGCAATCACATCAAATTGCTTTTCTTTCTTAGTACCATTTTTCATGCCCTCATCAGTGACTCTCCAAATATCAAGGTCCTTTGCTTGGAGATAGGCCTTCATGAGAACCTTCCACCGAGGATAGCTCGTGCCATCGAAATGTGGAGCCAAACCTAAGGTATCTACCCCTTTCATACCTCTATAGAGCAACTCACTAGGCGGTGAAGCCTAACCGTTCCAATGAGCCGATTTTCACAATTTACCAATCAAATTGGTGTTTCCTTGTGAGGGAAGTGAGTCCTGGCTCTGATAACACTTGTAAGGAATCGGATTCTCGTTAGCCTAAGAGGGGGGAGGAGGTGAATTAGGCAACTTAGAACCTTAACCTATGGCTTCACTAATTTTACACAGTAGTAAACTAGAACATACTATCTAGATGTGCAACTAGGGTTGTTCTAGTGTAAAACTCCCATCCCAAAACAAGGTTTGCAACCTATAGCCAATCCTAGCATGATACTACTCTAGGAAAGTGTTGACGCGAAATGTGCACCTAGCGCCAAGCACACAGCAAGCCGAAAAAGCTGGCTTCACACGTGCAGAAGTCACAAGACGTGCCAGTCAATTTTCCCTGAAAATTAACAAAAGACAAAAAAGTTAAATTCCAAAGCTTGGAACTTGCCGGGTGGTACCAGACAGTTCCATATTTACGGCTATAAAGCCAAATGAGATGACATATAGCTATAGAAAGCTATCTGCCAGCAAACTAAAACCATTCGGGGTCTTTAAAGAGGAAAAATAACATAGCCGAATGGATGACGTAAACATGATGATGATCGGTCTTTGTTTGGACAAAGATGCACGTGCGCAAGATCGCGACCGATGCTCGCGATGATCAACATTAAATAATGATTAAGGTAAAAGCACGAACATAAATGTGCAATAAACAAACATGCATAGGTCCAAAGCACTAGTCTACCGCATGTCTAGTTACTTTAAAACCCGTCGGGCACGACACCAAGCAAATCTATCCACCGCATGATACAACTTGCTTGGATTCGTACCACCTTCCACAAATAGATCTATCCACCGCATGATATAATCTAAATATGGAAAGCTAAAAGCATACATTATTTAAAGCATAAATTATGCACGTGTTTTACTCATGAAGAACATAACCGAACACAGCTGAACAGCCGATTCGGGATCCATGGAGAAGGAACGAACATTACCAAGTAAAATAAATCTATCAGATTGATTTGAAAGTCTAATCCACCGGATGACTAGCTCCAAAACAACCCAAAAACCTGCATCTACCGCGTGATACCGAGTTCTTTCAAGATTTATACGAGCCTTAGCAAGCTTGAACCCGCAACATGTGGCAACCTAGATCGATTCGGTTTCGGCTATCGGAAAGCACGTGATCCACGTGTCGAATTAACTAAAGTTTCCAACTCGACTCGCATAAGGATCATCAAAAAGGGATAAAGCCGATCCAAACCCATCTAGATTGGGCAAAAAGGTGTTACATGAATTTAAACATAAAGCAAAAACTCAAAGCAACACGGGATAACTTAATGAATCTATTGAATCTTGCCAGAATTCAATAGAGCCGATAACTAGCTTCAAGCTAGATCTTAGCCTACCGCATGGCTCATGACCTAACAAGAAACCCTCTTGAACCAAGCTTGAATCTACCGCATGACACTAAGCATGGTAACAAGACTACTTGCATCGATCTAAATCCACCGCATGATACTAGATATGATACAAGGTTGCCGGTACTCACGGAGGTCGACGGATCGATGAACCCTCTCGAAGAACTCGACAACACGACAAATGGACTCTAGGGTTTGGCGTAAAGCCGGTTTGTATTGAGAATGATTACGTATATCTCTGTTACATACATCCAGGGTTCATATTTATACCCTGCCAAGCACAACCTCGAATGGATTTGATGCCTAATTTATCTCTAAGCTTGATCGCTTATCCATCCATTCATCCTTTCCGCTTGAGCCACGTCACCGTATAATCCCGCAAAATCAGCTCAACAGTTCCTTTGCCGAACAGAAGCAGATAGCCGACCGTGGATTTTACTGCCGATTGCATTCTTTTTGGCCATGGGCCAATGTTTCTCACTTTGGCTGATGTATATATGATAACCGGCCTTGATGTCATAGGATCTGTGTACCCACACAAGTACAAAGGCTCCTCCAGGCAAACAGGAGTAAAAACAGGAGTTGGATATAAGAGATATATCCAAAAATATATGTCTGATGGCCCTTTGTCTGAAGTTGAGTACCGGGTCTTTCTGAACATGTGGCTATGCAGATTCATCTTCCGCGGCAAAGCCAATGAGCCATCCCTGAACTACATTGTAATGGTTGAGGACTTGGCTGTTGGTAATCTTATTCCTCCTGGAAAATACCTCCTAGGAAGTGTATACCATATGCTTCACCAGACCACCTACTTGATGCACACCAGCCAAAAGATCTCCTGTGTTAATGGCCCTTGGTGGTTTGTTCAAATGTGGTTGCAGCTATACATGCACCAGATCGTTCATATTGACCTTAACAACCGACACTTTCCTTCTGCCAATTACAAGGAAGGGGAAATCCAGATCACCAAAGGTTGCCAGACTTATGGAGAAGCTGCGTCAACCATATCCATCGGCCAAAACATTAGCCAACTTCTTGAGCTCTTCTTCAAGGCTATGCCAATCCCCTTTGGCTCCCATATCTGAACAATGATAACTTGACTCTCCCTTGTGAATTCAGTTTTGAGGCTGGATGTAATGATGTAAAATCCATAGCAATTTTCAACATCTTCATTCATCCATGCATCCTGCCAGCAGAATTCAGTGGAGGAAGGCAAAATCAGAGCACCTTTGAATACTTCCAACCAAATATGATGGCCAGACAACTAGGATGCGGCCAAGTGCCCCCAAGGCTATTCCTTCATGAATTCCTCAAGCCCAGAGAGGATATTAAGGAATCCCTGCAAGCAAAAATGGTCTTTGAGTATCAGTGCAACTCAACTGTTTATGCACCTAGGCCCTTTGTGCCAATAACAATAGCTCATCCCTCCTTTACTTCCTGGTGGCAAGAATTTCATGACCACATCTTCAATGTGCCAGTACATTCTCTTTGTCTTGAGCTAATGCCTGATTTCCAGCCAATTTTAGAGGTAATATACTTATTTTTTCCCTCCTTTTCAACTATGTCCCTCTTTACTGATCAGGATCCTTGCTATTCTCTGCAGAATACAGTACCTGCTCCTCTTGCCAGGACAATCTCCTACAACATTGTAGGCCCAATCTCTACCTTGGGATTTCATTCTCCCACCTTGGCTCGACTGATGTCCAAATATGCTACATCAGACCCAACTCTCATCAGTTCAACCTCTGATAAGAGGAAAGCTCCATCCCTAGTTGCTCCTCCAACTGCCAAGAAGAAAAGAACATCCAAAAGAGTACTTATTGAGGTTAACATCTTTTCCTTCCTGAGCATAAAATGACTCTTCATCCTGATCATCTTTATTCTTGTGTAATTTCAAACCATAACTCAGCCATCAATAACCATTACAGAATCTGCCAATCCTCCATCTACTGGTAAGATTTTCACCATCTTGTTGTCTTTTAACCATTTTTCTACATCGGCATTTATCCTCTACTTATTATTTGCAGAGGAAACATTGGTGAGTCAAGCTGTGGAGAGTTCTTCTCCTCAACATGTTTCAAACCCAGCTTCACCAAGGGTCCAGTCATCTTCTCTTCAAGCAAAAGCCTCAGCCTCACTAAGGATCCAGCCATCCTCTTCTCAAGCAGAAACTCCAACTTCACCAAGGATGGATCCACCTTCTCCTCAGCCAGAAGCTTCAGTCTTACCAATAACTCCACTAGCTTCTCCTCGGCTAGAAGCTTCAGCTTTACCAGGGACACCCCAAGCTTCTCCTCAACTGAACATCCAAGAGCCCCTCCTTGAGCCTGAAAGACTTCCTTCTCCAACTCAGGAGGCCATAAACGAGGTAAGCATGAATATTTATCTCTCTTATTCCCATCTAATAAATCATCCTTAATTTGGCAAGCTTTTTCTTTTCAGGATCAAGCTGTATCACCACCCAGCCTTTCTTTTACCGTGGACGATTTAACTACCGAAAAAGGAGATGAAGCATCCTCCAGCCAAGCTTTATCAGAGGAAAATCAAGCGAATCTGAAAGAAATCCTTTCTTTGCTGCAAAGGGATATCCAAGACCAAGTCAGGGACGTTGATCTTCTAGAAGAAGTGCTCGAATCCATCAAGAGCTTCCTGACAATATCAAAGCCTCACTAGAGCCTATCTCACAATTGGATAATCACTTTGCAGCAGTGAGGCAAGCTTTGAAGAATCAATCCTCCCGACTGGCTCTAGAACAACAGAGAACCAAAGCCAAGCAATTCGTGAAAGACTCGCAGGCTCAGATCCAAAACAATAAAGAATTGCTGGCCGAACTGCAGCCTGCACTTGAGTTGAAAATCATCAGGAAAGCTGCACTAGAAGCCGAACTGAAGAACTTGACAGCCGAAATCGAGGTTGACAAGAAGAAGGTAGCCGAACTTCCTGAATCAACAGAGAAAATCCAAAAGGAAGCTACAGCATCTCTGATTGAATCAAAACAACTCAAGACAAAGCTCTCTGCTCTATCTAACACCTAGGAAGCTGATCAGAAATTATTGGAGGATATCAAAAAGATGATATCAGATACCTCTAATGTAATTTCAAAATACTTGGGTGTATGATTGCAACAAACAAGTTGTAGCCGAATACTTCATCAGCTTTGCATTTTGCTCACCATCAGTTTTCACTTTCCAATATTTGTTTTACTTTATGAGCAATTTCTGGACGACCCATTCGGCAACTCTGGCAAAATAGTGTTAGATCCGAATAGCAACCCGACCGCAACACGGCCGAATTTCAGCTAGTCAAACCAAATATGACCCAGCTTGAATCCCAAACGACCCTACGACGGTTCGGTTAAGGGAGTCTCGCCACTTCCCAAATTTCTTGGGATATGCACCACGATCTCCGGCCACAATCTCTTTGCTAGTCCCATAAATAAGAACCTCAGGTGCCCCTAGCCTTTCACCAAGTCCTCTGCTTTCAAGCCTTTGCCAGTCTAAACTTCTCCTCTCTAGTACTAGTACTCCAAAAAGCCCCATGGCAGGCAGCAGCAACAGGCGTCGGGCCAGCAACGAGGCCGAAGGGAGCTGCGCTGGCGCTCGCCGGAGGTGGTGATCGTCGGTTTCTTTACAGCTCTTTCCAGATTTCTTTCTATTTATGACGATCCTCTTCGTGTTTTCAGGCTCATCCAGTGGAACCCTGCTCCTGCATCGGCCACGACTCCGGCCATGGTGGGCGACTCCTCGGGATCGTCCGGCCATTCCCACTCCTCCAGCTCGCGCTACAGTGATCACGACGCCCGCAGGTTCAAGGCGGAGCGTGATGAAACCCGGCACGAGTTGGAGGTCGTCTCCAAAAAGGCTGGAATCGCCGAGCTCGAGTGGGAGCACCAGCGCAAGCAACTTCTGGAGGCCATCGACGGTGAATCTTGTGATTTGTTTAATCTCAACTCAACTTTGAACTAACCGCCATTGCTCCGTAATTGCTGCAGACCGCGACGCTGAGCTCAACTGGCTGAAGACGCTGGTGAAGAAGCTGGCGGCCAAGGTGAATGCTCCCAGGGACACACCGGAAGCCCGCCTTGGCGCGGTGGAAGACCGCGTCGACGAAGTGGCCCTCCACGGCGTCCGCCTGGGCACCACCCTGGGCCTGGCTGCCATGGCGACGCACACCAGCGTCGACTACTCCACGCGACCGCTCGACTTCCATGGTGGCACGCCGGAGGACGTCGACGACATCGAGGTCATCCTGGAGCGCCTCGACAGCCACGACGATGCCATTGCCGATTCCATTCATCCCCAGTCTATGCTGAACAGGCTTTTTGATTAGTTTGTACTATGGATGTTGGAATTTTGGCAATAAATATGAAATTTTATCTTCTTTATTTGTCTTGTGATAATTTCCTTTGATTTGTGCATGCGAACTTTCACTGCTTTGAACGCATTTGGGAGCTTTTACTCTAGCCGAATACGCACAAACTCTTGTCCCTTGGCGTAGAATCCGCAGAAAATCCTTATTCGGGAGCCATGAACACTGTTCAGTGAAAAACTCTTCGCATTCAGGGAGAAACCCTGGCATTGGGTATTCCCATTAATGTACGCCATCCAGTCATCACTCCCGATGCGCTCTCACGGCTAATAAAATAGCCCCCTTGGTGCTCTGCAAATCCACTCGCATACACTTCCATCATTTCACGTCTTCTCATCCTGCTTCTGCAGAGAAAAACCCCCCAAGGCCATGGCGGATAAGGGAAAACAGCCAGTCGAGGAGAGCAGCGCCCCACCAAAGAAGCGAACCATTCTAAAGTGATCTTTATTCTCAATCCTTTTCTCTTGTTCTCGATTGCAATCTCATGATTCACCTTCCTTTGTTTTCAGCCTTGACTTGCTCCCAGAGGAAATCTTTGGAACTGAAGAGGTTCCTGAGTACATCCTCTCTGATTCCTCTGCTGAAGAAGAAGACGCCACACCAGAACAGAAGATCAACCACCAACTGCGCCGTCGCATCCGGCATCTAGAACACAACCTGCGGGACATCACCGCCCGCTGCAGTGTCGAACGCGAACGCCGCATGAGCTTGAAGGTGTTGGTAGGGGGTAAGATCTTCATCCTTATTTGAATCACATGCTTAAGTTTTAGATCTCACTTTCAACAAGAATTTGTTCCCTTTCTTCAGATGTTTCTGACAGGTACAACAACTTGAAAGCTTCCTGGGACAGCCTGATGGAAGCTGCAAATCACGACAATCCCTGAAGCTTCTACGTTGCAGTCACGGTGGTCCGGGTGCAGCTGAAGAGAGAAGAACTGAAGAGGAAAACGCAGAGTCAAAGAAATGAAGCATACTTTCGCTTCTTCCTCCAGGCCTTCTGCTTCCCACAGGCTCTCTCTTGTAATCTTTAGGAAGCTGGGTTGCCAAATAAGGAACCTGCAAGAAACGTTTGTAATGTAGAACATTTTTCGTGCTAAGGGCAATACACTTTAGTATTGGCCATCTCCTTTTGTCAGGATTTTTTGCTCCAAAGGCGGCTTCTTTCCCGAACGCCAGCTATTTCCAAGTTTCTGATGTTTGTAATCCTGATGCTTGCAATCAACGATCAACTTCAATACTAGGATAATATTTCTTCAAGTATCTCCCGTTTATAGCAGCAGTAAACTCTTCTCCTAGTAAAGTTTTCAAGATATATGCATTTCCAAGCGTACACCTGACTACCCGAAAAGGACCTTCCCAATTCAGGGACCATTTGCTGAACATACTGTACTTAGTCCCAATCGGCAGTAATGCTTTCCAAACCAAATCCCCTTCTGTAAATTGCTTGACTTTTACTTTCTTGTTGTAATACTTAGCAACTCGCATCTTGTTCTTCTCGATATTTTCCAAGGCCCTAAGACGAATCATATGCAAATCCTCTAACTCGTCCATCATTAAGCCACTGTAATCTTTGGAACTTAAATCCTTTTGCAAAACCACTCTCCTTGAATCTGATTGCATTTCCCATGGCAAAATAGCATGATGCCCGTAAACCAACTCATAAGGAGATGTTTTTGTAGCTCCATGAAGGGCCATTCGGTAAGCCCACAAGGCTTCATTGAGTATCGAATGCCACCTTTTTTGACTTCTGACCAATCTTCTTTTGTATAATTTTGATCATGATTTTGTTAGAAGCCTCTGCCTGACCATTAGCTTGGGCATAATAAGGAGAAGAATTTAACAATTTGATCCCCATGCTTTCAGCAAATTCCCTGAACTCTGAAGATGTAAATTGAGTTCCTTCATCAGTTGTAATTGCTTGAGGAATTCCAAATCTGTAGATGATGTGCACCTTGACAAACTCAACCATGTTTTCTGATGTTACTTTCTTCAATGGAATTGCCTCAACCCATTTGGTGAAATAATCTGTTGCCAAAACTACAAACTTATGCCCCTTGCTAGATGGAGGATTTATTTGGCCAATCAAATCTATACCCCATCCTCTCAATGGCCATGGCTTGATAATAGGATTCAAAGCTGATGCCGGAACTCTTTGAATATTTCCAAACTTTTGACAATCTTGACACCCTTTGTAATAGTCAAAGCAATCTTCCAGCATCGTCGGCCAATAACACCCAGTGTGCCTGATAACCCATTTCATTCGGTAAGCCAATTGATGTGCTCCACACAGCCCATTGTGCACTTCACTCATCATTTCTTTGCTTCTTTTTGACCCAGGCATTGTAGCAACAACCCATCTAATGTTTTTTAAAACAAACGTCCATCAAGAAGAACAAACTTTATAGCTTTATACCTGAGCTTCCTAGAGACCTTTCAGGATGGATTTTCCAGATAATCAACAATTTCTTTTCTCCAATCATCTTCTACTAGATCACTCCCGAAAGCACACACATCGTTGGAAAAAACTTCTTGATTTTCTCTATAATCTGAAGCACTTTGAGCCAACCTGTTTGCTTCTTTATTGTGTTCCCTAGGAATATGTTGTAGAATCACTAACTGAAAACTTTTTAAGATTTCCCTGCATTCCTCATTGTAATTCCTCAGGATATCATTTCTACATTCATATTGGCCATTCAATTGTTTTAAAACTAACTCTGAATCTCCATAAATTTCAACTGAAATAGCCTTTTCTTCTTTCAAGTACTGAAGCCCTCTAAGTAATGCCTCATAATCAGCTTGATTATTTGTGACAGTAGGTTGAATAGGGATAGCAAATTCAAACATCTCACCTCTGGGTGAAATCAATAAAATTCCTACTCCACCACCTTTGCCACATGAAGATCCATCAAAGAACAAAGCCCAAGGAGTAATCTCAAGCAAATTAATTTATGGATCATGATGTTCAGTAATGAAACCAGCAATAATCTGTCCCTTAACAGCTTTTGCCGATTCAAACTTCAACTCAAACTCAGACAAAGCTAAAATCTACTTGCCAATCTTTCCATTCAAAATTGGCATAGACAACATGTGTTTAATTACATCAAATTTTGAATATACAGCGCATTAGGCATTCAACAAATAGTGCCGAAACTTTGTACATGAGTAATAAACACACAGACAAAGTTTCTCCGCAGCCGAATATCTTGTTTCGGGATCAAGCAATTTTCTGCTAAGATATGCAACTACTCTTTCCTTTCCCTCAAATTCTTGTAAGAGGGCCGATCCAATGGTTTGGGAATCGGCCGCCACGTACAACTTAAAAGGCTTGTTCAATTGTGGAGGCACCAACACTGGCGGTTCCTTCATGTACTCCTTGATTTCATCGAAAGCCTTTTGTTGTTTGTCACCCCATACAAATTTCTGATCCTTCTTGATCCTCAACAGTGGAGAGAAAGGCAACACCTTTTGTGACAAATTTGAAATAAATCTTCTCACAAAGTTGATCTTGCCGAGCAATGATTACAATTTCTTGAGATTGGTTGGAGGAACAATTTCATCAATAGCTTTCATGCTTTTCTTGCCAACTTCTATTCCTCCTTCATGTGCCAAAAATCCCAGGAACTCTCCAGCTGAAACCCCAAAGGTACACTTGTTCGGA
The DNA here is from genome assembly GCA_947561735.1 of Cenchrus americanus. Lineage (NCBI taxonomy): Eukaryota > Viridiplantae > Streptophyta > Magnoliopsida > Poales > Poaceae > Cenchrus > Cenchrus americanus. The sequence goes on from OX387240.1 coordinate 201,125,742, forward strand.
TTCATCTTAAGCCCATGTTTTCAGGTGCACTCTAGAGTCTTCTTCACATCATCCAAGTGTGATGCATGATCCAAAGACTTGATCACGACGTCATCAATGTATATCTCAACAATTTTTGCTGATCAACTCATGAAAAATATAATTCATGGCTCTTTGATAAGTTGCACCGGCATTTTTCAACCCAAATGTCATGACAATCCACTCAAAAAGACCTATATGTCCAGGACATCTGAAGGCTGTCTTTGATATATCTTCTATTGCCATAAAAATTTGATTGTACCCTACACTGCCATCCATAAAACTAATAACCTTATGTCCAGCAGCGGCATCAACCAACAAATCTGCAATAGGCATTGGATATCCATCCATGGGTGTAGCTCTATTTAGATCTCTAAAGTCTATGCAAACCCTCATCTTCCCATTTTTCTTGTAAATAGGGACAATATTAGAGATCCACTCTGCATATCTACATGGCCGATTGATTCTATTAATCTCTCAACTTCCTTTTTCACATCGGTCAATACTTCATCTTTGTAGATCTTTCAGGGAGGTTGCTTGTAAGGCTTAAAACCAGGCTTGATTGGCAACCGATACTCAACAATAGAACAATCTAAACCGGGCATCTCCGAATAATCCCAAGCGAAGCAATCTTTGTATTCTTTCAATAACTTGATCAACTCTTTTCTGAAACTTGAATCCAAGTTAGCATTGATAAATGTCGGCCTTGGCTTGTTACCATCTCCAATATCAATTTCTTCCAATTTGTCAGCCGACATGAATCCACGTCCTAACTTTCCTTCAGTTCCATCAATTGGATTCTCCATTAAAAACTGCTATAAGAGCCGACTGCTTGAATCGGCTGTTGATCACTGCTGACTGGTTCAACAGGACCTTCACCCAAGTCTTTGCCTGAGAAGCAATCTATACCTTGATACTCCCAAAAGGCTGGTTCCACGTTAGCCACGCTTACTGAATCATCAGCTTGGACCACTTCTATATCATCATCCACCCATTGAACAAGCTGTTGATGCATGGTAGATGGGATGCAGCAATTTGCATGGATCCAGTCCCGTCTAAGCAGCAAGCTATATGCCCCTTTGCCCTCAATGACAAAGAAGGTCGTAAGCAAGGTCTTAGACCCGATCATCAAATCCACATGTACACAGCCCTTGGTGTCTGAAGTATTCCCAACAAAATCATTCAGAACTATACTTGTTGGCGTCAAATCCCCAGGGCCCATGCCAAGCTTCCTAAATGTAGTCTACGGCATCACATTGACCGCAGCTCCACCATCAACGAACATCTTGGTCAATGGCTTCCTATTGACATGTCCTCTCAAGTACAGCGGTCTCATATGCCGATTCTTGGATGGCTTGTCAAAGATAGCTTGCTTGGCTAACACTAGTTGTGCCATCAGCCCAAATTGCTCAGCCTCATCAATGTCTGGCGACGTCTCTTCCTGCACAACCTGATTAGCCGGAGCCATGAATTCATTCGGCAAGAAGCATACCATGCACGTAGGAGCCGAACGACCAGATCCATCAGGCTTGTCTAATGGACGCCACACCTATTTCCTCTTGATCCCTGCCTGCTTCAACTCCTGATTTCTCAAGCATTGAACTCTTCTCTTTTGGCTTCTCCTCAAGCTAGGTGGGCACCATTGTCCTTTCTGCCAGACATATTCACACTCTTCTTCTTCTTCTTCTTCATGATCAACCCATCTGTGATCAGCATATCTTTTCCTTGGTTGATCATTAACTTCATTTATTTTTATGCGCCGACCGTCACTGGGGTTGTAACATCCCTCAAATTTATTGAGGAATGTTAATTAATAAAAATGTGGATTTAAAATTTTCGATGAATTATTTGAGTGATCATCAGCATATTTAAGGATGTCTTCCTTTTCTCTCCTTTAAATTCCTAGGTTTATTGTGAGATAAATAAAATTTCTAGGAAATATAAAAATGTTAGTGTGAGAAACTTGGAGCTCTTTTGGTTTTATTTGGAGTTTATTTGAGTGGGTTTTCAAATTTGAATTTACATTCAAAATTGAATCTAAAATAGAAAGGGGTTGGAAGGAAATAAAAAAGGTAAAAGGGAGGGTAGCTTCTGGGCCGCGAGCCCAAGGTCCCGAAGTCCGCTGAACCACCCCCTTCTCCTTTTCTCTGCGCGCCGCGCCACCCTCTCCTTTTCCCTTTCCAGCCCACCGCGGCCCGTCTAACGCCAGCCCGCTTACCACCTACCGCACCCGCGCCGAGTCGCCGCCGGTGGGACCCGCGTGACGTCGCCCCCGGCGTCACCTCTCGCTTCCCTCCCCGTCACCCGTTTCTTTTCCCCTTTGCCGCCCGCGCCGCGCGCCCCTTCCGCACCGCCCCCTCGCCCCGGCAGCCGTCCGAGCTCCACCGGGGCCATCCGCGTCGTCCACGCGTCCAGCACCCTGCCTTGCCCTATAAGAAGGCCGCCGCCGCGCCTCAGGGAGCGCCCAACCCTAGCCGCCACGGGGAGTCCTCCCCGTCCCGCTTCGCCTCTGCCCGCCGGAGAAGAAGAAGGAGGAGGAGGGGAGAAGAAGACCCGGAGGCCCACCGCCAGCTCACCGCCTACCTCGCGAAGCCGAAGGACCGCACATGGGAGCTCGAGGACGCCGCGAAGCCAAGTACCGCGACGCCCCTGCTTCCTCTGCTCCGCGCCGCCGTCTCCTTCCACGCCGACGACCTTGCTCCGCCCCCGCTTCACCGCCGCCCCGCACGTCGGCCCGTGGCCACCAAGGTGAGGCGAAGCTCCCTCGCCCCTCCGTGGTCGACCCGGCCTTCGAGCCGAGGCGCTTCGCGATCGCCCCGTGCCGCTCATGCCGCCGCGCCACCGCCGGTGATGCCGGCCTTCGTGCCGGCCGGGACGCATTCTTGTGCGGGTGCCACCGCCGCCGTCGCCGCGAGCACGCACACGCGCCGCCGTTTTCCTTTCGACCCCGCGCCATCCTCACCCCGCCGAAGTGTGTCACGCCGCCGCCGTGCTCCGCAGCGCCGCTTCGCCGGCCCTCGCTCGACCCCGTTCCCCACACGCACGAGCGCCTACCACCCACGCAAGCACGACGACACGACCGCCACGACACCCCGGTCCACCGTGCGCACGCACGCGAGCCACCCCGTGGCCGGAGCCGTGCTCGCACCGCGCGCCGCCACCGCCGCAGCTCCGCCACGATGGGCCGGAGCCGTTCCGTGCGACCTAGGGGATAAAGCCCCGGTTTTGGGTATTGTTGCGTCCTTAGGACCCATCCGCAACCGGCCCAAGGCCGGCCGGGCGTCGATTAGCGCCGTCGCCGGCGACCCTCACCACACCGCCGCACGCGTCCGTCGCCGCCGCTCCCCGTTCCGCCGCCGCCGCCCATCTTTGGCCGAGGCCGTCCTCGATTGGGGCCAAGATCGAGCCTTGCCTCTCCTCGTCCTTTTCCCGGCCACCTCGTTGGCCCGCCGAGCGCGCCTCGCCGCCGGTAAGCCGGCCGCCGCGCCGCCGCCCGTCACGGGCATTTCACCGAGCACCTTCGCGGAGGGGGAAAACCCCCCCGGGGTTTTAACACGCACACGGGAGCGCACACACGCGCGTGACCGCGGGGATCCAAGGGGATCCCATGCGCCCGCCCAACCGCGCGCCCTAGGCCACACGGGCGCCGCACGGCCGCGCGCCGCGCGGGATCCACCCCGTGATCCGCCGCGCGCCGCGCCACGCGGCGCCGAGTGGCCGGCCACGCGGCCGCCGCCGGCTTAAAGCCGCCGGCGTGGCCGCCACCTCAGCGGCTGTAGCCGGCCTGCCGCTGGCTTAAAGCCAGGTTTGAGCCGTTTGAGCTACCCTATAGCTAGCTAAGAGTCTGCAATATTGTATATGCGTATTTTAATTTCAGAAATGTATTTTATCTTTGGAAATTCATAATAAATCCGTTTTAGCTCCGAAAAATATGAAACTTCTTCTGAAAATCTTCTAAAAACCCAAACTCCGTGCTAGACTAGAGTTTGCCTCTTTTTGGATCTTATTTGCTCTTATTTGGATTTAAGTTGCTTTAGGAACGCTATTTATTTCCTTTTTCGCGCTATTAGGAGCAGCGGGAGCCGGAGAGCTGAGCCAGGAGTACGACTACGCCGACGACTTCGCCGCGGAGGACTACCCGACCCCAGGTTCATGCCCGACTGATTCTGAATTACCCATTAGGCATTGCTGAGTAGTATTGCTAGTGCTTTACTTTATATATGCATGTTGATGAACCTTGCACTGCCTCTTTGTTTACCCTGTCCTTGATTGTCCTACCACTACTATATATGTTTATGTGAGCGTGTATATACGCCGAGCTTCGCGATGCATGTGTTGGGATGGGAATAGTGGTTCTTGGCGTGTGTGGGGGTAAAAACCGGCAGGAGAAGGCGTTTTGGGTACGTTGGCGGGGGTGAGCTCGAGACAACCGATCTGGGATCGGGGATAGGGGTGCACTCCTCAGTGCATCCCTCCTGTTTCGGTTTTCGGAGCCTAGGTGATGGGGTTTTACGTGCGCTTGGAGGACATGAGCTCGCCCCGGTCTGAAACCGAGTGGATCAACTTGTTTATAGGACATCGTACACACCACCCCGCCGAGAGTGGGGATAGGGCCGAGTTGAGCTCGGCCGGTGCGGAAACATACCGCCTAGGAAGGATAGAGGGTATCCGTGGGGGAGCGGTGGAGGTGAGACCACCCCCTCGTAGCGTCTCCCCGTGTGGCCACACGGGGGCATTTCACGGTTCGGTGCTGTCTTCACCGCAGAGGGACCGCTTTGAGGGCCGGATGCGGGGGTGGGTTCGTAACTACCGAAAGTTCGCCGGTAGGATGGGCTCGGTCGGCCGTACACCGGCCGGGTACCATTCCGGGATGGGTACGTGGTGTACACGCTCTCGCGAGTTGTTCGATCTATAGCTATAGCCGCGTCCTCGGTTATGGACACCGCCTAGAAGACATGTTCGTTCCTCATGTTTTGGGATTTCTTCCTTCCCCCCTATAGGTGAGAGTGTGGTGAGCCATGGTTACAACGGCTAGAAGAGAGAGGCTCCATCTACCTCGTCGATCCGGTTGTAATCATTGAGGTGCGAGGAGATGAAGTTCTCGCATCGTCCCTAGACAGAGTAGGAGATGGTGACGGGCCTTTTGGGTGACTAGGTGGATCCGAGCCGTGTTGAGAGACTTGGGTTTCGGGATATTGATGGAGATACCTTGTTTATACTCTGCTCGTCGCTTAGGTAACCACAACCGCTTCCTTGTCTACTATCTTTTCCCCTTTAGATGTTAGGCCACTTAAAGCTGCATACGGTTGGTGACGTGGACCTATCCCACTCCTTGGGGATAGACTTTGGGTGTGCAGGGTACGAGTCCGAGTTCGACTGCAACGCCGACGGATGGTACGAATGAGGGATACATCGCTTCGCTCGAGTTTGCCTGTTGCGGGAAGAATAAAGATGGAGACCCTTCTGAGGAGATAGCTACCGTTGCGTAGAATTTTCGCTCTGATTCAGCCAAGAGGCTTGTAATGATGTACTCCGTAATGGACTTGTAATAAATTAATGTACTCTTATCTTTATGTGATGCGATGTATGACTTTGTCTATCTATCTGTGAGACGTTCTGTACGCGATAGCCACTGATCCAGGGACTATCGCGATGGTACAGGGATTCGGGTTTTCTATGAAAATCCGGGGTTTTACAGGTGGTACCAGAGCCATGCTTGACCGTAGCACGTATCCCTAGGAAAGGTCGATAGAAATAGGACTCTATACGTTCTACCTTTATAGTTATACCCTTGAGCTATGTTATAAAACTCGTTCCCTCTTCGAAAACTTCTTACTCACCGCGCCGACGAAATTTTTTGCGTTTCACAGAGATGGAGCACCGGTCGCGGAGATCACCCCCGAGACGTGCGGGGCGATCCGTCACCGGATGGAGAGGGCCCCGCTCGTGCTTGGAGTCCCTCCGACCTACGTCACGTACCGCGCCGAGTACGTACCCGCCGTGACCGGGTGGATGGTGCTCGCACGGTCGCCGTGCTCCCTCACCCGAGTCTCCCCGGTTCAAGGGAGAGGTCTCGCGCGCCGCCGCACTCACCGTCGCGACCGCGATGGACGTCGCCCGCCGCCGTGCCCCGGGCCGCCTTCTCGCACAAGCACCGTGCCTCCTTCGAGACCAGGACTCTTCGGCCGGCCGCCCCCGGACTACCGGCGCCTCGCACCGCTCGTGGACGGAGTTCCTTCGTACGAGGGGATCCAGGACGACGTCGACGCCGCTCCCCTTCCGTGAGTCCGACGAGACCCCGGTGGAGACCGCCGCCTACTTGGTGGACCTCGACAAGTACGCGCGCCGACCGGAGGATGAGTCACGTACCCTCTACGGCCGGGTCGGGGACGCCACCATCGATGCACTCCGCACGCCCCGCCGTGCCGAGCCGGAGAGAGAGAACACCACTCTACGCCACCGTGTTCGCCGGCTCGAGTTGAGCCTCGACCGTGCGACCACCGTCCCGCGCGTCCGAGAGAGAGAGGGTGGACACCCGGGAGGAGATGTCGCACGCCAAGGAGGACCTACGCAGGCCGACCGCGAGTCGAACAGTCGAAGGACAAGCTCGAGCGCAAGGACGACCTCGCTCACGGTGCGCGCTCACCGCTCGGGTGTGAGCGACTCAAGGTGGAGAGGCCGGAGAAGAGCCGAGCGGACAACGTCGCCAACATCGCGTGGCTCACGCGCACGGCCGTCTACCCGAGGGACAAGGCCGAGAGACCGAGGAGGACTTGGGAGGACGCCGACTCGCTTCCGTGGACGAGCTCTTCGAGCTCAACGGAAAGCTACCCCCCGAGTCTCGCCGCGAGATTCGCACCGAGACCTTCGAGCCGCACCCGCTCACGCCTCAAGCTTCACCCGTGCCCGATGGCCCGTCCGCCGACCCCCGTCGAGACCGAGGAGGTTCGAGAGGATCACGCCTTGGTGTCCCGGATCTTTCCACCGGACTACCCCACCGAGTAGCGCTACCCCGTCACGTACCAGAGGGCACGCACTGAGTAGAGAGCTGAGCAGGAGGTATGACCTAGAGTAGTGTTTTATGCTAGTAGATTCCATGAGATATTCCATGCGCCCGCGAGCATGTTCCGTGCATGAAGAGAGTCATGACACACCATGTAGACACTACCCTTTTGAGATTGTACCGATGTATTAGATCGTTGACTTGTTGCCGCCTACCCCAAGGTCCGAGTCGGCCTCGGGGAGCAAGTGTAATAATCATGTTTGATGTGTGCTTGGATCTTAATGGTGTTATTTGTGTCTTAATGCTTCTTCTACTTGAGTGTAGGTTATAATTAGAACTATTTTCTTGATTGCTTAAGACTCATGTGTGAGTTGGTGAGAGAACGTGTGTAAACTTCTCCCTTTTTCATTATATTTTCAGAAGGATGTCGATCCGCCGCTCCAACCGGCTGATAGCCCGCCTCGAGGAGGCAGCTGCTGAGGAAGAAGCCCAGCAGGGGCGTGGACGCAGGCGTGGCCGTGGCCGTCCACCCTGCGTGGAGGAGCTTTGGGAGCTAGGGCCCGAGGTGACGGAGCACCGCCACCACTGCCCAGGAACCCTGAGGCCGAGGTTGAGCAAGGAGCGGCCGAGCAAGGCCGCCCGAGCCGGACCGCCCACCCCCACCCCCACCTAACTTGGTGGAAGTGATGGCGCTCCCGGACTCGGCCGATGCAAAGGATGGCGGAAGCCATGGAGCACCGTGGCAACGGTGGGAACCGCGTCGCTCCGCAGACGAGGACCTCACGAGGAAGATCGAGAGGTTCATCCGCCCGAAGGCCCCCACCTTCGCCCACTCGGATGACCCGCTCGAGGCCGACGACCGGCGAGGGTGATCGAGACCAAGCTCGACCTCACCGTCTCGCTCCGACGAGGAGTGCGTCGCTATCGCCGCGCACCGGCCTTGAGGGTCCTCGCCAAGGCATGGTGGGACAACTACTCGCCACCCACCCGAACCCGGCTTTCATCACTTGGCCGGGAGTTCTCGCGAGGCGTTCCGCGAGCGCACCTCCCCCGATGAGCTGCTGGTCTAGAAGGCGCGGGAGTTCCGCACCATGACTCAGGGTGCGATGAGGGTCGAGGAGTACGAGCGTCACTTCATGAAGATGATGCGGTACGCCCCCGACGACACCAACACCGACCAGAAGAAGCAGTTCTGGTTCCTGCGAGGCCTTCACCATGGCCTTCGTCGGCGCCGAAGGCAAGTGAGCACAAGTCCTCGCGCCATCTCGTCAACCACACCATCGCGGTCGAGGACGAGAGGAGGGGACACAAGGAACGCATGAGGGGCAAGAAGAGGATGGGAGATCGGGATCGCCCGACCGATCCTTCCGTAAACCGAGGAGCGGACGAGCAACATGCCGAGGGGGAGCTACCGCCCGGGGCACAACCAGCCCGGGTGTCGCTTCGGGAGGAAGTGGACGTAGCCCGTTCCCCGGAGGGAGGAACCCCGGCTACCCCCGACAGACCGGGAGGCTACACTCGTGCTCCACCGAGCACCGCGAGACCCGCCGGCAGAGGCTTCACCGTCACCTCGCTTCGCGTGTGGCAAGCCGTGCCACAAGTCCTTCGAGTGCCCCGACAAGAAGGTCGCTACTACTCCCGCGAGGGCACCCGCTCCAGAGGCCGACCTCCTCGGCCGCGCCGCCGCCGCCGCCGCCGTGGGAGGCCGAACCACCTCACCGAGGAGGAGGCCGTCGATGCCCCCGACGTCGTGATCGGTAAGTTTTTGGTTTGTGGTACTTCTGCTCTGGTTCTCTTCGACACCGGTGCAACCGGGTCATATATCACCTCTCGGTTCGTAAATAAACTCTCCCTCCCTACAACCACCCGAACGATGCCCATTATCACGAGCTCTCCGCTCGGGGATATCCAATGCACCCTGCTGTGCAAAGGAGTAGAAGTGGTCATCCAAGATCACACATTCTATGGGGATCTGACCGTGCTGCCTTCCCACGGTATCGACGTGATACCGGGAATGGATTGGATCACTGCCCACAAAGGTGTCATATCCACTTCGCCGAGACTTGTGACTCTAGTGCACCCTGACGGGGCGAGAGTTACCTTCGAGCCGATGAAGTCTCGAGACATACCGGCAAGGTGTCCGGCCTTCACACGAAGGCTATATCGGACGTACCGTAGTCCGTGAGTATGAGGATGTGTTCCCGCGAGGAGTTGCCCGGGTTGCCTCCCCCGATCATGATGTGGAGTTCGTGATTAACTTGGTGCCGGGAACGGCGCCGATAGCCCAGAGTCCGTACCGTATGGCAGAGGTTGAGCTGAAACTGTTGAAGGCAGAGCTAGACTCACTACTCGAGAAAGGGTTCATTCGACCAAGTGCGTCACCCTGGGGTTCACCGGCACTATTCGTACCGAAGAAAGATGGAACTCAACATCTGTGCGTCGACTACCGCGCCCTGAACGCGGTAACCATCAAGAACAAGTACCCACTGCCCAGGATTGATGATCTAATTGATCAGCTAAGGCAAGCCAAGTACTTCAGCAAGATTGATCTCTGGTCAGGTTATCACCAGATGAAGATCCGCCCGGAGGACATCCATAAGACGGCATTCGTAACCCGGTATGGGCAATACGAGTACACAGTCGTGTCGTTTGGCCTGACCAATGCCCCGACATACTTCATGAACATGATGAACAAGGTCTTCATGGCTGAGTTGGACAAGTGTGTCGTCGTTTTCATCGACGATATACCGGTCTACTCCCGTACACGCGAAGAGCACGAGGAGCACCCGAGGATCGTGTTGGGGAAGCTTAGACGGCACCGCCTGTACGCCAAGTTCGGCAAGTGTGAGTTCCGGATGGAGGAAGTCGCCTTTCGGGTCATGTGTTGTCGCCTAAAGGAGTTGCCGTAGACCCGAGCAAGATTGAGGCAAGGTGTCCAAGTGGCGGTCACCGAAGTCCGTGACAGAGATCCGCAGCTTTTCTCGGCTCGGCCGGTACTACCGTTCTGTTCATCGAGAACTTCTCAAAGATCGCCAAGCCCATGACGAACCGTTGAAGAGCAACACGCCGTATGTGTGGTTGGACAAGTGTGAAGCCGCCTTCCGGAGCTCAAGACTCGTCTCACCACTACGCCGGTCCCGACCCCCGCCCGATGCGAGCAAGGACTTCGTGGTGTACCGTGACGCTTCGAGACAAGGACTCGACCGCGTGTTGATGCAAGGAGGCAAGGTAGTGGCCTACGCCTCACGACAGCTAAGGAAGCATGAGGAGAACTACTCTACGCATGACCTCGAGCTAGCCGCTGTCATACATGCATTGAAGATATGGAGGCACTATCTGATGGGGAACAAGTGCGACATCTATACTGATCACAAGAGTCTGAAGTATATCTTCACCCAGTCGGAGTTGAACCTGAGGCAAAGGAGATGGCTAGAGCTGATCAAGGACTATGACCTGAGCATTCACTACCACCCTGGTAAGGCAAACGTCGTAGCCGACGCTCTGAGCCGCAAGCACTACTGCAACAACCTGATGGTGCGAGAGGAACAACCAGCCTTGCATGAAGAGCTGGAGAAGCTGAGTCTAGAGATAGTGGAAGAGGGGCAATTGAACCAGTTGTGGGTGAAATACACACTCGAAGACCAAATCCGACAAGCTCAGAGGGAGTGCCCAGAAATTCAAGAGGTAAAACGCCTGATCGAGAATGGCAAAGCAGCTGACTATCGCCTCGATGAACGGGTACACCGTGGCCGAAGGACCGAATCCGCGTGCCTCAGAACAAGGAAATTCGGGACTCGATCCTTAAAGAGGCCCACGATTCTCGATACTCGATCCACCCTGGCTGTACCAAGATGTACAAGGACTTGAAGGTACGGTTCTGGTGGGAAAAGATGAGGGAAGATATTGCAGAATACGTCGCTCGATGTGACACATGTCAGCCGAGTGAAGGCCGAACACCGCAGGCCCGCCGACCGCCGCAACCGCTCGAGATACCCACGTGGAAGTGGGATGATATCGTATGGACTTCATTGTGGGATTGCCGCGCACACGAAGGGAAATGACTCCATTTGGGTGATTGTTGATCGATTAACCAAGGTAGCACATTTCTTGCCGCTGAAGACGAACTACGCCGTAAGTCGACTTGCGAACCGTATGTGGACAACATCCTAAAGCTTCATGGGGCTCCGAGGAGCATTGTGTCGCACGTAGGGCCTCGCCATCGCCCCGCCCGGGAAGAGTTTGCACGCTTCCATGGGCACCCACCGAACTACGACACGGCGTTCCACCCACGGATCGACGGTCGGACAGAGAGGGTGAATCAAGTACTAGAGGACTTGCTGAGAGCTTGTGTGTTGACCTATGGGTCCGATTGGGAAAAGAGTCTATCGTATGCCGAGTTCTCGTACAACAACGGCTACCAAGCCAGCTTGAGGATGGCTCCTTTCGAAGCCCTGTACGGCAGAAAGTGTCGGACACCGTTGATGTGGTCCGATGTGGGGGAACGAACCTTTTTCGGCCCCGCCACCATCGTTGAGGCCGAGGAAAATGTTGCCAAGGTCAGGGAGAACCTGAAGATAGCTCAGAGCAGACAGAAGAGCTACGTCGACGCGAAGTGAAAGGATGTCTCGTTTGAAGTGGGGGGATCACGTCTACTTGAAGGTGTCACCCCTCCGAGGTACGAAGAGGTTCCACATCAGAGGGAAGCTGTCCCCTAGGTACGTTGGACCCTACCCTATTGTGAGTAAGGTCGGGAAGGTAGCTTACAGACTCGAGCTACCTCCGGAGCTTACGGGAGTGCACCCGGTGTTCCATGTTTCCCAACTTCGGAAGTGTGTGGTCGTCGAGAAGAGAGTGCCTGCTCAGGCGCTCGACGTCCAGGAGACCCTGGAGTACTTGGAGTACCCGGTTCGGATCTCCGGACTGGGCGGAGAAGTCGACCAGGAACACCACCACGCATTTCTGCAAGGTGTTATGGAGTAACCACTCCGAGCGCGAAGCTACATGGGAGAAGGAGTCAGCGTTGAGGGAGAAATACCCTCATCTCTTCGAAGCGGAGGTAACTTCTTAATCTCGGGGACGAGATTCTTTTGAGGGGGGGGAGTCTGTAACATCCCTCAAATTTATTGAGGAATGTTAATTAATAAAAATGTGGATTTAAAATTTTCAATGAATTATTTGAGTGATCATCAACTTATTTAAGGATGTCTTCCTTTTCTCTCCTTTAAATTCCTAGGTTTATTGTGAGATAAATAAAATTTCTAGGAAATATAAAAATGTTAGTGTGAGAAACTTGGAGTTCTTTTGGTTTTATTTGGAGTTTATTTGAGTGGGTTTTCAAATTTGAATTTACATTCAAATTTGAATCTAAAATAGAAAGGGGTTGGAAGGAAATAAAAAAGGTAAAAGGGAGGGTAGCATCTGGGCCGCGAGCCCAAGGTCCCGAAGTCCGCTGAACCACCCCCTTCTCCTTTTCTCTGCGCGCCGCGCCACCCTCTCCTTTTCCCTTTCCAGCCCACCGCGGCCCATCTAATGCCGGCCCGCTTACCACCTACCGCACCCGCGCCGAGTCGCCGCCAGGTGGGACCCGCGTGACGTCGCCCCCGGCGTCACCTCTTCTTCCTCCCGTCACCCGTTTCTTTTCCCCTTTGCCGTTGGCGCCGCAGCCTTCCGCACCGCCCCTCGCCCCTCGCGGGCCCGTTCGAGCTCCGCCGGGCCATCCGCGCCGTCCACGCGTCCCGAGCACTCGCCTTGCCCTATAAGAAGGCCGCCGCCGCGCCTTAGGGAGCGCCCAACCCTAGCCGCCACCGGAGTCCTCCCCGTCCCGCTTCGCCTCCGCCCGCCGGGAGAAGAAGAGGGAGGAGGAGGGGAGAAGAAGACCCGGAGGCCCACCGCCGCCCGCCGCCTACCTCGCGAAGCCGAAGGACCGCACGTGGGAGCTCGAGGACGCCGCAAAGCCAAGTACCGCGACGCCCCTTCTTCCTCTCGCTCCGTGCCGCCGTCTCCTTCCACGCCGACGACCTTGCTCCGCCCCGCTTCACCGCCGCCCGCACGTCGGCCCATGGCCACCAAGGTGAGGCGAAGCTCCCCTCGCCCCTCGACGTGGTCGACCCGGCCTTCGAGCCGAGGCGCTTCGCGATTGCCCCGTGCCGCTCATGCCACCGCGCCGCCGCCGGTGATGCCGGCCTTCGTGCCCGGGCCGGGACGCATTCTTGTGCGTGTGCCACCGCCACCGTCGCCGCGAGCACGCACACGCGCCGCCGTTTTCCTTTCGACCCCGCGCCATCCTCACCCCACCGACGTGTGTCACGCCGCCGTCGTGCTCCGCAGCGCCGCACCACCGCCCTCGCTCGACCCCGTTCCCCACACGCACGAGCGCCTACCACCCACGCAAGCACGACGACACGACCGCCACGACACCCCGGTCACCGTGCGCACGCACGCGAGCCACCCCCGTAGCCGGAGCTATGCTCGCACCGCGCGCCGCCACGCGCCGAGCTCCGCCACGACGGGCGGGGAGCCGTTCCGGCGACCTAGGGGATAAAGCCCCGGTTTTCGGTATTGTTGCGTCCTTAGGACCCATCCGCAACCGCCCAAGGCCGCCGGGCGTCGATTAGCGCCGTCGCCGGCGACCCTCACCATACCGCCGCACGCGTCCGTCGCCGCCGCTCCTCGTTCCCGCCGCCGCCGCCCATCTTTGGCCGAGGCTGTCCTCGATTGGGGCCAAGATCAAGCCTTGCCTCTCCTCGTCCTTTTCCCGGCCAACTATTGGCCCGCCGAGCGCGCCTCGCCGCCGGTGAGCCGCTGCCGCGCCGCCGCCCGTCACGGGCATTTCACCGAGCACCTTCGCGGAGGGGGAAAACCCTCCTGGGGTTTTAACATGCACACGGGAGCGCACACACGCGCGTGACCGCAGTGGATCCAAGGGGATCCCGTGTGCCTAGCTAACCGCAACTAGGCCACACGGGCGCCGCACGGCCGCGCGCCGCGCAGGATCCACCCCGGATCCGCCGCGCGCCGCGCCACGCGGCGCGCGCGTGGCCGGCCACGCGGGCCGCCGCCGGCTTAAAACCGCCGGCGTGGCCGCCACCTCGGCGGCCGTAGCCGCCCGCCGCCGGCTTAAAGCCGTGGTTTGAGCCGCTTTGAGCTACCCTATAGCTAGCTAAGAGTCGCAATTTCGAAATGTATTTTATCTTTGGAAATTCATAATAAATCCGTTTTAGCTCCGAAAAATATGAAACTTCTTCTGAAAATCTTCTAAAAACCCAAACTCCGTGCTAGACTAGAGTTTGCCTCTTTTTGGATCTTATTTGCTCTTATTTGGATTTAAGTTGCTTTAGGAACGCTATTTATTTCCTTTTTCGCGCTATTAGGAGCAGCGGGAGCCGGAGAGCTGAGCCAGGAGTACGACTACGCCGACGACTTCGCCGCGGAGGACTACCCGACCCCAGGTTCACGCCCGACTGATTCTGAACTACCCATTAGGCATTGCTGAGTAGTATTGCTAGTGCTTTACTTTATATATGCATGTTGATGAACCTTGCACTGCCTCTTTGTTTACCCTGTCCTTGATTGTCCTACCACTACTATATATGTTTATGTGGGCGTGTTTATACGCCGAGCTTCGCGATGCATGTGTTGGGATGGGAATAGTGGTTCTTGGCGTGTGTGGGGGTAAAAACCGGCAGGAGAAGGCGTTTTGGGTACGTTGGCGGGGGTGAGCTCGAGACAACCGATCTGGGATCGGGGATAGGGGTGCACTCCTCGTGCATCCCTCCCTGTTTCGGTTTTTGGAGCCTAGGTGATGGGGTTTTACGTGCGCTTGGAGGACATGAGCTCGCCCCCGTCCGAAACCGAGTGGATCAACTTGTTTATCGGACATCGTACACACCACCCCGCCGAGAGTGGGGATAGGGCCGAGTTGAGCTCGGCCGGTGCGGAACCATACCGCCTAGGAAGGATAGAGGGTATCCGTGGGGGAGCGGTGGAGGTGAGACCACCCTCTCGCAGCGTCTTCTCGTGTGGCCACACGGGGGCATTTCACGGTTCCGGTGCGTCTTCACCGCGGAGAGGACCGCTTTGAGGGCCGGATGCAGGGTGGGTTCGTAACTACCGAGAGTTCGCCGGTAGGATGGGCTCGGTCGGCCGTACACCGGCCGGGTACCATTCCCGGATGGGTACGGTGTACACGCTCCGCAGTTGTTCGATCTATAGCTATAGCCGCGTCCTCTGTTATGGACACCGCCTAGAAGACATGTTCGTTCCTCATGTTTTGGGATTTCTATCTTCCCCCTATAGGTGAGAGTGTGGTGAGCCGTGGTTACAGCCGGCTAGAGGAGAGAGGCTCCATCTACCTCGTCGATCCGGTTGTAATCATTGAGGTGCGAGGAGAGGAAGTTCTCGCATCGTCCCTAGACAGGAGTAGGAGATCGTGACGGGTCTTCTGGGTGACCAGGTGGATCCGAGCTGTGTTGAGAGACTTGGGTTTCGGGATATTGATGGAGATACCTTGTTTATACTCTGCTGCTGCTGCTTAGGAAACCACAGCCGCTTCCTTGTCTACTATCTTTTCCCCTTTAGATGTTAGGCCACTTAAAGCTGCATACGGTTGGTGACGTGGACCTATCCCACTCCTTGGGGATAGACTTTGGGTGTGCAGGGTACGAGTCCGAGTTCGACTGCAACGCCGACGGATGGTACGAATGAGGGATACATCGCTTCGCTCGAGTTTGCCCGTGGCGGGAAGAATAAAGATGGAGACCCTTCGAGGAGATAGCTACCGTTGCGTAGAATTTTCGCTCTGATTCAGCCAAGAGGCTTGTAATGATGTACTCCGTAATGGACTTGTAATAAATTAATGTACTCTTATCTTTATGTGATGCGATGTATGACTTTGTGTATCTATCTGTGAGACGTTCTGTACGCGATAGCCACTGATCCAGGGACTATCGCGATGGTACAGGGATTCGGGTTTTCTATGAAAATCCGGGGTTTTACAGGGGTGTATCCTTCCAATTCTTTCATGGAAAGATCGGCGATTGATAGTATCCCCGCCTATACTCGGTATATTTGTCACCGCATTCGGGACATTGTTCAACGTGGGGAGTTTTAAACCTTCATTCCAATAGTGCCTCGAAGAACGCAAATCCCCAATGCACACGCTCTTGTTCTCGCGCATGCTCTTCTCGTTCTTTCCCCGTGCACCTCCTCTTCGTATATTCGCTTCTCCTCCTCGTACCTTTGTCTCTGGTAGCGCTCCTTTTCTTGCTGATGCTGCCACTTATTAAGGAGAATGCGCGAAGTCACCCTGGGTTTAGAAGATTCCCCAACTTCAACTTGACTTTTCAAGATGCGAGGCACTTCCTTGTGGACTTGTTCAACCGTTACTTGTTTAGCAGGGGTCAACCGACCCATCCTTCTTTGCCATCGCTGAAGTCAAAACCTTCACTTTTCCTTTTTCCTCGCAGTCACCATGCCGACCGAAAACCCAATCATGTTTTGAGGAAAGGATTGCCATCCAACTTCATCTTATTGTCAAATTTTAGATGACCTTCTTGGATAGCCTTTTGAATTCTCATCTTGAAAACCTCGCACTCATTGATGGAGTGAGAATTCCCGTCATGAAACGCACAATATCTCTTTTCTTTCACTCCATCGGCCGAAGCATAGAATGCCCTTCGGCAACTTGATTCGGCCTTCCTTTACAAGGAACTCAAAGAGCTTATCATCCTTGGTCACATCAAAATCATAGGTGCCCTTGGCATGCTTGACCCATCTCCGGTTCACTGTTAATGGCTCTTTGCCCACACTATCTCATCCGCAGCTATTTCCTCTTCATCATCAAACTCCTCTCCTTGATCTCGCTTTTTCGAGGAATTGGTTGTAGATGTCAGCTATATCATTGTGTTTGGTGAACCTAGAGTCTTTCTTGAAGCCATAAGCTTGGTTTCTCATTAATGATAGCCTGTGCGACAATTGGCCAAGATTATCGAACTCCATGCCGAATAGCTTTTCCCGAATAGCTGGCAACATACCCGCTACAGCCATACCAGCCAATTGATCATCTAGTAGGTTCAAAGAGAAGCACATGTTTTTGGTCTCTCTGAACCTCCTGAGGAACTCCATTGTTGTTTCATTGTTTCTCTGTCTCAAGGTAGTAAGATCAATTAGCTTCTTTTCCTTGCCGCCAATGAAATAATGAGCATGAAACTTCTGCTCCAAATCCTTCCAAGAGCAGATTGAGTGAGCAGTCAAAGAAGTGAACCATGTAAAGGCCGGACCTGTCAATGATAAAGGGAAATATCTAATTCTGAATGCTTCATCAGCTGAAGCTTCCCCAAGATGCATCAAGTATCGGGCTATGTGCGCCACAGTGCTAGTATCATCTTGCCTAGAAAACTTCGTGAAATCTGCAGGAGCTTTCACCCTGTGCGGTAAGGCCACCCTGTTATACCATTATGGGAAAGGAGGTGTATACACGTGCCCTTGGTTTTTAGGCTTTAGACCGAATTGATTTTGAAGCACATCAGTCATCCTATGCATCAGGAGATCAATATTAACGTCTTGATTACCTGTTCCTCCAACAGCATCCCTGCAGTGCCACCATATCCAGGATTCGGGAGAGCATCAATGGCACTGTAATACATGAACTCCGAATACCCGGTGCCGTACATGTTCTTCTGCAACCTGTTGTTTGCTGGGGCTATCCTGTATGTAGAATCAGGTTGAACTCCAGGAGTGCCAAACGCCATCTCTCCATATGTACGTGGATTAGGTATTGCTTGACGAGGATTTGGCCGGACTGGCTGGCTATCCACATGTTGAGTTGGCTGACCACTCACGCTCGGTGGAGGCGGTTAAACACTTGCTTGACGAACTGGTTGGCCAGTGACAGCAGGACTTGATTCTCCTTCAAAATACTTCTTCACTCCTGGGCCCAAGATGCCAACCATCATTTGTTGAAAGATATTCAGAAATGCAGTATTGTGCCTAGCCATTATGTCTTCCAAAGTTCTTTGTACCATGCGAAAAACCTCCTGTTTCTCTTCAGCAAATGTGGTATCAGGTTCTCCTGGTAGCAGAACTCTTGGCATGTCAGACTTAAGATATGGTACGCCACTTCTATTTTTGGAAAATGACATCAGACACTTCTGCTGAAATTGATCAGCAGCTTCCTTTAGTTGCAACCGCCGTCCCGTACAACTCCCCGTATGGTGACATCCATGACATCATGAATATCAGGCATCTTGATCAACTAAAGGTCCCACCAGGCGTGCCAAAAAGTGTGTTGACGTAAAATCAGCACCTCACGCCAAGCACACCGCAAGCCGAACAAAGCTGGCTTAACACACGTGCCGAATTCAGAGTGTGCCAGTCAATTTTCCTGAAAGTGACAAAGGTTGAAAGCAGTTAGATAAAACCTGGAACTTGTCGGGTGGTACCAGACAGTTCTGTATTTATGTCTATAAAGCCAATTAAAATGACATATAGCTACAACAAGCTATCTGTCAGCAATTTGAATATCATTCGGGAACTCTAAAACATGAAACCAGGATATAGCCGAATGCATGACATAAGCTTGACGAAAGATCGGTCTTATTCTAAATAACATTGCATGCACGTCGTCATGACCGATTTTCGAGGATAAATTACAATAAAATAAATAAAGGTGAAGCATGATTATAAATTTGCAATAAACATGCATGCATAGGCCAAAAGCACTAGTCTACCGCATGTCTAGGTACTTTCAAACCCGTCGAGCGTGACACCAAACAAGTTAATCCACCGCATGATATGACTTGTTTGAAACCACACCACCAACCAAGAATAGATCAATCCACCGCATGATACAATCTAAATATGGAAGGCTAAAAGCATACATTATTTAAAACGAACTTATAAACATGTTTCACTCATGGCAGGATTGCCGAATACAGCTGTACAGTCGATTCGGGTTCCGTGGAGAAGGAACAAACTATGCTAGATCAACACGCTTGAACCCACAACATGTGACAATCTAGATTGATTTGGGTTCTGCTATTAAAGAGCACGTGATCCATGCACCACATCGAGTTGAAGGTTTGAACACGCATCATATGGATCGTAAAACAAGATAAAGCTGAATCTAATCAATCTAAATTGGGCAAAAGAGTGTTACATGAAGCAAAATCTAAAGCAACACGTGGTAACTTAATGAATCTATTAGATCTTGCCAAATCTAATAGAGCCAATAACTAGCTCCGAGCTAAATCTTAGCCTACCGCATGGCTCATGATCTAACAAGAAACCCTCTTGAACCAAGCTTAAATCCACTGCATGATACTAAGCATGGTAACAAGACTACTTGCATCACGTGCTAAATCCACCACATGATACTAGACATGATACAAGGTTGCCGGTACTTACGGAGGTCGATGGATAGATGGCTCCTCTCGAAGAACTCGATGACTCGACTAAAGGACTCGAAGGTTGGCGCACGGCCGGTTTGTTGTGAAATTGTTCGATTCCTATTACAAACACTAAGGGTTTATATTTATACCCTTATCCTAATATGACTCATAGTCGACCACGAGTACAACATTTATTGCCTAAATTAATGCCCCGACGCTAATGTCCGTCTCGCATCCGTCATCATCTCGTCCCTTCCGTATATTCGGGCCACATCATCACGTATTCCCGAATGCTTCCTTTTGCAAGCGTAAAACAACCCTTCTGCCGAATGATGGCGTGCTACTGACCGCAGGTACCTTTACCGAATGCTTTGAGGAAAATTTCCTGCTGAATGGTGTTTCTTTACCAAACTCGGCCCACAAGTCAGTATCTTTCCTGTACCAATTTTTGGTGTTAACACTAACCTTAAATCTAGATCTGCTTTGCTTGGTGCTTGCACTTCTTGCCCTGTGTTGCATAAGAAAATTGATGAGATGCATGCTTACATTGTTTCTCTTGAGGCTAAACTGAAAGAACCTATTCCCACTTCTTGCTCTACATGTGAAGTACATGCTTTGAAAAATCTGGAACTTGCACATTATGTGGATCGCTTGCAGGATGGGAATGATGAGTTGAGAAAAATGATGGGTTAGTTATCGGGTCATGAACCGTAGCTTAGGATGATGATTGAGGCATACAAGCGCTATGATAGACAAGCGCTTGGTTCGGAGAAAGTTGGAGAGTCTAGTGGTGAGGGAGGAGAGAAAATTGGTGACATTCAAGCTCCACCAAAAACCTACCACAAGAATGCCTATGTCCCTGAGCCCAATCGACTGAGAAACAAACTTGACACAACCCCAGATCCTCCCATATTTCCTCATCCCACAGATGATTTCCAAAAGCCTATCAAGTTCAAGAGCACCTTGGGGAATGTGTTCTTTGGGAAAGAGAGTGAGATGTCAAGTGAGGAGAAACCGGTTGAAAAGCTGAGTGGAGAGCAACCAAATGAGCTGCCCCATCCCAAGCCTAAGCCTAAATCCATAAAGTTTCATTGTGGCTATTATGGGAGAGATGGTCACAAGGGTGAGTTTTGCTTTAAAAAGAGGAGTGAGGAGGAAATGACAAAGGAGTGGGCAAACAAGGACAGGTACAACCCATCTCAAGGTGTGCCTGAGTCTCGTATGCCATTACCCAGGGGTAAGGCCATTGTTCGCACAATTCTGGCTTGGGGAGAAAATAGTGCTATGGGAGGAAGAGATCCCGCTGGAGGAGTGAAACCGGTCAGACCGGTTTGGAGGCAGCACGGGGACCAGTTTGGTTTTAGTGCTCGTGATGAGTCTCGGTTTGTTGCAGGAGGTCGTGGTTCTGGAGGTTGGTCTGGAGAGTTTGCAGGTGGTCAGTTTGCTAGGCGTTCTCCCCCTCGTGCTCAATACGGGGATGGGAGGAGTCGTGGCTTTGAGATGGAGAGGAGGAACGACCCACGGTCTTCCTTTCGTGGTTTTGGTCCTCCTCCAGGTACAGAGGGTTGGTTCCCTCATAGTGGTTACCGTGGTGGTTTTCGTGGAGGTAGCTTTGATATGAGAGATGCTTTGGAGTGTGCCAACCCCACTTCGGAGCAAATGGCTCAGCACTAGTTTTTCTCTTTCGGTACTAACCCTAGTGCTGAGTCGTTTGTTCACTCACGTGCTTGCTTTTGATTTTCAGGTGGGATACTTGAAGAACATTTGGTCGGTTGCTTGAGGCATATGACCGGAGACAAGAGGTGGTTCTCAAGTCTCATCTCGGTGGTGACAAAGAGGTACATAACATTTGGGGACAATGGGCGAGGGTGTGTGTTATCAGAAGGTGAGATTAAGGTGAGTGACAAGATCACTCTCAGGCGCGTTGCTCTTGTTCAATCGCTTGGATACAATTTGCTTGCCGTGTCCCAGCTATTGGATGAGCGTTTTGAGGTGTTGTTTTCGGCCTGGTGGTTCTCGGATTTTGGATTCTTGAGGGGACCTTGTCTGTATGGTCGTTCCCGAGGGTCAGGTGTTTCGAGCTGATTTTCTGAGTCTCCTGGTGTTAAGCGTTGCTTCTTGGCTGGTTCTTCGAGTGAGTTGTGGAAGTGGCATAAGAAGTTAGGTCACTTGAGCTTTGACCTTTTGTCTCGCTTGAGAAAACTCAACTTGGTCTGAGGATTGCCATGGCTGAGGTTTGAGAAAGAGTTGGTGTGTGCTCCGTGTCGGCATGCTAAGATGGTAGCCGCTTTTCATCCACCCCTCACCGATGTGATGACAGAGCGTCCATGCAAGCTACTCCATATGGACCTTGTTGGCCCAGCTCTTGTGCGATCTGTGGGTGGGAAGTGGTACATCCTTGTTGTGGTGGACAACTACTCTTGGTATGCTTGGGTGTTCTTTCTGGAGGAGAAAGGAGAGACGTTTGGTTTTGTTCGAGATCTTGTCTTGAGGTTGAGGAACGAGAGGCACGGAGATGCCATACGAGCAATCCGCAGTGACAATGGCTCGGAATTCAGAAACTCTCGCTTCGAAACCTTTTGCCATGACTTGGGTCTTGAACACCAGTATTCGAGTCCGTATACGCCTCCCCAGAATGGCGTGGTGGAAAGGAAAAACAGAACCTTGTGTGAGATGGCTCTGACGATGCTCAATGAGCATGGGACTCTGAGAAGGTTCTGGGCTAAGGTGGTCAATACCGCGTGCTATGTTTCGAACAGGATCTACCTCAGAGTCTACAAGAAGAAAACCTGTTACTAGTTGATGCACGGTCACACACCCAAGGTGAGTCACTTCTATGTCTTTGGTTGCAAGTGTTTTATCCTTAAGAAAGAGAAGAAGTTGGACAAGTTCGAGGCTAGGTCAGTCGATGGTATTTTCTTTGGTTATGCATCTCACTCTAGAGCATATTTGTATGCTCAATCTTGAAACTAACCAAATCGTGGAGACTTGCGAGGTAACCTTCGACGAGACACAGCCACGTAGTCAGCTTGTTTTTTAGTGTGCAGGTGACGATGAACTTGGTGAGGGGATCTTTCAGGAGGAGGAGCATGAACATGGAGATGATGAAGATGGTGGAATGGCGCCTCCGGCTGAGCATGTACCTACTACTTCGACTACGGTGATAGACGGCCCCTCTCCCACACCTACGATGACAAACCACTATCAAGGAGAAGCTACTATTTAGGGGGAGGTAGCATCAAGGTGAGAACCTCTTGACGAGTACAAGTCGAGCACCCAGCTTCGAGGATCATCAGCGACATGAGTGAACGTACTACACGGTCGAGGGTTTCGAAACAATTCTCATTTTTCTCATGCTGCTTTTGTTGCCACCTTTGAGCCCAAAGGCATTGGACACGCACTATCTGATCATAATTGGGTTAATTCAATGCATGAGGAGTTGGAGAATTTTGAGAGGGATCAAGTTTGGGAATTGGTTGACCCTCCCCCAGGGTGTAAGCCGATTGGGACAAAGTGGGTGCGGAAGAACAAAGAGGGAGAGAAAGGTGAAGTGCTGAGAAACAAGTCAGGGCTTGTTGTTCAGGGGTTCAGTCAGAAAGAGGGGATCGACTAGGAGGAGACCTTTGCTCCCGTATCTCGTTTGGAGGCGATCAGGATCCTTCTAGCCTTTTCTGTGGCTAAAGGGTTTAAGTTATACCAGATGGATGTAAAGAGTGCCTTCTTGAATGCTGTGTTGGAGGAAGAGGTGTATGTGAGGCAGCCACCGGGGTTTGAGAGTGAGAAGTACCCCCACCAGGTGTACAAGTTGAGGAAGGCGTTGTATGGGTTGAAGAAGGCGCCTAGAGCTTGGTACGGTAGGTTGAGGGGGTTCCTGTTTGAGATAGGGTTTGACATGGATCAGACCTTGTTTCTTCTCAGGCAGGGCAGAGATATCCTGATTGTGCAGGTGTACATGGATGATATTGTCTTTGGTGGCTCATCTAACTCTCTTGTTGCAAGGTTTGCAGAGGACATGAGCAGGGAATTTGAGATGAGCATGATGGGTGAGTTTTAGTTCTTCCTCGGGCTACAAATCAAGCAATCAAGGGAAGGAACATTTGTGCACCAAGCTAAGTACACCAAGGACATTGTGAGAAAGTTCAAGATGGAGGACTCCAAGGCCATGGAAACGCCTATGAGTACGACTACAGCTCTTGATGTGGATGAGGAAGGTGAACACGTGGACCAGAAGTAGTACCGAAGCATGATTGGGTCACTCCTCTACTTTTTTTTTGAACAACAAAACCGTGGGGCAACGCCCCCCGGCAACAGGAAACATATATTAACAGAAGAAACAAAGGTTAACTTACAAAGAGGAGGGACATACACCCTGCCCAACCAGAGGTTAGGCAACTAGGGGAGGACAAGCAAAGAGAGGTACAACAGCAGAAACAACATCAGAGCAGCAATACAAGAGAAGCTAAAGAGTACTAAGCCAGTTTTTGATCGAAGGATGAAGACTTGGCTTGAAACGGCAAAAATGCTCCAGAACCGGTTGCCTTGAAATTTGCCTTCCGTGCCTCGAGGTGTGGGGGTTTGCCATCAAAAATGACTTCATTTCTCTCCGCGTCCCGATACACCAAGCACCAATCAAAAAGATCTCCATGAAGAAAGGAAGCCCAAAACAGCTCGCCTCCGCAAGATTTTCTCGGTGAACGCTAAGATTTGCCCCCCAAACAATACCCAAGACGAACCATCTATTAACAACAGCGGGCAGTCGAAGAAGAGATGAGTCACGCTTTCTTCCTCATTGTTGTGGCACAGACACGCTTGTAACCATCATCCAACACTTTCCTCCTTCTTCTCAAAATATTTCTTGTATTCAACCTATCATTGAGAAGCGACCATGTGCAAAAAACTTGATCCTAGGGATGCATTTGGTTTTCCGTATGTCAAGAATGGCTCTACTGGGCCTGAGCTCTCTAAATTGATACTGATGGAAGTGGCTACTCAGAAACTTACGCTGCCCCCAAATAAGGTGCCAGGAGTCCTTGGAGCCAGGGCTGATGGGAGGGAGAGAGTTGAGAAAGGCCTGTAATTCCAGGAACTCATTGTGAGCAGCCCTCCGGACATGGGAATTTCGAAACGACTCAGCAAGTTGGCGCACGTCCTCGCGCAAACAGGGAAATGGAAGGGTCCCCGGCAAAAGGCAAGAGGTGACAAAACTTTTCCGAATGAATTACCCCATCAATAATATCCTCCCGTAAACCGACGTTGTCCCCCCGGAAAGGATTGCAAATGGCAACACCCATGAATTGAGTGTGAAGTCGAAAGATGTCTTTCCACCCGAAGGAGCCCTTCTCTCTTGTCGATGGGGGGTCACTCCTCTACTTGACGGCGACGAGGTCGGACATCCAGTTCTCGATATGTTTGTGCACTCGTTTTCAAGCATCTCTAAGGACTTCGCATCGACAGGCAGTCAAGCGCATATTCAGGTACTTGCGTCACACTCCCGACTTCAGTCTTTGGTACTCTGCGTCTTCTTTGGTGCTTCATGGTTTTTTCAGACGCGGATTTTGCCGGATGTCGGTTGGATCGGAAGTCCACTTCTGGGACTTGCCAGTTCTTGGGATCTTATTTGGTGTCTTCGTCTTCCCGCAAACAGTTGAGTGTTGCTCAATCCACTACCGAGGCAGAGTATGTTGCTGCAGCTAGTTGTTTCTATCAGCTCCTTTGGATCACATACACCATGAGTGACTTTGGTGAGGAGTATACTCATGTTACAAGCACTAGTGCCATAAGTGTAGCAAAGAACCCAGTTCTTCATTCCAAAACCAAACACATAGAAGTGAGGTACCATTTTTTGAGAGACAACCACTATGTGAAAAACTGGCTTTGGTAATGGGTGTAGATCGCCTTTGGTAACGAGCAATGCGCCCATTACGGATCAAGTGTTACAAATAAGCCTAGAAATGTAACGAGAAGATGCCCGTTAATGATAACACATATTCGTAACGGGCATTAAACAACGACCGTTACCACAACTAGCCACCGGTCACGTGAAATGGCTGTTTTTCTGGGCACACAGGGAACTTTCGTAACGGGCACCAAAGCAAAGCCCATTACAGGAGCTCAATATCATAGACGCCTCATGTCCACCTACGTCTCTACTATCTTGACGAACTGAGACGCGTCTATTTCACACGCGTCTCAGTACATATAGGATTCGTAACGGGCATCAAACAACGACCGTTACCACAACTAGTCACTGGTCACGTGAAATGACTGTTTCTCTGGGCCCACATGGAACTTTGGTAACAGGCATAAAACAGAGCCCATTACTGTGAAATTAACATCAGAGACGCATTCTCTGAACCGGCGGCTCCATGTCTCGACGAAATGAGACGCATCTGTTTCTACGCGCGTCTGCTTTCTCTCTATTAAAGGAGACACTTGCTTTCAACCTGCGTCTCCTATATCTCTTTGAACGGCTAGGTACTGGGGCCAACCAGTCAGGACTGGTAACGGGCTTTTACACCGCCCGTTACATTGTCGGCATTTTTGTAACAGGCTTTACGAATGAAGCCCGTTACTCACTGATCAGTGTTTGTAAAGAGTTTTAATTAACACCCATTATAGATACGGCGGCCACCCCTACAAGAACCCCTTTGGCCCGCTGCCGGCGGCATCCCGGAACCGCCAGATTTGGCAAACCACCAAGGGCCGAATCCCGGAACCAACAGGATTTGGCAACCACCACAACAAGGAGACATCACAAACACATTCTCACATCACAGATATAGGCAAAGCACATTTATAGAAAAGCTTGGATCACATCAAGTTTCAAGTTACTCTCATCAGGGCTTGTTTGGATGGAGTCATGAGAAAACTGCCTGAACCAGGCAGTATCTGACGCCCCAACCAAGCAAGCCAAGTAGGTTTCTCAGGCAACAACACCTGACTAAAGAAGAATGAATGAGTTTCAAGTTTCTGGCTATAATAAACTCACGGTGCACCATTGTAGAAGTTTCCCTTTCGATCGATGGTCTCCTTAAGAATGTACTTGCACAACATCTCCTAGACACGCTTTAGATCTTATGTGGAAACATCTACATGAGATTTGAAATCCTGCAAAATACATTCAATGCCAACATTCTTGATTCTTTTCATGAATTTACAGTGCAAAAATTGTAGCACCAGGAACATGAAAATGAATTTCGGCAGTTCATATAACTACATATGTTAGCAACAATTTATTCACACAAACTTGGGGCAACAAAATCCATCAATCAAAACCACAGCCAATCAATTAAAGATGAACTATCTAGGCATGTCTCTCTAATTAATCCACATTGACATGAATATATAGCAGATCGATTTTTGTGGCCGATGAGAGAGAGGGCGTTGGGGGTTCAAGTAGGACTAACTTCTGTCGCGAATGAAATAGTTGTTCTCGTGATGGTCGGAGGGGCCGGATCCACGGCGGCTCGTGGCCTGAGGCGGCCGGCTCGTCGTCATGGCCGGGGACGACATCGACAGATCTGCGTCAACCGTCTTTAGGTTGGCCGGACATATGTCCGCACGCTAGTAATCGCATCCTCGTCACTATCGTCACGCAGGGAGCAGTGGGGCTGGAGAAGAGCAGGGCTGCGGCGGGGAGAGAGCGGCGAAGGCGAGCAGGGCGAGTGGCGGCGGCGGTGGGGAGAATGCGTGCGTTGTGGATCTGTCTAGCGAGGAGCCGAATATGAACGACGCGTATAACTGTGTTTAACGAAACTACTAGCGTTCCCTTGACGGCTCTGTGCAGCAATTGGAATTTCATGGGCACTATAGTAAATATAGGTGGGAAATTTTGAGCAACCCACACACGGTTTGCCTGCTAACGCTGACGAGTGGGCCAGTGTCATGGGCGACGATGGTTAGTGAACCCGGATCGCCTTTGTTGGGAGTTGGGTCAACAGTTTTTTTTATTTTGGCTGCTGACGCTGACGCGTGGGCTAGCCACTATTTTCTTTCGAATGAAACGTGCTTCCCTAAAATATTACAGCCCATAAAACAACACCTAAAAAATCATAAAAATACGAACAATTTGTATTTGTACATTTAGTATTTGAATAAAATAACAACAGCCACACTTGTGTGCTCAAGATTCTTAGAATCCGTTTTTACATCCCATGTTAATGATGTAATAATTCTACTAACATCTAGCGTGCGCTAAAATAATCTACAAATTGACTTGCCAACATAATTTGGGTACCTAGACATGTCTTCAAAATTCAAATGGTTTCAATGAAGGAATAATATACTTGTGTACAAATGTCTACATCTCTCACATAATTTCCTAGAATGTTTGCTTGAACATTGAAGTTTTCCACACTTTGCAACATGTTCGAACTCATATGCATTTGAAAACTTAACAAAACCTTGTGTTCACCTTAAGCTTACGAAATGTAAAGTTCCATCACTAATGGTTGTGTAAAAAAATATTATTTGTATGTTGTACTTACAAAGAAAAAAATAAAGCATATAAACATCACTCCACAAACGGAATGTACACTAAAAGTAAAATTAATGAATAGATGGCGATTTTAGAAAAAATTAGAAAAAAAGTATCAAATTTGGACTAATAACGACAAAGAAATACTTGTTGCAACATTTCATTGCAGATTAAAAGGTGAAATGGGATCTGTTCTTCATTTGAATAGAACTGGCCCCCACAGTCACTTGAATAGAACAAAGGAGGAAGCAGAGGGCACCGCTGCCCGCCACTGCCGCCGCCGTGCCCGCTTCGGTGGTTTTGACACCCAAGAGGGCATCCCAGGTCTCGTCGGCGGCAAATGAGACCACTGCAACCTTTGATTTGACTCACAAACGTGACAAATCAAATATTATGTATCAAAAACTGTTTAAAAACCGACATCCCGATAAAATCAAATCCGCGTTCAGTAATGTATCTAATAATTTACATTCAATATAGATAATGTTCATTGATATATGCTTGCGCCTACATCCCGATGTTCATCCTGCTGACAGCGTACTCCCCGGCGGGGCAACCGAAGCTACGCGTCCAGAGGTCGAACTCATGACGGATGCGACAAGTAGTGGATGATCTCTTTGGTATCCAGCACGTAGTGCCTAAATCCCGCTTCCCAAATGTAGATGTGGGTATTCTGGACGGGCAGCAATGGAATGTCGTCGTCGTCGCCGTCATCAAGCCAGTACCACCACGCACTGTTGTCGAGATCCTGCTTGACGAGGTAGCGCAGCCGCCGTAGGTTGGGGTTCATTCACCGGCCGTCAGGGGGCGAGAGGCCGCCGCTGATTTCCTGGAGCAGTGCCATGGCTTCAGGGTCCGCCGGGTTGCAACGGTACTTCAGCATCACTAAGAAGTACTCGGCACCAGAGTCTTCAGCAGCGGCATCTCCGATGAGCTTCAGACCCTTATCAGGGTTCCGCTGCCTCATCAACCTCTCCATCCCCCCAAAGTACAATGCCTCTGGATGATTGGCCCCACGGAAGCGCCACTCAAAGCCCGACCTGACGTACCGATTCTTGCACGCCTAACGAAGATCACGCAGCGACACGTGTAGTAGTACCTCATCGGAGTTGCAGATGCGCCGAAAGGTGCCGCGGATTTTATTGTGAAGGTTCAGAAAATGGAAAATAGCCACATCCTTGATGGAGTGGATGATGATCTTGGTGAGAAGTTCATCTGGCAGCAGCAGCATCAAGCACACCGCGGCAGCCATCAAGAAGAAGGGAGGAAATAGCACAGCGACGGGGTTTGGAATTTGAATGTGAAGAGGGTTGAAGTTGGTGGCGATGAGGGATGAAGTTGGCAAGGAGGATTGAAGTTGAAGAGGTAGATGAGGATTGAAGTTGAAGGAGCGAGGCGACGAGCTCGAGGGTTGAAGGTTGAAGATGGCGTCTCGGCCATGTCGTAATAAAACAATAAGTGGAAATTGAAAAGGTGCCGCAGTTTGGCTGCTGCCGTTGACACATGGGCCCGACGTTATTGCCCCGCCCCGTCTCCTTCCCGCGTAAGTGAAAGGCGACGCGTGGCTTCGCGCCCGAGACGGAGCCCTATGCGCAATCGAGTGGCATGTACTGACTGTAATGGAGTAGTGGGTGGGGGCAGAGGCGCCTGACAGTTCCGCGTGTTGTCAATATAACTCCCTCGCCCGGGGCCGCCCTCTCGTCGGTGCGAATATGGTCCCGACACCGACCGCAGATAGCGCCGAGGTCTATCCCTCAATGGTCGATGCTAAGTAACAAGTGACACAGAGGTTTTATCCCGGTTCCGGCCGAGGGGGCCGTACGTCCGCCAGGGGCGTGCTCGGGGCACTATATTACTTAGCACCGGGGTGCTTGTAGTGGGGCAAGTACAAGCAAGGCGGGAGAGGAAGCGTGGCTTCCAAGTCCCCGGAGGAGTGGCCGAGGATATTGTGGGAGAATGAGAATGAGTACGTGGTGTGTGAAGTGTTCTTGTGTCTCTCGTTCGTCCGTCTCCCCCGCGGCCGGGGTTCGCCCCCTTTTATAGATCAAGGGGGCGGCGGGTTACATGCGCGCCGCGCTACCTAGCTATGTGGAGAAGCGCGACGTGCTACGGTGTAGAGTGGGCGGCCGTCCCGGCGATCCCCGCCGCGATCCGGTCATCATGGCTCGACTTGTACCCGAACAAGGGCGGTTCGAGGGTAGGAGAGCAACGGATGGCGGTGATGTCCTCCTCGATAGGCGCGGGGGCGATGCCGACGCAAGCTTGCACGGAGTACAAAAGGGCGGCGTAACGGCGTTCCTTCCCAACGCGCCTCACGGGGCCGGAGTCGTTGCTACGGTGGTCCGCGTGTGCCCGCACGCGCGGCACGGCGGCCACGCGTTACAAAGGGGTCGGATGGCAATCCACCGGCCTAGCGCCTCCACCTAACCCCCGTAGGGTCACGGGAAAGTGAAATCGAGGGTGCGCCCGGCCCCCCTTCGAGGGCTCGGCGCGTTAGCCGTACCGCGCAGGCGCGCGGTGTCACGGGACCGACACCGGCCGTACCGCACGCCCCTCCCCACGCGGGTGGGGATGGGCTCCTCCCCTCGGGGAGTTGGTGCGCGGCACCGGCGCGAGCCCCGGCGCATGATGGCGCCGCCCCCTTGTGTCGTGGCGTTAAATGCCCGTGTACGGGGCCGCGCACGCGTGAGGGGCACCCCGAGCGTGGCGGACCCCCGCCGAGGGCGGGCGTACCCTCGAGCGAGGCGGAGCCCGCCGAGGGAAATGTCGCCCCTCGAGCGGGGGGTGCCCGCCCGAAGGGGGGCGCCGCCCGAGCGGGGCGAAGCCTCGTTCGAGGGGATCCTTTCGTGGGCCGCCTCGATGGGCCATCGAGCCCCCCGTGGGCCGTGGTCCCGCATGGTTAGGTGCCCGCATGGTTAGGCTTAACGTATTTGGGTTTCGTTGCGGGTTTTAAGTGAGGTTTTCCCCATTGTTTAAGGGGACCCCTAGGGCCGTCCCCGACGCAGCCCCCGAACATCCGTGGGTTTGCCACCGAGGCTCCCGCATGCCGGGAACCCACCGATAGGACGTTCTTCCCTTCTTGTTTGCGAACGCTTTCCGTGGGGCCGCGTCGGCCGACCCGCGGGTCTAGCCCCCGAAGCCCCGCAGAGTGTGGGTTCTCCCGCAGGGGTTAACCGCGAGAATTTTGGTCGAGAGGCGTGGCACATATGCCAACCGGCATCGGCGGTATTTCGGCCGGCTTCGGGGGTGCACGCACCGCCGGCACCGTCTCCGTGGGTGCAATTTCAAGGAGGTGTAGCCGTGCGCCAAGCCCCCGAGCCTTGGCCCGTTCGAGGCGATCGGCAGAGCTTGGCGACTTGTTTTTTAACGCGCCCTCGCCGCCCCTCCGCGGGACGGAGGGTGAGGTTTCCGCAACCCCCATCGAGCGGGTCGCGGATTGCGGATTCCTCGTCGAGGCCGCTAGCGGGTGGTTCGGGTGGACGTCCATGCCCCGTTCGATAAGGGTAGGCCGCGCGGGTCCGGAGACACGTCCATGGAAGCACCTCTGCGTGGGTTTGCTAGGTGGGGCTCGGTCCCGTTCGATAGGGACCGAGGGCGCGAAGCTCTCCCCCGTGGGGATCCCCCCGCCAGCCGCCCCCGCCGGCTCTCGAACACGACATGTGGGGCACCCCCGAGCCGACGGGCTCGAGGAACGCCTCGAATGCGCGTGCCCTCGTCGTCCCTAACTCGCGATCCGTGGCGCCCGTTCGAACCCGTCGAGGGTCGCTTCGAACCTCTCGATCGCAGGGCCGTGCGGGGGTGGCGCCCGGGCGGCCCCATCTTTTCACGTTTGCGCCCATCGAGGGGTTCGGGCGAGCCCCCCCCCGAGGTGGCCGGTTGGTAGCACGCCCGTATGTGCCCTTCCTTGGAGAATCGATATTGTCTCGAGCCAAGGGCTCGCGCCGCTCGAGGGTTTTACGTGGCATGGGTACCCGTGGTGCCTCGCTCTACATCGAGCAGGTCCCGGGCGACCTTCTCACGTCGGTGTCCCTTCGAGGGCTGACATCGTTTTGAGCCGAGGGCTCGCGCCGCTCGAGGGTCTTACGTGGCATGGGTACCCGCGGTGCCTGCTCTACATCGAGCAGGTCCCGGGCGACCTTCTCACGTCGATATCCCATCGAGGGTTGTCTTCGCTTTGAGCCGAGGGCTCGCCCCGCTCGAGGGTCTTACGTGGCATGGGTACCCGCGGTGCCTCGCTCTACATCGAGCAGGTCCCGGCGACCTTCTCACGTCGATATCCCATCGAGGGTTGCCCCGGTCTTGAGCCGGGAGTTCGCTCGCTCGAGGGTTCTCCTTGCTTGGCAAGGGACCCGCTTATTTTAAATGCCCCGCGATCGTGGCCGCGGTTTTGCAGCGCGGGCGCGCCTTTTAGGCGCCGTGGCCGCGCGTGCGCGTAGTGGGCGGCGTGGCGGTGCGGATGTGACCGCTTCGCCTCTGGCCGCCGCGGGTCTTTGCCGTAATGATGGCCCGCCCGCAAGGACGTGGCCGCCGCAAGCCGTGGTGGGGCCCGCCCGTCGACGCGAAGGAGAGATTCCCCGCAGCTAATGCTAGCGGGGGCGTCTCGCTCCGAGAGCTCGCCCCGTCGGCTTATAACCGAGGGGTGGAAGAGACGGCGGTTTTTTACCTTGACGCCTCACCATTTTCGGTCCCCGCCCCTTCGTCTTCGCCTAGCTCTTGCCACCGCGCGGTGTCGCCATTAGAGCCTTTCTTCCGTTACTCGTTCTCCGTCCTCGCATTCCTTCGTCCCTCCTCATGGCGCCGCCGCCCTTCCCCTTAGGATCCCGGAGCCGTATGCCCGGGAGAGGTCGACGATGACGCAACTCGGCCCTTGGCGAGCCGGTCGTCGCCGCCGCCTGGCGGCCAACGAAGACCGACGTCCGCGGAGTGGATCGTGGCCGCCGGGCCGCGGGACCGCGAGCCCAACCCGCCGGGAGGGCTACGTGGTGAGCTTCATCCGTTACCACGAGCGGGGCTTCACCGCGCCCGCGAGCACCTTCATGCGGGCAATGTGCCACCACTACGGAGTGGAGCCGCACAACTTCGCCCCCCAACGCGATCTCGCAGCGGCCACGTTCGTGGGCGTCCGCGAAGGGTACCCGGGGATCCCGCCAATTGGGAGCTCGGGGTACATCTTTTCCGCGCGGAGCTCGTCACGCAGCCCCCACGACGGAAAGCCGAGGGACCCGCCGCGCGATGCGCGCCGCGGGGATGTCGCCTCCCCCGCGGGGGCAATTCAAGGACGTCTACATCCCCCCGCACCATGACGACGAACGACGCCGGGCCGGGAGCGGGGATGGTTCTACTTGCGCAATGCCGAGCCCGGCCTCCCCCCCCCCCTACACCGGCCGGGTGTTCAAGGAGAGGCCCGACTCCCCGGGGCTACGAGGTGTCCACGCCCAAGACCGAGGCGGCAGAGTCGGTCCCGGCCGCGCCGCGGCGGCCGGTCCGGCGAAGATGGGGCCGAACGCGATGGGTGTCCTCGCCTTCCTTCATCACCGCGGATCGTGCCGTTGATGGAGAGGCCGCTCCGCATCTTCGAGATGACAGAGACGGCCAATCCCGTCGACCCGGCGAGGTCACGGATGCTCCCGACGCCCCTCGAGCGCCGTACGCGCTCACCCGGCGCGGAGCGCCGTCGACACCCGGTGCCGCCGCCCGCGGCCCGGACCCCCGTGGGACCTCGAGATGCTCCCCACCGGCCCATTGGTGAGTGTGGTTCTTGATTTCGTTTTAGTTCTTAGTGTTGCCTTTGCCTCCCCGACGCGCTCTTGTTGCTTCCGTGTACGGCCCCCGGTGACTTTCACCATCGCCAAGTCCGTTCCGCCCACCCCCCCCCGACTCCCGCGCGCTTGGCCGGGCGGCGCGGCCGGGAGCAGCAGGAGCGGGCGGCGCGCAAGAGGGAGCACGCGAGGCGACGTCAAGCGCGCGCGCGACCGGCGGGCCGCGGAGTACCGGCGGCCGCGAGGAGCCGGGGCTCTCCTCCCCGGGACCGAGGAGTTCTCGTCCCCGGAGGAGGACGAAGAGGAAGAGGCCGAGGGGGAGGGCCCCTCGCACGTGGCGCCCCGCGCCTCCTCGCCGGAGCCGGCGCCGCGGCGAGGGCGGCATCGCCCGGGGCGGGCGCAACGGCGCCCGCCGCCGGCCATCGACATCGAGGGCGCGCGCGCCGCGGAGGCGCCGGCCGCCGCGCTCGTCGGGGCGCGCACGGCGAGCGCGCGCGCGCGCGCATCGAGCGTGCATGCGCGCAAGGAAAGCGCGTCCGCGCGCGCGGCGACGCCGTCGGGGAGTGTGGCGGCAGCACACCCGCACGCGGGGCGAGCGTACCCGCGCGCGCGCGCGCGCGCGGCGACGTCGTCGGGGAGTGCGGCGGCAGGCACACCCGCACGCGGGGCGAGCGTACCCGCGTGCGCGCGCGCGGCGTCGGCGGGGGCGCGTCATCGGGGGCGCGACCGCGCGCGGGGGCGGGGCGCGCCCTGTGCGCGTGGCGGCGCCGCGCGGGGAGACGCGGCGGCGGGCGCGCCGGCCGCGCCGTCCTCATCCGCCGGGGGCTTCGAGGAAGAGGAACGGGCCTTTTCTCTTCGAGGTAAGGAGCCTCGTCTTTTTTCGTTTGGTTTGATTTGTCGATGATCGGGTGCCCTAACCTTCGTCCGTGCCCCGTGCGGTGGTGGTGCCAACCGTTCCTCCTCTTGCACCGCCCAAGGTGCCGAGGACGGACGCATCGATCCCTACCCCGCGGCACTCGTCGAGGGCGCCGCGGGCGGGGACAAACACGGCGGCGGGCGGGCGAGAGCTCGCAAGGTGCGGCCGGGGCCTCGAGGCCTCGGCCGACGCATCGCCCGCCGCGGCGCGGCCGGCGGTCGCCGAGGAGCGCGGCCGCCGGCCGTCGCGGGGTGCAGGCCGCGGCGGCGGCCGGCCGGTGGAGGCGCGCCCCGCGGGGCCGCGGCGTGGAGGAGGCGGAGCGGAGCAACCCGCGGCGCCCGTGGCCGCAGGCGCGGCCGCAGGTGGTGGCCGCGTCGCCGTGCCGCCGGCGCCCGCGGCCGCGGAGACGCAGGCGGAGGCGCCGGCAGAGGCGGCGCAAGCGGCCGCGCCCGCCGGCGATCTGCAGGCGGAGGTGGTGGAAGTCTCGGACGACTCTCCGCCGCCTGGGTGGAACCGCGGGGCCGCCGGCCCACGAACTCCCCCGAGCCCCAGGAGGGGGCCCTCGTGAGGCGGCATGAGGGTCACCTGGTGGTGGGGGGTCGAGGACACGCGCGCCGAGGCCTC
Source organism: Cenchrus americanus (assembly GCA_947561735.1). NCBI lineage: Eukaryota > Viridiplantae > Streptophyta > Magnoliopsida > Poales > Poaceae > Cenchrus > Cenchrus americanus. The sequence goes on from OX387240.1 coordinate 201,160,924, forward strand.
GTCCTCCCACGCCGCCGCCCCCGCCCGTGGGAGGGGGCCATCGATGATCCCCCCGCGTTTGCCGACGCCCGTGGGGAGCAGAGCTCGGGCGAGCTCCGAGCCACGCGCGCTACGCTCAACCGCGCGCCGAACGAGGCGCCGCAGTCCACGGCGGCCCCGCATGGCGCGTCTTTCGTGTAGGATGTCGTCGTCCGCTTTCCTCTTCTTCTCGTCTTTGTGTGTCGTTTTCATGCCGTAGTGCTTACGAACTTTGGTCCGTGGATGTCGAGCTCGAGCGTCGCGCCCACGACAAGTACGATGCGTTCGACCGGTGAACGCCGAGGTCCACCAGCTCCGGGAGCGGTTGTTGACGGTTAATAATTGTATCAAAGTTCGTTCGTGACTCGCAAGCGTACAAGTCTCCCGTCGTAGTCAAGGGACCCTTCTTCCCTCGAGTGGTGAACCCAAGGTATCGAATCCGTGGAACAATGTGCAACGCAAGGATTCAATCTAGTAAAGCAAGGTAAGCTATCTTATGAAGGTAATTTGCATCTAATCTACTAACTCATAAAGAAAACGAATCTAATCTAATCTACTAAAGAGGTAGCAAGAGAAAGCAAGAGATAACCAATCTAGAGAATCTAGATCATGCTTATGTTGTAGCTCCAAACAAGATAGATGAAGATAGCAAAGCGAATCTCATTAAAAGCATCTTTAAATCGTGGCCTTCCCATCCGACTCCGAAAACATCCGCCTTTCGAGACCCCCGTTCTGTCACAACGTATCCCTATTCATGCGGGGAGCTTAGGGCGAGTTCGATAGAACAAGTTGAAATCACTTGGCCGGTCCAGTATGCACCTCTAGCCACCGCGGCTACAAGAGCACCCTATGTAATCTATCTTAAGTATAGATCGTAGAAGAAGCAAAACCAAGAAGAAAACAAAATCATCGAGAAGGCACTTGATCGCTAGAAATCGAATTCACTTACAAACTTCACCATGAATGATTACATGAACAAGATCACCACCGGGGCCCTCCCTCGATCTTGATCCTCGCTCCGAGCTCCGACGTGGTCTTCCATGCAAGGTTCCCACGCTCGGTCGTGGAAACCCTAGACAACTAGCACGACCCTCATCTTCAAGTTGGTGTCCCTCAGCTTCTCTCGCTCCTCGGCGGCGGAATACGACTTCGGTTCTCGCGTGGCTCTCGGCCGTGGGGCTATTTATAGCCTAAGAAGCAATTAGGTCAAAGGAGAGCCCGATTGGGCCCCGAATTGGCCGGGCCGGCCGGCCTCGGGCCGACCGGCCCGGGCCCACCCGGCCCATCCCGCGGCCTCGCTTCGCCCGGTGTTGCTTCCCACGTCTTCTAGATGTTCTCCCCTTTTGCATGTGGGCCCTTGACGTCGGTTTCTCTCCGAATTGGACTCAACTCCTTGTCTTGCAAGATTCAAGACTTTTCCGGTTCGCCCTTGGAGTTTATCATCTTCTCGCTTGGTCCTTGGGCTCTTGGAGTCATGTTCACTTCATTGCTTGACTTGTATCGGGCTTCAAGGTCTTGTCATGAGGTGCTTAATGAACTTATCCCGAAGTCTTGCTTTCAACGTTAAAACCCCGCGTAAACACATAACTCCAAAACCGACATGCACAAGTGAACTTGTTATACCACGGGGGTTAGTACCAATGAATAAGATACAAAAGTTATGCCAACACCGAAGGTAAACTCATGGCTAGGTTGACGGATTTTCACCGTCAACAGCGGTGCGCCGCTTTCGACGCGCTTGCCGACGCCCTTGGGACGCCGAGCGCCTGGCCGGCGTACCGGGTCCCGGCTCCGGCCCGACGAGCTCCCCGAGAGCTCGAGGCAGACACCGCGCGTCGCTCGAGCCCCGAGCGGGTCCGCACGGCCCTCATCGATCGTGATGAGGCGCCGTGGAATGCGCGCTCGGACTTGGAGAAGACGCGGACGCCGGCCGCCAACCGGGAGGCGGAGGTGGCCACCGCTCGCGCCGAAACCCCGGGAGCTCCGCACGTCGCTTGAGGGGGCGCAGCGCGCACCGCCCGCCGGCCGAGGAGCGGGCGCGCGGGCCGGGAGCAGGGCCGGCCGTGGAGGCCGACGACCCGAAGGCCGCCCCTCGACGCCAAGGCCGCGGCCCTCGTCGGCGCCGAGGAGCGGCTCCCGCGAGAGGGCACCGCCCGCCAAGGGGCCGAGGGAGCGGCTTCGGCCAGGGCGGCCGCCCTCGTCGACGCCCGTGCAGCGCTGGAGCAGGAGCGCGCCGCCCACGAGGTGACGCAGAAGTCGCTGGAGGAGCGGAACACCGCGTTCTCCAAGGTCGAGGACGAGGCGCTCATGCTCAGCATCAGCAACGCCAACCAGGAGCTGGCCCTCCGCGAGCAAGGCGAAACCGTCCGGCGCCTCGAGCTGTCGGTCGAGGCCGTGCGCCGGGACTTCGAGATGGAGAGGAAGCAAGTCGAAGGTGAGCCACTGTTTGACTCTTGCTCGTTGGTTTTTCGTTTGGGAACTCGCATTCCTTTTTTTCTCGATTTCTTTCTTGCCTTGGCGTTTCCGTGCTTGCGCACCGCTCCGGGGCATGCGGGCCGAGCGGGCCGAGGCGCCGCAGCTTCCTACAATTCCTCCGAGCAGAGTTGCGGAGCCGCGCGATGCGGCCCTCGAGACTTGCCGCTCCGTCGAGGAGGGCGAGGCCCGTGCCGGCGCCCTCCCCCCGGCCGCCCGTCCGCGTGCCCTTGGTGGCCATGTCACCGAGCGGATGCGCCGGCGCCGGCACCGGGTGTTCGGAAGGCCCCCGAGTGGTGCGGTCCCACTACGAGGTTAACTTCGAGGCGCCGGCGGAGGGCTACATCGTTCCCGAGGGTGTCGAGGACGAGGTGGCCATGGAGCGTGTGGATGCGCCGCCGCCAACGCCGCCGGGTTGCTCGCCGAGGCCTTCGAGGAGTTCCTCTTCCCGACGCCGCCGATGCCGTTGCTCCTCCCGCCCGAAAGCGCTGGGCGCTAGGCCCGTTTTTTGATGTGTACGCATCCCGGCCTCGTGGCCTTTGTAAATAACAAGTCGTTTCATGAACATAAACATCCGCCGTAAATGAAGTCCTTTGTTTATCACGCTTTTTTTTTTCTCCTTCTTCCCGAGTAGATTCTAGTTAGGGGGGAGTTCGATTTTCGGCAGGGGGCCCGCCGGGCCGGAGGCGAGAGAGAAGGGCCATGTCCACGCGGCGTAGGCTATCCCTCGGCTCGCGCACTCCTTCCGCCGTGCCGCCCGCGCCCCGTTCGAATCGTGGCTCGAGGTTGAAGTAGGAAACAAACTTAGCGCGTGTTGTTTTGTTTTTTGCGCGAAAAAATGGGACCATTTTGGGGGGGGGGGATGCCCCCCGCAAGAGGCCCCCGAGGGTAACTTGGGTTTCGCGAGGAAAGCCGAGTTATGCTTTTCATTAGACTTGAAGTATTTACATAGTCGTTGCCAACCGGGGCGTTGGCGATGTGAGTTTTACAACAAAGATATTTGGAAAATCCTAGATAAGGGTAGAAGCGACGTAGTCGTTGGATGTTCCAAGCGTTGGTGAGCTCTTCACCGCCCTCGTTGGCCGCCTTGTATGTGCCCGGCTTGAGTACTTTCACCACGACGTAGGGTCCTTCCCATGGGGGCGATAGCTTGTGGCGCCCTCGGTTATCTTGGCGCAGCCCTTAGGACCGCATCCCCCTCGCCCGAAATCCCGTCGACGTATCTTGCGTGCTTGGTAGCGTCTTAGGGACTCGTTGATATCTCGCGGAATGCATTAAGGCTACGAGGCGTGCCTCGTCCACCGATCCAGACGAGTCCTCGCGCGGCTCGCCGGTTAGCATCCTCGTTGTAACCTCGAACCTTGGGCGACCCGTATTCTAAATCCGTGGGGAGGACGGCCTCCGCGCCGTGGACTAGAAAAAAATGGGGTGAACCCGGTGGCTCGCTTGGGGTGGTCCTTAGGCTCCACACAACCGCCGGGTAGTTCTTGAAGCCATTTTCGCCCGCATTTGTTGAGCCGGTCGAAAATTCGGGCTTGAGGTCCCGTAGGATCATGCCGTTGGCACGCTCCACTTGCCGTTGGTCCGTGGGTGCGCCACACCGCCCAATCCACATGGATGTGGAACTTGTCACGAACTCCAAGAACTTCCGGCCCGTGAACTGGGACCCGTTGTCTGTGATGATGGAGTTTGGCACTCCAAAGCGGTAGACGATATCGGTGAAGAATGTCACCGCCTGCTCAGCCCTTAGGTTCGTGATGGGGCGTACCTCCACCCACTTGGAGAACTTGTCAATCGCGACTAGCAAGTGGGTGAAGCCCCCGGGCGCCTTCCGCAGGGGCCCGACGATGTCCAGCCCCCACACGGCGAACGGCCATGTGACGGGGATGGTCTGTAGGGCGTGGGCGGGCAAGTTGGACTTGCGGGCGTAGAACTGGCACCCTTCGCAGTGCGTACGATTTCGCTGGCGTCCGCGACCGCGGTAGGCCGTAAAAGCCTTGGCGGAACGCGTTGTCGACGAGGGTGCGGGGTGCGGCGTGGTGGCCACGCATCCCCGCATGGATGTCCCGTAGGAGCTCGCGCCCTCGGGAATGGGCACGCACCGTTGTAGGATGCCGGAGGCGGCGCGCTTGTACAGCTCGCCGTCGACGAGGGCAAAAGATTTAGCCATCCTGGCGATGCGCCTAGCCGCGGCCCGGTCCGCGGGGAGCTCCCCCCTCAAGCGATCCAAGCGATGTATTTTTCCCGCCAATCCGCTTGGACAGAACCGGCTCGATGTCCATCGCATCGGCTTCATGAGAGCCGTACCCCTCGAGAAGGGAGAGCACGTACGCCTCGTTCGAGGGGTCCTCGTCCATGGGCTCCGCACCCGCTGGGTTCGAGGGAGCCCCCGAGGGTTCGTTGTGGTTCGAGGGGTAGGGCTCGAAGACGATCGAGGGTTGAGCGATGTCACGCGCGAAAACGTTCGGGGGGACGGTGATCCGCCCGGACGCGATCTTGGCGAGCTCGTCCGCCTCTTCGTTGTACCTTCGGGGCACATGGTTGAGCTCGATGCCGTAGAACTTGTCCTCGAGGGCTCGCACGGCCTTGCAGTAGGCCTCCATTTTGTCGTCATGGCAGCTTGCGTTCTTCATGACTTGATCGATCACGAGCCGCGAGTCCCCTCGCACGTCGAGGCGCTTGACACCCAACTCAATGGCGATTTTGAGGCCGCGGAGAAGGGCCTCGTACTCGCCCATATTGTTGGACGCGGGAAGTGGAGGCGCACCGCGTAGCGCATGTGCTCCCCGAGGGGTGACACGAAGAGCAGCCCGCGCCCCGCTCCCGTTTTCATCACCGAGCCGTCGAAGAACGCAGTCCAAGACTCGCCCGGGATTTGTGGGGGTGGCACCGTGTGTCCGTCCACTCGGCCGACGAAATCCGCCGGATTTGCGACTTGATAGCCTTGCGTGGGGTGTAGGCGAGCGTTTCGCCCATCGCCCCCACCCGACCACTTGGCGATCCTTCCCGCGGCGTCGGGGGGTTGCGGATGATTTCTCCTAGCGGGAAGGAAGAAACCACCGTGACGGGATGTGCCTCGAAGTAGTGGCGGAGCTTGCGCCGCGCAAGGACTACCGCGTATAGCAACTTCTGGACCTGGGGGTAGCGCGTCTTCGTGTCCGAGAGGACCTCGCTGATGTAGTAGACTGGCCGCTGCACAAAGCCGGGCATGCCCTTCCTCCGCGCGCTCCACAACGATCACGCGCGCCGCACCCGGGGTGGTTGCGGCCACGTAGAGCCGGCAGGGGCTCGCCGTCCCGGGGCGGCGTGAGGACCGGGCGTGTGTTAGAGATGCCTTTAGCTTGTCGAGCGCATCCCGGGCCTCGGTGGTCCATGAGAAGCGCTCGTGCTTCTTGAGTAGGCGGTAGAGGGGCAGGCCCTTCTCGCCGAGCCGCGAGATGAAGCGGCTCAAGGCGCGCAAGGCACCCCAACACCTTCGCACCCCTTTAAGGTCCCGGATCGGACCCATTCGTTCGAGGGCCGCGACCTTTTCAGGGTTGGCCTCGATTCCCCGCTGGGAGACAATGTACCCCAGGAGCATGCCTCGCGGCACTCCAAAGACACATTTTTCGGGGTTTAACTTGACCCCATTGGCCCGTAGGCAATTGAACGCGACGCCAAGGTCGCCAACCAGGTCGTCCGCCTTCCTGGTCTTCACGACGATGTCGTCCACGTATGCTTCGACCGTCCGCCCGATGTGATCCCCAAAAACGTGCTGCATGCAGCGTTGGTATGTTGCACCCGCGTTTCTGAGGCCAAACGGCATCGTGACGTAGCGAACGTCCCGAACGGTGTGATGAATGAAGTTGCGAGCTGGTCGGACTCCTTCATTTTTATTTGGTGGTACCCGGAATAGGCATCAAGAAAACAGAGCAATTCGCACCCACCGTTGAATCAACGATTTGATCTATGCGTGGCGAGGAAAAGGAACTTTGGGACATGCTTTATTAAGACTAGTGTAGTCTACACACATCCGCCACTTCCCATTCTTCTTCTTTACAAGCACGGGATTGGCTAGCCACGTAGGGTGGAATACTTCCTTGATGAATCCGGCCTCGAGAAGCTTCCGCGCCCACGTAGGGTGGAATACTTCCTTGATGAATCCGGCCTCGAGAAGCTCCGCTCCGATTGCCCGTCGCCGCTCCTCGTCGAAGCGGCGCAGCCGCTGCTGCACGGCGCGGGCGTTTGGCAGGATGTCAAGGGAGTGCTCGGCGACTTCCCTCGGGATGCCTGGCATGTCCGAGGGGCTCCACGCGAAGATGTCGGCGTTGGCGCGGAGGAAGTCGACGAGCACTGCTTCCTATTTGGGGTCGAGGGTGGAGCTGACCCTCAACGCCTTGCCCTCTGGGGCTGAGGGGTCGAGGGGGACCCCTTTGGTCTGCTCCGCGGCCTCGAAGGTGCCGACGTGCTTGGCGGCGGAGTTGAGGTCCTCGTTGACCATCTTCTCCCGCCGTGTTTACCGAGCTTCATCCAGCGCCGCGTGCCTCGCATGTTCCACGCACTCGACATCGCAAGCCGAATGCGTGCTCGATGGACGACCCGACGGTGATGACGCCGTTTGGGCCGGCATCTTCATCTTCGTGTAGGTGTAGTTGGGGACCGCCATGAATTTGGCGCAACAAGGTCGCCCAAGGATAGCATGGTAGGCCCCTTTGAACCCCACCACCTCGAAGGTGAGGGTCTCCTTGCGGAAGTTCTTAGGGGTACCAAACCGCACCGGCGAGTCGATTCCGCCCGAGGGGTTGAACCCGCTTGCCGGCGCGATGCCGTGGAACGGCTTCGTGCCGGGCCGCACTGGTCCAACCCGATCCCCATCGGCGCAATGTATGCGCGAAGAGGATGTTGAGGCTACCGCCTCCGTCCATGAGGACTTTTGAGAACCGGCGTTCCCAATGATGGGATCGACCACCACGGCATCGGCCCGGTTGGGGATGCGATTCGGGTGGTCTTCCCGCTAAAGGTGATGACGTCCTCCGACCAATTGAGAAAGGCCGGAGGCGCCCTCTCCGCGGCGAGGACTTCGTGTCGCTCCTTCTTGCGCCGCCGGGTCGACATGTCGACGGTAGGTCCCCCAAAGATGAGGAACACGTTTTCGACGGCGGGCAGCCCGCCGGCGTCGCCATCGCCTCCGTTTTTCTTGGCCTCTCGCCTCCTTCGCGGCGGCGCGGCCATAGAACTTCTTGAGCATGTCGCACCGCTCAAGGGTGTGATGCACCGGGGCTTTGTGGTAGGGACATGGCTTCTTCAAAGCATGTCGTCGAACACTCCCGGCCTCGAGGGGCCGGCCGAGGGCCCCGTCGAGCCGGGTCGACGGCCGAGGGCCTCGGCGTTGCCGCCGCCGCGCCCTCGCTCGCGCGCCCGCGGCGCGGCTTCTTCCCCCTTGTTGCCCCGCTTGTCGCTGCGGCGCGGCTCCTTGGACTTGCCGCCCTCCGCGGGCGCGTCCTCGCAGCGCTTGCCCTTTTTGCCGTCGAAGATCGCCCCCACGGCCTCCTCCCCGAGGCGAAGCCGGGTGGCGATGTCGAACGCTCGTTGGAGTCCGCAGCGCGGCCGCGTCCCGGCCTCTCGCACAAGATCCCGGCATGTGGTGCCCTCGAGGAAGGCATGCACGATTTCGGACCGCGCCACGCCGGGGAGCTCCGTGCGCCGCTTGGATAAGCGCCGTATGAAGTCCCGCAACGACTCGCCGTGCTTCTCGCGTGTAGGAGCGCGGGTCCCATGAGTTTCCGTGGCGCACGTATGTGCCCCGGAAGTTGCCCACGAACGTGTGGACTAGGTCGTCCCGGCTTATGGATCCGGGCCGGCGGGCAAGTGCTCGAGCCATGTCCGGCCGCATCGCCAAGGTGTAGGGGCAAGTTGCGGATGATGACCTCGTCGCCGGTGGCCCCCGCCCACCGGCAAGCCAAGCGGTAGTCGTTGAGCCACACGCGGGGGTCCGTCTCCCCGTTGTATTTGACGATCGTCGAGGGTTGGCGGAAGCGTTGGGGGAACGCCGCCGCTCGGATCTCCCGCCGAACACACGGGTGCCGGGGGCTCGGCGTCGGGGAGCGATCCTCGCCGCCGCCGTAGCGTCCACCCCGTCGAGGGTGGTAACCCCTTGTTTGCGCCGGCGTCCGCCTTGCCGGCGCGCCCGGCGTTGATGACATTGCGGGCGTCACCATCCGGCCGCCCCCGCGCGCGTCAAGGAGTCGTTCTTTGGCCGGCGTGCGTCCTTGCTCGGTGGGTCGTCCCGCGTGCACCGAGGGTTTGCCTCCCGGTGCAGCTTCATCACCCCGCGCATCCCCCTGTTGGCGGATGCGTGAAGCCGAGCTCTCGGCCTGTTGGACGGCCGCTTGCTCGATGAGAGTTTGCACCTCGCGGTGCATGTCTCGAGCCTCGGGGGTCGAGGGTGCTGGCATAGCCCGCGGCCAGCCGCAGCGGCGGCGACGAGCTTCCGGCTCGCCCGTGGGGGCACGTCCGCGTTTTCGACGTTGGGGGCGGTGTTGATGCGGTCGAGGACCCGTCGGCCCCCGCCCTCCCGCGTGCGTTCGCCATGCGCGAGGCCTCCCCCGCCATTGAGGCGCGGAGCAACCGCACCGTTCGGTATTCTTCCGCCGGCTTGGCCTCGAGCTCGCGGGCTTGGGCCACCGTGCGTCGACGTCGGCCCCGGCGAGAGCGCTTGGCCCCGCGGCCGGCGCGCGCGACAATCCCCGGGGGGCAGGCGTGACCTCCCCCCGTCTCCGGCGCCGCCGCACCGGCGGCGTTAGCCGGCCGTTCGTGATGACGGCGCAACACTCCCGCGTGGGGTCGTAGCTCCCGGTGGCCGGAGTCGTCGGAGCGACCAAACCGGTAGTCCGCGGCGTCGAGGAAACGCCGAACGCGACGCGGGTCCGCACGCCGGAGAAGTCCCCACTCCGTGTATCCATGGCGGTTGGCGGGTGGCATCGTGTCGACGGAGCCCAGGGATGACTCATCTGCTGCTGAGGCGCCGGGGTCCCTGGCGACGAAGACGTGGCGGCCAGGCGGAACCCTGCGCATCGTCGTGTTGACGTTGGCGTTGTAGGCCGTCGTAGCGCCACGCAGCCCGATGGGGATGCGCGGTCCAGAGACTGCGCGCTGTCCCGTCTAGGCGGTGGCGGCTGTCGTGACGGTGGGCGCGCCACTTTGAGCGGCGGCGCGCTCGGCCCGCCGCCGCTCGGACCGCGCCCGGCGCGAGCGCCGCCCGCAGCGATGGCGGCATCGTGGCGTCGACGGACCCGCGGCATCCGTGCCTCGCGGCGCCCTCGCGCCGAGTCGTGCGTGCGGCGGGGGTCCGAGCGCACCCGCCCGACGCCGCGCGCGGAGTTCCTCACGGTTAGTGAGGCGCATGAGATAGCCGTTCCCCGTGGCCCGAAAGTTCGGGTCCCCGAAGCGGATCTCGAACCCGGTCGGGGAGGGGGTCCGAGCTACCCATGCGTAGCGTGTAGCACGCGTACTCGGTGCGGATCACCATGGAGGGAGTTGGCGAAATGACCTTAGGCGCTCGCTTGCCCCACGGTGGGCGCCAACCGTCGGTGCGGAATATGGTCCCGACACCGACCGCAGATAGCGCCGAGGTCTATCCCTCAATGGTCGATGCTAAGTAACAAGTGACACGAGAGGTTTTATCCCCGGTTCCCGCCGAGGGGGCCGTACGTCCGACAGGGGCGTGCTCGGGGCACTATATTACTTAGCACCGGGGGTGCTTGTAGTGGGGCAAGTACAAGCAAGGCGGGAGAGGAAGCGTGGCTTCCAAGTCCCCGGAGGAGTGGCCGAGGATATTGTGGGAGAATGAGAATGAGTACGTGGTGTGTGAAGTGTTCTTGTGTCTCTCGTTCGTCCGTCTCCCCCCGCGGGCGGGGGTTCGCCCCCCCCCTTTATAGATCAAGGGGGTGGCGGGTTACATGCGCGCCGCGCTACCTAGCTATGTGGAGAAGCGCGACGTGCTACGGTGTAGAGTGGGCGGCCGTCCGGCGATCCCCGCTGCGATCCGGTCATCATGGCTCGACTTGTACCCGAACGCGGGCGGTTCGAGGGTAGGAGAGCAACGGATGGCGGTGATGTCCTCCGATAGGCTCGGGGGCGATGCGACGCAAGCTTGTACGAAGTACGGGGGCAGGCAGAACGGCGTTCCTTCCCAACGCGCCTCACGGGGCTGGAGTCGTTGCTACAGGGTCCCGCATGCACCCGCACGCGCGGGTACGGCGGCCACGCCGTTACGGTGGCCGGGATGGCAATCCACCGGCCTAGCGCCTCCACCTAACCCCCGTAGGGTCACGGAAAGTGAAATCGAGGGTGCGCCCGGCCCCCCTTCGAGGGTCGGGCGCGTTAGCCGTACCGCAAGAGGCGCGCGCGTGTCACGGGACCGACACCGCCGTACCGCACGCCTCCCTCCCCACGCGTGGTGGGGGATGGGCTCCTCCCCGGGGAGTTGGTGCGGCGGCACCGGGGCGCGAGCCCCGGGCGCATGATGGCGCCGCCCCCTTGTGTCAGGGCGTTAAATGCCCGTGTACGGGGCCGGCACACGCGTGAGGGGCACCCTCGAGCGTGGCGGACCCCGGTCGAGGGCGGGGGCGCACCCTCGAGCGAGGCGGAGCCCGCTCGAGGGAAATGCCGCCCCTCGAGCGGGGGGGGGGGGGGTGCCCGCCGAAGGGGGTGCTGCCCCTCGAGCGGGGGCGAAGCTCTGTTCGAGGGGATCCTTTCGTGGGCCGCCTCGATGGGCCATCGGAGCCCCCGTGGGCCGTGTCCCGCATGGTTAGGTGCCCGCATGGTTAGGCTTAACGTATTTGGGTTTCGTTGCGGGTTTTAATTGAGGTTTTCCCCATTGTTTAAGGGGACCCCTAGGGCTGTCCCCGACACCCTCCCATGCTTTCCCCTCCTTCTTCCATAAGCTTATCATCTTTTTCTTCACTTCATCTTCCTCCTCGTGATTCACCACTACAAATCTTCGGTCACCGAGAGAAGGAGGAGATGGTGTCGAGGAGCCCACCACCGTCGAAGCGGGGACGAAGGGAGGACGACGACGATGAAAGCCGCTGTCAGAAGAAGTTTGAGAAGGGGAAGGAGCCGACAGCCAAGGACGCCGATGAGGAACCACTCTTCAACGACACTAAGTTCACCGTTGAGCTACTCAAGAGCGCCTTCAGAAATCTTGAAGGTGTTGGCGAGGCCTTCGACATCAAGGCGCATCATGATGTGTACAAGGAACCGAGTGTGAAGGGTCTCGCCTTCAGGATCCACAGGTTGGCTGAGAAGCTTGAGAACCTCCCCGTGGTCAAGCGGGCTGCCCGTCGCGACTTCTTCTTCGACGACGGCGACGACGGCAGCCACGGCGGCGACGATGGCGAGACTCCGACTAATTGATAGACTCCTCTATCGATTAGTAACAATAATGTCTCTTTGTGCTTTTGTGTCTTCGTCCGGTTCTTGGACATGAACTGCTTAGTTTGTCTGTCGATCATGAACTGCTTAGTTAATTAGTTTGGTTGTTAGATTTTGTATGTCATGAACTCTATCTAATATACGCGAGTAGATCCAACCGCGTTGTGATGAACTGTGTTCTGCTGTGATGAACTGGAGATCTGTTGTGATGAATTAGATCTTATTAGAGTAGTCATTGCCGACGTAGGTTAGCCTGCTGACGCGTGGGCCAGTGTCATTGGCGACGATGGTTAGTGAACCCGCATCGCATTTGTTGGCAGTTGGGTTCGGGCGGGCAGGCAACGGTTATCTTTTTTATATTGGCTGCTAACGCTGACGCGTGGGCCTGTCACAATTGTTTTGGGAATGAAACTTGCTTCTCTGATTTATTAGAGCCCATAAAGCAGCACCTAAAAATCATAAAAATACAAACAATTCATATTTGGACATTCAATATTTGAATAAAATATCAAGAGTCACACTTGTGTGCCCAAAATTCATATATTTCGTTTTTGCACCCCATGGTAATTATATAATAATTCCAATAACATCAAATTTGCTCTAAAAAAATCTATAAATTGACTTGGCAACATAATTTGGGTACCTAAACTTGTCTTCGAAATTTCAAGTGGCATCGATGAAGGAATAATATACTTGTGTACAAATGTCTTCATCTCTCACATAGTTTCCTAGAATGTTTGCTTGAACATTGAAGTTTTCCACACTTTGCAACATGTTCGAGCTCATATGCATTTGAAAACTTAACAAAACCTTGTGTTCACCTTAAGCTTATGAAATGTAAAGTTCCATCACTAATGGTTGTATAAACATCACTCAACAAATGGAATGTACACTAAATAATAAAATTAATGAATAGATGGTGATTTTAGAAACAATTAGAAAAAAGTATCAAATTTGGACTAATAACGATAAAGAAATACTTGTTACAAATTTTGATTGCAAATTAAAAGGAGACATGGGAACTGTTCTTCATTTGAATAGAACTGGGCCCATAGTCATTAGCGACGCGGGGCTGATAACCCGCGTCGGATTTGCTGCTCTCCCAAAATTTTACACAGATAATTCGAGCATCATACAAAAGCTAATCTACTACTGATTTCCTATTCTCTGTGCGAACATCACCATTTCGCAGTGCAACCTACAGTCTTCGGTGCAAAACAGAGAAATTTGAAGCCATCATTTTTCTACGCTGCCGCCGCCGTCGGTGCCTGCGCACGGCGGATCGCCGCACACCTGTGCCGGAGGCGCAGCAGTTCACCCCAAATGCGCCAAGTTGAGTAGTGGAGCGCACGCGCGACCTTCTCGCGCAAAGGCAGACACCCGTCGTTGCTCAGCCATCTCGACGTCATACTGCCGCCACCCGCGACCCGCCTCATGTACCCCTTCGCGGTTCGTCGGCGGCGGCACCGCCATTGTCTCTGTAGAGCAAGATGGCGTATAGATAGGCCGCCGCATCGTGCCCACCCTCGGCGGCGTGCTGGAGATCATTGTATCCCCTGTGTTCGATGAAGAAGGCTCTGATTCTGGAGAGGAAACAAGCCTCCAGATTCCCGAGACCGCTCAGCATAGCAAGGAATGCTTTGTAGGCGGTGGGGTTGCACACCCAAGAAATCTTATCTCGTATCTACTCTATCGACAAATGCCGGCCAACGTCGCCGTGGCCGCACACGCGGCGCATGGTCGAGCAAGTACCACGTAGGCTGCGGAGGTGTGACGCCCCAGGTTTTCAGCGAGAGTTAATTAACCCTAATGATCCGGTAAACAATGTTGACTTGGTCAAACGACGGTCAACCTGGGCCATCACCTCGAAAACATCACAAATGACCCCTAATGACCCTTTTGGTCAACCATAGTCAACCTTGGTCAAAACCCCACACAAAACCCCTTGACTCCTTTTTGACCCACCAGTGTCAGCCGGTACTTTTGCCGCGTTCTCCAAATTTCCCCTAAACACTTTAAAATCTCCCAATGTAAAAGTTGTGTGTTTTGTCGAGGGACACAACTTTAATGTTGAGTGGCATTTGAGATTTGAAGTTTTAAAAGGTGAAAAACTCAAGTCAACACTTCTGGTCACTATTCATCTGCGCCCAGGGAACTGCCATCTTGGCAGGCAAATTGTGCACAATTGGCTGAGAAAAAGGCCATACGCCCTTTGTAGAAGTTGTAGAGGGATGCCAGATCTATAACTTTCCTATTAAAATTTTTGTGCACTACAGTTCTAATTTTTGGAGAAAAATCCCGGTCAAAGCAGGCAGGCTGAAATAAAATTTGACTCTGGCGCTCCAGAGCGCGCGCCGCCGTGGCCACGTTGAGCCCGCACACCGAGACTGGCCTCGGTCTGCCGGTCCATGTGCTGTGTACCCCTCCCACTTGCGCCGCACCGCCCTGCTCCCCCCCGCCGCGCTCGCCACGCGTCCCCTCCGCGCCGCCCGACCGGTGGCCGCGCCGCCGCATCGGCCGATGCCCACGCACGTCGCGGACGCTCCACCGCCCACGCCGCGCTTGTACTGCCTCGCCACCTCGCCTTGGTGTTCAAGGAAACACCCAACCGCCTCGAAGCTTGCCTATAAAAGCGCCTCACCGTCCTCCGCACGAGGGAGAACCGTGCCGCCGAACCGCCATTGCCGCCCATCGGTGCTCACGGTGAACTCCACCTCCGGCCGCCTTTCACCACAGACACGTGCTGCTCCCGCCTCCTTCGTGCACCGGGAAAGCTCCCACGCCCGCTTGTTGGCCACGCTGAGCTGCAGGCTCGTCGGAGCAAAGTTCCCGGCGGCCACCCCATTGCCGCCGTCGGTGAGCTCCGCTCTCCGCGCGAAGCCCGAGTCAACCAACCATCCCAGCGCCCCCACTAGGTCCTAGAGAAGATACCCGTGCCACACGTTGACCAGCTCCGCACCGATCCTCGCCGGGTTCGAGTGCCCGCGGCCGCGCCACTACCGGACCGCCGCCGCCGCTCGTCGGAGCGACCCCCGCCCTCCAATCTGTGGCCAGTCAACCCTAGGTGAGGCGAATCGCGCGCCTGGGTCGCTTGTTTGCCAGCACCGGGCCCATCTCGCCGGCGGTGAGCCGTCCCCGCCGTCGAGGGCACCTCGGTGAGGCATTTTTGAGCTCGGGGTCCTAGGTGTTAATGGCAAGGGCATGGTTGTGAAGGATTTAAAACTTCCAGGGCCTAAGTGTATAAAGATTCTAACCCCTTTGCTATGTATTGGCTGAAACTTGTAAATGCAATTTAAAATTGTAGAAAAAACAAAAAATAGAAAACTCAATTTTTCTGTGCTCAGTGTAACAAGTGCTACAACTTTCTCCAAATATGTATATACTTTTGAGCTACAGTTTTTGCTTGAAAAATAGAAATGTAAAATACCTAGATCTGTGATTCTGCAAAATCCATACATGATCTTGAGCTGGATTTTGGTTATGTTGTGAGCACTAGTATGTATAGGTCCTGTGCCAAAAATTGCACAAAGTTACTGAAGAAATATTTTTATATAAATTATCTTGTATTATTGATAAATCTGCCTAGATGATTTTTGTAGATTAAAATATAAATATTTTTGAGCCCAACTTCTGGCTATCCTCTTGTAATGTTGAAATGCATCTCTGGTGAATTATCATGATTTTATCACTGTTAGAAATATTTATTCCTGATTTATGCTTGATTTTAATCATAAATGTGTAGATCAAGATCTACAAAGGCTATAGGTGTGTTGGTTCTTTAGACTTGTTTTGGACCAAAGCATGAGTAGGAGAAAGTTTGGGTTCACTACTGTTATATTTATTGTAATATGCTTTAATCCTCCATTTGCTAGCTAGAAATGCCTTTAATTTTTGTGTATTAAATTCAGTGGTGCAAAATTAGTTCCTTGCTGTCCAAGGGAGTGTTCCTAGTCCTTAGGACCAGTGGGTACTGTTGGACAAGTTTGGAGCACGATTGGTTGATTAAAGGAGTGCAAACTGGATTAATCTAGTAAAGGAAAAATAGGAAAAATACATCCTTTTGTGCATAAAGTTAAATAAATAAGTTAGGGAAGTAAATTTGTAGCATAAAAGTAAGGTTTTCTTGCTGTTTGTAATTAAATAAGATATTCTTTATAGATGGGTACACAATCACCATCACTAAAGGATTGAATAGAAATGCAATAATTGATATATTTATTTTTATAGCTTAAGCAAGTGTGCATGTGTGACTAGTGGCTTATGTGAGATTCAATGAGACCAGGGAGCACCACTCTTGGGTATTAGGATTCATTTTTGTGCATTAATGTGAAAGAACCTTAGTAGGTGTAATATTGAAATTGATTGGAAAATCACAAATCTCACCTAAGGATTATGGATTGGGTGGTAAAACTTGCTAACTAGTTTATAACCAACCCCT
Organism: Cenchrus americanus; assembly: GCA_947561735.1. Lineage (NCBI taxonomy): Eukaryota > Viridiplantae > Streptophyta > Magnoliopsida > Poales > Poaceae > Cenchrus > Cenchrus americanus. The sequence goes on from OX387240.1 coordinate 201,177,266, forward strand.
TGCTGTTTTGTGAGATTTCAATTAAATTACTTGTTTATATATGTACACAGTCACTATTAAAAAGTCTATATAATAAAGCATCGCATATTGTTCCTTTATAGGAAGAGTATGCTGAATGTATTATTATCTAGGTGAATGTGGTCAACCATGCACCCCGTGGTTGACATAAGTTGTTGTCGCATTAATTAAATCAAATGGTCACTTAAGTCTTGCATTTGCATCCTCCGTGTAGAAGTTCCCGACGGTAGCTACACGCTTGTGCCAATGGACGTGAACGAGGGAGCAGGAGGAGACGTGCACTGCGTCACCGTAGAGCAAGACCCGGGCCAAAGTCCGGAAGTTTGTTTAACTGCTTGTGCCAACGAAGGCAAGCCCCAGTTTTATCATTAACCCATGTTTTATTTCAATTTATGCAACTATCTTTGTTATTCTATGTGCATTTACGTTCAGGAATGGAATGAAACCCTAGTTGCATGATCCCTAGGTGCCTATGTTCTTTCACTAGTATGCTAGATCGTTAGATGCTATGCTCTAAGGACCCAGTAAAAGTCGAGTGATGTTCGTCACTCGCGAGAATAAGATTTCCTTTTTGGAATCACCCCCTTTTATAATTGGATTGCTCATGTGGTAAGAGCATGGGATTTGGGCTCTGATCCAGTGGCTTCGTGGGCTAAGCTTTTGAACGTACTAAGCACTTGTCAGGAATGGGACCGGTAAGCCTAGTACCTTAATGAGACGGTACGGGATTTTACTACTACTACTCTCGATTCGTCTCTTGCCCGGCTTGCAATCGGGAGGAGGGTACTTGTGTGAGACTGGGTGTACTAGGTGGGGCACGCCAGATCGCCCTGTACCCGGGACTGTAGGCTATCATCCCAACCCGAGGATTTTTGGGAACCGTTTGGTCGGTGCCAGCTCTGTTGGGGCACCGCTCCGTGTGTTTAGGTTTACCTTGCAAGGGTTTATAAATCAATCGATTGTCGGCCTCTCACCATTATCCGAGACTGCTTAATCAGCTGGCAATGATATCCCTTAATGATGGAACTATGAGAAATCTCCTGCGTGAATTAATTGTATTATGCAATTCTTGATTGTATTAGTTGCTCATCATAGTAATGGTAATCTCACTAGAATCTGAGCTAAAATATTGAAAGTAAGGATCCATGATTCTAGTTGCTTTTTGGCAAAACAAACCCACCAACCAAAGCCTACATGTCTAGAGGTAACTTTTGTCGGGTAAGACTTGCTGAGTATTAGTATACTCAGCCTTCCTATAATTGTTGTTTTCAGGTGTAGTTGTTTGGCCTAGTGAGATTCCACCTGGCTGGGAGCTGGAATGGGTGGATGATGCCGCCGAGTAATGGCATCACGGATGGCCTCCAGTGATGTCATATCGTCTCGCTACTAGTACTTCCGCTGTTTAAATAAAACTCTGAACTGTTTACTATTATGTCAAGAACTATGTTTGTAATAATGGACCCTACGAGGAATTTGGTATTAATTTGTAAGGCACTCTTGACTCTCCTTCGTGGGAGTTTTATACATACGTTCGATCCTCTCTGTGTTTCCAAGTGATTTACCGGGTGTAAACCCAGCAACACTCAACGGGATGATTCTTTATTGTTGCTTAATGACCAAATGGAGTGGTTTAGGAGATAGTACGGAATGATCTCGGATGGGGTTGTCACAGGAGGTCAGCCAAGGGCCGCTTCGAGGTTGCACCGACGCGTGCCGCAATCTCAATGCGGAGGTCTTGAGGGAGGCCCAGCAGCAGCGATGACGGCTGGTGTCGTGTGCTTCTTCCTGGCATGCTATCCATCTCCTGCCGGGAATGGTGACGATGAGGAGTAGGCAGTTGCTATTTTTCGCGGGTAGAGATGAAGGAGCAGGGGATCTAATTGTTTTGGAAGGAGAAAATACATGAGATTTGTTTCCAAACACGATTTAAGTATGCAATAGAGACAACGTTTCGTTACCCCGTGTATCATTTAATTCTACATTGTAATCACTACCTCTGCAGCCCTGCACTCAGCCATTGAATGGCAATAGTTTCGCCATTGACCGCCTTGGGACGAAACCTCTTCCCGTTTCCTGTGCTCTTGATCTTATTCCTTCCTCTCTTTTTTGGAGATGATGACTACATTGGATGTTTGGATGGAGGTGTTAGTATTAGTTTGTATCAAACTAACACCAAAACTAACACTTTGGAGCCAAACACATGTGTTAATTTGGAGGTGTTAAAAACTACCAATAACAGTAACACTAACATCTACCATCCAAACACGGCCATTGGAGACGATGTTTTCTTACTCCGTGTATCATTTAATTCTACATTGAATCACTACCTCTGCGCTACTCTCGCTCTCGGCCATTGACTAGCAACGGTTTGCCATTGACCGTCTTGGGAACCTTCCCGCCGTTCTCGTGCTCTTGATCTTATCCCTTCCTTGTTTTTTCTATAAAAAGGCACCGACGCCTATCGGTCCTCCTCACTTCAAGTTGCTTCCTTCTTCTCTAGTAGATCTAGATCTAGCTATATGGTTCCTTCTTCCGATACAATAAAGCGATTCACTTGCTTCCTTCTTCTCTAGATCTAGATCTAGCTATGGTGCAAAGAATAGCTCTTGTAGGGCACAAGCTTTTGCTTTTCTCTCTTCTTCCTCCTCAATCTCTGAGTTGCTAGAAGAATTATTGTGATAGGGGATGATTGAGTTGCTTATCCCTTAAACACAGCTTCCAGAAGAATCCTTGTGACATACCCCTTGCTCGCAGCCGTGTCCGGGGAAGGTAGCCCAGAACCTCCTGGCATCAGGATGAACAAGCCAACGGAAAGCTTGCTGCAGCGTTTTCGTCACACTTGGGCTTCCTTTTGCTTTCCCGTTCTCCTCCAGGAGGAGGGATTTTTTAAGGGATATGTTTCCACCCTCTCGGTATTTTTCTCTTGTGTTCACTTGTAAGATGAGGAAGTAGCCAGAATCTGGATGGAGCATATCTCATTATTTTTCCTTGTAAGATGAGCATAATTAAGGATAGCTTCTGTCTAGCAAACCAAAATTAGGGTTGCAAGATAGAAGCTCTCTTTAATTAGTCATTGCAAGACAGAAGCTTTCTTTAATTAGTCATGTCATGAAGATATGGCCGCATTGTAACCTTGTTCTAATGTATCAATGATGACTGTAATCTGTGTGTGTGTGATTTTGCATCTCAAGAGACATGCTTTTGTGATTATCTCTGTGCAGTACAATTTTTTGTATGATTTAACTACTCACTTGCAAAGCTTGTGATTATCTCAACAGTTTGGCAAATCAACTTGTTTCTCTCAGGATTCCTGATGTAAGTTAGATCTAGATTTGGCAAGTGAAATTATGCCAGATTCTTGGAGATGAACTCTTTTTTTACTTGGCATGTCTTTTTAGAAGTTGGCAAAGCACAAGATTTACCAAGTAAAATTTGGCAAACTCTTGGAGATGCTCTAATCCATGTCTCTTTTGATGTAATTTGTTCATGATTTTGCATATCTTCTTGCCCATAACAAAAGCGACGCTGGTTTGTTAGCCCTCGTCTCTTGCCCGTAACAAAGGCGACGCTGGTTCGTTAGTCCTCGTCTCTTGCCTGTAGCAATGGCAACGCGAGTTCGTTAATCCTCGTCTCTTGCCCGTAACTGAACTGAAGCAGAATATAAATAAAGTATATATAGTATCTTTGGTAGAATATATTACAAGCAGGATTCAAATTCCACCACATCCCATATATTACAAAAAGGATTGAAATTCCACCAATACATCGCATCCTTTATATTACAAAACGGATTCCATTTCCACCAATAGACACATCCCCCGGCATTACAAAAAGGATTCAGCAGAAACCAGGCTTGCTTTTTCTTCCTTGATTTCTGTATATGGATTTTTTCACTATGGTCGCTTCGCAAGTACGGTGTTTTGTTAGTTCCCAAGAGTTGGGGTTTGTATGAAGTGTCAAAGGATAAAATTTCGTCAAACTGGTTGTATTCCTCCTCCTCAACAACATTTTCAATCCCCACAATCCTTTTTTTCCAGGAATAACCACAGATAAGTTCTTCTTTGCAAGGTCAGGTACATAGAATACTTGCTCAACATCGTTGGCGAAGACAAACGGTTCGTTTTTGTAACCAAAGACCCGGAGATCAACATTAACATAACCATATTTGTCCTTGCTCACAGCTCTCTTCCCATTGGTGACCCATCTACTCCGAAACAAGGCTACCTTCAATCCTACATAATCAAGCTCCCATATCTTCACTATTTGACCATAATATGTGTCTGTCTCCATGTCATCATCATCATCATGACTGTCGTCAACAACGGCCCGTACACGCACTCCACTATTTTGATAAACGCTCTTTTTATCCTGGGTCATGGTGTAGAACGTGTATATATTAATATCCATTCCTTCGTATCTTGTAACAGTGAACAATGGCCCTGCTGCTAGATTCCTTATCTCGTCGGTAATTACAACATTATTGCTGCATGTCCTGACATAATCTCGGAGCCACCTGCTGAAACCTTGCATGTGCATATTTGCAAGCCAAGCCCTACCACGGTTAGGGTTGTCTTCACGTAGTTGTCGTTTCTGCTCATTGGCAAACGGTGTAATTAGGTGCAGCTGTTGTATCACGGTGAAATGAGCCTTTTCGAATGCATCTGCATCCGGAGTGTCTGACCTTTTCCCCATGGTCCCAACACCTGAAAGCCTAACTTCGTGTCGTGAGCAAGGCACACTAATGGGGTTTTGTGGGTCCATATAACCCGTGGCCCACTCCACTGCTTAGATGGTCTCGTAGCCACGAACAATGGCTCCCTCCGGAAATAATCGGTTATGTACCAATGATTTTAGGAATCCATAGAACCTCTCATATGGAAACATCTGATGAAGGTAAGATGGGCCAAGGAACAAGATTTCTCTCGCGAGGTGTGCTGTTAGATGCAAAATGAGATCAAAGAATGACGGTGGGAAGGTAGCTTCAAGCAGGCATAGGGTCTCAAAATGCCTCCTCTCCAAGTCCAATAGTTTTTCCTCATCAATCACCTTCTGTTTTATTGCATTGAAGAATAAACACAAGCTTGTGACCGCGTCGCGAACAAGTTATGTCTTGATACCTCTAAGTGCAACACGAAGAAGAGTTGTCATCAACACATGGCAATCATGAGATTTCATCAAGTTGAAATTCATTTTCATGTCCTTCACTGACACTAGCCTCTTGAAGTTTGATGAGTAGGCTGAAGGTACATTCAAATCATGCAAAAACTGACTGAATTGTTTTCTCTCTACCTTTGACAAGGTGGTTGCAGCAACGGGAAGGTTCGTCCCCGTCTCTGTTTCCTCTGCATAGAGCTCCGTCCTAATGCCCAGCTCTTTAAGATCCTCCCTTGCATTTTTATGATCTTTTCCTTTGGACTTCTGTTGTAGCAATGTTCCACAAGTATCTTCACACACATTCTTCTTGACGTGCATGTTGTCAATCGAATGACGCACATCCAACATCGGCCAATACTCTAGCTTCCACCGAATTGATTTCTTGTTCCACATTCCTTCTTCTTCTTCACCATCTCGTTTCTTTCTTTTGCCAGGGTTTTTTCAGTCAGTTTGGGTAACTCCTCGATATTTTGATGTCCTTGACTTTCAAGTGGACCAGATCTCCAGTCACATGCAACAGCGCCTCTCGATTCTCCTTTTCCCCATTAAACTGACAGTCCATGGCCCTGTATGGATGTTTCTTGCCGAGGAAACGAAGGTGCCCCATAAATACGTATTTCTTTGAATGTCTTAGCCATATTGCGCAAGTATCTTCCAAGCAGTGTAGGCAAGCTGCACCTTTCCATTTACTCTGGCCAGAGAGGTTGCGCTGAGCCAGGTTGTCGTTGATGGTGGTAAACAACATGCCATGCATTATGAACTCCTCACTCTTGTACTCATCCCAAACCTCCGGCACACCAGGCTTCCACAATATCTTCAAGTCATCAACTAGTGGCCTCAAGTAGACATCAATACGGTCGCCAGGTTGCTTTGGCCCAGAGACCAATATTGTCAGCATCATATATTTATGTTTCTTGCAGAGCCAAGGTGGAAGGCTGTACAATGACAGCACAACAGGCCAGGTGCTATGTGTTGAGCTCTGGTTACTGAATGGGTTCATGCCATCTGTGCTCATAGCAAACCATATGCTCCTTGCGTCGTCAAACCATGGGAAGTGGGTATTAATGTTACCCCATTGCGCTGCATCTGCGGGGTGCCTAAACTTGCCATCTTTCTTATAATTAAGCTCCTTTTGTCCTTCGGCATGCCAATGCAAGAGTTGGGCCTAATTTCGTGTTGCGAACCATCTTCTCAACCGAGGAATGATGCAAAAATACCATGCCACCCTCACAGGAGCCCCTCTTTAGCCTTCTTCTTCTTCTTGCCTCTGATCTCGCCGAGATCGTTCTCGTCATCAGTGTTATTATCATCTCCACCATCCTTTTTCCTCTTGTACCAATCATAGCCACACTTGGGGCACTTGTCAAGGTCTGCATAATCTCCACTGAACAATACATAATTGTTCTTGCATGCATGGATTTTTTCAACCTCTATTCCCATAGGATAGTTATCTTCTTCGCCTCATAGACTGACTCTGCTATCTAGTTTCCTACAGGTAGCATGTCTCTAAGCACATCCAATAGATGTTTGAAACTTCTGTTGCTCCAACCATGATCTGCCTTAAGCTGCAGAAGTTTTAGATCACCAGAAAGGTGAGAGTACTTCTGGCAATCAGGATAGAGGGGTTTCTTTGAATCTTCAATGAACTGCTTCAGCCTCGCTAATTCAGAAGGTGTGTACACTCGTTGAAACTCAATATCCCGCAACATTTGATCAACATTGTGCACACGTTGCAACACCTCACCATCATCGAAGCCCCTAACTTCTTGATCAGTGATATCCTCAGGCCTCAACACATTTGGTGGGAATAATGGTTCATTTCCCTCAAAAAGTCCACTGTCATCAAGGTCTTCATCATGGTTAGCATGGTGTCGCACTTCACCTTCATTTAGGCAGCCTGCTTCGAGTTCATTAAGGCCTTCCTGACCATGTTTATTCCAACACGTGTAATGTTTTGTGAAACCACGTGTGACCAAATGATGAAAAATGATTTCCTGTTGTGCGAATCTCTTTTGGTTGAGACAATTAATACAGGGGCAAAGCATTGCCTGAACACCACTGTTTCTCATATCTGCCTGTACTTTATTTAGAAAACCATTGACCCCGCTTAAGAAATTCTCCCAATCTTCTTGGGGTTGTCTGTACATTCAAGCCCGAGCAACAGACGCCATCTGCATTCCATACACCAAATGAGCAGAATTCATCACACAAAAAGATAGCTGAAGAAATTCAATAAAATGGGCCAATTAATGTCCACCTTGACGAGGACTTTTTACGAGGCGAGCGTGGCCGAGGAGGAGGATCGGAGGCGGCGTCACGACCGCGGCGACAGCGCGGAGGACGACACGGTCGACGTCTGCTATGGCTCCTTTCACCGTCGCGCAATCCTCAGAGCGCGCACAGCTGGCGGCGGCGAACGGGATAGGCCGGCGGGGACATCTGAGCACACGAGCGAGTGACCTTCTGAGGGGAGAGAGAGCGAGTGTTGTTGTCGGAACATGAGTGGCCTAGCTTCTGCGAAGAGAGAGCGAGTGGTGTCGAAAGGATAAGACACAGACACACAGAAGAGATAACAACATGCGTCTCTGATGTGAGAAAAAAGGCGACCCTGGGTGCCAATTAAAGGAGACGCATCCTACAAGCATGCGTCTCCAGTACGAATTTATCAGTAACAGACTTTATAGCCCGTTACCAATAGGTAGCGATCAATAACGGACTTAAGTAGCCCGTTACTGATAGGGCACTGATCGGTAACAGGCTTTACACGCCCGTTACCGATAGATTTGACATTTGTAAGGGGCTCTTTTAACATCCGTTACAAAGAATTTATGTAACGGGCGTTTAAGAAGCCCGTTACCAGAAGTCCACATTGGTAACGGGCGTTGTGAAGGCCAACCCCGGGGTCGTCCTGGCGCGCTTATAGGTAACGGGCGCCAAACAACAACTGTTACAGACGTGGGTGGATGTAACGGGCGTTAAGGGCCCATTACAAATGCTGCGTGACCTATTTGAGGTTTTCAAGTAGTGAACGTAGAGAAAGGGAAGATAGCTTTGATCCATGTACCCAAACATGACCAACTAGCTGATATTTTCACCAAACCCTTAGATCAAGCAACTTTCACTCGTTTGCGAGGGGAGCTTGGTGTTTGTTTGATTTCTTGAGTTGGTGTGTGGGATCTCCTTTGTAGCATATGTATATCTTTCCTTTGTGCATTTCTTGCATTTGGCATGGCATATGTAACATGATGTATAGGCATCCTTGTATCATAGATTGCATGCATTTGTATCATATGCATTTTGTAGGAAAAGCTTCTCTCATATACATTTGTATCTTATGAGCTAGTTTGGTATGCTATGGTTAGTTTGGCTTAGCTCTTGATGATCTTGATTTATATCCATGGTTGATGGCTATGTTTTTGAAAAAAATGTCACATGTATGCTCTCTTGTGAGTAATTGCCTTTATATGATCTTGACATGTTCTAGTGGATTGGTATGCTTAATCTGTGGTTGGATAGCGTATTTTGATCATATGGGGCCAAAGGCTCATTTACCATCATGAATGTTTAGCCCCCATGCTTTATCTTATGGAGGGGCATAAGTTCCTTTTTGTCGCAAAGACATTTCTTGTACCAAATTTGAATCTGAAAATGAAATGTAAATTGCTTGGAAAATGTTCTCTCATGTCATATTTGCTAAATTTAATTTGCTTTGGGTGCTAAACCATTGCATGATGCCTACCAATGAGAAGTCTCATATATAGAAGTAGGCACATGGCTCGGTGGCTTTGACATGACATGAGGTGCTTGTTGGTGTTTGTGATGGTCTTATGATTAGAATTGTTGTCCTAGCATGAAGTTTGTGTGGCTTTGCCATTTTGACATGTTTTGCTCATGTTTAGGACTTTGCTCATGAGAGAGTAATTTTTCGCAAAATTGCTCAATTCTATCTTAGCTTCGTCCAATGGTTGTGAAACTTGGTAATCATGAAGTTGATGTCATTACGAAGCTGTAGAGTATCTAACTTGCTCATTTGGACATGTGTAGCATCTTGTGATGAATTTTGTATACATGAGAAGCTCTAGGTTGCATATTTTCTATTTTGAGCCTTGATTCATGCATTGGCAACAAGGGGGAGAAAGAAAAGTGGAGAAAAGTTGCATTGCATTCCTAGAACCTATCCCAAGAGTCAAGGGGGAGCTTGTGCATTTATTTTGCATTTTTGGCTTTTGGGGGTTGTGGTCTGCTGTACCAAATCGGTCTGACAAATTTTGGTAACCGGCCTGACGGGTTTTGGTGGAACCGGTCTGACCGGTTTTGGTAACCAGCCTGACCGGTTTGTGCCTAGAGTTGGCACTTGTTCAGGGGGAGTATGCATATGTGCAGGGGGAGCTCTTGTATGTTTGGTGGTTTGTGCTCAAGCCTCTTTGCTTGAGCATAGTTTTGTCTCAGATGTGTCAAGCCGTTACCCTTGCCTAAGGGGTCCGAGACTTGTCTTCTTCAAGTGATCTTGCTCTTTGTCTTTTCTCGACTTTCGATCGCTTGTTGGAGTTTCTTTTGGTCGTTTCTTTTCTTTTTCCTTTTCTCTCTGATTATCAAATGTTTGTTGTCAATGCACTCATCAAGGGGGAGATTGAGGACCATGTGTGGTTCGAGGACCAGTGGATGGTCGCTTCCTGGTGTGATGAGTGATTGACAATATTGTGTGGACTAATTCTTGGCTAATTATTGCTGGTGCAGGTTGTGGCTTGACTCGTGTTGGTGCAGGTGAAGAACAAGCGTGAAGGGTCGTTGCTGGTGAGGCCTCCAGGTGTGGAGAAGACAAGTAGGCTTGGTTCGAGGGACCCGGTGGCCAGCGGGATCAACTACAGGCCGCATGGTAGCAAGAACAACAAGATGAAGTGGAAGACAGTTTCTTGTTTGAGCCACAAAACCAAGGTCAAGCCGGGACTTCGTGGGACCCAATCCTAGTTTCCCTTCCTATTTTTTTTAGGATTTCCATAGGACTAGCTTGAGAGCTTTATGGTGAGATCTTGTTGAGAGGGCTCGGTTGATCTGAAGGACCGATACGGCGAACCAGAGAGGGGGGGGGGGAGTGACCGGGAGCCGATAAAAATTCTTCTCGAAGGAGATGAAAACTCCAACAAGACGAACACGGCTTCCAACACACGTCTCCGACTCACTACCCAAGTTGGCCAAGCCCACGTAGCCACTGGAGTGCCACTGGACCTAGGAACCAACACACACAACCTTCCGACTCGAGAACGCAGCGGAAAAACAAACCCCGAGTCTACAGACCCACACCGGTCGAACCGTGAGCACCACCGGCCGGGACCGGTCCCCGCCGGTGAACCGAGCAACTTTCACCAAGTGGCTCTACACCGACGCACCCGTAAGACACACCGGCCGCACCGATGGCGCCAGAAAGCCCCCAAGGCACCAAACAAAGCCAACCGACCACCAAACGGACCCAAACTCGAAACAAAGAAGACCACGGGACAACAAAGAACACACCAAGACACTCACCCGAGTGAAAACCCACAAGGGCTTGCACCGGTCGGACCGGCCAAGAGCACCGGGCCGTACCGGTGTAGCCCGGGCGCTCGTGATGAACAAAGACTCGGCGGGTCAACTCCCCCAAATCCAAATCTCGATCTCCCGAATCGCTCCACCGACTTGAACAAGACTTTGGGGATATCGGATCACCTCATGAGGAGTCCATAGCCAAGTTTAATCCCACCAAATCTCATCCAAAAAGGAGGAATCGAAGAAATCCCGCCGAAAGCACTTCCCAACCCAAGAACTCAAGAAACCCCGAAATCGAGCACTTTTTCTCACGGATTTGGGAGGGGAATCACAGCCCAAAGAACCACGAAGGGTTCCCACAAATTTCCCCCATCAAATCACCAAGAGAAAAGCCCCGAAAACACCCCAAAGAAAGGGCTCCGAAAATCACCACCAAGAACAACCGGGGAAAACACATCCAAACCTTGAGGAATCACGCCGAATCATCTATACATGAAACAAGGATTCGTACAAGGTCTAGCAAGCCGCCCGATCATCCATCCCTTTCTACAAGATCTCTCCGTGAAGCTCTCTTGCTAGTCCTAGAGAAAACCTAAGGAAAATAGGTGGAAAATAGGAAAACTAATGAGCTAGGGTTCCAAGAGTTGGCTGCCATCCTCTCACCTCTTGGGTTATATGGAGGCAACCGAATGTCTAAAATGCCATTCTCTAACAACTAGGGATACAAGCCCCTCAAGGGCGGATTTGGAATTCTTGATGTCTTCACCATCGGACGGATGCCCGGCGACCGCACCCCGCGTAGCCTCGACGCAAGCCATGCGATCCCGATGCGTGTCCTCCGCTTCGAAGATTCGGGACCGCGTCGCCGCACAACGGTCGACCGGTGCTCCTCACCGGCCGACCGGTCCCCACCGGCCGACCGGCTGGGGACCGGTCCGGTGCTGCTGCACCTCCGTCTTCGGTTCTCCGGTCTTGGATTTGTGGATCAACCAAGTAACCCAGTGGTTTTCTGGTGAACCACTAGAAACCCCGCGAACTTGGTGTAGCCTCCGCCAATCTCCACTCATGACTTGGCTCCCACGTAGTCCCGGCTCGACCTTGGTTTTGAGGCTCAACCAAGAAACCGTCCACGACTTCATCTTGATGTTCATGCCACCATGCGGCCCGCACTTAACCCCGCTGGCCACCGGGTCCCTCGAACGAAGCCTACTTGTCTTCTCCACACCCGGAGGCCTCACCGCGACGACCTTTCGCGCTTGTTCTTCACCCGCACCAACACGAGTCAAACCGCAACCCGCACCTCGCAATACTTAGCCAAGAATCGCTCCACACAACGTTGTCAATCACTCATCACACAAGGAAGCGACCATCCACCGGTCCTCGAACCACACATGGTCCTCAATCTCCCCCTTGATGAGTGCATTGACAACACCCACACGAAAGTAACACGAGAGAAAAGAAAAGAAAAAGAAACGAACAAAAAGAAACTCCAACAAGCGATCGAAAGCCAAACAAAGGCAAAGAGCAAGATCACTTGAAGGAAACAAGTCTCGACCCCTTAGGCAAGGGCAACGGCTCGACACATCCGAGACAAAGCAAAGCTCAAGCAAAGAGCACAAACCACCGAAACAAAGCTCGAAAAACCACAAAGAGCTCCCCCGCACACATGCAAGCTCCCCCCGAACCAATGCACCTCCCCCGACGAATGCATGCAAGAAACCACATGAAACAGATAGTCATAGAAGATTTCACTCACACCGGTCGGACGGTCATCACCACCGGTCGACCGGTGCCTAACATATGTACAGACCAGCACTCACACCGGCCGACCGGTGGTCTTCACCGGTCGACCGGTGTACAACAGAGCCCGAAAATGGCTCGAAACCACTCCGAAAACCTTCTAAATGCATCCACTAAGCCATTTCAAGCTCAAACTTCTCCCCTTGTTGGCAATGCATGAATCAAGCCAAAAATGCAAAACTTTCAACCTAGAGCTTCTCAAATATACAAAATTCAACATAGGATGCTATACACGTCCAAATGAGCAAGTTAGATACTCTACGGCTTCGTATCGATCTCAACTACATGATCACCAAGTTTCACAACCATTGGACGAAGCTAAGATGGATTTTGGAAATTTTGCGAAAAACTTGCCTCTCATGAGCAAAGTCCTAAACATGATCAAAGCATATCAAAATGGCAAAGCCACACAAACTTCATGCTAGGACAGCCATTCTGACCATAAGACCATCACAAACACCCACAAGCACCTCATGTCATGTCAAAGCCACCCAGCCATGTGCCTACTTCGATGTATGAGACTTCTCATTGGTAGGCATCATGCAACGGTTTAGCACCCAAAGCAAATTAAATGCAGCACATATGACATGGGAGCATATTTTCTAAGCATTTTTCATTTCATTTTGAGATTTGTAAATGGTACATGAAATGTCTTTGCGACAAAAAGAAACTTATGCTCCTCCACAAGATAAGTCAAGAGGGCTAAACATTCATGATGGCAAATGAGCCTTTGGCCCCATATGATCAATAAACTAGCCATCCAACCACAAATTAAGCATAGCAAGGCCACAAAAACATGTCAAGAGCATGTAAAGACATTTACACATGAGAGAGCATACATGTGACATTTTTCAAAAGCATAGCTATCAACCATGGATTATTCATCAAGATCATCAAGAGCTAAGCCAAATTAACCATATCATACCAAACAAGCTCACAAAGACATATATCTCATTCCATGGTGAACAATGTATATGAGCGAAGCTTTTCCTAACCAATGTATATGATACAAAATGCATGCAATCTAAGATACAAGGATGCCTATACATCATGCTACAAACCGGCTCCTCGAGGGGAGGCAAAACCAAAGAAAGAGAGCTCCCACACACCCAACTCAAGAAATCAAACACACACCAAGTTCCCCCCGCAAACGAGTGAAAGTTGCTTGATCTAGGGGTTTGGTGAAAATATCGGCTAGTTGGTCATGTGTGGGTACATGGATCAACGCTATCTTTCCTTTCTCGACATTGTCTCTCAGAAAATGATACCTCACTTCTATGTGTTTTGTTTTGGAATGGAGCACTGGGTTCTTTGCAACGCTTATGGCACTGGTGCTATCACATTGAAGTGGGACATGGGTATACTCCTCACCAAAGTCACTCATGGTGTAGGTGATCCAAAGGAGCTGAGAGCAACAACTAGCGGCAACATACTCGCGCTTCGGGCGTGGATTGAGCAACACTCGATCGCTTACGAGAAGACCAAGACACCAACGAAGAACCCAAAACTCGGCAAGTCCCAAGTGGACTTCCTATCCAACCGACACCCGCAAAATCCGCATCCGAAAACCATGAAGCGCCAACGAAGAGGACGCGGAGTACCAAAGGGCCGAAGTCGGGAGTGTGACGCAAGTACCTGAAAATTCGCTTCACCGCTTGCCGATGCGAAGTCCCTGGAGACGCTTGGAAATGAGCACACGTACACACCGAGAACTCGTATGTCCGGCCCTCGTCGCCGTCAAGTAGAGGAGTGACCCGATCATGCTTCGCCTCCTCTTCTCGGTCCACGTGTTCACCTTCCTCGTCCGCATCAAGAGCCGTAGTCGTACTCATCCGCGTCGTCATAGCCTTGGAGTCCTCCATCTTGAACTTTCTCACAATGTCCTTGGTGTACTTAGCCCGGTGCACAAATGTACCTTCCTTTGATTGCTTGATTTGTAGCCCGAGGAAGAACCGCAACTCGCCCATCATGCTCATCTCAAACTCCCCGCTCATATCATTTGCAAACCTCGCAACAAGAGAGTTAGACGAGCCACCAAAGACAATATCATCCACGTACACCCGCACAATCGGGATATCTCTCGCTCGCCCTCAAAAAAACAAGGTCTGATCAACCTTCCCCATCTCAAAACCTCTCTCAAACAGGAACCCCCTCAACCTACCATACCAAGCTCTAGGCGCCTGCTTCAACCCATACAGCGCCTTCCTCAGCTTGTATACCCGGTGGGGGTACCTCTCACTCTCAAACCCTGGAGGCTGTCTCACATACACTTCTTCCTCCAACACCCCATTCAGAAAAGCACTCTTCACATCCATTTGGTGCAACTTGAACCCTTTAGCCACAGAAAAAGCTAGAAGGATCCTAATCGCCTCCAAACGGGCTACGGGAGCAAAGGTCTCCTCGTAGTTGATCCCCTCCTTCTGACTGAACCCCTGGGCAACAAGTCTTGACTTGTTCCTCACAACCTCACCCTTCTCTCCCTCTTTGTTTTTCCACACCCACTTTGTACCAATCGGCTTACACCCTGGGGGAGGGTCAACCAACTCCCACACCTGATTCCTCTCAAAGTTCTCTAGCTCCTCATGCATCGAGTTAACCCAATTGTGATCGATAGTGCGTGTCCAATGTCTTTGGGCCGGAAAGAAGCAACAAATGCAAATGAGCAAAATGGGAATTGTTCCGAACCCTCGACCGTGTAGTACGTTCATTCATGTCGCCGATGATCCTCGAAGCCGGGTGATCCACCCCGAACTCGCCGGGGAGTGTTCTCGCCCCGAAGCTACCTCCCCCTCAACATCGCCTTCTCCTCGTTCTTGATTTGTCGTCGTAGGTGTAGCAGAGGGTCCATCCATCATCGTAGTCGAAGTAGTGGGTACATGTTCAACTCGGGGGCACCACACCGCCATCTTCATCATCACCATGTTCATGCTCCTCCTCCCGAAAGATCTCTCGCCAAGCTCATCATCACCCGCACACTCAAAAACAAGCCGACTACGTGGCTCGTCTCGTCGAAGGTTACCTCGCAAGTCTCCACGATTTGGTTAGTTTCAAGATTGAGCACACGATATGCTCTAGAATGAGATGCATAACCAAAGAAAATGCCATCGACGTACCTAGCCTCAAACTTATCCAACTTCCCCTCGCCTTTCTTCAATGAAACACTTGCAACCAAAGACTTGGATGTGACTCACCTTGGGTGTGCGGCCATGCATGAACTCATAGCATGTTTTCTTCTTTGTGCACTCTAAGGTATATCCCGTTCGACACATAGCATGCGTATTCACCGCCTCCGCCCAATACCTCCCTCCGAGTCCTATGCTCATCAAGCATCGTCCGAGCCATCTCGCACAGGGTCCCGTTCTTCCTTTCCACAACACCATTCTCGGGGAGGCGTATACGGACTCGAAAACCGGTGCTCAAGACCCAAGTCATGACAAAAGGTTTCAAAACGAGAGTTCCCGAATTCCGAGCCATTATCACCGGTGATAGCTCGTATGGCATTTCCGTGCCTCTCGTTCCTCAACCTCAAGACTAGATCTCGAACAAAACCGTTCGGGACCGCCCCTAGGGGTCCCCTCAAACGATGGGGGAACCCTCACTTAAATTCCCCGCATCAAATGAACTCGGGCCTAACCATGCGTGGAACTAACCATGCAGACGTGGCCCACGCAGCAGACTTCGGAGGCCCCGCCAAGATAGCCCGACCGCGAGACCCCTCGAGCGGCCCCGCCCCGCCCGAGGGTACGCTCCTCTCCCCGAACGGCTCCGCCCCGCTCGAGGGGCAACCCCCTCCTCGAACAAAGTTCCGCCCCCGTTCAAGGGGGCGACCCTTCCCTCGAGCGGTCCCGCCCCGCCGAGGGCCCGCTCCCCCTCGAGCAGTGCCTCGCCTCGCTCGAGGGTTCGCTCCACCCCCCGCCGGGCCCGCCACGCTCACGGCGCCCCCGCACGCGTGCGCCGGCCCCGTACTTGGGCATTTAACGCCCGACGCCGCGGACCCGCGCCATCATGCGCCCGGGGCTCACGCCCCGCCGCCGCCGCACCAACTCCCCGCGGAGGAGCCCATCCCCGCCACCGTGGGGTGGACCGTGCGTACGGCCGGCCGTGTCGCCCCATAACACCGCGCGCACGCTATCGCACGACTAACGCGCCCGACCCTCGAAAGGGGGCCGGCGCACCCTCGATCCCACTTTCCCGTGACCCCGCAGTTAGGTGAAGGGCGCTAGGCCGGTGGGCGGCCATCCCGCCACCGTAACGCGCGCGGCCGCCGTACCCACGCGCGCAGCGCACGCCCGACTCCGCGGCGCACGCCCGAACACCTGCAAAGAACCACTCCACCACCGCAGCTCATTGGGAAGGAACGCCGTTCGCCCGCTCCCCGTACCCCGTACCGCCCATCATCGCATCTCCCTCGAAGCCTATCGGGGGGCGCCATCGCCATCTCGCCGCCTCCTACCCTCGAACCGCCACCGTTCGGCACAAGGTAGGCCATCATGGCCGGATCGCGGCGAAGATCGACCGGACGGCCGCCCACTCTACACCATAGCGCGACGTGCTCCCTCACGTAGCTAGGCGGCCGCGGCGTGCATGTAACTCGCCGCCCCCCTTGGCCTATAAAAGGGGAGGCGCAGCCCCCGCCCGGCGGGGGGAGGCGGAGGAGGACGAGTTCGACGAACCCGAAGAACACAGCCGCATCGTGCACTCACTCTCTTATTCTCCCACAATATCTTCGCCTACTCACCAGGGACTTGGGAGCCACGCTTCCTCTCCCGCCTTGCTTGTATTTGCCCCACTACAAGCACCCCCGTGCCGAGCAATATAGTGCCACGAGCACACCACCGCCGGACGTACGCCCCCCTCGGCCGAACCAGATAAATCCTTGTGTCATTTGTTGCTTAGCATCGACCATCGAGGGATAGACCTAGGCGTTATCTACCGGTTAGTGCTCGGGACCATATTCCGCACCGACGCTGGCGCCCACCGTGGGGCAAACGAGCGCCTAAGGTCATTTCGCTAACTCCCTCCATGGTGATTCGCACCGAGTACCGTAGCACCCGCTACAACATGGGTAGCTCGTACCCCCTTCCGCCGGTTCGAGATCCGCTTCGGGGACTTGAACTTCCGTGCCACGGGGAATGGCTATCTCATGCGCCTCACCAACCGTGAGGAGCTACGCGCGCGCAGGGAGGCCGGGGTCCGCCCGGTCACCGCCGCACGCACGACACCGCGCGGGCACCGGCAGCACGGATGTCGCGGGACCGTCGACACCGCGACGTCGTCGTCGCCTCCGGGCCGCGCTCGCGACAGTACCCGGTCCGAGCGGCGGCAGGCCGAGCGCACCGCCGCCCAACGCGGAGCGTCCACCGCCACGACGACCGCCACCGCCCCCCGCCGGGACCGCGTGCGGCCTCCCGACCACGCGTCCCCATCGGGTTGCGTGGCGCCACTACGGCCTACAACGCCAACGTCAACACTACAATGCGCAGGTTCCGCCCCGCCCGGCACATCTTCGTCGCCGGGATCCCGCACTCCCCGGCCACGGGGACGAGTCGTCCCCCGGGCTCCGTCGACACGATGCCACCCGCCACCGCCATGGGTACGCGGAGTGGGACTCTCTCTCGGTGTGCCGACCCGGGCCGCGTTCGTGCGCCTTCCTCGACGCCACGGACCATCGGTTCGGCCGCTCCGACGACTCCAAAGCACGGAGCTACGACCCCACGCGGGAATGCCGCGCCGTCATCACCAACGACCCGCCAACGCCGCCGGTGCGGCGGCGCCGGAGATGGGGAGGTCACGCCGGCCCCCGGATCGCCACGCGCCCGGCCGCGGGCCAAGCGCTCCCGCCGGGGCCGACGTCGATGCGCACCGGCGGCCCAAGCTCGCGAGCTCGAGGCCAAGCCGGGCAGGAGTACGGACCGTGCGGCCGCTCCGCGCCTCGATGGCGGGAGAGGCCTCCGCGCGCGCGCGAACGCGCGCGGAGCCGGGGCCGACAGTCCGAGACCGCCTCAACCCCCGTCCCCAACGTCGACAACGCGGATACTCCCCGCCGCGGCGAGCCAAAAGCCAATCGCCGCCGCAACACCGCCGCGCGCCATGCCGCACCCTCGACCCCCAAGGCTCGAGACATGCACCGCGAGGTGCGACCCTCCTTGAGCAAGCGGCCGTCCAAACAAGCCGAAAGCTCGCCTCATGCATCCGCCAACCAAGTGGGGACGCGCGGGGGTGATGATCCGGCGCACCCGGGGGCGAACCCTCGGTGCATGCGGGTCGACCCGCCGACCAGGGACGCACGCCGGCCAAGGAACGCCTCCTCGACACACGCAGGCGCCGGGATGGTGACGCCCGCAACGTCATCAACGCCGGTGCGCACCCGGCAAGCGGCGACGCGCGAGCGGCCGGGGCTACCACCCTCGAAGGGGGTGGACGCTACGACGGGCCGGTGAGGATCGCTCCCCAACGCCGGAGCCCCCGGCTCCCCGCGTGTTCAGCCGGGAGATCCGCACGGCGGCGTTCCCCCGCCGCTTCCGCGCCCCTCGACGATCATCAAATACAACGGGGAGACGGACCCTCGTGTTTGGCTCAACGATTACCGCCCCGGCTCGTCGCCCGGGCGGGGCCACCAACGACAAAGTAATCATCCGCAACTTGCCCCCGCATCCGGGCGACGCGGCCCGACATGGCTCGAGCACTTGCCCGCCAGCCCGCATCCACAACTCGGGACGATCCGGTCCACACCTTTGTGGGCAACTTCCGTGGCACATACGTGCGCCCCCGGAACTCCTCGGGATCTCGCGCTCCCGCACGCGAAGCCGCGACCGCCGCGGGACTTCATACGGCGCTTCTCCAAGCGCCGCACGTAGCTCCCCGCCGTGGCACAATCCGAGATCGTGCACGCGTTCCTCGAGGGCACCACGTGCCGGGACCTTGTGCGCGAGCTGGGACGCAGCCCGCCCACGGACTCGAACGAGCCGTTCGACATTGCCACCGCCTTCGCCTCCCGAGAGGAGGCCGTGGGGGCAATTTTTCGATGGCAAGAAGGGCAAGCGCTCCGAGGACACGCCCGCGGAGGGAAGCGGGTCCAAGGAGCCGCGCCGCAACGACAAGCGGGGCAAGAAGGGGAAGAAGCCGCGCCGCGAGGCGCGCGAGCAGGGGCGGAACGGCGGCAACGCCGAGGCCCTCGCCTGTTGACCCGACCGGCGGGGGCCCTCGACCGGCTCCTCGAGGCCCGGGGTGTTCGACGACATGATGAAGAAGCCATGCCCCTACCACAAGACCCCCGTGAATCACACTCTTGAGCAAGGCGACATGCTCAAGAAGTTCTATGGCCGTGCCGCCGCGAAGGAGGCCGAGGCCAAGAAGGATGGGGGCGACGGCGACGCAGTGGCTTCCCCGCCGTCGAAAATGTGTTCCTCATTTTTGGGGGACCCACCGTCGACATGTCAACCCTAAGAAAGAAGAAGGAGCGCACGAAGTCCTCGCCGCAGAGGGCACCTCCGGCCTTTCTCAACCGGTCGAAGGATGCCATCACCTTTAGCCGGGATGATCACCCAAACCGCATCCCGAACCCGGCCAAGACCCCCGGTGGTCGATCCCATCATTGGGAACGCCCGGTTTTCGAAGGTCCTTATGGACGGAGGCAAGAGGGCCTCAATATCCTCTTCGCGCACACATTGCGCCCGATGGGGATTGGGCCGGGACTAGCCCGCGGCCCAAGACGAAGCCGTTTCACGGCATCGCGCCCGAAAGGTAGTTCAACCCCTTGCGCATCGACCGCCCGTCCGGTTCGGGACCCCCCAAGAATTTCCGCAAGGAAACCCTCACCTTCGAGGTGGTGGGATTCAAAGGGGCCTACCATGCCATCCTTGGGCGACCATGCTATGCCAAGTTCATGGCGGTCCCCAACTACACGTACCCGAAGATGAAGATGCCGGTCCAAACGGCGTCATCACCGTCGGGTCATCGATCGAGCATGCATTCGACCGCGATGTCGAGTGCGTGGAACATGCGGAGGCGCTAGCGCCGGATGAAGCGCCGGTAAACGCGCCGGAGAAGATGGTCAACGACGACCTCGCCCTCCGCCACCAAGCACGCCCGCACGTTCGAGGCCGCCGAGCAAACCAAAGGGGTCCCTCTCGACCCATCGCGCCCCCGAGGGCAAAGCATTGAGGGTCGCACGACCCTCGATCCTAAATAGGAAGCAAGGCTCGTCGACTTCCTCCGCGCCAACGCCGACGTTTTCGCGTGGGAGCCCCTCGGACATGCCGTGCATCCCGAGGGAGGTCGCCGAGCACTCCCTTGATATCCCCGCCTAATGCTCGCGGCGTTCGCCAGCCGGCCGCGCCGCTTCGACGAGGAACGGCGACGGCGATCGGAGGGAGCCGCGAAGCTCCTCGAGGCCGCATTCATCAAGGAAGTGTTCCACCCGACATGGTTAGCTAATCCGTGCTTGTAAAAAAGAAAAATGGGAAGTGGAGGATGTGTATTGACTACACCACCTCAATAAAGCATGTCCAAAAGTTCCTTTTCCTTTGCCGCGCATAGATCGATCATTGATTCCACCGCCGGTGTGAACTACTCGTTTCCTTGATGCCTATTCCAGATATCATCAAATAAAAATGAAGGAGTCCGACCAGCTCGCGACTTCGTTCATCACACCGTTCGGACGTTCGTTACGTCACGATGCCTTTGGCCTCGTAAACGCCGGCGCAACATATCGCCGCCGCATGCGCACGTTTTTGGGGACCATATCGGGCGGACGGTCGAGGCTTACGTAGACGACATCGTCGACAAAACCAGGAAGGCGACGACCGGTCGCCGAATCTTGGCATCGCATTCAGACCGCTCGTGGCCAACGGGTCAAGCTCAACCCCGAAAAATGTGTCTTTGGAGTGCCGCGGGGCATGCTCCTAGGATACATCGTCTCCCAACGGGGGATCGAGGCCAACCCCCGAAAAGGTCGCGGCCCTCGAGCGAATGGGTCCAATTCGGGACCTCAAAGGAGTGCAGAAGTGTTGGGGTGCCTCGCCGCCTTGAGCCGCTTCGTCTCGAGGCTCGGCGGAGAAGGGGCCCGCCCCCCTACCGCCGCTCAAGAAGCACGAGCGCTTCTCTTGGACCGCCGAGGCCCGTGAAGCGCTCGACAAGCCGAAGGCATCGCCGACGCACGCCCCAATCTCTTACGCCGCCGCGAGACGGCGAACCCCTCCAACTCTACGTGGGCCGCGACCACCCGTGTGGCCGCCGCCGTGATCGTCGTGGAGCGCACGGGAAGAAGGGCATGCCTTGCCCGTGCAGAGGCCGGCCTACTATATCGGCCGAGGTCCCGTTCGACACGAAGACGCGCTACCCCCGTGTCCGTGCCGTTGTGTGCGGTAGTCCCCGCGCGGCGCAAGCTCCGCCACTACTCCGAGGCCCACCCGCCGATTCTGCGGGTCTCTTCCTTCCCGTTAGGAGAGATCATCCGCAACCCCGACGCGGCGAGTGCACTGCCAAGTGGTCCGTGGAGTTGATGGGCGAAACGCTCGCCTACGCCCCCGCGCAAGGCCATCAAATCACAAATCCTTGCCGATTTCGTCGCGAGTGGACGGACACGCACCGCCGCCCCTCGCATCCAAGCGCAGTGGCCGGACTCTCGTTCTTCGACTCGCCTCGGGGATGAAGACAGAGCGGCGCGGGCCTCGCTCTTCGTGTCACCCCTGGGGAGCACATGCGCTACGCGGTGCGTCTCCATTTCCCCGCATCCAACAATATGGCGGAATACGAGGCCCTCCTCTCGCGGCCTCAAGATCGCCATCGAGTTGGGCATCAAGCGCCTCGACGTGCGAGGGGATTCGCAGCTCGTGATCGACCAAGTCATGAAGAACGCGAGCTGCCACGACGACAAGATGGAGGCCCACCGTAAAGCCGTGCGGGCCCTCGAGGACAAATTTTACGCCGCATCGAGCTTAACTCATGTACCCCGCCGTACAACGAAGAAGCAGCACGAGCCGGCAAAGATAGCGTCCGGCGGATCACCGTTCCCCCCGAACGCGCGCGCGACGTCGCGCGCCCCTCGAACCTTCGAGCCTTACCCCTCGAGCGACGACGGACCCTGGGGCTCCCTCGAATCCGGGCCGGTGCGGACCCCATGGAAGAGGACCCCTCGAACGAGGCGTACGTACTCTCCCTTCTCGAGGGGTACGGCTCCCCACGAGGCTCGTCGCAATGGACATCGAGCCGCTCCCCGTCCAAGCGGACCGGCGGGGGAGAAGTACATCGCCCGGATTGCTCGAGGGGAGCTCCCGCGTACCGGCCACGCCCGGCGTGTCGCCAGATGGCCAAGTCATTCACCTTCGTCGATGGCGAGCCGGACAAGCGCGCCGCGCCGGCATCCTCCGAGCCGGTGTATACCAATCCCCGAGGGGCGCGAGCTCCTGCGGGACATACACGCGGGAATCTGTGGCCACCACGCCGCGCCACGCACTCTCGTTGGCAACGCGTTCCGCCAGGGCTTCTATTGGCCTACCGCGGTCGCGGACGCCAACGAAATCGTGCGCACCTGCGAAGGGTGCCACCCACGCCCGCAAGACCAACCCTCGCCCGCTCACGCCTTACAAACAATCCCCGCTCACATGGCCGTTCGCCGTGTGGGGGCGGGACATCGTCGGCCCCCGCGAAGGCGCCCGGGGCTTCACCCACCTCGCTCGTCGCAATCGACAAGTTCTCCAAGTGGGTGGAGGTGCGCCCCATTACGAATTTGAGGGCCGAGCAGTGCGGTTCACGTTCTTCACCGACATCGTCTACCGCCCCGGAGTGCCAAACTCCATCATCACAGCACAACGGGTCCCAGCTCACGGCCGGAAGTTCTTGGAGTCTCCGCGACAAGTTCCACATCCGAGTGGACCGGGCAGCCGTGGCGCACCCACGTACCAACGCGCCAAGTGGAACGTGCCAACGGCATGATTCTACAAGGCCTCAAACCCGAATTTTCGACCAGCTCAACAAATCTGTCGAAAATGGCTCCAAGAACTGCTGCCAGTCGTGTGGAGCCTAAGGACTACCCCAAGGAGCCACGGTTCACCCCGTTTTTCCTAGTCCATGGCGCGGAGGCCATCCTCCCCACGGATCCGGAATACGGTTCACCCAAAGTTCGGGGCTACAACGAGGACGCTAACCCAGCCGAGCCCGCGAGGACTCACCGGATCAGCCTAGACGAAGTACGCCTCGTGGCGTTGATGCACTCCGCAAGGTATCAACCACCCCTACGACGCTACCAAGCGAGAACGAAAGAAAAGTTCCTAAGACATAAAAGGGCATTAAGGTTTATGTAGTGTTTGACCGTGCATTTGACCAAAGTTTGACCACACATGTGTGTTGACTTGATCAAGGGGTCATTAGGTTTGGTTGGTGAGGTTTTCGAGGTGAGGACCCACGTTGACCATGATTTGACCACTGTCAGCAGAGTTGAATGACTATTAGGGTTAAATAAAAACCTGGGGCGTCACAACTAGCTGATAACAAATGTTGATGTCTAATGAATTAGGAAGGGGGAAGAAAGAGAAATCAAAAAAATCTTAATCAATGTTTGTTGATCACTATGATTTAGTTCTGGTTTGCTTCCACCGTGCAACCCGTTCGGCGCAGCCCACTTTAGGTGTTCGATAACAGAGTTAGAACTCGTTGCCTTGCTTGAGGGGGAGCAAAAGGTAACGTTGGAGTTGTTGCTTGTTGTTTTTGTAGGGTGTGCTTCAAGTGAGTAGAAGGTAACTACTGATAAGTGTTCGATGAGCAATGGTGGTTGTGCTTGATCCTTCGTCTTTCTAATGCTTGCACTTTAAGTGTTCGATGAAATGACACTAAACCATAAATCATTATATCAATCTATGTTGTTGATTGTATTTGCTACCATACTTATATGATGTTGGGTTTTCTCTCGCTTAGAATATGTGATAATGAAGGAAAGTGGTTTGGGGGAGGTATGTCTCCCCATATTCGGTATCAAATTTGGTAAATTTTCTATTCCATGTTTCTTTTCTCTTTTATTACACGTTTATTGACCACTTGGTACAATCAATGTTTAAAGAATCTAAAATAGTGCTGTCATTAGCTATTGGTCGACATATGAGTAGCAATTTTCTCCTCGGTGCGAGCTAACCGTGTCATGTTGATTCCGCTCTATAGAGTACACTGCATTGTGCTGATAGTCCTCACCTTGCCACCGTAAATGAGATTGTTTTAATCAAACATTGTAGGTAGTCTAGACCCGTAGATGCAAAGAAAGAAATACCTCTCGATTTATAGTATTTTGCTCGTTGTTTAGTAATCACAAGTTTTTCTCTCGTCTACATGCTACCAAATTCGCGTTTGTATTCTCCGGCTCTACAACCACCAATACAATTCTAAGCATGTGACCATAGAGGCAGAGCTCTTTGGAGCTAGGACTAGGATTCTAAGCATGTTGACTGGGAATTGCATGTTTTAGGTACGATTTGGGGACCGTAAGCCGGCCAGTTTTGCTACCAGACCGGTAGCACCTGGTAAACTGGCCGGTCGCAACGATTTTGTGAACCCTGGCTATGACACCTTTCTGCAGGTGAGCCACCCACGCTCCTCTTTGCCTCGCTCAACTGGCAAGCGAGCGACACCACGCTCGTGCGGTTGTAGATTCAGTGGCCGGCGATAGTGGCGCAGAAGCCCATGCCCGGCTATGCGATGGTGACCGTCAGTGGTCGCTCGGAGGTCCACCCGGTCTCTTCTTGCTCGGCGATGCAGTCCTCCCATCCTCCCCAATCTCTCTGTTACCATGAGCCATGGCCAGCGGCAGCATGGGCCAAGCTCCGGCCTCCGGCCTCCCACGCATGGCTGGTGGGGATGGCACCGAGGCCCTCCCATCCGCTTGCTCCGCTTTTTATTGGATTTCTCCAGAGTATTCCCTCTGTAGTTGAACCATGGCCGAGGTTGAGAGACGAAGAAGATGGAGTCAATTTCAAGTAGCAATTCAATGTGTGTCCAAACAAGAGATTTGATATTGTAGTACATTTCTAATACTAGTCTACTTTGGTATTGAACTCAATTCAATACCAAGCTCTTCAATCTATAAACGAGTTCTTTTGAAAATAGGCTCCCACCTGAAAATCTACCTCACCCCACAGAGGATCCCACCAAATGTAAAAGTTCCCACCAAATCCCACAAAAATCCCACAAAAATCTTTCTAAAATCCAAGACACCTACCGAAAAATGTCCCTGTCGCGAGACGACAACGATTTGGGGGGAGGGGGAGTCACGCAGTGTAAATTTTCGTTGTTTTTTTCACCGTGGTGTTTTCGACCCTTTGTTGTACCCACACCCAATCCCGCCCACAAATCAGGCGAAATGTTTCCTTCTCTAGTCGTTGTTGCCAACTTGGCGTAATGGTGAGAGGCCGACGAGCGATCGATTAAATCCTTGCAAGGCAAACCCAAACACACCAAGAAGGTAATTCCCAAGAAATCAAATAAAAGCGAATGCGAGGTCTACCTCGACCTTGCGATCCACGCCGTTCCTCGGGGACAGGAGAGGTGCTACAGTCCTAAGTACAAGGTTACTGGAACACCTTCACACAGCACGTCCAGGATCACACTTGCACTACCGGGATCAAACCGGGAGAAGCATTTCAAGAGTAGTAGGGATAAAGTCCCCGCACTGATTCCTTAGGTACTAGGCTTACCGGTCCCATTCCCGACAAGTGTTTGGTACGTTCAAAAGCTTAACCAGCACATACTACTCGGTCAAGACCGATCCCATTGCTCTTACCACATGAGTGAGTCCATTTGAATATATCTTATGATTCTAACAAAAGAACCCTATATCTCGCGAACAATGAGACATCACTCGACTTCTCATCACGAAAGCATGGCATCTATCGAGCCTATCATACTAGTAAAAGAGCATAGGAACCTAAGGATCATGCATCTAGGTTTCAAAACAACTCATGAAACTTAAATGCACAAAATAAAACATAAATACTGAAAAGGTAAAAGTTAAGAGATTTTATTAAAAAGGTTATATGCATAACCGGTGCTTGCCTTCGTCTAAGTAGCAATAGCCTTGGCCTCTTCCGGATTTCGCACCTATGGTAGGTTTAATATTCAGGAAAATGCACTTCAACTACATATAAATTACATATAAATCATCAGGTTCACATGATTTCAGTTCAAATTGGCTTAAACATTTACTGATTTGATATCCTAGTCGTTGTCACTTTCATTGGCAGCATTTTCACCTTCATCGATGTATTGCCATAGAGTGTCGTCGTCCTCATCTTCGGAATTGAATCCATCCAAATCAGACAGCTCCCGCTGGCGAATTGAGTCAACTTCAACAACTGCAACTACAGTCTCCTTGACAGTAATGGGCACCGAAACCTCCGAACCATCACTGAGACCATCATCAAGTATAACATCATGCAAGGTTTGGTCAATTTCATCATCTTGATATGCAGGTAACATGCCAGTGGGAGTTATGTTCTCCTCATTTTCATTATAGCTCCACAAATGCCTCTGCTCAAATTTTTGCACCACTCTCCATGGGTGTTGTAGTAGGGTGTCTGGCAAGTAAAAGACCTTCGTTGCTTGTTTAGCAAGAATGTAGGGATCATCTTGGTACTAGTAATCTCTAGTATTGCCACTTGTGAAGTAACCAACATTTCTAATCTTCGGTTCCTTCTTGGTCCCTTCCAGATCATACCGGTCAACCTGGAATAAAACAATAGTTCGATCTTTGTCAAGCCCCGAGTTGTACCACAACTCAATAATATCTCTTAGTGAACCATAAAACTCAATTTCTACAATGTCTTTATGTGATCATGTAGTCATGATTCCACTGTTCTGTGTGTCTTCCTATTTGCCTCACGGGCCTTGGTGTGGTACCGGACACTGCCTACAATACATGTTGTATAAGTTTTTGCTCGCCGGTCTGGTTCAGCTGATAATGCATATAGGTTGTCGTCGCTCACTGGACTGTTTGTAATCTGTACAAAAGAGCCATAATTTTTTTAATATAGTCTTATGTAAAGGTCCTCACAAGGTAATATAAGCTAGCTACCAAACAAAAAATGAATACTAACATGCAATCTAAACTAGTGTCGAAATTCTATAGCAATTTGACGATCAATATCCTCGTCCGACACACCATTCGCTTTTAATTCGTTCTTGAACACTCTGCAAAGCAGTACCATCTCAAAGATAGAATGAAATAATTGTAGTTATATCATTGCAATGGTGATTTACTTACTCGATATATGGCTTCACCTCTTCGCAATTGTTTAGCACATACCAAACCACCTTGCCGTTCTTTGACCCAAGCCAACAAGTGGACCCTGCTCCAAGTACTTGAACATTGTGATCGGAACAAGATGTTCCATCTACAGACAAATGAACATTCTTTCTATTCCTTCCAACCTGATTGAATCGTGTGGCCACATCATCAACCGCGAAGTACCTAGAGCAAATTGTCAAGGCCTCTGTGACAACCCCATCCGAGATAATTCTGTACTATCACCTAAACCACTCCATTTGATTATTAAGCGGTAATAAAGAATCATCCTGTTGAGTGTTGTTGGATCATGGCCTGGTAAATCACTTGAAACACACACAGAGGATCGAAATGTATACATTAAAACTCCCACGAAGGAGAGTCTAGAGTGCATTACATAACTTAAATCCAATTTCACCCTTAGGGATTACAAACCATGGTTCATGACATGATAAGTAAAGGTACAAAGTTTGAAATAGCGGAAATTAAACTACGATATGATAGACATCACAGGAGGCCATCTGTGATGACAACACTCGTCGTCATCCACCCATTCCAACTCCCAACTAGGTGGAATCTCTCCAGGCCAAACAAATTCACCTGAAAGCAACAATTATAGAAAGGCTGAGTATACTAATACTCATCAAGACTTACCCGACAAAAGTTACCTCTAGACATGTAAGGCTTTTGGCTGGTGGGTTTGTTTTTCAAAAAAACAACTAGGATCATGGATCCTTACTTTCAATATTTTAGCTCAAATTCTAGTAAGTTTGTCATTACTGTAGTAAGCAACTAATGCAATCAAGAATTGTACAATACAATTAATTCACGCAGAAGAATTCACGTAGTTCCATCATTAAGGGGATACCATGGCTAGTTGATTAAGCAGTCTAGGATAACGATGAGAGGCCGACAATCGATTGATTAAAACCCTTGAAAGGTGGACCTAAACACACAGAGTGGTGCCCCAACAAAGCTGACACCGACCAAACGGTTCCAAAAAATCCTCGGCTTGGGATAATAGCTTACAGTCCTGGGTACACGCCTATCTGTTATGCTCCCACATAGTACATCCAGCCTCACACATGTACCCTCCTCCCAGTTGCGGGTCGGGCAGGAGAATGCTCAAGATTAGTAATAGTAAGATCTCGCACCGTCTCATTAAGGTACTAGACTTACTGGTCCCATTCCCGACAAGTGCTTAGTATATTCAAAAGCTTAGCAAGCTAGTACTGAACCAGAGCCCAAATCCCATGCTCTTACCACATGAGCAATCCATATATAAAGATCTTATGATTCCAACATAAGAACCTATTCTCGCGAGTGACGAACATCACTCGACTTTTACCAGGTCCTTAGAGCATAGCATCTATCGACCTAGCATACCAGTAAAAGAACATAGGCACCTAGGGATCATGCAACTAGGGTTTCATATCAACTCCTGAAACATAAATGCACAAGCATAACAAAGATAGTTGCATAATTTAAATAAAACATGGGTTAATGATAAATCGGGGCTTGCCTTCGTTGGCAAGGTTGGCCTTTGGCCCTTCTGGCCTTTGGTCTAAGTCTTGCTCTACAACGACGTAGTGCACGTCCCCATCAGCTCCTTCCGGCACAAGCGTATAGCTATCGTCGGGAAGATCTACACAAGGATGCGTATGCGCTTTAATTGACGATTTGATTTAATTTATTACAAAACAACACATGACAACCATGGGGTGCATGGTTGACCACATTCACCTAGATAAAAATACATTCAACATACTCTTCCAATAAAGGAACAATATGATGTGCTTTATTAATTATTCTTTTTGATAGTGACTGTGTACACATTTATATAAATTAATTAATTAATTTGCATACAACAGCAAGGGGGTGGTCTTAAACTTGTTAGCATGTTTTACCTCACATACATATGGTCATTAGGTGTGTAGTGGTGGTTTTCCAATTAATCTTATTATTAAACATAAAATGGCTTCTCCATTTTTATTCAACAAAACAATTTATAAAACACCATGGGTGGTGTTTGTCGTATGGACCTCCCCGGGCCCACTACCTCGGTGGGTACCAGGACCGACTACTCGGTGGGCCCCTGGGACTACCCGGCTTGCGCTACACGGCATCTGAAGGCGTGGAGCACAAGGACTACACAGAGTAGTACTCGGTTAGGAAGCTGTGCATGTTCCGCACTGTACAGAGGACTCCTAGACGTACTCGACTAGTACTCTCTTCCTACTCCGACTTGTAACCCTGCCTCCCGGACTATATAAGGCGAGGCAGGGACCGATCTCCCTCATCCAATCTCATCTCATACAACCCACGGCGCATTATTGCACCATCGTGTAATCGTGCCCTATCAATCCGTAGCTACGCAAAGCATACAGACGTAGGGTATGACGCACCTCGCGGCCCGAACCTCGTCTAAATTGTGTGCCACGTGTCTCTTCCTTCGAGTTACCGATCTCGGCGAGTCACATTCATCTACTTCGGGTACTCCCCGTAGTAGGTTGCCGGTCTAAAACACCGACACCGGCGCGCCGTGTAGGGGATCTCGCTCGAGATCACATGGCGAACTCGACGCCTTCCGTTCACATCAAGCCAACCGTCGCCTTCAACCGCGGTGACACCTTCGTCTTCGGCACACCGGTCCGCACCGCCGATGGCGCGGGCTCCTTCCGCCGCCGCCGACCATGCGGCCCAACCCGAGGACAGGCCTCGTGACGCTTCCCCGAAGTTGTCACAGGAGAACTCGCCCGCAAGTTCGGCGAAATTTCGCTCTTCGACCACCACGCCGACTTCGAGCTTGAGTCCGTCTCCAACTCGAACCCGACGTCGCCATGGGCCATCACATGCGAGCGGGCTGCTCGCCCATCGCGAGGCGGTCCCTTCACCACGCCGCCGCTCCACGCGTGGCCCTCGCGTCCTCAGCCGGGCCCGCACGGAGGCTCCTACTCCACGTCGGGGCCGGCAAGGAGCCCGTATCCGAGTGCAACTCGGACTCCGACGCCGTCCCCCGACCACATCTCGGACTCCCGCCCTCTCTCCGAGTTCTACTCGAACCCGGATTACGAGTTCGACTTCGGGTCGGACCCTGAGGAGCCCGAGTCCGAAGATGACTCCGCCGAGCTTCCCTTGTCGGGGCCGCCCTCCGGGCCGGTTATAAGATCGACGCCGGGCCGGAAGATTCGTCTGCGGCCGCACCGCAAGCCTCGCCGAACCGACAAAGGAGGACTCACGCTACGTCGCCTACATCGACTCGCTACCGTTCCGGAGGGAACACCACTAGCCCAGCCGACTCAAACACACCAACCGAGGTGGCACCCTCCGAGTCCGAGCTTGGGTACCCCTGATCGCCAAGTCTTCATGGCGGCCGGCGACAACACCCCAGACCCTCGGGCACGGCCGAAGACAGTACCGGAGGACATCTCCGCGGACGAGCGCGTCCGCCAACGCACCTGCGGACGAGACCGGTCGCCAACGGGGACGCCCGACGCGAACGCAACCGGAAGCGTAGCGAACGGCGCCGGCGGCTCAGAGACAACCTTCCCATCCGCAACCTTGCGTGCTCTCGAGGCGGTCGAGAGCAGAGTACACACCACCCCCGAGCGGTGCCTCATGTCGATCACGCGCCGATCGCACGACGAGCTCGGGGCATACGCGCCGGAGAGGTCATCGCCAAGCTCGCCGAAGAAGCCTACTTCATGCGGGTCGACAACGAGTCGCCCAACCTCTCCCCGCCTAAGCCCCGCGACAACGAAGCTACTAGTCGCAAGTGCCGACCCCCGTCCCCAACCGTACTCGAGCCGACCTCCCGCCGATCCAAACCGCCGCCGCTCCAATGCCGGCGGACCTTCACGACAAGACCAAGGCAACCGAGAAGTCGTTCCCCACCGTGCTCCGGCCGGTGGCGGCGGCAACGACCCCGACGGCGGCGGCGGCCGACGGTGGCGGCTCCAACCACGGGGCCAACAAGAAAGCCGGAGGCGGCGGCGCCGCGGCGGCCGTGGCCACGCGCATAGCCACGCCTCCGGTGCCTCTCATGGCGGGTACAATGCTCCCTAGAGGATCGAGGAGTTGCGGCGAGAAGAAGTCGACCACCGCCGGCCGAAGGCGACGGCTTCCCCGCCTTCTCACCCCGGCTCGCAACCTCGCTCCTCCCCGACAAGTTCAAGCCTTTGGGGATCACCAAGTACGACGCGAAGCGAGATCCCATCCAAGTGGCTCCGATGCTACGCCCTCTCCATCAAGAACGCTGGCGGCAACAACGACACCAAGTGCCTCTACTTCCCCTTCTGCCTGGACCAAGCCCCACTCACATGGCTCGAGTCGCTGGACAAGCACTCGATCGACAAGTGGGACCAGCTGAAGGAACAGTTCACCAGAAACTTCGCGGGCGCCATGGGCTGATCGGGTACTCGCATGGACCTGGCCATGATCAAGCAGGAACAAGGCGAGACCCTCCGCAAGTACATGCGTCGCTTCTTCGACAAGCGCGCTACCGTCGTCGACGTCACCGACAAGGAGGTCATCGACCTCTTCCAGGACGGCCTCTACCATCGCCGCACCTTCGAGGACTTCGGTCGTCGCCGCCCCAGGTCCATTCCCCACCTCAAGGACATGATCACGTCCTGGGCGGATGAAGAGGACAAGGCCAACGCCAAGTACGACGCCATCCGCGGCAAGTCCAAGCAGAACCAGGGCGGCGGCAGCGGCAGCAATGCAAACCAAGGCGGCCGCAACAACAACAACAACAACAACTACTACTCGGGTCCCAACCGCAAGCGCAAGCCAGACAACACCGTCGCGGCTATCCAGCGCCCTCCGAAAGGGAACTCGAAGAAGAATTCGGCGGGTTCAAGGACCTCGCCGAAGGAGAAGTGCCCGTGGCATCCAAACGGCAACCACACTACCGAGCAAGGTGCTACCGCCTCGGGCATGCACTCAAGGATACGCCGAGCCACCGCACCCTCACGACCAAAAGGGCAAGAAGAAGGACGGCGACGACAACGACTTCCAAGAACCCGAGAAGACCGTCAACGTCCTCTTCGGCGGATCGCCGACAGGCGGGAGCGAAGGCTACCCGTCGTGAAGTGATGTCCATTGAACCGGCGGTCCCGACCCCTCTCGGGTGGTCGGAGGTACCCATCACCTTCTCCCGCACGGACCAATGGACCAACTTCTCCGAACCAGACGGTTCCCCCTCATCCCGAAGCCAACGAGTGGCGGGTTCCAAGCTCAACAAGGTGCTCATCGACGGCGGAAGCGGGCTCAACGTCCTCTTCACCAAGACCTTGAAGAAGATGAACCTCGACGTCACCCCCATGCTCACCAAGAGCAGCACGCCCTTCTACGGCATCGTTTCAGGCAACGCGGCTATCCCACTGGGCTCAGTGGTACTGCCAGTTACCTTCGGGGCGTCTCGGGATAACTACCGCACCGAGTACATCAAGTTCGAGGTCGCGGATTTCGAGACTTCTTACCACGCCATCCTCGGCAGACCGGCCATCGCCAAGTTCATGGCGGTGCCCCACTACACCTACTTGGTACTCAAAATGCCAAGTCCAAATCGGCGTACTCTCCCTCCAAGGGGACTTGAAGATCTCCCACGACCGCGACACGAAGCCGTGGTGATCGCCTCCACGAACCAAGTACCCAATGCAATGATGGAGGTCTACGCCGCGTCGAAGAAGCTCGCTACGAGCGAACTCGACATCCCGCAGAAGTCCGACAAAGACCAACAAGCCTCGCCCACCCGAGGAGGTACTCGTCGGGCGGTCGACCTCGGAACAGCGACCCCAACAAAGACCACCACCATCGGGGCCGGCCTCGACCCCAAATAGGAAGACGCGCTCATCGCCTTCCTTCGGGCTAACCGCGACATCTTCGCGTGGAAGCCGACGGACATGCCGGAGTGCCCGGGGAGCCGATTGAGCACCGCCTCAACGTGGATCCAAAGGCCACCCCCAAGCGACAACACCTCCGACGCTTTGCCGACGACGGACGGGACGCCATCAAGAAGGAGCTCGCCAAGCTCCTAGCGGCCGGCTTCATCCGAGAAGTCCTCCATCCCGAGTGGCTCGCCAACCCCATCCTCGTCCGCAAGAAGAACTCGAACGAGTGGAGGATGTGCGTCGACTACACCGACCTCAACAAGCACTCGCCCCAAGGACCCCTTCGGGTTGCCGCGGATTGATCAAGTCATCGACTCCACGGCGGGCCGCGACTCGCTCGCTTCCTCGATCGCTACTCCGAGTACCACCGCATCGCAATCAAGGAAGAAGACCAGGAGAAGACCGCGTTCATCTCCCCGTTTGGCGCGCTCGCTACACGACCATGTCATTCGGGTTGAAGAACGCCGGCGCTACCTATCAACGGGCCATCCGGGCCTCGCTTCAAGCGGCAACTCAACAAGAACGTCGAAGCCTACGTGGATGACGTGGTTGTCAAAACCAGGGACTCCATTACCCTCATCGACGACCTTGAAGAGACCTTCGCATCGCTACGCGAGTACCGCTGGAAGCTCAACCCGAACAAGTGCGTCTTCGGCGTCCCTTCGGGCAAACTACTCGGCTTCATCATCAGCCAGTGCGGCATTGAAGCCAACCCCGAGAAGATCTCCGCCATCACCAAAGATGAAAGCTCCCACGAGCATCAAGGACGTCCAGAAGCTGACGGGGTGCATGGCGGCGTTGAACAGATTCATCTCGAGGCTAGGAGAAAGGGGCCTCCCCCTTCTTCAAACTACTCAAGCACCACGAGAAGTTCGTGTGGACTACGAGAGGCGGATCAAGCCCTTGCCCGGCCTCAAGGACTTCCCCGTCGAAGCCGCCAATCCTCACGGCTCCTCACAAGGGCGAGCGCTCTTCGCTCTACCTAGCCGCGACTACTCACGTGGTCGCATCGCCATCGTTGTCGAGCGGCGGGGAAGACGGCCACGCCTACCCGGGGCCGGGCGCCCGCCTACTTCGTCGGCGAGGTTCTATCGAGTCCAAGGCTCGCTACCGGCCCCGTGCGAAGCTCCCCGTACGCTCTACTCATCACCTCGCGGAAGCTACGACACTACTTCCAAGAGTACTCGGTCTCAGTCGTCACCGACTACCCGCTCGGCGACATCCTGAGGAACCAAGACGCCACCGGAAGAATCTCCAAATGGGATGTCGAGCTCGGCGCCCTCACCATCGACTTCAAGCCACGCACGACCATCAAGTCGCAAGCACTAGTCGACTTCATGGCAGAGTGGCGGGAGAACCGACTACCCACTCCCACCGAGCGACCGAGCATTGGGTGATGTACTTCGATGGCTCACTCAACCTCGAGGGCGCAGCGCGGGGGTACTCCCCGATCTCTCCAACGGGCGAACAACTCAAGTACGTCCCGCATCTTCCGGAAGGTCTCAAATAACGAAGCCGAGTACGAAGCTCTCCGACACGGGCTCCCGCCTCGCGGCTTCACTTGGCATCAAGCGGCTACTAGTCTACGGCGACTCCGCAGAGGGTCATCAACCAAGTCAACAAGTCCTCGGGACCGCAACAAGGAGAACATGGACGCCATCGCCTAGAAGTCCGCAAGCTCGAGAACAAATTCTATGGTCTCGAGTTCCATCACATCGTCCGCGACAACAACGTTGCGGCGGACGTCCTCTCGAAGCTCGGATCCACCCGCGCCCAAGTACCCGCGGCGTCTTCGTCCATGAGCTTCACGCGCCATCCATCCCGGAGCCGGCACCACCGACCACCTGTACCGGCCCATCCACCACCGGGCGGGAGGTCATGATGATCGACGTGGACCGGAGGCAACCCTTCATCGACTACCTCGGCGAGCGCGAAGGTCCCCTCCGACAAGAACGCAGCCGAACAACTCGTCCGCCGCGCCAAGTCTTACGTCCTCGTCGGAGACAAGCTTTACAAGCGGGGCGCATCTTCCGGAGTACTCATGAAGTGCGTCCCTCGTGAAGAAGGCAAGGACATCTTGGAGGAGATCCATAAGGGCGTCTCGCGGCAACCACGCGTCTTCACGCACGGCCGTTCAAAGAAAGCCTTCCGGCGAGCCTTCTACTGGCCCACGGCCACGGGCGATGCCGAAGTAGCAACACGTCCCGGCCTACAAGCTAGTCACCATACCGCCAACCTGGCCCTTTGCCTGCTGGGGGCTCGACATGATTGGGCCACTGCCAACTGCGCCAGGAGGATTCAACAGGGTACTGGTGGCTATCGACAAGTTCACCAAGTGGATCGAGGTCAAGCCGGTCACATGCCCCAAGGCTGACGAGTACTCGACTTCTGGATGAACTCGTACACCGCTACGGGCTACCCCACCGCATCATCGCGGACACCGGGGTCCAATTTCAACAACCACCGCTTCCGGGAGTACCGCGAGTACGGCGGAATCGACGTCGATACGTCTCGGTCGCCCATCCATGGGCCAACGGACAAGTCGAGCGCGCCAATGGGATGGTGCTCGACGCCCTCAAGAAGCGGCTACACGACGCCGCTAACTCCAAAGGGGGCAAGTGGATCAAGGAACTACCCAACGCACTCGGGGGCCGCGGACTCAACCATCCAAGCCAACGGGGCAATCCCCCCTACTTCTCGGTCTACGGCTCGAAGCCATCCTCCCCGCCGACGTCACATGGAACTCGCCGGCGGTGGAGCACTACGACGAAGGCGTCTCGGAAGACGACGGACGAGTTGATATCGACGGCCTCGAGGAAGCTCGCCGCGCCGCCCTCGTCCAATCGGCAAGGTACCCGGAGGGTATCCGATGCTACCACGATCGCAACGTCAAGGAACGCTCCTTCAACGTTAGAGATCTTGTCCTCCGCCGTATCCGGAACACGGAAAGACTCCACAAGCTCGGCTCCCCTCGGGAAGGCCCCTTCACCGTGGCTAAGGTGACCGGGCCAGGCTCCTACCGCCTCCAAACACTTGAAGGCGAAGAAGTCAACAACTCGTGGAACGTCGACCAGCTCTGTCGATTCTACGCCTAGTCTATACGACTACTCTGGGGTTCAAGTCTACACGACTACGTCAACACCCCTTGCCGCAAGCGACCCTCCGGGTCCTGGCTCCAAGTCTCCGGACTACTCTCCTCCAGGTCCAGCCCGTGCGGCTACCTACGGACCCTGGGCTGCGACGAGCATCAAGGACCCTGCAACGGTCTACCAAGAGACCACACTCCAAGATCCAGCCTGCTCGGCTACCTACGGATCTGCGATCCAGCCTACACGGCTACCTACGGATCACTCGCTGCAAGCGGCTACCCGCTCCAGCGCCACTTAGCTGTAAGCGGCCTCCGGGTCCAGGCGACTACTTGTAACTACGGCCCTGGCCACCCAGGTGTACTTCTTCAGTAATAAAGCTTGATTGTTCATCAACTTGTTTACTGTTCTGCTCCCTACGACGGGACTACTAAGCCGAGTACCACTACTCGCATCTACTCCATGATGGGCGCTCCGCACTCGAGATCGCGGTTACGAGTACTCATTGATGGAAAATCTCATTTCATTGATACATGAATAGTTCATTACAAGCTGTTTCTCGTACAACTATGTCTACTAGCTACCTATGCGGGACTACCGGAGGTTCAACTTTTCGGCTACCGCTCCGCGGTGGGAGCCATCTCGCTCCAGCGGCTCCGCGTACCGATCATCCGAGCCGGTTGGCGGCTACCCCGCCGGCTACCACCTCCACCGGAGCCTTCGGGAAGTACGACTTCATGAAGGCCGGGACTTGCTTCGGGGTCGACTTGGCCATGTGCTTGACATAGGCGGCCAGCCGGCTTGGCGCCTCACGAAGTCGATCCGCCGCAGGCGCGATCTTGGGGCCGCCGGGTGCGGCACCGTAAGCCTCGCGATCGGGAGAGCAGCCTCTTCAAGATCCTTCGGGCGGGCTCGGAGCGCCTCGCAATCTTCATTCAACTTCGCAAAGATTTGTAGCAGCTTGACGAGATCTCGGTCGGGAGGCAATCCGCGGCTCCATGTGCTTCTCACACTCGAAGGCGAGCTCCTTGTAGTCGAGCTCAAGTACCCGGCGGGCTTTCTCGCTCCCGGTAGAAGAGGTTCTTCATGCCGACCTCCGAGGCCTTCACCGCTCCACCCGGCCCTCGAGTTCCGCAACATGGAAACACAACAACGGGTCGTGGGCCCGACGACTTCCAACAAGTACCCGACAAGTCAAGGGACATACCTTTATTCTTGTTGCGGAGGCCTTTGTTCTTCCGCACCAACTCGTCGCCCTTCGCCCGCAACTCAATCACGTCGTTGTGGTACTTGGCGAAGGCGGCATCGAGTTTCGACCGCATGGCGGCCGCGTGCTTCCGCGACTTCACGAGCTGCTCCTCCGGGGCCTCGGCTCGGAGCATGGTGTCGCCGTAACCTTGCGGCGAGATTCGACTTCTTGCGGGATCGCTCCGCGACGTCCCGCACAAGACAAGCTCAAGTCAGCGCAGTACTCAACGCAAAGGATTGACTACTCGGGAGGCTACGGCTACGTACCTTCATCCACTGTTCGGCTCGCCGCATCGCCTCCAGGTGCTGCGCCAGCACCGCCGGCTCGACGAGATCGTCGGCCAGAAGTTCAATCCCGCCGCGGCTACTCGACGTAGCCTCTGTCATCGGCGCCGAGCGGATAGGCTCCGCGTCTTGGATCTCGGGGGATCGGATAGCCACCTCCAGGGCAACCCCTGGCGACGTGGTAGCCGCTTCTCCCCCGGCGGACTTCTCGACGACTTCCCCCTCGGGCTCGGGGGCTCCTCCCGCAGCCTCCGGGGCCTCTGGTGTCAACTCCTGCATGGGCACCCCTGCAGGGATGTCACCCCCTTCAGCACCTGCCAACAAACAACACGCATCAGTGCCTACGACTACTCATCCTGGAGTCCTACGGCTTCAAGACGAGAACTCACCTTCGACTACGACCGCCTCTGGCAGCGGCGCTTCGGTAGCCGGGGGCTCGGTCGCGGCCTGGGCTTCGGGAGTGGCCTCCACGACGGACGGCGCAGCTTCCTCCGCCCCCGCCGTCGAGGGCTCTTCCCCGTCCCGGCTCGGATCCGTGGATTTTCTGCAGAAGTATCCACAGAGGGTCGTCAGACAAATCGACTACTGCAACGAGTACTACTCATGAAGACGTGGTACTTACAAGTTCGACCGACGATAGTCACGGCGGAGCACCGAGGATGCCGGCAATGTCAACCGCCCAACCCTCGGCGGGCGTCTCTTCTTCCGCCTCTTCGGCCACGCCTCCTCCACGGTGGCGGCGGCCGGCGCGGACGTCTCTCGCGTCCCCGCGGCTTCCATCTCTCCAACGGCGGCGGCCGCGGGTACTCGCTCTCCTCCGGAGCGGGGGGCCGTGGCGCTCCGGCGCGCCGTGAAGTTCTTCGACGGTGGGGGGCGGACTTCGGCTTCCGGCCGGTTCCCCCACCGTGGGCCACACGCCCTCGTCGCCCTCTTCGACCGGGCTCCGCCCGGCGGCACCTCCCCGCATAAAAAGGGCGACTACTCGTCAGCAATGTACTCAACTACCGGGTACTCGACTACTCTATTCAAGATGACTTACCTCCGGAGGCGTGGTCTCTGAGACCTTCATCTTCTTCGCCACCCGCTTCTTGGCGGGGTTGCGCGGCTTCCTTGGCGGCGCAGCAAGGCTAGCCTCCAGGCTAGCCAGAGGGTCTTGTACAAGTGGCACATGAGGCAAGCCCGGACGGCTAAACCTCGACCGCCGGCGGAAGCGGTCTGCCGGCGTGTCTTCGTCTTCATCGTCGTCATCGGAGGTATCCTCCACAATGACGGTGTCGTCGCCTTCTCCGACTTCGCGGCGCTCCTTCACCTTCCCCACCGCCGGGATCTCGATCCCGCTCGGTGGCCGGCCGCGGCTCGGAGACGAACCGCTTCACATCATCTCGCGCAAAGACACAAGGCGTCGAAACTTCACTACGAGTACTCACTACTTGTTGACGGTGAATTTCCGTCAACCTAGAGTACTTGTTATACATTGGTTTCGATTATGATTTGCAACTAACCCGCCACTAGGCATACTAATGATATAACAAGTTCACACTTGCATGTCGATTTTGGAGTTTGTTGTTTACGCAGGAAATCTACGCTAATGAGGAGACTTTCGGGATAAGTTCACCAAGCACTTTGGAAGAAGATCATGAAGCCCGACAAGAGTCAAGACACGCGATGAACATGACTCCAAATGACCCGAGGACCGAAGCGTCAACGTGCAAGTCTTCAGGGACTCAACCAGAAAACAGCGAAGCTTGCATAGCAAGGATTCAA
Source organism: Cenchrus americanus (assembly GCA_947561735.1). Taxonomy (NCBI): domain Eukaryota; kingdom Viridiplantae; phylum Streptophyta; class Magnoliopsida; order Poales; family Poaceae; genus Cenchrus; species Cenchrus americanus. Next base: position 201,217,303 of record OX387240.1, read on the forward strand.
GCCTAAACCGTGAAGGAAACGACGTCAAAGGCCCACATGCAAGTGCACACGAATAAGGGATCACGCGAGAAGCAACCGGGGAGAAAACCGGGCCCGAACCGGGCCGGCGTGGGCTCGGGCCGGCCGGCCCCAGTCCGACCGGCCCAGCCCACTCCGAGGTCGGTTCGGTCCCTCCTTTGCCCTAGGTGTTTGTTTATTTATTGCCTCCGCCGCCGTCGACCGACACATCGAACAAATCATCCTACCGACGCCAATCACCGAAAAACCGCCGCCGCAAGATGAGGGAGAGAGTTAGATGAGCTCGTCGCAAGGATCAACGCCGGCGGAGGAAAGGAAGCAAGAGGAGGACTCCAAGCCGCCGGCCTAGGGGTGTTCCCAAGCTCCATCGCCGCCATCTTCATCGACGACGTTCTCCGAGTCTCCATCACCCCTATGTGCTTCAATCCGTGTAAGATGATGGGGTAATGTCTCCGTTCATCCCTAGGATTAGATGGATACATGCTATGTAATTGCTACTTGATTTGTGGTTCCAATCTATTGTTTTCATGTTGATGATGCTTAGATGATTAAGGTAGGCCACCGTGTTTTTCGGGCGTATGATATCCGCTACTCCCATAGATTCCATCAACATACCGTGTCCATCATAGGTCTAGTCACGAATACCTTCGCGTAGTGACGATACGAGAGGAGGGAAAGGGCGAAACCGTGGTCACAACCCCGGTAGATTGGTTTACCGCTTTCGTGTAGTAGATGCATACCATGTTATCCTAGATCCTAGGGAGGGAACGCTTATCTTTCTTGCTCAATCTCTTGTGTTCACCCTTTACCATATAGTTTAACCCTATATTTGTTTGATCAACTTAACTTAGATTAACTTAGGTTAGATTGTCTTTACTTTTAGATTAATACTCTCTTTCAAAGGTTTTCCATTCAACTAGATTAGTACTTGGTTAAGCGCTAGTAATCCCCTTGCTCCGCGGATTGACAAGAACCTTGGGAATCCCGTGGTGAAAAAGGTGTGGGGTCCGTACGCTTGCGGATCGTAGAGGGATACGTCTTTTATCCGTCAACAAGCCCCTTTTTCCGGCGCCGTTGCCGGGGAGCAAGCCGCTTTGCTACGTTTAATCTAGTATTAATTTTGTTGATTACTAACACCTAACCCTTATTTTTTTTAAAAAAGAAAAAAAAAATCTTTTTTGCTTTTCTTTCTACTTTTCTTGTGCCTAGATGGATTTGTTCACCTCACCATTGGAAGACGAAGAGATGTCGCTAAGGGAGCTAGCAATGCCGTCAATGGAAGACATTGAGATGCAAAAATCAGATTTGACGTTTGCTACAACCCACTATGAAGTGAAGCCTGGAATCATCAATTTAGTGGCGACAAAACCATTTAGAGGATTGGAGGATGACAACCCATATAGACACATTAAGGAATTCACGATGTTATGCAACACGGTCCAACAAAAAGGAGTTCCGCCGCTTGGTTCAAGTGGAATCTTTTTCCATTCTCTCTCGAAGATGAAGCGCGAAGATGGTACACACTTGCGTCCGTTGAAGCAAAAGGAAATTGGGATGAGCTAGTGAAGAAGTTTCTTTTGAAGTTCTTTCCCATAAGCAAGGTCCAAGACTTAAGGAGGCAAGTGCTCAATTTCAAGCAAGGAGAGGATGAAGGAATTGATGAAGCATGGGACCGATTTAATGAACTACTTGAGCAAGGCCCGAACTTGGGATTTTCCGGTGACTTGATGTTGCATACCTTTTATTTTTCACTAACCCCTAACTCGTCTCGTTTTGTAAGCATGTGTGCAGGTGGTGATATAATGGATAAAACAATTAGTGAAGCCGCACAAATCTTACAAAGGATAAGCAATGGACAAAGAACAATACGAGATTGGCAAAGATGTTGTCAAGAGGAGCAAAATGACAAAAGCAAGCCCAAGGTGCTTGCTGAAATTTCTGAAAAAGATGAACCGAAGGTCAAGGAAGATGAGCCGACCATACAAGAAAGTGAAGATCCACTTCCCAAGACCATTGGCGGAGTTCAAGCAATCCGGTTGGGTTCAAGTTGATTTCGCCCCACTAATTAACTACCGAAGGAAGGAGGAACGCCGACACATTGCCAAACTAGTTGAAGATATATTTGATCAAGAGATGAGTGGAGAGTCGATCCAAAAGATGTTTGAAGAAGAAAGAAAAGAAGGAGATGAAGGATGGATCGACCGGTTTGACAAATCAAGGATTTATGATGAAGGAAGAGAAGAGTACAACCGTGATGAGCCTAGTGACTCAAAGGATAAATGGGAGGAGATAGGACTCAAGCTAGATGATAGCTTGTGTGCTATTGAAGCCTACACACTAGCAAATCAAGACATGGAAGTACTCAAGGATGAAGGAAAGAGTGAATCAACAATGAGCGATCTTGATGACATGTGGTACATGGAAGATAAAGAAAGCAACATACAAGTCTTTGAAGATGAAGATCTGGTTGATAAAGAAGACTTCAAAGAAGAGATGAATGCATACATAGTTGAAGGATTACATGTCCCACATGATGAGATGGAGGGGATGCAAAAAGGTAACAAAGAGACACCTTCACTCGTTGAGATCGATTCTCCTTCAACACCGCTTGATGAACCAAATATCACTCTTGTTGAAAAATCTCTAAGGCCAAGGTACGCGCTGAAATCTCAAGATATTATTGGTATTGATGATGATAAATTCAAATACTCATGCTTAACCAATAGTATGAATGATAGTTTAATGTCTATGCCTTGTTCCAATAGTGATCATGTTGATAGGCTAGATTTTCTTGAGAATGAAAAAGAGGAAACATTTATTTTTGATCCAATTAATCTCACACCTAAACAACCTTTGCCTAATGATAAGCTAAGTGCTATGCATGAAACATATGCTTCTTTTATTTACACCTTGACTTGTTGCTACAATTCACATGTGGTGTTAATTATGGACGCGTATGTTTACAATAAGTTTTGTAAATCTCGATCATGCTTTGCGCTTGGTCAAGCTAGTGACCTTAAAGAATCATATGTCGGGAAAGGCCCGATTTTCGCTAACCATGTAGACAAGGCTTGAATAATGAAAAAAAAAGAAGTCATGCCTGAAAGAGTTGCAAGATAAATCATCAACCTCTCCGAATCCCGCGATGGATGCTGCTGTCTTCATCAATTTGAGAGCTTGTTCAGAGGTGTACAAATGAAGAAAATGAGATATCCAGAAGCTCCATCAAGTTACCATTCCAACGCATCAAGAACCAACAAGTTTGAAGACCCGTGCAACGAGTTATGGAGAAAACATTGAGCGTTGCGCGTTCTGAAATTTCAGGACAGATTTCATCGCCGAAGTAAAACGGACGTAACTCTCTTGTCCGGAGTCCGATTTGAGCATATAAAGACTCGTTGGAAAGGAAATTTTGTGCACTATAAAATGGAGTAGATCTTGAGTATACTTTCTGTTCTGGACATTAAAAAAAATTCATAGAGTGAAGGCAGCACTGAAGGATGATAAAGAAGGAGATAACGATGAAACAAAAGGATGCTTTGGGCAAGTCTTCTATAAGTGATCAAGCACAACATGGGAAGTAAATTAAAGCTGCATTGGTACCTTTTCTTCTTGCATGAAGGGCCATGGCTATGCAACGAAAAGAAGGTATGTGAGAAAGTCGAGCTCTATGACTTTAAATGAAGCGCTTTTCGGGAGGCAACCCGTTTCTTTATATTTTTACTACTTTCTTAGAGAAAATAAAAGAATGGCACTATCTTATGATGATCAACTTGTGGTTATTAATCTAAGTTCAGTTTCCCTTTTTTTAGAACCACCATCATGTTCATGATCTTATTTATTTGCATGCATTGCATTTTGTTATCCTCGTGATATTTCTTTGTGTATACATGTTTTGCACATAGTTGGCTTGGTTGTTTTATATACTTAATGATGTATGCTTCAGTTTCCATGTTAATGCTTCATATGGCCCTATGGGTATTTTCCTTTTGTGATCTTGTGTAAACGTGGTGTTTAAACAAGATTGCGGACCATCATCGTTAAGTTCGATAAACCTTGCTAGCTTTTCATATGTTTTCATATTGCATTGGTTAGTTTATAAGCTCTGCAATGCGCTTAATTTTTATTGTGCTATAAGGGTTATTGATTTAGGGATAGACATGGTGTTTTAACCCTTGATAAATAAACCTTTATGGCTATGGAGAAATTCGGCAACCTAGTTGTAAACATGGTGTTTAGAACTAGGTGAAAACATTGTCTTTGTTTATATGCTTTCCTATCATGTGCATACACACCTTGCACCACGTACACTCATTAGGTTTTTATTCCTCATTAAACTAATTATGCCGCAAGTTAAGAATCTTAGGAGACATTGTTGGATTATTGGCAATTCTATCTACTCCCAACCGTCACCTTGGGGGTAGAATGTGCGTTTAAAATGTCTTGCGTGCAAGATAAAGACTCTCACTACAAGGAAATTGAAGGATGGCTAAGAAATGCTTTGTCTTCTTCTTCCATTACTAGCAAATGCTAAGCATGGGGGAGACCCTGAATCTTCAACACGGAAGTGCAACATGACACTCTAGAAGATAGAATGATAAAGATCGTTAACATCTCCGGATCAATGCGCAAGAAGTCACCAATCTCATCAAAATTCTGCATGGTCTCAAAGGGAAAACACTAGATATTTTTGGATATTTAGAAGCCCCATGAAGTTACGATTCCAACAAATCAAGAATCAAGACAATCGGAGGTTCCTACAAGCGGTTATGCCCGAATCACCGAGTGCAACACGTCCTGAAATCAGTTTTGGACAGCACGCAGTGCTGAAGTAAAACGGACATAGCTCCCTTGTTTGAACTCCGTTTTTGATGAATGACCACACGTTGGAAAGGTAATTTCATAAACTTTTCAATAGAGCCATATTTCGATATATTTTCTGTTCTGGACAGAGGGGGAAATCCATGAAAAAGAGACAGCAAGGAGATGATGAGAACAAGAAAGAGGAGATGGTGATGACAACATTGAAGAGAAGGGTGACCAATGACTCCATTAAGCATACAAGATCAAATTCAGAAGTTTAGGAGCATTAATAAATCAAGACAAAAGCAAAAGCCACATCGATACATGGAGATGTCGGAAGAAGGCAACGAAGAATTACAAAGGATGGTAACATCTCCATGGACCTTCTCTTTTCCAAACACAAATGCTTGTAAGTATGCCTTCAACATCAACTAGGTGCAACCTTTTGTTTTTCTCTTCAAACAATAACATGGCTACTAGGAGGACAACCTAGGTTTCTTTTTACTTTCAATAGATAAGCATGACCATGTGTTCACCTCGATGTTCTATATTGCCTATGCTTACGGAAAGATGATGAAAGTTGCCGCTTTGTTTTACCTACATGAAGTTATACGTCTTGGCTAATTGCTCTCCATAATATGATCTGAAATTAATTTAAATACCGGCTCTTTTATTTGTGGAGGTGAAATGACTATGCTCTAGACCCACATACATATCTTTGCTCTTTGATTTAAGTTTATGGATAGCCGGATAACTTGTTGTTTTTATGAAAACTTAACTTTTATGCTATCTACATATTTGTGATGCTCTTGCAAAGTTCTACCTACCAAAGCCATATACATATATGTTTTATGATAACAAAACCCGTAGATTGCAAACATATGTTTTGATGAGTTGGATTAGGATTGATTTCTATGGTTCGAGACTAAGAAGCTGGTCATTCCTTTGTGTAACGTTTTCATGCTAGCCTTTTTGTCCATGCATTGTGGGTTTTCACATCGAAAATTTCACAAACTTCGCTGGGCATCCACCCTAAACCAAAAACATCTTTTTGTGATCACCTCCTTGTCCACAACCCAATTTGAGTATGGAGTAAAATTCTCGATGGAGATTCAAATATTCCGCAAGATTATGGAATTTATACTTACTTTAGCGATCATTTCCCCTCTCTTTTATGCTCGAGGACGAGCATCGTTCAAGCATGGGGGAGGAGTCATTCTCCGACACAAATGCTATGTAAGTATTATGTTGCAAAAAGTTTTGAGGAGCAAAAAAAAAAAAGAAAAAAAAAGAATAAAAATGAAAAATGAAAAAAAAATATGATAAGAAGAAAAAAAAAGTAAGAAAAATAGGAAGAATAAAGTGAAAAAAAAAGAAAGAGAGAAAAATGAGAAGGAAATAAAATAAAGAAAAAAAAAATAAAGATGCCCCTCGGTTCTTTTTGCTTCATAAGTTCTCAAGTGCCTTAATGACAAATCCATACTCAAATCTTCCAACCATGTGCAATCCGATAACGAGGACTTCACTCGTGCCTCGGGATCATCCATTTGCCACTTGCACATGTCCACTTATCTAAATGTGTGTGTTTCATCCCTCTCTCTTTCCAACATTTATTTTCCATGGCCTTTTTGACGAGTCTCGGTAATTCCAATAGACCTCTCTCTTAATTTGACAATATTTCGGATATATGTTTTGCTAGGATTGTTTTTAACCTTCCAAGCTCCACATAAGCCTTCCACTATCACATATGAGTAGAGTAGGTTGAAAATAATCTAGTATAGGCTTGAGTGACTTGATGAGATGAGTGTTCCATGAGCTCTTGCAAGAGATTTTCACTTATGTTGGATATGCATCTTTTTGAAAATCTTCCATGTGACAAGGTAATGGTTTGAAGTTCACTTAAGTTTGAGAGCATCATGTTTATTAAATGTGGCTTGTTCTTTATTGTTAGTCTATCTTCCATAATGAAAAAGAAGCCTGGTCACAACTTGAACTTTAAAAATAAATTCTTAAGAGAGAGCAATTTGTCTCGTCATGAATGACTAAGTGCGGGGATAACATTGGAAGGCAACGCCGATTTCCCTTTTAAGCGAGGACCACTTACTCGAGGACGAGCAAGGTTTAAGCATGGGGGAGATGTTGACGGTGAATTTCCGTCAACCTAGAGTACTTGTTATACATTGGTTTCGATTATGATTTGCAACTAACCCACCACTAGGCGTACTAATGATATAACAAGTTCACACTTGCATGTCGATTTTGGAGTTTGTTGTTTACGCAGAAAATCTACGCTAATGAGGAGACTTTCGGGATAAGTTCACCAAGCACTTTGGAAGAAGATCATGAAGCCCGACAAGAGTCAAGACACGCGATGAACATGACTCCAAATGACCCGAGGACCGAAGCGTCAACGTGCAAGTCTTCAGGGACTCAACCGTAAAACGATGCGAAGCTTGCATAGCAAGGATTCAAGCCTAAACCGTGAAGGAAACGACGTCAAAGGCCCACATGCAAGTGCACACGAATAAGGGATCACGCGAGAAGCAACCGGGGAGAAAACCGGCCCGAACCGGCCGAAGTGGGCTCGGGCCGGCCGGCCCGGTCCGACCGGCCCGGCCCACTCCGAGGTCGGTTCGGTCCCTCCTTTGCCCTAGGTGTTTGTTTATTTATTGCCTCCGCCGCCGTCGACCGACACATCGAACAAATCATCCTACCGACGCCAATCACCGAAAACCGCCGCCGCAAGATGAGGGAGAGAGTTAGATGAGCTCGTCGCAAGGATCAACGCCGGCGGAGGAAAGGAAGCAAGAGGAGGACTCCAAGCCGCTGGCCTAGGGGTGTTCCCAAGCTCCATCGCCGCCATCTTCATCGACGACGTTCTCCGGAGTCTCCATCACCCCTATGTGCTTCAATCCGTGTAAGATGATGGGGTAATGTCTCCGTTCATCCCTAGGATTAGATGGATACATGCTATGTAATTGCTACTTGATTTGTGGTTCCAATCTATTGTTTTCATGTTGATGATGCTTAGATGATTAAGGTAGGCCACCGTGTTTTTCGGCGTATGATATCCGCTACTCCCATAGATTCCATCAACATACCGTGTCCATCATAGGTCTAGTCACGAATACCTTCGCGTAGTGACAAGACGAGAGGAGGGAAAGGGCGAAACCGTGGTCACAACCCCCGGTAGATTGGTTTACCGCTTTCGTGTAGTAGATGCATACCATGTTATCCTAGATCCTAGGGAGGGAACGCTTATCTTTCTTGCTCACTCTCTTGTGTTCACCCTTTACCATATAGTTTAACCCTATATTTGTTTGATCAACTTAACTTAGATTAACTTAGGTTAGATTGTCTTTACTTTTAGATTAATACTCTCTTTCAAAGGTTTTCCATTCAACTAGATTAGTACTTGGTTAAGCGCTAGTAATCCCCTTGCTCCGCGGATTGACAAGAACCTTGGGAATCCCGTGGTGAAAAAGGTGTGGGGTCCGTACGCTTGCGGATCGTAGAGGGATACGTCTTTTATCCGTCAACACTACTCGACGAGGGGGGTACGACTACTCACCTCGTTGGGCGGGCGCGCGGCGGAGTACTCCTCGTCCGGACACGCCTTGTACGGCGGCATGTCCTTGAAGATCCTCGACAACCTTTCGACGATGTCGTTGTCGTCCAGCTCGCCCCCAGCATCCGCGATGTGTCGTTGTCGCCGGTGTACTCGAAGCCCATCGTATCCCGTGCCATCAGTGGCTGGATCCTGCGCTTCATGAAACTGAAGGCCACGTGCTCGGCCCTCAGTCCCGCATCCCTGAGAGTCTTGATGCGCGCTAGCAGCTCGGGAGCCGGATCCCCTCTTGCATGGTGGGCTCCGTGTTCCACCAATCTTGGTGCCTGGGCTGCCGTCCGCTCGGCTTCGGTAGCTCGGGATGGTGGTTCGTGATGTAGAACCATCTCGTCTTCCGGTCGGTGTTGGAGTCCACGAGCTTGTACGCCGGTGCTCGCTCCGCGGCGTCCTCCCTCGGTCGGATTCCGGCCCCTCCGACTACTCTAGGGTTGGAGGCGCTGGGCTGCGGCTTGACGCGGAAGAACTTCCGAAGAGCACCCGGTGCGGCTTGATTCCCGTGAAGGCTTCGCAGAAGTGGACGAAGACAGGATGTATGGAAGATGCCGTTGGGGTTCAGATTGAGGTACTCGATGCCGTAGTACCTGAGCAGCCCCTTGAAGAAGTCGCTCGCTGGGAGCGCAAGCCCGCGCTCCACGAAGCGCGAGAACATTGGGATCTCGTCTTCGGCTTTCTCCATTGGATAAGGATCTCCTGCGGCGGATCTCCACATGTCGATCTCCTTCTCCCTGATGAACCCGCTGTTCAACAGGGTCAGCAGGTCCTCCGTCTTGACCTTCGATTTCTTCCACTCGCGGCTTGGATCAGCGCGCGGTGGAGACAGAGGCGGCGCCGCACTGGTGGCGGCCGCGGCGGCCTCTGCACGGCCCCTCTTCTTCCCACCGGTCTTCGACGTCTTCGACGGCGACGGCTTCATTCTCCAAGTACAAGGAGTTTTCACTCGCATACGCTCGGGGGCTACCCTAAAGGCTTCGGGTGGCGATGCGCTCGGATCTACTACGGCGGTAGCGAGCACCGGAGTGGATCTACTTCAAGATTCAAATGGCAATGACCGCGGCTCACTTGGGTGAAAAACCCTAAGGGTTTTGGCTCTTATTTATAAGCTAATCGCCTCCGTAACGGGCGGGCCGGATAAGTCCACGCGCGGGCCGACTCGGCGGCCGCGCGTGACTCTTCGTATTCTACTAGTCGACGCGCCCTCACCTCGGGGGCTCGGCTACTTCTACTCGACCGCCCGGGAAGCGGCTAGTCTCAAGAGCATCTCGGGACACATTCTTCAAGAAGGCCCTTCAATTCGAGAGGAAGTACTCGACTCAAGGATCGGGGGCTCCGTGCCACGTGTCCTTCGGTTTTTTCTCTCCGGATTTTTCGGGATTATCTTGCCAAGATTCCGGTGTGGACCCCGAGCCGAGCCCGCGGCTCGAGGCTCGGGGGGCTACTTCACGTGGAGTGCGGTTCCGCAAGTCGCACCTCCATGACGGCTCCGGCTTCAAGACAAGACTGACATTTCTTGAAGACCTTCGAAGGCAGATTTCAAGGACGCTTGGGACTACTCAAGAAGACTTCAAGATTGCTCAAACATCAGCTGGAGTACATTCCAGCCTCGGGATGCTTCGACTACTCTTGAGGGCTTTTGACTTGTAGCGCTCGGGGACGCTTGAGGACTACTCGTTAAGGCCGTCAAGACTACTTGAAGCTATCCTTCTCGACTACAAAGTACTCGGGGGCTTGTCGTATGGACCTCCCTGGGCCCACTACCTCGGTGGGTACCGGGACCGACTACTCGGTGGGCCCCTGGGACTACCGGCTTGCGCTACACGGCATCTGAAGGCGTGGAGCACAAGGACTACACAGGAGTAGTACTCGGTTAGGAAGCTGTGCATGTTCCGCACTGTACAGAGGACTCCTAGACGTACTCGACTAGTACTCTCTTCCTACTCCGACTTGTAACCCTGCCTCCCGGACTATATAAGGCGAGGCAGGGACCGATCTCCCTCATCCAATCTCATCTCATACAACCCACGGCGCATTATTGCACCATCGTGTAATCGTGCCCTATCAATCCAGAGCTACGCAGCATACAGGACGTAGGGTATTACGCACCTCGCGGCCCGAACCTGTCTAAATTGTGTGCCACGTGTCTCTTCCTTCGAGTTACCGATCTCGGCGAGTCACATTCATCTACTTTGGGTACTCCCCGTAGTAGGTTGCCGGTCTAAAACACCGATAGTGTTCACCGAGCTCACTAACTCTAATTTAAGCCACTGACCACACATGGATACATGCTTGATCTATAAAAATAAATATACCAAATATAACATTTATAGCCACAACAAATGAGATAAGAGCATACAAATAAATAAAGCACTTTTCGATCCAAACTTTCTCTCACTGAAACTCTGGCTCAAAACAAGGCTAAGCAACCAACATACACATCTAGGAATATTATAGATCTTGAGATATGCAATTACTTTTAAAACTAAGCATAAATCAAGAATAAATATTTGTAGCAGGTAATCATGGTAAATCGACGAGAGGTACCTTTAAGTATATTAAGATCATATCCAAAAGTTGGGCACAAAAATATATTTATTTTTGGCTACAGAAATGATTTAGGCTGAATCATCATAAATACAAAATAAATCTTATTAAAAGCTTTATTCATTAACTTTGTGCAAATATTTGTGTAGAGCCTACACATGGCGTTACTCACAACATATCCAAAAACCAGCTCATGATAAAATGTAGATTTTGCACTACAACAGATCTTAGGGTAAACTGATTTCAATTTTTCATGCAGAAACTGTCACTCAAAAGTTGGGTCATGCTTGACAAAAGTTGTACAGTTACTCACAGGGAAACCAATAAAATTGGTTTTGCAATTTTAGGATTTTTTTTTTGTGATTTTGTACGATTTTCCAAAGTCACTAGACCAAAAGGCAAAAGACTTAAGAATCTGGTTTTACTTCAAACCCTAGAACTATTGGAATCCTCACGGATATACCCCTGGTTTGCTCAAAGGCACATGTAAACAAAAGTTCTCAAGCAATTGGGTCCCTGGGTGTGGCTGGTGGCGGTCCTCGCCGATATCCGGTGACGCCGTTGGCGGAACTAGCCGAGGAAGTGGGGGAGAGGGATCTAGGGCTCACCAGGGCTTGATTTCGGGGGTTGGATGGGTCGGGTTTGTGGCCGGTGAGGGGGCTCGGCGGCGTCAGGAGGCGGTGACCGCAGGGATGGGTTGCTCCGACGAGGAGGCAACGCGGCCAGGGCGACACGCGAGTGCTGGGGCTCACGGAGGTCATAGGAAAGAGGTTCGAAGCATTGGGTGGCTGCGAGAACGAGAAGGGAAGGGAGCTCGCCAAGGTAGTAGCAATGGTGGCCGTGGCAGAGCAGACACCCGTGAGGAGGGAGCACGGCAGGGATTTTATAGCCGGGCGCATCGTGGTGAAGATGGTTCGGGCGCGTCAAGGCAACAACAATTCGCATATGGGCACAACATGAAGGATCGGATGGCGACTAGAGAGGGGGGAGTGAATAGGAGCCGGTAAAATTCTTTTCAAAGAACCCGGCCTATACCCTAGACAATAACCGGTCACACACAAGCGATGGATCAAATCACACACCAACCGCCAAGACAACAAGGTTATGGATCAACCTCAAGTCTTAGGAACGATTCCTTGAAGCACACGCGGAAGCACGAAAGAAGGAGGAAGGAATCGAACCAAAGAGCAAAGCACTTAGGCTCGGCGGACCGTCCGGCCAGGAGGGGCGGACCGTCCGCACGGGCCACGCGGACCGTCCGGCTCGCTACCGCGGGCCGTCCGCACTCGGACCGCGGACCGTCCGGCCTCGCGCGCGCGACCATCCAAAAAAGCAAACGAACCTCCAGAGACGACCCCGAATAACGGACCGTCCGCGGGGAGCACGCGGACTGTCCGCCAGGCACCCGCGGACCGTCCGCCCGCTGCTGCGGACTGTCCGAAACCACTTCCGGCAGGCCCTCGCGGATCCCAAAACGGACTGTCCGAAACCAAAACGGATCGAAAGCGAAGCCGAGCAAGAACACGAAGAACACGCGAAGAACACTGTGCGCGCGGACCGTCCGCCAGGCCCTCGCGGACCGTCCGCCAGACACAAATAGAACTGAAAACTGCTCGACCCCGAAAGTCAACACTCCCAATCCATCACCGGATCTCCCAAATGGTAGAAGCTGTTGAGACAAGAGTTTGGGGACATGAAAAGCGTCAACCAAAGATGCTATACCCCAAAAATTTCGCCTTCTAACTTCCTAAATCACCGGGAATAGCGGATCCTTTGAACACCACCAAAAGCTAGAGCTCCGAACGAGAATCCTTGAATCGAAGTGGTTTCCCGGCGTTTGAGGGCACAAGACCAATCCCAAAGATGCACAAGACATCCATCCATGTTTCCCTCAAAGAAATCCGGGGAGAAACCCACTCAAATCCTCGGAATCACACCAAGAACAAAGGCACCAAAAACAAGCACGAAAAAGACCACGAAAAACACAACGCCGAATCTTCTATACAAACCAGGATAGATTCACAAGGTCTAGCATGCCGCCCTAGCATCCATCCCTCTCAACAAATCTCTCATGAAGCTCTCATGCTAGCCTAGAGAAAATGGAGAGGAAAATGTCTCAGGAAAATGAGAAAGAGGAGGGGGAAAATGAAACCCTAAGTCACCGAGAGAGAGAGCCATCCGCACACACCCATGGCTTATATATCGGGTCCCGCCGGTGTGGGAAATGACTCGACAACCCCTAACTCAACTACTGGCGATACAACCCACGCAGGGCATTTATGTAATGTTTGTGGGTCTTGCCATCGGACGGCCATGCCTTCGCCACGCCCCGCGTCCTCCCGTCGCAAGCCATGCGATCCCACCACGTGTCCTCCGCTTCGAAGCTTCCCGACACGCCCGGTTCCCGTCTCCGTCGTGTTGGGTCTTCGGACTTGGTTTTGAGGCCCAAACCAAGAAATCGTCCTCCGATGGTTTTGTGGGCAAACCACCAAACCCCGCGTTCTTGGCCCGGCCTCCCGCCACCGTGCACCGGTTCGATCGTCCATGACTTCGTCTTGCTCGTCTCGCCACCATGTGGCCCGCATCTAGTCACGACGTCCACGGGGTCCCTCGAACCGAGCCTACTTGTCTGTCCATCTCCCGGAGGCCCCTCAAGGCTCAAGACCTTTGGCACCCGTTCTTCACCTGCAACAACACGAACTAGGCCGCAGCCTACACCTGCGCACTGAGCCAAGAGTCGACTCCAACACCCGTTGTCAATCACTCATCACCGAGGAGCGGTCATCCACCGACCACCGGGACGCTCCCCGGTCCTCAATCTCCCCCTTGATGAGTGCATTGAGAACACACAACGCGAAATGAAATTCGAGAGAAAAAGAAAAAAGGAAGAAGAAAGAAAAACAAAGAAGCTCAACTCATGACCAAAACCAAAGAAAGGCGAAGAAAGGTCACAAGCCAAGCAAAGCACAAACTACACACCGAAAACGAAGCAAGAAAGCTCCCCCCGAACAAATGCAAGCTCCCCCCCGAACATGTGGATGCAAACTTCCAAATTTCAGCTCACCAAATTTCAGCTCACCTCTTCCGAATTTTCATTAAGCCCACCTTTTCTCCCCCTTGTTGACAATGTATGAATCAAGGTGAAAATGCAGAAATGCAAAGCAAAACATATAAACATCTACATGAGCTTCTCAAATAGGCCAAATCTAGTGTCAAAGGCTAAATATGAGACAAAGGTCACACACATGAATCATAGCATAGTCAAAGCATTGCCACAAGTAATATATGAAAATACAAGCATGGGACAAAGCAAAATTTTCGGATTTAAGCATTTTTACCAAAAGAAGGCTCGCTTCAAATGTGAAAGCCTATCCATGAAACGACCGGATTTCCGCGAACGGAACCCCGAATCTTAGCACCTCGGTGGTAGTCCCGGGAGGGCTACCACGTGCAATCCCCGTCTCGGCGATTCCATAATCCATACGTAAAGATAAAAACAGAAAGTAGAGTACAACATTTATTTTATTACATTAATCGAGTACATCTCTTCGGCACATGCCGGTACAAGTCCATCGGGACTCGAATCAAGCATAAATAAAACGTCTAGCAAGCGGCTCCATGAAAGCGCGGGAAACTCCATATCCGCAGGCGGCTCAAGTGTAGGAAGAGCTCTAGTCCACCCAACCGTCGTTGTCGAAGTCGTAGTCCGGCTCGCGTCGAGTCACCGGGGTCTACCCGATAAGCGGGTAGGTCATGTCGCCTTCCCAACAAAGAGGCGAAGCGGTGTATATTCCACTATGCATGAGACATCCCTAATGCGCCGTAGAAAGCTTAAGCAAAGCAGTAGTGCAACGTACAAGGTAAGCAGAATACAGCTATGAGGTCCACACCTCGCGGAAGCTTCCGCTTCCGAGGTCCACACCTCGGGGTTCACACCCCGCTCAAGGAATTCCACACCAAAACTCCGGATCTCAACCACAATCCAGAACCCAACTCTCATCTGCGATGTGGGGCCCACCTGCTCCTATCCCCACATCTCAACGGCCGAAGCCGGCTCACACGCTCGGGGGAGAGAAGAAGCACAAGAGAAGTGTAGCTAGTCGGGTGAGAGATCGAAAGACTCGTCCATAACCAAGTGGACACGGACTATAGCTATAGGTTTAACACTGCGCAGAGGTTGTACAACCGTACCCGCCCGAATAGGTCCGAACCGGCCGTCACCGTGTCCGACCCTACCATACGGCCGAAGCCCAAGTAAGTGGATAGTACCCTCCCCGCGTCTCGGAGCTCCGGCCCGGCCTCCGCGGCGAGCTCATACTACCCGCGAGAGGTCCCTCGAAGCTGTGGAACCCTTCCCCGGCCTCGCCAGGGCAAAGTCTACTAGGGAGGGAACGACCCCTCCCGACACGATCACACCGATCCTCCCACAGAGGGGTGCTATCCACTACAAGTCTCACCCCGCGGCCCCCGCCCAATACAAGGCGGGCGGTCTGTACGAAAGTAGTCATCCGAAGCAAGGTCAACCGACGATCGGTCCTTAAGGGGCCGAGAGCGAGCACTCATCATCTCCATCCCACACGACACGACCCTCGGGTAAGAGGACGATCGCATCTTCCCTCGGTAGTCGTTCACAAGCAACCAAGCGGCTCGCTCCCGCCAAAACACAGCAAGGAGATACGCACCCAGAACGCACACTAGAATCATACCGAGATACCCACATCTCAGCCCAAGCCCAGAGCACCATCCATAATCAAGCAACAAAAGTATGGATAGTTGAGGTAAGGGACTAGCTAGGGGTCTGTAGCTAGTCCCGCAGGAAGTGGAACAAGGAAACAGGATATATCAAAACATCAAGGCATGGCTATTAAACGGGTTATGCAATTCATCAGATCAATGCATTAAAGTAAAGCACTAGCAGCTATTTAACAACATGGGATCTATATGGTTGGGAGTGACATGACACCTTCGTTGCCGTTGAAGCAGTCGCTGTCTGGAGCAGTGTACTCGGGGTCCTCCACGTCCTCCTGGTCGAAGCTCGGGTCTGCGGCACGAGATTCGACGCGAAAATAAGAATACGGTGCACATCTAGGCAAGAACTCCAAATAAAAATCAATTTAGAAGATCCAAAAGAACCCAAACTACCTACAATCAGCAAGGTTTCGCAAATACGGATTTATAGAAATTAGTTTTGTATTTTTCTGAGCTCCCTAGAATTAGTTATGAATTTTTAAAGGTTAAATACACTTTCCGGAATTTTAAAACGAAAAAAAAGGGATTTTCGGGAAAATACGCCGCCGACGTCGGCATGACGTCGGCCTCCCGGCTTAACGGGCCGCAACAAAGCCGGAAGAGTTGCTGGGCCGTGGGTGGCCCAGCGGACTCGTTTCCGCCCGGATCGGGTTTCGGCCCAAAGTGGCCCAGGCTCCACAGCCCACCAACTTCCTTCACAAGTCTACAAAATATCCCCCTACTACCAACCGTACCGGGCCGACGGCCTGCCGGGGAAAAGATTGTTGGGCTCAAAGCCCAGATCCGGCCGGTGGCCCGTTTCGCGGGTGAAACACGTTCGGGGGCAATGCGCGGCCCAAGTGCTCGGCGTAATGCCCTGGCGGCGCCGCGGCCACGCGCGTGCGCCGCCGGCGCTCGGTTCGGTGCCAAACGCCCGAGCTTCAACACCCTCCCGGCCGAAACGCACGACGCGGCTCGGCTGCGGGGTGTGTGCCGGCCGTACGGGCGCTCGCACCCGTGATCTCGCGTGCGGAGAGCGGCGCGTCGTCCCGTAGCCGGGCACGATGCCGCCACCGCCGGCGCGTCGCGCCGCGACGGCCCCAAACCTCAACCGCACACAAACACGGGTCGAAGCCCGGTACAACCACATGTGCCATGCGCGTTCCCCGCCGCTCGCACGGCGCGGCCGCCCGGTAACCACCGCGCGCGCGCGCGGCGACACGGCGGCGCTCTTGCCCCCGCACGAAAGCATGGCGCGAAGGCCGGCACACAAGCACGGTCCTCGTGTGGCGCCGGCGGGCCCGGGGCATGAGGGGCCCGAGAGCTCCGCACGAGCGCGACACGGCGAGCCTCCGCGGCACGAAGGCCGGCATCCGGGCATGGCGGCTCGACGGCGCTCCCCAACGCCGTCGGCGCAAAATAGAGGAGAGCTCAAGGAGAAGGGAAGGAGATAGGGTGGCCGCGGTGTTGCTCACTTCGGGGCGGCGGTGGAGTCGTGGCCGGCTCGGTGGAGAGATGTACGACGAGCGAAGTAGTGGTTCCCGCCGGTGGTCGCCGCCTCGGCTCCTCGCTTCTTGTCCCCGGGCCGGTGCACGTCTTCCCTCTTCCGGCACGGCACGGCGTTCCTTGGCGGTGAAGTAGTCCTTGCCCCCGGTCCGGTCCTCGGCTCCTTCCTTGACCGGCGCGACGCGGCGGCGGCGCTCCCGCTCTTTCCACAACGGCGTGGCGCGGCGGTGGCGCGCCCGCCTTCTCCCTCGAATCGGTGCAGGTGGGCGTGGCGGAAGAGGAAACCCCAAGAGGGGGGGGGGATGGCTTTGCCTCCGTGCCCACCGGTCCGCCCCCTTTTGAAACGCCGCCGCGAGCAGCTCGAGGGGAAAAGCCCTCTATGCCCTTGGCTCGCCGCCGGGCGGGCGCGGTGGCGCGCCCGGTGGAGCTCGGCTCCGCCTCGGGTGCTCGTTGGGGAGGGCGGTGGCGTCAAATCCCTTTTCCCCCGGCCGCATCCCGTCCCGCGCGCACGCGCCGGTCCCTGGCGTGCGAGCCGGCCGGGCGGCCGGCCGCGCTCCACCCCGCGCGAGCCGGTGGGGCGGGACCGGCGGCGCCGCCCCCGGCTCGGTGGGCCGGGTGGCTTGGTGAGGATAAGGGAGGGCCGACTGCGGGGTCCACGCGCCGGGGACGAGGGAAAGGGTAAGGGGGTTGCGCGGTTTCTGGGCCGGATTGGGACTCGGGTTGGGCGGTGGCCAAGCAAGGGTAGATGAAAGCGGCTGGTTCACTAGTTTAGCAATTTGCAAAATAAAAGAAAGAACTTTGAACTAAGGGATAGAACTAGAGTTTGAATTTGATCCCCTTTCAAATTCAAACTTCTCACTTTTGAACTCCAAAAGATCCAGAGAAAAACCAACTCACATGTTTTACCATAATTTAAATATATGTTTTATAAATGGGATAATTTTGGTGGAGAATTTAGAGAAGGGCTAGCAATTTTGGTTCAAAAATTGATAGCACTCAAATGCAAGCAAAAAGTTTTAATTTTTCGCAAATTTTACACACCTAAATTCCCCGGGTTGTTACATTCTCCCCCACCCCCGAGAATCTCATCCTCGAGATTTAGTCCTCGACCTCCTCTCGTGAACAAGTGAGGGTACTCTTTCCCCGAGATCGGCTTCCTTCTCCCATGTTGCTTCTCGCTCTGTATGGTTGCTCCACAACACTCTACAGAAAGGAATGGTAGTTCTCCTTGTTTCCTTGACAGCTCTGTCCAAGATTTTCTCAGGATATTCTGTATACTCAAGGTTGTCTTGCAAGTCAAGCAACTCCATGGGCACTTGCTTAGCCTCCACTGCCTTCTCGCTCTTTTTCAGCTGTGACACGTGAAACACTGGGTGCACTCCTGCCATTGTCTCGGGTAGCGCAAGCTGGTAAGCCAAATTCCCAATCCTCCGGGTGATAGGGTACGGTCCTACGTACCTCGGTGCCAGCTTTCCTTCACCAGGAACCTCTTAGTTCCCCGAAGCGGTGAGACCTTCAAGTACACTCGGTCGCCCACTGCAAAAGTCAACTCTCTTCTTCTTTTGTCGGCATAGCTCTTCTGACGACTCTGAGCGATCTTCAGGTTCTCACGAACTTTCTCAACTTTCTCCTCTGCTTCCTCAATGATTGCTGGCCCAAACGGTGCTCGTTCTCCAACCTCCGACCAAGCTAGCGGGGTCCCGCACTTTCGCCCGTAAAGTGCCTCAAAGGGAGCCATCCGGAGGCTTGCTTGAAAGCCGTTGTTGTACGAGAACTCGCAAACGTCAAACTGCTTCTCCCAATCGGTACCATAGGTGAGTGCACACGCTCGTAGCATATCCTCCAACACCTGGTTGACCCTCTCCGTCCGACCATCCGTCCGTGGGTGAAAAGCCGTGCCTGTAGTTGAGAGTGGTGCCCATAAGCTTGTGGAAGCTCGCCAAAACTTGGAGACAACCGTGGTCCTCGATCGGATACAATACTTCGGGTGCCCCGTGCGGCCGAGTATGTGCTCTACGTACGCTTACGCCAACTTCTCGGTTGCATACGGGTCTTCACCGCACAAAGTGAGCCACTTTGGTCGGCTTCGTCCACTATGACCCAAACCGAGTCGTCTCATTTTGGTGTTCGAGGAAGTCCAACCACAAAGTCCATGGAAATGTCCTCCCACTTCCAACCGGAATAGCCAACGGCTTCAACAAACCAAAGAGGTTTCGATGTTCAATCTTTACTCTGCTACGGGTGTCGCAGCGAGGCTACGTAGTGTGCTATATCCTTCTTCATGTCCTTCCACCGGTACCGATCTTCGGATCTCTCGTACATCTTGGTGCTTTGCCGGGTGAATCGAGTACCTCGAGTCGTGAGCTTCTCTCATGATCTCGCTCCCGGAGTGCCCCCGTCTTGTGGTACACGGATCCATTCTTTCAACCACACGGTACCTTGTTCATCAACCCGTAGTCCTCCGCTTTGCCCTGCTTCATTAGTTCTCGCAAAGCTTTGATTTCTGCACACTCCTTCTGGGCTGTACGGATTCGTTCCTCCAGGTCATAGGTCACTTGCATCACGTTGACTTGGCCTTGGTCTACAATTTCGATTCTCAGCTTCTCTAGCTCTTCATGCAGAGCAGGTTGCTCTTCTTTTACCATGAGGTTGTTGCAATATGTTTTCCGGCTCAGTGCATCTGCCACGACGTTAGCTTTGCCTGGGTGGTAGTTGATCTCGACGTCGTAGTCCTTGATCAGCTCCAGCCATCGCCTCTGCCTCATGTTCAACTCTGTCTGTGTAAAGAAGTACTTCAGGCTCTTGTGCTCGGAAAACGAGTTCGCACTTGTTCCCTATCGTGTAGTGTCTCCGGATCTTGAGTGCATGCACAACATGTTCGCCAACTCCAAGTCGTGTGTCGGGTAGTTTTCCTCGTGTTTCTTCACCGCCCGGAAGCGTAAGCCACAACTTTCCCTTCCCCGCATCGGCACACATCCGAGTCCTTGCCTCGAAGCGTCACAGTAGACCACAAAGTCTTTCTTGATATCTGGCAAGGTAAGCACTGGGGCTGTGGTGAGTCTCTTTTTCAGCTCTTGAAAGCTCTTCTCACACGCTTCTGACCACTCGAACTTTGTGTTGTTCTTGAGCAACTCTGTCATTGGCTTTGCGATCTTGGAAAAGTTCTCAATGAACCTCCCGGTAGTAACCCCGCCAACCCAAGGAAGCTTCGACATCCGTCATGTTTAACGGCCGCTCCCACTTGGTCACCGACTCAACCTTGGACGGATCCACGGCTATCCCCTCTCGCCGATAGCACGTGTCCCAAGAACGCGACCTTCTCCATCCGAACTCGCACTTGCCGAACTTAGCGTACGGTTCGCTCGCCCTCAGCCTCTCTAGCACGACTCTCAGGTGCTCCTCGTGCTCCTTAGTGGTCTCAGAGTAGATCAAGATATCGTCGATAAACACCACTACAAACCTGTCCAACTCTTCCATGAAGACCTTGTTCATCAAGTTCATGAAGTAAGCAGGGGCGTTGGTCAGCCCGAAGGAAACCACCACGAACTCGTACAAGCCGTAACGTGTGGTGAAGGCTGTCTTGGGAATATCCTGTTCTCGGATCTTCATCTCGGTGGTAACCGACCTCAAGTCGATCTTGGAGAAGAACCTTGCCTTTTTGAGCCTATCCGGCAAATCCTCGATTCCGGGTAGTGGGTACTTGTTCTTGATTGTCATCGAGTTGAGCGTGCGGTAGTCAATGCACATCCTCTTTGTGCCATCTTTCTTTTCCGCGAAGAGCACCGGTGAACCCCACGGTGAGGCACTCGGCCGAACAAACCCTTGCTCGAGCAACTTCTTGAGCCGTTTCTTCAACTCGTCCAGCTCGTCGACGACATCCCGTACGGACTCTTTGCAACGGGCCCCGCCCCCGGCATCGGCTCAATCACGAACTCCACGTCCCGTGCCGGGGTAGCTCCGTAAGCTCCTCCGGGAACACGTCCGAAACTCCCCGAACCACCGGGATTTCTTCAATCTCTTTCCCACTCATGTTGCACATCATCGTAGCAACCTTCGGACTCGTGGCTCGATCCGCACTATAGTCCCACCGGGGTGTTCTAGCTGTATCACTCGGGGTTGCAAGAGACTATCCCGTTGTGTTTTGCCAACCAATCCATCCCTAGAATCACATCTATCCCGAGAGACTCCAAAGCTGTCAAGTCCGCCGTGAATCGTAGCCCCTCAAACACCATCCTCACTCCCCGCATTCTAACGTACTCCTCTTCTCTCCTAGCGGAGAGCTAGTCAAGATAGGCCTTGGTCGAGGCTTAGTTGGTAAAGACCTTTCTTTTGCAAACTTGGTAGAAATATACGAAAACCGAGCTCCGGTATGGAACAAAACGGTTGCCAAAACCGAGTCAACAAGGAACTCACCAAGTGTGATGTCGGGTGCGGCCGCCGCATCCTCGGCGGTGAGGTGGTTCGGACGGCCTCGTGTAGGCGGCGGGGCCGAGCGCGCCCCTCTGCCGTGTACGGGGTGGCCGTCCTCCGAGTGCCGGTGGCTTGGGCGGGGTCCGGAACCGAGAGTTGCGGTTCGACTCCCCGGTGGCGCCCGCCGTGGACACTCAAACGACTTGTGCCCAACCCGACGGCGGTTGAAGCAAGTCACCTTGGATCCGTCTCGCCGACCGCGGTGGTGGCCTCGGTTTCCCGGTTCTTCGACCTCCACTCCCGCCCGGGTTGGCTCGCTCTGCGGGCGAGACCGAGAGACGTGGTGCCTCCGTTGTGACCGGTGGCCCCGAGCGTAACCTCGCCCTCTCGCCTCCGAGGTGGTCCCGAGCGTCCCGCTCGGTCCGTGCGCTTGGACTTGCTTCCACGAACCTCCATGTACTCAAGCCTTGACCTCTCCACGATCGGTGCCTTGTCGATAATGGAGCGAAGTGTCGGGCGGTCGTGTGCGGACGGGTGGTGTGCCATCCCCTTGTGCAGCCCCTTCCCCGAACCGAGTAGACTTTCTTCTTCTCTCGTGTCGGTGTCGTCCGGCACGTACCTCATCGCCTCCCCGGTAGCGGTTGGCGTACTCCCCGCACCGACATGTTTCCCATCTTAAGGTGCCCGAACTCGTCGGCCTTCCCCGTCCATCACCGCATCCGGGATGTGGTGACTCCCGAAGGCCTCCACGAACTCGTCCCACCCGATGTGCAACAGGTCTCGGTGCGAGTCACGCTAGCCGTCCCACCACGCACCGGGCCGTGCCGATCGGGCCGGTGCGCCGCCACGGTCACACACTCCTCCTCTCGTAAGCTCGGTCGGCCTCCGGCTTCTTCTCAATCTCACGTAGCCGCTTGTCCGCGTCCATCGGGTCGGTCGAGTGGTCGAAGGTGGGCGGTCGCGGCTTGTTGAAGTTCTCAACCTTCTTCTCCGGAAACCCTCCGGCGCGTTGCGGTTCGGACCCCCGTGGTTGTTGTTGTTGTTGTTCGAGCTAGCATCTTGGTGATCGTCCGCATCGACCGAGTCCGTACCGCCATCACGTCGGCCAAGTTCGGGGGGAGGTGGCGGTGGTGGCACCTCGTGTCCCCCGAGCCCGGCCTCGCTCCTCCCTCGGCCGGGGGTACCTCGCTCGTGCTCGAGCTCCTCGCTCCCGAGCTCCCTCGTCGTCGTGCGCGGCTCCTCGACCGCCAACTCGGCCTCCCTCGGCCTACGCGGCCCGCCGTGCCTCCACGGATCCCCGCCTCGTGGCGCGTGACCTCCGCGGCGTCCGCGGCCTCTCGCTCCCGCCGGGTTAGGGGCATCCTCCCCCTCCGTCGTCCCCCGGCGACCTCCTCGAAACGGGCCGGGGAGTCGCCCGGACCTCCTTGCTCCCGACATCCGTTCCGCTTGCAAGAGTCGTAGTGGTAGGGAGAATATATCTATTAAGGCTATTAACTATAAAGGAGTAATCCCGCTAATAGTCAAAGAATTCATACGGACATAAAGAAGCATGAAATCCGAAAGAAACCATGAAGATCCATGACACTCAATCAATGCCACCATACAAAAGGGGTGCACCTCGAGGTTTACTCCAACGACCTTCGAGGGTGCACGACAACACATCACGCTAACGCATGGTACGTCATGGGGTAGCTACTACAGGCATGACAACATGAGCGGCAACATCACATCTAACTCGTTACATCGACTCAGAATCTACTGCTAGATCTCTGCTCCCATCACGGGGTACACTGCGGTGCCTCTGGGCTGGAGTCTGGTGGAACCGAGTAGAACGGCGGTGAGTGAGTCCCTGGGTAACCCGGCACCCTGATCGCCGGTCCTCCGTAGTAGTCTCGGGTATCCTGAAGAGCACGGTCCATCTCTCGCCGTGTCATGAGAACCACTCGGGTACGGGCGTACACGTGGTAGGAGTGTTGGCGGTAGCTCGAAGGTCTCTGTCCTCGCCTTGTGGCCTCTTCTTAGGGGGTAGGCCGCGCGGAGAGCTCCTCCAACTCTATCGGCCTCTCGTCGGTCGAACGCTCCCGGGCCGTGTGGGTCCCGGCTGCTCGGTCTCTCTCCTCGTAGACCGACTCCACCGAGGTAGCACAAGTGGTGGTAGTTTTGTCGGCTCGCCTCCCGAAGATCCCACACCTTGACTTGATAGTCACCGCTGCAGCTCCAACCGACTCCAACCGGTCCCCGGCCTCGGCAAGCCTCACTCTGTCCTCACGTGTGGCCTCCACCGTAGCCCGGTGTAACTCCCCGCTCCGTCCTCGCCCGTGCCTCCGGTGTAGCGATCCTCCCCGGCGTCCCTCTCGGTGCCGGGCCGTGGTCGGCTGCTGCCAGTCCAAGCTGTACCAGCTCTCCGTTCCTCTCGTGCGACTCCTCCAACCGGTCAAGCAAATCCTCTCTCTTCATCTCCAGGTCCTGAACCCACCGCAGGGTATCATCCCACTTCCACCGAAGGTACGCGATCTCACTGTCTGCCCAGAAAAGCGCCTGGTCCTGAGCCAGGATGCACCGTCTGGCTGCGTGCATCCTCCTGTCCTCCTCCACAGCAGTCACCTCAAGGTACTGCGCTCGGTCGCTCGTGTCCCAGCGACCCAGGTCGTAGATCCCTGCCGGAAGCACGCTGAACGGGGTGTCCTTGAGCTTCTCCTTGAGCTGAACACAAACCATCTTGAGAGCTCTGCGTGCGCCAGTCTGGTGTGCCTCCGTGGTCGAACTCTCGAAACAGTGCACCTTAACCTCCTTGAACTCTGGCACCCGTGGGTCCGCCGCACCGTAACGGTCGGGGAAAGTGGGTGTCTCGCTCCCCCGTGCCCCATGGTCCTCCCCTTGTAGCCGACTCCGGTCGGTCCCTACTCCCGGTGCCCTCCGTGCACTCCCTCGGCAAGTGGCGAAGCCTCCGACCTTCCCCGCCGTCCGACTCCAAAGGGATCCAAGCTTCCTCCGCCATCTGCACAACGTTGTTAGAGCGTAGTTAGTAAGGTAGTTAGTGAAAGTTAATCAAGGTAATGTATATATATGTAAGTATAGTTATATACATACGGAAGCCAAGGGGTTTATATAAAGTTTCAAGGTTCAAAAACGGCTCCCTATACTATCGACCATTCCTGGGCTCGTCCTACAGTCAAGCATGGCTCGGTACCAACCGAAACGACCCCGATTTCCACGAACGGAACCCCGAATCTTAGCACCTCGGTGGTAGTCCCGGGAGGGCTACCACGTGCAATCCCCGTCTCGGCCGATTCCATAATCCATACGGAAAGATAAAAACAAGTAAAGTAGAGTACAACATTTATTTTATTACATTAATCAGAGTACATCTCTTCGGCACATGCCGGGTACAAGTCCATCGGGACTGAATCAAACATAAATAAAACGTCTAGCAGCGGCTCCATGAAAGCGCGGGAAACTCCATATCCGCAGGCAGCTCAAGTGTAGGAAGAGCTCTAGTCCACCCAACCGTCGTTGTCGAAGTCGTAGTCCGGCTCTGCGTCAGAGTCACCAGGGTCTACCCGATAAGCGGGTAGGTCATGTCAGCTTCCCAACAAAGAGGCAAGAGCGGTGTATATTCTACTATGCATGAGACATCCCTAATCTGGCTGTAGAAAGCTTAAGCAAAGCAGCAGTGCAACGTACAAGGTAAGCAGAATACAACTAGGAGGTCCACACCTCGGGGAAGCTTCCGCTTCCGAGGTCCACACCTCAGGGGTCCACACCCCGCTCAAGGAATACCACACCAAAACTCCGGATCTCAACCACGATCCGAACCCAACTCTCATCTGCGATGTGGAGCCCACCGGCTCCTATCCCCACATCTCAACGGCCGAAGCCGGGCTCACACGCTCGGGGAGAGAGAAGAAGCACAAGAGAAGTGTAGCTAGTCGGGTGAGAGATCGAAAGACCGTCCATAACCGAGTGGACACGGACTATAGCTATAGGTTTAACACTGCGAGAGGTTGTACAACCGTACCCACCCGAATAGGTCCGAACCGGCCGTCACCGTGTCCGACCCTACCATACGGCCGAAGCCCAAGTAAGTGGATAGTACCCTCCCGCGTCTCGGAGCTCCGGCCCGGCCTCCCGCGGCGAGCTCATACTACCCGCGAGAGGTCCCTCGAAGCCGTGGAACCCTTCCCCGCCTCGCCGGGGCAAAGTCTACTAAGGAGGGAACGACCCCTCCCGACACGATCACACCGATCCTCCTACAGGAGGGGTGCTATCCACTACAAGTCTCACCCCGCACCCCCGCCCAATACAAGGCGGGCGGTCTGTACGAAAGTAGTCATCCGAAGCAAGGTCAACTGACGATCGGTCCTTAAGGGGCCGAGAGCGAGCACTCAACATCTCCATCCCACACGACACGACCCTCGGGTAAGAGGACGGATCGCATCTTCCCTCGGTAGTCGTTCACAAGCAACCAAGCGGCTCGCTCTCGCCAAAACACAAGCAAGGAGATACGCACCCGTAATGCACGCTAGAATCACACCGAGATACCCACATCTCAGCCCAAGCCCAGAGTACCATCCATAATCAAGCAACAAAAGTATGGATAGTTGAGGTAAGGGACTAGCTAGGGGTCTGTAGCTAGTCCCGCAGGAAGTGGAACAAGGAAACAGGATATATCAAAACATCAAGGCATGGCTATTAAACGGGTTATGCAATTCATCAGATCAATGCATTAAAGTAAAGCACTAGCAGCTATTTAACAACATGGGATCTATATGGTTGGGAGTGACATGACACCTTCGTTGCCGTTGAAGCGATCGGCTGTCCGGAGCAAAGGTATACTCGGGGTCCTCCACGTCCTCCCGGTCGAAGCTCGGGTCCGCGGCACGAGATTCGACGCGAAAATAAGAATACGGTGCACATCTAGGCAAGAACTCCAAATAAAAATCAATTTAGAAGATCCAAAAGAACCCAAACTACCTTCAATCAGCAAGGTTTCGCAAATACGGATTTATAGAAATTAGTTTTGTATTTTTCTCGAGCTCCCTAGAATTAGTTATGAATTTTTAAAGGTTAAATACACTTTCTAGAATTCTAAAACGAACGAGAAAAGGGATTTTCAGAAAATACACTGCTGACGTCAGCATGACGTCAGCCTCCCGGGTTTAACGGGCTGCAACAGGTCAGAAGAGATGCTGGGCCGTGGGTGGCCCAGCGGACTCGTTCCCGCCGGATCGGGTTTCGGCCCAAAGTAGCCCGTGCTCCACGGCCCCACCAACTTCCTTCACAAGTCTACAAAATATCCCCCTACTACCAACCGTACCGGCCGACGGCCCGCCGAGGAAAAGATTGTTGGGCTCAAGGCCCGCATCCGGCCGATGGCCCGTTTCGCGGGTGAAACACGTTCGGGGGCAACGCGCACCCCAAGTGCTCGGCGTAATGCCCCGGCGGCGCCGCGGCCGCGCGGTGCGCCGCCGGCGCTCGGTTCGGTGCCAAACGCCCGTGGCTTCAACACCCTCCGGGCCGAAACGCACGACGCGGCTCGGCTCGGGGTGTGCCGGCCGTACGGGCGCTCGCACCCGTGATCTCGTGTGCGGCGAGCGGCGCGTCGTCCCCGTGGCCGGGCACGATGCCGCCACCGCCGCGCGCGTCACGGCGCGACGGCCCCAAACCTCAACCGCACACAAACACGGGTCGAAGCCCGGTACAACCACATGTGCCTTGCGCGTTCCCGCCTACTCGCACGGCGCGGCCGCCCGGTAACCGCGCGCGCGCGCGCGCGCGACACGGCGGTGCTCTTGCCCCCCGCACGTAAAGCATGGCGCGAAGGCCGCGCACACAAGCACGGTCCTCGTGTGGCGCCGGCGGGCCGGGGGCATGAGGGGCCCGAGAGCTCCGCACGAGCGCGACACGGCGAGTCCCGCGGCACGAAGGCCGGCATCCGAGCATGGCGGCTCGACGGCGCTCCCCAACGCCGTCGGCGCAAAACGAAGGAGAGCTCAAGGAGAAGGGAAGGAGATAGGGTGGCCGCGGTGTTGCTCACTTCGGGACGGCGGTGGAGTCGTGGCCGGCTCGGTGGAGAGATGTACGACGGCGAAGTAGTGGTTCCCGCCGGTGGTCGCCGCCTCGGCTCCTCGCTCCTTGTCCCCGGGCCGGGTGCACGTCTTCCCTCTTCCGGCGCGGCACGGCGTTCCTTGGCGGTGAAGTAGTCCTTGCCCCCGGTCCGGTCCTCGGCTCCTTCCTTGACCGGCGCGACGCGGCGCGGCGCGCCCGCTCTTTCTCCAACGGCGCGCGCGCGGCGGTGGCGCGCCCGCCTTCTCCCTCGAATCGCGTGCGGCGGGCGTGGCGGAAGAGGAAACCCCAAGAGGGGGGGGGAAATGGCTTTGCCTCCGTGCCCACCGGTCCGCCCCCTTTTGAAACGCCGCCGCGAGCAGCTCGAGGGGAAAAGCCCTCTATGCCCTTGGATCGCCGCCGGCGGGGCGGTGGCGCGCCCGGTGGAGCTCGGCTGCCTCGGGTGCTCGTTGGGGAGGGCGGTGGTGTCAAATCCCTTTTCCCCCGGCCGCATCCCGTCCCGCGCGCACGCGCCGGTCCTTGGCGTGCGTGCCGGCCGGCGGCCCGGCCGCGCTCCACCCCCGCGCGAGCCGGTGGGGCGGGACCGGCGGCGCTGCCCCGGCTCGGTGGGCTGGTGGCTTGGTGAGGATAAGGGAGGGCTGACCTGCGGGGTCCACGCGCCGGTGACTGAGGGAGAGGGTAAGGGGGTTGCGCGGTTTATCGGGCCGGATTGGGACTCGGGTTGGGCGGCGGCCAAGCAAGGGTAGATGAAAGCGGCTCGGTTCACTAGTTTAGCAATTTGCAAAATAAAAGAAAGAACTTTGAACTAAGGGATAGAACTAGAGTTTGAATTTGATCCCCTTTCAAATTCAAACTTCTCACTTTTGAACTCCAAAAGATCCGGAGAAAAAACAACTCACATGTTTTACCATAATTTAAATATATGTTTTATAAATGGGATAATTTTGGTGGAGAATTTAGAGAAGGGCTAGCAATTTTGGTTCAAAAATTGATAGCACTCAAATGCAAGCAAAAAGTTTTAATTTTTCGCAAATTTTACACACCTAAATTCCCGGGTTGTTACAATACATGTCACACTTGAGCCACAAACATGCATATTACTCAAAGATCATACAAGGATATCAAATTCTCAAAGAAAAGATCATGGAAAACACCCATAAAGCAAAGCATTTCATGTCAAAGCTCATGAGCCATGTGTCCACTTCGGGGAGACTTCTCCACCGGTGAACATCATGCAACATGTTTTGCAGCCATATGTGAAAGATAAGAAATTTTAAGCATAGACATGATGGATGGAGCATTTTTCAAGCATTATACACTTCTTTTCGGGGATTTAATCATTTCATGGTACATGAAGTGCCTTTGCGGCAAAAAGAAGCTTAGGCTCCCCCATGAATGCAACATAGGCTAATCATTCACAATGATATTCGGCCTTTGGCCCAAATGCAAGAACAGGGCATCCAAGCACAATCTAAGCATGAAAAAGCACATTTAGACCAAACTCGTGACATGGATACACAACTACACACGAGTGGAGCACATTTCATCAAAAAATTTAGACAAGATTAGCATTTATTTGAAAAGGGGCTATCTCACCACACATATATCTCAAATATTCCAAGAACATAGCCTCACATCACCATTTCTCCACACATATGACCAAAATCTCACAAATAGCCAAAGAAACTCAAATATGGCATATGAAAGAAGCTCATCATCCTAAAATGCAATATGATACAAATGCAACATGATATATGACAAGATGGCTATCCTACCATGGTTTATACATCAAGCAAAGCATGTATATACATCAAAGTAAACATGGTATGATACATATGATACAAGAAGAAAATCCCCCAAGAATCAACTAGAAAGGGCAACAAACCCCAAGTTCCCCCCGCAAGCGCACAAATGTAGCTTGGTCGAGAGGCTTTGTAAAGATGTCTCGCTAGCCGATCTTGGGTAGGGACATGGCTCAACACAATGGTTCCTTTCTCCACATTGTCCCTCGGAAATGATACCTCACCTCTATGTGTTTGGTTCCGGAGTGAAGCACCGGGTTTTTGGCTACGCTTATGGCACCGGTGCTATCACAAAGAAGTGGGATCCGGGTGCACTCCTCACCAAAGTCTCTCATACTCGCCTCCGTGGTAGACCGAGCTACACTAGACCGCTTGCGGGAAGACTATGAGACCAACGAAGACCCAAGAAACCGGCAAGTACCGAAGTAGAGCTTCCTCTCGACTCGACATCCGGCAAAAATCCGCATCGGAAAAACCATGAAGAGACAGAGTCGAGGAGGAAGAATACCAAAGGCCAAGACCGAGGGCGGACGTAGATACCCGAAAATCCTCTTGACGGCTCGTCGATGTGATGTCCTCGGCGAAGCCTGAAAACGAGCGCACAGACACACGCTGAACTGTATGTCTGGCCTCGTCGCCGTCAAGTAGAGGAGGGAGCCGATCATGCTCCTGTACTCCCGCTGGTCCACTGGTTCTCCATCCTCATCCGCATCCAAAGTGGCCGTACTCCCCATGGGAGTCGACATCGGCTTCACATCTTGCATCTGGAACTTCCTTAGCATGTCTTTTGTGTACTTGGTCTGGTGCACGAACGTTCCATCCTTCACTTGCTTGATCTCGCGGCCCGAGAAAATACCGCAACTCGCCCATCATGCCGATCTCGAACTCCCCGCTCATCTCATCCGCAAACTTGGCAACAAGGTTATGTGACGAGCCACCAAAGACAATATCATCCACGTATATCCGAACAATCGGCAAGTCATTTCCATGCTTGAGGAGGAACAAGGTTCTATCCACGGTACCCATCACAAACCCTCTCGCTCAAAAGAAAACCTCTCAATCTCCCATACCAAGCACGGGCGCCCGTTTTAACCCATACGAGCCCTTTTCAACCCGTATACCCCGTGTGGGTACAGCTCGCTCTCAAACCCGGGTGGTCGCTTCACATACACCTCCTCCTCTATGACCCCATTCGGAAAAGCACTCTTCACGTCCATCCGAAACAACTTGAATCCTTTATCCATGGCAAAGGCTAGAAGGATCCGAATTGCCTCAAGACGGGCCACGGAGCAAAGGTCTCCTCATAGTCGATCCCCTCCTTCCGACTAAACCCCCGAGCAACAAGTCCGGACTTGTTCCTCACAACCATTCCATTCTCTCCCTCTTTGTTCTTCCAAACCCACTTGGTTCCTATGGAATGGCAATTTGGAGGTGGTTCAACTAACTCCCACACCCGGTTCCTCTCAAAGTTTTCCAACTCCTCATGCATAGAATTGACCCGGTTTGCATCGGATAAAGCATGTCCAATGTCCTTGGGCTCAAAAGTAGCAACAAAAGCAACATGAGCAAAATGAGAGGAATTCCCGGACCTCGACCGTGTAGTGCGTTCATCGATGTTCCCAATGATCTTCGACGGGGGATGCACTTCTTGAATCCGCCGGGGAGCCTCACGCCTCGAGACTACCTCCCCCTCAACTTCAGCCTTCTCTCGCCCGGTCCTCTTGTTGCACCGTCGTTGTCCATGAAGTAGACGGTCCATGCTCCAAAGTGGTCGTAGGGGAAGTAGTGGGTACATGCTCGGCTTCGTGCGCATGGTTCTCCCCATCATCATCTCCGGCTTCATCTTTCTCCTCTTCAAAGAGGTCCTCGGCCATCTCTTCATCACCTGCACATTCAAAGCCAAGAGAGGTACATGGCATTGTCTCGTCGAAGGTCACCTCGCAAGTCTCCATGATTTTGTTAGTCTCAAGGTTAAGAACCCTATAGGCTCTAGAGTGGTTAGCATATCCAAAGAAAATACCATCACTAGACCTAGCCTCAAACTTGTCGAGTTTTCCCTTCTTCAGAATAAAGCATTTGCAGCCAAAGACTCGGAAATGACTCACCTTGGGTGCCCGACCATGCATAAGCTCATAACAGGTCTTCTTCTTGAAAGCTCTCAATAAAATCCGGTTGGAAACATGACAAGCTGTATTGACCGCCTCAGCCCAATACCTCCTAGAAGTCCCGTGCTCATCGAGCATCGTCGTAGCCATCTCACAAAGAATCCGATTTTTCCTTTCCACAACTCCATTTTGAGGGGGCACATAAGGGGTCGAATACTGATGTTCAAGACCTAGATCATGACAAAAGGCATCAAAACGAGAATTCTTGAACTCGCAGCCATTATCACCGCGGATAGCTCGAATAGCATTCCCATGCCTCTCGTTTTTCAACCTCACGATCGGATCTCGAACAAAACCAAATGTCTCACTCTTATCCTCCAAAAAGAACACCCGTGCATAGCGAGAGTAATCGTCCACCACAACAAGGGCATACCACTTCCCACCCACCGAGCGAACTCGAGCCGGCCCAACAAAGTCCATATGCAACGGCTACGTCGGACGCTCGGTCATGACATCGGTCAGGGGTGGATGGGGAGTGGCTACCATCTTACCATGCCTACAAGGAGCACAAACCAAATCCTTCTCGAGCTTCAACCTCGGCAATCCTCGGACAAGGTCAAGACCACTCAAGCGGGAAACCAAATCAAAGCTCAAGTGTCCCAACCGCCTATGCCATTTCCACAAATCGAAGAAGGACCGGCCATCAAACAGCGAGCAGGACCCAAAGAACGAGAGAAATCAGCCCTGAAAATATGACCCTCGGGGATGATCATACAGACAAGATCACCCCGAGAATCAAGCAAACGAGACTTGCCGGACTTGAAACGCACCTCAAAACCCTCATCAAGCAACCGAGAAACCGAAAGCAAATTGAAACCCAAAGACTTCACAAGAGCCACTCTCTTCAACGTTACCATGTCACTCACATGCACAACACCCTCGACAAAGACCCTACCTCGTCCATTGTCCCCAAATGTGATGTACATCTTTTCCTTCACCGGGGTGAGGGCCGGAGAACCACTTCTTATCTCCGGTCATGTGTCGAGAACACCCGAGTCGATCAACCAAATGTCCTCCAAGCCTCCCCGCCCGCAAATCGAAACAAGAACGAGAGTGAGCTAGCGACTCGACACCGGGGTTAGCACAAAGAAAGTTAAACCGGTGTCGAGCCATCTGCTCAAAAGAGGGGTTAGCAAAATTACTCCCTTGCCACCAAACTTCCCATGTCCCATGGGAGGAGTACGAGCACCACGAGGGGGAAAACGTGGTCCGAGTTCCTCCGGAACCTAAAGCTGCGATCATCTCCCCCGAACCCGTATTGAGGACAAGTAGGAGGACGTCCGGCAAAACCACCACGAGCCCGACCAAATCTCTCACCGTAACGCACACCATCATCTCTCCTAACAAACCTCTCACCACCACCTCTCCGTGGGAACCCCGCCAACACTCCTCACACTTCCCACACCCCGTGGAAGTGGCACTCTAGGCTCGGGAATACCATGAGACCGGCGATACTGTCCCGGTTCGCTTGCTCCCTAGCAAGCCTCTCATCCCTCTTCCTCTTGTAGCAAAACTCGCAAAGATGCCTCTCCTTGCCACAATACTCACACCGAAGGGGATGGGGTTTGGTTTTGGCTCGGCTTCTCTCTAGGCTTCTCACCCTTCTCACCCACAAACTTCACTCGGTTTCGGAAATCATTTGTCTTAGGTGGGAATTTGGGTGGATCTTGAGTTGTGTCTAGCTTGTTGCAAAGGTGGTTGGGCTTTGGTGTGAAAGAGTTCTTGGGTGCTTTTGGGAGTGGGACTTGGATCTCTCCGATCACCTCAAACTCGGGGTTAGACTCAACACACTTCTCGTACACACTCTCCCTACTGTTCGTCCCACTTTCTCACCCAACTTCTCAAACCCCAAACCACGACCATCGGCCTATCTTGAACTCCTCAATCATGATTTTCAATTGAGGTTCCCCGCCCGTACAACCAACCCAACACCTTCCTCAAGTAGTCATTCTCATCATAGATGACATCCAAACGGGAAGTAAGTTCAAGATTGCGCAAAGTAACTTCATCACAGCTAGTGCATGCATTGACAACAAGAGATTTCAAAGATGCTTCCAAAGAACTAATGGTAGAACGAGCATTAACAAGCTTAGCATGCATAGTAGGACATGATTTGCAAGCACCAAGCAAAGTAGGTCTAGCCTTAAGCTCATCATATTCGACCCTAAGAGCATCTAGTTGAGCCAAAGTAGAAGCATTCTTCTCATTAAGCGAGTTTGATCTCATTCAACCATGCATCACACTCAACACATTCAACATCATCGGGAGCGAGAGGGAGCAAGTTTCAAAGAGTCATTCTCAAGTTTCAATTCAAGCAATTTTGACTCTAACTCTCCTACTTTCTCGCTAGCATTCTCAAGTTGTGCCCTAAGATCTTTCCTCATCTTTTTGTCATCTCTAAGCACACTATCACGGTTGTCAAGCAAGCCATTCAACCTAGCAATCTCAACAAGCAAAGAGTCGGGGTCACGGTTTACCTCATCCTCGCAGTCGGAGTCGCCGTCTTCCTTCTCGCTCTTCTTGCCGCTTGAGCTATGGGCCATGCCACAAAAGCCCTCGAGCGCCACACGGCTCAGCCCGCTGAGGTTCCGGCTTGCACTCTTCTTGCCGTTGCGCCTCCCGCGCGTCTTCATCTTCGCCGCTTGAGCTTGACTCGCTCCTCGCTTGAGCTTGAGTCGACGTCGCTCGCACCGGCCACCATCGCTCTTGCCTTGTTCTTCTTGTAGCCGCTCTTGCTCGGTCGCCGCTTGTCCTTGTCCTTGCTCTTGGACTTGTTGAAGTGCTTGCCCTTGGAGGAGTACTTGTCTTCACGCCTCGAGTGCGCCTTGTACTCGTTCACCTTGTACTTGTTCTCCTCCGCTTCCGGCACTCGGCGATGAAGTGGCCACGCTTGCCACACTTGTAGAACATCCCCGAGCTCCCCCTTGCATTCCTCCGACTCTCGTGTAGTCGTTCAAACCTTCTTGAGAGCAAGGCCGCCTCCTCCTCGCCCGGCACATCAAACTCCTCATCCGGAATGGACATGAGAGAAGACAAGGAAAACTGTCGACGGAAGGGTTAGATTTGCCCTATGATCCGCCCACAAGAGCAAGACTATGGTCGGTCCGAGCCCTCATGCTTGGATTGCAACTTCCTGTCAACCTCGGCCCGACTTGAGCTTAGAAAAGAGGTCATCCAACTCAATAGTCAAGTAATGCCCGGACTCCTTGATGGCCTCAACCTTAGCACCCCAAACATTTGGGTCCAAGACATGCAAGAGCTTCAAAGCCCGATCATGCTCGGTGTACGGAAAATCCTCAACATTAGCTTTCATGTTGTTCACGATGGCGTTGAACCTTCCGAAACATCGCATCAATGTCCTCACCGGAAGTGGAGTGAAATTCTCATATTGCATCCGGTAAGAGACAAAGAGGCGAGCCTTCACATGGTTATCACCACCGTGAGCAACCAACAACTTCTCCCAAATTTGCCAAGCAAGATTCAAATGGCGAACACGCTCAAACTCTGGATCACACAAGCTCCGGACCAAGTGATCAACGGCTTTTGCATTAGCCTCATACTTGGCCTTGGCACCGGCATCGGTCACCATAAGAGTATGGATGTTGACCGGAATAGCATAGGTCTTGCCAAGCACAATGAAATCCAACGCCTTCCCATGAAGAAAGATCATCATACGAGCCGCCCACTTGTGGTAACCCTTGCCATCGAAGTGCGGCGGACCGCCCCGCTCAACGTACGCCATCTTAGGATTCGGGACTTGTCAAAGTCGCAAAGAATCCGGCACCAAGCTCTGATACCAATTGAAGGATCAGATGGCGACTAGAGAGGGGGAGTGAATAGGAGCCGGTAAAAATTCTTCCAAAAGAATCCGGCCTATACCCTAGACAAACCCCGGTCACACACAAGCGATGGATCGAATCACCCACCAATCGCCAAGACCACGAGGTTATGGATCAACCTCTAGCCTTAGGAACGATTCTTAGAAGTACACGCGGAAGCATTAGAGAGGGAAGGAGGGAATCGAAACAAGCAAGACCGCACACACCGGCTCTCGGCGGACCGTCCGGCCTAGCAAGTGCGGACCGTCCGCGATGAACCGCTCGGACCGTGCGACTCGCTACCGCGGACCGTCCGCGCCGACGTCGCGGACCGTCCGGCCCTCTCCGCGGACCGTCCGTTAAACACACACGAACACCGAAGTGACCCGAGAAAAACGGACCGTCCACCGAGGCCGGGCGGACCGTCCACGCCACCCGCGGACCGTCCGCTACTCAAGCCCGGACCGTCCGCAAACTGGCTGCAACAAAAACCAAAAGCCAAACCGGATCGAAAACAAGGACGCGCAAGAACACGACGAACGCGCGACGAACACGACCCACGCGGACCGTCCGCGACCACCACGCGGACTGTCCGCCAGGTGCGGACAGAGCAGAAACAGCCCGACCCCGAAAGTCAACTCCCCCAAATCATCATCGGATTTCCCAAACGGTTGAAGCTATGGAGACAAGGGTTTGGGGACTTGAAAAGCGTCACACAAGGATGCTATAGCCCAAAAATCTTGCCTCCTAACTCCCTAAATCACCGGGAATCGCGAATCCTTTGAGCACCACCGAAAGCTAGAGCACCGAACGAAAAACTTTGAATCCAAGTGGTTTCCCGGCGTTTGAGGGCACAAGATCAATCACAAAGATGCACGAGACATCTATCCATGAATCCCTCAAAGAAATCCGGGGAGAAACCCACTCAAATCCGCGGAATCGAACCGGGAACAAAGGCACGAAAACAAGCACAAAAAGACCACGAAAAACAACCCCGAATCTTCTATACAAACCAGGAAAGATTCACAAGGTCTAGCATGCCGCCCTAGCATCCATCCCTCTCAACAAATCTCTCATGAAGCTCTCATACTAGCCTAGAGAAAATGGGAGGAAAAATAGCTACGAAAATGAGAAAGAGGAGGGAGGAAATGAAACCCTAAGTCGCGGAGAGAGAGAGCCATCCACACACCCTCATGGCTTATATATCGGGTCCCGCCGGAGTGGTAAATGACTCGACTACCCCTAACTTAACTACTGGCGATACAACCCACGCGGGGGCATTTTGGTAATGTTTGTGGGTCTTGCCATCGGACGGCCACGCCTTTGCCGCACCCCCCGCGTCCTCCCGATGCAAGCCATGCGATCCCGCCGCGTGTCCTCCGCCTCGAAGCTTCCCAACACGCCCGGATCCCGTCTCCGTCGTGTTGGGTCCTCGGACTTGGTTTTGAGGCCCAAACCAAGAAACCGTCCGCCGATGGTTTTGTGGGCAAACCACCAAACCTCGCGTGCCCGGTCCGGCCTCCCGCCAAACCACTTGACTCGACCGCCACCGTGCACCGGCTCGTCCGTCCATGACTTCGTCTTGCTTGTGTCGCCACCATGTGACCCGCACCCGGGCCCCGCCGTCCACCGGGTCCCTCGAACCGAGCCTACTTGTCTCTCCATCTCCCGGAGGCCCCTCAAGGCCGAAGACCTTTCGCGCCCGTTCTTCACCCCGCAACAACACGAACTAGGCCGCAGCCTACACCCTCGCGCACTAAGCCAAGAGTCGGTCCAACACCCGTTGTCAATCACTCATCACCGAGGAGCGGTCATCCACCGACCACCGGGACGCTCCCGGTCCTCGCAGTAATCGTCCACCACAACAAGGACATACCACTTCCCACCCACCGAGCGAACTCGAGCTGGCCCAACAAGGTCCAAATGCAACAGCTCTGTCGGACGCTTGGTCATGACATCGGTCAGGGGTGGATGGGGAGTGGCTAACATCTTGCCATGCCTACACAGAGCACAAACCAAATCCTTCTCAAACTTCAACCTCGAAAATCCTCGGACAAGGTCAAGACCACTCAAGCGGGAAACCAAATCAAAGCTCAAGTGTCCCAACCGCCTATGCCATTTCCACAAATCAGAAGAAGGACCAGCCATCAAACAAATGAGCAGGACCCAAAGAACGAGAGAAATCACCTCGAAAATCGACCCTCGAGGATGATCATACAAACAAGATCACCTCAAGAATCCAGCAAACGAGACTCACCAGACTTGAAACGCACCTCAAAACCCTCATCAAGCAACTGAGAAACCAAAAGCAAATTGAAACCCAAAGACTTCACAAGAGCAACCCTCTTCAACGTTACCTTGTCACTCACATGCACCACACCCTCAGAAATCACCCTTCCTCGTCCATTGTCCCCAAAAGTGATGTACAACTTTTCCTTCACTGGGGTGAGGCTGGAGAACCACTTCTTATCTCCGGTCATGTGTCGGGAACATCCGGAGTCGATCAACCAAATGTTCTCCAAGCCTACCGCCCGTAGTCGAAACAAGAACGAGAATGAGCTAGGGACTCGACACTCGGGGTTAGCACAAAGAAAGTTAAACAAGTTTCGAGCCATCTCGCTCAAAAGAGGGGTTAGCAAACATCATTCCCTTGCCACCAAACTTCCCATGTCCCATGGAAGGAGTACGAGCACAACGAGGGGGAAAACGTGGTCCGTAGTTCCTCCGGAACCCAAAGCCGTGATCATCTCCCCTAAACCCGTATTGAGGACGAGTAGGGAGACGTCCGCAAAACCACCACAAGCCCGACTAAACCTCTCACCGGCAGCTCAAGTTTGCGCAAAGTAACTTCATCACAGCTAGTGCATGCATTGACAACAGGAGATTTCAAAAAAGCTTCCAAAGTGCTAATGATAGAACGAGCATCAACAAGCTTAGCATGCATAGTAGGACATGATTTACAAGCACCAAGCAAAGTGGGTCTAGCCTTAAGCTCATCATACTCAGTCCTAAGAGCATCTAGTTTAGCCAAAGTGGAAGCATTTTTCTCATTAAGCAACTTGATCTCATTCAACCATGCATTGCATTCAGAACATTCAACATCATCAGAAATAGTAGGAGTAAGTTTCAAAGAGTCATTCTCAAGTTTCAATTCAAGCAACTTAGACTCTAACTCTCCTACTTTCTCACTAGCATTCTCAAATTGAGCCCTAAGATATTTCCTCATCTTCTTAGCACTTCTCAACACACTATCACGGTTGTCAATCAACCCATTCAACCTAGTGATCTCAACAAGCAAAGAGTCGGGGTTACGATTTACCTCATCCTCCGAGTCGGAGTCGTTGTCTTCCTTCTCGCTCTTCTTGCTGCTTGAGCTATGGGCCATGCCACAAAAGCCTTGAAGCGCCACATAGCTCAATCCACTAAGGTTCCGGCTTGCACTCTTCTTGCCCTTGCGCCTCCCGGCGTCTTCATCTTCACTGCTTGACCTTGACTGCGCGTCCCTTGAGATTGAGTCGACGTCACTTGCATTGGCCACCATGGCTCTTTCCTTGTCCTTCTTGTAGCCGCCCTTGCTCGGTCGCCGCTTGTCCTTGTCCTTGCTCTTGGACTTGCTGAAGTGCTTGCCCTTGGAGGAGTACTTGTCTTCACGCCTCGGGTGCGCCTTGTACTCACTCATCTTGTACTTGTTCTCCTCCGCTTCCGGGCACTCGGCGATGAAGTGTCCACGCTTGCCACACTTGTAGCATGTCCCCGAGCTCCGCCTTGCATTCCTTCGGCTCTCATGTAGTCGATCAAACCTCTTTGAGAGCAAGGCCAGCTCCTCCTCGCCCAGCACATCAAACTCCTCATCTGGAATAGACATAAGAGAAGACAAGGAAAACTGTCGATAGGAAGTATTAGCTTTGCCCTTTGATCCGCCCACAAGAGCAAGACTATGGTCAGTCGAGCCCTCATGCTTGGATTGCAACTTCCTGTCAACCTCAGCCGACTTGAGCTTAGAAAAGAGGTCATCCAACTCAATGGTCAAATATTGCCCAGACTCCTTGATGGCCTCAACCTTAGCACCCCAAACATTTGGGTCCAAGACATGCAAGAGCTTCAAAGCTTGATCATGCTCAGTGTAAGGGAAATCCTCAACATTAGCCTTCATGTTGTTCACGATGGCGGTGAACCTCTGAAACATCGCATCAATGTCCTCATCGGGAAGTTGAGTGAAGTTCTCATATTGCATCCAGTAAGAGACAAAGAGGCAAGCCTTCACATGGTTATGACCACCGTGAGCAACCAACAACTTCTACCAAATTTGCCAAGCAAGATTCAAATGGCGAACACGCTCAAACTCAGGATCACACAAGCTCCGAACCAAGTGATCAACGGATTTTGCATTTGCCTCATACTTGGCCTTAGCACCGGCATCGGTCACCATAAGAGTATGGATGTTGACCGGAATAGCATAGGCCTTGTAAAGCACAAAGAAATCCAACAACTTGCCACGAAGAAAGATCATCATACGAGCCGCCCACTTGTGGTAACCCTTCCCATCGAAGTGCGGCGGACCGCCCCGCTCAACGTACGTCATCTTAGGATTCAAGACTTGTCAAAGTCACAAAGAATCCGGCACCAAGCTCTGATACCAATTGAAGGATCGGATGGCGACTAGAGAGGGGGGAGTGAATAGGAGCCGGTAAAATTCTTTTCAAAGAACCCGGCCTATACCCTAGACAATTCCCGGTCACACACAAGTGATGGATCGAATCACACACCAACCGCCAAGACAACAAGGTTATGGATCAACCTCAAGTCTTAGGAACGCTTCCTTGAAGCACACGCGGAAGCACGAAAGAAGGAGGAAGGAATCGAACCAAAGAGCAAAGCACTCAGGCTCTGGCGGACCGTCCGGCCAGGAGGGGCGGACCGTCCGCACGGCCACGCGGACCGTCCGGCTCGCTGCCGCGGACCGTCCGCACTCGGGACCGCGGACCGTCCGGCCCGCGCCGCGGACCGTCTGAAAAAGCAAACAGAACCTCCAGAGACGACCTCGAATAACGGACCGTCCGCGGGGAGCACGCGGACTGTCCGCCAGGCACCCGCGGACCGTCCGCCCGCTGTTGCGAACTGTCCGAAACCACTTCCAACCAAAGTTCCAAACCAAAACGGATCGAAAGCGAAGCCGAGCAAGAACACGAAGAACACGCGAAGAACACTGTGCGCACGGACCGTCCGCCAGGCCCTCGCGGACCGTCCGCCAGGCACGAACAGAACTGAAAACTGCTCGACCCTGAAAGTCAGCACTCCCAATCCATCACCGGATCTCCCAAACGGTAGAAGCTGTTGAGACAAGAGTTTGGGAACATGAAAAGCGTCAACCAAGGATGCTATACCTGAAAAATTTCGCCTCCTAACTTCCTAAATCACCAGGAATCGCGGATCCTTTGAACACCACCAAAAGCTAGAGCTCCGAACGAGAATCCTTGAATCGAAGTGGTTTCCCGGCGTTTGAGGGCACAAGATCAATCCCAAAGATGCAAAAGACATCCATCCATGTTTCCCTCAAAGAAATCCGGGGAGAAACCCACTCAAATTCTTGGAATTACACCAAGAACAAAGGCACCAAAAACAAGCACTAAAAAGACCATGAAAAACACAACGTCGAATCTTCTATACAAACCAGGAAAGATTCACAAGGTCTAGCATGCCGCCCTAGCATCCATCCCTCTCAACAAATCTCTCATGAAGCTCTCATGCTAGCCTAGAGAAAATGGAGAGGAAAATGTCTCGGGAAAATAAGAAAGAGGAGGGGGGGAAATGAAACCCTAAGTCGCCGAGAGAGAGAGCCATCCGCACACACCCATGGCTTATATATCGGGTCCCGCCGGTGTGGGAAATGACTCGACTACCCCTAACTCAACTACTGGCGATACAACCCACGCAGGGGCATTTATGTAATGTTTGTGGGTCTTGCCATCAGACGGCCACGCCTTCGCCGCGCCCCGCGTCCTCCCGACGCAAGCCATGCGATCCCACTGCGTGTCCTCCGCTTTGAAGCTTCCCGACACGCTTGGATCCCGTCTCCGTCGTGTTGTGTCTTCGGACTTGGTTTTGAGGCCCAAACCAAGAAACCATCCTCCGATGGTTTTGTGGGCAAACCACCAAACCCCGCGTGCTCGGCCCGGCCTCCCGCCACCGTGCACCAGCTCGATCGTCGATGACTTCGTCTTGCTCGTCTCGCCACCATGTGGCCCGCACCTAGTCCCGCCGTCCACTGGGTCCCTCGAACCAAGCCTACTTGTCTCTCCATCTCCCGGAGGCCCCTCAAGGCTTAAGACCTTTCGCGCCCGTTCTTCACCTGCAACAACAGGAACTAGGCCGCAGCCTACACATGCGCACTGAGCCAAGAGTCAGTCCAACACCCGTTGTCAATCACTCATCACTGAGGAGCGGTCATCCATCGACCACTGGGACGCTTCTGGTCCTCACAACATGGGCCACGGTGGCGGTGACATGCGGCGGACAGAGCTCCAATGGCAGTAGGTGGTGCACTCGTCCGACGAGTGCGAGAGCTCCACGTGGCACCGACGAGAGGACTTCCTCGCATCACGCACAGGAAAATAGGGCACATCGCATGGTCCACTGATAACCGGTCAGCCTC
Organism: Cenchrus americanus; assembly: GCA_947561735.1. Taxonomy (NCBI): domain Eukaryota; kingdom Viridiplantae; phylum Streptophyta; class Magnoliopsida; order Poales; family Poaceae; genus Cenchrus; species Cenchrus americanus. The sequence continues at coordinate 201,259,437 of OX387240.1, forward strand.
GGTGTGTGCGTACGGCGGCGGCTGACGTGGCGCGCTGCGGGCGACGTCGTGCGTGCTGGCATGTTCCGATGCAGAACAAGTTCAATGTAGCATTGTTGACCAAGCTTTTTCTCAAGATTTTTGAACTAAAGTGATCCAAGAGGTAAAAAGGAAAGTTGTAGATCGAACTACCCTCTACAACTTTTACAAAGGCTCATAGGGGTTTTGAGCAACAGATTTTGCATGAACTGCACGCCAACTTTGCAGTTTTCTCGACGTCGGTGAATAGCACCTACTGGCGTTGACCACGATTTTTCACACATTTACACTTCGAATTTGAAATGCCGCCCAACATGAAAGTTGTGTCCCATGAAAAACTGGAGAACTTTTATATTGGGAGAATTTGAAGTGTTTAGGTGAAATTTGGAGAACACGGCAAAAGTTCTAGAGTGGCCATGGATGTCAAAGGGTTTGAGTAGAGGTTTGACTAGGGTTTTACAAGATTTGACCAAAGGTTCACCATTAGTGATGTTGGCTAGGTTTTCGAGGTGATGACCCAGATTGACCAATGTTTGACCAAGTCAACATGTTTGACTGGATTGACTAGGTCATTAGCGTCAATTAACCTTAACTGAAAACCTGGGGCGTCACAGCATCATTAGCAACGTATGCTTCTGCAATGGATCCTTCAGGCATAGCTTGGTTTCTCACTAAATGCTTCAATGTTCATAACCTTCTTTCGACGGGATACATCAATCTATATTGTACTGGACCTCTCAGGAATGCTTGCTCAACAAAATGGATAGCCAAGTGGACCATAACATCAAATAAGGCTGGGGGAAAATTTTCTCAAGCTTTCACATAATTATTGGGATATCTGTTTTCAGTTATTGCAAGACATCCAACTTCAGAGTTTTGCAACATAGTTGCCGAAAGAAGTTTTCTAATTCTGCAATAGTTGTGTATATCTCTTTGTCCACTAAATTGCGAAAACAAGCCGGCAAAACCCTTTGGAGCAGGATATAACAATCATGAGTTTTCAGTCTTTGTAGTTTGAATCCATCTGCAGCAATACACCTAGCTAAGTTTGAATCATATCCATCTAGGAACTTCACCGAACTTATAAAATCACAAAACAACTTCTGTTTCATTTTTGAAAGTACATACAAAGCTTCTGGCATTTTGCATGACTCACCATCCTCAGTTGCCACCATGTGTAGATTTGATCTTACGCCCATTTCTTCCAAATCAACCCTAGCATTGATGGTGTCCTTTGTCTTCCCAGCAATTTTAAGTAACGTTCCAATAAGGTTTTCGCATATGTTTTTCTCAATGTGCATCACATCAAGGTTATGTGCGAACTTCAGAGATGACTAATACGCCAAGTCCCACAAACAAACCCTTTGGCTCCAGCACTATCCGGATTCCCGCTTCCTTTTCTTTCCTTGAGGTAGAGGATGCTTTACTGGTCTAACGTCTTAACCTTCTCTAGTTGTTGCTTCAGCTCCTCATGGGTAAAGTACTCTGGCTTTTCTCGGTTTTCAACAGTACCATCAAAATCTGCTGTCTTTCTTTTCCATGGATGGTCAGTTGGAAGGAAATGACGATGCCCAATGTAACATATCTTGTTCTTCAATCTCCTTGAACAAGGATCCTTGTCGCAACGCACACAGGCAAAATAGCCTTTCGTGACTCGCCCAGACAACGTGCTCAATGCTGGATAATCATGTATGCACCAAAGAACTGCAGTATGTAGTTTAAATCCTTTATCCTCAACAACTTCGATTGCCCAGACACTCTTCCAAAGTTGCTGGTGCTCTTCGACAAGAGGTTACATGAGGATATCAAAATCCGTTGATGGATAACTCGGCCTAGGGATCAATAAGGCCATCATGAGGTTTGATTCTTCCATGCATACCGATGGTGGCATGTTATATGGCACAACAAATACTGGCCACATAATATATGAGTTGTTCATGTTGCCAAATGGATTGAAACCATCGGTTGCAAGACCAAGTCTAAGGTTACTAGAATCTTTTGCAAATTTTTCCATCTTTTATTGAATTCTTTCCATGCCTCATCATCAGCTGGATGGCTAAGCTCATTGTTCACCGGTTTTCACTTTGACTCATGTCATCGTGCATCCTTTGCTGTTTTGATGAAAGAAACATTCTCTTCGGCCTGGAAATCAGCGGAAAATGCCTCAATACCTTTTGAGGAACACACTTGTTGGTGTCTGGATCCTTTCATCTTGAATCCGCTTCACAACATGCTGGGCACACATCAAGTTTGACATACTTCTCCTTGCGAAACAATATACAATTATTTTTGCAAACATGGATTTTTCATAGACGAGTCCCATGGAACGTATGTACTTCATTGCCGCATCAAAAGTGTCTGGAAGACACGCTTTTGGGAATCCTTTTTGTAATAAATTCATTGTTGCATTGAACGCGACGTTGCTCATCCGACTGAAAGGCTTTATATGAAGTAACTTGACAACAAATGTAAATTGTGCATATGAAGATGTCGGTGACACCTTACGGTTCAGATGTTCCTTTACAAATTCATACATTTTCTCATCGAGCTCCTGACCCTTGCCCAAGTAAGCAATCAATTCAGACATCCCGTCGTCTCCAGGACCTTCATCCTCCTCCATACCCGATATGTATTGGTTTTCTGGACCGTTTCCTGATCACCACCATCCCGTGGAGATGCATTATCCACATCCCCCTCTGCATCCAGCAGAATTGCATTATCTTGTACATTTTCATCATTGTCAACCATGTCCTCCAATGCTTCTCCATGATAGATCCACCTAGTGTAAGTGGTTGTCATCCCACTCACAAGTAAGTGAACTCCAATTCTCTCTATAGTCCTTGTGGAGTTATTGAGGCATCGACGACACATGCATAGTATTTCTTCGTCCTCAGCGTATCTTGTCTGAAGAAATGCCAAGAAATCTTGGACCCCTTTCTGACGATCGGTGGTAAAACCTGTACAACGAGTTATCCAGCATCTATCCATCTGGAAAGATTTTGGTGAATCCAACTCAAAATTACTGACCACAGAACGAATCGAAAAGGAGAACATTTTGCGCATTGAAATTTTCCGGATTGACACAAAATTACTTACGTGATTGACACGCCACTGCAGCAAGTATTACCCATGTTGCGCTTGTAGGAGTGAGCAGCCGTTGGAAGTCGCAAATCACCACCGAAATGATCAGTTTTGGTAGCCTACTCGCCTCTCCATTCTTTGTTTTCCTGTTTTGGGGCAGCGGGCTGCGAGAAAACTATTTTTTGCTATAGCGCGGGCTTTTCTCCCTCCAACTTATCAGAACAACCGTTCTGTGCTGTGGTTGGGGTGGAAAGCATTACTCATTAAATTGACACAACCAAGAGGTGGTGCAGTGGTAGATAGTGTTGTCTCATTCTTATAGGTCTCTAGATCGAATCCTTGCTATGGAAAATTGTTTTTGCAACATTTCGTGACTAACAGTAGGAAATAAGCATATTCACGATCGTTTCTCAAGAAGGTCCTTCCAACAAAAAATCAATAGAACAGACCAGCAAAACATCAGCATAAATAATTCAAAATGGTGAGTATGCTTGACTCAATTTGAAACAGATTAAACCAAATTGGCATAATAAGATGGAAACTCATATCACTCATCACCACAAAGTACACACCACCTACGAACCGTCTAACTAGCAGTAACACCAGACATGTTTTATCGTTTGTCTGCAGCTCAGTCAGAGTATATTTTCTCTTTCTTTCAACAGAGCATTCTCCGCTAACAATTGCTGATTCTCTTTCAGCTGGTCATTCAGCTGCTGTAACAATTGATTAACATGGCCCCTCTCTTTGGTCAGCTCAAAGATCAGGGCAATTTCTCCTGCTGTAACAATGCCATTTTATTCAGTTGGTCTTTCTTATGTTGCAGCAATTGATTCATCTCTTTCAGTTGTTCATTCTGCTATTGTAACGATTGCTCATACAGGTGCTTGTAATTTAAAGCCTCTTGCAGGTCTCTCTTCACCTTCTGCAGCTCAGCTTTAGTGGATTCAAGCACCTCCAGAAGCTAGAAAAATACAGGAACCTATCAATCCATCAAACAATGCAAATTGAAAACTAACTGAATCAACTTCTAACACTAATTACAATTCAAATCTGAGTGTACGATGAAATCAGCTCAGCTATTCAGTGGATTCAAGCATCTCCAGAAGCTACAAAAATTTAAGAACCTATCAATCCATCAAACGATGCAAACTGAAAACTAACTGAATCAACTTCTACAACCAATTGCAATTCAAATCAGAGTGTACGATGAAATATGATTCTGTTGTAGATGGTGATCCATCCTCTAGATCCCCAAACTAGAATTCCCCATCCCTGGTTCGATAGGGGAAAGTATAGTTGCTCAAACCAGAGGACTGACCTTGTTGTCCTGTTTTATGAACTTGTAGCTGGGAGGTGGCGCATAAACCACCCTCTCATCACCGCTAGAATCTGCCATTCCTACCACGAGCCGTTGCAGATCTGCACGTAAAAAAAGTCGAGAGTCTTTGCGAAGCTAGTGAAAATTTGGCCTGTGAATTACATGTGGGACCCAACTGAATTTTATGACAACTTGGAACACTGTTTTTAAAATAATGCTTACATGTTGGACCACAGTTCGTTTATGACGCTGCTGACATCACGAAAATGCTTACATGCGGGACCCTAGAAAAATTTATGACGACCTAGAACACTCTATTTTCAAAAAAAATCTTACATGTGGAACCCTACTAAATTTTATGATGACTTGGAACACTCTGTTTGCAAAATAATGCTTACATGTGGGACCGATGCTGGTTTATGACATTTTTAGAGCTTATGGCGTCACAAAACAGAATGGAACAGAGAACGCTCGGTTACCGTGACAACCGTAATTACGAAATATTTTTTTGTCAGTAAATTTGTTCGAAGGTGAAATATTATGACGAGTCAGCCAGGAATGTCATAAATCAATGATGCTAAAATGTGGTTGCGTCACTAGTCAACGATTTTCTTGTAGCAACTTCCCTTTTCCAAAAGTTTTGAATCTTGAATTGGAGAGGAGGACCTTATCTCCTTATTTAAACTCCTTCTTTTTAAGTCTTTTCTCATACCATCTTTTGATTCTCTCTTTGTAGATGCTTATGTTTGAGGACCATGTGTGGTTCGAGGACCGGTGGATGGTCGCTTCCTTGTGTGATGAGTGATTGACAACGTTGTGTGGACTGATTTTTGGCTAAGTTTTGGTAGACAAAAACTTGACTATGGACTCCCCACGAGGTGTTCCTACTATCCCCAAAGTCTTGCTCAAGTCCGTGGAGCGATTCGAGAGATCAAGGTTTGGATTTGGGGGTTTTGACCCGCGGGTGCTATTCATCCTGAGAAGCCCAGGCCACACCGGTCTGACCGGTGCCTCTCACCGGTCTGACCGGTGCAACCCCTGTTGGGTTTTTGCTCGGGTGAACGTTTGGATGAGTTCGTTGTTGTCTCGTGTGGCTGCTGTTTCGAGTTTGGGTTTGTTTGGAGCTCGGTAGGTCTGTTTGGTGTTTTGGGGCTTTCTGACTTGGACCGGTCTGACCGGTGTGTCTCACCGGTCTGACCGGTGTAGAGCTGTTCTGTGGAAGTCGCCAGGTTTCACCAGCAGGGACTGGTCTGACCGGTGGTGCTCACAGGCCTGACCAGTGTAGGTCAGTGAGGCTCGAGTTTTGTGTTTCGCTGCGTTCTCGGGTCTTTGAGGTTGGGAGTTGGTTCCTAGGTCCAGTAGCACTCCAGTGGTTGCGTGGGCTTGGCCAACTTGGGTAGTAAGTTGGAGACGTGTGTTGGAAGCCGTGTTCATCTTGTTGGAGCCCCCATCTCCTTTGAGAAGAATTGTTATCGGTCCCATTCACTCCCCCTCTCTGGTTCGCCGTATCGGTCCTTCAAGTGGTCTTGATTGACTCTAACCAGTCTAAGATCCAAGGATGGCATACCAGGAACGGGGTTCGGGTCCGCCACACTTCGATGGCAAAAACTACCAGATGTCAAGTAAGCGGATGGCGGTGTTCCTCCGCGGAAAGGGTCAGATCCTTTGGGATGTCACGGTGGACACAGGCTATGTCCAACTATGAACTTCCTTGCTCTAGGATCAAGGGACATGTTCAATGCCAACAACAAGGCGGTCGACTACTTGTTTCATGCTTTGTGTCAGCCTGAATTCGATCGGGTGCACACAGAGCGACTCGGACTCCGATTCCGACGACGAGGTGCGAGACGAACTTCCCTTCTTGCGTCAGGAGAATGAACGGTTTGGCTTGTTGCTTGATAATCGTGATGATATGCTTAGAGAGGCCAAGAAAATGAGGAAAGAGCTTAGGGCTTCACTCGAGGATGCTAGGACTAGAGTGGCTGAGCTAGAAACACAAAATTTGGATGCTAAGCTTGAAATTGATTCTCTGAAAGCTTCACCTGTTGTTTCTGATGAAGTTGAATGTGCTAATTGTCCTATTTTCCTTGTTGATCTTGCTATGTTTAAGGAAAATCATGCCTCCAAGTGTGAGGAATTAGATCTGCTTAGGGTTGAAGTGGCTGAGCTTAAGTCTAGACCTGCTTTGCTAGGTGCTTGCACTTCTTGCCCTGTTTTGCATGGTAAATATGATGAGATGCATGCTTACACTGTTTCTCTTGAGGCTAAGCTAAAAGAACCAATTCCTACATCTTGCTCTACCTGTGAAATGCATGCTTTGAAGAATCTGGAACTTGCACATTATGTTGATCGTTTGCAGGATGAGAATGGTGAGTCGAAGAAGTTGATGGGTTGATTGTCTAGTCATGAGCCTCCGTTGAGGATAATGATTGAGACAAACAAGAGGCCGGATGGTGAGGGACTTGGGGTAAACAAGGTTGGTGAGGGAAGTGGAGAGAATATCCCAGAGCCACCAAAACCCACCACAAAAATGATTTCCCTCCTAAACCTAACCATTTTAGGAACCGACTAGACACAACCCCAGCTCCACCCGTGATTCCTCCACAAACAAATGATTTCCAAAAGCCTATCAAGTTTGTGAGCACTTCGGGGAAAGTGTTCTTTGGGAAAGAGAGCGAGAAGGCTAGTGAGGAGAAACCGGTTGAGAAGCAGAGTGGAGAGAAACCAAGTGAGCAGCCCCAACCTAAGCTTAAGCCTAAGCTTGTGAGGTTCCATTGTGGCTATTGTGGGAGAGATGGCCATAAGGATGAGTTGTGCTTCAAAAGGAGGCGAGAAGAGAGAATGGCGAAGGAGTGGGCTAACAAGGACAAGTACCACCTTTCCAATGATGTACTTGAGCCTCGTGTGCAGATGCCTAGGGCCAAGGCGAGTGTGAGGACAGTTCCGGCTTGGGGAGAGCAAAAGGCTATTGGAGGTGCTGCTGGCCGGGCTACACCGGTCAGACCGGTGCACGCCTGGAGAGGCAACACTTCCGGTTTCGTGCTCATACATGTGCGAGGTTTGGTTCTGGAGGTCGAGGTTCTGGTGGTTGGGCTAGAGAGTTTGCAGGAGGTCAGTTTGCTAGGCGTTCTCCCCCACATGCTCAATACGGGGATGGGAGGATCCGTAGCTTTGAGATGGAGAGGAGGGACGGTCCACGATTTTCCTTTTGTGGTTTTGGTCCTCCTCCAGGTAGAGAGGGTTGGTTCCCTCATGGTGGTTACCGTGGTGGTGTTCGTGGTGGTAGCTTTGGTAGGAAAGATGGTTTGGATTGTGCTAACACCACTTTTAAGCAAATGGCTCGCACTAGTTTTACTCTTTTGGTACTAACCCCAGTGCTGAGTCGTTTGTTCGCTCACTTGCTTGTTTTTGAATTTCAGGTGGGAGACTTGAAGAACATTTAGTTGATTGACTCTGGTTGCTCGAGGCATATGACCAGAGACAAGGGGTGGTTCTCAAGTCTCGTCCCGGTGGTGACAAAGAGGTACATCACCTTTGGGGAAAATGGGCGTGGGTGTGTGCTTTCAGAAGGTGAGATTAAGGTGAGTGACAAGATCACTCTCAGCCGTGTTGCTCTTGTTCAATCGCTTGGATACAATTTGCTTTCTATGTCCCAGCTGTTGGATGAGGGATTTGAGGTGTTGTTTCGACCTGGTGGTTCTCGGATTTTGTACTCTCGAGGGACCTTGTCTGTATAGTCGTTCCCAAGGGTCAGGTGTTTCGAGTTGATTGTTCTCAGTCTTCTGGTGTTGAGCATTGTTTCTTGGCTGGTTCTTCGAGTGAGTTGTGGAAGTGGCATAGGAAGTTGGGTCACTTGAGTTTTGACCTTTTGTCTCGCTTGAGTAAACTCAATTTGGTTTGAGGATTGCCATGGTTGAGTCTTGAGAAAGAGTTGGTTTGTGCGCCTTGTAGGCATGTCAAGATGGTAGCCTCTTCTCACCCGCCTCTCGCTGATGTGATGACTGAGCATCCATGTGAGCTGCTCCATAAGGACCTTGTTGGCCCAGCTCATGTGCGATCTGCGGGTGGGAAGTGGTACGTCCTTGTTGTGGTGGACGACTACTCTTGGTATGCGTGGGTGTTCTTTCTCGAGGATAAGGGGGAGTCGTTTGGTTTTATTCGAGACCTTGTCTTGAGGTTGAGGAACGAGAGGCATGGAGATGCCATATGAGCAATCCACAATGACAATAGCTCAGAGTTCAGAAACTCTTGTTTTGAAACCTTTTGCCATGACTTGGGTCTTGAACACCAGTTTTCGAATCCGTATACGCCTCCCCAGAATGGTGTTGTGGAAAGGAAAAACATGACCTTGTGTGAGATGGCTCGGATGATGCTTGATGAGCATAGGACTCCGAGAAGGTTCTGGGTTGAGGCGGTGAATACTGCGTGCTATGTTTCGAACAGGATCTACCTCAGAGTGCATAAGAAGAAAACCTGCTACGAGTTGATGTACGGTCGCACACCCAAGGTGAGTCACTTCCATGTCTTTGGTTGCAAGTGCTTTATTCTGAAGAAAGGGAAGAAGTTGGTAGATGGTATTTTCTTTGGTTATGCATCTCATTCTAGAGCATATCGTGTGCTCAATCTTGAAACTAACCAAATTGTAGAGACTTGCGAGGTAACCTTCGACGAGACACAGCCACGTAGTCAGCTTGTCTTTGAGTGTGCAGGTGATGATGAACTGGGTGAGGAGATCTTTCAAGAGGAGGAGCATGAACATGGAGATGATGAAGATGGCGGTGTGGTGCCCGCGGCTGAACATGTACACACAACTTCGACTATGGTGATGGACGGCCCCACTCCTACACCTACGACGACAAACCAAGATCAAGGAGAAGCTGCTGTTCTGGGGAAGGTAGCATCAAGGCGAGAACCTCCCCGACGAGTACAAGTGGATCACCTAGCTTCGAGTATCATTGGCGACTTGAATGAACGCACTACACGGTCAAGGGTTCGAAACAATTCTCATTTCGCTCATGCTGCATTTTTTGCTACTTTTGAGCCCAAAGACATTGGACACACACTATCTGATCATAATTGGGTTAATTCGATGCATGAGGAGTTGGAGCACTCCAGTGGATGCGTGGGCTTGGCCAACTTGGGTAGTAAGTCAGAGACATGTGCTGGAAGCCATGTTCATCTTGTTGGAGCCCCCATCTCCTTCGAGAAGAATTGTTATCGGCTCCCATTTACCCCCCCTCTCTGGTTCGTCGTATCGGTCCTTCAGTATCTTCATAAGCTTTCAACCTCATTTCCTCTAGCTCGCTAATTTGGATCATTCATTTTACTCCTGCAATGTTTAGATCGAGGTTCACCTCTTTTAGTGCACAATATGCCTTTTGTTCTAGCTCGACCAGAAGGTGACGAGCCTTGCCATAAACAAATTAATATGGGGTCATACCTATCAGTGCCTTGAACACCGTTCGATATGCCCACAAAGCTCCATCCAACTTCTTTGACTAATCCTTGCCTCCTTTCTCTATAGTCTTGATGAGGATGCTCTTTAGTTGCCTATTCGATGTTTCCGCTTGTCCATTAGTTTGTGGGTGATAAGCCGTAGCCACTCTATGTTCAATCCCTAATTTGGACAAGCACTTCTTGTAGTTCTTCCCGGTGAAGTGCGTTCCTCCATCGCTTATCAAGATTCTTGGGGTACCAAAGTGAGGGAAATCACACTCTTAATCATCGTGATGGATTCTTCTGTGGAAGCTTTACCACATGGGATACCCACTTGGATACATAATCATCCATAACTAGGATGTTCTCAAATCCATGTGAGGTTTTGAAATGTTCATGAAGTCAATTCCCCAAACATCGAATAAATCGATTTGTAGATTGTAATTCAAGGGCATAACATTTGTTTGAGATATGTTTCCAGTCCTTTGACATTCGGGGCATGAGGCAACATATATTTTAGTACCTTCATGCATCTCCACCCAAAAGAATCCGCTGGACCATACTTTTGCTTGAGTTCAAAAATGACTATAGTTTCCACCGTACTCCGCCGAATGACACTTCCTCAAAATTTCTTGCCTCTCTTCTCTTGGTACACATCTTCTCATTACTCCATTGTTCCCGAGTTTAAAGAGGTAAGGTGAATCCCAAAAATATTTTCGACTTTCGAATATTATCCTCCTTTGAGTGTTTTTATCTAGGAGGTGAAGAGGTATTCTCTGAATTGCTCGAATGATATTGATCATCCAAGTATCCTTATTGATTATTCAGTAGAGGTGGTCATCTCTCATCTTATCCTCTATGGGCTCGTTGTCATCTTGTCTGTGGTTCATCCTAGACAAATGATCGGCCACAACATTTTTCACCCCTTTTTATCACGAATTTCAACTAACATCGAACTCTTGGAGAAGAAGGATCCAACAAATTAGTATTAGTTTAGCATCCTTCTTAACCAAAAGACACTTGATTGCCACGTGATCGGTGTAGACAATAACTTTCGACTTCATGATGTAAGATCTGAATTTTTTGAAAGCAAACACCACCGCTAAGAACTCTTTTTCCATAGTGGCATAATTTAATTGTGCCTCATTGAGAGTTTTACTAGCATAGTATACAACGTGAACTCAGCCTTCCTTTATTTGCCCTAAAACTGCTTCTACTGCTCCTACTTCATTGTGACTTGCATCGCACATGATTTCAAAAGTTTGACTCCAATCCGGAGGTTGAATGATAGGGGCACTCACTAAAGCGTTTTTTATGGTCCGGAATGCCGCTAAGCACTTCTCATCAAAGTCAAAAGCCACATCTTTTTGAAGAAGTTGAGTTAAAGGCTTAGTGATCTTTGAGAAGTCCTTAATGAATCTTCTATAGAATCCGTCAAGGCCTAGAAAGCTTCTCAAAAACATAGCGTCCATTGGAGGTGGGAGTTGCTCAACCGTCTCCACTGTAGTTTTGTCCACTTCAATTCCTCTCTCGGATATAACGTGTCCGAGCACTATACCTTGCTTTACCATGAAGTGGCAGTTTTCCCAATTTAGCACTAGATCGACCTCCGTACACCTTGTGAGAACCTTGTCCAAGTTTGCCAAGCAATCCATGAAAGTTTTCCCGTAAATGGAAAAATCATCGATGAACACCTCGACAATTTCCTCGATAAACTCCGAGAACACCACCACCATGCAACATTGAAAAGAGGTTGAAGCAGACCGAAGGGCATCCTTCTGTATGCATATGTTCCATAAGGGCAAGTAAAGGTTGTCTTGTGTTGATCATCTGGGTGAATGGGAATTTTCATGAACCCTGAGTATCCATCGAGAAAGCAAAAATATCCATGGTTTGCTAACCTCTCGAGCATCTTGTTAATAAACAGCAAAGGGAAGTGATCTTTCTTTGTTGCTTTGTTCAACTTTCGATAATCTTTACACATCCGCCATCCCGTCATGGTTCTTTGCGGTATTAATTCGTCCTTCTCATTCTTCACCACGGTCAGGCCTCCTTTCTTCGGCACACAATGTACGGGGCTCACCCACTCGCTATGTGGCACCGGGTAGATGATTTTGGATCAAGTAGCTTGATGACCTCCTTCTTCACTACCTCTCCCATGGCATGGGTTAGCCTTCTTTGATGGTCCACTATAGGCTTGCATTGCTCTTCCATTGGTATATGATGAGTGCAAAAGGCTGGCCTAAGCCCTTTTAGATTGTTTATTGAATATCCGATCACCTTCTTGTGCTTTTTCAATAAATTCAGCAACTTTTCATTTTCTTCTGGACTCAACTCGTCACTCACAATGACTGGATAAGTTTTGTCTGGGCCCAAAAATTCGTGCTTCAATCCCTTGGGCAAAGGTTTGAGATCCACCTCGGGCACGTGGTTCTTCAAGTTTAGTGTCTCCTATGTCTTTCTTCCTCCACGCTTCCATCTTGTGGTTCTAATCATTGGATTGGTTCTCCATTGCTCTTTGCAGCGAGTATCTAAGGGTTTCAACAAAACAAAGACTACCTTCATCCTCTTCTTCTTCATCCTGCATATATGTACTAGAAGCACGAAAAAATTATATATGTACTTATCTTCATGAAGGTTTATTGTTACTTTGCCTTCTCCGGCATCCAACAGGCATCAACCAATTTAATGAAAGGCCTACCTAAGATTATGTGATCATGATTATCATAATAGGCATCTATAATAAAGAACTTGGTTGGTATGCACTTTTTAGACATGATTACATTAATGTTGCAAGCAATACCTAGAGGTTTTATAGTTCTACCATCTCCCGTAATTAACTTTGTTGAATTTGGAGCTAAGTCTAGGTTATGGTTTTGAACTTTATCATAAATCTTGGAGGATAGGACACTTACTTCAGCTCTGATGTCGCATAAAGCCTTGCATTGAATTCCATTATTGATCTCGCAACTCAAGTGTGGGGTCGTCTTCTCCTCTTGATCCGATCCTATTGAATAAACTTTGGCGAGGCGAGCGTATGGTGATGCTTCGGGCTTGATCCCCATGATTCCTTTTACCTCAGAAATATGATCCGAATCCACTTCATCATCACTAAAGAGCTTTCGAAAGATCTCAACGGTGGTTTCAAGATCGTATAGATTTTCTGCTTGCCTTTCCGGTGGGAAGTCCACTTCCAAAGCTATTGCCATCCCCTTTTGGTTAGGGAACGGTCTCCTCTTGTTGTTTCTCCATAATCAATTGGAACCCAATCCATTTGCTCAAACTCCCTTAATGGCTTCGCACTTGACATACTCCTTTCGTTTGTTTCATTTGACTTGGCGAAGTCAATGCTTGGGGTAGTTGTTGTCTTTGTGTGTACTTCTTCAAGCTTTTCCGGGATTGGTTCCTCCTTCTTGTCTTCTAGGACTGCCTTATTGGAAATTTCAGCGTGCGCCTTCACGTTTGAATCATGTTCTAGCTCTCCTGAAAGTCGTGTTTCCCAATCTCTTCGCATGACCGCCACTTTGCTAATCTTTGTAAAAGTTGAGCGGCTTCCGTGAGTGTTTTCTCCATGACATCCCACCTACACACATTTGAACATGTTCCATGTAACTAGGGGTTATAGAAAAGAAAAATGTATGCAAGAGTACGTTATCGGAGAAGGCTAGTCTTGGTCCTTGTTCGATCAACTCATTAAATCTATTCCAAGCTTGGTCTATCCCTTCCACTTCTCCTTGCTTGAAGGTGATCACTTGCCTCCTTAGATGTTGAACCTTACTTATTGGAAAAAACTTCTCACAAAATTTCTTTGTCAACTTGTTACAATTCCTTTCAACTTCAAAGGACGCAAAAGAGTACCATGTCTTTGCTTCGCCGGCAAGTGAGTAGGGAAAGAGATTCAACTTGAACAGTTCATCGGGAACTCCTTCTTGATGCACCGTGTTGCATAGCGTTGTGAAATGCTTTATGTGTCTATACAGGTTCTCCGTCTCCATCCCCCTAAATGGGGTTGCTGCCGCCATCTCGATGATCCTAGCTTTGATTTCATACTTGGTCGCTTCAAGCTTCGAATCCGACTCTTGTACTTTCATGTCTTCACATTGAGGGCTAGCGTAATCCCGTAGCAATTTCTCTGGTTCTTCCATAGGGTGGTTGGCGAACACCACCTAGAAAACAAAATAGAAAAACAAAAACAAAACAAAGTGGTTTTCTAGGTACTAGGGGTTAGATGTTAGCAATAATCAAAATAAATGTGAAATCAAACGATGTAAACTGGCTTGCTCCCCGGCAACGATGCTAGAAAAAGGGGCTTGTTGATAGATAGAACTCGTATCCACCTACGATTCGCAAGCGTATATACCTACACCTTTTTCACCACGGGGATTCCCTAGGTTCTTGTCAATGCGCACAGCAAGGGGATTACAAGCGTTTGATCTAGCAGTACCTAGTTAACTAACCAAACCCTAACTAAAGATTAATCTAAAGACTACTACTACTCTAAACTACAGAAGACGATGAGACACACAAGATGTATAAAATACACTTGCCCATAAGGTCTACGATACTTGAACATGCAACCGCTTAGAGATACAAAACTGATCTAATCTACCGGGGGGTTGTGACCATGGTTTCGCCCTTTCCCTCCCCCCCACCGCTCACTACGGCGAGGTATTCATGACTAGACATATGCTGATCACGACATATGGAAGGGTTCTAAGGGAGAAGTGAGATCTATACTGCCAAAAAGGCACGATACCTAACCTTAAACATGTAAGAATCTTCAACACTAAATGATAGATTAAAACCATAAAAGTAGCGATTACATCTCAAGATCGTTTACAACCCATGGACAAATGAGAAGATTACCCCATCAAGGCGCTAAGCATGGCGCCATTGATCATGGTGACACTTCCGACAGTGTCTTGCTTCTCCTCCGTGGGTGTCATGGGAGGGCCTCGATGTCCTCCTCCACTTGTGGTTGCCTCCTTGGACTTGAGCGATCCTTCTCACGAATGATCTCTCTCCGCTCCTTCCTTTCTAGCTTGTGGACGGTCTCTCAGGCGAATGGCTCTCACCCTACGAATGGCGGCGCCTCCACGTACTTAGGGTTGCATCATCTTCACACTAAAGAAATGGGGGGCCGAACCACCACGGAAATGTGCTAGGCCGACCGGCTTGGGCCGACCGGCCCAAAGTAATCTCGGTCCAGTTCGGTCACCCCTTCGCTCCCATAGGTCCTTTTGACATTTTGCACTTTGCCCCCTTCAATTGCATCATTTTGACGATGATATCCTCACATCCAAGATAGAGGGTCTTCTCACATGAAGTTCGATCTTTTACACTTCAATCCACGGGGATATTTTTTTGTAACACTTCGGTCCTTACCACCTGTGGGAGTGATTTCATCATGCACTTGAACACGAACCATACTCCTCATTTGCTCCTTTGAACTTGTCGTGACTCCATCCTTTTTGTCCATGTTTTCCTGCAAAAACACAACACTTCCAAATGCACATGCAATGATGAACTTGTTATATCATTAGTGTGTCTAGTGGCGGGTTAGTTCCATAATTGTTGGCGGTCGATTTCCGTCAACTAAGAACACTTGTTATGTTATGGTTTGAACTCCATTATGGAACTAACCCACAACTAGGCATACTAATGATATAACAAGTTCATCGTTGGATGTGGATTTTGGAGTATAATGTTTTTGCAGGAATTCACGTGTTAAATGAGGAAAGATGCAACTAGTTCGGACAACGTTTTGCAAGACAATCAAGGAGCTCCGACCATGTGCGAACTTGCCCCCAAAGGTGGCAAGGACCAATGTGCTTGAATGGAGAACTCCTGAGGACCGAGATGAAAAGACCGGAAGTTCATGCATAGAGATCCCTCAACTTGATCACGGTGATGATGTCCTCAAAATGACAGAAATGAAGGGGGCCAAGTGCAAAATGTCAAGATGAGCTGCAAAGAGAAGAACGGGCCTGAACTGGCCCGATAAGGCCCAGGCTGGTCGGCCCATTCGGACCGGCCCAGCCCACTTTTGTAGCGGTTCGGGTCCCCCTTTGCTCGGTGTTAAGAAGATGCAACCCTAATCGCGCGTGCAAGCCGCCATTCACTAAAAACGCCGTCTAGTCCCTCAGAGCCGTCGAGGAAGAGAGAATCGACTACGAGAGAGACCCTTGGGGGAGGACACTCGGGAGAGATCATCACCAAGCCCAAGGGAGGTCGCCACTAGGAAGGAGGACGCCGGGAGCTTGCCACGACGCCGCCGGAGTTGAAGGACAACGAAGGTCCATCTTCATCAGAGGCATCCACCATCTCACGGTGCCATGGCTAGCGTCATGATGGGGTAAACCTTTCGTTTGTCCGTGGAGTTGTAATGGAACTTGAAGTGTAGTCACCTATACATCTTGTTTGGATCATATGTCTATCATATCTTCTGTTGATGTTGCTTAATGTTTTAAGGCTAGCTACCATGCTTTCGGGGTTGCTCCCGTATATCGCATCAACATATCGTGTTCATTAGGATTAGTATCGATTACCTTCGCGTAGTGACATGTACGAGGGAAGGGAAAATTCTAATCCTTGATCACACACCTAGATAGATGGGATCGGGGGATTACCACGTTTTGGGTGATTGCATCTTCAAGTGCCTAGACTCCATGGGCATACGTTCTTCATACTTGTGCACCTTTAATGTCTCTTAAACGTAATCTAGGGTTAGTTTGTCTTTACTTTATAGATTAATCTTTCTATCATAAGTCTTCAATCAACTAGATTAGTGTAGGGTTAAACGCTAGTAATCCCCTTGCTCCTTGGGTTGACAAGAACCTTGGGATCTCCCGTAGGTGAAGAAGGGCATAGGAGATCCGTACACTTGTGTATTGAAACTTCATACTAGTTTTACCTATCAACAAGCCCCTTTTTCTGGCGCCGTTGCCGGGGAGCAAGCTAGTTTACTTCGTTTAATCTTTCATTGATTTTGTTGATTACTAACATCTAACCCATTTGTTCTAGAAAGAATACTCATTTTGTTTTGTTTTCTTTTGATTGTCTAGATGGCGTTTGTTCAAAATCCCTTAGAGGAGCCGAAAAAATCACTAAGAGACTATGCTAGCCCGTGATGTGAGGACATCAAGGTACAAGAATCGGGCTTGGTTCTCCAAGTGACAAGGTACGAAATCAAGCCTCGAATCATTGAGATGGCAGCAACTAATCCGTTTCGAGTGGTGGAGACAGACAACCCATATAGACATATCCAACGCTTCATGACACTATGCAATACGGTATGTCAAGAGGGAGTCCCCAATGATTGGTTTAAATGGAACCTCTTCCCCTACTCACTTGTCGATGAAGCAATTAAGTGGTATTCATTCGCATCCTTCGAAGTCGAGAAAAATTGGGATCAATTGATAAAGAAATTTTGTGCCAAGTTTTTCCCTATAAGCAAGATTCAACATATAAGGATGCAAGTGATTAACTTTAAGCAAGGAGAAGAATAGGCGATTGATCAAGTGTAAAATAGTTTCAACAAGCTAGTTGAGCAAGGACCAAGACTCGGTTTTCCCGGTGATGTACTTTTGCATACATTTTTCTTTTCCCTATCCCCTAGTTGCACGCGATATGTTCAAATGTGTGTAGGAGGGGATCTCATGGAGAAAACACTCATGGAAGCTACCTAACTTCTACAAAAAATAAGCAAAGCGGCGGCCATGCAAAGAGATTGGGAAACACGACTTTCGTGGAGGCCAAAATGTGATACAAGTGTGAGACAACTTGCTAGAATTTTAAGAAATACGGTCCCGGAAGAGAAGAAAGAGGAGCCAATCGTGAAAAAGGTTGAAGAAATTAAACACACGGAAGCTAGAACTATCCCGGAGAGTGATCACGCCGAGACAAGCAAAGCAAGTGAAAGGACTGTGTCAAGTGCAAAGCCACTAAGGGAGTTTGAGCAAATGGATTGGGTACCAATTGATTTTGGAGAAATCATTGACAAGAGAAGACCGTTCCCTAATCAAAAGGGAATGACGAAAGCCGTGGAGATGGACTTTCCGATGGAGAAACATGTGAACAACCATACAACCTAGAGACAACCGGGGAGGTCTTTCAAAAACTCTTTGGCGAAGAAGAAGTGGATCCGGACCATGTGGCTGAAGAAAAAATGATTATGGGTATCAAGCTCAAGGCATCACCATTTGCTCGCCTCACTGAAATTTATGCCATTGGATTCGATGAAGAAGACAAGACATCGCCACATATAGATTGCAAGGTTAACAACATTGATTGCAAGGCGTTATGCGACATTGGAGCACAAGTAAGTGTCTTGTATTCTAAAATTTTTGATGAAATTTATGATCATACCATTGACCTAGTTCAAACCACTACTAAGTTAATCATGGGAGATGGTAGAATTGTTAAACCTATTGGAATTGCTCGAAATCTTGAAGTTTTAATTTCCGGAAAACATATAGCAACCGATTTCTTTATTGTTAATGTCTACTATGATAAAAATGATCATGTTATTCTTGGTAGACCTTTTCTCAAATTTGTTAATGCTGTTTTAGATGCTGGAAAAGGAGTAGTAACTATTAATCTTGATGGGGATAATCACACATATAATTTTCTTCCTGCTTCTAGAATTGCCTCACCCCTACCTCTTGATGACGAAGAGGTAGAGAGCCTTCATTTTGTTGAAACCTTTAGGGATCCATTGCAAAGAGCATTGGAGAATAAAACTAATAATGACCTAGATGAAGAATTAATAGAAGCAACAAAAGGACTAGAACCACAAGATGGAAGCTTAGAGGAAGATAAATTTGAAGACATCGGGGAAATCAAACATGAGGAACCACAAGTTCCAGAGGTAGATCTTAAGCCATTGCCCAAAGGATTAAAATATGAATTTTTGGGGTCGGACAAGACTTATCCCGTGATCGTGAGCGACGAGTTGAGTCCCGAGGAGGATGACATGTTGCTGAATTTATTGAAAAAGCACAAGAAAGTGATAGGATATTCGATAAATGACCTCAAAGGACTTAGCCCAGCATTTTGCACTCACCGCATACCTATGGAGGATCAACGCAAGACATGGCGGACCATCAAAGGAGGTTAACCCATGCCATGTGAGGGGTGGTGAAGAAGGAGGTTATCAAGTTGTTAGATGCCGGAATCATCTACCCGGTGCCGCTTAGTGAATGGGTGAGCCCCGTACATTGTGTGCCGAAGAAAGGAGGTTTGACCGTGGTGAAGAATGAGAAGAATGAACTAATACCGCAAAGAACCATGACCGGATGGAGGATGTGTATTGATTATCGTAAGTTGAACAAAGCAACAAAGAAAGATCACTTCCCCCTACCGTTCATCGACGAGATGCTTGAGAGGTTAGCAAACCATGCATATTTTTGCTTCCTTGATGGATACTCGGGGTTCATGCAAATTCTCATTCACCCGGATGATCAACATAAGACAACATTCACTTGGCCTTATGGAACATTTGCATATAGAAGGATGCCCTTCGGTTTATGTAATGCTCCAGTCTCTTTTCAACGATGCATGATGACTGTATTTCGGAGTTCATCGAGCAAATAGTCGAAGTATTTATGGATGACTTCTCCTTTTATGGGAAAACTTTTGGGGATTGTTTGGCAAATTTGGATAAAGTTCTTACAAGGTGTGGAGAGGTTGACTTGGTGCTAAATTGGGAGAAATGTCACTTCATGGTGAAACAAGAAATAGTGTTGGGACACGTGATATCTGAGAGGGGGATTGAAGTGGACAAGGCCAAGGTTGAAGCGGTTGAGAAGCTTCCACCACCGACAAACATCAAATCTTTGAGGAGTTTTTTAGGCCATGCGGGATTCTATAGGAGATTCATCAAGGATTTCTCAAAGATTAGAAAGTCGTTGACTAATCTTCTCCAAAAGGATGTGCCATTCAATTTTAATGAGAAGTGCTTGGCAGCGTTCCGAACACCAAAGAGAGCTCTCATAACCCCACCTATCATTCAACCGACCGATTGGAGTCAACCATTTGAGATCATGTGCGACGCTAGCGACTATGCCGTTGGAGCCATGTTGGGACAATGAAAAGAAGGCAAGGTACATGCTATATAGTATGCTAGCAGTTAATGGAGCTCAATTGAATTATGCAACAACGGAGAAGGAATTGCTTGCGGCAGTATTTGCTTTCGAAAAATTCAAATCCTATATTGTGAATTCTAAAGTAATCGACTACACCGATCATGTGGCAATCAAGTATCTCTTGTCTAAAAAGGATGCCAAGCCAAGGTTGATTAGGTGGATCCTTCTCTTGCAAGAGTTCGATGTGGAGATTCGTGATAAAAAGGGGTCGGAAAATGTTGTGGCCGACCATCTATCAAAAATGAATCATGAGGATGATAAAGAGCCATCGAAGACAAGATGAGAGATGATCATCTATATCGCGTCCTTGACAAAGACACTTGGATGATCGATATTATTCGAGCCATACGAAAGATACCACTTGATCACTTAGATAAGAATTCTCAAAGAAGGGTGATGGACGAGAGCCAAAAATATTATTGGGATGCACCTTACCTCTGTAGGCTTGGAGCGGATGGAGTATTGCGAAGGTGCGTACCAAGGGAAGAAAGACTCAAAATATTAAGGAAGTGTCACTCGGGTGAGTATGGAGGGCACTATGGACATTTTAGGACTCAAGCAAAAGTATGGGCTAGTGGGTTCTATTGGCTGAAAATGCATCAAGATTCGAAAAGATACATTTCTTCTTGTCCGGAGTGTCAAAGAACGGGGAATATATCACAAAGGAATGCTATGCCTTTAAAATATAACTTGCAAATTGATCTATTCAACGTATGGGGAATTGACTTCATGGGGTATTTCACAAATTCAAATGGATATTATCACATATTGGTAAATGGTTGATTATGTGGCCAAGTGGGTAGAGGCCATCCCTTGTCGAAGAGCTTCAACGGAGGAATCTATATCAATGATCAAGAATGTTATATTCCCACGCTATGGAGTCCCACGAATTTTGATAAGTGATGGAGGAACACGCTGCACGAGAAATAGTTTTAGGAAGTGCTTGTCCAAGTTGGGAATCGAGCATAGAGTGGCCATGGCTTACCATCCACAAACCATTAGTCAAGCAGAAACTTCAAATAAGCAACTCAAAGTATTTTTAACAGGACCGTTGATAAGGGAGGTAAAGATTGGTCGAAAAAGTTGGACGAAGCATTATGGGCATATCAGACGGCACATAAGACACCAATAGGTATGACACCATATCAATTTGTCTATGGTAAATCTTGTCATTTGCCTTTGGAATTAGAGCACAAAGGATATTGGGTGATAAAGGAGATGAATCTTGATGTGGATGCCGCGAGAATCAAACGAAGAATTCAAATAAGTGAATTAGAAGAGATGAGGCTTAAGGCTTATGAGAGTGCAACCATCTACAAGGAAAGAATGAAGCGATGGTATGATAAAAGACTTCAACCGAAGGAATTCAAAGAAGACGACAAGGTCCTTCTCTTTAACTCAAAGTTCAAGATATTCAGAAAAGGCAAATTGAAAAGCAAATGAGATGGACCGTATGTTGTCCACTTGGTCTCGCCAAGTGGAGCGGTAACGATTGTGGATATAAAAGGAGACCAATATGTGGTTAATGGACAGCGATTGAAGGTTTTTCTTGTTCCCGACGTCGTGCCCATCGACTACATTGACATATACACCATGGAGGATGAGCCCGAGCGTCAAGCCTAAGACGTAAAACAAGGTAACTTTTCTGTAAAAAAATTTTCATTTTCGTTTCTTATTTTTATCAAGTGCTTTTCGCGATTTTAGTTGGACCTTTTCACCGCATAGACTAGTATGCACGAAACAAAGAGGCCTATAGAAGATGGGCCACGGAGGCCCAAAACCAGGGGGTAGGCCGGCCGGCCCCTGCCGACCGGCCCAGCACCTCCTTGCCTCGGTTCATGCCTGATTTTCTCTGGGACACGACTCGGTTTATTTCCAATATTTGCCAACCCTTTTAGCAACTTCAAAAATAGGAAGGATAGGGTTTCGGCCGAGTTTTTCCCGAACGAGTGGTTCTCTTCTTGAGGGAAGTTTCTTTAGGTGTAGTAGCTAGCTTTTCTTCCTCTTTTACATCTTGAAAAATTATGACGAGGACGTAATAGGATCTAAGCGTGGGGGGGAGCTAGCTCTTTTAAAATTTCTGCTCAAGTGGTGGAAGGTAGAGTCTTAAAGTCGAGTCAAGTTTGAGTCTTGTTTTTAAATTTTTAGCTCGTGTTTTGTCTTAAGTTAGCGTTGAGTCAAGAAAAAGAAATAAAAAAAGTCTTATAGTTTTTGTGTCATGCAAGTGTTTTGTTTCTTTTACTTGTTATGTCTTTCTTTTGTCCTTATTATTTGAGCATGAGCATTGTGAATAATTGTTTACCGTGGTGCTTAGTGGAAGTTTACCTTTGAAAGTATCCATGCTCAACTTTGATCTAGGACCTTACTTTGGCTATGATTTGAGTAATACTAATATTGGATGTATTTATTTCTGAAAATTATGAAAAACCCCCTTGCAATGAAGATTAGCGCTTTCTTTCTCCAAGTTGAGAGGCAAGTCTATCCTATACAAGGCCTAAACTATATATACATACTCCACCATAAGTGTTGTTTAGCATGATGAACTGGGTTAGGATTTACTCTTTTGGGAGGTCTAATTTAAAGTAATGATCATGTCCTTGATGTCATATCTTTTATTGCTAGCCTCATCATATATCCGGTAATGGGAATTTCACATTGAATGCCCCATTCATCGCCGGATTCCATACCCGAAACCATAAACATCTTTTTATCATCTTATTCCTTGAATACAACCCATGTCTGACAATTTGTTCAATTTTTAGGTAAGGTTTTATTTAAAATTCAGATTGGTATTCATAGCAAAAAGATGGGCGAAAGGCTTCGGAAGAGAAGATAAAGATAAAGATGTGCACACATAAGAAAAAAAAGAGAAAAGAGAGAGAAGAAAGAAAAAAAAGAAAAGAGAAAGAAAAAAAAGAAAAGATAGAAAAATCCAAGGAAATGCAAGAAGGATATAATGAGGGATGATAAGTCAAGTGAAAATCAAGAGAAGTGCGAGGAAGGATGCGATGATGTTGAGAAAGAATCTTCGATATTCCATATCATGTGCAATCTGACATCGAGGACATCATTAGTGCCTTGAAGTCATTATTCTTTTTCCCTTTGCACATGTCCACCATTCTAATTCTTCTCATCCTTGATACCCTTACATATGGTTTAACTCTCATGATCATTGGCTTGGAAGGTCAACGACCACTAGAGAATTTTCTTAGCTCGATAATACTTGTGCTAACTTCACTAGCCATACCTATAGCTCCACCTTACGTTATAAATGAGAGACTTATGGTAGGTGAGAGTTTATGAAATTATCTTGGATAGCCACTTTAAATGAGTGACATGTGAGAACTTGGAGGAGGACTTTTGCTTTATGCAGGAATTTTATTTCTACAAGCTTGTGAAAACACTACAAGGTTTTCCCCCTATTGCAACAGAACCCTTAGGCAACACCACAAATTTGGTTGCATTAGGGGGTACTATGGCACCGAAACAGTGATTTTGTGGTAATATGCGTGTTTATTGCTACAAAAATTTTGAGTTGCAATATTTATTTTTTGCGTTGCAATAGGTTGACGCTAATGCACCCATTATGAGGATTTGTGTTGCATTTGGATGGAAATACTGCTCCCCCATTTCTGTGTTGCATTAGCATGTCGTGAGTTGCAATAGAAAGTTGCTATAGCCACTGTACTAGGCTTGGTTGTGCTTGAACGGCTATATCGCAACATCTTATTTGGGTTGCAAATATATCTTTACGATGTTGCAACAGGTTGGCGCTAATGCACCCATTATTCAAAATTGTGTTGCATTTGGTAGGAAATACTACTACCCTCTTTCTGTGTTGCACTAGAAATTCGCGTGTTGCAATAGAAACTTGCTATGGCTACCATACTAAGGTTGGTTGCGTTTGAATGGCTATATCGCAACGTCTTATTTTGATTGCAAATATATCTTTGCATTGTTGCAATACAAGGAAGGCTATTGCTTCATTTCTAGCCTCATGGAGGAATATCGTGTACGTATTGCCACGAAATTTGTTTTGATGAAAAAAATCTGCTATGGGGTTGTAGCGAAATTTAAAATGCAATTTAATAAATAAATGTTATTATGAAAAATCTGAATTTTAACAATATGGTATAGACTATATGTACCATGAAAAAAGAGAGGATTTGTTTAGATGAAAAAACGGTGTGCTATGGGGATGTGGGCTAAGCCAGACCCCAACAGGCTCAACAGGCGAGCGTAAAGCCCAGCGAGCGGGAGCCCGAGTGGGCCAGCCAGCCCATTAAGCCCCATAGCACAAGTAGCAAGCATTAGTTGATGATGGTAATTCGGAGTTCGAAAGCACAAGCACGCCTCCCCTTTTAAGCCGGGATAACCCCTTCTCAATTTACGGGGTGGCACTAAAGGTACTGGAGTGTGACGCTGCTGCAAAAATGTCAAATGGGCTGGTGAGAGTAATAAAAACAAGGATGTGCCGGCCCAAATTGTCTATAACCTTCAGCTCCCCCACCCCCAATACATTTTACTCCCAACCACCCCCCCTCGTCGGCTCCAACCGACGCATCCACATCGAGATGGCCCGCATCGTGGTTTCCCCTGCGGCAAGCGGCGATAGCGGCCGGAGTGGCCGCATCGAGGGGATCCAGGAGAGCGGCGGCAGCGGACGGCGGGGCCGCACTGACGGTTTTCAGGTGAGCGACGGCGGCGTACGGAGAGGCCACAGCTCCACCACGTAGAAGCACGATGCACGCAGGCGGTTCAAGTGTACCACACCACCGACCTCGTCATCCTCTGGTACGGTCGGCGGCACACCAACCCTATCGTCCTCTAGTACGGACGACGCCGCCACCTCCTCATCATCGTCTGACGGACCGCATTGCCAAGTCGATCAATCTAGCAAGGGTAAGCAGGCCCTAGTCAGATGCAAGCGTTCCAGAAGTGAAGTGAGGTACACTGCCCTGCCCTCTTTGACTTTCCAGGAATCGTGTGACTCCTTTTGCAATTAGAAAAATGTTAGTAGTTCATAGTAATAAAAATTTCCTACTAGATAATGATAATTGTGTTTTTGTGTGGATCCATCTCACCCCATACTAGATAATGATAATGATAATTGGCTTGATTTCTTGCCATCTTTTGCTGTGAATCTGACCTATGTACATTTGATCACATTGCTGAAAACAAAGCCAGCCAAATGAACGCAGGTTGTCCCATTTAGTAGGTTAGGACTTTTCTGACAGCTAGTAGGGGGATAACTGGTAAATTGGTATACATTATGAGTCAAGAGATTGAATAGGCTATTTTAAACAGAAAATCAGCAAATTATTTTGTTTGGTCAGGCTAGTGAACACTTCTAATCAGGTGAGGATCATCATTCCGGACTCAGATGATGAGCAGGACAATAGCAAGAAACCATCTCTATCGAAAGCTTCGGGATCATCAAAAAGAAAGGTGCATTTTTTTGACTATTTGGCTGCATTGGCCACTACTGTTGTGACAGATTTCATGTTAGTAACTTGTGTTTGTTGTTTGCCGTAGCAAATGCCCTTGCGCCAAATGTCACACCCGGTTTTAAAGGCAAAACCGAATGCATTGATCACGTGTGCGCCAGGATCAAGTTAAACACACGCTTAGACATTATGAATACCAAAATCAGTGCCACACGAATAAAGAGTTATTACAAACCATAGTCTTAAACGAATCTTAAATAAATGAGTTCTCGCGCGGACAAAATGCCTCCACGAGCGGTGACCGAAGACTACGCACACCTAGAACTCCCGGAAATCTCCGGAATATCTTCAAAGTTCTCCCAGTCTGAGCAGCAATTCCGGGTATTGTAGATGCAAGAGAATAAACAAGCGTGAGCACATATCGTACTCAGCAAGAGAAAACAACATAACATGCAAGGCCATATGGTGGATGGCTAAGGTTCAAGCACTTTAGCATTTTAGTTGGTCAAATTTTATTAGCAACCCGATTACTAAAGGTGTAAGTTCATACCAACCAATTAATAAGATATAAGCATCATAAATAAAGAATAAAACAACAATTTAAATATTAAAGTTCCATAATTTAATCATGTGAGTGTCCAGGCTGCTCTTGACCGTGAGCACGGCTAATCGATTAGTTTAACACTCTGCGAGAGGTTGTACACTTTCACCACAAGCGGCGTAAAAGCTCCGAAGAACTTTGGACCCAACCATGCGAGTGTTTGCAAGACACCATATCACACTTCCGAGGTGTGATTGCATAGGGACGCTACATGGCCTTTACAAAGGTTCCCTAGCAAGTTATGCCCACAAGGTCCGGATCGCTTAGCAAGGTATAAAGTCCCCTAGCGGTCGATACCCCACCATAAAAAGAATAACTCACCCAACCCCCTCGCTAGAGCGAGTCTATACCCCACGGTACCGCCGATCCCTTGTCCTTATCAGGTAAGACCATCCTAAGCTAAAGTTCCTAATTATTTAGCCAAGACCATTGCCCATTAGTTCTTGTGGTTGTACTTGTTTTCCGGGTGCTTCTCCATTTTCCGATTATCATATTAAAGTGGTCTTGTAAAGTAAAAGATCATAAACGGAACATAAAATAACAAAAAGGTAACCAAGTTGATTAATACCAATTCCCTGTTGAGCATGCTAAGCAATAACTACCACAAGATTAATTTAACTTCCGGTATCAAGGTAAAGGTAGTAAAAAGCTAGGCATGATCCTTACTAGGTTCCCATCAAATTAATGCAAGCGGAAAAGTAAAAATAGTGAATTTAGATGCATGTTATGTAGGACAAGCGGGCATGCATCAAGGAATACTTGCCTTCAACAAAGCCTTCTTTGCTCAAACTCTTGCACGACTTGATCTTCAAATCCCTCGAACGAATCGTTCTCTACGGTCCACAATCATCACATACAAGCATACAATAAGAATAAATAAGAAACAGTCACCAAACAGATCAAACATATACGGTAGCATAAAACTAATCTACGCTTCGAGATGAACGCGTGGACATAAAGAACGCTAAAATCGGAGCTAAAACGACTAAGTTATGGCTTAGGGAAGGTATAGGGACCAAACTGTAAAGATTTGAAAAGGTTTTGGCCTAAAATAAAGAAAAAGGACTAAACTGTAAATAAACTTCTAAGGTGGAGGGTATTTTTGTAAATATAGGAAACTCAGGGGCTTTTCTGCAAAATTGCCAGGGCTGGCGGGGTTGACCTGTTGACTAGGTTTTTGACCCGATCTAGATCCGTTGGATCTAGATCCAAGGGCTACGGTGGCTTGCGGGCGGCGGGGACGGCGGAACGCGTCGGATTTAGATCCGACGGCTCGGATCGCCCGCGGCGCTGGCGGCGGCGGGTGGCGAGGCGACGGCGGCGGCCGGCGACGACACGCGGTGGCGGGCGGCGGCGGCACACGGGGATTGAGCCGGGGGGGCTCGGCCTCGTGCATAAGCGGCACCAAAACGTAGCGCGGACGACGGGGAACCCAACTAGGGCGGCGCGGACGGCTAGGTCGCAACGGCAACGACGATCCACGCGGCGGCGCGGCTCGGTGCGGCGGCGAACTCCGGCGACGGCTCCAAGGCGACGGGGGTGCACGGAGTCGACAACAAACGGCGCCGGCGGGTGCCTCACCTCCTTGCGTAGCTCCGGATGTGCTTCACGGCGGCGAGAGGGCGGCGACGGCGACGGAAACCGGAGTGGCGGCGGCTAGGGTTTCGGCGGCGGCGGCGCACGGGGGCTCGAGCGGCTAGGGCACGGGTTGGGGGGGGGTCCCGGGGGTGGCGGCGGCTTATAAAGGCCCGGGGAGGCCCCTTGGCGTGCGGGCCACGCACGGGGAGGCGTGCTCCCGTCGGACTAGGGCGGCGGCGCGGCCTCGGCCGAGACCCGGTCGGGCACGGCGTGGCGTTAGGGATGACATGCGGGCCCCTCCCGTCGGCGGCTCATGGCGCGGGAGTGGGGACGCGGGGCGGCGGCCGTGGGCCGGGCGAGCCGGGCCGGGTGGGCCGCGAAGCGGTGATGGGCCGGCGCGCGGGTGGAAGCGGCGGGGCGGGGCGCGGCGCGCGCCGTTGGGCCGGTTGGCGCCGCGGGGGCCGCGAGGCCGGTGGGGCCGGATGAGGGAAAGGGTAGGGGTTAGGAATGGGTTTTGGGTTTGGGAATTTAGGGATTTTAGGAAAAGGCTCCAAACACAATAGAATTCAAATTTGAATTTGAATTCCAGCAACCAAAAATAATGCTCCAGCATGAATGCAACAATTAATTCCTATATTTTGTTGACTTTATTTTAGAAAAGTTTTAAATGCCTAAAAATAAATAAAGCAACCTTATATTCCTTAAGCAATAGAATGGTTTCTAGCAAATTTTTATAAAGCCAAATTTTTAATAAAATTAGGGTGTTACAAATCCTACCCCCCTTAAGAAGAATCTCGTCCTCGAGATTCGGACAGATTGGGAAAAAGATCTGGAAACTCTGCTTTCAGCTCATCCTCTCTTTCCCATGTTGCCTCATCCTGTGCATGATTACTCCACTGTACTTTGCACATCTTGATCACACTATTCCTGGTGATCCTTGTCATCGTTTCCAATATCCGAATAGGGTGTTCAACAACAGTGAGATCCTCTTTAACGTTTAGATCATCCAAGGGTAACGGCTCCTTGTCATGAGGACCAAAACCCTTCTTCAACTAAGAGATATGAAATACATCATGCACATCAGCTAGCTGGACTGGCAACTCCAATCTGTAAGCCACTTCTCCCACTCTCTAAACGATCTTGAAAGGTCCAATAAACCGAGGTGACAACTTTCCTTTAACTCTGAATCGTCGCAAACCTCTGATAGGTGACACCTTTAGGTACACATAATCGCCTTCCTGAAAAGCCACATCCCTTCTTTTGCCATCTGCATAACTTTTCTGTCTAGACTGAGCAATCCTCAAATTTTCTCTGATGATCTGAACTTGTTTCTCCGCTTCTCTGATGATATCTGCCCCAAATAACTGCCTTTCGCCTGTCTCACTCCAATATAACGGGGTTCTACACTTCCTTCCATACAGGGCCTCAAAGGGTGACATTTTGAGACTAGCTTGGTAGCTGTTGTTATAAGAGAATTCAGCATATGGCAAGCTCTTATCCCAACTACAACCATGCTTAAGCGCACATGCTCTCAGCATGTCTTCTAGGATCTGATTGGTTCTCTCTGTCTGTCCATCTGTCTGTGGATGATAAGCTGAGCTGAAATTTAGCTTAGTATCCAGAGATTCATGCAACTTCCCCCGCAAACGAGAAGTAAACCGAGTTCCTCCGTCCGACACGATCTTCTTTGGTACACCATGCAAACACACAATCCTGGACATGTATAGTTCCGCCAACTTAGCTCCCGTATAAGTAGTCTTTACCGAATGAAGTGAGCTACCTTAGTCAAACGATCCACGATAACCCAAATCGAATCATAACCATCTCGAGTTCGGGGTAAACCCACTATGAAGTCCATTCCGATCTCTTCCCACTTCCACTCAGGCACCTTCAAGGGTTGAAGCAAACCAGCGGGTCTCTGATGTTCAGCCTTAACCCGGTGGCAAGTGTCACACAAAGCCACATGTGCGGCCACATCTCTCTTCATACCGTACCACCAATACCTCTGCTTGAGATCCTGGTACATCTTAGTACTACCTGGATGGATAGAATAAGCTGAGTCATGAGCTTCTCTCAAGATCGTCTCTCTGAGATCTCCTGTCTCTGGTACACACAACCGGTTCTTAAACCACACGGTTCCTTGCTCATCTTCTGTGAAATTTGGGGCTTCTCCTTGTTGCATACTCTCCTTAATCTTCTATATTCCAGCATCCTCTAGCTGCCACTTACATATCTCTTGCTCCAGAGTGGACTGTACTTCCAAAGTCACTCCTTCTGCATGTGCAACCACTTTCAAGTTGAGCCTTTCAAACACTTTTACCAACTCATCAGGAAACTGAATGGTCATGGCCATGTTAGTGTGGCCCTTCCGACTCAAAGCATCAGCAACCAGATTCACTTTACCCGGATGGTAATGAATCTCTAGATCATAGTCCTTGATCAACTCTAACCAACCTCGCTGTCTTAGATTAAGATCCTTCTGAGTGAAGATATACTTCAGACTCTTATGATCAGTATAGATCTGACACTTAGTTCCCATAATGTAGTGTCTCCAAATCTTCAATGCATGAACCACTGCTGCTAACTCAAGATCATGCGTAGGATAGTTCAACTCATGCTTCCTCAACTGTCGAGATGCATAGGCTATAACATGACCTTCTTGCATCAACACACATCCTAGACCTTGTCGAGATGCATCACAAGAAATGTCAAAGCTCTTTCGTAGATCGGCATTACTAGAACAGTCTTGTGGTTAACCGTTTCTTTAACTCTTCAAAACTCGGACCGACATGCACCGGTCCATTTGAACTCCCCTGTCCTTCTCTAGCAATGTAGTGAGAGGCTTCACAATCTTGGAGAATCCTTCAATAAACCGACGATAGTAACCAGGCAAGTCCAAGGAAACTCCGGATCTCGGACACCTGTACGAGGGGCTTCCCACTTCAATACATCACTAACCTTGCTTTGGGATCCACCGCAATACCTCCGTTGGTGATGATATGACCTAGAAAAGACACTTCCTTGAGCCGAAAGTCACACTTGCCGAACTTCGCATATAACTCATGCTCTTTCGACTTTCGCAACACAAGCCTCAAATGCTCCTCATGGTCCTCCTCATTCTTGGAGTAGATCAAAATGTCATCAATGAATACCACAACGAACTTGTCCGGATACTCCATAAAGATCTTGTTCATGAAGTACATAAAGTACGCGGGTGCATTGGTTAACCCAAAAGACATAACCGTGTACTCATAAAGTCCGTACCTGGTAGTAAAAGCTGTCTTAGGAATATCTGAAGGCCTAATCTTCAACTGATGATAACCAGATCGCAAATCGATCTTAGAAAACACTTTAGCTCCTCTCATCTGATCAAACAAATCTTCAATACGTGGCAGAGGATACTTGTTCTTGATGGTAACATCATTAAGAGACCTGTAATCAACACACATCCTCTGTGTGCCATCTTTCTTACCCACAAAGATAACGGGTGCTCCCCAAGGTGATGAACTAGCACGAATGAACCCTTTACCCAATAATTCTTTAATCCGAGCTTTATGTTCTTGTAACCGATCACTAGACATTCTATATGGGCGCTTAGAGATAGGGGCGATACCGGGTGTAAAAGATCAATAACGAACTCAACATCTCGGTCGGGGGGCATACACGGCAACTCCTCGGAAACACATCGGGATAATCGCACACTACTCGTATGTCTTCCAAGGCCGCTCCGTCAAGCTTATTCACGGCACCGGCATTTGATGGTGCGGGATCCGCCGCAAACTCAAATCTTTCACCGAAATGGACTTGTAAGAAGGATTGACCTCTTAGCACACCGTATCACCGCATCACACGCGGTCAACCATCCCATTCCCAATATCACATCGATCCCCTTTGAATCCAAGATTATAAGGTTGGCATGGAAATCTCTGCCCACAATCTTGAGATGGACGTTATCACATTTATAGATAGCTTTCAATTCCCCCCAGGTGAGGTAACTAACATATGGCGAGACATGGGACTGATAGGTAGATTATGTTGAGCTACGAACTGGGATGTAATGAAAGAATGGGATGCTCCAGAATCAAACAAAACCGAGGCAAAAGTAGAGTTGACTAGAAACATACCGAGCACTACTCTGGGGTTCTCCCGAGCGACTTCGCATCAACGTGCACCGCCTTTCCTCGTGCATAGCTCTCCGTTGTCCTTTGTTAGGCTGACGGGGTTTGGCTTCCGCTCCTTGTCCGTTGCTTCGGTTCCGCACAGGGGTGTGTGGAGGGTTCCTCTTTGGGCAAGCGTTGGCGTAGTGACCAAGCTCTCCACACTTGAAGCAAGTAGTGGTGGCAGGATTGGGTGGCACCACGGACCTTACAGGTGTGCCAACTGGGGCTCTCTGCTGATTCTGCTGGGAAGCTGGGCGGGGAGTCTGAGGAACAGGACGCTGAAACTGCTGAGCGGACCGCGGAACCGCCGAGCGGGACGCCGGGACCGCCGCTGCCCAAAGTTTCCACCCGGTCCCCCAAAGCGGAACGGGGTGTTCGGCGGTGGGTTGAAGCGCGAGCGAGACGCACTCCCAAACTGCCCGGAGCCGGCGGCCTTCCTCTTCTCGCTCTCCGAGCTCCTTGCGCTTGTGCTCCAAGCGGATGGCGGCATCAACTAGGCGCCGAAAGTTAGGGAAAGGATAGGACATCGGTGGCTGCAGCGAACCGGCTAACCCATCCAGGAACAGCTCTCGCTTCTTCCTATCTTCAGCAACCTCCTCGACTGCATAGCGAGACAACTCGCTGAACTTGTCTCTATACTCGCCTACCGACATTCCTCCTCGCTTCGCAGAAAGGAACTCCTTCTTCTTGATCTTCATGACTCCGAGAGGGTATGTGATGGCTCCCGAAGTTGTGGTAAACTCCTCCCAAGTGATAGTGTCCGGGGGCGGCATGAGCGGACGAATACGCATCCCACCAAGCGGCCGCGGATCCTTGAAGTCGTCCCGCAAAGATACATGACCTTCTCTCTCGTCGTCACACCGACGGGTAGTGAGCATCTTCGCATCGTCTTCAGCCAATCTTCAGCTTCAAGTGGATCGGCGGCGTGAGTAAACACAGGAGGGTGATGACTCATAAACTCCCGGTGCTTGTTGCGAGGCGCGGGTGGCGGCACCGGTGGATTGTTGACTCCGGGCTTGCAAGTTTGTCACGGTGGTGGTCAAGTTCGGGAGGAGCCGGGTCCGTGCCTACGGAACTGCTGCATAGCGGGATCCATTTGTACTGGGCCGGGGTGCTCTTCCTGCTAGTTGATCAACACCTGATCCTGACCTGGTGTTCACCATCTGAGTGTTAGGGACATTATTTTAGATGATTGCACCAAGGGTTAAACTCAGGAAGATAAGATAGCAATGATATTCAGATAAGACAGATTCTGTTGACTCCAAACAATCAGGCATAGCTCTCAGTGTGGGTAACCAAAAATTATGGATTTTGGACTGATAAAAGGTAATGAAATTACGAAACTACTCCAACTGGAATCACCTCAATCAGAGTTGTGTAGCTCTGGTTATAAAATAAACAAGTCAGGTAGGTCAGCAGTGTTTAACAGATTCGTGAGGCTGTACTGTTTCAGCTATAACTCTCTGGTTATCCATCCAAATATTCTGAATTTTTCAATCAGTCACAAAAGTCTTGAACTTTTCCAATTGGTTTTACTGCAATCGGAGTTCTGTAGCTCGAGATAAAATTAAAACAGTGGAACAGATTTAGGGATCTCGAATTTGCATTAAGGGAAAACTTAAAGGGACAAAAAGATTAAGATAGATAACTGATTGAGACTGAAAGTTAACCCCCACAAACTTACTACTAAACCAATGTCGTTGTGGTCATCACTCCACAACACATTGCACTCAACCAAAAATCCAACTCTTACATTAAGCACAAAATCAAGCATTCAACCACACCTCTAAACTAAACACACTTTACCGATCGTCTCCTAGCGATTACAAAGAAATCCTATCCTTAATCTTAAACCTAAGGACTATCTTCTGCCATGGCATCTGTGCGGGCGTCAGGGGAGTCGTAGTGTGGCCTCTTGGGGGACGGGGAGGTACATCCTTCTGTGGTTCATGGGCTTCGGCCGCTCCCCGTTCGGCGTGCGGCTTCTAGGGCACGCCTCTCGCGTCTCCGAGTGAAAATCTCGTCTGCCGTGCCGCATATAGTGTGTTGTTGGCATCATCTAATGCGGTGTTCCACGGTGCCGCAGACTCCGAACGTTGTTGAGCGTTCCTTCATAGGCCGGTGCCGGGGCGATGTAAGTATTGGCTTCCCCACTTGCTCGAAAGGTGTGTATCGGTAGTGGGTATCCTCCAACCCGTCACGCTCCTTGTGAGAGAGCACATAGAGCACCCTCCGAGCCGACTCTCGCTATCCCGGCATCCATAGTAGTCCCGTGAGCCACGTCATGATGCTTGGACACCTCCTTCACTCCACGGCATGGAATGTACTCCTCCAAGATGGCAGCAACCTCCCAATGGGGCTCGAACCACGGATGAGTCCACAACTCACAATGGTAGACGAGGGCCTTGTCATAGCCCAGGCGGAGTACCATCGCTCTCGGGTGGTCCGCCATGGGAGTGCCTACTCCATCGGCTCCGTAGTGGTACACTTCCCAGTTTGCTTCCTCGGCTTCCTCCTCTTGCTCTTGTTCTTTTTCCTCCATCTCTTGATCAAGGTGATCCTCATCTTCTTCCCGGCGCTTGCTCCTCTAGGTTTGGTCGTTCGGCCTAGCTCATCCTCCTCCGGAATCATCTCATCCGGATCTTCCTCATCGTCGAGCACCATGATAAGGTTAGGGAAAACCACGAGTGCGGGCTCCATCTCAATCTCCTCATCCGTATCTCCATCATGCAAGTCATTGTACCGTTCCCGTGGAGCATATCGATGGACCGCTCCGACTCGAGAGGTCTTCAAGCTACGAACCATCCGTAGTGCGGTGCGAATTAGAAAAATGGTAAGGCAAAAGGACGAGAGCTAAAGCAAGCACAAGGTAAAGAAAGCGAGACGACTCAAGAGTGAAGCAAAAAGGCAAGAGTAAGGTTAATAAGAATAAAGCAAGCATGTAAGAGAAAGCTTCTATGAGTATAAAACCCTTAGTTCGACCATTTCTATCTAGGCTAGCGTTCCTACGGTCAACACGGCTACGGTACCACTCTGTCACACCCGGTTTTAAAGGCAAAACCGAATGCATTGATCACGTGTGCGCCAGGATCAAGTTACACACACGCTTAGACATTATGAATACCAAAATCGGTGCCACACGAATAAAGAGTTATTACAAACCATAGTCTTAAACTAATCTTAAATAAACGAGTTCTCGCAGCGGACAAAATGCCTCCACGGGCGGTACCGACCGAAGACTACGCACACCTAGAACTTTTGGAAATTGTTGACGGTGTATTTTGGTGCACCTAGCATGTTCATTACACTTTGGTTTGGATTTGATTATTGAACTAACCCGCCACTAGGCACACTAATCATATAACAAGTTCATCTTTGTGCTTGCATTTGGAAGTGTTGTGTTTATGTAGGATATCATGGACATAAAGGACGGATTCACAATAAGTTCAAAGGAGCATTCATGGAGTCTTGTTCGTGTTCATGAGTTCGCTGAAATTACTTCCAATGGTGGTGAGGACCGAAGTGTTACGAGGAACACCCCCGGGATTGAAGCGTAAAAGATCAAACTTCATGCAAAGAGAGCCTCCATCTTGATCGCGAGGATAACGGCGTCAAAATCATCCAAGTGGAAGGGACAAAGTAGATAAGTGCACGAGGACCCACGGAGCAAAAAGGGCGACCGAACCGGCCGAAATCGGGCTCCGGGCCGGCCGGCCCGGTCGGATCGGCCCAGCCCCACTTCGGGCACCGGTTCGGTCCCGTCTTCCTTGCCCTCGAAGGATCTTCGACCCTAAAACCCCCGACGCGCCGCCAACAAACAGAGAGGAGATTATTCGCACCGAGAAGGCCATCTACAAGCTAGAGAGAGAGGAGGAGGATCTCGGGCCGGAGATCAACCACCTCGAAGGAAGCACCCTCTCGTGGAGAAGGAGGAAGACACCGGCGGAAGGGAAACCATGATCAACGGTGCCATGATCGGCACCTTGATGGGGTAATCTTCTCATTCGTCCATGGGTTGTAATCGATCGTGAGATGTAATCGCACTTTGTCGGATTATCCGTCTATCATCTTGTGTTGAATATACTTTAATGCTTAAAGGTTAGCTACCGTGCCGTAAAGGGAGTATAGGCCTCAATGCTTCCTTGGATCCATTCAATACGCCGTGGCCATCAAAGGTCTAGTCATGATTACCTTCGCGTAGTGACGGTACGAGAGGAGGGAAAGGGCGAAACCGTGGTCACAACCCCGATAGATTAGATTGGTTTTTCATGTCTTTAAGCGATTGCATGCTCTAGTATCGTAGACCCGTGGGCGAGTGTCTTCTCTCTTGATCGTTTATCATTCTCTCTAGTGAAGTTTAGTGTTTTTCTAGTATAATAGTAGTTAGGGTTTTAGTAGCTAGTGTGTCGTTGTTGATCGAACGCTTGTAATCCCCTTGCTCCGCGGATTGACAAGAACCTTGGGAATCCCGTGGTGAAGAAGGTGTGGGGTCCGTACGCTTGCGGATCGTAGAGGGATACGTCTTTTATCCGTCAACAAGCCCCTTTTTCCGGCGCCGTTGCCGGGGAGCAAGTTAGTTTACATCGTTTGATTTGCATCTAACTTAGTTTTATATTTTAGTTTATCTTTTATTTGCTTTATCTAACATATATTATCGAAAAACACTTGTTTCTTTTTTGTTTTTGTTTTTATCTTATTGTCTAGATGGAGTTCGTTAATCAACCCGTGGAAGAACCGGAGAAATCATTAAGGGATTACGCTAGCCCTCGATGTGAAGACATAAAGGTACAAGAGTCGGATTCGAAGCTCGAAGCGACCAAGTATGAAATTAAATCCAAGATCATGAAGATGGTGGCGGAAAACCCATTTGAAGGGATGGTTGAGGAGAACCCATATAGACACATAAGGGATTTCACGACAATATGCAACACGGTGCGTCAAGAAGGAGTTCCCGATGAATGGTTCAAATGGAATCTCTTTCCCTACTCACTTGCCGCAAAGCAAAGACATGGTATTCGGTTGCGTCCTTTGAAGTTGAAGGCAATTGGAACAAGTTGACAAAGAAGTTTTGCGAGAAGTTCTTTCCAATGAGCAAGGTTCAACATCTAAGGAGGCAAGTGATCAATTTCATGCAAGGAGAAGAGGAAGGGATAGACCAAGCCCGGGATAGGTTTAATGAATTAATCGAACAAGGACCAAAACTCGGCTTCACCGGTGACGTACTCTTGCATACATTTTTCTTTTCCCTAACCCCTAGTTGCATGCGACACGTCGAAATGTGTGCGGTGGGGATCTCATGGAGAAAACACTCACGGAAGCCGCCCAACTTCTACAAAAAGTTAGTAAAGCGGCCGCCATGCGAAGAGATTGGGAAACAAGACTTGCG
This sequence comes from Cenchrus americanus, assembly GCA_947561735.1. NCBI lineage: Eukaryota > Viridiplantae > Streptophyta > Magnoliopsida > Poales > Poaceae > Cenchrus > Cenchrus americanus. The sequence continues at coordinate 201,296,610 of OX387240.1, forward strand.
GAAGAGCCGAATTCAATTCAAGGAAGAAAAAGCTTGCTGATTTTTCTAAAGAGGCAACCCCGAAGTCACAAAAGAGGAGCCAATCATGGAAAAGCTTGAACAAGAACACATTAAGTCAAGAACTACACCAAACGTCGACTTCGCCGCACCTAAAGAGACAAACAAGAGAAGCATGTCAAGCGCGAAGCCACTAAGGGAGTTCGAGCCAATGGATTGGGTTCCTATTGATTACGGAGAAGTATTCGACAAGAGAAGACCGTTCCCTAATCAAAAGGGAATGGCAAGAGCATTGGAAGTCGATTTCCCACCGGAGAGGAAAGCTGAAAATTCATACGACCTCGAAACCACCAAGTGAGATTTTTGAAAAGCTCTTTGGAGATGACGTGGTGGATCCGGAACATATTGCCGAGGTGAAGAGGATCATGGGGATCAAGCCCGATGCATCACCATACGCTCGCCTTGCTGAAATTTATTCGATCGGATCCGAAGAAGAAGAGAAGATGACGCCGCACTTGAGTTGCGAGATCAACGGAGTTCAATGCAAAGCCTTATGCGACATCGGAGCCCAAGTAAGTGTTCTATCTTCTAAAATTTACGATAAAGTTCAATACCACAACATAGACTTAGCTCCAACATCAACGAAATTAATTATGGGAGATGGTAGAACTATCAAACCTCTAGGTATTGCTTGCAACATGAAAGTAAAAATCTCTAGAAATTATATACCAACCGATTTCTTTATTATTGATGCTTACCATGGTAATTCCGATCATATAATCTTAGGTAGGCCTTTTCTTAAGTTGGTTGATGCCGTGTTAGATGCCGGAGAAGGCAAAGTAACAATGAACCTTAATGGAACAAAGTACACATATAACTTTCTTCGTGCTTCTAAACACCTTACTCCTTTTCCTCCCGAAGATGAAGAAATAGAAGAGATAGATAGTCTTTGTTTTGTTGAAACCCTTAGAGACCCGCTGCAAAGAGCGATGGAAAATCAAATTAGTAATCAACAAGATGAAGAACTAGAGGAAGCAACAAAAGGCTTAGAGCCGCATGATGGAAGCGTGGAGGAAGAGAAGTTCGAAGACATAGGAGAAATCAAACCCGAGGAGCCACAAGTGCCCGAAGTAGACCTTAAACCTTTGCCCAAGGGATTAAAATATGAATTTTTGGGCCCAGACAAAACTTATCCAGTCATCGTGAGCGACGAGTTGAGCCCCGAAGAAAATGAAGCGTTGCTGATTTTATTAAAAAACATAGGAAGGTGATTGGATATTCAATTAATGATCTCAAAGGTATTAGCCCAGCCTTTTGCACTCATCGTATACCAATGGAAGACCAATGTAAGCCCGTAGTGGACCATGAAAGGAGGCTAACCCATGCCATGCGAGAGGTAGTAAAGAAAGAGGTTATCAAGTTACTTGATGCCGGAATCATCTACCCGGTTCCGCATAGCGAATGGGTGAGCCCGGACATTGTGTGCCGAAGAAAGGAGGTTTAACCGTGGTGAAGAATGAGAAGAACGAGTTGATACCGCAAAGAACCGTGACCGGGTGGCGGATGTGTATTGATTACCGTAAGCTTAACAAAGCGACGAAGAAAGATCACTTCCCCCTACCGTTCATAGACGAGATGCTCGAGAGGTTAGCAAACCACGCTTATTTTTGCTTTCTCGATGGATACTCGGGGTTCATGCAAATTCCCATTCACCCGAAGATCAACATAAGACAACATTTACGTGTCCTTACGGAATGTTTGCATATAGGAGGATGCCCTTCGGCCTATGCAACGCTCCGGCCTCTTTTCAACGTTGCATGATGGCCGTGTTTTCGGAATTCATCGAAGAAATTGTTGAAGTATTTATGGATGATTTTTCTCGTTTACGGGAAGACGTTCATGGATTGCTTAGCAAACTTAGAAAAGGTCCTTACAAGGTGTGCGGAGGTAGATTTGGTTTTAAATTGGGAAAAGTGCCACTTCATGGTTAAGCAAGGCATAGTGCTCGGACATGTTATATCCGAGAGAGGAATTGAAGTGGACAAGGCTAAGGTAGAGACGGTTGAGCAACTCCCACCTCCTACGGATGTTAAGTCCTTAAGGAGCTTTCTAGGCCATGCCGGATTCTATAGAAGATTTATAAAGGACTTCTCGAAGATCACTAAGCCTTTAACGCACCTTCTTCAAAAAGATGTGGCTTTCGACTTTGATGAGAAGTGTCTAGCGGCATTCGACCTTGAAAAATGCGTTGGTGAGTGCTCCCATCATCCAACCTCCGGATTGGAGCCAACCTTTCGAGATCATGTGTGACGCAAGTGACTACGCCGTAGGCGCGGTCTTGGGACAAAGAAAGGAAGGCCGAGTTCACGCCGTTTACTACGCTAGCAAAACTCTTAGTGGGGCACAATTAAATTACGCCACTACGGAAAAAGAGTTGCTAGCGGTGGTATTCGCTTTCGAAAAATTCAGATCCTACATCGTGAACTCGAAAGTCATTGTTTACACCGATCACGCGCCTATAAAGTATCTCTTGGCTAAGAAGGAAGCTAAACCACGTTTGATTCGTTGGATCCTTCTTCTCCAAGAGTTTGATGTTGAAATTCGTGATAAAAAGGGGGTGGAGAATGTTGTGGCCGATCATTTGTCTAGGATGAATCGTGGGCAAGATGATAAAGAGCCCATAGAAGATAAGATGAGAGATGACCACCTCTATAGAGTGCTTGATAAAGATACTTGGATGATCGACATCATTCGAGCAATTCGAAAGATGCCCCTCGATCATCTAGACAAAAACACTCAAAGGAAGGTAATTTCGAAAGTAAGAAATATTTTTGGGATGCACCATACCTCTTCAAGCTTGGCAATGATGGGGTGATGAGAAGATGTGTGCCAAGAGAAGAGAGGCTTGAGATTCTAAGGAAGTGCCACTCGGAGAGTACGGTGGGCACTATAGCCATTTTCGAACCGAAGCCAAAGTATGGTCGAGCGGATTCTATTGGCCGGAGATGCATGAAGATACTAAAAGATATGTTGTGTCATGCCCCGAATGCCAAAGAACCGGAAACATCTCTCAAAGAAATTCTATGCCTTTGAAATACAACTTGCAAGTCGACATATTCGATGTATGGGGCATAGACTTCATGGGGCCTTTTAAAAACTCATTTGGATTCGAGTACATACTTGTTATGGTTGATTATGTATCCAAGTGGGTAGAGGCTATACCATGTCGTAAAGCTTCCACGGAGGAGTCCATCACTATGATCAAGAACGTGATTTTTCCCCGTTTCGGTACACCGAGAATCTTGATAAGTGATGGAGGAACTCATTTCACCGGAAGAACTTCAAAAAGTGCTTGTCCAAGTTGGGAATTGAGCATAGGGTCTCCACGGCCTATCACCCACAAACCAACGGACAAGCGGAGACGTCAAATAGGCAATTAAAAAGCATACTTAACAAGACCATAGAGAAGGGAGGCAAGGATTGGTCAAAGAAATTAGACGGAGCTTTATGGGCTTATCGAACGGCGTTTAAAACACCGATAGGTATGACCCCCTATCAATTCGTCTATGGAAAAGCCTACCACCTTCCGGTTGAGTTAGAACATAAAGCCTATTGGGTGATTAAAGAGATGAACCTTGATCTCGATGCCGCGGTGGTGAAACGGAGAATTCAAATAAGCGAGCTAGAGGAGTTGAGGTTGAAAGCTTATGAAAACGCAAGCATATACAAGGAGAGAATCAAAAGGTGGTATGATAAAAGATTGAAGAAAAAAGAATTTAAAGAAGGAGATAAGGTCCTCCTCTACAATTCGAGGTTTAAAACCTTCGGAAAGGGGAAATTGCAAAGCAAGTGGGACGGACCTTATGTTGTGCATTCGGTGTTCTCCAACGGAGCGGTAACCATTATGGATATAAACGGCGATCAATTTGTGGTGAATGGACAGCGGCTTAAGGTTTACTACGAACCCGACATCGTGCCCATTCATCATGTTGACGTCTTTACCATGGAGGAAGAGCACGAAAGTCCCGCCTAGGACGAAAAACAAGGCACCAACTTCTGTAAATAATTTTTCTTTTAGTTCTCTGGAGTTTTTCGCGAAGATTTACTGGGCCAACTTTTTCTCATGGGCTGAGGATGAAAAAAATAGGGCAGTGTGCAAAAAACCGGACCGGCTCGGCGCCCGAGGCGGGGGTGGGCCGGCCGCCCCGCTCGGATCGGCCCAAGGGGGGCCCGACGCCCGACGTCCCCGAATTTCGCCCGAATTGCTCCTTTTTGACTTCCTTGTTTGGTCGGAAAATTTTAAGGGAAGTGTAAAAAAGGAAAATAAGGTTCCCGGGGCTTTTCTCTCGGGACTATATATTTGGCCGAATTGGGAGCTCGAGAATCAATCCTTTCAAGCAATGTGTTGCACCCTTGTAGCGACCATTGAGCCTCCAAAAAGCTTAGGGTTGAAGGTAGAAGCCAAGAAGCCATCGATGGAGGAGGCGATGCGATGCGAGGTCAAGCTACCCGTCAAGAGGACCGCACGTATCCGTTGCGGAGGACGTGTCCCGACCGGAGCTCTTGCATCTCGCCACCCCGTCAAAGGAGAGAAGGTCCCTACACCCGTTCGAAGGTCGGCACGTCTCCAAGGCATCAAGCGTAAGGATTACAAGGAGGTGTCGCCGGAGCCTAAGGAATATGGGGATAGCGACTACTCCGACGATCGTAGCCCGAGCTCGTGGGCGCGGCCGCCGTAGAGATGATGATGATTGGGGCGAGCGCCCCTACGAAAGGACTCCCGAGGGCCCCAACGGCGACGGCAACGGCGGTGGCGAAGGCGACAACAATGGAGGTGGCGACGACGGTGGTGACAACGGTGGAGATTATGGCAACGACGACCCCTTCGGATTGCATCCGGTGTGCTGTCGAGTTTGCCGTCAATCCATCGCAGCTCTCTACGCGTCGGCCGACGAATGTCTTCAAACCATGGAAGCGATGAAGCAGCGTATGGAGGACTTGGAGCGCGTAGTTGAAGATGACTACAAGTTCCTTAACCGTAACGTGCGCAAACTTTTCGGTATGGTTGGAAACATGAGAGGCAAGTGGTGCAAAGCTTGCTCGAAGTACCATTAGATCTAGTTTTCCCCTTTGGTTTTTGTAAGATACGACGAGGACGTCGTATGTTTTAAGTGTGGGGGAGAGCTAGCTCGATAGCCTTAGCTTTTGACTTCAAGTTTAGGTTCGGTTTAATCTTCGTGTGAGAGTCTTAGCGTTTTAATGAGCCTTTAGTTTTCGAGTTTGTTTTTAAATTTTTGCAAGCGTCTTAAATTAGTGTTGAGTCAAGAAAACCTAATAAAAAGAGTCTTTATATATATCTTTGTGTTTTTTGTATTGTTTATCTTTATTTACTTGTTTGTTTAATCTTCGATTCTTGATATATGAACACAAGTATGTGGTTTGAAAATCGTTTACCGTGGTGCTTAGTGGAATCGCTACTACTTAAAGTACCCATACCGCACTTCGATCTTGAGCTTCACATGCTAGTTGTGCTATGTTCGATGCTAAAAATTGGAGGATTTCAGTTCTGAAAATTATATTAAAACCCTTGTAATAAAGGTTAGCAAAATCTCTTTTTCCAAGTTGAGAGTATAAAAAAAATTCCTATCCAAAGCCAAGTTTGTTTTTTTCGCTCCACCATAAGTGTGATTAGCACGATGAGTTAGGCTAGGACCCTTCTCTCTTGGTGAGTTTTAATTTCAAGCAATGATCATGTCCTTGTGCTTATCTTTTGTTGCTAGCCTCGTCATATATTCAGTTCATGACTTTCGCAACGAAAGTCATGCATATCACTGAATTCCATACCTAACCTTATACATCTCTTTTGAACATCGTATTCCTTGAACACAACCTATTTTCAAAGTTTCGTCTCGTCTCTAGCATGATTTATTTAAAAATTTCAGATTGTGTGCATGCGAGAAAAGGGAGAATTGAAAGCTTTGAAAAGATGTCAAGAGAGAGAAAAATAAAGAGAAAAAGTATGTGTATGGAAAAGAAAGAAAAAAAGAGAGAAAAAAAAATCATATGTGAATGAAGGAAGAAAAAGAAAAGAGAAAGATGAGTTAGCAATGAAGATATGAGAGGGATGGATCAAGTGAAAGAAAAGAAAAAAAAATAATAAAGTGTAAGGAAGGATGTCACGTTGATTGTGAGACGAAACTTTTACTCTATTTCCAACCATGTGCAATCCGACAACGAGGACATCATTGGTGCCTTGTGGTCACAATTTTCTGTTGCCCTTGCACATGTCCACCATTCTAAATCTTCTCATCCTTGATATCCCTACAAATAGTTAATTCCCATGATCATTGGCTTTGAAAGGTAGACAACCATTAGAGGAAGTTCTTAGTTTGACAATACTTGTGTTGATTGCGCTAGCCCTACCTATAGCTCCACTTTTACATGATATATGAGAGATTAATGGGAGGTGAGAGTTTTATAAAATTTGGTTAGGATAGACACTTCATATGAGTGACTTGAGAGAGCTTGGAGAAAGGTTTTTGTCTAATACTTGTTGCAGGAATTTTGTTTTGAAAATCATAAAAACCCTCCGATGGAAGCAAAGAAGTAAGTATGGCTGAAATTGAAAGCTTCGAGTGAAGAGTTTGAGTTGTGGGGTAAATCTTGACGTGGTAAAAATTCTAAACGCCCATGTTTATGTTTGATTATCATTACTTTGTGTTTATGTATTAAAGATGAAGGGATTGACTAACTTGTAAAGAAGGATAAGTGATACACGATTACACACCTTGGACGAAGTTCTTTTACGAGTACTTGCTCGAGGACGAGCAAGAGCTAAGTGTGGGGGAGATGTTGACGGTGTATTTTGGTGCACCTAGCATGTTCATTACACTTTGGTTTGGATTTGATTATTGAACTAACCCGCCACTAGGCACACTAATCATATAACAAGTTCATCTTTGTGCTTGCATTTGGAAGTGTTGTGTTTATGTAGGAAATCATGGACATAAAGGACGGATTCGCAATAAGTTCAAAGGAGCATTCATGGAGTCTTGTTCGTGTTCATGAGTTCGCCGAAATTACTTCCAATGGTGGTGAGGACCGAAGTGTTACGAGGAACACCCCCGGGGATTGAAGCGTAAAAGATCAAACTTCATGCAAAGAGAGCCTCCATCTTGATCGCGAGGATAACGGCGTCAAAATCATCCAAGTGGAAGGGGCAAAGTAGATAAGTGCACGAGGACCCACGGAGCAAAAAGGGCGACCGAACCGGCCGAACCCGGGCACGGGGCCGGCCGGCCCGGTCCGGATCGGCCCGGCCCCACTTCGGGCACCGGTTCGGTCCCGTCTTCCTTGCCCTCGAAGGATCTTCGACCCTAAAACCCCCGACGCGCCGCCAACGGACGAGAGAGGAGATTATTCGCACCGAGAAGGCCATCTACAAGCTAGAGAGAGAGGAGGAGGATCTCGGGCCGGAGATCAACCACCTCGAAGGAAGCACCCTCTCGTGGAGAAGGAGGAAGACACCGGCGGAAGGGAAACCATGATCAACGGTGCCATGATCGGCACCTTGATGGGGTAATCTTCTCATTCGTCCATGGGTTGTAATCGATCGTGAGATGTAATCGCACTTTGTCGGATTATCCGTCTATCATCTTGTGTTGAATATACTTTAATGCTTAAAGGTTAGCTACCGTGCCGTAAAGGGAGTATAGGCCTCAATGCTACATTGGATCTATTCAATACGCCGTGGCCATCAAAGGTCTAGTCATGATTACCTTCGCGTAGTGACGGTACGAGAGGAGGGAAAGGGCGAAACCGTGGTCACAACCCCGATAGATTAGATTGGTTTTTCATGTCTTTAAGCGATTGCATGCTCTAGTATCGTAGACCCGTGGGCGAGTGTCTTCTCTCTTGATCGTTTATCATTCTCTCTAGTGAAGTTTAGTGTTTTTCTAGTATAATAGTAGTTAGGGTTTTAGTAGCTAGTGTGTCGTTGTTGATCGAACGCTTGTAATCCCCTTGCTCCGCGGATTGACAAGAACCTTGGGAATCCCGTGGTGAAGAAGGTGTGGGGTCCGTACGCTTGCGGATCGTAGAGGGATACGTCTTTTATCCGTCAATAGAAATCTCCGGGAATATCTTCAAAGTTCTCCCGGTCGAGCAAAGCAATTCCGGTATTGTAGATGCAAGAGAATAAACAAGCGTGAGCACATATCGTACTCAGCAAGAGAAAACAACATAACATGCAAGGCCATATGGTGGATGGCTAAGGTTCAAGCACTTTAGCATTTTAGTTGGTCAAATTTTATTAGCAACCTGATTACTAAAGGTGTAAGTTGATACCAACCAAATTAATAAGATATAAGCATCATAAATAAAGAATAAAACAGCAATTTAAATATTAAAGTTCCATAATTTAATCATGTGAGTGTCCAGGCCGCTCTTGACCGTGAGCACGGCTAATCGATTAGTTTAACACTCTGCAGAGGTTGTACACTTTCACCACAAGCAGCGTAAAAGCTCCGAAGAACTTTGGACCCAACCATGCAGTGTTTGCAAGACACCATATCACACTTCCGAGGTGTGATTGCATAGGGACGCTACATGGCCTTTACAAAGGTTCCCTAGCAAGTTATGACCCACAAGGTCCGGATCAGTTAGCAAGGTATAAAGTCCCCTAGCAGGTCGATACCCCACCATAAAAAGAATAACTCACCCAACCCCCTACTAGAGCGAGTCTATACCCCACAGTACCGCCGATCCCTTGTCCTTATCAGGTAAGACCATCCCAAGCTAAAGTTCCTAATTATTCAGCCAAGACCATTGCCCATTAGTTCTTGTGGTTGTACTGTTTTCCTGGGTGGTTCTCCATGTTCCGATTATCATATTAAAGTGGTCTTGTAAAGTAAAAGATCATAAACGGAACATAAAATAACAAAAAGGTAACCAAGTTGATTAATACCAATTCCCTGTTGAGCATGCTAAGCAATAACTACCACAAGATTAATTTAACTCCCGGTATCAAGGTAAAGGTAGTAAAAAGCTAGGCATGATCCTTACTAGGTTCCCATCAAATTAATGCAAGCGGAAAAGTAAAAATAGTGAATTTAGATGCATGTTATGTAGGACAAGCGAGCATGCATCAAGGAATACTTGCCTTCAACAAAGCCTTGCTGCTCAAACTCTTGCACGACTTGATCTTCAAATCCCTCGAACGAATCGCTCTCTACGGTCCACAATCATCACATACAAGCATACAATAAGAATAAATAAGAAACAGCCACCAAACCGATCAAACAGATCTAAACAGTAGCATAAAACTAATCTACGCTTCGAGATGAACACGTGGACATAAAGAACGCTAAAATCGGAGCTAAAACGACTAAGTTATGGCTTAGGGAAGGTATAGGGACCAAACTGTAAAGATTTGAAAAGGTTTTGGGCTAAAATAAAGAAAAAGGACTAAACTGTAAATAAACTTCTAAGGTGGAAGGGTATTTTTGTACATATAGGAAACTCAAGGGCTTTTCTGCAAAATTGCCAGGGCTGGCGGGGTTGACCTGTTGACTAGGTTTTTGACCCGATCTAGATCCGTTGGATCTAGATCCAAGGGCTGCGGTGGCTTGCGGGCGGCGGGGACGGCGGAACGCGTCGGATTTAGATCCGACGGCTCGGATCGCCGCCGCGGCGGCCGGCGGCGGCGGGTGGCGAGGCGACGGCGGCGGTCGGCGACGACACGCGGCGGCGGGCGGCGGCGCCGCACACGGGATTGAGCCGGGGGGGGCTCGGCCTCGTGCACAAGCGGCACCAAAACGTAGCGCGAACGACGGGGAACCCAACTAGGGCGGCGCGGACGGCTAGGGTCGCAACGGCGACGACGATCCGCGCGGCGGCGCGGCTCGGTCTTTGCGGCGGACTCCGACGACGGCTCCAAGGCAACGGGGGTGCACGGAGTCGACAACAAATGGCGCCGGCGGGTGCCTCACCTCCTTGCGCGGCTCCGGATGTGCTTCACGGCGGCGAGACGGCGGCCGACGGCGACGTAAACCGAGCGGCGGCGGCTAGGGTTTCGGTGGCGGCGGCGCATGGGGCTCGAGCGGCTAGGGCACGGGTTGGGGGGGTCCCGTGGTGGTGGTAGCTTATAAAGGCACGGGGAGGCCCCTTGGCGTGCGGGGAAACGCACGGGGAGGCGTGCTCCCCGTCGGACTCGGGCGGCGGCGCGGCCTCGGCCGAGACCCGGTCGGGCACGGCGCGGCGGGGAGGGATGACATGCGGGCCCCTTTCGTCGGCGGCTCGGGCGCGGGAGCGGGGAAGCGGGGCCGGCGGCCGTGTGTGCGGGCCGAGCCGGGCCGGGTGGGCCGCGAAGCGGTGGCTGGGCCGCCGCGCGGGGTGGAAGCGGCGGGGCGGGGCCGGCGCGCGCGGTGTTGGGCCGGCCGGGCCGCCGCGGGCCGCCGCGAGGCCGGTGGGCTAGATGGGGGAAAGGGTAGGGTTTAGGAATGGGTTTTGGGTTTGGGAATTTAGGGATTTTAGGAAAAGGCTCCAAACACAATAGAATTCAAATTTGAATTTGAATTCCAGCAACCAAAAATAATGCTCCAGCATGAATGCAACAATTAATTCCTATATTTTGTTGACTTTATTTTAGAAAAGTTTTAAATGCCTAAAAATAAATAAAGCAACCTTATATTCCTTAAGCAATAGAATGGTTTCTAGCAAATTTTTATAAAGCCAAATTTTTAATAAAATTAGGGTGTTACACCAAATGGTTCAGCAGCTGAAGGAGCGCTATGATGATTTGCGGGAGCAGATTGTGAACCTAAGCGTGGACATTGCTGGAACGCAGGAAGACATGGAGATGACCCTGAAGGAATTCATGGAGACTGTTGCTGACAAGTTAGAAGTGATGGCGAAGAAGATCCGTAATCTTCAGGATAAAGTCAATCACAAGTAGTAGTAATCTAGCTTAGTACGTAACATAACCAGGTCCTAGGTGAATGCTATGCAGATGCTGGTGAGTGGTCTAAGAATGGATGTGTATGTGGCAACATCTAAGTATGCCAACATGTAAGTAATAAATTTGAACCTCTATATTGTAATTGTAGTACTTCGTGTACATATGGTTGTGTGCTAAAACTTGTATATATGCATGTTCGTATGTCTATGTGTTTGGATCTGGATGAGTCCTTGCAAAATATTTTAACTTATGAGTGACACAAATTGAAATCTGTTGGGTCCTGTCATGCATATTTGGACTAACCATCTATCTGTTTTCAGAATTGCGACATGCTATTGTTTATGCTAGACTAGTGTATATTCACAAAGCATTGTGATCAACAATTTGAAGACTCTTCACTAGGACTCCTGAATTTTGTGTATTATTGTTAGCCTCCATAGTAGCCGATCAGAAAAAAATAATGAATTACGCATCTGTTGAAAACCTGGGGCACATAATGTGGACCCTGAGAAAGGTCATAATACGTACAACCTCAGAAATATTGAAACGAGGTATTCCTTGGTTGCACCGAAATTTGTCTATCGTGTATGTATTGCCACGAAATTTAGTCGTTGCATTATTTTTCGTGATCGTTGCAACTGTATAAAAATTATTGCAATGAGATATTCCTTGGTTGCACTGTAATGTGTCTATCGCAACGTTTATGTAGGAGATCAATACGACAATCAGATACGGGCTCTTCCAATCCGAACCATTCCAAAATTCTATCTTCGACAACCTGGTTCTTGTTGCAGAGTTCTCCACGAGGGCCTCTAGGGGACCGACCTCCACAGTGATCTCCACGTGGTTCTTGTTGCGGAGATCTGTGTGGCACCACGGCCACGGCCGGTACATACTGTTGTCTTGATGATCTCGTATATATATATTCAATCGTTCGCTGCATGTGCATGCATATTGCTATATCATGATCTAGGTCGATTGAAACATGAACAATGCAGATTAATTAATGGCATCAGACGAAGATCGGAGTTGGATGCGCTTGTCTCGACACTAAGCAGATTGGCATAACAATTTCCGATTTTTTTTTGCAAAAATTTACCGCCTTAGCACGAGGTCGATCTATTGCGTGCCCATGTACTTTGTGTCAATGCATGATCAAACATTCGACCGTGTTTCCCATTCAAATGCATTTGATGAATAGAGGGTTTGCTGATTGTTTCATCGATGATGGTAACATTCAAGACCAAACTAATACTTCATCTCAAGGTCCTGTGAATCAAGATGCTACTGCTGATCTCAATAATCATTATGTAGTACCAACAGCTGATGATACAACACTTTTTTTGGAGAAGATGATGAAGAAGATGGTTGGGATGATAACCCTGCTGCCACTAATACTCTGATTAGGAACATTATCAGTGGGACTATACATCATGGACAAACCAGAGTTGAGGAGGAGGCAGATAAGCAGGCAGAGATTTTTTTGAAACTATTAGAGCAGGCAATGAAGGAATTGTATCCAGGATGCAAAAATGCAACTAAGGTCTCTTTTATTGTGGAGCTTTTTCAGATAAAGTGCATGTATGGCTTAAGTAACGCGGTGTTGGAGGCCATACTTAAGCTCTTTGGAAAGGTTCTCCCCGAAGGGCATTGTGAGGACCATGTGTTGTTCGAGGACCGGTGGTTGGTCGCTTCCTTGTGTGATGAGTGATTGACAACGTTGTGTGGACTGATTCTTGGCTAAGTATTGTAGGTGCAGGTTGCGGCTTGACTGGTGTTGGTGCAGGTGAAGAACAAGCGCGAAAGGTCGTTGCTGGTGAGGCCTCCAAGTGTGAAGAAGACAAGTAGGCTTCGTTCGAGGGACCCGGTGGCCAGCAGGGTCAAGTGCGGGCCGCATGGTGGCATGAACAGTAAGATGAAGTCATGGACGGTTTCTTGGTTGAGCCTCAAAACCAAGGTCGAGCCGGGACTACGTGGGAGCCGAGTCATGAGTGGCAATTGACGGAGGCTACACCAAGTTCGCGGGGTTTCCAGTGGTTCACCAGAAAACCACTAGGTTGCTTGGTTGATCAACAAAGCCAAGACCAAAGAACCGAAGACGGTGCTGCAACAGCTCTAGACTGGTCTGACCGGTGGGTCTGACCGGTCATACTAGTGGGTGCCGGTCTGACCGGTGTGCGACGACGTAGTCCGGAGACTTCGAAGCGGAGGACACGCGTCAGGATCGCGTCGGGATCGCATGGCTTGCGTCGAGGATAAGGAAGGTGCGGTCACCGGGCATCCGTCCGATGGAGAAAATCTGAAGACTTCCAAAACCGCCCTTGAGGGGCTTGTATCCCTAGTTATTAAGTAAGGGTATTTTAGACTTTCGGTTGCCTCCATATAACCCATGAGGTGAGAGGATGGCAACCATCGGTTGGAACCCTAGTTCATTTGCTTTCCTATTTTCCCTTCCTATTTTCTTAGGATTTCCATAGGACTAGCTTGAGAGTTTCATGGTGAGATTTTGTGAGAGGGTTGGATGATCGGGCGGCAAGCTAGACCTTGTATGAACCTTCTTGGTATGTATAGATGATTTGGCGTGGTTCCTCAAGGCTTTGTTGTGTTGTTCCCAGTTGTTCTTGGTGGTGATTTTCGGAGCCCTCTATTGGTAGTTTTTCTCGGTGTGTTTTCAGGACCTTGCTCTTGGGGATTTGATGGGGAAATTCGTGTGAACCCTTCGTGGTTCTTTTGCCTTTGATTCCCCTCCCAAATCCGTGAGTTAAGGGGCTCGATTTTGGGGTTTTCGGTGTTCTAGGGTTAGATGAGTTCTTGGCGGGATTTCTTCAATTCCTCTTGATTTGACAAGTTTTGGTGGGATTAAACTTGACTATGGACTCCTCATGAGGTGTTCCTAATATCCCCAAAGTCTTGTTCAAGTCCATGGAGCGATTCGGGAGATCGAGGCTTGGATTTGAGGGTGTTGACCCACGGGTGCTGTTCATCCTGAGAAGCCCAGGTTACACCGGTCTGACCGGTGCCTCTCACCGGTCTGACCGATGCAATTCTTGTTGGGTTTTTGCTCATGTGAACATTTGGGTATGTTCGCCGTTGTCTCGTGTTGCTTCTTGTTTCGAGTTTGGGTCGGTTTGGAGTTCGGTGAGGCTCCGTTTGGTGTTTTGGGGCTTTCTGGCTGAGACCGGTCTGACCAGTGTGTTGCACCGGCCTGACCGGTGTGGATCCATTCTGTGGAAGTTGCCAGGTTTCACCAGCAGGGACTGGTCTGACCGGTGTTGGTCAGTGGACTCGAGTTTTGGTGTTCCGCTGCGTTCTCGGGTCCGTGAGGTTGGGAGTTGGTTCCTAGGTTCAGTAGCACTCCAGTGGCTACATGGACTTGGCCGACTTGGGTAGTGAGTCGGAGACGTGTGTTGAAAGTCGTGTTCATCTTGTTGGAGTATCCACCTCCTTCGAGAAGAATTTTTATCGGCTTCCATTCACTCCCCCTCTCTCCGGTTCGCCGTATCGGTCCTTCACATTGTATTCCTGACTCCTTGGATAAAGTGCAAAGGGTGGTTCGAGACCTGGGCTTGGACTATATCAAGATACACGCATGCCAAAATGATTGTGTGTTATTTTTTGATAAATACACTAATCTGGAAACATGTCCCATTTGTAAGAAGTCAAGGTGAAAAGTTGTAGAAAAAACCTCTGATAGTAATTGCAGTGTAGTTGGTGCTACTTCTCTTAAGAAGCGGTTACCAGTTAAGATCCTACGCTACTTTTCTCTTATTCCTCGACTGCAAAGAATGTATATGTCAAAGCAAATGTCAAAGGATATGCAGTGGCACAAGAAAGAATTGGTGAATGATGGGAAAATGCGTCACCCTGCTGACTCAAAGGCATGGAAGCACGTGGATTCAGAGTTTAAATGGTTTTCAGAAGAAGGAGGTCGTAACATTAGGCTGGGTCTCGCTTCTGATGGGTTCAATACCTTTGGCATGCAAAGTCTTACGTACTCCATTTGGCCTATCATCCTGGTACCTTACAATTTGCCTCCATGGTTGTGTCAGAAACAATCTAACTGGATCTTGTCAATGTTGATTCCTGGTCCAAAATCTCATGGAATGGATATTGATGTATATTTGAGGCCCCTGATACTGGAGCTCAAGGATCTTTGGAATAATGGTGTTAAAACAAGAGATGCAGGGACTAAGAAGAATTTTAGATTGCGTGCAATACTTTTTTGGACAATAAATGACTTCCCAGGCTATGCTATGTTGTCTGGTTGGAGCAATAAAGGAAAGTTTGCATGTCCATACTGCCACAAACATACTGAGTATTTGTGGTTGAAACATGGGCGGAAGCACTGCTACATGGCACATCGACATTTTTTGCCCCCCCCCGACCATCCATGGCACAACAACGCAGTCAGCTTCAACAACAAGGTCGAAACCAGGGAAGCACCAGAACCACTATCTGGTGCACAAGTACTTGAGCAGTATTCTACTTTTGAACAAGTAGAATTTGGGAAGACCTTGTTATCAAAAAAAGGAAGCGTGACGAAGACAACAGATGCCACACCTGGAGGAAGAAGAATTTTTTTTGAGCTCCCTTACTGGTCTTCTTTGCTCATCAGGCATAATTTGTACATCATGCACATTGAGAAAAATATATGCGAGAGCATACTAGGCACTCTGCTTAAATTGGATGGCAAATGTAAGGATGGGGAGAATGCTCGGCTTGACATGGAGCATCTACGGATATGACCAGATCAGCACCCTGTGATTAAAGATGATAAGTATACCTTTCCATCAGCCTTGTACGAGTTAGATAAGGATGCCAGGGAAAGTTTGTGTGAATTTCTATATGGAGTGAAGATGCCTAATGGGGTTTCCTCAAATATAGGAAGATGTGTTGATGTAAAGTCAAGTAAGGTGTCTGGCTTGAAAACACATGACTACCATCTAATTCTATAGAAACTTTTACCCTTAGTGGTGCGTAGGATTTTGCCAGAAGCTGTTGTCATTGGATTGATTCAGCTTAGTAATTTCTTCGATGCACTATGTTCAAAGGAGCTGGTGGAAGCAGAATTGGACAGGCTTAGCTGTTCAATTAGGGAGGCCATTTGTCGACTTGAGATGATATTCCCACCTGCATTTTTTGATATCATGATCCATTTGCATGTTCATCTAGCTAAAGAAGCTAAACTTGGAGGGCCAGTGTGTTACAGATGGATGTGCCGAGTGGAACGGTACCTACGCACTGTGAAAGGATATGTGAAGAACAAGGCTCACCCTGAAGGTTCAATTGCTGAGGGATACATACTCAAGGAGTGCCTTACATTCTGCTCAAGATTCTTGGACGTGGACACCAAAGACAATCATGTTGATCGACATGAAACAGTTACTGTGAATGAGCCACCATCTGATTTGAGCATTTTTTCAGAAATGGATTACAAGAGGAGAGGACAGACGGTCGAAGAAATTCCACCAAATGAGTTTCGACTATGGTGATGGACGGCCCCACTCCTACACCTACGACGACAAACCAAGATCAAGGAGAAGCTGTTGTTGTGGGGAACGTAGCATCAAGGCGAGAACCTCCCCGACGAGTACAAGTGGATCACCCAGCTTCGAGGATCATTGGCGACTTGAATGAACGCACTACACGGTCAAGGGTTTGAAACAATTCTCATTTCGCTCATGCTGCATTTGTTGCTACTTTTGAGCCCAAAGACATTGGACATACACTATCTGATCATAATTGGGTTAATTCGATGCATGAGGAGTTGGAGCACTCCAGTGGATGCGTGGGCTTGGCCAACTTGGGTAGTAAGTCACAGACATGTGCTGGAAGCCATGTTCATCTTGTTGGAGCCCCCATCTCCTTCGAGAAGAATTGTTATTGGCTCCCATTTACCCCCCCTTCTCTTGTTCGTCGTATCTGTCCTTCAGTATTTTCATAAGCTTTCAACCTCATCTCCTCTAGCTCGCTAATTTGGATCCTTCATTTTACTCCTGCAACGTCTAGATCGAGGTTCACCTCTTTTAGTGCCCAATATGCCTTTTGTTCTAGCTCGACCAGAAGGTGACGATCCTTGCCATAAACAAATTAATGTGGGGTCATACCTATCAGTGCCTTGAACACCGTTCGATATGCCCACAAAGCTCCATCCAACTTCTTTGACTAATCCTTGCCTTCTTTCTCTATAGTCTTGATGAGGATGCTCTTTAGTTGCCTATTCGATGTTTCCGCTTGTCCATTAGTTTGTGGGTGATAAGCCGTAGCCACTCTATGTTCAATCCCTAATTTGGACAAGCACTTCTTGTAGTTCTTCCCAGTGAAGTGCGTTCCTCCATCGCTTATCAAAATTCTTGGGGTACCAAAGTGAGGGAAATCACACTCTTAATCATCGTGATGGATTCTTCTGTGGAAGCTTTACGACATGGGATACCCACTTGGATACATAATCATCCATAACCAGGATGTTCTCAAATCCATGTGAGGTTTTGAAAGGTTCCACGAAGTCAATTCCCCAAACATCGAATAAATCGATTTGTAGATTGTAATTCAAGGGCATAACATTTGTTTGAGATATGTTTCCAGTCCTTTGACATTCGGGGCATGAGGCAACATATATTTTAGTACCTTCATGCATCTCCACCCAAAAGAATCCGCTGGACCATACTTTTGCTTGAGTTCAAAAATGACTATAGTTTCCACTGTACTCCGCCGAATGACACTTCCTCAAAATTTCTTGCCTCTCTTCTCTTGGTACACATCTTCTCATTACTCCATTGTTCCCGAGTTTAAAGAGGTAAGGTGAATCCCAAAAATATTTTCGACACTCGAATATTATCCTCCTTTGAGTGTTTTTATCTAGGTGATGAAGAGGTATTCTCTGAATTGATCGAATGATATTGATCATCCAAGTATCCTTATTGATTATTCAATAGAGGTGGTCATCTCTCATCTTATCCTCTATGGGCTCGTTGTCATCTTGTCTGTGGTTCGTCCTAGACAAATGATCGGCCACAACATTTTCCACCCCTTTTTATCATGAATTTCAATTAACATCGAACTCTTGGAGAAGAAGGATCCAACAAATTAGTATTAGTTTAGCATCCTTCTTAACCAAAAGACACTTGATTGCCACGTGATCGGTGTAGACAATAACTTTCGACTTCACGATGTAAGATCTGAATTTTTCGAAAGCAAACACCACCGCTAAGAACTCTTTTTCCATAGTGGCATAATTTAATTGTGCCTCATTGAGAGTTTTACTAGCATAGTATACAACGTGAACTCAGCCTTCCTTAATTTGCCCTAAAAGCGCTTCTCTTGCTCCTCTTTGCATTGTCACTTGCGTCGCACATGATTTCAAAAGTTTGACTCCAATCCGGAGGTTGAATGATAGGGGCACTCACTAAAGCGTTTTTTATGGTCCGGAATGCCGCTAAGCACTTCTCATCAAAGTCAAAAGCCACATCTTTTTGAAGAAGTTGAGTTAAAGGCTTAGTGATCTTTGAGAAGTCCTTAATGAATCTTCTATAGAATCCGTCAAGGCCTAGAAAGCTCTCAAAGACATAGCGTCCATTGGAGGTGGGAGTTGCTCAACCGTCTCCACTGTAGTTTTGTCCACTTCAATTCCTCTCTCAGATATAACGTGTCCGAGCACTATACCTTGCTTTACCATGAAGTGGCAGTTTTCCCAATTTAGCACTAGAACGACCTCCGTACACCTTGTGAGAACCTTGTCCAAGTTTGCCAAGCAATCCATGAAAGTTTTCCCGTAAATGGAAAAATCATCGATGAACACCTCGACAATCTCCTCGATAAACTCCGAGAACACCACCATCATGCAACATTGAAAAGAGGTTGAAGCAGACCGAAGGGCATCCTTCTGTATGCAAATGTTCCATAAGGGCAAGTAAAGGTTGTCTTGTGTTGATCATCTGGGTGAATGGGAATTTTCATGAACCCTGAGTATCCATGGAGAAAGCAAAAATATCCATGGTTTCCTAACCTCTCGAGCATCTTATTAATAAACGGCAAGGGGAAGTGATCTTTCTTTGTTGCTTTGTTCAACTTTCGATAATCGATACACATCCACCATCCCGTCATGGTTCTTTGCGGTATTAATTCGTCCTTCTCATTCTTCACCACGGTCAAGCCTCCTTTCTTCGGCACACAATGTACGGGGCTCACCCACTCGCTATGTGGCACCGGGTAGATGATTTTGGATCAAGTAGCTTGATAACCTCCTTCTTCACTACCTCTCCCATGGCATGGGTTAGCCTTCTTTGATGGTCCACTATAGGCTTGCATTGCTCTTCCATTGGTATATGATGAGTGCAAAAGGCTGGCCTAAGCCCTTTTAGATTGTTTATTGAATATTCGATCACCTTCTTGTGCTTTTTCAATAAATTCAGCAACTTTTCATTTTCTTCGGGACTCAACTTGTCACTCACAATGACTGGATAAGTTTTGTCTGGGCCCAAAAATTCGTACTTCAATCCCTTGGGCAAAGGTTTGAGATCCACCTCGGGCACGTGGTTCTTCAAGTTTAGTGTCTCCTATGTCTTTCTTCCTCCATGCATCCATCTTGTGGTTCTAATCATTGGATTGGTTCTCCATTGCTCTTTGCAGCAAGTATCTAAGGGTTTCAACAAAACAAAGACTACCTTCCTCCTCTTCTTCTTCATCCTCTGGAGGAAAAGGTGAAGCATGACTAGAAGCACGAAAAATTATATATGTACTTATCTTCATTAAGGTTTATTGTTACTTTGCCTTCTCCGGCATCCAACAGGCATCAACCAATTTAATGAAAGGCCTACCTAAGATTATGTGATCATGATTATCATAATAGGCATCTATAATAAAGAACTTGGTTGGTATGCACTTTTTAGACATGATTACATTAATGTTGCAAGCAATACCTAGAGGTTTTATAGTTCTACCATCTCCCGTAATTAACTTTGTTGAATTTGGAGCTAATTCTAGGTTATGGTTTTGAACTTTATCATAAATCTTGGAGGATAGGACACTTACTTCAGCTCTGATGTCGCATAAAGCCTTGCATTGAATTCCATTATTGATCTCGCAACTCAAGTGTGGGGTTGTTGACGGTGAAAATCCGTCAACCTAGCCATGAGTTTACCTTCGGTGTTGGCATGAGTTTTATACCTTATCCATTGGTACTAACCCCCGTGGTATAACAAGTTCACGTGTGCATGTCGGTTCTGGAGTTTAATGTTTATGCAGGGTTTTAGTGTTGAATGCAAGACTTTCGGGATAAGTTCATCAAGCACCTCATGACAAGACCTTGAAGCTCCGTACAAGTCATGCAATGAAGCAAACTTAACTCCAAGAAGCCAGGGACTTGATCCGAGAAGACGACAGACTCCGAGGACCTGACCAGAAAAGTGCTGAATCTTGCAAGACAAGGAGTTGAGTCCAATTCGGAGAGAAACCGACGACATGGACCTACACGCGAAGGGGGAACATCCGGGAAGCAAGGGAACCGACGTGGAGCGAAGGAGCCCTCGGGCCGGGCCTAGATGGGCCCGGGCCGGCCGGCCCGTCCGGTCGGCCCCGGGCCCATCCGGGGCCCAAATGCCCCCCTCCTTTGCCCTAGCCGCCAATCGGGCTATTTATAGCCCCCCGACCGAGAGCCTCGCGAGCGAGAAGAATTCGTCATCGGCCGCCGAGGAGCGAGAGAAAAGAGGGACACCATCTCGGAGAGGAGAGGGTCGAGCTAGTTGACTAGGGTTCCCCTAGCCGACGTGGGAACCTTGCACGGAAGACCACGTCGGAGTTCCCGCAGCTAGAAGCAAGATCAAGGAAGGATCCCGGTGGTGATCTTGTGTATGTATCATTGTTATAGTTGAATTATCAAGTTGAATCTTTTCCTAGCGATCAAGTGTTTCCTCGAAGATTTCGTTTTTCGATCGGCTTTGCTTATTCCAATTCTATTCTCGAGATAGATTACATAGGGTGTTCTTGTAGCCGCGGTGGCTATAGGTACACGCCGGATCTTCCGAAAGAATCTCGACTTGTCTTTTGACTCGCCCTAAACTCCTCGCATGAATAGGGATACGTTGTGACGAACGGGGGTCTCGAAAGGCGGATGTTTTCGGATTTGGACGAGAAACCACGATTTAAAAAGGCTTCTATTAAGATTCGATTTGCTACTTCTTCTCTTGCTTGGAACTTCAACAAAAGGCTTACCCCGATCCCTCTAGATCGGTTTATCTACCCAATCTTACTTTGTTTTCTCCGGTCTTTAGTAGATTAGATTCGTTTCATGTCTTTTACTTAGATGCATTAGGATTTCTTTTATCGAAGATTGAAGTTACTTGGCTTTATTAGATTAAGTTTTGCGTCACACATTTGTTCCACGGATTCGATACCTTGGGTTCACCACTCGAGGGAAGAAGGGTCCCTTGACTACGACGGGAGACTTGTACGCTTGCGAGTCACAAACGAACTTTGATACAATTATTAACCGTCAACAAGCCCCTTTTTCCGGCGCCGTTGCCGGGGGAACAAGTGATCAAGATTTGATTTTTTATTGCCTTTTTGTAATTTTCAGTTTTCTTTTTGTTTTTATTTTTGCATCTACTAAATTTTGATCATCCTCAAAATACATCTAATCGAGTTTGTCTAACTCTAGTTTTTATAGATTTGTTTTTACTTTCTAGTTTTTTTGCATACTTTGTTTATTGCTAACCCTAACGGAGATGGACGGCTACCTCTCCAACAAACCCAATAATTTTGTGGATGATCCGAAAAAAACTTTACGAGGCCAAGGAGACGCGAAGCACATCAAGCTAAAAAGCTGGATTTTGTAGATTCGGAGTCGGAAGACAAAGGATCGCGAGGAATCTCCGAAGAATGCACCACCTCAAAGTCCTCGAGAGAATCGACTTCCACCGATGGGTGACCAACCACCGCAAGAACGCAAGATTGGGGAGCTATGCACCCCAGACATCATTGACCTACCAATCTTGAACCTTGAGGAGATCGGAAGACCGTTCGAGATCAAGACCTCAACAATCCGCATGGTGCAACATTCACCCTTCACCGGTAAATAGGATCCGAACCTTCACCTCCAAGCATTCATTCAACTATGTCAGACTTTCAACATGGATGGGGTGACTCAAGACCAAATGAGGGCAAGGCTTTTTCCGTTTTCACTACTCGGGAAGGCTTTGCAATGGTTCCACTCTCAACCGGCGGAGACGGTGCAAAATTGGAACACGTTGATGAAGGCTTTCATGAAGGAATACTACTCACCGGGTAAAACTCAAAGCTTGCGTAATAAGATTGCCACCTTTGTTCAATATCCTACGGAAACTATTTCGGAGGCATTCGAGCACTTCAACGAGTACACTCGGGCGGTTCCACATCACAAATTCCCGAAGGAAGACCTCGTGCAAAAGTTCTATCAAGGACTCACCATGGCGTCAAGGACGATCATTGATGCATCGGCGGGAGGATCTATCATCGAGCTTACACCGACGGAAGCTTTCACTCTATTCATGAAGGTCGCGGATAATGACACGTGGGCGTCTTCCAGGCGCCTACACCCGGTTCAACCCACGGGGAACGTCGAAGGAGTCTTGCAAGTGGAGAAGGAGAACATACTTGAAGGCAAGATCGACTAGCTCATGAGGAAGTTGGAGAAGATGGAGATGGAAAAGAAAGAGGCTCAAGACTTGAAGGCCGCCGAAGCAAGGTCCACATGTGAAGAATGTGGAGAGTATGGCCATGTCCGCAAAGATTGTCCGGAGGAAGCCAAAGTGCTCGACTACATGAGGAAGGGAGAATTGCCGAACTTTCGCTACGGGCAAGGTAGGCCTCAATTTAATGCAAGCTCATCTATTCCTAACGCGGTTCCGCTTCGTATACAATTGAAGGAGTTCATGGATGAGCAAGCTAAGATCAACAAGGACACCGTCACCAAGTTCAAGACCATAGACAAGGTGTTGGAGAACATCGATAGCAAAGTGACGGAGGTCGGAAGTTCCAATCATCAAGTGCTCAACATGATGAAGATGCTCGAGACGCAAGTTGGACAACTTGCGGGGCGCCTCACCAATGATGAAGGGAAGCTTCCGGGACAACCCAAATGTCCCGAATCGGCGAAGGCCATTCAAACACGTTTGGGGAAGGAGACCGAAGACCCGGAACGTTCCGCGGGAGCAAGGAAGCTTAAACCATCCACCGAGGTGGAAGGAGTTGCTAAAGAGAAGGTTACGGGGATCGTCACCGAGGAACCTGAATACGAGATGCTGGAGGAAGACACGAGGATACCGCAACTCAAGCCACGCCACTTCCGAGGTAAACTTGACAACCACTTTGAGAAGTTTGTGGAAGTTGTGCGTAGACTTAGCATCAACATGCCATTACTAGATGCCCTACAAGTACCTACATATTCTCGTTACTTTAAAGACATTCTTGCAAATAAATATGAGATAGCAACACTCGGGGTAGATCATGTCAAGATGTCCGAGGAGTGTAGTGCCGCTATTGCTAATGGGCTAGAGAAGCAAAAAGACCCCGGTGCCCCACAATTCCATGTTCAGTTGGTTCTTTCAACTTCGAGAAGGCGTTATGCGACCTTGGAGCTAGTGTGAGCGTCATGCCGAGGGATGTGTTCGAGAAGCTACGCCTACCAATGGAGCCTACGGGAATATGTTTGGAGTTGGGAGACAACTCCATTCGCTATCCCTTGGGCATTGCTGAAGATGTACCCGTGAAGATTGGACACCACTTCATCCCCCGTCGACTTCGTTGTGCTCGAGATGGGAGAGAGGGAGAAGCCGCCGCTCATCCTAGGGAGGCCGTTCCTCAAGACCGTGGGAGCTACTATTGATGTTGGCAAGGGGGAGATCATGTTCGATATCAACGGAGAAAGGAGTTCCTTCAAGTTCCGTCCAAGAATCGAGGCATGCAACATGATTGGAGTGAAGGGAGAACCAAAACAAATGGAGGGGCTGAAAAAGAAGAAGGAGCCGAAAAAAATGAACGTAAAGAAAATCAAAGAAGGTGTTGCATCCGTCAAGACAAAGGAAGAGAAGCCGCCTGTGAAGACCAAAAAAATGACTAAGCCGACTAAGCCGGAAGACAAGCCCGCGCCCAAGATGGTGCGGAAGTGGGTACCCAAGATTGCAACGCCCCCAAAGAGCGTTGATCCGGAGTAATCAAGTGAAGAAGTCTAGCTATAGACTATAAACAAAGCGCTAGGCGGGAGACAACCCGTTTTGTCGAGTCAAGAATAAGCTACCGGGAGGACAACCCGATTCCAGGTTTTTCGAGTATTTTTAATAATTTAGTTTTTGAGTTTTATTACGCAAAGACATTAGACTTAGAATTGGTTGAACAATATTAGAGACATAATTCTTGATTGAATGTTTGCTTTATCATAAACCCTTTGCATGAACCCTCCTATGTGCTTGTTTGTTCTTTTCTTTTCGAGAAACCTCAACCAAACAATTTCAGAACCTAACACAACCTTTCACCCTCATTATGGTGCTGAGGTTGACTTATTTTTCATGCTAAAACCACACGAGTAGAGCCACGATTTATATTTAAGTGTTAATAAAATTCAGCACGTGGTAGAACTCGCGTGAACCTAGAAATCAAAACTTTTGGTTGGTTTTAAAAATCTATATCCTTGGTTTCTCTAGGATTAGCATTTTTCTAAGCCTATTCTAATTTTGTTTTATTCAAAATCTTTCTTATTTAGCCAAAATTAGAACCTAAACCTATGCCCCCATGATCAAGCCGGGAAAATGTCCGCTCTCAACCGATGAAGGCAAACTATACCGGTGAGACCGAAATCGACGTAGTCGAAAAATATTTTCGACTTACATTTGTTTTTAATGGTTTAAAAACTTCTCTAAAATTATGTTTGAGCTCTTGCATGGCTCTGAAAAATATTTTAAATTTCGAATTAGAGGAGTGCTTAACCTTAAACACACCTTAATGGAGGCAATCTAGTTTGAATTAATCATGCATGCACCATTGGATTCTCTTTTATCAACTTTCACCAATTCCACAAGCAAAGGACAAGCATGGTGGGCAGCAAGCATCAACTTTGCAGGAATTTCGTGGTGGCATGTGAAGCAAGTGGAGCTAGGGAGCATGGACATGACCCAAAGCATGGAGCATCAAGTGGAAGGACCAATAATGCAAGAAAAGGAGTGGACGAGAGCGTTTGGGCGGTGCAACTCGTGGAGCACGCGGGCGGGGAAAGTTGCGGGGGCGAAATGATCGTCTTGGAAGAAAGACGAGGCGGGGAGGAGCCGGGGAGGACCCCGGGCCGGCCGGCCCGTGCCGGCCGACCTCACCTACTTAAGGAGCCCCCTAGCTCCCGTTTTCTGCGGCAAGCTTCCCTCTCCTTCCCTTGTTTGTGTGTTCAAGTTTGTGTGCTCAAAACCTCCGTAGACATACCCAACCTTCCCAAGCTTGATAGCTCAAGAAAAAATCCACATCCTTAATCCACTCAAAGTCCACATCCGAAGCAAAGAGTTTAAGTACCTAGTTACCGGTTGCAACCCGGAGTTTTAGTTGAAGAAAAGAGTGCAGCAACCATGTGGAAGAAAACCACAAGTCTCTTCTCCAAGAAGAAGAGTTCGACGTCGTCCAAGCCGTCATCAACCACGTCTTCGAGGAGGCACTCGGTTTCCGAGTCTCCCCGGAGCATGGAGACGGATACGGCACCACCGAGGACGAACGATGCTCTCTTCCTTGGTGGTATGAGGGGCTGCAAGAAGCACTTCCATGAGGTTTACCGAACCTCGTGGGCACACGGAGGAGCAGCCCGCGCCACCACGACGATCGACTCGCTCAACCGCGCCACCTCCTTACACCCCGACATACTCTTCGTACGGCTTCATCATATTGTCGACGGAGGAGGAGGAGAGGCTCTCTAATCTTGAGAAGAGGCTTGTGCCCAACTTCGAGTTCGACGACCAAGCACTCTACACCTTGGGTTTTGGCACCGACATATACTATATGTTGGGGCACCTTGGATGGGTGCAGTTCTCCAATGTAGTATCGGTGGACACCCATTTGGGGTTCGCCTTGGAAATTTTGATGACTATTGCACCCATCATTGATGATGATGGGGTGCAAAGCTTGTCATTCCGTTTGGAGGGAGTCCAACAAGTGGTTCCCTACGAGCACGTTAGGGAGCTGCTTGGATTCCACAAGGGAGCTCTGGAGAAAGTTGACGTGCCACCCGGCATGTTAGCGGGATTTTGGAATATGATCTCCGGAGAAGCCCATCAACAACGTAATTGCATCCGCAACCCCATTATCCGGGTATTTCACTCTTGGATGTGCAAGAGGGTATTGGGGAGGATGAAGGAGACAAAGGTGACCGACACGGAGTTTAA
The DNA here is from genome assembly GCA_947561735.1 of Cenchrus americanus. Taxonomy (NCBI): domain Eukaryota; kingdom Viridiplantae; phylum Streptophyta; class Magnoliopsida; order Poales; family Poaceae; genus Cenchrus; species Cenchrus americanus. The sequence goes on from OX387240.1 coordinate 201,322,950, forward strand.
TTGGCTATACTCGGCTTTAATTGCCAGGCAGCCAATAGACCCCTCTTACCTCATGATCAACCGTTGGTGTTGTGAAGCAACATCGGAGGCGGGTAATATTGGTTCGGGGTGCTATCTCTCCATGTTGGCCTTCTCCTTGCGGCCGGGGATCGCAAGAAACCCCGACCACCTTTTGCGTGGTACCTCTCTCGGCATTGAGTATTTGCGGCAAGGCAAATACATTAGTGGAGATGAGAGAGGAGGTTATCGGTTGGCCATAGTGAACCTACCCCTTCCCAACGAGAGGCTTAGGCTTTTCAACGAAGGGAGAGAAGATTGGTTGGAAGAGGGACTACTTGTCCCTGCAAGGAAGAACAGAAGAGGAAGAATCGTAGAGGAGGGAACATCCTCCACACAAGCGAGTGGAGCACAACCCAATGTGCAACCATTCGGCGGGGTCCCTCCTCCGCCAAGTTATTACGGAGGGCCACATGAGCAAGCATGGGGGGGTGGTGCACCGGTACCCCCACCAAATTATGTTGTGCCCAACGCTAACTTCGCGGAGTCCTACGCTCATCATCCCCAACCACAACAAAGCATGGCCATAATTGGAGGGTATGCTGCAAGAAATGCTCAAAACATCGCAGCCATCCAAGCTAACGCAGCTCAACTTGGTGAAGGCAACGCAAATATTGCCTTTGAACTTGGACGCCTTCACCTTGTGGAGCCAAATCAATTCGTCGGAGGAAATGTCCAATCATATTATGAGCAAGGGTATTATTATCAAGATCATCAACACCAACCACCGGTGGAGGACTAGAAGATTTAGGAACTTTAGTTTTCTTTTCATTTCTTTTTCTCTCGTAATTTTCAGCTTTTGCTTATGTGTGTTTGCGTAGTATTTTCTGTTTTTATTTAAATTTCAGCAAGCATGTTTGTTTATTTTCAGTTTGTATTTCAACTTGATGTCATCATTAATAAAGACACCACCTTGATTATATCATTGGAATAGTTACAAAATTCGTGCCATGATGATATATGATTATAATTGCAGCTTTGTCCATCTTTGTAATTGATTTATGCATGTTTAAACTAGTGCTCTCTTAAAAATACAAATCTGAATTTATTTAAATGCTAGCTTAATTTTCAGCGGAGGTTATGATTAAAATAAAGACCCATAGTGTTTTGTGTGCTCTCAAGTTATGAATAGATTAAAGATGTCTTTTATGCTCAAAAATATCGCTAACCTTGTCACAAATATCGCTTGTGTGTTGCTCAACCTATCCAAAGCCTAATATATATTTGAGTGCATAAACCTAGATGTACAAGATTTATTTTTGAGTGAGTTATTGCAGGCCATGATTTCTCTGGCCCGAGACTAAGAAGCTGGTCATTCCATTTTTGCGTATCTATCTTTTTGCTAGCCTTTTATCCGTGCATTGTGTATCCCCGCATCGGAGATCTCACAAACTTCGCCGGATATCCACCCTTAAACCAAATATCATCTTTTGTGATTACCTCCTTGACCACAACCTATCGTTGAGAATGGATCATCAATTCAAGGAAGATCGCAAGACGGTGCCAACATTGAAGATTTCAAGTATCTCTCCAAGGAAAAATACCCCGGTACCTACCTTATTTTTCGCCTCTTTGCTCGAGGACGAGCGACGTCTAAGCATGGGGGAGGAGGTAGGTACGGTGCAGTTTTAGAGCTAAAAGGGGAATATTTAAAAAAAATGATGAAAGAAAAAAAATCTGGCGACGATCATGACTTTCAAGGTGAAGAAAGAATATATATATATATATATATATATATATATATATATAATGAATGAAAGAAAGAAAGAAAGAAAGAAAGAAAGAAAGAAAAGAATGAGAAATATGAGAAAGAGAAAAAATATATGCGTAAAGTAAACTCCCCGGTTCTCTAAGAGTGCATTCAGGGCTTCAATAAAAGATCCATTCTCATTTTCCAACCATGTGCAATCCGATAACGAGGACTTCCTTGTGCCTCGGGATCACTCTTTGCCATTTCCACATGTCCACACATCTAAAAGTGTGTGTATTTTTCTCTTTCCCCTCCTTGATTTAACATTATTTTCCAATGACCTTTTTGACGAGTCTCGATAAGACCATGAGAAGCTTGTCTTGTTTTGACAACACCTCATTTATAAAATCTTGTTAGGACTAAACTTTCCCAAAGCTCCATATAAAGCCTACCACATATATATGAGAGGGAAAGGAGTAGAATATATAGGCTTGAGAGACAAGTGAGATGAGAGTTCATGAGCAATATACGAGATGATTTAAATTTGTGAACTTGGTTTAGCTTTTCTTTATCTCGTTCTTTATTTCAAAAATTCGAGATCTATTTAAACTTTGTGAGCATGTTAATACTTGTGGGATAGGCTTACTAAGAATCTACCCTCCGTAGAGATGAAGGCTAGCACATTATGGAACTTTAATGAATTAAAATTTTGAGAGCATTATGTTTTCTCATGTGTGATCAAGTGCAAAGTTTAAACATTGTTTGGCAATGATGATATCCATCGAAGGCTTACTCGAGGACGAGCAAGGTTTAAGCTTGGGGGAGATGTTGACGGTGAAAATCCATCAACCTAGCCATGAGTTTACCTTCGGTGTTGGCATGAGTTTTATACCTTATCCATTGGTACTAACCCCCGTGGTATAACAAGTTCACGTGTGCATGTCGGTTTTGGAGTTTAATGTTTATGCAGGGTTTTAGTGTTGAATGCAAGACTTTCGGGATAAGTTCATCAAGCACCTCATGACAAGACCTTGAAGCCCCGTACAAGTCATGCAATGAAGCAAACTTAACTCCAAGAAGCCAGGGACTTGATCCGAGAAGACGACAGACTCCGAGGACCTGACCAGAAAAGTGCTGAATCTTGCAAGACAAGGAGTTGAGTCCAATTCGGAGAGAAACCGACGACATGGACCTACATGCAGAAGGGGGAAACATCCAGGAAGCAAGGGAACCGACGTGGAGCGAAGGAGCCCTCGGGCTGGGCCTAGATGGGCCCAGGCCGGCCGGCCCAGTCCGGTCGGCCCAGGCCCATCCAGGGCCCAAATGCCCCCTCCTTTGCCCTAGCCGCCAATCGGGCTATTTATAGCCCCCTGACCGAGAGCCTCGCAGAAGAATTCGTCATCGGCCGCCGAGGAGCGAGAGAAGAGAGGGACACCATCTCGGAGAGGAGAGGGTCGAGCTAGTTGACTAGGGTTCCCCTAGCCGACGTGGGAACCTTGCACGGAAGACCACGTCGGAGTTCCCGGAGCTAGAAGCAAGATCAAGGAAGGATCCCGGTGGTGATCTTGTGTATGTATCATTGTTATAGTTGAATTATCAAGTTGAATCTTTTCCTAGCGATCAAGTGTTTCCTCGAAGATTTCGTTTTTCGATCGGCTTTGCTTATTCCAATTCTATTCTCGAGATAGATTACATAGGGTGTTCTTGTAGCCGCGGTGGCTAGAGGTACACGCCGGATCTTCCGAAAGAATCTCGACTTGTCTTTTGACTCGCCCTAAACTCTTCGCATGAATAGGGATACGTTGTGACAGAACGGGGGTCTCGAAAGGCGGATGTTTTCGGATTTGGACGGGAAACCACGATTTAAAGAGGCTTCTATTAAGATTCGATTTGCTACTTCTTCTCTTGCTTGGAACTTCAACAAAAGGCTTACCCCAATCCCTCTAGATCGGTTTATCTACCCAATCTTACTTTGTTTTCTCCGGTCTTTAGTAGATTAGATTCGTTTCATGTCTTTTACTTAGATGCATTAGGGTTTCTTTTATCGAAGATTGAAGTTACTTGGCTTTATTAGATTAAGTTTTGCGTCACACATTTGTTCCACGGATTCGATACCTTGGGTTCACCACTCGAGGGAAGAAGGGTCCCTTGACTACGACGGGAGACTTGTACGCTTGCGAGTCACAAACGAACTTTGATACAATTATTAACCGTCAACAGGGGTCGTCTTCTCCTCTTGATCCGATCCTATTGAATAAACTTTGGCGAGGCGAGCGTATGGTGATGCTTCGGGCTTGATCCCCATGATTCCTTTTACCTCAGAAATATGATCCGAATCCACTTCATCATCACTAAAGAGCTTTCGAAAGATCTCAACGGTGGTTTCAAGATCGTATAGATTTTCTGCTTGCCTTTCCGGTGGGAAGTCCACTTCCAAAGCTCTTGCCATCCCCTTTTGGTTAGGGAACGGTCTCCTCTTGTAATTTCTCCATAATCAATTGGAACCCAATCCATTTGCTCGAACTCCCTTAATGGCTTCGCACTTGACATACTCCTTTCGTTTGTTTCATTTGACTTGGCGAAGTCAACGCTTGGGGTAATTCTTGTCTTTGTGTGTACTTCTTCAAGCTTTTCCGGGATTGGTTCCTCCTTCTTGTCTTCTAGGACTGCCTTATTGGAAATTTCAGCGCGCGCCTTCACGTTTGAATCATGTTCTAGCTCTCCTGAAAGTCGTGTTTCCCAATCTCTTCGCATGACCGCCACTTTGCTAATCTTTGTAAAAGTTGAGCGGCTTCCGTGAGTGTTTTCTCCATGACATCCCACCTACACACATTTGAACATGTTCCATGTAACTAGGGGTTAGGGAAAAGAAAAATGTATGCAAGACTACGTCATCGGAGAAGGCTAGTCTTGGTCCTTGTTCGATCAACTCATTAAATCTATTCCAAGCTTGGTCTATCCCTTCCACTTCTCCTTGCTTGAAGGTGATCACTTGCTTCCTTAGATGTTGAACCTTACTTATTGGAAAAAACTTCTCGCAAAATTTCTTTGTCAACTTGTTACAATTCCTTTCAACGTCAAAGGACGCAAAAGAGTACTATGTCTTTGCTTCGCCGGCAAGTGAGTAGGGAAAGAGATTCAACTTGAACAGTTCATCGGGAACTCCTTCTTGATGCACCGTGTTGCATAGCGTTGTGAAATGCTTTATGTGTCTATACAGGTTCTCCGTCTCCATCCCCCTAAATGGGGTTGCTGCCGCCATCTCGATGATCCTAGCTTTGATTTCATACTTGGTCGCTTCAAGCTTCAAATCCGCCTCTTGTACTTTCATGTCTTCACATTGAGGGCTAGCATAATCTCGTAGCAATTTCTCCGGTTCTTCCATAGGGTGGTTGGCGAACGCCACCTAGAAAACAAAATAGAAAAACAAAAACAAAACAAAGTGGTTTTCTAGGTAATAGGGGTTAGATGTTAGCAATAATCAAAATAAATGTGAAATCAAACGATGTAAACTGGCTTGCTCCCCGGCAACGATGCTAGAAAAAGGTGCTTGTTGATAGATAGAACTCGTATCCACCTACGATCAGCAAGCGTATATACCTACACCTTTTTCACCACGGGGATTCCCTAGGTTCTTGTCAATGCGTAGAGCAAGGGGATTACAAGCGTTTGATCTAGCAGTACCTAGTTAACTAACCAAACCCTAACTAAAGATTAATCTAAAGACGATGAGACACACAAGATGTATAAAATACACTTGCCCATAAGGTCTACGATACTTGAACATGCAACCGCTTAGAGATACAAAACTGATCTAATCTACCGGGGGGTTGTGACCATGGTTTCGCCCTTTCCCTCCCCCCGTATTGTCACTACGCGGAGGTATTCATGACTAGACATATGCTGATCACGACATATTGAAGGGTTCTAAGGGAGAAGTGAGATCTATACTCCCAAAAAGGCACTGTACCTAACCTTAAACATGTAAGAATCTTCGACACTAAATGATAGATTAAAACCATAATAGTAGCGATTACATATCAAGATCGTTTACAACCCATGGACAAATGAGAAGATTACCCCATCAAGGCGCTAAGCAAGGTGCCATTGATCATGGTGACACTTCCGACAGTGTCTTGCTTCTCCTCCGTGGGTGTCATGTGAGGGCCTCGATGTCCTCCTCCACTTGTGGTTGCCTCCTTGCACTTGAGCGATCCTTCTCACGAATGATCTCTCTCCGCTCCTTCCTTTCTAGCTTGTGGACGGTCTCTCAGGCGAATGGCTCTCACCCTACGAATGGCGGCGCCTCCACGTACTTAGGGTTGCATCATCTTCACACTAAAGAAATGGGGGGCCGAACCACCACGGAAATGTGCTAGGCCGGCCGGCTTGGGCCGACCGGCCCAAATTAATCTCGGTCCGGTTCGGTCACCCCTTCGCTCCCATGGGTCCTTTTGACATTTTGCACTTTGCCCCCTTCAATTGCATCATTTTGATGATGATATCCTCACATCCAAGATAGAGGGTCTTCTCACATGAAGTTCGATCTTTTACACTTCAATCCACGGGGATATTCCTTTGTAACACTTCGGTCCTTACCACCTGTGGGAGTGATGTCATCATGCACTTGAACACGAATGGGACTCCTCATTTGCTCCTTTGAACTTGTTGTGACTCCATCCTTTTTGTCCATGTTTTCCTGCAAAAACACAACACTTCCAAATGCACATACAAAGATGAACTTGTTATATCATTAGTGTGTCTAGTGGCGGGTTAGTTCCGTAATTGTTGGCGGTCGATTTCCGTCAACCAAGAACACTTGTTATGTTATGGTTTGAACTCCATTATGGAACTAACCCACAACTAGGCATACTAATGATATAACAAGTTCATCGTTGGATGTGGATTTTGGAGTATAGTGTTTTTGCAGGAATTCACATGTTAAATGAGGAAAGATGCAACTAGTTCGGAGAACGTTTTGCAAGACAATCAAGGAGCTCCGACCATGTGCGAACTTGCCCCCAAAGGTGGCAAGGACCAATGTGCTTGAATGGAGAACTCCCGAGGACCGAGATGAAAAGACCGGAAGTTCATGCATAGAGATCCCTCAACTTGATCGCGGTGATGATGACCTCAAAATGACAGAAATGAAGGGGGCCAAGTGCAAAATGCCAAGATGAGCCGCAGGGAGAAGAACGGGCCTGAACTGGCCCGATAAGGCCCAGGCTGGTCGGCCCGTTCGGATTGGCCCAGCCCACTTTTGTAGCGGTTCGGGTCCCCCTTTGCTCGGTGTTAAGAAGATGCAACCCTAATCGCGTGTGCAAGCCACCATTCGCCAGAAACGCCGTCTAGTCCCTCAGAGCCGTCGAGGAAGAGAGAATCGACTACGAGAGAGACCCTTGGGGGAGGACACTCGGGAGAGATCATCACCAAGCCCAAGGGAGGTCGCCACTAGGAAGGAGGACGCCGGGAGCTTGCCACGACGCCGCCGGAGTTGAAGGACAACGAAGGTCCATCTTCATCAGAGGCATCCACCATCTCACGGTGCCATGGCTAGCGTCATGATGGGGTAAACCTTTTGTTTGTCCGTGGAGTTGTAATGGAACTTGAAGTGTAGTCACCTATACATCTTGTTTGGATCATATGTCTATCATATCTTCTGTTGATGTTGCTTAATGTTTTAAGGCTAGCTACCATGCTTTCGGGGTTGCTCCCGTATATCGCGTCAACATATCGTGTTCATTAGGATTAGTATCGATTACCTTTGCGTAGTGACATGTACGAGGGAAGGGAAATTCTAATCCTTGATCACACACCTAGATAGATGGGATCGGGGGTTTACCACGTTTTGGGTGATTGCATCTTCAAGTGCCTAGACTCCATGGGCATATGTTCTTCATACTTGTGCACCTTTAATCTATCTTAAACGTAATCTAGGGTTAGTTTGTCTTTACTTTATAGATTAATCTTTCTATCATAAGTCTTCAATCAACTAGATTAGTGTAGGGTTAAACGCTAGTAATCCCCTTGCTCCTTGGGTTGACAAGAACCTTGGGATCTCCCGTAGGTGAAGAAGGGCATAGGAGATCCGTACACTTATGTATTGAAACTTCATACTAGTTTTACCTATCAACAAGCCCCTTTTTCTGGCGCCGTTGCCGGGGAGCAAGCTAGTTTACTTCGTTTAATCTTTCATTGATTTTGTTGATTACTAACATCTAACCAATTTGTTCTAGAAAAAATACTCGTTTTGTTTTGTTTTCTTTTGATTGTCTAGATGGTGTTTGTTCAAAATCCCTTGGAGGAGCCGAAAAATCACTAAGAGACTATGCTAGCCCGCGATGTGAGGACATCAAGGTACAAGAATCGGACTTGGTTCTCCAAGTGACAAGGTACGAAATCAAGCCTCGAATCATTGAGATGGCAGCAACTAATCCGTTTCGAGTGGTGGAGACAGACAACCCATATAGACATATCCAGCGCTTCATGACACTATGCAATACGGTATGACAAGAGGGAGTCCCCAATGATTGGTTTAAATGGAACCTCTTCCCCTACTCACTTGTCGATGAAGCAATTAAGTGGTATTCATTCGCATCCTTCGAAGTCGAGAAAAATTGGGATCAATTGATAAAGAAATTTTGTGCCAAGTTTTTCCCTATAAGCAAGATTCAACATATAAGGATGCAAGTGATTAACTTTAAGCAAGGAGAAGAATAGGCGATTGATCAAGTGTAAAATAGTTTCAACAAGCTAGTTGAACAAGGACCAAGACTCGGTTTTCCCGGTGATGTACTTTTGCATACATTTTTCTTTTCCCTAACCCCTAGTTGCACGCGATATGTTCAAATGTGTGTAGGAGGGGATCTCATAGAGAAAACACTCATGGAAGCTACCTAACTTCTACAAAAAATAAGCAAAGCGGCGGCCATGCAAAGAGATTGGGAAACACGACTTTCGTGGAGGCCAAAATGTGATACAAGTGTGAGACCACTAGCTAGAATTTTAAGAAATACGGTCCCGGAAGAGAAGAAAGAGGAGCCAATCGTGAAAAAGGTTGAAGAAATTAAACACACGGAAGCTAGAACTATCCCGGAGAGTGATCACGCCGAGACAAGCAAAGCAAGTGAAAGGACTGTGTCAAGTGCGAAGCCACTAAGGGAGTTTGAGCAAATGGATTGGGTACCAATTGATTTTGGAGAAATCATTGACAAGAGAAGACCGTTCCCTAATCAAAAGGGAATGACGAAAGCCGTGGAGATGGACTTTCCGATGGAGAGACATGTGGAACAACCATACAACCTAGAGACAACTGGGGAGGTCTTTCAAAAACTCTTTAGCGAAGAAGAAGTGGATCCGGACCATGTGGCTGAAGAAAAAATGATTAAGGGAAGCAATCTCAAGGCATCACCGTTTGCTCGCCTCACTGAAATTTATGCCATTGGATTCGATGAAGAAGACAAGACATCACCACATATAGATTGCAAGGTTAACAACATTGATTGCAAGGCGTTATGCGACATTGGAGCACAAGTAAGTGTCTTGTCTTCTAAAATTTTTGATGAAATTTATGATCATACCATTGACCTAGTTCAAACCACTACTAAGTTAATCATGGGAGATGGTAGAATTGTTAAACCTATTGGAATTGCTCGAAATCTTGAAGTTTTAATTTCCGGAAAACATATACCAACTAATTTCTTTATTGTTAATGTCTACTATGATAAAAATTATCATGTTATTCTTGGTAGACCTTTTCTCAAATTTGTTAATGCCGTTTTAGATGCTGGAAAAGGAGAAGTAACTATTAATCTTGATGGGGATAATCACACATATAATTTTCTTCCTGCTTCTAGAATTGCCTCACCCCTACCTCGATGACGAAGAGGTAGAGAGCCTTCATTTTGTTGAAACCTTTAGGGATCCATTGCAAAGAGCATTGGAGAATAAAACTAATAATGACCTAGATGAAGAATTAATAGAAGCAACAAAAGGACTAGAACCACAAGATGGAAGCTTAGAGGAAGATAAATTTGAAGACATCGGGGAAATCAAACATGAGGAACCACAAGTTCCAGAGGTAGATCTTAAGCCATTGCCCAAAGGATTAAAATATGAATTTTTGGGGTCGGACAAGACTTATCCCGTGATCGTGAGCAACGAATTGAGTCCCGAGGAGAATGTCATGTTGCTGAATTTATTGAAAAAGCACAAGAAAGTGATAGGATATTCGATAAATGACCTCAAAGGACTTAGCCCAGCATTTTGCACTCACCGCATACCTATAGAGGATCAATGCAAGCCCATGGCGGACCATCAAAGGAGGTTAACCCATGCCATGTGAGGGGTGGTGAAGAAGGAGGTTATCAAGTTGTTAGATGCCGGAATCATCTACCCGGTGCCGCTTAGTGAATGGGTGAGCCCCGTACATTGTGTGCCGAAGAAAGGAGGTTTGACCGTGGTGAAGAATGAGAAGAATGAACTAATACCGCAAAGAACCATGACCGGATGGAGGATGTGTATTGATTATCGTAAGTTGAACAAAGCAACAACAAAAGATCACTTCCTCCTACCGTTCATCGACGAGATGCTTGAGAGGTTAGCAAACCATGCATATTTTTGCTTCCTTGATGGATACTCGGGGTTCATGCAAATTCTCATTCACCCGGATGATCAACATAAGACAACATTCACTTGCCCTTATGGAACATTTGCATATAGAAGGATGCCCTTCGGTTTATGTAATGCTCCAGCCTCTTTTCAACGATGCATGATGACTGTATTTCGGAGTTCATCGAGCAAATAGTCGAAGTATTTATGGATGACTTCTCCTTTTATGGGAAAACTTTTGGGGATTGTTTGGCAAATTTGGATAAAGTTCTTACAAGGTGTGGAGAGGTTGACTTGGTGCTAAATTGGGAGAAATGTCACTTCATGGTGAAACAAGAAATAGTGTTGGGACACGTGATATCTGAGAGGGGGATTGAAGTGGACAAGGCCAAGGTTGAAGCGGTTGAGAAGCTTCCACCACCGACAAACATCAAATCTTTGAGGAGTTTCTTAGGCCATGCGGGATTCTATAGGAGATTCATCAAGGATTTCTCAAAGATTAGAAAGTCGTTGACTAATCTTCTCCAAAAGGATGTGCCATTCAATTTTAATGAGAAGTGCTTGGCAGCGTTCCGGACACTAAAGAGAGCTCTCATAACCGCACCTATCATTCAACCGACCGATTGGAGTCAACCATTTGAGATCATGTGCGACGCTAGCGACTATGCCGTTGGGCCGTGTTGGGACAATGAAAAGAAGGCAAGGTACATGCTATATATTATGCTAGCAGTTAATGGAGCTCAATTGAATTATGCAACAACGGAGAAGGAATTGCTTGCGGCAGTATTTGCTTTCGAAAAATTCAAATCCTATATTGTGAATTCTAAAGTAATCGTCTACACCGATCATGCGGCAATCAAGTATCTCTTGTCTAAAAAGGATGCCAAGCCAAGGTTGATTAGGTGGATCCTTCTCTTGCAAGAGTTCGATGTGGAGATTCGGGATAAAAAGGGGTCGGAAAATGTTGTGGCCGACCATCTATCAAGAATGAATCATGAGGATGATAAAGAGCCATCGAAGACAAGATGAGAGATGATCATCTATATCGCATCCTTGACAAAGACACTTGGATGATCGATATTATTCGAGCCATACGAAAGATACCACTTGATCACTTAGATAAGAATTCTCAAAGAAGGGTGATGGCCGAGAGCCAAAAATATTATTGGGATGCACCTTACCTCTGTAGGCTTGGAGCGGATGGAGTCTTGTGAAGGTGCGTACCAAGGGAAGAAAGACTCTAAATATTAAGGAAGTGTCACTCGGGCGAGTATGGAGGACACTATGGACATTTTAGGACTCAAGCAAAAGTATGGGCTAGTGGGTTCTATTGGCTGAAAATGCATCAAGATTCGAAAAGTTACATTTCTTCTTGTCCGGAATGTCCAAGAACGGGGAATATATCACAAAGGAATGCTATGCCTTTAAATTATAACTTGCAAATTGATCTATTCAACGTATGGGGAAATGACTTCATGGGGCATTTCACAAATTCAAATGGATATGATCACATATTGGTAAATGGTTGATTATGTATCCAAGTGGGTAGAGGTCATCCCTTGTCGAAGAGCTTCAACGGAGGAATCTATATCAATGATCAAGAATGTTATATTCCCGCGCTATGGAGTCCCACGAATTTTGATAAGTGATGGAGGAACACACTGCACGGGAAATAGTTTTAGGAAGTGCTTGTCCAAGTTGGGAATCGAGCATAGAGTGGCCATGGCTTACCATCCACAAACCATTGGTCCAGCAGAAACTTCAAATAAGCAACTCAAAGTATTTTTAATAGGACCGTTGAGAAGGGAGGTAAAGATTGGTCGAAAAAGTTGGACGAAGCATTATGGGCATATCGGACGGCACATAAGACACCAATAGGTATGACACCATATCAATTTGTCTATGGTAAATCTTGTCATTTGCCTTTGGAATTAGAGCACAAAGCATATTGGGTGATAAAGGAGATGAATCTTGATGTGGATGCCGTGAGAATCAAATGAAGAATTCAAATAAGTGAATTAGAAGAGATGAGGCTTAAGGCTTATGAGAGTGCAACCATCTACAAGGAAAGAATGAAGCGATGGTATGATAAAAGACTTCAACCGAAGGAATTCAAAGAAGACGACAAGGTCCTCCTCTTTAACTCAAAGTTCAAGATATTTAGAAAAGGCAAATTGAAAAGCAAATGAGATGGACCGTATGTTGTCCACTTGGTCTCGCCAAGTGGAACGGTAACGATTATGGATATAAAAGGATACCAATATGTGGTTAATGGACAGCGATTGAAGGTTTTTCTTGAGCCCGACGTCGTGCCCATCGACTACATTGACATATGCACCATGGAGGATGAGCCCGAGCGTCAAGCCTAAGACGTAAAACAAGGTAACTTTTATGTAAATAAATTTTCATTTTCTTTTCTTATTTTTATCAAGTGCTTTTCGCGATTTTAGTTGGACCTTTTCACCGCATAGACTAGTATGCACGAAACACAGAGGCCTACAGAAGATGGGCCACGGGGGCCCAAAACCAGGGGGTAGGCCGGCCGGCCCCTGCCGACCGGCCCAGCACCTCCTTGCCTCGGTTCATGCTTTATTTTCTCTGGGACACGACACGGTTTATTTCCAATCTTTGCCGACCCTTTTAGCAACTTAAAAAATAGGAAGGATAGGGTTTCGGCTGAGTTTTTCCCGAACGAGTGGTTCTCTTCTTGAGGGAAGTTTCTTTAGGTGTAGTAGCTAGCTTTTCTTCCTCTTTTACATCTTGAAAAATTATGACGAGGACGTCGTAAGATCTAAGCGTGGGGGGGGGGCAGCTAGCTCTTTTAAAATTTTTGCTCAAGTGGTGGAAGGTAGAGTCTTAAAGTCGAGTCAAGTTTGAGTCTTGTTTTTAAATTTTTAGCTCGTGTTTTGTCTTAAGTTAGCGTTGAGTCAAGAAAAAGAAATAAAAAAAGTCTTATAGTTTTTGTGTCATGCAAGTCTTTTGTTTCTTTTACTTGTTATGTCTTTCTTTTGTCCTTATTATTTGAGCATGAGCATTGTGAATAATTGTTTACCGTGGTGCCTAGTGGAAGTTTACCTTTGAAAGTATCCATGCTCAACTTTGATCTAGGACCTTACTTTGGCTATGCTTTGAGTAATACTAATAATGGAGGTATTTATTTCTGAAAATTATAAAAAACCCCTTGCAATGAAGATTAGCGCTTTCTTTCTCCAAGTTGAGAGGCAAGTCTATCCTATACAAGGCCTAAACTATATATACATACTCCACCATAAGTGTTGTTTAGCATGATGAACTGGGTTAGGACTTTACTCTTTTGGGAGGTCTAATTTAAAGCAATGATCATGTCCTTGATGTCATATCTTTTATTGCTAGCCTCATCATATATTCGGTAATGGGAATTTCACATTGAATGCCCCATTCATCGCCGGATTCCATACCCGAAACCATAAACATCTTTTTATCATCTTATTCCTTGAACACAACCCATGTCCGACAATTTGTTCAATTTTTAGGTAAGGTTTTATTTAAAATTCAGATTGGTATTCATAGCAAAAAGATGGGCGAAAGGCTTCGGAAGAGAAGATAAAGATAAAGATGTGCACACATAAGAAAAAAAAGAGAAAAGGGAGAGAAGAAAGAAAAAAAAGAAAAGAGAAAGAAAAAAAAGAAAAGAGAAAGAAAAAAAAGAAAATATAGAAAAATCCAAGGCAATGCAAGAAGGATATAATGAGGGATGTTAAGTCAAGTGAAAATCAAGATAAGTGCGAGGAAGGATGCGATGATGTTGAGAACGAATCTTCGATATTCCATATCATGTGCAATCCGACATCGAGGACATCATTAGTGCCTTGAAGTCATTATTCTTTTTCCCTTTGCACATGTCCACCATTCTAATTCTTCTCATCCTTGATACCCTTACAGATGGTTTAACTCTCATGATCATTGGCTTGGAAGGTGAACGGCCACTAGAGGATTTTTTAGCTCGATAATACTTGTGCTAACTTCACTAGCCATACCTATAGCTCCACCTTACGTTATAAATGAGAGACTTATGGTAGGTGAGAGTTTATGAAATTATCTTGGATAGCCACTTTAAATGAGTGACATGTGAGAACTTGGAGGAGGACTTTGTCTAATGCTTTATGCAGGAATTTTATTTCTACAAGCTTGTGAAAACACTACAATGTTTTCCCACTATTGCAACAGAACCCTTAGGCAACACCACAAATTTGGTTGCATTAGGGGGTACTATGGCACCGAAACAGTGATTTTGTGGTAATATGCGTGTTTATTGCTACAAAAATTTTGAGTTGCAATATTTATTTTTTGTGTTGCAATAGGTTGACGCTAATGCACCCATTATGAGGATTTGTGTTGCATTTGGATGGAAATACTGCTCCCCCATTTTTGTGTTGCATTAGCATGTCGTGAGTTGTAATAGAAAGTTGCTATGGCCACGGTACTAGGCTTGGTTGTGCTTGAACGGCTATATCGCAACATCTTATTTGGGTTGCAAATATATCTTTACGGTGTTGCAACAGGTTGGCGCTAATGCACCCATTATTCAAAATTGTGTTGCATTTGGTAGGAAATACTACTACCCTATTTCTGTGTTGCACTAGAAATTCGCGTGTTGCAATAGAAACTTGCTATGGCTACCATACTAAGGTTGGTTGCGTTTGAACGGCTATATCGCAACGTCTTATTTTGGTTGCAAATATATCTCTGCATTGTTGCAATACAAGGAAGGCTATTGCTTCATTTCTAGCCTCAAGGAGGAATATCGTGTACGTATTGCCACGAAATTTGTTTTGATGAAAAAATCTGCTATGGGGTTGTAGCGAAATTTAAAATGCGATTTAATAAATAAATGTTATTATGAAAAATCTGAATTTTAACAATATGGTATGGACTATATGTACCATTAAAAAAGAAAGGATTTGTTTAGATGAAAAAATGGTGTGCTATGGGGATGTGGGCTAAGCCAGACCCCAACAGGCTCAACAGGCGAGCGTAAAGCCCAGCGAGCGGGAGCCCGAGTGGGCCAGCCAGCCCATTAAGCCCCATAGCACAAGTAGCAAGCATTAGTTGATGATGGTAATTCGGAGTTCGAAAGCACAAGCACGCCTCCCCTTTTAAGCTGGGATACCCCCTTCTCAATTTACGGGGTGGCACTAAAGGTACTGGAGTGTGACGCTGCTGCAAAAATGTCAAATGGGCTGGTGAGAGTAATAAAAACAAGGATGTGCTGGCCCAAATTGTCTATAACCTTCAGCTCCCCCACCCCCAATACACTTTACTCCCAACCATCCCCCCTCGTCGGCTCCAACCGACACGTCCACATCGAGATGCCCCGCATCGTGGTTTCCCCTGCGGCAAGTGGCGATAGCGGCCGGAGTGGCCGCATCTAGCCTTCCCAGACCAGCGGTGGGCGCGGACGGAGGGGCCGCAACGCCGCAACACAGCCGAGCGGCCACCGCGGCAAGCGGGGCCGCATCGAGGGGATCCGAGGAGAGCGGCGGCGGCGGACGGGCGGGGGCCGCACCGACGGTTTTCAGGTGAGCGACGGCGGCGTACGGAGAGGCCACAACTCCACCACGTAGAAGCACGATGCACGCGGGCAGTTCAAGTGTACCACACCACCGACCTCGTCATCCTCTGGTACGGTCGGCGGCACACCAACCCTGTCGTCCCCTAGTACGGACGACGCCGCCACCTCCTCATCATCGTCTGACGGCCCGCATTGCCAAGTCGATCAATCTAGCAAGGGTAAGCAGGCCCTAGTCAGATGCAAGCGTTCCAGAAGTGAAGTGAGGTACACTGCCCTTCCCTCTTTGACTTTCCAGGAATCGTGTGACTCCTTTTGCAATTAGAAAAAATGTTAGTAGTTCATAGTAATAAAAATTTCCTACTAGATAATGATAATTGTGTTTTTGTGTGGATCCATCTCACCCCATACTAGATAATGATAATGATAATTGGCTTGATTTCTTGCCATCTTTTGCTGTGAATCTGACCTGTGTACATTTGATCACATTGCTGAAAACAAAGCCAGCCAAATGAACGCAGGTTGTCCCATTTAGTAGGTTAGGACTTTTCTGACAGCTAGTAGGGGGATCACTGGTAAATTGGTATACATTATGAGTCAAGAGATTGAATAGGCTATTTTAAACAAAAAAAACAGCAAATTGTTTTGTTTGGTCAGGCTAGTGAACACTTCTAATCAGGTCAGGATTATCATTACGGACTCGGATGATGAGCAGGACAATAGCAAGAAACCATCTCTATCGAAAGCTTCGGGATCATCAAAAAGAAAGCTGTATTTTTTTGACTATTTGGCTACATTGGCCACTACTGTTGTAACAGATTTCATGTTAGTAACTTGTGTTTGTTGTTTGCCATAGCAAATGCCCTTGCGCCAAATGGTTCAGCAGCTGAAGGAGTGCTATGATGATTTGCGGGAGCAGATTGAGAACCTAAGCGTGCACATTGCTGGAACGCAGGAAGACATGGAGATGACCCTGAAGGAATTCATGGAGACTGTTGCTGACAAGTTAGAAGTGATGGCAAAGAAGATCCGTAAGCTTCAGGATAAAGTCAATCGCAAGTAGTAGTAATCTAGCTTAGTACGTAACATAACCAGGTCCTAGGTGAATGCTATGCAGATGCTGGTGAGTGGTCTAAGAATGGATGTGTATGTGGCAACATCTAAGTATGCCAACATGTAAGTAATAAATTTGAACCTCTATATTGTAATTGTAGTACTTCGTGTACGTATGGTTGTGTGCTAAAACTTGTATATATGCATGTTCGTATGTCTATGTGTTTGGATCTGGATGAGTCCTTGCAAAATATTTTAACTTATGAGTGACACAAATTGAAATCTGTTGGGTCCTGTCATGCATATTTGGACTAACCATCTATCTGTTTTCAGAATTGCGACATGCTATTGTTTATGCTAGACCAGTGTATATTCACAAAGCACTGTGATCAACAATTTGAAGACTCTTCACTAGGACTCCTGAATTTTGTGTATTATTGTTAGCCTCTATAGTAGCTGATCAGAAAAAAATAATGAATTACGCATCTGTTGAAAACCTGGGGCACATAATGTGGACCCTGAGAAAGGTCATAATACATACAACCTCAGAAATATTGAAACGAGGTATTCCTTGGTTGCACTGAAATTTGTCTATCGTGTATGTATTGCCACGAAATTTAGTCATTGAATTATTTTTCGTGATCGTTGCAACTGTATAAAAATTATTGCAACGACGTATTCCTTGGTTGCACTGTAATGTGTCTATCGTAACGTTTATGTAGGAGATCAATACGACAATCAGATACGGGCTCTTCCAATCCGAACCATTCCAAAATTCCATCTTCGACAACCTGGTTCTTGTTGCAGAGTTCTCCACGAGGGCCTCTAGGGGACCGACCTCCACGGTGATCTCCGCGTGGTTCTTGTTGCGGAGATCTGTGTGGCGCCACGGCCACGGCCGGTACATACTGTTGTCTTGATGATCCCGTATATATATATTCAATCGTTCGCTGCATGTGCATGCATATTGCTATATCATGATCTAGGTCGATTGAAACATGAACAATGCAGATTAATTAATGGCATCAGACGAAGATTGGAGTTGGATGCGTTGCCTCGACACTAAGCGGATTGGCATAACAATTTCCAATTTTTTTTGCAAAAATTTACCGCCTCAGCACGAGGTCGATCTATTGCGTGCCCATGTACTTCGTGTCAATGCATGATCAAACATTCGACCGTGTTTCCCATTCAAATGCATTTACTGAATAGAGGGTTTGCTGATTGTTTCATCGATGATGGTAATATTCAAGACCAAACTAATACTTCATCTCATGGTCCTGTGAATCAAAATGCTGCTGCTGATCTCAATAATCATGATCTAGTACCTACAGCTGATGATACAACACTTTTTTTGGAGAAGACGATGAAGAAGATGGTTGGAATGATAACCCTGCTGCCACTAATACTCTGATTAGGAACATTATCAGTGAAACTATACATCATGGACAAACCAGAGATGAGGAGGAAAGCAGGCAGAGATTTTTTTGAAACTATTAGAGCAGGCAATGAAGGAATTGTATCCAGGATGCAAAAATGCAACTAAGGTCTCTTTTATTGTGGAGCTTTTTCAGATAAAGTGCATGTATGGCTTAAGTAACGCGGTGTTGGAGGCCATACTTTAGCTCTTTGGAAAGGTTCTCCCCGAAGGGCATTGTGAGGACCATGTGTGGTTCGAGGACAGGTGGTTGGTCGCTTCCTTGTGTGATGAGTGATTGACAATGTTGTGTCGACTGATTCTTGGCTAAGTATTGCAGGTGCAGGTTGCGTCTTGACTGGTGTTGGTGCAGGTGAAGAACAAGCGCGAAAGGTCGTTGCTGGTGAGGCCTCCAAGTGTGAAGAAGACAAGTAGACTTCGTTCGAGGGACCCGGTGGCCAGCAGGGTCAAGTGCGGGCTGCATGGTGGCATGAACAGCAAGATGAAGTCATGGACGGTTTCTTAGTTGAGCCTCAAAACCAAGGTCGAGCCAGGACTACGTGGGAGCCGAGTCATGAGTGGCAATTGGCGGAGGCTACACCGAGTTCGCGGGGTTTCCAGTGGTTCACCAGAAAACCACTAGGTTCCTTGGTTGATCAACAAAACCAAGACCAAAGAACCGAAGACGGTGCTGCAACAGCTCTAGACTGGTCTGACCGGTGGGTCTGACCGGTCATACTAGTGGGTACCGGTCTGACTGGTGTGCGACGACGTAGTCTGGAGATTTCGAAGCGGAGGACACGCGTTGGGATCGCATGGCTTGTGTCGAGGCTAAGGACGGTGCGGTCACCGGGCATCCGTCCGATGGAGAAAATCTGAAGACTTCCAAAACCGCCCTTGAGGGGCTTGTATCCCTAGTTATTAAGTAAGGGTATTTTAGACTTTCGGTTGCCTCCATATAACCCATGAGGTGAGAGGATGGCAACCATCGGTTGGAACCCTAGTTCATTTGCTTTCCTATTTTCCCTTCCTATTTTCTTAGGATTTCCATAGGACTAGCTTGAGAGTTTCATGGTGAGATTTTGTGAGAGGGTTGGATGATCGGGCGGCAAGCTAGACCTTGTATGAACCTTCTTGGTATGTATAGATGATTTGGCGTGGTTCCTCAAGGCTTTGTTGTGTTGTTCCAAGTTGTTCTTGGTGGTGATTTTCGGAGCCCTCTATTGGTAGTTTTTCTCGGTGTGTTTTCGGGACCTTGCTCTTGGGGATTTGATGGGGGAAATTCGTGTGAACCCTTCGTGGTTCTTTTGCCATTGATTCCCCTCCCAAATCCGTGAGTTAAGGGGCTCGATTTTGGGGTTTTCGGTGTTCTAGGGTTAGAGGAGTTCTTGGCGGGATTTCTTCAATTCCTCTTGATTTGACAAGTTTTGGTGGGATTAAACTTGGCTATGGACTCCTCATGAGGTGTTCCTAATATCTCCAAAGTCTTGTTCAAGTCCATGGAGCGATTCGGGAGATCGAGGCTTGGATTTGAGGGTGTTGACCCACGGGTGCTGTTCATCCTGAGAAGCCCAGGTTACACCGGTGTGACCGGTGCCTCTCACCGGTCTGACCGATGCAATTCTTGTTGGGTTTTTGCTCATGTGAACATTTGGGTGTGTTCGCTGTTGTCCTGTGTTGCTGCTGTTTCGAGTTTGGGTCAGTTTGGAGTTCGGTAGGCCTGTTTGGTGTTTTGGAGCTTTCTGGCTGAGACCGGTCTGACCAGTGTGTTGCACCGGCCTGACCGGTGTGGATCCATTCTGTGGAAGTCACCAGGTTTCACCAGCAGGGACCGGTCTGACCGGTGTTGGTCAGTGGACTCGAGTTTTGGTGTTCCGCTGCGTTCTCGGGTCCGTGAGGTTGGGAGTTGGTTCCTAGGTTCAGTAGCACTCCAGTGGCTGCATGGACTTGGCCGACTTGGGTAGTGAGTCGGAGACGTGTGTTGAAAGTCGTGTTCATCTTGTTGGAGTATCCACATCCTTCGAGAAGAATTTTTATCGGCTTCCATTCACTCCCCCTCTCTCCGGTTCGCCGTATCGGTCCTTCACATTGTATTCCTGACTCCTTGGATAAAGTGCAAAGGGTGGTTCGAGACCTGGGCTTGGACTATATCAAGATACACGCATGCCAAAATGATTGTGTGTTATTTTTTGATAAATACACTAATCTGGAAACATGTCCCATTTGTAAGAAGTCAAGTTGAAAAGTTGTAGAAAAAACCTCTGATTGTAATTGCAGTGTAGTTGGTGCTACTTCTCTTAAGAAGCGGTTACCAGTTAAGATCCTACGCTACTTTTCTCTTATTCCTCGGCTGCAAAGAATGTATATGTCAAAGCAAATGTCAAAGGATATGCAGTGGCACAAGAAAGAATTGGTGAATGATGGGAAAATGCGTCACCCTGCTGACTCAAAGGCATGGAAGCACGTGGATTCAGAGTTTAAATGGTTTTCAGAAGAAGGAGGTCGTAACGTTAGGCTAAGTCTTGCTTCGATGGGTTCAATACCTTTGGCATGCAAAGTCTTACGTACTCCATTTGGCCTATCATCCCGGTACCTTACAATTTGCCTCCATGGTTGTGTCGAAACAATCTAACCGGATCTTGTCAATGTTGATTCCTGGTCCAAAATCTCATGGAATGGATATTGATGTATATTTGAGGCCCCCGATCATCGGAGCTCAAGGATCTTTGGAATAATGGTGTTAAAACAAGAGATGCAGGGACTAAGAAGAATTTTAGATTGCGTGCAATACTTCTTTGGACAATAAATGACTTCCCAGCCTATGCTATGTTGTCTGGTTGGAGCAATAAAGGAAAGTTTGCATGTCCATACTGCCACAAACATACTGAGTATTTGTGGTTGAAACATGAGCGGAAGCACTGCTACATGGCACATCGACGTTTTTTGCCCCCCCCCGACCATCCATGGCACAACAACGCAGTCAGCTTCAACAACAAGGTCGAAACCAGGGAAGCACCAGAACCACTATCTGGTGCACAAGTACTTGAGCAGTATTCTACTTTTGAACAAGTAGAATTTGGAAAGACCTTGTTATCAAAAAAGGAAGCGTGACGAAGACAACAGATGCCACACCTGGAGGAAGAAGAATTTTTTTCGAGCTCCCTTACTGGTCTTCTTTGCTCATCAGGCATAATTTGTACGTGATGCACATTGAGAAAACTATATGCGAGAGCATACTAGGCACTCTGCTTAAATTGGATGGCAAATGTAAGGATGGGTAGAATGCTCGGCTTGACATGGAGCATCTACGGATACGACCAGATCAACACCCTGTGATTAAAGATGATAAGTATACCTTGCCATCAGCCTTGTACGAGTTAGATAAGGATGCCAGGGAAAGTTTGTGTGAATTTCTATATGGAGTGAAGATGCCTAATGGGGTTTCCTCAAATATAAGAAGATGTGTTGATGTAAAGTCACGTAAGGTGTCTGGCTTGAAAACACATGACTACCATCTAATTCTATAGAAACTTTTACCCTTAGTGGTGCGTAGGATTTTGCCAGAAGCTGTTGTCATTGGATTGATTCAGCTTAGTAATATCTTCGATGCACTATGTTCAAAGGAGCTGGTGGAAGCAGAATTGGACAGGCTTAGCTGTTCAATTAGGGAGGCCGTTTGTCGACTTGAGATGATATTCCCACCTGCATTTTTTGATATCATGATCCATTTGCATGTTCATCTAGCTGAAGAAGCTAAACTTGGAGGGCCAGTGTGTTACAGATGGATGTGCCTAGTGGAACGGTACCTACGCACTGTGAAAGAATATGTGAAGAACAAGGCTCACCCTGAAGGTTCAATTGCTGAGGGATACATAATCAAGGAGTGCCTTACATTCTGCTCAAGATTCTTGGACGTGGACACCAAAGACAATCATGTTGATCGACATGAAACAGTTACTGTGAATGAGCCACCATCTGATTTGAGCATTTTTCAGAAATGGATTACAAGAGGAGAGGACAGATGGTCGAAGAAATTCCACCAAATGAGTTTCGAAAGATGAGGCACTACATAATTTGCAATTGTGATGAAGCTGGACCATATGTCGAGTAAGATACACTACTCAACATCATTTGTTGCTTTTAATTTTAAATTTCAAACTAACGGTAATATTCATTTGTGTGCAGCGAGCATTTGAAAGAACTGAAGGTATATGGAACCAGAAATCTTGATCAGCGACATGAGGCTCAACTCCTAAGATGGTTTGAAAGCAAGATCAGAGGTCTACATGCTAGAGGGGAAGTAAGTTCATATTTATTTGCACTTGCTCAAGGACCGAATCCCCGACCTCGTACATTGAATAGATGTCATTTCAACAATTGGCTGTTTCGAACCGTTAACATGGAGAAAACCTTTGTGACAAAAAACAGTGGTGTGCTTGTCAAGGGTGAGGCAAAAGCCACGAACTGGTATGGGGTGATTAAAAGAATGATCTCACTGGAATTCCCTGAACAAAAAGAAGTTATTCTGTTCCAGTGTGACTGGTTTGATGTGCCTCTTGACACAAGTACCAACAGAGGCACAGGATACAGTAAAGATAAATTTGGGATCATTGACATCGATACTACACGACACAAATTTAGGAATGAACCCTATATTCTGGCAACACAGGCAGAATTGGTGTTTTATGTGAATCTGGTGAACAAACCGGGTTGGAGCAGTGTTATTTCAATGAAACCAAGGAACTTGTCTGCCATGCCTAAATTAGATCTTGAGGACTCACTTGTTGTGGGTATCGAGGTATTAATTTGCTCGATGAACACCAGGATTTGACAAATTGGTCTAGATCGGACAAAGAAGGCACAACCTGCGATGTCTCAGTTATTAATCAGGTTCGGGCCGAGGCGGTTGATGAACCAGACGATGACATATTTGATGTTGATGGTGAACATGATGCAAATGACATGTACATTGATGATGGAATTGTTGCACCAATCGTTCAAGATGCCCAAGATGATGAGTTTTTCAATTGATACTTAGTCGTTTTTTCTTTGGCGTGTTAAGAGGAAATTTATTCTTGCCTTGACACTTTAGGGCAGGGTGAGGAAGATCAACTTTTTACGTAAATGAGATCAATATGTACATTAAGTACCAATATACAAGTTCGACCGTAGTCATGACTTAGATGTTGCCATTATTTACTACTTCTGGAAGACTTTGGCATAAAGCTTGGAGATCTTCTTCTCCATCGCATCTAACTTGCCACCTACATTCTCCATGAATTTTGTGAGGGCCATTTCCATGGCTTCATGAGCTCCATCTACTTGGAGGCCTATACTCTCGATCTGCTCACGCAAATCGTCATAGAGATCCTTCAGCTGCTGAACCTTCTGACGCAATGGCAGTTTCTACAACAGCCAATAAGCTTAAATTAGTAACTTAAATTTATTTCTGAAAATGTTGTGCTTAGAACATATGTGCATAGCTGAACATATACTGAGAACAACTCCAACATTGTTGTTAAATCCGCTTAGTGAGCTAAAAATGAAAAAAATGCAAAACAAAACTTCATTCAAACTAATTTGGGTCGCTGATCAATTAATCAACCAGAGATGATTTCTGTCAACCAATGTACTGTTATGGATAGGGAGAGAGGGGGTTTTGGCGGTCTACCTCACATCACTTCGACAACGCTTGGATTCGACTAGGGCCTGCTTACCCCTAACCGATGGCTCAACTTGGGTATTGAGGCGGTGTCAGAGGCTTGAATCGCCCGCGTGCGTCGCGCTTCTAGGTGGCGGCATTGTGGCCCCTCCTACCACTTGTGCTACTCAGTCCACGGCTGCCGCTCGCCTGCGCTGTAGCGGTACGGACCCTCCCTCCGAGACCGTCGATTGCCTGCGCGGCGGCGCTACCGCACCTCACTCCGGTGGCCATGTTGAAGTGGATGCGTCGGAGCCTCCGATGGGGGAAGGGGAATTTCTGAAGCTTCGAGGGGATTGGGGATCGGAGATGACTCGCTATGTTAACAGACGGTTTGGGCCAGCCGGTTGGCATTGTATTCCTTTACACCAGCCCATTAGTGTTATTTCCAGCGGCGTTTCATTATACTACGTTTACTCCCAGACTGAAACCTGAGAAGGGCGTAACACAGCTTAAATATGGTGGCATGCTTGTCCTATCGAACTCCTAATTGATCAACCATGACTGCTTCATCTTTGTGCTATGGGGCTTAATGGGTTGCCCGGCCCATCGGGCTCCTACATGCCGGTTGAGCCTGTTGTGGCCTGGTTGGCCCTGTAGCCCCATGACAAATTTTTTTTGCAACTAAACAAAACCTCTTTTTTCATATTTTACATATTAACATTAACCATTTTATATCTTTTCATCTACACAGATCCTCTTTTTCTTTATACACATATCAAATTTTAAATTCATATTTTACGTATTAATATTTACCATTTCAAATCACATAGTAGATGATACACTTTACACCACTTTTTCCACCAAGGGAAAAGCCTGAATTTAATTAACAACGCAACGAAATTATAGAGTTCACTACCAACACCACACAGAACAGAGTAGCAAATGAAAGCTTAAAGACAGAAAGCCATCTCCAACATGAAGCAACCAAGGGCTTCCACGGCTGTGAGTGCAACAAACTCCAGAAAAACAAACCAAGACCAACCTGAACAACTAAAGGATAGATAGACAGGCACAAAAGGCCACTAAAACCTGCAACTGACTATGCCTTGCAGAGCGCAACTGAACAAAACACCTTGTTTCCTTGCTGAACTTCATGCGGGTGGAATTGGATTGCTGCATCCATTTTAGCCTCTGAAAACATGATTAACACCAACGAAGAAGGCATCACATTCGAAACGAAGCTTGTATTCATCACTATAGAAATGCATGGCAAACCCCGTCCGGCTCGACTCCCTACTGCAGAAGGTTCGGCCTATGCAGCGTTGAATGTTACCTCGCGCCACTGCCAGTGGCAGCGTCGGCCGGCGGCGGCCGTCGCGGAGGGTGATAGTCCTCGTTTGCTTTGCAAGATTAACCCCACAAGTCCGGAAATAAAGAGAATGCACGTTGTTGAGCATTTGCTGACGCCACTGCCCGGGAGCGTCGCCCTCAACCCGTTTCATGTATGCCAATGTAGTGCCGTCGACGTCGGCCCCGCTATAGAACCTGTAGAGGACGACGGCCGCTGCATACGCCACCCCTCTGTGCCCGGCCTGGGCTGCATGGTGTAGCTCGTCGAGGGGAGGATGCGGGCCGTCGTTCCTGCCGAAGATGTCGTCGATCCCGGCGAGGAAACGGCCACCGGGTTGCCGGCTGCAGCCAGGCTACGAACAAAGACGTCGTAGCCTTCGGGGTCGGTGTTCTGCATATCCTGGACTGGAACCCGATCTAATGCCAGCTGCCTACCGACATCTCTGTCATGGTAGGGGCCGAGCATGCTCTTGCAGGTGGCACGTAGGCTGCGGAGGTCGTCCATTGGCTGCTTTGATGTCGCAGCGACTCGGCCAGCGAAATTTACAACTGAACGTCAAAACTGTCGTGTCGTCGTGTGGGTTCGAACTGGCGTGGCGTGATGTGTCATGTCGTGTCGTGGCGTGGTGTGGTGTCATTTCACGTGTCAACCTATAATACAAAAGTTTCCATTTCACATCATGAAAAATACTTGAACATATATTCCAAAGTACCAGCAACGTACTTGCATTGACTACATCACTGCATTACTAGAAATATGTACACAAATACTTGTTCTGAAAACCCAGAAATTCTACTTGTTACTTTTGGTTAGTACATTACATAGGTGATTCTAACCATTTAGCATTTGGCACAAATCGGTAACCATGCTTGATCTCAAGCTGATTAGCAATCTTAAAAGACAGAAATGCATCCTTGGAGGCGTAATTCACCTGCCAGTCTAGCAAATACCTCAAACCCCACAGATTGTGTCACTTTTCTGTCCTTGTACAGAGGTAGCTCTAGTACAACATTTCCAATCTTCTCTAGTGAAGACCTGTAACCATTTTGGTACAGATGGCTATACTTGTCATCAACCTCAGAAACAATCAGTTGAAGGTTTCTCCAATTAGAAATCTTGATGCCGCATTCCTGTTGTAGGCGTTCAACATCATTGGAGATATGCGCTCTGACAAAGATGTGGCCTTCCTCGCAGAGAAACTTGCTCTGGACATCAGGAAGCTTGTAGCCGGCATGCGCACCTGTTAAATAAGGCAACGCGACCCGACGCACAATTGCAACAATGCGACCTTGTGCTCGCCACTGAGAAGCTCAATCCACTCGGTGTCCAATCCAACGAGCAAACGTTTTGGAGGAGGGCTACCTTTGATTTCATTGATGTACTCCGCCACTACTCCTGCATCGCAAGTGACGGTGGTTTTGATGCTCGGGTACCGCTCCTTGAAGAATTCAACCTCGTGCATCGAAGATGGGAGCGGTCCCTACTTCTGCAAAAGTCATGGATGGACGACGGCGGGGTGCCATTCGTCCCAGCCACTGCGTGATCGAACGTCGACTGGATCGACAGCGGCCTCCCACACATTCACGGTGACACGCTTGCCACCCTGCAGTCTCAATCCAAGAAAACAGAGTTCGGAATCTTCAATCTCGCGACAAATCCATGACTATTAACACATTTTACCGCGAAGGACTCACCTTGAAATCGACACGCTCTGCTGACGCGGCGGGGCTTGCTCCGCCTGCAGCACCTAAGTTACTGTGGAGGTCAGTGGCGGCGGTTGCCCCTATGGCATCCCCCTTCATTTCAGTGGCGGCACCGCCTTCCGCTGCCTTGCTTCGGGTCATCGCCACCTTCAGAAGCATGGGGTCGCTGGCTATGGCGGTAGCCGAGATTGCAAGCTTGGGGGTCGCCGGCGATGGCAGGCAAGAAACCCCCCTCCTTCGATGGGACAGGTTGGGGGGGAAGGGATGAAGTGAAACTAGTATATTCTATGATGTCGGTTCGGCTTCATGTACACTACCCTTCCTGTGGGCCATGCTCTTCCCGTGGGCCTGGACGGAGCACCCTGCGCGGCGTCTGTTCGTGGATGAAGGGTGATGCGGAGGGGCGCGCACGGCGTGTACAGTGCACACGGTGCGCACTAGATTCGGTCTCCGGCTTCATTTAGAAGTCAAAGCAAAGTGGGGACACACGGCTATCTATTTCTCTAAAGTTTGCTTTCTTTCTTCACTTTTTTTTGTAGCCGTAGATTGTCATGTTTGGGTTTGATTTTTACAATATCTTATGCTGTTGTTCTTTTTTATTTTTCTAGCACCCCGTT
The DNA here is from genome assembly GCA_947561735.1 of Cenchrus americanus. Classification (NCBI taxonomy): domain Eukaryota; kingdom Viridiplantae; phylum Streptophyta; class Magnoliopsida; order Poales; family Poaceae; genus Cenchrus; species Cenchrus americanus. Next base: position 201,350,640 of record OX387240.1, read on the forward strand.
TATGACTAATTGTTCCTTCACACATTGACAACATGATATAATTACGAAGAGTTGAGAAAGAAGAGAAAAAAGGTAGGAAAAAATCTTTCAGGATTTGAAAGAAGATAACTTTTAGGTTTCTCCACGTCATTATTAAGAATCTTACTTTCAAGATTCATTTTCCTTTACCACGATGGCTATGTAAACACTATAAACAACATTTCTTACCATTTCTAGGAAAAAAATGAGAGAGAATCATTATGAGAGAGAAGCAACCTTTCTTACCATCTATATCATGTCATTATGTCCTACATTATTCCATTTCATGTCTTCCATACCCAACTTTACCAAACTCTTCTTTTCTTCATTTAAGCTTTTTTAGGGTAGAATTTGTTTTATTTCTCCAAAAGTTTTGCAAAAAGCATCCCATCGTCTATCACATCACTCATATCACCTCTCAATATTCATCTGCATTTACACCAATTCTTCCCCAATTCATCCCCATTTTTGTCATCTAAACACAATGGGTGTCTTTAGATGGCTAAAAGGGGAACCCAAAAGCGTGGATTTTGCATGGTTTTTAGGCTGAAAAGCACTGTACCAATCTGAAAAGCACTGTAGCACTTTTCGTTTTTTTGGTAAATATTGTTCTACCATGGCCTAACTAGACTCAAAAGATTTGCTTTTTTAGGCCGACATTTTTTATGAGATGTTTGATGTGATGGGGAATCTTGTTTTTGCGTGCACTCAATTTATCAACAGGGACCATATATTTCCACTTAAGTTAGGCCACTTCACAAGGGTCATTACATAAAAGCCATGATTCCTAGGTCATAAATACACAAGGGTTAAGATCACAAGCTACTTCATCTTGAAGGTGGGTAATAAACCCAGTGCATGATTTCCACACGAAGCTCCTCCACCAGCCGCTCGACCTGACATGTTTTAAGTATGCATTACAGAGACATGTACAACACAATTTTCATATCGAACATAATAGAACATAGGGAATGAAGGTAAAACATATACCTCAGTGTTAGTAGGTGGCCTACGGTTGGGCCTGCAGTGCTCATCATCGTTGTCGTCAGTGCAGTCTACGAAGATCCTGGCTCACGACATGTTGATCTCATAAGTGACCATGGGCCCATGTTCCTGGATTAAGAAATGTAGACATGAATTAATACTAATATTTGCAATGAACAGCAGGGTTAGATGATGGCAGAAAATGCAAGAGACGTTTATGAGTGCAATGTCAGTTAATGCAAGCACATCCAAAAAACAGGACAACAGTCTCTGTGTATTGGCTGGTGAATTTTGTAGATAAGATAAGACTAATCTTTTGTAGTAAAACGTACATATCATGATGAGAAGGTAGCACTGAATGCCAAAGAAGGTTCCTATGAGTTCTTGCCATTTATGTTCATAACTATGTTCTCACGCAAAGAAACAATAATCACTTATATTATTTCAATAATCAGTAGAATTAATAATTACGTTCTAAAATTACAAAGGGGGCAAATTAATTTGGTAGAAGGAACAAAACTTACCGGCCGTTCCCAATCGAAATCCGGCCAGAGGTGCGGGTAGTCCTTTGACTCCTCGCTGTCCGAGGAATCCCTCGTCCTGGCCTTCCTGGCGATGGGGTGCTGAGGACCCTCGCCGGACTTCCGCTTGAGGCCCCGTCGGCCGGAGTCTGCGGCCTCCGGAAACCTCCGCATCCACCGGGAGATCGGGGACGGGTTCTGGCTCCTCCACCGCCGCTGGGACCGACGCCCATGGCCCCCTCGCAGCCTGCACCGGCACAGTCTCCGCACGCCTCGACGATCCCGCCAATGCGGGTTTCTGGGCGCGATGGCGCCCAGAAACCCCCGACCCCGCCATCGATGAAGAGTCCATCTCCGCTCTGGTGGCCTTGGTTTGACGTGAGGGGCCGGCGGTGGGGTGCAAATTGAGCAGAATGCGGGTGTAATAGCGTGGTGGTTGCCGAAGCAGTGGGAATGACAATATTTCAAGACAACCGACAAGATGAAGGATCGGCGGTTCCTACTTGGAGTAGTACTCTCCTATAGTACGTGCTATGGGTGGAGTTGGACAACGAAGGCGTGGGGCGGTTAACAAAGGTCAATGACGCGTGGACCCAACCACTTCTTGGCCCACTATTCAGTCTTTAACGGATTGTTGCTCCAATCTGGCGGCCTGAACCCGCGAGAGATTTGGACATCATTTGAGAAATATAAACAACTTTGAAGTTATGATTATACGAAACAAATAATCAAGTTATTAGGACCATGAACAACTCAAGAACACATCCCAATCTGGGCGCCGACAGGTGGGGCCCACAACTCTATGATTCCGTGTCCTCCCTATGAAAGCGCAGTTTCCTTAAACCCAGTGTACCCTGGCCCACAAATCAGTCTTTAACGGAAATTTGACTCTGGGTGACGCCATCAGTGGACAGAGTTGCGGGTCCCACCCGTCGGTAGGATTGTGAAGGATCAGATGGAGACTAGAGAGGGGGGGAGTGAATAGGAGCCGGTAAAAATTCTTCCCAAAGAACCCGACTTATGCCCTAGTCAAATCCCGGTCTCACACAAGCGATGGATCGAATCACACACCAATCGCTAAGACAACGAGGTTATGGATCAACCTCTAGCCTTAGGAACGATTCCTTGAAGCACACGCGGAAGCACGAGAAAGGAAGGGAAGAATCGAACCAAGAAGCGAAGCTCACAGGCTCTGGCGGACCGTCCGGCCAGGAGGGGCGGACCGTCCGCACTGGCCTCGCGGACCGTCCGACCTGATGCCTCGGACCGTCCGCGCCAACCCGCGGACCGTCCGGGCCTACGCCGCGGACCGTCCGTTAAATCACACGAACCAACGAAGCGACCGGGAACACGGACCGTCGGCGGGGAGCACGCGGACCGTCCGCCGTGCACCCGCGGACCGGTCCGCCCGCCGCCGCGGACCGTCCGAAACTCCGTCCAACGAAAACTCAAAGATGCGACGGATCAAAATGAAGGATGAGCAAGACACGAAGAACACCCGACGAACACGGTTCATGCGGACCGTCCGCCCGACCCTCGCGGACCGTCCGCCGTGCACGGACGAATCGAAAATAGCCCGACCCCGAAAGTCAACTCCTCCAAATCATCATTGGATTTCCCAAACGGTTGAAGCCGTGGGAGACAAGGGTTTGGGGAATTGAAAAGCGTCACACAAGGATGCTATAGCCCAAAAATCTTGCCTCCTAACTCCCTAAATCACCGGGAATCGCGAATCCTTTGAGCACCACCGAAAGCTAGAGCACCGAACGAAAACTCACGAATCGAAGTGGTTTCCCGGCGTTTGAGGGAACAAGATCAATCACAAAGATGCATGAGACATCTATCCATGTTTCCCTCAAAGAAATCCGGGGAGAAACCCACTCAAATCCGCGGAATCGCACCGAGAACAAAGGCACGAAAACAAGCACAAAAGACCACGAAAAACACAACTCCGAATCTTCTATACAAACCAGGAAAGATTCACAAGGTCTAGCATGCCGCCCTAGCATCCATACCTCTCAACAAATCTCTCATGAAGCTCTCATGCTAGCCTAGAGAAAATGGAAGAAAAAAGTAGCTACGAAAATGAGAAATGGGAGGGAGGAAATGAAACCCTAAGTCGCGGAGAGAGAGAGAGCCACTCACACACCCTTATGGCTTATATATCGGGTCCCGCCGGAGTGGTAAATGACTCGACTACCCCTAACTTAACTACGGCGATACAACCCACGCAAAGGCATTTACGTAATGTTTGTGGGTCTTGCCATCGAAGACCACGCCTTTTCCGCACCCCCCGCGTCCCCCCGACGCAAGCCATGCGATCCCGCCGCGTGTCCTCCGCCTCGAAGCTTCCCGACACGCCGGATCCCGTCTCCGTCGTGTTGGGCCCTCGGACTTGGTTTTGAGGCCCAAACCAAGAAACCGTCCGCCGATGGTTTTGTGGGAAAACCACCAAACCCCCGCGTGCTCGGTCCGGCCTCCCGCCAAACCACTTGGCTTGACCGCCACCGTGCACCGGCTCGCTTGTCCATGACTACGTCTTGCTTGTGTCGCCACCATGTGACCCGCACCCGAGCCCCGTCGTCCACCGGGTCCCTCGAACCAAGCGTACTTGTCTCTCCATCTCCCGGAGGCCCCTCAAGGCGAAGACCTTTCGCGCCCGTTCTTCACCCCGCAACAACACGAACTAGGCCGCAGCCTACACCTGCGCACTAAGCCAAGAGTCAGTCCAACACCCGTTGTCAATCACTCATCACTGAGGAGCGGTCATCCATCGACCACTGGGACGCTCCTGGTCCTCAATCTCCCCCTTGATGAGTGCATTGACAACACACAACGTGAAATGAAATTCAGAGAAAGAAAGAAAGGAAGAAGAAAGAAAAACAAAGAAGCTCAACTCATGACCAAAACCAAGGAAAGGCAAAGAAAGGTCACAAGCCAAGCAAAGCACAAAATCCACAAATGCAAGCTCCCCCTGAACATGTGGATGCAAACTTCCAAATTTCAGCTCACCTCTTCTGAATTTTCATTAAGCTCACCTCTTCTCCCCCTTGTTGACAATGTATGAATCAAGGTGAAAATGCAGAAATGCAAAACAAAGCATATAAACATCTACATGAGCTTCTCAAATAGGCCAAATCTAGTGTCAAAGGATAAAGATGAGACAAAGATCACACATATGAATCATAGCATAGTAAAAGCATCGCCACAAGTAATATATGAAAATACAAGCATGTGACAAAGCAAAATTTTCAGATTTAAAGAGTTTTACCAAAAGAAGGCTCGCTTCACATGTTAAAGCCTATCTACGTCACACTTGAGCCACAAACATGCATACCATTCAAAGATCATACAAGGATATCAAATTCTCAGCAAAAGATCATGGCAAACACCCATAAAGCAAAGCATGTCATGTCAAAGCTCATGAGCCATGTGTCCACTTCGGGGAGACTTCTCCACTGGTGAACATCATGCAACATGTTTTGCACCCATATGTGAAAGATAAGACATTTTAGGCATAGACATGATGGATGGAGCATTTTTCAAGCATTATACACTTCTTTTCAAGATTAGATCATTTCATGGTACATGAAGTGCCTTTGCGGCAAAAAGAAGCTTATGCTCCCCCATGAATGCAACATAGGCTAAACATTCACAATGATATTCGGCCTTTGTCCCAAATGCAAGAAAAAGGCATCCAAGCACAATCTAAGCATAGGAAGCACATTGAGACCAAAACGTGACATGGATACACTACTACACATGAGTGGAGCACATTTCACCAAAAATTAGTCAAGATTAGCATTTATTTCAAAAAGGGCTATCTCACCACACATATATCTCAAATATTTCAAGAGCATAGCCTCACATCACCATTTCTCCACACATATGACCAATATCTCACAGATAGACAGAGAAACTCAAATATGGCATATGAAAGAAGCTCATCATCCTAAAATGCAATATGATACAAATGCAACATGATATATAACAAGATGGCTATCCTACCATGGTTTGTACATCAAGCAAAACATGTATATACATCAAAGTAAAGATGGTATGATACATATGGTACAAAAAGCAACCCCCAAGAATCAACTAGAAAGGGCAACAAACCCTAAGTTCCCCTCGCAAGTGCACAAATGTAGCTTGGTCGAGAGGCTTTGTAAAGATGTCGGCTAGCTGATCTTGGGTAGGGACATGACTCAACACAATGGTTCCTTTTCCACATTGTCCCTCAAGAAATGATACCTCACTTGTATGTGTTTGGTTCTGGAGTGAAGCACTGGGTTTTTGGCTACGCTTATGGCACTGGTGCTATCACAAAGAAGTGGGATCTGGGTGCACTCCTCACCAAAGTCTCTCAAAGTATATGAAATCCACAACAGCCGGGAACAACAACTCGCGGCAGCAACATACTCCGCCTCGGTGGTAGACTGAGCTACACTAGACTGCTTGCGGGAAGACCATGAGACCAACGAAGAACCAAGAAACTGGCAAGTACCAGAAGTAGACTTCCTCTCGACTCGACAACCAGCAAAATCCGCATCGGAAAAACCATGAAGAGAAAGAGTCGAGGAAGAAGAATACCAAAAGCCAAGACCAGGGGCAGACTGTAGGTACCTGAAAATCCTCTTGACGGCCTGTCGATGTGATGTCCTCGGCGAAGCCTGAAAACGAGCGCACAGAAACACGCTGAACTGTATGTCTGGCCTCGTCGCCGTCAAGTAGAGGAGGGAGCCGATCATGCTCCTGTACTCCCGCTGGTCCACTGGTTCTCCGTCCTCGTCCGCATCCAAAGTAGTCGTACTCCCCATGGGAGTCGACATCGGCTTCACATCTTGCATCTGGAACTTCCTCAACATGTCTTTCGTGTACTTGGTCCGGTGCGGGAATGTTCCATCCTTCACTTGCTTGATCCGCAACCCGAGAAAATACCGCAACTCGCCCATCATGCTCATCTCGAACTCCCCGCTCATCTCATCCGCAAACTTGGCAACAAGGTTATGTGATGAGCCACCAAAGACAATATCATCCACGTATATCCGCACAATCAACAAGTCATTTCCATGCTTGAGGAGAAACAAGGTCCTATCCACGGTACCCATCACAAACCCTCTCGCTCAACGAAAAAACCTCTCAATCTCCCATACCAAGCACGGGCGCCCGTTTCAACCCATACGAGCCCTTTTCAACCCGTACACCCCGTGTGGATACAACTCGCTCTCAAACCCGTGTGGTCGCTCCACATACACCTCCTCCTCTATGACCCCATTCGGAAAAAGCACTCTTCACGTCCATCCGAAACAACTTGAACCCTTTAGCCACGGCAAAGGCTAGAAGGATGCGAATTGCCTCAAGACGGGCCACGGAGCAAAGGTCTCCTCATAGTCGATCCCCTCCTTCCGATCGAACCCCCGAGCAACAAGTCCGGACTTGTTCCTCACAACCATCCCATTCTCTCCCTCTTTGTTCTTCCAAACCCACTTGGTTCCTATGGGATGGCAATTTGGAGGTGGTTCAACTAACTCCCACACCTGGTTCCTCTCAAAGTTTTCCAACTCCTCATGCATAGAATTGACCCAGTTTGCATCAGATAAGGCGTGTCCAATGTCCTTGGGCTCAAAGGTGGCAACAAATGCAGCATGAGCGAAATAAGAGGAATTCCTGGACCTTGACCGTGTAGTACGTTCGTCGATGTCCCCAATGATCTTCGACAGGGCATGCACTTCTTGAATCCGCCGGGGAGCCTCACGCCTCGAGACTACCTCCCCCTCACCTTCAGCTTCTCTCACCTGGTCCTCTTGCCACACCGTCGTTGTCCATGAAGTAGACGGTCCACGCTCCGTAGTGGTCGTAGGGGAAGTAGTAGGTACACACTCAGCTTCAGGCGCATGGTTCTCCCCATCATCATCTCCAGCTTCATCCTTTTCCTCTTCAAAGAGGTCCTCGGCCATCTCCTCATCACCTGCACATTCAAAGCCAAGAGAGGTACATGGCATTGTCTCGTCGAAGGTTACCTCGCAAGTCTCCATGATTTTGTTAGTCTCAAGGTTAAGCACCCTATAGGCTGCGGAGTGGTTAGCATATCCAAAGAAAATACCATCACTAGACCTAGCCTCAAACTTGTCGAGTTTTCCCTTCTTAAAAATGAAGCACTTGCAGCCAAAAACTCGGAAATGACTCACCTTGGGTGCCCGACCATGCATAAGCTCATAACAGGTCTTCTTCTTGAAAGCTCGCAATAAAATCCTATTGGAAACATGACAAGCCGTATTGACCGCCTCAGCCCAATACCTCCTAGGAGTCCTGTGCTCATCGAGCATCGTCCTAGCCATCTCACAAAGAGTCCGATTTTTCCTTTCCACAACTCCATTTTGAGGGGGCACATAAGGGGTCGAATACTGATGTTCAAGACCTAGATCACGACAAAAGGCATCAAAACGAGAGTTCTTGAACTCTGAGCCATTATCACTACGGATAGCTCGAATAGCATTCCCATGCCTCTCGTTTTTCAACCTCACGATCAGATCTCGAACAAAACCAAATGTCTCACTCTTGTCTTCCAAGAAAAACACCCAGGCATAGCGAGAGTAATCGTCCACCACCACAAGGACATACCACTTCCCACCCACCGAGCGAACTCGAGCTGGCCCAACAAGATCCATATGCAACAGCTCTGTCGGACGCTCGGTCATGACATCGGTCAGGGGTGGATGGGGAGTGGCTACCATCTTGCCATGCCTACACGGAGCACAAACCAAATCCTTCTCAAGCTTCAACCTCGGCAATCCTCGGACAAGGTCAAGACCACTCAAGCGGGAAACCAAATCAAAGCTCAAGTGTCCCAACCGCCTATGCCATTTCTACAAATCAGAAGAAGGACCGGTCATCAAACAGCGAGCAGGACCCAAAGAACGAGAGAAATCGCCACGAAAATCCGACCCTCGGGGATGATCATACGGACAAGATCACCTCGAGAATCTAGCGAGACGAGACTCGCCGGACTTGAAACGCACCTCAAAACCCTCATCTAGCAACTAAGAAACCGAAAGCAAATTGAAACCCAAAGACTTCACAAGAGCCACTCTCTTCAATGTTACCTTGTCACTCACATGCACAACACCCTCGAAATCACCCTTCCTAGTCCATTATCCGCAAATGTGATGTACAACTTTTCCTTCACCGGGGTAAGGCCGGAGAACCACTTCTTATCTCCGGTCATGTGTCGAGAACACCGGAGTCGATCAACCAAATGTCCTCCAAGCCTCCCGCCTATAGTCGAAACAAGAACGAGAATGAGCTAACGACTCGACACCGGGGTTAGCACAAAGAAAGTTGAACCGGTTTCGAGCCATCTCGCTCAAAGGAGGGGTTAGCAAACATCATTCCCTTGCCACCAAGCTTCCCATGTCCCATGGAAGGAGTACGAGCACCACGAGGGGGAAAACGTGGTCCGTAGTTCCTCTGGAACCCAAAGCTGCGATCATCTCCCCTAAACCCGTGTTGAGGACGAGTAGGGGGATGTCCAGCAAAACCGCCACGAGCCCGACCAAATCTCTCACCAGCACGCACACCATCATCTCTCATAGCAAACCTCTCACCACCACCTCTCTGTGGGAACCTGCCAACACTCCTCACACTTCCCACACCCTGTGGAAGTGGCACTCTAGGCTCAGGAATACCATGAGGCTGGCGATACCTCTCTCGGTTTGCTTGCTCCCTAGCAAGCCTCTCATCCCTCTTCCTCTTGTAGCAAAACTCGCAAGATGCCTCTCCTTGCCACAATACTCACACCCGAAGAGGATGGGTTTTGATTTTGGCTCGGCTTCTCTCTAGACTTCTCACCCTTCTCACTCACAAACCTCACCGGTTTCTTGAAGTCATTTGTCTTCGGTGGGAATTTGGGTGGATCTTGGGTTGTGTCAAGCTTGTTGCAAAGGTGATTGGGCTTTGGTGTGAAAGAGTTCTTGGGTGCTTTTGGAAGTGGGACTTGGATGTCTCCGATCACCTCAAACTCGGGGTTAGACTCAACACACTTCTCATACACACTCTCCCCACTTTGTTCTCTCCCACTTCCTCACCCAACTTCTCAAAACCTAAACCACGACCATCGGCTCTCTTGAACTCCTCAATCATGATTTTCAATTGAGGTTCCTGCCCAGACAACCAACCCAACACCTTCCTCAAATAGTCATTCTCCTCATAGATGACATCCAAACGGGAAGTAAGTTCAAGATTGCGCAAAGTAACTTCATCATAGCTAGAGCATGCATTTGCAAGAGGAGATTTCAAAGATGCTTCCAAAGAACTAATGGTAGAACGAGCATCAACAAGCTTAGCATGCATAGTAGGACATGATTTACAAGAACCAAGCAAAGTGGGTCTAGCCTTAAGCTCATCATATTCAGTCCTAAGAGCATCTAGTTTAGCCAAAGTGGAAGCATTCTTCTCATTAAGCAACTTGATCTCGTTCAACCATGCATCACACTCAAGACATTCAACATCATCGGGAGTAGTAGGAGCAAGTTTCAACGAGTCATTCTCAAGTTTCAATTCAAGCAATTTGGACTCTAACTCTCCTACTTTCTCACTAGCATTCTCAAGTTGCGCCCTAAGATCTTTCCTCATCTTTTTGGCATCTCTTAGCACACTATCACGGTTGTCAATCAAGCCATTCAATCTAGCGATCTCGGCAAGCAAAGAGTCGGGGTCACAATTTACCTCATCCTCCGAGTCGGAGTCGCCGTCTTCCTTCTCGCTCTTCTTGCCGATTGAGCTATGGGCCATGCCACAAAAGCCTTCAAGCGCCACACGGCTCAAACCGTTGAGGTTCCGCATTGCACTCTTCTTGCCATTGCGCCTCCCGGCGTCTTCATCTTCGGCCGCTTGAGCTTGATCGCTCGTCGCTAGAGCTTGAGTCAACGTCGCTCGCACCGGCCACCATCGCTCTTGCCTTGTTCTTCTTGTAGCCGCTCTTGCTCGGTCGTCGCTTGTACTTGTCCTTGCTCTTGGACTTGCTGAAGTGCCTGCCCTTGGAGGAGTACTTGTCTTCACGCCTTGTGTGCGCCTTGTACTCTCTCATCTTGTACTTGTTCTCCTCCGCTTTCGGGCACTCGGCGATGAAGTGGCCACGCTTGCCACACTTGTAGCACGTCCCTGAGCTCCGCCTTGCATTCCTCCGACTCTCGTGTAGTCGATCAAACCTTCTTGAGAGCAAGGCCACCTCCTCCTCGCCCAACACATCAAACTCCTCATCACGGGAACGGACATAAGAGAAGACAAGGAAAAGCTCGTCGACGGAAGGGTTAGATTTGCCCTTTGATCCACCCACAAGAGCAAGACTATGGTCGGTCGAGCCCTCATGCTTGGATTGCAACTTCTGTCAACCTCAACCGACTTGAGCTTAGAAAAGATGTCATCCAACTCAATAGTCAAATATTGCCCGGACTCCTTGATGGCCTCAACCTTAGCACCCCAAACATTTGGGTCCGGGGCATGCAAGAGCTTCAAAGCTCGATCATGCTCGGTGTAAGGAAAATCCTCAACATTAGCTTTCATGTTGTTCACGATGGCGGTGAACCTCGAAACATAGCATCAATGTCCTCACCGGGAAGTGGAGTGAAATTCTCATATTGCATCCGGTAAGAGACAAAGAGGCAAGCCTTCACATGGTTATCACCACCGTGAGCAACCAACAACTTTTCCCAAATTTGCCAAGCAAGATTCAAATGGCGAACACGCTCAAACTCTGGATCACACAAGCTCCGACCAAGTGATCAACGGCTTTTGCATTAGCCTCATACTTGGCCTCAGCACCGGCATCGGTCACCATAAGAGTATGGATGTTGACCGGAATAGCATAGGTCTTGTCAAGCACAATGAAATCCAACGAGTTTTCACAAAAAAAGATCATCATACGAGCCGCCCACTTGTGGTAACCCTTGCCATCGAAGTGCGGCGGACCGCCCCGCTCAACGTACGCCATCTTAGGATTCAAGACTTGTCAAAGTCACAAAGAATTCGGCACCAAGCTCGCTACCAATTGAAGGATCGATGGCGACTAGAGAGGGGGGGAGTGAATAGGAGCCGGTAAAAATTCTTCCCAAAGAACCCGGCCTATGCCCTAGTCAAATCCCGGTCTCACACAAGCGATGGATCGAATCACACACCAATCTCCAAGACAATGAGGTTATGGATCAACCCCTAGCCTTAGGAATGATTCCTTGAAGCACACGCGGAAGCGCGAGAAAGGAAGGGAAGAATCGAACCAAGAAGCAAAGCTCACAGGCTCTGGCGGACCGTCCGACCAGGAGGGGCGGACCGGCCGCACCGGCCTTGCGGACCGTCCGACCCGATGCCGCGGACCGTCCGCGCCAACCCCGTGGACTGTCCGGGCTTACGCCGCGGACCGTCCGTTAAATCACACGGAACCAACGAAGCGACCGGGAACACGGACCGTCCGCGGGGAGCACGCGGACCGTCCGCCGTGCACCCGTGGACCGTCCGCCCGCCGCCGGCGGACCGTCCAAAACTCCGTCCAACGAAAACTCAAAGATGCGACGGATCAAAACGAAGGACGAGAAAGAACATGAAGAACACCGACGAACACCGTTCACGCGGACCGTCCGCCCGACCCTCGCGGACCGTCCGCCGTGCACGGACATAACCGAAAACAGCCCCGACCCCCGAAAGTCAACTCCCCCAAATCATCATCGGATTTCCCAAACGGTTGAAGCCGTAGAGACAAGGGTTTTGGGAGTTGAAAAGCGTCACACAAGGATGCTATAGCCCAAAAATCTTGCCTCCTAACTCCCTAAATCACCGGGAATCGCGAATCCTTTGAGCACCACAGAAAGCTAGAGCACCGAACGAAAACTCATGAATCGAAGTGGTTTCCCGGCGTTTGAGGGAACAAGATCAATCACAAAGATGCATGAGACATCTATCCATGTTTCCCTCAAAGAAATCCGGGGAGAAACCCACTCAAATCCACGGAATCGCACCGAGAACAAAGGCACGAAAACAAGCACAAAAGACCACGAAAAACACAACTCTGAATCTTCTATACAAACCAAGAAAGATTCACAAGGTCTAGCATGCCGCCCTAGCATCCATCCCTCTCAACAAATCTCTCATGAAGCTCTCATGCTAGCCTAGAGAAAATGGAAGAAAAAAATAGCTACGAAAATGAGAAATGGGAGGGAGGAAATGAAACCCTAAGTCGAGGAGAGAGAGGCCACTCACACACCCTTATGGCTTATATATCGGGTCCCACCGCAGTGGTAAATGACTCGACTACCCCTAACTTAACTACGGCGATACAACCCACGCAGGGGCATTTAGGTAATGTTTGTGGGTCTTGCCATCGGACGGCCACGCCTTTGCCGCACCCCGCGTCCTCCCGACGCAAGCCATGCGATCCCGCCGCGTGTCCTCCGCCTCGAAGCTTCTCGACACGCCCCGCATCCCGTCTCCGTCGTGTTGGGCCCTCGGACTTGGTTTTGAGGCCCAAACCAAGAAACCGTCCGCCGATGGTTTTGTGGGCAAACCACCAAACCCCGCGTGCTCGGTCCGGCCTCCCGCCAAACCACTTGACTTGACCGCCACCGTGCACCGCTCGCTTGTCCATGACTTCGTCTTTCTTGTGTCGCCACCATGTGACCCGCACCCAGTCCCGCTGTCCACGGGGTCCCTCGAACCGAGCCTACTTGTCTCTCCATGTCCCGAGGCCCCTCAAGGTCGAAGACCTTTCGCGCCCGTTCTTCACCCTCGCAACAACACGAACTAGGCCGCGGCCTACACCCGCGCACTAAGCCAAGAGTCGGTCCAACACCCGTTGTCAATCACTCATCACTAAGGAGAGGTCATCCATCGACCACCGCGATGCTCCCGGTCCTCGGATTGTTGTTCCAAACTGTCGGCCGAACTCGCGAGAGATTTCCCTATTCGACGAGTTGTGGGCCCGACCGATCGGCGCCCGGATTGGGATGTGTTCTTGAGTTGTTCATGGTCCTAATTAACTTAATTATTTGATTCGTATAATCATAACTTCAAAGTTGTTTATATTTCTCAAATGACGTCCAAATCAGGAAAAAATTTTACTACATTCTTATGACAACATAATCTAGATCATGGTGTCCATCGCATATCGTGTTAGTGTGTTTCAGCAATCATAATTAAGAAATACAACATTTCATAACTAGAATCAAGATTTTCAAACAGTAGATGACGTCAATTGGAAAAGAGATGAATACCAAAGTTTCATTGCTCCTCGAGATGAAAAAACTTTATTTTGGTCGGATTTTGATTTGACGAATTGGTACTATCACGTAGAACAAAAATGACATGTCTCCAACCAAGTTTCTTAAACTATGAGACCGAACCTTGGATTAACGAACAATGTGTAGTACCACTTCATCAAATGACAATCCGACCAAAATAAAGATTGTTCATCTCAACGAGCTATGAAACTTTGGTATTCATCTCTTTTACAATTGACGTCATCTACCGATTGAAAATCTTGAGTCTAGTTATGAAATGTTCTATTTCTTAAATATGATTGCTTAGGCTACGTTGTCATGAGATGCGGTGTACACCATGACCTTGATTATTGTTTCATAAGTGTGTAGGAAAAAATATTGTGATTTGGACGTCATTTGAGAAATTTAAACAACTTTGAAGTTATGATTATACGAATCAAATAATCAAGTTAATTAGGTCCATGAACAACTCAAGAACACATCACAATCTGGCGCCAACAGTGGGACCCACAATTGTGTGATTCCGTGTCCTCCATATGAAAGCGCAATTTCCTTAAACCCCGCAAATTCAATCAACAACATGATCCGGCGGCGGAGGTTCTTTTCCATCTCCCCTTACATATCGCCTTCATCTTCTACCTCATCCTCACCGGGGATAACAGCTTTGCACATCCAATTACCCCTCTCGCATGACGAACCGCAACCACTCCATGGAAAAGATCTCTATGGCTCGCTACGAGGCGTCGTCAAGGCCGGTGGAACTGCCGACGGAGCCGACGATTGACATCGTCTCCCGCGTCGGCGCGCGCGGTTTGAGGACGCCATTGTGGAACTCGTGCAATGTGCGTGGTGGGTGCGCCGCCACGGTTGGACGATGCCTAGCCCCGAAACGCATCCCGCGGCGTCGATTCTACCTAAGCCGGAGTATCGCGCGGCGCTCATCAACACACCGGCCAACATCGGGAACCCGAAGGCCTTATTCCGGAGCGGCTTGCGGCCGGGGAACACACACGGTGTAATCATGCCGTGCCTCGACCCGCCTACGGCGCACCGTGAAGGAGGGCCGGAAGGAATCGATGTACGACCTCTCCCTCTTCCTCTACGGACCCAACAAAGTGGCGAGGCCGACGACGACGAGGCCCGGCGGCTCCCGCACTTGGTCGAGGGACCCCAAGAGGGGGCGATGACGATTCCTTTGAAAAATTTGACTTGTACAAAATGCCGCTCCGGGATCATTGCGTTGACGTGGGACTACGGGCCGACGGGTGCGATTGTCGTGACGCCGGTGCCGGCGCCCGTACCTCGCCCGGACGATTTGCGGTGTGCGGGTCGCGGGTGTGGTGACCACGCAGGATGGCATGCTTGGTACTCGTCGCGTAGGTTCTGCGGCGAGGAGTGTAGGATCTAAAACGAGTGTGATTGGTTCTTCTTCACACTCAAGGAAGCGTTAATGATTTGAAAGAAGGTATAAAATTTGTAATTGCTGATATTTCTTCATTAATTTGTTCCACACATGATGCACCATAAAAGACTTTCTCGAATTCAGTTTATATGTTTGCGTTCTTTCTTGTGTTATTTAACTTCGGTTGACTTGCTAACATTGCTTCGGTTCACGGGATTTCGGTTATCAAGAATTCAATTGTTCGACAATTCGTTTAATGCTTTTTTCATTTTCGGGAAATTTATCCGCCACTTACGAGGGACCTTGCGAGAGAGGCTTTGGCATCATTTTAGTCGAACTTTGAAGAAATCCAGCTAATACACTCAAAGCATGTCTCCGAAGTTGTGTCTTTGGACGATGTGTCTCTCGACTTGTGTCCTTGTAGAGCATGTTTTTGATGATCCTTTGTTGCCGTGTTGTCATCGTGGCTCGGGAAGCCTATGTGTAAACTTAGTCCTCATATATCGTACCCACCACTACCCGATCTTTATGTTTGTTACGGATATTTGTGTGATGCATTTTACTCGGTACAAAATTGATAAAGAGTTTATGTTAGTCTGCTAAAGTTGGTGCAAAGATTACATTCAAAAATTTACTCGACCACATCAAAAAAATGTCTAACCAATATAGAATAACATGTGTCATCTCGTGCGATTACATATGTAGTAACTAATAAGTAAACTTGTATAATAAAAATAAAACTATATTTACAATACTTGATTATGTTCAACGCATCGTCTTTACAAATATTTATAAAACTTTGTGGGACCCACCCATCGGCGGGTCACACCAAAGCGCACCCCTCAAATACGCCAACCTTTCAAAAAATTTGGGTAGCCGGTGATTTAGAATGTGGCGCCGCTTTTCCCATCGGAATTATTTAACTTTCGCCCAAACTCGCCGCGCAACCATGACAAGGGCCACCACGCCGGGTTACTAGAGTAGAAAGTCGCACGTCTTTACTTTCCCTCCCTAATCCCCTCGCAAAACAAATCTACATCTCTGTCGCTAGGGGTCGGGTAGTCGACGACGTCCGCCGCCACCGCCAAGCCGGTTCTCGCCGTACACGAGGATGCGACGTCCAACGAGCCGCAAGGGTGACCCTTACGTCCTCCGAAGTGCGGCGCACACCGTTGTCGGCCATGCTACCTAGAATGCTCACACCAACCTCTCGGTGCGGCGAATGCCGAACCAACCACCACCATGCCCCCCCGGGCTAGGGCGACGGCCGCGCTCTTTGGGTCATCATCACCTTCGGGTGACCCGAAGCATTCGTCGATGGCGCCGTAGATGCGGACCAAGATGTTGTACCTTCATCTCGGGATGAGACGACCGAGGCCAGTACGCTCGTTTCGTGGTTCGATCTTTCGCCTCATACGTAGTGCTTCCTACATTTCATGCATCCGTGCACGCACCGGTACCCTAGATTTCATGCATTTGATCACACGATTTGCACACCAAATTTCTTCACATTATTGATATGACATCAAAATGAATGCGCGATCATTAGATGAAGAGCATTGGACCATATATATGATTGAAAAGGGTATAGATGGGCGCCGGATAAAAAACATACTTTTTACCCTCTTGGTAAAAAAATCACCCTTCAAACCATAAATAGGTGAAATAAAAACTCGGGGTATCGAACGGTCACATTGTTTACTACAAGTCTAGAATTCTCGACTCTCTGCGGAAGCAACACTCACCGAGATCGACTTTGACGTCGATTTAGAAAGAATGAAAAAGATTCACAAGGAGGAGATGGTGACCGATTAGTTGTCTCCGGTGAGCCAATACCTATAAACCATACCATGGCCATAACACCTTTGAAATCCAAAAGTGTTTACACACAAGCCGATGATGATGAAGAAGAAGAAGTAGAAGATTGTGACTTAGATGAATACAAACTTTGGCTAGCCGAAATGCATCAAGAGAAGAAAGCCTTGGGTAAGATATGGTACAACCCAATATTTGTGTATTTATACTCATGAATTTGCATGTTCAATCACATGATTGAAATTAATTATGGATCCTATTTCGAATTAAAAGACATATTCGGGGATGACACAATCGACACATACCGAGAATACCCGAATGTTGCAGGACTAGTTGAAGACATTGGTAATATACCTCTCCTAATTTGCAAGAAAATTACCATTCTTTCTCGTACTACAAAATATGATAGGTCATCATATGCCACTAAATTCTCTACGAACGGTATGTGGACCCCACCTTCATTTTGCAACACGGGAATGAAATGAACCCAACACCCGTAGTGCGGCCTCCACCCGATGCTCGGCGTTAGAAACAGCAGGAGCAAGGATCTTGTAACATGTGTTTCATAGAAATTACCTGTCTATGCATACTATTTTTTTGGGTATTATCACATGTTGTTCGCATGGAATAGGCTCACAAAATGTGAAGAAAAGAGGACGCGGTCCCGTAAGAGCCTTGACAATAATCTTCAAGAGTATCAAGGCGGGAAAGCGACGAGCTTGGACATTCAATTTTCTAGACATGGAGGACCGGTAGGTGATAACTATTGCTCATTCGTTGATGAAGTGGTCATGTATACAAGGAAAAGGGCTCCAATCATTGGAGTGAAATCATGGAAAAATGTCGGGGAAGAAGTCAGAAATGCAATAGCAACGACTTATGTATTGGTAATAATAGACTTTGCTTTTCAGTACAATTCAAATAAAAACTAACATATCAACTCACATAGTATTTGCATGCTATTGTGATTATATAACCAGCAAAGTGGGACATGGAGGATAATGTTGAATCAAGGGAAAAGATATGGGCCATTGCTAGGGAGCGTTGCAAAGGATGGCGTTCAACTTTCAGTGCTATAGCTAAGACATACAACAACTACCACCAAATAATGTTACATAAGCCTTAAGAATTAGATATTGTTGAATGGCACTATCTGTTGAAGTATTTCAACACTGCTAAATTCAAGGTTTGTTCCACATTGATACTATTACTGACCAATACATTTTTCATTCAAATGGCAATGTCTGAGTCTTTAAGATTTTTGTTCATAACTTTACATTGTATAGGAAAGGAGCACACAAAATTCTGCGATTCGAGGCCAACAAATGACAAGACATTTGTCAGGCCCTAAGCCTTATTCTCAGCGCAGCTACAAGAAGGTAATAACTGTAGAAGCACATCTCCAGTCTGTCTTGCAGGATGAAGAACATTAATTTGTTATTTTCCTAGAATAACAGAGAGACCCAGAAACTGGTGAAGAGCCCGATGATATGGAACTTTGGAGGATAACTCACACTAAGTAGGGGGATTGGACAGACGAACAATCTAAAAATGTCTATGTGAGTTCTCAATGATTTAGTACGTACATTACTATACATAGTCTATGCAACAATAGAATGCAACCAATCTCTTGTTCAACTAACTCCTCCACCTGTGCGTTGCAAATGTTAGGACAAAGCTAGCAACATTATTGCTGAGGCGGAATCAAATGCAGATAACAACTTCATTTCCCAAAAGGAAAAAAACGAGATGTTCCAAAAAGCCTACAACGAAGTCACAAAGTGCAATTCAACCAAGTTACATGGAAATGGGTACTTGGCAAAAAACCCGGCTAGAAGGCAAATACTCAATGCGGAGTGCGAGGAACAAATTCGTAGGGAAGAGCTACGATGACGGGAACACGTCGAGCTCATGGACGCATTTGGGCGGCTACAAGAAAAAATGTCGGCATGGAAAGAAGAAAGGGAAACAGAAAGGAGAGAACATGCACGACAACTTGAAGAAAGTGAAAAGAGAAGGCAGGCAGATCTGCAACATCTTAGGCAAGAGTTCCTGTCAATGCTGCAAGCAACAAATAGACATGCACAAGTTCCACAGGTACTGGTCAAGCTATTTGCATGAATGAGTTTCTTTCCTTGGGTTCTATATATGAATGTTTGTATTCTTACATAGGTTGACCAGCCAATATCTGTCCAACCAAGCAACAATGTCACTGAATCTGCCGACGTGGCGGCGGGCCGCATCAATCACCCAGCAAAACAACCTTGTCGGCCGAATCGCGGACAACGTGGCGGCGGATGCATCAATTCTTACAACCGGGAATGTACGACCCGGACTCTAGGAATGTGCTCTCTTCTACTCGAGTTGTTCTCGAATTCACAACTTGTTACTAGTACATATCATCGCTTACTAATCAAATTACGCCTAATCTTGTCCTTCCAAATGATTGGTTCATATGAGAAGGAATCGAAGACATTCCAAAACAAGTCTAGCGCAAAACCCGAAGCACTAGAGGTTTTAACATTCCCGAAACACAATCCACCGTCCCTCTCGTTAGACAAATTTCTTCTCAACGATTCTGACAGTACAAAGCTGCACAAAGGAGACGACAAAGCACCAAAAAGACATGAGGTGAAGTTTTTTCAACTCCTCTTCCCGCTTTGAATGTAATTCATGTTTCGACTGTCAAAGTGTGTTTATGGCTGTGATAATTATTTGATGTCATTATGCTATTTTATGAAACGCAATCAATCTTTGGTTTGCTATATGTTGTTGTTGCACAAATTCCAATATTAGAGATTATTTCATGCTAGCTTAAAAATTTTGTTGATTCTTTACGGGTGATGCGACCTCCTTGCGTTGAATCCCCCCTTTGCTAATCAAGTGTTGGGATCATCTACATGTCACCATTTGCGGACCAAGTTCTTCATGTCCTAGCAAATTTGCCTACTATGTGTTGAAACAATGTCTCGTGCCAAACTTTTTAGTATTTAAGTACTTCATTAGTCATGTAATAACTTAGTGGATGATTGAATGTTGATTCATTAACTATAAATGCATAGTTATATTTACCTACGGATGTTAATTAATGTTTCAAATTAGTGTTGTTACATAAATGAGTGTGGCGAGAATACACCATACGTTGCAAAGGACAAATCATCATATCGCAACCGGTGTTTTTCGTTGCCAAAAAGGAACGTGGCAATAGTGAGGTGCACTTGTAGCAACCCTAATAGAAACGTGGTAATAAGAAGTTCAACTTGTAGCAACACAAAAGGAACGTGGCAATAGTATGGTGCACTTGTAGCAACCCTAATATAAATGTGGTAATAAGAAGTTGAACTTGTAGCAACACAAATGGAACGTGGCAATAGATAGTGCACTTGTAGAAACCCTAATAGAAACATTGTAATAGAGACTTTAACTTTTGTCAACCAACCAAAATTTGAAGCAATAATAGAGGACCACATATTACAACCAATCAAACTACGTGGCAATAAAGGATACCACCTATAGGAACGTAACCAATATCGTGGCATCGGACAATACTACCTATCGCATCTCAATCAACTTTTGTGGCAATAGTGGAAACCACCTATAGCAACTAACCAATTTTGTGGCATCAGACAATACTACATATTGCAACCAAATTACTTTCATGGTAATAGAGGAGGTTCAACCAATAGCAACCAAATTCAGTGCGTAGCAATAATATTATTTGCAACAAAACAGAAACGTTGCAATTGCACCTTTGGCAACACCCCAGATGCGTCGCAATAGTACACTTTGCAACCAGAACAAGCGTGGTAAAAAACCTAATTGCAACACCGTGTTACGTGCAACAAAAATACTTTTGCAACTACCTGATGGACAACATCGCAATACCCTAATGCAACGTGGCCTTTCGCATCCCATGGCTGACAAAACAATTTGGTTGCAATTGTGTCTATTGCAACCAAATATGGCATATTGCAACACATTTTGTGTGTTGCATAAGGGGGAAAATCTAATAGTGAAACCCTCTGATGGAAGTAAGAAAGAAAGTGTGGTTGGAGATGAGGATCCCTAGTGAAAGGTATCGGTTGTGGGGTAATTCTTGAGTTGGTAAATTTTTAAACACCCATGTTTACATTATGATCTTTGTTTCATGTCTCTTATATTAAAGATGTATGATTGACTAACTTGTAAAGAAGGATTTGACGAAGCATGTTTCAACTCCTTGGATGAACAACTTGTGAGCAACTTGCTCGAGGACGAGCAAGATCTAAGCGTGCGGGGTGTTGGCGTTCGATTTCCGTCAACCAAGAACACTTGTTATGTTATGGTTTGAACTCCATTATGGAACTAACCCACCACTAGGCATACTAATGATATAACAAGTTCACCGTTGGATGCGCATTTTGGAGTATAGTGTTTTTGCAGGAATTCACGTATTAAATGAGGAAAGATGCAACTAGTTCAGAGAACGTTTTGCAAGACAACCAAGGAGCTCCGACCATGTGCGAACTTGCCCCCAAAGGTGGCAAGGACCAATGTGCTTGAATGGAGAACTCCCGAGGACCTAGATGAAAAGACCGGAAGTTCATGCATAAAGATCCCTCAACTTGACCGCGGTGATGATGACCTCAAAATGACATAAATGAAGGGGGCCGAGTGCAAAATGTCAAGATGAGCCGCGGGGAGAAGAACGAGCCCGAACCGACCCGGATAAGGCCCGGGCCGGTCGGCCGGTTCGGACCGGCCCAACACACTTTTGTGGCGGTTCGGGTCCCCCTTTGCTCGGTGTTAAGAAGATGCAACCCTAATCGCGTGTGCAAGCCGCCATTCGCCGTAAACGCCGTCTAGTCCCTCGCAGCCGCCGAGGAAGAGAGAATCGACTTCAAGAGAGACCCTTGGGGGAGGACACTCGGGAGAGATCATCACCAAGCCTAAGGGAGGTCGCCACGAGGAAGAAGGACGGCGGGAGCTTGCCACGGCGCCGCCGGAGTTGAAGGACAACGAAGGTCCATCTTCATCGAGGGCATCCACCATCTCACGGTGCCATGCCTAGCGTCATGATGGGGTAAACATTTTCGTTTGTCCATGGAGTTGTAATGGAACTTGAAGTGTAGTCACCTATACATCTTGTTTGGATCATATGTCTATCATATCTTATGTTGGTGATGCTTAATGTTTTAAGGCTAGCTACCATGCTTTCGGGGTTTCTCCCGTAGATCGGGTCAACATACCGTGTTTTTTAGGATTAGTATCGATTACCTTCGCGTAGTGACATGTACGAGGGAAGGGAAAAGTCTAATCCTTGATCGCACACCTAGATAAATTGGATCGGGGGTTTACCATGTTTTGGGTGATTACATCTTCAAGTGCCTAGACTCCATGGGCATACATTCTTCATACTTGTGCACATTTAATCTCTCTTTAACGTAATCTAGGGTTAGTTTGTCTTTACTTTATAGATTAATCTTTCTATCATAAGTCTTCAATCAACTAGATTAGTGTAGGGTTAAACACTTGTAATCCCCTTGCTCCTTGGGTTGACAAGAACCTTGGGATCCCCCATAGGTGAAGAAGGGCATAGGAGATCCGTACGCATGTGGATCGAAACTTCATACGAGTTTTACCTATCAACAATAATCAATCTCAAACCAAAGTGTAACAAACATATTTGGTGGACCAAAATACACCGTCAACGGTGTCGTGGACAACAACTTGTTCTTGGCATTTATTGAGGAGCCCATGGCAACAAGTGTGGCAGTTGTGTTGGAGGTGTTTGAATTGGTGGAGAGGAGGGCGTGCATGACTTATATCTTGTGGATGTGATCCATGTCTTTTTCCACATGTAGGATGTTGAAGCACCCATAGACTATAGGAATGACGGTGTTGGGTTCATGGCGCCCTAAACACCGAGGTCATGGTGAACTTGGAGATGAGGTCACACATGGTGTTGATAATGAAATCTTGGTCGGTGACGGGGTGGGCGGCGTCATTGAGGGTGTATGCCAAGCTCTTGAGGCGGCAACGGTACTCGTCGATGGAGAGATCTTCATCGTGCAAGGCGTGGAATTCATAGAGCATAGATGGTTCAATGTGTGGCATTGTTAAGGAAGAGACCACAAAAGGCCGAGCCATAGGGAGTACACCATGGTGCTGCACTAGAACACCATGTCGTGAATTATCTTGGAGACTATGAGGTAGATCCACAACATGATGTAGTGGCCGATTTGTATCCATCCCACATCATAAAGGTGAGTTTGAGCATCAACGGTGTCGTCGACGTGATCAATGAGGCCAAACTTGCGAAGGTGAGGTCAAAGAAGAAACTCCGGTCAAGTAATTAGAATCGTAAAGATCCAAAGTCTACAACACATGGGAGTGCATATTGATCGGATGAACTATGGGGACGGCGAGGCATTAGAAAAGCAATTTGGAAGGGGCTGATATCATGGTGAAAGGCAAAGGTGTTGGAGGATGAAGAGTGTGAAGGGCAATGCTCCACAAGGAGGATTGACCATGACTTTAAATTATTTTCAATATTTTCGAAATGGATTAGTAGAAACTTTTGGTCATGATCTTCATTGTTTCTTTTAAAATTTCTTACCTTTCCACCGTAATTTAAATTGACCAGCCACTAATCTGTATCCTTGAGACACACTCTCCAAAAGTGAACTCGGGCTGCACTTGTTGGTGGAAATCGGGCCCGAAGATGGACGCCGACACAACAGCCCCCGATTGCTCTTCTTCCCTTCGGAGGAAAGCGGCGGAAGCCTCCCTAGGAAGCGGGCGAGAGAAAGTAAGGTCTCACTACCCCCTAGTCGGTTCTACCCTTCGCCTACCCCTACGATGTTACTTCTACTAACGAGAAAACTAGGAAGGAAAATAAGGAGACACTTAACAAACCGAAAGCCATAAAACTTGCAGGAGCCTTCGGTGCTCTCTTCTCATTACTGCGTGTCCGTTTCATTACAAGGGGTTCACTATTTATAGGAGACCCCTGGGCATGATCATCTGCCTCAATTACACCTTTTCCATTCCTGACAAACGGCTTTAAACACTTTACAAGGGCATAACAGTAACTCCTCGCGTCGTACAGGCCGCCAGCGTGTCTTGGTACGACCGAGACACCTTTACACGCGGCGCCCCTTGTCTCTGCCTCGTACGGTGCCCCCCTTTACACGTTTGCGAGCGACCACGCTCTTGCGGCGCACCGCACCTTCGGCGTCGAAACGGCCCACGATCTCGCGTGGTCACGTCGTGCCTTCCGAGACATCTCGCCCCGGCCGCCTTCATCCCCGAGCCGAGGCGCATCCAACGCGCGGCGCTTCGGTTCCTCCGGACCTTCGGCGCCGAAAGTCGACCGTCCATGCTTTCGACACCGAAGGCCGGGACCGCTCGGATGGGCTGCTCTCGCATAACAAAACTCACATAACTTGAGCGGCATCGGCATTTCCGTTAAACCATCAAGGCAAAACTTCCCCCGTATAGCCGAAGCCGCGCGTGAGCCGAAATCGTCGGCCGGCCGGACGTGGTAAAAGCTTCCGAAGGCCATTTTCCCCAACGGTAGCCCCTCGTTAGTAAGGGTCGTCCCATCCCCAATATGGGCCGAACTTACGACCAATCTTCCACGGGGGTGAAAAATGGGCTTCGAACTCCCAAGGACCGCCCACACCGGCGCGGATCCGAGTAAAAGACGTGTTACGCCCTTTGGAGACTTTACCGTTGTGAGAGGTGGTCGTCGGAGTAAAAAGGTAAATTTGCACGTTACCGGCGCGATTATCGGGCACCGATGCACTATAAAAGGGGGCCGACCCTTGGCCGACCCACCCCACGGCCGTGACCTGCGGCCACAAGACGTGAAAGCTCCGACGGCAACGTCGTAAGATTTCCTTCGCCCCCCACTTGCTTTTGTTCTGTTTTGCATTTATACCTCATACATTGCCCCAAAATGAAGACTCGATTCCGTCGCAAAGGAGATCCCAAAGACGTACACCTTCGGCGGAGCAGTTGATGGTACCGACGTGGGCTCTCTCGTGAAGAACCACATGGTTGGGACCGGCCGAGCCCCTTGCGGGAGATCGTACGCGGCCACACGATAACGAGGTCGTCATCTTCTGCGATCTCCTCGTACGCCGGGCTTCGGTTTTCCCTCCACCACGTCGTCATCGACATCCTTCGGTACTTCGACATCTCTCACCCCCAACGCAATTCTTCATCTGTCGGTGTACATGTGGATATGCCGCACCACGAAGGTCAAGCCTTCTGCTTGAGGGGGTTTGCTTCGGTGCATCAAATCCACCACCGGCGACCGATGGTCTTCAAAGAAGAGGGGGATCGGTCGTCGAGAAAGAGCGCCAATTTGGTCGTGCGAATTTTTCGTACAAATCCGGCGTGGTGAGCCCCCGTGACCACCTACCGGAACAAGTGGCCTTCGGACGGGCGGCAACACTAGTTCTACCACATGGTGACTCCCCTCGCCCCGGAGAGCCTAACCCCCCGGCCACGAAGGAGCGCCTCCCCTTCACGAGTCGTACGCGAAGAACCCCTCTTTCCACGAAGGCGACAAATTTGTGATGATGCTTCGCCGTTTCGCGCGTAAGTATAGTACGCGCGACATCGTGGAGGAATACCGCGGCATCTCGGTGTGCCCGCTAGTGGACGGCGGGGCCGTGGCCGACGACGCCCGGGAGGACGACATCGGCGGCATCCCGTGCCCCGACCGGACGAAGGCTTTTGGCTTCACCTACGGCCGTGAGTGCTCTTGTGTTTTTCGGTGGGCTTTTACCTTCTTCTTGTATTTCCTATGCTTCATGTGTTCACCGTTTGAAATTGCTGATTTGCGGTCTTTGAAGAAAAGGAAGGTGGAGGCCCATGGTGATTTCATCCTCGGCCCGTGTCGCCAAAGGAATACAAGGATGCTGTCGCGGAGCTTAATGGGCCTCGAACAAACTAGGTGTTCGAGTTTTTCAAGGTCAATGCGCACGAGCGCGTCGGGTTCGCCAAGCACCGCGAAGCGGCCGAGAGGAAAGTCACCTGCGGTCGCGGCCGCCGCAGCGGACGGCGGCGAGACGGCGACTTCGCCTGCGTGCCGCTCCGAAGAAAGCGGCAAGAGGGCGCCCCCGCCGCGGCCACCGCTACCGCCGAAGGGAGGGCCGGAAGAAACGTGGCGGCCGACCGACGGACTCGCCCCCATCGCCCAAGAAGACCCGAGTCGTAGACATCAAGACCGGACTTGTCGAGGATGTGATTGCTGCCATGCCACCGCACTCGGCCGCACCTTCGGGCGGGGCCGGTGGAGAAGCCGGCGGGCCGGCCCCGCTCGTGCCCCTCGGCCGAAGGAGAAGGACAACGATGATGATAGTGTTGTCCGCATTGTGTCTTCGTTGGTGATGCCCCTCGCGGTCATAGCCCAAACGCCTTCGGCCCTAAAGCCCCATTGGACAAAGGCAAGTCCGGCTCCACCTCCACTAGTTCACCTAGCTCCTCGTACGGAGGCACCGAGCAATCCGCTTCCCCTTCCTCCACGGTCACCGAAAAAGACGACTTTGTTGCCGCTTGCGGAGGAAGACGAAGAAGAGGAACCCGATAGCGGTAGCTATCGGGTGACACCGAGGAGCCCCGAGCCGGTCTTGTTTGCCTTCGGGTTCCCGCCGAAGCCAAGGCCGATTGGTGGGAAACGGATTCGCTTCCGGGCCCGACGAGCGGCGGACACGAGTGTAAATTCTGGAGGAGGCGGGGTCGAGCTTCGCTATTCCTCACGAGGAGGAGTACTTTGGGAAGCTTAGCTCCACCGAACTCACCACCGCATGTGGGGATCTATCCCTAAAAGCCTTCGTCGCATCTCGGTGCCTCGCCGAAGGGCCGGAACAAGAAAGCAAAGAGGCGAAGGAGGCGTCGGCCGCCGCGAATACCTCACTTCAAAATCGGGTGGTGGAGGTGGAAGGGCGGGCGGCTGCCGAGCAGGAGCGCAACCGGCGGCGCGCAAGCGAAAGAAGATGCGGCGAAATCCTTTGAAGCTGCCACGGAAACACCTTGCGCCACGACGTGGAGGCCCTAACCGACACCAAGGAAGACTTGCACACTCGGCTCCTCGATAAGGAGGCCAAGTGGGAGAAGCACGAAAAGAGGCGAGCCGGTGACCGAGCGACGTCTTGGAACGGTACCAAGCGAGATCATATCCGGAGCGCGAGAGACCTTTCGCATGGACATCTTGGAGTTGCTTGGGCGGTGCAATCTCGGTGCGCCGCCTACCTCGTTCCCGGTGCACCGTCGAGGCATTCTACGAGTGGGTGAGTGCCTGCTTCGACCTCATCGCCATGAACACAAAGATCTTCGGAGAGCTAGGGGCCGCGGTAGGGGTTCGCACGCTGGCATACTCCGTGTGCTCTCTGGTCCCTGCGGATCGCCCCTCTTCGGAGAGAATACAATCGGCAAGGGCGATCTTCGGTGGGCGACGAAGGATAACTTTGAGTGGCCCACCGACGCGGAACTCGACGTTGCGCAGCTCCCCGTGCTCGCCAAGAACCTTGCCAAGAATTTCATGAACACCTTCTTCGCCCGGCGTGGGTTTCGTCTCACATTTGATGTATCGGTTCGCCTAAGTGCTCGGGTTCACCGAAGCCACTTTTGTTTTTTCTTTAAAACTCTACTTGTGGTGTCGACTCACGCCAATGCGACGTGTTGCCCTCGGTGTTTCGCGGATAAGGCCTCGGCCGCAAGCACGCGTTTACGCGCGCCTTCGATCTCGGTTCGGTGGCACTCCTCCCGAGCCCCGGTTCATGACGGAGGGCGAATGGATCGCCATGCCGGGGTTCTCCCGATCACCTCCGGAAATCCCGAGCCGCCGCGAGGGAGGAAGGCATCGGGACCGACGCTCCCGGTGATGGTGCTCGCGGCGGCGAAGGGACGACGGGGCCGACGTCCGATGAAGCATTCGTGGACGGGACGGCGGGGGCCTTCGGGTGAAGTCAAGCGCACCGAGGCGGCCGTGGGAACCGTTTCCCCTGCGCCTCGCCTCCCCGGAGCCACCGCGGTCTCCGAAGTCGATGCTTGCATCCGTGCTCGTCGAGGTCGCCCTTGCCACCGTCAACACCGAAGAGATGGCGCACGCCGCGGAACTCGAGGCCGCACCGCTAGTCGCAAGCTCTCCTGGGCACGAAGGTCCCCGGAGCTGCCGCCGCCGAGCCGGCCCGAGGCTCGGTCGCCGCCGCCGCCGAGGCCGAGGTACGAAAGGCATCGGGCACGGTTTTCTAAACGAGATGATACACTTTCTTCTGGAGCCATGGTTGTATGAAACACTAATGTAAGGTATCTCTACGCAGGTCCCTTCGGAGGTGCCTGCGCAGAGAGCCGAAGGTGCGAGCGACCCGCCCTTGCCCTTAAACTCTTTTTCGTTGCCCCAAACGTGTGGACGAAATTTAGTATCCGCCACCCAGGCGTGTCGTATTCGGAATTTCTAATGTATCGTGCAAAACGCTACCGTCTCCACAACGAGGCTGCTAGGCGTTTCTTTGCGGAGTTTTCGAAGGATCCTTCGCGCCGAGAAGCCATCCTTAGAGAGCGAGCCACCCGTAGGGAGGCTAGGCAAAACTTAGTGGACCCCTTCGTGACCGAAGGGGTCGTTCCGAAACCAGAGCCGGTCGAGGAGGGTGTCATCGGACCACCCGAATATGTATATTTGATTCCTGACGCTTCGTCGGGCGGTCCTGTGGTTACGAAGACCGAGCCAGAGTGAGCGCCCGCGCACTGACTGTGATCCCGTCTTCGGCGCAGGACGGATGCCCACCGACAACGAGCTTCGACAGATGGCGCTGGACATCATAGATACAACGTTTCTTCGTTTAATCGATGAGATCTGCGAAGACGTGCTTAACGAGGATTGATCGCTCGGAGGCGCTGACTGGTCGTGGCCATGCGTCGCGCCATGTGATGCCGTGAAGACTTGAAGCGATTTACTTCGGAACTCCCCCCACCTGTAAGTGTTCGCGGCATCTTTGGGCGGCGCGGCTCCAACCGATTTGTATAGTGTGTGCGTATGACGAAATACATTGTGATTGTATTCTTTGTGTCAAAGTGTAATACTAGATTATTGTACTGAAATACATTGTATATTCGAAATATTATATGAGGGAAATGAAGGTGTATGTGACCACAATTTGTCCCCTTCGTTCCTGCACTTGCTTTTTGCGTCGTCATCGTGAATTTTATGAGGGGTAGCGCTGCTTCCGGGCAGTGACATTGTCCTTGCGTCTCCTTCGGACAGATCTGTCCCTTAGCCGCGTCAAAACGAAACACCGCCATGTCGTACCCTCCGCGTCGCGTCCAGCGGACTTTTCCTCCGGTCACGGCGGGCCGATTGCGTCGCCTCCGACGTGCTCCCATGAGGGCCAAATTGGGGCCATTAGACTTCGGGCAGCCCGGGACCGACGCGACGCCCCCCGGCGCGCGTTTCCTTAGGCCAAATCGGGGCCCTTATGCCACCTTAAGCGGACATCACCTTCGGTCATGACGAACCGACGCAACGCCCCCGGCGTGCGTTTGCTCGAGCCAAATCGGGGCCATTACGCCACATCAAGCGGACATCATCTTCGGTCATGTCGAGACCAATGCAACGCCACCGGCGTGCGTTTATTAGGCCAAATCGGGGCCATTACGCCGCATCAAGTAGACGTCATCTTCGGTCATGTCGGGACCGACGCAACGCCCCCGACGTTTGTTTACTCGAGGCCAAATCGGGGCCCTATGGCGCGTCAAGAGGACTTCATCTTCGGTCATATCGGGACCGACGCAACGCCCCGACGGGCGTTTATTCGAGCCAAATCGAGGCCCTACGCCGCGTCAAGCGGACTTCATCTTCGGTCATATCGGGACCGATGCAACGCCCCCGACGTGCGTTTATTCGGGTCAAATCGGGGCCATTACGCCGCGTCAAGCGGACTTCATCTTCGGTCATATCGGGACCATCGCAACGCCCCCGGCGTGCGTTTATTCGAGCCAAATCGGGGCCATTACGCCGCATCAAGCGGTCGTCATCTTCGGTCACGATGATAAGTGACGGGCGTGGCCGGTGCGCACTTACTTGCAGCCCATGCCGTCACTTACCCCGTCGAAGGCCACCTCGAAGACTATGCCCCCTTCCCGGGGGATAGCATAGCTTCGACGGCGTTGCGAAAGCATACTCGAAAGAAAAAATCTTGGACACGAAGGTTTGGGGGAAAGGCGACTTATATTACATGTCGAAACGAGAATACATGGGTACGCCTCGTTAAAAACCTCACACTTCGTGGGGTCCGGATGGGAAGCACGAAGCCTCCCCCGTGAGGAAAAGAGTACGTCCCCCCTACTTAATGTACATATATTACAAACTTTTGAATACATCGAAAGAGAAAAAGGAGCTGCGAAATTCAAACGATCGCGGTCACTCTCGGCGACTTTAGACGAAGTACTTCGTAGCATGTCCACATTCCATGTGTAAGGCTCTTCTTCTCCGGTCAACCGACGCAACTTGAATGCTGTTTCGTTCGAAGTTGCGGTCGCTATAAACGGGCCTTCCCACTTCCCGTGCATCTTGCCCTTCAGCTTTCCCTTTAGTATCTTGCGCGGCACCAGATCCCCTGACCGTATAAGTTTTGGCCTGTCTTTTTGTTTTTCCACCTCCGGGTTTCTTCTTGGTAAGAGGATAGGTTCGATGCTGCTTGCAAGCACACCTCCTCAATGTTCTGGACCGAAGCTTTGAGGTCTTTGTCGCTAGAAGGGATGTCCCTCCAAGTGCCCAAACACAGCTCTTCGGGCAACATGGCCTCCTCTCCGTACAGTAACTTGAACCGTGAAAGCTGCGTGGTCTCGGATGTCGTGGTGTTGTGGGACCGGATCACCCTCGACGGCTCTTCGGCCCACTTGATCTTTGGCATATCGGTGATGTTCCTTTTTATACCGGTGAAGATTACTCTGTTTGCCCGTTCCACCGCCCCATTGGTGTGGGTGGTAGACCGAAGCGAAGCACAACTTGGTGCCCAAGTAAGTACAAAATTCCTTGAAGTCGGCGGCTGTCAAATTACTTGCCGTTGTCCACGGTGACTTCGTGCGGCACACGAAGCGGCACACGATGTTACGCCAAAAGAACTTCGTATTGTCGCCGAAGTAATGTTCAACAATGGTTTCACGTTTACCCATTTGGAGAAATACTCCACCGCCACTACAACGTGAGTGTAATTCCGGGGTGTTGTCGGTAGCGGTCCCGACGATGTCGATACCCCATCGAGCGAAGGGCCACACTGGTGGTATCAGTTGTATCTCGTTTGATGCGAACTTTCTGTAGGGCGCATGGCGCTGACACTCTGGACACTGGCGCACAATGTCGTGTGCATATGCGACCGCCGAAGGCCAATAGAAACCCTGGCGAAAAGCCTTCTGCACTAAGGCTCTCATGCCGAGGTGATGTGAGCACATGCCACTGTGGATCTCATGAAGTAGTTGCTTGCCCTCGGTCACTGATATACAGTTTAGCAATGGGGTGCACACCCCCTTTCGGTACAGGTTACCGTCAATGATGTGGTAGTTCCTCGCCCTGATGGCCACTCTCTTATCGGCGACGCCATCTTCGGCCTCATAGTAGCCTCGACCGCCGCTACTATTGGGGCGCGCCAGTCCTCACTCTGTATGGCGTTCACAAACTTGGGGGGCGTTGCTTCGTCAGTGGCAGATCTTATGGTTGTTGTTTCGTAGAACACATCCGGGGGCGAGGTTCAAGCAAAGCGGTTGCCTTTGCAATAGAATCGGCTTCCTTGTTATAGTTCCTCGGAAAACTTTGCCTTTGTGATGCCAACGAAAAACTTTTCCATGCTTCATACGGCTGCAGATACTTCATCATGTCTGGTTTCTTTGCCTTGTAAGTTTTCCCAATATGGCTGGCGACGAGTTCGGAGTCTGTCAAGATGACAAGCCTCCTTGCCCCCACCGCCCGGCCTTCTGAAGCGCGAGCGGCAACCCTTCGTACTCAGCCATGTTGTTTGTGCAGTTGTCACAATTCAACCGCAAGGCGTAACGAAGCTTGATACCCGAAGGAGACTTGAGGACTGCCGCTGCTGCTGACCCCAGATGGCAATATGCACCATCGCATTGAACCTCCCATACTAGCTCCGTGACTATGGCTTCCCCCTTCGGTACCGAAGGCGTCCAATCGGCCACAAAATCAGCGAGGACCTGAGACTTTATCGCCTTTGCGAGCGACGAAGTTTATGACATGCTCCGCCAACTCTGTGGCCCATTTGCCCATTCTCCCCGTGGATTCCTTGTTCTCAAACATGTCTCGAAGAGGGAAAGCTGTGGGGACTGATACATTGTGGCTCTGGAAATAATGCCGAAGCTTCCTCTTTGCCATCACAACTGCATATGCCATCTTCTCCATTTCAGAGTAGAAGAGTTTCGAGCCGCTCAAAGCTTCGGAGACATAGTAGATGGGAAACTGCTTCAGAGCACCTGCTTCCTTTCATTCTTCCACAAGTACTGCACTGACCGCTGTGTCGGTTGCTGCAATGTAAAGCAGCAGCTCAGGCTTTGGCGATGGCTTAGTCATGACCGCTGCCTCTTCTAGATTTTTCTTGAGATCCTCGAAGGCTTGCTGTTGCTCCGGGCCCCACTGAAAAGCTGAGTTCGCGTGAAGCACCTTGAAGAAGGGTAGGCTTCACTCGGCGGCCTTGGAGATGAAGCGATTTAGTGATGCTATTCCGCCCGTGAGCCTTTGGAATTCCATTCGAGTTTGCTTGGTGGTTGCATTCTTCGTAATGCTTCGATCTTCCGGGGGTTTGCTTGTATGCCCCGTTTGGAGACCATGCACCCCAACGGTTGCCCTTTACGAATGCCGAAGATGTACTTCTCTCGGATTAAGCTTGAGGCCGTTCCGCCTCATGTTGTCGAAGGTTTCGGTCGAGTCCGCAATGTGATCTTTCTCTTCCTCGCTCGTAATGACAATGTCGTCAACATAGGCGAGGCGTTA
Organism: Cenchrus americanus; assembly: GCA_947561735.1. Taxonomy (NCBI): domain Eukaryota; kingdom Viridiplantae; phylum Streptophyta; class Magnoliopsida; order Poales; family Poaceae; genus Cenchrus; species Cenchrus americanus. The sequence goes on from OX387240.1 coordinate 201,383,631, forward strand.
TGCCCCAGTGGTTGCCTAGAATCGGTTTATCATGCGGTTGAAAGTTGATCCCGGCATAACGAAGGCCTTACGGCATTCCAACGAAGCAAAAAATGCCGAAGGGTGTCGTGAACCCGGTCTTAGATTCGTCCTCCCTTCGCATCCACGGTGGTGGTATCCGGAAAAATAATTCGGGAGACTCGGCATGTCACGTCCGGTACACGATCAATGATAACGTCAATCCTTGGCAGCGGGTAAGGGTCCTTCGAGCACGCCTTGTTGAGTTCTGTGAAATCGATACACATGCGCATGTTCCCATTCTTCTTCGGCACCATCACCACATTGGCCACCCAAACAGGGTACTACACTTCTCTTATGATTCTTGCATCAAGCAGCTTCTGCACTTCGGCCTCCGCAGACTTGACCACGACATCGACATTGGCCGCGCCTCTGCGGCTTCGGTTTGACCTTCGGGTCGGTGTTCAAAGCGCTCTCTATAATCGACCGGTGGACACCCGTCAAATCCGACTTGGACCATGTGAACACGTCCTGGTTATGACGAAGGAACTGCAAAAGTTTTGCTTCATCCTCCGCATTGACTTTGGTGCCTATCATGACGGTTCTACGCTTGGCACATCCGCGCACGGAGGGCTGTCTTCATGACATCGGCTTGCTTTCATGCGCTCGGCTTCGGCCCCTTTCATGGATTGTCTCATTTGGGCCTCGGCCCTCTGCTCTTCTGCTACCACAGCTTCGTTTCCCTCTTCTTCGTTGATAACATGTACCTGCCTGTTATGCACTGACGTATTGCGCTCGGCCCTTCGGGCCTCCTCCTGGCTGCCATACACCGAAATCACCCCCGCTGCCGTTGGTATTTTCATCAGTAGGTACCCTTGGTGGATGACCGCTGCAAACTTGTTGATGGTGTTACGACCGAAGATGGCATTATACGGGTACACGAAGTCAACAACATCGAAGGTTATGACTTCCGTTCTCATAGTGGCATCTTGACCGAAAGTCACATTGACGTCAATCTTGCCCAGGGCTTCGATCCTCTTGTTGCCAAGTCGTATAGTGGGTGCTCTGCTTTCTTCAAGTCTTCTTTTTTGAAACCCATGCTTTGGAGAAGCACTTGCCCGAGTCCATATATCCGCTGAACTCGCCGTTGTCCACCAAAACTCTTCCCACATCATTGTCGAAGTAGTACTTTGTGTTCTTGCCAATGTTTGCTCTTATAACGAGAGGGTAATTGTGAGGGTAGTGTTGCGGCCGAATGTCAGCTTGCCGTGAAAGTTATTGGGATGTGGGACCATGGCAAATGGATGTACTTGTCGGAGCAAATGTGAGACACGCTTCGGTAATATTCTCGCCGTTGCCTCTTCATCTCGTGCACTTGCTCATTGGATCCGCTCGAGATTGCATTGATGATGTTGACCATGCCCATCATTCCCGAGCTGCTAGAGTCGGGGGTGTCTTGCTTTGGCGAGAGATGGTGGAGGTGGGCGGGCGTAATGTGTTGGTGGTGGATGGGCGGGTTCGGCCACGAAGCGAAATGCGACGGTTGTTGTGCGTGCATGGGAAGGGGCGGCGGTAGGCTGCGGTGCCGAAGGCATGTACGGCTTGCGGTGGGTGGAACACCCGGCGTGGGCGCCGGAGGCTAGAAAGATTGGTGGTGGTATGGTGGCGGCGGGGCCACGAACGCACGAGTTCTCGGTACTTCATGACGTGATTCACGACCGGGCCCGCTTCCTTCGCTTTCTCCTCGGCTTCCCATTCCAACTTCATCTTGACCGCCGAAGGGCATTGATGGGTGTGATGCTGGGCGTCGATCCCATGGAGCCAACAAAAAACCTCCCGCCGCCGCCCCGCTGAGGCGGGTTTTGCTGCTGCGGCTTCGGCCCTCTGCCATTTTTGTATCCACCTTTGTGTCCACCGCTGTTCCGATTCTGGTTCTGATCAGGGGCGCAGATACGTTGTTGATCTGGCGGTTTGCTTGCTTCGGCGGGTGATTTTGCCACCCCTTCGGTTGGTCCCATTGCCCCTGTTGCTTTTGCTTCTTCACTGTATTGGCTCTGTCCAGCCTTCGGCGGCGGCCCTTATCGGACTTGCAATATTCTTGCATTACTCCAAAGAGTTCTTCAAGAGACTTTGGCCTGATTCTGTCAAGCACATCCTGGCAGTTTCCAACCCTCAAGCCCCCAATGATGGCGTCGATGATGCTGCTTTCGGACTCCCCAGGCGCACGCGCTGTTAGCTTCACCACCTTGTGCATATACTTTTGCAGTGACTCCCTGTCTCCCTGGACACACATGTTGACGAGTTCATTGGAGTCTAGCTCTTCGACTTGCATGCCCTTGAAACTGGACAACAGCTTGTTTCGCAGCTGAAACAAGGATGTTATGTGCCCCTTCGGTATGTTTGCATATCAATACTAAACCTCTCCCTTGAGGGCCAGCACAAGAGCCTTTGCCTTCGTTGTGGCATCGCCTCCGTTGGACTCCACTGCCGCTTCGAACTTCATGGGGTCGTAGTCCCCGTCGTACTGGGGCAGGGTGTTGGCGTTGAAACGACGGGGCCACGGCGTGCTCTCGAGCTCGATTAAGAGTGGGGATACCGGGACGACGTTGCGAAGCGGTGCGTCCTCAGGCGTGAAGTGCTCCTGCATCTGCCCCCTCTCCTGCCGATGGCCAATGCTCTGCCCTTCGGATGCGTCCTTCTGCTACCTCCACTGATCCAGCTGAGTACGCATGGCTTGCGGGGTGTGCCAAGCATCTTCTTGAGCCGCCGGTGCGGCGTGCGCGGCGGGCGTCGGTCTTTGGAGCGCTCGGCGTAGGAATGGCTTGCTATGGTGGCGACGTGCCGACGATCTGACTCTGATGCAGAGTGAGGTAGCACTCAGCTTGCCTGATGTTGAAGTCGATGGTGTCTGGAGCGGCATGCGGTGGGGCCACATCCTGCTGCTGGGAGGGCTGCGCTTGCGACGAAGACGACCGCATCTCTTGCTCTTGCTGGCCTGCCATTGGTCTTGCCCACGATGAGAGCCCGGATCCTTCGGAGAGCCTCGATGTCTTGCGCCGAAGCCCCCAGCCCCTCGAGGCTGACCTCGAACATCCCTGAGGCGGTGTGCTCGACCTCCGGAACGCTCGGCCCGGCACCGGTCCCCGCCGAAGGCTGGATGGTCGAAGCCGAAGGATTGGTGGGTTCCGGTGCTAGCGGAGGGGTTGACTCCTGAGCCGTGGTGGCTTCGGCTCCTGCCGATCGCGTCCTTGCCATGTGGTCCTGGATTCTTCCACGAGGTGGGCGCCACACTGTTGGTGGAAATCGGGCCAGAAGATGGACGCCGACACAACAGCCCCTCGATTGCTCTTCTTCCCTTCGGAGGAAAGCGACCGGAAGCCTCCCTCGGAAGCGGGTAGAAAAAGTAAGGTCTCGCTACCCCCGAGTCGGTTCTACCCTTCGCCTACCCCTACGATGTTACTTATACTAACAGGAAACTAGGAAGGAAAATAAGGAGACACTTAACAAACCGAAAGCCATAAAACTTGTAGGAGCCTTCGGTGCTCTCTTCTCATTACAGCATGTTCGTTTCATTACAAAGAGTTCACTATTTATAGGAGACCCCTGGGCATGATCATCTGCCTCAATTACACCTTTTCCGTTCCTGACAAACGGCTTTAAACACTTTTCAAGGGCATAACAGTAACTCCTCGTGTCGTACAGGCCTCCAGTGTGTCTTCGTACGACCGAGACACCTTTACACGCAGCGCCCCTTGTCTCTGCCTCGTACGGTGCCCCCTTTACACGTTTGCAGCAGCCACGTACTGCGGCGCGGAAGGACCGATACGGCGAACCAGAGAGGGGGGAGTGAATGGGAGCCGATAAAAATTCTTCTCGAAGGAGATAGAAACTCTAACAAGATGAACACGGCTTCCAACACACGTCTCCGACTCACTACCCAAGTTGGTCAAGCCCACGTATCCACTGGAGTGCCACTGGACCTAGGAACCAAACACACAACCTTCCGACCCGAGAACGCAGCGGAACAACAAACCTCGAGTCTAGACCCACACCGGTCAGACCGGTCCCCGCGCGGTGAAATCCGACCAACTTTCACTAAGTGAATCTACACCGGTCAGACCGGTGAGACACACCGGTTAGACCGATCACAGCCTGAAAGCCCCCAAGGCACCAAACAGGCCAACCGACCACCAAACTGACCCAAACTCAAAACAGCAGCACCACAGGATAACAGCGAACACACCAAAACGTTCACCCGAGCAAAATCCCACCGAGGATTGCACCGGTCAGACCGGTCAAGAGCACCGGTCAGACCGGTGTAGCCTGGGCAGCTCGGGATGAACAACACCCGCGGGTCAACTCCCCCAAATCCAAATCTCGATCTCCCGAATCGCTCCACGGACTTGAACAAGACTTTGGGATATTGGGAACACCTCATGAGGAGTCCATAGCCATGTTTAATCCCACCAAAACTCGTCCAAAAAGAAGGAATCAAGGAAATCCCGCCAAGAGCACTTCCAACCCAAGAACTCAAGAAACCCCAAAATCGAGCACCTTTACTCACGGATTTGGGAGGGGAATCATAGCCCAAAGAACCACAAAGGGTTCCCACAAATTTCCCCCATCAAATCCCCAAGAGAAAGGTCCTGAAAACAACCCAAAGAAATCACCAAGAGAGGGCTTCGAAAATTACCACCAAGAACAACCGGGGAAAACACATCCAAACCTTGAGGAACCACGCCGAATCATCTATACATGAAACAAAGGTTCATACAAGGTCTAGCAAGCCGCCCGATCATCCATCCCTCTCAACAAGATCTCACCATGAAGCTCTCAAGCTAGTCCTTTGGAAATCCTAGGAAAATAGGAAGGGAAATGGGAAAACAAATGAGCTAGGGTTCCAAGAGTTGGCTGCCATCCTCTCACCTCTTGGGTTATATGGAGGCAACCGAAAGTCTAAAATACCCTTCTCTAACAACTAGGGATACAAGCCCCTCAAGAGCGGATTTGGAAGTCTTCATGTCTTCACCACCGGACGGATGCCTGGCGACCGCACCCTGCGTAGCCTCGACGCAAGCCATGCGATCCCGACGCGTGTCCTCCGCTTCGAAGATTCGGACCGCGTCGTCGCACATCGGTCGGACCGGTGCTCCTCACCGGTCGGACCGGTCCCCCCCCGGTCGGATCGGTCGGACCCACCGGTCGACCGGTGCAGCGGCTGCGGCTCCGTCTTCGGTTCTTCGGTCTTGGCTTTGTGGATCAACCAAGGAACCCGGTGGTTTTCCGGTGAACCACCGGAAACCCCGCGAACTCGGTGTAGGCTCCGCCAATCTCCACTCATGACTTGGCTCCCACGTAGTCCCGGCTCGACCTTGGTTTTGAGGCTCAACCAAGAAATCGTCCACAACTTCATCTTGCTTGTTCATGCTACCATGCGGCCCGCACTTGACCCCGCCGGCCACCGGGTCCCTCGAACGAAGCCTACTTGTCTTCTCCACACCCGGAGGCCTCACCGGTGACGACCTTTCGCGCTTGTTCTTTACCCGCACCAACACCCGGTCAAACCGCAACTCGCACCCGCAATACTTAGCCAAGAATCAGTCCACACAACGTTGTCAATCACTCATCACACAAGGAAGCGACCATCCACCGGTCCTCGAACCACACATGGTCCTCAATCTCCCCCTTGATGAGTGCATTGACAACACCCACACGAAAGTAACAAGAGAGAAAAGAAAAGAAAAGAAACGAACAAAAAGAAACTCCAACAAGCGATCGAAAGCCAAACAAAGTCTCGGACCCCTTAGGCAAGGGCAACGGCTCGACACATCCGAGAAAAAACAAAACTCAAACAAAGAGCGCAAACCACCAAAGCAAAGCTCGAACAACCACAAAGAGCTCCCCCTGCACACATGCAAGCTCCCCCTGAACCAATGCACCTCCCCCTGGACAACCAGCTGAAAACGGGGCAGTGCAAAGCAACTTCGGCTCACACCGGTCAGACCGGTCATCACCACCGTTCGGACCGGTGCCTAAGATGTGTACGGGACCCGGCCTCACACCGGTCGGACCGGTGCTCACCACCGGTCAGACCGGTGCACAACAGAGCCCAGAAATGCTCGAAACCACCTGAAAACCTTCTAAATGCATCCAGCAAGCCATTTCAAGCTCCAACTTCTCCCCCTTGTTGGCAATGCATGAATCAAGTCAAAAAATGCAAAACTTTCAACCTAGAGCTTCTCAAATAGACAAAATTCAACAAAGAATGCTACACATGTCCAAATGAGCAAGTTAGATACTCTACGGCTTCGTATCGATCTCAACTACATGATCACCAAGTTTCACAACCATTGGATGAAGCTAAGATGGATTTGGGCAATTTTGCGAAAAACATGCCTCTCATGAGCAAAGTCCTAAACATGATCAAAACATATAAAAATGGCAAAGCCACACAAACTTCATGTTAGGACAACCATTCTAATCATAAGACCATCACAAACACCCACAAGCACCTCATGTCATGTCAAAGCCACCGAGCCATGTGCCTACTTCTATGTATGAGACTTCTCATTGGTAGGCATCATGCAACGGTTTAGCACCCAAAGCAAATTAAGTTCAACACAAATGACATGGGAGCATATTTTCCAAGCATTTTTCATTTCATTTTCAGATTGATAAATGGTACATAAAATGTCTTTGCGACAAAAAGAAACTTATGCCCCTCCACAAGATAAAACAAGAGGGCTAAACATTCATGATGGCAAATGAGCCTTTGGCCCCATATGATCAATAAACTAGCTATCCAACCACAAATTAAGCATAGCAAAGCCACTAAAACATGTCAAGATCATATAAAGGCATTTACACATGAGAGAGCATACATGTGACATTTTCAAAAGCATAGCTATCAACCATGGATTATTCATCAAGATCATCAAGAGCTAAGCCAAACTAACCATAACATACCAAACATGCTCACAAAGACATATATCTCATTCCATGGTGAACTATGTATATGAGAGAAGCTTTTCCTAACCAATGCATATGATACAAAATGCATGCAATCTAAGATACAAGGATGCCTATACAACATGTTACATATGCCATGCAAAATGCAAGAAAAGCACAAAGGAAACTATACATATGCTACAAAGAGAGCTCCCACACACCCAACTCAAGAAATCAAACACACACCAAGTTCCCCCCGCAAACGAGTGAAAGTTGCTTGATCTAGGGGTTTGGTGAAAATATCAGCTAGTTGGTCATGTGTGGGTACATGGATCAAAGCTATCTTCCCTTTCTCTACATTGTCTCTCAGGAAATGGTACCTCACTTCTATGTGCTTGGTTTTGGAATGGAGCACTGGGTTCTTTGCAACGCTTATGGCACTGGTGCTTTCACATTGAACGGGACATGGGTATACTCCTCACCAAAGTCACTCATGGTGTATGAAATCCAAAGGAGCCGAGAGCAACAACTAGCGACGGTAACATACTCGACCTCGGTAGTGGATTGAGCAACACTCGATTGTTTGCGGGAGGACCAAGACACCAAAGAAGAACCCAAAAACGGCAAGTCCCGGAAGTGGACTTCCTATCCAACCGACACCCGGCAAAATCCGCGTCTGAAAAACCATGAAGTGCCAAAGAAGAGGACTCGGAGTACCAAAGGCCGAAGTCGGGAGTGTGACGCAAGTACCTGAAAATTCGCTTCACCGCTTGCCGATGCGAAGTCCTCGGAGACGCTTGAAAACGAACGCACAAACACACCGAGAACTGTATGTCCGGCCTCGTCGCCGTCAAGTAAAGAAGTGACCCGATCATGCTCCGGTACTCCTTCTGGTCCACGTGTTCACCTTCCTCGTCCGCATCAAGAGCTGCAGTCGTACTCATCGGCGTCGTCATAGCCTTGGAGTCCTCCATCTTGAATTTCCGCACAATGTCCTTGGTGTACTTAGCCTGGTGCACAAATGTTCCTTCCTTTGATTGCTTGATTTGTAGCCCGAGGAAGAACTGCAACTCGCCCATCATGCTCATCTCAAATTCCCTGCTCATATCATCTGCAAACCTTGCAACAAGAGAGTTAGACGAGCCACCAAAGACAATATCATCCACGTACACCTGCACAATCAGGATATCTCTGCCCTGCCTCAGCAAAAACAAGGTCTGATCGACCTTCCCCATCTCAAAACCTCTCTCAAACAAGAACCCCCTCAACCTACCATACCAAGCTCTAGGCGCCTGCTTCAACCCATACAGCGCCTTCCTCAACTTGTACACCCGTGGGGGGTACTTCACACTCTCAAATCCCGGAGAGGTCGCCTCACATACACTTCTTCCTCCAACACACCATTCAGAAAAGCACTCTTCACATCTATTTGGTGCAACTTGAACCCTTTAGCCACGGAAAAGGCTAGAAGGATCCTAATCGCCTCCAAACGGGCTATTGGAGCAAAGGTCTCCTCGTAGTCAATCCCCTCCTTCTGACTGAACCCTTGAGCAACAAGCCTCGACTTGTTCCTCACAACCTCACCCTTCTCTCCCTCTTTGTTCTTGCACACCCACTTTGTACCAATCAGCTTAAACCCTGGAGGAGGGTCAACCAACTCCCACACCTGATTCCTATCAAAGTTCTCCAACTCCTCATGCATCGAATTAACCCAATTGTGATCAGATAGTGCATGTCCAATGTCTTTGGGCTCAAAAGTAGCAACAAAAGAAGCATGAGCAAAATGGGAATTGTTTCGAACCCTCGACCGTGTAGTGCGTTCATTCATGTCGCCGATGATCCTCGAAGCTGGGTGATTCACTTGTACTCGCCGGGGGGGTTCTCGCCTTGATGCTACCTCCCCCTCAACATCAGCTTCTCCTCGTTCTTGATTTGTCATCGTAGGTGTAGTAGAGGGTCCGTCCATCACCATAGTCGAAGTAGTGGGTACATGATCAGCCGGGGGCACCACACCACCGTCTTCATCCTCTCCATGTTCATGCTCCTCCTCCAGAAAGATCTCCTCGCCAAGCTCATCATCACCTGCACACTCAAAGACAAGCTGACTACGTGGCTCTGTCTCGTCGAAGGTTACCTCGCAAGTCTCCACGATTTGGTTAGTTTCAAGATTGAGCACACGATATGCTCTAGAATGAGATGCATAACCAAAGGAAATACCATCGACAGACCTAGCCTCAAACTTATCCAACTTCCTGCCTTTCTTCAGAATGAAACACTTGCAACCAAAGATATGAAAGTGACTCACCTTGGGTGTTCGACCATGCATAAACTCATAGCATGTCTTCTGCTTGTGCACTATGAGGTATATCCTGTTCGACACATAGCACGCGGTATTCACCGCCTTAGCCCAATACCTCCTCGGAGTCCTATGCTCATCAAGCATCGTCCGAGCCATCTCGCACAAGGTCCTGTTCTTCCTTTCCACAACACCGTTCTGGGGAGGCATATACGAACTTGAAAACTGGTGCTCAAGACCCAAGTCATGGCAAAAGGTTTCAAAACGAGAGTTTCTGAATTCCGAGCCATTATCACTGCGGATAGCTCGTATGGCATCTCCGTGCCTCTCCTTCCTCAACCTTAAGACTAGATCTCGAACAAAACCAAACGTCTCCCCCTTCTCCTCGAGAAAGAACACCCACGCATACCGAGAATAGTCGTCCACCACAACAAGGACATACCACTTCCCACCCGCAGATCGCACACGAGCTGGGCCAACAAGATCCATATGGAGCAGCTCGCATGGACGCTCAGTCATCACATCGGTGAGAGGCGGGTGAGAAGAGGCTACCATCTTGGCATGCCTACACGGCGCACAAGCCAACTCTTTTTCTAGCCTCAACCGTGGCAATCCTCGGACCAAATTGAGTTTACTCAAGTGAGACAAAAGGTCAAAGCTCAAGTGACCCAACTTCCTATGCCACTTCCACAACTCACTCGAAGAACCAGCCAAGAAACAACGCTCCACATCCGAAGACTGAGAAAAATCAGCACGAAACACCTAACCCTCGGGAACGACCATACAGACAAGGTCCCCTCGAGAGTTCAAAATCCGAGAACCACCTGGCCGAAACAACACCTCAAAGCCCTCATCCAACAAGCGGGACACGAGAAAGCAAATTGTACCCCAGCGATTGAACAAGAGCAACACGCCTCAGAGTGATCTTGTCACTCACTTTGATCTCACCTTCTGAAAGCACAAGCCCACGCCCATTGTCCCCAAAGGTGATGTACCTCTTCGTCACCACCGGGACGAGACTTGAGAACCACCCCCTGTATCCGGTCATATGCCTCGAGCAACCGGAGTCAATCAACCAAATGTTCTTGAAGTCTCCTACCTGAAATTCAAAAACGAGCACGTGAGCGAACAAACGACTTAGCACTAGGGTTAGTACCAAAAGAGTAAAACCAGTGCCAAGCCATTTTCTCGAAAGTGGGGTTAGCACCAACCAAAGCATCTCTCCTACCAAAGCTACCTCCACGAACACCACCACGGTAACCACCCTGAGGGAACCACCCCTCTCTGCCTGGAGGAGGACCAAAACCACGAAAGAGAACCCGTGGACCGTCCCTCCTCTCCTTCTCAAAGCTACGACTCCTCCCATCCCCGTAGTGAACTCGAGGGGGAGAATGCCTAGCAACCTGACCACCTGCAAACTCTCCAGCCCAACCACCAGAACCATGACCTCCAGAAACAACCCTCGCACCTGTACGAGCACGAAACCCAAAACGCTGCCTGTCCAGGCCTGCACCGGTCTGACCGGTGCTCCACACCGGTCTGACCGGTGTGACCTGGACAGCAGCACCTCCAACAGCCTTCCGCTCTCTCCAAGCCCGAACTGTCCTCACATTCGCCTTGGCCCTAGGCATCTGCACACGAGGCTCAAGTACACCATCGGAAGGGTGGTACTTGTCCTTGTTAGCCCACTCCTTTGCCATTCTCTCCTCACGCTTCCTTTTGAAGCAAAACTCCTCCTCATGGCCATCTCTCCCACAATAGCCACAATGGAACCTCACAAGCTTAGGCTTAGGCTTGGGATGTGGCTGCTCTCTTGGTTTCTCTCCACTCAACTCCTCCACCGGTTTCCCCTCACTAGCCTTCTCACTTTCTTTTCCAAAGAACACTTTCCCCGAAGTGCTCACAAACTTGATAGGCTTTTGTAAATCATTTGTGGGTGTAGGAAACACGGGTGGAGCTGGGGTTGTGTCTAGTCGGTTCCTAAGATGGTTAGGTTTTGGGGGAAAATCATTTTCGTGGTGGGTTTTTGGTGGCTCCGGGATATCCACTTCCCTGACCAACCTTGTTTGCCCCAAGTCCCTCACCATACTGGCTCTTAAACGCCTCGATCATCATCCTCAACTGAGGCTCATGACTAGACAACCAACCCATCAACTTTCTCAAGTCATCATTCTCATCCTGCAAACGATCAACATAATGTGCAAGTTCCAGATTTTTCAAAGCATGCATTTCACAGGTAGAGCATGATGTAGGCATGGGTTCCTTCAATTTATCCTCAAGAGAACTAGTGTAAACATGCATCTCATCAATCTTAGCATGCAAAATAGGGCAAGAAGTGCAGGCACCTAGCAAAGCAGGTCTAGACTTAAGCTCAGCCACTTCAACCCTAAGCACATCTAGTTCCTCACACTTGGAGGCATGCTTCTCCTTAAACAAAGCAAGATCAACAAGAAAGATGGAGCAATCAGCACAATCAACCTCATCCGAAATAACAGGGCTAGCCTTAAGGGAATCAATGTCAAGCTTGCTATCAAGCACCTGTGTCTCTAGCTCAGCCACTCTAGTCCTAGCATCCTCGAGTGAAGCCCTAAGCTCTTTCCTCATTTTCTTGGCCTCTCTAAGCATGTCATCACGGTTATCAAGCAAAGAGCCAAGCCTCTCATTTTTCTGGCGCAAGAAGCGAAGTTCATCACGCACCTCGTCGTCGGAATCGGAGTCCGAGTCGCTCTGTGTGCTCTTCTTGCTGCCGGAGCTCAGCGCCATGGTGCAGAAGCCGTCTCTCGCGAAGAAGCTCAGCCCGCTCAGGTTCTTGGACGACTTCTTGTTCTTGCGACGGTCACCTTTGTCTTCACTGCTGCTCAAGCTCGAGGTGGAGTACGCGGAACTGGAGTCGACGTCGCTCGCTCCCACCATCGCTCATGCCTTGCCTCGGCTCTCCTTCTTCCTCGATCGTTGCTCGTCCTTGTACTTGTTCTTGTGCTTGCTCTTGTGGTCGCGCCTCGAACGGTACTTGTCGTCCGTCCTCGGCTTGTGCTTGTAGCCGTCATTGTTCTCGGCCTTCTCCGGGCATTCGGCGACGTAGTGTCCCGGCTTGCCGCACTGGAAGCATGTTCTCGTGTTCCTCCTCATGTTCACGCGGTTCTCGTGCAGCGTCTCGAACCGCCTCGTCAGGAGCGCCAGCTCGTCCTCTCCAAGCTCGTCGAACTCCTCATCTGGCATAGACATCAAAGAGGAGAAAGAGAACATCCTGGTGGATGGGTTAGAGTTAGCCTTTCCTTTGGAACCACCAACGAGGGCGAGACTATGGGAGTCAGTCGGACCCTCGAGCTTGGCAGTCATGCCCCTATCCACCTCAGCCGACTTGAGCTTCGAGAACAGCTCATTCACCGTCAGAGTGTCATACTTCTCCGACTCCACAATAGCCCTGAACTTTCCGCCCCAAATCGTACGATCCAAAGAGTGTAAGAGCTTGACCGCTCTATCATGATCATCGTACGGGAGCACGTCCACATTGGCCCTCATGTTGTTCACAACCACCGTGAACCTCTGAAACAAGGCATCGATGGACTCACCGGGGAGATGAGTGAAGTACTCGTACTCTCTCCGGTAGGTCGCATACATCTGTGCCCGAACACCGGGCATTCCCAACATGAGCCTCCTTCAACACCGCCAAATCCTACAAGCCAAGTGCTCGGTGTGCACCCGATCGAACTCGGTCGACACAAAGCACGAAACAAGTAGTCGACCGCCTTATTGTTGGCGTCAAATCTGCCCCTCGATCTGGGGGCGAGGAAATCCATCGGTCCGGACATAGCCTCGTGTCCACCGTGACATCCCAAAGGATCCGACCCTTTCCGCGGAGAAAAGCACCCATCCGCTTGCTCCACATCTAGTAGTTCTTGCCATCGAAGTGTGGGGGACCCGAACCCCGTTCCTGGTACACCATCCTTGGATCTTAGACTGGTTAGAGTCAACAAAGACCCGAACCGGCTCTGATACCACTTGAAGGACCGATACGGCGAACCAGAGAGGGGGGGAGTGAATGGGAGCCGATAAAAATTTTTCTCGAAGGAGATAGAAACTACAACAAGATGAACACGGCTTCCAACACACGTCTCTGACTCACTACCCAAGTTGGTCAAGCCCACGTAGCCACTGGAGTGCCACTGGACCTAGGAACCAAACACACAACCTTCCGACCCGAGAACGCAGCGGAACAACAAACCTCGAGTCTACAGACCCACACCGGTCAGACCGGTGAGCACCACCGGTCGGGCCCGGTCCCTCGCCGGTGAAACCGAGCAACTTTCACTAAGTGGCTCTACACCCGGTCGGACCGGTGAGACACACCGGTTAGACCGATCACGGCTCGAAAGCCCCTAAGGCACCAAACGGGCCAACCGACCACCAAACCGACCCAAACTCGAAACGGCGGCACCACGGGACAACAACGAACACACCAAAATGTTCACCCGAGCAAAATCCCACCGAGGGTTGCACCGGTCAGACCGGTCAAGAGCACCGGTCAGACCGGTGTAGCTGGGCGACTCGGGATGAACGACGACCCGCGGTCAACTCCCCCAAATCCAAATCTCGATCTCCCGAATAGCTCCACAGACTTGAACAAGACTTTGGGGATATTAGGAACACCTCATGAGGAGTCCATAGCCAAGTTTAATCCCACCAAAACTCGTCTAAAAAGGAGGAATCAAGGAAATCTCGCCAAGAGCACTTCTAACCCAAGAACTCAAGAAACCCCAAAATCGAGCACCTTTACTCACGGATTTGGGAGGGGAATTACAGCCCAAAGAACCACAAAGGGTTCCCACAAATTTCCCCCATCAAATCCCCAAGAGAAAGGTCCCGAAAACAACCCAAAGAAATCACCAAGAGAGGGCTCCGAAAATTACCACCAAGAACAACCGGGGAAAACACATCCAAACCTTGAGAAACCACGCCGAATCATCTATACACGAAACAAAGGTTCATACAAGGTCTAGCAAGCCGCCCGATCATCCATCCCTCTCAACAAGATCTCACCATGAAGCTCTCAAGCTAGTCCTATGGAAATCCTAGGAAAGTAGGAAGGGAAATGGGAAAACAAATGAGCTAGGGTTCCAAGAGTGAGCTGCCATCCTCTCACCTCTTGGGTTATATGGAGGCAACCGAAAGTCTAAAATACCCTTCTCTAACAACTAGGGATACAAGCCCCTCAAGGGCGGATTTGGAAGTCTTCATGTCTTCACCATCGGACAGATGCCCGGCGACCGCACCCTGCGTAGCCTCGACGCAAGCCATGCGATCCCGACGCGTGTCCTCCGCTTCGAAGATTCGGACTGCGTCGTCGCACACCGGTCGACCGGTGCTCCTAACCGGTCGGACCGGTCGGACCCACCGGTCGGGCCGGTGCAGCGCCGCTTGCGGCTCCGTCTTCGGTTCTTCGGTCTTGGCTTTGTGGATCAACCAAGGAACCCAGTGGTTTTCTGGTGAACCACCGGAAACCCCGCGAACTCGGTGTAGCCTCCGCCAATCTCCACTCATGACTTGGCTCCCACGTAGTCCCGGCTTGACCTTGGTTTTGAGGCTCAACCAAGAAACCGTCCACGACTTCATCTTGCTGTTCATGCCACCATGCGGCCCGCACTAGACCCCGCTGGCCACCGGGTCCCTCGAACGAAGCCTTCTTGTCTTCTCCACACCTGGAGGCCTCACCGGCGACGACCTTTCGCGCTTGTTCTTCGCCTGCACCAACACCTGTCAAATCGCAACCTGCACCTGCAATACTTAGCCAAGAATCAGTCCACACAACGTTGTCAATCACTCATCACACAAGGAAGCGACCATCCACCGGTCCTCGAACCACACATGGTCCTCAAGCGCACCGCACCTTCGGCGCTGAAACAGGCCACGATCTCGCCCTGGTCGCCTTGTGCCTTTCGGGACATCTCGCCCGGGCCGCCTCCATCCCCGAGCTGAGGCGCATCCGACGTGCGGCGCTTCTGGTTCCTCCAGACCTTTGGCGCCGAAAGTCGACCACCCGTGCTTTCGGCGCCGAAGTCCAGCACCGCTCAGATGGGCTGCTCCTGCACAACAAAACTCACATAACTCGAGCAGCATCAGCATTTCCGTTAAACCATCAAGGCAAAACTTCCCCCGTATAGCCGAAGCTGCACGTGAGACGAAACTGTCAGCCCGGCCGGACGTCGTAAATGCTTCAGAAGGCCATTTTCCCCAACTCCTAGATAGATTGGATCGGGGGTTTACCATGTTTTGGGTGATTACATCTTCAAGTGCCTAGACTCCATGGGCATACGTTTTTCATACTAGTGCACCTTTAATCTCTCTTTAACGTAATCTAGGGTTAGTTTGTCTTTACTTTAGAGATTAATCTTTCTATCATAAGTCTTAAATCAACTAGATTAGTGTTGGGTTAAACGCTAGTAATCCCCTTGCTCCTTGGGTTGACAAGAACCTTGGGATCTCCCATAGGTGAAGAAGGGCATAGGAGATCCGTATGCTTGCGGATTGAAACTTCATACAAGTTTTACCTATCAACAATAATCAATCTCAAACCAAAGTTTAACAAACATATTTGGTGGACCAAAATACACCGTCAACAGTGTCGTGGACAACAACTTGTTCTTGGCATTTATTGAGGAGCCCATGGTAACGAGTGCGGCAGTTGTGTTGGAGGTGTTCGAATTGGTGGACAGGAGGGCATGCATGACTTATATCTTGTGGATGTGATCCATGTCTTTTTCCACTTGGTGTTGATAATGAAATCTTGGTCGGTGATGGGGTGGCTGGCGTCATTGATGGTGTATGACAAGCTCTTGAGGTGGCAACAGTACTCGTCGATGGAGAGATCTTCATCGTGCAAGCTATGAAATTCATAGAGCATAGATGGTTTAATGTGTGGCATTGTTAAGGAAGAGACCACAAAAGCTGAGCCATAGGGAATACACCATGGCGCGGCACTGGAACACCATGTCGTGAATTATCTTGGAGACTATGAGGTAGATCCACAACATGATGTAGTGGCCGATTTGTATCCATTCCACATCATAAAGGTTAGTTTGAGCATCAACAGTGTCGTCAACGTGATCAATGAGGCCAAACTTGCGGAAGGTGAGGTCAAAGAAGAAGCTCCAGGTCTAGTAATTAGAATCATAAAGATCCAAAGTCTACAACACATGGGAGTGAATATTGATCAGATGAACTATGGAGACAGCGACAGGCATCAGAAAAGCAATTTGGAAGGGGCTGATATCATGGTGAAAGGCAAAGGTGTTGGAGGAGGAAGAGTGTGAAGGGCTATGCTCCACAAGGAGGATTGGCCATGACTTTAAATTATTTTCAATATTTTTGAAATGGATTAGTAGAAACTTTTGGTCATGATCTTCATTGTTTCTTTTAATATTTCTTACCTTTCCACCGTAATCTAAATTGACCAGCCACTAATCTGTATCCTTGAGACACACTCTCCAAAAGCGAACTCGGGCTACTACTTATTGTTGCACGAAAAACTTTAGGTTGCTAGTGTCTCCAAGAGTTCCCTAAACATCTTGGTAATCCCTATTTTTACAAAGATAGAAAAATGTCTCTCCAACAAATTCTAATATGTACTCCCAATCTTTTAGGACTTGTTTAAATCCCCACCCCTACCCATTCGCGTAACTTTACGCGAACTAAGCCACGCATGGACCTCTTTCCCACTGATGCCTCGTCTCGTGCTGCTATTGCCACACGCAACCGTCATATAAAATTTTACCTGCTACAAAACCCGCACCCCCTTGTGGGTACAAAAACTCACCCACACCCGCACACGCACCCACACGGTTATTTCTACATGGCGGGTAATCCGCACCCGATATCAGGCCCGCCATGAATCATGAATATCACTGGAAAATGGAAGAAAATTACATCTGCAAGTAACAATTTACACAACCAAATATAGTCTAATAGATCATTGGAGCATATTACTTCCATACTAATACCAAATCACCAGCAGCAAAGTACTGACTTCATCACATATTACATGTTCGACTCACATAACAAAGGCACATGTGCATATAGCTCAATCGAGTACACAAATAAGTCTCACGAGCTGACCAATACCACATCACGGTACCAAATTCTTGAGTTCAACACATATTACATGTTCGACTTAGCCAAACGATACATAAATAGATCATTCTTCATAGCATTTGTAATCGGAGTAGGTGCACTGCTGCAGGCTGATGAAGCTTGGACTAAAACTTTAAAGTTGGGTGCATGCATGTCCAAAATCCCTTCGTACAAGTAGCAGTCAAGTTCATATTTGAAACCCATGCTTGGTGCCCTTCGACCTGCCTCACGGACGACAAGAAGTCCTAACATTTGCCATCTGAAGGTGCTGCTGAATCATTGTTTCCCACATCTTCTTCCTCACGGTACTCACGCATCAAGTCAGCCAACAAATTCTTGACATCAAGAACCTTATCTTCACATCCTTGACCTGTGGTCCCAAGTAAATCCTCAAAGCAAAGCAGCAACACTACTGTTTTGAATCGAGGATCAATAAGTGTTGCGATGCCCATAAGCCCTTGAATATCAGTCTAATATTTATCAAATTTGGCTAACATGTTAGCTGACATTGCTTCCACGAATGGATTGCCACAATTTGACCAGTGCCTAATTTTCTTCGTAACCACAGCAATGTGAGTAAAGTAAATGTTGGTTGTTACATAATCTTTCCCAGAAAATAATTCTGTTATATCATTGAACAACCTAAGCCTCTCCACAACATCTTCAATAAATTTGCACTCCTCTTCAGTAGGTAGACAAGTGTACTATCTATCTACACGACTTGCTCTTATGAAAGAAGACTTGTAAGGCAATACAAATGTTAAGTATGTTAAAAGTTGAATTCCACCTAGTCCTACAGTCAAGTTCTATCTTTCTCTTGGAAGCTTTCTCATCAATTTTAAAAATCTAGCTTCTCCTCAAACTTTTCAATCCTTTTTTGTGTGGCTGTCCAATAAGCTACACTATCACGTATGTTCTCTGTTGCGTCTTTCAACTCATCCAGACCATTCTTCACTATCAGATTAAGGATATGTGCAGAACAACACATGTGCATAAATTTCCCATTATTCAGCAGCTTATGCCTTCCAATATTCCTAAGAAGATAAGGGATTACTGCATCATTTGTAGTACAATTGTCAAGAGTAAGTGAAGATAACTTCTTATCAAGATTCCACTCAACCAAGGACTCATATAGGTGATCACCAATGAAATCAGCCATGTGAGGAGTAGGAACATAAATGAACCTACACTATTAAAATAGTTGTAAATCACAAAAGATCAGAAATAAATTAAACTATCCAATCACATCGGAAGTAAATTAGAGTATGCGATCAGATCTGAATTACCTCATGATGATATTTCTAAGAGCTGAAGATTCATCAATAAAATGGGTTGTGATGGACATATATAATTCCTATTTTGGTTCTCAGAAATCCACAAGTCAGTGGTGATTGCCACCCTTGACTGAATTGCAGCCATGTAATCAGTAGCTTTCTTCTTCAACTCATATTGCGCCAAAATATCAGATCTGAAACAAAAGAAAAGGGTTAGAAAATTCATTTAGTATAGGAGATCAAAAAACAATATTACAAGTCATAGCTTTTATACCTTATTGTGTTCCTTGTCCCAATCCTAAACAGTGGCTGAAGTGCACCAACAAATCTACGAAAGCCAACATGATCAACCATGCTCAAGTGGTACTAATGTAGCACGGTCATTGCACTGAGTTCTTGCCTAGCTATATATTGATGAAAGGTGTAGTTCTGCAGTGAAAAAGTTCCTGCATCTGTTTTACCAAATCTCAAAGTAGCTTGGGATAATGTCTTTCCATTTAGCTTAATCTTCTTCTGAACACAAGACTTGAAATGGACACGAAGATGGTGAATTCCATTCTTTGACACTGCAGATAGCTTTCTTGGAACAATAGTTGCACTTTGCTCGGATCGTGCCCCCAACCTCTTCAAACCAGCCAAGAACACACCTTCTTCGTCATCAATCTCGCCAGCATCATCATCAATTTCAATTGGAATCATCTCCAAGTTGTTAGAAGATTCAGCTTAAGATCATAAGATTTGCACATTTGATCCTCGAGACATTGGACTTTGTGGCTGACTGGCAACATCACTCCCATTAGCTGGAGACATTTTTCTTAATCTATACAAGAACATGAAGGTACATATTAAAAAATAGATCGGCTTGGGCCAGCAAAAAAAACAGGCAAGGATTAAACAATGCAGTCCACAATAGCATCACTATAGCAAGAAATTCACATATTGCTTGATCAGGATAAAAGACATGCTACCTAATACAATGGACAGTAGCTCAAAGAAAGAAAAGATTAATTTTATCCTTCAACATGAGCACCCAAATACAGTGGTAGTAGCTCAAAGAAATAAAAGATTAATTTTATCCTTCAAGTACCCAAATCGATTTACCGCATGCGCACAATTATCAGTAAGTATTCCAGCAGGATTTCTTACCCGATAGCGCGACGAAGGTTCTTGTTGGAGCCTTTCATAGTAGCAGCAGTTGTAGATGTCAGAGGCAAGGGAGGTTGTAAGGAATCAGATGCTTGTAGCCTAAGAGGGAGAGGGGTGAATTAGGCAACTTGAAACCTTAACCTATGTCTTCCACTACATTGCATAAATTAAACTAGATCATTTCTATGTAGATGTGCAATCTAAGGTTGATCTAGTGTGATACCCTCATCCCAAAACAAGTTGTGGAACCAATAGCCAATCCTAGCATGATACTACTCTAGGAAAGTATAGGGCAAGTAAGGAATGCAAGAGAGTAATGCGGAAACGTAAAGAGAGATGAGAGGAAGCAAACTCTTGACACGCGATTTATCCCGTTGTATTGGTATGAACTAAGCCACCCCTAGTCCATGTTGTTTAAGCACTCCACACAAGAAAATTGTTTCCCAGCCACCAAGTCTCTCCCAAGAGCACCACTTGACTAGCCAGAGAGGCTTACCACGAAGGCACTCGCCAAGCTCCCTTGGCAACCTTGATGCCTCCTCCACTAAGGGAAATGGGTCTCCACGTCCCCTGCACAAAGTGTCCTCGTCGCTACACACCAACCTGGAGGGTTGAAGACGTTTGCCGGTGAGCCACTTAGGCCCCAAGGCCTTCACTACTTTTGCATAAATATAAACTAGAACATACTATCTAGATGTGCAACTATGGTTGTTCTAGTGTGAAACTCCCATGCCAAAACAAGGTTTGCTACCTATAGCCAATCCTAGCATGATACTACTCTAGGAAGGTAAAGGCAAACCAATATTGCAAGAGAGTAAATGTGGAACGTAAAGGGGGATGAGAGGAAGCAAACTCTTGACACGCGATTTATCCTGTGGTATCGGTAGGCACTAAGCCACCCCTACTCCATGTTGTTGAAGCACTCACACAAGAGTATTGCTTCCCTGTCACCAAGTCTCTCCAAGAGCACCACTTGACTCGCCACAATGGCTAGCCACTTAGGCACTTGCCAAGCTCCCTTGGTGACCTTGATAGTGCCTCCACTAAGGAGCTTCTCCACCAAGGAAGGGGGCCTCCACGTCCCTCGCACAAAGTGTCCTCGCCACTCCACACCAACACTAGTGAAAACCTCAAATAGGTCACGCAGCATTTGTAACGGGCCCTTAACGCCTGTTACATCCACCCACATTTGTAATGGCTGTTGTTTGGTGCCCGTTACCTATAAGCGCGCTAGGACGACCCCGGGGTTGGCCTCCCGTTGACGGTGAAAATCCGTCAACCTAGCCATGAGTTTATCTTCGGTGTTGGCATTAGTTTTATACCTTATCCATTGGTACTAACCCCCGTGGTATAACAAGTTCACGTGTGCATGTCGTTTTTGGAGTTTAATGTTTATGCGGGGATTTAGTGTTGAATGCAAGACTTTCGGGATAAGTTCATCAAGCACCTCATGACAAGACCTTGAAGCCCCGAACAAGTCATGCAATGAAGCAAACTTAACTCCAAGAAGCCGGGGACTCGATCCGAGAAGACGACAAACTCCGGGGACACGACCGGAAAAGTCTTTGAATCTTGCAAGACAAGGAGTTGAGTCCAATTCGGAGAGAAACCGACGACATGGACCTACATGCGAAGGGGGAAGCATCCGGGAAGCAAGGGAACCGACCTCGTGCAAAGGAGCCGCGGGCCGGGCCTAAATGGGCCCGGGCCGGCCGGCCCGATCCGGTCGGCCCGGGCCCATTTAGGGCCCAAACCCGTCGCCCTTTGCCCTAGCCGCCGATCGGGCTATTTATAGTCCCCCGACCGAGAGCCACGCGAGAGAAGATTTCGTCTTCGGCCGCCGAGAAGCGAGAGAGGAGAGGGACACCATCTAGGAGAGGAGAGGGTCGAGCTAGTTGACTAGGGTTCCCCTAGCCGACGTGGGAACCTTGCAAGGAAGACCACGTCGGAGTTCCGGAGCTAGAAGCAAGATCAAGGAAGGATCCCGGTGGTGATCTTGTGTATGTATCATTGTTATAGTTGAATTATCAAGTTGAATCTTTTCCCAGCGATCAAGTGTTTCCTCGAAGATTTCGTTTTTCGATCGGCTTTGCTTATTCCAATTCTATTCTCGAGATAGATTACTTAGGGTGTTCTTGTAGCCGCGGTGGCTAGAGGTACACGCCGGATCTTCCGAAAGAATCTCGACTTGTCTTTTGACTCGCCCTAAGCTCCCCGCATGAATAGGGATACGTTGTGACGAACGGGGGTCTCGTAAGGCGGATGTTTTCGGATTTGGACGGGAAACCACGATTTAAAGAGGCTTTTATTAAGATTCGATTTGCTACTTCTTCTCTTGCTTGGAACTTCAACAAAAGGCTTACATCGATCCCTCTAGATCGGTTTATCTACCCAATCTTACTTTGTTTTCTCCGGTTTTTAGTAGATTAGATCTGTTTTGTGTCTTTAACTTAGATGCATTAGGTTCTTTATTGAAGATTGCGGTTACACTGGCTTTAATAGATTAAGTCTTGCGTCACACATTTGTTCCACGGATTCGATACCTTGGGTTCACCACTCGAGGGAAGAAGGGTCCCTTGACTACGACGGGAGACTTGTACGCTTGCGAGTCACGAACGAACTTTGATACAAACATTAACCGTCAACAAGCCCCTTTTTACGGCGCCGTTGCCGGGGGAACAAGTGATCAAGATTTGATTTTTTATTGCTTTTTTTTGTAATTTTCAGTACTGATTTTGTTTTATTTTTGCATCTACTAAACTTCGATCATCCTCAAAATACATCTAATCTAGTTTGTCTAACTCTAGTCTTTATAGATTTGTTTTGTTTTCTAGTTTTTTTCTGCATACTTTGTTTATTGCTAACCCTAACAGGAGATGGACGGCTACCTCTCCAACAAACCCGGTAATTTTGTGGATGATCCGGAGAAAAACTTTACGAGGCTAAGGAGACGCGAAGCACATCAAGCTAAAAAACTGGATTTTGTAGATTCGGAGTCGGAAGACAAAGGATCGCGAGGAATCTCCGGAGAATTCACCACCTCAAAGTCCGCGGGAGAATCGACCTCCACCAATGGGTGACCAACCACGGAAGAACGCAAGATTGGGGAGCTATGCACCCCAGACATCATCGACCTACCAATCTTGAACCTCGAGGAGATCGGAAGACCGTTCGAGATCAAGACCTCAACAATCCGCATGGTGCAACATTCACCCTTCACCGGCAAAGAGGACCCGAACCTTCACCTCCAAGCATTCATTCAACTATGTCAGACTTTCAACATGGAT
This sequence comes from Cenchrus americanus, assembly GCA_947561735.1. Classification (NCBI taxonomy): domain Eukaryota; kingdom Viridiplantae; phylum Streptophyta; class Magnoliopsida; order Poales; family Poaceae; genus Cenchrus; species Cenchrus americanus. The sequence goes on from OX387240.1 coordinate 201,406,706, forward strand.
GGGGTGACTCAAGATCAAATGAGGGCAAGGCTTTTTCCGTTTTCACTACTCGGGAAGGCTTTGCAATGGTTCCACTCTCAACCGGCGGAGACGGTGCAAAATTGGAACACGTTGATGAAGGCTTTCATGAAGGAATACTACTCACAGGGTAAAACTCAAAGCTTGCGTAATAAGATTGCCACCTTTGTTCAATATCCTACGAAACTATCTCGGAGGCATTCGAGCGCTTCAACGAGTACACCGGGCGGTTCCACATCACAAGTTCCCGAAAGAAGACCTCGTGCAAAAGTTCTATCAAGGACTCACCATGGCGTCAAGGACGATCATCGATGCATCAGCGGGAGGATCTATCATCGAGCTTACACCGACGGAAGCTTTCACGCTATTCAAGAAGGTCGCGGATAATGACACGTGGGCGTCATCCGGGCGCCTACACCGGCTCAACCCATGGGGAACGTCAAAGGAGTCTTGCAAGTGGAGAAGGAAGACATACTTGAAGGCAAGATCGACTCGCTCATGAGGAGGTTGGAGAAGATGGAGATAGAAAAGAAAGAGGCTCAAGACTTGAAGGCCGCCGAAGCAAGGTCCACATGCGAAGAATGTGGAGAGTATGGCCATGTCCGCAAAGATTGTCCGGAGGAAGCCAAAGTGCTCGACTACATGAGGAAGGGAGAGTTGCCGAACTTCCGCTACGGGCAAGGTAGGCCTCAATTTAATGCAAGCTCATCTATTCCTAACGCGGTTCCGCTTCGGATACAATTGAAGGAGTTCATGGATGAGCAAGCTAAGATCAACAAGGACACCGTCACCAAGTTCAAGACCATAGACAAGGTGTTGGAGAACATCGATAGCAAAGTGACGGAGGTCGGAAGTTCCAATCATCAAGTGCTCAACATGATGAAGATGCTCGAGACGCAAGTTGGACAACTTGCGGGGCGCCTCACTAATGATGAAGGGAAGCTTCCGGGACAACCCAAATGTCCCGAATCGGCGAAGGCCATTCAAACACGTTCGGGGAAGGAGACCGAAGATCCGGAATGTTCCACGGGAGCAAGGAAGCTTAAACCGTCCACCGAGGTGGAAGGAGGCTGCTAAAGAGAAGGTTACGGGGATCGTCACCGAGGAACCCGAATTCGAGATGCCGGAAGATGACACGAGGATACCGCAACTCAAGCCACGCTACTTCCGAGGTAAACTTGACAACCACTTTGAGAAGTTTGTGGAAGTTGTGCGTAGACTTAGCATCAACATGCCATTACTAGATGCCCTACAAGTACCTACATATTCTCGTTACTTTAAAGATATACTTGCAAATAAATATGAGATAGCAACGCTCGGGGTAGATCATGTCAAAATGTCCGAGGAGTGTAGTGCGGCTATTGCTTATGGGCTAGAGAAGCAAAAAGACCCCGGTGCCCTACAATTCCATGTTCAGTTGGTTCTTTCAACTTCGAAAAGGCGTTATGCGACCTTGGAGCTAGTGTGAGTGTCATGCCGAGGGATGTGTTCGAGAAGCTACGCCTACCGATGGAGCCTACGGGAATATGTTTGGAGCTGGGTGACAACTCCATTCGCTATCCCTTGGGCATTGCTTGAAGATGTACCCGTGAAGATTGGACACCACTTCATCCCCGTAGACTTCGTTGTGCTCGAGATGGGAGAGAGGGAGAAGCCGCCGCTCATCCTAGGGAGGCCATTCCTCAAGACCGTGGGAGCTACTATTGATGTTGGCAAGGGGGAGATCATGTTCGATATCAACGGAGAAAGGAGTTCCTTCAAGTTCCGTCCAAGGGTTGAGGCATGCAACATGATTGGAGTGAAGGGTGAACCAAAACAAACGGAGGGGCTGAAAAAGAAGAAGGAGCCGAAAAAAAGTGAACGTAACGAAAATTAAAGAAGGTGTTGCATCCGTCAAGACAAAGGAAGAGAAGCCGCTGTGAAGACCAAAAAAATGACTAAGCCGACCAAGCCAAAAGACAAGCCCGCGCCCAAGATGGTGCGGAAGTGGGTACCCAAGATTGCAACGCCCGCAAAGAGCGTTGATCCGGAGTAATCAAGTGAAGAAGTCTAGCTATAGACTATAAACGAAGCGCTAGGCGGGGAGGCAACCCGTTTCGTCGAGTCAAGAATAAGCTACGGGAGGACAACCCGATTCCGGGTTTTTCGAGTATTTTTAATAATTTAGTTTTTGAGTTTTACTACGCAAAGACATTAGACTTAGAAGTGGTTGAACATTATTAGAGACATAATTCTTAATTGAATGTTTGCTTTATCATAAACCCTTTGCATGAACCCTCCTATGTGCTTGTTTGATTCTTTTCTTTTCGAGAAACCCCCCCAACCAAATAATTTCAGAACCTTAACTCAACCTTTCACCCTCATTATGGTGCTGAGGTTGACTTATTTTTCATGCTAAAACCACACGAGTAGAGCCACGATTTATGTTTAAGTGTTAATAAAATTCAGCACGTGGTAGGACTCGCGTGAACCTAGAAATCAAAGCTTTTGGTTGGTTTTAAAAAATTTTTATCCTTGGTTTCTCTAGGATTAGAATTTTTCTAAGCCTATTCTAATTTTGCTTCATTCAAAATCTTTCTTATTTAGCCAAAATTAGAACCTAAACCTATGCCCCCATGATCAAGCCGGGAAAACGTTCGCTCTCAACCGATGAAAGCAAACTATACCGGTAAGACCAAAATCGACGTAGTCGAAAAATATTTTCGACTTACATTTGTTTTTAATGGTTTAAAAACTTCTCTAAAATTATGCTTGAGCTCTTGCATGGCTCTGAAAAATATTTTAAATTTCGAATTAGAGGAGTGCTTAACCTTAAACACACCTAAATGGAGGCAACTAGTTTGAATTAATCATGCATGCACCATTGGATTCCCTTTTATCAACTTTCACCAATTCCACATGCAAAGGACAAGCATGGTGGGCAGCAAGCATCAACTTTGCAGGATTTTCATGGTGGCATGTGAAGCAAGTGGAGCTAGGGAGCATGGACATGACCCAAAGCATGGAGCATCAAGTGGGAGGACCAATAATTCAAGAAAAGGAGTGGACGAGAGCGTTTGGGCGGTGCAACTCGTGGAGCACGCGGGCGGGGAAAGTTGCGAGAGGTGAAATGATCGTCTTTGGGAGAAAGACGCGCCGAGGAGGAGCCGGAGGGACCCCCGGGCCGGCCGGCCCGAGCCGGACGGCTGCCCTATAAAAGCGGCCCCCGGCGCCCGTTTTACGCGCGGCAAGCTTCCCTCTCCTTCCCTTGTTTGTGTGTTCAAGTTTGTGTGCTCGGAACCTCCGTAGACTTAGCCAACCATCCCAAGCTTGATAGCTCAAGAAAAATCCACATCCTTAATCCACTCAAAGTCCACATCCGAAGCAAAGAGTTTAAGTGCCTAGTTTACCGGTTGCAACCCGGAATTTTAGTTCAAGAAAGAGTGCAGCAACCATGTGGAAGAAGACCACAAGTCTCTTCTCTAAGAAGAAGAGTTCGTCGTCGTCCAAGCCGTCATCAACCACGTCTTCGAGGAGGCACTCGGTTTCCGAGTCTCCCGGAGCATGGAGACGGACACGGCACCACCGAGGAGGAACGACGCTCTCCTCCTTGGTGGTATGAGGGCTGCAAGAAGCACTTCCATGAGGTTCACCGAACCTCGTGGGCACACGGAGGAGCAGCCCGCGCCACCACGACGATCGACTCGCTCAACCGCACCACCTCCTTACACCCCGACACAATCTTCGTACGGCTTCATCATCTTGTCGGCGGAGGAGGAGGAGAGGCTCGCCAATCTTGAGAAGAGGCTTGTGCCAAACGTCGAGTTCGACGACCAAGCACTCTACACCTTGGGTTTTTGCACCGACATATACTATATGTTGGGGCACCTCGGATGGGTGCAGTTCTCCAACGGAATATCGGTGGACACCCACTTGGGTTACGCCTTGGAAATTTTGATGACTATTGCACCCATCGTTGATGATGATGGGGTGCAAAGCTTGTCATTCCGTTTGGAGGGAATCGAGCAAGTGGTTCCCTACGAGCACGTAAGGGAGCTGCTTGGATTCCACAAGGGAGCTCCGGAGAAAGTTGACGTGCCTCCCGGCATGTTGGCGGAATTTTGGGGCATGATCTCCGGAGAAGCCCATCAACAACGCAATTGCATCCGCAACCCCATTATCCGGATATTTCACTCTTGGATGTGCAAGAGGGTATTGGGGAGGATGAGGGAAACAAAGATGACCGACACGTAGTTGAATTGGCTATACTCGGCTTTAATTGCCGGGTAGCCAATTGACCCCTCTTACCTCATGATCAACCGTTGGTGTTGTGAAGCAACATCGGGGGCCGGTAATATTGGTTCGGGGTGTTACCTCTCCATGTTGGCCTTTTCCTTGCGGCGGGGATCGCAAGAAACCCCGCTCACCTTTTGCGTGGTACCTCTCTCGGTTTTGAGTACTTGCGGCAAGGCAAGTACATTAGTGGAGATGAGAGAGGAGGTTATCGGTTGGCCATAGTGAACCTCCCCCTTCCGAATGAGAGGCTTAGGCTTTTCACCGAAGGAAGGGAAGATTGGTTGGAAGAGGGACTACTTGTCCCCGCAAGGAAGAACAAAAGAGGAAGAATTGTAGAGGAGGGAACATCCTCCGCACAAGCAAGTGGAGCACAACCCAATGTGCAACCATTTGGCGGGGGTTCCTCCTCCGCCAAGTTATTACGGAGGGTCTCACAACAAGCATGGGGGGTGGTGCACCGGTACCCCCACAAAATTATGTTGTGCCCAACGCTAACTTCGCGGAGTCCTACGCTCATCATCCCCAATCACAACAAAGCATGGCCATTATTGGAGGGTATGCTGCAAGAAATGCTCAAAACATCGCAGCCATCCAATCTAACGCAGCTCAACTCGGTGAAGGCAACGCAAATATTGCCTTTGAACTTGGACACCTTCACCTTGTGGAACCAAATCAATTCGACGGAGGAAGCGTCCAACCATATTATGAGCAAGGGTATTATTATCAAGACTATCAACATCAACCACCGGCGGAGGACTAGAAGATTTAGGAACTTTAGTTTTCTTTTCTTTTCTTTTTCTCTGTAATTTTCAGCTTTTGCTTATGTGTGTTTGCGTAGTATTTTCTGTTTTTATTTAATTTTCAGCAAGCATGTTTTGTTTATTTTCAGTATGTATTTCAACTTGATGTCACCATTAATAAAGTCACCACCTTGATTATATCATTGGAAAAGTTACAAAATTCGTGCCATGATGATATATGATTAAAATTGCAGCTTTGTTCATCTTTGTAATTGATTTATGCATGTTTAAGCTAGTGCTCTCTTAAAAATACAGATCTGAATTTATTTAAATACTAGCTTAATTTTCAGCGGAGGTTATGATTAAAATAAAGACCCATAGTGTTTTATGTGCTCTCAAGTTATGAATAGATTGAAGATGTCTTTTATGCTCAAAAATATTGCTAACCTTGTCACAAATATCACTTGTGTGTTGCTCAACCTATCCAAAGCCTTATATATATTTGAGTGCATAAACCTTAGTGTACAAGATTTATTTTTGAGTGCGTTATTGCAGGCCATGATTTCTCTGGCCCGAGACTAAGAAGCTGGTCATTCCGTTTTTGCGTATCTATCTTTTTGCTAGCCTCTTATCCGTGCATTGTGTATCCCCGCATCGGTGATCTCACAAACTTCGCCGGATATCCACCCTTAAACCAAATATCATCTTTTTGTGATTACCTCCTTGACCACAACCTATCGTTGAGAATGGATCATCAATTCAAGGAAGATCGCAAGACGGTGCCAACATTGAAGATTTCAAGTATCTCTCCAAGGAAAAATATCTCCGGTACCTACCTTATTTTTCGCCTCTTTGCTCGAGGACGAGCAACGTCTAAGCATGGGGGAGGAGGTAGGTACGGTGCAGTTTTAGAGTTCAAAAGGGAGTATTTTAAAAAAAAATATATATATAATGATGAAAGAAAAAATTCGGCGATGTACGTGACTTCCAAGGTGAAGAAAGAAAAAAATATATATATATAAGAAAGAAAGAAAGAAAGAAAGAAAAGAATGAGAAATATGAGAAACAGAAAAAATATATATGTGCGTAAAGTGAACTCCCCGGTTCTCTAAGAGTGCATTCAAGGCTTCAAGTTAAAAAGATCCATTCTCATTTTCCAACCATGTGCAATCCGATAACGAGGACTTCCTTTGTGCCTCGGGATCACTCTTTGCCATTTGCACATGTCCACTCATCTAAAGTGTGTGTATTTTTCTCTTTCCCCTCCTTGATTTAACATTATTTTCCAATGACCTTTTTGACGAGTCTCGGTAAGACCATGAGAAGCTTGTCTTGTTTTGACAACACCTCATTTATAAAATCTTGTTAGGACTAAACTTTCCCAAAGCTCTATATAAAAGCCTACCACATATATATGAGAGGGAAAGGAGTATAATATATAGGCTTGAGAGACAAGTGAGATGAGAGTTTATGAGCAATACACGAGATGATTTAAATTTGTGAATTTGGTTTGGTTTTTCTTTATCTCGATCTTCATTTCAAAAATTCTGAGATCTATTTAAAACTTTGTGAGCATGTTAATACTTGTGGGATAAGCTTAAAAAGAATCTACCCTCCGTAGAAATAAAGGCTAGTACATTATGGAACTTTAATGAATTAAAATTTTGAGAGCATTATGTTTTCTCATGTGTAATCAAGTGCAAAGTTTAAACATTGTTTAGCAATGATGATATCCATCGAAGGCTTACTCGAGGACGAGCAAGGTTTAAGCATGGGGGAGATGTTGACGGTGAAAATCCGTCAACCTAGCCATGAGTTTATCTTCGGTGTTGGCATTAGTTTTATACCTTATCCATTGGTACTAACCCCCGTGGTATAACAAGTTCACGTGTGCATGTCGTTTTTGGAGTTTAATGTTTATGCGGGGATTTAGTGTTGAATGCAAGACTTTCGGGATAAGTTCATCAAGCACCTCATGACAAGACCTTGAAGCCCCGAACAAGTCATGCAATGAAGCAAACTTAACTCCAAGAAGCGGGGGACTCGATCCGAGAAGACGACAAACTCCGGGGACACGACCGAGAAAAGTGCTTGAATCTTGCAAGACAAGGAGTTGAGTCCAATTCGGAGAGAAACCGACGACATGGACCTACATGCGAAGGGGGAAGCATCCGGGAAGCAAGGGAACCGACCTCGGGCAAAGGAGCCCGCGGGGCCGCGGCCTAAATGGGCCCGGGCCGGCCGGCCCCGATCCGGTCGGCCCCGAGCCCATTTAGGGCCCAAACCCGTCGCCCTTTGCCCTAGCCGCCGATCGGGCTATTTATAGTCCCCCGACCGAGAGCCACGCGAGAGAAGATTTCGTCTTCGGCCGCCGAGAAGCGAGAGAGGAGAGGGACACCATCTAGGAGAGGAGAGGGTCGAGCTAGTTGACTAGGGTTCCCCTAGCCGACGTGGGAACCTTGCAAGGAAGACCACGTCGGAGTTCCCGAGCTAGAAGCAAGATCAAGGAAGGATCCCGGTGGTGATCTTGTGTATGTATCATTGTTATAGTTGAATTATCAAGTTGAATCTTTTCCCAGCGATCAAGTGTTTCCTCGAAGATTTCGTTTTTCGATCGGCTTTGCTTATTCCAATTCTATTCTCGAGATAGATTACTTAGGGTGTTCTTGTAGCCGCGGTGGCTAGAGGTACACGCCGGATCTTCCGAAAGAATTTCGACTTGTCTTTTGACTCGCCCTAAGCTCCCCGCATGAATAGGGATACGTTGTGACGAACGGGGGTCTCGAAAGGCGGATGTTTTCGGATTTGGACGGGAAACCACGATTTAAAGAGGCTTCTATTAAGATTCGATTTGCTACTTCTTCTCTTGCTTGGAACTTCAACAAAAGGCTTACCCCGATCCCTCTAGATCGGTTTATCTACCCAATCTTACTTTGTTTTCTCCGGTTTTTAGTAGATTAGATCTGTTTTGTGTCTTTAACTTAGATGCATTAGGTTCTTTATTGAAGATTGCGGTTACACGGCTTTAATAGATTAAGTCTTGCGTCACACATTTGTTCCACGGATTCGATACCTTGGGTTCACCACTCGAGGGAAGAAGGGTCCCTTGACTACGACGGGAGACTTGTACGCTTGCGAGTCACGAACGAACTTTGATACAAACATTAACCGTCAACACCTCCACAATGCCCGTTACCAATGTGGACTTCTGGTGACGGGCTTCTTAAACGCCCATTACATAAATTCTTTGTAACGGATGTTAAAAGAGCCCGTTACAAATGTTAAACATATCGGTAACGGGCTTGTAAGGTCCGTTACCGATCAATGGCCTATCGGTAACGGGCTACTTAAGTCCGTTACTGATCACTCTCTATTGGTAACATGCTATAAAGTCCGTTACCGATGAGCATTTGACGCCCATTACTAGTTTGAGAGCCCAATAATTGAAGTCTGAGAACACTCGACTGCAGTGATGAAGCGGGAGCGCGGCGTCAGTGAACAAATGAGACAGAGGAGGAATTGTGGGGATTGAAAATGTTGTTGAGGAGGAGGAATACAACCAGTTTGACGAAATTCCATCCTTTGACACTTCATACAAGCTCCAACTATTCGGAACTAACAAAACACCGTACTTGCGAAGTGACCATAGTGAAAAAATCCATATACAGAAATCAAGGAAGAAATGCAAGCCTGATTTCTGCTGCATCCTTTTTGTAATGTCAGAGGATGTGTCTATTGGTGGAAATGGGATCCGTTTTGTAATATAAAGGATGCGATGTATTGGTGGAATTTCAATCCTTTTTGAAATATATGGGATGTGTTGGAATTTGAATCATGCTTGTAATATATTCTGCCAAAGATAATATGTATACTCTATTTATGTTCTGCTTCAGTTTAGTAACGGGCAAGAGACGAGGATTGACGAACCCGCGTCGCCATTGTTACTGGCAAGAGACGAGGACTAACGAACTAGCGTCGCCTTTGTTATGAGCAAGAGACAAGGACTAACGAACCAGCGTTGCTTTTGTTATGGGCAAGAAGATATGCGAAATCACGAACAGATTACATCAAAAGAGACACAGATTAGAGCATCTCCAAGTGTTTTCCAAGTTTTACTTGGCAAATCTTGTGCTTTGCCAACTTCTAAAAAGATATGTCAAGTAAAAAAGAGTTCATCTCCAACAATCTGGCATAATTTCACTTGCCAAATCTAGATCAAAAATCCTGAGAGAAACAAGTTGATTTGCCAAACTGTTGAGATAATCACAAGCTTTGCAAGTGAGTAGGTAAATCATACAAAAAATTGTACTGCATAGAGATAATCACAAAAGCATGTCTCTTGAAATGCAAAATCACACACACACATATTACAGTCATCATTGATACATCAGAACAAGGTTACAATGCGGCCATATCTTCATGACGAGATATGCAAAATCACACACACAGATTATAGTCATCATTGATACATTAGAACAAGGTTACAATGCGGCCATATCTTCATGATGAGATATGCAAAATCACACACACACACATCGATCTTGCTCGCAGGTCGTTGAGGACCATGTGTGGTTCGAGGACCGGTGGATGGTCGCTTCCTTGTGTGATGAGTGATTGACAACGTTGTGTGGACTGATTCTTGGCTAAGTATTGCAGGTGCAGGTTGCGGCTTGACTCGTGTTGGTGCAGGTGAAGAACAAGCGCGAAAGGTCGTTGCGGTGAGGCCTCCGGTGTGGAGAAGACAAGTAGGCTTCGTTCGAGGGACCGGTGACCGGCGGGGGTCAAGTGCGGGCCGCATGGTGGCATGAACAGCAAGATGAAGTCGTGGACGGTTCCTTGGTAGAGCCTCAAAACAAAGGGCGAGCCGGGACTGCGTGGGAGCCGAGTCATGAGTGGAGTTTGGCGGAGGCTACACCGAGTTCGCGGGGTTTGCAGTGGTTCACCAGAAAACCACTGGGTTACTCGGTTGAGCCACAAAACCGAGGCCGAAGACTCGACGAGGGGGTGCGGCCACCCAGGCCGGTTCAACCGCCCAGGAGGGGCTGTCAGACCGCCTGGGGCCGGTCAGATCTCCAGGGCCGGTCTAACCGCCCAAGGGGGGTGGTCTGACTACCCTGGCCGCCGACGCCGAGAAGCTTCGAAGCGGAGGACACGCGTCCGGATCGCAAGGCTTGCGTCGAGGCTAAGCAGGTTGCGGTCGCCGGGCATCCGTCCGATGGTGAAGACATGAAGACTTCCAAATCCGTCCTCGAGGGGCATGTATCCCTAGTCATTAGTGAAGGGTAGTTTAGTCTTTTGGGTGCCTCCATATATACTCATTGAATGGGTGGATGGCAGCCAACTCTTGGAACCCTAGCTCATTTGTTTTTCCATTTTCGTTCTCCTTTTTCCTTAGGTTTCTAGAGGACTAGCTTGAGAGCTTCATGTGAGATCTAGAGAGAGGGATGGGTGTTTGGGTGGCAAGCTAGACCATGTACGAAAATTCATGGCATGTATAGATGGTTCGCCATTGTTCATCATGGTGGTTTTCTCCTCTCTTTTGTGTTGATTTTCGGAGCTCTTTGTTGGCGGTGTTTTGAGGAAGATTTCTTGGGGTTTTTGGTGGGTGTCACGTATGAGGTTCTTGTGCCTCTTTAGCTGGTGACTTTGCCCCCAAATCTCCTTTGAATCGGACTCGATTTGGTGGTTTCTCGAGTTGGGCGAGTTCTTGACCTAGAGAAGTGATTTCTTCGATTCCTCTTGATTGTGAGCGTTTCGGGTCGATTCCTTTGAGGTAGAGGTTGCCCAGGAGGTAACCCAGCTATTCCCGAAGTTTTGCTGCAATCCGTGTAGTGATTCGGGAGATCGGGCGCGAGGAAGTTGAGGTTTGACCCGTGGGTTCGTTTTACGGAAGGGGCGGTCTAATCGCCTACGGGGGGCGGTCTAACCGCGCCGGGTGTTTCCGGGTCGAGGTTTTGTTTCGCCGAATTTTCCTCTGTGAGTTTGTTCACCTTGATCGGAGGAGCGTCCGGGTGAAATTTGGGGTCGTTCTCGTGCGGTTGCTAGGTGTTCTTGTTTGGAGTTTGTTCTTTGCCGGGTACGGGAGGTTAGACCGCCCCCGGTAGCCGGTCTAACCGCCCCTAGGCCCCCGGGTGGAATTTTGGTTTTCGCCAAGATTTTACGGTAGCTAGCATGGCCTTGACCGGAGATCTTTGTTGGTGAAATCGTGGTGAGTTTTGGTGCTCGGAAGAGGCGTTTCGGAGGATTTCTTGGTTACCGGGTGGAGGCGGTCTAACCGCCCCCTATACCGGTCTAACCGCCCCCTCCGGTTAGCCGAGCTTTCGAGTTGTTTCCCGCCGTCGTTGCTGCGTGTGTGTTGTGGTTGCTGGTAGAGTTTGTTCCTAGGACCAGTAGCACTCCAGTGGCTACGTGGTTTTGGCAAATGGAAGGTAGAAGTGCGGAGCGTGTGATTTCGGGGGTTCGACCGAGCTAGTTCGTCTTGTCGGAGTTCCAATCTCCCTCGAGAAGAATTTTTTTATTGGCTCCCATTCACTCCCCCCTCTCTGGTCGCCTAATCGGTCCTTCAAGTGGTATCAGAGCAGGTTCGGGTATTTGTTGACTCTAACCAGTCTAAGATCCAAGGATGGCGTACCAGGAACGGGGTTCGGGTCCTCCACACTTCGATGGCAAGAACTACCAGATGTGGAGCAAGCGGATGGGTGCGTTCCTCCGCGGAAAGGGTCGGATTCTGCGGGATGTCACCGTGGACACGGGCTATGTCCATCCGATGGATTTCCTCACTCCGGGGTCGAGGGACGGATTCGACGCCAACAACAAGGCGGTCGACTACTTGTTTCGTGCTTTGTGTCGGCCGATTTCGATCGGGTGCACACCGAGCACTTGGCTTGTAGGATTTGGGCGGTGTTGAAGGAGGCTCATGTTGGGAACGCCCGAGTTCGAGCACGGATGTATGCGACCTACGGAGAGAGTACGAGAACTTCACTCATCTCCCCGGTGAGTCCATCGATGCCTTGTTTCGAGAGGTTCACGGTGGTGGTGAACAACATGAGGGCCAATGTGGACGTGCTCCCGTACGATGATCATGATAGAGCGATCAAACTCTTACACTCTTTGGATCGTACGATATGGGGTGGAAAGTTCGAGGCCATTGTCGAGTCGGAGAAGTACGACACTCGACGGTGAACGAGCCGTTCTCGAAGCTCAAGTCGGGCCGAGGTGGATAGGGGCATGATCGCCAAGCTCGAGGGACCGACCGATTCCCATAGTCTTGCCCTCGTTGGTGGTTCCAAAGTAAAGGCTAACTCTAACCCATCCACCGGGATGTTCTACTTTTCCTCTTTGATGCCTATGCGAGATGAGTAGTTTGATGACCTTGGAGAGGACGAGCCGGCGGCGTTGACGAGGCGGTTCGAGAGGCTGCATGAGAACCGCGTGAACATGAGGAGGAACACGAGGACATGCTTCCAGTGCGGCAAGCCAAAACACTTCGTCGCCGACTGCCCGGAGAAGGCCGAGAACAAGGACAGCTACAAGCACAAGCCGAGGATGGACAACAAGTACCGTTCGAGGCGCGACCACAAGAGCAAGCACAAGAACAAGTACAAGGACGAGCGACGATCGAGTAAGAAGGAGAGCCGAGGCAAGGCCCGAGCGATGGTGGGAGCGAGCGACGTCGACTCCAGTTCCGCGTACTCCACCTCGAGCTCGAGTAGCAGTGAAGACGAAGGTAATCGTCGCAAGAAGAAGAAGTCGTCCAAGAACCTGAGTGGGCTGAGTTGCTTCGCGAGACCGCACCATGGCGCCGAGCTCCGACAACGAAGAAGAGCACACAGAGCGACTCGGACTCTGAGTCCGACGACGAGGTACGTGATGAACTTCCCTTCTTGCGCCAGGAGAATGTGAGGCTTGGCTCTTTACTTGATAACCGTGATGACATGCTTAGAGAGGCCAAGAAAATGAGAAAAGAGCTTAGGGCTTCACTCGAGGATGCTAGGACTAGAGTGGCTAGAGACACAGGTGCTTGATAGCAAGCTTGAGATTGATTCCCTTAAGGCTAGCCCTGTTGTTTCGGATGAGAATGATTGTGCTGATTGCTCCATATTCCTTGTTGATCTTGCTTTGTTTAAGAAGAAGCATGCCTCCAAGTGTGAGGAACTAGATGTGCTTAGGGTTGAAGTGGCTGAGCTTAAATCTAGACCTGCTTTGCTAGGTGCTTGCACTTCTTGCCCTGTTTTGCATGCTAAGATTGATGAGATGCATGCTTACACTAGTTCGCTTGAGGCTAAATTGAAGGAACCCATGCCTACATCATGCTCTACCTGTGAAATGCATGCATTGAAAAATTTGGAACTTGCACATTATGTTGATCGTTTGCAGGATGAGAATGATGACTTGAGGAAGTTGATGGGTTGGTTGTCCGGTCATGAGCCTCAGTTGAGGATGATGATCGAGGCCTTTAAGAGGTAAGATGGTGAGGGACTTGGGGCAAACAAGGTTGGTGAGGGAAGTGGAGAGAATATCCCGGAGCCACCAAAAACCCACCACAAAAATGATTTCCCTCCAAAACCCAACCATCTTAGGAACCGACTAGACCCAACCCCAGCTCCACCTATATTCCCTACACCCACAAATGATCTCCGAAGGCCTGTCAAGTTTGTGAGCACTTCCGGGAAAGTGTTCTTTGGGAAAGTGAGTGAGAAGGCAAGTAAGGAGAAATCGGTGGAGGAGTTGAGTGGAGAGAAACCAAGCGAGCAGCCCCAATCCAAGCCTAAACCTGAGCTTGTAAGGTTTCGTTGTGGCCATTGTGGGAAAGAGGGTCACAAGGATGCATTTTGCTTCAAGAGGAAGCGGGAAGAGAGAATGGCAAAAGAGTGGGTGAACAAGGATAGGTACAACCCTTCCCATGGTGTACCTAAGCCTCGTATGCCACTGCCCAGGGGTAAGGCTGTGGTGAGAAGTGTTCCGGCATGGGGAGATGCGAGTTCCCGCAGCCGAGGAGCGGCTCCGGAGGGGGCGGTCGGGGACCGGCCCGGCTAGGCGGTCGGGCCGGCCCGGCCCCGCAGGGGGGTGGTTAGACCGGCCCGGCTAGGCGGTTTAATCGCCCCCCCCCCCCCCCGAATTCTAGGCGGAGTGGTTTTCGAGGTGGTGAGTCGAGAGGTTTCGGTGTCCGGAGGTGGAGTTGCCGGTGGTTGGTCCGGAGAGACAGCAGGTGGTCGGTTGCTAGGCATTCTCCCCCTTGAGTTCACTACGGGGATGGGAGGAGTCGTAGCTTTGAGAAGGAGAGGAGGGACGGTCCACGGGTTGTCCTCCGTGGTTTTGGTCCTCCTCTAGGAAGCAAGGGGTGGTTTCCTGGAAGTGGTTACCGAGGTGGTGTTCGTGGTGGTAGTTATGGTAGGAAAGATGGTTTGATGTGTGCTAACCCCACCGCCGAGTCGTTTGTTCACTCACGTGCTTATTTTTGAATTTCGGTGGGAGACTTGAAGAACATTTGGTTGATTGACTCCGGTTGCTCGAGGCATATGACCGGAGACAAGGGGTGGTTCTCAAGTCTCGTCCGGTGGTGACGAAGAGGTACATCACCTTTGGGGGCAATGGGCGTGGGCGTGTGCTTTCGAAGGTGAGATCAAAGTGAGTGACAAGATCACTCGAGGCGTGTTGCTCTTGTTCAATCGCCGGGGTACAATTTGCTTTCGTGTCCCGGTTGTTGGATGAGGGCTTTGAGGTGTTGTTTCGGCCGGGTGGTTCTCGGATTGTGGACTCTCGAGGGGACCTTGTCCGTATGGTCGTTCCCGAGGATCGGTGTTTCGTGCTGATTTTTCTCGGTCTTCGGGTGTGGAGCGTTGTTTCTTGGCCGGTTCTTCGAGTGAGTTGTGGAAGTGGCATAGGAAGTTGGGTCACTTGAGCTTTGACCTTTTGTCTCGCTTGAGTAAACTCAATTTGGTCCGAGGATTGCCACGGTTGAGGCTTGAGAAAGAGTTGGTTTGTGCTCCGTGTAGGCATGCCAAGATGGTGGCCTCTTCTCACCGCCTCTTACCGATGTGATGACCGAGCGTCCATGCGAGCTGCTCCATATGGACCTTGTTGGCCCGGCTCGTGTGCGATCCGCGGGTGGGAAGTGGTATGTCCTTGTTGTGGTGGACGACTATTCTCGGTATGCGTGGGTGTTCTTTCTTGAGGATAAGGGGGAGACGTTTGGTTTTGTTCGAGATCTAGTCTTGAGGTTGAGGAACGAGAGGCACGGAGATGCCATACGAGCTATCCGCGGTGATAATGGCTCGGAATTCGGGAACTCTCGTTTTGAAACCTTTTGCCATGACTTGGGTCTTGAGCACCGCTTTTCGAGTCCGTATACGCCTCCCCGAATGGTGTTGTGGAAAGGAAGAACGGGACCTTGTGCGAGATGGCTCGGATGATGCTTGATGAGCATAGGACTCCGAGGAGGTATTGGGCCGAGGCGGTGAATACCGCGTTCTATGTGTCGAACATGATATACCTCGGGGTGCACAAGAAGATGACATGCTATGAGTTGATGCATGGTCGCACACCCAAGGTGAGTCACTTCCATGTCTTTGGTTGCAATTGTTTCATTCGAAGAAAGGCGGGAAGTTGGATAAGTTTGAGGCTAGGTCTGTCGATGGCATTTTCTTTGGTTATGCATCTCATTCTAGAGCATATCGTGTGCTCAATCTTGAAACTAACCAAATCGTGGAGACTTGCGAGGTAACCTTCGACGAGACGAGCCACGTAGTCGGCTTGTCTTTGAGTGTGCGGGTGATGATGAGCTTGGCGAGGAGATCTTTCGGGAGGAGGAGCATGCACATGGTGATGATGAGGATGGCGGTGCGGTGCCCCTGGCGAACATGTACCCACTACTCCGACTACGATGATGGATGGACCCTCTCGCTACACCTACGACGACAAATCAAGAACAAGGAGAAGGCGATGTTGAGGGGGAGGTAGCTTCGAGGCGATAACCTCCCCGGCGAGTTCAAGTGGATCACCCGGCCTACGAGGATCATCGGCGACATGAATGAACGCACTACACGGTCGAGGGTTCGAAACAATTCCCACTTTGCTCATGCTGCGTGTGTTGCTTCTTTCGAGCCCAAAGACATTGGACACGCACTATCCGATCACAATTGGGTTAATTCGATGCCCGAGGAGTTGGAGAACTTTGAGAGGAATCGGGTGTGGGAGTTGGTTGACCCTCCCCCGGGGTGTAAGCCGATTGGTACAAAGTGGGTGTGGAAAAACAAAGAGGGAGAGAAAGGTGAGGTTGTGAGGAACAAGTCGAGACTTGTTGCTCGGGGGTTCGCTCGAAGGAGGGGATCGACTACGAGGAGACCTTTGCTCCCGTAGCCCGTTTGGAGGCGATTAGGATCCTTCTAGCCTTTTCCCCGGCTAAAGGGTTCAAGTTGCACCAAATGGATATGAAGAGTGCTTTTCTGAATGGAGTGTTGGAGGAAGAAGTGTATGTGAGGCGACCTCCGGGTTTGAGAGTGAGAAGTACCCCCACCGGTGTACAAGTTGAGGAAGGCGTTGTATGGGCTGGAAGCGGCGCCTAGAGCTTGTTATGGCAGGTTGAGGGGGTTCTTGTTTGAGAGAGGTTTTGAGATGGGGAAGGTCAATCAAACCTTGTTTTTGCTGAGGCGGGACAGAGATATCCTGATTGTGTAGGTGTACATGGATGATATTGTCTTTGGTGGCTCGTCTAACTCTCTTGTTGCAAGGTTTGCGATGATATGAGCGGGGAGTTTGAGATGAGCATGATGGGCGAGTTGCGCTTCTTCCTCGGGCTACAAATCAAGCAATCAAAGGAAGGAACATTTGTGCACCGGAGCTAAGTACACCAAGGACATTGTGAGGAAGTTCAAGATGGAGGACTCCAAGGCTATGACGACACCGATGAGTACGACTACGGCTCTTGATGCGGACGAGGAAGGTGAACACGTGGACCGAAGGAGTACCGGAGCATGATCGGGTCACTCCTCTACTTGACGGCGACGAGGCCGGACATACGGTTCTCGGGTATCTGTGCGCTCGTTTTCAAGCGTCTCCGAGGACTTCGCATCGGCAAGCGGTGAAGCGAATTTTCAGGTACTTGCGTCACACTCCCGACTTCGGCCTTTGGTACTCCGCGTCCTCTTCTTTGGCGCTTCATGGTTTTTCAGACGCGGATTTTGCCGAGTGTCGGTTGGATAGGAAGTCCACTTCCGGGACTTGCCAGTTTTTGGGTTCCTCTTTAGTGTCTTGGTCTCCCCGCAAGCAGTCGAGTGTTGCTCAATCCATGACCGAGGCCGAGTATGTTGCCGCTGCTAGTTGTTGCTCTCAGCTCCTTTGGATCACCTACACCATGAGTGACTTTGGTGAAGAGTATACCCATGTCCCACTTCAATGTGATAGCACAGTGCCATAAGCGTTGCAAAGAACCCTGTGCTCCATTCCAAAACTAAACACATAGAAGTGAGGTATCATTTCTGAGAGACAATGTCGAGAAAGGAAAGATAGCTTTGATCCATGTACCCACACATGACCAACTAGCCGATATTTTCACCAAACCCCTAGATCAAGCAACTTTCACTCGTTTGCGGGGGGAACTTGGTGTGTGTTTGATTTCTTGAGTTGGGTGTGTGGGAGCTCTCTTTGTAGCATATGTATAGCTTTCTTTTGTGCATTTCTTGCATTTGGCATTGCATATGTAACATGATGTATAGGCATCCTTGTATCTTAGATTGCATGCATTTTGTATCATATGCATTGGATAGGAAAGCTTCTCCTATATACTTTGTTCACCATGGGTTGCTATATATGTTCTTGTGAGCGTGTTTGGTATGCTACGGTTAGTTTGGCTTAGCTCTTGATGATCTTGATGAATGATCCATGGTTGATGGCTAATTCTTTGAAAAATGTCACATATATGCTCTCTCATGTGTAAATGCCTTTATATGATCTTGACATGTTTTAGTGGCTTTGCTATGCTTAATTTGTGTTAGGATAGCTAGTTTATTGATCATATGGGGCCAAAGGCTCATTTGCCATCATGAATGTTTAGCCCTCTTGCTTCATCTTGTGGAGGGGCATAAGTTCCTTTTTGTCGCAAAGACATTTCATGTACCATTTATAAATCTGAAAATGAAATGAAAAATGCTTGGAAAATATGCTCCCATGTCATATGTGCTGAATTGAATTTTCTTTGGGTGCTAAACCGTTGCATGATGCCTACCAATGAGAAGTCTCATACATAGAAGTAGGCACATGGCTCGGTGGCTTTGACATGACATGAGGTGCTTTTGGGTGTTTATGATGGTCGTATGATTAGAATGGCTGTCCTAGCATGAAGTTTGAGTGGCTTTGCCATTTTGATATGTTTTGCTCATGTTTAGGTAGTTGCTTATGAGAGAGTAACTTTTCGCAAAATTACTCAAATCCTTTTTAGCCTTGTCCAATGGTTGTGAAACTTGATGATCACGTAGTTAAGGTCATTACGAACCTGTCGAGTATCTAACTTGCTCATTTGGACTTGTGTAGCTCCTTGTGATGAATTTTGTATATTTGAGAAGCTATATGTTGTAAAGTTTCGCATTTTGCCTTGATTCATGCATTGTCAACAAGGGGGAGAAGTTTGTGCATGCTTTGGGCACCTGGGAGTGTTTGGAAGGTGTTCCAATTGGTTCGGGAAAGTTTTGAGCGAGTTTGGTGCATGGCCGGTCTCTTGGGGCGGTCTAACCGCCCCCCGGCCGCGTCGGATGAGGCACGGGCGGTCTAACCGCCCGTACGTGGTCTAACCGCCACGGCGCAGTGAGCGGTTTTTGCTCTTTGTTGCATTCCCGTGTTGCATTGCTGCATTTATCTAGGGGGAGTGTGCTTTGGCTCAGGGGGAGCTTGCATATGTGCAGGGGGAGCTCTTTGTGGTGTTCGAGCTTTGGTTCGGTGTGTTGCGCTCTTTTGCTTGAGCTTTGCTTTGTCTCGGATGTGTCGAGCCGTTGCCCTTGCCTAAGGGGTCCGAGACTTGTCTTCATCAAGTGATCTTGCTCTTTGCCTCTGTTTGGCTTTCGATCGCTTGTTGGAGTTTCTTTTTGTTCGTTTCTTTTCTTTTTCTTTTCTCTCTTGTTACTTTCGTGTGGGTGTTGTCAATGCACTCATCAAGGGGGAGATTGAGGACCATGTGTGGTTCGAGGACCGGTGGATGGTCGCTTCCTTGTGTGATGAGTGATTGACAACGTTGTGTGGACCGATTCTTGGCTAAGTATTGCGGGTGCGGGTTGCGGCTTGACTCGTGTTGGTGCGGGTGAAGAACAAGCGTGAAAGGTCGTTGCCGGTGAGGCCTCCGGTGTGGAGAAGACAAGTAGGCTTCGTTCGAGGGACCCGGTGGCCAGCGGGGTCAAGTGCGGGCCGCATGGTGGCATGAACAACAAGATGAAGTCGTGGACGGTTCCTTGGTAGAGCCTCAAAACAAAGGGCGAGCCGGGACTACGTGGGAGCCGAGTCATGAGTGGAGATTGGCGGAGGCTACACCGAGTTCGCGGGGGTTTGCGGTGGTTCACCAGAAAACCACTGGGTTACTCGGTTGAGCCACAAAACCGAGGCCGAAGACTCGACGAGGGGGTGCGGCCACCCGGGCCGGTTGAACCGCCGAGGAGGGGCGGTCGGACCGCCCGGGGCCGGTCAGATCTCCGGGGCCGGTCTAACCGCCCAAGGGGGGCGGTCGCCCCGACCGCCCGGCCGCCGCGCGAGAAGCTTCGAAGCGGAGGACACGCCGAGGACCATGTGTGGTTCGAGGACCGATGGATGGTCGCTTCCTTGTGTGATGAGTGATTGACAACGTTGTGTGGACCGATTCTTGGCTAAGTATTGCGAGGTGCGAGGTTGCGGCTTGACTCGTGTTGGTGCGGGTGAAGAACAAGCGCGAAAGGTTGTTGCCGGTGAGGCCTCTAGGTGTGGAGAAGACAAGTAGGCTTCGTTCGAGGGACCCGGTGGCCGGCGGGGGTCAAGTGCGGGCCGCATGGTGGCATGAACGAGAAGATGAAGTCGTGGACGGTTTCTTGGTAGAGCCTCAAAACCAAGGTCGAGCCGGGACTACGTGGGAGCCGAGTTCGCGGAGTTTGCGGTGGTTCACCGAAGAAAAACACCGGGTTACTCGGTTGAGCCACAAAACCGAGGCCGAAGACTCGACGAGGAGGTGCGGCCACCCGGCCGGTTCAACCGCCTAGGAGGGGCGGTCGACCGCCCGGGGCCGGTCGGATGTCCCGGCCGGTCCTAACCGCCCGGGGGGGCGGGGCTCGACCGCCCGGCCGCCGGCGCCGAGAAGCTTCGAAGCGGAGGACACGCGTCGGGATCGCAAGGCTTGCGTCGAGGCTAAGCGAGTCGCGGTCGCCGGGCATCCGTCCGATGGTGAAGACATGAAGACTTCCAAATTCGCCCTCGAGGGGCATGTATCCCTAGTTATTGGTGAAGGGTAGTTTTGTCTTTTGGGTGCCTCCATATATACTCATTAGATGGGTGGATGGCAGCCAACTCTTGGAACCCTAGCTCATTTGTTTTTCCATTTTCGTTCTCCATTTTTCCTTAGGTTTTTAGAGGACTAGCTTGAGAGCTTCATGTGAGATCTAGAGAGAGGGATGGATGTTTGGGTGGCAAGCTAGACCATGTACGAACCTTTCATGGCATGTATAGATGGTTCGGCGTTGTTCATCATGGTGGTTTTCCCGTCTCTTTTGTGTTGATTTTCGGAGCTCTTTGTTGGCGGTGTTTTGAGGAAGAATTCTTGGGGTTTTAGGTGGGTGTCACGTATGAGGTTTTTGTGCCTCTTTGGCCGGTGACTTTGCCCCCAAATCTTCTTTGAATCGGACTCGATTTGGTGGTTTTCGTTGGAACTCGAGTTCTTGAGGTTTGGTCACGAGATTTGCGATTCCCCGTGATTGAGAGCGTTTCGGTGCAATTCCTTTGAGGGAGAGGTCGTCCATGAGGTGACCCGGGCATCCCCAAAGTTTCGCTGCAATCCGTTGGGTGAATCGGGAGATCGGGTGATGCAAAGTTGAGGGTTGACCCGCGGTTCCCCTTTTTCTCGTTCGTCCGGGGAGGGCGGTCTAACCGCGTAGGAGGGGCGGTCTAACCGCCCCGGCTCGTCCGGGGAAAGTTTTGATTTTGGCCGAGATCTTCCGGTAGCATGTTGGCCTTGACCGAGGGATTGTATGGTTGAAATCTTGGAGCGTTTCGAGTCCGTTTGCTTGGGTTTTCACTCGGATCTTTGTGCTCGGGGGAGGGAGGTCTAACCGCCCCCGGCACCGGGTTTAACCGCCCTAGGCCTTTCCGAAGAAAGTTTGATTTTGCTTGGACCTTTCTCCGTGAGTTTGTTCACCTTGATCGAGGAGCCTTCTCGGTGAAATCTTGGCTCGTTTTAGTGTGGTTTGCTAGGAGTTCTTGTTTGGAGTTCGTTGTTGGGTACGGGAGGTTAGACCGCCCCCGGTAGCCGGTCTAACCGCCCCTAGGCCCTTGGGTGAAGTTTTGGTTTTCGCCAAGATTTTCCGGTAGCTAGCATGGCCTTGACCGAGAGATCTTTGTTGGTGAAGCCGGGGTGAGTTTTGGTGCTTGGAAGAGGCGTTTCGGAGGATTTCTTGGTTACCGTGTGGGAGGCGGTCTAACCGCCCCCTATACCCGGTCTAACCGCCCCCCTCCGGTTAGCCGGCTTCGAGTTGTTTCCGCCGTCATTGCTGCGTGTGTGTTGTGGTTGCTTGGTAGAGTTTGTTCCTAGGACCGGTAGCACTCCGGTGGCTACGTGGTTTTGGCAAACGGGAGGTAGAAGTGCGGAGCGTGTGATTTTGGGGGTTCGACCGAGCTAGTTCGTCTTGTCGGAGTTTAAATCTCCCTCGAGAAGAATTTTTATCGGCTCCCATTCACTCCCCCCCTCTTTGGTCGCCTAATCGGTCCTTCAAGTGGTATCGAGCCGGTTCGGGTCTTTTTTGACTCTAACCGAGTCTAAGATCCAAGGATGGTGTACCGAGAACGGGGTTCGGGTCCTCCACACTTCGATGGCAAGAACTACCGGATGTGGAGCAAGCGGATGGGTGCGTTCCTCCGCGGAAAGGGTCGATTCTTTGGGATGTCACGGTGGACACAAGCTATGTCCGGCCGATGGATTTCCTCGCTCCAGGATTGAGGGACGGATTCAACGCCAACAACAAGGCGGTCGACTACTTGTTTCGTGCTTTGTGTCGGCCGAGTTCGATCGGGTGCACACCGAGCACTTGGCTTGTAGGATTTGGGCGGTGTTGAAGGAGGCTCATGTTGGGAACGCCCAAGTTCGAGGCACGGATGTATGCGACCTACGGAGAGAGTACGAGAACTTCACTCATCTCCCCGGTGAGTCCATCGATGCCTTGTTTCGAGAGGTTCACGGTGGTTGTGAACAACATGAGGGCCAATGTGGACGTGCTCCCGTACGATGATCATGATAGAGCGGTCAAGCTCTTACACTCTTTGGATCGTACGATTTGGGGCGGAAAGTTCGAGGCCATTGTCGAGTCGGAGAAGTATGACACTCGACGGTGAACGAGCCGTTCTCGAAGCTCAATTCGGGCCGAGGTGGATAGGGGCATGACAACCAAGATCGAGGGTCCGACCGACTCTCATAGTCTCGCCCTCGTCGGTGGTTTGAAAGGAAAGGCTAATACTAACCCA
The DNA here is from genome assembly GCA_947561735.1 of Cenchrus americanus. Taxonomy (NCBI): domain Eukaryota; kingdom Viridiplantae; phylum Streptophyta; class Magnoliopsida; order Poales; family Poaceae; genus Cenchrus; species Cenchrus americanus. Next base: position 201,429,415 of record OX387240.1, read on the forward strand.
TCCACCGGATGTTTTCTTTGTCCTCTTTGATGTCTATGCCGGATGAGGAGTTCGACGTGCTTGGAGAGGACGAGCCGGCGCTCCCGACAAGGCGGTTCGAGAGGCCGCACGAGAACCGCGTGAACATGAGGAGGAACACGAGGACATGCTTCAATTGCGGCAAGATTGGACACTATTTCGCCGAGTGTCCGAAGGTGAACAACCACGACAAGCACAAGTTCAAGGACAAGAGGAAGAAGTCCAAGAAGAAGGATCATGGACATTGGAAGAAGGCACGGTCTCGAGAGAAGATGAAGAGATCAAGCGACATCGAGTCCGATTCCGAGGACACGTCTTCAAGCTCGAGTGATGAAGACGAAGAGGATGAGAAGAAGAGGAAGAAGAAGAAGAACCTTGGCAAGTATCTCAACGGTCTTTGTGTGACGGGCCTAAGCCTCAAGGACGACTTCTGCGGCATGGCTCGCAGTTCGAGCAGACAAGAGAAGCCGAAGGACGCGTCGGACTTGGATTCCGAGGATGAGGTATGTGATGAGCTCTCTTCTTTGCGCAAGGAGAATGAGGAGTTGGTTGACTTGATTGATAATCACGATCACATGCTTAGAGAGGCTAAGAAGCTTAGAAAGGAGCTTAGATCTTTGCTCGAGGATGCTAGGACTAGAGTGGCCGAGCTAGAAACACGGGTTCTTGATAGCAAGCTTGAAATTGATTCGCTTAAGGCTAGCCCCGTTGTTTCGATGAAAATGATTGTGCTTGATTGCTCGCTTTCCTAGCCGACTTGACCGATCTTAGGGAGAAGTATGCCTCCAAGTGTGAGGAACTAGATGTGCTTAGGGTTGAATTGGCCGAGCTACAATCCGGACCCACTTGGCTTGGTGCTTGCACTTCTTGCCCCGGTTTGCATGAGAAAATTGTTGAGCTTCGTTCTCGCATTGGTTCGCTAGAGGCTGATTTGAAAGTGCCTATTCCTAGTTCTTGTTCTACATGTGAGTTGCATGCTATGAAGAATTTGGATCTTGCAAAATGTGTTGGTCGCTTGCAAGATGAGAATGATAAGTTGCGTGAAGCGCCGAGTTGGTTGTCGAGTCGGGAACCTCGGCTTGGATGATTGCTAGCCGTAAGTGCTTTGATGGTTGGGCTTTGGGATTGGATAAGGTTGGTGAGGGCAGTGGTGAGAGAGAAAGGAAATTTGGGAATGTTTCAGTTCCACCACAACTCACACCCAAAGACAAGTTTGCATCCAAGCTAAACCAACCGAGAGAAAAACCGAGTGAGAAGGCAAGTGAAAAGTCTAGTGAGAAACCAAGTGAAGAGCCTCTCCCCAAGCCTAAGCCCAAACCAATCCTTTTCCATTGTGAGTTTTGTGGAAAAGATGGTCACAAGAGAGAGTTTTGCTATAAGAGAAAGAGAGAGGCGAGAATGGCTAAGGAGTGGGCGAACAAGGACAGTACCACCCTTCTCATGGTGTGTCCGAGCCTCGTATGCCACCGCCTAAGGGAAAGGGCTTTGTGCGTAAGGATCCGGCATGGGGATATGAGAAATCCCGTAGCCGCGGTGGTGGTCTGGAGAGGGCGGTCAGACCGGCCTGGCTAGGCGGTCGGGGACCGGCCCTCCCCAAATTTCTGGGCAGTTCTGTTTTCGATGTCGTGATGCTGGTGGTTTCAGTTCCCTTGGTCATGGTGCAGATGGTAGACACTTTGAGTCTGGTGGCGTTGAGTTTGCTGGACGTTCTCCACCTCGTGATCAATACGAGTTTGGGAGAGGTCGCGCTTTGAGTCTCGGAGGGGGCTACGGACCATGCTTTCCCTTTCGTGGTACTCGTACTCCTTCGGTGATACAGAGTGGTGTTCCCATGGTGGTTCCGGGTTTGATAGGTTTGACAGATGGATCGCCGTATTGATAGGCGGGGTAGGATGAATGTTGCTAACCCTACTTTTGAGGAAATGGCCCGACACCGGTTTCACACCTTTGGGACTAACCCCGGTTGTTGAGTCATTTGCTCGTTCTAGCTCTTTTGAGTTGCGGGTGGGAGGTGTCGGTGCGGAATATGGTCCCGACACTAACCGAGAGAAAGCGCCGAGGTCTATCCCTCAATGGTCGATGCTAAGCAATAAGAGACACGGGATTTATCCCGGTTCCGCCAAGGGGGCCGTACGTCCGACGCAGAGGCGTGCTCAAGGCACCGTATTGCTCGGCAAAGACCGGGGGTGCTCGTAGTGGGGCTGCTACAAGCAAGGCGGGAGAGGAAGCGTGACTTCCAAGTCCCCGGAGGAGTGGTCGAAGATATTGTGGGTGAATTGGAGAATGAGTACGTGGTGTGCGGAGAGTTCCCGTCCGTGTCCCCCCCGCGGCCGGGGGGTTCGCCCCCCTTTTATAGATCAAGGGGGAGGCGGATTACATGCGCGCCGCGCTATCTAGCTACGTGGGAAAGCACGACGTGCTATGCCTTGTAGAATGGGCGGCCGTCCGGACGATCCTTGCGGCGATCCGGCCATCTTGGCCTACCTTGTACCCGAACAAAGGTGGCGGTTCGAGGGTAGAAGGGCGGCGGATGGTGGCGATGTCCTCCGATAGGCTCGAGGGAGGTGCTGACGTTGGCCCGTACGGAGCACAGGAGTAGGTAAAACGGCGTCCCTTCCCAACGCGCTTCACAGTGCTGGAGTTGTTGCTACAGCGCCCGACGTGTGCCTGCACGCGCGGGAATGGCGGCCACGCTGTTACAGTGGCAGGGATGGTGTTCCACCGGCCTAGCACCTCCACCTAACCCTGTAGGGTCACAAGAAAGTGAATCGAGGGTGCATCCGGCCCCCCTTCGAGGGCTCGGCGCGTTAGCCGCATCGGAGCAGCGCACGGCGTCACGGGATTGACACCGGCCCGCGATGCACGTCCCTCCCCACGGTGATGGGGATGGGCTCCTCCCCGGGAAGTTGGTGCGGCGGCACCGGGCGCGAGCCCCGGCGCATGATGGCGCCGTCCCACCGGTGTCGAGCGTTAAATGCCCGTGTACGGGGGCCGGCGCACGCGTGAGGGGCGCCCTCGTGCGTGGCGGACCCCGGTCGAGGGCGGGACGTACCCTCGAGCGAGGCGGAACTCCGCTCGAGGGGGAGCGAGCCCTCGAGCGAGGCGGAGCCCGCTCGAGGGAAGTGCTACCCCTCGAACGGGGCGGAGCCGGCCGAGGGGGGCGCGCATCCTCGAGCGAGGCGGAGCCTGCTCGAGGGGATCTCTAAGAGGGCCGCCTCGATGGGCCGTCGGAGTCCCCCGCGGCGTGGGCCGTTTCCTGCATGGTTAGGCAAATTGTGTTTTGGCTTTGTTGCGGGTTTTAAGTGAGGGTTTCCCCCGTTGTTTAAGGGGACCTCTAGGGCCGTCCCCGACGCAGCCCCCGAGCATCCGCGGGTTTGCCATTGAGGCTCCCGCGGATGCCGGAACCTACCGATAGGACGTTCTTCCCTCCTTGTTTTGCGAATGCTTGCCGTGGGGCCGCGTCGGCCGACCCGCGGGTCTAGCCACCGAAGCCCCGTAGGAGTGTGGGTGCTCCCGCGGGGTTAACCGCGAGAACCGGTCGAGGGTGTGGCACATGTTTCAACCGGCATCGGCGGTGTCTCGGCCCGGCTTCGGTGACGCACGCGCCGCCGGCGCTCGTCTCCCGGCGGGTGCGGGCCAAAGAGGTGTAGCCGTGCGTTAAGCCCCCGAGCTCGGGCCCGTTCGAGGCGATCGGGTAGAGCTTTACGACTTGTTCCTTAACGCGCCCTCGCCGTCCCTCCGCGGGACGGAGGGTGAGGTTTCCGCAACCCCCATCGAGCGGGTCGCGAATTGCGGATTCCTCTTCGAGCCGCTAGTGGGTGGTTCGAGTGGATGCCCATGCTCCGTTCGATAAGGGTAGGCCGTGTGTGGTCCGCAGACACGTCCATGGAAGCGCTTGCGTGGGTTTGCTAGGTGGGGCTCGGTCCCGTTCGATAGGGACCGAGGGCGCGGAAGCTCTCCCTCGGTGGGATCCCCCCGCCACCGCCCTCGCCGGCTCTCGAACACGACATGTGGGGCACCCTCGAGCCGACGGGCTCGAGGAACGGCTCGAATGCGCGTGCCTTCGTCGTCCCCGACTCGCGATCCGAGGCGCCCGTTCGAACCCGTCGAGGGTCGGGCTTCGAACCTCCGATCGGTAGGGCCGTGCGGGGCCGCGCCCGGGCGGCCCCGTCTCTTGCGTTTGCGGCCGTCGAGGGGTCCGGGCAAGCCGGCCCTCGAGGCGCCGGTTAGTAGCACGGCGCGACATGGGTGCTTGTGGCGCCCTTTACTTCAAGCGGCCCCCCGGCGGCCTTTTCACGCATGTGCCCTTTTTAGAGGGTTGATATCGTCTCGAGCCGGGGGCTCGTGCCGCTCGAGGGTTTTGCGTGGCACTCACGCCGATATCCCTTCAAGGGTCGACTTCGTCTCGAGCCGGGGGCTCGTGCCGCTCGAGGGTTTTGCGTGGCACTCACGCCGATATCCCTTCAAGGGCCGACTTCGTCTCGAGCCGGGGGCTCGTGCCGCTCGAGGGTTTTGCGTGGCACCGACGCCGATATCCCTTCAAGGGCGACTTCGTCTCGAGCCGGGGGCTCGTGCCGCTCGAGGGTTTTGCGTGGCACTCACGCCGATATCCCTTCAAGGGGCCGACTTCGTCTCGAGCCGGGGGCTCGTGCCCCTCGAGGGTTTTGCGTGGCACTCACGCCGATATCCCTTCAAGGGCGACTTCGTCTCGAGCCGGGGGCTCGTGCCGCTCGAGGGTTTTGCGTGGCATGGGTGCTCATGGTGCCCCGCTTTACTTCAAGCGGTGCCCCGGCGACCTTCTCACGCCGATGTCCCTTCGAGGGCGACTTCGTCTCGAGCCGGGGGCTCGTGCCGCTCGAGGGTTTTGCATGGCATGGGTGCTCGTGGTGCCCCGCTTACTTCCAGCGGGGCCCCGGCGACCTTCTCACGCCGATGTCCCTTCGAGGGTCGTCGTCGTCTCGAGCCGGGGGCTCGCCCCCCGCTCGAGGGTTCTCCTTGCTTGGCAAGGGGCCGGGTCATTAAATGCCTCGCGGTCGAGGCCGCGGTTCTGCAACGCGCGCGCGCCTTTTTAGGCATTGCGGCCGCGCGCGCGCGCGTAGTGGGCGGCGTGGCGGCGGATGTGACCGCTTGCCTCGGTCCCTCGCTAGTCTTTGCCTCGATGATGGCCCGTCCGCGGTGATGTGGCCGCCGCGGTCGTGGTGGGGCCCGTTCGTCGGCGTGAAGAGAAGATTCCCCGCAAGCTTAATGCGCGTGGGACATCCGCCCCGGAGAGCTCGCCCGCGGCTTATAAATCTGAGGGGAGGGGGAGACGGCGGTTTTTTACCTTAGCGCCTCACCATTCCAGCCCCGTATTCCTTCGTCTTTGCCTCGCCTCTACCACCGTGCGGTGTCGCCATTAGAGCTCTTCTTCCGCTTCTCGTCCTCCGCTTTCGCATTTCTTCTCCTCATGGCATCGCTTCCGCCTCTCACGATCCTTGACCCGTACGCCTGGGAGCGGTCGACGGTGACTCCGCTGGCCCTTGGCGAGCTGGTCGCCGCCGGCCAGCTGACGGCCAATGAGGATGGACGCCCGGCGGAGTGGATAGTGCCGCCAGCGGGGGACCGCGCGCCCAACCCGCCGGTGGGTTATGTAGTGAGCTTCGTGCGCTTCCATGAGCGGGGCTTCAACACGCCGGCGAGCCGCGCTTCATGCGGTGCGCCGTGCCACTACTACGGCGTGGAGTTGCACAACTTCGCGCCCAACGCGATCTCGCGGCGCGGCCACGTTCGTGGGCGTCCGCGAGGGGCTACCCCGGGGATCCCGCCAACCGGGAACTCGGGTGCACCTCTTCCGCGCGGAGCTCTTCACGCAGCCCACGACGGAGCCGAGGACCCGCCGCGCGGTGCGCGCCGGCGGGATGTCGCTCGCCCGCGGGGCGCGCGTTCAAGGACGTCTACATCCCCCGCACCATGACGACGAACAACGCCGGGCCGGGAGCGGGGATGGTTCTACCTCGCGCAACGCCGAGCTCCGGCCTCCCCCCCCCCTACACCGGTCGGGTGTTCAAGGAGAAGCCCGGCCTCACGGGGCTACGGGGTGTCTACGGCCCGGCACGGAGGCGGCGGGACTCGGTCCCGGCCGCCCCGAAGAGCTCGGCGGCGCGAGGGGCCGACCGCGTTGGGCGTCCTCGCCTTCCTCCATCACCGGTGGATCGTGCCTCGATGGAGAGGCCGCTCTGCATCTACGAGATGACGGAGGCGGCCAACCCCGTCGATCTGGCGAGGTCGCGGATGCTCCTGACCCCCCTCGGGCGGGCGTATGTGCTCACCCGGGCGCGGAACGCCGTCGACACCCGGATGCCGATGCGTCCGGACCGGACCCCGTGGGACCTCGAGATGCTCCCCACCGGCCCGCTAGTGAGTGTGGTTCTTGATCTTGTTTAAGTTTTTGGTGTTGCTTCTGCCTCCTGACGCGTCCTTGATGTGTTTGTATGCAGCTGGTGAGATTTACCGCCTCGAAGTCCGTTCCGCCCACCCCCGACTCCCGCGCGCTCGGTCGGGAGGCGCGGCCGGCGGGAGCGGGGGCGGGCGGCGCGCGGAGGGAGCGCGCGAGGCGGCGCAACGAGTGTCGTGAGCGGCGGAACGCGGAGGCACGGCGGCGCGAAGAGCGGGGCTCTCCTCCCCGAGGACCGAGGAGTACTCGTCCTCGGGGGAGGACGAAGAGGAAGAGGCCGAGGGGGGAGGCCCCTCCGATAGGTGGGAGCCCTCGCCCCCGTCGGCCGGAGCCGGCGCCGGCGGCAAGGGCGGCATCGACCGGGGCGGGCGCAACGGCGCCCGCCGCCGGCAATCGACAACGAGGGCGGCGCGCGCGCGCGGAGGCGCCGGCGCGTGCCGCGGAGGCGCGCCCGGCCGAGTGCGCCCGTGCGCGCGTCCAAGCGTGATTGCGCGCGGGGCGGCGCGCGCGCGCGCGTGGCGGCGTCGTCGGGGAGGTGCGATGGCGGGTGTGCCCGCACACGGGGCGAGCGTGCCCGCGCGCGCGGCGGCGGCGCGTCGGGGAGGCGCGGCGTCGGGCGTGTCCGCGCGCGGGGCGGGCGCGCCTACGCGCGCGGCGCGCGCCGTCGGGGAGGCGCGGCGGCGGGGTGTGCCGGGCCGCGCCGGCCTCATCCGCCGAGGCCTCGAGGAAAAGGAAACGTGCCTTCTACTCTTCGAGGTAAGGAGCTCGCCTTTTTTTGCTTGTCTTGGTTTTGTGATGACCAAGCACTCTAACTTTTCTTTTGTGCTCGTGCGGTGGTGGTGCCAACCGTGCCTCCCCCTCGCACCGGCCAAGGTGCCGAGGACGGACGCGTCCATCCCCACCCCGGCGGCGCTCGTCGAGGGCGCCGCGGGCGGGGGGTAAGCACGGCGGCGGCGGGCGAGAGCTCGCGAGGCGCGGGCGGGGCCCCGAGGCCTCGACCGGCGGATCCGGTCCGCCGCGGCACGGCCGGCGGTCACCGAGGGGGCGACCGCCGCCGGCCATTGTGGGGACGCGAGGCCGCGGCGGCCGGCCGGTGGCGGAGGCGCAGCCCGCGGAGGTCGTTGGCGCGGAGGCGCGGTCCGTGGCGCCGGTGCGGAGGAGGCGGAGCGGGTGCAACCCGTGGCGGCGCCCGTGGTCGCGAGGCGCGGCCGGGAGTGGTGGCCGTGGCGCCGCGTCGGCGCCCGCGGCCACGTAGGCGCGAGTGGAGGCGCCGGTGGAGGTGGCGCAAGGGCCGGTGGCCGGCCGGCGGTTCCCGGCGGAGGTGGTGGAGGTTCGGATGACGACTCCCCCGCCGCCGGGTGGGATCGGTGGGCTAGCTTCCCCGCACGCTCCCCCCCCCGAGCCCCGGAGGGGGCTCTCGTGAGGCGGCACGAGGGGCACATGGTGGCGGGGGACCGAGGACACGGTGCCGAGGCCTCGTCCTCCCGCGCCGGCCACCCCGCCCGTGGTGGAGGGGGCCGTCGACGATCCCCCCGCGCTTGCCGACGCCGCGGGGGAGCGAGGAGCTCGGGGAGAGCTCCGAGCCACGCGCGCCACGCTCAACCGTGCGCTAAACGAGGCGCCGCGGGTCCATGGCGGCCCCGCATGGCGCGTCATCCGGGTAGGGCGTGGTTGCTCACTTTCTTCCATCTCTCGTTTTTGTGTGTTCGCCTCCATGTCGTAGTGCTTACGAGTTTTGATTTGTGGGTGCCGGGAGCTCGAGCGCCGCGCCCACGACAAGTACGATGCCTTCGACCGGTGAACGCCGAGGTCCACCGGCTCCGGGAGAGGTGCGGCGCTTTCGACGCGCTTGCCGACGCCCTCGGGTCCCGGGACGGTGGGCCGGCGTACGGGCCATGGCCCGGCGCGACGAACTCCCCGAGAGCTCGCGGCGGGGACCGGCGCCCCGCTCAAGCCTCGAGCGGGTCCGCGCGGCCCTCATCGATCGTGATGAGGCGCCGTGGCGGCGCGCTCGGACTTGGAGAAGATGCGGACGGCGGCCACCAATTGGGAGGCGGAGGTGGCCAACGTCCGCGGCGAGAACCGGGAGCTCCGTTCGCCGCTCGAGGGGGCGCAGCGCGGCGGCGCCGGCCGAGGAGCGGGCGCGCGGGCCGGGAGCGGCGGGCCAAGGAGGCCGACGACTTGAAGGCCGCCCACGACGCCAAGGCCGCGGCACTCGTCGTCGGCGAGGAGCGCCTCCCCGCAGAGCGCACCGCCCGCCAAGGGGCCGAGGGGCGGCTCCGGCGAGAGCGAGCCGCCCTCGTCGACGCCGGACGGCGCCGGGAGCAGAGTGCGTCGCTCGCGAGGCGGCGCGAGGTCATTGGCGGAGCGGGACGACAAGCTCTCCAAGACCGAGGGCGAGCTCATTGTGCTCGGCATTACCAACGCCAATCGAAGTTAGCCCTCCGGGAGCAAGGTGAGACCGTCAAGCGCCTCGAGCCGACGGTCGAGGCCGTGCGCCGCGACTTCGAGACGGAGAGGAAGCAAGTCGAAGGTGAGCCGTCGCTTGGCTCTTGCCTTGTTGGTTTTTCTCCGTTAGAGGGCTTGCTTCCCCCTTTCGATTTCTTTCCCCGTCTTGGCGAGTCCGGGCTTGCGCACCGCCCGGGGCACGCGGTGAGCGGGCCGAAGGCGCTGCGGGGGCTTCCTACAACTCCTCCGAGTAGGAGCCGCGGGAGCTGCGTGGTGCGGCCCTCGAGACCCGCCGTGCCGTGGAGGAGGGCGAAGCACGGCCGGCATCTCGGCGGCCGGCCGCCCGCGCGCCCTTGGCGGTCACGTCACCGGCGCGATGCGCCGGCGCCGCATCCGGGCGTCCAAAAGGCCCTCGGAGTGGTGCGGTCCCACTACGAGGTCAACTTCGAGGCGGCGGCGGAGGGCTACATCGTTCCCGAGGGCGTCGAGGACGAGGTAGCGATGGAGCGTGCGGATGCGCTCGCCGCCGGGTCGCTCGCCGAAGCCTTCGAGGAGTTCCTCTTCCCGGACGCCGCTGACGCTGCCGCTCCTCCCGCCTGAAAGCAGTTGGGCGCTAGGCCCGTTTTTTGTTTGAGTATCAGTATTCTGGCCATGGGGCCTTTGTAAATAAGCACATTATCTCAATCGTAAACATTTGATGATACGAAATGAAGTCTTTTGCTTATTGCGCTTTTTTGTTTCTCCTTCTTCCTGAGTAGATTTTACTTAGGGGAGTTCGATTTTCACGGGGGGCCTGCTGGGTTGGAGGCGAGAGAGAAGGGCCGTATCCTCGCGGCGTAGGCTATCTCTGACTCACGCGCTCCTTCCGCTAGGCCGCCTGCGTCCTGTTCGAATCGTTGCTCGAGGTTGAAGTAGGAAACAAACTTAGCGCGTGTGAGTTGTTTTATTTTTGCGCACAAAATGGGACCATTTTGGGGGAGGGGGTGCCCCCCCGCGCAAGGCCCCCGAGGGTAACTTGGGTTTTCGGGGGAAAGCCGAGTTGCCCTTTCCATTAGACTTGAAGCATTTACATGGTTGTTTACCAACCGGGGCGTTGGTCGTACGGTTTTTACAACAAAAATACTTGGAAATCCTAGCTAAGGGTAGAAGCGACGTAGCCGTTGGATGTTCCAAGCGTTGGTGAGCTCTTCACCGTCCTCGTTGGCCGGCCTTGTACGTGCGGGCTTGAGTACCTTCACCACGACATAGGGTCCCTCCCATGGGGGCGACAGCTTGTGGCGCCCTCGGTTGTCTTGACGCAGCCTTAGGACCAGATCCCCTTCGCTGAAATCCCGCTGGCGTATCTTGCGTGCTTGATAGCGCTTGAGGGACTGCTGGTACCTTGCGGAATGCATCAGGGCCATGAGGCGTGCCTTGTTCAGCTGATCCAACGAGTCCTCGCAGGCTCGGCGGGCCGGCATCCTCGTCATAGCCTCGAACCCCGGGCGAGCGGTATTCTAAGTCCGTGGGGGGAGGACGGCCTCCGCGCCGTGGACTAGGAAAAACGGGGTGAACCCAGTGGCTCTGCTCGGGGTGGTCCTTAGGCTCCACACAACCGCTGGTAATTCTTGGAGCCATTTTCGCCCAGATTTGTTCAGCTGGTCGAAAATTCTGGGCTTTAGGCCTTGTAAGATCATGCCATTGGCACGTTCTACTTGGTCGTTGGTCTGTGGGTGCGCCACAGCTGCCCAATCCACACGGATGTGGAACTTGTCGCAGAACTCCAAAAACTTCCTGCCCGTGAACTGGGATCCATTGTCCGTGATGATGGAGTTTGGCACTCCAAAGCGGTAGATGATGTCGGTGAAGAATGTTACCGCCTGCTCCGCCACGAGGTTTGTGATGGGGCGCACCTCGACCTACTTGGAGAACTTGTCGATCGCGACCAACAAGTGGGTGAAGCCCCCGGGCGCCTTCCGCAGGGGCCCGACGATGTCCGGCCCCCCACACGGCGAATGGCCATGTCACGGGGATGGTTTGCGGGGGCATGGGCGGGCAAGTTGGACTTGCGGGGCGTAGAACGGCATCCTTCGCGGTGCGTACGATTTCGGCGGCGTCCGTGACCGCGGTAGGCCGCAAAAGCCTTGGCGGAACGCATTGCCAACGAGGGTGCGGGGCGCGGCGTGGTGGCCACAGATCCCCGCGTGAATGTCCCGTAGGAGCTCGCGCCCCTCGGGAATGGGCACGCACCGCTGTAGGATGCGGAGGCGGCGCGCTTGTACAGCTCGCCGTCAACGAGGGCAAAAGATTTGGCCATCCTGGCGATGCGCTCGGCCGCGGCCCGGTCCGCGGGGAGTTCCCCTCGAGCGATCCAGGCGATGTATTTTTCGCGCCAGTCCTCTTGGACGGAGCCGGCTCGATGTCCATCACGTCGGCCTCGTGGGAGCCATACCCCTCGAGGAGGGAGAGCACGTACGCCTCGTTCGAGGGGTCCTCGTCCATGGGTTCCGCACCCACCGGATTCGAGGGAGCCCCCGAGGGTTCGTTGTGACTCGAGGGGTAGGACTCGAAGACGACCGAGGGTTGAGCGATGTCGCGCGCGAAAACGTTCGGGGGGACGGCGATCCGCCGGACGCGATCTTGGCGAGCTCGTCCGCCTCCCTCGTTGTAATGGCGGGGCACGTGGTTGAGCTCGATGCCGTAGAACTTGTCCTCGAGGGCTCGCATGGCTCTGCGAGTAGGGCCTCCATCTTGTCGTCGTGGCAGCTTGCGTTCTTCATGACCTGATCGATCACGAGCTGCGAGTCCCCCCGCACGTCGAGGCGCTTGACGCCTAACTCAATGGCGATTTTGAGGCCGCTGAGGAGGGCCTCGTATTCGGCCATATTGTTAGACGCGGGGAAGTGGAGGCGCACCGCGTACCGCATGTGTTCCCCGAGGGGTGACACGAAGAGCGGCCCGCGCCCGCTCCTCGTTTTCATCACCGAGCCGTCGAAGAACGAGCCCGGCACTCCGCTTGGATCCGCGGCGGCGCTAGGCCGCGTATCCGTCCACTCGGCCGACGAAATCGGCCCAAAATTTGGGATTTGACGGCCTTGCGCGGGGCATAGGCGAGCGTCTCGCCCATCGCCTCTACGGACCACTTGGCGATCCCGCCCGCGGCGTCGGGGTTGCGGATGATCTCCCTTAGTGGGAAGGGAGGAAACCACCGTGACGGGGTGGGCCTCGAAGTAGTGGCGGAGCTTGCGCCACGCAAGGACTACCGCGTACATCAACTTCTCGGACACGGGGGTAGCGCGTCTTCGTGTCTGACAGGACCTCGCTGATGTAGTAGACCGGCCGCTGTACAGGCAAGGCGTGCCCTTCCTCCGTGCGCTCCACGACGATTACGGCGGCCGACCACCCGGGTGGTCGCGGCCACGTAGAGCCGCAGGGGTTCGCCGGTCTTGCGGCGGCGTAAGGATCGGGGCGTGCGTTAGAGACGCCTTCAGCTTGTCGAGCGCATCCTGGGCCTCGGTGGTCCAGGAGAAGCACTCGTGCTTCTTGAGTAGGCGGTAGAGGGGCAGGCCCTTCTCACCGAGCCGCGAGATGAAGCGGCTCAAGGCGGCGAGGCACCCTAACACTTTCTCGCACCCCTTTGAGGTCCCTGGATCGGACCCATTCGCTCGAGGGCCGCAACCTTTTCGGGGTTGGCCTCGATTCCCCGCTAGGAGACAATGTATCCCGGAGAGCATGCCCCGCGGCACTCCAAAAACACATTTTTCGGGGTTTAACTTGACCTCATTGGCCCGTAGGCAGTGAACGCGACGCCAAGGTCGCTAACCGGGTCGTCCGCCTTCCTGGTTTTTACGACGATGTCGTCCACGTATGCTTCGACCGTCCGCCCGATGTGATCCCCAAAAACGTGCCGCATGCAACGCCGGTACGTTGCACCCACGTTTCGAGGCCAAACGGCATCGTGAGGTAGCGAACGTCCCGAACGGTGTGATGAACGAAGTCGCGAGCCGGTCGGACTCTTTCATCTTTATTTGGTGGTACCCGGAATAGGCATCATGGAAGCAAAGCAATTCGCACCCCCGCCGTTGAATCAACGATTTGATCAATGCGTGGCAAAGGAAAAGGAACTTTAGGACATGCTTTATTAAGACTAGTGTAGTCTATACACATCCGCCACTTCCCATTCTTTTTCTTTACAAGCACGGGGTTTGCTAGCCACGTTGGGTGGAACACCTCCTTGATGAATCCGGCCTCGAGAAGCTTCCGCAGCTCCGCTCCGATTGCCCGTCGCCACTCCTCGTCGAAGCGGCGCAGCCCGTTCTTTGCACGGCGCGGGCGTTTGGCGGATGTCAAGGGAGTGCTCGGCGACTTCCCCTCGGGATGCCTGGCATATCCGAGGGGCTCCACGCGAAGATGTCGGCGTTGGCGCGGAGGAAGTCGACGAGCACCACTTCCTATTTGGGGTCGAGGGTGGAGCTGACCCTCAACGCCTTGCCCTCGGGGGCTGACGGGTCGAGGGGGACCCCCTTGGTCTGCTCCGCGGCCTCGAAGGTGCCGGCGTGCTTGGCGGCGGAGTCGAGGTCGTCGTTGACCATCTTCTCCAAGGTGGTTACCAGCGCTTCATCCAGCGCCAGTGCCTCTGCGTGCTCCACGCACTCGACGTCGCAGTCGAACGCGTGCTCGATGGATGAGCCGACGGTGATGACGCCGTTTGGTCCCGGCATCTTCATCTTCAAGTAAGTATAATTGGGGACCGCCATGAATTTGGCGTAACAGGGTCGCCCAAGTATAGCGTGGTAGGCCCCCTTGAACCCCACCACCTCGAAGGTGAGGGTCTCCTTGCGGAAGTTCTTCGGGGTGCCAAACCAAGGCGGGCAGTCGATGCGCCCCCGAGGGGCCGGACCTCGCTTGCCCGCGCAATGCCATGGAATGGCTTCGTGCTGGGCCGCGGTCGGTCCACCCCGATCCCCATCAGGCGCAACGTATGCGCGTAGAGGATGTTGAGGCCGCCGCCTCCGTCCATGAGGACCTTCGAGAACCGTGCGTTCCCGATGATGGGGTCGACCACCGGCGGGTACGGCCCGAGTTGGGGACGCGGTTCGGGTGGTCCTCCCGGATGAAGGTGATGGCGTCCTCCGACCAATTGAGGAAGGACGGAGGCGCCCTCTCCGCGGCGAGGACCTCGTGCCGCTCCTTCTTGCGCCGGGCGGTCGACATGTCGACGGTTGGCCCCCCAAAGATGAGGAACACATTTTCGACGGCGGGGAAGCCGCCCGCGTCGCCATCGCCCCCGTCTTTCTTGGCCTCTCCGCCTCCTTCGCGGCGGCACGGCCATAGAACTTCTTGAGCATATCGCACCTTGCTCAAGGGTGTGGTTCACCGGGGTCTTGTGGTAAGGACATGGCTTTTTCGAAGCATGTCGTCGAACACCCCCGGCCTCGAGGGGCCGGTCGAGGGCCTCGTCGAGCCGGGTCAACGCAAGGGCTTCGGCATTGCCGCCGTCGCGCCCCCGCTCGCGCGCCTCGCGGTGCGGCTTCTTCCCCTTCTTGCCCCACTTGTCGTTGCGGTGGGGCTCCTTGGACTTGCTTTGCCCTCCGCGGGCGCGTCCTCCGAGCGCTTGCCCTTCTTGCCGTCGAAGATCGCCCCCACGGCCTCCTCTCCGGAGGCGAAGCCGGTGGCGATGTCGAACAGCCTCGTTGGAGTCCGCGGGCGGGGGCGCGTCCCGGCCTCCCGTACGAGGTCCCGGCACGTGGACCGCGCCACGCCGGGGGAGCTCGGTGCACGATCTCGGACTGCACCACGCTGGGGAGCTCAGTGCAGCGCTTAGAGAAGCGTCGTATGAAGTCCCGCAGCGACTCGCCGGGCTTCTGTGTACAGGAGCGCAGGTCCCATGAATTTCCGGGGCGCACGTACGTGCCCTGGAAGTTGCCCACGAACGTGCGGACCAGATCGTCCCAGTTGTGGATCTGGCTAGCGGGCAAGTGCTCAAGCCATGTCCGGGCCGCGTCGCCGAGATGCAGGGGCAAGTTGCGTATGATGACCTCGTCGCTGGTGGCCCCGCCCGCTGATAAGCCAAGCGGTAGTCGTTAAGCCACACGCGGGGGTCCGTCTCCCCGTTGTACTTGACGATGGTCGAGGGTTAGCGAAAGCGTTGGGGGAACGCCGCCGCGCGGATCTCCCCGGTCGAACACACGGGTGCTCGGGGGCTCGGCATTGGGGAGCGGTCCTCGCCGCCGTCGTAGCGTCCGCCCCGTCGGGGGTGGTAGCCCCCCCGGCCGCTCGTGCGTCCGCCCTGCTCGTGCGCCCGGCGTTGATGATGTTGAGGGCGTCGCCTTCCGGCGCCCTGCGTGCGTCAAGGAGCCGTTCCTTGGTCGGCGTGCGTCCTTGGTCGTCGGGTCGCCCCGCCGGTCCCCTTGCGTGCACCGAGGGTTCGCCTCCCGGTGCGGCTTCATCGTCCCGCGCATCCCCCCCTGTTGGCGGATGCGTGAGGCCGAGCTCTCGGCCCGCCGGACGGCCGCTTGCTCGATGAGAGTTTGCACCTCGCGGTGCGGTGTCTCGAGCCACGGGGGTCGAGGGTGCCGGCATGGCCCTCGGCGGCGTCGCGGCGGCGATGAGTTTTTGGCTCGCCCGCGGGGGCGCATCCTCGTTGTCGATGTTGGGGACGGTGTTGATGCGGTCGCGGACCGGTCGTTCCGGCCTCCGCGCGCGCGTTCGCCGCGCGCGCGAGGCTTCCCCCCCGCCATTGAGGCGCGGAGCGGCCCGCACCGTCCGTATTCCTCCGCCGGCTTGGCCTCGAGCTCGCGGGCTTGGGCCGGCCGCGCGTCGGTGTCGGCCCCGGCGAGAGCGCTTGGCCCCGCGGCCGGGCGCGTGGCGACCCTTGGGGCGGGCGTGACTTCCCCCGTCTCCCGCGCCCACCGCGCGGCGGCATTGGCCGGGTCGTTGGTGATGACGGTGTAGCACTCCCCGCGCGGGGTCGTAACTCCCGTGCCGGAGTCGTCGGAGCGGCCGAACCGCAATCCGTAGCGTCGAGAAAACGCCGGAACATAACCGGGTCCCGCACGCCGAGAAGTCCCACTCCGCGTACCCGTGACGGTTGGCGGGTGGCAACGCGTCGATGGAACCCAGGGACGACTCGTCCCCTGCTGAGGCGCCGGGGTCCCTGGCGACGAAGACGTGGCGGCCGGGCGGAACCCTACGCATCGTGGTGTTGACGTTGGCGTTGTGGGCCGATGTAGCACCACGCGGCCCCCGATGGGGATGCGCGGTCCGAGACCGTGCGCCGCCCCACCGGGGTGGTGGCGGTCGTGATGGCGGGCGCGCCGCGCCGAGTGGCGGCGCGCTCGGCCGCCGCCGCTCGGACCGCGCCCGGCTCGAACGCCGCGCCGCAGCGACGACGGCGTCGTGGCGTCGACGGGCCCGCGCATCCGTGCTGCGCGGCGCCCGTGCCGTGGTGGTGCGTGCGGCGGGGGCCGAGCCGACCCGGCTCGGCGCCGCGCGCGGAGCTCCTCACGGTTGGTGAGGCGCATGAGATAGCCATTCCCCGTGGCCTGAAAGTTCGAGTCCCCGAAGCGGATTTCGAACCCGGCTGGGAGGGGGTCCGAGCTACCCATGCAGTAGCGTGTACCACGGTACTCAGTGCGGATCACCATGGAGGGAGTTGGTGAAATGACCTTAGGCGCTCGATGGCCCCACGGTGGGCGCCAACTGTCGGTGCGGAATATGGTCCCGACACTAACCAGTAGAAAGCGCCGAGGTCTAGCCCTCAATGGTCGATGCTAAGCAATAAGAGACACGGGATTTATCCTGGTTCCGGCCGAGGGGGCCGTACGTCCGCGAGAGGCGTGCTCAAGGCACCGTATTGCTCGGCACCGGGGTGCTCGTAGTGGGGCTGCTACAAGCAAGGCGGGAGAGGAAGCGTGACTTCCAAGTCCCTGGAGGAGTGGTTGAAGATATTGTGGGAGAATTGGAGAATGAGTACGTGGTGTGCGGAGAGTTCCTGTTCGTGTCCCCCTGCGGCTGGGGGGTTCGCCCCCCCTTTTATAGATCAAGGGGGAGGCGGATTACATGCGCGCCGCGCTATCTAGCTACGTGGGGAAGCACGACATGCTATGCTGTAGAGTGGGCGGCCGTCCGGACGATCCTTGCGGCGATCCGGCCATCATGGCCGACCTTGTACCCGAACGGTGGCGGTTCGAGGGTAGAAGGGCGGCGGATGGTGGCGATGTCCTCCGATAGGCTCGAGGGAGGTGTCGACGTTGGCCGTACGGAGCACGGGAGTAGGTAAAACGGCGTCCCTTCCCAACCCGCTTCACAATGCCGGAGTTGTTGCTACGGCGCCGGCGTGCGCCCTCGCACGCGCGGGGATGGCGGCCACGCCGCGCGCGGGGCGGGGATGGTGTTCCACCGGCCTAGCGCCTCCACCTAGCCCCGTAGGGTCACAAGAAAGTGAATCGAGGGTGCATCCGGCCCCCCTTCGAGGGCTCGGCGCGTTAGCCGTCATCGGAGCGAGCGCACGGCGTCACGGGACCGACACCGGCCCGCGCGCGCACGTCCCTCCCCACGGGGATGGGGATGGGCTCCTCCCCGGGGAGTTGGTGCGGCGGCACGGGCGCGAGCCCCGGCGCATGATGGCGCCGTCCCGCCGGTGTCGAGCGTTAAATGCCCGTGTACGGGGGCCGGCGCACGCGTGAGGGGCGCCCTCGAGCGTGGCGGACCCCGGTCGAGGGCGGGACGTACCCCTCGAGCGAGGCGGAACCTGCTCGAGGGGAGCGAGCCCTCGAGCGAGGCGGAGCCCACTCGAGGGAAGTGCTACCCCTCGAACGGGGCGGAGCCCGCCCGAGGGGGCGCGCATCCTCGAGCGAGGCGGAGCCTCGCTCGAGGGGATCTCTAAGAGGGCCGCCTCGATGGACCGTCGGAGTCCCCCGCGGCGTGGGCCGTTTCTCGCATGGTTAGGCAAATTGTGTTTTGCTTTTGTTGCGGGTTTTAAGTGAGGGTTTCCCCGTTGTTTAAGGGGACCTCTAGGGCTATCCCCGACAGGAGGCCCGGAGAACATTTGGTTGATATCGGGGGTGGTTCTTCGGCCTCATACCCCGGTGGTGACATGTAGGTGCATCACTTTCGGGGATGGTGGACAAGGATGAGTGAATTGTGAAGAAATGATAAAGGTAAGTGCTTTGTGACCTTCGAGTGTGTGGCCTTGGTCAAGCCACTTGGTTTGTTTTGCTCCTTCTCTATATCATGTGTGTAGGGTGAGCTTTGTATGCTCTTTGGCCCTAGTGCATGTGTTTCGGGGGAGCTTGTGAGTTTTGTGCTCCTTTGCTCTTTTGCCGATGGTGTCGAGCCCTTTTTGCCTCCCCTCGAGGAGCCGGTCTTTTGTGTGTGTGGTTGGTGATGACGGTGTGTGTGGTTGGTTTCCTAAGTTGGTGGTAAAGCTCCTTGTGTAGCATATGTATAGCTTTCCTTTGTGCATTTATTGCATTTGGCATGGCATATGTAACATGATGTATAGGCATCCTTGTATCTTAGATTGCATGCATTTTGTATCATATGCATTGGATAGGAAAAGCTTCTCCTATATACATTGTTCACCATGGGTTGCTATATATGTTCTTGTGAGCTTGTTTGGTATGCTACGGTTAGTTTGGCTTTGCTCTTGATGATCTTGATGAATGATCCATGGTTGATGGCTATTTTTTTGAAAAATGTCACATATATGCTCTCTCATGTGTAAATGCCTTTATATGATCTTGACATGTTTTAGTGGCTTTGCTATGCTTAATTTGTGTTAGGATAGCTAGTTTATTGATCATATGGGGCCAAAGGCTCATTTGCCATCATGAATGTTTAGCCCTCTTGCTTCATCTTGTGGAGGGGCATAAGTTCCTTTTTGTCGCAAAGACATTTCATGTACCATTTATAAATCTGAAAATGAAATGAAAAATGCTTGGAAAATATGCTCCCATGTCATATGTGCTGAAATTAATTTGCTTTGGGTGCTAAACCGTTGCATGTTGCCTACCAATGAGAAGTCTCATACATAGAAGTAGGCACATGGCTCGGTGCCTTTGACATGACATGAGGTGCTTTTGGGTGTTTATGATGGTCTTATGATTAGAATGGCTGTCCTAGCATGAAATTTGAGTGGCTTTGCCATTTTGATATGTTTTGCTCATGTTTAGGTATTTGCTTATGAGAGAGTAACTTTTCGCAAAATTACTCAAATCCTTTTTAGCCTTGTCCAATGGTTGTGAAACTTGGTGATCACGTAGTTAAGGTCATTACGAACTCCGTTGAGTATCTAACTTGCTCATTTGGACTTGTGTAGCTCCTTGTGATGAATTTTGTATATTCGAGAAGCTATATGTTGTAAAGTTTCGCATTTTGCCTTGATTCATCCATTGTCAACAAGAGGGAGAAGTGTGTGCATGATTTGGGCACCGGGAGCTAATGGAAGGTGTCCAAAGTGGTTCGGCAATTTTCGGCGAAGTTTTTGCGGGGTGGTCACATGGGGCGGTCTAACCTCCCCCGGGGCGGTCACATGACCGGGGGCGGTTTAACCGGCCCGTGCGGGCGGTTTAACCGCCCTATGCAATGTGAGCTTGCTTTGCTCTTTGTCATGCATTTCTAAGTGACCTTCTTGCATGCATTGGTTCGGGGGAGTTTGCATATGTGCGGGGGGAGCTCTTGTGTGAGTTTTTGGCTCGTGGCAAGGTGTGCTTTTGGTGGTTTTTGCTCTTTGCTTGAGCATGGTTTTGTCTCGGATGTGTCGAGCCGTTGCCCTTGCCTAAGGGGTCCGAGACTTGTTCTTCTTCAAGTGATCTTGCTCTTTGCCTTTCTTTGGCTTTCGATCACTTGTTGGAGTTTTTCTTTTAGTAGTTTATTTTCTTTTCTTTTTCTCTTTGGTTACAAATCATGGGTGTTGTCAATGCACTCATCAAGGGGGAGATTGAGGACCATGTGTGGTTCGAGGACCGATGGATGGTCGCTTCCTTGTGTGATGAGTGATTGACAACATTGTGTGGACTGATTCTTGGCTAAGTATTGCAGGTGCAGGTTGCGGCTTGACTCGTGTTGGTGCAGGTGAAGAACAAGCGCGAAAGGTCGTTGCCGGTGAGGCCTCCAGGTGTGGAGAAGACAAGTAGGCTTCGTTCGAGGGACCCGGTGGCCAGCGGGGTCAAGTGCGGGCCGCATGGTGGCATGAACAAGAAGATGAAGTCGTGGACGGTTTCTTGGTAGAGCCTCAAAACCAAGGTCGAGCCAGACTACGTGGGAGCCGAGTCATGAGTGGAGATTGGCGGAGGCTACACCGAGTTCGCGGGGGTTTGCGGTGGTTCACCGTAAAACCACCGGGTTACTCGGTTGAGCCACAAAACCGAGGCCGAAGACTCGACGAGGAGGTGCGGCCACCCGTGCCGGTTCAACCGCCCGGGAAGGGCGGTCGACCGCCCGGGGCCGGTCGGATGTCCCGGCCGGTCTAACCGCCTAGGGGGCGGTCCGACCGCCACGGCCGCCGCGCCGAGAAGCTTCGAAGCGGAGGACACGCGTCGGGATCGTAAGGCTTGCGTCGAGGCTAAGCGAGTTGCGGTCGCCGGCATCCGTCCGATGGTGAAGACATGAAGACTTCCAAATTTGCCCTCGAGGGGCATGTATCCCTAGTTATTAGTGAAGGGTAGTTTAGTCTTTTGGGTGCCTCCATATATACTCATTAGATGGGTGGATGGCAGCCAACTCTTGGAACCCTAGCTCATTTGTTTTTCCATTTCGTTCTCCAATTTTCCTTAGGTTTTTAGAGGACTAGCTTGAGAGCTTCATGTGAGATCTAGAGAGAGGGATGGATGTTTGGGTGGCAAGCTAGACCATGTACGAACCTTTCATGGCATGTATAGATGGTTCGCGTTGTTCATCATGGTGGTTTTCCCATCTCTTTTGTGTTGATTTTCGGAGCTCTTTGTTGGCGGTGTTTTGAGGACGATTTCTTGGGGTTTTTGGTGGGTGTCACGTATGAGGTTTTTGTGCCTCTTTGGGCGGTGACTTTGCCCCCAAATCTCCTTTGAATCGGACTCGATTTGGTGGTTTTCGTTGGAACTCGAGTTCTTGAGGTTTGGTCACGAGATTTGCGATTCCCCATGATTGAGAGCGTTTCGGTGCAATTCCTTTGAGGGAGAGGTCGTCCATGAGGTGACCCGGCATCCCCCAAAGTTTCGCCGCAATCCGTTGGGTGAATCGGGAGATCGGGTGATGCAAAGTTGAGGGTTGACCCGCGGTTCCCCTTTTCCCGTTCGTTCGGGGAGGGCGGTCTAACCGCGTAGGAGGGGCGGTCTAACCGCCCCGGCTCGTCCGGAGAAAGTTTTGATTTTGGCCGAGATCTTCGGTAGCATGTTGGCCTTGACCAGGGGATTGTATGGTTGAAATCTTGGAGCGTTTCGAGTTCGTTTGCTTGGGTTTTCACTCGGATCTTTGTGCTCGGGGGAGGGAGGTCTCACCGCCCCCCGGCACCAGGTTTAACCGCCCTAGGCCTTTCCGAAGAAAGTTTGATTTTGCTTGGACCTTTCTCTCGTGAGTTTGTTCACCTTGATCGAGGAGCGTTCGGTGAAATCTTGGCTCGTTTTAGTGTGGTTTGCTAGGAGTTCTTGTTTGGAGTTCGTTGCCGGGTACGGAGGTTAGACCGCCCCCGCTAGCCGGTCTAACCGCCCCTAGGCCCTTGGGTGAAGTTTTGGTTTTCGCCAAGATTTTCCGGTAGCTAGCATGGCCTTGACCAGAGATCTTTGTTGGTGAAGCCGGGTGAGTTTTGGTGCTTGGAAGAGGCGTTTCGGAGGATTTCTTGGTTACCGTGTGGAGGCGGTCTAACCGCCCCATATACCCGGCCTAACCGCCCCCTCCGGTTAGCCGGCTTTCGAGTTGTTTCCGCCGTCATTGCCGCATGTGTGTTGTGGTTGCTTGGTAGAGTTTGTTCCTAGGACCGGTAGCACCGCAGTGGCTACGTGGTTTTGGCAAACGGGAGGTAGAAGTGCGGAGCGTGTGATTTTGGGGGTTCGACCGAGCTAGTTCGTCTTGTCGGAGTTTCAATCTCCCTTGAGAAGAATTTTTATCGGCTCCCATTCACTCCCCCCCCCCTCTCTGGTCGCCTAATCGGTCCTTCACACGCGTCCGGATCGCAAGGCTTGCGTCGAGGCTAAGCAGGTTGCGGTCGCCGGGCATCCGTCCGATGGTGAAGACATGAAGACTTCCAAATCCGTCCTCGAGGGGCATGTATCCCTAGTTATTAGTGAAGGGTACTTTAGTCTTTTGGGTGCCTCCATATATACTCATTGGATGGGTGGATGGCAGCCAACTCTTGGAACCCTAGCTCATTTGTTTTTCCATTTTCGTTCTCCTTTTTCCTTAGGTTTTTAGAGGACTAGCTTGAGAGCTTAATGTGAGATCTAGAGAGAGGGATGGATGTTTGGGTGGCAAGCTAGACCATGTACGAACCTTTCATGGCATGTATAGATGGTTCGGCGTTGTTCATCATGGTGGTTTTCTCCTCTCTTTTGTGTTGATTTTCGGAGCACTTTGTTGGCGGTGTTTTGAGGACGATTTCTTGGGGTTTTTGGTGGGTGTCACGTATGAGGTTCTTGTGCCTCTTTGGTTGGTGACTTTGCCCCCAAATCTCCTTTGAATCCGACTCGATTTGGTGGTTTCTCGAGTTGGGCGAGTTCTTGACCTAGAGAAGAGATTTCTTCGATTCCTCTTGATTGTGAGCGTTTCGGGTCGATTCCTTTGAGGTAGAGGTTGCCCGGAGGTAACCCGGCTATTCCCGAAGTTTTGCCGCAATCCGTGGAGTGATTCGGGAGATCGGGCGCGAGGAAGTTGAGGTTTGACCCGTGGGTTCGTTTTCCGGAAGGGGCGGTCTAATCGCCTACGGGGGCGGTCTAACCGCCCGGGTGTTTCCTGTGTCGAAGTTTTGTTTCGCCGGATTTTCCTCTCGTGAGTTTGTTCACCTTGATCGAGGAGTGTCCGGGTGAAATTTGGGGTCGTTCTCGTGCGGTTTGCTAGGTGTTCTTGTTTGGAGTTCGTTGGCCGGGTACGGAGGTTAGACCGCCCCTGGTAGCCGGTCCTAACCGCCCCTAGGCCCCCGGGTGGAATTTTGGTTTTCGCCAAGATTTTCTAGTAGCTAGCATGGCCTTGACCGAGAGATCTTTGTTGGTGAAATCGTGGTGAGTTTTGGTGCTCGGAAGAGGCATTTCGGGGGATTTCTTGGTTACCGTGTGGAGGCGGCCTAACCGCCCCCTATACCCGGTCTAACCGCCCCCCTCCGGTTAGCCGACTTTCG
Organism: Cenchrus americanus; assembly: GCA_947561735.1. Classification (NCBI taxonomy): domain Eukaryota; kingdom Viridiplantae; phylum Streptophyta; class Magnoliopsida; order Poales; family Poaceae; genus Cenchrus; species Cenchrus americanus. Next base: position 201,452,601 of record OX387240.1, read on the forward strand.
AGTTGTTTCCGCCGTCGTTGCTGCGTGTGTGTTGTGGTTGCCTCGGTAGAGTTTGTTCCTAGGACCGCAGCACTCCGGTGGCTACGTGGTTTTGGCAAACGGAAGGTAGAAGTGCGGAGCGTGTGATTTCGGGGGTTCGACCGAGCTAGTTCGTCTTGTCGGAGTTCCAATCTCCCTCGAGAAGAATTTTTTATCGGCTCCCATTCACTCCCCCCCTCTCTAGTCGCCTAATCGGTCCTTCAGTCGTCGATCTTGTTGCACGTGGTCATTAAATAAGCTCCATCTTTGTTGATGGTTAGGCTTGCAATAAGACCACAAAGCTTTCTGAACCTGCACTTTTGTTTCCAATGATCATTGGAGAAAGGATGAAGGATTGTTCATCCTTAAAACAATGATCATTGGACACATGATGAAATTGTTCATCCTGATGCCAGGAGGTTCTGGGCTACCTACCCCGGACACGGCTACGAGGAAGGAGTATGTCACAAGAATTCTTCTCGCAGCTGTGTTCGAGGGATGAGCAACCCAATCACCCCTATCACAAGAATTCTTCTAGCAACTGAGAGATCGAGGAGAAGGAAGAAAAGAGAAAAGCAAAAGCTTGCACCCTACAAGATCTATTCTTTGCACCATAACTAGATCTAGATCTAGAGAAGAAGGAAGCAAGTGCCTCGCTTTATTGTATCAGAAGAAGGAACCATATATTAGCTAGATCTAGATCTAGAGAAGAAGGAAGCAAGTGACTCACTTTATTGTACACCTATCAGAAGAAGGAACCATATAGCTAGATCTAAATCTAGAGAAGAAGGAAGCAACATGAAGTGAGGAGGACCGAAAGGCGTCAGTGCCTTTTTATAGAAAAAACAAGGAAGGGATAAGATCAAGAGCACAGGAACGGCCGGGAAGGTTCCCAAGACGGTCAAGACGGCCGGGAAACTGTTGCTAGTCAATGGCTGAGAGTAGAGTTGCAGAGGTATAGTGATTCCAATGTAGAATTAAATGATACGCGGAGTAAGCAAACATCGTCTCTAATGGTCGTAGTTGGATGGTAGATGTTAGTGTTACTGTTAGTGGTAGTTTTTAACACCTCCAAATTAACACATGTGTTTGGCTCGAAAGTGTTAGTTTTGGTGTAACACTAACACCTCCATCCAAACATCCAATGTAGTCATCATCTCCAAAAAAAAAGAGGAAGGGAAAAGATCAAGAGCACAGGAAACAGGAAGAGGTTCCCAAGACAGTCAATGGCGAAACTGTTGTTAGTCAATGGCTGAGAGCAGAGCTGCAGAGGTAGTGATTCTAATGTAGAATTAAATGATACGCGGGGTAACGAAACATCGTCTCTACGCGGATTAGCCAAACATCGTTTCTAATGGATAATGAATTGATACCGCGGATTAGCCAAACGTCATCTCCATTGCATACTTAAACCGTGTTTGGAAACAAATCTCCTATATCTTCTCCTTCCAAAACAATTAGATCCCCTACCCCTTCATCTCTACCCACGAAAAACAGCAACAGCCTACTCCTCATCATCACCATTCCTGGCCGGAGATGGATAGCATGCCGGGAAGAAGCACGTGGCACCAGCCATCATTGCTGCTACTGGGCCTCCCTCAAGACCTCTGCATTGATATTGCGGCGCGCGTCGGTGCGACCTCGGAGCGGCCCTTGGCTGACCTCCGCAGCCTACGCGGTACTTGCTCGACCATGCGCCGCGTGTGCGGCCACTGTGACGTCAGCCAGCATTTGTCTATAGAGGGGATACGAGATAGGATTTCTTGGGTGCGGAACCCCACCGCTTACAAAGCATTCCTTGCTATGCTGAGCGGTCTCGGGAATCCAGAGGCTTATTTCCTCTCCGGAATCAAAGCCTTCTTCATCGAACACAGGGGATACAATGATCTCTGGCGCGCCGCCGAGGGTGGGCACGATGCGGCGGCCTATCTATACACCATCTTGCTCCACAGAGACAATGGCGGTGCCGCCACCGACGACACCGCGAAGGGGTACATGAGGCGGGTCGCGGGCGGCGGCAGCACGACGTCGTCGAGACGGCTGAGCAACGAGGGGTGTCTGCCTTTGCGCGAGAAGGCCTCGCGTGCGCTCCACTACTCGACTTCGCGCATTTGGGGTGAACCGCTGCCGCCTCCGGCACAGGTGCACGGCGATCAGCCATGCGCAGGCACCGGCGGTGGCGTGGAAAAAGGATGGCTTCAAATTTCTCTGTTTTGCAGCGAAGACTATAGACTACGCTGCGAAATGGTGAAGTTCACACAGAGAATAGGAAATCAGTAGTAGTAGATTAGCTTTTGTATGATACTCGAATTATCTTTGTAAACTTTTGAGAGCAGCAAATCCGACGCGGGTTATCAGCCCCGCGTCGCTAATGACTATGGGGCCCAGTTCTACTCAAACGAAGAACAATTCCCATTTCTCCTTTTAATCTGCAATCAAATGTAGTAACAAGTATTTCTTCGTCGGTATTAGTCCAAATCTGATACTTTTTTCTAAATGTGTCTAAAATCACCATCTATTCATTAATTTCATTGTTTAGTGTACATTCCGTTTGTTGAGTGATGTTTATATGCCTTATTTTGTTCTTTGTAAGTACAACATACAAAAAATATTTGTTTTACACAACCATTAGTGATGGAACTTTACATTTCGTAAGCTTCAGGTGAACACAAGGTTTTCTTAAGTTTTCAAATGCATATGAGTTCGAACATGTTGCAAAGTGTGGAAAACTTCAATGTTCAAGCAAACATTATAGGAAACTTTATGTGAGATGAAGACATTTGTACACAAGTATATTATTCCTTCATCTAAACCACTTGAAATTTCGAAGACAAGTTTAGGTACCCAAATTATGTTGCCAAGTCAATTTGTAAATTTTTAGAGCAAATTTGATGTTATTAGAATTATTATATAATTACCATGGGGTGTAAAAACGAAATACATGAATTTTGGGCACACAAGTTTGACTGTTAATATTTTATTCAAATACTGAATGACCAAATAAGAATTGTTCGTATTTTTATGATTTTTAGGTGCTGTTTTATGGGCTCTAATAATCGAGGGAAGCAATTTTCATTTCAAAAAAATGTTACAGGCCCACGGGTCAGCGTCAGCAGCCAATATAAAAAAGATAACTGTTGCCTGCCCGCCCGGACCCAACTGCCAACAAATGCGATCCGGGTTCAGTAACCATCGTCGCCAATGACACTGGCCCACGCGTCAGCGTCAGCGTCAGCGTCAGTAGATCTAATTCATCACAATAGATCTCCAGTTAATCTCGCGAATATCAAATCGAGTTCATGACATACAAAATCTAACAACCAAGCTAGTTAACTAAGCAGTTCGTGATCGACAGACAAACTAAGCAGTTCATGTCCAAGAACCGGACGAAGACACAAAAGCACATAGACATTATTGTTACTAATTGGTAGAGGAGTCTATCAATTAGTAAGAGTCCCGCCGTCGCCACCTTGGCTGTCGTCGTCGCCGCCGTCGTCGCCGTGGCTACCGTCATCGCCGTCGGAGCCGCTGTCGTCGAAGAAGAAGTGGCGGCGGGCAGCCCGCTTGACCACGGGGAGGTTCTAGAGCTTCTTAGCCAACCCGTGGATCCTGAAGGCGAGACCCTTCAAAGTCGGGTCCTTGTACGCATCATGATGCGCCTTGATGTCGAAGGCATCGCCAACACCTTCAAGCTTTCCGAAGGCGCTCCTGAGCAGCTCGGCGGCGAACTTATTGTCGTCGAAGAGCGGTTCCTCGTCAGCATCCTTGGCCGCTGGCTTCTTCCCCTTCTCCAACTTCTTCCGACAGCGGCTTCCGTCGTCGTCGTCCTCCCTTCGTCCCCGCTTCGACAGCGGTAGGATCCTCGACGCCATCTCCTCCTCTCGGTGACCAAAGATTTGTAGTGGTGAATCGCGAGGAGGATGAACAAGTGAAGAAAAAGATGATAAGCTTATGGAAGAAGCAGGGGAGAAAGCAGGGGAGGGCTACTGGGCGAGGGAGTTATATTGACAAGATGCGGAACCGTTAGGCGCCCCTGCCCCCACCCACTACTCCATTACTGCCAGTACGTGCCACTCGATTACGCATCGGGCTCCATCTCGGGTGCGAAGCCACGCGTCGCCTTTCACTTAGGCAGGAAGGAGAAGGGGCAGGGCAATGATTTCGGGCCCACTTGTCAACGACAGCAGCCAAACTGTGGTGTCTTTTCAATTTCCATTTATTGTTTTATTACGACATGGCCGAGGCACCATCTTCAACTTTCAACCCTCGAGCTTGTCGCCTCCCTCAACTTCAATCCTAGTCGCCAACTTCATCCCTCTTCAACTTCAATCCTCCTTGCCAACTTCATCCCTCGTCGCCATTCAAATTCCAAACCCCGTCGTTGTACTATTTCGTCCATTCTCCTTGATGGCCGCCACAGTGTGCTTGATGCTGCTGCTGCCAGATGAACTTCTCACCAAGATCATCATCCACTCCATCAAGGATGTGGTCATTTTCCATTTTCTAAACCTTTGCAATAAAATCTGCGGCACCTTCCAGCACATCTGCAACTCCGATGAGGTACTACTGCATGTGTCGCTGCGTGATCTTCGTGAGGCGTGCAAGAATTGCTACGTCAGGTCGTGCTTTGAGCGGCACATCCACGATGCCAATCATTCGGAGGCATTGTGCTTCGAGGGGATGGTGAGGTTCATGAGGCAGCGGAACCCCGATAAGGGTCTTAAGCTCATCGGAGATGCCGCCACTGTTGAAGCGATGTCAAGTACTTTTTAGCGATGATGAAGTACCATTGCAACCCGGCGGACCCCGAAGCCATGGCACTACTCCAGGAAATCAGCGACAGCTCGTCGCCCCCTGACGGCTGGTGGAAGAACCACAACCTGCGGCGGCGGCTGCGCTACCTCGTCAAGCAGGATCTCGACAATGTTGTGTGGTTGTACTGGCTTGATGACGGCGACGACGACATTCCGTTGTTGCCCGTCCAGAATCCCCACATCTGCATTTGGGACGCGGGATGTAGGCGCTACGGGCCAGATACCAAAGAGATCATCCACTACTGCAGCGCTGAGTGTCACATCCGTCATGAGTTCGACCTCTAGATGCGTAAATTCCGCCCCGCCGTGGAGTACGCCATCAGCAGGAAGAACATCGGGATGTAGGCGCAAGCATCAAAATCAACATTATCTATCTTGAATGTAAATTATTAGATATTACTAAACGTGGATTTGATTTTATCGGGGTGTCGGGATGTCAGCGGTGCCCTCTCCTTCCTCCTTTGTTCTATTCAAATGACTGTGGGGCCAGTTCTATTCAAATGAAGAACAGTTCCCATTTCTCCTTTTAATCTGCAACCAAATGTTGTAACAAGTATTTCTTCATCATTTTTAGTCCAAATTTGATACTTTTTTCTAAATTTTTCTTAAATCTCCATCTATTCATTAATTTCATTGTTTAGTGTACATTCCGTTTGTTGAGTGAAGTTTATATGCCTTATTTTGTTCTTTGTAAGTACAACATACAAATAATATTTGTTTTACACAACCATTAGTGATAGAACTTTACATTTCGTAAGCTTAAGGTGAACACAAGGTTTTGTTACGTTTTCAAATGCATATGAGTTCGAACATGTTGCAAAGTGTGGAAAACTTCAATGTTCAAGCAAACATTCTAGGAAAGTATGTGAGAGATGTAGACATTTGTACACAAGTATATAATTCCTTCATCTAACCCATTTGAAATTTTGAAGACAAGTCTAGGTAGCAAAATTATGTTGGCATGTCAATCTGTAGATTTTTTAGTGCACACTAGATGTTAGTAGAATTATTACATCATTAACATGCAATGTAAAAACGGATTCTAAGAATCTTGGGCACACAAGTGTGACTGTTGATATTTTATTCAAATACTAAATGTCCAAATATGAATTGTTCGTATTTTTATGATTTTTAGGTGCTTTTTATGGGCTCTAATAAATCAAGGAAGAAAGTTTCATTCAAAAAAAATTGTGACAGGCCCACGCGTCAACGTCAACAACCAATATAAAAAAGATAATCGCTGACCCAAGTCCCAACAAAGGCGATCCAGGTTCACTAACCATCGTCGCCCATGACACTGGCCCACTCGTCAGCGATAGCAGGCGAACCGTGTGCGGGCTGCTCAAAAATTCCCGCCTATATTTACTATAGTGCCCATGAAATTCCAATTGCTGCACAGAGCCATCAAGGGCACACTAGTAGTTTCATTAAACACAGTTACGTGCGCCGTTCATATTCGGCTCCTCGCTAGACAGATCCACAACGCCCGCATTCTCCCCACCACCGCCGCCAGTCGCCCCGCTCACCTTCGCCGCTCTCTCCCCGCCGCAGCCTTCCTCTTCTCCAGCCCCACCGCTCTCTGCGTGACGACGGTGACGAGGATGCGGTTACTGGCATGCAGATGTACGTCCGGCCAACCTAAAGACGGTTGACGCGGATCCGTCGACGTCGTCCTCGGCCACAACGACGAGCCGGTCGGCTGCCTCAGGCCACGAGCCGCCGTGGATCCGGCCCCTCCAACCATCACGAGAACAACTACTTCATTCGCGACAGAGGTTAGTCTTGCTTGAACCCCCAACGCCCTCTCTCTCATCAGCCACCAAAATCAATCTTCTATATATTCATATCAATGTGGATTAATTAGGGAGACATGCCTAGATAGTTCATCTTTAATTGATTGACTGTGGTTTTGATTGATGGATTTTGTTGCCCCAAGTCTGTGTGAATATATTGTTGCTAACAGATGTAGTTATACGAACTGTTGAAATTCATTTTCATCTTCCTGGTGCTACAATTTTTGCACTGTAAATTCATGAAAAGCATCGTGGATCTTAGTATACTTTAATTCTGCTATGCTCTGAATGTAACAGATCGACAGTTATGCTTTGGACCTATTAGCATATACTTTAATTTTGCTATTGTCAGATCGACAGTTATGCTTTGGACCTGTTAGCATACTTTAATTCTGATGGCCAGAAAATGTCACTAGGAATTGCATCGCAGTTGTTTATAATATAGTCTATCCAATCTGCTATATATTCATATCAAGGTGGATTAGGGAGACATGCCTTAATAGTTCATCTTCAATTGATTGACTGTGGATTTGATGGATGGATTTTGTTGATCCAAGTCTGTTTTGAATAAATTGTTGCTAAAAAATGAAGTTACATGAAATGTTGAAATTCATTTTCATGTTCTTGCTGCTATAATTTTTGCACTGTAAATTCATGAAAATCACAAAGGATGTTAGCATACTTTAATTCTGCTATGCTTTGAATGTAGTGATACCTGGACTGTCTTATGCTTTGTTGGTGTCATGATGTGTTGCGAGTGTTGTTTCACTACTGTCATATATAATGTCATGACCATTGCTTTATCCTCCTGTTGCATGTACATATGGAACACACAATCTATCGCTGCTGAAGTTGGACAAGGAACCAGTTGAAGGAATTTATTCTCTGCTTTGATATATAAGCATATTGTTGTGTCCCTGTCAAAATGGTTAGCACCTATCCCTTTATGCTAATCAAGTAAAATATAAACTGTGTATGTCTATGCTGATTTTATTTACGACTGTATCACCAACGAATTTATCTAATAAGAATTAAGTTTAGATTTTCAGTCTTGCTTATGTTGCTCTACTGACAAACCTGACATATCATCTATGCAGTCTCCCACGACAAAAAAAACTTCTCTACCTCCAGTGCATCATCACAGCCCATCGTTGGTGAACCTTCTTCACAGGGTCACTCAGCACAGACTGCTGCGAGTAGTACTCGATCCCGCGGGTCAAGAACACAAACCAAATGGGACTTGATACCAATTTTCGGCCTACCCTAGATGCTGCGAGGGATAGATTTGTATTGGTCTATGGTCTCATTGCTCGGGAGAGGGTGTCAATCAACAAGGCGGTTGATGATCTCTCACCAATTGAAAAGGACCATCTGTTTACAGTTTTAGAGGAAAAGCTAGATTACCCAGCAAATCTGGAAGAATCTGTTCGCAAGAAGGCAAGCAGGCGCTATATCACGCATTGGAACCTTGCGACGGTGATTCAAGGACCATTTAAGAAAAAATATGTCGGTGAAGAGGAGACTCCCTTTTGAAGCATGCCTTTTTGCGAGAACAAGATCCGGGACATGTTTGAGTAGGAAACCAATTCTCCTTCATTTCAGCAATTGAGCCGGGAGATGAAACAAAAGAGAGCATCGCATAATAAGCCACACAAGACGGGCAGAAAAGGTTATCGTGGTAAAAGGAAAGAGTGGGAGGAGTAGGATGCAAAGCTCGCTGCCGAAGGAAAATAGAACCCTTGGGACCAATTTCCTGGACATTCGAGACCTTATCTGCGGGCAAGGGTAGGGAAGAAGAAGAAGAATACTAGTGAAGAAAGCGGGGCACAACATTCAGTAACCCTGCAGTGGTGGGGGTAGCAGAAAGGATGGAAACACTTGCAGCTCAGGGTAGTGATGGTTCTTTCTCTAGGGTTAGGGAGGATGATATCCTCACTGCAGCACTTAAGACTCCAGAGCATCGAGGTCGGGCCCGAGGCGGTCTAGTTCACTTGGCTGGGGTAAAGGGTTTGGTGAAGAGTTCGCTAGAATGTACATGAAGAAGAGGAACAAGAGGTTTGATGCTCATGATGTGATGGCGGACAAAACATTTAAATCAATTGTCCATGCTCTAAGACTATCAGACATCAACATACCCAAAAATGCACTTCTTCCTTCCCAATTACCAGCGCCTGTCAGTAGCAGCGAGGAAGAAGATATGGATGGCATTGAGGAAGAAGATGGCCATGACAACGAGGAAGTTCATTATGATGTTAGGGAGGAAGATGGCAGAGAGCAAGACAATTGGAATGCCAACGGTGACGAAGCGAATGAAGTGTACAGTGATAGTCGATCACCTATGCTGGACACAATAGATAAGATGATGGAGCCAACCGTGTGCAGTCTTTTGGATGGCACCGTGGAGCTCGCACTAGCAAAAGTCTTTCCATCTCAAAAGGCTTACCATTCAGTACCGGTGCAGGATGGGTATGTTGTGGTGCAACCTACTTATGTGTGGGCCAATACGAGTCAATACCCTCTGCCTGTACCAATTGATGGGGGTGACGTAGCAACCCTAGTTGCGGCTCTCGTTTAAAGGATCCAATGGCCAACGAACAAGATCATTATACCACCCATGACGAGACATCCCAACCCCGAAGCCGCAACGAGTAGCAGGGGTACAACATCAAATGGAGGTGCCGCAGCTCGGTGTCGCAAGAGAAGGCTCAACAGCCAGCAGCGGATCGGCAAAACTACGCAAAGAGAGCGTCGACAACAACCGGAGGAGGAGCCCAGGCAAACTCCGCCTATGCAGTAGCTGCGACTTGAGGATAATCAACAGACAAAACATCAGCCTCTCCAGCAGTAGGAGCGTCGACAACAGCAGGAGGAGCCCAGGCAAACTACGCCTAAGCAGCAGCTGCAACATGAGAATAAGAAACAGACGAAACAGCAGCCTCTCTAGCAGGAGGAGGAGTGCAGGCAATCTCCCCCTAAGAAGCAGATGCAACAAGTACAACAGTCTCTGCAATAGGAGGAGCCCAGGCAATCTCCACTGCAGAAGGGGAACCAGGCCAGGAAACCTCTGTCTAAAGATAAGATTCTTAACTGTGTTAATAGGACAGAACAGGACCGGCCAAAATACAAGCCTGGTGCACCTATGTTGTCAGAAGCAAATGTAAAGACTGCTGGACCAAATTGTGCCAAGTTGCATGCTTATGTCATGGAACACAGTAAGGATAAACTTGCCTTTCCAGCAAAGGTGGATCAAGACTACTTTAAAGGTGGTTGTGGTGCTTTAATGTTAAACATTGAATTCAGTAGCGCGTTTAACCTTATAACCCTGGCTTCTCTGGATGTTACCTTCATGAGGTTATGGACATTGTAGGTCCTTTAAAACCTAAAAATATATTTTTTTAATTTTGACCGCAAAGTTCATGCATGGTAACAATTTGATTTTTTGTAGGAAAATGATGGACAAGGCAACAGAGAAGCAGATCAGTGTTGGGTTTTTAGATCCAGATTTGCTTACTTCAACAAATATTTCTCAGCGTTCTCAGCAAGTTGGCAAAGCAATCTCAAATGCAATGATGAACAACTACTACGTGGTGGGTGCCTACTGCACTAGCCACTAGGTAACAGTTATCATCTGTATGAAGTTCAAAGAGGTTTGGTATCTAGATTCTGCTAAACAACATCCCCCGCTAAAGTTCCCAGACCTCCAAAATGTTTTGAACTGGTCAGTTTCTTGTAGGTTTTGTTCACAAAAATTCAATCTTAGTGTTTCTAATTGGTATTGCTGACAATGAGGGGCCTTTGGTACAGTATTTTTTGTTCACAAAAAATCAATCTCTTAGTCTTTCTAATTGGTATTGCTGATCACGTAGGGCCTTTGGTGATGCACAGGACAGAGTGATGAAAGGAAAGAAAAAAAGCCAAAAGCCACACTCAAGCACAAAACAAATCTCGTTGTAAGACCGAGTTTTTTTTATGTTCCCTTCTTACCTATTTTGTACTACATTAACTTGTCATTTTGTTACCTCGATGTAGTGTGCTCAGCAGCCACGGGGGTCCTCTTTGTGTGGATTCCATGTGGCATTCCATATGTTAAGACAACTCGATGACATACCTGACATCAAGAAGGCTGCTGTAAGTAGATAACAATGTTCAACCTTGTCTCTGCTCATATTATCCATCTGATTTTCGAAAATGATTTCTACTTGTATTCTCATAAATGATTGTATTTTGCAGGATTTCAAACCTCCTGTAGATGTTTCCACAGAAGATGTAAAGCGTGTCCAGGAGATGTTGTGCAAGTACATTCTTAAGGAGACCATCGACCAAAGGGCAAGTTCTACAGTGGTGCACCGTGAGTTTATTGTGACCAGAAACTTGAAACTCATTCAGTCTTCTTTAGTTAGGTGTTGTTGCCTGAGAAACCTGCTTGGCTAGCATGGTTGGGATCAGATACTGCCTGGTTTAGTCTGTTTTCTCATGACTCCATCCAAACAAGCCCTGATGAGAGTGACTTGAAACTTGATGTGATCCTAGCTAGCTTGTCTATAAATGTGATCTTGCTTTGCCAATATCTGTGATGTGAGAATGTGTTTGTGATGTCTTCTTGCTGTGGTGGCTGCCATATCCTGGTTGGTTCCAGGATGTAGCCCCTGGCGGCTGCCAAATCTTGGCTGGTTCCAGGATGCCGCCGACAACCAGGCGAGTTATCGTAGGGATGGCCGCTGTATCTGTAACGGGCGTTAATTAAAGCTCGTTACAAACACTGATCAGTAAGTAACGGGCTTCATTCGAAAAGCCCGTTACAAAAATGCCCACAATGTAACGGGCAGTATAAAAGCCCGTTACCAGTCCTGACCGATGGGCCCCAGGACCTGGCCGTTCATCGAGATATAGAAGACGCAGGTTGAAAGCAAGCGTCTCATTTAATAGAGAGAAAGCAGACGCGTGTAGAAACAGATGCGTCTCATTTCGTCAAGGCAGTGGAGACGCCGGTTCACAGAATGTGTCTCTGATGTTAATTGAACAGTAATGGGCTCTGTTTCATGCCCGTGACCAAAGTTCCATGTGGGCCTAGAGAAATAGCCATTTCACGTGACCGGTGACTAGTTGTGGTAACGGTCGCTGTTTGATGCCCGTTACGAATACTAGTTGTGCTGAGACGCGCGTGAAATAGACGCGTCTCATTTCGTCAAGATAGTGGAGACGCAGGTGCACATCAGGCGTCTCTGATATTGAGCTTATGTAACGGGCTTTGCTTTGGTGCCCATTACAAAAGTTCCCTGTGGGCCCAGAAAAACAGCCATTTCACGTGACCGGTGGCTAGTTTTGGTAACAGTCGTTGTTTAGTGCCCGTTACGAATATGTCTTATCAGTAACAGGCATCTGCCTATTACGAATATGTCTTATCAGCTGCCAGTTACCTTTCTTGGCTTATTTGTAACACTTGATCGGTAATGGGCGCATTGCCCGTTACCAAAGGCAGTTTTTCACGTAGTGCAAGTGGGAGGGTCGAAGACGGTTGCCGGTGAGCCACTTAGGTCCCAATGCCTCCGACGAACCTTGTACACCTTGATTCACTCAAGAATCACCTCACAAGGTTGGCACAACCTTGCACTCACTCAGCTCTAAGCTAAGCCTAGCACTAAGCACATACACTAAGCATATGCAATTCTAAGAATTAGCAATTAAGGACTTGGATGGATTGGATTTGATCTTCTAGATGTATTGCGCTCTCCTACACTTTCACACAATCCAGCAACCTCAAATGAGCGAGTGGAGGGTGTATAAATAGCCCAAGGCATCCAAAGAGCCGTTGGCTAACAACCACTGAAAAAGTAAGCGTCAGATGAATCGATGCTATCCTTTTCAGGGCGTCGGTTCATCCGGTGCCCCTCCCACGTCATTTAGCAGTTGAGGTTCTCTGATACAACTACTCCGACGCTATGCTCCGACACATCATTGGATCATCCGGTGCTGTAGACCCTACGGCCAGATCCTTACCGCTAGCTTCCACGTGACCATCAGATGAACCACTGCTGATCCATCGGTTCATCCAGTGCGACTGCGTTGATCTTGGCGCGTCTCTGTCCTGTTTAAACTCGACCACCAGATATACCAATGGTTTCCTCCAATGGACTGTCGGTTTATCCGATGCTGCTATCTTCGCGGCTTCTCGTCTCATTTTGGCATGTGATATTTTTGCATCCATGGGACCTAGAAATGTCTACAAGGACATGCTAAACAACATGGTTAGTCCCATTGATCATGTTGTCATGAATCACCAAAATCAAACTCAAACTAATGTCACATGAGTCCATGTTCGCTCCACTCTCCCCCTTTTTGGCGATTTATGACAACACAAGCAAAGTGAAGCAACGAATCGGCGAACCAGAGAGGGGGGGGGGAGGGAACTGGAGCCGATAAAAATTATATTCAAGAATTCGGCCTAGGAACCCGATTTCACTCGTGCACCTCCACAACATTCTCTTGCCAAGCCCACGCAGCCACTGAAGTGCTACTGGACCTAGGAGCAAGACCCAACCAACAACCACATGACATACGCAGCGGAAACACACACGACACGGCTGCTGGCACCTAAAACCGGTCAGGCCGGTTTCTGAAACCGGTCAGACCACATCTGTTGGACTTAGCCTCACACAGGAAGGAGAAACTCGTCAGACCGGTTTGGCAAACCGGTCAGGCCCGTTTTGTCTATAAACTCCCCAAAACTCCCCTGAGACCCAAGACACCTCAAGAGCCTTTTCACCTTTGAACAAGAGAAGCCATAGCACGACAGAGACTCCCTTGCTAAAACCCCTTCTCGACAACCCACAGGGCTAAACCGGTCAGACTGGTTTGGGAAACCGGTCAGGCCGGTTTTGCCTAGACAGTCAGGAAGAACACAGCCCGCGGGAAAAACTCAAAACTCCAAGCGATCGATCTCCCAATTCGTTCCACATATCAAAGTGAGACTTTGAGGATAGTTGGGGCACCTCGTGGGCTACCTTTGGCTAGAAGCTCGGTCCCCAAAACCGACTCAATCAAGAGGAATCGAAAGTCAACCCTCAAGAACACCTTGCCATGGAAACCACCGAAATCACCCAAATCGAAGCCGTTTCGGAGGGTTTGTTGGATCAAGATCACCAAGAAAAAAGGCTCAAGGTACTCATACGTGACATCCAACAAGAATCCCTCAAAGAAACGCCGCCAAAACTTCCCCACGGAAATCTCAAGAAAAGACGCCGAAAATCACCAAAAAGGAAAAACGGGAGGAACACAATCAAGCCTTAAGGAACCACGCTGAATCATCTATACATACCATGAAGGGTTCATACAAGGTGTAGCTTTCGCCCGATCATCCTTCCCTCTCACAAGATCTCACCATGAAGCTCTCAAGCTAGTCCTAGAAATCCTAAAGGAAATAGGAAGAGGAAAATAGCAAAATGAAATGAGCTAGGGTTCCAAGAGTTGGCTACCATCCTCTCACCTCTTGGGTTATATGGAGGAAAGCTGAAAGCTAAGATACCCCTAAAGCCTAAACTAGGATACACGCCCACAAAGGGCACTTTGGAAATTTGTCTTCGTAGCACCATCGGACGGATGCCCGGCAACCGCACTTCGCGTAGCCTCGACGCAAGCCTTGCGATCCTGACGCGTGTCCTCCGCCTCGAAGCTTCCGGTGCCCTGTGACCCCAAACCGGTCAGGCCGGTTTTGGCCTGACAGCCACACCCGATCTTCGGTCTCGGCTTTGTACCTCAACCATGTAACCCGATGGTTTTCTAGTGACCCACCGCAAACCCCGCAAACTTGATGTAGACTCCGCCAATCACCACTCATGACTTGGCTCCCACGAAGTCCCGGCTCGACCTTGGTTTTGTGGCTCAACCAAGAAACCGTCCTTGACTTCATCTTGTCGTTCTTGCCACCATGCGGCCCGTACTTAACCCCGTTGGCCATCAAGTCCCTAGAACAAAGCCTACTTGTCTTCTCCACACCTGGAGGCCTCACCGCACCGACCTTTCGCACTTGTCCTTCACCTGCACCAACAAGAGTCAAGTCGCAACCTGCACATGCAATACTTAGCCAAGAATCAGTCCACACAACGTTGTCAATCACTCATCACACCAGGAAGTGACCATCCACTGGTCCTCGAACCACACATGGTCCTCAATCTCCCCCTTGACGAGTGCATTGACAACACACACATATAGGAATCAGAGAGAAAAGGAAAAAAGAAACGAATAAAAAGAAACTCCAACAAGCGATCGAAAGCAAAAGAAAGGCAAAGAGCAAGATCAGTTGAAGAAGACACGTCTCGGACCCCTTAGGCAAGGGCAATGGCTCGACACATCCGAGACAAAACTATGCTCAAGCAAAGAGCACAAACCACCAAAGCATACAAGAGCTCCCCCTGTACATATGCATGCTCCCCCTGAACAAGTGCCAACCCTGGGCACAAACCAGTCAGGCCGGTTCTCAAAACCGGTCAGGCTGGTTCCACCAAAACAGGTTAGGTCGATTTGGTATAGCAGACCACACCCCCCAAAAGCCAAAAACGCAAAAGAAATGCACAAGCTCCCCCTGACTCTTGGGATGGGTTCTAGGGATGCAATGCAACTTTTCTCCACCGTTCTTTCTCCCCTTGTTGCAAATGCATGAATCAAGGCTCAAATTTGAAATTATGCAACTTAGAGCTTCTCAAGTATACAAAATGCATCAAAAGATGCTACACATATCAAAATGAGCGAGTTAGATACTCTACAGCTTTGTAATGACATTAACTTCATGATTACCAAGTTTCACAGCCATTGGACGAAGCTAAGATAAAATTGAGCAATTTTGCAAAAATGTACCCTCTCATGAGCAAAGTCCTAAACATGAGCAAAACATGTCAAAATGGAAAAGCCACACAAACTTCATTCTAGGACAACCATTATAGTCATAAGACCATCACAAACATCCACAAGCACCTCATGTCATGTCAAAGCCACCGAGCCATGTGCCTACTTCTATATATGAGACTTCTCATTGGTAGGCATCATGCAACGGTTTAGCACCCATAACAATTTAAGTTTAGCACATATGACATGGGAGCACATTTCCCAAGCAATTTATATTTCATTTTCAGATTCATATTTGGTACATGAAATGTCTTTGCGGCAAAAAGGAACTTATGCCCCTCCACAAGATAAAACATGAGGGCTAAACATTCATGATGGCAAATGAGCCTTTGGCCCCATATGATCAAAAAAGCTATCCAACCACAAATTAAGAAAAGCCAAGACTCTAGAACATGTTAAGATCATATAAAGGCATTTTCTCACAAGAGAGCATACATGTGACATTTTTCAAAAACATAGCTATCAACCATGGATATAAATCAAGATCATCAAGAGCTATGCCAAACTAACCATAGCATACCAAACTAGCTCACAAGATCATATATAGCACATCATGGTGAACAATGTATATGAGAGAAGCTTTTCCTACAAAATGCATATGATACAAAATGCATGCAATCTAAGATACAAGGATGCCTATACATCATGTTACATATGCCATGCCAAATGCAAGAAATGCATAAAGGAAAGCTATACATATGCTACAAAGGAGCTCCCACACACCAACTCAAGAAATCAAACAAACACCAAGATCCCCCTGCAAACGAGTGAAAGTTGCTTGATCTAGAGGTTTGGTGAAAATATTGGCTAGTTGGTCATGTGTGGGTACATGGATCAAAGCTATCTTCCCTTTCTCTGCATTGTCTCTCAGAAAATGATACCTCACTTCTATGTGCTTGGTTTTGGAATGGAGTATTGGGTTCTTTGCAACGCTTATGGCACTGGTGCTGTCACAATAAAGTGGGACATGGGTATACTCCTCACCAAAATCATTCATGGTGTATGTGATCCAAAGGAGCTGAGAGCAACAACTAGCAGCGGCAACGTACTCTGCCTTGGTAGTGGATTGAGCAACACTCGACTGTTTGTGGGAAGACCAAGACACCAAACAAGATCCCAAGAACTGGCAAGTCCCAGAAGTGGACTTCCTATCCAACCGACGCCCGGCAAAATCCACATCTAAAAAACCATGAAGCGCCAAAGAAGAGGACGCGGAGTACCAAAGGTTGAAATCGGGAGTGTGACACAAGTACCTGAATATGCGCTTGACCGCTTGCTGATGCGAAGTCCTTGGAGACGCTTGAAAACAAGCGCACAAACATACTGAGAACTGGATGTCTGGCCTCGTTGCCGTCAAGTAGAGGAGTGACCCGATCATGCTCTGGTACCCCTTCTGGTCCACGTTTTCACCTTCCTCATCCGCATAAAGACCTGTAGTCGTACTCATAGGCGTCGCCATGGCCTTGAAGTCCTCCATCTTGAACTTTCTCACAATGTCCTTGGTGTACTTAGCTTGGTGCACAAATGTTCCTTCCTTTGATTGCTTGATCTATAACCTGAGGAAGAACTGCAACTCACCCATCATGCTCATCTCAAATTCCCTACTCATATCCTCTGCGAACCTTGCAACAAAAGAATTAGATGACCACCAAAGACAATATCATTCACGTATACCTGTACAATCAAGATATCTCTGCCCTGCCTAAGAAGAAACAAGGTCCGATCGACCTTCCCCATCTCGAACTCTCTCTGAAACAGGAATCCCCTCAACCTACCGTACCAAGATCTAGGCGCCTGCTTCAACCCGTACAAATCCTTTCTCAACTCCTGGTGGGGGTACTTCTCACTCTCAAACCCCGGTAGCTGCCTCACATACACTTCTTCCTCCAACACACCATTCAATAAGGCACTCTTCACATCCATTTGGTGCAACTTGAACCCTTTAGCCACGGAAAAGTCTAAAAGGATCCTAATCGCCTCCAAACGAGCTACGGGAGCAAAGGTCTCCTCGTAGTCGATCCC
Source organism: Cenchrus americanus (assembly GCA_947561735.1). NCBI lineage: Eukaryota > Viridiplantae > Streptophyta > Magnoliopsida > Poales > Poaceae > Cenchrus > Cenchrus americanus. Next base: position 201,470,146 of record OX387240.1, read on the forward strand.
CTCCTTCTGACTGAACCCTTGAGCAACAAGCCTTGACTTGTTTCTCACCACTTCACCTTTCTCTCCCTCTTTTGTCCCAATCGGCTCAGACCCTGGAGGAGGGTTGTGACAACCCCATCTGAGATAATTCCGTACTATCGCCTAAACCACTCCATTTGGTCATTAAGCGATCATAAAGAATCATCCCATTGAGTATTGCCGGGTTAACGCCTGGTAAATCACTTGACAACACAGAGAGGATCGAACGTATGCATTAAACTCCCGCGAAGGAGAGTCCAAAGTGCCTTATAAATTAATACCAATCTTCCCGTAGGGTTCATTATTACAAACCATAGTTCTTGACATAAAAGTAAATTATTCAGAGTTTTATTGAAAACAGCTGAAGTACTAGTAGCGATACAATACTATATGACATCACAAGAGGCCATCTGTGATGCCATTACTCGGCGTCATCATCCACCCATTCCAGCTCCCAGCCGGGTGGAATCTCACCAAGCCAAACAACTTCACCTGAAAACAACAATTATAGCAAGGCTGAGTATACTAATACTCAGCAAGACTTACCCGACAAAAGTTACCTTTAGACATGTAGGCTTTTGGCTGGTGGGTTTGTTCTGCCAAAAAGCAACTAGGATCATGGATCGTTACTTTCAATATTTTAGCTTGATTCTAGTGAGAATATTATTACTATAATGAGCAACTAATACAATCGAGAATTGTACAATACAATTAATTCATGCAGGAGATTTCACATAGTTCCATCATTAAGGGATATCATGGCCAGTTGATTAAGCAGTCTCGGATAAGGGTGAGAGGCCGACAATCGATTGATTCAAAACCTTGCAAGTTAGACCTAAACACACGGAGCGGTGCCCCAACAAAGCCGACACCAACCAAGCGGTTCACATCGATCCTCAGTTTGGGATAGATATTACAGTCCCGGGTACAAGGCTATCTGGTATGCCCCACTCAGTACATCCAGCCTCACACAAGTACCCCCCTCCCGGTAACGAGCCGGGCAGGTGAATGCTCGAGATTAGTAATGGAAGATCCCTTGCCGCCTCAATTAGTACTAGGCTTACCGGTCCCATGCCCGACAAGTGCTTAGTACGTTCAAAATCTCAGCCCACGAAGCCACTGGACCGGAGCCCAAATCCCATGCTCTTACCACATGAGCAATCCATTTATAAATAGGGTGATTCCAAAAAGAAAATCCTATTCTCATGAGTGACAAACATCACTCGACTTTTACCGGGTCCTTAGAGCATAGCATCTAACGACCTAGCATACTAGTAAAAGAACATAGGCACTTAGGGATCATGCAACTAGGGTTTCATTCAATTGTTGAACGTAAATGCACATAGAATAACAAAGATAGTTGCATAATTTAAATAAAACATGGGTTAATGTTCAACCGAGGCTTGCCTTCATTGGCACAAGCAGTTAGACAAACTTCCGGACTTTGGTCTGGGTCTTGCTCTATGGTGACGTAGTGCACGTCTCCTCCTGCTCCCTCGTTCACGTCCACTGGCACGAGCGTGTAGCTACCGTCGTGAACTTCTACATGGAGGATGCAAATGCAAGACTTAATTGACAAATTCATTTAATTCATCACAAAAAACTTTTACAACCATGGGGTGAATGGTTGACCACATTCACCTAGATAATATTACATTCAGCATACTCTTCCTATAAAGGAACAATTTGCGATGCTTTATTATCTAGACTTTTTAATAATGACTGTGTACATAAAAAAATACAAGTAAATTAATTTAATTCTCACAAAAAGAGCAAGGGGTTGGTTATAACTAGTTGGCAAGTTTTACCACAGCAACACACAAGGTCCTTAGGTAAGAGTTGTGATTTTCCAAATAATTTCAATATTAAACCTACAAAGGTTCCTTTACCTATAAGCAACAAAAATGAATCATAAAACACCAAGAGTGGTGTTCCCTGATCTCAATATGTCTAAAGCAAGTCACTGCTCACACATGCACACCTGCTGAAGCAATAAAAATAAATACTCCAATTATAGCATTTCTATTCACAGTAAACAAGATAGATGCATTTAAAACTAAATAAAGCACTTCTGGACCCAAACTTTCTCTCACTGTTTCTGTGGTCCAAAGCAAACCTAGGAAACCAACAAACACGTCTATAGCCTTTATAGATCTTGATCTACAGATATCTGATTAAAAACAAGCATAAATCAGGAATTAATATCTCTAACAGACATGAAATCATGATAAATTCACCAGAGGTGTGTTTTAGCATAACAAGACAAAAGCCAGAAGTTGGATTCAAAAATAAATTTATTTTAAGCTATAAAATTCATCTAGTCAGATTTGTCAATAATACTAGATAAATCATATAAAACGATTTCTTTCGTAACTTTGTGCAACTTTTGGCACAGGACCTACACATGGTAGTGCTCACAACATATCCAAAATCCAGCTCAAGATCATGTATGGATTTTACAGAATCATAGATCTAGGTAAACCACAATTCAATTTTTCAAGCAGAAACTATAGCTCAAAAATATATACATGCTTTGCAAAAGTTGTAGGTCTAGACACACAGAGCACAACAAAATTGGGTTTGCAAATTTTGGATTTTTCTACGATTTTATATGGGTTTTACAAGTTGCAGGCAAAACACAAAGGAAGGTAAAGAATCTTTTTGCACAAGGACCACAAGAAAGATTTGGGTGCTCATAGTTATGCCCTTGGTTTCCACAAAACATCTCAACAAGAGTCCAGACCTCGTAATGTGGTCCTTGGGGCTTGGGGGCGGCGTGGCCTGGAGAAATTCCGGCGACCTCGCCGACAAGCTCGGCCGGGGAGTGGCTGGGGAGGCTCTAGGGGTTGCAGGGAACCGACTTGGGTGCTTACTCGCGGGGGAAACAGTGCCGACGGGCGGGCACGGCGAGGCGGCCGGCGGCCGCCGGCCCGGAGGTGCTACTCCGGCGAGGTGGCGGCCAGGCCCGGGCAACAAGCGAAAGGGGAAGCTACGGGGGATCCTAGGGAAGGTAGGGGCAGCACGCATGGGCGGTGAAAGCGGTCGGAGCAGGGATTCACCGTAGGCACCAAGGCGGCGGCAATGGTGGTCTGGTGGCTCTGTGCACCCGCGCGTGAAGGACGGCGTCAAACCTTTATATCCAAGCTCAAGGCGGTGGTCGGCGTTACTTGCGCGTCAAGGTAGCAAGGTCGTGGTATGGGGCGCCTGCACGGGCGGTGTGCGCGGCCGAGTACGGCGACGTCGCGAGTGGTGGGGGCGGCGCGGGTCGGTGCGGCGCCACCCGTGCGCGCGTGGCACGTGGCGCACGGGGAAAGGACCGGGATGGCGGTTCGGCAAGGGCGGCCCAAGGCGCATGGACCAGCGAACCAAGGCCGGCCTCGGCGTGCGGGCCAAGCGGGGCCGCGGCGGCCGGCGCGATGGCGCGCTCTGGACGCCAAGGGGTCAAACAGCATTCAGACTAGCACCCTTTGAACGAATTTTTCTCAAATTTTTCCAACAGAATTGGTCCAAGGTTTCTTTACCAAAGTTGCAGATCTCTTGATCCCCTACAATTCCTAGAAAGGATGTATGGACTTTTTCTCAACCAATTTTGCACAAAAGGCATGCCAAGATCACTGTTTTCTGGGCGCTAGTGAATAGTGACTCTGGGCGTTGACTTGCATTTTTCACCTATATGGGCTTCAAATCTCAAATACCACTCAACATGAAAGTTGTGTCCCTCGACAAAATACACAACTTTTACATTGGGAGATTTTGAAGTGTTTAGGTGAAATTTGGAGAACACGGCAAAAGTTCGGGTGACATAGAAAGGTCAAAGGGTGTTCAAGGGGTTTGACTAGGGTTTTGACCAAACCTTGACCACTAGTTGACCAAGGGGTGTCATTAGGGTTTGTTGGTGATGTTTTCGAGGTGATGGCCCAGGTTGACCGTCGTTTGACCAAAGTCAACACAGTTGACCTGCTCAATAGGGTTAATAACTCCGGCTGAAAACCTGGGGCGTCACAAGGGTCAACCAATTCCCAAACCTGATTTCTCTCAAAGCTCTCCAACTCTTCATGCATCGAATTAACCCAATTATGTTCACATAGTGTGTGTCCAATGTCTTTGGACTCAAAGGTGGCAACAAATGCAGCATGAGTGAAATGAGAATTGTTCCGAACCCTCGACCGTGTAGTACGTTCATTCATGTCGTCGATGATCCTTGAAGCTGGGTGATCCACTTGTACTCGCCGGGGAGGTTCTCGCCTTGATGCTACCTCCCCCTCAACAGTTGCTTCTCCTTGATCTTGGTTTGTCGTAGTAGGTGTGGGAGAGGGGTCGTCCATCACCGTAGTCGAAGTAGTAGGTACATGCTCAGCCGCGGGGCACCACATCGCCATCTTCATCATCTCCATGTTCATGCTCCTCCTCCTCAAAGATTTCCTCGCCAAGTTCATCATCACTTGCACACTCAAAGACAAACTGACTACTTTGTTGTCTCTCGTCGAAGGTTACCTCACAAGTCTCCACAATTTGGTTAGTTTCAAGATTGAGCACACGGTATTCTCTAGAGTGAGATGCATAACCAATGAAAATACGATCAACCGACCTAGCCTCAAACTTATCCAACTTAAGCTTCTTCCCTTTCTTAAGGATAAAGCACTTGCAACCAAAGACATGGAAGTAAATCACCTTGGGTGTGTGACCGTGCATCAACTCGTAGCAGGTTTTCTTCTTATGTACTCCGAGGTAGATCCTATTCAAAACATAGCACGCAGTATTCACCGCCTCAGCCTAGAACCTTCTCGGGGTCCTATGCTCATCAAGCATTGTCCGAGCCATCTCACACAAGGTTCTATTTTTCCTTTCCATAACACCATTCTGGGGAGGCGTATACGGACTCGAAAACTGGTGTTCAAGACCCAAGTCATGGCAAAAGGTTTCAAAACAAGAGTTTCTGAATTCTGAGCCATTGTCACTGTGGATTGCTCGTATGGCAACTCTGTGCCTCTCGTTCCTCAACCTCAAGACAACATCTCGAACAAAACCAAACGTCTCCCCTTTCTCCTCAAGAAAGAACACCCACGCATATCGAGAGTAATCGTCCACCACAACAAGGATGTACCACTTCCCACCCGCAGATCGCACACAAGCTGGGCCAACAAGGTCCATTTGGAGCAGCTCGCATGGACGCTCAGTCGTCACATCGGTGAGAGGCAGGTGAGAAGAGGCTACCATATTGGCATGCCTACACGACGCACAAACCAACTCTTTCTCAAACCTCAACCATGGCAATCCTCATACCAAATTGAGTTTACTCAAGCGAGACAAAAGGTCAAAGCTCAAGTGACCCAACTTCCTGTGCCACTTCGACAACTCACTCGAAGAACCAGCCAAGATACAACGCTCAACACCAGAAGACTGAGAAAAATCAGCTCGAAACACCAGACCCTCGGGAACAACCATACAGACAAGGTCCCCTCGAGAATCCAAAATCCGAGAACCACTAGGCCAAAACAACACCTCAAAACCCGCATCCAACAGCTGGGACACGGAAAGCAAATTGTATCCAAGCGATTGAACAAGAGGAACACGCCTCAGAGTGATCTTGTCACTCACCTTAGCCTCACCTTCTGACAACACACGCCCTCGCCTATTGTCCCCATAGGTGATGTACCTCTTTGTCACCATCGGGACGAGACTTGAGAACTACCCCTTGTCTCTGGTCATATGCCTCAAGCAACCGGAGTCAATCAACCAAATGTTCTTCAAGTCTCTCACCTGAAATTAAAAAGTGAGCACGTGAATGATCAAACGACTTAGCACTAGGTTTAGTACCAAAAAAGTAAAACCAGTGCCGAGCCATTTGCTCAAAAGTGGGGTCAGCACAATCCAAAACATCTCTCCTACCAAAGCTACCTCCACGAACACCACCACGGTAACCACTATGAGGGAACCATCCCTCTCTAACTAGAGGAGGACCTAAACTACGAAAGGAAGACCGTGGACCGTCCCTCCTCTCCAACTCAAATCTACGACTCCTCCCATCCCTGTATTGAGCACGACGGGGGGGGGACACCTAGCAAACTGACCACCTGCAAACTCTCCAGACCAACCACCAAAACCACGACCTCCTGAAACAAACCAAGAATCCTCACGAGCACGAAAACCAAACTTGCCCCCTGCTGTCCAAAAAAGTCTGACCGGTTTCAAAACCGGTCCGACCGGTTACACACCTCCAGCAACACCTCCTGTAGCCTTTCACTCTCTCCAAGCCGGAACTGTTCTCACACTTGCCTTGGCCCTGGGCATTTGCACACGAGGCTCAAGTACACCACTAGAGGGGTGGTACTTGTCCTTGTTAGCCCACTCCTTCGCCATTCTCTCCTCTCGCTTCCTCTTGAAGCAAAACTCATCCTTGTGGCCATCTCTCCCACAATAGCCGCAATGAAACCTTATGGGCTTAGGTTTAGGCTTGGGATGGGGTTGTTCATTTGGTTTCTCTCCACTTGGCTTCTCAACCGGTTTCTCCTCACTAGGCTTCCCAACCGGTTTCTCCTCACTTGTCTTCTCACTCTCTTTCCCAAAGAACACTTTCCGCAAAGTGCTCATGAACTTGACAGGCTTTTGGAAATCATTGGTTTGTGGAGGAAACAAGGGTGGAGCTGAGGTTGTATCTAGTCGGTTCTTAAGATGGTTCGGTTTAGGGACAAAAGCATTTTTGTGGTGGGTTTTTGGTGGGGCTCTGGGATATTCTCTCCGCTTCCCTTGCCAACCTTGTTTGCCCCAAGTCCCTCACCATCCTGATGCTTATATGTCTCGATCATTATCCTCAACTGAGCCTCATGACCAGACAACCAACCCATCAACTTTCTCAACTCATCATTCTCACCCTACAAACGATTAACATAATGTGCAAGTTCCAGGTTCTTCAAAGCATGCAATTCACAGGTAGAGCAAGAAGTAGGAATATGTTCTTTTAGCTTAGCCTCAAGAGAAACAATATAAGCATGCATCTCATCAATTTTACCATGCAAAATAGGGCAAGAAGTGCAAGCACCTAGCAAAGCAGGTCTAGACTTAAGCTCAGCCACTTCAACCCTAAGCAGATCTAGTTCCTCACACTTGGCGGCATGCTTTTCCTTAAACATAGCAAGATTTGCTAGAAAGATAGAACAATCAGCATCCTCAAGCGAAGCCCTAAGCTCTTTCCTCATCTTCTTAGCCTATCTAAGCATGTCATCACGATTATCAAGTAACAAGCCAAGCCGTTCATTCTCCTGACACGTGAAAGGAAGTTCATCACGCACCTCGTCATCGGAGTCTGAGTCCGAGTCGCTCTGGTTGCTCTTCTTGCTGCCGAAGCTCAGCGCCATGGTGCAGAAGCCGTCTCTGGCAAAGCAGCCCAGTCCACTCAGGTCCTTGGATGGCTTCCAACTCTTGCAACGATCACCTTCATCTTCATTGTTGCTCGAGCTCGAGGTGGAGTACGCAGAACTAGAGTCGACATCGCTCGCTCCAACCATCCCTCGGGCCTTGCCTCGGCTTTCCTTCTTCCTCAATTGTCGCTCATCCTTGTGCTTGCCCTTGTGCTTGATCTTGTGGTCGCACCTCAACTGATACTAGCCATCCATCTTCGACTTGTGCTTGTAGGTGTCCTTGTTCTCGACCTTCTCGGGGCAGTAAGCGACGAAGTGTCCCGGCTTGCCGCATTGGAAGTATGTCCTCATGTTTCTACTCGAGTTCACCCGATTTTCGTGCATCCTCTCGAACCGCATGGTCAGCAATGCCAGCTCATCCTCACCAAGCACATCGAACTCCTCGTCTAGCAAAGACATCAAGGAGGACAAGGAGAACATCCTGGTGGATGGGTTAGCATTAGATTTTCCTTTCGAGCCACCAACAAGGGCAAGACTATGGGAGTGAGTCGGTCCCTCAATCTTGGCTGTCATACCCCGATCCACCTCAGTGGACTTGAGCTTCGAGAATAGCTCGTTCACCGTCAGAGTATCATACTTCTCAGACTCGACAATTGCCTCGAACTTTCCGCCCCAAACCGTACGATCCAGCGAGTGTAAGAGCTTGACAGCCCTATCATGATCATCGTACGGGAGCACGTCCACATTGGCCCTCATGTTGTTCACCACAACTGTGAACCTCTGAAATAAGGCATCGATGGACTCACTAGGGAGATGAGTGCAGTTCTCGTACTCTCTCCAGTAAGTCGCATACATCCGAGCCTGAACCTGGGCATTCCCAACATGAGCTTCCTTCAACACCGACCAGATTCTACAAGCCAAGTGCTCGGTATGCACCCGATCGAATTCGGAATGACATAGAGCACGAAACAAGTAGTCGACCGCATTGTTGTTGGTGTCGAACATGTCCCTCGATCCCAGATCAAGGAAGTTCATCAGCTGGACATAGCATGTGTCCACCGTGACATCCCAAAGGATCTGACCTTTTCCATGGAGGAACGCTGCCATCCGTTTACTCCACATCTGGTAGTTCTTTCCATCGAAGTGTGGAGGACCCGAACCTCGTTCCTGGTACGCCATCCTTGGCTCTTAGACTGGTTAGAGTCAATCAAGACCGATAACCTGCTCTGATACCACTTGAAGGACTGAAGCGGCAAACCAGAGAGGAGGGAGTGAATGGGAACCGCTAATTTCTATTCAAGAATTCGGCCTATGAACCCGATTTCACTCGTGCACCTCCACAACATTATCTTGCCAAGCCCACGTAGCCACTGAAGTGCTACTGGACCTAGGAGCAAGACCCAACTAACAACCACACGACACACGCAGCGGAAACACACACGACACGGCTGCTGGCACCTAAACCGGTCAGGCCGGTTTCTAAAACCGGTCAGACTGCTTCCGTTGGACTTAGCCTCACACAGGTAGGGATAACCAGTCAGACCGGTTTGGCAAACCGGTCAGGCTAGTTTTGTCTAGAAACTCCCCAAAACTCCCCTGAGACCAAAAACACCTCAAGAGCCTTTCCACCTTTGAACAAAAGAAGCCATAGCACAACGAGACTCCCGTGCTAAAAACCCTTCTCGACAGCCCATAGGGCTAAACTGGTCAGACCGGTTTGGGAAACCGATCAGGCCGGTTTTGCCTGGACAGTCCGGAAGAACACAGCCCGCGGGAAAAACTCAAAACTCCGAGCGATCGATCTCCCAATTCGTTCCATGGATCAAAGTCAGACATTGGGGATAGTTGAGGCACCTCGTGGGCTACCTTTGGCTAGAACCTCGATCTCCAAAACCCACTCAATCAAGAGGAATCGGAAGTCAAACCTCAAGAACACCTTCCCATGGAAACCACCGAAATCACCCAAATCGAAGTCGTTTCGGAGGGTTTGTTGGATCAAGATCACCAAGCAAAGAGGCTCCAGGTCCTCATACGTGACATCCAACAAGAATCCCTCAAAGAAACGCCCCAAAACTTCCCCACGGAAATCCCAAGAAAAGACCCCGAAAATCACCAAAAAGGAAAAAACGGGAGGTACACAATCAAGCCTTGACGAACCACGTCGAATCATCTATACATACCATGAAGGGTTCATACAAGGTCTAGCTTCCGCCTGATCATCCTTCCCTCTCACAAGATCTCACCAAGAAGCTCTCAAGATAGTCCTAGAAATTCTAAAGGAAATATGAAGAGGAAATAGCAAAACGAAATGAGCAAGGGTTCCAAGAGTTGCCTGCCATCCTCTCACCTCTTGGGTTATATGGAGGCAAGCCGAAAGACTAAAATACCCCTAAAGACTAAACTAGGATACACACCCACCAAGGGCACTTTGGGAATTTGTCTTCATAGCACCATCGGACGGATGCCCGGCAACCGCACTTCGCGTAGCCTCGACGCAAGCCTTGCGATCCCGACGCATGTCCTCCGCCTAGAAGCTTCCAACGCCCTGCGACCCCAAACCGGTCAGACCGGTTCTCCAAACCAGTCAGTCCGGTTTTGGCCTGACAGCCACGCGGTCTTCGGTCTCGGCTTTCTGGCTCAGCCGAGTAACCCGACGGTTTTCTGGTGAACCACCGCAAACCCCACAAACTTGATGTAGCCTCCGCCAATCACTACTCAAGACTTGGCTCCCATGATGTCCTGCTTCGACCTTGGTTTTGTGGCTCAACCAAGAAATCGTATTTGACTTCATCTTGCCGTTCTTGCCACCATGCGGCCCGTACTTGACCCCGCTGGCCATCGGGTCCCTCGAACCAAGCCTACTTGTCTTCTCCACACCTGGAGGCCTCACCGGCACCGACCTTTCACGCTTGTTCTTCACCTGCACCAACACGAGTCAAGTCGCAACCTGCACCTGCAATACTTAGCCAAGAATCAGTCCACACAACGTTGTCAATCACTCATCACACTAGGAAGCGACCATCCACCGGTCCTCGAACCACATATGGTCCTCACAAAGCAAGCATAAATTTGCAAAAATTGACAAAATTAGAACCACATACACTTGTTTGGATGCTTACCATCATCCAAACTCCCCCTATATCAAACTTCCCCCTTTTTTGATCTTCTATTCCTATGTTCACACATAGCTTGCCTCTTCCCCCTTTGGAAACACTAGGTTGCTTTGGTCCCACATTCTCCCCCTTTGGAATAAAATCTCCAAAAAGGTCCAAAACAAAGATCTCCAGGGAAATTAGCAAGTCCTAGCAACCATAGCTCAAAGAGAAATGTTAAATACAAGGGAGAAAGCCGCATGAACCATGATCCATATGTATGATATCAATGAAGATACCACATGTGCGAATAACTAAGGTTCACAAGCTCATGAGACTAGCATGATACAAACTAAGCTTCCCCTAAGTGTGTGCATAATATGATAGTGTGGAAATCAAGTGCACAACTACAAACTTGTAAGGCAAGGAAGCTTAGAGCATATCATGCAAGGGGGTAGCTTAAAGGACAAGAGATAAGACAAACGGGTTCTTGTTACATTACCACTTGTAGTCTTTTGATCATAGCGTACCTCCGGGGGTTGATCCTCTTTACCGCAAGAATTAGGAATGCATGAGTACATTGCCTTTGAACTTTTATAGAGACATAAGCTCGCAAGGACATGACTCAATAGCATGAAGCTCATATTGCTATATTCACTCTTTTAGAGATGTTAGATCACATTGAGAGTGAAATAGCATTCTCTTAGATTGAAGTACTACACCGGAACGCATCACTAAGGAAACTACACAAAATAAACTTGAAACAATATTAGTCCCATAACCAAGCCATAGGATGAGCTCCCTCTAAATGTATGCATTTAGTGTTTAAATCACCAACTAAATGTATGCACATTATTTATTACAACAAAAAGGGGAGCTAACCCTATAGCTTGCTCAAGTGCAAGGAGATAAATATGAAAACATGCACCATGAAAGAACAAGTGTAGCTTTCTTATGCACTAATCAAACCATGTAGGTTGCTCATGTGTTAGCACATGACACAAGCAACCTACCATATGTAACCAACTAGGCATAGCAACAAATGCAAACCTAGACAAGGCAATGGAGCTACAAAGATATTTGACGTGAGTTCTAGTTTCCATTACCTTAAATGGGGAACATCGGCAACACATGTCCAACTTGCAAGCTTGGCTTCTTGCCTTAAATCTTCACATCTTCTTTGTGTCAAGCCTTCAAAGTCCTCGAACTCAAGGCCTTCACGTGGCCTTAGGAACCCACACCATTTGAGGCCCCTTCATGTTTGTGAGTGTAAAACCTCAGATTTTCGTAGAAAACCTGAATCTCTGTACCATCGTGATAGTCCCTGGATCAATGGCTATCGCGTACAGAATGTCTCACGGATAAATACACAAAATCATACATCGCATCACACAAGAGTAAAAATACATAATTTTTTACATGTCCATTATGGAGTACATCATTACAAGCCTCTTGGCTAAATCAGAGTGAATTTCTACGCTACGGTAGCTAGCATCTCAAAAGGGTCTCCAGCTTTTATTCTTCTCGCCACAGGCATCCTTGAGCGAAGCGACGCATCCTTTAGTCGTACCATCCATCGGCGTTGTTGTCGTACTCGGTCTCGTACCCTGCACACCCAAAGTCTATCCCTAAGGAGTGGGATAGGTCCACATCACCAACTGTATGCAGCTTTAAGTGGCCTATCATCTAAAGGGAGAAAAAGAGACAAGGAAGCGGCTCTGGTTTCCTATGCAGCAGCAACAGAGTATAAACAAGATATCTCCATCAAGATCGCGATCCCAAAGCTCTCAACACAGCTCGGAACCACCTGGCCACCCAGGGCCCCGTCTCCACAACCTACTCCTGTCTAGGGTCGATGCGAGAACTTCCTCTCCTCGCACCTCAATGGTTGCAATCGGAACAATGAGGTAGATGGAGCCTCTCTCCTCTAACCAACTGCAACCATGGCTCACCATACACTCACCTATAGGGGGGAGGTAGAAATCCCAAAACATGAGAACAAAGCTAAGGGGACATGTCCATATCTGAGGACGCAACTATAGCTATAGATCGAATGACTCTACAGAGTGTGTACACCTTAACCCATCCCGGAATGGCACCCGGCTGGTGTACGGCCGACCGAGCCCATCCTACCGTGCGAACTCTCAGTAGTTACGGTCCCATCCTGCATCCGGCCCTCAAAACGGCCCCCCCTCAGAAGGGATGGCACCGGAACTGTGAAATGCCCCCGTGTGGCCACACGGGAGTCGCTCTGAAAGGGTGGTCTCACCTCTACCGCTCCCCCACTGATAACCCACTATCCTGCTAGCAGGTATGGTTCCGCACTTTCCGAGCTCAACTCGGCCCTAACCCCACGCTCGGCAGGGCGGTGTGTACGTAAAGGTCCCATAAAAAGGTCTGTCCACTCGGTTTCAGACTGGGGCGAGCTCATATCCTCCAAGCATAAGTAAAACCCCAACACCTAGGCTCCCAAAACCGTCAAAGTAGGGATACACTCAGGAGTGCACCCCTATCCCCGATCCCAGATCGGTTGTTTCGAGCTCACCCTCGCCAAAGTTTTCGAGCTCAACTCGGCCCTAACCCCACGCTCGGCGGGGTGGTGTGTATGTAAAGGTCTCGTAAAAAGGTCTGTCCACTCGGTTTCAGACCGGGGTGAGCTCATATCCTCCAAGCATAAGTAAAACCCCAACATCTAGGTTCCGAAAACCGTTAAAGTAGGGATACACTGAGGAGTGCACCCCTATCCCCGATCCCAGATCGGTTGTTTCGAGCTCACCCCCGCCAAAGTACCAAAACGCCTTCTCCTGCCGGTTTTACCCCACTCACGCCAAGAACCACTATTCCCATACCAACACATGCATCGCGAAGCTCAGCGTATATACATGCTTATATAAACATATATAGTAGTAGGACAATCAAGAGTAGGATAATTTAAGAAGGCAGTGCAAGGTTCATCATCATCATGCATTAAAAGTAAAGCGTAAGCATTCTATAGCAATGCCTAATAGGTATTTCAGAATCAGTCGGGCGTGAACCTGGGGTCGGGTAGTCCTCTGTGGCGAAGTCGTCAGTGTAGTCGTACTCTGGGATCAGCTCCCCAGCTCCATCTGCTCCTGTTAACGCGTAAAAGAAAATAAACAGCGGTCCTAATGCAATTAACTCCAAAAGAACAACACTCAAGAGCCAAAAGAGAGCAAACACTAGCCTAGCATAGAGTTTAAGATTTTAAAGGATTTCTGGAAAAAGGTTTTGTATTTTTTGGAGAAAAAAACGGATTTACTGGGTGTTGACGGATAAAAGACGTATCCACCTACGATCCGCAAGCGTACGGAACTACACCTTTTTCACTACAGGATTCCCAAGGTTCTTGTCAATCCGCGGAGCAAGGGGATTACAAGCGTTTGATCTACCTCAACTCATTAGCTACTCAAACCCTAACTAGAATACAACTAAACTAAGCTAGAGAGAGTGATTAAGCAATCAAGATAAAAGACACTCGCCCATGGGTTTACGATACTAGAACATGCAATCGCTTTAAACAAGAAAACCAATCTAATCTATCGGGGGTTGTGACCACGGTTTCGCCCTTTCCCTCCTCTCGTACTGTCACTACGCGAAGGTAATCGTGATTAGACCTATGATGGACACGGCATATTGAATGGGTCCAAGGGGCATTGGAGCTCTACTCCCTTTACGGCATGGTAGCTAACCTTAAGCATTAAAGTATATTCAACACAAGATGACAGATAGATAATCCAACAATGTACGACTATATCTCACGATCGATTACAACCCATGGACGAATAAGGAGATTACCCCATCAAGGTTCTAGGCATAGCACCGTTGATCATGGTCACCCTTCTCAAGGTGTCTTCCTTCTTCTCCACTTGTGGGTGCTACCTTCGAGGTGGTTGATCCCCCTCCGGAGATCTCCCTACTCTCTCTCTAGCTTGTGGATGGCCTCCTGGTGCGAATGGTTCTCTCTCTCTCGCGAATGGCGGCGCCTCCAGGTACTTAGGGTTGAAGTCCTTCGGGTGCAAGGAAAGGGGGGCCAAACCGACCCTCGGAGCCCAGGCCCATCTCGGCCCGGTTCGGTCGCCCCTTCGCTCCCGTGGGTCCTCTGGTGATTTTGCACTTTGCCCCTTCCACTTGCATGATTTTGACGATGTCATCCTCGCGTCCAAGATGGAGGTTCTCCACGCATGAAGTTCGATCTTTTACGCTTCAATCCTCGGGGGTGTTCCTTCGTAGCACTTCGGTCCTAGCCACCTTTGGAAGTGATTTCATCAAGCTCATTAACATGGACAAGACTCTGTAAATGCTCCTTTGAACTTGTTGCGAATCCATTCTTTATGTCCATGTTTTCCTACATAAACACAACACTTCCAAATGCATGCACAAAGATGAACTTGTTATATGATTAGTGTGCCTAGTGGCGGGTTAGTTCCATAATCAAATCCAAACCAAAGTGTAATGAACATGTTTGGTGTACCAAAATACACCATCAACATCTCCCCCACGCTTAGATCTTGCTCGTCCTCGAGCAAGTACTCGTAAAAGAACTTCGTCCAAAGTGTTGTAATCGTGTTCCGCTAAATCCTTCTTCACAAGTTAGTCAATCTTTTATCTTTAATACATAAACATAAAGTAATGATCATCATACATAAACATGGGCGTTTAGAATCTTTACCACGTCAAGATTTACCCCACAACCCACACTCTTCACTCGTAGTCTTCAATTTCAGCCATGCTTACCTCTTTGCTTCCGTTGGAGGGTTTTTATTATATTTCAAAAATAAAATTCCTGCAATAAGTGTTAGACAAAAACCTTTCTCCAAGCTCTCTCAAGTCACTCATATGAGGTGGCTATCCTAAACCAGTTTTATAAAACTCTCACCTCCCATAAGTCTCTCATATAACATGTAAAGTGGAGCTATAGGTAGGGCTAGTGAAATCAACACAAATATTGTCAAACTAAGAACTTCCTCTAATGGTTGTTTACCTTTCAAAGCCAATGATCATGAGAATTAATCCATATGTAGGGATGTCAAGGATGAGAAGATTTAGAATGGTGGACATGTGCAAGGGCAAAAGAAAATATGACTACGAGGCACCGATGATGTCCTCGTTGTCGGATTGCACATGGTTGGAAAAAGAGTGAAAGTTTCGTATCTCAACAACGTGACATCCTTCCTTGCACTTTATTTTTCTTTCACTTGATTCATCCCTCTCATATCTTTCTTGCCACTCCTCTTTTCTCTTTCTCTTCTTTTTCTTTCTCTCATACACATATTTTTCTCTTTCTTTTACTTCTCTTTTTTTTCATACTCATACTTTTCTCTTTATTTTTCCCTCTCTTGACATCTTTTTCTCTCTTTTCTAAGCTCTCAACTCCTCTCTTTCTTGCATGCACACAATCTGAAATTTTAAATAAACCATGCTAGAGACGAGACGAAACTTTGAGAGTAGGATTCAAGGAATGCGGTGTACAAAAGAGATGTATAGGGTTGGTTATGGAATTCGGTGATGCACGGGACTTCCAATGTGAAAGTCACGTTACCGAATACATGACGAGGCTAGCAACAAAATATAAGTACAAGGAAATGATCATTGCTCAAAATTAAAACTCCCAAGAGAGAAGGATCCTAGCCCAACTCATCGTGCTAATCACACTTATGGTGGAGCAAAAAATAAATTGGCTTTGTATACGATTTTTTTTCTTACTCTCAACTTGGAAAAAGAGGATTTTCTAACCTTTATTACAAGGTTTTTTAGATAATTTTCAGAATTGGATTCCTCCCACTTTTAGCATTGAACATAGCACAACCAACATGTGAAGCTCAAGATCGAAGTGTGGTGTGGGTACTTTTAGAGGTAGCAATTCCACTAAGCACCACTGTAAACGTTTTTCAAACCACACACTTATGTTCATATGTCAAAAATTAAAGATAAACAAATGAGTGAATAAAGATAAGCATCACACAAAACACAAAATTTAAAGGACTCGTTTTATTTTATTTTCTTTGACTCAACTAAATTAAGACACTTCAAACTTGCAAAAATTTAAAAACACACTCAAAAACTAAAGACTCTTAAACTCTAAAACTCTCTCGAAAACTAAACCAAACCAATCTAATCTTGAAGCTCAAAAGCTAAAAGGCTAGCTAGCCAGCTCTCCCCCACGCTAAAATCATACGACGTCCTCGTCGTATCTTACAAAAATCCTAAGGGGGAAAACTAAACCTAGTGGTACTTTCCGCAACTATTGCACCACTTGCCTCTCATGTTCCCAACCATGCCAAAAAGTTTGCGCACATTGCGGTTCAGGAACTTGTAGTTGTCTTCGACCACGCGTTCCAAATCCTCCATACGCTGCCTCATCGCCTCCATGGCCTGGAAACATTCGTCGACCGTTGCGTAGAGCTCCGATATGGAGTGACGTCAAGCCGCATAACACATCGGATGCATCCCGAAAGGGTCATCATCGACAGGGTCTCCGCCATCATAGCCGCTGTCGTCGCCATCACTATTGTCATCGCCACCGTCATCGTTGCTGCTGCCGTTGGGGCCTTCGAGAGCCTTCTCCTTGGGCACCTCTTCCCAAGTGTAAAGATCGTTATCATCTCTTCCGGCGGCCACCCACGAGCTCGGGCTACGATCGTCGGAGTAATCACTATCCCCATAGTCCTTAGGTTCGGGCGACACCTCCTTGTAATCCTTCCGCTTCATGCCACGGATGCGCGCCGACCATCGAACGGGAGTAGGGACCTTCTCCTCTTTGACGGGGTTGCGAGATGCGATAGCTCCGGTCGGGACACGCCCTTCGCAATGGATGCGCGCGGTCCTCTTGATCTCGACGGGTAGCTTGAGCTCGCATCGCTTCGCCTCCTCCATCGTTGGCTCCTTAGCGCCTTGCTTCAACTCTAAGCTCTTCAGGGACACCAGGCTGCTGCGTGGGTGCAAAAGTATGCTTGATGGGATGGATTCCCGAGCTCCCAATTCAGGCAAATAAATAGTCCGAAAAGGAAAACCCTAGGAACCTCATTTTCCTTATTCAAACTTCCATTAAAGTTTTCTGACCGAATAAGGAAGTCGAAAAGGAGCAATTCAGGGAAAAACAGGGGCAAAATGCCGTCGGGGCCCACCTAGGCCGATCGGACTGGGCCAGCCGGCCCACCCTGTTCCGTGGGCCGGTCCGGTCCGGTTTCCCGTGTACCGCCCTTTTTCGCTTTCTCAGCCCATGGAAAAAAGTTGGCCCAGTAAATCTTCGTGAGAAACTCCAGAAAATTAAAGGAAAAACTATTTACAAAATTCCATGCCTTGTTTCTCGTCCTAGGCCAGACGTTCGGGCTCTTCTTCCATGGTGAAGACATCAACATGGTGAAGGGGCACAACGTCGGGTTCGTAGTAAACCTTAAGCCGTTGACCATTCACCATAAATTGATCACCTTTCAAATCCATAATGGTTACCGTTCCATTGGAGAGCATGTTGACGGTGTATTTTGGTACACCTAGCATGTTCATTACACTTTGGTTTGGATTTGATTATGGAACTAACCCACCACTAGGCACACTAATCATATAACAAGTTCATCTTTGTGCATGCATTTGGAAGTGTTGTGTTTATGTAGGAAAACATGGACATAAAGGACGGATTCGCAACAAGTTCAAAGGAGCATTTACGTAGTCTTGTTCGTGTTCATGAGCTTGATGAAATCACTTCCAAAGGTGGCAAGGACCGACGTGCTACGAGGAACACCCCGGGGAATGAAGCGTAAAAGATCGAACTTCATGCGAAGAGAACCTCCATCTTGGACACGAGGATAACATCATCAAAATAATGCAAGTGGAGGGGGCAAAGTACATAAGTGCATAAGGACCCACGGAGCAAAAGGGGCGACCGAACCGGGCCGAAAAGGGCCCAGGCCGGTCGGCCCAGGTCGGCCGGCCCAGCCCAGTTCTGGCACCGGTTCGGTCCCGTTTTCCTTGCCCTCGAAGGATCTTCAACCCTAAAAGCCCCGAGGCGCCGCCAACACCAAAGGAGGGAGTCATTCGCACTAGAAGGCAATCCACAAGCTAGAGAGATCAACCACCTCGAAGGAAGCACCCTCTCCTGGAGAAGAAGGAAGACACCGGCGAAAGGGAAACCATGATCAACGGTGCCATGATCAGCACCTTGATGGGGTAATCTTCTCATTCGTCCATGGGTTGTAATCGATCTTGAGATGTAATTGCACTTTGTCGGATTATCTATCTATCATCTTGTGTTGAATATACTTTAATGCTTAAGGTTAGCTACCATGGCATAAAGGGAGTAGAGGTCCAATGCTTCCTTGGATCCATTCAATACGCCGTGTCCATCAAGGGTCTAGTCATGAATACCTTCGCGTAGTGCCAGTACGAGAGGAGGGAAAGGGCGAAACCGTGGTCACGACCCGATTAGATTGGTTTTCATGTCTTTAAGCGATTGCATGCTCTAGTATCGTAGACCCGTGGGCGAGTGTCTTTTATCTTGATATCTTATTCATTCTCTCTAGTATAGTTTAGTTGTTTTCTAGCGTAATAATAGTTAGGGTTTTAGTAGCTAGTGTGTCGTTGTAGATCGAACGCTTGTAATCCCCTTGCTCCGCGGATTGACAAGAACCTTGGGAATCCCGTGGTGAAAAAGGTGTGGGGTCCGTACGCTTGCGGATCGTAGAGGGATACGTCTTTTATCCGTCAACAAGCCCCTTTTTCTGGCGCCGTTGCCAGGGAGCAAGCTAGTTTACATCATTTGATTTGCATCTAACTTAGTTTTATATTTTAGTTTATCTTTTATTTGCTTATTCTAACATATATTATCTATAAAAACACTTGTTTCGTTTTTGTTTTTGTTTTTATCTTATTGTCTAGATGGCATTCGTTAATATCAACTCGTGGAAGAACCGGAGAAATCACTAAGGGATGACGCTAGCCCTCGATGTGAAGACATAAAGGTACAAGAGTCGGATTCGAAGCTCGAAGCGACCAAGTATGAGATTAAATCCAAGATCATCAAGATGGTGGCGGCGAACCCATTTGAAGGGATGGTTACGGAGAACCCATATAGACACATAAGGGATTTCACGACAATATGCAACACGGTGCGTCAAGAAGGAGTTCCCGATGAATGGTTCAAATGGAATCTCTTTCCCTACTCACTTGCCGGCAATGCAAAGACATGGTATTCGTTGCATCGTTTGAAGTTGAAGGAAATTGGAACAAGTTGACAAAGAAGTTTTGCGAGAAGTTCTTTCCAATTAGCAAGGTTCAACATCTAAGGAGGCAAGTGATCACTTTCATGTAAGGAGAAGAGGAAGGGATAGACCAAGCCTGGGATAGGTTTAATGGATTAATCGAACAAGGACCAAAACTCGGCTTCACGGGTGATGTACTCTTGCATACATTTTTTTCCCTAACCCCTAGTTGCATGCAACACATCGAAATGTGTGCAGGTGGGGATCTCATGGAGAAAACACTCACGGAAGCCGCCCAACTTCTACAAAAAGTTAGTAAAGCGGCTGCCATGCGAAGAGATTGGGAAACAAGACTTGCGGAAGGGCCGGAATATAATTCGAGGAAGAAGAAGTGTGCTGAATTTTCTAAAGAGGCAACCTCGGAAGTCACAAAAGAGGAACCAATCGCGGAAAAGCTTAGAGAAGAACACATCAAGTCAAGAACTACACCGAGCGTCGACTTCGCCACACCAAATGAGACCAACAAGAGAAGCATGTCAAGCGCGAAGCCACTAAGGGAGTTCGAACTAATGGATTGGGTTCCTATCAATTACGGAGAAGTATTCGACAAGAGAAGACCGTTCCCTAATCAAAAGGGAATGGTTAGAGCATTGGAAGTGGATTTCCCACCGGAGAAGAAAGCGGAAAATTCATACGACCTTGAAACCACTGGTGAGATTTTTCAAAAAATCTTTGGAGATGACATAGTGGATCCGGAACACATAGCCGAGGTGAAGAGAATCATGGGGATCAAGCCCGAAGCATCACCATACGCTCGCCTCGCCGAAATCTACTCGATGGGATCTGAAGAAGAAGAGAAGATGACGCCACACTTGAGTTGCGAGATCAACGGAGTTCAATGCAAAGCTTTATGCGACATCGGAGCCCAAGTAAGTGTTCTATCTTCTAAAATTTACGATAAAGTTCAAGACCACAACCTAGACTTAGCTCCAACATCAATGAAATTAATTATGGGAGATGGTAGAACTATCAAACCTCTAGGTACTCCTTGCAACATGAAAGTAAAAATCTCTAGAAACTATATACCAACCGATTTCTTTGTTATTGATGCTTACCATAGTAATCATGATCACATAATCTTAGGTAGGCCTTTTCTTACGTTGGTTGATGCCGTGTTAGATGCGGAGAAGGAAAAGTAACAATGAACCTTAATGGAACAAAGTACACATATAACTTTCTTCGTGCTTCTAAACACCTTACACCCTTTCCTCCCGAAGATGAAGAAGTAGAAGAGATAGATAGCCTTTGTTTTGTTGAAACCCTTAGAGACCCGCTGCAAAGGGCAATAGAAAATCAAATTAGTAATCAACAAGATGAAGAACTAGAGGAAGCAACAAAAGGCTTAGAGCCACATGATGGAAGCGTGGAGGAAGAGAAATTCGAAGACATAGGAGAAATCAAACCCGAGGAGCCACAAGTGCCCGAGGTAGACCTTAAACCTTTGCCCAAAGGATTAAAATATGAATTTTTGGGCCTAGACAAGACTTATCCAGTCATTGTGAGCGACGAGTTGAGTCCCGAAGAAAATGAAGCGTTGCTGATTTTATTAAAAAAACATAGGAAGGTGATTGGATATTCGATTAATGATCTCAAAGGTATTAGCCGAGCCTTTTGCACTTATCGTATACCAATGGAAGACCAATGTAAGCCCGTAGTGGACCACCAAAGCAGGCTAACTCATGCCATGCGAGAGGTAGTAAAGAAAGAGGTTATCAAGTTACTTTATGCCGGAATCATCTACCCGGTTCCGCATAGCGAATGGGTGAGCCCGGTACATTATGTACCGAAGAAAGGAGGTTTGACCGTGGTGAAGAATGAGAAGAACGAATTGATACCACAAAGAACCGTGACCGGGTGGCGAATGTGTATCGATTATCGTAAGCTTAACAAAGCGACGAAGAAAGATCACTTCCCCCTACCGTTCATCGACGAGATGCTCGAGAGGTTAGCAAACCACGCTTATTTTTTCTTTCTCGATGGATACTCGGGGTTCATGCAAATTCCCATTCACCCGGAAGATCAACATAAGGCAACGTTTACATGCCCTTACGGAACGTTTGCATATAGGAGGATGTCCTTCGGCCTATGCAACGCTCCGGCCTCTTTTCAACGTTGCATGATGGCCGTGTTTTCGGAATTCATCGAAGAAATTGTTGAAGTGTTTATGGATGATTTTTCCGTTTACGGGAAGACGTTCATGGATTGCTTAGCAAACCTAGAAAATGTCCTTACGAGGTGTGCGGAGGTAGATTTGGTCTTAAATTGGGAAAAGCGCCACTTCATGGTTAAGCAAGGCATAGTGCTCGGACATGTTATATCCGAGAGAGGAATTGAAGTGGACAAGGCTAAGGTAGAGACGGTTGAGCAACTCCCACCTCCTACGGATGTTAAGTCCTTAAGGAGCTTTCTAGGCCATGCCGGATTCTATAGAAGATTTATTAAGGACTTCTCGAAGATCACTAAGCCTTTAACGCATCTTCTTCAAAAGGATGTGGCTTTCGACTTTGATGAGAAGTGTCTAGCGGCATTCCGGACCTTGAAGAATGCATTGGTGAGTGCTCCCATCATCCAACCTCCGGATTGGAGCCAACCTTTCGAGATCATGTGTGACGCAAGTGACTACGCCGTAGGCGCGGTTTTGGGTCAAAGAAAGGAAGGCCGAGTTCACGCCGTTTACTATGCTAGCAAAACTCTTAGTGGGGCACAATTAAATTATGCCACTACGGAAAAAGAGTTGCTAGCGGTGGTATTCGCTTTCGAAAAATTCAGATCTTACATCGTGAACTCGAAGGTCATTGTTTACACCGATCACGCTGCCATCAAGTATCTCTTGGCTAAGAAGGAAGCTAAACCACGTTTGATTCGTTGGATCCTTCTTCTCCAAGAGTTTGATGTTGAAATTCGTGATAAAAAGGGGGTGGAAAATGTTGTGGCCGATCATTTGTCTAGGATGAATCGTGGACAAGATGATAAAGAGCCCATAGAAGATAAGATGAGAGATGACCACCTCTATAGAGTGCTTGATAAAGACACATGGATGATCGATATCATTCGAGCAATTCGGAAGATGCCTCTCGACCATCTAGATAAAAACACTCAAAAGAAGATAATATCTGAAAGTAGGAAATATTTTTGGAATGCACCATACCTCTTCAAACTTGGCAATGATGGAGTAATGAGAAGATGTGTGCCAAGAGAAGAAAGGGTAGAGATTTTGAGAAAGTGTCACTCGGCGGAGTACGGTGGACACCATAGCCATTTTCGAACCCAAGCAAAGGTATGGTCGAGCGGATTCTATTGGCCGGAGATGCATGAAGATACTAAAAGATATGTTGCATCATGCCTCGAGTGCCAAAGAACTGGAAACATCTCTCAAAGAAATTCTATGCCTTTGAAATACAACTTACAAATCGACATATTCGATATATGGGGTATAGACTTCATGGGGCCTTTTAAAAACTCATTTGGATTCGAGTATATCCTAGTCATGGTTGATTATGTATCCAAGTGGGTAGAGGCTATACCATGTCGTAAAGCTTCCACGGAGGAGTCCATTACTATGATCAAGAATGTGATTTTCCCCGTTTCGGTACACCGAGAATCTTGATAAGCGATGGAGGAACTCACTTCACCGGGAAGAATTTCAAAAAGTGCTTGTCCAGGTTGGGAATTGAACATAGGGTCTCAACGGCCTATCACCCACAAACCAACGGACAAGCGGAAACGTCAAATAGGCAATTAAAAAGCATCCTCAACAAAGCCATTGAGAAGGGAGGCAAAGATTGGTTAAAGAAATTGGACGGAGCTTTATGGGCTTACCGAACGGCGTTCAAGACACCGATAGGTATGACCCCTTATCAATTCGTCTATGGAAAAGCTTGCCACCTTCCGGTTGAGTTGGAACATAAAGCCTATTGGGCGATTAAAGAGATGAACCTTGATCTCGATGCCGCGGTGGTGAAACGAAGGATCCAAATAAGCGAGCTAGAGGAGTTGAGGTTGAAAGCATATGAAAATGCAAGCATATACAAAGAGAGGATCAAAAGGAGGTATGATATAAGATTGAAAAATAAATAATTCAAAGAAGGAGATAAGGTCCTCCTCTACAATTCGAGGTTTAAAACCTTTGGAAAAGGGAAATTGCAAAGCAAGTGGGACGGACCTTATGTTGTGCATTCGGTGTTCTCCAACGGAGCGGTAACCATTATGGATATAAACGGCGATCAATTTGTGCTGAATGGTCAGCGGCTTAAGGTTTACTACGAACCCGACGTTGTACCCCTTCACCATGTTGACGTCTTCACCATGGAGGAAGAGCCCGAACGTCCCGCCTAGGACGAAAAACAAGGCATCAACTTTTGTAAATAGTTTTTCTTTTTAATTTTCTGGAGTTTTTCGTGAAGATTTACTTGGGCCAACTTTTTCCCATGGGCTAAGGAAGAAAAAATAGGGCGGTGTGCAAAAAATTGGACCGGCCGGCCCCCCGAGACAGGGGTGGGCCGGCCGGCCCGAGCCGACCGGCCCAGGTGGGTCCCGGCGGCCGTCATCCCCGATTTTCGCCCGAATTGCTCCTTTTTGACTTCCTTGTTTGGTCAGAAAATTTTAAGGGAAGTGTAAAAAAGGAAAATAAGGTTCCCAGGGCTTTTCTCTTAGGACTATTTATTTGGTCGAATTGGGAGCTCGAGGATCAAACCTTTCAAGCAATATTTTGCACCCTTGTAGCAGCCATTGTGCCTCCAAGGAGCTTAGAGTTGAAGCTAGAAGCCAAGAAGCCATCGATGGAGGAGGCGATGCGATGCGAACTTAAGCTACCCGTCAAAAGGACCGCACGCATCCGTTGCGGAGGGTGTGTCCCAACCGAAGCTCTTGCATCTCGCAACCCCGTCGAAGGAGAGAAGGTCCCTACTCCCGTTCGAAGGTCGGCACACATCCAAGGCATGAAGCGCAAAGATTACAAGGAGGCGTCGCCCGAGCCTAAGGATTATGGGGGTAGCGACTACTCCGACGATCGCAGCCCGAGCTCGTGGGCGGCCGCCGGAAGAGATGATGACGATTGGGATGAGCAGCCCAAAGAGAGGACTCCCGAAGGCCCCAACGGCGACGGTAACGGTGGCAACAAGAGCGGAAACGACAATGGAGGTGGCGACGATGGAGGTGACGACGGTGGAGACAATGGCGATAAAGACCCCTTTAGATTGCATCCGATGTGTTGTCGAACTTGCCGTCAATCCATCGGGGATCTCTACACGTCGGCCGATGAAAGTCTCCAAGCCATGGAAGCGATGAAGCAGTGTATGGAGGATTTGGAGACATGAAAGTCTCCAAGCCATGAAAGTCTCCAAGGCATGGTTGGAAACATGAGAGGCAAGTGGTGCAATACTTGCTTGAAGTACCACTAGGTCTAGTTTTCCCCTTAGGATTTTTGTAAGATACGACGAGGACATCGTATGTTTTAAGTGTGGGGGAGAGCTAGCTCACTAGCCTTAGCTTTTGAACTTCAAGTTTAGGTTCGGTTTAATCTTCGTGTGAGAGTCTTAGCGTTTTAATGAGTCTTTAGTTTTTGAGTGTGTTTTAAAATTTTTGCAAGTGTCTTAAATTAGTGTTGAGTCAAAGAAAATCAAATAAAAAGAGTCTATATATATATATATCTTTTAAGTGTGGGGGAGAGCTAGCTCGCTAGCCTTAGCTTTTGAACTTCAAGTTTAGGTTCGGTTTAATCTTCGTGTGAGAGTCTTAGCGTTTTAATGAGTCTTTAGTTTTTGAGTGTGTTTTAAAATTTTTGCAAGTGTCTTAAATTAGTGTTGAGTCAAAGAAAATCAAATAAAAAGAGTCTATATATATATATATCTTTGTGTTTTATGTATTGCTTATCTTTATTCACTTGTTTGTTTAATCTTCGATTCTTGATATATGAACACAAGTGTGTGGTTTGAAAAACGTTTATCGTGGTGCTTAGTGGACTTGCAACTACTTAAAGTACCCATACCGCACTTCGATCTTGAGCTTCACATGTTAGTTGTTCTATGTTCAATGCTAAAAGTTGGAGGATTTCAGTTCTAAAAATTATCTTAAAACCCTTGTAATAAAGGTTAGCAAAACCTCTTTTTCGAAGTTGAGAGTAAGAAAAAATTCCTATCCAAAGCCAAGTTTATTTTTTTCGCTCCACCATAAGTGTGATTAGCACGATGAGTTAGGCTAGGACCTTTCTCTCTTGGTAAGTTTTAATTTCGAGCAATGATCATGTTCTTGTGCTTATCTTTTGTTGCTAGCCTCGTCATATATTCGGTTGCGTGACTTTCACAACGGAAGTCACGTACATAGCCGAATTCCATACCCAACCCTATACATCTCTTTTGTACATCGTATTCCTTGAACACAACCTATTTTCAAAGTTTCATCTCGTCTCTAGCATGATTTATTTAAAATTTCAGATTGTATGCATGCGAGGAAAGAGAGAATTGAAAGCTTTGAAAAGTTGTCAAGAGAGAGAAAAATAAAGAGAAAAAGTATGCGTATGGAAAAGAAAGAAAGGAAGGAAGAAAAAAAATATATGTGAATGAAAGAAGAAAAAGAAAAGGATGAGGTAGCAATAAAGATATGAGAGGGATGGATCAAGTGAAAGAAAAGAAAAAAATAAAGTGTAAGGAAGGATGTCATGTTGTTGAGAGATGAAACTTTCATTCTTTTTCCAACCATGTGCAATCCGACAACGAGGACGTCATCGGTGCCTTGTAGTCACAATTTTCTTTTGCCCTTGCACATGTCCACCATTCTAAATCTTCTCATCCTTGATATCCCTACATATGGTTAATTCTCATGATCATTGGCTTTGAAAGGTAAACAATCATTAGAGGAAGTTCTTAGTTTGACAACACTTGTGTTGATTGCGCTAGCCCTACCTATAGCTCCACTTTACATGATATATGAGAGATTAATGGGAGGTGAGAGTTTTATAAAATTTGGTTAGGATAGCCACTTCATATGAGTGACTTGAGAGAGCTTGGAGAAAGGTTTTTGTCTAATACTTGTTGCAGGAATTTTTGTTTTGAAAATCATAAAAACCCTCCGATGGAAGCAAAGAAGTAAGCATGGTTGAGATTGAAGGCTTCGAGTGAAGAGTTTGAGTTGTGGGGTAAAACTTGACGTGGTAAAAGTTCTAAACGCCCCTGTTTATGTTTGATTATCATTACTTTGTGTTTATGTATTAAAGATGAAGGGATTGACTAACTTGTGAAGAAGGATAAGTGGTATATGATTACAACACCTTGGACGAAGTTCTTTTACGAGTACTTGCTCGAGGACGAGCAAGAGCTAAGCGTGGGGGAGATGTT
Source organism: Cenchrus americanus (assembly GCA_947561735.1). NCBI lineage: Eukaryota > Viridiplantae > Streptophyta > Magnoliopsida > Poales > Poaceae > Cenchrus > Cenchrus americanus. The sequence goes on from OX387240.1 coordinate 201,497,220, forward strand.
GACGGTGTATTTTGGTACACCTAGCATGTTCATTACACTTTGGTCTGGATTTGATTATGGAACTAACCCGCCACTAGGCACACTAATCATATAACATGTTCATCTTTGTGCATGCATTTGGAAGTGTTGTGTTTATGTAGGAAAACATGGACATAAAGGACAGATTCGCAACAAGTTCAAAGGAGCATTTACGAGTCTCGTTCGTGTTCATGAGCTTGATGAAATCACTTCCAAAGGTGGCAAGGACCGAAGTGCTACGAGGAACACCCCCGGGGATTGAAGCGTAAAAGATCAAACTTCATGCGAAGAGAACCTCCATCTTGGACGCGAGGATAACATCATCAAAATCATGCAAGTGGAGGGGGCAAAGTACATAAGTGCATAAGGACCCACGGAGCAAAAGGGGCGACCGAACCGGGCCGAAAAGGGCCCAGGCCGGTCGGCCCAGGCCGGCCGGCCCAGCCCAAATCTGGCACCGGTTCGGTCCCATTTTCCTTGCCCTCGAACGACCTTCAACCCTAAAAGCCCCGAGGCGCCGCCAACACCAAAGGAGGGATTCATTCGCACTAGAAGGCCATCCACAAGCTAGAGAGAGAGGAGGAGGATCTCCGGAGGGAGATCAACCACCTCGAAGGAAGCACCCTCTTGTGGAGAAGAAAGAAGACACCGGCGGAAGGGAAACCATGATCAACGGTGCCATGATCAGCACCTTGATGGGGTAATCTTCTCATTCGTCCATGGGTTGTAATCGATCTTGAGATGTAATCGCACTTTGTCAGATTATCTATCTATCATCTTGTGTTGAATATACTTTAATGCTTAAGGTTAGCTAACATGCCATAAAGGGAGTAGAGCTCCAATGCTTCCTTGGATCCATTCAATACGCCGTGAACATCAAAGGTCTAGTCATGCATACCTTCGCGTAGTGCCGTGGGCGAGTGTCTTTTATCTTGATATCTTAATCATTCTCTCTAGTATAGTTTAGTTGTTTTCTAGCATAATAATAGTTAGGGTTTTAGTAGCTAGTGTGTCATTGTAGATCGAACGCTTGTAATCCCCTTGCTCCGCGGATTGACAAGAACCATGGGAATCCCGTGGTGAAAAAGGTGTGGGGTCCGTACGCTTGCGGATCGTAGAGGGATACGTCTTTTATCCGTCAACAGAGCACCCAATGCACAACATAAGGTCCGTCCCACTTGCTTTGCAATTTCCCCTTTCCGAAGGTTTTAAACCTCGAACTGTAGAGGAGGACCTTATCTCCTTCTTTAAACTCTTTCTTATTTAACCTTTTGTCATACCACCTTTTGATTATCTCCTTGTATATGCTTGCATTCTCGTATGCTTTCAAACTCATCTCCTCTAGCTCGCTTATTTGAATTCTTCATTTCACCACCGCGGCGTCGAGATCAAGGTTCATCTCTTTGATCGCCCAATAGGCTTTATGTTCCAACTCAACCGGAAGGTGGCAAGCTTTTCCATAGACGAATTGATAAGGGGTCATACCTATCTGTGTCTTGAACGCCGTTCGATATGCCCACAAAGCTCCGTCTAATTTCTTTGACCAATCCTTGCCTCCCTTCTTTATGGTTTTGTTGAGAATGCTTTTTAGTTGCCTATTCGATGTTTCCGCTTGTCCGTTGGTTTGTGGGTGATAGGCCGTAGAGATCTTATGTCCAATTCCTAACTTGGACAAGCACTTTTTGAAATTCTTCCCGATGAAGTGAGTTCCCCCATCGCTTATTCTCAGTGTACTGAAATGAGGAAAAATCACATTCTTGACCATAGTAATGGACTCCTCCGTGGAAGCTTTACGACATGGCATGGCCTCTACCCACTTGGATACATAATCAACCATGACTAGAATATACTCATATCTGTGTGAGTTTTTGAAAGGCCCCATGAAGTCTATACCCCACACATCGAATAAATCGATTTGTAGATTGTATTTCAAAGGCATAGAATTTCTTTGAGAGATGTTTCTGGTTCTCTGGCATTCGAGGCATGATGTAACATATCTTTTAGTATCTTCATGCATCTCCGGCCAATAGAATCCGCTAGACTACACTTTTGCTTGGGTCCTAAAATGGCTATAGTGTCCACCATACTCCGCCGAGTGGCATATTCTCAAGATTTCTAGCCTCTCTTCTCTTGACACACATCTTCTCATGACCCCATCATTGCCAAGTTTGAAGAGGTATTGTGCATCCCAAAAGTACTTCTTACTTTCAGAGATTATCTTCCTTTGAGAGTTTTTATCTATATGGTCAAGAGGCATCTTCTGAATTGCTCGAATAATATCAATCATCCAAGTGTCTTTATCGAGCACTCGATAGAGGTGGTCATCTCTCATCTTATCTTCTATGGGCTCTTTATCATCTTGTCCACGATTCATCCTAGTCAAATGATCAGCCACAACATTCTCCACCCCCTTCTTATCACGAATTTCAACATCAAACTCTTGAAGAAGAAGGATCCAACGGATCAAACGTGGTTTAGCATCCTTCTTAGCCAAGAGATACTTGATGGCTGCGTGATCGGTGTAAATAATGACCTTCGAGTTCACGATGTAAGATCTGAATTTTTCGAATGCGAATACCACCACTAGCAACTCCTTTTCCGTAGTGGCATAGTTTAATTGTGCCTCATTAAGAGTTTTGCTAGCATAGTAAACGGCGTGAACTCGGCCTTCCTTTCTTTGACCCAAAATTGCGCCTACGGCGTAGTCACTTGCGTCACACATGATCTCGAAAGATTGGCTCCAATCCGGAGGTTGAATAATGGGAGCACTCACCAATGCACTTTTCAAGGTCCGGAATGCCGCTAGGCACTTCTCATCGAAGTCAAAAGCCACATCTTTTTAAAGAAGATGTGTCAAAGGCTTAGTGATCTTCGAGAAGTCCTTAATAAATCTTCTCTAAAATCCGGCATGGCCTAGAAAGCTCCTCAAGGACTTAACATCCGTAGGAGGTGGGAGTTGCTCAACCGTCTCTACCTTAGCCTTGTACACTTCAATGCCTCTCTCAGATATAACATGTCCGAGCACTATGCCTTGCTTAACCATGAAGTGGCATTTTTCCCAATTCAACACCAAGTCTACCTCCGCACACCTCGTGAGGACCTTATCCAAGTTTGCCAATCAATCCATGAACGTCTTCCCATAAACGGAAAAATCATCCATGAACACCTCGACAATTTCTTCGATGAATTCCGAGAATACAGCCATCATGCATCATTGAAAAGAGGCCGGAGCGTTGCATAGACCGGAGGGCATCCTTCTATATGCAAACATTCCATAAGGGCATGTAAACGTTGTTTTGTGTTGATCGTCTGGGTGAATGGGAATTTGCATGAACCCCAAGTACCCATCGAGAAAGCAAAAATAAGCGTGGTTTGCTAATCTCTCGAGCATCTCGTCGATGGACGGTAGGGGGAAGTGATCTTTCTTCGTTGCTTTGTTAAGTTTAAGATAATCGATACACATCTGCCACCCGGTCACGGTTATTTGCAGTATCAACTCGTTCTTTTCATTCTTCACCACGGTTAAACCTCCTTTCTTTGGTACACAATGTACCGCGCTCACCCATTCGCTATGCGGAACCGGGTAGATGATTCCGGCATGAAGTAACTTGATGACATCTTTCTTTACTACCTCTCGCATGGCATGAGTTAGCCTCCTTTAGTGGTCCAATATGGCCTTACATTGGTCTTCCATTGGTATACGGTGAGTGCAAAAGGCTGGGCTAAGACCTTTGTGATCATTAATCGAATATCCAATCACCTTCCTATGTTTTTTCAGTAAAATCAACGACTTCTCATTTTCTTCGGGACTTAACTCGTCACTCACGATGACTGGATAAGTCTTGTCTGGGCCCAAATATTCATACTTTAATCCTTTGGGCAAAGGTTTGAGGTCTACCTTGGGCACTTGTGGCTCCTCGGGTTTAATTTCTCCTATGTCCTCGATTTTCCTCCTCCACGCTTCCATCTTGTGGTTCTAAGCCTTTTGTCGCTTCTTCTAGCTCTTCATCTTGTTGCTTTATTTTCTATCGCTCTTTCAGCGCGTCTCTAAGGGTTTCAACAAAACAATGACTATCTACCTCCTCTACTTCTTCTTCGGGAGGAAAGGGTGTAGGGTGTTTAGAAACGCGAAGAAAGTTATATGTGTACTTCTTTCCATTAAGGTTCATTGTTACTTTGTCTTTTCCGGCATCCAACACGGCATCAACCAACTTAAGAAAGGGCCTACCTAGAATTATATGATCATGATTACTATGGTAAGCATCAATAACAAAGAAATCAGTTGGTATACATTTTCCAGAGATTTTTACATTCATATTGCAAGCAATACCTATAGGTCTAATAGTTCTATCATCTCCCATGATTAATTTCGTTGATGTTGGAGCTAAGTCTAGGTTGTGGTCTTGAACTTTATTGTAAATTTTAGAAGATAGGACACTTACTTGGGCTCCAATATTGCATAAAGCTTTGCATTGAACTCCGTTGATCTCGCAACTCAAGTGTGGTGCCATCTTCTCTTCTTCTTCGGATCCTATCGCATAAACTTCGGCGAGGCGAGCGTATGGCGATGCTTCAGGCTTGATCCCCATGATTCTCTTCACCTCGGCCATGTGTTCCGGATCCACTTCATCATCTCCAAAGAGCTTTTGAAAGATCTCACCGGTGGTTTCAAGGTCGTATGAATCTTCCTCTTTCTTCTCTGGTGGGAAAGCCACTTCCAATGCTCTTGCCATCCCCTTTTGATTAGGGAACGGTCTTCTCTTGTTGAATACTTCTCTGTAATCGATTGGAACCCAATCCATTGGTTCGAACTCCCTTAGTGGCTTCGCGCTTGACATGCTTCTCTTGTTTGTTTCATTTGATACGGCTAAGTCAACGCTCGGGGTAGTTCTTGACTTGACGTGTTCTTCTTCAAGCTTTTTCGGGATTGGCTCCTCTTTTGTGACTTCCGGGGTTGCCTCTTTAGAAAATTCAGCACACTTCTTCATCCTCGAGTTATATTTCGGCTCTTCCGCAAGTCTTGTTTCCCAATCTCTTCACATGGTAGCCGCTTTACTAATTTTTGTAGAAGTTTGGCGGCTTCTGTGAGTGTTTTCTCCATGAGATCCCCACCTGCACACATTTGGACGTGTTGCATGCATGTAGGGGTTAGGGAAAAGAAAAATGTAAGAAAGAGTACGTCACCGGAGAAGCCGAGTCTTGGTCCTTTTTCGATCAACTCATTAAACCTATTCCAAGCTTGGTCTATCCCTTCCTCTTCTCCTTGCGTGAAAGTGATCATTTGCCTCCGTAGATGTTGAACCTTGCTAATTGGAAAGAACTTCTCGCAAAACTTTGTTGTCAACTTGTTCCAATTGCCTTCAACTTCAATGGATGCAAACGAGTACCATGTCTTTGCTTCACCGGCAAGTGAGTAGGGAAAGACATTCCATTTAAACCATTCATCGGGAACTCCTTCTTGACGCACCATGTTGCATAGCGTCGTGAAATGCCTTATGTGTTTATATGGGTTCTCTGAAACCATCCCTTCAAACAGGTTTGCCGCCACCATCTCGATGATCTTGGATTTAATTTCATACTTGGTCGCTTCAAGCTTCAAATCCGACTCTTGTACTTTTATGTCTTCACATCGAGGGCTAGCGCAATCCCTTAGTGATTTCTCCGATTCTTCCACGCGTTGATTGACGAACGCTATCTAGACAACAAGATAAAAACAAAAACAAAAACAAACAAAGTGGTTTTCTAGGTAATATATGTTAGATATTAGTAAACAAAAGATAAACTAAATATAAAACTAAGTTTTGTCGGAAACGGCACGACGACGCGCACGCACCCACCAAAGATGGGCTTGAAGCACCATAGTGGGATGCCGACCGGCCTCCTCACAAGGCCGATCGGGCTGGCCCTGCTGCCAAACAGGCCCCGCTCGGTATGTTGCAGAAGGTTCCTCCATCGACCTATAAAACCACATCTTGGCCGTAGATCAAGGTCGGTTGGATCGTATGGTGGCAAGGCACCTCCTCAGGACTATATAAGCAGCCCCTAGACCCCCTAGTTGGAGACACACCATATAGATTCGAGAGTTGTCCCATGAAAGGATGACTTCTCATCAATATTAGAGAGTTAGGACTAGACATTAAAATGTAGTAGAATAGATCTAGTAGAGAGTTAGGGAGATCGGAGCTACACTTCGGTTTTGGAGAAGTCTTCAGCGTTCTAGTATATCTTTGTATCTCAACCTTACAAGACTTATGCTATGATTAATGTTTATGTTCTCTAGTTACTTTTATGCCTTTCATATAATTGTTTAGAATATAGTTGTTATATAATTGCATGGGATCTTAGCTCGTATTGAGTGCTCTAGTTATACTAGTTGACTAGAGTAGTAATCGATACTGTAGAGATGGTGTCTAGGCTAGAGGTTACCTAAGGTTGCGCCCAATCCCACGGATAGTTGTGGTAGCCCAGGGGTGACAGCCCTGTCAGGTCTTTGTAATCCACCACGTTCGGGTTGGTGTTTAAGGGCTTTTTACATATTTTCCATTATAACAAATAGCAAGCACTCGAAAGCCATTCTTAAGACTGCCCCTACATATTTGCCACTCTTATCTGAGAACTCATTCACAATTACCCTTTTTGCTGATCTAGCATGCCACGAACGAACGCCACGCAGGCATCCACACTCCACGCATGTACCTTCACAAGAAATTCCGATCATGCCCATGCCTACAGCAACCCCTCCACCACTAACATGTGGGACCCACTTGTCAGGGTCATCTTCAACCTCAACCACCCTCCATGGTCGGTGCCCTCTCTCCCGTGACCAGCAGCCTCCCCATCTCCAGTGGCTAGTGACCCCTCCCCAAGGCCGGTGCTCGCTGTGGGCGGGCGCCCCGGTCGGTGCGTGGTGCGGGCGAGCGCCGCGGGCGGCGCCCCCCGCGTGCGTGGTGCGGGTGGGCACCGTGGCGGGCGCTTGCGCGGACGGGCGCCGCGGACGGCGCGTTGTGCGGACGAGCGCCACGGCCCTTCCCCCGGATCCCACCGCCGGCCTTGCCCTCGCGCGCGTTGATTGGGGCTCTGCCCCCCGATCCCGCCGCCGGTGCCCCGATCCCGCCTCCGGCCCGGCGCACCGCACAGGACTTGTGTCGCCGCGAGCTATCCCGCCGCCTCTAGCCCTCGCGCGCGGTGACCACGGCCGCCTCCGTGAGTCAGCACCCTCCGTGGACGGTGGCAGGCTAGTGGCTGGCCGTCATGGCAGGGGCAGGAAGGAAAGAAGAAAATTTGAGTGGAGGGAGAAGAAGATAACGGGGATACTTTGGTCATTTCACGTTCAAATCCACGTTGGCACATATTGGTTAGGTACCACGTCAACAAAAATGGACATGCTGGCGTGCCACATCAGCGAAAAGGGCAAATTTGAATGTGTTCTCGAATAAGAGTGGAAAATATGTAGGGGTAATCCTAAGAATGGCTTTCGAGTGCTTGTCATTCTTTATAATGGCAAAAATGTAAAAAGCCCGGTGTTTCATAGAGCTTTTTGGCGGCCTTTTCCCAGCTACCCCTTCCCAGTCTAATCAAGAGTTGGAAAGGTACCGTTGCTCCAAAGTGCTTTTGTGTAATGGCTAGATCTATTCATGTTTCAGTTATTATAGAACCACATTACTAGAGAAGTATATATGAAAGACCGATTAGGCGACCAGAGAGGGGGGAGTGAATGGGAGCCGATAAAAATTCTTCTCGAGGGAGATGGAAACTCCGACAAGACGAACTAGCTCGGTCGAACCCCCGAAATCACACGCTCCGCACTTCTACCTCCCGTTTGCCAAAACCACGTAGCCACTGGAGTGCTAGTGGTCCTAGGAACAAACTCTACCAGCAACCACAACACACAAGCAGCACCGACAGCGGAAACAACTCGAAAGCCGGCTAACCAGAGGGGGGCGGTTAGACCGGGTATAGGGGGCGGTTAGACCGCCTCCACCTGGCAACCAAGAGATCCTCCGAAACGCCTCTTCCGAGCACCAAAACACACCACGGTTTCACCAACGAGAGATCTCTCGGTCAAGGCCATGCTAACTACCGGAAAATCTTGGCGAAAACCAAAACTTCACCCAAGGGCCTAGGGGCGGTTAGACCGGCTACACGGGGAGGTCTAACCTCCCGTACCCGAAGAACGAACCCCGACCAAGAACACCTAGCAAACTGCACGAGAATGATCCCAAATTTCACCCGGACACTCCTCCGATCAAGGTGAACAAACTCACGAGAGGAAAATCCGGCGAAACAAAACTTTGACCCGGAAACACCCGGGCGGTTAGACCGCCCCCCGTAGGCGGTTAGACCGCCCCCTTCCCGTAAAACGAACCCGCGGGTCAAACCTCAACTTCCTCGCGCCCGATCTCCCGAATCACTCCACGGATTGCGGCCAAACTTCGGGAATAGCCGGGTTACCTCTCGGGCAACCTCTACCTCAAAGGAATCGACCCGAAACGCTTACAATCAAGAGGAATCGAAGAAATCGCTTCTCTAGGTCAAGAACTCGCCCAACTCGAGAAATCACCAAATCGAGTCCGATTCAAAGGGGATTTGGGGGCAAAGTCACCGGCCAAAGAGGCACAAGAACCTCATACGTGACACCCACCAAAAGCCCCAAGAAATCGTCCTCAAAACACCGCCAAAAAGAGCTCCGAAAATCAACACCAAAGAGACGGGAAAACCACCATGATGAACAACGCCAAACCTTCTATACATGCCATGAATGGTTCATACAAGGTCTAGCTTGCCACCCAAACATCCATCCCTCTCTCTAGATCTCACATGAAGCTCTCAAGCTAGCCTTCTAAAAACCTAAGGAAAATGGAGAACAAAAATGGAAAAACCAAATGAGCTAGGGTTCCAAGAGTTGGCTGCCATCCACCCATCTAATGAGTATATATGGAGGCACCCAAAAGACTAAACTACCCTACACTAATAACTAGGGATACATGCCCCTCAAAGGCGGATTTGGAATTCTTGATGTCTTCACCATCGGACGGATGCCGGCGACCGCACTCTGCGTAGCCTCGACGCAAGCCTTGCGATCCCGACGCGTGTCCTCCGCTTCGAAGCTTCTCGGCGCCGGCGGCCAGGGCGGTCAGACCGCACCCCCCCGGGCGGTTAGACCGGCCCCGGGGATCGACCGGCCCCGGGCGGTCCGACCGCCCCTCCCCGGCGGTTGAACCGCCCGGGTGGCCGCACCTCCTCGTCGAGTCTTCGGCCTCGGTTTTGTGGCTCAACCGAGTAACCCGGTGGTTTTCGGTGAACCACCGAAAACCCCGCGAACTCGGTGTAGCCTCCGCCAATCTCCACTCATGACTCGGCTCCCATGTAGTCCCGGCTCGCCCTTGGTTTTGAGGCTCTACCAAGAAACCGTCCACGACTTCATCTTGCTTGTTCATGCCACCATGCGGCCCGCACTTGACCCCGCTGGCCACCGGGTCCCTCGAACGAAGCCTACTTGTCTTCTCCACACCTGGAGGCCTCACCGGCAACGACCTTTCGCGCTTGTTCTTCACCTGCACCAACACGAGTCAAGCCGCAACCTGCACCTGCAATACTTAGCCAAGAATCAGTCCACACGACGTTGTCAATCACTCATCACACAAGGAAGCGACCATCCATCGGTCCTCGAACCACACATGGTCCTCAATCTCCCCCTTGATGAGTGCATTGACAACACACTCACATGAAGTAACACAAGGGAAAAAGAAAAGAAAAGAAACAAATAAAAAGAAACCTCAACAAGCGATCGAAAGCCAAAGAAAGGCAAGGAGCAAGATCACTTGAAGAAGGCAAGTCTCGGACCCATTAGGCAAGGGCAACGGCTCGACACATCCGAGACAAAACACGGCTCAAGCAAAGAGCACAAACCACCAAAGCAAAGCTCGAACAACACAAAGAGCTCCCCCCGCACATATGCAAGCTCCACCTAAGCCACGGCACACTCCCCCTGAACACATGCAGCAATGCAACTCGGGAATGCAACAAAGAGCAAAAACTTGCTCACACTTGCCCGGGGCCGTTAGACCGCACGTACGGGGCGGTTAGACCGCCCGTGCACGATCCGACCGCCCGGGGGCGGTTAGACCGCCCCAAGAGACCGGCCCTGCACCAAACTGCTCAAAATTTGCCCGAAACAATTGGAACACCTTCCAAACACTCCCAGGTGCCCAAAACATGCACAAACTTCTCCCCCTTGTTGACAATGCATGAATCAAGGAAAAATGCGAAAACTTTCAACATATAGCTTCTCGAATATACAAAATTCATCACAAGGAGCTACACAAGTCCAAATGAGCAAGTTAGATACTCGACAGGTTCGTAATGACCTTAACTACGTGATCACCAAGTTTCACAACCATTGGACAATGCTAAAAAGGATTTGAGTAATTTTGCGAAAAGTTACTCTCTCACAAGCAAATACCTAAACATGAGCAAAACATATCAAAATGGCAAAGCCACTCAAACTTCATGCTAGGACAGACCATTCTAATCATAAGACCATCATAAACACCCAAAAGCACCTCATGTCATGTCAAAGCCACCGAGCCATGTGCCTACTTCTATGTATGAGACTTCTCATTGGTAGGCATCATGCAACGGTTTAGCACCCAAAGCAAATTAAATTCAGCACATATGACATGGGAGCACATTTTCCAAGCATTTGTCATTTCATTTTCAGATTTGTAAAAGGTACATGAAATGTCTTTGCGACAAAAAGGAACTTATGCCCCTCCACAAGATTAAGCAAGAGGGCTAAACATTCATGATGGCAAATGAGCCTTTGGCCCCAAATGATCAATAAACTAGCTATCCAACCACAAAGTAAGCATAGCAAAGCCACTAAAACATGTCAAGATCATATATAGGCATTTACACATGAGAGAGCATGTATGTGACATTTTTCAAAAATTAGCCATCAACCATGGATCATTCATCAAGATCATCAAGAGCTAAGCCAAACTAACCGTAGCATATCAAACAAGCTCACAAGAACATATATAGCAACCCATGGTAAACATTGTATATAGGAGAAGCTTTTCCTATCCGATGCATATGATACAAAATGCATGCAATCTAAGATACAAGGATGCCTATACATCATGTTACAAATGCAATGCCAAATGCAAGAAATGCACAAAGGAAAACTATACATATGCTACAAAGGAGCTCCCACACACCAAGCTCACAAACCACCGGCTCCTTGAGGGGAGGCAAAACGGGCTCGACACCACCGGCAAAGAAAGCTCCCACACACCCAACTCAAGAAATCAAGCACACACCAAGTTCCCCCCGCAAACGAGTGAAAGTTGCTTGATCTAGGGGTTTGGTGAAAATATCGGCTAGTTGGTCATGTGTGGGTACATGGATCAAAGCTATCTTTCCTTTCTCTACGTTGTCTCTCGGGAAATGATACCTCACTTCTATGTGTTTGGTTTTGGAATGGAGCACCGGGTTCTTTGCAACGCTTATGGCACCGGTGCTATCACATTGAAGTGGGACATGGGTATACTCCTCACCAAAGTCACTCATGGTGTAGGTGATCCAAAGGAGGCGAGAGCAACAACTAGCGGCGGCAACACACTCGGCCTCGGTCGTGGATTGAGCAACACTCGGCTGCTTGCGGGAAGACCAAGACACCAAAGAAGAACCCAAAAACTGGCAAGTCCCAGAAGTGGACTTCCTATCCAACCGACACCCGGCAAAATTCGCGTCTGAAAAACCATGAAGCGCCAAAGAAGAGGACGCGGAGTACCAAAGGCCGAAGTCGGGAGTGTGACGCAAGTACCTGAAAATTCGCTTCACTGCTTGCCGATGCGAAGTCCTCGGAGACGCTTGAAAACGAGCGCACAGACACACCGAGAACTGTATGTCTGGCCTCGTCGCCGTCAAGTAGAGGAGTGACCCGATCATGCTTCGGTACTCCTTCTGGTCCACGTGTTCACCTTCCTCGTCCGCATCAAGAGCTGTAGTCGTACTCATCGGCATCGTCATAGCCTTGGAGTCCTCCATCTTGAACTTCCTCACAATGTCCTTGGTGTACTTAGCTTGGTGCACAAATGTTCCTTCCTTTGATTGTTTGATTTGTAGCCCGAGGAAGAACTGCAACTCACCCATCATGCTCATCTCGAATTCACTGCTCATATCCTCTGCAAACTTTGCAACAAGAGAGTTAGATGAGCCACCAAAGACAATATCATCCACGTACACCTGCACAATCAGGATATCTCTGCCCTGCCTCAGCAAAAATAAGATCTGATCGACCTTCCCCATCTCAAAACCTCTCTCAAACAAGAACCCCCTCAACCTTGCCATACCAAGCTCTAGGCGCCCGCTTCAACCCATACGGCGCCTTCCTCAACTTGTACACCCGGTGGGGGTACTTCTCACTTTCAAACCCCGAGGGCGCCGTCTCACATACACCTCTTCCTCCAACACTCCATTCAGAAAAGCACTCTTTACATCCATTTGGTGCAACTTGAACCCTTTAGCCACAGAAAAGGCTAGAAGGATCCTAATCGCCTCCAAACGGGCTACGGGAGCAAAGGTCTCCTCGTAGTCGATCCCCTCCTTCGACGAACCCCCTGAGCAACAAGTCTCGACTTGTTCCTCACAACCTCACCTTTCTCTCCCTCTTTGTTTTTCCACACCCACTTTGTACCAATCGGCTTACACCCTGGGGGAGGGTCAACCAACTCCCACACCTGATTCCTCTCAAAGTTCTCCAACTCCTCATGCATCGAGTTAACCCAATTGTGATCAGATAGTGCGTGTCCAATGTCTTTGGGCTCGAAAGAAGCAACAAATGCAGCATGAGCGAAATGGGAATTGTTTCGAAACCTCGACCGTGTAATGCGTTCATTCATATCGCCGATGATCCTCGAAGCTGGGTGATCCACTTGAACTCGCCGGGGAGGTTCTCGCCTCGAAGCTACCTCCCCCTCAACATCAGCTTCTCCTCGTCCTTGATTTGTCGTCGTAGGTGTAGCAGAGGGTCCATCCATCATCGTAGTCGAAGTTGTCGGGGACCGCCCTAGGGGTCCCCTCAAACGATGGGGGAACCCTCACTTAAATTCCTCGCATCAAATGAACTAGGCCTAACCATGCGGGGAACTAACCATGCGGGACGTGGCCCATGCGGCGAGGACTTCGGAGGCCCCGCCAAGATAGCCCGACCACGAGACCCCTCGAGCGAGGCTCCGCCTCGCCCGAGGGTACACCTCCTCCTCGAACGGGCTCCGCCCCCGCTCGAGGGGCAACCCCCCTCCTCGAACGGGTTCCGCCCCGTTCGAGGGGCGACCCTTCCCTCGAGCGGTCCCGCCCCCGCTCGAGGGCCCGCTCCCCCCCCTCGAGCGGGCCTCGCCTCGCTCGAGGGTTCGCTCCACCCTCGGCGGGGCCCGCCACGCTCACGGGCGCCCCGCACGCGTGCGCCGGCCCCCGTACTTGGGCATTTAACGCCACGACGCCGCGGGACGGCGCCATCATGCGCCGGGGCTCACGCCCCGGTGCCGCCGCACCGGCTCCCCGGGGAGGAGCCCATCCCCGCCCCCGTGGGGAGGGACCGTGCGGTACGGCCGGTGTCGGTCCCATAACACCGCGCGCACGCTACCGTACGACTAACGCGCCCGACCCTCGAAAGGGGGCCGGGCGCACCCTCGATCCCACTTTCCCGTGACCCCGGAGTTGGGTGAAGGGCGCTAGGCGGTGGGCGGCCATCCCGGCCACCGTAACGGCGCGGCCGCCGTACCCACGCGCGCGGCGCACGCCCGACTCCGCGGCGCACGCCCGAACACCGCAGCAACCACTCCACCACCGCGAGCTCATTGGGAAGGAACGCCGTTCGCCCGCTCCCCGTACCCCCGTACCGACCATCATCGACATCTCCCTCGAAGCCTATCGGGGGCGCCATCGCCATCCGCCGCCTCCTACCCTCGAACTGCCACTGTTCGGGTACAAGGTAGGCCATCATGGCCGGATCGCAGCGAAGATCGACCGGACGGCCGCCCACTCTACACCATAGCGCGACGTGCTCCCTCACGTAGCTAGGCAGCGCGGCGTGCATGTAACTCGCCGCCCCCTTGGCCTATAAAAGGGGAGGCGAGCCCCCAGCCGCGGGGGGAAGCAGAGGGAGACGAGTTCGGACGGATCCAGAGGAACACAACGCATTGTGCACTCACTCTCTTACTCTCCCATAACATCTCCAGCCACTCACCAGGGACTTGGAAGCCACGCTTCTTCTCCCACCTTGCTTGTACTTGCCCCACTACAAGCACCCCCGGTGCCGAGCAATATAGTGCCACGAGCACACCACTGCTGGACGTACGGCCCCCTCGGCCGGAACCAGGATAAACCTTGTGTCATTTGTTGCTTAGCATCGACCATTGAGGGATAGACTTAGGCGTTATCTACTGGTTAGTGTCGGGACCACTTTCCGCACCGACGCTTGGCGCCCACCGTGGGGCAAATGAGCGCCTAAGGTCATTTCGCTAACTCCCTCCATGGTGATTCGCACTGAGTACCGTAGCACCCGCTACAACATGGGTAGCTCAGACCCCCTTCCGGCCGGGTTCGAGATCCGCTTCGGGGACTTGAACTTCCAGGCCACGGGGAATGGCTATCTCATGCGCCTCACCAACCGTGAGGAGCTACGCGCGCAGCGGGAGGCCAGGTCCGCCCTGGTCACCGCCGCACGCACGACACCGGGCGGGCACCGCAGGGCACGGATGCTGCGGGACCGTCGACACCGCGACGTCGTCGTCGCTGCGGGCCGCGCTCGCGACGAGGCACGGTCCGAGCGGCGGCGGCCGAGCGCACCGCCGCCCAACGCGGAGCGTCCACCGCCACGACGACCGCCACCGCCCCGGCGGGGACCGCGTGCGGTCTCGGACCACGCGTCCCCATCGGGTTGCGTGGCGCCACTACGGCCTACAACGCCAACGTCAACACTACAATGCGCGAGGGTTCCGCCCGGTCGGCACATCTTCGTCGCCGGGGATCCCGGCACTTCGGCCGCGGACGAGTCGTCCCCGGGCTCCGTCGACACGATGCCACCCGCCGGCCGCCATGGGTACGCGGAGTGGGACTTCTGCGGTGTGCCGGACCCGGTCGCGTTCGGCGCTTCCTCGACGCCACGGACTGCGGTTCGGCTGCTCCGACGACTCCCGAAAGACCGGGAGCTACGACCCCACGCGGGAATGCTGCGCCGTCATCACCAACGACCCGGCCAACGCCGCCGGTGCGGCGGGCGCCGGAGATGGGGAGGTCACGCCGGCCCCGGGATCGCCACGCGCCCGGCCGCGGGGCCAAGCGCTCCCCGCCGGGGGCCGACGTCGATGCGCGGGGCCCAAGCTCGCGAGCTCGAGGCCAAGCCGCGCAGGAGTACGGACCGTGCGGGCCGCTCCGCGCCTCGATGGCGGGAGAGGCCTCGCGCGCGGCGAACGCGCGCGGGAGCCGGGGCCGACGGTCCGAGACCGCCTCAACCCCGTCCCCAACGTCGACAACGCGGATACTCCGCCGCGGGCGAGCCAAAAGCTAATCGCCGCCGCAACACCGCCGCGCGCCATGCCGACGCCCTCGACCCCCGAGGCTCGAGACATGCACCGCGAGGTGCGGACCCTCCTTGAGCAAGCGGCCGTCCGGCCAGCCGAAAGCTCGGCCTCACGCATCCTCCAACGGGGGGGACGCGCGGGGGTGATGATCCGGCACCGGGGGGGCGAACCCTCGGTGCATGCGGGTCGACCCGCCCGACCGAGGGACGCACGCCGGCCAAGGAACGCCTCCTCGACACACGCGGGCGCCGGATGGTGACGCCCGCAACGTCATCAACGCCGGGCGCACCGGCAAGGCGGACGCGCGAGCGGCCGGGGGGCTACCACCCTCGAAGGGGTGGACGCTACGACGGCGGTGAGGATCGCTCCCCAACGCCGGAGCCCCCGGCACTCGCGTGTTCGGCCGGGAGATCCGCACGGCGGCGTTCCCCCGGCGCTTCCGTCGGCCCTCGACGATCATCAAATACAACGGGGAGACGGACCCTCGTGTTTGGCTCAACGATTACCGCGCCGGCTCCGTCGGTGGGCGGGGCCACCAACAACGAAGTAATCATCCGCAACTTGCCCCCGCATCCGGGCGACGCGGCCGGACATGGCTCGAGCACTTGCCCGCCGGCCCGGATCCACAACCGGGACGATCCGGTCCACACCTTTGTGGGCAACTTCCGGGGGCACATACGTGCGCCCGGGAACTCCCGGGATCCGCGCTCCTGCACGCGAAGCCGGGCGAATCGCTCGCGGGACTTCATACGGCGCTTCTCCAAGCGGCGCACGGAGCTCCCCGGCGTGGCACAATCCGAGATCGTGCACGCGTTCCTCGAGGGCACCACGTGCGGGACCTTGTGCGCGAGCCGGGACGCAGCCCGCCCACGGACTCGAACGAGCCGTTCGACATTGCCACCGGCTTCGCCTCGGAGAGGAGGCCGTGGGGGCAATTTTCGATGGCAAGAAGGGCAAGCGCTCCGAGGACACGCCGCGGAGGGCAGCGGGTCCAAGGAGCCGCGCCGCAACGACAAGCGGGGCAAGAAGGGGGAAGAAGCCGCGCCGCGAGGCGCGCGAGCGAGGGGCGCAACGGCGGCAACGCCGAGGCCCTCGGCCCGTGACCCGGCCCGGCGGGGCCCTCGGCCGGCTCCTCGAGGCCCGGGGTGTTCGACGACATGATGAAGAAGCCATGCCCCTACCACAAGACCCCCGTGAATCACACTCTTGAGCGGTGCGACATGCTCAAGAAGTTCTATGGCCGTGCCGCCGCGAAGGAGGCCGAGGCCAAGAAGGATGGGGGCGACGGCGACGCGGTGGCTTCCCCCCGCCGTCGAAAATGTGTTCCTCATTTTTGGGGGACCCACTTGTCGACATGTCAACCCGGCGGCGCAAGAAGGAGCGGCACGAAGTCCTCGCCGCGAGAGAGGGCACCTCCGGCCTTTCTCAAGCGGTCGAAGGATGCCATCACCTTTAGCCGGGATGATCACCCAAACCGCATCCCGAACCCGGGCCAGTACCCCCTGGTGGTCGATCCCATCATTGGGAACGCCCGGTTTTCGAAGGTCCTTATGGACGGAGGCAGTAGCCTCAATATCCTCTTCGCGCACACATTGCGCCTAATGGGGATTGGGCTGGACCAGCTGCGGCCCAGCACGAAGCCGTTTCACGGCATCGCGCCTGGAAAGCAGGTTCACCCCCTTGGGCAGATCGATCTGCCCGTCTGGTTTGGGACCCCCAAGAATTTCCGCAAGGAAACCCTCACCTTCGAGGTGGTGGGATTCAAAGGGGCCTACCATGCCATCCTTGGGCGACCATGCTATGCCAAGTTCATGGCGGTCCCCAACTACACGTACACGAAGATGAAGATGCCGGGTCCAAACGGCGTCATCACCGTCGGGTCATCGATCGAGCATGCATTCGGCCGCGATGTCGAGTGCGTGGAACATGCGGAGGCGCTAGCGGCGGGATGAAGCGCCGGTAAACGCGGCCGGAGAAGATGGTCAACGACGACCTCAGCTCCGCCACCAAGCACGTCGGCACGTTCGAGGCCGCCGAGCAAACCAAAGGGGTCCCTCTCGACCCATCGGCCCCCGAGGGCAAAGCATTGAGGGTCAGCACGACCCTCGATCCTAAATAGGAAGCAGTGCTCGTCGACTTCCTCCGCGCCAACGCCGACGTTTTCGCGTGGAGCCCCTCGGACATGCCAGGCATTCCGAGGGAGGTCGCCGAGCACTCCCTTGATATCTCGCCTAATGCTCGCGGCGTTCGGCGGCGGGCCGCGCCGCTTCGACGAGGAACGGCGACGGGCGATCGGAGTGGAGCCGCGGAAGCTCCTCGAGGCCGGATTCATCAAGGAAGTGTTCCACCCGACATGGTTAGCTAATCCCGTGCTTGTAAAAAAAGAAAAATGGGAAGTGGAGGATGTGTATTGACTACACCGATCTCAATAAAGCATGTCCAAAAGTTCCTTTTCCTTTGCCGCGCATAGATCGGATCATTGATTCCACCGCCGGGTGTGAACTACTCTTGTTTCCTTGATGCCTATTCGGGATATCATCAAATAAAAATGAAGGAGTCCGACCAGCTCGCGACTTCGTTCATCACACCGTTCGGGACGTTCGTTACGTCACGATGCCTTTTGGCCTCGTAAACGCGGGCGCAACATATCGGCGCCGCATGCGGCACGTTTTTGGGGACCATATCGGGCGGACGGTCGAGGCTTACGTAGACGACATCGTCGTCAAAACCGAGAAGGCGGACGACCCGGTCGGCAATCTTGGCATCGCATTCGGCTGCTGCGGGCCAACGGGGTCAAGCTCAACCCCGAAAAATGTGTCTTTGGAGTGCCGCGGGGGCATGCTCCTAGGATACATCGTCTCCCGGCGGGGGATCGAGGCCAACCCCCGAAAAGGTCGCGGCCCTCGAGCGAATGGGTCCAATTCGGGACCTCAAAGGAGTGCGAGAAAGTGTTGGGGTGCCTCGCCGCCTTGAGCCGCTTCGTCTCGAGGCTCGGTGAGAAGGGCTCCGCCCCTCTACCGCCGCTCAAGAAGCACGAGCGCTTCTCTTGGACCGCCGAGGCCCGGGAAGCGCTCGACAAGCGCGAAGGCATCGCCGACGCACGCCCCAATCCTTACGCCGCCGCGAGACGGCGAACCCCCTCCAACTCTACGTGGCCGCGACCACCCGGGTGGTCGGCGCCGTGATCGTCGTGGAGCGCACGGAAGAAGGGCATGCCTTGCCCGTGCGAGAGGCCGGTCTACTATATCGGCGAGGTCTGTCGGACACGAAGACGCGCTACCCCCGGGTCCGAGAAGGCGTTGTATGCGGTAGTCCTCGCGCGGCGCAAGCTCCGCCACTACTTCGAGGCCCACCCGATTACGGTGGTCTCTTCCTTCCCGTTAGGAGAGATCATTCGCAACCCCGACGCGGCGGGCGGGGGTTGCCAAGTGGTCCGTGGAGTTGATGGGCGAAATGCTCGCCTACGCCCCGCGCAAGGCCATCAAATCACAAATCCTTGCCGATTTCGTCGCGGAGTGGACGGACACGCGGCGCCGCCCCCTCGGATCCAAGCGAGTGCCTGGACTCTCGTTCTTCGACGGCTCGGTGATGAAGACGGGGAGCGGGCGCGGGCCTGCTCTTCGTGTCACCCCTCGGGGAGCACATGCGCTACGCGGTGCGTCTCCATTTCCCCGCATCCAACAATATGGCGGAATACGAGGCCCTCCTCTACGGCCTCAAGATCGCCATCGAGTTGGGCATCAAGCGCCTCGACGTGCGAGGGGATTCGCAGCTCGTGATCGACCAAGTCATGAAGAACGCGAGCTGCCACGACGACAAGATGGAGGCCTACTGTAAAGCCGTGCGGGCCCTCGAGGACAAATTTTACGGCATCGAGCTCAATCATGTACCCCGCCGGTACAACGAGGAGGCAGACGAACTTGCCAAGATCGCGTCCGGGCGGATCACCGTTCCCCCGAACGTTTTCGCGCGCGACATCGCGCAGCCATCGGTCACCTTCGAGCCCTACCCCTCGGGCGACGACGGACCCTCGGGGGCTCCCTCGAATCCGGCGGGTGCGGAACCCATGGAGGAGGACCCCTCGAACGAGGCGTACGTGCTCTCCCTTCTCGAGGGGTACGGCTCCCACGAGGGGCGTCGCGATGAACATCGAGCCGGCTCCCGCCCGGCGGACCGGCGGGAGAAGTACATCGCCCGGATTGATCGAGGGGAGCTCCCCGCGGACGGGGCCGCGGCCGGGCGCATCGCCGGGATGGCCAAGTCGTTCACCCCGGTCGACGGTGAGCCGTACAAGCGCGCCGCGTCGGGCATCCTCCGGCCGATGCATACCCATTCCCGAGGGGCGCGAGCTCCTACGGGACATCCACGCGGGGATGCGTGGCCACCACGCCGCGCCGCGCACCCTCGTCGGCAACGCGTTCCGCCAAGGCTTCTATTGGCCTACCGCGGTCGCGGACGCCAACGAAATCGTGCGCACTTGCGAAGGGTGCCGGTTCTACGCCCGCAAGACCAACTTGCCGGCTCACACTCGCGAGACAATCCCCGTAACATGGCCGTTCGCCGTGTGGGGGTTGGACATCGTCGGGCCCCTGCGGAAGGCGCCCGGGGGCTTCACTCACCTGCTAGTTGCAATTGACAAGTTCTCCAAGTGGGTGGAGGTACGCCCCATTACGAATTTGAGGGCTGAGCAGGCGGTCGCATTCTTCACGGACATCGTCTACCGCTTTGGAGTGCCAAACTCCATCATCACAGACAACGGGTCCCAGTTCACGGGCCGGAAGTTCTTGGAGTTCTGTGACAAGTTCCACATCCGCGTGGATTGGGCAGCTGTGGCACACCCACAGACCAACGGCCAAGTAGAACGTGCCAACGGCATGATCCTACAAGGCCTCAAACCCGGAGTTTCGACCAGCTCAACAAATGCGGCCGGAAATGGCTCCAAAAACTACCCGGCGGTCGTGTGGAGCCTAAGGACCACCCCAAGCGAGCCACGGGTTCACCCCGTTCTTCCTAGTCCATGGCGCGGAGGCCGTCCTCCCCACGGATCTGGAATACGGGTCGCCCAAGGTTCGAGATTACAACGAGGATGCTAACCAGCGAGCCCGCGAGGACTCGCCGGGACCAGGCCGGATGAAGTACGCCTCGTGGCGTTGATGCACTCCGCAAGATATCAACGGTCCTACGCGCGCTACCAAGCGCGCAAGATACGTCGGAGGGATTTCAGCGAGGGGGATTTGGTCCTAAGGCTACGCCAAGACAACCGAGGGCGCCACAAGCTATCGCCCCCATGGGAGGGACCCTACGTCGTGGTGAAGGTGCTCAAACCGGGCACGTACAAGCTTGCCAACGAGGACGGCGAAGAACTCACCAACGCTTGGAACATCCAACAGCTACGTCGCTTCTACCCTTAGCTAGGATTTCCAAGTATTTTCTGTTGTACAAACACACGGCCAACGCCCCAGTTGGTGTCACCTATGTAAATACTCCAAGTATAATAAAAGGGCAACTCGGCTTTCCCCTGAAACCCAAGTTACCCTCGGGGGGCTACGCGGGGGGGCACCCCCCCCCCCCCAAAATGGCCCCATTTTTTCGCGCAAAAAACGTAACAACACGCGCTAAGTTTGTTCCCCACTTCAACCTCGAGCCATGATTCGAACGGGCGTAGGCGGCACGGCGGAAGGAGCGCGCGAGCCGAGACGACCCTACGCCGCGCGGCTACGGCCCGTCTCTCTCGCCTCCAACCCAGCGGGCCCCTGCGAAAGGCGGACTCCCCTAACTAGAATCTACTCAGGAAGAAGAAGAAGCAAAAAGCGCAATAAGCAAGTGATTTCATTTACAAACTGACCATGTTCACGAAACTACTTGTTTGTTTACAAGAGGCCACGAGGCCAGAATTCTGATACACATAAACAAAAAACGGGCCTAGCGCCCAGGTGCTTTCAGGCGGGCGGAGCGCGGCATCGGCGGCGTCCGGGAAGAGGAATTCTTCGAAGGCCTCGGCGAGCGACTCGGCGGCGTCGGCGGCAAGCGCGTCCGCACGCTCCATGGCCACCTCGTCCTCGACGCCCTCGGGCACGATGTAGCCTTCCGCTACCGCCTCGAGGTTGACCTCGTAGTGGGATCGCACCACTCCGAGGGCCTTCTCGCACGCCCGGTGCGGCGCCCGACGCACCCGCCCCGTGACGTGGCCGCCAAGGGCGCGTAGGCGGCCGGCCGCCGAGCCGCCGGCCCGGGCATCGCCTTCCTCGACGACGCGACGGGTCTCGAGGGCCGCGTCCCGCGGCTCCCCGCAGCTCTCGCTCGGAGGAGTTGTAGGAGGCTTGCGAGGGCCTCGGCCCGCCCGGCGCGGCGTGTCCCGGGCGGTGCGCAAGCCCGGAAGCGACAAGACGACAAGAAATCGAAAGGGGGAAACGAACCCTCTAAAAGCAAAAACTAACAAGCGGGTCGACAAGAACTTACCCTCGACTTGCCTCTTCTCCGGATCGAGGTCGCGGCGCGCGGACTCGAGCGCCGGCTCGAGATGCCGGACGGTCTCGCCTTGCTCGACGAGGGCCATCTCTTGGGCGGCATTGCGATGCGAGCGCCGGCGCCTCATCCTCAACCTCGGAGAATGCGGCGTTCCGCTCCTCCGGCGACCTCTCCGCCACCTCGCGAGCAACGCGCTCCCCGCTCCGGCGCCGTCCGGCGTCGCCAAGGGCAGCCTGCTCTGCCGGAGCCGCCCCTCGGCCCCCGGCGGGCGATGCGCTCCTCGCCGGAGCCGCCCTTCGGCCGGCGACGAGAGCCGCAACCTTGACGTCGAGGGCGGCCTTCGGGTCATCCGCCTCCCCGCGCGCGCGCTCCGGCCCCCGCGCGCCCGGCTCCTCGCCCGGCGGCTGCCGCGCTCGCGCCCCCTCGAGCGACGCGCGGAGCTCCCGGCCTCGGCGCGGCGGTGGCCACCTCCGCCTCCCAGGTGGCGGCCAGCGTCCGCGTCTTCTCCAGGTCCTCGCGCGCATTCCACAGCGCCTCGTCACGATCGACGAGGGCTGCGCGGATCCGCCCGAGACTCGGGTCACGCGCCGCGTCCTGCCCTGAACTCTCAGGAAGCACGTCGCACCACGCCATCGCCCGATACACCAGCCAGCTGTCCGGCGTCCTGAGGGCATCTGCAAGCGCGTCGAAAGCGCTGCATCGCTCCCGGAGCTGGCGGGCCTCGGCGTTCACCTGGTCGAACGCGCTGTACTTCTCGCGGGCGCGGCGCTCAAGCTCCTGGCATCCACGCATCGAGCCCCGTAAGCGCCAAGTCTTGAATACGGCGCGCGAAAACGAAATAAGGGAGGGAGGCCGGGCTCGGCGTTGCGCGGTAAAACCATCCCCGCTCCCGGCCGGCGTTGTTCGTCGTCATGGTGCGGGGGGATGTAGAACTCCTTGAGCCGCCCCCGCAGGCGAGCGACATCCCGCCGGCGCGCACCGCGCGGCGGGTCCCTCGGCTCCGACGTGGGCCGCGTGATCGCTCCCCGCGGAAGAGGTGTACCCGCAGCTCCCAATTGACTGGGATCCCCAGGTACCCTTCGCAGACGCCCACGAACGTGGCCGCCTGCGAGATAGCGTTGGGGGCGAAATTGTGCAGCTCCACTCCATAGTGGTAGCACAACGCCCGCATGAATGTGCTCGCCGGCGCGTTGAAGCCGCGCTCGTGGTAGCGCAGGAAGCTCACCACGTAGCCCTCCGGCGGATTGGGCTCAAGGTGCGACGATGGCGGCACGATCCACTCCGCCGGCGCCCTTCTTCGTTGGCCGAGAGCTGGCCGGCGGCGACCAGCTCGCCCAGGGCGAGCCGGGTCACGGTCGACCTCTCCCATGCGTACGGCTCCAGGACCCTAATCGGAAGCTGAGGCGGCGCCATAAGGGAGGACGAACAGGTGCGAGGTCGGAGGACAAGGAAGCGAGAAAGAAAAGCTCTAAGCAGCGAAACCGCGCGGTGGCGAGAGCAGAACGAAGGCGAAGGGACGGAGGACTGAAAACGGTGAGGAGCCAAGGTAAAAAACCACCATCCCTTCCTCACCGCAGTTTTATAGGCAACCGGCGAGTTCTCCGGAGCGCACGCCTCGCCAACAGTAACTGCAGGAATCTTTCCATCGCGTCGACGGGCGGGCCCCACCACGACCGGCAGCGGCTCTAACACCTGCGGGCGGGTCATCATTACGACGAGACCGGCGACAACCGAGGTGAAACCGTCACATCCGCCGGCGGCCGCCGCCCACTACGCGCGCGCGCGCGCGCGCGCGCCTAAAAAGCGCGCCGGCGGCCTGCAAAACCCGCGGCCACGACCGCAAGGCTATTAAATGCCCGGCCCCTTGCCAAGCAAGGAGAGCCCTCGAGCGAGGCGAATCCTCGGCTCGAGACAAGGGTGACCCTCGATGGGATATCGGCGTGAGAAGGTCGCCGGGACCTACTCGATGTAGAGCGAGGCCACCGCGGGCACCCATGCCACGTAGGACCCTCGAGCGGCATGACCCCCAACTCGAAACAAGGCGACCCTCGATGGGATATCGGCGTGAGAAGGTCGCCGGGACCTACTCGATGTAGAGCGGCCACCGCGGGCACCCATGCCGCGTAGGACCCTCGAGCGGCATGACCCCCAACTCGAGACGACGTCAACCCCCTAAAGAAGGCACGCGCGTAAGAGGATCGCCCGTGTCACGCTTGAAATAGAGCGACACCGAAAGCACTCATACCGCGCCATGCCACCAACCAGCACCTCGAGGGGTCGGCACGCCCGGACCCCTCGACGGCCGCAAACGCGAAAAGACGGGGCCGGCCTAGGCACGGCCCCCGCACGGCCTTGCGATCGAGAGGTTCGAAGCCCGACCCTCGACGGGTTCGAACAGGCGCCCCGGATCACGCAGTTAGGGACGACGAGGGCACGCGCATTCGAGCCGTTCCTCGAGCCCGTCGGCTCGAGGGTGCCCCACATGTCGTGTTCGAGAGCCGGCGAGGGCGCCTAGCCGGGGGGATCCCACCGAGGGAGAGCTTCCGCGCCCTCGGTCCCTAGCGAACGGGACCGAGCCCCACCTAGCAAACCCACGCAAGCGCTTCCATGGACGTGTCTCCGGACCGCGCGGCCTACCCTTATCGAACGGGGCATGGACGTCCACTTGAACCACCCGCTAGCGGCTCGAAGAGGAATCCGCGATTCGCGACCCGCTCGATGGGAGTCGTGGAAACCTCACCTCCCGACCCGCGGAGGGACGGCGAGGGCGTGATAAAAAAACAAGTCGTCAGGCTCGACCCGATCGCCTCGAACGGGCCAAGGCTCGGGGGCTTGACGCACGGCTACACCTCCTTGGAATTGCACCCGCCCGAGACGGAGACGGGGAGCGTGCACCCCCGATGCCGGCCGAAATACCGCCGATGCCGGTTGGCATATGTGCCACGCCTTTCGACCGAATTGCTCGCGGTAAACCCCTGCGGGAGAGAGCCCACACTCTGCGGGGCTTCGAGGGCTAGACCCGCGGGTCCGCTAGCGCGGCCCCACGGAAAGCGTTCGCAAACAAGGAGGGAAGAACGTCCTATCGGTAGGTTCCGGCATCCGCGGGAGCCTCAATGGCAAACCCGCGGATGCTCGGGGGCTGCGTCGGGGACCGCCCTAGGGGTCCCCTCAAACGATGGGGGAACCCTCACTTAAATTCTCGCATCAAATGAACTAGGCCTAACCATGCGGGGAACTAACCATGCGGGACGTGGCCCATGCGGCAGGGACTTCGGAGGCCCCGCCAAGATAGCCCGACCACGAGACCCCTCGAGCAGGCTCCGCCTCGCCGAGGGTACACCTCCTCCTCGAACGGGCTCCGCCCCGCTCGAGGGGCAACCCCCCTCCTCGAACGGGTTCCGCCCCGTTCGAGGGGCGACCCCTTCCCTCGAGCGGTCCCGCCCCGCTCGAGGGCCGCTCCCCCTCGAGCGGGCCTCGCCTCGCTCGAGGGTTCGCTCCACCCCTCGGCCGGGGCCCGCCACGCTCACGGGCGCCCCGCACGCGTGCGCCGGCCCCGTACTTGGGCATTTAACGCCACGACGCCGCGAGGACGGCGCCATCATGCGCCGGGGCTCACGCCCGTGCCGCCGCACCGGCTCCCCGGGGAGGAGCCCATCCCCGCCACCGTGGGGAGGGACTCGTGCGGTACGGCCGGTGTCGGTCCCATAACACCGCGCGCACGCTACCGTACGACTAACGCGCCCGACCCTCGAAAGGGGCGGGGCGCACCCTCGATCCCACTTTCCCGTGACCCCGCAGGTTAGGTGAAGGGCGCTAGGCGGTGGGCGGCCATCCCGGCCACCGTAACGCGGCGCGGCCGCCGTACCCACGCGCGCGGCGCACGCCCCCGACTCCGCGGCGCACGCCCGAACACCGGCAAGCAACCACTCCACCACCGCGAGCTCATTGGGAAGGAACGCCGTTCGCCCGCTCCCGTACCCCGTACCGGCCCATCATCGACATCTCCCCTCGAAGCCTATCGGGGGGCGCCATCGCCATCCGCCGCCTCCTACCCTCGAACCGCCACCGTTCGGGTACAAGGTAGGCCATCATGGCCGGATCGCGGCGAAGATCGACCGGACGGCCGCCCACTCTACACCATAGCGCGACGTGCTCCCTCACGTAGCTAGGCGGCGCGCGCGTGCATGTAACTCGCCGCCCCCTTGGCCTATAAAAGGGGAGGCGAGCCCCCCGGCCGCGGGGGGAGGTGGAGGGGGACGAGTTCGGACGGATCCGCAGGAACACAACGCATTGTGCACTCACTCTCTTACTCTCCCATAACATCTCCGGCCACTCACCGGGGACTTGGAAGCCACGCTTCTTCTCCCACCTTGCTTGTACTTGCCCCACTACAAGCACCCCCCTGCCGAGCAATATAGTGCCACGAGCACACCACGCGCCTGGACGTACGGCCCCCTCGGCCGGAACCAGGATAAACCTTGTGTCATTTGTTGCTTGGCATCGACCATTGAGGGATAGACTTAGGCGTTATCTACTCGGTTAGTGTCGGGACCACTTTCCGCACCGACGAAGTAGTGGGTACATGTTCAGCCGGGGGCACCGCACCGCCATCTTCATCATCACCATGTTCATGCTCCTCCTCTCGAAAGATCTCCTCGCCAAGCTCATCATCACCTGCACACTCAAAGACAAGCTGACTACGTGGCTCTGTCTCGTCGAAGGTTACCTCGCAAGTCTCCACGATTTGGTTAGTTTGAAGATTGAGCACACGATATGCTCTAGAATGAGATGCATAACCAAAGAAAATGCCATCGACAGACCTAGCCTCAAACTTATCCAACTTCCTCGCCCTTCTTCGAATGAAACACTTGCAACCAAAGACATGGAAGTGACTCACCTTGGGTGTGCGCCCATGCATCAACTCGTAGCATGTCTTCTTCTTGTGCACTCGAGGTATATCTCGTTCGACACATAGCACGCGGTGTTCACCGCCTCGGCCCAATACCTCCTCGAAGTCCTATGCTCATCAAGCATCGTCCGAGCCATCTCGCACAAGGTCATGTTCTTCTTTTCTACGACACCATTCCGGGGAGGCGTATACGGACTCGAAAACCGGTGTTCAAGACCCAAGTCATGGCGAAAGGTTTCAAAACGAGAGTTCTCGAATTCCGAGCCATTATCACTTGCGGATAGCTCGTATGGCATCTCCGTGCTTCTCGTTCCTCAACCTCAAGACTAGATCCCGAACAAAACCAAACGTCTCTCCCTTATCCTCCGTAAAGAACACCCACGCATACCGAGAATAGTCGTCCACCACAACAAGGACATACCACTTCCCACCCGCGGATCGCACACGAGCCGGGCCAACAAGGTCCATATGGAGCAGCTCGCATGGACGCTCAGTCATCACATCGGTGAGAGGCGGGTGAGAAGAGGCCACCATCTTGGCATGCCTACACGGAGCACAAACCAACTCTTTCTCAAGCCTCAACCGTGGCAATCCTCGGACCAAATTGAGTTTACTCAAGTGAGACAAAAGGTCAAAGCTCAAGTGACCCAACTTCCTATGCCACCTCCACAACTCACTCGAAGAACCAGCCAAGAAACAACGCTCCACACCCGAAGACTGAGAAAAATCAGCACGAAACACCTGACCCTCGGGAACGACCATACAAACAAGGTCCCCTCGAGAGTCCACAATCCGAGAACCACCTGGCCGAAACAACACCTCAAAACCCTCATCCAACAAGCCGGGACACGAAAAGCAAATTGTACCCCGGCGATTGAATAAGTGCAACACGCCTCGGAGTGATCTTGTCACTCACTTTTATCTCACCTTCGAAAGCACACGCCCACGCCCATTGTCCCCAAAGGTGATGTACCTCTTCGTCACCACGGACGAGACTTGAGAACCACCCCCCGTCTCCGGTCATGTGCCTCGAGCAACCGGAGTCAATCAACCAAATGTTCTTCAAGTCTCCCACCCGAAATTCAAAAACAAGCACGTGAGCGAACAAACGACTCAAGATCAAGGGGTTAGTACCAAAAGAGGAAAACCGAGGCCGAGCCATTTGCTCGAAAGTGGGGTTAGCACACATCAAGCCATCTTTCCTACCATAACCATCACCACGAACACCACCTCGGTAACCACTCCGAGGAAACCACCCCTCACTTGCCCGGAGGAGGACCAAAACCACGGAAGACAACCCGTGGAACGTCCCTCCTCTCCTTCTCAAAGCTACGACTCCTCCCATCCCCGTAGTGACCTCGAGGGGGAGAATGCCTAGCAACCGACCACTGCCTGTCTCTCCGGACCAACCACCGGCAACTCCACCTCCCGGACACGAAACCTCTCGACTCACCACCTCGAAAACCACTCCGCCCGGAGTGCGGGGGCGCCGGTTAAACCGCCTAGCCGGGCCGGTCCTAACCGCCCCCCTGGGGGGCGGCCGGCCCCGACCGCCTAGCCGGGCCGGTCGACCGCCCCCTCCCGGACCCTGCTCCTCGGCCGCGGGAACTTGCATCTCCCCATGTCGGAACACTTCTCACCACAGCCTTACCCCTGGGCAGTGGCATACGAGGCTTAGGTACACCATGGAAAGGGTTGTACCTATCCTTGTTCGCCCACTCCTTTGCCATCCTCTCTTCCCGCTTCCTCTTGAAGCAAAACTCATCCTTGTGACCCTCTTTCCCACAATGGCCACAACGAAACCTCACAAGCTTAGGTTTAGGCTTGGATTGGGGCTGCTCGCTTGGTTTCTCTCCACTCAACTCCTCCACCGATTTCTCCTCACTTGCCTTCTCACTCACTTTCCCAACGAACACTTTCCGGAAGTGCTCACAAACTTGATAGGCCTTCGGAGATCATTTGTGGGTGTAGGAAATATAGGTGGAGCTGGGGTTGTGTCTAGTCGGTTCCTAAGATGGTTGGGTTTTGGAGGGAAATCATTTTTGTGGTCGGTTTTTGGTGGCTCCGGGATATTCTCTCCACTTCCTTCACCAACCTTGTTTGCCCCAAGTCCCTCACCATCTTGCCTCTTAAGGCCTCAATCATCATCCTCAACTGAGGCTCATGGCCAGAAAACCAACCCATCAACTTTCTCAAGTCATCATTCTCATCCTGCAAATGATCAACATAATGTGCAAGTTCCAAATTTTTCAATGCATGCATTTCACAGGTAGAGCATGATGTAGGCATGGGTTCCTTCAATTTAGCCTCAAGCGAACTAGTGTAAGCATGCATCTCATCAATCTTAGCATGCAAAACAGGGCAAGAAGTGCAAGCACCTAGCAAAGAAGGTCTAGACTTAAGCTCAGCCACTTCAACCCTAAGCACATCTAGTTCCTCACACTTAGAGGCATGCTTCTCCTTAAACAAAGCAAGATCAGCAAGGAATATGGAGCAATCAGCACAATCATTATCATCCGAAACAACAGGGCTAGCCTTAAGTGAATCAACCTCAAGCTTGCTATCAAGCACCTGTGTCTCTAGCTCAGCCACTCTAGTCCTAGCATCCTCGAGTGAAGCCCTAAGCTCTTTCCTCATTTTCTTGGCCTCTCTAAGCATGTCATCACGGTTATCAAGCAAAGAGCCAAGCCTCTCATTCTCCTGGCGCAAGAAAGGAAGTTCATCACGCACCTCGTCGTCGGACTCGCAGTCCGAGTCGCTCCGTGTGCTCTTCTTCTTTGCCGCCGGGAGCTCGGCGCCATGGTACGAAGCCATCTCTCGCGGAACGGCTCGGCCCCGCTCGGGTTCTTGGACGACTTCTTGTTCTTGCGGCGATCTCCCTTGTCTTCACTGCTGCTCGAGCTCGAGGTGGAGTACGCGGAACTGGAGTCGACGTCGCTCGCTCCAACCATCGCTCGGGCCTTGCCTCGGCTCTCCTTCTTCCTCGATCGTCGCTGTACTTGTTCTTGTGCTTGCTCTTGTGGTCGCGCCTCGAACGGTACTTGCCATCGTTCATCCTCGGCTTGTGCTTGTAGTCGTCCTTGTTCTCGGCCTTCTCCGGGCGGTCGGCGACGAAGTGTCCCGGCTTGCCGCACCGGAAGCAAGTCCTCGTGTTCCTCCTCATGTTCACGCGGTTCTCGTGCGGCCTCTCGAACCGCCTCGTCAACGGCGCCGGCTCGTCCTCTCCAAGGTCATCAAACTCCTCATCTGGCATAGACATCAAAGAGGAAAACGAGAACATCTTGGTGGATGGGTTAGAGTTAGTCTTTCCTTTGGAACCACCAACGAGGGCAAGACTATGGGAGTTAGTCGGTCCCTCGAGCTTGGCAGTCATGCCCCTATCCACCTCAGCCGACTTGAGCTTCGAGAACAGCTCGTTCACCGTCAGAGTATCATACCTCTCCGACTCGACTATGGCCTCGAACTTTCCGCCCCATATTGTACGATCCAAAGAGTGTAAGAGCTTGACCGCTCTATCATGATCATCGTACGGGAGCACGTCCACATTGGCCCTCATGTTGTTCACCACCACCGTGAACCTCTGAAACAAGGCATCGATGGACTCACCGGGGAGATGAGTGAAGTTCTCGTACTCTCTCCGTAGGTCGCATACAACCGTGCCCGAACACCGGGCGTTCCCAACATGAGCCTCCTTCAACACCACCCAAATCCTACAAGCCAAGTGCTCGGTGTGCACCCGATCGAACTCGGCGACACAAAGCACGAAACAAGTAGTTGACCGCCTTATTGTTGGCGTCGAATCCGTCCCTCGACCCCGGAGCAAGGAAATCCATCGGTGGACATAGCTTGTGTCCACCGTGACATCCCAAAGCGGCCGACCCTTTCCGCGGAGAAACGCACCCATCCGCTTGCTCCACATCCGGTAGTTCTTGCCATCGAAGTGTGGAGGACCCGAACCCCGTTCTCGGTACGCCATCCTTGGATCTTAGACGGTTAGAGTCAACAAAGACCCGAACCGGCTCGATACCACTTGAAGGACCGATTAGGCGACTAGAGAGGGGGAGGGTGAATGGGAGCCGATAAAAATTCTTCTCGAGGGAGATGGAAACTCCGACAAGACGAACTAGCTCGGTCGAACCCCCGAAATCACACGCTCCGCACTTCTACCTCCCCGTTTGCCAAAACCACGTAGCCACCGGAGTGCTACCGGTCCTAGGAACAAACTCTACCAGCAACCACAACACACAAGCAAGACCGACAACCGGAAACAACTCGAAAGCCGACTAACCGGGGGGGCGGTTAGACCGGGTATAGGGGGCGGTTTGACCGGGTATAGGGGGCGGTTAGACCGCCTCCACACGGCAACCAAGAGATCCTCGAAACGCCTCTTCCGAGCACCAAAACACACCACGGTTTCACCAACGAGAGATCTCTCGGTCAAGGCCATGCTAGCTACCGAGAAAATCTTGGCGAAAACCAAAACTTCACCCAAGGGCCTAGGGGCGGTTAGACCGGCTACACGGGGAGGTCTAACCTCCCGTACCCAAAGAACGAACCCCGACCAAGAACACCTAGCAAACCGCACGAGAATGATCCCAAATTTCACCTAGACACTCCTCCGATCAAGGTGAACAAACTCACGAGAGGAAAATCCGGCGAAACAAAACTTTGACCGGAAACACCCGGGCGGTTAGACCGCCCCCTATAGGCGGTTAGACCGCCCCTTCCCGTAAAACAAACCCGCGAGTCAAACCTCAACTTCCTCGCGCCCGATCTCCCGAATCACTCCACGGATTGCAGCCAAACTTGGGGAATAGCCGGGTTACCTCCCCGGGCAACCTCTACCTCAAAGGAATCGACCCGAAACACTTACAATCAAGAGGAATCGAAGAAATCGCTTCTCTAGGTCAAGAACTCGCCCAACTCGAGAAA
This sequence comes from Cenchrus americanus, assembly GCA_947561735.1. Taxonomy (NCBI): domain Eukaryota; kingdom Viridiplantae; phylum Streptophyta; class Magnoliopsida; order Poales; family Poaceae; genus Cenchrus; species Cenchrus americanus. The sequence continues at coordinate 201,529,134 of OX387240.1, forward strand.
CCACCAAATCGAGTCCGATTCAAAGGGGATTTGGGGGCAAAGTCACCAGCCAAAGAGGCACAAGAACCTCATACGTGACACCCACCAAAAGCCCCAAGAAATCGTCCTCAAAACACCGCCGAAAGAGCTCCGAAAATCAACACCAAAGAGACGGGAAAACCACCATGATGAACAACGCCAAACCTTCTATACATGCCATGAATGGTTCATACAAGGTCTAGCTTGCCACCCAAATATCCATCCCTCTCTCTAGATCTCACATGAAGCTCTCAAGCTAGCCTTCTAAAAACCTAAGGAAAATGGAGAACAAAAATGGAAAAACCAAATGAGCTAGGGTTCCAAGAGTTGGCTGCCATCCACCCATCTAATGAGTATATATGGAGGCACCCAAAAGACTATACTACCCTTCACTAATAACTAGGGATACATGCCCCTCAAGGGCGGATTTGGAATTCTTGATGTCTTCACCATCGGACAGATGCCCGGCGACCGCACTCTGCGTAGCCTCGACACAAGCCTTGCGATCCCGACGCGTGTCCTCCGCTTCGAAGCTTCTCGGCGCCGGCGGCCAGGGCGGTCAGACCGCACCCCCTGGGCGGTTAGACCGGCCCCGGGATCTGACCGGCCCCGGGCGGTCGACCACCCCTCCCGGGCGGTTGAACCGGCCTAGGTGGCCGCACCTCCTCGTCGAGTCTTCGGCCTCGGTTTTGTGGCTCAATCGAGTAACCCGGTGGTTTACGGTGAACCACCGCAAACCCCGCGAACTCGGTGTAGCCTCCGCCAATCTCCACTCATGACTCGGCTCCCACGTAGTCCCGCCTCGCCCTTGGTTTTGAGGCTCTACCAAGAAACCGTCCACGACTTCATCTTGCTTGTTCATGCCACCATGCGGCCCGCACTTGACCCCCGCCGGCCACCGGTCCCTCGAACGAAGCCTACTTGTCTTCTCCACACCCGGAGGCCTCACCACCGCAACGACCTTTCGCGCTTGTTCTTCACCTGCACCAACACGAGTCAAGCCGCAACCTGCACCTGCAATACTTAGCCAAGAATCAGTCCACACGACGTTGTCAATCACTCATCACACAAGGAAGCGACCATCCATCGGTCCTCGAACCACACATGGTCCTCAATATAGGAACCTAGATCTCTCCCGTTGTCATCTCAACCTAGGCTATGCTACTCTATATTATATATTCTCCTGGTTATGCGCTGTAATTATAAATCCTTTTTATATACCATTTACCCTCTCACTTTAGTCTAGTTGGTTTATTAAGTTAGTAGATACATGATTGAGAGTTATCATGGTCTTTACCGTTTGCTTCCCTGTGGAAATATAAATAACAATACCCTGTAATACTTTCGGGTAAAAGCTACAATGGTATATATATTCCATGCGCTTGCGGAATCCTTAATACTCTTATTGAATTTAATAAATACCAACAGGATTTTTGGCGCCGTTGCCGGGGAAGCATTCGATGTAAGGATTCCGATAATGATATTGACATCTTCTAATTTAGTGTATCACTAGCTTTAGTAGGATTACCCTTTGTTCGGTTGAGTGTGGAATAGACAGAATATTTGATACCGTCGCGACCTTCCAGCAAGATTCCACAATAAAAGGAGAAACCAGGGTGCCTGGACATCAAGATCCATCAAACACTGGAGCCCTGCAATCTCACAGGTATAAATACATATATATATACATATTATTCTAACCACGTGTAGATTGAAGAAAAGGTCGCCGTCACAAGAATTCAATGCACATCTCAAGTGACGGATAAAGAAGCTGCACAACTCACAAATTCTATTTGTGAGCGAAGAAAAGTATCAAATCCAATTTGGGGTAAGAGATTAGTTGACGCGAGCTATGTGATGAACTCCAACAAATCTGCGCAAAAGAAGACCCAGCTCTTTCCTAATGGAAGGAAGATCTGTAATTATTAATTCACTCACTTAGTCTTTTGTTGCAAGTTAACTTTGCCTTGAGCCTTGCTAGAGTGCAGCTATGAACATAAATTGCTATAAACATGATAAACAATATCTGTGCTAAAGTAATTAAAGAACCATCTTTTGTTAGCATAGATGAGATTATTTCAACCTATGGACGACAACCCGATCTTCAAATTTGTTGCAATCCTTAGGGTATATGTCCACTAATATTTTGCAGGTAAGGATCTTTGTTATGAACGTTCATGGTTTAGCATAAACCTACCACACCACCACAATCTACCTCACTTCTCCATCTCTAGAAGACTGTCAAGATCCAACTTGGGGGAGTGCAACCATCATTATCATGGTAAGTACTCTTACCTTTTATCTTATTTACTACTAGTTTGATATGTTTGTTTTGTTAAAAAAAATAACCATAGAAAATCCAATAATAAGTCTATGTTTATTATATATATATATATATATTGTGATATATAAGTTTGCTATAAATAGGGAGTGTGTTTAAAGTTGCTTGCTTGTTAGAATAATTTGAACGCTGAACATGATCTATGTGCATGGATATGATGAATAGTTGCTCTGCCATAATTATTCTTAAAACAACTTAGTCTTCAGACTTAGATTCTCCTAAGCTTTAAATGCTAAATTTTCTCTAAACCCAAAAACCTGTGCGAAGCACATGCTTAATCTGAATCTAGGTGTTGAAGGATAAAGATTCATGAAAAGTTGAGATATTGCTTATCATTTTTCCTAGAGATACTTGATTCCTGGATTTTCCTTTTTAAAATCATAAAAAGTTTACATGATGAGTTCCTGTATTCATGACCCTTGAGAGCTTGTCATACACATCAGGATCATTCCACACCACCATTTATGCCGCTTCTACCCCGGAAGTACGCATCATCCATACTCCATCTAGCCACAAGCCTTGTTACAAAATAGCTCATGTAATTCTTGGATTTGTCTCTCTCAATGTCAAAAAGATTCTGGGGCTACATTCGAATAGAAAAAGAGAAAAAAAGAGGAAAAAGTGAGACGAGAGAGGGATACAAAAGGACAAGTGTCATACTATGCGAGTAGGGCCTACCTCCCTGAAAGAAAATAAAGATAAATTTAGAGATAAATAATGGACACGTGTTCGAGGACGAGTAGAGCCCACATCTCTAAGGAGAGATAAAAATGGACAAAAGTCCACGGTGAGTACATCCCGCCTCTCCAAGAATGGAAAGCCCAGATCTCAAAAGGTTTAGAAAGAGAGATATAGTCGAAGATGCATGAGAAGAAAAAGATACGAGAAAAAGGCTAAAGGCTTACCACCTTTCACCCTCATCCACATTATCATCCCGCCATGCAGATCTTTCCAAGTGTGACTCCATACTCAGAGGGTCATGCATAGGATCTCTGAGTTTTATCTTGCAAAAAAAATCCCATGATGATAGTTGATCAAAGAATTAGATATATACTACTTGACTTGATTGTTCTGTCTTTTAATTGCTTATGATTTATGAAATGGCTACGCACCATGGTTAAAGGTAAGACAAAGCAATCTTGTTGCGAGGATAATTTATTTTTGAAAACCATAGTATTTCACTTTTGAGGTGTGATAGCGTTGTAGCAACTACTGATCCATTGTTAAGTTTGGCTTTGCTAGGGACTAGCAAAGGTTAAGCTTGGGAGAGCATGTTGACGCTTGTTAACGTTAATATTAAGTAATCAATTAAGCATGGAAAAGGGCATAAATGAATATCAATATAGACTTAGGGGTTTGCTACTAATGATTTCCATGAGTTTTTGTGAAGTTATGATTTGCATGGACTAAACGGGAAAACAACAAGAATTGTCAAGTCATAGGACTCCAAGATGTGTCCCAATGGTACTCCAATCCAACTCCTACAAAAGAGCAGTATAGAAGCATCCCAAAATGAAGAATTAAAGTGCAACATTGCAAAGAGCTCATCGAGATGATCGAAATAGATATCAATTGCCATATTTGGAGTCTAGAATCAAAAGATGTCAGTCGCAGAGCGGGGTTCGATAAAACGGGCATAACTTCCTCATCCTGAATCTGTTTGATGCAAATTATAGTTTTTTCGGAAATGGCACGACGACGCGCACACACCAACCAAAGATGGGCCTGAAGCACCACAGTGGGAGGCCGACCGGCCTCCTCATATGGCCGATCAGGCTGGCCCTGCTGCCAAACGGGCCCCGCTTCTGGTATGTTGCAGAAGGTTCCTACACCGACCTGTAAAACCACATCTTGGCCGTAGATCAAGGTTAGTTGGATCGTATGGTGGCAAGGCACATCCTCAACACTGTATAAGCAGCCCCCAGACCCCCTAGTTGGAGACACACCATATAGATTCGAAAGTTATCCCATGAAAGGATGACTCCTCATCAATATTAAAGAGTTAGGACTAGACATTACAATGTAATAGAATAGATCTAGTAGAGAGTTAGGGAGAGGGGAGCTACACTTCGGTTCTAGAGAAGTCTTCAGTGTTCTCGTATATCTTTGTATCTCAACCTTACAAGACTTATGCTATGATTAATGTTTATGTTCTCTAGTTACTTTTATGCCTTTCATATAATTGTTTAGAATATAATTGGTATATAATTGCATGGGATCTTCGCTCGTATTGAGTGCTCTAGTTATACTAGGTTACTAGAGTAGTAATCGATAGTGTAGACATGGTGTCTAGGCTAGAGGTTACTTGAGGTTGCGCCCAATCCCACGGATAGTTGTGGTAGCCCCAGGGGTGACAGCCCTGTTAGGTCTTTGTAATCCACCACGTTTGGGATAGTGGTCCATAGAGCTTTTTGGTAGCCTTCTCCTAGATACCCCTTCCTAGTCTATTCGAGAGTTGGAAAGATACCGTTGCTCCAAAGTGCTTTTATGTATTGGCTAGATCTATTCCTGTTTCAGTTATCATAGAACCACAGTACTAGAGAAGTATATAGGAACCTAGATCTCTCCCATTGTCCTTTCAACCTAAGCTATGCTACTCTATATCATATATTCTCCTGGTTATGTGCTATAATTATGAATCCTTTTTTATATACCATTTACCATCTCTCTTTAGCCTAGTTGGTTTATTAAGTTAGTAGATACATGATTGAGATTTATCATTATCTTTACCCTTTGCTTCCCTGTGGAAAATATAAATAACGATACTCTAGAATACTCCCAGGTGAAAGCTACAATGGTATATATATATTATGTGCGCTTGCGGAATCCTTAATATTCTTATTGAATTTAATAAATACCAACAACTGCCCCATATGCTTCCTTCGTGTCGCCACCAACAAGTATTGGCTCCGCAACGCCACTGACTAGGCAACCATCTACAATTTCCACTCAAAGGATTCACCCCACCTTTTGGGGACCTATGTTTGCAGGGATGGATTCTCCCAGTCGGAGTTCGTGGCGTTGTCAGATGCCTCATGTCCGGAGATTGCAGTTGCATTGCGTCACGGAAACTTTAGTTTCCCTAACATGGATCCACTTTTTCGATCATTTTGGATTGTCGCAACGACTATGTCCTCTATGGATCTTACGGATTCTTTAATGTTGGTCATGACCTTGTTGTGCGGATGCCATTGAGGCACCCTGGAGAATACACAACCATGCTCTCGTTACACCTAGCGTCGCACTACCCATACGCCATGGTCTAGGAGCTCCACCACCATCGTGCCATGCGCTGATGGGTGTACAACCACCAGACGCCCAACAACCAGAGCCATTGCCTCTACCATAAGACATCGTGCCTCCCCAGGGACACGATGCCCGTCCAACTCAGCACTCCTACATTGTGGAGGGAGCGCCGCTCATAGTGGTAACCCCCTTGGAACAAGATAATGGCAACAGAGCGCTAGAAGAAGAGATTATAGCACATGGTCGGTAATCCAAGCCCACTCTGGCGGCACAAGCCGACCCCAGCCACATTCATGCCCCCTCTGACGGTAAATGCTAACTTCGTTCGCATTCAAGACCATTCAAGCGACACAAGCCAACTCCAGTCACAATCATGCCCGCTGCGGCGTTACCAACGTACTCAAGTCGCATTCAAGCCTGTTCTAGTGGCAAAAGCTGACTCATGTTACATTCAAGCCCGCTCAAGGGGCACAAGTTGACTTTGGTCGCATCCAAGCCCGCTTCGGTGGCACAAGCCAACTCTGGTCTCATTCAAGCCGGCTCTAGTGACACAAGCCGACTTCGGTCGCATTCGAGCCCGCTCCGGCGCCAAAAGCTGACTTCAATCTTATTCAAGCCTGCTCAGGTGGCACAAGCTGACTCGGTCGCAGCCAAGCCCACTCCAACGGTAGTTGCACTGACGATGAGATAGCGAAAAAGCTTGAAGACAAAGCGCACAGACAGTGGGATGACAATAGGGAAGTCCAACCCTAAACCCCCACTTGGAAGTGATTAAGGAACGAAGAAAGGACGCTTCGGTTCCCAAGAAACTAGTGCACGTCCTCCGCTAAGGTGATAAAGGCGCACATGACCCCCTGAGTCCCAACCAAATCAATGGTGGATTGGTTGGGGAAAGGGAGGTCGATAGGCCTAAGAAGGGTCATTTTGGCCCTACAGCTGGGGCCTGGGTTCTACACTAGTATATGGTCAAGGGGCTACTGTCGATGTCAAGGGAACGGGGTCCCATTAGTCAGTGACTGACAAATGGGGCCCACCAACTCTCGAATAGTAATATGGGCTTTAGCAAGCCCCGGATCGGTATCAAGAGGCAAAAACCACCTGCTGATCTCACCACCGACGTCACCCACCCGAGAAGCTCCTCGTCGTGGAATTTTGATACGGATGTTTTCCCGATCTTCACGACATAGGATCTGCACAAGATAACTAGCTGATAAATCAGCCAAGATAAATAGCTCTGAGCAGCCGGGCAGGTAGTGCAACCTGAAGACACGCGGAAGAAGCCAACCACCGTCTCTATACGGCAGCTTGAATCAAGGATTCATCCAATCACACTCTCAAAGAACCAACCTACGCAACCTGAACACTAAGTACCAGGACCACATATTGGGTGCCGATGAAGCAGCCGCCGATGTAATCCCACAGGGAAATCACAAGAGCAAAGGGGTAGAGAATCACTCTCTGAATTTGTTAGCACACAGCTGAACAAAGGGATTCTATTTCATTATCAAAAGTCTTGATTATTTTAGAGATACATAGGGAATTTATACAAGGAACAACACTCCTTGTTGGGTGTGAATGGACCTTTGAGTTTCTGGAGTTATGCTATGTGAAAAGCCACCATGAACTGAAATCTCGAACAACCTCGTGTGACAGTTGGCTTCCTGCGTAATCTTCACTAAATCGGTCATAACTCTTTATTGGAAAGTCCAATGGACATGCGATTTCTTGCATTGGAAATTTGACTTCAAGACGGTTCCATGAAGTACTCATGCAGCTTCAAAGCTATCGGGATTTAAGAGTTATGATCAAATCACTATGCAGGTCTGAACTTATCTGTGTGAACTTGTCCGAACTGAACTATGTTGGATCCTCCTTGTCCGAACTGATCCACTTGTTTCTTCTTCTTTGCTTCCCCTCCGTGTATAGCTACACCACCTCCCTCACATATATAACTAAGTACAACCAATGTAGAACATTTAGGTAGTATAACATTCTCAAATATGTTAAAGTTAATTTCAGCTAGGAGAGAGTTCACCTCTTGTTGTAGTTTCTTGGCACGACTTCATGTAATTGGTCCATGGTTTATATTTATTGGTGTGTTGTGTTCATCCACTTGTGTAACAACACAATTAGTGGGGATGTCTGCATCATCCTCCCTCTCTTGAAAAAGGAGTCGTCCTCGACTCTGAGTATTGTGGGCTTGGTCATGTTGATGATCATTATTGTAGTCGAATATAGCAATGTGCTTGACTCTGTAACCATACAAGCCAAATAGCAGTCTTGCTAAAGGAAAATAGTGAGATTTGGAATTAATTATAGCTTTCACCTTGTATGAATGTTGAATATTGAGAGTATTTGTTGAAGTCTTTGACCGGGCCGCAACATCCTCCCTCCCTTGAAGAAAAGCTGTCCTCAGCTTTTGTTGACTTGAAATCAATCTATAAATGGTAGAGGGTGGATGTATATAGAATTTTCCATGATCAATCAAGTTAGAACCCTCATTACTTCCTTTCTCATCCATATTCATAGGTGCACAAGGATAACATGACATAGATGGGTTATGCACTTTGTTAGAACTAGCTTGAAACATCAAATTCACTTTTCTAAACTCACGTTGAAAATGTTTTCTTGGTGTTTGTAATCCTGGAAACGACTTCGTAGATGGAAGAACAACAATTCTTGCAAGCAACACAATTTATTCAAAATCTCTAATTTCATCATTGCAATATTAAACATTTCAAAATTTGAAGAAAACATTGATCTCTTGTCAATCTCATAATTATTTTTGTACAATTCTTTTGAAGTTTAGATGCATACCTTCCAAAATCATTGCTCTTTGATGTGGATAGAAAAAATTTGGGTGAAGAGCTTGTTGTTCTTTGCACATGGTCCCTTTCTTTTCATGAATAATATGAGCATGGGAATAATATTTTTCTCTCAATAGCACAAGTATTAAACAATTTACTCACTTTATGATTAGATAAGTATGGCACACAATGATTTTCGTCTGACATGTTCAATTTAAATTCAGCAAGCTTGTCACATGTTATGCACATAGAACTTACAAAGAACTTGTCAACAACATGTTCAATAATCAAATTGAAAGTAAACTTGCAGCTGTAAACATTATTAAAAGATCTCATGGATGTTATCATAGACACATTATCAAGTATTTGATCAATCTCAACAAGTTTATCGAATATGGTATAACTCAAATAATTAATAGGAGATATCTTTGCAAATAATTCAGCATGGGTAAAAAATTGAAGATAGTAAAGTTTTTTAGCATTTAAATTATTACAAGGTTTCAAAATAAAATAAGAGTTATGCAAACTAGAACAAACCTTATCAACTTGCAAAATTTCAGCACATGGATTTACTTTTAAATTAGTTGAATCAACATGAAACCTTTGAGTAAGATCAATTGAATTTGCAGCATATGTTTTATCATGATTACTCAATAATGTACATTGCAAATTCAGATCTGAATTATTTTCATTACTTTTCAGTTTTGATGTTTGTATATATACAATGGGTTGCACTTCTGAATTTTTACCTCCTTCATCTTCAAGCTTCATGTTTATGGGAGTAACCAATTGGTTTTGTACAACAACAATATTCTCACCTCTCCCAACAAGTGTTGTTGTGTGATGAGAAGTCACCTCTTTCTCAGTTTCTTCACTAACCTGCACACCTCGAGAGACAACACAAGAAGTAGGGATGAGTGGGTTAGAATCATAAATATCCTCACACATCTTGTAATCAAGCTCTGTCTTTTTTTGTGGTGTATATCCCTCACACTCATTGTGGATGCTCTCAATCTCATATTTTGTAGAATCACAAAGCTCACTTTTACTTTCCCTTGCACCAAATTTGGCTATGTGGCTCTCAATCTCACATGGGTTTTGATGCAAAGCCTTTATAGCTGTATTTGGAGCAGCAACTACATGGTCACTTTCCTTCATGAATTCCTCAACCAAACATTGACCAGCAAAAGTCAAAGTGGAACAACCAACTTTAACAAGTTCCAGTGGTAATGGAACACCAACAATTTCAGTGGAATTATTAATATCAGTTATGCCTTCAATCTGCACTTCATGAGGCATATTAGCACACTTAATTTCAGCATCTCTGTCCAATAATTTCTCACATACTATAGTTGATGGTGTAGTACATGTTGACATCTCTTTCAAGCATGGAACAACGTCATGTTGCAACCATTGATAAGGTGGAACATGTTCAATTTGCTTATGGACAGATTCATCAATCACACTTGGTGATGCACTAGCAACATATTTCTTCTCCAAATATTCCCTTAAACCAAACATTTGGTCTCTCTTTTCATTCAGATTATATGCAACTCTAAAAATGGGTGTCGAAACATACTCTAAATCTTGTAGTGATACTGATTCACCACCTTGTTGCATATCACAACTATCAATAACATTGCAGCACTTAATTTCACCACAAATGGCACTTGAAAAAGGCATAGAACTTGTAGGAACATTAGCTCTTAGAATCTACCTGAGAAGATGTTTCATCATGTTCTTGCTGAACAAAATAAGCACCTTCACTTTGAAAATCAGGAGCAGCCACCTCTTCTTGCTTTCAATTATTTCTCTTGTTTGCAAATGATTGTGGCCCTGTTCATTCTCATCTTGCACGGTATGTGCAACAACATCTCCAAATGGTTAATGCTCAGATTTCAAACAATCATTGGAGAGAACTTCATTGACTTTGGTCTTCTCAAACTCAGAGTCCAAACTAAAATTTTTGACAACCATAACACTGGGATAAGTTCTTCCACTAGAAATGATAGGAAGATCGTATCACTTCCCATGTCAACTTGTGGCTCACACTTGTCTTCATGCTACACAACAATGCTCTTATTTTCAACACACTTAACATTAGCATCCATTGATTCACACATGGTGACAATAGATCATTAGTTCTTGCATGGAGTTGTTGCTTGTTTACTTCCGACAACAAATGGCACTTTGGTCTTCAACTCATCATGTAACCTTGTAGCAATGTCTTTGCACAAATTAATGCACTTTGAAATATTATCTTGTTGTAGCTTTTTATTTTTTTCTTCTTTGAGTGCATATACCAAAAGATTGTGCACACTTCTTGCATACTTTCCCTTGATTGCAGCAACAATATTAGCATTGAGACCTCTCATGAAGTATTATTTTGCATCCATGTCATCAACAATATTTGCCCGACGCATAGCAAAATATGACTCATCATGATATGGCCGAACAGATTTACTTCCTTGCTTGATGCACTTTAAACGACAAAGTAAAATCAACTCATACTCATGTGGAACAAATTCTTTTCTCATAGTTTTCTTCAAGTCTTCCCAACACTTGACAAAGTGCTTATGTGGATATTTCTTCCATCATTCATGAGCATAATCTTCAAACTGAAATGCAGCTCGTGACACCTTCTTTGCTTCTGGAAAATCTTGGAGTTCAAGCTCATATTCCATTTGTTCCATCCAATCAAGAAATTCCTCCAGATTAGTACTTCCATAGAATGGAAGTCTTGTATACATTCGACCTGTCATGGTTAATGTCTACAAAAGAGCAAGCATATATGTGGAATAAGACAATATGTGGAACTCACAACCTCACCTTCTCTTACCAACCAAAACTCTTATGCTTCCCTGCAAGTTACTAAGGCAGTCCGTTGGTGGTAAAGAGTAGTGATAATTGAGCAAATACAAGATCAGAAAATCGTACACGATGGCTTTTATGAGGAGCTTGGTAGGGTATAAACACAAGGAGCAATCTGAATTCTAGTTGTTGTAGAGATAAGTAACAATCCAAACTAGAAATTCAATGCCTAGTGCTGATCACAAGATAAGAAAGATGTGATGTAACAACACACGCACAAAAGACAGATTTCAGATTTGATGCAAACAAGAAATATGCTAGTGATGACTGATTTAAAGAGAATCACCTAGCAAAATTGCACCAAAATGAAGATAGCAACCAGGTTACACAAATTGATATGAAGGTTCAAACACATGTGCATACCAACAATCTGATCATACTCCTTTCTTTCCAAACTTTCTTTTTTTAACTTTCTCAACACTTTTTTTCAGCGTTCTTTCTTCTCTTTTTTTGACACTTTTTTTTGCACAATACTAAACAAGATCAAGATCAGATATAACACTTGCACAAATTTAAGATGATAGAACCGAATATTACCAGCAACTATCTTAATTGGATAAAAGTTTTTGCAAAGGATAGAAATGATTTACTTCTTTTTGTGGGGATTTTCATATATATAGAAAGGCACAAAAAGGACACACAAAGGATGATATGATCAGCAACTAAACAAGGACTCTAATGGATTGAAACTTAACCAAACTCACTAGATAAACAGATTGTAACAAAAGGCTATGACAGATGTTTTTTAGGTTTTTTGGTGGATAGGATGAAGACAAAAATATATGTAGCTAAGGGTAAAGAAAATCCTACTGTGGCAACCATGGCTCTTGATAGCAGATGATACGGATGTTGTCCCAATCTTCATGACGTAGGATCCAACCACCGTCTCTATACAGCAGCCTAACTCACGGATTCACCAAATAACACTCTCAAAGAACCAATCTACGCAACCTGAACATGAAGTACCAGGGGCACAAATTGGGTGCCGATGAAGCGGCCGCTGATGTACACAAAGAAATCCCAAGAGCAAAAGGGTAGAGAATCACTCTCTGAATTTGTTAGCACACAACTGAACAAAGGGGTTCTATTTCATTATCGAAAGTTTTGATTATTTTAGAGATATATAGGATATTTATACAAGGAACAACCCTCCTTATTGGGTGTGAATGGCCCTTTGAGTTTCTGGAGTTATGCTACGTGAAAAGCCACCACGAACTGAAATCCCGAACTGCCTCGTGTGACTATTGGCTTCCTGCGCAATCTTCACTAAATCGGTCATAACTCTTTATTGGTAAGTCCAATGGACATGCGATTTCTTGCATTGTAAAGTTGACTTCAAGACGGTTCCATGAAGTACTCATGCAGCTCCAAAGCTATCGGGATTTAAGAGTTATGATCAAATCATTATGTAGGTCCGAACTTGTCCGAACTGATTGTCCGAACTGATCTGCGTGAACTTGTCCGAACTAAACTCTGCTGGATGTGTAATTGGTCCTTGGTTTATATTTATTGGTGTGTTGTGTTCATACACTTGTGTAACAACACGATTGGTGAGGATGTCCGCATCAACTTTGCTTTGCCGGGAAGGAAGGGCAACACAAGGTCCAAGGAAGGATGGGTTGACAAGACAGTGAATAGGCAGCCGCCCCGTCCCTGTAAAAAGCATCATGATTGCGGTCAATCAGGGTGGTGTGCCTATAGGAGCCCCTCGGGGCCTTAGCATGACACTAGCGCACCACTCAGGCAGTGCTAGACGCCATTGGGTTCACCCTCGGACTCGCTCGCATGTGGAGAACCTGCACACGGAAGGCGCAAAGGCGGGTCCCACTAACAGGAAGTGTGACCCATGAAAAGACCAAAGAGGAACTCACCCTAGAAAGGTAGACAAGCAAGCTGCTCCAAGATACATCCCGAGTTAGGTCCTGAGATGCATCTCTGAAGAGTCTCCCAACTGCCTGCCCACCAAGTGGGGCCTGCAACAAGGCGCAAGGGGTCGCCGCCTCTGCCTCGACTAGAAGAGGCACCTGACACATTTGACAAGGGTCGCACAGTGTTGTAGGTGCCCACCACAACCTGCAAAGTGTTCACACCAAGAGGCAATATGCATGAACCGCCATATGATAGCTATAAAGGAAATATGTAACCCTCAAAGCGGGAGATCGACTCCTAGTGAGTACAGTGGATACTTGGGAGGGGCTTCTAGCGAGCATAGTTCATACTCGTGATCAAGAAGAACACAAGACGTAGGGCTATTATCCTCCAGGAGGCCCGAACTTGGATAAACCCTTGAGTCTCCACATTCTTTAGTAGCATTAAACCGAATCCAAATCCACCATATCACTCCCAATCAACACACGTACTTTTCCCTGGCCGGATCTTAAAACAGGGGTTCCCTTGAATCTCTCCTCCAGGTGCAAACTACCGACAAACACCTACCAACCTTGGCCTCTACCTAGTGGTGTTCCCGTGTTGATGTGCTTGTGCGGCGAACCTTGCAAGGTGGAGGTGTCCGGGGAAGAGGGAACTTGGAGGCAGAGGTACTGGATGTGTGCGAACTATGCGTTTGATCCTACACCTGAGATGAGGCGCATGGGCTTGTTTGTGAGAAATGTGTACATCAAAGCAGTTTGTTTTATTTATGACAAATTATCTATAATATATTTTTGAACCTTATAGACAAGTTCTTCAAATGTGGCAGGAAAAGTGTCCCCTCCCACACAAAGGGACTTCCTTTCCCTACCGCCTTTCCTCCCTTAGGGTTGAAACCCTACAATTCGAAGAAATTTGTGGATGCAACACTTACTGGGATAGTTCTATGTCAAAGGAATCTCCTCAAGAGGAACTGCCCCACCATCATGTCTAAGTGCTAATTGAGCATAAACCAAACTTCGCACATGCTCATTACCAATACCAATGTTCCCAACAAGAGAGACATTGTGTGGTTGATGGGTGAGAGCATTAAGCAATGGATGCACGATCACGTCCAAACTTTTCAATTGACTCTTTGTTGCCAATCTCACATAATTATTCCATTGACTGTTACACCCAATTGGGATGATGTGCCTCAGATTGTTGGGTAGAGCACCTAGGTAAAGTACAATGTCATCATCATGTCCATGACAATGTAACTCCTCACTAAAACTTGGTCTATCATTGAATAACATAAGAACACTATGCATCTCAACAAGGCAGCATATCTGATGGAAACCAACCCACCCGTGCAAACTATGCAAACTCCAATCCTGTCCACAGATCGTGCATCCATGGCTAGGGATGCAAGCAGGTGCGGGCCTGCCTGCCAACCTGCGACGCCCGTCCTGCAAAATTATACTTGCGGCCGCCTGCAGACACCTGCATTTTCCACGCCGGCCTATGCGCTTAGCGCCTGCAAAACCTATTGGGCTACGCGGGTGAGCTGGCGGCACCCGCAAAAATGCCTGCAGAACCTGCAGGTTCCGCGCATGGCATCTAGGACTGGGATCCAGGAGTATCGTCGCATCCTGCAGTCCTCCGGCGAGCGCTTGTTGACCTTCTAGTTCTCTGCTCTTGTGGCTCATCACGTCGTCACTTGCTCACGATCCTCTAGGCAATCATTTGCTTCCCCGCTTCCTCCTCCAGGGGCTCTCGCTCATTGCTGCCCTTCCATCTTCTCCAATAGAGTTTTCTTCAACAATCTAGCTTAGCTTGTTGTGTGTGAGGTTGCACGAGTTGAACACACGCAGGCCCCTACAGACGCCCGCAGGGCGTTTGTCTTTTTCCTGCGAAGCCCAGCAGGATGATGCGGCACTGCAAAAATGTGTCGGCAGGCTCCTGCAGTAATAGTTTATTTATCTAGCAGACTCGTGCCGATAGTCTGCAGACGCCGGTAGGTACGCCTGCTTAAATCCTTATCCATGGCTCCCTGTACAGGTGGGATCCTTATGCACTTAAGCCCCCCACCATTACCTTTACTAATCATATTTTTCTACATAACTCCGTCCTTCAAATCAAGCCACAGGATCACGCAACACCAGATTGGCGCAGGGTGATTTTTTCCTTGCAGACATGCGCCTCCACAGGGTCGCATTGTTTTGTTTCCAACCGGAGTAGCACCGCCGCCCGTGGTCGAACGTCGCCCGTCACTCGCGAGCAAGCCCCTGTGCTGGAGCCTGCAGTCCATCGATGTCATCTTTCTCCCCGCACCTGGCTAGCACATGCTGTCCATTTTTACGCCAATGCTATCGCTCGTGTTTCTCCCTGCACGTGGTCGCGCCGTCGCGCGAGAAACGGTTCATCAGCGCCTGGAGTTCCTACGGCCATCCACCATGCCCTGAACATCAGACACAGTCTCCTGCATCTTCACACGCTTGAAATCGGCTCGCACCGGTGTGTCCTCCCCGCTCTCCTTGCCGTAGGCCATCTCCATTGGCGGCGGTGCATCCTCATCCGTCGTTGCCCAGCTTCGTTGGCTGCAACGCTGCGAAGAAAAGGGGGGCAGACGAGGGTGCGGTGACGAGTGCAGGGCGGCAGCGCTGCTCGCATACGTGGTGAGAGGAGATGCGGCGAGACTGCGAGAGGGGCGAAGGCGCACGTCCGCGATGAACAAATCGCCCTGCACCAATCTGGTCATGTGGCTTTTTTTCCATGGAAAGGGACTTCCTTAAACTCAAAGGTTCAGCAGCTTCGCTGGCCACAAGGTTTGTTACACAGGGCGGTGTGAGGTCCCAATGGACGCCATCACCTTGATTAAATAAACATCCCTCCGCACCAGGGCACGTGCCACCCTATTACACAATCTAGGAGCGAAAATGCATCGGTAATCACTAAAACTCCCAGCAATCAGGGACTTGAGCTGGTAAATGAGTTCGCCCGCCTTGGCCAATCTATAGGAGTCATTTTCAAGGGCCTATTTCAACGTCAGGGAATCCGTCTCCAAGATGACCCTGTTAACACCCTTGTTAATTGCCGCCTGAACCCCTGTACACACGCATGCACTTCTGCTATGAAGGTGTCGCGGATATGTTTTAATGACCCTGCTCCAGCTGCAATTACATCTCCTTCGTCATCTCTGATCATGTAAAGATGGGAGGAACGGGGTGCCCTTTGAGGTCCCCAGTTACGTGTTAAATAGGGCAGAAAGAGCCTCTGCCGTGGCCATACAACAACCTCCTAAGATCTAGGAGATACACCTTGTGTTACAAGTTACTTCATATACAAGATATGCTAGCCTAGCCTATCCTAAAAAACAAGATAACAGATGAGATAACAGCTCGTTTAACACCCTCCCTCAATCTCAGCCATTAACAAGGTTGAGATTGTGTCTAAACTGACGAAGCTTGGCAACTGGCAACGCCTTGGTGAACCCGTCGGCTACCTGGTCACCTGAGGCAATAAACCGAATGTCCAAAACCTTGTTAGCAACTCTTTCTCTCACAAAATGATAGTCAATCTCAATATGCTTCGTCCGAGCATGAAAGATGGGATTTGCAGATAAATAATTAGCGCCAAGATTGTCACACCACAACCGAGCTACTCTTGCATGAGGAACGCGGAGTTCAGTCAAAAGCTTTTGAACCCACATCATCTCAGTCGTCGCACTGGCAAGGGCCTTGTACTCCACCTCTGTTGATGAACGAGAGACTGTTGCTTGTTTCTTTGTTGTCCAAGAAATAAGATTGTCACCAAGAAACACAGCAAACCCTCCTGTGGATCGACAATCATCAACATCTCCTGTCCAGTCTGCATCAGAGAAAGCACTGACTATTCGACACCTGGACTTTCGAATCCGGAGATCAAAATTGCTTGTCCCTCTCACATATCTCAGAATACGTTTAACAACGCTGAAATGTGTCTGGTGCATGCAAAAATTGGCATACCTTATTTACAACAAAACTAATATCAGGCCGAGTCAACGTCAAATACTGCAATGCACCCACTAGACTTCTATATCTGGTACAGTCAGCATCCCCAGGCTTGTCACCACCACACACGCTTAACTTATGATTGCTAGGGAGCGGAGTATCAGCCGGTTTACACTTATCCATACCAGACCGAGACAAAATATCTTTAGCATATTTACCTTGTGACAATACTAGGCCATCCGAGTCTCTCTTAACTTCGATCCCCAGAAAATAATGATGGTCACCCAGATCCTTAAGTTCAAAATCCTTCTTCAGATCAGAGAGCGGTGCTTTGATTGCTTGTTGTGAGGAACTGGCCACAATAATGTCATCAACATAGACTAAGATAAATAACGTATGACCACCTCTGCTATAATAGAACAGAGAGGTGTCTGCTCTTGGCGGTTTGAATCCCAAGGATATCAATTTTGCACACAGTCTGGCATACCAAGCTCGGGGAGCTTGTTTAAGTCCGTAAAGGGCCTTCTCCAGTTTACACACATACCCTGGATGTGACTGATTTATGAAACCAGGCGGTTGATCCATGTATACTTCTTCATCAAGGACACCATGCAGGAAAGCATTTTGAACATCGAGTTGACGCAACGACCAACCATTTGAAACAGCTAGAGCAAGAATGAGTCGAATTGTTGCTTCTTTCACAACAGGACTAAAAGTGTCTTCGTAGTCTATCCAATACCTTTGCTTAAAACCCTTTGCCCCTAACCGAGCTTTATAACGATCAACCGAGCCATCTGCCTTGCGTTTCACCTTGTACACCCATTTACACCCGATGATGTTCTTGCCCTTGGGACGAGGAACAAGCTTCCAAGTGAGATTCCGTGCCAACACTTCGTGCTCTAGGTTCATAGCTTCAACCCACTTAAGGTCGCTCATAGCTTTCTGTACGGTCGTTGGTTCTTCACCAACTGAGTCAGCAAGCATGCCCCATCTCACGCAGCCATCTGTGTAGACCTTTGGCTTGGTAATACCTCTTTGGAGTCGTGTGACCGGTCTTGATGCATCAGTTGAACCAGAGGCCACATGATTACCATCTGGTGAGGTTGGCGTGCTGGATCCATCAGCAGCCACAGTAGATCCCACCGAGTCAGCTGCTGTAGAGAAGTTTGCAGGCGTCGGAGGCGGATCTGGTACGGTAGGCACGTCGGCAGCCACTGGTGGTGAGGAGCCGCTCGCGACCACAGAAGATCCGAGCGGCGAAATCAGCTCCGCGTCGTCTTGCTGCAGGGTCCCTGCGCTGCCACCTGCGACGGGATTCAGCAACGATCCCGATGGCGATCCGCCACCAGGTGCTGCCACAACGATAGGTAGATCTTCCTGCTGCTGTTCCCTGGACGACGGCACATATGATGACGACTTTCCAAACTAGCCCCTGACCTGGAATTTTGATCATTTTGCTCCAGATTTGCTTCTGCATCATTATTGTGTCCTCCATAACTCGAAGGAGCATCAGTAGATTCAGGAGGACCCATACCATGTCTATAGTCATTAGTTCCCCCGAAGTCATGTAATTTTTTTCGAAGAAGAAGAATCTCAACACGGAGTCTAGATCCGGCGTTGGGATGTGGAGAAGCAAAGGGGAAAACTGACTCATCAAAGACCACATCACGTGATATGTACACGCGCCCTTCCTTTGGTTCAAGACATTTATACCCCTTATGTAGATTGCTAAAACCAAGGAAAACACATTGTTTGGAACGGAACTCAAGTTTCATTTTGTTAAATGGCCTGAGATTAGGCCAACAAGCGCTTCCAAAGACTCGAAGATCAGTGTACTCAGGTTCTTTGTCGTATAGCCGGAGAAAGGGTGTTTGATTATCTATGACTTTGGATGGAAGTCTATTAATGAGATAGACAGCATGAAAAAAGGCTTCTCCCCAAAATTTTAGAGGCATGCTAGCTTGAGAGAGAAGGGTAAGGCCAACTTCTACTATATGCCTATGTTTTCGTTCTGTGGATCCATTTTGTTGGTGTGCATGCGGACAGGATACACAATGGGTGATGCCAATGTGGTTAAAAAACGAATTGAGGGATTGATAGTCCCCACCCCAATCGGTCTGAACTGATAGGATTTTGCAATTGTGTTGTCTTTCATCCATGTTTTTGAAATCATGGAACACTTGGAAAACTTCAGATTTGTGGTGCAAAAGATAGATCCACACGAACTTGCTGTGGTCATCTATAAAACTTACATAATAATTTTTCCGTCCAACTGAAGTTGGTGCCGGCCCCCACACATCTGAAAAGACTAAATCAAACGGTCGTGCTGAAATCTTGGCAGACCTGGGGTAAGGTAGCTGATGAGCCTTCCCCTATTGACATGCATTACACATATGCCCTTTATTTGTATCCTGAACAAAAGAAAGTTTATGGCGACTAAGAACACTATGCACTACTTGGGATGATGCATGTCCTAGCCTATTATGTCATAGAGACGTCGTCGGCCTAACAACACCGAGGACTTGTTTATTTGAAGAGGACTCAAACGAAGATGATCGCATCGGGTAGAGGCCCCCTTCACACCTGCCTCTGAGGAGAGTTCTCCTCGTCTCCTCCTGCTTGACCATGAAATGTCGAGGATGAAATTCAACAAACACATTGTTATCATTGGTAAACCGATGAACAGACAAAAGATTCTTTTTGGCTTGCGGAACATGAAGAATGTGTTTTAATCTAAGATTAGTGGAAGGGGAACGTAATGTACTGTGACCAATGTGCATGATCTCCATACCTGAACCATTTGCAGCATGCACTTGTTCACCACCGTGGTACTTGTCACGAAGGCTCAGGCACTCAAGATCGCCTGTGATGTGATCGGTGGCACCGGTATCCATGTACCAGTTGGTGTCAACTCCATACCACGAGGTTGTCGCATTCGAAGCTGACTTCTGTGGGGGGCGGAGTAGTTGGAGTCGAATCTCTTGAAGCAGCGAGGCGCCGGGTGGCCTTCCTTGCCACAGATTTGGCAAAACACGCCCGGCTGGAAGGAGCTGCGTGTGCCCTCGCCGTTGTTGCCACTGCCGCGGGTGAAGAAGCCACGGTTCCCGCGTCCTCCGTTGCGTCCGCCGCCACCACGTCCTCCACGGGAGGAGTTTCCACCGCCACCTTTCCCTTTGGTGGCCAGGTTTGCGCAGGACTGGACGCCTCCGTTGGGCATCTCCAGGCGTTGCTCATGAGCTATCAGCTGCGTATGCAGCTCGGCGACGGTGATGGGCTCAACTCGTGCTGCTACGGCCAACACGATTGAATCAAAGTCCTGATCCAATCCTGTCAGCGGGTAGGACACGAACTCTTCGTCTTCAAGCTTGTGACCCGCCGCCGCCATCTCATCTACTAAGGTTTTAATCTTGGTAAAATACTCGCTAACAGATGAGGTACCTTTGGTGGCCGATGTGAGTGCCATGCGCGTGCTGATGATCTTGGCACGAGACTGAGATGCAAACAGCGCCTCAATCGCAGCCCAAGCTCCCTTGGCCATCGTCTCTGTGTTGACGTGACCAAGGATCTCCTTGGAGAGGTTCGTGAGCAGGTAGCTGAGGACTGTTTCTTCCTTCGCCACTCAGGCGCCATGATCAGGGTTGACCACCGGCGCCTCATCTTGATCATCTGGTTTCTTCTTGGGCAAGAACTGAGCCGGGGGCTCAGCATTGGCATCAAGCCAGTCGGCGAGTTGGGCTCCTCACAGCACTGCAAGGACTTGTGCTTTCCATGACTGGTGGTTTGTGCAGCTCAACTTTTCCGAGACCGGCCGCAGAAACATGGTCAAGGAGAGCGCAGCCGAGAGCACGGAGGAGGAGGAGGCGAAGGCCATGAGGAAATTCCGTTGGGAGATAGGCTCTGATACCATGTGAAGATGGGAGGAACGGGGTGCCCTTTGAGGTCCCCGGTTACATGTTAAATAGGGCAGAAAGAGCCTCTGTCGTGGCCATACAACAACCTCCTAAGATCTAGGAGATACACCTTGTGTTACAAGTTACTTCATATACAAGATATGCTAGCCTAGCCTATCCTAACAAACAACATAACAGACGAGATAACAGCTCGTTTAATAGATCACATATCCCCAACTGCCTTCTCCTAGACGAGCAAAGAAGGCTCTATCTGAATTTACTTTCAGCCAGTCATTAGGTGGCTTGGCCCATTGTTTTCTTGCATTATTTGGCACTGCTGCATCCTTCTTATGGAGGGCTATAAATTCGTCAGAAAGTTTGTGTACAACAAAGGCAAGATCACTAGCTGTTCTTCGTCGTTCTCCTTCCCCGACGGCATTTCTTTCACTCCACCATAACCAGACAGTAGAAAAACAATCTTCATTTTCAGGCCTTCTTCCAATTGCAGGATGTATGACGCCACATCTCTTGCTAACTCTTGGCTGCCAGCATGCATCAGTGATCTTCAAGGCACAGCTCTCCCCGAAGATGCTTTACATATTTGCAGTTGAAGAACAAATGGCCCCCATCCTCTAAATTTCTGCTGCACATCACATAGCATGTGCTCTCCATTTTTACTCCCCTTCTAGCCAAGTTCCTTCTCACAGCCAAACTATTGTGGGTGAATCACCAAAGGAACTGCTTCACGTTTCCTAGACCTTTTAAGTTCAAAATGATTTAACATTGCTTCTTTTCCAATATGTTGTTGTCAGCAGTTGATATTGCTCCTCCTCGTCCGTTCCTTCTCAAGTGTTCTCTATGCACCTTGTAGGCTGAACGTATAGAGAACATGTCTTTCGTATCATAATGCCAAGCCACCAAATCCTCGAGGTTTGTGTGCACCGGGGTGGCTAGAATTAATTAAGCATCTTGGGGGAGAAAAGTTTGCACCACCAACTCTTCATCCCAGGTACCTGAAATTGTATTTGGATCGATCAATTCAGCCACCTTTGTCATCAGTGAGTTTCCTTTGGGTGTAATCGGCTTCCTTGACCATTCCCTCGGTAACCAAGGATCTTGTCACACCCTAAAATTTCCAATTTCAGGATGTGAATAGAAAGAATAATTAAATAACGATGTTATCATAATTTTAAAAATTTTCCAACTTATTTTTCTTTACAGGGAATATAGTATAGGAAAAAAATCCATTGTTTGATTTTCTAAATTAAATAAAAAGTTGTGAGTGTTGCATTCATGCCGATGCATCTTGGTGTTTCTTGAGTGCAAAAGGTTTCAAAAATGTGTTTAGGTGCTATCCAAATCCTTCCGAGAACTTTTCGGATTTTTTTGGGATTTATTCTCATTTTCCTTGAGCTATTTCTATTTATTAGAAGGCTCTAAAATATTTTTCATTAGCTTCAAATATTTTATTTGGATTTCTCGTGACCGAACCTATCGGAGCCCCCATTCTGCCATGGGCGAAATACTCTGAGCTTCCTCATTCAGTTGAGCTAACACCACCATATATATGCATGTACTCTTTCACTCAACTATATCCATGTAACTTGAAATCCATGTGTTGGTGTTTTATGTGGCATGCCCTGTTGTTTAAATTGTTGCACTTATAAGCCGCGAGGGATCAGTGCAAGTTAAACAAGAGTACAACACCATGCATGCCTGTACGAGAGAGCAAGCCACCACATCTGTTTTTCCTTTCTATCAGCCTATTCTTTTCGTTTCTTTCCTTTGTAGCCCAGCTAGCTTAATTTGATGTCCACAAAGAGGTCATTTTGTTATTCTTTTTTCTCTTGTTCAGACTGCTGGTCGTTAAAGGTGTTGTGTCGCTGTGTTGCAGGACTTGCTCATCAACTCCTCAAACTCTTGCTGAGTCCGACCCGAGCCGGACTAGAGTTCGTGCACCGGCCACCCCGCTACCCTAGGGTTTCGCGTCTATAAAATTATCGTCCACCTCCTGCGCCGCATGCCACCATCGTGAGGACGAAGCTCCCGCCGCCGCATTTCGCCCTGCACATCTGCGCTGCACTCACTCATTGTCGATAAATCTCTACGCCGCCGGAAACTGAAGCCGAGGGAGCTACACGATCTGCTGATGGCGTCCACGTCTGCTCGCACAGTGCCGCCTCTAGAGCGCTGCGGTATTCTCGTTGTGCCTACCGCCGCCCAGGGGAGCAAACGAGCACTAGAAGAAACCTCCACACGAGATCAATCCGCACATCATCTACCGACCGTGCGGAGGGATCGATGCATCTTGTCTCTATTTCGGACGACCATGTCATCACCTGTAGATCCTCCGTATTGTTGGACGGCTCTGCGTATCAAACAGCCCCGCGTGCAATGCATGTTCAATCATCATCGTGGCTGCTGCCTTGGTGCTACGGTCTGCGCGTCAATCATCTTGAAAGGCAGATTGACTTCTCTCCGAAGCAATATTCACCGGCCATGCAAATCTATATGTGGTAATTGTCAATGCTCTTAGTAATGTGCATGGTTAATAGCTACTACTACGATCTAATCTCTTTGTTTTCCTTGTGCAACAACTTCGTGACGCAACCCTAGCACGCCGTCGCTCAACCCCTGAGCCGCCGGCATTGATCTGCATCGACTTCACCATTCTATCCTTAATTCCTCACGCCAAGGTCTTCTACACCGAGCAGTCGGCTCACTTGAAGTCGTGCCGCCAATCACATCGTCGTCGTCTGACTCGTCCGGCTCCGGCTGAGTTCGTCGTCGTCCCTGCTGCCTTGGCCATGCACGCCTTGCCAAACCTTCCAGACGCTGGCATCGCGGTCGAGCAACCAACTGATGGGCACGTTAATCAGCTAGTCTTTCCAACCCTAGCAAAATAATCAATCGATCCTTGCATGCTGGCATCCTATGTGCATAGAAGCAATGACGTACTCGATCGACATGCAAGTGATGTTTATGCAGTACGTATAATCTCTTCTCCATATTTTACTTCGAGTGATCTTTAGACCTATCTTGATGTATAGAATAATTATTTATCATCTATAAAATCTTTCCCCACAAATATGTTCAAACCAATTTATCTATTCATTTAATTTCTTTCTCGATATTGCTCCATGATGACATCATCCTTACATCTTGTTCTATCAGCTATCCTTTTTATCTAAAAATCCATATCTTTCTCGTTTTAACTCCGTTTTCAGCGATTTCTTCACTCACGTGTTCGTGTCAATGTGTAGATTAGTTTTGTACCGCGTTTTAGTAAGTTTTATAATAATTGGTGTACTGTTCTTAATTTAGAGTGTTTGGTTGCTAGAATATGTGTGCTCTGGATGTTTTGCTTTGGATGATTGATGCGAGTAGAACGAGCGTGGTTCAAGAGCTTTGAAGAGAAAGAGGTTGAAGATGTGTCCTTGAAATTACTTTGGTTAAAGGGAAGTGTGTCCTTGATCTTTTGTCCTAATAATGTGTTTAATCACTCATTGCATATGCTTGCATTAATTTTGATGGGTTCCTATTAAGGTTTGCCTAGTCTTTATCATCATTCCTTGTCAACCTGGGTTTATCTTTTTGTTGGCTAGCTATGCTTAGTTGCTATACCTGGGTTATGGTGGTTTTCATGAACAATAATGATGAATCATGCTATACCTTTATGTTATATCTTTGTTTGCTTAATACAAGACCATATGCTTAATCCGAACATGGAGAACCACCCAGGAAAACTGTACAACCACAAGGCACATGGCTCTGCCTTGGCTGAATAACTAGAGACTTTAGTGTTGTAGCAACCTTACCTGAAAGGGACAAATGGGAAGGTGTTGACGAAGTATAGACTCGCTCTAGTAGGGAGTTGGGCTTTGCTAAGACACGATACCTACTAGGGGACTTTATGCCCCACTTCGTCCTGAAACCTAGTGGGTTGTTGCGCATTAGAGGATCTTCGTAAAGATCTCGTAGCGTCCCTATGCAATCACACCTCGGTAGTGTGGTATGATGCTTGTCCGACATCGCATGGTTGGGTCCAAAACTCTTTGGGGTTTTTACGCGACTTGTGGGTAAAGATGTACAACCTCTGCAGAGTGCAAAACTAATCGATTAGCCGTGCTCACGGTCAAGAGCGGCCTGGATCCTCACGTGATAAGTGAACTTAAAGATGAACTTAAATCGTGCTCTCTGGTCATGCTTGCCATATGCTTATGGCGTATTTCTTACCTTATGCTTAATTGTGGTTGGTATGAACTTATACTTTATTAGTAATAAGGTGCTAATAAAATTTGATCAACTAAAATGCTAAATGCTTATAGCCCAGTCCACTATAAAGCCTTTGCATTCATTCTTTTCCCCACACTTGCTGAGTACGACAAGTGCTCACCCTTGCTATAAACGATGTTGCTCAGAAGGAGGAAGTTGATCTGAAGCCTTGTGAAGATGTTGCTGGTGCTAGGCGTACGCAACCCCCAGTAGACTGCCTGTGATGTTTGGAGCCTTCGTTTCCAGGATAAAGTGTAAATCTCTGATAATCTTTCTTTTTCTTACGTGATATTGTTTCTGTATACACTTATTTGTCACTATATGCATGAAACTTGATCCTGGCATGCATATAGGTTTGCACTTGGTTTTCTTCAGAAAAGCGGGTGTGACAGAGTGGTATCAGAGCTGTATCGACTGTAGGACGTAAGCCTAGTTAGCGATGGATGTTTCCTAAGGTCTCTTTTCATCTAAAGTCCCTTCTTACCCTATCCTTGACCCCTCTGATGAATTATCTCTCATCTTAACCATCTTCTTATCTCTATACCATGAATTCTTGTATATTTATCTTCACTCTCCTTGAACATTTCTTCGATCTCAATTGTGCATTTTTTCAAGCAATAACACCCCCTTGATTTACTGGTGGAATTGTTACCCTTAACATTCTATCTGTTCGCGCAGCTCTCTGACACATCAGTGCTGTTTTAATTTTATCTCAAGCTATAGAACTCCGATTGACATCAAATCAGTTGGGTTAGCTCCAGAATTTCGTATATTAATTCCTTTCCAAAATTCAGCAGTATTCGTTTTGTATCCATGGAGATACATACGAATTAGTGGAGCATTCAGAATCTGCCAACACTGCTGACATAGCCATCTTGTTTGATTCATATCTCGAGTTCTAAACCTCTGATTGAGGTGATTCCAGTTGCGATGAACTCATAATTTCGGCCTCCTTGATCTGGGAAAAATACATTATTTATGGATATCCTTGCTGGGAGCCACATCTGATCTATTAGGAGGATACCCTCTGACTTTATCAAACAACGTGTAGTGTCGTTCCCTTTAGCTATGCCTTGATTGGTGAATTCAGTGTTTGCATGATGATGCTTGGTTTTATGAACTTGATTGATTCGTTTCATTGAAGTGAGTGTTGGTGTATTGTGGGTCTTATATCTGCAATGACATCAGTTGCCTAGTTGGGTTTCTCTTTTGTACCTTTCACATCCTTGTTGTCTTTCTTTCTCTCTACCCGGATCAAATGAAGTACTTCAGAAGAAGAAATTAAAGCGCACACCAATGCCAACAAGCAAATGCTACTGCTACCGTCGTCATTTAGAAGTGAGAAAGTTGAAGATAAGAAGATTTCACTCTATTTTCTCTCCCACCTTGCGCTTGCTACTATCCCACCTAGCTCACTCTGATGAAGGCCCCAATGATCAAGACAAGATGAGGAATAAAGATCCTACAAGCCAGACGACAAAAGAAGATGATCGCCTACCTACTTCGATCGCAATGTTCGTGTTTATCTCCCTCCTCCTTGCTTCTTCTTTTTTCGAATCTCGGGATGAGATTCCGTGTAAGGGGGTAGATTTGTCACACCCTGAAATTTCCAATTTCAGGATGTGAATAGAAAGAATAATTAAATAACGATGTTATCATAATTTTAAAATTCTTCCAACTTTTATTTTTCTTTACAGGGAATATAGTATAGGAAAAAATCCATTGTTTGATTTTCTAAATTAAATAAAAAGTTGTGAGTGTTGCATTCATGCCGATGCATCTTGGTGTTTCTTGAGTGCAAAAGGTTTCAAAAATGTGTTTAGGTGCTATCCAAATCCTTCCGAGAACATTCCGGATTTTTCTGAGATTTATTCTCATTTTCCTTCAGCTATTTCTATTTATTAAAAGGCTCTAAAATATTTTTCATTAGCTCCAAATATTTTATTTGGATTTCTCGTGACCGAACCTATCGGAGCCCCCATTCTGCCATGGCCGAAATACTCTGAGCTTCCTCATTCAGTTGAGCTAACACCACCATATATATGCATGTACTCTTTCACTCAACTATATCCATGTAACTTGAAATCCATGTGTTGGTGTTTTCTGTGGCATGCCATGTTGTTTAAATTGTTGCACTTATAAGCCGCGAGGGGTCAGTGCAAGTTAAACAAGAGTACAACACCATGCGTGTCTGTACGAGAGAGCAAGCCACCACATCTGTTTTCCTCTCTATCAGCCTATTCTTTTCTTTTATTTCCTTTGTAGCCCAGCTAGCTTAATTTGATGTCCACAAAGAGGCCATTTTGTTGTTCTTTTTTTCTCTTGTTCGGACTGATGGTCGTTAAAGGTGTTGTGTCGCTGTGTTGCAGGACTTGCTCGTCGACTCCTCAAACTCTTGCTGAGTACGACCCGAGCCGGACTAGAGTTCGTGCACCGGCCGCCCCACTAGCCTAGGGTTTCGCGTCTATAAAATTATCGTCCACCTCCTGTGCCGCGTGCCACCATCGTGAGGATGAAGCTGCCGCCGCCGCTTGTCGCCCTGCACATCTGCGCTGCACTCGCTCATAGTCGATCAATCTCTACGCCGCCGGAAACTGAAGCCGAGGGAGCTACACGATCTGCTGATGGCGTCCACGTCTTCTCGCACGGTGCCGCCTCTAGAGCACTGCGGTATTCTCGTTGGGCCTACCACCGCCCAGGGGAGCAAACGAGCACCAGAAGAAAGCTCCACACGAGATCAATCCGCACATCATCTACCAACCGTGCCGAGGGATCGATGCATCTTGTCTCTGTGCCGGACGACCATGTCATCACCTCGTAGATCCTCCGTATTGTTGGACGGCTCTGCGTATCAAACAGCCCCGCGTGCAATGCATGTTCAATCATCATCGTGGCTGCTGCCTTGCTGCTACGGTCTGCGCGTCAATCATCTTGAAAGGCAGATTGACTTCTCTCCGAAGCAATATTCACCGTCCATGCAAATCTATACGTGGTAATTTTCAATGCTCTTAGTAATGTGCATGGTTAATAGCTACTACTACGATCTAATCTCTTTGTTTTCCTTGTGCAACAACTTCGTGACGCAACCCTAGCACACTGTCGCTCAACCCCTGAGCCACCGGCATTGATCTGCATCGACTTCACCATTCTATCCTTAATTCCTCATGCCAAGGTCTGCTGCACCGAGCTGTCGGCTCACTTGAAGTCGTGCCGCCGATCACATTGTCGTCGTCTGACTCGTCCGGCTCCGGCTGAGTTCGTCGTCGTCCCTGCTGCCTTGGCCATGCACGCCTTGCCAAACCTTCCAGGTCGCTGGCGTCGCGGTCGAGCAACCACCTGATGGGCACGTTAATCAGCTAGTCTTTCCAACCCTAGCAAAATAATCAATCGAACCTTGCATGCTGGCATCCTATGTGCATAGAAGCAATGATGTACTCGATCGGCATGCAAGTGATGTTTATGCAGTACGTATAATCTCTTCTCCATATTTTACTTCGAGTGATCTTTAGACCTATCTTGATGTATAGAATAATTCTTTATCATCTATAAAATCTTTCCCCACAAATATGTTCAAACCAATTTATCTATTCATTTAATTTCTTTCTCGATATTGCTCCATGATGACATCATCCTTACATCTTGTTCTATCAGCTATCCTTTTTATCTAAAAATCCATATCTTTCTCGTTTTAACTCCGTTTTCAGCGATTCCTTCACTCACGTGTTCGTGTCAATGTGTAGATTAGTTTTGTACCGCTTTTTAGTAAGTTTTATAATGATTGGTGTACTGTTTTTAATTTAGATTGTTTGGTTGCTAGAATATGTGTGCTCCGGATGTTTTGCTTTGGATGATTGATGCGAGTACAACGAGCGTGGTTCAAGAGCTTTGAAGAGCAAGAGGTTGAAGATGTTCTGAGCAAAAATGGTTCAAGAGCTTTGAAGAGCAAGAGGTTGAAGATGTTCTGAGAAAAAACTACTTTGGTTAAAGGGAAGTGTGTCCTTGATCTTTTGTCCCAATAATGTGTTTAATCACTCATTGCATATGCTTGCATTAATTTTGATGGGTTCCTATTAAGGTTTGCCTAGTCTTTATCATCATTCCTTGTCAACCTGGGTTTATCTTTTTGTTGGGTAGCTATGCTTAGTTGCTATACCTGGGTTATGGTGGTTTTAATGAACAATAATGATGAATCATGCTATACCTTTATGTTATATCTTTGTTTGCTTAATACAAGACCATATGCTTAATCGGAACATGGAGAACCACCCAGGAAAACCGTACAACCACAAGGCACATGGCTCTGCCTTGGCTGAATAACTAGAGACTTTAGTGTTGTAGCAACCTTACCTGAAAGGGACAAATGGGGAGGCGTTGACGGAGTATAGACTCGCTCTAGTTGGGAGTTGGTCTTTGCTAAGACACGATACCTACTAGGGGACTTTATGCCCCGCTTCGTCCTGAAACCTAGTGGGTTGTTGCGCATTGGAGGATCTTCGTAAAGGCCTCGTAGCGTCCCTATGCAATCACACCTCGGTAGTGTGGCATGATGCTTGGCCGGCATCGCAAGGTTGGGTCCAAAACTCTTTGGGGTTTTTACGCGACTTGTGGGTAAATATGTACAACCTCTGCAGAGTGTAAAACTAATCAATTAGCCGTGCTCACGGTCAAGAGCGGCCTGGACCCACACATGATAAGTGAACTTAAAGATGAACCTAAATCGTGCTCTCTGGTCATGCTTGCCATATGCTTATGGCGTATTTCTTACCTTATGCTTAATTGTGGTTGGTATGAACTTATACTTTATTAGTAATCAGGTGCTAATAAAATTTGATCAACTAAAATGCTAAATGCTTATAGCCCAGTCCACTATAAAGCCTTTGAATTCATTCTTTTCCCCACACTTGCTGAGTACGACAAGTGCTGACCCTTGCTATAAACAATGTTGCTCAGAAGGAGGAAGTTGATCTGAAGCCTTGTGAAGATGTTGCTGGTGCTAGGCGTACGCAATCCCCAATCGATTGTCTGTGATGTTTGGAGCCTTCGTTTCCAGGATAAAGCGTAAATATCTGATAATCTTTCTTTTTCTTACGTGATACTATTTCTGTATACACTTATTTGTCACTATATGCATGAAACTTAATCCTGGCATGTATATAGGTTTGCACTTGGTTTTCTTCGGAAAAGCGGGTGTGACAGATCTTGCCATATATTTATGTTGTTTCCATCCCCAATTCTCCAAATTATACCATTCTTCAGGACCTCTACTCCTTTCAGGATGCTGCGCCAGGTGTATGACATGTTATTAGTTGGTTCGGCCTTCAGTATATCACTCTCCAAATAGTACTTTGCTTTCAAGAGTTTGGCACAAAGTGAATCCGGGCTATGGATCAGCCTCCATCCCTGCTTTGCTACCATTGCCATGTTGAAAAATGGATATCTCTAAACCCAAGACCACCCTCCATCTTAGATCGTGTTAATTTCTCCCAACTGATCAGTGAATTTTATTATCCTTATCCTGATTGCTCCACCAATATCTCCCAACATTACTAGAAAACCCTCCCTTTAGATGCGCTATATTTAGAGTTAAACACACTTTATTTCGTCTTTATGGCTTTGTAGATACACTTTGAAAAAGCGTGTTAGAAGCATCTTCGCAGGGACCGTGTCGGGATCCATAGAGACGAATCCGTTAAGCGTGTCTACTTGCATTGATACAATTTTAAAGACACATTTATATCATGCTTAGTGGTGTAGTTACGTAGTATAGTAACGCTTCATTGTGTGTTGAGAAATATAGAGACAAACTCCTAGATACGTTTATAAAACGTCCACTAATTTATGAAAAAATAAAACATATTTCATTTTAGAGGACACCTATACATGATTATGTATGTGTAATATGTTTGGTGTGCAAGATTCCACTAATTTATGAAAAATTAAAAGAAATATTTCATTTTGGAGGACACCTATACCGTCTCACCTACACAACAAATCTGACTTACATAAGTATGTTTTACTTTTGTGTTATCCTATAAAGAACCATTATGACACTTATTTGATATGCTTCATGACGTTCGTACATGCTTCTCACAATCCAAAGCGTGTATAACCATGCATCATTTTGAAACTTTTCTAACAATCATGTTAAAAAATATCTTTACGTGGCTATAGACATTGTTTGACACGTATTGTAGCATGTCTTGACAATAATGATGCTTTAAATCATGTCTAACTTCGTGTCTTTTTAGATGATTTCAATAGCGTGTTAAAAAGTATCTTTATAAGACTACTAACAATGTAAGCGTGTCTAATATCGTGACACTTATGTTATCAAAATCGTGTCAAAAAGCATCTTTATGCACTGACATAGAAACACTTTCAGGGTGCGTTGCTACTATAACGTAGCTAAAAGGGGGTTTTCTAGAAGTGCAATCACTGTGCTTATTTGATCACATATTTCCTTAGTAAGATCAAAGCAGCCCATGACAAAGGTTGGAATTGCTTGGGCAACAGCCTTAACGAGGACTTTTTTCCCTGCCCAAGAGAGCATCTTTTCTGTCCACCCTTGCATCCTTAGCCAAATTATCTCGTTCAGCTACGCAAACACCGTAGTTCGGCATTGTCCTACATGCACCGGCAATACCCAGGTACCTATCATTCATTGTTTACTTGTCGATATTTAGTGCTTGCGTCACTTTGACACAATCAGACTGCCTGGTGTTTGGGCTGAACAATATGGCCGACTTATCCTTGTTAATCATTTGCCCTCACAGGCAAGGACGGCCAAAGTCGACGACCGAAGTCAACCTCGTTGTGTGGTGAGGGAAGGAGGGGGAAGGAAAGGAGAGGGAAGGTGTGTGGGTGCCAGTTTCTCCGCCGCCGCTAGCTGCCGCCGCCGACAGCGTCGACGGTGGCGGCCGAGAGCTGTGGCGGCGGGTTCAGGCGGCGTGGTTGGGGACTTCAGTTCGCCCTCGCGGGAGAGCGACACAAAGGCAGAACGTTTTGTGTGGGTGTTAAGGCATAAAACTCGAAACCCCAGAGACTCATGCTTGTTTGGTTCCCAAGTCCTAACATTGACATACTTTTGAATTTACTTAACCTAAGCAATCTGGCAACGTGTCGCTCTGAACACGAACAAACTTCGAAAAGGGTCACTGATGAGCTAATGCCACATCCCCAGGAGAAGCCACAACGCATAGAGTCACGAGTCACAAGTGTCTTAGAACGGGTGTCTTCCTAGTTCCTACGGCAGCGAAGCTTAACTTGGAGGAAAACTTAAATTAATTCATTTTAGGTGTCATTAAAATCTCCAACTTGAATCGATCACCAATATATAATATACTGGATGATGATGCCCCGCAATTCTCATCCAAGGAATAGTTTTTTTGACAACCGCAAACATAATATATTCAGCATCCAAGTTACAAACAAGTCCTCTGAAGAAGACGATGTTACAAACAGGTCCTAAGACCGGATAAGCACAAACACAACAGATGCGGTAGCTTTGACGAAATCGCCGGCGATGAGCTGTAGGGGCGCCGGAGGCGCTTACAGCGGGGCGGAAGGACTGCTCAAGGCTGTTGCAGATGGGGCGACCGAGCCGATTTAGCGTATTCCACATGATTGAAGAATAGGTTGCTTACCGTTGCTGGAGGTACAAGACGAAGCTCGCAGTCGGATCCCTGGGGGAGGCGAGGTCGTGGAACCAGCATCCGGTGACGAAATGCCCGGAGTGAGCCTGGATCTGCACTAACAAAGGATGCCTGGTGGACGGCGTGGCGGAGGGGAGCGGTGGTGATGTGTAGTCGAGGGAGAGTAGATCTCCCGGTCAATGCGGGAGGGGCGGCGGAGATGGAGAGGAGAGATCCACGGGTGGAGGGGCGGTAGAACTTTATTTAAACACACTTGAACAGCGAAGGTGGCGGCGACGAGGAGGCCAAGAAGGCTGGGGACGGCGGCGGCGGCGGCGCAGCCAGGGTGGTACTTACCATGGAGGGAAAAAGCCATAAAGGCAACTGCAAACTAAAAAAAGGTAGATAAGTATTAGATCTACATGATTAGAGGGGTCCCCTGCCCTCTACTCGCCGCCGGCGAGGTCGCCGGAGGGGAGAGAGGTGGGGCCCGAGTTGGGCTGGCGGAAGGAGCGAGGTTGGGGGACGCTTCGAATGGAAGGAGGAAAAAGGGTCAAAAGGGCTTTATCCAAGGAATATTTGAACACTTGAGCACGTTGGTGGTGTGGTGACGTATAGGCGGAACTGGCCGCTGACAGGAACAGCTTTCCCAAAATACTTGAATTTCTTCCAAAATCCCATTTGCCAAGCAGATTAAATAACCACCTTATATATTTTCACCAAATTTCTTGTATACCAAGTAGCAACTGCGTAATGGATTAATGGTAGGAAAAAGTCTATTTTTGACCATTCAACTTTTGCTAAGTTTGGTTTTGGTCATCGAACTTCCAAACTGGGTATCTTTGACCATCCATCCATCAAAACCGTTCAAATTTGGTCATTAGGCTGTTTTAATGATTGGTTTCAACTTTTTTTATGTACATTTTAGTCCTTGATTTAAAATGATTACTATTTTTTCTCGTATCTCTGAATTTAGTAACGTTTATGGACATGCTTCGTAATAATGAAATGTATGTTTTAAAATGTTTTTAGTAACATTTTGTAATTTTTTGTTTTACTTTTCTTATATTATTTTTTTTACACAATAAAATAAGAATAATATAACAAATAATGATAAAATATTATAATATTTGAAAAGATAAAGCTCACCATTATGAACGTGTGACCACAAGAATCATCTAAATCAGACGTACTGACAAAAAAGTAATAATCATTTTAATATCTAAGGACTAAATTATAAATAAAAAATTTAAAATCGCTCATCAAAGCAGAGTGATGCCAAATTTGAACGGTTTTGATAATTGCATGGCCAAAGCTACCCTGTTTTGAAGTTCGATGGTCAAAATCAGATTTTAGGGAGAGTTGAATGACCAAAATTGAACTTTTTCCTTAATGGTATTACCCATTTACCGGACAAAACAGACCAAGTTGTTTAAGGGCAGAACCTACATCGATTTGATGATTCATATGAGAAGTGCAAGAGCAACTCCAATAGGCTCACTAAATTAGACTAGCCAAATTCACATTTACCTAGTCATTTTGCTAGTATTCTTCCTCTATATTTTCTTTTCTTCTAACAGACTAGCTAAAATGACTAGCCATCCCACAACTAGGCCCACATGTCAGCCGCACGAGGGAGGTGGGAGCAGAATGGGACCGCGCGGGATGTGGTGGGGCTGCGAAGGATAGCTAGCAGAGGATGCTAGCCATCTTTGGCTAGCAAAGAGACAAGTTTAGCTAGCGAGGATAGCTAGCGGGGTGTTTGACTAGTATGTTAGAATGCTGTTTTTGTTGATTTTTTCATTTTTTAGCTTAGCTAGTCTTTTGGAGTTGGTCTAATGTATCTTCCTTTTTCTTTTTCCATTTTTCTTCGTTCGTTGTCGCTGCCTGCCGCACGTAAAGCCGTAAAGGGCCGGCCGCCGTGCGATTCCTGCGTGCCCGGCGACGGCGTCTGGACGCCCTATTGAGCACGTCACGTCGGCGCGTTGCTCTCAATTTCGCCGTGCGGTGGTCATTAGTAAGAAGAGTAACACCCTTATACTAATCCATTCAGATAAAGTAACACACGCATAATAATATTAAATTCGACCTCAAAAAATTGACCAAATTAAACTGCAGCTGTGACACGCTAAAACCTTGTGCCAAAACGAACATTATAAATTCGCCGCGAAAACCTTCGTTCATGGAGGCAGTGCACGCACAGATTCAGCTAACTAGAATTCTAGAAACAAGAGCAGTGTTGGGGAAGTTGGCCTTCGGAAGCCTCGCCCACGTCCGGCCATGCTGACGATTTTCGGTCCGCGTACGGCTTCGGTCTCGCGAGGAAACCTTCGCGGTACGGGTGTTAACAGAAACGCTAACACTGCTCATGTTACGTGAGGATTGTTGTGCAGGGATGGTCTCACATGGCTGTGCCGGCCTTCGGTGCCGAAGGCACGGATGGTTGTACTCCGGTGACGATGGTTCGAGAGAGCCAGGAGCGCGCTGCGCCGGCCGGGAACGTCGCGTCCGGGACCAGCAGCGGCACGGGCGAGACGCCCGGAGTGGCGCGATACGTCCAAGGCGGGATCGCACTTCGGCGCGCCGAAGGCGCGGCGATCCCGGGACACGTGGCTGCCGCCGACGTGTAAAGAGGGCTCCGTGCAAGGCAGAGACAAGAGGTGCCGCGTGTAAAGGTGTTTCGGCCGTACGAAGACACGGCGGAGGCTCCGTACGACGCGGGGACTTACTGTTATACCCTTGTAAAGTGCTTAAAGCCGTTTGTCAGGAACGGAAAAGGTGTAATTGAGGCAAATGACTATGCCCGGGGGTCTTCTATAAATAGTGAACCCCTTGTAATGAGAAGAGAGTACCGAAGGCGACTGCAGTTCTTTCGGTCTTCGGTCTGCTAAGTGTTCCC
The DNA here is from genome assembly GCA_947561735.1 of Cenchrus americanus. NCBI lineage: Eukaryota > Viridiplantae > Streptophyta > Magnoliopsida > Poales > Poaceae > Cenchrus > Cenchrus americanus. The sequence goes on from OX387240.1 coordinate 201,564,952, forward strand.
TTGTTTCCTTTTCGTGTTATTAAGTTTCTGCTTCTTCCTTCTTAGCGCAACTAGAAGTAGCACCTTTCGCGGTAGCAAGCTGAGGGAGAGAGAGCTCAGGGGGCTATTGTGTCGGCGTCCACCCTTCGGGCCCGATCTCCACCAACAGTTTGGCGCCCACCTCGTGGAAGAATCCAAGACCACATGGCAAGGACACGTTTAGTAGGCGCCGAAGCCACAACGGCTCAGGCGTCGATCCCTCCACTCGCATCGGAGCCCGCCAACCCATCTGCTTCGGTCGTCCAGCCTTCGGCGGGGACCGGTGCTGGGCCGAGCGCCCCAGAGGTAGAGCACACTGCTTCGGGGATGTTCGAGGTCAGCCTCGAGGGGCTGGGGGCTTCAGCGCAAGACATCGAGGCTCTTCGAAGGATCCGGGCCCTCATCGCAGGCAAGTTTGTGCCGGCTCGGCCCCGAGCGAGAGACGCGTCCATCCTCGTCGCGGCGCGGCCATCCCGGCACCGGGATGCGGCTCGCCCCACACCGCCTCCGACGCCATCGACTTCAACATCAGGCAGGCCGAGCGCTACCTCGCCATGCCGCAAAGCCGGATCGGCGGCACGACGCCGCCACGGTGTGGACCAGGAGCGTCCCGGTGGTTGGTGGATGACCGCTCCTTAGTGATGAGTGATTGACAACGGGTGTTGGACCGACTCTTGGCTTAGTGCGCGGGTGTGAGGCTGCGGCCTAGTTCGTGTTGTTGCGAGGTGAAGAACGGGCGCGAAAGGTCTTCGGCCTTGAGGGGCCTCCGGGAGATGGAGAGACAAGTAGGCTCGGTTCGAGGGACCCGGTGGACGGCGGGGCCGGGGTGCGGGCCACATGGTGGCGACACAAGCAAGACGAAGTCATGGACAAGTGAGCCGGTGCACGGTGGCGGTCAAGTCAAGTGGTTTGGCGGGAGGCCGGACCGGGCACGCGGGGTTTGGTGGTTTGCCCACAAAACCATCGGCGGACGGTTTCTTGGTTTGGGCCTCAAAACCAAGTCCGAGGGCCCAACACGACGGAGACGGGATCCGGGCGTGTCGGGAAGCTTCGAAGCGGAGGACACGCGGCGGGATCGCATGGCTTGCGTCGGGAGGACGCGGGGTGCGGCAAAGGCGTGGCCGTCCGATGGCAAGACCCACAAACATTACCAAAATGCCCCTACGTGGGTTGTATCGCCAGTAGTGTAGCTAGGGGTAGTCGAGTCATTTACCACTCCGGCGGGACCTGATATATAAGCCTGGAGTGTGTGTTGATGGCTTCCTCTCTCCGTGACTTAGGGTTTCATTTCCCCCCTTCCCTTTCTTATTTTCGTAGCTATTTTCCTTCCTATTTTCTCTAGGCTAGCATGAGAGCTTCATGAGAGATTTGTTGAGAGGGATGGATGCTAGGGCGGCATGCTAGACCTTGTGAATCTTTCCTGGTTTGTATAGAAGATTCGGGGTTGTTTTTTCGTGCCTTTTTGTGCCTATTTTCGTGCCTTTGTTCTCGGTGTGATTCCGCGGATTTGAGTGAGTTTCTTCCCGGATTTCTTTGAGGAAAACATGGATAGATGTCTTGTGCATCTTTGTGCTTGATCTTGTGCCCTCAAACGCCGGAAACTACTTCGATTCGTGAGTTTCCGTTCGGTGCTCTAGGTTTTGGTGGTGCTCAAAGGATTCGCGATTCCCGGTGATTTAGGGAGTTAGGAGGCAAGATTTTTGGGCTATAGCATCCTTGTGTGACGCTTTTCAAGTACCCAAACCCTTGTCTCCACGGCTTCAACCGTTTGGGAAATCCGATGATGATTTGGGGGAGTTGACTTTCGAGGTCGGGCATTTTTACTGTTCGTCCGAGCCTCGCGGACGGTCCGCGGCCTCTGGCGGACGGTCCGCGCGGGTCCGATTCATCCCGTGTTCTTCGTGTTCTTGCTCGTCCTTTGTTTCGATCCGTTGTGATTTTGGTTTTTGGTTGGACGAAGTTTCGGACGGTCCGCGGTGTCGGGCGGACGGTCCGCGGGTGCTAGGCGGACGGTCCGCGTGCTCCCCGCGGACGGTCCGTGACACGCGGGTGTCTTTGGGTCGTTCCGTGTAAATTAACGGACGGTCCGCGGCTAAGGCGGACGGTCCGCGGCCGGGTGCGGACGGTCCGCGATACCGGCCGGACGGTCCGCGCGGCTCTTGCGGACGGTCCGCCCCCCCTTGCGCGGACGGTCCGCCGAGCTTTGTGTGCTTTGCTTCTTGGTTCGATTCCTTCCTCCCTTTCTAGTGCTTCCGCGTGTGCTTTGAGGAATCGTTCCTAAGGCTAGAGGTTGATCCATAACCTCGTGGTCTTGGCGATTGGTGCGTGATTCGATCCATCGCTCGTGTGTGACCGGGATTTGAGTAGGACATAGGCCGGGTTCTTTGGGAAGAATTTTTACCGGCTCCTATTCACTCCCCCCTTCTCTAGTCGCCATCGATCCTTCAATTGGTATCGAGCTTGGTGCCGGATTCTTTACGACTTTGACAAGTCTCGAATCCTAAGATGGCGTACGTTGAGCGGGGCGGTCCGCCGCACTTCGATGGCAAGGGTTACCACAAGTGGGCGGCTCGTATGATGATCTTTCTTCGAGGGAAGTTTGTTGGATTTTATTGTGCTTGACAAGACATATGCTATTCCGGTCAACATCCATACTCTTATGGTGACCGATGCCGATGCCAAGGCCAAGTATGAGGCTAATGCAAAAGCCGTTGATCACTTGTGCCGGAGCTTGTGTGATCCAGAGTTTGAGCGTGTTCGCCATTTGAATCTTGCTTGGCAAATTTGGGATAAGTTGTTGGTTGCTCACGGTGGTGATAACCATGTGAAGGCTCGCCTCTTTGTCTCTTACCGGATGCAATATGAGAATTTCACTCCACTTCCCGGTGAGGACATTGATGCGATGTTTCAGAGGTTCACCGCCATCGTGAACAACATGAAGGCAAATGTTGAGGATTTTCCGTATTCCGAGCATGATCAGGCTTTGAAGCTTTTGCATGTTTTGGATCCAAATGTTTGGGGTGCTAAGGTTGAGGCCATCAAGGAGTCTGGGAACTATTTGACTATTGAGTTGGATGACCTCTTTTCTAAGCTCAAGTCGGTCGAGGTTGACGGGGAAGTTGCTATCCAAGCATGAGGGCTCGGCCGACCATAGTCTTGCTCTTGTGGGAGGATCGAAGGGCAAATCTAACCCTTCCCCGTCGACGAGTTTTCTTTGTCCTCTCTTATGTCCATTCCAGATGAGGAGTTTGATGTGCTGGCCGAGGAGGAGCTGGCCTTGCTCTCAAGAAGGTTTGAACGACTACATGAGAGTCGGAGGAACGCAAGGTGGAGCTCAGGGACGTGCTACAAGTGTGGCAAGCGTGGACACTTCATCGCCGAGTGCCCGGAAGCGGAGGAGAACAAGTACAAGGTGAACGAGTACAAGGCGCACCCGAGGCGTGAAGACAAGTACTCCTCCAAGGGCAAGCACTTCAAGAAGTCCAAGAGCAAGGACAAGGACAAGCGGCGACCGAGCAAGAGCACCTACAAGAAGAACAAGGCAAGAGCGATGGTGGCCGGTGCGAGCGACGTCGACTCAAGCTCAAGCGAGGAGCGATCCAAGCTCAAGCGGCGAAGATGAAGATGCCGGGAGGCGCGGTGGCAAGAAGAGTGCAAGCGGAACCTCGGCGGGGCCGAGTTGTGTGGCGCTCGAGGTCTTTTGTGGCATGGCCCATAGCTCGAGCGGCAAGAAGAGTGTGAAGGAAGACGGCGACTCCGACTCGGAGGATGAGGTAAACCGTGATCCCGACTCTTTGCTTGCTTGAGATTGCTAGGTTGAATGGTTTGCTTGATAACCGTGATAGTGTCTTGAGAGATGCCAAAAAGATGAGGAAAGATCTTAGGGCTCAACTTGAGAATGCTAGTGAGAAAGTAGGAGAGTTAGAGTCAAAATTGCTTGAATTGAAACTTGAGAATGACTCTTTGAAACTTTCTTCTACTCCTCCTGGTGATGTTGAATGTGTTGAATGTGATGCTTGGTTGAATGAGATCAAACTCGCTTAATGAGAAGAATGCTTCTATTTTGGCTCAACTAGATGCTCTTAGGACTGAACATGATGAGCTTAAGGCTAGACCTACTTTGCTTGGTGCTTGCAAATCATGTCCTACTATGCATGCTAAGCTTGTCGATGCTCGTTCTACCATTAGTTTTTTGGAAGCATCTTTGAAATCTCCTGTTGCAAATGCATGTTCTAGCTGTGATGAAGTCACTTTGCGTAATCTTGAACTTACTTCCCGTTTGGATGTCATCTATGAGGAGAATGACTATTTGAGGAAGGTGTTGGGTTGGTTGTACGGGCGGGAACCTCAATTGAAAATCATGATTGAGGAGTTCAAGAGAGCTGATGGTCGTGGTTTGGGTTTTGAGAAGTTGGGTGAGAAAGTGGGAGAGAACGGTGGGGAGAGTGTGTACGAGAAGTGTGTTGAGTCTAACCCCGGGTTCGAGGTGATCGGAGAGATCCAAGTCCCACTCCCAAAAGCACCCAAGAACTCTTTCACACCAAAGCCCAACCACCTTTGCAACAAGCTTGACACAACCCAAGATCCACCCAAATTCCCACCTAAGACAAATGATTTCCAAAAACTCGTGAAGTTTGTGGGTGAGAAGGGTGAGAAGCCTAGAGAGAAGCCGAACCAAAACCAAAACCCATCCCCTTCGGGTGTGAGTATTGTGGCAAGGAGAGGCATCTTGCGAATTTTGCTACAAGAGGAAGAGGGATGAGAGGCTTGCTAGGGAGCAAGCAAACCGGGACAGTATCGCCGGCCACGCGGTATTCCCGAGCCTAGAGTGCCACTTCCACGGGGTGTGGGAAGTGTGAGGAGTGTTGGCAGGTTCCCACAGAGAGGTGGTGGTGAGAGGTTTGTCGGGAGAGATGATGGTGTGCATCTTTGGTTAGAGGTTTGGTCGGGCTCGTGGTGGTTTTGCTGGACGTCCTCCTACTCGTCCTCAGTACGGGTTTAGGAGAGATGATCGCAGCTTTGGGTTCCAGAGGAACTACGGACCACGTTTTCCCCCTCGTGGTGCTCGTACTCCTCCCATGGGACATGGGAAGTTTGGTGGCAAGGGAGTGATGTTTGCTAACCCCTCTTTTGAGCGAGATGGCTCGACAACGGTTTAACTTTCTCTGTGCTAACCCCGGTGTCGAGTCGCTAGCTCATTCTCGTTCTTGTTTCGGCATTTGCGGGCGGGGAGGCTTGGAGAACATTTGGCCGATCGACTCCGGGTGTTCTCGACACATGACCGGAGATAAGAAGTGGTTCTCCAGCCTCACCCCAGTGAAGGAAAAGATGTACATTACATTTGGGGACAATGGACGAGGTAGGGTGCTTTCAGAGGGTGTTGTGCATGTGAGTGACAAGGTAACGTTGAAGAGAGTGGCTCTTGTGAAGTCTTTGGGTTTTAACTTGCTTTCGGTTTCTCAGTTGCTTGATGAGGGTTTTGAGGTGCGTTTCAAGTCGGCGAGTCTCGTTTGCTTGATTCTCGAGGTGATCTTGTACGTATGATCATCCCCGAGGGTCGATTTTCGGGGCTGATTTCTCTCGTTCCTTGGGTCCCTTTCATTTGTTTGATGGGCGGTCCGTCTTCTAATTTGTGGAAATGGCATAGGCGGTTGGGACACTTGAGCTTTGATTTGGTTTCCGCTTGAGTGGTCTTGACCTTGTCCGAGGATTGCCGAAGTTGAAGTTTGAGAAGGATTTGGTTTGTGCTCCTTGTAGGCATGGTAAGATGGTAGCCATTCCCCATCCACCCACGGACCGATGTCATGACCGAGCGTCCGAACGGAGCCGTTGCATATGGACCTTGTTGGGCCGGCTCGAGTTCGCTCGGTGGGTGGGAAGTGGTATGTCCTTGTTGTGGTGGACGATTACTCTCGCTATGCACGGGTGTTCTTCTTGGAGGATAAGAGTGAGACTTTTGGCTTTGTTCGAGATGCGATCGTGAGGTTGAAAAACGAGAGGCATGGGAATGCTATTCGAGCTATCCGCGGTGATAATGGCTGCGAGTTCAAGAACTCTCGTTTTGATGGCTTTTGTCGTGATCTAGGTCTTGAACATCGGTATTCGACCCCTTATGTGCCCCCTCAAAATGGAGTCGTGGAAAGGAAAAATCGGACTCTTTGTGAGATGGCTAGGACGATGCTCGATGAGCACGGGACTCCTAGGAGGTTTTGGGGTGAGGGCGGTCAATACGGCTTGTCATGTCTCCAACCGGATTTTATTGAGAGCTTTCAAGAAGAAGACTGTTATGAGCTTATGCATGGTCGGGCACCCAAGGTGAGTCACTTCCGAGTTTTTGGCTGCAAGTGCTTTATTTTGAAGAAGGGAAAACTCGACAAGTTTGAGGCTAGGTCTAGTGATGGTATTTTCTTTGGATATGCTAACCACTCTAGAGCCTATAGGGTGCTTAACCTTGAGACTAACAAAATCATGGAGACTTGCGAGGTGACCTTCGACGAGACAATGCCATGTACCTCTCTTGGCTTTGAATGTGCGGGTGATGAAGAGATGGCCGAGGACCTCTTTGAAGAGGAGAAAGATGAAGCCGGAGATGATGATGGGGAGAACCATGCGCCCGAAGGCGAGCATGTACCCACTACTTCCCCTACGACCACCTTGGAGCATGGACCGTCTACTTCATGGACAACGACGGTGCAACAAGAGGATCGGGCGAGAGAAGGCGAAGTTGAGGGGGAGGTAGTCTCGAGGCGTGAGGCTCCCGGCGGATTCAAGAAGTGCATCCTCCGTCGAAGATCATTGGAGACATCAATGAACGCACTACACGGTCGAGGTCCGGGAATTCCTCTCATTTTGCTCATGCTTGCTTTTGTTGCTACTTTTGAGCCCAAGGACATTGGACATGCTTTATACGATGCAAACTGGGTCAATTCTATGCATGAGGAGTTGGAAAATTTTGAGAGGAACCGGTATGGGAGTTAGTTGAACCACCTCCAAATTGCCATCCCATAGGAACCAAGTGGGTTTGGAAGAACAAAGAGGGAGAGAATGGGATGGTTGTGAGGAACAAGTCCAGACTTGTTGCTCAGGGGTTTAGTCAGAAGGAGGGGATCGACTACGAGGAGACCTTTGCTCCTGTGGCCCGTCTTGAGGCAATTCGGATCCTTCTAGCCTTTGCCGTGGCTAAAGGGTTCAAGTTGTTTCAGATGGACGTGAAGAGTGCTTTTCTGAATGGGGTCATAGAGGAGGAGGTGTATGTGAAGCAACCCCACAGGTTTGAGAGCGAGTTGTACCCACACGGGGTATACGGGTTGAAAAGGGCTCGTATGGGTTGAAACGGGCGCCCGTGCTTGGTATGGGAGATTGAGAGGTTTTCTTTTGAGCGAGAGGGTTTGTGATGGGTACCGTGGATAGAACCTTGTTTCTCCTCAAGCATAGGAACGACTTGTTGATTGTTCGGATTTACGTGGATGATATTGTCTTTGGTGGCTCGTCACATAACCTTGTTGCCAAGTTTGCGGATGAGATGAGCGGGGAGTTCGAGATGAGCATGATGGGCGAGTTGCGGTATTTTCTCGGGGCTGCGATCAAGCAAGTGAAGGACGGTACATTTGTGCACCAAACCAAGTACACGAAAGACATGCTGAGGAAGTTCCAGATGCAAGATGTGAAGCCGATGTCGACTCCCATGGGGAGTACGGCCACTTTGGATGCGGATGAGGATGGAGAACCAGTGGACCAGCGGGAGTACAGGAGCATGATCGGCTCCCTCCTCTACTTGACGGCGACGAGGCCAGACATACAGTTCAGCGTGTGTCTGTGCGCTCGTTTTCAGGCTTCGCCGAGGACGTCACATCGACGGGCCGTCAAGAGGATTTTTAGGTACCTACGATCCGCCCCCGGTCTTGGCCTTTGGTATTCTTCCTCCTCGACTCTGTCTCTTCATGGTTTTTCCGATGCGGATTTTGCTTTGGTTGTCGAGTCGAGAGGAAGTCTACTTCGGCACTTGTCGGTTTCTTGGTTCTTCGTTGGTCTCATGGTCTTCCCGCAAGCGGTCGAGTGTAGCTCCCGGTCTACCACGGAGGCGGAGTATGTTCTTGCCGCTAGTTGTTGCTCCCGGTTGTTGTGGATTTCATACACTTTGAGAGACTTTGGTGAGGACCGCACCCAGATCCCACTTCTTTGTGATAGCACCGGTGCCATAAGCGTAGCCAAAAATCCGAGTGCTTCACTCCGAACCAAACATATAGAAGTGAGGTATCATTTCTGAGGGACAATGTGGAGAAAGGAACCATTGTTTTGAGCCATGTCCCTACCCAAGATCGGCTAGCCGATATCTTTACAAAGCCTCTCGACCAAGCTACATTTGTGCGCTTGCGGGGGAACTTGGGGTTTGTTGCCCTTTCTAGTTGATTCTTGGGGGATTTCCTTTTTGTACCATATGTATCATACCATGTTTTACTTTGATGTATATACATGATTTGCTTGATGTATAAACCATGGTAGGATAGCCATCTTGTCATATATCATGTTGCATTTGTGTCATATTGCATTTTAGGATGATGAGCTTCTTTCATATGCCATATTTGAGTCTCTTTGGCTATTTGTGAGATATTGGTTATATGTGTGGAGAAATGGTGATGTGAGGCTATGCTCTTGGAATATTTGAGATATATGTGTGGTGAGATAGCCCCTTTTGAAATAAATGCTAAACTTGACTAATTTTCGATGAAATTTGCTCCACTCGTGTGTAGTTGTGTATCCATGTCACGAGTTTGGTCTAAATGTGCTTTTCATGCTTAGATTGTGCTTGGATGCCTGTTCTTGCATTTGGGCCAAAGGCCGGATATCATTGTGAATGTTTAGCCTATGTTGCATTCATGGGGGAGCATAAGCTTCTTTTTGCCGCAAAGGCACTTCATGTACCATGAAATGAATTAATCTTGAAAAGAAGTGCATAATGCTTGAAAAATGCTTCATCCATCATGTCTATGTTTACAATATCTTATCTTTCACATATGGGTGCAAAACATGTTGCATGATGTTCACCGGTGGAGAAGTCTCCCCGAAGTGGACACATGGCTCATGAGCTTTGACATGACATGCTTTGCTTTATGGGTGTTTGCCATGATCTTTTGCTTTGAGAATTTGATATCCTTGTATGATCTTTAAATGGTATGCATGTTTGTGGCTCAAGTGTGACATGGATAGGCTTTTACATGTGAAGCGAGTCTTCTTTTGGTAAAACTGCTTAAATCTGAAAATTTTGCTTTGTCACATGCTTGTATTTTCATATATTACTTGTGGCAATGCTTTGACTATGCTATGATTCATGTGTGTGATCTTTGTCTCGTTTTTAGCCTTTGACACTAGATTTGGCCTATTTGAGAAGCTCATGTAGATTGTTTATATGCTTTGCTTTGCATTTCTGCATTTTCACCTTGATTCATACATTGTCAACAAGGGGGAGAAAAGGTGAGCTTAATGAAAATTCAGAAAAAGGTGAGCTGAAATTTGGAAGTGTGCATCCACATGTTTAGGGGGAGGCATTTGTTCGGGGGAGCCTTCTTCTTGTTTTCGGTGTGGATTTTGTGCTTTGCTTGGCTTGTGACCTTTCTTTGCCTTTCTTCGGTTTTGGTCATGAGTTGAGCTTCTTCGTTTTTCTTTCGTCTTTCTTTATCTTTTACTCTGAATTTCATTTCGCGTTGTGTGTTGTCAATGCACTCATCAAGGGGGAGATTGTGGACCGGGAGCGTCCCGGTGGTTGGTGGATGACCGCTCCTTAGTGATGAGTGATTGACAACGGGTGTTGGACCGACTCTTGGCTTAGTGCACGGTGTAGGCTGCGGCCTAGTTCGTGTTGTTGCGGGTGAAGAACGGGCGCGAAAGGTCTTCGGCCTTGAGGGGCCTCCGGGAGATGGAGAGACAAGTAGGCTCGGTTCGAGGAACCCGGTGGACGGCGGGGCCCGGGTGCGGGCCACATGGTGGCGACACAAGCAAGACGAAGTCATGGACAAGTGAGCCGGTGCACGGTGGCGGTCAAGTCAAGTGGTTTGGCGGGAGGCCGGACCGGGCACACGGGGTTTGGTGGTTTGCCCACAAAACCATCGGCGGACGGTTTCTTGGTTTGGGCCTCAAAACCAAGTCCGAGGGCCCAACACGACGGAGACGGGATCCGGGCGTGTCGGGAAGCTTCGAAGCGGAGGACACGCGGCGGGATCGCATGGCTTGCGTCGGGAGGACGCGGGGGGTGCGGCGAAGGCGTGGCCGTCCGATGGCAAGACCCACAAACATTACCAAAATGCCCCTATGTGGGTTGTATCGCCAGTAGTGTAGTTAGGGGTAGTCGAGTCATTTACCACTCCGGCGGGACTCGATATATAAGCACTGGAGTGTGTGTTGATGGCTTCCTCTCTCACGTGACTTAGGGTTTCATTTCCCCCCCTTCTCTTTCTCATTTTCGTAGCTATTTTCCTTCCTATTTTCTCTAGGCTAGCATGAGAGCTTCATGAGAGATTTGTTGAGAGGGATGGATGCTAGGGCGGTATGCTAGACCTTGTGAATCTTTCCTGGTTTGTATAGAAGATTCGGGGTTGTTTTTTTGTGCCTTTTTGTGCCTATTTTCGTGCCTTTGTTCTCGGTGTGATTCCGCGGATTTGAGTGAGTTTCTTCCCGGATTTCTTTGAGGAAAACATGGATAGATGTCTTGTGCATCTTTGTGCTTGATCTTGTGCCCTCAAACGCCGGAAACTACTTCGATTCGTGAGTTTCCGTTCGGTGCTCTAGGTTTTGGTGGTGCTCAAAGGATTTGCGATTCCCGGTGATTTAGGGAGTTAGGAGGCAAGATTTTTGGGCTATAGCATCCTTGTGTGACGCTTTTCAAGTACCCAAACCCTTGTCTCCACGGCTTCAACCGTTTGGGAAATCCGATGATGATTTGGGGGAGTTGACTTTCGAGGTCGGGCATTTTTACGTTACCGTCCGAGCCTCGCGGACGGTCCGCGGCCTCTGGCGGACGGTCCGCGCGGGTCCGATTCATCCCGTGTTCTTCGTGTTCTTGTTCGTCCTTTGTTTCGATCCGTTGTGATTTTGGTTTTTGGTTGGACGAAGTTTCGGACGGTCCGCGGTGTCGGGCGGACGGTCCGCGGGTGCTAGGCGGACGGTCCGCGTGCTCCCCGCGGACGGTCCGTGACACGCGGGTGTCTTTGGGTCGTTCCGTGTAAATTAACGGACGGTCCGCGGCTAAGGCCGGACGGTCCGCGGCCGGGTGCGGACGGTCCGCGATACCCGGCCGGACGGTCCGCGCGGCTCTTGCGGACGGTCCGCCCCCCCTTGCGCGGACGGTCCGCCGAGCTCGTGTGCTTTGCTTCTTGGTTCGATTCCTTCCTCCCTTTCTAGTGCTTCCGCGTGTGCTTTGAGGAATCGTTCCTAAGGCTAGAGGTTGATCCATAACCTCGTGGTCTTGGCGATTGGTGCGTGATTCGATCCATCGCTCGTGTGTGACCGGGATTTGAGTAGGACATAGGCCGGGTTCTTTGGGAAGAATTTTTACCGGCTCCTATTCACTCCCCCCTCTCTAGTCGCCATCGATCCTTCACACGGCAAGTCGCTCGACGCCGCCCGCACCGACACCGACGCCCGCCGCGCATGCCGCGCCGGCGGCCCGGCGGCTCGCCCGGCTCACCCCCGCGGGCCATGCGGGCTCGGTGGATCAATGGAGGCGGCGAAGGACGCCTCCGAAGGGCAAAGCATAGGCCACCGCCAAGAGAGGGGGCAGGTGCACGAGCACTTCGCTCCCGACGACGCACCACTTCGCAACGTTGTCCCGGTGTCCCCGCTCTCGGTCGAGCTCGAGAGCGCGCCGTGGCCTCGTCGTTTCAACGCCAACACCCTGCCCCAGTACGACGGAGATTACGATCCCAAGGAGTTTGTGATGAAGTTCGAGGCGGCGGTGGAATCCAACGGAGGCGACGCCACTACGAAGGCGAAGGCTCTTGTGCTTGCGCTCAAGGGAGAGGTCCAGTATTGGTATGCGAACATACCGAAGGGGCATATAACATCTTGGTTCCGGTACGCGAAACAAGTTGCTATCCGGCTTCAAAGGTATGCGGGTCGAAGAGCAAGACTCCAACGACCTCGTCAACATGTGTGTCCGGGGGGACCGCGAGTCCTTGCAAGAATACATGCACGGGGTTGTCAAGGCGGCGGCGCGTGCGCCTACGGTGTCTGAAAGCAACATCATCGATGCCATCGTTGAGGGCCTGAGGGTTGAAAACTGCCAAGATGTGCTCGACAGAGTCAAGCCGAAGTCTCTGCAAGAGCTATTTGAAGTTATGCAAGAATACTGCAAGTCCGACAAAGGCCGCCGCTGGAGGCTCGACCGGGCAAACGCAGCAAAGAAGCAGAAGCAACAGGGGCAGTGGGACCAGCCGAAGGGGTGGCAAAATCAACCACCGAAGCAAGCAAACCGTCAGATCAACAACGTGTCTGCGCCCCGACCGAGAACCGGCACGGGGCGGCGGGCACAAGGGCGGATACAAGCATAACGAGGGGCCGAAGCCGCAGCAGCATAATCCGCCTCAGCGGGCCGGTGGTGAGCGGTTTTTCTGCTGGCTCCATGGAATTGATGCCCAGCACCACACGCCCCAGTGTCCCTCGGCGGTCAAGATGAAACTGGAGTGGGAGGCGGAGGAGAAGGCGAAGGCAGAAGGCATGGATGTGAATCATGTCATGAAATACCAGAATGCGGGTCAGTTCAGGGCCCTGCCACCACCATACCATCACCAGCCTTACCAACCTTCGGCACCTGCGCATGCCTTCCACCCACCGCAATCGTATACACCTTCGGCGCCGCAGCTGCTTCCGCCCCCTCCCGTGCACGCGCAGCAATCTTCGGTTTTCGTGCCTTCGTGGCCGAACACGGCCGCCCACCATCCAGCACACTACACCCACACCCAACCCCCACTTCCGCCCCCACCAAAGCAAGAGGCCCCTGACTCTAGCAGCTCGGGGATGACGGGCATGGTCAACATCATCAACGCAATCTCCAGTGGATCCAATGAGCCGGTGCATGAGACAAAGAGGCAACGCCAAGGCTACTACCGAAGCGTGTCGCACATCTGCTCCGGCAAGTACTTTCACTTACCATGGTCCCACATCCCCATAACCTTCACGACAGCTGACATTCGGCTGCAACACTACCCTCACAACAATCCGCTCGTCATAAGGGCTAACATCGGCAAGAACACGAAGTACTACTTCGGCAATGACGTGGGGAGAATCTTGGTGGACAACGGCAGTTCAACGGACATTCTGACCTGGCAGTGCTTCACTGGCATGGGGTTCAAGAAGGAAGACTTGAAGAAGGCAGAACACCCGCTGTACGGTTTCGGCAACAAGAGGATCAAAGCCCTAGGCAAGATTGATGTCAATGTGTCCTTCGGCCAAGATGCTACTATGAGAACCGAGGTCATAACCTTCGATGTTGTTGACTTCGCATACCCGTACAATGCCATCTTCGGCCGCAACACCATCAACAAGTTCGCAGCGGTCATCCATCAAGGGTACCTGCTGATGAAAATACCAACGGCGGCGGGGGTAATCTCAGTGTATGGCAGCCAGGAGGAGGCCCGAAGAGCCGAGCGCAACACGTTGGTCCACAACAGACAGGTCCATGTCATCAATGAAGACGAGAGCAATGAAGCTGCAGCAGCCGAAGAGCAGAAGGCCGAAGCCCAAATGAGGCAGTCCATGAAGGGGGCCGAGGCTGAGCGCATGAAAGCTGTCGATGTCACGAAGACAGTCCCCCTATGTGCGGACGTGCCAAGCAGGACCGTAATGATAGGCGCCGAAATCAGCACGGAGGACGAAGACCGGCTCTTGCAGTTCCTTCGTAACAATCAGGATGTGTTCGCATGGTCCAAGTCTGATTTGACGGGCGTCCACCGTTTGGTCATAGAGCATGCGCTTAACACTGACCCAAGGGTCAAACCGAAGCTGCAGAGGCAGCGGCCGATGTCGGCGAATAGGGTCAAATCTGCGGAGGCCGAAGTGCAAAAACTGCTCGACGTGAGAATCATCAAAGAAGTCCAATACCCCATTTGGGTGGCAAATGTGGTGATGGTGCCGAAGAAGAACGGCAACATGCGCATGTGTATTGACTTCACAGAGCTCAACAAGGCATGCCCGAAGGACCCTTACCCGCTGCCAAGGATCGACGTCATCATTTATCAGGCCGCCGGCTGTGACATGTTGAGCCTCCTAGATTGCTTCTCCGACTATCACCAAGTATGGATGCGAAGGAAAGACGAAGCAAAACCGGACAACCCCCTTCGGCATCTTCTACTTCGTCAGGATGCCCGAGGGCCTACGCAATGCCGGGTCCACTTTCAACCGCATGATGAAGCTGATCCTGGGCAGTCAGCTGGGGCGTAACGCCTCGGCGTATGTTGATGACATCGTCATCATGAGCGAAAGGGAGAAAGATCACATTGCAGATCTGACCGAGACCTTCGACAACATGAGACGAAACGGCCTCAAGCTCAACCCAGAGAAGTGCATCTTCGGCATCCGGAAGGGGCAGCTGTTGGGATGCATGGTCTCTAAGCGGGGCATTCAGGCGAACCCCCAAAAGATTGAAGCCTTACGAAGGATGCAACCTCCGAGCACTAGAAAGGAAGTCCAAAGACTCACAGGCAGAATTGCCTCGCTGAACCGTTTCATCTCCAGAGCTGCCGAATGAAGCTTACCCTTCTTTAAGGTGCTTCGTGCAAACTCAACTTTTCAATGGGGCCCAGAGCAACAACAAGCCTTCGACGACCTCAAGAAATACCTTGAAGATGTAGCAGTCATGACTAAACCGTCACCGAAGGCTGAGCTACTGTTGTACATCGCTGCAACCGACACAGCGGTTAGCGCAGTGCTTGTGGAAGAGCGGAAGGAGGCAGGCGCTCTAAGGCAGTTCCCCATATACTATGTCTCCGAAGCTCTGAGCGTCTCAAAACTTCTCTACTCCGAAATGGAGAAGATGGCATATGCTGTGGTGATGGCAAAGAGGAAACTTCGGCACTACTTCCAGAGCCATAACGTTTCGGTACCTACAGCTTTCTCCCTCCGGGACATGTTCGAGAACAAGGAGTCCACGGGTAGGATGGGCAAGTGGGCCTCGGAGTTGGCTTAGCACGTCATAAGCTTCGTTGCGCGTAGTGCGATAAAGACTCAAGTCCTCGCTGACTTTGTAGCCGATTGGACGCCTTCGGCGCCGAAGGGGGAAGCAATAGTCACAGAACCAATATGGGAAGTGCAGTGTGATGGTGCATACTGCCACCTTGGGTCGGCGGCCGTAGCAGTCTTAAAGTCCCCTTCGGGCATCAAGCTCCGGTATGCCCTGCGGCTGAACTATGACTACTGCACAAACAACGTAGTAGCATACGAAGGCTTGCTGCTCGCGCTTCGGAAAGCCAGGGTCGTGGGTGCAAGAAGGCTTGTCATCTTGACAGACTCCGAACTTGTCGCCTGCCACATTGGGAAAACTTACAAGGCAAAAAATCCTGATATGATGAAGTACCTGCAGGCTGTTTGAAGCATGGAAAAATTCTTCATCGGCATCACAGTGCGAAGTTTTCCCAGGAACTACAACAAGGAGGCCGATGCCATCGCAAAGGCAACTGCACTACTTGAGCCCCTGCCGCCGGATGTCTTCTACGAAACAACCACCGTGAAATCCGCCGCCGATGAAGCAGCGCCCCCCAAGTTTGTGAACGCCATACAGAGTGAGGACTGGCGCGCCCCAATAGTGGCGGCGCTCAAGGGTTACTACGAAGCCGAAGATGGCGTCACCAGCAAGAGAGTGGCCATCAGGGTGAGAAACTACCACTCGTCGACGGCAACTTATACCGAAGAGGGGTGTGTGCCCCACTGCTAAAGTGCATATCGGCCACCGAAGGTAAACAACTGCTCCACGAAATCCACAGCGGCATGTGCTCACACCACCTCGGCACGAGGGCCTTAGTGCAGAAGGCTTTCCGCCAGGGCTTCTGCGGCCTTCGGCGGTCGCGGATGCCCATGATATAGTGTGCTATTGTCCGGAGTGCCAGCGCCATGCGCCCTACAGCAAGTTCGCTTCCAACGAGATACAGCTGTTACCACCGGTATGGCCCTTCGCCCGGTGGGGTATCGACATCGTCGGCCTGCTACCTACGGCACCTAGAAACTACACTCACGCAGTTGTGGCGGTCGAATATTTCTCCAAGTGGGTTGAAGCGAAGCCATTATTGAGTATCACTTCGGCCACCATTCAGAAGTTCTTTTGGCAGAACATAGTGTGCCACTTCGGCGTCCCCCACGAGGTCACAGTGGATAACGACAAGTAGTTTGACAGCGCAGAGTTCAAGGAATTCTGTGCGTACTTGGGAACCAAGTTGTGCTTCGCTTCGGTCTACCACCCGCAGTCCAATGGGGCGGTGGAGCGGGCCAATGTGGTCATCTTCGCTGGCATCAATAGGAACATCACTGACCTGCCCAAGAGCAAGTGGGCCGAAGAATTATCGAGGGTAATCTGGTCCCACAACACCACCACGTCCAGAACTACCCAGTTCTCACCCTTCAAACTGTTGTACGGGGAAGAAGCCATGTTGCCCGAAGAGCTATGCCTGGGCACCTGGAGGAACACTCCCTCCGGAGACGAAGACCTTAAGGCTTCGGTTCAGAACATTGAGGAGGTCTGCCTACAAGCAGCCACAAACCTGTCGGCCTACCAAGATGAGACTCGGAGGTGGAGAAACAAGAAGATCAGACTGAAGCTCATACGGTCAGGAGATCTGGTGCTGCGCAAGGTGCCGAAGGGAAAACTGAAGGGCAAGATGCACGGGAAGTGGGAAGGCCCGTTCATAGCGACCGCGACTGCAAACGAAGCAGCGTTCAAGTTGCGCCGGCTAACTGGTGACGAAGAGCCCTACACTTGGAATGTGGACATGCTTTAGAAGTACTTCGTCTGAAGCAACTGCGAGCATCTAGCGTAGTTTGAGTTTCAATAGTTCCTTTTTTCTCTTTAGTCATGGTCAGGAGTCTGTATCACATGTACATTAAAGTAGTGGGGGGCGTACTCTTTTCCTCACGGGGGAGGCTTCGCGGTTCCCCTCCGGATCCGCGAAGTGTGAGGTTTTTAACGAGGCGGCCCTTTGTACCCCTTTTTCTGACATGTAATATAAGTCAGTTTTCCCCCATCCCTTCGTGTCCAGTTTACTTTCTCTTCAAGAATGCTTTCGCCACATTGTCGAAGCTATGCTACCCCCTTGAGGGGGGCCTAGTCTTCGAGGTGGCCTTCGGCGGGGTAAGTGACAGCCTGGGCACGGATCGCCTTGGGTGCGCGCGGGCCAAGCCTGTCACTTATCATCGTGACCAAAGGAAAAGACCGCTTGACGCGGCACGAGGCCACGATTCGGCTGGAGCAAACGCACGCCTGGAGCGTTGCGTCGGTCCTGATTTGACCGAAGGAAAAGACCGCTTGACGCGGCACGAGGCCACGATTCGGCCGGAGCAAACGCACGCCTGGAGCGTTGCGTCGGTCCTGAATTGACCGAAGAAAAAGCCCGCTTGACGCGGTGCGAGGCCACGATTCGGCCGGAGTAAACACACGCCTGGAGCGATGCATTAGTCCTGATTTGACCGAAGGGAAAGCCCGCTTGACGCGGTGCGAGGCTACAATTCGGCCGGAGTAAACGCATGCCCAGAGCAATGCGTCAGTCCTAGTTTCACCGAAGGGAAAGCCCGCTTCACGCGGTACGAGCCCCCGAGTTGGCCTGAGCAAGCGCACGCCCGGGGCGTCTCTTCGGCTTCGACTTGACCAAAGTTAAAGGCCTCTCGGCGCAACACGAGACAGCGATGTGGTCAAAGAAAACACGCATCCTGGACATAACGATGTTTTTTAACCCGAGTGAGTGAGTTTTACGAAAACACTTTGAAGACAGCAGGTTCGATGCAAGCTGCATCCAGAGGGGAAGCGCGGTGCCGCTTCCTCTCAACGTGTTCAGGGGCAGTCTCGATCGAACAAGACGCGGACGCAACACTGACGGTGCGATTCCGAAGCGCGCAAGAGATGGCATAGACACCCTCGTTTCTTTCCCTTATCACATTTTCAACATACAATGTACTTCGGGACAACAATACAACTTTACAAGGGAAAAACAATGCAATTACAATACACATCGTCACGAACACAAAATTTACAAATCCGCAGGCGAAGATTCGCTCCGGGCGTACCGTGATCACTTCTGGGGGGAGTTCTGAAGTCCTCTGCTTCAAGTCTTCACGGCAGCCCGTAGCTATACCGAGCGATCAATCTTCGTTCAGCATATCTTCACAGATCTCGTCGATCAACCAAAGATACGCCATATCTATAATCTCCAGCGCCATCTCCCGAAGCTCGCTGTCGGTAGGCATCCGTCCTACGCCGAAGTCGGGATCAGAGTCAGTGCGCGGGCGGTCATTCCGTTTCCACCTTCACGGCCGCGAAGCTCTCTCACGAAGCGTCAGGAATTAAATATACATACTCAGGCGGTCCAAGGACCCCCTCCTCAACCGGCTCTACTTTTGGAACAACCCCTTCGGTCACGAAGGGGTCTGCTGAGTTTCTCTTAGCCGCCCTACGGGCGGCTCGCTCTCTAAGAATGGCATCCCGACGCGCGGGATCTTTCGAAAAATCCACAAAGAAACGTTTAGCGCCTTCATTGTGAATGCAGTAGCGCTCCGCGCGATACGACAAAAACTCGGAGTACGAGACATCGGGGTGGCGAATGCTAAACTTCGTCCAAACATTCGGGGCGACAAAAAGAGAGTTTAAGGGCAGAGATGAACTGCTCGCACCTTCGGCCCTCTGCGCAGGAACCACCGAAGGAACCTGCGCAGAGATACCTTACATTAGTTTACTTTACAAAAATTCATCACCCCAAAAGGAGCGCGTTTCGTTCGTTTACAAGGCCAAGCCTGGCGCGCTTCAGACCTCGGCTCCTTCGGTGACGACGAGGGTTTCATTCAGCACTGCACTTGCTTCAGGGGCCTCGACGGACGCGACGGCTGCGTCGATCGCAGGCTCCACAGGTACCTCGCCGTCAGGAGAGCTGGCAGCCAGCAGTGCGGCCTCAAGCTCCGCTACGTGTGCCGCCTCCGAAGCGTCTGCCGCAGCGTCTTCCTCCACGGTGGCAGCGGCCGCAACGACGTCGCCTTGGGCAGGCGCGAGCTCCACTTCGGGAGCAGGAGCAGCTTCAAGGGCAGCAGATGCGGGAGGGGCAGTCCTGTCGGCAGCTTCGGCACGCTCGCCCTCAGTTGCGTGTTCCGACGCGCCCCCCGCGTGCCCTTCTTCGGTAGTGGGAGCCGTCGTGTCCTCGGCGGCGCCAGCTTCGTCGTCGGGAACGCCGGTCGCCTCGCCTTCCTCTCTTGGTGCTGCTTCGGGACCCCCAGCGGTGATAAGAGGAACACCGGGCATAGCGATCCAGTCCCCCTCCGTCATGAACTGGGGCAAGGGTGGAGTGCCGCCAAACCGAACCCGGATGCGATCATAAACACGCTCTTGTAGCCGAGGCCTTATCTGCAAAACAGCGGGGGCAACGTGTCAAAATAGGCGCGAGAATACACCATTAACGCAACCTTAAACGAAGGGCAGAGGTAGCTTCGGTGTACCTGAGTACTAAGACGAGCGGATTCATCCAAAGTGAGACGATACCCGCGCTGGGTGAAGAAGGTGTTCATGAAATTTTTGGCAAGGTTTTTGGGGAGCACCGGGAGCTGTCCAACGTCGAGGTCCGCGTCGGTGGGCCATTCGAAGTTATCCTTGGTAAGCCGACGAAGGTCACTCTTGCTGATCGTCTTCTCCGACGACGGACGATCTGAAGGCACCAGCGAGCACACGGAATATGCCAGCGTGCGAACCCCCACCGCGGCCCCGAGCTCTCCGAAGATCTTCGTGTTCGTGGAGATGAGGTCGAAGCAGGCATTCACCCACTCATAATATGACTCGACGGTGCACCGGGGGAATGGGATAGACGGCGCGCTGAGATTGCACTGGTCCGGTAGCTGCAGAATGTCGTTGCGAAGGGCCTCCGCGCTCCGAATATGATCTGCCCGGTACCGCTCCAACGTCCCGCTCAGCTCGCTCGCCTCTTTCTGCGCTTCGGCCAACTTGGCCTCCTTGTCGGCAAGCTGAGCGTGCACGTCCTACTTGGTGCTGCTCAGAATCTCCATGTCGTGGCGCAACGTTTTAAGGACATCTTCAGAGGACTTCGCCGCGTCTTCTTTCTCTTGCTGCAGCCTCTGGGTGCGTTCTTGTTCCGCAGCCAATTGCCCCTCCAGCTCCGCCACACGGTTTTCAAGCGAGGAGACGGCGGCAACTGATCTCTCCTTTGACTCCTTGCTCTCCTGCTCCAGCCTTCGGGCGAGGCATCGGGACGCGATGAAGGCCTTCAGGGACAGATCCCCGCACGCTGTCGTGAGCTCAGCCGCGGTAAGCTTCCCGAAGTGTTCCTCTTCATGAGGTATAGCGAAGCTTGCCCCGGCCTCCTCCAGGAACTGGCGTTCATGCCCGCCACTCGTCAGGCCCAGGAAACGGATCGTCTTCCCGCCAATCAGCTTGGCTTCGGCGGGAACTTGGAGACGGACAAGCAGCGGCTCGGCGGCCTCCTTCCCGGCTCTCGCCGAAGGCGCGTCCGAAGGCGCAGCCGCGCGCAGCGGCACGGCGGCGATCACATCCTCGACGAGGCCTGTCTCAACGTCGACAACGCGAGTCCTCTTGGGTGATGGGGGCGAATCCGCCGGCCGCTCGCCCCGCTTCTTCCGGGCTTTCCCTTCGGCGGCGGCGGTGGCCGCGGCGGGGGCGCCCCTCCCCGCCCGGTCTTCGCGGAGCGGCGCGCGGTGAAGTTGCCGTCTCCTCGGCGTCCGCTTCGGCGGCCGCAACTGCCGCGGCTTTCTTCTCGGCTGCCTCGCGATGCTTGGCGAAACCGACGCGTTCAGGAGGATTAATCTTGAAGAACTCGAATACTCGGTTTGTCCGAGATCCGTTCAGCTCTGCGACGGTGTCTTTATACTCCTTCGGTGAGACGGGGCCGAGGATGAAGTCCCCGTGTGCCTCCACTTTTCTTTTCCTCAGCACTGCGGGCAAATAATCTTAAGCGGTCAGCATTTTATTTACCCGGAATGTAGCTAAGAAAAAATCCTCCGAAGGACGCCAAGTAACTTACGTTCGGCTGTGAAACCGAAGACCTTCGTCCAGTCAGGACAGGGAATACCCCCGATATCGTCCGCCCACTCGTCGTCGGCCACGGACCAGCCGTCCACCAATGGGCACACAGGGACGCTGCTGTACTCCTCCACGATGTCGCGCGTACCGTACTTGCGCGCGAACCGGCGCAGCATTATCACGA
Organism: Cenchrus americanus; assembly: GCA_947561735.1. Lineage (NCBI taxonomy): Eukaryota > Viridiplantae > Streptophyta > Magnoliopsida > Poales > Poaceae > Cenchrus > Cenchrus americanus. The sequence continues at coordinate 201,586,377 of OX387240.1, forward strand.
ACTCGTCGCCTTCGGGGCACGAAGGATTCTTGGCGTAGGACTCGTGGAGGGGCGGGAGCTCCTTCGTGGCCAGCGGGTGAGACCCTCCGGAAGAAGGAGGGTTCACGGTGTAGTAGAACCAGTGCTGCTGCCAATCCGAATGCCATTTATTCCGATATGCGGTCACTGGGCTCACCACGCCAGACTTGTACGAAAAGTTCAGACAGCCGAACTAGCAGTCCTTCTCCACAAACTAGTCCCACTCCTCCTCGAAGTCTGTCCGCCGCTGGTGGTGCACTTGATGCGCCGAAGCGAATCCCTCGGCGGAAGGCTTGATCTTCGTAGTCTGGCATATCCACATGTACACCGACAGCCGCAGGATGGCGTTTGGAGTGAGTTGGTGCAAGTAGATGACGAAATACCGGAGGATATCGACGACGGCGGGGTGCAGCGGGAAACGAAGCCCCGCGTACAGCAGATCGCGGAAGATGACAACTTCGTTGTCCCGTGGCCGCGGCATAGTTTCCCGGCCAGGGGCTCGGCCGGCCCCGACCATGCGGTTCTTCACCAGCGACTCCACGTCGGTCTTGTCGATTTGGCTCCGGCCGAACGTGTATGTCTTCGCAATCTCCCTCGCGACAGCATCGCGTCTCCGCTTCGGCGCCATGAGTGCTAACTAAGCACGGAGTGAAAACGGAAGCAAGGGGGCTAGAGGAAGTCTTACAGTAGACCTTCGGAGCTCTCGAGCGTCGTAGCTTTAGGTTGCGGCCGCGGTGTGGGGCAACCCAAAGGGCGCCCCCCTTTTTATAGTAATGAGCCCCGATAATCGCACCGATGATGACCGAAATTACCGTTTTACCCAGTAACAACTCCTCACAACGGTAAAGTTTTCAAGGGGCAATACACGTCTTTTTCCAGGATTCTGCGTCAGCGTGGGCCGTCCGGGGGAGTTCCGAAGCCCATTCTTCACCCCGACAAAGGTTCATCGTAAGTTCGGCCCATCTTGGGTTCAGGACGGCCCTCACTGACGAGGGGCTACTGTTGGGAAAGTTGGCCTTCGGAAGCCTCGCCCACGTCCGGCCATGCTGACGATTTTCGGTCCGCGTACGGCTTCGGTCTCGCGAGGAAACCTTCGCGGTACGGGTGTTAACAGAAACGCTAACACTGCTCATGTTACGTGAGGATTGTCGTGCAGGGATGGTCCCACATGGCTGTGCCGGCCTTCGGTGCCGAAGGCACGGATGGTTGTACTCCGGTGACGAAGGTTCGAGAGAGCCGGGGAGCGCGCCGCACCGGCCGGGAACGTCGCGTCCGGGACCGGCAGCGGCACGGGCGAGGCGCCGGAGTGGCGCGATACGTCCAAGGCGGGATCGCACTTCGGCGCCGAAGGCGCGGCGATCCTGGACACGTGGCTGCCGCCGACGTGTAAAGAGGGCTCCGTGCAAGGCAGAGACAAGAAGTGCCGCGTGTAAAGGCGTTTCGGCCGTACGAAGACACGCTGGAGGCCTGTACGACGCGGGGACTTACTGTTATACCCTTGTAAAGTGCTTAAAGCCGTTTGTCAGGAACGGAAAAGGTGTAATTGAGGCAAATGACTATGCCCAGGGGTCTCTTATAAATAGTGAACCCCTTGTAATGAAACGTACACACTGTAATCAGAAGAGAGTACCGAAGGCGACTGCAGTTCTTTCGGTCTTCGGTCTGCTAAGTGTTCCCTTGTTTCCTTTTCGTGTTATTAAGTTTCTGCTTCTTCCTTCTTAGCGCAAGTAGAAGTAGCACCTTTCGCGGTAGCAAGCTGAGGGAGAAAGAGCTCTGGGGGCTGTTGTGTCGGCGTCCACCCTTCGGGCCCAATCTCCACCAACAAGCAGTCAGCTCGAGAAACCAGCTGCTTCCTACGATCTCGCCGATCACCATGCTCAACATGTACCCGAGGCACCAGCTCCAGTCGAGCTCCGTCGTCGACGACGGCGGTGACGAGAAGGTCGAGGCAGACGGCGGCTACAACCCCTTCTACGGCATCGCTGTCGTGTGCGTGTCCCTCTTCCTCTTCTGCGTGCTCGCCGCCTCCGTCAGCGCCTGGAAGGCGCTCGCCTACACCGCCCTGGCCGCGCTGCTGCTCGGCGTCGCCGGCTGCTTCGCGCCCAAGGGGTGGTTCGGTCCAAGCGGCAGGCGGGGCGCGAGCGCCGAGCTGGTGGTCGTCACGGTCACGGTCACGGCGGAGACGGCCGGCCCCGCGGTGCCGGGTCACCCGTGCGCCGCCCTGGTGAACGTGCCGCCAGCGTTCGCGTTTCAGTGCGCGGTCGAGTCGGGCGGCGAGGGTGATGAGGTGGCTGCCTCGGCGAGCTGCGTGGTGTGCTCGGTGTGCCTGGAGGACGTGCGCTGCGGCGAAATGGTGCGCGAGGTGCAGGCATGCAGGCACTTCTTCCACGTGACGTGCATCGACATGTGGCTGCACTCGCATCGGACGTGCCCGATGTGCCGCTGCCTGGTCTCGCTGCCGGTGTCGCCTAAGGTGACAACGAAAGACGCTACTGCAACCGAGGAGGTGGCGCCGGAGTCTGACCGATCATGATGAGTTGCCGCCGGTGTAACCAACTTAATGCGGATATGTGTACATACACCGTGTATATAATAATGAGACTAAGAATGCAGCTGTATGTGTACATACGGTCTGTGTAGATTAATTAGCTGACACTTGATGGAGTAGTGATATGTAGTTTAAACTGCTCATGTTTCTGAGGCCTCGAATTTTTTTTTGAAACTGGGTGTGTAAGAGCAATTCCAACAGTTTGGCAAACCAACTTGGCATCTATATAATTTTGGCAAAATAAGAAAAATTGACTTCCAACAGTTTGGCAAACCAACTTGGCAAAAATAGAAACTTGCAAAACTCACCCCCCACGCGCATATATGCGTGCGCGGATCGTGGTTGCCATCGTTGTTTCCCTCTAGGTGAGAGGGTGAAAAAGAATTAAAGAATAGAGAAGGATTCCTGATGTAAGTTTTTCAAGAGGTGGAATGACACATACATAATTTTGTTTCTCTCAGGATTCCTGATGTAAATTAGATCTGAATTTGGCAAGTGAATTATGCCAAACTGTTGAAGATGAATTCTTTTTTTACTTTGCATAGCTTTTTAGAAGTTGGCAAAACACAGGATTCACCAAGTAAATTTTGGCAAACTCTTGAAGATGCTCTAATAAGTAGCGAATCCCTCCACCAGTTAGTTTTTTTAGAATCATCCGCCAGTGAGCTCCGGCCGCCGCGCTCCCAACTGCAGCGACCTCCAGCCGTCGTCCGTGAGTGCGAACTTCGAACTCCATGGGTGAGTGGATGTGAACTGAAGACGAGGTGAGCAGGAAGGAGGAACCAGATATCTTGTGTCCATGACATGTGGGCTCTGCTTGTAAGTGAGAGACACGTCTCCAAAAGTCATGGGAGTCCAACCAAACAGTCTTCTGCTTTTGCCACAGCTACTTTCCCACAGCTACTTTTCCACAACCTACAACCTAGCTTTTGCAAAAGCCACAGCTCAACCAACACCCTTAGTATGGGCATATTTGGGAGCACTCTGCTTCACTAAATTTGGCTCCACTCCATAAAAAAACCCAAACACCACAATTAGTTCCACTCTACTCAATCAAAAAATAGCTCTACTCCACCTTTTTTAGCTCATAAAGCTCCATCAATTCTTTGGAGCTGGTAGAGTTGGAGGAGAATTGCCCACCATCCTATCGATTATGTAGAAAAAATGATTCACTTCTTTTTCTAGCACTGACCAGTCAGTCTTCCTCGCGACTTTTTCCCATCGGTCATCGCGCATCCCTCCCGCACCGCCCCTGCTTCACCCTGCGCCACCGGAGAGATGAGCCGCGGTGCTAAGCCATGATGCACGCCGACCACGACGTGGCCGGCAGCGAGCCCCGCGCCCCTCCTCGGCGGTAGTCGCTTCCCTCCCTCTCCTCTCATATCCTCCCATACTCCATCCACCTTTGCGCCACCCCATCCCCTCCTCCATAGCTGGCGCAGCGACCGCGGAGGCTGGGCAGAGCTCCAGCAACGGCGCCTCACTCTCCGTAGACCGTGCATGGACTTCTCTAACGACAAATCGATGGAAAGGTTGAGCACACATCCAGGAGCCCCGCGAGCTCCATGCCCAGCTCGCAGTCGAGGCCCAGCCTATGCTGCGAGGCCTGCGCCCCTCCCTGGCGGCAGTCGCTGCTCTCCCTCTCCTCTCTTATCCTCCCTGCTCCATCCACCTGTGCGTCGTCCCATCCCCTCCTCCATGGCCGGCGCAGCGAGCGCGGAGGCTGGGCGGAGCTCCGGCAACGGCGCCTCACTCTCCGCAGGTCCCAAATGACTACTCCGGCGGCGAATCTATGGAAAGGTTGGGCACGCAGCCAGGAGCCCTGCGAGCTCCAGGCCCAGCTTGCAGTCGGGGCCCAGCCCACGTTCCCTTCCTTCCCATGGCTCGCATCGCTGCCACCGACGAGATGCCCTGCACGTCGTACGCCACCAGGGCTGGGTCTGGGGAGGTCGCGCTACCACCAAGGTGGGCCCGCCACACTGCCGCTGAGGTGGTCCGCCGCGCCGCTGCGAGATCCGGAGGAATCGGCCTGCAGTGGTCCTACGGACCTTCTTGTAATTTCTTTGTTTTTTAGGGATCTCTGTTTCAAAGGATCGAACAGCTGTCCTTTGTAACCTATACTTGTATGTGTATTTGTACATACATTATGGACTACTAACCGTGGAATGGAGCAGAGTTGATGGAGTGGAGCTATTGTTTTAGAAGTGGAGTACTCCCAAACAGGCACTATATCAATGTTGAAACGATACCATCCTAACAATAAAAGAACTGTCATTATATTTCTCTTGGCAAATACTTCATTCCTCTGTAAATGTATGATATTAAGGTCTTATGGACATTACCCATGGTCTATATATGATAGTTTGACCACTACTTTTACAGTTTTACTGCATCAATATATTTTCAACAAAAGTGAACACCAACAATAGTTTGTTTGCTTTAAAGTAATGATCAATCAAATTAAAGTTAGAGAAATATGGGATTCTATGCATTATGATACATCATTATACATTCTGCTACAAATTCAGTTGATTGAAAGGAAAAATGGATATAGCCAAAGATGCTTTTCACCCCACAGCCGTCATTGAGCAGTTAGAAAGGAAGCAGAGCAAAAATCAATCTTCAACATTATTTACTGTCCAACAGTATAAAGTACAAACAGATGGAATGCGATTCACCCCAACTTCCTTATCTCTCGAAAACTACCCTTATGAAAAGAAGCACAAAACTAACTAGTACGATGGGGTCAAAAAAAACCAATTCGTACGTACCCCACCCATGCCCGACAGCCCGACCGAACCCTCGCGCCATGGTCCATCGAGTCCTCAGTTAGGCTAGACTATGTTCGGTAGCCCATTCCCGACCGAGAATAAGGCTCAACCCACGGGGACATCCTGCCGATACGAATACCGGTCTATAAAAAAAGAGTGTGTTCATTTAACCACCCCTAAGGTAAGTTCCCAACAAGTCGACCCAATTCCAGTCCCTCTCCTCCGTTAGCGTGGAAAAACTCTCACCGTCTCATGCAACATATGCGACATGATGGCAGAGTTTGAGTTAAGCTGCCGTTCGGCGTTGTAACCATACTCTTGGCATAGTGAAGTTTCTTGCTTGCTAACGCCCGTGGTTTTCCCTCTCGTGTTGGGAGAGTTTTCCACGTTAAATCTCGTGTCTCCTTTGCGGTTTTATCTTTTATTTTTCGTCAATTATTCACCATAGTTTGGAGTTCTTCATTCGTGTATGAATTCTTGGCTGAGGAGATGTTGTTGTTTCTTCACATGGTGGTCTGTCAATTGATGATGGCCTTTACAGTGACCGAACCAATAGGGGAACACATCGGGTGGAAATCATAATCTTCATGGAAACCCATGCATACCACGGCAAAAAGTCGTATAAATTCACCAAAAAATCACACATGTAGATGATATGATGATACACAACTTTGTAAACTATCATGTCCAAATTTAACTTCGTTTGTGAGATATAAAAATAATAGATTTCTATGAAATTTAATATTTTTATATCTCACAAACCAAGTTTGATTCTAGACAAATCATCATATCATCTAAATGTGTTATTTTTTGGGTGAATTTGGGTCTTTTTTGCCGTGGTTTGCATGGGTTTTCACGAAGGTTGTGGTTTCCACAAGATATGTTCCCAACCAACAAATCTCTGTAGCGATATTACAGCTTGTTGCTCACTTTGTTGCATTCCTCGAGGTGCATTTTGTGCTTCAATGATGTGAAGATCATTATTGAAGTTTGTTTTATTAGATAGATGATAAAAAATGTTGATCAGGTTGCTCCATTTGTTTCTTTAGAGACGAGACTAGTTGGTTATTAGTTGGACCCATTGTGAAATCTTACATATATCGTTTGCTTAAATATTGGTTATTATCTGAGTTATCCTCTATTTATATTGGTTTCTTCCTTTTCCATTTTCTGTGAAATCCTACATATATTGTTTGTCTCTGTCTGAAAGACTGGGTGCAACAATTTGTTTTACACTAGGTGAAACCCCACGCGTTGATGTGGGGATTTTTAAATAAAATTTTAAGCTAAAATGTGAAAGTAGAAACACCAAAGTGATTACATGGCAACATTCATTAGTAAACAACATTATATATGAAAGCATGTTATTTTGTTGAGAATGAACCATTCTAAAATGATCGATCCAACATATATTTCAACTGCGGGAATTTTGTGGTGTGCTACTCACAAATACATGCTATTAGCAACAGAAAATTGGTTGAAGACATAAATAGATGGTTTTGTGGATGATGACATGGCATATAGTGGATATTGACAGGGCGTATAATGCGTTATGATATGAAATACTTACATGTTGAGAGAAATAGTTAGTGCCTTAGTTGTTCCATCTATACAGTTGTATGATAACGGAACATCCTAGCCTAACTATTCTTGAGACAATTTAAACTGTTATTAGTCTACGTTTATATTTCTTTTATGCCATTAATTTGGTTCCCCAGTTCTCAAAGGAAGCATGATATATTTAAAAAATTGTCATGGGAAAAGTTATGTGCACCTGCACTTTTGTATCTCTGATGCAGCCACTTTATATGTATTTGAAATGCAATCCATATGTTGTACAACCTTGCTTGCTGGGTGCATACACTTTTCAACTAATCCTGTCATTGTTACTTGGTCTAATTTTCCTAGCAGCGGCTAAACCTACCACCCATTTTATGATTTCTTTCTTAGAAGTTTTCTGTTATTCTCTTAGAGCAACTCCAGCAAGGGCACCTATTTAGAGCCCCTACTTGGGTCAATAGGGGCTGCCCCTACTTTTTTGAGGCTTTAATTTTGTGCTCAACTCCAGCAATAGCCCCAATTTTGTAGCCTTGACACTCAACTTACATGTGGGACCCGCTGGTCAGTTAGTCATCCATTTCTTATTCCTGGCCTGTCATCTCTCCCACAACCATTCCCAACCTCTGCTGCCGATCGCATGCGGAGGGAGCTCGACCCCCGGCCGCCGGAGGCGATGGCGTGTGGAGAGAGCTCAACCGCCAGCGCGTGCAAAGGGAACTCGACCTCCTGCAGCCGTAGGTGACAGCACGTGGAGACAGAGCTTGGCCACCGGCACACGCGGAAGGAGCTTGGTCTCCGACGGCGCGGAGGCTACAGCGCGTGGAGACAGAGTTCGACCGTCGGCGCGCGCGGAGAGAGCTCGGTCTCCAGCCGTGCGGAGGCGACGATGCGTCGAGGATTCTCGATCGCCGACACGTGCGGAGGCGCCGATTTGTGGATGGATTTCATCTGTGGCTGCTTGATTTTCCATGCGCTCGCAGATCTAGGGTGGTGGCGGGAGTTCGGGTCGCCGGTGGTGAGGATGCGGTGCAACCGGACAGCACTGCAGCACAGTGAAGGGGGGTGGTGCGGGTGAAAATCGATGGCGGTGGAGCTCGATGGGTAGTTGCGGTGCCCAGTCCATCCACCATGGTTCGCCCCCCCTCAAATCCTCTCGCGGTGAGGGCGGCCGGAGGTCGCAGGTGGATAGCGAGGTTGCAGGCGGCGAGGGTGCTTGAGTTCCTCTGCCGCCCGTGTGGAGATCACGATGGCATGGAAGAGTAGGGGGCCGCGCGGCTCGCTGCGGATGTGCAGGGGCGGGGCAGGACGGTGAAGAACGACGCGAGAGGGAGGGAGAAATAAACGACCAACTGCCCGATAGGGGCCTCCCAAAGCACCCGTAGGAGAAGGGGATCGAGGGGGGCTCTGCTGGAGTGCATTTTTTTGCCCTCGGCCCCTACTTTTCGAGTTGGGGTGGAATATGGGGTCTGCTGAAGTTGTGCTTGCTTGCTTGCTTACTTCTGAAGTGTGAATACGGTCTTCCTCTTTTCTTTTCTTCTTTCTCAAGAAAATATGGTTTTCTTGTTCCTCCTAAGAACGTTTCCTGATCTTCTTGCTGATGATTGTTCTAGAAGCAAATACTTTTTTAACATGGTGCAATTGTAGAGCAGGCTTGGAGCTTGAATTTTTTTTCAGTGTATCGATCATGTCGTTTTTTATTAGTTTCTCAATCACTTGTTAATCCTTGATTTTACCCATTGATTGCTCGTAGGAATATCTGTCTAGCATTAACTGCTTCATATTTGAGTCAGCACATGTTACATTTCCTATGGGTGTGATTGATTGCTCGAATGAGGCCATCCAAAGGCCCATCCGGGACGAAGCCGTGCAAGAGGCCCATGATTGATTTCCCTGCTCGCATGTTTTTCCTGCACCACGGCGTTCATCGGGCCTCCGCCGTCCGGGACGAGGCCGTCCGCTTGGCGCGAGCTTCCCTCGCCAGCCAGGACATAACAGTGCTTCGCGGGAAGAGTGGGGGCACGCGGGAGATGGCGCCATCCAGGGGATTTGGCTCGTGCGGCTAGGGTCACCGCCATTGCTGCGCCACCGCGGCCGCCCCACCTCACGCTCCACCTCCACCCCCTCCTCCACCTCTAGCCCACAAAGCTCGGCGGAGGGAAGCAGAGGAGCTCCGCGGAGAGGCTGTCGTCGGTGTTGACGCGAAATCCGTACCTAGCGCCAAGCACACAGCAAGCCGAACAAGCTGGCTTCACACGTGAAGAGATCACAAGACGTGCCAGTCAATTTTTCCCTGAAAATTAACAAAAGACAGAGTAATTAAATTCCAAAGCTCGGAACAACTTGCTCGGGATCGTGCCACCTTCCACAAACAGATCTATCCACCGCATGATACGATCTAAATATGGAAAGCTAAAAGCACACAATATTTAAAGCATGAATTATACACGTGTTTACTCATGAAGAACATAACCGAACACGGCTGAACAGCCGATTCGGGGTCCATGAAGAAGGAACGAACATTACCAAGTAAAATAAATCTATCAGATTGATTTGAAATCTAATCCACCGGATGATTAACTCCAAAAACAACCCAAAAACCTGCATCTACCGCGTGATACCCAGTTCTTTCAAGATTTATACAAAACTTTGGCAAGCTTGAACCCGCAACACGTAACAACCTAGATCGATTCGGTTTCGGCTATCAAAGAGCATGTGATCCACGTGTTAATTTAGCCAAAGGCACGAACTTGATTCGCATAAGGATCATCAAAAGGAATAAAGCCGATCCAAACCCATCTAGATTGGGCAAAGAAGTGTTACATGAATTTAAACATAAAGCAAAAACTCAAAGCAACACGGGGTAACTTAATGAATCTATTGAATCTTTCCAAAATTCAATAGAGCCGATAACTAGCTTCAAGCCAGATCTTAGCCTACCGCATGGCTCATGACCTAACAAGAAACCTTCTTGAACCAAGCTTGAATCTACCGCGTGACACTAAGCATGGTAACAAGACTACTTGCATCAGATCTAAATCCACCGCATGATACTAGACATGATATAAGGTTGCCGGTACTCACGGAGGTCGACGGATCGATGAACCCTATCGAAGAAACTCGACGACACGACAAATGGACTCTAGGGTTTGGCGTAAAGCCGGTTTGTATTGAGAATGATTTCGGTTTTTGTTACATACATTCAGGGTTCATATTTATACCCTGCCAAGCACGACCTCGAATGGATTTGATACCTAATTTATCTCTAAGCTTGATCGCTTATCCATCCATTCGTACTTTCCGCTCGGGCCACGTCACCATATAATCCCGCAAAATCAGCTCAACAGTTTCCTTGCCGAACGGAAGCAGATAGCGGACTGCGGATTTTTCTGCCAAATGCGTCTGAAGAAACCTTCCTTCCGTCGAACGGACTTCTCACCGAGTTGGACCCACAAGTCAGACTCCTTACCAAATTTGGGTGTTAACAGTCGGGGAGGGAGTCAGCGCGGTAGAAGCTCGACCATGGCGCCCGCCGCCGCACCTCGACCATGGAGACCCCCCTTCGCGAAGCCCTGGCGCCCTCCATAGATCCGACGGCCTTGGATCTGCAGCGGCTGCGGTGGCGGCGGAAGCGCTCAAGCATCGCCCCGACGACCCCGCCTCCATCGATCGGGTAACCCCCTCCCACCGCTCCGCTCCATGGATCTTGGCAACTTGCCTCGGTCTCTTCCCTTCCCCGTGCTTTTCCAATTCCTGACCACGGTTACCCTGATTGCTAGATGCGAGGGCGGGTAGTGGCGATGTTGAACCCAGCCGCCGACGCCGCTTCTCAATTCCTATTTTCTTCAACAAATAGACTATGATGAACTTTGCACTTCAAAGATTAGTTACCACCAAAGGTCACTAGCACTTGCTGAAGGAATTTGTTCACAAATCAGTCTTTAATTTCTCTGAAAATCATAGTTTCAGACTTACAAATTTTGCCTCGCGCCCATGTCACAATGTCAAGTGCCAATGTTGGGAGCTCTCTAAAAATTACTTATCTTCCACGTCTAGCTCAAAAAATGAAAAGTTAAGCTTACCAATATACCAACATCCCATTTTGCTACTGAGGAGCCATTGAGCTTAAGAAAATCTCTCTAAATTTGCTTGCAAACATAGCTAATCCATTCTGCTTTCAGTTTCAGACTTAGGCTGATTTCCAAGTGGCCGAAACAGAGCTATTGACCCATTTTGCGCCTCTTCAAAAATTGAGATTATTCACCAAACTTCTCAAACCACTGGACCAAGACAAAGTTTGAAGTTCAAACTTTATTTCCACTCAGTCACATTCCAAAGTTTACATACAAATTTTTCCATAATTGCAGTCGGAAACAGCTAATCAATAATGATTCCAGACTTGACCATTTTTCAGTTTTCAGGTGGTGAATAGTAACTTTCAATCTTTAAATGATTAATGTAATCAAGTATTATTTTAGGGCTGCTTATGTTCATTTGTTCCATCTCTAAGTAATTTATCCACATGTATCTATATTTGATCATCTATACTAGATCATGCATGAAGTGGTGGTAAGATCACCAATTCGGTACATGGGTGCTTGCACCTTTGTCCATGCACACAACCAATCAAGAGTTGTGCATTGAAATCATGCATCAAAATCGTTCATGCAGCAAACCAATCACGGTGCCATTCGTGCAGGATGAAAACCTAAAGTGCAACCAAACAAGATACCTTGTATCATTGTGTCCTGACTGAGATGAGCCTGTACCACCCCTCCATCCCGGACCAAAACGTCTTGGGCCACCAATCACCCCCTACATATAGGGCTACTAATTTGCAAAATTCTTGTAAAGATTACCAACTGAGATAAGAAAACCAACATATGTTTCTAGAGCCACTACTACAAAAAACGTTTGTAGGAGCGGGGAGATTCGCATTTTCAGGTGCGGGTAGCTGTCGCATTTAGAAATAGCAATTTCTAGGATCGGGTAAAATGCCTGCACATGGAATCACCATTTCCAGGTGTGGTTGACCGGGTGGCCCACATTTGCTAATCGATTAAAAAACAAAAAACGTGGATGTGTAAAAATGCCAAAAAATAGAAAAAAATATTTTTTATGGGAGCACCCCAACTGGCCAGCCAGTCACCCGTCCCCGTCGCAAGTCACGCATTTTTTCGTGTAAAGTTGCACTTCTACACGGTCGGCGGGGTTCGAACCCGCAACCTCCACTACCATTACACGACACACTCATATGCATCCATATCTAGTTTTCAGTCTACTCATATTATATTACACCGAGTGTAAATCATTTTTTAGACTCTAAACGAATTCAAATTAAAATATTGTCAACTACAAAGTCTCATAACTTTCTGATAGTTACAACTTTAATGTGGGTAGTTTTTCCATTTGAGGTTGTTTATGAAATTTGAATTTCAAATTTGAGAGACAAATTTGAATTTCATTTACAATATAATCTCAAATAAAAAAGTTGTAAACTACAAAATTTTGTAACTTCTCAGGAGCTAAACCTTTCATGTTGAGACTTTCTTCATTTGAGGTCGTTTCAAAAAAATTCAAATTTCAAAAATTTAGACGTACATTACCTTGACCAAAGTAATTCAATACAAAATGGTTCAACTACAAAGTTCTATGACTTTTGAAAATGAAAAACTTTTATATTGGTCATTTGGTGATCCGGTATAGTGATAGTAACATTGTTCACAAATCTTATACATCTCTCATATAGTTTTATTAAACTATATAAGAGATATTTGTTTTTGCAAACAATCTCATAGTAATTAAATGGATATTTTGAAATATAAAGCAATCTTAAATGAAAACTTGTCAATTACAAAGTTTTAGGTCTCGTCGAGCTATACAATTTTGATATAAAGTTTCTCTTCATCCGAGATCATATGAAGAAGTTACGAAATTTTTGGCATGAGTCAATTTTCATGTGTAGGTGAGGCCATCACTCGCAGCTAGATATGAGGATATCTCTAGAAGCAGGTCATGGCGTCACTCACACCTAAAAATGATTTCCAGGTACGGTTCATGGGGTCACCTGCTCCCAAAAATGATTTCTATGTGCAGGTCTAGCTGCTGCAATACCGCACGTTTTTCTTCCTGAAAAAACCGGTGGCATCCAGAATGAATGAATTTGAATCATAAGTCCTCCAAAGTTGGAATTCAGATTAGATGCACACGTTGCCAAGGCAGTGGACACAATAAAAAAGACATGCTCTGTGGATCTGGTAACATGCAGACTCCTGTCTTCCCTATTTATCTTATTTATCTTGACATGCAGATCTTATTTATCTTCATGTTTTCTTTTTTACAATAAGGCAAAAATGTAACTGCAACCTCAATGGAACATTTATTTCAACAAATAATTCAGAACAACACCAATTACCACCTCTTGGGGATGTTAGTTTTTTGGGGGGTGTTACTTGGAACTAACACCAAACTAACACATATGCTTGGATTTTTTGTGTTAGTTTAATGTTAGTTTGCTCCAAACTAACACTAAAACCATTATCTATCCAATTAAGATCAAACATATTGCATACATTTTTATTCTGCTGAAATGTCATGATCAAAATTGGGAAAGAACCGTTAGGCTCATCTCATCTGAAGCTGGAAATTTGACAAACTCAATTTCATGTAGGCATGCCATTCATTACATCACCAGTGAAAGGACAACATGCCATTCAAACAGAAAAACACTAACAGGATACAGGTCAATGCCTTCATGGATTGCATTCAGCTACATGCCTACAACACCAGTGAAAGGCAACATGCCATTACAACAGAAAAACACAACATGATATAGGGTCAATCCAGTACTTAAAACCACAAGGATTCTCCGCATGAGCGTTGCAAGAACCTTCTCCCTGCATCCACACCAGATCAGCAGCAAGCCAACGGTGGGTATTGTCCATGGTCAGAACTAATCCCTGTCCACACCACCATACCTTCTGAGTGTGCTTCCAGCAACCACTCGAGCTACCAATAACCTACGAAATCGATTGGCAAGAACACCAAAATTGCAATTATATTCAATTGGGGAAAAAGGATGCATACCTCCATCTCTTTGAACCTGTTGTGGTCTGATTCCTCAGCATGGTTACTTCTTCCCTCCATCCAGAGCCATCAGCGGGAAATCTGAGCCTGAATATGGCGGAGGCAGATGGGAACAAGGGAGAAGAGGATGGGAAGGAGAGTAGTGGGAGCAGAATCACCGTAGCCAGAGGACAACGGGTGGTGCTGCTGCGCCGGCACCGGAGGCGAGGCCTAGAGGGCGTTGACGGTGTATATTCGTATTAAAGTTCAAGTGGACTTGCAAGCGGATAGGTTCTCCATCGTAGTCAAGGGAACCTTCTTCCCTCAAGTGTGAAACCAAGGTATAGAATCTGTGGAACAATGTGCGATGCAAGAATCAATCTAATAAAGTCAAGAACTTTGATCCTCAAAGGGGAAATCTTATGCATCTAATCTAGAGAGCATCACAAAAATGAATCTAACCTATGAAAACCGGAGGTAGCAAGAGAGAGAGAGAGGGATAGATAAACCAATCTAGAGAGATTGAATCAAGCCTTCATTGAAGTTCCGAGCAAAGGACAAGTAAACAAGTTCAATCTCATAAAAAGCATCTTTAAATCATGGTTTCTCCCCCGACTCCGAAAACGCCCGCGTTTTGGAGCCACCGTTCTATCACAACGCACACCTATTCGTGCGGGTTAGTCTAGGGTGAGTCCAAAGACAAGTTGAAATCTCTCGGAAGGTCAGGCATGCACCTGTAGCCACCACGGCTACAAGAACACCCTCAATGATCTATCTCGAGAATAGATCTTAAAATAAGAAAACCCAATTGAAATCAAAGTCGTAGGAGAAACACTCAGTCGCTAGAAATCGTATTGCAACTTGATAATTCAACACAATACATGATACATGAACAAGATCACCACCGGGATCCTACCTTGATTTTGCTTCTAGCTCCGGGAACTCCGACGTGGTCTTCCTTGCAAGATTCCCACGTCGGCTAGGGAGATCCTATTCAACTAGCTCGACCCTCTCCTCTCCGAGATGGTGTCCCTCTCTTCTCTGCTCCTCAGCGGCGGATGGTGAATGAATTGATGTGTGGCGCCCGGCCTCGGGGCTATAAATAGCCTAATGGAGGCTAGGTCAAAGGTCAGGGCGGCGACTAGGCGTCGAAGTGGGTTGGGATGGCCGGCCAAGCCGGCCGGCCTGGGCCCACTTCGGCCCAGCCCGTGGCCTTCTTTGCCCGGTGTTACTTCCTGAGTCTTCTAGAGTCTTCCTCCAACTGCATGTGGGCCCTTGTCGTTAGTTTCTCTTCGGATTAGATGAAGCTCCTTGTCCCACAAGATTCGGCAATTTTTTGACTGGGTCCTTGGAGTTTTTCGTCTTCTCAGGTTTGGTCCTATCGTATGGACCTTCCTGGGCCCACCACCTCGGTGGGTACCAGGACCGACTACTCGGTGGGCCCTTGGGACTACTCAGCTTGTGCCACACGACACCTGTTGGCGTGGGGCGCAAGGACTACGGTGGAGGAGTACTCGGATAGGAAGTTGTGCATGTCCTGTACCATGTAGAGAACTCCTAGATGTATACGACTAGTACTCTCTCCTCAAACCGACCTGTAACCCTGCCTATCGGACTATATAAGGCGAGGCAGGGACCCCTATCTCTCTCATACGCATGATCTTGTAAACACATCCAATCAATCCAGAGCTACGCAGCATACAGGACATAGGGTATTACGCACCTCACGGCCTGAACCTGTCTAAATTGTGTGCTATGTGTCTCTTCCTTGGTAGGCTGCCGGTCTAAAACACCGACAGCTGGTGCGCCAGGTAGGGGATCTCGCCAAAGATCTCATGGCGAACTCAACGGCTTCAAACTCCATCATGCCAACCATCGCCTTCCACCGCGGCGACACCTTCGGCTTCGGGTCTTGGGTTTGCACCGCTGACGGCGCGAGGTCTTTCCATTGCCGCCTCACCATGGCTCCCAACCCGAGCACTGGGCTCGTGACGCTTCCCGAGGTGATCGCGGGCGACCTCGCCGGAAAATTCGGCAAATTTTCGCTCTACAACTAACACGTCGACTTCGAGTTCGAATCCGCCCCCAACTCGAACTCGACGTCCCTGTGGGCCATCACATGCGAGCCGGCTACTGAGCCATCGTGTGCTGACATCCCACTCCATGAGCACTTCCCATACGGCCTCTGCAACGCTAGCAGGGCCCATGTGGAGGCTCTCACTGCGCGTCAGGCCGGCAAGGAGATCGTCTCCGACTACACTTCGGACTCCAACCCTGCCTCCGGCTACTACTCGGACTCCTCTTACGAGTTCCACTTCTGATCGGATCCCGACGAGCTTGAGTTTGAGAACTCCACGACTAAGCAACCACTGTCAGGACCATCTACTGGCCTGGTTATAACATCTACACCCGTCGGGAGATTCGTCTACTGGCCAGACCGCAAGCCTGCAGACCTGACAGGCGGGAACTCGCGCTGCGTCGCCTACCTCGACTCGCTTCCCTTATAGGAGGGAACACCCCTAGCTCCAGTAGAGGAGCACACTCCAACAGAGGTGGCGACTACCGACTCCGGTCTCGACACCCTTGATCGCCAAGTCTTCATGGCTGCTGGCGAGACGCCAGGACCTTCAGGGACCCGCAGCGACCTGTACTTTGAACATATCTCAACAGACGAGTTGTCTGCCAACACACCCGCCGATGAAACCAACGACGACAAGCACACCCGACGTGAGCGCAACAGGAAGCGAAACGAATGACGTAGACGTCTCCGTGAGACCCTCCCCATACGGAATCTCACTGAGGCCCTTGACCAAGTCGAAAACCGGGTGCACACAACCCCCGAACAGTGCCTCATGTCTATCACTACGATAGCACATCATTCTCAGGGGATGCACGCGGGTGAAGTCATTGCCAAGCTCGCAGAGGACGCGTACTTCATGAGAGTCGACAACAGAGTCACTCAAGTGCCTCTCCTCAGAACTCGTGAACCCGACAACCATGAAGCCACAAGTCGCAGTCTAGCCGACAATGGACGCAACCGTACTCGAGGAGAGCTACCGCAGAACCCCAACCTTACTAAGGCATCGGCTGGTGGACCTTCTCAGGGTGGTAACAGTGCCGGTGGCGCCGGCGGTAGCCGCGGCGCTGCTGCTCATGGTGATGCTGGCGGTAGAGGCAGCGGCGGCGGGAGCTCCTCACACGAGGCTGGCAGGAGAGCCGGTGGCGGAGGCGATTGCGGAGGTCGAGGCCACGCAGACAGCCATGCCTCTGGTGCCTCACGCGGCGGCCATGATACCCGCCGTAGAATTGAAGAAATATGACGCAAGAAGTCCTCCACGACAGGCAACAACGACGGCTTCCCCACCTTCTCTTCTCGACTTCGCAATCTGCTTCTCCCAGAAAAGTTCAAGCCTCTGAGGATCACTAAGTACGACACGAAGCAAGACCCAGTCCAATGGCTCAGATACTATGCCCTCTCCATCGAAAACGCTGGTGGCAACAATGGTACAAAGTGCCTCTACTTTCCCTTCTGTCTAGATCATGCTCCACTGACATGGCTCGAGTCACTCGAGAAGTACTCGATCGACAAGTGGAACCAGCTCAAGGACCAGTTCACCAGCAACTTCGTGGGCGCTATGGGACGCTCGGGTACTCACATGGACCTGACAATGGTGAAGAAGGAACAGGGCGAGACCCTACGCAAGTACATGCAACGCTTCTTCGACAAGCACGCTACCGTAGTCGATGTTACCGACAAGGAGGTCATTGACCTTTTCCAAGACGGTCTCTATCATCGACGCACCTTCGAAAACTTCGGTTGCCGCCGCCCGAGTTCCATCACCAAGCTCTAGGACATGATAACATCATGGGCCGAAGAAGAAGACAAAGCGAACGCCAAGTACGACGCCATTCGTGGCAAGAGCAAGCAAAACCCGGGCGGCAGCAACAACAACAACAGGGATCAAGGGGGTCGCACAACAACTACTCGGGTCCTAACCGCAAGAGCAAGCCAGACAACACAGTCGCGGCTATCCAGTGCCCTGTGAAAGACAACTCGAAGAAGACCTCCGATGGCTTCAAAAACTTGCTGAAAGAGAAGTGCTCGTGGCACCTGGAGGGCAACCACACCACCAAGTAGTGCTACCAACTCCGACAAGCACTCAAGAACACTCCAGACCCATGACATCCCCACGATAAGAAGGGCAAGAAAAAAGCCGACAAGGGCAACGATGACTTCCATGAACCCGACAAGACGGTGAATGTCCTCTTCGGCGGACTACCCACCAGACGGTCTCATAAGGCCACCAGATGGGAAGTCTTGAACATTGAACCAGCGGCCCCGACCCCTCTCAGGTGGTTAGAGGTACCCATCACCTTCTCCCACGCGGATCAATGTACAAGCTTCTCTGAGCTAGGACGGTTTCCACTCGTCCTGAAACCGGTAGTTGCGGCCTCCAGACTCAACAAGGTACTCATCGAATGTGGAAGCGGGCTCAACGTCCTTTTCACCAAGACCTTCAAGAAGATGAAGCTCGACATTACCCACATGCTCACCAAGAGCACATCGCCTTTCTATGGCATCGTCCCTGGGAACGCGGCTATTCCACTAGGCTCAGTGGTCCTGCCAGTTACCTTCGAGGAAACCAGGGAGAACTATCGCACCGAGTACATCAAGTTCGAAGTCGCGAACTTCGAGACTTCCTACCATGCCATCCTCGGAAGACCAGCTATCACCAAGTTCATGGCGGTACTCCACTACACGTACTTGGTACTCAAAATGCCAAGTCCTGCCGGTGTACTCTCGCTACAAGGGGACTTGAAGATATCCTTCGACTGCGACATAGAAGCTGTGGAACTCGCAGCCACCAATCAAGTACTCAACGCAATGATGGAGATCTTTGCTGCATCCAAGAAGCATGCCCCAAGCGAGCTCAACATCCCAGAGAAGTCGGACACATCCACCAAGCCTCAGCCATCCGAGGAAGTGCAAGTCAAGGCGATTGATCTTGGGACAGGCGACCACATCAAGACTACAATGATCGGGGCGGGCCTTGACCGGAAATAAGAAGACGTGCTCGTCAGCTTCCTCTGGGCTAACCGAGATATGTTCGCTTGGAAGACAGCGAACATGCTAGGGGTGCCCAAGAGGCTGATCGAGCACTCACTCAACGTCGACCCTAAAGCTACCATGAAACGACAACACCTCTGCCGTTTTGCCGACGAACGACGGGACGCCATCAAGAAGGAACTCGCCAAACTACTCGCGGGCGGCTTCATCAGAGAAGTCTTCTATCCTGAGTGGCTCGCCAACCACGTCCTTGTCCACAAGAAGAACACAAACGAGTGGAGGATGTGCGTCGACTACACCGATCTCAACAAGCACTGCCCTAAGGACCCCATCGGGTTGCCGCGGATAGATCAAGTCATCGACTCCACGGCGGGCTGCGACCTGCTCTGCTTCCTCGACTACTACTCCGGGTACCACCAGATCACAATCAAGGAAGAAGACCAGAAAAAGACCACATTCATCACCCTGTTTGGCGCCTACTACTACACGACAATGTCGTTCGGGTTGAAGAACGCCAGCACCACCTATAAGAGAGCTATCCAGAAATGTTTCAAGAAACAACTCAATAGGAACGTCGAGGCTTACGTGGATAACATGGTCGTCAAGACCCGAAACTCCAACACACTTATCGCCGAGCTTGAATAGACTTTCGCAGCCCTGCGGGAGTACCAGTGGAAGCTCAACCCGAACAAGTGTGTCTTTGGCGCACCTTAGGGAAAACTACTCGACTTCATCATTAGCCATCGTGGAATCGAAGCCAACCCTAAGAAGATCTCCACCATCACCAAGATGAAAGCTCCCACTTGCATCGAAGATGTATAGAAGCTCACCGGGTGCATGACGGCCTTGAACAGATTTATCTCGAAGCTTGGAGAACGGGGGCTACCCTTCTTCAAACTACTCAAGCACCAAGAGGAGTTCGTGTCGACCTCAGAGTCAGATCAAGCTCTCGCTCAGCTCAAGGATTTCTTATCCAAGCCTCCAGTCCTCACGGCTCCTTGCAAAAAGGAGCAGCTACTGCTCTACCTTGCTGCGACTACTCACGTGGTCAGTACTGCCATCGTTGTCGAGCGGCAGGAAGACGGCCATGCCTACCCAGTCCAGCGACCAGTCTACTTCGTTAGTGAGGTCCTGTCGGAATCCAAGGCATGCTACCAACCAGTACAGAAGATACTGTATGCAGTGCTCATCACCTCGCGGAAGCTACGACACTACTTCCAGGAGTACTCAATCTCCATCGTCACCGTCTACCCGCTCGGCGACATCCTACGGAACCAAGATGCTACTGGAAGAATCTCCAAGTGGGCAGTCGAACTCGGTGCCCTCAACATCGATTTCAAGCCACGAACAACCATCAAGTCGCAAGCACTAGTCGACTTCATGGCAGAGTGGTGGGAAAATCAACTACTAACTTCAACCGAGCGACCAGAGCATTGGGTGATGTACTTCGACGGCTCGCTCAAGCTCAAAGGCGCGGGTGCAGGGGTACTACTGATTTCTCCCAAGGGCGAACAACTGAAGTACATCCTACAGATCTTCTAGAAGGTCTCAAACAACGAAGCCGAGTACGAAGCCCTGCTACATGGGCTCCGCCTCGCAATATCTCTGGGCCTCAAGCAACTACTAGTCTACGGCGACTCCGCAGTGGTCATCAATCAAGTCAACAAGTCTTGGGATCGCAACAAGGAGAACATGGATGCCTACTGCCTAGAAGTCCGCAAGCTCGAGAACAAGTTCTATAGTCTCGAGTTTCATCACGTCGCCGCGACAACAACGTTGCAGCGGACGTCCTGTCGAAGCTTGGTTCTACACGCGCACAAGTACCAGCTGGTGTCTTTGTCCACGAGCTTCATGCGCCATTCATCCCAGAGCCGGCGCCCACGACCACTGACTCAGCGTCCTCCCCAGCTGGCAAGGAGGTCATGATGATAGACGTGGACTGGCGATAACCCTTCATCGATTACATCCGCGAGCAGAAGGTTCCCATCGACAAAAACTTGGCTAAGCAAATCATCCGTCAGGCCAAGTCCTACGTTCTAGTCGGGGACAAGCTCTACAGGCGGGGTGCCACTTCTGGAGTACTCATGAAGTGCGTTCCCCGAGAAGAAGGCAAGGACATCTCGGAGGAGATCCACAAAGGCGTCTGCGGCAACCACGCGTCCTCACGCACGCTGGTCAGCAAGGCCTTCCGACGAGCTTTATACTGGCCCACAGCCCTGGGCGATGCTGAGGAACTCGTGAGAAGGTGCCAAGGGTGCCAGTACTTCGCCAAGCAATAGCACGTCCCGACCTACAAGCTAGTCACTATACCACCAACTTGGCCTTTCGCCTGTTGGGGGCTCGACATGATTGGGCCACTTTCGACTGCGCTAGGAGGATTCAACAGAGTACTGGTGGCCATCGACAAGTTCACCAAGTGGATCGAAGTGAAGCTGGTCACTTGCCCAAAGGCCGACAGAGTACTCGACTTCCTAGATGAACTCGTGCACCACTATGGACTACCCCACCGCATCATCACAGACCTGGGTTCCAACTTCAACAACCACCAGTTCTGGGAGTACTGCGAGAACAGCGGGATTGACGTCCGGTATGTCTCAGTCGCCCATCCACAGGCCAACAAACAAGTCGAGCGTGCCAATGGGATGGTACTTTACGCTCTCAAGAAGCGACTGCACGATGCTGCTAACACAAAAGGAGGAAAGTGGATCAAGGAACTGTCCAATGCACTCTGAGGGCTACGTACTCAACCCACCAAGCCGACGGGACAGTCACCCTATTTCTTGGTCTACGACTCCGAAGCTATCCTACTTGTCGACGTCATGTGGGATTCTCCAACAGTAGAGTAATACGATGAATGCATCTGTGAAGACAGCAGACAAGTTGACATTGAAGGACTGGAAGAAGCTCATTGTGCCACCCTCGTCCAATCAGCAGGGTAGCTTGAGGGTATCTGACGCTACCACGATCGCAACGTCAAGGAACGCTCCTTCAACGTTGGTGATCTAGTCCTCCGTCGCATCCAGCACACGGAAGGACTACACAAGCTTAACTCGCCATGGGAAGGTCCTTTCTCAGTAGCAAAGGTGACCGGACCAGGCTCGTATCGCCTCCAGACACTTGAAGGCGACGACGTCAACAACTCGTGGAACATTGACCAGCTCTGTCGATTCTATGCGTAGTCTCTCGACTACTCTGGGGCTCAAGTCTACACGACTACTCCCGGGCCCTTCGCCGTAAGCAGCCTCCAGGTCCAGGCACTAGTCTCCGGACTACTCTACTCCAAGATCTAGCGTTAACGGCTACCAACGGATCTCGGGCTGCTCAGGGCGTCAAGGACTCTAGCAGCGGTCTATCAAGAGACCATGTACTATTAGATCCAGCCTATACGGCTACTAACGGATCTATAGCTGTAAGCGGCCATGCGCCCTAGCACTACTTCAGCCGTAGGTGGCCTCCGAGTCCTGGCGACTACACTTGTAAACAGCCCTAGCCATCCAGGTGTATTTTTTAGTAGTAAAGTTTGATTCTCGATCAACTCATTTACTATGTCTCCCTCAACGGGTCTACTGTCGAGTGCTACTACTCGCAACAACTCCATGGATAGGCACTCCGCACATACACACCGTGACAACGTGAGGACCAGGAGCGTCCCAGTGGTCGATGGATGACCGCTCCTCAGTGATGAGTGATTGACAACGGGTGTTGGACTGACTCTTGGCTTAGTGCGCAGGTGTAGGCTGCGGCCTAGTTCGTGTTGTTGCAGGTGAAGAACGGGCGCGAAAGGTCTTCAGCCCTGAGGGGCCTCCGGGAGATGGAGAGACAAGTAGGCTCGGTTCGAGGGACCCGGTGGACGGCGGCACCGGGTGCGGGTCACATGGTGGCGACACAAGCAAGACGAAGTCATGGACAAGCGAGCGGTGCACGGTGGCGGTCAAGTCAAGTGGTTTGGCGGGAGGCGGACCGAGCACGCGGGGTTCGGTGGTTTGCCCACAAAACCATCGGCGGACGGTTTCTTGGTTTGGGCCTCAAAACCAAGTCCGAGGGCCCAACACGACGGAGACGGGATCCGGGCGTGTCGGGGAAGCTTCGAGGCGGAGGACACGCGGCGGGATCGCATGGCTTGCGTCGGGAGGACGCGGGGTGCGGCAAAGGCGTGGCCGTCCGATGGCAAGACCCACAAACATTACCTAAATGCCCCTGCGTGGGTTGTATCGCCAATAGTTAAGTTAGGGGTAGTTGAGTCATTTGCCACTCCGGCGGGACCCGATATATAAGCCATGAGGGTGTGTGGATGGCTCTCTCTCTCGCGACTTAGGGTTTCATTTCCTCCCTCCCATTTCTCATTTTCGTAGCTATTTTTTCTTCCATTTTCTCTAGGCTAGCATGAGAGCTTCATGAGAGATTTGTTGAGAGGGATGGATGCTAGGGCGGCATGCTAGACCTTGTGAATCTTTCCTGGTTTGTATAGAAGATTCGGGGTTGTGTTTTCGTGGCCTTTTTGTGCTCGTTTTCGTGCCTTTGTTCCCGGTTCGATTCCGCGGATTTGAGTGGGTTTCTCCCTAGATTTCTTTGAGGAAAACATGGATAGATGTCTCGTGCATCTTTGTGATTGATCTTGTGCCCTCAAACGCCGGGAAACCACTTGGATTCACGAGTTTTCGTTCGGTGCTCTAGCTTTTGGTGGTGCTCAAAGGATTCACGATTCCCGGTGATTTAGGGAGTTAGGAGGTAAGATTTTTGGGCTATAGCATCCTTGTGTGACGCTTTTCAAGTCCCCAAACCCTTGTCTCCATAGCTTCAACCGTTTGGGAAATCCGATGATGATTTGGGGGAGTTGACTTTCGGGGTCGGGCGTTTTATGCTCTGTCCGCACCTGGCGGACAGTCCGCGGGGTGCTGGCGGACGGTCCGCGCGGCTAGGGTTCTTCGCGTGTTCGTCGTGTTCTTGCGCATCCTTGCTTTCGATCCGGTTTGGCTTTTGGTTTTTGTTGCGGTACGGTTTGCGGACGGTCCGAGCTTGAGTAGCGGACGGTCCGTGACCCACGCGGACGGTCCGCCCGGCCTTGGCGGACGGTCCATTTTTCTCGGGTCGCTTCTGGTGGTTCTGTGTGCTTTAACGGACGGTCCGCGGCGTAGGGCCGGACAGTCCGCGGTGTTGGCGGCGACGGTCCGCGCCTTCGGGTCGGACGGTCCGCGAGGCCTGCGCGGACGGTCTGCCCCTCCTGGCCGGACGGTTCGCGAGTGCCTCTTGGTTCGATTCCTCTCCTCCTTCTTTTGTGCTTCCGCGTGTGCTTCAAGGAATCGTTCCTAAGGCTAGAGGTTGATCCATAACCTCGTGGTCTTGGCGATTGGTGTGTGATTCGATCCATCGCTTGTGTGTGACCGGGGTTTGACTAGGGCATAGGCCGGGTTCTTTGGAAAGAATTTTTTACCGGCTCCTATTCACTCCCGCCCTCTCTAGTCGCCATCCGATCCTTCAATTGGTATCAGAGCTTGGTGCCGGATTCTTTGTGACTTTGACAAGTCTAGAATCCTAAGATGGCGTACGTTGAGCGGGGCGGTCCGCCGCACTTCGATGGCAAGGGTTACCACAAGTGGGCGGCTCGTATGATGATCTTTCTTCGTGGGAAGCTGTTGGATTTCATTGTGCTTGACAAGACCTATGCTATTCCGGTCAACATCCATACTCTTATGGTGACCGATGCCGGTGCCAAGGCCAAGTATGAGGCTAATGCAAAAGCCGTTGATCACTTGGTCCGGAGCTTGTGTGATCTTGAGTTTGAGCGTGTTCGCCATTTGAATCTTGCTTGGCAAATTTGGGAAAAGTTGTTGGTTGCTCACGGTGGTGATAACCATGTGAAGGCTCGCCTCTTTGTCTCTTACCGGATGCAATATGAGAATTTCACTCCACTTCCCGGTGAGGACATTGATGCGATGTTTCGAGGTTCACCGCCATCGTAAACAACATGAAAGCTAATGTTGAGGATTTTCCCTACACCGAGCATGATCGGGCTTTGAAGCTCTTGCATGTCTTGGACCCAAATATTTGGGGTGCTAAGGTTGAGGCCATCAAGGAGTCCGGGCATTATTTGACTATTGAGTTGGATGACCTCTTTTCTAAGCTCAAGTCGGGCCGAGGTTGACGGGAAGTTGCGGTCCAAGCATTAGGGCTCGGCCGACCATAGTCTTGCTCTTGTGGGCGGATCAAAGGGCAAATCTAACCCTTCTGTCGACGCTTTCCTTGTCTTCTCTTATGTCCATTCCGGATGAGGAGTTTGATGTCTTTGGGCGAGGAGGAGCCGGCCTTGCTCTCAAGGAGGTTTGATCGACTACACGAGAGTCGGAGGAATGCAAGGCGGAGCTCGGGGACATGTTACAAGTGTGGCAAGCGTGGCCACTTCATCGGCGAGTGCACCGGAAGCGGAGGAGAACAAGTACAAGGTGAACGAGTACAAGGCGCACCCGAGGCGTGAAGACAAGTACTCCTCCAAGGGCAAGCACTTCGGCAAGTCCAAGAGCAAGGACAAGGAAAGCGGCGACCGAGCAAGAGCGGCTACAAGAAGAACAAGGCAAGAGCGATGGTGGCCGGTGCGAGCGACGTCGACTCAAGCTCAAGCGAGGAGCAGTCAAGCTCAAGCAGTGAGGATGAAGACGCCGGGAGGCGCAATGGCAAGAAGAGTGCAAGCCGGAACCTCAGCGGGCTGAGCTGTGTGGCGCTTGAGGGTTTTTGTGGCATGGCCCACAGCTCAAGCAGCAAGAAGAGAGAGAAGGAAGACAGCGACTCCGACTCAGAGGATGAGGTAAACCGTGACCCCGACTCTTTGCTTCCTGAGATCGCTAGGTTGAATGGCTTGCTTGACAACCGCGATAGTGTGCTTAGAGATGCCAAAAAGATGAGGAAAGATCTTAGGGCACAACTTGAGAATGCTAGTGAGAAAGTAGGAGAGTTAGAGTCCAAATTGCTTGAATTGAAACTTGAGAATGACTCTTTGAAACTTGCTCCTACTACTCGTGATGATGTTGAATGTCCTGAGTGTGATGCATGGTGGAATGAGATCAAGTTGCTTAATGAGAAGAATGCTTCTACTTTGGCTAAGTCAGATGCTCTTAGGACTGAGTATGATGAGCTTAAGGCTAGACCCACTTTGCTTGGTGCTTGTAAATCATGTCCTACTATGCATGCTAAGCTTGTTGATGCTCGTTCTACCATTAGTTCTTTGGAAGCTTCTTTGAAATCTCCTGTTGTTAATGCATGCACTAGCTGTGATGAGGTTACTTTGCGCAATCTTGAACTTACTTCCCGTTTGGATGTCATCTATGAGGAGAATGACTATTTGAGGAAGGTGTTGGGTTGGTTGTACGGGCGGGAACCTCAATTGAAAATCATGATTGAGGAGTTCAAGAGAGCCGATGGTCGTGGTTTGGGGTTTGAGAAGTTGGGTGAGAAAGTGGGAGAGAACGAAAGTGGGGAGAGTGTGTATGAGAAGTGTGTTGAGTCTAACCCCGAGTTTGAGGTGATCGGAGAGATTCAAGTCCCACTTCCAAAAGCACCCAAGAACTCTTTCACACCAAAGCCCAACCACCTTTGCAACAAGCTTGACACAACCCAAGATCCACCCAAATTTCCACCTAAGACAAATGACTTCCACGGGGTATTCCTGAGCCTAGAGTGCCGCTTCCACGGGGTGTGGGAAGTGTGAGGAGTGTTGGTAGAGTTGGAGCTCAGGGTGGTAGGTTCCCACAGAGAGGTGGTGGTGAGAGGTTTGATAGGAGAGATGATGATGTGTGTGCTGGTGAGAGGTTTGGTCGGGCTCGTGGTGGTTTTGCTGGACGTCCCCCTACTCGTCCTCAATACGGGTTTAGGGGAGATGATCACAGCTTTGGGTTCCGGAGGAACTACGGACCACGTTTTCCCCCTCGTGGTGCTCGTACTCCTCCCATGGGACATGGGAAGTTTGGTGGCAAGGGAATGATGTTTGCTAACCCCTCTTTTGAGCAAATGGCTCGACACTTGGTTTAACTTTCTTTGTGCTAACCCCGGTGTCAAGTCGCTAGCTCATTCTCGTTCTTGTTTCGACCGGCGGGCGGGAGGTTTGGAGAACATTTGGTTGATCGACTCCGGGTGTTCTCGACACATGACCGGAGATAAGAAGTGGTTCTCCAGCCTCACCCCAGTGAAGGAAAAGATGTACATCACATTTGGGGACAATGGACGAGGAAGGGTGCTTTCGGAGGGTGTTGTGCATGTGAGTGACAAGGTAACATTGAAGAGAGTGGCTCTTGTGAAGTCTTTGGGTTTCAATTTGCTTTCGGTTTCTCAGTTGCTTGATGAGGGTTTTGAGGTGCGTTTCAAGTCTGGCGAGTCTCGTTTGCTTGATTCTCGAGGTGATCTTGTCTGTATGATCATCCCCGAGGGTCAGATTTTCGTGGCTGATTTCTCTCGTTCTTTGGGTCCTCGCTCGTTGTTTGATGGCCGATCCTTCTTCGATTTGTGGAAATGGCATAGGCCGTTGGGACACTTGAGCTTTGATTTGGTTTCCCGCTTGAGTGGTCTTGACCTTGTCCGAGGATTGCCGAGGTTGAAGCTTGAGAAGGATTTGGTTTGTGCTCCTTGTAGGCATGGCAAGATGGTAGCCACTCCCCATCCACCCCTGACCGATGTCATGACCGAGCGTCCGACAGAGCTGTTGCATATGGACCTTGTTGGGCCAGCTCGAGTTCGCTCGGTGGGCGGGAAGTGGTATGTCCTTGTTGTGGTGGACGATTACTCTTGTTATGCTTGGGTGTTCTTCTTGGAGGATAAGAGTGAGACATTTGGTTTTGTTCGAGATCTGATCGTGAGGTTGAAAAACGAGAGGCATGGGAATGCTATTCGAGCTATCCGCAGTGATAATGGCTCTGAGTTCAAGAACTCTCGTTTTGATGCCTTTTGTCGTGATCTAGGTCTTGAACATCAGTATTCGACCCCTTATGTGCCCCCTCAAAATGGAGTCGTGGAAAGGAAAAATCGGACTCTTTGTGAGATGGCTAGGACGATGCTCGATGAGCACGGGACTCCTAGGAGGTATTGGGCCGAGGCGGTCAATACGGCTTGTCATGTTTCCAACGGGATTTTATTGCGAGCTTTCAAGAAGAAGACTTGTTATGAGCTGATGCATGGTCGGGCACCCAAGTTGAGTCATTTCCGAGTCTTTGGCTGCAAGTGCTTTATTTTGAAGAAGGGAAAACTCGACAAGTTTGAGGCTAGGTCTAGTGATGGTATTTTCTTTGGATATGCTAACCACTCTAGAGCCTATAGGGTGCTTAACCTTGAGACTAACAAAATCATGGAGACTTGCGAGGTGACCTTCGACGAGACAATGCCATGTACCTCTCTTGGCTTTGAATGTGCGGGTGACGAAAAGATGGCCGAGGACCTCTTTGAAGAGGAGAAGGATGAAGCCGGAGATGATGATGGAGAGAACCATGCGCCTGAAGCTGAGTGTGTACCCACTACTTCCCCTACGACCACTATGGAGCGTGGACCGTCTACTTCATGGACAACGACGGTGCAACAAGAGGACCAGGCGAGAGAAGCTGAAGTTGAGGGGGAGGTAGTTTCGAGGCGTGAGGCTCCCCTGCGGATTCAAGAAGTGCATCCCCTATCGAAGATCATTGGGAATATCGACGAACGCACTACACGGTCGAGGTCCAGGAGTTCCTCTCATTTTGCTCATGCTGCTTTTGTTGCTACTTTTGAGCCCAAGGACATTGGACATGCTTTATCTGATGCAAACTGGGTCAATTCTATGCATGAGGAGTTGGAAAACTTTGAGAGGAACCAGGTGTGGGAGTTAGTTGAACCACCTCCAAATTGCCATCCCATAGGAACCAAGTGGGTTTGGAAGAACAAAGAGGGAGAGAATGGGATGGTTGTGAGGAACAAGTCTAGACTTGTTGCTCGGGGGTTTAGTCGAAGGAGGGGATCGACTATGAGGAGACCTTTGCTCCCGTGGCCCGTCTTGAGGCAATTCGGATCCTTCTAGCCTTTGCCGTGGCTAAAGGGTTCAAGTTGTTTCGGATGGACGTGAAGAGTGCTTTTTTGAATGGGGTCATAGAGGAGGAGGTGTATGTGAAGCGACCACCCGGGGTTTGAGAGCGAGTTGTACCCACACGGGGTATACGGGTTGAAAAGGGCTTTGTATGGGTTGAAACGGGCGCCCGTGCTTGGTATGGGAGATTGAGAGGTTTTACGGTGAGCGAGAGGCTTTGTGATGGGTACCGTGGATAGGACCTTGTTTCTCCTCAAGCATGGAAATGACTTGTTGATTGTTCGGATATACGTGGATGATATTGTTTTTGGTGGCTCGTCACATAACCTTGTTGCCAAGTTTGCGGATGAGATGAGCGGGGAGTTCGAGATGAGCATGATGGGCGAGTTGCGGTATTTTCTCGGACTGCAGGATCAAGCAAGTGAAGGATGGAGCATTCGTGCACCGGACCAAGTACACGAAAGACATGCCGAGGAAGTTCCGGATGCAAGATGTGAAGCCGATGTCGACTCCCTTGGGGAGTACGGCCACTTTGGATGCGGATGAGGACGGAGAACCGGTGGACCGGCGGGAGTACGGGAGCATGATCGGCTCCCTCCTCTACTTGACGGCGACGAGGCCGGACATACGGTTCGGCGTGTGTCCGTGCGCTCGTTTTCGAGCTTCGCCGAGAACATCACATCGACGGCCGTCAAGAGGATCTTCGGTACCTACAATCGCCCCTCGGTCTTGGCCTTTGATATTCGCCCTCCTCGACTCTTTCTCTTCATGGTTTTTCCGATGCGGATTTTGCTTTGGTTGTCGAGTCGAGAGGAAGTCTACTTCGGTACTTGCCGGCTTATTGGTTCTTTGTTGGTCTCATGGTCTTCCCGGAAGCGATCTAGTGTAGCTCGGTCTACCACCGAGGCGGAGTATGTTGCTGCCGCGAGTTGTTGCTCCCAGCTATTGTGGATTTCATACACTTTGAGAGACTTTGGTGAGGAGTGCACCCAGATCCCACTTCTTTGTGATAGCACTAGTGCCATAAGCGTAGCCAAAACCCAGTGCTTCACTCCAGAACCAAACACATAGAAGTGAGGTATCATTTCTTGAGGGACAATGTGGAGAAAGGAACCATTGTGTTGAGCCATGTCCCTACCCAAGATCAGCTTGCCGACATTTTCACAAAGCCTCTCGACCAAGCTACTTTTGTGCGCTTGCGGGGGGAACTTGGGGTTTGTTGCCCTTTTTAGTTGATTTTTGGGGGATTTCCTTTTTGTATCATATGTATCATACCATGTTTACTTTGATGTATATACATGCTTTGCTTGAGGTATAAACCATGGTAGGATAGCCATCTTGTCATATATCATGTTGCATTTGTATCATATTGCATTTTAGGATGATGAGCTTCTTTCATATGCCATATTTGAGTCTCTTTGGCTATTTGTGAGATTTTGGTCATATGTGTGGAGAAATGGTGATGTGAGGCTATGCTCTTGGAATATTTGAGATATTTGTGTGGTGAGATAGCCCTTTGTGAAATAAATGTTAATCTTGACTAATTTTTGATGAAATATGCTCCACTCGTGTGTAGTTGTGTATCCATGTCACGAGTTTGGTCTAAATGTGCTTTTCATGCTTAGATTGTGCTTGGATGCCTTGTTCTTGCATTTGGGCCAAAGGCCGAATATCATTGTGAATGTTTAGCCTATGTTGCATTCATGGGGGAGCATAAGCTTCTTTTTGCCGCAAAGGCACTTCATGTACCATGAAATGATTTAATCTTGAAAAGAAGTGTATAATGCTTGAAAAATGCTCCATCCATCATGTCTATGCTTAAAATGTCTTATCTTTCACATATGGGTGCAAAACATGCCGCATGATGTTCACCGGTGGAGAAGTCTCCCCGAAGTGGACACATGGCTCATGAGCTTTGACATGACATGCTTTGCTTTATGGGTGTTTGCCATGATCTTTTGCTTTGAGAATTTGATATCCTTGTATGATCTTTGAGTGGTATGCATGTTTGTGGCTCAAGTGTGACATGGATAGGCTTTTACATGTGAAGCGAGCCTTCTTTTGGTAAAGCTGCTTAAATCTGAAAATTTTGCTTTGCCACATGCTTGTATTTTCATATATTACTTGTGGCGATGCTTTGACTATGCTATGATTCATATGTGTGATCGTTGTCTCATTTTTAGCCTTTGACACTAGATTTGGCCTATTTGAGAAGCTCATGTAGATGTTTATATGCTTTGTTTTGCATTTCGCATTTTCACCTTGATTCATACATTGTCAACAAGGGGGAGAAGAGGTGAGCTTAATGAAAATTCGAAGAGGTGAGCTGAAATTTCGAAGTTTGCATCCACATGTTCGGGGGGGAGCTTGCATTTGTTCGGGGGGGAGCTTTCTTGCTTGTTTTCGATGTGGAGTTTGTGCTTTGCTTGGCTTGTGACCTTTCTTCGCCATTCTTCGGTTTTGGTCATGAGTTGAGCTTCTTTGTTTTTCTTTCTTCTTCCTTTCTTTCTTTCTCTCGAATTTCATTTCGTGTTGTGTGTTGTCAATGCACTCATCAAGGGGGAGACCGAGGACCGGGAGCGTCCCGGTGGTCAATGGATGACCACTCCTCGGTGATGAGTGATTGACAACGGGTGTTGGACCGACTCTTGGCTTAGTGCGCGGTGTAGGCTGCGGCCTAGTTCGTGTTGTTGCGGGTGAAGAACGGGCGCGAAAGGTCTTCGGCCTTGAGGGGCCTCGGGAGATGGAGAGACAAGTAGGCTCGGTTCGAGGGACCGGTGGACGGCGGGACGCGGTGCGGGTCACATGGTGGTGACACAAGCAAGACGAAGTCATGGACAAGCGAGCCGGTACACGGTGGCGGTCAAGTCAAGTGGTTTGGCGGGAGGCCGGACCGAGCACGCGGGGTTTGGTGGTTTGCCCACAAAACCATCGGCGGACGGTTTCTTGGTTTGGGCCTCAAAACCAAGTCCGAGGGCCCAACACGACGGAGACGGGATCCGGGCGTGTCGGGAAGCTTCGAGGCGGAGGACACGCGACGGGATCGCATGGCTTGCGTCGGGAGGACGCGGGGTGCGGCAAAGGCGTGGCCGTCCGATGGCAAGACCCACAAACATTACCTAAATGCCCCTGCGTGGGTTGTATTGCCAGTAGTTAAGTTAGGGGTAGTCGAGTCATTTACCACTCCGGCGGGACCCGATATATAAGCCATGAGGGTGTGTGGATGGCTCTCTCTCTCGCGACTAAGGGTTTCATTTCCTCCCTCCCATTTCTCATTTTCGTAGCTATTTTTTCTTCCATTTTCTCTAGGCTAGCATGAGAGCTTCATGAGAGATTTGTTGAGAGGGATGGATGCTAGGGCGGCATGCTAGACCTTGTGAATCTTTCCTGGTTTGTATAGAAGATTCGGGGTTGTGTTTTCGTGGCCTTTTTGTGCTTGTTTTCGTGCATTTGTTCCCGGTTCGATTCCGCGGATTTGAGTGGGTTTCTCCCCGGATTTCTTTGAGGAAAACATGGATAGATGTCTCGTGCATCTTTGTGATTGATCTTGTGCCCTCAAACGCCGGAAACCACTTGGATTCACGGTTTTCGTTCGGTGCTCTAGCTTTTGGTGGTGCTCAAAGGATTCGCGATTCCCGGTGATTTAGGGAGTTAGGAGGAAAGATTTTTGGGCTATAGCATCATTGTGTGACTCTTTTCAAGTCCCCAAACCCTTGTCTCCATAGCTTCAACCGTTTTGGAAATCCGTTGATGATTTGGGGGAGTTGACTTTCGGGGTCGGGCGTTTTCTGCTCTGTCCGCACCCCGGCGGACGATCCACGGGGTGCCGGCGGACGGTCCGTGCGGCTAGGGTTCGTTGCGTGTTCGTCGTGTTCTTGCGCGTCCTTGCTTTCGATCCGGTTTGGCTTTTGGTTTTTGTTGCAGCTGGTTTGCGGACGGTCCGAGCTTGAGTAGCGGACGGTCCGTGACTGCGCGGACGGTCCGCCCGGCCTTGGCGGACGGTCCGTTTTTCTCGGGTCGCTTCTGGTGGTTCTGTGTGCTTTAACGGACGGTCCGCGGCGTAGGGCCGGACGGTCCGCGGTGTTGGCGCGGACGGTCCGCGGCTTCAGGTCGAACAGTCAGCGAGGCCTGCGCGGACGGTCCGCCCCTCCTGGCCGGACGGTCCGCCAGTGCCTGTGCGCTTTGCCTCTTGGTTCGATTCCTCTCCTCCTTTTGTGCTTCCGCGTGTGCTTCAAGAAATCGTTCCTAAGGCTAGAGGTTGATCCATAACCTCATGGTCTTGGCGATTGGTGTGTGATTTGATCCATCGCTTGTGTGTGACCGGGGTTTGACTAGGGCATAGGCCGGGTTCTTTGGAAAGAATTTTTTACCGGCTCCTATTCACTCCCCCCCCTCTCTAGTCGCCATCCGATCCTTCACAACGAGTACTCATTTATGGAAGATTTTTCATTCAAACTTAAAACTAGTTATTACAACATTATTTATTTTAAAATATTGCCAAAAGGCTAACCCTATAGGATAACTACTGGAGGTTCAGCTTCTCCGCGACTTGTTTCGCGATTGGCGCCATCTGCTCCAGAAGCTCCTTGTACTGGTTGTTTGTGCAATTGGCGGCTACTCCTCCCGCGACTACATCAACCAGAGCCTTGGGGAAGTACGACTTCATGTATGCCAAGACTTGGTTGGGGATGGACTTCGCCATATGCTTCACACTTGCCAGACGCCCGGGGCCTTCCTTCAGCCGATCAACCAATGGGGCTATCTTTGGCCCGCCCGGGTGAGGCACCAGCAGCCTTGCGATGGGGAGCGCGACTTCTTCAAGCTCATTGAAGTGGCCCCGCAGCTTCTTGCAGTCTTCATTGAGCTTCTGCAGAGATTTATAGCAGTTGACAAGGTCACGGTCCGAGGCTTCTCAGAGCTCCATGTGCTTGACGCACTCATAAGGCAGCTGCTTATATTCATACTCAAGTACCTCTCAGGCATCCTTCTCTCGGTAGACGATGTTCTTCAGATCGGTCTCCGATGCCTTCAGTTGGTCCACCCGGGCCTCGAGATCTGCAAAAGTTTGCAAATATATGTCAGGCTACTGCAAAGGTATTCTCAATAAGTCATCTCTCTTCGCCTGCATTTCTTGTACTTTCGTCGTGGTACTGGGCGAAGGCTCCATCCAGCTTGGATTGCAGCATGGCAGAGTGCTTCTTGGCCTTGCTGAGTTCTTTCTCCAGCGCCTCCGCCCGAAGCACTGTGTCGCCATACCCCTGGAGCATGTTGGATTTCTGTCGGGATCTCTCCACGACTTACTGCAATAAGGCAATAATCATCTTTGAGTACTCAGTTCTCATGGGATTCGACTACTCAAGGGTACTATCACGTACCTTCATCCACTGTTCGGCCCAGCGCATCGACTCCAAGTTGCGGGCCACCGTCGCCGGGTCGACGAGGTCATCCGCCAAAAGCTCGATCCCGCCACGACTAGTCGCCGCAGCCTCTGACATCGGCATCGAATGGATCCGCTCCGCGTCTTGGATCTCTGGCGATCGGATGATAACGTCCATACTCGACTCCAGCAGCACGTCGTTGCACACGTTTTCTGTGGCCTGGGGATTACTGTCACCGCCAGTCCGGAAGCCGCTTCCTCCAGCACCTCGACTTCAGGCACGACGCCTTCGACCGACACAGCTTCAGGGATCGTGGCCCCTTCAACACAAAGCACATGATATCAGTATCTGGGGACTACGACTACTACACGGGGCAGATGGCATCGCCGCAATCTACGTACCTTCTACTATGGTGACCTCTGGTGGCGTAGCCTCTGTGCCCGGCGCCACGGTCTCGGCCTGGGGAAGGGGAGCGTACTCCTCAATAACTGGCGACGGATTTTCTTCAGCAGCCGCCGTGCTGGGTTCTTCTCCCTCCCAGGATAGTTCGGTGGATTTCCTACACAGTACAAATTTGGTGGTCAGCCAAGCAATATTACAAAGCTACATGTACTACTCGGGGATGGTTTTCACTTACAAGCTAGACCGAACAACAGTCACGGTCGGAGCGCTAAGTATGCTAGAGATATCAACAATCCCGGCTTCCACGGGCCCCTCCTCTTCAGCCTGGGCTACTACTGGTCCTCCGGCTCCGGTGGTCATCGCGCCGGGCTCGCCGCCTTCTTCTCGCCGCGCACTCGCGGCTCGGGAGTACTAGTCGTCTGTTGTGCCATCTGCGGCACAGGCTCTTCTACAGTGGGGGCTGGACCGCGGCTCCTCTCAGTCGGCTCGCCCATCGTGTCCCAGTCGTCTTCTTCCTCCTGATCCGCGAGGTCGGACGATGGAATTTCCTGCGACAACTCAAAATTCAACCATCAGCACGCAATACTTTAAGACAAGTACTCGACTATTCACTCGAGGAACTCACCTCTTGGGAAGTGGTCGCTGTCACCTTCAGCTTCTTGGCGACACACTTTCGCGCCACATTGTGCGGCCTTCTCGATGGCGTAGGGAGACTATCCTCCAAGCTAGTCGGTGGATCTTCAGTGAGGGGGATATGGGGTAGTCCAGGTCGGTTGAACCTGGACTGCAGCTGAAAACGCTCCTGGAGTGTTTCCCCATCCTCCTCGTCAGACGTATCCTCAATGGTGACAGTGTCGTTACCCTTGCCGACTTCACGGCATTCTTTCGCTTTGCCATTGCCCTCCTCTGGAATATCTACAAGTTGAGGAGGGGGAGTTGGGTCGGAGACAAACTTCGCAATGTCATCCTGCAGCAAACATCTTGGGTGAGTGTGACTACTCCATTTCAATCAGTACTCGGAGGCAGAAGTTGTAGTCACTAACCTTGTTCGGTGGACGAGCCGCGGAGTACTCGGAGACTGGGCAGGGTGTGAATGGTGGCATATCCTTGAATATCCTACCCAGCCTCTCGACAATGTCTTCATCGTCGACTTCGTTGCCGGGCATCCTCGACGTATCTTCGTCGCCCGTGTACTGATACCCGAGGGTGTCGCGAGCCATCAGTGGTTGCACCCTCCTCTTCATGAAGCTGAAGGCCACGTGCTCGGCCCTCAACCCCGGCTTCTGTCAAATCCTTGATCTTCTACAACAGCTCGAGTAGTTGGATACCCTCCTGCATCGTTGGCTCAGTGTTCCACCACGCCTGATGCTTCGGCTGCTTCCCGCTCGGCTTCAGCAGCTCTAGGTGGTGATTACTCATGTAGAACCACTTGGCCTTCCAGTCTTGGTTCGAGTCGATGAGCTAGTATGCCAAGTACTGGTCGGCCGTGTCTTCTCGCATCTGAATGTCAGCTCCTCCGACTACTCGCGGGTCGTTGCCGCTCGGCTGTGGCTTCACACGGAAGAACTTCCGGAACAAGATCAGTGGGGCTTGAACCCCACAAAGGCTTCGCAGAAATGTACGAAGACGGAGACGTGAAAAACACCATTAGGGTTCCATTTCAAGTATTCGATACCGTAGTACTTGGGGAGACCCTTGAAGAAATCGCTCACCGGGAGTGCTAGTCCGCGCTCCACGAATCTAGCGAACATGGGGACTTCGTTGGGATTCTTCTCCATGGGATACGGGTAGCCCGCGGCAGTGCTCCACATGTCCATCTCCTTCTCCCGCAAGAACCCGCTATTCACCAGAGCCAGCAGATCTTCGGTCTTCATCTTGGACTTCTTCCACTCCTTGGCCAGATTGGGGCGCGGGGGAGATGTCAGCGGCGAAGACCCTTGGGCAGATCCCTCCGCCTCGCTGCAGGATCTCTTCTTCCCGGCACCAGCCTTCGAGCCCTTGGACGGAGATGGCTTTATCCTCCCAATGTGCGGGGTCTTCACTCACATCCGCTCGGGGGCTACACTGGTGGCGAGCAGCAGCGGCACACGTTGACTTGCAATCTACTGTGCGGCGGCAGAAGCAACAGTGGATGGACACTTGGCTAGATCTACTCCAGCGGCTGCTACTGCGAAGAATGAAAAAACCCTAAGGGTTTCAGCGTCTATTTATAACCTAACTAGCGGTACCGCAACAGCTGGATGGATAAGTATCGGCAGCTGACTCAGCGGCGCTGCCTGACTCTCCGGCTTCCGGTACTTGATACAACCCATTTCGGGGGCTCGGCTACATCTGCCCGGTCTAGTGGGTGACGAGGAAACTCAAGATCAATTCAGGACACCTTCTACAGTCAAGATGACCCTTTAATTCGAGAGGAAGTACCCGACTCAAGGTTCGGGGGCTCCGTGCCACGTGTCCTTCGGTTTTTTCTCTCCGGATTTTATGGGATAAGCTTGGCAGATCTTCAGATTGACCCTTAGCTTGAATCTACGATTCGACCTAAGGCTCGGGGGCTACATTCTATATGGAATGCGATCCTTCGAATCGCATTTTCCATATGGTTTCTTCTTCAAGACAATGCGAGTACTATTGAAGACCTTCAAGAGGAGAACTCGAGGGCGCTTGGGAACTACTCGAGAAGACTTCAAGACTACTCAAGGATCAGTTGGAGTACCTTCCAGCCTCGGGATGCTTCAAGTACTCTTGAGGACTTTTGGCTTGTAGTACTCAGGGACGCCTGAGGACTACTCGTCAAGGCCATCAAGACTTCATGAAACTATCCTTATCGACTACAAAGTACTCAGGGGCTTGTCGTATGGACCTCCCTGGGCCCACCACGTCGGTGGGTACCAGGACCGACTACTGGGTGGGTCCCTGGGACTACTCGGCTTGTGCCACACGGCACATGTTGGCGTGGGGCGCAAGGACTATAGTGGTGGAGTACTCGGATAGGGAGTTGTGCATGTCCTGTACCATGTAGAGAACTCCTAGACGTATACGACTAGTACTCTCTCCTCAAACTGACCTGTAACCCTGCCTCCCGGACTATATAAGGCGAGGTAGGGACCCCTATCTCTCTCATACGCATCATCTTATAAACACATCCAATCAATCCAGAGATACGCAGCATATAGGACGTAGGGTATTACGCACCTCGCGGCCCGAACCTGTCTAAATTGTGTGCCATGTGTCTCTTCCTTCGAGTTACCGATCTCAGCGAGGCCACATTCATCTACCTCTTGTACTCCCCTTGGTAGGTTGCCGGTCTAAAACACCGACAGGTCCTTGGGCTTCTTGGAGTCATGTTCACTTCATTGTTTGACTTGTACCGCGCTTCAAGGTCTTGTCACGAGGTGCTTAATGAACTTAACCCAGAAGTCTTACATTCAACATTGAAATCCTGCATAAACACTAAACTCCAAAACCGACATGCACAAATGAACTTGTTATACCAAGGGGGTAATACCAATGGATAAGATATAAAATTCATGCCAACACCGAAGGTAAACTCATGGCTAGGTTGACGGAATTTCACCGTCAACATCTCCCCATGCTTAAACCTTGCTCGTCCTCAAGTAAGCCTTCGATGGATATCATTGTTGCCCTTCATTGTTTAAACCTTGCACTTGATCATACATGAGAAAACATAATGCTCTCAAAAGTTTAGTTTGTTAAAGTTTTATAATGTACTAGCCTTCATCCATACGGAGGGTAGATTATTAATTAAGTTTATCCCACAAGTATTAACATGCTCCCAAAATTCAAATAGATCTCAGAAATTTTGAAATAAAGAACGAGATGAAAAAGAGCTAAACCAAGTTCACAAATTTAAATCATCTTGCATCTTGCTCATGAACTCTCATCTCATCTTGTCTCTAAAGCCTATTTGTTCTACTCCTCTCCCTCTCATATCATATGTGGTAGGCTTTATATGGAGCTTTTTGGGAAAGTTTAGTCCTACCAAGATATTGTAAATGAGATGTTGTCAAAACAAGACAAGCTTCTCACGGTCTTACCGAGACTCGTCAAAAAGATCATTGAAAATAATGTTATATCAAGGAGGAGGAGAGAAAAATACACACACTTGAGATAGATGGACATGTGCAAATGGCAAAAAGTGATCCTGAGGCACAAAGCAAGTCCTCGTTATCGGATTGCATATGGTTGGAAAAATAATCTTGAAACCTTGAAATTCCTAATGCGCTTTAGAGACCGGGGGGTCACTTTATTTTATTTTTACACATAATCATATTTTTACCTTTTCTTATACATATATATATATATATATATACATATATATATATATATATATATATATATATATATTTCTTTATACTCATTTTTTTATTTGCTCCCCTCCCCTTGAACTCTAAAATTGCATTGTACCTACCTCCTCCCCCATGCTTAGACGTTTGCTCGTCCTCGGGCAAAGAGGTGATAGAGATAAGGTAGGTACTAGAAATATTTTTCCTTTGGAGAGATACTTGAAATCTTCAATCGTGGAACCATCTTGCGATCTTCCTTGAATTGATGATCCATACTAAACAATAGGTTGTGGTCAAAGAGGTAAACACAAAAGATGATATTTGGTTTTAAGGGTGGATATCCGGTGAGGTTTGTGAGATCTCCGGTGTGGGGATACACAATGCATGGATAAAAGGCTAGCAATATGATAGATACGCAAAAACGGAATGACCAGTTTCTTTGTCTCAGGCCAGAGAAATCATGGCCTGAAATAACTCACCCAAAAATAAATCTTGTACACTAAGGTTTATGCACTCAAATATTTATATGGCTCTGGATAGGTAGAGCAACACGCAAGTGATATTTATGACAAGGTTAGCATTACTTTTAAAGAGAAAAACAAATCATCTTTAATCCATCTAAAACTTGAGAGCACATTAAACACTATGGGTCTTTATTTTTATCATAACCTCCGCTAAAGATTAAGCTAGCATTTAGATAATTTCAGATTAGCATTTAAAGAAAGCATTAGCTTAATCATGCATAAAACGATTACAAAGATAAACAAAGCGGCAATTATAATCATATATCATCATAGCATAAACTTTGTAAATTTACCAAAGGTAAAAACTAGGTGGGGACTTTATTCATGATGAAAATAAAAACTAACACACATGCTGAAAATTAAAGTAAAAACTGAAAATACTATGCATACATAGGCATACACAAGCTGAAAATTAAAGAAAAAGTGAAAAGGAAAGATAACTAAAGCTCCTCTCTCTAATCTTCCGCTGGTGATTGGTATTGATAATCTTGATGATTATACCCTTGCTCGTAATAGGATTGAACTTCCCCTCCTATGAATTGTTCCGGCGGGCAAGGTGAAGGCGTCCAAGCTCATAAGCAATGTTTGCATTGCCTTCTCCTAATTGAGCCGCATTAGCTTGGATGGGTGCAATATTTTGCATATTCCTTGCAGCATATCCTCCAATAATGGCCACACTTTGTTGTGGTTGAGGAAATTGTGCATAAGGCTCCGTAAAGACTACGTCGGGCACCACATAATTTGGTGGGGGCATAGCTGCACCACTCCACCATGCTTGCATTGGTGGACCACAGTAGTAACTTGGCGGTGGCGGAATTCCTCCATATGGTGGCACATAATTTTGTTGTGCACCTCCTTGTTCCACGGAAGATCCTTCTTCTACAATTCTTCCTCTTTTATTTTTTCTTGCCGGCACAACGAGTCCTTCCTCTAACCAATCTTCCTTCCCTTGAATAAGAAGTCATAGTCTTGCATCCGGAAGGGGAAAATTCACTTTGGCCACTTTGAAGCCTCCTCTCTCATCTCCACTTATATACTTGCCTTGCTTCATATATTCAAATCCAAGAGAGGTCCCAGGTAGAAGATGCTCG
The DNA here is from genome assembly GCA_947561735.1 of Cenchrus americanus. Classification (NCBI taxonomy): domain Eukaryota; kingdom Viridiplantae; phylum Streptophyta; class Magnoliopsida; order Poales; family Poaceae; genus Cenchrus; species Cenchrus americanus. The sequence goes on from OX387240.1 coordinate 201,627,133, forward strand.
AGGTTCCTTGGAATACCCGGTCTTAAAGAGATAGCCAACATAGAGAGGTAACACCCCGAACCAATATCTCCCGAACCCGATGTTGCTTCACAACACCACCGGTAGATCATGAGGTAAGAGGGGTCTATTGGCTGCCTGGCAATCAAAGCCGAGTAAAGCCAATTCAACTCTGTGTCGGTCACCTTTGTTTCCCTCATTCTCCCCAAAATCCTTTTGCACATCCATGAGTGAAACACTTGGATGTTGGGGTTCCGGGTAGAATTTCTTTGTTGGTGGGCTTCTCCCGAGATCATATTCCAAAAACCATCCAACATGCGTTCCGGCACATCTACTTTTTCGGAGATCCCTGTTTAAAACAAAGTAGCTCCCTAATATGTTCATAGGGAACCACTTGTTGAATTCCTTCCAATCGGAATGAGAGACTCAGCACCCCCTCATTAAGGATAGGCGCCACGGTCATAAGAATTTCCAAGGCAAATTCCTTGTGGGTGTTTGCCGACACCCCGTTTGAGAATTGCATCCATCCTAGGTGTTCCAACATATAATAAATATTCGTGCTGAAACCCAATAGGTTGAGAGTTTGGTCGTCGAAGTCGACGTTCGCGACAAGCCTCTTCTCAAGGAGAGTGAGCTTTTTCTCCTCCTCCTCCGACATGATGATAAATCCATATGCGGAGTACCGCAGAGCGTACGGAGGTGGAGTGGATGATTGTGTTGAATGACGAGGTGGGACGGGTGGCTCCTCCGTACATCCTTGAGGTTCGGTGAACCTCATAGATGGGCTTCTTGTGGCCCTCATGCCACCGAGGAGAAGAGTGTCGTTCCTCCTCGGCGGTGCCGTGTCCTCCTCCATACTTCGAGGAGACTCAGAAATCGAGTGCCTCCTTGAACATGTCATCGAAGACTGCTTGGATAACGACGACCCCTTCTTCTCCACATATTTGCTGCACTCTCCTCTATAATATAATCCCGGGGTTTTCAACCGGCAACAAGGCACACAAATTTTTTTTGAAGTATGGACTTTGAGTGGAATTAGGATGTGTTTTGTTCGGCGAAACAAACTTGAGATGGTGGCTATGTCTAAGGTGGTTCTGGACTAAAATTCGAGCACACAAATAGAGAGCTGGATGAGCAGCTTACCTGCCGAAGGGGAGCACCGAAGGTGCTGAAATAGGGGGAGGCCGGCCTGGGCCGACCGGCCTGGGTGGCCTCGTGCCCTCCCTGGCACCGGTTTCTTCCAGCACACTCATCTTCACTTTGTGACCTTTGTGCCTACATGCTCCATGGGATGCACTGCCCAAACTCTCTCATCCACTCCTTTGCTTGCATTATTGGTCTTTCCACTTGATGTCTTTGCTTTGAGTCATGTCCATGCTCGTTTGCTTCACATGCCTCCATGATTTTTCTGCAAAACAAGTCTTGTTGCCCTCCCATGCTTGTCCTTTGCATGTGGCTTTGATGAAAGTTGTTGGAAGAGCATCCCGTGATGCATCATTGTGCATGCATGATTTGCTCAACTAGATTGCCTCCCTCTAATCATGTCTTAAGGCTAAGTACTCCTCTAATTTCAAAAAATAAACTTAAAGCTATAGATGAGCTCAAGCATAAATTTAGAGAGGTTTTTAAAGCATTAAAAACAAAATGTAAGTCAAAAATATTTTCCGACTACTTTTATGTTGGTCTCACCAGTATTGTTTGCCTTCATTAGTTGAGAGCAAACCTTCTCGGCTTGATCATGGAGGCATAGGTTTAGGTTCTAATTTTGGCTAAATGAGAGAGATTTTGAATGAAATAAAATTAAATGAGGCTTAGAAAATTTCTAATCTTAGAGAAACCAAGGATATAGATTTTTAAAACAACCAAAAGTCAAATTTCTAAGTTCACGCGAGTCCTACCACATGTTGTAATTTAAATAACATCAAGGTACAAGTCGTGGCTCTACTCGTGTGTTTTTAGCATGTAAAACAAGTCAACCATAACATCATAAAGAGGATCATAGGTTGAGATAGGTTCTGAATTTATTCAGTTTTGGTTTCTTGAAAAGAGGCAAATAACACATAGGATGGTTCATGTAAAAGAGTTTATGATCCAAACAAAATATCCAAACAAGAATTATGTCTCTAATATTGTTCAACCATTCTAAGTCCAATGTCTTGTGTAGAAAATTTCAAAACTAACTTACTTGAAAATACTCGAAAAATCTTGAATCGGGTTGTCCTCCCGGTAGCTTATTCTTGAATCGGGTTGCCTCCCGCTTAGCGCTTCGTTTATAGTCCATGGCTAGACTTATTCACTTGATTACTTCAGATCAACACTCTTTGCGGGCGTTGCAATCTTGGGTACCCACTTCTGCACCATCTTGGGTGCGGGCTTATTCTCCGGCTTATTCATCTTTTTGGTCATCACAGGCAGCTTTTGTTCCTTTATCTTGACGGATGCAACAACTTCTTTGATTTTCTTCACTTCCTTCTTCTTCGGCTCTTCCTTAACGACGCGATGATGAGGCAAAATATATTTAACTTCAATCATGCTGCATACCTCGAGGCGTGGTCAAAACTTGAAGGAACTCCTCTCTCCGTTAATGTCGAACTTGATCTCCCCCTTGCCAACGTCAATGGTAGCTCCCACGGTCTTGAGGAAAGGTCTCCCAAGGATGAGTGATGGCTTCTCCCTCTCTCCCATCACGTGTACCACAAAGTCGATGGGGATGAAGTAGTGTCTGACCTTCACGGGCACATCTTCGGCGATGCCCAAAGGATAGCGAATAGAGTTGTCACCCAACTCCAAGCACATGCCCATAGGCTCCAATGGTAGGCGTAGCTTCTCGAACACATCTCTTGGCATGACACTCACACTTGCTCCAAGGTCGCATAATGCCTTCTCAAACTTGAACGAATCTCATATTTGTTTGCAAGAATATCTTTGAAGTAACGAGAATATGTAGGAACTTGAAGGGCATCTAATAACGGCATGTTGATGCTTAACCTACGCACAACCTCCACAAACTTCTCAAAATGATTATCAAATTTACCTTGGAAGTAGCGTGGCTTGAGTTGCGGTATCTTCGTGTCTTCTTCTGGCATCTAAAACTCAGGCTCTTCGGTGACGATCTCGGTAACTTCCTCCTTAGAAAATCCTTCCGTATCGGCGGATGGTTTAAGCTTCCTTGCTCCCGCGGAACGTTCCAGATCTTCGGTCTCCTTCCCCGAATGAGTTTGAATATCCTTCTCCGTTTTGTGACCTTAAGGTTGTCCTGGAAGCTTCCCTCCATTAGCGGATAGGCGCCCGGTAAGTTGTCCCACTTGTGTCTCAAGCATCTTCATCATGTTGAGCACTTGATGATTGGAGCTTTTGACCTCCGTCACTTTGCTATCGATGTTCTTCAACACCTTGTCTATGGTTTTGAACTTGGTGATGGTGTCCTTATTGATCTTAGCTTGCTCGTCCATGAAGTCCTTCAATTGTATATGAAGCGGAACCGAATTCGGAATGGATGAGCTTGCATTAAATTGAGGTCTACCTTGCCCATGGTGGAAGTTCAGCAAATCTCCCTTTCTCATGTAGTTGAGTACTTTGGCTTCCTCTGGGCAATCCTTGTGGACATAGCCATATTCTCCGCACTCTTCACATGTGGATCTTGCTTCGGCAGCCTTTAAGTCTTGAGCCTCTTTCTTTTCTATCTCCATCTTCTCCAACCTCGGCATAAGCGAATCAATCTTGCCTTCGAGTATGTCTTCCTTCTCCACTTGCAAGACTCCTTTGACATTCCCCGTGGGTTGAATCGGAAGTAAGCGTCCAGATGACGCCCGTATGTCATTATCCGCGACCTTCTTGAATAGAGTGAAAGCTTGAGTTGGCGTAAGTTCGATGATAGATCCTCCCACCGATGCATCGATGGTCATCCTTGATGCCATGGTGACTCCTTGGTAGAACTTTTGAATGAGATCCTCCTTCGGGAACTTGTGATGTGGAACCGCCTGAGTGTACTCATTGAAGCGCTTGAATGCCTCCGATATAGTCTCCGTAGGATATTGAGCAAAACTAGCAATCTTATTATGCAAGCTTTGAGTTTTACCTGGTGAGTTGTATTCCTTCATGAAGGCCCTCATCAATCTGTCCCAATTTTGCACCGTCTCCGCCGGTTGAGAGTAGAACCATTGCAAAGCCTTCTCGAGTAGCGAGAACGGAAAGAGCCTTGCCATCATTTGATCTTGAGTCACACCGTCCATGTTGAATGTTTGACAAAGTTGGATGAACGCTTGGAGGTGAAGGTTCGGATCTTCTTTATAGGTGAAGGGTGAATGTTGCACCATGCAGATTGTTTAGGTCTTGATCTCGAACGGCCTACCGATCTCCGCGAGGTTCAAGATTGGTAGGTCGACGATGTCTGGGGTGCGTAGCTCCCCGATCTTGCGCTCCGGCTGCGGTTGTGCTCCCATCGGTGGAAGTCGATTCTCCCTAGGACTTTGAGGTGGTGATTCCTTTGGAGATTCCAACGATCCTTCATCTTCCACTTTCAAATCTACAAAATCTAGCTTTTTAGCTTGTGCTTCACGTCTCCTTAGTCTGTAAGTTTTTTCTAGATCATCCACAAAATTATCAGGTTTCTTGGAGAGGTAGTCGTCCATCTCCTGTTAGGGTTAGCAATAAACAAAACATACACAAAACGGAAATTAAAAACAATCTAAGAAAACTAGGTTTAGACAAACTAGATTAGATTAATTTTGAGGATGATCAAAAGTTAGTATATGCAAAAAAAGAAAAACCAAAAGAAAACTGAAAAATAAACAAAAATCAATAGAAGATCGAATCTTGATCACTTGTTCCCCAACAACAGCGCCAGAAAAAGGGGCTTGTTGACGATGTATATTCGTATTAAAGTTCAAGTGGACTTGCAAGTGGACAAGTCCTCCGTCGTAGTCAAGGGACCCTTCTTCCCTCAAGTGTGAACCCAAGGTATCAAATCCGTGGAACAAATGTGCGATGCAAGAATCAATCTAATAAAGCCAAGAACTTTGATCTTCATAGGGTGAATCTTATGCATCTAATCTAGAGAGCCTAACCTATGAAAACCGGAGGTAGCAAGAGATAGAGGGGGATAGATAAACCAATCTAGAGAGATTGGATCAAGCCTTCGTTGAAGTTCCGAGCAAAGGAGAAGTAAACAAGTTTATTCTCATAAAAAGCATCTTTAAATCACGGTTTCCCGTCCGACTCCGAAAACGCCCACCTTTTGGAGCCACCGTTCTGTCACAACGCACTACTATTCATGCGGGTTAGTCTAGGGTGAGTCCAAAGACAAGTTGAAATCTCTCGGAAGGTCAGGGATGCACCTCTAGCCACCATGGCTACCGTTGACGGATAAAAGACGTATCCCTCTACGATCCGCAAGCGTACGGACCCCACACCTTTTTCACCACGGGATTCCCAAGGTTCTTGTCAATCCGCGGAGCAAGGGGATTACAAGCGTTCGATCAACAACGACACACTAGCTACTAAAACCCTAACTACTATTATACTAGAAAACACTAAACTACACTAAAGAGAATGATAAACGATCAAGAGAGAAGACACTCGCCCACGGGTCTACGATACTAGAACATGCAATCGCTTAAAGACATGAAAAACCAATCTAATCTATCGGGGTTGTGACCACGGTTTCGCCCTTTCCCTCCTCTCGTATCGTCACTACGCGAAGGTATTCATGACTAGACCTTTGATGGCCACGGCGTATTGAATGGATCCAAGGAAGCATTGGAGCTCGTACTCCCTTTACGGCATGGTAGCTAACCTTTAAGCATTAAAGTATATTCAACACAAGATGATAGATAGAAAATCCGACAAAGTGCGATTACATCTCACGATCGATTACAACCCATGGACGAATGAGAAGATTACCCCATCAAGGTGCCGATCATGGCACCGTTGATCATGGTTTCCCTTCCGCCGGTGTCTTCCTCCTTCTCCACGAGAGGGTGCTTCCTTCGAGGTGGTTGATCTCCAGCCGGAGATCCTCCTCCTCTCTCTCTAGCTTGTGGATGGCCTTCTCGGTGCGAATAAACTCCTCTCTCGTCCGTTGGCGGCGCGTCGGGGGTTTTAGGGTCGAAGATCCTTCGAGGGCAAGGAAGACGGGACCGAACCGGTGCCCGAAGTGGGCCGGGCCGATCCGACCGGGCCGGCCGGCCCGTGCCCGGTTCGGCCGGTTCGGTCGCCCTTTTTGCTCCGTGGGTCCTCGTGCACTTATCTACTTCGCCCCCTCCACTTGGATGATTTTGACGCTGTTATCCTCGCGATCAAGATGGAGACTCTCTTTGCATGAAGTTTGATCTTTTACGCTTCAATCCCCGGGGGTGTTCCTCGTAGCACTTCGGTCCTCACCACCATTGGAAGTAATTTCAGCGAGCTCATGAACACGAACAAGACTCCATGAATGCTCCTTTGAACTTATTGCAAATCCGTCCTTTATGTCCATGATTTCCTACATAAACACAACACTTCCAAATGCATGCACAAAGATGAACTTGTTATATGATTAGTGTGCCTAGTGGCGGGTTAGTTCAATAATCAAATCCAAACCAAAGTGTAATGAACATGCTAGGTGCACCAAAATACACCGTCAACATCTCCCCCACACTTAGCTCTTGCTCGTCCTCGAGCAAGTACTCGTAAAAGAACTTCGTCCAAGGCGTGTAATCGTGTACCACTTATCCTTCTTCACAAGTTAGTCAATCCCTTCATCTTTAATACATAAACACAAAGTAATGATAATCAAACATAAACATGGGCGTTTAGAATTTTTACCACGTGAAGATTTACCCCACAACTCAAACTCTTCACTCGAAGCTTTCAATTTCAGCCATACTTACTTCTTTGCTTCCATCGGAGGGTTTTTATGATTTTCAAAACAAAAATTCCTGCAACAAGTGTTAGACAAAAACCTTTCTCCAAGCTCTCTCAAGTCACTCATATGAAGTGTCTATCCTAACCAAATTTTATAAAACTCTCACCTCCCATTAATCTCTCATATATCATGTAAAAGTGGAGCTATAGGTAGGGCTAGCGCAATCAACACAAGTATTGTCAAACTAAGAACTTCCTCTAATGATTGTCTACCTTTCAAAGCCAATGATCATGAGAATTAACCATATGTAGGGATATCAAGGATGAGAAGATTTAGAATGGTGGACATGTGCAAGGGCAAAAGAAAATTGTGACTTCAAGGCACCAATGATGTCCTCGTTGTCGGATTGCACATGGTTGGAAATAGAGTAAAAGTTTCGTCTCACAATCAACGTGACATCCTTCCTTACACTTTATTATTTTTCTTTTCTTTCACTTGATTCATCCCCCTCATATCTTCATTGCTAACTCATCTTTCTCTTTTCTTTTTCTTCTTTCATTCACATATGATTTTTATTTCTTTCTTTCTTTCTTTTCCATACACATACTTTTTCTCTTTATTTTTCTCTCTCTTGACAACTTTTCAAAGCTTTCAATTCTCTCTTTCCTCGCATGCATACAATCTGAAATTTTAAATAAATCATGCTAGAGACGAGACGAAACTTTGAAAATAGGTTGTGTTCAAGGAATACGATGTACAAAAGAGATGTATAGGGTTGGGTATGGAATTCGGCGATGTACGTGACTTCCGTTGTGAAAGTCATGTTACCGAATGTATGACGAGGCTAGCAACAAAAGATAAGCACAAGGACATGATCATTGCTTGAAATTAAAACTCACCAAGAGAGAAGGGTCCTAGCCTAACTCATCGTGCTAATCACACTTATGGTGGAGCGAGAAAAAAAAAACAAACTTGGCTTTGGATAGGAATTTTTTCTTACTCTCAACTTGGAAAAAGAGATTTTGCTAACCTTTATTACAAGGGTTTTAATATAATTTTCAGAACTGAAATCCTCCAATTTTTAGCATCGAACATAGCACAACTAGCATGTGAAGCTCAAGATCGAAGTGCGGTATGGGTACTTTAAGTAGTAGCGATTCCACTAAGCACCACGGTAAACGATTTTCAAACCACATACTTGTGTTCATATATCAAGAATCAAAGATTAAACAAACAAGTAAATAAAGATAAACAATACAAAAAACACAAAGATATATATAAGACTCTTTTTATTTGGTTTTCTTGACTCAACACTAGTTTAAGACACTTGCAAAAATTTAAAAACTGACTCGAAAACTAAAAACTCATTAAAACGCTAAGACTCTCACACGAAGATTAAACCGAACCTAATCTTGAAGTTCAAAAGCTAAGGCTAGCGAGCTAGCTCTCCCCCACACTTAAAACATACGACGTCCTCGTCGTATCTTACAAAAACCAAAGGGGAAAACTAGATCTAATGGTACTTCGAGCAAGCCTTGCACCACTTGCCTCTCATGTTTCCAACCATGCCGAAAAGTTTGCGCACGTTACGGTTAAGGAACTTGTAGTCATCTTCAACTACGCGCTCCAAGTCCTCCATACGCTGCTTCATCGCTTCCATGGTTTGAAGACATTCGTCGGCCGACGCGTAGAGAGCTGCAATGGATTGACGGCAAAATCGACAACACACCGGATGCAATCCGAAGGGGTCGTCGTCGCCATAATCTCCACCGTTGTCACCACCGTCGTCGCCACCTCCATTGTTGTCGCCTCCGCCACCGCCGTTGCCGTCGCCGTTGGGGCCCTCGGGAGTCCTTTCATAGGGCTTTTCGCCCCAATCGTCATCGTCTCTACCGGCAGCCGCCCACGAGCTCGGGCTACGATCGTCGGAGTAGTCGCTATCCCCATAATCCTTAGGCTCCGGCGACACCTCCTTGTAATCTTTGCGCTTGATGCCTTGGAGGCGTGCCGACCTTCGAACGGGTGTAGGGACCTTCTCTCCTTTGACGGGGTTGCGAGATGCAAGAGCTCCGGTCGGGACACGTCCTCCGCAACGGATACGTGCGGTCCTCTTGACGGGTAGCTTGACCTCGCATCGCATCGCCTCCTCCATCGATGGCTTCTTGGCTTCTACCTTCAACTCTAAGCTTTTTGGAGGCTCAATGGCTGCTACAAGGGTGCAACACATTGCTTGAAAGGATTGATTCTCGAGCTCCCAATTCGGCCAAATATATAGTCCCGAGAGAAAAGCCCCGGGAACCTTATTTTCCTTTTTTACACTTCCCTTAAAATTTTCCGACCAAACAAGGAAGTCAAAAAGGAGCAATTCGAGCGAAATTCGGGGACGTCGGGCGTCGGGCCCCCCTTGGGCCGATCCGATCGGGGCCGGCCGGCCCACCCCTCGGGGGCCGGGCCGGTCCGGTTTTTTGCACACCGCCCTATTTTTTTCGTCCTCGGCCCGTGGGAAAAAGTTGGCCCGTTAATCTTCGCGAAAAACTCCGAAAAAGCTAAAAGAAAAATTATTTACGAAGTTGGTGCCTTGTTTTTCGTCCTAGGCGGGACGTTCGGGCTCTTCCTCCATGGTAAAGACGTCAACATGATGAACGGGCACGATGTCGGGTTCGTAGTAAACCTTAAGCCGCTGTCCATTCACCACAAATTGATCGCCGTTTATATCCATAATGGTTACCGCTCCGTTGGAGAACACCGAATGCACAACATAAGGTCCGTCCCACTTGCTTTGCAATTTCCCCTTTCCGAAGGTTTTAAACCTCGAATTGTAGAGGAGGACCTTATCTCCTTCTTTAAATTCTTTTTTCTTCAATCTTTTATCATACCACCTTTTGATTCTCTCTTTGTATATGCTTGCGTTTTCATAAGCTTTCAACCTCAACTCCTCTAGCTCGCTTATTTGAATTCTCCGTTTCACCACCGCGGCATCGAGATCAAGGTTCATCTCTTTAATCGCCCAATACGCTTTATGTTCTAACTCAACCGGAAGGTGGCAGGCTTTTCCATAGACGAATTGATAGGGGGTCATACCTATCGGTGTTTTAAACGCCGTTCGATAAGCCCATAAAGCTCCGTCTAATTTCTTTGACCAATCCTTGCCTCCCTTCTCTATGGTCTTGTTAAGTATGCTTTTTAATTGCCTATTTGACGTCTCCGCTTGTCCGTTGGTTTGTGGGTGATAGGCCGTGGAGACCCTATGCTCAATTCCCAACTTGGACAAGCACTTTTTGAAGTTCTTCCCGGTGAAATGAGTTCCTCCATCACTTATCAAGATTCTCGGTGTACCGAAACGGGGAAAAATCACGTTCTTGATCATAGTGATGGACTCCTCCGTGGAAGCTTTACGACATGGTATAGCCTCTACCCACTTGGATACATAATCAACCATAACAAGTATGTACTCGAATCCAAATGAGTTTTTAAAAGGCCCCATGAAGTCTATGCCCCATACATCGAATATGTCGACTTGCAAGTTGTATTTCAAAGGCGAGAGAATTTCTTTGAGAGATGTTTCCGGTTCTTTGGCATTCGGGGCATGACGCAACATATCTTTTAGTATCTTCATGCATCTCCGGCCAATAGAATCCGCTTGACCATACTTTGGCTTCGGTTCGAAAATGGCTATAGTGCCCACCGTACTCCGCCGAGTGGCACTTCCTTAGAATCTCAAGCCTCTCTTCTCTTGGCACACATCTTCTCATCACTCCATCATTGCCAAGCTTGAAGAGATAAGGTGCATCCCAAAAATATTTCTTGCTTTCGAAATTATCTTCCTTTGGGTGTTTTTGTCTAGATGATCGAGGGGCATTTTTCGGATTGCTCGAATGATGTCGATCATCCAAGTATCTTTATCAAGCACTCTATAGAGGTGGTCATCTCTCATCTTATCTTCTATGGGCTCTTTATCATCTTGCCCACGATTCATCCTAGACAAATGATCGGCCACAACATTCTCCACCCCCTTTTTATCACGAATTTCAACATCAAACTCTTGGAGAAGAAGGATCCAACGAATCAAACGTGGTTTGGCTTCCTTCTTAGCCAAGAGATACTTTATAGCTGCGTGATCGGTGTAAACAATGACTTTCGAGTTCACGATGTAGGATCTGAATTTTTCGAAAGCGAATACCACCGCTAGCAATTCTTTTTCCGTAGTAGCGTAATTTAATTGTGCCCCACTAAGAGTTTTGCTAGCGTAGTAAACGGCGTGAACTCGGCCTTCCTTTCTTTGTCCCAAGACCGCGCCTACGGCGTAGTCACTTGCGTCACACATGATCTCGAAAGGTTGGCTCCAATCCGGAGGTTGGATGATGGGAGCACTCACCAACGCATTTTTCAAGGTCCGAATGCCGCTAGACACTTCTCATCAAAGTCGAAAGCCACATCTTTTTGAAGAAGGTGCGTTAAAGGCTTGGTGATCTTTGAGAAGTCCTTTATAAATCTTCTATAGAATCCGGCATGGCCTAGAAAGCTCCTTAAGGACTTAATATCCGTAGGAGGTGGGAGTTGCTCAACCGTCTCTACCTTTGCCTTGTCCACTTCAATTCCTCTCTCGGATATAACATGTCCGAGCACTATGCGTTGCTTAACCATGAAGTGGCACTTTTCCCAATTTAAAACCAAATCTACCTCCGCACACCTCGTAAGGACCTTTTCTAAGTTTGCTAAGCAATCCATGAACGTCTTCCCGTAAACGGAAAAATCATCCATGAACACTTCAACAATTTCTTCGATGAATTCCGAAAACACGGCCATCATGCAACGTTGAAAAGAGGCCGAGCGTTGCATAGGCCGAAGGGCATCCTCCTATATGCAAACGTTCCGTAAGGACACGTAAATGTTGTCTTATGTTGATCTTCGGGTGAATGGGAATTTGCATGAACCCCGAGTATCCATCGAGAAAGCAAAAATAAGCGTGGTTTGCTAACCTCTCGAGCATCTCGTCTATGAACGGTAAGGGGAAGTGATCTTTCTTCGTCGCTTTGTTAAGCTTACGGTAATCGATACACATCCGCCACCCGGTCACGGTTCTTTGCGGTATCAATTCGTTCTTCTCATTCTTCACCACGGTCAAACCTCCTTTCTTCGGTACACAATGTACGGGCTCACCCATTCGCTATGTGGAACCGGATAGATGATTCCGGCATCAAGTAACTTGATAACCTCTTTCTTTACTACCTCTCGCATGGCATGGGTTAGCCTCCTTTGGTGGTCCACTACAGGCTTACATTGGTCTTCCATTGGTATACGATGAGTGCAAAAGGTCGGGCTAATACCTTTGAGATCGTTAATTGAATATCCAATCACCTTCCTATGTTTTTTTAATAAAATCAGCAACGCTTCATTTTCTTCGGGACTCAACTCGTCGCTCACAATGACTGGATAAGTTTTGTCCGGGCCCAAAAATTCATATTTTAGTCCCTTGGGCAAAGGTTTAAGGTCTACTTCGGGCACTTGTGGCTCCTCGGGTTTGATTTCTCCTATGTCTTCGAACTTTTCTTCCTCCACGCTACCATCATGCGGCTCTAAGCCTTTTGTTGCTTCCTCCAGTTCTTCATCTTGTTGATTACTAATTTGATTTTCCATCGCTCTTTGCAGCGGGTCTCTAAGGGTTTCAACAAAACAAAGACTATCTATCTCTTCTATTTCTTCATCTTCGGGAGGAAAAGGAGTAAGGTGCTTAGAAGCGCGAAGAAAGTTATATGTGTACTTTGTTCCATTAAGGTTCATTGTTACTTTGCCTTCTCCGGCATCTAACACGGCATCAACCAACTTAAGAAAAGGCCTACCTAAGATTATATGATCAGAATTACTATGGTAAGCATCAATAACAAAGAAATCGGTTGGTATGTAGTTTCTAGAGATTTTTACTTTCATGTTGCAAGCAATACCTAGAGGTTTGATAGTCCTACCATCTCCCATAATTAATTTCGTTGATGTTGGAGCTAAGTCTAGGTTGTGGTATTGAACTTTATCGTAAATTTTAGAAGATAGAACACTTACTTGGGCTCCGATGTCGCATAAAGCTTTGCATTGAACTCCGTTGATCTCGCAACTCAAGTGCGGCGTCATCTTCTCTTCTTCTTCGGATCCGATTGAATAAATTTCAGCAAGGCGAGCGTATGGCGATGCTTCGGGCTTGATCCCCATGATCCTCTTCACCTCGGCAATATGTTCCGGATCCACCACGTCATCTCCAAAGAGCTTTTCAAAAATCTCACCGGTGGTTTCGAGGTCGTATGAATTTTCAGCTTTCCTCTCCGGTGGGAAATCCACTTCCAATGCTCTTGCCATTCCCTTTTGATTAGGGAACGGTCTTCTCTTGTCGAATACTTCTCCGTAATCAATAGGAACCCAATCCATTGGCTCGAACTCCCTTAGTGGCTTCGCGCTTGACATGCTTCTCTTATTCGTCTCATTTGGTGCGGCGAAGTCGACGTTTGGTGTAGTTCTTGACTTGATGTGTTCTTGTTTAAGCTTCTCCATGATTGGCTCCTCTTTTGTGACTTCCGGGGTTGCCTCTTTAGAAAAATCAGCAAGCTTTTTCTTCCTTGAATTAAATTCCGGCTCTTCCGCAAGTCTTGTTTCCCAATCTCTTCGCATGGCAGCCGCTTTACTAACTTTTTGTAGAAGTTGGGCGGCTTCCGTGAGTGTTTTCTCCATGAGATCCCCACCCGCACACATTTCGACGTGTCGCATGCAACTAGGGGGTTAGGGAAAAGAAAAATGTATGCAAGAGTACGTCACCGGTGAAGCCGAGTTTTGGTCCTTGTTCGATTAATTCATTAAACCTATCCCAGGCTTGGTCTATCCCTTCCTCTTCTCCTTGCATAAAATTGATCACTTGCCTCCTTAGATGTTGAACCTTGCTCATTGGAAAGAACTTCTCGCAAAACTTCTTTGTCAACTTGTTCCAATTGCCTTCAACTTCAAAGGACGCAACCGAATACCATGTCTTTGCTTTGCCGGCAAGTGAGTAGGGAAAGAGATTCCATTTGAACCATTCATCGGGAACTCCTTCTTGACGCACCGTGTTGCATATTGTCGTGAAATCCCTTATGTGTCTATATGGGTTCTCCGTAACCATCCCTTCAAATGGGTTTTCCGCCACCATCTTCATGATCTTGGATTTAATTTCATACTTGGTCGCTTCGAGCTTCGAATCCGACTCTTGTACCTTTATGTCTTCACATCGAGGGCTAGCGTAATCCCTTAATGATTTCTCCGGTTCTTCCACGGGTTGATTAACGAACTCCATCTAGACAATAAGATAAAAACAAAAACAAAAAAAAGAAACAAGTGTTTTTCTCGATAATATATGTTAGATAAAGCAAATAAAAGATAAACTAGAATATAAAACTAAGTTAGATGCAAATCAAACGATGTAAACTAACTTGCTCCCCGGCAACGGCGCCGAAAAAAGGGGCTTGTTGACGGATAAAAGACGTATCCCTCTACGATCCGCAAGCGTACGGACCCCACACCTTTTTCACCACGGGATTCCCAAGGTTCTTGTCAATCCGCGGAGCAAGGGGATTACAAGCGTTCGATCAACAACGACACACTAGCTACTAAAACCCTAACTACTATTATACTAGAAAACACTAAACTACACTAAAGAGAATGATAAACGATCAAGAGAGAAGACACTCGCCCACGGGTCTACGATACTAGAACATGCAATCGCTTAAAGACATGAAAAACCAATCTAATCTATCGGGGTTGTGACCACGGTTTCGCCCTTTCCCTCCTCTCGTACTGTCACTACGCGAAGGTATTCATGACTAGACCTTTGATGGCCACGGCGTATTGAATGGATCCAAGGAAGCATTGGAGCTCGTACTCCCTTTACGGCATGGTAGCTAACCTTTAAGCATTAAAGTATATTCAACACAAGATGATAGATAGAAAATCCGACAAAGTGCGATTACATCTCACGATCGATTACAACCCATGGACGAATGAGAAGATTACCCCATCAAGGTGCCGATCATGGCACCGTTGATCATGGTTTCCCTTCCGCCGGTGTCTTCCTCCTTCTCCATGAGAGGGTGCTTCCTTCGAGGTGGTTGATCTCCGGCCGGAGATCCTCCTCCTCTCTCTCTAGCTTGTGGATGGCCTTCGGTGCGAATAAACTCCTCTCTGTCCGTTGGCGGCGCGTCGGGGGTTTTAGGGTCGAAGATCCTTCGAGGGCAAGGAAGACGGGACCGAACCGGTGCCCGAAGTGGGCCGGGCCGATCCGGCGGGCCGGCCGGCCCGAGCCCGCTTCGGCCCGGTTCGGTCGCCCTTTTTGCTCCGTGGGTCCTCGTGCACTTATCTACTTCGCCCCCTCCACTTGGATGATTTTGACGCCGTTATCCTCGCGATCAAGATGGAGACTCTCTTTGCATGAAGTTTGATCTTTTACGCTTCAATCCCCGGGGTGTTCCTCGTAGCACTTCGGTCCTCACCACCATTGGAAGTAATTTCAGCGAGCTCATGAACACGAACAAGACTCCATGAATGCTCCTTTGAACTTATTGCAAATCCGTCCTTTATGTCCATGATTTCCTACATAAACACAACACTTCCAAATGCATGCACAAAGATGAACTTGTTATATGATTAGTGTGCCTAGTGGCGGGTTAGTTCAATAATCAAATCCAAACCAAAGTGTAATGAACATGCTAGGTGCACCAAAATACACCGTCAACGGCTACAAGAACACCCTAAATGATCTATCTCGAGAATAGATCTTAAAATATGAAAAGCCGATTGAAATGAAAGTCGTAGAAAAACCACTCGATCGCTAGAAATCAGATTGCAACCTGATAATTCAACATGATACATGATACATGAATCAAGATCACCACCGGGATCCTACCTTGATCTTGCTTCTAGCTCTGGGAACTCCGACGTGGTCTTCCTTGCAAGGTTTCCATGCCGGCTAGGGAGATCCTAGTCAACTAGTTCGAGCCTCTCCTCTCGGAGATGGTGTCCCTCTCTTCTCTGGTCCTCGGTGGTGGATGGTGAATGAATTAATGCGTGGCGCCTAGCCTCGGGGCTATAAATAGCCTGAGTGGCGGCTAGGTCAAAGGGGGGCCGACTAGGCCTCGAAGTGGGCTGGACCCACTTCGGCCCAGCCCGCGACCTCCTTTGCCCGGTGTTGCTTCCCAAGTCTTCCCCCAACTGCATGTGGGCCCTTGTTGTCAGTTTCTCTTCGGATTAGATGATTCTCCTTGTCCCGCAAGATTCGACAATTTTCTAACTGGGTCCTCGGAGTTTTTCATCTTCTCGGGTTTGGTCCTTGGGCTTCTTGGAGTCATGTTCACTTCATTGCTTGACTTGTACCGAGATTCAGGGTCTAGTCACGAGGTGCTTAATGAACTTAACTCGGAAGTCTTAATCTCAACACTAAAATCCTGCATAAACACTAAACTCCAAAACCGACATTGTTATACCAAGGGGGTTAATACCAATGGATAAGTTATAAAATTCATGCCAACACTGAAGGTAAACTCATGGCTAGGTTAACAGAATTTCACTGTCAACAGAGGGCGGTGTTGTTGTGGTGCCGGTGTGGTCTCTAGGGCGAGTGGTGCCGCTGCGGCCTTAGGGTGGGTGGTGCTGCAGCATTCTCATCGCCCGGGCGGTGCTGCAGAGGCTCGGCAGGCGGACTGTGCCGCGGCGGGCGGCCGGTCCTGCGACCGCGATGAGATGGGGTCTATGGAGTGTCGACAAGACAGAATGAAAAATGGGATGCGAGATGGGATACGAATAGGAGGGCAAACGAGTCATTTTGCTATGTCCGTGACGGGTAAACTGATGGCGTGTGACAGAAAATTAGATGAGGGATGTAACTATTGTGGTTTACAAAAGTTAAAGGACTAATCCGGTCTTTTCAAAAGTTCAGGGACGAATTTGACCCTTTGCAAAGAGTTCAATGACGAGATTGCCTATTTTTCCTTTTTTTCTAGTGGTGCAAAATCTTACTTTTTGAGTGAAATTAATATCCCCGTATTGATCCCTGCCTAACCGGAACACACACAGGGACGAAGTCTAGATTGGAAATAATCCCCACATGATCAGAGTGGAAGGCCAAGATTCACTTGGTCCCAGAGTAGGAAAATTCATCTTGGGTATTAGACCCACCGCAACCGAACAAGGCTTGAAGTGTATGGTTGTGGACTTGAGGTCTAAGTCTTGGGGACCAGTTGTGTGGCACACTGGTGCAACCGTGCATGGCAGGAAGGGGACATGTGTAGCGACCGGGGCAGATGATATCATATATGGGTGCAAACTACATATTCATTAGGTGCTATTCAACATAGAAGGGTCACGTGCAAAAGGTGATGATTTTCATGCTGCAACTTATCTTTTATGTGCAGCCCAACCTATGACAGATATCTGCGCATGGTATACATGGTTGGAAGCTTCTAGAAGTATATTTTCATATCCAACAAACAGAGCACCTTTCCGACTTCCGAGTAAGGAGTTATGGACAAATTAGTGGAAGCTGCATAGTATGTTTTGTGGCTGCATAAAAACTGCACGAGACTTTTGGAATTCTCCACCAAGATGATCTTTCACACCCAACTAGAAGGGATGTTACTAGTATATATACTCATGTACTCCTCTATTTGAACCAATGTTGATTTGGGAACTTTTAGGACTGCCACATGGCCTCTAGACCTTAGCATATGTGAGTTTATGGAGGGATCCTCATCCACATGTGTTGCATCTTCTTTGTGAGGTTGTATACACTGTCGCTTATCGACACCCAATTTGTGCTCCTAGTCTATTTGATTCCAGATTGTGTGGGCTGGTTTCTTCAGAGTGTTGTTGGATAGTCCTCGATTCAGGTTGTCGTATAGATACGGTGGTTGGCTTCGAGTTTTGCTATCAGGTGGCACTAGTTATCCTGGCTGCTGGTAGCTAGGGTCCATTTGGCACGGCTCCGATAGCAGCTCCGGGAGCTGTTTTCCGCGGAGCCGTGCCAAAGGGCGTGATAAAACGGCTCTCGCGGAGAATCCTCCGCATTTTGCGCTCTCTGCAACCAAAACTGGGAGGCGCAGCCAAAAAAAGTAGCTTCCCCCCCGGCTCTGCCCCGGGCCTACTCCTCAAGTTACCCAATTGCCCATGGTGTTGGCGCTAATTACAACTAAATTGCCATTGCACTCCCCAGCAGCGCACGCATCGCCTCGGCGGCTGGCGCGGTTGGAGGTGGCCAGCGGGGCAGAAGACCATGGCGGGCGAGAACGGCGCGGCCATGGGCGCGGAGGAGGTCACCGGCTTGGGCGCAGAGGAGGCCATCAGCGTGGTAGCAGGGGCAGCACGGGAAGAGACAGTGCAGGGAGGGTCGGTGGAGAGCGAGCTCCGCGTGGGCTACCTCCATGGCCAGCCGGTGAGCTGCGCACGGGCCGCGTACATGGCCCCCAGGGAGCTCCGCGCGGGCTGCCTCCATAGCCGGCGGGGGAGCTCCTTGCGAGCTCGGGTCGCAACGCAGGAAGAGCTGGTGGAGCGTGGCATGGGGGAGATGGATGCCGGCATGAAGCTGGAGGGCGGCATGAAGCTAAGTTCGGTGGTGGGTGCTGCGCCGGGGAGGACGACGACGAGGGTAGGTGCCACGGCAGTGTGGACTTGGGGGCCTCCCGCAGTGGAGATAAGGTTGGATAAGGTTGCGGTGGAGATAATGGATGGGAGAGAAGAAATAAAGAAAAGGAAAAATGAGAAGGAAAAACATAAAAGGAAAAGAAAAGAAAAAAATAGGAGGAAAAGAGGAAATAAAAAAGAAAAGGGAAGGCTACTATAGACATTTCACCATCTTATCCACATTACACAACCAGAAGAAGTTGTTTCGCCATACGTTTTCCCAAAACGGATTCAGCTCCCCCGCAGAATCCGCTCCAACAGCACAGCCACAGCTGGAGCTGCCACAGCCGGAGCCCTACCAAACATACCCCTATGGTTGTGTTTTCATCTAGTTATCCTTGGTGATTTGCTCTCACAATCTCACATCGTGAAGATACATCCGTATAAGAAGCGGTGAAAATGTTAAGAAATTCAGAGTACGTCGTTCATTAGTGTCAAGCAATGAATTGAAGCTGATGTTGATGTCAAGTTTGTGCCAATAACAAACTACGTGGGTCGTTTTTGTTGGCTATTAGGCCCATGAAGTTTCTAAACTCACTAAAAAATTTTGGAAAATTTGTATTTTCATCTCTTCAAAAATATGACAATTGAGGACCGGAGTGTCTGAGGACCGGTGGATGGTCGCTCCCTAGTGTGTGTTGACGATTGTTAAGTACCACTTTTAGGTCGTTAATTCCTGCATAAAATAAATTGAAATTGAGCATCAACACTAGAATAGGGGCTTATACTGACAAATTCCACAAGTGGCGATGTATATTTCAATGCAGGCAATTAGAACAGGAAATAGATCAAAAGCACACATTATCCGTCCAACTCATCAATCAAAGCCTCTCCACCTTAGCCAATGAGGGGCTGCCATATGCAAAGTGCTACGGATTGCTGATGTCACCAATCCAAGGGAGAGAAGCCCGACGAATTAAAAGCCAACATGTGTGCATCACATGGATTCTATGGCCCACAAATATGCAAAACCGCGTCCAAACCGCGTGGACACCTGGAACCGCCTTGAGGACCCACTTGACAACCACCATGAGAAAGCACAAGGGGAGTAGGGACCATAGAGGTCGACCGACCCCACAAGTCGGTCGAACTTACCTTGTGGCCGCCAATTCCCTTCTTCCACGTGGTGTCTCTTGGTTGGCTTTGGAGTCCATTCCGGGGTTGCTTGGGGTGTTCTCACATCGGTGCTCAGGCCTATAAATAGGAGTGGCGGGGGTTAGAATAGGACACCCACTTCTTTTTCTCATTTTGCCTTTGGGCTCCTATCTCTCTAGGTGAGGAGTGCCTTTGCATAGGATTAGTGATGGCTTGCTAATGCTTAAAGAATAGAAGGAAAGTGAGGGGTGACTTCGAGACGTGCCATGGTGTTATGGCACCTTTCCCCAAGAACGAACCTCTATGGAAGTCTTTGTTCTTTATTTAGACTAAAGTGAGTATTTCGACATTTTCTATTTAGACTAAAGTGGCTTTTACACAGTTGAATAGTTCTTGTGTTCTTCATCTGTTCTTGATTTAGAGGCTTGTGTTCTTTGTGAATTTATAATTCTGTTTGTATATCTGTTAGTCTAACTATAATAAAGTGGGTATTCCGTATGTCCTAACAAGACCAAAGTCCTTTTGTGATCCCTTGCATGAGATAGCCAATATCTGAGAGTGTTCTAGTCTCTCCCACATGGGTTCGTTGCTTCGTATTTGTACAAAGTGCTACATTGTCGCTATGGGTGCACAGTCATAGTCGTGCTATAGTAGTGATCTGTGGTGTAGACGTGGTGTCTAGACTGCGGGTTATCCTTCGTTTGCCCCGTATCCCACAGTTTGTCTTGAGGTAGGCCGCAATAGTGATAGATGTTGGACCCTTTGTACTCCTCCATGTTCGGATACAACGTCGATCTTTCGGTTGGAACCGACTATTATATCTAGGAGGCAACTGGTGCCCGAAATGAGAGTTCCTAACTCAGGGACCATTCTCAACTTTGTATGCTATCAGTCGGATCCTTTATATCTTCTTCTCAACCTATAGAGTGTTGTCCTTGGATTCCATACCCTTTGGAATACTCCTTAGGTGAAGTGCTACAATACTGTTTCTGTGTGCTTGCAAATTCATTCGCACCCGTCAGTATACCCAGGTGATTCTTACATGCTCACGCTATCCAGGTGTCGTAGTGGTGACGTTAAGAAATACCAACAATGTGATGAGTGATTGACAACGTGGTGTGGACTGACTCTTGGCCGAGTATTGCAGGTGCAGATTGCGGCTTGATTTGCATTGGTGCAGGTGAAGAGCGGGTGTTAAAGGTCGTTGCCTTGCGGGGCCTCCAAGGAGTGGAGAGACAAGTAGGCTCGCCTCGATGAACTCAGTGGCCGAACGGGATCAAGTGCGGGCTGCATTGTGGCAAGAAAAGCAAGACTAAGTCATGTATAGAAGCCAATGCAAGGTAGCGGCTCACGACTAGAGTCTGCACGCGGGGTTTGTGGAACCACCACAAAACCGTCAGGTTACTTGTTTGAGCCACAAAACCCAGACCGGAGGCTCGGCAGACGGAGACAGGATCCGAGCGTGCTGAGAAGCTTCGACGTCAGGGGACACGCAGAGGGATCACGGGGCTTGTGTCTGGAGGATGTGGACTATGGCGAAGGCATGACCGCGTGATGAAGATATCCAAGTTTTGACCATATTGCCCCTGAGGAGTGTGTATCTTCCTTTATGTTCTAGGGGTAGCTTGGTCATTTTCCCAATCTAGAGAGACTTCATATATAAAGCTCTAGGGTTCTAGGGCAACTCATCCATCTGGACTGCTTTCCATTTTCCCTGCTTTTTAGGCTAGATTTTCTTCATGATTTTGTAGAGAACCTGACCTCTGGTTGTATGGAAGCATTTATGGTTGTGTCGATTTCCTTCTCTTGGCTCGAGAGATTTTCGTGTCTTTTTCGGGCTATTTTGTGGGATTTTCATGCGTGGCTCGATTTTTCGATTCTAAGGCATTTGTTTTCAGATTTCTTTGTGGAGATCATGGATAGATGTCTTGTGCATCTTTGTGCTTTATCTTGACCCCTCAAACTCCGGATTTGGCCTCCATTTCAAGGATTTCGGTTGGAACCCTAGCTTTTGGTGGAGCTCGGTTGTGATACGATTCCCGGTATTTTTGGGCATATCATCCCCTAGGGACGCTTCACATCTCTTCCAAAATCTTGTCTCTATATATGTAGCCATTTAGAAGATCTATGGAGAATTAGGGGTAATTTTGCTCCCGCTCCCTAGTTTGCCATGCTCTGTTCGTGATCGATGGACAATCTGTCAGGTGGTCATAGACGGTCCACGGCTGCTTGAGTTCGTCTTAATCATTGTGAGTTTGTGCTGGCCCGTAGTTTGATCCGCAGAGAGTCAAGTCTCTTTTTCGGTGGTGTTTGTCGGACCGTCCGTCCGGGTGTCATAGACCGTCCATCCTCGTCATGAAATGTGCAAGTATATGCATCCCGTTCAGGTTCTAAGCTCTCAGTCAGTCGCTAGCACTATGTGAGCGTAGTGTGGGCATAACGATCCATCATGTTCACGTTTGGAGAGTGTTGCTCCCCCCTCCACACACACACTATCTTGTACCTAGGTGTTATTTTTCAAGATAAAATAAAGCAAAACAAAATAATTGACACACATGGGATCGATCGGGCTACGTGACTGGTGGAGCCTGATTATTTTATTAAAGTTATCTAATGAAATAGGCACTTACACTCATGACAAAAATAAAATCATTCGAAAGGGAAATAAATAAAACCTAACAAGCGCCTGTGGGGAAATAAAAAGGGGCACTACCCTCTACTCAGCATCGTAGAGGTCCTCGTGCCCTGTGGCCACAAAAAAGGCGTCTCATCTTGCCGTACAGGCCACGACGGAGATCGCCGAAGTCATCCCTAAGCTCGTCGAGATCCATCTTGTGTTCCACACTGATGAACTTCAGCTTGTCACACTCTCTTCCCAGACCCTCCACCAGTGGGGCTAGCCTGGCTGTAGTGGGAGTCTTGAGAGGTCTCCCGGCTGCCTGAGTCTTCTCCCTTGACTTCGTGGATGCTCACGGTGTGGCCTGAGTCTTCTCCCTTGACTTCCTGGAGGCTCGCGGTGTGGAGCTTCTACCCAACTCAAAGTCCTCATCAGCCTCCTCCAAGGTCGATGCTCATGTGTTATTCTTGCCGGTGTTGTCTGGGGTAGCAATCCTGGGCTCTACTGATTGAGGGACTGGTGGAGGCGATGATGGTGCAGCAAGAACCAAACGGCTCCTCACCCATGAGGCTCCTGGAATGCTGACCTGAGGCGGCGGGGTCACCATGGGTCGTGGGTGAACCTCTGGGCGCCTTTGGTAGGAGCTGTTGGCACGACCCCATGGCTTCCTTGCCTTCCCTAAGGGCTGGACAGCTATCCCCTTGGCCTCTGACGGCCCGTCAACAGCCTCCACTATTCCCCACAGGGGGGAGAGAGGCAAGCGGTGGCACATCAAAGATGCAAGCGACCTCCATGGGTGCTACCCCCTTTGGAGATGCGGCAATGGCTAGAACATCTCCCTCGACGGGGAGGCCTCCGCAGTGAAGGGGACAACGCTCTTGCCATCCATAGCGGGTGGTAGTGGTGCTTGAGAGGAGGATTAAGCAGGGGAGATGGAGTTTCTGCGTGACTCGAAATTCGCCACGCATCTAGGAGAGGGTTCCTAGGGGACGAAGGAGTGCGCACGCGAAAGGGGAGAGGCGGCGTCAACCCTTCTGGGTCAGCCGATCTAGTGGGTCGGCAAACCCATCTGGGCTCCGCTGGGAAACAGCTTCAGCCTATGGGCTCTAGTGGGGCTCAGGGACTCTGGATCAGGTGCCCCGCCAATGCTAAGGTCAGATGCCTCGGGAAAAGGTAGAGTGGGGCTATGGGTATATAGTTGCCTTTGCTCGAACTCAACTTTACTCAAGCCTCTTTATATTCTATTTGCACAAATTGGGAGTCTCACCTGGACGCATCCTGGATGGAAAATGTTGTTGCCCCTTTATGCTTACGCCGTCCGTTTTCCTCATTTGTCAGCATGGTTAGTAAATGAAGGATAATTTTTCCCGAAATGAAATATGGAATAAAGTTTATGGGGAGAATCTTATCTTGGGGTATCGTGTAGTCTTCTCCTGGTCAACCACATATGTCCTCCTTGCAGGTTCTCTCAGTGATCATGTGTACAATAGTTTTCTTTCCTGCAAGGTTAGTGCATGTGTGTGATGCAAGCTATATACATGGTATGATACTGATAACTCTCACAAGCAATCCTAGGGGGACTATGACGGGTAACCTTAGGAAGATTGTTTAGCTAACAAAGCCACAACACCACTGACAAGAGTGCTCTGAGAGTGAAAGCTCTCATCTCTGAGAAGAAACATAACTCAAGAGTGCTCTGATCCGAGATTGTAAGAGTGAAGTCCCATGGGTTGGACGAACACTTTGAGCAACAAACTGAGAGTAATGAACTTATAGGTTCATTCCCTCGTTGGATTGACTAAGATCCAGTCCTCAAAAGTGTGAAAATGACAAATAAGTTAACATAAGCTCCCAAGGGGAGCATAGGAAGCAAGAGTGCATTCATACTCCCACTGGGCATCGATCAAGTCGAGGAGTGAAGAGTGGGATTTTGGTTCACTTAACCAATAGGCATCGATAATAATTGAGCTCAAGATAATAATTGGATTGCTCAATTTGAACTGTATAAAGTTGAGCTTCCTTAGGCCAAGAGTGTGGAAGTTTATGGATCAAGGGCTAGTGTATTGACTAACCCTTGGTATGGTGGCACCTCAAATTGAGTCTTAACATGAAGCACGGATTATGTATTGTAACCTCTCCTGGAAAGTTATAGTTAGGGTCGAAATAATCATTCTTGCTAGGAATGTTTTCCTTCCCAAACCACTCCTTTCCATCTCCCTTCGAGACTAAGTCTCGAGGGCCGGATTTAAGAGAAGAAATGATAGGGGAACGTAAGGCAGAACTCACACTAGGTGCTCTTTGCCATAGGTTCCTGTCAATCAGGAATGATATCTTCAATCATAGCAAAGTGAAATTCAAAATATAAGCTTGGGCTCTCTCGAAGATAGATCTAGGCAACTCAACATAGTCCATTTTGGCTACTTTGCTACTCGAGACAGGTGGGGAACTGAAATCTCAGATTTCTTCTAGATTTTCTTTTCCTCGTTCCGGCTTTAGGAACACAAAGAAGCCTCCCGAGAGATCATCAAGTCTCATGGCGCTGTCTTTTAGTAAACCAACCCAGAAATGTTGCAAAAGCACCGGGTTGGGTAAACCAAGGATTGGGCACATTTTGACCAAAGAGGCAAAACGGTGCCATGTCATTCCTAGTGATTCCTCCTCTCCTTGTTTAGAATTGAGGATTACCATTCTTAGGGGAATGATACTTCGCAGTGGGAAGAATCAAATGTAGAAAGTTGCTGTCAAATTTTCACAGCTGGAGTGACCAGAATCGAAACAACGGTACCAGATTCTTTCCTTCCCAGAGAGGGAGAACGGGAACAGGTTCCTCTTAAGAACATCTTATGTCATCTAGGTTCTACCCTGGGTGGAACACAACTGCTCAAAGTCTCTCACGTGGTCGTAGGAGTTCTCATGACTCATCCCCGAGAAGGAATTTTCCTGAACTAGCTTCATGAGAGATGGGTGAATCAGGTAAGGTGATAATAGAATGGGTCCTAAAAAGGACGGTTCTCCGGATTCACTCATGATGGGAGAAATGTGTGTACGAGGATAACCTTCCATGAATAACGGGGTAAGGGTAGAAACAAAAGGAAAAACAAAAGTTACGATGATAGTCGAGTTCGTAGATTCACGACAACCATTCCCCAGTAATGGCGCCAGAAATGCTTGTTGGTATTTCTTAACGTGAACACTACGACATTGGGATAGTGTAAGCGTAAGAATCACATGGGTATACCTATGGGTACGAACAAATCCACAAGCGCATGGATATACCGTTGTAGCACTTCACCTAAAAAGTATTCCAAAGGGTATCAAATCATAGGAACAAAGGGGGAGCTCTATGAATGACTATCCAAGGATGCAGGATCCCTGCTGAGGTGGATCGAGAGATGAGGAGTCTCCTATGGGTATTGAATCTAGAAGGGCGCAAGCTCGTGATAAGGACACTCGCTTCAGGCACCAGTTCCCTCCTAGCTATAACAGTTGGTTCTGGCTGAAAGCTCTACGTCGTATCCAAACGTGGAGGAGTACAAAGGGTCCTATGGCTGTCACTTCCACGGCCTACCTCAAGACAATTCATGTTATACAGGGCAAACAAAGGATAACCCGCAACCTAGACACCACATCTACACCACCGATCACTACTATAGCACGGTTACGTCTGACATCCCGTAGCAACACTATAACACTCTGTATAAATACGGAGCGACGAACCCGCGACACGAGCTAGGCCTCACTCATCATGGAATTAAATAGGTGATAGGAGATACGAGGATACTTTGATCTAAATTAGATATGCATGAGCATATATTCTAATTGACAAACAATCACACAAACAGATATATGTAGCTTCTCCGCAGAATCGAAAGGAATGGTTCAAATAGAACCCAAGCCTAGGATCAAGAACAGACGAAGAACACAAGAACATATCACCTATGCATGAATGCTGCTTCAGTCTAATTGGAATATACTGAAATACTCACTTTAGTCTAAATGAAGAACGACATCATCCACGAGGTACAAGGAGATGATGAATGATGCACGAATCATCACCATCTCACATCTACTCACTCACTCACTCCCTCTCTACCTAGCACCACCTAGGCTAGATTCTCGACACACACACATACATGGTGAGGTGAGGTTTCACCTCAACCAAGAGAGAATGAGAGGGGAGAAAGAGGCACAGGTGAGAAGTTGCCTTCAAGTGTGTTGTCCTCTTCTTACCCCTCCTCTCTTCTATTTATAGGGGTTGGCCAACTTCATGAGACACCTCGAGCATCCCCGGAATGTGTCAAGGAGACAACCAGGAGTGCACACGTGGAAGGCCATGATGAGCCAAGCCAGAGGCGGTTCGGCCGACCTGTGGGGTCGGCCGACCCCTGGGTGGGCCCTCTTGTCTTGTGCTTTCTCCAGGTGGCTGTCAGGTGGGTCCTCAAGGCAGTTCTTGGTGCCCATGTGGTATTGAGGTGGTTTGGACGCATAGGTGGGCCATAGGATCCATGTGATGCACATGTCGCGGCTTCTGATTCGTCGGGTCTTCTTCCCATGGATTGATGATGTCATGGATCCAGGAGATGCTTGCATGGCAGCCCCTCATTGACTGAACCTGAATTGCTTAGATCATGGAGGTGTCTTTTCTTCTCTTTTCTTGTGCTAAATACCTGCATTCATCTTTGCATTGCCACTGGTGGAATTTGTCAGTATAATCTCCTATTCTACCGTGGATGAATGGTTCTTGTGGTTAAATACAGGAATTGATGGCCTTAAAATAGGCACTTAACAGTCATCAACAATCCT
Source organism: Cenchrus americanus (assembly GCA_947561735.1). NCBI lineage: Eukaryota > Viridiplantae > Streptophyta > Magnoliopsida > Poales > Poaceae > Cenchrus > Cenchrus americanus. The sequence goes on from OX387240.1 coordinate 201,654,171, forward strand.
CAAGAAGTTCAAGATGGATGACTCCAAGCGCATGTCAACACCGATGAGTACAACTACTGGACGCGGACGACGACAGAGAGCCCGTGGACCAGAAGGAGTACCGGAGCATGATTGGCTCCCTCTTGTACTTGACGGCGACAAGGTCGGACATACAATTCAATATGTGTCTGTGCGCTCGTTTTCAGGCGTCGCCGAGGATGTTGCATTGACATACCGTCAAGCGGATCTTTAGGTATCTTTGATATACTCCTGAGCTTGGGATTTGGTACTCGGTGTCCTCCTCTCGTATGCCTAATTTGCGGGGTGTCGTGTTGATAGGAAATCAACTTTGGATATTTGTGAGTTCTTGGGTTTCCTGTTGGTTTCTTGGTCATCTCGCAAACAGTCAAGTGCAACTCAGTCTACCACAGAGGCCGAGTATGTAGCTGTTGTTAGTTCTTGTTCCCAGCTGCTCTGGATCATCTATACTTTGAGTGACTTTGGTGAGGAGTGCACCCATGTTCCTCACATGTGTGATAGTACTAGTGCCATTAGCGTTGCCAAAAAATCTAGTGCTACACTCCATAACCAAGAATATAGAGGTGAGACACCACTTTCTGATAGATAATGCGGAGAAGGGAAACATAGACTTGATTCATGTGCCAACCCAAAAATAGTTTGCAGATATCTTGACAAAACCCTTGGGCCAATCTACCTTTTCTCGTTTGCGGGGTGAGCATGGTGTGGTTTTTCCTCTTTGAGTTTGAGTTGGGGATCTCATATACATATGCATTTTGCATCTCTGATTCATGTATCATATCATGTTTAGCATATTTGTATCATAGACTGCATTTGTATCATATGCTTTAGAGAATGTGCTTCTCTCATATACTTTGATCACTGTGATATGTTGGATGTGAGCCTATGATCATTCTTGTGAGCTCTTGTGATGTATAGCTATGCTCTTGGTAGTTTTAGAGATATATGCATGTGAAATGACTTATTTTTGTGAAAATGCTAAATGTGATCCTCTCTTGTGAATTTAATACCTTGCATGCTCATTTTGTGCTCAAATGGCTATATGTTGCTTAATTTGTGCTTGGGAATCATGATCTTTTAATTTGGGGTCAAAGACTCATTTGTCATCATGAATGTTTAGCCTACATATTACCTTGTGGAGGAGCCAAAGCTTCTTTTTGCCGCAAAGGCACTTCATGTACCATGCTTAATTCTAAATCATGAAATTGGTATCTTGAAATGCTTATGCTTGAAAAATATGCTTTCGTGTCATATGTGCTTTAAATTTTCATCACATGCTTGAAAAATATGCTTTCGTGTCATATGCTGCCTTTGCCTTAGGAGACCGAGATTTGTTCTCTCAAGCGATCTCGTTTTGGCTTTTGTTTGGCTTTTGATGACTTGTTTGAAATTTTTGTTCCTTTCTTTTCTTTTTGTTTCTTCTATGAATTGGTTACTATGTGTGTTGTCAGTGCACTCATCAAGGGGGACATTGAGGACCGGAGTGTCCGAGGACTAGTGGATGATCGCTTCCTGGTGTGATGAGTGATTGACAACATGGTATGGACTAACTCTTAGCCGAGTATTGCAGGTGCAGGTTGCGGCTTGATTTGAGTTGGTGCAGGTGAAGAGCGAGCGCGAAAGGACTAAGCCTTGCGAGGCCTCCGAGGAGTGGAGAGACAAGTTGGCTCGACTCGATGGACCCGGCGGCCGAATGGGATCAAGTGCAGGACGCATGTTGGCAAGAAAAGCAAGGTGAAGTCGTGGATATGAGCCTGTGCAGGGTAGTGGCTCACGAGTGGAGTTTGCACGTGGGGTTTGCGGCGGTTCACCACAAACCCATTGAGTTACTTGGTTGAGCCACAAAACCCAGACCGGAGTCGGCGGGCGGAGACGGGATCCTGTCGCGCCGAGAAGGTTCGATGCCGGGGGACACGTGGCGGGATCGCGAGGCATGCATGTGAGGACGCGGATTGCAGCGAAGGCATGACTGCTCGATGAAGATATCCAAGTCTTTACCGTATTACGCCTAAGGAGTGTGTATCTTCCCTTATGTTCTAGGGGTATCTCGGTCATTTGCCCAATGAAGGACCGAAAAGGCGACCAAAGAGGGGGGAGCGAATGGGAGCTGATAAAAATTCTTCTCCAAAGAGAGAACTCGGCCTATATCCCGATTGCCACTTGATTCATGCACACACACACAACAGTGGCTCTAAACTAGGCACACACAAGCCTACAAGATCTAGAGACAAGCCACAGACAAAGCTAGAAGGATTAGAAGCGGAAGCGAATCACAAGAGGCGAAGCAACAAGTTGTCTGCCTGGGTTGGGGTGGACTGTCCGCACAGTAGGGGCGGACCGTCTGCAGTACCCTGGCAGACTGTCCGCGCTGCTCTCGCGGACTGTCTGAAAAAGCCACTCGAACCTCCAGTAGCGCACCACGAAAAATAGACCATCCGCCGCCTACCCGCAAACCGTCCGCCACGCGCGGACCGTCCATACTCAACTCACGGACCGTCCGCCAAACCTCGTGCACCAAAAATCCACCGACAATATGGATCGAATGGAAGACACGAAAGAACTCATGATGAACACAAAGAACACCTGGCTGAAATCCTGCCCGTGGACCGTCTGCACGGGTCTCGCAAACTGTCTGTTAGGAGTGTGGGCAGCAGCTCGAGCTTGACCCTTTCAAGGTCAACCCTTCCTTCCTTTCACCCGATCTCTCGAATCAACCAAGGGAAAGCTACCAAATCATAGGGAAAGGTGAAGCACCTCTAGGAGATGCTATACCTACGAATTTGGAGCCTAAAATCCACTGAGACAAGAGGAATCAAGATTCTACCGTGCTCAACCAAAAATCTAGGGTTCCAACCAAAATCCACAAATCAGAGGCCAAATCTGGCATTTGAGGGATCAAGATCGAGCATAAGGATGCACAAGGCATCTATCCATGATTCCCTCAAAGAAAATTGAACACAAATGCCTCAGAATCGACGAATCGAGCCACACACGAAAATCCTCCAAAAATACCTCCAAAAATCGCATAAAAGAAAAACGCTCAGGATAAAATATTTGGCACAAGATTAAGAGAAATATTCTACTGAGAATCACTTTGCCATATCCGGTTACAAGCCACTCACAAGAATCACAAATCTTGGATGGCAAAAAGCTCAAACAAAGAGTCACTCTCTCTTCTCACCCTCTTTCCCCAAAGCACTCCAAAATGAAAGAGCACTCCACCTACAAGCCAAAGAGTTGGCTGAAAATTCAGCCCCCTCCTCATATATATAGGTCCTCTGAAAAGACGGAAGTACCTCTACACTAGGAGTTACAACTCAAGCCCTCACAGGGGCATTTTGGTCAAGACATGAAATTCTCCAGCGGACGGCCGCACATTCATCAGGCCTTCGCGTCCTCCCAACGCATGCACCTCGATCATGCTACGTGTCGCCCACTTCGAAGCTTCTCGGCGCGCCCGGATCCTGTCTCCGCCCGCCGAGTCTCCGGTCTTGGTTTTGTGGCTCAACCAAGTAACCTTAACGGTTTTGTGGTGAACTATCACAAACCCCGCGGACTCGGTGCAGCGTCCGCGCCAATCCCACTCATGACTTGGCCGCCACGTTGTCCCGGCTCGGTGTTCGTTTTGTGACCAAACCAACAAATCATTGTGCTCGGCTTTGTGGAGGAACTGAGGAACCCAACAGTTTTCTCGTGAACCGCCGAAAATCCCGCATGCAAGCTTCGTCCTCACCACGTCAAGCATCTGGCCCGCCAAGCCTTTCACCTCTGGCTCCCGGACGGTCTACACAGTCTCGCCCCGTTCAATGACTTGGCTGCTACCTTGCACCGGCTGCTGTCCACGACTTCGTCTTGCTTTTCTTGCCATCATGCGGCCCGCACTTGATCCCGTTCGGCCACCAGGTCCATCGAGTCGAGCCTACTTATCTCTCCACTCCTCGGAGGCCCCGCAAGGTTAAGACCTTTCGCGCCCGCTCTTCACCTGCACCAATGCAAATCAAGCCGCAACCTGCACCTGCAATACTCGGCCAAGAGTCAGTCTACACCATGTTGTAAATCACTCATCACACCAAGAAGCGACCATCCACCGGTCCTCGGACGCTCCGGTCCTCACGCAACCCGGAGAGACTACTCATCCATCCGGACTACTTTCCACTCTCCCCGCTCTTTAGTTTAGATTTTCTTCATGATTTTTGTTGACGTAAAATCACCACTTCACGCCAAGCACGCAGCAAGCCTGAAGGACCGATACAGCGAACCAGAGAGGGGGAGAGTGAATGGGAGCCGATAAAAATTCTTCTCGAAGGAGATGGAAACTCCAACAAGATGAACACGGCTTCCAACACACGTCTCTGACTCACTACCCACGTTGGCCAAGCCCACGTAGCCACTGGAGTGCCACTGGACCTAGGAACCAACACACAACCTTCCGACCCGAGAACGCAGCGGAACACCAAACCTCGAGTCTACAAACCAACACCGGTCAGACCGGTGAGCACCACCGGTCAGACCGGTACCTGCTGGTGAAACTGGGCAACTTTCACCAAGTGGCTCCACACCGGTCAGACCGGTGAGACACACCGGTTAGACCGGTCACAGCCTGAAAGCCCCCAAAGCACCAAACAGGCCAACCGACCACCAAATAGACCCAAACTAGAAACAGCAGCAACACAGGACAACAGCGAACACACCCAGACGTTCACCCGAGCAAAAACCCACCGAGGGTTGCACCGGTCAGACCGGTCAAGAGCACCGGTCAGACCGGTCAAGAGCACCGGTCAGACCGGTCAAGAGCACCAGTCAGACCGGTGTAGCCTGGGCAGCTCGAGATGAACACCGCGGGTCAACTCCCCCAAATCCAAACCTCGATCTCCCGAATCGCTCCACGGACTTGAACAAGACTTCGGGGATATTAGGAACACCTCATGAGGAGTCCATAGCCAAGTTTAATCCCACCAAAACTTGTCCAAAAAGGAGGAATCGAAGAAATCCCGCCAAGAGCACCACAAACCCTAGAACTCGGAAAACCCGCCACGAGCCCCTTTACTCACGGATTTGGGAGGGGAATCACAGCCCAAAGAACCACGAAGGGTTCCCACAAATTTCCCCCATCAAATCCCCAAGAGCAAGGTCCCGAAAACAACCCAAAGAAATCACCAAGAGAGGGCTCCGAAAATCACCACCAAGAACAACCGGGAACAACACATCCAAACCTTGAGGAACCACGCCGAATCATCTATACATGCAACAAAGGTTCATACAAGGTCTAGCTTGCCGCCCGATCATCCAACCCTCTCAACAAGATCTCACCATGAAGCTCTCAAGCTAGTCCTATGGAAATCCTAAGAAAATAGGAAGGGAAAATAGGAAAGCAAATGAACTAGGGTTCCAAGAGTTGGCTGCCATCCTCTCACCTCTTGGGTTATATGGAGGCAACCGAAAGTCTAAAATGCCCTTTCTTAATAACTAGGAATACAAGCCCCTCAAGGGCGGATTTGGAAGTCTTCATGTCTTCACCATCGGACGGATGCCCGGCGACCGCACCATGCGTAGCCTCGACGCAAGCCATGCGATCCCGACGCGTGTCCTCCGCTTCGAAGTCTCCGGACTGCGTCGTCGCACACCGGTCAGACCGGTCGGACCCACCGGTCAGACCGGTCTGGCGCTGCTGCAGCTCCGTCATCGGTTCTTCGGTCTTGGCTTTGTGAATCAACCAAGGAACCCAGTGGTTTTCCGGTGAACCACCGGAAACCCCGCGAACTCGGTGTAGCCTCCGCCAATCTCCACTCATGACTCGGCTCCCACGTAGTCCCAGCTCGACCTTGATTTTGAGGCTCAACCAAGAAATCGTCCATGACTTCATCTTGCTGTTCATGCGACCATGCGGCCCGCACTTGACCTCGCTGGCCACCGGGTCCCTCGAACGAAGCCTACTTGTCTTCTCCACACCTGGAGGCCTCACCGGCGACGACCTTTCGCGCTTGTTCTTCACCTGCACCATCACCAGTCAAGCCGCAACCTGCACCTGCAATACTTAGCCAAGAATCAGTCCACACAACATTGTCAATCACTCATCACACAAGGAAGCGACCATCCACCGGTCCTCGAACCACACATGGTTCTCAATCTCCCCCTTGATGAGTGCATTGACAACACCCACACGAAGTAACAAGAGAGAAAAGAAAAAGAAAAGAAACAAACAAAAAGAAACTCCAACAAGCAATCGAAAGCCAAACAAAGGCAAGGAGCAAGATCACTTGAAGAAGACAAGTCTCGGACCCCTTAGGCAAGGGCAACGGCTCGACACATCCGAGACAAAACAAGGCTCAAGCAAAGAGCGCAAACCACCAAAGCAAAACTCAAACACCACAAAGAGCTTCCCCTGCACACATGCAAGCTCCCCCTGAACCAATGCACCTCCCCCTGGACGAATGCATGCAAACCAGCTGAAAACGGGCGGCTGCAGCAACTTCAGCTCACACCGGTCAGACCGGTCATCACCACCGATCAGACCGGTGTCTAAGATGTGCAGAGGATCAGCACTCACACCGGTCAGACCAGTGACCTCGACCGGTCAGACCGGTGCACACCAGAGCCCAGAAATGGCTCGAAACCACCTGAAAACCTTCTAAATGCGTCCAGCAAGCCATTTCACGCTCAAACTTCTCCCCCTTGTTGGCAATGCATGAAGCAAGCCAAAAATGCAAAACTTGCAACCTAGAGCTTCTCAAATAGACAAAATTCAACAAAGAATGCTACACATGTCCAAATGAGCAAGTTAGATACTCTACGGCTTCGTATCGATCTCAACTACATGATCACCAAGTTTCACAACCATTGGACGAAGCTAAGATGGATTTGGGTAATTTTGCGAAAAACTTGCCTCTCATGAGCAAAGTCCTAAACATGATCAAAACATATGAAAATGGCAAAGCCACACAAACTTCATGCTAGGACACCTATTCTAATCATAAGACTATCACAAACACCCACAAGCACCTCATGTCATGTCAAAGCCACCGAGCCATGTGCCTACTTCTATGTATGAGACATCTCATTGGTAGGCATCATGCAACGGTTTAGCACCCAAAGTAAATTAATTCAGCACATATGACATGGGAGCATATTTTCCAAGCATTTTCCATTTCATTTTCAAATTCATAATTGGTACATGAAATGTCTTTGCGACAAAAAGGAACTTATGCCCCTCCACAAGATGAAGCAAGAGGGCTAAACATTCATGATGGCAAATGAGCCTTTGGCCCCATATGATCAATAAACTAGCTATCCAACCACAAATTAAGCACAACCAAGCCACTAAAACATGTCAAGATCATATAAATGCATATACACATGAGAGAGCATACATGTGACATTTTTCAAAAACATAGCCATCAACCATGGATTATTCATCAAGATCATCAAGAGCTAAGCCAAACTAACCATAGCATACCAAACAAGCTCACAAAGACATAAATAGCATTCCATGGTGAACAATGTATATGAGAGAAGCTTTTCCTAACCAATGCATATGAAACAAAATGCATGCAATCTAAGATACGAGGATGCCTATACATCATGTTACATATGCCATGCCAAATGCAAGAAATGCACAAAGGAAAGCAATACATATGCTACAAAGGAGCTCCCACACACCCAACTCAAGAAATCAAACACACACCAAGTTCCCCTCGCAAACGAGTGAAAGTTTCTTGATCTAGGGGTTTGGTGAAAATATCGGCTAGTTGGTCATGTGTGGGTACATGGATCAAAGCTATCTTTCCTTTCTCTACGTTGTCTCTCAGAAAATGATACCTCACTTCTATGTGCTTGGTTTTGGAATGGAGCACTGGGTTCTTTGCAACGCTTATGGCACTGGTGCTATCACATTGAAGTGGGACATGGGTATACTCCTCACCAAAGTCACTCATGGTATATGAAATCCAAAGGAGCTGAGAGCAACAACTAGAAGCAGCAATGTACTCGGCCTCGGTAGTGGATTGTGCAACACTCGATTGTTTGCGGGAAGACCAAGACACCAAAGAAGAACCCAAAAACTGGCAAGTCCCGAAGTGGACTTCCTATCCAACCGACACCGGCAAAATCCGCATCTGAAAAACCATGAAGAGCCAAAGAAGAGGACGCGGAGTACCAAAGGCCAAAGTTGGGAGTGTGACGCAAGTACCTGAAAATTCGCTTCACCGCTTGCCGATGCGAAGTCCTCGAAGATGCTTGAAAACGAGCGCACAGACACACCGAGAACTGTATGTCCGGCCTCGTCGCCATCAAGTAGAGGAGTGACCCGATCATGCTCCGGTACTCCTTCTGGTCTATGTGTTCACCTTCCTTGTCCGCATCAAGAGCTGTAGTCGTACTCATCGGCGTCGTCATAGCCTTGGAGTCCTCCATCTTGAACTTTCGCACAATGTCCTTGGTGTACTTAGCCTGATGCACAAATGTTCCTTCCTTCGATTGTTTGATTTGTAGCCCGAGGAAGAACTGCAGCTCGCCCATCATGCTCATCTCAAATTCTCTGCTCATATCCTCTGCAAACCTTGCAACAAGAGAGTTAGACGAGCCACCAAAGACAATATCATCCACGTACACCTGCACAATCGGGATATCTACGCCTGCCTCGGCAAAAACAAGGTCGATCGACCTTCCCCATCTCAAAACCTCTCTCAAACAAGAACCCCCTCAACATGCCATACCAAGCTCTAGGCGCCTGCTTCAACCCATACAGCGCCTTCCTCAACTTGTACACCCGGTGGGGGTACTTCTCACTCTCAAACCCCGGAGGTTGCCTCACATACACTTCTTCCTCCAACACACCATTCAGAAAAGCACTCTTCACATCCATTTGGTGCAACTTGAACCCTTTAGCCACGGAAAAGGCTAGAAGGATCCTAATCGCCTCCAAACGGGGTACGAAAGCAAAGGTCTCCTCGTAGTCAATCCCTTCCTTCTGACTGAACCCCTGAGCAACAAGCCTCGACTTGTTTCTCACAACCTCACCTTTCTCTCCCTCTTTGTTCTTCCACACCCACTTTGTACCAATCGGCTTACACCCGGGGGGAGGGTCAACCAACTCCCAAACCTGATTCCTCTCAAAGTTCTCCAACTCCTCATGCATCGAATTGACCCAATTGTGATCAGATAGTGCGTGTCTAATGTCTTTGGGGTCAAAAGTACCAACAAACGCAGCATGAGCAAAATGAGAATTGTTCCGAACCCTCGACCGTGTAGTGCGTTCATTCATGTCGCCGATGATCCTCGAAGCTGGGTGATCCACTTGTACTCGCCGGGGAGGTTCTCGCCTCGATGCTACTTCCCCCTCAACATCAACTTCTCCTCGTTCTTGATTTGTCGTCGTAGGTGTAGGAGAGGGTCCGTCCACCACTGTAGTCGAAGTAGTGGGTACATGTTCAGTCGGGGGCACCGCACCGCCATCTTCATCGTCTCCATGTTCATGCTCCTCCTCCTGAAAGATCTCCTCGCAAAGCTCATCATCACCTGCACACTCAAAGACAAGCTGACTACGTGGCTCTGTCTCGTCGAAGGTTACCTCGCAAGTCTCCACGATTTGGTTAGTTTCAAGAATGAGCACACGATATGCTCTAGAATGAGATGCATAACCAAAGAAAATACCATAGACAGACCTAGCCTCAAACTTATCCAACTTCCTGCCTTTTTTCGAGAATGAAACACTTGCAACCAAAGACATGGAAGTGACTCACCTTGGGTGTGCGACCATGCATCAACTCATAGCACGTTTTCTTCTTGTGCACTCTGAGGTAGATCCCGTTCGACACATAGCACGCGGTATTCATCGCCTCAGCCCAATACCTCCTCGGAGTCCTATGCTCATCAAGCATCGTCCGAGCCATCTCGCACAAGGTCCTGTTCTTCCTTTCCACAACACCATTCTGGGGGGGGCGTATACGGACTCAAAAGCTGGTGCTCAAGACCCAAGTCATGGCAAAAGGTTTCAAAACGAGAGTTTCTGAATTCCGAGCCATTATCACTACGGATTGCTCGAATGGCATCTCCGTGCCTCTTGTTCCTCAACCGCAAGACTAGATCTCGAACAAAACCAAACGTCTCCCCCTTATCCTCGAGAAAGAACACCCACGCATACCGAAAATAGTCGTCCACCACAACAAGGACATACCACTTCCCACCTGCAGATCGCACACGAGCTGGGCCAACAAGGTCCATATGGAGCAGCTCGCATGGACGCTCAGTCATCACATCGGTGAGAGGCGGGTGAGAAGAGGCTACCATCTTAGCATGCCTACACGGCGCACAAACCAACTCTTTCTCAAGCCTCAACCGTGGCAATCCTCGGACCAAATTGAGTTTACTCAAGCGCGACAAAAGGTCAAAGCTCAAGTGACCCAACTTCCTATGCCACTTCCACAACTCACTCGAAGAACTAGCCAAGAAACAACGCTCCACACCCGAAGACTGAGAAAAATCAGCACGAAACACCTGACCCACGGGAACTACCATACAGACAAGGTCCCCTTGAGAGTCCAAAATCCGAGAACCACCTGGCCGAAACAACACCTCAAAGCCCTCATCCAACAACTGGGACACAGAAAGCAAATTGTATCCCAGCGATTGAACATGGGCAACACGCCTCAGAGTGATCTTGTCACTCACTTTGATCTCACCTTCTGAAAGCACACGCCCCCGCCCATTGTCCCCAAAAGTGATGTACCTCCTTGTCACCACCGGGACGAGACTCGAGAACCACCCCCTGTCTCCGGTCATATGCCTCGAGCTACCAGAGTCAATCAACCAAATGTTCTTCAAGTCTCCCACCTGAAATTCAAAAACGAGCACGTGAGCGAATAAACGACTCAGCACTGGGGTTAGTACCAAAAGAGTAAAACCAGTGCTGAGCCATTTGCTCGAAAGTGGGGTTAGCACACACCAAACCATCTCTCCTACCAAAACTACCGCCATGAACACCACCACGGTAACCACCCTGAGGGAACCACCCCTCTCTGCCTGGAGGAGGACCAAAACCACGAAAGAAAGCCCGTGGAACGTCCCTCCTCTCCTTCTCAAAGCTACGACTCCTCCCATCCCCGTAGTGAACTCGAGGGGGAGAATGCCTAGCAACCTGACCACCTGCAAACTCTCCAGCCCAACCACCAGAACCACGACCTCCAGAAACAACCCTCGCACCTGTACGAGCACGAAACCCAAACTGCTGCCTGTCCAGGCCTGCACCGGTCTGACCGGTGCCCCACACCGGTCTGACCGGTGTGACCTGGGCAGCAGCACCTCCAACAGCCTTCCGCTCTCCCCAAGCCCGAACTGTCCTCACACTCGCCTTAGCCCTGGGCATCTGCACACGAGGCTCAAGTACACCATCGGAAGGGTGGTACTTGTCCTTGTTAGCCCACTCCTTCGCCATTCTCTCCTCTCGCTTCCTCTTGAAGCAAAACTCATCCTTATGGCCATCTCTCCCACAATAGCCACAATGGAACCTCACAAGCTTAGGCTTAGGCTTGGGATGTGGCTGCTCACTAGGTTTCTCTCCACTCAACTTCTCCACCGGTTTCCCCTCACTAGCCTTCTCACCTTCTTTCCCAAAGAACACTTTCCCCGAAGTGCTCACAAACTTGATAGACTTTTGTAGATCATTTGTGGGTGTAGGAAACATGGGTGGAGCTGGGGTTGTGTCTAGTCGGTTCCTAAGATGGTTAGGTTTTGGGGGAAAATCATTTTTGTGGTGGGTTTTTGGTGGCTCTGGGATATTCTCTCCACTTCCCTCACTGTTGACGGTGAAAATCCGTCAACCTAGCCATGAGTTTACCTTCGGTGTTGGCATGACTTTTGTATCTTATCCATTGGTACAAACCCTCGTGGTATAACAATTTCACTTGTGCATGTCGGTTTTGGAGTTAAGTGTTTACGTAGGGTTTTAACGTTGAAAGCAAGACTTCCGGGATAAGTTCATTAAGCACCTCATGACAAGACCATGAAGCCCGGTACAAGTCAAGAAATGAAGTGAACATGACTCCAAGAGCGCAAGGACTAAGCCCGAGAAGATGATAAACTCCGAGCACCTAGCCAGAAAAGTGCTGAATCTTGCAAGACAAGGAGCTTCGTCCAATTCGGAGAGAAACTGACGTCAATGGCCCACATGCAAAAGGGGAGAGGATCTAGAAGACGCGAGAAGCAACACCGGGCGAAGGAGGCAGCAAACTGGGCCGAAACGGGCCCAGGCCGGTCAGCCCAGGCCGGCCGACCCAGCCCTTTTCGGGGCCCAATCGGCCTCCCCTTTGACCTAATTGCTTATCAGGCTATTAATAGCCCCCTGACCGAGAGCCACGGATGAACCAATTCGTAATCCGACGCCGAGGAGCAGAGAAGCTTGAGGGACACCATCTCGGAGATGAGGGTCGTGCTAGTTGTCTAGGGTTTCCCTAGCCGACGTGGGAACCTTGCATGGAAGACCAGTCGGAGCTCCGGAGCGAGGATCAAGATCGAGGGAGGGCCCCGGTGGTGATCTTGTTCATGTAATCATTCATGGTGAAGTTTGTAAGTGAATTCGATTTCTAGCGATCAAGTGCCTTCTCGATGATTTTGTTTTCTTCTTGGTTTTTCTTCTTCTACGATCTATACTTAAGATAGATTACATAGGGTGCTCTTGTAGCCGCGGTGGCTAGAGGTGCATACCGGACCGGTCAAGTGATTTCAACTTGTTCTTATCGAACTCGCCCTAGACTACCCGCATGAGTAGGGATACGTTGTGACAGAACGGGGGTTCCGAAAGGTGGGCATTTTCGGAGTCGGATGAAAGGCCACGATTTAAAGATGCTTTTAATGAGATTCGCTTTTCTATCTTCATTTATCTTGTTTGGAGCTATAACATAAGCATGATCTAGATTCTCTAGATCGGTTATCTCTTGCTTTCTCTTGCTACCTCTTTAGTAGATTAGATTAGATTCGTTTTCTTTATGAGTTAGTAGATTAGATGCAACTTGTCTTCATAAGATAGTTTACCTTGCTTTACTAGATTGAATCCTTGCGTTGCACATTGTTCCACGGATTCGATACCTTGGGTTCACCACTCGAGGGAAGAAGGGTCCCTTGACTACGACGGGAGACTTGTCCGCTTGCAAGTCTAAACGAACTTTGATATAAATATTAACCGTCAACAAGCCCCTTTTTCTAGCGCCGTAGCCGGGGAACAAGCAATCAAGATCCGATCTAGTATCGCTTGTCTTTCAGTTTTTCTTTTGATTTTCTTTTGCATCTCTTATGTTTGATCATCCTCAAAAAGAAAAAAAAAATCAATCTAATCTCGTTTTGATTAACCCTAGTTTTTATGTTTAGATTTTTGTTTTATTACTAACCCTAACCGGAGATGGTTGGCTACCTCTCCAAGAAACCCAAACTTTTTTGGGATGATCCAGAAAAACTTTACAGGCAAAGGAGACGTGCAACACAAGCTAAAGGGTTGGAAACCCTAGATTCAAAAGTTGAAGTCGAAGGACCGTCAAAATCTCCAAGGGAATCACCACCTCCAAGTCCAAAGGAAGATCAACCTCAACCACCGAAGCGCAAGAAGCTATGCACCTCGGACATCGTTGATCTACCTATCATAAACCTTCAAGACGCCGGGAGGCCGTTCAAGATCAAGGTCTCAACTAGCCGCATGACGATTGCGAGAGCTGAATGCATACGAGCCGGATTCCTTGAGTGGCATATCGGTTTACTTAAGAGGAGGATGGAGAAGATGGAGATGGAGAAAGAAGCTCAACACCTAAAGGCCGCCAAAGCAAGATCCACATGCAAGGAGTGTGTGGAGCACAACCACGTCCAAGGTGACGGAGGTCGGAAGCTCTATACGTGAAGTGTTCATCGTGATGAAGATGCTAGACGCAAGTGGGACAACTTGCCGGGCGCCCGATGGGTAACAAAGAAGAATTTCGGAGACAACTCCAAGGTCCCAAGACGGCGAAAGGCTACTCAAACTCATTCGGGAGAGATGGAGGATCACACTAAGGAGACCATGAAGATCACAACCGAAGACCGGAGTTCGAGATGTCGAGCCACTACATGAAGGAAGTTGTTGCATCTGTCAAGACCAAAGAACAATGCCAGCCTATGAAGACCAAAAAAATTGACAAAGCCGAAGAAGAAGCCCGTGCCCAAGATAGTGCGGAAGTGGGTACCCAAGATTGCAACGCCCGCAAAGAGCGTTGATCTGGAGTAATCAAGTGAAGAAGTCTAGCCATGGAATATAAACGAAGCGCTAGGCGGGAGGCAACCCGTTTCGTCGAGTCAAGAATAAGCTACCGGGAGGACAACCCGATTCCAGTTTTTTCAAGTCTTTTTAAATATATAATTCAGTTTTGAATTTTACTACGCAAAACATTAGACTTAGAATGGTTGAACAATATTAGAGACATAATTCTTGGTTGAATATCTTGCTTGATCATAAACCCTTTACATGAACCATTCTATGTTGTTTGCTTCTTTTTCGAGAAACCAAAACCAAAAAAATCAGAACCTAACTCAACCTTTCATCCTCTTTATGATGTTGTGGTTGACATGTTTTTCATGCTAAAAACACACGAGTAGAGCCACAACTTGTATCTAGATGTTATTTAAATTTCAGCACGTGGTAGGACTCGCGTGAACCTAGAGTCTTGATTTTTTTTGGTTGATTTAAAAATCCATATCCTTGGTTTCTCTAAAGATTAGAATTTTTCTAAGCCTCACTTAACTTTATTTCATTCAAAATCTCTCTCATCTAATTAAAATTAGAACCTAAACCTATGCCCCCGTGATCAAGCTGGGAAAAGCTCGCTCTCAACCAATGAAGGCAAACTATACTGGTGAGACCGATATCAACGTAGTCGGAAAATATTTTCGACTTACATTTGTTTTTAATGGTTTAAAAACTTCTCTAAATTTATGCTTGAGCTCTTGCATGTCTCTGAAAAATATTTTTAAATTTCGAAATTAGAGGAGTGCTTAACCATAAACACACTTAAAGAGGGGCAATCTAGTTTGAATTAACCATGCATGCACCAAGTCCACCAAGTCCACATGCAAAAGACAAGCATGGTGGGCAGCAAGCATACTTTGCAGGAATTTCATGGTGGCATGTAAAGCAAGTGGAGCAAGGGAGCATGAACATGACTCAAGGCATGAAGCATCAAGTGGAAGGACCAATGAGTGGACGAGAGCGTTTGGGCGGTGCAACTCGTGGAGCACGCGGGCAGGAAAGTTGTAGAGGCGAGATGATCGTTCTGGAAGAAAGCCGAGGCGGGGAGGAGCACCGAGCCACCGAGGCCGGTCGGCCCGGGCCGGCCGGCCTCCCCTACTAAGGAGCACCCCCGGCTCCCGTTTTACGCGAGCAAGCTTCCCTCTCCTTCCTCGGTTGTGTGTTCAAGTTTGTGTGCCCGGAACCTCCGTAGACATAGCCAACCTTCCCAAGCTTGATAGCTCAAAAAAAAATCCACACCCTTAATCCATTCAAAGTACCGACTCCAAAATAATATTTGTGTACCTTGTTACCGGTGAAAACCCCGGATATATATTTGTGAGGGAGAGTGCTGCAATCATGGAAGAAAACTACAAGCCTTTTCACCGAAGAAGAAGGGATCATCGTCGTCTAAGCCATCAACCTCTTCGAGGAGGCACTCGGTTTCCGAGTTTCCTCGGAGTATGGAGGAGGACACGGCACCACCGAGGAGGAACCACACTCTTCTCCTCGGTGGCATGAGGGCTACACGAAACTCATTTATGAGGTTCACCAAACCTCAAGGACATATGGAGGAGCCGCCCGTCCAACCTCACCACTCGACACGATCATCCGCTCCACCTCCATACGCTCCGCGGTATTCCGAGGGGTATATCATCACGACGGAGGAGGAGGAGAAGAAGCTCGCTCACCTTGAGAAGAGGCTTGTAGCGAACATCGACTTCGACGACCAAGCTCTCCACATATTGGGTTTTCATACGGGACACCGGTGCAATTCTTTAACGGAGTGTCGGCAAACACCCACAAGGAATTCGCCTAGGAAAATTTCATGACCATGGCGCATACCCTTGATGAAGGAGTGTTGAGTCTCTCATTCCGTTTGGAGGGATCCCACAAGTGGAGAAGAAGGAAGACATCGTTGGAAGGGTAACCTTGATCAACGGTGCTATTTCTAGCACCTTGATGGGGTAATCTCCTTTCATCCATGGGTTGCAATCGATCTTGAGATGCAATCATACTTTGTTGGATTATCTATCTATCATCTTGTGTTGAATATACTTTATTGCTTAAGGTTAGCTACCATGCCATAAAGGGAGTAGAGCCCCAATGCTTCCTTGGATCCATTCAACACATCGTGTCCATCATAGGTCTAGTCATGAGTACCTTTGCGTGAGTACGAGAGGAGGGAAAGGGCGAAACCGTGGTCACAACCCCCGATAGATTAGATTGGTTTTCATGTTCAAAACGATTACATGTTCTAGTATCGTAGACCCATGGGAGAGTGTCTCCTATTTTCAAAAGGGAGCTCCGGAACAAGTGGACGTGCATGAGGCACATGGGAAAGTTTTTGGAGTATGAGCACGGGAGGAGCCCATTAACAAAAAGAAATACTATCCGGAACCCCATCATCCAAGTGTGTCACTTTTGTGCAATTGGATTTTTGGGGAGAATAAGAGAGACAAAGATAACCAACACGGAGTTGAATTGGCTTTACTCGGCTTTGCCAGGCAGCCAATCAACCCTACTCACCTATGATCAACCGGTGGTGTTGTGAGCAACATCGGATTCGGGAGATCGGGTTGTTACCTCTCCATGTTGACTATCTCTTTAAAACCGGGTATTACAAGGAACCCGAATCATCTCCTACCCGGGACTTCCCTAGGAATATATGAAAAAAGGAAAATATATAAGTGAAGATGAGAGAGGAGGCTTCAAAGTGGCCTAGGTGAATTTGCCCCTTTCGGAAGTAAGGTTAAGACTTTTTCTTGAGGGGAAGAAGATAGATTAGAGGAAGGACTTCTTGTGCCGGCGAAGAAAAAAAATAAAGGAGAAGGATTATAGGAGAAGGATCTTCTATGGCCCAAGAAGAAGGTGCACAACAAAATTATGTACCACCATTTGGAGAAATTCCGGCGCCGCCAAAATACTACGGTGGTGTACCAATGCAAGCATGGGGGAGTGGTGCAGCCATGCCCCCACTATTTTGCGGTGCCCAACGTAGCCTTTGCGGAGCCATATGCACACCTTCCTCAACCACAACAAAAGGTGGCCACCATTGGAGGATACGCTGCAAGAAACATGCAAAATTATTGCAGCCATCCAAACCAATGCAAACCAAATGGGTGAAGGAAATGCAAACATTGTTTATGTGCTTGGACACCTTCACCTAGCGCCGTAAGACAATTCATATGTGGAGAGGCGCAATCATATTATGAGTAAGGGTACAACAACCAAGACTTTCAATATCAGCCACCGGCGGAAGATTAGAGAGAGGAGGAGCTTTAGTTATCCTTCCTTTACCCCCTTTTTTTTTAATTTTCAGCTTGTTTGCACCTATGTATGCGTAGTATTTTTCAGCTTTACTTTACTTTTTAGTTTTTAGTTTAATTTTCAGCGTATGTGTTAGTTTTTATTTTCATCATGAATAATGTCACCACCAAGTTTTTACCATTAGTAAAGTTACAAAGTTTGTGCCATGATGATATATGATTATAATTGCCACTTTGTTTATCTTTGTAATTTATTTATGAATGTTTAAACTAGTGCTCTCTTAAAAATAGAAATCTGAAATTATCTAAATGCTAGCTTAATCTTTATCGGAGGTTATGATAAAAATAAAGACCCATAGTGTTTTATGTGCTCTCAAGTTTTAGATGGATTAAAGATGATTTATTTTTGTTCTTAAATGTAAAGCTAACCTTGTCATAAATACTACTTGCGTGTTGCTCTACCTATCAGAGCCATATAAATATTTGAGTGCAAAAACTTCTTATACAAGATTTATTTTTGGGTGAGTTATTTCAGGCCTTGATTTCTGTGGCCCGCGACTAAGAAGCTGGTCATTCCGTTTTTGCGTATCTATCTTTTTGCTAGCCTTTTTATCCGTGCATTGTGTATCCCCACATCGGAGATCTCACAAACCTCGCTGGATATCCACCCTTAAAACCAAATATCATCTTTTGTGTTTACCTCCTTGACCACAACCTATCGTTGAGAATGGATCATCAATTCAAGGAAGATCGCAAGACGGTGCCAATATTGAAGAATTCAAGTATCTCTCCATGGAAAAATATTTCCGGTACCTACCTTATTTACCACCTCTTTGCTCGAGGACGAGCAATGTCTAAGCATGGGGGAGGAGGTAGGTACGATGCAATTTTTAGAGTTCAAAGGGAGCAATTTAAAAAAAATGATGAATGAAAGAAAATTCAAATGCGATGTACGTGACTTCCAAGGTGAAAGTCTCACAAGAAAAAAAAATGAATTAATGAAAAAAAAAGAGAAAGAAAGAAAGAAAAGAAGGAGAAATATGAGAAAGAGAAAAAAATATGAGTATGCGTAAAGTGAACTCCCCGGTTCTCTAAAGTGCATTAGGAAATTCAAGGCTTTAAGATTAAAAGATCCATTCTCATTTTCCAACCATGTGCAATCCGATAACGAGGACTTCCTTTGTGCCTCGGGATCACTCTTTGCCATTTGCACATGTCCACTCATCTTAAGTGTGTGTATTTTTTTCTCTTTCCCCTCCTTGATATAACATCATTTTCCAATGACCTTTTTGACGAGTCTCGGTAAGACCATGAGAAGCTTGTCTTGTTTTGAGAACATCTCATTTATAATATCTTGGTAGGACTAAACTTTCCCAAAAGCTCCATATAAAGCTTACTACATATGTATGTGTTATGAGAGGGAAGGGAGAAGAATAAATAGGCTTGAGAGACAAGATGAGATGAGAGTTCATGGGCAAGATGCAAGGTGGTTTAAATTTGTGAACTTGGTTTAGCTCTTTTTCATCTTGTTCTTTATTTCAAAACTTCTGAGATCTATTTGAATTTTGGGAGCATGTTAATACTTGTGGGATAAGCTTAATTAAATATCTACCCTCCGTAGGGATGAAGGCTAGTACATTATGGAACTTTAACGAATTAAACTTTTGAGAGCATTATGTTTTTTTTTCATGTATGATCAAGTACAAGGTTTAAACAATGAAGGGCAATGATGATATCCATCGAAGGCTTACTCGAGGACGAGCAAGGTTTAAGCATGGGGGAGATGTTGACGGTGAAAATCCGTCAACCTAGCCATGAGTTTACCTTCGGTGTTGGCATGACTTTTGTATCTTATCCATTGGTACTAACCCCCGTGGTATAACAATTTCATTTGTGCATGTCGGTTTTGGAGATAAGTATTTACGCAGGGTTTTAACGCTGAAAGCAAGACTTCCGGGATAAGTTCATTAAGCACCTCATGACAAGACCTTGAAGCCCGGTACAAGTCAAGCAATGAAGTGAACATGACTCCAAGAGCCCAAGGACCAAGCCCGAGAAGATGATAAACTTCGAGGACCTAGCCAGAAAAGTGCTGAATCTTGCAAGACAAGGAGCTTCGTCCAATTAGGAGAGAAACCGACGTCAAGGGCCCACATGCAAAAGGGGAGAGGATCTAGAAGACGCAGGAAGCAACACCGGGCAAAGGAGGCAGCAAACTGGGCCAAAACGGGCCCAGACCGGTCGGCCCAAGCCGGCCGGCCCAGCCCTTTTCGGGGCCCAATCGGCCTCCCCTTTGACCTAATTGCTTCTCAGGCTATTAATAGCCCCCTGACCGAGAGCCACGGATGAACCAATTCGTAATCCGCCGCCGAGGAGCAGAGAAGCTTGAGGGACACCATCTCGGAGATGAGGGTCGTGCTAGTTGTCTAGGGTTTCCCTAGCCGACGTGGGAACCTTGCATGGAAGACCACGTCGGAGCACCGGAGCGAGGATCAAGATCGATGGAGGTCCCCGGTGGCGATCTTGTTCATGTAATCATTCATGGTGAAGTTTGTAAGTGAATTCGATTTCTAGCGATCAAGTGCCTTCTCGATGATTTTGTTTTCTTCTTGGTTTTACTTCTTCTACGATCTATACTTAAGATAGATTACATAGGGTGCTCTTGTAGCCGCGGTGGCTAGAGGTGAATACCGGACCGGCCAAGTGTTTCAACTTGTTCTTATCGAACTCGCCCTAGACTACCCGCATGAGTAGGGATACGTTATGACAGAACGGGGGTTCCGAAAGGCGGGCGTTTTCGGAGTCGGATGGAAGGCCACGATTTAAAGATGCTTTTAATGAGATTCGCTTTTCTATCTTCATTTATCTTGTTTGGAGCTGCAACATAAGCATGATCTAGATTCTCTAGATCGGTTATCTCTTGCTTTCTCTTGCTACCTCTTTAGTAGATTAGATTAGATTCGTTTTCTTTATGAGTTAGTAGATTAGATGCAACTTGTCTTCATAAGATAGCTTACCTCGCTTTACTAGATTGAATCCTTGCGTTGCACATTGTTCCACGGATTCGATACCTTGGGTTCACCACTCGAGGGAAGAAGGGTCCCTTGACTACGACGGGAGACTTGTCCGCTTGCAAGTCTAAACGAACTTTGATACAACTATTAACCGTCAACACTCACCAACCTTGTTTGCCCCAAGTCCCTCACCATCCTGCCTCTTAAACGCCTCGATCATCATCCTCAACTGAGGCTCATGACCAGACAACCAACCCATCAACTTCCTCAGCTCATCATTCTCATCCTGCAAACGATCGACATAATGTGCAAGTTCCAAATTTTTCAAAGCATGCATTTCACAGGTAGAGCTTGATGTAGGCATGGGTTCTTTCATCTTAGCCTCAAGAGAACTAGTGTAAGCATGCATCTCATCAATCTTAGCATGCAAAACAGGGTAAGAAGTGCAAGCACCAAGCAAAGCAGGTCTAGACTTAAGCTCAGCCACTTCAACCCTAAGCACATCTAGTTCCTCACACTTGGAGGCATGCTTCTCCTTAAACAAAGCAAGATCGGCAAGAAAGATGGAGCAATCAGCACAATCAACCTCATCCGAAACAACAGGGCTAGTCTTAAGGGAATCAATCTCAAGCTTGCTATCAAGCACCTGTGTCTCTAGCTCAGCCGCTCTAGTCCTAGCATCCTCGAGTGAAGACCTAAGCTCTTTTCTCATTTTCTTGGCCTCTCTAAGCATGTCATCACGGTTATGAAGCAAAGAGCCAAGCCTCTCATTCTCATGGTGCAAGAAGGTAAGTTCATCACGCACCTCGTCGTCGGAATCAGAATCCGAGTCGCTCTGTGTGCTCTTCTTGCTGCCGGAGCTCAGCGCCATGGTGCAAAAGCCATCTCTCGCGAAGCACCTCAGCCCGCTCAAGTTCTTGGACGACTTCTTGTTCTTGCGACGATCACCTTCATCTTCGCTGCTGCTCAAGCTCGAGGTGGAGTATGCGGAACTGGAATCGACGTCGCTCGCACCAACCATCGCTTGGGCCTTGCCTCGGCTGTCCTTCTTCCTCGATCGTCGCTCGTCCTTGTACTTGTTCTTGTGCTTGCTCTTGTGGTCGCGCCTCGACCGGTACTTGCCATCCATCCTCGGCTTGTGCTTGTAGCCGTTCTTGTTCTCGACCTTCTCCAAGCAGTCGGCGACGAAGTGTCCCAGCTTGCCGCACTGGAAGCATGTCCTCGTGTTCCTCCTCATGTTCACCCGGTTCTCGTGCAGCCTCTCGAAGCTCCTCGTCAGCAACGCCAGCTCGTCCTCTCCATGCACATCGAATTCCTTATCTGGCATAGACATCAAAGAGGACAAAGAGAACATCCTGGTGGATGGGTTAGTGTTAGCCTTTCCTTTCGAACCACTAACGAGGGCAAGACTATGGGAGTCAGTCGGACCCTCGAGCTTGGCAGTCATGCCCCTATCCACCTCGGCCAACTTGAGCTTCAAAAACGGCTCGTTCACCGTCGAGTGTCATACTTCTCGACTCCACAATGGCCTCGAACTTTCCGCCCCAAATCGTACGATCCAAGGAGTGTAAGAGCTTGACCGCTCTATCATGATCATCGTACGGGAGCACGTCCACATTGGCGCTCATGTTGTTCACAACCACCGTGAACCTCTCGAAACAAGGCATCGATGGACTCACCGGGGAGATGAGTGAAGTTCTCGTACTCTCTCCGAGGGTCGCATACATCCGTGTCCGAACCCGGGCATTCCCAACATGAGCCTCCTTCGAGACCGTCCAAATTCTACAAGCCAAGTGCTCGGTGTGCACCCGATCGAACTCAGGCTGACACAAAGCACGAAACAAGTAGTCGACCACCTTATTGTTGGCGTCGAATCGGTCCCTCGATCCTGGAGCTAGGAAATCCATCGGCTGGACATAGCATGTGTCCACCGTGACATCCCAAAGGATTTGACCTTTTCCGCGGAGAAACGCACCCATCCGCTTGCTCCACATCTAGTAGTTCTTGCCATCGAAGTGTGGAGGACCCGAACCCCGTTCCTGGTACGCCATCCTTGGATCTTAGACTGGTTAGAGTCAACAAAGACCCGAACCGGCTCTGATACCACTTGAAGGACCGATACGGCGAACCAGAGAGGGGGGAGTGAATGGGAGCTGATAAAAATTCTTCTAGAAGGAGAAGGAGACTCCAACATGACGAACACCTGCTTCGAACACACGTCTCCGACTCACTACCCAAGTTGGCCAAGCCCACGTAGCCACTGGAGTGCCACTGGACCTAGGAACCAACACACAACCTTCCGACCCGAGAACGCAGCGGAAAACCAAACCTCGAGTCTACGGACCAACACCACTCGGACCGGTGAGCACCACCGGTCGGGCCCGCATCCCTACCGGTGAAACCGGGCAACTTTCACCAAGTGGCTCCACACCGGTCGGACCGGTGAGACACACGGGTTAGACGAGTCACGGCTCGAAAGCCCCCAAAGCACCAAACAGGCCAACCAACCACCAAACTGACCCAAACTCGAAACAACGGAAAACACATGACAACAAAAACACACCCGGACGTTCACCCGAGCAAAAACCCACCGAGGGTTGCACCGGTCAGACCGGTCAAGAGCACCGGTCAGACCGGTGTAGCTCAGGCGCCTCGGGATGAACAAGACACCGCGGGTCAACTCCCCCAAATCCAAACCTCGATCTCCCGAATCGCTCCACGGACTTGAACAAGACTTTGGGGGATATTAGGAACACCTCATGAGGAGTCCATAGCCAAGTTTAATCCCACCAAATCTCGTCCAAAAAGGAGGAATCGAAGAAATCCCGCCAAGAGAACCACAAACCCTAGAACTCGGAAAACCCCAAAATCGAGCCCCTTTACTCACGGATTTGGGAGGGGAATCACAGCCCAAAGAACCACGAAGGGTTCCCACAAATTTCCCCCATCAAATCCCCAAGAGCAAGGTCCCGAAAACAACCCAAAGAAATCACAAGAGAGGGCTCCGAAAATCACCACCAAGAACAACCGGGAACAACACATCCAAACATTGAGGAACCACACCGAATCATCTATACATGCAACAAAGGTTCATACAAGGTCTAGCTTGCCGCCCGATCATCCAACCCTCTCAACAAGATCTCACCATTAAGCTCTCAAGCTCGCCCTATGGAAATCCTAAGAAAATAGGAAGGAAAAATAGGAAAGCAAATGAACTAGGGTTCCAAGAGTTGGCTGCCATCCTCTCACCTCTTGGGTTATATGGAGGCAACCGAAAGTCTAAAATGCCCTTTCCTAATAACTAGGGATACAAGCCCCTGAGGGGTGGATTTGGAAGTCTTCATGTCTTCACCATCGGATGGATGCCCGGCGACCGCACCCTGCGTAACCTCGACGCAAGCCATGCGATCCTGACGCGTGTCCTCCGCTTCGAAGTCTCGGACCG
This sequence comes from Cenchrus americanus, assembly GCA_947561735.1. Classification (NCBI taxonomy): domain Eukaryota; kingdom Viridiplantae; phylum Streptophyta; class Magnoliopsida; order Poales; family Poaceae; genus Cenchrus; species Cenchrus americanus. The sequence continues at coordinate 201,678,153 of OX387240.1, forward strand.
CGTCGTCGCACACCGGTCGGACCGGTCGGACCCACCCGCCGACCGGTCCGCGCTGCCGCAGCCTCCGTCTTCGGTTCTTCGGTCTTGGCTTTGTGGATCAACCAAGGAACCCGGTGGTTTTCTGGTGAACCACCGGAAACCCCGCGAACTCGGTGTAGCCTCCGCCAATCTCCACTCATGACTCGGCTCCCACGTAGTCCCGGCTCGACCTTGGTTTTGAGGCTCAACCAAGAAACCGTCCATGACTTCATCTTGCTGTTCATGTGACCGGGTCCCTCGAACGAAGCCTACTTGTCTTCTCCACACCTGGAGGCCTCACCGGCGACGACCTTTAGCGCTTGTTCTTCACCTTCACCAACACCAGTCAAGCCGCAACCTGCACCTGCAATTCTTAGCCAAGAATCAGTCCACACAATGTTGTCAATCACTCATCACACAAGGAAGGGACCATCCACCGGTCCTCGAACCACTCATGGTTCTCAAAGCCGAACAAGCTGGCTTAACACACGTTGCCGAATCCGAAGCGTGCCAGTCAATTTTCCCTGAAACTGACAAAGGATGAAAACAGTTAGATAAAACCTGGAACTTGTCGAGTGGTACTAGACAGTTCCGTTTTTACGGCTACAAAGCTAATCAAAACGACATATAGCTACAACACGCTATCTGTCGGCAAACTGAGCATCATTCGGGAACTTTAGAACATGTAAACCGGGTATAGCCAAGAGCATGACGTAAGCTTGATGATAGATCGATCTTTTTCTAAACGACATTATAATACATAACCATGACCGATTATCAAGGATAAATCACAATAAAATAAATAAAGGCGAAGCATGATTATAAATTTGCAGTAAACATGCTTGCATAGGCCAAAAGCACTAGTCTATCGCATGTCAAGGTACTTTCAAACCCGTCAAGCGTGACACCAAACAAGTTAATCCACCGCATGATACGAATTGTTTGAAACCACGCCACCAACAAAGAATAGATCAATCCACTGCATGATACAATCTAAACATGGAAGGCTAAAAGCATACATTATTTAAAACAAGCTTATGAACATGTTTCACTCATGGCAGAGTTGCCGAATACAACTGTACAGCCGATTCGGGTTCCGTGGAGAAGGAACAAACTATGCTAAATCGACACGCTTGAACCCGCAACACGTGGCAATCTAGATTGATTTGAGTTCGGCTATTAAAGAGCACGTGATCCATGCACCACATCGAGTTAAGGATTTGAACATACATCATATGGATCGTAAACAAAATAGACCTGAATCTAATCAATCTAAATTGGGCAATAAGAGTGTTACATGAATTAAACATAAAGCAAAATTCAAAGCAACACATGGTAACTTAATGAATCTATTAGATCTTGCCAAATCTAATAGAGACGATAACTAGCTCCAAAAGCTAGATCTTAGCCTACCGCATGACTCATGATCTAACAAGAAACCCTCTTGAACCAAGCTTAAATCCACTGCATGATACTAAGCATGGTAGCAAGACTACTTGCATCACGGTCTAAATCCACTGCATGATACTAGACATGATACAAGGTTGCCGGTACTTACGGAGGTCGACGGATCGATGATTCCTCTCGAAGAACTCGACGACTCGACTAAAGGACTCGAAAGGAGGCACGGGCCGGTTGTTGTGAAAATGTTCGATCCCTATTACAAACATTAAGGGTTTATATTTATACCCTTGTCCTAACACGACTCCTAGTCGACCACGATTACAACATTTACTGCCTAAATTAATGCCTCGGTGCCAATGTCCGTCTTGCACCCATCATCAATTCGTCCCTTCTTTACATTCAGGACACGTCATCACGTATTCCCAAATGCTTCCTCTTTCAAGCGTGAAACAGCCCTTCTGAGGAAAATTTCCTGCCGAATGGTGTTTTTCTTACCAAACTCGGCCCACAAGTCAGTCTCTTTCCTGTACAAATTTTTGGTGTTAACATATGCCCCTTCAATTACGGGATAAAAGGTGATTTTATTTTGGAATTGACCATAAATGCTCAACGTCTCCAGGCTGAATCCGTTCAACACCCATTCTTTCCTCCTTCAAACCATTGGAGTTTTCGCCCAGATCCAAACCCTAGTTCATCAATCTTTCAAGCTCAAATCTTCAAATGGCGAACGCGTAGGATGGTGCGTGCGGCTACGGCCGGTGTCGGTCCGCGCTGACCGTGCGCACGCGCGCCTTGTACGACTGCGCGCGCCACCCTCGAAAAGGGCGAGGCGCACCCTCGTTTCCACTTTCTCGTGACCTTGCGGGGTTAGGTGAGGGCGCTAGGCGGGTGGATAGCCATCCGCGACCTTCGTGCGGCGCGGCGCGGTACCCACGCGTGCGGCGCACGCTGACTCCTGAGGGGCACGCCCGAGCCTTTGCGGCAACCACTCGCCACGCGAGCTCATTGGGGAAGGAACGGCAGGTCCCGCAGCTCTGTATCCGCGATCGGTCGTCCTCGACCACCTCCCTACGAAGCCTATAGGATAACGCCATCACCATCTGCCGCCTCCTACCCTCGAACGCCAACCCCGTTCGGGTGCAAGGGTAGGCCATCATGTAGCCAAAATGGGATCGCGGCGTGGATCATCACGGACGATCGCGCTTGCTCTACCCTATAGCACGACGTACTCCCACACGTAGCTAGGTAGCGCGGCGCGCATGTAACTCAACGGCCCCCTTGGCCTATAAAAGGGGAAAGCGAGCCCCCGGCCGCCCGGGGGACGAGTTCGAAGGAGTTCGATTCAACCTACAGACACCTTGTGCACTCACTCTCTTATTCTCCTACAACATCTTCAACCATTCACCGGGGGACTTGGGAGCCACGCTTCCTCTCCTCGCTCGTATTTGCCCCACTACAAGCACCCCGGTCGCGAGCGATATGGTGCCACGAGGACCCACCTCTGCTTTGGACGTACGGCCCCCTCGGCGGGAACCGGGATACATCCTTGTGTCATGAGTTGCTTAGCATCGACCATCGAGGGATAGACCTAGGCGTTATCCTCTTGGATTAGTGTCGGGACCATATTCGCAAGCCGGTTGGCGCCCACGGGTGGGGCAATCGGCGCCCAAGGTCATTTCGGCCCGACTCCCTCCATGGTGATTCGCCGCGAGTACGCGTCGCACCCCTATCAGACATGGGTAGCTCGAGACCCCCTTCGTAGGGTTCGGGATCCGCCGGGGGACTTGAACTTCCGGGGCCACGGGGAATGGCTATCTCATGCGCCTCACCAGCGGTGAGGGCTTCTGCGCGCGGCGGAGGCCCGAGTCGCGGCTGCGGTCCGCCGCCCAGCACGCACGGCGCCGGCGCGAGGCACCGAGCACGGATGCGCGGGTCGATCGACGCGCGGCCGTCGCCGCTCGGGGCGCCTCGCGCCGGGCGCGGTCGGCGGCGGCGGGGGCGGCGCCCGCGCCCGGCGGTGCGCCCACGCGTCACGGCCGGGCGCCGCCGCCCCGGCGGGGCGCGTGCGGTCTCGGGGACCGCGCGCGTCCCCCATCGGGGCTGCGTGGCGCCACTACGGCCTACAGCCCGCGTCGACACGGCCGATGCGCGGGGTTCGCCTGAGTCGGCACGTCTTCGTCGCCCCGGGGAATCCGGCACTTCGGCGGCGGACGAGTCGTCCACTGAGCTCCGTCGACACGATGCCACCGCCGGCCGCCATGGGTACGCGGAGTGGGACTTCTACGGTGTGCGCCGGACCCGGTCGCGTTCGGGGCGCTTCCTCGACGCCACGGACTGCGGTTTGGGCGCTCAGAAGCGACTCCAGCCCCGGGAGCTACGATCCCACGCGGGGAATCCTTCGCCGATCATCACCGACGACCCGTCCAGCGCCGCCGGTGCGGCAGGCGCGGAGATGGGGAAGTCACGCCAGCCCCGGGGGTTGCCACGCGCCAGCCGCGGGGCCAAGCGCACCTCCTGGGCCGCGTCGACGCGCAGGCTGGCCCAGCTCGCGAGCTCGAGGCCCAGGCTAGCGAGAGAATGCGGACTGTCTGCGGGCGCTCGCGCCTCGATGGCGAGGAGGCCTCGCGCGCGCGCGACGCGCACGGGGGCTAGGCCGGTCAAGTCGCGGCCGCCTCAGCCACCGCTCCCCAACGTTGACAACGCGGATGCTCCAGCGAGCGAGCCAAAGCTCATCGCGCGCCGCGACAGCTAGCTGCCGCGCCATGCTTGGCACCCTCGACCCCGAGGCTCGAGAAATGCTGCCAGCGAGGTGCGGTCCCTCCTTGAGCAGGCGGCGCGTCCGGCGGGCGAGAAGCTCGGCCTCACGCATCCGCCCGACGCGGGGGACGCGCGGGGTGATGATCCGGCACCGGGGGGGGCGGGCCTCGGTGCATGCGTGTCGACCTGGCCGGCCGAGGGACGCGCGCGCAGCCAAGGAACGCCTCCTCGACACGCGCGGGCGGCGGATGGTGATGCGGCAACGTCATCAGCGCCGGGCGCACCGACAAGGCGGACGCGGCGGCCGGGGGCTACCACCCTCGAAGGGGTGGACGCTACGACAGGCCCCGGTGAGGATCGCTCCCCAACGCGGAGCCCGGGCACCCGTGTTCGAGCGGGAGATCGCACCGGCGGCGTTCCCCCGGCCTCGTCGGCCCCTCGACGATCACCGACTACAACGGGAGACGGACCCTCGTGTTTGGCTCCGCGATTGCAGCACGGCCTGTCGGTGGGCGGGGGCCACCAACGAAGAAGTGATCATCGCAACTTGCCCCTGCATACTGGCGACGCGGCCCCGGACATGGCTCGAGCACTTGCCGGCCAGGGGATCCTGGCCCCCAGGACGATACTGGTCCCTCACTTTGTGGGCAACTTCCGGGGCACATACGTGCGCCCGGGGGCTCAGGGATGCGCTCGCTCTGCACGCGAGAAGCCGGGCGAATCGGCGACGGGACTTCATACGGCGCTTCTCCAAGCGCCGCACGGAGAGCTCCCCGGCGTGGCACAATCGAGATCGTGCACGCGTTCCTCGAGGGCACCACGTGCGGGACCTTGTGCGCGGTGCAGGCGCAGCCGCCCACGGACTCGAACGAGTCTTTCGACATTGCCACCGACTTCGCCTCGGGGGAGGAGGCGTGGGGGCAATCTTCGACGACGAAGGGCACGCGCTCGAGGGGACACGCCGCGGAGGGCGGCGGGTCCAGAGGAGCCGCGCGCAGCGATGGCGGGGCAAGAAGGGGAAGAAAGCGCGCGCGGCGCGGCGAGCGCAGGGCGCAACGGCGGCAGCGAGGCCCTCGGCTTGGTGACAGGGCAGAACGGGGCCCTCGGCCGACCCCTCGAGGCCGGGGGGTTGACGACATGATGAAGAAGCTGGTGCCCCTACCACAAGACCCCAAGTGAATCACACTCTTGAGCGGTCGCGACATGCTCAAAAGTTCTATGGCCGTGCGCACGCGAAGGAGCGAGAGCCAAGAAGGATGGGGGCGGCGCGGCGGCGAGGTGGCTTCCACCGGGTCGAAAATGTGTTCCTCATTTTTGGGGGACCCACGCAGCGACATCTCAGCCGCCGACGCAAGAAGGAGCGGCACGAAGTCCTCGCCGCGAGAGGGGCACCTCGGCCTTTCTCAGCGTCGGGGATGCCATCACCTTTAGCCGGATGATCACCCAAAGCGCATCCCGAACCGGAGCGGTACCCCAGGTGGTCGATCCCATCATTGGGAACGCCCCTGGGTTCGGAAGGTCCTTATGGACGGAGCGGTAGCCTCGATATCCTCTTCGCGCATGCGCCCTGCGCCTAATGGGGATTGAGCGCCGGACCCGTGCGGCCCGACCGAAGCCGTTCCACGGCATCGCGCCGAGGAAGCCGGAGTTCCGGCCCCTCGGGCGAGATCGATCCGCCGTCTGGATCCCGAGGACCCCCGAATTTCCGCAAGGGAAACCCTCACCTTCGAGGGGGTGGGATTCAAAAGGGGCCTACCATGCCATCCTTGGGCGACCATGCTATGCCAAGTTCATGGCGGTCCCCAACTACACGTACACGAAGATGAAGATCTTGCGATCCAAAAGGCGTCATCACTCAGGTCGGGTCGTCGATCGAGCATGCATTCGGCCTACGATGTCGAGTGCGTGGAACATGCGGGGCGCTAGCGGCCCCGGCTGGATCGGCCCAGTAAACACGGCGGAGAAGATGGTCGACGGCGACCTCGGCTACGCCTACCAAGCACGTCGGCACATTCGAGGCCGTAGGAGAGCAAACCAAAGGGGTCCCCCTGGAAGCCCATCGGCCCAGGGCAAGGCTTTGGGGTCGGCTCGACCCTCGATCCTAAAATAGGAAGCCGGTGCTCGTCGACTTCCCCTCGAGCCAACCTTCGACGTTTTTTCGCGTGGAGCCCCTCGGACATGCCGGGCATTGGGGAGGTCGCCGACACTCCCATATCTCCTGTGCTCGCGGCTCGGCGGCGGGCGCGCGCGTCTTCGACGAGAACGGCGACGGGGCGATCGGAGTGGAGGCTGGCAGGCTCCTCGAGGCGGATTCATCAAGGAAGTGTTCCACCCGACGTGGTTAGCTAATCTTGTGCTTGTAAAAAAGAAAAATGGGAAGTGGAGGATGTGCATTGACTACACAAGTCTCGATAAAGCGTGTCCAAAAGTTCCTTTTCCTTTGCGCGCATAGATCGGATCATTGATTCCAGCTGCCTGGTGCGGCCTACTCTCTTTCCTTGATGCCTATTCGGGCTATCATCAAAATAAAAATGAAGGAGTCCGACCGGCTCGCGACTTCGATTTCATCACACTTCGTCGGGACGTTACGATTCGTCACGATGCCTTTTGGCCTCGGAAACGCGGGCGCGACCTATCGGCGGCGTTTGCATGCGGCTTCGTTTTTGGGGACCATATCGGGCCCGAACGGTCGAGGCTTACGTAAACGACATCGTCGTCAAAACCCCGGAAGGGCGGACGACTCGGTTAGCGATCTTGGCATCGCATTCGATTACTGCGGGCCAACGGGGTCAAGCTCAACCACGAGAAAATGTGTCTTCGGAGTGCTTAGCGGGGCATGCTCCTAGGATGCATTGTCTCCCGACGGGGAATCGGAGCCAACCCTGAAAAGGTCGCGGCCCTCGAGCGAATGGGTCAATTCGGGACCTCGAAAAGGAGTGCGAGAAGGTGTTGGGGTGCCTCGCCGCCTTAGCTTCGTCTCGGAGGCTCGGTGAGGAAAGGGCCTCCCCTCTACGGTTGCTCGAAGCACGGCGCTTCTCTTGGGCGCATAGAGCCCGAGGCCCGAGCTCGACAAGGCTGAAGGCATCAGCGACGACGCCCCCGATCCTCACTTGCCGCGCGGGCCGGCGAGCCCCTCCAACTCTGCGTGGCGCAACCACCCGAGGTGGTCGGCGCGGGGTGATCGTGTGGAGCGCACGGAGGAAGGGCCGCCGCCCTACCGTCTGCGAGAGGCCGGTCTACTACATCGGCGAAGTCTGTCGGACACGAGAAGACGCGCTACCCCCGGGTCCGAGGAAGGCCCGGCCCGCGCGGTGGTCCTCGCGCGGCGCAAGCTCGCCAAGCCGCCGAGGCCCACCCGATTACGGTGGTCTCTTCCTTCCTGCTAGGAGAGATCATTCGCGACCGTCTCGGCGAGCGGAAATTGCCCAGTGGTCCGGATGGAGGTGATGGGCGAAACGCTCGCCTATGCTCGCGCAAGGCCATCAAATCGCAAATCTTCGCGAGACTTCGTCGGCGAGTGGACGGACACACGGTTGCGCCCCCTCAAATTCCAAGCGAGTCTTTGGACTGCTTGATTCTTCGACGCGCTCGGTGATGAAGACGGGGGAGCGGGGCGCGAACTGCTCTTCGTGTCACCCCTCGGGGAGCACATGCGCTGCGCGGTGCGCCTCCACTTCCGCGTCCAACAATATGGCGGAATACGGGGGCTACTCCTCTGCGGCCTCGAAATCGCCATTGAATTGAGCATCAAGCGCCTCGACGTGCGAGGATTCGCGGCTCGTGATCGACCGAGTCATGAACAACGCGACCGCCACGACGACAAGGGGACGGAGGCCCTCTTGCAAGGCCGTGCGGGCCCTCGAAGACGAGATTCTGCGACTTCGAGCTCAATCATGTGCCCCAGCGGGGTACAAACGAAGGCAGAGACGAACTTGCCGAATCGCGTCGGGCGGATGCCGTCCCCCCGAACGTTTTCGCGCGCGACATCGCGCGGCCATCGATCGCCTTCGAGCCCTACCCCTCGAACGACGGCGGACCCTCGGGGAGCTCCCTCGAATCCGGCGGGTGCGGAACCCCACGGAAGAGGGACCCCTCGAACGAGGCGTACGTGCTCTCCCTTCTCGAGGGGTACGGCTCCCCGCCAAGCGGTCGCGATGGACGCAGAGCCGGCTCCGCGGGCGGGGGCCCGGGGGAGAAGTACATCGCTGGATTGCCCGAGGGAGCTCCCGCGGACGGGCCCCGACCGGGCGCATCGCCGGGATGGCCAAGTCATTCACCCTCATCGACGGCGAGTATGCCGGCGCGCGCGTCGGAACATTCTCCGGCGGTGTATACCCATTCCCGAGGGGCGCGAGCTCTGCTCCGGGATATCCATGCGGGGATGCGACGCCCCCCACGCCGCGCCGCGCACCCTCGTCGACAACGCGTTCGCGAGGCTTCTATTGACCTACGCGGTCGCGAAGGCACTTGCCCGAAATCGTGCGCACTTGCGAAGGGTGCCGATTCTACGCCCCGCAAAACCAACTTTGCTGGCTCACGCTACGCAAGCAATCCCGACAGTAACATGGCCGTTCGGCTGTGTGGGGATTGGACATCGTCGGGCCCCTCGCGGAAAGGCGCCGGGGGGCTTCTACTCCACACAGCTTTGTCGCGATCGACAAGTTTTCCAAGTGGGTGGAGGGTGCGCCCCATCACAAATTTGAAGGGTACGAGCGAGGCGGTTACGTTCTTCCGCAGAGCATCGTCTCCAGCTTTAGGTGCGAAACTCCATCATCACGGAACAACGGGTCCCGAGTTCACGGGCGGAAGTTCTTGGAGTTCGTGACAAGTTCCACATCGCGTGTGGACAGGGCGAGTCGCGGCACACCCACGGACCCGACGGCCAAGTACGCGCGCGCCAACGGCCTCGATCCGACGGGGCCTCAAGCCCCGAAATTTTCGACCTGACTCAACAAATACGGCGGGAAATGGCTCCCGAGAACTACCGAGCGGTCGTGCACTGGAGCCTAAGGACTACCCCAGACCGAGAACCCCTTTGGGTTCACCCGTTTTCCTGGTCCATGGCGCGGAGGCCCGGTCCTCTCCCCACGGATGCGGAATGCGGGTCGCCAGAGGTTCGAGGCTACAACGAGGATGCTCGCCGGCGAGCGCCGGAGGACTCCCCTTTGGATCGGCTAGGAACGAAGTACGCCTCGTGGCGTTGATGCACTCGCAATGAATATCAACGGTCCTACGGCGCTACCGAGCACGCAAGATGCGATCGCGAGGATTTCGGCCCCGAGGGGACTTGAGTCCTAAGGCTACGCCCGAGACAATCGAGGCGCCACAAGCTATCGCCCCCATGGGAGGGACCCTACGTCGTGACGAAGGTGCTCAAACCGAGGCACGTACAAGGTGACGCGAGGACGGCGAAGAACTCACCAACGCTTGGAACATCCAACGGCTACGTCGCTTCTACCGCACAGCTAGGATTTCCAAGTATTTTCCGTTCATACGAGCACACGGCCAATACCCCGATTGGTGTCACCTATGTAAATACTCCAAGTACTAATAAAAAGGGCAACTCGGCTTTCCCTGAGCCCAAGTTACCCTCGGGGGGCCCTACGCGGGGGCACCCCCCCCCAAATAGTCCCATTTTTTCGCGCAAAAAATGTAATAACACGCGCTAAGTTTGTTTCCTACTTCAGCCACGAGCTACGATTCGAGCCAGGGCGTAGGCGGCACGGCGGAAGGAGCGCGCGAGCCCCGAGAGCCGGCCTACGCCGCGCGGCCTTGGCCCCGTCTCTCTCGCCTCCAACCCGGCGGGCCCCTGCGAAAGGCGGACTTCCCCTAACTAGAATCTGCTCGGGGAGGAAGAGGAAGACGAAAAGCGCAATAAACAAGCGATTTTCATTTACAAGCCCCAATCTCGATTCACGAAACTACTTGTTTAATTACAAGAGGCCACGAGGCCACGGTCCCCGATACGCCCAAACAAAAAAAAAAAACGGGCCTAGCGCCCGAGGTGCCTTCGAGGGGGGGGCGCGCGGCCTCGGCGGCGTCGGGAAGGGGAATTCTTCGAAGGCCTCGGCAAGCGACTCGGCGGCGTCGGCGGCGAGCGCGTCCGCCGCGCTCCATAGCCACCTCGTCCTCGCGCCCTCGAGCACGATGCTCGCCTTCAGCTACGCGCTCGAGGTTGACCTCGTAGTGGGATGCGCACCACTCGCCTAGGGGGCCTTGCACGCCCGGGTGCAGCCGCGCACCGCTCGTGGCCGTGGCCCGCAGGGCGCGCGAGCGGGCGGCGGAGAGGCCGCCGGCTTGGACCTCGCCTTGCCTCGGGGGCGTGGCCGGTCTCGAGGGCCGCGTTCCGCCGGCTCTGCCGGCTCTGCTCGGAGGGTTGTAGGAGGCTTGCGGGGCCTCGGCCCGCCGGCCGACGCATGCCCCAAAGCGGTGCGCGAGCACAGAGCAACGAAGATGACGAGAAATTAAAAGGGGGGAAACGAATCCTCTAAAACGAAACTAACAAGCGGGGTCGGCCGACGCTTACCCTCGACACCGCACTCTTCTCCGGATCAAGGTCGCGGCGCGCGGACTCGAGCGCCGGCTCGAGATCTTTCGGACGGTCTCGCCTTGCTCGACGAGGGGGCCATCTCTTGGGCGGCGTTGCGATGCGCGTCACACACCTCATCCTCGGCCCTCGGAGAATGCGGCGTTCGCTACATCCGGCGACTTCTCCCGTAGCCTCGCGGGCGCGCTCCGCTCCCGGCGCCGTCGGGGCGTCCTTCGAAGGGCGGCTACCGCTCCTCGTTGGAGCGGCCCCTCGGCCCCCGGCGGGCGGCGCGCTCTGCTTGGAGGCTGCCCCTCGGCGGCGGCGGGCGCCGACCTTGGCGTCGAGGGCGAGCCTTCGGGTCATCCCGCCTCCCTTGGCGCGCTGCTCCCTCCGCGCGCCCGCTCCCTCGGCTGGCGGCGCGCGCTGCGCTCCCCTCGAGCGACGTGCGGAGCCTCCGGTCTCGGCGCGAGCGGTGGCCACCTCGCCTCCCGGGTGGCGGCCGACGTGACGTCTTCTCCTAGGTCCTCGGCGCGCGTTCCACGGCGCCTCGTCACCGATCGACGAGGGCGCGCAGATGCGCCGAGGGCTCGAGTCACGCGCGCGTCTTGCCCGAGCTACTCGGGCAGCACGTCACACCTCCCCGACCCGGTAGACCGGCCGGCGGTTGTCCGGGCGTCCCTAAGAGCCCCCGCAAGCGCGTCGAAAGCGTTGCATCGCTCCGGGCCTGGCGGGGCCTCGGCGTTCACACGGTCGAACGCGGCGCGCTACTTCTCGCGGGCGCGGCGCTCAAGCTCCTGGAATCCACGCGTCGAGGAGCCTCGTCGGCGCGAAGTCTTCGAATCTACGGCGCGCGCGAGCGAAAAGAGAAGAAGAAGAGCAGCGGTGGCTCACACGGAAGAGGCCGATCCCGGGCGGGCGCGGCGGCGGGCCGCGGCGCCTCGTTCCGACGCGCGGTTGAGCGTGGGCGCGTGGCTCATGAGCTCGCCCCGAGCTCCCCCAGCTCTCCTCCGGGCGTCGGCGACCGCGGGGGATCCTCACGGCCCCCCACACTGGGCGGGGGCGGCCAGGGCATGGGAGGACGAGGCCTCGGCGTCGTGCCCTCGGCCCCCCCCCATCATACGACCCTCGTGACGCCTCACGAGGGCCCTCCCCAGAACTCGGGGAGAGTTCGTCGGCCAGGCCCGGCCCCACTGGTTCCACCCGGGCCGCGAGGAGTCATCCGAGCGCTCCACCTCTCCTTCCGGGACGCGGGGCGGGCGGCGGGCCGCCCCCTCCGCCTCGGCCCGGCGCCTCCCCCTCGCCTCGCGGCGGCCTCGTGCGCGCCGTGGCCGCGGCGGCCCATCGCCCCACCTCCCGTCGCGCCGCCACGTCGCGGGGCGCTCCGCCGAGGTTGCGCCGCTCCGCCTCCTCCACGGTGGGCGGCGCGCCTGGCGCACCTCCGCCGTGGCCGCCGGCCGCGGCCCAGCGCCTCCATGGCGGCCGGCGCCGCGCCCCGGCGACCTGCGGGCGCGGCGCGGCGGGTTGATCCACGGCCCGGGCCTCGCGGCCCGCGGCCGGGCGCGGCCGCTCGGTGCCCTCCGCCGCGCGCTTGTTCTTAGGCGCGACCCCCTCGACGAACGCCGCTAGGGTGGGGATCGACGCATCGGGTCCTCGACACACATGGCGGGGTGCAAGAGGGAGGGACGGTGGGCAAGCTGCGGAAAGCGCGAGACGGAGGGGTTAGAGCGTCTAATAACCAAACAAATTAAGGCCAAGCAAAGGAAGAAGCGAGGATTCGTTACCTCGCGGAGGAAAGGCCGAGCTTCCTTTTCCTCGAGGCCTCCGTCGAGGGCGGCGCGGGGGCCGCGCTCCGCGGCGGCTCACGGCGGTCTTAGCGCGGCGGGCAGCGCCGCCTCCTCGCGCGTGAGCACGCCGGAGAGCGCGCCGCCACCGGGCGCGGGGCACGTAGCCCCGGCGCGGAGCGCGCCCGCCGCGCGCCCCTCGACGAGGACGGCCGCCCCGCGCGCGCGCGCGCCGCGTGCGGGCACGCGCGCGCGCGCGAGCACGTGCGCACGCGCCTCGGGTGGCGCCCGCGCGCGCTCCGCGGCGCGGCCGCCCCAACGACGCGGCCCCCACTGGCGGCGGGCGCCCGGCGCACACACGCCGGACGAGCGCCGCCCCGGCCGCCGGCGCGAGATCGGCGACGGGGGCGCGAGGGCGGGCCACGTACGAGGGGCCCTCCCCCTCGGACTCTTCCTCCTCGTCCCCGGTCCAAGGGACGAGGGCTCCTCGATGTCGGGGCAGGAGAAGCCCGACTCCTCCGCCCTTCGTGCTCGGCGGACGGGTGCGTCGCGGCGCGCTTGGCGCCGCCTTGCGTGCTCCCTCTTGCGGCGCGCGGCTCCTGGCCCCCCGGCCCCCGCCGCCCCGCGGCGCGGGGTCGGGGGTGGGTGGAACGGACTTGGCGGCGTTGAACAGCCCCGTCGCACGGAGAACAACGGCGGCACATCGGGGAAACGAAATCAAGAACGAGGACTAAAAAACGAGTTGAAAACCACACTCCCTGACGGGCCGGTGGGGAGCATCTCGAGGTCCCACGGGGTCCAGGCCGCGACGCCGACGTGCGGGTGTCGACGGTGGCCCTCGGCGCCGGGTGAGCGCGTGCGGCGCTCCGGCGGCGTCGAGAACATCAAGAGCCTCGCCCGGTCGACGGGGTTGGCGCCTCGGTCATCTCGAAGATGCGAGCGGCCTCGCATCAACGGCACGATCCGCGGTGATGAAGGAAGGCGAGGACGCCCATCGCGTTGAGCCCTTCCCTGCGCCCGGCCGGCGCAAGGCGGCGAGGATGGAGTCTGCGCGCGCCGGTGGTTGGCCGTAGGCAACACGTAGCCCCGACGGTCAGAGCCTCTCCTTGAACACCGCCGGTGTAGGGAGGAGGCCGGGGCTCGGCGTTGCGCGAGGTAAAACCATCCCCGCTCCCGGCCCGGCATTGTTCGTCGTCATGGTGCGGGGGATGTAGGAGTTCTTGAGTGCTGCCCCGCACGGCACAAGCGACATCCCGCAGGGCGCGCACGCGCGCGCGGGTCCTCGGCTTTCCGTCGTGGGGTTGCGTGATGAGCTCCGCGCGGAAGAGGTGCACCCGGAAGCTCCCGGTTCGGGCGGGATCCCCGGTACCCTTCGCGGACGCCCACGAATGTGGCCGCCTGCGCGAGATCGCGTTGGGGGCGGAAGTTGTGCGGCTCCACCCCCGTGGTGGAAGCACAGCGCCCTGCATAAATGTGCTCGCCGTGGCGCGTTGGGCCGCGCTCGTGGTAGCGGAGGAAGCTCACCACGTATCCCTCACGGCGGTTGGGCTCGAGGTGCGACGATGGCGGCACGATCCCTCCGCGGGGCGCCCTTCTTCGTTGGCGGGCGGCCGGCGGCGGCCGGCTCGCCCCGGGGCGGCGGGGTCCCGGTCGACCTCTCCCAAGCGTACGGCTCCGAGGACCGGGATCGGGAGGCGGGCGGCGCCATAAGGAAGGACGAACGAGCGCGGGGGCGGAGGGACAAGGAAGCGAGAAGAAAGCTCTAAGCAACGAAACCGCGCGGTGGCAAGAGCAAAACGAAGACGAAGCGACGGAGGATTGAAAATGGTGAGGAGCCAAGGTAAAACCGCCACCCTACTCCTCTCCCGCCGGTTTTATAGGCAACGGGCGAGTTCTCGGGAGCGCACGCCCGCGCCGATGCTGCTGGGGAATCTTTCCATCGCGTCGACGGGCGGGCCCCACCACGGCTGCCGGCGACTAACCTGCGGGCGGGTCATCATTACGGCGAGGCCGGCGGCGGCCGAGGCGAAGCGCGTCACATCCGCCGGCCACGTCGCCCCTACGCGCGCGCGCGCGCCGCGGCGCCTAAAAGGCGCGCCCGCGGCGCAAAACCGCGGCCACGCCGGCGGGGCAATTAGATGCCGGGCCCCTTGCCAAGCAAGGAGAGCCCTCGAGCGAGCGAATCCTCGGCTCGAGACAAAGGTGACCCTCGATGGACGACGAGCGTGAGAAGGTCGCCGGGACACTGCTCGGTGTAGAGTAGGCAACGCGGGCACCCATGCCACGCGAAGCCCTCGAGCGGCATGACCCTCAACTCGAAACAAGGCGACCCTCGATGGGATATCGGCGTGAGAAGGTCGCCGGGACTGCTCGATGTAGAGGCGGACCACCGCGGGCACCCATGCCACGTAGGACCCTCGAGCGGCATGACCCCCAACTCGGAGACGATGTCGACCCTCACAGAAGAAGGCACGCGCGTAAGAGGATCGCCCGAGGTCACGCTTGAAATAGAGCGACACCGAAAGCACTCATGCCGCGCCACGCCGCCAACAAGCACCTCGAGGGCGGTACGCCGGACCCCTCGACGGCCGCAAACGTGAAAAGACGGAGGCTGTCCATGCACGGCCCCGCACGGCCTTGCGGTCGGGGGTTCGAGCGACCCTCGGCGGGTTCGAACGGGCGCCCCAGGATCTCGAGTTAGGGACGACGAGGGCACGCGCATTCGAGCCGTTCCTCGAGCCGTCGGCTCGAGGTGCCCCACATGTCGTGTTCGAGAGCCGGCGAGGGCGGCTAGCCGGGGGATCCCCAGGGAGAGCTTCGCGCCCTCGGTCCCTAGCGAACGGGACCAGAGCCCCACCTAGCAAACCCACGCAAGCGCTTCCATGGACGTGTCTCCGGACCGCGCGGCCTACCCTTATCGAACGGGGCATGGACGTCCGCCGAGACTACCGGCTAGCGACTCGAAGAGGAATCCGCGGTTCGCGACCCGCTCGATGGGGGTCGTGGAAACCTCACCTCTCCAGGCCCGCGGAGGGACGGCGAGGCGCGATAAAAAACAAGTCGTCGGGCTCGACCCGATCGCCTCGAACGAGGCCAAGGCTCGGGGCTTGACGCACGGCTACACCTCCTTGGAATTGCACCGCCGAGACGAGGTGACGGGGAGCGTGCCACCCCCGATGCGGGCGGAAACACCGCCGATGTCGGTTGGCATATGTGCCACGCCTTTACGGCCGAGGTGCTCGCGGTTAACCCCTGCGGGGAGAACCCACACTCCTGCGGGGCTTCGAGGGCTAGACCCGCGGGTCCGCTAGCGCGGCCCCGGGAAGCGTTCGCAAACAAGGAGGGAAGAACGTCCTATCGGTAGGTTTCCGGCATCGCGGGAGCCTCAAGGCAAACCCGCGGATGCTCGGGGCTCTGCGTCGGGGACCGCCCTAGGGGTCCCCTCAAACAAGGGGAACCCCTACTTAAATTCCCGCATCCATATAAGCTAAGCCTAACCATGCGGGAAACTAACCCGCGGGACACGGCCCACGCGGCGAGGACTTCGGAGGCCCACCAAGGCGGCCGCGCCTAGGAAGACCCCTCGGCGAGGCTGCGCCTCGCCGAGGGGCATGCTCCTCCTCGAACGGGCTCGCCCGGTTCGAGGGGCAGCTCCCTCCTCGAACGAGGTTCCGCCCCGCTCGAGGGGCGACCCTTCCCTCGGCGGCCCGCCCGCTCGAGGGCGCGCTCCCCTCGGCGAGTCCGCCTCGCTCGAGGGTCCGCTCGCCCTCGGCGGGGGCCCGCCACGATCACGGGCGCCCGCACGCGTGCGCCGGCCCCGTGCCTGGGCATTGCGCCACGACGCCGCGGGGCGGCGCCATCATGCGCCGGGGCTCACGCCCGGTGCCGCCGCACCAACTCCCCGGGGAAGGAGCCCATCCCCGCCCGCGTGGGATGGAGCGTGCGGTACGGCCGGTGTCGGTCCCCGTGACACGTGCGCACGCGCCGCTGTGCGACTAACGCGCCGACCCTCGAAGGGGGCCGGGCGCACCCTCGTTTCCACTTTCTCGTGACCTTGCGGGGTTGGGTGAGGGCGCTAGGCGGGTGGATGGCCATCCAGGCCTGCGCGCGGCGCGGCCGCCGTGCCCACGCGTGCGGGCGCACGCTGACTCCACGGGGGCACGCCCAAGCAGCTGCCGGCAACCACTCCGCCACCGCGAGCTCATTGGGAAGGAACGCCGGTTGCGCAGCTCTCGTATCCGTCGCCGGTCGTCATCGGCACCTCCCTCGAAGCCTATCGAGAGAACGCCATCACCATCGCCGCCTCCTACCCTCGAACCGCCCTTGTTCGGGTACGAGGTAGGCCATCATGGCCGGATCGCAGCGTGGATCATCCGGACGATCGCCCGCTCTACACTATAGCACGACGTGCTCCCACACGTAGCTAGGTAGCGCGGCGCGCATGTAACTCGCCGCCCCCCTTGGCCTATAAAAGGGGAAGCGAGCCCCCAGCCGCGGGGGGAGGAGTTCAGAGGAGTTCAGTTCAACACAACACATTGTGCACTCACTCTCTTATTCTCCCACAACATCTTCAACCATTCACTAGGGACTTGGGAGCCACGCTTCCTCTCCCGCCTTGCTTGTATTTGCCCCACTACAAGCACCCCCGGTGCTGAGCAATATAGTGCCACGAGCACCCCGCTTGCTTGGACGTACGGCCCCCTCGGCGGGAACCGGGATAAATCCTTGTGTCATTAGTTGCTTAGCATCGACCATCGAGGGATAGACTTAGGCGTTATCTGCTGGTTAGTGTCGGGACCATATTCGCAAGTTGTGGAAGTGGCATAGGAAGCTGGGTCACTGAGCTTTGACCTTTTGTCGCGCTGAGTAAACTCAATTTGGTCCGAGGATTGCCACGTTGAGGCTTGAGAAAGAGTTGGTTTGTGTTCCGTGTAGGCATGCCAAGATGGTGGCCTCTCCTCACCCGCCTCTCACCGATGTGATGACCGAGCGTCCATGCGAGTCGCTCCATATGGACCTTGTTGGCCCGCCCCGTGTGCGATCTCGGCGGTGGGAAGTGGTATGTCCTTGTTGTGGTGGACGACTATTCTGTATGCGTGGGTGTTATTTCTTGAGTGAGAAGGGGGAGACGTTTGGTTTTGTTCGAGATCTAGTATTGAGGTTGAGGAACGAGAGGCACGAGATGCCATACGAGCTATCCACAGTGATACGGCGTCTTCAATTCAGAACTCTCATTTTGAAACCTTTTGCCATGACTTGGGTCTTGAGCACCAGCTTTTCGAGTCCGTATACGCCTCCTCGTAATGGTGTTGTGGAAAGGAAGAACATGACCTTGTGCGAGATGGCTCCACGATGCTTGATGAGCATAGGACTCCGAGGAGGTATTAAATCGAGGCGGTGGTCACCGCGTGCTATGTGTCGAACAGATAAGTACCTTAGAGTGCACAAGAAGAAGACATGCTATGAGCGATGCATGGTCGCACACCCAAGGTGAGTCACTTCCATGTCTTTGGTTGCAAGTGTTTCATTCTGAAGAAAGGCAGGAAGTTGGATAAGTTTGAGGCTAGGTCTCCGTCGATGGCATTTTCTTTGGTTATGCATCTCATTCTAGAGCATATCGTGTTCTCAATCTTGAAACTAACCAAATCGTGGAGACTTGCGAGGTAACCTTCGACGAGACAGAGGCCACGTAGTCACTGTCTTTGAGTGTGCAGGTGATGATGAGCTTGGTGAGGAGATTTTTCAGGAGGAGGAGCATGAAAATGGTGATGATGAAGATTTCGTGCCGTGCCCCGCTGAACATGTACCCACTACTTCGACTACGATGATGGATGGACCTCTCGCTACACCTACGACGACAAATCAAGAACGAGGGAGAAGCCGATGTTGAGGGGGCATCGCAGCTTCGAGGCGAGAACCTCCCCATGAAGTTCAAGTGGATCACCCAAACCTTCGAGGATCATCGGCGACATGAATGAACGCACTACACGGGCCGAGGGTTCGAAACAATTCCCACTTTGCTCATGCGGCGTTTGTTGCTTCTTTCGAGCCCAAAGACATTGGACACGCACTATCCGATCACAATCGGGTTAACTCGATGCATGAGGAGTTGGAGAACTTTGAGAGGAATCAAGTGTGGGAGTTGGCTTGGACCCTCCCCCGTGGTGTAAGCCGATTGGTACAAAGTGGGTGTGGAAAAACAAAGAGGGAGAGAAGGGTGAGGGTTGTGAGGAACAAGTCGAGACTGTTGCTCGTGTTCCGCCGTAAGGAGGGGATCGACTACGAGGAGACCTTGCTCCCGTAGCCCGTTTGGAGGCGATTAGGATCCTTCTAGCCTTTTTCGTGGCTAAAGGGTTCAAGTTGCACCAAATGGATGTGAAGAGTGCTTTTCCGAATGGTGTGTTGGAGGAAGAAGTGTATGTGAGGCAAATTCTCTCCGTGGTTTGAGAGTGAGAAGTACCCCACCGGTGTACAAGTTGAGGAAGGTAAGCCGTATGGGTTAAAGGTGCGCCAGAGCTTGGTATGGTAGGGTTGAGGGGGTTCTTGTTTGAGAGAGCTTTTGAGATGGGGAAGGTCGATCGTACCTTGTTTTTGCCGAGGCAAAAGCGTAGATATCCCGATTGTAAGGTGTGTACGTGGATGATATTGTCTTTGGTGGCCTGCCTAACTCTCTCTTGTTGCAAGGTTTGCGTATGATATGAGCAGGGAGTTTGAGGTGAGCATGATGGGTGAGTTGCGCTCTTCCTCGGGCTACAAATCAAGCAATCAAACGAAGGAACATTTGTGCACCAGGCTAAGTACACCAAGGACATTGTGAGGAAGTTCAAGATGGAGGACTCCAAGGGCTATGACGACGCCGATGAGTACGACTCACAAAGACTTACGCACGAGGAAGGTGAACACATGGGACTTAAGGAGTACCGGAGCATGATCGGGTCACTCCTCTACTTGACGCGCGACGAGGCCGAACATACAGCCTTGCAGGTTCGTGCGCTCGTTTTCAAGCGTCTCCGAGGACTTCGCATCTGCTAGCAAGGAAGCGAATTTTTCAGTACTTGCTGCCACACTCCCGACTTCGGCTCGGGTACCCGCGTCCTCGTCTTGGCGCTTCATGGCTTTTCGTACGCGGATTTTGCCGGGTGCTCGTTGGATATGAAGTCCACTTCAAATTTGCCGCTTGGGTTCTTCTTTGGTGTCTTGGTCTTCCCCAAAGGGCCAAGTGTTGCTCAATCCACGACCGAAGCCGAGTATGTTGCCGCCGTTGCTGCTGCTCTCGCCTCCTTTTGATCACCTACACCATGAGTGACTTTGGTGAGGAGTACACCCATGTCCCACTTCGGTTGTGATAGCACCCGAAGTGCCATAAGCATTGCAAATAACCCAAAGGTTTCATTCCAAAACCAAACACATGTATGGGAGGTATCATTTCTCTCGAGAGACAACGTAGAGAAAGGGAAGATAGCTTTATCCATGTACCCACACATGACCAACTAGCCGATATTTTCACCAAACTTTCAGATCAAACAACTTTCACTGCTTAAGGGGGAACTTGGTGTGTGCTTGATTTCTTGAGAGTTGGGTGTGTGGGAGCTCCTTTGTAGCATATGTATAGCTTTCTTTTGTGCATTTCTTGCATCTCGCATTGCATATGTATCATGATGTATAGGCATCCTTGTATCTTAGATTGCATGCATTTTGTATCATATGCATTGGATAGGAAAAGCTTCTCCTATATACGTTGTTTACCATGGGTTGCTATATATGTTCTTGTGAGCTTGTTTGGTATGCTACGGTTGTTTTGTCTTAGCCCTTGATGATCTTGATGAATGATCCATGGTTGATGGCTAATTTTTGAAAAATGTCACATATATGCTCTCTCATGTGTAAATGACTTTACATGATCTTGACATGTTTTAGTGGCTTTGCTATGCTTACTTTGTGGTTGGATAGCTAGTTTATTGATCATATGGGGCCAAAGGCTCATTTGCCATCATGAATGTTTAGCCCTCTTGCTTAATCTTGTGGAGGGGCATAGTTCCTTTTTGTCGCAAAGACATTTCATGTACCAATCATAAATCTGAAAATGAAATAAAAATGCTTAAAATATGCTCCCATGTCATATGTGTCAAATTAATTTGCTTTGGGTGATAACCGTTGCATGGTGCCTACCAATGAGAAGTCTCATACATAGAAGTAGGCACATGGCTCGCTGGCTATGACATGACATGAGGTGCTTTTGGGTGTTTATGATGGTCTTATGATTAGAATGGCTGTCCTAGCATGAAGTTTGAGTGGCTTTGCTATTTTGATATGTTTTGTTCATATTTAGGTATTTGCTTATGAGAGAGTAACTTTTCGCAAAATTACTCAAATCCTTTTTAGCCTTGTCAAATGGTTGTGAAACTTGGTATCTACGTAGTTAAGGTCATTACTAACCCGTCGAGTATCTAACTTGCTCATTTGGACTTGTGTAGCTCCTTGTGATGAATTTTGTATATTCGAGAAGCTATATGTTGAAAGTTTTCGCATTTTGCCTTGATTCATGCATTGTCAACAAGGGGAGAAGTTTGTGCATGTTTTGGGCACTGGAGTGTTTGGAAGGTGTTCCAATCGGTTCGGCAATTTTTGAGAAGTTTGGTGCGTGGCCGGTCTCTTAAGGGTCTAACGCCCCCAAAGGGCCGCATCAGCATTGCGTTCTAACGCTCTGCACAGCGGTCTAACCGCCCGCGCGGTGAGCAAGTTTTTGCTCGTTGTTGCTTCCGCGTTGCATTGCTCAATTTGTTCAAAGGGGGAGGTGCTTCGGCTCGTGGGGAGCTTGCATATGTGCGTGGGGGAGCTCTTTGTGGTGTTCGAGCTTTGCTTTGGTGGTTTGCGCTCTTTGCTCGAGCCGTGTTTTGTCTCGGATGTGTCGAGTCGTTGCCCTTGCCTAAGGGGTCCGAGACTTTGTCTTCTTCAAGTGATCTTGCTCTTTGCCTTTGTTTGGCTTTCGATCGCTTGTTGAGGTTTTCTTTTTATTTGTTTCTTTTCTTTTTCCTTTTCTCTTTGTGTTACTTCATGTGAGTGGGTGTTGTCAATGCACTCATCAAGGGGGAGATTGAGGACCATGTGTATTCTCGGCGACCGCCACTTCGTCGTCTCCTCGCGCGATGAGTGATCGACAACGTTGTGTGGACCGATTCTTGGCTAAGTATTGCGGTGCAGGGTTGCGGTCAGCACTCGTGTCGGCCAAGAAGAACAAGCGCGAAAGGTCGTTGCGGTGAGGCCTCCGGGTGTGGAGAAGACAAGTAGGCTTCGTTCGAGGGACCCGGTGGCCGGTGGGGGTCAAGTGCGGACCGCATGGTGGCATGAACGGCAAGATGAAGTCGTGGACGGTTTCTTGGTAGAGCCTCAAAACCAAGGTCGAGCCGGGACTACGTGGGAGCCGAGTCATGAGTGGAGATTGGCGGAGGCTACACCGAGTTCGCGGGGTTTGCGGTGGTTCACCGGGAAAACCACTCGGGTTACTCGGTTGAGCCACAAAACCGAGGCCGAAGACTCGACGAGGAGGTGCGGCCACCCGGGCGGTTCAACCGCCCGGGGAGGGGCGGTCGGACCGCCCGGGGCCGGTCGGATCCACCGGGCCGGTCTAGCCGCCCGGGGGGGGCGGTCCGACCGCCCCGCCGCCGCGCGAGAAGCTTCGAAGCGGAGGACACGCGTCGGGATCGCAAGGCTTGCGTCGAGGCTACGCGGGGTGCGGTCGCCGGGCATCCGTCCGATGGTGAAGACATCAAGAATTCCAAATCCGCCCTTGAGGGGCTTGTATCCCTAGTTAGTAGAGAGGGGCATTTTAGACATTCGGTTGCCGCCTATATAACCCAAGAGGTGAGAGGTTGGCGACCAACTCTTGGAACCCTAGCTCATTTGGTTTTTCCATTTTCGTTCTCTATTTTCCCTAGGTTTTTAGAAGGCTAGTTTGAGAGCTTCATGTGAGATCTAGAGAGAGGGATGGATGTTTGGGTGGCAAACTAGACCTTGTACGAACCATTCATGGCATGTATAGAAGGTTCGGCGTGGTTCTTCATGGTTGTTTTCCCGTCTCTTTTGTGTTGATTTTCGGAGCTCTTTTTGGCGGTGTTTTGAGAACGATTTCTTGGGGTTTTTGGTGGGTGTCACGTATGAGGTTCTTGTGCCTATTTGGCTGGTGACTTTGCCCCCAAATCTCCTTTGAATCGGACTCGATTTGGTGGTTTTCGTTGGAACTCGAGTTCTTGACCTAGAAAAGCGATTTCTTCGATTCCTCTTGATTGTGAGCGTTTCGGGTCGATTCCTTTGAGGAAAAGGTTGCCCGGGAGGTAACCCGGCTATCCCCGAAGTTTGGCTGCAATCCGTGGAGTGATTCGGGAGATCGGGTGTGAGGAAGTTGAGGTTTGACCCGCGGGTTCGTTTTTACGGGAAGGGGCGGTCTAACCGCCTACGGGAGGGCGGTCTAACCGCCGGGGTATTTCCGGGTCAAAGTTCGGTTCACCGGATTTTCCTCTGTGAGTTTGTTCGCCTTGATCGGAGGAGTGTACGGGTGAAATTTGGGATCGTTCTCGTGTAGTTTGCTAGGTGTTCTTGTTTGGAGTTCGTTCTTTGGGTACGGGAGGTTAGACCGCCCACGGTAGCCGGTCTAACCGCCCCTAGGCCCTTGGGTGAAGTTTTGGTTTTCGCCAAGATTTTCCGGTAGCTAGCATGGCCTTGACCGAGAGATCTCTGTTGGTGAAACCGTGGTGTGTTTTGGTGCTCGGAAGAGGCGTTTCGGAGGATTTCTTGGTTGCCGAGGTGGAGGCGGTCTAACCGCCCCTATACCCGGTCTAACCGCCCCCTACGGTTAGCCGGCTTTCGAGTTGTTTCCTTGTCGGTGCTGCGTGTGTGTTGTGGTTCTTGGTAGAGTTTGTTCCTAGGACCCGGTAGCACTCCGGTGGCTACGTGGTTTTGGCAAACGGGGAGGTAGAAGTGCGGAGCGTGTGATTTCGGGGGGTTCGACCGAGCTAGTTCGTCTTGTCGGAGTTTCAATCTCCCTCGAGAAGAATTTTTATCGGCTCCCATTCACTCCCCCCTCTCCGGTCGCCTTATCGGTCCTTCAAGTGGTATCGAGCCGGTTCGGGTCTTTGTTGACTCTAACCGGTCTAAGATCCAAGGATGGCGTACCGAGAACGGGGTTCGGGTCCTCCACACTTCGATGGCAAGAACTACCGGATGTGGAGCAAGCGGATGGGTGCGTTCCTCCGCGGAAAGGGTCGGTTGCTTTGGGATGTCACGGTGGACACGGGCTATGTCCGGCGCGATGGATTTCCTTGCTCCGGGGTCGAGGGACGGATTCGACGCCAACAATAAGGCGGTCGACTACTTGTTTCGTGCTTTGTGTCGGCCGAGTTCGATCGGGTGCACACCGAGCACTTGGCTTGTAGGATTTGGGCGGTGTTGAAGGAGGCTCATGTTGGGAACGCCCGGGTTCGAGCACGGTTGTATGCGACCTACGGAGAGAGTACGAGAACTTCACTCATCTCTCCCGGTGAGTCCATCGATGCCTTGTTCCGAGAGGTTCACGGTGGTTGTGAACAACATGAGGGCCAATGTGGACGTGCTCCCGTACGATGATCATGATAGAGCGGTCAAGCTCTTACACTCTTTGGATCGTACGATATGGGGCGGGAAGTTCGAGGCCATAGTCGAGTCGGAGAGGTACGACACTGCGACGGTGAACGAGCCGTTCTCGAAGCTCAAGTCGGGCGAGGTGGATAGGGGCATGAGCGCCAAGCTCGAGGGACCGGACCGACTCCCATAGTCTTGCCCTCGTTGGTGGTTCCAAAGGAAAGACTAACTCTAACCCATCCACCGGGATGTTCTCGTTTTCCTCTTTGATGTCTATGCCGGATGAGGAGTTTGATGACCTTGGAGAGGACGAGCCGGCGGCGGTAACGAGGCGGTTCGAGAAGCCGCACGAGAACCGCGTGAACATGAGGAGGAACACGAGGACCGCTTCCGGTGCGGCAAGCGGGACACTTCGTCGCCGACCGCCGGAGAAGGCCGAGAGCAAGGACGGCTACAAGCACAAGACGAGGATGAACGATGGCAAGTACCGTTCGAGGCGCGACCACAAGAGCAAGCACAAGAACGAGGTACAAGGACGAGCGACGATCAAGGAAGAAGGAGGGCCGAGGCAAGGCCCGAGCGATGGTTGGAGCGAGCGACGTCGACTCCGGTTCCGCGTACTCCACCTCGAGCTCGAGCGGCGGTGAAGACGAGGGAGATCGCCGCAAGAACAAGAAGTCGTCCAAGAACACGAGCGGGGCCGAGGCGCTTCGCGAGAGACGGCTTCGTACCATGGCGGCGAGCTCCGGCAGCAAGAAGAGCACACGGAGCGACTCGGACTGCGAGTCCGACGACGAGGTGCGTGATGAACTTCCCTTCTTGCGCCGGGAGAATGAGAGGCTTGGCTCTTTGCTTGATAACCGTGATGACATGCTTAGAGAGGCCAAGAAAATGAGGAAAGAGCTTAGGGCTTCACTCGAGGATGCTAGGACTAGAGTGGGCCGAGCTAGAGACACGGGTGCTTGATAGCAAGCTTGAGATTGATTCGCTTAAGGCTAGCCCCGTTGTTGCCGATGAAAATGATTGTGCTTGATTGCTCCATATTCCTTGCGATCTTGCTTTGTTTAAGGAGAAGCATGCCTCCAAGTGTGAGGAACTAGATGTGCTTAGGGTTGAAGTGGCCGAGCTTAAGTCTAGACTGCTTTGCTAGGTGCTTGCACTTCTTGCCTGTTTTGCATGCTAAGATTGATGAGTTGCATGCTTACACTAGTTCGCTCGAGGCTAAATTGAAGGAACCCATGCCTACATCCTGCTCTACTTGTGAAATGCATGCATTGAAAAATTTGGAGCTTGCACATTATGTTGATCGCTTGCGGGATGAGAATGATGACTTGAGGAAGTTGATGGGTTGGTTGTCGGTCATGAGCCTCGGTTGAGGATGATGATCGAGGCCTTTAAGAGGCAAGATGGTGAGGGGCTTGGGGCAAACAAGGTTGGTGAAGGAAGTGGAGAGAATATCCGGAGCCACC
Source organism: Cenchrus americanus (assembly GCA_947561735.1). Lineage (NCBI taxonomy): Eukaryota > Viridiplantae > Streptophyta > Magnoliopsida > Poales > Poaceae > Cenchrus > Cenchrus americanus. The sequence continues at coordinate 201,703,724 of OX387240.1, forward strand.
AAAAACCCACCACAAAAATGATTTCCCTCCAAAACCCAACCATCTTAGGAACCGACTAGACACAACCCCGCCTCCACCTATATTTCCTACACCCACAAATGATCTCCAAAAGCCCATCAAGTTTGTGAGCACTTCGGGGAAAGTGTTCTTTGGGAAAGTGAGAGAGAAGGCAAGTGAGGAGAAATCGGTGGAGGAGTTGAGTGGAGAGAAACCAAGCGAGCGGCCCCAATCCAAGCCAAAACCTAAGCTTGTGAGGTTCCGTTGTGGCCATTGTGGGAAGGAGGGTCACAAGGATGAGTTTTGCTTCAAGAGGAAGCGGGAAGAGAGGATGGCAAAGGAGTGGGCGAACAAGGATAGGTACAACCCTTCCCATGGTGTACCTAAGCCTCGTATGCCACTACCCGGGGGTAAGGCGTGGTGAGAAGTGTTCGGCATGGGGAGATGCGAGTTCCCGCAGCCGAGGAGGCCGTTCCGGAGGGGGCGGTCGGCCCCGGCCCGGCTAGGCGGTCGGGACCGGCCCCGGCCCGAGGGGGGGGCGGTTAGGCCCGGCCCGGCTAGGCGGTTTAACCGGCCCCCCCCGCAGTCGCGGGCGGAGTGGTTTTCGAGGTGGTGAGTCGAGAGGTTTCGGTGTCCGGGAGGTGGAGTTGCTGGTGGTTGGTCCGGAGAGACGGCGGGTGGTCGGTTGCTAGGCATTCTCCCCCTCGAGGTCACTACGGGGATGGGAGGAGTCGTAGATTTGAGAAGGAGAGGAGGGACGTTCCACGGGTTGTCTTCCGTGGTTTTGGTCCTCCTCCAGGCAGTGAGGGGTGGTTCCCTCGGAGTGGTTACCGTGGTGGTGTTCGTGGAGGTAGCTTTGGTAGGAGAGATGCTTTGGTTGGTGCTAACCCCACTTTCGAGCAAATGGCTCGGCACTGGTTTTCCTCTTTTGGTACTAACCCCAGTGCTGAGTCGTTTGTTCGCTCACGTGCTTGTTTTTGAATTTCAGGTGGGAGACTTGAAGAACATTTGGTTGATTGACTCCGGTTGCTCGAGACATATGACCGGAGACAGGGGGTGGTTCTCAAGTCTCGTTCCGGTGGTGACGAAGAGGTACATCACCTTTGGGGACAATGGGCGTGGGCGTGTGCTTTCAGAAGGTGAGATAAAAGTGAGTGACAAGATCACTCGAGGCGTGTTTCTCTTGTTCAATCGCCGGGGTACAATTTGCTTTACGTGTCTCGGTTGTTGGATGAGGGTTTTGAGGTGTTGTTTCGGCCTGGTGGTTCTCGGATTATGGACTCTCGAGGGGACCTTGTTTGTATGATCGTTCCCGAGGGTCAGGTGTTTCGTGCTGATTTTTCTCAGTCTTCGGGTGTTGAGCGTTGTTTCTTGGCTGGTTCTTCGAGTGAGTTGTGGAAGTGGCATAGGAAGTTGGGTCACTTGAGCTTTGACCTTCGTCTCGCTTGAGTAAACTCAATTTGGTCCGAGGATTGCCACGTTTGAGGCTTGAGAAAGAGTTGGTTTGTGCTCCGTGTAGGCATGCCAAGATGGTGGCCTCTTCTCATCCGCCTCTCACCGATGTGATGAGCGAGCGTCCATGCGAGCGCTCCATATGGACCTTGTTGGCCCGGCTCGTGTGCGATGCGGGTGGGAAGTGGTATGTCCTTGTTGTGGTGGATGACTATTCTCGGTATGCGTGGGTGTTCTTTACGGAGGATAAGGGGGAGACGTTTGGTTTTGTTCGAGATCTAGTCTTGAGGTTGAGGAACGAGAGGCACGGAGATGCCATACGAGCTATCCGCGGTGATAATGGCTCGGAATTCAGGAACTCTCGTTTTGAAACCTTTTTTCATGACTTGGGTCTTGAGCACCGGTTTTCGAGTCCGTATACGCCTCCCCAGAATGGTGTTGTGGAAAGGAAGAACGGGACCTTGTGCGAGATGGCTCGGACGATGCTTGATGAGCATAGGACTCCGAGGAGGTATTGGGCGAGGCGGTGAATACCGCATGCTATGTGTCGAACGGAATATACCTCGAGTGCACAAGAAGAAGACATGCTATGAGTTGATGCATGGTCGCACACCCAAAGTGAGTCACCTCCATGTCTTTGGTTGCAAGTGTTTTATTCGAAGAAGGGCGGGAAGTTGGATAAGTTTGAGGCTAGGTCCGTCGATGGCATTTTCTTTGGTTATGCATCTCATTCTAGAGCATATCGTGTGCTCAATCTTGAAACTAACCAAATCGTGGAGACTTGCGAGGTAACCTTCGACGAGACAGAGCCACGTAGTCGGTTTGTCTTTGAGTGTGCGGGTGATGATGAGCTTGGCGAGGAGATCTTTCGGGGAGGAGGAGCATGAACATGGTGATGATGAAGATGGCGGTGCGGTGCCCCCGCTGGACATGTACCCACTACTTCGACTACGATGATGGATGGACCCTCTCGCTACACCTACGACGACAAATCAAGAACGAGAAGAAGGCGATGTTGAGGGGGAGGTAGCTTCGAGGCGAGAACCTCCCCGGCGAGTTCGGGTGGATCACCCGGCTTCGAGGATCATCGGCGACATGGATGAACGCACTACACGGTCGAGGGTTCGAAACAATTCCCATTTTGCTCATGCTGCATTTGTTGCTTCTTTCGAGCCCAAAGACATTGGACACGCACTATCCGATCACAATTGGGTTAACTCGATGCATGAGGAGTTGGAGAACTTTGAGAGGAATCGGGTGTGGGAGTTGGTTGACCCTCCCCCGGGGTGTAAGCCGATTGGTACAAAGTGGGTGTGGAAAAACAAAGAGGGAGAGAAGGGTGAGGTTGTGAGGAACAAGTCGAGACTTGTTGCTCGGGGGTTTCGATCGAAAGAGGGGATCGACTACGAGGAGACCTTTGCTCCCGTAGCCCGTTTGGAGGCGATTAGGATTCTTCTAGCCTTTTACGTGGCTAAAGGGTTCAAGTTGCACCAAATGGATGTGAAGAGTGCTTTTACGAATGGAGTGTTGGAGGAAGAAGTGTATGTGAGACGACCTCCGGGGTTTGAGAGTGAGAAGTACCCCCAACGGGTGTACAAGTTGAGGAAGGCGCCGTATGGGTTGAAGCGGGCGCCTAGAGCTTGGTATGGCGAGGTTGAGGGGTTCTTGTTTGAGAGAGGTTTTGAGATGGGGAAGGTCGATCGGACTTTGTTTTTGCGAGGCGGGGCATAGATATCCCGATTGTGCGGGTGTACGTGGATGATATTGTCTTTGGTGGCTCGTCTAACTCTCTTGTTGCGAGGTTTGCGGATGATATGAGCGGGGAGTTCGAGATGAGCATGATGGGTGAGTTGCGAGTTCTTCCTCGGGCTACAAATCAAGCAATCAAAGGAAGGAACATTTGTGCACCGAGGCTAAGTACACCAAGCACATTGTGCGGAAGTTCAAGATGGAGGACTCCAAGGCTATGACGACGCCGATGAGTACGACTACAGCTCTTGATACGGACGAGGAAGGTGAACACGTGGACCAGAAGGAGTACCGAAGCATGATCGGGTCACTCCTCTACTTGACGGCGACAAGGCCGGACATACAGTTCTCGGTGTGTCTGTGCGCTCGTTTTCAAGCGTCTCCGAGGACTTCGCATCGGCAAGCAGTGAAGCGAATTTTCAGGTACTTGCGTCACACTCCCGACTTCGGCCTTTGGTACTCCGCGTCCTCCTCCTTAGCGCTTCATGGTTTTTCAGACGCGGATTTTGCCGGGTGTCGGTTGGATAGGAAGTCCACTTCCGGGACTTGCCAGTTTTTGGGTTCTTCGTTGGTGTCTTGGTCTTCTCGTAAGCAGTCGAGTGTTGCTCAATCCACGACCGAAGCCGAGTATGTTGCCGCTAGTTGTTGCTCTCAACTCCTTTGGATCACCTACACCATGAGTGACTTTGGTGAGGAGTATACCCATGTCCCACTTCATTGTGATAGCACCGGTGCCATAAGCGTTGCAAAGAACCCGGTGCTCCATTCCAAAACCAAACACATAGAAGTGAGGTATCATTTCCGAGAGACAACGTAGAGAAAGGGAAGATAGCCTTGATCCATGTACCCACACATGACCAACTAGCCGATATTTTCACCAAACCCCTAGATCAAGCAACTTTCACTCGTTTGCGGGGGGAACTTGGTGTGTGTTTGATTTCTTGAGTTGGGTGTGTGGGGGCTTTCTTTTGCCGGTGGTGTCGAGCCCGTTTTGCCTCCCCTCGAGGAGCCGGTTTTTGTAGCATTTGTATAGCTTTCCTTTGTGCATTTCTTGCATTTGGCATGGCATATGTAACATGATGTATAGGCATCCTTGTATCTTAGATTGCACGCTTTTGTATCATATGCATTTTTAGGGAAAGCTTCTCCTATATACAATGTTTACCATGGGTTGCTATATATGTTCTTGTGAGCTTGTTTGATATGGTACGGTTAGTTTGGCTTAGCTCTTGATGATCTTGATGAATGATCCATGGTTGATGGCTATTTTTTTGAAAAATGTCATATACATGCTCTCTCATGCGTAAATGCCTATATATGATCTTGACATGTTTTAGTGGTTTTGCTATGCTTACTTTGTGGTTGGATAGCTAGTTTATTGATCATATGGAGCCAAAGGCTCGCTTGCCATCATGAATGTTTAGCCCTCTTGCTTAATCTTGTGGAGGGGCATAAGTTCCTTTTTGTCGCAAAGACATTTCATGTACCATTTACAAATCTGAAAATGAAATGACAAATGCTTGGAAAATGTGTTCCCATGTCATATGTGCTGAAATTAATTTGCTTTGGGTGCTAAACCGTTGCATGATGCCTACCAATGAGAAGTCTCATCCATAGAAGTAGGCACATGGCTCGGTGGCTTTGACATGACATGAGGTGCTTTTGGGTGTTTATGATGGTCTTATGATTAGAATGGCTGTCCTAGCATGAAGTTTGAGTGGCTTTGCCATTTTGATATGTTTTGATCATGTTTAGGTATTTGCTTGTGAGAGAGTAACTTTTCGCAAAATTACTCAAATCCTTTTTAGCATTGTCCAATGGTTGTGAAACTTGGTGATCACGTAGTTAAGGTCATTACGAACTGTCGAGTATCTAACTTGCTCATTTGGACTTGTGTAGCACCTTGTGATGAATTTTGTATATTCGAGAAGCTATATGTTGCAAGTTTTCGCATTTTGCCTTGATTCATGCATTGTCAACAAGGGGGAGAAGTTTGTGCATGTTTTGGGCACTGGGAGTGTTTGGAAGGTGTTCCAATTGTTTCGGGCAATTTTTGAGCGGTTTGGTGCGGGGCCGGTCTCTTTGGGCGGTCTAACCGCCCCCCGGGCGGTCGGTTCGGGCGAGGCGGTCGACCGCCCCGGGCGGCGGTCTAACCGCCCCGGGCGGTGTGAGCGGGTTTTTGCTCTTTGTTGCATTCCCGAGTTGCATTGATGCATGTGTTCGGGGGAGTGTCTTGTGGCTCGGGGGGAGCTTGCTTTTGTGCAGGGGGAGCTCTTTGTGGTGTTCGAGTTTTGCTTTGGTGATTTGCGCTCTTTGCTTGAGCTGTGTTTTGTCTCGGATGTGTCGAGCCGTTGCCCTTGCCTAAGGGGTCCGAGACTTGTCTTCTTCAAGTGATCTTGCTCTTTGCCTTTCTTTGGTTTTCGATCGCTTGTTGGGGTTTCTTTTTATTTGTTTCTTTTCTTTTCCTTTTTCTCTTATGTTACTTCATGTGAGTGTGTTGTCAATGCACTCATCAAGGGGGAGATTGAGGACCATGTGTGGTTCGAGGACCGGTGGATGGTCGCTTCCTTGTGTGATGAGTGATTGACAACGTTGTGTGGACTGATTCTTGGCTAAGTATTGCAGGTGCAGGTTGCGGCTTGACTCGTGTTGGTGCGGGGAGAAGAACAAGCGCGAAAGGTCGTTGCGGTGAGGCCTCCAGGTGTGGAGAAGACAAGTAGGCTTCGTTCGAGGGACCCGGTGGCCAGTGGGGTCAAGTGCGGACCGCATGGTGGCATGAACGGCAAGATGAAGTCGTGGACGGTTTCTTGGTAGAGCCTCAAAACCAAGGTCGAGCCGGGACTACGTGGGAGCCGAGTCATGAGTGGAGATTGGCGGAGGCTACACCGAGTTCGCGGGGTTTGCGGTGGTTCACCGGAAAACCACCGGGTTACTCGGTTGAGCCACAAAACCGAGGCCGAAGACTCGACGAGGAGGTGCGGCCACCCGGGCGGTTCAACCGCCCGGGGAGGGGCGGTCGGACCGCCCGGGGCCGGTCGGATCCACCGGGCCGGTCTAACCGCCTGGGGGGGGGCGGTCGACCGCCACGGCCGCCGCGCCGAGAAGCTTCGAAGCGGAGGACACGCGTCGGGATCGCAAGGCTTGCGTCGAGGCTACGCGAGGGTGCGGTCGCCGGGCATCCGTCCGATGGTGAAGACATCAAGAATTCCAAATCCGCCCTTGAGGGGCTTGTATCCCTAGTTAGTAGAGAGGGGCATTTTAGACATTCGGTTGCCGCCTATATAACCCAAGAGGTGAGAGGTTGGCGACCAACTCTTGGAACCCTAGCTCATTTGGTTTTTCCATTTTCGTTCTCTATTTTCCCTAGGTTTTTAGAAGGCTAGTTTGAGAGCTTCATGTGAGATCTAGAGAGAGGGATGGATGTTTGGGTGGCAAACTAGACCTTGTACGAACCATTCATGGTTGTATAGAAGGTTCGGCGTGGTTCTTCATGGTTGTTTTCCCGTCTCTTTTGTGTTGATTTTCGGAGCTCTTTTTGGCGGTGTTTTGAGAACGATTTCTTGGGTTTTTGGTGGGTGTCACGTATGAGGTTCTTGTGCCTCTTTGGCTGGTGACTTTGCCCCCAAATCTCCTTTGAATCGGACTCGATTTGGTGGTTTTCGTTGGAACTCGAGTTCTTGACCTAGAGAAGCGATTTCTTCGATTCCTCTTGATTGTGAGCGTTTCGGGTCGATTCCTTTGAGGAAGAGGTTGCCCAGGAGGTAACCCAGCTATCCCCGAAGTTTGGCTGCAATCCGTGGAGTGATTCGGGAGATCGGGTGTGAGGAAGTTGAGGTTTGACCCGCGGGTTCGTTTTTCGGAAGGGGCGGTCTAACCGCCTGTGGGGGGCGGTCTAACCGCCGGGGTATTTCCGGGTCAAAGTTCCGGTTCGCCGGATTTTCCTCTCGTGAGTTTGTTCGCCTTGATCGGAGGAGTGTCCGGGTGAAATTTGGGATCGTTCTCGTGTAGTTTGCTAGGTGTTCTTGTTTGGAGTTCGTTGCTTCGGGTACGGGAGGTTAGACCGCCCCCGGTAGCCGGTCTAACCGCCCCTAGGCCCTTGGGTGAAGTTTTGGTTTTCGCCAAGATTTTCCGGTAGCTAGCATGGCCTTGACCGAGAGATCTCTGTTGGTGAAACCGTGGTGTGTTTTGGTGCTCGGAAGAGGCGTTTCGGAGGATTTCTTGGTTGCCGGGTGGAGGCGGTCTAACCGCCCCCTATACCCGGTCTAACCGCCCCCTCGGTTAGCCGGCTTTCGAGTTGTTTCCGCCGTCGGTGCTTGCGTGTGTGTTGTGGTTGCTGGTAGAGTTTGTTCCTAGGACCGGTAGCACTCCGGTGGCTACGTGGTTTTGGCAAACGGGAGGTAGAAGTGCGGAGCGTGTGATTTCGGGGGTTCGACCGAGCTAGTTCGTCTTGTCGGAGTTTCAATCTCCCTCGAGAAGAATTTTTATCGGCTCCCATTCACTCCCCCCTCTCGGTCGCCTTATCGGTCCTTCAAAATCTCATCCTCCTCAGGTCCATTCGGTATCACTTTTCCCGAATTTCATCTCAGATTTATCCTCTCGTCCTTTCTTGTTCTTGATAGGCTCTAGCCGCTGAAATTTTGATTCTCGTCAAGGAACAATCACCATCTTATTTCCTCGGGCCCGTGGGAATCTCCGACCCTTCTGAATTCATTACAGTCGAATCCCAGAGGATCCCTTTCAAGGCAGCACTGTCGAAACCCCATGAATGGCAGGATGCTTTCAAGAACTAGCCCCTGCCCCCAATTGCAGGCTGGAGAAACTAGTACAAGAAGATGCTTGATGATGACAGCGTCAAGACAAGCAATTGGAACAGCCTTCGCATTGCTCATTGCTTGGAATTATCTCTGGCTGAGACACCCAAAAATGAAGACCTTCTGATTGCAGCCTGCCATTTTTGGTCGAATGGCGCCAATGCCTTTCTTTTTGGCCATGGGCCAATGTCCCCTACCTTGGCCGATGTATACATGATAACCGGCCTTGAAGTCACGGGAACTGTATACCCACACAAGTACAGGGCCTCCTCCAGGCAAACAGGAGTGAGAACAGGAGTTGGATATAAGAAATATATCCAAAACTATATGTCTCACGGCCCTTTGTCTGATGTTGAATATAGAGCTTTTCTGAACATGTGGCTATGCAGATTCACCTTTTGTGGAAAAGCCAATGAGCCAACCCTGAACCACATTGTAATGGCTAAGGACTTGGCTGCTGGTAATCCTATTCCCCTCGCGAAGTACCTCATAGGAAGTGTTTACCACATGCTCCATCAGACCACCTATCTTATGCACACCAGCCAAAAGATTTCCTGTGTTAATGGCCCTTGGTGGTTTGTTCAGATATGGCTCCAATTATATATGCACCAGATTGTTGCTGCTGACCTCAACAATCGGCACTTCCCTTCAACCAATTACATGGAGGGTGAAACCCAGAGCACCAAAGGTTGCCAAACTTATGGAGAAGCTGCTTCCACTGTGTCCATCAATCAAAGCATTAGCCAACTTTTTGAGCTCTTCTTCAGAGGTCTTGCCAATCCTCTTTGGCTTCCATATCTGGACAATGAGAGCCTAACCCTTCCTTGTGAATTTAGTTTTGAAGCTGGATGTAATGATGTGCGATCTATAACAATGTTCAATGTCTTCATCCATCCATGCATCCTGCCAGCAGAATTTTGTGGAGGAAGGCAAATTCAGAGTACCTTTGAGTACTATCAGCCAAACATGATGGCCAGACAACTAGGATGCGGCCAAGTGCCCCCAAGGCTATTCCTTCATGAATTCCTCAAGCCCAGAGAGGATATCAAGGAATCCCTGCAAGCAAAAAGGGTCTTCGAGTACAAGTGCAGCTCAACTGTTTATGCACCCAGGCCTTTTGTGCCAATAACAGTAACTCATCCCTCTTTTACTTCTTAGTGGCAAGAACTTCATGATCACATCTTTAATGTGCTAGTACATCCTCTTTGTCTTGAACTAATGCCTGACTTTCACCCAACTTCAGAGGTAATAAACTTATTTTCCCTCCTTTTTCAATCATGTCCTTCTTTACTGATCAGGATTCTGTCTTTTTCTGCAGGATACAGCACCTGTCCCTCTTGCCAGGACAATCTCCTACAATATCACAGGCCCAATCTCTGCCTTGGGATATCAATCCCCTACTCTGGCTCAACTGATGTCTAGATATGCCACACTGGATCCAACTCTCATCAGTTTAGCCTCTGACAAAAGGAAAGCTCCATCCCTGGTTGCTCCTTCAGCTGCCAAGAAGAAAAGAACATCCAAAAAACTTCTTATTCAGGTTAGAATCCTTCCCTTCCTGAATATAAAGCCAGTCTTCATCCTGATCATCTTTTATCTGGTGTAATTTCAGACCAGAACTCAGCAACCATTGGTCATTACAGCGGCTGCCAATGCTCCATCTACTGGTAAAATTTTCATCATCTTATTTTTCTAATCATTTTCTTCATTGGCACTTATCCTCTACTTATTAGTTGCAGAGGAAACTCTGGTGAACCAAACTGTGGGGAGTTCTTCTCCTCATCATGTTTTAAATCCAACCTCACCAAGGATCCAGCCATCCTCTTTTCAAGCAGAAGCTCCAACCTCACCAAGGATGGATCCATCTTCTCCTCAGCCGGAAGCTTCAGCCTTACCAAGGACTCCACCAGCTTCTTCCCAGCTAGAAGCTTCAGCTTTACCAAGGACTCCTCAAGCTTCTCCTCAACTGAACATCCAAGAGCCCCTCCTTGAGCCTGAAAAACTTCCTTCCCCAACTCAGGAAGCTAGGAAGGATGTAAGCATGAACACCCATCTTTCTATTTTTTTCATTCAATAAATCACCATTAATTCAGCAAGAAAACCTTTTTCAGGAAGAAACTGTATCATCACAAATTTACTCCTTTGTTGTGGATGACTTAATTGCCGAAAAAGGGGATGAAGCATCTTCCAGTCAGGCTTTATTAGAGGAAAATCGGGCAAAGTTGAAGGAAATCCTTTCCCTGCTGCAAAGGGATGTTCAAGATCAAGTGAAGGATGCTGATCTCCTAAGAGAAGCACTTGCACTCATTGATCAAGATCTCCCAACTGACATCAAGGCTTCCTTAGAACCTGTTTCCAAGCTGGATGATCACTTTGTACCAGTAAAGCAAGCCTTGAAGAACTTATCTTCTCAACCAACTCTAGAACAACAGCAAATTGCAAACAAGCAATCCATGAAAGATTTGCATATCCAAATGCAAAACCATAAGGACCTGCTAACCAAATTGCAGCCTGAACTTGAGCTGAAGAAAGCCAGAAAAGTTGAATTGGAAGCTGAGCAGAGAACCCTGACAGCTGAGATTGAGGGTGATGAAAAGAAGATGGCTGAACTTCATGAATCAATGGAGAAGATACGAAAAGAAGCCACAGCAACCATGACTGCAGAAAAGCAGCTCGAAACAAAGCTCTCGATTTTGTCTAAGACCCAAGAAGCTGATCAAAGATTGTTAGAGAACATCAATAAGATGATATCAGATGCTTCCAATGCAATCTCAAAATATTTGGGTATATGATTGTAACAAACAGTTTGTAGCCGAACGCCTTATCATCCCTGTAATTTTGCTCCTTATCAGTTTTTATTTTCCATATTTGTCTTGCCTTATTTTGACGAGCAATTTCCAGACGATCCATTCAGCAACTCTGACCAAATAGTGTCAAACCCGAAAAACAACCCGACCGCAACACAGCCGGATTTCAACCAGTCAAACCAAATATGACTCAGCCTGAATCCCAAACGACCCGACGACGGTTCGGTTGAAGGAATCTCTCCACTTCCCAAATTTCTCGGGATATGAACCACGATCTTTGGCCACGATCTCTTTGTCAGCCCCATAAATAAGAACCTCGGGTGCCCCTAGCCTTTCACCACGTCCTCTACTTTCCAAGCCTTTGCCAATCTAACTTTCCGTCTTCAATACTAGTATTCCCAAAAGCTTCATGGCAGGCAGCAGCAATAGGCGTCGGGCCAGCGATGAGGCGGAAGGGAGCCGCGCTGGCACTCGCCGGAGGTGGTGATCGTTGGTTTCTTCACAGCTCTCTTTAGATCCCTTTTGTTTCTAACGATCCTCTTTGTGTTTTCAGGCTCATCCGGTGGAACCCTGCCTCTGCACCAGCCACGACCCCAGCCATGGTGGGCGATTCTTCGGGATCGTCTGGCCGCTCCCACTCTTCCAGCTCGCGCTACAATGATCGCGATGCCCGCAGGTTCAAGGCGGAACGCGATGAAACCCGGCACGAATTGGAGATCATCTCCAAAGAGGCCGGGATCGCTGAGCTCGAGTGGGAGCACCAGTGCAAGCAGCTGCTGGAGGCCATTGACGGTGAATCTTGTAACCTGTTTAATCCCAACTTAATATTGAACTAACCGCCATTGCTTTGTGATTTCTGCAGACCATGACACCGAGCTCAATCGGCTGCAGGCGCTGGTGGAGAAGCTGGCGGACAAGGTGAACGCTCCCAGAGACACACCGGAAGCTCGCCTTGGCGCGGTGGAAGACCGAGTCGACGAAGTGGCCCTCCACGGCATCCGCCTGGGCACCACCCTGGGCCTTGACACCATGGCGACGCACACTGGCGTCGCCTACTCCACGCGGCCACGCGGCTTCTACGGTGGCACGCCGGAGGACGTCGACAACATCAAGGTCACCTTGGAGCGCCTCGATGGCCACGGTGATGCTATTACCAATTACATTCACCCCCAGTCTGTGCTGAATAGACTGTTTGACTAGTTTGTACTAGGGATGTTGGAATTTCGGCAATAAATATGAAATTTTATCTTTTGCATTTGTCTTGTGATGATTTCCATTGATTTGTGCATGCGAACCTTCACTGTTTTGAACACATTCGGGAGCTTTTACTCTAGCCGAATACGCACAAACTCTTGCCCCTTGGCGTAGAATCTGCAGAAAATCCTCATTCGGGAGCCATGAACACAGTTCAATGAAACAAAACCCTTCACATTCAGTGAGAAACCCCCGCCGTTTGGTATTCCCATTAATGCACGCCAGCCAGTCATCACTCCCGATGCGCTCTCACGGCTAATAAAATAGCCCCCCTGGTGCTGTGCAAATCCATTCGCATACACTTCCATCATTTCACGTCCTCTCGTCCTCCTCCTTCAGAGAAAAAACCCCAAGGCCATGGCGGACAAGGGGAAACAGACAGTCGAGGAGAACAACTTCCCACCAAAGAAGCGAACCATTCGAAAGTAATCTTTTCTTCTCAACCTTTTCTCTTGTTCTTGATTGCAATCTCATGGTTCACCTTCCTTTGATTTCAGCCTCGACTTGCTACCAGAGGAAATCTTTGGTACTGAATAGGTTCCTGAGTACATTTTTTCCGACTCCTCTGCTGAAGAAGAAGACGCCACACCGGAACAGAGGACCAACCACGAACTGCGCCGTCGCATCCGGCATCAAGAGCATGACCTGCAAGACATCACCGCCCGCTGCAGTGCCAAACGTGAACGCCGCATGAGCTTGGAGGCATTGGTAGGGGGTAAGATCTTCATCCTTATCTGATTCTCATGCTCAAGTTCAGATCCCATGTTCAACGAGAATCTGTTCCCCTTCTTTAGATGTGTCTGATAGGTACAACAATCTGAAGGCCTCCTGGAATAGCTTGATGGAAGCTGCAGAACACGGCAACCCCCGAAGCTTCTACGTTGCCGTCACGGTGGTCTTGGAGCAGTTGAAAAGGGAAGAACTGAAGAGGCAAAACGCAGAACCAAAGAAATGAAGCATACTTTCGCTTCTTCCTCCAGGCACTCTGTTTCCCACAGGCCCTCTCGTAATCTTAGGTGGCTGGGTTGCAAATAAAGGAACTTGCAAGAATGTTTGTAATGTAGAACGTTTTCGTGCTAAGGGCAATACACTTTAGTATTGGCCATTTCCTTTTGTCAGGATTTTTTTGTTCCGAAGGTGGCTTCTTTCCCGAATGCCGGCTATTTCCGTGTTCTTGATGCTTGTAATATCAGTCAACGACCAACTTCAATACTAGGATAGTATCTCTTCCAGTATCTTCTGTTTATAGCAGCAGTGAACTCGTCTCCTAGTAAAGTTTTCAAAATGTACGCATTTTCCAGGCGTGCATCTAACTACCCGAAAGGGACCTTCCCAAATCGGGGACCATTTGTCGAATGTACTGTACTCAGTTCCAATCGGCAATAATGCTTTCCAAACCAAATCTCTTTCTGCAAATTGCTTGACTTTTACCTTCTTGTTATAGTGAGGACCATGTGTGGTTCGAGGACCGGTGGATGGTCGCTTCCTTGTGTGATGAGTGATTGACAATGTTGTGTGGACTGATTCTTGTCTAAGTATTGCAGGTGCAGGTTGCGGCTTGACTCGTGTTGGTGCAGGTAAAGAACAAGCGTGAAAGGTCGTCGCTGGTGAGGCCTCCAGGTGTGGAGAAGACAAGTAGGCTTCGTTCGAGACCCGGTGGCCAGCGGGGTCAAGTGCGGGCCGCATGGTGGCGCGAACAGCAAGATGAAGTCGTGGACGATTTCTTGGTTGAGCCTCAAAACCAAGGTCGAGCCAGGACTACGTGGGAGCCGAGTCATGAGTGGAGATTGGCGGAGGCTACACCGAGTTCGCAGGGTTTCCGGTGGTTCACCAAAAAACCATTGGGTTCCTTGGTTGATCCACAAAGCCAAGACCGAAGAATCGAAGACGGTGCTGCAGCAGCGCCAGAGCGGTCTGACGGGTGGGTCTGACCGGTCTGACCGGTGAGGAGCACCGGTCTGACCGGTGTGCGATGACACAATCCGGAATCTTCGAAGTAGAGGACACGTCGGGATCGCAAGCTCGCGTCGAGGCTAAGCAGGTTACGGTCGCCGGGCATCCGTCCGATGGAGAAAGCTTGAAGACTTCCAAAACCGCCCTTGAGGGGCTTGTATCCCTAGTTATTAGGAAAGGGTATTTTAGACTTTCGGTTGCCTCCATATAACCCATGAGGTGAGAGGATGGCAGCCAACCTCTTGGAACCCTAGTTCATTTGCTTTCCTATTTTCCCTTCCTATTTTCTTAGGATTTCCATAGGACTAGCTTGAGAGCTTCATGGTGAGATCTTGTGAGAGGGTTGGATGATCGGGCGGCAAGCTAGACCTTGTATGAACCTTTGTGGCATGTATAGATGATTCGGCGTGGTTCCTCAAGGCATTGTTGTGTTGTTCCCGGTTGTTCTTGATGGTGATTTTCGGAGCCCTTTCTTGGTGTTTTTCTTGGGTTGTTTTCGGGACCTTTCTCTTAGGAATTTGATGGGGGAAATTTGTGGGAACCCTTCGTAGTTCTTTGGGCTGTGATTCCCCTCCCAAATCCGTGAGTAAAGGAGCTCGATTTTGGGGTTTTCCGAGTTCTAGGGTTAGAGGTGTTCTTGGCGGGATTTCTTCGATTCCTCCTTTTTGGACAAGTTTTGGTGGGATTAAACTTGGCTATGGACTCCTCATGAGGTGTTCCTATTATCCCCAAAGTCTTGTTCAAGTCCGTGGAGCGATTCGGGAGATCGAGGTTTGGATTTGGGGGAGTTAACCCGCGGTTGCTATTCATCCCGAGCTGCCCAGGCTACACCGGTCCGACCGGTGCTCTTGACCGGTCTGACCGGTGCAACCCTTGGTGGGTTTTTGCTCGGGTGAACGTCTGGGTGAGTTTGCTGTTGTCATGTGTTGGGGCTGTTTCGAGTTTGGGTCAGTTTGGAGGTCGGTTGGCCTGTTTGGCGATTTGGGGGCTTTCAGGCTTAGACCGGTCTGATCGGTGTGTCGCACCGGCCTGACCGGTGTGGAGCCACTTAGTGTAAGTTGCCAAGTTTCACCAGTAGGGACCGGTCTGATCGGTGGTGCTCACCGGTCTGACCGGTGTTGGTCAGTGGACTCGAGGTTTGGTGTTCCGCTGCGTTATCGGGTCGGAATGTTGTGTGTTGGTTCCTAGGTCCAGTGGCACTCCAGTGGCTACGTGGGCTTGGCCAATTTGGGTAGAGAGTCGGAGACGTGTGTTGGAAGTCGTGTTTATCTTGTTAGAGTTTCCATCTCCTTCGAGAAGAATTTTTATCGGCTCTCATTCACTCCCCTCCCCTCTCTGGTTCGCCGTATCGGTCCTTCAAGTGGTATCAGAGCAGGTTCGGGTCTTTATTGACTCTAACTAGTCTAAGATCCAAGGATGGCATACCAGGAACGGGGTTCGGGTCCTCCACACTTCGATGGCAAGAACTACCAGATGTGGAGTAAGCGGATGGCTGCGTTTCTCGGAGGAAAGGGTCGGATCCTTTGGGATGTCACGGTGGACACGAGGCTATGTCCACGGTCGATGAACTTCCTTGCTCCGGGTTCGAGGGACATGTTCGACGCCAACAATAAGGCGGTCGGCTACTTGTTTCGTGCTTTGTGTCAGCCTGAGTTCGATCGGGTGCACACCGAGCACTTGGCTTGTAGAATCTAGTTGGTGTTGAAGGAGGCTCATGTTGGGAATGCCCAGGTTCAGGCTCGGATGTATGCGACCTACCGGAGAGAGTACGAGAACTTCACTCATCTCCCAAGTGAGTCCATCGATGCCTTGTTTCAGAGGTTCGCGGTGGTTGTGAACAACATGAGGGCCAATGTGGACGTGCTCCCGTACGATGATCATGATAGAGCAGTCATGCTCTTACACTCTTTGGATCGTACGATTTGGGGCGGAAAGTTCGAGGCCATTGTGGACTCGGAGAAGTATGACACTCTGACGGTGAACAAGCTGTTCTCAAAGCTCAAGTCGGTTGAGGTGGATAGGGGCATGAATGCCAAGCTCGAGGGTCCGACTGATTCCCATAGTCTTGCCCTCGTTGGTGGTTCGAAAGGAAAGGCTAACACTAACCCATCCACCAGTATGTTCTCTTTGTCCTCTTTGATGTCTATGCCAGATGAGGAGTTCGATGTGCTTGGAGAGGACGAGCTGGCGCTGCTGACGAGGAGGTTCGAGAGGCTGCATGAGAACCGGGTGAACATGAGGAGGAACACGAGGACATGCTTCCAGTGCGGAAGCCGGGACACTTCATCGCCGACTGCCCAGAGAAGGTCGAGAACATGGACGGCTACAGGCACAAGTCAAGGATGGATGGCAAGTACCGGTCGAGGCCTGACCACAAGAGCAAGCACAAGAACAAGCACAAGGACGAGCGACGATCGAGGAAGGTGAGCCGAGGCAAGGCCCGAGCGATGGTTGGAGCGAGCGACGTCGACTCCAATTCCGCGTACTCCACCTCGAGCTCAAGCAGTAGTGAAGACGAAGGCGATCATCGCAAGAGCATAAAGTCGTCCAAGAACCTGAGCGGGCTGAGCTGCTTCGCGAGAGACAGCTTCTGCACCATGGCGCTGAGCTCCGGCAGCAAGAAGAGCACACAGAGCAACTCGGACTCTGATTTCGATGACGAGGTGCGTGATGAACTTCCCTTCTTGCGCCAGGAGAATGAGAGGCTTGGCTCTTTGCTTGATAACCGTGATGACATGCTTAGAGAGGCCAAGAAAATGAGAAAAGAGCTTAGGGCTTCACTCGAGGATGCTAGGACTAGAGTGGCGAGCTAGAAACACATGTTCTTGATAGCAAGCTTGAGATTGATTCCCATAAGGCTAGCCCTGTTGTTTCGGATGAGGTTGATTGTGCTGATTGCTCCATCTTTCTTGCTGATCATGCTTTGTTCAAAGAGAAGCATGGCTCCAAGTGTGAGGAACTAGATGTGCTTATGGTTGAAGTGGCTGAGCCTAAATCTAGACCTGCTTTGCTAGGTGCTTGTACTTCTTGCCCTGTTTTGCATGCTAAGATTGATGAGATGCATGCTTACACTGCTTCCCTTGAGGCTAAGCTGAAAGAACCAATTCCTACATCTTTCTCTACCTGTGAAATGCATGCTTTGAAGAATTTGAAAGTGGCGCATTATGTTGATCACTTGCAGGATGAGAATGATGAGCTGAGAAAGTTTATGGGTTGGTTGTATGGTCATGAGCCTCAGCTGAGGATGATGATCGAGGTATTTAAGAGGCAGGATGGTGAAGGACTTGGGGCAAACAAGGTTGGTGAAGGAAGTGGAGAGAATATCCCGAAGCCACCAAAAACCCACCACAAAAATGATTTCCCTCCTAAACCTAACCATCTTAGGAACCGACTAGACACAACCCTAGCTCCACCCGTGTTTCCTACACCAACAAATGATCTCCAAAAGCCTATCAAGTTTGTGAGCACTTCCGGGAAAGTGTTCTTTGGTAATGAAAGTGAGAAGACTAGTGAGGAGAAACCGGTGGAGAAGTTGAGTGGAGAGAAACCAAGTGAGCACCCACAGCCCAAGCCTAAGCCTATGCTTGTGAGATTCCATTGTGGCTATTGTGGGAGATATGGCCATAAGGATGAGTTTTGCTTCAAGAGGAAGCGAGAGGAGAGAATGGCGAAGGAGTGGGCTAACAAGGACAAGTACCACCCTTCCGATGGTGTACTTGAGCCTCGTGTGTAGATGCCCAGGGCTAAGGCGAGTGTGAGGACAGTTCGGGCTTGGGGAGAGCGGAAGGCTGTTGGTGGTGCTGCTGCCTAGGCTACACCGGTCAGACTGGTGTGGGGCACCGGTCAGACCGATGCAGGCCTGGACAGGCAGCAGTTTGGGTTTCGTGCTCATACAAGTGCGAGGGTTGTTTCTGGAGGTCGTGGTTCTGGTGGTTGGGCTGGAGAGTTTGCAGGAGGTCCGGTTGCTAGGCATTCTCCCCCTCGAGTTCACTACGGGGATGGGAGGAGTCGTAGCTTTGAGAAGGACAGGAGGGACAGTCCATGGGCTTTCTTTCGTGGTTTTGGTCCTCCTCCAAGCAGAGAAGGATGGTTTCCTCGGAGTGGTTACCGAGGTGGTGTTCGTGGTGGTAGTTTTGATAGGAAAGATGGTTTGGTTTGTGCTAACCCCACTTTCGAGCAAATGTCTTGGCACTGGTTTTACTCTTTTGGTACTAACCCCAGTACTAAGTCGTTTGTTCGCTCACGTGCTCGTTTTTGAATTTCAGGTGGGAGACCTGAAGAACATTTGGTTGATTGACTCCGGTTGCTCGAGGCATATGACCGGAGACAGGGGGTGGTTCTCAAGTCTCGTCTCGGTGGTGACAAGGAGGTACATCACTTTTGGGGAGAATGGGCGTGGGCGTGTGCTTTCAGAAGGTGAGATTAAGGTGAGTGACAAGATACTCTCAGGCGTGTTGCTCTTGTTCAATCGCTGGGGTGCAATCTGCTTTCTGTGTCCCAGCTGTTGGATGAGGGTTTTGAGGTGTTGTTTCGGCCTGGTGGTTCTCGGATTTTGGACTCTCGAGGGGACCTTGTCAATATGGTCGTTCCCGAGGGTCAGGTGTTTTGTGCTGATTTTTCTCAATCTTCGGGTGTGCAGCGTTGTTTCTTGGCTAGTTCTTCTAGTGAGTTGTGGAAGTGGCATAGGAAGTTGGGTCACTTAAGCTTTGACCTTTTGTCTCGCTTGAGTAAACTCAATTTGGTTCGAGGATTGCCACGGTTGAGGCTTGAGAAAGAGTTGGTTTGTGCGCCGTGTAGGCATGCCAAGATGGTAGCCTCTTCTCACCCGCCTCTCACTGATGTGATGACTGAAAGTCCATGCGAGCTGCTCCATATGGACCTTGTTGGCCCAGCTCGTGTGTGATCTGCGGGTGGGAAGTGGTATGTCCTTGTTGTGGTGGACGACTATGTTGACGGATAAAAGACATATCCCTCTACGATCCGCAAGCGTACGAACCCCACACCTTTTTCACCACAGGATTCCCAAGGTTCTTGTCAATCAGCGGAGCAAGGGGATTACAAGCGTTCTATCTACCTTCACACTCTAACTACTCAAACTCTAACTATGATTAAACTAGAAAACAACTAAACTACACTACAGAGAACGGTTAAGATATCGAGATAAAAGACACTCGCCCATGGGTCTACGATCATGCAATCAATTAAAGACATTAAACCAATCTAATCTATTGGGGGTTGTGACCACGGTTTCGCCCTTTCCCTTCTCTCGTACTGTCACTACGTGAAGGTATTCATGACTAGACCTACGATGGACACGGCATATTGAATGGATCCAAGGAAGCATTGGAGCTCATACTCCCTTTACGGCATGGTAGCTAACCTTAAGCATTAAAGTATATTCAACACAAGATGATAGATAGATAATCTGACAAAGTATGAATACATCTCAAGATCGATTACAACAAATGGACGAATAAGGAGATTACCCCATCAAAGTGCTGGACATAGCACTGTTGATCATGGTTTCCCTTCCGACGGTGTCTTCCTTCTTCTCCACGAGAGGGTTCTTCCTTCGAGGTGGTTGATCTCCCTCCGGAGATCCTCCTCCTCTCTCTCTAGATTGTGGATAGCCTCCTGGTGCGAATGGCTCTCCCCCTGTCGAATGGCGGTGCCTCCAGGGTTTTAGGGTTGAAAATCCTTCGGGTGCAAGCAAAACGGGGCCGAACCGGCCACCGGAGTGGGCTGGGCCGGCTGGCCTGGGCCGACCGGCCTGGGCCCACCTCGGCCCGGTTCGGTCGCCCCTTCTCTCCCGTGGGTCCTCATGAGATTGTGCACTTTCCCCCTCCACTTGCATGATTTTGACGATGTCATCCTCGCGTCCAAGATGGAGGTTCTCTTCGCATGAAGTTCGGTCTTTTACGCTTCAATCCCCGGGGGTGTTCATCGTAGCACTTCGGTCCTTGCCACCATTGGAAGTGATTTCATCAAGCTCATGAACACGAACAAGACTCCGTAAATTCTCCTTTGAACTTGTTGCAAATCCATCCTTTATGTCCATGTTTTCCTACATAAACACAACACTTCCAAATGCATGCACATAGATGAACTCGTTATATGATTAGTGTGCCTAGTGGCGGGTTAGTTCCATAATCAAATCCAAACCAAAGTGTAATGAACATGCTAGGTGTACCAAAATGCACCGTCAACATCTCCCCCACACTTAGCTCTTGCTCGTCCTCGAGCAAGTACTTGTAAAAGAACTTCGTCCAAAGTGTTGTAATCATGAACCACTTATCCTTCTTCACAAGTTAGTCAATCCTTTCATCTTTAATACATAAACATAATGTAATGATCATCAAACATAAACATGGGCATTTAGAATCTTTACCACGTCAAGATTTACCCCACAACTCAAACTCTTCACTCAAAGTCTTCAAATTCAGCCATGGTTACTTCTTTGCTTCCATCGGAGGGTTTTTATGATTTTTCAAACAAAATTCCTGCAACAAGTATTAAACAAAAACCTTTGTCCAAGCTCTCTGAAGTCACTCATATGAGGTGGCTATCCTAAACCAATTTTATAAGACTCTCACCTCCCAAAAGTCTCTCATATAACATGTAAAGTGGAGCTATAGGTAGGGCTAGTGCAATCAACACAAGTATTGTCAAACTAAGAACTTCCTCTAATGGTTGTTTACCTTTCAAAGCCAATGATCATGAGAATTAATCATATGTAGGGATATCAAGGATGAGAAGATTTAGAATGGTGGACATGTGCAAGGGCAAAAGAGAATTATGACTACAAGGCACCGATGACGTCCTCGTTGTCGAATTGCACATGGTTGGAAAAAGAATGAAAGTTTCGTCTCTCAACAACGTGACATCCTTCCTTACACTTTATTTTTTTTCTTTCACTTGATCCATCCCGCTCATATCTTTATTGCTACCTCCTCTTTTCTCTTCTCTTTTTCTTTCATTCTTTCATTCTCATATTTTTTCTTTCACACGTATTTTTTTCTTTCTTTCTTTCTTTTCCATACTCATACTTTTCTCTTTATTTTTCCCTCTCTTGACAACTTTTCAAAGCTCTCAACTCCTCTCTTTCTCGCATGCATAAAATCTGAAATTTTAATTAAATCATGCTAGAGACGAGACGAAACTTTTGAAAGTGGGTTGTGTTCAAGGAATGCGATGCACAAAAGAGATGTATATGGTTGGGTATGGAATTCGGCGATGTACGGGACTTCCAATGTGAAAGTCTCGTTACCGAATGTATGACGAGGCTAGCAACAAAAGATAAGTACAAGAACATGATCATTGCTCGAAATTAAAACTCCCAAGAGAGAAGGATCCTAGCCTAACTCATCGTGCTAATCACACTTATGGTGGAGCAAAAAATAAATTGGCTTTGTATAGGATTTTTTCTTACTCTCAAATTGGAAAAAGAGGTTTTGCTAACCTTTATTACAAGGGTTTTAAGATAATTTTCAGAACTGAAATCCTCCAACTTTTATCATTGAACATAGCACAACTAACATGTGAAGCTCAAGATCGAAGTGCGGTATGGGTACTTTAAGTAGTAGCAATTCCACTAAGCACCACGGTAAACGTTTTTCAAACCACACACTTACGTTCATATATAAAGAATCAAAGATAAACAAACAAGTGAATAAAGATAAGCAATACACAAGACACAAAAAAAATATATATAAAGACTCTTTTTATTTGATTTTCTTTGACTCAACACTAATTTAAGACACTTCAAACTTGCAAAAATTTAAAAACACACTCGAAAACTAAGACTCATTAAACTCTAAGACTATCACTCTCTCGAAGACTAAACCGAACCTAAACTTGAAACTCAAAAGCTAAGGCTAGCTAGCTAGCTCCCCCCCCCCACGCTAAAAACATACGACGTCCTCGTCGTATCTTACAAAATCCTATGGGGAAAACTAGACCTAGTGGTACTTCAAGCAAGTATTGCACCACTTGCCTCTCATGTTTCCAACCATGCCAAAAAGTTTGCACACGTTACGGTTTAAGAACTTGTAGTCGTCTTCGACTACGTGCTCCAAGACCTCCATACGCTGCTTCATCGCTTCCATGGCTTGGAGACATTCGTCGACCGACGCGTAGAGATCCGCGATGGATTGACGGCAAGCTCGACAACACATCGGATGCAATTCGAAGGGGTCGTCATCGCCATTGTCTCCACCATCGTCCCCGCCGTCGTCACCACCTCCATTGTCGTCGCCGCCGTCGTTGCCACCGTCGTCGCCACCGCCGTTGGGGCCTTCGGGAGTCCTCTCCTTGGGCTGCTCATCCCAAATGTAGAGGTCGTTATCATCTCTTCCGGCGGCCGCCCACGAGCTCGGGCTACGATCGTCGGAGTAGTCGCTACCACCATAATCCTTAGGCTCGGGCGACACCTCCTTGTAGTCTTTCCGCTTCATGCCTTGGATGCACGCCGACCTTCGAACAGGCGTAGGGAGCTTCTCTCCTTCGACAGGGTTGCGAGATGCAATATCTCCGATCGGGACACGCCCTCCGCAACGGATGCGGGCAGTCCTCTTGACGGGTAGCTTGCATCGCATCGCCTCCTCCATCGATGGCTCCTTGGCTTCTTGCTTCAACTCTAAGCTCCTTGGGGAGACAATGGCTGCTACAAGGGTGCAAAATATTGCTTGGAGGGGTCGATTCCCGAGCTCCCAATTCAGCCAAATAAATAGTCCAGAGAGGGAAGCCCTGGGAACCTCATTTTCCTTGTTTAAACTTCCCTAAAAATTTTCTGACCAAAGAAGGAAGTCGAAAAGGAGCAATTCGGGCAAAAATCGGAGACGACCACCGCCGGGACCCAGCTGGGCTGGTCGGCCTGGGCCGGCCGGCCCACCCTGTCTCGGGGGCTGGTCCGGCCCAGTAAATCTTCGCGAGAAACTCCAGAAAATTAAAAGAAAAATTATTTACATAAATTCATGCCTTGTTTTTCATCCTAGACGGGACGTTCGGGATCTTCTTCCATGGTGAAGACATCAACATGGTGAAGGGGCACAATGTCGGGCTCGTAATAAACCTTAAGCCATTGACCATTCACCATAAATTGATCGCCTTTTATATCCATGATTGTTACCGCTCCGTTGGAGAGCACCGAATGCACAACATAAAGTCCGTCCCACTTGCTTTGCAATTTCCCCTTTCCGAAGGTTTTAAACCTCTAATTGTAGAGGAGGACCTTATCTCCTTCTTTAAATTCTTTCTTTTTCAATCTTTTATCATACCACCTTTTGATTCTCTCTTTGTATATGCTTGCATTTTCATATGCTTTCAACCTCATCTCCTCTAGCTCGCTTATTTGGATTCTTCGTTTCACCACCGCGGCATCGAGATCGAGGTTCATCTCTTTAATCGCCCAATAGGCTTTATGCTCTAACTCAACCAGAAGGTGGCAAGCTTTTCCATAGAAGAATTGATAAGGGGTCATACCTATCGGTGTCTTGAACGCCGTTCGATAAGCCCATAAAGCTCCGTCTAATTTCTTTGACCAATCCTTGCCTCCCTTCTCTATGGTTTTGTTAAGGATGCTTTTTAATTGCCTATTTGACGTTTTTGCTTGTTCGTTGGTTTGTGGGTGATAGGCCGTAGAGACCCTATGCTCAATTCCCAACTTGGACAAGCACTTTTTGAAATTCTTCCCGGTGAAGTGAGTTCCTCCATCACTTATCAAGATTCTCGGTGTACCGAAACGAGGAAAATCACGTTCTAGATCATAGTAATGGACTCCTCCGTGGAAGCTTTACGACATGGCATAGCCTCTACCCATTTGGATACATAATCCACCATGACTAGAATATGCTCAAATCCAAACAAGTTTTTAAAAGGCCCCATGAAGTCTATACCCCACACATCGAATATGTCGATTTGTAGGTTGTATTTCAAAGGCATAGAATTTCTTTGAGAGATGTTTTCGGTTCTTTGGCATTCGGGGCATGACACAACATATCTTTTAGTATCTTCATGCATCTCCGGCCAAAAGAATCCGCTCGACCATACTTTTGCTTGGGTTCGAAAATGGCTATAGTGCCCACCGTACTCCGCCGAGTGGCACTTCCTTAGAATTTCTACCCTCTCTTCTCTTGGCACACATCTTCTCATCACTCCATCATTGCCAAGTTTGAAGAGGTATGGTGCATCCCAAAGGTATTTCCTACTTTCAGAGATTATCTTCTTTTGAGATTTTTTATCTAGATGATCGAGAGGCATCTTTCGAATTGCTCGAATGATATTGATCATCCAAGTATCCTTATCAAGCACTCTATAGAGTGATCATCTCTCATCTTATCTTCGATGGTCTCTTTATCATCTTGTCCATGATTCATCCTACACAAATGATCAGCCACAACATTTTCCACCCCCTTTTTATCACGAATTTCAACATCAAATTCTTGGAGAAGAAGGATCCAACGAATCAAACGTGGTTTAGCTTCCTTCTTGGCCAAGAGGTACTTGATGGTTGTGTGATCGGTGTAAACAATGACCTTTGAGTTCACGATGTAAGATCTGAAATTTTCGAAAGTGAATACCACCGCTAGCAACTCCTTTTCTGTAGTGGCATAATTTAATTGAGCCCCACTAAGAGTTTTGCTAGCATAGTAAATGCGTGAACTCAGCCTTCCTTTCTTTGACCCAAAACTGCGCCTACGGCGTAGTCACTTGCGTCACACATGATCTCGAAAGGTTGGCTCCAATCCGGAGGTTGAATAATGGGAGCACTCACCAACACACTTTTCAAGGTCCGGAATGCCGCTAGGCACTTCTCATCAAAATCGAAAGCCACATCCTTTTGAAGAAGATGCGTTAAAGGCTTAGTGATCTTTGAGAAGTCCTTAATAAATCTTCTCTAAAATCCGGCATGGCCTAGAAAGCTCCTTAAGGACTTAACATCCGTCGGAGGTGGGAGTTGCTCAACCGTCTCTACCTTAGCCTTGTCCACTTCAATGCCTCTCTCAGATATAACATGTCCGAGCACTATGCCTTGCTTAACCATGAAGTGGCACTTTTCCCAATTTAACACCAAGTCTACCTCCGCACACCTCGTGAGGACCTTTTCCAAGTTTGCCAAGCAATCCATGAACGCCTTCCCATAACGGAAAAATCATCCATGAACACCTCAACAATTTCTTCGATGCATTCCGAAAATACGGCCATCATGCAACGTTGAAAAGAGGCCGGAGCGTTGCATAGACCGAAGGGCATCCTTCTATATGCAAACATTCCGTAAGGGCATGTAAACGTTGTTTTGTGTTGATCGTCCGGGTGAATGGGAATTTGCATGAACCCCGAGTACCCATCGAGAAAGCAAAAATAAGCGTGGTTTGCTAATCTCTCGAGCATCTCGTCGATGAACGGTAGGGGGAAGTGATCTTTCTTCGTTGCTTTATTAAGCTTACGATAATCAATACACATCCGCCATCCGGTCATGGTTCTTTGTGGTATCAATTCGTTATTCTCATTCTTCACCACGGTCAAACCTCCTTTCTTTGGTACATAATGTATCGGGCTCACCCATTCGCTATGCAGAACCGGGTAGATGATTCCAGCATCAAGTGACTTGATGACCTCTTTCTTTACTACCTCTCGCATGGTATGAGTGAGCCTCCTTTGGTGGTCCACTACGGGCTTACATTGGTCTTCCATTGGTATACGATGAGTGCAAAAGGGTGGGCTAATACCTTTGAGATCATTAATCGAATATCCAATCACCTTCCTATGTTTTGTCAATAAAATCAGCAACGCCTCATTTTCTTCGGGACTCAACTCGTCGCTCACAATGACTGGATAAGTCTTGTCTGGGCCCAAAAATTCATACTTTAATCCTTTGGGCAAAGGTTTAAGGTCTACCTCGGGCGCTTGTGGCTCCTCGGGTTTTATTTCTCCTATGTCTTCAAATTTTCCTCCCTCCATGTTTCCATCATATGGTTCCAAGCCTTCTGTTGCTTCTTCTAGTTCTTCATCTTGTTGATTACTAATTTGATTTTCCATCGCTCTTTGCAGCGGGTCTCTAAGGGTTTCAACAAAACAAAGGCTATCTATCTCTTCTATTTCTTCATCTTCGGGAGGAAAGGGTGTAAGGTGTTTAGAAGCACGAAGAAAGTTATATGTGTACTTTGTTCCATTAAGGTTCATTGTTACTTTTCCTTCTCCGGCATCTAACACGGCATCAATCAACTTAAGAAAGGGCCTACCTAAGATTATGTGATCATGATTACTATGGTAAGCATCAATAACAAAGAAATCGGTTGGTATATAATTTCTAGAGATTTTTACTTTCATGTTGCAAGCAATACCTAGAGGTTTAATAGTTCTACCATCTCCCATAATTAATTTCGTTGATGTTGGAGCTAAGTCTAGGTTGTGGTCTTGAACTTTATTGTAAATTTTAGAAGATAGGACACTTACTTGGGCTCCGATGTCGCATAAAGCCTTGCATTGAACTCCGTTGATCTCGCAACTCAAGTGTGGCGTCATCTTCTCTTCTTCTTCGGATCCTATCGCGTAGACTTCGGCGAGGCGGGCGTATGGTGATGCTTCGGGCTTGATCCCCATGATTCTCTTCACCTCGGCTATGTGTTCCGGATCCACTATGTCATCTCCAAAGAGTTTTTGGAAGATCTCACCGGTGGTTTCAAAGTCGTATGAATTTTCCGCTTTCTTCTACGGTGGGAAATCCACTTCCAATGCTCTCGCCATTCCCTTTTGATTAGGGAATGGTCTTCTCTTGTCAAATACTTCTCCGTAATCGATAGAAACCCAATCCATTGGTTCGAACTCCCTTAGTGGCTTCGCGCTTGACATGCTTCTCTTGTTTGTCTCATTTGGTAGGGCGAAGTCAATGTTCTGTGTAGTTCTTGACTTGATGTGTTCTTGTTCAAGCTTTTCAGTGATTTGTTCCTCTTTTGTGACTTCCGGGGTTGCCTCTTTAGAAAATTCAGCACACTTCTTCTTCCTCGAATTATATTTCGGCTCTTCCGCAAGTCTTGTTTCCCAATCTCTTCGCATGGCAGCCGCTTTACTAACTTTTTGTAGAAGTTGAGCAGCTTCCGTGAGTGTTTTCTCCATGAGATACCTGCCTGCACATATTTCGACATGTTGCATGCAACTAGGGGTTAGGGAAAAGAAAAATGTACGCAAGAGTACGTCACCGGAGAAGCTGAGTCTTGGTCCTTGTTCGATCAACCCATTAAACCTATCCCAGGCTTGGTCTATCCCTTCCTCTTCTTCTTGCATTAAATTGATCACTTGCCTCCTTAGATGTTGAACCTTGCTAATTGGAAAGAACTTCTCGCAAAACTTCTTTGTCAACTTGTTCCAATTGCCTTCAACTTCAAAGGACGCAAACGAGTACCATGTCTTTGCATTGCCGGCAAGTGAGGAGGGAAAGAGATTCCATTTGAACCATTCATTGGGGACTCCTTCTTGGCGCACTGTGTTGCATATCATCGTGAAATGCCTTATGTGTCTATATGGGTTCTCCGTAACCATCCCTTCAAACGGGTTTGCCGCCACCATCTCGATGATCTTGGATTTAATCTCATACTCAGTCACTTCGAGCTTCGAATCCGACTCTTGTACTTTTATGTCTTCACATCGAGGGCTGGCGTAATCCCTTAATGATTTCTCCGGTTCTTCCACAGGTTGATTAACAAACGCCACCTAGAGAATAAGATAAAAACAAAAACGAAAACGAAACAAGTGGTTTTCTAGATAATATATGTTAGATATAGCAAATAAAAGATAAACTAAAATATAAAACTAAGTTAAATGCAAATCAAACGATGTAAACTAGCTTGCTCCCGGCAACGAGCGCCGAGAAAAAAAGGGGCTTGTTGACGGATAAAAGACGTATCCCTCTACGATCCGCAAGCGTACGGACCCCACACCTTTTTGACCACGGGATTCCCAAGGTTCTTGTCAATCCGAAGAGCAAGGGGATTACAAGCGTTCGATCTACCTTCACACTCTAACTACTCAAACTCTAACTATGATTAAACTAGAAAACAACTAAACTACACTAGAGAGAACGATTAAGATATCAAGATAAAAGACACTCGCCCATGGGTCTACGATCATGCAATCAATTAAAGACATTAAACCAATCTAATCTATCAGGGGTTGTGACCACGGTTTCGCCCTTTCCCTCTTCTCGTACTGTCACTACGCGAAGGTATTCATGACTAGACCTATGATGGACACGGTGTATTGAATGGATCCAAAGAAGCATTGGAGCTCATACTCCCTTTACGGCATGGTAGCTAACCTTAAGCATTAATGTATATTCAACACAAGATGATAGATAGATAATCCAACAAAGTATGATTACATCTCAAGATCGATTACAACAAATGGACGAATAAGGAGATTACCCCATCAAAGTGCTGGACATAGCACTGTTGATCATGGTTTCCCTTCCGACGGTGTCTTCCTTCTTCTCCACGAGAGGGTTCTTCCTTCGAGGTGGTTGATCTCCCTCCGGAGATCCTCCTCCTCTCTCTCTAGCTTGTGGATAGCCTCCGGAGCGAATGGCTCTCCCCCGTCGAATGGCGGCGCCTCCGGGGCTTTAGGGTTGAAAATCCTTCGGGTGCAAGGAAAACGGGGCCGAACCGGCCCACCGGAGTGGGGCCGGGCCGGCCGGCCCGGGGCCGACCGGCCTGGGCCCACCTCGGCCCGGTTCAGTCGCCCGTTCGCTCCCGTGGGTCCTCATGAGATTATGCACTGTGCCCCCTCCACTTGCATGATTTTGATGATGTCATCCTCGCGTCCAAGATGGAGGTTCTCTTCGCATGAAGTTCGGTCTTTTACGCTTCAATCCCCGGGGGTGTTCCTCGTAGCACTTCGGTCCTTGCCACCATTGGAAATGATTTCATCAAGCTCATGAACACAAACAAGACTCCGTAAATGCTCCTTTGAACTTGTTGCGAATCCGTCCTTTATGTCCATGTTTTCCTACATAAACACAACACTTCCAAGTGCATGCACATAGATGAACTCGTTATATGATTAGTGTGCCTAGTGGCGGGTTAGTTCCATAATCAAATCCAAACCAAAGTGTAATGAACATGCTAGGTGTACCAAAATACACCGTCAACAGACTATTCTCGGTATGCGTGGGTGTTCTTTCTCGAGGATAAGGGGGAGACGTTTGGTTTTGTTCGAGATATAGTCTTGAGGTTGAGGAACGAGAGGCAGGAAGATGCCATACGAGCAATCCGCAGTGATAATGGCTCAGAATTCAGAAACTCTCGTTTTGAAACCTTTTGCCATGACTTAGGTCTTGAGCACCAGTTTTCGAGTCCATATACGCCTCCCCAGAATGGTGTTGTGGAAAGGAAGAATAGGACCTTGTGCGAGATGGCTCGGACGATGCTTGATGAGCATAGGACTACAAGGAGGTATTGGGCTGAGGCGGTGAATACCGCATGTTATGTGTCGAACAGTATCTACCTCAGGGTGCATAAGAAGAAAACATGCTACGAACTGATGCACAGTCGCACACCCAAGGTGAGTCACTTCCATGTCTTTGGTTGCAAATGCTTTATTCTGAAGAAAGGGAAGAAGTTGGATAAGTTTGAGTCTAGGTCTGTCGATGGTATTTTCTTTGGTTATGCATCTCATTCTAGAGCATATTGTGTGCTCAGTCTTGAAACTAACCAAATCGTGGAGACTTGCGAGGTAACCTTCGACGAGACACAGCCATGTAGTCGCCTTGTCTTTGAGTGTGCGGGTGATGATGAGCTTGGAGAGGAGATCTTCCGGGGAGGAGGAGCATGAACATGGAGAGGATGAAGATGGCGGTGTGGTGCCCCCGGCTGAACATGTACCCACTACTTCGACTACGGTGGTGGACGGACCCTCTCCTACACCTACGATGACAAATCAAGATCAAGGAGAAGCTGTTGTTGAGGGGGGTAGCATCGAGGCGAGAACCTCCCTGGCGAGTACAAGTGGATCACCCAGCTTCGAGGATCATCAGCGACATGAATGAACGGACTACACGGTCGAGGGTTCGGAACAACTCTCATTTCGCTCATGCTGCATTTGTTGCTACTTTTGAGCCCAGAGACATTGGACACGCACTATCTGATCACAATTGGGTTAATTCGATGCATGAGGAGTTGGAGAACTTTGAGAGGAATCAGGTTTGGGAGTTGGTTGACCCTCCCCAAGGGTGTAAGCCGATTGGTACAAAGTGGATGTGGAAGAACAAAGAGGGAGAGAAAGGTGAGGTTGTGAGAAACAAGTCGAGACTTGTTGCTCAGGGGTTCAGTCAGAAGGAGGGGATCGACTACGAGGAGACCGTTGCTCCCGTAGCCCGTTTGGAGGCAATAAGGATCCTTATAGCCTTTTCCGTGGCTAAAGGGTTCAAGTTGCACCAAATGGATGTGAAGAGTGCTTTCCTGAATGGTGTGTTGGAGGAAGAACTGTATGTGAGGCAAACTCCGGGGTTTGAGAGTGAGAAGTACGCCCACCGGGTGTACAAGTTGAGGAAGGCGTTGTATGGGCTGAAGTAGGCGCCTAGAGCTTGGTATGGCAGGTTGAGGGGGTTCTTGTTTGTGAGAGGTTTTGAGATGGGGAAGGTCGATCAGACCTTGTTTCTACTGAGGCAGGGTAGAGATATCCTGATTGTGCAGGTGTACGTGGATGATATTGTCTTTGGTGGCTCGTCTAACTCTCTTGTTGCAAGGTTTGCAGAGGATATGAGCAGGGAATTTGAGATGAGCATGATGGGCGAGTTGCAGTTCTTCCTCGGGCCACAAATCAAACAATCCAAGGAAGGAACATTTGTGCACCAAGCTAAGTACACCAAAGATATTGTGCGGAAGTTCAAGATGGAGGATTCCAAGGCTATGACGACGCCGATGAGTACGACTACGGCTCTTGATGCGGATGAGGAAGGTGAACACGTGGACCAGAAGGAGTACCAAAGCATGATCGGGTCACTCCTCTACTTGACGGCGACGAGGCCAGACATCCAGTTCTCTATATGTCTGTGCGCTCGTTTTCAAGCGTCTCTGAGGACTTCGCATCGGCAAGCGGTGAAGCGAATTTTCAAGTACTTGCGTCACACTCCCGACTTCGGCCTTTGGTACTCCGCGTCCTCTTCTTTGGCGCTTCATGGTTTTTCAGATGCGGATTTTGCCGGGTGTCGGTTGGATAGGAAGTCCACTTCTGAGACTTGCTAGTTTTTGGGTTCTTCTTTGGTGTCTTGGTCTTCCCGCAAACAATCGAGTGTTGCACAATCCACTACCGAGGCCGAGTACGTTGCCGCTGCTAGTTGTTGCTCTCAGCTCCTTTGGATTTCATATACCATGAGTGACTTTGGTGAGGAGTATACCCATGTCCCACTTCAATGTGATAGCACTAGTGCCATAAGCGTTGCAAAGAACCCAGTGCTCCATTCCAAAACCAAGCACATAGAAGTGAGGTGTCATTTTCTGAGAGACAACGTAGAGAAAGGAAAGATAGCTTTGATCCATGTACCCACACATGACCAACTTGCCGATATTTTCACCAAACCCCTTGATCAAGCAACTTTCACTCGTTTGCGGGGGGAGCTTGGTGTGTGTTTGATTTCTGGAGTTGGGTGTGTGGGAGCTTCTGTTGTAGCATATGTATAGCTTTCCTTTGTGCATTTCTTGCATTTGGCATGGCATATGGAACATGATGTATAGGCATCCTTGTATCTTAGATTGCATGCATTTTGTATCATATGCATTGGATAGGAAAAGCTTCTCCTATATACATTGTTCACCATGGGTTGCTATATATGTCTTTGTGAGCTTGTTTGGTATGCTATGGTTAGTTTGGCTTAGCTCTTGATGATCTTGATGAATAACCCATGGTTGATGGCTATGTTTTTTGAAAAATGTCACATATATGCTCTCTCATGTGTAAATGCCTTTATATGATCTTGACATTCTTTAGTGGCTTTGCTATGCTTAATTTGTGGTTGGATAGCTAGTTTATTGATCATATGGGGCCAAAGGCTCATTTGCCATGATGAATGTTTAGCCCTCTTGCTTTATCTTATGGAGGGGCATAAGTTCCTTTTTGTCGCAAAGACATTCATGTACCATTTATAAATCTGAAAATGAAATGAAAAATGCTTGGAAAATGTGCTCCCATGTCATATGTGCTGAATTTAATTTGCTTTGGGTGCCAAACCATTGCAGGATGCCTACCAATGAGAAGTCTCATACATAGAAGTAGGCACATGGCTCGGTGGCTTTGGCATGACATGAGGTGCTTGTGGGTGTTTGTGATGGTCTTGTGATTAGAATGGCTGTCCTAGCATGAAGTTTGTGTGGCATTGCCATTTTGATATGTTTTGATCATGTTTAGGCCTTTGCTCATGAGAGGCAAGTTTTTCGCAAAATTGCCCAAATCCATCTTAGCTTCGTCCAATGGTTGTGCAACTTGATAATCTTGTAGTTGAGGTCGATACGAAGCTATAGAGTATCTAACTTGCTCATTTGGACATGTGTAGCATCCTTTGTTGAATTCTGTCTATTTGAGAAGCTCTAGGTTGAAAGTTTTGCATTTTCGGCTTGATTCATGCATTGTCAGCAAGGGGGAGAAGTTTGAGCTTGAAATGGCTTGCTGGATGCATTTAGAAGGTTTTCAGGTGGTTTCGAGCCTTTTCTGGGCTCTGTTGTGCACCGGTCTGACCGGTCGAGGTCACCGGTCTGACCGGTCAGAGTGCTGGTCCTGTGCACATGTTGGGCACCGGTCTGACCGGTGGTGGTGACCGGTCTGACCGGTGTGAGCTGAAGTTGTTGCAGCTGCCCTGTTTTCAAGTGGTTTGCATGCATTCGTCCAGGGGGAGGTGCATTGGTTCAGGGGGAGCTTGCATGTGTGCAGGGGGAGCTCTTTGTGGTTGTTCGAGCTTTGTTTCGGTGGTTTGCGCTCTTTGCTTGAGCTTTGTTTTGTCTCGGATGTGTCGAGCCGTTGCCCTTGCCTAAGGGGTCCGAGACTTGTCTTCTTCAAGTGATCTTGCTCTTTGCCTGTGTTTGGCTTTCGATCGCTTGTTGGAGTTTCTTTTTGTTCATTTCTTTTCTTTTTCTTTTCTCTCCTGTTACCTTCGTGTGGGTGTTGTCAATGCACTCATCAATGGGGAGATTGAGGACCATGTGTGGTTCGAGGACCGGTGGATGGTCGCTTCCTTGTGTGATGAGTGATTGACAACGTTGTTTTGACTGATTCTTAGCTAAGTATTGCAGGTGCAGGTTGGGGCTTGACTCGTGTTGGTGCAGGTGAAGAACAAGCATGAAAGGTCATCGCCGGTGAGGCCTCCAAGTGTGGAGAAGACAAGTAGGCTTCGTTCGAGGGACCCGGTGGCCAGCGGGGTCAAGTGCGGGCCGCATGGTGGCATTAACAGCAAGATGAAGTCGTGGACGGTTTCTTGGTTGAGCCTCAAAACCAAGGTCGAGCCGGGACTACGTGGGAGCCGAGTCATGAGTGGATATTGTCGGAGGCTACACCGAGTTCGCAGGGTTTCCGGTGGTTCACCAGAAAACCACTGGGTTCCTTTGTTGATCCACAAAGCCAAGACCGAAGAACCGAAGACGGTGCTGCAGCAGCGCCAGAGCGGTCTGACGGGTGGGTCTGACCGGTCTGACCGGTGAGGAGCACCGGTCTGACCGGTGTGCGACAACGCAGTCCGGAATCTTCGAAGCGGAGGACACGCGTCGGGATCACAAGGCTTGCGTCGAGGCTAAGCAGGTTACGGTCGCCGGGCATCCGTCCAATGGAGAAAGCTTGAAGACTTCCAAAACCGCCCTTGAGGGGCTTGTATCCCTAGTTATTAGGAAAGGGTATTTTAGACTTTCGGTTGCTTCCATATAACCCATGAGGTGAGAGGATGGCAGCCAACCTCTTGGAACCCTAGTTCATTTGCTTTCCTATTTTCCCTTCCTATTTTCTTAGGATTTCCATAGGACTAGCTTGAGAGCTTCATGGTGAGATCTTGTGAGAGGGTTGGATGATCGGGCGGCAAGCTAGACCTTGTATGAACCTTTGTGGCATGTATAGATGATTCGACATGGTTCCTCAAGGCCTTGTTGTCTTGGTCCCGGTTGTTCTTGGTGGTGATTTTCGGAGCCCTTTCTTGGTGTTTTTCTTGGGTTGTTTTCGGGACCTTTCTCTTGGGGATTTGATGGGGGAAATTTGTGGGAACCCTTCATGGTTCTTTGGGCTGTGATTCCCCTCCCAAATCCGTGAGTAAAGGAGCTCAATTTTGGGGTTTTCCTAGTTCTAGGGTTAGAGGTGTTCTTGGCGGGATTTCTTCGATTCCTCCTTTTCGGACAAGTTTTGTTGGGATTAGACTTGGCTATGGACTCCTCATGAGGTGTTCCTATTATCCCTCAAAGTCTTGTTCAAGTCCGTGGAGCGATTCGGGAGATCGAGGTTTGGATTTGGGGGAGTTGACCCGCGGGTGCTCTTCATCCCGAGCTGCCCAGGCTACACCGGTCTGACCGGTGCTCTTGACCGGTCTGACCGGTGCAACCCTTGGTGGGTTTTTGCTCGGGTGAACGTCTGGGTGAGTTTGCTATTGTCCTGTGTTGGGGCTGTTTCGAGTTTAGGTCTGTTTGGAGGTCGGTTGTCCGGTTTGGCGATTTGGGGGCTTTCAGGCTTAGACCGGTCTGACCGGTGTGTCGCACCGGCCTGACCGGTGTGGAGCCACTTAGTGGAAGTCACCAAGTTTCACCAGCAGGGACCGGTCTAACCGGTGGTGCTCACCGGTCTGACCGGTGTTGGTCAGTGGACTAGAGGTTTGGTGTTCCGCTACGTTCTCGGGTCAGAAGGTTGTGTGTTGGTTCCTTGGTCCAGTGGCACTCCAGTGGCTATGTGGGCTTGGCCAATTTGGGTAGTGAGTCGGAGACGTTTGTTGGAAGCTGTGTTCATCTTGTTGGAGTTTCCATCTCCTTCGAGAAGAATTTTTATCGGCTCCCATTCACTCCCCCCCTCTCTGGTTCGCCGTATCGGTCCTTCATATAGTACTTAGCAACTCGCATCCTGTTTTTCTCAATATTTTCCAAGGCCCTAAGACGAATCATATGCAAATCTTCTAACTCGTCCATCATTAAGTCACTGTAATCCTTGGAACTTAAATCCTTTTGCAAAACTACTCATCTCCCATGGCACGACAGCATGATGCCCGTAAACCAACTCATAAGGAGATGTTTCTGTAGCTCCATGAGGAGCCATTCGGTAAGCCCACAACGCTTCATCGAGTACCGAATGCCACCTTTTTGGCTTTTGAGCAATCTTCTTCTTTATAATCTTGATCATGATCTTGTTGGAAGCCTCTGGCAAACCATTAGCTTGGGCATAATAAGGAGAAGAATTTAACAATTTGATCCCCATACTTTCAACAAAATCTCTGAACTCTGAAGATGTAAACTGAGTTCCTTGATCAGTTGTAATTGTTTGAGGAATCCCAAATCAGTAGATGATATGCTCTTTGACAAACTCAACCATATTTTCTGATGTCACCTTCTTCAATGGAATTGCCTCTACCCATTTAGTGAAATAATTTGTTGCTAAAAGCACAAACTTATGCCCCTTGCTAGATGGAGGATTTATTTGGCCAATTAAATCTATACCCCATCCTCTGAATGGCCACGGCTTGATAATAGGATTCAAAGCTGATGTTGGAACTCTCTGAATATTTCCAAACTTTTGACAATCTTGACACCCCTTGTAATACTCAAAGCAATCTTCCAGCATCGTCGGCCAATAACATCCAGTTTGCCTGTTAACATCCAAAAGAATACACATCGTTGGCAAACACTTCTTGATTTTCTCTACAACCCGAAGCACTTTGATCCAACCTGTTTGCTTCTTCATTGTGTTCCCTAGGAATATGTTGTAGAATCACTAACTGAAAACTTCTCAAGATTTCCTTGCACTCCTCGTAGTAATTCCTCAGGATATCATTTCTACATTCATATTGGCCATTCAATTGTTTTATAACTAGCTCTGAATCTCCATAAATTTCAACCGAAATAGCCTTTGCTTCTTTCAAATATTGAAGCCCTCTAAGAAATGCTTTATATTCAGCTTGATTATTTGTGACAATGGGTTGAATAGGAATAGCAAATTCAAACATCTCTGCTCTGGGTGAAATTAATAAAATTCCTACTCCACCACCTTTGCCACATGAGGATCCATCAAAGAACAAAGCCCAAGGAGTAATCTCAAGTAAATTAATTGATGAGTCACGATGTTCAGTAATGAAATCAGCAATAATCTGTCCTTTAATAGTTTTTGCCGATTCAAACTTCAACTCAAACTCAGACAAAGCTAAAATCCATTTACCAATCCTTCCATTCAAAATTGGCATAGACAACATGTGTTTAATTACATCAAATTTTGAATATACAACGTATTTGATATCCAACAAATAGTGCTGAAACTTTGTACATGAGTAATAAACACACAAGCAAAGCTTCTCTGCAGCCGAATATCTTGTTTCGGGATCAAGCAATTTTCGGCTAAGGTATGCAACTACTCTTTCCTTTCCCTCGAATTCTTGTATGAGGGTCGATCCAATGGTTTGGGTATCGACCGCCACGTACAACTTAAAAGGCTTGTTCAATTGTGGAGGTACCAACACTGGTGGTTCCTTCATGTACTCCTTGATCTCATCGAAAGCCTTTTGTTGTTCGTCACCCCATACAAACTTCTGATCCTTCTTGATCCTCAATAGTGGAGAGAAAGGCAACACCTTTTGTGACAATTTGAAATGAATCTTCTCACAAAGCTGATCTTGCTAAGCAATGATTGCAACTCCTTGAAATTGGTTGGAGGAATAACTTCATCAATAGCTTTCATGCTTTTCTTGCCAACTTTTATTCCTCCTTCATGTACCAAAAATCTCAGGAACTCTCCAGCTGAAACCCCAAAGGCACACTTATTCAGGTTCATCTTAAGCCCATGTTTTCGGGTGCACTCTAGAGTTTTCCTCACATCATCCAAATGTGATTCATGATCCAAAGACTTGATCACGACATCATCAATGTATATCTCCACAATTTTTCCGATCAACTCATGAAAAATATAATTCATGGCATTTTGATAAGTTGCACCAGCATTTTTCAACCCAAATGTCATGACAATCCACTCAAACAGGCCTATATGTCCAGGACATCTGAAGGCTGTCTTTGATATATGTTCTATTGCCATAAAAATTTGATTGTACCCTGCATTACCACCCATGAAGCTAATAACCTTATGTCCAGCAGTGGCATCAACTAACAAGTCAACAACAGGCATTGGATATCCATCCATAGGTGTAGCCCTGTTTAGATCTCTAAAGTCTATGCAAACCCTCATTTTTCCGTTTTTCTTGTAAACAGGAACAATATTAGAGATCCACTCCGCGTATCTGCATGGCCGAATGAAATTTGCTTCTATTAATCTCTCAACTTCTTTTTTCACGTTGGCCAATACTTCATCCTTGTAGTTTTTCCTAGGAGGTTGCTTATAAGGTCTAAAACTAGGCTTGATTGGCAACCGATGCTCAACAATGGAACGATCTAAACCAAGCATCTCCGAATAATCCCAAGCGAAGCAATCTTTGTATTCTTTTAATAGCTTGATCAACTCTTTTCTGAAACTTGAATCCAAGTTAGCACTGATAAATGTCAGCCTTTGTCGGTGTGGAATGTAGTCCCAACACTAACTAGTAGTAAGCGCTGAGATCTGTCTCTCGATGGTCGGTGCTAAGCAACTAAAGACACTTGGTTTATCCTGGTTCCGGCCGGGGCCGTACGTCCAGCAGGGGTGTGCTTGAGGCACTGTATTGCTTCGCACCGGGGTGCCTGTAGTGGGGCGGCTACAAGCGTGGTGCGAGAGGAGGCATGGCCTCCAAGTCCCAAGTGGAGCGATTGAGACGAGTGCCAATATCGTGGGGAAGACGGGGAGCGTGTGAGCGATCGCAGCCCGTGGTCCCGTGTCTGATGTCTTCTACCTCCGCGGCGAGGGGGATCAACTTCCTTTTATAGACCAAGGAGAGGGTGATTTACAGGCATGCCGCACTGTTTAGCTACGTGTGGAGGTATGGCGTACAGTGCTGGGGAGTTGGTGGTCGTCCTGGCGAACCTTGCTCCGGTCTCGGCGTCGTGGCGTGCCCTGTACTTGAACAGGGGCGGTTTCGAAGGTGAAGGCGTAGTGGTTGACCGGTGCGCCTCCATGCGGGCTCGAGGAAGCCGTTGACGGTGATCCGTACGGGGCACAGTGCCAGGCGTGGCGGCGTCCCGTCCCCGCGTGCCCAACGGCGTTGGGGTGGTTGCGGCGGTGCACGGCGTGGCGGCGCAGGGGCGGGGATGGGCGCACGGGGCCCGACGGCCGACGGGGATGGCGCTCCCGCCGGCCTGACGTCACGGTCTGACCCTGCAGGGTCATGAGAGGAGGGTTCGAGGGTGCGACCGGCCCCCTTCGAGGGCGTGGTGCGTTAGCCGTACAGGAGTGGGTGGCACTGTATCACGGAGCTGACACCGGCCTCGTCGCACAGTCCCCACAGTGCCGGGGATGGGCTTCCCCTAGGGAGTTGGCGGAACAGCGCCGGGGCGTGATTCCCAGGCGCGTGCGGGAGCAGGTGCGCTCGTGAGGGAGCCTCGAGCGAAGCGGAGCCCGCTCGAGGGAGGCGGGGACCCTCGAGCGAGGCGGAACCCGCTCGAGGGGGCGCTTGATTGGGCCACTTTGATGGGCCGCGGGGGCCACCGCAGCGTGGGTGCGTGCTTAGGTTAGAGGTGTATTTTGTTTTGTTTTTTGCAGGTTTTAAGCAGGAATCCCCCGGTTTTTTAGGGGACCCTCAGGGTTGTCCCCGATAGTAGCCCCCGAGCATCTGTGGGTGTGCCGGCCAGGCTCCCGCAGATGCTGAAGCCTACTGATAGGACGTTCTTCCCCCCTGGTTGCAAATGCCTTTCGTGGGGCCGCATCAGCGGACCCGCGGGTCTAGCCCCGGAAGCCCTGCAGGAGTGTGCGCGCTCCTGCAGGGGTTTTACCACGGAATCATGTTAGTGGGCGTGGTACGTGTTCCAACCGGCATCGGCAATGTTTCAGCCGGCTTCGGTGACGCACGCGCGACTGGCACCATTCGCGTCCGGTGCGTCCCAGGAGGTGTAGCCATGCGTCGAGCCCCCGAGCCTGGGCCCATTCGAGGCGATCGGGGTGAGCTCTTCGTCTTGTTTTAAACGCGCCCTCGTCGTCCCTTCGCGGGACGGAGGGTGAGGTTTCCGCAACCCCCATCGATCGGGTCGCGGATTGCGGGCTCCTCGTTGAGCTGTTAGCGGGCAGGTCAAGTGGACGCCCATGCCCCGTTCGATAAGGGTAGGCTCGTGGTCGGGAGACTCGTCCATTAAAGCGCTTGCATGGGTTTGCTAGGTGGGGCTCGGTCCCATTCTCTAGGGACCGAGGGCGCGGAAGCTCTCCCTCGGTGGGATCCCCCGCTAGCTGCCCTCGCTGGCTCTCGAACACGACATATGGGGCGCCCTCGAGCTGGTGGGCTCGAGGAAAGGCTCGAATGCGCGCACCCTCATCGTCCCTGACTCTGGTGATCTGGGGCACCTTTTCGAACCCGTCGAGGGTCAGGTTTCGAACGCCTGATCAGTAGGGCCGTGCGGGGTAGCAGCGGAGGGCTCCCATCTTTTTGCATCTGCAGGTTTCGAGGGTCCTCGGCCGTGCCAGCCCTCGAACTGCTGATCAGTAATTTCTGTAGATTGAGGGCACCTATGGCGCCCGTCTATTTCGAACGGGCTTCGAGGCCACTGGTCGGTGTTTGCACCCTTCGAGGGTCGGTCTTATTTGAGCTCGGGGCCCGGGCCGCTCGAGGGTCTTCCTTACTTGGTAAGGGTCCGGGCCATTTAATGCCCGCAGTCGCGGCTATAGCCATGCGCCGCGGGCGCGCCATTTCAGGCGCAACGGCCGCGCGCATAGTTGGTGGCGTGGGCGAAGTGGGCGGGCGGATGTGACCGCCTGCCGCGGCCCTCCGGTTACCGCGTCGTGATGATGGTGTGCATGCGGTCGTGCGGCCGCCGCGGTCGTGGTGGGCCCCGCTCGTCAGTGTGGGAATATTTCACCTGCAGTTAATGCGCACGAGGCGTGCGCTCCGGAGAGCACGCCCCGCGGTCCATAGATCCGATAGGCGGAGGAGGGGCGTTTCTTACCTTGGCACTTAGCATTTGACATCCCTGCCTCTTGCGCCTCAGCCCCCGAGCCTTTCTTGCCTTTGCGCCTTTGTTCTTGCCTCCCGTTCCACGTCCCCCCGCCCATTCGTATGGCTCCCCAGCAGCCCATCACCATCATCGACCTGCCGGCGTGGGAGCACTCGACAGCGACGACGCTGTCTCTGAATCTGCTGGTGTCCGGCGGCCAGCTGGAGGCGAACGTGGATGGGCAGCCCGCGGAGTGGATCGTGCCGTCGGAGAGGGAACGAGTTCCCAACCCACCGTACGGCTACATCGTCAGCTTCATGCGCTTCCACGAGCGCGGCTTCGCGGCGCCGGCGAGCCGCGTCATGCGGGGTCTGTGCTACCACTATGGCGTGGAGATGCAAAACTTCACGCCGAACGCGATCTCGCAGGCGGCCATGTTCGTCGGCATCTGCAAAGGCTTCCTGGGGATCCCAGTAAATTGGGATCTCTGGGTCCACCTCTTCCGCGCGGAGCTGCACACGCTGCCGACGTCGGAGCTGAGGACTCGCCGTGCGGCGTGCGCTGGCGGCTTGGCACTCGTGGTGCGGAGCTCGCGCAGGGAGGGATACATCCCCTGCACGATAACCTCCAACAACATGGACTGGGAGCGGGGGTGGTTCTACCTCCGCAACACCGATCCCGGCCTCCCCCCCTACACCGGCAAGGTGCTCAGGGAGAGGGCCGCCTCCTGGTACCACGGGGTGTCTCCGCCCTCGCACCAGGCGCGGCTGGACTCACTTGTGGCCGCGTTGAAGAAACTGGCGAACCGCGGGCTAACCGCGGGATGCGTCCTCGCCAACCTCCACCACCGGC
Source organism: Cenchrus americanus (assembly GCA_947561735.1). Classification (NCBI taxonomy): domain Eukaryota; kingdom Viridiplantae; phylum Streptophyta; class Magnoliopsida; order Poales; family Poaceae; genus Cenchrus; species Cenchrus americanus. Next base: position 201,744,809 of record OX387240.1, read on the forward strand.
GGATCGTCCCCCTGATGGAGAGGCGGCTCCGCATCTTCGAGATGAGCGAGGACGCGGACCCCGTCGCGTTGGCGGAGTCCGGCTGTTGCAGGACCCCTTCCCGCGGTCGTACGCGGCTACCCGGGCGCGGCGCGCCATCGACCTCAGGCCGGGGCGTTGTGATGACGCATCCCTGTGGGTACTCGAGATGCTCCCCGTTGGCCAATTGGTGAGTGGATTTTTTGACTTCCCTTCTTTCTCTGCCGGTTTTTTGGGTTGCCGGCGTGTTTTAAGGTTTCGCCTGACCCTCGCAGATGGTGCGTGTGTACGCCGCGAAGTCCGACCCACCCACGCCTCGGTCCCGCGCGCTTGCGCGCGTGGCACAACGGTGAGAGCGGGAGCGGGTGGATCGCAGGAGGGAGCGCAACGCGCGGCGACGGGAGCGCCGGGAGCAGAGGAGCGAGGAGTTCCGGCTGCGCGAGCAGCAGGGACTTTCCTCGCCAAGGACAGAGGAGTACTCGTCGTCGGACGAGGAAGAGGAGGAAGAAGATAGGGGGCAGGTTCTCCCCGATAGGTGGGAGCCTGCACCCCCGTCACCGGAGCCGGCTCCGGTGGCAGGAGAACCATCGCCTGGGGCGGGCGCAGAGGCGCCCGCCGCCAGGCAGTCTACGACAGAGGGGGCACGAGCTGCGGAGGCGCCAGCACGCGCCACGGAGGCGCCCGCGCGTGCGGCGGAGGCGCCGTGCGCGTGGCGGAGCCCGCGCGCGCGGTGGAGGTGGTTGGAGGCATGGCGGCGGCCGCGCCGGCCGCGCCCACGACGTCAGTGGGGGCCTCGAGGAAGAGGAAGCGGGCCTTCTCCTCCTTGAGGTGAGGAGTTGCCTTTCGAGGGGTCGCGTGCCTGACAGGCGGGGGTCTCATGATTTGTTTCCATGTCCGCAGGGCGGCGCCAACCGTGCCCCCCCTTGCACCGGCCAAGGTGCTGAGGGCGGACGCATCCGTCCCTACTAGGCGGTGCTCATCGAGGGCGCCGCGGGCGGCGCAACCACGGCGGCAACGGTGAGCGGGGCCTCGCGGGCGCGGACGAGGCCTCGGGGGCCGCGGCCGGCGGCGACAACCGCGGAGCCGCGGCGGGCGGCGGCGGAGGCGCGACGGGGGCGGTCGTGGCCGAGGCGCGGCCGGTGGCGGAGGCGCGGCCGCGGCGCCGGTCGTGGTGGCGGCGCCGGCGTTGTCGGCTACGGCGGCGCGTCCGGCGTTCGCGGACATTGGGGCGTTCCGGAGGTGGAGGTCGGCGCACCGCGGCCGGAGCCTACGGCCGCGGTCGCGCGGCCGGCGGCGGAGGTCGCCGCGCCGACGCGGGGAGCTCGCCCTCGCCGGCGGCTCCCGGGCGACGGCGGTGGAGATTCCCGACGATGACACCCCGCCGCCCGGGTGGGACCAGTGGGGGAGCCTACCCACACCGGCCCCCGAGCCTCGGGCGGGGGCGCTCGTCGAACGGTGGGACGACCACATGGTGGGCGGGGGCTCGAGGCACGGCGTCGAGGCCTCTTCGTCCCCACGCCGCCCCCGGCTCGAGCGGTCCCGGCGGCGGGCCGGGGGGCGGGGGCGAGGAGCACGTCGACGCGCCATCCCCCCTCTTCGCCGACGCCCAAGAGGAGCAGCAGCTGTGGGAGGAGATGCGCGGCCACGGCGCTTCGCTCAACCGAGCACTGAACGAGGCGCTGCAGATCCACGATGGCCCTGCGTGGCATGTCTTCCGGGTATGATGTCGTTGATTTTCCCTTGTTCTGTCGTCTTCGTGTTCGTTTCTCGTGTCGCGACGCTTATTGGTCTCTGTTTGCTGGCGGCAGGAGCTAGAGCACCGCGCCCGCGACAGGTACGGCGCTCTTGCCCAGATGAGCGCTGAGCTCCGCCAGCTCCGGGAGCAGCGCGATGCTCTCGATGCCCTCGCCGAGGCCCTGAGGACCCGAGATGGTGGGCCGGCATGCGGGCGGAGGCCTCGCGTGACCCGGCTCTTGGAGGCCGGAGGGGCAATCCACGGCGCGCCCCTCTGCCATCGAGCGGATTCGCACGGCCCTCATCGACTGGGATGAGGCACTGCAGCAGGCGAGAGGGGACCTGTAGAGGGCGCGCACCGTGGCGACCGACTGGGAGGCGGAGGTGGTCTCCGTCCGAACCCAGAACCGGGAGGTCCGCGCAGAGCTCATGGAGGCGCAGTCCCAGCGGAGCCGGGCCGAGGAGAGGGCGCGGGAGGCCGAGCAGAGGGCCAAGAAAGCCGAAGAATTGAAGGCCACCCTCGCCGCTAAGGTCGGCGCGGTTGCCGCAGTGGAGGAGCAGCTCCGGCAGGAGCGTGCTGCCCGCCAGGAGGCCGAAGGTCAGCTCCAGCAAGAGCGGGCCACTCTCGTTGACGCCCGGTCGGCGCTCGAGCGGGAGCATGCTGCTCTCGAGAGAGCGCGGACGTCTCAGGAGAAGCGGGAGGCCGAGGTTTCGAAGCTCGACGGGGAGCTAATCGCCCTTAGCATCTCGAACGCGGACCAGGTCCGGACCCTCGAGGAGCAGAGCGCCACGGTCGTCAGCTAGCAGCAGGCGGTCGAGAGCAAACGCCAGGCTCTCGAGGGGGAGAGGAAGCAGGTCGAAGGTGAGTTACCGCTTCGTTTCTTGTTTTGTTGATCTTACCTTTGGGGGTCCGTTCCCCTCTTGATTTCTTTTGCTCGTGACATCCAGGCCTGCGCACCGCGCTGGGGCACGCGACCAATCTGGCCGAGACGCTGCAGGCCGCCTACGACTCCTCCGAGCGGGAGCTGGTGGAGCTGCGCGCTGCAGCCCTCGAGACCTGCAGGCGGTCGAAGAGGGTGAGGCGCAAGCCGGAAGCTCGCTGGCCAGCCGTCTGCGCGCCCTTGGCGGGCACGTCTCAAGGCGCATGCGTCTCCTGCTTCACCTGGGCGTCCAGAAGGCCCTTAGCGTGGTGCGGTCCCACTACGAGGTGAACTTCGAGGCCGTGGTGTCAGGCTACGTCATCCCGGAGGGCGTCGAGGACGAGGCGGCGATGGAGCAAGCGGACGGACTTGCCGCTGATGCTGTCGAGGCGCTCACCGAGGCCTTCGCGGAGTTCTTGTTCCCGGATGCCGCTGACGCCGACGAGCCTCAAGCCTGAAGACCGTTGGGCACTAGGCCCATTTCTGTTTAAATGTTAGTATCCGGGCCATGTGGCCGTGTAAATAAACAAGTGAAACTTCTGGATTATTTAAGCACTTGTAAATTTAAGTGGTGCCTTTTATTTGTCGCGTTGTTCTATTTTTTCCTTTTGCTCGGGCGAATTCGGGTTAGGGGAGTTCGATTTCGTGAGTAGTCCGCTGGGTCGGAGGCAAGAGAGAAGGGTCGTAACCTCGCGGAGGCGTAGGCTATCTCTGACTCGCGCGTCCTTTCCGCTTGGCCACCCGCGCCCTGCCTTGGTTCGCTCGAGGCTATGGTCGAAACATACTTAGCGCGCTTACGAGTTAAATTTTTTGCGAAAAAATGGGACCACTTTGGGGGGGGGTGCCCCCCGCAGTAGCCCTCGAGGGTGACTTGGTTTTCACGGGAAAGCCGAGTTGCCCTTTAACTTTATTGACTCGCTGTTATTTACATTGTGCTGCCAACTGGGGTGTTGCATGTAATTTACAACAAAAGACTTGGAAATCCTAGCTAGGGGTAGAAGCGTCGTAGCTGCTGGATGTTCCAAGCGTTGGTGAGTTCCTCGTTGTCCTCGTTGGCTAGCTTGTATGTGCCGGGCTTGAGCACCTTCACCACGACGTAGGGTCCCTCCCATGGGGGTGATAATTTGTGGCGGCCTCGGTTATCTTGGCGTAGCCTTAGGACCAAGTCCCCTTCGCTGAAGTCCCGCCGCCGCACCTTCTGAGCATGGTAGCGCCTTAGAGACTGCTGGTACCTTGCGGAGTGCATCAGGGCCACGAGGCGTGCTTCATCCAACTGGTCCAGCGAGTCCTCGCGGGCTCGCTGGTTGGCATCTTCTTTGTAGCCCCGGACTCTGGGCGATCCGTATTCCAAGTCCGTGGGGAGGACGGCCTCCGCGCCATGGACCAGAAAAAACGGGGTGAACCCGGTGGCTCTGCTTGGGGTGGTCCTGAGGCTCCATACGACCACCGGCAGCTCTTGGAGCCATTTCCGACCAGACTTGTTCAGCTGGTCGAAAATTCTGGGCTTGAGACCTTGTAGAATCATGCCGTTGGCACGCTCCACTTGGCCGTTGGTACGTGGGTGCGCCACGGCTGCCCGGTCCACGCGGATGTGGAACTTGTCGCGAGAACTCCGGGAACTTTACGCCGTGAATTGGGACCCGTTGTCGGTGATGATGGAGTTGGGTACTCCGAAAGCGGATAGACAATGTCGGTGAAGAACGTCACCGCTCGCTCCGCCCTAAGGTTCATGATGGGGCGTACCTCCACCCACTTGGAGAATTTGTCGATTGTGACTAACGGGTGGGTGTAGCCCCCGGCGCCTTCCGCAATAGCCCGAAATGTCCGGCCCCCACACGGCGAAAGGCCACGTGATGGGGATGGTCTGCAGGACGTGCGCGGGGGAGGTTGGACTTGCGAGTGTAGAACTGGCACCCTTCGCAGGTGCGCACGATTTCGCTGGCGTCAGCGACCGCGGTGGGCCAGTAGAAGCCCTGGCGGAACGCGTTGCCCACGAGGGTGCGGGGTGCGGCAAGGTGGCCGCACACGCCCGCGTGTATGTCCCGGAGGAGCTCGCGCCCCTGGGGGATGGGTACGCATCGTTGCAGGATGCCGGAGGCGGTGCGCTTGTACAGCTCGCCGTCGACGAGGGTGAAGGACTTGGCCATCCTGGCGATGCGCTTGGCCTCAGACCGGTCCCAGGGGAGTTCCGCTCGGTCTATCGAGGCGATGTACTTGTCACGCCAGTCCGCCTCGCTGGGGGCTGGCTCGACGTCCATGGCTTCGGCATCGTCGACGCCGTACCCCTCAAGGAGGGAGAGCACGAACGCCACGTCCGAGGGGTCCTCGTCCATGGGCTCTGCGCCCGTTGGATTCGAGGGAGCCCCCCGATAGTTCTGTGCAGTTCGAGGGGTGCGGCTCGAGGGTGACGGATGGTTGGGCGACGTCCCGAGCGAAGACGTTTGGGGGGACGGTGATCCGCCCCGACGCGATCTTGGCGAGCTCGTCCGCCTCCTCGTTATACCGGCGGGGCACGTGGTTGAGCTCGATGCCGTAGAACTTGTCCTCGAGGGCCCACACGGCCTTGCAGTACGCCTCCATCTTATCGTCGTGGCAGCTCGCGTTTTTCATGACCTGGTCGATCATGAGCTACAAATCCCCCCGCACATCGAGGCATTTGACGCCTATCTCGATGGCGATCTTGAGGCCGCAAAGCAGGGCCTCGTACTCGGCCATGTTGTTTGATGTGGGGAAGTGAAGGCGCACGGCGTACCGCATGTGCTCCCCGAGGGGCGAGACGAAGAGCAGGCCCGCGCCCGCCCCTGTCTTCATCATCGAGCCGTCGAAGTACAGAGTCCAGCATTCCGCCTGGATTTTTGGCGGCGGCAATTGTGTGTCCGTCCACTCGGCTACGAAATCTGCCAATATTTGGGACTTGATGGCCTTGCGCGGGGCGTAGGCGAGCGTTTTACCCATCAGCTCCACCGACCACTTGGCAATCCTGCCCGCCGCATTCGGGTTACGGATGTTTTCCCCTAATGGAAAGGAGGAAACCACCGTGACAGGGTGAGCCTCGAAGTAGTGGCGGAGTTTGCGCCGCACGAGAACCACTGCGTAGAGCAGCTTCTGGACTTGTGGGTAGAGCGTCTTGGTGTCGGACAAGACTTCGCTGATGTAGTACACCGGTCGCTGAATCGGCAAGGCGTGTCCCTCCTCCGTGCGCTCCGCCACAATTACGGCGCTGACCACCTGGGTGGTCGCAGCCACGTAGAGGTACAGAGGCTCGCTGTCTTGCGGCGGTGTGAGGATCGTGGCGTGGGTAAGGGACGCCTTCAGCTTATCAAGTGCCTCCTGGGCCTCGGTGGTCCAAGAGAAGCGCTCGTGCTTCTTGAGGAGCCGGTAGAGGGGCAAGCCCTTCTCGCCGAGCCGCGAGATGAAGCGGCTCAAGGTGGCAAGGCACCCCAGCACCCTTTGGACCCCCTTAAGGTCCCGAATCGGACCCATCCGCTTGAGGGCTGCAACCTTGTCGGGGTTGGCCTCGATGCCTCGCTGGAAGATGATGTATCCTAAAAGCATACCCCGCGGCACGCCAAAGACACATTTTTCTAGGTTTAACTTCACCCCATTGGCCCGTAGGCAGCCGAACGCGATGCTGAGGTCGTTAACCAGGTCGTCCGCCTTCCTGGTTTTTACGACTATATCATCTACGTACGCCTCAGCGGTTCGCCCGATGTAGTCTCCGAAGACATGCTGCATACACCGCTGGTACGTCACGCCCGCGTTTCGGAGGCCGAACGGCATCGTGACATAGCAGTACATCCCGAACGGCGTGATGAATGAAGTCGCGAGCTGGTCGGACTCCTTCACTTTTATTTGGTGGTACCTGGAATAGGCATCAAGAAAACAGAGCAGTTCACACCTGGCGGTCGAATCAACGATCTGATCGATACGCGGCAAAGGAAAAGGAACTTTAGGACATGCTTTATTAAGACTAGTGTAGTCTACACACATCCGCCACTTCCCATTCTTTTTCTTCACTAATACAGGATTAGCTAGCCAAGTAGGGTGGAACACTTCCTTGATGAACCCAGCCTCTAGGAGCTTCCGCGGCTCCGCTCCGATTGCCCGGGCCCCTCCTCGTCCAAGCGGCGCGACCATTGCTTGCACGGCGCGGGAGTGAGGTAGGATGTCAAGGGAGTGCTCGGCGACCTCCCTCGGGATGCTTGGCATATCCGAGGGGCTCCACGCGAAGATGTCGGCGTTGGCGCGGAGAAAGTCGACGAGCACCACTTCTTATTTCGGGTCGAGGGTAGAACTGACCCTCAACGCCTTGCCCTCGGGGCAGCAGGGTCGAGGGGCACCTCCTTGGTCTGTTCGGCAGCCTCGAAGCTGCCGGCACGCTTGGTGGTGGAGTCGAGGTCCTCGTTGACCATCTTCTCCATGTTGGCCACCAGCGCTTCGTCCAGCGCTAGGGCCTCGGCGTGTTCCACGCATTCGACGTCGCAGTCGAAGGCATGCTCGATGGATGAGCCCACGGTGATGACGCCGTTGGGCCCCGGCATCTTCATCTTGAGGTAGGTGTAGTTGGGGACCACCATGAACTTGGCATAGCAGGGCCGCCCGAGTATGGCGTGGTACGCGCTCCTGAACCCCACCACCTCGAAGGTGAGCGTCTCCTTGTGGTAATTGTCGGTGTGCCGAACCGGACGAGCGAGGTCGATCCGCCCGAGGGGCTGGACGCGCTTGCCGGTGCGACACCATGGAACGGCGTCGTCTTCGGGCCGCGGCCGCCCGGTCCAACCCGATCCCCGGCGGGCGCAACGTGTGCGCGTAGAGGATGTTGAGGCTGCCGCCTCCATCCATCGGGACCTTCGAGAAGCCGCGCGTTCCCGATGAGCGGGTCCACCACCGGCGGGTGCGGCCGGGTTGGGGATGCGGTTCGGGTGATCCTCGCGGCTGAACGTGATGGCGTCCTCCGACCAGTTGAGGAAGGAGGGAGGCGCCTTCTCCGCGGCGAGAACCTCGTGCCACTCCCGCTTGCGCTGGCGGCTGGACATGTCGATGGTCGGTCCCCCGAAGATGAGGAAGACGTTCTCCACGGCGGGGAAGCCGCCGGCGTCGCCATCACCCCCGTCCTTCTTGGCCTCGTCGTCCTTCGCAGCGGCGCGGCCGTAGAACCGCTTGAGCATGTCGCACTGCTCGAGGGTGTGGTTGACCGGCGTTTTGTGGTAGGGACATGGCTTCTTCAGCATGTCGTCGAACACTCTCGGGCCTCGAGGGGCCGCTCGAGGGCTCCGACGAGCCGGGTCAACAGCAAGAGCTTCACCGTCATTGTCGTCGCGCCCCTGCTCGCGTGCCTCGCGGCGAGACTTCTTTCCCTTCTTGCCCCACTTGTTCTTCTGGCGGGGCTCCTTGGACTTGCTGCCCTCCGCGGGTGTGTCGTCCACGCTCTTTCCCTTCTTGCCGTCGAAGATCGCCCCCACCGCCTCTTCGCCTGAGGCAAAGCTGGTGGCGATGTCGAACAGCTCATTCGAGTCGACCGGCGGGCTGCGCCCAAGCTCGCGCACGAGGTCCCGGCATGTGGTGCCTTCAAGGAAGGCGTGCATGATCTCTGATTGTGCCACGCTCGGGAGCTCCGTACAACGCTTGGAGAAACGCCGTATGAAGTCCCGAAGCGATTCGCTGGGCTTTTGGGTGCAAGAGCACAGGTCCCAGGAGTTCCCAGGGCGCACGTACGTGCCCTGGAAATTTCCCACGAACGTGCGGATGAGGTCGTCCCAGTTGTGGATCTGGCTGGCCGGCAGGTGCTCGAGCCACGTCCGTGCCGAGTCGGCGAGGTGCAGGGGGAGGTTGCGGATGATAACGTCGTCGCTAGTGGCTCCGCCCAGCTGACACGCCAGGCGGTAGTCGTTGAGCCACACATGGGGTTCCGTCTCCCCGTTGTACTTGACAATTGTCGTGGGCTGGCGGAAGCGCTAGGGGAAGGTCGCCATGCGGATCTCCCGGCTGAACACGCGGGTTCCCGGGGGCTCCGGCGTCGGTGAGCGGTCCTCATCGTTGTCGTAGCGTCCACCCCATCGAGGGTGGTAGCCCTCTGCCGCCCATGCCTCCGCCTTGTTCGTTCGTCGGGCGTTGATGACTTTGCGGGCGTCGCCATCTCGGGCTTGTCCGCGCGTGTTGAGCAGTCGTTCCCTGGCCGGCGTGCGCCCCGGGTTGGCGGGGCAGTCAGCTACACCGCCCGCGTGTACCGAGGGCTTGGGGCCTTGCGCACCCCCATCGTCCCGTGCGCTCCCCTATTGGCGGATGCGGGACGCTGAGCTTTCGGCCCGCTGGACGGCCGCTTGCTCGATGAGCGCCTGCGCCTCGCAGTGCAGGTTCCGCGCCTCAGGCGTCGAAGGGGCGGGCATGGCTCGCAGCAGTGTTGCAGCGGCGATGAGCTTTTGGCTCGCTCGCGGGGGCGTGTCTGGATTGTTGACGTTGAAGTCAGCGTTGATGCGATCGCGGGCTTGTCTGCCCAGCTCACGCGCTCGTTCGCCGCGCGCGGAGGCTTCCTCTGCGATAGAGGCGCGAAGCAACTGCACCGTGCGGTACTCTTTCGCCAGCTTGGCCTCGAGCTCGCGTGCTTGGGCCAGCTGTGCGTTGATGTCGGCCCCCTTGGTGGTGAGGGGGGAGGGGCGCTTGGCCCCGCAGCCAGGTGCGATCCAGTCCCCAGAGCAGGAGGAACCTCCCCGTCGCCAGCTCCCGTCGTGTCAGCAGCGTTGCCGGGTCGTTGGCGATGACAATGCAGCACTCCCGCGCGGGGTCGTAGCTCCCGGCACTGGAGTCGTTGGAGTAGCCGAACCAGTAGTCTGCGGCGTCGAGGAACCGCCTGAACATCACTGGGTCCGGCACGCCGGAGAAGTCCCACTCCGCGTATCCATGTGAGGTGGCGGGTGGCAGTGCGTCGACAGAGCCTAGGGATGACTCGTCGCCGGCGGAGGCGCTAGGGTCCCTGGCAACCAAGACGTGGCGGCCAGGGGGAACCCTGCACATCGTGGTGTTAGTGTTGGCGTTGGCGACGTAGGCCGCCGTGGCGCCGCGCAGACCGATGGGGAAGTGTGGTCCGGAGACTGAGCGCTCCCCCGCTGGGGCGGTGACCGTCGCGCCGGTGGGCGCGTCGCGTTGCGAGGCGACGCGCGCGGCATGCCGGCGCTCCGACCACGCCCCCGACGCGAGCGCCGGCCGGAGCGACGGCGGCGTCGTGGCGCCGATGGACCCGCAGCGTCCGTGCTGGTGGGTGTTGGTGTCGTGGCGATGCATGCGGCGGCGACCAGGGGGGTCTGGCTTGGCGCCCCGCGTGGAGCTCCTCACGGTTAGCGAGGCGCATCAGGTAGTCGTTCCCCGTGGCCTAAAAGTTCAGGCCCCCGAACCGGATTTCGAATCCGGCGGAGAGGGGGTCCGAGCTGCCCATGGAGTAACGCTGACCGCGGTACTCGGTGCAAATCACCATCGAGAGAGCTGATGATGGGTTGACCTTCAGCGTGCCGAGCCCCACGGTGGGCGCCAACTGTCGGTGCAGAATGTAGTCCCGACACTAACTAGTAGTAAGCGTTGAGATCTGTCTCTCGATGGTCGGTGCTAAGCAACTAAAGACACTTGGTTTATCCTGGTTCCGGCCGGGGCCGTACGTCCAGCAGGGGTGTGCTCGAGGCACTGTATTGCTTCGCACCGGGGTGCCTGTAGTGGGGCGGCTACAAGCATGGCGGGAGAGGAGGCGTGGCCTCCAAGTCCCAAGTGGAGCGATTGAGGCGAGTGCCAATATCGTGGGGAAGACGGGGAGCGTGTGAGCGATCGCAGCCCGTGGTCCCGTGTCTGATGTCTTCTCCCTCCGCGGCGAGGGGGATCACCTTCCTTTTATAGACCAAGGAGAGGGTGATTTACAGGCATGCTGCACTGTTTAGCTACGTGTGGAGGTATGGTGTACAGTGCCGGGGAGTTGGCGGTCATCCTGGCGAACCTTGCTCCGCTCTCGGCATCGTGGCGTGCCCTGTACTTGAACAAGGGCGGTTTTGAGGGTGAAGGCATAGTGGTTGACCGGGGCGCCTCCATGCGGGCTCGAGGAAGCCGTTGACGGTGATCCGTATGGGGCACAGTGGCAGGCGTGGCGGCGTCCCGTCCCCGCGTGCCCAACGGCGTTGGGGTGGTTGCAGCAGTGCACGGCGTGGCGGCGCGGGGGCGGAGGATGGCCGCACGGGACGGCGGCCGACGGGGATGGCGCTCCCGCCAGCCTGACGTCACGGTCGACCCCCGCGAGTCACGACGGGGAGGGTTCGAGGGTGCGACCGGCCCCCCTTCGAGGGCGTGGTGCGTTAGCCGTATAGGAGTGGGCGGCGCAGTGTCACGGAGCTGACACCGGCCTCGTCGCACAGTCCCCACAGTGGCGGCGATGGGATTCCCCTAGGGAGTTGGCGGAACAGCGCCGTGGCGTGATTCCCAGGCGCGTGATGGTGCGGCTCTGCTGTGTCAGAGCATTAAATGCTCGTACCCGCGTGCGGGAGCAGGTGCACTCGTGAGGGAGCCTCGAACGAGGCAGAGCCCGCTCGAGGGAGGCGGGGACCCTCGAGCGAGGCGGAACCCGCTCGAGGGGGCGTGGCCCTCGAGCGAGGCGGAACCCGCTCGAGGGGGCGTGGCCCTCGAGCGAGGCGGAACCCGCTCGAGGGGGCGCTTGATTGGGCCACTTTGGTGGGCCACGGGGGCCACCGCAGCGTGGGTGCGTGCTTAGGTTAGAGGTGTGTTTTTTTTTGTTTTTTGCAGGTTTTAAGCAGGATTCCCCCGGTTTTTTAGGGGACCCTCACGGCTGTCCCCGACAGCCTTGGCTTGTCACCATCTCCAATATCTATTTCTTCCAATTTGTCAGCCGACATAAATCCACGTCCTAACTTCCCATTAGTTCCATCAATTGGATTCTCCATTAAAAATTGCTATAAGAGCCAACTGCTTGAATCGACTGTTGATCACTGCTGACTGGTTCAACAGGACCTTCACCCCAGTCCTTGCCTGAGAAGCAATCTATACCTTGATACTCCCAGAAGGCTGGTTCCACGTTAGCCACGCTTACTGAATCATCCGCTTGGACGACCTCTACATCATCATCCACCCCGTCGGTGCGGAATATGGTCCCGACACTAACCGGTAGATAACGCCTAGGTCTATCCCTCAATGGTCGATGCTAAGCAACAAATGACACAAGGATTTATCTTGGTTCCGGCCGAGGGGGCCGTACGTCCAGCGGTGGTGTGCTCGTGGCACTATATTGCTCGGCCGGGGGTGCTTGTAGTGGGGCAAATACAAGCAAGGCGGGAGAGGAAGCGTGGCTCCCAAGTCCCCGGTGAGTAGGCGAAGATGTTGTGGGAGAATAAGAGAGTGAGTGCACGGTGCGCTGCGTTCCTTCGGATCCGTCCCCCGCGGCTGGGGGCTCGCCTTCCCTTTTATAGGCCAAGGGAGCGGCGAGTTACATGCACGCCGCGCTACCTAGCCGCGTGTGGGAGCACGTCGTGCTACGGTGTAGAGCGGGCGACCGTCCGGTCGATCTTCGCTGCGATTCGGCCATGATGGCCTACCTTGTACCCGAACGGTGGCGGTTCGAGGGTAGGAGGCGGCGGATGGCGATGGCGTCCCCGATAGGCTTCGAGGGGGGTGCGATGATGGCCGGTACGGGGCACGGGGAGCGGGCGAACGGCGTTCCTTCCCAATGAGCTCGCGGTGGTGGGGTGGTTGCTTGCGGTGTTCGGGCGTGCGCCTGCGGAGTCGGGGGCGTGTGCCGCGCGCGCGTGGGTACGGCGGCCGCGCGCGTTACGGTGGCCGGGATGGCCACCCACCGCCTAGCGTCCCTCACCCTAACTGCGGGGTCACGGGGAAAGTGGAGTCGAGGGGTGCGCCGGCCCCCTCTCGAGGGTCGAGCGCGTTAGCCGTACGGTGGCGTGCGCGCGGTGTCATGGGACCGACGCCGGCCGTACCGCACGGTCCACCCCACGGTGGCGGGGATGGGCTCCTCCCCTGGGGAGTTGGTGCGGCGGCACCGGGGCGTGAGCCCCCGGCGCATGATGGCGCCGTCCGCGGCGTCGGGGCGTTAAATGCCCAAGTACGGGGCCGGCGCACGCGTGCGGGGCGCCCGTGAGCGTGGCGGGCCCCGGCCGAGGGTGGAACGAACCCTCGAGCGAGGGCGAGGCCCGCTCGAGGGGGAGCGAGCCCTCGAGCGGGGGCGGGACCGCTCGAAGGAAGGGGTCGCCCCTCGAACGGGGCGGAACCCGTTCGAGGAGGGGGGGTTGCCCCTCGAGCGGGGCGGAGCCCGTTCGAGGGAGGAGTGTACCCTCGGGCGGGCGGAGCACTGCTCGAGGGGTCTCATAGGCGAGCTGTCTTGGTGGGCCTCCGAAGTCCTGCTGCATGGGCCACGTCCGCATGGTTAGTTCTGCATGGTTAGGCTTAGTTCATTTTGATGCGGGAATTTAAGTGAGGGTTCCCCCATTGTTTGAGGGGACCCCTAGGGCGGTCCCCGAAGGCTGGTTCCACGTTAGCCTGAGAAGCAATCTATACCTTGATACTCCCAGAAGGCTGGTTCCACGTTAGCCACGCTTACTGAATCATCCGCTTGGACGACCTCTACATCATCATCCACCCATTGAACAAGCTGTTGATGCATGGTAGATGGAATACAACAGTTTGCATGGATCCAATCTCTTCCAACCAGCAAGCTATATGCCCCTTTGCCTTCAATGACAAAGAAGGTCGTAAGCAGACTCTTAGATCCAATCATCTAATCCACATGCACACAGCCCTTGGTGTCTGAAGGATTTCCAGCAAAATCATTCAAAACTATGCTTGTTTGCGTCAAATCTCCAGGGCCCATGCCAAGCTTCCTGAATGTAGTGTACGGCATCACATTGACCGCAGCTCCACCATCAACGAACATCTTGATCAATGGCTTCCCATTGACATATCCTCTCAAGTACAGCGGTCTCATGTGCCGATTCTTGGCTGGCTTGTCAAAAGTAGCTTGCTTGGCTAACACTAATTGTGCCATCAGCCCAAATTGCTCAGCCTCATCAATGTCTGGCGACGCCTCCTCCTGCACAATCTGATTAGCTGGAGCCATGAATTCATTCGGCAAGAAGCATACCATGCACGTAGGAGCCGAACGACCAGATCCATCAGGCTTGTCTTTTGGACGCCACACCTGTTTCCTCTTGATTCCGGCCTGTTTCAACTCTTGATTCCTCAAGCGTTGAACCCTTCTCTTTTGGCTTCTCCTCAAACCAGGCGGGCACCATTGTCCTTTCTTCCAGACATACTCACGATCTTCTTCTTCTTCATGATCAACCCATCTGTGATCAGCATATATTTTCCTTGGTTGATCATTAATTTCATTTACTTTTATGCGCCGACCGTCACTAGGATGCATCCTTCCAATTCTTTCATGGACGGATCGGCGATTGACAGTATCCTGCCTGTACTCAGTATATTTGTCACTACATTCGGGACAATTGTTCAGCGTGGGGAGCTTTAAACCTTTGTTCCAGCAATGTCTGAAGAAAGCACATCCCCAATGCGCGGGGTCTTGTTCTCGTGCATATTCTTCTCATTCTTTCTTGTGCACTTCTTCCTCATATCTTCGCTTCTCTTCCTCATACTTTTGTTTCTTGTAGCACTCCTTTTCTTGCTGACGCTGCCATTTGTTGAGGAGAATACGCGAAGTCACCCTGGGTTTAGAGGATTCCCCGACTTCAATTTGACTTTTCAGGATGCGAGGCTCACCCTTGTGGATTTGTTCAACTGTCACTTGTCGAGCAGGGTCAACTGAGCCATCCTGTTTTGCCTTTGCTAAAGTCAAAACCTTCACTTTTCCTTTCTCCTCAGCAGTCACCATGTTGACTGAGAATCCAATCATGTTCTGAGGAAAAGGATTGCCATCTAATTTCATCTTATTATCAAATTTTAGATGATCTTCTTGGATAGCCTTTCGAATTCTCATCCTGAAAACCCTGCATTCATTGATGGAGTGAGAATTCCTGTCATGAAGCCCACAGTATTTCTTTTCTTTCACTCCATCAGGCCGAAGCATAGAATGCCCATCTGGCAATTTGATTCAGCGTTCCTTTACGAGGAACTCAAAGAGCTTATCAGCCTTGGTCACATCAAAATCATAGGTGCCCTTAGCTTGCTTGATCCACCTTTGATTCACTGTTAATGGCTCTTTGCTCCACACTATTTCAGCTGCAGCTATTTCCTCTTCATCATCAAATTCCTCTCCCCGATCTGCCCTTTCGAGGAATTGATTATATATGTCAGCTATATCACTGTGTTTGACGAACCTGGAGTCTTTCTTGAAACCATAAGCTTGGTTGCTCATCAATGACAGCCTGTGCGACAGCTGGCCAAGATTATCAAACTCCATGCCGAATAGCTTTACCCGAATAGCTGGCAACATTCCTGCTACAGCCATCTCAACCAATTGATCATCTGGTAGGTTCAAAGAGAAACACATGTTTTTTGTTTCTCTGAACCTCCTGAGGAATTCCATGGGTGTCTCATTATTCCTCTGCCTCAGGGTAGTTAGATCAATTAGCTTCTTCTCATTACTGCCAATGAAATAATAAGCATGAAACTTCTGCTCCAAATCCTTCCAGGAGCAGATTGATTGAGCAGGCAAAGAAGTGAACCATGTAAAGGCTGGGCCTATCAATGATAAGGATAAATATCTGATCCTGAATGCCTCATCAGCAGAAGCTTCCCCAAGCTGCACCAAGTATCGGGCTATGTGTTCCACAGTACTGGTATCATCTTGCCCAGAAAACTTTGTGAGATCTGCAGGAACTTTCACTCTGTTCGGTAATGCTACCCTATTATACCATTCTGGGAAAGGAGGTGTATACATGTGCCCTTGGTTTTTAGGTTTTAGACCGAATTGATTTTGAAGCACATCGGTCATTCTCTACATCAGGAGATCAATATTGACGTCTTGATTCCCTGGTCCTCCAACAGGCATCCCTGTAGCACCACCATATCCAGGATTCGGGAGAGCATCAACAGCACTTTAATCCATGAACTCCGAATACCCGGTACCGTACATGTTCTTCTGCAAACTGTTATTTGCTGGGGCTATCCTGTAAGTAGAATCAGGTTGAACTCTAGGAGTGCCAAACGCCATCTCTCCATATGTACGTGGATTAGGTATTGCTTGACGAGGATTTGGTCGAACTGGTTGGCTATCCACGTGTTGAGTTGGCTGACCACTCATGCTCTGTGGAAGCGGTTGAACACTTGTATCTGACGAACTGGTTGGCCAGCGACAGCAGCACTTGATTCTCCTTCAAAATGTTTATCCACGCTTGGGCCAAAGATACCAGTCATCATCTGTCAGAAGCTATTCAAAAATGCAGTATTGTGCCTAGCCATTATGTCTTCCAACGTTTTCTGCACCATGCCAAAAACTTCTTGTTTTTCTTCAACAGTTGTTGTATCAGGTTCTCCTGGCATTAGAACCCTTGGCATGTCTGACTTGAGGAATGGCACACCACTCCTATTTTTGGAAAACGACATTAGACACTTCTGCTGAAATTGCTCAATGGCTTCCTTCAGTTGCAATTGCTGTTCTGTAGACAGCTCCTCGAAGGTGACATCCATGACATCTTGGATATCAGGCATCTTGATCAAAAGAATGTCCCACCAGGCGTGCCAAAAAGTGTGTTGATTTTCCCCGGACTACAGCAAGCCGAACAAACTGGCTCCTGATCAAGCTGGCTTAACACATCAGGAGATCAATATTGACGTCTTGAACAAGCCGAACAAGCCGAACCAGGCAACCCATCCATCCGGACTACTTTCCATTTTCCCCGCTCTTTTGTTTAGATTTTCTTCATGATTTTTGTTGACGTAAAATCAGCACCTCACGCCAAGCACACAGCAAGCCGAACAAGCTGACTTAACACACGTTGCCGAATCCAAAGCGTGCCAGTCAATTTTCCCTGAAACTGACAAAGGATGAAAACAGTTAGATAAAACCTGGAACTTGTCGGGTGGTACCAGACAGTTCCGTATTTACGGCTACAAAGCCAATCAAAACGACATATAGCTACAACAAGCTATCTGTCGGCAAACTGAGCATCATTCGGGAACTTTAGAACATGTAAACACGGTATAGCCGAATGCATGACCTAAGCATGATGATAGATCGATATTTTTCTAAACGGCATTATAACACATAACCATGACCGATTATCAAGGATAAATCACAATAAAATAAATAAAGGCGAAGCATGATTATAAATTTGCAGTAAACATGCATGCATAGGCCAAAAGCACTAGTCTACCGCATGTCTAGGTACTTTCAAACCCGTCGAGCGTGACACCAAACAAGTTAATCCACCGCATGATACGACTTGTTTGAAACCACGCCACCAACCAAGAATAGATCAATCCACCACATGATACAATCTAAACATGGAAGGCTAAAAGCATACATTATTTAAAACAAGCTTATGAACATGTTTCACTCGTGGCAGAGTTGCCGAATACAGTTGTACAGCCGATTCGGGTTCCGTGGAGAAGGAACAAACTATGCTAAATCGACACGCTTGAACCCGCAACACGTGGCAATCTAGATTGATTTAAGTTCGGCTATTAAAGAGCACGTGATCCATCCACCACATCAAGTTAAGGATTTGAACATACATCATATGGATCGTAAACAAAATAGAGCCGAATCTAATCAATCTAAATTGGGCAATAAGAGTGTTACATGAATTAAACATAAAGCAAAATTTAAAGTAACACATGGTAACTTAATGAATCTATTAGA
The DNA here is from genome assembly GCA_947561735.1 of Cenchrus americanus. NCBI lineage: Eukaryota > Viridiplantae > Streptophyta > Magnoliopsida > Poales > Poaceae > Cenchrus > Cenchrus americanus. The sequence goes on from OX387240.1 coordinate 201,762,293, forward strand.
TCTTGCCAAATCTAATAGAGCCGATAACTAGCTCCAAGCTAGATCTTAGCCTACCGCATGGCTCATGATCTAACAAGAAACCCTCTTGAACCAAGCTTAAATCCACCGCATGATACTAAGCATGGTAGCAAGACTACTTGCATCACGGTCTAAATCCACCGCATGATACTAGACATGATACAGGGTTGTCGGTACTTACTGAGGTCGACGGATCGATGATTCCTCTCGAAGAACTCGACAACTCGACTAAAGGACTCGAAAGGTGGCATGGGGCCGGTTTGTTGTGAAAATGTTCGATCACTATTACAAACATTAAGGGTTTATATTTATACCCTTGTCCTAACATGACTCCTAGTCGACCACGATTACATCATTTACTGCCTAAATTAATGCCCCGACGCCAATGTCCGTCTTGAACCCGTCATCAATTCGTCTCTTCTTTACATTCAGGCCACGTCATCACGTATTCCCAAATGCTTCCTCTTTCAAGCGCGAAACAGCCCTTCTGCTGAATGATGGCGTGCTCCCGACCGCAGGCATCTTTACCGAATGCTTTGAGGAAAATTTCCTGTCGAATGGTGTTTTTCTTACCAAACTTGTCCTACAAGTCATTCTCTTTCCTGTCCAATTTTTAGTGTTAACAATTTTGTAGAGAATCTGATCTCTGGTTGTATGGAAGCATTCATGATTGTGTCGATTTTTTCTCTTGGCTCGAGTGATTTTCGTGCCTTTTTTGATAATTTGTGGCAGTTTCGTGCGCGTCTCGATTCGTCGATTCTGAGGCGTTTGTGTTCGGATTTCTTGGTGGGGATCATGGATAGATGTCTTGTGCATTTTTGTGCTTGATCTTGACCCCTCAAACTCCGGATTTGGCCTCCGTTTCGAGGATTTCGATTGGAACCCTAGCTTTTTGGTGGAGCTCGATTGTGATTCGATTCCCAACGTTTTAGTTGGTTTGAGGCCTCAAGTTTTTGGGCAAAGCATCCCCTAGGGACGCTTCACACATCCCCAAAATCTTGTCTCAATTTGGGAGATCCATGGAGGATTAGGGGTAGTTTTGCTCGCACTCCCGAGTTCGCCCCGCTCTTTCCTGAGGAACCAAGTTGAGAAGTACCTTGGTTCGTGTGTGATGAGTGATTGACCGGATGGTTTGAAGCTTTGTGTGTGTAGTGTTGAGTTGTGTTGTGTGTGTTTTATTTTGTGTATTTACCTTATTGTTTATGTGGTGTGTTGTCAATGCACTCGTGAGGAGTGGTTGACAACGTTGTGTGAACCGACTCTTGGCCTAGTATTGCGGATGTTGGTTGCGGCTTGGTTTGCGTTGGTGCGGGTGAAGAACGGGGCGCGAAAGGTCTTAGCCTTGCGGGGCCTCCGAGGAGTGGAGAGACAAGTAGGCTTGGTTCGAGGGACCCGGTGGCCGACGGGATCGAGTGCGAGCCGCATGGTGCAAGAAGAGCAAGACGAAGTCGTGGACATGGAGCCGGTGCATCGGTGGTGGCCAAGTCAAGGAACGAGGCAAGAGCGAGTAGACCGTCCGGCGCCGGAGGTGAAAGGCTTGGCGGGCTCGACGCTTGGCGTGGTGAGGCCGGGCCGTGTACGCGGGGTTTGGTGGTTTGGCCACAAAACCATCGGAGAAGGGTTTCTCGGTTTGGGCCTCAAAACCGAGCCCGAGGGCCCGGCGTGACGGAGACGGTATCCGGGTGCGTCGGGAAGCTTCGAGGCGGGCGACACGCGGCATGATCTAGGTGCTTGCGTCGGGAGGACGTGAAGGCCGATGGATGTGCGGCCGTCCGATGGTGAACTTCATGTGTTGACCAAAACGCCCCTGTGTGGGCTTGTGTTGTACTCCTAGTGTAGGGGCACTTCGGTCTTTTCCGGAGGGCCTATATATAGGAGGAGGGGGCTGAATTTTCAGCCAACTCTTGGGCTAGAGGTGTTGTACTCTTTCATTTTGGAGTGCTTTGGGAGAGAGGGAGAGAGGTGAGAGTGGCTCTTTGATTGGAGCTTTTTGCCATCTTAGATTTGGTTTCTAGGAGTGACTTGTAATCGTTTGGACAAGATATTCATAGTGATTTCATCCTCTAAATCTTGTGCTAATCTTTCTATTCCCGAATTTCTTTTATTGCTTTTTCGGAGCTCTTTTTGTGTTATTTTCGTGCTTGTTTTGGTGCCTTTGTTCTTGGTGTGATTCCGCGGATTTGAGTGGGTTTCTCCCCAGCATTTCTTTGAGGGAAACATGGATGGATGTCTAGTGCATCTTTGTGATTGATCTTGTGCCCTCAAACGCCGGAAACCACTTCGATTCAAGGATTTTCGTTCGGTGCTCTAGCTTTTGGTGGTGTTCAAAGGATCCGCGATTCCCGATGATTTAGGGAGTTAGGAGACAAAATTTTTGGGGTATAGCATCCTTGGTTGACGCTTTACATGTCCCCAAACTCTTGTCTCAACGACTACTATCGTTAGGGAGATCCGGTGATGAATTGGGAGTGTTGACTTTCGGGGTCGAGCGGTTTTCGGTTCGTTCGTGCACGGCGGACGGTCCGCGAGGGCCGGGCGGACGGTCCGCGTGTACGGTGTTCTTCGCGTGTTCTTCGTGTTCTTGCGCGCCTTTGTTTTCGATCCGGTTTGGCTTTTGGTTTTTGTTGCGCCGTTTGCGGACGGTCGGGCTTGAGTAGCGGACGGTCCGCGGGTGGCGCGGACGGTCCGCCGGCCTCGGCGGACGGTCCGTTTTCTCGGGTCGCTTCGGTGTTCCGTGTGCTTTAACGGACGGTCCGCGGTGTACGGCGGACGATCCGCGGGGTTGGCGCGGACGGTCCGCGAGAGCAGCCGGACGGTCCGCGAGGCTCCGCGCGGACGGTCCGCCCCTCTGGCCGGACGGTCCGCCGAGCTCGCGCGCTTTGCCTCTTGGTTCGATTCCTCCCTTCCTTTTTCTAGTGCTTCCGCGTGTGCTTCAAGGAATCGTTCCTAGGACTAGAGGTTGATCCATAACCTCGTGGTCTTGGCGATTGGTGTGTGATTCGATCCATCGCTTGTGTGTGACCGGGATTTGAGTAGGGCATAGGCCGGGTTCTTTGGGAAGAATTTTTACCGGCTCCTATTCACTCCCCCCCCTCTTTAGTCGCCATCTGATCCTTCAATTGGTATCGTAGCTGGTTGTGGATTCTTTTGGCTCTAACAAGTCTTGAATCCATAGGGTGACTAGAGGAAAGAGGTGCTTTTGCTTGCGACCTTGGTTTGCGCGTTTTGAGTCCGACGATTTGGAGTTGTGCCCTTGGAAAACCATAACTTGAGATACCTTCAGTAAAACGGGCATAACTTTTCGCTCGGTGCTCCGTTTTGGCTCAAATTTTTACAGCGGTTTCGTGACCCCATTTGTAGGTGATCCAAAATGATCTAGGTCTTCAAAAATTCAGAAAAAATCAACAAGATAATTGAAAAATCCTCATTTAAGTCTTTTGTGGCTTTGTCTTGTTTCTTCTGGATTTTCTCTAGACTTCATTTCACCTTATTTTGAGCTGAAATTTTTTGTGCCTCTATCTTTGGTGCTCCTTGTTCAGTGGTAAAATTTTGGGAAAAAGATAAGATTTTTTGCTATTGAACTCGTCAGTAGTTGTTAGAGAATTGAGGCTTTTTGAGTGCTTTCTTTGCATCGTTGCTTGTTCCTCGAGTTTGCTTTCGACTAATCCTAACCGGTACCTTGATTATGGCACCAAGTTCTTCTCCTTGTGGTTCCTTGAGCGGGGAGGAGTATGGCGGTTGAGGCGGAAGCCGGAGTGGAGGAGATGATATCTCTCATTGAGGACTATCGAGATGGTGACATCAAGAAAGGCGAGCTCTACCACAAGCTAGGAGGCATGAACCAAGGTACACTTGCCAAAGCTATCTTGATCCTATGCAATAGGTTGGATGTTTGTGAGCGTGATTGTGGAGACTTGCATAGGAGAAACATAGATTTGTGTGATGCCTTGCGTAGGAAAAATGAGAAGATTAAATGCTCTCTTACTAGGTTGAAATGTGGTATGGCTCATTGGAGGTCTTGTGCTTTGAATTCTTGCACTTCTTGTAACACCATGCATGCTGAAAATGATGCTTTGATTGCTTCCATTGCATGCTTGAAATCTGAAATCAAGGTGTTAAATTTCAAAGCTTCTTTGCCTTGCAAATCTTGCGATGCCTTGTGTGCTGAAAATGAGAAATTAAAAGATGAAATTAGTTGGCGCAAAATGCATGTTGAAGCTTTTAGAAGAGCATGCGACAATCTTGATTTTGAGAATGATGAATTGAGATCATCTCTTGCTAACTTGCAATCTGAAATTGACTTGTTGAAATCCAATGCTTCTATGCCTTGCAACTCTTGTGTTGTTTTGAATGATGAGCTTGATATGGCTAGGAGTAAGATTGCTGTGTTAGAGACAAGTGCTTCTTTACCATGTGTTTCTTGTGAGTCTTTGCATGCTGAATTTAATGAATTAAAATTGACTCACACCACATGTGTAGATGATCTTGAGCATGCTAGGGCTGAAATTTGTGATATAAAATCCATGCCTTGTAACAAGTGTTCTTTGTTGCTGGTTGAGGATGCTTGCCATACTTCTTGCAATGATGATAATGCTTTGCGAGATGTAAACGATGTTGCTTGTTCATGTGATTTCGTTTGCACCTCATGCATTGATTTGGAAAGTGAAGTTTTGGCTTTGAAAAAGATGCGCGAGGATATGAGCGCTAAGTTGGTTGAGCATGATGAGATGAGTGCCAACCTTGAGAAAGAAAATGAACTCTTGCGTACCACATATGCTAAATGCATTGAAGAAGAAATCAATAATTTGAGAAATATGACATGTGGCACTTGTGAGCGCCTCAAGTCTCAAAATGAGGTTTTGCGCGAAGGTGCAAGAGTCTTTGTGCCAAGGGTTTGGATTCTCACTTCTCGTGTCACTCCGATGTTGATGCTTCTAAATTTGCTTCTTCTAAACTCGGAGTCGACTTCTTCTCTTGAGTGTGAGTCTTTGGATGCTAGTAAGTGTGCTAGTCCTTTGGATAGCTCTCCCATAGCTACTCCTAAGCTTGTTGCTTCTTCCGGTGTTGCCCAAGGTGATTTGAATGGAAAGGGTGCCTCCCACATATTTGGAACTCATATTCCCAAGCCGAGGTTCCAATGCACCTTTTGCAAGAAGGATGGGCATACCATTGAGTTTTGCTTTCGCCGTGTGAAGCACGAGCGACGTGTGCGTGCCAAAGCTTTTAAGAAGCCACGTGGCCTTGCTCATGGCACGTGTGATTCTAATGTGGACACCAAGTTGGATGTTGGGGTTGATGCTACATGCTCTAAGTCACAAGGGACTTCCCACTTACAAGAGAATGGTGATTCATCCACTCGGACCGTGCCTCTCGATAGGCCTTTGTACCATTGCTCTTACTGTGGGAAGGATGGGCATAAAGAGAGTTTTTGCTACCGCCGGGCAAGGAGAATACGGCGAGGAGGTGCCTCTAGGCCTTTGGTTGTTCATAGCCCTTCTCATGGCATGAACACTTGTGAGCCTAAGAAGGCGCGATTTGTGGATGGGTTTTATGACACTCTTTCTAGTGAATTAGGCCATGCTCGTGGACATGCTTCTAGTGTTTCTTGTGTTGGTCCGCGACATGCTTCCCGTGGTGCTTGTGTTGGCTCTTCTCCTACGACCCCAGAAGGATCTTTGCCTTTTTGCTTGTGGTAGCACTCGACTTTCTTCGCGAGTGACTTCTTTGAGGCATGGTTCCAAGGGTGTTCGAAAGACTTTTCATTCCAACCGGCATTTGCCTCATGCTAACCCACATGATAGTTTGTGTGCACCACTTACCCGTGTGACCAAATCTTGGATTCCCAAGTACGTGCTTGCTAACCCTTTGGGATCCAAGGCTCGGTCTTTCTTGTCTCCTTGTGTGTAGGTATGGAGATGCGGTTGGAGAACATGAGCTCAATGGAGACATGATAGTTCTCCACACCATTTTGGATGGCTCTTGAAAGCCTTTGTACACATGTATAGTGAGTTTTCTTTTCCCCTTGTACTCTCTTGTATATACTTGTGTCTTGCTTGTGTGAAAACCATGGTAGGCTAGCCACCTTGTTCATGATAGCTTTGTGATCTTGAATATCTATCTTGCTATCTTTGTATGATTTTATGGTGGATGTTATTTATGAACATTATGTCATGTTGTTCATTCATATCATGTTTGTCTAGCTTGATGGTACCTTTCTTGTTAGCATGTTTGTCCCCCATGTATCTCTTGTCATGCTAGCTTTGTAATATATGTTGGTGGATGATCCATGTGATCTTGTATCATGCCTTTGTTTAGTTCTTGTATATTGTTTCGCATGTTGTTCTTTGGTATCATTTTGGTTTAGTGTTGTACCTTGTTGACATACTTGCTTGCCCATGCTAATTCATATTTGTGGAATCATGTTACAATGCTCTATTTATGTTAATTGATATTATCAATGCATTGTGTAGCATGTTGTGAGCCTTCCTTGGAGTTTTGGGCTTGTCTTGTCTTCGAGTTGTGTTGTTGTTCCTCTTTTCGGTTGGTTTTAGAGTTTTTCCTTGCTCTTCCTTTTCCTAGCTTTTGCCTTGTTAGTTGCCCTTGGTTGAGGGGGAGCTTGGCTTCTTTTGATAGGGAATTTGATTCCAAGAAGGGTTGTGGCTTTTTGGGCAGTCTTTGTGATCCTCCAATTGGTATTCCTTCAATGGTATTCAATTGGGATCTTTGAGGTTTTGCAATTGGTACTTTTTCTATGGTACTCAATTGGGACCTTTGGTGGCTCTTCTCTTGCTTGGAGCGATTCTTGGTTGGTGTGTTCCCTTTGTGAGCTTTATTGGTGTTAAGTCAAGTTCCTTGTCTCCTTATGCATTCTGCATTGCATTTGTATCATATATCATGATGTATAGACTTTGGTAGGTTTGACATTTGTGTCTCGCATTCTGTCATATATCATGTTCCTTTTGATGTACATATCTACCTCTGTTGCATTTGTATCATATTGCATTTTAGGATGATGAGCTTCTTCCATATGCCTCATTTGAGTTTCTCTGGCTACTTGTGAGATATTGGTCATGTGTGTGGAGAAATGGCTATGTGAGGCTATGCTCTTGGAATATTTGAGATATATGTGTTGTGAGATAGCCTTTTTGAATCAAATGCTAATCTTGACTAAATTTGATGAAATGTGCTCCACTCATGTGTAGTAGTATATCCATGTCACTTTTTGGTCTAAATGTGCCTTTCATGCTTAGATTGTGCTTGGATGTCTCTTTCTTGCATTTGGGCCAAAGGCCGATATCATTGTGAATGTTTAGCCTATGTTGCATTCATGGAGGAGCATAAGCTTCTTTTTGCCGCAAAGGTACTTCATGTACCATGAAATGAATTAATCTTGAAAAGAAGTGTGTATGCTTGAAAAATGCTCCCTACATCATGTTTATGCTTAAAATGTCTTATCTTTCACGCATGGGTGCAAAACATGTTGCATGATGTTCACCAGTGGAGAAGTCTCCCCGAAGTGGACACATGGCTCATGAGCTTTGACATGACATGCTTTGCTTTATGGGTGTTTGCCATGATCTTTTGCTGAGAATTTGATATCCTTGTATGATCTTTGAATGGTATGCATGTTTGTGGCTCAAGTGTGACATGGATAGGCCTTTACATTTGAAGTGAGCCATCTTTTGATATAATTATTCAAATCTGAAAATTTGCTTTGTCACATGCCTATATTTCCATATATTACTTGTGGCAATGCTTTGACTATGTTATGATCCATATATGTGCTCTTTGTCTCATTTCTAGCCTTTGTCACTAAATTTGGCCTATTTGAGAAGCTCATGTAGATGTTTATATGCTTTGTTTTGCATTTACGCATTTTCACCTTGCTTCATACATTGTCAACAAAGGGGGAGAAGAGGTGAGCTTAATGAAAAATTCGAAAACGCATTTAAAATTTGGGAGTTTGCTCCACTTGTTCGGGGGAGCTTGCATTTGTGTAGGGGGAGCTTTGGTGAGTCTCCGTGTTTGCTCGAGTTGTGCTTTGGTGGTTGCTTTTTGCTCTATCACGTGTGTTTAGGGTGAGCTTTGTATGCTCTTTGTCCCTAGTGCATGTGTTTAGGGGGAGCTTGTGAGCTTGGTGTGCTCTTTTCTCTATCTCATGAGTTTAGGGTGAGCTTTGTATGCTCTTTGTCCCTAGTGCATGTGTTTAGGGGGAGCTTGTGAGTTTTGTGCTCTTGTGCGGTGGTGTTGAGCCCCTTTGCCTCTCCTTGAGGAGCGGCGGTTGACGTATGTTTTCGTTTATCACATGATTGGTGTTGAGCCCTTTGTGCCTCTTCTTGAGGGATCGTGTGATTTCGCTTGTCCATGATCGGTGTTGAGCCCTTTGTGCCTCTTCTTGAGGGATCATGCATTCTTGTCTCGGTTGTGTCGAGCCGTTGCCCATGTCTTTGGGGACCGAGACATTGAGTTGGCCTTTGTGGTTTCTCTCATGCCAAGTGACCTTGTTCTTTGCTCTTGTGTGGTTTTCTTTCACTTGGATGAGGTGTTCGGTCTTTGCCCTCTCAAACCATTTCTTTGTGCTCACTTGTTGTCAATCCGCTCCTCAAGGGGGAGAAATTTGGAAAATCAAGTTGATATGAACCTTGATTTGATGGTGATGAGCGGTTGACGGGTGTTTTGGTAAGAGTTCTATGGCACTTTGGGTTGAGTATTTTGGTTTGGTGGCTTTTAGGGATTGCATGTTGGTAGTGTGTCTCTTCGATTGCGCTTAGCCTTGTGCTTGCTTTGGTTTCGAGAGGAATTTGTCAGAGCATGCTTTTATCCCTTCTCACTTCAAGTCGCCTTTTGTTTGCTTTTTATTTGCTTTGTGGCGCTTGAATGAGTTCTTGTTTGCTTTTTGATCTTCTTTTGTCAATGCACTCATCAAGGGGGAGATTGAGGAACCAAGTTGAGAAGCACCTTGGTTCGTGTGTGATGAGTGATTGACCGGATGGTTTGAAGCTTTGTGTGTGTAGTGTTGAGTTGTGTTGTGTGTGTTTTATTTTGTGTATTTACCTTATTGTTTATGTGGTGTGTTGTCAATGCACTCGTGAGGAGTGGTTGACAACGTTGTGTGGACCGACTCTTGGCCTAGTATTGCGGGTGTTGGTTGCGGCTTGGTTTGCGTTGGTGCGGGTGAAGAACGAGCGCGAAAGGTCTTAGCCTTGCGGGGCCTCCGAGGAGTGGAGAGACAAGTAGGCTTGGTTCGAGGGACCCGGTGGCCGACGGGATCGAGTGCGAGCCGCATGGTGCAAGAAGAGCAAGACGAAGTCGTGGACATGGAGCCGGTGCATCGGTGGTGGCCAAGTCAAGGAACGAGGCAAGACTGAGTAGACCGTCCGGGCGCCGGAGGTGAAAGGCTTGGCGGGCTCGACGCTTGGCGTGGTGAGGCCGGGCCGTGTACGCGGGGTTTGGTGGTTTGGCCACAAAACCATCGGAGGAGGGTTTCTCGGTTTGGGCCTCAAAACCGAGCCCGAGGGCCTGGCGTGACAGAGACGGTATCCGGGTGCGTCGGGAAGCTTCGAGGCGGGCGACACGCGGCATGATCTAGGTGCTTGCGTCGGGAGGACGTGAAGGCCTGATGGATGCGCGGCCGTCCGATGGTGAACTTCATGTGTTGACCAAAACGCCCCGTGAGGGCTTGTGTTGTACTCCTAGTGCGGGGGCACTTCGGTCTTTTCCGGAGGGCCTATATATAGGAGGAGGGGGCTGAATTTTCAGCCAACTCTTGGGCTATAGGTCGTTGTACTCTTTCATTTTGGAGTGCTTTGGGAGAGAGGGAGAGAGGTGAGAGTGGCTCTTTGATTGGAGCTTTTTGCCATCTTAGATTTGGTTTCTAGGAGTGGCTTGTAATCGTTTGGACAAGATATTCATAGTGATTTCATCCTCTAAATCTTGTGCCAATCTTTCTATTCCCGAATTTCTTTTATTGCTTTTTCGGAGCTCTTTTTGTGCTATTTTCGTGCTTGTTTTGGTGCCTTTGTTCTTGGTGTGATTCCGCGGATTTGAGTGGGTTTCTCCCCGGATTTCTTTGAGGGAAACATGGATGGATGTCTAGTGCATCTTTGTGATTGATCTTGTGCCCTCAAACGCCGGAAACCACTTCGATTCAAGGATTTTCGTTCGGTGCTCTAGCTTTTGGTGGTGTTCAAAGGATCCGCGATTCCCGATGATTTAGGGAGTTAGGAGACAAAATTTTTGGGGTATAGCATCCTTGGTTGACGCTTTACATGTCCCCAAACTCTTGTCTCAACAGCTACTATCGTTAGGGAGATCCGGTGATGAATTGGGAGTGTTGACTTTCGGGGTCAAGCGAGTTTTCGGTTCGTTCGTGCACGGCGGACGGTCCGCGAGGGCCAGGCGGACGGTCCGCGTGTACAGTGTTCTTCGCGTGTTCTTCGTGTTCTTGCGCGCCTTTGTTTTCGATCCGGTTTGGCTTTTGGTTTTTGTTGCGGCCGGTTTGCGGACGGTCGGGCTTGAGTAGCGGACGGTCCGCGGGTGGCGCGGACGGTCCGCCCGGCCTCGGCGGACGGTCCGTTTTTCTCGGGTCGCTTCGGTGTTCTGTGTGCTTTAACGGACGGTCCGCGGTGTACGGCCGGACAGTCCGCGGGGTTGGCGCGGACGGTCCGCGAGGCTGCGCGGACGGTCCGCCCCTCTGGCCGGACGGTCCGCGCGAGCTCGCGCGCTTTGCCTCTTGGTTCGATTCCTCCCTTCCTTTTTCTAGTGCTTCCGCGTGTGCTTCAAGGAATCGTTCCTAGGACTAGAGGTTGATCCATAACCTCGTGGTCTTGGCGATTGGTGTGTGATTCGATCCATCGCTTGTGTGTGACCGGGATTTGAGTAGGGCATAGGCCGGGTTCTTTGGGAAGAATTTTTATCGGCTCCTATTCACTCCCCCCTCTCTAGTCGCCATCCGATCCTTCAGTTCGTGACAGATGGATAGTCCGTCAGGTGGTCACGGACGGTCTGCAACTACTCTAGTTCGTCCAGTTCATTGTGAGTTCATGCTAGCATGTGGTTTGATCCGTCGAGAGTCAAGTCTCTTTTTCGATGGTGTTTGTCGAACTGTCCGTCTGGGTGTCACGGACCGTCCGTCGGATCGATATGGATTGTTCGTATTTCGCGTGAACCTTCTGGTGGTTCTGTTCGTTAATACCGACTGTCTGTCCAAGGGGTCGGACCGTCTGTCTGTCCCTGACGGGCCATCCGCGACCTCAGGTCGGACGGTCAGTCCTAGGCAGGCAGTTTTGCCAAAGTGCTTTGGTTGTAGAGTTGTACTTCCACTTTGCAACTTTTTTGGACTTGTTCCTAAGGTTGGTAGGTCCGTTGTGACTACGTGACCTTTGCAAGCTCGTGTGGGAATCCTTGGTTGTGACCTTGACAAATCGCTTTTCTTTCGGAGAAATTTTTATCGACTCCCATTTACTCTCTCTATCTGGTCGCCTAATCGGTCCTTCAACAATAATAACTCATATTTTCTTTAGTGTCAATTAACTCTTTAACTGACTATAATGCATTTATCGTTCTCAACTTAATTTTAATTTTAAGTGGCATATAGTGCCAACTAATGGTGGCTTATGCCATAGACATCGGACTAATTATTACTTGGTGTATCATATGTTGAGTCAAAGATATAAAACTCCCAAAATAAAAATCCTTTAAATTGCTCATCCCACACAAAGTTTATCGAAATAATTAACGCAATCGATTTGTACAACTAGCTGTCGCCTGTCGGACCGCCATGCCGTGCCGTTCGTTCTAGCTGTCGATTAAGCTTGGCCTCCGGTAAAAACAAAAGGCAATGGTAAGAGCCGGCACTACTAAACTTCTGGATGTTCCAATGAAACAATACAAATGAGAACCGTACATGTTGATAATGATACGTGAGTCATGTTTGCGATCAAGTATCTCCTCCATTGCACCAGATTTATTCCAAAGTTTGTCTGCTCTGCACTAGCTAGGTTTTACAGCTCTATTTCACCAACTTCACACAAAGAAGCAGCTCCACTCTAGAGTTTGTGGAGCTATTGCGTCCGTTTTCATAGAAGATCTACTACAGCTTCGGCTCCTATGCCCCCCTCCCTCCACTGAACTAAGGTCGCTGGCATGGGCGAACCTCACGACCATGGGGAAGGAGAGGGACGCGGCCGGCGACACGAGCTGGTCCCTGTCGGATCTCCCTCGACGGCGATTGACGGCCTCTGTGGCGGAGCACAACGGGGAAGGAGAGGCGCACGATTGGCAGCGTGAGAGCTCGTCCCTTCGGGTCTCCCCCCGGCGGGGCCTGTGGTGAAGCTCAACGGGGTAGGAGAGGAATGTGTCATGGGCGGAGCCTGTCCGGGAAGGACAAGCACGCAGCCGACGGTGGAGCTCAACGGGAAAGAAGAGGCATGTGGCCTGCAGCATGAGCTCGTCCCCGTCGGATCTCCCCCCTCTGGGAGGCGACTAATGGCGTGGCGCCCTCAAGCTGGGCAAGGGCGGAGGGAAGGAGAGAGCGTGGTCGAGTGCGACTAGTGGCGGCATTGTCGTTGGCAACATTGCGGAGCGCAGAGGGAGGGAGGAGCGCGGCAGAGGAGGTGCGACCACAAGGGTGAAGTTGCGCGAAAGGGGAAAGAAGGCTGGATGTAAGAAAAATGAACAGTGTAACATGGATGGCTATTATTCTTACAACTCCAGAGGTTCAAAACTTGGATTTCTAGAGTACTCTTAGGGCCTGTTTGGGACTACTCTACTCTGGTTTTTTTAGCTCCACTCCACCAACTCCACCATGGAGTAGCTCCATTGTGGAGTTTCAGGAGCAATGTTTTTGTTTGGCACCCAACCTCCCTCCGGCTCCACAAATGCAGGGTTCATTTGCGAAAAGTCTAATGTACCCCTAAATGTTTGGCCCACATGTCATTCTCTGTCTCTTTCCCCTTCTTCTCGCTTACCCCTTTTTTTTCTGCTCATCGCCGGTGCAACAGCAGCCAGCAGCGCCCGTAGATGGCCGGTAGTCCAGACCGCTGCGCGTAGGGGTCGGGAAGCGGCCGGCGAGGCCTGTAGCCCGGCGCGCACGGGCGAAGCGGCCGGCGGGGCCGGCAGCCGCCGCGCGCGAGGATGCGGAAGCGGCCGGCGGGGCTCGTTGCCGAGCGCGGGCGGTGGCTCGACCGGCCGCACCCGCAGCCCCCCACCGCCGATGCATCCCTCCGCCTCCGCGTGGCCTGGTCGAAGGTCCGGCCGAGGAGGTTGGGGATCACGACCATGGCCGCCGCACAAGATTGCCACCCGAGAGCTCCATGCCGCGGCTTGGACGGCAGGCCTGTAGCTCGGCAGGTGGGCGGCGGCCTCTTTCGCAGCTCCCCACGACCTCCCTGACGGCCGGCAGGGCCTACAGCCCGGAGCCAAGGTGCAGCAAGGCGGCGTGCGTGGGAGGGAGTGGCGCGACTCGCGACGGCGCGAGGGAGGGAGTAGCGGGATCGGAGGAAGAAACGAATCGTTTTCTTGGGTAACGAGTGGCATTGGTGGGTAATTTTTCAGAACTCCATGAGGAGGTTGAAAACCAGAGTTTTGGGAGTACCTACTGAGGTGCTCCAGAAAAAACGTGGAGTTGGCCCAAAACTCCACCTTTTTCTTGGAGCGGAGTTTTGAGAGTTAGAGATGTTTGGCCGGATAAAGTTGGAGTAGAGCTGAGAAATCTGGAGTGGAGAAGTCCCAAACAGGCCCTTAAGATGCTCCAGAAAAAAAAAAAGTGGAGTTGGTCTTGAACTCCACCCCGGCTCCATGTTTTTCTCTATTGTAGAGTTTTAGGAGAAGTGTTTGGTTGGACAAATTTGAACAAGAGTTGTAAAACCTGCAGCGTAGTCCTATACAGGCCCGCTATTTCAAAATAGTATTGCACATTATTATTCAAGGCAGAAGTTGATGGTGCATTCGTTTTTCAAACTGTAGTGCGTGTATGCTAAAGGACGACTGATACATGGTCTCATCCATGTGTCGATCAAAGCGGCGTGGAAAAAGAGCAAGGCGTATCGAGTGATGTCAGCTTTGCTTAATACTAAATTTAAAAGGACACACCTGAGTGTGAGTGAGTGAGTGTGGGTAGGATTGGAATTATTCAGCTGTTCTTGATATTTTCCCGAGTCGTAAGCATTATTGTTAATAATTTCATGTGTTACTAATTTTCACTTCGAGTAATAATCGAGGCCAAATAACAACCCTTCATTGTCATCATTCATCATATAAATTGCCGTCCAACGTTACCAATCCGAGCACCAATTCAGCAAGAATAATTTCTCACTCCAGTACAGTAAGCAGTGACCGAGGCAGCTAGCTAACCGATGACAGGATCATCAGACCACAGCATCCACGTCCTCCTCCTCTCGTACCCGGCCCAAGGCCACATCAACCCGCTCCTCCAGTTCGGCAAGCGCCTCGCCGCCCACCGGGCGGGCGTCCGGTGCACCCTGGCGGTCACCCGCTCCGCCCTCGGTTCCACCAGCATGCCGCCGCAGACCGGCGCGGTCCACGTCGCCACTTTCTCCGACGGCTGCGACCGCCTGGGCTACGCCGAGGTCGGCGACGTGGGGGCCTACCTGGCGCGGCTCGAGTCGGCCGGGTCGCGCACGCTGGACGAGCTCCTCCGCTCCGAGGCTGGGCAGTGCCGGCCCGTGCGCGCCGTGGTGTACGACGCGTTCCTGCTCTGGGCGCCGCGCGTGGCTCGCGGGCACGGCGCGGCGTGCGCGGCGTTCTACACGCAGGCCTGCGCGGTGAATGTGGCGTACGCGCACGCGTGGGGCGGCACGGTGACGCTGCCCGTTCAGGGACGGTGGCCGGAGGGGCTTCCCGGCCTGCACAAGGGGGTGCAGCTGGAACCGGCCGATCTCTCCACGTTCCTGACCGAACCGGCTGCTGGCAGCTCCGCGTACCGCGACCTCGTGCTTCAGCAGGCACAGGGGCTTGAGCAGGCAGATCACGTTCTCATCAACTCTTTCTACGAGCTGCAGGCTGAGGTACTTAGCTTGTTGAATAACATAACCCTTCCTTGTTCTTGACTTGGAATTTTATTTGAATCTTGAGGATCCAGAGAAATGACGTGGAAATTTGGCAGGAAGCAGAGTACATGGCGTCGAGGTGGGGTGCCATGACGGTTGGTCCAACCTTGCCATCAGCGTTCCTCGATAAGTCCAACCCCGACGACGCATCATACGGCTTCAACATCCACGCTCCGATGACGGCGGAGTGCAGGGCATGGCTGGACGAGAGGCCTGCTCGCTCCGTCGTGTTCGTCTCCTTCGGCAGCCTCGCGACACCCAGCCTGGATCAGGTAGCTGAGGTGGCTGAAGGCCTGTACAACAGCGGCAAGGCGTTCCTCTGGGTCGTCAGAGCCCCCGAGACATGGAAGATTCCCAAAACCTTCGCTGAGAAGGCGAAGGGGAGAGGTCTCATGGTGACGTGGTGCGCGCAGCTGGAGGTGCTGGCGCACGATGCTGTCGGGTGCTTCGTGACACACTGCGGGTGGAACTCGGTTTTGGAAGGGTTAGGTATTGGTGTGCCGATGGTGGCAATACCGCAATGGTCAGACCAGCCCATGAATGCCAAGTATATCCAAGATGTGTGGCGAGTTGGCGTTAGGGTGCGACGAGATGTTGAAGGGATGGTGATGAGGAAGGAAGTGGCGAGGTGTGTGATGGAAGTGATGGAAGGAGATATGAGCAAGGAATACATGAAGAATGCTGCAAGTTGGAGCGAGAAAGCAAAATCGGCTATGAGGGCTGGTGGTAGCTCGGACAATAACATTGTAGAGTTTCTCAACAAACTTGAATTAAATTGATAATAATGTATCGTAGCTACAGTGAGAGAAAAAACATGTCACAAAAAATGATTTAATTCGAGAATTTATATATGTAATACTTTTGCTATAACTATATTGTTTTAGTTTGTTGCTTCTTAATTTTTTGCTCTTCGCTATTGCATTCCAAGCTATTTGTAGAGTTCCATTTCATAAATTGCAAGTAATTTAGTGTGTCGTTCCATGTTCATAAATTTGAACCAATTATCTAAAAAATCATGCTTGATGCGCAACAAGGAATTATATATTCAAATACACAATATCACTATCTTAGGTCATAATCATTTCTTTATTCTCTAATAATGGTACCCGCACATCGTTATCTCAGCTCTGCTCTTTTTCTTTTGTGACAGAAGCCATAATAGCAATTTAGCATGTCGATGTCGGTGACAGCAACTCTTTCAAACCTGAAGTCCAAGTCACATAATGGTCAATATTATGTATTGAATAAGGACTGCAGAAGGTGTGACATGCTGTATTAAACTAATACTTATAGATGCGGCGAGTTCGGCGTGAAAGAGGCCGGAGCAAAAGTATACAAAAAAAAAGTTTTGCTGTTGCACCAATTCAAGTGTAAAAGAATGATGCAATCACATGACCATGATCAATTTTGCAGACAAAAGATAAGCACTAAAAAGAAATGCACACGTACTTCATGTGTGTTTAGAGCAAAAACATTTTTTTTCCAAACGAACGAGCGAGCACGAGATATGCCTATTTTATTGATAAAGAAGATGATTACAACCGGCTTGCCGGACAAGAGTGGAAATAATAAATACACGGGCATGCTCGGCGTGCCAAGTTCTTGGCTCCCACCGTAATGCAAAGAATTCGCTCGCCCTACAGACGACTCTAATGTCTCTCTATCTCGGTGACGAGCTGTGAAGCCGTTCCACTGATCCAACTGGTCATCTCACTCCATATAAGTGTTGTGTGTATCGGCAAATCCTGTGGGTGTTTTACAGCCTCCAACTTCCTTCTCTAGCGGTGCTGGCAGCGTCAAGCCTCCTAAGGGCGTCTCCAACAATCTAGCTTAAAGCTAGTGCAACTAATTTTTTAATCATGAAACATTGCAAAAGATAAGAGACTAACTAGAAAAGAAGAGATAAACTCGCTCAATTCCCAATACTGTTTGTTCTCTCACCGCACGGTATTCAAAACTAGTTGTTGCACTCTTTTCTCATTTAAATTCATCGAACTTAGAGCTAGTGCTAGCTCATACGATTGGAGACGCCCTTAAGGGGTGCCAGGTCCGCCACCGATGTCCCCGCGTGCTGGAGGAGGGCCTCCTGTAGTAGGTCGGAGTTTTCCGAGGTTGAGGACAATTAGAGCCAGCAATGCACCGTGAAAGAAGCCGATGAATTCACGTAGCACCACCTCGAAGGGGGGCAGCTTGTCGGTGGAGCGGCCCAATTTGCAACAGTACACAAGTTCTTTTGCACACATTACAACGTCGGCATTGCTGGCTTCTTTGCCAGCCAAGCGCTCCGACGCACGGTTGTCATGTCGAAGGCGCGTTTCTGGCGGGTGTGGAGGGCCGCCGGCTACGGCGGGAGCGACGCGTCCAGCTTGCTGAAGAGGGCATCAACACCATTTGTTGTGCCCTGTTGCTCGATCACCGTGTCCATGACCGGCGTCGTGTCTGCTGGGGACGCAATTGCAGGCGGCACATCTTCCGACGTCCCGGCATTCTGGTTTGCAGGCATTGTATCTACCGATGTCATTATCAGGCCGTCTGGGCTGAAGTTGCTTTGAGGAACTTTGCCTCGAAGCCATCCAGCACCTACGCCACTGCAGCGATGGATGGCGCCGGGGACGAGTCTGTCCGAAGGGTGGTGAACACGCGTGAAACCGACATCATCGTCGTCTCTAATCTGGCATCTTCCCCTGCAGTTGTGTTGAGTCCCATCTTCTTCCCCAGGCGGCAAGCTCTGATGATGTAGTCATCTAGACCTATGGCCACCTCATAGCGAGGGGTGGTGGTTGAGGTGGAGACCCATGTTGGGGAGGCGGTCAGAAGCTTCATCGCAAACCGGGCTTGTAGAGTTGTCAGCATCGTTCCATCTTCACAGCCGTCATCAGTGCTTTCATCGTTGTCCACGTTGTCGTGGTGCCTGCATGGCCCGGAGAAAGTCACGCTCTTGTAGGAGGAAGGATCTGGCCGCACCTCGTCGTGGTTTTTGTCACGGTCGCTATTCGCATGTCGCGGCTATATATCATCGCCCGACGATTGCTTGCTGCGCTCGGTGCATGGAACAGCCTGCCACAAGAAATGACTCCAGCTCTGGCTGCAGTGGTGGAGGTGGTAGTGGAGGTGGAGGCGGCGGCGGGGATCTTGATGCGTCTCGACACGCACGTGGAGGAGTAGATCCATGTAGCGATTTAGGCCCTTTCGCACCTTTGGTAAGGGTGTGTTTCGGTGATAAATGACAACCATATGCTTGTGACTAACCTTTGTTTTGAAGCGGATTTCTAATTGGGTTATTGTCACGAGTATTGAATGGAATGAGACCCCTCAATTTGATTTAATGGGCTCAATATGGTCGGAGACTGCAAGGCTAAGGACTTTGTTAGTTCTAAGTGTCGCAAAGGAGATGAAGGACACTTGGATTGCTAGTTTGTAGTTTCGACCATACTATTAAGAGGGGTTCGTACACTAGTAGCTTGACCATGCACTCCAAAAGCCATAAAATATGCACACTCAAGTTCCTTGGATGCTATCTAGCTCAAAGAGTTCATGGAAGCAAGGTTGAAGCAAAAGAATCGGCGGAAAACTCAAAGGCGCTGAATTGGATGAGTTGAAATCAAGTTTATAGCGTCAGATGATCCGACGCCCCAGTTTTAACATGCGTCGGATGAGTTCTGCAGCCAGCAGATTCAAAATGGATCGTCAGATGAACCGACGGTACAGGCATCGGTTCATCCGACGCCTTAGGTTTTGGCTACAGTTTCGGTCAAGGGTCTACACTTAAGCATCGGACGATCAAACGCCTTGACCATCGGTTCATCCGACGGTTGTATTTAAATTCAACAGAGACGCGCCAAGACTTCTGCTTCAGCACCGGATGAACCGACGCTTGGATTGTATACTCAGCGGTTCATCTGACGCCTTGATTCAAATCATACAGTACCGCCCCAAGTGTGCTGCCTTCAGCACCGGATGATCCGACGAGGCGTCGCTATATAGTGTTGGTGTATTGTCTGGGTTTCAAGGTTCAACGGCTATATTGGCTTCTATTAGTGACCGGATGATCCGACGCTCAGCAGGGGGGCACCATCGGTTCATCCGACGGTACAACTTTTCAGGGGACCTTTTCCAATGGCTAGCCCTCTTTGCTAGGCCTATAAATAAGCCCCCCTGCCTCTCTAGAGCTGCCTTTGCCACTATAAAGATCTATTGCAGCCTAGGAGAGAAGGAGAATGTGTTCTTGCCTATTGGGATTTCTCTTCCTCTTCATTGAGGTGTTCTTTCTTAGTGAGCAAGAATTTGAAGGTGCATATATGGCTTAGCTGAGTGCTTAGGTCAAGTGAAGGTGTGCGCGCTTGTTACTCTTGGAGTTTGACGGCTCCTAGACGGTCTAGGTGACTTGGGGGTTCTTGGTGAGCTCTTGGAGATTGTGGGAGCCTCAAGACAAGCTTGGTGTACACGGTTCGAGACCCACCGTTCCGGAGATGGAGAACGGGTACTCTTAGTGAGCACTTGTGTCTTAGTGACTCAAGGGGGAGCGATACTCTAAGTGAGTGGTCCAACGTGGACTAGGGGGAAGCGTCAAATTCTCCATACCACGGGAAAAAATCCGGTCGCCTCTTGTCCCTCTTGTTTACTTCAAGCACTTACTTTTAGCACTCTATTTCCGCTCTCAAGTTTCTTTGTCTTTGTTCTAGCTTGTTTCGCTTGTGTGCTTCATATCTTGCCTAGGTTGTCATATTGCTTCCTAGTGTGATATTTGCTAAGGAAACTTGTGATAGTGTGCTCTAGTAGTAGGGAAGAACTTTTTTAGTATAGGAAACACTAGTTGATAGGTTAAGGATTTCGTTTTTCTTAGAGCTTGCAAAACAAGTCCCATATTCAACCCCCCTTCTATGTGACTAGATCCTACAATCCACAGTGTTGGTGAGTGTGGGGGTAGTTGCAACTTGCATTCGCAGTGCAATGAGCGACAACACCAGAAGTAGAGAACGAGATCCTAGCACTCCACCACCTTGTGCCCTTTAGAGAGACAGGTGAAGCAGCGACCCCAGGTGATGCGGTTGAAGGCCTGGAGCACCACGGTGGGTGCCCAGAGTGAATGCGGAGGAGCTCTGTCGAACCTTGAAGAATCTTCCCAACGGTGTCATGGCGTCAAGAGCAGTCCGGTGACGTGTGGGAAGAGCGACCTTTGCGGTAGTTGACATAGGTCCATCCCACCTCCTTCGCAGTGTTCACCAAGACGCAACAAGTGGGGAGGCTCTCCATGGTCGGTTGATAGAGAAACGGCGCAAAACATCAACTTGCGTCGACTGGAAGGTTGGAGGTGGCTGACGTGACGTAGCAAAGTAGTCATGGTGCACCGTCTTCGCATAGAATGCTCGAGAGGGTGACTCGGGGGCGCCGGCCGAGACGTATCGACAGGGCTCGTGCCAGCGTTGACATGAGGAGAGCACGAAGAGATCTCCTGACATGGCTGAGGAGGTCACCGGCAGTGGTGGCGGCGGATGTTGGTGAGGGGAGGGAGCCGGCTCCTCGATGTCACATAGAGGTATGGGAAGAGCTCACGAAGCAAGGTGGGCGACGCCAGCTCTGGTGACCCTGCCGGCGGAATTGGGAGAGGCGGTGGCGGTGGCAACCGTGCGGAGGATGATGACAACGCTGGAGGGACTCGATCTATCACCAAGACTTCATCAACGCCATCGTCATCTGAGTCAAACGCGTCGAGGTCAGAGGTGTGATGCGCCATCGAACTGCAGAGGGCCGTCGAGTGGGGCTGCACATCTCTCGCGAAGTATTTGAGCGGCATGGACCCAAACTGGCGACGAAGAAGCATAGGTGACGCGAATTGGGGCTTCTGTGCTAGCGGTGGTGGCAGGAGCGACGGCGGCGGTGGAGGCGAAGGTGGTAGGGGTGGGCGTGGCATGGCCCGACCCATTGAGCTCCCGACAAGTGCAGATGTCTCCTTGTTGTCGAGCTCCACCAGGATGGGCATGGCGGGTGTTGGGGAATTCGGTAAAACCCTTTCACCCTCGAAACGTCGAACTTGCCGAATTCGTGAATAAACTCGCGAATTAGACTTGTGATGAAAAGTTCTGATTCACAACAAGGAAATGTTCATGAAAACACCTTGATGATTTTTCATACGATTCGCGGAAGTTTCTAATGTCATGCGAAAATAATGGATGAATTGGTTTTGGTTCGCAAGTGCGGTGTTTGTTTCAGGATGATTGAAATCGAGCTAGAATCAGGAGGTCAAGAACCCGCGAAGTTCGGGAGTCTGGGAGAGTCCCAGTTCAGGAACCTCGACAAAGCGATGATTTTCATGAATAAAGCTTCAGAGGTCACGAAGAAGCCAAGTCAAAGACGTCATCTCAAAAAGTCTGGGTTTGAAGTATGAACCGGTGGCAGGCTTGTAAATGTATGAAATTACCCCCGCAAATTACGGGATGTAAAAGACATTCATGTATGTGTTCACATTAGGAATATTTCAAAGATTCGAGGGTGATGTCGGAATGTAAAAGTCCCTTCGTCTCCCTATAAAAGGGGGCACGAGGGAACGTGTAAAGGGATTCACAACTTTTGAGGCGAGTACAGGCTTTCAGGGATTCATTGTCCCCTTTCTCTTCGTGACTTTCGTGAGCTCATTTCTGATTCTTGTGTTCGGGGACTCCATCCAATTTTTTGACCCCCCAACATTGGCACCCACCGTGGTTTCAGCCAAAAAACAACTCACGATGCCTCCACAGAAGAAGTCTAAGAAGAACACACCCACTGAGACCAACCAAGAAGAGTACTACAATGAAGAAGATAACAGAATTGTAAGGAATCGGATGCCCGTTAGCCTAAGAGGGGGAGGGGGTGAATTAGGTAACTAAAAACCTTAACCTTTGGCTTCACTATTTTTACACAAAGATAAACTAGAACGTACTATCTAGATATGCAACTAGGGTTGTTCTAGTGTGAAACTCCCATCCCAAAACAGGGTTTGCAACCTATAGCCAATCCTAGCATGATACTACTCTAGGAAAGTAAAGGCAAGCAAAGATTGCAATAGAGTAAATGTGGAAACATAAAGGGGATGAGAGGAAGCAAACTTTTGACACGTGATTTATCCCGTGGTATCGGTAGGCACTAAGCCACCCCTAGTCCACGTTGTTGAAGCACTTACACAAGAGTATTGATTCCCGGTCACCAAGTCTCTCCCAAGAGCACCACTTGACTCGCCACAAAGGCTAGCCACTTAGGCACTTGTCAAGCTCCCTTGGTCACCTTGATGCCGCCTCCACTAAGGAGCTTCTCCACCAAGGAAGGGGGTCTCCACGTCCCCCGCACAAAGTGTCCTCGCGGCTCCACACCAAGCCGGAGGGTCGATGACGATTGTCGGTGAGCCACTTAGGCCCCAAGGCTTCCAGCGAACCTTGTATAACTTGATTCACTCAAGAATCACCTCACAAGGTTGGCACAACCTTGCACTCACTCAGCTCTAAGCTAAGCCTAGCACTAAGCACATACACTAAGCACATGCAAGTCTAAGGATGAGCAATTAAGCACTAGGATGGATTGGATATGATCTTGTAGGTGTCTTGCACTCTCCTGCACTTCCACACAATCCAGCAACCTCAAATGGGTGAGTGGAGGGGGTATAAATAGCCCAAGGAATCAAACTAGCCGTTGGCTAACGGCCACTGAAAAGTAAGAGACAGATGAACCGATGCTATCTTTTTCAAGACGTCGGTTCATCCGATGCCCCTCCCACGTCACTTAGCCGTTGAGATTCTCTGACACAACTACTCCGACGCTATACACCGACGGGGCGTCGGTTCATCCGGTGCTGAAGACCCCACGGCCAAGTCGTCTCTATTAGCTTTCACGCGACCGTCCGACGGTGCCTAGGGTTTCTACCAGTGTACCAACTCATCCGACGATTGCACCGACACTTGCTATATTGGTACCGTCGGTTCATCCGACTGTGTCTTTTTCCTTCTTTTTCTTCGCGTCTTCAACTTGGATTGTTGCTTCAACTTAACATACTAAACATACTTAACATGTCATTACTTATAGCCTCCAAATATATACTAAGTCCTCAAATTTGCTATAAGTAACCTAACATGTCCATGGTATGTTAACTTGTGGTATGACATGTTAGCTTGGGCATGGTATGTTAACTTGTGCATGGTATGTTAACATGTGGTAACATCCATGGGACCTAGAAATGCCTACAAAGACATGCTCGACAAAGTGGTTAGTCCCATTGCTTGTATTAACATGAATCACCAAAATCAACTCGAACAAATGGCAAATGGGGCCATGTTCGCTACAGGAATCTCTTTCATTGCAGAACCTTCACAGACCACAGATCAAGAATGAAGGGCAAAACTTGAGGCTCTCCAGAAGGCAAGAGCTGAGAAAACAGCACATACTCTAGAACCATTCACTGAAGAAGATGCTGATGAAGAAGATGACCAGGCTATCGACAGAGAACTGGAGAGGGTACAACAGAAAGTACAGCAACTTCAGAAAGAAAAAGAAAGATTCGCGAACCAGCTGGAGGCAACAAGAAAAGTTTCAGAAAAGCTAGAGAAACTTAACCAAGCGAAAGAACAAATAGAAAGAATGCAAAGAGAAATCGAAGAAATGAAAGAACAAGAAAACAGTTCACTGTGGCAAGGTTCACCACTTCAAAACTCTGGCCAGAACAGAAGAACCCCGAAAGAAATTTTTTCGTGTGTAACGGAATCTCTCAGTTCGTGGATCCAGATTCTCCACTATCAATTGGGTTGTAAACTGCACCACGGCCACCAAAGTTTAAGCCAGTCTCTCTCCCAAAGTATAACGGCTTCGAAAACTCCAGACGGTTCCTCATGAGATATGAATCGCCGTGAATTCAATAGGAGGAGATGATGTTGCACTGGCCAAATCTTTCATCATTGCGTGTGAAGGCCCAATTTTCAATAGGTACTCTCTACTACAACCACACTCAGTCTGCAGCTGGGTTGATCTCAAGACAAAGTTCATTCAAGCATTCCAAATATTTCATGAAACAACAGCTCAATCGTCAGATCTGTACAACTGTAAACAGAAGGACAAAGAGCCATTGCGGAATTTCGTGAGAAGGTTCATGCAACAGAGATCCCAGATTCCGGAAGCAGACGACAAAACAACAATACAAGCCTTGATCAAGGTCTGACTCCAGGACCGACATCCTCACATCTAACCCAAAACAAACCTAAAAGCATTGACGAACTCTTTCACGAACTAAAAGAATACATCAAATCTGATGAAGATCATCGCAGAAAAGTTGCCGAGTGAAATGAAGCAAGGCAAGGCAACAGAGGAATAGGATAGTGACTCCCTTTCAAACCCCACGAAACATCAACAACATGGAAAACCCTCAGTTCAATGAGGACAATAGACCAAGCATAAGAGGAGGTCTTGCATCTAGGGGAAGAGGAAGGGGAAGAGGATCCCTGAAAATCACAAATCACAACCCAAGAGATCCATACTTCTACCGCCAATATCATGGAAGAGGCCATAGCACCGAAGCGTGCCTAGAAACCAAACAAAACATCGCTAGAATTCAGCAAGAGAAAGACATAATGAGCATTGCCTCCACAATGCCGAACCAACTTCGCCCAAGCTTCTGGCAACCACAGTTCATGGGTCCTCAACCAAATCCAATCACGGTGCAATAGTTCCAATAGCCACACCAAGCATGGCAGCCTTCTCAGCAGTTCTATCCTCAGTCTCAAGCGATTCAATCAATCCAACAGCCACAACCAATTCAAGAAATATTGCCACCACTGCCTGACAATTTGTCAAGGCCAGAATTGAGTTCAAGAACTCAAAACCCGAAAGCTTTGCCTTCTTTTGGAACTATCATGCCCATCACAGTAGGATCAGCTATGGAATTCGAAACCAAAAGTAAGAGAAACAATCACTTCAGATCTGTGAACACCATCATCAATGATGGCCCGGCCGCACGACCAAAGTGCGGATAACATTCACTAAAGAAGATTTCAGATTAAAGTCTACAAACCACAACGATGCCATGGTCATCAAGGTAAACATAGCTGGATGGATTATCAGAAAGATTCTAGTTGATAATGGAAGTTCGGTAGACATTTTATTCCTAAAAACTTTCGAGAAGATGAATTTGAATCAACACATGCTGCATCCAGTAGAATACCCGCTGCTGGGCTTTGGAGGGAAACCAATTAAACTAGTGGAAAAAATAGCTCTGCCCGTAACAATCAGAGATCTTGACAATGCCAGAACTGAAACACTTACGTTCGACGTGGTTGACATGTACCACCCATATCTCGCGATTTTCGACAGAGGTTTCATGAACAAGTTTGATGCTATGATAAGGCACCAATTCTTATGTATGAAGATACCAGCTCCCAAGGGAGTTATCACTATGTTCGGTGATCAGCAAGAAGCCCGAAACATTGAAAAGGGCCATACCCCATAGCAAACCAACGTGCATCAATTGAACTCTACCGAGGATAGAAAAGAGCCATATATTGAGGCCAAACAAGACAAAGAAAAGATCGATATAGCTGCAGATGGTGAAACAAAGAAAGTGTACTTAGATGGCATGCCTGACAGAGCAGTCGTGATAGGAGCTCATCTTAACCCCGAAGAAGAAAAAGAGCTTGTGCAATTCTTGAACAAGAACAAAGATGTCTTCGCATGGTCAGCCAAAGATCTGCAAGGCGTCGACAGAGACATCACTGAACATACTCTAGAGACAGATGAAAAAATAACCCCAAAAAAGCAGAAACTCAGGAAAATGTCTAAAGAAAAAGTGAAGGTAGTAGAAGCTGAGGTACAAAGGCTTCATGATGCAAAAGTGATCAGAGAAGTTTTGTATCCCGTTTGGCTGGCTAACATTGATCCAGTAAAAAAGAAAAATGGAAAGTGGAGAATGTGTGTAGACTTCACATATCTAAATAAGGCATGCAAGAAAGATGATTTTCCTTTAGAAAGAGTAGACAAGATAGTTGACAATGCTGCCAACAACGAAATGCTCTCACTTCTGGACATGTTCTCAGGATATCATCATATAAGAGTGTGAAGGGAAAACGAGGAGAAAACAAGTTTCATTACTCCTTTTGGAACTTTTTGTTTGATCAGAATGCCAGAAGGGCTGAAAAATGCAGGTTGCACTTTCTCAAGAATGATAGCAATAGTTCTCCATCCTCAGCTTCGGAGAAACATTCTAGCATATGTCGATGATATAGTCGTTAAGGGCATTCAAAGGAAAGACCACATTAGCGATTTGGCAGAAACTTTCGTGAACCTCAGAGCGGCGAATCTCAAATTGAATCCGGAGAAATGCGTCTTCGACATTCACAAGGGAAAAGTGTTGGGGTGCCTGGTTTCGAAAAAAGGCATTGAGGCAAATCCTGACAAAATCAAAGCTCTAATTGAAATGCCAGACCCAGTTTCAGTGAAAGATGTGCAAAAGTTGACAGGAAGAGTTGATGCTTTTAACAGGTTCATCCCTAGAGCTGCAGAGAGAAGCTTGCCTTTCTTCCAAGTTCTCCGAAGCACCAAGAACTTTTAGTGGTCCGAATCCCAGAAACAAGCTTTCCAAGAACTCAAAGACTATCTATCAAACATGACTAAGTTATGCCATCATGAGCCAAAATCACCACTTCTATTGTATCTGTCTGCCTCAAATTCGGCTATAAGTGCTGTCCTAGTACAAGAAAAAGAAGAGGAAGGAAAGCTCAAACAGATCTCGGTATACTTTGCTTCAGAAGCTCTCTCGGGATCTAAACTTTTCTACTCTGAGTTGGAAAAGATAGCATATGCAGTTGTAATGGCCGCGAGAAAATTAAGGCATTACTTCGAGGGTCACAGAATTAGGGTTATCACGAATCAACTGTTGAATGACTTGTTCACAAATAAAGAAGCATCTACCCGAATCATCAAGTGGGGTGCTGAACTATCAGAATACACTATTGACTTTGAGAGAAGAAGTGCAATCAAATCGCAAGTCTTAGCAGATTTCGTCGTAGACTGGACATCGCCAACTCAAAATTCTGGTGAAGACATGCTCACACCATGGGTGGTGCAGTGTGATGGGGCTTGGTGCCACAAAGGGGTTGGAATATCAGCAGTTGTAACAACTCTGACAGGAATCGTGATAAGATACACTGCTCGACTTATCTTCACAGATGATGTGCACTCTACAAATAACACAACCGAATATGAAGCTCTACTTCTAGCTCTAAGAAAGATGAAAAAGCTCTGGGTCGGCAAACCTTCATCATCAAGACAGACTCCAAAGTTATTCAGGAACATATTGAGAAAGAGAGCGAAGCAAGAAATCTGATTCTGATGAAGTACCTTAAGAAGGTCAGAGAGATGGAAAAGCATTTCAAGGGCTATTCAGTTCAGCACATACCAAGAGATGACAATGAGGCAGACAAACTGGCGAAAGCAGTACCCAGAAATCAAGCAATGCCTCCTGACGTGTTCTTCAAATTCATCAAAGAACCATCTATCAAAGAATCAAAGCCGAAAATCGTGAATATTGTGGAGACTCGCGATTGGAGAGCGGAAATCATGGCATACTTGAGGGTCACTATGAACCACAAGATGAATTGGAGGAGAAAAGATTAAAGTAAAGGGCAAGGGGCTATGCGGTGGTTAACGGAGAGCTGTACAAATCAGGAGTTACCGAACCATGGCTGAGGTGCATAACCTCCGAAAAAGGTGTGGAACTCCTTAAGGAGATCCATAGCGGATTCGGTGGTGCACACATAGGCACAAGGGCTTTAGCAGGCAAGGTGATAAAGCAAGGATTTTACTGGCCTTCCATAAATGTTGATGCAAAGAAGTTAGTTCGGGAATGTGAAGCATGCCAGAAAACAGCGAATCAACAAAACTTGCCATTCATGCCAATTCATCTAATTCCTCCATCATGGCCTTTGCAAAGGTGGAGAATTGACCTAGTTGGCCCATTGCCGACAGCTCAAGGAAACTGCAAGTTCGCAGCAGTCGCGGTTGACTATTTCACTAAGTCGGTGGAAGCAAAGGCATTGGCGAATATCACAGTACCAACAATTCAGAAATTCTTCTGGGAAAACATAATCTGCAGGTTCGGGGTACCAAGAGAGCTGATTGCTGATAATGGGAAGCAGTTCGACTGTAACTCCTTCAAGGAATTCTGCAGAACTCTGGGCACTCATGCGAAGTTTTCTTCAGTTTACCACCCGCGGTCTAATGGGGCCATTGAAAGAGCAAACGACCTGATATTTTTGAGAATCAAGAAGTGTTTGTACGATCAGAAAAAAGGCAAGTGGATAGATGAATTGCCAAAAGTGATCTGGTCACATAATACCACAGTGTCAAAAGCAACCAGTTTCACACCCTTTTGTTTGCTGTTTGGCACCGAAGCAATGACACCAGAAGAAATCAAGAATGAGAGAATGAGAGTGCAGAAGGCAAAAGATATCGAAGAAATCGACATGAAAGTAGAGAAAGACATGATCGAGCTAGCAATCCTCAAAACTGCTAAAAACATCGACAAATACCAGAAAGAAACTAAGGCATGGAAGGATAGAAAAGTGGTCAGGAAAGATATCAAGACTGGTGATCTAGTTTTGAAAAGAAAGAAAAATTGGGAGAACCCCGGGAAACTCCAAGAACCGTGGGAGGGGCCATACATAGCTAAGGAAACAAATATGTTAGGGGCTTTCCGCTTGCTAGATCAAATTGGCGAAGAGCTGCCGCATTCGTGGAATGCAGACAACTTAAAGAGGTACTACCCTTGAGAATCTTCAAATTAGTTAGATTTATCTTTCAACATTTCTTTTCGCAGGTCTAAATATTGTAAAAATGCAAAAATACGTCACGAGTCTAAGTGATTTCGGGAACAGAAAATATTTACTCTTTCGTACTTAATTTAGAATAAGGAGGACCGTATTCTTTTTCTGACAAAGGGGGCTCTAAATCAAGAGGCAAGGTTTTTAACGAGGCGTATCCTATGTAAATACTCTTTGTGATATATATGAAAAGGGTCTTCCCACAAATTGTGTGTCTGGTGAATTCCATCGTGAGAAAGAATTTGTGAAAGTTTGAGAAAGGCTTCGTGATAGCCTAGATTCCATGAAAGGGCTCCGTAATAGCCAAAATTCCATCGTGAGAAAGAATTTGTGAAAGTTTGAGAAAGGCTCCGAGATAGCCTTGATTCCATGAAAAGGCTCCGTGATAGCCGAAATTCCATCGAATGAAAGAAGAGTTCGTGAAAGGCTCTGTGATAGCCGAAATTCTGTGTGAAATAAAAGTTCATGTGAGGCTTCGTTATAGCCGAAATTCCATCGAATGAAAGAAAAATTTGTAAAGAGGCTCCGTAATAGCCTGAATCCCATCATAAGAAAAACTTTGTGAAAAGAGGCTCTGTGGTAGCTGAGAATTAAGAAGAGGAAGAAATGTTTTGTGAAAGAGGCTCCTTAATAGACAAAGGCTCCGTGAAAGCCTAAATCCCACCGTCAAAGGGATTCCCACCGAAAGTCCTGAGACAACAACAAGTTGTGGACTAAATCCCACCGTCAAAGGGATTCCCACCGAAAGGCCTGAGACAACAAGTTATGGCCTAAATCCCACCATCAAAGGGATTCCCACTGAAAGGCTTGAGACAACGACAAGTTGTGGCCTAAATCCCACTGTTAAAGGGATTCCCATCGAAAAGGCCCAAGACAACAACAAGTTGTGGCCTGGATTCCAATCTGAAGTTCGAAAATGATAGAGAATCGTAACAGAGAAAAACATATGCGTTTTTGCACAGAATTTTCTTGTGAAAAGTTGTGAAGGGCCAAGGGGCTAAAACATCTCCGAAGGATAGCGTTTATAAAAACTACAAGGTTGAAGCAACTGAAGGTTGCAATATCAACCCCGACAAGTATGCCACGTGGGCGCAAGTCCACAAAATTCGTGAAACAAATTTTGTCGACTTACACTAAAAGTCTTGTGATTTCAAAACTCGTGAAACAATTTACACAAAGTTCTTAAAACAAAAACACTAGAAGGAAGGTTTCGATTTTCGGACTTTCACGAAATTTTGCATGCAAAATGGCAAGGTGGGGAGGGTGACATTTTTTCTCAAGAAAAACGTGTTTATTGCCTTAGTTACATACAAAATTTCATAGAAAAATTATTACATAGCCTCAGGGAGCTCGAAAGTCAATAAGAAATTTCGACAATGTGGCCCGGGTTGCGACCACTATGTTCAGCAGTATCGCTAGAATAAGCGAAGTCGTAGTCGTTAGTTCTGGGGCTAAGGGGCTTCGTCTTCACAAAGGTATGAGGGCTCAAAGCTTCAGTAGCAAGAGAATAGCCGTCACATAGAAGGAAGAACCAAGTCGGCTGAAAGCTACACGTCGAAAATTCTTGACAAGCTCAAGCCAAAAATCAGAGAATTTACGCCTAGGATAAACTTCTTTGAACAACCGCCAAGCTTCACCGCTAACCACTTGGTTACCACGATGAATTCGTAAAGGTATCACATCCTGCGCAGGCCCACCTTGCAGGACCTGCGCAGGTTAAAGTTTACAAAACAATTGTTCAGACAAAGGGTCATAACCCGCGAATTTACAAGTCTTTACAAAAGCATCAGAAGCAAGTGTTCGAGCATTTCAGCTCACGATGTTAACCTTTGGGGAATTGGTTCCACGATTAGAACTTGCATCGTCTCCACCATCTTCGCCGTCGTAGCTATTGCTACTGCCGCTGCCACTGCTCTCAGTTCCCGAAACATTTCTTTCATCGACAACATCATCGTCCTCTTCAGAAGACAATTCTTGAGCTTCAACTTTGCCACGAACCTCACTCTGGATCAACTGAAGAAACACCAAAGACTTAATGAAATCAAAACAGAAATATTCGTAAAATTTAAAAAATGAAAAAAAATCTTGATGTTATCTACCAGAAACTAACATAGTCTAGTTTAACACGAGCAACCTTTTTTGCGAGTTCTTTTCCACTCGCAAACCAAAACTCTCTCGCGAATCTTATCTTAATGGCTTGAGCATCCTCGTTAGGAAGGAGAATTGAAGTACTTCCAGCATCAGGAAAGCGCGTGAGTTTTTCACGAAAGTTAGCAAGATCAGCACAGTCGAAATCGTGGAGAAGTTTCAAGATGCTCTCCACTAAGAAGGTAGTGGCAAAGTCGCTAGCACCAGAAATAACGTCAGGAAGAGCCTTGAATTCAGTCTTAATCCAGTTCATAAGATTAGAGATTTCTGCACTCTCAGGAAGGGAACCAGGGCAACACCGAAGTCCCTCAAGGCTTTTCTATATTCCTCGAACAAGAGCTTCAATTTTTCCTTGATTTCGATAATCTCTTGTGCTGGGGCTTGGTTTCGTTCGAATAATGCCTTTTCAAGATCTTGAATTTTTTGCTCCTTGCTACTCAAAGTCTTCGTGAGATCCGAGTTCCTTGTTGAAAGCTCAGTCTTGCTAGCACGAAGCTCATCAACGACCTTGGCGCTTCTGTCTGAGTCTTGGCGAAGATTCTCAATCATTTTAAGATCATCTTCACGAGTCTTCTTCAGCTTTTCCACCTCTTTTTGTGAACCTTCAAGGGCATCTTCGGTGATTTTCTTCTCATCTTGGAACTTCTTCAGGGCGTCAGCAAGATCAGCAATCTTTTTTTCCAAATCTATATTTGCAACCTGAGCCAAGTTGGACTCGCGCTTTAACTTTTTTGACTCGCTAGACAGTTTCTTAATGACTTCATCCTTCTCTTGTAAGTGCTCAGTAGTAATCTTCCCGACGATCGACGCTTTCAAATCGTAGGTTTTGTGATAACTGTTAAGCTCAAATGATGAAAGCTTGCGGAGGGCCTTTTCAAAATCTGAGATGATAATAACAATACATTATGCTAAATAAGTAGGAGAAAATGCAAAAATTATAGGAATTTTTAAAGTAGGAATCAAGGAAGAAGAAAAGTATGCAAACCTTTTTTACCGAGTGTCTCCAGAGGAGCCTGGACAACACGTTCAGAAATCGCAAAAGTTTTCTTCGAAGAGGAAGAAGGTTGCTTCTCCAAATCGCGGACTATCTTGTTGGGCAATTGGAGCGTCTTCGTTGGAGCTTATCCTCCTGTTTCATCCATGAATTTAGATGAATTCCATAACAGCAAAAGCTTAGACGCACCACCTCCCGCAACAGCCATTTCACGGCTAACACTTGGCAGATCTCCCCTATAGGACGTACCAAAACTCTTGTTGAAGGCAGCGACCGAGGGAGAAGGGTCCTGGCCTTCTGGAAGTTCTTCGCGTGTTTCAACCATGGGAAGGTTTTCAATAGGATCTTCTTTATCTGTGCAGTCCTTTCCAAATCCTTAGTAAATTCGGGAGAAGCTCTGTCCTTGGGAGAAGAAGGTTGAGGGGCAGCACCTCTAGCATCAGAAACAACAATTGAATCTGTGGCAGCCTTCCCAACTTCGATGACATCATTTGAAAAAGATTCAATATCGACAAGTTCATTTCAGAGCCAGGGGAATAACTATTGCGAACATTGAATCTCAAGTCACACCATAAGAAGGAAGAGAAACCTTTGGGATGAGGTTCGTCAATCATGTCATCATCAAAAAAGGCTGAAGGAGCGCGTCGAACTTCAGCAGCAGCAACCTTCTTAACAGCCGTCTTGACTTTCTTCTGGCCTAGCTGAGCAAGGCTTGAAGCTGCCTAAATCTCAGCGTCCGAAACACATTCAGATGCCTTACGTTTCTGCTTGCTCGATTCTAGAGATGTGGTTTTTTCAGGACGAACTCTAGGAGAAGAAGTGTCGCCAGTGCTGATCTTCCTTTTCTTTGAGGATTTTCTTCGGGGACCTTCGGGAGGTGCAGCCGAGCAACTAGCTATAGCAACAGCTGGAGCCTTCTTGTCCACACCTGCATGGCGTGAGCGAAAAGCAGTTTCAGCACCGAGTTATGAAAACACACGATTGACCCTCTTCTTGTGCTTCACAAGATTCTTGTAAGCTTTGTATTCGTTTAAAGTAGATTTGCCAATCATCGTG
The DNA here is from genome assembly GCA_947561735.1 of Cenchrus americanus. Classification (NCBI taxonomy): domain Eukaryota; kingdom Viridiplantae; phylum Streptophyta; class Magnoliopsida; order Poales; family Poaceae; genus Cenchrus; species Cenchrus americanus. Next base: position 201,795,403 of record OX387240.1, read on the forward strand.
TACACCTTCTTCTCCACTTCATCAATAAATTCTTCAACACTCTGGCCCTCCTTCAATCGAAGATCAGATTGGGGAAATGGTACTTCTTGTGTTGCCCAGTCTACACTCAAAGGAACAATTCTAGAAGTTGCCCAACCATTGGATATCAGCCAAACTCCCACTACGACAAACTCCTCAATAACGTCGTGACCGCCAAGAATCGTGCTGGACAAAAGAAAGCATTTTCACAATTCTTGAAACCGACGGCTCGGTGGTTGTATAAGGTAGTGCAAGTGGCAGTCACTGGCTCTATAGGTGAGTATATAGGATAAGCGACCCAGTATAACCAGGAATCTTGGAAATGTCAACCTTCACATAAAACCAATACAAACTCCAATCTTCGGAGAAATTGGTCTTGCAACAGGGAGCGAGCTAAATTCGGGTGAGGCCTTTTCGTGAGTTCTGCCTTCGAGTGTTGAAGGTACAGCATGCGTAGTGCGCTTCAAAATATTTCCCGTCATCAAGTTTAAGAATATCCTTCTCAATCACAAGTTCGAACAATCGGGCAAATATAGTAGCACCAAAGGTGCACTTGAAGGTCTTCTCCAAAAGAACTTCGAAAGTTCTAATAAAGAGTTCGGTGATAACTGATGAATCTTCACAGAAAATCTCTCCAGAATAGAAGGCAAAATAGGATCGCAGGGGAACCTAAGCCCACTTGTAAAGAAGTCCCGAAATACAACAACTTCGTCAGCTTCAAGAGCAGGGACTTGCTCATCAGAAGGGGCACGTGCATCGCCAATGGGAAAGAATCCGGTTGCCTCATATTCCTTAACGAAATCTAAAGTAACCTTTGATTCACCAAACACGAAAGCCGGGAGATAAGATTTTGCACTCTTTGCAGTGACAAGTTCATTTGGATCAGCATTGACATCTGCAATATCCTCTTCACCATCATACCTGTCTTCAGGTCTAACTTCCCCGTCTTCACGACTACCAGAGTCATGAATTTCTTCTTTGTTTGGTGAAAGTCCAGCAGCAGCTAACTCTTCCGAAGTCATCGGTCTAGCAGTGCTCTTTGTACGAGCCACCTACTGAAGAATAGTGAAAATAAAGAATGTAAGACAAATCATAAGAAGATAAGATATGCGAAATCATAGACATAAAAACGAAAACAAGAATAAGAAGAAAATACCTTAGAAAATAGAAGAAGTCGCCAAACTTCGGATGCTCTCAGGTGAAGAGTTTTTCCGCGAAAACGCTATGAGCTCTTCGAAGAAAGCGACTGAACGGTAAAAAACTTTACGTTGCCCGCCGTCTATTGATAGGAAGGAAGAGGGGTAGCCTCAAGAAACCGCCTCGATATGACCGTTGCGAGTTTTCCAGGGGATGTGTGTCCACTTCGACATTCCTAGGGTGACGTTTTTTACCGAAATTCGGGATTTTATTCGTGGAATCGGATCGTCGGAGTCAACCCGCTTCCCCGAGGGGCCAGTGTTGGGGAATTGGGTAAAAACCTTTCACCCTCAAAGCGTCGGACTTGCCGAATTCGTGAATAAACTCGCGAATTAGACTCGTGATGAAAAGATCTGATTCATATCAAGGAAATGTTCATGAAAACACCCTGATGATTTTTCATACTATTTGCGGAAGTTTCAGGAGGTCAAGAACCCTGAAGTTCGGGAGTCTGGGAGAGTCCCAGATCGTGAACCTCAACAAAGCGATGATTTTCATGAATAAAGCTTCGGAGGTCACGAAGAAGACAAGTCAAATACATCATCTCAAAAACTCCGGGTTTGAAGTGTGAACCGGTGGCAGGCTTGTAAATGTATGAAATTACCCCATCAAATTACTGGATGTAAAAGACATTCATGGAAGTGTTCACATTAAGAATATTCACTAGATTTGAGGGTAATCTCGGAATGTAAAACTCCCTTCGTCTCCCTATAAAAGGGGCGCAAGGGCACGTGTAAAGGGATTCACAACTTTTGAGGCGAGTACAGGCTTTCGGGGATTCCTTGTCCCCTTTCTCTTCATGACTTTCGTGAGCTCATTTCTAACTCTTGTGTTCGGGGACTCCACCAATGTTCGGACCCCCCACAGCGGGCAGTGGTGGCGCACAAAGGAAGGCGGATGACAACTCAGAAGCAAGAGCGGACCAGGGCTGTCGAGAGTGGGCAGAGCTGCAACCGTCGGGACCAGAGTGGTCACTGGCGGCGGCGACGACGAGTGGTGGAGTGGCAGCTAGGTAATCCTCCCCCATCTCCCTGTAGGCGCTGCAAGGACAGCCATGGGTGGGATGGATAAAGAGGGTGCGTCGAGGGGAGTGTGGATCTGTTGTTAGTAGGGGTGGAGGAGGCTGGAGGCCAGAGCTGGGAGATCGAGCCGCGGCGACGTACTCCGTGTCGCTCATGCTCCCGGCTGGGTATGTAGTATGACATAGTTGCATCTAAATTAGAGGACATGCAGATTTAGAGCACAAATAATTAGTTTCACCTAAAATACAAGTATGCTAACACGGATGGGACAAGAAAGATGTACACTCAAGACAGACCTCTATAATGTGACCCAAACTCAAAAATGGGTAATCACAGTGTTTTTGCATGCTAAAGACACTCTCAAACGGAACACCTAGATGCAGTATGCATTTTGCCCGCCCAGTAAACTGCGACCCACATGTGTGTCGTCTTTCTCCTCTCAACCCATTTGCAGCTCCGCCCAGAGCTGAGCGGGCCGGCGCGAGCTCCCCCGATGAGAGTTCCCCCACGGTGGCCCCTCCTTGACCTCAAGCGAGCTCCACCTAGGGGTGGCCACTCCCCCCGCGTGAGCCTCCCCCAGTGGCGGTGGCCATTCCCCCGGCCAACTCCCGCAGAGCTCGCGTGTGGCGCCTACAGTCGGCAAAGCTCGTGCGTGGCGGGGCGCATCGACGGCTCCCGTAGGCGGCCGAGCTCGCCGCCGACGCCCGCGGGCGGCGGGCTGGCCGGCAGAGTTCGTACAACGGCGCAACGACTGGCCCCGGGAAGAGGATGCTGCATTGTGTCGCTAGCCTCGGTGTGCTCGTGAGGAGGAGGAAGCAGAGAGGATGTTGCATCCATCATAATTGGAGAAGAGAGTTTACAGGTGGTATACCTTTTTACTGTAGGCAACCTAAACTAGTAAATACATCTCTGGTTTGGGTCTCCTTTGTTGGAGATAGTCTAAGCAAATCTGCATAGATGCTAGTATTTGTTTTCAACTTAACACTAACTAGTAAGAGCGTCATGTAGATTATATGCTAGTATTTTGCATGTGGGAGTCATGAGTTGCTAATTCTACTATACACAACAATACACTCATCAGCACCCCCATAGGAAAAATGAGCAGAAAAACCACACTGTGATGTCTCCAGCAGGTCCCTCACCTCTATCCCCATTTTGGACGCAGCAGCCTCTGCACACTCAAACATAGGTATCTCTCTCCCCTCTCCCTCATCTTTTTCTATCCTTTCTTTTCAACTACTTGTCTCTCTCCCCCCTCCTCGACCAGCGGCATATGCGGCGGAGTAGGGGCCGCGACGGCTAGATCCGACGTTGACGACGTGAGCCGAGGCAGAGCTTCCTACCTGGGTAGGTGACGCGAGGTAGGGGCCGCGGTGGCCGGCTGGGAGGGGTGAGCTCCGTGTTGCCATCTCCTCGCCTTCCTCGCCTCCTGCTGCCGCCTCCTACCTAGGAGGAACCCGCTTCCTCCTCGCATTCCTCGCCTTCCAGTGGCACAAGCATGAGGGAGAGCTGGAGGTGGCTAGCCGCTGCAGCGGCGCATGTCTCACCACGGCGGGGTCGCATGTCTCGCCGCGGCGCGCGGTGCGCCCGACCTCGACGGCGACCGCCCAGGGTGGTCTCGAGATCCACCGGCGACAGTGTCGGCATAAGAGAGGCGCGTGGGGTGGAGAAGGCAGCGTGGAGGGGCTGGTGCAGAGGCGGAGTTGGAGCAAGGGCTCCTCGCTCGGTCGATCTGGACCTCGAGTAGGGGCTCCTCGATCTGCTTTGCTCATACGGCGATGGCGCGAGGCGGACCATGAATAGCAGTGCCGACATGCTCTCCCTCCTCACGGGAGCCAACTGCCACTACACGATGCGTTTGGGGTTGAGCGAGACTGTCGGGAGCCTATTTCTTTTGGGGGATGGAATCTCTCTCTACTCTACTCATACATGCTATTTTGAGTTTGAAGATGAGTATATTGTTGTGGATATTCTAATGAATTGCTGGAACACACATGACACTACGCTACACTGCTGCTCGTCGGGGAAGAGCAGACGATCGATCCTTGCTCTGTGTACCAAGCTGCTGGTACTCTGCGAGCCGTACTGTGTTGCCGGCCGCTGCATGACGCGTTGCCGTCACTGCTAGGATCCAATCGGCTAGAATAGGACTTGGCGGTGTGAAGAAGCAATTGTCCACTAGACTAGGCACCTAGCCTCATCAAGCCCTACAGCATGTGCTCTGTCTCTCACTCCGCAAGTGCTGTAATCAACCAAACTAAGGTCTCCTGGTTGTAATCGACCAGGAGTCTGGGAACTGACCTTGTCTGCTAGCTAATATAAGGCAGGCAGGGCGACCCGTTGTACAATTATGTAATCCTCAAGCAATCTACACCAACAACTGGATGTAGAGTTTTACTCTCTGGAGGCCCAAACCAGTATAAACTCGCCATGTTCTCTGTGTTTTGTGTGCTCGTGCACAACCTTCGAGTTCTTAGCCCTAGATTCCACCCCCACCGAATAAATAAACCACTGGGGTGAACCCCCCTGTGGGCTGTCCAGATCTAAACCTCTGACAGTTGGCGTGCCATGTAGGGGGTGAATCCAGGGTTCTTCGTGCAACTCGATGGCTTTGTCAAGCCGCGTCATCTTCCCTGAGAGCATGGCAGACTTCCTTGCCAATCTTGTCGACATCTGCTTTGGCTATATGAAGGCGGAATCCACCGTTCCAGCTGCATGCCTTGTCATCGAGACCTCTGCGGTCACCACCAACTAGCAGGTCAGGTCTGATCTGCTAGAGGAGACCCACCCACCCACTCCTCGTGACCTGATCGTGGGGCTCAATCGAGTAGAAGACATGCTCTCCGACACGATCAAGGTCTGTGAGCACGTCAAACGCCCTCACAGGACCTCTCCATCTTCGTCCCGCAAGCCTCTTAGTCTACGAAACGCACTCATGCAACATCTTACTACATGAAGAACAAGATCCAGATCCACTCTAGACTCAAGATTTCACACCGTGCAGAGGGCAATTTGATGACCCTTGCCCCATCCACGAAGACTCCAAACACACGGCTTGCCGATGTTGTGTCCTCAAGAAGCTTCACTGACCTCTCACCACGGCTCATCACCGACAGCTTAACCGTGAGCGGTCTTCGGACCACCTTGTGTTTCAGATCACCCACACGACCATCACCCCCAACTATCTAGGTGAGGTGTTTGAGATCCGATACCGAGAGGTCCTTGTGGTCTCTAGCGATATACCTCCTCAAACCGGCGAGATAGATGAACAATGCATATAGCATGAGAACGCCAATGCCGCACAAGTTGTGTGTCGCCAACAAGACGTAGATGCAGCTGCAGTAGCCGCAGGTCAGCCTGCGGCAACATTGTACCAGGTGCCGGCGACCAACCTGCAGGCAATGTTGTTAATGGGGGACCACCCCCGCGGCTCCGGCCGCTCCCCAACAACAGGATAACGAGCCTCTTCAACACCACCTACATGCTAGAGACCTCCTAAAGGACTTTGAGCAAGATGGCCACGAAGTCTACAACTCGCCTCAAGCCAACTTAGGTGCGGCCCTTGCCGAGCTAGGTCAACTTGAGGATACTCCTACAACACGACATCTACAAGCTCACATCCGCAACACCACCACTCACATCAAAGAAAGAGGTCCGGGATACAGCAGATCAGCCTCCAGTTCCTACTCCAGGAGCAGGTCGGAGCGTTTCCGGCATCATCGTCACACCAATGGCAACCCTCCTCTTCAGCCCATGGATGAAGAGGGGGGTGGGGAGAACAAAGTTGTGCAGCCGGTTAACCCTGCCGCCAATGCTGCCGCCAACGTAGTGGCCAACCCTCTAGCCAACACTGTTGGTGTCCAACCGCAAAACGTCACCGGCAATGCGAGACAGAACGCAGGAGCTCAACCTCCGCCAGTACAAGCCAATCACGCCCAGAGCAGTCAACGTCAACGCATATGAGATGAAGTGGAGGTAGCACACCACGTTGGATGGTTGGAGAATTAGAGATGGGTGTTGTTGATTTTGGAGAATTTGAATAAGATTGGTTGGATGGTGATAGTGATGAAGAGAATATTGAAACCTTTGAATTAAAAGCTTTAAAAATTTTATGTGGTGAAATGATGGATGAGGTTTTTGATGAATCAAGCTTCCCTTTAAATAGTGAGCTTGAGGGTTACAAAAGAAAGGGCAAGGCTCACACTAAGTCGTGCTTGAGAAAGACTTGCAAGATTAGGAATCCAAAAATATTAAACAAGGGTTGCAAATGCAAGGAGTCTTTTGGAATAGCAAAGGTCTTAGTGACTTGGCTAAATCTAGGTTCCCGAGTGATACTTCTAGAGAGCAGTACTTAGATTTCATTGCTCTCCTGGAAACATGTAAAAATGATTTCTCCCCGACTACACTTAGTAATTTAAGTGGGGTAGAAATTTTATATGGCATTGGACAACACCACATGGAAGGTCGGGAGGGATATTATTAGGAGTTAATATAGATACTATGGATATTGGTAGCATCGATGATGGGGATTTCTTTGTGAAGTTTAGATTGAGGGATAGGAAGAGTGACTTTAAATGGGTTTTGGTGGCTGTTAATGGGGCAGCTCAACCCGAGTTCAAGGAATCCTTCCTTGCTGCATTGGTGCGATCATATAGAAATGAAAAGCTTCCCCTATGCATAGGGGGCGATTTTAACATTATGCGGAATAGTCTTGAAAAGAATAATGATAAGTTTGATGAAAGATGGCCTTTCTTCTTTAATGCGGTGATTGATAGTTTGGATCTGCGGGAAATCGAAATGTCTAATCTCAAGCAAAGCATTAGCGAAAGGCTTGCTCAGATCTTGAGAGAGGAAGAGTTAAAATGGTTCCAAAGGGCGAAAACAATAAAAAATTTAAAAGGAGATGACAATGCTAAGTATTTTCAGATGGTGGTGAATGGGAAGCGCATGAAAACTAGAATTTATAGACTCGAGCAAGAAGAGGGGGAGGAGCAATTGCTCAAGTATATCACAGATTACTACAAGGGTCTCTTTGGTAGTTCAGAGAGAAATAATTTCTCGATGAATGAATCAATAAGAGAGGACATCCCATAAGTCACCCCCACAGAAATTGATATGTTGATAGCAGAATTCTCGGAAAATGAGGTGCGAGAGGCAATTTTCAGATGAAATATAATAAAGCCCCGGGACCGGATAGGTTCCCGGCTGAGTTTTATCTAGTCTTTTGGAGTCTCATAAAGAACGACCTAATGGCCTTGGTTAGGGATTTCCATGCGGGTAGCCTCCCACTTTTTAACCTTAATTTTGGAATTATTACTTTGCTTTCGAAAGAACAAGAGGCCAGCAAAATCCAACAATACAAACCCATTTGCATGCCTAATGTTAGCTTTAAGATCTTTACTAAGGTGTTGGCTAATAGATTATCGTAGATAGCATGCAAAGTTATCAAGCCTTCTCATACAGCTTTTCTGTCAGGGAGGTATATCTTGGAAGGAGTGGTCATTCTACATGAAACATTACATGAGTTACATAGAAAGAAGCATGAGGGCCTCATTCTCAAGTTAGATTTTGAGAAGGCTTATGACAAGGTTAATTGGTCCTTTCTACAACAAGTTCTTAGGATGAAGTGGTTTTCAGGCAAGTGGTGTCAGTGGATTGATAGTATTGTCAAAGGTGGAAGTGTGTGTGTAAAGGTGAATGATGAAATGGGGCATAATTTCCAAACCAAGAAGGGGTTGAGAAAAGGTGATCCCTTGTCCCTGATTCTTTTCAATCTCATAGTAGATGTGTTGGCAATTTTGTTCGAAAGATCAAAAGAGCTGAATTATTTTGATGGCCTAGTCCCAGACTTAGTTGATGATGGCCTATCCATCCTGCAATACGTGGATGATATGATTCTCTTCTTGGATGATGATTTGGAGAAGGCTAAGAACTTGAAATTAGTACTAACTGCTTTTGAAAAGTTATCAGGTCTTAAGATCAACTTCCATAAGGGCAAATTATTCAACTTTGGGGATACAAGGGAAAGAGCAGTGGAGTATGTGGAATTGTTTGGGTGTAGGGAAGGGGCTTTACCATTTAGATATTTGGGAATCCCGATAAGTTATCGCAAGCTCTCCAATAAGGATTAGAGGCATGTAGAAGAGAGGTTCCAGAAAAAGATGAGTAGTTGGAAGGGGAAGCTGCTTTTATCGGGAGGGCGGCTTTTCCTAATCAACTCGGTGCTCTCGAGCTTGCCAATGTTCATGATATCTTTCTTTCGTATACCTAAATGTGTGCGTGAGAAGCTAGACTATTACAGGTCTATTTTTTGGCAATGTGATGAGCATAAAAAGAAATATAGACTTGCTAAATGGAGTATTCTTCACACACCAAAAAGTATAGGGGATTAGGCATTGTAGACTTGGACGTTCAAAACAAATGCTTGCTTAGCAAGTGGATTTTTAAGCTATTAAATGAAGAGGGTCTCTGGCAGTTGTTTCTTAAGAGAAAGTAATTGAAAAACAAAATTCTCTCCCAAGTAGAGAGAAAGAAAGGCGACTCACACTTCTGGTCGGGCCTGATGCAAGTCAAAAAGCTAGTGTTGGAAAGGGGCAGGTTTAAAATTCAAAATGGAACCCAAACTAGATTTTTGGAAGATTTATGGATTGGAAGGGAGCCTTTGATGACAAAATTCCCCTCCCTTTATAATATTGTGAGAAAGAAAAATGCTTCGGTGACCCAAGTACTAAGTACGATTCCCCTAAACGTTTCTTTTAGAAGGGCTTTAGTTGGGGATAATTGGGCTAAGTGGCTACAATTGGTGGAAAGCATTATTAATGTGCACCTTGGTGAGCAGACAGACTCATTCATTTGGACTAAGTCCAAGAGTTTATCTGTAAAAGCCATGTATAATGATCTAGTGGTCGGGAATGCCTCCTACCTTAACATGGATGCTTGGAAAGTGAAAGTGCCTCTAAAAATCAAGATATTTCTTTGGTATTTGTGGAAGGGTGTTATCTTGACTAAAGATAATTTAGCTAAGAGGCAGTGGAAGGGATGTACTCGTTGTTGCGGATACAAGTTGTAGGCAACAATGATGCGGAAAATTCTCGGGAGAGTTAGGACAGCTCCTAAACGCATTTTTGAAACCTTTTGCACTCAAGAAGCACCAAGATGCATCGGCATGTATGCAACACTCACAACTTTTTATTTAATTTAGAAAATCCAACAAATGATTTTTCCTATACTATATTCCCGTAAAGAAAAATAAATGTTGGAAAAATTTTAAAATTATGAGAAAATCGTTATTTAATTATTCTTTTTATTCACATCCTGAAATTGGAAATTTCAGGGTGTGACAAATCTACCCCCTTAAACGGAATCTCGTCCCGAGATTCGAAGAAAGAAGAAGCAAGGAGGAGGGAGATAAACAAGAACATAGCGATCGAAGTGGGTAGGCGGTCATCCTCTTTTGTTGATCGGTGTGGATTCTTCAATCTTTTTCTTCAATGATTGTTGGGGTCTTCATCAGAATGAGCTAGGTGGGACAAAAGCAAGCACAAGGTGGGAAGGAAGGTAGAGTGATGTCTTCTTTTCTTCATCTTGCATCCGCCTTTGACTTCCTTCCCGTAACACCTCTAGCAAGTTGAAACAAAGAAAGATGACAAGGATGTGGGAGGTACAAAAGAGAAACCCAACTAGGCAACTGATGTTATTGCAGATGTAAGACCCACAATACACCAACACTCACTTCAAAGAAACGAATCAATGAAGTTCATAAAACCAAGCATCATCATGCAAACACACAATTCCACCAATCAAGGCATAGCTAAAGGGGAACGACACTACACGTTGTTAATGAAGTCAGGGGGTATCCTCCTAATAGATCAGATATATCTCCCAGCAAGGATATCCATAAATAATGGATTTTTCCCAGATCAAGGAGTACGAAATTATGAGTTCAACCCAACTGGAATCACCTCAATCGGAGGTTCGGAACTCGAGATATGGATTAGACAAGATGGCTATGTCAGCAGTGTTGGCAGATTCTGAATGCTCCACTAATTCGTATGTATCTCCCTGTATACAAAACGAATACTGCCGAATTTTGTATAGAATGAAGCTGATGCAATTCCTGAACTACTCCAATTGGATTTACCTCAATCGGAGGTCTATAGCCCGAGATATAGAATATTGAAGGTAACTAGGTCAGCAGAGTTTACAGATTCTGATAGCTACAATGTTTCGAGCATAGCTCCTGGAACATGCACTGGATAGGGCTGCATTTTTTACAGAAATTCACTTATGAAATTCAGGAACTAACCCAACTGGTTTCATGCCAATCGGAGTTCTGTAGCTCGAGATAAAATTGAAACAGCGCTGATGTGTCGGAGAGCTGCGCGAATAGATAGAATGTTAAGGGTAACGAGTTCTACCAAGAAATCAAGGGGGTGTTATTGCTTGAGAGAATGGACGGGCGAGGTCGAAGAGATGTTCAAGGAGAGTGAAGATAAATATACAAGAATTCATGGTATGGAGGAAAGAAGATGGTTAAGAGGTGAGATCCTTCATCGGAGAGGTCGGGGATAAGGTAAGGAGGGATTGTAGAACAAAAGAGGCATTAAGAAACGTCCTACAGTCGATACAGCTCTGATACCACTCTGTCACACCCGACTTTCCGAAGAAAACCAAGTGCAAACCTATATGCATGCCAGGATCAAGTTTCATGCATATAGTGACATAAAAGTGTATACAGAAACAGTATCACGTAAGAAAAAGAAAGATTATCAGAGATTTACGCTTAACCCCGGAAACGAAGGCACCAAACATCACGGGCAATCGACTGGGGGTTGCGTACGCCTAGCACCAGCAACATCTTCATAGCAGCTTCCTTTTTCGAGCAACAATGGTTATAGCAAGGGTGAGCACTTGTCGTACTCAGCAAGTGTGGGGAAAAGAATGATTGCAAATGCTTTGTAGTGGACTGGGCTATAAGCATTTAAGCAATTTTAGTTGATCAAGTTTTATTAGCACCTGATTACTAATAAAAGTATAAGTTTATACCAACCCACATTAAGCATAAGATAAGAGATACGCCATAAGCACATGACAAGCATAACCAGAGAACACGATTTAAGTCCATCTTCAAGTTTGATTATCATGTGAGGGTCCAGGCCGCTCTTGATCGTGAGCACGACTAATCGATTAGATTAACACTCTGCAGAGGTTGTACATCTTTACCCACAAGTCGCGTAAAAGTCCTAAAGAACTTTAAACCCAACCATGCGATGCCGGCCAAGCATCATACCACACTACCTAGGTGTGATTGCATAGGGACGCTACGAGGCCTTTACAAAGATCCCCTGGTGCAGACTGCTCGCTAGGTTACTTGACAGCGCAATGCATAAACCTCTCTCAGCTGCGAAGCTACCATAGAGCAGATCAGTCTGAGGGCCGGGCTATACACCAACTACCGGCAACCCCCAACCCCTATCGGGTAAAGCATACCTAACACCGAGGTTTTCTAATTAATAGGCCAAGACAGAGCCATATGTCTTGTGGTAGTCTTGTTTTCCGGGTGGTTCTCCATGTTCCGATTAATCATATGATCTTGTATTAAGCATCCAAAGGTATAGCGCAAAGGTATAACATGATTCATCATTAATGTTCATTAAAACCACCATAACCCATGTATAGCAACTAAGCATAGCTACCCAACATAAATGTAAACCCAGGTTACCAAGGAATGACAATCAAGACTAGGTAATCCTTAATAGGAACCCATCAAAATTAATGCAAGCAATGCAAAGTGATTAATCATAGTTATTGGGACAAAGATCAAGGACACACTTGCCTTTAACCAAAGTAATGTCATTGCTCGAATATCTTCAACTTCAAGCTCTTCCAAACTTCTCGAACGGTGTTCACTCTAAGCGCATCAATCATCGGGCACAACATACAAAGCGAGACAAACAAACGGACATACTAAGAACAAAACACCAATCAAAAGAAAACTTTAAAAGAACGCACTAAAGGATATGATTGATTAGATGGATCACTAAAGAACACGAGAGGGTGCTTGGAAAGGCTTGGTTTGCTTTAAAGAGATGGTTGTGGAAGATTGAGCAAGAACCGGAAAGATCACACTTAGATTGAGCTGAGAAAAGAACGTCTAACGAACGTTTTGCATATATGAGAGAGCAAGGCTATGAGCTAGGTTCATTTTAATTAACAAAACAAATATAAAGGATATTTCAGAAATAAAATACCCTATGTTGACATTAATGCAATATTAAACTTTATTTACGAAACCGGTGTAAAGAACTAGTCAAGTTTTATTAATAAAGATTCATATATTGATTAAACCGATTAAACATTTAATTTAGAAAAACTAAACTATATGAACAATCTAAACGAAACTTTGTAATTCGAGTAGATCATATTATTATTAAAAACATTATGGTATTGGCATTAATCAAATTAATATTTATTATAAAAGCCGATGTAAAAGCCTAATCAAATTTTAATTAGAAAAGATTAATTAACTATTAAACAAATTAATATTTGGTGTACGAAAAACCGAGATAAAGATCTAATTAACTTTTATGTACAAAAACATGTGATAGAAACATTAATCAAATTAAATTTGCTTATGAAAAACGATGTATAGATCTATATAGTTTTTATTTGGAAAAGACATGTATAACTAGTCATTAATCAAAATTAATATTAATTTTATTTTCAGAAACAAGACATGGTGAAAACTCATCACTAACGCGTGCTTTACATTATTATGGACCTAGCGCAACTTGAACGGATTAAATCGGAGCTAAAACGAAGATTTGGTGAGCAAAACAAGATTGCAGGGGCCTGAACGAGATTAACCATAGACTTCAGGGGCTAACTAGGAAGATATGCAAGACACACTAAATAGTGCTCGGGAAAAGGTTAAAGATCGGGGTTAGATCTGAAAAAGGGCTCGGTTGGGTCTAGTTGCAAACATCTAATACATATAGGGGGTTACACGAATGAGTTGCTTGGACACAAGAAACGGATCAAAAATTAACGAAAAGGTCGAGGGCCTAAATGCAAACCGGCCTTATCCTCTTCCTCGGGACACCGGTGGGCGGGGGCTACCGGCCGGCGGCTCGGCCCCCGGGCGATGGCGATGCGGCGGGTGCTTCCCGGCGGCGGGCGGGGGTGACGGATGTCCGGCTCGGCCTCGCGAACCCGCCGGTGGCGGCGGTTTTCCTTCCGGCGGGACCCCACGCCGGCGAGCATCGGTCGGGCGGCGGCTCGGGTTCAAGCGGTGGCGGCGCTGCGAAGCTCTTCCGGCGACGGGGAAGCGGTGGAGTGAGCTCGGCTCGATGTCGTGCGGCTTCCGGAGGTCGCGGCTCCACTAATCGATGCCCACCCGCACCGACTCGGCCGAATGGCCGGCGGCGAGAGGGTCGATTCCGGCGAGCCGCGGGCGATGCGGGGCACGCGAGGAAAGGGGGCCGGCGAGCTAGGGCGAGGCGCGCGGGAGTTCGAGCGCGTTTTATAGGGGCGCGGCACGGGGAATCCGGGCGCGCACGCCAAGGGGGCGGCGGCGGCGCCGCCGGCCGAAGAGGCCGCGGCCTGCGGCCGCGCGGGCTCCGCTGGGCCCCGATGGGCTTCGGCGGGCCTGCAGCTGGGCCAGCGGGTTTGGGTCGGGCCGGAGCTAGGCTGAAGAACTGCGGCCTTTGAAGCACTAGTGGACCGAGCGAAAAGATGAGGGTGCAGCAGAAGACTTCGGAGAACTGGGCCGTAAGCAGCTGTGGGCCGAAAAGGAAAGGAAAACGGAAATTCCTTTTTCATTTTTAGAAAACATTTTCGTGAAAAAGAATATTCTAGGAGCTAGATAATTCATTAAAGCCACGAAAAATATTCGAAAATCCCAAAAATTCCGAAAAAAATCCTAGACATAGATTAAGATATGAACAATCCAAATAAAACATTTGGAGCTCAAGAAAAAGATTTTGAAGCCTTCTAATAAATAGAAATAGCTCAAGGAAAATGAGAATAAATTCCGAGAAAAATCCGGAAAATTCTCGGGAGAGTTAGGACGACTCCTAAACGCATTTTTGAAACCTTTTTGCACTCAAGAACCACTAGATGCATCGGCATGAATGCAACACTCACAACTTTTTATTTAATTTAGAAAATCCAACAAATGATTTTTCCTATACTATATTCCCTGTAAAGAAAAATAAATGTAGGAAAATTTTTAAAATTATGAGAAAATCGTTATTTAATTATTCTTTCTATTCACATCCTGAAATTGGAAATTTCAGGGTGTGACAACTTCAAAACGTTGTGGAGTTTCAAAGCAGAGTTAGAAGCTACATGTCCTGGAAGTATAGTAGAGATCGATTGCAAAAAGAAAAAAAGATGGAAAAGTCTACTTCTCAAGAATGTTTGTGGCTATCAAAGAATGTGTGGATGGATTCCTTAATGGATGTAAGCCATACCTTGGAGTTGACTCTACTCACCTCACCGGAAAATATAATGGACAGCTAGCTGTAGCAACAGCAATGATGGGCATAATTGGATGTATCAAGTGGCATACGAGACTTTTTACAAGGAGACAAAAGTTGATTGAATTTGGTTCTTGACGCAATTGAAGAGAGCAATTGGAACTCCACATGGACTCACAATCCACACTGATGCTTGTAAAGGTTTAGAGATAGCAGTCCATAAGGTCTTTCGAGGTCACGTTGAAGTACATGTCGCCTTGTGCTTGGGCATGAACTACTCGAAGGCATAAATGGTTATGGGATAGAATTGTTGAAAACTGTCCAGAGGCAGTTCCTTACTTGCAAGCAGAACACAAACATATCTGGTCAAGAGCAAAGTTTTCACGTGAGTGCAAGGTTGACTATGTGAACAACAACTTATCAGAGTGCTTCAACAACTGGATTAAGGAATGCAAAGGTTTACATGTGGATGCTCTCATGGACACCATTAGAGAGATGATCATGGAAAAGATAGCGATGAGACAGGTCGTAGCTCAAAGACTTGAAGGGACAGTTCTTCCTATTGTTATCAATGAGCTGAAGATGAAGAGTAGAAACTTGAAGTACACTATCAAGGGAAGTGGTGGACTTAAGGCAGAGGTATCTGGATTGACTAAGGACAACTATCCTTGGAGGCATGCAGTAGATCTTGAGCTGAAAACATGCTCTTGTGGTTAGTGGTAGATTTCTAGTAAACCTTGCACACATGCTATATGTTTCATAGGCTCATTGAGACAGGTGAAACTTGATGACTATGTGCATGAATACTACTCTCTTGACCGTTTCAAGGCTACTTATCAGTTTGAGGTAAACCCGATGGTTGACAAGACACAATGGCCTATAGTTGATCTTGGGTTTGAGATGTTGCCTCCAAAGTTAGAAAGAGCCGCAGGTAGACCAAGAGTGAAAAGAATCAAGAGTAGAGGTGAGCCAGGGAAAAGGGGACCTTACCAGTGCAAGAGATGTTTCCAGTTTGGGAATATTGAAAAGGGATGCCATGAGCCCCCTACTGAACTTGCTGCTGAATTACCACCATCACTTGCTGCCAAATCTTGGTAAGTTCACCCTCAAGCTGTAGGTTTTTGTTAATATGGTTTCTTTTTGTTTCACATGCAAAATGACTTGATATCATTGTTGTTCTGTAGTAAAAGAAAGGGAGGAGGTGGTACTTCGAAATGCAAGAAGGCTTCCAAAAAGTCCAAGAAGAATGATACAGGAACAACCTCTACTTCTGTTGAGCCCCCTACTGAACCACCACTTCATGCCAATTCTAGGCTAGTTCACCCTCAAGCAGCATGTTTTTCGCTAAATGGTTTTTTTTGCATGCAAATTGACTTGATTATATTGCTGTTTTGTAGTAAAAGAAAGAGAGGAGGAGGTGATGGTACAGGAACAACCTCCAATTCTTTACTCACTCAAGCACCTGGTACAGCTACATCTTTAGACATTCAAGCACCAGTTAGTCCAGGACCAACAACAAGAAGGATGTCAACTTCTGTTTCTACACCAACAAGAGCACCAGGTACACCAGTCTCTCCAGGGCCAACAACAAGAAGAATGGCAGCACAAATGGATATATCACCAGGAGGCATTGCTAGAAGGGTCATCATAAGCTAGGCTAGTGTGATCCAGGATCGTTTCGTTCAAATGTTACTGTATTAAACAGGCATGTGTTGAACCTATGTTAGGCATATGTTGTTCTGTATGTGTTGAACGAGAGCACACTGTTGGCTCCTATGTGTGCTGGACCATTGCAAGATGTGCTGCTCCATTTTAGTCTGTGTTGGATAATATTTTTCATGTGTTTGGTCACTATTTAGTGCATGTGTTCAACCAGATTACTGGAATCATATTTTTCCATGTGTGTTTGATCAATATATTGTGCATGTGTTGACTTCTTTAGTGAGGAGGTGTTAAAATATAGCCGGATGATGCCATGTTCTTGTTTCTAATGATTTTAGAGCCAGATACCGGTTTGGGGGCATTTGTGTCCAACTTAATAGAGGTAACTCTAGAATCTAACAGAATGCTATTTTCAGTTCGCGTCAGCCCCTTTCAGTGGTATTTTACGGGGCCGATGTCTTTCAGTGGTATTTTACGAGATCATGATCTTTCGGTGCTACAGAACCAATTTTCCCTACAGCGTATCCAAGCCTAGGTTATCTTGCTTTTAGCTATTTTTCTTATCTTTGTAAGTTGATGTCTGGTTGCTTAGCGCTGAGGGTCTGTGAAGTGTCGTACTGCTAGGGTCCGGTGGACTTGATTGTAGTGTCTTGGTTGTTGGCAGTCTATGTACTGCAGGTCCGTTGGTTCGTGTATGGTTGTAGACGGTGATTTGTGACTGTTGAGACCGGAATTTATCCTTAATCTAAGAAAAAAAGTATCAAATTGTTTTTGATCTGTGTTTTTCCGACCATCCCGATGATTGTCCACTTGGATACCTACCATGACAAATTCTTCGAGAGGTCTCTTACGGTACACAATACGACCCAATGGTCATATGGTCGTATTATCAGTTTCTTCAGTTGTTTCCTATAGTTAAAATGGTAATTTGATAGATATATATTATTTGGAAAAAAATTCCGGCTGCCACTTTCACTAACTAAGACATTTAATATATTTTATATCCTATATTATTACAATACTATTTTACATTTTCGATAATATCCTTATACTACCCGTGCGACCTTTGAATACTGCCGTATGACAGCTAAAAAAACCAGTCGTATAGAAT
The DNA here is from genome assembly GCA_947561735.1 of Cenchrus americanus. Lineage (NCBI taxonomy): Eukaryota > Viridiplantae > Streptophyta > Magnoliopsida > Poales > Poaceae > Cenchrus > Cenchrus americanus. The sequence goes on from OX387240.1 coordinate 201,812,892, forward strand.
TAATCTTAACCGTCGGATCTTACATATAGATCTTTTTCTATGACATACAAGCCATTTTTCAACTCTAAGAGTGATCATGAAGACCGATTTCGCTGTTAAATACTAAGATAATATATGTTTTAGGCCTAACGTTATTAGTGAAGAAAACTCACCTTGTATTGAGTAAAATTCAAGGTGGATCCTCGAACTTGTCAGGATGTGCCATCTTGCATTGGTACATAGCCTTATAAAACCAGAGATCTGGATAGTTACATTGAACTTGTCAGGGTGCATCGTCCTGATCTCTAAACTTACAAAATCAGATATTTGGATTCCAACTTTGCCAAAGGACGTCATCCTGGTCCTTGAAACAATTAAAAGTGATTTCGAACCCTATTTTATTTGCTAGGAGCACTGTAAAAAATAGAAAAAACAAGAAACGTGCAGATAATGAAAAAGTTATTTTTTTTCAAAATACGTTGACGTATGTATCCATCTTGCAGATGTAGCTGGCTATTTACAACCTTGGCTAGAAGGTCTTCCTCCCCCAAAACAATGGAACCTTTGGCTATTTGCAACCTTGGCTAGAAGCTCTCAATATCTTTTTTCCCTAATGATTTGCGCGTACAACAAACACCGGACGAACACCGCCTCAGCTTATTTAATTCCTCCACAGACGACGCCTGCACAAACCCAAAACTGCGGTCGTTGGCAGGCACAGAGACAGAAAAACCTGAAAAACCTCGTGCCCAAAAGGGGCGCAGTCTTAAAGTGGCGGTTCCCAAAGCGGCCGAGCACTATCCTTTCCTTTCCCCTGCGCAGCCCCGCCGCACGCTCTGCAAGCTCTATTTCTTGCCGTGGCCACCGTGCAACCATGGCAATAGACAAACCCCTGTCACCATTAGAGAACATGAGCAGTGGCGGCACGGCCGTGACGAGTCCGGCCGCACCGGTTAACGACGACGGAACCGTCGAGTGCCGAGCCTGCTATGGTGTGGTGGTGGCCTGCGTGTCGCTGCTTGTCTTCTGCGTCGTCGCGGGCACGGCCGGCGTGCTCAAGGCTGGCGCCGCCACTTGCTTCGCCATCGCGTTCATGGGTGCGATCGGCTGGTTCATGCCCGCCGGCACCAGGACGAGGATGCAACTAGGCGCCAGGGGCGCACGGCGAGCCGGTGCGTCGGCCGGCGGGTGCGCCTGCCAGCGGCGCCGTGGCGTGACGGCGGCCGACGTGCCGCCGGCGTTCACGTACGAGTGCCCTGACGACGACGATGTCGGCAAGCCCGGCGGCAGCGCGCTGCTGTGCGCGGTGTGCCTGGAGGACGTGCAGCGCGGCGTGGCAGTGCGGCGACTGCCGGCGTGCGGGCACCTGTTCCACAGGGAGTGCGTCGACCCATGGCTGCGCTCGCACACGACGTGCCCGATGTGCCGACGGGACGTCGTGCAGCAGGCATGCGCCGAGAAAACCGTCGTCGTGTCGGTGGGGGCGGCGCAGTCGTCGCGTGACGTGTTGCGGGTGCCGCCTGTGTAGTGTCCTAGCAGCTTTACTTCACATTTGCAACAGAACACATTTGCCCTGCACGTTATGGCGGGGTACACATTTGTCTCTGTTGTGATTAATTAGTTCCGGGTTTTCTGTACCACATTGAAATGTTTTATTTCTCTCCTATATACAAAGTTTTCAATTCTTCTCTAAAATGAGCAAGGTCCGACGAGCTTTGGGGCATCCGGGGTAGTTGACATTTGGCAGTGGCAAGAGAGAGATACAGCAACAACCAGTGATGGTTTCAGATCGAATACGCATGAAATGGAATTCTGATGTCACTTTTTACCATATCAAAATTCATCCCTAGCGGCAAAGACGGTGCCACCCAGGTGGTGTCGACCCAATCACACAGTGAAAGTGGCTGAAGGGTCGAGTTTCAGTTAGGTTTTCTATGGAAGAGCTTCAATTAGTTAGGATCAGACCAAGAAAAGTGTTCCTCAAGAAGGTTTTCACAGAATCGCGAGGCCCCTGCGTCGTCCCCGCGTAGGGCAACACAGGTGACGCCCCCCTACCCGCAGCCGCGGGGGCGGAGCTGCAACTAGGGCCGCCTAGGCCGAGGCCCTAGTCGTAGCCCACCTAAGCCCACATCGCCTCCTTAGTTTTTAGTCAAAAACACAAATCTTAAAGACCGGCTAGAAGCAGACCAGGGGAAAGGAGGAGTCCGGTCGAGCTCGAACCCTTCGCGAGGCCGCGACGACCCGCAAGGGGATCCCGCCGGCCGCCGCTCCCGGCCCTCCACCTGAACCCCTGTCCTGTCATCTCTCGTGGCCACCACAACTCCTCCTCACCTCGATTCGTGCGATGGCGGCGCTTGCTGGAGCTCCAGCACGGTCGCCCGCCTTGCCTCACGACGGATTGGCGGAGGCTGGTGCGGGAGGCGCAGGCCGGCGCGCCCGCTGCCCTGCCCCGCGCCGGACTGGCACCCAGCGACCGGCGGGGGTGGCTCGCCTGCCACCCCAGTTCGCCACGCGGATCTTCATCTACTGCAGGTCGGCTGGTGGTGGGCGGCGACACTGGTGCGCAGAGGCTAGCGGCCTAGCCTGCGGCTCCCTTCCGACGACATGCTTCTCCTAGTCTAAGGCCGGGTAGGCGGGTACGCCCATGCCGACTTCCTGATTTTGGTTTCTATTCAATTCATTAATTGGTAATTTTGATTGAAAGATAAGTCACCTGTGCTCTGAAATTTAGGAATTAGCTTGCAATTTCTTGGAACTACAACATCTTTTTTCACTAGCTATTTTTAGGACATGATGTTGTTAACTATTGTATCAAATACCCAATGATTATTCATTTAATTTCAAAATTATTCTCAAATTGGACCAACTTCTTTATCGTTACTATTGCTCTATATATATGTGGGTTGTTGAATACTCCCTCCCTTCTCGTTTAGGCGTGTCGAGTGCTACTCCAAAGACCAAGGTGGGAGAGAAAAAGATGCACAAAAGTAAATTTTGCATTGATTGTAGCAGATTTGCATGGCTGCATGCAACAAAAGAGGGAAAAAGGGAAGCAGTTAACCAATCACACATGCGTGCAAATCCTTGTTTTCCTCCCACGAGTTAATGCGGTCATTGGAATGTGGAGGTGCCTTATAAATTTGGCAAAAGTGAAAAAACTTCATACGCCTTATAAACGAGAAGGGAGAGAGTAGTAATTTTGGTCATCAAAATTTTGGCCCTAGTCATTAGTCATTGACAAAACCTGGCTCCGCCACTGCGCTGTCGTGACCCCTTCCTTCCCTTCCCATCATTGCGCTGCCGCTGGAGCCGGCCATCGGAAACCCCCGCGAGGACGGTGGCGGCGGGGCAGCTTCTTCTCCACCCCCTCGCCTGGCTGGGGCGGCCGCCGTAGGGGTCGGAGGGTTTCACCGTGGGGCGGGCTCTGGCGATGCCGGCGAGGCCGGATCCAGCATCTCCGTAACCGGATCTGGTGTCAACGACGCTGGATCTATGGACTGCGCTAATGGTCGGTGGCTACGGCTTCAGGCGTGAGTGGAGGCGGCCAACTACTGCGGAGTGGGACCAATGAGGACCTAGCAGTGGCGGTGGCTCGGCGAGGGCGTGGAGGCACGCGCGGCAGCCACCGGCACTGAGCGACTAGGTGGTGGAGGCCGCGGCTCGTCCCAGCAGTGGAGAAGCTTGAACCGACGATGTCGACCGCGGGTGTGGAGCTGGTGCTCGAGGAGTTGCATGGATGTTGTAAGGTGTTAGTCTCGGTAGCCACGAGCGGTGATTGAGGCGACTAGGGCGGTGGTGCCCGGGTGTCCTTTGGAGTCCAGATGCACTTCGGTGGCTTGCAACTTCGATGAACAACTCACGGCGTGCATGATGGGGACGCTTGCGGCGCGCACTGTGGATCCTGGTGATGGCAGGGACGCCTGCATCACATCACCAGGACCAAGCATTAACAGAGCCTGGGTGCTAGAGCGCAATTTTCGCGTGGGGTTCTGGTGGTGGATATAGTAGCACCGGTGAAAGCCTTGGTACTTGTTGGAGTTGACAACGACAACGCTCTCGGGCGTCGTTGCCCTCCGTGGAGGTGTTGTCATGGTGCTTTTTCTACTTCGCTCATTAGATCTCTGATGAAGGACCTTGGCGCTGCTGGGGATTTCTGGTAGGGATCCCTCAAAGCCTCTACCTTTCCGGGTGTGCTCGCTGGTTGAGGTTGCGAGGTTGTCGCCGGTGGTTCCCTTGGGGCTATCCCTCGCTTTGGTGTTCTAGCTCACCCCACTCAAGCAAGCCCATGATGTGCCTTTTCGGGATCGCCGACGTCCTCTGGGAGTTGGGGCTAGGAGAAAGCCAATGCTTGCTTGCGAACAGATGACAGCGACGCCCACGAGTGTCGTTTACCTCTTGAGGCGTCATCTTCAGCCCTCTCTCCGGTCCTCTCCTAGCTATCCTGGTCTCTTTGTTGCCCAATCGTCCAGTTCGGCATCGTCTCGCTTACTGGTCGTGTTAAAGTTGGTATGATTCTACCACAGTGCATGTCTCACTTCTTCTTGTGTGTTGTCGTCTTGATTGTCTAGGCTATGACGGGTTCTTTGTTATATAGCTTTGCCCCTGGTGGTATGGATTGTGATTCTTGGTGGACGCTTTGTCGTCATGCTTCTCTGATAGTGGTTTGTGGTGGATGCTTTGCCGTCGTGCTTCTCTAGTGGTTTGCCGTGGTGTTTCTTATCTGGTGGATGCTTTGCCACCATGCTTGCGCTATTGTGGTCGTCTTCGCTGGTGTATGCTTTGCCACCGTGGCGTTCTTCGAGCCTGGCGGATGCTTTGTCGTTGTTCTCCCTTTTTGGCAGATGATTTGTCGCCGCGGTCGTGCTATCCAGTGGTTATTGGCCTCTGTTTTCGTGCTTCGTGCTTGGTTTCCCTTCCTTGATATCTTCGACGATAGTGCATCCTCTTTGGTAGGTTTAGCTCCTTGGATGGTCATGTTTAAGTGGCTTTGGCCATTTTGGAAGTTCCATGTGCTCTTCGGTACCTGCAGATGTTCCTCATCATCATCATTGTGGATTGCTAGTTGTGTTTCCATCATTCTGCCTCGCTTCCGAGTCTCGACAGTCTCCGCTGGCTTCAGGTTGTTAGGCGTACGAGTGTCCTTGGTGCTCTTGTTTCCTATAGGTTCCGACAGTTTCTACTCATGTTTAGTGTCTGTGTTGGGGTGCTTCTTTCAGTTGTCTCGATCGTTTCATTCTCTGTTGTGAACCTTTTAAATTTGCATTTCAGGAGCTCTCCTGAAATTGTGTTGATGCACTTCTCTTCTTCTTAATAAAAAATGTACTATGCATGTCTTGGAAAAAAATTAGTTATCGGCAACATAGATGGTGGGCGACAATTAGGGGTGGTAACGGACCCTTCATTTTGTACTAAGAAATTTAAGAATCGGGCCCTATAAGGATCAAGCCGATTTAATTTTAAACTTAAAAAAATAAAAGGGTCTAATTGGATTGTGAAGGATGCATTATGGTCATGACTCATTACCACCCCCTCGTCGTAGGGGAGATCGTGCTCAAGCACCAAGAAAGGAGCTATGGTCATCTGTGGGTGTCATCAGGCCCGTCCCGAGGGGCGTGCGATACGTGCGCATGTACAGGGCCCCTAAAATGTGGGGCCTCCAAGAGATTAGTTGAAATACTAATTACTCATGTAAGTAGCATTAGTAAAACATGTATGTTTGGGTGTTAGACCTCAGTTTCCTCTTAAATTTCCTAGAAAATAGCATACATTTAGCAATTAACACAATAACTTCCTTCCGTTCTCTATCTCTTCCAATTTTTTCCACGAGCGTGTAAATCATCTCCTATTTTGAAACAAGGACAACAACTATGCACCTAATTCTCTTCGTTGCTCGAGTTCCTAGCCGTTACTGATCTCAAGTTCGGATAGTGATTGTGATTAACCGAAACTAGTTTGGGTAATTCGGGTAATACACTCGGGTACCCAAACTACCCGAACTACCCGAAATTTGTCTTTGTCTTTGTACTTATTCATGTGTTGTTAGTTGAACAATTGAAATTTCCACTTTATTAGAATATAATTCTCTTAATTCGAACAAGTGACTATAATATACTATTCTTCTCAATTTGTAGTTGAAATTCAACAAATTAATTGTGAACTTTTGTTAAAATTCTACTGAAATTTTGTGTAGTTTGTCATTTTCTATAAGTTCGAGTAGATCATGTATACCCGAACCCGACCCGAAATTGCAGGTAGTATTATTCTGGGGGCTACTATCGGGTAGCAGTTTTCATTACCCGAATTTTCAATTACCCGAATTACCAGACCCGAAATAATCGGGTAACCCGAATGCCTAGGCCTAGTCCGTCTTGCGTATGGGCATGTAATCATTTTCTTGAATTCCCAACCATGTTAATTTTCCCTTTTATATTTGTGCACCAGGATTTTAATTACTGTCATTTCTTCAGGAAATTACAGAAAATATAAAGAAGAAAAATATATAGGAGTTGACTAAATCTTAGAAATGTGTGCCTTCTTTGTTTTATCTTAGCATGTACCATCTATTACAATTACTATGTTCGAAATGCCTATAAAGTATAAAATGAAGCATAGTTATGCTAATTTTAATTATAGTTAGGGCCCAAACTAGAATTTAGTACAGGGCCTATATTTTTGCCGGGACGGCCCTGGGTGTCATGCTACTGTCTAACGAGCGGCAGATACGATACTCGGAAGTGGGATGATAGGGAAGGAAATGGATTGATCTGGCACTATGGACGCAGCTGAAGCCGAGAGGGGGACACGTTATCCCTATAGGTGGTGACAACGCTCGAACCTCGCCAAACGAACTACAGCAGCCTGTGTATGTCAAGCCTCCGTATCTCTCTTCTTTCCACTCCTTACGTAGTATTATTCTCTCGGAATAAATGTGCCAATCCAATCAACACACATTATTTTTTTCAGAACAAATACTATATCCATATAAATCAACAATAGATATGTGGAACATAGAAAAAATTTATTTGGCAAGCAGATGAGACAGATGTGGAAGGGATAATGGCAAAACGATGGGTTGGATTGAGCCGTTGATTCAAGAATCAAGATTGTACGGACAAGGAAATCAAAGTGCAGTTTCATAAAAAATATATAAAGAGTAAAGTAGATTTCTAGAGCTCTAATTGTACAGTAAATATTCCTTTTGCAACAGTCGCTGATACGACAAGCAGGGATGCGTCGGAATCCGACAACAGCGTCGATGTGGGTAAGGGTCTCTTCGGGAGGGCTCCAACTCCGGCTCCACGAGCGGCTCCGGGCGGAGCCCTCTCAAACGGTTGTTTCACCCCAGCTCCGGCTCTGGAGCCTAGCAAAAGGCGCTCTCTAGAGCCCTTTTGCCGGGACGGAGCCAGAAAAGAGTGGCTCCGCCGGCTCCAGACTGCTTGACACCAAGTTTGCCAGCCCTGCCCTCAGGCGGGAGGCCGAGCGGGGCAGAGGCTCCTCGGGACCGTGTCTCTTCGCGTCGCGGTCCTACGACTACATGATGAAGACCGACGATGGCACGTACCTCCGTGCGGTGGTGCTCGCCAATGAGCTCCGCGGCAAGACCCACGACAACGTGTACCTCGGCCACAACTTTGCCATCAACGACAACCCGATGTAGTTCATGCACGGGATGGGGGCGGAGCGGGGGGGGGGGGGGGCGGAGGGGAAAACTTGGAGGCGCCGCCGGTCGGATCCCTGCCTCGCTGAACAGGAGAGGCCTCGACTCCTCCGCCGCTGCAGGGGATCGGAGTGAGCAAAGGAAGGGGATTCACCAGACACAGGGGATCAAAGTGAGCAGAGGGGGCTAAGTGGAGGAGAAAAAAGGAGAGAGAAAATAGGGGAGAAGATAAAGGGAGAAAAGGAGGAGAGAAAAACAGAAAATGAGAAGGAAAAGGGACAAAAAGAAAAATATAGTGAAGGGTAATTTATAAAATTTACAATATCAATCCAATAGGTGAAGCCGTTTTGCCAAATGTTTTTCAAAATGGCTCCAGCTCCATCAAAAAGTTACTCCACCAGATGAGTCAGATCCGAAGTTGTTTTTGAAGGAGCCACAGCCATACCAAACCGCCATAGCCCTCCCAAACAGGCCCTAAGCTTCCTCCAACCTCTCAAAATCTGTGCTGGATTCAGCAGACATGTGGTTGTGATGGTGGTGGTGGGTGGACGCGACAGCGGCGAGTGGATGCAGCGTTGTCTGAGGGCCCCACTCCATCCCCTCTCTGGGCTGTAGCACGGGGGGGTGCAGCAGCAGGGGTCGACTGGTAGGGTTGGGGCTGCTGTCTACCGGCAAGGATTTTTTATATAGGCTTTCACAATTGGTTTTAAACCATTTTTTAACGAACGGGCACGAGATTGTGCAATTCCATTGAGCAAGAGGGGAGTTTACAAGCGGACGGAAGGGTCGGCTAGAGAGAAAGTTACATACACGCCACAAGATGCGCTAAACACTTTGCCCCTGCTACTATCTAGAGAAATACTTCACTCTTTATCTTCGCTACCAAAGTCAGCGCGGAGGACTCGCGTCGGTTGAAGATTCTGGCGTTTTTGGCGTACCTAGGTCGCGATGAGGCTCCAAACCCGTTGCGAAAATCGGCATTCGGACATAAGATTTTTTTTTGAAGTAATTTAGACACAAGACGCAGGGCGGATTAATTCATCGTTCTCCTACACAAGGGACAAGAAGCGTTGTGGTCCCACTGTCTATGAGCGAGTCTCAGAGGTCTGAGCCTTGATTTTGAAGAAGCAGCCACGCGAAGAATTTGGATTTAGGTAGTGTCCAAACTTTCAAAATAGTTGGCATCTCCGATTCTGCGGCGCAGCCCAATAATTGGGCCTTGTATGCCGAAAATCTATCTTTTTTTAGCAAACCACCATTTATCATTACACAAGCGGAGGTACAGTTATCAATTTCTGCTGGCGGAACTAGAAGCCAGACTTGCCTACCAACTTCAAAATAAACTGAACTTTTGGCTAAACTGTGTGTGTCACGATTCGACGATCGCCCTTCATGAACTATGATACACGACTCAAAGATGCTAGCTTGGTCCTTGATCTCTTTAACAATATGACCATACGGTCCTTGGCCTTCACCTCGTATACTTCTGACCACCGACTCGCAGTCTGATGCTAGCTTGAAACGTTGCAACATGAGGTCACTCGCCAGCGCTAGACCTTCACGGCAAGCCACGGCCTCCATGGTTTCTGGGTCAATGCATCCTTCCACCACCAATGTCGATGCCCCGAGGAACTGGCCGCCACCGTCGTGCACAATGGCTGTCGCCGATGCCCTGTTCGTGTTCTTTGATATAGCAGCATCCACATTGATCTTCATCAAGCCAGCCGGTGGGGGAATCCACCGTGTTGTCTTCGGGACTTTTACCTTGTTCGCAATTTGCTCCGTGTTGGTTATGCCAAGATCAGCGATATACCTGTCGACGAAGAGATGCATAGTCATAGGGCTCTGGAATTAGTCCTCATGGATCACCTTCCGTCTCACATACCAGATGGACCACAAGGTGATCGCCACCCTGATGAAGTCTTCGCTTGATAGAGTCTCAATTGCTGACATGAGCCAATCATATGCACTTGTGTCTTGGATGCAACACAAGTGTTCAACCACTTCTTCACTCTCTAGTGCATAGATGCACTTAGCTAGATTGCACTCGACCAATGAGTGTTTCCATGAGTCCCTTGCTCCACAAATACTGCACTTAACATGCGTCGACATATTGCGGTGGTGTAGGACGTCCGCTGACGGAATAGAAGCACGTGCCAGACGCCACAAGAACACTTTGATCTTCGACGGAATTTTGAGTTTCCATATGGCCAACCATTCCTTCTCCACCGCTGCAATATCTAACCTACCCGCTATGCTCTCCAGATAAGTCGTAGCTCTTTCTTTATTGATCACGAGCATCCAATAGGCAGACCTGACTGAGAAAATCCCACTGCGTTCGTGGTGCCAAGCCATCATCCTAGCGCCTAATACACAGCGGTATATTGAGTATCGCCTCCACATCTGCTGGCACAAGATGAGCCTGCAGTTTTTGTCGATCCCAAGTAGCAAAGGTTGCATCGAATAGTTCACTCACCAACATCAGCACTCTCGGCAACACCCGCCGCACAGGGCATAAGCGCCCTTCTCTGGGGATCCAATTCATGTCCCATATATTTGTTGTTTCACCCGTTCCAATTCTTCGGATTAGTCCCCATTCAAGCACTTCCCTTCTGTCCAAGATAGCACGCCATATATGGGACGGTGCCGACCCCAGCTCTGCTTCAAGGAAGTCACACTCCGGAAAATAAACATCTTCTAATATTCGTGCACTGAGTGAACTTGCATCCTCAAGAATTCCCCATGCCTGTTTGGCTAGTAATGCCAGATTAAACAGTTCTATATCACGAAAGCCCAGACCTCCGAAGAACTTTGGTTTTACCATCTCCTCCCAAGCCACCCAACAGGGTTTTCTCTTTCCTTCCTTGCTGCCCCACCAAAAGTTGTGCATCAAACCATTGATGTGTTGGCACAAATCCCTTGATAGTCGGAAGCAGGACATCGAATATGTGGGGATTGCTTGCGCGACAGATTTTATAAGCACCTCCTTTCCCCCTGTCGAGAGGCACATCTCCATCCATCCTTGTACTCGCTTCCAAACCCAACCCTTTAGATACTTAAAAGCACCATTGACTGAGCTCCCACATCAGACGGCATGCCCAAGTATTTCTCATTTAGAGACTCCTTTTGGACATTCAGTATCTCTTTTATGTCATCTCGCACATCCTGTCGACAACCCTTGGCAAAATGAATAGAAGATTTATCCAAATTTATTTGTTGTCCTAAGGCTCGACAGTAAAGCTGCAACACATCCTTGATCTCCTGAGCACTCTCTCTAGTTGCTGTGAAGAACAACAGGCTATCATCTGCAAAGAGTAAGTGACTAACCATCGTAGCCGACGGTGCCACAATTATTCCCTTGAGAATTGATGACTGATTCCTGGATTTGAGGAGGCACGAAAGGCCCTCTGCTGCCAACACAAAAAGATAGGGAGAGATAGGATGACCCTGACGTATGCCTCTCGACGGTGTAAAGCTATCAAGAGAATCTCCGTTAAACAAAACTGAAAAGGATACCGACGTTACCAATATCATAACCATATCCACCCAACTCCGATGAAAGCCCAAGCGCAACATGATAGCCTGCAGATAACTCCATTCAACTCTGTCATAGGCTTTCTTCATGTCTGTAACACCCTAATTTTAAGAAATTTGGATTTTTACTAAAAAATTATTAGCAACCATTAATTTGTTGTTAAGGACTATAAGTTTTTTCCTAATTTCTTTTAGGCATTTAATAATTTTCAAAATAAAATAAATTAATCATAGGAGTTTAATGTTTCATACATGCTGATGCATTTTTTGGAAGTGTTTGAATTCAAATTGCATTTGAATTCATTTGTTTATTGCTTTTCAAAAGTAGAAAAACCTTTTTCCTTTTTCTCTCTCCCTTCCACCCATTTCAGCGTGTTTTAGTTTTAGCCCAAATCATAGAAGTCTAAAGCCGCCCATCCTATTTCTCCTTCGCAGCCGCCCGCCACCTGCTCGGCCGTGCTTTGCATCACGACTCGCGCGCCCGCGCGCGCGGCTCGGCCCGCGCGCCCGCGCGGCCCGGCCCGGCTTGTTAGCGCGTCCGCCGCCGCCCGGCCGCGCCGCCGACACGCGGGGCCCCATGTCATCCCCCACCTCCCGCTGTCCTTGACCAGGACTCCCGCGTCGCTGCCAACTCCGCCTCGGGTACGCCTCCCTAGGCGTGGCCCGCACGCCAAGAGAAGCGCACTTTGCCCCTATTTAAGCCGCCGCCACACCCTAGGCCCCACCCAAACCCTAGCTGTCGCCCGAGCCCCTGCGCCGCGCCGCCGCCGCCTTGAAGTCGCCACACCGTTGCCCGTCGGTCATCGCGAAGCTACTTGGCTGCTTCGCCGGGATGAGTGGAAGCCGTTGGTGCCACGTGTTCGCGTCGACATCTTGTGTAGCGCCCACACGACCTCGCCGGAGATCCGCCGTCCGCCTCTTCAAGTCGTGCGCCGTCTTCTTCATCGGTAAACCCCCACCATTGCCCTAGTAAGATTCGCAGCGCCGCGCTCTACGCCTTGGTCAAATCCATGCGCCCAAACGAGCACCCTAGCTCGGTTTAGCCTTGCGCCGGCGAGCCCGCCGCCGCGTTCCTCCTCGCTGCCGGCCGGACGCCGCCGCTAGCCGCTTTTGTGCGTCCTGGACCATTGGATCGTGATCTCGCGGGTCAGATCAGATCTGATTCGGGTCAACCGAGTCAAGAAACGGTCAAACCCGAGCCGCCCTAGCAGTTTTGCAGTTTAGCCCCTGTGCTTTTGTATTTTTACAAGTCGGTGCTTCCACCATATAAGTTTCCTTACGATTAGGTCCATATTTCTTCGTTTTAATCCTGTTAGTTTAGTTTTCTTGTAGATTAGTCCTAGATCTTGTATAGATCGTATCTTATTCGTTTTACCTCCGTTTTTAGCGTTCTTTATGTCCACGCGATCGTCTCGACGAGTAGATTAGTTTTCTGTTGCTTTTGTTTCTGTCTGAGATGATTGGTGTTCTGTTTCTTAATTATTTGTATTGTATGCTTGTATGTCATTGTGTGGAGCGTAGGGAACGATCAATTCGTGGAGTATGCTGTCGTTGAAGATCAAGAAGGTTTTGAGCAGCAGCACGCTTGGGTTGAAGGCAAGTACTTGCTGCATTCCCTCTTGTCCTATTACAACATGCATTTTAATTACACTGCATTTACTTTTTTTTGCATTAATGTGATGGGACCTATGCTAAGGTACGACTAGTGTTGATTACCCCGTGCCTTGATCAACCGGGAATTACCTTTATGTTGGGTAGTTTTGCTAGCGCATAATTTGGGTGGTTTAATGAAACAAACTTAAAACCTTGATTTATTTTATGTTATTCATGTCATACAAGAACATTATGCTTGTTTAATCGGAACATGGAGAACCACCCAGGATAACCGTACAACCACAAGGCACATGGCTCTGCCTTGGCTGAATAACTAGAAACTTTAGTGAAGTGGCAACCTTACCTGAAAGGGACAAATGGGGAGGCATTGACGGAGCATAGACCTGCTCTAGCGGGGAATTGGATTTGTTATTTTATGGTGGGGTATTGACCCGCTAGGGAGCTTTGTGCCCCGCTTCATCTTGAAACCTAGTGGGTTGTTGCTCATTGGAGGATCTTCGTAAAGGCCTCGTAGCGTCCCTATGCAACCACACCTCGGTAGTGTGGTATTGTTCCTACTTTTGCACAGCATGGTTGGGTCCAAAACTCTTTGAGTTTTTACGTGACTTGTGGTGAAAGTGTACAACCTCTGCAGAGTGTTAAACTGACTAGTTAGCCATGGTCATGGTCAAGAGCGGCCTGGACCCTCACATGATTAACACTATGGAAGACAGACTTTAATAACTTATGCATTACATTTTGTGGGATCTTATGCATCTTTTAAGTGGGTTTGGTATACACTTACACTTGTTAGTAATAGTTGCTTAATAAAACTTGACCAACTAAAATGCTTAACTGCTTTGCAACCTATAGCCTTCCACTATAAAGCCTTGCATGTTGTTATAGTATCTTTCCCTTGTTGAGTACCACATGTGCTCATGCTTGTTGTTTATTATTGCATCTACACCATCTGACTGCTGCTCAGACGGTCAGTTTGAGGACTTCCCCGGAGGACTTGACGAGATCTAGGCGTTCGTCTCTTTAGTCAGCTGCCTGTGGAGGACTTCTATGTTTACTTTTCCGCTGCTAGATACTCGGTGTGTTAGAATAAAGACTATCGGTCATGTAATAAATATCTAATACTCTCTTTACGCTTTTACACTGTGTTTTTGGTATTCACTGAGTCAATGCATGTGTGAAACTTGATCCTGGCGCACATGTATTTATGCATTCGGGTTTGCCTTTAAATCCGGGTGTGACAATGTCCAACTTGAGAGCGCAACATCTCTCGTTCTGAGGCCTCTTCTTTTTCATAGCATGGAGGCACTCATATGCCGTAATGATATTATCCGTTATTAGCCTCCCTGGAACGAAGGCCGATTGCTCCTCAGAAATAACCTCAGGTAGTAGCACCTTGATTTTGTTTGCAACCACTTTAGAGGCGATTTTGTATAACACATTGCACAAGCTGATCGGTCGAAATTGACTGAGCTCTTCTGGACTCGCCTCCTTTGGAATTAAAACAATAAAAGTATTGTTAATTCTTTTGAAATCATCCTCACCTCGCAACATGCGCATCACAACGGTGGTCACCTCGCCCCCGCACAAATCCCAATGTCTCTGGAAAAAATGTGCGGGGTATCCGTCCGGTCCCGGGGCCTTCGTCACAAACATTTGAAAACATGCCTCCTTAACTTCTGCTTCCGTGACCATCTCTAGCAGCTTGGCATTCATCTCTGATGTTACCCTGATAGGGATCGTACCCAGAACAGCCTCCATGTTCTCAACGCCCTCTGATGTGTACAGAACTTTATAGAATTATGTGGTGATTTGATCCATCTCCTGCTCACTCTCTGTCATATTGTTGTCACTCCGCCTGAGCTTTGTGATTCTATTTTTTCTGCACCTCCTACTAGCTCTCAGGTGGAAGAAGCGGGTATTCTTATCCCCAGCCTTTAGCCACTCGAGCCTCGCTCTCTGCGTCCACATCAATTCCTCCTGGTGGTGCAGCTCGACCAGCCGGTCCACTATCTTTAACTCCGCATGCGTCGGTGCCGTCGGGGTCGGCTCATCCCGAAGCCGCTCGAGCTCCTTGCCCAGGCGTTGGAGTTCACGCTGGACGTGCCCAAATATGTGCTTTTCCCAGCCCATCAGCACCACCGAGAACCGCTCCAACTTAACCTGAAGTGCCGACGGAGTTGTAGCGTCCTCCCCTCGCTTCCATGCCCCCGAAAGCATGTCTGAGAAATCTTGGTGTGTTTCCCACATCACCTCATATTTGAACCGGCCTTTACACCGTCACTGAGTTGTCCTTCAGTTCCATTGTAGCTTTATCAGTATATGATCTGATGCTTCCACTGAGAGATGTGTTAATTGTGCCGCCGGAAACCTAGAACTCCAATCTGTCGATGCCAACGCACGGTCAAGTCGGACTCGACAGTACGAACCTCCCGCCACCTTTTTCTCAAAAGTCCAACTGCGTTCCTCATGACCAAGATCATGAAGTCCGCATCCGTCAACCATCGCCCGGAAGCCTACTATCTGCGCGTGACTGCGCTCTTACGCCCCCACATGCTCCGATTGATGTAAAACCTCATTGAAATCGCCCATACAAACCCATGGTAGATGAGATGCCAATTTCACAAATTTCAACAAGTCCCAAGTCTTTGTGCCTTTCACTCGTTTGAGCTTCCCCGTACACACACGTGAGCCTCCATGGATCATTAGCACCTTCTGTCAAAATGACATCTATATGATATTGTGAGTACCATAACAAATCAACCTTTATATCATTATTCCAAAAAATTCCCAGACCACCACTATGACCATTACTGCTTATAGCAAAGGAATTATCAAAACCTAAAGAATTCTTTAGTCCTTCCACCCGTGATTTGTGAACCTGAGTCTCGAGCACACACAAAACGGACGGGGCAAATTTCTTCGCGATCTCGCGGAGCTCCTTTACTGTCGTGGCGTTGCCAAGTCCGCGACAATTCCAGCTTATGCAACTCATTGGGCCTGGCGGCACTCCTCGAGGGAGCCCGCCATGTCCTTGATCATTGCTGTAACTTTGTTTGCATTCTTCGCCTTCTTCTGCTCTCTAGGTGAGATTGGCCTGAACGGCACCTCCCGTGCCGTGTTCCACGCAGCTTTCATCGTCGCAATCAAAGACTGCTCGCTGAACTTTTTCTCTGTCAGCAACCTTGTCGCTGCCATCCACTTCACCTCAGGTAAGTTCCCGCGATCTTCCTTTGCTAGGACAACACCATCACGTTCCGCGTCACTCAAACGCAACTTCCTGAGCAGCTCATTCACATCCACCTCTCCCTTCCGTGCCTCACTTTGGGAGTCTCTGCCGCCATCTCCAACGACTTAGATCAGACAGAAGAAAACGAAAACCGCCACCAATGCCCCAGGCCCTCCTCCCCGCCAAGGTCGGGTAGGCCGAGCTAGTCGGCCCGGAGTTAGCCCGGCGGGGAGGACGGCGAGGGAGAAAATGCACGGGAGCGACCAGAAACCTTCGTCGGCGGTGATCGCCTCTGAAGTCGCCAAACCCTAGAGAACTAGGTCCTCGTACCCCTGCCGAAAATCTATCTAAGACTAACTTCAACAGAGCACGCAAAAGCATTTTTGCCTCATCGGAGTCTACTGTTCACGCGAGGCAGCAGCTCCAACAGAGCAGGCAACCATGGAAGGCAAACTGCATTGGAGGAGAGAGGTGATGCAAAATTGCACTCCCTCTCTCCTCGAATGCATATGAGTCGCCGGCAGGGAGTCTGCGACAAGGAGCTCTGCACCTTCCTCTTCCTCCTCGATGGTGTACGGCCCGCACAGAGGAGCTCCCGACCCTTCTCTCCCTTGGCTCGCACGACAATGCGGAGGAGCAGGGGAGGCTGGGCGTCCTCCTCTCTGGCGTTGTGCTGTCTCGTCGCGGAAGCAGCGGCGCTAGCACGCGGAAGTGGGAGCGCGCGGCGGGGCTGCATCGCCGCGGGGTGCAGCGGTGTGCGGTTGGGCTGTCTAGCAGCGGCGCTCCCACGCGGGTGGTGGCCATCTCTCGCGAATCAAGAACGACGGTCCACCCTCCTTCTCCCACGAATCAACGACGGCGAGCGCTAGCGGAGATCGTGCGGTGGTGGCTAAGGCGGTGCGGCACCCTCCTCCGCCGTTTCGAGCACCTCCGGGCCGACGATGTCGCTCTCAATCTGTGCGAGCTGACGGGCATGGCCGACCCCGCCTCCTCCAAATCCACCACGCCGGTGGAGGAGCCCGAGGCGGAGCGCGAAGGGGACGGGAGAGCGGTGCAGGCATGGCGGGCAGGGGCCACCGGCCCTCCTCCATGGCGTGTCGTCAGCCTCCACACGCCGCTTGCCCCTTCCGTGCACGACGCGAGGCGAGGCGGGCGCGGCCCACCGTGCCGAGGAGGAGCATCGCGCAGGTGAGCGGACGAGCTTTTTGCGTCGTCTGTTGGAGATGAAGAATTTTGCATGGGGAGTGCATCTGCTGTACGTGATGCAAATGAAGATATGCACCTCTTATTTTGTCTTTCATTGTTGGAGTCAGTCTAAGTCCGAGAATCTGCATTTAGGTAGTGTCCAAACTTTCAAAATAGTTGGCATCTCCGATTCTGCGGCGCAGCCCAAGAATTGGGCCTTTTACGCTGAAAAGCTAAGTTAGAGAATCCAAACATCGGCACCTTCCTGTGCTAGAAATATATACTGAATTACTCAGTGACCAGTCTACTGTAGCCTTTCCGTCGCTATCGTTTTGGACTTGGTGATCCTGAAACCTTGATCCAAGGCGGCCGAGACAAAAGCAACTTTCCGTCGTGTCATCAACGAGCCATTGACCAATGTGTAAAGATAAGATCAAATTAAAGCGGCCGAATCGGAGCCAAAAAATTCGAATCAACCACCATAACCAGCGGCACGCCGCCAATACCTCGGGCCCAAACCATCAGCGTTCGTCGCTATGGATTGGAAATTTTGGAAACTGAACGCCGCCGCTCGCCGCAGAGTCCAAGCACTCACCAGTCACCACGCAGCCGCCTATTTCTTGCCGCCACGACACCGGGCCATGGCAACCTCGTGTCGTACTGTCGTGACGACACCTCAAATTTGGGTGGCTTTAATTACGTTTGCATCCACGGATGATGAGCCTTCACCGTCACCGGCGGTGGCCGCCGCCGAGCACCCGCGCCGACGAGGGCTCCCTCGCCTGCTACGGCATCGTCATCGCCACGGCGTCGCTGCTCCTGTTCACCATCCTCGCCGCCACGGTCAGCATCGTCAAGGCGTGCGCGCTCGCCGGCGCGGCCGCGGCGGTGTTCGGCGCCGTCTGCTGCGTCTCCCGGTGGTGCGCGGTGGGCGGGGCGGCTCCCGCGCTGCCGACGACGGTGGCGCCGGCGCCGGTGGATCGCGCGAGGGTCACGTGCGGGCTGGTTGACGCGGCGATCGACGCGCTGCCTGCGTTCGCTTACGCGCGCCGCCCTGGAACGTGCGGCAATGGGGAGGGGGAGGTCGGCGGCGGCAGCAAGTCCGGGAGGTGCGCGCTGTGCCCCGTGTGCCTGGAGGACGTGGAGGCCGGCGAGATGGTGCGGCTGCTGCCGGCGTGCGGGCACCTGTTCCACGTGGGGTGCATCGACATGTGGCTGCACTCGCACGCGACGTGCCCCCTGTGCCGGTGCCAGGTCTCGCCGCTAGTAGTTGGTGGGAAGCTCACGACGGCAGCAGATGCACCGGATGACGCGCCGCCGGTGTGATCCTACTCAGGGGGAAGAATCAGAAGGTCGTGTCATGTGGCGGCTATACACGATCGTCGGTTTTGCATCAATCCTGCAAAGGATTTTTTTCTTAGAGCAGAAGTTTGTGCATAAATGGTGTGAATCCCAGCAAAAGCTCGAATAGAAAATGAGTGGGCGATTCCTGTCCTGAATGGGAAACGCTTAGGAACAGATGGGAAACGCTTAGGAACAGACGTCCGGAGCGTCGGACGGACGCGAGACGCGACCAGGGAAAAAAATCAGAGATGGGCCCACCGCGACCTTATCTTCTCCTCATGCGGACCACTCGTTCCTATCCCCGTCCAGCGACACGGGAAGCTGCAGAGGCCCCAGCGACCGCGCCGTCCCGAGGCTGACGAGCCATCGGAGGTGGAGGCTCTCCCTTGCCCGCCGGCGACGCAGCTCCCTCGCGCCGTCTCGCTCTTCGCCTTCCTCTACGCGTGCGAGAGCAAGCCCAAGAGCGCGCAGGTGGCCAGGCTCATGCGGAGAGGAGCACCAGGCTCAAGCTCCAAGCCACAGCCATGGCCGCCGCCGGAGCCACCCCTCCCTTTTCCCTGGAGCTGTTGTGTCCCACCCTGCCTCGCCTCGTCGTGCTCCTCACCTTCGGGTCCGCTGCGGGGAAGAGGTCCAACCCCGTCCGCCGCGTGCGTGGGCTCGGGCGCAGGGAGGCCACCGTCGCCGCCGCGGGCGCGCGCGGCGGAGGTCAACGGGCGGGGGAGCTCTTGCGCCGCCGCGGGCGCGCGTGGCGGAGCTCGACCCCGGCCGCCGCTGTCGCGGGCGTGAAGGGAGCTCCTACCACCGCGACGGGCCTGTGCCTCCTGTTCTAGGGATTTTTTATGTTGCAATTATTGTATACCAATGTTGCACAATGTTTTTGACATGTTATAATTGTTCGACTTCATGATGTAATTGTTTCTCTTTCATGTTGTAAATCGTTGTGCACATGTTGCATCCATGTCCTCGACATGTTGCAAGCGTCCTATGCAAATGTTTCAAAATTAGGTCTAAATTTTCGATGTCGCAAACATTAATTTTCGATGTTGCAGATGTAAGTCTCGATGTTTACAGACACGTGTTATTGGGTGTTGCAAACATTAAATTTTAATGTTGCGGATGTTGAGTTTCGATGTTGCAGACATGTGATGTTGGAATTCGTGTCAAGGGTAGAGCTCATAATGTTGGATGTTGCACGCATCACGGGTCGCAACATGGTCGCAATATAGTCGCAACATGGGGGAGGAAGGAAGAAAGACTCATGATGTTGGATGTTGCACGTAACCGCGTTCACAACATACTCGCAACACGTTCACAACACGCTCGCAACATGTACTCGCAATATCTTTCGTTGAATGTTGCAAGCACGCCGGTTCGCAACATGGGAAAAGGTCTTCGCAACATTGCAAAAGTTGTTCGCAACATCATTATGCCTCGCAACACGATCGACGGCTAATACGTTCCCTGATTTGAATCGTGCGGCTGCGAACCCGTCCGATGCTAGCACCCGGATCGGACGTCCGGGCGCTAGCAGCTCCCGTCATGAATTGGTGCATTTGTAGAGAGAAATCAGGCAATTGATAAGCTTTAGACACCACAGATATTCTCACTGGACAGGAACTGTAGAGGGCAGTTAGCCGGTCGTTGCAGTAATCAGTCTGACTGTTTGTCTGTATTAGTTGAGCTGGGGGGACGGAGACACCTGTGGGCCGATATCGGTCCCCTCCGCGACGCTCTGGGCTGGGCACTTTTTAGCTGAAAACCGAAACCGAACTGACCTGAAACCGAACCAAATTGTAGATTGGGCTTCGGTTTCTGGTTTTGTAAACTTTTTTTTAGATCAAGGAGCTTCATTCATTACTCAAAATGCTGGTTACAATCAGCCTGGAGGCATTGCAGTACGCATGATGGAGCTTGATGCCACTCAACCATCATACATTCACTGGACGCCTGCTTGGCCAGCGCATGAGCTACCGTATTACAAACTCTACTAGCACGAAGCATAAAGAGAAACTAACTAGAGAGCTACTAAGGTCATGAATCTCCCCGAGGATTGCGGCGATAGACGATCTTTTGCTCATTCCTCAATGTCCACGAGTGTAAGAGGTTACGGCGGTCGGTCTCAAAATACACTCTTGTGGCGCCAAACTTCGTTGCAAGAATCACTCGAATCTCGAAGAGCCGGAGCTTCCATAGATAGGGCATCTAGGCGGTGGTCATACCATTTTGCCGATCCACCACGAAACCTGCCATTGTGGTCATGAAGAACGACCCCGGTAGCTCCCCGACCATCCGAATAAAAGGCCCCATCGAAGTTGCACTTCAGCCATCCATCCGCCGGTGGTTTCCAAGAGGGAAGCTCGGTAAAACTTCGTTCCTTCGGTGGGTGCAACGGTGCCGAGAGGTCAAACGCTGTATCCCTCACCCATAAAACAACTTCTCGAATGGGAAACCCAACCTGTCCATGCCGTTGTTGGTTCCTCAACATCCAAAGCGACCACATGCCACAAATGATCACTGATCTCTCCCTTTTCGAGCACACTTTGTCAAGGAGTAGATCACTGGCCCAAGAGATCGGGTGAAGAGTTGGCAGCTTAACCCCTGTCATCTCCTTCGTTTGCTCCCAAAAAATGCTTGCGACGGTGCACTCTGTCAGAACATGGCGCACTAATTCCTCTTCTGCCCCACAAGTATCACAATAAGCAATAGGTTCGACATGTCGCCTATGCAACACTTGCTTTGCTGGTAGATAATCATGTAGGACACGCCACCGAGAAAACTTTGACCTTAGGGGGTACATCCAATTTCCATACACGTCGCCAATGTTTATTCATCGATGGGCTGTTTCGGTCAAGCTCCGCTCCCGTTGGCGTCGCACACACTCCCGCAAACGATACGCCGATCCGACGAGTAATTCCCGGACCTCTCCATCTCCCACGCCCGAAATCCTCCCCCTTCTGTTATAGGCTGTTTAAGAATTGCGGTGCGTCAACGGGGAAGAAAGAAGTCCCGATAAGGTCCTCGTTCCATGCACCACTGTCCGTCAACAGATCAGCAACTATCTATACATTTTGTCCTTGATCCGGTGTAAGTGGGCAACCAGCAAAGTGGTCCGGCAGCCATCTATGGCCCCAGATTCCTGTTGTTTCACCATCACCAATCCTTCTGATAAGGCCTCTCCTTAACACCTCCCTCCCTGCTAAGATAGCACGCCAAGTGAAACTCACGTGCTTCTTCCTTGTACAAGTCAGGAAGTCTCCATCATGAAAATAACACCCTTTCAGTACTCTTGCACACAAACTCTCAGGCCTCGTCAGTAGCCACCAGCCTTGCTTTCCGAGCATTGCAAGATTGAAGCTCCTCAGATCACGAAAACCCATTCCGCCTTCAACCTTGGGCAAGGTTAAACGTTCCCAGCTCTGCCGGTGGATGTGTCGATTATCTGCCGACCCCCCCCCCCCCACTAATAGTTAGCAATGGTCGACCTCAACTTGTTGCACGTATCCACTGGCAGCAAAAGCAACTCATAGAGTAAGTGGGCACTGCTTGGGCCACTGATTTCAGCAAGACTTCTCGCCCGGCATAGCTGGCTTCCCTTCCACTCCATGTTCCAATCAAGTTTCTGATTCTTGTTGGCATATACCCAAAAGTTTATATTGTAGATCTCCCAACAGAAGTCGGAAGTCCTAGGTACCTCTCTGCCAAGGCCTCGTGTTTGATGTCTAGGCCCTACCGAATTTCCGCCTTCATCTGATCAGTGCAATTTCGACTGAAAAACACTGCTGACTTGTCCTTATTCACAAGCTGCCCCGATCCACGGCTATATATATCAAGAATCTCCTGAAGTCTCATGGCCCCCCTTTGCGATGCTTCTGAGAAAATAATGCAATCATCTGCAAAGAGAAGGTGTGAAATCCATGGTGAATGGACGCCGACACGGATGCCCCTGGACAGATACACTGGACCAACCGACTTCAAAAGACATGAGAGACCTTCTGCACATAATAAAAAAGGTACGGCGAAATCGGGTCGCCTTATCGAATGCCCCTCGTAGGCTTGAAAGTGTCTGACAGCACCCCATTAACTCGCACTGAGAAGGAAACTGAAGTTACACACCTCATAATCAAGCTGACAAAGGATTCCTGAAAACCCAATTGCAGAAGAATCCTCCGTAAATATTCTCACTCAACACGATCATAAGCCTCGGCCATGTCTAATTTAATAGCACAGCCCCCAAACTTCCCCTTCTTCCTTCGGTGTTCGGCTTCAGATTCGATTTTTACCCTAAACCGAACCGAATTACCGAACCAACTGAACAAATGAGTAAGCCCCAGCTAGGCCGGAATTCCTAAGGCCACATTCGGCCTCCCGCAGGCCTAACTGACCAACTTGGCCCATCAAAAGCCCACATTTCGATGGCCTTATCCCTCAGCTCTGAGCCAACCCCCTCTCAAAAAAAAAACTCTGAGCCAACCGACACCGGCAACACTAAGGGCTTTTTTCGCTTCCGTGGGATTCAATCCGGCCGGAATAATAAATGTACGAAGAACATTATAATATGGACTCGGATTTAATCCGGATCAAAAATTAATTTACCAATCATGATAGGTAGAATAAGAGACCGTAGAGCCGGATTGGTTCCACACCTCTTGACTAGTGTATTGATTCCGTGCCTTTTGGTGTACCTATCATGAGCAAATTAATTTTCGACCCGGAATAAATCCGAATCTCTTATAGTAACTATCATGATTTTCTTGTTGTTTATCCATTCCGATCGGAATTGATCCCGTGAAAACGAATGAGACCTAACTCCTCATTCCCCATCCTCCACTTCACACCGCGACGGGGTAGGCGATGGCATGCGGACGTGGCAGGGAGAAGGGGCGTCGGCTCCACCGTCCAGGCCTCCAGCGCAGCACGGCGCTACGACGCCTTGCCTCCACTTCCAGTCTTCCACGGCCACCAGCCGACACAGCGCATTAGCAGGAGGGAGAGCAGGAGGCGAGGAGCGGCGAGTCGACGACTGACGGGCAGATCTACGAGTCCTGCAACACCACGACGGCACGGCGAACCGGCAGGCGGCGGCACCACCCATGTGCCTCCACTTCCATGACCACTAGTCGTCGGCTTGTCGCAGTGCAACAGCAGGTGGGAGAGCAGGAGGCGAGGGGCGGCGAGTGGCGACTGGAGGGCAGATCTGCGACTGCGAGTACTGCGACACCACGACGACACGTCGAACCGGCCGGCGGCGGCACCACCCACGTCACCGTATCAGTCAATTTGTCATATGTGAGCTAGCTGTTGCCTATTGGAATTGAGTTACATGATGTCGATTTTTTCGTTTAACTGAAAAACGGAACCTAGAAAACCGAAACCGAACAGGTCAGTTTTTGATTTTCCAGAGACCGGTCGGTTGATGCTGGCCAGAAAACTAAAATTTTTATAAATCGAAGAACCGAACCGAATTGTCAGTTTGAACCTGTCGGGGATAGCCATAAGGGTCCTCCTAAACAACCAGGGAAAACCCACTTTCTTTCGCAAAAAACAAAACGCAAACGAATCGAAAACATGCTTAAGATAAACTCACGGCCCAACGGCTGGGCCCACGGCTCTGGTGGCCCCGGCGGCCCACCAGGCAGACGGCCCGACCACCCTCGGGCGGAACTCCGCTTCGCTCGAGGGGCACGACACTACACTGGCAAACTTTCGTCTCGCTCGAGGGCCGGACGCCCCCTCGGGTGAGGTTTCACCTCGCTCGAGGGCCGGACGCCCCCTCGGGTGAGGTTTCACCTCGCTCGAGGGCCGGTCACCCCCCTCGGGCGAGGCTCCATCTCGCTCATGGGCTGGATACCCCCTCGAGTGAGGTTCCGCCTCGCTCGAGGACCTTGTGGTCTCGCGGCCTCCGTACCTGCTCCCCCGACAGGGGCATTTAATGCACTAACATTCGCAGGCGCCCAGGTCAAAGACGAATCCACGCCACTGACACGCCTGGGAATCACGCCTCGGTGCTGTTCCGCCAACTCCCCCGGTGAGGCCACCCCGGCACTGTGCGGCGTGGCCGGCGTCAGTCCCGTGATATTGTGCTGCCCACTCTCGTACGGCTGACGCGCCGCGCCCTCGAAGTAGGACGGCAGAACCCTCGAAGAGGGGACGAACGCCTATTCCACGCTTGCCCAGGACTACGTCGCGACGACAGGCCAGCGGGACCGGTCACCTCCGTCGCCATCGTCCCTGTGCGGCCATCCCCGCCATCACGACACCATCCCGGGTACTGCATCGCCATCGCCGACGCTGTGGAAACACGTGGCGACGGGACGTCGCCACGCCCAGTGTTGTGCCCCGTACGGCCTCTCGTCAGCGGCACCCTCGTATTAGCACGCGGCGGCAACCGAACGGGCAACCCCTACACCACCACCCTCGAAGCCGCTCCTAGACGGATACAGGGCACACCATGACGCCCCGCCAGAAGCGAGATTCGCCAGGACGGCCGTCTACTCTACGGCACTGTATGCCATACCTCCACACGTAGATAAAACAGTGCGGCAGCCTGTAAACTGCCTCCTCCTTGGCCTATAAAAGGAGGGGCAGTCCCTTGGCCGCAGGGGGGCGACGGATAGCACTCACTCGCATGCTCTCTGCCTTCACCACGATATTGCCCTCGCCTCAATCAAAAAACCTCTGGGACCAGGAGGCCCCGCCTCCTCTCCCGCCTCGCTTGTAGCCCCCCTCTACAAGCACCACGGTGCGACGCATTACAGTGCCTTGAGCACACCGTTGCTGGACGTACGGCCCCGGCCGGAACCAGGATAAATCCAGTGTCACCTAGTTGCTTAGCACCGGCCATCAAGAGATAGATCTCAGCGCTCTTACTAGTTAGTGTCAGGACTACTTTCCGCACCGATAGAACCGAATGCCCAGGCCTATCTGCACGCACTGTGTTGACGTCGAGGTCACGGTTGTGGAAGTGGTGACTGGTGACAACGGGGGCATGGCGCACCACCTCCGGCCCAGGGTTTTAAATACCGGTGGAAACCGATCGGTGTACTGTGGTAACGGTAAAACTGGTTTGGACCGGTAGCGGTACCGACCGGTTCCTACCAGTCCCAATTCAAAATTTTCAAATTTAAATTGAAAAAATAAAAAAATCCTAAAAATACTTCAAGATTTATAGAATCTAATGGTGTCGAAATTTCAAATATGAGTGCATTTGGTATTTTTACAAGCATTGGAAGTTCAACAAAAAAAGAAAGAAAAAAGCAGCCGGCCCATTACGACCCAAATAGGCCCAACCGGTGGGCAAAAAAGTATCTAACTCCTCACTCACTCACCTTCACTCCTCTCCTCTCCCTCTCTCTCGTTGACCCCCTACCGCCGCCCATAGCGCCTTGATCTGCCCCTGACCGCCCTGCAGCGGCGGTTAGTCGCTCCTCCTCGGCGGTTATCCGCCCCTAACCTACATATGCACTATGGAGCACTGGAATCACAAAGGAAAAAGGTTGGACATTGACTGACTGACTACAAAACTCCACAATATTCTTATTCCTCTCATGGCGTTGCCACACAGTCTTCCATTTATCCCATACTGACATTAGCATGTAGCCACCGACGAGATGCGTGTACGAATGGGAAGACCCCCATTTCTACACTATGTTACATCACGAATGGGAGACAAACATTGGTTTGGACGGGCCTAAGTTGGCAAGAGTACAAGGCTGTGCTGCTTAGAGTGCGAGGTTTGAATGTCATGTCTAATGTCGAATATCAAATGGCATCCCAAATGGGGGTTTTCTCATTCTTACAACACTGTTGAACTTGTATTGATGAGTATTAGTGTATGCAATATATTATTAAGATTTCGTGACTATGGTATTTGTAATATTTGTATGCACCATTATCCCTATGCTATTTGTATGAACCATTATAAATTGTTCTGTCATGTGATCATTTTGTAATATTTGGCATGTCAAATGTTTCATTGATGCAAAAAAATCCCCAGCCCGGTCTAACCGGTCTAATCGGTCTGGTAAACCAGTTTGGCCGACCGGTTAGCCGAACGGAACCATTTCTATCAGGGTTGTTTTTATTTTTGGAATTTTGAATTCCAGCAGTAACCACCGGTTACCAGTCTAATCGGAGCGGTTAACTGCTACTGGTGGCCGGCGGTTACATCCCTGGAAATGGTAACAAAAACCCTGCTAGCCGCGGTAGAGGAGCTTGCCTTGTTGTAAAATGCCCTCATCGGCCGCCAGGGCAGGTGATTTCTATACACCTTGCTCCGCGCCGGCAAGATCTGGGACTCTAGAGCTGTTCGTTTGGATGGTTACTCTGCTAGTTTGTTCTGAGAGAAAAAGTACTATTGCCTAGTTATTAATGGCTGGTTTATTTTGAGAGAAAAGTATTGTTGGCTGGTGACTAATAAGCCAGACAAACAAACTCCTGGCCCCCTAGGTTCCTAAAAAATTGTTTAGGACGGTATTATATACAGTTGATGATTCTGAGTTTTACGCATCATCGCAACGAGTCACATACATATTTATTTCTTTTTTCTTCATCATTCTGAGTTTCTAAGTTCTCATTACACCGAGTCACATATTCTCTCATGCCACACGACCCCACACTTTTGTACTGCAAATATGCTATTTATCTGCTTTTACTCAAATGCATTATTCATCCACGTAAATTTGCACATCTATACAACCTCTAAAGGCCATTTGCACATACAGCCCTTAAAGGCTTAAAGGCCATGACCCTGAGGTTCTGACAACGACATATCTTTCATTATTTTGTATGATAAACTTATTCTAAGAGAAAAGTATTATGCGCTGATTTGTACAACAGACTTGTTTCAAGACAAAAGTGTACCGCAAATTGGGAAAAGAAGAGAACCCGAAAAGAGCCCGCTAGAGCCCACTGACCACTATGATCACTGTGCAACTTACTTGCAGTGTCAATACCATGGAACGCAACTGGAAAAATCCTTGCTCAACTAAGACTCAAGCTCTCAAGGTGGCTCCGTTTTCACCCGATCTACCTTAATAAACCACAAAACTCTTTTGCAATTCAGTCTCAATCATATTTTCCCCAAATGGCGTCACGTGCAGGGTTTATCATTTCAACTCTTATATCCATGTCATGGCTACTGCCAAACGAGCAATTCTGGATGCAAATGCATTATTCTTACCGAGCTATCCATATCATTTCAACTCTTATATCCATATCATGTCTATTAGTGACAGGGTTTCGAAAACCGATAAAACCGGCCGGTTACCGCGGTAACCGGTCTTTCCGGGCCGGTACGATGCCCGAACCTACAAATCGCAATCTCGGTTAACCTCTCGGTTTGACCAGTTACTGGTCTCGGCAAACCGGACCGGTGGCGGTTTTTAACCCCCTTTTAAGTGATTGTCAGCAAATTCTTGATATAGTTAACTCCGTTTACTCTAAAATTTTAAAAATAGCTCCTCCTAAACTAAAATTTCAAGAACTAGCCCTTTTGGTCGCGCCAAGGTTCGTGGCGTGACTAATATTTGACTCACGCCATATGAGGTGTGCAGTTCATGAGCACGGTGGCATTAGAACCGTGGCGGACGTGAGTTACGCCAGACCGCATGGCGTGACTACAGTCAGGTTACTTGCTGGAGTGCACCTCCCACTCTCATTTAGCCGTGTTTCATTGTTCATTTTAATTAGAAAATGATCTCCTAAATTTGTGAACTTGAGATGTTTAATCTATATGGTGCATAGGTTCCATTTTAACTTTTTGCACTCAAAATCATGGTGTATAAAAGAGAAATCTAATTTTGAAATAGGCTAAGTATTATTGATTCAACACATCAAATTCGCTAAGTCGGGAAATAGAGCCAACTGGTCAACTTCAGACCTATCTTTTGAGAAATTTTACACTGAGACCTTAAATATTTTTGGACTACAATTAAATTTGGATGTTCATAGAGAATTTTGGTTAGGTTCATGATAAAAAATAAAGAATTTATAATATAAGGAGTAAATTTCTTCCTCCTCCTTTGTTCCAGGAGGATGAAGAAAGGAGAATTTTTCCTCCCAAACAACTGACGTGCGTGTGGAACAACTATTGTCGCGAGTGAACTGGCGAACAGAAAGTAAATTATAAATGATGGTTGGAGCGACACAGACGTTATTCAAAATTAATTGGGACGTATGGGTGGTAAGAACAGAGGAACTTCGAGATGTGAGCAGCAAAAAGACGAGAGAGGAGTTTACCATCATAGGAGTGCATGTGTGTAGAGGTGTCAGTGTCGCAATCTACTGAATTGCAACAACCAAGTCGACTGTTTCCCACGAGTGGGGAGACGCTGAGGAAGGGAGCCAATGTCACACCCTGAAATTTCTAAATTTCAAGATGTGAATAGGAAGAAAATATAAACAACGATTTTCCTATAATTTTAAAATTTCCTAACATTTAATTCTTTACAGGAAATATAGTACAGGAAAATAAAATAAAAACATTATTTGTTTTTCAAAAATAAATAAATAGCTTGATGTTTGTGCATCCATGCTGGAGCATTGTTCATGATTGCTTGAATTCAAATTCAAGTTTGAATTCAAATTGTTTGATCCTTTTGAAAAAAATAGCAAAGCTTTTCTTTTCCCCCTTCCTCTTTCCTCTCCTTTGGCCCAGCTCGGTTTGTAGCCCTGCAGCAGCCGCAGTTGCCGCGCAGCCCAGCTTCTTAGTGAGGCTCAAAACCGGAAGTCTGAGGACGCTCCTCAAACTCCACTTCAAATCCGTGTGTTGCCCTTTACTTGTGGCCCAGAAAGCCTTTCCGGCCTGTCGCAGCCCGCTTCGCCCCTCCCTCCGCTGCGGTCGCTGATCGGTGGGTCCCCTTCATCATCCCCTCCCTTGAGCCGCACCCGCACTGGACTCGAGCCCGTGTCCCAACCACACCGCGCCTCTCTCCCCTCCCTTGACCCGCATGCCAAGGCGCGTACCCCTGGCCTATAAAGGCATACGCCGCCGTGCCTCGACATTTCTTTTCCCCAAATGTGACAACCCGCCCGGGGAAAGTACCGTACTATTGCCTAAGACCGATCCACTTTGGTCATTAAGCAATAATAAAGTACCATCCTGTCGTAAGTCGCCGGGTTAACGCCCGTAAATCACTTGAGAGCACAAGGATCGAATATATGCATTAAAACTCACTCGAAGGCGAATCCGGAGATACAACAACATTAATATCCAAATTCTTACCCCGAAGGGTTTAATTATTACAAACCATAGTTTTGGTCATGACGAAATAGTTCGAGTTTTGAAAAGCGACGGAAATAAGCTAGCGGAAGCAAAGTCACCACGGGAGGCCATCCATGATGCTTTCGGTAGTCGTCCTCCACCCACTCCGGCTCCCGGTACCCGGCGGGATCTCACCGGGCCACACATCTATATTAAATAGTGCTTTCAAAAAGGAAAAGATTTAATTAAGGATTTTCTTTTATTTATTTTCCCCTTTAATATTAAATGGGCATTTAAGCCATTTATTAATCAATTAAATTACCAAAAATTAAAGGAGTGCTTCTTAAGCCTACTAGCACCTATCCTGGTCCATTGGACCCACATGTAAGTGTTGGATGCTAGAAAATTAAATATTATTGAAAATAACAAAGTTATCTAGTGATTCAACTTAAATGCATATAAAAAAAATAAGCATCAAAATGATCCAAACTATCTTGTGCATGCTCTCTCCGGTCCTAAACAAGCCTAAAGAACCAGCATGTTCACATGGAACCTCTACTGAACTTGGTTTATTAATTTACAAAGGAAAAACATGCATAAATCAAGAATAATTATTTCTGTTAATCCAAAATTCATGATTAATTCACAGGATGTGTCTTTTGGCATTACAAGACATTGTGCACAAGTTGGGCTCAAGTACATAAATATTTTTAGCATGAAAAATCATCTAGGCAGCTACTGCAAGAATGGAAAAGAATTTGTCTAGCAAAACCTACTGCATAACTTTGTGCAAACTTTGGCACAGCATCTAGTCATATCCTAACAAACAACATATCCAAAGCTCAGCTACAGAGGAGTTATATTTTGCAAATTAGGACAGATTCATTTATAACACATTTGTATTTTTCCTGCCAAAACTAATTTGAATCTAGACATGAGTATACAACCAAGGGGTGGGGTTTAGCATCCTTAACCCTACAAAATTGGTTTGGGATTTTTGGATTTTTCTGTGAATTTCTAGGGATTTTACAAGACCTTGGACCAATCAGTAAGAAAAGATAGATAGGGCCTTCACAAACTAGTCCTGCTTTTTACTCAAAACATCCTAACAAGAATCGAATCCCCGCAATTGGGTCCCCGGCTGAGGCCGGCGGCACGGGCATGGCCGATTCCGGCTAGCCGGCGGCGATCCCGGCGGGCAAGCGGCCGTGGAGGACCACACGCTCACCTAGGGGCGACAGGGGATCGAAGGGGAGGTGGGGGTTGGCCGGCGGCGAGCTTCCGTGGCGGCCGGCGGCGTACCCGCGGCGGTCCGGCGAATGGCGGCGGCGGTGTGGTTTCCGGCAAACAAGCGGGTGCGGAGCTTCACTAGGTCCTAAGGAGACTACCGGGGGTTTGGTCGACGGCGGCGCCGGCGGCGAGCTGCGGCGGCGTGCGGCGGCGGCAATGGCGCGGGGGCGGCTCGGTGCGGCGCGCGGGGAGGGGCGGGGGGGGGGCTTAAATACCGGCTCGGCCGCCCGTGGGTGACGCGGTGGTGACGGAGGAGATACCGGCCGTGCTACGGCGGCTCGAGGCGCGCGCGCACGGCGGCGACGCCGCCGACGGACCGCCGGTCCGTGGCGCGTGCGCGCGCACGGGCGCGCGCGCGTGCCTCGGGGCACCTCGGGACGGGGCGCTTCGGGGGGGTGCGGGCATCGGGACGGGGCGTGGCACGAGCGTCGAGGTCTCGGGGAGTGCGGGCACGGACGCCGGGCGTGGCCGGCGGGCGGCGGCGGCGGCGCACGGGCGCGCACGACGCGCGCGCGCGGCGCGCTCGGCTGCCCAGCGCGGCTGCTGGTGCTGTGTTTGATCAACTATTTCTCCAAAATTTTGAATAAAACTTGACCAAACAATGAATACCAAAGTTGCAGATCTAAGTACCAG
Organism: Cenchrus americanus; assembly: GCA_947561735.1. Classification (NCBI taxonomy): domain Eukaryota; kingdom Viridiplantae; phylum Streptophyta; class Magnoliopsida; order Poales; family Poaceae; genus Cenchrus; species Cenchrus americanus. The sequence goes on from OX387240.1 coordinate 201,844,554, forward strand.
CTACAAATTTCACAAAGGCTGTATAGGGTTTTTCTCCCTAGATTTGAATCTATTTGCATGCCAACTTTGAATGTCAGCCTGTGCCTGGGAACAGTGAATCTTGCCTTCCAAGGGGTTTTTCACAATTTTCCCCTCCAAATTTGAAATGCCACTCTACATGAAAGTTGTGTCCCTCAACTAGATCTACAACTTTCCTAAAGGTAGAATTTTAAGTGTTTAGGTGAATTTCGGAGAACGCGGCAAAAATTCGGCAGACACCGTGGGACACCTGGATGGCAAGGGGGTTTGACCCACCCTTTGACCATGGGTTGGCCCCACAAGTGTTTTAACTATCCACTAAGGGTCACTAGGGGTGTGTTAGAGAGTTTTCATGGGTGAGGGCCCGGAGTTGACCTAGGGTTGACCATTTGACCAAGCTAATTCGGTCATTAGCGTTAATGACGGTAATTAAAAACCCGGGGCGTCGCGCCTACCCCCCTTAAGGAGAATCTCGTCCCGAGATTCGATTTGACAACGAAGAGATGGGGAAAAGACTCACCGTGTCGGGATTGGAGGAAGCCGGATACTTGGTGTTAAGATAATCCTCCGTCTCCCACGTGGCTTCTTCTTCCGTGTGATGGCTCCATTGGATCTTGTACATTTGCACGGTACCGCCTTCGAGTCTTTCGTTCTTTTTGGTCTAGTACCTTCAATGGATGTTCGACGAGCGAGAAATCCGGCTCGATCCAAGCATTAGCTTATGTAATGATCTCGTTCTCCGAAGGTAGTCCCTTCTTCAACCGAGTTACATGGAACACATTGTGAATTGCGAAAACCGTTCGGCAATTGGATACGGTAAGCCACGGGTCCACATACTTCTATTACTTCATAAGGTCCAATGTAGCGCGGGGCTAACTTTCCTTTGACTCCGAACCTTTGCACACCTTTGGTGGGGGATACCTTCAAATATACATGATCTCCCACTTCAAAGTGTCGAGGTGCGGTTCCCTTATCATGGTAACTCTTTTGTCTCATCTGGGCCATCTTCAAATTCTCTCTTATCACTTGTACCTTCTCTTCGGCCTCTTTAACTAACTCTGGTCCAAAGAGTGTTCTTTCTCCGGTCTCTGGCCAGTTCAGTGGGGTGCGGCATCTACGTCCGTATAGAGCATCGAACGGTGCCATTCTCAAGCTGGCCTGATAGTTGTTATTGTAAGAGAACTCTACCAAGGACAAACACTTGTCCCAACTCTTGTCAAAGTGCAAGATGCTTGCTCTCAACATGTCCTTTAGAATCTGATTTATCCTCTCCGTCCGACCATCGATGCGGCGGATGATAACCGGAACTACGGGAGTAGCCGAGTTCCCAAACACTCGTGCAATTGCTCCCAAAATCGGGCCACAAGCGAGTCCCTCTATCGAGATTATAGTTTTTGGGATTCCATGCGAGACGAACTATGTGGTCTACATACAACTCGCATATTGTTGTACGGAGTAAGTGGTATGCACGGCAATGAAGTGAGCAGTCTTGGTAAGCCTATCCACAATTACCCAAATAGAATCCTTCTTCCTAGGGGTCGGGGGTAAACCCACAATGAAATCCATACCAATATCGTCCCATTTCCACATAGGTATCGACGGGGGGTTGGAGTACTCCCGCCGATTTCAAGTGACTTGCTTTCATCGGTGGCAAGTATCGCACTCGGCTACATACTTGGCTACATCCACCTTCATATTAGTCCACCAAAAGTTACGTTTCGGATCTTGGTACATCTTGGTACTACCGGGATGAATAGAGAACTTGGACTTGTGAGCTTCATCTAGAATGATCTTCTTGATTTCGGGTCAACGGGGACCACTAGGCGCTTTCCGAACCGGACCACATCTTGGTGATCTTTTTGAAAACAAGTGTACTTTGGGTCTCCTTCTCGCTAGCTTCACGCTCGATGGTTTGAACATCCGCATCATTGCGCCTGGGCGATGACAATCCGGTCATAAAGGTTTGACTCGCCGTCAAGGTATAAAGGATCCCCTGCGGTACCACTTCTAAGTTGAGTCTTCTCATTTCTTCACACGAGAGGTTCACCGACCGGCTCTAACTCTAGGTGGTTGCAATGATCCTTGCGGCTAAGAGCATCCGCAACAACATTTGCTTTGTCGGGATGATAATGCACTTCTAAATCATAATCCTTGATCAACTCAAGCCATCTTCTCTGTCTCATATTCAATTCTAGATTTGGGTGAAGATATATTTGAGGCTCTTGTGATCAGTGAAGATATTGCAATGATTGCCCATTAGATAATGTCTCCATATCTTGAGGGCATGAACAACGGCAGCTAACTCAAGATCATGGGTAGGATAGTTGAGCTCATGGGGTCTAAGGGCCCGTGAAGCATAGGTGATGACTCGGCCCTCTTGCATAAGGACACAGCCAAGACCGGTGCCTGATGCGTCACAGAAGACTTCGAATGGTTTGGAATTATCGGGTTGAGCTAGCACTGTGGCTGAAGTTAGGTGTTGTCTGAGAATGTGAAAAGCTTTTTCACATGCTTCACTCCACACGAATTTCACTCCCTTCTTGAGCAATTCGGTCATGGGTTTTGCGATTCTAGAGAAGTCAGGAATGAATCGACGGTAGTATCCCGCCAATCCTAGGAAACTGCGGATTTGATGTACGGATTTGGGTGGTTTCCAATCCATCACCTCTTGAACTTTGCTAGGATCTACGGAGATACCATCGTGGGAAATGGTGTGCCCTAAGAATTTGACACTTTTCAACCAGAATTCGCATTTGGAGAACTTAGCATAAAGCTTGTGATCTCGCAAACGCTGAAGGACAACTCGGAGATGTTTGGCGTGCTCTTCCTCGCTCTTAGAATAGATGAGGATATCATCGATAAAGACCACGACAAATTTATCGAGCTCCGTCATGAATATAGAGTTCATGAGGTACATGAAGTAGGCAGGTGCATTAGTGAGTCCGAAGGACATGACCAAGAACTCGTAAAGACCATAACGAGGTGAAAAAGCAGTTTTAGGAATGTCGCATGGTCGAATCTTGATTTGGTGGTAGCCAGAACGAAGGTCGATCTTAGAGAAGACTTTGGCACCGACCAACCGATCAAACGAGAACATCAATTCGAGGAAGTGGGTATTTGTTTTTGATGGTGACCGCATTGAGTGGTCGGTAATCTACGCACATTCTCAAGCTACCATCTTTCTTTTGACAAAGAGAGCGGGGCAACCCCAAGGAGAAGAGCTCGGGCGAATGTAACCCTTATCTAACAATTCTTGGAGTTGGGTTTTTAATTCGACTAACTCTTTGGGTGGCATGCGATAAGTTCTTTTGGAAATGGGTGCGGTACGGGGCCGGAGTTCGATCACAAATTCGACATCTCTCGTCCGGTGGCATACTGTGCAACTCGTCGGGGAAATACATCCGGTACTCACACACTACCGGAATTTCATCAAGGGAGGAAATAATGGTCACATAGGCACAAGAGTCGATGCACGTCCCGAAAGGTAGGTACAAGGTAGTGTGCCCGACCGTAGGAGAGTTGATCTCTACGACCCTATCGATATATCTAGAACCACCTTATGTTGATTCATCCATTCCATACCCAAAATAACATCCATGCTTCCCAACTTGATGGTTATAAGATTAGATCGAATAACCTTACTTCCTAGTCTCGGAGGAACTTCGAAAGTCACTAATTGAGACGTGATGTCTCCACCAGGTGTGGTAATTTTATAAGCGATTTGGTTTGTACTCCTCTTAAACCCAATTTGTCTAGTAGACTCTCATTTATGAAACTATGGGTGGCTCCCGAATCAAATAAGACTTTAACAGAGTGTTATTGATAGAGAATGTACCCGTGAGTACCGGAGCTCCCCGCGGGAATGTCACTCATGGTAGTGAAGTTCGGCTTGCCCCGGCGCACTTGCACCATAGGCTTCTTGGCCGGAGTGGCGAGTGCTTGTTTCCCGTACCCGATTCCCGCGGGTTAGGCTTGATCTTCCCGGGCTTGGGACACTCATTAATGTAGTGCCTCGGCTGGCCACGCTGTAGCAACGGCGATCTCCAACATCACGAAGGGGTGCGATAGGCTTCGAGCCTCGCCGCCGGGCACGGCGGGAACCGGGGAGTTCCCGGCGGGTTTGCCCCCGGGAACGGCTTCATCGTCCGGCGTCCGATTGAAGATTGCCGGGATGGGCCCGGAGCTTTCTTCTTCACGAAGCGAAACTTCTTGATTGTTCCGCTGCCTTGGGTGAAACCGGACATCCTCTTGTTGTCCCCATGGGCTTTCTTCATAGCATCTTCCTGCGAGATAGCTTTATTCACGAGCTCATGGAAGTTCGCGGGCTCGAGCAGTATTCGGGCGCTCATACAACTTGCCATCAAGCCCGTCGCGGAACCTCTCCATCTTCTTGGCATCGGTATCAACATGATGCCCACCGCATCGGCATAAGCTATTGAACTTCCGAGCATAGCGGTACACGGAGTCGATCCTTGACGGAGGGCTAACGGCTCCCTCATCTTCCGGTCCATCGACCCTTGGGAATGTGGTGGCTCCGAAAGCCTCGCTTGAACTCTTCCCAAGTCACGCGTGTGGCCTCGCCGCATGGACTTGAAGTGGTCCCACCACATCAAAGCTTCTCCTCGCGGTTGCGGTCTTTGCGAAGTTCGCTTTGTTCTCCTCGGAGCAAGGCAAAGACAAAGGCGAGAGAATTTCGCCTCTATGGCCTTGACCCAAGCCTCGGCTTCCGGAGGGTCTTCGCTTTAGCGAAGGTTGGCGGCTTCATGGCGATGAACGCGGGCGTACGTGGTGACTCGGTTAGGTCCCTCGTGGTTGGCCCCATGTGGCGGCCCTCGGTTCATCCGTTGGGCAATCTGTGCAGCTGCGTGCGGGGATCCGGCGCAAAGACCTCGGTTTGGGTGGCCATGAAGGCCTCCGTCGGTGTCATGGGCGGGGGTGGCGGCAAGTCACCACTACCACTCGCTCCAAAACCGTTGGGAGAGCCGCGCGTGGTTCCCACCATCCGAAAAGTGAGCGTTATTAGTGAGATAACCGAAAGCTTACTTCAAATGATGACAAGCACGATCATGCATTATCACATCTCATTAGTAAGTAAATAATGAGGACAAGAATAACAAAGCAACATTCTATAGCCACCAAGATCCATAGAATCGTTTCTCTCAACATGGTTAGGACAGCGATTACTCAATTGCGCGGCTCATAATCATTTCCGAACGAACACTTATTGCCGGGCAAGCCGAGGGATGTGCCTACGATGCTTTGTTTTACCAACATGCGTAGAAGAAATGCAACATTGACAAGCGTAGTCATTTGCAACGTTTTGTCCAAGGATACGGTATTCAACGCAAGACAATTTCAATCTTGAACAACCACGAAATTCACTTGAAGCATACAAGCTTAAGTATTCTTATTACAACATGACAAGACAAGGTTCAAGACATTACAACTCGAATTTGAAACATCATGACAATACACGATACAATAGTTGCTTGGTACGAAGACGTGCTATCAAGCCAACTACTCTAACATCTCGAAGACAACTCGGTACGATCGACATCCTGTTGCTCCCTGCTGTCGGCAACCTAGTTGCCCACTGAAGCACCACTGTACGAAGGCGAAGCTGGGGGAGTCGGTAGCGGTGGTCCTGCCGGCTCATCCGATCCCGGACGGACACGACCCGCCGCTCCTCCGGGTGTGCCCGCATCGGGGGGCGATGGCCGTAAGGCCACTATAGCCCGTAAGGCGGCCACCCGTACGTCGGCCTCCCCGCACGTGCTCCTACATCTCGGCAATGTTCTGCGCCAGTTGTGTCGGCCTCTCTATCTCGTGTGCGTCGGCATCCTCCTCTAGTGCATGATTCTCCGCCTCTAGGTCCACGATCCTCCGGAGACGGTCACCTCTCTCAAGCTCCGGCGGAACCTCCTAGTACGCGACTGTCGTTCTCCCCGCTGCACACGGGTAAGCGTGAAGTTCAACCTCTTGGTGTGCCGCCGAAAGCCGCTCCCAATCGCGCCTAGATGCCTCCAAGTGCTTGTGCAATGATCGCCGCGGTGTTATAACGCAGCCCCCGGAGTGTGAAGACCACGTTCGACAAACGGGCAAGCGTCCGGGTAACATCCAACGGCTCGCTAGAGTCGGTAGCTCCCGGGAGATGGTCCATACGGTCCAACCAAGCCGGGTCGTGAGGACTCACAAACTCGGAAATAGTCCAAACGGGGAAAGAGCTACCACGGTAGGGTTGTGGTCACAAAAGTCCGTCGCACTGCGAGGGCGGCCGACTCAACGGACTCGTGCGTGATAAATCCCCGTAAATAAAGCTCGGGGTCAAACCGGTCGGTGTGGTCCGGGTGCGGCAAAGACAAAGAACAATCACCCTGCAGGAGGGAACGCCAAAGCGCTCAAACTCCTTCACCTCGTACGTCGGTGGGGTAAGGTAGCCTGCGGCACTGAGTGCTTCCCACGCCAAGCGCGGAAAACCCTCCCAGTGCAACCCGTTGGTACGGATCGTACCGTCAGTGTCGAACTGGTGGAACACGGGGAAATCCATCTGTACACAAATGTAACTCATGTCAGATCTCAAAGAGAACAGCATGTCAAATGGTGAAGTTCTGGCAGCTGTGAATAAAATTCATAACCCAATTCCAGAAACCTCAAAAATTTTCCCAAGTTTACAATTTAACCCTTAATACTTTTAATTAAGCTTTTTAAGGTTGGGCATGATCAAGGAGCAAGATGAAAGGTCCTTAACCTGAATGTGCCTAGGGAAAACTGAACCAACCCATCGAAACTAGGATTGAGATTTGCTTTCTACAAGACAGCTAGTTGAGGAGCAATTAACTATTTGGTTTTAATTTAAACCTAGCACAAGGTAAACAATTTTGCACAAAATTTCACAGAAGATGATGGCTAGGTATGGAAGGTATTCTAGTTTACAAAAAGCACACACTAGCATAATCTTCCTTAAAGAACACATGGAATTCCGATTTTTGGGTCCATTTTTGTTATTTCGATTTTTAATATGCATGCAAGACGTCCTATTCGACCTCACATGGCAATCAAGCCAAAAATCGAAGTTATATCTAGTCGAGAGCTATACGGTACTTGCTTAATATCTAACGAAGCGCTCGTTATGTACTGCTAGAAAATGAACCTTTCGTGCCAAGACGTCACGAAAGCGTCCACATTCATTACCGTTCACTATAGAAACGGTATCCATGCGTTAAGCCGCCGCATGGACAAGCGTCAACCTCGGACACCCTCCGTTTGAATGGAGTGTATCCTTGCCTCGCATGAGCGACATGCGAATGCACACGTATGAAACACGTGGCGACACACAACTCATAAACGTACGCGAAGATGGGATCCGTGGAATGGATCACTCCATCAACCCTCGCAATTCCCGTGATGCGGAACAAAGACACGTATAAAACACGTGGCTCCTAGTTTGGTTGTGCATGAAAGTAAGTCCGACATAAAGTAATGTGCCGGAAGTTAGCAAAATAAACCATAAGTTAATAAGCCACCCGAAAGAACCCAAAATTCCCTCTAGGGCCTCTCGGTCTAGTTTATCCTTAACGGACCAACGTATTTTTGGAAAATCCGAGAAACCTTGGCAAATTTTATTCAAAAACCAATGATTAAGGTTTATTAATTAATCTACGGTGCATATAAGCTGCGATGCCAAGCTGTGACAACCCGCCCGGAAAGTACGAGTACTATCGCCTAAGGCCAGATCCACTTTGGTCATTAAGCAATAATAAAGTACCATCTGTCGACAAGTCAATGGGGTTAACGCCGGTAAATCACTTGAGAGCACAAGGATCGGAATATATGCATTAAAACTCACTCGAAGGTGAATCGGAGATACAACAACATTAATATCCAAATTCTTACCCCGAAGGGTTTAATTATTACAAACCATAGTTTTGGTCATGACGAAATAGTTGGAGTTTTGAAAAGCGAGCGGAAATAAGCTAGCGGAAGCAAAGTCACCACGGGAGGCCATCCATGATGCTTTCGGTAGTCGTCCCCTCTCCACCCTCCGGCTCCCGGCTCGCCGGGATCTCCATAGGGCCACACATCATGAAGAGCCAATACAGATCAGCACATTATAGCAAGGGTAGGTATACTACTACTTTCAGCCAAGTCTTACGATGGTGATAACTACTTCACCAATTCTAGACCATGAAAGGCTTTTTGACTCTTGAGTTTGCTTTTGTAAAAAGTAACAAAGAGTGAGTCATACTTTCAAGATTTTAGCACAAGTTCTAGTAGGTTTAATCTTTACTACATTAGCCAACTAGTACAAACAAAGTTGTACAATACAATTAATCAAACATCATCTTCATCATCTTCCATCATTAGGGTCACATGACTAGTGGAGTAAGTAGTCTCGGATAATGGTGAGAGGCCTACAATCGATTGATTTAAACCTTGCAAGGTAGACCCAAACACACGGTCGGGCTGCCCCGCGAGGACAACTCCCCAGGCCATCCCCATAAATCCTCGGGTCGGGATCGAATCTTACGATCTTTGGTGCGGGCTATCCAGCATACCCCGCGAGATACCGGAGTCACCATACACCACCCGTGGCGAGCCGTGAGAGCGAATCCCAAGAGTAGTAACGGTAGGATCCCTAGCCGCCTCATTATGGTACTAGGCTTACCGGCCCCATAACCGGCATGTGCTTAGTACGTTCAAAAACTTAACCCACATAACCACCGGACCTGAGCCCCGGATCCCATGCTCTTACCACGTGAGCAATCCATTTAAGGATATAGTAGGATTCCTATCTAGGAACCTATTCTCGCGAGTGAGGTCATCACCCGACTTGTAACGGTCCTATAGCTTAGCGACTATCGACCTATCATACTAGTAGGGACAAAGGTGCCTAGGGATCATGCCTCTAGGGTTTCATCCAACTCCCGAACGTAAATGCACAATCATTCATAGATAATCGAATAAAGAACTTTAAAGCCGGGTTAGATGCACCGGAGCTTGCCTTCGTCGACTAAGTTAGCTTGGGCACCCTCGGTGTCGAGTACGTCCACGTACCGCAGAACCTTCCGCTCCGCCTTCCTCGGTTTCGGAACCGGGGAGTAATCTCCGGTCCGGAAGATCTACACGGAATGAAATGCACTTTAGGTGATGTGATAGTCCGTTGTCTTATCCAACTCTAGTTGGTCATTATTCACCTTAACAAGCATTCATCTAAGGTTTCTATTTGAGGAAGTCATTGGTTGTACATGGGTTACTCTTTTATTCCATATTTGAATAAAGGTTTTTATTTAAGCTTATCATTTCATGTGAAAGCTTTATTTCATTTTATTTTTACCAACATGGTGTAATTAATATTTTATTTGTGAATTAACTCCTTATCGAGCTGATAATTAAATTTATTTTATTTATATTAAATAGTGCTTTCAAAAAGGAAAAGATTTAATTAAGGATTTTCTTTTATTTGATTTCCCTTTAATATTAATAGGGCATTTAAGCCATTTATTAATCAATTAAATTACCAAAACTTAAAGGAGTGCTTCTTAAGCCTACTAGCACCTATCCTGGTCCATTGGACCCACGTGTGAGTGTTGGATGCTAGGAAATTAAATATTATAGAAAATAACAAAGGTTATCTAGTGATTCAACTTAAATGCATATAAAAATAAATAAGCATCAAAATGATCCAAACTTTGTTGTGCATGCTCTCTGGTCCTAAACAAGCCAAGAGAACCAGCATGTTCACATGGAACCTCTACTGAACTTGGTTTATTAATTTACAAAGGAACACATGCATAAATCAAAAAGAATTATTTCTGTTAACCCAAAATTCATGATTAATTCACAGGATGTGTCTTTTAGTATTACAAGACAGTGTGCACAAGTTGGGCTCAAGAACATAAATATTTTTAACATGAAAAATCATCTAGGCAGCTACTGCAGGAATGGAAAAGACTTTCTCTAGCAAAATCTACTACATAACTTTGTGCAAATTTTGGTACAGCATCTATTCATATCCTAACACACAACATATCCAAAGCTCAGCTACAGAGGAGCTGTATTTTTCAAATTAGGACAGATTCATTTATAACACATTTGTATTTTTCCTGCCAAAACTAATTTGAATCTAGACATGAGTATACAACCAAGGGGTGGGGTTTAGCATCCTGAACCCTACAAAATTGGTTTGGGATTTATAGGATTTTTCTGTGAATTTCTAGGGATTTTACAAGACCTTGGACCAATCTGTAAGAAAAGATAGATAGGGCCTTCACAAACTAGTCCTGCTTTTTACTCAAAACACCCTAACAAGAATCGAATCCCTGCAATTGGGTCCCTGGCCAGGCCGGCGGCACGGGCATGGCCGATTCCGCTAGCCGGCGGCGATCCCAGCCGGGCAAGCGGCCGTGGAGGACCACACGCTCACCTAGGGGCGACGGGGGACCGAAGGGGAGGTGGGGGGTTGGCCGGCGGCGAGCTTCGCGGCGGCCGGCGGCGGTACCCGCGGCGGTCGGCGAACGGCGGCGGCTGTTGTGGTTTCCCGGCAAACAAGCGGGTGCGGAGCTTCACTAGGTCCTAAGGAGACTACCGGGGGTTTGGTCGACGGCGAGCGCGGCGGCGAGCTGCGGCGGCGTGCGGCGGCGGCAATGGCGCGGGGCGGCTCGGTGCGGCGCGCGGGGAGGGGCGGGGGGCTTCGATACCCGGCTCGGCCCGCCCGTGGGTGACGCGGTGGTGACGGCGGAGATACGGCGGCGTGCTACGACGGCTCGAGGCGCGCGCGCGTACGGTGGCGACGCCGCCGACGGACGGCCGGTCGGTGGCGCGTGCGCGCGTACGGCGGCGCGTGCCTCGGGGCACCTCGGGACGGGGCGCTTCGGGGGGCGCGGGCATCGGGACGGGGCGTGGCGCGAGCGTCGAGGTCTCGGGGAGTGCGGGCACGGACGCCGAGGCGTGGCCGGCGGCCGGCGGCGCACGGGGCGCGCACGACGTCGCGCGCGGCGCGCTACGGCCCTGGCAAAGGTCTTTGGCTGTGTGCTTGTGTTTGATCAGCTGTTTCTCCAAAATTTTGAATAAAACTTGACCAAACAATGAATACCAAAGTTGCAGATCTAAGTACCAGCTACAAATTTCACAAAGGCTGTATAGGGTTTTTCTCCCTAGATTTGAATCTATTTGCATGCCAACTCTGAATGTCAACTTTGTGCACGGGAACGGTGAATCTTGCCTTTCAAGGGGTTTTTCACAATTTTCCCCTCCAAATTTGAAATGCCACTCTACATGAAAGTTGTGTCCCTCAACTAGATCTACAACTTTCCTAAAGGTAGAATTTTAAGTGTTTAGGTGAATTTCGGAGAACGCGGCAAAAATTCGGCACACACACTATGGACACTTTGATGGCAAGGGGGTTTGACCCACCCTTTGACCATGGGTTGGCCCCACAAGTGTTTTAACTATCCACTAAGGGTCAATTGGGGTGTGTTAGAGAGTTTTCATGGGTGAGGGCCCAGGTTGACCTAGGGTTGACCATTTGACCAAGCTAATTCGGTCATTAGCGTTAATGACGGTAATTAAAAACACGGGGCGTCACACCAAACCCTACCCGCCGCACGCTCCCGCGCGCTCCGCAAACCCTAGCCGCGCTGCCGCATTGATCTCCACAGTGGCCGTCTTTCCACCGGCAAGAGGTAGCTCCGGAGCTTCCCCAGGAGGTGAGAAGGACAGAAGTGCCGTTTGTTTGCTCCCTTGCGCTCTTCACCGCAAACGTGAGCTCGCCAGAGTTTGTGCCGCCGCGGCCGTCTGTCCCGCCATGTTGCCCACCGTCGTCGCCGCCCTAGAACCTGTCCCGGTGTCTCGGTCGAGTTCGCCATGGCCTCCACTTCGCTCTAGTGCAAGCAAATCCCCTAACCGAGCCTCCTAGGTAGACTTTTGCCCACGCTGGCGAGGTCCGCCGCCGAGCGCCGCTGCTCACGGTCGCCCACGCGCTGCCGCTCACCTTGAGCCGCTACTCGCCGCTTGATCTCGATCGAATGGCCCAGATGTGGTCTGACCTTGGGTCAAATCGGAGGCATACCTGTCAACAGATTTATTTCATCACCATTTTGCAGAAAAGCCCCCGGATGTTCTAGTTTCACAGTTATACCCTTCCGTGGTTCAAAGATCTTTACCGATAGGTCCTTCCCTTTGCGTTTTTAACCCTAAGCTTTCTAGCTTTAGCGCCTGAGTTCCAACCCTGGTGTTTTTGCACCACAGCCCTTATGCTTTTACACATAATTATGTTTTAGCCCTCAGTTTCTTACAATTTGGCCCCTGGAAGTTTAGTTTTCCTGCAAATAAACCCTGTACCTTGTTTTAGCTGTAGAATTCACGTTTTAGCTCCGTTTCTAGCGTTACTTATATCCACATGATTGTATCGAAGAGTAGAACAGTTTTATGCCTATTTTTTTGTTAGTACTATTTGGTGATTTTTTCTTATTTTATTCCATTGTTTGCTTGCTTGTGTATGATGTGGTGCGTAGAAGACGGTTCGTACGTGGAATACGCTGAAGTTGAAGATTTCCAAGACGTTGAGCAGCAACAAGCATTGGTGGAAGGCAAGTCCTTGCTGCATTCCTGTTTATCCTATACAACATGCAATTTTAATTACACATTTTATTTATTTATTGCTTTGCATTAATATAATGGGTCCTATACTTTAAGGTTCGACTAGCTTTGTTTATTCCTATGCCTTGACCAACCTGGGTTTATGTTTATGTTGGGTAGACCTTGCTTAGTTGCTCAACTTGGGATCATGGTGGTTCTAATGAACAACAATGTTAATCCTGCTTTACTTATGTTATACCTTCATTAAACAAGATCACTTTGTTAATCGGAATATGGAGAACCACCCAGAAAAATAGTGCAACCACAAGACATATGGCTCTGTCTTGGCCAAGTAATTAGGGAAGTCTAGTGTGGGGATTAATTGTGGTGGTTTGGGTAAGGAGGAATGCTTTTATGGCTCTTCTACTCAGGATAGGTTTTGGTACGAAAGTGCTCTTCTATGGCTACCTAGTCCGTGGGTAGAGGTGTGGTACGAAAGATGGTGAAAGACATCTAGGCCCTAAGTGGGTTTTGGTGTATTGATTGACAACTAGATTAAAGATCTAATGTCCTTGTTAAGCATGTGAGCAGGTTGTAACATATAAATGACAAGGCATAACACATGACATTGGTTATCTACACGATGAAAACAAGCTATGTGTATACAAGATGAGTTGAGGCATGTTTTAGCCCCATATTGTGAAAATGGCTTGACTCAATGGTGAATGTCATAATATTCGATATGTATGATCCCATGAAGCATATAGGTGGTATATGACAAGCTAATGAAGGTTAAGATAGAGACATATTGATATTAGAACATTGGATGATCTCTAATTGAAGGAAGAAGCTTGTTATAAGAAAATGGGATATTTAAATTAAAAGAAGGCATGATCTCAATAGAACTCTACTCTTGATGTTTAATCAAAGCTTAACTCAAATTGGCAACGAATGGATGAAGAAATCAAGCAAGGGATTAGCAACGAGGTACTAAGCTAAGATTGGCCAAGTAGTGACTTGGACCATGTGCTTGGCTAGGGTGAAGTGGCTATAGCTTGGAAAGTTTCGAGGTATCAAGTCGAGCCTAACCGAGTGAAGCAATGAAGAAGCATTACACATTTGTTGAGTCATGTGAAGGGTGACTTAATCAAGAATTGGGTTTCATTCTTATATAAAGATCAAAGTCACTAGCTCAAGGTAGAAGTGCTCAAACCAATGAGACATTGATGGATGGATCTCTCACGAGGATATATTGACCAAGTATGGCTATTCTTGAAGAAGAAGCTCAAGAGTTCTTTTATTGCATTTATATTTGATCTTGAGTATAGGTACGCCGTACTATCAAGAGGGATGCATCACAAGGAGTTTTGATAATGTCTCAGTGCTCAAGTAACCCATGTGAGTTGAGAGAGACACAAAAACCACACGTACACGTCTTCGGGTTTGACCCTGTGTCAAACCCGGTGGCACCGGTTTTGGGAAACCGGTGGCACCGGTTTTGTGTCAGCCGACCCAACGGCTAGTTTTTGAAAACTCGGTGGCACCGGGTTTGGGAACTCGGTGGCACCGGTTTTCTCTGGAGTTTGCAACGGCTAGTTTTGGGAAGTCCGGAGTATCCGGAGTTTTTCCCGGAGACTCCGGGTTTTAACTCCAACGGCTAGTTTTTGGAGAGTCGGGTATTTATGCCCTTCAACCTCCACTGTTGCAAGCTGCTGTTCCTGAGGTTGCTAGAGTGCTTCCTTGCTATTCCTTGCTAAGCCAAAGCCATTCTAGCTCTCCCCAACCCCTCTTTGTGAGGTTGTTTGATCTTTGCTAGATCTAGTGAGTTGGGTGGTAGAGAGAAACCTTTTGTGAGCAACTCAAGAGCACTTGTATCCCTTGAGCACCGTTGGACGTCGTCAAGCTTGTGTGAAGCGTTTGTTACTCTTGGAGGATTGCCTCCTAGACGGCTAGGCGTCGCCCATAAGCTCCCAAGGTGTGGTGAGCCGTGGGACGGTTGTGAAGGTCGTGCTTCGCCTCCGAAAGGGAAGAAGCTATCTAGTGGATCGGGAAAAAGGGTTGAATGCAACCGGCTTCGGTAGGAGAAGCACCCAACGGAGACTAGGATTCACACGGTGGTGAATCCGAACTTCGGTAAAACAAATCCTTGTGTCCCCTGTTGGTTACCTCGCATTTACATTGTTATATCTATTCTTGCTTGCCTTTTATCATATTGGAGGAGCTACTTGGTTGTTAGTGTTTGTGAAGTGCAGGCACTCCACATTTATCAAATAACTGATCCTTAAGCTATTCATCAAGTTTACGTTCAAGCCAAACAAGCAAACAAGAAGGAGAAGAAGAGGGAGTCACTGCCAGGAAAACCCGGTGGCACCGGATTTGCAAAACCGGTGGCACCGGTTTTGGGCAGTTTGTTCTTTCCGCTGCGAAGGCGTCGGTCCGGAGACTCCGGAGATTTTTTCCGAGAGATTCGGACTTTCCAGAGATTCCGGAGAAAAGTCCGGAGTATCCGGGTTTCACTGATAAATTTGTTTTAAGTGGTGATTTTCAGGACTCGCCTATTCACCCCCCCCCCCTCTAGGCGACATCAAGATCCTTTCAATTGGTATCAGAGCCTGGTGCTCCGATTCGAGCTTAACCGCTTGGAGTTAAAAGGATGTCGACTATTTGTGAGGTATCGTTTGAGCCTCTTCGGTTTGATGGCTCAAACTACGATTCTTGGTCTGCTCATGTTCTTCATGTGTTAAATACCTGGGGTCCCCTTTTTGAACGAGTTGTGGTTGCTAGCATCCTTCCCGAGGATTTTGATAGTGAGGACACGTCCAATCTATCAAGGGAGGAAAAGGAATGTGTGCTCCATAACTACTCTATTACTAACCTCATGTACAATAATGTGAGCAAGGTTATTCGAGAATTCATCTTCAACAATGAAGACATTTGCGATGATGCACATCATGTTTGGGTGGCACTCAAAGACATGTATACTAGTGCCGATGATGACGATGGTGAAGATGAAGAGGAGAAGTGCTCAACATCAACATCTTGCATCTCTCCTTCAAAGACCTCATCCACGAAGCAAAAGAGCAGCAACATCGCGACCACTGCCTCTGACCAGGCAAACTCGGTGGCACCGAGTTCAGAACTCGGTGGCACCGGGTTCGGCGATGAAACAACACCAACTTGCTTCGTTGGACCTCAGAGCAGCATCGCACAATAATTTTGAGGTATCTACAGCCCCTAGTACTTCCTCACTATGTACTAATGATTCCAAGTCTCAAGTGACTAAAGGTAGAAGGAAGAAGGGAAGTGAAGTTGAGCAATTTAACTTCGAGCTCGACAAGATGACCAAGAAAGACAAGAAAAATGTGCTAGAGCTCATAAAGAGAGTAAGAAGACAAGAAGATGAGCTCACAAGACAACAAGCTTATAGAGACTCCTTTGAAGAAGATTTGAAGAAGCTTAAGGAGTCAAATGATGCCTTGTCTAGAAAGTGCAAGGAGGACATTACCAAGGCATATGCTTGTGCTAATAACTCTCTATCTTTTGCGGCATCCTTGGAAAAGGAAAATCGAGCTCTCAAGGACCAACTTGAGGAAATCACTTGCAAGTTTGTGAAACTACAAGGAACTCACATAGAACTTGAATATTCTCATGAGAGGCTTGTAGAGTCACACACCTTGCTAGAAGTGATAAATGAGGTTTTGATAAACTCGTTTAAATCTTACACACCTCATTGCACCACTAGCACTTGTACTCAAGTTGAAAAAGATATATCTTGTGCTAACCCATGTGGCCCAAAAGGCAAACCTTCTTGGTATGATTGTGTGATTGCAGAATCTTGTGATGACTTCATCACTCAAGAAAATGATGAACTTATGCAAGAGGTCGAAAAGCTCAAGAAAGAGGTAGCTAAGTTGAAGAGAAAAGAAAAGGTGCAACCTTCTCAAGATAACCGTGAGCCCATGGTGAAGAAGCTTGAGAAGAGGACAATCGTCACTAGATCAATCTCCCAACAAAGCCACAAAATCAATGATCACAAGATTGAGGACAAGATGAAGCTAGATCATATCAAGTGCTACAAGTGCTCACACATGGGACATTATGCATCCATGTGCTCATTCAAGCAAGAAGACAACTCAAACCTATCAAAGAGGCAAAGAAGTATTGCTCAAAGAAGATGCTTTGGTTGTCATGAGAAAGGGCACAAGATTGAAGCTTGTACCAACCGGGCAAAGGTTCCCACAGGGAAACCCGGTGGCACCGGGTTTGCAAAACCGGTGGCACCGGTTTCCACTGAGGAACCACAAATGAAGCTCAACAAGGGATTTCGAAGGCTCAAGCAAAATTCGAGAGAGAAGAATGGCTCAGTGACAAGTGCAAAGGGAAATGGCAACATCAAGCACAAAATTTGCTACACTTGTCGTCAAAAGGGACATCTTGGTAAAGATTGTCCCAATAGTAAGAACCCTAAGCTCAATCATGTTCATTATAGTAATGAGAAGCTTAGGAGTAACTCAAATGACTCTAGTGCCCCTAAAGTGCTCATTTCACAAAGGAAGGGCACAAAGGCCATTTGGGTACCTAAGTCCTTGATCACTAACCTTGTCGGACCCAATGCACGTTGGGTACCAAAACATGCCTAAAAGGACTTTGCAGGTATTTGGAGTGGCATTGGAGGCTTGGCTCACTTGAGAAGATATTTATCTACATCCATCTTTATCTCAAGACAAACTTTGTGATTCATCAATAGAAAAGGGCCAAGTGACATAAATCAAAGAAATCTTGTTCAAATGCTTCTCCAATGATAAGTACCTCTCATTGCTGTTGTTCTATCTCATATGCAAAAACCTGCTCTTGTGCTAATTGATCATATGAGGTGGACAACCTACATATGTTCTCTTTGGCAAAATTGTGTCAAATACCATTCGATGCTATTAACCGCTTCATTTAGAAGCATTGAGTGACTTTTGCATGCAGGAGAACTTATGTGAGCTAAGGGAGCAAAGAGAAATTAAGAAAAGAATAATCAACCATTGAGAAATGCATAAGTGCCAAATTCTGGAAGAATCCGGTGGCACCGGATTTGTGAACTCGGTGGCACCGAGTTTCCCAGGATCAGCAAGGGTTGGAAAGGAAATCTTTGCAAATACCTCAAGGCATATTATTCTTGATTCAAAAAAAAATAACAGGAGACTAAGCAAATATAGTTTGTGAGCTACTCTTGATCTCATTCCACATATTCTTATTTGCTCATGAACTTTGACCAAAATGTGGAGCTTGCTACCCTAGTGCTTTAATTGAGCCAAAAGTGCACTTCTCAAGATTCAAATACTTGATGCACCTATTTAGGGGGAGCTCACTTCACATTCTGTGTCTTTTGGTACTAACATCTCTTACAAGAATTCATGTGTGTAGTTCAAGTGTGAAATTTCTCAATGTCTTATCTATACTCTTCACTTGAATGATTCTTATGGCAAAGGTGTTTGTTGTGAGCAAGCCACTTGACAAGGAGGTCACCAATCCATATTTGTAATTGTATCTCCTTCTATTTATTTTGGATTGGACTACATTTATCTCTGGCTACTCACCATAGCATGGTTTAAATTCCTTAACTGGACATATGTGTCCAAGGCAGTGCACGTGTCCCTTCCATCCACATATCCATGTGTGCACCATATCTTTGAGGAGTTTAGCCCATGCTATGAGGTTTCATGTTGGGTGACTTACTTCCATTCCACTCTCAAAGAGTCATCCAATGTGAGAGTAGAGCTTGTGCTTTTAATATTTGTGCTCTCGTGTCATCTTAGGACACATTGGGTATTTCTCATCAAAAGTGACAAGAGGACGTTATTGAAAGAATAAAAAGTGCAAGCTAATTTATGTGAGTTTCTCTAAGTGAGAAATCATGCAAAATGAAGGCAAAGGTATGAATTCTAAGTTTAAATTATTAATTTGGGCATCTAGGCCCTACTCTTGCTAGTGTGAGTTTTGGTGTGCAAAGGTAGCTAGCATCACCTTGATTTGTTGCTTGGTGGTAGTGATGAGCTTTTAGATATTTAGTTGATGCCTCACAAATTTTTGTTGGAAATTTTGTGTTCTAACCGTGGCTGAAAATATTAGTAGAGGCATGAGCTAAATATGCTAAGACCTATCTTGGCTAGTAATCTTTGCATGCTCTTTGTGACTTAGGATAAACTTTCAAAATCTCACTAGTATGTGTAGGTGGTGTGCATTTTGCAAAATATTTGAATCTTGATCTTTTAGATCGTGTCTTGTCATTTATGGTTATTGTTGCTCATGTTTGATTGCTGGCTAACCATAAATGGCAAGATTCTCTCAAGTTCAAAGGAAGCTACTCATTCTTATCAAGGGATTGCAAACTTTGGATTTCTCTCTTTTCATCAAAATCTCTCAAAATCCATATCTGAGACAGAGGATTGTGCCAAAATGTATATTAAAGGCATAGAAATAAAGAGAAATGGAAAAGGAAGAGCAGAGGTGAATTTATGGACAAAGGTCCACGGGTCAAGTGAAACCCGGTGGCACGGGTTCGAAAACCGGTGGCACCGGTTTCTGCCGGCGGCGACAGGGATATACCCGTGACTTACCCGGTTACAGTCACCTCTTCACCCCCATTTACCCCCCCTCTCTCACCCACGACTCAGAACAGTAAAAGGAGAGGGAGAGGAGGCGATTTCTTGGCAATTTGAGGATTCCACCAAGGATTTCAAGGATTGGGACAAGATCCCGGTTCTCCAACTCGGTTGCACCGGATTCCCCTCCATTCCTAGGCTGCAGCAGCTCTCTCACCATGTCGGGAGGTACCCCATGTCTTGGTTTTGCCCGATCTACTTTTCTAGGGACTATTTCTTGGATTTCTTTGGTAGAATGGCTTCTATATGGTCCTAGAACGGATTACAATCAATGGATTCGAGATTTCTCGGCTGCTTTTCGCAGGCACATTTTAGGGTTCATGCTTGAACCCGGTGGCACCGAGTTCCCCAACTCGGTGGCACCGGTTTCGGTGTTGAATTTACGGGTTAGTTGCAAAAGGGGCTCCTAAAAATTCATTTGCATACACTTGTGGCGAGAGAATTGTTCCTAGACCCATATGTATCTCCCTTGTTCACGATCCGAGGTTTGACGCGAGTTTATGGGAGAAGGCAACCTAGAACAAAGAATGCAAGTTTTGAGTTCGAGAAGAAGGGAAGGAACTAGCGGCGCTCATGAGATCACGAAGATGTTCCCGAGCCACCCGAGAAGGTCAAAAAGGGCGGCGGGCGGGAATTAATCTCCCTAGAGGTGCTATGCGCATTGAGGACTCCGAGCCCGAGTCAACCTCTAGTGATGATGATGAGGAGAGCCGTACGGGCGGGAGCCATCCCCTCCGGAGTCACCTACGGTAGCGGCTCGGCGTAAAAGAAAGGGCAAGAACATCCGCACGGCTAGCCACGAGCACGGTCGGGGGCACGGAGATGATGATAGTGATGGTGAGTATGAGGGCATCTCGGTTCTTGGACCGCGGCCCGTTGAGAGTGGTGTTGTGACTCACTTCAATGTGAGAATGAGGCCACCCGTTGACCCCGAGCGCCGCAACATAGTCAACTATAAGGGTAGGGGTATGACGAAAGGGCCGAAAGGAAAGGGAAAAGAATCCTTTGACGGTTGGTGGAAGGAATTTGGATTATCGGTTTGGCACCAAATTTCATCAAGATTATTATGCTAGTGCCATCATCAAGAAGGACTTCCCCATTGCTCGCTCGGAAATACATTGATTGGGGATTCTTATCAGTCATGCGGGATGCAAAGATAGCTGAAATTATTCGGGAGTGCAAGAAGAAAAATGTGTATGATATCATGGGTTTTGCCAAGTCATGGAACAGTGAAGCGATTGCACAATTCTATGCCACATGCTACTTCACCACATGGAAGAACGACAAAATTGTGCATTGGATGACCGAGGGAAAATGGTTTGGCATCACTATCACTGAGTTTGCATACCTGCTGGGCTTTGATGAAGAAGACCTTGGAAGGATGAAGATCCATAGAGATCATGACATGGACAAAGTAGACATGAAGTTCATGTATATCCCGGGGCAAGAATGGAACTTTGGACGAGTTAATGGCATGCTACCATTCTATGCATACTTGCACCGCATGTTTAGAAAGACACTTGCACCTAGGGAAGGGGACCAATCAAATGTGTCAAGCTATGGAAGAGATTTGTTAAGGCACATGTGCCCTAGTGAGCCGGAGTTTAGTGTTGTGGACTACATTTGGGAGGAAATTCATTCCATCTCCGGCTCGCCACAAAAGAGTTGTGGATATGCTCCTTATCTCATGCATGTTATTGAGACCATCACAAACTACACATTTGTCTATGATCATGAGCATAAGCCATTTCACTTGAAGAATGATGTTGTGGGACCTTCACTAGCAGATTTGGAAAGGGAACAAGGAAATATTGGAGGCCAAGATGCCCCCGAACAGCCCACAGCAGCTGCTGCACCATCTAGGGCAGCAAGACCTTCACTTGGTCGAGGGCGTGGACGTGGGCAGCAACAAGTGCAAAAGCCACCTTCCCCACTTAGAAAACTGTTCAACTTTTGGTGTGGGTCTTGCATGAAAGCAAATAATGCGGTTCACAAGGAGAGACAACTTAGAAAGAGGGACTCTAGGATGTTAAGGCACATGTATGAAAACCCCTCTCCCACAAACAGTCCTCCCATACCACATGCACCATCCGATGAGGAAGAAAGTGAGCCAGAGACCTTTGAGAACATTTGGGAAAGATCACAACAAGTTGATCCGGCAACCAACAAGGATTATTGGGATAGAGCCTATGGAAACTCATATTATAACCCCACCTTTGGAGGAGTGTATAGTGCTCGATCATCTTATTCAGAGGTGCCTTTCATGGGCACACAAGGCCAAGGCACATCCTCTAGCATGCCTCCCGTGGATCCGAGTGCACAAGGAAGTTCAGGTGCTGCAGGTGGATACTACTATGGTTCACTTTTTGGCTCAGTAAATCCATATGAGGGAATGCCGCCTCAGTATCCTTCATTCCCGCCACCACCACCCTTTATGCCTCCAAGTCAGTTTGTGCAACCGTCTCAAGATGATGAAGAAGAAGAGCCATGAGCAGCTGTACAAGACCCCCCCAAGACCCTTATTGGTGATTAATGACAAAGGGGGAGAGAGGTGTCGATTAAAAGCTTGTTTCGCTCTCGCTCGTATGCACAAATCCGGTGGAACCGGTTTCCTGATCTCGGTGGCACCGGTTTTGGTGTGTTGCAGCATCCCTTCTGTCAGGCAAACTCGGTGGCACCGAGTTTCCAGAACCGGTGGCACCGGTTTTGGCTGTTGAATGCAACAGGCCCATGTAATAAATTCACTTTAGCTTCATCTGGACTTGAGAACCTTTGTTATGGGTGCTAAAATGTGTGTTGAACCTTTTAATGCTTATTAAGACTCAATTGCATGTTAGTGTGATTTTATATGTGTGATGAATTGATTTTTGACAGGGCTGCCTGGGCAAAACCGGTGGCACCGAGTTTGGCAACTCGGTGGCACCGAGTTTGACCAGACAACACTGCCATTTTCTTGCTCTATGTGTTGGAGTGCTTTTTATTGCTTGCATCACGGTTTAAATGTTCACACACTTGTTTTGCACCCCACTATTGCTAAGATTTAGGGGGAGTTCCATGTTTTCTTGAAAAATGTGCAAATTGGCATTTAAGGCCAAATATTGTGAACTCCATTCATAAGCACATATTGAGGGGAAGCTCAACCTAAATCTGAAGTTTTTAAGCGTTATTGAATATCTTTTGTAAGCTTTAATCGAGGTTGTCATCAATCACCAAAAAGGGGGAGATTGAAAGACATCTAGGCCCTAAGTGGGTTTTGGTGTATTGATTGACAACTAGATTAAAGATCTAATGCCCTTGTTAAGCATGTGAGCAGGTTGTGACATATAAATGACAAGGCATAATACATGACATTGGTTATCTACACGATGAAAACAAGCTATGTGTATACAAGATGAGTTGAGGCATGGTTTTAGCCCCATATTGTGAAAATGGCTTGACTCAATGGTGAATGTCATAATACTCGATATGTATGATCCCATGAAGCATATAGGTGGTATATGACAAGCTAATGAAGGTTAAGATAGAGACATATTGATATTAGAACATTGGATGATCTCTAATTGAAGGAAGAAGCTTGTTATAAGAAAATGGGATATTTAAATTAAAAGAAGGCATGATCTCAATAGAACTCTACTCTTGATGTTTAATCAAAGCTTAACTCAAATTGGCAACGAATGGATGAAGAAATCAAGCAAGGGATTAGCAACGAGGTACTAAGCTAAGATTGGCCAAGTAGTGACTTGGACCATGTGCTTGGCTAGGGTGAAGTGGCTATAGCTTGGAAAGTTTCGAGGTATCAAGTCGAGCCTAACCGAGTGAAGCAATGAAGAAGCATTACACATTTGTGGAGTCATGTGAAGGGTGACTTAATCAAGAATTGGGTTTCATTCTTATATAAAGATCAAAGTCACTAGCTCAAGGTAGAAGTGCTCAAACCAATGAGACATTGATGGATGGATCTCTCACGAGGATATATTGACCAAGTATGGCTATTCTTGAAGAAGAAGCTCAAGAGTTCTTTTATTGCATTTATATTTGATCTTGAGTATAGGTACGCCGTACTATCAAGAGGGATGCATCACAAGGAGTTTTGATAATGTCTCAGTGCTCAAGTAACCCATGTGAGTTGAGAGAGACACAAAAACCACACGTACACGTCTTCGGGTTTGACCCTGTGTCAAACCCGGTGGCACCGGTTTTGGGAAACCGGTGGCACCGGTTTTGTGTCAGCCGACCCAACGGCTAGTTTTTGAAAACTCGGTGGCACCGGGTTTGGGAACTCGGTGGCACCGGTTTTCTCGGAGTTTGCAACGGCTAGTTTTGGGAAGTCCGGAGTATCCGGAGTTTTTCCTGAGACTCCGGGTTTTAACTCCAACGGCTAGTTTTTGGAGAGTCGGGTATTTATGCCCTTCAACCTCCACTGTTGCAAGCTGCTGTTCCTGAGGTTGCTAGAGTGCTTCCTTGCTATTCCTTGCTAAGCCAAAGCCATTCTAGCTCTCCCCAACCCCTCTTTGTGAGGTTGTTTGATCTTTGCTAGATCTAGTGAGTTGGGTGGTAGAGAGAAACCTTTTGTGAGCAACTCAAGAGCACTTGTATCCCTTGAGCACTTGTTGGACGTCGTCAAGCTTGTGTGAAGCGTTTGTTACTCTTGGAGGATTGCCTCCTAGACGGCTAGGCGTCGCCCATAAGCTCCCAAGGTGTGGTGAGTGTGGGACGGTTGTGAAGGTCGTGCTTCGCCTCCGAAAGGGAAGAAGCTATCTAGTGGATCGGGAAAAAGGGTTGAATGCAACCCGGCTTCGGTAGGAGAAGCACCCAACGGAGACTAGGATTCACACGGTGGTGAATCCGAACTTCGGTAAAACAAATCCTTGTGTCCCCCCGTTGGTTACCTCGCATTTACATTGTTATATCTATTCTTGCTTGCCTTTTATCATATTGGAGGAGCTACTTGGTGGTTAGTGTTTGTGAAGTGCGGGCACTCCACATTTATCAAATAACCGATCCTTAAGCTATTCATCAAGTTTACGTTCAAGCCAAACAAGCAAACAAGAAGGAGAAGAAGAGGGAGTCACTGCCAGGAAAACCGGTGGCACCGGATTTGCAAAACCGGTGGCACCGGTTTTGGGCGGTTGTTCTTTCCGCCGCGAAGGCGTCGGTCCGGAGACTCCGGAGATTTTTTCCGGAGATTCGGACTTTCCGGAGACTCGGAGAAAAGTCCGGAGTATCCGGGTTTCACCGATAAATTTGTTTTAAGTGGTGATTTTCGGGACTCGCCTATTCACCCCCCCCCCCCTCCTAGGCGACATCAAGATCCTTTCGGATGGCCTCTAGGGTGTGCTACTATGGACTAATACACATGGGAGGACTCTTTGTAAAGGCCTCGTAGCGTCCCTATGCAATCACACCTCGGTAGTGTGGTATGATGCTTGGCCGGCATCACATGGTTGGGTTCAAAGTTCTTCGGGACTTTTATGCGACTTTTGGGTAAAGATGTACAACCTCTGCAAAGTGTAAAACTAACTAGTTAGCCGTGCTCATGGTTAAGAGCGGCCTGTACACTCACATGAGTAAATTATGGAAGATGGACTAAACTTGTTGCATTTACTTTCGTTCATGATGATGATGCTTATGTTAATCTATGGGTTGGTATAAACTTGCATTTGCTAGTAATTCAACTTTCTTAATAAAATTTGACCAACTAAAATGTTGACCTGCTATGCAACCACAAGCTTCCACCACAAAGCCTTTGCATGTTGTTATAGAGTTTTCCCTTGTTGAGTACGACATGTGCTCATGCTTGTTTTATTTTATATTGCATCTACACAACCCGATTGATGCTCAGAGGGACGCTTCAAAGATTTTTCTAGAGAGTTTGACAGTTTCTAGGCATGTGTGGCACCAATCAGCTGCCTGTGGAGACGTCCTTTCCCGCTGCTAGTACTCGCTTTTGATATGATTTTCAGACTTTCGATCATGTAATAAAGTTATAATACTTCCTTTACGCTTTTGACACTGTTTTTGGTATTCACTGAGCCGATGCATGTGTGTAACTTGATCCTGGCGCACATGTATTATATGCATTCGGGTTTGCCTTTAAATCTGGGTGTGACAACCAAGGGCATGCGGAGGGGGACCAAGGCCACTGGTCGCCGCCACCATTGTTGCCCTGCGCCCCCTAAGCCCGGAGGGCCTACAGATTAAGACAAACCCCACGGGCCAACCAAGTGGGGGACATAGGAATGTTGCCCGTCGTCGTTCCACCTACCGGAGTTCCTCTTGTGCTACAACTGGCCACCATTGTTGCCCGGTTGCTGTAGTAGCAACAGCTGCTACTGCGTCAGCTGAGGGGGCTTCGGTGCTAACGAGGTAACGGCAGTCGGAGCCGCTACAACTAGAGGAGGAGGAGGGGGAGGCGACGAGGGTGTTGGCAGCCTCGAGCTTGGCTTCATTCTCCAGACGCGGCACTTTCAGTTTGAGCTGATCAAGCGTCGTTGAGAAGGTCATGCCGCTGTTTCCCGCAGTGATGTCGAAAGCAGTGCTGAAGCGAGGGTTGTCGCCACGGAGAAGGTTGAGGAGCATGGACGATGCCTCGACAGGCTGACCAATGTTGCGGATGGCGTCAGTAGCCATCTTCATCATATTCCCATAGTCTTCAATGGGAGAGATCTCCCTGAGTCATGGTGTGGAAGGAGTGACTCAAGAAGATGGTGTGAGGTGTATAGTTCGCTTGGAAATGAGCATTTATGGTCGCCCAGAGATCATGGGTAGCCTGATCGGGCTGCATGGTGAAGTCAAGGATGGAGTTGTCAACGGAGCCATACAGCCAGCTACAGACACAGAAGTCGGCCTAGATCCAGGTGTCGTTGCACGAGTGTCGTTGATCTGTGCGAGAAGGCTGAACTTTCTACACACAACTCGAAGAAGGACTTCCACTGGGTGTAGTTGGAAGAACGAAGCTCCAGGTTCATGGGCACATAAGATTGGACGTTGATGGTGGCATAGGATTGCACCATCGGATCGTCGAACGACGCAGGAAGGTCGTCGTCGAAGAGGAGGGAGGAGCCGACAGAAGAGTCAAAGTCGTTGTCACCGGCGGAGGAGGAGTCGACGTGACATAGGATATAAATAGATTGAATTTGTTGAAGGTGGGTGACTAGCAGATGGGATCTGCTAGTAGGGTAGGGGCACAATTACTGTACGCGTGAACAATACCTCGAGGGAGCGGGCACAAACAATAAAGCAATACCTCGAGGGAGTGGGGCACAATACCTCAAGGGAGGGGCGCCCTAGGGCAACAAAGGTCGCACGACCAAGGAGGTTGCACATGGGGAGGGAGGGGGAAAAGGCAGGCCTATGGCTAAACTCTATACCATGTACAATATTTGGCAAACATCACACACCTAAGGTGGGGGTCACCTTTCATTATTTAGACTAGATACGGCTTGGAATACAAGTAATACAATGAAAAACCATTATAACACTATATATCTAAAGTGCAGGACCCGTTGTGGCAAACAACAGGCTAAGAGCAACTCCAAGAGACTAGCTAAAATGATTAGACTAGCTAAATTTTGGAAAAAATCTCAAAACACTCTTCCAACAGACTAGCTATCTACCCAACTAGCTATCATGACTAAATTTCGTTGACCCTCTAGATATATTTGGCAAGTGGCTAGTGACTAGCTATCCTTATTTTCATGAGTATGATAGGCGGGACCCACAGGCGGTGGAGTATACACAGAGTTTAGTTCAAAGAGGCTGTTGGATGTCAACAACTTTTTTTAGCTAATTCATTTTACATACTAGCTAAATCAGGATTTTAGCTAGTGAATTTTAAATAGTCTCTTGAAGTTGCTCTAATACATGAAGCTAACGACAATGACACACATAGAATCAAAAATTATATTAGATGACACAGAGTTCATAAGCTGCATTTCCCAGTGGCACACAGGGAATTTCCTCGATACCAAACTATACTTGATATTCCTAGAACGATGAGTTCGCCATAGAAAAAATACAGTTGACCATTAACAGACACGAAATCACTCGAATCAGCGGGTCCACGGTCCAGCCAGAATAAAATCCGTGTATTGTACTTGCCCCTCTGTTTTGCTTAGCTGGTTTTACGATTGTTTCTCCCACACTGACGAATAAAGAATCCGTGTATTGTACTTGCCCGACGACCTGTCGCTTGTGACGTTTTCCTGCTCCGAGAGAAAACTCGCGGCTTGTACCATGCCCCCCGTTGCCATTTCGCGAGCCCAAATTGCATGACCAAGAGCCTGGCAAATTCCCAAGAAATTTCAGTGCATTTTACTAGTCCCTACCATCTTATCATGTTCATCCGCCGGTGCAGGTGACAACCGCGGTGAGGGTTGAATCGTCCGGTCAGGCCAAGCAGCAACGTCCATCGTACGCGCACCTCGCCTTGCCACAGCTCGCCCCAAGCGATGGACGACTGCTGCTGGCGCGTGTACGGGCTTGTGATCGCCAACACGGTGTGCGTCGGCGGCACGGCCTTCCTCGTCTACGCGCTCGTCAAGCTCGCCCGGACGACGCCGCACAGTACGGGCGGCATCGTCGTCGTCTCCGTCTTCCTCGTCGTCTGGCTCGCCGCCAATGCCAGCATCTACCCGGCCTTCTGCGGCTCCCTCTTCCCATGGTCCGCGCTGGGGCGGTGCCTAGCGCAGCCCCTTAGCGCCGTCCACTGGCTGCTGCGCCTGCCATCGAGGTGGTGCGCGCGCGCCGCGCGGCGTCGCGGTCGTCCGAGGAGCGACGAGGACGCCGCCGCTGGTGGCGCCGCGGGTGCCTTGCCGCAGTTCGTGGTGCAGAGCCGTGGGTACAGCATCAGTGTGCTTCCCAGGGAGGCGCCGGTGCGCGGCGGAGCGCCGCCGGTGCGTGGCGTCGCCGCTGCCGACATCCCGGCGTCGGCGTACGAGCAGGCGCCGGACGACGCGGGACACGGCGGCGGGCCGGAGTGTGCGATTTGCCTTGGCAAGGTGGAGAAGGGGGAGATGGTGAAGCGGCTGCCGGTGTGCCTGCACATGTTCCACCAAGGGTGCATTGACCCGTGGCTGCGAGACCACTCGACATGTCCGGTCTGCCGGTGGAACGTCTTCGCGTCTTTGCCGGACCATGTGTAGCGTACTAGCGTGACGTTTCATCTCGCCATTTTTTTCCAATCGGTGGTCGAGCCACCTTGGCAGGGTTGTGTAGTACTACTATGTATGGTGATCTGCGAAATGTACAGGCGATTATTGTTTTGTCATGTATAGTATAGGCACCTGTAAAGAAATTTAAAAAGTTATATAAAGAAGGGGTGATAAGTTTCTTCCAAAGATTGATGAGTGCCCTCTCGATGAACTCATGTTTATGTCATGGATGTGTTCTCTCAATTTTTTTTACAAGAAACCACATATATTATATTAAAGCAACATTCTTACAAGAAGGCCCTTTACAAAGGAGCCTATTACATTAAAGTCCTTGAGGGACACAAATCCGGAAGAACCACCGAGGTGCAGATCGCCGGCGGCCGGCTGCAGGGGCATCACCGATGCATGGAGCCAGGGTTGCGGAAGAGCCTCGCCAGGCGTAGGCTTGATGAGCTTGTGGACGACGTCATGATGTAGCATCGTCGGCGAACTATGGA
Organism: Cenchrus americanus; assembly: GCA_947561735.1. Lineage (NCBI taxonomy): Eukaryota > Viridiplantae > Streptophyta > Magnoliopsida > Poales > Poaceae > Cenchrus > Cenchrus americanus. The sequence goes on from OX387240.1 coordinate 201,873,447, forward strand.
TCTCGTAGAAGAAGTCGTCGTCGAGAAGAAGATCGTCATCCTCCAAGACAAATGGAGGCAATCTGCAAAGACGATGGCCGAGGATGCTTGATGGAGAAGGAAGCCATGTTGCTTGATAACTGGTGGGGGTGAAGGCGGAGGTTGACAACAGAGCAAGGCAACACATTCGACAACGAATCGAAGTTCGTCAGAACAACTGTCGAGCCCAGAAGAGATCTCGCACCAAACAACGCGTTCGACCACGATAGTAAAATCGTTGTAACAACCGTCTATAGTAACAAAGATCACAAATCCGGGGAGAGCTTAGGCAGCAAGAACAAGGAGAAAGAAAAATCGACGCGTTCAACAACGAAACTCGTCAGAACAACCACCAATCATGTTGTTCAACCCTAACCTCTAAGCAGGCAAGAGGCTCCGGCAACCAAGGGATTCGAGGGACAAAGGGGAAAACACCGGATCTGGCAGGTGGAGGTGAGGCGGAGCGGGAGCGAAAGGGGCAAGATCCAGAGGGACTTTATTTAGACGTACCTTGACCGGATCTTCGTCGGTGGCGCCGAAACCTGCCGCTGCAGAGACGACGGCGACGAAGAAGACGACGACAAGGGGAGCACCGGACAAAGGTCTCCTAGAACTGGTAAACAAAAGGAGAGGGGGGCCCTTACCCATCCCACTCCGACACAAGCGTCGGAGCAAGGAGAGCAGGGAGCGGTGGAGACTTGAACGGCGGTGGTGGCGAGGAGGCTTGAGCGGCAGCGGCAGTCGGCGGCGGTGGAAGGTTCGAGGAGGACGGTTTCTTCTAAGCTAAGGAAAGGGAAGGGAGAAAGAGAACGGCATACACCCAGATACTACAGAGAGCACACGTTCTATGTGTTCTCTCATTAGCCTAGCCTATTCGTTGCATCAGAGGACATGAGCAATGCCCCTCGACTTGTTCTTGTGATTGCATCTGCTACCGTGTGTCTGCGAGCCACGTCAGTTTCTTCCTCCAAATGCAATACAACTAGAAATGCACGTCCACATGTACAAAGCGGACGTGGAGCTAGCTCATCGCCACCGCTGATCTTGCCTCTGGCCACGTAGTTAGCCTCACAATGAAAATGTTCTGTTTGGATTTTATATTCGAGTGGCTCCCACTTGGTCAAAACCAAATGTGCCCCGCGCTCAAGCACGAGAGGCCAAATTTGCTTCATGCGTGGGATGTCAAATTTCATCTTACATTATCTATCTATATTATGAAGAACGAGATCTTTTGAAAACAATTCTCACCCAAAGATCTACTTACTAGAAGAACGGGTTTGATTGGTGCGTACTGGATAGAGTTTACCCACTAGAAGAACTTTAGATGACACCTAGATGCCTCGAGGCCCTGGGCATCCACTGGTCCTCCGTTCCTTTCAAATATTGATAATATTATTTAGGTTCTTCAGTTATAGTTTTGGTTCTTTCTTATTTAAAGTTTGAAGAGTGAATTTCACTGTAGGTCTGTAAAATTTTCTCTACAACTCATCTAGACCTGCAAACTAAAAAACAGTCATTTAGGTCCAAGATCTATTTAAGAGGAGTCATCTAGGTGCAAGAGCATCCATAGAGGTACCTTTACCTATGTGGTGATGCCAATGTTGTAAAAAGTTGCAAAAAACCCCCTATAATCTTTCATTTCTCACTCTCCCATCATCTTCTTTTTCCTCCGGACCGTCCTCCTCGCCGACGGCAGCCGGACGGAGGCGGCGGCCGCAAGGAGATGTAGGTGGCGGTGCCGACGACAGTGCAGAGGGTCGCGCTCGCCCTCAAGCACAGCTCCAACAAGGACCACCACACCAAGCTCAACGGCTAGGGTCACCTGATCCGTATGCCCACACTCTGCGGCACACGGATCTTCCAGCTCACGCTGGAGCTCGCCCACAAGCTTGATGCACTAGGCCAAAAACGATTTGTGCTGGCACATGAAAATATATTGCTGACACATGCAATTATCACCCACCAGCATAGTAGTGGGGGCACAATGCTGACGGGTGCTTATGTCACCTGCTAGCACAAATGGAAGTATTTGTGCTGGCGGGTGCCTTATGTCGCTCGCCAGCATTGTGCCTTTGGAAAATCAACAATCTCTTTTTAAAGTAGTAAAACATTGTCAGATTAACCTATAAAGTTTCATAACTTCTCAAGATGTACAATTTGTATTCGGGTTGTTGCTTCACTTGACAAAAGCTATATCTATTATATAGTTTCAAGAAACTACGTGAGAGGTGTATAAGATTTGTGAAGATTGTTGCTACCACTATTCTGGACGAGCAAATGACCTTGTTCATCTTCAAAAGTTATAGAACTTTGTAGTTCAACCATTTTGTATTTGAATTACTTTTGTTAAGGTAAAGTACATCTGAATTTTTGAAATGAATTTTTCTAACGACCTCAAATGGAGAAACTCTCAACATGAAAGTTGTAGATCCTAAGAAGTATGAAACGTTGTAGTTTACAACTTTTTATTTGAAATCATATTGTCAATGAAATTCAAATTTGAAACTCTCAAATTTGAAATTCAAATTTCGTAAACAACCTCAAATGGAAAAACTCCCAACATGAAAGTTGTAGATCTTAGAAAGTTATGAAACTTTGTATTTGACAAGTTTTTAATTTTAATCCGTTAGGGCCTCAAAAACCGATTTACACTCGGTGTAGTATAATATAAGTAGAATCAACATATGGACGCATATGAGTGTGTGGTGTCGTGGTATAGGAGGCTTCGCACGAGGAAAGAGGTCATAGGTTTGAACCACGACAACCGTGGAGCGTCGCTACTTTACGCAAAAAAATATGCAGATGGGTGGGTGGCTGGCCGGTGGGGTTCCTCCCCTAATTTTTCTGTTATTTGTTTCGAGTCGATTTCGAAAATCCAAAGTGCTGGCGGGCGCCTATGTTACCCGCTAGCACTGTGGTGTGTTTGCTGGCAGGCGAGCACCCACCATCACAGTTAGCTATTTCACATAGCACGAGACTGTTGGTGGGTGTTGCACCCGCCAGCACAGAAGCGTTCTAGCCACCAAGACAAATCATTTCTGACGTAGTGACAGCGAGACGATGCATTGGATGCTGCAGCAGGCCGAGCCGACCACCAATACTAGTGCCATACCGGCATCCGCACTCACCTCCATCGCGCGCTCACCCCCTCGCCCAACTCGGGGCTCACCAGGGCGCACCACATGTGGGCACTACCCACCGCCTCCACCGGCTTCTCCTCACTAGCCTTCTTGAATTCCGACAGTGTAGACATCAATGATGCCGCTGGCATCGGGGGCTTCATCTAGCGATGGGGTGGTGGCACCTTGCAACTGCGATGCGGGAAAGGTCAGCATGAGGGGAAAGCTTGGTCGAGGCAATGTGGAGCTCGAGAGGCTGAGATAGCTGCTTGTGGTGGTGATGGTAGACTCAAGCGGGTGGAGGGACGGAAGGGCAGGGCATTGGCAGGCCGCACCCAAGCTCGGTGCAGACAGAGAAAGCCTCACTCGAGTGGTCGGATGCTCCACCGCACGGTGGGAAGGTCGTGTGTTACAAGCTGCTTTTAGGAGAACGACCCAAAAAGGAGTCCAAGGCTCAGGTAGCTGAATACAAGGTTTGCGTCAGGAGAATGGGCCAAGTAACTTTCTCGTGCCTGTGTGCACTAAGCTGGGTTGAGCCCATGTATGCTACTATAAGCTGAGTGAGATGGAGGGGGAGAGCATCAACTTGAACATCACTACCACTATAAAATGCATCAGTTTATTCTTTCCTAGAGTCACACAAACAAATCTCCCCAACAGTCATTACCAAGTTAAGGACACCCAACTAATTGCACCAGCAAACATCTACTTTCCCTCCCTCACCCACAATCCAAAGGCCAAAATTGCTGCAAACATCAACTTTCTCTCACTCACCCCCGATCCAACGGCTCACCTCCTTCGGATCCAACCTCAGCCCCCCCACTCATCCTCTCGGTCCCACGCGTCGCGCACCCCGATCCTGCACGCGAGTCCACTCTTCGGGCAGGGGGGAAGTCGTGACCCCTCTTCTCCCGCGACCCTCTCCTCTCCCTTATCCCTTTCCACGCCGGTGTGCCCCGGCCCTTCCTCTCCTCCCCATCCGCTCGCCTCTCCTTTTCTCTCCCTCCCGGCATGCGCGACTGACGGCAGGCCCGGTGAGGCTCCGCCTGGGAGCCACGGCAGGCTCTGGGTGCATCCGGACCTACATGGCGGTGTGGTGGCGGTGACAAAGCCGCGCAGGCGGGCGACACCAGCGACCCCTCGTACCATCCATGTCCACCTCTGCTTCCTCTACCCCGGAGCCCACCAACCGCCCATCCCCTGCTGCCCTTGGGGCGGAGTAGAGGAAATCGAGTCGTGGGGGATGTGCAGATGGATCTCCCCGACCGTCGTCGCGGAAGCCCATGGAGGCGCACAAGTGGAGCTTCTGCCACACTGGTACCAGGTTCCTGCCTGTTGATTTGAGATTGCAAAGAGACGCACAGATCGAGGGTATCCCATGGATGTTTGTAGATATTGTAGTTTGTACAACATGCTCTTAATCTTGGTCCTTGAACCTGTTTATCCATATGAATTTGCAGGCCACTCAATGGCATTTGGCTGGACGGATACTAGATATTTTTTTAGCACTCATTGGACCTCCAGATTTTTAAGATAGTAAGAGCTCTTTGACTTGGCTAAATAATGTTGCTTTGATTTGGCTCTTGCTTTGATTTGATTATCTAAATTGGTGTTTCTAACAGCCAAGCAGTGTCAACAATTCTCCATTTGTTTCTTGCATGATGTCCTCAGTGTAATTAACCCTTGTGCTTACAGGTTGTGCAATGCTGCTACCCCGTCAGCAGTGGTGCTGTCCGCTTGTTGTGGTAATAAGCAATGTCCAAGCTGCATTAGTTGGTAAGCAATCTGAGTTTGAATTTGCATCACCCTGCATTAGTGTTGTAGGAGATTCCCTTCCTTAATTACTTTGACTATTTGTCATATGATTATTCTCATGACTAATGAGCTTTTCTCAGGTTTTACACCTGAAATATGCTATATTATTCCATATGTTGTCCTTGTGCCGAACTGCAGATTAACCATTGCTAATCCCAAATTAACATGCAGATTGTGGAGCATAAGATATAGATTGTTGATGATTTATTAAAAAATCTGCGGTTGGGAACAATTCTTAATAGATTCATATCAACCAAACCACGTTGATTACTACAACATCAGCAGCCAGACGCCAGGTATTATCGTCAATATATTATGTGTTGGATCTTGTACTATTCGAATCTAGGATCTAATGTTTTTTCACAATTTTGCTACTTGGTAGTGTGCAGTAATAGTTGCCTCTAGGTCGAACTGGTTACTTTGTTTAATATTTGCTGATAGTTCATAGTTGTTACTTGATTCCGTAAATTATCCACAAACGAACAAAAATATGCACTCTGAATTATAATGTACATGACAGTTGGCTGTCAAAGCTGTGGGTATATAGTAGTTGTGAGTAATTAATAAACTGATACTTTTCTTAGTTTTCACATTCGGCACAGTTAGGAGATTTTTCATACTTCAATGTTTTAGACATAGAAAGCTCAATGACGAACCTTGTTATGTTGCTCACTTCTCATTGGTGTTTAGGATAAAACAGTTTCACTTGTATGTATTTTATCTTTTATGATCAATTGATCTAAGCAATCCAATCCTAATTGATCTTTAATTTGTAGCACTACATAATACAACAAGGAGTGTAGATGAGAGAATCGGACAATCCAATCAATTGTAGCGCCAGCCGGACCCGAATCGGTGGCGGCGCGGTGTGGGACAGCCATGGGCACCTTCCTCCTGCTCACCTCACCAACCTTCGTGGCTGCGCCGGCTGCCTCCACCCTTTGGCCCTCCCCCTCCCCGCCTCCCCGGGATGGCCATGACGATTTTGGTGTCGGCAGTGTCCTGGGCCGCCGCCGCCATTGTGCGGCCGCGGACGCTCGTTTGCATGCCGGCGACGGCGCGGGCGCCCCGCGAGATGGCAGCGGAGCTGGCCGCCGCCGCAGCGCTGACATCGCGGAGCTCCGTCTCGACCACCTTGCCGGGCGAAGGGGCCTAACTGGATGATGAACCGAGGTTCTAGGCGCTTATGCTGGCAATGGAGTTGAGAGCTGAATACGTTGATATTGAGCTCAAGGTTTGCTCTGTCCCCATCCATTCATTGAGTATGTGAATAACTAGAGACTAGGCTACTCCGCAGAAATAATTTGCAAAGGAATTGTCTTTATCTGATATTTCCATAAGCTTAGAGAAATGAGTAATACAATATAGTATACTCAGTGCCATTGTATCCTACTCCTACAAAGCATAATACTCTCTTGTCAATTAGATATCATAGAATCAGATCGCATTTATGTGCAATTTACTCTCATAGCGTTTATGTTAAAAAAACACAATGAGATAAATCCTTTATAAACTCTAAAGTTGTGATCAGTCATTAATTTGATTAATTATCATGTGTCAGTATTCATGCTAATTAGGTTTGTCTTAACCCACAGGCTACCGACAAATTTATGAGACATCTGTCTTAACCCACAGTCTTACAGAGAGATACCATGTTCAGGTGAAAGTTGAATTGGGACAGTTGGAAATTATGAAGACAAGACTGAATCACAACGTTTTTTTTCTTCAGGTGTCAATGCACCTACGTCACAGTCACTGCTGAATTATATCCTCCTTTTTAAGTTTCAGATAAACTAGATGTGATTGCCTTGGTTTTCATTTTGTTTTCAAAGGAGGGACCATGTTTGTGAACCACCTGTACTCTTTAAGAGAAAATATCATGCTATGTTGATTATTGTTTTACCACCAACCGGCATTGATGCCAAAGCTCCATTGCAAGATTCTTATCTGAATAATTAACTGATTAATGTTACATGCTGCTGATTTCAAAACTCATATACTTGAGTTCTCTGGATTTGTGTGGCATGAGAGTGACGTAAGAATGATTTTTTTTCCAAAATTACATGTAGTTTGTACTATTTAACTAAGATTATTGTTTTAACTTTGATGACTGTCTTTCTTGTAGGAAAAGAATAGAGCTAAAACGAAAGAGAAGCTTGATAAATGTTCCCAAGAAATATTATTTGATCTCTGCAAACTGTTTGTTATTCCAGTTGTGAACATTATTGACTTATTGTGAACTTTATAATTGATGTGATATGACCAAGAGCTACCTATTTTCCTTTATCTATGAACATATACAGTAGATTAATTGATAGTTTTTATCGTCCCATCATCTGAAAGATGGTGAAAGACATTCATCATTTTGCTACTTGTATCCTTTGTTGATTTGTGTCATTCCTTCTTGTTATCTGTCCTATACTCGTACGGGTCTTGGAAAATTAGCTTTGTTTCAAACATTATATGACACACGTTTGGAATATATTTCAGATTCTAGCATGAATCCTAATGGTGTGCTTTTGTCGAGGCAAAGGGTTGATAACAAGTAAAGGGCAATCAGCAGAAGCAGAAAAAGCCCTTCCCAGCAAGGATGAATTGCAAAATAAAATTGTTGGTATTCTAAAGAAGGTCGACTTCAACACGGTGAGTTACTTCACTCAGGTTGATGTAATTTTAGTTGAGTTACATGAATAAACTACTTTTCCAGCCCATCTTAGACATGAAGGTTGATTTGCCCTCTTCTCGGCTCTCGCAAGAGATCACCATTGCAAATGCAGAATTGTAGTACTTTTACTAAATGGTTCCATGTTCGTTGCTCTTTCCATTCTCGTAGTAGGTGCCCTTGTACTAACTGCTTTGTTGATTCCATTTTCTAGGCTACATTTAGTGACATTGTTAAATTGCTAGGTAAGCCCTTGAAGATTACACATCAGGATTTGCATTTATCAGGGATCCATGTTCTAAATTCTAACAAAGTAAATAAATGTTCCAGGTGAGCACTACAAGATGGATTTATCTTCGATGAACGAAGATATCAAGCTCATGATCTATGATGAGCTGATTAAGATAGCGGAGGCAGATGAGGACTGATATGTAAACATAGGGGCTGACAAGAGCATCAAGAAAAGTAGGATGAGGGCCGAGAAGCTCGAGCCCTGATAGTTGTGACAATTGTAAATTACTGGCAGTGGATATCGTTGCTCGGTAGCATCCCCTGTTTTGGGAATGGAGGATGCGATGCACCTCCAAGCTGACTGCTTAAGCTACAGTGGCAGCCTACGTTTGATGAAACTCTGAAATTGTTCTTAGTATATGACTGTTATGGATGGGAGGGAGTTCTTTTGTCCTCTGCTGTAATATAATACCAATCCGTCGGTTACTTTATCCTCAGTTTCTCAGTTCTCTTTGTGAGTGTTTTCTTCTGTTGAGTTTGTCTATGATTAGTGCAATCCCCTATCTCTGGTTAATTTGCTGTGTTTATTGCGTCACAAATTGCGTCACATGACTTGTTAAGCATGAGTGGTTTTTGCTTGAGACTTATGAATCCATTTGCACAGAACTTATGTAACGATGAAGACCTTGTCGTTAGCTCCTCTATGAAGTGTCTCTGTTATGTTCATGATCTTTTAGTTGTCCGTAGCAACACACAGACATTAATTAGTCAAGTTAATCCTTCATCCTTCCTCCATTTGAACTCTTCTTCTCTACTTTGCTACTGATCCTTGCTCTCGATTCTTCTTAATCCTACCCCTACTACCCTCTGCTAGCATTGTGGCTGCCATACCATCCACCTGCGCAAGGTTACGACAACCACCACCGTCTACACTAGCAGAGCAGTGGGGTCGCCAGCAACCGCACTTACGCTGTTGGGGAGATCGAGGAGCTTTGGCTCGGTTATCACTATGGAGATCGAGGAGCAAGCAACGGCCTCCCGCAACCTCACCATGGGCGACACCTTGTTGCCGGCAAGGAGGAGCAAGCATGGCTGTGCCGCCGAGGTCATCGACATCGTTGCCAGTCGGGAGGGTGAAGAAGAGGACGGGAGAGTGAGAAATTAAAGATTGCAGGGGTCTTTTGCAATTACTTGTCATGCTGCCATCGGCACATAGTCAAAAGATGCTTCCGTAGACACTTTTGGACCTAGATGAACACTCTTCAGTAGATTGTGTACTACGAATCGCGGGCTTTGCGGGTCTTTGCCGAGAGCCATATAAAAAAACTCTTAGCAAAGAAGGTTTTGCCGTGAGCCAATTAAAAAACTTCCTGCAAAAAAAAACACTTGGCAAAGAGGCTTTTTTGCTGAGAGCCAACCAAAAAACTCCCAGTAAAGAACATTCGACAAAGATTTCATTAAAATTTCTTTGCCACGTGCAATTTTTCGGCTCTCGGCAAAGAAATTTTAAAAAAAAATCACCTTTTTACCTCCAAATTTTTTCTGTCCACAACATACTTATACAAAATTTATGCTCAAAGTTGGCACAATTTCAGCTCTATTTGCTATATTTAAAAATTTACGTCTTTCTAGGTATTTTTTTATACATCCGATATGAATTGCAAGTGCATGGAGGCATAGAGTAAAGTTGTTGGAAAATTGATATTCATGCCCATGAGACATCTCTAAGACCATGTACACAAAATGAAGCTAAATTTTTGGCATTTGGTTCTCTGTGCATGATGGAGATCGTGAGGTAGAAAGGATTTAAAATTGTATAAAATTCAAATGAAGTTTGAAAATCACCATATTTGTCAAGTGACCATGATTTGATATGTGGAGGTTGTGGTAAAAAATTGAACATCTCACGAGAAGTTTCTACGAATTTGAACTAATGTCACTAGGTTTGGAGTCTTATAGAAATTCAAATTTGAATTTGACTACAAAACTTTTCTATAGGTAATATACAACATAACTAATGTCATCTTAAGTTTTGATTTTTTTACGTTTTTTGCTATTTTAATATTTAATTTGATGAAAATTGTCTCTTTGCTGAGAGCCTAGATGGTGGGCTCTCGGCAAAGGACTGACCTGGCCCACCATCGGCCCACCACAGCCCACAAGCCCAACATTTCCGCTCTCCCGTATAAATCGCCACCGCCCCCTAACCCTAACCTGCCGCCCCTCCCCCTCCCTCTCTCCTGCCCACTGCCGCCGCCGCCGCCTCACTCCTCTCTCTCTCTCTCTCTCTCTCTCTCTCTCTCTCTCTCTCTCTCTCTCTCTCTCTCTCTCTCTCTCTCTCTCTCTCTCAGTCTTCGCCACCATGTGCCCGTCGACGCCACCGCACAGCCGCGACGCCCCCTCCTCCCCCTCTGCTCGCCCCTCACCTCGTGGCGGAGAGTAGTGGTGGGCGAGGCGCGATGGCAGCGGATCCGGCGCCACCCTCCACCCCTCGTCCTCCCTCAAATCTGTCGTCGGGGGAGGAGCTCGAGGTCGGACGCGCGCGGATCTGAGGCCCGACGTGGCGTGCCGATCCTCACCGGCGCATCTCCTCCAGTGCTCGTGCATCTCCTTCCGGCGTGGCGAATCTCCTGTCGCCCCATCTCCTCCAACGCGTGCATCTCCTCCGGCAGGCAGGCGACGAATCTGTGTTGTCGCGGCGGATCCTCTGCGTCCAGCGGGTTCTCCCTCCCTCCTTCTCTCATCCTCCTCCTCTCTGTTGGTGCTGCTGATGTTCGTGGGTGGTGGCGGGTGGATGTGGTGGCGACGACGACGGCGACGGGGCAGTGCTAGTGCTGGTGGTGGAGGCGGCGGCGGGCGGTGCTGGTGGTTGTTGTGGCGGCAGGCGGTGGTAGTGTTGCTAGTGGTGGCGGTGCTGGTGGCGGTGGCGGCCGGGGGGCCTGTGGGTCCGCTGGCTGGCTGATTTGATTTTTTTTGGAAAAAGTTCTTTGCTGAGAACTATCTGGCCTCGCGGCACACGTGTGCAGAGAGGGTCTGACGTGGCTCTCGGCAAAGAGGCCTTTGCTAGCCCAGCTGTGCCGAGTGTTTCCTCTCGGCAGAGGCTGTGCCGAGAGGAAACCCGCATGTGCCGAGAGTATCCTGCTCTCGGCAAAGGCGGCGATTCCGGTTAGATGGTCACTTTTATAGTTAGCGGAACTAAATGAGAACTTGAGAATAGTTAACGCACCTTTGGTGAGATTCACTTAAGATAAAATGTATTCCAATTTTAGATTTTATTGTTGTATTATAATTCCTTCGTATGTTTATCATTTTGAACTAATTTACTTTGTCCTAAACGTCACACATTTAAGAACAAGACAAGGAATATATAACTTAAGTATTAAGAGTTTGTAGCGATCCGGCGATGAGTTTTTCTATCTTCATCCTTGCAAAGTTTGCAGGGAATGTTGCTCCTCTTTATTTTGATTATCGTTGGGCACGGTTGCGGGCAGCCGTTTTCCTGTTGCTGCTCCTCTTTTTGTCCTGTTTTTTGTCGTACTAGCAAAAAATTGCGGCAATCTGTTGCTTTCCTTTCAATGAAAAGCTTTTGATGTCTACCAAAAAACTAGTGGCATTTAGCTTTTCCGGTAACACATAATTCTTTATTTGCTTTGGATCGTTGCTTCCTACGGAACACTTGTGGGAACTAATCTTTGCGAAGCCACATCCACACACGTTTTAACCGAGATCTCTCTTTCGCCATTTCTCGCGCATCGACACCTAGTAAATTCAGTCGAGTTTGCAATCACCCCGGCCGTCACTCGGTGTATGTAGTACTGCTGTGAAGCAACTAGCAAGGTAGTCAGCTATATATCTGTCCCGGACCCAAGGCGAGCCACCGGCGCCAGCATGGCCTGCCGCGTGATGATTCTGGTGTTCATCAACACGGTGGGCATCGGCGGCACCGGTTACCTCGTCTACGCGTACGTCCGGGGCATGAGGACGCCCCACATCGTCCTCGTCTTCCTCGTCTGCGTCCACAGCATCTACCCCTTCTTCTGCGCCTCGCTCTTCCCTTGGTCCTCGCTATGGCGGTGCCTGTGCGGCGCCTGTTCGCAGCTCTTCTGCCTGCCGTGCAGGCGCGCACATCGAGCCCGCACCGACCACATCCACAGGGGCAGTGGTCTCCCGCAGTTTGCGGTGCAGAGACGACGACGACAAGACCAGGTCATGAACGTGCTTCCTAGGGAGGGGCCGGTTCACGGCGGCGGCACGAGGGTGGTTGCCACCGCCAGCTACATCCCGGCGTACGAGCAGAGGGCCGGCGGCTCGATGGCAGACGGCGACAACACGGAGTGCCCAGTGTGCCTCAGCGAGGTGGAGGACGGAGCAATGGTGAAGCGGCTGCCGGTGTGCATGCACATGTTCCACCAGCTGTGCATCGACCAGTGGTTGCGTGACCACTCGACGTGCCCGGTCTGCCGGTGCGACGCCCTCGCGTCACTGCCGGCCAATCAGTATGACGTTGTCCTCGCTCTTTTAATTTTTCCGCTTCCTTTTGCTGTTAACTTGACTTGTGAGAACACGGAAACACAAACTGAAGATCGGTAAGTGTAAATTGAAGAATCTAAATGGTGCACGGACGGGCCGAATTAGAAAGACAAACCAACATAATATGCTTACATTATCAGTAAATCTGAATTCTTACAAATAAAGCTGTTCAAAGTACAGAACAACAGAAATCCCACAATGCCCAGCACTCTGTTTCTGCCTTCCGAATCTATAAAGTAGCTAGCCTATTCAATTTAAAGAAAGTAAATATAAACTCCAGGGCGGCGCAACACGTCTAATGACAAACACCTTATCCTACCGAAGGTGGCTACTCTTGATGCAGTCCTTCAACTTCATCTGCAGCTAGTTTTGGGATTACCGGAGGCCGACCATCATGAACCGAAGAACATATATAACAAAGTCGTTATATGGGCCTCTCTGGTACACCTTCTTCACCGTTCTGATCTTGAGATGCATATACACGATGATGCCAGTTCTTTCAAACTCCAAGAACACAAACTCAGCATTGTCCCCAACACCGACCACAGACACACCATCCTCCTACCCATCTGCCTTCTTGCAATCTTGCTTTAGGAGATGCCCACATATCACTAGCAGGGAAATTGTGTCCTTGAGTACCCACTCATGGTTCTTGCTTCCAGCGTTGCCAAGGTCATTCATCCTTTGAAGCCAAAGGGTGAGGGTATCTCCCTTCACATGAAACAGGTACAGAACAGAGTTATCTCCTCGACAAGGGGCAAGATTGCCATGGTACTCAAATTCCACACCTTCTGGGAGATCAACAATGGAGAATCTCGCGGTGGTCAGATCTAGTGCGAGGATGTATCCTGTCTTGGTCAGCATGTAGATCTTACCACACATGAGCATAGTCACCTTGAGGATCTTCTCCAATGACCTAGTGAGATCGACCGAGGCTGAGCAATGGATGCTCCAAGAGTCAGCTCGCAGGACAAGTACCCTTGCAAAGACCTTCTTGTTCTTGTTGCTAATGTCAACACGGTAACATGAGGAGTCATCACCATCGTCATCCAGGAGGAGCATGGTGTGAGGGCTCTCAGTGGACCAGGTAGTGGACGGCGGCAATGGGAACATGATTATGTGTTCTCTAGGGCGATGCAACGGTATTCACATAGCAGGGGAGAGAGCAATGTGGATGGATTCGCCAAATTCGTATAGGATACGGTCGCTGCGGCAATCCCAAACATTCAATAAGAGAGAATCCACATTAGGGAAATTGAAATTGCCATGACGGAGTGCAACTGCAAGCTCCGGACATGAGGCATCAGGCATTGACACAAATTCTGGTTGCGACAAGTCATCGCTACAAACGTAGATCCCCAACAGATGGGGTGATTGCTTCGCACGGAAGTTGCTAATGACGGCTGGTTGGAGGCGTTGTGGAGCCAGCGCTTGTTGATGAGTGCAGCATGAACAAGGCAAGTGGGGCAGTCAAGGCGGAAAAGAATCTCACCTACAAGGCCATCGTTTGTGAGGACCTTCGCGACGAGGGTTTCATCATCCTCGAAAGGTCGGAAATTTATCAGGGCTTTGGTAGCCATCACTCTTTGGGATTGTTGGCTTCTTGGTGGTTCTCTTCTTATTTGCCTTGAGGATGCCAAACTTATAGTGCCCACACTTACAATTGAATGGGAGCTATCACCCCACACAATTTATGTATATTAATGCCGCATGCCACAACCGCTAAGTACCATGACCAAAGATAGTTGTTTCACAATTATTCAGTATCCATGCCATGCCGCTCTTAAAGCATGCATAGCCGAATGGAAGATATATCTATATATCTCTTAAATAAATGATCTACATCCCTAGCCCACCCTCTGAGTAAGCATTAGGCATGGTGACATGTGTTCCATAGAGATCTACACGTGTTCACCACTACTAACACCAATTGTTGCCCCCAAGGTGGAGTTCTAATATGTATCCACTACAACCGACACCAGTTGTTGCCCCAAGGTGAGTGATTGTCATGTAACCCCTCTAAGTTTGTAATCACTGACTTACAATCTTTGGTTTGTTATCTCTGAAGCAAAATATAGTGATGGGTTGAAAATTTGAGTGCATACATCCTTCCTCATATACTTCTCATACCATGATAATTATAGCCATGAATGAAAAAAATGGTAGCATCAAGCCACAAACGCTGCTGGAACTTATTAATTGGATCCATTTGATTTTACAAATTTTGTGTAGAGTGAAGAAGTACGCCTCTTGGCAATACATGCTATTTCTATATCTGAATTCTAATTAATTGATCTTCTCTAGGTAATTATGTATTCTGTTTGGGTTGTAAACTCATAATTAGTTTACTTGCATAGCCTGTTTGTATAGAAAATGCATGTACGACAGTAGGAATGTACAAACATGGATTGTTTTCCGTAAAGTTTCGGATGTCTGCATCGAAACTCTTGTTTTATATATGTAGGTTATGTATTTGCATGTTGTGAAATCATCCATTTCTTCTTCGAAGATGGTAAGAAATCGACATCCCAGTGTTCAAACTTTCTGAGTTAAACATTTCTATTTCTCCGTCCTGAACCTTGATTTTGTTTTGAAACTTTGAAGAACATACGAAAGAGCATTTGAACTTGGGAAAAGATGCAAGCATATGCTAAAACTTTATTTTGAGTAAAGCTCAATCGGTGCAAAAAAAGCATTTTCTCAGAATAATCCGGTGCAAGCCTTACAACAAAAAGCATTTGCTCACAAATTAGGGGATTATTTTACACCTATTTTATAGTGGCATAAGTGGATAACATAGAACTACTAATCCCAACCCCAAACCCAACAAGAAAAAAATAGATATAAGAAAATGAAAGGAGTTATATGGAATTGCAGAGGCATAAAAAAATGGTGTCTCTTCTTTCCTTAAAAATCTAATTCATGAACACAGATTTCATTTCATTGGGCTATAGGAGACCATGCAGGCAAGTATTGAGGATAGTGTCTTGAGGCAAATTGATCCTAACCAAGCTTATTTGTGGATGTGGATCCCTGCCAGAGGTAGATCTGGAGGGATTATGAGTGGAATCAATCTAGAATTTTATGATGTTGGGGCCTTCCATGAAGGAAAATATAGCCTCTAGCTAGATCTTTGGGATAAGGAAAAAAGGGTCAAGTGGAACTTCATCAATGTATATGGGGCTGCTCGGAGGAAGATAAAAATGTCTTCTTAACTGAGTTAGCTGAATTGATAAGCAAATGCAAAGAACCTTGCATAATTGGGGGGATTTCAATATCATAAGGTTCCCAAGTGAAAAGAACAAGAAGGGGGTGCATAAGCACACTGGGATTTTTAACTCTATTATCAATGCTTTTGAGCTAATAGATCTACACATGACTGGTGGCAAGTATACCTGGTCCAACAACCAGACGGACCCCACTCTAGAAAGGTTGGACAAATTTCTAGTGAGCAAATCTTGGCAAAAGTTATTTCCTCTATCTTTGGTATACAAGATGCCCAGAGAATTATCTGATCATAATCCTTTGATTATATCCCTGAACATGAACCAACCTTGGAGAAACTTAAACTTCAGGTTTGAGCTATCTTGGCTCAAACATCCTGATTTCTTACACAAGATACAGGAGATATGGGATCATATGTGTCATGCTAAGACAACATTTGACAGGATCTAGAGTAAACTAAAAAGATTCAAACAATACTTTAAGGGGTGGGGATTTAATCTGCAGGGAGAAAATAGAAAGAAAAAAGAAAAAATGAGCCAAGAGCTCGTGGAACTGGAGCAAAAAGAAGAAGAGGGTAACATTAGCCTGAATCAGGTTGAGAGGAAAGTTCAATTACATGCATTGCTGTTACCTATGCATGAAGAGGAGGAGCTATACTGGTTCAAAAGAGCCCATGAGAAGTGGCTGCATGAAGGAGATAATAACACTGAGTACTTTCATAGAATTGCAAATGGTAGAAAAAGGAAAAACTCAATACTTTTCTTTACGAATGAAGATGGTGAAATTAGGGGGGACGAGAACTTGCTAAAACATGCAACAAAATGTTACAAAACCTTATTTGGACCTGGGCAGGGGAACACTGTACCACTGGACTCAGGACTGTGGAAGGATGGAGAAAAGGTGACAGTATATGAGAATGTTGAGCTGATCAAACCTTTCACTGAGGAAGAAATAAAAAATGCCTTGTTTCAGATCGAAACTAATAAGGCCGCTGGGCCTGATGGTATACCAATTGAATTGTACCAGAAATGCTGGGACATTATTAAAAGCGACATTGTGGAAATGTTTGAGGATTTCCACAGTGGGAAAATGGATATCAGTAGAATTAATTGTGGGATCATTACCTTGCTCCCCAAGGTGGAAGGTGCTAATCTATAAAACTTATATAGGTGAGACCCACTACAAGCTATGGTTGGATTTCTCTCAACATGCAAGCATTCCATGTCATCATCCACTATGCAGTATGTCACCATCCACTATACGTCATGTCATCATCCACCAAATCACATATTTATGTATTCAATCGATTTTCTGTGGCTTATATCATGTATCACACCACAAAATTTCGCCGATGATCGATTTTAGAATGATTCACTCTCAACAAAATAATATGCTTTAACATATAATGAGTTTACAAACGAATATTGCCATGCAATATCTTTGGTGTCACTACTTTCACATTTCACGTTAAAATTTTGTTTAAAACATTCTCGCAGCAACGCGCGGGGTATCACCTAGTAAAATACAACAATTTAGACCAATATGTCTCATAAATTGCCTATATAAATGGGTGACCAAGGTACCGACTATAAGAATTGAATGGGTGGCTGAAAAGTTGATTTTACAGAATAAATCAGCCTTTATGAAAGGCATAAATATTATGTATGGGATCATGACATTGCATGAGGTTCTACATGAGACTAAAAGGAACCAGGAGGTGGGGATAATTCTTAAGCTTGATTTTGAAAAAGCATATGATAAAATATGCTGGGAATTTTTATTTGAAAGCCTTAGATTAAGGGGCTTTCATGAGAAGTGGTGTGGCTGGATAAAAGATGTTGTCACTGGAGGGACAGTGGCTGTCAAGATTAATAAAAAAGTTGGACCATACTTTTTGAGTAAGAAAGGTGTAAGGCAGGGGGATCCCCTCTCACCAATTTTGTTTAATATGGCAGCTGACTGTCTAACTAGAATGGTCAGAAAAGCTCAAGAGAATAATCTTATAATTGGGCTAGCTGACAAACTGATAACAAAGGGGGTGGCTATTCTGCAATATGCAGATGACACTATAAAATGATGATGAAGTGGCAAGAAATATGAAATTGCTTCCTTTTCTATATAAAATAATGTCTGGTCTAAAAATAAATTTCAACAAAAGTGAAGTGATCATAATCCTGGGAGATGAGGAAAGGGGGCAACAAATTGCTGATCTGTTCACCTGTCAAGTGGGTGAGTCAAATACTTGGGTGTGCCTGTCAGCCCAAGCAGACTACACATCAGAGATTGGGCCCCTCTGGAAGAAAAAAGTATGAACAAACTGGCTATTTGGAAAGGAGGTACAATGTCTATAGCAGGAAGAACAACTTTAATAAACGCTAGTCTGTCTAACTCTTTCATATACCATATATCCATATATCTGATGCCTAAGACTGTAACTAGCAGACTGGACAGGCATAGAAGAATGTTCTTCTGGCAGGGAGGTTGTACTAAAAAGAAGTACATGCTTGTTAGATGGGCTGTGATATGCAAAAGCAAAAAAGGAGGTTTGGGGATCAAAGATATCAGGAAAATGAATGTGAGTTTGCTGTGTAAATGGTGGTGGAGATTGGAAAAAGAAAAGGGGTTGTGGCAGGAATTGGTGAAAGCAAAATATCTGCAAAATAAGACCATCAGTGTTGTGACTCATAGGCTGGATGATTCTCCTGTATGGCAGGATCTTCTTAAATAAAAAACATTTATATAAGGGGAAGGAAAATTTGAGACAAGAATGGGGGACTCGACCATGTTTTGGTTGGACCCATTTTTGTGAAGACCAATATACCAATTTCTAGTGAAGGGAGGAGATTTGATCTTCTCAAGGTGGCTTGCCCATGTTGTTTGAACAATGGATGGGGATAGTTGATAAGGCTTTCTAGTTCAAATACCAGAATAATGGTGATAATGTTAGCTTGAGGTGGGGAAGAAAGAAAAGCTTCACAACAAAATCGGTTTACAATCATCTCACTAGTGATGAAAAGGGAAATAGCTTCAATCACATATGGAAATCCAGAATGCCATACAAAATTAAAATTTTCACTTGGTTGATGGAAAATAATGCCATTCTAACCAAAGATAACATGATTAAGAGAAAGTAGACAGGGGATCCCACCTGTTTGTTTTGCACTCAGGATGAGAATCTAGAACACCTGTTTTTTCATTGCACCGTGGCCAAGTGTGTGTGGGGCACAGTTGGGGTTTGTTTGAGTGCAGACAGTATCCCGGGCGACATAAATCAATACAAACGGTGGATCAAAGAGTCACTGCCTGGGGGGAAGTGGTGTATCACTTTGGTTTCGCAGCTGTATGTTGGGCAATGTGGAAATGCAGGAACAAAGCGGTTTTTGACAAAAAGTGGGTGAAACATCCAGCGGAGATTGTAATATATGCTTGCTCTTTTATGTTTTATTGGACAGGGCTCTTCGGGGCGAGCTTGAAGGCACAGGTGGATGAAGGAGTTGGGACCATGCTCAAGATAGCATACAGACTACTGGCCAGATCAAGACAGACGTCGACTCCGTTGATGCTGCAAGCGCCACAAGACAACCCGATGGAGGATGAGGAAGATGGCGAGTGATGGATTCTAGCATCACAAGAAGAGGAGGGAGGTCCTATTAGGAGTCAGACGTTGCTTTGCTGAGATAGGAGTTTCCTTTTGTTGTCAAAAGTGTGAAAAACTCTGTGTTGTGGACTTGTATCTCCGGGAGACCTGGAGTAATGTGTTGGTGCTCGCCTCGCTTGAGACAGGTGTAGGCGGAGTTAGCCTTCTTTTGGTCTTTTCTGGTTCTGTATCTCAAACTGCTGGTATTTCCGTTTCAAGAAATGGAAATAGGGGGAGCCCTCGGTTCGAAAAGAAAAGTGGATAACATAGAAGAAGATTCGAGATTTACGTTAGGTTACCTTTAATAGTGATAGTTGTGTGAAATTTAGATATAGAAATTGATGGGACTGTTTTAGACTGGTTTCATAGAGATTAAAACAATTAGGTTATTTTTCATAATGATAGAGATGGGTAATTTAAATATAGATGTAGGTGTAATCTAGAATATTTTCATAAGCACGTGTGTGTGATTTTTAGAAAAATAATATCTCCAATGGCTATTCCGATTAGAATGACTAGATTTATGGAAAGATGTTTTTAATTTTTATAATAATTTCTTGTAATTTTATTTTTTCATTTAGTAATATTCAGGGGCCGATGTATAGTGTGATTACAGGGTGTTAATGCACCCCCAAAAATTAAAAAAACAATGGTTTTGTACAAATTTTCACCATATATGCGCTCTTACAACTAAATTCTATGCACACACGAAGTAAATACTCCTCTCTAATTTGCTCTAGCTTCGTCACAGGAAATATGTATTCAAATAAGATGATTTGCTAAGTAGTGGTCCCACGAAAACCAAGAGAGGAGGAGGTTTTTTTTGACAACAGAGAGGAAGTTGGAAAAAGTTGTGTTGACATCCAAAATTGGCAAAAGCCGACTCGGGCTAGGCAGGCCGGTTAGACCGGGTCCCAGGGCGGTCTGACCAGGTGTCCTATAGCCAGTCTGGCACAAAGGGGACCAGGCGGTCTAACTGCCCCCCGGGAGCGGTCTAACCGGGTGACCCCCTTTCGGGTAGAATTAGGAGTTTAGCTTGATTTCGAGTTGTAAAGTGCTATTTGCAGGGCAAGACCTCCCACCCTATAAATATAAAGGGTCGTGGCCAATTGAGACCTAGCATCCAATCGAACATATCAATTTTACCTTTTTATCTCCAACATTACTTTTCCAACCCCTTTTGCTTCCTTCTTCGTCTCTACGGCGATTTAGGTCGTTCTAAGTGGCCTGCCGACCTTAGAACAACCCTAGGCGCGTTGTCCCTGACGGGTCCCTCCCGGGGCAGCGATCTTAGGTTTTCGGCGTTCTTCCTGTCCAAGGTGGTTAGACCGGCCCCCAGGCGATTAGACTGGCCCGTGCTGGGAAGCTCGGCGAGTGGATTTCCGACGACCGCGCGATCTAGCGCATTCGTGTGTTCGACCGATAAAAGCATCAACACATTTTTGGCGACTACGATGGGACATAGATCTGGTTTCACAACCGATCTTTCGATTTTTGCATGGGATCACAGTGCAACATCGACAAGAAAAATGTGATCATGGTGAACATCGAAGAACTCAGCGAAGAAGACCAAAGGAAGTACACGGAGCTGCAAGAATACATCAAGCAGCAATTTCTCTTTTGGCGCCAAGAAGGATCGTTCAGGCAAGGTGACACTCAATCAAGATTTCGAGTTGCTGGCAATCAAACTGAACAAGGACAAGGTTGAGGTAATACCCACTGTAAGTCAAGATCTAGTTACACAATTATCTGCTATTACTGATAGATTTGAACGTGCGTTTAATGATCAGAGTAGTTTGGTTGCTAGTGTTGTTACTCGCCTTGAAAAAATAGAGGGTAAACATGTTATTAATATATCTAATGACGGTATCCCTCAAGTAGATTCACAAGGGGTTCTGCATTCGACCACATCGGCAACACAGAAAGCTTCACCTGAAGTTCCTCGGTATGGTATGCCGATGGGGTTTTATCCGGAGCAATTTCCATTGCCTAAGCCGACCCCGGTTAGACTGCCCCCAGGCCGGTCTAACCGCCCCGTCTGGCCAAATGGTCATGGCCCCGGATCAGCCGTTGCCTTTGTCGGTTGTGCCTAGTACATTGGTTCAGAGTCAAAATAATGCTTATGGTACTATTTCACCAATGTATAGCACAATAGCTCACACATCACCACCTATCCCTCATGTTGCTCCATCTTATGGTGTGCCTAATGATGTGTTTACTGACTTGCATCGCATACAAAATCCTAATCAACCCCCTGTGAGTAACTTAAGAACAACTGCAATGAAATCTCAGTTAGCTGCTAAGAATGAACTGGCTCAATTTAAGGAAGAGATAGCTAACATAATGAAAAATAAACTCGGTGTTCATATGGGTAATACTAGATTGTATCAAAAACCATATAGGGCCGATTTTGATTATGTGGCTTTTCCCCCAGGTTGGCGTATGCCTGATTTTGTTAAATTTAGTGGTGATGATAACCGTACAACCTGGGAACACATTAAAAGTTCGCTTGTTTTCATACAACTTGGGAACATCAATATACTGCTCAACTAGGTGAAGCTGTTACCTATAATTCTTTAAAAGTTCGCTTGTTTTCATTGTCTTTGACTGGTACCGCTCTTGCTTGGTCTCTTCGTTAGTTCCCAACTCTATTGATTCTTGGGATCAACTTGTGCAAAAGTTTCATGATCACTTTTTTAGTGGGAGCTACCAACTAAAATTGACAGATTTAACATCGGTTAGACAAAATAAAGATTAGTCATTTTCTGATTACCTTAAGCGCTTTAAAGAATTTAAAAACCGTTGTTTTAATTTGTCTCTTACTGATTCTGACCCTGCTGATCTTGCTGCTAGAGGTTTAAGACCTTCTATTAGAGATAGATTAGAAGGTGTAGAATTTCATATGCTTGCTAATGTGCTTGTTAGGGGTATGGCATAAGAATTAAAACTGAATAAAGAAAAAGAACACTCTAAACCTCGTCGGTCTAATGTGCATGTTGTTGAATATGATTCTGATAGTTCAGACGATGAGAATGAAGTGTATGTTGCTGAATTTGTGTGGCCTTCAAAGTCTAAAACTAGTTCTTGTGCATCTCTTAAGCCGGCTACTAAAGGTCGGCAAGAAGAATTAAAATTTACTTTTGATGTTTCTAAATGTGATCGTATCTTTGATGAATTACTTAAGCTTAGAAACATTAAAATTTCTCATACTATGCCTCCACTTGATGAAATTAAACGATGTGCATATTGTAAGTTTCATAATTCTTATTCTCATGCCACTAATGATTGCAATGTGTTTCGTCGTCAGATACAATCGGCCATTAATGAAGGTCGTTTGATGCTTCATGAGATGCAAGTGGATAAGCAACCTTTTCCCATCAACACATGGAGTTGCAACAGCCCAAGGTCTTGGTTCGGCCGCATCAAGCCGAATCTACTAAGGGAAAGAACGTGATGGTCGGGGAATCTAAGCCCGATTTTGAAGGACCGAAACGGCGAACCAGAGGGGCGGGGAGTGAATGGGAGCCGATAAAAATTCTTCTCGAAGGAGATGGAGGCTCCAACAAGATGAACACAGCTTCCAACTTCACAAACCCGAGAACGCAGCGGAACACAAAACTCGAGCTCACTGACCTACATTGGTCAGACCGGTGAGCACCACCGGTCAGACCGGTCCCTGCTGGTGAAACTTGGCGACTTCCACAGAACAACTCTACACCGGTAAGGCCGGTGCAACACACCGGTAAGACCGGTCTCAGCCAGAAAGCCACAAAACACCAAACAGGCCTACCGAGCTCCAAACTGACCCAAACTCGAAACAGCAGCAACACAAGACAACAACGAACACACCCAAACGTTCACCCGAGCAAACCCAATAGGGGTTGCACCGGTCAGACCGATGAGAGGCAGCCGTCAGACCGGTGTGACCTGGGCTTCTCGGGATGAACAACACCCGCGGGTCAACACCCCCAAATCCAAACTTCGATCTCCTGAATCACTCCACGGACTTGAGCAAGACTTTGGGGATAGTAGGAACACCTCATGGCGAGTCCATAGCCAAGTTTATGTCCACCAAAACATTCCAAATCGAGAGGAATCGAAGAAATCCTGCCAAGAACTCCTCTAACCCTAGAGCACGAAAATCCCAAAATCGAGCCCCTTTAACTCACGGATTTGGGAGGGGAATCAAAGGCAAAAGAGCCACGAAAGGTTCACACATACACCCCCACCAAATCCCCAAGAGCAAGGACCCGAAAATACACCAAGAAATCCACCAGGAGAGGGCACCGAAAATCACCACCAAGAACAAATGGGAACAACACAACCAAGCCTTGAGGAACCACGCCGAATCATCTATACATACCAAAGAGGTTCATACAAGTTCTAGCTTGCCGCCCGATCATCCAACCCTCTCACAAGATCTCACCATGAAGCTCTCAAGCTAGTCCTATGGAAATCCTAAGAAAATAGGAAGGGAAAAAACAAAGCAAATGAACTAGGGTTCCAAGAGATGGCTGTCATCCTCTCACCACTTGGGTTATATGGAGGCAGGACAAAAGTCTAAAATACCCTTAGTCTAATTAGGGATACATGCCCCTCGAGGGCGAATTTGGAAATCTTCAGATTTTCTCCATTGGACGGATGCCCGGCGACCGCACCCTACTTAGCCTCGACGCAAGCCATGCGATCCCGACGCGTGTCCTCCGCTTCGAATATTCCGGACTGCGTCGTCACACACCGGTCAGACTAGTGCTCCTCATCGGTCAGACCGGTCAGACCGGTGCTCTTCACCGGTCAGACCGGTGCTCTTCACCGGTCAGACCCACCGGTCAGACCGGTCTAGAGCTGCTGTAGCTCCGTCTTCGGTTCTTTGGTCTTGGCTTTGTGGATCAACCAAGGAACCCACTGGTTTTCTGGTGAACCACTGGAAACCCCGCGAACTCGGTGTAGCCTCCGCCAATCGCCACTCATGACTCGGCTCCCATGTAGTCCCGGCTCGACCTTGGTTTTGAGGATCAACCAAGAAACCGTCCATGACTTCATCTTGCTGTTCATGCCACCATGCGGCCCGCACTTGCCCCCGCTGGCCACTGAGTCCCTCGAACGAAGCCTACTTGTCTTCTCCACACCTGGAGGCCTCACCGGCGATGACCTTTCGTGCTTGTTCTTCATCTGCACCAACACCAGTCAAGCCGCAACCTGCACTTGCAATACTTAGCCAAGAATCAGTCCACACAACGTTGCCAATCACTCATCACACCAGGAAGCGACCATCCACCGGTCCTCGAACCACACATGGTCCTCAATCTCCCCCTTGATGAGTTTATTGACAACACACACATATAGTATTCCGAGAGAAAAGAAAGAGAAAAGAAACGAATAAAAAGAAACTCCAACAAGCGATCGAAAGCCAAACAAAGGCAAAGAGCAAGATCACTTGAAGAAGACAAGTCTCGGACCCCTTAGGCAAGGGCAATGGCTCGACACATCCGAGACAAAACTATGCTCAAGCAAAGAGCGCAAACCACCAAACCAAAGCTCGAAAAACCACAAAGAGCTCCCCCTGCACACATGCAAGCTCCCCCTGAACCAATGCAACTCCCCCTGGACGAATGCATGCCAGACACCACTTGAAACTGGGCAGCTGCAACAGCTTAGCCCTGAACGGTCAGACCGGTCAACACCACCAGTCAGACCGGTGTGCAACATGTGAACAGGAGTAGCACTCTGACCGGTCAGACCGGTGACCTCAACCGGTCAGACCAGTGCACACCAGAGCCCAGAAATGGTTCGAAACCACCTGAAAACCTTCTAAATGCATCCTGCAAGCCATTTCAAGCTCAAACTTCTCCCCCTTGTTGGCAATGCATGAATCAAGCCAAAAATGCGAAAAATTCAACCTAGAGCTTCTCAAATAGTGAAAATTCAACATAGGATGCTACACATGTCCAAATGAGCAAGTTAGATACTCTATAGCTTCGTATCGATCTCAACTACATGATTACCAAGTTTCACAACCATTAGACGAAGCTAAGATGGATTTGGACAATTTTGCGAAAAATTCACCTCTCATGAGCAAAGTCCTAAACATGATCAAAACATGTCAAAAAGGCAAAGCCACACAAACTTCATGCTAGGACAACCATTCTAACCATAAGGCCATCATAAAAACCCACAAGCACCTCATGTCATGTCAAAGCCACCGAGCCATGTGCCTACTTCTTTTTATGAGACTCCTCATTGGTAGGCATCATGCAATGGTTTAGCACCCAAATTAAATTAAATTAAGCACATATGACATGGGAGCACATTTTCCAAGCAATTTTCATTTTATTTTCAGATTCATAATTGGTACATGAAATGTCTTTGCGACAAAAAGGAACTTATGCCCCTCCACAAGATAAAGCATGAAGGCTCAACATTCATGATGCAAATGAGCCTTTGGCCCCATATGATCAAAAGAGCTATCCAACCACAAATTGAGCATAACCAAGCCACTAAAACATGTCAATATCATATTAAGGCATTTACTCACAAGAGAGCATACATGTGACAATTTTCAAAAACATAGCCATCGACCATGGATATAAAACAAGATTATCAAGAGCTAAGCCAAACTAACCATAGCTTACCAAACAAGCTCACAAAGACATAAATATCATTCCATGGTGAACAATGTATATAAGAGAAGCTTTTCCTAACCAATGCATATGATACAAAATGCATGCAATCTAAGATACAAGGATGCCTATACATCATGTTACATATGCCATGCCAAATGCAAGAAATGCACAAAGGAAACTATACATATGCTACAAAGGAGCTCCCACACACCCAACTCAAGAAATCAAACACACACCAAGCTCACCCCGCAAACGAGTGAAAGTTGCTTGATCTAGGGGTTTGGTGAAAATATTGTCTAGTTGGTCATGTGTGAGTACATGGATCAAGGTTATCCTCCCTTTCTCTACATTGTCTCTCAGAAAATGGTACCTTACTTCTATGTGCTAGGTTTTGGAATGGAGCACTGGGTTCTTTGCAACACTTATGGGACTGATGCTGTCACATTGAAGTGGGACATGGGTATACTCCTCACCAAAGTCACTCATGGTGTATGTGATCCAAAGGAGCTGAGAGCAACAACTAGCTGCGGCAACGTACTCCGCCTCTGTAGTGGATTGAGCAACACTCGACTGTTTGCGGGAAGACCAAGACACCAAAGAAGACCCCAAAAATTGGCAAGTCCCAGAAGTGGACTTCCTATCCAACCGACACCCGGCAAAATCCACATCCGAAAAACCATGAAGCGCCAAATAAGAGGACACGGAGTACCAAAGGCCAAAGTCAGGAGTGTGACGCAAGTACCTGAAAATTGGCTTCACCGCTTGCCGATGCGAAGTCCTCGGAGACGCTTGAAAACGAGCGCACAGACATACTGAGAACTGGATGTCCGGCCTCGTCGCCGTCAAGTAGAGGAGTGACCCGATCATGCTCCGGTACTCCTTCTGGTCCACGTGTTCACCTTCCTCATTCGCATCAAGAATTGTAGTCGTACTCATCAGCGTCGCCATGGCCTTGGAATCCTCCATCTTGAACTTCCTCACAATGTCCTTAGTGTACTTAGCTTGGTGCACAAATGTTCCTTCCTTTGATTTCTTGATTTGTAGCCCGAGGAAGAACTGCAACTCACCCATAATGCTCATCTCAAATTCCCTGCTCATATCCTCTGCAAACCTTGCAACAAGAGAGTTAGACGAGCCACCAAAGATAATATCATCCACGTACACCAGCACAATCAGGATATCTTTGCCCTGCCTGAGTAAAAACAAGGTCTGATCGACCTTTCCCATCTCAAACCCTCGCTCAAACAGGAACCCCCTCAACTTACCATACCAAGCTCTAGGTGCCTGTTCAACCCATACAACGCCTTCCTCAACTTGTATAGCCGGTGGGGGTACTTCTCACTCTCAAACCCCGATGGTTGCCTCACATACACTTCTTCCTCCAACACACCATTCAAGGAAGGCACTCTTCACATACATTTGGTGCAACTTGAACCCTTTAGCCACGAAAAAGGCTAGAAGGATCCTAATCGCCTCCAAACGGGCTATGGGAGCAAAGGTCTCCTCGTAGTCAATCCCCTCTGACTGAACCCTTGAGCAACAAGCCTTGACTTGTTCCTCACCACTTCAACTTTCTCTCCCTCTTTGTTCTTCCACACCCATTTTGTCTCAGTCGGCTTACACCCTGGGGAAGGGTCAACCAATTCTCAAACCTGATTTCTCTCAAAGTTCTCCAATTCCTCATGCATCGAATTAACCCAATTGTGATTAGATAGTGCGTGTCCAATGTCTTTGGGCTCAAAGGTGGCAACAAATGCAGCATGAACGAAATGAGAATTGTTCTGAACCCTCGACCGTGTAGTGCGTTCGTTCATGTCGCCGATGATCCTTGAAGCTGGGTGATCCACTTGTACTCGCCGGGGAGGTTCTCGCCTTGATGCTACCTTCCCCTCAACAGCAGCTTCTCCTTGATCTTGGTTTGTCATCGTAGGTGTGGGAGAGGGGCCGTCCACCACCGTAGTCAAAGTAGTAGGTACATGCTCAGCCGCAGGCACCACACCGCCATCTTCATCATCTCCAAGTTCATGCTCCTCCTCCTGAAAGATCTCCTTGCCAAGTTCATCATCACCTGCACACTCAAAGACAAGCTGACTACGTGGCTGTGTCTCATCGAAGGTTACCTCGCAAGTCTCCACGATTTGGTTAGTTTCGAGATTGAGCACACGATATGCTCTAGAGTGAGATGCATAACCAAAGAAAATACCATCGACCGACCTAGCCTCAAACTTGTCCAACTTCTTCCCTTTATTCAAAATAAAGCACTTGCAACCAAAGACATGGAAGTGACTCACCTTGGGTGTGCGACCGTGCATCAACTCATAGCAGGTTTTCTTCTTATGCACTCTGAGGTATATCCTGTTCGACACATAGAACGCGGTATTCACCGCCACAGCCCAGAACCTTCTCGGAGTCCTATGCTCATCAAGCATCGTCCGAGCCATCTCACACAAGGTTCTGTTCTTCCTTTCCACAACACCATTCTGGAGAGGCGTGTACGGACTTGAAAACTAATGTTCAAGACCCAAATCATGGCAAAAGGTTTCAAAATGAGAGTTTCTGAATTCTGAGCCATTGTCACTGCGGATTGCTCGTATGGCATCTCTGTACCTCTCGTTCCTCAACCTTAAGACAAGATCTCGAACAAAACCAAATGTCTCCCCCTTATCCTTGAGAAAGAACACCCACGCATACCGAGAGTAGTCGTCCACCACAACAAGTACGTACCACTTGCCACCCGCAGATTGCACACAAGCTAGGCCAACAAGGTCCATATGGAGCAGCTCGCATGGACGCTCAGTCATCACATCGGTGAGAGGCGAGTGAGAAGAGGCTACCATCTTGGCATGCCTACACGGCGCACAAACCAACTCTTTCTCAAACCTCAACCTTGGAAATCCTTAGACCAAATTGAGTTTACTCAAGCGAGACAAAATATCAAAGCTCAAGTGACCCAACTTCCTATGCCATTTCCACAACTCACTCGAAGAACCAGCCAAGAAACAACGCTCAACACCAGAAGACTGAGAAAAATCAGGTTGAAACACCTGACCCTCGGGAACGACCATACAAACAAGGTCCCCTCGAGAGTCCAAAATCCGAGAACCACCAGGCCGAAACAACACCTCAAAACCCTCATCCAACAGTTGGGACACATAAAGCAAATTGTATCCAAGCAATTGAACAAGTGCAACACGCCGGAGAGTGATCTTGTCACTCACCATAATCTCACCTTCTGATAGCACACACCCACGCCCATTGTCCCCAAAAGTGATGTACCTCTTTGTCACCACCGGGATGAGACTTGAGAACCACCCCTTGTCTCTGGTCATATGCCTTGAACAACCGGAGTCAATCAACCAAATGTTCTTCAAGTCTCCCACCTGAAATTGAGAAACGAGCACGTGAGCGAACAAACGACCCAGCATTGGGGTTAGTACCAAAAGTGTAAAACCAGTGCCGAGCCATTTGCTCAAAAGTGGGGTTAGCACAATCCAAACCATCTTTCCTACTAAAGCTACCTCCACGAATACACCCATGGTAACCACTATGAGGGAACCATCCCTCTCTAACTGGAGGACCAAAACCACGAAAGGAAAGTCGTGGACCATCCCTCCTCACCAACTCAAAGCTACAACTCCTCCCATCCCCGTATTGAGCACATGGGGGAGAACGCCTAGCAAAGTAACCTTCTGCAAACTCTCTAGCCCAACCACCAGAACCATGACCTCCAGAACCAAACTTTGCACCTGTACGAGCACGAAACCCAAACTGCTGCCTGTCCAGGCCTGCACCGGTCTGACCGGTGTAGCCCAGCCAGCAGCACCTCCAACAGCCTTTCGCTCTCCCCAAGCCGGAACTGTCCTCACACTAGCCTTGGCCCTGGGCATCTGCACACGAGGCTCAAGTACACCATTGGAAGGGTGGTACTTGTCCTTGTTAGCCTACTCCTTCGCCATTCTCTCCTCTCATTTCCTCTTGAAGCAAAACTCATCCTTATGGCCACTTCTCTCACAATAGCCACAATGGAACCTCACAAGCTTAGGCTTAGGGTTAGGTTGGGGCTGCTCACTTCGTTTCTCTCCACTCGGCTTATCAACTAATTTCTCGTCACTAGCCTTCTCACTCTCTTTCCCAAAGAACACTGTCCCTGAAGTGCTCACAAACTTGATAGGCTTTTGGAAATCATTTGTTTGTGGGGGAAACACGGGTGGAGCTGGGGATGTGTCTAGTCGGTTCCTAAGATGGTTAGGTTTAGGAGGGAAATCATTTTTGTGGTGGGTTTTTGGTGACTTTGGGATATTCTCTCCACTTCCCTCACCAACCTTGGTTTCCCCAAGTCCCTCACCATCCTGCCTCTTGTATGTCTCGATCATTATCCTCAACTGAGGCTCATGACCAGGCAACCAACCCATCAACTTTCTCAACTCATCATTCTCATCCTGCAAACGATCAACATAATGTGCAAGTTCCAGATTTTTCAAAGCATGCAATTCACAGGTAGAGCAAGATGTAGGGATTGGTTCTTTCAGCTTAGCCTCCAGAGAAACAATGTAAGCATGCATCTCATCGATTTTACCATGCAAGACAGGGAAAGAAGTGCAAGCACCTAGCAAAGCAGGTCTAGACTTAAGCTTAGCCACTTCAACCTTAAGCGCATCTAGTTCCTCACACTTGGAGGCATGCTTTTTCTTAAACATAGCAAGATCAACAAGGAAAATAGGACAATCAGCACATTCAACTTCATTAGAAACAATAGGTGAAGCTTTCAGGGAGTCAATTTCAAGCTTAGCATCCAAATTCTATGTTTCTAACTCAGCCACTCTAGTCCTAGCATCCTCAAGCGAAGCCCTAAGCTCTTTCCTCATTTTATTGGCCTCTCTAAGCATGTCATCACGATTATCAAGCAACAAGACAAGCCGTTCATTTTCCTGACACAAGAAGGGAAGTTCATCACGCACCTCGTCGTCGGAGTCAGAGTCCGAGTCGCTCTGTGTGCTCTTCTTGCTGCCGGAGCTCAGCGCCATGGTGCAGAAGCCGTCTCTAGCGAAGCAGCTCAGCCCGCTCAGGTTCTTGGATGACTTCCTGCCCTTGCGACGATCACCTTCATCTTCACTGCTGCTTGAACTCGAGGTGGAGTACGCGGAACTGGAGTCGACATTGCTCGCTCCAACCATCGCTCGGGCCTTGCCTCGGCTCTCCTTCTTCCTCGATCATCGCTCGTCCTTGTGCTTGTTCTTGTGCTTGCTCTTGTGGTCACGCCTCAACCGGTACTTGCCATCCGTCCTTGACTTGTGCTTGTAGCCATCCTTGTTCTTGACCTTCTCCGGGCAGTCGGCGACGAAGTGTCCCGGCTTGCCGCACTGGAAGCATGTCCTCGTGTTCCTCATGTTCACTCGGTTCTCGTGCAGCCTCTCGAACCTCCTCGTCAGCAACGCCAGCTCGTCCTCTCCAAGCACGTCGAACTCCTCATCTGGCATAGACATCAAAGAGGACAAAGAGGACATCCTGGTGGATGGGTTAGTGTTAGCCTTTCCTTTCGTACCACCGATGAGGGTGAGACTATGAGAGTCAGACGGGCCCTCGATCTTGGCTGTCATCCCCCTATCCACCTCAGCTGACTTGAGCTTCGAGTACAGCTCGTTCACGGTGAGAGTGTCATACTTCTCCGACTCCACAATAGCCTCGAACTTTCTGCCCCAAACCGTACGATCCAACGAGTGTAAGAGCTTGACAGCCCTATCATGATCATCGTATGGGAGCACGTCCACATTGGCCCTCATGTTGTTCACAACCACCATGAACCTCTGAAACAAGGCATCGATGCACTCGCCGGGGAGATGAGTGAAGTTCTCGTACTCTCTCCGGTAAGTCGCATACATCCGAGCCTGAACCTGGGCATTCCCAACATGAGCCTCTTTCAACACCGACCATATTCTACAAGCCAAGTGCTCGGCGTGCACCCGATCGAATTCAGGCTGACACAAAGCACGAAACAAGTAGTCAACCGCCTTGTTGTTGGTGTCGA
Source organism: Cenchrus americanus (assembly GCA_947561735.1). NCBI lineage: Eukaryota > Viridiplantae > Streptophyta > Magnoliopsida > Poales > Poaceae > Cenchrus > Cenchrus americanus. The sequence goes on from OX387240.1 coordinate 201,905,332, forward strand.
ACATGTCCCTCGATCCTGGAGCAAGGAAGTTCATCGGCTGGACATAGCCATTGTCCACCGTGACATCCCAAAGGATCTGACCCTTTCCGCGGAGGAACGCCGCCATTCGCTTACTCCACATCTGGTAGTTCTTGCCATCAAATTGTGGAGGACCCGAACCCTGTTCCTGGTACGCCATCCTTGGATCTTAGATTGGTTAGAATCAATCAAGATCCGTAACCGGCTCTAGATACCACTTGAAGGACCGAAATAGCGAACTAGAGAGGGGTGGAGTGAATTGCAGCCGATAAAAATTCTTCTCGAAGGAGATGGAGGCTCCAACAAGAAGAACACAACTTCCAACATCACAAACCCGATAACGCAGCAGAACACAAAACTCGAGCTCACTGACATACACCGGTCAGACCGGTCCCTGCTGGTGAGACCTGGCGACTTTCACAGAACAGCTCTACAACGTTCAGGCCGGTGAAACACACCGGTCAGACTGGTCTTAGCCAGAAAGCCCCAAAACACCAAACAGTACTACCGAGCTCCAAACTAACCCAAACTCAAAACAACAGCAACACGAGACAACATCGGACACACCCAAACATTCACCTGAGCAAAAACCCAACAGGGGTTGCACCGGTCAGACCGGTGAGAGGCACCGGTCAGACCGGTGTGACCTGGGCTTCTCGGGATGAACATCACCTGCGGGTCAACACCCCCAAATCCAAAATTTGATCTCCCGAATCACTCCACGAACTTGAGCAAGACTTTGGAGATAGTAGGAACACCTCATGGGGAGTTCATAGCCAAGTTTATGTCCACCAAAACTTCCCAAATCGAGAGGAATCAAAGAAATCCCGCCAAGAACTCCTCTAACCTTAGAGCACCGAAAAACCCAAAATCGAGCCCCTTAACTCACGAATTTGGGAGGGGAATTAAATGGAAAAGAACCACGAAAGGTTCACACATACATCCCCCACCAAATATCCAAGAGCAAGGACCCGAAAACACACCAAGAAATCCACCGAGAGAGGGCTCCGAAAATCACCACCAAGAACAAATGGGAACAACACAACCAAGCCATGAGGAACCACGCCGAATCATCTATACATACCAAAGAGGTTCATACAAGTTCTAGCTTGCCGCCCGATCTCCAACCCTCTCACAAGATCTCACCATGAAGCTCTCAAGCTAGTCCTATGGAAATCTTGAGAAAATAGGATGGGAAAAACAAAGCAAATGAACTAGGGTTTCAAGAGATGGCTGCCATCCTCTCACCACTGGGTTATATGGAGGCAAGCCGAAAGTCTAAAATACCCTTACTAGCTAATTAGGGATACATGCCCCTCGAGGGCGAATTCGGAAATCTTCAGATTTTCTCCATCGGCCAGATGCCCGGCGACCGCACCCTACTTAGCCTCGACGCAAGCCATACGATCCCGATGCGTGTCCTCTACTTCGAAGATTCCGGACTACGTCGTCGCACACTGGTCAGACCGGTGCTCCTCACCGGTCGACCGGGTACCCACCGGTCGGATCGGTCCGGAGCCGGTGCCGCAGCCTCGTCGTCTTCGGTTCTTCGGTCTTGGCTTTGTGGATCAACCAAGGAACCCAGTGGTTTTCTGGTGAACCACTGGAAACCCCGCAAACTCGGTGTAGCCTCCGCCAATCGCCACTCATGACTCGACTCCCACGTAGTCCCGGCTCGACCTTGGTTTTGAGGATCAACCAAGAAACCGTCCATGACTTCATCTTGCTATTCATGCCACCATGCGGCCCGCACTTGCCCCCGCTGGCCACCGGGTCCCTCGAACGAAGCCTACTTGTCTTCTCCACACCTGGAGGCCTCACCAGCGATGACCTTTCGCGCTTGTTCTTCACCTGCACCAACACCACTCAAGCCGCAACTTGCACTTGCAATACTTAGCCAAGAATCAGTCCACAGAACGTTGTCAATCACTTATCACACCAGGAAGCGACCATCCACCAGTCCTCTAACCACACATGGTCCTCAGATTTGAGGGGAAAAGAGTTGACAAGGGAAGTGACATATGAAAAGACCCCTGATGGTAGAGAAACTTTCAAGATTACTGTCAAAGCTTCTAGACATGGGGGGCAAGGATCGTCCACACCGTCTGGTCAACACACAACCGAGCTTGTCCTGGACAGGGCGGTTAGACCGGGGGTGCAGGGCGGTCAGACCGCCCCTGCACATGGCCGCCCAAAGGTGCTTGTTCCGAAGCGGTCTGAAATAGGAAACTGGAAGCTTAACGTGGAAAAGAATCAAGGAAGCATTCCAAAGCCAAAGGTCACATTTGATATGCTATTTGACAAATATTCTAAACAAAAGGCCGTTACAAGTGATCGGCCGGTAAAAAAAGGATGAGATCACCTCCACATCAAGAGAGACCAGCATCGTCTCCTAGGTTAGCCATCAGATTCAGAGGTGGATCATCTCAGAGGAAAAACTTTACTCCAAATTGGGCTCCTTCATTTCACCCTATCTATGATGATAATGGAGTAATGTGGGTGCAGTATTAGCAATCTTTCCATCCTAGATGGGGAGGACCAAGTAAATCAGCACTGGATCGAATATCAAGACATACACAGGATCGCTGAGCTCCACGACAAACCGGGCTGGGTCATCTGGCTGACCCGGTTAGACTGCCCCCTACAAGCGGTCAGACCGCCCTGCCCAGAAAAGAACAATTTCCTCCGAAGAAGGTGTACAAGCCCAAGATCAAAGAAGAGGACGTTCAGGAGATGGACATTGACCCAGAGAGGACTACTGGCCTTGACATTATTCAGATTGGGACGATGAACGTTCCCGTTGAGGAAAGTGGCAAAAGACCGGTTGTGCCAAACAATCAGGTTGTGACACCAACTCAAAAGGGATCTGTTGCTAATGATCATGAGGCCAGCGGAAGCAAGTCTCGTCCAGAGTCCTTTTTGCCAAGGTGGTGCCCTCCCGGTCTAACTCATACTCAAAGGAGGAAGCTTCAATGATTGAGGCTACGTGAGAAAAGGGAGAAGAAGGAACTAGAGAAAAAGAGGGACGAGGATTTCAACAGCTACAGGCCTATGGTACCACAATGGAAAGAGTGGAGAGAAAAGACGACACTCCAGGCAGAGGCAGTCAAACCGCTAGAGGGGGCGGTTGAACTGCTTGGGGCGGTTAGACCGGGTGACCAGGCGGTCAGACCGGGGTCTCCAGAAATGCCGCCCGGTTTCGCTTCTTCGATCCCCATGGTTTGTGATGACAAGGTTTCGTTTGTCCATACTCCAGAGGACGACGAATAGCTTGTGGACTACAGTTCTTCTCCAGAGCGGATGAACCTTGAGATCAATGTGGTTCATTTGTTTGTAGACGTCTCGGTGCCTATGGAGGAGGATTTGGATCATCTTGACTTTGGGCCCAAGGATGTTGTATTTTAGAAGCCCAAAGACACTGATAATCATCTGAAGGCTTTGTATATGAAGGGTCATATCAATGGGAAGCCTATCTCTCGAATGCTAGTGGATGGAGGTGCGATTGTCAACTTGATGTCGTACTCTCTATTCAAGAAGCTTGGAGGTTCAGATGAGGAGCTAATTGGAGGAGGCGAGCCAATGGGGGCTAAAGGCGTAATATCCATGGAGCTCACTATTGGAAGCAAGATGCTCGCCACGACTTTCTTCATCGCTGAGACACAAGGTAACTTCAGTCTTATCCTTGGTCGTGATTGGATTCATGCAAATAAATGTGTCCCGTCTGCTTTGCACCAAATGTTGATACAATGGATAGATGATGAAGTAGAAGTAGTGCATAGTGATAATTCTGCTTATGTAGTTGTAGCCGATAGTCATTCTATAGGTGTGCATGATGATGTAAAGTGTCTATCTAGTTTAGATCTATCTGATTACGAGTTTGTAAGTTTTTCCGACAATGCTTTTATTCCTGCTGTCATAAAGCCGTTTGATAATCGGTTAAATCACTTCATGTGACTCAATGAGTTCAACAAAAGAGTGGTTGCAGCAGAGAATTGATCATTATCGGGCGCATAAGACCGATACGTGTGAAGCCATTGAGGATCTTGATGATTTGGGAAAGTTAGAACAAGGGTTTACGCCGGCTGATCCTCTTGAGGAGGTAGATATTGGTGATGGCACTGTACCTAGGCCGACATTTGTTAACAAGAATCTTGATCTTATGTTTAAGCTTGAATTAATAAAGATTTTGAAAGAGTATGTTGATTTCTTTGCTTGGAATTACAATGAAATGCCTGGTTTAAGTCGTGATTTGGTAGAACATAAATTACCCATTAAACCTGGTTTCAAGCCTTATAAACAGCCTCGTAGGAATTTTAATCCTGATATTTATGACCGAGTGAAAGAAGAAATCAATCGGTTGCTTGATGCTAAGCTTATTAGGCCTTATCTATATGCTGATTGGATCTCTAATATTGTGCCCATTGAGAAAAAAGGAACAAAGAAACTTCGTGTTTGCATTGATTTTAGGGATCTTAATAAAGCAACTCCTAAAGATGAATACCCTATGCCTATAGCCGACTTTCTTGTTAATTCTGCATCTGGACATAGAGTACTTAGTTTGTTGATGGTTCTGCTGGTTACAGTCAAATCTTTATGGTTGAAGAGGATATCTCCAAAACGGCTTTCATATGTCCAGGATTTGTGGGTTTGTTTGAGTGGGTAGTCATGACTTTTGGTTTGAAAAATGCTGGTGCTACTTATCAAAGGGCTATGAACTTGATTTTTCATGACTTGCTTGGTATTATCGTAGAAGTCTATATCGTTGATATTGTTGTTAAATCGGCTAGTCTACTTAAATCGACTAGCCGATTTAAGACTTGCATTCGTAAAGATGCGTCAGTATGGTTTAAAGATGAATCCACTAAAATGTGCTTTTGGAGTGTCGGCTAGCAAGTTTTTGGGTTTCATTGTGCATGAGAAAGGTGTGGAGATTGATCCTAAAAAGATTGAGTCTATTAAGAAGGTTCAAGCTCCTACTTCTAAAAAAGAGTTACAGAGATTCTTGGGCAAAGTTAATTACTTGAGGCGATTCATTTGCAACTTGTCTGGGAAGGTTGATGCTTTTACTCCTTTACTTCGGTTGAAAAGTGGAGCTGAATTCAATTGGGGGGCAAAACAACAAGAGGCTTTTGATGAGATTAAGAGTTATTTGACCTCGCCGCCTGTTCTTCAAACGCCTAAGAGTGGTGTTCCCTTCCAGCTTTATGTTGCGGCAGAGCCAAGTGTTATTGGGGCTGTTTTGACCCAAGACACCGATGGCAGGGAGTATGTTGTTGCTTATGAGAGTAGAAGATTGCTAGACGCCGAAATGAGGTACACCTTTATTGAAAAGCTTTGTTTATCTTTATATAATGCTTGTACCAAGTTAAGGCATTATTTATTGTCTAGTACTTGTTATGTTGCATGTCAAACTGACATATTACAAAAACCTATTCTTAGTGGTAGAATCGGCAAGTGGCTTACGCTCTTGTTGAATAGGATTTGCGTTGTGAACCTATTGGATCAATGAAAGGTCAAATAGTAGCCGACTTTATTGTTCAACATAGGATTGATAATCAACTTGATCTAGATGTCGGTTATGTGACTTTTACTCCATGGAAATTACATTTTCATGGATCGGCTTGTAGAAGTGGTTGTGGTGTTGGAATTATTATTATGTCACCTACTGGAGCTATTTTTGAAGACCTTAGCCGGTTGGATCATAAATGTACTAATAATCAAATTGAGTATGAAGCTCTCTTGTTTGGATTACAAATATTACATGACATGGGAGTGAAACATGTGGAAGCTTATGGTGATTCTTTACTGGTGGCACAACAAGTATTTAAGGTATGTCAATGTTTAAATGGTTCTTTAAATGCTTATCTTGATAAATGTTTGGATATTATATCTTGCATGGATGAATTTGTGATATATCATGTATCACGAGAGGAGAATCCGAAGGCTAACGCTCTGGCTCAGCAAGCATCTGGTTATAATGTTCAGAAAAGAAATTTTCAAGAACAGAATCCGATGTTTGCTGAAGCCAAGGGTTATGTTCTGGAGGACCCGGTTCAACCGCCCCCAGGCCGGTCAAACCGAGTACCCCGGTCAGACCACCCCCTCGGGCCGGTCAGACCGCCCCTCGGGGGGGGGGGCAACCCTACTTCGGCCACTATCTCTTCCAAAATTGTTGAGGACGAAGTGGGAGATTAGAGAACACCTCTGATTAAGTATTTGCAGGATCCTAAAAGTATAAGTGACAGAAAAGTCCGACGATGGGCACTTAAGTTTATCTTAGATGATGATGAATTGTATCGTCGGACGGCGGATGATTTGCTCTTGAAGTGCTTAGGTCCTAATCAAGCAAGGCTAGCTATGGCAGAGGTACATGAGGGAATTTGTGGTACTCATCAATCGGCTCCTAAGATGAAGTGGCTTCTTAGGCGGGCTCGTTTTTATTGGCCTACTATGATAGCCGATTGCTTTAGGTACTACAAAGGATGTGAAGAGTGTCAAAAACATGGAGATGTTCAGTTGGTGCCTGCTGCATTGTTGCATCAAATTATCAAGCCTTGGCCATTCAGAGGTTGGGGATTGGATTTCATTGGCAAGATACATCCTTCGTCGACTAAAGGACATTGTTTTGTGATTGTGGCAACTGATTATTTTACCAAGTGGACTGAAGCAATTCCTCTCAAGAACATGACACACAAGGAGGTGATTGGGTTCATTATGGAGCATATTATACATAGATTTGGCATTCCACAAACTTTAACTACGGATCAAGGTACTTCGTTTATGACTAAAGAGGTGCGTGATTTTGTCAATTAGTACGGTATTAAATTGGTCAATTCGTCTCCATATTATGCTCAAGCTAATGGTCAAGCCGATTCTAGTAATAAAACTCTAGTTAATCTCATTAAGAAGAAGATAGAAGACAATCCTAAAAGATGGCATGAGGTATTATCTGAAGCTTTATGGGCTCATCACATCTCTAGACATGGGGCTACTGAAGTTACTCCTTTTGAGCTTGTGTATGGTCAAGATGCCGTTTTACCTGTTGAGGTGAATCTGGGCGCCTATAGACTTGCAAAGCAAAATGATATTAGTGTTGATACATATTATGCTTTGATGATGGATAACATTGATGAAGTGACCGACAAGTGTTTGGAAGCCTTGGAAGCAATTGAGAAGGATAAAAGGCGAGTTGCTAGAGCTTATAATAAGAGGGTTAAAGCTAAGTCTTTTCAAGTAGAAGATTTGGTTTGGAAAACTATTTTGCCTATAGGATCTAAGAGCAACAAATTTTTGGTAAATGGTCTCCAAATTGGGAAGGTCCATACAAGGTTGTGAGGGTTTGCTCTGGAAATTACTATACGGTGGAATCATTGCAAGAACAGCAGCTACCTAGGGCACTCAATGGAAGATATCTGAAGAAGTTTTATCCAAGTGTGTGGCAAGATGCTTGAAGGTATGGCCGGTTTCTATGAAAATGGTCCTTAGTATAAAAAATGGCCGACAACAGTCCTGTCGTCCTTAGCATTATTTTTTAGCACGCAAGCTTTACTAAAAACAGGGGGGCATGTGTTGACACCCAAAATTGGCAAAAGCCGACTTTGGCCAGATAGGCCGGTTAGATCGGGTCCCAGGGGCGGTCTGACCGGGTGTCCTGTAGCTAGTCTGGCACAAAGGGGACCAGGCGGTCTAAACGCCCCCGGGGGCGGTCTAACCGGGTCACCCCGATTTCAGGTAGAATTAGGAGTTTAGCTTGATTCCGAGTTGTAAAGTGCTATTTGCAGGGCAAGACATCCCACCCTAGAAATATAAAGGGTCGTGGCCGATTGAGACCTAGCATCCAATCGAACATATCAATTTTACCTTTTTATCTACAACCCTACTTTTCCAACCCATTTTGCTTCCTTCTTCGTCTCTACGGTGATTTAGGGCGTTCTAAGTGGCCTGCCGACCTTAGAACAACCCTAGGTGCGTTGTCCGTGACGGGGTTCCTCCCGGGGCAACGATCTTAGGTTTTCGGCGTTCTTCCTGTCCAAGGCGGTTAGACCGGCCCCCCAGGCGGTTAGACTGGCCCGTGCTGGGAAGCTCGGCGAGTGGATTTCCGACGACCGCGCGATCTAGCGCATTCGTGTGTTCGACCGAGAACGTCGACAAGTTGCCAATAGGGAATGTGGCCCGTCGAAGATGTGTTGGCGGTTGGCCTATCAATGCATGGCTGGTGGAGTAGTTGGAGTTCGCCAGTTCGGCTTTAGGCCAATGAAGCATGGTAGTAGTATACAAACTTAGTATCGGGGTGAAGAAAGTATAGTTGTAGCAGATGATGAAAGGGGGCTGGCAGGTGGAGGCAAGTGGCTGATTGTTGAAAGAGAAGAAAGGGAAGGATGCCTAGTGCGTAGCTCCAAAATTGAGGTGTTTTTGGTAGTACGAGTTAGAAGAGCCCCTTTCATTTTTCTCCATAATTTTGCTCATTACTCATTAGCAAGGTTGGGTGGAGCTCCTCAATTCTGTAAGTCACCATTCACCAATACCGGCCAGGGCTACGTGGAACAGTGGAACTCCTTGATTTCTCTCGTTGAATTTCTCTGCGTCGACAGTGAGTGGCCAAGCTAAGAAGGCACCAAAGGAAAGGGACATGCAGAGAATTCTTGTGTTAAAATGGTTACAAACCGTTTTGGTAGAGAGAGGCAGTATACCAAACGCCTAACTAATCGAATGTCTGTTCCCTTCGGTTTCTGACGATTGTTTCATCTGCGCGAACCAAAACAGTTGACTTTGAGAAAAAAGAACACGGTTTCAGCCAATCGTTTTCGTCGCCATTTCGCGGGCACAGACGTGTGAGGATCTTGGAAATTCCCGTAGAATTTTGTGCTCACGACCCAGCATATCATCCACGAGTAAAGGAATTGATGTACTAGAGCAGCTCTGCAGCCCTGCAGCCTCAGCTTCAGCGACCCGGCTCAACTCAACGAACCTCAACGCGAGCGCCGAGCGCGCCGCGGCGCCAGGCCCGCAGCGACGATGGACTGCTTCTTCCGCGTGTTCGGGCTGGCCATCGCCAACTTGGTCTGCGTCGGCGGCACGGGCCTCCTCATCAACTCGCTCGTCCACCGCGCGCGGACGCCTCACCGCACCAGGGACATGGTCGTGCTCTCCCTCTTCTTCGTCATCTGGGTTGGCATCAGCGCCTGCGTCTACCCGGCCTTCTGCGCCGTGCTCTTCCCGTGGTCGGCGCTGGGCCGTGTCCTCGCCCCGCCTCTGCGCGCCGCCGCGTGGCTGCTCGGCCTGCCGTGCCGGTGCGCGCGCACGGTCGCCGGTTCCGTGGTACGGCGCCTTCGGAGCAGCGGCGGCGGCGCTGCTAGGGGCGTGTTGCCGCAGTTCGTGGTGCAAGGACGACAGGGCGGCGGCGGTGGCATCAACGTGCTCGCGCGGGAGCCGCCGGTGCGCGGCGGGGCGCGGGTAGTCGCCGTCGATGACATCCCGGCGTACGAGCAGCATCACGGCGAGAAGCGGCCGCCAGGCGGCGCGTCGTCGGTGTGCGCGGTGTGTCTAGGCGAGGTGGAGGACGGGGAGATGGTGAAGCGGATGCCGGGGTGCCTCCACATGTTCCACCAGGAGTGCATTGACCTGTGGCTGCGCGACCACTCGACATGCCCAGTCTGCCGGCACAACGTCTTCGCTCCGATGCCGGATCGAGTAGTATGAGACTGAGTGTGACATCGTTTAGATTATTCTTGCCATTTTCTTGTCTATCTTGGTAGAGCTTGGTAGAGAGAGGAGGCAGCAAAAAGAGCTGACTGTAGATTTAACGGTAAATGAGAATATATATATATATATGTATATATATACGGTGCAAAGCAAGACCTATTCCTTTCCAAATTCGTATGTGTGTATATATATATATATACATACATACATACCGCACTATATGCTCACGCATGCTAGATTCGGTCATCAACATATACCGCACTACATGCTCACGTACTCTACTCAACTAAACAACACTACGGTACGGTTAGTTGGATTAACACGCGCCGAATTCAATACATCTCAAAACGACTAGACGAGCAGAACCAGAGCTTTGTCGCGGCATGTCATACAGACTAGTAAATCTTAGTATCCTACAATTTAGTTTTCTAGCTGCTAGGTTAGCAAAAAGGTTTTTAAATGCATTTAGATGACAACCAAGTTCTTTTAAACATTTTTAGGTTTTTTTAATTTATCCTCAGTTCCCTAGAGTTAAATCTTTTTATTAGAAGTCACTAATTTATTTTCTACGAAACCCAAGTACTTTATTTGGTCTTCTCGTGTCTGAAACTATCTATGGGATTTTTATGAACTTTGGGGATTTTCAATGAATTTTTCGTGGTCTAAAGGAATTATTCAGTTTTCTATGGATTTTTCTTTACACAGAAAATGATCTGAAAATAAAATATAAAATCTAATTCTATCCTACCGGACTCACTGGGAAATCCTATACATCTTTTGGAAGATAGACAACTAATTAATTGTAGTTCATTAGTAGCCCAAATAATGGTCCACAACAACCCACTATAGCCTACCGTAGTTATCTTCTTCCTCCACCTACGCTTAGCTGCACCCCCGCCGCTCACGCGCGTCGACAAGAAGACAGGGGAGGGGTGGGAGGTGGGGGGAGCGGCTGGCGACGAGGCAGAGGCGGCGACACTTAGGGTTAGGGTTATTGGGGTTCGGAGGTTCAGGGGCTTCATTCTCCAATGGACCTTCAAAATGGAGGGCCGGGTGCGTCGGAGGCCTGATGGCGGAAGCAGTACGACCAACGGAGTAGGACCATTGTCGGGTTGGCAGACAGCTGTGGTGCAAGAAGCCTTCGAGTTAGGAAGGGAGGGGCTGGATTGCGGTGATGGACGGTGGGCGGGCGGACGACGCGTAGCGCGACTACCGTCGAGGCAGCGGTGGCGAGAGGTGGTGGGGAAGAAGGTGAGGAAAGAGATAGAGATGAGAAGTTAATGAGCTCGGTGGGTTTTAAAGGTCAAATGATTATCCATCTTACATAAGATGTACAAATCTTCCGGAAGGTAGTAAGAGGTTGAAACTTCCACTGTTTGAGATTCATGCAACCACCTACCATCGTTAGATCATCACATCAGACCCTAGACTCCGCCCTTCCACCGTTGTTCTGCCTACCTGCTTTCTGCCGCAGATGCCATCGTGGTGGCCCACGAGCGCCGCCACTGCCGCCACACGGCCTTGCCGGGGTGAAACCAGGTCGTCGTCGGTTTCCCGAGGCCTCTACCCCACTCCCCACCGCAGCCCGCGCTGCCGCGACCCTTTGCGCACGTGAGCACTGCGTCGTGGATTCACTCAGGGGCACCCTGGCCACCTTGCGGCTATGCCGCTGCTTCGCCTCAGTTTACACCACAGTGAACCGGCCACAAGCCGCAATGAGGCGCCGTGAACCAGGTGGGGAAAATGTTGAAATAAAAATGTTGAAACATTTCAAAAAATGTTGAAAACATTTTCATGAAAATGCTGACAACATTTTCATGAGTTTCTTCAGCATTTTCATGAAAATGCTGAGGAAATCATTTCAGAAAAATGTTAGATTCAACCTTTTTCTTTACACAAATGTTGTGGTGACTCTTTTCATAAAAAATGTTGTTCAACTTTTTATGAAAAATGTCGGTTCAACATTTTTTTGAAAAATGTTGTAACATTTTTGAAAAATATTGCAACATTTTATAATCAATAATTATGATTATGAGGTGGGATGGTTGAGAAATAATAAATATCACATTTTGATGAGGTTTGGTGGACTAGAAGTTTCAATCCTTATCCACCTTTGTAGTCATAAATCCCTTTTCTCTCCAACCACCGCCACATTTCGCCTCCTGAGGCACCCGTCCGGGCTCCCGCGAGGCCACGCCTCTCGCCTTCCCGAGCATCCCACCGCCTCCCCGATCGGCCCTTCAATGTAGGCCTGCAAAGGGAGCGGATCACTCCATTTGCGAGTTTGCTTCGATCCTGATAATATCGAGGGGATCGAACCGCTTCGAACCAAAATGAAGGAGGGACAGCAGGGTCAGTGAATCCAGCGACCCCAACTGTCATATGGATATCTCTGGGCCCACTACTTGGGTGGGTACCAGGACCGACTACTCGGTGGGCCCTTGGGACTACTCGACTTGTGCTATATGGCACCTACTGGCGTGGAGCGCAAGGACTACAAAGGGATAATACTCAGTTACAAAGCTGCACATGTCCGGATCCATGTAAAGTACTCCTGGCCGTACATGACTAGAACTCTCCCCTCAAACTGACTTGTAACCCTGCCTCCCGGAGTATATAAGGCGAGGCAGGGACCCTTCTCTGATCATCCACATTATCTTGTAAACACACCCAATCAATTCAGAGCTACGCAGCATGCAGGACGTAGGGTATTACGCACCTCGCGGCCTGAACCTGTCTAAATTGTGTGCCACTTGTCTCTTCCTTCAAGTTACCGATCTCGGCGAGGCCACATTCATGTACCTCGGGTACTCCCCTTGGTAGGTTGCCGGTCTAAAACACCGACAGCAGGCGTGCCAGGTAGGGGATCTTGCCGAAGATGTCATGTCGAACTCAACGGCTCCCGTCATCATCAAGCCAACTACGGCTCTCAACCGCGGCGACACCTTCGTCTTCGGTTCCTGGGTTTGCATCGCTGACGGCGCTGGGACCTTCCAGCGCCACCTCACCGTGACCCGAACCCAGAGACTAGGCTCGTGACACTCCCTGAAGTCGTCAAGGGCATGCTTGCCAAAAAATTCAGCGAATTCGCTCTATAACCAACTCGCCGACTTTGAATCTGGATCCACCTCCAACTCAAACTCGACGTCCCCCTGGGTCATCGCATGTGAGATGGCTCCTGAGCCATCGTGTGAGACGTCCCTACTACATGAGCACTTCCCATATGGTCTCCGCAACTCCAGCAGGGCCCACGTGGAAGCTCTCGCAGCACGCTGGGCTGGCAAGGAGATCGCCTCCGAGTATTCCTTGGACTCCAACCCCACATCCGGCTACTACTCGGTCTCTTCATACGAGTTCGACTTTGAGTCAGACCCAACTGAGTCCGAGATCAACACGACTGAGGAGCCATTGTCTGGTCCCGCGGCCAGCTTGGTCATTACATCTACCTCTGCCGGAAGATTCGTCTACTAGCTCGATTGCAAGCCTGCAAACCTGACGGACGACAACTCACGCTGCGTCGCCTACCTCGACACACTTCCCTTCTAGGAGGGGACCCCGTTGGCTCCAAACGAGGAGCATACTCCCATCGAGGTGGAGACTACTGACTCTAGTCTCTGCACTCCCAACCGTCAAGTCTTCATGGTGGCTGTTGACGTCGGGACTTCAGAAACTCGACCCGACCGGTACCTTGATGACATATCAAAGGATGAGGTGTCCGCCAACGCACCTCCCGACGAGACCACCGACGACAAGAACGCTCGATGTGACCGCAACAGAAAGCAGAATGAACGACGCAGATGTCTCCGAGAGGCTCTCCCTATCTGAAACCTCAACGAGGCTCTGGATCAAGTTGCCAACCGGGTACACACCACTCCTGAGCATTGCCTCGTGTCTATCACCCCGATAGCACGTCAGGCCTAGGGGATTCACACGGGTGAAGTCATCGCCAAGCTCGCTGAAGACGCCTACTTCATGAGGGTTGACAATAGGGTCGCTGAGGTACCCCCCGTCAAAACTCACGAAGCTAGACACCATGAATCTACTAGTCGCAGCCCGACAGACAGCTCCGCTCTAGGGCCTCAGCTGGAGGACCCTCCTAGAGCAGCAACAACCAAGGTGGTGCGGTGGTAGCCGCGGCACCGCTAGTCGCGGTGGTGGCAGCAACGGCGGAAGCTCATCACATGGCGCTGGTAGAAGAGCTGGTGGCGGCGGTGATCGCGGAGGCTGAGGCCACGTGAATAGCCACGTCACCAGCAACTCACGTGGCGGCTATGACGCCCGCCAAAGGATTGAGGAGATCTGTCGTAAAAAGGCTACCGAAGCTAGCGACAGCGATGGCTTCCCCGCCTACTCCGCGCGACTTCGCGATCTGCTCCTTCCTGAGAAATTTAAACCTCTCGGGATGACCAAGTACGACGTGAAGCAAGACCCAGTTTAGTGGCTCAGGTGCTATGCCTTATCCATTGAAAATACTGGTGGCAATAACGACACGAAGTGCCTCTACTTCTCCTTCTACCTGGACCAAGCCCCACTTACCTGGCTCGAGTCGCTTGACAAGAACTCAATCGACGAATGGGACCAGCTGAAGGCTCAGTTCACCAGCAACTTCGCGGCGCCATGGGGCGCTCGGCTACCCACATAGACCTGGCAATGGTCAAGCAAGAACAAGGCGAGACGCTATGCCAGTACATGCGGTGCTTCTTCGACAAACACGCGACCGTAGTCGACATCACCGACAAGGAGGTCATCGACCTCTTCCAAGACGGACTCTACCACTGTCGCACATTCGAAGACTTCGGTCGTCGCCGCCCAAGTTCCATCACGAAGCTCAGGGACATGAACACATCATGGGCCGACGAAGAGGACAAGGCGAATGCCAAGTATGACTCCATCCGTGGCAAGAGCAAGCACAACACGAGCGGCAACAACAACAACAAGAACCAGGGGGTCGCAACAATAACAACTACTTGGGTCCTAACCGCAAGCGTAAGCTAGACAACACAATCACGCTATACCACGCCCTGCGAAGGACAACTCGAAAAAGACCTTTGGCGGCTTCAAAGACTTGCTTAAAGAGAAGTGCCCATGGCATGTGGATGGAAACCACACCACCTAGCAGTGCTATCAACTCCGGCGAGCACTAAAAGATACACCAAAGCCATGGAATCCTCACGACAACAAGGGCAAGAAGAAAGTAAACGAAGGCAACGACAACTTCTAGGAACCCGACAAACGGTGAACGTCCTCTTCAGCTGACTAGCCACCAGACGGTCTCAGAAGGCCACCATATTGGAAGTCTTGAACATTGAACCAACGGTGCCGACACCTCTAAGGTGGTCGGAGGTACCCATCACCTTCTCCCGTGCGGATCAGTGGACAAACTTCTTCGAGCCAGGAAGTTTCCCACTAGTCCTGAAACTAGTAGTCGTGGGCTCCAGTCTCAACACGGTACTCATCGACGGCGGAAGTGACCTCAACATCCTTTTCACCAAGACCTTGAAGAAGATGAAGCTCGACATCACCGACATGCTCACCAAGAGCGCGCTACCATTCTATGGCATCGTCCCCGGCAACGCGGCTATCCCACTAGGATCATTGGTCCTGCCAATTACCTTCCGGGAGACAAGGGAGAACTACCGCACTGAGTACATCAAGTTCGAGGTTGCGAGCTTCGAAACCTCCAACCATGCCATCCTCGGCAGACCAGCTATCGCCAAGTTCATGGCGGTACCCCACTACACCTACTTGGTACTCAATATGCCAAGCCCTGCTGGAGTACTCACACTGCAAGGGGACTTGAAGATATCCTTCAACTGCGACACCGAAGCAGTGGAACTCGCAGCGACCAACCAAGTACCCAATGCAATGATGGAAATCTTCACTGCATCTAAGAAGCTCGCTCCAACCGAACTTGAAATCCCAGAGAAGACCAACACAGCTAACAAGCCTCAGCGATCAGAGGAAGTACAAGTGAAGGCCATTGATCTCGGGACGGGCGACAGCAGCAAGACTACCATGATCGGGGCGGGTCTTGACCCGAAATAGGAAGACACACTCGTCAGTTTCCTCCGGGCTAACCGAGACATCTTCACTTGGAAACCAACGGACATGCCAGGGGTGCCCAGGAGGCTGATCGAGCATTCACTCAACGTCGACCTAAAGCTACCCCCAAGCGACAACACGTCCGCCGTTTTGTCGACGACCGACGGGATGCCATCAAGAAGGAATTCACAAAATTACTCACGGCTGGCTTCATCTGTGAAGTCTTACATCCTGAGTGGCTCACCAACCCCATCCTCATCCGTAAGAAGAACACGAACGTGTGGAGGATGTGCGTCGACTACACCGACCTCAACAAACACTGCCCCAAGGACCCCTTCGGGTTACCGCGAATTGATCAAGTTATCGACTCCACGGTGGGCTGCGACCTACTCTGCTTCCTCGACTTCTACTCCGGGTACCACCAGATCGCCATCAAGGAAGAATATCAGGAGAAGACTGCGTTCATCACCCCGTTCGGCGTCTACTGCTACACACGATGTCATTCGGGTTGAAGAACGCCGGCGCTACCTACCAGCGAGCTATCCAGGCCTGCTTCAAGAAGCGGCTCAACAAGATCGTCGAAGCCTATGTGGATGACGTGGTCGTCAAGACCCAAAATTCCAACACGCTCATCGCTGATCTTGAAGGGACTTTCGCATCTCTGAGAGAGTACCAGTGGAAGCTTAACCCCAACAAGTGCGTCTTCGGCGTACCCTTAGGGAAACTACTCAGCTTCATCATCAGTCATCGCGGCATCGGTGCCAACCCCAAGAAGATCTCCGCCATCACCAACATCAAAGCTCCCGCTGTAAAACCCGTTTTCATAGAAAACCTGAATCCCTGTACCATCACGATAGTCCCTGGATCAGTGGCTATCGCGTACATAACGTCTCACAGATAGTAAAACAAAGTCATACATCGCATCACACATAAGCAATAGTACATAATTTATTACATGTCCATTATGGAGTACATCATTACATGCCACTTGGCTGAATCAGAGTGAAATTCTATGCAACGGTAGCTAGCTTCTCAGAAGGGTCTCCATCTTTTATTCTTCTCCCACGGGCATCCTTGAGCGAAGCGACGCATCCCTCAGTCGTACCATCCATAGGTGTTGTTGTCATACTCGGACTCGTAACCTGCACACCCAAAGTCTATCCCCAAGGAGTGGGATAGGTCCACATCACCAACTGTATGCAGCTTTAAGTGGCCTATCTTCTCAAGGGGAGAAAAAGAGACAAGGAAGCAGCTCGGGTTTCCTATGCAGCAGCAGCAGAGTAACATCAAGATATCTCCATCAAGATCCCAACCCAAAGCTCTCAACACAGCTCGAAACCACCTGGTCACCCAGGGCCCTATCTCCAAAACCTACTCCCATCTAGGGTCGATGCGAGAACTTCCTCTCATCGCACCTCAATGATTGCAATCAGATCTGCGTGGTAGAGGGAGCCACTCTCCTCTCCCCGGCTGCAACCACGGCTCACCACACTCTCAACTATAGGGGGAAGGTAGAAATCCCAAAACATGAGGAACGAACATGTCATCTAGGCATTGTCCATGACCGAGGACGCGGCTACAGCTATAGATCAAACAACTCTATAGAGTGTGTACACCTGTACCCAACCCGGAATGGCACCCGGCTAGTGTACGACCGAGCGAGCCCATCCTACCTTGTGAACTCTCTGTAGTTACGGCCCCATCCTACATCCGTCCCTAAAAGCGATCCCCCTTGCAAAGGGAATGGCACTGGAACTGTGAAATGCCCCCGTGTGGCCACACGGGCGACGCACTAAGAGAAGGTGGTCTCACTCCCACCTCTCCCCCATTGATATCCTCTACCCTGCTGGTAGGTATGGTTCCGTACTTGTCAAGCTCAACTCGGCCCTAACCCCACACTCGGCGGGTGGTGTGTACGAAAGTCCTATCGACAAGTTGATCCACTCAGTTTCAGACCGGGACGAGCTCATGTCCTCCAAGTGCAAGTAAAACCCCAACACATAGGCTCCAAAAACCGTAAAAGTGGGGATACACTGAGGAGTGCACCCTCGTCCCTGATCCCAGATCGGTTGTTTCGAGCTCACCCCGCCAAAGTCCCCAAAACGCCTTCTCCTACCGGCTTTTCCCCACACACGCCAAGAACCGCTATTCCCATCCCAACACATTGTTGACGGTGAAAATCCGTCAACCTAGCCATGAGTTTACCTTCGGTGTTGGCATAACTTTTGTATCTTATTCATTGGTACTAACCCCCGTGGTATAACAAGTTCACTTGTGCATGTCGGTTTTGGAGTTAAGTGTTTACGCAGGGTTTTAACGATGAAAGCAAGACTTTCGGGATAAGTTCATTAAGCACCTCATGACAAGACCTTGAAGCCCGATACAAGTCAAGCAATGAAGTGAACATGACTCCAAGAGCCCAAGGACCAAGCCCGAGAAGATGATAAACTCCGAGGACTGAACCAGAAAAGTGCTGAATTTTGCAAGACAAGGAATTGAGTCCAATTCGGAGAGAAACCGACGTCAAGGGCCCACATGCAAAAGGGGAGAACATCTAGAAGATGTGGGAAGCAACACCGGTGAAGCAGCCGCGGGATGGGCCGACTGGGCCCGGGCCGGCCAGCCCGGCCGGCCGGCCCGGCCCAATTCGGGGCCCAATCGGCCTCTCCTTTGACCTAATTGCTTCTCGGGCTATAAATAGCCCCCCGACCGAGAGCCACGCGAGACCGAAGTCGTAATCCGCCGCCGAGGAGCGAGAGAAGCTTGAGGGACACCATCTTGGAGATGAGGGTCGTGCTAGTTGTCTAGGGTCTCCCTAGCCGACGTGGGAACCTTGCATGGAAGACCACGTCAGAGCTCCGGAGCGAGGATCAAGATCGAGGTAGGATCCCGGTGGTGATCTTGTTCATGTAATCATTCATGGTGAAGTTTGTAAGTGAATCCGATTTCTAGCGATCAAGTGCCTTCTCGATGATTTTGATTTCTTCTTGGTTTTGCTTCTTCTACGATCTAGTCTATAGCTAGATTACATAGGGTGCTCTTGTAGCCGCGGTGGCTAGAGGTGCATACCGGACCGGCCAAGTGATTTCAACTTGTTCTATAGAACTCGCCCTAGACTACCCGCATGAATAGGGATACGTTGTGACGAACGGGGGTTCCGAAAGGCGGGCGTTTTCGGAGTCGGATGGAAGGCCACGATTTAAAGATGCTTTTAATGAGATTTGCTTTTCTATCTTCATCTATCTTGTTTGGAGCTACAACATAAGCATGATCTAGATTCTCTAGATTGGTTATCTCTTGCTTTCTCTTGTTACCTCTTTAGTAGATTAGATTAGATTCGTTTACTTGATCATATCTTAGATTAGATGCATCTTTGTTCTTCAATAGATAGCTTTACCTTGCTTTACTAGATTGAATCCTTGCGTTGCACATTGTTCCACGGATTCGATACCTTGGGTTCACCACTCGAGGGAAGAAGGGTCCCTTGACTACGACGGGAGACTTATCCGCATGCAAGTCATAAACGAACTTTGATACAATTATTAACCGTCAACACACATGCATCGCGAAGCTCAGCGTATATACACGTTTATAACATATATAGTAGTAGGGAAATCAAGGACAGGGTAATTAAAGTAGGCAGTGCAAGGTTCATCAACATGCATATAAAGTAAAGCGCTAGCATTCTATATTGCAATGTCTAATAGGTTTTCAAAGTCAGTCGAGTGTGAACCGGGGCTCTGGTAGTCCTCCGCAGAGCAGTAATCGGCGTAGTCATACTCCAGGATCAGCTCACCGGCTCCAGCTGCTCCTATTAACGCGTAATAGAAAATAAACAGCAGTCCTAATGCAATTAACTCCAAAAGAACAACAATTAAGAACCAAAAGAGAGCAAACTCTAGCCTAGCATGGAGTTTAAGATTTTAGAGAATTTCTGGAAAAGGTTTTGTATTTTTCAGAGCAAAAAAGGATTTACTAAGATTTTCCAAAGACAAAATAGTTTTCTGGAAATAAAATATGTATACATAATAGCACTGACTTTAGTCTGGCTACTGGCTGGCTCTTAGAGGCTTAAAGCTAGCGGTTAGGTGGCTGCACGCCGGCTTCAGCGGCTCACGTGGCACCCACATGGGTGGCTATATGCCTAGCGGCAGCCCACATGGATGCACGCGTGGCAGGGTATACGAGATCCGGGTGAGATCCCCTGCGGCGCGGTTCACTGCGGGCAAGCGTGCGCCAAAGCTGGGATTGGATGGCTGCACAGGATCCTTATGATCCGCGGTGGTCACACCGGCTTGTGGTCCAGCGTGCAAAGGAAAAACCCTACTGGGTTTTGGGCAGAGCCGACAAGTGTTCGATGATTTGTCCGAATAGGATGGCGGTCGATCAGGGGCTCGCCGGCGGCGAGGTGAGCACGTGGGTGGCCAACAAGCGGCATGACCCGACGCAGGAGGTGAAGGCGCAACTGGTTGAGCCAAGAAAGACTCCAGCTTCGGCTGGAGCGGGGCTCGACGGCGGCGGCCATAGTTTTAAATAGCGGGCTATAGCACCGCTATAGCAACGCTATAGCATTTTTAGAGGGTCCCGCTATGCTATTTGTATTTTTGCCGCTATGGCAGCTATGGACGCTAAATCGGGCTATAGCTGCGCTAAACGACGTAGCTTTAGCGCCGCTATAGCCTTAGCCTTAGCTTAGTGCTGCAATTGTGATCTTTGGACAACTAAATATTTGAGTTTCATGAATCTTGTTGTACTGTCAACTTAAGTAATGTTCCAACACCCCTAGACACATATTTATGCTTATGATATTTGCTAATTACTATATTTTTTCATCTATTACTTGTATTTGTCATGGTTTGATAGTAAATCGCTATTTGCAATAGCCCGCTATAGCCTCCGCTATAGCTTCTTAGCCTCAGAGAAAAAGATGTCGCTATTTGCCATAGCCCGCTATTTAAAACTTTGGCGGCAGCGCGGGTGTGCGCGTAGCAGCGCAGTGCGGCGACGGCCGGCGGGGCGCTGGGGTGCACCCATATGCTAGACACATACACGCGTGAGCCAAATGAGACCAAAT
The DNA here is from genome assembly GCA_947561735.1 of Cenchrus americanus. Lineage (NCBI taxonomy): Eukaryota > Viridiplantae > Streptophyta > Magnoliopsida > Poales > Poaceae > Cenchrus > Cenchrus americanus. The sequence goes on from OX387240.1 coordinate 201,926,168, forward strand.
GAGTTCAAAGGCCGGGGCTTTACCCCCTTGCGCAGAGGCACACGATGAGAAAGGCCATGGCGAAGCTCATGTCGGTGTTTGCGGTGGTGGAAAACAGGGTATGTGCAGTGAGCCGACGACGCACAAGCATGCGCGGTCGCGTCGGCGGCGAGGGGTGCATGGAGGGCCATAAAGGCAACACGATTCCCTCCTGCCCGCGCGTGCACCTCGGCAACCCCCCGCGGCAAAGGCCACGGCGGCGCGGCGAGTAGGGCGGGAAGCCTCCAGGTGAAACATCAACACAGTGGGTACAAGGCGGCCTCGGCAGCCATGAAAGGCCAGGCCTTGGGCGCGCCCGCAAGGCGTACGCGCCTGAGCAGCCCGTCGTGCGCGCGCGCGCCGGTGCGCGAGGGTGCGCGGTGGCGACACGACGGTGCATCGAGCTCAACAGGAACGAAACGAGGGGAAAAGGGGAAACAAGTGGGGCTGTGCGTGCCTTGTCGAAGGCTGCGGCACCTTCAAGAACAAGCCCCGACACGACACGAAGGCCAGCTTCACACAGGAGCGAGCGCGGCGACGTGATGCGACGGTGAGCACCCAAGGCTCGACACATGACCTCGACTCGAAGGTCGGGCGCCACAGGACGTATGGGAGGTGCGGTGCTCACCTAAGGACTAAGGGGCCCAGCGGTGAAGGTGTCGGTGAAGAGAGGACGACGCGGTGCAGGCTCGGAGCAGCAGAGTAGGGAACGTTGGCGTGCGCGGCGGCGATAGGTATGGCTCCTTCCCTCGGGCGGCTCCGGTCTTCGCGACGGGCGGTGACCCTCCCGGACAGTCTCCCCCACCTCCTGCTCCCCCGCTTCTCTCTCCTTGATGTCACCAGCGGTGGATTGGGGAGGGAAATCCCTAGTTGGCTAGGGTTTTGGGGAAGGCACCCGCGGCGGCTCTTATAGAGGGTGGTAGGTAGGGCGCATAGCCAGATAGGCTCCACGACGTGTGGACGCCATCCAGAGCCGGCAGCCATGGCCGCACGACCAGCTTTCCACGGTGGTGCGTCGAGGCTGAGAGAGAGGAAGGATTGGCGGGTTGGCGGTTTGTTGGTGGGCCACACATGGGCCGAAAGAAGGAAGCGACCAGTTGGTTGGCTGCCGGCCCACGCAAGGGAAAAAGGTTTTCCTATTATCTTAACTCTATTTACTAAATGATTCAAATTTGAATACCACTCAAACAAATCCAAATAAATCCTAGTGAAAATACAACTTCTCACACTAACATTTTATAAGTCTAGGAATAAGGGAAGGGAAAAAGGAAGGCATCTTTATATGATTTCATGAGCACTCAAATACAAAGAAAGTTTTTGAAATCCACTATTTTTACAATCAAGCAATTTCAAGGATGTTACAGAACTGCCCCCCCTCACAAGAATCTCGTCCCCGAGATTAAGAAGTTACCTCCGATTCGAAGAGATGAGGATATTTCTCCCTCATGACGGACTCCTTCTCCCATGTCGCTTTGCGCTCGGAGTGGTTACTCCAGAGCACCTTGCAGAAGCGAGTGGTGGTCTTCCTGGTTGACTTTTCCACCTAGTCCATGATCCTGACCGGGTACTCCAAGTACTCTAGGGTGTCTTGAACATCGAGTGCTTGAGCGGGCACTCTTTTCTCGACAACCACACACTTCTGGAGTTGAGACACGTGGAACACCGGGTGTACTCCGGCGAGCTCCGGTGGTAGCTCGAGCTTGTAAGCCACCTTCCCGATCCTTTTCACAATTGGAAACGAGCCAACATACCTTGGAGACAACTTCCCCTTGACATGGAACCTCTTTGTACCTCGGAGGGGTGACACCTTCAAGTAGACGTGCTCTCCCACTTCGAACGAGACATCCTTCCTCTTTGGGTCAGAGTAGCTCTTCTATCTGCTCTGAGCAATCTTTAGATTGTCACTGACCTTTGCAACATTATCTTCGGCTTCGACGATGGTGGCGGGACCGAAGAAGGTCCGTTCCCCCACCTCGGACCACGTCAGCGGGGTCCGACACCTTCTACCGTTGAGAGCTTAGAAAGGTGCCATTCAGAGACTAGCCTGGTAGCCATTGTTGTAAGAGAACTTGGCATAGGATAGGCTCTTCTCCCAATTCGACCCGTAGGTCAACACACAAGCCCTGAGAAGGTTTTCTAGAACCTGATTCACTCTCCCCGTCTGACCATCCGCTTGAGGGTGGAAAGCTGTACTGTAGTTCAACTTGGTACCCATAGAAGCATGTAAGCTCTTCCAGAATTGTGTGGCAAACTGCGGTCTTCTGTCTGCACGATGCTCCTCGAAGCTCCATGGAGCTTCAGAATGTCATCTACATAGAGCTCAGCGAGTCGGCTCACACTGTAGTTGGCTTTTACTGCCAAGAAGTATGCCACCTTGGTCAAGCGATCGACAATCACCCAGATGGAGTCATTACCTTTCTGTTTACGAGGCAAACCCACTGTGAAATCCATGCTGATATCATCCCATTTCCAGACCAGTATCTCTGGCGGCTGTAGCAAATGGCAGGTCTCTGATGTTCCGCCTTCACTCTCTGACAAGTGTCGCATCTAGCAACGTACTCAACAATGTCTTCCCTCATCTTCTCCCACCAGTACCATATCTTCAGATCTTGATACATCTTCGTGCAACCAAGGTGAATAGAGTATCGAGAGTTGTGAGCTTCCTTCAGGATCAAGTCTCGGATCTCCTTGCTCCGGGGTACGCAAATGTGGTCCTTCAACCACAGTGTGCCTTGTTCGTCGAGGCAGTAGTTGGCTGCTTTGCATCTAGCCATCAAGTCTTTCACTTCCTCAATTTCTGGCATCCTCTCTGCGCTTGTCGAATCTGGTCTTCTAGCGTGTACTTCACCCTCAACTCGTTCAGCTGTCCCGTCTCAACTATCTCCAATTTCAGCTTCTCCATTTCCTCATACAGTGTCGGTTGCTCTTTCTGCACCATCAGGTTGTTGTAGTAATGCTTGTGGCTTAATGCATCAGCTACGATATTCGCTTTACCGGGGTGGTAGTGAATATTCAGGTCGTAGTCCTTGATCAGTTCGAGCCATCTTCGCTGTCTCAGGTTCAACTCGGACTGTGTGAAGATGTACTTCAGGATCTTGTGGTCGGTGTAAATGTCGCACTTGTTGCACATCAGGTAGTGCCTTCATATCTTCAAAGCGTGAACGACAACAGCTAGCTCGAGGTCATGTGTGGTGTAGTTCTCCTCATGCTTCTGAAGTTGTCGCGAGGCATATACAACAACTTTTCCTCCCTGCATCAGCACGCAACCGAGTCCTTGTCTCGATGCATCACAGTACACCACGAAGTCCTTGCTCGCATCAGGAAGAGTCGGGATCGGTGTGGTAGTGAGGCGAGTCTTGAGCTCTTGAAAGCTGGCTTCACATTGTAACATCCCTGATGTTTATTTGTGCTAATGACATTATATAGCTGTGTTAATCAAGGTTAATTAGCCTCTAAGCATGTTTGACATGTTTGGTCACATATTTGCACAAAAGACCTTGGTCAAAGTCCCAAACCACGGTCAAACCCTAAGTGCTCCTTAAAGACTGATTTGGTTTTCTTGCGCATTCTCCAAATTTCACTATAGAACTTCAAAATCAGCCAATACAAATGTCGGGGACCGCCCTAGGGGTCCCCTCAAACAATGGGGGAACCCTTACTTAAATTCTTGCATCAAAATAAGCTAAGCCTAACCATGCAGAAACTAACCACGCAGACATGGCCCATGCAAACAGACTTCGTGAGGCCCACCAAGACGGCTCGTCCGTAAGAACCCTCGAGCAGGCTCCGCCGCCCCGAGGGCACGCTCCTCCTCGAACGGACTCCGCCCCCGTTCGAGGGGCAACCCCCTCCCTCGAACGGGCTCCGCCCCGTTCGAGGGGCGACCCTTCCCTCGAGCGGTCCCGCCCCGCCGAGGGCGCGCTCCCCCCCCGAGCGAGTCCCGTCTCGCTCGAGGGTCCGCTCCGCCCTCGGCCGGGGCCCGCCACGCTCACGGGCGCCCGCGCGCGTGCGCCGCCCCCGTACTTGGGCATGTAACGCCCCGACGCCGCGCAGACGGCGTCATCATGCGCCCGGGCTCACGCCCCCGTGCCGCCGCACCAACTCCCCAGGGAGGAGCCCATCCCCGCTACCGTGGGATGGACCGTGCGCACGGCCGGTGTCGCGCCCGTGACACCGTGCGCCCGCTACCGTACGGCTAACGCGCCCGACCCTCGAAAGGGGGCCGGCGCACCCTCGACTCCACTTTCCCGTGACCCCGCAGTTAGGGTGAGGGGCGCTAGGCCGGTGGGCGGCCATCCCGGCCACCGTAACGGCGCGGCCACCGTACCCACGCGTGCGGGCGCACGCGTGACTCCGCAGCGCACGCCCGAACACCGGCAAAGCAACCACTCCACCACCGCAGCTCATTGGGAAGGAACGCCGTTCGCCCGCTCCCCGTACCCCGTACCGCCCATCATCGCACCTCCCCTCGAAGCCTATCGTGGACGCCATCGCCATCCGCCGCCTCCTACCCCTCGAACCGCCACCGTTCGGGTACGAGGTAGGCCATCATGGCCGGATCGCGCGAAGATCGACCGGACGGCCGCCCGCTCTACACCGTAGCACGACGTGCTCCCACACGTAGCTAGGTAGCGCGGCGTGCGTGTAACTCGCCGCCCCCCTTGGCCTATAAAAGGGGAGGCGAGCCCCCAGCCGCGGGGGGGACGAATTCAGAGGAACACAGCGCACCGTGCACTCACTCTCTTATTCTCCCACAACATCTCCAGCCACTCACCCAGGGACTTGGAAGCCACCATTCCTCTCCCGCCTTGCTTGTACTTGCCCCACTACAAGCACCCCCGGTGCTGAGCAATATAGTGCCACGAGCACGCCCCTGCTGGACGTACGGCCCCCTCGGCCGGAACCAGGATAAAATCTTGTGTCATTTGTTGCTTAGCATCGACCATTGAGGGATAGACCTAGGCGTTATCTACTGGTTAGTGTCGGGACCATATTCCGCACCGACAGTTGGCGCCCACCGTGGGGCAAACGAGCGCCTAAGGTCATTTCGCTAACTCCCTCCATGGTGATTCGCACCGAGTACCGTAGCACCCGCTACAACATGGGTAGCTCGGACCCTCTTCCGGCCGGGTTCGAGATCCGCTTCGGGGACTTGAACTTCCAGGCCACGGGGAACGGCTATCTCATGCGCCTCACCAACCGCGAGGAGCTCCGCGCGCGCCGCGAGGCCGGGGTCCGCTCCGGTCTCCGCCGCACGCACGACACCGGCGCGTGTGCACCCGCAGCACGGATGCCGCGGGCCCGTCGACGCCGCGACGCCGTCGCCGCTCCGGCCACGCTCCCGCCGGGCGCGGTCCGAGCGGCGGCAAGCCGAGCGCGCCGCCACCCAACGCGGTGCGCCCACCATCACAACAGCCGCCACCGTCCCAGCAGGACCGCGTGCGGCTCTCCCGGACCACGCATCCCCATCGGGCTGCGTGGCGCCACTACGGCCCACAACGCCAACGTCAACACGACAATGCGCAGGGTTCCGCCTGGTCGGCACGTCTTCGTCGCCAGGGATCCCCGGCACTTCGGCCAGCGGACGAGTCGTCCCTGGGCTCCGTCGACGCGATGCCACCCGCCAACCGACACGGGTACGCGGAGTGGGGACTTCTCCCGCGTGCCGGACCCGGGGCCGCGTTCGGGCGCTTCCTCGACGCCGCGGACCACCGGGTTTGGTCGCTCCGACGACTCCAAGCACCGGGAGCTACGACCCCACGCGGGAGTGCTGCGCCGTCATCACCAACGACCCGCAAACGCCGCCGGTGCGGCGGGTGCCGAGACGGGGAAGTCACGCCCGCCCCCGGGGATCGCCACGCGCCCGGCCGCGGGGCCGAGCGCTCCCCGCCGGGGCCGACGTCGACGCACGCCCGGCCCAAGCTCGCGAGCTCGAGGCCAAGCCGCGCGAGGAGTACCGGACGCGGCGGCTACTCCGCGCCTCGATGGCGGGGGAGGCCTCTGCGCGCGGCGAACGCGCGCGGGAGCTGGGCCGACAGGTCCGTGACCGCCTCAACCCCGTCCCCAACATCGACAACGCGGATACGCCACCAAGGGCGAGCCAAAAGCTCATCGCCGCCGCGACGTTGCTACGCGCCATGCCGGCACCCTCAACCCCCGAGGCTCGAGACATGCACCGCGAGGTGCAGACTCTCCTTGAGCAAGCGGCCGTCCAGCAGGCCGAGAGCTCGCCCCTCACGCATCCGCCAACAGGGGGACGCACGAGGAGATGATCCTGCACCGGGAGGCGAACCCTCGGTGCACGTAGGTCAACCTGCTGACCAGGGACGCACGCCGGCCAAGGAACGGCTCCTTGACACGCGCAGGGCGCTGGATGGCGATGCCCGCAACGTCATCAACGCCAGGCGCACCAGCAAGGCGGACGCGCGGGCGGCTAGGGGCTACCACCCTCGAAGGGGTGGGCGCTACGACAGCGGTGAGGATCGCTCCCCGACGCCGGAGCCCCCGGGCACCCGCGTGTTCAGCCGGGAGATCCGCACGGCACCGTTCCCCCCGCCGCTTCCGTCAACCCTCGACGATCGTCAAATACAACGGGGAGACGGACCCTCGTGTCTGGCTCAACGATTATCGCCCGGCCCGCCACCGGGCGGGGCCACCAACGACGAAGTAATCATCCGCAACTTGCCCCCGCATCCGGGCGACGCGGCCCGACATGGCTCGAGCACTTGCCCGCCGCCCGCATCCATAGCCGGGACGATCCGGTCCACACCTTCGTGGGCAACTTCCAGGGCACGTACGTGCGCCCCGGGAACTCCCGGGATCCGCGCTCCCGGACGCGAGGCCGGCGAGTCGCTGCGGGACTTCATACGGCGCTTCTCCAAGCGCTGTACAGAGCTCCCCAGCGTGGCACAGTCCGAGATCGTGCACGCGTTCCTCGAGGGCACCACGTGCCGGGACCTTGTACGCGAGCTGGGACGCAGCCCGCCCACGGACTCGAACGAGCTGTTCGACATTGCCACCAGCTTCGCCTCCGGAGAGGAGGCCGTGGGGGCAATCTTCGACGGCAAGAAGGGCAAGCGCTCCGAGGACACGCCCGCGGAGGGCAGCGGGTCCAAAGATCCGCGCCGCAACGACAAGCGGGGCAAGAAGGGGAAGAAGCCGCGCCGCGAGGCGCGCGAGCAGGGGCGCAACGGCGGCAACGCCGAGGCCCTCGCTGTTGACCCGGCCCGACGGGCCCTCGACCGGCTCCTCGAGGCCCGGGGGTGTTCGATGACATGATGAAGAAGCCATGCCCCTACCACAAGACCCCCGTAAACCACACTCTTGAGCAAAGGCGACATGCTCAAGAAGTTCTATGGCCGTGCCGCCGCGAAGGAGGCAGAAGCCAAGAAGGATGGGGGCGATGGCGACGCGGGTGGTTTCCCCGCCGTCGAAAATGTCTTCCTCATCTTTGGGGGACCTACTGTCGACATGTCGACCCGGCGCAAGAAGAAGGAGCGGCACGAAGTCCTCGCCGCAGAGGGCACCTCCGGCCTTTCTCAACTGGTCGAAGGATGCCATCACCTTTAGCCGGGATGATCACCCAAATCGCATCCCGAACCCGGCCGCACCCACCGGTGGTCGATCCCATCATTGGCAACGCCCGGTTTTCGAAGGTCCTTATGGACGGAGGCGTAGCCTCAATATCCTCTTCGCGCATACATTGCGCCCGATGGGGATTGGGTCGGACCCGGGCCGCGGCCCGAAGCACGAAGCCGTTTCACCCGCATCGCGCCCGCAAGCGGTGTTCAACCCCTCGGCGCATCGATCCGCCCGTCCGGTTCGGGACCCCCAAGAATTTCCGCAAGGAAACCCTCACCTTCGAGGTGGTGGGATTCAAAGGGGCCTACCATGCCATCCTTGGGCGACCATGCTATGCCAAGTTCATGGCGGTCCCCAACTACACGTACCCGAAGATGAAGATGCCGGTCCAAACGGCGTCATCACCGTCGGGTCATCGATCGAGCATGCATTCGACTGCGATGTCGAATGCGTGGAACATGCAGAGGCGCTAGCGCTGGATGAAGCGCTGGTGAACACACTGGAGAAGATGGTCAACGACGACCTCAGCTCCGCCGCCAAGCACGTCGGCACGTTCGAGGCCGCCGAGCAAACCAAAGGGGTCCCCCTCGACCCATCGGCCCCCGAGGGCAAAGCATTGAGGGTCAGCTCGACCCTCGATCCTAAATAGGAAGCAAGTGCTCGTCGACTTCCTCCGCGCCAACGCCGACGTCTTCGCGTGGAGCCCCTCGGACATGCCGTGCATCCCGAGGGAGGTCGCCGAGCACTCCCTTGATATCCTCGCCTAACGCCGCGCCGTTCGGCCAGCCGGCCGCGCCGCTTCGACGAGGAACGGCGACGGGCGATCGGAGCGGAGCCGCGAAGCTCCTCGAGGCCGGATTCATCAAGGAAGTGTTCCACCCTACGTGGCTAGCTAATCCCGTGCTTGTAAAAAAGAAAAATGGGAAGTGGAGGATGTGTATTGACTACACCCGGCCTCAATAAAGCATGTCCAAAGGTTCCTTTTCCTTTGCCACGTATAGATCAAATCGTTGATTCAACAAATCGGGTGCGAACTACTCCGTTTCCTTGATGCCTATTCGGGATATCATCAAATAAAAATGAAGGAGTCCGACCAGCTCGCGACTTCGTTCATCACACCGTTCGGACGTTCGTTACGTCACGATGCCTTTTGGCCTCGTAAACGCGGCGCAACATATCGCCGCCGCATGCAAGCACGTTTTTGGGGACCATATCGGGCGGACGGTCGAGGCTTACGTGGACGACATCGTCGTCAAGACCAGGAAGGCGACGACCTCGGTTGGCGATCTCGCATCGCGTTCACCGCCGCGCGGGCCAACGGGGTCAAGCTCAACCCCGAAAAATGTGTCTTCGGAGTGCCGCGGGGCATGCTCCTAGGATACATCGTCTCCCGGCCGGGGAATCGAGGCCAACCCCGAAAAGGTCGCGGCCCTCGAGCGAATGGGTCCACTTCGGGACCTCAAAGGGGTGCGTAAGGTGTTGGGGTGCCTTGCCGCCTTGAGCCGCTTCGTCTCGAGGCTCCTGGAGAAGGGTCCGCCCTCTACCGCCGCTCAAGAAGCACGAACGCTTCTCTTGGACCGCCGAGGCCCAGGAAGCGCTCGACAAGCTGAAGGCGTCTCTGACACACGCCCCAATCCTTACGCCGCCGCGAGACGGCGAACCCCTCCAACTCTACGTGGCCGCAACCACCCGTGGTCGGGCCGCCGTGATCGTTGTGGAGCGCACGGAGGAAGGGCATGCCTTGCCCGTGCGGAGGCCGCCTACTACATCGCGAAGTCCCCGTCGGACACGAAGACGCGCTACCCCCGTGTCCGTGCCGTTGTATGCGGTAGTCCCCGCGCGGCGCAAGCTCCGCCACTACTTCGAGGCCCACCCGGGGCCACGCGTGGTCTCTTCCTTCCCGTTGGGAGAGATCATTCGCAACCCCGACGCGGCAGGCAGAATTGCCAAGTGGTCCGTGGAGTTGATGGGCGAGACGCTCGCCTACGCTCCGCGCAAAGCCATCAAATCGCAAATCCTAGCCGATTTCGTCGCTGAGTGGACGGACACGCACCGCCGCCCCCTCGCATCCGAGCAGAGGCCGGACTCTGTTCTTCGACGGCTCGGTGATGAAGACAGAGCGGGCGCGGGCCTCGCTCTTCGTGTCACCCCTCGGGAGCACAAGCGCTACGCAAGGCGTCTCCACTTCCCCGCGTCCAACAATATGGCGGAATACGAGGCCCTTCTCTCGCGGCCTCAAAATCGCCATTGAGTTGGGCATCAAGCGCCTCGACGTGCGAGGGGATTCGCAGCCTCGTGATCGACCAAGTCATGAAGAACGCGAGCTGCCACGACGACAAGATGGAGGCCTACTGTAAAGCCGTGCGGGCCCTCGAAGACAAGTTCTACGGCATCGAGCTTAATCACGTACCCCGCCGATACAACGAGGAAGCGGATGAACTTGCCAAGATCGCGTCCGGCGGATCACCGTTCCCCCCCGAACGTTTCGCGCGCGACATCGCGCAGCCCTCGGTCACCTTCGAGCCTTACCCCTCGAGCGACGGCGGACCCTGGGGCTCCCTTGAACCCATCGGGTGCGGAACCCATGGAAGAGGACCCCTCGAACGAGGCGTACGTGCTCTCCCTTCTCGAGGGGTACGGCTCCCACGAGGCCGTCGCGATGGATATCGAGCCGGCTCCCCGTCCGGCGGACCGGCGGGAGAAGTACATCGCCCGGATTGCTCGAGGGGAACTCCCCGCGTACCGGCCACGCCCGGCGCATCGCCAGGATGGCCAAGTCATTCACCCTCGTCGACGGCGAGCCGTACAAGCGCGCCGCGTCGGGGCATCCTCCGCCGGTGTATACCCATTCCCGAGGGGCGCGAGCTCCTACGGGACATCCACGCAGGATCCGTGGCCACCACGCCGCGCCGCGCACCCTCGTTGGCAACGCGTTCCGCCAAGGCTTCTATCGGCCCACCGCGGTCGCGGATGCCGCCGAAATAGTGCGCACCCGCGAAGGGTGCCGCTCTACGCCCGCAAGACCAATTTGCCCGCTCACGCCCCTACAAACGATCCCCCGTGACATGGCCGTTCGCCGTGTGGGGGTTGGATATCGTCGGCCCCCGCGCGAAGGCGCCGGGGCTTCACCCACCCGCTTGTCGCGATTGACAAATTCTCCAAGTGGGTGGAGGTGCGCCCCATCACGAATTTGAAGGCCGAGCAGGGCGGTCACGTTCTTCACCGACATCGTCTACCGCTTTGGAGTGCCAAACTCCATCATCACGGACAACGGGTCCCGCTCCACGGCCGGAAGTTCTTGGAGTTCTCGCGACAAGTTCCACATCCGCGTGGATTGGGCAACCGTGGCACACCCACGTACCAACGGCCAAGTGGAACGCGCCAACGGCATGATTCTACGGGGCCTCAAGCCCCCCGAATTTTTGACCAGCCTCAACAAACGGCCGAAATGGCTCCAAGAACTACCAAAGCCAGTGTGGAGCCTAAGGACCACCCCGCGCAGCCACCGGGTTCACACCGTTCTTCCTAGTTCATGGCGCGAGGCCATCCTCCCCACGTATCCGGAATACGGGTCGCCCAAGGTTCGAGGCTACAACGAAGATGCTAACCAGCCGAGCCCGCGAGGACTCACCGGACCGCCTAGACGAAGTACGCCTCGTGGCGTTGATGCACTCCGCGAGGTATCAACAGCCCCTACGACGCTACCAAGCACGCAAGATACGTCGAGGGATTTCGCCGAGGGGGATTTGGTCCTAAGGCTACGCCAAGACAATCGAGGGCGCCACAAGCTATCGCCCCCATGGGAGGGACCCTACGTCGTGGTGAAGGTGCTCAAACCGGCACGTACAAGCCGGCCAACGAGGACGGCGAAGAACTCACCAACGCTTGGAACATCCAACAGCCTACGTCGCTTCTACCCTTAGCTAGGATTTCCAAGTATTTTCTCGTTGTAAAAACGCACGGCCAACGCCCCCGCTTGGTGTCACCTATGTAAATACTCTAAGTAGAATAAAAGGGCAACTCGGCTTTCCCCCGAAACCCAAGTTACCCTCGGGGCTACCGCGGGGGGGCACCCCCCCCCCCCCCAAAATGGTCCCATTTTTCGCGCAAAAATAAAAAAAAAAAAAAACGACTCACACGCGCTAAGTTTGTTTCCTACTTCAACCTCGAGCCATGTTTCGAACAGGCGCGGTGGCACACCGGAAGGAGCGCGCGAGCCGAGACGCCCTACGCCGCGTGGCTATGGCCCGTCTCTCTCGCCTCCAACCCGCGGGCCCCCCGCGAAAAACGAACTCCCCTAACTAGAATCTACTCGTGAAGAAGGAGAAACAAAAAGCGTAATAAGCAAACAATTTCACTTACAAGCAACTATCCATGATTCATGAGATGACTTGTTTATTTACAAGAGGCCACGAGGCCGACCCGATACACATAAACAAAAAACGGCCCGCCGCCTGTGTGCTTTCAAAGGCGGATGGAGCGGCAAAGATCGGGGGCGTCCGGGAAGAGAAATTCTTCGAAGGCCTCGGCAAGCGACCCGGCGGCGGCGCGAACAAGCGCGTCCGCGCGCTCCATGGCCACCTCGTCCTCGACGCCCTCGGCACGATGTAGCCCTCCGCCACCGCCTCGAGGTTGACCTCGTAGTGGGATCGCACCACTCCGAGGGCCTTCTCGCACGCCTAGGTGCAACGCCCGCCGCATCCGCTCCGTGACATGGCCGCCGAGGGCGCGTAGGCGACCGGCCGCCGAGCCGCCGGCCCGGGGCCTCGCCTTCCTCGACGACGCGACAGTCGCGAGGGCCGCGTCCCGCGCCCCCCCCGCAGCCTCCCCGCTCCGAGGAGTTGTAAGAAGCCCGCAGGGCCTCGCCCGCCCCGCTAGCCGTGTCCCGTGCGTGCGCAAGCCCGGAATCAACAAGACGACAAGAAATCGAAAGGGGAAGCGAACCCTCTAAAGCAAAAAACCAACAAACGGAGTCGAAAAGTCTCACCCTCGACTTGCTTCTTCTCCAAACCGAGGTCGCGGCGTGCGGACTCGAGCTCCGACTCGAGACGCCGGACGGCCTCGCCTTGCTCACCCGAGGGCCGCCCTCCTCGGCCGGCATTGCCGATGCCGAGCGTGAGCGCTTCATCCTCAACCTTGGAGAATGCGGCGTTCCGCTCCTCCGGGCCGACTTCTCCGTCGTTTCGCGAGCAACGCGCTCCCCCGCTCCGCCGCCGTTCGGCGTCGGCGAGGGCAGCCCGCTCTTGCCGGAGCCGCCCCTCGCCCCCCCCCGCGCGGCGACGCGCCCCCGCCGAAGCCGCTCCTCGGCCGACGACGAGGGCCGCAGCCCTTGGCGTCGAGGGCGGCCTTCGTGTCATCGGCCTCCTTGGCGCGCCGCTCCGCCCCCGCGCGCCCGCTCCTCGCCCGGCGCCGCCGCGCCCGCGCCCTCGAGCGACGTGCGGAGCTCCCCGGTCTCGGCGCGAGCGGTGGCCACCTCCGCCTCCCGTGTGGCGGCCGCCGTCCGCGTCTTGTCCGTGTCCTCACGCGCGTTCCACGCCGCCCCTCGTCGCGATCGACGAGGGCCGCGCGGATCCGCCGAGGCTCGCGTGACGCGCCGTGCCCCCGCCCCGAGCTCTCGGGGAGCACGTCGCACCACGCCATCGCCCGCACACCCGCCCACCGTCCGGCGTCCCGAGAGCTTCCGCAAGCGCGTCGAAAGCGCCGCATCGCTCCCGGAGCCGGCGGGCCTCGGTGTTCACCCTCGGTCGAACGCGCCGTACTTCTCATGGGCGCGGCGCTCGAGCTCCCCGGCATCCACACATCGAGCCTCGTAAGCGCCAAGTCTTGAATGCGCACGCGAAAACGAAAAAGGAAGGGAGAAGAGCAACCGTGGCTCACCCGGAAGACGATCCAGGCCGGGCCGCCGTGGGACCCGCGCCGCCCTCGTTCAACGCGCGGTTGAGCGTGGCGCCGTGGCTCCGAGCTCGCCCCAAAGCTCCCGCTCCCCCCGGCGCCGCAAACGCAGGGGGATCCTCCACGGCCCCCCCCCCCCCCACCCGGGCGGGGCGGCCGACGTGGGAGGACGAGGCCCCAGCACCGTGCCCTTGACCCCCCACCGTCGGTGACCCTCGCGCCGCCCTCACGAGGGCCCCCTCCCCGGGGCTCGGGGAGGTCGTGGGCCGCCCGCCCACCGGTTCCACCCGGCGGCGGGGAGTCATCCGAGAGCTCCACCACCTCCGCCCCCGGAGACCGCCGGCGGGGAGGAGCCGCCCCCGCTCCGCCCCCGCCGGCGCCTCCACCCCCGCGCCTCCGCGGCCACGGCGCCCGTCGTGGCGCCGTCGCCGCCACCTCCGTCCGTGCCGCCGCATCCGCGGGCGCTCCCGCAGCTGCGCCCGCTCCGCCTCCCTCCGCAAAGGGCCGCCGCCGCGGCGGCACCTCCACCGTAGCCACCGCCGCGGCCCGCGCCTCCGTGGCGACCGGCGCCGGCCGCCCCCGGGCGACCCCCCCGGCCGCGCCGCGGCGGCCGATCCGCCGGCCGGGGCCTCGAGGCCCCGGCCCGGCCTTGCGAGCTCGTGCCCGCCGCCGCGCCCGTCCCTCGGGCGCGACCCCCTCGACGAACGCCGCCGGTGGGGATCGACGCGTCCGTCCCCGCACCTTGGCCGGTGCAAGAGGAGGGACGGTTGGCACCGCCCCCGCGCAAACACGAACGGAGGGTTAGAGCATCTAATAACCAGCAAACTAAAGCCAAACAAAGGAAGAACAGTTCCTTACCTCGCGGAGGAAAAGGCCCGCTTCCTTTTCCTCGAGGCCTCCGACGAGGCCGGCGCAGGGGCCGCGCCGCCGCGCCGCCTCCCCGATGGCGCCGCCGCACGCGCGGGCATGCCCGCCCTCACGCGTGGGCGCGCCCGATGCCGCACCCCCCCGATGACGCCACCGCGCGCGGGGGCACACTAGCCCCGCGCGCGGCGCGCCCGCCGACGCGCCCCTCGACGACGACGCCGCTCGCGCGGACGCGCTCCCCCGCCGCGCGCGGGCACGCTTGACGCGCGCGCGCAGCACGTCCGCCGCGCGCGCCTCCGTGGCGCGCGCCGGCACCGCCGCGCGCGTGCCGCCCCCGACGATGATTGCTCGGCGACGGCGCCGTGCGCCCACCCCAGTGCAAAGCCGCCCCCCGACGCCGCGCGGGGTTCCGGCGACGGGGGCGCAGGCCGCCACCGTCCGAGGGGCCCTCCCCCTCGTACTCTTCCTCCTCGTCCTCGCTCCGAGGACGAGGGCTCCTCGATGTCCGGGGAGGAGAGCCCCGCCTCCTCCCGCCGCCGGTACTCCGCGGACCGTGCGTCGCGCGCGCTTGGCGACGCCCCGGCGTGCTCCCTCTTGCGCGCCGCCCGCTCCCCGGCCGCTCCCGCCGCGCCGCCCGCCAAGCGCACGGGAGTCGGGGGTGGGCGGAACGGACTTGGCGATGTTGAACTCCACCACCGCGCACAAGAGTGACAATGGCGGATCGGAGACGAAAGCAAGACCAAGAACTAAAACGAGATCGGGAACCCAACTCACCCGCGGGCCGAAGGGGAGCATCTCGACGTCCCACGGGTCCGGCCCCTCGGGCCGCGGCGGCGTCCGGGTGTCGACGGCACTCCGCGCCCCGGTGAGCGCATACGGCCGCTCAAGGAGCGTCGGGAGCATCCGCGACCTCGCCAGGTCGATGGGGTTGGCCGCCTCCGTCATCTCGAAGATGCAGAGCGGCCTCTCCATCGTGGGCATGACCCGCCGATGGTGGAGGAAGGCGAGGACGCCCATCGCGGTCACCCCCGTGCTTCCTCGCCCGCTCCAAAGGCGCCCAAAGACCGACTCGCCGCGCCCCGGCCGGGGCGTGGACACCCCGTAGCCCCAGGAGCTAGGCCTCTCCTTGAACACCCGGCCGGTGTAGGGGGGAAGGCCGGGCTCGGCGTTGCGCAGATAAAACCATCCCCGCTCCCAGCCGGCGTTGTTCGTCGTCATGGTGCAGGGGATGTAGACGTTCTTGAATTGCCCCCGCAGGGAGCGACATCCCGCCACGCGCGCACCGCGCGGCGGGTCCTTGGCTCCGTCGTAGGCTGCGTAAAGAGCTCCCCGCGGAAGAGGTGTACCCAGAGTTCCCAGTTGACTGGGATCCCCAGGTACCCTTTCGCGTACGCCCACGAACGTGGCCGCCTGCGAGATCGCATTGGGGGCGAAGTTGTGCAACTCCACCCCGTAGTAGTGGCACATTGCCCGCATGAATGTGCTCGCCGCCGCGTTGAAGCCACGCTCGTGATAGCGGAGGAAGCTCACCACGTAGCCCCTCCCGGCGGGTTGGGCTCGCGGTCCGCGCCGGCGGCACGATCCATTCCGCCGGCGCCCATCTTCGTTGGCCGCCAACAAAGCCGGCGGCGACCGCCGCCCAAGGCGAGCCGGGTCACCGTGGACCTCTCCCTGTGCGTATGGCTCCAAGATCCTAAGGGGAGGCCGAGGCGGCGCCATAGAGAGGACGAATGCGAAGGCGGAGGACAAGGAAGCGAGGAAAAAGCTCTAAGCGGGCCGAGACCGCGCGCGGCGAGAGCGAGGCGAAGGCGAAGGGACGGGGGGACCGAAAGTGGTAAGGTGCCAAGGTAAAAAACCGCCGTCCACTCCTCCCCGCGCTTTATAGGCGGCGGGCGAGTTCTCCGAGCGGACACCCCGCCGCATTAACCGGCAGAATCTTTCCATCGCGTCGACGGCGGGCCCCACCACGACCGCAGCCGGCTCTAACACCGCAGCGGGTCATCATTACGGCGAGGAACGGCCGCGACCGAGGCAAAACCGTCACATCCGCCCGCCGCGCCGCCCACTACGCGCGCGCGCGCGCGCGCGCCGCCTAAAAAGGCGCGCCCGCGCCGCAAGACCGCGGCCACGACCGCAAGGCACCAAATGCCCGGCCCCTTGCCAAGCAAGGAGAGCCCTCGAGCGAGGCGAATCCTCGGCTCGAGACAAAGGCGACCCTCGATGGGATGACGGCGTGAGAAGGTCGCCCGGACCTCGCTCGGTGTAGAGCAGGCACCGCGGCACCCATGCCACGTGAAGCCCTCGAGTGGCGTGACTCTCGGCTCGAAACAGAGGCGACCCTCGACGGGATATCGCCGTGAGAAGGTCGTCCGGACCCGCTCGACGTAGAGCGCACCACCACGGGCACCCATGCCACGTAGGACCCTCGAGCGGCATGACCCCCAACTCGAGACGATGTCAACCCTCTAAAAGAAGGCACGCGCGTAAGAGGACCGCCCAGGTCACGCTTGAAATAGAGCGACACCGAAAGCACTCATGCCGCGCCGTGCCGCCAACAAGCACCTCGAGGGCCGGCACGTCCGTACCCCTCGACGGCCGCAAACGCGAAAAGACGGGGCTGTCCATGCACGGCCCCGCACGGCCTTACTGATCAGAGGTTCGAAGCCTGACCCTCGACGGGTTCGAACAGGCGCCCCGCATCACGCAGTTAGGGACGACGAGGGCACGCGCATTCGAGCCGTTCCTCGAGCCCGTCGGCTCGAGGGTGCCCCACGTGTCGTGTTCGAGAGCCGCCGAGGGCGCCTAGCCGGGGGATCCCACCGAGGGAGAGCTTCCGCGCCCTCGGTCCCCGCCGAACGGGACCGAGCCCCACCTAGCAAACCCACGCAAGCGCTTCCATGGACGTGTCTCCGACCGCGCAGCCCTACCCTTATCGAACGGGGCATGGACGTCCACTTGAACCACCCGCTAGCGCCTCGATGAGGAATCCGCGATTCGCGACCCGCTCGATGGGAGTCGTGGAAACCTCACCCTCCGTCCCGCGGAGGGACGGCGAGGGCGCGATAAAAAACAAGTCGTCGGGCTCGACCCGATCGCCTCGAACAGCCAAGGCTCGGGGGCTTGACGCACGGCTACACCTCCTTGGAATTGCACCCGCCGGGAGACAAGGACAGGGGAGCGTGCACCCCCGATGCCGCCGAAATACCGCCGATGCCGGTTGGCATATGTGCCACGCCTTTCCGACCGAATTGCTCGCGGTTAACCCCCCCGCAGGAGAGCCCACACCCCCCGCAGGCTTCGGGGCTAGACCCGCGGGTCCGCCGACGCGGCCCCACGGAAAGCGTTCGCAAACAAGGAGGGAAGAACGTCCTATCGCAGGTTCCAGCATCCGCGGGAGCCTCAATGGCAAACCCGCATGCTCGGGGGCTACCGTCGGGGACCGCCCTAGGGGTCCCCTCAAACAATGGGGGAACCCTTACTTAAATTCCCGCATCAAAATAAGCTAAGCCTAACCATGCAGAAACTAACCACGCAGACATG
The DNA here is from genome assembly GCA_947561735.1 of Cenchrus americanus. Taxonomy (NCBI): domain Eukaryota; kingdom Viridiplantae; phylum Streptophyta; class Magnoliopsida; order Poales; family Poaceae; genus Cenchrus; species Cenchrus americanus. The sequence goes on from OX387240.1 coordinate 201,944,066, forward strand.
GCCCATGCAAACAGACTTCGGAGGCCCACCAAGACGGCTCGTCCGTAAGAACCCTCGAGCGTGCTCCGCCGCGCCCGAGGGCACGCTCCTCCTCGAACGGACTCCGCCCCGTTCGAGGGGCAACCCCCCTCCCTCGAACGGGCTCCGCCCCCGTTCGAGGGGCGACCCTTCCCCTCGAGCGGTCCCGCCCCGCTCGAGGGCGCGCTCCCCCCTCGAGCGAGTCCCGTCTCGCTCGAGGGTCCGCTCCGCCCCCCGGCCGGGGCCCGCCACGCTCACGGGCGCCCGCGCGCGTGCGCCGCCCCCGTACTTGGGCATTTAACGCCCCGACGCCGCAGACGGCGTCATCATGCGCCCGGGGCTCACGCCCCGTGCCGCCGCACCAACTCCCCGTGGAGGAGCCCATCCCCGCTACCGTGGGATGGACCGTGCGGTACGGCCGGTGTCGGCCCGTGACACCGTGCGCCCGCTACCGTACGGCTAACGCGCCCGACCCTCGAAAGGGGGCCGGCGCACCCTCGACTCCACTTTCCCGTGACCCCGCAGTTAGGTGAGGGGCGCTAGGCCGGTGGGCGGCCATCCCCGCCACCGTAACGCGCGCGGCCACCGTACCCACGCGTGCGGGCGCACGCGTGACTCCGCAGCGCACGCCCGAACACCGCAAAGAACCACTCCACCACCGCAGCTCATTGGGAAGGAACGCCGTTCGCCCGCTCCCCGTACCCCGTACCGCCCATCATCGCACCTCCCCTCGAAGCCTATCGGGGACGCCACCGCCATCCGCCGCCTCCTACCCCTCGAACCGCCACCGTTCGGCACGAGGTAGGCCATCATGGCCGGATCGCAGCGAAGATCGACCGGACGGCCGCCCGCTCTACACCGTAGCACGACGTGCTCCCACACGTAGCTAGGTAGCGCGGCGTGCATGTAACTCGCCGCCCCCCTTGGCCTATAAAAGGGGAGGCGAGCCCCCGCCGTGGGGGGGGGGGGGGGGACGAATTCAGAGGAACACAGCGCACCGTGCACCCACTCTCTTATTCTCCCACAACATCTCCGCCACTCACCCGTGGACTTGGAAGCCACCATTCCTCTCCCGCCTTGCTTGTACTTGCCCCACTACAAGCACCCCCGGTGCTGAGCAATATAGTGCCACGAGCACGCCCCCGCCGGGACGTACGGCCCCCCTCGGCGGGAACCAGGATAAAATCTTGTGTCATTTGTTGCTTAGCATCGACCATTGAGGGATAGACCTAGGCGTTATCTACTGGTTAGTGTCGGGACCATATTCCGCACCGACAACAAAAGTTGCTCATTTTTCCCCACATTGCATTCAATTACTGGCATTTCAAATTCTGAGGTTTAAACCCTCAAAAACCCAGTCAAAGCTCTGCTGAACAGTTTGACCGAAACATAAAAATCTGCAACTCCAAGCGAGAGTATCTCCAAATCAGTTGAGATTTTGATATGTCGGCCTTTATGAAAGTTGGAGAGGGTTATCTGGTCTACAACTTTCGTATTTGGCGAATTTGAACTTTAGTTCAAAGTTTTTGAGTTTGAATCGGTCAAAGGGGGGCCTCAGCAAAACGAAAATAGGCTGGAAAGCCGGAGCGCGCTCTGCGCGCGACGCCGCGCCGTCGGCGCCGCGCGCGTGCCCGCGCTAGGCCCACACCTCCCGTTGTCCGTACGCCATCACGGCATGGACCACGCGTTGGCCATCTTGGTCGGGCCCACGCCCACGCGCACACGCGCGCCGCGCGCGCGCCGCCGGCCGAGCCGCGCCGTTCGGCCACCGTCGCCGGCCACGTGCCGCGCCCCGCGCGCCGCGGCCCGCCGGCCGAGCCGGTCGGCGTGCATGCGCGCCAATAGGCCCGCCCCGATGCCCCATGCCCTTCTTCTCCCTCGCATTCGCCCGGCGCAGCTCGCAGCCGCCCCCACCACGCCCGCCGTCACCGCTGGCCGAAGCTCGCCGGTGCGCCCCACTATCCACCGCCCCTCCTCGAATTCAAGCACCACATTAGCCTCCACCCGCACCCCTTGGACCCTCCCGTGCACATGCATTGGCCGGCCGACCCACCTGCTCGCCGGCATTGCGGCTGCAGCGGCCGACCGCCGCCCTCATCGCCACCGACCGTAGCCGGAGCCGTTTCCGGCCAAGCCGACCCCACCAACCGACCGAGGGTGAGTCCAAACCCCACCCTAGCCGCTCACTCACCGGAGTCCTGCCCTTCCTCACCACCGGCCGGCCTTGCTCCGCCGCCGGGGACCTCCTTGCGAGGATTGCAATCTTTTCAGGGGCTTAAGCAAAAGAACCGGGGGTCTAACTGTAAAAGGAATCTTAGACCCTAGATTCAAAATCCTGAATCTTGTAAATTGCATAGTAAATAATAGAAAAATCAGAAAAATACAAACTCAACTGTTCTGGAATCCCTGTGGAGAAACTTAATTTTTCTAGAAAGAAAGTTTTCAAAATTCAGTGTAGTTTTTAAATGATCTTGAATTGATCAGTTTGAGTAAATTTGAAATAACTTGAAATATATAAATGCAATGGATGTGAATTTTGGATATGTTGCTCTTGTTATCATTCCGGGCATTGTGTAGAAAATGGACACTTAAATCATGTGTATATTTTCAGTTATGAATTTATATTGATTTTAGCATGTTCTCCATTTAGGAATTGTTTAAAAACATCTGTTGATCAAATGCCCTCCAATTTTCTGTTGTAGCTCTGCAATGCTTAGTACTATCTGTCATAAATCAGAGATGAATTGTTGGCATCAGTAGATTGTTCTGCTAATTTATGGTGATTAGTTTGAGTTAAATTCAAATCCATATTTCTGCTGCAGTAATGGATCCCATTTTTGGTGTGTGAGCTAAATATGTCTTTATCATGTTGTGTGCCAAGTTATAGCCTCAAATCCTGTGTATATTTTAATTTGTCATTTATTCATGCTCCTAGTAGCTTAATTTTGTTGTATTTATCATATTTGTTCTGTAGCTTCGTTTTACCTCATTTTTGGTCAGTAGTTCGGTGCTGCTGATATATGCCTGCTGGTAAAGCCTCATGTTCAGTTTGCTCATATATTTACCAGAATTAATTTCCTAAGTAATCAAGACTTAAATGAATAAAATAAATGGAAAACAGAAATATTATGTTTGCAAATTGAATTCAAAGCTTGGAATTTATAAAACCATCTCTGGACAGCCCCATATCACTTTAGTGAAATTTAATTAACTAATGAACTTAGATTTGTACACAATCACCATCAAATAAGAATAAAGTTTCACACACATCCACTTATCCTTGGTGAAGAAAAGTTTATTAAAAACTTGTTAAGGTGAATATGGCCAACAAAACGCACTATGTTTATCTTTAAATTCATAATGCATCTGCATATCGTATAGAACTTCTCGACGGAAACTACGAGCTGGTGCCTAAGTCTGAAGGGGAACCAGCTGAGGGAGAAGTGAACGTGGTGGAAGTGCAGCAAGACCTGAACAAAAGTTCGGAGGATCTCGCTTCTGACTTTGCAAGTGAAGGCAAGCCCGGAGCATAACCTACTTTTGTTAACTCCTGCAATCTTTTATGTGATGCTTGTGCATTTACGTTCAGGAGTTGAATTGAAACCTTAGATGCATGATCCTAGGTTCCCATGTTCAAATACTAGCATGTCAGGTCGCTAGTTTCCATGCTTAGGACCACGGTAGAAGTCGAGTGATGACCGTCACTCGCGAGCTATAGGTCTCTTATGTTGGAATCATAAGATTGTTGAACTTATCGGCTCATGTGGTAAGAGCATGGGACCAACTCCGGTCAGTAGATGTTAGTGGTTAAGCTTTTGAACGTACTAAGCATTTGTCGGGAATGGGACCGGTAAGCCTAGTACTTTCCTAATCCGGCAAGGGAACTCTCTACCACTAAACCCGGGAGTAATCCCCAAATACTAGGTAGTGGTACATGAGTGGATCCGGGCGGTCAGATACCGTGACGGATAACCTTGTACCATGGACTGTGGACTTGATCCCGAACTGAGGACGGTTGGGAACCGCCTGGTTGGTGTATACCCCACCCCTTTGGTTTTATTTGGCATTCTTGGGGTATGCATTCTCCCGTATGTTTAGGTCCACCTTGCAAGGTTACTAATCAATCGATCGTCGGTCTCTCACTGTTACTTGAGACTGCTTAACCATTCACTCTATGTCCCTTAGTGATGGAATTGAGAAGGAATTTGTATACTTGTTTAATTTGTATTGTACAACTCATGCTTGAATTAGTTGGCTAATCTAGTAGCCTTGTAGGAGCGTGGGTGTTCCTGCAAGGGTTTTTACACAGGATTTATTGGTGTGCGGGGTGTTAGTTTCAACTGGCATCGGCAATATTCCAGCCGGCCTCGGCGGTGCCGCGCGCACATACCCGGAATCATTTGCCTTCGGTGTGCCCTAGGGGCTGTAGCCATGCGTCAAGCCCCTGAGCCTGGGCCCATTCGAAGCAATCGGGGTGAGCTCTCTGACTTGGTTTAAATGCTCCCTGGCCTTCCCTCTGCGGGACGTAGGGTGAGGTCTCCGCAACTCCCATCGATCGGGTCGCGAATTGCAGATCCCTCGTTGAGTTGTTACCGGGTGATTCAAGTGGACACCCATGCCCCGTTCGATAAGGGTTGGCTCGTGGTTTGGAGACTCGTCCATGAAAGCGCTTACGCGGGTTTGCTAGGTGGGGCTCGGTCCCGTTCGCTAGGGACCGAGGGCGCAGAAGCTCTCCCTCGATGGGATCCCCCCGACTAGTTGCCCTCGTTGGCTCTTGAATATGACATGTGGGGCGCCCTCGAGCCGGTGGGCTCGAGGATAGGCTCGAATGCACGCGCCCTCGTCGTCCCTAACTCTGATCTGGGGAGCCTGTTCGAACCCTTCGAGGGTCAGGCTTCGAACCCCTAATCAGTAGGGCCACTGTGGGTTGGCAGTTGGGTGCCCCCGACTTTTTTCATCTGCAAGACTCGAGGGCTTGTGGTCGGACCGGCCCACGAGTTGCTGATCAGCAATCCTCGTGGATCGAGGGCACCTGTGCCGCCCTCTCTAGCAGAGCGGGCTTCGAGACCACTGGTCTTTAATCGCACCCTTGAGGGTCAGGCTTTTCGAGCCTCGGGCTCGGGCCACTCGAGGGTCACGCTTACTTGGTAAGGGACCGGGCCATTTAATGCCCACAGTCGCGGCCACAGTTATGCGCTGCGGGCGCGCCTTATTAGGCGTCGCGGCCGCGCGCGTGGTGGGCGACGTGGGTGGGCGGACATGATGGCCCGCCGCGGCTCTTCGGATGCCACGCCGTAATGATCGTGCGCGTGCGTGCGCCTGGCCGTTCCGGCCGTGGTGGCCCCCGCTCGTCAGTGACGGATGCCGTCACCTGCAGTTAATGCGCACCGAGCGTGCGATTCGGGGAGCACGTCTCCCATGGATCTATAAAACCGAGAGGAGGGAGGGGCGAGTTCTTTACCTCAACACTTAGCGCCCATCACCCTCGTCTTTCCTACTTCCGCTCCAGAGCACCACGCGCCCTTCCATTTTCTCCTAGCGTTCGCCGCCCATCTCTCTTCCGCTCGCTACCGCCAACTGTAATGGCGCCCCCGCAGTCGATCCAGGTGCTGGACCCGCTGCCGTGGCCCCGATCGACGGTGACGGAGTTTGCGCTGCTCGAGCTCGAGAACGGCGGCCAGCTGGCGCCGAACATGGACGGGCAACCCCCGCCGTGGATCGTCCCACCGGCGGCAGACCGGGAGCCCAACCCGCCGTTCAGCTATGTCGTCAGCTTCATCCGCCACCACGAGCGTGGCTTCGCGGCGCCGGCGAGCCGCTTCATGTGCGGGCTGTGCTACCACTATGGTTTGGAGTTGCACAACTTTGCACCGAACATGATCTCGCAGGCCAGCACCTTCGTCGGCATGTGCGAGGGATTGGTGGGGATCCCAGCTAGCTGGGATCTCTGGGTCCACCTTTTCCGCGCGGAGCTGCACATGCTCTCCACGCCGGAGCCACGGGTGCGCGCCGGCGGGATGTCCATTTCGCTGCGGGAGTCACACAGGGAACTCTACATTCCCTGCATGATGACTTACAACAACGCGGAATGGGAGCGGGGGTGGTTCTACCTTCGCAACGACGAGCCCGGCCTCCCCCTACACCGGCAAGGTTTTGAGGGAGAAGGCCGACTCTTGGTGGCACGGCCTGTCCCCGCCTTCGCGCCAGGACCGGCTGGAGTCAGCCCTTCACGTGCTGAAGAGCCTGGCGGACGTCGGGCTGGGCGCGACCTCGGTTCTCGCGAACCTTCACCACTAGCGGATCATCCCCCTCATGGAGAGGAGGCTCCGCATATTCGAGATGGATGAGACGGCCGACCCGGTGGCGCTGGCGCACTCGGGTTGGTGCACAACCGTTTCCCCCAGGAGTACGCGGCCACGAGGGCGAGGCGCGCCATTAACCTCAAGGCTGTCAAGAACAGCAACGACGACCTCTGGTCGTTCGTCATGCTTCCCGACGACCCGCTGGTGAGTGGACTCTTCCCCTTTTCCTTTATTCTTTCGCCATGTGCCGCCGTGACTCTGACGTCTCGTCCTCCCTAGAAGAGGGTGGCCGTGAACGTTGCGCAGTCCGACCCGCCCACACCCCGAGCCCGAGCGCGCGCGGTGCAGCGGCGGGAACAGGAGCGGGCGGCGTGGAAGAAGGAGCGGGGGATCCGGCTCCGGGAGCGCCGGGAGCAGAGAGACGAAGAGTTCCGGCTGCACGAGCAGCAGGGACTTTCTCCCCCGGTGATGTCGGAGTACTCGTCGGAGGAGGAAGAAGAGGAGGAGGAAGCGACGGGGGGCAGGCCCCTCCTGAGAGGTGGGAGCCTGCCCCCTTCACCGAGAGCCGCAGAGGCGGCGGAGGAACAAGGGCCTGGGGCGGGCGCGGGGCGCCCCGCCGCCGGCGGTCTACGGAGAGGCGGCGCGCGCCGCGGAGTTGCCGACACGCGCCGTGGAGGCGTCTGGAGGTGCGACGGTGAGGACCATGTGTGGTTTGAGGACCGGTGGATGGTCTCTTCCTTGTGTGATGAGTGATTGACAACGTTGTGTGGACCGATTCTTGGCTAAGTATTGCGAGGTGCGGGTTGCGGCTTGACTCGTGTTGGTGCGGGTGAAGAACAAGCGCGAAAGGTCGTTGCGGTGAGGACTCCAATTGTGGAGAAGACAAGTAGGCTTCGTTCGAGGGACCCGATGGCCGGTGGGGTCAAGTGCGGGCTGCATGGTGACATGAACAGCAAGATGAAGTCGTGGACGGTTTCTTGGTAGAGCACGAAAACCAAGGTCGAGCCGGGACTACGTGGGAGCCGAGTCATGAATGGAGATTGGCGGAGGCTACACCGAGTTCGCGGGGTTTGCAGTGGTTCACTAGAAAACCACTGGGTTACTCGGTTGAGCCACAAAACCGAGGCCGAAGACTCGACAAGGGGGTGCGGCCACCCAGGCCGGTTCAACCGCCCGGAGGGGGTGGTCGGACCGCCCGGGGTCGGTCGGATCTCCCGGCCGGTCCTAACCGCCCGGGGGCGGTCCGACCGCCCGGCCGCCGGCGCCGAGAAGCTTCGAAGCGGAGGACACGCGTCGGGATCGCAAGGCTTGCGTCGAGGCTAAGCAGGTTGCGGTCGCCGGGCATCCGTCCGATGGTGAAGACATGAAGACTTCCAAATCCGCCCTCGAGGGGCATGTATCCCTAGTTATTAGTGAAGGGTAGTTTAGTCTTTTGGGTGCCTCCATATATACTCATTGGATGGGTGGATGGCAGCCAACTCTTGGAACCCTAGCTCATTTGTTTTTCCATTTTGGTTCTCCATTTTCCTTAGGATTTTAGAGGACTAGCTTGAGAGCTTCATGTGAGATCTAGAGAGAGGGATGGATGTTTGGGTGGCAAGCTAGACCATGTACGAACCTTTCATGGCATGTATAGATGGTTCGGTGTTGTTCATCATGGTGGTTTTCTCCTCTCTTTTGTGTTGATTTTCGGAGCTCTTTGTTGGCGGTGTTTGAGGACGATTTCTTGGGGTTTTTGATGGGTATCACGTATGAGGTTCTTGTACCTCTTTGGCTGGTGACTTTCCCCCAAATCTCCTTTGAATCGGACTTGGTTTGGTGGTTTCTCGAGTTGGGCGAGTTCTTGACATAGAGAAGCAATTTCTTCGATTCCTCTTGATTGTGAGCATTTCGGGTCGATTCCTTTAAGGTAGAGGTTGCCCGGGAGGTAACCCGGCTATTCCCGAAGTTTTGCTGCAATCCGTGGAGTGATTCGGGAGATCGGGCGCGAGGAAGTTGAGGTTTGACCCGCGGGTTCGTTTTCCGGAAGGGGCGGTCTAACCGCCCTGCAGGGGCGGTCTAACCGCCCCGGGTGTTTCCGGGTCGAAGTTTTGTTTCGCCGGATTTTCCTCCGTGAGTTTGTTCGCCTTGATCGAGAGGAGCGTCCGGGTGAAATTTGGGGTCGTTCTCGTGCGGTTTGCTAGGAGTTCTTGGTTGGAGTTCGTTCTTTGGGTACGGAGGTTAGACCGCCCCCGGTAGCCGGTCTAACCGCCCCTAGGCCCCCGGGTGGAGTTTTCGTTTTCGCCAAGATTTTCCGGTAGCTAGCATGGCCTTGACCGGAGATCTTTGTTGGTGAAATCGTGGTGAGTTTTGGTGCTCGGAAGAGGCGTTTCGGAGGATTTCTTGGTTACCGGGTGGAGGCGGTCTAACCGCCCCCTATACCCGTCTAACCGCCCCCCTCGGTTAGCCGGCTTTCGAGTTGTTTCCGTTGTCGTTGCTTTGCGTGTGTGTTGTGGTTGCTTTGGTAGAGTTTGCTCCTAGGACCGGTAGCACTCCGGTTGCTACGTGTTTTTGGCAAACGGAAGGTAGAAGTGCGGAGTGTGTGATTTCGGGGGTTCGACCGAGCTAGTTCATCTTGTCGAGTTTCAATCTCCCTCGAGAAGAATTTTTATCGGCTCTCATTCACTCCCCCCTCTCTCGGTCGCCTAATCGGTCCTTCAAGTGGTATCGAGCCGGTTCGGGTCTTTGTTGACTCTAACCGGTCTAAGATCCAAGGATGGCGTACCGAGAACGGGGTTCGGGTCCTCCACACTTCGATGGCAAGAACTACCGGATGTGGAGTAAGCGGATGGGTGTGTTCCTCCGCGGAAACGGTCGAATCCTTTGGGATGTCACGGTGGACACGAGCTATGTCCAGCCGATGGACTTCCTCGCTCCGGATCAAGGGACGGATTCGACGCCAACAATAAGGCGATCGACTACTTGTTTCGTGCTTTGTGTTAGCCCTCGAGTTCGATCGGGTGCACACCGAGCACTTGGCTTGTAGGATTTGGGCGGTGTTGAAGGAGGCTCATGTTGGGAACGCCCGTGTTCGAGCACGGATGTATGCGACCTACGGAGAGAGTACGAGAACTTCACTCATCTCCCCGGTGAGTCCATCGATGCCTTGTTTCGAGAGGTTCACGGTGGTTGTGAACAACTTAAGGGCCAATGTGGACGTGCTCCCGTACGATGATCATGATAGAGCGGTCAAGCTCTTACACTCTTTGGATCGTACGATATGGGGTGGAAAGTTCGAGGCCATTGTGGAGTCGGAGAAGTATGACACTCGACCGTGAGCGAGCTGTTCTCAAAGCTCAAGTTGGCCGAGGTGGATAGGGGCATGATCGCCAAGCTCGAGGGTCCGACCGACTCCCATAGTCTCGCCCTCGTTGGTGGTTCCAAAGGAAAGGCTAACTCTAACCCATCCACCAGGATGTTCTCTTTCTCCTCTTTGATGTCTATGGCAGATGATGAGTTCGACGAGCTTGGAGAGGACGAGCTGGCGCTCCTGATGAGGGCGGTTCGAGAGGCTGCACGAGAACCGCGTGAACATGAGGAGGAACACGAGAACATGCTTCCAGTGCGGCAAGCCGGGACACTTCGTCGCCGACTGCCCGGAGAAGGCCGAGAACAAGGACAGCTACAAGCACAAGCCGAGGATGGACGGCAAGTACCATTCGAGGCGCGACCACAAGAGCAAGCACAAGAACAAGTACAAGGACGAGCGACGATCGAGGAAGAAGGAGAGCCGAGGCAAGGCCCGAGCGATGGTTGGAGCGAGCGACGTCGACTCCAGTTCCACATACTCCACCTCGAGCTCGAGTAGCAGTGAAGACGAAGGTGATCGTCGCAAGAACAAGAAGTCGTCCAAGAACCTGAGCGGGCTGAATCGCTCGCGAGAGACGGCTTCGTACCATGGCGCCGAGCTCCGGCAGCAAGAAGAGCACACAGAGTGACTTGGACTCAGAGTCCAACGACGAGGTGCGTGATGAACTTTCCTTCTTGCGCCAGGAGAATGAGAGGCTTGGCTCTTTGCTTGATAACCGTGATGACATGCTTAGAGAGGCCAAGAAAATGAGAAAAGAGCTTAGGGCTTCACTCGAGGATGCTAGGACTAGAGTGGGCGAGCTAGAGACACGGGTGCTTGATAGCAAGCTTGAGATTGATTCCCTTAAGGCTAGCCCCCGTTGTTTCGGATGAGGTTGATTGTGCTTGATTGCTCCATATTCCTTGCCGATCTTGCTTTGTTTAAGCGAGAAGCATGCCTCCAAATGTGAGGAACTAGATGTGCTTAGGGTTGAAGTGGCTGAGCTTAAGTCTAGACCTGCTTTGCTAGGTGCTTGCACTTCTTGCCCTGTTTTGCATGCTAAGATTGATGAGATGCATGCTTACACTAGTTCTCTTGAGGCTAAATTGAAGGAACCCATGCCTACATCTTGCTCTACCCGTGAAATGCATGCACCGAAAAATTTGGAACTTGCACATTATGTTGTTCGTTTCTTTGGATGAGAATGATGACTTGAGGAAGTTAATGGGTTGGTTGTCCGGTCATGAGCCTCGGTTGAGGATGATGATCGAGGTGTTTAAGAGGCGGGGATGGTGAGGGTCTTGGGGCAAACAAGGTTGGTGAGGGAAGTGGAGAGAATATCCCGCAGCCACCAAAAACCCACAAAAAATGATTTTCCTCCAAAACCCAACCATCTTAGGAACCGACTAGACACAACTCCAGCTCCACCTATATTTCCTACACCCACAAATGATCTCCGAAGGCCTATCAAGTTTGTGAGAACTTCCGGGAAAGTGTTCTTTGGGAAAGTGAGTGAAAAGGCCAGTGAGGAGAAATCGGTGGAGGAGTTGAGTGGAGAGAAACCAAGCGAGCAGCCCCAATCTAAGACTAAACCTAAGCTTGTGAGGTTCCGTTGTGGCCATTGTGGGAAAGAGGGTCACAAGGATGAGTTTTGCTTCAAGAGGAAGCGGGAAGAGAGGATGGCAAAGGAGTGGGCGAACAAGGATAGGTACAACCCTTCCCATGGTGTACCTAAGCCTCGTATGCCATTGCCCGGGGGGTACGGTGTGGTGAGAAGTGTTCCGGCATGGGGAGATGCGAGTTCCCACGGCCGAGGAGTAGTTCGGAGGGGGCGGTCGGACCGGGTTGGCTAGGCGGTCGGACGCCGTCCCGGCCCGAGGGGGCGGTTAGACCGGCCCGGCTAGGCGGTTTAACCGCCCCCCGGCACCCGGGCGGAGTGGTTTTCGAGGTGGAGAGTCGAGAGGTCTCGGTGTCCGGGAGGTGGATTTGTCGGTGGTTGGACCGGAGAGACGGCGGGTGGTGAGTTTGCTAGGCATTCTCCCCCTCGAGTTCACTACGGGGATGGGAGGAGTCGTAGCTTTGAGAAGGAGAGGAGGGACGGTCCACGGGTTGTCTTCCGTGGTTTTGGTCCTCCTCCAGGCAGTGAGGGGTGGTTTCCTCGGAGTGGTTACCGAGGTAGTGTTCGTGGTGGTAGTTATGGTAGGAAAGATGGCTTGATGTGTGCTAACCCCACTTTCGAGCAAATGGCTCGGCACCGGTTTTCCTCTTTTGGTACTAACCCCGATCTTTGAGTCGTTTGTTCGCTCACGTGCTCATTTTTGAATTTCGGGAGGGAGACTTGAAGAACATTTGGTTGATTGACTCCGGTTGCTCGAGGCATATGACCGGAGACGGGGGGTGGTTCTCAAGTCTCGTCCCGTGGTGACGAAGAGGTACATCACTTTTGGGGACAATGGGCATCGGCGTGTGCTTTCGAAGGTGAGATAAAAGTGAGTGACAAGATCACTCCGAGGCGTGTTTCTCTTGTTCAATCGGCGGGGTACAATTTGCTTTCTGTGTCCCGAGTTGTTGGATGAGGGCTTTGAGGTGTTGTTTCGGCCGGGTGGTTCTCGGATTGTGGACTCTCGAGGGGACCTTGTCCGTATGGTCGTTCCCGAGGGTCGGGTGTTTCGTGCTGATTTTTCTCGGTCTTCGGGTGTGGAGTGTTGTTTCTTGGGCGATTCTTTGAGTGAGTTGTGGAAGTGGCATAGGAAGTTGGGTCACTTGAGCCGTGACCTTTTGTCACGCTTGAGTAAACTCAATTTGGTCCGAGGATTGCCACGGTTGAGGCTTGAGAAAGAGTTGGTTTGTGCTCTGTGTAGGCATGCCAAGATGGTGGCCTCTTCTCACCCGCCTCTCACCGATGTGATGACTGAGCGCCCATGCGAGCTGCTCCATATGGACCTTGTTGGCCCGGCTCGTGTGCGATCTCGCGGGTGGGAAGTGGTATGTCCTTGTTGTGGTGGACGACTATTCTCGGTATGCTTGGGTGTTCTTTCTCGAGGATAAGGGGGAGACGTTTGGTTTTGTTCGAGATCTAGTCTTGAGGTTGAGGAACGAGAGGCACGGAGATGCCATACGAGCTATCCGCAGTGATAATGGCTCGGAATTCAGAAACTCTCGTTTTGAAACCTTTTGCCATGACTTGGGTCTTGAGCACCAGTTTTCGAGTCCGTATACGCCTCCCCAGAATGGTGTTGTGGAAAGGAAGAACAGGACCTTGTGCGAGATGGCTCGGACGATGCTTGATGAACATAGGACTCCGAGGAGGTATTGGGCTGAGGCGGTGAATACCGCGTGCTATGTGTCGAACAGGATATACCTCAGAGTGCACAAGAAGAAGACATGCTATGAGTTGATGCATGGTCGCACACCCAAGGTGAGTCACTTCCATGTCTTTGGTTGCAAGTGTTTTATTCTGAAGAAAGGCAGGAAGTTGGATAAGTTCGAGGCTAGGTCTGTCGATGGCATTTTCTTTGGTTATGCATCTCATTCTAGAGCATATCGTGTGCTCAATCTTGAAACTAACCAAATCGTGGAGACTTGCGAGGTAACCTTCGACGAGACGAGCCACGTAGTCGGCTTGTCTTTGAGTGTGCGGGTGATGATGAGCTTGGCGAGGAGATCTTTCGGGAGGAGGAGCATGAACATGGAGATGATGAAGATGGTGGTGCGGTGGCCCCGACCGAACATGTACCCACTACTTCGACTACGATGATGGATGGACCCTCTCGCTACACCTACTATGACAAATCAAGAACGAGGTGAAGGCGATGTTGAGGGGGAGGTAGCATCGAGGCGAGAACCTCCCCGGTGAGTACAAGTGGATCACCCAGCTTCGAGGATCATCGGCGACATGAATGAACGCACTACACGGTCGAGGGTTCGAAACAACTCCCATTTCGCTCATGCTGCATTTGTTGCTTCTTTCGAGCCCAAAGACATTGGACACGCACTATCTGATCACAATTGGGTTAATTCGATGCATGAGGAGTTGGAGAACTTTGAGAGGAATCAGGTGTGGGAGTTGGTTGACCCTCCCCAGGGTGTAAGCCGATTGGTACCAAGTGGGTCTGGAAAAACAAAGAGGGAGAGAAGGGTGAGGTTGTGAGGAACAAGTCGAGACTTGTTGCTCAAGGGTTCAGTCAGAAGGAGGGGATTGACTACGAGGAGACCTTTGCTCCCGTAGCCCGTTTGGAGGCGATTAGGATCCTTCTAGCCTTTTCCGTGGCTAAAGGGTTCAAGTTGCACCAAATGGATGTGAAGAGTGCTTTCCTGAATGGTGTGCTGGAGGAAGAGGTGTATGTGAGGCAGCCTCCGGGGTTTGAGAGTGAGAAGTACCCCCACCGGGTGTACAAGTTGAGGAAGGCGCTGTATGGGTTGAAGCAGGCGCCTAGAGCTTGGTATGGCAGGTTGAGGGGGTTCTTGTTTGAGAGAGGTTTTGAGATGGGGAAGGTCGATCAGACCTTGTTTTTTTCGAGGCGGGGCGGAGATATCCCGATTGTGCGGGTGTACGTGGATGATATTGTCTTTGGTGGCTAGTCTAACTCTCTTGTTGCAAGGTTTGCGGATGATATGAGCAGGGAGTTTGAGATGAGCATGATGGGCGAGTTGCGGTTCTTCCTCGGCTACAAATCAAGCAATCAAAGGAAGGAACTTTTGTGCGCCGAGGCTAAGTACACCAAGGACATTGTGCGGTAGTTCAAGATGGAGGACTCCAAGGCTATGACGACGCCGATGAGTACGACTACAGCTCTTGATGCGGACGAGGAAGGTGAACACATGGACCAAAAGGAGTACCGGAGCATGATCGGGTCACTCCTCTAATTGACGGCGACGAGGCCGGACATACAGTTCTCGGTGTGTCTGTGCGCTCGTTTTCAAGCATCTCCGAGGACTTCGCATCGGCAAGCGGTGAAGTGAATGTTCAGGTACTTGCGTCACACTCCCGACTTCGGCCTTTGGTACTCCGCGTCCTCTTCTTTGGCGCTTCATGGTTTTTCGGACACGGATTTTGCCGGTGTCGATTGGATAGGAAGTCCACTTCGGGACTTGCCGCTTTTGGGTTTGAGGACCGGGAGCGTCCCGGTGGTCGATGGATGACCGCTCCTCGGTGATGAGTGATTGACAACGGGTGTTGGACCGACTCTTGGCTTAGTGCGCGGGTGTAGGCCGCGGCCTAGTTCGTGTTGTTGCGGTGAAGAACGGGCGTGAAAGGTCTTCGGCCTTTAGGGGCCTCCCGGAGATGGAGAGACAAGTAGGCTCGGTTCGAGGGACCGGTGGACGGCGGGGCCGGGTGCGGGCCACATGGTGGCGACACGAGCAAGACGAAGTCATGGACAATCGAGCCGGTGCACGATGGCGGTCGAGTCAAGTGGTTTGGCGGGAGGCCGGACCGAGCACGCGGGGTTTGGTGGTTTACCCACAAAACCATCGGAGGACAGACTTCTTGGTTTGGGCCTCAAAACCAAGTCCGAGGGCCCAACACGACGGAGACGGGATCCGGCGTGTCGGGGAGCTTCGAGGCGGAGGACATGCGGCGGGATCGCATGGCTTGCGTCGGGAGGACGCGGGGGTGCGGCAAAGGCGTAGCCGTCCGATGGCAAGACCCACAAACATTACCTAAATGCCCCTACGTGGGTTGTATCGCCGGTAGTTAAGTTAGGGGTAGTCGAGTCATTTACCACTATGACGGGACCCGATATATAAGCCATGAGTGTGTGTGGATGGCTCTCTCTCTCCGTGACTTAGGGTTTCATTTCCTCCCTCCTATTTCTCATTTTCGTAGCTATTTTCCTTCTATTTTTTTTTTCTAGGCTAGCATGAGAGCTTCATGAGAGATTTGTAGAGAGGGATGGATGCTAGGGCGGCATGCTAGACCTTGTGAATCTTTCTCGGTTTGTATAGAAGATTCGCAGTTGTGTTTTTCGTGGTCTTTTTGTGCTTGTTTTCGTGCCTTTGTTCTCGGTGCGATTCCGCGGATTTGAGTGGGTTTCTCCCCGGATTTCTTTGAGGGAAACATGGATGGATGTCTCGTGCATCTTTGTGATTGATCTTGTGCCCTCAAACGCCGGGAAACCACTTCGATTCGAGGATTTTCGTTCGGTGCTCTAGCTTTTGGTGGTGCTCAAAGGATTCGCGATTCCCGGTGATTTAGGGAGTTAGGAGGCAAGATTTTTGGGCTATAGCATCCTTGTGTGACGCTTTTCAAGTCCCCAAACCCTTGTCTCCACAGCTTCAACTGTTTGGGAAATCCGATGATGATTTGGGGGAGTTGACCTTCGAGGTCGGGCGTTTTTCTGCTCTGTCCGCAAGGGGTGGACGGTCCGCCTGGGGTCGGCGGACGGTCCGCGCAGGTCCTGTTCATCGGGAGTTCTTCGTGTTCTTGCTCGTCTTTCGTTTTGATCCGTCGTGGCTTTGAGTTTTCGTTGGGAAAGGTTTCGGACAGTCCGCAGCAGAGGGCGGACGGTCCGCGGGTGCCTGGCGGACAGTCCGCGTGCTCCCCGCGGACGGTCCGTTATTCGGGTGCGTCTCTCGTTGGTTCGTGTGTTTTATCGGACGGTCCGCGGCGTAGGGTCGGACGGTCCACGGGGTTGGCGCGGACGGTCCACGGCATCGGCCGGACGGTCCGCGAGGCCGGTGCGGACGGTCCGCCCCTCTCGGCCGGGACGGTCCGCCGCAGCCCGTGAGCTTTGCTTCTTGGTTCGATTCCTCCCTTTCTTCTTTCGTTCTTCTCGCGTGTGCTTAAAGGAATCGTTCCTAAGGCTAGAGGTTGATCCATAACCTCGTTGTCTTGGCGATTGGTGTGTGATTTGATTCATCGCTTGTGTGTGACCGGGATTTGACTAGGGCATAGGCCGGGTTCTTCGAGAAGAATTTTTACCGGCTCCTATTCACTCCCCCCCCTCTCCGGTCGCCATCTGATCCTTCAATTGGTATTAGAGCTCGGTGCCGGATTCTTTGCGACTTTGACAAGTCTCGAATCCTAAGATGGCGTACGTTGAGCGGGGCAGTCCGCCGCACTTCGATGGCAAGGGTTACCACAAGTGGGCGGCCTGAATGACGATCTTTCTTCGTTGGAAGCTGTTGGATTTCATTGTGCTTGACAAAACCTATGCTATTCCGGTCAACATCCATACTCTTATGGTGACCGATGCCGGTGCTAAGGCCAAGTATGAGGCTAATGCAAAAGCCGTTGATCACTTGGTCCGGAGCTTGTGTGATCCTGAGTTTGAGTGTGTTCGCCATTTGAATCTTGCTTGGCAAATTTGGGAAAAGTTGTTGGTTGCTCACGGTGGTGATAACCATGTGAAGGCTCGCCTCTTTGTCTCTTACCGGATGCAATATGAGAACTTCACTCCACTTCCCGGTGAGGACATCGATGCGATGTTTCAGAGGTTCACCGCCATCGTGAACAACATGAAGGCTAATGTTGAGGACTTCCCTTACACCGAGCATGATCGGGCTTTGAAGCTCTTGCATGTCTTGGACCCAAATGTTTGGGGTGCTAAGGTTGAGGCCATCAAGGAGTCCGGGCGGTATTTGACTATTGAGTTGGATGACCTCTTCTCTAAGCTCAAGTCGGTCGAGGTTGACGGGAAGTTGCAATCCAAGCATGAGGGCTCGACCGACCATAGTCTTGCTCTTGTGGGCGGATCAAAGGGAAAATATAACCCTTCTGTCGAAAGTTTTCCTTGTCTTCTCTTATGTCTATTCCGGATGAGGAGTTTGATGTCTTTGGGCGAGGAGGAGCCGGCCTTGCTTTCAAGAAGGTTTGATCGACTACACGAGAGTCGGAGGAATGCAAGGCGGAGCTCGGGGACGTGCTACAAGTGTGGCAAGCGTGGCCACTTCATCGCCGAGTGCCGGAAGCGGAGGAGAACAAGTACAAGATGAACGAGTACAAGTCGCACCCGAGGCGTGAAGACAAGTACTCCTCCAAGGGCAAGCACTTCAGCAAGTTGATGCTCGTTCTACCATTAGTTCTTTGGAAGCATCTTTGAAATCCCCCCGTTGCAAATGCATGCTCGGCTGTGATGAAGTTACTTCGGGGCTGATTTCTCTCGTTCTTTGGGTCCTGCTCGCTGTTTGATGGCCGGTCCTTCTTCTGATTTGTGGAAATGGCATAGGCGGTTGGGACACTTGAGCTTTGATTTGGTTTCCCACTTGAGTGGTCTTGACCTTGTCCGAGGATTGCCGAGGTTGAAGCTTGAGAAGGATTTGGTTTGTGCTCCGTGTAGGCATGGCAAGATGGTAGCCACTCCCCATCCACCCCTGACCGATGTCATGACCGAGCGTCCAACGGAGGCGTTGCATATGGACCTTGTTGGGCCGGCTCGAGTTCGCTCGGTGGGTGGGAAGTGGTATGTCCTTGTTGTGGTGGACGATTACTCTCGCTATGCTTGGGTGTTTTTCTTGGAAGACAAGAGTGAGACATTTGGTTTTGTTCGAGATCGATCGTGAGGTTGAAAAATGAGAGGCATGGGAATTCTATTCGAGCTATCCGTAGTGATAATGGCTCGCAGTTCAAGAACTCTCATTTTGATGCCTTTTGTCGTGATCTAGGTCTTGAACATCGGTATTCGACCCCTTATGTGCCCCCTCAAAATGGAGTTGTGGAAAGGAAAAATCGGACCCTTTGTGAGATGGCTAGGACGATGCTCGATGAGCACGGGACTCCTAGGAGGTATTGGGGTCGAGGCGGTCAATACGGCATGTCATGTTTCCAACGGGATTTTATTGCGAGCTTTCAAGAAGAAGACCTGTTATGAGCCGATGCATGGTCGGGCACCCAAGGTGAGTCATTTCCGAGTCTTTGGCTGCAAGTGCTTTATTCTTAAGAAGGAAAAACTCGACAAGTTTGAGGCTAGATCTAGTGATGGTATTTTCTTTGGATATGCTAACCATTCTAGAGCCTATAGGGTGCTTAACCTTGAGACTAACAAAATCATGGAGACTTGCGAGGTAACCTTCGACGAGACAATGCCATGTACCTCTCTTGGCTTTGAATGTGCGGGTGATGAGGAGATGGCCGAGGACCTCTTTGAAGAGGAGAAGGATGAAGGCGGAGATGATGATGGAGAGAACCATGCGCCCGGAGCCGAGTGTGTACCCACTACTTCCCCTACGACCACTACGGAGCGTGGACCGTCTACATCATGAACAACGACGGTGCGACAAGAGGACCGGGCGAGAGAAGGCCGAAGGTGAGGGGGAGGTAGTCTCGAGGCGTGAGGCTCCCCGGCGATGTCGACTCCCATGGGGAGTACGGCCACTTTGGATGCGGACGAGGACGGAGAACCGGTGGACCGGCGGGAGTACGGGGAGCATGATCGGCTCCCTCCTTTACCCGACGGCGACGAGGCCGGACATACGGTTCGGTGTGTGTCCGTGCGCTCGTTTTCAGGCTTCGCCGAGGACATCACATCGACAGGCCGTCAAGAGGATCTTCAGGTACCTACAGTCTGCCCCTCGGTCTTGGCCTTTGGTATTCTTCCTCCTCGACTCTTTCTCTTCATGGTTTTTCTAATGCGGATTTTGCTTTGGTTGTCGAGTCGAGAGGAAGTCTACTTCGGTACCTGCCGCTTTCTTAGGTCTTCGTTGGTCTCATGGTCTTCCCGCAAGCAATCTAGTGTAGCTCGGTCTACCACCGAGGCGAGAGTATGTTGCGGCCGCGAGTTGTTGTTCCCGACTTGTTGTGGATTTCATACACTTTGAGAGACTTTGGTGAGGAGTGCACCCGGATCCCACTTCTTTGTGATAGCACCGGTGCCATAAGCGTAGCCAAAAATACGGTGCTTCACTCCGAACCAAACACATAGAAGTGACGTATCATTTCTTGAGGGACAATGTGGAAAAAGGAACCATTGTGTTGAGTCATGTCCCTACCCAAGATCGGCTAGCCGACATCTTTACAAAGCCTCTCAACCAAGCTACTTTTGTGCGCTTGCGGGGGAGCTTGGGGTTTGTTGCCCTTTCTAGTTGATTCTTGGGGATTTCTTTTTTTTGTATCATATGTATCATACCATGTTTACTTTGATGTATATATATGCTTTGCTTGATGTATAAACCATGGTAGGATAGCCATCTTGTCATATATCATGTTGCATTTGTCTCATATTGCATTTTAGGATGATGAGCTTCTTTCATATGCCTTATTTGAGTCTCTTTGGCTATTTGTGAGATGTTGGTCATATGTGTGGAGAAATGGTGATGTGAGGCTATGCTCTTGGAATATTTGAGATATATGTGTGGTGAGATAGCCCTTTTTGAAATAAATGCTAATCTTGACTAATTTTTGGTGAAATGTGCTCTACTCGTGTGTAGTGGTGTATCCATGTCATAGTTTGGTCTAAATGTGCTTTTCATGCTTAGATTGTGCTCGGATGTTTTTTTCTTGCATTTGGGCCAAAGGCCGTATATCATTGTGAATGTTTAGCCTATGTTGCATTCATGGGGGAGCATAAGCTTCTTTTTGCCGCAAAGGCACTTCATGTACCATGAAATGATTTAATCTTGAAAAAAAGTGTGTAATGCTTGAAAAATGCTCCATCCATCATTTCTATACTTAAAATGTCTTATCTTTCACATATGGGTGCAAAACATGTTGCATGATGTTCACCAATGGAGAAGTCTCCCCGAAGTGGACACATGGCTCATGAGCTTTGACATGACATGCTTTGCTTCATGGGTGTTTGCCATGATATTTTGCTTGAGAATTTGCTATCCTTGTATGATCTTTGAATGGTATGCATGTTTGTGGCTCAAGTATGACATGGATAGGCTTTTACATGTGAAGCGAGCCTTCTTTTGGTAAAGCTGCTTAAATCTGAAAATTTCACTTTGTCACATGCTTGTATTTTCATATATTACTTGTGGCAATGCTTTGACTATGCTATGATTCATATGTGTGAGAAGCTCATGTAGATGTTTATATGCTTTGTTTTGCATTTCTGCATTTTCACCTTGATTCATACATTGTCAACAAGGGGGAGAAGAGGTGAGCATTTAATGAAAATTCGAAGAGGTGAGCTAAAATTTGGAAGTTTGCATCCACATGTTCGGGGGGAGCTTGCATTTGTTCGGGGGAGCTTTCTTGCCGATTTCGGTGTGGAGTTTGTGTCTTGCTTGGCTTGTGACCTTTCTTTGCCTTTCTTTGGTTTTGGTCATGAGTTGACCTTCTTTGTTTTTCTTTCTTCTTTCTTTCTTTCTTTCTTTCTTTCTTTCTTTCTTTCTTTCTTTCTTTCTTTCTTTCTTTCTTTCTCTGAATTTCATTTCACATTGTGTGTTGTCAATGCACTCATCAAGGGGGAGATTGAGGACCAGGAGCGTCCCGGTGGTCGATGGATGACCGCTCCTCAGTGATGAGTGATTGACAACGGGTGTTGGACTGACTCTTGGCTTAGTGCGCGAGGTGTAGGCCGCGACCTAGTTCGTGTTGTTGTAGGTGAAGAACGGGCGCGAAAGGTCTTCGGCCTTTAGGGGCCTCGGGGAGATGAAGAGGCAAGTAGGCTCGGTTCGAGGGACCCGGTGGACGGCGGGGCCGGGTGCGGGCCACATGGTGGCGACACGAGCAAGACGAAGTCATGGACAATCGAGCCGGAAACCACTTCGATTCGAGGATTTTCGTTCGGTGCTCTAGCTTTTGGTGGTGCTCAAAGGATTCGGGATTCCCGGTGATTTAGGAAGTTAGGAGGCAAGATTTTTGGGCTATAGCATCCTTGTGTGACGCTTTTCAAGTCGCCAAACCCTTGTCTCCACAGCTTCAACCATTTGGGAAATCCGATGATGATTTGGGGGAGTTGACCTTCGAGGTCGGGCGTTTTTCTGCTCTGTCCGCAAGGGGCGGACGGTCCGCCTGGGGTCGGCGGACGGTCCGCGCGGGTCCTGTTCGTCGGGAGTTCTTCGTGTTCTTGCTCGTCTTTCGTTTCGATCCTTCGTGGCTTTGAGTTTTCGTTGGGAAAGGTTTCGAACGGTCCGCGGCGAGAGGGCGGACGGTCCGCGGGTGCCCGCGGACGGTCCGCGTGCTCCCCGCGGAGGGTCCGTTATTCGGGTGCGTCTCTGTTGGTTCTCGTATGTTTTATCGGACGGTCCGCGGCGTAGGGGCCGGACGGTCCGCGGGGTTGGCGCGGACGGTCCGCGGCATCAGGCCGGACGGTCCGCGAGGCCGGTGCGTACGGTCCGCCCCTCCCCGGCCGGACGGTCGCCGAGCACGTGAGCTTTGCTTCTTGGTTCGATTCCTCCCTTTCTTCTTTCGTGCTTCCGCGTGTGCTTAAAGGAATCGTTCCTAAGGCTAGAGGTTGATCCATAACCTCGTTGTCTTGGCGATTGGTGTGTGATTCGATTCATCGCTTGTGTGTGACCGGGATTTGACTAGGGCATAGGCCGGGTTCTTCGAGAAGAATTTTTACCGGCTCCTATTCACTCCCCCCCCTCTCTAGTCGCCATCCGATCCTTCGGGGTTCCTCTTTGGTGTCTTGGTCTTCCCGCAAGCAGTCGAGTGTTGCTCAATCCACGACCGAGGCCGAGTATGTTGCCGCTGCTAGTTGTTGCTCTCAGCTCCTTTGGATCACCTACACCATGAGTGACTTTGGTGAGGAGTATACTCATGTCCCACTTCAATGTGATAGCACCAGTGCCATAAGCGTTGCAAAGAACCCAGTGCTCCATTCCAAAACCAAGCACATAGAAGTGAGGTACCACTTTCGAGTGACAACGTAGAGAAAGGAAAGATAGCTTTGATCTATGTACCCACACATGACCAACTAGCCGATATTTTCACCAAACCCCTAGATCAAGCAACTTTCACTCGTTTGCGGGGGAACTTGGTGTGTGTTTGATTTCTTGAGTTGGGTGTGTGGGAGCTCCTTTTGTAGCATATGTATAGCTTTCTTTTGTGCATTTCTTGCATTTGGCATTGCATATGTAACATGATGTATAGGCATCATTGTATCTTAGATTGCATGCATTTTGTATCATATGGATTGGATAGGAAAAGCTTCTCCTATATACATTGTTCACCATGGGTTGCTATATATGTTCTTGTGAGCTTGTTTGGTATGCTATGGTTAGTTTGGCTTAGCTCTTGATGATCTTGATGAATGATCCATGGTTGATGGCTAAATCTTTGAAAAATGTCACATATATGCTCTCTCATGTGTAAATGCCTTTATATGATCTTGACATTTTTAGTGGCTTTTCTATGCTTAATTTGCGGTTGGATAGCTAGTTTATTGATCATATGGGGCCAAAGGCTCATTTGCCATCATGAATGTTTAGCCCTCTTGCTTCATCTTGTGGAGGGGCATAAGTTCCTTTTTGTCGCAAAGACATTTCATGTACCATTTATTAATCTGAAAATGAAATGAAAAAATTCTTGGAAAATATGCTCCCATGTCATATGTGCTTGAAATTAATTTGCTTTGGGTGCTAAACCGTTGCATGATGCCTACCAATGAGAAGTCTCATACATAGAAGTAGGCACATGGCTCGGTGGCTTTGACATGACATGAGGTGCTTTTTGGTGTTTATGATGGTCTTATGATTAGAATGATTGTCCTAGCATGAAATTTGAGTGGCTTTGCCATTTTGATATGTTTTGCTCATGTTTAGGTATTTGCTTATGAGAGAGTAACTTTTCGCAAAATTACTCAAATCCTTTTTAGCCTTGTCCAATGGTTGTGAAACTTGGTGATCACGTAGTTAAGGTCATTACGAACTCGTCGAGTATCTAACTTTCTCATTTGGACTTGTGTAGCTCCTTGTGATGAATTTTGTATATTTGAGAAGCTATATGTTGTAAAGTTTCGCATTTTGCCTTGATTCATGCATTGTCAACAAGGGGGAGAAGTTTGTGCATGCTTTGGGCACTTGGGAGTGTTTGGAAGGTGTTCCAATTGGTTCAGGCAAATTTTGGGTAGTTTGGTGCAGGGCCGGTCTCATGCGGCGGTCTAACCGCCCCCAAGGCGGTCAGTTGTGGCACGGTGGTCCGACCGCCCGGGCGCAGTGAGCGGGTTTTGCTCTTTGTTGCATTCCCGCGTTGCATTGCTGCATTTGTTCAGGGGTAGTGTGCTTTGGCTCAGGGGAGCTTGCATATGTGCAGGGGGAGCTCTTTGTGGTGTCCGAGCTCTGTTTCGGTGGTTTGCGCTCTGCGTTTGAGCTGTGTTTTGTCTCGGATGTGTCGAGCCGTTGCCCTTACCTAAGGGGTCCGAGACTTGTCTTCTTCAAGTGATCTTGCTCTTTGCCTTTCTTTGGCTTTCGACCGCTTGTTGAGGTTTCTTTTTATTTGTTTTTTCTTTTCCTTTTCTCTTGTGTTACTTCATGTGAGTGTGTTGTCAATGCACTCATCAAGGGGGAGATTGAGGACCATGTGTGGTTCGAGGACCGGTGGATGGTCGCTTCCTTGTGTGATGAGTGATTGACAACGTTGTGTGGACTGATTCTTGGCTAAGTATTGCAGGTGCAGGTTGCGGCTTGACTCGTGTTGGTGCAGGTGAAGAACAAGCGCGAAAGGTCGTTGCCGGTGAGGCCTCCAAGTGTGGAGAAGACAAGTAGGCTTCGTTCGAGGGACCCGGTGGCCAGTGGGGTCAAGTGCGGGCCGCATGGTGGCATGAACAGCAAGATGAAGTCGTGGACGGTTTCTTGGTAGAGCCTCAAAACCAAGGTCGAGCCGGGACTACGTGGGAGCCGAGTCACCGAGAAAACCACTTGGTTACTCGGTTGAGCCACTAAACCGAGGCCAAAGACTCGACGAGGGGGTGCGGCCACCCGGGCCGGTTCAACCGCCCGGGAGGGGCGGTCAGACCGCCTGGGGCCGGTCAGATCTCCCGGGCCGGTCTAACCGCCCAGGGGGGGCGGTCTGACCGCCCTGGCCGCCGGCGCCGAGAAGCTTCGAAGCGGAGGACACGCGTCGGGATCGCAAGGCTTGCGTCGAGGTTAAGAAGATTGCGGTCGCCGGGCATCCGTCCGATGGTGAAGACATGAAGACTTCCAAATCCTCCCTCGAGGGGCATGTATCCCTAGTTATTAGTGAAGGGTAGTTTAGTCTTTTGGGTGCCTCCATATATACTCATTGGATGGGTGGATGGCAGCCAACTCTTGGAACCCTAGCTCATTTGTTTTTCCATTTTGGTTCTCCATTTTCCTTAGGATTTTAGAGGACTAGCTTGAGAGCTTCATGTGAGATCTAGAGAGAGGGATGGATGTTTGGGTGGCAAGCTAGACCATGTACGAACCTTTCATGGCATGTATAGATGGTTCGGCGTTGTTCATCATGGTGGTTTTCTCCTCTCTTTTGTGTTGATTTTCGGAGCTCTTTGTTGGCGGTGTTTTGAGGACGATTTCTTGAAGTTTTTGATGGGTGTCACGTATGAGGTTCTTGTACCTCTTTGGTCTGGTGACTTTGCCCCCAAATCTCCTTTGAATCGGACTCGGTTTGGTGGTTTCTCGAGTTGGGCGAGTTCTTGACCTAGAGAAGCAATTTCTTCGATTCCTCTTGATTGTGAGCGTTTCGGGTCGATTCCTTTAAGGTAGAGGTTGCCCGGGAGGTAACCCGGCTATTCCCGAAGTTTTGCTGCAATCCCCGGAGTGATTCGGGAGATCGGGCGCGAGGAAGTTGAGGTTTGACCCGCGGGTTCGTTTTTTGGAAGGGGCGGTCTAACCGCCCGCAGGGGGCGGTCTAACCGCCCGGGTGTTTCCGGGTCGAAGTTTTGTTTCACCGGATTTTCCTCTCGTGAGTTTGTTCGCCTTGATCGAGAGGAGCGTCCGGGTGAAATTTGGGGTCGTTCTCGTGCGGTTTGCTAGGAGTTATTGGTTGGAGTTCGTTGCTTTGGGTACGGGAGGTTAGACCGCCCCCGGTAGCCGGTCTAACCGCCCCTAGGCCCCGGGTGGAGTTTTCGTTTTCGCCAAGATTTTCTCGGTAGCTAGCATGGCCTTGACCGAGAGATCTTTGTTGGTGAAACCGTGGTGAGTTTTGGTGCTCGAAAGAGGCGTTTCGGAGGATTTCTTGGTTACCAAGTGGAGGCGGTCTAACCGCCCCCTATACCCGGTCTAACCGCCCCCCCTCCGGTTAGCCGGCTTTCGAGTTGTTTCCGCTGTCGTTCATGCGTGTGTGTTGTGGTTGCTTTGGTAGAGTTTGCTCCTATGACCGGTAGCACTCCGGTTGCTACGTGGTTTTGGCAAACGGAAGGTAGAAGTGCGGAGTGTGTGATTTCGGGGGGTTCGACCGAGCTAGCTCTTCTTGTCGGAGTTTCAATCTACCTCGAGAAGAATTTTTATCGGCTCTCATTCACTCCCCCCCTCCTCTCGGTCGCCTAATCGGTCCTTTAGACGGTGGCGGCGTCGGCCATGGCCTCAGTGCCCGCCAAGCCCTCGAGAAAGAGGAAGCGGGGCTTCTCCACCCTGAGGTAGGCCATCGCTCTTCCAGACACTCTGTTTCGAGGGGTGTGAGTTTAATCTTTCTGATTTCGTGTTCGCAGGGTGGCGCCGACCGTCCCTCCCCTTGCGCCTGCAAAGGCGCTTAGTGCAGACGCATCCCTCCCCACAAGGCGGCGCTCATCGAGGGCGCCGCGGGTGACCGGGAGTGTGGCGACGGCGACGGGCGGGGCTCCGCATAGCGTGGGTGCGATCACGGAGCCACGGCGGGTGGCGGCGGCCGCGATGGCGGTCATGACCACGGCGGTCACCGCACCGTCGACTTCACCGGTGCACCGCGGTCGGCGGCGGTCAGGCGGTGGTGGTGGAGGTCCCGGATGACAACACCTCGCTGCCCGGATGGGACCAGTGGGGGAGCCTGGTCGCACCAGCCCCCGAGCCCCCGGTGGGGGCGCTCGTGGTGAGGGACGGTGGCCGCGTGACGTCGGGGCGCCCGCGGGGCCCGGCGCCGAGGCCTCATCGTCGCGCGCGGTCCTCACGCGCTTCGGATGGCGCGCGCGCGCCCGGAGCAGGGACGGGAATGCGCCATCACGCCGCCACCCCACTTCGTCGATGCTCAGGCCGAACAGGAGCTGTGGCAGGAGTTTCGCGACCACGGCGCCTCGCTCAACCGGGCGATGAACGAGGCACTGCGAGTCCACAGCGGCCCTGTGTGGCGCGTCTTCCAGGTACGCGGTAGTCCATTGAGCCTTGTGATTCTTCCCCTCTCGTTCCTTCCGCGTCCGTGCCTTCCCTGATTCGTGTCCCTTGGTTTTTTATCCGCCGGTGACAGGAATTGGAGGATCGGGCCATGTAGAGGTATGACGCCCTTGACCAGATGAGCTCCGAGCTCCGCCGGCTCCAGGAGCAGCGCGGCGCTCTCGACGCCTTTGTCGAGGCCCTGAGGACAGGTGACGGGTGGCTGGCGTACCGGGCGGAAGCCCTGCGGGACCAGCTCCTAGAGCTGGTGGCTCAGACCATAGAGGGGGCCTGCGCCGTCGAGAAGGTGCGGACCACACTCGTGGACCGGGACGAGGCGCTGTAGAGGGCGAGGGAAGATCTGGCGAGGGCGCGTACCCTGGCGGCGGAGTGGGAGACCGAGGTGGCCTCGGTTCGTGCCCAGCTTCAACAAGATCACGCGACCCTTGAGGAAGTGTGCGCTTGGCAACGCCAGGACGAGGAGAAGGCCAAGGAGGCGAAGGAGCTGAAGACGAGCGTGACTGAGAAGGCCGCGTCTCTCGCGTCGGCGGAGGAGCAGCTCCGGCAGGAGCGGGCCGCGCGCCGGCGGTAGAGGACCGGCTCCGGCGGGGAGCGGGCTGCCCTCGTCGAGGCTCGGGCTGCCCTCAAGCAGGAACGCCTGGCGCGTGAAGAGGCGCAGGGTCAGCTCCAGCAAGAGCGCACCACGCTTGAGGAGGCGCAGGCAACCCTTAAGCAGCGGGATGACGATGTCTCGCGGCTTAACGGGGAGCTAGTGCAGATCAGCATCTCGCACGAGGACTTGCGCCAGTCCCTCGAGGAGCAGGAGGCCACGGTCCGTGACCTGCGGCGAGAGGCCGAGGAAGCGCGCAAGGCCCTCGACTCAGAGAGGAAGCAGGTCGAAGGTGAGTTGCGTTCTACCCCTTTTGGTTCGTCGATTTGGTTTGCTCGGGATCCGCTCCCGACCTTTGTTTCTTTGTTGTTGGTTTTCAGGCCTGCGGATCGCCCTGGGGAATACGACCACCCATGCCGAGTCTGTGCAGATGGCCTACAACTCCTCTCAACAATCGCGGTCTTAATCCGAGAAGTCGCCCTTTTTCTCGTACTTTCTGGGTTATGTTTCTTGCTTTTCCTTTGGATTATCGGACCAAGGAAATTATTTCTCGAGCGGTGGGCTATTTTGGCTCTGTGATCACTTGGACCAGGCAATGCTCGATGCCGGTCTCGTATCCTGTTACGGTGTAAGGTCTCTCTTATCGGCGGAATCCCCGAAGTTTGCTTATATGCCGGGTACTGCTATTGGAAATCATGGTTCCTCTTGGACTGTCCCGGTGTTTGTTCTTAGCAGTAATCCTACCGACGAATTTCCCGGCGATGAGGATCAAATTCCTCCTAATGGCAACCCGCACCCAGTTAATCCTCATTTCCTTCATCAGATGAATCCTCAGGGTGAGAATTTGGGGTTCTTTGAAGATGTAGGCGATCTGGACAATATTCAGCAGGACAATATTGATCAAGGGTGGGAGGCCCCCCAAGCTGGTGATCAGCAGGACAATATGCAGGGTTGGGGGCAATGGATTCAGCAGGAAGGGGAGCAAGTTGATGAGAATGTTCTTGGTGCTGTTGACCAGCTCGCTGAAGCTGCTATGGCCAATGCCATTGCCAATGGTGTCATGCAAGCCCCTGATTTTCCTCAGCACAGTGTCTCTGTCAGTAGTGAAACAAATGGGTTTTTCAGGGCCCAAGGATCCCCTATCACTCTGGAACTGCCTCTCCCTGAATTTGGGAGTGACAGAACTTTAGCTCTTTCGATGGGAGCCTCGCAATCCTTCGGCAATGATTACTCTATCGAGAGAACTTGCCACAAGACCGAATATTCATGTTGGCTTTGGTCCCGCACCTTCGTTGAAATGCTCCCCGCAAGAGCTTGCTAGGTCCGTCGGGGCCGCCCATGACTCCCTTCCTATGAAGAGCCCCATTCCTCACTCAAGCCGGAACAACATCACTTTGATGCCCGAGCTGGACCCCCGGTTTCTTAACATGGATAATCCGAATTGGGGGAATAATGCGAAGCTTCTTCCTCTGTTGGGCCTAGGTTACCAAGACTTCGTTGTTGGGAAAGCCCGCTTGTTGAGTCGCGACCCGGACATGCAGCTTATTCCTTATAATCGGGATTTTGCCGAATGCAAATCCTTAAAAGCATTCATCCCCATTCTCTCGGCCGCTTTGTTCCCGCTACGACCGCTAATTCCGTTGACCCGGACATGGTTGACCCGGATCCCCCCCGGCCTTTTCCTCGTTGATGTGCTCATGGAGCTCGAGGTGGATCCGGGGGGCCTCCGATGGACGGGGTCCCGGCTTCCCCGAAGATGGTGGCGGCGGCCCACCGATGGTATTGGCTCTCCAAGTTCTGTTTCCAAGAAGAAGAGGAAGAGTAGACCAAAAACTCCTATTGTTGATGATGAGGTTAGGAGAAGCTCAAGGCTGAGAAAGGAAGGCCTCCAACGTCATGTCCAGCTTGATAATGAACCCAGCAAGAAACCTGGAGAAGCCAGGAAATCGGTCTCCTTTTCCACTGTGGAGGATCTGAAGAATGCCATCATCTGCAGGTCTCTTGAAAATGACATGGATGTTGAAAGTGTTGATGCTATTGACAGTGATGTTCTCCAGCAGCTTGGCATTTCCTTTTGTGGCATCCCTCCTGCGGAGTTTGATGCTGAGGCCTCCAACATACCAGAAGACTGATCAATGTTGCTTGCCTGCCTTTATTTTGTTTTGGGAGGTTGGGGTCTTGCTTTTGCTGCTAGTAATATGGTTTCCCCTCTTTTGCTGTTAATATGGGGGCTTTTCATTCAGTCCATTACATTGAACTTGCTAAATGGTGGCTGTGCCATCATTTTCCTTTTCCTGCATATTATTAGGCATGATGTTTATATTCTATGCGAGGAGTTCTTTCACCACAAGGCTGATCTTAAAAGTATCAACTCCTCCTTCATCACCTTGGTCCCCAAAAAAGACAATCCTGAGACTGTTAATGATTTTCGGCCTATTTCTCTGCTCAACATGTCAATGAAGATCATCACTAAAATTCTTGCTAACGAGTGCAGAAATTTGCCCTTCAAGTAGTTCATGAGAACCAATATGGCTTTATCAAAGGGAAGACAATTCAAGATTGCCTTGGGTGGGCTTTTGAGTTTCGCATCAATGCCACCATTCCGGAAGAGAGATCATCATTCTAAAGCTGGATTTTGAGAAAGCGTTCGATTTAGTTGAGCACAGTGCCATTCTTCAGATCATGAAAGCTAAAGGTTTCAGTGATAAGTGGATATCCTGGATTGAGGACATTCTGTCCTCTGCCACATCTTCTGTTCTCCTTAATGGTGTTGCAGGCAAAGAGTTTAAATTTAAGAGGGGGGTCAGGCAGGGTGATCCTCTCTCCCCTTTGCTTTTTGCTATTGCTGCGCCGACCTCATTCGGGGTGTTATTAATCTCGAATATAGGCGGGGCCGGGCCCGCCCCTCCTTTCCCCATGAACCTGGAGGTCCCTTTCCCTATCATTCAGTATGCTGATGATACGCTTCTCATATTAAAAGCTTGTGAATCCCAACTTTTGCATCTGAAAGAAATCCTGCAGCTGATCTCGACGTCCACTGGGCTTGTGGTTAATTATCATAAATCCTGCCTGTTACCCATCAATGTGGACTCTGACAGAATTTCTTCTCTGGCTAATTCCTTTGGCTGCACTGTGGGGGTGTTCCCTTTCACCTATCTTGGGCTGCCTATGGGTCTTTCCAAGCCCCAAGTTAAGGATTATGCTCCCCTCATTTGCCGGATCGAGAGGAAGCTCTCTGCTAGTTCAATGTTCCTCAATCGGCCGGTCGGTTACAACTTGTCAACTCGGTCATCTCTTCTCTTCCCACCTACTATATGTGCACCCTCAAGCTTCCTCTCACGGTGATAGATATTATTGACAAGCATAGAAAGAATTGTCTCTGGAGGGGTAATGACACTAGGAGAAAAGGCTATAATCTTGCTGCTTGGCATTTAGTTCAAATGCCTAAAGAAAAAGGTGGTTTGGGGGTTATTGATCTTAGTATTCAGAATGATGCTTTGCTTCTTAAGCAGTTGGATAAATTTTACAGGAAAGTCGATGTTCCTTGGATCAGGCTCATTTGGGAGAGGTATTACTCTGAGGTTGTGCCCCACTTGTCTAGGGAAAAAGGCTCCTTCTGGTGGAAAGACATTCTTAGGCTTAACCCTGTGTTTAGGGGTATTGCCCGTCGTATTCCTAGTAAGGGCGACACCATTGGTCTTTGGGAGGATCTCTTTGCTGGTGTGGTTCACTCCCATTCTCTGCCAACTCTTTTTCGGTTTGCCAAAGACCCCAGGATCTCTCTTTATAAGTTTAGGATGTCGGACTCTTTGATTAACTGCTTCAGGATTCCCATGCCTAGACAGGCCTTCAATGAGTTCATCCATCTCCGGATCTAATCAACAACTTTAACGCTTCCACCGATAATTCTAAAGATGGCCGGACTTATAATTGGGGTCGGTAGAGCTTTTCCTCTAGAAGATATTATCACTATCACTTCTCCTCTATTTCTACCCCCAGGACTATTCCTTGGCTTTGGAAGTCCGGTTGCATGCCTAAGATCAAGTTGTTCTCTTGGCTTCTCCTTAATGATAGGCTTAATCCTCGGAATATTCCGAGAAGGAGGGGCAAGTTCTTGGAGGAAGGGTATAATTGTGTTCTCTCGCTCGGACCTCATAGAAGAGACTTTGGATCATTTGTTTTTCTTTTGCTCCTCTTCGGAAGCTAGATGGTTTGCCGTTGGCATTTCCCGGGATGAGGGTGCTTGACATTCATGAGAGACTCCTGATTGCTAAACGTAACTTTGGTTTACCATTCTTCATGGAGGTGGTGATGATTGGAGCTTGGTGCATCTGGAATGAACGCAATGATCTGATTTTTAATGGGAAGCTGCCTTGCTTGGCCTCTTGGAAAGCTCAATTCAAGAAAGAAGTTCTGCTTCACCTCTACAGAATCAAGCCCGCTTTGCATCCTGCTATTCGCTCCTGGTTGAGCTCTCTGTAATCTTTTGTTTCTCTTCCCTGTGGCTTGCTGTTAGTTAGCTAGTTCTTTTGTCTGCTTTCATTGGCCTAACTGCTGGTTAGGCCTTCCCTTTTGCTTGCTTATTTGCTTGTAAGTCCTCCCCGTACACTAATCTTTTATAGTAATTTTATTTTCGTTGCGGGGGGCTTTGCCCCACGGTTCTTGTTCAAAAAAAACAAGAGTTGGAGAACTTGCATGCTGCCACCCTCGAGGTCTGCCAGGAGGTTGAAGAAGGCGAGGCGCAAGCCGAGAGCTCGCTGGCGAGACGCCTACGCGCCCTCGGCGGGCACGTCTCCCAGCGCATGCGCCGCGCCCTTCATTTGGGCGTTAAGAAGGCCCTTGGCGTGGTGGCGTCCCACTACCAGGTCGACTTCGAGGCCGTATCCTCGAGCTACGTCGTCCCGGTCGACGTTGAAGACGAGGTGGCGATGGACCATGCAGATGCGCTCGCCGCCACCGCAGCCGATATGCTTGCCGAGGACTTCACCGACTTTTTGTTCCCAGATGCTCCCGCAGCAAGTGGCCCTCAAGCCTGAAAGCAGTTGGGCATTCGTGCCCTTATCATTTAAGTATTAGCATTCGGGCCGTGTGGTCGTGTAATGAACAATTGCTTGTTTGAAACATCTTGTAACTTGAAGTGATGCTTTTTATTTCTCTTGTCACGCCGTTCCGTCATTCTTTTACTTTGCCTAGGCAAGTTTGATCTAGGGAGGTTCGATTCCACGAGTGGGCCGCTGGTCCAGAGGCGAGGGGGAAGGGCCGTATCCTCGCAGAGGCGTAGGCTATCTCCGGCTCGCGTGTCTTTCCCACTTGGCTGCTCGCGCCCCGCCTGAATTCGCCCGAGGCTTAGGTCGAGTCGTACTTAGCGTGCTTGCGATTTTTTTTTCGAAAAAATGGGACCATTGTTTTGGGGGGGTGTAGTAGCCCCCGAGGGTGACTTGGTTTTCTTAGGAAAGCCAAGTTACCCTTTGACTTTATTAATTCGAAAAAGTTTACATTTGTACAACCAACTGGGGTGTTGGGTATGTAAATCACAAAAGGAACTTGGAAATCCTTTCTAAGGGTAGAAGTGACGTAGCTGTTGGATGTTCCAAGCGTTGGTGAGTTCTTCACCGTCCTCGTTGGCCAGCTTGTATGTTCCGGGCTTGAGTACCTTCACCACAACGTAGGGTACCTCCCATGGGGGTGATAGCTTGTGGCGGCCTCGGTTATCTTGGCGCAGCCTTAGGACTAGGTCCACTTTGTTGAAGTCTCGGCGCCATATCTTCCGGGCCTGGTTGCGCCTCAACGCCTGCTGGTACCTTGCCGAGTGCATCAGGGCCACAGTGCGGGCCTCGTCTAGTCGCTCCAGCGAGTCCTCGCGGGCTCGCTGGTTGGTGCCTTCGTCGTAGGCCTCGACTCTAGGCGACCCATATTCCAAGTCCGTGGGGAGAACGGCCTCCGCGCCATAGACCAGGAAAAACGGGGTGAATCCCATGGCTCTGCTCGAGGTGGTTCTGAGGCTCCACACAATCGTTGGGAGCTCCTGGAGCCATTTACGACCGGACTTGTTCAGTCTCTCGAAAATCCTGGGCTTGAGACCCTGTAGGATCATGCCGTTGGCGCGCTCCGCTTGACTGTTGGTCTGTGGATGCACCACGGCCACCCAATCGAAGCGGATGTGGAACTTATCACAGAACTCCAGGAACTTTCTGCCCATGAATTGGGACCCGTTGTCGGTGACGATGGAGTTGGGCACTCCAAACCGGTAGATGATGTCAGTGAAGGACGTCACGGCCTGCTCTGCCCTGAGATTCGTGATCGGGCGCACCTCGAAGGACCGATACGGCGAACCGGAGAGGGGGGGGGGGGGGTGAATGGGAGCCGACAAAAATTCTTCTCGATGGAGATGAGAACTCCAACAAGACGAACGCGGCTACCAACACACGTCTCCGACTCACTACCCAAGTTGGCCAAGCCCACGTAGCCACCGGAGTGCCACCGGACCTAGGAACCAACACACACGGCCTTCCGACTCGAGAACGCAGGCGGAACAACAAACCCCGAGTCTACGGACCCACACCGGTCGGACGGTGAGCACCACCGGCCGACCGGTCCCCGCCGGTGAACCCGAGCAACTTCCACTAAGTGGCTCTACACCGGTCGGACCGGTGAGATGCACCGGTCGGACCGATGGCAGCCGAAAGCCCCCAAGGCACCAAACGAGCCAACCGACCACCAAACGGACCCAAACTCGAAACGGCGGCACCACGGGACAACAACGAACTCACCAAGACGTTCACCCGAGCAAAATCCCACAAGGGCTTGCACCGCCGGACGGTCAAGAGCACCGGTCGGACCGGTGTGGCTCGGGCGACTCGGGATGAACAAGCACCCGCGGGTCAACTCCCCCAAATCCAAATCTCGATCTCCCGAATCGCTCCACGGACTTGAACAAGACTTTGGGGATATCAGGAGCACCTCATGAGGAGTCCATAGCCAAGTTTAATCCCACCAAATCTCGTCCAAAAAGGAGGAATCGAAGAAATCCCGCCGAAAACACCTTCAACCCAAGAACTCAAGAAACCCCCAAAATCGAGCACTTTTACTCACGGATTTGGGAGGGGAATCACGGCCCAAAGAACCACGAAGGGTTCCCACAAATTTCCCCCATCAAATCCCCAAGAGAAAAGCCTCGAAACCAACCCAAAGAAATCACCGAGAAAGGGCTCCGAAAATCACCACCAAGAACAACGGGGAAAACACATCCAAACCTTGAGGAACCACGCCGAATCATCTATACATGAGACAAAGGTTCGTACAAGGTCTAGCAAGCCGCCCGATCATCCATCCCTCTCTACAAGATCTCTCCGTGAAGCTCTCTTGCTAGTCCTAAGAAAAACCTAGAGAAAATAGGTGGAAAATAGGAAAACTAATGAGCTAGGGTTCCAAGAGTTGGCTGCCATCCTCTCACCTCTTGGGTTATATAGGCGGCAACCGAATGTCTAAAATGCCCTTCTCTACTAACTAGGGATACAAGCCCCTCAAGGGCGGATTTGGAATTCTTGATGTCTTCACCATCGGACGGATGCGGCGACCGCACCTCGCGTAGCCTCGACGCAAGCCATGCGATCCCGACGCGTGTCCTCCGCTTCGAAGATTCGGACCGCGTCGTCGCACACCGGTCGACCGGTGCTCATCACCGGCCGAGCCGGTCCCCACCCGGTCGACCGGTCGGACCCACTCGGACCGGTCCGCCCCGTCTGCTTGCCGCCGCACCTCCGTCTTCGGTTCTCCGGTCTTGGCTTTGTGGATCAACCAAGGAACCCAGTGGTTTTCTGGTGAACCACCGGAAACCCCGCGAACTCGGTGTAGCCTCCGCCAATCTCCACTCATGACTTGGCTCCCACGTAGTCCCGGCTCGACCTTGGTTTTGAGGCTCAACCAAGAAACCGTCCACGACTTCATCTTGTTGTTCATGCCACCATGCGGCCCGCACTTGACCCCCGCCGGCCACCGGGTCCCTCGAACGAAGCCTACTTGTCTTCTCCACACACCGGAGGCCTCACCGGCGACGACCTTTCGCGCTTGTTCTTCACCCGCACCAACACCGGTCAAGCCGCAACCTCGCACCTGCAATACTTAGCCAAGAATCAGTCCACACAACGTTGTCAATCACTCATCACACAAGGAAGCGACCATCCACCGTTCCTCGAACCACACATGGTCCTCAATCTCCCCCTTGATGAGTGCATTGACAACACCCACACGAAAGTAACAAGAGAGAAACGAAAAGAAAAAGAAACGACAAAAAGAAACTTCAACAAGCGATCGAAAGCCAAACAAAGGCAAAGAGCAAGATCACTTGAAGAAGACAAGTCTCGGACCCCTTAGGCAAGGGCAACGGCTTGACACATCCGAGACAAAGCAAAGCTCAAGCAAAGAGCGCAAACCACCAAAGCAAAGCTCGATCAACCACAAAGAGCTCCCCCCCGCACACATGCAAGCTCCCCCCGAACCAATGCACCTCCCCCTGGATGAATGCATGCAAGAAACCACATGAAACGGGACAGCAAGGCACTTTCGGCTCACACCGGTCGGACCGGTCATCACCACCGGTCGACCGGTGCCTAACATATGTACGGGACCAGCACTCACACCGGTCGGACCGGTGCTCTTCACCGGTCGGACCGGTGTACAACGGAGCCCGAAATGGCTCGAAACCACTCGAAAACCTTCTAAATGCATCCACTAAGCCATTTCAAGCTCAAACTTCTCCCCCTTGTTGGCAATGCATGAATCAAGCCAAAAATGCAAAACTTTCAACCTAGAGCTTCTCAAATATACAAAATTCAACATAGGATGCTACACACGTCCAAATGAGCAAGTTAGATACTCTACGGCTTCGTATCGATCTCAACTACATGATCACCAAGTTTCACAACCATTGGACGAAGCTAAGATGGATTTTGGCAATTTTGCGAAAAACTTGCCTCTCATGAGCAAAGTCCTAAACACGATCAAAGCATATCAAAATGGCAAAGCCACACAAACTTCATGCTAGGACAGCCATTCTAATCATAAGACCATCACAAACACCCACAAGCACCTCATGTCATGTCAAAGCCACCGAGCCATGTGCCTACTTCTATGTATGAGACTTCTCATTGGTAGGCATCATGCAACGGTTTAGCACCCAAAGCAAATTAAATTCAGCACATATGACATGGGAGCATCTTTTCCAAGCATTTTTCATTTCATTTTCAGATTTGTAAATGGTACATGAAATGTCTTTGCGACAAAAAGGAACTTATGCTCCTCCACAAGATAAGACAAGAGGGCTAAACATTCATGATGGCAAATGAGCCTTTGGCTCCATATGATCAATAAACTAGCTATCCAACCACAAATTAAGCATAGCAAAGCCACAAAAACATGTCAAGAGCATGTAAAGGCATTTACACATGAGAGAGCATACATGTAACATTTTTCAAAAGCATAGCTATCAACCATGGATTATTCATCAAGATC
The DNA here is from genome assembly GCA_947561735.1 of Cenchrus americanus. NCBI lineage: Eukaryota > Viridiplantae > Streptophyta > Magnoliopsida > Poales > Poaceae > Cenchrus > Cenchrus americanus. The sequence continues at coordinate 201,980,982 of OX387240.1, forward strand.
ACCAAGAGCTAAGCCAAAACTAACCGTAGCATACCAAACAAGCTCACAAAGACTTATATCTCATTCCATGGTGAACAATGTATATGAGAGAAGCCTTTCCTAACCAATGCATATGATACAAAATGCATGCAATCTAAGATACAAGGATGCCTATACATCATGTTACATATGCCATGCCAAAATGCAAGAAAAGCACAAATAAAAGCTATACATATGCTACAAACCGGCTCCTCGAGGAGAGGCAAAACGGGCTCGACACCACCGGCAAAAGAGAGCTCCCACACACCCAACTCAAGAAATCAAACACACACCAAGTTCCCCCGCAAACGAGTGAAAGTTGCTTGATCTAGGGGTTTGGTGAAAATATCGGCTAGTTGGTCATGTGTGGGTACATGGATCAACGCTATCTTTCCTTTCTCAACGTTGTCTCTCAGGAAATGATACCTCACTTCTATGTGCTTGGTTTTAGAATGGAGCACTGGGTTCTTTGCAACACTTATGGCACTGGTGCTATCACATTGAAGTGGGACATGGGTATACTCCTCACCAAAGTCACTCATGGTGTAGGTGATCCAAAGGAGCTGAGAGCAACAACTAGCAGCGGCAACATACTCGGCTTCGGTCGTGGATTGAGCAACACTCGACTGCTTACGGGAAGACCAAGACACCAACGAAGAACCCAAAAACTGGCAAGTCCCAAAGTGGACTTCCTATCCAACCGACACCCGCAAAATCCGCGTCCGAAAAACCATGAAGCGCCAAAGAAGAGGACGCGGAGTACCAAAGGCCGAAGTCGGGAGTGTGACGCAAGTACCTGAAAATTCTTTTCACCGCTTGCCGATGCGAAGTCCTCGGAGACGCTTGAAAACGAGCGCACAGACACACTGAGAACTGTATGTCCGGCCTCGTCGCCGTCAAGTAGAGGAGTGACCCGATCATGCTCGGTACTCCTTCGATCCACGTGTTCACCGTCCTCGTCCGCATCAAGAGCCGTAGTCGTACTCATCGGCGTCGTCATAGCCTTGGAGTCCTCCATCTTGAACTTCCTCACAATGTCCTTGGTGTACTTAGCCCGGTGCACAAATGTTCCTTCCTTTGATTGCTTGATTTGTAGCCCGAGGAAGAACCGCAACTCACCCATCATGCTCATATCATCTGCAAACCTCGCAACAAGAGAGTTAGACGAGCCACCAAAGACAATATCATCCACGTACACCCGCACAATCGGGATATCTCTCGCCCCGCCTCGCAAAAACAAGGTCCGATCGACCTTCCCCATCTCAAAACCTCTCTCAAACAAGAACCCCCTCAACCTCGCCATACCAAGCTCTAGGCGCCCGCTTCAACCCATACGGCGCCTTCCTCAACTTGTACACCCGGTGGGGGTACTTCTCACTCTCAAACCCCGAGGTTGTCTCACATACACTTCTTCCTCCAACACTCCATTCGAAAAGCACTCTTCACATCCATTTGGTGCAACTTGAACCCTTTAGCCACGAAAAAGGCTAGAAGGATCCTAATCGCCTCCAAACGGGCTACGGGAGCAAAGGTCTCCTCGTAGTCAATCCCCTCCTTCGACCGAACCCTTGGGCAACAAGTCTCGACTTGTTCCTCACAACCTCACCCTTCTCTCCCTCTTTGTTTTTCCACACCCACTTTGTACCAATCGGCTTACACCCTGGGGGAGGGTCAACCAACTCCCACACCTGATTCCTCTCAAAGTTCTCCAACTCCTCATGCATCGAGTTAACCCAATTGTGATCAGATAGTGCGTGTCCAATGTCTATGGGCTCGAAAGAAGCAACAAACGCAGCATGAGCAAAATGGGAATTGTTCCGAACCCTCGACCGTGTAGTGCGTTCATTCATGTCGCCGATGATCCTCGAAGCTGGGTGATCCACTTGAACTCGTCGGGGAGGTTCTCGCCTCGAAGCTACCTCCCCCTCAACATCAGCTTCTCCTCGTTCTTGATTTGTCGTCGTAGGTGTAGCAGAGGGTCCATCCATCATCGTAGTCGAAGTAGTGGGTACATGTTCAGCCGGGGGTACCACACCGCCATCTTCATCATCACCATGTTCATGCTCCTCCTCCTGAAAGATCTCCTCGCCAAGCTCATCATCACCTGCACACTCAAAGACAAGCTGACTACGTGGCTCTGTCTCGTCGAAGGTTACCTCGCAAGTCTCCACGATTTGGTTAGTTTCAAGATTGAGCACACGATATGCTCTAGAATGAGATGCATAACCAAAGAAAATGCCATCGACGGACCTAGCCTCAAACTTATCCAACTTCCCGCCCTTCTTCGAATGAAACACTTGCAACCAAAGACATGGAAGTGACTCACCTTGGGTGTGCGGCCATGCATCAACTCATAGCATGTTTTCTTCTTGTGCACTCTGAGGTATATCTCGTTCGACACATAGCATGCGGTATTCACCGCCTCTGCCCAATACCTCCTCGGAGTCCTATGCTCATCAAGCATCGTCCGAGCCATCTCGCACAAGGTCTCGTTCTTCCTTTCCACAACACCATTACGGGGAGGCGTATACGGACTCGAAAACCGGTGCTCAAGACCCAAGTCATGACAAAAGGTTTCAAAACGAGAGTTCCCGAATTCCGAGCCATTATCACTTGCGGATAGCTCGTATGGCATCTCCGTGCCTCTCATTCCTCAACCTCAAGACTAGATCTCGAACAAAACCAAACGTCTCCCCCCTTATCCTCCGGAAAGAACACCCACGCATACCGAGAATAGTCGTCCACCACAACAAGGACATACCACTTCCCACCGCCGCAGATCGCACACGAGCCGGGCCAACAAGGTCCATATGGAGCGGCTCGCATGGACGCTCGCTCATCACATCGGTGAGAGGCGGGTGAGAAGAGGCCACCATCTTGGCATGCCTACACGGAGCACAAACCAACTCTTTCTCAAGCTTCAACCGTGGCAATCCTCGGACCAAATTGAGTTTACTCAAGCGAGACAAAAGGTCAAAGCTCAAGTGACCCAACTTCCTATGCCACTTCCACAACTCACTCGAAGAACCAGCCAAGAAACAACGCTCCACACCCGAAGACTGAGAAAAATCAGCACGAAACACCTGACCCTCGGGAACGACCATACAAACAAGGTCCCCTCGAGAGTCCACAATCCGAGAACCACCCGGCCGAAACAACACCTCAAAACCCTCATCCAACAAGCCGGGACACGGAAAGCAAATTGTACCCCAGCGATTGAACAAGAGCAACACGCCTCAGAGTGATCTTGTCACTCACTTTTATCTCACCTTCTGAAAGCACACGCCCACGCCCATTGTCCCCAAAGGTGATGTACCTCTTCGTCACCACCGGGACGAGACTTGAGAACCACCCCCTGTCTCCGGTCATATGCCTCGAACAACCGGAGTCAATCGGCCAAATGTTCTTCAAGTCTCCCACCCGAAAATCAAAAATAGGCACGTGAGCGAACAAACGACTCAAAGATCAGGGTTAGTACCAAAGGAGGAAAACCAGTGCCGAGCCATTTGCTCAAAAGTGGGGTTAGCACCAACCAAAGCATCTCTCCTACCAAAGCTACCTCCACGAACACCACCACGGTAACCACCCTGAGGGAACCACCCCTCTCTGCCTGGAGGAGGACCAAATCCACGCAAGAAAGCCCGTGGAACATCCTTCCTCTCCAACTCAACACCTCGACTCCTCCAATCCCCGTATTGAGCACGAGGAGGAGAACGCCTAGCAAACTGACCACCTGCACCCTTTCCAGCCCAACCACCAGAACCACGACCACCAGAAACAACCCTCGCACCTGTACGAGCACGAAACCCGAACATCTGTCTGCCCAGGCCTGCACCGGTCTGACCGGTGCTCCACACCGGTCTGACCGGTGTGGTCTGGGCAGCAGCACCACCTGCAGCCTTCTTCTCTCCCCAAGCCCGAACTGTCCTCACAATCGCCTTGCCCCTGGGCATCTGCATACGAGGCTCAAGTACACCATCGGAAGGGTGGTACTTGTCCTTGTTAGCCCACTCCTTCTCCATTCTCTCCTCTCGCTTCCTCTTGAAGCAAAATTCCTCCTTATGGCCATCTCTCCCACAATAGCCACAATGGAACCTCACAAGCTTAGGCTTTGGCTTGGGATGTGGCTGTTCACTCGGTTTCTCTCCACTCAAACCCTCCACCGGTTTCTCACCACTAGCCTTCTCACTCTCCTTCCCAAAGAACACTTTCCCCGAAGTGCTCACAAACTTGATAGGCTTTTGTAGGTCATTTGTGGGTGTAGGAAACACGGGTGGAGCCGGGGTTGTGTCTAGTCGGTTCCTTAGATGGTTAGGTTTTGGTGGGAAATCATTTTTGTGGTGGGTTTTTGGTGGCTCCGGATATTCTCTCCACTTCCCTCACCAACCTTGTTTGCCCCAAGCCCCTCACCATCTTGCCTCTTAAAGGCCTCGATCATCATCCTCAACCGAGGCTCGTGACCGGACAACCAACCCATCAACTTCCTCAAATCATCATTCTCATCCCGCAAACGATCAACATAATGTGCAAGCTCCAAATTTTTCAATGCATGCATTTCACAGGTAGAGCAAGATGTAGGCATGGGTTCCTTCAATTTAGCCTCGAGCGAACTAGTGTAAGCATGCATCTCATCAATCTTAGCATGCAAAACAGGGCAAGAAGTGCAAGCACCTAGCAAAGCAGGTCTAGACTTAAGCTCAGCCACTTCAACCCTAATCACATCTAGTTCCTCACACTTGGAGGCATGCTTCTCCTTAAACAAAGCAAGATCAGCAAGGAATATGGAGCAATCAGCACAATCATTCTCATCAAAACAACGAGGCTAGCCTTAAGCGAATCAATCTCAAGCTTGCTATCAAGCACCCGTGTCTCTAGCTCAGCCACTCTAGTCCTAGCATCCTCGAGTGAAGCCCTAAGCTCTTTCCTCATTTTCTTGGCCTCTCTAAGCATGTCATCACGGTTATCAAGCAAAGAGCCAAGCCTCTCATTCTCCCCGGCGCAAGAAGGGAAGCTCATCACGCACCTCGTCGTCGGACTCGCAGTCCGAGTCGCTCCGTGTACTCTTCTTGCTGCCGGAGCTCAACGCCATGGTGCGAGGCCGTCTCTCGCGAAGCGGCTCGGCCCGCTCGGAGTTCTTGGACGACCTCTTGTTCTTGCGGCGATCTCCCTCGTCGTCGGCCGCCGCTCGAGCTCGAGGTGGAGTACGCGGAACCGGAGTCGACGTCGCTCGCTCCAACCATCGCTCGGGCCTTGCCTCGGCCCTCCTTCTTCCTCGATCGTCGCTCGTCCTTGTACTTGTTCTTGTGCTTGCTCTTGTGGTCGCGCCTCGAACGGTACTTGTCATCGTTCTTCCTCGGCTTGTGCTTGTAGCCGTCCTTGTTCTCGGCCTTCTCTCGCGGCGGTCGGCGACGAAGTGTCCCGGCTTGCCGCATCGGAAGCAAGTCCTCGTGTTCCTCCTCATGTTCACGCGGTTCTCGTGCGGCCTCTCGAACCGCCTCGTCAACGGCGCCGGCTCGTCCTCTCCAAGGTCATCAAACTCCTCATCCGGCATAGACATCAAAGAGGAAAACGAGAACATCCCGGTGGATGGGTTAGAGTTAGTCTTTCCTTTGGAACCACCAACGAGGGCAAGACTATGGGAATCGGTCGGTCCCTCGAGCTTGGCGATCATGCCCCTATCCACCTCGGCCGACTTGAGCTTCGAGAACGGCTCGTTCACCGTCGAGTATCATACCGCTCCGACTCGACTATGGCCTCGAACTTTCCGCCCCATATCGTACGATCCAAAGAGTGTAAGAGCTTGACCGCTCTATCATGATCATCGTACGGGAGCACGTCCACATTGGCCCTCATGTTGTTCACCACCACCGTGAACCTCCGAAACAAGGCATCGATGGACTCACCGGGAGATGAGTGAAGTTCTCGTACTCTCTCCGTAGGTCGCATACAACCGTGCCCTCGAACACAGGGCGTTCCCAACATGAGCCTCCTTCAACACCGCCCAAATCCTACAAGCCAAGTGCTCGGTGTGCACCCGATCGAACTCGGCCGACACAAAGCACGAAACAAGTAGTCGACCGCCTTATTGTTGGCGTCGAATCCGTCCCTCGACCCCCGGAGCAAGGAAATCCATCGGCCGGACATAGCCCGTGTCCACCGTGACATCCCAAAGCAACCGACCCTTTCCGCGGAGGAACGCACCCATCCGCTTGCTCCACATCCGGTAGTTCTTGCCATCGAAGTGTGGAGGACCCGAACCCCGTTCTCGGTACGCCATCCTTGGATCTTAGACTGGTTAGAGTCAACAAAGACCCGAACCGGCTCTGATACCACTTGAAGGACCGATACGGCGAACCAGAGAGGGGGGGGAGTGAATGGGAGCCGACAAAAATTCTTCTCGATGGAGATGAGAACTCCAACAAGACGAACGCGGCTACCAACACACGTCTCCGACTCACTACCCAAGTTGGCCAAGCCCACGTAGCCACTGGAGTGCCACTGGACCTAGGAACCAACACACACAGCCTTCCGACTCGAGAACGCAGCGGAACAACAAACCCCGAGTCTACAGACCCACACCGGTCGACCGGTGAGCACCACCGGTCAGACCGGTCCCTGCTGGTGAACCTGAGCAACTTCCACTAAGTGGCTCTACACCGGTCAGACCGGTGAGATGCACCGGTCAGACCGATGGCAGCCAGAAAGCCCCCAAGGCACCAAACAGGCCAACCGACCACCAAACGGACCCAAACTCGAAACAGCAGCACCACGGGACAACAACGAACTCACCAAGACGTTCACCCGAGCAAAATCCCACAAGGGCTTGCACCGGCCGACCGGTCAAGAGCACCGGTCGGACCGGTGTGGCTCGGGCAACTCGGGATGAACAAGACCCGCGGGTCAACTCCCCCAAATCCAAATCTCGATCTCCCGAATCGCTCCACGGACTTGAACAAGACTTTGGGGATATCGGAACACCTCATGAGGAGTCCATAGCCAAGTTTAATCCCACCAAATCTCGTCCAAAAAGGAGGAATCGAAGAAATCCCGCCGAAAACACCTTCAACCCAAGAACTCAAGAAACCCCCAAAATCGAGCACTTTTACTCACGGATTTGGGAGGGGAATCACAGCCCAAAGAACCACGAAGGGTTCCCACAAATTTCCCCCATCAAATCCCCAAGAGAAAAGCCTCGAAACCAACCCAAAGAAATCACCGAGAAAGGGCTCCGAAAATCACCACCAAGAACAACCGGGAAAACACATCCAAACCTTGAGGAACCACGCCGAATCATCTATACATGAGACAAAGGTTCGTACAAGGTCTAGCAAGCCGCCCGATCATCCATCCCTCTCTACAAGATCTCTCCGTGAAGCTCTCTTGCTAGTCCTAAGAAAAACCTAGAGAAAATAGGTGGAAAATAGGAAAACTAATGAGCTAGGGTTCCAAGAGTTGGCTGCCATCCTCTCACCTCTTGGGTTATATAGGCGGCAACCGAATGTCTAAAATGCCCTTCTCTACTAACTAGGGATACAAGCCCCTCAAGGGCGGATTTGGAATTCTTGATGTCTTCACCATCGGACGGATGCGGCGACCGCACCCTCGCGTAGCCTCGACGCAAGCCATGCGATCCCGACGCGTGTCCTCCGCTTCGAAGATTCCGGACCGCGTCGTCGCACACGGTCGACCGGTGCTCATCACCGGTCGGACCGGTCCCCACCGGCCGGACGGCCGGACCCACCGGTCGGACCGGTCGGTGCCGCCGCACCTCCGTCTTCGGTTCTCCGGTCTTGGCTTTGTGGATCAACCAAGGAACCCGGTGGTTTTCGGTGAACCACCGGAAACCCCGCGAACTCGGTGTAGCCTCCGCCAATCTCCACTCATGACTTGGCTCCCACGTAGTCCCGGCTCGACCTTGGTTTTGAGGCTCAACCAAGAAACCGTCCATGACTTCATCTTCTTGTTCATGCCACCATGCGGCCCGCACTTGACCCCCGCCGGCCACCGGGTCCCTCGAACGAAGCCTACTTGTCTTCTCCACACCCGGAGGCCTCACCGCGACGACCTTTCGCGCTTGTTCTTCACCTCGCACCAACACCCCGTCAAGCCGCAACCTCGCACCCGCAATACTTAGCCAAGAATCGGTCCACACAACGTTGTCAATCACTCATCACACAAGGAAGCGACCATCCACCGTTCCTCGAACCACACATGGTCCTCAACCTCGACCCACTTGGAGAATTTGTCCATAGCAACCAGTAGGTGGGTGTAGCCCTCGGGCGCTTTCCGCAAGGGCCCGACGATGTCCAACCCCCACATGGTGAAGGCCCACATGACAGGGATTGTCTGGAGGGCGTGCGTAGGGAGGTTGGTCTTGCGGGTGTAGAACTGGCACCCTTTGCAGGTGTGCACGATCTCGCTGGCATCTGCAACCGCAGTAGGCTAGTAAAAGCCCTGACGGAACGCGTTGCCCACAAGGGTGTGTGGCGCCGCATGGTGGCCGCACACGCTCGCGTGAATGTCTCGAAGGAGCTCGCGCCCCTAAGGGATGGGCACGCATCGCTGCAGGACGCCTGACGCGGCGCGCTTGTACAGCTCGCCGTCGACGAGGGTGAACGACTTGGCCATCCTGGTGATGCGTCTGGCCTCGGATCGGTCCGAGGGGAGTTCCCCTCGATCCATCCAAGCGATGTATTTGTTTCTCCAGTCCTCTGCATTGGGGACCGGCTCTGTATCCATGGCCTCGGCCTCGTTGGCGCCATACCCCTCGAGCAAGGAGAGTACATACGCCTCGTTCGAGGGATCCTCATCCATAGGCTCCGCGCCTGTTGGATTCGAGGGAGCCCCCGAGGGTTCCTCTTGGCTCGAGGGGCTTGGGTCGAGGTTGACGGACGGCCTGGCGACATCTCGCGCAAAAACGTTCGGGGGAACAGTGATTCTCCCCGATGCGATTTTGGCGAGCTCGTCCGCCTCCTCGTTGTACCGGCGGGGCATGTGGTTAAGCTCTATGCCGTAGAACTTGTCGTAGAGGGCCCGCACAGCGTTGCGATACGCCTCCATCTTGTCATCGTGTCAGCTCGTGTTCTTCATGACCTGGTCAATCACGAGCTGCGAGTCTCCCCTAACATCGAGGCGCTTGATGCCCGTCTCGATGGCGATTCAAAGGCCGCAGAGAAGGGCCTCGTATTCTGCCATGTTATTTGACGTGGGGAAGTGCAGGCGCACTGCATACCTCATGTGCTCTCCGACGGGTGAGATGAAGAGCAGGCCCGCGCCTGCCCCTGTCTTCATCACCGACCCATTGAAGTAGAGGGTCCAGCACTCGTCCTGGATTTGCAGCAGCGGCAACTGCGTGTCCGTCCATTCGGCGACGAAATCCGCTAAGATCTGGGATTTGATCGCTTTGCGCGGCGCATAGGCGAGTGTTTCACCCATTAACCACCGACCACTTGGCAATCTTGCCCGCTGCATCCACTGGTTTCGGATAATCTCTCCTAACGGAAAGGAGGAGACCACCGTGACCGGATGGGCCTCAAAGTAGTGGCGAAGCTTGCGCCACGCGAGCACCATCGCATAGAGCAGCTTTTGGATCTGCGGGTAACGCGCCTTGGTCTCAGACAACACCTCGTTGATGTAGTAAATGGGTCGTTGGACTGGTAGGGCGTGCCCTTCCTCCGCACGTTCCACCACGATGACAGCGCTGACCACCTGAGTGGTCGCGGCGACGTAGAGGTACAGAGGCTCGCCGTCCTGGGGCGGCGTTAAAATCGGCACGCGGGCGAGCGTTGTCTCGAGCTTGTCAAGCTCCTCCTGGGCCTCGACGGTCCAGGAGAAGCGCTCGTGCTTCTTCAAGAGTTGGTAGAGGGGCAGCCCCTTCTCGCCAAGCAGCGAAATAAAGCGACTCAAGGCGGCGAGGCACCCCAGCACCTTCTGGACCCCCTTGAGGTCTCGAATCGGGCCCATCCGCTCGAGGGTTGTGACCTTCTCGGGGTTGGGCTCGATCCCCCGCTGGGAGACAATGTATCCCAATAGCATGCCTCTCGGCATTCCGAAGACGCCCTTTTCGAGGTTCAGCTTCACCCTGTTGGCCCGCTGGCAATCGAATGCCACACGCAGGTCGTTAACCTGGTCGTCCGCATTCCTAGTCTTTACGACTATGTCATCTATGTAAGCCTCAACGGTTCGCCCGATGTGATCACCGAAAACGTGCTGCATACATCGCTGGTATGTCGCGCCCACATTTCGGAGACTGAACGACATCGTTACGTAGCAGTACATCCCGAAGGGAGTGATGAATGAAGTCGCGAGCTGGTCGAACTCCTTCATTTTTATTTGGTAGTACCTGGAGTAGGCATCAAGAAAGCATAAGAGTTCACACCCGGCAGTCGAGTCAACGATTTGATCGATTCGTGGCAAAGGAAAAGGAACTTTGGGACATGCTTTATTTAAGCTGGTATAAGTCTACACACATGTCACACCCTGAAATTTCCAATTTCAGGATGTGAATTGAGAGAATAATTAAATAACAATTTTCTCATAATTTTAAAATTTTTCCAACATTTATTTTCTTTACAGGGAATATAGTATAGAGAAAGCCTTTGTTTGTTTTTCGAAAATTAAATAAATGGTTCTGCGCGTTGCATTCATGCCGATGCATCTCGATGCTTCTTGAGTGCTAAAGGTTTCAAAAATGTACCTAGGTGTTGTCCAAATCCTTCCGAGAATTTTCTGGATTTTTCTGGAATTTATTCTCATTTTTCTTGGGCTATTTCTATTTATTAGAAGGCTCTAAAATCTTTTTCATGATCTCCAAATACTTTATTTGGATTGTTCATGTCCCAATGTGTCTCCGGGAATTTTCCTGGAATTTTTGTGATTTTCGGAGTATTTTTCGTGCCTTTAAACAATTTCTAGAGTTTTTTCCGGGAATTGTTTTCGCATTAAAAATAATTTCGAAAAAAACAAACAAACCCTATCTAACCGGGCCGAGCCCGAAGGCCCGACCCAGGTTCGCGCCGGCCTAGCCGCCGGCCCGTGCGGGGCCCATCCGAGGCCCGCACAAGCCCATCGGCCGGGTGTGTCCATGGCGGACACGCGCCGCCGCCGGCCGTCCCCCCCATGGCGTGAGCGCCCGGGAGTCCTTGGGGTCCGCACTGCTATTTAATGCGTGCCCGAGCTCCTGCAGCCGCCCGCGTGCCTTGCGCCCTCGTGCGCCATCGTCTGCGCAAGCCGCGCGCCGCCGGTCAGTGCGCCGCCGCCACCACTGATTTTCCGGCCGCATGCCGTCCGCACGAGCAGAGCAAGGCGTGGGCTCTCGTCATCGATTCGCTAGATGTGGAAGCCGCCGGAGCAAGCTGGCGCTGCCTTGGGGTTCGCCTCGTCGAATCGCACCCTCGCTGCCCCTGCCGTTGACGGAGAGTCGAGCTCTGTACCGGCCGCCGCAGGCTTCCTGCTCCTCAGGCGTCGCCGCCCCGATTCGGCGCAAGGGAGCGCAGCCAGAGCAAAACTTCGCCGCCAGGAGGTTTTCCTTGCCAAGCCACGCACCCACGGCTGCCCATCGTCGCTGCTCCACCGCCGGTGCCTGCTGACCCGTGGAGCCTCCTTCAAGCGCAACCGTTCCGATCTACACATGTTGGAGCCGTGTTCCCCGACGAGCTACACACTAGTGAGATCCCCATCCTCTCCTCTTTCAGTTTTTCTGTTTGTTGTTGATTTCTGAGCATCGTAGCCCACCTAGCACATCTCGGTTCTGTACTATGGCCAGGGAGGAACCGTTCTGCCTGTTCGTTCTTGCGGAGCTGAGTAAAGAAGAAGACCCCAGTTTGCAAATGGGTCCCTAGAAGCAGATGTAATATGTAGATTAGTTTATGAGTCTTGGACAATTTGCAGATAGCCCCCTAGAAAGATCCCACTTTCACACATAAAGCCCACCCACGCCCTTTTATAGATCTAACCCTGTCCTTTATCCTTTTCGCGAGCACTATTCAATGTGTCTTGCAAATTTCCTCTCGCTACTCCCCGAGTTCTATGGTTAATCTCGTTTAGATCCTTATCACCTTGTTTATCTCATAAATTTTTTGTTTTAGCTCCGTTTTAATCCGTTCAAATTGCGCCAGGTCCATAATGATGTAAAGCACGCGTTAGTGGTGTGTTTTTCACCATGTTGGTTTTCTGAAAATAAATTTAATATTAATTTTGATTAATGCTTCATAAACATGACTTTTATAAATAAAAGCAAAATAGATCTATATATCGTTTTTCATAAGCAAATTTAATTTGATTAATGTTTTTATCACATGTTTTTGTACATAAAACTTAATTAGATCTTTATCTCGGTTTTCGTAAACTAAATGATTAATTTGTTTAAATAGTTAATCAATATTTTCTAATTAAAATTTGATTAGGCTTCTACATCGGCTTTTATAATAAATGTTAATATGATTAATGTCAGTTCCATAATGTTTTTAATAATAATATGATCTACTCGAATACAAAGTTACGTTTAAATTGTTCATATAGTTTAGTTTTTCTAAAATTAAATGTTTAATTGATTAATTCATATATGAATCTTTATAAATAAAACTTGACTAGTTCTTTACACCGGTTTTGCAAATAAAGTTTAATTTACTTTAATTCCAACATGGGGTATTTTATTTATGAAATATCCTTACATATATTTTGTTAACTAAAATAAACCTAAGCTTATAGTCTTGCTCTCTCATATGTGCAAATCAATCGTTAGACGTTCTTTACCCCAGTATCTCTTTTGATCAAGTCTATCTGAAGCTCTGAATCTTTCTAGTGTTAGCTCAAGCTCTGTCTCAGTGTGTCTCTGTTGTAGAGCTAGCCTTCTTTCAAGCTCCAGATCTTTCCAATCCTAGTACATGCCATCCTATCGTAATTGTCTTTTATGTAAGACAACTATACTCTTTCAGTTCTTTGATCCAACCTTGTGTGGCTATCTTTCTAAGAATCGGTGTCTCTGTCATCTAGCTGTTCTCTCTTCATCCTAGTTCTCCTTGTAGGCTAGTCTTCCTAGATCTTAGGCTAAGATTTCTTATGCGCTTGATAGTTCGTCGCTACCGTTCTAGTTCGTTCCACCTTAACTTGTACGTTAGCATGTGTATCACTTGTTACTTGTTTTAATACTAAAGATGCATGTTAATCTTGACTAATTCTTATCCCAATGCTTTTATAAATAAAAAGTGATTAGGTTCTAATCGGATTTTCTTTAATCATGATGTAATTGGTTAATCTCTATTCATAACTAGTTTTTTCTAAATAAAAGATGTTAGAGTTAAACATCGCTTTTATAATAAAGTTAATATGCTTAATGACATCATAAATGCCTTTTCAATATTAAATATTCTTAGTGAACACGTGACATAAAGTTACTCGCCTAGATCTCTTATACTTGCTTTATCTTTTTAAAGTAATTGTTAATTTGACATAATTTCTACTCGAATGTTATAAATAAAATATGATTAGGTTTATCGTGATTTCTTTAATTAAATATAACTTGTTTAATAGTAACATAGAGTATTTCTCGAAATATTCTTTCACGTGATTTCTTAATTAAAATATGCCAAGCGTAGTTTCTTGTGGTTTGATAATAATCTTTCGATAGATTTGAGCTTAGTTCCGTTCTCAGTGGTTCCCTCGTTTCTTGCGTAACCATTAGAATCGAGCTCTATCAGTGTGATCTTTCCGGACCTTGCTTAATCTTTCACAACCATCTCTTCAAAGTTAACCAAGCCTTTCCCTTCCAAGCACTTTGTGTTCTTTAGTGATCCATCTAATCAAGCCTATCCTTTAGTGCGTTCCTTTAAAGCTTTTCTTTCGAGTGGTGTATTGTTCTTAGTTTGTTTGTCTGTCTGTCTGCTTTGTGTATGTTTGTGCCCGATGATTGATGCGAGTAGAATGAACGTGGTTCGAGAGCTTGGAAGAGTGTGAAGGTGAAGATTCTGAGCAACATCACCACTTTGGTTAAAGGCAAGTGTGTCCTTGATCTTTTGTCCCAATAACTTTATTAATCACTTTGCATTGCTTTGCATTAACTTTGATGGGTTCCTATTAAGGATGACTAGCCTCATTTGACTGTTATCTTGAACCTGGTTTTAATTAACATTGATGGTAGCTATTGCTTAGTTTGCTCAACTGGGTTGGTAATAATCAACATGGTTATCTCTTTATGCTCTATGTTCCTTTATGATAATTTTAATACAAGATCATTGTGCATTAATCGGAACATGGAGAACCACCTAGGAAAACCGTACAACCACAAGAACTAATGGGCAATGGTCTTGGCTGAATAATTAGGAACTTTAGCTTGTGGTGATCTTACCTGATAAGGACAAGGGATCGGCGGTACTTCGGGGTATGGACTCGCTCTAGCAGGGGGTTGGGTGAGTTATTAATTCTATGGTGGGGTATCGACCTGCTGGGGGACTTTATACCTTGCTAACGATCCGGACCTTGTGGGTCACAACTTGTTGGACAACCTTTGTAAAGGTCTTGTAGCGTCCCTATGCAATCACACCTCGGTAGTGTGGTATGGTGCCTGATCAGCATCGCATGGTTGGGTTCAAAGTTCCTCGGAGCTTTTACGCTGCTTGTGGTGAAAGTGTACAACCTCTGCAGAGTGTTAAACTAATCAATTAGCCGTGCTCACGGTCAAGAGCGGCCTGGACCCTCACATGATAATTGAACTTGAAGATGGACTTAAATTGTGATATGTGTTATGGTTATGCTTTCCATGTGCTCATGGTGTATCTCTTATCTTTATGCTTAATTGTGGGATGGTATATACTTATACTTGCTAGTAAATAGTTGCTTAATAAAATTTGACCAACTAAAATGCTAAATGCTTTGAGCCGACTCCACCATAAAGCCTTTGCATTCATTCTTTTCCCACACTTGCTGAGTACGACAAGTGCTCACCCTTGCTATAAACAATGTTGCTCAGAAGGAGGAAGCTACTCTGAAGTCTTGTGAAGATGTTGCTGGTTCTAGGCGTACACAACCCCCAGTCGACTGCTTGTGAAGTTTGGTGCCTCCGTTTCCAGGATATAGCGTAATACTCGATAATCTCCCTTTTTCTTTCGTGATATTGTTTCGTTATTCACTTATGTCGCCTATATGCATGAAACTTGATCCCGGCATGCATATAGGCTTGCACTTGGTTTTCTTTGGAAAAACAGGTGTGACGGAGTGGTATCAGAGCTGTATCGACTGTAGGACGTGAGCCTAGATAGTAATGGTCGTTTCTTAAGGTTTCCTTTGATCTAAAATTCATCACTACCTCTCCCTTGAGCCCTGTTATGAATATTCTTGCTCCTTAAACCATATCTTTAATCGATCCTCCTTGATAGCTCATCTTTGACTGTCACATTTTCATTTGCACATCATTGTTTTGCGAATGATTACGACCTCTACCCTTTCCTATTTATTTACTCCTCCCTTGGTCTTGATCTTGTCTCTCTTTCCACTTCTCTCAAGCAATTCCACCAATAAGTCAAAAGGTGAATTGTTACCCTTGATATTCTATCTGTTCGCGCAGCTCTCCGACACATCAGCGCTGTTTCAATTCTTTCTCGAGCTACAGAACTCCGATTGACATGAAATCAGTTGGGTTAGTTCTTAAATTTCATAGTTGAATTTCTTTCAAAAATTCAGCCATATCCAATATATATTCCTGGAGCTATGCTTGAAACATTGGAGCTATCAGAATCTGTAAACCCTGCTGACCTAGTTACCTTCATTATTTTGTATCTCGGGCTATGGACCTCCGATTGAGTTAAATCCAATTGGAGTAGTTCAGGAATTTTATAAGATTCACTCCGTCCAAAATTCATCAATTTTGGTTGTATATACAGAGAGTTATGCCCGAAACTTTGGAGGTCCCCGAATCTGTCAACACTGCTGACATAGCCATCTTGTTTAATTCATATCTCGAGTTCTAAACCTCCGATTGAGGTGATTCCAGTTGGGATGAACTCATAATTTCGGCCTCCTTGATCTGGAAAAAAATCCATTATTTATGGATATCCTTGCTGGGAGCTACATCTGATCTATTAGGAGGATACCCTCTGACTTTATTAACAACGTGTAGTATCGTTCCCTTAACCATGTCTTGTTTGGTGAAGTTGAGTGCTTGCATGATGATGCTTGGTTTTATGACATTGTTTGTGTTGGTTCTTTGAAGTGAGTGTTGGTGTATTGTGGATCTTACATCCGCAATAACATCAGTTGCTCAGTTGGGTTCTTCTTTTGTATCTCCCACCTCCTTGCTCTTCCCATTCTTTCTCTCTACTCTCCAGCCTATCTCTTCTGATCCTAACACACATACCCAATCAGATGGAGAGCTCCAACTTAAATCATGAAGATAAAGATAATGAAGGAAATGTCAACATCCCTCTTGCAACCCCATCATTGGAGCGCAAGATGATGGAGTATATCGCTGCACAAACCCAGGTTCTGCAAGCAATGGCCCAAACCATGGTTAAGATTCATTAGTCCATTACAAAGCAAGCTTCACTTCCTAAAGATCACAATACTGTTACCAATGATAACCATCAAAACATGACTCCTCCACCATTTGATAAAGAGAAGCTATCAGCTATGCAGACTCAAGTCTTACAAGGAAGGATGCAGCCGAGTATAACCTACTTTCGTAATGAGATGGCCAAAGACAGAATTTCCATTGGGCCACTGAAGAGGCAAGTTGCTGAAGCATGGAGTATTCAAAAAAAAGAAGAAGCATGAAGCCCTGAAACTAACCATGGAGAAACAATACGAGGTTAACAAGGCTCCAGATATGTGTCCGTGTGGTGAGCACCATGGTTTTCATGCCCCAGACGGAAGCTAGCCTTATGACAGCAGAAGCTCGCCAACATAACCCTATAGATATCAATAAGCAGAAGATGTTGTCCACCTAAAACTCAACTCAAGAAGAAGGTTCTCAAGCTGAAGGTCATACTCAAACCCTAAACCTTGATGATTGGATTATCACTTGGAAGGAATACAAACCTGGTAGACGCAAGTGATCTAATAAACAAAATCGTAGAACGAGACGAGAGAAGAAGTTATCACATTTAGGGGCAGATAATGGTACTAAACCTGGTTCTAACAAACCCCAGCCTAAGATTGTTCAACCTACGTATGTCACTCATATCAAGAAGAATCCTGATGCACAAGTTGATCTACCAATGACTATGATGGTGCAATGCGAAGAATGGAGAAATCACAATAATAGAAGGGTGGATAAGTTATAAGTGGGACCAGACTATGTATTCCCATGAGCTGTGGAGAATAGAAGATCATGTTTGGCGTGCTTGTGCAAGGAAGGTCGATATGAAGAAATTTGATAAGCTTTGGATAATACCCCCATGAGTCTTTGTTTCTTGCTAACCTTTTTCGAATCTTGGGACGAGATTCCTTTTAAGGGGGTAGAGTTGTCACACCCTGAAATTTCCAATTTCAGGATGTGGATAGAAAGAATAATTAAATAACAATTTTCTCATAATTTTAAAATTTTTCCAACATTTATTTTCTTTACAGGGAATATAGTATAGAGAAAACCTTTGTTTGTTTTTCGAAAATTAAATAAATGGTTCTGCGCGTTGCATTCATGCCGATGCATCTCGGTGCTTCTTGAGTGCTAAAGGTTTCAAAAATGTACCTAGGTGTTGTCCAAATACTTCCGAGAATTTTCTCGGATTTTTCTCGGAATTTATTCTCATTTTTCTTGGGCTATTTCTATTTATTAGAAGGCTCTAAAATCTTTTTCATGATCTCCAAATACTTTATTTGGATTGTTCAAGTCCCAATGTGTCTCCGGGAATTTTCCTGGAATTTTTATGATTTTCGGAATATTTTTCGTGCCTTTAAACAATTTCTAGAGTTTTTCCGGAATTGTTTTCGCATTAAAAATAATTTCGAAAAAAACAAACAAACCCTATCTAACAGGGCCGAGCCCGAAGGCCCGACCCAGGTTCGCGCCGGCCTAGCCGCCGGCCCGTGCGGGGCCCATCCGAGGCCCGCACAAGCCCATCGGCCGGTGTGTCCATGGCGGACACGCCGCCGCCGCCGGCCGTCCCCCCATGGCGTGAGCGCCCGGGAGTCCTTGGGGGTCCGCACTGCTATTTAATGCGTGCCCGAGCTCCTGCAGCCGCCCGCGTTCCTTGCGCCCTCGTGCGCCATCGTCTGCGCAAGCCGCGCGCCGCCGGTCAGTGCGCCGCCGCCACCGCCGATTTTCCGGCCGCATGCCGTCCGCACGAGCAGAGCAAGGCGTGGGCTCGCGTCATCGATTCGCTGGATGTGGAAGCCGCCGGAGCAAGCTGGTGCTGCCTTGGGGTTCGCCTCGTCGAATCGCACCCTTGTTGCCCCTGCCGTTGCCGGAGAATCGAGCTCTGTACCGCCCGCCGCAGGCTTCCTGCTCCTCAGGCGTCGCCGCCCCGATTCGGCACAAGGGAGCGTAGCCAAAGCAAAACTTCGCCGCCAGGAGGTTTTCCTTGCCAAGCCACGCACCCACGGCTGCCCGTTGTCGCTGCTCCACCGCCGGTGCCTGCTGACCCGTGGAGCCTCCGTCAAGCGCAACCGTTCCTATCTACACATGTTGGAGCCGTGTTCCCCGACGAGCTACACACTAGTGAGATCCCCATCCTCTCCTCTTTCAGTTTTTCTGTTTGTTGTTGATTTCTGAGCATCGTAGCCCACCTAGCACATCTCGGTTCTGTACTATGGCCAGGGAGGAACCGTTCTGCCTGTTCGTTCTTGCGGAGCTGAGTAAAGAAGAAGACCCCAGTTTGCAAATGGGTCCCTAGAAGCAGATGTAATATGTAGATTAGTTTATGAGTCTTGGACAATTTGCAGATAGCCCCCTAGAAAGATCCCACTTTCACACATAAAGCCCACCCACGCCCTTTTATAGATCTAACCCTGTCCTTTATCCTTTTCGCGAGCACTATTCAATGTGTCTTGCAAATTTCCTCTGCTACTCCCCGAGATCTATGGTTAATCTCGTTTAGGTCCTTATCACCTTGTTTATCTCATAAATTCTTTGTTTTAGCTCCGTTTTAATCCGTTCAAATTGCGTCAGGTCCATAATGATGTAAAGCACGCGTTAGTGGTGTGTTTTTCACCATGTTGGTTTTCTGAAAATAAATTTAATATTAATTTTGATTAATGCTTCATAAACATGACTTTTATAAATAAAAGCAAAATAGATCTATATATCGTTTTTCATAAGCAAATTTAATTTGATTAATGTTTTTATCACATGTTTTTGTACATAAAACTTAATTAGATCTTTATCTCGGTTTTCGTAAACTAAATGATTAATTTGTTTAAATAGTTAATCAATATTTTCTAATTAAAATTTGATTAGGCTTCTACATCGGCTTTTATAATAAATGTTAATATGATTAATGTCGGTTCCATAATGTGTTTAATAATAATATGATCTACTCGAATACAAAGTTATGTTTAAATTGTTCATATAGTTTAGTTTTTCTAAAATTAAATGTTTAATTGATTAATTCATATATGAATCTTTATAAATAAAACTTGACTAGTTCTTTACACCGGTTTTGCAAATAAAGTTTAATTTACTTTAATTCCAACATGGGGTATTTTATTTATGAAATATCCTTACATATATTTTGTTAACTAAAATAAACCTAAGCTTATAGTCTTGCTCTCTCATATGTGCAAATCAATCGTTAGACGTTCTTTACCCCAAAGATCTCTTTTGATCAAGTCTATCCGAAGCTCGAATCTTTCTAGTGTTAGCTCAAGCTCGTCTCGGTGTGTCTCTCGTTGTAGAGCTAGCCTTCTTTCAAGCTCCAGATCTTCCCAATCCTAGTACATGCCATCCTACTGTAATTGTCTTTTATGTAAGACAACTATACTCTTTCAGTTCTTTGATCCAACCTTGTGAAGCTATCTTTCTAAGAATCAGTGTCTCTGTCATCTAGTTGTTCTCTCTTCATCCTAGTTCTCCTTGTAGGCTAGTCTTCCTAGATCTTAGCCTAAGATTTCTTATGCGCTTGATAGTTCGTCGCTACCGTTCTAGTTCGTTCCACCTTAACTTGTACGTTAGCATGTGTATCACCCGTTACTTGTTTTAATACTAAAGATGCATGTTAATCTTGACTAATTCTTATCCCAATGCTTTTATAAATAAAAAGTGATTAGGTTCTAATCGGATTTTCTTTAATCATGATGTAATTGGTTAATCTCTATTCATAACTAGTTTTTTCTAAATAAAAGATGTTAGAGTTAAACATCGCTTTTATAATAAAGTTAATATGCTTAATGACATCATAAATGCCTTTTCAATATTAAATATTCTTAGTGAACACGTGACATAAAGTTACTCGCCTAGATCTCTTATACTTGCTTTATCTTTTTAAAGTAATTGTTAATTTGACATAATTTCTACTCGAATGTTATAAATAAAATATGATTAGGTTTATCGTGATTTCTTTAATTAAATATAACTTGTTTAATAGTAACATAGAGTATTTCTCTGAAATATTCTTTCACGTGATTTCTTAATTAAAATATGCCAAGCGTAGTTTCTTGTGGTTTGATAATAATCTTTCGATAGATTTGAGCTTAGTTCCGTTCTCAGTGGTTCCCTCGTTTCTTGCGTAACCATTAGAATCGAGCTCTGTTTCACTGTGATCTTTCCGGTCCTTGCTCAATCTTCCGCAATCATCTCTTCAAAGTTAACCAAGCCTTTCCCTTCCAAGCACTTTGTGTTCTTTAGTGATCCATCTAATCAAGCCTATCCTTTAGTGCGTTCTTTTAAAGCTTTTCTTTCGAGTGGTGTATTGTTCTTAGTTTGTTTGTCCGTCTGTCTCGCTTTGTGTATGTTTGTGCCCGATGATTGATGCGAGTAGAATGAACGTGGTTCGAGAGCTTGGAAGAGTGTGAAGGTGAAGATTCCGAGCAACATCACCACTTTGGTTAAAGGCAAGTGTGTCCTTGATCTTTTGTCCCAATAACTTTAATAATCACTTTGCATTGCTTTGCATTAATTTTGATGGGTTCCTATTAAGGATGACTAGCCTCTTTTGATTGTTATCTTGAACCTGGTTCTTAATTAACATTGATGGTAGATATTGCTTAGTGTGCTCAACTGGGTTGGTAATAATCAACATGGTTATCATTTATGCTCTATGTTCCTTTATGATAATTTTAATACAAGATCATTGTGCATTATTCGGAACATGGAGAACCACCCAGGAAAACAGTACAACCACAAGAACTAATGGGCAATGGTCTTGGCTGAATAATTAGGAACTTTAGCTTGGGGTGATCTTACCTGATAAGGACAAGGGATCGGCGATCTGCGGGGTATGGACTCGCTCTAGCAGGGGGTTGGGTGAGTTCTTTATTCTATGGTGGGGTATCGACCGCTAGGGGACTTTATACCTTGCTAATCGATCCGGACCTTGTGGGTCACAACTTGTTGGAGAACCTTTGTAAAGGTCTTGTAGCGTCCCTATGCAACCACACCTCGGTAGTGTGGTATGGTGCCCGATCGCATCGCATGGTTGGGTTCAAAGTTCCTCGGAGCTTTTACGCTGTTTGTGGTGAAAGTGTACAACCTCTCTGCAGAGTGTAAAACTAATCGATTAGCCGTGATCACGGTCAAGAGCGGCCCGGACCCTCACATGATAATTGAACTTGAAGATGGACTTAAATTGTGATATGTGTTATGGTTATGTTTGCCATGTGCTCATGGTGTATCTCTTATCTTTATGCTTAATTGTGGATGGTATATACTTATACTTGCTAGTAAATAGTTGCTTAATAAAATTTGACCAACTAAAATGCTAAATGCTTTGAGCCACTCCACCATAAAGCCTTTGCATTCATTCTTTTCCCACACTTGCCGAGTACGACAAGTGCTCACCCTTGCTATAAACAATGTTGCTCGAAGGAGGAAGCTACTCAAGTCTTGTGAAGATGTTGCTTCGGTTCTAGGCGTACGCAACCCCCGCCGATCGCTTGTGAAGTTTGGTGCCTCCGTTTCCGGATATAGTGTAATACTCGATAATCTCCCTTTTTCTTTCGTGATATTGTTTCGTTATTCACTTATGTCGCCTATATGCATGAAACTTGATCCCGGCATGCATATAGGCTTGCACTTGGTTTTCTTTGGAAAAACAGGTGTGACAACACATCCGCCACTTCTCAT
The DNA here is from genome assembly GCA_947561735.1 of Cenchrus americanus. Taxonomy (NCBI): domain Eukaryota; kingdom Viridiplantae; phylum Streptophyta; class Magnoliopsida; order Poales; family Poaceae; genus Cenchrus; species Cenchrus americanus. The sequence continues at coordinate 202,003,210 of OX387240.1, forward strand.
TCTTTTTCTTAACTAATACAGGGTTAGCTAGCCACGTTGGGTGGAACACCTCCTTGATGAACCCGGCCTCGAGGAGCTTCCGCAGCTCTACTCTGATCGCCCGGCGCCGCTCTTCGTCAAAGCGGTGCAGCCGTTGTTGCACGGCGCGGGAGTGAGGTAGGATATCAAGGGAGTGCTCGGCGACCTCCCTCGGGATGCTTGGCATATCCTAGGGGCTCCACGCAAAGATGTCGGCGTTGGCGCGGAGGAAGTCGACGAGCACCACTTCCTATTTCGGGTCGAGGGAGGAAGTGACCCTCAACGCCTTGCCCTCGGGGGCAGCAAGGTCGAGGGGCACCTCTTTGGTTTGCTCAGCAGCCTCGAAGCTGCTGGCGTGCTTGGCGGTGGAGTCGAGGTCCTCGTTGACCAGCTTCTCTAGGTTAGCCACGAGCACTTCATCTAGCGCTAGCGCCTCAGCGTGTTCCACGCACTCGACGTTGCAGTTGAACGCGTGCTCGATCGACGAGCCCACAGTGATGACGCCTTTGGGTCCTGCATCTTCATCTTGAGGTAGGTGTAGTTCGGGACCGCCATGAACTTGGTGTAGCACGGCCGCCCGAGGATGGCGTGGTATGCGCCCCTGAACCCCACCACCTCGAAGGTGAGGGTTTCCTTGCGGGAGTTGTCTAGCGTGCCAAACCAGACGGGCAGGTCGATCTGCCCGAGGGGCTGGACACGCTTGCCTGGCGCGACGCCATGGAACGGCGTCGTGCTGGGTCGCAGCTGGTCCAACCCAATCCCCAGCAGGCGCAGAGTGTGCGCGTAGAGGATGTTGAGGCTGTTGCCTCCGTCCATCAGCACCTTGGAGAACCGGGCGTTCCCGATGACAGGGTCGACCACCAGCGGCATCGGCCCGGTTGGGGATGCGGTTCGGGTGATCTTCGCGCGGCGCGTGATGGCGTCCTCCGACTAGTCGAGGAAGGAGGGAGGAGCCTTCTCCGCGGCTAGGACCTCGTGCCGCTCCTGCTTGCGCTGACTGTAGGACATGTCCACGGTCGCCCCCCCCAGAAGATGAGGAAGAAGTTTTCCACCGCGGGGTAGCCGCCGGCGTCGCCGTCACTCCCATCCTTCTTAGCCTCGCCATCCTTCGCGGCGGCGCGGCTGTAATATCTCTTGAGCAGGTCGCACTGCTCGAGGGTGTATTTGACTGGCGTCTTGTGGTACGGACTGGGCTTCTTTAGCATGTCGTCGAATACGCCGGGGCCTCGAGGGGCCGCTCGAGGACTCCTTCGAGATGGGTCGACAGCGAGGGCATCGTCCCTGTCGTCGTCGCGCCCAGGCGCGCACGCCTCGTGGCGCGGCTTCTTACCTTTCTTGCCCCGCTTGTGCTTCTGCTGGGGCTCCTTGGACTTGCTGCCCTCCGCTGGCGCGTCGTCCACGCGCTTGCCCTTCTTCCCGTCGAAGATGGCCCCCACCGCCTCCTCGCCAGAGGAAAAGCTAGTGGCAATGTCGAACAACTCATTGGAGTCGACCGGCGGGCTGCGCCCGAGCTCGCGCACGAGGTCTGTGCAGGTCGTTCCCTCGAGGAAGGCGTGTACGATCTCGGACTGGGCCACACTCGAGAGCTCCGTGCAGCACTTGGAGAAGTACCGTATGATGTCCCAGAGCGACTCGTCGGGCTTCTGGGTGCATGCGCGCAGGTCCCAGGAGTTTCCAGGGCGCATGTACGTCCCCTGGAAGTTCCCCACGAAGGTGCGGACTAGATCGTCCCGGTTGTGGATCTGGCTGGCCGGCAGATGCTCGAGCCATGTCCGCACCGAGTCGGCGAGGTGTAGCGGCAGGTTGCGGATGATTACTTCCTCGATGGTGGCTCCGCTCAGCTGGCACACTAGGCGATAGTTGTTGAGCCATACGCGGGGGTCCGTCTCCCATGTGTACTTGCCGATTGACGTAGGCTGGCGGAAGCGTTGAGGAAAGCTCGCCGTGCGGATCTCCCGACTGAACACACGGGTTCCCGGGGGTTCCGGTGTCGGCGAGCGATCCTCTCGTCGATCGTAGTGCCCACCCCACCGCGGATGGTAGCCTGCCGCTGCCCGCGTCTCCGTGTTGCCCGTCCACCGGGCGTTAATGACATTGCGAGCGTCGCCGTCTTGGGCTTGCCCGTGCGTGTCAAGAATCTGCTCTTTGACCGGCGTGCGCCCTTGGTTGGCGGGCTGCCCCGCCGTGCCGCCTGCGTGCACTGACGCCTCAAGGCCTTGCACGCCCCCATCGTCTCGCGCGCTCCCCTGCTGGCGAATGCGGGACGCCGAGCTCTCAGCCTGCTGCACGACCGCTTGCTCGATGAGCGCCTGCGCCTCGCGGTGCAGGTTCCGCGCCTCGGGTGTTGAGGGAGCGGGTATGGCCCGCAGCAGTGTCGCGGCAGCGATGAGCTTTTGGCTCTCTCGCGGGGGCGTGCTTGGGTTGTCGACGTCGAAGTCGGCGTTGATGTGCTCGCGGGCTTGTTTGTCCAGCTCGCGCGCGCACGCTCGCCGTGCGCGAAGGCTTCCCGGCGATGGAGGCACGAAGTAGCCGCACCACGCGGTACTCCTCCGCGAGTTTGGCCTCGAGCTCGCGCGCTTGGGCCAGCTACGCATTGATGTCGGCACCCTCGGTGGTGAGGGGGGAGGCGCGCTCGGCCCCGCACCCTAGTGCGGTCCAGTTGCCGGCCAGGGGGAACCTCTCCGTCGCCGGCTTTTGCCACGTTCGCGGCATTTGCTTGGTCGTTGACGAGCACGACGAAGCACTCCCGCGCGGGGTCGTAGCTCCCGGCACTGGAGTTGTTAGAGTAGCCGAACCAGTAGTCCGCGGCGTCGAGGAACCGCTGGAACATCACCGGGTCCGGCACGCCGGAGAAGTCCCACTCCGCGTACCCGTGTGAAGTGGCGGGTGGCAGTTCGCTGGTGGAGCCGTGGTATGACTCGTCGTCGGTGGTGGCGGTGAGGTTCCCAGCCGCCGGCACGTGGCGGCCGGGACAGCCCCCGCACGCCGCCACGTCGGTGTTGGCGCTCGCGCAAACCGAGGGGGAACGGCGGCCCGGAAAACGCACGCCCTCCGCCCCCCCCGAAGGATCGGATGGCGACTAGAGAGGGGGGGGGAATGAATAGGAGCCGGTAAAAATTCTTCCAAAAGAACCCGACCTATGCCCTAGTCAAATCCCGGTCACACACGAGCGATGGATCGAATCACACACCAATCGCCAAGACAACGAGGTTATGGAACAACCTCTAGCCTTAGGAATGATTCCTTGAATCACACGCGCGGAAGCACGAAAGAAGAAGGAGAGGAATCGAACCAAGAAGCAAAGCGCGCGAGCCTTCGGCGGACCGTCCGCCAAACAGGCGGACCGTCCGCGATGGGCCGCGTGGACCGTCCGCCGCTCGCTACGCGGACCGTCCGCGCCAACACCGCGGACCGTCCGGCCTTCTCCGCGACCGTCCGTTAAAGACACACGGGAACCAACGGGGACGCACCCGCACCACGGACCGTCCGCGGGGAGCACGCGGACGTCCGCCGGGGCACCCGCGGACCGTCCGCCCTCCGTCGCGGACCGTCCGAAACTCCGTCCAACCGAAAACCAAAATCGCGACGGATCGAAATGAAAGGCGAGCAAGAACACGAAGAACACGGGACGAACCCTAGCCGCGCGGACCGTCCGCCAGCACCTCGCGGACTGTCCGCCAGGTGCGGACAGAGCAGAAAACGCCCGACCCCGAAAGTCAACTCCCCCAAATCATCATCGGATTTCCCAAACGGTTGAAGCTATGGAGACAAGGGTTTGGGGACTTGAAAAGCGTCACACAAGGATGCTATAGCCCAAAAATCTTGCCTCCTAACTCCCTAAAACACCGGGAATCGCGAATCCTTTGAGCACCACCAAAAACTAGAGCACCGAACGAAAAACTATGAATCCAAGTGGTTTCCCGGCGTTTGAGGGCACAAGATCAATCACAAAGATGCACGAGACATCTATCCATGTTTTCCTCAAAGAAATCCGGGGAGAAACCCACTTAAATCCGCGGAATCGAACCGGAACAAAGGCACGAAAACACGCACAAAAAGACCACGAAAACACAACCCCGAATCTTCTATACAAACCAGGAAAGATTCACAAGGTCTAGCATGCCGCCCTAGCATCCATCCCTCTCAACAAATCTCTCATGAAGCTCTAATGCTAGCCTAGAGAAAATGGAGGAAAACTAGCTACGAAAATGAGAAATGGGAGGGAGAAAATGAAACCCTAAGTCGCGGAGAGAGAGAGCCATCCACACACACTCATGGCTTATATATCAGGTCCCGCCGGAGTGGTAAATGACTCGACTACCCCTAACTTAACTACGGCGATTCAACCCACGTAGGGGCATTTAGGTAATGTTTGTGGGTCTTGCCATCGGACGGCCACGCCTTTGCCGCACCCCGCGTCCTCCCGACGCAAGCCATGCGATCCCGCCGCGTGTCCTCCGCCCTCGAAGCTTCCCGACACGCCCGGATCCCGTCTCCGTCGTGTTGGGCCCTCGGACTTGGTTTTGAGGCCCAAACCAAGAAACCGTCCGCCAATGGTTTTGTGGGCAAACCACCAAACCCCGCGTGCTCCTGGTCCCGCCTCCCGCCAAACCACTTGACTCGACCGCCACCGTGCACCGCCTCGCTTGTCCATGACTTCGTCTTGCTTGTGTCGCCACCATGTGGCCCGCACCCGGGCTCGCCGTCCACCGGTCCCTCGAACTAAGCCTACTTGTCTCTCCATCTCCCGGAGGCCCCTCAAGGCCGAAGACCTTTCGCGCCCGTTCTTCACCCCGCAACAACACGAATTAGGCCGCGGCCTACACCCGCGCACTAAGCCAAGAGTCCGTCCAACACCCGTTGTCAATCACTCATCACCGAGGAGCGGTCATCCATCGACCACCGGGATGCTCCCGGTCCTCAATCTCCCCCTTGATGAGTGCATTGACAACACACAACGCGAAATGAAATTCGAGAGAAAGAAAAAAAAAGGAAGAAGAAAGAAAAACAAAGAAGCTCAACTCATGACCAAAACCAAAGAAAGGCGAAGAAAGTCAAGCCAAGCAAAGCACAAACTCCACATCGAAAACAAGAAGAAAGCTCCCCCCGAACAAATGCAAGCTCCCCCCGAACATGTGGATGCAAACTTCCAAATTTCAGCTCACCTCTTCCGAATTTTCATGACGCTCACCTCCCCCTTGTTGACAATGTATGAATCAAGGCGAAAATGCGTAAATGCAAAACAAAGCATATAAACATCTACATGAGCTTCTCAAATAGGCCAAATCTAGTGTCAAAGGCTAAAAATGAGACAAAGATCACACATATGAATCATAGCATAGTCAAAGCATTGCCACAAGTAATATATGAAAATACAAGCATGTGACAAAGCAAAATTTTCGGATTTAAGCAGCTTTTACCAAAAGAAGGCTCGCTTCACATGTAAAAGCCTATCCTTGTCACACTTGAGCCACCAACATGCACACCATTCAAAGATCATACGAGGATAGCAAATTCTCAAGAAAAGATCATGGCAAACACCCATAAAGCAAAGCATGTCATGTCAAAGCTCATGAGCCATGTGTCCACTTCGGGAGACTTCTCCACCGGTGAACATCATGCAACATGTTTTGCACCCATATGTGAAAGATAAGACATTTTAAGAATAGACATGATGGATGGAGCATTTTTCAAGCATTATACACCTCTTTTCAAGATTAATTCATTTCATGGTACATGAAGTGCCTTTGCGGCAAAAAGAAGCTTATGCTCCCCCATGAATGCAACATAGGCTAAACATTCACAATGATATTCGGCCTTTGTCCCAATTGCAAGAACAAGACATCCAAGCACAATCTAAGCATGAAAAGCACATTTAGACCAAACCGTGACATGGATACACAACTACACACGAGTGGAGCATATTTCATCAAAAATTAGTCAAGATTAGCATTTATTTCAAAAAGGGCTATCTCACCACACATATATCTCAAATATTCCAAGAGCATAGCGTCACGTCACCATTTCTCCACACATGTGACCAATATCTCACAAATAGCCAATGAGACTCAAATAAGACATATGAAAGAAGCTCATCATCCTAAAATGCAATATGATACAAATGCAACATGATATATGACAAAAGGCTATCCTACCATGGTTTATACATCAAGCAAAGCATGTATATACATCAAAGTAAACATGGTATGATACATATGATAAAAAAAGAAATCCCCCAAGAATCAACTAGAAAGGGCAACAAACCCCAAGTTCCCCCGCAAGCGCACAAATGTAGCTTGGCCGAGAGGCTTTGTAAAGATGTCGGCTAGCCGATCTTGGGTAGGGACATGGCTCAACACAATGGTTCTCGTTTTCCACATTGTCCCTCAAGAAATGATACCTCACTTCTATGTGTTTGGTTCGGAGTGAAGCACCGGGTTTTTGGCTACGCTTATGGCACCGGTGCTATCACAAAGAAGTGGGATCCGGGTGCACTCCTCACCAAAGTCTCTCAAAGTGTATGAAATCCACAACGGTACCGGGAGCAACAACTCGCGGCGGCAACATACTCCGCCTCGGTGGTAGACCGAGCTACCGAAGGATCGGATGGCGACTAGAGAGGGGGGAGTGAATAGGAGCCGGTAAAAATTCTTTCCAAAGAACCCGGCCTATACCCTAGTCAAACCCCGGTCACACACGAGCGATGGATCGAATCACACACCAATCGCCAAGACCACGAGGTTATGGATCAACCTCTAGCCTTAGGAACGATTCCTTGAATCACACGCGGAAGCACGAAAGAAGGAAGGAAGGAATCGAACCAAGAAGCAAAGCGCACATGCTCTGGCGGACCGTCCGGCTAGGAGGGGCGGACCGTCCGCGCATGCCTCGCGGACCGTCCGACCTGAAGCCGCGGACCGTCCGTGCCAACACCGCGGACCGTCCGGCCCTACGCCGCGACCGTCCGTTAAAGCACACGGAACCACCGTAAGCGACCCGAGAAAAATGGACCGTTCGTCGAGGCCGGCGGACCGTCCGCGCCACCCGCGGACCGTCCGCGCCACCCGCGGACCGTCCGCTACTCAAGCCCGACCGTCCGCAAACCGGCAACAGAACAAAAACCAAACGCCAAACCGGATCAAAAGAAAAGGCGCGCAAGAACAAGACGAACACGCGACGAACCCTAGCCGCGCGGACCGTCCGCGCACACCCGCGGACGTCCGCCGGTGCGGACGCACGTAAAACGCCCGACCCCGAAAGTCAACTCCCCCAAATCATCATCGTATTTCCCAAACGGTTGAAGCTATGGAGGCAAGGGTTTGGGGACTTGAAAAGCGTCACACAAGGATGCTATACCCCAAAAATCTTGCCTCCTAACTCCCTAAATCACCGGAATCGCGAATCCTTTGAGCACCACCAAAAGCTAGAGCACCGAACGAAAAACTTCGAATCCAAGTGGTTTCCGGCGTTTGAGGGCACAAGATCAATCACAAAGATGCACGAGACATCTATCCATGTTTTCCTCAAAGAAATCCGGGGAGAAACCCACTCAAATCCGCGGAATCGAACCGGGAACAAAGGCACGAAAACAAGCACAAAAAGGCCACGAAAACACAACCCCGAATCTTCTATACAAACCAGGAAAGATTCACAAGGTCTAGCATGCCGCCCTAGCATCCATCCCTCTCAACAAATCTCTCATGAAGCTCTCATGCTAGCATAGAGAAAATGGAAGAAAAATAGCTACGAAAATGAGAAAGAGGAGGGAGGAAATGAAACCCTAAGTCGCGGAGAGAGAGAGCCATCCACACACACTCATGGCTTATATATCAGGTCCCGCCGGAGTGGTAAATGACTCGACTACCCCTCACTTAACTACTGGCGATACAACCCACGTAGGGACATTTAGGTAATGTTTGTGGGTCTTGCCATCGGACGGCCATGCCTTTGCCGCACCCCCGCGTCCTCCCGACGCAAGCCATGCGATCCCGCCGCGTGTCCTCCGCCTCGAAGCTTCCCGACATGCCCGGATCCCGTCTCCGTCGTGTTGGGCCCTCGGACTTGGTTTTGAGGCCCAAACCAAGAAACCGTCCGCCGATGGTTTTGTGGGCAAACCACCAAACCCCGCGTGCCCGGTCCGGCCTCCCGCCAAACCACTTGACTCGACCGCCACCGTGCACCGGCTCGCTTGTCCATGACTTCGTCTTGCTCGTGTCGCCACCATGTGGCCCGCACCCGCGCCCCGCCGTCCACCGAGTCCCTCGAACCGAGCCCGTTCTTCACCCGCAACAACACGAACTAGGCCGCGGCCTACACCCGCGCACTAAGCCAAGAGTCGGCCCAACACCCGTTGTCAATCACTCATCACCGAGGAGCGGTCATCCATCGACCACCGGGACGCTCCCCGGTCCTCAATCTCCCCCTTGATGAGTGCATTGACAACACACAACGCGAAATGAAATTCAGAGAAAGAAAAAAAAAGGAAGAAGAAAGAAAAACAAAGAAGCTCAACTCATGACCAAAACCAAAGAAAGGCGAAGAAAGGTCACAAGCCAAGCAAAGCACAAACTCCACACCGAAAACAAGCATGAAAGCTCCCCCCGAACAAATGCAAGCTCCCCCCCGAACATGTGGATGCAACAAATTCCCAAATTTCAGCTCACCTCTTCGAATTTTCATTAATCTCACCTCATCTCCCCCTTGTTGACAATGTATGAATCAAGGTGAAAATGCGAAATGCAAAACAAAGCATATAAACATCTACATGAGCTTCTCAAATAGGCCAAATCTAGTGTCAAAGGCTAAAAATGAGACAAAGATCACACATATGAATCATAGCTTAGTAAAAGCATCGCCACAAGTAATATATGAAAATACAAGCATGTGACAAAGCAGAATTTTCGGATTTAAGCAATTTTACCAAAAGAAGGCTCGCTTCACATGTAAAGGCCTATCCATGTCACACTTGAGCCACAAACATGCATACCATTCAAAGATCATACAAGGATATAAAATTCTCAAGAAAAAGATCATAGCAAACACCCATAAAGCAAAGCATGTCATGTCAAAGCTCATGAGCCATGTGTCCACTTCGGGGAGACTTCTCCACTGGTGAACATCATGCAACATGTTTTGCACCCATATGTGAAAGATAAGACATTTTAAGCATAGACATGATGGATGGAGCATTTTTCAAGCATTCACACTTCTTTTCAAGATTAATTCATTTTATGGTACATGAAGTGCCTTTGCGGCAAAAAGAAGCTTATGCTCCCCCATGAATGCAACATAGGCTAAACATTCACCATGATATTCGGCCTTTGGCCCAAATGCAAGAACAAGGCATCCAAGCACAATCTAAGCATGAAAAGCACATCTAGACCAAACTCGTGACATGGATAAACAACTACACACGAGTGGAGCATATTTCATCAAAAATTAGTCAAGATTAGCCTTTATTTCAAAAAGGGCCATCTCACCACACATATATCTCAAATATTCCAAGAGCATAGCCTCACAACACTATTTCTCCACACATATGACCAATATCTCACAAATAGCCAAAGAGACTCAAAAATGGCATATGAAAGAAGCTCATCATCCTAAAATGCAATATGATACAAATGCAACATGATATATGACAAGATGGCTATCCTACCAAGGTTTATACATCAAGCAAAGCATGTATATACATCAAAGTAAACATGGTATCATACATATGATACACAAAGGAAATCCCCCAAGAATCAACTAGAAAGGGCAACAAACCCCAAGTTCCCCCCCCCCCCCGCAAGCGCACAAATGTAGCTTGGTCGAGAGGCTTTGTGAAAATGTCCGCAAGCCGATCTTGGGTAGGGACATGGCTCAACACAATGGTTCCTTTCTCCACATTGTCCCTCAAGAAATGATACCTCACTTCTATGTGTTTGGTTCTCGGGAGTGAAGCACGGGTTTTTGGCTACGCTTATGGCACTCGGTGCTATCACAAAGAAGTGGGATTTGGGTGCACTCCTCACCAAAGTCTCTCAAAGTGTATGAGATCCACAACAATGGGAACAACAACTCGCGGCGAAGAACATACTCCGCCTCGGTGGTAGACCGAGCTACACTAGACTCGCTTGCGGGAAGACCATGAGACCAACGAAGACCCAAGAAACGGCAAGTACCGGAAGTAGACTTCCTCTCGACTTGACAACCAAGAAAATCCGCATCGGAAAACCCATGAAGGGAAAGAGTCGAGGAGGAAGAATACCAAAGGCCAAGACCAAGGGCGGATCGTAGGTACCGAAAATCCTCTTGACGGCTCGTCGATGTGATGTCCTCGGCGAAGCCTGAAAACGAGCGCACAGACACACGCTGAACTGTATGTCTGGCCTCGTCGCCGTCAAGTAGAGGAGGGAGCCGATCATGCTCCTATACTCCCGCTGGTCCACTGGTTCTCCATCCTCATCCGCATCCAAAGTAGCCGTACTCCCCATGGGAGTCGACATCGGCTTCACATCTTGCATCTGGAACTTTCTCGGCATGTCTTTCGTGTACTTGGTCTATAAAAATGGTGTACGAACGTTCGATCCTTCACTTGCTTGATTTGCGGCCCGAGAAAATACCGCAACTCGCCCATCATGCTCATCTCGAACTCCCTGCTCATCTCATCTGCAAACTTGGCAACAAGGTTATGTGACGAGCCACCAAAGACAATATCATCCACGTATATCTGAACAATAAACAAGTCATTTCCATGCTTGAGGAGAAACAAGGTCCTATCCACGGTACCCATCACAAACCCTCTCGCTCAACGTAAAACCTCTCAATCTCGCATACCAAGCACGGGGCGCCCGTTTTAACCCATACGAGCCCTTTTCAACCCTGTATACCCCGTGTGGGTACAACTCGCTCTCAAACCCGGGTGGTCGCTTCACATACACCTCCTCCTCTATGACCCCATTTAGAAAAGCACTCTTCACGTCCATCCGAAACAACTTGAACTCTTTAGCCACGGCAAAGGCTAGAAGGATCCGAATTGCCTCAAGACGGGCCACGGGAGCAAAGGTCTCCTCATAGTGGATCCCCTCCTTCGACTAAACCCCCGAGCAACAAGTCCGGACTTGTTCCTCACAACCATCCCATTCTCTCCCTCTTTGTTCTTCCAAACCCACTTGGTTCCTATGGGATGGCAATTTGGAGGTGGCTCAACTAACTCCCACACACTGGTTCCTCTCAAAGTTTTCCAACTCCTCATGCATAGAATTGACCCGGTTTGCATTAGATAAAGCATGTCCAATGTCCTTGGGCTCAAAGGTGGCAACAAAAGCGACGCATGAGCAAAATGAGAGGAATTCTTGGACCTCGACCGTGTAGTGCGTTCGTCGATGTTTCCAATGATCTTCGACAGGGGATGTACTTCTTGAATCCGTCGGGGAGCCTCACGCCTCGAGACTACCTCCCCCTCAACTTCGGCCTTCTCTCGCCTGGTCCTCTTGTTGCACCGTCGTTGTCCATGAAGTAGACGGTCCATGCTCCATAGTGGTCGTAGGGGAAGTAGTGGGTACACACTCAGCTTCAGGCGCATGGTTCTCCCCATCATCATCTCCAGCTTCGTCCTTCTCCTCTTCAAAGAGGTCCTCGGCCATCTCTTCATCACCTGCACATTCAAAGCCAAGAGAGGTACATGGCATTGTCTCGTCGAAGGTTACCTCGCAAGTCTCCATGATTTTGTTAGTCTCAAGGCTAAGCACCCTATAGGCTCTAGAGTGGTTAGCATATCCAAAGAAAATACCATCACTAGACCTAGCTTCAAACTTGTCGAGTTTTTCCTTTTTCGAAATAAAGCATTTGCAGCCAAAGACTCGGAAATGACTCACCTTGGGTGCCCGACCATGCATCAGCTCATAACGGGTCTTCTTCTTGAAAGCTCGCAATAAACTCCCGTTGGAAACATGACAAGCCGTATTGACCGCCTCGGCCCAATACCTCCTAGGAGTCCCGTGCTCATCGAGCATCATCCTAGCCATCTCACGAGAGTCCGATTTTTCCTTTCCACGACTCCATTTTGAGAGGGCACATAAGGGGTCGAATACCGATGTTCAAGACCTAGATCACGACAAAAGGCATCAAAATGAGAGTTCTTGAACTCGAGCCATTATCACCGCGGATACCTCGAATAGCATTCCCATGCCTCTCGTTTTTCAACCTCACGATCGGATCTCGAACAAAACCAAATGTCTCACTCTTATCTTCCAAGAAAAACACCCGTGCATAGCGAGAGTAATCGTCCACCACAACAAGGACATACCACTTCCCACCCACCGAGCGAACTCGAGCCGGCCCAACAAGGTCCATATGCAACGGCTACGTCGGACGCTCGGTCATGACATCGGTCAGGGGTGGATGGGGAGTGGCTACCATCTTGCCATGCCTACACGGAGCACAAACCAAATTCTTCTCAAGCTTCAACCTCGGCAATCCTCGGACAAGGTCAAGACCACTCAAGCGGGAAACCAAATCAAAGCTCAAGTGTCCCAACCGCCTATGCCATTTCCACAAATCGGTAGAAGGACCAGCCATCAAACAACGAGCGAGGACCCAAAGAACGAGAGAAATCAGCCACGAAAATCGACCCTCGGGGATGATGATACGGACAAGATCACCTCGAGAATCAAGCAAACGAGACTCGCCTAACTTGAAACGCACCTCAAAACCCTCATCAAGCAACCGACAAACCGAAAGCAAATTGAAACCCAAAGACTTCACAAGAGCCACTCTCTTCAACATTACCTTGTCACTCACATGCACAACACCCTCCGAAAGCACCCTTCCTCGTCCATGGTCCCCAAATGTGATGTACATCTTTTCCTTTACCGGGGTGAGGCCGGAGAACCACTTCTTATCTCCGGTCATGTGTCGAGAACACCCGGAGTCGATCAACCAAATGTCATCCAAGCCTCCCGCCCGTCGGAAAAAAAGAACGAGAATGAGCTAGCGACTCGACACCGGGGTTAGCACAAAGAAAGTTAAAACCGGTGTCGAGCCATCCGCTCAAAAGAGGGGTTAGCAAACATCATTCCCTTGCCACCAAATTTCCCATGTCCCGTGGTCCGTAGTTCCTCCGGAACCCAAAGCCGCGATCATCTCCCCTAAACCCGTATTGAGGACGAGTAGGAGGACGTCCAGCAAAACCACCACGAGCCCGACCAAACCTCTCACCAGCACGCACACCATCATCTCTCCTCTCAAACCTCGCACCACCACCTCTCTGTGGAAACCTGCCAACACTCTTCACACTTCCCACACCCCGTGGAAGTGGCACTCTAGGCTCGGGAATACCATGAGACCGGCGATACCTGTCCCGGTTTGCTTGCTCCCTAGCAAGCCTCTCATCCCTCTTGCTCTTGTAGCAAAACTCGCTAGATGCCTCTCCTTGCCACAATACTCACACCCGAAGGGGATGGGTTTTGGTTTTGGCTACGGCTTCTCTCTAGGCTTCTCACCCTTTTCACTCACAAACCTCACCGGTTTACGGAAGTCATTTGTCTTAGGTGGGAATTTGGGTGGATCTCGGGTTGTGTCAAGCTTGTTGCAAAGGTGGTTGGGCTTTGGTGTGAAAGAGTTCTTGGGTGCTTTTGGAAGTGGGACTTGGATGTCTCCGATCACCTCAAACTCGGGGTTAGGCTCAACGCACTTCTCATACACACTCTCCCCACTTGTTCTCTCCCACTTTCTCACCCAACTTCTCAAAACCCAAGCCACGACCATCCGCTCTCTTGAACTCCTCAATCATGATTTTCAATTGCTGCCCGGACAACCAACCCAACACCTTCCTCAAATAGTCATTCTCCTCATAGATGACATCCAAACGGGAAGTAAGTTCAAGATTGCGCAAAGTAACTTCATCACGGCTAGTGCATGTATTGACAACAGGAGATTTAAGAACTAATGGTAGAACGAGCATCAACAAGCTTAGCATGCATAGTAGGACATGATTTACAAGCACCAAGCAAAGTAGGTCTAGCCTTAAGCTCATCATACTCAGTCCTAAGAGCATCTAGTTTAGCCAAAGTGGAAGCATTCTTCTCATTAAGCAACTTGATCTCATTCAACCATGCATCACACTCAAGACATTCAACATCATCAGGAGTAGTAGGAGCAAGTTTCAAAGAGTCATTCTCAAGTTTCAATTCAAGCACTTTGGACTCTAACTCTCCTACTTTCTCACTAGCATTCTCAAGTTGAGCCCTAAGATCTTTCGTCATCTTTTTGGAATCTCTTAGCACACTATCACGGTTGTCAATCAAGCCATTCAACCTAGCAATTTCAGCAAGTAAAGAGTCGGGGTCACGATTTACCTCATCCTCCGAGTCGGAGTCGCTGTCTTCCTTCTCGCTCTTCTTGCTGCTTGAGCTATGGGCCATGCCACAAAAGCCCTCAAGCGCCACATAGCTCAACCCGCTGAGGTTCCGCTTGCACTCTTCTTGCCCTTGCGCCTCCCGGCGTCTTCATCTTCGGCCGCTTGAGCTTGGATCGCTCGTCGCTTGAGCTTGAGTCGACGTCGCTTGCACCGGCCACCATCGCTCTTGCATTGTTCTTCTTGTAGCCGCTCTTGCTTTGTCGCCGCTTGTCCTTGTCCTTGCTCTTGGACTTGTTGAAGTGCTTGCCCTTGGAGGAATACTTGTCTTCACGCCTCGGGTGCGCCTTGTACTCGTTCATCTTGTACTTGTTCTCCTCCGCTTCCGGGCACTCGGCGATGAAGTGGCCACGCTTGCCACACTTGTAGCACGTCCCTGAGCTCCGCCTTGCATTCCTCCGACTCTCGTGTAGTCGATCAAACCTTCTTGAGAGCAAGGCCAGCTCCTCCTCGCCCAGCACATCAAACTCCTCATCTGGAATAGACATAAGAGAAGACAAGGAATACCGTCGACGGGAAGGGTTAGATTTGCCCTTTGATCCGCCCACAAGAGCAAGATATGGTCGGTCGAGCCCTCATGCTTGGATTGCAACTTCCCGTCAACCTCGGCCGACTTGAGCTTAGAAAAGAGGTCATCCAACTCAATAGTCAAATACCGCCCGTACTCCTTGATGGCCTTAACCTTAGCACCCCAAACATTTGGGTCCAAAACATGCAAGAGCTTCAAAGCTTGATCATGCTCGGTGTAAGGAAAATCCTCAACATTAGCTTTCATGTTGTTCACGATGGCGGTGAACCTCCGAAACATCGCATCAATGTCCTCACCGGAAGTGGAGTGAAGTTCTTATATTGCATCCGGTAAGAGACAAAGAGGCGAGCCTTCATATGGTTATCACCACCGTGAGCAACCAACAACTTTTCCCAAATTTGCCAAGCAAGATTCAAATGGCGAACACGCTCAAACTCGGGATCACACAAGCTCGGACCAAGTGATCAACGGCTTTTGCATTAGCCTCATACTTGGCCTTAGCACCGCATGGGTCACCATAAGAGTATGGATGTTGACCGAATAGCATAGGTCTTGTCAAGCACAATGAAATCCAACGACTTCTCACGAAGAAAGATCATCATACGAGCCGCCCACTTGTGGTAACCCTTGCCATCGAAGTGCGGCGGACCGCCCCGCTCAACGTATGCCATCTTAGGATTCGAGACTTGTCAAAATCGCAAAGAATCCAGCACCAAGCTCTGATACCAATTGAAGGATCAGATGGCGACTAGAGAGGGGGGGAGTGAATAGGAGCCGGTAAAAATTCTTCCAAAAGAACCCGGCCTATGCCCTAGTCAAATCATGGTCACACACGAGCGATGGATCGAATCACACACCAATCGCCAAGACAACGAGGTTATGGATCAACCTCTAGCCTTAGGAACGATTCCTTGAATCACACGCGGAAGCACAAAAGAAGAAGGAGAGGAATAGAACCAAGAAGCAAAGCGCGCGCGCCCTCCGCGGACCGTCCGGCAGACAGGCGGACCGTCCGCGATGGGCCGCGCGGACCGTCCGGCCTCGCCGCCCGCGGACCGTCCGCGCCAACACCGCGGACCTTCCGGCCTTCTCCGCGGACCGTCCGTTAAAGACACACGGAACCAACGAGGACGCACCCGCACCACGGACCGTCCGCGGGGAGCACGCGGACCGTCCGCCGTGCACCCGCGGACCGTCCGCCCTCTCGCCGCGGACCGTCCGAAACTCCGTCCAACCGAAAACCAAAATCGCGACGGATCGAAACGAAAGGCGAGCAAGAACACGAACAACACGGACGAACCCTAGCCGCGCGGACCGTCCGCCGACATCTCGCGGGCCGTCCGCCGGTGCGGACGAGCGTAAAACGCCCGACCCCGAAAGTCAACTCCCCCAAATCATCATCGGATTTCCCAAACGGTTCAAGCTATGGAGACAAGGGTTTGGGGACTTGAAAAGCGTCACACAAGGATGTTATAGCCCAAAAATCTTGCCTCCTAACTCCCTAAAACACCGGAATCGCGAATCCTTTGAGCACCACCAAAAACTAGAGCACCGAACGAAAAACTACGAATCCAAGTGGTTTTCCGGCGTTTGAGGGCACAAGATCAATCACAAAGATGCACGAGACATCTATCCATGTTTTCCTCAAAGAAATCCGGGGAGAAACCCACTCAAATCTGCGGAATCGAACCGGAACAAAGGCACGAAAACACGCACAAAAAGACCACGAAAACACAACCCCGAATCTTCTATACAAACCAGGAAAGATTCACAAGGTCTAGCATGCCGCCCTAGCATCCATCCCTCTCAACAAATCTCTCATGAAGCTCTCATGCTAGCCTAGAGAAAATGGAAGGAAAATAGCTACGAAAATGAGAAATGGGAGGGAGAAAATGAAACCCTAAGTCGCGGAGACAGAGAGCCATCCACACACACTCATGGCTTATATATCGAGTCCCGCCGGGAGTGGTAAATGACTCGACTACCCCTAACTTAACTACGGCGATACAACCCACGTAGGGGCATTTAGGTAATGTTTGTGGGTCTCGCCATCGGACGGCCACGCCTTTGCCGCACCTCGCGTCCTCCCGACGCAAGCCATGCGCTCCCCGCCGCGTGTCCTCCGCCTCGAAGCTTCCCGACACGCCCGGATCCCGTCTCCGTTGTGTTGGGCCCTCGGACTTGGTTTTGAGGCCCAAACCAAGAAACCGTCCGCCAATGGTTTTGTGGGAAAACCACCAAACCTCTCGTGCTCGGTCCGGCCTCCCCGCCAAACCACTTGACTCGACCACCACCGTGCACCGCCGCTTGTCCATGACTTCGTCTTGCTTGTGTCGCCACTATGTGGCCCGCACCCGGCCCCGCCGTCCACCGGTCCCTCGAACCGAGCCTACTTGTCTCTCCATCTCCCGGGAGGCCCCTCAAGGCCGAAGACCTTTCGCGCCCCGTTCTTCACCCGCAACAACACGAACTAGGCCGCGGCCTACACCTCGCGCACTAAGCCAAGAGTCGGTCCAACACCCGTTGTCAATCACTCATCACCGAGGAGCGGTCATCCATCGACCACCGGGACGCTCCCGGTCCTCACCCCCCCCCCCCCCCCCCCCCCGTCGGGACGGTTGCCGTCTCGCCGGTGATCGCGCCGCGTTGTGAAGCGACGCGCCCGGCCCGTCGTCGTTCCGTCCGCGCCCGTCGAGAGCGCCGATAGGAGCATCGTCGGCGTCGAGGTGCTGAAAGGCCAGTGGCGTCTGCTTGGGCGGGCGCAGGGGCCTCTGCAGCGGGTGCGGCGGGGACCGGTCCTGGCCCGATCTGTTGCCGCGAGCGAAGTTCGTCGCGGTTTGTGATGCGCATGAGGTACCCGTTCCCCATGGCCTGAAAGTTCATGGCCCCGAACCGGATTTCGAACCCGGCTGGGAGGGGGTCCGAGCTGCCCATGGAATACCTCTGGCCCTGGTACTTGGTGCGAATCACCATCGAGAGGGCTGGTGAGAGCTGATCTTCAGCGTCGATCCCCTACCTGGCGCGCAAACTGTCGGTGTGAAAAGTAGTCCCAACACTAACTAGTAAGAAGCGCTGAGATCTATCTCTCGATGGCCGATGCTAAGCAGCTAGTGACACTGATTTTTATCCTGGTTCCGGCCGGGGGCCGTTCGTCCAGCAATGGTGTGCTCGGGGCACTAGATTTCGTTACACCGTGGTGCTCGTAGAGGGGGGCTACAAGCGAGGCGAGAGAGGAGGTCGGGCCTCCAGGTCCCATAGGTACTGATTGAGGCAAGTGTCAATATCGTAGTGAAGGCGGAAAGCGTGCGTGTGACCGCTATCCGTCCTCCCCCGTGGCTAGGGGACTGCCCCTCCTTTTATGGCCAAGGAGGAAGCAGTTTACAAGCATGCCACTCTGTTCTAGCTATGTGTGGAGGTATGGCGTACATTGTCATGGAGTAGACAGTTGTCCTGGCGAATCTCGCTTCTGGCGGGGCGTCACGGCGTGTCTTGCGCGTCTCCAGGAGCGGCCTCGAGGGGGGTGGCGTTGAGGTTGCTCGTTCGAGGGCCGTCCGTGTGGGGAGGGTGCCGTTGACATGAGGCCGTACAAGGCACAGTGGTCGGCGTGGCACTGTCCTGTTGCCGCATGTTCCACAGCGTCGGGTATGGTGATGTAGTGGCCGGGATGGCGTTGCGACGGTGGGGACGGTCGCACAGGGCTGATGGAGACGGAGGTGACTCCTCCCGCTGGCCTAACGTCACGGCGCCATCCTGTGCGGGCGCAGAGTAGTCGCGAGTCATCCCTTCGAGGGTTCCGCCATCCTTTTTCGAGGGTGCGGTGCGCCGGCCGTACGGGAGTGAGTGGTATAGTGCCGCAGGGCGGTTGCTGACCACGCCGCACAGTGTCGCACAGTGGCGGGGAGTCGGCGGAGCAGTGGCGGGGCATGATTCCCAGGCGCGTAGTGGTGTGGATTCGCATTTGACTTGGACGCTAGCAGGTGTCAGTGCATTAAATGCCCCTGCCGGAGGGGCATGTATGGGGGCAGCGGCCCGTGATGCCCTCGAGCGAGATGGAAACTCGCTCGAGGGGGCGTTTGGCCCTCGATCGAGACGGGGCCTCATACGAGGGGGTGTCTAGCCCTCGAGCGAGGCAGAGTCCCGCTCGAGGGTTGTCCAACCCTCGAGCGAGACGGATCCCCACTCGAGGGGTGATTGACCCACGAGCGAGGCGGATTTGTACCGAGGCGGCACCGTATCCCTCAAGCGGAGCGGAGTTCTGCCCAAGGGTGGCTGTGCCGATTGTCTGACGGGTCGTGGGCCTGCAGGTTCGTTTTGTGCGTGTGTTGAGGTTCGTTTTCGTTTATTTTTTATGAGTTTAAGTGGGTTTCCCCTGGTTGTTTAGGGGACCCTCATGGCTGTCCCCGACACACTTAAAGCAACTCCAAGAGCCTCTTTAAAAATCACTAGCTAAAATACTTATTTAGCTAGCATGTAAAATGAAATAGCTAGTAAAAAGTGCTTGACTTCCAACAACCTCTCTAAACTGAACTCTCTATATGCTCCACAGCCTGTGGGTTCCGCCTGCCATACTCATGAAAATCAGGATAGCTAGTCACCCCACTAGCCAAAGATAGCTAGCAGGGAAACGAATTTAGCTAGTTAGGATAGCTAGTTGGGTAGATAGCTAGTCTGTTCGAAGAGTGTTTTTGAGATTTTTTCCAAAATTTATCTAGCCAAGTTATTTTAACTACACTAGGCCAGAAACGATTTGTCCTGGCGGCTAAAACTAGTTTTTGCTGGCGGGCGCGGCACCCGCCAGCAACTTTGAGCTAGTAGAAATGGCCCTTTGTCTTTGGCGGGTGGCGGCCCGCCGACAGAAGAGCCATTTTGCCTTTGGCAGTCACTAAACGACCGCCAAAGACAAATGTCATCAGAGCTGGCGGTTACTTAAGCAGCCCGCTAGCACAAATGCCATCAGTGCTAGCGGTTTCTTAGGCCGCCCGCCAGCACAAAGGTCATCTTTGCTGGCGGTTGCGTAGACCGCCCGCCACACAAAACATTTTTCCCATTTCCTATATAATTCCCCATAATTATTTATTATTTGTATATAATTTGTCATTTTCGTCTATTATTTTTTCATATTGGCATTTGTATGTTAAATTCACTTTAATTTACTGTAATTTAATTTGTATTTAATCGTCAAATCCAAAAATATGTCTCACAAACACATAATCCAAACTAAAATAAAAAATGTATACATAAGTCATATTACAAAACATTGTGCATAATAGATAACCCTAAGACACCCATCTACATAACCTTTCTGCATCGTCTAATGTCAAAACTCCTTTATCGAAGAATTCTCCATCCTCGTGGCAAATCTCACGTAGGATGAATCTCGCCATGTCCGCACAAATGTTGGTGATTTGATTGTCACCAAGTTGCCCCCATGATCCCTCAATGGTAGGAATCTCCACGTAAACACAATAAATGAAGATTGTTATGCATTGCCATTAGGACCATAATTAGCACATACATAGTTGTGTACAAACAAGAGGCTTACGTCTTCGAGATTCGTCCGGTACCTCCCATTATTTCTCAAAACCTCACACACATAATATCCACAAAGCACACTGCCAGGAGGTTGTTTGTAGCACTGCAAACAAATAAAAAATGATCGGTACTAATTAACATAAGTGTACAACTCTGATAGAAATGGTTGGTACTTATTAACAGAAGTGTTCTTACCCATTTGGCATGTCGTATCACCAATTTTTTCTTCTTGTGCTCCCTGCCATTGAGTATGTATAGCCTATACGCACTTTAAGGATACAAAGACATAAGTTAGTAATACAATTTGAAATATAGCTGATACACACAGTAGTGATTATATATTGCACTTAGTTGTCTTACTTTCTTATAATATCAATGATTGTCTTGTAAGAAGCCGCTAAATAGTGTAATGAGTCGAAGACCCCCATAGTTCCCAACTTCGAACACATGTGAAAGCAAATGAAATGATCACTGCATAAAATTAAAATAATTAATATAAATAGACTAAAAACGATGGCAAATGATGAAATAGTTATTTAAAGGATCTTACTCAAAATTGTAAGCAAACTTGATAGAATCCTTATGTTGGTTTATCCTCATGACCCTTGCAATGTATACAGACACCTCATGAAGTTTAGCTTTTTGGTAACTCTTTATTAAGTCTTCTTTCTCTTCTGGTGTCTTTGCTTCTTCCTCTATTTGCTTTCGTAGTTGATCCCTCATTATGAACGTGTGTTGTGACTTGCTTACTTGTTGCGGGTCAATATATGCTACCTTCCACCTCCCATTTGTTTTCTTTTCATCAGACGCTTGCATCCTGCAAAAAAGTTTACTTAGGATGGTAATAACAATACATATGGAATTGAATAGATTTGGATGTCGTATAGGGATGTTGACTTACATGGACCAAATGGTGACAAGATTGAGGTCGAGTTTTTCACGACGAAACATCGCATGCAAATCAGGGAAATCGATTGCAACCTTCCGTTCAAAAGAGCTACTGAACATCCATTTCGGGAGATTGGCGGTGATAGTGTGAATGCCTTGCTGCATGGTGTGCATGATCCAAGTATGCAGCCTCATCAATTCTGACGGCCCTTCGTTTGGTTGCCACCTAAACAAGAATGGTTTGCCATGCTCATACTTGTCAGGCACCTCATCCGACGAAAACATACTTATGTGCTCCTCCTTTTCTTTTTGAAAAGAGGTGCGAGATAAAGACTTTTCATCTGGTGCCTTCTTGAGTACTTGAACATTAGGTGATTCTTTACCGGATGTTGGAGCCCGTTTAGGTTTATTCTTCAGTACTTTCAAGAACAAGTCAACATCAGATGATTTCGTATTTGGTTCAAATGAGTTTATCATCCGATGTATTGTTGGCATCTTGGTTGCTGGAGGAGGAGATGGTGGTCTTGGACATGGCAGAGGAGATGGTGGTCTTGGAACAGATTTCGGAGATGATGATGCCTCTGCCCCGGCCCCGCCCCTGATGTCGGAGGAGTTTGTGACTTTGTGGTCTTGTAACGGATTTCGAAGATGATGTCCCTACCCCTGTCCCTGCCCCTGCCCCTAATGTCGGAGGAGTTTGTGGTCTTGGAACAGATTTTGGAGATGATGATTGTTGGTGCGGAAAGTAGTCCAGACACTAACTAGTAGTAAGCGCTGTGGTCTGTCCCTCGATGGTCGGTGCTAAGCAACTAGAGACACGAGGTTTATCCTGGTTCCGGCCGGGGCCGTACGTCCAGCAGTGGTGTGCTGGAGGCACTATATTGCTTCGCACCGGAGTGCCTGTAGTGGGGCGGCTACAAGCAACGCGGGAGAGGAGGCGTGGCCTCCAAGTCCCTGGCGGACTGATCGAAGCGAGTCCTGATGTTGTGGGAGAATTGAGGAGCGTGTGTGTGTTGTTCTCTATCGTTCCTCCCCCCTGCGACCAGGGGGCTCACCTTCCTTTTATAGACCAAGGAGAGGGTGAGTTACAGTCCTGCCGCACTATTTAGCTACAGGTGGGGGTATGGCGTGCAACACCGCGGAGTTGGCGGCCGTCCTGGCGGTCCTTGCTCCGGTCTTGTCGCCGTGGCGTGTCCCGTACCCGAACAGTGGCGGCTTCGAGGGTGAGGGCATAGTGGTTGGCGGGGCGTCTTCAAACGGGCTCGAGGAAGCCGTTGACGGTGATCCGTACGGGATACAGCGGCAGGCGTGGCGGCGTCCCGTCCCCGCGTGCCCAACCGCGCTAGAGTTGTTGTAGCGAGTGCCGGCATGGTGCGCAGGCACGGGGGCGGCCCGCACAGGACCAACAGTGGCGGGGATGGCGTCCCGCCGGCCTAACGTCATGGTTTGACCCCCGCGGATTCACGAGACGGTGGTTCAAGGGTGTGGCCGCCCCCTTCGAGGGCGCGGCGCGTTAGCCGCACGGAAGTGGGCGGCACAGTGCCACGAAGCCGACACCGGCCATGTCGCACGCTCCCCCACGGTGGCGGGGATGGGTTCCCCCTAGGGAGTTGGCGGCACGCGTGCCGGGCATGATTCCCGTGCGCATGATGGCACGGCTCGCTATGTCGAGCATTAAATGCCCGTACTGCGTGAGGGAGCGGGTGTGCTCGTGAGGGGGCCTCGAGCGAGGCGGAGATGAACCCTCGAGCGAGGCGGAGCCCGCTCGAGGGAGGCATGAACCCTCGAGTGAGGCGAAACCCGCTCAAGGGAGGCGTGAGCCCTTGAGCGAGGCGAACCTGCTCGAGGGAGCCTTTGGTGAGGGGCACTCGGTGGTTCGTGGGAGCCACCGCGGTGTGGGCCATGCCTTGTGTGTGCGCTTAAGTGAGAGGTACTTCGTTTTGGTTTTTTGCGGTGTTTTAAGCGGGATTCCCCTAGTTGTTTTAGGGGACCTTCGAGGGCCGTCCCCGACGTAGCCCCCGAGCATCCGGGTATGCGGCCGGGCTTCCGCGGATGTCGAAGCCTACCGATAGGACATCCTTCCCCCCCCGGTTGCTACGCTTTCGTGGGGCCACGTCGGCGGACCCACGGGTCCAGCCCCCGAAGCCCCGCGCAGAGCGTGGGTGCTCCCGCTCGGGTTTTACCGCGGAATCTGGCCAGCGGGCGCGGTACATGTTCCAACCGGCGTCGGCAATGTTTCAGCCGGCTTCAGTGACGCACGCGCAACTGGCACTATTCGCGGCCGGTGCATCCCAGGAGGTGTAGCCGCGCATTGAGCCCCCGAGCCTGGGCCCATTCGAGGCGATCGGGGCGAGCCCTTCGACTTGTTTTTAAACGCGCCCTCGCTGTCCCTCCGCGGGACAGAGGGTGAGGTTTCCGCAACGCCCATCGATCGGGTCGTGGATTGCGGGTTCCTCATCGAGCTGTTAGCGGGTAGTTCAAGTGGACGCCCATGCCCCGTTCGATAAGGGTAGGCTGCGCGGTCCGGAGACTCGTCCATTAAAGCGCTTGCATGGGTTTGCTAGGTGGGGCTCGGTCCCATTCGCTAGGGACCGAGGGCGCGAAAGCTCTCCCTCGGTGGGATCCCCCCGGCTAGCTGCCCTCGCTGGCTCTCGAACACGACATGTGGGGCACCCTCGAGCCGGTGGGCTCGAGGAAAGGCTCGAATGCGTGTGCCCTCGTCGTCCCCGACTGCGGTGATCCGGGGCACACGCATAGTGGGCGGAGTGGGCGGGCGGACATGACCGCCCGCCACGGCCCTCCCCCGCTATCCGCGCCGTGATGATGGCGCGTGTGCGGTTACGTGGCCGCCGCGGTCGTGGTGGGCCCCGTTCGTCGCTGAGGGAATATTTCTCTTGCAAGCACGCGCGCGCGGGGCGTACGCTCCGGAGAGCACGCCTTGCGGCCTATAAATCTGATATGCGGGGAACGGGTGGTTTTTTACCTTTGCGCCTAGCGTTTGCCGTTCCTGCCTCTAGCGCTCCTGCCCCCGAGCCATCCTCGCCATTGCACTTATGCTCTCTGAGCTCTTCTCGCTTCCGGTTCCCCGTTCTCCCGTCCGCTCACATGGCTCCCCAGCAGCCTCTCGTCATCATCGACCCGTCGACGTGGGAGCGATCGACGGCGACACCGCTGGCCCTGGGCCAGCTGGTGGCCGGCGGCCAGCTAGCGGCGAACTAGCACGGGCGACCGGCCGAGTGGATCGTGCCGTTGGAGAGGGAGCGAGTGCCCAATCCGCCGTACGGCTACGTCGTCAACTTTATACGCTTTCACGAGCGTGGCTTCACGGCGCTGGCGAGCCGCTTCATGCGGGCTCTCTGCTACCACTACGGCGTGGAGCTTCATAATTTCGCGCCGAACGCGATCTCACAGGCGGCCACCTTCGTCGGCGTCTGCGAGGGCTTCGTGGGGATCCCCGTAAATTGGGACCTCTGAGTCCATCTCTTCCGCGCGGTGCTGTACACGCTGCCAACGTCGGAGACGAGGACCCGCCGCGCGGTGCGCGCCGGCGGCATGTCGCTCGCCGTGCGGACCCAGCGCAAGGAGGAGTACATCCCCAGCACGATGACTACCAACAACGCGGATTGGGAGCGGGGATGGTTCTACCTCCGCAACGCTGAGCCCGGCCTTCCCCCCTACACCGGCAAGGTGCTCCGGGAGAGGGCCCCCTCCTGGTACCACGGGGTGTCCCCGCCACGGCACCGCGCGCGGCCGGATTCGCTCATGGCCGCGGCCGAAGGAGCCGGCGGGCCGCCGGCCGACCGCGGGGGTTGTCCTCGCCAACCTCCACCACCGGCGGGTCGTCCCCTTGATGGAGAGGTCGCTCCGCATCTTCGAGATGACCGAGACCGCGGACCTCATCGCGTTGGCGAGATCGCGGCGCCGCCGGCGACCCCTTCCCGCGGGCGTTCGCAGCCACCCGGGTGCGGCGCGCCATCGACCCCAAGTCAAGGCGCTGCGACGACAAGGCCCTGTGGGAGCTTGAGATGCTCCCCACCGGCCCACTGGTGAGCGGAGTTCTTAGCTTCGTTTCTAACTTAGCTGGTTTTTTTAAATTGTCGACGTATTTTGCTTCGCCTGACCCCTGCAGCTGGTGAGGGTGAGCGACGCGAAGTCTGAGCCGCCCACCCCCCGCTCCCGCGCGCTCGCGCGCGTAGCGCAACAGCAAGAGCAGGAGTGGGTGGCCCGCAGGAAGGAGCGCGAGACGCGGCACCGGGAGCATCGCGAGCGGAGGAGCGAGGAGTTCTGGCTGCGCGAGCTGCAAGGACTCTCCTCGCCGGGGACGGAGGACTACTCGTCATCGGATGAGGAGGAAGAGGAGGAAGAGGTTAGGGGGCAGGTCCTCCCTGACAGGTGGGAGCCTGCTCCCCCGTCACCGGAGCCGGCTCCAGTGGTGGGAGAACCATCGCCTGGGGCGGGCGCGGGCGCCGCCACCGCGGCGGTCGGGGCGACGAGGCGGCGCGGGCCGCGGAGGCGCCGGCGCGCGCCTCGGAGGCGTCCGTACGCGCGGCGGAGGCGCCCGCGCACGGGCGGGGCCCGCGCATGCGGCGGAGATGACTGGAGGTGCGGTGGCGGCCGCGACGGCCGCGCTTGCGGTGTCAGCGGGGACCTCGAGTAAGAGGAAGCACGTCTTCTCCTCCTCGAGGTAAGGAATTGTCTTTCGAGGGGTTGCGTGCCCGACGGTGGGAATTTGACAGTTTGTTCCCGTTTTCGCAGGTCGGTGCCAACCGTGCCTCCCCTCGCACCGGCTAAGGTGCTGAGGGCGGATGGGTCCATCCCCACCCGGCGGCGTTCGTCAAGGGCGCCGCGGGCGGGGCGCGCGCGCGGCGGCAACGGCAAGCGCGAGCTCGCGGGTCGCGGGCGAGGCCTCGAGGCCACGGCCGATGGTCTCGCCCACCGGGCCGCGGCCGGCGGCCGCCGAGGAGTGGCGGGCACCGGTCGTGGTGGGGCCGCAACGAGCGACGGCCGCGGCGGAGGCGAGATCGGAGGCGGAGGTACGGCCCGGCGGCGCCGGTTGTAGTGGCATTGCCGGTAGCGTCCGCCGTGGAGGGCCACCCCGACGCCCGCGGCCGCCGAGACGCGGGCCGGAGGCGGCGGCCGCGGCGCCGCGAGGAGCCCACGGCCACGGAGGCGCGGCGGAGGTGGTTATGGAGGCGCGGCGGGGAGCCCGCCCTCGGCCGGCGTTCCCGGAGATGGCGGTAGAAATCCTGGACGACGACGTCCCGCCGCCCGGGTGGGACCAGTGGGTGAACCTGCCCATGCCATCCCCCGAGCCCTAGGCGGGGGCGCTCGTTAGATGGTGGGATGGCCACATGGTGGCCGGGGGCCGAGGGCACGGCGCCGAGGCTTCTTCTTCCCGCACCGGCCCCCCTGCTTCGGGAGAGGGGCCCGTCGACGAACCACCCGCCTTCGCCGACGCCCAGGAGGAGCAGCAGCTGTGGGGGGAGCTCCGTGATCACGGCGCCGTGGGGGGAGCTCCGTGATCATGGCGCGCGCGATCCACGGCGGCCCGGCGTGGCGCATTTTCCAGGTGAGGCGTTGTTGCCTTTTTTCTTCGATTTCGTCGTTTTCGTGCTCATTCCTCACGGCGCGATGCTTACTGGTTTTGGTCTGTTGGCGGCAGGAGCTCGAGCACCGCGCCCGCGACAAGTATGGCGCCTTCGACCAGATGAGTGCTGAGTTCCGCCAGCTCCAAAAGCATCGTGACACCTTCGACGCGCTCGCGGAGGCCATGAGGACCCAAGACGGCTGGCTGTCGTACCGGGCGGAGGCCCTGCGCGACCAGCTCTTAGAGCACGAGGGGCAGGCCGCGGCGTGTCCCTCCGCCCTTGAGCGGATTTGCACAGCCCTCATCGATCGGGATGAGGCGCTGCAGCAAGCGCGGGGGGATATGGAGAAGGTGCGCACCGTGGCGTCGGACTGGGAGGTGGAGGTGGGGACCGTCCGGTCCGAGAACCAGGAGCTCCGCACGTGGCTCCAGGAGGCGCAGGCCCAGCAGAGCCGGGCCAAGGAGAGGGCGCGGGCGGCCGAGCAAAAGGCCAAGGAGGCCGACGAGTTAAAGGCCACCCTCGACGCCAAGGTCGTCGCGCTCGCCACAGCCGAGGAACAGCTCCGGCAGGAGCGTACCACCCACCGAGGAGGCCGAGGGTCGGCTCCGGGGCCGGGAGCGAACGCCCTTGCCGACGCTCGTTCGGCGCTCGAGCAGAGTGCACCGCTCGCGAGACGGCGCGAAGTCGCCCGGAGGAGCGGGATGCGATGTCTCGAGGCTCGACGGCGAGCCGATAGCCCTCGCATCGCGAACGCGGACCGGGGAGCGGTCTCTCGAGGAGCGAGGGCGCTACCGTTGTCGACTGCGGCGGGCGGTCGAGGCTGAGCGCCGCGCTCTCGAGGTGGAGAAGAAGCAGGTCGAAGGTGAGTCGTCGTTTCGTTTTTTGTTTTGCTGATCTTCCCTTCGGGGGTTCGTTCCCCTTCTGATTTCTTTCGCTTGTGACATTCAGGCCTGCGCACCGCGCTGGGACACGCGTCTAATTAGGCCGAGACGCTGCAGGCTGCCTACAACTCCTCCGAGCAGGAGCTGGTGGAGCTGCGTGCCGCGGCCCTCGAGACCTGCCAGGCCATCGAAGAGGGCGAGGCGCAAGCCGGGAGCTCGTTGGCTAGCCGCCTGCGCGCCCTCGGCCGGCACGTCTCTGGGCGCATGCGCTGCGCTCTACGCCTTGGCGTCCAGAAGGCCCTCAGCGTGGTACGATCCCACTACGAGGTCAACTTCGAGGCCGTGGCGGAAGGCTACATCGTCCCGGAGGGCGTCGAGGATGAAGCGGCAATGGAGCACGTGGACGCACTAGCTGCTGATGCCGCCGTGGCGCTCGCCAAGGCCTTCGAGGAGTTCCTATTTCCGGACGCCGCTGACGCTGATGCTCCTCAAGCCTGAAGGTTGCTGGGCGCCAGGCCCTTTTTTTATTTGAATGTCAGTATATGGGCCACGTGGCCATGTAAATAAACAAACATTTTGCTTCAAACACTTGTGGAAGTGAATGGTGTTTGTTACTTTATCGCGTTGTTTTGTTTCTTCCTTTGCCTGAGTAAATTCGAGTTTGGGGAGTTCGATTTTCGCTAGCAGCCTGCTGGGCCGGAGGCAAGAGAGAAGGGTCGTATCCTCGTGGAGGCGTAGGCTATCTCTGGATAGCGCATCCGTTCCGCTAGGCCATCCGCGCCCTATCTGAATTTTGCTCGAGGCTAAGGTCGAGCCATACTTAGCGCGCGTGGGTTTTTTGCGAAGAAATGGGACCATTTTTTTGGGGGGAGGGGAATGCCCCCCGTAGTAGCCCCCGAGGGCGACTTGGTTTTCTGGGGAAAGCCGAGTTGCCCTTTTTATTGAACTGCTGCTATTTACATTTTCGTTGCCAACTGGGGTGTTGGGCACATAATTTACAACAAAAGACTTGGAAATCCTAGCTAGGGGTAGAAGCGACGTAGCTGCTGGATGTTCCAAGCGTGGGTGAGTTCTTCGCCGTCCTCGTTGGCTAGCTTGTACGTGCCGGGCTTGAGCACCTTCACCACGACGAAGGGTCCCTCCCATGGAGGTGATAGCTTGTGGCGTCCTCAGTTGTCTTCGTGTAGCTTTAGGACCAAATCCCCTTCGTTGAAGTCCCGCCGGCACACCTTCCGAGCCTGGTGGCGCCTTAGGGACTGCTGGTACCTTGCGGAGTGCATCAGGGCCACGAGGCGTCCTTCGTCCAGTTGGTCCAGCGAGTCCTCACGGGCTCGCTGGTTGGTGTCTTCATCGTAGCCTCGCACTCTGGGCGACCCGTATTCTAGGTCTGTGGGGAGGACGTCCTCCGCGCCATGGACTAGAAAGAACAGAGTGAACCCTGTGGCTCTGCTTGGGGTGGTCCTGAGGCTCCATACGATCGCAGGGAGTTCCTAGAGCCATTTTCGACCAGACTTGTTCAGCTGGTCGAAAATTCTGGGCTTGAGGGATAGTTAAAATCATGCCATTGGCACGCTCTACTTGGTCTTTGGTCTGTGGTTGTGCCACAGCTGCCCAGTCCACACGGATGTGGAACTTGTCGCAAAACTCCAGGAATTTCCTGCCCGTGAATTGGGACCCGTTGTCGGTGATGATGGAGTTCGGCACTCCAAAGCGATAGACGATGTCGGTGAAGAACGTCACCGCCTCGCTCCGCCCGAGATTCATAATGGGCGCACCTCCACCCATTTAGAGAATTTGTTGATCGCGACTAACGGTGGGTGTAGCCCTCGGGCGCCTTCCATAAGGGCCCGACGATGTCCAGCCCCTACACGGTGAAAGGCCACATGATGGGGATGGTCTCGGGACGTGCGCGGGGAGGTTGGATTTGCGGGCGTAGAACGGCACCCTTCGCGGTGCGCACGATTTCACGGCGTCGGCGACCGCGGTGGGCTAGTAGAAGCCACGGCGGAACGCGTTGCCTACGAGGGGTGCGAGGAGCGGCATGATGGCCGCGGATGCCCGCGTGTATGTCCGGAGGAGCTCGCGCCCCTCGGGGATGGGCACGCATCGGCGCGGGATGCCCGAGGGCGGCGCGCTTGTACGGCTCACCGTCGACGAGGCCGAAGGATTTGGCCATCCCCGGCGACACGCCCGGCCTCGGACCGGTCGGGGGGAGTTCCCCTCGGTCCATCCGGGCGATGTATTTGTCGTGCCGGTCCCGCGCCCGCGGGGGCCGGCTCGACGTGCATGACTTCGGCCTCGGCGGCGCCGAACCCCTCGAGAAGGGAGAGCACGTACGCCTCATTCGAGGGGGTCCTCGTCCATGGGCTCGCGCCCGCCGGTCTCGAGGGAGCCCCCAGGGTTCCGCGTGGTTCGAGGGGTGCGGCTCAAGGGCGACGGACGGTTGGGCGATATCCCGAGCGAAGACGTTCGGGGGGACGGTGATCCGCCCCGACGCGATCTTGGCTAATTCGTCCGCCTCCTCGTTGTACCGGCGGGGCACGTGATTGAGCTCGATGCCGTAGAACTTGTCCTCGAGGGCCCGCACGGCCTTGCAGTACGCCTCCATCTTGTCGTCGTGGCAGCTCGCGTTCTTCATGACTTGGTCGATCACGAGCTGCGAATCCCCCCGCACGTCGAGGCGTTTGATGCCTATCTCGATGGCGATCTTGAGGCCGCAAAGCAGGGCCTCGTACTCGGCCATGTTGTTCGACGCGGGGAAGTGAAGGCGCACGGCCGTATCGCATGTGCTCCCCAAGGGGTGAGACGAAGAGCGAGCCCGCGCCCGCCCTCGTCTTCATCAGCGGCCGTCGACGTACGAGTCCGGCATTCCGCCCGGATCCGTGGCGGCGAGCAATTGCGTGTCCGTCCACTCGGCGACGAAATGCGCCGAGGATGCGGGACTTGATGGCCTTGCGCGGGGCGTAGGCGAGTGTTTCGCCCATCGGCTCCACCGACCACTTGGTGATCCCCGCTCGCTGCGTCCGGGTTGCGGATGATCTCCCCCAATGGAAAGGAGGAAACCACCGTGACAGAGTGGGCCTCGAAGTAGTGGCGAAGCTTGCGCTGCGCGAGAACCACTGCGTAAAGCAGCTTCTGGACTTGTGGGTAGCGCGTCTTGGTGTCGGACAAGACTTCGCTGATGTAGTACACCAGCCGCTGAACCGGCAAGGTGTGCCCTTCCTCTGTGCGCTCCACCACGATCACGACGCTGACCACCTAGGTAGTCGCGGCCACGTAGAGGTACAGAGGCTCGCCGTCTTGTGGCGGTGTAAGGATTGGGGCATGGGTCAGGGACGCCTTCGACTTGTCAAGCACCTCCCCGGGCCTCGGCGGTCCGGGAGAAGCGCTCGTGCTTCTTGAGGAGCGGTAGAGAGGCAAGCCTTTCTCCACCGAGCCGCGAGATGAAGCGGCTCAAGGCGGCAAGGCACCCCGGCACCCTTTGCACCCCTTTGAGGTTCCGAATCGGACCCATCCGCTCGAGGGCCGCAACCTTTTCGGGGTTGGCATCGATGCCTCGGCCGGGAGACGATGTATCCTAGAAGCATGCCCCGCGGCACGCCAAAGACACATTTCTCGGGGTTCAATTTTACCCCGTTAGCCCGTAGGCAGCCGAACGCGATGTTGAGGTTGCTAACCAGGTCGTCCGCCTTCCTGGTTTGCACGACTATGTCGTCCACGTACGCCTCGACGGTTTGCCCGATGTGGTCTCCGAAAACGTGCTGCATGCACCGCTGGTACGTCGCACCCACGTTTCGGAGGCCGAACGGCATCGTGACGTAACAGTACATCCCGAACGGCGTAATGAATGAAGTCGCGAGCTGGTCGGACTTCTTCATTTTTATTTGGTGGTACCCGGAGTAGGCGTCAAGGAAACAGAGTAGTTCACACCCGGCGGTCGAATCGACAATTTGATCGATACGCGGCAAAGGAAAAGGAACTTTAGGACATGCTTTATTAAGATTAGTATAATCTACACACATCCGTCACTTCCCATTCTTTTCCTTTACTAGTACAGGATTGGCTAGCCATGTAGGGTGGAACACCTCCTTGATGAACCCGGCCTCAAGGAGCTTCCGCAGCTCCGCTCCGATCGCCCGCCGCCGCTCCTCGTCGAAGCGGCGGAGCCGTTGCTGCACGGCGTGGGAGTGAGGTAGGATATCAAGGGAGTGCTCGGTGACCTCCCTCGGGATGCCTGGCATGTCTGAGGGGCTCCCACGCAAAAGTGTCGGCATTGGCGCGGAGGAAGTCGACGAGCACCGCTTCCTATTTCGGGTTGAGGGTAGAACTGACCCTCAACGCCTTGCCCTCGGGGGCGGCGGGGTCGAGGGGCACTTCCTTGGTGCCGCTCGGCGGCCTCGAAACTGCTGGCGTGCTTGGCGGTGGAGCTGAGGTCCTCGTTGACCATCTTCTCCATGTTGGCCACCAGCGCTTCGTCCAGCGCCAGGGCTTCCGCGTGCTCCACGCACTCGACGTCGCGATCGAAGGCGTGCTCGATGGACGAGCCCACGGTGATGACGCCGTTGGGCCCGGCATCTTCATCTTGAGGTAGGTGTAGTTGGGGACTGCCATGAACTTGGCGTAGCAGGGCCGCCCAAGTATGGCGTGATACGCACCCCTAAACCCCACCACCTCGAAGGTGAGCGTCTCCTTGCGATAGTTATCTGGCGTGTCGAACCAGACAGGCAGGTCGATCTGCCCAAGGGGCTGGACGCGCTTGCCGGGCGCGACGCCATGGAACTGCGTCGTGCTGGGCCGCAGCTGGTCCAACCCAATCCCCAATAGGCGCAGCGTGTGCGCGTAGAGGCTATTGAGGCTGCTGCCTCCGTCCATCAGGACCTTCAAGAACCACGCGTTCCCGATGACCGGGTCGACCACTAGCGGGTACTGGCCGGGGTTGGGGATGCGGTTCGGGTGATCCTCGCGGCTGAAGGTGATGACATCCTCCGACCAATCGAGGAAGGAAGGAGGCGCCTTCTCCACGGCGAGAACCTCGTGCCGCTCCCGTTTGCGCTGGCGGCTCGACATGTCGACGGTCGGCCCCCCGAAGATGAGGAAGACATTTTCCACAGCGGGGAAGCCACCGGCGTCACCATCGCCCAAGTCCTTCTTGGCTTCGGCGTCCTTCGCGGCGGCGCGGCCATAGAACCGCTTGAGCAAGTCGCATTGCTCGAGGGTGTGGTTGATCGGTGTCTTGTGGTAGGGACATGGCTTCTTCAGCATGTCGTCGAAAACCCCCGGACCTCGAGGGGCCGGTCGAGGGCCCCGTCGAGCCGGGTCAACGACAAGGGCCTCGGTGTCATCGCCGTCACGTCCCCTGCTCGTGTGCCTCACGGCGCAGCTTCTTTCCCTTCTTGCCCTGCCTGTTCTTCTGGTGGAGCTCCTTGGACTTGCTGCCCTCTGCGGGCGCGTCGTCCGTGCGCTTGCCTTTCTTGCCGTCGAAGATCGCCCCCACCGCCTCTTCGCCCGAGGCAAAGCTGGTGGCGATGTCGAACAGCTCGTTCGAGTCGACCGGCGGGCTGCGCCCCAACTCGCGTACGAGGTCCCGGCACGTGGTGCCCTCGAGGAAGGCGTGCACGATCTCGGATTGCACAACGCTCGGGAGCTCCGTACAGCGCTTGCAGAAGCGCCATATGAAGTCCCGGAGCGATTCGCCGGGCTTCTGAGTGCAAGAGCGCAGGTCCCACGAGTTCCCGGGGTGTACGTACATGCCCTGGAAGTTGCCAACGAACGTGCAGACCAGGTCGTCCTAGTTGTGGATCTTACTGGGCGGCAGGTGCTCGAGCCACGTCCGCGCCGAGTCGGCGAGGTGCAGGGGGAGGTTGCGGATGATGACCTCGTCACTGGTGGCTCCGCCCAGCTGGCACGCCAGACGGTAGTCGTTGAGCCACACACGGGGGTCTGTCTCCCCGTTGTACTTGACGATCGTCGTCGGCTGGCGGAAGCGCTGGGGAAAAGCTGCCATGCGGATCTCCCGGCTGAACACACGGGTTCCCGGGGGCTCCGGTGTTGGCGAGCGATCCTCATCGCTATCGTAGCGTCCACCTCGTCGAGGGTGGTAGCCTGCTGCCGCCCGTGCCTCCGCCTTGCTTGTCTGTTGGGCGTTGATGATGTTGCTGGCGTCTCCATCTCGCGCTTGCCCGCGCGTGTCAAGGAGCCGCTCCTTGACCGGCGTGCGCCCCGGATTGGCAGGGCGCTCGGCCGCGCCATCCGCGTGGACCGAGGGCTCGGCGCCTTGCGCGCCCCCATCGTTCCATGCGCTCCCCCGCCGACGGATGCGGGACGCCGAGCGTCGGCCTGTCGGACGACCGCTTGCTCGATGAGCGCCTGCGCCTCGCGGTTAGACGTGGTAATGGATTATGGAAAATCCAAATCCAATTGGATTTTTTTTCCTTTTGGACTTCGTTGGACCGGATTACTTTGGATGAGGATGTCCACATGCTAAATTAAATTGGATGTCCAATCGGTATTGGATGTCCAAGCATGAGCTTTTAATTCTACTATCCCAGCTCCGGACGTGGGTCCCGCATATAGATTTGGCTTCACCGATTTGCATGAAGTAGCGGACTGTCATATTAAAGCATCTCACCAAATTTTGATCAAATCCGCTAAAATTTTATAGTGTGAACGCGAGTTTTTAATTCTAGGGTCCGGCTACTGGATGTGGGTCCCACATATAGATTTGACTTCACCGATTTGCACCGAGTAGCGGATCGTTATATTAAGACATCTCACCAAATTTCGATTAAATCCACTAAAATTTTATAGTGTGAACGCGAGCTTTTAATTCTAGGGTCCGGCTCGGACGTGGGTCCCACATATAGATTTGGCTTCACCGATTTGCACCGAGTAGCGGACGTTATATTAAGGCATCTCACCAAATTTCGGTCAAATCCGCTAAAATTTTATAGTGTGAACGCGAGCTTTTAATTCTAGGGTCCGACTGCGGACGTGGGTCCCACATATAGATTTGGCTTCACCGATTTGCACCGAGTAGCGGTGATCGTCATGTTAAGGCATCTCACCAAATTTCGGTCAAATCCGCATAAATTTTCTAATGTGAAGGCGAGTTTTTAATTCTAGGGTCCGACTCGGACATGTGTCCCACATATAGATTTATCTTAGTAGTCAACCCGGTGGTGGTTGGATTATATTGTTGGATATTGGATTTTGAGTGAGTGAATTGGATTGGATTGGATGTGAGCTTTATAATATAGGATCTTATTGGATTTTTCTTCTTTGGATTATGGATGTTGATCCATTCCCACGTATACTCGCGGTGCGAGGTTCCGCGCCTCGGGTGTCGAAGGGGCGGGCGTGGCCCGCGAGCAGGTGTTGCGGCGGCGATGAGCTTCGGCTCGCTTGCGGGGGCGTGTCGGGTTGTCGACGTTGAAGTCGGTGTTGATGCGGTCGCGGGCTTGCCTGCCCAGTTCACGTGCGCGTTCGGCTGCGCGTGGAGGCTTCCCCCGCCATGGAGGCGCGGAGCAACCGCACGGTGCGGTACTCTTCGGCCAGCTTGGCCTCGAGCTCACGTGCCTGGGCCAGCTGCGCGTTGATATCGGCCCCTGTCGGTGGTGAGGGAGGAGGGGCGCTCGGCCCTGCGGCCAGGCGCGACCCGGTCCCCAAGGCAGGAGGAAGCTCCCCGTCGCCGGCGCCCGTTGCACCGGTGGCGTTTGCTGGGTCGTTGGCGATGACGACACAGCATTCCCGCGTGGGATCATAGCTCCCCGCGCTGGAGTCGTCGGAGTGTCCGAACTAGTAGTCCGTGGCGTCGAGGAACCGCCCGAACATTACTGGGTCCGGCACGCCGGAGAAGTCCCACTCCGCGTACCCATGCGAGGTGGCGGGTGGCAGCGCGTCGAGAGAGCCTAGGGATGACTCATCGCCGGCGAGGGCGGCCGGGGTCCCCGGCAACCAAGACGTGGCGGCCGGGGGGAACCTCGCGCATTGTGGCGGCGGCGTTGGTGTTGGCGGCATAGGCCGCCGAGGCGCCGCGCAGACCGATGGGGAAGCGCGGTCCGGAGACCGAACGCTCCCCCACCGGGCGGCCGTCATCGTGCCGACGGCGCGCCTTGTTGTGAGGCGACGTGCTCGCCGTGCCGTCGCTCCGACCGCGCCCGGCGCGAGCGCCGGACGGAGCGGCGGCGGCACCGTGGCGCCGATGGGCCCGCGCATCCGTGTTGGCGGGTGTTGGCGTCGCGGCGACGCGTGCGGCGGTGACCGGGGCGGACCCGGCTTGGCGCCGCGCGCGAAGCTCCTCACGGTTGGTGAGGCGCATCGAGTAGCCGTTCCCCGTTGCCTGAAAATTCAGGCCCCCGAACCGGATTTCGAACCCGGCGGGGAGGGGGTCCGAGCTGCCCATTGAGTAACACGTACCATGATACTCGGTGCGAATCACCATTGAGGGAGCGGATGACGGGTTGACCTTCAGCGCTCACGTGCCCCACGGTGGGCACTAACTGTCGGTGCGGAAAGTAGTCCCGACACTAACTAGTAGTAAGCGCTGTGGTTTGTCCCTCGATGGTCGGTGCTAAGCAACTAGAGACACGGGGTTTATCCTGGTTCCGGCTGGGGCCGTACGTCCAGCAGTGGTGTGCTCGAGGCACTATATTGCTTCGCACCGGGGTGCCTGTAGTGGGCCGGCTACAAGCAAGGCGGGAGAGGAGGCGTGGCCTCCAAGTCCCTGGCGGAGTGATCGAAGCGAGTCCTGATGTTGTGGGAGAATTGAGGAGCGTGTGTGTGTTGTTCTCTATCGTTCCTCCCCCCCTGCGACGAGGGGGCTCACCTTCCTTTTATAGTCCAAGGAGAGGGTGAGTTACAGTCCTTCTGCACTATTTAGCTACAGGTGGGGGTATGGCGTGCAACACCGCGGAGTTGGCGGCCGTCCTAGCGGTCCTTGCTTCGATCTTGTCGTCGTGGCGTGTCCCGTACCCAAACAGTGGCGGCTTCGAGGGTGAGGGCATAGTGGTTGGCCGGGGCATCTTCAAACGGGCTCGAGGAAGCCATTGATGGTGATTCGTACGGGATACAGCGGCAGACGTGGCGGCGTCCCGTCCCCGCGTGCCCAACAGCACTGGAGTTGTTGTAGCAGTGCCCGGCGTGGTGTTGCAGGCACGGGGGCGGCCGCACAGGACCAACAGTGGCGGGGATGGCGTCCCACCGGCCTAACGTCATGGTTTGACCCTGCAGATTCACGAGAAAGTGGTTCGAGGGTGTGGCCGGCCCCCCTTCGAGGGCGCGGCGCGTTAGCCGTACGGGAGTGGGCGGCACAGTGCCACGGAGCTGACACTGGCCATGTCGCACAGTCCCCCACAGTGGCGGGGATGGGTTCCCCCCTAGGGAGTTGGCAGAACAGTGCCGGGGCGTGATTCCCAGGCGCATGATGGCACGGCTCTGCCGTGTCAGAGCATTAAGTGCCCGTACCCGCGTGCGGGAGCGGGTGTGCTCGTGAGGGGGCCTCGAGCGAGGTGGAGATGAACCCTCGAGCGAGGCGGAGCCCGCTTGAGGGAGACGTGAGCCCTCGAGCGAGGCGGAACCTGCTCGAGGGAGCCTTTGACTGGGCCACTCTGGTGGGCCGTGCCTTGCGTGTGCGCTTAAGTGAGATGTGCTTCGTTTTGGTTTTTTGCAGGTTTTAAGCAGGATTCCCCTGGTTGTTTTAGGGGACCTTCAGGGTTGTCCCCGACAATGATGCCCCTGCCCCAGCCCCTGATGGCGGAAGAGTTTGTGGCATGTTGTTGTCATTATTGTTAACTCCCTGCTCCACAACCATCATAGGTTTTTCTGTGTTCCCAACGTCTACAACATCTTGAAATGTCATGTTGTTGTCATTGTTACCGCCTCCATGTTCCCCACCCATCGTGTACTCAACCATTGCAGCATCTAGATCCTGGTGGGTACTCGTTCTTGGCTAGGTTGCAAGGTTTGTGATGCATTAAGTATGATATCTCGACGATGCCATAGTATGTATTGGTTCCTCGCATCACCGAGAAGCTCGATCCGATCCTCAGTAGGTGTAGGAGAGGGTCCGTCCACCACAGTAGTCGAAGTAGTGGGTACATGTTCAGCCGGGGGCACCACACTGCCATCTTCATCGTCTCCATGTTCATGCTCCTCCTCCTGAAATATCTCCTCACCAAGCTCATCATCACTTGCACACTCAAAGACAAGCTGACTACATGGCTGTGTCTCGTCGAAGGTTACCTCGCAAGTCTCCACGATTTGGTTAGTTTCAAGATTGAGCACACGATATGCTCTAGAATGAGATGCATAACCAAAGAAAATACCATCGACAGACCTAGCCTCAAACTTATCCAGCTTCTTCCCTTTCTTCAGAATAAAGCATTTGCAACCAAAGACATGGAAGTGACTCACCTTGGGTGTGCGACCATGCATCAACTCATAGCATGTTTTCTTCTTGTGCACTCTGAGGTAAATCCTGTTCGACACATAGCACGCGGTATTCACCGCCTCAGCCCAATACCTTCTCGGAGTCCTATGCTCATCAAGCATCGTCCGAGCCATCTCACACAAGGTCCTGTTCTTCCTTTCCACAACACCATTCTGGGGAGGCGTATACGGACTCGAAAACCGGTGCTCAAGACCAAAGTCATGGCAAAAGGTTTCAAAACGAGAGTTTCGAATTCCGAGCCATTGACACCGCGGATTGCTCGTATGGCATCTTCGTGCCTCTCGTCCTCAACCTCAAGACTAGATCTCGAACAAAACCAAACGCCTCCCCCTTATCCTCGAGAAAGAACACCCACGCATACCGAGAGTAGTCGTTCACCACAACAAGGACATACCACTTCCCACCCGCCGGATCGCACATGAACCGGGCCAACAAGGTCCATATGGAGCAGCTCGCATGGACGCTCGCTCATCACATCGTTGAGAGGCGGGTGAGAAGAGGCTACCATCTTGGCATGCCTACAAGGCGCACAAAACTACTCTTTCTCAAGCCTCAACCGTGGCAATCCTCGGACCAAATTGAGTTTACTCAAGCGAGACAAAAGGTCAAAGCTCAAGTGACCCAACTTCCTATGCCACTTCCACAACTCACTCGAAGAACCAGCCAAGAAACAACGCTCCACACCCGAAGACTAAGAAAAATCAGCACGAAACACTTGACCCTCGGGAACGACCATACAGACAAGGTCCCCTCGAGAATCCAAAATCTGAGAACCACCAGGCCGAAACAACACCTCAAAACCCTCATCCAACAGCTGGGACACAAAAAGCAAATTGTACCCCAGCGATTGAACAAGAGCAACACACCTCAAAGTGATCTTGTCACTCACCTTAATCTCACCTTCTGAAAGCACACGCCCATGCCCATTGTCCCAAAAAGTGATGTACCTCTTTGTCACCACCGGGACGAGACTTGAGAACCACCTCCTGTCTCCGGTCATATGCCTCGAGCAACCGGAGTCAATCAACCAAATGTTCTTCAAGTCTGCCACCTGAAATTCAAAAACGAGCACGTGAGCGAACAAACGACTCAGCACTGGGTTAGTACCAAAAGAGTAAAACCAGTGCCGAGCCATTTGCTCGAAAGTGGGGTTAGCACATACCAAACCATCTTTCCTACCAAAACTACCACCACGAACACCACCTCGGTAACCACTCCGAGGAAACCACCCTTCTCTGCCTGGAGGAGGACCAAAACCACGAAAGGAGAATCGTGGATCGTCCCTCCTCTCCATCTCAAAGCTACGACTCCTCTCAATCCCGTACTAAACACGAGGGGGAGAACGCCTAGCAAACTGACCACCTGCTGACTCTCCAGACCAACCACCAGCACCACTATCTCCAGAACTGAAACCTCTCGACTCACCACCTCGAAAACCGCTCCGCCTAGAAATCTGGGGAAGGCCGGTTGAACCGCCTAGCTAGGCCGGTCTAACCGCCCCCCTCTGGGCAGGGCCGGTCTGACCGCCTAGCCAGGCCGGTCTGACCACCCTCTCCAGAACAGCTCCTCGGTTACGGGAACTCGCATCTCCCCATGCCGGAACACTTCTCACCACAGCTTTAACCCTGGGCAGTGGCATCCGAGGCTTAGGTACACCATGGGAAGGGTTGTACCTATCCTTGTTCGCCCACTCCTTTGCCATTCTTTCTTCACACTTCCTCTTGAAGCAAAACTCATCCTTGTGACCCTCTTTCCCACAATAGCCACAATGGAACCTCACAAGTTTAGGTTTAGGCTTGGGTTGGGGTGCTCACTTGGTTTCTCTCCACTCGACTTCTCCACCGGTTTCTCCTCACTAGCCTTCTCACCCTCTTTCCCAAAGAACACTTTCCCCGAAGTGCTCACAAACTTGATAGGCTTTTGGAGATCATTTGTAGGTGTAGGAAACACAGGTGGAGTTGGGGTTGTGTCTAGTCGGTTCCTAAGATGGTTAGGTTTTGGAGGGAAATCATTTTTGTGGTGGGTTTTTGGTGGCTCTAGGATATTCTCTCCACTTCCCTCACCAACCTTGTTTTCCCCAAGTCCCTCACCATCCTGCCTCTTAAATGCCTCGATCATCATCCTCAACTGAGGCTCATGACCAGACAACCAACCCATCAACTTTCTCAGCTCATCATTCTCATCCTGCAAACGATCAACATAATGTGCAAGTTCCAAATTTTTCGGAGCATGCATTTCACGGGTAGAGCATGATGTAGGCATGGGTTCTTTCGGTTTAGCCTCAAGAGAACTAGTGTAAGTATGCATCTCATCAATTTTAGCATGCAAAACGGGGCAAGAAGTGCAAGCACCTAGCAAAGCGAGATCTAGATTTAAGCTCGGCCACTTCAACCCTAAGCACATCTAGTTCCTCACACTTGGAGGCATGCTTTTCCTTGAACAAAGCAAGATCGGCAAGAAAAATGGAGCAATCAAGACAATCAACCTCATCCGAAACAACGGGGCTAGCCTTAAGGGAATCAATCTCAAGCTTGCTATCAAGCACCTGTGTTTCTAGCTCAGCCACTCTAGTCCTAGCATCCTCGAGTGAAGCCCTAAGCTCTTTTCTCATTTTCTTGGCCTCTCTAAGCATGTCATCACGGTTATCAAGCAAAGAGCCAAGCCTCTCATTCTCCTGGCGCAAGAAGGGAAGTTCATCACGCACCTCGTCATCGGACTCAGAGTCTGAGTCGCTCTGTGTGCTCTTCTCGCTGTCAGAGCTCAGCGCCATGGTGCAGAAGCCGTCTCTAGTGAAGCAGCTCAGCCCGCTCAGGTTCTTGGATGACTTCTTGCTCTTACGACGATCGCCTTCATCTTCACTGCTGCGCGAGCTCGAGGTGGAATACGCAGAACTGGAGTCGACATCGCTCGCTCCAACCATCACTCGGGCCTTGCCTCGGCTCTCCTTCTTCCTCGATCGTCGCTTGTCCTTGTACTTGTTCTTGTGCTTGCTCTTGTGGTCATGCCTCGACCGGTACTTGCCATCCATCCTCGACTTGTGCTTGTAGCTGTCCTTGTTCTCGACCTTCTCTAGGCAGTCGGCGACGAAGTGTCCCGGCTTGCCGCACTGGAAGCATGTCCTCGTGTTCCTCCTCATGTTCACTCGGTTCTCGTGCAACCTCTTGAACTGCCTCGTCAGGAGCGCCAGCTCGTCCTCTCCAAGTACATCAGACTCCTCATCTGGCATAGACATCAAAGAGGATAAAGAGAACATCCTGGTGGATGGGTTAGTGTTAGCCTTACCTTTCAAACCACCAACGAGGGCAAGACTATGGGAATCAGTCGGACCCTCGAGCTTGGCAGTCATGCCCCTATCCACCTCAGCCGATTTGAGCTTCCCGAACGGCTCGTTCACCGTCGATCGTCATACTTCTCCGACTTCACAATGACCTCGAACTTTCCGCCCCATATTGTACGATCCAAAGAGTGTAAGAGCTTGACGGCTCTATCATGATCATCGTACGGGAGCACGTCCACATTGGCCCTCATGTTGTTCACAACCACCGTGAACCTCTGAAACAAGGCATCGATGGACTCACCGGGGAGATGAGTGAAGTTCTCGTACTCTCTCCGGTAGGTTGCATACATCCGTGCCTGAACCTGGGCATTCCCAACATGAGCCTCCTTCAGCACCGTCCAAATTCTACAAGCCAAGTGCTCGGTGTGCACCCGATCGAACTCAGGCTGACACAAAGCACGAAACAAGTAGTCGACCGCCTTATTGTTGGCGTCGAACATGTCCCTCGATCCTGGGGCGAGGAAGTTCATCGGCTGGACATAAGTTGTGTCCACCGTGACATCCCAAAGGATCTGACCCTTTCCGCGGAGGAACGCCGCCATCCTCTTACTCCACATCTGGTAGTTCTTCCCATCGAAGTGTGGAGGACCCGAACCCCGTTCCTGGTACGCCATCCTTGGATCTTAGACTGGTTAGAGTCAATAAAGACCCGAACCGGCTCTGGTACCACTTGAAGGACCGATTAGGTGAGTAGAGAGGGGGGAGTGAATGGGAGCCGATAAAAATTCTTCTCGAAGGAGATTGAAACTCCAACAAGATGAACCCACTCGGTCGGACCCCCAAAATCACACACTCCGCACTTCTACCTTCCGTTTGGCAAAACCACGTAGCTACTGGAGTGCTACTGGTCCTAGGAGCAAACACTACCAACAACCTTAACACACAAGCACCCACGACAGCGGAAACAACTTGAAAACCGGCTGTCCAGAGGGGGGCGGTTAGACCGGGTATGGGGGCGGTTAGACCTCCTCCACCAGGCAACCAAGAAATTCTCCGAAACACCTCTTTCGAGCACCAAAACGCACCACGGTTTCACCAACAGAGATCTCTGGTCAGGGCCATGCGAGCTACCAGAAAATCTTGGCGAAAACCAAAACTTCACCCAGGGGCCTAGGGGCGGTTAGACCGGCTACCAGGGGCGGTCTAACCTCCTGTACCCAACAACGAACTCCAAGAAAGAACACCTAGCAAACGGCATGAGAACGACCCGAAATTTCACCTAGACACTCTTCTGATCAGGGCGAGCAAACTCACAGAGGAAAATCCGGCAAAACAAAACTTCGACCTGGAAGGCCCAAGGTGGTTAGACCGCCCCTCCAGGCGGTTAGACCGCCCCTTCCAGAAAACCTACCCGTGGGTCAAACCTCAACTTCCCAGTGCCCGATCTCCCGAATCACTCCACGGATTGCAGCGAAACGTTGGGGATAGCTGGGTTACCTCCTGGGCAACCTCTACCTCAAAGGAATCGACCCGAATCGCTCACAATCAAGAGGAATCAAAGAAATCACCTCTCTAGGTCAAGAACTCGCCCAACTCGAAAAACCACCAAATCAAGTCCGATTCAAGAGAGATTTGGGGGCAAAGTCACCAGCCAAAGAGGCACAAGATCCTCATACGTGACACTCACCAAAAACCCCGAGAAATCGTCCTCAAAACTCCGCCAACAAAGAGCTCCGAAAATCACCACAAAGAAGGACGGGAAAAACACTTCTCAACCTTGAGGAACAACGCCGAACCATCTATACATACCATGAAGGTTCGTACAAGGTCTAGCTTGCCACCCATACATCCATCCCTCTCTCTAGATCTCACATGAAGCTCTCAAGCTAGTCCTAGGAAAAACTAGAGGAAAATGAGAATGAAAAGTGGAAAAACAAATGAGCTAGGGTTCCAAGAGTTGGCTGCCATCCATCCCCTCAAAGAGTATATATGGAGGCACCCAAAAGACTAAACTACCCTTACTTAATAACTAGGGATCAAGCCCCTCAAGGGCGAATTTAGAAGTCTTCAAATTTTCTTCATCGGATGGATGCCCGGCGACCGCAACCTGCTTAGTCTCGACACAAGCCTTGCGATCCCGACATGTGTCCTCCGCTTCGAAGCATCTAGACACCAGCGACCAGGGCGGTCAGACCGCCCCCCCTGGGCGGTTAGACCGGCCCGGGCAATCTGACCGGCCCAGGCGGTCTGACCACCCCTCCTGGGCGGTTGAACCAGCCTGGGTGGCCACACCTCCTCGTCGAGTCTTCGGCCTCGGTTTTGTGGCTCAACCGAGTAACCCAGTGGTTTTCTGGTGAACCACTGCAAACCCCGCGAACTCGGTGTAGCCTCCGCCAGTCTCCACTCATGACTTGGCTCCCACGTAGTCCCGACTCGACCTTGGTTTTGAGGCTCTACCAAGAAACCGTCCACGACTTCATCTTGCTGTTCATGCCACCATGCGGCCCGCACTTGACCCCGCTGGCCACCGGATCCCTCGAACGAAGCCTACTTGTCTTCTCCACACCTGGAGGCCTCATCGGCAACGACCTTTCACGCTTGTTCTTCACCTGCACCAACACGAGTCAAGCCGCAACCTGCACCTGCAATGCTTAGCCAAGAATCAGTCCACACAACGTTGTCAATCACTCATCACACAAGGAAGCGACCATCCACCGGTCCTCGAACCACACATGGTCCTCACTTAAGTGCAACTGGACCTAGGAACCAACAAACAACCTTCCGAGCCAAAACACACCAACATGCACAGCGGAAACTTGCACGGCTTGCTGCGTGTGCTGCACCGGTCAGATCGATGGCCTGCGCCGGTCAGACCGGTGACACCGGTTAGACCGGTGGA
The DNA here is from genome assembly GCA_947561735.1 of Cenchrus americanus. Lineage (NCBI taxonomy): Eukaryota > Viridiplantae > Streptophyta > Magnoliopsida > Poales > Poaceae > Cenchrus > Cenchrus americanus. Next base: position 202,047,670 of record OX387240.1, read on the forward strand.
GAGCACCGATCAGACCGGTGGCTACAGCAGCCGCACAACAAGCGTTCCAGAGAGCCTCAGTGACTTCTCTAGGCCCTGGAACAAAAACATCAAAACACAACCTGCACAGAAGGAAAAACCTACACAAAACCTATCTAGACAACTCCAAGCAGACCAAGAACTGACCAGCAACACCACGGCCTAAAAACACACGAGTCCAGCAGATCACCTGAGGCAAATCCCACAAGTGGTTCGCACCGGTCAGACCGGTCAAGAGCACCGGCTCAAACCGGTGTAACTCCGAGCAGCTCGGGATGAACAGCACCCGCGGGTCAACTCCCCCAAATCCAAACCTTGATCTCCTGAATCGCTCCACGGACTTGAGCAAGACTTTGGGGATAGTAGGAACACCTCATGAGGAGTCCATAGCCAAGATTTTGTCCACCAAAACTTGCCAAATCAAGAGGAATCGAAGAAATCCCGCCAAGAACTCCTCTAACCCTAGAACACCGAAAACCCCAAAATCGAGCCCCTTAACTCACGGATTTGGGAGGGGAATCAAAGGCAAAAGAACCATGAAGGGTTCACACGAATTTTCCCCATCAAATCCCAAGAGCAAGGTCCCGAAAACACACCCGAGAAAACCACCAAGAGAGGACTCCGAAAATCACCACCAAGAACAACCGGGAACAACACAACAAATCCTTGAGGAACCACGCCGAATCATCTATACATGCCAAGGAGGTTCATACAAGGTCTAGCTTGCTGCCCGATCATCCAACCCTCTCACAAAATCTCACCATGAAGTTGTCAAGCTAGTCCTATGGAAATCCTAAGAAAATAGGAAGGGAAAATATAGGAAAGCAAATGAACTAGGGTTCCCGGAGATGGCTGCCATCCTCTCACCTCATGGGTTATATGGGGGCAACCAAAAGTCTAAAATACCCTTACTTAATAACTAGGGATACAAGCCCCTTAAGGGCGGTTTTGGAAGTCTTCGCATTTTCTCCATCGGACGGATGCCCGGCGACCGCACCCTCGCTTGGCCTCGACGTCATGCGATCCCGACGTGTGTCCTCCGCTTCGAAGATTCCGGACTCCGTCGTCGCACACCGGTCGACCGGGTACCCACCGGTCAAACCGGTCTGGAGCTGCTGCTGCACCGTCTTCGGTTCTCCGGTATTGGCTTTGTGGATCAACCAAGCAACCCAGTGGTTTTCTGGTGAACCACTGGAAACCCCGCAAACTCGATGTAGCCTCCGCCAATCGCCACTCATGACTCGGCTCCCACATAGTCCCGGCTCGACCTTGGTTTTGAGGCTCAACCAAGAAGCCTTCCATGACTTCATCTTGCTGTTCATGCCACCATGCGGCCCGCAGTTGACCCCGCTGGCCACCGGGTCCCTCGAACGAAGCCTACTTGTCTTCTCCATGCCTAGAGGCCTCACCGGCAACGACCTTTCGCGCTTGTTCTTCACCTGCACCAACACCTAGTCAAGCCGCAACCTGCACCTGCAATACTTAGCCAAGAATCAGTCCACACAACGTTGTCAATCACTCATCACACAAGGAAGCGACCATCCACCGGTCCTCGAACCACACATGGTCCTCAACTCCCCCTTGATGAGTGCATTGACAACACACACATTTGGTAATCCAAAAGAAAAGGAAAAAGAAAAGAAACGCATAAAAGAAACTCCAACAAGCGATCGAAAGCCGAAGAAAGGCAAAGAGCAAGATCACTTGAAGAAGACAAGTCGCGGACCCCATAGGCAAGGGCAACGGCTCGACACATCTGAGACAAAACTATGCTCAAGAAAAGAGCGCAAACCACCAAACCAAAGCTCGAAAAACCACAAAGAGCTCCCCCTGCACACATGCAAGCTCCACCTGAACCAATACAACCCCCCTGGACGAATGCATGCAAGACACCACTTGAAACAGGGCAGCTGCAACAGCCCAGCCCTGACCGGTCAGACCGGTCAACACCACCGGTCAGACCGGTGTGCAACATGTGAACAGGACCCGGCCTCGACCGGTCGGACCGGTGTCCTCGACCGGTCGGCCTGGCACACCCGAGCCCAGAAATGGCTCGAAACCACCTGAAAACCTTCTAAATGCATCCAACAAGCCATTTCAAACTCAAACTTCTCCCCCTTGTTGACAATGCATGAATCAAGCCAAAAATGCAAAACTTTCGACCTAGAGCTTCTCAAATAGACAAAATTCAACATAGGATGCTACACATGTCCAAATGAGCAAGTTAGATACTCTATAGCTTCGTATTGACATCAACTACAAGATCACCAAGTTTCACAACCATTGGATGAAGCTAAGATGGATTTGGGCAATTTTGCAAAAAAATTACCTCTCATGAGCAAAGTCCAAAACATGATCAGAACATGTCAAAATGGCAAAGCCACACAAACTTCATGCTAGGACAACCATTCTAATCATAAGACCATCACAAACACCCACAAGCACCTCATGTCATGTATAAATATTTGAGTGCAAAAACTTAGTATACAAGATTTATTTTTGGGTGAGTTATTTCAGGCCTTGATTTCTCTGTCCCGAGACTAAGAAGCTGGTCATTCCGTTTTTGCGTATCTATCTTTTTGCTAGCCTTTTTATCCGTGCATTGTGTATCCCCGCATTGGAGATCTCACAAACCTCGCCGGATATCCACCCTTAAACCAAATATCATGTTTTGGAATTACCTCCTTGACCACAACCTATCGTTGAGAATGGATCATCAATTCCAGGAAGATCGCAAGACGGTGCCAACATTGAAGATTTCAAGTATCTCTCCATGGAAATATATTTCCGGTACCTACCTTATTTATCGCCTCTTTGCTCGAGGACGAGCAACGTCTAACCATGGGGGAGGAGGTAGGTACGGTGCAGTTTTAGAGTTCATAGGTGAGCAATTTTAAAAAAAATGTATGAAAGAAAATTCAAAGGCGATGTACGTGACTTCCAAGGTCAAAGTCTAAAAAATGAATGAATGAAAGAAAGAAAGAAAGAAAAGAAGGAGAAATATGAGAATATATATATATATATATATATATATATATATATATATATATATATATATATATATATATATAGAGTAAGCGTAAAGTGAACTCCCCTAGTTCTCTAAAAGTGCATTCAAGGCTTCAAGTTTAAAAGATCCAATCCCATTTTCCAACCATGTGCGATACAATAACGAGGACTTCCTTTGTGCCTCGGGATCACTCTTTGCCATTTGCACATGTCCACTCATCTAAAGTGTGTGTATTTTTCTCTTTCCCCTCCTTGATATAACATCATTTTCCAATGACCTTTTTGACGAGTCTCGGTAAGACCATGAGAAGCTTGTCTTGTTTTGACAACATCTCATTTATAAAATCTTGGTAGGACTAAACTTTCCCAAAAAGCTCCATATAAAGCCTACCACATATATGAGAGGGAAAGGAGTAGAATAAATAGGCTTGAGAGAGAAGATGAGATGAGAGATCATGAGCAAAATGCAAGGTGGTTTAAATTTGTGATCTTGGTCTAGCTCTTTTTCATCTTGTTCTTTATTTCAAAATTTCCGAGATCCATTTGAATTTTGGGAGCATGTTAATACTTGTGGGATAAGCTTAATTAAATATCTACCCTCCGTAGGGATGAAGGCTAGTACATTATGGAACTTTAACGAACTAAACTTTTGAGAGCATTATGTTTTTTTCATGTATGATCAAGTGCAAGGTTTAAAAAATGAAGGGCAACAATGATATCCATCGAAGGCTTACTCGAGGACGAGAAAGGTTTAAGCATGGGGGAGATGTTGACGGTGAAAATCCGTCAACCTAGCCATGAGTTTACCTTCGGTGTTGGCATGACTTTTGTATCTTATCCATTGGTACTAACCCCCGTGGTATAACAAGTTCACTTGTGCATGTCGGTTTTGGAGTTAAGTGTTTACGCAGGGTTTTAACGTTGAAAGCAAGACTTCCGGGATAAGTTCATTAAGCACCTAATGACAAGACCTTGAAGCCCGGTACAAGTCAAGCAATGAAGTGAACATGACTCCAAGAGCCCAAGGACCAAGCCCGAGAAGATGGTAAACTCCAAGGACCGAACCAGAAAAGTGCCGAATCTTGCAAGACAAGGAGTTGTGTCCAATTCGGAGAGAAACCGACGTCAAGGGCCCACATGCAAAAGAGGAGAACATCTAGAAGACGAGAGAAGCAACACCGGGCGAAGCAGGCCACAAGCTGGGCCGAATCGGGCCCAGGCCGGTCGTCCCAGGCCGGCCGGCCCAGCCCGTTTCGGGGCCCAATCGGCCTCCCCTTTGACCTAGTTGCATCTCTGGCTATTTATAGCCCCCTGACCGAGAGCCACGCATCAATCAATTCGTCATCCGCCGCCGAGGAGCAGAGAAGCTTGAGGGACACCATCTCGGAGATGAGGGTCGTGCTAGTTGTCTAGGGTTTCCCTAGCCGACGTGGGAACCTTGCATGGAAGACCACGTCGGAGCTCCGGAGCGAGGATCAAGATCGAGGGAGGGCCCCGGTGGTGATCTTGTTCATGTAATCATTCATGGTGAAGTTTGTAAGTGAATCCGATTTCTAACGATTAAGTGCCTTCTCGATGATTTTGTTTTCTTCTTGGTTTTGCTTCTTCTACGATCTAGTCTATAGCTAGATTACATAGGGTGCTCTTGTAGCCGCGGTGGCTAGAGGTGCATACCGGACCGGCCAAGTGATTTCAACTTGTTCTATCGAACTCGCCCTAGACTACCCGCATGAGTAGGGATACGTTGTGACGAACGGGGGTTCCGAAAGGCGGGCATTTTCGGAGTCGGGTGGAAGGCCACGATTTAAAGATGCTTTTAATGAGATTCGCTTTTCTATCTTCATCTATCTTGTTTGGAGCTACAACATAAGCATGATGTAGATTCTCTAGATCGTTTATCTCTTGCTTTCTCTTGCTTTCTCTTGTTACCTCTTTAGTAGATTAGATTAGATGTGTTTTCTTTATGAGTTAGTAGATTAGATGCAACTTGTCTTCATAAGATAGTTTACCTTGCTTTACTAGATTGAATCCTTGCGTTGCACATTGTTCCACGGATTCGATACCTTGGGTTCACCACTCGAGGGAAGAAGGGTCCCTTGACTACGACGGGAGACTTGTCCACTTGCAAGTCATAAACGAACTTTGATACAACTATTAACCGTCAACAAGCCCCTTTTTCGGTGCCATTGCCGGGGAACAAGCAATCAAGATCCGATCTAGTATCGCTTATCTTTCAGTTTTTCTTTTAATTTTCTTTTGCATCTCTTAAGTTTGATCATCCTCAAAAAGAAAAAATCAATCTAATCTATTTTTTATTAACCCCAATTTTTCTTTTGTCCGATTTTTTGTTTTATTGCTAACCCTAACCGGAGATGGTTGGCTACCTCTCCAAGAAACTCAAACTTTTTTGTGGATGATCCAGGAAAACTTTACAGGCTAAGCTAAAGGGTTGGAAACCCTAGATTCAAAAGTCAAACTCGAAGGACCGTCGAAATCTCCGAGGGAATCACCACCTCCAAGTCCAAAGGAAGATCAACCTCAACCACCGGAGCGCGAGATCAAGCTATGCACCCCGGACATCGTTGACCTACCTATCACAAACCTTCAAGACGCCGGGAGGCTGTTCAAGATCAAGGTCTCAACCATCCGCATGACGATTGCGAGAGCTGAATGCATACGAGCCGGATTCCTTGAGTGGCATATCGGTTTACTTAAGAGGAGGATGGAGAAGATGGAGATGGAGAAAAGAAGCTCAACACCTAAAGGCTGCCGAAGCAAGATCCACATGCAAGGAGTGTGTGGAGCCCAACCACGTCCAAGGTAACTCCGATTTAATGCAAGTTCGTCCATTCAAGATTTGGTTCCTCTTTGTGCACAATTCAAGGACTTGATGGACGAGCAAGCTAAGATCAACAAGGACGCCGTCACTAAGCTCGAGGCTATGGAGAAAATATTAAAGAATTTAGATGGCTAGGTGACGGGGGTCGGAAGCTCTATACGTGAAGTGTTCATCGTGATGAAGATGCTAGACGCAAGTGGGACAACTTGCCGGGCGCCCGATGGGTAACAAAGAAGAATATCCGAGACAACTCCAAGGTCCCGAGATGGCGAAGGCTACTCAAACTCATTCGGGAGAGATGGAGCATCACACTAGGAGACCATGAAGATCACGACCGAAGGACCGGAGTTTGAGATACCTAGCCACTACATGAAGGAAGTTGTTGCATCCGTCAAGACCAAAGGACAAAGCTAGCCTGTGAAGACCAAAAAAATGACTAAGCCAAAGTGGGTACCCAAGATTGCAACACCCGCAAAGAGCGTTGGTCCGAAGTAATCAAATGAAGAAGTCTAGCCATGGACTATGAACGAGGCGCTAGGCGGGGAGGCAACCCGTTTCGTCGAGTCAAGGATAAGCTACGGGTGGACAACCCGATTCCAGGTTTTTCGAGTCTTTTTAATAATTTAGTTTTTGAATTTTACTACGCAAAACCTTAGACTTAGAATGGTTGAACAATATAGAGACATAACTCTTGGTTGAATATTTTGCTTGATCATAAACCCTTTACATGAACCATCCTATGTGTTTGTTTGCTTCTTTTCGAGAAATCACAACCAAATAATTTCAGAACCTAACTCAACCCTTCACCCTCATTATGGTGCTGTGGTTGACTTACTTTTTCATGCTAAAAACACACGAGTAGATCCACGACTTATACCTAGGTGTTAATTAAATTTCAGCATGTGGTAGGACTCGCGTGAACCTAGAAACTTGATTTTTGGTTGGTTTAAAAATCCATATCCTTGGTTTCTCTAAAGATTAGAATTTTTCTAAGCCTCACTTAATTTATTTCATTCAAAGTCTCTCTCATCTAATCAAAATTAGAACCTAAACCTATGCCCCCATGATCAAGCCGGGAAAAGTTCGCTCTCAACCAATGAAGGCAAACTATACCGGTGAGACCGATATCAACGTAGTCGGAAAATATTTTCGACTTACATTTGTTTTTAATGGTTTAAAAACTTCTCTAAATTTATGCTTGAGCTCTTGCATGGCTCTGAAAAAATATTTTTAAATTTCGAAATTAGAGGGGTGCTTAACCTTAACGCACTTAAAGGGGGGCAATCTAGTTTGAATTAATCATGCATGCACCAAGTCCACCAAGTCCACATGCAAAGGACAAGCATGGTGGGCAGCAAGCATAAACTTTGCAGGAATTTCATGGTGGCATGTGAAGCAAGTGGAGCAAGGGAGCATGGACATGACTCAAGGCATGAAGCATCAAGTGGAAGGACCAATGAGTGGACGAGAGCGTTTGGGCGGTGCAACTCGTGGAGCACGCGGGCGGGGAAAGTTGTAGAGGCGAAATCATCGTGCCGGAAGAAAGCCGAGGTGGGGAGGAGCACCAGGACACCCGGGCCGGTCGGCCCCAGGCCGGCCGGCCTCCCCTACTTAAGGAGCCCCCCGACTCCCATTTTCTCGCAGCAAGCTTCCCTCTCCTTCCTCAGTTTGTGTGTTCAAATTTGTGTGCCCAGAACCTCCGTAGACATAGCCAACCTTCCCAAGCTTGATAGCTCAAAAAAATCCACACCCTTAATGCATTAAAAGTCCAGACTCCAAAATAATATTTGTGTACCTTGTTATCGGGTGAAAACCCCGGATATATATTTGTGAGGAAGAGTGCTGCAATCATGGAAGAAAACTACAAGCCTTTTCACCGAAGGAGGGATCATCGTCGTCTAAGCCATCATCGACTTCGAGGAGGCACTCGGTTTCTGAGTCTCCTCGGAGTATGGAGGAGAACACGGCACCGCCGAGGAGGAACCACACTCTTCTCCTCGGTGGCATGAGGGCTACACGAAACTCGTTTATGAGGTTCACCAAACCTCAAGGACATATGGAGGAGCCGCCCGTCCGACCTCACCACTCGACACGATCATCCGCTCCACCTCCATACGCTCAGCGGTATTCCGAGGGGTATGTCATCATGACGGAAGAGGAGGAGAAGAAGCTCGCTCGCCTTGAGTAGAGGCTTGTAGCGAACGTCGACATCGACGACCAAGCTCTCCACATATTGGGTTTCATACGGGACACCGGTGCAATTCTCTAACGGAGTGTCGGCAAACACCCACAAGGAATTCGCCTAGGAAATTTTCATGACCATGGCGCATACCCTTGATGAAGGAGTCCGTTTGGAGGGAGCCCACAAGTGGAGAAGAAGGAAGACACCGTCGGAAGGGTAACCTTGATCAACAATGCTATTTCTAGCCCCTTGATGGGGTAATCTTCTCTCATCCATGGGTTGCAATCGATCTTGAGATGTAATCGAACTTTATTGGATTATCTATCTATCATCTTACACCGTGACCATCATAGGTCTAGTCATGAATACCTTCGCGTAGTGAGAGTACGAGAGGAGGGAAAGGGCGAAACCGTGGTCACAACCCCCGATAGATTAGATTGGTTTTCATGTTCAAAATGATTGCATGTTCTAGTATCGTAGACCCATGGGCGAGTGTCTCCTATTTTCAAAAGGGAGCTCCGGAACAAGTGGATGTGCATGAGGCACATGGGAAAGTTTTTGGAGTTTGATCGCGGGAGGAGACCATCAACGAAGAAATACTATCCGGAACCCCATCATCCAAGTGTGTCACTTTTGTGCAAGTGGATTTTTGGGAGAATAAGAGAGACAAAGATAACCAACACGGAGTTGAATTGGCTTTACTCGGCTTTGATTGCCAAGTGGCCAATAGACCCCACTCACCTATGATCAACCGAAGGTGTTGTTAAGTAACATCGAGTTCGGGAGACATTGGTTCGGGGTGTTGACTCTCCATATTGGCTATCTCTTTAAAACCGGGTATTACAAGGAACCCGAATCATCTCCTACCCGGGACTTCCCTAGGAATATATGAAGAAAGGAAAATATATAAGTGAAGATGAGAGAGGAGGCTTCAAAGTGGCCTAGGTGAATTTGCCCCTTTCGGAAGGAAGGTTAAGACTTATTCTTGAGGGGAAGAAAATTGGTTAGAGGAAGGACTTCTTGTGCCGGCAAAGAAAAAAATAAAGGATAAGGATTATAGGAGAAGGTTCTCCCATGACCCAAGAAAGAAGTGCGCAACAAAAATTATGTGCAACCATTTGGAGGAATTCCGGAGCCGCCGAGTTACTACGATGGTGTACCAATGCAAGCATGGGGGAATGGTGCAGCCATACCCCCACCATTTTTGCGGTGCCCAACGTAGCCTTTGCGGAGCCATATGCACACCTTCCTCAACCACAACAAAATGTGGCCACCATTGGAGGATACGCTGCAAGAAACATGCAAATTATTGCACCATACCAATGCAAACCAAATGGGTGAAGGAAATGCAAACATTGCTTATGTGCTTGGACACCTTCACCTAGCATCATCAGACAATTCATATGAGGAGAGGCGCAATCTTATTATGAGTAAGGGTACAACAACCAAGACTATCAATATCAACCACCGGCGGAAGATTAGAGAGAGGAGGAGCCTTAGTTATCTTTTCTTTACCCCTTTTCTTTAATTTTCAGCTTGGATGTGCCTATGTATGCGTAGTATTTTCAGCTTTACTTTAATTTTTAGTTTTTAGTTTAATTTTCAGCATGTGTCTTAGTTTTTATTTTCATCATGAATAATGTCACCACCAAGTTTTTACCATTACTAAAGTTACAAAGTTGGTGCCATGATGATATATGATTATAATTGCCGCTTTGTTTATCTTTGTAATTGATTTATGCATGTTTAAGCTAGTGCTCTCTTAAAAATACAAATCTGAATTTATCTAAATGCTAGCTTAATCTTTAGCGGAGGTTATGATAAAAATAAAGACCCATAGTGTTTTATGTGCTTTCAAGTTTTAGATGGATTAAAGATGATTTATTTTTGTTCTTAAATGCAAAGCCAACCTTGTCATAAATACCACTTGCGTGTTGCTCTACCTATCCAGAGCCATATAAATATTTGAGCGCAAAAACTTAGTATACAAGATTTATTTTTGGGTGAGTTATTTCAGGCCTTGATTTCTCTGGCCCGAGACTAAGAAGCTGGTCATTCCGTTTTTGCGTATCTATCTTTTTGCTAGCCTTTTTATCCGTGCATTGTGTATCCCCGCATTGGAGATCTCACAAACCTCGCCGGATATCCACCCTTAAACCAAATATCATGTTTTGGAATTACCTCCTTGACCACAACCTATCGTTGAGAATGGATCATCAATTCCAGGAAGATCGCAAGACGGTGCCAACATTGAAGATTTCAAGTATCTCTCCATGGAAATATATTTCCGGTACCTACCTTATTTATCGCCTCTTTGCTCGAGGACGAGCAACGTCTAAGCATGGGGGAGGAGGTAGGTACGGTGCAGTTTTAGAGTTCATAGGTGAGCAATTTTAAAAAAAATGTATGAAAGAAAATTCAAAGGCGATGTACGTGACTTCCAAGGTCAAAGTCTAAAAAATGAATGAATGAAAGAAAGAAAGAAAGAAAAGAAGGAGAAATATGAGAATATATATATATATATGAGTAAGCGTAAAGTGAACTCCCCCGGTTCTCTAAAAGTGCATTCAAGGCTTCAAGTTTAAAAGATCCAATCCCATTTTCCAACCATGTGCGATACAATAACGAGGACTTCCTTTGTGCCTCGGGATCACTCTTTGCCATTTGCACATGTCCACTCATCTAAAGTGTGTGTATTTTTCTCTTTCCCCTCCTTGATATAACATCATTTTCCAATGACCTTTTTGACGAGTCTCGGTAAGACCATGAGAAGCTTGTCTTGTTTTGATAACATGTCATTTATAAAATCTTGGTAGGACTAAACTTTCCCAAAAAGCTCCATATAAAGCCTACCACATATAAGAGAGGGAAAGGAGTAGAATAAATAGGCTTGAGAGACAAGATGAGATGAGAGTTCATGAGCAAAATGCAAGGTGGTTTAAATTTATGATCTTGGTTTAGCTCTTTTCCATCTTGTTCTTTATTTCAAAATTTCCGAGATCCATTTGAATTTTGGGAGCATGTTAATACTTGTGGGATAAGCTTAATTAAATATCTACCCTCCGTAGGGATGAAGGCTAGTACATTATGGAACTTTAACGAACTAAACTTTTGAGAGCATTATGTTTTTTTTCATGTATGATCAAGTGCAAGGTTTAAACAATGAAGGGCAACGATGATATCCATCGAAGGCTTACTCGAGAATGAGCAAGGTTTAAGCATGGGGGAGATGTTGACGGTGAAAATCCGTCAACCTAGCCATGAGTTTACCTTCGGTGTTGGCATGACTTTTGTATCTTATCCATTGGTACTAACCCCCGTTGTATAACAAGTTCACTTGTGCATATCGGTTTTGGAGTTAAGTGTTTACGCGGGGTTTTAACGTTGAAAGCAAGACTTCGGGATAAGTTCATTAAGCACCTCATGACAAGACCTTGAAGCCCGGTACAAGTCAAGCAATGAAGTGAACATGACTCCAAGAGCCCAAGGACCAAGCCCGAGAAGATGGTAAACTCCAAGGACCGAACCCGAGAAAAGTGATGAATCTTGCAAGACACGGAGTAGTGTCAAATTCGGAGAGAAACCGATGTCAAGGTCCCACATGCAAAAGGGGAGAACATCTAGAAGTCGAGAGAAGCAACACCGGCGAAGCGAGCCACGAGCCGGGCCGAATCGGGCCCAGGCCGGTCGTCCCAGGCCGGCCGGCCCAGCCCGTTTCGGGGCCCAATCGGCCTCCCCTTTGACCTAGTTGCATCTATGGCTATTTATAGCCCCCTGACCGAGAGCCACGCATCAAGGAATTCGTCATCCGCCGCCGAGGAGCAGAGAAGCTTGAGGGACACCATCTCGGAGATGAGGGTCGTGCTAGTTGTCTAGGGTTTCCCTAGCCGACGTGGGAACCTTGCATGGAAGACCACGTCGGAGCTCCGGAGCGAGGATCAAGATCGAGGGAGGGCCTCGGTGGTGATCTTGTTCATGTAATCATTCATGGTGAAGTTTGTAAGTGAATCCGATTTCTAGCGATCAAGTGCCTTCTCGATGATTTTGTTTTCTTCTTGGTTTTGCTTCTTCTACGATCTAGGTTATAGCTAGATTACATAGGGTGCTCTTGTAGCCGCGGCGGCTAGAGGTGCATACCGGACCGGCCAAGTGATTTCAACTTGTTCTATCGAACTCACCCTAGACTACCCGCATGAGTAGGGATACGTTGTGACAGAACGGGGGTTCCGAAAGGCGGGCGTTTTCGGAGTCGGATGGAAGGCCACGATTTAAAGATGCTTTTAATGAGATTCGCTTTTCTATCTTCATCTATCTTGTTTGGAGCTACAACATAAGCATGATCTAGACTCTCTAGATCGGTTATCTCTTGCTTTGTCTTGCTTTCCCTTGTTACCTCTTTAGTAGATTAGATTAGATATGTTTTCTTTATGAGTTAGTAGATTAGATGCAACTTGTCTTCATAAGATAGTTTACCTTGCTTTACTAGATTGAATCCTTGCGTTGCACATTGTTCCACGGATTCGATACCTTGGGTTCACCACTCGAGGGAAGAAGGGTCCCTTGACTACGACGGGAGACTTGTCCGCATGCAAGTCATAAACGAACTTTGATACAACTATTAACCGTCAACAGTTTAGCACCCAAAATAGATTAAATTAAGCACATATGACATCGGAGCACATTTTCCAAGCATTTTACATTTCATTTTCAGATTCATACTTGGTACATGAAATGTCTTTGCGACAAAAAGGAACTTATGCCCCTCCACAAGATAAAGCAAGAGGGCTAAACAGTCATGATGGCAAATGAGCCTTTGGCCGCATATGATCAATAAACTAGCTATCGAACCACAAATTAAGCATAACCAAGCCACTAAAACATGTCAATATCATATAAAGGCATTTACACATGAGAGAGCATATATGTGACATTTAAAAAAAACATAGCCATCAACCATGGATATAAATCAAGATTGTCAAGAGCTAAGCCAAACTAACCATAGCGTACCAAACAAGCTCACAAAGACATAAATATCATTCCATGGTGAACAATGTATATAAGAGAAGCTTTTCCTATCCAATGCATATGATACAAAATGCATGCAATCTAAGATACAAGGATGCCTATACATCATGTTATAAATGCCATGCCAAATGCAAGAAATGCACAAAGGAAAGCTATACATATGCTACAAAGGAGCTCCCACACACCCAACTCAAGAAATCAAACACACACCAAGCTCCACCCGCAAACGAGTGAAAGTTGCTTGATCTAGGGGTTTGGTGAAAATATCGGCTAGTTGGTCATGTGTGGGTACATGGATCAAAGCTATCTTTCCTTTCTCTACGTTGTCTCTCAGAAAATGATACCTCACTTTTATGTACTTGGTTTTGGAATGGAGCAGTGGGTTCTTTGCAACGCTTATGGCACTGGTGCTGTCACATTGAAGTGGGACATGGGTATACTCCTCACCAAAGTCACCCATGGTGTATGTGATCCAAAGGAGCTGAGAACAACAACTAGCAGCGGCAACGTACTCTGCCTCAGTAGTGGATTGAGCAACACTTGACTTTTTGCGGGAACACCAAGACACCAAAGAAGAACCCAAAAACTGGCAAGTCCCAAATGTGGACTTTCTATCCAACCGACACCCGGCAAAATCCGCATCCGAAAAACCATGAAGCGCCAAAGAAGAGGACGTGGAATACCAAAGGCCGAAGTCGGGAGTGTGATGCAAGTACCTAAAAATTCACTTCACTGCTTGCCAATGCGAAGTCCTCAGAGATGCTTGAAAACGAGCGCACAGACAAACCGAGAACTGGATGTCCGGCCTCATCGCCGTCAAGTAGAGGAGTGACCCGATCATGCTCCGGTACTCCTTCTGGTCCACATGTTCGCCTTCCTCGTCCGCATCAAGAGCTGTAGTCATACTCATCGGCGGCGTCATAGCCTTGGAATCCTCCATCTTGAACTTCCGCACAATGTCCTTGGTGCACTTAGCTTGGTGCACAAATGTTCCTTCCTTTGATTGCTTGATTTGTAGCCTGAGGAAGTACTGCAACTCGCCCATCATGCTCATCTCAAATTCCCTGCTCATATCCTCTGCAAACCTTGCAACAAGAGAGTTAGACGAGACACCAAAGACAATATCATCCATGTACACCTGCACAATCAGGATATCTCTGCGCTGCCTGAGTAGAAACAAGGTCTGATCGTCCTTCACCATCTCAAAATCTTTCTCGAACAAGAACCCCCTCAACCTACCATACCAAGCTCTAGGCGCCTGCTTCAACCCATACAGCGCCTTCATCAACTTATACACCTGGTGGGGGTACTTCTCACTCTCAAACCCCGGTGGTTGCCTCACATACACTTCTTCCTCCAACACACCATTCAAGAAAGCACTCTTCACATCCATTTGGTACAACTTGAACCCTTTAGCCACGGAAAAAGCTAGAAGGATCCTAATCGCCTCCAAACAAGCTACGGGAGCAAAGGTCTACTCATAGTCGATCCCCTCCTTCTGACTGAACCCCTGAGCAACAAGCCTTGACTTGTTCCTCAACACTTCACCTTTCTCTCCATCTTTGTTCTTCCACACCCACTTTGTCCCAATCGGCTTACACCTTAGAGGAGGATCAACCAATTCCCAAACCTGATTCCTCTCAAAGTTCTCCAACTCCTCATGCATCGAATAACCCAATTATGATCTTAAAGAGCGTGTCCAATGTCTTTGGGCTCAAAAGTAGCAACAAATGCAGCATGAGCGAAATGAGAATTGTTTCGAACCCTCGACCGTGTAGTACGTTCATTCATGTCGCCAATGATCCTTGAAGCTGGTGATCCACTTGTACTCGCCGGGAAGGTTCTCGCCTTGATGCTACCTCCCCCTCAACTATAGCTTCTCCTCAATCTTGATTTGTCGGGGCCGTCCACCACTGTAGTCGAAGTAGTAGGTACATGTTCAGCCGGGGTCACCACACCGCCATCTTCATCATCTCCAAGTTCATGCTCCTCCTCCTGAAAAATCTCCTCGCCAAGATCATCATCACCTGCACACTCAAAGACAAGCTGACTACGTGGCTGTGTCTCGTCGAAGGTTACCTTGCAAGTCTCCACGATTTGGTTAGTTTCAAGATTGAGCACACTATATGCTCTAGAATAAGATGCATAACCAAAGAAAATATCATCGACACACCTAGCCTAAAACTTATCCAACTTCTTGCCTTTCTTCAGAATAAAGCATTTGCAACCAAAGACATGGAAGTGACTCACCTTGGGTGTGCGACCATGCATCAACTCATAGCATGTTTTCTTCTTGTGCACTCTGAGGTAGATCCTGTTCGACACATAGCACGCGGTATTCACCGCCTCAGCCCAATACCTCCTCGGAGTCCTATGCTCATCAAGCATCGTCCGAGCCATCTCACACAAGGTCCTGTTCTTCCTTTCCACAACACCATTCTGGGGAGGCGTATACGGACTCGAAAACTGGTGTTCAAGACCCAAGTCATGGCAAAAGGTTTCAAAACAAGAGTTTCTGAATTCTGAGCCATTGTCACTATGGATTGCTCGTATGGCATCTCTGTGCCTCTCGTTCCTCAACCTTAAGACAAGATCTCGAACAAAACCAGATATCTCCCCCTTATCCTCGAGAAAGAACACCCACGCACACCGAGAGTAGTCGTCCACCACAACAAGGACGTACCACTTCCCACCCGCAGATCACACACGAGATGGGCAAACAAGATCCATATGGAGCAGCTCGCATGGACGCTCAGTCATCACATCGGTGAGAGGCGGGTGAGAAGAGGCTACCATCTTGGCATGCCTACACGGCGCACAAACCAACTCTTTCTCAAGCCTCAACCGTGGCAATCCTCGGACGAAATTAAGTTTACTCAAGCGAGACAAAAGGTCAATGCTCAAGTGACCCAACTTCCTATGCCACTTCCACAACTCACTCGAAGAACCAACCAAGAAACAATGCTCCACACCAGAAGACTAAGAAAATCAGCTCGAAACACCTGACCTTCGGGAACGACCATACAAACAAGGTCCCCTCGAGAGTCCAAAATCCGAGAACCACCACGCCAAAACAACACATCAAAGCCCTCATCCAACAGTTGGGACACAGAAAGCAAATTGTATCCAAGCGACTGAACAAGAGCAACACGCCTCAGAGTGATCTTGTCACTCATCTTAACCTCACTTTCTGAAAGCACACGCCCACGCCCATTGTCCCCAAAGGTGATGTACCTCTTTGTCACCACCGGGACGAGACTTGAGAACCACCCCTTGTCTCCGGTCATATGCCTCGAGCAACCGGAGTCAATCAACCAAATGTTCTTCAAGTCTCCCACCTGAAATCAAAAACGAGCACGTGAGCGAACAAACGACTCAGCACTGGGGTTAGTACCAAAAGAGTAAAACCAGTGCCGAGCCATTTGCTCAAAAGTGGGGTTAGCACACTCCAAACCATCTTTCCTATCAAAGCTACCTCCACGAAAACCACCACGGTAACCACTATGGGGAACCATCCCTCTCTAACTGGAGGAGGACCAAAACCACGAAAGGAAAACCGTGGACCGTCCCTCCTCTCCATCTCAAAGCTACGACCCCTCCCATCCCCGTTTTGAGCACGAGGAGGAGAACGCCTAGCAAACTTACCTCCTGCAAACTCTCCAGCCAAACCACCAGAACCACGACCTCCATAAACAAACCTCGCACATGTACAAGCACGAAACCCGAACTATTGCCTGTCCAGGCCTGCACCGGTCTGATCGGTGCCCTCACCAGTCTGTCCGGCGTAGCCAAGCCGGCGGCGCCTCCAACGACCTTTCGCTCTCCCCAAGCCGGAACTGTCCTCACACTCGCCTTGGCCCTAGGCATCTGCACACGAGGCTCAAGTACACCATTGGAAGGGTGGTACTTGTCCTTGTTAGCCCACTCCTTCGCCATTCTCTCCTCTCGCTTCCTCTTGAAGCAAAACTCATCCTTATGGCCATCTCTCCCACAATAGCCACAATGGAACCTCACAAGCTTAGGCTTAGGCTTGGATTTGGGCTGCTCACTTGGTTTCTCTCCACTCGGCTTCTCCTCCGGTTTCTCCTCACTAGCCTTCTCACTCTCTTTCCCAAATAACACTTTCCCCGAAGTGCTCACAAACTTGATAGGCTTTTGGAAATCATTTGTTTGTGGAGGAAACATGGGTGGAGCTGGGGTTGTGTCTAGTCGGTTCCTAAGGTGGTTAGGTTTAGGAGGAAAATCATTTCTGTGGTGGGTTTTTGGTGGCTCTGGGATATTCTCTCCACTTCCCTCACCAACCTTGTTTGCCCCAAGTCCCTCACCATTCTGCCTCTTGAATGTCTCGATCATTATCCTCAACCGAGGCTCGTGACTAGACAACCAACCCATCAACTTTCTCAGCTCATCATTCTCATCCTGCAAATGATCAACATAATGTGCAAGTTCCAAATTCTTCAAAGCATGCATTTCACAGGTAGAGCGAGATGTAGGAATTGGTACTTTCAACAAACCAAGGAGGTTCATACAAGGTCTAGCTTGCCGCCCGATCATCCAACCCTCTCACAAAATCTCACCATGAAGCTCTCAAGCTAGTCATATGGAAATCCTAAGAAAATAGGAAGGGAAAATATAGGAAAGCAAATGAACTAGGGTTCCCAGAGATGGCTGCCATCCTCTCACCTCACGGATTATATGGGGGCAACCGAAAGTCTAAAATACCCTTACTTAATAACTAGGGATACAAGCCCCTCAAGGGCGGTTTTGGAAGTCTTCAGATTTTCTCCATCGGACGGATGCACGGCTACCGCACCCTGCTTAGCCTCGACGCAAGCCATGCGATCCCGACGCGTGTCCTCCGCTTCGAAGATTCCGGACTGCGTCGTCGCACACCGATCAGACCGGTGCTCCTCACCGGTCAGATCGGTACCCACCGGTCAGATCGGTCTGGAGCTGCTGCAGCACCGTCTTCGGTTCTCTGGTCTTGGCTTTGTGGATCAACCAACGAACCCAGTGGTTTTTTGGTGAACCACTGGAAACCCCGCGAACTTGGTGTAGCCTCCGCCAATCGCTACTCATGACTCGGCTCTCACGTAGTCCTGGCTCGACCTTGGTTTTGAGGCTCAACCAAGAAACCATCCATGACTTCATCTTGCTATTCATGCCACCATGCGGCCCGCACTTGACCCCCGCCGGCCACCGGTCCCTCGAACGAAGCCTACTTGTCTTCTCCACACCTGGAGGTCTCACCGGCGACGACCTTTCGCGCTTGTTCTTCACCTTCACCAACACCTAGTCAAGCCACAACCTGCACCTGCAATACTTAGCCAAGAATCAGTCCACACAACATTGTCAATCACTCATCACACAAGGAAGTGACCATCCACCGGTCCTCGAACCACACATGTTCCTCACTTATGGAATGAAACATTGCGGTCAGGTGGTATAGCCGGAACTCGAGCAAGGATCCAATTCCTGTTACGCTCATCCATGCCTTCAAAAATAGTTGGTAAACCAGCTACCCTCCTTTCTTCTTCCTCCTTCCTCCATTTTGCCATTTTGGCAGCATATCCTCCCGAACCCAAGCGATGGGGGTTCTCAACAGCTTTCATAGCCTTCTCCTTTTGTTGGACACTCAGAGCTACTGCTTCTGTCATCTTCTTCTGATCTACGAATTCTTCCTAGATTGCTAGGGGAATGTTACCATACACATCCCTAGCATCCTTGCCTTTCTGGACAAATTCAGTATTAAGTGTAGACCTCCAATTCCTAAGAGCTCTTCCACAAAGGCCCTCAGCAAAAGTTCTACCTGCATTTTCTGTACCTTCTGGATAAACAAACTTTTCTTTCACTTTGGCCCATAATACATCCTTCGTAGCCTTAGGGACTGTCTTCCAATTACTAGTTGTGATCCAAGACGCCAATTAGTCTCTGACAATTGCACCGATGATGTTCCGAAACCTAGCAGCTATCCCCTTAGGTTCGACGGGCTCACCTTTGTCACCCAACCGTTCTATCACAAGTTGTCCTCTTTCAAGGATCTGGTTTCTTCTTCTATGACCACGTTTCCTTTTCAGGTTACTAGAACTAGTAGTACCCGAAGGTTGTGGTTACGAAATGACTTTGCCTCTTGGGCACGAATGTTAGATGCTCTACGACGTCGTCGCGGGGATCAGTCATTGTTCTACACATAAAACACTATTTAAAGTATATCTTAATTTCAAAAACAAACATTAATTTGAGTGAATGTGCATGCAGACCTCATTATCGCTTGGTTTGTAATCAACATCATCGTCTTCGGGATGCCTATGAGGTCGTGGTTCGCTTGATTCGTACTTAGAGGGAGTTTCATAGTCTCCAATTATACCACTATCATTGGATTCCTTCTCACCGAATTGTTCACTATTAACATTTGATCATAGATAATTTACAATTCCTCCATATTTTTTACAATTGATCATAGATAATTTACAAGTCCATAATCCATATTTATACAATAATCCATAGTCCATATTTATACAACAATCCATTTTTATAAAATAAATCTTTTTATCCACAATCCATAGTCAATATATAATTATTTATACAACAAAACTAATTAAATTAAATCCATAGTCCATTTTTATATAATAAATCTATTCAAAAATTATACACAATTCATGGTCCATACTTATAATAAATCTATTTATACACAATGCATAGTCCATTTTTATAAAATAAATATATTTATCCACAATCCATAGTCAACATATAATTATTTATACAAAAAACTAATTAAATTAAATCCATTGTCCATTTTTATATACTAAATCTATTCAAAAATTATACACAATTCATAGTCCAAACTTATAATAAATCTATTTATACACAATGCATAGTCCATTTTTATAGAATAAATCTATTTATCCACAATCCATAGTCAACATATGATTATTTATACAACAAAACTAATTAAATTAAATCCATAGTCCATTTTTATATAATAAATCTATTCAAAAATTATACACAATTCATAGTCCAAACTTATAATAAATCTATTTATACACAATGCATAGTCCATTTTCATAGAATAAATCTATTTATCCACAATCCATAGTCAACATATGATTATTTATACAACAAAACTAATTAAATTAAATCCATAGTCCATTTTTATATAATAAATCTATTCAAAAATTATCCACAATCCATACTCTATACTTATAATAAATCTATTTATACACAATTCACAGTTCATTTTTAACATTTTTAAATCTATTTATCCACAATCCATGATCCATGATTAAAAATTATACATACGTAATTGCATTTTGAAAAGAAAACCCAACCGAGCTGGGGTGGTCGTCGCTGCGCCGCCGGCCCCATCCCCCCTCCATGCGTGGCGAGCGGGGAGGAGATGAGTCGTCGGTGGCGAGCGGGGGTGGCGGAGCTGTCGGCGGAAGCGGTGGCGGCGGCGCCGACGGCGGTGGAGGCTGTCGGCGGCGGTTCTGGCCGGCGGTTGGGGAAGCGGCCCCCGGGGACGAGGACGTCATCCCGGTTGGGAAGAGGGACGGCGGCGCTCGGGGAGGAGGTCGTCGGTCGGCGGGGTGCCCGTGGACGACGGCGCGACGGTGGTCCACGGGGAGAAGGGGCGGGGCCCTAGAGGAAGACGGCGGCGGTCCACGGGCAGAAGGGCGGGGCCCTCGCGGATGACGGCGGGGCACTCGTGGAGGTCGGCGGGGCACTCGTGGAGGTCGGCGGGGCACTCGTGGAGGTCGGCGGGCCACATTAGACAACCGCCAGCGGTGAACCTTAGCACAGGCGGGTGACTTAAGCGACCGCCAGTGTTGAGAATTCCCGCTGGCGGTTATCATAAGCGCCCTCCAGCGCTGTGATTTCAAAGAATTTGAACCTAACTTTTCAAATGTTAACCTTTTCAAATTCAAATGACAAAACACCTCCTATACATAAATTCAAATATTTTATTATAAGTTTTGGAAGTTTCAAAGAATTTTGAACATTTTCAAGCCAGGATTTCAAATTTTCAGATTTTGGCAAACCATTGTGCTGGCGGTTGACTTATAATAACCGTCAGCATAGTGTTTTTCCATAATTTGAAAAATTTGAAATAGGGGCATAAATTGTTCAAATTTCATTGAAACTTCCCAAGGTATCATAAAATATTTGAATTTAAGTATAGGGAGTGTGTTTTTGTAAAATAAGTCCTAGTTAGAAAAGGTTAGTTCAAATATGACTCTAGGTTCATACACCTAATGAGTTATAGGTTGTTTGACCCTAGAGTCTCATTTGAACTAACCTTTTTCAAATGCAAACCTTTTCTTATAACAAAACACCTCATATACATAAATTCAAATATTTTATGATAATTTTTGGAAATTTCAGAGAATTTTGAACATTTTCAGGCCAGGATTTCAAATTTTCAAATTTTGGCAAACCATGGTGCTGGCGGTTGACTTATGATAACCGCCAGCGGTGTGTCTCAATGCTGGCAGTCTCTTAAGATGCCCGCCAGCATAGTGTTTTCCATAAGTTGCAAAATTTGAAACAGGGGCTTAAATTGTTCAAATTTCATTGAAACAGGGTTACAAGTCGGTTTGAGGAGAGAGTACTAGTCGGGTACAGCTAGGAGTTCTCTACATTGTACAGGACATGTATAGCTTCCTATCCGAGTACTTCTCCACCGTAGTCCTTGTGCCCCACGCCATCAGGTGCCGTGTGGTACAAGCCGAGTAGTCCCAGGGGCCCACCGAGTAGTCGGTCCTGGTACCCACCAAAGTAGTGGGCCCAGGGAGGTCCATACGACAAGCCCCCGAGTACTTTGTAGTCAAGTAGGATAGTTTCAAGCAGTCTTGACGGCCTCGACGAGTAGTCCTCAAGCGTCCCCAAGTACTACAAGCCAAAAGTCCTCAAGAGTACTTGAAGCATCCCGAGGCTGGAAGGTACTCCAGCTGATCCTTGAGTAGTCTTGAAGTCTTCTTGAGTAGTTCCCAAGCATCCTCGAGTTCTCCTCTTGAAGGTCTTCAATAATACTCGCTTTGTCTTGAAGAAGAAACCATATGGAAAATGCGATTCAAAGAATCTCATTCCATATGGAATGTAGCCCCCGAGCCTTAGGTTGAATCGTAGATTCAAGCTGAGGGTCAATCTGAAATTCTGCCAAGATTATCCCGCAAAATCCAAAGAAAAAACTGAAGGACACATGGCACGGAGCCCCCGAGCCTTGAGTCGAGTACTTCCTCTCGAATTGAAGGGTCATCTTGATTGTAGAGTGTGTCCTGAGTTGCTCTGAAGTCTTGTCATCACCAAGGGAATTGAGTAGACGTAGCCAAGCCCCCGAGATGAATCGCATCGATTACTGGAAGTTGAAGAGTCAGGGGGCTGCCGCTGAGTTAGCTGCCGATACTTATCCATCAGGCCGTTACAGCGTCGCCGATTGGTTTATAAATAGAAGCTAATTTTCCATCCTCCACATTCTCAGCCATTTGAAATAGATCTTGCCAAGAGTTAGCCACCCAAGCACACTGCCACTGCGCCCTAGGTTGCAGATCCACGCGCACCGCCACCGCTTGCCTCCGGAGAAGCCCCCGAGTGGATGCGAGTGAAAACCCATTGCACTTGGAGGATGAAGTCTTCTCCATCGAAGAGCATGAAGACCGGCGCCGGGAAGAAGAGATCCCATGACGAAGCGACTGGATCCGTCCAAGGGTCAACACCGCCGACCTCTCCCTCGCGCCCGAATCCGAACAAAGAATGGAAGAAGTCCAAGGCGAAGACCGAAGACCTGCTGGCGCTGGTGAACAGCGGTTTCCTTCACGAGAAGGAGATGGACATGTGGCGTGCTGTCGCGGGAGATCCATACCCAATGGAGAAGAACCCCGATGAGAACCCAATGTTCGTGCGGTTCGTGGAGCGCGGGCTGGCTCTCCCGGCGAGCGACTTCTTCAAAGGTCTCCTCAAGTACTACGGTATCGACTACTTGAACCTCAACCCCAACGGTATCTTTCACGTCTCCGCCTTCGTCCACTTCTGTGAGGCCTTTGTGGGGATCAAGCCCCACTGGGTGCTGTTCCGAAAGTTCTTCCGCGTGAAGCCGCAGCCGAGCGCCAACGACCCAAGAGTAGTCGGAGGAGCTGGCATCCAGATGCGCGAAGACACCACCGAGCAGTACCTCTCGTACAAGCTCATCGACTCCAACCAGGATTGGAAGTCGAAATGGTTCTACATCACCAACCACCACTCGGAGCTGCCGAAGCCGAGCGGGAAGCAGCCAAAGAATCAGCCATGGTGGAACACGGAGCCGACCATGCAGGAGGGTATTCAACTACCCGAGCTGCTGTAGAAGATCAAGGCTTTGAGAGAATCCGGGATGAGGGCCGAACACGTGGCCTTCAGCTTCATGAAGAGGAGGGTACAGCCGCTGATGGCACGTGATACCCTCGGGTACCAATATACGGGCGACGACGACACGTCGAGAATGCCTGGCACAGAAGTCGATGAAGATGACATCGTCGAGAGACTGGGGAGGATCTTCAAGGATATGCCACAATACACACCATGCCCAGTCCCAGAGTACTCAGCGGCTCGTCCGCCAAATAAGGTTGGTAGCCGAACTTATGTCTTTGAGTACTCATTGCATTGTAGAAGTCGAGCTCACCCAATTTGTTTGATGTAGGATGATCTAAAGAAGTTTGTCTTCGACCCAACTTCCCCTCCTCAACTTGTGGATATTCCAGAGGAGGGCAAGGGCAAGGAGCGCCGTGAAGTCGGCAAGGGTGATGACACTGTCACCATAGAAGACATGTCCGACGAGGAGGACGGGGAGACGCTCCAGGAGCGATTCCAACTGCGGTCCAGGTTCAGTCGGCCTGGGTTGCCCCACATCCCCCTTCTCGAAGATCCACCGACTAGCCTAGAGGCTAGTCTCCCTGCGCCGCCGCAGAGGCCGCGCAATGTGGCACGCAAGCGCGTCGCCAAGAAATTGAAGGTGACTGAGACTACGTCTCAAGAGGTGAGTTCTTCGAGTAGAGTAGTCAAGTACTTGGCTTGAAGTATTCTGTATGCTGACAATTGACTTCCGAGTTGTCGCAGGAGATTCCCTCTTCTGACCCTATTGATCAAGGGGAAGGAGAGGATTGGGACACGGTGGGCGGGCCGGCTGAACGAAGCCGCAGTCCAGCCCCCACCGTTGAAGAACTTGTGGCGCGGATGACACAACGATCGACTACGGTTGTCGAGCCGCAGGCGCCGGCCGTTGAGAGCAAGCCGAAACCGAGCACAACTACTGGTGCTGAAGAGCCGGCAGCGGCTCAAGCTGAAGAGGAGGTGCCCGCCGAAGTCGGGCTTGTAGATATCACCAGCATCCTTGGCGCTCCGACCGTGACTGTCGTCCGGTCTAGCTTGTAAGTGAAGACCTTTCCCGAGTAGTACTTGTAGCTTGGTAGTCTTACTTGGTTGACCACCAATCTTGTACCATGCAGGAAATCAACTGACTTGTCCTGGGACAGAGATGAACCCAGCACGGCGGCGGCTGAAGAAGTTTCCGCGCCTGCCGCCGAGGCGTCCGCTCCCCTCCCTCAGGCCAAGACCGTGACACCGATCGCGGAGGCTACACTGCCAGAGGCCAGCATAGTAGAAGGTGAGTACACTGCAGTAATGCGAGCTTCCTCGAGTAGTAGTCAAAGCCCCCAGGGAACTGATCCCATATGTCTTGTGTTGACAGGGGCGGAAGTCGAGGGTAGCGCCATCCCTGAGGCTGTGCCGGTTGAAGGCGTTGTGCCGGAAGTCGAGGTGGCCACCGAAGCAGCAACTGAGTCGGCGGAGATGGAAGTCCCCGGGGTGACCGAAGAGGGGCATGACGATGCCCTGCTGGAGGTGAACTTGGAAGTAGTCGTCCGTTCACCAGAAATCCAAGACGCGGAGCCGATCCGTTCGGCGCTGATGTCCGAGGCCACCACAACTAGTTGGGATGGGCTCGAGCTTCTGGCGGATGATCTCATCAGCCCGGCAGCGGTAGCTCGCAACTTGGAGTCGATGCGGCGTGTTGAGCAATGGAAGAAGGTACGTGACTGTACCCTTGAGTAGTCGAGTTCCAGCAGAACGAGTACCCAAGTAAGAGTTGTTGCTTTCTGCAGGATGTCGTGGAAAGGTCCCGACAGAAGTCCGATATGCTCCAGGGGTTTGGCGACACGGTGCTCTGGGTAGAGACATTGGAGAAAGAACTCGCCAAGGCCAGGAAGCACTCCGCCATGCTCCAATCCAAACTCGATGGCGCCTTCGCCCAGTACCACAATTAAGTGCAAGATATGCAGGCGAAGAGCGATGAGCTGGTCCGGAAGAACAAGTCGCTACGCCAAAAGAACAAAGGTATGCTGATGCCATCTTGTCGAGTACTTATTGTAAGTACCCTGTAGTAGTCTGACATCTCCCTTTGAGTTGTTTGCAGATCTTAAGGCCCGAGTGGAGCAGCTGAAGGCATCCGAAGTCGATATAAAGAATCTCTTCTACCGAGAGAAGGATGCCCGCGAGGTACTTGAGTACGATTATAAGCAACTAGCCCATGAGTGTAATATGCAAATGGAGCTTCGGATCGCCTCGGATCGTGACCTTGTCAACTACTATAAATCTTTGCAGAAGCTTGGTGAAGATTGCGAGAAGCTGCGGGGTCAACTCAAGGAACTCAAGGAAGTCGCGCTCCCAATTGTGAGGCCACAGGTACCTCATCCGGGTGGTCCAAAGATTGCTCTGTTGGTCGATCGGCTAAAGGAAGCCCCAGGACGTCTGGCGACGTACGTCAAGCATCTGGAGAAGTCCATCCCCAACCAGGTCTTAGCGTTCATGAAGTCGTACTTCCCCAAGGCCCCGGTTGATGTAGTCGCGGGCGGACTAGCCGCCAACTGCACAGATGAGCAGTATGCAGAGCTTCTGGAACAGATGGCGCCGATCGCCGAGCAAGTCACGGAGAAGCTGAACCTTCAGTAGTTAGCCTGTAGGGTTAGTTTGTAGCAGCAGTTGTATATAAACAAAGCTGTAATGAACTTGTTTAAGTGTGTAATGAAAAAATTTCCATCGAATGAGTACTCGTTGTCGCGATGTTGTATGTGGAGTGCCCATATGAGGAGTTGTCGCGAGTAGTAGTACTCGGTAATAGACCCGTTGAGGGAGACACAGTAAATGAGTTGATCAATAATCAAACTTTATTACTGAAAGAATACACCTGGATGGCCAGGGCCGTTTACAAGTGTAGTCGCCAGGACCCGGAGGCCGCCTACGGCTAGAGTAGTGCTAGGGCGTGTAGCCGCTTACAGTAGTAGATCCATTAGTAGCCGTATAGACTGGATCTTGAAGTACATGGTCTCTTGATAGACCGCTGCTAGAGTCCTTGATGCTCTAAGCAGCCCGAGTTCCGTTAGTAGCCGTTAACGCTGGGTCTCGGAGTAGAGTAGTCCGGAGACTAGTGCTTGGACCCGAAGGCCGCTTACAACGAAGGATTTGGGAGAAGTCATATAGACTTGAGCCCCCAGAGTAGTTGAGAGACTACGCGTAGAACCGACAGAGCTGGTCGACGTTCACGAGTTGCTAATGTCTTTGCCTTCAAGTGTCTGGAGGCGATACGAGCCTGGTCCGGTCACCTTTGCAACTGTGAAGGGACCTTCCCATGGCGAGCTGAGCTTGTGTAGTACTTCCGTGTTCTGGATACGGCGGAGGACGAGATCGCCAATGTTGAAGGAGCGTTCCTTGACGTTGCAGTCGTGGTAACGTCGGATACCTTCTAGGTACCTTGCTGACTGGACGAGGGCAGTGCAGCAAGCTTCTTCGAGTCTGTCGATGTCAACTCGTCTGCTGTCTTTGGATATGTCTTTGTCGTACTGCTCTACTACCGGCGACTCCCACATGACGTCGGTGGGTAGGATAGCTTCGGAGCCGTAGACCAGAAAATAAGGTGACTGACCTGTCGGCTTGGTGGGTTGAGTACGCAACCCCCAGAGAGCGTTGGGCAGTTCCTTGATCCACTTTCCTCCTTTCATGTTAGCAGCATCGTGCAGTCGCTTCTTGAGAGCGTCGAGGACCATCCTGTTGGCATGCTCGACTTGTCCATTGGCCCGTGGATGGGCGACTGAGACATACCGGACATCGATCTCGCTGTTCTCGCAGTACTCCCAGAACCGGTGATTGTTGAAGTTGGAGCCCAGTTCTGTGATGATGCGATGGGGTAGTCCGTAGCGATGCACGAGTTCATCCAAGAAGTTGAGTACCTTGTCATCCTTGGGACAGGTGACCGATTTGACTTCAATCCACTTGGTGAACTTGTCGATGGCCACCAGAACTCTATTGAATCCTCCTGGCGCAGTAGGAAGAGGCCCAATCATGTCGAGCCCCAGCAGGCAAAAGGCCAGGTTGGTGGTATGGTGACTAGCTTGTAGGTCGGGACGTGTTGTTGCTTGGCGAAGTACTGGCACCCTTGGCACCTTCTGATGAGTTCCTCGGCATCGCCCAGAGCTGTGGGCCAGTAGAAAGCTCGTCGGAAGGCCTTGCTGACCAGCGTACGTGAGGATGCGTGGTTGCCGCAGACGCCTTTGGGTATCTCCTCCAAGATGTCCTTACCTCTTCTCGGGGAACGCACTTCATGAGTACTCCAGAAGTAGCGCCCCGCCTGTATAGCTTGTCCCTGACTAGTACGTAGGACTTGGCCTGGCGGATGAGCTGCTCGGCCAAGTTTTTGTCCGACAGGATCTTCTGCTCGCAGATGTAGTCGATGAAGGGTTGTCGCCAGTCCACGTTGATCATCATGACCTCCTGGCCAGCTGGCGGATGCTCTGGGCCAGTGGTCGTAGGCGCCGGCTCCGGGATGGATGGCACATGAAGCTCGTGGACGAAGACACCCGCTGGTACTTGAGCGCGAGTAGAACCAAGCTTCGATAGGACGTCTGCGGCAACGTTGTTGTCGCGAACGACATGATGGAACTCGAGACTATAGAACTTGTTCTCGAGCTTGCGGACTTCTAGGCAATAGGCGTCCATGTTCTCCTTGTTGTGGTCCCAAGACTTGTTGACTGGTTGATGACCACTGCAGAGTCGCCGTAGACTAGTAGCCGCTTGATGCCCAGGGAAGTTGTGAGGCGGAGCCCGTGTAGTAGAGCTTCGTACTCGGCTTCATTGTTTGAGACCTTCCAGAAGATCTGCAGGACGTACTTGAGTTGTTCGCCTGTTGGAGAGATCAAGAGTACCCCTGCACCGGCGCCTTCGAGCTTGAGCGAGCCGTCGAAGTACATCACCCAATGCTCTGGTCGCTCGGTTGGAGTTGGCAGCTGATTCTCCCGCCATTCTACCATGAAGTCGACTAGTGCTTGCAACTTGATGGTTGTACGTGGCTTGAAGTCGATGTTGCGGGCGCCGAGTTCGACTGCCCACTTGGAGATTCTTCCAGTAGCATCTTGGTTCCGCAGGATATCGCCGAGTGGGTAGTCGGTGATGACGGAGACTGAGTACTCCTAGAAGTAGTGTCATAGCTTCCACGAGGTAATGAGAACTGCATACAGTGGCTTCTGTACTGGTTGATAGCATGCTTTAGATTTCGACATGACCTCGCTGACGAAGTAGACTGGTCGCTGGACTAGGTAGGCGTGGCCGTCTTCCTGCCGCTCGACAATGATGGCAGAGCTGACCACGTGAGTAGTCGCAGCGAGGTAGAGCAGTAGCTGCTCCTTTTTCCGAGGAGCCATGAGGACTGGCGGCTTGGATAGGAAATCTTTGAGCTGAGCAAGAGCTTTATCTGCCTCTGGAGTCCACACAAACTTCTCTTGATGCTTGAGTAGTTTGAAGAAGGGTAGCCCCATTCTCCAAGCTTCGAGATAAATCTGTTCAAGGCCGCCATGCACCCGGTAAGCTTCTGGACATCTTTGATGCAAGTGGGAGCTCTCATGTTAGTGATGGCAGAGATCTTCTCGGGGTTGGCTTCGATGCTGCGATGGCTGATGATGAAACCGAGTAGTTTACCCGACGGTACGCCAAAGACGCACTTGTTCGCGTTGAGCTTCCAGCGGTACTCTCGCGAGGATGCGAAAGTCTCTTCAAGATCGGCGGTGAGCGTTTCGGAATTTCTTGTCTTGATGACCTCGTCATCCACGTAAGCTTCAATGTTCTTGTTGAGCTGTCTCTTGAAACAGGCCAGGATAGCTCGCTGGTAAGTGGCGCCAGCGTTCTTCAACCCGAACGACATAGTCGTGTAGCAGTAGGCGCCAAACGGGGTGATGAACGTGGTCTTCTCCTAGTCTTCTTCCTTGATAGCAATCTGGTGGTACCCGGAGTAGCAGTCGAGGAAGCAGAGCAGGTCGCCACCCGCCGTGGAGTCGATGACCTGATCTATCCGCGGCAACCCGAAGGGGTCCTTGGGGCAGTGCTTGTTGAGGTCGGTGTAGTCGACGAACATCCTCCACTCATTAGAGTTCTTCTTGCGAACGAGGACGGGGTTGGCGAGCCACTCAGGATGGAAGACTTCTCTGATGAAGCCAGCCACAAGTAGTTTGGCGAGTTCCTTCTTGATGGCATCCCATCGGTCGTCGGCGAAACGGCGGAGGTGTTGTCGTTTCGGGGTAGCTTTGGGGTCGACGTTGAGTGAGTGCTCGATCAGATTCCTGGGCACCCCTGGCATGTCTGCTGGTTTCTAAACGAAGATGTCTCGGTTAGCCTGAAGGAAGCTCACTAGCGCGTCTTCCTATTTCGGGTCAAGGCCCGCCCCGATCATGGTAGTCTTGCTGCTGTCACCTGTCCTGAGATCGATTGCCTTCACTTGCACTTCCTCGGATGGCTGAGGTTTGTTGGCCTTGCCCGACTTCTCTGGGATGTCGAGTTCACTTGGGGCAAGCTTCTTTGATGCAGCATAGATCTCCATCATGGCATTGGGTACTTGGTTGGTGGCTGCAAGTTCCGCAGCTTCTGTGTCGCAGTCGAAAGATATCTTCAAGTCCCCTTGTAGCGAGAGTACACCGGCCGGACTTGGCATCTTGAGTACCAAGTACGTGTAGTGGGGTACCGCCACGAACTTGGCGATAGCTGGTTTGCCGAGGATGGCATGGTAGGAAGTCTCGAAGTCCGCAACTTCGAACTTGATGTACTCGGTGTGGTAGTTTTCTCTGGTTTCCCCGAAGGTAACTGGCAGGACCACTGAGCCCAGTGGAATGGCCGTGTTCCCGGGGACGATGCCGTAGAAAGGTGATGTGCTCTTGGTGAGCATGTGAGTGATGTCGAGCTTCATCTTCTTCAAGGTCTTGGTGAAAAGGACGTTGAGCCCGCTCCCACCATCGATGAGTACCTTGTTGAGTCTGGAGCCCACGACTACCGGCTTCAGGACAAGAGGAAAATGCCCTAGCTCGGAGAAGCTTGTCCATTGATCTGCGTGGGAGCAGGTAATGGGTACCTCCAACCACCGGAGAGGGGTCGGAACCGTTGGTTCAATGTTTAAGACTTCCCGTTGGGTGGCCTTCTGAGACCATTTGGTGGGTAGTCCGCCGAAGAGGACGTTCACCGTCTTGTCGGCTTCTTGGAAGTCGTCATTGCCTTCGTCGGCTTTTTTCTTGCCTTTCTTGTCGTGAGGATGTCGTGGTTCCGGAGTGTCTTTGAGTGCTCGCCGAAGTTGGTAGCATTGTTCAGTAGTGTGGTTGCCCTCTAGGTGCCACGGGCACTTCTCTTTCAGCAAGTCTTTGAAGCCGCCGGAGGTCTTCTTCGAATTGTCTTTCGCGAGCCCTTGGATAGCCGCGACCTGTGTTGTACCGGCTTGTACTTGCGATCGGGACACGAGTAGTTGTTGTCGCGACCGCCTTGATCCCGATTGTTGTTGTTGCTGCCACCCGCATTTTGCTTGCTCTTGCCGCGAATGGCATCGTACTTGGCGTTCGCCTTGTCTTCTTCGTCGGCCCATGAAGTAATCATGTATTTGATCTTGGTAATGGAGTTCAGGCGGCGGCGACCGAAGTCTTCAAAGGTGTGACGGTGGTAAAGATCGTCTTGGAAAAGGTCGATGACTTCCTTGTCGGAGACATCAACTATAGTGGCGCACTTGTCGAAAAAGCGCTGCATGTATTTACGCAGGGTCTCGCCCTGTTCCTGCTTCACCATGGCCAGGTCCATGTGAGTACCCGAGCGTCCCATGGCGCCCGCGAAGTTGCTGGTGAACTGCTCCTTGAGCTGGTCCTACTTGTCGATCGAGTACTTGTCGAGTGAATCGGGCCATGTAAGTGGAGCCAGGTCTAGGCAGAAAGGGAAGTATAGGCACTTTGTCGTTGTTGCCACCAGCGTTCTCGATGGAGAGGGCGTAGCACCTGAGCCACTATACTGGGTCTTGCTTCGTACCGTACTTGGTAATCCCCAGAGGCTTGAATTTCTCCGGGAGCCGCAGATTGCGAAGTCGAGCAGAGAAGGCGGGGAAGCCGTTGTTCTCGCCTGTCCTGGAGGATTTCCTGCGTCGAATTTCCTCGATTTTGCGACGGGCATCGTAGCCGCCGCATGAGACATCGGTGACGTGGCTGCGTGGCCTCGGCCTCCGCGATCGCCCCTACCACCGGCTCTCCTTCCAGCCCCGTGTGAGGAGCTCCCGCCGCTGCTGCCTCCGCCACCGGCGTCGCAGTGAGCCACCACGGTGCGGCGCCGCCGGCGCGACCGGCGGCCGCGACCTCCCCCGAGAAGGTCCTCCAGCAGATGCCCTAGCGCGGTTGGGATTCTGCGGTAGCTCTCCTCGAGTACGATTCCGACCGTTGTCGGCCGGGCTGCGGCTTGTGGCTTCATGATCGGCTTCGCGACTTCGAAGGCGAGGCGCGTGAGTGACTCCATTATTGACCCTCATGAAGTAGGCGTCCTCCGCGAGCTTGGCGATGACTTCTCCCGCGTGCATCCCCTGAGCCTGACGTGCTATCGTGGTGATAGACATGAGGCACTGTTCAGGGGTAGTATATACCCGGCTTTCAACTTGGTTGAGCACCTCTGAAAGGTTCCGTATGGGGAGGCTCTCACGGAGACGCCGACGCCGTTCGTTACGCTTCCTGTTGCGCTCACGTCAGGCGTTCTTGTCGTCGTTGGTCTCGTCTGCGGGTGCGTTGGCAGACAACTCGTCTGTTGAGATGTCTTCAAGGAAACGGTCAGGTTGTGTCCCTGAAGGTCCCGGCGTCTCGTTAGTAGTCATGAAGACTAGACGATCGGGAGAGCCGAGACTGGAGTCGGTAGTCGCCACCTCTGTTGGAGTGTGCTCCTCTACTAGAGCTAATGGTGTTCCCTCCTGGAAGGGAAGCGAGTCGAGGTAGGTGACGTAGCGTGAGTTCCTATCTGTCAGGTCTGCAGGCTTGCGGTCTGGCCAGTAGACGAATCTCCCGGCGGGTGTAGAAGTTGTAACCAAGCCGGTAGCTGGTTCTGACAGCGGTTGTGTTGACGGTGAAAATCCGTCAACCTAGCCATGAGTTTACCTTTGGTGTTGGCATGACTTTTGTATCTTATCCATTGGTACTAACCCCCGTGGTATAACAAGTTCACTTGTGCATGTCGGTTTTGGAGTTAAGTGTTTACGCAGGGTTTTAACGTTGAAAGCAAGACTTCCGGGATAAGTTCATTAAGCACCTCATGACAAGACCTTGAAGCCCGATACAAGTCAAGCAATGAAGTGAACATGACCCCAAGAGCCCAAGGACCAAGCCCCGAGAAGATGATAAACTACGAGGACCGAACCAGAAAAGTGCTGAATCTTGCAAGACAAGGAGTTGAGTCCAATTCGGAGAGAAACCGACGTTAAGGGCCCACATGCAAAAGGGGAGAACATCTAGAAGACGAGAGAAGCAACACCGGTGAAGGAGGCGACAAAGCGGGCCGAAAAGGGCCCGGGCCGGTCGGCCCGGGCCGGTCGGCCCGGGCCGGCCGGCCCGGCCCTTTCGGGGCCCAATCGGCCTCCCCTTTGACCTAATTGCTTCTCAGGCTATTAATAGCCCCCTGACCGAGAGCCACGCATCATCCTAGTCGTAATCCACCGCCGAGGAGCAGAGAAGCTTGAGGGACACCATCTCGGAGATGAGGGTCGTGCTAGTTGTCTAGGGTCTCCCTAGCCGACGTGGGAACCTTGCATGGAAGACCACGTCGGAGTTCCGAAGCAAGGATCAAGATCGAGGTAGGATCCCGGTGGTGATCTTGTTCATGTAATCATTCATGGTAAAGTTTGTAAGTGAATCCGATTTCTAGCGATCAAGTGCCTTCTCGATGATTTTGTTTTCTTCTTGGTTTTGCTTCTTCTATGATCTATACTTAAGATAGATTACGTAGGGTGCTCTTGTAGCCGCGGTGGCTAGAGGTGCATACCTAGACTACCCGCATGAGTAGGGATACGTTGTGACAGAACGGGGGTTCCGAAAGGTGGGCGTTTTCGGAGTCGGATGGGAAGGCCGCGATTTAAAGATGCTTTTAATGAGATTCGCTTTTCGATCTTCATCTATCTTGTTTGGAGCTACAACATAAGCATGATTTAGACTCTCTAGATCGGTTATCTCTTGCTTTCTCTTGCTACCTCTTTAGTAGATTAGATTAGATTCGTTTTCCTTATGATATCTTAGATTAGATGCAATTTGATTCTTCAATAGATAGCTTTACCTTGCTTTACTAGATTGAATCCTTGCGTTGCACATTGTTCCACGGATTCGATACCTTGGGTTCACCACTCGAGGGAAGAAGGGTCCCTTGACTACGACGGGAGACTTGTCCGCTTGCAAGTCATAAACGAACTTTGATACAACTATTAACCGTCAACAAGCCCCTTTTTCTGGCGCCGTTGCCGGGGAACAAGCAATCAAGATCCGATCTAGTATCGCTTATTTTTTCAGTTTTTCTTTTGATTTTCTTTTGCATCTCTTAAGTTTGATCATCCTCAAAAAGAAAAAAAATCAATCTAATCTAGTTTTGATTAACCCTAATTTTTCTTTTGTTAGATTTTTGTTTTTTGCTAACCCTAACCGGAGATGGTTGGCTACCTCTCCAAGAAACCCAAACCTTTTTGTGGATGATCCAGGAAAACTTTACAGGCAAAGGTGACGTGCAACACAAGCTAAAGGGTTGGAGACCCTAGATTCAAAAGTCAAACTCGAAGGACCATCAAAATCTCCAAGGGAATCACCACCTCCAAGTCAAGACGCCGGAAGGCCTTCAAATCAAGAGGATGAAGAAGATGGGGATAAAGAAAGAAGCTCAACACCTAAAGGCTGCCAAGGCAAGACCCACATGCGAAGTGTTCATCATGATGAAGATGCTAGAGACGCAAGTGGGACAACCTGCCGGACAACCGATGGGTGACAAAGAAGAATTTTCGAGACAACTCCAAGGTCCCAAGACGGCGAAGGCTACTCAAACTCATTCGGGAGATATGAAGGATCACACTAGAGACCATGAAGATCACGACCGAAGGACCGGAGTTCGAGATGCCGAGCCACAAGGAAGTTGTTGCATCCGTCAAGACCAAAGGACAAAGCCAGCCTGTGAAGACCAAAAAAATGACTAAGCCGAAGTGGGTACCCAAGATTGCAACGCCCGCAAAGAGCGTTGATCTGGAGTAATCAAGTGAAGAAGTCTAGCCATGGACTATAAACGAAGCACTAGGCGGGAGGCAACCCGTTTCGTCGAGTCAAGAATAAGCTACCGGGAGGACAACCTGATTCCAGGTTTTTCGAGTCTTTTTAATAATTCAGTTTTGAATTTTACTATGCATAACCTTAGACTTAGAATGGTTGAATAATATTAGAGACATAATTCTTGGTTGAATATCTTGCTTGATCATAAACCCTTTACATGAACCATCCTATGTTGTTTGCTTCTTTTTCGAGAAACCAAAACCAAAAAAAATTCAGGACCTAACTCAACCTTTCATCCTCATTATGATGTTGTGGTTGACTTGTTTTTCATGCTAAAAACACACGAGTAGAGCCACGACTTATATCTAGATGTTATTTAAATTTCAGCACGTGGTAGGACTCGCGTGAACCTAGAAACTTGATTTTTGGTTGGTTTAAAAATCCATATCCTTCGTTTCTCTAAAGATTAGAATTTTTCTAAGCCTCACTTAATTTTATTTCATTCAAAATCTCTCTCATCTAATCAAAATTAGGACCTAAACCTATGCCCCTATGATCAAGCCGGGAAAAGCTTGCTCTCAACTAATGAAGGCAAACAATACCAGTGAGACCGATATCAACGTAGTCGGAAAATATTTTCGACTTACATTTGTTTTTAATGGTTTAAAAACTTCTCTATATTTATGCTTGAGCTCTTGCATGGCTCCGAAAATATTTTTAAATTTCAAAATTAGAGGAGTGCTTAGCCTTAAACACACTTAAAGGGAGGCAATCTAGTTTGAATTAATCATGCATGCACCAAGTCCACAAAGTCCACAAGGACAAGCATGGTGGGCAGCAAGCATACTTTGCGAGAATTTCATGGTGGCATGTGAAGCAAGTGGAGCAAGGAAATAAGCGAGTTTGATCTCATTCAACCAAGCATCACACTCAACACATTCAACATCATCGGGAGTAGTAGGAGCAAGTTTCAAAGAGTCATTCTCAAGTTTCAATTCAAGCAATTTTGACTCTAACTCTCCTACTTTCTCGCTAGCATTCTCAAGCTGATCCCTAAGTTCTTTCCTCATCTTTTTGGCATCTCTCGGCACACTATCACGGTTATCAATCAAGCCATTCAACCTAGCAATCTCGCAAGAAAAGAGTCGGGGTCACGATTTACCTCATCCTCCGAGTCGGAGTCGCCGTCTTCCTTCTCGCTCTTCTTGTCGCTTGAGCTATGGGCCATGCCACAAAAGCCCTCAAGCGCCACACGGCTCAACCCGGCGAGGTTCCGGCTTGCACTCTTCTTGCCCTTGCGCCTCCCGGCGCTTCATCTTCGCCGCTTGAGCTTGATCGCTCCTCGCTTGAGCTTGAGTCAACGTCGCTCGCACCGGCCACCATCGCTCTTGCCTTGTTCTTCTTGTAGCCGCTCTTGCTCGGTCGCCGCTTGTCCTTGTCCTTGCTCTTGGACTTGTTGAAGTGTTTGCCCTTGGAGGAGTACTTGTCTTCACGCCTCGGGTGCGCCTTGTACTCGTTCACCTTGTATTTGTTCTCCTCCGCTTCCGGCACTCGGCGATGAAGTGGCCACGCTTGCCACACTTGTAGCACGTCCCCGAGCTCCGCCTTGCGTTCCTCCGACTCTCGTGTAGTCGATCAAACCTCCTTGAGAGCAAGGCCGCCTCCTCCTCGCCCGGCACATCAAACTCCTCATCCGGAATGGACATAAGAGAAGACAAGGAAAAGCGTCGACGGGAAGGGTTAGATTTGCCCTTTGATCCGCCCACAAGAGCAAGACTATGGTCGGTCGAGCCCTCATGCATTGATTGCAACTTCCTGTCAACCTCGGCCGACTTGAGCTTAGAAAAGAGGTCATCCAACTCAATAGTTAAGTACGCCCGGACTCCTTGATGGCCTCAACCTTAGCACCCCAAACATTTGGGCCCAAGACATGCAAGAGCTTCAAAGCCCGATCATGCTCGGTGTAGGGAAAATCCTCAACATTAGCTTTCATGTTGTTCACGATGGCGGTGAACCTCTGAAACATCGCATCAATGTCCTCACCGGGAAGTGGAGTGAAATTCTCATATTGCATCCGGTAAGAGACAAAGAGGCGAGCCTTCACATGGTTATCACCACCGTGAGCAACCAACAACTTCTCCCAAATTTGCCAAGCAAGATTCAAATGGCGAACACGCTCAAACTCTAGATCACACAAGCTCCGGACCAAGTGATCAACGGCTTTTGCATTAGCCTCATACTTGGCCTTAGCACCGGCATCGGTCACCATAAGAGTATGGATGTTGACCGGAATAGCATAGGTCTTGTCAAGCACAATGAAATCCAACAACTTGCCACGAAGAAAGATCATCATACGAGCCGCCCACTTGTGGTAACCCTTGCCATCGAAGTGCGGCGGACCGCCCCGCTCAACGTACGCCATCTTAGGATTCGGGACTTGTCAAAGTTGCAAAGAATCCGGCACCAAGCTCTGATACCAATTGAAGGATCAGATGGCGACTAGAGAGGGGGGGGAGTGAATAGGAGCCGGTAAAAATTCTTTCCAAAGAACCCGGCCTATATCCTAGTCAAACCCCGGTCACACACGAGCGATGGATCGAATCACACACCAATCTCCAAGACCATGAGGTTATGGATCAACCTCTAGCCTTAGAAACGATTCCTTGAAGCACACGCGGAAGCACAAAAGAAGGAGGGGAGGAATCGAACCAAGAAGCAAAGCGCACGAGGCTCGGCGGACCGTCCGGCCGGGAGGGGCGGACCGTCCGCGCGCGGCCTCGCGGACCGTCCGACCCCGAAGCCGCGGACCGTCCGCGCCAACTCGCGGACCGTCCGGCCCTACGCCGCGGACCGTCCGTTAAACCACACGGAACCACCGAAGCGACCGAGAAAAACGGACCGTCCGCCAAGGCCGGGCGGACCGTCCGCGTGGGTCGCGGACCGTCCGCTACTCAAGCCGGACCGTCCGCAAACCAAACCGCAACAAAAACCAAAAACCAAAATGGATCGAAAGCAAAGACGCGCAAGAACACGACGAACACGCGACGAACCCTAGCCGCGCGGACCGTCCGCCAGCACCTCGCGGACTGTCCGCCGGTGTGGACGAGCGAGAAAACGCCCGACCCCGAAAGTCAACTCCCCCAAATCATCATCGGATTTCCCAAACGGTTGAAGCTATGGAGACAAGGGTTTGGGCACTTGAAAAGCGTCACACAAGGATGCTATAGCCCAAAAATCTTGCCTCCTAACTCCCTAAATCACCGGGAATTGTGAATCCTTTGAGCACCACCAAAAACTAGAGCACCGAACGAAAAACTTCGAATCCAAGTAGTTTCTCGGCGTTTGAGGGCACAAGATCAATCACAAAGATGCACGAGACATCTATCCATGTATCCCTCAAAGAAATCCGGGGAGAAACCCACTCAAATCCGCGGAATCACACCGAGAACAAAGGCACGAAAACAAGCACAAAAGACCACGAAAAACACAACTCCGAATCTTCTATACAAACCGGGAAAGATTCACAAGGTCTAGCATGCCGCCCTAGCATCCATCCCTCTCAACAAATCTCTCATGAAGCTCTCATGCTAGCCTAGAGAAAATGGAAGAAAAATAGCTACGAAAATGAGAAATGGGAGGGAAGAAATGAAACCCTAAGTCGCGGAGAGTGAGAGCCATCCACACACACTCATGGCTTATATATCGAGTCCCGCCGGAGTGGTAAATGACTCGACTACCCCTAACTTAACTACGGCGATACAACCCACGTAGGGGCATTTAGGTAATGTTTGTGGGTCTTGCCATCGGACGGCCACGCCTTTGCCGCACCCCGCGTCCTCCCGACGCAAGCCATGCGATCCCGCCGCGTGTCCTCCGCCTCGAAGCTTCCCGACACGCCCGGATCCCGTCTCCGTCGTGTTGGGCCCTCGGACTTAGTTTTGAGGACCAAACCAAGAAACCGTCCGTCGATGGTTTTGTGGGCAAACCACCAAACCCCGCGTGCCCGGTCCGGCCTCCCGCCAAACCACATGACTTGACCGCCACCGTGCACCGGCTCGATTGTCCATGACTTCGTCTTGCTCGTGTCGCCACCATGTGGCCCGCACCCGATCCGGTGTCCACCGGGTCCCTCGAACCGAGCCTACTTGTCTCTCCATCTCCCGGAGGCCCCTCAAGGTCCGAAGACCTTTCGCGCCCGTTCTTCACCCCGCAACAACACGAACTAGGCCGCGGCCTACACCCGCGCACTAAGCCAAGAGTCGGTCCAACACCCGTTGTCAATCACTCATCACCGAGGAGCGGTCATCCATCGACCACTTTGGGACGCTCCCGGTCCTCAATCTCCCCCTTGATGAGTGCATTGACAACACACAATGCGAAATGAAATTCGAGAAAAAGGGAAAGGAAGAAGAAAGAAAAACAAAGAAGCTCAACTCATGACCAAAACCGAAGAAAGGCAAAGAAAGGTCACAAGCCAAGCAAAGCACAAACTCCACACTAAAACCAAGCAAGAAAGCTCCCCCTAAACAAATGCAAGCTCCCCCGAACATGTGGATGCACACTTCCAAACTTTAGCTCACCTCTTCCGAATTTTCATTAAGCTCACCTCTTCTCCCCCTTGTTGACAATGTATGAATCAAGGTGAAAATGCAGAAATGCAAAACATAGCATATAAACATCTACATGAGCTTCTCAAATAGGCCAAATCTAGTGTCAAAGGCTAAAAATGAGACAAAGATCACACATATGAATCATAGCATAGTCAAAGCATTGCCACAAGTAATATATGAAAATACAAGCATGTGACAAAGAAAAATTTTCAAATTTAAGCAGTTTTACCAAAAGAAGGCTCGCTTCACATGTAAAAGCCTATCCATGTCACACTTGAGACACAAACATGCATACCATTCAAAGATCATACAAGGATATCAAATTCTCAGCAAAAGATCATGGCAAACACCCATAAAGCAAAGCATGTCATGTCAAAGCTCATGAGCCATGTGTCCACTTCGGGGAGACTTCTCCACAGGTGAACATCATGCAACATGTTTTGCACCCATATGTGAAAGATAAGACATTTTAAGCATAGACATGATGGATGGAGCATTTTTCAAGCATACACACTTCTTTTCAAGATTAATTCATTTTATGGTACATGAAGTGCCTTTGCGGCAAAAAGAAGCTTATGCTCCCCCATGAATGCAACATAGGCTAAACATTCACAATGATATTCGGCCTTTGGCCCAAATGCAAGAACAAGGCATCCAAGCACAATCTAAGCATGAAAAGCACATTTAGACCAAACTCGTGACATGGATACACAACTACACACGAGTAGAGCACATTTCATCAAAAATTAGTCAAGATTAGCATTTATTTCAAAAAGGGCTATCTCACCACACATATATCTCAAATATTCCAAGAGCATAGCCTCACATCACCATTTCTCCACACATATGACCAATATCTCACAAATAGCCAAAGAGACTCAAATATGGCATATGAAAGAAGCTCATCATCCTAAAATGCAATATGATACAAATGCAACATGATATATGACAAGATGGCTATCCTACCATGGTTTATACATCAAGCAAAGCATGTATATACATCAAAGTAAACATGGTATGATACATATGATACAAAAGGAAATCCCCCAAGAATCAACTAGAAAGGGCAACAAACCCCAAGTTCCCCCCGCAAGCGCACAAATGTAGCTTGGTCGAGAGGCTTTGTAAAGATGTCGGCTAGCTGATCTTGGGTAGGGACATGGCTCAACACAATGGTTCCTTTTTCCACATTGTCCCTCAAGAAATGATACCTCACTTCTATATGTTTGGTTCCGGAGTGAAGCACTCGGGTTTTTGGCTACGCTTATGGCACGGTGCTATCACAAAGAAGTGGGATCCGGGTGCACTCCTCACCAAAGTCTCTCAAAGTGTATGAAATCCACAACAACCGGGAACAACAACTCGCGGCGACAACATACTCCGCCTCGGTGGTAGACCGAGCTACACTAGACGCTTGCGGGAAGACCATGAGACCAACGAAGACCCAAGAAAGCGGCAAGTACCGAAGTAGACTTCCTCTCGACTCGACAACCAAAGCAAAATCCGCATCGGAAAAACCATGAAGAGAAAGAGTCGAGGAAGAAGAATACCAAAGGCCAAGACCGAGGGCGGACGCGTAGGTACACGAAAATCCTCTTGACGACTGCCGATGTGATGTCCTCGGCGAAGCCTCGAAAACGAGCGCACGGACACACGCCCGAACCGTATGTCCGGCCTCGTCGCCGTCAGGTAGAGGAGGGAGCCGATCATGCTCCTGTACTCCCGCTGGTCCACTGGTTCTCCGTCCTCATCCGCATCCAAAGTGGTCGTACTCCCCATGGGAGTCGACATAGGCTTCACATCGTGCATCTGGAACTTCTTCAACATGTCTTTCGTGTACTTGGTCTGGTGCACGAATGTTCCATCCTTCACTTGCTTGATCCGCAGCCCGAGAAAATACTGCAACTCGCCCATCATGCTCATCTCGAACTCCCTGCTCATCTCATCTGCAAACTTGGCAACAAGGTTATGTGACGAGCCACCAAAGACAATATCATCCACGTATATCTGAACAATCAACAAGTCATTTCCATGCTTGAGGAGAAACAAGGTCCTATCCACGGTACCCATCACAAACCCTCTACTCAACGGAAAACCTCTCAATCTCCTATACCAAGCACGAGGCGCCTGTTTCAACCCATACAGAGCCCTTTTCAACCTGTACACCCCGTGTGGGTACGGCTCGCTCTCAAACCCGGTGGCTGCTTCACATACACCTCCTCCTCTATGACCCCATTCGAGAAGGCACTCTTCACATCCATCCGAAACAACTTGAACCCTTTAGCCACGGCAAAGGCTAGAAGGATTCGAATTGCCTCAAGACGGGCCACGGGGAGCAAAGGTCTCCTCATAGTCGATCCCCTCCTTCGACTAAACCCCCGAGCAACAAGTCCGGACTTGTTCCTCACAACCATCCCATTCTCTCCCTCTTTGTTCTTCCAAACCCACTTGGTTCCTATGGGATGGCAACTTGGAGGTGGTTCAACTAACTCCCACACCCCGGTTCCTCTCAAAGTTTTCCAACTCCTCATGCATAGAATTGACCCGGTTTGCATCGGATAAAGCATGTCCAATGTCCTTGGGCTCAAAAGTAGCAACAAAAGCAGCATGAGCAAAATGAGAGGAATTCCCGGACCTCGACCGTGTAGTGCGTTCGTCGATGTTCCCAAAGATCTTCGACGGGGGATGCACTTCTTGAATCCGCCGGGGAGCCTCACGCCTCGAGACTACCTCCCCCCCCTCAACTTCGGCTTCTCTCGCTTTGGTCCTCTTGTTGCCCCGTCGTTGTCCATGAAGTAGACGGTCCACGCTCTCGTAGTGGTCGTAGGGGAAGTAGTGGGTACACATTCGGCTTCGGGCGCATGGTTCTCCCCACCATCATCTCCGGCTTCATCCTTCTCCTCTTCAAAGAGGTCCTCGGCCATCTCTTCATCACCTCGCACATTCAAAGCCAAGAGAGGTACATGGCATTGTCTCGTCGAAGGTTACCTCGCAAGTCTCCATGATTTTGTCGGTCTCAAGGTTAAGCACCCTATAGGCTCTAGAGTGGTTAGCATATCCAAAGAAAATATCATCACTAGACCTAGCCTCAAACTTGTCGAGTTTTCCCTTCTTAAGAATAAAGCACTTGCGGCCAAAGACTCGGAAATGACTCACCTTGGGTGCCCGACCATGCATCAGCTCATAACGGGTCTTCTTCTTGAAAGCTCGCAATAAAATCTGTTGGAAACATGACAAGCCGTATTGACCGCCTCGGCCCAATACCTCCTAGGAGTCCCGTGCTCATCGAGCATCGTCCTAGCCATCTCACAAAGAGTCCGATTTTTCCTTTCCACGACTCCATTTTGAGGGGGGCACATAAGGGGTCGAATACCGATGTTCAAGACCTAGATCACGACAAAAGGCATCAAAACGAGAGTTCTTGAACTGCGAGCCATTATCACTTGCGGATAGCTCGAATAGCATTCCCATGCCTCTCGTTTTTCAACCTCACGATCGGATCTCGAACAAAACCAAATGTCTCACTCTTATCCTCCAAGAAGAACACCCAGGCATAGCGAGAGTAATCGTCCACCACAACAAGGACATACCACTTCCCACCCACCGAGCGAACTCGAGCCGGCCCAACTAGATCCATATGCAACGGCTACGTCGGACGCTCGGTCATGACATCGGTCAGGGGTGGATGGGGAGTGGCTACCATCTTGCCATGCCTACAAGGAGCACAAACCAAATCCTTCTCAAGCTTCAACCTCGGCAATCCTCGAACAAGGTCAAGACCACTCAAGCGGGAAACCAAATCAAAGCTCAAGTGTCCCAACCGCCTATGCCATTTCCACAAATCAAAGAAGGACCGGCCGGAAAAAAAGCGAGCGGACCCAAAGAACGAGAGAAATCAACCACGAAAATCGACCCTCGGGGATGATCATACGGACAAGATCACCTCAAGAATCAAGCAAACGAGACTCGCCGGACTTGAAACGCACCGCAAAACCCTCATCAAGCAACCGAGAAACCGAAAGCAAATTGAAACCCAAAGACTTCACAAGAGCCACTCTCTTCAACGTTACCTTGTCACCCACATGCACAACACCCTCTCGACAAGCACCCTTCCTCGTCCATTGTCCCCAAATGTGATGTACAACTTTTCCTTCACCGGGGTGAGGCCGGAGAACCACTTCTTATCTCCGGTCATGTGTCGAGAACACCCGGAGTCGATCAACCAAATGTCCTCCAAGCCTCCCCGCGCTCGGAACGAAACAAGAACGAGAATGAGCTAGCGACTCGACACTGGGGTTAGCACAAAGAAAGTTAAACCAATGTCGAGCCATCCGCTCAAAAGAGGGGTTAGCAAACATCATTCTCTTGCCACCAAACTTCCCATGTCCCATGGGAGGAGTACGGGCACCACGAGGGGGAAAACGTGGTCCGTAGTTCCTCTGGAACCCAAAGCTGCGATCATCTCCCCTAAACCCGTATTAAGGACGAGTAGGGGGACGTCCGACAAAACTACCACGAGCCCGACCAAACCTCTCACCAAGCACGCACACCATCATCTCTCCCCGACAAACCTCTCACCACCACCTCTGCGTGGGAACACTCGCCAACACTCCTCACACTTCCCACACCCCGTGGAAGTGGCACTCTAGGCTCGGGGAATACCATGAGACCGGCGATACCGTCCCGGTTCGCTTGCTCCCTAGCAAGCCTCTCATCCCTCTTCCTCTTATAGCAAAACTCGCAAGATGCCTCTCCTTGCCACAATACTCACACCCGAAGGGGATGGGTTTTGGTTTTGGCTCGGCTTCTCTCTAGGCTTCTCACCCTTCTCACCCACAAACTTCACCGGTTTACGGAAGTCATTTGTCTTAGGTGGGAATTTGGGTGGATCTTGGGTTGTGTCAAGCTTGTTGCAAAGGTGGTTGGGCTTTGGTGTGAAAGAGTTCTTGGGTGCTTTTGGAAGTGGGACTTGGATGTCTCCGATCACCTCAAACTCGGGGTTAGACTCAACACACTTCTCATACACACTCTCCCCACTCGTTCTCTCCCACTTTCTTACCCAACTTCTCAAAACCCAAACCACGACCATCCGCTCTCTTGAACTCCTCAATCATGATTTTCAATTGAGGTTCCCGCTCGGACAACCAACCCAACACCTTCCTCAAATAGTCATTCTCCTCATAGATGACATCCAAACGGGAAGTAAGTTCAAGATTTCGCAAAGTAACTTCATCACAGCTAGTGCATGCATTAACAACGGGAGATTTCAAAGATGCTTCCAAAGAACTAATGGTAGAACGAGCATCAACAAGCTTAGCATGCATAGTTGGACATGATTTACAAGCACCAAGCAAAGTAGGTCTAGCCTTAAGCTCATCATATTCGATCCTTAGAGCATCTAGTTTAGCCAAAGTAGAAGCATTCTTCTCATTAAGCGAGTTTGATCTCATTCAACCAAGCATCACACTCAACACATTCAACATCATCAGGAGTAGTAGGAGCAAGTTTCAAAGAGTCATTCTCAAGTTTCAATTCAAGCAATTTTGACTCTAAATCTCCTACTTTCTCGCTAGCATTCTCAAGCTGAGCCCTAAGATCTTTCCTCATCTTTTTGGCATC
Organism: Cenchrus americanus; assembly: GCA_947561735.1. Lineage (NCBI taxonomy): Eukaryota > Viridiplantae > Streptophyta > Magnoliopsida > Poales > Poaceae > Cenchrus > Cenchrus americanus. Next base: position 202,092,559 of record OX387240.1, read on the forward strand.
TCTCAGCACACTATCACGGTTATCAATCAAGCCATTCAACCTAGCAATCTCGGAAAGAAAAGAGTCGGGGTCACGATTTACCTCATCCTCCGAGTCGGAGTCGCCGTCTTCCTTCTCGCTCTTCTTGCCGCTTGAGCTATGGGCCATGCCACAAAAGCCCTCAAGCGCCACACGGCTCAACCCGCCGAGGTTCCGGCTTGCACTCTTCTTGCCCTTGCGCCTCCCGGCGCTTCATCTTCGCCGCTTGAGCTTGATCGCTCCTCGCTTGAGCTTGAGTCAACGTCACTCGCACCGGCCACCATCGCTCTTGCCTTGTTCTTCTTGTAGCCGCTCTTGCTCGGTCGCTGCTTGTCCTTGTCCTTGCCCTTGGACTTGTTGAAGTGTTTGCCCTTGGAGGAGTACTTGTCTTCACGCCTCGGGTGCGCCTTGTACTCGTTCACCTTGTACTTGTTCTCCTCCGCTTCCGGCACTCGGTGATGAAGTGGCCACGCTTGCCACACTTGTAGCACGTCCCCGAGCTCCGCCTTGCGTTCCTCCGACTCTCGTGTAGTCGATCAAACCTCCTTGAGAGCAAGGCCGGCTCCTCCTCGCCCGAGCACATCAAACTCCTCATCCGGAATGGACATAAGAGAAGACAAGGAAAAGCGTCGACGGGAAGGGTTAGATTTGCCCTTTGATCCGCCCACAAGAGCAAGACTATGGTCAGTCGAGCCCTCATGCTTGGATTGCAACTTCTTGTCAACCTCAGCCGACTTAAGCTTAGAAAAGAGGTCATCCAACTCAATAGTTAAGTACTGCCCAGACTCCTTGATGGCCTCAACCTTAGCACCCCAAACATTTGGGTCCAAGACATGCAAGAGCTTCAAAGCCTGATCATGCTCGGTGTAGGGAAAATCCTCAACATTAGCTTTCATGTTGTTCACGATGGCGGTGAACCTCTGAAACATCGCATCAATGTCCTCACCGGGAAGTGGAGTGAAATTCTCATATTGCATCCGGTAAGAGACAAAGAGGCGAGCCTTCACATGGTTATCACCACCGTGAGCAACCAACAACTTCTCCCAAATTTGCCAAGCAAGATTCAAATGGCGAACACGCTCAAACTCTGGATCACACAAGCCTCGGACCAAGTGATCAACGGCTTTTGCATTAGCCTCATACTTGGCCTTAGCACCGGCATCGGTCACCATAAGAGTATGGATGTTGACCGGAATAGCATAGGTCTTGTCAAGCACAATGAAATCCAACAACTTGCCACGAAGAAAGATCATCATACGAGCCGCCCACTTGTGGTAACCCTTGCCATCGAAGTGCGGCGGACCGCCCCGCTCAACGTATGCCATCTTAGGATTCGGGACTTGTCGAAGTCGCAAAGAATCCGGCACCAAGCTCTGATACCAATTGAAGGATCAGATGGCGACTAGAGAGGGGGGGAGTGAATAGGAGCCGGTAAAAAGTCTTTCCAAAGAACCCGGCCTATATCCTAGTCAAACCCCGGTCACACACGAGCGATGGATCGAATCACACACCAATCACCAAGACCACGAGGTTATGGATCAACCTCTAGCCTTAGGAACGATTCCTTGAAGCACACGCGGAAGCACAAAAGAAGGAGGGGAGGAATCGAACCAAGAAGCAAGGCGCACGGGCTGCGGCGGACCGTCCGGCCAGGGAGGGGCGGACCGTCCGCGCGCGCCTCGCGGACCGTCCGACCCGAAGCCGCGGACCGTCCGCGCCAACTCGCGGACCGTCCGACCCTACGCCGCGGACCGTCCGTTAAAGCACGCGGAACCACCGAAGCGACCCGAGAAAAACGAACCGTCCGCCAAGGCCGGGCGGACCGTTCGCGTGGGTCGCGGACCGTCCGCTACTCAAGCCCGGTCCCGTCCGCAAACCACCGCAACAAAAAAACCAAAAACCAAAACGGATCGAAAGCAAAGACGCGCAAGAACACGACGAACACGCGACGAACCCTAGCCGCGCGGACCGTCCGCCAGCACCTCGCGGACTGTCCGCCAGGTGCGGACAGAGCAGAAAACGCCCGACCCCGAAAGTCAACTCCCCCAAATCATCATCGGATTTCCCAAACGGTTGAAGCTATGGAGACAAGGGTTTGGGCACTTGAAAAGCGTCACACAAGGATGCTATAGCCCAAAAATCTTGCCTCCTAACTCCCTAAATCACCGGAATCGCGAATCCTTTGAGCACCACCAAAAACTAGAGCACCGAACGAAAAACTTCGAATCCAAGTGGGTTCCGGCGTTTGAGGGCACAAGATCAATCACAAAGATGCATGAGACATCTATCCATGTATCCCTCAAAGAAATCCGGGGAGAAACCCACTCAAATCCGCAGAATCACACCGAGAACAAAGGCACGAAAACAAGCACAAAAGACCATGAAAAAACACAACCCCGAATCTTCTATACAAACCAGGAAAGATTCACAAGGTCTAGCATGCCGCCCTAGCATCCATCCCTCTCAACAAATCTCTCATGAAGCTCTCATGCTAGCCTAGAGAAAATGGAAGAAAAATAGCTACGAAAATGAGAAATGGGAGGGAGGAAATGAAACCCCAAGTCGTGGAGAGTGAGAGCCATCCACACACACTCATGGCTTATATATCGAGTCCCGCCGGAGTGGTAAATGACTCGACTACCCCTAACTTAACTACGGCGATACAACCCACATAGGGGCATTTAGGTAATGTTTGTGGGTCTTGCCATCGGACGGCCACGCCTTTGCCGCACCCCGCGTCCTCCCGACGCAAGCCATGCGATCCCGCCGCGTGTCCGCCGCCTCGAAGCTTCCCGACACGCCGGATCCCGTCTCCGTCGTGTTGGGCCCTCGGACTTGGTTTTGAGGCCCAAACCAAGAAACCGTCCGTCGATGGTTTTGTGGGCAAACCACCAAACCCCGCGTGCTCGGTCCGGCCTCCCGCCAAACCACTTGACTTGACCGCCACCGTGCACCGGCTCGATTGTCCATGACTTCGTCTTGCTCGTGTCGCCACCATGTGGCCCGCACCCAGTCCCGCTGTCCACCGGGTCCCTCGAACCGAGCCTACTTGTCTCTCCATCTCCCGGAGGCCCCTCAAGGCCGAAGGCCTTTCGCGCCCGTTCTTCACCTCGCAACAACACGAACTAGGCCGCGGCCTACACCTCGCGCACTAAGCCAAGAGTCGGTCCAACACCCATTGTCAATCACTCATCACCGAGGAGCGGTCATCCATCGACCACTAGGACGCTCCCGGTCCTCAACCTTGTTATCGGTGAAAACCCCGGATATATATTTGTGAGGGAGAGTGCTGCAATCAAGGAAGAAAACTACAAGTCTTTTCACCGAAGAAGAAGGGATCATCGTCGTCTAAGCCATCAACGTCTTCGAGGAGGCACTCGGTTTCCGAGTTTCCTCGGAGTATGGAGGAGGACACGGCACCGCCGAGGAGGAATCACACTCTTCTCCTTGGTGGCATGAGGGCCACACGAAACTCGTTTATTAGGTTTACCAAACTTCAATAACATATGGAGGAGCCGCTCGTCCAACCTCGCCACTTGACACGATCATCTGCTCCACCTCCATACGCTCCGCGGTATTCCGAGGGGTATGTCATCATGACGGAGGAGGAGGAGAAGAAGCTCGCTCGCCTTGAGTAGAGGCTTGTAGCGAACGTCGACTTCACAGACCAAGCTCTCCACATATTGGGTTTCACACGGGACACCGGTGCAATTCTCTAACGGAGTGCCGGCAAACACCCACAAGGAATTCGCCTAGGAAATTTTCATGACCATGGCGCATACCCTTGATGAAGGAGTGCCAAGTCTCTCATTCCGTTGGAGGGATCCCACAAGTGGAGAAGAAGGAAGACACCGTCGGAAGGGTAACCTTGATCAACGATGCTATTTCTAGCACCTTGATGGGGTAATCTCCTTTCATCCATGGGTTGCAATCGATCTTGAGATGTAATCATATTTTGTTAGATTATCTATCTATCGTCTTTTATTGGAAATACTTTAATGCTTAAGGTTAGCTACCATGCCGTAAAGGGAGTATAGGCCTCAATGTTTCCTTGGATCCATTCAACACAATCCCCGATAGATTAGATTGGTTTTCATGTTCGAAACGATTGCATGTTCTAGTATCGTAGACCCATGGGCGAGTGTCCCCTATTTTCAAAAGGGAGCTCCGGAACAAGTGGATGTGCATGAGGCACATGGGAAGGTTTTTGGAGTATGATCACGGGAGGAGACCATCAACGAAGAAATACTATTCGGAACCCCATCATCCAAGTGTGTCACTTTTGTGCAATTGGATTTTGGGGAGAATAAGAGAGACAAAGATAACCAACACGGAGTTGAATTGGCTTTACTCGGTTTTGCCAGGCAGCCAATCAACCCCACTCACCTATGATCAACCGGTGGTGTTGTGGCAACATCGGATTCGGGAGATCGGGTTGTTACCTCTCCATGTTGACTATCTCTTTAAAACCGGGTATTACAAGGAACCCGAATCATCTCCTACCCGGGACTTCCCTAGGAATATATGAAAAAAGGAAAATATATAAGTGAAGATGAGAGAGAGGCTTCAAAGTGGCCTAGGTGAATTTGCCCCTTTCGGAAGTAAGGTTAAGACTTTTTCTTGAGGGGAAGAAGATTGGTTAGAGGAAGGACTTCTTGTGCCGGCGAAAAAAAATAAAGGAGAAGGATTATAGGAGTAGGATATTCTATGGCCCAAGAAGAAGGTGCACAACAAAATTATGTGCCACCATTTGAAGAAATTACGGCGCCGCCAAATTACTACGGTGGTGTACCAATGCAAGCATGGGGGAGTGGTGCAGCCATACCCCCACCATTTTTGCGGTGCCCAACGTAGCCTTAGCGGAGCCATATGCACACCTTCCTCAACCACAACAAAATGTGGCCACCATTGGAGGATAGGCTGCAAGGAACGTGCAAATTATTACAGCCATCCTAACCAATGCAAACCAAATGGGTAAAGGAAATGCAAACGTCGCTTATGTGCTTTGACACCTTCACCTAGCACCGTCAGACAATTCATATCAGGAGAGGCGCAATCTTATTATGAGTAAGGATACAACAACCAAGACTTTCAATATCAACCACCGGCGGAAGATTAGAGAGAGGAGGAGCTTTAGTTATCTTTCCTTTACCCCCTTTTTCTTTAATTTTCAGCTTGTTTGCGCCTATGTATGCGTAGTGTTTTCAGTTTTTATTTAAATTTCAGCAAGTGTGTTAGTTTAATTTTCAGCGTGTGTGTTAGTTTTTATTTTCATCATGAATAACATCACCACCAAGTTTTTACCATTAGTAAAGTTACAAAGTTTGTGCCATGATGATATATGATTATAATTGCCGCTTTGTTTATCTTTGTAATTGATTTATGCATGTTAAAAGCTAGTGCTCTCTTAAAATACGAATCTGAATTTATTTAAATGCTAGCTTAATCTTCAGCAGAGGTTATGATTAAAATAAAGACCCATAGTGTTTTATGTGCTCTCAAGTTATGAATAGATTGAAGATGTCTTTTATGCTCAAAAATATTGCTAACCTTGTCATAATATCACTTGTGTGTTGCTCAACCTATCCAAAGCCTAATATATATTTGAGTGCATAAACCTTAGTGTACAAGATTTATTTTTGAGTGAGTTATTGCAGGCCACGATTTCTCTGGCCCGAGACTAAGAAGCTGGTCATTCCGTTTTTGCGTATCTATCTTTTTGCTAGCCTTTTATCCGTGCATTGTGTATCCCCGCATCGGAGATCTCACAAACCTCGCCGGATATCCACCCTTAAACCAAATATCATCTTTTGTGATTACCTCCTTGACCACAACCTATCGTTGAGAATGGATCATCAAATTCAAGGAAGATCGCAAGACGGTGCCAACATTGAAGATTTCAAGTATCTCTCCAAGGAAAAATATTTCCGGTACCTACCTTATTTATCGCCTCTTCGCTCGAGGACGAGCAACGTCTAAGCATGGGGGAGGAGGTAGGTACGGTGCAGTTTTAGAGTTCATAGGGGAGTATTTTAAAAAATGGTGATGAATGAAAAAAAATTATTAAAGGTGATGTACATGACTTCCAAGGTGAAAGTCTCACAAAAATATATATATATATAATGAAAGAAAGAAAGAAAGAAAGAAAAGAATGAGAAATATGAGAAATTGAAAAAAATATGAGTATGCGTAAAGTGAACTCCCCGGTTCTCTAAGAGTGCATTCAAGGCTTCAAGTTTAAAAGATCCATTCTCATTTTCCAACCATGTGCAATCCGATAACGAGGACTTCCTTTGTGCCTCGGGATCACTCTTTGCCATTTGCACATGTCCACTCATCTAAAAGTGTGTGTATTTTTCTCTTTCCCCTCCTTGATTTAACATTATTTTCCAATGACCTTTTTGACGAGTCTCGGTAAGACCATGAGAAGCTTGTCTTGTTTTGACAACACCTCATTCATAAAATCTTGTTAGGACTAAACTTTCCCAAAGCTCCATATAAAGCCTACCACATATGTTATGAGAGGGAAAGGAGTAGAATATATAGGCTTGAGAGACAAGTGAGATGAGAGTTCATGAGCAATATACAAGATGATTTAAATTTGTGAACTTGGTTTAGCTTTTCTTTGTCTCGTTCTTTATTTCAAAAATTCTGAGATCTATTTAAATTTTGGGAGCATGTTAATACTTGTGGGATAAGCTTAATTAAATATCTACCCTCCGTAGGGATGAAGGCTAGTACATTATGGAACTTTAACGAATTAAACTTTTGAGAGCATTATGTTTTTTTCATGTATGATCAAGTGCAAGGTTTAAACAATGAAGGGCAACGATGATATCCATCGAAGGCTTACTCGAGGACGAGCAAGGTTTAAGCATGGGGGAGATGTTGACGGTGAAAATCCGTCAACCTAGCCATGAGTTTACCTTCGGTGTTGGCATGACTTTTGTATCTTATCCATTGGTACTAACCCCCGTGGTATAACAAGTTCACTTGTGCATGTCCGTTTTGGAGTTAAGTGTTTACGCGGGGTTTTAACGTTGAAAGCAAGACTTCGGGATAAGTTCATTAAGCACCTCATGACAAGACCTTGAAGCCCGATACAAGTCAAGCAATGAAGTGAACATGACCCCAAGAGCCCAAGGACCAAGCCCGAGAAGATGATAAACTCCGAGGACCGAACCGTAAAAGTGTTGAATCTTGCAAGACAAGGAGTTGAGTCCAATTCGGAGAGAAACCAACGTCAAGGGCCCACATGCAAAAGGGGAGAACATCTAGAAGACGCGAGAAGCAACACCGGCGAAGCGAGGCAGCAAGAACCGGGCCGAAAAGGGCCCGGGCCGGCCGGCCCGGGCCGACCGGCCCGGCCCTTTTCGGGGCCCAATTGGCCTCCCCTTTGACCTAATTGCTTCTTAGGCTATTAATAGCCCCCCGACCGAGAGCCACGCATCATCCAAGTCGTAATCCGCGGCCGATGAGCAGAGAAGCTTGAGGGACACCATCTCGGAGATGAGGGTCGTGCTAGTTGTCTAGGGTCTCCCTAGCCGACGTGGGAACCTTGCATGGAAGACCATGTCGGAGTTCCGGAGCAAGGATCAAGATCGAGGTAGGATCCCGGTGGTGATCTTGTTCATGTAATCATTCATGGTGAAGTTTGTAAGTGAATCCGATTTCTAGCGATCAAGTGCCTTCTCGATGATTTTGTTTTCTTCTTGGTTTTGCTTCTTCTACGATCTATACTTAAGATAGATTACTTAGGGTGCTCTTGTAGCCGCGGTGGCTAGAGGTGCATACCGGACCGGCCAAGTGATTTCAACTTGTTCTTATCGAACTCGCCCTAGACTACCCGCATGAGTAGGGATACGTTGTGACAGAACGGGGGTTCCGAAAGGCGGGCGTTTTCGGAGTCGGATGGGAAGGCCACGATTTAAAGATGCTTTTAATGAGATTCGCTTTTCTATCTTCATCTATCTTGTTTGGAGCTACAACATAAGCATGATTTAGACTCTCTAGATTGGTTATCTCTTGCTTTCTCTTGCTACCGCTTTAGTAGATTAGATTAGATGTGTTTTCCTTATGATATCTTAGATTAGATGCAATTTGATTCTTCAATAGATAGCTTTACCTTGCTTTACTAGATTGAATCCTTGTGTTGCACATTGTTCCACGGATTCGATACCTTGGGTTCACCACTCGAGGGAAGAAGGGTCCCTTGACTACGACGGGAGACTTGTCCGCTTGCAAGTCATAAACGAACTTTGATACAACTATTAACCGTCAACAGGTTGCTCGGTCCTGAAGGTTTCAGACTCGGGCTCGTCAGGGTCGATCCGAAGTCGAACTCGTAGGAGGAGTCCGAGTAGTAGCCGGAGACGGGGTTGGAGTCCAAGATGTAGTCGGAGACGATCTCCTTGCCGGCCCGGCGCGCAGTGAGAGCCTTCACATGGGCCTTGCTAGCGTTGCAGAGGCCGTATGGGAAATGCTCGTGGAGTGGGGAGTCCACACACGATGGCTCGATAGCCGGCTCGCATGCGATGGCCCACGAAGACGTCAAATTCGAGTTGGAGTCGGATCCAAGCTCAAAGTCGGCGTGTTGGTTGTAGAGCAAAATTTTGCTGAATTTTCCGGCGAGTTCGCCCATGACTACTTCAGGGAGCGTCACGAGCCTGGTGCTCGGGTTGGAAGTCATGGTGAGGCAGTGTTGGAAGGATCCGGCGCCGTCAGCAGTGCACACCCAAGACCCGAAGACGAAGGTGTCGCCGCGGTTGAAAGTAGCGACTGGCTTCATGAAGACTAAAGTCATCGAGTTCGCCATGAGATCTTCGGCGAGATCTCCGACCTGGCGCGCCAGCTGTCGGTGTTTTAGACCGGCAACCTACCAAGGGGAGTACCCGAGGTAGATGAATGTGGCCTCGCCGAGATTGGTAACTCAAAGGAAGAGACACGTGGCACACAATTTAGACAGGTTCGGGCCGCGAGGTGCGTAATACCCTACGTCCTGTATGTTGCGTAGCTCTGGATTGATTGGATGTGTTTACAAGATGATGCGTATGAGAGAGATAGGGGTCCCTGCCTCGCCTTATATAGCCCGGGAGGCAGGGTTACAAGTCGGTTTGAGGAGAGAGTACTAGTCGGGTACAGCTAGGAGTTCTCTACATAGTACAGGACATGTATAGCTTCCTATCCGAGTACTTCTCCACTGTAGTCCTTGCGCCCCACGCCATCAGGTGTCGTGTGGCACAAGCCGAGTAGTCCCAGGGGCCCACCGAGTAGTCGGTCCTGGTACCCACCAAAGTAGTGGGCCCAGGGAGGTCCATACGACACTCTCTTCTCCCCTCTCTCTCCTAGCTAACCCTAGTTCTAGATCTAGATCTCTATCTACATAGAAATCATGAATAAAAGGAGAAAACTAAGGTTAAAATAGCACAAACTCACCTTATATAGCCACCTCCTCCAAGAAAATCAAGAGCAAAACCTTTCCCCCTAGATTTGGTGTTTTTGGAGCTTTTCCTGAGCTCCTCTCGAGCACAGCGCCATTGGAAGGTTGCTGGGAAGAAGAGGTTGTTCTATATTTATAGAAGGCACAGTGCTGGCGGGTGGCATAAGGCCACCGCCAGCAGTAATCTCTGTGTTGGTGGTGCCTTATGTTGATCGCCATCACTGTGTACATTTATGTTGGCGGTTAGATTAAGCCACCCGCCAGCACTAAATCTCTCCTGGCGGGCTCTTAAGCCAACCGCCAGCACACTTGTCGGAATAACTCCGGTCGGAACGCGGTTTGACTCAACCACTCACTCATTCACACACTCGCTTCCAACCCTAGCCGCCGCCGCAAGCAGCCGCGAGCCCCGCCGCGGCCCGCAACCGACCCTACCCCACCACCGCCGCTCGTGAGCTTCGCCCACGCGCCGTCGCCCTCGGCCCTCGCCAACTCACGCGCCCGCAGCACCCGTGCGCCGCGACCGCCGTCGCAGCTAGCTTGCGGCGGAGGAGGAGCTCGAAGAGGCAAACTGTCGACCCACTCTTCAACCTCCAGTTCCTCGACCGACGTCGAGCAGGTTCACCGCCGTCGCATGGCGAGCAGCTCTGTGGCGTCGAACCTTAGCCAATTCGTGTTTCTTCCCCTACTGACCTGCACGACGTGTCGGCTCCGGTTTGTTTGGTTCATGACGAAGTCAAATGGCATCATCTACAAGTGCCCGAACAACCACGTGGTTTGTTTTTCATCTCATGCCCTAATTCATTTGATTAGTACTGATTCGGTTGATATAATATTAGTGATTATTAGTTAATTATTAGTTGATATAATATTAGTAGGATTTGTTGATTATTATTGATTCGGTTGATATAATATTAGTAGGATTTGTTGATTATTATTGATTCGGTTGATATAATATTAGTAGGATTTGTTGATTATTAGTGATTCGGTTGATATAGAATTATCCACATTTGTTGATTATTAATGATTTGGTTGATATAATTTTATGTCTATAGAATTATCCAATTTATTGATGGAAGCCACATTTGTTGTTTATTCTTTTACGAGGACCCTAATTTATGTCAGGAAGTTTTTTTGGAAAATCATTACCTCCATTTGAAAAAATTTCACCCTCATTTAGTGCCGCCAAACTATCAGACGTTCAGCAGTTTCGTTGGTGCACCGCTAGAAGCAGCACCACCAGGAGCGGCACCCCAACCGTCTAGTGTTGTGTATCCGCCGGGGCAGGTGCAGGAGCCGCAACCGGCACCACAAGCAATTTCTGAAATTCTGGATCAATGGAATCAAATGAAGTGTGTCATTTCTGATATGAAGGTGAGGATGAGTGATTTGAAGATAGCGAGTAATGAAACGAGGCTTGAACTTGCAGACCATAGAGGGCAACTTAATGACATTATGGCGGAAATTGGCTATCGGAAGAAGCACAAGAAAAATCAAGGATTCTGCATGCAGGGCACCATCCTCGCTGTTGTGGTCTTGATAATAGGTTTAGTGCTTGGTAGCTATATCACAGCCGGACTGTCTAAGAAATTTGAGTGAGGCAAAGTTGTGTTGATTTGTGAGTGAGACCCCTATTGTAGTGTACTTTAATTTGTGCTGGTTTTAAGTGTGCTTTGAAACATTTGTCATCATGCATGTTGTTTGTGTGAAATAAACCTTTCTAAGATGTTATTTGTGTTGATATTTCAGTTTGAATTTTACTTGTTGTTGTTGTCCATGTTGAAATATTGGTGACTTGTATCAATTTCAAGCTATTTTCAGCTTCACTGTGTTGGCGGGTGCATATGAAAGCCGCCAGTAGTAAAGATCCCTCGTTTGGCGGTCGATATAAGCCCCCCGCCAGCAGAAATGGGACCATTTGTGCTGGCGGTTGGCTTATGTAGGCCGCCCCCACTAAACCTTCTATGCTGGCGGTCGACATAACTCATCCGCCATCATAAATGATACCATTTGTCTTTGGCGGGTGGCTTATGTCACCCGCCAGCAATGCTGATGCTTCAATACCGGCGGTTGGTAGCCCGGCGCCCCGCGCCCCACCGTGTCCGGGCGGTTGCCGCTTGCACCCGCTAATTTAATTGTACCAGGACAAATCGTTTCTGACCTAGTGCTAGTCTTTGGAGTTGCTCTTAGGTAGGTGCTACATGTCGACATGATTGCCTACGATGCATTTATGTATAGTTCAAAACTAGATCAATATTCGGTCAAAGGTTATCCGCGTAATCACTTTGCGAATCAGAAACCCGCTTGCATGCACAATGACAAACTAAACGTAAGCTGTTTCGTTCCTCTGCATGACAAGTTGAACTTGATAAGTAACGAAGACAGTACTATAATATAATACTCCTAGCATATGTACAAGTATCAAACAGATTATCGTTATATGTACTTGATGACAATTTGAGCTAGACGATGAGATGCATGTTGCGGCTATTGCGGCTATTCAAGGGTTATGGGGTTCCTTATTAACTTGTCAAGGAATACAACTATACAAATGGGTAGCTTATAGCCTTATATAATGATAGTTTCTTGGTCAGCTAGTTAATTACATCGTATGCCATTTTAGTTCATCTTCTCTCTAAAATTATTTTGTATGTCATCCTAGTTATTCTCTCCTTTCCAAACTAGGTGGTACCCCGTGCGTTGCTGCGAGATTTTTCGGTTGCTCAAAGTATGAGTATTTACATAACAACAGAATGAGGACATGCACACATACAAATGCTAATATAGTCGAAAATGTCAATACCCTTGCTATTTCCATATGTGAAATCAATTTGTATGAGATATTCAAATAAATTTCTGGATGATCTCTGGAGTTTCATGGAGGCAATAATTAGAATATGTTGAGTGTACAAAACTAAAATATATAAATCGCAGGATGGTAAACCAAAATCCAAAACCTCACTACTTTTGCAAACATACAGCCAGAAGTTATTTTCACAATCCTCGCAAAAAAAAGTTATTTTCACAAAACAAACAACATTCGACACATGGACGACAGCTAGCGGATATACAACCGATGGACCTGCCTATCACTGTGGCTCCCCGACGCGTCATGTTTGGGCAGAGTGTGTCCACGAGAGGATGGCCGCGAAACCACTGCTGGGCCTCACCGGCTGCTACTTGCTCTCGTGTTTGCTGCCTGCACACACTCCCCTAGTGATTGGATCTGCAAGGGAAGGGAGAAGGGAAGAAGGCGGAAAGGATACAGGAAGGAGAGAGTTGGCTAGTTGAACTTTGATCACTCATGCATTCAATTATCATTGCCGACTGTTGCCGCTTCCACTTGCATGCAGAATCAAGAGAGAGGAGGGTGCTGAAGTGGATGCTGACGTGGGATCAGGGGTGGGGGAATTGAGTGATGATGGCATCAACGGATGACGTGGATGACTGTGGTTTGAGAGAATGGTACCGATTATATAGTTTTGTATGATTACTATTCATATTCACTTTTCTAAATACATTGTCCTTTTTGTCATGTATCTTGACATAAGTATATACCTAGGTTCATATCAAAAGATGTGTATGTAGAAAAGTAAAAAAGAATAGTAATTTGGGATGGAGAGATTATTGTTTTAACAAGTTTTGGATTAACTAATCCAAAGTAAGTGGGACTTGCACTCCTACTTGTCAAGGAATAACTATCGTCTTGCTGGTGAGCTTAGGAGTTTCAGTATCTTTTCAAGCAATCCTATTAGAAAAAACATTTTCAAAATTAATTTCCAATGAAATGCAAACAAAAAAACACCCACCAGCTCAACGTCGTTTTCACATCTCTCCAAGTCCTGCACGCCGTCGCCGCATCTCACTTGGTGCAAGGTTTCAGTCCGTTCAAGCAGCTCGTCCACGAATAATTTATCAGGCGCGCGCAACGCTAAATACGGCCGATGTACGGCGACGGAGTTGATTACTGGTTTACTTCCCATTTTCGCCTGAGGCCACCGCCTGTACGGACGTCAGTGCAATCCGGAGCTCGGGCCGCCGCCAACATGTCCGTCGAAGAGCCCGCCGACACCTGCTACCGGTGGAGCCGCGAAATCGCCGTTGCGCACGCGATGTTCGGCACCGGGCTCATCACCCTGCCGGTGGCCGTCCTGTACCTCGCCAAGCGCCCACACACGGGCGGCGCAGCCTTCTTCGCCGTGTTCGCTGTCTTCTTCGCCGCCGCCAGCCTCACCCTCTGCTTCCGCTTCTACGCGGAGCTCAAGCGCCCGCCCTGGCCGCGCTGGCTCTCCGCGGCATCGGCGCCGTCCGCCGCCGGCGGTGGCGATGAAACGACGACAACGGCGTCGAGGGTGGTGCTGTTGCACGACCTCCAGCACCCAGTGCAGCCGGTGATGACCCGGGTTGAGAGCTACGAGCACTGCGGTGGCAACGCTGCGGACTGCGCGGTGCCGCGGTGTGCCTGGGCGAGGTGGAGAAGGGGGAGACGGCCGGTGCGGCGGCTGCCGGCGTGCGGGCACGTGTTCCACACGGAGTGCATCCACGTGTGGCTGAGCACGCACGCGACGTGCCCGGTTTGCCGGCGCGGCGTGATGTCGGAGCTCCAACGCCCGCGAGAGGTCGTCGTGGACATCGGAGTTGTTCGCGCCCAGGAACCCGGAGCGACGACGCCGGTGCAACCCGGCATGCTGCTCTTCACGGGTTGCGGTTCCTGGGTTCACAAGTAGAAGTATGTATGTTTGATTGAATCCAGCCACACTTTGCCACATATAATCTTTATCGAATTCATTTTTAGAGAAACAACAAGAGATTTGCCGTAATTTTTATCGGAAGAATAGCAATTTTAAGAAACGCAAAGTCAAAAAAAATAGAGAGAAAAACTAATAGGCGGCGGTGGGAGCAACAACTAAGCTCCTCCCCCAAGCCACTGGAGCCACAGAACAACAGTAGGAAAGGCAAATAACAAAATCAGGAAAAAAACAAATACAGGGAAGCCACTAAGCAAGTCCACCATAGGCAATAGATGTCGTCGGATTTCTTGCGTCTTGGTACAACTTGGTGTCATTTGTGATCACTTGAGCCACTTCGTCTACTACCGAGGAGGTGCGTTGGAAGATTCTTCTATTACGTTCTTTTCTGAATGTTCCAAAAAAAATATAACCTGAGCCCGTCAAATTTAGGTTTCTATTTTTTTTCAAAAGAGCGCCACATACGTCTCTACCAGACACTGATAGTGTGTGAGGATGATTTTACATAAAAAAGTTTGGAAATGTGAAAACTACATGAATAGATTTGTCTTGCAAAATATATTTATAAAAGTATACATATGTTAATTTTTAATAAATTGTTTTATAAAAATAAAAAGTCAAATTTGTACTTTGGAGACCGTGTCGCTGTCCAAAACGACTTCATTTACAAAACTGGGGGAAGTACCTTTGCTCCCTTTTGCAATCACCTTAGTTACAACTTTGTAATTCCTTCCTACTCCCCATGGTACTCTCAGTCTTGTATGCTAGACTTATTATGTGTATGGTGATGATATACATGTGGTTTGCATTCCATTTTATACTTAAAACCCAGGTTCCAGTTATTTTGATAACATTTGTAGGTTATTTAGGTTAATTTTCATAACAATAGAGGTGAATAATTGAGAAAATATGTAGAGCGTTATTTTAGTTGGTTTTCATAATGTAGAGGTTGGTCATCTTTCAAAATAAGGACAAATCTGATACTTATTATTACTGTTGATTATTGGACTCTACAATGACAGGCGTTTCTGATTTTTATAAGAAAATTTAAGATTTATCTCTTTTCGTATTTCATCTTGAGGTTAGCATGAACACTTTCTCAAAAAAAAAAATAAGCCTCTGATTATTAACAAAAAGACCGTTGGGACATAATACAGTTAAGTCAACCAAACTAGCACGTTGGCCCGCGCTAATAGCGCGGCTAGATTTGACAAAGTTATACTTATATATGACTCGTTATTCATCCTTTTGAAATCATTAACACTCAACCTTCATGTAGATTTTTAAATTAGTATCGGTACACTCAACCTTATATATGCCTCGATTTTTAAATTAGTATCGGTACACCCGAATTTTGTTGCTTGGGTGGTATTGGATTGGTGGATGGAAATCCAATAGCGATGACACAATCAACGCTTCACTGCACCCTCGCATACATTGCAAGCTCTGCAGCTTTGTATATTTGCTAGGATAGACAATCTTGAAGGTTCATCTTGATATAGGGACAGACTCATGTAGCGGTGGCACAGGACCCCCCCCCCCTCTCTCTGTTTTTCCCTTACTTTTGTCGGGTGAACTCGCTTACCTTGATTCCACGACTTCTGAGTCTTCGGCGTTGACATTGTGTAGAGTCTCGGTACTCCACCTCCCAACGTGAGGATCCAACACCTCTCGGCGGGCTTGTCGTACCTCGCGGCAATGCCGGTTGCTAGCTCTGATCCTCTCGTGTGTTGGGTGTTGTTGGTCTGATTGCAAATAACCGCTAATTGGATTTGACTATTATCTTTTTTATCAAAATATATTATAGTATTGTATTCAATTTTAGATATTAACTAATCATATTGTAAATGAGATGTTTATTACATGAATGTTCCAATATAGGCTCGTAAAATCACAACATATTAAAGGTACATAAGGAATTAAGGACATATCAAATACTTGCAGTCGATTTTTGGTGATCAAGCATATTATTTATAAGCACAATATTAACTTTCCTTATTTTTTTAACAATTTTAGTTATTTATTAATTGTATTTAGTATGGACTATTTTATTTAGCTATTTCTCTTCTCAATTTGTATAGAAATATGCTTCTAATTTTCTTGTTTTTTAAAATATTGGATTTGTATATATATATATTTATTAGTTATATTAGATATGAATTATTTGGATTGATCTAGACCGTCAGACTAGTGGTGACTTCATCTATCTCGGGGATTTGTCAGCTCACTCATTTTGAAATGCTCATAGAGGGAGGGGCGAGTATGTGTTGTATGTGAGCATCGCGCCTATATCATGTGATTAAAAAACTTGCTTTCATGTAATTTGTAGACGTATTAATCTACTCCCTCTGTCCCAAAAAGAATGACGTTGTAGGATTCAAAATTTGTCCCAAAAAGAATGACGTTTTACACTCTCCGTCCCGAAATAATTGCACTTGTTGACTTTTACAATTCACGTTTGACCATTCGTCTTATTTGAAAAAATTGTACAAATATTATTTATTTTGCTATTACATATTTTATCATCATATATATTTTAAATATATCATAATTGTTCTTACATTTGCACAAAATTTTTGAATAAGACGAATGGTCAAACGTGCTCTGTAAAAGTCAAAAGGTGCAAATATTTTGGGACGGAGGGTGTACTTAATTTGACATGTGTGCATGTGCATGTAGGCATGGGACAATCAATTAGCACCTAATATGGTAAATAAATAGGGGCAATCGAGGTCATTTGACCTCCTTAATAATCTGTCCTAAAATTCCTAGAATGACATTCTTTTTGGGACATAGGGAGTATATCCCTCTTTCAATTTCAAGTACATGACATACTCCATGATCCATTAAGGGAAAGTCTAAAAAAGCTTACCAAAGTTTGTTAGGAAATTAAAAAAATTCCATGCGAATTCAAGTTGGTATTCAAATCCGACACCTAATGTTAGACAATAAAAAATATTGCATATGTATTCAAGTATGGAGTGCCATAAGGAAAGGAAATCATGGATAAAAAATTTATTAATTTTTTAGAATAATATGAACTGTTAGATCTTCATAAAATCCAACGGTTCAAATTCTTCTCTCATTTAGATTAACGTGGGAATTCCTTTTTTCATGATAATATGAATCGTTAGATCTTCATAAAATCCAATGCTCCAAACTCTTCTCTTTTTTAATCAACTACCATTTTTCTTATTTTTAATTCTGAATTTATGTATTTATTAATTGTATTTGTATTGAATGTGGACTCTTTAGATTTCCTTATTTTAATTCCGAATTTATGTATTCTTTTATTAATCTAGACCTTCAGATCTTCATAAAATCCAACCGTGTATATTCTTCTCTTTTTTGGATTAACGTGAGAATTTCTAGACCCTCTCTACGAACGTGGTGGCTTCTTTTAACACTCAAGTATAAAGATAATAGATACTACTTTTTCTATATTTTACAGTCATCAACAAGTTTGTCCTTTTGCACTTGCTCCGAGATCTATCTAGTTGTTGGCACGTGATCCATCCGGTTAGGATCAGTTCACGTCGTCGTATCATGATCGGGATACAGAGGCACATGAGCACATGTGGATGTGGGCAAGTTCCTCGGTCAAACAGCGAGTTGCGTGCTGTCTTGAGTTGTGCACTGAACTGCTGATATAACACTGTTGAAAGATGAACTACTAATACAGTGTGCACCTCCACCACACTTAACACTGCAGAGCTCCTGCTTTTCTGCATTGTTGACTACTCAAGGAGTCAGACAAAGGTAAAGGCAATCAATCCCCTCCGTACCCCATTTCCTCTTAATTGGATCACAAAAATGTGAAGTAACTACTTGGAATTTCAATTCCATACTGAATTATGCAGTTATATTCCTTTCTGAATTCTGCAGTTATCCTAGAGGCCACATCATCGATGGAAGCCAGCATCAAGATCGTCACCAGCTTGCTGCTGAATCTTGCCTTGTTCTTGTCATGTCTATCTGCCACCGTCTGCTTCAATCCGTCGTCTCATCATGTAGGCATGTCGTCGAAAGGACCCATCCACCATGACTACGCACGCTTCGCCGACGTCGAGCGGCACTGCCAATCCGTGCTCTCGTCAGCAGCGGAGCTCAGGGCTGAAGCTGGCGGCCGTGCCGTCATCGGCCCGATGCAACAACAGCTATCCTTCAGGAATGGGGACTGGAGCCAGGACGTCGGCCAAGCCCCTCTATTTCCCTTCCAGGGAAGCTATGCTGATACGGCGGCGGCCGGTCCTGAATTTCTTGAAGCTGTTCCCCTTGCGTCCTTCGGGCTCAGGCACACGGACATGGTGCCACGGCGAGGGGCTCGAACTGCCTTCAACGTCAGCGGGATCCTCAGCTTCACCGTCAGCCGCAACTGCTGCTGCTCGTCCATGGAACGGGAACCACGCACATCGCCGGAGTTCGAGCTCCGTCCTGGGGTCGCCAAGCTCCATGTGCTGCTCCAAGGTGTGTACACCGAGACGAAGTCGTCAGGGAGCGGTGATGACGGCGGCGGCGGCGGCGAGAGGGTGCTGTGTATGGTAGGGGACGCTGTCCTCCCCGTGCGCGGCAGCAACAGCACAGACCCGTGGGACTGGGCCAAGAACCATGGCCGCGACGGCGAACTGAAGCCGCCGCCGGTCGTGGCCGACGGCAACATCCTGCTCGTGCTCCGGTACCCGAAGGCGGCCACGCTGACAACTCGCGCCGTGCGCGGCGAGATGACAAGCACGAGCGCCGAGTCCGATTCCGCCTACTTCGACACCGTCCGCCTGGTGTCGCAGCTCGCCCTCGGGTACGACTCCGGCTACCAATTCCAACCAGAAGATGCCGTCGATGGGTGCAGCAGCATTGACCCAATCCTCCATGACGGCGCCGACGCCACGGAGTACCTGAACAGGGGCGGCTCTCCCTGCGACATCGTGTACCAATCCGCTCCTAGTCACCAGGTGATGGAAGTAATCCCACACTTGAACTGCGAGGGGCCCGACGCGTTCTGCAGCCGGATCGGGCCGTTTGAGACCGGCAGCGCCACCACGAGGAGCCTGCAGGACATGGCGTTCACCCGTTCTGGCATCGCGGTGCAGGGCGTCCAGTGCGAGCCGACGTCGAGCATCGACGGCACGGCCGCGGCGAGGGTGGCGGCCGTGTTCCGCTACGTGCCCCCATGGGAGCATCGGTCCATGGCGGCCCAGCGGACCGGCCTGAGCGCCATGACCCTGTCGGCCGAGGGCGTGTGGACCGCATCCACCGGGCGGATCTGCATGGTGGCCTGCCTCGGCGGTGCCAAGGAGGCCTGCCAGTACCGTGTGACCCTCTCCGTCCGGAAGACGTTCTCGATGGCTCGCCGCGGCAACAACATCGGGCAGATAACAGCCATGGATGGGAGCCACGCTCCGCTCTTGTTCCAGCAGCGCGTGACACCCAGAGAGACATGGTTTGGCTCCGGGCCGCGCAAGTCGTACATTTACACCAAGGTTGAGCAGGCTCGGGGGCTCCTGCTACGGGGCGTCAAACCAACTGGATTTCGCGACACCAACATTGCCAAGTTGCTGCTCAGCTATCCGAACATCGCCGGCGATGTCGATGACTTGGTGAGCCTCTCCAATCTCGCCGGCGATCTTAACCTCCAATTTCGATGCGTGGCGAAGCCACCTTTCGTGCCGGGATGGATCGAGGAGCCGCTCTTCGAACTCCAGATGCTCTCTGTTGGCAACCTCGTCGGAACCTATTCTCAGAAATTTCAGCAGCGATTTCAGCGTGGTGGGTTTAGTACGCGGATGGAACAGCTTGCTAAAGTCCACGCCGTGCAGAAGCAGCAGATACTACTGAATGTGTCTGCAGAGTTCACGGCATCCGGCAGGAACAATTTCATCGGTCCAAGTCCGGTGATGTCGTTGGAGGGCGTGTACAACCCGGAGGATGGGCGAATGTACCTGATCGGCTGCCAGAACGTCCATGCCCCATGGCGAGCCCTGTCGAAGAGAAGCGACCTTGAAGACGGGATGGACTGTTCCATAGACATGACAGTGGAGTACCCGCCGCCGACGACGCGGTGGCTGGTCAGCCAGGCGGCGAAGGTCTCCGTCGTCAGCAAGAGGGACGAGGACGACCCGCTCTACTTCAACAGGACGGAGCTCCATACGCTGCCCGTCGTGTATAGCGAGCGGCGGCGGGACGACCTGACGGAGCCGATGGTCGAGAGGCTCCTTTGCGTCGCCATGCTGTCGGCCACCATCGCCGCCACCATCGGTCAGCTGCGCTACGTCAAATCCCATGCCGACGTCGCGCCGTACATCTCCCTCGTGATGCTCGGCGCCCAGGCACTCGGCTACAGCGCCACGCTCGTCACGGATGCCAAGATGCTGCCGGCGTGGCCGACGCCGAGGTACAATCCCTATGGTGACCGTCTGGGCTGGGACATGGACTGCTCTATCAAGGCGCTCACCCTCATCGCGCTTCTCCTCACGGCGCGGCTCGCCCAGAAGGTGTGGCGGTCGAGGGCCCGGGCCCGGGCACGGTCGCCGCTCGAACCTGGGCGCGTCCCGGGTGACGGCGCGGTGCTCCTGTGCAGCTGCGCCGTGCAATTGGGCGGCCTATTCTTCGTGCTCGCCGTGCACTGGCTGAGCACCTACGGCAGCACGTCAACGGCTCAGCTGACACCCGGCAGGGTGATGTACGACGAAGCGCAAGGGATGCCGTCGTCGTACACGCGCACGCGGGCAGCCATCGTCGAGCGGCACGTCGGCGTGGTGAAGGAGTGGTTCTTGCTCCCGCAGGTCATCGGCAACGCCCTCTGGCGCGTCAACTGCAAGCCTCTCGCGGTGAGGTACTACGCCGGAGTCACCGCCGTGTGGCTGCTGCCACATGTCTACGGCTACCTCCGGCCGCCGGTGGTCAACATTTACTCCGAGTCCGCGGCTCACGACGATGTCATGGACTTCTACTCGAAGGTGAGCGCCGTGGTGGTTCCCATCGCCGGTTTCGTGCTCGCTCTTGTTGTTTATGTGCAGCAGCGCTGGAACTACAAGATCGTCGGCTGGGCAATGAGGACGGAGAAGAATAAGCTGCAGCATACCTATTGAAGCATTGTGCAAATTCCTACCTACACTCTGTTTTTTTAGCAACTAGTAGTACTCTGTTTTGTGTCAGCATGTGAATATATAATTCCTACCTAAACATGGAGGAATTTTTTATATTTTAACCCATTTTAATCTAAAATTAAAAAAATAACCCCTCCTAAAATTCAAGAAGTAGCCCTTTTGGTCGCGCCAAACCCCGTGGCGCGACTTATGTTCGCGGTGGCGTTGGAAAAAGTCGCATCTGATGTGGTGGAGGGAGTCGCGCCACGCAGCCTGGCGTGACTCGTGAAGGGTGACTAAGTCATGTACAGGGTAGGTTCCCTCTCCCAATCTCATTTAGCCGTGTTTCGTTATTTCTTTTAATTAGCAAATGATCTACTATGTTTGTGAAACTCGAGATGTATGATCTATAGAGTGCATACGTTCCATTTTAACTATGTGCACTCTAAACCATGATGTATATAATGAGAAATCTAATTTTGAAATAGCCTAAGTGTTATGAAATCAAAACATGAAAATTGCCAAGTCTGAAAATAGAGTCAACTAGCTAACTTTGGGCATATTTCTTGAGAAATTTTACACTAAAACCTTAAATACTTTTGGGCTACAAGTGAATTTGGATGTTCATAGGAAAGTTTGGACAAGTTGTTGGTTAAATATAACAAAAGTACTCTATAGATCATACCTCTCGAGTTTCACAAATTTAGGAGCTCATTTGGTAATTAAAAGAAATAACGAAACACGGCTAAATGAGACTGGGAGAGGGAACCTACCCTGTACATGACTCCAGTTCACGAGTCACGCCAGGCAGCATGGTGCGACTCCCTCCCCCACGTCAGATGCGACTTTTTCCAACGCCACCATGGACATTAGTCGCGCCACTTCGTGCAGCGCGACTTAAGTATTAGTCGCGCCACAGGGTTTGGCGCGACCAAAAGGGCTACTTCTTGGAATTTTAGTTCGGGGGGTTATTTTTAAAAGTTTAGATTAAAATGGGTTAAAATATAAAAAAATTCAACATAGAGCATGTTTAGATGAAGTTTTCTGGAAGGATGCGGCTAGCCCGAGAGGGCTCTCGATTTAACCTTAGCACGAGAACCCCTCCCCACGGAAGATCCCGACTTGCACCCACTTTATCATCACGAACGTTGTCGGAGATCTCTACTGCCGGCAAGTAAATTTGTACGATTGTATCGTGCCTAAGTCTGGATTGTGGCTCAAATGACGTAGGTATTATACTCATTCATACGTTAACAGCCCTACGTCCAGTGTTGTACCAATGTATTCGAGCCAAGGTTTGTAGTGGGGGTACAAACTAGTCGGGAGATGGTGTCCGAGCCCAAGTCCCTGGGGTAGTGCGTGTGAAATGGGTTGTTACAAGTGTGAGTGCATTCGGATGCTCGTTCTGTCTGTTGTTGTTTACATCGCCCCATTGTCCCCTTTTATAGGCTCAAGGACAGCTCGGTGAGGTCGTGAGGGGTGAAAAAGGGCATCATGGTTAGAGTTACATTGTCGGAGTCTTTGTCATCATCATGAGGTCCTGGGCGTACGTGGTTAACAGGCGTGCACTGTTGACGAGTTGGTGTTGGCGGAGTGGGCAGCACCTTGACTGGAGAGAGCGACCTCCGAGCGGGTAGTCGGAGCAACCACTCGGACGCCGACGTTGAGTGGATTAGGTGGTGTTTGACCCGTACTATAAAAGGGGAGTAAGGCAAGGTGACCAACTATCACCCTTGCTCTTTGTTCTAGGTGCTAATCTTTTGTAGTTTGTTCTTAATGTTGAAGCCCTATTAGGAAATATTTCTCACCCTTTAGGACCTGACTTTGGTGGTGACTTCCCGTTTATCCAGTATATTGATGATACTCTGGTGGTTTTACCTGTTGTCCATGAGCAGCTTCTACATCTCAAGACTACCCTTGAACACCTTGCTGCCTCCACTGGGCTCAAAGTTAATTTTGAGAAATTCTTTTTGATCCAATCAATATGGAAAAGAGCAATTGGGTTTCACTAATTGAGTCCCTTGGATGTCAATTAGGTAAGATGCCCTTCACACATTTGGGTTTACCCTTGGGCACGACAGGGCCTGCAGTTCAAGACTTCTCCCTTATTTTAACCGGGATGGAAAGACATCTTCTGGGCAGCTCCGGGCTTTTATCTTTTGCAAGAAGACTCATTCTTGCCAACTTTGCGTATTCTGCCTTACCTTTTTTTACTTGTGCTCCCTCAAGATGCCAACTTAGATTCTCAATCAAATTGATAAGTAGGGTACTTGGTGGAGACATGTACAAAAAGGAGGGTACTTGGTAGCATGGAAACATGCTTGTTGTAGCAAGGAGGATGGTGGTATGAGGATCATAAATCTAAGGACTCATAATGATGCCCTACTTTTGAAATATTTGCAAGTTCTTTAATAAGTTGGATTTGCCTTGGGTACATCTTACTTGGCAGCACTTTTATTTTAGTGACACTCCACCTCATGAACGAAATGGTGTTTGCTCATTCTGGTGGAGGGATGTGTTGTCCTAAGTGCAAAAGTTTTTCTAGATTGTTCCCTGAAAAGTCAATAGGGGGACATCATTGCCATTTTGGAATGTTCTTTGGGAGTTCTCAAGTGGAAATATCCTCAATTATTTCCTTTTGCTAGGAAGAAAAGATGTTTTGTGAACCAGTTTACTGCATGGGAGGAAGATAGGTCTTTTTCTTGCTTTTATCACATATTGCTTCTAATCAGTTAGTAGAGCATAAAGCTACAATTGCTGATTTCCATATGAATGTGGATCTGGGAGATACTTGGCTTAAATATGGGGCTCTAACTGCTTTTCCAGCAATAGATCTTACACTAGTCTTCAAGGAACTTTTCCAGCATCGCCACTTTTCAAATGGTTATGGAAGTCCAAAGCACAAAACAAACATAAATTTTTCTTTTGGTTACTTCTCAAGGATAGGCTAAACACTAGGAATCTACTTCTTAGAAGGAATATGTCCTTGAATCATACTCTTGTGTGTTGTGTGTGGAAAATCTTGAATAGGATATGTGGCATCTCGTCTTCCTCTGCCCCCCCCCTTTTTCCTCTGCCCCTTCAGTGATGCTTGTTGGACTTAATTGGGTATTTAGTGGACTACTCCCTTAGCTTTCAGATATTGGTTCTTGATGAAAGATAGAGATTTGGGTTAGCAATCTTTAGGGAGGTTTTCATCAGGTCGATCTCGTGTCATTGGAATGACATAAATTTTTATGTTGAATCTCTTTCTTTGTCCAAGCTAGTGAAGAAATCACTTTTTAAGGAGATGGAAGCGGTGACTTTAAGTGTTAAACCGCAACTAGGAGAGAAAATTAATCTTTGGTTGAGACAGCTATTGTAATTTTCTTCTTTTCCTTTTGTTAGGCCTCCGGCCTTGTAACCTGTAAATAGCTTTTATATAAAATGGATAGGGGCGGCATTCCCTACTGATTCCCATAAAAAACATTAGCCCATGCAAGAGCATGGTTGATGGACTAGGAAATGTCTTCGTCCGATAGTGCTCAAGCTAACACAACAAAACGACGATGACTGACGATGCTCTGATCTTACATCTTATCTTACAAAGCGACAAAACAAGTTGTTACATGTGTGTACCACAGGCACGGGCACTTCCCTTAATACTATAAAAAGCAAAAGAATTGATGGTCAACATTTTATCTTACATCTTCTGTGCAAAGGTAGGATCTTTGCAAGGGGGTTATCAGTAAAAGTTTCAAGAGATAAGAATAGAGTGTGGATGTTGTGATTTGGGGATTCCTCGGGGGCCTAAAAAGCAAAACTGCCTTTTCTAAATTGTGAGTCCGTGACGACCACGAGCGGACAAACTGGCTCAACTTCGCTTGCTTCCTAATGTCACGTTCTTCGTCCGGCAGTGCTCAAGCACGACAAAGCAACGATGATCGACAACGCTCTGATCGGCAGACGGACGATGCAAGTTGTTACATACACATGCCACACCCCTAGTACTGATAAGCGAACCTTATATGTTCAGTCCTGCACAATCATCAACTTGGGGGTGGTAATATATCATGACCCTCAATCCAACTAAGTCCTACTTATTTTTTAGCACAAATAAGTATTACGATTCGATCCCTATATATATAGAGCTTGTTGCTTAGAATTGCTGGGGATAAATTGGAGGGCCCTTTACCACCTGATGATCCACGTCGTCGACCCCGCATGATATTTGACTTGTAATATAGCATTGTACCCTGTCTATTTTAAAGTTTTGCTACTCGACAACATCATGATTATGAATGATATGCTTGGCTAACTACTCAATAAAATTGTACAAGAATCTAATAACACATTCTTTTAACAGAAAATTTTGATAGAAACTGACCTGGCCTTGTTTAGATCGCGAAGTTTCCACAATTTGACCGTTACATCGGATGTTTGGACACTAACTATGTATTGGGCGTAGATTAATGACAAATCTCATTCCATACCGTACCCTTTCTATTTTGAAGTTCTGCTACTAGACAACGTCATAATTAGACAATGTGATGCTATAGTAAACATTTCCTAATGATGGTTTGATTAGGCCTAATAGATTCATCTCATGAATTACATCTCATCTATGTAATTAGTTTTACGGTTAGATTATATTTAGTCATCCTAATTAGCATCCGAAAATTCGATGTGACACTTCGCTACAGTGTATTCAATGTAATTATGTTTGGCTAACTTTTGGCGAAGTGGACGAAAATGCAGACCGTGTGATTATAATTGAAATTAGCGAAATGATATGGAAGTGAACAAAGATACAAAAGGATTTGTTTTGAATATCATGCCATGTTAATCTCTCAGATGATATCATTGCTGAGCTTATATTCTAAAGAACTGGGAATGAAGTATACTGATGCACGATGTATGAACCATCTTTTTTATTGTTCAAACATCTTTCTTTTTTGCAAAAAAAAACAAACATTTAGAATTCTACAAAGATTCCAAGTTTCCAACTACTTCCAAGCTCCAAGAGCTTAAATAAACTCTTCTTGACAGTCAGTCATTATCCTCTTATATCTTATATAAGTATATACTACCTCCGTCCCAAAAAGAATGACGTTTTGCTTAATCTGGTATGTGTGCATGTCATGTAGGCATGCAACAATCAATTAACACCTAATATGGCAAATAAATAGAGGCGATTGAGGTCATTTCACCTCCTTAATAATCTGTTCTAAAATTTCTAGAATGACATTCTTTTTGGATAGAGGGAGTATATGAAATCGATCTGAAGGATTAATGACCATTGAAAGTTGCCTTTAAAAAATATCGAGTAATAGGATAACTTGTTGGGAAAGCAGGATAGCTACCTTTACACCAGGGCCGTCTCCGGGAATTTGAGGCCCCGGAGCGAGATAGTAGAAACCTACAAGCGTCCTGTTTGTGTTGCCAATCAATGATCCGTGGTGTGTGCGCATGCCCGCAGCCTTCGGGATAAATAAGAAACATGAATAAGGAGGAGGACGATTTACAGTTGGGATCTGCAAGGAACTCGACGATCGATCTGGGGGCGGCCACGTGGGGATCACGTAGCATAGTCGTGCGAATGGGGAACGAAACGGGAAGTGCGCAGTTCGTCAGTGCAGATGAATGGTCATCGCCCTCAATCACACAATGCCTAGCTCTCGTGGTTCGCTGTCTCAAATCAGCAACTGACAGATGACAAGGGAGTAGATGTGCGGGCTAGACTCTTTCCTCTTGGGGCCTAACTATTTTGGCGGCCCTGTTCGGTCGCTCAGCTCGCACGCCCTCGTCGACGGGCCTGCTTTACACCCGACAAAGTTGACAAAGTTGGATGCGCGATGATAACTTTAAAGGCGTAAACTTAGATTAATCTCCAATCGGACGGAGAATAACTCCATCTGGCATGTTAATGTTCTCAAACCATTGAGTAATGATATAGTTCTCAAGCCATTGTAACTTGGCCGGCATTGTATAACTTGTACAACCAAATGGCGAGTATACAAATCTCCTCAGCTCTTTTGGCAACAGATAATCATTGTTACCAAATATAGAAGGCACATACAATCAGTCGCAGACGTAAGCAGTTTTCGTGCCTTATGTATAAACAAACTAAACTTGATAAGTACACAGCCTTTTAAATGTTACACGTCGAGCGCAACAGGCCATTGCGACAACTACTTCCTGCATCGAGAATGATTAGAAAAGAGCAAGGAAAGAAAAAGGAACTTGTACAACCCACACAATCGAATGCTACTAGCTATTATTTCTAAACAGGAGAAAGGAACAAAACGAAGGCAAGCACAGGTCATCGATCCAAATTCGCATCAGATAGATGCTAAACCCATCTACCAAACATGCAAACAAATCAATTATTTGCCGCGCGCGCTCCTTTTAACAAAGTTATCCGCGCGTATCCGCCCGTCCGTACGGTGAAGAGCTAGCGAGCTTTCGACTCACCCTGAAGCCAAGCAGGAGCAGCCACTCACACCGGTTGAGCACACGGCAGCGGCGCGGCAGCGCGCGGACCGGCATGTCCGGGTCCGACGAGCCGGCGGACACCTGCTACCGGTGGAGCTGCAATTTCATCGTCGCGCATGCCGTCTTGGCCACGGGGTTCGTCACCGCGCCCGTGGCCGTGCTCCACCTCCTCAGGCGCCCGCACTCCGGCGCGGCCACGTTCTTCGCCATGTTCGCCGTCTTCTGCGCCGCCGTCAGCTCCGTCCTATGCTGCCGCTTCTACGCCGACCTCAAGCGCCCGCCATGGCCGCGCTGGCTTTCGGCAACGGCGTCCGGCGGCCAGCAGCAGCAGGACGGCAGCGATGGTGAAGAGCCGACGACGAGGGAGGCGTCGCACGACCTCCGGCAACCCGAGATGCCAGTGATGGTCCGCGTGGAGGTGCAAGCCGCCCTGGCGGCGGACCTGTTAGATCTTAAGCACTTAACCGAACACAAAACACCGGTAGCCTAATCACTTCCGGGTAGATACTTAATGATTCTGATATGAACTCAACCACCTGCAGATGCAGATCTACTACACCTAAAACAACTACTAAAGAAAACGAGAGAGAACGAGGAGACGCGGACCATCCGGGTTCGAGGGGAGCGCGGAGTCGGAGGCCATCTCTTGCGTCGGGGTCGCGGGGGCGGCGCCGGCCGACGTAGAGGTAGCGACGACGGGCTCGGGGACGACGGGATCCGGAACTCTCCCGGTCGAGCGTGGGGGCGGTGGCACCGGTGCGCCGGATCCAGGAGGAGGGACGCGGTGGCGGCGGTGGCGGAGCTTCCCGCCGCTCCGGTGCTCCCTCGGTCGGTTAGGGTTTGTGGGGTGGGGTGTGTTGGCGGCGCGCGTGAACCTCGTGCGCGAGCCGTGGCCCCCACCCCCCTCTTTATAGCACCGTGCGACGGGGGCCCACCAACCATGGTTTGGTTGGGCGCCCCCGACCGGGCGCGGGATCCAACCCGTTACGGCCTTTGGGCGCGTAACGGTGAAGAGATCGAACTAACATTCTCCCTCTCGATCTCTTCTACAACAATCACTTAATCTCGAGTCCTTTACTTGACATCCATCTCATCACAAATAAACATATTGAGCATGGGTCATCTAAATTGTAATCACAACCGCATTAACCAGCCACAATACACTTATCCATTTTGATAGGATCTTAACATGGGCCCGGTCCGGAATCATAGGCTTTCCCTTAAACCCATACGGCTAAGTGTTCTCCGAACACATTGGGTGGTAAGCCTTTTGTGAGCGGATCCGCTAACATGTCTTTAGTGCCTAAATGCTCCGGACTTATAGTTTTATCCCGACTCTGTCTTTCACCGCATAGAATTTTATTTCTATCGGTTTGGTAGCATTACTTAACTTGTTGTTGTGAGCATAGAATACCGCTCGGTTTATTATCGCAGTACATAACCGTAGTGGTTTGTGAATACAATCCACTACTCTTAAGTCGGTATAAACTTCTTTAGCCACATCACCCGTCCCGTTGCCTCATAACGAGCAATGAACTCTGCATACATCGTAGATGTTGCAACTAGTTCTTGTTTTGAGCTTCTCCACGAAATAGCTCCTCCTCGCGAGAGTGAATATATATCCCGATGTGGATTTTCTATCATCCCTATCTCCCGCATAATCGAGCATCCGAGTACCCTTTTATCTCTAGGGAATCGGACCTTCTATATGTTAGCATTAAATCTTTCGTGCCTTGTAGATATCGAAAGGCCTTCTTTACCATCATCCGGTGATCCTTTCCTGGATTACTTTGATATCTACCAAGCACTCCCGTAACAAATGCTAAATCGGGCGAGTGCACACTTGTGCATACCGTAAGCTACCAATCTGCCGAAGCATATGGAACCATTTTCATTTGATCGATCTCATATTGGTTCCTTGGACATTGGTGAAGTCCAAACTTATCGCCCTTTACTATAGGAGCAGGTGTGGCTCTACTCGCATGCATATTATATTTCTTTAGTACCTTTTCAAGATATGCCTTTTGCGATAATCCTAAGACCCCCTTCTTCCTATCTCGATGAATCTCAATGCCTAAAACATATGAGGCTTCACCAAGATCTTTCATATCAAATTTTGAAGACAAGAACTTTTTCGTTTCCTGTAGTAGTCTAACATCACTACTAGCTAGTAGAATGTCATCCACATACAGTATTAGGAAAATGAATTTCCCATTCTTAAACTTTGCATAAACGCGAGTTGTCCTCAACATTTGCCTTAAAACCAAATTTTGTGATGGTCTCATCAAACTTTAGATTCCACTTGTCTAGAGGCTTGCTTTAAACCATAAATGGATTTTCTTAAACGACACCCTAAATGTTCCTTCCCTTTCACAACAAAACCTTTGGGTTGAGTCATGTATACATCTTCATATAAATCTCCATTCGAAATGCCGTCTTAACATCCATCCGGTGTAATTCCAAATCATAGTGCGCCACCAAAGCCATTATGATCCTAAAAGAATCCTTACATGAGACCGGAGAGAACGTCTCATTGTAATCTATCCCTTCTCTTTGCGTGTATCCCTTAGCCACAAGCCGTCCTTTATACTTTTCTATATTCCCTTTGGAGTCATATTTAATCTTGTAGACCCATTTGCGGCCCTCTTTGTTTTGGCTCCTTTAGGAACTTCCTCTAAGTCCCAAACTCGTTGGTACTCATTGACTTCATTTCATCTTCCATGGCTTCTTGCCACTTTGATGCATCGGGACGACTCATAGCTTCTTCATAAGAAGTAGGATCACCTTCTATGTGAATTTCTTCACATTCATAAACTTCATAATCGTCGGGGATAGCCGACTTTCCGACTCTTGATGACCTTCTCGGAGCCTCTGCAGAATCGGCTCTTCCCGCACTTGGGGCTGTTGTGTTTCTTCGGTGCATCGGTTGTACTTGTAGGATTCTCGTGGAACAGCTTTCCTCATTTTCTTCCACCGATGGCACGGGCGTACTAACAACGGGTTCGGTACCACGGTGGGTTGCACCGTGGCTATCGAACAACGGGCGACTCAAAATACGGTTCTTCAACCATCGGAGTGGGTGCGCACACCCGCTTTTCTTCAAGATCAACCTTTCGAACCGCCTTGCTCCCTCCGATCATTTCATCCTCTAGAAAAACGGCGTGTCTCGTTTCCACGAACCTTGTATGTCCCGTGAGGACAAGAGAAACGATATCCTTTAGATTTTTCCGTGTAGCCAATGAAATGGCAACTTCCTGTCTTGGGGTCTAACTTCCCAATATTTGGGTTGAAAACTTTAGCCTCTGCAGACATCCCCACACACGCATATAATTCAAGGAGGGTTCCCTACCCGTCCATAACTCATATGGTGTAGTAGGTACCGACTTACTAGGTACTTTATTTAGAATGTGAGTGGCGGTTTTTAATGCCTCCATCCACAAACTAATCGGTAATGTCGAGTAGCTTAACATACTTCTAACCATATCCATCAAGGTACGGTTCCTTCTTTCAGCCTACTCCATTCCGTTGAGGTTCACCCGGTGTACTATATTGGGCAACTATGCCATTTTCCCGTAGAAACCTTGCAAAAGGTCCGGGAACTTGGCCATACGGGGTGTGTCGACCGTAGTACTCCCCACCTCGGTCGGACCTCACCACCTTAATCTTTAAGTTGTGCTGATTTTCAACTTCGGCCTTAAATATCTTAAATTTCTCAAGCGCTTCGACTTCTCCTTGATTGGATAGATGTACCCATATCGAGAATAATCATCCGTGAATGTAATGAACGAATCAAAACCATCCACGGATGCCACGGGGAATGGACCACAAATGTCCGTGTGGATTATCTCCAACACTCCTGTGCTTCGCTTTGCGCCTTTCTTAATTTGTTTAATGAACTTTCCTTTAATGCAATCTATGCATTGTTCTAAATCATTAAATTCTAACGGCGGAAGAATTGATTCCTTAACTAAGCGTTCCATCCTTCCCCTCGAAATATGGCCTAAGCGACGATTGCCATAATTTCGATGATACGGTATCAATTCGCTTCCGCTTCTTGCTTACATTCGTAGATGATTCAACATTCGCATTTTCACACACGTAATCAACACATTCGCAGCAATCATCATGAATAGCCAACATGTAAAGTTTGTCTTGTCGGATGGCAAGACCCACAATCACATTATTTAACTTAATAGAACAATGTTTTGCACTAAACCGGCACTCAAACCCATTGTCCGCTAAACATGAAACCGAAATTAAGTTGCGACTCAACGATGGAACATAAAGAACGTCATGAAGCGAAGCGTGAAGCCGTCCTTCAACTTGATGGGGAGATCACCAATGGCTTCAACTTCACCTCGACGCCATTCGCAACCTTAATTGTTCTTGCTCCTTTTGTTAGGATTCCGGTTGTAGTCATACCCGCATAGAATTAGCAACATGAATTGTTGCACCCGAATCAATCCACCAAGTAGATTTACTATAACTTAAGTACAGGGATTCATCTACAAATGTAATAATGTCCTCACCCTTTGACCACATGAAGTGCAACCACTTAGGACACTGCTTCTTCCAATGCCCTGTCTTCTTGCACCAGTGACACTGGTTTGGAGCAAACTCCATCTGCTGAGGCGGTTTCTGAGGTTTAGGAGGCTGATCAATCTGCATGGGAGCTTTTCCATTTGACTTCATCTGTCCCTGAGGAGGTGCATTGGAAGGTCCGCTTTCCGCTTGATTCTTAGCTTGAAAGTTCTTATGTGGAAAGCTTCGCTTCTGTGGCTTCTTACCATGGTTTACATAGTTAACAAGACCACCATTCTGAGCCTTTAACCTTTCCTCCTCCTGGACTGACATGGCAATCAGCTTGTGCACATCCCACTTATCTGGTATGGTGTTATAGTTAACCTCAAAAGCCGAAAACTCAGGAGGCAGGGACTTAAAAATCAAATGAATGACAAACTCATTGGGAAGGACCATGCCCATCTCAGCAAGCTTGCCGTTCATGTTGCTCATCTTAAGTATGTGGTCCCTTATACCACCACCGAGTGTACTTCATTGCAACCAAACCGCCAATAGTAGTACCGGCATAAGTCTTAGTGTGATGAGAGTGCTTGCTTATCCACTATCTCCAAATACTCGGAGGCGGTGAGTAACCTTCCGTCCTTATCCTTTTCGGGAATAGACGCCTTAATTGCCTCTCGTCATCTTAGTCCGGATGATCGCTAGACACCTCTTGTTGTCTAGATCCCACCTCGCTTTAGCGAGTTGATGCTCACTTTCCGCCTTGATATGGGCGTCTTCCCTTAATTTCCATGCATCATCGGTCTCATTTGCCTCTCCGACGGTGCCCGAGGCTCGGCGGGACGCTCCGTGGTCGGCACATACTCCATACCCGGCATTAAGAATGCCGGTTTCACCAACTTGCGCCAAGCCGTGTAGTTGTTGCCGGTCAACTCGGGGATCCGACCAACATACCCAGCTTGAGCTGAAAATAAAATTCAGAAAAGAAAGTGTGAGAACATTTTAACAACAAATATTGCATGCATCAATTTAACTTTGGTCAAAATTAATACATACAACATGCTACTACATTAATTCTATATCACCTTTGGGCGAGAAAAATAGAACTAATGCATAAAACTTTAGTATATCAAGTTATAATATTGTAATTATCAGCTTTGGCCGTAAAATAACAATATCATAACATATTCTTAAGAAAGAAAACATTCTCTAATTAAATATCCCTTTGGTTCAATTTAACTAGAGACAATAAATCAACGCAGCGGAAAAACAACCAAATTAACAGAGAAAAACTTTAATTTCAGAAGCATTCAACTCTCTGTAAAATTTCATGAATTTATCAAAAAATTAAACAGAGATATTAACTTTAATTAAAACAGCAAGAAAACAAGAAAAAAACAATACAAAAAATGCTTCGAAATCTAAAACTTAAATGAGAAATTTCACTGTTCACGGGCAAACGAATCGGCCCGGATCATAAAGCGGCCCGCGGCACGCCCGTGCTCGCCCGCGTGGGCTCCGAGCCCGGCAGCCCAACGGCCGGGCCGCGACCCGGCCCGGCCTCGCCACCCGCCCGGGCCGAAAGCGACCGCGCGCGGCCGCCAAGCAATCGTGCCGTCGATCCGAAATCAACGGTGAAAATCATCCCACCAATTTCGGTGGTGTATAAAAGGCGGCCGCCAACCCCGAAAACCCTAGAGCCTTTCATTTCTTCACCTTCCCCCGAACCGCACAACAGGTCGGCGCGCGGCGGCCACCGGACCCGCGCCGGCGCCCGGCGGCGGCGGCCATCCGGCCCGCGCCCGGCGGCCCCGCCGGCGGCGGTGAGGGTGCCGCCCCCCTGTAACCCTTCCTTCACCCCTGCTTGCTCCCCAAAAAATCCACCAAAAACTTTAGAACCACAAGCAACAGGGAGTACAACCACCCATGGTGGCTCGGTGCGGAACGGCGGCGGCTGCTGCCGGCCTTCTCGCCCGCGCGCGCGTCCACCTCGCCGGTGAACGCGCGGCCGTCGAGAGGCCCCGTGGGTCGCGCCCAACGATGCGAGCCCCGCACGCGCCGCGCGGCGAGCGGCGGCTGCTCCCCTAAGCCCCGCACGGCGGTGGGTCAGACCCGCATAGAGGCGGTCTTTACGGGTTGAAGTTTCTTTAGGTGATTAATCTCGGGGAAAAAAAAATTTGGATCTAGGGTTTGATTTCTCGATTTGCATCTTTTTGCTTGATTTCTTCCCCTAACCCGAGTGGATCTGGGGTTAGGTAGCCTCTGTTGATGCGGTTTTTGGTTTCCTTCCCCTAACCCGAGCAAGATCTAGGGTTAGGGTTGCTGTCTTTATTCGTTTTTTTTTTTTTTAACGATTTTGTTGCGAATCCGGTGTTCTCTCCCCCGCATCTAAAAGATTTGGGGTCATCTCCTTCTACTTGCTACACCGAACGCAATAGATCTAACCCCGAAATAAAAGTGCTAACGGCCGAGCTCGATACCATTGTTAGATCTTAAGCACTTAACCGAACACAAAACACCGCAGCTAATCACTTCGGGTAGATACTTAATGATTACGTATATGAACTCAACCACCTAGATCTAGATCTACTACACCTAAAACAACTACTAAAGAAAACAGAGAGAGAACGAGGAGACGCGGACCATCCGGGTTCGAGGGGAGCGCGGAGTCGGAGGCCATCTCTTGCGTCGGGGTCGCGGGGCGGCGCCGCTTGACGTAGAGGTAGCGAGCACGGGCTCGGGGACGACGGGATCCGGAACTCTCCGGTCGAGCGTGGGGCGGTGGCACCGGTGCGCCGGATCCGGGGAGGAGGGACGCGGTGGCGGCGGTGGCGGAGCTTCCCGCCGCTCCGTGCTCCCTCGGTCGGTTAGGGTTTGTGGGGTGGGGTGTGTTGGCGGCGCGGTGAACCTCGTACCGCGAGCCGTGGCCCCCACCCCCCCCTCTTTATAGCACCGTGCGACGGGGCCCACCAACCATGGTTTGGTTGGGCGCCCCCGACCAGGCGCGGGGATCCAACCCGTTACGGCCTTTGGGCCGTAACGGTGAAGAGATCGAACTAACAGGACCGGATCCCGAGCTACGAGCACCGAGACGGCGGCGCCGCCGTGGAGTGCGCGGTGTGCCTGGGTGATGTCGAGAAGGGGGAGATGGTGCGGCGGCTGCCGGCGTGCCACCACGAGTTCCACCGTGAGTGCGTCGACCAGTGGCTGCGCACGCATGCCACCTGCCCGATCTGCCGCAGCGGCGTCCTCCTGCCGGTCGAACCGCCGCCGGAGGTCTTGGTCAGCGTCGAAGCAGTCCGTGTGCATCCCGGACTGGTGATCCCAGCACGGGCCCACATTACGCTCCCGGGCCAGCCAGTTACTACCGGGTTATGGTTTGGGCCGGCGTCACGCCTGAATTAATAGCATGTGGATCAATGTATGGAATGTAGAAGATTGAGAGGTGTAGTGGATTTATGATATTTTTTTTTACCCTTGCTTTTGACTAAAGCTTTGTTGCCGGGAATGACTAATTAGCGACCGCGAGCTCCGAGCGGTCGAATTCCGACAAGACGCAACAGCTTGCCAGCGGTACGTATCCAATGTTATTTCCTCTCCGAGCATCGCTAGCAACATGCGCATCCGTGCACTACACGTGCCCCGCTCTGCTGATAGGCAGCTCGCCGCTGGCCCCGTGTCACTATAAGCACATGACCATTAAAAAAACTAAAAAAGTTTGAGCAAGTGCTGCTGAAAAAAATCTGAAAACACATTAAAGTTTTTCAAAAAAGAACTTATCCACTGAAAAAGAAAAATTTATATATATAATTTATACCACAGAAGAAACTTATACATATAACTAAGTTAACTAAAATATATATATAACTCTGGCACTAGACAACGTGCAGAACTTATGCATACATATTTTGTATGCATAATTTTTTTAATCCACATAACTTTTTTCCAAATATCATTTTCATTTTTCTATTTTGGAATTTATACACACAAATTCGAGCATATTTTTTGCTAGATAATTTTTAAGTATAAATTTGATGTCAAACAGAACTTATGCGTACAACATGTATTTTTGAAGAATAACTTGTACGCATAATTTATGCGCATAACTTTTTTCTTGACGACAAGTTATGCGAATAACTTTTTTCTTGACGACAAGTTGTGCAGATAACATTTTTATCTAATAATAAATTATGTGCATAACTTTTCTAATGACGAGTTATGCGCACAACATTTTTTTCCCTGAAAATATTTTATGGGGATAATTTATTTCTACAAGTCTACAACAAATTATGCATATGCCTTATACATTTGTTTAATATTTACTGGTATGGAAAAAATTAAAAAAGAAACAAAAAGAAAAATCGGACCACCACCACACGTGCGCTAGTGCGGGCGCGAGGCCCAAAACGTTTTTACTTCCGTTACAAAGACGTGCACTCTTGCATCGCCGGAAAAGTGAAAACGAAAACGAAAATAATACTCCGTATTAGAGCCCCCCACGTGGTGGAAGTAGCTGTGGCGCGTGGTCCCCGTCGATCGCTGGGAAGCTCGCTGGCGGCCGAAGGCTGAATTGATTTTGCGTTTGTTGCCTCCAATAGGACTGCGAGGTAACTTGATTCAGGATTTACATTGACATTTGCATGCCAATTTGCAAGAACAGTTCACACTTCATGAGGAACTTTTTACCCTTGATTTTGACTAAAGCTTTGTTGCCTCCAATAGGAAAAGTTATCATAACTGCTTTCTGATGAAAATTATATACTCCTTCCAGATCCATATTAGAAGTCGTTTAGGACAGCGACACGGTCACCAAAGCACAACTTTGACTTCTGTTTTCTATAAAAATCTTTATTGGAAAGTTATATATGTATATTCTTATCACTACCGGAATCACAGGCTTTGCATAGAGTTGGTTCTTTGCCGAGAGTCAAACAAAAAACTCTCGGCAAAGAAGCTTTTGCCGAGAGCCAAATAAAAAACTCCCGGCAAAGAAAAAAAAACACTCGAGACAGATTTCTTTGCCGAGAGCCAACTAGGTGGCTCTCGGCAAAGAATTTCTTTGCCTAGTGCCATTTTTTTTGCTCTCGGGAAAGAAATTTTTAAAAATCACTTTTTTACCTCCAAATTTTTTCTATCTTCAACATACACTTATAAAAAACTTATGCTCAAAGTTGGCATAATTCAGCTATGTTTGCTATATTTAAAATTTTTACTTCTTAATAGGTATTTTTTCGTATACGTCCGATATGAACCGCAAGTGCATGAAGTCATAGAGTAAAGTTGTTGGGAAAATGATATTCATGTCCATGAGACATCTCTAAGACCATGTACACAAAATGAAGCTAAATTTCTAGCATTTGGTTCTCTGTGCATGATGGAGCCCGTGAGGTAGAAAGGATTTAAAATTGTATAAATTCAAATGAAGTTTGAAAATCACGAAATTTGTCAAGTGACCATGATCTCATAAGTGAAGGTTGTGGTAAAAATTTGAGAATGTTTTGAACACTTCGACATGTACATTGTTTAGAAACTGAAACATCTCACGAGAAGATTCTAAGAATTTGAACTAATGTGACTATGTTTGAAGTCTTTCAGAATTTCAAATTGGAATTTGACTAAATTTTTTTCTATGGGTAATATACAACATAATTGATGACATGTTGAGTTTTGATTTTTTTTTACATTTTTTTGCTATTTTTAATATTTAATTTGATGAAAATGCTCTCTTTGCCGAGAGCCTGGATGATGGGTTCTCGGCAAAGAAATGACCTAGCCCACCACCGGCCCAACACAGCCCAGCGGCCCAAACTTTCCTCTCTCTCCCGTATATAACACCACTGCCCCCCTAACCCTAACCCGTCGCCCCTCCCCCTCCCTCTCTCCAGCCGACCGCCGTCGTCGCCTCCCTCCTCTCTCTCTTTCGGTCCACGCCGCCGGGGCCCTATCCACACCGCGAGGGCCCGCCCGCGCGCCCCCCTCCTCCCCCCTCCGCTCGCCCCTCACCTTGTGGCGGGGAGCGGCGGCGGGACGAGGCGCGGTGGCGGTGGATACGCCCGCCGCACTCCTCCCTCCCGGAGCGGCCTCCCTTCCGGCACCACCTCATCCTCCTTCAGATCCGTCACCAACTTCCCCGCGTGCGGCTTCCCCGGTGCGGCTTCTCCAGCACGGCTCCCCCAGCGTGGCTTCTCCGGCGTGACTCCCTCGGTAGGCCAGCATGGGACCTCTGGTGCGGCGTCCAGTTCCAGGCGCGGCTGCCCCGGCGGATCTGAGTGTGGCGTCCCTCCCAGGGTCTCTCCCCCTCCCTCTATCTCATATGGCTCTAGATTCGGTGGCGGTCTTGCTGGTGGCGGGCGGTGGCGGTGGCGGCGGCGATGGTGGTGGCGGTGCTGATGTCCGCGATGCTAGTGGTGTTGCAGGTGGCGGGTGGTGGTGGTGCAGGTGGTGGTGGCGGCGGCGAGCGGTGCCGGTGGTGTTGCTAGTGGCCGCGTGCCGGTGGCTTGTGGCGGCGGCATGGGGCCACGGCGGCCGGCCGGTGGGCCCGCTGTCCTGGCTATTTACTTTTTTTGTTTTGAGAAATAATCTGTGCTGAGAGCTATCTGAGCTCACGACACTCATGTTCCATGGGGCCTGGACCTGGCTCTCGGCATAGAGCTCTTTGCCGGCCAGGCAGTGCCGAGTGCACTGTGCCGAGGGCTTCCTCTCGGCACAGGCTCTGCCGAGTGGAATCGTGTCTGTGCCGAGAGCATCTCGCTCTCGGCAAAGCCTGAAAATCCGATAGTGTATGAAAGTAATTTTCAAGACAAATCTATTTATATGATTTTCACATTTTCAAACATAACGACTTAAAAGTTATTCATGATTTATATTCCCAATATTTGACTCAAACCTTGTCCAAAACAACTTCTAATAGGGAACCGGAGGGAGTATGCAGAAAAGTTGTCAATGAGAAATTGAGAAGTTGTATCGAGAAACTGTAAGTTGTGCATAAAAGTTGTGTGAACAAGTGAGGGGAATTGGAAAATTAGCTAATCCTAATGGAGTATTTCATTTTTTATGTTTCCAAGATAACCACATAAGCACTACGAAAATGAAATTATATTTGTAACTCCCTTTACAATGCAAAATTTCATAGTACGGTTTAATATGCACTACATGTAAGACAGAAATGTTGGTTACATAGATTAATTCTCTCTCACCTCTCTTCTCATTAATTAACTGCCACATCATAAAAAAATGCTGACATAACACCCTAATTAATGTGCATGAAATCTCAATGAATAGCCTCACAACCTCACATCCAGCATGGACCTCACAGCCAGCATGGTAGGAAAGAAGAAAAAAGACCCCCTCCTATTCATGTACAGCATGCAGATGATGTTAGTAATCAGAAAACTAAAATCAGTAAGGCAGTCAAGCCTTTTTGTCCCTTCTCCACTGGGTCCGTGAATTGAGAGTATACATGAAAGGCAAAATAGTCAACTAGTCGTTGAACTCTTGCTCTCGGATCAACTGCGTCCTCTAACTCTCAAAAGTTGCGGTGTGATCCCCGAACTCTTGTATTGTGATTCTATTCAGTCCCTCATCCTAGATGGCTGTCCACATAGACATCTCTACCCCTAAAGAGCCCGTAAGGGCAACGTCACTAGGCAGAACCACGGCTCTACCGGCAGAGCCACTGCCTCGTGCCGGCAGGTGGGCCCGTGCACCCGCGACGACGTGCGTTGCTGCCCCGAGTGTAGGCGGTGGCCATGCTCAGACGCGCAACACCCGCCCCGCCCACCACCGGAGGCGAGGCCCTCGTTCCGCCCGTCGGCGTCACTTGCCTCCACCCCCGCTCTACCGCCGGAGATTACCCGCGACCCGCGTTGGATCCCGCAATGCCAAGATGCCTC
Source organism: Cenchrus americanus (assembly GCA_947561735.1). NCBI lineage: Eukaryota > Viridiplantae > Streptophyta > Magnoliopsida > Poales > Poaceae > Cenchrus > Cenchrus americanus. The sequence goes on from OX387240.1 coordinate 202,132,733, forward strand.
CCGTCGACCCCCGCAGCGGTCGTGCCCTCCCCGTGCACCGTGCCTCGACAAGCCCATCCGCCGCGCCGGGTGACCGCCGCGGGGGTGTGACGGGAGGAATTTTGAAATTTAACCCTATCTTCGAGAGCCTCACTCCATATAACCCTCGGTTCGCAAGCCTTTCGAAATTCGAGGCACGCGAACTCTTCCATTTGGGGGTTTTTTGCTCTTTTCCATCATTTTGTGATTTTCTTTCTCCTTTTCCATAGCCAACCCGACTGAATGGACCATTTTGCCCCTCACAGTGGGTCATCTTCAACCTCTGCTCGGTCGTCGCCGCTTGTCCTGTGGCCAGCGCTCGTCCTCGTCGCCGGGGCCTGCCGTCGCTGCTCAACCCCAAGGCCACACAGATGGCTTGGCGGGCGCATCGGGCCGCCTCTCGGCCTCCCCTGGGAGATGAGGCAGTCAGGTCTGTGACTCCCGTCGGTGGTGGCGGCAGCCTGTGGAGTGAGGGTCCCAACCACCAGGGACAAGGGGCGCTGGAAACTAGGGACAGTAGAGGGCGCGAGCGGGATCGAGGGCACCGCTAATGAACCCACCCGAGGTCGAGATGGAGTCGCTGCCCAGCCTCTGCTTCTGCCGCCGCCATGGCCGGCCTGTCCAGCTCCAGCATCTCCTTCTCGCATGGCCTCAGTGGCGTTGGGCCGTTTCTACAGCCCCTCGTCTGGCACTCATCCCCGGCGGCCGGGACTCTCACGCCACGGGCGGCAGGAGCCGCGGACCAGGCCCCATGGCGCGGTCGTCGGTGGGGAGCAGTTCGAGATCCGGAGGTTGAAGATGACCAAATGGGTCCCACACGTCGGTGATGGAAGGAGCGGATAGGGGTAGGGGCAAAATCGTCCGTTCACGTGGTTTGGAGAGGGAACAGAAGAAAGAAAATCGTGAAATCTAGTAAAGGAGTCGAAAACCCCCAAATCGAAGAACTTTGCATGCCCGGGGTTATATTTTGAAAGGCTTGCGAACCGAGGGTTATATGGCGTGAGGCGTGCGAACTTAGGGTTAAATTTCGAAATTCCTCGGGATCGGGGCAACGCTTCCCATATCCCGGATGCGGATCGTGTTGGTGGCTCCTCCTTGGAGGTGCGGGCAAAGCGCATCGAGCCATCGAGGCACTCTCCCTCGCCCCCGGCGGAGGACGATAGGTGATCGACCGCAAGCGCCAAGCGCGCCAGAGCTAGGGTGGGGGGTTGGAGGAGCGAGGGTGCGGGGAGGGTGCATCTACTCGAAGGTCGAGCTCCTCCCCGTTGCCGTTGGCCGTCCTTCTCGGAGCTTCGGCACCGTGTGTCACCGGCCGCCCGTAGCTTGGGCTCTCCCGCGGCACAGGCCGAGTGATGGCGAGGATCGAGAGGAGTTATGCAGCCTTGAAGAGGAGGTCGAGCCAATCAACATAGGGGCCAATCGGCGCATCGAAGCCGAAGAGGAGTCAACGCAGCACCGCAGCTGCCGGTAGCGCGAGCACAACACGAGTAGCCGCAAGGCCGGAGCGCCGGCCGGCCGTCGCTACGCGTGAGTGAGGTGGTGAGGTAGGAGCGCAGTGGTGCCAGAGAAGCGCGTGGGGGCAGCCTGCCCGCAGCGGCCAACAAGGCCAGAGAAAGAGCATCGTTGACTCCATTGTGTGGTGGAGGAAACGGATAAGGAAGACCATGGAGAGAGAAGCGGTAGAAAAAATAAAAGGAGAGAAATTAGCGAGGGAGGGAGAGAGAAAAGAATAAAAGAAATGGAAATGGAAAATAGATTGATAATTTATCTATATTATTAATCATTTTCATTACATATGAATTGCCTAATGGAAAATAGATTGATAAATTATCTAAATTTGAAGATTTTACTCCTTTGTAAAAATACACAATCATCTAATTCCATAGAGTAAGCCAACGGACTAGCTAAAATTCTTCCACCATACATGTAGGTCCCACCTGTCATCTTTTATCCTCTCCACCGCAACCATCTCCCTCTCCTCTCTACTCTGCTCCCGACAACTCTGCCTCCCCCCCAACCAGCCCCTCCGTCCCTCCCTCCCCAGTGATGCCTACCTCCCCGGCGGTGACTCCCTCGCCGGATGGCCGGAGCTAACGCAGCCAAACAACCCGCGAGCACGCCCCCCGAGCGCGTGTGCGCAAGCGCTACACCAGAATTAGGCTGTGGAGGAGAGGGTAAGTGAAGGTCTGGAGGTACCAGGGAGGACCTGGCGTCCGGAGCGTCATGGGCTGTTTCTACTCTGCCATTGCGGCCACGAAGCTAAAGATACTTCGGCACGGCAGCCGTAGCACCGCTGCCGTCATCCCTGTAGTGCACCACGACTGTCGTCATCCCTGTAGTGCGCACGAGGTGGACGGGGGTTGTGCTCGCCATGCATGGCAGACGAAACACTGTAGTACCCAAGCCGTCGTCGAGAGCGCCACCGGTGATTCGAGGTGCACCGCCCCACGCCACAAGCTCCACTGCCCAGCGCTTCACGTCCACTGCCTAGCTCTGATGCCTCACCTGCTGCTTGTGCCTAGCGACGACAGGAGGGGCTTCGACGTCCCCAGCGATGATCGCGTCGCTGGCGGGAGGGAGGGAGCACAAGAGGGGCTCTGATGTGTCGGCGCCTTGCCTGCTACCCTTGCCCGGTGATGGCAGGAGGACTGCGACGGGAGGTTCTTGGGTGTGACGACACCTTGAGAAGAAGGGGTGATTTGGCGTGAAAAAAGAACGGGAAGAATCGAGCCCGCAGATTTCGGCGTTTTCGCGAGGCGGACTGCCTCGCCATACATCGCGAGCAGAGGGGGGATAATGGCGAGGAGGTTGCGAGTTTCTTTTTTTCGAGCCTATTGGAACACCTATTTGGACGTGTTTCTTTATTTTTTTTACCAATAGAAAACCATATGAAGGATCTTTTGGAGTTGCTATGTACAATAGACAACATTGCCTCAATATTTTTTGCAATAGAGAAACGTTCTGAGAGATTATGTAACACTGATCATACATTGACTCATGTTGAGCAGTGTTTTTTCCTAAATTTCCATGACAGCAGACAGCTTGTGTAAATGTGGATGGAAAAGGTTATAACTAGAAGGTTGGAACAATGTGTCGTATGCTACATCTCATAAGTGACTGTGCAATGCGCTACACCATACCACTTGTGTTTGTCATCACTATGTCTCCATATGTATATGTATATGTATGAACGTTGGTGCGGAACTGAAAACAATTCATGATTATTTTGACATTTATATTATGCAAAAGTTGATACTTAGGGATCCTATGGCCATAACATAATGTTACTAATATCAATATCATGTTTTTATGTTACAATTTTTTTTAAACCCGTAGAACGTACGGGCACAATCCTAGTGCCACATCAAAACGTTCAGTTAACCGAGGTGAACAATAACCATTGAAAATTTCCTCCCTCTTTCCTTGTCCAAAATGGTATCCAAATCACCTTCAAATTTTATGATTTTTTTGTAATGATATAACAAATGAAGATGAACCTATTTTGCGTAAAATAAAATATATAGCATTTAATATATCAAACTAAAATTCACCAAATTATGCTAGTTATCTGAATTTTTATGGCATAAAAAGGTTTCCAAATATTAATTAAAAATGCTTAATAATTCGACTGTGAGATGAAGTAATTTATAAATTAATATTTATTCCACCAGCGGCGCGTGCATGGTGTGCCTCGGCAAGGTGGGACAACGAGATGGCGAAGCGGCTGCCGGCGTGCCGGTATTTGTTCCATCAGTAGTGCATCGACATGTGGCTCCACGGCCACCCAACGTTCGCGGACTGCCATTGCAGCATCTTCGCGTTGGGACTACACTGCATCGCTGCAACAACTTTGTACGACAGCACGAAGTCACCCCACCAATAGTATGACCATTCCAGGTGATAACGGCACATCAACTGCCTCCGTAGCCGCCCCACCTTTTGGGTACACCCTTACACCTTTGTGTTTGTTCATGTTTAATAGTAGTTTAATCATGAACATGTTTATATTTAATAGTTATTTGAATATGAACACATGCACATATTTTATTTCACTCCCGATGAACATATTGTTGAAATATCTATTTAATTGCCAAATTAAAATATATCGAAATCTAGCCTATTACTCCCTTCTTCCTAAGATACAAGGCGCGACTCAAAAATCTCAAAGACCAAGGTGGGCAGCATTATGCAATTCCGCATATGAAGAAGGGAACATTGGAGAGAATTGGTCAACTTCCAGTAAGACTACAAGTAGAGAAGGAAATTTATGAAGAAGTAATGCAGTTCATCACTGCGTAGCTTACAAAATGTCTCTTTTTTCGAATTACACAATACATCAGAGACACTCACAACGCACGCACACTCATCTCTATGAATACACACATGCAAACCCTACCCCTAGGAGCATTTTCGAAGAATGTTCCGGCAAATCCTCAAGATTGACGAAGTCATCACAAACGCCTCACTGTCGACGGGAACGTTGCCTACCACTGAAAGCACAAACGCCGTTAAATCCTGAGAATCGCTCCCACGGGGAGTTGAACCAAGGACCTGAGGTGCTACCGAGGCTCTTGTAACCACTAGGCTAAATGCCCTTTCGCACAGAATGTCTCTTTTTGTTTGTTCAGTGAACTAAACTGCATGTAACCGATTACATCATGTGACCATTTAGATCATTCATGCAATTCAGGAAAACTAGGAAACCAAATTATGTACATCATAGGACGAACGATTGCAAGGGTCTTCTCATATTTTCCCCTTTCCTTTTCTCTTTCGACAACAACAGCTGCAGCAACGCTAGCTTCTTCCTCGACGTCCTCAAATGAGTCCGGGACATATGTGTCACCGGCTAGTGAGTCAGATTGTGTTTGTATCAATGTGACTAGAAGTAGCTTGACAAATTTTAGTTACTTCGAGAGGCTAATTTGTCAAACACCTTTGATTAAAGGGTGACTAAATTTAGTTTAGTCTATAGTCACTCCAGACCCAACTAAAAGGACTAAAAGCCCAATCTATTTCCTCATTAGAGCAACTCCAAGAGTCTCTCTAAAATCCACTAAAATCCACTAGTTAAAATCCCGATTTAGCTAGTATGTAAAATGAAATAGCTAGCAAAAAGTTGATGAAATCCAACAGACACACTAAAATCAACTCTCCATATGTTCCATCGATAGTGGGTCCCGCCTGCCATACTCATGTACGAGGGGATACCTAGTCACCAACCACTAGCCAAAGATAGCTAGCGGGGCAACAGATTTAGCTAGTCAGGATAGCTAGTTGGGCAGATAGCTAGTTCGTTGGAAGAGCTTTTTTTAGAATTTTTTCCAAAATTTAGCTAGCCAAGTCATTTTAGCTAGTCTCTTGGAGTTGCTCTTAATGTCGACCAGTCCTTATCGAGCGCCCAGCGCCCCCGCGTCCCTTCTCCTCATGCAACGAGCGAGCACGACCACCTCGCTCCCCACCTCCGCCGTCGGCCCACCGCGCACCCCACCGCCGCCCGCACGTGCCCCTTCTCCTCCTGCGATGGGCGAGCAAGGTCGCGACGCTCCCCTTCTCGACAGACAGCCCACCGCGCTCCCCTCCTCTGCATGTTGTGGTTGTCACCGTCGACAATCGCCTCGCACCGAAGCACCCGGTCCCCACCGCGTATGAGGACTCCCACGTGGCGCTTCGGTGGGCATTGGTCGCGTCTGACCCATGGCTCACCGCGCACGGTGACTTGTCCCGCGTGTTCCTGGCCGAGGACCACGCGGGCGTCCGCCATGCCACCGCAGGCGGGGGCATCAAGCTCATCCACCCGTGATTTTGGATCAAGGAGCCCATCGGCGTGGAGCCGCAGGGCGCCACCGTGAAGAAGATCCAGAAGGGCATGTGGGAGGTCAGCGGCGAAGGCACCGAGGCGGCGGAGTGCTCGGCGAGGGAGGGAGAGGGGGAGGGAGCAGACGGCCGCATGCAAGTCGCCCCCTACGCTGGGAGAGAAGAGGAAGGGAGGAGGCGCGGCGCATGCTCCTCAGGACCGCCGCCGGGCACACCCGCCGCCCCGCCGTGCTCCCATCGACCGGCTTGTTGGTAGCTGCTGGAGAGGAGAGATAAAAGGGAGGGAGAGAGAACAATTAATGCTAAAAACAATTAATGCTGACTAATTTTAGTCACCCTCCAAATAGGGACAGACTAAAAGGTTTTGGTCTGACTAAACTTTAGTTGTGGGACTAAAGGGATCCAAACACCCTCCCAGTGATGTAGCGTATGATGTCGAAGTCCTTGGCGCCATGATCGACATCGAACTTTATCGCGAGGGGAGAACTGTTGGCTTGTTGCTGCATGCAGATGTCATCTTGATAAGTTCCCTTCGCAAGCTGTCGCGCGCAGATTGCACGAACAAGAAACGCTCGAGCGCGGTGGAGCTCGAGTTGCGCTTGGCGTTGCATGCATCAGGAACGCATGCATCGAGCGCGCACTACATGTCGAGCATCTCCAGGAGTTTGCCAAATTTTACTTGGCATATCTTGTGTTTTGCCAACTTCTAAAAAGATATACCAAGTAAAAAAGGAGTTCATCTCCAACGATTTGGCATAATTCACTTGCCAAACCTAGATCTAACATCAAGAATCCCGAGAGAAACAAAATTATTTTTATTCCCTTCCACCTCTTAAAAACTTACATCATGAATCCTTCTCTATTTTTTGTTTTTTTTCACCCTCCCACCTACAGGGAAACACCGATGGCAATCACTATCCGCTCGCACATATATGTGTGTGGGGAAGTGAGTTTTGCCAAGTTCTATTTTTGTCAAGTTGGTTTGTCAAACTGTTGGAGGCCAATTTTTCTTGTTTTGCCAAAATTATATGGATGTCAAATTGGTTTGTCAAACTGTTGAAGTTGCTCTTAGTCGCTTGAGCTTGATCTATCACATGCAATAGAGAAGTGAGAGAGAGAGGAGCTCACATGCAAGAGAAGTGTGAAAGAGGGGAGGCCAACCTTGAGAGATGCATGCAAGAGTAGTACTACTCGGACTAGATAGGAGAGAGAGGAGGAGGGGAGAGATGCATGCATGGTAAGAATAACGTCGTCTAAACAGGAGGGAGTGCGATAAGAGGAGTCCAACGGTCCAAGCAATAAATCCGCACAGAGAAACAAGTCACACATGCGAGGTTGAAGAAGCCGCGCCTTGTATCGTGAGACAGTTCAAAAAAGTGGTTGCGCCTTGTAACTTTGGACGGAGGGAGTATCTAACAGAGTCGTGAAAAAATATACGTTGGGACACGTGTTGTAAGAGAAGATGTGACTCGATGGTGAATAGTGAATTAGAAGCGGAAAGTGGGCAGACTAAACAAGAATGCTTTTTTAAAACTGAACAAGAAGATGTGACTCTGCCATCTGTTATCTGGCGTTCAGTCCTGTACTGCAATCAGAAACAAGCTGTGCTTTTTCCATCCATCAAGTTGGCACATGATCCATTGACCATGGACATGTTGTTAGTTGTCTGGTAGTTTACTGCATCGCATCTTGATCGAGTTTTTTTTGTTTGGGTTGCTGGACTTGTGCTTGATCATGGAGCACAGGCGGCTGTGGGCTGGTTACTCGGTCAACTATTCGACTCCCATACAGTCTATGAGATGTAAACTACTGTCTCGATCCCACAACTATCGGCCGTTATGCATTTCCGAATTCAGGTCTTTCAATTTGGAGAAAAGGGAGGTCAACTCTGCATTTCTGCAACACAATGACATAGCTGTTCGAGGATGCAACAAGGCAGCAACCACTTGAACCACCACAACAGCATGTTGTTTGGTTAAAGGGGTTTATAATAAGCCATGCCACATTGAATGTTTTGATGTCATTTAGGAGGATTAAGAATAATTAAGTTACGAAACTAACTGTGTAAGGTCTAGACTTTCTGCGAAACAAATATATTGAGCCTAATTAATTCATAATTGGCATCACATGGACTAATCATGATCTAATGAGATTAAAAGATTTGTCTCAGAAGAAACATCGAGGTTATGAAATTTGTTGTTATTAGTCTACATTTAATACTTTTTAAGATGTGCAAAGAACGTTTTTATTAAGAGAGAGAAAGTTATAACACATGTGCACACAACGGTACAGCTGGGACAAAGGATTAGAGGGTTTTTTTACAACAAGCATTCATTAAAAGTTAGCAGCAAGATGCTGCTAGAACCATTACAGAGTTAATGGTTACAAATTGGAGTGCATTCCGAAGCGGGCACCCTTGAATATGGTAAGGATTAGTACATGAAACTGGGGAAGAGGGCTGAAAAGAAAGCAAACTATGAAGTGCTCTTCTTGCAAGTGAATCAGCCATCTGATTTTGAGTTCTTGGAATCTTGCACACCGTATAGGATATAGTCAAAGAATCTTGAATAATAGAAGAGAAGACAGGAAGAAGAGAGATTTTACACCCAAAAAGCCAGCAAGCAAAATTAGTCAGCACCCAAAAAGCCAGGTCTGGGCCTGCGCCAAGATTGCCAGCACTATCGGCACGAGCCTCCCTGTCGTGCGCACGTCTGTTGCGCTCCTTCCAAGTGAACAAGCGACCTCGATTAACTACTTCCTGACCGAGCACCTACATGTAGCAAGAGTTTGGGACCTGTCTGGCCGTCGCGAGAGTCTGTAGAAGGACATGTCTCAAACCAAACACGTTTTTCTTAGTCGGCTGATTACCGCTGCCAATCTCCCTACTGAATGCTACACGCCTACACCTACAATTTCCTGCAGCTGAACGCCATGTCGATGGAAGGCGCCAAGATCGTCACCAGCTTCCTGCAGATTCTTGTCTTGGTCCTGCCATTCCTCTCCGTCACCACGACCGCGCTTCCTTCGTTCCATCCAAGCTTGCCGTCGTCCATCCGTGACGGCGACAGCGGTGTTGCCGGGCAGCTGTACAGAGGTGCCTCCTTCTGCGACATCCTTGACAAATTCACTACCGTCGACTATGTCCGCCTGCCGCTCGTCCCAAACTGGAGCTGCAACTCGACGGAAGAAGTCTGCAGCCGACCCGGGCCGTTCGACGCCGGCGGCCGGGCCGCGAGCATGGCGTTCTATCGCGCCGCTGTCACGGTCCAGAACCTCCGGTGCGATCGAGGTTCCGGCGCGGACGGCAAGGCGGCGGCGAAGGTGTTGGCCGTGTTCCGGTTTGTGGCGCCGTGGGAGGACGAGGCCGCGTCGACGAAGCAGGCCGGCCTGAGCGACGCGACGCTGTGGGCCGAGGGCGAGTGGAGCGCGTCCACCGGCCGGCTCCAGATGGCGGCGTGCCTCGGCGCCGGCGAGGACGAGGAGGCGTGCCGCTACCGCGTGGCCCTGCACGTCCCCACGGTGTTCTCCATCACCCGCCGCGCCATCATCGTGGGAGACATAACCGCCGCGGATGGCAGCCACACCCCGCTGTCGTTCCAGCAGCGCGTGAGCGCCAGACAGGACTGGCACCAGTTCGGCCGCGACGGCGAGGCGGTTCCTTTGGCGTACCGTTACACGAAGGTTGAACGGGCCGGCGATCTCCTCCGGCGGAGAAGACCGTCGATATTTCGCGACAACTTCATCTCGAGGTCACTGCTGAGCTACCCAAAGCTCGACGGCGCTGCCCACCACTTGGTAAGCCTCTCCAACCTCGCTGCCGACATTGGTTATCTCGGCTTGCAATCCGTGCCGTCGAAGTTGCCATTCGTGCCAGACTGGATACAAGAGGAGCCGTTCAATATTGACTTCGATATACTCTCTGTTGGCACCCTCGTCGGAAGCTACTCTCCCTCATTTAGTAAATGTAGTAAATGTGCCGGCGGTATGCCGGAGAAACACATTGATAGAGTCCATGGCGTGGGGAAGCATCATGTAGTGAACGTGTCTGCCGAGCTCACGGCAATCAGGATGTACCTCAGTCCAGTTCAGGTGATGTCGGTGGAGGGCGTGTACAGCCTGGAAGATGGGCGAATGCACCTGATCGGCTGCCGGAGCGTCCATGCCCCATGGCGAGTCTTGGCGAGGAGCAGAGACCTCGAAGACGGGATGGACTGCTCCATAGAGGTGACGGTGGAGTACCCGCCGACGACGATGCGGTGGTTGGTCAACCCGGTGGCGAAGGTCACCGTCGCCAGCACGAGGGGGGACGACGATCCGCTGCACTTCGCCACGACGGAGCTCCAGTCGATGCCGTTCTTGTATCGCAACGTGCGGGGCGAGCTGACGGAGACCACCTTGGAGAATCTCCTCTGCGCCGCCATGCTGACGATCACCGCCGCCGCCGTCGGCGGCCAGCTGCGCCACGTCAGATCCCACGCCGACGCCGCGCCGTACATCTCCCTCGCCATGCTCGGCGTCCAGGCTCTCGGCTACGGCGCGACGCTGGTCACGAACACCAAGATGCTTCCGGCGTGGCCGAGGCTGAGCTACGTGTTCTACGCCGACCCCCTGGAGTGCGCCGTGAGGGCGCTCACCCTCGCCGCGCTCCTCCTCACGGCGTGGCTCGCGCACAAGGTGTGGTCGTCGAGGGCGCGGGCGCGGGCGGTGCTGTCACCGCTCGAGCCGGGGCGCGTGCCGGGGGACGGCGCGGTGCTCCTGTGCAGCCTCGTGGTGTATCTTGGCGGCCTTGTCATCGTCCACGCCGTGCACCAGCTGAGCACTACCCATGGCGCGTCAGCGACGGCGACTACGCCGCCATCCAAGGGGAACCACGCAGAAGCCGCCGAGGTGATGCCGCCGTCGAACATGTTCTTGTGGGGCGACGTCACCGAGCGGTAGGTCAACGCCGTGAAGGAGTGGTTCTTGCTGCCGCAGGTCGTCGGCAACGCCATCTGGCGCATCAACTGCAAGCCTCTCGCGGCGAGGTACTACGCCGGGGTCACTGCCGCGTGGCTGCTGCCGCATGTCTACGGATACCTCCGGCCACCTTACCCCGGGGCTCTCTACTACCACTCGGAGGCTGCTGCCATGGTGGTTCCGAGCATTGGAATCATGCTAGCTCTCCTGGTTTTTGTGCAGCAGCGATGGAACTGCAAAATTGTTGGCTGGGCGACGAGGACGCAGAGGAATAAGCTGCTGCTGCACGTCTCTTGAAGGATTTAAGTTACCTAGGAGTATACCACGCTGCTCCTATCTCTTGGATTCTGCTGCTACCTCCAGTCTTGACTGAGTTTCAACAGCGCTCAAAGCTACCGGTGAAAACAATTGGAAAGAATCAGAAACCAAGTGACCTCGACGGATACGATACTTAGTCAACCGAAAATTTCTCATGTTTTCTCAATCAATTGTAATGTGATAAATATAAGAGAAATTTCACTATATGATACCACTAAATGAAAGTATTCTTACTCGACATAAAAAACTTTGAACTTCCATATCTGAACTGAACTTTTATTCCTCATTTGATGACACTGCCGTCTGCGGGTTCCGTTAGTTAACTCTATTAACGATAAATCGTAGATTCCCCCTCCTATTTTCTTGATCAAAATAATATCCAAAAACCTTCAAAAGTTATGAAACATTTTTATGATAACAGATAGAGCCGGAACCCATTTTGCAAAAATCAAATATATAGCCGTTAACATCTTAACTAAAACCCACAAAATTATGCTTCTTCAAAAGACTATTTGAATATTTATGGCATAGAAAAATCCATAAAAATCTTTAAAATTCGATTATGGGACAAAGTAATTTACAAAATGAATATTATCATAAGTGACTAGGAGAAGTTTGTATTTATTAACAAAAACATATTTCTTATTCAAACTCACACTTTTTTCATCAAAGGCATTGTCCAGCTTACAATAAAGCGCTCTATTTGTGGTGCTAACTCTACTAAACAACTCTATACCAAACTTATCGCAGCTGGAGATATTTGCAATTATACCAGTATCAAAATCAGGCCTTGCTACTTTGCCATTTCGTAAAATGGATTCACAAAATTGCCATTATGAAATAGAGGTGTACCGCTATAATGCCTTCTGTGACGGTAATACCCTCACCCTTCCCTTTCCTCAGCCCACCCACACACTGCGCCGCGCCGCCACATCCTCTTTTTCTCCCTCCGTCGGTTGAGCGCTCTACGCTGGGTCATCGGCCGCCCTACGAAGCTCCGCCGCCTCCCCTCTCGATCTCCACCTGCAACGGAATTGAGCGCCGCACCCCTACCTTGCCCTCTCCCCAGCGGCCGCGACGCCTGACGTCGCCTGGTGTTTGCTCACGGGCAGGAAGGGGACATCCGCCGGCTAGCCGGAGGGTCCGCGCTCGCGCCTGCGCCCGTCGTCCATGGACGCGGCGGATGCGCCGGCCGCGAGGAGGGAGAAGGGGAGCAGGGGCGGTGGTGTATGGCTGGGGCGGGAGGATGAGCTCCTCCGCCGCCTGGTGTTGCTAGCTCACTGCCGCTCCCGCTTCGACCGGGGAGAAGGAGGGCGCAGTGGGAAGGAGGGTCGCCGCCGTCGTGCCTCACGGACGCCGGCTGGAGGAGAGGTGGAGAGTGAGAGAGAGGGGGATGGGGTGGCGCGACGAATAAGGAGGAGCAGGATGCGGCCAGCGGGTGGGTGGGTTGAGGAAGAAGAAGGCGAGGGCATTATCATCACGAAGGCATTGTAGCGATGTGGTCGTGTTTGATAATGTCATTTTTGCGAATCACTTTTGCAGGATAGCAAAGTAGTGAAACCCACTTTTGACACTGGCGCGATTGCAAATCTCTCATCACGGCTGCTATCCTACCACCGCCTACCATACTTCCAAATGCAGCGACCACGACAGGCCCAATGCCCCCGCACGGCCATCACTGCAACGGATGGAGGTTACTTCACATGCCCACACCATTGCGGATCACCACCGCCGCTGCAGGCCACCAACCAACAAATCAGCCCCCGTGGGAGGAGTAGATCAGGTGAGGAGGGCTGCAGATCTAGCCTCGGGTGGCTAACTCCGTTTGGGCGGCCGAGGAGGTCACTAGACTGTCGCACTACCGGAAACCAAGCCTTCGCCGAGAGTAAAAATCTTTGGTGAGAGCCTCCGCTTGGGCTCTCGGTGAAGAGCTCTTTGTCGAGAGTCAAAAAAAATTCTCGACGAAGACCAAAATTCTCGGAGAAGAATTCTTCATCGAGAGAAAAAAACAAAACTCTCGGCAAAGAATTCTTCGCCGAGAGCATTTCCTCGACTCTTGGCAAAGAAATTTTAAAAAAATCACTTTTTCACCTCCAAACTTTTTCTATCCTCAACATGCAGTTATACAAAGGATATGTTCAAATTTGACACAATTTTATCTCTGTTTGCTATATGTAAAATTTTTACTTAATTCAAGGTAATTTTTTCGAAGTCGTCCGATATGAATTGCAAGTGCATGGAATCATAGAGTAAAGTTGTTGGAAAAATGAGATTCATGTTCATGAGACATATCTAAGACCATGTACATGAAATGAAACTAAATTTCAAACATTTTGTTACCTGATCATGATGAAGATCGTGTTGTAGAAAGGTTTTTAAATTGTATAAAATTCAAATGAAGTTTCAAAATCACGAATTTTGTCGAGCACTCATTATATCATATATCGAGGTTGTGGTAAAAATGTTGAGAATATTTTTATCACTTTGACGCGTACGCTGTTTAGAAATCGGAACATGTCACGAGAAGTTTCAGAGAATTTGAACTAATGTCATTAGGTTTGGTACATTAGAGAAATCTAAATTTGAGTTTAACCACAACAACTTTTTTATAACAATATACAACATATCTAGTGTCATGTTAAGTGTTGAAATTTTTCACACATTTTTGCTATTTTTAAATTAAATTTGGTGAAAATATTAGGCTCCTTCGCTGAGAGCCGGTCCACGTGGCTCTCGGCAAAGGGTGAGGGGGCCACTACCGACAACAAATGGTCCAGTCGCGACCCGTTTCGGCCCACCATCCTAAAATCCCCGGCGTCTACTTATACCCCGAGCCCCCTCCCTCTCCCCAACCCTAATCGCCCCCACCTCTCTCGGCTGCCTCCTCTCTCCCACCGATGCCGCCTCCTCCTTCGTGGCCCCTCCGCATCCTCCCTCTAGATCTGCCGCCTCCCCCACCTCTCACTCCACCCGTAGATGTTGCCGCCTCCCTCCCTTCCATCGGTGCGGTGCGCGCGCCCCCTCCTCCCCCCTCCGCCTGCCCCTCACCTCGTGGCGAGGAGCAACAGCGGGCGCGGTGGCGGCGGATTCGGCCCCCGCACGCCTTGACCTCCCGGCGGCGTAGCCTCAACCTCCTCCCGCCGCAGCGCGACGCGGCCTCGGCCTCCTCCCGACACGGCGCGGCCTCGGCCTCCTCCTAGTGTGGCACAGATCCAATGGTGGTGGTGGTGGTGCGGCGGATCTACAAGGCGTAGCTCCCCCGATAACGAGGTCCGGTGGAGGTGGACCGTCCTCCCCCTCTTTGTTTTCTTGTGCGGCGACAGGCAGTGGTGGTGGTGTTGCAGGCGGCGGGGGCGGTGGTGTTGCAGGCGGTGGGGGTGGTGTTGCAGGTGGCCGCGGCGGGCGACGGTGGTGGTGTTGCATGTGGCGGGGGCGGCGGCGGTGGTGGTGGCAGCGGTGGTGGGGGCCAGGGTGGGCGGCTGGTGGGCTCACGACGGTGGGTCGGTGAGCTCGGGTCTAGGACTTTTTTGTTTTATGAAAATGTCTTCACTGAGAGGTAGGTGGGCCTCTCGGCACATGTCCACCGAGAGGGGTTCCGCCTGCTCTCGGTGAAGACACCTTCGCCGGTAGAGTTGCACCGAGAGGCCTTCGCCGAGAGGATGCTCGCTCTCGACGAAGGCTCGAAATCCGGTAGTGTTGGCCAGGTCACGAGCACCTGCACCATAGAGAGGACTTCGCTGCCATCTTCCTTGCATCCGACGGGCTTCCGTCAATAAAAAACACTTTTTCTGATGTTGTTAAACCTGAATCTTACTCTTTTTTCTGTTTGGGTAATGCATCTTTCCTCCTGGGGTGATGCATGTTTCCTCCTCGAATCAAACATTCTGCTATCCCGCAGGAAAAAGATATGAATTCTGCTATTCTCGCAAAAAAAAGAGACATTTTGATATTCGACACTAAATTCGTACACCTATCAAAATTTGACACTCCTATCACAATAGGAGGTGGAACCACTACGACGACTTGTTCGTTCGGCTTATCGGCCACCGGCGAACAATACTTTTCTCTCTCGAACAAACCAAACCAAAGAATCGGCCAGGCGATCTTTTCTCTCGGAACAAATCGGCACCACCACCACCAAACGAACAAGCTCCGAGTCATTAACATGAGGTACTGCCGTAATGGTGCTTGCGAACTCAGGATCAGTATTTGAAATTTCTCAAAACAAAAAGGATTTTGGCATAGAAGAGATACTCCGCACTTGTCTCTACTCTCTACCAAGGGCATGACTGGTTGAGCGAAGTAGGCTGTCCAGACCTCATCCGAGACGGGACATGCACTTTAGGTGTGATTGGTTGCATGTTAGTAAGTTTCTTCTGCACCATTTCATTTAGTTGAGCTCCATCTCGACTCCCTTTGTATGTGAAGTTTGAGCTTCCCTCACGAGCAGGATGACTTGGTGCAAGCAAAACACAAAGGGCTTAGGTGTTAGTCCCTAGAAGCTTTGGTGCATGCATGCATCTAAACATGAGGTCGTCTCGTACCGAACCGGCAGCCAAACACAATCACTTGTACAAACTCAGGCAGCCGAGTTGGTTCGGTCCTGCACCATCTGACCATCCTTGATCGCCGGGCACGCAACAAATCACGCCCCAAGTCAACCACATGTAACCTGTTATCCCGTTCAATGTATAAGAAGTTTTCCTTTTGTAGTTTTGTGCTATCCCCATGATTCAATCAACTTGGTACAGATCCATCCTCGGTCTCTTGCGTAGCATCTTGTTGATCCCGGGGGATACGAAGCACATGAGCCCATCAGTCCATGTGGGCGGGTTCCTCGGTCAACCACCAAATTTCCTACGGTCAACTACCTCCAGCTAGCCCCGCAACATTAACACCGCCGACAGTTCAACATTTTTGATTCGTGGTGCCTCCTTGAGCACTCAAGGAGTCAACAAAATCTGCAATTGCCGCTGGGAATCTCCTTGCTGAATTCTACAGTTTCTCCTACAGACCAAACATCCATGGAAGCCGGCAGCAAGACAGTCACCAGCTTGCTGCTGAATCTCGCTGCCTTGCTCGTCTTGCCATGCCTAGCGGCCGCGGCCGTCTCCTCCAACCAGTCAGTCCATCCAAGCATGTCGAAAGCTCCCGTCCATCATGGCAAATCCCCGTCCGCCGACGTCGAGCGGCATTGCCAGTCCGTGCTCTCCTCAGCCGCGGAGCTCAGGTACGAAGATGCCGACAGCGACGGCATGCTGAAGTTCAAGCTATCGTTCGTAGATGGCGACTGGAGCCAGGACCCCGGCGAAGCTCCCCTTCTTCCGTCCAATGGAAGCTATGCCGATGCAGCGGCGGATGCGTCCTTCCTGCTGTTCGAGATAGGGGACATGGAACCACGGTGGAGAACTCGGACCGCCCTCAATGCCAGCGGGATCCTAAGCTTCACCTTCACCCGCAACAGCGGCTCCTCGCACATGGAACAACAAGAGTCGCCGGAGCTCGAGCTCCGACCAAGGATCGTCAGGCTCCTTATACTGTTCCAAGGTTTGTACACCGAGACGAAGTCGTCGGAGAGCGGCGGCGAGAGGGTGTTGTGCATGGTCGGACACACCGTTTTCCCCACCTGCAGCAGCAACCACACGGAAAGGGCCGAGAACCGTGGCTGCGACCGCACGTTCAAGCTACCCGTCGTTGACGATGGAAACATTCTGCTCGTGCTCCGGTACCCGAAGGCGACCTCGCTGACAACTCGCGCCGTGCGCGGCGAGATGACGAGCACGAGCGCCAAGTCCGATGCCGCCTACTTCGACACCGTCCGCTTGGTGTCGCAGCTCGCCTTCGGGTACAGCTCCGATTACCGATTCCAGCCAGATGATGCGGAGCTCGATGCCGTCGCTGTCACTGGGTGCGGCGACGACCCGTTCGTCCATGGCGACGACACCACGGACATAGAGAGCCTGAACAGCGGCGCCTCTATCTGCGACGTCATCTACCAATCCGGCCCCAACCGCCGGAATCAGATGATGGAAGTGATTCCAAACCGGGACTGCAAGGGCACCGACGCGTTCTGCAGCCCTGTCGGGCCGTTCGAGACCACCGGCCGTCCCGGCACGAGCACTACAGAGGACTCGGCGGCGTTCACCCGTTCCGCCGCCGTCGTGATGCAGGGCCTCAAGTGCAAGCCGACGTCCAGTGTCAGCGGCACGGCGGCAGCCGCGAGGGTGGCCGCCGTGTTCCGCTACGTGCCGCCGTTGGAGCACCGGCCCACGGTGGCGCGGCGGACCGGCCTGACCGCCATGACCATGTCGGGCGAGGGCGTGTGGAACGCGTCCACGGGACGGGCCTGCATGGTGGGCTGTTTCGGCGTCAGCGAGGAACCGTGCCGCCACCGCGTGACCCTGTCCGTCCGGACGGCGTTCTCCATGACTCGCCGCGGCTTCCTCATCGGACGGATAACCTCCATGGACGGGTGCTACGCGCCGCTGTCGTTCGAACAACGCGTGGACCCTAGATTTGGCCGCTACGGGGCGTCGCCGGCGGCGTCGCTGCGCATGTCGTACAGCTACACCAAGGTTGAGCAGGCTCGGGAGCTCCTCCTTAGGCGCAGCGAGCCATCTCGATTTCGTGACGGCTTTGTTGCAAAGTCGCTGCTCAGCTATCCGAACGTCGCCGGCGGTGACAATGACTTGGTGAGCCTCTCCAACCTCGCTGACGACCTTGGTCTCCGATTTCAGCGCGTGCGGAAGCCGTCGTTCGTGCCGGAATGGATCGAGGAGCCGTGCTTCCAACTCGAGATACTCTCCATTGGCGGCACCCTCGTCGGAAGCTACTCTCCCAAATTTCATGGCAGCAGGTCCGGTGCGTGGATCGAACTGCTTCGCAGACTCCTTGCCGTGGAGAATCGGCAGGTCCTGAACGTGTCCGCGGAGTTCACGGCAACCAGGAACTCCCTCGGTCCGATTCCGGTGATGTCGGTGGAGGGCGTGTACAACCCTGCGGACGGGCGAATGCACCTGATCGGTTGCCGGAACGTCGTCCGCGCGCCACGGCGGCGAGCCTTATCTGAGAGAAGGGACGACGACGACCTCGAAGACGGGATGGACTGTTCCGTGGAGGTGACGGTGGAGTACCCGCCGACGACGACGCGGTGGCTGCCGATCAACCAGACAGCGAAGGTCTCCGTGGCCAGCACGAGGGGGGAAGACGACCCGCTGCACTTCGACAGGATGGAGCTCCAATCGAAGCCCGTCGTTTGCCGTAACCGGCTGTGGGACGAGCTGGTGAAGCCGGCCTTGGAGGGGCTTCTCTGCATCACCGTGCTGTCGGTTGCTCGAATTGTTTTCGTGCCTGTTGCGTTCTTTCAGCTGTTGGGATGGATAGTCGTTCTTTGAGATCCACCCATCCGTAAATGGCTTCTGATGCAGAGTAATCGCATTGTAGGCTGATGCCGGCCGAGACGGTGAGAGCGTGACAAATTCCTCGCATCTGTAAACTCTAGCTAATCCTCGTTTTAAATTTGCAGCGAATAAAACAACGGTGTGGTTGTTGGATAGAAAAACACAAAATGGCGTGCTGCAATAGGGCGGACAACGCATTTATAATGCTGCACACTGCATGGCACAACAGCTCCAACGATACCAAAAAGTTCTACTAGATTGTGTATAGTCTTTCAGGAAGAGCTGCGAATCATTTTATTAAGAAGAAAATAACATATTTTTGTTACAGCACCGCGGAGCAAACTCACGCCAAGCTCTTGCAGCAAAACACTCCTACTACTCATGCTTTAGTTTACCTAGATGTCTAGCTCCTGCCATAACCCACAGATCAATTTTCTACTGGATTTTACTGATTAGTACTTCAGCGGGGGAGGAGCACCGGTTGAAAAGCCTTGCATTTCTTTCTTTCGAGATGGACCAGGGGCCTGTTTGATCCGTGGGGTAAATGTTTACCCTAAAGCAAATGTTTTACTCCTTCCATTTGCCTCTAATAATAATTACTCTTTGGGGTGTTTGGATTAAGGGGTAAATTTGGATGTAGATGTGAGAGAGAGGGTTGAGGTCCACCACAATTTGCTCCAATTTACTACTTTTTAGGGGTAAATGGAATTAGGGGGGCAAAACACCCCATTTACCCCACATGTTTGGCACGTATGGGTAAATTTGGGGTAAATTTGTCCTATTTACCCCATTACCCCACCATCCAAACACCCCCCAGATCACAAGCATGAAGAGTGTGTTCATACCCTTGCGCTTTGATCTTGGCTGCAGATTCCGTGGCCTGATCCACCATCCATTCAGAGAATGTACTGGTGGAGTGAAGTTGCACTGGCAGCCTACTCCCTCCGTCCCTTAAACATCGTCGTTTAAGCTACAGCTCCCAGTCCCCTAAACATTGTCGTTCGCTACACATCCGTAGGCGCAATAGCTGTACCGCAGCGCTGCCTACTCCCACGGTCCCACACACCACCGCGGCTGCCTGGCCACCAGACGCAAAACAAAAAAAACAAACCTTATCTCCAACCTCCAGCGACCAAACCTCCTCCACGGGTCGGATCTCGCCATCGCCGCCCGCTCGCCTCATCCCCAAGCCTTGTCGTCACGCGCCCGCCGACCCAGCCTGAGCCTCGAGCACCTCGTTGTCGAGCGTGCGCCCGCCCGCCCATCAACTCCAAGCACCTCGATGTAGCGCGCTCGGTCGCTCGCCCGCCTAGTCTCATCCGCAGGCACCTCGCCGTCGCGCCCAGCCTCCATCGACTCCCTGCACTGAGATCCTCGTCCACCGGGAGCACGGGGTCCTACTTCGTACGCCGCCCCAAGTCTCCCCAACGGCGCACGGAGTCCCGCCTCCTCCGGCCAGGTTTCTAGCATCCGGCGCCGGTCGGGCCACGGGATAGGAGCCAAGACCCCTCCGCGCGACATCGAGTACGACCTTGCATTTCAAATCTGTACGTTCTTGCAAACCTGAACATAAACTGAATGCCATATGTTGTCGCATGCATTTATTTATGTTCGTATGCATCCTTTTAGTAACATTTGGATGCTGCTGTCGTTTTATTCAGCAGTGCTTTGAATCGAGTGTTAGCTGTTTTCCAAAGAACTGTTTTTTAGTTCACTTTACAAGTCATCAAATTGCTTGAGTTAATGTATCAGATACAATATATTCAGCCATTCCATGATATTGTTTGAGTTAATCAAGAGTCATTTTCCCTCTTATCTGCTACTTGGCTGGCTGGATTGGTGTGGACGAAAGCAAGCCAAATTGTCGCACAGCTACTGCTGTTGTGGATTAATGCAAACCAAATTGTGGCACAACTCATTCATTTTCATTGTGGCACAGCTCTACCATTCTGTTTGTTAGCATGTCACTTCTAATATTTCTCTGTTTTGGCTTACCCAGTAGTCTGCAAGCAAATGTATTCATTTTGTGTGGGCAAATTGCTACCATTTAGCACTACTGCTAGTTGGCTACTGATCTGAACAGGTCTTCTTGTGTTGTAGGCAATCCATCGATGACAGGCGGCAAGGGGGAACATGGGCCTAGCCAGTTCAGTCGTCACTTGCGGATGAACCGTGCCTTGGGGATCCGATCGACTAGTAGGATGCGGCCTGTCAGGCAGATGCGTGGTCGAGATCATCATCCTGGAACTTGGTGGGACTGCAAGCTGAACCGTATCGCCATCGAAGGACAAGATTTTGCTCAAGATACACAGGAAGGGGGTGCAGATCAGTTTGTTTTGATACCTGATTCAGATGAAGAAGGAGTTGCTAAGGGTTCATCTTTGCTTGGTGATGATGATGAGTATGTGCCTGAGACAGAGCCACAGGATGTTGTTACGGTCAGCAGAGGGCCGCGTGCCTACCAAGGACCTAAACGTTTGGGGTCAGCCATCTTAACGTTACCTTGCAATTTGGTTGTCATAGCAATACTTCACTTACTAATTTTGTGTATTTATTCTGTGTAGGCAGATGCTTCATGACTGGCGCCAAATTACTTTTGATGAGGAGAAGGAGAGTGCCAAGGTGGAGATGGACAACAAGAAGTTGCAGAAGGAGAGTGCCAAGGTGGAGATGGACAGGAACAAGTTGGACAAGGAGAGTGCCAAGGTGCAGATTGATAGTGTGAAGTTGGAGGAGGAGCTAGTCCATGTGGCCAACTTCTCTGATCTCGAAACTGATGATGAGGCATGGTGGTTGCAGGATAGTGTGGATCTAAGGGGCTATTCACAAGTGGAAGATGACGAGTTTAATGAACAGGTAATGTAGAAGGTTATTGATTGTGTTGCTTTTGTTGTTTAGCCGTGATGGCAGCAACCTGCAGAAGGGCATATGTACTAATGGTTGCTCGCATTATTGCACTGATACTTTATGTTGGAGTGGTTTGGTTACTTTTGATTTCAGTACTTTCACGTATCTATGATATATATGGTTCAATTTGTGATTGCAATGTGAATTGTATCAGTTATGGAATTGTTTTGCCTCAGCCACATGATGATTTCATTTATACAACACATCCATGACTTGCTGAACAACTCAAAAGCGATATTTATAATAGTACTTGTTTACAACTCAAAAGCATCATAAACGATATTTACATAAACATAACCACTAATTATTCAACAACTCCATAACCCTTTCAACTAGCTGCCTATCACAACTTAGTGCTCTAGGGAGAATGCCTAGTGCCTCAAGCCTTTCTTTGTTCATGTGAGGGATCTTGTACTTATTGCCTCCATTATCTTTCATAACTTCAATCATACATCCTTGTAGTGTGAGGAATACCCTATTTAGAATGATGGGATTGTAGTTTTGATATTCATTCACAACATTTTGGATGAGCTCATCCATCGTTCTAGATGTCGTTCTATCTGTTAATGACTGAAGAGAAGCAAAGAAACCAAGGTCAAGGCAGTTCATGTCAGGTGAATTAGGAGGCTGGTTAAGTAGGCGTATATCAAGGCTCTGTTTGGGCTACTTTGCCGCACAAATTCTGCATCATCTACTTTTACATGAGAAGGAGCATTGTCTTGTTGTATCCATATAGTCTCATGCCTTGCTTCTCTAGGCCAACAAGCTTGTATAGCTGGTATAAGTTTTGTGATCATATAAGATCTCATTGTTTGTCTATCAACCTTCATGGTCTTTGTGATAGGTGTGCCCCTTGGTCTGTTACCGCTTCTCCTTTGTCTTTGGTTCCCGTAATTATAAATAATGTTATGTCAAAAGTACTTAAAATCACTTGCAAGTATTAGTTAGAGAAAGATTAGTACTTGTCGCACAAAAGGCCATATGCCTATCTTCCCATCAATATAGCATGTCCCATCATCATCATCAAACCTAGGCTGTGTGACACCCGAATAAAACATGACTTTCCGAACACTATTCTTGTTTTGCACTGTCCTATGTGGGTCTTCTTCATCTAGATGCAAGTACATAGTCTTAGTGTTCTGTGTCCCATTGAACCACTTCTCATCTGAGTGAATAATATTTTTCATTTCAATGAACTTTGGATTGTTTGCTAAAGTACTTGGATCTAGCATGGAGAGAGCAAACTGTAGCCTTTTCAGTTTGTTTTCTTCCTTCAAATACGGCCTCAGTGAATTAGAGTGTCGTCGTAGCAAGCCTTCTTTGAACAACCTATGTAGAGAGCTTTTATTGACACTAAGAGCATTTGCTAGTGACCTTATGGTACCCCTTCTGTTTAAGGGAATATCAACAACCCTTGTCAGGTCTACCTAGATTTTTTTACGACCACAATTCTTAGGTATCAAAGAGTTTACATTTACTGGAATGCCTTCTGTTGTACAATTTTTTGCTCTTTGCCATACCCTTTGTATTGTACGCACATGAACATTGTACTTTGCAGCAATAATTGTTGTGCTCTTCCTTTGTAATGTGCCATTACTACTTAACCGAAGCAAATCTTCGTATATGTCTTGCCTTTGTCTTTTTGTCAGATTCTTGTGTATATTTGATGCTTCTTCTTGCAGGTTTTGCTGGCCATCTTCGTCATCCGAGTCAGACAACTCTTCTTCATCAAATATGATGTGAACATCATCTGTGTACACACCAAAGTCATGCATCACATCGTCGAAGGTATCTTCTTCTTCTTGCAAGACAATATTGTCATCTCCTACATATGGTGTGTTGATTGTTAGTAAATTCATTATGAAACCTTCACATGGAGAATTATTGTTGCAAATTGTACTTGGACATGAGGGAAATAATCACCTGCATTCAGGTTTTATTGGTCCTCTTCAGGTGGATCATTTAAATCAAATGGATGGCCAGCGTTTGCACCTGGTACAGAAGCAAGCTGATGGTTATGAGAATGCACTGTTACCCACACATGTGAGTTATTCTTCCCTCTCACTCTAGTTTAATTTAGATCTAGAAGAAAAAATGGGTTGCATGCCTTGCAAAAAAATAGCAGCAATAACTTTCTAGCCGCTAAATTGCTAGAGCAGTGTGTGCAACATAAATTGTATGTGTGATGATGGAAAGTATAACTATTTCTGGATCTACAATTCTGCACACTAATTACATAACTGAAGCACAAAGATCCTCATTCATGAGTTGAGATTGATCTTTAGTTACATTTTATGCAAGTCGTACATATAAGGTAGATAGTGACAGGAGTAACTTTATATGAATCATATGGCATGTGCACTAATGCCCCTACAACTCATTGTTTACCACAAGAACAAGAACAAGAAGCATGAAGCTTTGCATGGATTGTGAATGGAATAGCTGTAACTCAACCTAGAAATCTGCAGAATGAACCTAGAAAGGACCAGATGTTGGAGGTGAGCATGCTTCAACTATTTTTAGGAGTACATTAAAATTTTAGCAGTAACTAAATTCGTTGATATTTGTTTGTGATTTTTAAGGGGTATCATAAACAGCATTGTAATTTTAGGAGAGGAGAGGGGAAAAACCAGAGGGAGAGGGCGGAGATGGGAAAAACTAGAGAGGGATAGAGACCAATGTGTTTACCTTGATTAATTTCTTCATCTTCATCATTCTCATCAGGATGGAGACCAAAGAGCTCAACTCCCCCAACTTGAACTGCAACCACTACATCTTCCAAGGGATCGAGATCTTCTTCATGTTCATCAGGAATCTTGTTGAGATCAGGCACCTCTTCTCCTTCCTCCTCTGGTAGTGTGTTTAAGTCTATTGCCATGGAGGATGGATGAGAGGTGAATGTGTGTTTGGTCTATTGCCATGGAAGAAACCAGAAGTCAAGAAATGATGCTGGATAAACCAGAGGCTTTATTCCCACAAGTGGAGAAATGGCGCTGGA
The DNA here is from genome assembly GCA_947561735.1 of Cenchrus americanus. Taxonomy (NCBI): domain Eukaryota; kingdom Viridiplantae; phylum Streptophyta; class Magnoliopsida; order Poales; family Poaceae; genus Cenchrus; species Cenchrus americanus. The sequence continues at coordinate 202,157,147 of OX387240.1, forward strand.
GGGAAGAGGTTCGAAATTTCGGAAATGGCGTTGGATGTCATGTTTTTGGCGCTGAGGAGTTTGCCGCCAAACTGAAATGCTTGTTTCTGTGGAATCTTTCATTTGTTTAAGGCCAAAAACAATGTATTGCATGTGTAACTATGAAAAGTGGATGTGACTGATGCTTTGTGTAATGTAAAAAAATTGATCCGGTTGTCTTTCATGCTTGAGCATTAATGGCATGTACTCCTTCCCAGTGCTCTGTAATCATTAGTAAGTAGGGTTATTGAAGTCTTTTCCCAGTTGCATTGGTTGGGGCAAAATTTTTCCAGCGACAATGTTTAAGGGACGGAGGGAGTACACGATTGTGATGGCCTTTGTGACACGAATCTTTTGAGCCTAGTTAGGCCATGGTAGGACAATATTTAGCACAAAAAACTGAAATTTACCTTTTGCTACAATGCGTTAAAAAGGCAAATTTTTCTAACATCTAAACAAGGTCTTTCGTTTTCCTTATCACAGAGCCAACACTCATCTGTTGCCTCCAACCTATGCCTCTTTCGCCGATCGGCTGTCCAGATGCGACGCCGCACTGCCAGCCATGTGAAAATTTTTACTTTTGGTGGTTCCCAACTCTTCTAGATCCAGGAAGCTCCTTTCATGCAGATGCTACCGACGTGCGATTGTTTATAAGCAAGGTCGCACACTTCAGGGTTGAAGTGGAACGACGACAGCAGGGTCGCACGCTTCAGGGTGATATGGCTAAGTCTCACCGCCTGGGCACTCTACGCTCTCCTCAGGGCGCCGAACACGCCGGGCATTGTTGTCATCCTCGAGGTCGTCGAGGTCCTGCTCGCCGCCATTTCCTTGCCCCCTGGCGCGGATGGTGTTTTGCTAGGAGCACATCGTTGGGCCGCAGCCTGGGGGCGGTGACGACGGCGATGGCGACGCGGCCGTTGGCCTACCCCTAGTTGACGATCAGGTGCCTCGTGTCATTGACGACGATGAGGAGGAGGAGCTCCCCAAGGCGGTTTAGTCGGCGCGGCAGTGCGTGGCGACCGTCCGGGTGGAAGGGGTTCGGGCCGCCGTCGTCACGTGTTTGTACGAGCACACGTTCCGCGGGGTGTGCATTGACGCGTGGCTGCGCGGCCACTCGACGTGCCCAGTCTACCGGTGCGGCGTCTTCGCGCCGTCGGCGGGTGAGATGGGGTGAGCGAGTGTGTGTGTGTGTGTGTGTGTGTGTGTGTGTGTGTGTGTGTGTGTGTGTGTGTGTGTGTGTGTGTGTGTGTGTGTGTGTGTGTGTGTGTGTGTGTGTGTGTGTGTGTGTGTTAGCACAGGAAGGGAATAGAAGCAGATGGTGGAGGAAGGGGAAGAACAGAGGAAGGATAATAACAGTGGCAGCGGAAGGAGGAATGATTAGTTTAGGGTTCTCGGTAACAAATTGCATACTCAATCCGTTTCACTCCTGAACCTTATACACTGGCTGTAACATCCATTCTGAGCCTGATAGTCTAACATCAGCCGAGCCGCTCTCTTACTCCTGGACTTAGGCATTTGCTTATCTAGTATGTCTTCCTGGGCTTGCTCCTGGGCTTCCTTGCTAACACTCCCCCTTCTTTAGAATCGGCATGCCCCCAGGCCGGTGCATGAGGAAAACGTTGATGTAGAGCCTCCAGATTCTCCCATGTGGCCAAGGCAGCAGACATACCTGACCACTTGATCAACACCTGCTCAACAGGTTTGTCAGATCCAGTCCAAAGTCGCTGCAGTATAGCTTCAGGGACTTGAAATTTAGCGGTTGCATCAGGAAGAGTGGGGACACCAGAAGAGGTCCAACAGATTGCTTGAGCTGGGAGACGTGGAAGACAGGATGCACAGACGATGTAGGTGGCAATTCAAGCTTGTAAGCAACAGAACCAATACGAGCCAACACCCAAAATGGACCGAAATATTTGAAGGCAACTTCTGATTTGATCTATGAGCCAAAGAAGATTGCACATATGGATGCAATTTAAGATAGTCCCAATCACCAACAGAAAATGTGTGTTCAGACCTGTGCTTGTCGGCTTGGTGTTTCATCCGAGTTTGAGCTCGCAATAGATGCTGCTGGACCAAAGAGTGCATCAATGCCCTTTTTCCAGCCATTTAGATAATTCAGGTACGGAAGAAGCCATAGATGGGTTCAATCCAAAGTGGCGAGGAGGAGACCCATACATAACCTCAAAAGGAGAACATTGTATTGCAGAATGGAAACTGGTATTATACTAGAACTCAACCAACAAAAGCCAATTAATCCACTTAGTAGAGCATGCGTGAACAAAATAGCACAAATATGTTTCCATGCACTGGTTCACATGCTCCGCTTGTCCGTCCGTCTGAGGATGATATGAAGAGCTCATGCGTAGATATACCCCAGCTAATGAGAAAAGCTCCCACCAAAGCGTACTGAGGAATGTTCTATCACGATCAGATATGATGGATATAGGCAGCCCATGATAGCGGTAAACGAATTCCATGAACAACTTAGCGATTGTTGCTGCCGTAAAAGGATGGCAGAGTGGTATGAAATGAGCAAATTTAGAATACTTATCGACTACCACCAGGATAGCGTTGGCAGATCCGGACTTGGGAAGCCCCTCCACAAAGTCCATTGATACAATTTCCCAAGAAGAAGATGGAACTGGCAACAGCTCAAGCAATCCAGGGTATTTAGCCCTGTTCGGTTTAGCTTGCTAGCATACGCCACATGATTGGACAAAGGAATGAATATCTGCCTTCATACCAGCCCAAAAGAATAGTTGTTAGATTTTCATGTAAGTTGCCAGAACCCCAGAATGTCCACTAATGGGGTTGTCATGTAGGGCCTTCATCACATCCAGCTATAGGGTTTTGTTATTGCCGATCCACACACGTTGCTTATAGCGGAGAACACCATTGACCAAAGAAAAATTAGGGGCGGAGGATGGAGAAACCAGCAGCTTGGTCAACAAATCTTGAGCCACTAGATCTTGTGCATATGCAGATGTAACCCTGTCCAGCCACTGAGGACAACTCATGGAAATAGCAAGTGAGTGCTCTTCAGGCAACATGCGGGATAACGCATCAGCAACTTTGTTCTCGCCTTCTCGGATCCTTTCTTATACACTATAGCATAGTCCAGGCCAAGCAGCTTAGCAAACACCTTCTGCTGCCATGGTGTATGAAGACGTTGCTCATTAAGGTGAATCAAGCTGCGCTGGTCATTATGAATAAAGAACTTCCCCTGCAACAAGTAATGATGCCACTGGTCTACAACCACTAAAATAGCTAGATACTCTTTCTTGTACGTGGACAGCCCTTGATTGTGAAGGCACAAGGCCTTACTGATGAAGGCTAACGGGTGGCCGTCCTGCATCAACACCGCTCCAACACCCTTCTCACAAGCATCAGTCTCAATGTGAAATGGTTTGGTGAAATTGGGTAGTGCTAGCACCGAAGCAGTACTGAGGGCATGTTTCAACATATTAAAAGCTGCAGAGTGGTCATCGGTCCAAATGAAGGGAGCATTCTTTTTCAGCAGTTCTGTAAGTGGCTTTGCAAGAAGGTCGAAATTACGCACGAATTTCTGATAATAACTGGCCAGCCCTAAGAAACTCCGCAACTCCTTGACAGAAGATGGAGTTGGCCAACTTGCTACTGCTTGCACCTTGGAAGGATCTGTAGCAATCCCACTAATGATGTGTCCCAAGTAACAAACTGAGGATTGAGAAAATTTGCACTTGGACAGCTTGATGTACCACTAGTCTTAGCGAGCCACTCAAATACCAGCCTGATGTGAGTAAGATGCTACTCATATGTCTTGTTGTATATCAAAATGTCGTTGAAGAACACAATGACGAACTTCTGAGGGCCACGAGCTAAGGTGTCATCCATTGCTCCTTGGAAAGATCCCGGTGCCCCAGTGAGGCCAAAGGCCATGACACGGAATTCATAATGCCCAATATGCGTCTGAAAGCCTATCTTGAATTCTTCTCCTGGCTTGAGACAGATTTGATGAAAGCCCGATCACAAATCAAGGTTGGTGAGCCAACTTGCACCAACCAGCTCATCCATCAGTTGATCAAAAATAGGTACCGGATATTTGGACTTCAATGATAGAGCATTCAAGTGTCGGAAATCCACACAGAACCGGTAAGATCCTTCTTTCTTCTTCACTAACAGCACTGGCGAAGAGAATAAGCTGGTGCTATGATGAATAATTTCATTGGACAACATCTCTGCTATTTGCTTTTCAATCTCATCCTTTAATGCTGGAGGATAGCGGTAGGGTCTAACATGCACTGGTCTTGCACCTGGAATCAGTGGAATCTCATGGTCACACGCTCCTGTAGGAGGTAGACCACCGGGTTCTTCAAATAGGACTGCAAAATAAGCTACTAGTGATGAATCTCCTCTGGTAATAGGGCGACTTCGCTTTGAACTGGTCCATCATTGGTTTCAAAGCAGATATGCAACATCACCTGATCTAGTTGGACAGGAACTTCGCCTTGGAGCAACATGGTTTGCCCTTGATAGGGAATTTCCATCCACTTCTCTCTCCAGTGGACATTCATAGGGCTGTGCTCCTCGAGTAGTCCATACCAATGATTAAATCATAAGCTGTTAAAGGAAGTACTCGCAATTCTAATTGAAATGAATATCCAGATATCACCCAAACTACATTGTGGATAACAGCTTCACAATGAAGGATACCACCCCCTGCCACTTGCACAGATGATGGAGATACCAATGGAGTCACATTGCTCAAATGTGTTGCAATAGATGTGTAATAAATGAACTGGAGCTACCCGAGTCCACTAACACAGAGACCACCTTGTCTTGAATATAACCCTTGAACTTGACTGTTCTGGGAGCCTGAGACCCTGTCAGTGCAGTCTTAGAAATTGCCATCAACAATTGTTCATTAGGCCCGTTAGTATTGATAGAATTAGGGGATGTATTCTCATCATCCTCCACTTGAAAAAGTTCCCATATCTCCTGATCTGCATGTAACTGCACTGTAGAAGAGCACATGTGATCTTTTGTCCACTTTTCATTGCACTTATAACACAGACCCATGGCGTGGCGATAAGTGCATAGTGCTGCAGCTTTAGCTTCAAGTGGGGATGAAGCCCTTGCTGACTCGGCGCTTCTACGATCATCAGAGGGTTGTGGAGCAGCTTGCTTGACGTGGGGAGGAGGAGCTGGTAATGGCAGTAGGCTCTTGGTCAGAGTCCTGGGATGAAAACCCGATTCCAATCTCATGTTATCACGACGCTTGTAAGAATCGCCAACCTCTTCCTGCAATGAAGCCAAAACACAAGCAGTATCCAGGTCCGCAGGACGTTGAACTAACACAATGGATTTAATATCATCTCGCAGTCCATCTATGAATGTCAAGGTATAGTACAATGGGTCAGTGGTTGAAGTATAAGCAGACAATTGATCGACTAGCTCGGCAAACTCTTCAACGTAATCAGCGACAGACCCAGTTTGTTTTATGTGAAAAAGTTGTCGAACTAAGATTTCATGCTGATCCCGACCAAACCTATCATGAACCAACTTACAAAAGACATCCCATGTGATATATTTAGCTTTGTTCTCAACTGATTGCATCTACCTAGCAGCTGGGCCATCAAAATACATAGAGGAAATGCGAACCCAATTGAACATATACACCCCACACATGTCAAAATAATTCTCATAACGGGACTGCCACAGTTTGGGATTCTTACCATCAAATTCAGGGAACGGTAACTTAGGCCACTGACCGGAAGAAACACACATGGAATTACTAGTGGCACCCTGAAAGCGATGAGATGCATATGGACAACCATCACGACCCAAGGACGAAAGTGGATATGAGGACGTACCCTTGACCGAGAGATTGGTATAGGCCATGACGGACCCATATCCGTTCTCCCGGAGGTGGTTGTTGGAGCGGTGCCCATCAGGGCCGATGGCTGGGTTGCCGGCAGGTGGAGTCACCGCAGCCATCTCTGGTTTGGGCAGGATGCCCGGCACGGATCCCCCACGATCGAGCACCACTCGATCGAGCTTGGCATTGATGTTGGAAATCTGGGACTTCAATGCATCGACGGTGTCGTCCTTGCCGGCGAGTTGGTCCACGACCACGACCTTGGCGACGATGCCGGTGATGGATGCTTCGACCTCCTGCTGCCAAGTCAAGACCTCTACGGCCTTGTCCTCGATTGGAGTGAGGCAATTCCCTAGGGTGTCGACACGCGACTCAAGGGAGGTGAAGCGGTCGCCTAGCTTCTTGATCTCATCGAGCATGAGCTTCATGTTGGGCTCCATGGCTCCGTGGGTTTTCTTTTGGTAGCGGGTAAAGTGGGGGTGGGAATCCAGCACGAGGCGGAGGATCGAGTGCAGTCTCTGATGCCAATTTGTTAGCACAGGAAGGGAATCAAGAAGCAGATAGTGGAGGAAGGGGAAGAACAGACAGAGGAAGGAGAAGAACAGTGGCGGCGGAAGGAGGAATGATTAGTTTAGGGTTCTCAGTTACAAATTGCATACGCACTCCGTTTCACTCCTCGGCCATATACACTAGCTGTTACATCCATTCTGGGCCTAATAGTCTAACATTGGGCCGAGCCGCTCTCTTACTCCTGGACTTAAGGCATTTGCTTATCTGGTATGTCTTCCTGGGCTTGCTCCTAGGCTTCCTTGCTAACAGTGTGACGATGTCACTACGTCTGTGCTCCCCGTCTCTATGTTTCTTTCAAGCACTGGTTGAGAAAACTAATGGACAGAAAAACAATAAAATCATCAATTTATCTTCTCCATTACCCATTGGCATTGACATTGATGTCTTTGATGGGGAAAACACATAGCCCAATCGCATGCACGTAGTAGAGATGAAAACAGATGGGATATATGAAAAAGCACAGTAGGGGTATATGAAAAAACACACACAACACAATCACATATGAGTGTGATTAGTTTCCTGTGTACAGATCAACCAAACCTGCCGGAAGCAACATCTTCTTGTTTGGTTGCTTGAAGTGGAGATCGGGCATGGTCAGCTCAATGCAAAAACTGTCGCTCAAGCAAGCTCGCCGGATATGCAAAAATCTTGTGTTTCTTTGCGGGCAGGCTCACGCGGTGACGCTACGCGCACGAGCATGGATGAGTGCCTAATGGGGAATAGTGAATTTGTTGCTAGCGAGCAGACAACCGAATGGTAGCTCCATTTGACCCGGCTCAGTGCATGTGCCAACCAAATAAAAAGGTTTTGCATCTGTTAGGCCTAACCAGCGCATGCCTACATGCGCGATGCGAGCCAAGCCACAGTTATACCAGAACCAATCACTGCCGCAAAGACTCATGCAGACATCCCACTAAGATAGGGTAAAGTTCTCGAGTTGTACAAATAAGATTAGTGATGAAGTCAGGATCCACCCACAGTGGGCTTTCCATGTTCTTCTTCCGCCTCCCACACCCTATCCTTCCTTCTTCCTTCCAAAAATTACAGGGGGCTAAGGGGGGCTCCACGAGATTTCCGACCGTACGAGGGGCTAAAGCCCCACCCGCCCCGTCCCGGTGGTGGCTCCGCCACTGACTAAGATGTTTTACATAGTGTTTGGATCCTTTGACTGCAGTTGAGCCATTATCACATTGAATGTTCAAATGCTACTTAGAACGGCTAAATGATTATGGTACCGCCACTTCTCACATCAAGCTCTACTACTAGTGGTGGTCGGCGGCTAGTAGTGTATGGTACTCTTCGATATGACAAACATCAAGACGGGAGGACTTGCTCACCGTGCCATACATAGCACGCGTGTTCCCTTGCTCAGCGAAAATGCAAAAGTGAACATAAGTTCTCAGCAACATTTTTCATCTCGAATGCCCCGGATTCCCCGGATGCACCGGATGGCCCGGATGCTGTTGGCTCAGGATGGCTCAAGATGCATTCTCCTTGTTCCTCTACAAAGTGGTGCCCATATGGATGGTAGCACATCATCGGCCGCGGCGGCGCATGACACCGTGGGGCCGGTTGCCTACGGTGAAGTGGCGGATCGGTGCAGAAGAGATGACTATTGAGCGGCACGAATCCAAGGAAGCTGACGAGTGGAGCAAATAAACGAACCTGCTGGTGAATTGAAAGAAGACCAATAGCGATTCATGATGCACGGGTGTGAAGCGGTGACGAGTTTATACACGCTGGTATCCGACCATGGTTCGGATGGGTGGTAGCTTGTGGACGGCTGATGGTTGGTGGCCGGTAGATTTAGTTTTAGGAAAAAAGTAGTCTTTGACTGGTGGCTGATAAGTCATATAATCCACAACTTTAATCAATTGCTTATTGGTTTTCTTTGAAAAATCTGTGCACATCTATCTCATCGCGTGCACACTCCTTCACGGTCTCCGTTCTAGGACCCCCAAAATCTTCTTCTCCGTCCAAATCCGTTTGTTGGCTCGCCGCCGGCCACGAGGGAAAGAGCTGATGGACTTCTTTTGAACTACGCATGAGTATCCGCATGGCCACTTACAACTTGCGTGCAGGTGCAGGTCAGGTCAGAACTGGGGGCTCATCACTCAGATCGTCGCCGTGGGCCGCCCATGAACTCCTCCAATGTTCACCACGACCTCCTCCACCGCCCGTTCTGGCGCCGCCGGCAGCACGCCGGACCGGCACACCGGGCACGTCGCGTGCGCGCTCAGCCACAAGTCGATGCACTCCCTGTGGAACACGTGCTGGCACGTCGGCAGCCGCCGCACCGTCTCCCCTTTCTCCACCTCGCCGAGGCACACCGCGCAGTCCTCGCCCGCGCCGCCGCCAGCGTCGCTGCCGCCGCCCAGGTGCTTGTAGCTCGGGATGCCGCCCGAGGCGAGCGCGGCCTGCACCTCCGCCGCGCGGCGCATCACCGGCTGCTCCGGGTGGCGAAAAAGTTCGTGAGACGTCTCTCGCGATGCCGTCGTCTCGTGCCCAGCGGCTCCGCCTCCTGACGCCGCCGACGCGGAGCGCCAGCACGGCAAGGGCGGGCGCCTGAGCTCGGCGTAGAAGCGGAGGCAGAGGAGGAGGGTGGCGGCGGTGCAGAGGGCTGCGAACGCGGCGAAGAAGATGGAGCGCCCCTCGCCCGGTCGGTGGACCAGGAGGAGCACGGCCGCCGGCGCCGTGACGAGGCCGCTCGCGAAGACGGCGTGCGCCACGACGAAGTCGCAGCTCCACCGGCAGCAGCTGTCCGGCTCGACGGCGGACATGCCCGCACGCCGCAGCTTTGCTGCACTGGTACGGACGGACGGCTAGATATGATACCACGTATGTAGCATTGCACGGAACGGAGATTACGTGAGTTTAATCGGTGGCGCTGGCAGTAAAAAAAATTGGGCGTCTTGGACGTAGCACATCTGAGTGTCCGTCGCTGCAAGATGTGGATGCAAACGATGAGTTTCTGCGTCAAGTGCGTGTTCTTTTGTCTTTGTTTTTTGGATGGTTTCATTGTTTAGGAAATGTGTACCTTGCTCTCACATGTTTCTACTACTAAACCAACAGATTGGCTTGCATTAATATGTTGATTTGTTGTGAGACAAAAGTATTATTAGCTGGCTGGAACATGTGGTTGGTATTTATTTAGTATGAGACAAAACTATTGTTAGTTGGTAGATGCAAAGTCAAGCGAACAAGATGAGTAGCACGAGAAGAGCTAGAGAGAAGAGAACACGTACGATGTCATTATCGATGGTAAATGATTGTAAGTGCTCACATGGTCGTCAAGATCCAAAACATCTTTGTTCAAAGCATACATTGTTTTATACGAATTGTCATGAATTGATTTGTAATAACATGTACTCCCTAATGATTATAAATTTATAACTGAAATTAATATAAAATAAATGAATAATTAAGATTTAATTTGAGGGACCGTGTCATGTCATATCTCACGTTATAAATAAGTGTAGTTATTAAAACCATCCGTAAACTGTAATGTTTGAAGGATAAGCAGAGAGGGAATAAAGGACTAACTCTGTGTGATCCACAAGGCTTTGGCGTGGGCCGGATTAAGTCCAAAAAAAAAAGAAAACAAAGCAGGCCTAATTTAGTTAATATTCTTGAAAGAATTTGCCCTTCCGGCCAGAAAGAAAATCTTGGAGGTGTGGCCCAACTGACCAAGGCGAGCTACTCCTTCCTCATTTGGTCAATCCCACCGGGAGCCTTTTTTTATGGGGAGCTTCTTTTCATTGTATGTGAGCCGGCGTGGGCAGGAACGTGCTAACAATGAAAGCATATTCCCCCTTTTTACATTATTACTTGAGTCCTTCTGTCCCAATACTCTTGGAGATCTGGCCCAAATGCCCAACGGGAGTCGCATTCCCAGCATTCCGGTGTTCCAAGTTTAATGGCATTGTTTAGTTGGCGAACTGCAAAAAAAAAAAGTGAATTAAAAATGAAATGTTGAAGGGATATTTATATATTAATAAAAAATCAATTATAAAACTCAGCTGAAAATTGCAAGGTGAATCTTGTAAGTTTAATTAATTTGTGCACGCCGGTGTCTAATCATGATATAATTAGGCACATTTGATTCCTCTCGTGATTGTAGTCGAGAGTGATGAAATGAGTTTTTTCATTAAGATCTTGTTTGGTTCCCAAAATTTTCCCAATTACCTGTTACATCAATCTTCGGACCCTAATTAGGAGTGTTAAGTGTGGATCAATGATAAAACCCATTTCATAAACCATCAATTCGCGAGATGAATCTAACGAGTATAATCATGGCATGATTAGACAATGTCATGCTACGGCAATAAAATTTAGTGATAGATTAATTAGGATTAATGAATTCGTCTCGTGATATCATCATGTCCACCCATGTAATTACTTTTATAATTATTTACATTTATTCCTCTAATAGAACTTGAAAATATTTCCCAATATTTTTCTGAACAAAACGGGCCCACATTTACTACTCGATCATAACTAGTGTCCGAACAACCGATGTGGCAGGTGAAAAGTTTTTTATACGATACCGGCTGCTTTGTTAAGCCTATTTAGCTTGGCAAAATTAGAGGAAAAATAGTGAAAATGTGACTAGTAAATAGAGAAAAGTTGACATAAGGTATTTAGTTCGGTTGAAAAATAGTGTAGATGTGAAGAGTGAATCCTTTTTAGACTGTCTCCAGCAGATGTTGTATGAGCATCTCCATCTGCAAAATGCAGATCAGAGGCACATTGTAGCGTCTCCAGCAGGAGCCGCAACAGTTGCTGCATTTTGCAGCTGGCCGCCGCTCTAGCGCATTCTCGGGGGGGGGGGGGGGGGGGGGCGGGAGGCTTCCCCATCCCAACCGCTGCGGGCCCCACCGTCTTCCCTCCCACACTTCTCCTCCCGCACCTCTTCCAGGCCGGCGGCCCCTCCTCCCGGCCCGTCCTCTCGCGCTCCGCCCCCGGCGGCGTCGGCTCCTCCCCGGCTTCCGCGCTCCGCCCCGACGGGCGTCGGCTCCTTCACGCTCCGTCCGCCTTTCGCCCAGGGAGCGCGCGACTTCGCCTCCGCTGCCGGGACCCGCACCACCCCGACGAGATCCGGCCGGCGATAACCTCCTTCCCCCTCGCCAGGCCCAGATCTGCGATTTCGAGCTCACTGGCGTCGTCTCCTTCGTCCGCCAGCCAGATCTAGAGGAGGAGCGCGAATGTCGAGGTCACCGTCATTGTCACCATCGTGCTCGAGGTGGCCTGCTCCGGGGCGGCGTGGAGCTCGGAGCCCAGCAGCGCGCCTCGGCCCCGACACGGACGCGGAGGTCGTCGGCCGCGCCTTGGTGGAGACGGAGGTCGGCGGCGGCGCGGATCCTCTCCGTTTGCTGCTCCTCCCCGGCCTCCCGGGACGGCAACGGCTCCAGCCCGGCAGCGGCAGGCTCCCCCGCCTCCAGGCGGCTGTGGGCCTCCCCATCTTCCCCGGCCTCCGGGCGGCAAGTCCTCCCATCTTCCCCGGCCTCCTGAGGACAGCATCCTCTTCTTCCTCAGCCTCCAGGCGGTGGCGGGAGCACAACTGTCTGGTTGGTTGCGCGAAGAGCTGGGGAAGACCGCTGGAGACCATTCTCCTTTGCAGCACGGGCATGTATGCATATCATTGTTTTTTCAGATGCACGTCGGGAATTCGCTGGAGACGGTCTTAGTGTTGAGAAATATTAGTGATGATCATTAGCTTAATCATGTAATTAACATAGTCATTAGTCAGTGTAATTAGGGAAGGGGCAACCCTTCGCTGTGTGGGGGCGTCTCCCACTATACGGACGCGTCTCCTTCCAAAGGGTGCCTCTGCACCCCTTCATTGTACATAAATAGTGGGGTCCACCCCCCTAATCATCAATCAATCACATTCATTCTTTAACACGTTATCACGCACGCTCTCCTGAGCAACACACCCACGCACGCAAACAGCGGCCAGAAGGCCCTCACCGCCGGCAAAATCACGCCGAATTCATCCAAGGTTAGCAAAATGGATCCAGAATCCCCATTTAGACTAGTAGAAACTGCATTTGCTACCTATCTAGTCATCCCCATCAAAACAAATCAAGGCCGCTGCTTCTTCTGTACCCGTGGTGCACGCCATGGCCGTCGCCGTGGTCGACGTGGAGGTCGAGGCCGCCGCTTCCGTGGCCGCCATGGACATCGTTCCCCTCCACCGCGCCGTGCTTCGCCGGCTGCAAGCAGCAACTGCTCCTCCGAGCACGCCTGGACGTCAACGCCGCCATACACCGCAGGGCTTGTATCCCGCAGCCCATCCCCGGCGGCACAGCGTCTTCCGACGCCGACACCACCAGAGGAGCCGCCTCGCCGCCGCCTCATCGTCCGCATACGCCGCCCCGCAACACAAGAGGAAGGTGTTGGGGTCATCCCCGACCTAAACGTACCTCGGACCGATGATGGCGCCGACGGACTCCAACACCGGTTTCGGCCCTCGGGCCGGCCCGGCGACCATACGCTCCTTCACGGCCGCCAACACGTCACCCGGCCTCGCCGGATCCTCGACGGTTGCATGCCCCGGCTTCATGGCCGGGGCAACGGCGGCTGCGGCGGCGCTCCGCCGTCTTCCTCAACACCGGCGAACCCGGAGGCGGCCGCCGCCGCACCATCCCTCTACGGCCGCCGGATGGGGGCCGCCGACCGCCGCCGGGCCTCCGGCGCGGCACACCGGAGCCCGGCCGCACCGGGGCTCCCCTCCTTCGACCACGCGACGGCCGGCCATCGGCCGGCCGGCCGGCGGCGCAAGCCGGCCAACGGGGGCGGTGGGCCCAAACCAAGAAGGAACGGGGGGGGGGGGGGGGGGGGGGAGGCCGGCCGCATCTAGCACCGGCGGATCCGCCGGTGGGGGGTCGCCGCCGGCCGGCCGGCCGGCCGCCGCCGCCGCGCCGCAACACCGCGCGCCTCTTGGGCACCAAAGTGCCCCGCATCGGGTTCGGATGGGGCGGCCGCGGGTTAGGGGTAAACCCTAACCGCCCCCCCTCCTTGCCCCTTTTATACGCCGCCGCCCGGGCGGGCCGGGGCCAACAAGGCCCCGGCGGGCCGTAAGGCGCGGCCCGGCCCACGAGAGGAAGTTAGCGGCCCACAGGCCGCACAGCCCCTCCATCTTCAGAAGTTCATTAGACCCCCCTGAACTTTCAAGAAGTCCAGAAAAACCCCCTAAATTTAAATTTAGCCCTCGAGCTTTTATCCTTTATATATTCAGACTTAATTAGTGCTACATATTTATGTTTTAGACCTCAAATTGTTCTGTAATTTTATGTTGTGACAAACAATAGTATTTGTACCATCCGGTATATGTACTTGTGTAATTTAAATGTTATAATTACCGCAGTAATTATTCAAGTTTATGATCCGCAGATCATTTCTAAGTATTAGAACAATTCTTATGCAATAATTATTTTTGCATGGTTTAAAATTCAATTCTCTACATCATGTAGAATATCAAGCAAAATTAAAATTAAGGTTTATACATATAATTTGGAATAACACAAGGTGATGTGACCTAGACGCTGGCTGCGATAAGTTCTTACTAAGAGCTTATTTGCCCTGAGATCCGCGTTTTTAGGCAGCTTTTGCTCATCATTGTGAGGTCTACATCTTTATGATGATTACCTTCAAAGTGTATATCCAAAATTTCATATAAATGACTATTAAGTCAAATTTATTCCTACGAAATTAATATATATATATATATATACACCTTAATTTGTAAGAATCATCTTACATATATATTTTGCCTATTTTTACAACACAAATTTACATCAGTAAATTAATTCTATACATGGTTCTTTCATGTAGGAAAATGGCTAAATTAATCAATAAAGACTTCACTAAACTTGCTGCTGACGGCAGTAATTATCTAACATGGGCTATGGATGTCAAGATTGTGCTAACAGCCAAAGAATGCATTAATACAATTAATGAACCTGATCCACAAAATCCTATCCCAGAGACAAAAAAGTTTGCAGCCTTGCATTTTCTACGACACCATCTCCACCATGACCTCAAAGCAGAATACATGATGGAAGATGATCCTAAGAAACTTTGGGACTCTCTCAAAGAACGCTACAATCAACAACAAGGCGTAATTCTGCCCGAAGCAAGACGGGAGTGGTCACTACTCCGTCTCATGGATTTCAAATCGGTTGCAGAATACAATTCTGCTGTCCACAAGATTTGTTCCAAACTCCGATTTTGCAATCAACCTTTGGATGATGCAGACATGATAGAAAAGACTCTATCCACATTTCTTCCTGCTAACAGGATATTGCAACAGCAATACCGTCGCCACAAGTATACTAAATATTCCGACTTAATATATGATTTACTCCAAGCGAGAAAAGCATGATAAGCTCTTAACAAAGAATCATCAAATGCGCCCAATGGGTGCAGCACCTCTCGCCGAAGTACATTTCAATGCTCGAATAATAATAAGAAGTTCAATGGCAAGAAATTCAAAAGGAATTTCAAGGGAAAATGGAAAAAGCAGAATTTTAAGAAAGGCAAGGGTTCTAGCAATAACAAAAACACTTTCAAGAAAAACAATGCTCATGACAATTCTCAAGCTTGTCGAGGTGTGGTTGTCACAATCACACAACTAGAAAGTGCCATACCGCTAAGCATTTGGTTGATCTCTACCAAAAGCACGCTGGAAAGCAAGTTCATGGGGACGAGTTTGAAGCACACTTCACTACTCACACTCCGGATGCCGGTTGCTCCAAGGATGTTCCCGCGGAACACAACAAGGAGAAAGATCCAATGCAGTTGGATGAATTCTTCGGCACAGACGACATGATGATCGATAGCATCGACGATACCGACAACATGCTTGTGGATGGACCATCCAATGACGTGTTCGGAGACATGTCCTAGATTTATGCTCCCCGACAAGAACTTTGTTCTATAATTTCAAAGAACTTCGTTCTATAGCCATATTTATGTAATAATTGTGTTGTAATAATTTTTGTCACATAATATTGTAAGACATATGCTACTATAAGATTATTGAATAAAGTATGTATTGTATAATCTATGAGTTCAAAACTTATAATTTATTTTACTCATTCTAGATTATCCTACGGGAACAATCCAAATGGAGGAAGAACTTTGTTTGGTGGATAGTTGCACAACTAACACCATACTCGAGAGAACTTAAATATTTCCAAACTCTCAAAAAGAGTAAAGGAAATGTCACAACTATCGCAGGACGCGATGCTATAATTGTTGGTTCAGGACGAGCCACAATAGTTCTCCCTATGGGTACTCAAATAGTAATTGAGGATGCACTCCTGTATCCCGATTCAACTCGTACCTTATTGAGTTACAAAGACATCCGTCGCAATGGTTTCCATGTAGAAACAAATAGTGACAACAAAGATGAATATCTATTCATCACTAAACATGACGGATATAACAAGCAACTGCTTGAGAAAATTCCTTCACTATCATCAGGATTGTATTACACATACATCAAACCCGTACAACATGTTGCATACAAGGTAATTTTTCAAAATCTTGATGTCTTCAAGATTTGGCATGATCGCCTTGGTCATCCCGGCATAGGGATGATGAGAAAAATTATCAGCAATTCAATTGGTCACAAATTAAACACTTCAAAATTTCCCAAGCCATCAGACTTGGTGTGCACCGCATGTGCCACGGGAAAATTAATATTAAGACCCTCTTATCTTAAAATAAAGGCTGAACCACTACAATTTCTTGAACGCATTCAAGGAGATATTTGTGGTCCTATACATCCATCAACAGGACCATTTAGGTACTTCATGGTACTTATTGATGCATCTACTAGATGGTCCCATGTATGTTTATTATCTACAAGAAACCATGCTTTTGCAAGGTTTATTGCTCAAATTATCAAGTTAAGAGCACATCATCCTGAATATGCTATCAAAACCATCAGGATGGACAATGCCGCTGAATTTACTTCGCATGCCTTCAATGACTATTGTATGGCTCTAGGCATAAATGTGGAACACTCGTTCCATATGTACATACACAAAATGGATTAGCCGAATCTCTTATCAAGAGAATAAAGTTAATTGCTAGACCATTACTACAGAATTGCAAACTACCAACATCATGTTGGGGTCATGCGGTATTACACGCCGCTGATTTGATTCAAATTAGACCTACTGCATACAACACGGTTTCCCCGTTGCAGTTAGTACGTGGAAATCAACCAAGTATTTCCCATCTGCGAAAATTCGGTTGCGCTGTATACGTACCGATATCACCACCGCGCCGTACATCAATGGGCCCCCATCGTAAATTGGGAATATATGTCGGGTACAAATCACCGTCAATCATTAAGTACCTAGAACCCCTTACGGGGATTTATTTACTGCCCGGTATGCTGATTGCATCTTCGATGAGGACAATTTCCCGGCATTAGGGGGAGACAAGTACCAAACAGAATGCCAGGAAATAAATTGGAATACCACAGGTATCCAGTCCTATGATCCACGTACTATAGAATCTGAACGTGAAGTTCAGAAAATTATCAATTTGCAAAACATTGCAAATAATCTGCCAGAAGCATTTACTGATTATAAGGGTGTCACAAAATCACATAATCCTGCTGCAAATGTACCAGAAAGAGTAGAGATTCCTACTCAAGAACTCCCAAATCAAAATAAGAGGGGGAGAGGTACTGCAACGAAGGATAAGGCTATACAAAAGCCTCCGCGGAAAACTAGGAAGGTGTAACGCCCGCGTTTTTAGCTCCAAATAAATCACCTAATAAATCATGCGTATTTTCAAAACCGACCCGCCGAGCTCAATTACCATTCCAAAATCCTAGCCACTCGCTCTCTCTCTCTCTCTCCCTCTCCCTCCCTCTCTCCCCCCGACGCGCGTGCCGCGATTTCCGCCGCACCGCACCTCGGCCGTGCCCCCGCACGCCTTCCCAACGCCGTGGTCGGCCACCGGCCGGAATCCCGCGCGTGCCGCGGTCCCGCCGGCCGGTCCGCCTCGCCATCACCGCCGGCCCGAAAATCACGCCGACACCCGGAAATCGGAAAGCCCCGCAAAACCCTCCCCTAACTTCCATAATCATTTTCCAAATTTTCTAGATTTTCCCCAATTTCTTTTCCTCTCCTTTTTCCTATTTTTCTTTCCAATTTCTTCCTTTCTTTTCTTTTCCTTTTTCCTTTTCTTTCTTTTCTTCTTTTCTTTTCCTTTCTTCCTTCTCTCTTTCTTCTTCCCTGCTCCACCTCCCTGGCCGCGCCCCCCGCCCCCTCCCGCGGCCGACCGCGCGACCCCGCCCCCCTCTCCCCCGTGCGGCCGCCCGGACCGGCACCCCCCTCCCCGGCCCGCGCCCGGCCGACGGGGTCGCCGGCGCGGCACGCAAGGGCGGCCCCGCGCCGCCGCGGCGGCCTGCCGAGCCGCACCCCCCTGGTGACCGACGACCTCCATTAAAAGCTCTGCCCGAGCCGTCAACTCCCCCACCGGCCGACGCAGCCTGCCCCGCGCCTGCACGACGGGTCTCATCCACGGCCTAATCCCTGCACAAGTTGACCCGGCCGAGCCCTCGCGAAGCTCCCCGAGCTCGCCGGAGTGGAGCTCGCCGGAGAAATATCTCCGCTCCCGAACCGCCTCTCGCCGCCTATAAAAGGGGCCGACGGCCTCCCCGGCTCGCCGCACCACACCAGCACAGCTCCACCGCGCCTCCTCCCCTCTTCCCCGAACTCCACAGCGCCGCCGCCTCCTAGCACCGCCGCCGCGCCACCGCCTCCCCGAGGAGCCGCCTCCACCGTGCGCAATAGCTCGAGGTGAGCACGGGAATAGGTTCCCCCTCGCCCTCCTCTCTCTTTTCCCCCTCGTTTCCGGCCGCCGCCGCCGCGGCGGGGAGCCGCCGGCGGCACCCCCGCCGGCCGGCCATGCCGCGCCCCCCCTCCTCCTCTCTGTTCTGTAACGGGTGGGGGAAGAAGAAGATGGCATATTTGCCAAAGACCCCCTGGTCTTCCCTATTTTCTCCCCCACCGAGCCCCTTCTCCCATTCCTTTCCTTTCTAACCCCCAAAACCTTAAATTCTTTACCAAAACACCCCTGTTAATTCTAGATAAACCCCTAGGCTAGTTAAACCCCACCTAAATAGTATGTTTAGGTCCCGTTAATTCAAATTAAATTACTAACCAACCCTAGTTAATTATGAACCGCTCTCTAACCCGACATTTCATGCGCGGGTTTAATCCCAACCGTGCCTAACTTCCCCATTAATGGAAATTACCAATAGGTCCTTAATATCTATAACCCCTCCTTAACCTAGCCTTTCATACACGCCCTTCCTTCTCGGTTAAGACCAAACCCTACCGCACCTATATATACCCCTCCTCCGCTCACTTCCCCCTCCCCGAGCTCGGCCGGAAACATGTGTGCTAATACTGCTTGCTTGCTTGTGTGAGTGCTATAGCCGACGGAGTAGACGGAGGAAGGTACCCCGAGCCGGAGATCGAAGCCGACTACTGCGAGCAGGAGCCCGAGGTCCCGAACACCGAGCCGGCACTCCCCGAAGACTTCGAAGACGGCAAGTTCAACCTTCCCCTTTGATGCATGCTTCTGTCCTAGTTTTATAAATATACCCTATACCCGTTTTATAAATTGCATATTGTTTTACTGCAAAACATGGTAGGATAGCCACCCTTGATTGCTATGTTTGAACCTTGTTTTGGCCTAAATGAGTGCTTTAAAAATGTGTGAGTGCTTTCAAAATGTGTGAGTGCTTTCAAAATGTGTGAGTGCTTTAAAAACAAAGAGGGGGATATGTTTGGAAAATGAGTAAAGCACTGGGTAGACGGGATGGACGTGTGTGTCAGGAGTATGGGTGAGCTCGTACCTGTGTGGTTGAGCGTGTTGGGAGTTGTCCATCTTGTCGGTTAAGGACCGGGTTGCGTGACATCTCACCTGACCCAAATCATCATACAACCACTCGACCGTTGTATGTGGCAACGGCTTAGCATAAACCCCACTAGTTAATCTACTTGCCATCTGGTGTGCGGGTGAGCAGCGGGAGACCAAGGAGTCGGGGTACGCTCTGTGTGAGGTACGCCCTGGTTATGTGGGATAACCCCTTGGGTGCTTCCGTGGTGGCTCGTAGTGTTAGCTAAGGTGGGTAATGGCTTTGATAGGATCCGTACCGGCACTGAGGTGTTCGTGTAACGGTACCCTACTTGTGGGTAAAGATGTACAACCTCTCGCAGTGTCAAACCTATTCGAATAGCCGTGTCCACGGTATTGGACGAGTCACGGTGTGGTCACAAAAACTAGTGTTTGGGATGGGATGTTTTCTCCCGGCGTGAGCCGTTTTCCGGGTGAAGTGTGTGGTCGTGTGCACGGGCTACGACGGACGGGAAGTCCGGTAGTTCCACGGTGGTTTTCCTAAAACAATGGAGTTACATGGGTTATGAAAATGTTTGCGAAAACTTTTTTTGAAATGAACGCCTGCATGTGTAAGTTTGCAAAATGAACCTTAACTCGATCCTTGTTATACCTTATGCATGATTCTCGCTTTATAAGCCCCTCCGTGGGTGGGGTTGGATTTGCCGAGTACGTATGTACTCACTCTTGTTTTACTAACTATGTTACGGAGGAGGATCCCGATTACATTCCGGAAGACGTTGAGTAGGTCTTTGCCCTACACCCAACCGTGCCTGTGTACCCAGGGCCCTACCGAGAGCTTCCATGGTGTGGTACTCTGAGGAGGCTATGGAAGCCTTTGCCATTGTAGTGTGGTCGTTAGCGTTTGTGTTGTTCCTTGTAGCGTTGGCACTACCGTGCCCTTTGTGTCGCCGTGATGTAAAAGACTGATTCCACCTGTTGTAATAAATGTGTTACCAGCCTCCTGGGACTGGTATTTGTGTCACATTTGGTCACCTCCGATGAGGGGACGCTTCGAAGGTCACTTCCACAACAAGAAATGCGGATCAACATGAAGTTGACAGACACCAATTGGATATTATAAATCCAAATGATATGGATGTTCAACGGATACATCACATGCCTAGCACAAGTGCACAAAATAATATAAATGCTAGGGCATCGGAAGGCCCAGACTCTATCGTTGTGGGAAATCATGATGAGTCACAAGGGGTACAAGAAATTTCCATTAATTATATTGATTCTGGAGAATCATACAATAGAAAGACTACAAATGTCGACATTTACTTTGCCACCAAAATTGCAAGTGAACTTCACATTGATCCAGAACCTAAGTCCATGGCAGAGTGCATCAAGCGCTCCGACTGGGTCAAATGGAAGGAAGCAATCAAGGCGAATTAGACTCGCTCAAGAAACGAGAGGTATTCTCCGCAAGAATACCTACTCCTCGTCATATTTTTCCCGTGGGATCAAAATGGATTTTCGTCCGTAAAAGGAATGAAAACAACGAGGTGGTGAGATACAAAGCGAGACTTGTAGCACAAGGGTTCACGCAAAAACCCGGCATCGATTTCGATGAAACATATTCTCCGCTTATGAGTGGTATAACATTCCGATATCTAATATCATTGGCAAGACAAAAGGGTCTATCCATGCATCTCATGGATGTAGTGACAGCATATCTATATGGGTCACTAGATTCGGATATATACATGAAAGTTCCGGAAGGAATTGATATCCCGAACAAGAATCATTCACGCAACATGTATTGTGTAAAACTTCAAAAGTCATTATACGGCTTAAAACAGTCGGGAAGAATGTGGTACAACCGACTAAAGGAATTCCTTCTTCAGAAGGGTTTTTCCAATAATGATGATTGCCCATGTGTATTCATCAAGAAATCCTCAACTGGATTCTGCATCATATCTGTATATGTTGATGACCTTAATATCATTGGAACTCAACGAGATATAGATGAAACACGCAACCATCTTAAGACGGAATTTGAAATGAAAGATTTGGGTAAAACCAAATTTTGCTTGGGTTTACAACTTGAGCATCTCCCAACAGGGATTTTAGTACACCAGTCTGCTTATATCCAAAAGATTCTACAGAAATTCAACATGGATAAATCATATCCATCTAAAACACCTATGGTCGTCCGCTCTCTTGAAATTGATAAAGATCAATTCAGACCTAAAGGTGAAAATGAAGAGGTATTGGGACCAGAAGTTCCATATCTCAGTGCCATTGGGGCGTTGATGTATATCGCAAATTGTACTAGGCCTGATATTGCATTTGCGGTAAACTTGCTAGCTAGATACAACTCTACTCCAACACAACGCCATTGGGCGGGAATTAAGAATATCTCCGGATATCTCATTGGCACAATGGATCTTGGATTATTTTACAAAATTAATCAAGATAAAACATTAATTTGATACACAGATGCTGGCTATTTATCTGATCCCCATGAAGCCAGATCTCAGACAGGCTTTGTGTTCTTACATGGTGGAACGGCTATTTCATGGAAGTCATCAAAACAAACTCTAATAGCCACATCCACAAACCATTCTGAAATAATTGCATTATTTGAAGCATCACGTGAATGTGTGTGGCTTCGCAGAATGATAAAGCACATACAACGATCATGTGGTATAAGTTCAATCATGAACCCTACCATAATGTATGAAGATAATGCTGCTTGTATTGCACAAATGAGAGCAGGTTATATAAAGAGTAATCTTACAAAACATATGGCTCCTAAATTATTCTTTCCTCATCAACTACAAAAGGTAGGAGAGATAGAAATCTTGCAAACTAAATCTTGTGATAATCTTGCAGATTTATTCACAAAATCATTACCAACATCATTATTCCAGAAATATGTTTTTGGAATTGGTATGAGACAACTCAAAGACTTGCAAGAATCAGGGGGAGACTCTCTTTGATATAACCTATATAAATAATCATCTGATTAGTGTACTCTTTTTCCTGTATGAGTTTTTCCTCACAAGGTTTCTCATAAAAGGTTTTAATGAGGCAATAACAATACAAGACCATATCACCTAATTTTTCCATTAAGGTTTTAAGGGTGGTATACAAGACATATTCTATGTCATATCTTCCGTTTTCTCTAAAGAGTTTTTAAGATGATATAAATCCTTTCTCATATTTTCCTATTAGGTTTTGGAGAAGGATGTTCAAACATGATCCTCGCATCATTATCCTAATATATGAGTTTTTCCTTACCAAAGGTTTTCTCATACAAATATCTAACAAAGACAATAATGCTATATCATTTTCTCCTAATATTTTCCCACCGGGTTTTAAAGGAGTTTTAGTGGCATATACACACAGATTGGTTTCCCCTCATGATTTTCCCATAGGGTTTTTGGAGGAGTTTTACAAGATAATATCCAAGGAAGATTGAAGTCAAGTTATATCAAGATCTAATGAAGCTATTGATCAAGGGGGAGTGTTGAGAAATATTAGTGATGATCATTAGCTTAATCATGTAATTAACATAGTCATTAGTCGGTGTAATTAGGGAAGGGGCAACCCTTCACCGTGTGGGGGCGTCTCCCACCGTACGAACGCGCCTCCTTCCAAAGGGTGCCTCTCGCACCCCTTCATCAGACATAAATAGTGGGGTCCACCCCCCCTAATCATCAATCAATCACATTCATTCTTTAACACTTAGTTGCCAAATTTACCGATCTATACCCTAAAGCCAAATCAAAGAGGATCGGAAAAAAGAAGGGCAGGAGCTGCATTACTTTTGGACCTTTTGAATCATTCATGTCACCATCATAAACCGTGGTGCATGGTGTCGTGTTTTGAATGCGTACCGGATGTCCAGGGAGACTCTCCTGGTTTCTGGAGTAGCCTGCATGGACGTGACGTGTGCAGTGACTATGCACGCCTCCAGCCTCCTTGATCAACGGACAAGTGCGTCCACATTCCACTAACATGTGACCTCACCTGACCTCTACGGTTGGGAGACTGTCGAGCGTAACCTCAGCGGCGGGAAACAGCACTCAGCACGTCTCGTTTGGTAACCTGAGCGTACACTGCAGCTAACCGCTTTTTTTAAGTAAACAGTTAACGGCATTTGAGAGCTTTTTTCTTAGGAACGGCATTTGGCGCGGGGGAACCGGTGTGACGCCCTGTTCGCTTGGCTTATCACCCACCAACAAGAAGATTTTCTCTCACAACAAACCAACACCAAAGAACTAAGCCAAGAAGATTTTCTCTCGTGAACAAACCAAAGACTACCATCACCACCGCCCAACCGAATGGCTCCGAAAGTACGCATGCCCGAAAGCACCGTCCCCACCCGGTCCCAGCCCGGCACAATCACACAGCAATGCTGATGCGAGCACGCACTCCGCACTTGCTGATACAGAGTGGAGTAGGAGTAGGCTAGTAGCTCGGTCCGTGCCATCATGCCGGCAGGCAGCACCAACTCCTCTCCGGCTCTACGGATGCAGGTGTCATTTGGACCAGCGTGCCGTGTCATTTGACACCTCCTCGGTGTTCCGCGGAGACGAACTGGTGTCTATCGGTATCGCGTCTGATATGCTGCTACTCGCGCTGGGGAGCATAACCATGGTGTGGTGAGCAGGGTTTTTTTTTACCGGTGGTAACTGCGCGGTATACCGCGGTTCCCGCTGCTACCGCTGGGGTATGGTAACGGTACTCAGCGGTAGCAACCGCTCCCAAAATTCAAATTTGAATTTGAATTCAAAAAATGAAAAAAATGAATAAAAATCACCAAAAAATAGTTCATGATTTGTAGAGTCTTATGGTGTTGAAAGTTTTCAAATTTGAGTGCATTTGGTATTTATTTGGAGCTTTAGAAGTTGAAAAAAAAAGAAAAAGAAAAAACATGGGCTGACCCGTTAAGGTCCATGAAGCCCAAGTGAACTAGATGACCTAGCTCTGTGACGCCCCAGGTTTTTAATTACCGTCATTAACGCTAATGACCGAATCAGCCGAGTCAAACCGTCAAACATCGGTCAAACCTAGGTCAACCTGGGTCATCACCTTGAAAACCTCGCCAATGAACCCCAATGAACCCCTTGACCAAGTCTACACACACCCGTAGTCAACCCTTGGCCAAAGACACGGTCAAAACCGGCTTAACCGTTGACGTCAAGCGAATGTCATCCGGAACTTTTGCCGCGTTCCCCAAATTTCACCTAAACACTTCAAAATCTACCTTTATGAAAGTTGTCCATCTTGTTGAGGGACACAACTTTCATGTAGATTGGCATTTCAAATTTTGGGTGGAAATTGGTGAAAAACTTGTTTGACTGACAGTACCTCCTGTTTTCCAGAACAGGCCAGCATTCAATGTTGGCACGATGTTCCTGCAAAATCTGTTGAGAAAAACACCCTAGAGCCTTTGTGAAAGTTGTAGAGGGTAGTGAGATCTACAACTTTCCTATTCATCACTCAGTGCACTTTAGTTGGGAAATCTTGAGAAAAACACAGTCAAACAGGGGCACACCGAAATGGAATCGAAGCAGAACGCGTTGCACGACGCGCCGCGCCGCAAGCGCCTGCGCCGCCCGCGCGCCCCCCGCCCGCACACGCGCCGGGCCGCGCCCGCCCTCGGCGTCTGCGCTCCACGCGCGCCTTCCCAAGGCCACCTTGCGCCTTCCCAATGCCCCGCGCCCCGAGATGTTGTGTACTCCGCGCCATCCCGTACGCGCCGCGCCTTGCCCGACGGTCCGTTCACCGATTCCTCCTGTGTGCGCACTCCTACTGAGGCTCGCCGCCGTACGAAGCTTTAACGCCCAGGGCGTCCTTGACGGCGAGGCCTCGCGGGCGCGCTACACCTCTTCGCCGCCTATTTAAGGGGGACCGTACCCTCCCTCGCGCGTGCACGACGCCGCAGGACGCCATTGGCGCCGCCGCCGAGCCGCGCCCCCACTAGCCCCACGCGCCGTGCAACCGTCCCGCACCACCCCTAGCCCCCCGCCGGAGTAGACCACACCGCCCGTTCGCGTGCCCCGGCGGAGGCTCGCCGGAGCAGGCGTACCGCGGCCGGCGCGGCCGCCGCCACCGCGCGACTCCGCCGGCGCCACCACCGCCCCAACCTCCGGGCCGAAATCGAGCCTAGGGAGCCCCCATGACCACCCCGCGCCCGCTCCCCGCCGGCCAAGGCCGCCGGCCTCGCCGGAATTGCGCCGCCCGCGCCGGCCACCGCCCTGGGGACCACATTGCAAGACTTCAATTCTTTTTGAGGGTCAATCCGCAAAGTAGGGGTATATTTGTAAGACCTCAAAGCTTTCCAGGGACCTTGTTGCAAGATGAGTCTTCAATAGTATGTGGTGAATTGCTGATTCTTAGAAAATCCATAGAAAATTGTAGACAATTCAGAAAAATGCAAATCCAATTTTGTTGGATTCCTGGTGAAAAGAACTACAACTTTTGTTATTCTGGCCTGAGCTAATTCCTGTTAGTTTTTGCATGAAAATACAAATGTGAAAACCCTAGATCTGCAATATCTCAAAATATATAAATCCTCTGTAGTCCAATTTTGGATATGTTGTGTGTTAGGATATGAATAGATGTTGTGCCAAAAATTGCACAAAGTCATGCAGTAGACCTTGCTAGATAAATTCTTTTCCATTCCTGCAGTAACTGCTTAGATGATTTTTCCTGTTAACAATTATTATATTCTTGAGCTCAACTTGTGCACACTGTCTTGTAATGCCAAAATGCACATCTTGTGAATTAATCATGATTTTTGGATTAACAGAAATAATTATTCTTGATTTATGCATGTTTTCCTTTGTAAATTAATAAACCAAGTTCAGTAGAGTTTCCATGTGAACATGCTGGTTCTTTAGACTTGTTTAGGACCAGAGAGCAGGCAGGAGAAAGTTTGAATCAATTTGATGCTTATTTATTTTTGTATGCATTTAAATTGAATCACTAGCTAGCCTTTGTTATTTTCCATAATATTTAATTTCCTAGCATCCAACACTTACATGTGGGTCCAATGGATCATGATAGGTGCTAATAGGCTTAAGAAACACTCCTTTAATTTTTTGGTAATTTAATTGTTTAATAAAAGGCTTAAATGCCCTTTTAATATTAAAGAGAAATTAAATAAAGAAAAATCCCTAATTAATTCTTTTTCCTTTTTGAAAAGTATTATTTAATATAATTAAAAGATATAAGAAATTAATTCATAAATAAAAATATTAATTGCACCTTTGTTGGTAAAGATAAAAGGAAATGAAGCTTTCACATGAAATGATAAGCTTATTAAAAACATTTATTCAAATGTGGAATAAAAGAGTAAGCCATGTACAACCAATAACCTTTCTAAAAGAGAAACATTAGATGAATGCTTGTTAAGGTAAACATGACCCACCCAGAGTTGGATAAGACAACAAACTATCACATCACCTAAAGTGCATTGCATTCTGTGTAGATCTTCCGAACGGAGATTACTCCCTTGTCCCGGAAACCGAGGAAGGAGGAGCGGAAGCGTCGCTGCAGTACGTGGAAGTACTCGACACAGAGGGTGCCCAAGCTAACCTAGCTGACGAATGCAAGCTCCGGTGCATCTAACCTAGTTTTAAAATTCTTTATTCAATTATCTGTGAATGATTATGCATTTACGTTCAGGAGTTCAATGAAACCCTAGATGCATGATCCTAGGTACTTTTGTCCCTACTAGTATGATAGGTCGATAGCTGCTAAGCTATAGGACCGTTACAAGTCGGGTAATGACCACACTCGAGAGAATAGGTTCCTAGATAGGAATCACAATATATCCTAAATGGATTGCTCACGTGGTAAGAGCATGGGATCTGGGCTCCGGTCCAGTAGTTATGTGGGTTAAGTCTTTGAACGTACCAAGCACATGTCGGGTATGGGACCGGTAAGCCTAGTACCTTAATGAGGCGGCAAGGGATCCTACCGTTACTACTCTTGGGATTCGCTCTCACGGCTAGCTACCGGTGGTGTATGGTGACTCTGGGTGTACTGGGTGGGACATGCCAGATAGCCTGCACCAAAGACTGTAAGATTCGATCCCGACCCGAGGATTTCTGGGGACGGCCTGGGAAAGTTGTCCTTGCGGGGGCAGCCTACCGTGTGTTTGGGTCTACCTTGCAAGGTTTAAATCAATCAATTGTCGGCCTCTCACCGTTATCCGAGACTACTTACTCCACTAGTCATGTGATCCCTAATGATGGAAGTTGATGAAGATGATGCTTGCTTAATTGTATTGTACAACGTTGTTTGTACTAGTTGGCTAATGTAGTAAACATTAAACCTACTAGAACTTGTGCTAAAATCTTGAAAGTAAGGACCTACTCTTTGTTACTTTTAGCAAAAGCAACCCAGTAGACAAAAAGCCTTTCATGGTCTAGAATTGGTGAAGTAGATATCACCGACGGGTAAGACTTGCTGAGTATTAGTATACTCAGCCTTGCTATAATATGTTGATCCAGGTAATGCCTTCAGTGATGTGTGGCCCGGAGAGATCCCGCCCGGCTGGGAGCTGGAGTGGGTGGAGGACGACTACTGAAAGCATCATGGATGGCCTCCTGTGGTGTCTTCGCTTCCGTTAGTTTATTTCCGCTGCTTTTCGAAAACTCTGAACTTTTTCATCATGACAAAAACTATGGTTTGTAATAAATAAACCCCTCGGGGTATGAAATTGGATTTTAATGTTGTTCTATCTCTGGACTCGCCTTCGAGTGAGTTTTAATGCATATATTCGATCCTTGTGTTTTTCAAGTGATTTACCGGGCGTTAACCCGGCAACTAACGACAGGATGATACTTTATTATTGCTTAATGACCAAAGTGGATCAGTCTTAGGCGATAGTACAGTATTTTCCTGGGCGGGTTGTCACAGTTGGCATCAGAGCTTATATGCACCAGAGATTAATTAATAAACTTAATCAAATGGTTTTTGAATAAAATATACCAAGATTGTCTGATTTTCCAAAAATACGTTGGTCCGCTAAGGATAAACTAGACCGAGAGGCCCTAGAGGAAATTTTGGGTTCTTTCAGGTGGCTTATTAATCTATGGTTTATTTTGCTAACTTCCAGCACATTGCTTTATGTCAGACTTACTTTCTTGCACAACCAAACTAGGAGCCACGTGTTTTATACGTGTGATGTTCCGCATCACGGGAATTGCGAGGGTTGATGGAGTGATCCATTCCACGGATCCCATCTTCGCGTTTGTTTGTGAGTTGTATGTCGCCACGTGTTTCATACGTGTGCATTCCGCATGTCGCTCATGCGAGGCAAGGATACACTCCATTCAAACGGAGGGTGTCCGAGGTTGGACACTGTCCATGCAGCGGCTTAACGCATGGATACCGTTTCTATAGTGAACGGTAATGTATGTGGACGCTTTCGTGACGTGCTGGCACGAAAGGTTCGTTTTCTGCAAGTACATAACAGCGCTTCGATAGTTGTTAAATGAGTACCGTATAGCTCTCGACTAGATATTATAGGGAGAGACGAATAAAAGCCTTGCCACCGGCACTAACTTCGATTTTTGGCTTGATTGCCATGTGAGGTTGGATAGGACGTCTTGCATGCATACTAAAAATCAAAACAAATAAGATGGACCCAAAACTGAACTCTATATGCTCTTTAAGGAAGATTATGCTAGTGTGTGCTTTTTATAAACTAGAGTACCTCTCGTCCTTAGTTGTCATGCTGCCGAAATTTTGAAAAAGCTTGTTTACCTTGTTGAACCTTGTGCTTGATTTAATTAAACTAGTTGGTTTAAACAGTTGCCCTTAACCAGTTTAGTTTGTAAAAGTTTACTTGTCTTGCTTTTGCACCATGTTCTAGAAGTAATTAGAATAGGAGTTTTCAACCAAAGTTGTTCCAAATCTGATCTAGTTCATGTTCGCTACAGTTCACGGTCATAACTTTTCTCTATCTCAAGTTATGCTCGGTGTAATCAACCCCTGTTTTGCTGTTTTCCAGAACTCAATCCAACCTTGCTCGATTGAGCAACCTTCCTAGCTTTCTAGCTCAGCCTTTGAGTACCAAAGATGCATCTCTAACCTTGATGAAGTTACCACCCAAAAGTTGGGAAATTTTGGAGCTCTGGTTTAAGTTATGAATTTTTGTTCACAACTGCCAGAACTTCATGTCATTATGTATGTGGGCTCGCTTCGAGTTCTAGCATGCAATTGTGCCCTTGTGCACATGACTACCCCGTATTACCCAACATAAGAAAAGAGAATTTTTGCCATTCTACCAGGCCGTGGGAATGTCTTGATCTTAGAATTCAATCTTCAATAGTGATTCTCCTATCAACATGTCATTTCCGTCGACTTGTATTTCACTTCAATCCCTTGTCCTCAGACATGTTGGAGAACTAGGATATTCTTCATATTGATATCCTTGTTCTGGTTACTTCGAACTTTCCATCGTAAGCCTATTCTCATGGTCTTGCTCACGACCTTTTGAAAAATAAATAAATAATTATGTCTCTTCTTGAGCATGCATTTGCATAGCATGTGCATTTGGGAACCTTGGGGAACTAACGTGCATACGCATGCAGTGTTTTCAATATCTTTCACTCTATCCCTGGTGTTTGGTGATGTTGTTATTCCATAACTAAAGGTGTCGTGACGGAACCTAGGGCGTCATGTGCGCTGCAGCCACATGATTGCCACTCGGAGCGCACTAGGTATCTTGGTTGTGAGAATCGCGACTCGCCACGCACACCCCTTCTCAACCTGTGATTGTCCTCTCAATCACTAACTCGTTTGTGGGTGACTGAGTCATGCTAACATGCATCATAGGCACCTACTACATGAGCATATGCATCGTGTCTCCATAAACATGTGCATCACACCACTTTTCAAAAAGCATTGCACCGTAGTGGCACGGCAATACCACCTAAGGTTGCAACCTAAATGACATGTGAGCAAGATCGTTCGAAAGATCCTATACCAATTTATCCTTCCATACTTTCCGCTTGCACCCGCAAGTAAACTCCGTGCGAAAGCTTTCCATTACTTGTCGCCTTGACTACTCCTATGGGCTAATCATGAACCGATGGTGGTTATACTTATTGCCCGATAATCCCATCGTGTTTGCTCCCTCAGAGTAATTTCAGAACATCCGAGAGGACCACTCCTCTATTTCTCTATTTGTCCTTGGAATTTCGAATCTCGGGACGAGATTCTTCTTAAGGGGGGTAGACTGTGACGCCCCAGGTTTTTAATTACCGTCATTAACGCTAATGACCGAATCAGCCGAGTCAAACCGGTCAAACATCGGTCAAACCTAGGTCAACCTGGGTCATCACCTCGAAAACCTCGCCAATGAACCCCAATGAACCCCTTGACCAAGTCTACACACACCCGTAGTCAACCCTTGGCCAAAGACACGGTCAAAACCGGCTTAACCGTTGACGTCAAGCGAATGTCATCCGGAACTTTTGCCGCGTTCCCCAAATTTCACCTAAACACTTCAAAATCTACCTTTATGAAAGTTGTCCATCTTGTTGAGGGACACAACTTTCATGTAGATTGGCATTTCAAATTTTGGGTGGAAATTGGTGAAAAACTTGTTTGATCGACAAGTACCTCTCCCCGTTTTCCGCAACGTGCCGGCATTCAATGTTGGCACGACGTTCCTGCAAAATCCGTTGAGAAAAACACCCTAGAGCCTTTGTGGAAGTTGTTTCCCTGCGCCGGCGAGACGCGTGGCCACGCGGCCCCTTCCTTGCTGCACCGGCAGGCGGAGCTCATCGCTCTTCCCCTACGCGCACGCACGCCAGCATCCTCTTCCGTTCGGTGGCGAGAGCAGCCCGCAGACCAGCGGCTCCGCGGACTCGCCGTCGCGGACCCCCCGGGCGGAGCAGCAGGCGACGTGAGGGAGGGCGGCGACGCGGGCCGCCGGCGCACCCGCAGCGCCCGCCACGACGAGGAGGCTCGCTCGCCCTCGCTCTCTGCCCCGCCGCGGCGGAGGAGAAGCGCGCACGCGGAGGAGCATGGCAGGGCATCTCCAGATGGCTGCGACGGTGGCCGCCCCTGGGCAGGGAGCGGCGGCTTCTCGTGGTGGAAGGTGCGGTGCGGTGCGGCACCGAGTGGAGGGATCCAGCGGTGGGCGTCCTTCCCCGTAGCGGCGCGGCTTCGTCGGCGGAGGAGCTCGGTGGCGGCGGCGCGGCCCCATGCGCGGTGGAGCGGCGGCGACGACGCTTGGGGCTGCTCCGCTTGCGCCTTCTCGTGCTGATGCAGGGCAGGGCCGCCCTCCCCGGCCGCAGTCAACCTCCTCCCGCCGGCTAACCAGGGTGACCAGGACGACTGTGCTTCTTCTCGTGGCCGGTCCCTCCTCTTGGCGGCACAGGACGGCTGCGACGGCAGCGACCCGCGCATCAGCGACGACGACGACAGCGGTGGAGCTCACGAGGCTTGGCGGCGGTTGGGATGGCGCGGGGGGGGGGGGGGGGTCGTGGGTGCGTGGGCCCCACGCCATGTCGGCTTTCCTGTGAGCCCGCGACTCCTCCGGATCTGGAGGAATCCGAAGCTCACGGGATTTTGCTGGGCTCGCTGGAGGACGCCGCTGCAGTGCTTCATCTAGGAAAAAACTATGGCATCCGGATCGCGGGAGTTATCCCGGATGCCGGTGTGGGTAGTCTGAGGACGCGTTCGTTTGGTGCGACGGTGCCACCAGCACCGCCGGATATCTACCTCTCCGACCGGTCTCCGTCGCGTGTGCGAGAGATGATCCTGTGACCGGCACGGGCAGGCTCTACCACGGTTTGGTTGGTTTCATGGAGTAATTCCCAGCTTTTCTCAGCTCTGGTGCTTCCGCCTTCGTCTTTCGCGTTGCGCTGGGCCGCGGGGCGAAAACATCTCGGTGCGGCTGGATTCTCACGGCCACCTGCGTCGTGCACACGAACGCGATTTTTTTATATTTTTATCGCGATTTTGCAAAATTATATGGTCCGCCAAAAATTTTGCAAAAATATACATCTGGCGCCGTGGCCCATGGCGTCAGGGACATAACGGCGTGGGCTGCGGTGCTAAGTGCCGCCAGGAGTAGGCCCGTATCTTAACGCCGCAGGCCACGACGTTTACGCCCTGACGCCGTGGCCCATAGCGTGAGGGGCCTAACGCGGGGCGTTAGCGTGGTGCTGAGCTAACACCGCATCCCACGGCAATATCTGTTTCTGGCCGCGGTGGGCTGCGGCGGTATGTATTTTTTTTAAAAAAAATTGTAATGTTGAAGGATTGATAAAATGACGAACCATTAATACTTAACAACGAATTTAGATAAACGATTACAACATTTGCAATGGCAGGTGTGACACAATTACTTTAACTTTGTGCCGCTCTTACTAGTCCTAACGTGCCTTAGGGGATTTAAATAAACGATTACAACAATTGTAGTCTAGTTGTTGAAAGGATCTTGATGTCGCCTAGAGGGGGGTGAATAGGCGAGTCCTGAAAAATCACCACTTAAAACAAAATTATAAGTAAACCCCGGATTCTCCGGACTTTTCTCTGGAGTTTCTGGAAAGTCCGGAATCTCTGGAAAAATCTCCGGAATCTCTGGACTGACGCCTTCGCAGCGGAAAGAGCACACTGCCCAAAACCGGTGCCACCGGTTTTCCAAATCCGGTGCCACCGGGTTTGCCTGGCAGTGACTCCGCTCTTCTTCTACTTCTTGCTTGATTGTTTGGCTTGAACTCAAACTTGATGTATGCCTAAAGATCAGTTCCTTGACGGATATAGAGTGCCTGCACTTCACAAACACTAACAACCGAGTAGTTCCACCAATATGACAAAAGCAAGCAAGGAAGGATATATCAAGGTAAAAGCAAGGTAACCAACAAGAGACACAAATGATTTGTTTTACCGAAGTTCGGATTCACCACCGTGTGAATCCTAGTCTCCGTTGGGTGCTTCTCCTACCGAAGCCGGGTTGCATTCAACCCTTTTCCCGATCCACTAGATAGCTTCTTCCCTTTCGGAGGCGAAGCACAATCTTCACAAACTGTCCCACAGCTCACCACACCTTGGGAGCTTGTGGGCGACGCCTAGCCGTCTAGGAGGCAATCCTCCAAGAGTAATAAACGCTTCACATGAGCTTGACGACGTCCAACAGTGCTCAAGGGATACAAGTGCTCTTTAATTGCTCACAAAGGTTTCTCTCTAACACCCAACTCACTACATCTATCAAAGATCGAACAACCTCACAAAAAGGGGTTGGGGAGAGCTAGAATGGCTTTGGCTTTGCAAGGAATAACAAGGAAGCACTTTAGCAACCTCAGGAACAGCAGCAAGCAATAGTAGCGGTTGAAGGGTATAAATACCCGACTCCCCAAAAACTAGCTGTTGGAGTTAAAACCCGGAATCTCCGGGAAAAACCCCGGATACTCCGGACTTCCCAAAACTAGCCGTTGGACCGGCTGACACAAAACCGGTGCCACCGGTTTCCCAAAACTGGTGCCACCGGGTTGGACACAGGGTCAAACCCGAAGACGTGTACATGTGGTTTTTGTGTCTCTCTCAACTCACATGGGTTACTAGAGCACTGAGACATTATCAAAACTCTTTGTGATGCATCCCTCTTGATAGTATGGCGTACCTATACTCTAGATCAAATATAAATGCAATAAGAGAACTCTTGAGCTTCTTCTTCAAGAATAGCCATACTTGATCAATATATCCTCATGAGAGATCCATCCATCAATGTCTCATTGATTTGAGCACTTCTACCTTGAGCTAATGACTTTGAACTTTATATAAGAATGAAACCCAATTCTCGATTAAGTCACCCATCACATGAATCAACGAATATGTAATGCTTCTTCATTGCTTCACTCAGTTAGGCTCGACTTGATACCTCGAAACTTTCCAAGCTATAGCCACTTCACCCTAGCCAAGCACATGGTCCAAGTCACTACTCGACCAACCTTAGCTTAGTACCTCGTTGCTAATTCCTTGCTTGATTTCTTCATCCATTCGTTGCCAATTTGAGTGAAACTTTGATTAAACATCAAGAGTGGAATTCAATTGAGATCATGCCTTTTCTTAATTTAAATATCCCTTTTTATTATAACAAGCTTCTTCCTTCAATAAGAGACCATCCAATGTTCCAATATCAATATGCCTCTTTCTTATCCTTCATTAGCTTGTCATATATCATCTATATGCTTCATGGGAACACACATATCAAATATCATGACATTCATCATTGAGTTAGGCCATTTCACAATACGAGGCTAAAACCATGCCTCAACTTATCTTGTATACATATAGCTTGTTTTCACAATGTAGATAACGAATGTCATATATTATGCCTTGTCATTTATATGTTACAACCTGCTCACATGCTTAACAAGGATATTAGATCTTTAATCTAGTTGTCAATCAATACACCAAAACCCACTAAGGGCATAGATGTCTTTCAATCTCCCCCATTTTGGTGATTGATGACAACCTCGATTAAAGCTTACAAAAGATATTCAATAAGCTTAAAAGAACAGATTTAGGTTGAGCTCCCCCCTTAATATGTGCTATGAGTGGAATTCATAAAAATTTGGCTTTAAATGCCATTTTGCACATTTTCAAGAAAACATGGAGCTCCCCCTAAATCTCAGCAATAGTGGGGTGCAAAACAAGTGTGTGAACATTTAAACCGTGGTGCATGTGATAAATAAGCACTCCAACACATAGAGCAAGAAAAGGCAGTGCTGTCTGGCCAAACTCGGTGCCACCGAGTTGCCAAACTCGGTGCCACCGGTTTTGCCCAGACATCCCTGTTAAAAAGCAATACATCATAAAATCACACTAACATGCAATTGAGTCTTAATAAGCATTAAGAGGTTCAGCACACATTTTAGCACACATACCAAAGGTTCTCAAGTTCAACTGAAGCTAAAGAGAATTTATTACATGGGCCTGTTGCATCCAACAGCCAAAACCGGTGCCACCGGTTCTGGAAACTCGGTGTCACCGAGTTTGCCTGACACCTCACAAAGGAGACACTGATACTGACTGAGACACACCAAAACTGGTGCCACCGAGATTAGGAAACCGGTTCCACCGGATTTGTGCAGACAGAGCAGAGCAGCAAGCTTTCAATCGACACCTCTCTCCCCCTTTGTCATTAATCACCAATAAAGGTCTTGGGAGGTCTTGGACAGCTGCTCATGGTTCTTCTTCATCATCTTGAGACGGTTGCACAAACTGACTCAGAGGCATAAAGGGTGGTGGTGGCGGAAATGGAGGATAGTGAGACGGCATTTCCTCATATGGATTGACTGAGCCAAATAGTGTACCATAGTAGTATCCACCTGCAGCACCTGAACTTCCTTGAGCATTAGGATCCATAGGAGGCATGCTAGAGGATGTGCCTTGGCCTTGTGTGCCCATGAAAGGAGCCTCTGAATAAGACGATCGAGCACTATACACTCCTCCAAAGGCGGGATTGTAGTATGAATTTCCATAGGCTCTATCCCAATAGTCCTTGTTGGTTGCCGGATCAACTTGTTGTGATCTTTCCCAAATGCTCTCAAAGGTCTCCGGCTCACTCGCTTCCTCATCGGATGGTGCATGTGGTATGGGAGGCCTATTTGTGGGAGAGGGGTTTTCATACATGAGCCTTATCATCCTTGAATCCCTCTTTCTAAGTTGTCTCTCCTTGTGAACCGCATCACTTGCTTTCATGCAAGACCCACACCAAAAGTTGAACAATTTTCTAAGTGGGGAAGGGGGCTTTTGTACTTGTTGCTGCCCACGTCCACACCCTCGACCATGTGATGGTCTTGCTGCCCTAGATGGTGCAGCACCTGCGGTGGGCTGTTCGGGGACTTCTTGACCTCCAATATTTCCCTATGCCCTTTCCAAATCAGCTAGAAATGGTCCCACAACATCATTCTTCAAGTGGAATAGCTTATGCTCATGATCATAGACAAATGTGTAGTTGGTGATAGTCTCAATAACATGCATGAGATAAGGAGCATATCCACAACTTTTTTGAGCCGGAGATGGAATGAATTTCCTCCCAAATGTAGTCCACAACACTAAATTCCAGCTCACTAGGACACGTGTTTCAACAAATCTCTTCCATAATTTGACACATTTAATTGGTCCCCTTCCCTAGGAGCAAGTGTCTTTATAAACATGCGGTGCAAGTATGCATAGAATGGTAGCATGCCATTGACTCGTCCAAAGTTCCATTCTTGTCCCGGGATATACATGAACTTCATATCTACCTTGTCCATTGCGACGCCCCAGGTTTTCAGCCGGAGTATTAACCCTAATGAGCAGGTCAACTGTGTTGACTTTGGTCAAACGACGGTCAACCTTGGCCATCACCTCGAAAACATCCCTGACAACCCCTAATGACACCCCTTGGTCAACTCATGGTCAAGGTTGGGTCAAAATCCTAGTCAAACCCCTTAAACCCCTTTGACCCACCAGTGTCAGCCGGAACTTTTGCCGCGTTCTCCAAATTTCACCTAAACACTTCAAATTCTCCCAATACAAAAGTTGTGTATTTTGTCGAGGGACACAACTTTCATGTTGAGTGGCATTGCTGGTTTGAATTGCAAATTGGTGAAAAATGCAAGTCAACGCTACTGGTCACTATTCACAAGCGCCTAGAAAACAACCAGCTTGGCATCCAAATTGTGCACAAATGGTTGAGAAAAAGACCCTATGCCTTTTTCGAATGTTGTAGAGGAATAGGAGATCTACAACTTTGTTGTTGATCACTCGGTCCACTTCTGTTGAAAAATTTGGAGAAAAATTTGTTCAAACAGTGCCAAGTCAAATGCTATAGTCTGCTGGCGCCAGGCGTTCGCGCCCACGCGCGACGTCGCGCGCCGTGGCCACACCGCCCGCGCCGCCGACCGACCGGCGCAACCGCCGATGCCCCCGCTCGCGACCGCCGGTCCCTCGGGCTCCACGTGACAAGCGCAGAGGTAATGGACGGCGTGTCCACCGCCTTCCTCGCCCATCCCGCGCGCGCCATGCGCTCAAGTCGCCGCGCCGGCCACCCAATGCCGACGCCGCCGTACAGGCCGCACGTCGCTGCCGTCTTGCGCCCATACCGTGGTCTTGGAAATTTCTTGACATGCACGCACCGCCTCTCCAGCTCGCGCCGCCTATAAAACGTTGCCGCCGTTCCTTCCTCGCGCGAGGCAGAGCCGCCGCGCCATCCCTTGCCGTCACCGTTGAGGCCGCCATGATAAGCCTCTTCTTCCGCTTGCATCCAGAGCCCATGAGTGCTCCTAGCTCCTGCCCTAGGACGTCCTGAAGCTCACACTGGTGCGTGTTGCCCTGTCCTGTCCCTATCTTCACCGAAGCATCCGCGCCCACGGCGACCGCCGCCGGCCTCCGCCGTGCTTGCTCACCGGCGGTCCTTCTGCCCCAAACCCGTACCCGAATCGGTCGTGCACGACCCCTAGCACCTTCCCAGCCCCTTCCCCGGCCAAGACCGCCGGCGAGGCCGCCGGATTTTCCCTGGCCACGCCGCCCCCTTGGCCGAGGACTACATTGCAGGACTGGAGTTCTTTCCAGGGGTGTTTTTGCAAATGAGGGGTATATCTGTGAACGTCAAACTCTTTCCAAGGGTCTGTTCGCGAGTTGCATCTTATCCTCTTATGACTTTCAGCTGCAACTTGTAAAATTTATAAAAATCGTAGAAAAATCGAAAAATAGCAAACCCAATTTTGTTGTGCTCAATGTAACAAGATCTACAACTTTATCCAAACATGTATATACTTTTGTGCTACAGTTTTGGCTTGAAAAATAGAAATGTAAAATACTTAGATTTGTGTTTTTGCAAAATCCACACAAGCTCTTGAGCTGGATTTCGGATATGTTGTGGGAACTAGCATGTTTAGTTTCTGTGCCAAAAATTGCACAAAGTTACTGAAGGAATCTTTTTAAATAAATCATCTTGTGATATTGATAAATCTGCCTAGATGATTTTTGTAGCCTGTTATATAATTATTTTGAGCCCAACTTCTGGATATCATCTTGTAATGATGAAATGCATCTCTGGTGAAGTTACCATGATTTTATCACTGTTATAAATATTATTTCCTAATTTGTGCTTGTTTTTAATCATAAATAAGTGTAGCCAGATCCATGATGGCTATAGGTGTGTGGATTGGCTGTTTAGGCTTTTTTTGGACCAAAGCATGTGTGGAAGAAAGTTTGCATGCATTTCTACTATATTGATTTTAATATGTATTATCCCCTTATATGCTAACTAGTAATGCTCTTTAATTTGTGTATTTAAATTCAGTAGTGCAAAAGCTAGTTCTTGCTGTCGAAGGAAGTGTTCCTGGTCAGTAGAACCAGTGGGTACTGCTGGAACAATTTGATATGTTTTTGGTTGTTTAAAAGAGTGCAAACTAGATTAATTTAGTAAAAGGGAAATAGGAAGAATGCCTCCTTTTGTGCATAAGTGAAATAAATGAGTTAGAAAAGTAAAATGGTGGTGCAAAAGTAAATTTCCTTGCTGTTTGTATTTAAATAAGATATTCCTTAATAGATGTGCACACAATCACATTAAAGGAAAGCCTAAAAAGGCTTTTAATTATCTTTAAAAGGGAGAAATGTTTAAATGCATTTCTTAAGGTGAATATGACCAACCCTATCCAACTTGTAGCTGTTGCTACTATTTTGTTGTGTGAATTACATTAATCCATTTAAATATATATATGTACACAGTCACTATTAAAAGTCTAAATAATCAAGCATTGCATATTGTTCCTTATAGGAAGGGTATGCTGGATGTATTATTATCTAGGTGAATGTGTTTAATCATGCACCCCATGTTGTCATAAGATGTTGGCAAGTAATAATCAAATGGTCACTTAAAGTCTTGCATTGCATCCTCCGTGTAGAAGTCCCCGACGGTAGCTATACGCTTGTGCCGGCTGACGAGGACGAGGGACCAGGAGGAGACGTGCACTACATCACCGTAGGGCAAGACCCGGGCCAAAGTCCGGAAGTTTGTGTGTCTGCTTGTACTGACGAAGGCAAGCCCCGATTTATTCATTAACCCATGTGTTTCTTTAAACTTCTGAATTTACTTCTTGTTATCTTATGTGCATTTACGTTCAGGAGTTGATTGAAACCCTAGTTGCATGATCCTTAAGTACCAATGATCTTTTACTAGCATGTTCGGTCGCTAGTGGCTATGCTATAAGGATACGGTACAAGTCGAGTGATGTTCGTCACTCGCGAGAATAGGATCTCCTTTATGGAATCACCATATTGATTAAATGGATTGCTCATGTGGTAAGAGCATGGGATTTGGGCTCCGGTCCAATGGCTTCGTTGGTTAAGTGTTTGAAAGTACTAAACACTTGTCGGAAATGGGTACGGTAAGCCTAGTACCTAAATGAGGCGGTACGGGGTTTTACTATCACTACTCTTAGGGTTGCGGCCCCGGGCTTGCTACGCGAGTGCATGCGTGAGGCTGGGTGACCTTAGTGGCGTAGCCCAGATAAACCTTGTACTTAAGACTGTGAACTATTATCCCCAAACCGAAGAATGACGGGAACCGCCTGGTTGGTGAACTCTTAGTGAGGGCACCTCCCGTGTGTTTAGGTCCACCTTGCAAGGTTATGAATCAATCGATTGTCGGCCTCTCACCGTTATCTGAGACTACTTACCCGACTGGCCATGATATCCCTTTATGATGGAACTTTGTGAAGATTATTACCTTGATTAATTGTTTGTACAACTTTGGTTGCAATAGTTGCAGATTTAGCAATGATTACTTCTACCAGAACTTGAGCGAAAATGTGAAAGTAAGGATCCACTACTCAGTAGCTTTTTGGCAAACAAACCCACAAGCCAAAGGCCTTGCATAACTAGAAGTAAAGCCTTTCTTTTAGATGGGTAAGTCTTGCTGAGTATTAGTATACTCAGCCTTGCTGTATAAATGTTGTTTCCAGGTAATGCATTTGATGTGTGGCCGGAGAACTTCCACTTGGCTGGGAGCTGGAATGGGTGGATGACGAGGAGTGATTGCATCATGGACAGGCCTCCTATGATGCGATCGTACCGTTTAGTTATCTTCCGCTGTTTTCAATAAACTCTGAACTATTCCCTTTCATGTCAAAGAACTATGTTTGTAATAATGAACCCTACGGGGATGTGATAGTTTAATTTGTAAGGCACTCTGGACTCCCCTTCGTGGGAGTTTTAATGCATACGCTTGATCCTCTCTGTGATGTCAAGTGATTTACCGGGCGTTAACCCGGCAACACTCAACGGGATGCTTCTTTATTATCGCTTAATGACCAAATGGAGTGGTTTAGGCGATAATACGGAATTATCTCGGGTGGGGTTGTCACATCCATGTCATGATCCCTATGGATCTTCATCCTTCCAAGATCTTCTTCATCAAAACCAAGTAGATATGCAAACTCAGTGATAGTGATGCCAAACCACTTTCCCTCGGTCATCCAATGCACAACTTTGTCATTCTTCCAAGTGGTGAAGTAACATGTGACATAGAATTGTGCAATCACTTCATTGTTCCATGACTTGGCAAAACCCATGATGTCATAGACATTTTTCCTCTTGCACCCCCGAATAATTTCAGCAATCTTTGTATCCTCCATGACTGATAAGAATCCCCAATCAATGTATTCTGAGTGAGCAATGGGGAAGTCCTTCTTGATGATGGCACTCGCATAATAGTCTTGATGAAAGTTGGTGCCAAAGCGATAATCCAAGTTCCTTCCACCAACGGTCAAAGGATTCTTTTCCCTTTCCTTTCTTGCCCTTTCTGTCATACCCCTTCCCTTATAGTTGACTATGTTGCGGTGCTCAGGGTCAACGGGTGGCCTCATTCTCACATTGAAGCGAGTCACAGCACCACTCTCAACGGGCTGCGGTCCAAGAACTGAGATACCCCTCATACTCACCATCACTGTCATCCTCTCCGGTGCCCTGACTATGCTCATGGCTAGCTGTCCGGATGTTCTTGCTCTTTTTCTTCCGCTGAGCAGCTGCTGTAGGTGACTCAAGAGGGGATGGTTCCTGCCTGTATGGGCTCTCCTCATCATCATCACTAGAGGTTGACTCAGGCTCGGAGTCCTCAATGCGCATAGCACCTCTAGGGAGATTAATTCTTCCTGCTGCCCTTTTAGACCTTCTCGGTGGCTCTGGAACATCTTCTGTGATTTCATGAGCACTGCTGGACCCTTCTCTTCTTCTAAACTCAAAACTTGCATTCTTCGTTCTAGGTTGCCTTCTCCCATAAACCATGTAAAACCTTGGATCTGTGAACAAAAAAGATACATATGGGTCTTAGGAACATTTCTCTGCCACATATATATGCAATTGAATTTTATGGAGCCCAAATTGCAACTGAATTATAGGGCTACCACTGAAACCGGTGCCACCGAGTTGGGGAACTCGGTGCCACCGGGTTCAGCATGAACCCTAAAATGTGCCCCTGACCAGCAGCCAATAAATCCTGAATCCATTGATTTTAATCTGTTCTAGGACCATATAGAAGCCATTCTACCAAAGGAACCCAAGAGATAGTCCCTAGAGAAGTAGATCGGGCAAAACCAAGACATGGGGTACCTCCCGACATGGTGAGAGAGTTGTTGCAGCCCTTGAATGGAGGGGAAACCGATCCCACCGGGTCGGGGAACCGAAATCTTGCTCTAATCCTTGAATCCCACGGTTGAGTCCTCA
Source organism: Cenchrus americanus (assembly GCA_947561735.1). Lineage (NCBI taxonomy): Eukaryota > Viridiplantae > Streptophyta > Magnoliopsida > Poales > Poaceae > Cenchrus > Cenchrus americanus. Next base: position 202,199,232 of record OX387240.1, read on the forward strand.
AATCTCCATGAAATCGCCCTTTCTACTCTCCTCTTTACTGTGCTGGGTCATGGGGTGAAAGGGGTGGTGAATGGGTAACTGTAGGGTGAGTCACGGGTCTTATCCTTTTACTACCGACAGAAACCGGTGCCACCGGGTTTCACTTGACCCGTGGACTTTTGTCCATAAATTCACCTCTGATCTTCCTTTTCCATTTCTCTTTATTTCTATGCCTTTAATATTCATTTTTGCACAACCCTCAGTCTCTGATATGGATTTTGAGAGATTTTGATGAAATGAGAGAAATCCAAAGTTTGCAATCCCTTGAGATAAGAATGAGTAGCTTCCTTTGAACTTGGGACAATCTTGCCATTTATGGTTAGCCAACATTCAAACATAAGCAACAATAACCATAAACAACAAGACATGATCTAAAAGATCAAGACTCAAAAATTTTGCAAAAAGCACACCACCTACACATGCTAGTGTGTTTTTTTGAAAGTCTATCCTAAGTCACAAAGAGTATGCAAAGATAACTAGCCAAGATAGGTCTTAGCATATTTAGCTCATGCGTCTACTAAAATTTTCAGCCACGGTTAGAAAACAAAATTTCCAACAAAAATTTGTGAGGCATCAACTAAATATCTAAAAGCTCATCACTACCACCAAGCAACAAATCAAGGTGATGCTAGCTCCTTTTGCACACCAAAACTCACACTAGCAAGAATAGGGCTTAGATGCCCGAATTAATAACTTGAATTTAGGATTCATACCTTTGCCTTCATTCTAGATTTTCTCACTTAGAGAAACTCACATAAGTTAACTCGTACTTTTTAGTCTTTCAATAACTTCCTCTTGTAACTTTTGATGAGAAATACCCATTGTGTGCTAAGATGACAAGAGAACACAAATATTAAAAGCACAAGCTCTAGTCTCACATTGGATGACTCTTTGAGAGTGGAATGGAAGTAAGTCACCCGACATGAAACCTCATAGCATGGGCTAAACTCCTCAAAGATATAGTGCACATATGGATATGTGGATGGAAGGGACATGTGCACTACCTTGGTCAAATATGTCCAAGTTAAGGAATTTAAACCATGATATGGTGAGTGGCCAAAGATAAATGTAATCCAATCCAAAAATAAGGAGAAAGAGATACAATTACAGATATGGATTGGTGACCTCCTTGTCAAGTGGCTTGCTCACAATCAACACACTTGTCATAAGAATTATTCAAGTGAAGAGTATAGATAAAACATTGAGACACCTCACACTTGAACTACACACATGAATCCTTGCAAGTGATGTTAGTACCAAGAGACACAAAATGTGAAGTGAGCTCCCCCTAAATAAGTGCATCAAGTATTTGAATCTTGAGAAGTGCACTTTTGACTCAATTAAAGTACTAGGGTAGAAAGCTCCACATTTTGGTCAAAGTTCATGAGCAAATAAGAATAAGTGGAATGAGATCAAGAGTAGCTCACAAACTATATTTGATTAGTCTCCTTTTATTTTGAATCAAGAATAATGTGCCTTGAGGTATTTGCAAACATTTCCTCTCCAACCCTTGATGATCCTGGGAAACTCGGTGCCACCGAGTTTATAAATCCGGTAGCACCGGATTTTCCCTGAGTTCTCCAAATTTGCTTTTATCAAGAGTTGGCCATCCTTTTCTTGATTCTTTCTTGCTCTTTTATCTCACATAAGTTCTCCTACATGCACAATTCACTCAATGCTTCTAGATGAAGCGGTTAATAGCATCGAATGGTATTTGACACAATTTTGCCAAAGAGAACATATGTAAGTTGTCCACCTCATATGATCAACTAGCACATGAGCAAGTTTTCCATATGAGAGTGAACAACAGCAGTGAAAGGTACTTATCATGGGAGGAGCATTGAATAAGATTTCTTTGATTTATGTCATTTGGCCCTTTTCTATTGATTAGTCACAAAATTTCTCTTGAGATATAGATGAATGAAAATTAATATCTTCTCAAGTGAACCAAGCTTCCAACGCTACTCCAAGTACCTGCAAAGTCCTTTTTAGGCATGTGTTGGTACCCAACGTGCATTGGGTCCGACAAGATTAGTGATCAAGGACTTAGGTACCCAAATGGCCTTTGTGTCCTTCTTTTGTGAAATAACCACTTTAGGGGCACTAGAGTCATTTGAGTTACTCCTAAGCTTCTCATTACTATAATGAACCTGGTTGAGCTTAGGGTTCTTACTATTGGGACAATCTTTACCAAGATATCCCTTTTGACGACAAGTGTAGCAAATTTTGTGCTTGATGTTGCCATTGCCATTTACACTTGTCACTGAGCCATTCTTTTCTCTGAATTTTTCTTGAGCCTTCAGAAATCCCTTGTTGAGCTTCTCTTGACATTTCTCAGAGGAAATCGGTGCCACCGGTTTTGTAAATCCGGTGCCACCGGGTTTCCCTGAGGGAACCTTTGCCCGGTTGATACAAGCTTCAATCTTGTGCCCTTTCTCATGACAACCAAAGCATCTTCTCTGAGCAAGGCTTCTTTGCCTCTTTGATTGGTTTGAGTTGTCTTTTTGCTTGAATGAACACATGGATGCATAATGTCCCATGTGTGAGCACTTGTAGCACTTGATGTGATCTAGCTTCATCATGTCCTCAATCTTGTGATCATTGGTCTTGTGGCCTTGTTGAGAGATTGATCGAGTGACGATTATCCTCTTCTCAAGCTTCTTCACCATGGTCTCACAGTTATCTTGAGAAGGTTGCACCTTTTCTTTTCCCTTCAACTTAGCCACCTCTTTCTTGAGCTTTTCAACTTCTTGCATAAGATCATCATTCTCTTGAGCAATGAAGTCATCACAAGGTTCTGCAACTACTTGATCATACCAAGAAGGTTTGTCTTTTTGGCCACATGGGTTAGCACAAGATATATCATTTTCAACTTGAGTACAAGTGCTAGTGGTGCAATGAGGTGTGTAAGATTTAAACGAGTTTATCAAAACCTCATTTGCCACTTCTAGCAAAGTGTGTGATTCTACAAGCCTCTCATGAGAATATTCAAGTTCTATGTAAGTTCCTTGTAGTTTCACAACCTTGCAAGTGATTTCCTCAAGTTGGTCCTTGAGAGCTTGATTTTCCTTCTCCAAGGATGCTGCACAAGATAGAGAGTTAGTAGCACAAGCATATGCCTTGGTAATGTCCTCCTTGCACTTTCTAGACAAGACATCATTTGACTCCTTAAGTTTCTTCAATTCTTCTTCAAAGGAGTCTCGATATGCTTTTTGTCTTGTGAGCTCATCTTCTTGTCTTCTTACTCTCTTTATGAGCTCTAGCACATTTTTCTTGTCTCTCTTGATCATCTTGTCAAGCTCGAAGTCAAATTGCTCAACTTCACTTCCCTTCTTCCTTCTTCCTTTAGTCACTTGAGACTTGGAATTGTTAGTGCATAGTAAGGAAGTACTAGGGGCTGTAGATACCTCAATAGGCTTGTGTGAAGCTTCTCTGAAGTTCGACGAAGCAAGTTGGTGTTGATTACTGCCAAACCCGGTGCCACTGAGTTCTGAACTCAGTGCCACCGAGTTTGTTTGGTCAGAGGCAGTGGTCGCGATGTTGTCGCTCTTTTGCTTCGTAGATGAGGTCTTTAGAGGATGAATGCAAGATGCTGATGTTGAGCACTCCTCTAGTGACTTCTCTTCTTCATCTTCGTCATCGTCATCATTGGCACTAGTATACATGTCCTTGAGTGCCACTCAAATATGATGTGCATCATCGCAAATGTCTTCATTATTAAAGATGAATTCTTGAATAACCTTGCTCACATTATTGTACATGAGGTTAGTAATAGAGTAGTTATGGAGCACACTTTCCTTAACCTCCTTTGATAGGTTGGACGTGTCCTCACTATCAAAATCCTCGGGAAGGATGCTGGCCTCCACAACTCGCTCAAAAAGAGGACCCCAAGTATTTAATACATGAAGAACATGAGCAGACCAAGAAGAGTAGTTTGAGCCGTCAAACCGAAGAGGCTCAAACGATACCTCACAAGTAGTCGACATCCTTTTAACTCCAAGCGGTTAAGCTTGAATCGGAGCACCAGGCTCTGATACCACTTGAAAGAATCTTGATGTCGCCTAGAGGGGGGGTGAATAGGCGAGTCCTGAAAAATCACCAATTAAAACAAATTTATCAGTAAACCCCGGATTCTCCGGACTTTTCTCCGGAGTTTCTGGAAAGTCCGGAATCTCTGGAAAATCTCTGGAATCTCTGTACTGGCACCTTCGCAGCGGAAAGAGCACACTGCCCAAAACCTGTGCTACCGGTTTTGCAAATCCGGAGCCACCGGGTTTGCCTGGAAGTGACTCCCCTCTTCTTCTACTTCTTGTTTGATTGTTTGGCTTGAACTCAAACTTGATGTATGCCTTAAAGATCAGTTCCTTGACGGATATAAAGTGCCTGCACTTCACAAACACTAACAACCGAGTAGTTCCACCAATATGACAAAAGCAAGCAAGGAAGGATATATCAAGGTAAAAGCAAGATAACCAACAAGAGACACAAATGATTTGTTTTACCGAAGTTCAGATTCACCACCGTGTGAATCCTAGTCTCAGTTGGGTGCTTCTCCTACCGAAGCCGGGTTGCATTCAACCCTTTTCCCGATCCACTAGATAGCTTCTTCCCTTTCAGAGGCGAAGCACAACCTTCACAAACTGTCCCACAGCTCACCACACCATGGGAGCTTATGGGCGACGCCTAGCCGTCTAGGAGGCAATCCTCCAAGAGTAATAAACGCTTCACACGAGCTTGACGACGTCCAACAGTGCTCAAGGGATACAAGTGCTCTTTAATTGCTCACAAAGGTTTCTCTCTAACACCCAACTCACTAGATCTATCAAAGATCGAACAACCTCACAAAGAGGGGTTGGGGAGAGCTAGAATGGCTTTGGCTTTGCAAGGAATAACAAGGAAGCACTTTAGCAACCTCAGGAACAGCAGCAAGCAACAGTAGGGGTTGAAGGGTATAAATACCCGACTCCCCAAAAACTAGCCGTTGGAGTTAAAACCCGGAATCTCTGGGAAAAACCCCAGATACTTCGGACTTCCCAAAACTAGCCGTTGGGCCGACTGACACAAAACCGGTGCCACCGGGTTTGACACAGGGTCAAACCCGAAGACGTGTACGTGTGGTTTTTGTGTCTCTCTCAACTCACATGGGTTACTAGAGCACTGAGACATTATCAAAACTCTTTCTGATGCATCCCTCTTGATAGTACGGCGTACCTATACTCTAGATCAAATATAAATGCAATAAGAGAACTCTTGAGCTTCTTCTTCAAGAATAGCCATACTTGATCAATATATCCTCATGAGAGATCCATCCATCAATGTCTCATTGATTTGAGCACTTCTACCTTGAGCTAGTGACTTTGATCTTTATATAATAATGAAACCCAATTCTCGAGTAAGTCACCCATCACATGACTGAAGCGTCCCCTCATCAGAGGTGACTAAATGTGACACAAATACCAGTCCCAGGAGGCTGGTAACACATTTATTACAACAGGTGGAATCAGTCTTTTACATCACGGAGACACAGAGGGCACGGTAGTGCCAACGCTACAAGGAACAACACCAATGCTAACGACCACACTACAATAGCAAAGGCTTCCATAGCCTCCTCAGAGTACCACACCATGGAAGCTTTCGGTAGGGGCCCTGGGTACACAGGCACGGTTGGGTGTAGGGTACGACCTACTCAACGTCTTCGGGAATGTAATCGGGATCCTCCTCTGTAAAATAGTTAGTAAAACAAGGGTGAGCACATACGTACTCAGCAAATCCAACCCCACCCACGGAGGGGCTTATAAGCAGAATCATGCATAAAGTGTAACAAGGAATCAGGTTATGGTTCATTTCGCAAACTTACTCATGCAGGGGTTCATTTCAAAAAGGTTTTCGCAAATCATTTTCATAACCCAAGTAACTCAAATGTTTTAGGAAAACCACTATGGAACTACCGGACTTCCCGTCCGTCGTAGCCCAGGCACACAGCCACACATTTCACCCAGAAAACAACTCACGCCAGAAAACATCCCATCCCAAACACTAGTTTTTGTGACCACACCGTGACTTGTCCAATCCCGTGGACACGGCTATTCGAATAGGTTTGACACTCTGCAGAGGTTGTACATCTTTACCCACAAGTAGGGTACCGTCACACGGACACCTCGGTGCGGTACGGATCCTATCAAAGCCATTACCCACCTTAGCTAACACTACGAGCCACCACGGAAGCACCCAAGGGGTTATACCACATAACCGGGGCGTACTTCACACGAGAGCGTACCCCCGCTCCTTGGTCTCCCGCCGCTCACCCGCACACCCGGATGGCAAGTAGATTAACTAGTGGGATTTATGCTAAGCCATTGCCACATACAACGGTCGAGTGGTTGTACGATGATTTGGGTCAGGTGAGATGTCACGCAACCCGGTCCTTAACCGACAAGATGGACAACTCCCAACACGCTCAACCACACAGGTACGAGCTCACCCATACTCCTGACACACACGTCCATCCCGTCCACCCAGTTCTTTACCCATTTTCCAAACATATCCCCTTTTGTTTTAAAGCACTCACACATTTTGAAAACACTCACACATTTTAAAGCAGGCATTCAGGTCAAAACAAGGTTCAATCATGGCAACCAAGGGTGGCTATCCTACCATGTTTTGCAGTAAAACAATATGCAATTTATAAAACGGGTATAGGGTATATTTATAAAACTAGGACAGAAGCATGCATCAAAGGATGAGGGTGAACTTGCCATCTTCGAAGTCTTCGGGGAGTGCCGGCTCGGCGTTCGGGGCTTCGGGCTCCTGCTCGCAGTAGTCTGCTTCGATCTCCGGCTCGGGGTACCTTCCTCCGTCTACTCTGTCGGCTATAGTGCACACACAGGCAAGCAAGCAATATTAGCACACATATTTCCGACCGAGCTCCCGGAGGGGAAATGAGCGGGGAGGGGGGTATATATAAGTCCTAGGAGGGGGTTGGTTCGGCGGGGCACTGCTGGGAGGGGTGTGGTAATATTTGGATTTAATTAAAATTGTGCATAGGGTGTTGGGTTAAAGAGGGGTTACAAGGGCTAAGGGCCTATTGGTAAATCCTATTAATGGGGGAGGTTGGGCGCGATTGGGATTAAACCCGCGCATGAAATGTCGGGTTTAGAGAGGTGTCCATAATTAACTAGGGTTGGTTACTAATTTAGTTTGAATTAACAGGACCTAAACATACTATTTAGGTAGGTTGGGGTTTAATTAAACTAGCCTAGGGGTCTATCTAGAAATAACAGGGGTGTTTTGGTAAAGAACTTAAGGTTTAGGGGGTTAGAAAGGAAGGGAAAAGAAGGAGGGGTTCGGTGGGGAGAAATAGGGGGAGGCCAGGGGGTTTTTGGCAAAACTGCCATCTCCTTCCTCCCCCTCGAATCAGAACAGAGAGAGGGAGGGAGGCGGCTCGGTCATGGCCGGCCGGCGGCGATTCCCGGCGGGCCGGGCCGCGGCAGCGGCCGGGAGGTGGGGGAAAATGGAGAGGGCTTCAAGGGCATTCGATTCCCCTACCTACCTTGGGCTGAGATGGTGTGTGGAGGCGGATCCTCAGGCGGCGGAGGACTGGAGGTGGCGGTGCTCGGTGTGGCGGCGCGGTAGGCGGTCGGGGTGCTAGGCAATGCTCGATTGGTGCGGTGTGGGGCGACGAGGAGGTGGTGGCGGCCTTTTATAGGCGCCGTAGGTCAGTTTGGGGGGGGGGAGATATTTCCGGCGAGGCCGCCGGCGAGCTCGGGCTTCTTCTCGAAGTCCGGCCGGACTCCGCGGCGACCGGCGACGCGACAGCTCGAGCTGCTATGGGTCAACTTGTGCAGGAGAGTTAGGCCGGTGCTGTGGACAAGACCCGGCATGCAGGCGGCCTTGGGGCGGTGGTCGGCGCAGTGGTGGCGCCGGCGGTCGGGGACGCGTCGCGTCATCGGCGCGGCACGGTGGCGTGAGGAAAGGGGGTTCTCGCCGGCTTGGTGGCGTGCGGAGGAGGGAGCGGTGTGCCGCGCGCGGGGCCCGGGTCAACGGCGCCCGGGGCGCCGGTCGGAGGCCGGCTCCGGCCGCGCGGGAGGAAGGGGAAGGAAGGGGAGGGAGAGAGAAGAAGGAAAGGGAAGGAAAAGAAGAAAGGAGAAAAAGGAAAGGAGAAAAGGAAAAAGGGAAGACAGAAAAGAAAAGGAAGAAAAGAAAAAAAAGAAAGGGAAGGAAAAATGGAGAAAGAAAAGAAAAGAATAGGGGGAGAGATTTTAGAAAATCTGGAAAATTGTTAGGAAAATTTGGGGAAGGGTTTTGCGGGATTTTTCCGATTTCCGGGCGTCGGCGCATTTTCCGGGACGGCGGTGATGGCGAGGCGGTCCGGCCGTCGGGACAGGCGGCGTGCGCGGGATTCCCGGCACGGTGGGCGACCGCGGCGTTGGGAAGGCACGTGTGGGTGCCTGGCCGGCGGTGCGGCGGGATTTGCGGTACGCGCGCCGGGGTGATAGGGAGGGATGATGGCTAGGGTTTGAAGGGGGTAATTGAGCTCGGCTGGACAGTTTGAAAATACGCATGATTTATTAGGTGATTTATTTGGAGCTAAAAACGCGGGCGTTACAATGACTCAACGAATATGTAATGCTTCTTCATTGCTTCACTCAGTTAGGCTCGACTTGATACCTCGAAACTTTCCAAGCTATAGCCACTTCACCCTAGCCAAGCACATGGTCCAAGTCACTACTCGGCCAACCTTAGCTTAGTACCTCGTTGCTAATTCCTTGCTTGATTTCTTCATCCATTCGTTGCCAATTTGAGTAAAACTTTGATTCAACATCAAGAGTGGAATTCTATTGAGATCATGCCTTTTCTTAATTTAAATATCCCTTTTTATTATAACAAGCTTCTTCCTTCAATAAGAGACCATCCAATGTTCGAATATCAATATGCCTCTTTCTTATCCTTCATTAGCTTGTCATATATCACCTATATGCTTCATGGGAACACACATATCAAATATCATGACATTCATCGTTGAGTTAGGCCATTTCACAATATGAGGCTAAAACCATGCCTCAATTTATCTTGTATACATATAGCTTGTTTTCACAATGTAGATAACCAATGTCATATATTATGCCTTGTCATTTATATGTTACAACCTGCTCACATGCTTAACAAGGACATTAGATCTTTGATCTAGTTGTCAATCAATACACCAAAACCCACTAAGGGCCTAGATGTCTTTCAGTTGTACGAATAATAACCGGAGAATCTGGACATCATAGACCTGCCGGACCGCTCGGAGGGCATGTAGTACCCCGACGGGGGTGGAGTTGGATCAGATGGTGGCGGGGGTGGAGTTGCTGGTGGAGTGATGTCCTTCTTTTCGTGGCACGGACAATAACAGTACTCGTCCTCGCAGCCGGTGTTCGTCTTCACCACCATTGGTCCGGTCACCGGTCCGTCGTCGCCGTTGGTAGATGTCGGATCTGGAAAAGCCAATGCCGACGTAGATCTACACTAAAACTTATATCTACTAAGCACATCTACACTACGAAAAGTATTAAGTTTGAGAGTATTACCTCTAAGGAGACGAAAAACCGGCAGAGCTTCGCACATTGACCACCTCCTCCTCACTCCCTTCTCCTCTCCCCCCTCTCTTTTTTCTTTTTTCGAATTATTATGATATTTTCGACTGAATTTTGGTGTTGCTAGACCCTAGCGCCATGGCCCACGGCGCTAGCAGCCCTGACGCTGCGGCCCAGGGCGTTAGGCCCCTAACGCCATGGCCTACGGCGCTAGGTATGGGCCACGCTCAGGGCCCACTCCTGGCGGCACCTAGCCCCGCGGCCCACGGCATTATGTCCCTGACGCCGTGGGTCACGACGCCAAATGTATATTTTTGCAAAATTTTTGGCGGACTATATATTTTTGCAAAATCACGATAAAATAAATATAAAAAAATCCACAAACGCACGACACAGCGGCATCAAATTGCTGCGCCACTGACACTGCCCAGTGGGTAAGTGGGTTGACCCGGCAACATCTCGGTGCTTGCTTGGCGGGCATCTGCACGACATGGCGGTAGTACTCCGTATATGTTTGTGGTCCTACAGAAAAAAATGGCTGTTTTTTTAACTTTGAAGGGATTGTTTAGAAGAATAGAATTTCCATAAAAGAATTTTAGCGCATGGGATGCATCCAAGCCTATCTAATTAACGTTTTTTTTCAATTCGTTCGAGATCTCCGAGATGTACCTTCTCTCGCTCTAGCTCATTTTAAACCCAAGCCTAAACAGAGGAGGGAGAGATGGTGCTGCTCACAAGGGACCCATGCGCGGGGTTCCTTGGTTTGTTGCCCCGCTAAAGAAGACTTTGCTCTGTAACCCAGTGTGCAAGCCCAAGATGATCCACCCAAAATCTGCTTTGTCCAAGATGGGTACTTCTACGCTGCTTCCTCAACAGGAAAGGAGAAATCTTCAGTTGGTCGCCGGTGCTGCACCCGGGGCGCCAGTGGAAGAACAAGCTCAGTTTCTACTCCTGAAGACCAGTGGCATTCTTGGTCCGGATGGTGTAATCTCTGAAGATGCAAACCTCCAGTTCGGACAGCAGTTCGTGGGACCGGTGCAGGATCAATTGGTGACTGAGTTTCGTGCGGCTTTCAGGCTGCCGGTGGATGGTGCTGTGGGCACCCTTGATGCCCTGATTGGTGATGCAGTTGCTTGAGGTTGGACGGCTGTTGCCATCGGGATGTGCTCGGGTCCGAGCTTGTATCTTTCTTTCCATGTATCGTGTTGGTGTAGAAGTAGCTCCTGTTTGGTGTGTTGTTTCTGGAGAGGGGATTTGCGTCTCTTGTCCAGGGTCGTTTGTAGTTTTTATGTTCTTCTCAAGGATTGGTGGTTTGGCGGGGGGAGGTGTTGCTCACCTGTTGTGTTTCTTGGTCTGGGGGGTCTGCACTCCTTACAGATCCTCACCTGGTGGAGCTGTGTGTTGGTGGAAATTGGGCCCGAAGGGTGGACGCCGACACAACAGCCCCCTGAGTTCTCTCCCTCCCTTCGCTTGCTACCACGAGGCTGCTACTTCTACTTGCGCTAGGAGAGGAAACGATAAAATTTAACAACACAGTAAAGGAAACAAGGAAATACTCAGCAGACCGAAGACCGAAAGGCCAGCTGTTGCCTTCGGGGCTCTCTTCTCATTACAGTGTGTCCGTTTCATTACAAGGGGTTCACTATTTATAGGAGGCCTCTGGGTATAGTCATTTGCCTCAATTACACCTTTTCCGTTCCTGACAAATAGCTTTAAACACTTTACAAGGGTATAACAGTAAGTCCCCGCGTCGTACAGGCCTCCAGCGTGTCTTCGTACGGCCGAAACGCCTTTACACGCGGCCACCCTTGTCTCTGCCTCGTCCGGAGCCCACTTTACACGTCGGCGGCAGCCACGTGTCCAGGATCGCCGCACCTTCGGCGCCGAAGTAGCGATCCTGGACTGGGGGCGTCGCGCCTCTTCGGACACCTTGCCCGCGCCGCCACTGGCCCCGGACGCGATGTCCCCGACCGGCGCGCCTCGTTCCTGGTCCTCTCGGACCTTCGTCGCCGGAGCACGGCCATCCGTACCTTCGGCACCGAAGGTGGGCACCGCCATGTGGGATCATCCCTGCACAACAAAACTCACATGGCATAAGCGGCATTAGCGTTTTTGTTAGCGCCCGTACAGCGAAGGTTTCCCCACGAGACCGAAGCCGTACGCAGACCGAAGGTCGCCAGCATGGCCGGACGAGGGTGATGCTTCCGAAGACCAACTTCCCCAACAGTAGCCCCTCGTCAGTGAGGGCCGTCCTGAACCTGCGATGTGCCGAACTTACGATTGACCTTGTCAGGGTGAAGAATGGTCTTCGGAACTCCCCTGGACGGCCCACGCTGACACGGCGACCCGAAAAAAAAGACGTGCGCTGCCCCTTGGGAAATTTACCGTTGTGAGGGGTTGTTACTGGGTAAAAAGGTAATTTCGGTCGTCGTCGGCGCGATTATCGAGACTCATTACTATAAAAAGGGGGGCCGCCCTTTGGGTTGCCCCACACCGTGGCTGCGACCTAAAGCTACGACGCGCGAGAGCTCCGAAGGTCTATTGTAAGACTTCCTCCAGCCCCCTTGCTTCCGTTTTCGCTTCGTGCTTAGTTAGCATTCATGGCGCCGAAGCGGAGACGCGATGCTGTCGCAAGAGAGATTGCGAAGACCTACACATTCGGTCGGAGCCAGATCGACAAGACCGACGTGGAGTCGCTGGTGAAGAACCGCATGGTCGGGGCCGGCCGAGCCCCTGGCCGGGAGACTGTGCCGCGACCACGGGACAACGAAGTTGTCATCTTTCGCGACCTACTGTACGCGGGGCTTCGGTTCCCGCTACACCCCGCCGTCATCGACATCCTCCGGTACTTCGACATCTACCTGCACCAGCTCACCCCAAACGCCATCCTGCGGCTGTCGGTGTACATGTGGATATGCCGGACAACGAAGATCAAACCCTCCGCCGAGGGGTTTGCTTCGGCGCATCAGGTGCATCACCAGCGGCGGACGGTCTTCGAGGAGGAGGGGGACCAATCTGTGGAGAAGGACTGCCAGTTCGGCTGTCTCAACTTTTCGTACAAGGCTGGCGTGGTGAGCCCGGTCACCGCATACCGGAACAAATGGCATTCGGATTGGCAAAGCAAAGACCGGTTCTACTACACCCCGAGCCCCCCTTCTTCTCGGAGGAGGCGCTCACCCGCCGGCGACGAAGGAGCTCCCGCCCCTCCACGAGTCCTACGCCAAGAACCCTTCGTGCCCGGAGGGCGACGAGTTCGTGATAATGCTGCGCCGGTTCGCGCGCAAGTACGGCACACGCGACGTCGTGGAGGAGTACCGCAGCATCCCCGTGTGCCCGTTGGTGGACGGCTGGTCCGTGGCCGAAGACGAGTGGGCGGAGGATATCGGGGGCATTCCCTGCCCTGACTGGAAGAAGGTCTTCGGCTTCACAGCCGAATGTAAGTTACTTTGCGTCCTTCGGAGGGTTCTTCTTAGCTACGTCCCTGGTAAATAAAATGCTGACCGACTGGACTGTTTTTCCGCAATGCTGAGGAGAAGGAAGGTGGAGGCGCACGAGGATTTCATCCTCGGCCCCGTCTCGCCGAAGGAGTATAAAGACACCGTCGCGGAGGCCGAACCGGGTATTCGAATTCTTCAAGATCACTCCACCTGAGCGCGTCGGTTTTGCCAAGCACCGCGAGGCAGCCGAGAAGAAGGCCGCGGCGGTTGCGGCCGCCGAAGCGGATGCCGAGGAGGCGGCGACTTCACCGCGCGCCGCTCCGCAGAAGACCGGCAGGAGGAGCGCGCCTGCCGCGGCCACTGCTGCCGCCGAAGGGAAGGCCTCGCCTCAGTGCCCAGGTACACCGAAGCTACTTCATCCTTTTGTTTATGGTTGCGTTAAAAGTGCATTCTTGTAAGTATTTTAACACATTGCCCTCGCTGTTTCGCAGATAAGGCCTCGACTACAACAGCGTGTCTTCGACCGCGTCTGTGCTCGGTTCGGCAGCACTCCGCCCCTAGCACTGTTCTTGACGGAGGGGGATTGGATTGCCATGCCCGGCGTTCCTCTTATCACCGGCGGGGGCCCCGAAGCTGCGGCGCGGGAAGAAGCCGAGGCCACCGGTGTTCCTGAGGACGAAGCTGGCGCCGCCGAAGACACGACGGCTCCCACCACCGAAGAAGGGCATGGGGGAGGCGCGCCGGGGCCCGCGATTGAGGGGGGAGCGTGCCGAGGCGGCCGCGAGGACCGCCCCTTCGGCACCCGCCGGCCTTGAAGTCGCTCCTCGCTACCGACGAAGAGGTCGCGCCCCCCGGCGGCGCCGTGGCGGCCGCGGTCCCCGCGGGGGAAGACGCTACGGCGGATGCTTCGGAGGCGGCACACGCGGCGGGGCCTGAGGCCGCGGCTGGCCGGGCGCCGGCTCTCCCGGCGGTGAAGGACCCGCAGAGGCAGCGGTCAACGGGACCGTCGCGTCGGTCGAGGCCACCGAAGCGAGCGCCGTGCTGAGCGAGGCCCCCGTCGTCGTCGAAGGTGCCGAGGTCTGAAACGTGCCAGTTTGGGACTTGTAAAGGAGTGAACCACTCTCCCCTTGATGGGATGAATTTTTGTAAAGTAAACTGATGCACGGTATCTCTGCGCAGGTTCCTTCGGTGGTTCCTGCGCAGAGGGCCGAAGGTGCGAGCAGCTCAACTCTGCCCCTTAATTCACTTTTTGTCGCACCGAACGTTTGGACAAAGTTTAGCATTCGCCACCCTAATGTTTCGTACGTCGAGTTTTTGTCGTATCGTGCGGAGCGTTACTGCCTTCACAATGAAGCCGCTAAACGCTTTTTGCGGATTTTTCGAAGGATCCCGTGCGTCGGGATGCTATTCTTAGAGAGCGGGCCGCCCGTAGGGCGGCTAAGCGAAACTTAGTGGACCCCTTCGTGACCGAGGGGGTCGTTCCGAAAATAGAGCCGATCGAAGAGGGGGTCCTTGGGTCTCCCGAGTATGTATATTTAATTCCTGACGCCTCGTTGGAGAGCTTCGCGACCGTGAAGGTGGAGACGGAGTGATCACCTGCGCATTGACTCTAACCCCGACTTCGGCGCAGGACGGATGTCTACCGACAGCGAGCTTCGGGAGATGGCTCTGGAGATTATAGATATGGCATATCTTCGGTTGATCGACGAGATCTGTGAGGACGTGCTAAACGAGGATTGATTGCTAAGCGTGGCTACGGGCTGGCGCGAAGACTTGAAGCACAGGACTTCGGAACTCCCCCCCGGAAGTGTTCGCGGCATGCCCGGAGCGAATTTCTGCCCACAGATTTGTAAATTTAGCGTTCGAGACGATGTGTGTTGTAACTACATTGTTTTTTCCCTTGTAAAGTTATATTGTTGTTACGAAGGATGTTACATGTTGAAAATGTGAGAAGGAAAGAGGACGAGAGGTGCCTGTGCCCATTCTTTTTTGCGTGCTTCAGTGTTGCGTTCGCTACTTGCTTGATCGAGCATGCCCTGAGTGCGTTGGGATGAAGCGGCACCGCGCTTCCCCTCCGGACGTAACTTGCAACGGCTCGCCCTCTCGGGCTAGAAAACAACGTTATGTTCAGGACGTGCGTTTCTCGCTGACCGCTTTTAGTGCGCCTGCTCGAGCCAAATCGAGGGTGTATACCACGCGAAGCGGGCTTTCCCTTCGGTCGAGTCAAGACCGAAGCATTGCTTTAGGCAAGCGTTTACTTCGGCCGAGTCGCGGCCTTGCTCTGTACTAAGTGCTTTTTCCCTTCGGTCAAATCGAGACCGACGCATTGCTCCAGGCGAGCGCTTACTCCGGCCGAATCGTGGCCTTGCTCCGCGTCAAGCAGATTTTTTTCTCTTCGGTCAAATCGAGGCCGACGCATCGCTCCATGCGTGCGTTTAAACTGGCCGAATCGTGGCCTTGCTCCGCGTCAAGCGGTTTTTTTCTCTTCGGTCAAATCGAGACTGACGCATCGCTCCAGGCGTGCGTTCAAACTGGCCGAATCGTGGCCTTGCTCCGCGTCAAGCGGTTTTTTTTCTCTTCGGTCAAATCGAGACCGACGCATCGCTCCAGGCGTGCGTTTAAACTGGCCGAATCGTGGCCTTGCTCCGCGTCAAGCGGTTTTTTTCTCTTCGGTCAAATCAAGACCGACGCATCGCTCCAGGTGTGCGTTTAAACTAGCCGAATCGTGGCCTTGCTCCGCGTCAAGCGGTTTTTTCTCTTCGGTCAAATCGAGACCGACGCATCGCTCCAGGCGTGCGTTTAAACTGGCCGAATCATGGCCTTGCTCCGCGTCAAGCGGTTTTTCTTTTCGGTCACGACAATAAGTGACAGGCTTGGTGCGCGCGCTCCCCAGGCGATCCGCGCCTAGGCTGTCACTTACTCCACCGAAGGCCACCTCGGAGACTAGGCCCCCCACAAAGGCGGCGGCCTAGCTTCGACAGAGTGGCGAAAGCATTCTTTGAAAAGAAAGTAGACTGCATACGAAGGGATGGGGGAACACTGACTTATATTACATGTCAGGAATCAAAGGGGTACAAGGGGCCGCCTCGTTAAAAACCTCACACTTCGCGGATCCGGAGGGGAACCGCGAAGCCTCCCCCGTGAGGAAAAGAGTACATCCCCCACTACTTTAATGTACATAAGATACAGAGCCGCTATCACGACTTAAGAGAAAAAGAAACTATTGAAACTCAAAAACTATGTTAAAACTTGCAGTTGCTTCAGACGAAGTACTTCTGAAGCATGTCCACATTCCAGGTGTATGGCTCTTCGTCGCCCGTTAGCCGGCGCAATTTGAACGCTGCTTCGTTTGCGGTCGCTGTCGCTATGAACGGGCCTTCCCATTTCCCATGCATCTTGCCCTTCAGTTTGCCCTTCGGCACCTTGCGTAGCACTAGGTCCCCTGACCGTATGAGCTTCGGTTTGATCTTCTTGTTTTTCCACCTTCGGGTCTCATCTTGGTAGGCCGAGAGGTTTCCGGCTGCCTGTAGGCGGACCTCCTCAATGTTCTGAACCGACGCCTTAAGGTCTTCGTCTCCGGAGGGTGTGCTCCTCCAGGTGCCCAGACATAGCTCTTCGGGCAGCATGGCTTCCTCCCCGTACAACAGCTTGAAGGGGGAGAACTGGGTAGTTCTGGATGTGGTGGTGTTGTGGGACCAGATTACCCTCGGTAGTTCTTCGGCCCATTTGCTCTTGGGTAGGTCAGTGATGTTCCTCTTGATGCCAGCGAAGATGATCCCATTGGCCCGCTCCACCTCCCCGTTGGACTGCGGGTGGTAGACCGAAGCGAAGCACAACTTCGTCCCCAAGTATGCACAGAATTCCTTGAACTCCGCGCTGTCAAACTGCTTGCCATTATCCACTGTGACCTCGTGGGGGACGCCGAAGCGGCACACTATGTTCTGCCAAAAGAACTTCTGAATGGTTGCCGAAGTGATGCTCAATAACGGCTTCACTTCAACCCACTTGGAGAAATATTCGACCGCCACAACCGCGTGAGTGTAGTTTCCGGGTGCCGTGGGTAGCGGGCCGACGATGTCAATACCCTACCGGGCGAAGGGCCACACCGGTGGTAACAGCTGTATCTCGTTGGAAGCGAACTTGCTGTAGGGCGCATGGCGCTGGCACTCTGGACAATGGCGCACTATATCATGGGCATCTGCGACCGCCGAAGGCCAGTAGAAGCCCTGGCGGAAAGCTTTCTGCACCAATGCCCTGGTGCCGAGGTGGTGTGAGCACATGCCGCTATGGATTTCGTGGAGCAGCTGTTTTCCCTCGGTGACCGATATGCACTTTAGCAGTGGGGCACACACTCCTCTTCGGTACAGGTTGCCGTCGACGAGGTGATAGTTTCTCGCCCTGATGGCCACTCTCTTGCTGATGACCCCATCTTCGGCCTCATAGTAACCCTTGAGCGCCGCCACTATTGGGGCGCGCCAGTCCTCACTCTGTATGGCGTTCACAAACTTGGGGGGTGCTGCTTCATCGGTGGCGGACTTCGAGGTGGTTGTTTCATAGAAGACATCCGGTGGCAGGGGCTCGAGTAGTGCGGTTGCCTTTGCGATGGCATCGGCCTCCTTGTTGTAGTTCCTGGGAAAACTTCTCACTGTGATGCCGATGAAGAACTTTTCCATGCTTCGGACGGCCTGCAGGTACTTCATCATATCCGGGTTCTTTGCCTTGTAGGTTTTCCCAATGTGGCAGGCAACAAGTTCGGAGTCTGTCAGGATGACGAGCCTCCTTGCACCTACAGCCCTGGCTTTCCGAAGCGCAAGCAGCAGGCCTTCGTACTCTGCCACGTTGTTTGTGCAGTTGTCATAGTTCAGCCGCAAGGCATATGGGAGCTTGATGCCCGAAGGGGACTTTAAGACTGCTGCAGCCGCCGACCCAAGGTGGCAGCATGCACCATCGCACTGGACTTCCCATATTGGCTCTGTAACTACTGCTTCCCCCTTCGGCGCCGAAGGCGTCCAATCAGCTACGAAGTCAGCGAGGACTTAAGACTTTATCGCGCTGCGAGCGACGAAGCTTATGACGTGCTCCGCCAATTCCGAGGCCCACTTGCCCATCCTGCCCGTTGACTCCTTGTTCTCGAACATGTCCCAGAGGGGGAAAGCTGTGGGCACCGAAATGTTGTGGCTCTGAAAGTAATGCCGAAGTTTCCTTTTTGCCATCACGACAGCATATGCCATCTTCTCCATTTCGGAGTAAAGGAGCTTTGAGCCGCTCAGAGCTTCGGAGACATAATATATGGGGAGTTGCCTCAGAACGTCTGCCTCTTTGCGCTCTTCCACAAGCACTGCGCTAACCGCTGTGTCGGTTGCAGTGATGTACAACAGCAGTTCAGCCTTCGGTGACGGTTTGGTCATGGCTAGCTGCGTCTTCAAGGTATTTCTTGAGGTCATCGAAGGCTTGTTGTTGCTCTGGGCCCCATTGGAAAGTTGAATTTGCTCGGAGAACCTTGAAGAAAGGAAGGCTTCGTTCGGCGGCTCTGGAGATGAAATGATTCAGCGAGGCAATTCTGCCTGTTAGCCTTTGGACTTCCTTTCGAGTGCTTGGAGGCTGCATCCTTCGTAGGGCTTCGATCTTTTGGGGGTTCGCCTGAATACCCCGCTTAGAAACCATACAGCCCAGCAGTTGCCCCTTCCGGATGCCGAAGATGCACTTCTCTGGGTTGAGCTTGAGGCCGTTTCGCCTCATGTTGTCGAAGGTCTCGGTCAGATCTGCAATGTGATCTTCCTCTTTTTCGCTCATGATGACGATGTCATCAACGTACGCCGAGGCGTTGCGCCCCAACTGGCTGCCCAGGATCAGCTTCATCATGCGGTTGAAGGTGGACCCGGCGTTGCGTAGGCCTTCGGGCATCCTGACGAAGCAGAAGATGCCGAAGGGGGTTGTGAATCCAGTTTTTGCTTCGTCTTCCCTTCGCATCCACACTTGGTGATAGCCGGAGAAGCAATCTAGGAGGCTCAACATGTCACAGCCGACGGCCTGATCAATAATGACGTCGATCCTCGGTAACGGGTAGGGGTCCTTCGGGCATGCCTTATTGAGTTCAGTGAAGTCAATGCACATTCGCATGTTGCCGTTCTTCTTCGGCACCATCACCACGTTTGCCACCCAAATGGGGTATTGGACTTCTCTGATGATTCTCGCGTCGAGCAGCTTTTGCACCTCAGCCTCCGCAGACTTGACCCTGTCCACCGACATCGGCCGCTACCTCTGCAGCTTCGGTTTGACTCTTGGATCGGTGTTGAGCGCATGCTCTATGACCGAACGATGGACGCCTGTCAGATCGGACTTGGACCATGCGAACACATCTTGATTGTTGCGAAGGAACTGCAAGAGCCGGTCTTCGTCCTCTGCGCTGATTTCGGCACCTATCATCACGGTTCTGCTGGGCACGTCCGCGCATAAGGGGACTGTCTTCGTGACGTCGACAGCTTTCATGCGCTCGGCTTCGGCCCCCTTCATGGACTGCCTCATTTGGGCTTCGGCCTTCTGCTCTTCGGCCACTGCAGCTTCGTTGCTCTCGTCTTCATTGATGACATGAACTTGTCTGTTGTGGACCGACGTGTTGCGCTCGGCTCTTCGGGCCTCCTCCTGGCTACCGTACACGGAGATTACCCCCGCCGCCGTTGGTATCTTCATCAGCAGGTACCCTTGATGGATGACCGCTGCGAACTTGTTGATGGTGTTGCGGCCGAAGATGGCGTTGTACGGGTACGCGAAGTCGACAACATCGAATGTTATGACCTCGGTTCTCATGGTGGCGTCTTGGCCGAAGGATACGTTGACATCAATCTTGCCTAGGGCTTCGACTTTCTTGTTGCCGAAGCCGTACAGCGGGTGTTCTGCCTTCTTCAAGTTTTCCTTTTTGAACCCCATGCCGGTGAAGCAACCGCCGGAGTCGGGATATCCGCCGAATCGCCGTTGTCCACCAAGATCCTCCCCACGTCATTGCCGAAGTAGTACTTTGTGTTCTTGCCGATGTTGGCCCTTATGACGAGCGGATCATTGTGAGGGTAGTCTTTGCGGCCGGATGTCGAGTCGCCGTGAAAGTTATGGGGACGTGGGACCATGGCAAGTGAAAGTACTTGCCGGAGCAGATGTGCGACACACTTCAGTAGTAGTCTTGGCGTTGCCTCTTTGTCTCGTGCGTCGGCTCATTGGATCCGCCGGAGATCGCATTGATGATGTTGAGCATGCCTGTCATCCCCGAACTGCTGGAGTTAGGGGCCTCTTGCTTTGGTGGGGGTGGAGGTGGCGGTTGGGTATGGGTGTAGTGTGCTTGGTGGTGGGCGGCCGGGTTCGGCCACGAAGGCACGAAAACCGAAGGCTGCTGCGTGAGTGGGGGAGGGGGCGGAAGCAGCTGTGGCGCGGAAGGTGTGTATGGTTGTGGTGGGTGGAACGCATGCGCAGGTGCCGAAGGTTGGTAAGGCTGGTGATGGTATGGTTGTGGCAGGGCCCTAAACTGACCCGCATTTTGTTATTTCATGACATGGTTCACGGCCATGCCTGCTGCCTTCGCCTTCTCCTCCGCCTCCCACTCCAGTTTCATCTTGACCGCCGAAGGGCACTGGTGCATGTGGTGCTTGGGCATCAATTCCATGGAGCCGGCGGAAAAACCGCTCACCACCGCCCGCCGCGCCGGTGGTTATCTTCTTGTGGCTTCGGCCCCCTATTATGCTTGTATCCTCCCTTGTGCCCGCCGCCCCGTGTCGTTCGGTTCGGTCGGGGCGCGGACACGTTGTTGATCCGACGGTTCGCTTGCTTCGGCGGGCCGGTTTTGCCACCCCTTCGGCCGGTCCCACCGCCCCCGTTGTTTCGCTTCTTTCTTTGCGTTTGCCCGGTCGAGCCTTCGGCGGCGGCCTTTGTCGGACTTGCGGTATTCTTGCATAACTTCAAATAACTCTTGCGGGGACTTCGGCTTGACCTTGTCGAGCACATCTTGGCGAGTTTCCAACCCTCGGGCCCCCAACGATGGCGTCGATGATGCTGCTTTCGGACACTGTGGGCGCACGCGCTGTCAATTTGACAACCCTGTGCATGTACTCTTGCAGTGACTCACGGTCCCCCTGGACACACATGTTGACAAGGTCGTTGGAGTCTAGCTCTTCGACCTGCATGCCTTTGAAGCTAGACAGCAGCTTGTTCCGCAGCTGGAACCAAGACGTTATGTGCCCCTTCGGTATGTTGGCATACCAATACTGGACTTCTCCCTTGAGCGCGAGCACAAGGGCCTTCGCCTTTGTAGTGGCGTCGCCCCCGTTGGATTCTACCGCCGCCTCGAACTTCATCAGAAACTCCTTGGGATCGTAGTCTCCGTCGTACTGGGGCAAGGTGTTGGCGTTGAACCAACGGGGCCACGGCGCGCTCTCGAGCTCGACCGAGAGCGGGGACACCGGGACGACGTTGCGAAGTGGTGCGTCGTCGGGAGCGAAGTGCTCGTGTGCTTGCCCCCTCTCTTGGCGGTGGCCTATGCTTTGCCCTTCGGAGGCATCCTTCGCCGCCTCCATTGATCCAGCCGAGCCCGCATGGCTGCCGGGGTGAGCCGGGGCGTCTTCTTGGGCCGCCGGCGCGGCATTCGCGGCGGGCGTCGGCGTTGGTGCGGGCGGCGATGGAGCGACTTGGCGTGGCGGCGTCGCGCGCCGCAACCCGGCTTTGCGGTATGGCGAGGTAGCGCTCGGCCCCGCCCGATGTTGAAGTCGATGGCGTCGGAGGCGGCGTGTGGCGGAGCCGCGTCCCGGTGGCCGGGATGGCCGCACCGTGACGAGGATGGGCGCGTCTCCTGCTCGGGATGAGCCGGCACGGACTTGCCAGCGATGAGGGCCCAAATCCTTCGGAGAGCCTTGATGTCTTGCGCCGAAGCCCCTAGCCCCTCGAGGCTGACCTTGAACATCCCCGAAGTGGTGTGCTCTACCTCCGAGGCGCTCGGCCTGGCACCGGTCCCCGCCGAAGGCTGGACGGCCGAAGGAGATGGGTTGGCGGGCTCCGACACGAGTGGAGGGGTCGCTGCCTGAGCCGTTGCGGCTTCGGCGCCTGCTGAACGTGTCCTGGCCATGTGGTCTTGAGTTCTTCCACGAGGTGGGCGCCAAACTGTTGGTGGAAATCAGGCCCGAAGGGTGGACGCCGACACAACAGCCCCCTGAGTTCTCTCCCTCCCTTCGCTTGCTACCACGAGGCTGCTACTTCTACTTGCGCTAGGAGAGGAAACGATAAAACTTAACAACACAGTAAAGGAAACAAGGAAATACTCAGCAGACCGAAGACCGAAAGGCCAGCTGTTGCCTTCGGGGCTCTCTTCTCATTACAGTGTGTCCGTTTCATTACAAGGGGTTCACTATTTATAGGAGGCCTCTGGGTATAGTCATTTGCCTCAATTACACCTTTTCCGTTCCCGACAAATAGCTTTAAACACTTTACAAGGGTATAACGATAAGTCCCCGCGTCGTACAGGCCTCCAGCGTGTCTTCGTACGGCCGAAACGCCTTTACACGCGGCCACCCTTGTCTCTCCTCGTCCGGAGCCCACTTTACACGTCGGCGGCAGCCACGTGTCCCGGGATCGCCGCACCTTCGGCGCCGAAGTAGCGATCCTGGACCGGGGGCGTCGCACCTCTTCAGACACCTTGCCCGCGCCGCCACTGGCCCCGGACGCGATGTCCCCGGCCGGCGCACCTCGTTCCTGGTCCTCTCGGACCTTCGTCGCCGGAGCACGGCCATCCGTACCTTCGGCACCGAAGGTGGGCGCCGCCATGTGGGATCATCCCTGCACAACAAAACTCACATGGCATAAGCGGCATTAGCGTTTTTGTTAGCGCCCGTACAGCGAAGGTTTCCCCACGAGACCGAAGCCGTACGCAGACCGAAGGTCGCCAGCGTGGCCGGACGAGGGTGATGCTTCCGAAGACCAACTTCCCCAACACTGTGCTTGTCTTGTTTAATGGTTGATCAACAGTGTGTTTTGCTAAACCGGAATGTGAGGGGTCTTAATAGTTGTGCCAGGTGGAAAGTGGTATTTGACATGGTTCGAGACAACAAGGCTACGATTGTTACTTTGCAAGAAACAAAGCTGGAGACTGTGGACAGGCAGACGGTGGTGGAGACTCTTGGGGACAAGTTTGCTGATAACTTGGTGGTGCTTCCGGCTTTTGGTACTAGTGGAGGTATCCTACTTGCTGTGGATGGCGATCATTACTTGATCACGGGCTCAGAGATTGGAGTTCATACGGTAACAGCCACTATAACAACAAGGTCTGGGCTTCTGAGTTGGAGTATGACTGCTGTTTATGGGCCGCAAGAGGACAATGATAAACTGAATTTTCTGGGGGAGATTCGGTGGCTGCAGTAGGGAGTCTGTGACAAGTGGCTTATTATTGAGGATTTTAACATGATACTACAGGCGTGTGATAAGAGCAATGATAATCTGAACAGACGGTTGATGGGAGCCTTTAGACAGGTAGTTCGTGACCTGTCTCTGAAGGAGCTAAACTTGCGAGGTCACAAGTTCACGTGGTCAAATGATCACACACAAACAAGAATTGATAGAGCTTTCTGCACAGCGGCCTGGGATCTCATGCTGCCTAATGTGTTTCTTTAAGCTCGGTCTTCAAGGGTGTCGGATCACTGCCCCCTGCTCATCGCCGGCCAAGATACAATCAAGAAGTACAGAGGGTTCAGATTCGAAGCTTTTTGGCCACGTATCCCAGGTTATCATGAGGTAGTTCAATCAGCTTGGACTAGAGAAGTCTGTGTCTCTAATCCTTTCTTGCGGCTTCATATAAAATTGCAGCGAACCAGTTCAGCCCTCAGAAAGTGGGCGAAAAGCCTATTGGGGAAAAATAAAGTCCTGTTGTGTGCCGCCCAGAAGTTGATTGCAATCTTGGACGTCGTGCAAGAGTTTAGGCCGCTCAGCTCAACCGAAGCTAAATTGAGAAGAGATTTGAAAGTTCGTTTTTTGGGATTAACTGTCGTTGAGAAACTCCGGGCAAAGCAGGCTTCTAGGCTGGTGGCAATTCGAGCCGCTGAAGCCAACTTGCAGGCAAATGGTCGATGTTGGGGGTTACCCGAAAAATTCGGATGACTACCCTAACACAAGAGAGAGTTCTTATTACGTTCAAGTACAAAGCGAGAGCGCAAAGAGACTGTGATTCCCTCTGCAAATGGCACAAGTTCCAAAAAGTCTGAATCCGTTTACACGTGCCCTCGCGCCCCCTTTTATAGGGAGATGAAGGGACTTTTACATACCGAAAACACCCTCAGGTTCAGAGAATATTCCTAGTGTGAACGCATACAAGAATGTCTTTTTCGTCTAACATATTTACAAATCTGCCACTAGTTCACACTCTAAACCCGACTTTACGGGACAACAACTTTGACTTTGCTTCTTCCCCCCGGTTCGTGAATGTCTTCATGTGAAACTCCCGAACTGGGTCTTCAACAGATTCCCGAATTGGCCTTCGCTTCTCCGCTGGTTCGCGCATGTCCTCGCGCGTGACTCCCGAACTTAGCCCTTGACAGATTCCCGAATCGGCCGTCCTCCGAAGTTCGGGCCATCGACAGCTCGAGACTCCGGGCTTCCGCATGTTCGTGACCCCATTTCTTCACCGAATCAAGATTCCCGAACTTCGCACATTCGCGAATTCGAGGCTTCACAGGTTCCAGGCTTCCGAAAATCGTGAATTCCCTGCCCCTGAAAAACATGTTTCGAGAACTTTGTTAAACTCAATGTTTCGAGGGTGACGGGTTTTCCTGAATTCCCCAACACTAGCCCCTCGGGGAAGCGGGTTGACTCCGACGATCCGATTCCACGAATCCTTTGGAAATTTAGTAAAAAATGTCACCTTCGGAACGTCGGAGGGGACACGCGTCGCCCGGGAACCCTAAGACGGTTAGATCGAGGCAGGTTTCGCGGAACTACCCCTCCCCGCCCCTATAAATAGCGGGCTGTCGCTGTTAAAAAATTTTACGGCCTTTCTGCTCTCTTGTGGTTCGTGAATCTTTCGCATTCGCGGAACCTGGTCTTCTGTTGAAAAGCTCGCGAACTTCTGGTGCTCTTCGCATCTTCCTAAGATATTATTTTATTTCTCCCTTCTTAATTCTTACTTGTCATACTTTGTTGCAGTAGTATCTCAGTTTTATGAGCTTCATTCTCGAATGTTGTTCTTAACGGTTCGTATGTTTGTCTCTGTTGGTTAGGTGGCTAGAGTTAAAAGCACAGCTAGACCCATGACTACCGAAGAGCTTATTGCAGCTGGTCTTCCGCTTGACCCTGTCGACGAAGGTGCCGATCGTGCTGCACCAACGGAAGATTCTGGTTCTCCCAGCGGCTCCAGGAGTCGCGAAGACGGGGAGGTCCAGTCTGATGACGGCGAAGATATCAGAGATGTGGATGCCGACGTCAGTGATCTAGTTAAGGCGAAGACTTCCGGCTCGCTGTCTCCTTCGCTCGTCTTCGGAGAGTCCAAAGTGACCACCAATATGATTCGGGAGTATGAGAAAGTCGGGTTCTTTCCTCCGGGCGCTGGGCGAGCCCCGCTTGACGAACAAATCCCTACCCCCAGGGAGGGAGAATTTGTGGTCTTTCGCGACTTCTTCATCTGCGGACTTAGGTTCCCCTGCGACCCAATCCTGCCCACTATTCTGGATGCATTCTCGGTGAAGATTCACCAGCTTTCGCCGACGTCATTTCTTGAGTTGTCAAAGTTCATTTGGATCATGAAAACCTTCGGCTGCAATCCCAGCGTTGCCGCCTTTGCCAGATTTTATGAACTGGTTATTATCCCCGAAGTCATCAAGGGCAGCGATGGGCAGTTCTTTCACACTCAGCACGCGTGTTGTACCTTCAACACCCGTCGCCAGAACACCCGAAAGGGGATCACCCGAATCCAGATTGCTCCCTGTTGTAAGTCTAACCTCACCGAGGACTGGAACGCTCATTGGTTCTACTTGAAGATCAACATGTCCGAAGTTCCCGGCTACACCGGCCCGGCTCATCCCTTGTCTTGCCCGATTGAGCCCCTGACTACGGTGAACACGGCCGAATTCAATTAGCGGGCCCTGGGGATCAGGAACTGCGAAAGTGCCTTTCATCTTGCCAGTACCATACTCGGTGGCCGCGATATCATCAAAGAGTTCGTGGCTGCCCGGATCTGGCCTATTTCAAGTGGTTGGGCGCCCACTGAGATCGTGTACCTTAAGGTGAACTGGTCTGCGCAAGAGGTGCCTTTCCCGAAGTTCGGGATTAAACTTCGCGAAGATCAGAGTGCCGACATCTTCATGGTTGATATAGAGAAAAGGGTGAATACAATGATCGGCGAATACACCATGAACGAGTACAAGGCGTACAAGGCTCTCGTGAAGCACAAGAGAAGGATCAATCGCGTGTTCTTTGAAGCTTGCGGTGACAAGTCTTTCAATTCTCGAGGCCCGGGTCCCAAGCTGAAGGTTCCCGCAATTCTTGTGGCCGCGCTGTTCGGCTGCCCCCATTAACGCCCCCCGAATAAGATCTTCGAAGCGAGGCTCAGCATCTGTCAGCGAAGGCACTTCCTCTGGGGTCAAGCCGTCAAGGACGAGATCTCTAGAATCGTCGAAGCGTAAACGCAAGACTTACGAGCGAACTTCAGATGCAGAGCTTCAAGCGGCTTCGGGTCTTGCCAAGATGAGTCGGAAAAAACTGAAGAAAGCCGTGAAGAAGGTTTCTTCCATCGGGGTTCGGCGAGTCCCCTCCGCCTTTGACGACGACGCCTTCGAGGAAGCGGACAGCCGAAAAGGTGTTTGCTTTTGGCCTCTATTTAACTTTCGCAAGAACTGTCCGTAGGATTCTGAGAATGAATTCGTGGATGTTGATTCCTTTTCAGATGCCGCTCCCGAAGTTCGCAAGGAGACTGTTCCTGCTGCTGCTGATGAGTCCATTGTCGCTGCTGATGTTACTGCCCCCGCTGAGGTCCCTGCCGCCGAAGCCCCTGCTGCTGAAGCCCCTGCTGTTGAAGCCCCTGCCGCTGACCAAGCCTCTTCCGAATTTACCAAGGAACTTGAGCTCACCATTCAAAGGGGTGAGGACCCTACCGAACATGCTTCCTTGGTCGAAGTTCGGGAGGTTGTTCCCGAAGATTAGGCTCCCTCTCCTTCTTTGGCCGCTTTCAACAAAAGCTTTGGTACGTCCCATCACGGCAAGCTATTACGTGTTGGTTTCGAGACAACCGGCGTTGGGAGCAAGGCGTCCAAGTTTTTAACTCTGTGGAAATCGTCCACAATTGTTGATGAAACAGGAGGGGAAGCCTCAGAACGACTCGAAGGAGCTGCTCAGGACTCCGAGAAAGGGCCTCACCCTACCTCCGAAACCACCCCTTCATCTTGGGGGCAAACTTCTTCCGGTTCGGCGAAGCAAGTCACTATGCAGCACTTCAGCAAGCAAGGTTTATTCCTTTTCATTGCTTTTTGTGCTTTTTCCTATTCCCGAATCTCGACCTGAGACTTTGATCTTGGACTTTTCATAGTTCAAGGATCTTCTACACTCTTACTCTCCGTCGAAGTTGGCGCGCTTTCAAGAAGACTACGCACTCAAGCACTCTATGCTCAGGAAAGTTGCCGTGGAGCGGCTTGCTGAACAAGAGAAGGCGAACAAACAACTTTCCCAGAAATCCAAGGAACTTGAGCGCAGCTTCGCTCTCGCGCAGTCCGCGAATATTGAGCTCGAGAGGAAGGTGAGTGAGTTGGCGGATGCCTTGAAGATGAGTCAAGACGAGAAGAAGGTCGCGGGGGCAGCGCTTGAGCAATCTAAGAAGGAGCTGGAGAAGGTTCAGAAGGCCCACGAAGATGATCTCAGCTTGATCGAAAATCTTCAGGAGAAACATGAAAGGGCTTCGAAAATTGCCGAAGATCTTCGCACTAATAATGCCAGTCTCGCCAAGTCTCTGAGCGCGAAAGATCGTAAAATTGTGGATCTTGAAAAGGCGCTGGCAGAGCAGAGTGAAGCCTCGAAGAAAAACACTTCCGAGATTCTGGAGAAGCTGAAACTGCTCTATGAGGAATACAAGAAGTCCTTGAATGAATTCGGTGTTCGTCCAGCTCCTCTTCCGGATAACATTGAAATTCCCGAATTCATGGATTGGATGGAGACCGAGTTCAAGGCCCTTACTGAGGTGATCTCCGGCGCCAGTGACTTCGCGGCCGCCTTCTCCGTGGAGAGCATTTTAAAGATTCTTCATGACTTCGACTGCGCTGACTTGGATAAGTTTCGCGAGAATATCTCCCAATTCCCTAGCGCCACAAGCACTGTGATACTTCGAGCTAATGCCGATGTTCAGGCTATCAAGAACAAGTTTGCAAGGAAATTTTGGTTAACTAGTGGGAAGGAGCCTGTCAAGGTCATTGCGCGCGCGAAGCTCGCTGAGGTAGTTTCTTGTTCGATTTCGTGACTTGTGTCTGCCACCGATGTTTCAGTCTCTCGAATTCCCTTCACATTTGCTTTTCTTTCTTTTTCAGCTGAACGAGGAGGAGAATCTTGAGAACGTCGTTGCGTCCCCCGAAGGGTCAACTTCCGGCGAGGATTCGAGCAAGTCAGGCGAAGGGGGTTCGGGCGGCGGCAGCAGCAGCAGTAGTAGCAGTGATGCGGGCAGCGACGACGGGCAATCTTCTGAGCACGAGGACAGTTCTCCGAAGGTGGATGTCATGAATTAGATGTTATGTCCGAACTTTGCACATAGTCAAAGCTGCCTGTACATTTTGTAGACTTACTTAGTTTCTCTGAACAAATGTTTTGTATACTTTAACTCGCGCGAGTCCCCGCAAGCCGGGCTGCGCAGGACGTATTGCCGCTACGAATTCATCGAGATAGGATGTTCGTTAGTGGCGAAGCGTGGCGCCTGTTCAAGCGGGCACATCCCGAGCAAGACTTCTCCGATTTTTGGCTTGAGGCCTCGCTTAAATTTTCTATTGGCTGTTTTGATCTCTCTTCATTTTCCTTGTTTCGTAAGAAAAGACATTCTGCATCCTCTACTTCGCGCTCCGCAAAGATTCCGAAGATGGAGCCCCTTAGCCCCTTAGTAGGCGCGTCTGACTTCGCTTATGCTAGCGACATGGCTGAACACAACGTTTGTAAACCAGGACATGTTGTAGAGCTTTCATTTTAAATTTCGCACTGACTGTTGTAATTATTGAGGAACTATTCGGAAGTTTTTATGCGAATAAGGCAATGAATACGTTTTTTTCTTGAAAAAACGTCACCCTCCCCCACCTTGCCGGTTTGCATGAAAACTTGAAGGCATGTTGAGGAAACTTGCAGTTCGCGTATTTCGATCGAGTACGCCTTTAGGAGGAATATTTGTTAACTTTTGAAAATTTGAACCGTCGTCGCGCAAGTCAACAAAATTTGTTTTCGAATTTTGTGGACTTGATCCATCTGGCAAACTTGCCCCAGTTGATATTGCAACCTTCAGTTGCTTCAACCAAGACTTTCTACGATTTTTCGCACGAGCCCCTTGCCCTTTTCTGACGACGACGTTATCACGAAAAACTTTTCGGCATTTTATGCTAGAGAAAAATCTGGAGGCAACTCCCCTCGCATTCACTTTCTCGGAATCAACCTGCCGACTTTTCTTTTCGGTGGAAATCCCCTCGTGGATGGGACTTTCTGGGCCACAGCTCGCTGCTATTCCGGGCCTCTTTGGGTGGGAATCCCTCAATGGATGGGATTTTCTAGGCCACAACTTGTTGTTGTCTCAGGCCTCTTTTGGTGGGAATCCCTTGATGGATGGGATTTTACGGGCCACAACTTGTTGTTGTCTCGGAGCCTCTTTTTCCTCGATGGAATTCGCTATCACGAAGCCTTTCTCACGAACTTTTTTCTTTTTTTCACGATGGAATTCTGGCTATCACGAAGCCTTTCTCACGAACTTTTTTTCTTTTTTCACGATGGAATTCGGCTATCACAAAGCCTTTCTCACGAACTTTTTTCTTTTTTCACGATGGAATTCCGCTATGACGAAGCCTTTCTCACGAACTTTTTTCTTTTTTCACGATGGAATTCTCGAGATACGCAATTTGGGGGAAGACTCTTTTCATATATATATCACAAAGAGTATTTACATAGGATCCGCCTCGTTAAAAACCTTGCCTCTTGATTTAGAGCCCCCTTTGCAAAAAAAGAGTACGGTCCTTCTTATTCTAATGCGACTAGAAAAAGTAAAACTAATTTTTTGCCCCGAAATCACTTATAGACACGTGATTCGAATTTTTTAGTTCTCTAAAGTACAAACTTACAAAAATCGAAAACTACTAAATGTTACATCTATCTACAACTAGGGTTTTCATGGATAATACCTTTTTAGACTGTCAGCATTCCATGAATACGGCAACTCTTCGTCGATGCTCCATCGGGCGAAAAGCCCCTGGCATATCTGTTTCCCTGGCGATGTAAGGCCCTTCCCATGACTCATGAAGTTTTCCTGGGTTCTCCCAATTTTTCTTTCTTTTCAAGACAAGATCACCAGTTTTTATGTCCTTTCGGACCACCTTTTTGTCTCTCCATGCCCTTGTCTCTTTCTGATATTTCCCAATGTTTTCCGCTGGTTCAAGGATTGTCAGCTCGATCATGTCCTTCTCCACCTTCTTATCAATTTCTTCTATCTCTTTTCCTTTCAGGACCCTCATGCTTTCATTCTTGATTTCCTCCAGTGTCATAGCCTTAGTCCCGAAAAGTAGGCGAAAAGGCGTGAAACCTGTTGCCCTTGATACTGTGGTGTTGTGAGACCAGATTACCTTCGGAAGTTCATCCACCCATTTTCCCTTTTTCTGATCGAACAAACATCTCTTGATTCCCGAAAAATCAGGCCATTGGCTCTTTCAACTGCACCATTGGACTGTGGGTGACATACTAACAAAAATTTCGCCTGTGTGCCTAAGGTTCTGCAATATTCTTTGAAGGTGTAGCAGTCAAACTGTTTGCCATTGTCGACCGTTAATTCTCTAGGAACCCCGAACCTGCAGACTATGTTCTGCCAAAAGAATTTACGAACTGTTCTTCGCCGTGATATTCGCGAGTGGTTTTTCCTCCACCCACTTCGTGAAATAATCGGCCGCAACAAATGCGAATCGACGAAGTTGCCTTGAGTTGTTGGCAACGGGCCCACTAGATCCATTCCCCACCTTTGCAGAGGCCAAGTTGGTGGAATTAAGTGAACTGGCATTGAAGGCAGATTCTGTTGATTTCCCGTTTTCTGGCATGCTTCACATTGCCGAACTAATGTCTTGGCATCAATGTTTATGGTGGGCCAATAGAATCCTTGCTTTATCGACTTTCCGGCCAAAGCCCTGGTGCCTATGTGCGCCCCACAGAATCCGCTGTGAATTTCCCTTAAGAGTTCCTGACTTTTTCGGAGGTGATGCACCGCAGCCAAGGCTCAGTGACTCCTGATTTGTATAATTCTCCATTCACTACTGTATAGCCCCGAGCTCTTTGCTTCAATCTTTTTTCCTCCAATTCATCTTGTGGTTCGTAATGTCCTCTCAGATAGGCCATGATTTCTGCTCTCCAGTCTGGAGTTTCCACTACATTCACGATTTTGGCTCTCGAATCCTTGATGGACGGTTCTCTAATGATTTCGAAGAACACATCTGGGGGTAGCTCTTGATTTCTAGCTTGCCGCTTTCGCCAGTTTGTCTGCCTCATTATTGTCATCCCTTGGGATATCTTTGGGATCGAGTATCCTTTGAAGTGTTTTTCCATTTCTCGACTTTTTTGAGATATTTCATGAGAACGGGATTCCTTGCCTCGCTTTCTTTCTCGATATGCTCTTGGATCACTTTCGAGTCCGTTCGATTATGAAGGTCTGTCGCCCCAAGGCTCTCATTTTCCTTAGTGCCAACGGAAGAGCTTCGTATTCCGTTGTGTTGTTCGTGGAATGCTCATTGTTCGCGAATAAGAGTCGAGCTGCGTATCTTATGACCACTCCCGTCGGGGATGTTACAACGGTACGAAATTCCAACCCCCTTGTGACACCAAGCCCCGTCACCTTGTACTATCCAAGGTTCGGGTGCATCTTCCTCTAGGTTCGAGTAGGTGAAGTCCGGTCCACGACAAAATGCGGAACTTGCGATTTTATTGCACTTCTTCTCTTGAAGTCTACTACATACTCAGAAAGCTCAGCGCCCCACTTGATGATTCGGGTGGATGCCTCTCTATTTGCAAACAGATCACTCAGTGGCTGGTTGGTGATGACTCTTATTCTGTGACCCTCGAAGTAATGCCTTAGTTTCCTTGCTGCCATGATGACCGCATATGCGATTTTTTCCAGCTCGGAATAAAAGATCTTGGAACCAGACAGTGCTTCAGAGGCGAAGTATACGGGAATTTGTCTGAGCTTTCCTTCTTCCTCTTTTTCTTGCACTAGCACCACACTTACTGCCGAATTTGATGCAGACACATATAGCAGAAGTGGCAACTTGGGTTCGGGAGGACAGAGTTTGGTCATAGTGGACAAGTAATCTTTCAGTTCGCGAAAGGCCCGCTTCTGAGTTTCAGACCACTGGAAATTTTTAGCACTTCTGAGGACTTGGAAGAACGGTAAGCTTCTTTCTGCGGCTCTGGGAATGAATCTGTTGAGGGCAGCTACTCTTCCTGACAGCTTCTAGACATCTTTCACTAAAACTGGATCTTGCATTTCCACCAGGGCCTTAATTTTGTCAGGATTTGCCTCTATGCCTTTCGTCGAAACTAGGCATCCAAGAACTTTCCCCTTGTGAATGCTGAATACACATTTCTCCGGATTCAGCTTCAGATTCGCTGCCCTCATGTTCGCAAATGTTTCTGCTAGGTCACTGATGTGGTCTTTTCTCTGAACGCTTTTGACAACTATGTCATCCACATATGCCAAGATGTTTCTCCGAATCTGCTGGTGCAGTACTATTGCTATCATTCTCGAAAACGTACATCCCGCGTTCTTCAGCCCCTCTGGCATTCTTACGAAGCAAAATGTTCCGAAGGAAGTGATGAAACTTGTTTTCTCCTCGTCCTCTCTACGAACCCTGATCTGATGATACCCAGAGAACATGTCCAGGAGCGAGAGCATCTCACTACTGGCTGCATCATCCACGATTTTGTCTACCCTTTCCAAGGGAAAATCGTCTTTCTTGCATGCCTTGTTCAAATCGGTGAAGTCCACACACATTCTCCACTTTCATTTTTTTTCTTGACTGGCACAGTGTTGGCTAGCCAGACTGGGTACTTGACTTCTCTGATTACCTATGCATCTTGTAATCTCCCGAACTTCGCTTTCGACTTGCTTTGACCTTTTCCTCGGACATTTTCCGAAGTTTTTGCTTCTTGGGTGGTATTTTTTCATCCGTTTCCGGGGCATGTTCGATGATATCCCCTGTCAACACCTTGCAGGTCCTTAGCTGACCATGCGAAAACATCCTTATTTCTGTTCAGAAATTGTACAAGTTCCTTGTCCTCTTCGGCGCTGAGATTGGCCCCTATTATGACTGCTCTATCGGGCATGTCATCCAGATACACTTTCTTGGTTCCGCCATCTGCAGCTATTTCAATTTTTTCCTTGTCTCGCTTAGGCTCCTCATAGGTTTCCTTCTTCTCATCAGCTACTTTCAGCTGGTACACGTTCGTTTGGCCGGGCGTGTGGCCTTTTTCTATGTTTCTGGACTCTTGCTGATTGCCGAACACCGTGATGACCCCTTTGGGCGCAGGCATCTTCATGCATAAGAATTGTTGCCTTATGACAGCATCAAACTTGTTCATGAAACCTCTGCTGAAAATTGCGAGGTATGGGTGGTAAATGTCAACTACATCGAAGGTGAGACTCTCTGTTCTGGCATTCTCAAGATCTCCGAAGGAAACCGGGAGTGAAATTTTTCCAACCGGCTTGATGGGCTTTCCTCCGAACCCTTGCAGCGGGTACTCTGGGGGGTCATCAAGAACAGGATGTCCGCCGAACTCCCATTGTCAACTAGGACTTTTCCTATAACCCATCCAGCTATGTTCACTTCAATGACCATGGCGTCATTGTGAATCGCGGATTTCAGCCTGAAATCTTCTTCTGTGAAGGTGATCCGCACCTTTCCCCACTCCGGCCGTGCGGTACGGGGGGCCATCATTGATGATAGTATTCACGGACACGAAGTAATTGTTTCTTTGCTTCTTGGTCTCGAATTCCATGGCCGACCCGCCCGTGATCGGCATGATAGTTACGAACG
Organism: Cenchrus americanus; assembly: GCA_947561735.1. Classification (NCBI taxonomy): domain Eukaryota; kingdom Viridiplantae; phylum Streptophyta; class Magnoliopsida; order Poales; family Poaceae; genus Cenchrus; species Cenchrus americanus. Next base: position 202,233,534 of record OX387240.1, read on the forward strand.
ATGGCAAGGCTTTGGAGTTCGAGGTCCCGAACTTGGACCGAGGCCTTGATGAACGTTCTCGCGGTGGCGGCGGGGATTTCCCGAATGGGTTGCAGTTGCTGAATTGCCTGGATCGCTTGTGACTGAGGAAAAAACTGCTGCGATGGCTGCCACGTTGACTGTGGTTGCTGGAATTGCTGAACTGGGATAGAACTTGACTGTGGGTTCGCGAATTGAGGCTGCCAAAAATTCGGGCGAAACTGGCCTGGCATTGAGGATGCGATGCTCATCAGTGCTTTCTCTTGCTGAATTCTTGCCATGTTCTTCTTTGTTTCTGGGCACCCTTCGGCTCGCTCGTGGCCCCTTCCATGATACTGGCAATAGAAGTAAGGATCTTTCGGGTTGTGGTTCGTGAGTGCTGGGGGTCCTCTGCCTCTCCCCCTTCCTCTGGGATTGAACCCTTCCCTAGTGCTTGGCCTGCTGCCCTGTTCAGGTTGCGAGTTTCCGACGTTATTGACATTTCGCGGATGTTGGGGTGGTGCCCTCCACGTCATGTCTCTGTTTCCTTGTCTTGCCTCGTTCCGCTCGGCCACTCTTCTGCGATGGTCATCATCTGACAAAATGTACTCCTCCAATTCGTGAAAGAGTTCCTCAACTGTCTTGGGTTTTTTTCTTGGGAGATGCGACGCTGTAGGCCCTGGGGTGAGACCCTTGATCAGTGCATTGATCGTTGTTTTGTCATCAGCTTCGGGGATTTGAGACCTTTGTTGCATGAACCTTCTCACGAAGTTCCGCAGTGGTTCTCTCGTCCTTCGCTTGCGCTATACAAATACGAGGCTTCGGTACTGTTGTGTCGTGGAACATCCGAAACGCTTGCATGAACTTTGTCTTGAGATCTACCCGGTCGTAGACGGAATGCGGAGGCAGCGGTGAGTACCAATTCGATGATCGGTCCTTCGCAAGCTATGATGAAGGATTTGGCCAGTGCAATATCATCCCCTCCTGCCGAATTCACAGCTGATTCGTATCTCATGAGAAACTGCCTGGGGTTTCCGAAGCCGTTGTATTTGGGGAGAGAGACAGGCTTAAACTTCGGCGGCCAAGGTGCTGTTTGCAGCCCGATTGACAGCGGCGATTCAGAATCCACGAAGTGTGAGACTCCATTTCCCACGAAGAAGTTTTCTTTCAGGGATTCTCTTGCAGGCCCAGGGTTCTGATGCGGTGACTCTGCCACGGGAAGCTGTTCTCTTGTTCTTTCATTTCATCAATTTCTTTCTCGTATTGCTTCTATCTCGTTCTTTTGCTTTGTTCGGTACTGCTTTAGCTTTTCGGAGATTTTCCTCTTCGCTTGCAACTGAGCTGCAAACTTTTCTTTGTCTTTCTGTAGCTGCTGTATCTTTTGCTGAACCATTGCTAACTCTCTCGTCTATGGTGTCATCATCATCATCCACATTCTCAAACTCTTGCCGTTCAGACAGAGTTGTTCTTGGGTGTGAGTCGTCTTTTCGCTCTTGCCTTCATGAGAGCTTCGAGCTTTTCTCTCTTGTTCTTGGTCCGTTGTGTTCGAAGATTCGAGAACGAAAGAGGTTTCATTCCCTTGGGTAGGATGGTGATCGTCTCGGTTTGCTGTCTTTGGAACGTTCTTCTTGGATTTCTTCTGAGGTGGCGTCGTGAGTTTCTTTTCGGCTGGAACACGGTGGGCGCCAATGTTGGGGGGTTACCCGAAAAATTCGGATGACTACCCTAACACAAGAGAGAGTTCTTATTACGTTCAAGTACAAAGCGAGAGCGCAAAGAGACTGTGATTCCCTCTGCAAATGGCACAAGTTCCAAAAAGTCTGAATCCGTTTACACGTGCCCTCGCGCCCCCTTTTATAGGGAGATGAAGGGACTTTTACAAACCGAAAACACCCTCAGGTTCAGAGAATATTCCTAGTGTGAACGCATACAAGAATGTCTTTTTCGTCTAACATATTTACAAATCTGCCACTAGTTCACACTCTAAACCCGGACTTTCTGGGACAACAACTTTGACTTTGCTTCTTCCCCGGTTCGTGAATGTCTTCACGTGAAACTCCCGAACTGGGTCTTCAACAGATTCCCGAATTGGCATTCGCTTCTCCGCTGGTTCGCGCATGTCCTCGCGCGTGACTCCCGAACTTAGCCCTTGACAGATCCCCGAATCGGCCGTCCTCCGAAGTTCGGGCCATCGACAGCTCGAGACTACAGGCTTCCGGATGTTCGTGACCCCATTTCTTCACCGATCAAGATTCCCGAACTTCGCACATTCGCGAATTCGAGGCTTCACAGGTTCCAGGCTTCCGAAAATCGTGAATTACCTGCCCCTGAAAAACATGTTTCGAGAACTTTGTTAAACTCAATGTTTCGAGGGTGACGGGTTTTCCTGAATTCCCCAACACTCGACCTAGGAAAAAAACCAGTCACTCTTTGCATACACAATCTGGGGTATGTCACACGCATGAGCAGAAGGCTACTGCTGTTTTTGAACATTTCAGTTCTCATTTTGGCAGACCATCTAGCAGAGAGTACTCTTTGGACTGGGATGAGGTGAAACTGGATGTTGATTGATGATCCAAATTCTTTGCAAAGAGGCTGGCTAACTTCTGACGAAGCGTAGCGGAGGCCCGCCGGTAGGCTAAGGTCGGAGCGGAGTTTGAAGTTAGCCCATTGGGCTGTACCCCGTTTGGCCAGGTCGCGATTAGGGGGGTGTGGGGGGCTTCGCCCCCCCCCGGTACGGTACGGGTCATTTAAACCCGTTAGGGTTTTCCGTTGAAGATCGATTCATTCTACTTCTTGTAAGCCGCCGCCGTTGGCGTTTGTAATCGGCTCCGATCATAGTGAAGTTGCTTGCTGGCTGGCGCCCGTGGTTTTTCCCTCTTGTGTTGGGAGGGTTTTCCACGTTAAATCTCGTGTCTCCTTGCGGTTTTGTTTTCGCCATCGTTGATAACACTGGAGAGGCACGACCTGGCTCACTTGGAGGAACCTTTCTCACAAGAAGTGTTTGCAGTTGTACAGGAAATTGAGGGGGAGAAGGCGCCAGGGCCAGATGGTTTCATTGGCATTTTTCTGAAGTGCAGCTGTGTAACACCCTGAAATTTCTTGATTTCAGGATGTTAATAGGAAGAATAATAAAACCAATGATTTCTCATAATTTTAAAATTTGCCGAACATTTATTTTCTCTACAGGAAATTTAATAAAGAAGATTGGTTGTTTTTCTAAAATAAATAAAATGCTTCTATAAGTGCCGCTTTCTTTCGGCTGCTTTTGATTTTGTTTTGTTGTGTTTTCAAAATCTTTCAAAAAGATCTCATCACAATCTCGTCCTCTCTCTTTATCTAGCTTCCCTATATATCACTCCCTTGTTAATTCCAGCTAGTCGATCTTTATCTAGCCCATCTTTCTCTTTTCTTTTTTTCCCGGTCGCTTCCTCAGTCCAGCATTGTAGCATCTCAGCTTGCTTGGCCCATTTTCCTCTGCAGGCTTCCGCTGGTCCATCTCACTTTCCTCTCTATCTCACCGACAGTTGGGTCCCGCCTGTCAGGGCCTCGTTCCACCTGCCTCGCCCGGACATTGCGCCGCCAGCGCAGCCCGTGCTCCAACTTCACCCTGCGTACGCTCGTGCGCTTCGCCCACACCGCTCGGCCATACAGCTCTTGTGCGTCGTGCTTCGCACCTGAGTCGCGAACCCTCGTGCGTCTGAATAGTACACCGCCCGCCTGGCCGTCGTGTCCACACCCCCCTGGCTGCCTAGCTCTCACCGCACACCTCGCTCGTGCCGCACGCCTCGCCCGGCTCCAAGCAGCTAGTTACCTCGCGGGCCACGACGCTCGCCCTCCCACACATCTGTCTGCCTCCCCCACATGTGTCACGCCGCTACCATTTTTCGGCTCCGGGTTACGCTGCACCCAGCGCCTTGTCTCCCTGTCCCGACATCTTGACTCCAGTGTGCCGCACCCACCCGACTCCGTGGGCTCGAGTCCATCACTGGCCCGCTCAATCTCCTCCTCCCTCTCTCTCAATGCCAGCCTGGTTCCACACGTCATCTCCTCTCTCTCGTTCCAACCAGAACGAGAAGGACTTGCGTTCGTACGCCGCCGCACGCCTACACCGTGCGATCTGCTCGGCTCCCTTACGCCACCTTCGTCCGCTCGCCTCCTGCGTGCGAGCCGGCCGTCCCCATAGCTTTATCTCTCTCCCAGTGCTGGTAACCGTCGCGGTCTTCACTCCAACACCAGAAACGACACCACCACCGTCACCCTCACCTTCAATTCCCTTTCAGGAACGACCGTCATCACCATGGCCATTAATGGCCGACGTTTCCTCTCCTTCCTGTACCACCTCCGCTCCTCCTGATCCTATAAACACGAGAGCCCCAGTCCCTCACGCCCCCTGCTGCTTCCCTCGACCAGTCGCCCTGCTCCAAGTCCTGCGCCCTCTTTTGCTCGGCAATGCCGCTGCTGCCCAAACCAATACAGAGCTTCGGCCGCCGGTTGTTCCTTAGATTCGCCGGCCAGGAACCATCCCGGAGCAGTCCAGCATCCCCACGAGGACCACGGCATCGAGCCGCACGCTCTCCACCAGTCATCGTCCGCATCTCGTCGACGGAGCACCTTCGCGTTGAGAAGCCCGTGCGCCACCGCTAGTAGTAGAACACCACCGTCGGCCGCTTGATCACCGCGTCCATGCGTCTTCCGAACAAACCGGCACCACCACAAGAATCCTGACATCGAGCTGCATCCGTTTTGCTCCTTCCCGTCGCCGGAGAACCGTAAGGGCACAGTCGCCCACTAGAACCTGATGCGGCCGGACTTCTTCCCCATCGACAGTCCACCGTCGCCACCAAAATCCAGCAGCCTGTCTCTCCCCAACGCAGGTGAGAACTTCCCCACGATCCCCTCGACTTCCCCTCCACCTTCCCCTCCTCGGACGCGCGTCTCCATGCCCAGAGCGCCATCAATTTTGGCCGGCCAGTGACCTTCTGTCCGCCGGTCACAGCGTCCAGGAAGCCATCGTCACCACCGTGAAGAGATAAGGCATGGCAGTTTTGCTAATAGGTCCATAGGGAATCCCCAAACAAAAGCTTCATAATTTGTCTCTTGCACCTTTTACCCATAACCCCCTATATATATCCCACCTTTTGCACATGAATCCTACCGGTGCTTCGGTTCTTTGGCCAGGGAGGAACAACGTGACTATTCATTCTTACGAAAGATGAAGGCCCTGCAGTTTTATGATTAAGTTTTCATTTACCCCATGTGTGCAGCATCATCACAGTGTCTGGCTCGATCGATTATGCTTCCTGAAATTTCTGAAGGACGGCCATTCGTCTAATGACTGATGCCGTTGTCATGATTGGAGTTTGATCATTTCTGTTCCAAGCTTCATCGGCTCCTCGCCGTCGTTCACCATCAATCACCGTTATCACACTAGAAGGTATACAAAGCTCCATCAGTACATCACGTGATGTCCTATTTAATCTTGTTGTCTTTAGCTCTTTGAACATGCATCCTATTGTTCCAATCAAACCAGCCACTCCCATGTTGCATACAGTTTGGATATGAATAAATGTTATCTTATGAAATTCCATAATTTAATTCTTGTGGACATCATCTTGCTACACGACATGCACGTGCATGTGCTTTCTTTTGACAAGCATACAATAGCTAATAAACTTATAGATTCACTCGTACGTTCAGTTTATATCTTGCTTGATGTCATCACTTCATCATGCTGATGTCATATACAATATCTATCATGTAATTTCGTAAATGACTAGCTTTCAATCTAAGCCCTGGAAAACCTTGTGATCTCTATCCAATTCTTTGTGTCCGGCCAATCTTCTATAATAGCTTTCCAATCTACAGTTAATCATGATTAGATCCCTAATCTTTGTTTAATCCTTGGATCTCACGTGCTAGCCGTTTAAGCTCGTTCTCGTTGTGTTAGTTTCGCCTCACAACAAAAAATGCGCTAGACATGATATTTACTACAAAATGTGTTTTGAGAACTTATTCAAAAATTAATTTGATTAATGCTTACGTGAATGACTTTTCTTAATGAATTTTAATTAGGACCTAATAACGGTTTTCATATTTAAATATTAAATTGGTTAAGACCTAATAACATTGTTTTCTAATAAAATCAACCTAGATCTACACTTCGGTTTTTTCATAATATAAATGTTAAACTGACTAATGTTTATTCAATCTGCTTTCTAAATAAAAGCAACATAGGCTATCCCGAGCTTTCTTAATTAATGTTAATTTGACTAATATGAATACAAATGTGTTTTGAATTAAATTTGTTTAGTTGAACTCGAAATATAAAGTTATACGCTTAGATGCTTTACACACTTTTTTTGAAATAAATGTTTAATTTGCATAAATCATACTTTAATATTTATAAGTAAAATTTGACTAAGTTTACATCGTGTTGTCAATATAAATATAATTTGCCTAATTTTAAATAGGGTATTTCTCTGAAATAGCCTATACACAGTGCTTTATTCAATTAAAATATAACAAGCACATAGTCTTTGTGTGTTATAATCCAAATCTCTCGGTAGTTCCGCTCTTAGCGTTTCTTGCGTTCGCGATCCTAGAACCAAACCTTGTCCTCTTTTTAAGCCTTTTCTTGATTGGTGTATTGTTCTTATTTGTTCTTGTTTGTCTGCTTTGCATGTTTGTGCCTGATGTTTGCTTCGAGTAGAAGATCAAGCTGTTGATCGGAAGTCCGGAAGTTTCAAGAGAGCAACGGCGGAAGAGCATAGGAGTAGCTTTGTGTTGAGAAAGGCAAGTGGTCTTCTCCCCTGCATATTCTACTTCGTCCTATTCACAAGCATTACAATTAAATTTACTTTTATGTTGTTTTGCATAACTTGATGGGAAATCACCTTTTTAAGGACATACTAGATTTCAAGCCTATTCCCTTGAACACCCTGGTTTAAATAAATGTTTTTGGGTAGAATATGCTTAGTCGCTTAACATGGGATGGTTGAAATGGATCTTTATAAAATATTGATCATGATAACTTTGATGATATATTTATATGTGTGTGCTTATGGTTAATAACAAGATCATATATGATTTAATCGGAACATGGAGAACCACCCAGGAAAACAGTGCAACCACAAGACATATGGCCTTGTCTTGGCTAATTAATTAGGGAAGTCTTGTGTGGTTATTAGCCTTAGTAGCTTGGGGTACGGAGGAATGCTTTTATGACTCTTCTACTCTGGACGGGTTTTGGAACGGAAGTGCTCTTCTAGGCTAACCTGGTCTGAGGGTAGAGAGAGGGTACGAAAGATAGCCTCTAGGCGTGCTACTATGGACTAATACACATAGGAGGACTCTTTGTAAAGGCCTCGTAGCGTCCCTATGCAACCACACCTCGGAAGTGTGGTATTGTGCCTACTTTTGCACAGCATGGTTGGGTTCAAAGTTCTTCGGAACTTTTACGCGACTTGTGGTGAAAGTGTACAACCTCTGCGAGTGTAAAGCGTTATAACAGCCGTGCTCATGGTCAAGAGCGGCCTGGACCCTCACATGATTAATGAACTTAAAGATGGATTTAATATTGCTTTCCGGTTATTTCTGTGGCCTTGCTGAGTACCAACCATAAGTGTACTCAACCTTGCTAAAACGCTGCTCAGAAAAAGAAGAAGGTGCACGAAGTCCAGAAGATGGTGCTAGGCATACGCAACCCCCAGTCGATTGCCTGTGAAGTTTGGAGCCATTATTTTCCAGGATTCTGCTGTAAATCTCTGATAATCTCTTTTCTTTACGTGAGATTGTTTCTGTTATTCACTATGATGTCACTATATGTATGAAATTAGATCCTGGCATGTACATAGGAAGCACTTGGTTTTCTTCGGAAAATCGGGTGTGACAAGTTGGCAGGTGATCAAGGAGGATATTATGAGGGTGTTCACTTATTTCTTTCAGCAGCATGGGCAGCACTTCAACCACCTGAACTTGGTCCATATGGTGTTGCTGCCCAAGAAGTCGGATGCCAAACGGGTGGAGGATTTTCGGCCCATCAGCCTAACTCATTCTGTGGCTACATTAATCTCGAAATGTTTAGCTAACCGGCTTGCGGGTGACTTGGATTCCCTAGTTTCTAGAGCCCAGAGTGCTTTCATTAAAAGAAGAAGTATCCAAGATAATTTCTTGTACGCCCAGAATCTCGTACTGGCACTACACATGAAAAAAGAAGCTGGCCTTTTTCTGAAGCTTGATATTTAGATTCAGTTCGGTGGGATTTTCTCATGGAAGTATTGGAGCAATTCGGCTTTGGTTCTAGATGGCGTAGTTTTTTTAAGATAATGGATCACATAATCCGACCTCTACATCCAGGGATGTTCACAGCCAAAAAGTACAGACCAAAACTGGTTCAGGGATATAGCAAACCAAAGAGAAAACAAGATCCATAGACTAAAGCAAACGATATAAGTGCTTCCACCCTCTATTAGAAATATCTAGAGCGACCACTTCCAGTCTCCTACTCAGCATAATGAGGGTGTCCTTGGCTTGCTCGTGACGCTGGAACTGGGACCAGGAGCGTAGCCAGTATGCTCCCCTGAAAATAACCTGCATGATAGAGTTCGTTTTCAATTTGTTGAAAATTACATCATTCCGACATCGCCAAATAGCCCAACACAGCGCAGCTACACCCACCCAGACCAAACCTTTCAAATTCTTAGGTTGATTATTAAGCCAAGTACCAAACAAATGGCTAATGGATCTGGGTTGGTTAAGATTAGTAGCGAAGAAGATTATCTGCCAAATTGTTTTAGTAAAGGGGCAGTCAAGGAATAGGTGTTGGATATTCTCATTCCTATTACAACTAACACATTTCTGGCTACCTTTCCAATTTTTCCTAGCCAAATTGTCTTTAGTGAGAACTACTCCCCTTTTATAAACTAGAGAAAGATTTTTATCTTTAATGGAATCCTCATCTTCCAGATCTTCCGATGCTGAAAGGGTGGATTTGTATCAATAAGATGGTGATACAACAACTGGACGGTGAACAAGCCTGACTTTGTTAGGCCCCATTTAAATATATCAGAGCCTTCCGTTAGCTGCACGTGTGAGATTCGTGCCACTAATCCAAGCCAATCTCTAAGATTGTTATCCACTAGAGCCCTCCTGAAGGAGATATTTAGTGGACTTGTGGCCATTATCTTGGAAATTGTAGCGTGTGGCTCCTTCGCTATATTATATAAGTTCGGGTATTGAATCTTGAGCGGCTTGTCTCTTATCCAAGTGTCGTCCCAGAATATCACATTGGTCCCATCCTTTATAACAAAGGAACCTAAAGACAGTACCTCATCTTTTATATGCATGAGACCTCTCCAAAAATGCGAGTCATAGGGTTTGGCTTCCACTTGAGTTAAAGATTTAGCTTTGAGGTATTTATTTCGTAGCATCGTTTGCAAAATGTCGTCTGTGTTTAGTAGATTAACCAACCACTTTGCCAATAGCCATTTATTTTGCAGCTGCAAATCAAGAATACCTAGACCACCTTGATCTTTAGGTCGACATAAGATGTCCCATTTGGCAAGTCTGTATCTGTGTTTTTGCGAGGATCCTTGCCAAAAGAATCTAGATCTGTAGTGATCCAAGTTTTTGATGACCCCTTTCGGTATCTCAAAGAAGGACATCATAAACATGGGCAAACTGCTTAAGACTGAATTGAGTAAGACAAGTTTACCTCCGTAGGATAGGTATTTTGCCTTCCAACAAGAAAGTTTTTGTTCAAAACGTTCTTCAACCTTCTTCCACTCCGAATTCAAAAGCTGTCTATGGTGCATTGGGATCCCTAAATATCTGAAAGGATATGTCCCTTTATTGCAACCAAAGAGAGAGGTATAGAATTCCTCAATCTCTTTAGCTTGTCCATAGCAAAAAATTTCACTCTTATGGAAGTTGATCTTGAGCCCAGATAACTGCTCAAAAGCGCAAAGCAGAAGCTTAAGATTTTTTGCCTACTCGGGATCGTGGTCAATGAAGATGATAGTGTCATCAGCATATTGTAGAATTGAAAAACCATCATCAACAAGATGGGGGAGCACTCCTCTTATTTGACCATCGGCCTTTGCTCTATTGATGAGTAGAGCCAGCATATCAGCAACGATGTTGAATAAGATTGGTGATATAGGATCACCCTATCTGAGTCCCCTTTTGGTTTGGAAATAAGGCCCAATATCATCATTAATTTTGATCCCCACACTTCCACCAGTGACCATACTTTGAATCCACCTACACCATTTTGGTGCAAAGCCTTTCATACGAAGGGTTTGTTGTAGGAAGGACCATTTGACTTTGTCATAAGCCTTTTCGAAATCAATTTTAAAAATGACACCGTCCCGCTTTTTGGTATGAAGTTCATGAATAGTTTCGTGTAGAATAACTACTCCTTCCATGATGTTCCTACCTGGCAAAAATGCGGACTGTGTCGGGCTTACGACTTTCTTGGCTACAAGATTGAGCCTATTCGTCCCCACTTTAGTGAAGATTTTGAAGCTCACATTCAGGACACAAATTGGTCTATATTGCTGAATTTTGGTTGCATTATGAATTTTAGGAATCAACGAAATGATTCCAAAGTTCAGGTTGTACAGATCCAGCGCCTCCCTATGAAGATCATCAAAGAGAAGTAAAAGATCCACTTTGATAATCCCCCAGAAAACCTGATAAAATTCCGTAGGAAATCCATCAGGTCCTGGAGCTTTATTATTCACCATTTGGAAGACTGCGTTTCTCACTTCAGATTCAGTGAAGGCAGCAATGAGGGATTCATTTTCCTCCTGAGATATCTGAGGTATGTCAAAGACTTGATCCTCTACTAGTGAAACCCCCGACGCCTTTGGCTGGCCAAAGAGATCTTTATAGTAGTTAGTAATATGGCTCTTGAGGCAATCATCTCCCACAACAATCCCTTGATCATCCTCGAGTTTAAAGATTCGTTGTTTTCGATGTTTACCATTGGCGACTAGATGGAAGAATCTAGTGTTGGTGTCTCCTTCTAAAAGGGTTTTAACCTTTGCTCTCTCGTACCACTTTAGTTCCTCCTCTCTGAGAAGGGTGACTAGACGTTCCTTTAGATAATGCTTAAGATTAACTTCTTGATCGGACAGATGGTCAGATTCTGCCTTCTTATCAAGATCCTCTAAAAGTTGGGTAACCATTGTCCACTGCCTCAACCTCGGTGTTGCTGAATGGGGTGAAAGATCAGCCTCTCTCAGGGTTAGCCTCTATGCGGATGACGCCGCAGTTTTTTTAAGCCAACCAGGGAAGATGTTGTGGTGGTGGCACAAGCACAACTGCTAGCAATATTTGGGACAGCCTCTGGTCTCATCACAAACCGAGCAAAGTGTGCAGTTTATCCGGTCCAATGCACTGACATTGACATGTACCAAATGATGGAAGGTTTTTCGTGCCCCAGTCAGAATTTTCCTTGCTCCTATCTGGGACTTCCTTTGCACTACAAGCAGCTGCGACGTCTTGAGATACAACCTTTGATTGACAAAATGGCCAACAGGTTGCCGGCATGGAAAGGGAGGTTCCTGAACCGGGCTGGTCGACTAAAGCTGCTTAATTCTGTTCTCTCTTCAATGCCCACCTATTTCCTCACCATGTTTGCACCAAAGAAGTGGACAATCAAGAAGTTGGACAAAATTCGTAGGGGTTTCTTGTGGACTGGCTCTGAAATTGCAAATGGGGGTAATTGTCTGGTGGCCTGGAAGAATGTCAGGAAGCCGAAAAAGGTCGGCGGCCTAGGGGTAATGGATCTGGAATGTTTTAGCAGGGCCTTGCGGTTACGGTGGCTCTGGTTTCAATGGACCGACCCTGATCGTCCATGGGTTGGGATGGATATACCTTGCAATGAGATTGACAAGCAATTATTCAGAGCTAGCACAATCATCACAGTGGGCAGTGGAAAGAAGGCGCTGTTCTGGGAGTCTTCGTGGATACACGGCCAGGCACCTCGCGACTTGGCTCTCAACCTTTTCAAGTTGGCATGGCGAAAGAAGAATACAGTGGAGGAAGATTTGCGTGATCAGAATTGGACCCGGGGGCTCTGGCTTATGTCCACTGCGGATGAGATTGCTGAATTCGTTGTGCTTTGGGGTCACTTGCAGGACTTGCAATTGAACAACCAGGAAGACGTGATCCGGTGGCGGTGGACTGCAGACGGCCGCTATATAGCCAAATCAGCCTATGCCATTCAGTTTGCCGGTTCGTACAGTTCTTTCAATAGCATGGCTATCTGGCGGGCCAAAGCGGAAGGTAAACACAGATTTTTTGGTTGGTTACTCGTGCAGTGCAAGCTTCTGACGGCTGACAAGTTGCTGCTCCGTAACTTGACCTGTTAACCCAGTTTGCCCCCTTTGCGTTCAGGATTTGGAAACAACAGAGCATCTGTGCCTTCACTGTGTTTATGCCCGTGAGGTTTGGTTTTTGGTGGCTCAGTGGATGAATGGCAAAGTGACTGTGCCGGTTGCTAATGTCTCAATGCAGGATTGGTGGAACACCTTTGTCTCTGGGCTCTCCAAGCAAGATTGTAGGCATGTGGCTGCTGTCTTGCTGTACACTGCCCGGCACTTGTGGACAGAGAGAAATAGAAGGATTTTTGATGTATCTCTGCAGCGCCGCCAAGGATCTTGGCACTGGTCAAGCAAGGCTCAGGGAGGTAGCCTGTGGAGGGGGTGTAAATTTTGTTGAACCTTAATGTTGTCTCCATATTTGAGTCGCGTTCTTTGATTTTTTTTTAATCGCAACCTTGTAACAGTCTGCATTCTTCTTCTCCTTATATGATACGGCAGTGCTCTTGCCCCTCTTTTGAAAAAAATGCTCATCTCGTCCCTCGTCGTGAAGCATCCAAACTGCTCTCTCTAAGTAAACTGTAAACCCGTGCCCTTTTCGTGCATTCCTCCTGATCGAAAAAGCTAGTTAACCACACAGCCGTGCATGTGCTTGTCCTTTGTCTGGGTCTTGGCCTGAACTTGCCTGCTCATCTTGTGCTAAAGTCACCGGGGTGCCCTTTTTTTTACAGGGCACACACCTAACTACCTGCCTTGGCTTTTCATCTTTAGCTCTTTTCTAAAGACAAACATTCCCCCTGGCTTCGGAAAACTTCCTCCACTAGACAGCCTCCGCTACCCCATTGATGCTAGCAGAAACAAGATGATCACTTGCACAGGTAATTAGCCTTTTACCCGCAAAAAAAAAGGTACTTAGCCTTTGTGCACCAAGTCATAATCACCACCACCTTGGTCGTCGACCGCATGCAGCCAAGCTAATAAGAAATTGAAAGCGAAAACAGAAATCACAAAAAGTGCATGATCCAAGTTGTCTTCTTTGGATCCAAATTCCAATCCACCGTGCATGTGACCCCTACCTTCCCACAGATCCCCTGTGTCTCAACTCTCAAGGACTGGCCGACTGCTCACGAGACTACGTTGGCATTCAACCCTCCTGTCCTCCCTGCCGCCCCCGATTCAAACCTCCACGACCACCGGATGTTAGAAATCTTAGTCCAACTCTCAACAGCTCCTTCTTCCATGTCGTCCTTGCCTTTGAAAAAGGGAGGACGAGGCAGACAAGGTGGTAGCGCCTAGCGGGAAGGAAGGGGGCAGGCGCCAGGCGCCGCGGCACGGTCCGAACAACATGGGGATGGGATCGCTGCGCTTCCCCGGCGCCCCCTCCCCCCGGGTGGCCATTCGGCCTTCACCCCAGGTGTATACTAGGCGCGCGAGTGCAACAACTGTGCTACAACATAGTACGAGTAGTATTTTTTAAGCTTCGATTGTCTACCGATGGTCACACGGCGGTCACGGGCTTGGCAACCATCTTTGTCATGGATTATTAAACATCATTCTCTACGAAGAGGAGTGAGAAGGCCAAGAGTGGATCAGAGGGAATCTGAGACAGGAACATGATGCCAGTTGGCGGTCGGGATCGGCTGCGGGTGTGTTTCTTTCTCGCGGATCCAACGACCGGGAGGGTTTGGGTCTTTTGGGTGGATCGCCAGCGTCGAACGCTAGGACGTGATTGGTCAGAGCCGATGCGACGTGAGGTTGTGGACCCTTCACACCTTCCTCCATTTGTTTAAAATTCATTTGCAACTGTGACTCTCTCTCATCCGTTCTCTCCTCTCTCGAGATCTAGATGCAGGCGGAGAGCACCACGACCTCTGCCCCCTCCTCTTCGCGGCCCGTGGCGGGGCTAGAGGAGGCGCTGGCGGCCGCGGTGCCGTCGGCGGCGTCGCCTCCTTCCTCGCACGGACAACGGTGATGTCTTCGGGCTACGGCGCGATGCGGGCCCCTGCGGGCTTCGGCGAGGGCAAGCCGCAACGGTCGCGGCCCAACGTCGCGATCTCCCCAACACCGCGACCTCCTTCTCCTCTTGATCCGGCATAGTCCGACAGTGACCTCGACAACCACCCTCTTCCCGGCCTCCCAGTCAGCGTCCTACACCAACAGTCGCCTCGTTCTCCTGCAGATCCGGTTTGGCAAGGGCGCTGGTGGATCTTGGCGGCGTCGGCAGCACGTGGCCAGATCTGGACGGCGCGCGGCAAGGTTGCCGACATGGTCTCCAACTCCACTGCGACTTCTTGACGGCCTCCTCCCGGCGACCTCTTCTTCAGCGACCTTATACACGATGATAGTCCGCTCTCCAGCCGCCTCCTCGACGGCCTCCTCCCCTCAAGCCGCCTCCTTCTCCTCCTCCAGATCCGGCGCGACCCGAGGGCTCGTCGGCAATGGACGCGGCTGGACGCGGGGAGTGGGCGCAAGGCGGCTGGACGCACTTCCAGAATTGTGGCGGCCAGGGCGTCCGGATCCGGCGACGCAGGGATGGAGCAGATGATGAAGACGGCGAACTCCGGCGACGGCGTGCGTACAAACTGGCAGCTTCCACCGGTATGAGGCCGGGCCGTGGACGCGCCAGCGACGACGAGCTCTGGCGTGGGTACCAGGCGAGGTACGACGCCTCTTGCTCCTTCGGTGCCTGTCCATGATGAGCATGGTTGGTGGCGCCTGTGCAGCGACAAGAAGGTGCGGAACGCGTGGCCTCTAACTCCGGTTGCGCACGAGCCGGGAGATGCTTGACGTTGGGCTCTGATCCACTGCTGCTCGCAATCCAAGATCCCCTTCCTATCTTTGCTTAATTTGACGTCATGATTTGGTCGTTTTGTTTTATTGCATTTTCCAATCCTTTTAAGCCTGTGTAGTTCTACTTGGTAATTGCAACATTTCAGATTTTTTAAACAATTTTGATTTGTAGTATGGCAGCCTTACGGGATTGATTTTTTCTTCCAAATTGTACGCGAACAACATGTTTTAATTTTGTTCAACTAGAATCATGCCCATGCATTGCAACGGGCGAAACAAATTTCTTTTTGAAAATAAGAAACAAATAAGTTCCATAATCATTCTTTTCATTTTATAATTTCCAAGTAACAATTGTACAACATGTATTATAGAAGTATTGTAATTCACTGTTTTAAACACACATCAGTGTCCAAAAGAAAATTAGAATATGTCTAGCAATTTGAACACTTCGTAATAGATTTTTCCACTGCCCATTTCATTTAATTTCCTTGTTACCCAACTATCACCACTCATTAGAAGAGCTCCAATATGTCTAGCAATTTGAACACTTCGTAATAGATTTTTCCACTGCCCATTTCATTTAATTTCCTTGTTACCCAACTATCACCACTCATTAGAAGAGCTCCAACAGGTAGGTTGTGTAAAGATGATGTTGACTTTGAAAGAAGGTTAAACAAAATGTCAAAATCCGTTGTCTTTCCTTCTTCATAGAGACAACAGTTGACATTTTATACTTGCTCCGGTTAGGTAAATGAAGTCGTTTAGGACGGGGACAATGTATCCATAGTACAAGACTTCTTATTTTAATGACTATTATATTTATTAAAAACTAACATATGCGTATTTTAATGACAGCATAAGATTATCTGCATTGATGTTGCTCTATCTATTTACTCTACAAGGAATATTCTAGCCACGTCAGCAAGAATCTTTATTCCACAACAGCTTCTCTCGCACTCCTATTACTCTATATCCAACAAATATTTTATTCATCCACCTCCGACTAACATCTTCAATTAAAAATTCATTTGGCACCTCTTTAGGGACTAAAATGTGACGAATATAAGTTTTAGGGAGTCAAATGTGACAACATAGAACTTGTAGGGACTAAAATATAAATATGAAAAAGAGAAAGGGAAAAACAATAAAGTCCCAACATTATCTCTACCCCGGACCCCTGGCTCTTGTTTTGTCTCGAATTCTCTCGCTCTTCCCCGGCGGAGGCGGAACGGAGGCAAACGCTGCTCGCCTGCTCCTACCTGCGCCGCCCGAAGCCTCGCCCTCTCCTTGCTCAAATCCGGCGAGGGCCAAGCAGGGGCCGCGATGGAGTGCGACGTCAGGCAGGATGAGCTCGCCGGCGCCCAGCCTCTTCTGTGGCTTCGTCTCTGGTCGGGGCCTCCCTCTCGATCTCCTGCCATCTTCTTCGACCCGTCGCATCTCTCTCCCGGCGGCTGTATTCCGTCGTATCTCTCTCCTGGCTGCTGTATTGAAACTCAATTTGTTTCCATCTAGCTCCTAATCGCTGCAAAAGAGATCGATTTGCACTGATGGGGGCTAGATTGGATAGTGCATATGTCAATTTTGCTGCTAATATGCTTGATTTGGTGGGGAGTAAAGAAATCAACCACATGACTGCAGCTGCAATGTCGCTGGGGACCCGTGCGGTCGTGATGGCCGCGCATCCTGCCGTTGCTACAGGCCCACAACTTTTTTTCCACAGCGTGGCCGCCGCGGATGAGCACTCGAGTACTCGACTGGTTCTGTGCGAGCAAGTCCCCCGCTGTTGGTGCGGAAAGTAGTCCCGACACTAACTAGTAATGAGCGCTGAGATCTGCCTCTCGATGGGCCGGTGCTAGCAACTAATGACACTGGGTTTCTCCTGGTTCCGGCCGGGGCCGTACGTCCAGCAGTGGTGTGCTCGGGGCACTGTATTGCTTCGCATCGTGGTGCTCGTAGAGGGAGGCTACAAGCGTAGTGGGAGAGGAGGCCTAGCCTCCAAGTCCCAGAGGTATTGATTGAGGCGAGTTCCAATATCGTGGAGAAGGCGGAGAGCGTGTGGGTGATCGCTGTCCGTCATCCCGTGTCCCCGCGGCTGGGGACTGCCCCTCCTTTTTATAGGCCAAGGAGGGAGCAGTTTACGTGCATGCCGCACTATTTCCCTACGTGTGGAGGCATGGCGAGCAGTGCCACGGAGTTGACGACCGTCCTGGCGAATCCTCCCCAGCCGGGGCGTCGTGGTGCGTCCTGTGCTCGTACAGGAGCGACCTCGAGGGTGGCGGCGTAGTGGTTGGTCGTCTGGCTGCCATAGTGGGCCGATTCGAGGGTGCCGTTGACGGGGGGCCCGTACGTGGCACAGTGGCAGTCGTGGTGATGTCTTGTCCCCGCGCGCCCCAACAGCGTAGGGATGTCGTCACAGTGCCCGGCGTGGTGCGACAGTGGCGGGGATAGTCGCACAGGGTTGACAGCGACGGGGATGACTGATCCCGCCGGCCTGACGTCACGGCGTGGCCCTGCGTAACCACAGAAAAGACATTCGAGGGTGCTGTCGACCCCCTTCGAGGGCTTGGCGCGTTAGCCGTACGGGGGTAGGCGGCACAGCGTCACGGAGCTGACACCGGCTTTACCGCACAGTGTTACACAGCGGCGGGGATGGCCTCCCCCAGGGAGTTGGTGGAACAACACCGGGACACGATTCCCGGGTGTGCCAGGGTCGTGGCGTGCGTCCTGCGGTGTCAGAGCATTAAATGCCCGTACACAGGGACAGGAGCGCGGGCAATGTGTGTGCAGGCGCCCTCGAGCGAGACAGTCCTCGCCGAGAGGGCGTTGAGCCCTCGAGCGAGGCGGACCTTGCCCGAGGGGGGTTGAGCCCTCGAGTGAGGCGGACCCCGCCCGAGGGGGTGTTAAGGCCTCGAGCAAGGCGGACCTTACTCGAGGGGCGTTCCGCCGTGCCGCCCTGGTAGGCCGCGGGGGCCACCAGGGTCGTGGTCGTGTCGTGCATGTGCTTTAGGTGCGTGAGTTGATCCGTGATTCGCGTTTTTTGTGGGTTTTAAGTGGGTTTCCTCTGGTTATTTAGGGGACTCTTGTGGCTGTCCCCGACAGTAGCCCCCGAGCATCTGCGGGTGTACCCGTTAGGGTCCCGCAGATGCTGACGCTTGCTGATGGGACATTCTTCCCTCCTGGTTGCCAATGCTTTTCCGTGGGGCCGCGTCAGCGGACCCGCAGGTCTAGCCCCCGAAGCCCTGCAGGAGCATGAGTGCTCCTGCAGGGTTTTTTCGCGAGTTTTTACCTTTGTGCGGGGCATTTGTTTCAACCGGCATCGGTGATGTTCCAGCCGGCCTCGGTCACGCATGCATGACTGGTACTTCTTGCGTCCGGTGCACCCCAGAAGGTGTAGCCGTGCGTCGAGCCCCCGAGCCTGGGCCCGTTCGAGGCGATCGGGGTGAGCTCTCCGTCTTGTTTCAAACACGCCCTCGTCGTCCCATCGCGGGGCGGAGGGTGAGGTTTCCACAACCCCCATCGATTGGGTCGCGGATTGCGGATTCCTCGTTGAGCTGCTATCGGGTGGTTGAAGTGGACGCCCATGCCCCGTTCGATAAGGGTTGGCTCGTGGTCGGGAGACTCGTCCATAAAAGCGCTCGCGCGGGTTTGCTAGGTTGGGCTCGGCCCCGTTCGCTAGGGACCGAGGGCGCGGAAGCTCTCCCTCGGTGGGATCCCCCCGACTAGCTGCCCTCGCTGGCTCTCGAACACGACATGTGGGGCGCCCTCGAGCCGGTGGGCTCGAGGATAGGCTCGAATGTGCGCACCCTTGTCGTCCCTGACTCTGGTGATTTAGGGCACCTATTCGAACCCTTCGAGGGTCAGGTTTCGAACCCCTGATTAGTAGGGCCGTTGCGGGGTGGCAGCTAGTTGCCCCCGACTTTTGACATCTACAGGTTTCGAGGGTTCATAGTCAGGCCAGCCCTCAAACCATTGATCAGTAATTTTCGTAGATCGAGGGCACCTGTGGCGCCCGTTTACGCTGAGCGAGCTTCGAGGCCACTTGTCGGTAATCGCACCCTTCGAGGGTCGGGGTTTTTCGAGCCTCTTGCTCAGGCCATTCGAGGGTCATCCTTTTCGGGCGCGTTTAATGCCCACGGTCGCGTCCACGGTTCGCGCTGCGGGTGCGCCTTTTCAGGCGCCGCGGCCGCACGCGTAGTGAGCGACGTGGGCGGGCGGACTGTTGGGGAATTCAGGAAAACCCGTCACCCTCGTAACATTAAGTTTGACAAAGTTCTTGAGACATGTTTTTCAGGGGCAGGAAACTCACGATTTTCGGAAGCCCGGAACCTGTGAAGCCCCGAATTCGCGAATGTACGAAGTTCGGGAATCTTGATTCGGTGAAGTAATAGGGTCACGGACATGCGGAGGCCCCGAACCTCAAGGCGGCGGTGGCGCGAACTTCGGAGGAAGGCCGGTTCGGGAATCCGTCGAGGACCCGGTTCGAAGTCACGCGCGAAGACATGCACGAACCGGTGAAGAAGCGAAGGCCAGTTCGGGAATCTGTCGAGGACTCAGTTCGGGAGTTTCACGTGAAGACATTCACGAACCGGCGGAGAAGCAAAGTCAAAGTTGTTGTCCCAAAAAGTCCGAGTTTAGAGTGTGAACTAGTGGCAGATTTGTAAATACGTTAGACAAAAAAGACATTCTTGTATGCGTTCACACTAGGAATATTCTCTGAGGTTGAGGGTGTTTTCGGTATGTAAAAGTCCCTTCGTCTCCCTATAAAAAGGGGGCGCGAGGGCACGTGTAAACAGATTGAGACTTTTTGGAATTTGTGCAATCAGCAGAGGGAATTACAGTCTCTCCACATTCTAACTGTGTGCTTGAACGTGCTAAGAACTCTCTCTCTCTCTCTCACGCGTGTTCGGGGATCCATCCGATTTTTTCGGGTAACCCCCAACATTGGCGCCCACCGTGTTCCAGCCGAAAAGAAACTCACGATGCCACCTCAGAAGAAATCCAAGAAGAACGTTCCAGCAGAGGCAAATCAAGACAATCACCATCCTACCCAAGGGAATGAAACCTCTTTCGTTCCTGAATCTTCCAACACAACAGACCAAGAACGGAGAGAAAAGCTCGAAGCTCTCATGAAGGCAAGAGCAGAAAAATAGCTCACACCCAAGAACAACCTGCTGAACAGCAAGAGTTTGAGAATGTGGATGATGATGATGACACCATAGACGAGGAGCCGCAAATGGTTCGACAAAAGATACAACGGCTACGGAAAGACAAAGAAAAGTTCGCAGCTCGGTTGCAAGAGAAGAGGAAAATCTCTGAAAAGCTAGAGCAGCTGAACAAAGCAAAAGAGCAAATCGAAGCGATACAGAAAGAAATTGATGAAATGAAAGAACAAGAGAACAGTTCCCTGTGGCAGGAGTCACCACACCAGAACTCTGGGCCAGCAAGAGAACCCCCGAAAGAAAACTTCTTCGCGGGAAATGGAATTTCGCACTTCGTGGATTCTGAATCGCTGCTGTCAATTGGGCTGCAAACAACACCTTGGCCGCCGAAGTTTAAGCCTGTCTCTCTCCCCAAATACAACGGCTTCGGAAACTCCAGGCAGTTTCTCATGAGATACGAATCAGCTGTGAATTCGGCAGGAGGGGATGATGTTGCACTGGCCAAATCCTTCATCATAGCTTGCGAAGGACCGATCTTGAATTGGTACTCACCGCTGCATCCACATTCGGTCTACGGGGTAGATCTCAAGACAAAGTTCATGCAAGCATTTCGGATGTTCCACGACACAACGACCGAAGCGTCGGTTTGTATAATCGTAGCGGAAGGACGAGAGAACCACTTGCGGAACTTCGTGAGAAGGTTCATGCAACAAAGGTCTCAAATCCCCGAAGCTGATGGCAAAACAATGATCAACGCACTGATCAAGGGTCTCACCCCAGGGCCTACAGCTTCGCATCTCACAAGAAGGAAACCCAAGACGGTTGAGGAACTCTTTCACGTATTGGAAGAGTACATTTTGTCAGATGATGACCATCGTAGAAAAGTGGCCGAGCGGAACGAGGCAAGACAAGACAACAGAGAGATGACGTGGAGGGCACCACCCCAATATCCGCGAAATGTCAACAACGTCAGAAATTCACAACCTGAACAGGGCAGCAGGCCAAGCACCAGGGGAGGGTTCAATCCCAGATGAAGGGAGGGAGGCAGAGGACCCCCAGCACTCACGAACCACAACCCGAAAGATCCTTACTTCTATTGCCAGTATCATGGAAGGGGCCATAGCACCGAAGGATGCCCAGAAACAAAGAAGAACATGGCAAGAATTCAGCAAGAGAAAGCACTAATGAGCATCGCATCCTCAATGCCAAGCCAGTTTCGCCCCGAATTTTGGCAGCCTCAATTCGCGAACCCACAGTCAAGTTCTGTCCCAGTTCAGCAATTCCCGCAACCACAGTCAACGTGGCAGCCATCGCAACGCTTTTTCCTCGGTCACAAGCGATCCAGGCAATCCAGCAACCGCAACCCATTCGGGAAATCCTGCCGCCACCTCCAGAAAGTTCGTCAAGGCCTCAGTCAAGTTCGGGACCTCAGAACTCCAAAGCATTGCCATCGTTCGGAACTATCATGCCAATCACGGGTGGGTCAGCCATGGAATTCGAGACCAAGAAGCAAAGAAACAATTACTTCAGATCTGTGAACACTATCATCAATGACGGCCCAGCTGAACGGCCAGAGTGGGCAAAGGTGCCAATCACCTTCACAGAAGAAGATTTCAGGCTGAAATCCGCGATTCACAATGACGCCATGGTCATTGAAGTGAACATAGCTGGATGGGTTATAGGAAAAGTCCTAGTTGACAATGGGAGCTCAGCGGATATCCTGTTCTTGAAAACTTTCGAAAAGATGAATCTGAGCCAGCACATGTTGGACCCCCCAGAGTACCTGCTGCAAGGGTTCGGAGGAAAGCCCATCAAGCCGGTTGGAAAAATTTCACTCCCGGTTTCCTTCGGAGATCTTGAGAATGCCAGAACAGAGAATCTCACCTTCGATATAGTTGACATCTATCACCCATACCTCGCAATTTTCGGCAGAGGTTTCATGAACAAGTTTGATGCTGTGATAAGGCAACAATTCTTATGCATGAAGATGCCTGTGCCCAAAGGGGTCATCACGGTGTTCGGCAATCAGCAAGAGGCCAGAAACATAGAAAAAGGCCACACGCCCGGCCAAACGAACGTGTACCAGCTGAAAGTAGCTGATGAGAAGAAGGAAACCTATGAGGAGCCTAAGCGAGACAAGGAAAAAATTGAAATAGCTGCAGATGGCGGAACCAAGAAAGTGTATCTGGATGACATGCCTGATAGAGCAGTCACAATAGGAGCGCACCTTAGCGCCGAAGAAGACAGGGATCCCGTACAATTCCTGAACAAGAACAAGGATGTTTTCGCATGGTCAGCTAAGGACCTGCAAGGTGTGGACAGGGACATCATCGAACATGCCCTGGAGACAGACGAAAAAATACCTCCCAAGAAGCAGAAACTTCGGAAAATGTCCGAAGAAAAAGTGAAAGCAGTGGAAGCTGAAGTTCAGAGATTGCAAGACGCGCAAGTAATCAGAGAGGTGAAGTACCCGGTTTGTCTAGCCAACACAGTACCAGTCAAGAAGAAGAATGGAAAGTGGAGGATGTGCGTGGACTTCACAGATTTGAACAAGGCATGTAAGAAAGACGATTTTCCTTGGAAAGGGTAGACAAAATCGTAGATGATGCAGCCAACAGTGAGATGCTCTCGCTCCTGGACATGTTCTCTGGGTATCATCAGATTAGGGTTCGCAAGGAAGACGAAGAAAAAACAAGTTTCATCACTCCCTTCGGGACATTTTGCTTCGTAAGAATGCCAGAGGGGGTAAAGAATGCAGGATGTACATTCTCAAGAATGATAGCAATAGTACTACACCCACAAATTCGGAGAAACATCTTGGCGTATGTGGACGACATAGTCGTCAAAAGTGTTCAGAGGAAAGACCACATCAGTGACCTGGCGGAAACATTTGCGAACATGAGGGCAGCGAATTTGAAACTGAATCCGGAGAAATGTGTATTCGACATTCACAAGGGGAAAGTTCTTGGATGCGTAGTTTCAACGAAAGGCATAGAGGCAAATCCCGACAAAATGAAGGCTCTAGTGGAAATGCAAGATCCAGTTTCAGTGAAAGATGTGCGAGAAACTGATAGGGAGAGTAGCTGCCCTTAACAGATTCATTCCCAGAGCTGCAGAAAGAAGCTTACCGTTCTTCCAAGTCCTCAGAAGTGCTAAGAACTTCCAGTGGTCCGAACCTCAGAGGCGAGCCTTTCAAGAATTGAAGGATTACTTGTCCACCATGACCAAACTCTGTCCTCCCGAACCTAAATCGCCGCTTCTGCTATATGTGTCTGCATCAAATTCGGCAGTAAGCGCAGTGCTAGTGCAAGAAAAAGAGGAAGAAGGAAAGCTCAGACAAATTCCCGTATACTTTGCTTCTGAAGCATTGTCTGGTTCCAAGATCTTCTATTCCGAGCTAGAAAAAATCGCATACGCGGTCATCATGGCAGCAAGGAAGCTAAGGCATTACTTCGAGGGTCACAGAATAAGAGTCATCACCAACCAGCCGCTGAATGACTTGTTCGCAAATAGAGAGGCATCCACCCGAATCATCAAGTGGGGCGCTGAGCTTTCTGAGTACGTGGTAGACTTCGAGAGAAGAAGTGCAATAAAATCGCAAGTCCTAGCAGATTTTGTCGTGGACTGGACTTCACCTACTCAGAACCTTGAGGAAGATGCACCCGAACCTTGGATAGTACAGTGTGACGGGGCCTGGTGTTACAAAGGGGTTGGAATTTCGGCTGTTGTGACGTCCCCGACGGGCGTGGTCATAAGATACGCAGCTCGGCTCGTATTCGCGAACAATGAGCATTCCACGAACAACACAACGGAATACGAAGCTCTTCTGTTGGCATTAAGGAAAATGAGAGCCTTGGGGCGACGGAGACTTTCATCATCGAACGGATTCGAAAGTGATCCAAGAACATATCGAGAAAGAAAGCGAGGCAAGGAATCCCGTTCTCATGAAATATCCGGAAAAAGTCGGAGAAATGGAAAAACACTTCAAAGGGTACTCGATCCGAAGATATCCCAAGGGATGACAACAATGAGGCAGACAAACTGGCGAAAGCGGCAGCTAGAAATCAAGAGCTACCCCCAGATGTGTTCTTCGAAATTATCAGAGAACCGTCCATCAAGGATTCGAGAGCTAATATCATGAATGTAGTGGAGACTCCCGACTGGAGAGCAGAAATCATGGCTTATCTGAGAGGACACTACGAACCACAAGATGAGTTAGAGGAGAAAAGATTAAAGCGGAGGGTTCTGGGCTATACAGTAGTGAACGGAGAACTATACAAATCAGGAGTCACTGAACCTTGGCTGCAGTGCATCACCTCCGAAAAAGGCCAGGAACTTCTAAAGGAAATTCACAGCGGATTCTGTGGGGCGCACATAGGCACCAGGGCTTTGGCCGGAAAGGCGATAAAGCAGGGATTCTATTGGCCCACCATAAACATTGATGCCAAAACGTTAGTTCGGTAGTGTGAAGCATGCCAGAAAATGGCAAATCAACAGAATCTGCCTTCAATGCCAGTTCACCTAATTCCACCAACTTGGCCCCTGCAAAGATGGGGAATGGATCTAGTGGGCCCGTTGCCAACAGCTCAGGGCAACTGCCGATTCGCAGCTGTTGCAATTGATTATTTCACGAAGTGGGTGGAGGCAAAACCACTTGCGAATATCAAAGCAACAACAATTCAGAAATTCTTTTGGCAAAACATAGTCTGCAGGTTCGGGGTTCCTAGAGAACTAACAGTTGACAATGGCAAACAGTTCGACTGCTACACCTTCAAAGAATACTTGCAAAACCTTAGGCACCCGAGCGAAATTTTCGTCGGTATATCACCCACAATCCAATGGTGCGGTTGAAAGAGCCAACGGCCGATTTTTTCGGGAATCAAGAAATGCTTGTTCAACCGAAAAAAGGGAAAGTGGGTGGATGAACTTCCGACGGTGATCTGGTCTCACAACACCACAGTATCAAGAGCAACAGGTTTCACGCCTTTTCGCCTAATTTTCGGCACTGAGTCCATGACACCGGAGGAAATCAAGAATGAAAGCATGAGGGTCTTGAAAGGAAAAGAGATAGAGGAAATTGTTAAGAGGGTGGAAAAAGACATGATCGAGCTGACAATCCTTGAAGCCGCAGAAAACATTGAGAAATACCAAAGAGAAACAAGGGCGTGGAGAGACAAGAAGGTGGTCCGGAAAGATATCAAAACTGGCGATCTTGTGTTGAAAAGGAAAAAAATTGGGAAAACCCGGGAAAACTTCATGAGTCATGGGAAGGGCCTTACATCGCCGAGAAACGGACATGCCGGGGGCTTTTCGCTTAATGGAGCAAACTGGCGAAGAGTTGCCGTATTCGTGGAATGCTGACAGCCTAAAAAGGTAGTATCCATGAAAACCCTAGTTGTAGCTAGATGTAACATATAGTGGTTTTTTAATTTTCGTAAGTTTGTACTCTAGAAAACTAAAAAATCCGAATCACGTGTCTATAAGTGATTTCGGGAGGAAAAATTAGTTTTACTTTTTCTAGTCGCATTAGAATAAGAAGGACCGTACTCTTTTCCTTGCAAAGGGGGCTCTAAATCAAGAGGCAAGATTTTTAACGAGGCGGATCATATGTAAATACTCTTTGTGATATATATATGAAAAGAGTCTTCCCCCAAATCTCGTATCTCAAGAATTCCATCGTAAAAAAAGATAAAAGTTCGTGAGAAAGGCTTCGTGATAGCCAGAATTCCATCGTGAAAAAAGAAAGTTCGTAAGAAAGGCTTCGTGATAGCCAGAATTCCATCGTGAAAAAGAAAAAAGTTCGTGAGAAAGGCTTCGTGATAGCCAGAATTCCATCGTGAAAAAAGAAAAAAAGTTCGTGAGAAAGGCTTCGTGATATCCAGAATTCCATCGTGAAAAAAGAGGCTCGAAACAACAACAAGTTGTGGCCTAGAAAATCCCATCCATTAAGGGATTCCCACCGAAAGAGGCTCGAGACAACAACAAGTTGTGGCCGAGAAAATCCCATCCATTAAGGGATTCCCACCCAAAAAGGCCGGGACAATGAGTGAGTCGTGGCCTAGAAAATCCCATCCACGAGGGGATTTCCACCAAAAAAAGTCTGCAGGATGATTTCGAGAGAGTGAATGCGTAGGAGGTTGCCTCCAGATTTTTCTTTACCGTAAATTGCCGAAAAGTTTTTCGTGATAACATCATTGTGAGAAAGGGGCAAGGGGCTCGTGCGAAAAATCGTAGAAAGTCTCGGTTGAAGCAACTGAAGGTTGCAGTATCAACCGGGGCAAGTCCGCCAGTTGGATCAAGTCCACAAAATTTGAAAACAAATTTTGTCGACTTGCGCGACGACGGTTCAAATTTTCAAAAGTTAACGAATATTTCTCCTAAAGGTGTACTCGATCGAAATACGCGAACTGCACGCTTGGTCAACATGCCTTCAAGTTTTCATGCAAAACGGCAAGGTGGGGGAGGGTGACGTTTTTTCAAGAAGAAACGTATTCGTTGCCTTATTTTCATAAAAACTTCCGAATAATGCATCAACAATTACAGCAGTCAAAGCAAAATTTAGAATGAAAGCTCTACAACATGTCCTGGTTTACAAACATTGTTTTCGGCCATATCACTAGCATAAGCGAAGTCAGACGCGTCTGTTAAGGGGCTAAGGGGCTTTGTCTTCGGAATCTTTGTGGAGCGCGAAGTAGAGGATGCAGAATGCCCTTTCTTACGAAACAGGAAAAATGAAGAGAGATCAAAACAGCCCATAGAAAATTTAAGTGAGGTCTCAAGCCAGAAATCAAAGAAGTCTTGTTCGGGATGAGCACGCTTGAACAGGCGCCACGCTTCGCCACTAACAAACATCATATCTTGATGAATTCGCAGTGGCAACATGTCCTGCGCAGGCCCAGCTTGCAGGACTGCGCGCAGTTAAAGTATACAAAACATTTGTTCGAGAAAAAAGCTAAGTGAATCTACACAAATGTACAGGCAGCCTTAAGGGCGTGCAAGGTTCGGACAAAGCATCTAATTCGTGACATCCACCTTCGGAGAACTATCTTCGTGCTCGGAAGCTTGCCCGTCGTTGTTGTCCTCATCACTGCTACTGCTGCTACTGCTGCTGCTGCCGCCTGAACCCCCTTCGCCTGAGTTGCTCGAATCTTCGCTGGAAGTTGACCCTTCGGGGGACGCAACGATGTTCTCGCGATTCTCCTCCTCATTCAGCTGAGAAAGAAAGAAAGGCAAATGTGAAGGGAATTCGAGAGACTGAAACATCGATGGCAGGTACAAGTTACGAAAACGAACAAAAAACTACCTCAGCAAGTTTGGCGCGCGCAATGGCCTTGACAGTCTCCTTCCCGCTGGTCAACCAAAATTCCTTTGCGAACTTGTTCTTGATGGCCTGAACATCGGCATTGGCTCGAAGTATCGCAGTGCTTGTAGCGCTGGGAAATTGGGAGATCTTCTCGCGGAACTTCTCCAAGTCAGCGCAGTCATAGTCATGAAGAATCTTCAATATACTCTCCACGGAAAAAGCAGCCGCGAAGTCGCTAGCGCCGAGATCACCTCGGAGAGGGCCCGGAATTCGGTCCTCCATCCAATCCATAAATTCGGGAATCTCAATGTTATCCGGAAGAGGAGCTGGATGAACGCCGAACTCGTTCAGTGACTTCTTGTATTCCTCATAAAGTAGTTTCAATTTTTCCAGAATCTCAGAAGTACTCCTCTTCGAGGCTTCACTCTGATCCGCAAGCGCTTTCTCAAGATCCTGGATTTTGCGATCTTTCGCGCTCAGAGACTTAGCGAGGCTGGCGTTGTTAGTACGAAGATCTTCGGCAATTTTCATAGCCATCTCGTGTTTCCCCCGAAGATTCTCGATCACGCTGAGGTCATCTTCGTGGGACTTTTGAACCTGTTCTAGTTCCTTCTTGGACTGCTCAAGAGCCGACTCCACGAGCTTCTTTTCATCCTGACTTGTCTTCAGATCCTCCGCCAACTCAGCCACCTTCTTCTCAAGTTCTATGTTCGCGGATTGTGCAAGGGTGAAGCTCCGCTTGAGTTCCTTAGATTTCCGGGAAAGCTGCTTGTTCGCCTTCTCTTGTTCAACGAGCCGCTCGACGGCAACTTTCCCAAGCATAGAGTGTTTGAGTGCATAGTCCTCCTGAAAGCGCACTAGCTTCGAGGGAGAGTAAGAGTGCAAAAGATCCTTGAATTCTGAAAAATTCAAGATTAAAACCTCAGATCAAAATTCAAGAATCGGAAAAAGCATGAAAAAGTAGTGGGAAGGAACGAACCTTGCTTACTGAAATGCTGCATGGTGACCTGTTTCGCCGAACCGCAGGAAGCCCTACCCCGAGGCGAAGGGGTGGCTTTGGGTGTAGGATGAGGCCCTTTCTCGGAACCCGGGAGCGGCTCCTTCGAAGTTGTCCCGAACTCTCCCCTCCCGATTCATCAACGATCACGAGATGATTTCCACGAGTTAAAATCTTAGAGGTCTTGCTCCCAACGCCGGTTGTCTCGAAGCCAACACTTAATAATTTGCGACGATGAGACGTACCGAAGCTCTTGTTGAAAGCAGCCAAAGAAGGAGAGGGAGTTTGATCTTCGGGAACAACCTCCCGAACTTCGACCAAGGGAGCATGTTCGGGAGGATTCCCTCCCCTTTATACAGTTAGCTCAAGTTCCTTGGCGAATTCGGGGGAGGCTTCATCCCGAGAGCGAGCGGCTTGAGAAATATCGGCAGCAGGGACTTCGGTAGCAGCAGGGGTTTCAGCGGGGGCAGTAATTTTAGCTTCAACAGTGGCCTCATCAGCAGCGTCAGGTAATGCCTCCTTGCGAACTTCGGGAGCAGCATCTGAAAAGGAATCAACATCCACGAATTCATTCTCATAATCCGACGGACAGTTGTTTCGAAAGTTAAACAGAGGCCAAAAGCAAACACCTTTCCGGCTGTCCGCTTCCTCGAAGGCGTCGTCGTCAAAGGCGGAGGGAACTCGCCGAACCCCGACGGAAGAAACCTTCCTCACCGCTTTCTTCAATTTTTTGCGACTCATCTTGGCAAGACCCGAAGCCGCTTGAAGCTCTGCATCCGAAGTTCGCTCGGAAGTCTTGCGTTTACGCTTCGACGATTCTAGAGATCTCATCCTTGACGGCTTAACCCCAGAGGAAGTGCCCTCGTTAACAGATGATGAGCCTCGCTTCGAAGACCTTACTCGAGGGGCGTTGATGGGGGCAGCCGAACAACTGGTCACTGCAACTGCGGGAACCTTCAGTTTGGGACCCGGACCTCGAGAATTGAAAGATTTGTCACCGCAAACTTCGGAGAACACGCGATTGATCCTTCTCTTGTGCTTCACGAGAGCCTTGTATGCCTTGTACTCATTCATGGTGTATTCGCCAATCATGACGTTCACCCTCTTTTCTATTTCAACCATGAAGGCGTCGGCGCTCTGATCCTCACGAAGCTTAATCCCGAACTTCGGGAAAGGCACCTCTTGAGCTGCCCAATTGACCTTGAAGTACACGATCTCAATGGGAGACCAACTGCTGGAAATAGGCCAGATAGGGGCAGCCACGAACTCTTCGATAATGTCGCGGCCACCAAGTATAGTGCTGGCAAGATGAAATGCACTTTCGCAGTTCCTAATCCCCAGGGCCCGCTGATTGAATTCGGCTGTGTTCACCGCTGTCAAGGGCGCAATCGGGCAAGACAAGGGATGAGCCGGGCCGGTGTAGCCGGGAACTTCTGACATGTTGACCTTCAAATAAAACCAATGAGAGTTCCAGTCCTCGGTGAGGTTAGACTTGCAGCAGGGAGCAATCTGAATTCGGGTGATTCCCTTTCGGGTGTTCTGGCGACGGGTGTTGAAGGTACAACACGCGTGCTGGGTGTGATAGAATTGCCCATCGCTGCCCTTGATAACTTCGGGGATAATCACCAGTTCATAGAATCTGGCAAAGGCGTCGACGCTGGGGTTGCAGCCGAAGGTCTTCATGATCCAAATGAACTTTGACATCTCAAGAAAAGACGTCGGCGAAAGCTGGTGAATCTTCACCGAAAAGGCATCCAGAATAGCCGGGAGAATTGGGTCGCAGGGGAACCTAAGTCCGCAGATGAAGAAGTCGCGAAAGACCACAAACTCTCCGTCCCTAGGGGTAGGGATTTGCTCATCAAGCGGGGCCCGCCCAGTGCCTGGGGGAAAGAACCCGGCTCTCTCGTACTCCCGAATCATGTTGGTTGTCACCTTAGACTCTCCGAAGATAAGTGAGGGTGGCAGCGGGCCGGAAGTCTTTGCCCTAACCAGGTCACTGACACCGGCATCCACGTCTCCGATATCTTCGCCGTCATCAGATTGGACCTCTCCGTCTTCGCGACTTCTGGAGCCGCTAGGAGAGCCAGTATCTTTGGCTGGTGCAGCATGCTCACCACCTTCGACAATAGGGTCAACTGGAAGACCAGCTGCAATGAGCTCTTCGGTAGTCATGGGTCTGGCTGTGCTTTTGACTCGAGCCACCTAACCAACAGAGACAAATATACGAACCAATAAGAACAACATTCGAGAATGAAGCTAATAAAATAGAGATACCACTGCACCAAAATATGATAAGTAAGAATCGAAAAGAGGGAAATAAAATAGTACCTTAGAGAAATGCGACGAGAACTGGAAGTTCGCGAACCTTTCAGTAGAAGACTAAAATTCCACGAGCAAGAAAGATCCACGAATTACAAGAGAGCAGGAAGGCCGTAAAATCTTTTAATAGCGGCAGCCCGCTATTTATAGGGGGGGAGGGGTAGTTCCGCGAAACCTGCCTCGATCTAACCGTTCTAGGGTTCCCGGGCGACGTGTGTCCCCTCCGACGTTCCGAGGGTGACGTTTTTTACTAAATTTCCGAAGGTTTCGTGGAATCGGATCGTTGGAGTCAACCCGCTTCCCCGAGGGGCTAGTGTTGGGAAATTCAGGAAAACCTGTCACCCTCGTAACGTTAAGTTTGACAAAGTTCTTGAGACATGCTTTTCAGGGGCAGGAAACTCACAATTTTCGGAAGCCTGGAACCTGTGAAGCCCCGAATTCGCGAATGTATGAAGTTCGGGAATCTTGATTCGGTGAAGTAATAGGGTCACGGACATGCGGAGGCCCGGAACCTCAAGCTGGCGGTGGCGCGAACTTCGGAGGAAGGCCAGTTCGGGAATCTGTCGAGGACCCAGTTCGGAAGTCACGCACGAAGACATGCATGAACCGGTGAAGAAGCGAAGGCCAGTTCGGGAATCTGTCGAGGACTCAGTTCGGGAGTTTCACGTGAAGACATTCACGAACCGGCGGAGAAGCAAAGTCAAAGTTGTTGTCCCAAAAAGTCCGGGTTTAGAGTGTGAACTAGTGGCAGATTTGTAAATACATTAGACGAAAAAGACATTCTTGTATGCGTTCACACTAGGAATATTCTCTGAGGCTGAGGGTGTTTTCGGTATGTAAAAGTCCCTTCGTCTCCCTATAAAAAGGGGGCGCGAGGGCACGTGTAAGCAGATTGAGACTTTTTGGAACTTGTGCAATCAGCAGAGGGAATTACAGTCTCTCCACATTCTAACAATGTGCTTGAACGTGCTAAGAACTCTCTCTCTCTCTCTCACGCGTGTTCGGGAATCCATCCGAATTTTTCGGGTAACCCCCCAACACGGACGTGACGGCCCGCCGCGGCTCTTCGGTTGCTGCGCCGTAATGATCGCGTGCGCGTGCGTCTGGCCACTCCGGTCGTGGTGGATCCCGCCCGTCAGTGACTGGGCTGTTCGCTTGTAGTTAATGCACGCAGCGCGTGCGACTTGGGGAGCGTGGCTCCATGGATCTATAAATCTGAGGGGGAGGGCGAGGTGAATCTTTACCTCAACACTTAGCGTCTGTCGTCCTCGTCCCTTCTGCTTCCGACCCTGAGCTGCGCTCGCTCCTTCGCCATCGCATAGCACTCGCTTCGCGCTTCGCGCTCCTTTGCCAATCCGCATGGCTCCCCCCACAGTTCATCACTGTTATCGACCCGCTACCGTGGCCGCGCTCGACGGCGACGAGGCTGGCCTTGAGCGAGTTGGTGACCGCCGGCCAGCTATCGGCAAACGAGGATGGGTGCCCCGCGGCGTGGATTGACCCGCCGGCGATGGACTGGGAGCCCAACCCGTCGTACAGGTACGTTGTCAGCTTCATCCGCTTTCATGAGCGCGGCTTCGCAGCACCGATGAGCCGTTTCTTGCGCGGGTTGTGCTTCCACTATGGCGTGGAGCTGCACAACTTCGCACCGAACGCGGTCTCGTAGGCGGCCACGTTCGTCGGCGTCTGCGAGGGATTCCTGGGGATTCCAGTGAACTGGGATCTCTGGGTCCACCTCTTCCGCGCGGAGCTGCACATTGCCACCACGCCGGAGCCGAAGACGCGCAGCGCGGTGCGCGCCAGCGGCGTGACGATCGCGGTGTGGGAGACGCGCAGGGAGCTCTACATCCCCTGCACGATGACCTCCAACAACGCCGAATGGGAGCAGGGTTGGTTCTACCTCCGCAACGACGAGCCTGGCCTGACGCCCTGGACCGGCAAGGTCGTGAGGGAGAAGGCCGACTCCTGGTGGCACGGCGTGTCGCCTTCCTCGCGTCAAGACCGGCTGGACTCGGCCTTGAAGGCGCTGAAGGCTCTGGTGGACGCCGGGCTGACCGCGGCCTCGGTTCTTGCCAACCTCCACCACCGGTGGATCGTCCCTCATGGAGAGGCAGCTCCACATCTTTGAGATGGAGGAACGGGCGACCCCGTGGCGCTGGCGCAGTCGCGGCTGCTGCCCGATCTCTTCCCGCGGGAGTACGCCACCACGAGGGCGAGGCGCGCCGTCAACCTCAAGTCCATGAGGACCGACGACACCGCGCTCTGGGCGTTCGCCATGCTCCCCGAGGGCCCGCTGGTGAGTAGGGTTTCCTTTTTCTCTCCCGCCACCCCCTTGCGACGCATCGGCGAGATTTGACCTTTCGTTTATCCTCCGCAGTTCATGGCTATGAACGCCGCGCGGTCCGACCCACCCACGCCTCAAGCCCGAGCGCGCGCACGGCACAACAGCGGGAGCAAGAGCGGGCGGCGCACAAGAAGGAGAAGAGCATCCGGCGACGGGAGCGCTGGGAACAGAGAAGTGAGGAGTTTCGGCTGCGTGAGCAGCTGGGCCTTTCCTCCCCAGCAACCTCGGAGTACTCGTCATTGGACGAGGAGGAGGAGGAGAGCGATGGGGGACGGGCTCCCCCCGAGAGGTGGGAGCCTTCGCCCCCTCGCCCAGAGCCGCGGAGGCGGCAGAAGAGATAGCGCCTGGGGCGGGCGCGGGAACGCCCGCCGCCAAGCGCCTACGAGAGAGGCGCCACGCGCCGGTGGAGGCGCCCGGCGCGCGCCGCCGGGATGACCGGGGGCGAGGCGGTGGCCACGCTGGCGGCGGCCACAGCGTCCGCCGAGCCCCCGAAGAAGATGAAGCGGGGATTCTCCACCCTGAGGTAGGCGACTGCTCCCCCATGGCCTTTGTCTTTTAGATTGGCGAGGGTTTAACTTTCTCGTCTTCGCGTTTGCAGGGTGGCGCCCACCGTGCCCCCTCTCGCACCTGCCAAGGTGCTGAGGTCGGACGCGGCCGTCCCCACCAGGCGGCGCTAGTCGAGGGCGTCGTGGGCGACCGCGAGCACGACGACGACGGCGAGCGAGGACTTGCGTGGTGCGGGCGCGATTGCGGGGCCGCGGCAAGCGGCGACGACCACGAGCCACGACAACTTGCGGCGGCGGTGGGAGGCGCAGCGGCGGCGACGGTCGCGGAGCCGCAGAACCGGCGACGACTACGCGCGGGCCGGCCGTAGGCGGCGTCGGTCATGGCGGCAACCACGGCCATGGCGGTCCCGCGCCGCCGACTTCGTCGACGCCGCCGCCGCCCGGCCGCGGGGCGGTGGTGGTGGAGATCCCGGACGACGACGTCCCGCCGCCCGGGCGGGATCGGTGGGCAAGCCCGCACCGCATCGGCCCCGAGGCCTCGGCGGGGGGCGCTCGTGGCCGGGGGGGCGACGTCGGCGCGATCTGGGGTGCCCGGCGGACGGCGCGGGGGCCTCGTTCGTCGCGCGCGCGCACCGCGGCGGACCGGAGCGAGAGTGGTATCATGCGGCGCCCCGCCCGCCCACTCCCGTCGACGCCCAGGCGGAGCGAGGGTTGTGGCAGGAGCTCCGTGATCACGGCGCTTCGCTCAACCGGGCGTTGAACGAGGCATTGCGGATCCACAGTGGTCCCGCGTGGCGCGTCTTCTAGGTTAGTTGGGTTTTGTCGAGTTTCGCAGTTCCTCCTCCCGCTCTATTTCGCGAGCGTGCTTTTCCTGACGCCCACTCTTCTCGCCTTGCTTGTTGGCGGCAGGAGCTGGAGAGCCGGGCCCGGAAGAGATACGACGACCTCGACCACCTCGATGCCGACCTTCACTGGTACCTGGGGCAGTACGAGGCCCTGGACGCCCTCGTCAAGGCCCTAAGCTCGCCGGATTGGTGGCTGGTGTACAGGGCTGAGGCCCTGCTGGACCTGCCTCCGGAGCAGGGTGCCCAAGCCGCGGGAGGCACCTCCGCGGTCGAGAGGGTGAGGACAGCGCTGGTGGAGCGGGACGACGCGTTGCGCAGGGCCCGTGAGGACCTGGCAGGGGCGCGTTTCGTTGCTGTCACACCTGATTTTCCGAAGAAAAACCAAATGCATCTCATATGTGCGCCAGGATCAAGTTTACACACATATGATAGACGCCATGAGTGAAATATCAATAAACAACAATAAAAACATACAAGAGTTAAACCATTACATTATCTTTTTATTACACTCAGATGATAGACTCGAAGGTCTTTACAACGATCAAACGATAACTATGAAGACGCAACTCCATCTTCATCTTCCACAGGCATGTGACTGGGGGCACGCGAGCCTCAAAACTCTTCGTAGCCACTGAAGTACTCTCCTCCAGTGTTCTCCTCTGAACAGCGGGTAAGCAAGGGTGAGCACACTTATGGTTGGAGCTCAGCAAGTGGGGGAAAGATGCAAGGCCATCAAGGATAGGCTAAGAGTTTGTGCGGTTAGCATTTTAATGTTGGTCAAATTTTTATTAGCAAGCACCTAATTACTAGATGTATGTTTATACCAACCCACTTAAGCATTTAGGAAAAACATCTCCTCTCAAAAACCCACATGAAACCACAATTTAATTCCATCTTTATGTTTGATTATCATGTGAGGGTCCAGGCCGCTCTTGACCGTGAGCACGGTTGTTATAACAGTTTTACACTCTGCAGAGGTTGTACACTTTCACCACAAGTCGCGTAAAAGTTCCGAAGAACTTTGAACCCAACCATGCTGTGCAAAAGTAGGCACAATACCACACTTCCGAGGTGTGGTTGCATAGGGACGCTACGAGGCCTTTACAAAGAGTCCTCCGATGTGTATTAGTCCATAGTAGCACGCCTAGAGGCTATCTTTCGTACCCTCTCTCTACCCTCAGACCAGGTAAGCCTAAAAGAGCACTTTCGTTCCAAAACCTCCCGGAGTAGAAGAGTCATAAAAGCATTCCTCCGTACCCCAAGCTACTAAGTCTAATAGCCACACAAGACTTCCCTAATTAATTGGCCAAGACAGAGCCATATGTCTTGTGGTTGCACTGTTTTCCTGGGTGGTTCTCCATGTTCCGATTAGATCTTATATGATCTTGTTATTAACCATAGGCACACACACATATAACTATATCACCAAAGTTATCATGATCATCATTCAACATATTGCAAAAGATTCATTTAACCATCCCAAGTTATAGCAACTAAGCATTTCTACCCAAAACATTTATTTAAAAGGGTTGTCCAAGGTAATGGGATAAAAGTCTAGTCATGTCCTTAAAAAGGTGATTTCCCATCAAAGTTATGCATAGCAACATTTAAATGTAAACTTTTTTATCATGCAAGTTGTGTGGGACAAAATAGAATATGCAGGGGGAGAAATCCACTTGCCTTCCTTGCTTAAACACTGGGGTTCTTCTTCTTCAAACACTTGCTCTTGATCTAGTCCAACTGGCTGCTCACTTGAAACTGGCACGATGTCTACGAGCACACAAGAAAGCATACAATAAACAAAACAATACACCAAGCATGAAAAGCTTAAAGAGAAGACAATGGTTGGCTCTAGGAAC
Source organism: Cenchrus americanus (assembly GCA_947561735.1). NCBI lineage: Eukaryota > Viridiplantae > Streptophyta > Magnoliopsida > Poales > Poaceae > Cenchrus > Cenchrus americanus. The sequence goes on from OX387240.1 coordinate 202,269,982, forward strand.
TATCGGAAGCTTTGGATGATCACAAACAAGGGCTAGCTATGTGCTTGGTATATTTTAATTAAATAAAGTCATGTGTATAGGTTATTTCAGAGAAATACCCTATTTATAATTAAGCAAGTTATATTGGTATTTAAAAGACGATGTAAGCCTACTTCAATTTTATTTATAAATATTCAAGTTTAACTTATGCAAATTAAACATTTTAATTCAAAAGAAGCATGTAAAAGCATCTAGGCGCTTATCTTTATATTTCGAGTTATTCTAATCAAATTATAACTTAAAAACACATTTATATTCATATTAATCAAATTAACAATTTAATTAAGAAAACTCGAGATAAACCTATATTGCTTTTATATAGGAAGCAAATTGCATAAACATTACTCAAATTAAGTTTGATTATAAAAACCAAGGTACACATCTAATTAGCTTTTAATTATAAGAAATATTTAACTTGTATTAATCATATTAACTTTCTTATGAAAACACGTGTTAAACTTCTAATTAGATTTTAATTAGAAAAGCATGTGTAATAGGATTTAATCAAATTTAATATTTTAAATAAAATATAAAACAAAGAACATGTACATCATTGGTCCTATCACGTAGTTTTAGTTGATATGAGCCTAACACAACTTGAAACGATGGAAACGGAGCTAAAACGCACAAGATACGGCCAAAACAAGGTTCCAAAACTGACGGGCTTGAAAAGACGGTCGCGTGGACACCAAGAACGCCTAAAACGGAGCTAGGACGGAAAAGATATGGCTAAAACAAGTTTCAGGGGCTTTTCTGCGAAGAAACAGGGCTTCCAGGGGCTTAACTGCAAGAAACTAGGGGCTAAAACATAATTATGCATATAAACCTAAGGTCTATAGCACAAAAGGTTAATTCTAGGATCTCGGGTGGGATTTCTAGAGAGATCAAGGGCTTAAACGAAGAAAACAGGACCTAGTTGTAAGGGTTTTACAAGGTGGAAGGATATGATTGTGATATTTAAAACTGCAGGGGCTTATTTGCAAAACCGCAGACCTGTTGACCGTTACATGGCTGGTTGACTCGGGGAAAGGGCTGATCTACGCCGTTGATTGCGGATCGGACGGCTGGCGTCGTCCGCACGCGAGGGAGCGACGGCGGGCACGTGGACCGGCGCGGTGGACCCGGTCCACGGGTCCATCGTGGACCGGGGCAAACGGGTATACCCCGATCAAATCCGCGCCGTTCATCCGAGATCAAGCGGCCGGGGGTGGGCCGCGAGGCGGTGCGCGGCGGCGGGGACGGCGGTGCCGGCGGCGCCGGCGGGGCGGCGGCGGAGCTCGCCGGAGCTCGCTTGATCTCGAGTTCTGGGTCACCAAATGCAACGCGGTTTGATCCTATGTGAAGAGGAGAAAGAGGCAAATCTAGCTAGGGGCCTAAGGGGGCGGTTAGGGCGGCGGAGAGACACCGCGGTCGGCGAGGCGGGCGGTGCGGGACCAGCGAGCTGCAGGAGGTGCTGTGGCTCGGTGAAAATTAAAAGGAGGTGGGGGAGAGCTTGCTTACCACCACAGCAACGAGTTGGAGACGGCTTGGGCGCGGGGGAAGCGGCGGTGGCGGAGATCGACGCCGACGGTCGAGCTTCGGTGCCGGCGCGTGTTGCTCGGTTCGGTGGGGGAAGAAGGGGCCCCGGGCGCGAGACCCTCGAGCAGGCGACACGTGTGGCGATGGGAGGCGCAATGAGTTCAAAGAGGTGGTCGCCGGCGACGAGGAGCGCCGGATGGCCGGCAATGGCGCGGCGACCGGCTTCACAGTGACGACGCGTGTGGAGAGGATGTGGGAGGCACAGGGGAGTGCAAAGGGGCAATTCGGGAGACTGCGGATGTGCTCTTATAGAGCGAAGAGAAGAGGGGAGCCTCGGTCGGGCAGCAAATGGCCATCAATGGCCATGGGGGGCGGCAGCCTTGATTGCCATCAAGGGGAGGTGCTTGACTAAGAGTAACGGGCAGAATTGAAGGCGGGGGAGTGAATGGGGGCTTCACCGCGCCTTTATGATGAGGTTTGAAGGAGAGGGAGGCGCGGGGGACGCGGGGAACGGCCGGCGGCACGCTGCGGTTGCGAGCAGGGGAGAGGAAAGGGGTCGGCTGGAGGTGGGGGGCGACCCTGACAGCTGGGCCCCACCTGTCAGCGGCCGGGCCAAAAAGAGAAGGGAAGAGAGGCTGCTGGGCTGCGGTGGGCCGCAAGCAGGCGCTGGGCCGAAAGCGCGCAAGCGAAGGGAGAGGGAGAAAGGTGGCCTGCTCGGCTGCGGGCTGAGGAGGGATAGGTGGGCCGGTGGGCTGAAAAGGGAGAGAGAGGTTTGGGAAGGAGTTTTCTTCCTTTTATTTTTCAAACTTTCCAAAAGTTTTAAACTCTTTTCCAAAAATTTCAAATCAGTTTAAAGACTTTTAAAACTCCACACAAACAAGCAATAGAACCATGCATTCAAATTATGATGCACAAGCACTTATCGCTTCTAAAATTATTAAAATGATATTAAAATATTTAGAGACCAAATTTATTTGATAATTTATTAATCCTTAGAAAATAAAACAAAAACACCATGTTGCTTACATAATTTAGTGATGGAATTTTAGGGTGTTACAGTCGTGGCGGCGTGGGAGGCCGAGGTCATCACCGCCCGCGCCCAGCTCCAACGGGACCGCGCGGCCCTCGACGAGGCCGAGGGGGCCGAAGGCGACACGGCGGACACGGCTACGCGCTCGCCGCGGCGGAGGGGCGGCTCCGTCGGGGAAGGGGCCACGCGCCGGGGAAGCGGAGACCGGCTCCGGCAAGAGCGAGGCCCGCTCTCACCGAGGCTCGGGCCGCGCTCGACCGGGAGTGCCTGGCGCGGGAGGAGGCGCTGGGTCAACTCCAGCAGGAGTGCGCCGCGCTCGAGGGGGTGCAGACCACCCTCAAGCAGTGGGAGGACGAGGTGTCGAGGCTCAACGGGAAGCTGGTCCAGATCAGCATTTCGCATGAAGATCTGCGCCAGTCCCTCGAGGAGCAGGAGGCCACGGTCCTTAACCTGCAGCGCCAGGACGAGGAGGTGCGCCGGTCCCTCGAGGGGGAGAAGAAGCAGGTCGAAGGTAAGTTTAATTTCGCCCGCTTTTCGCTTGTCGATTTGTCCTTTAGGGATTCGCTCCCAACTTTGTTTTTCTTTGTTCGTGGCTTTCAGGCCTGCGGACCGCCCTGGGGAACATGACCACCCAGGCCGAGGCGATGCAGACGACCTACAACTCCTCTCAATAGGAGTTGGAGGAGCTGCGGGCCGCCGCCCTCGAGACCTGCCAAGGGATCGAGGAGGGCGAGGCGCGGACCGGAGCTCGGCCGGCGAGCCGCACCGCACGCCCTCGGAGCACACGTCTCCCAGCTCATGCGCCGTGCCCTCCACCTTGGCGTCAGGAAGGCCCTCGGCGTGGTGGGGTCGCATTACCAGGTGGACTTCGAGGCCGTGTCCTCCGGCTACGTCGTCCCGGTCGGCGTCGAGGATGAGGAGGCGATGAATCGTGCGGTGCGCTCGCGCGCCCCTGCTGCTGACGCGCTTGCCGAGGACTTCATGGAGTTCTTGTTCCCAGATGCCCCCGGCGCCGACGACCCTCAAGCCTGAAGACCACCGGGCGTCGAGCCCTTTTTGTTTAAGTGTTAGCGTTTGGGCCTCGTGGCCCTGTAATGTACAATTACTTAATTGAGATGCTTCTATAAATATAAGTAAAGTTTTTTATTTCACTTGTCAAGCCGTTCCGCTGCTCTTTCCTCGACTTAGGCAAATCTGAGGTAGAGAATTTCGGTTTCACGAGTGGCCCGCTGGTACAGAGGCGAGGGAGAAGGGTCGTATTCTGCTGGAGGCGTAGGCTATCTCCGACTCGCGCGTCTTTCCCGCTTGGCTACCTGCGCTCTATCTCAACTTGCCCGAGACTTAGGTTGAGGCGTAGTTGGCGAACTTGCGAGTTTTTGCGAAAAAATGGGTCCATTTTTTTTGGGGGGGGGTTTCCCCCGTAGTAGCCCCCGAGGGTGACTTGGTTTTCTGGGGAAAGCCAAGTTGCCCTTTAACTTTATTAACTTGCTGATATTTACATCTAGACTGCCAACTGGGGTGTTGGGCGTGTAATTTACAACAAAGATCTTGAAAATCCTCGCTAAGGGTAGAAGCGACGTAGTTGTTGGATGTTCCAAGCGTTGGTGAGTTCTTCTCCATCTGCGTTGGCTAGCTTGTAGGTGTCGGGCTTGAGCACCTTCACCACAATGTAGGGTCCCTCCCACGGGGGCGACAGCTTGTGGCGGCCTCGATTGTCCTGGCGCAGCCTCAGGACCAGGTCCCCCTCGCTGAAGTCTCGGCGCCGTACCTTTCGAGCTTGGTAGTGCCTTAGGGATCGTTGGTACCTTGCGGAGTGCATCAGGGCCACAGTGCGGGCCTCATCCAGTTGGTCCAGCGAGTCCTCGCGAGCTCGCTGGTTGGCGCCCTCATGGTAGCCTCGAACTCTGGGCGACCCGTATTCAAGTCCGTGTGGAGGATAGCCTCCGCGCTGTAGACCAGGAAGAACGGGGTGAACCCAGTGGCCCTGCTTGGGGTGGTCCTGAGGCTACACACAACCGCTGGCAGCTCTTGGAGCCATTTTCGACCAGACTTGTTCAGTCGGTCGAAAATCCTGGGCATGAGGCCTTGTAGGATCATGCCGTTGGCACGCTCCACCTGACCGTTGGTCTGTGGATGCGCCACGGCTGCCCAATCCATGCAGATGTGGAATTTGTCGCAGAACTCTAGGAATTTTCTGCTCGTGAATTGGGACCCGTTGTCGGTGATGATGGAGTTGGGCACTCCGAAGCGATAGACAATGTCGGTGAAGAACGTCACAGCATGCTCCACCCTGAGATTCGTGATGGGGCACACCTCTACCCACTTTGAGAACTTGTCGATGGCGACAAGAAGGTGGGTGTAGCCCCCGGGCGCTTTTCGCAAGGGCCCGACAATGTCCAGCCCCCACACGGCGAAGGGCCATGTGACGGGGATGGTCTGCAGGACGTGTGCAGGGACGTTGGACTTGCGGGCGTAGAACTGGCACCCTTCACAGGTGCGCACGATCTCGCTGGCGTCGGCCACCGCGGTGGGCCAGTAGAAGCCCTGGCGGAACGCGTTGCCCACGAGGGTACGCGTCGCTGCGTGGTGGCCGCACACGCCCGCGTGTATGTCCCGAAGGAGCTCGCGCCCCTGAGAGATGGGTACGCATCGCTGCAGAACGTCAGATGCGGCGCACTTGTACAGCTCGCCATCGACGAGAGCGAACGACTGGGCCATCCAGGCGGTGCGTCTCGCCTCGGATCGGTGTGAGGGGAGCTCCCCTCGATCCATCCAGGCGATGTACTTGTCGCGCCAGTCCCCTCGCTGGGGGCTGGTTCTGTATCCATGGCCTCGGCCTCGTCGGCGCCGTACCCTTCGAGTAGGGAGAGCACATACGCCTCGTTCGAGGGGTCCTCGTCCATAGGCTCTGCGCCTGTTGGACTCAAGGGAGCCCTCGAGGGATCTTCGTGGCTCGAGGGGCTTGGCTCGAGGTTGACGGACGACTGGGTGACGTCCCGCGCAAAAACGTTCGGGGGGGCGGTAATTCGCCCCGACGCGATTTTGGCAAGCTCGTCTGCCTCCTTGTTGTACCGGCGAGGCACGTGGTTGAGTTCTATGCCGTAGAACTTGTCCTTGAGGGCCCGCACGGCTTTGCAGTACGCCTCCATCTTGTCGTCGTGACGGCTCGCGTTCTTCATGACACCGGTCGATCACGAGTTGTGAGTCTCCCCTCACGTCGAGGCGTTTGATGCTGTCTCGATGGCGATTTTGAGGCCGCAAAGGAGGGCCTCGTACTCGGCCATGTTGTTTGACGCGGGGAAGTGGAGACGCATTGCGTATCTCATGTGTTCCTCGAGGGGTGAGACGAAAAGCGAGGCCCGCGCCGGCGCCGGTCTTCATCACCGACCCGTCGAAGTAGAGGGTCCGGCCACCGGCCTGGATGCGTGGCGGCGGCAGCGCATGTCCGTCCACTCGGCGACGAAATTCGCCAAGATCTGGGACTTGATCGCTTTGCGTAGTGCGTAAGCGAGCGTCTCGCCCATCAGCTCTACCGACCACTTGGCAATCCTGCCCGCTGCATCCAGGTTTCGGATGATCTCTCCCAATGGAAAGGAGGAGACCACCGTGACCGGGTGAGCCTCGAAGCAGTGATGGAGCTTGCGCGTGCGAGGACCCTTTGCGTAGAGCGACTTTTGGACATGCGGATAACGCGCCTTCGTCTCGGACGAGCCTAGGCGATGTAGTATGCGGCGGCCCCGGAATGGCGGGGCATGCCCCTCCTCCGTGCGCTCTACCACGATGACGGCACTGACCACCTGGGTGGTCGCGGTGATGTAGAGGTACAGAGGCTCGCCGTCCTGAGGTGGCGTAAGAATCGGGGCGTGGGCGAGGGTTGCCTTCAGCTTGTCAAGCGCCTCCTGGGCCTCGACGGTCCAGGAGAACCGCTCGTGTTTTTTCAGGAGCCAGTAGAGGGGTAGGCCCTTCTCGCCGAGAGGCGAAATGAAGCGGCTCAAGGCGGCGAGGCACCCCAACACCTTTTGAACCCCCTTGAGGTCTCGAATCAGACCCATCCCTCGAGGGCAGCAACCTTTTCGGGGTTGGCCTCGATGCCTCGCTGGGAGACAATGTATCCTAACAACATGACTCGCGGCACGCCGAAGACACATTTTTCGGGGTTCAATTTTACCCCGTTGGCACGTAGGCAGCCGAACGCGATGCGGAGGTCGCCAACCAGGTCGTCCGCCTTCCTGGCTTTCACGACTATATCGTCTACGTATGCCTCAACGGTACGCCCGATGTGATCCCCGAAAATGTGCTGCATACATCGCTGGTATGTAGCGCCCGCATTTCGGAGACCGAACGGCATTGTCACGTAGCAATACATCTCGAACGGCGTGATGAACGAAGTCGCAAGCTGGTCGGACTCCTTCATTTTTATTTGGTGGTACCCGGAATAGGCGTCAAGGAAACATAAGAGTTCACACCCTGCGGTCGAGTCAACGATTTGATCGATTCGTGGCAAAGGAAAAGTAACTTTGGGACATGCTTTATTTAAACTAGTATAGTCTACACACATCCGCCACTTCCTATTCTTTTTCTTCACTAATACGGGGTTAGCTAGACACGTAGGGTGGAACACTTCGTAGATGAATCCGGCCTCGAGGAGCTTTCGCAGCTCTACTCTGATCGCCCGGCGCCGCTCTTCGTCAAAGTGGTGCGGTATTCTTTGCGCACGGCGCGGAGTGAGGTAGGATGTCAAGGGAGTGCTCGGCGACCTCCCTCGGAATGCCTGGCATATCCGAGGGACTCCACGCAAAGATGTCGGCGTTGGCGCGGAGGAAGTCGACGAGCACCACTTCCTATTTTGGATTGAGGGTGGAACTGACCCTCAACACCTTGCCCTCGGGGGCTACAGGGTCGAGGGGCACCTCTTTGGTCTGCTCGGCAGCCTCGAAGCTGCCAGCGTGTTTGGCGGTGGAGTCGAGGTCCTCGTTGACCAGCTTCTCCAAGTTCGCCACGGGCGCTTCATCCAGCGCTAGAGCCTCCGCGTGCTCCACGCACTCGACGTCGCAGTCGAATGCATGCTCGATCGACGAGCCCGCGGTGATGACACCCTTGGGCCCCGACATCTTCATCTTGAGGTAGGTGTAATTGGGGACCGCCATGAACTTGGCGTAACACGGCCGGCCAAGGATGGCGTGGTACGCGCCCCTAAATCCCACCACCTCGAAGGTGAGCGTTTCCTTGCGGAAATTGTCTGGTGTGCCAAACCAGATTGGCAGGTCGATCTGCCCGAGGGGCTGGACGTGCTTGCCCGGCGCAATGCCATGGAACGACATCGTCTTTGGGCCGTGGGCGGGTCCAACCCGATCCCCAACAGGCGCAGAGTGTGCGCGTAGAGGATGTTGAGGCTGCTGCCTCTGTCCATCAGCACCTTCGAGAACTGCGCGTTCCCGATGACCGGAGTCGACCACCGGCGGAGTGCGGCCGGGTTGGGGATGCAGTTCGGGTGATTCTCGTGGCTGAAGGTGATGGCGTCCTCCGACCAGTTGAGCAAGGAGGGAGGCGCCTTCTCTGCGGCAAGGACCTCGTGCCGCTCCCGCTTGCGCTGGCTGCTGGACATGTCGACGGTTGGCCCCCCGAAGATGAGGAAGATGTTCTCCACCGCGGGGAAGCCACCGGCGTCACCGTCACCCCCATCCTTCTTGGCCTCGCCGTCCTTCACGTCGGCGCGGCCGTAGAACCTCTTGAGCATGTCGCACTGCTCGAGGGTGTGGTTGATCGGCGTCTTGTGGTAGGGGCATGGCTTCTTCAGCATGTCATCGAACACCCCAGAACCTCGAGGGGCCGGTCGAGGGCCCCGTCGAGTTGGGTCTACAGCAAGGGCTTCGTCACCGTCGTCATCGCGCCCCTGCTCGCGCGCCTCTCGGCGCGGCTTCTTCCCTTTCTTGTCCCGCTTGTGCTTCTGCTGGGGGTCCTTGGACTTGCTGCTCTCCACGGGCGCGTCGTCCACGCGCTTGCCTTTCTTCCCGTCGAAGATCGCCTCCACCGCCTCCTCGCCTGAGGCAAAGCTGGTGGCGATGTCGAACAGCTCGTTCGAGTCGACCGGCGGGGCTGCGCCCGAGCTCGCGCACGAGGTCCCGGCACGTGGTGCCTTCGAGGAAGGCGTGCACGATCTCGGGACCCGGGCCACGCTCGGGAGCTCCGTGCGGCGCTTGGAGAAGCGTCGTATGAAGTCCCGGAGCGACTCGCCGGGCCCCACGGGTGCACGCGCGCGAGTCTCGGGAGTTTCCGGGGGCGCACGTACGTGCCACGGAAGTTCCCCACGAAGGTGCGGACCAGATCGTCCCAGTTGTGAATCTGGCTGGACGGCAGGAGCTCGAGCCACGTCCGCGCCGAGTCGGCGAGGTGCAGGCGTAGGTTACGGATGATGACCTCGTCGGTGGTGGCTCCGCCCAGCTGGCACGCCAGGCGGTAGTCGTTGAGCCATACGCGGGGTCCGTCTCCCCGTTGTATTTGTCGATCGACGTGGGCTGGCGGAAGCGTTGAGGGAAGCTCGCCGTGCGGATCTCCCGGCTGAACACACGAGTCCCCGGGGGCTCCGGCGTCGGTGAGCGGTCCTCTCGACTGTCGTAGCGCTCGCCCCGTCGAGGGTGGTAGCCCGCCGTCGTCCGCATCTCCGCGTTGCCTGTCCGCCGGGTGTTGATGACGTTGCGAGCGTCGCCATCTTGGGCTTGCCCGCGCGTGTCGAGGATCCACTCCTTGACCGGCGTGCGCCCTGGGTTGGTGGGGTGTTCCGCTGCGCCTCCCGCGTGTACCGATGGTTCGGGGCCTTGCTCGCCCCCATCGTCCCGCGCACTCCCCTGCTGACGGATGTGGGACACCGAGCTTTCGACCTGCTGAACGGCCGCTTGCTCGATGAGGTCCTGCGCCTCGCGGTGCAGGTTCCGCGCCTCGGGTGTCGAGGGGGCGGGCATGGCCTGCAGTAGTGTCGCAGCGGCAATGAGCTTCTGTCTCGCTCGCGGGGGCGTGTTCGGGTCGTCGACGTTGAAGTCGACGTTGATGCGATCGCGGGCTTGTCTGCCCAACTCACGTGCGCGTTCGCCGCGCGCGGAGGCTTCCTCGGCAATGGAGTCTTGAAGCAGCCGCACCGCGCGGTACTCCTCCGCGAGCTGGGCTTCAAGCTCGCGCGCTTGAGCCAGCTGCGCGTTGACGTCGGCCCCCCTCGGCGGTGAGGAGGGAGGAGCGCTTGGCCCCGCACCCTGGCGCAGTCAAGTTCTCGGGCCAAGGGGAACCTCTCCGTTGCCAGCTTCTTCCGCGTTCGCCGCGTTTGCTTGGTCGTTGGTGATCACGACGAAGCACTCCCGCGCGGGGTCGTAGCTCCCAGCGCTGGAGTCGTCGGAGTAGCCGAACCAGTAGTCCGCGGCGTCTAGGAACCGACGGAACATCACTGGGTCCGGCACCCCGGAGAAGTCCCCACTCGCGTGCCGTGCGAAGTGGCGGGTGGCAGCTCGGCCGACGGAGCCGTGGGACGACTCATCGTCGGCGGAAACGGCCGGGGTCCCCGACGGCGGGAACATGGCGGTCGGGCGTGGGCCTCGCGCGTCACCGCGTCGGTGTTGGTGGAGGCGACGTACGCCGTCGTGGCGCCGCGGAGGCCGATGGGGAAGCGTGGCCCCGAGAGGCCGAAGCGTTCCCGCGTCGGAGGCGAGCTGTCGTCTCACGGTGGGGCGCGTCGCCTGCGTGGCGCGCGCGCGGCCGTCGGCGCTCCGTCCGCGCCTGTCGAGAGCGCTGACCGGAACGTCGACGGCGTCGAGGCACTGAGAGGCCTGCAGCATCTATGCTGGTGGGCGTTGGTGTCCCAGCGATAGGTGCGACGGGGACTGGGGCTGGCCCGGTTTGCCACCGCGCACAAAGTTCATCGCGGTTGGTGATGCGCATGAAGTAGTCGTTCCCCGTGGCCTAAAAGTTCAGGCTCCCGAACCGGATTTCAAATCCGGCTGGGAGGGGGTCCGAGCTGCCCATGGAATACCTCTGGTCGCGGTACTCGGTGGAATCACCATCGAGAGGGCTGGTGACGAGTCGATCTTCAGCGTGACCCCCCTACTTGGCGCGCCAACTGTCGGTGCGGAAAGTAGTTTCGACACTGACTAGTAATGAGCGCTGAGATCTGCCTCTCGATGGGCCGGTGCTAGCAACTAATGACACTGGGTTTATCCTGGTTCCGGCTGGGGCCGTACGTCCGCGCGGGGTGTGCTCGGGGCCTTTGTATTGCTTCGCACAGTGGTGCTCGTAGAGGGGGGGCTACAAGCATAGTGGGAGAGGAGGCACGGCCTCCAAGTCCCGAAGGTATTGATTGAGGCGAGTGCCAATATCGTGGAGAAGGCGGAGAGCATGTGGGTGATTGTTGTCCGTCGTCCCGTGTCCCCCGCGGCCGGGGGGCCGCCCCCTCCTTTTATAGGCCAAGGAGGGAGCAGTTTACATGCGTGCCGCACTATTTCCCTACGTGTGGAGGCATGGCGAGCAGTGCCACGGAGTTGACGGCCGTCCTGGTGAATCCTCCCCAGCCGAGGCGTCGTGGTGCGTCCTATGCTCGTACAGGAGCGGCCTCGAGGGTGGCGGCATAGTGGTTGGTCGTCTGGTTGCCGTAGTGGGCCGATTCGAGGGTGCCGTTGACGGGGGGGCGTACGTGGCACAGTGGCAGTCGTGGCGACGTCTTGTCCCTGCGCGCCCCAACAGCGTCGGGATGTCGTCACAGTGCCTGGCGTGGTGCGGCAGTGGCGGGGATGGTCGCACAGGGTTGACAGCGACGGGGATGACCGATCCCGCCGGCCTGACGCCACGGGTGGCCCTGCGTAACCACAGAAAAGACATTCGAGGGTGCTGCCGGCCCCCCTTCGAGGGCTTGGTGCGTTAGCCGTACAGGGGTAGGCGGCACAACGTCACGGAGCTGACACCGGCCTTACCGCACAGTGTTACACAACGGCGGGATGGCCTCCCCCAGGGAGTTGGTGGAACAGCGCTGGGACGCGATTCCCGGGTGTGCCAGGGTCGTGGCATGCGTCTTGCGGTGTCAGAGCATTAAATGCCCGTACACGGGGGCAGGAGCGTGGGCATTGTGCGTGCAGGCGCCCTCGAGCGAGACGGTCCTCGTCGAGGGGGCGTTGAGCCCTCGAGCGAGGCGGACCCTGCCCGAGGGGGGGTTGAGCCCTCGAGCGAGGCGGACCCCGCCCGAGGGGGCGTTAAGGCCTCGAGTGAGGCGGACCTCACCCGAGGGGGTGTGTAGCCCTCGAGCGAGGCGGACCTTACTCGAGGGGTATTCCGCCGTGCCGCCCTGGCGGGCCGCGGGGGCCACCAGGGTCGTGGTCGTGTCGTGCATGTGCTTTAGGTGCGTGAGTTGATCCGTGATTCGCGTTTTTTGTGGGTTTTAAGCGGGTTTCCCCTGGTTATTTAGGGGACCCTTGTGGCTGTCCCCAACACCCGTGGTCACTGTCCTTGCGTCTCCTGCTGGAGGCGAGCCGCACGGTCGCTTGCGCCCTCCCCGCTGACAAGGTCCCCGCACAGAGTTCACGGGACGACGCGCTCCCATCCAACGGGAGAGCAGCAGGTGGGTGCCAGGCAATCTCCATCGCGGTGGAGTGGCCCTGATGATGTCGCTCTTCCACGCAACTTGCGGCAAGCCCCCCCAGCGACGGCGAGCACCTAAGGGAAGGAGACGGCGGCGAGCGGTGTTCCTCTCCCCTTGCGTTGCTACCCTAGAGTCGGGCCTGTTCTGCTGGTCATGGCCGCCGCCCGCCGTGCCCGAGTCGGGGTTAGGTCCGCTACCTTTCGTGTCTCGCTCGCCGGTATCTTGAATGAGGTAGGGCTGGGCCCACCTGTCGGCGCGCGGGATGAGCGTCCGCGGCTCTGCCCGGCAGAACGCCCGGGGGGCAGAACCACGGAGAGGCGTTTCCCTTACACATTTTTTTAGGGGTAGAGATTCTTTCTCCTTGCTTAATTGTTCACTCGTTCACACTGTAGTACATGGGCAATGCACAAATTCGATTTATTTTTTTTCGTTGGACCTGAACATGACATGAGTGATGCATGAACTTGTGTTGTGCATTAAGTGAACATGGTTTACTAAACTTGAGTTGCAGAGGATAGGCTAAGAGCAAATAGTAGAAGCATTAGAATGATTGATGTGTGAGATACTGGTACATGGTGTGCACATACAATGAGCTGTAGATTTGTTAGTTACTCAATTTGAGATTAGAAAATATTGAAAGAAATAATATATGAGTATGGTCCTGAGTCGGTGCATGAGCTGTACAAATGGTATGCTAAGTAGTAATTATTCCATGCAACGGTTTTTTAAATTTTTGAATATCATATGGAGTACTAAGACTGTACAGCATGTGGTGCTCGGAGGTAAAAATTGTCTCGGTGTGTCAGACTATTCCCAAATATAGCAAAAAGGATGGGTCAGAATCCGACGCATTAGTTACAGCATCAAGGGGTAGGTACCAGGGTACAGCACGCGTGTGAGAGGAAAAAAACACACGGGCAGGGCGGCTTTTGCGCCAGGCGCCTTGTACGACAGTGTCAGATACGCCATATAAACAATGCCGAATACAACCCACTCAGGTGATCAGGCCCACCGCAGCACAAAAACCAATATGAGATGGGGGGATCAGATTCAAGATGCCATGACTTCCGGAGTCCACACAGCATTTTCATTGAGAGTTGGGACAGGGACTAGAGTCATACTCATATACCTCGTGCTGGCAGGGTGCGGGCACTTTTCCACGTGACGGGCCAAAACCCCATCGGTAAGCATGGCCTAGGGCTACACACGGCTAGTCAAAGTGGCCCGTCGACACGCCATCCGTCTCCGTAACAACCCGGAATCTAGGTGTGTGAATTTTGCGAAAAATTTAAAACTTTTGCTTGCATTTGCGTGCTATCAAATTTTTGAGCCAAAATTGCTAGCTACTCACCGAATTCTCCACTAATACATCCTATTTATAAAATTTATATTTAAAATATGGTATAATTTGTGAGTTGGTTTTCTTTGGTTTAATTGGAGTTCACTTGAGTGAGTTTGAATTTGAAAGGGGATCAAATTCAAACTATAACTTTCAAATTCTAAGCCAAACTATTTTTGAGTTAATAGGTCAAGGCGTGACTAGTGCTTGGGCGAATTCCAATCCACTTCGCGTTGCGGCCGGCCCAACCCCGAGGGAGCCTTTCGGCCCACTTAACCGCCCGCTCCCCTATCCTCTTCTCTCTCGGCCGCCGTGTGGACCCCGCTCGCCGGCCTCCTTTCTTTCCCCCTTTCCCCATCGCTTTGACCAATCCAGCCCGAACGGCCGAGCCAGCGGCGCGCCGCGCCGTCCGGCCCGCGCCGCCCGCGCGGGGGTGGCGCGCGCGGCCGAGCCGACCGGCCGCACGCACGCCAAGGCGGCGTGTGCACGCGACCCGTGGGCGACCGCGGGGAAAGGGGAAATGACCCCGCCCCGCCCCTTTTCCCCAAGAATCCGAGGCGGGGCGAGCATCCCGGCCACCACCCGGCCCGAGGCGGCGGCGAGCCGAGGGCACGGTGGACCTTTCCTGTCCGAAGCCCCGCGGCGTGGATTCAAAAGAGGAGGGGAGCGGGCCGGGGGAGGAGGCAAGACCAACCACCCCCATTGGGGTTTTTCCACCACCTCTCGGTTCTGGCGGGCGGGCTCGGAGAGGAAGAAGAAGGCGGCGCGCGCTGCCGCGCCGCGCCGTTGGGGGGGGGAAGGCGTCGCGCCGAGAGGGAGCGCATCGCCGTCGCACCGCACGGGAGGAGAAGGAGCCGGGAATCGGGGCGCGGAAGCACGGACCGCGACGACGAGCCGGGGAAGGAACGCGACGACGTGAACACCCGCATCACCGAGAGAACGTCTACCACGCCGAGCACCAACGCCGCACCATCGTCAAGCCGGCCACGCCTACACCGTCGCACCACCGTGAGCACCGCGGCCTCTCTTCTCTCTTCTCTCCCCTCTGGAACCCTTCCGTGTTGGATGCCCGTGAACGGAGACGCGTCGCCGTGAAACTCCTCGCTTGGCCGGTTGCCGGCCTTCGCGCCATAGATCGCCGTGCGCGCGGTTGGGGCTCTTGGGCCTAAGTTGTGCCCCTCAGCGCCGCCGGCGCCGTGCGAAGGGCGACGCGGACTCAGCGTGTGGTGGTTGAGCGAGAGAGGAGGGTCGATGCGCCGCGGCTACCCCAAGCCGGAGGGCGAGGCACTCCTTGCGCGCGCCGACGCCGCATCCTCGCGGCCGGATCGTGAGGGAACCCGTGGCGCGCCGAGCTTTGAACGTGGGTCTTCTCCGGAAACCGGCCGTCGTGCGCGTAAAAGGACGTTTTTGCAGGTTGGCTGGCGGGAGCCGTGGTCGGCGCACCCCGCCGCGTGAGACTCCGGGGGCTTGCCGCGCTATTGATCGGGCGGCGCGGCCGCGACGCCGCCGTGCCCCGGCGCGCGCGCGCGCGCGCCGCACCGTCGGCCTCTCCGCCGCGGGCCGGTGAGTGTCAAATCTTGTCGTTCGGAAAGAACGCGAAGGCGTACCCTCTCGCCAGCACCCCGCCGAGGTGAGGGAACACGCCGCAACGGGGAGCTCGCCGCCGCAGGGATGCGCCGCGCGGCCGCGGTCGCCCGGGCGATCCGTCGAGCACCCGAAGTGCATGACTCTTCCCGAACGCCTTTCTCCCCGGAAAACGAGCCGGCGGCCGAAACCGGGCTATGAGCCCAAACGCCTTTTCCTTAGCAGCCGCTCGGCCCGATGCGGAGTTGTAGAGAGGGGCCGACCGGACCGAGTGAAGTTCGATAGGTGGGCTTTGACGCCCGACGTGAGTTGGGCCGAAACCCAATAACGAGTGGGTTGGAGGCCGCCGGGCCGCCCACGGCCCAATGCGGCCGCTAGCCTCGGTGCGGCCCGTCAGACTCGGACCGGCCGATCGTCATGATGACGTCGCAACGTTATTTCGAAAAACCCTTTTTTCCTCTCCGATTAAAAAAATTCCAGAAAATGATTTTGACCTTTAAAAATTAGTAATAAATGCTTGGAAGCTCGAAAAAATACAAAACTAATTTCTATAAAACCGTATTTGCAAAACCTTGTCGATTGTGGTAGTTCGGGCTCTTTTTGGATCTTTTAGATTGGATTCTATTTGGAGTTATTGCTTAGATGTGCACCATTATCTTATTTTCGCGTCAAATCTCGTGCCGCGGACCCGAGCGCGACCAGGGGGGACGTGGAGGACCCCGAGTACACGCACCGACGGCCGATCGCTTCAACGGCAAAGAAGGTGTCATGTCACTCCCAACCATATAGATCTTATGTTGCTTTGTAGCTGCTAGTGCTTTACTTTAATGCATTGTTCTCGATGAATTGCATGACCCGTTTACTAGCCAGCCTTGATGTTTTGATATATCCTGTTCCTTGTTCTGCTACCTGCGGGACTAGCTACAGACCCCTAGCTAGTCCCTTACTTCAACTATCCATACTTTTGTTGTTTGATTATGGATGGTGCTCTGGGTTTGAGCTGAGATGTGGGTATCTCCTTGGCAGGATTCTGGGCCGTGCGTTCCGGGTTGTGTACCTTGCTGTGTTTTGAAGGAGCGAGCCGCTGGTTACGAGAACGGCTGCCGAGGAAGATGTGATCTGGCCTCTTACCCAAGGGTCGTCGTGGGATGGAGATGTTGAGCAAGCCGCTCTCGCCCTTAAGGACCGATCGTCGCTGACCTTGTTTCGAATGACTACTTTCGCATGCACTGCCCGCCTTGTATTTGAAAGGACCTTGATGTCGCCTAGAGGGGGGTGGAATAGGCGTGACGACCGAATTAAACTTTTTCCCCCCAAATCACTTGAGTCGACAGTTGCTCCACCTATGGCCGTACCTGGTGTAGGACCGTCGAATTTGGCCAAGCACTCGGGTTCATTGCATGACACCGTCGTACCGAATTCCTCACCGTCGTACCGGTGTAGCACAGAGAACCTGCAAAAACAACTTCAAGCGCCTCTTGGGCTTCTAGCACGAACCAAACTCAGGGTGTGGCTCTTGTAGATGATCGCGCGTTGCAGTAATGAGCCCCGCACACACAAGTAACACACCCAAGTAGATCGAAGCGAAGCAAATGATATATGCTAGAAAAACAACTTAGGGAGAAGAACCACAATGAGAAGCAAGGATTGTTTCCCTCAAAGTTCACCACCCACTGAGGAATGCATGTCTCCGTTGAGGAGCTTGTAAGGGACGACCCCACAACAAGCCGGTCTCTTTCAACCACTTTCCTCCTTTCCACTAAGGTGATCTTTTCCACGAAGAGGCAAGATCGCAGCTCTTACAAACTTCCCGCTGCTCACCACAACCTTGGGAGCTAGCCGGCGACACCTAGCCGTCTAGGAGGCAAACCTCCAAGAGAAACAATGCACCAAAGTTTGTAGACTCGTAACCAAAGTGCTCAAGCTATGGAACCTGCTCTTGTTAGCTCACAAAGTCACTCCTAGGCTCACTTTCTCAACCCAACACAAAGATGATGGCTTGAATCCACAAATCTCACAAAGAGATGGTTGGGGAGAGCCACTAAGGCTTAGAGCTAGTTAGAAATGGCTTGGGATCTCAGCAACAACACTAGAAGCAGCAGCTCCACACTTGAAGAGGGCTTGGGGTATTTATACCTCAAAGAAGAAAACTAGCCGTTAGGACTGTGTGGCACGGCCAGACCGGAAGCCTCACACCGGTCAGACCGGTGTATGAAAAACTAGCCGTTGGGCTAGCGGCACCGGTCAGACCGGTGCCTCTGACCGGTCAGACCGGTCAGGCCCCGAGTTGCCCCAAAACCTTTTTTAGAGAAACTAGCACTTCACCATCAAGATGAAATGACCCAGGTTAGGTTAGGAGGGTTGGTTAGCACACTCAAGGGCTAGATCTCACTTAGGTCAACTAATGAGCACTTTGACTTGGTCAACTTGCTAAGTTGCATCCCTCTTGATAGTACGGCATACCTATACTCAAGAAAAGAGTAAAAGAGCTTTCGATGACCCCCTGAGCTTGAACAACTTCAATTTCGCCATACTTGATCATATAACCACTTGAGGGCTTTCTCAACATAGCCTTTGACTTGAGCATGTCCATACTTGAGCTAGTGACTTAGGATCTTTCCATATAGCATAAGAATGCACACTTGGATCCATGTACACCCATGTTGCCAATCTTAACGAGTTGATGACTTGCAAAGCTTCCCTCGATTAAGGTTTGAATATGATACTTGAAGACCCCACGGATGCTAGACCTTCACCCTAGCAAAACACTTATGGTGGCTTAGCTACGGCCCCAAAGATTGCTTAGTCCCTCACCCTAGACATCTCGGTTGATCTCTTCATCACTTATCCAATCCACTTTGAGTTCCACTTTGCTTCACACGCAATTAACCCTCATTTGAAAGTCCCGCTTCAAATGCTTGATCTTGATTGACAACGGATATGCAAGCTTCCATTTTTAGAACCATGAAATGTACTCATCATCTTGTTCTCTTTTAATAAACTCATGAAGCCTTGCACCAAATACTCATCTTTGTAGATGTGAGCCATAAAATACATCCATATATAAAATACTTCAAAAGTAGCCTATGAATATATAATGAAAACCTGCTCACGATCTTAAACAAAACGTTGTCCTTTAATCGCCTTGTCATTCAATTCACCAAAATCCACTTAGGGGCCTAGATGCACTTTCTAATCTCCCTTTTTGGTGATTGATGACAACTCGATTAAAGCTTACAAATAAAACAATAAAGCGCATTTAGATTCTCGCATATAGCTAGAGCTCCCCCTTAATTTGTGCTTTGAGTTTGATTTCAAGAAAATGGCCTTAAATGCCATTAGCACAAATTTGGAAGAAAAGACGTGTGAGCTCCCCCCTATATCTTAGAATCGCTGGAGTGCAACATGTGAGCGACAAAATAAAATCCGTGATGTGACAAGATATGCACAAAGCAAAGAAAAATGAGCCGATTGGGCAAAGACCGTCGTACCGGTGCCCCCCGACCGGTCGTACCCGGTCCGGTCCAGCCAGCTCGCTCAACCGGGCGGCACCGGCCGTACCGGTGCCCCGACCGGCCGACCGGCCAGGTCCAGGCCGCCGCACAAAGCAACAGGCGGTGCTATTTGGTCCAAGGTGGTCATGCCGTGGCTGGGTAAGCCGGTTTAGATCACCTTGCTCCATTTAGCCAACACAAACAATCATCATTTAAAACATGCATCACAATCTAACAATAAGGTCGCTAAATATTACAATAAGGATTAAAACACATGCTGGCACTCATACAAAAGTTCTCAAGTCCACTAAGTTAAAATTCTAACTTATTACACAATTTCCTTCAATTTCCAAGAGGGCACCTGGGCTGCATCAAAAGGTGTGGCACCGGTCAGACCGGTGTAACACAGACAAAGAGCCCCCGACAAGACAAACTTCTGAGGCTTTAATCGCACCTCTTCTCCCCCTTTGTCATCAAGCATCCAAGAAGGGCTCCGGAGAAGAAGCAAGAAACTCGATCACCGTCCTTGTGATCCGTCTCCCGGGTGGGAGAGCTCCCTCCTATTTGAAAGTCGTCAAGAATCCAATGCAAAGGAGAGTTTAGGTAAATCGATTCCGAGACGTTGATTCGAGATGGATGAGCCATGTATACGCTTACCATAGAAGTACGGGTCGTAGCCAAAGATCTCGGCGAGAAGCGAGCGCCCCAATCGTGTACTTGCCCTGGGAGGTGGAGGAGGTGGGGGTGCTTGCTCCTGTTCCATGAAGTGAGACGATCCTGCTACGTCCGGAGGAGGAGGTACAAAGGGTGGAGGTGGAGGAGGAATCGATGAGGATGATCCTTGTCCTTGCTCTCGACTCGAAGAACATAGGGCCATATTGGTTAAGCAATTCCGAGTTGGCCCATCCTCTCATCCTTTCTTCAAAGGAAGGTATCTCGTTAACCGAGGAGATCGGAGATGGAGGAGAGCGAGGTGGTTGAAAACCTTGGGCATTGTGCATGAGCTTCATCGTATCCCGCATTTGCTTATTTGCCCGTCTTGACCTTTGCCGGCCCACCCGGATGTCATGCCGGCTCCGACACATCCCAAAAAATGAAGTTGAGAAACTTCTTCAAAGGAGAGGATCCGCCGCGGGTCGCCCTCGTCGCGCCCTCCCCACCGGTCGACCGGGTGCTCAGCACCGGTCGACCGGTGCCGGCCCGAGCACCGCGAGGCGAAACTCGCTCGACTCCGCACCCTCCTCAAAATTTCTTCCTCCTCGTTCGGTGCATGCTCAACTCTAGAGATGGAACCCGTGGATTCTTGCTTGGATTGAGCTTTAGAGGCTTGGGGAGGACATTCTTCGGAAACTCGGTCTTTGCAACCTTTTCGATCATATACATGATGTAAGGGCTGTAGCTGCAGATTTTCTTGGGTCCTCGGATAGATGCTTAATCTCTTGCCAAATGAAGTCCCCGACACCGAACTCGGAGCCCCGCCTCAAAGCCACCATCAAATTTTTCTGAAACTTAGTGATTTCCGAGGGGTTTCCATCTCTAGGTGTGATAGATACCCTAAGTAGCCTATTTAGGATGTCAAGTAGGTATAGAGGTTCTTCACTTTCCCAAAGTTGGCATGCTCACCGCGAGGGTACATCACGTGCAGCATTCTCTCTAGCTCCCCTCATCATGGAGCTTCCTCAACTCCCCATCTCCTGCCATGATCCTGTAAAGCATCTCAAGAATCTGTGGAATGTAAATGGGAGTACCTGCCGTTAGTCATCCAAATCATGGCCCCGTCGGGCTCCAATGTGAATTCAAAGTGCACCGTGGGCAAAGAACTGGCAATGATCTCTTGCTCCAATCGTGTCGGAACCCCATAAGTGACCCGACCCTTTGCCTCTCACAGTTGCTGATTACTTCATCAAAATAGGTCTCCTTTCCTTGCCATGTGCCCCCAATCCACAAACTGAGCCTTGTGTGTGATCTTGGGCTTCTTTATAATCACTGTAGCATAGTAGTCTTGCTGAAATTTAGCCCAAAATCTGGGATCCGAAGCGGTCTTGCCCTCCTCATAAGGGTTCTTGTCCCTTAGCTTCTTCAGGGCCTTGGTCATCCCTGACCCGTGGTACTTAACCGGCCGATCAGGATAAATGTAGGTAGGTGGCATGATCCTCAGCCTACCCTGATCGTCGTCGTCCTCTTCCATGGCATCCACATCCTCTTCTTCTTCCTCCTCATCCTCCTCCTCATCCTCATCCCCAGCACCATCGCTGTCTGACCCAGCCTCCTGGTGTCTTCTCAACTCAAACTGACCCGGATAAGTCTCATCTTCAACATTGTCATCGCTGCTTGTTCCGGTGTCACCTCCTAGATCGGGATCCTCAGCACTAGCTTGAGTTGAGCGTCTCAATCTCTTGCCGATGTTTACGCGTCGCCCTTCCCCAAAATCACCGGGGACAGCTCCTCGGCGAGTGAGGACTTCCTCTCTTCTTTTCTTAGCCCCTTCCTTTTCCCGCACCATAGCTGCTGTCCTTTGGAGAGATGAACTCGAGTTGAATCCGAGAAACACGAAGGGGAAAGTGAAGAGGGGCCTTAGGAGATCCTTTTGCTTCCAATCTTGAGGCTTTTCCTTGGTTGAAACTTCAAATCACCATGGATTGTGAGAGAGATGAAAGAGAGGAGATGGAGGAGGTGTTCACGGTTTGGAGGCAGTGGTGGGATGGTGAATGATGGAGGAGAGAGAAGGAAGGGGGGTAAAAGGATTCCTTTTACTGTGGCCCCACGGGCGACGCCGGCGGCCACCGGCCAGACTGTGACGGCCACTGGTCAGACCGAGACAGCCGCAGGTCAAGCCAGAGAGGCCATATCGGTTTTTTCCGACCCCCTCATCGGTAGAACCGAAGATCCCGATAAAATTCAACAGAGAGTCCTTACTTCCGTAGAACCGACATTCCCCTCGTATTACCGTCCCTTTTCCTCCTTTTTTGAGATTTTGCTCCTTAAAACTTCTCCAGATATGTTATAGACCAATTCCTATCCACTTAGGTTGCATAAACACGATTATGTGACTTCAAGTTCACCACCGGTCAGACCGGGTGGCTTGCACCTAGCTGCATTTGCTGCCTTGAGAAACAAAAATTGAGCCACAAATACGTAATTTTTTATTTCAACCTTAGGGAAGTCTTGGATAAGAGATATTAAGTTGATATTGATCCAAAACCATCAATTCTTAGAAGAATGAGGATTACCAATCTAATTTGCGAATTCTTGATTCTTCCAAGATTGAGAGAGATAAAAAGAATGGATTTTTAGGACTTGAGAAAATCTTTCTAACTCGTGACTAGCCATCAATCAAACAAGGAGAACTATAGTCACGACTAAGTTGATTGGGTCACTAAGACTAAGAACCAAATATTTTTCAAAGAAAGCACACTTCCTGTTCATGCTAGCTGATTTTTCGAAAACATCTATCCTATATCACAAAATGCATGCATCCACTTCAAATGAATGCTCCTAACAAGCATATTTGGCTCATATCTCCATCCTCGAGACACAAAGACGAGTAGAAGAAAAGATATCAACTAAATATCTAGAGAGGAGCGCAAGAGGTCCATTTGAAGTTAAATTACATGCCAAGGATGGCACACTAGCAATGTCATATGGCCTAGATGCATTACGGTATTTCAATGAGTTTCGTGAAAACATACCTTTGCCTTAAGACCATTTCATTTGTGCATATACTAACTTTCAAACAATGTTAGCTCTTACTTGTTCTTTAGGAGGTTACGCTATCGAGACTTCCTTGATATGCATAAACGAATGAGACTACAATATCACTTAGAAGAAGTTGTTAGTCCCATAAATGACTCAAGTTTTGTAATGAGCTCCCCTTAAGTAGTGCTAGAGAATTTGAATTTCGACTAAGGTACCTTTGCTCAATCAAGAACATGTTGAGGCTCATTCCAAAACTTGGTCAAAACACACAAATGATTTGATAATTGACATGTGTTCAGCTTCTCATAACCTTTGACGCCAAATCACCCTTCATCTTGAGGGTTTGGACAACCCCGGGTCACCCGGGCACTCATGCCGGGTCACCCTGCAGCATTGGGGAGGCGACTGGTCACCCGGCACTTGTGCCGGTCACCTGCCTGCTTTGGTTGCAGGACCCTGGGCCGTGACCGGTGCTCTGTCACCGGTCAGACCGGTGACCACCCTCTGACCCATTTTGGTGATTTTTCCTTCCCTTTTCCTTGAGTGAGTGAATGTATCACTAATTTCAGACCTGCATCCAAGGATAAGGTATTGCTCTACTAGAGAGCCATTAAAGGTATCGAATGGCATGAGAAAGTAAATCTTCATAAAAAATAGTCAAAGTCACCACCTCATGCTTTGCTCATGCAAGAAGAGCTTCACATGAGTGTTCACCAAGAACCAAAGTGACTTAGACTCAATCGGGCACATTAGTTACCGAGATGTCATTGATTTCACAAAATATATGAGTTTGCTCTTCACATGGTCAATTGAATTCATCAAGATTTCTAAGTCCTCCAACCATGTGCTCAATGCATCTCTTTCAACCTGCAAGCTCAGTAAGCATTCCTCGGTGCCCAACACTTGTTGGGTCCTATTGGGTTAGTCACAGCTAGGAACCCAAATAGTTCTCATGCTACAATGAGGTGAACTAATCTCCTCATAGCACAAGTTCTATTCTTATCGTTCCTAAGCTTATGGAAATCATAATGGACAAGGTTTGATTTAGGAACGTTACTACTCTGGGCAATCCTTGCCCATGTGACCCTTTTGACGGCATTCGTAACAAATGCGACTTTTACCCTTGGTCACCCCATTCTTACAATTTCTTTTCTACATTTGCTTCTGAGACTTGTTCTTGGAGAAGGTGGCTTCCTTGCCTTGTTTGCTTGAAGTGAGGCTGTCCTGGCCAAGACCCTCGGTCCGACCTGTGGCATGCACCGGTCTGACCTGGGTCACTCGTCGTAGCCACCGCTCTCGTTGTTGCTTTTGGCATGAGTTGGCAAGGTGTCCCTTCTCTCTGCACTTGTAGCACACCCTCCACTCTTGGAGCTTCTAGGCTTCTTGGAGAGTGACTTGTGCCTTGTGCTTGATCGGGCGATATTGGGGTTTGATTTGCCCAACCTCGCTCTTTTCTTGAATCTTGTGCTTCAGGGAACTAGAGTTTGTCGAGGGGTTGAACTAGTGGCGGTTGATCCCTTCCCAAGCTTCTTCACCGTGCTTTCACGGTTATCTTGAGAAGGTTGCACTTTGCTCTTCTCCTTCAACACACACAAGTCCTTTGGAGCTTTTCGACCTCTTGCTTTAGTTTGTCATTTTCAACAGCTAATGAGGTCTTCACAAGATTCTACAAGTACATGCTCAATGCTAGATTGGCTTGCTTGAGACAAACAATCATTAGCGCTAGATAAAACAACTTGAACTTGTGAGCAAGTGCATGTGTGAGATAGAGGTTGTAGAGATTTTACCGATGAAAGCACAACCTTATGGGCTATCTCTAGTGTTGCATAAGAATCAACAAGCTTCTCAAAGGAAAGTAATTCTCCACTAATTCATCCTATTTATAAAATTTATATTTAAAATATGGTATAACTTGTGAGTTGGTTTTCTTTGGTTTAATTGGAGTTCACTTGAGTGAGTTTGAATTTGAAAGGGGATCAAATTCAAACTATAACTTTCAAATTCTAAGCCAAACTATTTTGAGTTAATAGGTCAAGGGCGCGTCCAGTGCTTGGGCCGAATTCAATCCACTTCGCGTTGCGGCGGCCCAACCCCGTGGAGCCTTTCGGCCCACTTAACCGCCCGCTCCCTATCCTCTCTCTCTGCTCGCCGTGTGGACCCCGCTCGCCAGCTCCTTTCTTTCCCCTTTCCCCATCGCTTTGACCAATCCAACGGACGGCCGAGCCGAGGGGCGGGCCGCGCCGCCGGTCCGGCCGCGCCGGCCCCGCGCGGGGGTGGCGCGCGCGGCCGAGCCGACCGGCCGGCACGCACGCCAAGGCCGGCGTGTGCACGCGGACCCGTGGGCGACCCAGCGGGAAAGGGGAAATGACCCCGCCGCCCCCCCTTTCCCCAAGAATCCGAGGCGGGGCGAGCATCACCGCGGCCACCACCCGGCCCGAGGCGGCGGCGAGCCGAGGGCACCGTGGACCTTTCCCCGTCCGAAGCCCCGCGCGTGGATTCAAAAGAGGAGGGGGAGCGGCGGCCGCGGGAGGAGGCAAGACCAACCACCCCCATTGGGGTTTTTCCACCACCTGCGTTCGGCGGCGGGCTCGGAGAGGAAGAAGAAGGCGGGCGCGCGGCTGCCGCGCCGCGCCGTTGGGGGAAGGCGTCGCGCCGGAGAGGAGCGCATCGCCGTCGCACCGCACCGGGAGGGAGAAGGAGCCGGAATCGTGGGCGCGGAAGCACGGACCGCGACGACGAGCCGGGGAAGGAACGCGACGACGTGAACACCCGCATCACCGAGAGAACGTCTACCACGCGAGCACCAACGCCGCACCATCGTCAAGCCGGCCACGCCTACACCGTCGCCCCACCGTGAGCACCGCGGCCTTTCTTCTCTCTTCTCCCCCTTGGAACCCTTCCTGTGTTGGATGCCTGTGAACGGAGACGCGTCGCCGTGAAACTCCCTGCCTGGTTGCTGGCCTTCGCGCCACAGTACTGCCGTGCCGCGACGGTTGGGGCTCTTGGGGCGGTTGTGCCCCGAGCGCGCCGTCGCCGTGCGAAGGGCGACGCGGACTCATGCGTCGTGTGGTGGTTGAGCAGAGAGAGGAGGGTCGATGCGCCGCGGCTACCCCAAGCCGGAGGGCGAGGCACTCCTTGCGCGCGCCGACGCCGCATCCTCGCGGAGGCCGGATCGTGAGGGAACCCGTGGCGCGCCGAGCTTTGAACGTGGGTCTTCCCGGAAACCGGCCGTCGTGCCGTAAAAGGACGTTTTGCAGGTGCTGGTTAGGCGGAAGCCGGTCGGGGGCGCACCCCCGCCGCGTAGACCCGGGGGCTTGCCGCGCTATTGATCCGGCGCGGCCCGACGCCGCCGTGCCCGGCGCCGCGCGCCGCGCGCCGCACCGCCCGGCCTCTCCGCCGCGGGCCGGTGAGTGTCAAATCTTGCTGTTCGGGGAAAGAACGCGAAGGCGTACCCTCTCGCTAGCACCCCGCGGCCGAGGTGAGGGAACACGCGGCAACGAGGGAGCTCGCCGCCGCGGATGCGCCGCGCGGCCGCGGTCGCCCGGCGATCCGTCGAGCACCCGAAGTGCATGACTCTTCCCGAACGCCTTTCTCCCCGGAAAACGAGCCGCGGCGAAACCGGGCTATGAGCCCAAACGCCTTTTCCTTAGCAGCCGTCGGCCCGATGCGGGTTGTAGTAGAGGGGCCGACTCGGACCGGTGAAGTTCGATAGGTGGGCTTTGACGCCCCACGTGAGTTGGGCCGAAACCCAATAACGAGTGGGTTGGAGGCACCCGGGCCGCCCACGGCCCAGCGGCCGCTAGCCTGGTGCGGCCGTCAAACTCGGGCCGCCGACGTCATGATGACGTCGGCAACGTTATTTCGAAAAACCCTTTTTCCTCTCTCGATTAAAAATTCCGGAAAATGATTTTTGACCTTTAAAAATTAGTAATAAATGCTTGGAAGCTCGAAAAAATACAAAACTAATTTCTATAAAACCGTATTTGCAAAACCTTGCCGATTGTAGGTAGTTCGGGCTCTTTTGGATCTTTTAGATTGGATTCTATTTGGAGTTATTGCTTAGATGTGCACCATTATCTTATTTTCGCGTCAAATCTCGTGCCGCGGACCCGAGCCGCGACCGAGGACGTGGAGGACCCGAGTACATCGCACCGGGACAGCGGACGCTTCAACGGCAAAGAAGGTGTCATGTCACTCCCAACCATATAGATCCTATGTTGCTTTGTAGTCGCTAGTGCTTTACTTTAATGCATTGTTCGATGAATTGCATGACCCGTTTACTAGCCATGCCTTGATGTTTAATATATCCTGTTCCTTGTTCTACTACTGCGGGACTAGCTACAGACCCCTAGCTAGTCCCTTACTTCAACTATCCATACTTTTGTTGTTTGATTATGGATGGCGCTCTGGGTTTGAGCTGAGATGTGGGGATCTCGGTGTGATTCTAGCGTGCGTTCTGGGTCGTGTATCCCCTTGCTGTGTTTTGGCGGGAGCGAGCCGATTGGTTACTTGTGAACGGCTGCCGAGGGAAGATGCGATCTGGCCTCTTACCCGAGGGTCGTGTCGTGTGGGATGGAGATGTTGAGTGCTCGCTCTCGGCCCCTTAAGGACCGAACGTCAGTTGACCTTGCTTCGAATGACTACTTTCGTACAGACCGCCCGCCTTGTATTGGGGCGGGGGTGCGGGGTGAGACTTGTAGTGGATAGCACCCCTCCTTGTAGGAGGATCGGCGTGATCGTGTCGGGAGTGGTCTTTCCCTCCTTAGTAGACTTTGCCCTGGCGGCGAGGCCGGGGAGGGTTCCACGGCTTCGAGGGACCTCTCGCGGGTAGTATGAGCTCTGCCGCGGAGGCCGGGCCGGCTCGGAGATGCGAAGGGTACTATCCACTTACTTGGGCTTCGGCGGGTATGGTAGGGTCGGACACGGTGACGGCGGTTCGGACCTATTCGGGCGGGTGGGTTGTACAACCTCTGCGCGAGTGTTAAACCTATAGCTATAGTCCGTGTCCACCGGTTATGGACAGTCTTTTCGATCTCTCACCCACTAGATACACTTCTCTTGTGCTTCTCCTCTCCCCCCGAGTGTGTGAGCCGGCTTCGGCCGTTGAGATGTGGGGATAGGAGCGGTGGGCCCCACATCGCGGATGAGAGTTGGGTTCTCGGGATCGTGGTTGAGATCCGGTGCTTTGGTGTGGTGATCCTTGAGCGGGGTGTGGACCCCCGAGGTGTGGACCTCGGAAGCGAAGCTTCCCCCGAGGTGTGGACCTCCTCGCTATTCGCTTACCTTGAATGTTGCACCGCTTTGCTTTGCTTAAGCTTTCTACGGCCACCAGACTAGGGCTACCTCATGCATAGTAGAATATACACCGCTTTTGCCTCTTTGTTGGGGAAGTCGACATGACCTACCCGCTTATCGGGTAGACCCCGGTGACTCGACGCGAGCCGGACTACGACTTCGACAACGACGGCCGGGTGGACCGAGCTCTTCCTACACTTGAGCCGCCCGCGGATATGGAGTTTCCGCGCTTCCATGGAGCCGTCGCTAGACGTTTTATTTGTTTGATTCGGTCCCGATGGACTTGTACCCTCGCATGTGCCGAAGAGATGTACTACGATTAATGTAATAAAATAAATGTTGTACTCTCTACTCATTGTTTTTACTTTTCTGTATGGATTTTGGAATCGCTGAGACAGGGATTGCACGTGGTAGCCTCCTGGGACTACCACCGAGGTGCTAAGATTCGGGGTTCCGTTCGCGGAAATCCGGGTCGTTTCAGTTGGTACCAGAGCCATGCTTGACTGTAGGACGAGCCCCAGGAATGGTCGATAGTATAGGAAGCCGTTTCTGAACCTTGAAACTTTATATAAACTCCTTGGCTTCCGTATGTATATAACTATACTTATATATATGCATTACCTTGATTAACTTTCACTAACTGCCTTACTAACTACGCTCTAACAACGTTGTGCAGATGGCGGAGACGACGTGGGTCCCCTTGGAGTCGGACGGCAAGAGCTACGGAGGCTTCTGCCACCTGCTGAGGGAGTGCCTGGAGGCAGCAGGAGTGGAGACCGACGGTGTCGGCCTACAAGGGGAGGGCCATGGGGCACTTGGAGCGGACTCCCCTTACCCGACCGTCACGGTGCCGGCGGACCCACGGGTGCCGGAGTTTGAGGAGGTAGTGGTGTACTGCTTCGAGAGCTCGGTCACGGAGGCGCACCAGACCGGCGCACGCGGGCTCTCAAGAAGGTTTGTGACCTGCTCGGAGAGAGAGTCAGAAGGACACACCGTTCGGGGGTACTTCCGGCAGAGATCTTCGACCACGGTCGGCCGGGACTCGAGTGACCGAGCACGGTACCGGGAGGTGACTCCGGGGGACGGGGAGGACCGAGGGCGATGCTCGCGGCCGGGCGGTGCATCTCGGCCCGGAGACCGGCACCGTGCTGGGCGGACGGGGAGATACTGTACCTTCGGTGGAGGTGTGACGCTGCCCGCGGCAGGTTCGGGACTTGGAGGAGGAGAGAGAGGATATACTCGACGAGCTGGAGGCGGCGCACGAGAGGAATGGAGAGCTAGTACGGTCGGGTACGGCGGCCGCGGCCGAAGACCGAGAGAGACTCTGGAGGATCGCTACTTTGGAGGCACGGTTGAGGGCGGAGCGGGAGGCTCACCGGCCGCGGTGGAGGCCGCGCGAGAGGATCGAGTGAGGGCGCGGAGGCTCGAGACCGGGTGGAGTCGATCGGAGCCGCGAGCGAGCGACTACCGGGTCAAGGTGTGGGACCTACGGGGAGGCGAGCCGACACAACTACCACCACATGTGTTACCCGGGAGGGGACCGGTCTACGAGGAGAGGGACCGAGCGAGACAGGACCCGCGCGGCCCGGGAGCGTTCCGACCGACGAGAGGCCGGCGAGCCGGAGGCGCTCTCCGCACGGCTACCACCTAAGAAGAGGCCCCGGACCGAGGATGGAGACTTTCGAGCTTCCCCCCGACGCTCCTACCACGAGTGCGGCCGTACCCGAGTGGTTCGCAGGACACGGCGGAGATGGATCGTGCTCTACAGGACACTTGTGACTACTACGGGGGACCGGCGATCGGGGTGCCGGTTACCCGAGTCCACTCCCCGCCGTTCTACTCGGTTCCACAGGACACCGGCTCCGAGACACCTCAGAGTATTCAGTGATGGGAGTAGAGATCTTGTAGCGTATTCGCAGTAGATGTAATGAGTTAGATGTAATGCTACCGTTCATGTGACATGCTCGTAGTAGCTACCCCATGATGTACCATGCGTTAGCGAGATGTGTTGCCATGTACCCTCGAAGGTCGTAGGAGTAAACCTCGAGGTGCACCTCTTTTGTATGGTGGCATTGATTGAGTGACATGGATCTTCATGGTTTCTTTCGGATTTCATGCGTTTCTTAATGATGTCTCGAAATTTTGTGATTGTTAGCGAGGATTACTCCATTATAGTTTATAACCTGATTAAATACATTCTCCCTACCGCTACTAACTCTTGCAACTGGAACAGATGTCGGGAGCAAGGAGGTCCGGGCGACTCCTAGCCCGTTTCGAGGAGGTCGCTGGGGACGACGGAGGGGAGGATGCCCCTAACCCGAGCGGGGAGCGAGAGGCCGTGGACGTCGTGGAGGTCTCGCGCCATGAGGCGGACTCCGCGGAGGCCGAGGAGGCCGAGTCGGCGGTCGAGGAGCCGCGCGCGGCGACGCGGGAGCTCGGGGAGCGGGGAGCTCGAGCACGAGCGAGGTACCCCGGCCGGAGGGGAGGGGAGCGAGGCCGGGCTCGGGGACACGAGGTGCCACCACCGCCACCTCCCCCGAACTTGGCCGTCGTGATGGCGGTGCGGACTCGGGCGGTGCGGACGATCACCCGGATGCTAGCACGGAGACAACAACCACAACAACCACGGGGGTCGGAACCGCAACGCTCCGGAGGGCTTCCGGAGAAGAAGGTTGAAAACTTCAACAAGCTGCGTTCGCCTACCTTTGACCACTCGGTCCCGACCCGATGGACGCGGACAAGCGGCTACGTGAGATCGAGAAGAAGGCGGAGCCCGACCGAGCTTACGGAGGAGGAGTGTGTGACCGTGGCCGCGCACCGGTTGGTCGGCACGGCCGGTGCGTGGTGGGACGGCTCTTCGTGACTCGCACGGGACCCGTTGCACATCGGGTGGGACGAGTTCGTGGAGGCCTTCGGGGAGCCACCACATCCCGGACGCGGTGATGGACGAGAAAGGGCGACGAGTTCGAGGGCACCTCAAGATGGGAAACATGTCGGTGCGGGGGAGTACGCCAACCGTTACCGGGAGCGATGAGGTACGCGCCGGACGACACCGAGCACGAGAAAAGAAGAAGGTGTCTTGGTTCGGAAGGGGCCGCACAAGGGGATGGCACACCACTTGTCCGCGCACGACTGCCCGACACTTCGCTCCATAATCGACAAGGCACTGATAGTGGAGAGGTCAAGGCTGGAGTACATGGAGGTACGAGGGAGCAAGTCCAAGCGCACAGACCAGGCAGGACGCTCAGGTCCACCCCAGAGGCAGAGGACAGGCTACGCACAGGGCCACCAGACCCAGCAGAGGCACCACGCCTCTCAGTCTCAGCCGCAGAGCAGGGCCCACCCAGGTGGGAGTGGAGGTCAGAACAGCTGGAAGCCGAGGCCACCACGCGGGCGTGCAGAGCGCATCCAAGGTGACATGCTTCAACCGCCGTCGGATTGGGCATAAGTCGTTTGAGTGTCCCCGGCCAGGTACCACCGAGGAGTCGGAGCCGCGGCACTCGGTTCCGGACCCCGGCCCAAGCCACCAGCCACCGGAGGACAAACCACCCCGTACACAAGCGGAGGTCCGCTCGGCCCGCCGGCCTACTCGAGGCCGTCCGAACCACCTCACCGCCGAGGAGGCGGGTACACCGCACCCGACGTCACACTTGGTGAGTTCCTTGTTGACTCGGTTTTGGCTACTTGTTTTGTTTGATGCGGAGCTCGGTTTTCAGTACATTTCTACCAAGTTTGTTAAAGAAAGGTCTTTACCAACTAAGCCTCGACCAAGGCCTATCTTGGACTAGCTCTCCGCTAGGAGAGAAGAGGAGTACGTTAGAGTGCGGGGAGTGAGGATGGTGTTTGAGGGGCTACCGTTCACGGCGTAGACTTGACGGAGCTTTGGAGTCTACCGGGATAGACGTGATCTTAGGGATGGATTGGTTGGCTAAGCACAACGGGATAGTTTCTTGCAACCCCGCAGTGATACAGCTTGAACACCCCAGCGGGACTACAGTACGGATCGAGCCGCAGAGTCCGAAGGTTGCTACGATGATGTGCAACATGAGTGGGAAAGAGATTGAAGAAATCCCAGTGGTCCGTGAGTTTCGGACGTGTTCCCGCAGGAGCTTACGGAGTTACCCCCCCGAGCCGGACGTGGAGTTCGTGATTGAGCCGGTGCCGGGGGCGGGGCCCGTTGCAAAGAGTCCGTACAGGATGTCGTCCGACGAGCCGGACGAGTTGAAGAAACGGCTCAAGAAGTTGCTCGAGCAAGGGTTTGTTCGGCCGAGTGCCTCACCGTGGGGTTCACCGGTGCTCCTCGTGGAGAAGAAAGACGGTACGAAGAGGATGTGCATTGCCTACCGCACGCTCAACTCGATGACAATCAAGAACAAGTACCCACCGCCCGGGATCGAGGATTTGGTTTGGATAGACTCAAAAAGGCAAGGTTCTTCTCCAAGATCGACTTGAGGTCGGCTACCATCGGATGAAGATTCGGGAGCAGACATACCCAAGACCGCCTTCACCACACGCTACGGCTTGTACGAGTTCGTGGTGGTTTCCTTTGGGCTGACCAACGCCCCTGCCTACTTCATGAACTTGATGAACAAGGTCTTCATGGAAGAGTTGGACAGGTTTGTAGTGGTGTTTATCGATGATATCTTGATCTACTCTGAGACCACTGAGGAGCACGAGGAGCACCTGAGAGTTGTGCTAGAGAGGCTGAGGCAGCGAACTGTACGCCAAGTTCAGCAAGTGCGAGTTCTGGATGGAGAAGGTCGCGTTCTTGGGACACGTGTTGTCAGCAGAGGGGATAGCCGTGGATCCGTCCAAGGTTGAGTCGGTGACCAAGTGGGAGCAGCCCATTAAACGTGACGGATGTCGAAGCTTCCTTGGGTTGGCGAGGGTTACTACCGGAGGTTCATTGAGAACTTTTCCAAGATCGCAAAGCCAATGACAGAGTTGCTCAAGAACAACACAAAGTTCGAGTGGTCAGAAGCGTGTGAGAAGAGCTTTCAAGAGCTGAAAAAGAGACTCACCACGGCCCCGGTGCTTACCTTGCCGTACATCAAGAAAGACTTTGTGGTCTCCTGTGACGCTTCAAAGCAAGGACTTGGTTGTGTCTTGATGCGGGAAGGGAAAGTTGTGGCTTATGCTTCCGGGCACCGAAGAAACATGAGGAAAACTACCCGACACACGACTTGGAGTTGGCAGCTGTTGTGCATGCGCTCAAAATCTGGAGACACTACCTGATAGGGAACAAGTGTGAGTCTGTTTTCCGACCACAAGAGCCTAAAGTACTTCTTTACACGGACCGAGCCGAACATGAGGCGAGACGGTGGTTAGAGCTGATCAAGGACTACGACGTCGAGATCAACTACCACCCAGGCAAAGCTAACGTCGTGGCAGATGCACTGAGCCGGAAAACCTACTGCAACAACCTCATGGTAAAAGAAGAGCAACTCGCTTTGCATGAAGAGCTAGAGAAGCCGAGAATCGAGATTGTGGACCAAGGCCAAGTCAACGTGATGCAAGTGACCTATGACCCGGAGGAGCGAGTCCGTACGTACCCCGTAAAGAGTGTGCGAGAAATCAAAGTGCTGCGAGAACTAATGAAGCGGGGGCAAAGCGGAGGACTATCGGATTGATGAACGAAGGCACCGTGTTGTTGAAAGAACGGATCCGTGTACCCCAAGACAAGGCACTCCGAGAGCGGATCATGAGAGAAGCTCACGACTCGAGGTACTCGATTCACCCGGCGACACCAAGATGTACGGAGATCCGAAGGTCGTGCATCGGTGGAAGGATATGAAGAAGGACATTGCACACTACGTGGCCTGTTGCGATACCTGTAGCAGAGTAAAGATTGAACATCAGAAACCTGCTGGTTTGTTGAAGCCGTTGGATATTCCAGTGTGGAAGTGGGAGGACATCTCCATGGACTTTGTGGTGGGACTCCCTAGAACACCAAAAAGGAAACGACTCGGTTGGGTCATAGTGGACGGCCGACTAAAGTGGCTCACTTTGTGCCTGGTGAAGACCGGGTATGCAACCGAGAAGTTGGCGGAGCCGTTCGTAGAACACATACTCGAGCTACACGGGGCTCCCGGAAGTATCGTGTCCGATCGAGGGCCACGGTTGTCTCCAAGTTTTGGCGCAGCTTCCACAAGCTTATGGGCACCACTCTCGGCTACGGCACGACTTTTCACCCACGGACCGACGGGCGGACGGAGAGTCAACCGGTGTCCCGGAGGACATGCCGCGAGCGTGTGCACTCACCTATGGTACCGATTGGGAGGGCGGTTTGCCGTTTGCGCAGTTCTCGTACAACAACGGCTTTCAAGCAAGTCTCCGGATGGCACCCTTTGAGGCACTTTACGGTCGGAAGTGCGGGACCCGCTAGCGTGGTCGGAGGTTGGAGAGCGAACTCTGTTTGGGCCAGCCAATCATTGAGGAAGCGAGAGGAGAAGGTTGAGAAAGTTCGAGAGAACACCGAAAATCGCTCAAAGTCGTCGGAAGAGCTATGCCGACAAGAGAAGGAGAGAGTTGACCTTTGCGCGTTGGCGACCGAGTGTACTTGAAAGTCTCACCGCTCCGAGGGACCAAGAGGTTCTTGGTGAAGGGAAAGCTTGCACCGAGGTACGTGGGACCGTACCCTATCACCGAAGGATTGGGAGTTTGGCCTACCAGCCTTGCACTACCCGAGACAATGGCAGAGTTCACCCCGTGTTCCACGTGTCACAGCTGAAGAAGAGTGAGAAGGAAGTGGAGGCAAAGCAAGTGCCCATGGAGTTGCTTGACTTGCAAGACAACCTAGAGTATACGAATATCCCGAGAAAATCTTGGACGGAGTCAGTCAAGGAAACAAGGAGAACTACCATTCCCTTCCGTAAAGTGTTGTGGAGCAACCATACCGAGCGAGAGGCAACATGGGAGAAGGAAGCCGATCTCAGGAAGGAGTACCCTCACTTGTTCGCGGAGGAGGTCGAGGACTAAATCTCGAGGACGAGATTCTCGGTGGTGGGGGAGAATGTAACAACCCAGGAATCTAGGTGTGTGAATTTTGCGAAAAATTTAAAACTTTTGCTTGCATTTGCGTGCTATCAAATTTTTGAGCCAAAATTGCTAGCTACTCACCGAATTCTCCACTAATACATCCTATTTATAAAATTTATATTTAAAATATGGTATAATTTGTGAGTTGGTTTTCTTTGGTTTAATTGGAGTTCACTTGAGTGAGTTTGAATTTGAAAGGGGATCAAATTCAAACTATAACTTTCAAAATCTAAGCCAAACCATTTTGAGTTAATAGGTCAAGGGCAGACTAGTGCTTGGGCCGAATTCAATCCACTTCGCGTTCCAGCGGCCCAACCCCAGGGAGCCTTTCGGCCCACTTAACCGCCCGCTTCCCTATCCTCTCCTCTCTCGCTGCCGTGTGGACCCCGCTCGCCAGCTCCTATCCTTCCCCTTTCCTCATCGCTTTGACCAATCCAGCCAGACGGCCGAGCCAGGCGGCCGCGCCGCCGGTCCCGCCCGCGCCGGCCGCGCGGGGGTGGCGCGCGCGGCGCGAGCCGACCGGCCGGCACGCACGCCAAGGCCGGCGTGTGCACGCGGACCCGGGGGCGACCGCGGGGAAAGGGAAATGACCCCGCCGCCCCTTTTCCCCCAAGAATCCGAGGCGGGGCGAGCATCACCGCGCCACCACCCGGCCCGAGGCGGCGGCGAGCCGAGGGCACGGTGGACCTTTCTCGTCCGAAGCCCCGCGGCGTGGATTCAAAAGAGGAGGGGAGCGGTTCGGGGAGGAGGCAAGACCAACCACCCCCATTGGGGTTTTTCCACCACCTCGTTCGGCGGCGGGCTCGGAGAGGAAGAAGAAGGCGGCGCGCGCCGCCGCCGCGCCGCGCCGTTGGGGGAAGGCGTCGCGCCGGAGAGGAGCGCATCGCCGTCGCACCGCACCGGGAGGAGAAGGAGCCGGGAATCGGGGGCGCGGAAGCACGGACCGCGACGACGAGCCGGGGAAGGAACGCGACGACGTGAACACCCGCATCACCGAGAGAACGTCTACCACGCCGAGCACCAACGCCGCACCATCGTCAAGCCGGCCACGCCTACACCGTCGCACCACCCGTGAGCACCGCGGCCTCTCTTCTCTCTTCTCCCCCTTGGAACCCTTCCCGTGTTGGATGCCCGTGAACGGAGACGCGTCGCCGTGAAACTCCCCGCTCGGTTGCCCGGCCTTCGCGCCACGGTGCGCCGTGCCGCGACGGTTGGGGCTCTTGGGCGGTTGTGCCCCCGAGCGCCGCCGTCGCCGTGCGAAGGGCGACGCGGACTCATGCTCGTGTGGTGGTTGAGCGGAGGAGGAGGGTCGATGCGCCGCGGCTACCCCAAGCCGGAGGGCGAGGCACTCCTTGCGCGCGCCGACGCCGCATCTGCGCAGCCGGATCGTGAGGGAACCCGTGGCGTGCCGAGCTTTGAACGTGGGTCTTCCCCGGAAACCGGCCGTCGTGCCGTAAAAGGACGTTTTTGCGGGTTGGTTAGGCGGAAGCCGGGGTCGTGGGCACCCCCGGCGCGTAGACCCGGGGGCTTGCCGCGCTATTGATCGGGCGGCGCGGCCCGCGACGCCGCCGTGCCTCGGCGCCGCGCGCCGCGCGCCGCACCGCCGGCCTCTCCGCCGCGGGCCGGTGAGTGTCAAATCTTGTTGTTCGGGGAAAGAACGCGAAGGCGTACCCTCTCGCTAGCACCCCCGGCGAGGTGAGGGAACACGCCGGCGAGGCCGGGGGAAGGGTTCCACGGCTTCGAGGGACCTCTCGCGGGTAGTATGAGCTGCGCCGCGAGGTTGGGCCGGGCTCGGAGATGCGAAGGGTACTATCCACTTACTTGGGCTTCGGCCGTATGGTAGGGTCGGACACCGGTGACGGCGGTTCCGGACCTATTCGGGCGGCATAGGTTGTACAACCTCTCGCAGTGTTAAACCTATAGCTATAGTCCGTGTCCACCGGTTATGGACGGTCTTTCGATCTCTCACCCGACTAGATACACTTCTCTTGTGCTTCTCCTCTCCCCCGAGTGTGTGAGCCCGCTTCGGCCGTTGAGATGTGGGGATAGGAGCCGTGGGCCCCACATCGCGGATGAGAGTTGGGTTCGGATCGTGGTTGAGATCCGGTGCTTTGGTGTGGTGATCCTTGAGCGGGGTGTGGACCCCCGAGGTGTGGACCTCGGAAGCGGAAGCTTCCCCCGAGGTGTGGACCTCCTCGCTATTCTCGCTTACCTTGAATGTTGCACCGTCGCTTTGCTTAAGCTTTCTACGACCGGACTAGGGCTACCTCATGCATAGTAGAATATACACCGCTTTTGCCTCTTTGTTGGGAAGTCGACATGACCTACCCGCTTATCGGGTAGACCCCGGTGACTCGACGCGAGCCGGACTACGACTTCGACAACGACGGGCCGGGTGGACCGAGCTCTTCCTACACTTGGAGCCGCCCGCGGATATGGAGTTTCCGCGCTTCCATGGAGCCGCCGCTAGACGTTTTATTTCGTTTGATTCGGTCCCCGATGGACTTGTACCGGCGCATGTGCCGAAGAGATGTACTACGATTAATGTAATAAAATAAATGTTGTACTCTACTCATTGTTTTTGCTTTTCTCGTTTGGATTTTGGAATCGGCCGAGACGGGGATTGCACGTGGTAGCCTCCGGGACTACCACCGAGGTGCTAAGATTCGGGGGTTCCGTTCGCGGAAATCCGGGTCGTTTCGGGCCTCCGGCTCCCGGCTACTCGGGGTGCGTTTGGCATAGCTCTGGCTATGGCTGTGCTCGTGTAGCGGATTCTTCGAGGGAGTTGAATCCCTTTTAGAAAAACTTTTAGCAAAATAGCTTCTCCTAATAATAAGATGATGAATTGTCCATAATTCCGTTCTATTTTCCTTTTTTCTTTTTTCCTTCTATTTCCCTTTTCTTTTTCCTTTTCTATTTTTTCTTCTCATTTTTTCTCTAGTCTTTCTTTTTCCCCTTCATTATCTCCACCACCGCCCGTCACTTTCACACCCTTCTCCATTCATCGGCATCGCCACCTCCGCCTTCAAGATCCCTTCTGCCAGCTCTCCCCCGCCGGACTCCCCTTGGCGGTCAACCTTCCCTCGCCGGCGCACGACCCCGCCGGCCCACCTTCTCTCGCCGGTGCACCTCCCCTCATCGGCTGTGACAACCCGCCCAGGAAAATATCGTACTATCACCTAAACCAATCCACTTTGGTCATTAAGCAATAATAAAGTATCATCATGTCGTTAATTGCCGGGTTAACGCCTGGTAAATCACTTATACAGCAACAAGGATCGACATATATGCATTAAAACTCACGCGAAGGCGAGTCCAGAGATAAAACATAATTAACATCTGAAATTTACCCCGAAGAGTTTAATTATTACAAACCGAAGTCTTTGACGTGATGATGCAGTTAAGAGTTTTTAAAACAGCGAAAATAAACTAAACGGAAAGCGGAAACACCACGGGAGGCCAGCCATGATGCCTTCATTCGTCGTCCTCCACCTACTCCAGCTCCCAGCCGGGCGGGATCTCTCCGAGCCACACATCACCAAAGGCATTACCTAGAACCACAAATTTAAGCAAGGCTGAGTATACTCCAGCTCTCAGCAATATTTAACCGTCAGGTGACAGCTGCATCACCGAACTCTAGACATGAGAGGCTTTTGGCCATTGGGGTTTCTTTTGCTGAAAAGCAACAAAGAGTAGGTCCTTACTTTCTAGTTTTAGCACAAGTTCTAGTTGATTACTCATTTTTAGGTTAGCAAGCTATTGCAAGCATAAGTTGTGCAATACAATTAATCAAGCATAATTTCATTAACTTCCATCATTAGGGATCTCATGACTAGTGGAGTACGTAGTCTCAGATAACGGTGAGAGGTCGACAACCAGTTGATTTCAAACCTTGCAAGGTAGACCTAAACAAACGGTAGGGTGCCCCCGCGAGGACAACCACCAGGCGGTTCCCAAAACTCTTCGGACCGGGATCGAATCTTACAGTCTTTGATACAGGCTATCCGGCATACCCCGCGAGGCACCCGGACTCACCATGCACCACCGGTAGCTAGCTGTGAGACGCATCCCAAGATGAGTAATAGTACGATCCCTCACCGCGTCATTAAGGTACTAGGCTTACCGGCCCCATTTCCGACAAGTGCTTAGTACGTTCAAACACTTAACCCACGAAAGCCATTGGATCGGAGCCCACATCCCATGCTCTTACCACATGAGCAATCCATTTAAGGAGATCTTATGATTCCAACATAAGAACCTATTCTCGCGAGTGACAATCATCACCTGACTTGTAGCGGTCCTATAGCATAGCAGCTATCGACCTATCATACTAGTAAAGGACAAAGGTACCTAGGGATCATGCATCTAGGGTTTCATATCAACTCTTGAACGTAAATGCACAATCATCCAAAGATAGTAGCATAAGAATTTTAAAATATTGGGTTAATTGCACTGGGGCTTGCCTTCGTTAGCCAGGTTAGCATGAGTGCCCTCGGTGTCTTCAATCACCTCCACGTACTGCAGCTCTGCTTCAGCTTCTCCTTCCTCGGCTTCCGGCACGAGCGCATAGTTACCGTTAGGGAGTTCTACACGGAATGCAATGCAGGGTTCAGGTGGTGTGATAGATTAATTATTTTACCAACTTTTGTTGGCCACATTCACCTAGATAAACCTTTAATTATTAATTCTTTTTCATAAAGTTACTGTAGTCAAAGGTTCATCTTTTTAATAAACAATTACTTATTAGTTACTTTCATTTTGTTATTTCATGTGAGATTTATTAGTCAACCTTTTAATAGCAAGGAGTGCACATAAAAGTAATTACTTCCATTTAAATTTCCCAAATAGCAAGGAGTGTATTTAGAGATCCTACAAAAGCCATGCAACCATTTGAAAAGGGTCACAAGGACAAAAGGCATATTTCCCTAATTAACTCAATATTAAACTTTTAATTTCCTCTAATGCTTTTATTCATACAATAAATTAGTAAAATTCAATGGAAGGGTTTATGAAGCACTAACCACCTATACCAAGCCACTGAACACACATCCATGCTTGGAATAGTTAGAAAATTAATTATACTGAAAATAACATAAGCTAGTCACTTAAGCAAGATAAATGCATACACAAATTAAATAAGCATCCAAATGATCCAAACTTTCTCACACATGTTCCTTGGTCCAAAACGAACCTTGAAATACAGCATATACATCTAGAACTACCACTGATCTTGGGTTATTACTTTACAAAGAAAATCAATCATATATCAAGTATAAATACTTCTGATAATTATAAAATTGTGATTAATTCACCAGAGGTGTATTTTGGCATAAAGAGACCACATGCCGACATTGGGCACAAAAACAAAATTATTTTTAGCTACAAAAATCATCTAGACAAATTCTGTATAAATGGAAAACAATTCATATAAAAAGATTTACAACATAACTTTGTGCAATTCTTGGTACAAGAGCTAGTCATAACATAACACACAACATATCAAAAATTAGCTACAGAGGACTTATGGATTTTGAGATATAACAGATCTAGGTTTTTCACATATCTATTTTTCATGCAAAAAATATCAGGAAACAACCTAGACAAGTTTAACAAAAGTTGTAGTGCTCTTCACCAGGAGTCTAGCAAAATTAGGTTTGCATTTATCCGATTTTTCTATGATTTTCTAGGGATTTTACAAGATTCGGCAAA
Organism: Cenchrus americanus; assembly: GCA_947561735.1. Classification (NCBI taxonomy): domain Eukaryota; kingdom Viridiplantae; phylum Streptophyta; class Magnoliopsida; order Poales; family Poaceae; genus Cenchrus; species Cenchrus americanus. Next base: position 202,310,334 of record OX387240.1, read on the forward strand.
ATGACTTTACTATTGAAGTTTCCCTTTTTCAGCTAAGCCCCTGGACATATTGAAAAGTTCATAGATATGCCCTTAGATGACAGAAAGACCCTTAGAAAGATTTAGACCCTTGCAATGCGACCCTTGGGGGTGGGAGCGACGCGGCCGGCTGGAATTCCGGCGAGGCCGACGGCGCTCTCGGCCGGGTAGGTGCGCGGGGAGGTGTGCATGCTCACCCTCAGCCAGTTGTGCTCGGTGTTGGGGCGGAGAGGCAACCGGTGGCGGCGCATAGCGATGCTAGGCGGCGACGACCGCGGTGGCCTCGGGAGTGGGTGGCCAACCTGTGACCCTAGGGGCACCAGGGAGTCCTAGGGACGGTGCCCGGGTGGTTGGGTGGCTCTGGAAACGGCGCGAGGCTAGAGCTCGGTGGTGGCGACAGGCACAGCATGGCGCACGCGAGGGGGATGGCCTTAAATAGGGGCGCGGCTTGCCGGTGACGACAGGATGACGACGTAGATTCCGCCGTGGTACGACGCGCTGGGAGAGGAGTCGCGGTTGGACCGCTAGGCGGTGCGGCGCACTCCCGGCCATGGTTCGACACCTGGGGAGGGCCGACGCGTGACGCGGGGAAGACTCCCAGGTGCTTCGGGGCACGGGACGGCCTGGGGAAAATGCGCGGGCTTGGACGGCGTGCGGGCCTCGGGAGGCGCGGCGGTGTGGACGCCAAGGCGGCGGCGCACCCGGCGCGGGCGCGGGCGGGCGGGCGTCATCACGATGCGGAGCGCGGCGCGGCGCGACTGGCTCAAACCCATTTCAACTTAGACTACTTTGAGCACGTTTTTCTCTCAAAAATTGAACTGAAGTGCACAAAGTGATGAATATGAAAGTTGTAGATCTCATTATCCCCTACAACTTTCACAAAGGCTCTATGGTATTTTTCTCAACAGTTTTTGCATAAATTGCAGCCAAATTTTGAATGCCATTCTGCGCCAGTGAACAAGAGCTGCTGGCAGTTGACAAAGTTTTCCACCCTCTTCCACTCAAAATTGGAAATGCCATCCTACATGAAAGTTGTGTCCCTCGAAAAACTGGACAACTTTCATATTTGTCGGTGCGGAAAGTAGTCCCGACACTAACTAGTAAGAAGCGTTGAGATCTATCTCTCGATGGCCGGTGCTAAGCAACTAGTGACACTGGGTTTTATCCTGGTTCCGGCCGGGGGCCGTACGTCCAGCAGGGGTGTGCTCAGGGCACTATATTGCATTGCATTGTGGTGCTCGTATAGGGGGGCTACAAGCGAGGCGGGAGAGGAGGTCGGGCCTCTAGGTCCCAGAGGTACTGATTGAGGCAGGTGCTAATATCGTGGTCAAGGCGGAAAGCGTGCAAGTGATCGCTGTTCGTCGTCCCTGCGGCTAGGGGACTGCCCCTCCTTTTATAGGCCAAGGAGGTGGTAGTTTACAAGCGTGCCGCACTATTTCATCTACGTGTAGAGGCATGGTGTACAACGTCGCGGAGTAGACGGCCGTCCTGGAGAATCTTGCTTCTGGCATGGCGTCATGGCGCGTTCTGTGCGCGTCCAGGAGCGGCTTCGAGGGTGGCAGTGTAGAGGTCTCCTATTCGGTGACCGCCCATGTGAGGGCTCAAGGGTGCCGTTGACGCGAGGCCGTACGGGGGTACAGTAGCCGGCGTGGCGGCGTCCCTTCGCCGCATGCTCCCACAGCATCGGGGATGGTGATGCAGTGGACGGGATGGCGTCGGGAACGGCGGGGATGGTCGCACGGGGCCGATGGCGACGGAGGTGACTGCCCCCACTGGCCTGACGTCACGACATTGTCCTGGCACGGGTGTGGCGTAGTTGTTCGTCTTCCCTTCGAGGGCTCCGCCGTTCTTTTTCGAGGGTGCGGCGCGTCGGCCGTACGGGAGTGGGTGGCATAGTGCCACGGGGTTGTTGCTGACCCCTCCGCACAGTGTCGCACAGTGGCGGGGATGGCCTCGCCAGGGGAGTTGGTGGAGCAGTGCTGGGGCATGGTTCACAGGCGCGTAGTGGCGTGGATGCGCCTTTGACTTGGACGCCTGCAAATGTCAGTGCATTGAATGCCCCTGCCAGGGGAGCAGGTATGGAGGCGGCGGGCCCGTGATGCCCTCGAGCGAGACAGAAACTCGCTCGAGGGGGCGCTCGGCTCTCAATCGAGAAGGGGCCTCGCTCGAGGGGCCGTCCAGCCCCCGAGCGAGGCGGAATCCCACTCAAGGGGGCGTCCGTCCCTCGAGCGAGGCGGAACCTCACCCGAGGGGGCGACCGGCCTTCGAGCGAGGCGAATTTGTATCGGTGCGGCGGCGCACCCCTCGAGCGAAGCGGAGTTCCGCCCGAGGGTGGCTAGGTCGATCGTATGATGGGCTATGGGTCCGTGGGCTTGTTTTGCGCGTGTTTTTTAAGTTCGTTTGCGTTTGTTTTTTACGAATGTAAGCGGGTTTTCCCTAGTTGTTTAGGGGACCCTCATGGCTGTCCCCGACAATATTGGTAGATTTTGAAGTGTTTAGGTGAAATTTGGAGAACGCGGCAAAAGTTCCGGAGGACATTCAAGGGCTTTAGGGTTTAGGTAGGGTTTGACCTTGTCTTTGACCAAAGTTTGACCACAAGTGTATGTCGACTTGATCAAGAGGGTCATTAGGGTTGGTTGGTGAGGTTTTTGAGGTGATGACCCAGGTTGACCGTGGTTTGACCATTGTCATTGAGTTTGACCGACCATTAGGGTTAATTAAAAACCTGGGGCGTCACATCGACGCATCGATCCAGCGGAGGGAGCTCGATGCAGTGGCGGGAGGTCGATCCGCCGGCCTGGGAGCAACACCTCCGCCGTCCATCACGCCAGCGAGTCGGGCGCGACGAGGAGCCCGGTGCCGGCGAGTCGGGCGTGGCGACCCGTCTCTCCGCTTGGGCTCCGCGGCGTCCGGTCTCTCCGCTTGGGCTCCGCAGCGTCCGGTCTCTCCGCTTGGGCTCCGCGGCCCCACATGGCGGATCGATGGCCGGCGGAGAGCTCGAGGAGGGGCTCCAGCGGCGGAAGCTCGATTCGCCGGCGACCTGGGAGCTCGATCTGCCGGCGCCTAGGGGCTCGATCGTGACGACCTGGGAGCTGCACCGCGACGGCCTCCTCTACGGCGGCTCCCTCTCCAGCGGCGGCCTTCCTCTCAGCCGGCGCAGCCTCCTCCACAAAGTCGCGTCGCCGCCATCCATCGAGCTGCAGCCCGTGCAACTGCCAGACTCATTCCTGCGTCCCTGCAATGGCCTTGAGGGCAAAGGGGAAAGAGAGAGGTCGGAGCCACTGGGGGAGCGGGGGGAGCTACATTTTTCGGCTCCCTCCCGCCCCAACCGCGCCAGAGAGCGCGTTTTCCGGCGGCTCCTTGCCGGGAGCTGTTTTACGCGCCCGTTTGATAGGGCTCCGGCGAAAAACAGCTCTGGCTTCGGAGCCGGAGCCCTACCAAGCAGACCCTCACTCAGTCCAAAATAAATGCAATTCTAACACCGACCGCCCAAACTAACAGACGATGTAAAATAACAAAATCACATCTTGTTCTTCACGAGAAAGATTTAGTCATTGATTTCTCTTTGTGAGAAAGTTTATAAAACCTCTTATCTTTTGAAGTAGCTTATTCAAACTTACACTTTTTTGTGGGACAAATTTTAAACCTTAGACATGCATTTATTTTGGGATGAAGGGAGTAAGTATGAAACTGTGAGCCTTATGGAAATGGATAGTGTATTGGAATTGGAGTGGAAAGTTATTAAAAAGTGCCAATTCAGACGTGTGCAGTGAGAGAAAATGTGACTATGTGATGGAGAATAGTGCATTAGGTAGAAAATGGGGGGAATGGTACAAGCCTATTTAGATGTGCAAATTTGCACCACAAACACACTATTCAAGCATCATATCGAATCAAATCTTCTCTTACAGAACGTGCTCCAATGTGCACTTTGCAACAGTGTTGTATTGAAATGCACTATTGTGAGACATTAGACAACTATTCATTCACACAAATTTGCGCATCTAAACAAAAGTCCTGATGCAATTCTTGAATATCAAATCATTTATTTTGACCTGCTCGCTCCATCCCAAAATAAATTAATTATATGGTTCAAATTGTCCTACGGAAATGCAACTTTGACCTAACAAATCACAAAAGATAAAAGTACTATATGTTTCTCACAGAAGTAATTTGATAATTTTACACTTACCATTGAGTTGCGTGGCTGATCTTAGAACTGCATTTACTTTGTGACGAAAGGGAGTAGGTCAACTCATCAAAATAATTCTCTCCATGAAACAACCAACTGCAGTTTGAACTTTGAAGCTTGTCAAAATACGGAAGGGATCGTCAGAATAAGGTACATCGATGTTAAAGTTTTAACGGCCGCCAGCATTTCCTAGTAAATCTACGGTAAAAATAAGGAATTGTTTGAGAGTTTCTTCAAGGAGCCCCGGCCCCGCACACAACAATGTACTCGTGCTGTGCATGCGTGTAGACGGCTGCGGTCTGTAACGGACGTACCTCGACGCGACTTTTTTTTTTTGTTTTTTTTTTTGACCTTTTTCGAAAGAATTTCACTAATGCACCCATTTTTGGAAAGATTTCAGAAAATAGACCCTGAGCTCGACGACGCGAATCATGGCGCCAAGCTAACACATCTTGGCGCCACACGTCTTGGCGTTGACATTGTAGGGTGGACGGTCCACGTGGTCCAACGTGGAGGCTGATGTGGCCGAAGCCTCGGCGCCGAGATCCATGGCGCCGAGCTCGGCGCCCAGATCCCTGGCGCCGATGCCTCCTCGTGCGCGGGCAGGCGTGCGTGTGGCATGCGGTCGGCTTAGGTGTGTGTTCATGCATGCGTCTGTGCATGTGCAGGGCGCGTGTGAGTCTATGTGTGCATGCGCCGCGTTTGTGTGTGTGCATGTGATGCTTGCATGTGTCTGCATGCATGCGAGGACCACGTCCGCTGTGTGCTTCGAAAAGCTTTGGTGCTAATTGCATGTCAGGCTTGCATGTCTGTGCATACATGCGACGATGCCTGTGGGTTGGTGCGTTGGCGCCAAGATGGACGGCGCCGCAGATCACGGCGCTGAGCTCGGCCACATCATCCCAGGCTCAGCCATGTCAGCTCCACACATGTGGATTATTGCCACGTTTACTGCTATGTCCATTTTTTTGAAACCTTTTAAAAAGAACGTATTTGTGAGATTTTTTCGGAAAAAAGTCAACAAAATTAAAAAAGTCGGTACCTCGACCCGCACCAGCCGCGCCCGGCCGGTGTTGTTTCTCGTTTGTGGAGTTTTTTGTCCGTCGTGCTGTGTGCACCATGCATGCTGTTCCTGACGGACGGCTTTACACTGTGCGTTTGGGGTAATTTTGCTGGTGGACATCCTTCGATGTTGATATTTTCTGTTGGACACTACTCAAATTCACTTTTGCTAGTAGACACTCTTTGAGTTGGTATATTTGCTATAAGACACTATAGGTATTATAATATTATTTTTTGATGAAAAGAGTGAGATAATTAAAAAGACCAAACTACCCCTCACATCTTATCCCCTCCACTCGTTCCCCACCTGCGACACGCATGGAGGTGCCGCCGCCCCCGACGGCAGCCCCAGCCCCGGCGCCAACACCCCCAAAACGGATATGCTGCCATGTCCCCATGCCACCCCCACACTAATCTGTGTCGCGCGTGCTACATCCCACCCATGAAACAGCGTCGCTGGGTCCAGACGCCGCCGCGAAGAAGATGACGCCGGAGGTGGAGGTGGCCAGCGCTGCCTGACACACACCTTGCAGGAGCTGCCCTCCACCACGACGTAGCCGGCGGCGCCTGCTCCATCTGTGGTCGTCGGTCGCTGCGACAGCCTAGGCATGGGCCCTGGTGAAAGGGGCAGTGGCGGCCGCGCGGGGAACTTCGGCGAGGGGGCGGTGGTGCGCCGGGCCACGGTGTGGACGCCCACGACGACGTCCCGGGTCCCGGCGATTGGGTTGCACACGCGACGCCCCTGGCGACTACCGGCGAGCTCCCTACCCGGACCAGCGCGCTCGTCTCGTGCTCCTGGTCCTGGTACGCCTGGTCTGGGCGCGGGGCGGGGCAGCAAGCGGATGGTGGGGCGCGAGCCGCGAAAGAAGGCGGCGCAGCCGGTGAGCCTCAAGCCGGGGGCGTCCTCTGAGCGGCAACAATAGCAGCCCGGTCGTCGCTGGCCTGACCGCGAGTGTGGTTCGGTGTGTGTCGCAGAACAGCTGCTCTGCTGCTGTGCGCGGCGAGGTGACAGCGGAGGGGCAGCAGAAACGCAAGATGCATAAAACTAAAACATACGCTAACTAGCTGCCTGACTTGTGGAACCTACTAGTATAGCAAGGGTATAATTGACTTGACCCTCTCTTTCTCTCTCATTCCAAGCAAGAAATTGATATTTTATTCACTCCAGTGTCCAACAGCAAATACGAACAAAGTAGCAATGTCCATCAGCAAATTTAGAATTGATCGGTGTCCGGTAGCAAATTTCACATTTCTAAGATGTCCCAAAACAAATTTGCCCGTGCGTTTGTGCCCCTGCTTGCTCTCTGTGGACTCTCTCTCTCTGCTCACGCGTCTTGTCAAAGCAGCGGGGGGCACGCACGACCGGTGGCCGGCCACGTCTGTCCGTCCGTCACCTCGCGCGCGGACGGAGGAATCTCGCGTCACAGGTAACGTACAGTATGTAGTAGTAGGCGCGGCCACAGCGCCCTGTCCCCCGGCCGCAGGACGGGAGGGAGAAGCCGGCGAGCGCGGCCGCCGGGTGGTGGTCGTCCGTACGCGCGGGCACTGGTGTCCTCCCATGGCGAGTCACATAGCCAGTACGCGGCGTTGTCTAGTTTGCTAAAGTTCCTCCTTTTCCACACTCTCTCCGTCACATTAAATATACCAACAGACATATGTTCGGAATACTAAATGTAGATGAAATCAAAACTAATTACACGATTGTGATGGCATTTGCGACACGAATCTTTTGAGTCTAGTTAAGTCATGGTAGGACAATATTTAAAAGAATCGAAATTTAATTTTTGCTACAAAACGGTAAGAAGACGAAATTTTCTGACATTTCTATGGTGTCCACAGATTTCGATCTCGCTGTCAGAGTCAGGCAGCCTTGTCCTGTGAAATGGAGATGGAGAGCATTCCGATGCGGGGTACCTCTTTGCCCTTTGCATAAATTTTACTGGAGTACGGTAAGCAAGTTATTTTGGTTGTTAATGCTTGCAAAGCTCTACAATGGAGGGATCGGCAGATCATCGCGGAAAATACCGGTTATTTGCACACGAATGGACCCAACACGCACGCTTGGGTCCGTCCCGAGGGGCCAAAATACATTCTCCACCGCCCCACAAGGCCACAACCACATTTGGAGGTGCTGCTTCTACCGTCAGTGTTAGAATAAATGGGCCTAGAGCCATTTATGATAATAATGAAAGAATTAAAGCACATCCGTTTAATGCTAAAGAAAAGAGAGATATGGCCGCGCCGAGTGCTTCTGCAGCTGCGTCAAGTGATTTTGTTACTCCGCCGAGTGCTTCTGCTACTCAGTCGAGTGCTTCAGTGACTCAGCTGAGTGCTTCTGCAGCAGAGTACTACTTTCCCTGGCAGCCTCTCATGGTCTTCTCGTTCATCAGATGGATGTTAGATGGATGTCAAGACAGTTTTCCTAAATGGAGAGTTGGAAGAGGAGATCTATATGGATCAGCCGGAAGGGTTTGTAGTAAAGGGTCAAGAAGGAATGGTGTGTAAGTTAGTGAAGTCTCTTTATGGCCTCAAGCAAGCACCTAAGCAATGGCATGATAAGTTCGATATGGTGGGGGCGAAGGAGTGATTCTGTGTCTGTATGTAGATGACATACTTATCTTTGGCACGAGCCTTGAATTGATCAAGGAGGTCAAAGACTTTCTTTCTCAAAAGAGATTAAAGATTTGGGAGAAGCTGATGTTATTCTTAACATAAAGCTGATAAAGGGAGAAAATGGTGGGGTGACTCTGTCACAGACTCACTATGTTGAGAAGATGCTAAGTCGGTTTGGCTACAGCAATTCTAAAACTGCACCAACTCCGTATGATGCTAGCTTGGTTCTGAGGAAGAACCTGAGAATAATGGTGGATCAGCTGAGGTACTCCCAGATCATTGGTTCATTAATGTATATGGCTAGCTCCACGAGACCTGACATTGCATATGCAGTTAGTAAACTGAGCCGATTTGTTTCACTGGGCAGTGAACACTGGCGTGCTCTCGAGCAGGTAATGCGTTATCTAGTGGGCACTATGAACTATGGCATTCACTATTCCGGAGATCCCAAGGTCTTGGAGGGTTATAGTGATGCAAACTGGATCTCTGATGTTGATGAGTTAAAAGCCACAAGTGGATATGTGTTCAGACTTGGAGGTGACGCTGTTTCCTGGAAGTCTTGCAAGCAGACCATTTTAACTAGGTCAGCAATGGAAGCAGAACTCGCGCATTGGCACCGCCACCGTAGAGGCTGAGTGGCTTCGTGAACTCCTAATGGACTTGCCGATAGTTGAAAAACCGATACCGGCAATCCTAATGAACTGTGATAATCAAACGGTGATTGTCAAGGTGAAAGGATAACATGAAGTCATCCAGGCATGTTAAGAGGCGGTTGAAATCTGTCAGAAAATTGAGAAACACCGGTGTCATAGCTTTGGATTACATCCATACGTCTAAGAACCTGGCAGATCAATTTACAAAGGGTTTATCACGTATTGTGATAGATCATGCTCTATGGAACTGGGCTTGAGACCCACGTGATTTTTTCCACAGTGGTAACTTGCTTATGTGATCGGAGATCCCGTGAATTAAGATGATGAAACAAGCTATGGTTTGACTGAGAGAAGAGAACCTTTGAGATGGCTCAGATCATGGAAAAGATGCATTTATCTTCAAACCTGTATGGCAGGCTGGTATTTATACCTTAATGTGGTCCAAGTGGCTTTCATGAAACAAGGAAGTTGTTTCTTTGAAGCAAAGACATAGTCCTATAGTATGTCTTGAAGGAACACACCTAATGAGTATCGACTACTAGTCATAGTCTATGAGAATTGGGTGATCTCTAGAAAACTCATGAAGAGGCACGGAGTGTGACCCATAAGCTCCAACCCGCGGGGATGCTATGTGCAGCCAAGTATCAGTAAAGGGCTCTAGCCAAGCTTAGATGCACAAAACTGTCAATTCAAGGCATAGTCTATTGTTCAGTTGCAAATAAGTGTAACTTGAGTTCCTAGTGGATGTTCAACTTAACAGTCTCCAACGTAGTACTGGTATATTGAAAACAATAGGGAAGATGAGAGCATTTCTAATGTGGCTTAAAATTCTTGGTGGGGATTGTTAGAATAAATGGGCCTAGAGCCATTTATGATAATAATGAAAGAATTAAAGCCCATTCGTTTAATGCTAGGGAAAACAGAGAGATATGGCCGCGCCGAGTGCTTCTGCAGCTGCGCCAAGTGATTTTGTTACTCCGCCGAGTGCTTCTGCTACTCAGTTGAGTGCTTCAGTGACTCAGCTGAGTGCTTCTGCAGCAGCGTTTGCTAGTGTCGTGTCAAGTCTAGTTGAGATGAGACGAGCAGGTTGTGCAGTGTGGTCGGTTAGTCAGACGGATGGACGGACGAACGGACGTGATGTGTTGTGGGGCGGGAGCATCTTTTTGTTGTTAGCTGTTGGAGAGGAATAATAGTGCTTTAAACCGCGACCATTACTAGACCTTAACAACAGCGCCTTAAACCATGACCGTCACTGCATGAGGCGCATTAACCATGAGCATTAACCATGACGTCCAGGTTCATTCCCCCACGCCTGCTCGCCTATATAAGTCTCCCTCCTCCTGCTGCTCAGTGAGCTAATTTCACCTTAGGTACTCCTGTTTAGGAGACCTTTCCCTCTCTCCCTCTGTTTGCTGCTTCCTTTCGCATTCCCATCGCTTGCACCGCACGCACGGTACAGGCGAGAGCAGAGCCTCCGGAACCTCGCCCTGCTGCTGAGATCCTGCTCGGGATAGGCGGGCGATAAGGTTTTTGAGGAGCGTCTTCACGCGACTGCTCGCTCCCGTATGACTACTTCATCTACAGCGGGTCTGCACTGCGATCATCTGCCTGCATCGACTGTGTACGACTACATTGATTGAGGTCACTCATAATGGGTGATAACAGAAAATCGGGTGACGCCGTCACCCAATCTTCCACAGGGTACTCTCTCAAATCAATGTTCATGTTTATTGGTTGTATAATCATGAATATTGTTATGTTTAATTGTTGTTTAAACATACACACATGCACATGGATTGTTTCACTCACCGTAACATTGAAATGTCTATTAAATTTTGGAATTAAAATATACCAAAACATTGCCTATCATCTAACAATCCAAAAACCTTATTATGTTGATAGGACTATGCTTGGTGCAACTAGCTTTGCGAATGCAATTAAACCGAAGCCTTTTGATGGTTCCAACTTTAAGAGATGGCGTGAATTGGCCTCCTTGTGGCTCACTTCCATGAACGTGATGTATGTCGCCACCGGAAAAGCCCCCGAGGGTGTCTCGGAGGAGAAACTCAATGCGAATGATAACCTGTTCCGGGGTGCCATCATTAGCGTCCTAGTTGATAACTTGGTGGATACCTATCTTTAGAGGAAGACAGGGAAGGATATTTGGGAGGCTCTTGAGGCTCAGTACGGAGCTACTGACGCCGGCGGAGAGCTGTATGTAATGGAACAGTTCCTAGACTACAGGATGGTTGAAGACCGTTCTATGGTGGAACAGGCCCATGAAGTACAGGCGCTGGCTAAAGAGCTTGAAAACTATAGCAAAGAGGCCCCATGTGTGTTGCCTAACAAGTTTGTGGCAGGAGCAGTTATCACTAAGCTGCCACATTCTTGGAGGGATTTTGCTACCTCTCTAAAACACAAGAGAAAGGAATTCACTTTTGATGACCTTATTGTGACTCTTGATGTTGAAGAGAAGGCGAGAGCAAAGGACACATGTGAAAAGGCAATAGTCGGCTCCTCAAGCGCAAACTTTGTGCAGAGGGGCATGTGGCTGGTGGCTGATGGTTGGTGTTTGGTTTGTCTTTGAGAGAAAATCTACCGCCGGGCCGGTTGCCGATGGCTGGTTTGTTCTGAGAGAAAAGTACTGCTGGCTGGTGGCTGATAAGCCAAACGAACAGGGAGAAGAGAAGCTGGCCGGAGAATGGTGTTGACCTGTATCAGTGATGGACTTTCTTTTTTTATGCTGCCAGTTATTGGCACCAACAATCATGGTTTTTATGCGTCGGTTACCGCGATTTATATTGTGGTTACCGTTTAAACCGCCGTTTAATGGTTGCGGTTCCGAGCGGTTTGAACTGCTAGGGTTTTCAAATTTTGAAATTAAAAAATCCCAAAAAATCCTTCAAGTTGCGATGATGCTAATGGTGTCAATTTTTTTAAAAAAATTATTTCATTTAGCATATTCACGAGCATTAGAAGTTAAATTAAAAAATAAAAAGGAAAAAACAGCCGACCCATTAAGGCCCACATCGGCCCAAATGATTTGGGTGGGGGTTGGGGGGTTGTCAAAATCAAAATATTTGTTTCTGGGGCACCGCAGCACCGCTACCCGCCTCCCTCACTCCTCCTTTCCCCTATCCGCAGCACCCCAGCGCCCGTCCGCCGCCGACCGTGGAGCCGCCCGGAGGCAGTGGTAAGCCGCGCGCACACCGGATCTACCGCCCCTTCGAAGGTAAGCCCCTTTTAGGTAGTTTTTAATGTTGATACGAATGATTTCATGTAGTATTTAGGTTCGTGTGTATGAATGATTTTGGTAGAATTGATATAGGTTATTATATGACTTAGTTAGGTTTGATTTAGGTGATTATATGGCCTATGTAGGTACTTTGACTTTGGTGTAGTGTATATATATGAGTTGTGTGTATTATGAGACATTGTAATTTAGGAAGGTTTTATTTACGTAGATTTAATTTATGGGATTGATATGTTTTTGTTGTCAATTTTGTAGGTAGACAATGTCAGGCAGACCGCAAGATGTTGTATGAGAACATGGTGACAATCTTTATCATGGATTTCAATGCAAGTATTGTAATCAAGTGAAAGGAGGAGGTGGTGCAACTAGATTCAAACAACATTTGGCTGGGAGGGGGTCGTTGGTTGTCCATTGCAGGAGTGTGCCGCCAGATGTGCAGCAGTATTTTCAGCGTGACTTGGAGAGAGCTAAGAAGGCAACTGCTGACCGGACGCGAGAGAGGTCAAAACGGGAGGAGGTTGCAGCAGGGGAAACAATCCCAGTGGTGAATATGATGAGGAAGAGATGCAGCAGCGGGAAACAATCCCAAATGAGGGTCTTTCCTTTCTTACGTTGAACTTTTATTGAGTTGTATCAATTTATTTGTATTTGAATTATCAAGTCACTTATGGAACTATGATATTTTTGTGCACACTTAATATTATTGTGTTTGGTGTGGTATTTTTATGCATAACTATAACTTATTGCTTTGGTGTGGTATTTTACACTACTATGTGTCAACCTCATGCAAAAATTTCATTTATTTCATACTAGAGGCCCAATTTTCTGTCACCGGTTTAAATTCAAACCAAAGCAGTTTCAATTCATACCGCCGCGGTAAATCGTACAAACTGCCTAGTAAGCCACTGTGAACCGTTTGTATAAGCCATTTTGATTTGAAATTTGAATTCGACCGATTTTTAGTGGTTTGAATTTATACCGCCGCGGTAAGCCACTACCACTGTGCGGCGGTTTAATCCTACCGGTCGCATAAAAAAACCTGCCAACAATTGGCTTCGACAAGCAAACTGTGAGTTGCCACTTGCCCACTTGCCAAAAAAAGAGAGTAAGACTAAGGAACTCTTAGCCATGATAATAAGCATGGTAAAGTTAATGAAATAATATACTCCCTCCGTTCGCGAATACATGTCGTTCCCGACCACTTCGACGAAATTGAGGCTGTGAAGTTACGATTTTGCCCTTACTCATTCCACCTTCGCAATTGAAAAAAAACACCATTGACTCCTCCCGCTCAGATCTGTGAGTGCCGCCGCCGTCGGTCCTCCCGATGGGGTCGCCAGTCTCGTGCTCCTAATGACAAAATGTTTTGTGAGGCTGCTAAGCAGCATGGGTTTGACATCATACATGTCTGTCAATAAGCAAACTCACATGATCTCAGTGTCTTGGATTTAGGCTTCTTCAACACTATTCAGTCAATTCAGTATAAAACAACATCCAGAACAACTGAAGAGCTTGTAGTTGCTGTGAATGAGGTGAGAGGTCTGAACCTGTTACTTTTCCTTCGCAATTACTATTGAAAATGAAATGAAAATGTTCTGAAATATATCAATATTGTGGATCAATTTTGATTGTTATTCGATGCGCCAAGCAAATAGAATTTTCTTGACCCTCCATGGGTGCATGAAGGAAGTTATGAACAATCTAATATGAGCTTTAGCAATTCAAGCAACCATATTTTTGCAAAGCTAGCAATCCATCATCAGTGTACATATCTTGTAGTTGCAATTCCTGCAAGAAACATCCAGCGAGTAGAGTAGCATAAATGTACACGAGATTGGCTACAAATTGGATCGATGCAAGAGTTGCGGCACGACCTTGACGCACACCTCGCCGTAGACAGCGTGCTGGACGACGCACGACAGGCGGGACCCCGACGATGGCCTCCTCCTCGGCTCGAGCTTGAGATCCTCCTCTGGGGCGCTCTCCTCCCCCCGGCGCGGCGGACCGGCCTCCACGCTCCCTCCTCCTGGCGCACCATCCCCTGCTCCTGCTCCTGCTCCGCTTCCGCCATGGCGTTGATTGTGACTCGTCATCGCTTGTTGGATATAGAGCTGGATAAATATGATTGTGACTCGTCATCTCGCTCGACTATGGTTTGGCTCGTTGCGTTTTGTTAACGCGTGGAGCTGAAGTTTGTAACTCGTTACTTTTCTGAATTTAGTATTTCCTGCAACTTAATGTTCCAATAATTCAGCCTGTTCGGTTGGCTGGTGGCTGATGACTGGTGCTGATTTGTTCTGAGAGAAGAGTACTACTTGCTGGTTGCTGGTGGCTGGTTTGTTGTGAGAGAAAAGTACTGCTGGCTGGTGGCTGATAAGCCAAGCGAACAGGGCGCTTGTAAAGGCAAGTAGTAGTTTGCTCTGGTCGGCTTTGGAAACTTTCTCGGTTCAGCAGCTCCTATGCTTATTTGTTGTAGGATTTATTTATTTTGAGAGAAAAATATTGTCGACTGATTTGTGGTGCTCAAGACGCAGAAAGAAGAGAAGTCGAACAGATCTAACACACCAATGATGTGGTCGTCTCCTCTATTTTGTTTCAAAATGCACGTGATGAGAAAAAGAGCAGAAAAATAATGTGAAAAACGTATTGGATATAAATATGGTATTTTTTTGGTTGACGACAAGATGTTCGGTTGGGCCGTGGTGATGGTGATGTAGTCTTGGTTTGTTACGAGAAGAAAATCTTCTTTGGTGATTCCGGTCAGTTCTTTGTGGCTGATTTGTTCGAGAGAAAATCTACTTGACCCGTGGTTGATAAGCTGAGGGAACAGGCTCTGCCGGTTGAATGCTGGCGACTCGTTCCCTCGTTCGTCTAGCTTGGCTCGTTGCATTTTTTAACGCGTGGAGTTGAACTTTTTTAACTTGTTACATCTAACGAGCTAGCTGACTAGCTCACGAGCCCAAGAGCCGCGTCGAGCTGCTTAAGCCGAGCCGAGTTGCATTTTCACGCTCATCTCGTTATTAGCTGTGTCAATCTAGCTCATTACGCAAATGAGTCCGACCGAGTTGATTCGAGCCGAGTTGGCTTGATATCCACCATTAGTTGGATGGAGTGTGAACAAACATAGATATTTGGTATAAAAGATGCAACACGTACCGTAGAAAATGAAAAATCCTCCCACGAGGTTGGAGTTTATGCACCATTTCTAGAAAAGTTCGTTTGCGTTGGATTCAGATTCGGAGATACCAAAACCCTTGTTCCAAAGGTTTCGTTCATATACTAGAAGAAAAGGAACACATTAATCTTCTTCTCAAAGAAACGGAAACTGCAAAGGTTTAAGACGCCTTAATAAGAAACGGAAACTGCAAAGGCTCACTAAGAAAAGAACACATTAGGGCAGTCCCAATGGACAATTTCTATGGACAATGTCCAAGAGAGAAAAGGACTCATTAATATCTAATAGAAACCATCCTCTCCAACCCATAGTTTCTATATTAATGACAATGCAAAGCTTAACTTAAATGCAGCACAAAATTAAGATAGATCAACTGTGGCAATTTTTTTCTGAAACGACCTGACCCCATGATAGTAGCCAGCATATGTTTGCAAAACACACCATGATAAAGAAACGACAAACTTGTTGCATTCTAACACACTTTCCAGAAACCATATCTTATCCAATAGCAACTCATATATATGTTTCCAGAACCATATATCATTTATTAGTAATAGCAATCTAGAAATAAAGATATTAGGTAGCCTCATCCATCATCATGTGTCATATACATTTCATCGAAGATGTAGTGTGCCCTTCCTGCCATGGGGGCTTCAATTGCATTTGGCAACACACAAAATCGTGAAGCAAATCGAACGTCTTGAGGAGTAAATCGGAGAGGGCGACCGCCTGTTGATTGCTATGGAGTAGGAATAGTACCGTGGTGCGCCAATCGTCGAGGTGAGCCGCCGTGCTCGTGTGCTGACCGCAGTTGCACGCGTTGCCGCTGAGCTCCTGTGGTGGCCGCGCTCGCCGTCGCGGTGCTTTCGTGCTTGGCCGGGTTCGCTCACTGCCCGCATTACCCTGTGTCGCCGCTGTGCTCGCGTGCTGGCCATGCTCATCCGCGCGCCCGGCCGAGCTCGTTCTGGCCATCAGTCATGGTTCCTCTGCGTCGCCGATTCAGGAGGGGCGACCGACGGAGGTATCAATAGCGAAGTAGCGCGAGCTTCTTGGGAGGGATAGCCGACAGGAGGGCGTGGAGACTGCTTGCTTGACGGTGGCGGCGGCGCACGGGATCGACATGGAAACCACCGGTTTCTTCCCAATGGCATTTGCCTGGTTTCCATGAGCATGGGGGCTAGTGTAGACGCTGTTTCCCCCACAAGAAATCGTTTCTTCATTTTAATTCCTTTGCCACATCAGCAAAAAGCTAAGTTGTCCATATAATTAACATATAGAAACCGCTATAAATATACTGTTGGGACTGCCCTTAATCTCTCTATTTTCAATCTCTATATGATCTTCAAGAGGCTCGACAGCAATAATTTTGGCACACCTCTCTCGTGTCCTCTGTGCCGCTGCCACGCGAGATCACGGAGCGCAATGATCACACCCGTTCGCTTGGCTTATCGGCCACCGGCCCAGAAGATTCTTTTCTCTCACAACAAACCAGCCACCAGCAACCGGCCGAAGAAGCGGTACTCTTCTCTCGGAACAAACCGGCACAGCCATCGGCCACCGACCAACCGAACGGTAGCCGTCGTCAAGGGCATGGCAGGGATCATTGCGGTCGACGGATGATCGGGGCCCAAAAGGTTTAAATAGGGATGGATTCGGATGTCTGGAAATCCGAATTCGTATCTGCTAAAAACGTTAATATGGATATCCGTATTCGTTTTCGTTTTTAATATGGATGTATTCGAATATGATTTTCAATATTATCCAAATTCGACATTATCCGAAATATCCGACAAAAATCTGACATATCCGACATTATTCGTATCCGCAAAAGTAAAGTACCCATAGAAAACATATAAAATTTATTTATATTACTAAATACTAATTACAAATGATGTTAATTTTAGTATTTCTAGTAAAATAATTATTGACAGTTAACTATTGAAAATTATAAATATATATATATATGACAACTAACTAATTATGCTAACCTAATATTACTAAATTATATAATGGTATTTTTTAATTAATTTTGATGTGTCTAATCATAGTAATTTTAAATACATTATATTATTTAGCACATAATAAATTATATTTAAATGTATTTATGTACTTATTTTTACTTATAAAAGATGTTTATATAGTTACAAAATTACTTATTTTATATTTATTGTCATATATTAATTAATTAATATGTTATTTGCAATAAGATATCTATTATGTATAATGATCATAATTTACTCTCTACTTGTAACATGATTTGATCAATTATAAAACCATCGACAAATGATATTGATACTCATTATGACTCTATGTTGTAAATCGAGTAAGTATTCGAATGTGAATCCGAATTCGAAATATCGGTTTTGTATTCGTATTCGATAATATTCGTATTTGTATCTGAAATCGAAATAAAATATGGCAAATAGTGACATCCGAATTCGTATCCGTGTGTATCTTAGGTTTAAAGCCTACGCACCGCACCATCCTCCTCCTGGCCTACCCGCGCGCGCCCACACAGCACGGCAAGAGCAAAGGCTTGCTTGAGTGCCAGTGCTTCATTTCATTCGGCAACATGGACAGCCTATGCTACCACAGCAGCAGGCCCGGGTCCTTTTGCGATGCAATGATTCAGTGCACCCTAGAAAAATGGCCCTCAGGAATCTCGCTCGTGCCGGCACCCAATTCTTTTGACCACGCTTTTGCTTACATTTGACACTAGGAGAAGTCTCCAACAGTGGAGCTAATCTTTTTAGGTCGGTAATAAAAAGTTACAGTAGATGTTAAATATAACCCTCCAAGAATAGAGATGGCACCAGCTTCCATTTACAATCTTATCCCTCACTGTTGCTAAAAATGTGGTGATAATAATTGCCTCTTTTTTAGTAAATTGTGACCGTGACACACGACAACTTGCTAGGTGAGTATAGATTAGCCCACTAACTTATAATATACTCAATTTACAATAACTTATCGGGTGGGTGCAGATTGGTCTAACAACTTATAAAATATTCAATCTAATACAATAGGGAAATTGGTCTCCAGCACATCCTCAAAGGATGGATTGGTATGAGACACACTCAAATTTCTGATTTTGTGTGCTGCACACTGTGAAATTATGTCTTTGCCTCCAACACATCCGAACACAAAAAAGTACTATTACGCCCTCCTAAAGCCGGACCCACCCGTCAGCTTTCTCCCTCTCCTCCTACACCTTTCCTCTTCGCTTCCGGCGATCGTGCCTGCGGCTGGCGCATGGAGCTTCCCGGGGCCACAGGCTCACCAGCGCCGCCCCCAGGTCAAGCTCCATGCACGGAGGGAGGCCAATGCCGCGGGCACGCCGTCGCTTCACACGGGTCGTGCTTCCCGACCACAAAGTCGTGAGCACGTCGGCGCCGCATTCGAGATCGAGGCCTCCCACACAGAGGATGAGGCCATGGGTTCGCCGGCGGCGCCTCCCAGGCTCGAGCTCCCCCCGCGGGGACGTAGATTAGGGGAGATGGGGTCGCGGGCTCGCCGGCGGCGCCTCCTGGAGTCGAGCACGAGTTCCCCCACGGGGAGGCTGAGCCGCAGGCGCACCGGTGCCGCCCTGGGGTCGAGGTCACCCGTGCGGAAGTTAGCACCGTGGTCTCTCTGATGCCGCCTTATAGGGTTGGGGCTCATGTAGCGGTCGGAGCTTCGCTACCCACCGCTTCCACAGATCCTGCACGAGTGATGGCTCTACCACCGGCCAGCCATCGAATTTTGCTGGGATCCCGCCACCAAGAAGGAGATCTGGACTGCAGCTCGACGGGGATAGCAGAACCGGCAGCCGAAGGCCAGCAGCACCGCTTGCGTAGGAAAGCAGGAAGCGCGGCGACAACTGGACGACCGGGGGCAGGGCGGTGAGTGCGCTGGCCAAAGCTGCCTTGCTGTCAGCCATCTCCTCACGCGAATCGGGTGGTGCGCTGGGGAGAGATTTGGAGATGAAAGCGAGAGTGGCAAGGCGAGAGCTGGGTTCTGGTAGGCTCGCCAGCGTCGCCGCACAACCAGGTCTTCGGCCTCGGGGCATGTCCAAACATGAGGAGAGGGAGAGAGCTGACGAGTGGGCCCAACTTAGGAGGGTAAAATAGTCTTTTTATGTGTTGTGGTGTGTTGGAGACAAAGATACACATGTAGGGTGTGCAGCACACAAAATCAAAATATAGAGTGTGTCTCACACCAAACCATCCTTTGAGGATGTACTGGAGACCAATTTCCCAATACAATAACTTGATAAACGGTCGCAAACTGGTCTATGAACTTGTAAAGTACTTAACTTAGCTCCAAATCGATGCATATGCAATCAAAATGTTATCACAAACAATATATTTATAATATGAAATTAGAGTATATTCACATTAAAATGAGTTATTCTAACATATTTGGTGCTTAGAAAATTATTGTTATGTCTTTGTTAACTATTTTTATATAAAAATATTTTTGATTAGGAATATTTTTAATTTCATATTCAATATTGATTTCAAGTTAGCTAAAAAAATCTAATATGCTAATACTTACTAACATTTAATATCTTTTAGAAGTCTGATATAAATATTTTTGAAGCCTTAGTTTAAAAAGAAAAAATAAGCTAAAAGAACGGAACCAGACGTGCCTTTTTAAAATTGTTGAAACGTGTAGAAGGAATCGAGGGTCATCGGGTCCCTCGGTAAGCTAATAGCGTAATTCTAAAATTTGATTCAATTTTAATCAATGAACAAATAAGTGATGCACACACCAACTTTGATTGATTAAAAAATATTGATTGTAAGAAAATTTGAATGTTATCTTACTTGTTTAATATGCTGTCATTTGTAAAGTTGGACCAGAAGTGCACAAATTTGCCTATTCATGCACTGGATTGAGCATTTTACACAAGTTTTTAGACCAATGTGCACCTACCTTTCAAATTGTTGTATTGAATCGATTATTTTACATACTTTTAGACCAATTTGCACCCGCTAGACAAGTTATTGTAGTAAATTGAACACTTTACAACTTGTTGGACCAATCTGTGTTACATCATCTTTGGTAAAATACTAACATGCATAGTAACACCTAAAGAGACGGTAACATTCGAGATGCTCTCAGGTAAAGGTTTAGACATTATGATGTTTGGTAACACGATAACACCCAAAGAACGGTACATACACGATAACACTCAAAGAACGGTACATAGGAGATGTTCTCAGAAGGGAGGAGACCTCCAAAACTAGGGAGAGGTTCTTATGCACTGTTATGTGGACTTAATCGCGATAGGCTCACTTGGCGGTGACTCAACGGGAGAGAGCACAACACAACTGCTGAGGATCTCGTTCCCCGCCGTAAACCGAAGAATCCAGAGAACTCTGGTAAAGCACAGGGTAACGTTCCAAGGAACTGTAGCCTCATCATGGCAAACCTCTACAGTTTAAGGCCCAGTTGGAGCCAGGCGTGCTTAATGATGGTAATCCATGAAGCAGATTAATCTAATCCCTCGAGCGACCATCATTGCTGCTCTCTCTTGCCATGCCTGCCGGTCCCCAGCAGATTGTAGAATTCGGCGTCCTGGTACGAAGCAAAGAAAGCGCCACGAAATCCAGAGGGGACGGATCCGCCACTCGGCAACAGCTACCGCCGAATATACAAATACCGTGAGACTAAACTTTTATCCCAGCATGAATTTTTTGTACAACTTGTTTTTACCCTTTTTTTAAGTCACACTGTTAGGCACCAAATAGAAATGGCAACATGTTACTGTTAGTGTAGTATTATACTGTTAGATCTTAAGCACTTAACTAAACATAAACACCGGTAGCTAATCACTTCGGGTAGATACTTAATGATTACGGATAAGGAACTTAACCACCTAGATCTAGATCTACTACACCTAAAACAACTACTAAAGAAACGAGAGGGAGAACGAGGGGGCGCGGACCATCCGGGTTCGAGGGGAGCGCCGAGTCGGATGCCATCTCTTGCGTCGGGGTCGCGGGGGGCGGCGCGGGTTGACGTAGAGGTAGCGGTGCGGGCTCGGGGACGACGGGATCTCGAACTCTCCGGTCGAGCGTCGGGCGGTGGCACCGGGTGCGCCGGATCCGGGGAGGAGGGACGCGGTGGCGGCGGTGCGGTGAACCTCGTCTTGCGAGCCGTGGTCCCCACCCCCCCTCTTTATAGCACCGTGCGACGGGGGCCCACCAACCATGGATTGGTTGGGCGCCCCCGACCGTGGCGCGGGATCCAACCCGTTACGGCCTTTGGGCCGTAACGGTGAAGAGATCGAACTAACATTCTCCCTCTCGATCTCTTCTACAACATTCACTTAATCTCGAGTCCTTTACTTGACATCCATCTCATCACAAATAAACATATTGAGCATGGGTCATCTAAATTGTAATCACAACCAGATTAACCGGCCACAATACACTTATCCATTTTGATAGGATCTTAACATGGGCCCAGTCAGGAATCATAGGCTTTCCCTTAAACCCATACGGCTAAGTGTTCTCCGAACACATTGGGTGGTAAGCCTTTTGTGAGCGGATCCGCTAACATTTCTTTAGTGCCTAAATGCTCCAGACTTATAGTTTTATCCCGGACTCTGTCTTTCACCGCATAGAATTTTATTTCTATCGGTTTGGTAGCATTACTTAACTTGTTGTTGTGAGCATAGAATACCGCTTTGGTTTATTATCGCGGTACAAGCTTGTAGTGGTTTGTGAATACAATCCACTACTCTTAAGTCGGTATAAACTTCTTTAGCCACATCACCCGTCCCGTTGCCTCATAACGAGCAATGAACTCTGCATACATCGTAGATGTTGCAACTAGTTCTTGTTTTGAGCTTCTCCACGAAATAGCTCCTCTCGCGAGAGTGAATATATATCCCGACGTGGATTTTCTATCATCCCTATCTCCCGCATAATCGGCATCGAGTACCCTTTTATCTCTAGGGAATCGGACCTTCTATATGTTAGCATTAAATCTTTCGTGCCTTGTAGATATCGAAAAGCCTTCTTTACCATCATCCAGTGATCCTTTCCTGGATTACTTTGATATCTACCAAGCACTCCCCGTAACAAATGCTAAATCAGGGCGAGTGCACACTTGTGCATACTGTAAGCTACCAACTGCTGAAGCATATGGAACCATTTTCATTTGATAGATCTCATACTGGTTCCTTGGACATTGGTAAAGTCCAAACTTATCGCCCTTTACTATAGGAGCGGGTGTGGCTCTACTCGCATGCATATTATATTTCTTTAGTACCTTTTCAAGATATGCCTTTTGCGATAATCCTAAGACCCCCTTCTTCCTATCTCGATGAATCTCAATGCCTAAAACATATGAGGCTTCACCAAGATCTTTCATATCAAATTTTGAAGACAAGAACTTTTTCGTTTCCTGTAGTAGTCTAACATCACTACTAGCTAGTAGAATGTCATCCACATACAGTATTAGGAAAATGAATTTCCCATTCTTAAACTTTGCATAAACGCGAGTTGTCCTCAACATTTGCCTTAAAACCAAATTTTGTGATGGTCTCATCAAACTTTAGATTCCACTTGTCTAGAGGCTTGCTTTAAACCATAAATGGATTTTCTTAAACGACACCCTAAATGTTCCTTCCCTTTCACAACAAAACCTTTGGGTTGAGTCATGTATACATCTTCATATAAATCTCCATTCGAAATGCCGTCTTAACATCCATCGGTGTAATTCCAAATCATAGTGCGCCACCAAAGCCATTATGATCCTAAAAGAATCCTTACACGAGACCGGAGAGAATGTCTCATTGTAATCTATCCCTTCTCTTTGCGTGTATCCCTTAGCCACAAGCCGACCTTTATACTTTTCTATATTCCCTTTGGAGTCATATTTTATCTTGTAGACCCATTTGCGGCCCTCTTGTTTTGGCTCCTTTAGGAACTTCCTCTAAGTCCCAAACTCTGTTGGTACTCATTGACTTCATTTCATCTTCCATGGCTTCTTGCCACTTCGATGCATCAGGACGACTCATAGCTTCTTCATAAGAAGTAGGATCACCTTCTATGTGAATTTCTTCACATTCATAAACTTCATAATCGTCGGGGATAGTCGACTTTCGACTCTTGATGACCTCCTCGGAGCCTCTGAATCGGCTCTTCCCGCACTTGGGGCTGTTGTGTTTCTTCGGTGCATCGGTTGTACTTGTAGGATTACGGTGAACGGTTTCCTCATTTACTTCCACCGATGGCACGGGTGTACTAACAACGGGTTCCGGTACCACGATGGGTTGCACCGTGGCTATCGAACAACGGGCGGCTCAAAATACGGTTCTTCAACCATCGGAGTGGGTGCGCACACCCGCTTTTCTTCAAGATCAACCTTTCGAACTCGCCTTGCTCCCTCGATCATTTCATCCTCTAGAAAAACGGCGTGTCTCGTTTCCACGAACCTTGTATGTCCGGTAGGGCAAGTAGAAACGATATCCTTTAGATTTTCCCGTGTAGCCAATGAAATGGCAACTCACCTGTCTTGGGGTCTAACTTCCCAATATTTGGGTTGAAAACTTTAGCCTCTGCTGGACATCCCCACACACGCATATAATTCAAGGAGGGTTCCCTACCCGTCCATAACTCATATGGTGTAGTAGGTACTGACTTACTAGGTACTTTATTTAGAATGTGAGTGGCGGTTTTTAATGCCTCCATCCACAAACTAATCGGTAATGTCGAGTAGCTTAACATACTTCTAACCATATCCATCAAGGTACGGTTCCTTCTTTCGGCTACTCCATTCTGCCGAGGTTCACCCGGTGTACTATCTTGGGCAACTATGCCATTTTTCCGTAGAAACCTTGCAAAAGGTCCGGGAACTTGGCCATACGGGGTGTGTCGACCGTAGTACTCCCCACCTCGGTCGGACCTCACCACCTTAATCTTTAAGTTGTCTTGATTTTCAACTTCGACCTTAAATATCTTAAATTTCTCAAGCGCTTCGACTTCTCCTTAATTGGATAGATGTACCCATATCGAGAATAATCATCCGTGAATGTAATGAACGAATCAAAACCATCCACGGACGCCACGGGGAATGGACCACAAATGTCCGTGTGGATTATCTCCAACACTCCTGTGCTTCGCTTTGCGCCTTTCTTAATTTGTTTAATGAACTTGCCTTTAATGCAATCTATGCATTGTTCTAAGTCATTAAATTCTAACGGCGGAAGAATTGATTCCTTAACTAAGCGTTCCATCCTTCCCCTCGAAATATGGCCTAAGCGACAGTGCCATAATTTCGATGATACGTTATCAATTCGCTTCCGCTTCTTGCTTACATTCGTAGATGATTCAACATTCGCATTTTCACACACAGAATCAACACATTCAGAGCAATCATCATGAATAGCCAACATATAAAGTTTGTCTTGTCGGATGGCAAGACCCACAATATCATTATTTAACTTAATAGAACAATGTTTTGCATTAACTGACACTCAAACCCATTGTCTGCTAAACATGAAACTGAAATTAAGTTGCGACTCAACGATGGAACATAAAGAACGTCATGAAGCAGAAGCGTGAAGCCGTCCTTCAACTTGATGGGGAGATCACCAATGGCTTCAACTTCAGCCTCGACGCCGTTCGCAACCTTAATTGTTCTTGCTCCTCTTGTTAGGATTCCGGTTGTAGTCATACCACGCATAGAATTAGCAACATGAATTGTTGCACCCGAATCAATCCACCAAGTAGATTTACTATAACTTAAGTACGGGGATTCATCTACAAATGTAATAATGTCCTCACTCTTTGACCACATGAAGTGCAACCACTTAGGACACTTTGCTTCTTCCAATGCCCTGTCTTCTTGCACCGGTGACACCGGTTTGGAGCAAACTCCATCTGCCGAGGTGGTTTCGAGGTTTAGGAGGTCGATCAATCCGCATGGTAGCTTTTCCATTTGACTTCATCTCGTCCCCGAGGAGGTGCATTGGAAGGTCCGCTTTCCGCTTGATTCTTAGCTTGAAAGTTCTTATGTGGAAAGCTTCGCTTCTGTGGCTTCTTACCATGGTTTACATAGTTAACAAGACCACCATTATGAGCCTTTAACCTTTCCTCCTCCTGGACCGACATGGCAATCAACTTGTGCACATCCCACTTATCTGGTATGGTGTTGTAGTTAACCTCAAAAGCCGAAAACTCAGGAGGCAGGGACTTAAAAATCAAATGAATGACGAACTCATTGGGAAGGACCATGCCCATCTCAGCAAGCTTGCCGTTCATGTTGCTCATCTTAAGTATGTGGTCCCTTATACCACCACCAGTGTACTTCATTGCAACCAAACTGCCAATAGTAGTGCGGCATAAGTCTTAGTGTGATGAGAGTGCTGCTTATCCACTATCTCCAAATACTCGGAGGCAGTGAGTAACTTCCCGTCCTTATCCTTTTCAGGAATGGACGCCTTAATTGCCTCTCGTCATCTTAGTACGAATGATCGCTAGACACCTCTTGTTGTCTAGATCCCACCTCGCTTTAGCGAGTTGATGCTCACTTTCCGCCTTGATATGGGCGTCTTCCCTTAATTTCCATGCATCATCGGTCTCATTTGCCTCTCGACGGGTGCACCGAGGCTCGGCGGGACGCTCCGTGGTCGGCACATACTCCATACCCGCATTAAGAATGCCAGTTTCACCAACTTGCGCCAAGCCGTGTAGTTGTTGCCGGTCAACTCAGGGATCTGACCAACATACCCAGCTTGAGCTGAAAATAAAATTCAGAAAAAAGTGTGAGAACATTTAACAATAAATATTGCATGCATCAATTTAACTTTGGTCAAAATTAATACATACAACATGCTACTACATTAATTCTATATCACCTTTGGGCAGAAAAATAGAACTAATGCATAAAACTTTAGTATATCAGGTTATAATATTGTAATTATCAGCTTTGGCCAGAAAAATAACAATATCATAACATATTCTTAAAAGAAAAAAAAACCTTCTCTAATTAAATATCCCTTTGGTTCAATTTAACTAGAGAAAATAAATCAACGCAGCGGAAAAACAAACAAATGAACAGATAAAAAACTTTAATTTCAGAAGCATTCAACTCTCTGTAAAATTTCATGAATTTATCAAAAAATTAAACAGAGATATTAACTTAAATTAAAACAGCAGAAAAAACAAGAAAAAGAATGCAAGAAATAGCTTCTGAAATTGAAAACCTTAAATGTGAATTGGCACTGTTCACGGCTTGCCGTTTCGGCCTAGCACCAGAAAACGGCCCATGGCCTACTTAGCGTGCCCGCATGGGCCCTTGGCCCAGCAGCCAATGGCTGGGCCGCCAAACCAGCCCAGCTCGCACACCCGCCTGGGCTCCTTTTAGCCCGTGCGGCCACCAGTGCACCGCCGCCGTCGATCGCCAGATCGACGGCTGAGATCGCCCCCGCCCAAATCGGTCTTGTATAAAAGCGCGGATGATTCCTGAAACCCTAGAGCCCCTTCATTTCTTCACCCCTCCCACCCGCAGCACAGCACAGGGGCCGGCGGCGGTCGCACCCTCTTTCCCCGCCGGCCGGTGGCCACGCCGGCGGCGGTGAGCGGCGCCGCCGGCCCGGCCAAAGACCGCGGCAACCCCCTCTTTCCTCTGTCCCCTGCTTTCTTCTCTCGTTCCCTCTCAAAAACTTCCACCAAAACAGGTTGAAACCGCGAGCAACAGAGAAGGAACGGCACCCATGGTGCCCGGTGGAAGAAGATGGCGCTGCTGCCGGCCCCCTCGCCGGCGCGCGCGTCCACCCCATGGGTGAGCGCGCGGTCGTCGAGCGGCCGGTGGTGGCGCCCGGCACCGGTCCTTGATGCCGACGTGGCGGCGGCGAGCATCTGCTCATACATGCCCCGCACGACGGCGTGCAAACCCGCACGGAGGCGGTGGTAGCCGGTTTAATCTTGGGGAAAAACTTGGATCTTGGGTTTTGGGATTTGGACTTGATTCGCATCGGTTTTCTTAATTTCTTCCCCTAACCCGAGTAGATCTAGGGTTAGGGTGACCTCTTATGATGCGGTTTTTTGTTTCCTTCCCCTAACCCGAGCAAGATCTAGGGTCAATTGTTAGTCAAAATAAAACTAACAATACTTAGAAACAAGATACATCGGGATCTACTAGTTCACCATAGATCACATCTAGCACATTAATCTAATGCGGAAATAAAGTGTAGGTTCGGCTATGAATACCGACGGCGGTGTTCTCCATCGCGGTGGTGTTGGCCGATTCGGCGGTGACGGAGTCGACGGCGAGAGCGACGTCGGGCTTGTAGCGTAGACGTTCCTTGAGCGTCTTCTGAGGGTATCGGTGGCCTTCAGGACGCCAACGACACTGCCCAGGACGCGGAGCTCGAGCTTCCAGGCCTTCCAGCGCTCTTAGCGATCGGTGGGTGGATTAGGGTTAAGGTTCACGTGTGGATGCACGTGAAACTCGTGTTAATCCTATTGGGGAACCGTGAGGGGTCCCCTTTTCTTATATAGGCAGCGCTGTAGACCCAGGGCCGAGCCCGATTAGACTTAGGGTTTGCCACCCGATCACGGCAAACGGGCTTTGTTAATGTTGGGCCGAATCCGAGTCTAAGGGGAAGTGGACCGCTCCCCCATATCCTCAGTTCGTCGGTTGACCGAGGTCAAACCAAAATATCCAACATTCTCCCCCCGGACCGAAAGTCAATACGACTTAAACTAAAACTTATTTCTAAACTAAAATCCCTCCTTAGTAAGTCAGCAAGTACCAGACCAATGCGTCGTCGGTAGCACCTCGGCACCTTTGGGACAACATTACCCATAGTCTTAACCGAAAAACTTTGTTGGGATACTTCTTCTTATTTGGGAGATACTAATGGCCCTGAACCAGGACCTTATCAAAGGAATTTGCCAAACCCATATTCAGGACATGTCTCTCATAAAGGGTTGGTGGTAAACCTTTGGTGAGCGGATCCGCTATGTTTAACTTAGTACTTATGTGCTCAATGCTGAGCGTGCGGTCCCGGTTTCTTTCTTTTACGATACGATACTTAAGGTCGATGTGCTTGGAGGCACCCGTTAGTTTATCGTTAGCGCAAAAGAAGACTGCAGCCTGATTATCGCAGTGCATTTTGATAGGTCTCGAGATACTATCAACAATCTTAAATCCCGGAATTAAATTCTTAAGCCACACCGCCTGCCCCGTGGCATCATAACATGACACAAATTCTGCTTGCATTGTAGATGCAGCAGTTACTCCTTGCTTATGACTTCTCCAAGAAATAGCCCCCCTGTGCCGACCAGGGCGCGGGATCCAACCCGTTACGGCCTTTGGGCCGTAACGGTGAAGAGATCGAACTAACATATACTTGCTCGGTGCGGGAGCAGGTGTGCAGTGCCCATCCGGACCTGGATGGCTGGATGCCCATCCAAAATTTGTCTGGCCTGGAACCAAAAAATTGTTGACAGCATACACATTCAGGGAAACTCAAAAAGCATGAGAATCCAAAAGTTGAGAGCTGGTTTTCATGTTGTTGACAGAGCGACACATTCGTTTGGCAGTCTACACCAAGTCAAACTCATGCAAATTTGAGGTGTGACGCAGGAATACCCGGAAATTACGATTCAGCAGTGCGCCACTTTCATCAGTTTCTGACATCGAAATGACCTTTCCCAGGGAAATCGCAACTCGTCTCGAGAATTAGCAATGGCAATTCCGCAATAACAGTCGACCAGTGTTCCTGCATGCGGTAGGTTAGTTGGTAGCTTATCAGCAAGGTTCACCCGCCGCATTTCTTGTAGCATGAAAACAAAGTTTTCTTTTTCCACCCGGAAATTTTCATAGAAAGAAATCTTGGTGTATATTGTGTAGCACATATCGAACAATCTTTTTATTTTGCTCACAATATCGGTTATAAAAACGCTAATATGGCACAGGAAAAACTACATACTACATATATTTGCACTTGTTTGAGCAAACTTTCAGGCTCTCATAAAGAGCACAATGCTGAAAATTTCAACAACTTATTCAGGGCCCACCTTTAAGGTCGAATTTGGCCACACACATTGTCGGTGTGTCACTAACAGAATTGATCAGATGAGTTGAGTTCAAAATATAAATGCTCAAATGAGTTCAAATTGTAACTACAGAGCAGCTGCATCTGTAATTTTTGACAGCACCACGGAACGAAACCAAGAACCATTTGTAGAACTTCCATGACCATTATATAGTTAGAACGGAAACCACAACATATATGCACACTGAGTTACTGGAGATTGACAACATTGATCTACCATCAGCCCACCTTGTGAAGCAAGAAGGGATGATGAAGCCACAAGCACCGCCCCTATTTGGTGGTGGCTATAAAGGCAATCATCATCATCACCATCATCTCTTCTCTTATGAAAACTATCCATAATTACTATACCTACCTTGGCATTCAAGGGAAGTCCCTTTTCTCCAAAGAAAGGCGGAAAATAAGATAAGAACAAAAGAGAAAGTGGAAAGGGAAAGGTGATAGGTTCTAGCTGGGGCTCATTTCTCATGCAGTATACTTATCCATTCATCCAGGGAATTTCAATCATGGTGAATTGGTTGGTGATGCTGACCGACGATCTGCCTTTCGGTTCACTTGATTCACACTGCTCAGAGCAGCAAGATGAAGCAACAGGTCTGGATCTCCTCCCCCACCTCACATCACTGAGCATCTGTTGGGGTTCTCATCACTGAAGATGTTGTAATTGTCAGCGTGTGAGTGCGGCGGCATTAGGTACACCATGGGGTAATGCATCGGTGGGCGGCCGTAGACGTAGTAGCCGGCGCCACCACCATGGCCGGGGTGGTGGTGGTGGCCCTGGTCGTGCGGCCCGTGCCCATGGCCATTCATCATCATCTGCTGCTGTTGTTGTTGCTGCGGTAGATCAAACTTCATCGTCGACAACATCAAAGAAAATAAATTTGAAACCAGCTCGATACCACTTGTTACAAACGATGGCGAACAAACGACGACAAGCAAAGGAATCAAACCGCGGAGACACGAGATTTAACGTGGAAAACCCCCCTCAACAAGAGAGGGAAAAACCACGGGCGCTAGCCGACAACAATTCACTATGTCGGGAGTCGGTTACAACGCCAACGGCGGCGGCTTACAAGAAGAGAATGAATCAATCTCCAATGGAAAACCCTAGCAGGTATTTATGACCCGTACCGGCCCAAGCCTACCGGCGACGGGCCTCCGCTTCGCTCCGTCAGAAGTCGGCCTTTCTCTTGGGAGACAAAATTTGGATCATAACTCAACACTAAAGACCTTCCGAGAAGATTCCCTATACGACCTAATTCATCACGACCTCAAGACTCGACGTACAAGACAAGACCTCGGTGGATTTCGGCCGAGCGCATTGACGGGATATGACAAGA
The DNA here is from genome assembly GCA_947561735.1 of Cenchrus americanus. Classification (NCBI taxonomy): domain Eukaryota; kingdom Viridiplantae; phylum Streptophyta; class Magnoliopsida; order Poales; family Poaceae; genus Cenchrus; species Cenchrus americanus. Next base: position 202,340,702 of record OX387240.1, read on the forward strand.
TGTGTAACGTAGACTTAGGTCTACCGGTGGTAACCGACCAGAGTCCGGGAACCGACCTCATCCGCCGGCCAATACAAAGCGGACGAGGCGACCCCTTGTACTCATACGCAATCCTCAAGCAATCTACACCGACAACTAGACGTAGGGTATTACTCTCTTGAGGCACGAACCAATATAAACTCGTCGTGTTCTCTCGTGTTCCGCGTACTCGTGTGCGACCTTCGAGTTCTTAGCCTTAGACTCCTCCCCACCTGTTGACGGTGTATTTTGGTGCACCTAGCATGTTCATTACACTTTGGTTTGGATTTGATTATTGAACTAACCCGCCACTAGGCACACTAATCATATAACAAGTTCATCTTTGTGCATGCATTTGGAAGTGTTGTGTTTATGTAGGAAATCATGGGCATAAAGGACGGATTCGCAATAAGTTCAAAGGAGCATTCATGGAGTCTTGTTCGTGTTCATGAGCTCGCTGAAATTACTTCCAATGGTGGTGAGGACCGAAGTGCTACGAAGAACACCCCCGGGATTGAAGCGTAAAAGATCAAACTTCATGCAAAGAGAGCCTCCATCTTGATCGCGAGGATAACGGCGTCAAAATCATCCAAGTGGAGGGGGCAAAGTAGATAAGTGCACGAGGACCCACGGAGCAAAAAGGGTGACCGAACCGGCCGAAACCGGGCACGGGGCCGGCCGGCCCCGTGCGGGCGGCCCGGCCCACTTCGGGCACCGGTTCGGTCCCGTCTTCCTTGCCCTCGAAGGATCTTCGACCCTAAAACCCCCGACGCGCCGCCAACACCGGGAGGAGGAGTTATTCGCACCGAGAAGGCCATCTACAAGCTAGAGAGAGAGGAGGAGGATCTCCGGTGGAGATCAACCACCTCGAAGGAAGCACCCTCTCGTGGAGAAGAAGGAAGACACCAGCGGAAGGGAAACCATGATCAACGGTGCCATGATCGCACCTTGATGGGGTAATCTTCTCATTCGTCCATGGGTTGTAATCGATATTGAGATGTAATCGCGCTTTGTCGGATTATCTATCTATCATCTTGTGTTGAATATACTTTAATGCTTAAAGGTTAGCTACCATGTCGTAAAGGGAGTAGAGCTCCAATGCTTCCTTGGATCCATTCAATACGCCGTGGCCATCAAAGGTCTAGTCATGAATACCTTCGCGTAGTGACAGTACGAGAGGAGGGAAAGGGCGAAACCGTGGTCACATCCCCGATAGATTAGATTGGTTTTTCATGTCTTTAAGCGATTGCATGCTCTAGTATCGTAGACCCGTGGGCGAGTGTCTTCTCTCTTGATCGTTTATCATTCTCTCTAGTGTAGTTAAGTGTTTTCTAGTATAATAGTAGTTAGGGTTTTAGTAGCTAGTGTGTCGTTGTTGATCGAACGCTTGTAATCCCCTTGCTCCGCGGATTGACAAGAACCTTGGGAATCCCGTGGTGAAAAAGGTGTGGGGTCCGTACGCTTGCGGATCGTAGAGGGATACGTCTTTTATCCGTCAACACCCACCGAACAACTAAACCACGGGGGTTAACACCCCCCGTGGGCTATCCGGATCTCACCATCCGACAATTGGCGCGCCAGGTAGGGGCTGAGTCAAGGTTCTTCGTGCAACTCAATGGCTTGGACCAACGGCGTCATCTTCCCGGATAGCATGGCGGACTTCCTCGCCAATCTCGTCGACATCCGCTTCGGCTCGATGCCCACGGAATCCACCGCTCCGGCCGCCCGCCTCGTCATCGAAGGCAACACCGTCTCTACCGACCAACAGATCGAAACGGATCTATCATCAGAAACCCACCCACCCACTCCTAGCGACACGATCACGGGATCGATCGTGTCGAGGGCATGCTCTCCGACACGATCAAGATCCGCGAATGCGTCAAACGCCCTCGCGTGACTTCATCGCCCTCCAGCATGCCTCTCGGCTTGCGCAACACAGCTCATGTGGCATCATGCTACATGAAACGCAAGATCCAGATCGAATCTGGACCCAAGACCCAAGATCATGGAAGGCTGCAGGAGTCATCTCGACGAACCCCGCCCTATCCACGAGAACTCCAAACACACCGCACGTCGGTGCCGTGTCCTCGAGAAGTTCCGTCGACCTCTCACTGCGGCCCACCGCCGCCCGGCCAAACCGAGAGACATCTCCGGATCGCCTCGCGTTTCGGATTGCCCACACAACCATCTCCCCGAACTATCCGGAGAGGAGTTCGAGACCCTAGATCGCCGGATCTTGGTCGTCTCTGCGGATGTACCACCGCAAGATGGAGAAACAGATGAACAACGTCAAGAGCGTGAGAACACTAATGCTGTCAGAGCTATCCGACGACAACAAGATATTGCTGCTACTGCCCAGGTGCAGGCCAACAACCAGGACAATAACCGCTCAACGCGGGACAAGTCAACGCCAAAGCCGGACAACAAGCACCGCGACACTAGCCGCCCCTCGAGCGGTGGCGCCACGATGACCCACCTCGTGCCAATAGACTACGTGCGTGAGACCTCCTCAAAGACTTCAAGCGTGACGGACTCGAAGTTTATAACTCGCCGCAAACCAATTTGGGAGTCACTCTTGCCTTCCTAAATCACCTCGAAGATTCTTCAGCTGTTCGACGTGTCTAAGCTAACGTTCGCGTCGCCGCCGCACAAATTGAAGAAAGAGGTCCTGGATACAACAAATCTGCAGCAAGTTCCTACTCTAGGAGTAGATCGGAACGTCCTCGCCAACGACGTCGCAGCCGGATCCCCTCGACCCGGTGGCCGAAGAGGGACGAGGCGAAAACGAAGTGGTGCGGCCCGGTCAATCCCGTCGCTAATGCCGCGCTAATGCTCCGGCCAACCCCGCGGCTAACCTCCGGCAAAACGCTCCGGCCAAAATTGCCGGCAATGCCGTTAACAATGCAGCCAATGCTGCAAACAACCAGGGAAACGCTGCTCCAAACCCAAGACACAATGCGGGAGCTCGGCCTCCTCCCGGTCCATGCCAATCGTCTTGAAGGAAGCCAACGTCATCGCATAAGAGACGAAGTGGAAATAGCTCAACGAGCTAATTATGATCACAAACACGGGGTCCCCGACGCCCTCGATGCTAACAACCCCATCCAAGCCACGGATCTCCGGATCATGCACGACCGAGAACTCCTACAACGTGCCCAATACGACCAAGACAATGGCCCTCCCGATGACCTCTACGTCATCCCCCGCGGCTCACGCCCCATTAGCAAGCCCGGGAGCGGTCAACAACTTCCCCGCATTTTCACATTGTCTCCGGACGATCGGATACCAAAAGGATTTCAAGCCGGCCATTGAGAAGTACGACGGTCGCTCCGACCAAGTATATGGCTCAAGATGTACAGCATCGCAGCATGCGCCTCTAGAGGCAATAAAGACCACATGGCGGGATACTTCCCCCTTGTGATGGTCAAGGCACCACTCCTGTGGCTCGACAATCTCCCAGCAGAGTGCATCACCTCCTGGGCATTATTGTCTCGCCTTTTCACGACCAACTATCAGGCGACCTATAATCGTCCTGGCAATACTCACCACCACGCCGAGTGAGAATGAGACGTGACGAAACTCTCCGAGAGTACACCAACCACTACTTCGAGAACCGCAACACCCTTGCAGGTGTCAAAGACGAAGACATCATTGCTTATTACAAGAAGGGGATCACCAACATCAAGCTATTCGAGAAGATCCACGAAGCTGACGCACACACCATCGGTGACCTCGTGGCCTACGTCGACAAACTAGTCGACACTCAAGATGCGGTGATCCACGACTTCAACAGAGAAAACCACGACGACAGAGGCACCAGGTCACGAAAGCGATCCGGCGAAGCCTATGTGGCGGATCCACCAAGACCTTCCACCTTCCTCAAAGGTGACTTCAACATGGTCATGGACGACTAGTGCCAATTTCACCGCGATGCCAAACACACCATGAGGGAGTGTGAGCAGCTGAAGCGCGCCCTTGGAGTTTCGTCTACCTCCAAGAGGACTAGGAGCAACAACAACGACGACCAAAGCGGTGGCCAACGCTAGGATAACCATAACCGACGACCTGATCGACGAGATTACCGGGATTGCAGGCCCTATCCTCGCAATGATGATAGGGATTGACGTGATTATCGCCGTGACTACTGCCGCGATGACAGGCGCGACGACTACCGTCGCGATGTCCACAATGACAAGCGAGGAGACCACAGGAGTGACCGTCGTGAGGATCGCCATAACGACCAGCATAACGATCAGCGAGATGATCCACATGACGACCGACGTTGCCAGGATGACCACAATCGCCAGGAAAACAATTGAAAGGAATGAATTCCACCACCACCGCCCAAAGGGGGCAACCCCAACGGTGCATTCCATAAGGCCAACCGCGAGATCAACTTCATCATCGACAGTCGCCAAGCAATCAAAACCAACAGACAGACCCAATCAAACACCAGGGAGATCAGGCATGTCAACACCAGAAACCCACGACCTCTACGTTGGTCTGAATTCCCAATAACTTTCTCCAGGAAAGATAATTCGGTCCACATCCCTGACCCCGTGACCTACCCGCTAGTCGTCAACCCCATAGTCAACAAAGCCTTACTTCCTAAGACCCTTATCGACGGGGGCAGCAGTTTGAATATCATCTTCACGGAGACACCGCGCAAGATGGAGTTCGACTTCAACAAGATGATCGCCTGCGATTAGCCCTTCTACGGGCCGTCTAGATCTCACCATCCGACTATGGGCTTCATCATCATCTTGAGGTCATCGTAGAACTTTTCATCGAGGCCTTCGTCATCGAAATTATCATCATCGAACTCGTCGCCGAACTCGGCGCTGTCGTCATCGTCGAAGTTGTCCTCGGGGAGGGCGAACTTGACGGACTTGGGGTCCTTGAGCGGCGACCGCGATGAACGCCGGCATCTTGCCGCCCGGCGGCTCCGGCGGGAGCTCGCTTTAGCCCCTTCATTTGCATCGGTACCGCCGCGGCGTGGGCCGCGGCATGGATTGCGACAAAGATCATCTTGGCGTCCTTCCCGCCGCCACCTCCACCTCCTCCACCACCACCACCACCTCCACCCTTGTTGTGGCCGCCACCGCCCCCTCCGCCCTTCCGGCCCTTGCCGCCGCCACCGTGTCCTTGGAATGACCCTTGCCACCGCCATTGTGTCCATTGTGATGCACGTCGGGCTTGGCGCCCCCACGCCCGGGGTGGGCTTGCCGGCCTTGTTGAGCTTCGGATGATGGTGTCCGGATCCGGATGGCCGGACACTTGTCACCTTCCCCTACTTCGTGTCGATGTTGCTCGGTACACGCCTACGTGTCCGGACGAATTTCATCATTCTCGTCGAGAAAATGTAGAGCACACACGTGCTTGGCAAGCAAACAAACAAACTACGCATCAATCAACAAGGGAAACGCAAGGCAAACCCGCCGTGTTAAAGGAAATCGGTATTTTTCCTCACCATCGATCTTGTGGAGGGTCTTCTTGACCTTCTTCTCGCATCCATCACGGTGTATGTTGACCCTCGGCACCGCAGTCTACGAATTCTAGAATCCAAAAATACGTCACCACAACAAGCATAACAAAATGAAACGAAACAAAAGCGATTTCATCCAAGAATCAAGCGAAAGAAAACACGGCGGGGACTGCCGACATGGAGAATAAAAGAAGGAAGGGCCGGGGTGGGGGACACGTGCTGCAAACACAAGCGAGCGAAGGTGGCCGGAGAAAATGGCGGCAAGAACAAGAAGAATGAGGAATGGTTGGTTGGTTGGGTTGGGTTGGGTTGAGTTGGGGCGAAGCAAGGTCACGCACCGGCACCTTGAGCACATCCTCCTTGCTCATCCCGGAAACACCACCACCACCACCCCGCCTCTAGTCCCAAACTCTATGGGAGAGAGACGACTCTCTCGGCGATTCTCGGATGCGGCGGTGCCGGGAGCGCTCACTCAAGCCGGGGGCGGGGAGACGAGGAGCGGGGAGGAGGGAGCAGACAACGGTGGAGCATTTCCGTTCTCCCTCTCTTCTCTCTCGCCCCGGAGGAAGGAGGAAGCGAGAGCGAGTAGGGGAGGGGGGAGGCTCGTGAGTGATGAATGGGTGATGTAAGCGGCTTGCTTGAAAGGGGAGTGTGGGAGATTAATGGGGGTTGGAGGGCGCAATAATATCTCCCCTCTCACTCACTCACACGAGTTGCGGGGAGGGAGCAACGGCTCAAGAGAAGAGGAGTGTGGGAGATTGTTGCGGTGGGATATGGTCGGCCGCACCGGCCGAGCGAGCAAGCGGCGCGAGAGGGAAGGGGGGAGAGGTGGCGCATGCGGGCGCGGGCTCGCGGCACGGTGGTACGGCGGCATGGCATGGCATAGCCGCATGGGCTCGTGTGACAACCCGCCCAGGAAAATACAGTACTATCGCCTAAGACCGATCCACTTTGGTCGTTAAGCAATAGTAAAGTATCATCCTGTCGTTAGTTGCCGTGTTGACACCCGGTAAATCACTTGGAAATCATACAGAGGATCGACACATGCATTGAAACTCACGCCAAGGCGAGTCCAGAGTACACCATGAGTTAAAACATTTTAGTAAAGGTTCGAGTTCGAAAAACAGCGGAAATAAAATAAACTAGTGCAACGGTAAACATCACAGGAGGCCATCCGTGGTGTCATCACTTGTCATCACCCTCCCGTTCAACAACACCTGCAACAACAGTTTTAAAGCAAGGCTGAGTATACTAATACTCAGCAAGACTTAACCGTCGGGTGATAAATACATCACCAAACTCTAGACATGAAAGGCTTTTGGCCGATGGAGTTTCTTTTGCTGAACAACTACTAAGGGTAGATCCTTACCTTCGATATTTTAGCACAAGTTCTAGTTAATTATCATTTCTAAATGTGCCATCTAGTTCAATCAAGAGTTGGACAAGCAATTAATTCATACAACAATGTTCACTAGTACCATCATTATGGGATATCATGGCCAGTTGATTAAGCAGTCTCGCATAACGGTGAGAGGCCGACAATCGATTGATTTAAACCTTGCAAGGTAAACCTAAACACACGGTAGGCTGCCCCCACAAGGACAACTTCCCAGGCAGTTCCCAAAATTCCTCGGGTTGGGAACAGAGCCTACAGTCCTGGGTACAAGGTTGGCTGGCATAACCCGCAAGGCACCCAGTGTCACACATGCACCCCCTTCCCGGTAGCTAGCCGGTTAGGTGAATACTCAAGAGTAGTAGGGAAAAGTTCCCGCGCCGTCTCATTAAGGTACTAGGCTTACCGGTCCCATTCCCGGCAAGTGCTTAGTACGTTCAAAAGCTTATCCCACGAAAGCCACTGGATCGGAGCCCAAATCCCATGCTCTTACCACATGAGCAATCCATTTGTAAAGATCTTATGATTCCAACATAAGAACCTATTCTCGCGAGTGACGAACATCACTCGACTTGTACCGGTCCTATAGCATAGTAGCTATCAACCTAGCATACTAGTGATAGAGCATAGGTACCTAGGGATCATGCATCTAGGGTTTCAATTCAACTCCTGAAACGTAAATGCACAATCGTAGCAAACATAATTGCATAATTTTAAAAGACGAGTTCATGATCCGGGGCTTGCCTTCGCTGGCAAGGTTGGCCTTGGGCCCTTCTAGACTTGGGTCCAGGTATTGGGTTACGTCCACGTATTGTAGCTCTTCGTCGGCACCTTCGCCTCTTCCTTCCGGCATGAGCGTACGCCTACTGGCGGAAAGATCTACACAAAGATGCAAATGCAAGTTTTACTCGACGATTTTTAATGTAATCAATTACAAACAATAAATGACATCCATGGGGTGTATTGGTTGGACACATTCACCTAGATAAGAAATACATTTAGCATACTCTTCCAAAAAGGAACAATATGCAGTTCTCTATTAAAAATTCTTTTTGATATTGACTGTGTACATATATGTGTAAATAATTTAATTTAACTTCACAAACAGTAGTGGGTGGGTACATTTAGCCTCTTAAAATGATTGACAACCACACACAAGGTTATTAAAGATGGGTTGGTGATTTTTTTTCCATTTAAATGACTATTAAGCCTTTAATTGCTTCCATAGATTTTATTCATTAATTAATTAAAAAAATTTAGTGGAAGGGGGTGTTACACACTAAACACCTATAACAAGTCACTGGACCAACATGCGTGCCTTGGATAGCTAGAAATTAATTATTTTTGAAAATGACAGAAGCTAGCTAGAAGGACAAGGTAAATGCACACAAAAATAAATACTCAACAAAATGATCCAAACTTTATCACACATGCTATATGGTCCAAAACTAGCTTAGGGATGCAGCACATACACCTAGAGCTATTATGAAACTTGAGTTATGTATTTTCAAAGAAAATCAAGCATAATTCAAGAATAAATGATTCTTGTAATTATAAATTGTGATTAATTCACCAGAGGTGTGTTTTCGAATAAAAAGGCAGTAGGTAATTGTTGGTTGCACAAATCTAATTATTTTTAGCAACAAAAATCATTTATGTAGATTCTGCAGAAATGGAAAACAATTTTTATAAAAAGATTTACATCATAACTTTGTGCAATTTTTGGTACAGGAGCTAGTCATGACCTAACACACAACATATCCAAAAATTAGCTTCATAAGATTTGTATATTTTGAGATATTGCAGATCTAGGTTTTTCACATTTCTATTTTTCATGCAAAAACTATGTGGAACTAGCTCCGGCAAGAATAACAAAAGTTGTACATTTGTCACGTCGAATCCAACAAAATTGGATTTGCATTTTTCTGATTTTTCTAAGATTTTCTACGCAATTTACAAGTTTCTGCAATTCACAAGTACTATTTCAGTTACGAACTTGCAGTCAGACCCTTGAAAAGATTTACCCCTTTGCAATGTGGTCCTCGGGGGCGGCGGCCGACGCGGGGCGGCGCAATTCCGGCGAGCTCCGGCGGTGGGGTTGGCCGGGAACGTGAGCGGGGTGGTGCTGGAGTTGTTAGGGACCGAATTCGACCGAAGCTCGGGGCGGTGGTGGTCCCGGCGGAGTCCCGCGGCGGCTGCAGCTGCTGCAAACCGCGGTATGCTCGGATCCAGCGAGCTTCTGGCCAGGGCACGTGAACTAGCGGCGCGGTCAGCTCCAGTGGAGGCAACGGGTGGTCTTGGGACGGTGGCTCGGCCGCGTAAGTTAATGGAAACGCGGCTCGGCGGCTGCGGCCATGGAGCGCGGCGGCGGAGCAAGGGCAGTGGCCGGCGGTCCCGCACTCGAGGAGAGGGGCGGCCTTCCTTTATAGTCGACGCGAGAGCTCCCTCAAGACCGGCGGACGGACGGCAATGGCACCTCGGGGGAACGGGCGGCGGACGACACCGGTCGGACCGCGGGTCGCGGCGCGGTGGTACGGCGACGCGGAGCGCGAGGCGTCCCCGGCATGCGCGCGGGCATGGGGAAGGAGCGGCGTCGGAGGGCGGGTCCTCGGGCGGCATGCGCGCGTGGGCACCGAGGCGACGGCGCGCGCGCGCGGGCCGGCGCGGACGCGGCGCGGCGCAACGTGTCGGACTGGCGACGTTTGACCGAGTTTTGCTCAAAATTTTAGAATAGAAGTGCACAAAGTGGTAAATAGGAAAGTTGTAGATCTCACTACCCTCTACAACTTTTACAAAGGCTGTTAGGTGTTTTTCTCAACGGATTTTGCACAAAACGCTGCCAAACTTTGAATGCCGCCTTGTTTCGGTGAACAGGAGGTACTGGCGGTTGACCAAGTTTTTCACCAATTTCTACTCAAAATTTGAAATGCCAATCTACATGAAAGTTGTGTCCCTCAACAAACTGGACAACTTTCATATTGGTAGATTTTTAAGTGTTTAGGTGAAATTTGGAGAACGCGGCAAAAGTTCCGGACGACATTCGCCGACGTCAATGGTTAAGTCGGGTTTGACAGTGTCTTTGACCAAGCGTTGACCACGGGTGTGTGTAGACTTAGTCAAGGGGTTCAATAGGGTTTGTTGGCGAGGTTTTCGAGGTGATGACCCAGGTTAACTAAGGTTTGACCAGTGTCGGCCGGTTTGACTCGGCTGATTCGGTCATTAGCGTTAATGACGTTAATTAAAAACCTGGGGCATCACAGCCTACCCCCCTAGTTTACAAGAGGAAGTGGGGAAGTGGTTCTTGGATAAAGATGTTATCCATAGAATTAAGCTGATCTGGCTTCCCTCGAAAAATCGGGTTCTTGCCGTGAGCACGCTTAACTGCTCCAAGGTGCTGATCCTGATTCTGGAGATTTGGGCAATTATGCCTGTAATGCCCGGGTTGTCTACAATTGTAGCACAAACGGGGTGGAAGGTCTCCGGGCTTGGAAATTTGTTGCTGGCCTTTCTTGATGAGACAGAGCTTCTTCTTCTTTTTCTTTCTTAACCTCGTGGCTTGCGAAGGTGTTTCACCAACAGGGAGCTGAGCAGCCTTGCTAGTGTCACATCTTCGTTTGCCCTCACGCGGACGAGTCTCCTTACAGGTAATTTCCCACTCACTTACATCTATCACAGGTAGTACTCGCTTGTTGTTCAGACTTACCTTCTCTTCTTTTGTAAGGTTCATTGGTAGTTGAGAAAGTGGTATTATGGAGTCGGAGACCTGGGATTGGTCTTGATTAACATACTCCACCAACAGATTGAACAATCGAGCTTGTTCGACCATAGAGGCAGATAAAGACTGAGAGAGACTATCTGCCAAACTAGTTTGAGATGGTTCCCCATAACGTCCTTGAATAATATCATACACCATCTGGTTCAGCATAGAATTTTGCCCCTCCAACAGCTGAGTTGCGCCGACAATGGCGTTTATGTCACTCTGGGTAGGTACTTCAGGTGAACAGGGCTTGGAAGGTCGGAGCTTCTGTTGCATCGGCGGCATTTGCTGTAGTTGTTGAGCCATTCGCTGTTGTGCCTGCAGGATCTGGCACAACACATCGGTATGAGCTGCCACGAAAGCTTCGGTCAGGGTCGTGGGCGGTGGTAGCGTTAGATCACCGCTACCCAATGCACCAAATCCATTGGGGTTATTCCGTGCCGATCTGAACATCTGAAAATTAAATCCCTAATTAATACATGTTCAGAATCTCACCCAGAAACTCACAATTCGAACATGCTCTACGAAACTTGTTCACGGTAAGTAATGCGAACCGGACATCAAAATAGTCACAATTATCAAATCGGTAAAGCTTTGAATACACATCCCATGGTCGGGAATGTGGATGGAACAAAAGGTACAAGGTGCGTTCTCTACTACCTCATCGCCGTTCATGAGGAAGCGGCCGATGAAGGTGCACATGAACAGCTAATAGCAGACAGATTCCGCCTATGATACAGAGAAACATCCCTATCAACGTCCAGCGAAAAGACTCGAACTCTTCCGGAGACTGAGTCATGGGTGGAAGCTTGGCTTGAGTCCTTTCGGTCTACTTCCGAGCTCCTTCTCGACGTCGTGGACGAAGACGGAAGAACAGCTTGCTTGGCGAGGAACGGAATAGATGGGAGAGATGCTCTAGTGGCAGGGTGGCCAAAATCTAACTGGAAAGAACAAGAGCGGTGGGAATGCCGGGCTCGGACAGACATGAGGCTTGTGCCGGATCCTAGTACAAGGCTTCCACTTTTATGGCTGCTGCGGGGCTGCAACGGTCTTTTAACCATCTGGGTATTTGGTGTAGACAACACGGAGCTCGACAAGGTCAGCCCGTGAGCTCTCAGCGTCGCGAGCACGGTTGGGGACGAAGATGGCGGGGTGGCGTCATGGCATCGTACAGTCGGGATACTGACGATGATGAGGTTCAACGGTCTAAAGAATTGACCGTGACGGAAGAATAACAAGAAAGCTCAGCGTACAACACTTTACGTTCGCGATGGCATCAAAGAGAAGCTTAGCAAAAGCTTCAGTCGATCCTGGGTGTACTTCCCTGCTCGATTCCGAGGATTTGAAGGTTATGAGTACGGATCGAGACGAAAACGCGATGGATGACTTTATGCGGGAACTTCCGAATAATCTTGCTCACACCTTACTTAACTTTGTAAATCTGAGGTGTCGACATCTTATTATTTTTAAGGTGCAATAATTCTCAAAGTTGATGCGATGCACATGCTTGTGAAGACACTATGCACATGCTCATGCGGTATGGTGCTCATGATGCACGTTAGAATGACCCGGCTACCCACATGATGAGTTAGTGATCGCGAAGGCAATCATAGGCAGAGAAGGATCTGTGTGGCGAGTCGCATTCTCACAACCAAGATACCTAGCGCGCTCCTAGTGACAGTCGTGTGGCTGCAGCACACACGATGCCCTAGGTTCCGTCGCGGCACCTTAGGCTATGGGATCACCACATCACCATCAAGAGAAGCAGAGTATGAGTACGGAGTTCTCATGCGGATGCACGTTAGTATACCCAAGCTTCCCAAATGCATATGCTATGTAGTGCATGCTCAAAAGCAACATTTTAATTTAAATCACATGGTTTTGAGCAAGACCGAAAAGAATAAGTTCAGGATTGAGGATTCGATCGGATCTTTGATTGGCACGAGATTTTCGGACCACAGAACTTGACTGATCACAACTAGCATAAATAATGCCTTATGAACATTACTGCTAAAAGAGATGTTTAATCTAGGCATCACATCGATAAGGGTTTTCACAATTACCAAACAACATTTGGAATTACAATGCAGACTAGCTGCAACAACAAGGTTCCTAGTTCAACCGACCGTGATAGTTAACCAAACGCGGTTATTGTACACTAGGGTTCCTTACAAACACTACACTCTTATGACTCAAAATTTTATCCATCGTACCAACTTCCTAGGGTTGGGTCTTCTACGCTGAGGGACTATGGAGACTCGGGTCCACACTCAATTCCAGATTCTCCTTAGATGTCCTCAGCATCTTCTTCTCCTGCTGGTCCAGGAATGTCCGGTTCCGGAGGTGGAACTGCTATAGCTTCCAGTTGATTTTCTAATTCAAGCATATACTGGTCGTTATGCTGCAATAAGAAATTCTGCTCATGTATGATCTCACTCAACTCTTGTATCTTTGCCTTGTCCTTTAACTTCCTAGGGTTGGGTCTTTCCTTCTTGAGAGCAGCTATCATGGCTCGGGCTTCCTTTAACGCTTGAGCTGTACACTCCGTTTCTTTAACTCTGTATCTATAGATTTGGTGTCTATAGAATACACTTGCTCCCACCATCCGTCCGTAGGTGTCGTACATGGCTTCCGAAAAGCGGACTGAGGTGACAAGATCAGGGCTATAGTGAGAGTTGCTCTGGGCTGGAAAGACAGCTTCACGTTCGCCACCGGTGCACGGTGTGTCTCTCGTGTACAGGAATTACTTTGGCTACAGAGCCGGCTATCTCGGCGGTGCTTCCCACGTAAAGTTGTGAGTGCTTCGAGAGCAGCCTTACGCACCGTGTCGGACAAGTTTCGCCCTTGTGCCTTACACTCCCACTCTTCCCAAGCGGGGATTGGTCGGGCACACCGAAATCTTCACCTTTACTTCACAACGAAGGAGTTGGCTCGTGGTCATGACCTCACGTGTCGAGTACTGCGGTAAGTGGTGTACCCAAAGTCCTTCAGGGTGTCCCACAAAAGTGCAGGAAATCCACCCTCCTCGAGGTAGTTCACGAGAGTCCACGATTCCACATCAGCCGACGTAGAGCCAGCGTTGTCCATCTGGACATAACGACAAAAGTGAGAATCAGTCGGGTGCAAGTGTACAAGGGTAACTCGATCCACGAATACGGATAGGGTTAAGGTATGGGGTAATTATGTAACTAAAATACCAACGTATGCTGAACTCGAACGAGCAGGCATACATAAAGATATAAAGTTCTGGTAATCGGAAACCGAACTTCCTAACTCAAACCAGAGTCCAACACTTCTCAAATTTGCATAGTAACTTAGCAAGGTTATGAGACTCAAGTTGGGTATGCAAGGTTGATCTAGAAGATTAGGAAAGTGCTTACCTAAGCGACATCTCAAAGGATTCTAGGAAGATAGCAAGACAAGGGTTCACTAGCCGAGCATAACTTGCAGTAGACCTAAGTTATGATCGTGAACTTCGGCGAGCAGAACTAGATTAGATTGGAGCAACCTAGATAGAGATCACCTAGACAGAAGATTCTTAGACGAGAACAGCAATATAAGCAACAACTCTAATAAATTTCATGCACAACAACACATCTACACTTGAGAGGCTAGACAGGAAAAAACACACTATCACTATTTTACCTTAGAGAGCACGGAAACAGATATGAGTTCAGTTTAGGTTCTTCCACGACTTTTAGCATGATGCAAGACGTCCTATTCGTTCTCACAAGGCATTCAGCCAATACTCGAAGTTAGCGCCGGTGGCATGGCACATACACGTATCTCCCTATAATAACTAGTCGAGCACTAGTCGATGCTCACTTAGCGACTTACGAGGTCAGGGTGCCTGCAGAAAATCATAGTACACAACGAACCTTTCATGCCAGCACTCATGAAAGTGTTCCCAAACATTACCGTTCACTATAGAAACGGCATCCATACGTTAACCCGCTACATGGACAGCGTCCAACCTCGGACACCCTCCGTTTATATGGAGTGTATCCTTGCCTCGCATATTCGACATGCAGAATGCTCACATATAAAACACGTGGCGACAACACAACTCCTATCCGGACGCGAAGATGGGATCCATGGAATGGATCACTCCATCAACCCTCGCAATTCCCGTGATGTGGTACAACACACGTATAACAACACGTGGCTCATCTAGTTTGGTTGTGCAAGAAAGTAAGTCTGACATAAAGTAAATGTGTTGAAAGTTAGCAAAATAAACCATAGGTTAAATAAGCCACCTGAATGAACCCAAAAATTCCCTCTAGGGCCTCTCGGTCTAGTTTATCCTTAACGGACCAACGTGTTTTGCAAATCCAAACAATCTTGGCAAGTTTTATTCAAAAATCATGTGATTAAGGTTGTTAATTAAGCTCTGGTGCATGCAATCGCTCTGATACCAGCTGTGACAACCCGCCCAGGAAAATACCGTACTATCGCCTAAGACCGATCCACTTTGGTCGTTAAGCAATAGTAAAGTATCATCCTATCGTTAGTTGCTGGGTTAACGCCCGGTAAATCACTTGGAAATCATACAGAGGATCGACACATGCATTAAAACTCACGCGAAGGCGAGTCCAGAGTACAACATGAGTTGAAACATTTTAGTACAAACCATTGTTCCTGACATGGAGTAAAGGTTCAGAGTTCGAAAAACAGCGGAAATAAAATAAACTAGCGCAACGGTAAACATCACAGGAGGCCATCCGTGATGTCATCACTTGTCGTCACCCTCCCGGTCAACGACACCTGCAACAACCGTTTTAAAGCAAGGCTGAGTATACTAATACTCAGCAAGACTTAATCGTCGGGTGATAACTACATCACCAAACTCTAGACATGAAAGGCTTTTGGCCGGTGGAGTTTCTTTTGCTGAACAGCTACTAAGGGTAGATCCTTACCTTCGATATTTTATCACAAGTTCTAGTTAATTATCATTTCTAAATGTGCCATCTAATTCAATCAAGAGTTGGACAATCAATTAATTCATACAACAATGTTCACCAGTTCCATCATTATGGGATATCATGGCCAGTTGATTAAGCAGACTCGGATAACGGTGAGAGGCCAACAATCGATTGATTTAAACCTTGCAAGGTAAACCTAAACACACGGTAGGCTGCCCCCGCAAGGACAACTTCCCAGGCAGTTCCCAAAAGTCCTCGGGTTGGGAACAGAGCCTACAGTCCTGGGTACAAGGTTAGCTGGCATACCTCGCAAGGCACCCAGTGTCACACATGTACCCCCTTCTCGGTAGCTAGCCGGTTAGGTGAATACTCAAGAGTAGTAGGGAAAAGTTCCCGCGTCGTCTCATTAAGGTACTAGGCTTACCGGTCCCATCCCAGCAAGTGCTTAGTATGTTCAAAAGCTTATCCCACGAAAGCCACTGGACCGCAGCCCAAATCCCATGCTCTTACCACATGAGCAATCCATTTGTAAAGATCTTATGATTCCAACATAAGAACCTATTCTCGCGAGTGACGAACATCACTCGACTTGTACCGGTCCTATAGCATAGCAGCTATCGACCTAGCATACTAGTGATAGAGCATAGGTATCTAGGGATCATGCATCTAGGGTTTCAATTCAACTCCTGAAACGTAAATGCACAATCGTAGCAACATAATTGCATAATTTTAAAAGACGGGTTAATGATTTGGGGCTTGCCTTCGCTGGCAAGGTTGGCCTTGGGCCCTTCTGGACTTGGGTCCAGGTCTTGGGTTACGTCCACGTATTGTAGCTCTTCGTCGGCACCTTCGCCTCTTCCTTCCGGCACGAGCGTGCGTCTACTGGCGAAAAGATCTACACGAAGATGCAAATGCAAGATTTACTCGACGATTTTTAATTCAATCAATTACAAACAATAAATGACATCCATGGGGTGTATTGGTTGAACACATTCACCTAGATAAGAAATACATTTAGCATACTCTTCCAAAAAGGAACAATATGCAGTTCTTTATTAAAAATTCTTTTTGATACTGACTATGTACATATATGTGTAAATAATTTAATTTAACTTCACAAACAGTAGTGGGTGGGTACATTTAGCCTCTTAAAATGATTGACAACCACACACAAGGTTATTAAAGATGGGTTGGTGATTTTTTTTCATTTAAATGACTATTAAGCCTTTAATTGCTTCCATAGCTTTTATTCATGAAATTAATTAATAAAATTTAGTGGAAGGGGGTGTTACACACGAAACACCTATAACAAGTCACTGGACCAACATGCGTGCCTTGGATAGCTAGAAATTAATTATTTTTGAAAATGACAAAAGCTAGCTAGAAGGACAAGGTAAATGCACACAAAAATAAATACTCAACAAAATGATCCAAACTTTCTCACACATGCAATATGGTCCAAAACTAGCTTAGGGATGCAGCACATACACCTAGAGCTATTATGAAACTTGAGTTATGTATTTCAAAGAAAATCAAACATAATTCAAGAATAAATATTTTTGGTAATTAAAAAATTGTGATTAATTCAACAGAGGTGTGTTTTAGAATAAAAAAAGTAGGTAAAAGTTGGTTGCACAAATCTAATTATTTTTAGCAACAAAAAACATTTATGCAGATTCTGCAGAAAAGGAAAACAATTTTTATCAAAAGATTTACATCACAGCTTTGGGCAATTTTTGGTACAGGAGCTAGTCATGACCTAGAAAACAACATATCCAAAAATTAGCTACAGAAGATTTGTATATTTTGAGATATTGAAGATCTAGGTTTTTCACATTTTTATTTTTCATGCAAAAACTATCAGGAACTAGCTCCGGCAAGAATAACAAAAATTGTATATTTGTCACGTCGAATCCAACAAAATTGGATTTGCATTTTTCTGATTTTTCTAAGATTTTCTACGCAATTTACAAGTTTCTGCAATTCACAAGTACTATTTCAGTTACGAACTTGCAGTCAGACCCTTGAAAAGATTTACCCCTTTGCAATGTGGTCCTCGGGGGCGGCGGCCGACGCGGGCGGCGCAATTCCGGCGAGCTCCGGCGGTGGGGTTGGCCGGGAACGTGAGCGGGGTGGTGCTGGAGTTGTTAGGGACCGAGTCGCGCCCGAAGCTCGGGGCGGTGGTGGTCCCGGCAGAGTCGCGCGGCGGCGGCGGGGCCGCCGGCCACGGTATGCCCGCCTCCAGCGAGCTTCCGGCCGGGGCACGCGAACTAGCGGCGCGGTCAGCTCCAGTGGAGGCTAGGGGTGGTCCTAGGACGATGGCTCGGCCGCGTAAGTTAGTGGAAACACAGCTTGAATAGAAGTGCACAAAGTGGTAAATAGGAAAGTTGTAGATCTCACTATCCTCTACAACTTTTACAAAGGCCGTTAGGTGTTTTTCTCAACGGATTTTGCACAAAACGCTGCCAAACTTTGAATGCCGCCCTGTTTTGGTGGACAGGAGGTACTGTCGGTTGACCACGTTTTTCACCAATTTCCACTCAAAATTGGAAATGCCAATCTACACGAAAGTTGTGTCCCTCAACAAACCGGACAACTTTCATGTTGGTAGATTTTTAAGTGTTTAGGTTAAATTTGGAGAACGCGGCAAAAGTTCCGGACGACATTTGCCGACGTCAAGGTTTAAGCGGGGTTTGACCGTGTCTTTGACCAAGGGTTGACCACGGGTGTGTGTAGACTTAGTCAAGGGGTTCAATAGGGTTTGTTGGCGAGGTTTTCGAGGTGATGACCCGCGTTGACCTGGTTTGACCAGAGTGTCGGCGGTTTACTTCGGCCGGTTCCTGGTCATTAGCGTTAATGACGTTAATTAAAAACCTGCGGCGTCACAGCTCGCAGCCAAAATTGCATGTGAGGGGGCCACCCTAGGCAGATGCCATGTGACCCTTGTCCCCTCCCCCGCCTCGCTTTCACACGAGCCACGAGCACCAGCAGACTGCCCGCCCGCTGCTGCCCCTGCCCTGCACCGCCCCTGATGAAACGAAACGCCTCCCCCCGCGCGGTAATAAACGCGGTTTCTACTCAGCGGTTGGTAACTCCATGATCTCTCGCGCGTTCCTTGTTCCTTCCTCCTCCTTTCCCGGCTTCTCCCTCATTTTTTTTCCTATAGAGGGAGGGAGTCGTGCTTTTTGGCCGGCGTAGACGAATTCGGTAGCACCAGTAAAATATATCCTTCAACGCGAGGTAAAGGGAAGGGGGAGAAAAGGATAAAAGAAGGTTCGGGCGTAAACTCTGATACACCTTTTTTTTCTTTTGTCCCCAGCTACGGAGTACACTACATACTACTCCTACACACTACACACATGTAAAGGAACAAAGAAGATTGCACAACCACATGCCAGTGGTGAAGTTATCTATCTCCAGCGGGTGTTTTTTTTGAGCGCCCAGCGGGTGGTTTTTTTAGAATAGTCCAGCGGGTGGTGGTTTGTTAGGAGATGACTAAGAGGGTTTTTTGGCCCAATTACGGCCCCTTCAACGTTGGTAGATGGGCCGGGGATTTCTTCAGCTTCGTTCCTTTCTAGGCCCTCCAATGGCGGATTGGGCCAAGACATAAGATGCCGAAGAAGGTAAGCTAAAAGAGAATTTGGTATCTAAAAAAAAGCTGAAAGGGCATTTTGTCCAAATTTCTAGGAAAATAGTTAGAGAACATGAAAAAAATAAATGAAAAGTCAGTCAGTAATACAGTATTCGTCGATTGAATGATCTGCAAACAGAAATGCAACCCTAACGTCCCAAATCGAATGAAAGATTTGTCAATACTCATGCCAAACTTATCTAAAGCAATAGGGTGAAAGATGCAAACGAATACTTAGCCATTCGATTTCTACATGTCAATACTCATGCCAAGCTCATCTAATGCCAATAATACTTAGCATATTTCGAAAATAGATTTTTCATTTTATCCACCATCGTTTTGAGTGCAAATAGTTAAAATGGAATGTATACACTTTATAGATCATACGTCTCGAATTTCACAAAATTAGGAGTTCATTTGTAAGTAAAATGATGAATAAAACACGATCAAAATGAAAGTTGGAACTTGAGTGTAGGCAATTGAGAAACATGAGTTGCGCGACTTGATTCGCCATGTCAGCTGTGACTTTTTTCACTACCAGTATGTACATTAGTCGCGTCACGAAGCTTTGCGTGACCAACAGACTAGTCATTGGAAATATAGTTTGACAAAATTTTAGTTTAAAAAATATTAAAATAAGAAATATAAATCAATTTAGGACCGGAGGCGCACTTAGTCTTTGCTGCAATCTTGAGAAGCGCCGTGGAAAAATAACAAATAAGTAAATCGAATAAGATTTTTGTTCTGTCTTTTATGAAAAGAAAATAAGAAAGTTAGGATGTCACGGTTGTCCTTGCACAGGCTACAGCTGTACCTGTAACGGAGGGGTAGATCGGGAATTAGGCACCGCCATCGCGGAAGCGTGCGTGGCTTCCCCTCTTCCTCCCCGACCCTGTTGCGGAACGGAGCATATATAAGCATCCTATTCCCCTCCACCACTGCTCCTCTGTTCGTATATAAGAACCCAGATTTCGAATTCCAACTCCCCTGCTCTCCCACCTCTTGCCGGAGCGATCCCGCTCCCCAAAGCTGCCCGCTCCGCGTCGACGCCGCTGTTCGATCACAAGGGGGCCGGCCCGTCGTCTTCGTCCGATCCGCCCCCGTCCCGATCGTTGTCGTTGGTAAGACTCTCTCACGGTTCGATTCCATAGTTCCTAGGCCGGCCTTTCCTGGGCGCCACGGCCAAATCCGGCCTCCTATCCGCGCGTCGCCGTTGAGCGCCACCGAATTTCAGTTAGGTTTTGGTTGGGGGCGTCACGGGGTTCGTGGTTTTGGGGGACGATTGCGATGTTGAGCTGGGCCGGGAGATGTCGGTTATTTGATCTGTGCCATGAAATTCGTGTGCTAGTGTTCGATCAGAAGATGGGATTTCTCATCATCCTAATCGCACAGTCATGCACCTTTCGTTGATCCGATGGCCTGAACTTTTATTTAATTCGATCCCCCGCGGTGTGTTCTGAACTTCTGATGAAGTTGAGGCGTTTGCAGGGGATGGCCACCTTCGAGCTGTACCGGAGGTCCAGCATCGGCACCAGCCTCACCGAGACGCTGGACCACCTCGTCTCCAAAGGGACCGTCAGCCCCGAGCTTGCCATCCAAGTACTTGTGCAGTTTGACAAGGTTTGGCACTGAGGATCTTAGAAATCATCACGCCGTTCTGTCAGTTGCTGCTTAGTTGGTCTTTGATCCTTCTCCCTCTATGTCTTTAGTCCATGACTGAAGCGCTGGAGAGTCAGGTCAAGAGCAAGGTTAACATCAAGGTAGATACGATATGTCCTTTGTGTTGATTGATATAGTGGTGCAACATTTTTTCTGAAATGGAATCCCTTCCCCCCTTTGGGGGTGCTATGTTTGGTGTTGTTATTACAGCTAAAAATCATAAGGCTGCAGTTTTTGGAGGAAATGTTGAGATTCCTTTTCGTTACCTGCCAATATAGCTCTAACTTGTGCTTTTTTAATCCTCTCTTTTTATAAACTAGCAGAATACTTATGAGGTACAAATGTACAATTTTAGACTCTTGTACTTCATGACAAGTCCTTAGATAAGGTAGACAGCTGTGAAAATTTCTGTTTAACTAATTATCTTACTCCTAGTCTTTGCTTGTGCTTTATTTTTGCAAGCAATCATGTTCTGCACTGCAAATTTATTAGATTCATCCATCAGGAGCTCATAAAGGAAAATAATGGGTCCAAAAAACTGTTCCCGTTCCATGTGTGGATTACATTTTACTATGCTGCTCAAAATATGGAAGCAAGTGTATTGGTGTTTACTTTTGTCGCGTGAAATACACAGATACACTTGCAAGCATGCCTCACATTCCTTTACTGTTATCTTTTTATCTTCGATCCAATTGTTCTGATATGTGTTTAAATGAGGCTCCAAATCTCTCATTTTCCTATGTGTCAATGACATCTTGACTGTTGAATTTAGCATCTTTTTTGAAATAACTATCTCCTTCAATTGATTTTGATTGTTACATGCACTATATTATACCATGACCTTGTTGTCAACTAGCATATATGCTCCCGATAATTGTTCAGGCGTGCTTTTCCCAGACACATATAGTATCACCAGCATCATCATTATAAATTGCAGCCTTGCCATAATATCTTGTAAATGTGTGTCACACTGCCTCTCTATTATGTCATAAAGCTCTTGTTCAGGTAATGCGGTCCACAGTTCAAGTTACTATGGCTTGTCAATTTTCTGTGCCACTAGTACTGCTCAGTATTCTTGTATGAGCAAATTTTTTGCTTGTGGGAATCAAACCACCACTTTATTAATTTCCAAATTTGTCATTTGATTGAACTAGTAGACTTATAACTGAGGCTGTAGATAACTGCAAAACTGAACTTCCCTTACCCAATTTAACGTGCAGAATTTACACAGTTTTTCATTTTGATAAGGCTGTGTGTATATGAAAATTCTAGGTAGCTGTCTGCCATATTGCAGGTTTATCTTGCAGTTTGTTAATTTGCACCCTCTTAGCCATTGTAAACTTTATAGAACATCTTTTACTTCCAACAGTAACACGCAGTTCTCATCATGAAAACTAGTATTCTCTTTGTTTTAAACCATGGAATGTTTTTTTAGGAAAAATGACTTTTTTGGTATGATCGTTGAAGGTGATGATGTACTTATGCCAATAGCTTTGGATATTGAACTCTTTCTATTATTCACTAAACTTCAAAATATTATCCTGCAAAGACAAGTGTCTTACTTCATCCGTTCCAAATTATAGATCGTTTTGGCTCTATTAAATTCATAGATGTTGTTATGTATTTAGATATACACTATGTCTAGATGCATCATATCTATGATATGAATGTAGAAAACTCAAAACAACCTATATTTTGGAATAGAGGGAATATAATACACAATAGGTAGGGGCTGTATGCCTTTGTGGCTTTTGCACATGCCTGCCATATTAGTAGTGTATGTGCTTGTACTCTACATTCAGTAAGTTGGGGTTTAAATATTTCAAAATCAATTAAATGAGTTTCCAAAATGTCTTATCCAAAAGTGGTTTCAGACTGGCAGATCCCCTCTGTTTAGCACTTCATTTCATTCTGGCATGAGATGATATATGTAATGACTTTCCTTGTCGCCGTACAGGGCCATCTGCACACCTACAGGTTCTGCGACAACGTCTGGACCTTCATCCTAACAGATGCAACCTTCAAGAGCGAGGAGATTTCAGAAACAGTGAGCAGGGTGAAGATCGTTGCCTGCGATTCCAAGTTGCTCCATCCTCAACCATAAATTGACAGCCACCTGCTCCATCATGTCAATTAATCCCCATCCAGTTTGGCTCAGTCAGCTTCTTGAAGCTATTATTGGCGTCACCCAAACTTTCCTAGTTCTCTGCAAATTGCCCCCTCTGAAAGTTTGTGTCAACCTAAACAATCCCCCGTGGCACTATACTAGATTACCATGTCCATACCCCTTATGCAATATGGTTTTACTCGTTTCTGTTGTTGATTTGGCATTGATGCTTCAGGTTTAATATATAATCATGCTTTATGTTGATGATTTGGCACAAATGCTTCTGCCTAATATAATTGTTGTTTGGATTATGCGACCAATAGGCTACCCCCAGCTGTCATTTCATAATCAACTTAAAATCCAGTGAACTACGCTGCAAGAGATATTAATTGTCATGACAAACTATGACGAGTTAAACGTGAACATGGACTCCAGGGGCAGCTCTTCACAGTGGAATTTGAGCTCATTCTGAAATCTCTGTAACACGAAGTGCTCGTCCTCTGTTATCAGGGTAGTCACAGTGCATTCCAACCTGGAGAATGGTTCTCTCCCGGTTCTCCCAGCACGGTGCAGATAGTCGGTTGCTGTCTTAGGAAGGTCAAAGTTGTATATGTGGCTGGTTTGAGGAAGGTCAAACCCTCTGCTTGCTATGTCCGTTGAAACTAGTGTGAAACCTCTTCCCTTCACTTCCTGCAGAGGACACAAATCTCATAGGCATAACAGAAAAATGAAGATGCTGGTCACTTACGATGAACTCAGAGGGCGCTTACAGAGAATGAGGCAGCTCGAGCATTGAAATTCATATCTTCTTCCAGCAGAAGCACATCCAGGCTTCCCTTGTATGAATTTCTTAGGAATTCAACAACGACAGCTGTTGAGGGAGGATTTCCAGCCTTTTTTGATCTCTCAGACTAAGAAAATAGGTTCAGCAGTTACAAAACAGAATGCAAAAGATAGACTGATACGATACTTCATTCATCATCAACGAAACTGCTCAGGACTAGGTGACAAATATATACTTGTTTGCTAGTGAACAAACCAGACTTGTTACATAACTGTAATTATTATGCCAAAGGTTTTATGTTAAAAAAAAAAGAAAGTAAACTGTATTGGTACATAGATTTACTTTTAAGGGATCTAAAAGTTATATCAATGGATCATTGGTTAGGGCACAACAATAATGGAAACTGAAATTATAGATGCCTCACTGTGCTGGTGGACCCTGACTGCACCTCAGGCAATGCAAAAAGTCGTCATGGAGCCAGATGTTGGTGTTTCCAATGATGAATGATAACTGCGGTATTGATTTTGCAGAAACATTATAGATTTGAACCGGAAAAGAATCCTAACACCCCCCCCCCCCCCCCCCAGGCGACTCGGGGGAACCCTAGCGCCACCTCCCCCAACCCTCCCCTACCTCGCCGCCGGGATCCCGTGCGGACCCCAAGGAAGGCGGCGGTGAGGCTCTTTCTCCCCTGGCGGCTCGCAGCTCTCGCGCGGGTGGTGAGGGCTGTTGGCGGCTACGGCTACGGCTGCGGAAACCCCGGCATGGCGGCGGCGGCGGTGCGGCGGATTCGGCGGCTCGGGGCTTCGACGGTGTCTTCGGCGACTCCGGCTGTTGCTCCCGGCGCGGTCGGTGCCTCGCCGGCATCCTTGGCGGCGGCCGTGGCTTGGGCCTCCGGATTCGGCGCCGTCCCGGCCGGATCCGGAGGTCGCACGACGGGGGCGCGCACCGGTGGGTGGCGGGGGCGGCGACCGGCGCTCTGCGGGGGCGGCGGTCGTGGGCGACGCGGGCCCGTGGCGGCGGTGGTAGACGTGTTTGACGGCCGCGACGGTCGGCGTGGGATGGCGCAGGGGTGGTGGCCGGCGACGGCTCTGGCTGATGCTGTGCATTGGCGACCGCGGCCGGGATCCCTGGGCCTGCCTGCTCCGTGCCTTGCGACTAGATGTTGGTGGCTCTGGGGTCCTGCGTACGGCAACAGACGTTTCCAGCTGGTGGTGCTCCTCTACTCCTCGACGGTGATGCTGGTCCGGCGCCGTTGTGGTGGTGGGGTCGGGGGTCGGCAGGTGCTTGCTGGTGGTGCCGTGGTGGTGCCTCGGGCGTGTCGTGGCTGCGGAGGGTTGTTGGCCGTGGAGAATGTGCGGCAGGAGTGGTATTCCGGGCGAAAGTCTCCACTATCGGTGGCAATGGTGGTGGCACCATGGGCGTTGCTCTCCCTGCTGAGGGCACCATTGAGGATTAACACGTCCTTGTGGCACGGGTTTCCAGGGTGAAAACTCAGTTCCTCTGTGGACGTGCGGCGACGGCGCTATCGGCGTCGTGCTCTTCTTGAAGGCGCCGCATCTGGAGATCATCTCGGCAGTTAGCAATGGTGGCGATCGGCTGGTGTGCTGCCTTGTGCGTTGCGGATGTGGTGGGTGCTTGGTCCGTGTTGGCGGGAAGGTGCTGAGGGCCCATGGGGGTGCTGCTGCGGGGTGGTGCGCTTGGTGCAGAGTGGTGATCTCAGCGATGATTGGGCGGAGGTGGTGCTTTCTGAGCGGGTTCAGATATCCGAGTCTTTGGCAGAGGAGTAAGGCAAGTGGTGAGGCCCCCACGCAGAGTGGCCAGGATCGATGCTTTTCATTTGCGCTGCGATGAGAGTTTTCTACCGAAGCAACGTCGGAGCAGAGAGATCGACGACCGTGTGTGTGCAAGTTGGTGGCTGCCCATGGAGTTCTGGTGGCCTCTTCGGTTTGCAGCGGGCTGCGGCTTTGATCGTGGCACATCGTTGGGGACGACGGCGCGGGTCGAGGCGGCTTCTTTGACTTTTCTCCCAGGCAGTGGTGGTGTGGTGTTTTGTTGTTTGTGTTGTTCGTGTGCGTTGTTTGTGTGTGATGACGTTAGCTTAAGCTCGTGATGTACTTTGCTTCTTCTCCTTATATGACATGGCAGTGCTCCTGCCCTTATTTTCAAAAAAAAAAAAAATTGAACTGGGCACTTTGTCCAGACATTAGTAAGTGAAAAAGAAGGAAACAAGTTTGCTAAAGTGCAGATGTCAAATTAGGTCATAAGTGCATCGTGCATTGTTCTATATCATTCCATATCAGCAGATACAGCTAGTTACCTGTTCAATGACTATTTTGTATTTGCATCTTAGATAATATTGAAAAGAGTTCTCTTCTTTACACTTTCCCCGTTTTGGCCCACCTTGAGATCAGAAGGCACCCAATGATGAAGAAATTCCAAAATACTAGAGAAATTTTATAAACATAGCATGTTATCAAAAGAACTTCATGTGCATGGGTACCTGTTCAGCAACAAATATGATTGCAGACTTTGGTGCATCCCTCTCAAGCAAGGATAGTAAGACATGCAACCTCTCCTTCTTAGTGCAGATCTGCACATATATTGTGTTGTCATAGTTACCACAATTCAGACGGATGAAAAATATCTCAGGAGCAAGGAGGTTAATTGTGGACCTAGTTGGCCAGTACTAGGCTAAATTGTGGGAATGATAAAAAAAGGAACAGAGATGCTACTTCTATCCATGGGAATGGTGCCATGGCTGTAGGTAGGAGTCTACAGAGAAGTACCACCCCAGAAGTAGATGTCGATAAGAATGTTACTGTTCTATATTAAGCCTGTGGGGTGGGGATTTGAAAGTTTTTTTACACTAGCTAAAAGAGGAATTTGAAGCACAGTCATTAATCATTTTAGTACAGAGAATTTGACATGCTTACCACATATTTGTGGCATAGGTGTGAAGGCATGGGCTGTACAGGGTTGACATGAACATGAACCACATCACTCTGCACCATGAGAAAAATAGAAAATGTGAAAACGAAAGTACAAAAGTCAATCCAAAAGTTCTGTTCAGTGAAAGTTAATATAACCTTGGTCCATTTATGCTGTACGCAGTCATGCAGAAAGCGATTGTGCTGAGGGATTGATGCACTTGCGAATATGGTTTGACGACTGGAGGCTGCTGAATAAGAGGTTAATATTTTGCGAAGAGAGCTTACTTGCTTTGATGATCCAAAAATGAAATCAACCTATAAAAACAAGGTTAGCCCCTAGGCAAATATGCTGACACTTAATTAGTGAATGGAGCAAACTCTGCATGATTTGAGGAGTGAAGAAAATGGAGTGATGACCTCACCTCGTCTATAACTAACACTCTCATGGATTGAAGGGTGAAAGCACGCCTCTCAACCATTTGGCACAAGCTTGGCACCGTAGCTACAATTATTGCAGGTGGCTCTGCCTAGAAATTTACCAAATGGTCAGCATGAACACATCAGTATACCACAACAGAGAAAAATGAAAATTTAAATAGCACTATCCTGTACTATCAATACTAGAATAGTAGAATCACATAAGCATACATTGGATGTCAAAGATAGATTTGGACCTAACCATTGAATATCCCCTTTTATCCTAAATAAATGTTCCTAACTAATCCAGCAACGACCAACACAAACCCACAAAATATGGAGAGTATTACCTTGACCCAGCTCTTTTGTCTCTTGAGCATGCCACCATCGAGCAAAGCCATGACAGTGCAGGCCTTGGCTGCGAGTAGTCTAGCAACCTTGGTGACCTTGGATCAGCGCAATTACAGAGGCAACTCCGTCAGAAAGAATGAAGTGGACAAGCAAATTCCAGCAAAGAGCAGCAATAAGCAATCACCTGTATGCCAAGCTCCCTTGTGGGGACGACAACCAGCGCTTGCACCGAGGACCTGCCAAAGTCGATGGTGGAGAAGACAGACAAGAGATACGCCAGTGTCTTCCCGGAGCCTGTCTACATCATGCAATCGTGAAATGAGATAAAAGAACATCTCAGAACATGAACTATTCGGTATAGGAAACAATTGGGCAAGAAGCCTATCGAGGAGAGGACCACCTGCGCATGGAGAATGCAATCCTGGCCGGACAGCAGAACCGGCAGGGATTGCTCCTGCACCTCGGTGGGCACGACATACCCAACCTCCTCAGCCCTGAAAACGAAGAAATTTCAGCTCCTGCCTCCACCGAGAAGACGAACAGACCGATTTCATGGCACAATGAAAGAATTAACTGAATGGCTGTGCGGTTGTGGCCTTGTGGGGTTCACCTTTGTAGTACGTGGTCCGGGACGCGGCCGGCGCAGACCTCGCGGAGGGTGGCGGCGGCGGGAACAGCAGCAGCGCGACGCGGGCGGAGGCGGAGGCGCATAGTGAATGGGGCGAACTGGGTGCCGGGAGTGGGATGGAAGATGGTAGTAGGGGGCGCAGGCGCGTAGCCGGAGGGGAAGGCCGCCGCCATGGCTGCCGCGACGGCCATGAGAGAGCACTCCCTCTCCCTCTCCCGCGCTACTCCACTGAGATGATGGGGAAGCGAGATAATGGGGAATCGAGGGCGGCCGGGCCGGGGACCACAGGTTAACAGCTCCGCCCGGAGCTGCGGCCGGAGTAGCTCGAGGAGGCGCCAATGGGGGGATTGCCGGATTGGGATGTGAGGATGGTTTCTGTGCGGAAAAGTCTACTTCACCCCACCTGTAATTTTGGAATACATCACTCCTCAACTTATGAAAATAGATTTTTTTTACCCTCGAACTTTCTAAAACAGGACAAAATCACCCCTGAAGCTGTTTTGAAAAATTATAGTAAATTACAGAAAAATCATAAAATGGAAAATTAATTGGATTCTAATGAGTACATCTACACAATGAACATATAATATGATATATTTAGTACATTTTTTTACAGTTATGGAGAAAAGCATAAATCTAAAGTTAAAAAAATATGTACTAAAGCATTCCATATTGTATGTTCACTGCGTAGAACTACTAATTTGAAGTCCAACACAATTTGATTTTTCATTTTATGATTTTCTGTGATTTACTATGATTTTTCAAAACTACTTCAGGGGGTGACTTGTCCTGTTTTAGAAAGTTCAGGGGTAAAAAATCCATTTTCATAGTTTGAAGGTGAGGTGTTCAACTCTTGACTCTTGTAGGTTGGGGGTGAATAGACTTTTTCCCTTTTTGTGCTTAATCGAGGACGATGTTTTCGGCTGTGCACGTGGCTGGCATCGGACTGTAGGAGCAACGATCGGACGGCGTTAAAAAGCATTCATCCCAAGGAATTACGAACAAATGTGCGTGTGCTCTACCATGCCATTTAAGAGAGAATAGAAAATACGATCTTATATAAGATGACTTATATAAATAAACTAGCAAATTTGAAAAATCTTAAAGAGGTGATAACATAAATACTAAGATACACTTGGGCTTCCGCATCTTATACGATATTTTTTTTCTCGAATACGCAAGAGAGCTACGTATCATTATACTAAGAAGATGAAATAGTTTGTTACAACAGCATGTGGCCGGCTCGGTGCACCCCAAACTCACCCATTAGATATTACAAGAAAGTGTGACATGAGGTGGACACAAGGACGCGTGAGTGCGTGAGTGCTACTACTGCTCGCTAAACAGATAGCCTATATGTGTGTGTGGGGGGGGGGGCTCAGACGATGAAAATCTTGACCTACAGAGGTGTGTTGTTTTGTTTCTCCGCTAATTCCACAAATTTCATATCGTATACATCAAGATCTTTGCTAGTGTTCTTCACTATTGATTTGTCAGATTTTTCGGTGAGGTTCTATTAGTCCTCGATGTTTGTTTAGTTCACGAGTTGGAGATAAACTGACTCGAATCGTTGACATCTACCACATGATAAACCACCCTAATGCTTTCCCCAACGGGTTCTACCATAGAGGCCATCGATAAGCAATATCCTCCTAACATAACTTACAACTTTCACCGTACTCTTTAATTGTTGAACAACTCTTCTCAAAATCCCAACAAAAAAGATGCTGAGTTGGAATCTCATTCTAAAGATTCTTGTGATTCTGTGGCGATCCAGTCATGACAGTTGACATTTTGATATCTTGCAATCAGGGACGGAGGCAGCAGGGGGACGGAAGGGGCTCCGGCTCTTTTGAATTTTCTGCTATAAATAAAATTTTTCTAGTATTTAGAGGTAGAAGAAGGTGTTCAACCCCTCATACATCTGAATCCTAGATCTATCACTGCTTGTAATGAAAAAATATTTGAGATATATTAAGCCTTATGCAGGCTGATCCATTACGTACCGAACATTTAGCTAATGAGTAAAACAATCGTAACCATACGTTAGTTGGCAATAAGTATATCATTGCTCTATTTTATTTGGGGTCAATATGCTTTTTAAATCCTGATTGGCTAAACAATCAGTTAGAGTTCGGTTAGTGAATTGTGTAAAAAACAATTTAAGGCGTATTTTGATTATTGATATGAAAATTGAAATTTTGTGACTTTTGACGAATAATTACTATTTTGGGGTGATTGTCAAGTTGGATTGTGTGTTTATCGGGAAAAACTTCTGCTTAACAAATATCTATGGTCCCAGTGGTGTTAATGAGAAAGCTTCTTTCAATAATTGGCTTTATAATTTTGACGCCTCTGACTTGGATGACTAGATCCTAGCAGGGGACTTCAACCTCTTAAAGTCCCCTAGCAACCGAAATAGAGATGGTGGTAATTTCAATGATATGCTGTTGTTCAATGGACTCATTCAGCACCTAGATTTGGCTGAAATCAGTTTTCAAGGTAGGAATTACACTTGGAGCAATATGCAACAAGATCTCTTTTTTTTGAGAAGTTAGATTGGGTTTTAACTCCTCAACATGGGCGATGTCATATCCTGACACCTCTGTGCAAGTGCTTAGCAGACCTATGTCTGATCATTCTCCTTATGTGGTCACCATTGGTACCCATGTGCCCAAGTCCAAGATTTTTCGGTTTGATAATTACTTGTTGGAATTTGCAGATTTCTTATCAGTGGTTGAGTTGCATTGGAACACCTCTCCCTACTTTGCTAATGCTGCCCAAACCCTGAATGCCAAGTTCAGACAAGTTAGAGCTTGTTTGAAGCATTGGAGCAAAGAGCTCTCTAGGCTTAGCAAGTTGATTAATAATTGTAATTTTGTGATTGCACTTTTGGATGGTCTGGAAGATCAAGACCTCTGAACTTGCTTGAAAGTGCCTTCAGAAGATTAATTAAGTAGCATCTTGGGAATTTGCTTGAGGCCAAGAGGATCTACGGGAAGCAAAGAAACACTGCTAGATAGGTGAAGTTTGGTGATGAAAACACAAGTTTGTTCCAAGCTATGGCCACCTATTCCTTGAGGAGGAATGTTATAGCATCTCTCACACAAGATGATGGCTCCATTGTCACTAATGATGACCAAAGGCTAGCTTGCTCTGGTTGTCTTACAAGGATAGATTAGGTGTTTTAGAATTTTCTGAGATTTTAGATTTACTGTCAAAACTGATTGAGTCCTCAAATCTGCCAATTTTAGATGATCCCTTCTCCATGGAGGAAATCCTTGTCGTTTTGAAAGAAATTCCATTTGATCATGTTCTTAGACCTAATGGATTCAATGGAGCTTCCTTCAAGAAACACTAGCCTATCATAAAAGATGACATTGTAAGGTTGTGTAATGACTTTGCCTATGGTAACTTAAACCTATAAAGCATCAATGCTTCTTTGCTAACTTTAATTCCGAAAAAGGAGAACCCCCCAGACTGTCAATGACTTCAGACCCATATCCTTGTTTAACTATTCTCTCAAATTTCTTTCAAAGTTGCTGGCTAATAGACTGCAGTCTGTGATTCTAAAAGTTGTCCACACCAACCAATATGGTTTCATCAAAGGAAGAACTATCCAAAATTATTTATCCTGGGCTTTTTAGTTCTAGCATATTTGTCACAAATCCAAAAGAGAGATTGTTATGCTGGAATTGGATTTTGAAAAGGATTTTGATAAAACTGGCATGAAGTCACACTACAAGTCATGAAAGATAAGGGTTTTTCAGATAAATGAATTTCTTGGATTAGAGATATTCTTTCCTCTGGGTCTTCTTCTGTTCTTCTGAATGGCATCCCAGGAAAGCGATTCAAATGTAAAGGGGGCGTTGAATCAGGGGATCCTTTATCACCCCTGATGTTTATTCTTGGTGTTGATCTGCTATAGTAAGTTATAAATGTTGAAGCACTACTGGGAATTCTCTCATCCTTTGGGACCTGATTTTGGGGGTGATTTTCCTGTTATCCAGTATGTTGACGATACTCTAGTAATTCGCCCTACTGATCCACACCAGCTGGCTCACTTGAAATCTACCCTATAAACTTTTGCATCCTCTAATGAGCAAAAAGTCAATTTTGAGAAATCTTTTTTGGTACCTATTAACATCGAAGAAGACAAGTGGTTATCCCTACAAATGCTTTGGGCTGTCAGCTAGGGAAGTTACTTTTCACATATCTAGGATTGCCTTTGGGTACCACTAAGCCTTCAATTCCTGAGCTTTCACCTATTTTGACCAGGATGGAGAAACACCTTATGGATATTTCTAGGCATTTGTCCTATGTTGGTAGACCCATCCTTGTTAACTCTGTTTTCTCTGCACTACCCACTTATTGCATGTGCTCCCTTAAACTTCCAGTGGAACTTTTGAAAAAATTGATAAATACAAGAAACATGTTCTTTGGCATTGTGGGGATGTGTCCAAGAAGGGAGGCTATTTAGTTGCCTGGAAACATGCCTATCGAAGTAAAGAAGATGGTGGCCTAGGCATTATAAATTTATGGAATCACAATATGCTCTCTTGCTCAAGTTCCTACTTAAGTTTTATCACAGACTGGATTTGCCTTGGGTTCATTTGACTTGGGAGAAGCTCTATTCTAATGGGAAGCCACCACATGAAAGAAAAAATGTTGGGTTCTTCTGGTGGAGAGATATAATGTCCCTTGCTACAAGCTTTTTCTTAATTACCAGATGCAAAGCTAACCGTGAAATTTTTGTGGCTTTTTGGAGTGATCACTGGGATTTGGGTGTTGTCAAAGTTAAATTTCCACAACTTCACTCCTTTCCCAGGAAAAAGAGATGTTCAGTTAGTCAATTCCTTACTTGGGACTAGTGGAAGTGCACGTGCAGCATGCACATGATATAAAAAATATATAAAAGGTTTAATTAATATGTATGTAGACAATAACAGGATATTGAAGTAAATATAATTATAAAAAAGCATCAATTCATCCTTCACACCTCGGGATTAGGGAAGTTGGCATTCATTGACCATCCACCCTGCTGGCCTCCGCGTCGTCTCCGCATCGTGTCGCATCACCGCCACCACCTTCAAGGCGGCTTTGAAGGAGACTGTCCTGGGAGGACGGCACATCACCGCCGTCACCTTCAAGGCGGGGATGAGGGTCCACAAATCCGGTGGAGGAGCCCGCCTCGAGGCCGACTGTGCTACCGCACCTCGGCGGGGAAGCTCACCTGCCTGCGTGCTCGATCCTCGACGGGGGAGCTCGCCACCAGCTGGCATGGAAGACGAGGCCAACAGGGAGAAGGAGACCGGTGGGAGGAGGGGTCGACGCCCACGGGGAGGCGGTGGTGGCGCTAGTGGCTTGTGAATATGGGAATGAGGGTGGAGAGAATTAAGTTTTATAGGGAAGACGGGGTGTAAAAAGGAACGAGTATTAATTGACGTGATTTAGATCATTGAACTCAAAAGGAAATATTCAAGGACTCAAAATATCATTTACATATAAATGACATTCATCTAATTGCATTTGAATGTTGTTGACCTCATCACGTGGTGATTCTTTCCTTACTTGATCTTTCCTTGTTTTCCCTCTCCTTGCTAACTATTTATGAATGACGTGGCTACCATTAACAAAATGATGCAACAATTCTTTCCTTAGTACATCTAACTATGTAGTGGTTCTTTCCTTGTTTTTCCCTTCGATTCCTTGATGTGTCATCGGTCACACAAATCAATTTTCCTTTACTTTGCACATCAATATCTCTTTCCTTTTGAGTTACTAAGTATTTCCTCTTTAGTCATGCCATCAATCACACAAATCAATTTCTTTTGCCTTGAAAAAAGAATGAAGAAAGGAAAAAGCAGCCATGATTGTCTCCGACGTTTGAAATAGGAATGAAGAAAGGAAACAACAGTCGTGATTGACGGGGGCGGGTCTTCCTTACTTGATCTTTCCTTGTTTTCCATTTTCTTGCTAACTATATATGAATGGCGCGGCTAGCAATGGCAAAAGGATGCAGCAATTCTTTCCTTAGTTCATCTAATCACATAGTGATTCTTTCCTTGTTTTTCCTTTCCTTGAAGAGTCATTAATCACCCCAATCAATTTTTGTTTACTTTGTACATCAATATCTCTTTCCTTTTGAGTTCCTTAGTATTTCCTTTTGAGTCATTCCATCAATCACGTCTATCAATTTCTCTTTCCTTGAAAAAAGAATGAATAAAGTAAACAACATGCCCGTGATGACAGCCCGCCACGACGTGTGATAAGTAAGGAATCAATAAGCACTGGTGAATACATGACAAACTAAATGAAGCATTTAATTAAAAGGAAGGGAAAATTTGTGCATGCTAATGGCCTGCGTGATTACATGCACACAATTCAAACGCGATTGCGTGGATACCATTGACATGAGGGACGCGGCCCGACGAGTAGGGTGGGTCCAGTGAGTAGAAGTTTGGGTGAAAAAAGTTTTGGGGTGGAGGGCACCCGGGGAGCCAATTTGCACTGCGAAACGATGACCAAATCAATCCCCCCCGTCTTGGTTCATCGTCGTGGATCTGAAAAGTAGGGCCTCTGTGAGGAGGGAAGTGGGCCTAATCTTGGTGAGAATTGAACTCAATTCTTTCATTTCTTTATAGTAGAGATGAGAGCAGGTCTCTTTTTACCTCTATCTCATATAGCCTATAATCAACTTTCACAGCTCATGATTTAGATGCCCTGAATCTACATCCTGATAGACATGATGAATGGCTTTACTCTTGGGGTTACTGCTTTTCTAGTCACAAATTAAAGCCTTACATCCAATTGCAGGGCTCTCACTCAACCTCCCCTTTGTTCAAGTGGATGTGGAAGTAGAAAGTGCAAACCAAGTACAAATTCTTCTTCTGGTTGTTTTTGAGAGATAGGATTAACACAAGGAATCTGCTGCACTGGAAGATTATATTTATGCAGTTCTATGATTGTGTTCTCTACATGCAAAATACTGAAGAGGACATCATCTTTTCGTTTCATGTTCTTTTATTAGTGATGTCTGTTTGACTTATTTGGGCATTTAGTGGGATCTTTCGCTGGATTTCCAGGTAATGGTGCTAAATGCAAGATTGAACTTCAACTCCGTGATTTCCAGAGAGGTCTCTATCATAGGCTGCTGGTCCTTGTGGGCTTGTGGTGCCACAGAAATGATATTACCTTTGATGTTGCTTCTCTATCTTTTGATAAGTGAAGAAATTTTTTAAGGAGTTGAAAGTGATGATCTTAAGGGCTAAACCGCAGTTGTGTGATAAATCAACATTCGGCTGAGTAATCTCTTGTAACACATTCGGCTGAGAGAGAGAGAGGGGTAGGGGCCTCCCCTGCTGATTCGTACAAGTTAATACAGTACTAGAATCGTATTGTGTCTAATAATTTAGTGCACACAAGTTACATCATCACTGAACAATTGAGTAGAAAGAACACAAGCAAGACGTTTTACTAGAAAGGGTTAAGGTCGCCCCACGGTTTTCATTAAGAGAAGGGGATTGAATCCCGCCTTAGGCTTCGTTTGGCAATGCAGGTATCAACCGGTATTGCGGCCCAAACCCCGCGTCGGTGGGAAACGAGCCCACGACGGGGTCACCTCCCCGGCCTGGCCCAAATGCGCATTTGGCAAAATAGGGATGGGATTGAAACCAGCCCATTACCTGCCGACCCACGCGTGTTTCCCGCCGACTCCATCGCACGCCGGGAATAAAAAACGCTACGCTCGCGTCTCCTCCATCTTTCTCTCGCGTCCCCTCTCCCTCGTGCTTCCTCGCGGCGCCGCCGCTGCCTCTCCCTCGCGCTTCCTCGCGGCGCCGCCGGTGAGCTGACGACAACGGGCAGTTGTGCCTCCGCCTCCTCTTCCTACTCTTCCTCCATGCCCTCCTCCAACTCATCCTCCCCGTCGTCTCTTTTTTTCTAGGGTTCGACGGCGGCGGCGGCGGCGACGGCGGCGGCGGCGGCGACAACGATTGTCGCTCCCACTCCACCCGAGATTCAACTCCTCTAGGTGCATATCCTCCTCATCCCGTCCACTCTCTTCTCCTTCTGCTCCCCTTCTTGGTAGGGTTAAACACATGCTCAATCCTAGATCCACCAGGAGCGGCTTCTTGGTATGCTCGTTGGCACACGTGTAGGCACACTTGCCGTGTATTTTTTGCATTGGTTAATCAAACATCGCTAGTAATTAAACCCTAAACTCTCGAACATGCTCAGTTTGTTTGGAACATTGGATGGATGGTGTTGTTGTAGTTATGTATGTGACTGGACAAGTAGAAAGCAGTGTGTGGCAGCGTCGGATTCAGCGGACTGGTGCCCCCTGCAAAGCTTACATGCATGCTGCGGTGCCCTGTCCATTACTTAAGTAAATTAGGGGAAAATGACAGGAGAGCACCATCAGCACATCATAAAATTAGTGTTGTCAAATTGCCTATTTTTATGCCATTGGATGCTTCAAACACCGTGCTTAGAACGTTATGTCTAATCGTGGAGCTATACTAATCACAATTCAAATTGAAAGTACTAAACAACAAAAAGCAAATGTATAACTCTGTAGCTACCTATATGCAGCCTGGAAGGTAACGGTTTAACACTGCTTTTCTTTGTGTCAATTGGGTGCAGCTACTTCACTCGTTGTCGTCGCTTGCGAATGTTTCTTTCCAAGTGAAAGCGAAAACCCATAAGAGTATTGAAATGCTATTCTTTGTGTCACAAGTTAGTGCTTTTCCCGTAAAGGTGCATTGTGTCGTTTACTTAAATAATCGAAGGCGGAGGTCGAAAGAGGTGGGATACCGCATCGATTTGAATTGCTTTTGTAGCATTTTCTCCCGTCTTGGCCGGACACACCGTAGATCCTCCAAGATGCTTTTAAATAAAAGTTTTTGCACAGTCATTTTTGTTTAGTTTGGTTATCGTGTTGGTCCCTAAAGCTGCATCGAGTCAATTATTATTATACATAAATATATGGTGGGGGTCAAAAGAGGCAGGACACGACATCGATTTGCTTTATGACATATTTGCACACCATTATGCATTATCAAGGTCCTCCAATATGGTTAAATAATTTAGTATGGCATACTTGTAAATTGGTTAAATACTTAAATTGTATGTCGAATCTATCTCGTTTCCGATCTTGGTGTGTTTTAAAGTTACATCGATATGGTTATTTTTTGTTTCTCAAAGTCAAAGCTTTGTATTAGTGCCAAGCTATATGATTCCCGTTGATATCCGTTGAATAAAATTTTAAATTAGTACGAGAGGTGGTGAAATGGCGGAAAATTGCCGCATATTAAATAGGAATGCAAGCATCTTATGGTTTTGTTTCCGCAAGGCATTTCTATTATTGCGTGCCTAAGACTCTCCAAGATATTAATTGAAGTTGGGGTGAATGCCGGTACCGTGTTGATACTTCTTATAATTCAAAAATCACAAGTTCAATTTTTCTTCCCGTTTCGCTTAATCGCATTGCACATTAGTATTCCCGAAAATTTTCCACTACAAGGAAGGTGTGTAATACCTGATTTATAATTTAGGTCTACACTTGTGCTGCTTGGTACCATTGCCCCTGTTTGCAGCCATGCATTGACTTCTGTAGTATTTACTCAATGATATAGTATGTATTATCAGGTGAACTTAATCATAAGTGACAAATCACAATGACAATGTAAATATCTGTTTTTGTTATGAAACATTATAGTATGGTAGGTACTTTAGCTTAATTCATTAAGTTCACCACAGCTGTTTGATCGATTTTCTTTCGAGCATGTGCCCCTTGAAACTTGTTGAAAGTTTGAAACCAAACTATTGTGTTTTTGTAATTTTGTTTGGAGATTTAAGATTTAATAATGTTTGGCTTGTCTGCGAGGAGCAACCATCTTTTGATCCATTTCCTAGGTCTGCACCGCTCTCAATTGTATTGTTTGTCCGCAATTTTTCCTTTAAAATTTAGGACGATAGACGAAGAGTCTACAAAGAGGATTCTCGTTAAGTAACTGGAGCATGCGTAAACTGATTTTGTATATATATCCATTGCACTAGAACTTAGCAAGTTAACTTTCATCTGTCTATGTCGATGGTTGGAACTTTACTAGATTATGTAAACTATCTTACGTACTATGTAAATTGGTTCACCGTCATCTTTGGAATCATCTTGATCACTCATTGTATTAGCCGCCTGTATTTCATGAGTGCCTGTATTTCATGCATACTTAGCTTGACGCTGCATGATTAACTGTACCACATAGCATATAGGTCCGGTTTGCTCTCATCAAACTCGGATTGTTGATACTCTGTACAAAGCAACTTAACTTACATCATAATGTTGCATTCATCGCTTTTAATTTTTTTCTTGCGGATCTCCTAAGCCGATTTTGAGTTGGTCAAACATTCGCAAGAAAATTCAAAGCTATTATCCAAAATTGGCGTCCCCCCGAAAAGACCCCGGTAGGCTATTTCATCCGTTTCGTTGCCGGCATAATAGGTTGGGATCAGTGGATTTTCGATACGATTATCATAGTATAAGATCCCTTATTATGTTTTTTTATCCATGCTTAGTGTTCTCTTCACAAATGTTATTTGTAAATGCTTATATGAAACATTTGAGAGAGCTCAAGCTTACTAGTTGTGATGGATCACCTCACTCCTTTTCTTAAACCACACATGTCAATTGTTTTTCTGTGTACTAGCATTATTAAAATCGGCCATTTCATTTTCAAGCATGCATGCTTTTATTGTTTTTGTAGAACAATGGGTTCAAGGGTTGATGATCTAACTAGGAAGAGGCAGGAAGATGATGATGAGATATTGTTCTTCCTATTGCTCGCCCTTGACCTTTTAAGTGGTAGCCGAGGGAGGGAAAAGCGACCTAGACATACATCTAAGTCGTCGTGCAAAGAACGGTTGCGTGAAATCCTTGAAGGACATCCTAAGGACCGTATGGTTGCATTTCGCATGGAGCCTAGCATCTTTAGACATATCGCGTACTATCTTAGAAGAGAGCATCTATTACGTGATACAAGAGGTGTCAAAGTGGAAGAGAGATTAGCATTCTTCTTGTTTATGTTGTCTCATAATGCTAGCTATGAAGACCTACAATATGAGTTTAAGCATAGTGGGGAGACCATCCATCGACATATTAAGGCGGTGTTCGAAATAATTCCAGCCCTTGCATATAGGTTTTTGAAGCCAACTGTTGGGACTAGGCCACACTGGAAGATCAGTACAGATTACCGATACTTTCCTTACTTTCAGAACTGCTTAGGGGCTATTGATGGAACACATGTCCCAATTACCATATCTGAAGATAAGCAAGCTCCGTATAGGAATAGAAAGGGCACATTGAGCCACAATGTCATGATAGCCTGTAATTTTGATTTGAACTTCACATTTATATCATCTGGATGGGAGGGTTCTGCAACAGATGCTAGAGTTCTTAGGTCCGCATTACTTAAAGGATTTCAAGTTCCTGAGGGTAAATTTTATCTTGTTGATGGCGGATATGCTAATACACCGTCCTTCCTTGCTCCTTATCGTGGTGTACGGTACCACTTAAAGGAGTTTGGGCGTGGTCAGCATCGGCCAAGAGATTATAAGGAGTTATTCAATCATCGTCATGCAGTTTTGCGAAATCATATAGAGAGGGCAATTGGAGTTCTAAAGAAGCGCTTCCCTATTTTGAAAGTCGGGACACATCATCCAATTGAAAATCAGGTGAAGATACCAGTGGCGGCAGCGGTGTTCCACAATTTTATACAGAAGATGAATGGGAATGAGGGTTGGTTGGATTTTCAACCAGACAACATTTCACCTGAAGATTTTGTAGATCTTCCTGAAGGAGACAGTCAATACAACAATGATGTCTTTTCTTTTACTAGTCAAATAGATAATGGGAATGCTCTTAGGGATATGATTGCCATGAGCATGTGGGATGACTACAGCCATAGTCATCACTAGTCATGTTCATGTTTTCCATTTATATGGAATCAAATGTAATGATACAGAATGCTTTTATGAAATACTATTTATTGTGCTCATCTCTTTATGTGACCTCTTTGTGTCATCTTTTCATTGTGTCACAAATTTCAATTTCAGAAATTAATTTAACATGCTTGGAAGAGGTTCTCCAAAGTTCAACCTGATGCAAACTGGTAACAAGCAGAAGAAACTGTCACCAAGATGTGGTCCTATACATAAGAAGAGGGCATCACCTAAGGTAGCACAAAAAGGTACATGAGAACCACATACCATTTACACTATTAACATTTCTATTTATTCTCTTCACTCTAAACACATTCTCTGATAGTTTAACACTTCACTGATCTGTTGTATTTATTAAAGGCGTGCTTGGTTGGGTAAATAATTTATACTTTATTGGTGGTATTGTTAAAATAGTTACAGTGTTTGCTCTGGGACGGCACTAATAATGCACTAAAATGTGGATCCTGGAGAGTTTGCTCCGGGCATTCCTGTCCTCTCTGTTTTTTCCCTTTTGTTTTTTTAAATCTTGGAGATGGACTGAAGTAATTCGAGCCTGAAGCATATAGATTTGCAGTCTTGCATAAACAGCGAGCAATTTTGGGGTCTGTTGGACATGTACATCATCGACACTCGTTGGACGAAAGAAGCGATTTTGCGGTCTTTCGTACTGCAGATATCGCATCGGCATCAATTTTGTTTTGTGTTTTGTTATAGAGTAGATGTAGTATACACAAATTCTAAGCTGTGCGCGTCACTTTAGATTCAGTAATACAAATAAAGATGGAATAGCTCAGGTTTATGTCTTGGTTGCATCCTTTCATGACTGTGCTCAGTCCTCATGCCTCAACTAGTCAGCCCTGGAATTTAGTTGTGCTTTTGATCTGTATGGAAGTCGAATCTAACTATTGTGCTTGAGTCGGAACCCTTATATTTTTCTATATTTTTCTGCAAAACATGTTTTTCTGAATTCCCTTCTCCTTACTATCACCTTCATGCCGAAATACCTTGTCTGTAGTGGACCATAGAAGGGCATCTTGGAACATGGGACTTGAAAAGGGTCTTGTTGAGCTTCTCCATTACCACAACAACGATTGTTATAGGAGTCAGAATGGGTGGTCAACCGAGGCATGGAATCGAATTGTGAAACTATTTCAAGAGAAATTTCCATATGTTTCATTTACAAAGATGCGATTCAAGACAAAGAGAAAGAGCTCAAGAGGGATTTTAACCTCGCTCAAAGAGGCAAAAAAACAAAGTGGGGCACATTGGGATGAGACTTTGGGCATGATACATGCCGACCCACCGCCTTGGGATAACATCATTACGGTAACCTCGCTTATGTATGCCTATTGCTGCTCTATTTTATCTTTAGCTCTAATAAACTTCAATTTCCCCGTTTTTTTATTTTCAACGGTCCTTCCCGAAAGCTCGGAAATTCCAAACCAAGCCTTTCCCCCTTTTTCAGACTCTGTGGGAGTTGTATGAAGGTGAAATATCCATGATGCACATTTTCACTTTCCTGCTAATAAAAAATGTCACGCTAGCTTAACCTCGTACTAATGTGCATACTTTTGTCCTCGAGTCATACGGTCGATGGAGCCTTGAACTTTACCTCTACCTCGAACCGGTACCAACACCAAGAGTCACACAATTACTGCCCCATGAGGATGTCACACAACTTATTAGTGATAGTGAGGCGTTAGAGGAAGATGGTCACAATTATGCACCAAGAGTAGAAGAACAACTACCCCATGAGGAAGAGGATGATGATGTAAGGGTACTGGAACCACCACAAGGTCCAAGATGTGCTGGTACAACCTCAAGTAGGCCTACTACATCAAGAAGAGCAACAGAGCTAATTCCACCAAATGGAGGGAGGAAGGTTGGTAAAAAGCAGAAACAAGAACACGTCACCGCAAAGATGGAGAAGTATCTGGAACTAAGAACTCAACAAGTTGAAGAGGAGGTTGCGGCTAAAGCAAGAGCTGCATCTGAAGTTGATGATTTCTCAATTAAGAATTGCATAAGTTATGTGAACACTATAGAAGAACTATCTGGCGAGGAAAAGGCTGAAGCTTTTGACGTGTTTAAGGATGCACAGAACAGGCAGATCTTCATGACAGCGGAACCGGTCTCACGTTTAATATGGTTGAGAAAGGAAATGGTAAGTACTTGCAGTTTTTTGTGTCCTTTCATCCAGTTTCCTGTTATACTTAGTGACATCACTTGTTTTGTGCAATTACCTTTGTTAATATTTGACCAGATATAGTTTATTCAATGCTAATTAGTTCTGTCCAGAAATAGTTTGTGTGCATCTTGAAAAGTCGCCTTGTGGTCCTGCAGCTTTTTGCCTCGCATGTTTTCAGCCTTAAAAGTTAACCAATTTGATTTGTGGAGAAAAAGTTAACCGCTTTGGATGCAAATGTGAGCTAAGAGTGCACAAATACAATGCAAGAATTAATCTCCAGCCCCTAGCACCCTCTCTCGCTATGGCCGGTAGCCGCAATCCACTTATACCTAAACAAGCCCACTTACCTAACTAACTGAAACAGGTAGTTGTAGCCCCACAATCATCAATATGTTACAAACATGGACGAGTTTAACTAGATGGTGCATGTACATACACAATATGTACAGCACATCACTCATGTTCGGTCACCTAAGATGCATTATCTGATCCTAATTTTCTGTGTCTGGCTGACTTCTCCTTTCGGCGTCCATGGTGTCTTAGTTATGAATGCTAAATATAATGTTGGATTGCATTTTTCTTAATCACTTGTTATTTGGACTTTGCAGAGGAAGACAACCAGTCAAGTTGTTTGACATGTTTATCTGGTCTCAATGCAATTGTAGCTCGTATAGATGGATCTTACCCAACTGGAGTGTATTGCTCACCGAGAGGCAATGATCCGGTTTCACATTTTGTTATATTTAATTATTTATATTTGCACTTTTGAATATATGTATAACTTCGGTTTGGACATGTCTTAGTATTATATTTTTCAAATGATACCGTCGTTGGGACCGTTGGAAATGAACTTACTATTGAAAATGAGCTTTTGGTTGAAAAATAAAAGTTATGTACTGAGATGCAAGTGTTGTATTTCCAAATGAGACAAAGTATTAGCTTCATAAACTGATGCTCATGGACAGAATAGTTAAAAGCATACATATGTTAAGACTTCGCAGTTGTGTCGAAGTAGTTGTGGCCAAACAAAGATGCCTAGCTTTGTTATGTTATTGAGCATTTGCGGTGCGGTGTGTAATCGTGTGGTATGTCAACTGCCGCGCAGTCCGATGATTAGTGGCTTAATTTTACATCTAGGTCAAGGAAAAAAGATGATCGAAGAACAGATCCGATGCTTGCAAATGAGAGTTTTTAATGTCGGCAAGAGAGCATCATGTGCTTTGCTGTCCTCAAAGAGAGTAATAAACGCCGCCAAAGACATGTCTTTTCTTTTACATGTCTTGGGACTAGTAGGACTGACAAAAACTGAAATACTCTCCTATCCAAATGACGCAAGTTAGCAAAAGGGGGGCCAACCCAAGTGATAATAATGGAGGGGGATTGGGTGATAGGCAGGGTTTGACCCAACCCACGAGTGGGATATGTCCCACATGTATTCTGCACCTTGTCTGCCAAACGAAGCCTTATAAAATTCTCGAACCCCGACTTCACCGAAGAGGGAAGTTTTTTAAACTAGTCTCGTAAATTCGCTCGAGGTTCCGATCATACCTCAATCCCTCTAACCAAGTAAGCTAAAGCACCTTTTACATCAAGATTTTACTTGCCTCGAGGTACGTAATTGTTTATCTCCTAATACTAGCCATGGATCTTTCATCCTACAATTAAAAAGTCTATCTCCCAGTACTTGGTCGGTGGTCACATATTTTGGTTTGTATGTACTTTGAGTAAATTGCCACATACTCCCTTTGCTTTATAATTAATACTTGTCATTTTGATTTTCTAGATACGTTACTTTTGCTATGTACCTAGATATAAATATATTATCTAGTATTATGGATCGAAAGGAGTAGTACATATATTCATCGTTTGCTGAACAAACATATGGTACGACTGTACGAGTAGGTGTCTCGAGCTAGACGACCGCCGGGAACGGGTTGAGGCGAGCGGTGGGGCGGAGCAGAAGGGAATGCTTGCGAGCGCACACCAGGCCGACGTCGGACTCCTCCATGTTTACCAACGACCCTGTCGGCGACATCTCGCCATCAACAACGGCGGCCCAGTCGAAGCACTGCACGAGCGCGGCGAGCACCGCCGGCACGGACTGCTGCGCGAGCCCCACGCCGGGGCACCCTCTGCGGCCGCCGCCGAACGGC
Source organism: Cenchrus americanus (assembly GCA_947561735.1). NCBI lineage: Eukaryota > Viridiplantae > Streptophyta > Magnoliopsida > Poales > Poaceae > Cenchrus > Cenchrus americanus. The sequence continues at coordinate 202,385,125 of OX387240.1, forward strand.
ATGAACTGGAACTGCTGGCCGCGGGGCTGGGGCTCTAGCCCCGCTGCGGCGCCGCCGGGCATGAAGCGCTCCGGCCTGAACGCCAGCGGGTCCTCCCAGCAGGCCGGGTCGCGGCCGATGGCCCACACGTTGATGAACACCGCAGTCCGCGGCGGCACCGTGAACCCGCCGACGGCCATTTCCTCTGCCGACGACACCCGGTGCGCTATCGGGGCGCCGGGGTGCAGCCGCAGCGTCTCCTTGAACGCCGCCTGCAGGTAGGGCAGCCTCGGCAGGTCGGCCTCGCTGACGATCCTGCTGTCCTCGCCGACCGCCGCGTCGATCTCCTCTCGCACCTTGCGCATCGCCTCCGGGTGGTTCACCAGCTCCGCCAGCATCCACTCCACCGTCGCCGCCGACGAGTCGGACCCAGCGGTCACCACGTCCTGCACCGCGCCATGCATGGTTACCAATGAGAAGCAGGGTCTCGTGGCACGATGAAGGTTAGATTGGTAGCTTACGGTGATGAAGGCTTTGATGTTCTCCCTGGTGAGCTTCACCTCCGCCTCGTCGTCCTCCGCCTTCTCGAGCAGGATGTCCAACAGGTCCTTGTTGCGCTTGCGCGTCGTCGGCGCCGCCGACGCCGACGCATCTTTCTTGTCGTGCTGCTCGTGCTCAGCCATATCGCTGCGGGCACGCTCTCTGGCCTCCTCCTTGTGCCTGATCATCTGCTCCAGCAAGGCGTCGAACCGCCGGTGGACGCCGTCTGCCGTCCGGCGGAGGCCCTGGAGGTCCCAGCCGCGGCACAGGGGGACGTAGTCCTCCACGTTGAAGGCGCCGATCAGCTCCGTCACCGATTTCACGAGGCCCTGCGCCTCGTCGGAGACGTTCCCCGGCGCGTCGCTGGCGACCATCCGGATAATGGACGCGCTGGCGAACCGGACGAGCTCGCCGGTGAGGTCCGCCGCGTCGCCGCGCTCCGCCGCCGCCAGCACGGCCCGCAGCAGCTGCGCCAGGCAGGCGCGGCGGACGGGGCGGAGCTCCTCGACGGTGCGTGGGCCGAGCACCTCGGACACGCATAGCCGCCGCAGGAAGCGCCACCGCGGGCTGTAGGGGGTGAAGGCGAAGCCGACGGAGCCGTAGGAGAAGAGCCGGGCCAGCGCCGTGACCGGCCGCCCCGAGATGGCGGCGTCGTGGCGGAGGATGAGCTCCCTGGCGACGTCAGCCGAGCTCGCCACGACGCAGTGCGTGGAGCCGAGGCGGAGGTGCATGAGGGGCCCGAGCTTCCCCGCGAGCTCGTGGAAGGTGCGGTGCGCCGGCAGCCGCAGCAGGTGGAGGTGCCCGATCACCGGGAGCCCCGGCGGGCTCGGGGGAAGACGACGACGAGGAGAAGATAGCCATGAGGAGACCAAGTGGTTCACGGCAAGAGCAAGAAAGGTGACCACAGCCATGATGGCTACCGTGTCGGCGGACAGGAGCATGGGCAGTGGCTGCTCCATCTCCATGGCCATCATATCGCTAGCTCTCCACTCCTCTCTCTCTCTCTCAGTATACTACTAGTAACGGTAGAAAATTGCTGCTACTGAAGTTAAACGCTTAACAAGAGTGGTATGCTTTCCACGGAATTATATAACAGGAGACGCATGCACGTTTAGCACGGAGCATATAAGCATAAAACCCCTAGCACAGCAGCACCCGCAATAGGATTCGAGCCTACGGGAAATAGGCTTTGTTGGTGATCAGCAATGCAGCATACGGTGATGGCAACATGCATGATGGTTGTTTGCGCCTTTGTGGGTTGTGGCGCGGTAGCAGGGGCGTAGGGGGTCGGAGGAAGCTGCCCGCTCGAATGCTGCAGGGATGGGAAATGTGTAGAGCATTGATCACAAGGTGCAGCGGCATGCAGGTATGCATCTGGAAGTAATACATCCACATGTGTGTTGGAGTAAGTGCATGCATCACACGTGTGTTTCATTTTTCTAAAAAATAAAAATATATTCAGACTGTGCGGTAAACGCACAGAGTCAAATTCCTATAAAGTCTTTAGCTCAAAAGTTGATAAAACAAATACATAATCGAAGAAACAATACACATGAAGAAAATTTAATATTGCTCATCTATCCAATCTTGGATGAAATAATCCAAAGTCTTCGTCGCTTTGCCCGTCAAATGGACGGTCTTCTTTGTTCTCACATTAGACATCACGATGATAAATCACAGCTGATATATTTCCAAAAGGTAGCCTATAAAGCGATGTGGGAAGATTACCCACGAGTAGCCAAGCACGAGCAAGAAATGTTAAATACCAAATAGATATCCACGACGATATCTTCAAGAACATAACGCCAATGGCACCATCATCGTCGCCTTGAGTAGATAGCTTGATTTATACCGTGAGAGAACCATAACATGGTCATATATTCAGGGAAGTGTGAACGAAGTCACCTCCAAGGATAAAGTAGCACCCACAAGTATCACTATACATGTTTTCATCCCTACCTCAGCCACATCATGCCAACAGTCACTTGAGCAAAATCGAGCTTATGATGGTGCCGATCGAGCACGACCGCAGGTGCAATCATCATTATCAATATCCAACTATCGGTACCTGATTTCATGCTCGTCGCTTTCAAGATGAAGACGACGATGTGGGAAGATTACCCACGAGTAGCCAAGCACGAACAAGAAATGTTGAAATACCAAATAGATATCCACGATGATATCTTCAAGAAGAACATAACGCCAATGGCACCATCATCGTCGCCTTGAGTAGATAGCTTGGTTTATACCGTGAGAGAGCCATAACATGGTCATATATTCAGGGAAGTGTGAACAAAGTCACCTCCAAGGATAAAGTAGCACCCACAAGTATCACTATACATGTTTTCGTCCCTACCTCCGCCACATCATGCCAACAGTCACTTGAGCAAAATCGAGCTTATGATGGTGCCGATCGAGCACGATTGCATGTGCAATCATCATTATCAATATCCAACTATCGGTACCTAATTTCATGCTCGCCGCTTTCAAGATGAAGACGACGATGTGGGAAGATTACCCACGAGTAGCCAAGCACGAACAAGAAATGTTGAAATACCAAATAGATAATCCACGATGATATCTTCAGGAAGAACATAACGCCAATGGCACCATCATCGTCGCCTCGAGTAGATAGCTTGGTTTATACCGTGAGAGAACCATAACATGGTCATATATTCAGGGAAGTGTGAACGAAGTCACCTCCAAGGATAAAGTAGCACCCACAAGTATCACTATACAGGTTTTCATCCCTACCTCCGCCACATCATGCCAACAGTCACTTGAACAAAATCGAGCTTATGATGCTGCCGATCGAGCATGACCGCAGGTGCAACCATCACTATCAATAGCCAACTATCGGTACCTGATTTCATGCTCGCCGATTTCAAGATGAAGAAGAAACATATCGATGACACTTCCAAGGAAGAGAACGACACCTATAGATGTCATCGTCGTCGGCTCCAATAGGTGCCGACTGAGGCTTTCACACAGTGCAACTCTCTTAATAGTTATAACTTATGTAAGGGATGTCAATGAACCACCCCACAAATTTTCACCGGACCTGCAAGCACAGCAGCTGACGGCGTCAAGATAATGTGGTTCCCCTTAGTTAGTGATTGACTGAGAAGGCCCACCAATCGCAGCCCCTTAACACAGGGTTTAGCAAGTTCGGTGACAACAATGTGGATTGGCCGCCCGGGATGACGTCACCTACGAGAAGTCAGCCACCCGAGGGCCTCCAAATGTGGGCTTCGCTCCGTCTGGAAGGAAGAGTGGCACGAGAGCCAAGCATAGACAGTTGACACGATAGCACAACACAGGAGACCACCCCGTACATGTAAAAGCATCATGATTATGGGGGCGACTGATATAGGGGCTTGACGGGTAGAGAACCTGACACTAGTGCTCTGCTCAGGCGGCATCAGCCACCCTCGCGCCCTCCCCGCCCGGACTCGCCTGTGTGCAGAGAACTTGCATGGAGAAGGAGCGAAGGGGGGACCCACCGACACTAGGTGGGGGGCCATGAGAAGATAGAAGAGGAGCCCATATGAGCAGGACAAGAAGGCGGAACCTTCTCGGGATACGTCCCGGGAAGGGTCCTGGGAGGATTTCCAAGGAGTCCCTCAGTACTTCCCCTACCAATAGGGACTCACAAAGGATGCAAAGGGCAAGCTGCCCCTATATGGACCGGAAGAGATGACTGACAAAGTTTGACAAAGGTCGCACAGTGTTGTGGGCCCCCCACAACAAGCAGCGCATTCCCACCAAGGAGGTACATACAGACTGCAATAGAACAACTACAAAAGGATAGAGATAGACCTTAGTGGGGAAAGGAGGTGAATCGGGAAACACAGAACCCATGATCGCCATCTTGAACAACAAAAGCAAAACACACACAAGACGTACGGTTGTTATCCTCCAGGAGGCCTGAACCTAACAAATCCCTGAGTGTCCAATTGTCTCCATCATCTAACCATCTAACCATGTTCTTTCACCGAATCAACCTCACTTAGCACACGGACTCTCCCCCAGGACAAATCTCTAAAAGGGGCTAATGTTGTGGCTACCGGACGTGGAGCACCACACTAGCCGAGCATCTACAATGTGTTGTCATCATCGTTTACCTACTGAGGGCTAATGTTGTGTCAGCCGCACCATCCTAGAGTGAGTATCCCGCAAACAAGTCATGTGTCGCAGTCGTGGATGTCGAGTCGCTGCTCCAGGTCACCTGTCGTGTGTCGTGGCAGCATGTCGCCCCTAGACCATCCTGTCTCGAGGCCACGAGAATCTACTAGCATCAAGACCAAAGCCGACAACCACCACACGGATCCAGATAAAAGAACAAAATATCAAATCTGATCCAGGAAAGTGGGGATTCCATGCAACTGTCATTCTTGCAGTTAGCCAAACTTCAGACGGCATGCTCTGACAGTGGCGAGGAAGGGGTAGGGAGAAGGGGCACTTGGGCTACATTTATTTCATTTGGAATGCATAAGTTCAGTTGGCTCTACATTGCATATTGTGTGGCGGGTACATAGAAAGTATTGAAGTTGTTTTGCAGAGAAATAGAATAGTGGATCTGTAACAACCCATAGCTTCACCAGCGAGATCAATTTGGGAGTGTGAGCAATCACAGGAGAATTGGAGGGGGATAGGATCTCTAGAGCCGATAGGAGGAAGACGACCTGATTTTTCCCTTGTCTCTCTTTTTCTAAGTTTTGTTCAATGTACTCCCTATGTGCTCTGCCCCTTTCTTTTGTAGTTCTGGCCTTGGCTATTGGGCTAGGCTAAATTAGATGGGCTGGACAGTCCTAGGTTTCTTCTGGGCCACTTTTGGGTCATGACCTTACTGCCCTTTTGAAACATAGCTTGTCCCTAAGTTGTGTCCATAAGAATGCCCGGATCCCACTGCATTTGAACTTTGACTTGTAAACATATTGACCCGCTGACAGTAGTAAGCACCTCATCACCAACAAGTTGAGCACAGAGCTTTATATTCCATGCACCCATGACTAGTTGCAACAAATTTCCATGTATCTCAGTGTTAGATGGAATGTCATCCCACTTAATCCCACAAACCATTTTGCAAAATAGCTCACAAGTATCATGCTTTGTTTCCCTCAACTCTTTGAACATGGCTGGCTCAGTATGAGCTTCTACATTGTTCTCCACCAGAATCATTCCAGTCAACATTGTATCCACCAAATTTATGTCAGAATCCAAAATGAAAGAAGAGTGGTTCTTCTGATTGAGCTTGTGGATGATCAATGACTCTCGATAATCTCCTTATTAACCTCATCAACCAAGTAAGCAGAATTGTCCTCTTTGGTGAGTGTTGAGGTCTAAAGAAAAATCATCATCCCATAAGATGTCCTTGTGAAGCATCTCATCAAGTACTACTAGACCACCATTAATCTCTAGGTCATGTAAAAATTCATCAATTTTGTAATCTCTACCTTATGCAAGATGTTGTAGTAATCCATCATGTATAGCAGAGTCAGCTGACATCTCGTCCCATATAACTTTGTGGGGGCATTCCTTTACACCCTGCTAGCTTTAGTGCAACACATGCTGAAATTGTGGTTGGCTTCTCAGATTGTCTAGAATACTCATGAACAACCTCCACATACAACTCGAAAAAAAGTGAAACACTATTGTCATGTCTGAGAGCGATTTCACCTAATATCTCAGTGGTTAGCTTGCTCTTCTCGTCAACAAAATACTCTGCTCCCATAGCTAGTCGATGTAATAATCCATGGTGTATATCCTAGATTCTTGGCAAGTCATCCCACCCAACATTCTCACAAGCCAGTTCTCCCAAAAGTTCATCCAAAATCACATCGGCAAGAGGTCTATCGGTGAATGATTCCCCAATAGGACTCTACTCCCCACCAATATCTAGATCATGTCTTTGATCTCCACACATAATGTCCTCATCAACCAAGGTATTTGTACCTAGATCTAGCTTCTTTAGTAGACTGTCATGCATGAGGTTTTGCTCAATTTCCTCATCCCAAATAACGGAAGAGGCAATTCATTAGACACCTTAAGATAATCACCGAACACCTCAAGGGCAGCCACCTTAGCAACTATTGAATCCATTAAGAGGTTACGAGCATGATGAACCTAGTTTAGGAGGACGGGCCGGGGCTCCTGCAGGGAGCGTCAGCGCGTAGGCGTGTTCAAGTCAGCAGTTGTGTGGGCTTTGGCCGTCACCGGAAGCACGTAGGGTGTGGAGAGCTCCTACCCACATCTGCTACTCCAAGTCGAATCCTGTTGAGTTCTACAGCTGCTGGGCACCGCAACAGGCCTTGACAAGCTCCATGTAGCTGTCGCGGTGGCTGATGAGGCAACCCTACCTTCGCCCACGCCACTCCACCTCTCGCACACAAGGGGCTTGGGCGGATCCCATCGCGTGTAGTTGTTTGGCACCGAAGTGGGCCTCAGTGGGTACCCTGCATCCAGCGGCATGACCGACTTCTAGGCAGGCGAGGGCTCCCCTATCGGCCTTGGTGCACGACTCGTCGGGCGGCGGCGGGCACTCATCGGTCATGGAGACGACCTCCTCATTGAGAAAGAGAGGAGGCGACCGAGCATGTGGCACTCCTTGCGGTTGTCGGTGTCTTGGAGGAGTTATAGGGTGAGTGGTAGTGGAACTCCATGAACCCTAGCTATGGATCGAGCTCTGCCGAATCGCGTTGAAGAAATGGAGCGGACCGACAAACCCTAGTCGAGGATAAACTATTTATGATACCACTATAACAAGTCATAGCTTCACCGGCAAGATCATACCGGGAGTGTGAGCAATCACAACTGAATTAGATGGGTTGGACAGTCCTGGGTTCCTCTTGGGCCACCTGCAGATCATGACAGGATCGATTGCATCTTGCGGTTGATTGACCAAAGCAACATAATAGCAAATTTATCAAAGCAACATAGTAGCAAATAGAAATCGAGGGGAAGGAGTCAAAGGGTGAAGAGGACCTTTTGCATTAGTTTCAATATACGCTACTTCATTCGTTTCAAATTATAAGTCATTCTATTTTTTAAAAGTCAAAATATATTTTATCACAACCGAAGTTAAACACTAAACAAGAGAGTTGTGTTTTGAGGTTGTTTACTACACAATACCACCCAACGATAGTACGGTAGTATTATCGATTTTTTTAGTTTTTTACTATGGGTAAAATGGTAATTTGCTCAATGTATATAAAAAGACTTGATTTCATATATTACAACAATATTATTTTATATATTTCCGATAATACCACCTATGAATACCACTCATATATACCACCCTAAAAAACCGGTGGTACAAAATTATCTCAACCGTCGGAACCTTACATATAGGTCATTTTCTATTACATACGAGTCCTTTTTAACCGGTGATACAGGGTGGTATTGTGTACCAAAAAAACCTCTATGCTTTTCCATAAATTATATAACTAGAGACATTTAGCATGGATGCAATGCAACCTTCAAGCACCCCTAGCACAGCAGCACCGACATAGGTTGATTCGAGCCTATGGAAATAGGATGGGCTTTTGTTGGTGATCAGCATGGTGATGGCAATACTATAATGGATTGTGGCGGCAGGGAGAAAGCTGTCAGCTCAAGATTGAGGGTAATTAATGCTCTGCAGGGATGGGAAATGTGTACTCGAATCCGATTCAACTATGTCTAGGGAGGGAATGTGGCACCCTAGAGCTTGAACTTTTGGATTATTCGGTGAATTTTTTGAACGAACGATTATTCGGTGAATTTTTGGATTTGGCGGTGGTGAGCAAACTCATCTCCGGCAGTTCTCCAATTCAGTAGTTTAGTTGGTTTGGCTTCTTGTGGCCTTTTGTTTTGAACAATAGATTGTGCTTTCTAGCTTTCTGTAATTCCAAGCTAAAACAACTTTTTGATCTAAAATTCCACGAGCCAACTTGTCTAGAATTTTAATGTGCTCTCTACCAGCTTTCGCTAGATTGTATAAACACGGATTCATCTCACGATGCTATTGTGCCCATATGCGAGTAGAGAGACGGAGAGAGATGTTGTAAGATACCCCCTCCATTTTTTCGTTATTTTCTGAAAATATCTCTTTGATAGTCTTATTTCAATCCAATTGTCCGTCCGCTTAATGACTATCTCGAGCCTGAGATGTGATCCTTCATTCTTCCATGAGATTAGTGTGCATCAAGTCTTAATGAATCGCTTGTTTGGGATTTGGGAAGAATAGTTAATAACATGCTTAAATGGATGATAAGTATGATTAGTTTCCCTTGATTATTGTGCCAAGGTGAAACAATGGAGATACATGCAAAATAAATAAATAATAAATAAAAGAGAATGGAGGGAATATATAGAATATATATTGCCAGGCTGGCACGCACAAGCTTTGGACGCTCAGCTTGGTGGTAAAGGGCCCTCCAATTTAGCTTAGCAATATACAATTTTGAGCTAAAAAGTAGTAATTTTTTAGATCGTAAAGAATGCATTAGGACCATGACCTGTTACCACCCCTAACACATCTATCGTTCTTTATTTCCTGTATGTACATGATGTGATGCTTTCCACAATATCTCTAGCTAAAACAGACAAAGACCTTAGATTGGACAATCTTGCAATACTTTTCTCTAAATATAATACACTTTCGGGTCAACCATTTGAGGTCTTTTACGGTGCACAATACTACCCTATACTAGCGTTTGTAAAGGATTCAGATGAAATAAAAAAGAACCTATTTTGAAGGATCCGACGGTTGAAATTAATTCTATACTACCGATTTTTTTAGCGGTACATAGGTAGTATGAGTAGCATAGAGGTATGATTGGAACTATAAAAAATAGTGTTGTTGTAATATATGAAATCAAACATATGAAAAATTTTATGAAACTATGAAAAATAGTTTTGTTGTAATATATGAAATCAAACATGTGAAAATTTTTATGTATTTCGAGCAAATTACCATTTTATATTCGAGCAAATTACCATTCTACCATACTACAGTTGGGTAGTTTTGTGCACCGTAAACGACCTCCAATCATTTTACATGATGTGAGGGCTCACTCTAATAGCCTTGATCTTACCCTCCATTGCCATCTCTAGTACTCCCTCGGTCTCAAGTTGTAGGTGGTTTTGGTTCAAAGTTTACAGATTATGCTACACCTAAACGTAGTGTAATCTAGATGCCTAACGAAATGTATGAATTTGGAAAAATCAAAAAGACCTATAATTTGAAACGGGGGAGTAGCTTTGTTTCCAATCCCTCCATCATCAGCCTTTGTTTCTTTGTCAAACCTAATGTAAGGACACAAATCGATTGGACGATGGCCTAAACGTGTGTGGCTAACATTTGGTATGATGCCTAAACGTGTGCGGGGCAATTCAGGCCCCGCCCATGTCTAGTGGACTGAATAATGTTCCAATTAAAAAGGTTAGAAAAACGATATTGTGGTATGTGTTCAACGATCTGGGCAAAGTAAGTCTTTTCAAAAGAATAACGACGTTCCAAAAGAAGAAGAAGAAAATGTCGTATGTGGGTGGCCATACCTATCACGACAGACACCAAGGTGATTCTGGAGCTTGACAATCAGAGAACTAGCAGTGTTTTTTCCTCATTTTTGTGCGAGCTTGCCCTCTGAGTCAGCCCCGGAATTGTTGTGGTCAGACTCCTTAACATCAGGTTTGGACGTTTGGTTAGGCTGGCTGAGTTGGATTGTATTGCTGCCGTGTCGGAATAAAGCTCTCGTGATCTTGCTAAAACACGATCAGTGAGCTGTGAGCACCGGTGAATCGACTCATTGTCTCCACGAAAGCACTGAATGTCTGAATGGGCACATATTTTTCCGTCCAGTACAAATAGTATCGATTTAAGCTACCCATCGCAAGATTTTTTTTTATTTAGAAAAACTGTTTTCCTTCTTACCACATCCTTCTCCCAGGCATAGCAGCAAACATGGTTTTTCTTTCTTTATTCAGAATGGAAAATATGATTCGGATCTTTCTCTCTCCTCCAAGAATTGGCTCATTCCAATAGTTATGATTCGATTAATCAAGACCGCAGGATCATGCACCGAGTCAAATTAGTTAACTAAACGAACAATTTTCCAATAGAAAAATAAAGTTGTCATATGTGTCCATACCTATTGCTTAATTATGGTCAGGGCAGAGAGGGACATCTAGCTACTCAAATCCCCTCTCGCATTATTAACATAGGCTGGAGCAGACTGTTGTTGTGTAGAGCACTAGAGCGTGTAGCAATTAGGACCAAGGCCAGATTTCGATATTTTCATTTTTGAGAAAATGTTCCTTAATTTTTTATTTGAGAGAACGAAAAGGTGTATGGGAGAAGCAGATTGATTGGTAGCTGTGTAGGACTCAAATGTTTTTCGAGCGAAGTCAGCAAGGGGAAAACCCACCTTTCTTTATATATTTTATTTCAACCCGTTTAATTCGCTCTGACAGGAACCTAAGGCTGCTACGTACTACTAAGGTGCTCTAACCAGCAGACTAAGGACTAGAGGCCCTTTCACAATAGGACCCAAATGTTGTAACACCCCAAAATCTTGATCATGTTATTACATACATGTGCATCTACCCTACTCCCTCCGTCCCAAAAAGAATGTCATTCTAGAAATTTTAAGACAAATTATTAAGGATGTGAAATGACCTCAATTGCCCCTATTTATTTGCCTTATTATGTGCTAATTGATTATTGCATGCTTACATGCACATGCACACATACCAAATTAAGTAAAACGTCACTTTTTGGGACAAATTTTGAATCCTAAAACGTCATTCTTTTTGGGACAAATTTTGAATCCTAAAACGTCATTCTTTTTGGGACGGAGGGAGTAGACTATTTAAAAAAATTAGCATTGTTCGCATACATTATTATAATTTAATCACAAATTTTAAAACTTAATATATACATGATTTTGTGAAGAACTTTACATTTTCTTCTATATTATATATGCTAGGAATTAATTTGATTTTTTTCAAAAATTGAAGACAATTTAATTTTCAAAATGTAGTAGCTACGATGCTGGATCCAAATAAAATGGGTTGCACTTGGTGTTATAGCATCTCTAAAAAAATGATGCAGCCTTTGGAGCTTTGCAAGGCCATCTTGAAGGATGTAGCAAAGAGTGAAATGTGTATTCTAAACCCCAAAAGTGATGTAAGCTTCCTTGCAATTTAACTATTTTTGTAAGACGTGCATAACACGTTTTTCATTAAGAAGAAGAGAACTACATGAACGCAACTTTAGGAGAGCCCCTAAAATGCGAGGATACAAGTTTCACCACCAACTAGAACCTACACCACACAATATAAAACGACTGAAACAAGAACCACCAGCATACACTAAACATGGCTTGAAGCGAACGGAACCTGCAGGAAATAAGAGCACCATGGACACACACATCAACGATCACCTAACAACCTAGAGCCAACAGAGGTGGACAAGGAGGGTCATGCAAGACAATGCCTTCACAAGGGAAGTGACGCCGATGCCTTCATTGTCCGACTATCTAAAGCGGAGTAGTCCAAGTCTTCACCTAGCGAGTCAACACTCCACATGGACAGAGGCCGAACGATGGAAAAACAAACGAGCAATCCATGCTGAAGACGATAAGGAACATTCACAGACACCGAAGAGCATATGGAATATCCAAAGATCTGAATATGCCAAAGTGGATGCACCGTGGTCGAAGATCTCTGCCGAAGATGTCGACGGAGAGCCACCTTGCAATTTAACCATGAGAAACGTATGCATGTTAAGTGTGCATGACATAATGTGGTGTGTCCCCCTAGCGGGCTCGTAAGAAACACTCTGGTGTGTCCCCCTAGCACGAGAAATGTGTTTTTTTAGCTTTTGTTCTTGGATGGGCTATCAGTACGTTTCGACTTTCGAGGAATGTGTGCTATTACGTATCACTGGCTGTAGAAACCTAAAAACAATTTCTAAACCTAGAACGTAGAAACCATTTCTGATGGAGCGCAGAGGCCTTTTTATTGCCCATGTACTACGATAAAAGATTCACGAATTCCGACTGAAGATACTGACATCTCTCTCTCTCTCTCTCTCTCTCTCTCTCTCTCTCTCTCTCTCTCTCTCTCTCTCTCTCTGAATCTGACATTTCTCTCTTAGGACCAAATGGAAGACAAACCATGCCATCAAAAAAAAAAATTATTCGATGCTTTCAGCAATAGATTCGTGTTCGTCCATAATTTTGCTTAGACCATGCCATCCCAAGTTGACAGTGCTAGTTGTCCAACGTCTACGTTGTATAGTGCTGTACGTTACACCTATATGTGTTGGTTACTTGACACTTGACAGACGCCAGGCCTAGGACCAGCCGAACTTGAAATCGAGGATGTAGACGATGATGAGCGACAGCGGATACAGCAGGTAAGCCACAAAACACGTCCAGAGCGGGAAATTGGTCCGGAAGCTGGTGAAGAGGCCCATTATGGTGCAGACAAGGAAGATGATGAGGACCTCCGCAGAGAAATCCCACGTCAAACCCCGAACATAAACGAGGGCCAAGAACACAGCCAAGCAGAGCGTGTTGTTCATGGTCACCCCACCGTAGACCTGAAGTTAAGAAAACATGCCATCAGACGGGGAGTAGTTGAAACCTATGGTGTATACAAAAAAAGTTGTTTATGTATTGGATCAAGCCACAAAGATGGTATCTTCTATCTTCTGGGTACTCTAATGAGATAAGAGGTACTTAGTAGACGTACCTCAGAGAATGTAAGTGACAGAGTCCTCTGCTTCTTTCGGCTAGCAAATATAATCGCAGAGACAGCCTCGCTGGAGTTAGTTGCCAAGGGCATTGCAATGAAGGAAATGAAGAACGAAGGGATACTGGTCGCATTTGAGAAATTGTGCACGGCGTCAACAAGTGGGTCTGCAAATGCTGCTGCCATTGCAGTTCCCAGGAGCAGCAGTGAAATGGCCTTGAAGCACGTCCAGGTTGGATATTCGATGGCTTCACCACCCTCATCATCCTTGCCTAGTAGCATGTTGTGTTCATCCCTAGTTCTCTGCACAGATACAGGATGTTGATGCAACTTGGTAAGCATGCACAATAAAATAGCTTCATAACTTGTGAACTGAAAAATATACCGCATGAAAATCTTGCAAAAACTTATTTGAGTAGGCCCCAGAGGAAGGAACAGAACGTTTAGCTTCTCCCAGCCATCTCAAGATTCCGTCAACAAACTCGGCCTTTTCAATGGCATGATTCTGTGATGTATCAAAGTCTGCCATGACTTGATCTGCAGCTAGGCTACTATCCAAGTCAATATCTTCAAAGTTAACACCAATAATGAAAGCTTGTAGTTCGCCACGTTCTAGTTTACCATCATTGTCCAGATCAATCCTATTGAACAACCTGTCATTATTTGGCTCAGTTAGAAAAACTAGTATCTGCAAAAACAGCTAAAACAGAAGATGAGGACGTGAGGTGCAGAGGCATACTTCTCGATTACAGGAGCGTTCGGTCTTCCATCTTCATCAAGAAGGTGGCCAATCGCATTCTTCTGAGCATGTCTTAGAAGTCCAGACATTACGTGCTTTAGCCTTGCATACTCTAATCTTCTCCTCTGGATCCATGGCTGAAAGATCTGTTTGTGGAAAGATACCCATGTTGTTTAATGGTCACCAAAGGTCCAAAATTATTTAATCAACAAAGAGTAATGCACAATGGCATGCAGATAACAAAGGAAACTTCAACAAAGAAATATCCACATATTATTGTGAAGTTTTCAAGCATAGTTTCTAGGACAGCAAGCGCATTTCTTCAGAATACAGTGACTTCCCACCAGAGTTGCAGAAAAAAAGAGGGAGGGTCTAGAGAAAAGTTGGATTTGGATAGTACAGAGCCACGTTTCTCCTGGTTCAAATTGACGATTTCAAGGTTTCATCAAGTGTTTTGATGAGAAAACATTCTTTTTCCCTAGCAAAGTTCCATAGGTGTTAGGTGATAGTTTCATTGGTTCAAACAATATGTGTTTCAATCCAACTTGATTTTCAGCCACCATTGAAGGACTGGACTTGGTCTCTCAACCATCCTAGGCAATTAGGTACAACCAACTACATATGATTTGGGGTAAGTGATGTAGATAGGGCCTAGTATAGTGTGGAAAAATAAGTTGGTTCCAAGCACTTGAAAAATAGTCAACTAAATTCCAGGAAATGTTGCATTAAATTGTCAAATGTAGAGTTCAAATTTTCCTGAGTTCGGCACAATACCTGATATAGGCAATAAGCAAGCACAAGTAAAGCTGCAACAATAAGTCCAAGCAGGACTGTTAAACGATGACCAGATTGGAGCTTAAAAATTTGGGGGATCTGAACAATGATAAAGGGAAAAACAGATATCGCCATGATTTTTGCTGCATAGCTGGTCTGCACATCAGTAGAAACACCAGAGCCTGCAGAAATACATAGATTAATTTAGCAAATATTAGAACACAAATTCAAGTATGTAAAATAGATTATTCTAATGAATACTGTAAACAGTTGTAGAACTCCCAGGTTTCATGTACAGTCAGAACAGAATAAAATGTAGATTTTTTTTAGCTTGCATGATTCAAGAAATGCCTCTAAGGCACTGGATTGCACAGGAGAATTGACGTTTAGTTTAACTGCCCTGTTTTGGTAAGATGGGAAGGAAAATGAGAAGAACAATTCTGTAGTTTCAGAGTTTCATTACAAAGTTCTAATAAAGGACATCGATGTAGGAATATTGCACTAGACAACTCTCATGCCCCTAAAATTCCCATTTTACCAACCCAATAAAGGACATAAATCGTCAAATGCTAAATGGCTGGTAAAAGACATGAGTGTCATGAACAATGTTCTCACAATTTGTTAAATTTCAGATTGAATACCAACAACAACAATTTAAAATAATCTACTGATGTGGGGCATCACATTCAAGAACTCATTTTGAGAAAAGGAACCTCTCAGAAAGTAAGTTCTTGTAACAACTTGCATGGCCACAAGCTTCTGTTTATTGGTAAATTGCATCAAGATGGATGCTGAACAAAATTTCATGTTTCCAAGTTCACCCTGAGTAGTGTCCCTCTGCTGTAATCTGATTAATATATAGTTTCCATCTTCAGTTCAAATGGTGATATTCCTGAAGTATAGGTCTATAATGAACAATGCTCCTTTCAAATATCAGAATGGAAACAAGAACAGTCAGTATCCAACAACATACCAAAAAGACTGAAGCGTTTTGTATCTTGAGAATCAATTGCAGTTGAATTCTCCGACAAATCACATTTGCCAACAACAACACAAGATCCCCAGAGTAGAGTCAAAAGCATGACTGTTGACCCCGCGAGCAGGCCCATTCCAATCAAAACCTGGCTTTGCGCCACCTCTTTAGAGCCAGACAGCCCAGAAACTGAAGCAAAAAAAAAAAGCACAGGTTAAAGATTCCGCATGTACAGTCAAACTCAAATGGATGCACAACTGTGACATGAAAGGGGAGCACATGAGCTACCAAAATCAGATGGAGAGCACAATTTTGGCTAAACTAGTTGCTAGTGTGCTACCACCTTGGCACAAATTTGCATCTTATATCTCACCAGTGGATGGTGTTGTTGATTGTTGTCAGCATACACAAGCCATGACCATGCTGAACTTTCGAATAAGTGTACTGATCACAGATTGATTGGGACGCTAACAAAGATTCGTCCTGACTGATTGATTCTCAACAATTAAGTGACGCTGACAGCGTAACCGAATCACGTGCAAGGTTCCACTGTTACCCCCAACCAAATAGTGCGGGATACGGCCTTGTGGATTTTCGAAACGGACAAATGTGACCTTTTTATCAATCTGAGCAGAGCATGCACCAACTACTACCAGATATGCTGTTACGAATCGCTTAACCACTCCGGTGAGGAAACGTTCGCCGGCGGCGGGCGAGGAGGATAGGTAGGAAGGGTGAATGAGGAACGTACCGAGGACGGCGGGCGAGGAGGATAGGTAGGAAGGGTGAATGAGGAACGTACCGAGGATGAGCATCGCGTCAGGCAGCGCGCCGAGGATGGGGAGGAAGAGGCCCCCGACGATGCCGGGGCCGAGGATCTCGAGCAGCAGCTCGCTGCCGGCGGAGAGGTGGGTGGCGGACTTGAACATGAGGAAGCCGTACGCCAGGACGAGGAACAGGTTCCCGAGCGCCGTGTCGGTGCACGGCAGGAACCCGTACGTCATCTTGCACCCCTCCGCCGCCGCCGCCGCCGCCGCCTCCGACGGGAGCCGGAGGACCGTTCCACCGGCGTCTCCAGGGAGGAGGCTCCCGCCGCCGGAGACGAGGAGGCGCCCATCGGCGAGCACGGCGGTGGCCGCCGCGATGAGGAGTAGGAGAGGAGCTAGGAGGCGCGTCGGCACGGTCATCCTGGCAGCAGTAGCGACCGGGGAAGGCAGCGGGAAACGCGCTGGTGGATTAATTGGCGCGGCGCAGCCGCGCAGGCGCGTGGAACGGAGGGCGCCGATGCGGTGCCGGCAGGCCGATCGGACGGCCGGCCGGCCCGGTTGCCGTGATCGGGGGTGCGTGTGGGGTCGCTGTCGTCCTCCTCCTCATAGTACGCGGCATGGAGATCTGCCACGTAGCGGGGTCGCACCGCTGCCACGCCTCGGACGCGGCAGGTCAAAAGCCGGCAGGGCATGGCGACGCGGACTACGCGGTGACGGCACGGCCACGGGTAGACTGCCAAAAAAAGTCCGTGAAAGGCCGGCAGATTTAGGAGCCGACACGACGCATGCTGAGGTGGAAACCGTTGGTGGTAAAGAAGAGGAGAAGGCAGGACAGGTGCGCAACGGTGTGAAAATGACACGGGAATCCCGTCCGTATCCGCATGTGCACGTCACGGCCCAGTGCCGGCCAGCGGAGTATGTATGGAAGCACCCTCGTCTCTCTTCGACTGGTCCACCACCGTCGTGCAGCCCGTTCGAAGTGTATCCTGGCCGACTCCTTGCTGCCTCCTGCCGGAGGCAGCGGTCACGCGGCAAGAGCTGCCGACGAGGAGGAGGCGACTGACACACCATCGCCAACGACGGCGGCGGGGTTCACGGAAAGGCCGGTTGGGGCCCAGCCCATTCTCAAATTCGTATAGGGAACGCGTTCACGAGCCTAGAAATGGTACAACTCTGACCCATCTCTAGTTCTACCAGGCCTTCCTCATTACCGCAAGCCCATCATCATCATTCGTTTTTCTCCACTAGGGAACCGGGTTTTTTCTTTTTTTTATATCCCCTCTTTGCAAAAATATATGGTCCGTAAAAAAATTGCAAAACTATACATCTAGCGCCGTGGGGACGATGGCAGGGATCTACCACCGTGCCCCACGGCGTGCGCTCAGTCTATTTTCAAAAATTTGTAATTTTTTGTTTGAACTCGGATGGAGGTAAACTTTATAGGAAAATTATAGCTTTCGACGAGATCTACAACTTTGTAGTTCAAATTTTTTCCATTTGAAGTCATCTTCATAGTCAAATAATCGACATATCTAGATCTCAGTTTTCATATCAAGATCTCAGTTTTCAGTTTATGTTAAAAAAGTTGTAACTTTTTTGCATGAACTCGGATGGAGATAACTTTATATAAAATTGTAAATTTCGACAAGATTTACAATTTTGTAGTTCAAAGTTTTTCTATTTGAAGTCATCTTCATAGTCAAATAATCGATACACTATTCATATCTAAAGACTGCAAACTGAGATCTGGATAGTTTATCGATTATTTGACTATGAAGATGACTTCAAATTGAAAAACTTTGAACTACAAAGTTGTAGATCTCGTCGAAAGCTACAATTTTCATATAAAGTTTACCTCCATTTGAGTTCAAACAAAAAATTAAAAAATTTTGAAAGCAGACTAGACCCCTACCGATGTGGCCCACAGCGATAGCAGGCGCTACAGTACCGCGCGCGCCCCTACCGCCGTCCCCCACGGCGCTAGATGTATAGTTTTGCAAAAAAATCGGACCATATATATTTTTTGCAAAAAAGATGAGAGAAAAATGAAAAAAATCAGGAGACCGAGTGATCGGAGGATTGAATCTGAAAAAAGAAGGGTGGTTCTTTGTTTAGGCCTCAAGGCCCCCTCTCGATGAATTGTCCATTTTGCCCTTAGTACGGCCCCGGTACAATGATGGGGGACTCCTCTAGACCACATGGGGGCATTTTGGTACTTTTCCCATGGTATGACATCCTTCATGTGTGTCTTCGCGGTGAAGGTTGGGCCCATGGCTCGTGCTGGGTCCTTGCGGTCATTCAGGGTTCCCGATCATGGAGAACCTCTAGGGATCTTTCAGTTTCAGTTGGGTTGGGTTGGGTGGGGGGGCGTCCGTCGCGCCTAAGGTCCCTCGGCGTGGAGCGTTGTTGACCTTGGATCATGGTGAGCCGGACTTCTTTCTAACTTGCGGGGGTGGCCCATGTGGTAGGTCATGTCTTGGATCTCCAACAATTTGTATCTGGATAAGTCAAAATAAAACTTAATTTGTATTTTGGGACGGACGGAGTATGTTCTCATCTGTAGATGGTGTTTGATCAGAGTACGGAATGAACTATTTAAAATCTTTATTCGGTTCAACTATGGTGATATGATTCTTATTTTTAACAAGTTGTAAATAGCTTGCTATAATTTTGACAATATTGCACAAATTGCCATTAAATCCGATAAATCAGAAAACTGCTCTGCTAAATTCAATAGTTTAGCATAGCTGCCAACGTTATGGTTGAGCCACACACTTGTATACTCACTCCAGTTTGGTAAATGAAGTCATTTTGGACAATGACACGGTCTCCAAAATACAACTTTGACTTCTTATTTTTACAAAAATATTTATTAAAAATTAACATATGTATACTTTTATGAAAGTATTTTGCAAGACAAATTTATTAATATAGTTTTCACATTTCCAAACTTAATGACTTAAAAGTTATCCATGATTTATATTTCTAATGTTTGACTCAAACCTTGTCAAAGCGACTTCATTTACCAAATCAGAGGGAGTATAATTTATTACTTACCTTGTGAGTTAGCTTATTTGCTTATGCTTACAGCAATACCTACATATACGTATAAAATATGAGCTAAAATTCATGAAATTAGTATATTTAGGTCTAAATCTTTCTAGTTTCTTTTATACCACTAAAGGTGCCAGCGGTCAGGGCACAGGCGTGGTATGCGGCTGGCCACAGTTCGAACCCCTGGCGAATATGTGGTCGCGGGTTGTGCGTATTTAGTGTGCGTTGTAAAAAAATCTCCTCGTCTGTCGCACGCCAAAGTACAGTGTTGGAGTATTAAAGAATTGTCCACCTTTCCTCATCAGCTTAAACTTTTGGGATGAACTGGTTGATGCATGCAACTCAATATGGTATCAGAGCCAAAAGTCTTGAGTTCGAGTCCCGACGGGCGCGTTAATTAAGGGGGGTGCTTGGATCCATGGGACTAAATTTAGTCGACTAAAATTAGTCTATTTGAGAGGCTAAAGTTCCAAGCACCCCCGACTAAGGAGGGGCTAAAACTAGTCTTGGGACTAAAATGTTTTAGTAAGGAGAACCCTACTAAACTTTGTTTTAGCTCTCTCTCTTCATTTATTCTCATAGAAATCTGTAGCATGCCCCATCTATTGGCTAGAGAGGGAGAAAAGGGAGAGAGGAAGAGAGATAATTAATGCTCATTTACTACATTTTAGTCTCTTTAGGATTTGGATCCAAGCATAGGTGAGACTAGCAACTTTTAGCCTGACTAGTTTTAGTCATGGGACTAAAAGGTATCAAGCACCCTCTAAAATAATTACAACCCACTCCAATATTCACGTATGCGGCCTGGGGGAGCCTGCACGTGAGGGGGAGTGTTGGAGTATAAGTGAATTGCCCATTCTTTCCTCATCAGCTTAAGCTTTTGGTTTGAACTGGTTGGTGCATGCAACTCAATACACAGGTCTAAGGCCAACCTCATCTCACGTGTACTACGGTGTCGTTGTGTAGGGGGTAAGGGTTCAGAGATTTTTTCGATCTGTGTGAGGTCTTCTTCTTAATACAATACCGTGAGAGTGGTCTTACTCCTCGCGGGTCGAGTTTTTTTATACCACTAAAGGTGTTTTTTTATACCACTAAAGGTCATAGCTTTCGCTATAGCAACACTATAATGTCTATAGGTCACTCCACTAAATTTTATAGCTTGGTTAAATACTTTAAAGTTGTAAGGAGGTATGTTGAGCACCTAAGAAAAATAAGAAAGCGATTGTGGGTCGAAAAGAAAACAAAGACTATGTAAAACTAACTGTTTCACATAAATAGGCCCTATCTTGGCTTAACCCTATATCTGCAGTTTGCAATGACTTAACAGACGACTGAAGAAACCAATCACTTTGAAAGATCTTTACCAACACAGATGTGAGGCCGTCCCCACAATACATTCACAACGATCCCCCCATCCCAGCCCAATTTTTAGCCAGGATGAGCAAATTACATCACATAAATAAAAAAATCAAACAAAGCCAGCATATCGATCAGACTGCACAAATTTTTGAACTACTAACAGGTGTGTCTTTCCACACGATGAACTGCCCCCCCAAAAAAAGAAACCCAGCACAAGTTGGCGCGCGTTTTGCCCATCGATGACCTCAGCTATCGATCGCACGCGAGCAGCTCTTGCCTAGCCTGCATCGAGGCGGCAGCGGGAATGTCGGCGCCGCCGGTGGTGGCCTTGATCTGCTGCTGGTGGAACAGTTGGCGTAGCCGCTCGATCTCCTTCTTCAGTGCGTCTTGATGAGCTGCAACATTACAATGCATATTTGGTATGATTACAAATCTAGTGATCGATGGAGATCAAAACAAATTCTAGGTAAACTGAAACAGAAGGATCTGCTGGTACCATCTTTGAAGATCTTGTCTTGGGCGAGCGCCGCGATTCTTTGCTTGAGATGGCTGTTGCCGACGGTGAGCAGTGACCGCTGGTGATCGAGGAAGGCCACGCGAGGGGACAGTGCTGACACCTCCATCTGTAGCAACGATGAATCGATCAAACAAATGGATCTGAGAAAGTCTCAAGTAAATAGTTGAATCATTAGAAAAACAGAGGACCACTGATTTTGGCAACGTATGCCTCTGACTGAGAGAGAAGTAGTCACCTGGAGACTGGTGACACTGCGCTCAAGCTCGGAGATGTACTGCAGCTTCCTAACTCGTGACCTCTGAGCTGACTGCCTGTTTGCCAATATCCTGAAAATAAAATCAACCAAAAAACAAAGCAAAAATGCTGCTCAGAATTTTGGGTAATTTTAAGCACGTGGAGTATCAATTGTATGCGTTTCTTTATTTCAGTATAAACAAGATTTACAACGAAGCAAGTAAGTTAATGTGTGATTGTTCCTTTTTGAAGGAGTTACTGCCAGGATTTCTTAAAAAAAGTTAAAATGTGTGATGCTTTGTAGTTCAGGAATAAGATGCGGACTACCTGAGTAAATAAATGAAAATTGAAGTGCCAGTATGCTTGTCTCTCTTTTCCCCCCTCTCACGTATAGTGAAAGCTGATTTAGTGTTACTGGTCGATGCCTCGATGGTAACTATGTTGTGTAATTTCTAATTCTAAATGTTAAGTATAAGGGATGAACAGCAAAATAACAAAGGCACTACTGCACTAGTGAGAAGTGAGAACACAAACACGAATTAATCCCAGCATAAACAAACTACTATTTTACCACGGTAGATTTGGTAGATAAAAAAGATGCCCAGACTATTGTATTCAAGTTGCAACTAACCTCTTGACCCTCTTGGGGTCAGCGACGCCGTCCGCTGCCGCCCGCGCGCCGCCCGGCGACGAGGCCGCCGCCATTCCGTCCTCCGCGTCCCCCATGTCCATCAGCTGCGCGTCCCCGGCCCTGTCCCCGCCGCCGCCGCAGCCGCCGTCGGAGACGGCCGGCGCGTCGACGTCGGAGAACATGGACATGAGCTGCTCGTCGTCGAGGCGGTCGAAGTCGTCGCCGGCGCCGCCGCCGCCGCCGAGGACGTCGTCCATGGGCACGGCCTCGAGGAACGCGGCCGAGTCGCTGGCCGAGCGGCGGTGCGCGCCGCGCCTCGACGCGGCGAACCCGAGGAACTCGCCCGCCGCCGACCAGTGGTCCTGCGCCGCCGCGCTCGGCGCCCTCGGTGGCAGCTGCGCCATCTCTCCCTCGAGCTAGCTAGCTTCCTCCTCCTCTTCCTCTTCCTCCTGGCACTGGCACCACACCGCTTGGCTGGCTGGCTTTAGCTAGAAGCTAGAGATGAGTCCGCGGCCTGGTCTCCTCCCTCTCCTAGACGACTGCTGCTTAATGCCTTGCCGTGGCGAGACGTATATGGTTATCGGTTGCAAGTGTAGGTGGAGGCATATATGCTGTGTGTGTGAGAGTGCACATGCAAGGGTGATGGTGGGGGCACATCACACTGGATTTGCATTTGCATTGGTAGCCTTTTAGAGTTTAAGAGGCGGTTTGTTGCAGCATTATGCATCCATGCTTGCATGCATGTGTTTAGGGCTATGCATATCAAGATCCAAGGGATATGGTAGGTTAGGTGGTTAGTAGGAGTCTACTACCCAGGGCAATAATTTCATTTCATCTTCCTGCTCCTGCCAATGAAAAAAAGAAGCTATCATTACAGCATTGTCTTTTGATTTACAATAGCTCTGTTTTAAGCAAGCAAAAGAAAGTGTCTCAATGTTGATGCTACATCCTATATATGTGAGGTGTTGGTGGTTTTGTAGAGAGAGAGCTTAATTGTGTTATGGATGAGTTTAGGTGTCCTGTGGTTAGTTACCCAAAGGTACAGTACAGTAATTATACTAGCTAGGTAGAGGAGAGTTAGTTAGGATCTGTTTTGCTTCTTTGATGGGAGGGAAAAAAAGGGTGGCGAGTAGGAGAGCAAGGATGGATGGAGAGTCATGGAGGGACTCACATGATGGGGGCAAGGAGACAGCTAGCAACAGCTAAGTGAGAGACTGTGGAGGAAGATGCATGGCAATCACAAATATACATGGGGTAGAAGTAGAATAGAGAGAGAGAGACTGGTAGCAGCAGCACTGGAGTACTTTTTAAAAAAACAATTCCTCTCCCAGAAGTTAATTAATTAATTAATCATGGAGCTGCAGGGACTACTACTGCCTTCTCTGGTTCTGGGTTTCAGACTTGAGAGCCGGGCCGGCCGTCAGCTGGCTGGCGGAGCAGCTCAACCACGTGCTGTAGCCCAGAGGTGTGGTCACTTGCTTGCCTCTGCTCTGCTATGCATTGCTACGAGCAGTTTCAGAAATTCGGCGTGGATTTACTACATCCCAGATCCAGAGATTCTAGCGCGGAGATAAGGATGAAACATCGCTGTCGAACCAAAGGACAATGCCAAACGACCATGATGGTGATGCAAGCAGTTTAAGTTACAGGGAATACACATGTCATTTGATACCACCAGCAGTATATACGGCGGGGCACGCAGCATGACCATCGATGGATGACGCTTTATATTCCCCTCTTCTGTCATGCGCTGTCTGTTACCAGGACCCAAACACACAAATTAGCACATCGATCATGTCGTGGCCGGGAAGGAGCATTGCCCAACGTGGTGTGTGGCTGATCGATCAAAGGACGCGGCGCGGCTAGAGATAGTTGCCTGCTTGTGGAGTGGTTAGTTAATTTAAAATCAACATGAGAACATATACACGTTGCATGTAAGTTATTCTAACTCCACGACTTCACCAAAGTCCACGACCTTCGATTCCAGCGTTCGCCTGCGCCTGTTTGGAACGAGCGAGGGAATTTCACTAACTTATTCTCACACTCAATTCTTATCTCGTAAATAAAAAATTCAAAACATTACCGGCGGCGGTTCATAAAACATCGTAATAAATAAAAGTTTAATAAAAATCGTTACGGGCGGTGGTTAGAGTAGTCGGGGGAAGAAAGATGCATATGGGTAGCATATGCAGTAAGGCGTGGGGAGCAAGTTGCGCGGACTCTCAAAGCGGGGGGTCACGCACAAATAATGCGGTGCACCCCCATGGCCATGTGCCCGCTGGCCGTAGGACATTCCCACGAACAGGGGCCCCGATCCCTCCACATGCCCGTCACATGCGCCGGCCTCCGCTTTGCTTGCTTGCTTGCCGTCTCTCTTGCTTGCTTCCTGCCAACGTGTGTGCTCACCACCAGGCACCAGCTAGCTAGCTAATCGCATCCCTGCCCCGCTTTGTGCTTCGCATATATATGCATATATACGGTGCCTTCCTTGCACTGCACCCACACACACATACATGATACATATAATAACCATATAAAAAAACATTATTTTCATCTTTCTATCTCTATCCTTTGTGCTCGCCATTGCCGTGTTCGGCGGCCGGCCATTGCGCGTCGATTTCCCCGGCCTTGACGCTGTCCTACGGCTGTCCCGGCACCGGCAGGCTGCCCGCAGCTGCATGCCTTCTCTCCTTGCTGGTTTTTTTTCTTCTTTCTTTTCCGATGCAAGTAGAGGGCGGGCAGTGTGGTGGTGGCCTGGTAAGTAGGAGTGAGTACCCGTGAGCTCGTTTCCTTTTGCCAGCCAGGCCAGCAGCACATGCGCATGCGGGGAGTCCCCCCCACCCCCAGCTCGTCTCTCCCTTCATCGATCTCACATCGGCCATCACCTTGCAGATTATGCCGAGTGAGTGTGAGGGTTGGTTAAGGATGGTGAAGGCGTGTTTACCAGTTCGTGTCGTCCCCTTTATTTTTATTTATGGCCGTCAGTTTTTTTTTTGCATCTCCTGTTCGTGTCTCTTGAGATGATATTAAAAAAGAATAGTAAGGATTTTTTTTATATTATTAGTACTGCGGGTACATTACGAGATGGACAAACTAATATCATATTAACACAGCACACTCCTGGGGTCCATTTGTGCGGAGTTATCGACACAGATCGCAAAATCGGGTTGCTGCGAACGCTCAGCTAGTTCAGGCATACAAATTCCTTGTCAGGTTTGTTGTACATGGCCGGAGCGCGACTGATCCGTTGCTCGCAATGATATATTATTACAGGACTGGCGATTGAATGGGAAAAACATAACGTTTTCATAAAAGACAACTACGATTGGAACCGGAAACATAACATTTTCATAAAAAAACATAACATTTTCATAAAAAACAAGACAGACGATTAGAGGGGGAAACATAACGTTTTAATAAAAGATAAACTACAAATAACAAGATCATGTGCCACCAAGACTGTTCAGGTAACAGGTATATTGGCCACTACACATGAGAACATGCAAAAAAAAAAAAGAAGAAATGAGAAGAGCTACCCAATAGATTCCACGAAGAAATATATTTTATCCCCAACTAACCTTATTCATAGGTACAATGCGGCGAACGATTGGCCATCCACACTACCACACATGCATTAAGCATAATAATAGTGGTCGTATTTTACATAGAAAGAAGATAGTATCTTTATAACTGTATATAGGTATCACTATCGTGATGAGATTACTCATCAGTCATCACTCGTCTAAGAGCAATGGTATGGTATATCTGTTTCTTGTTACAGAAATGGTATGAGAAGTTACAGAACAACAGAAAACCGAAACCCTAAGAATGAATATGATGGATCGCACCGCATACTATTTACACCACTAACACTACTAGAATACATAAACATATAGCGGTGACGACCGACCAATTTGATAATATTCACATCCCCAGTGTGCAGCCATATGAAACTATCAGTTAAGCTATCTCCTTTTAGTTTTGCCAACAATAAAAGGTTGGATCTGTAGTTGGCGGGAAAATGCTCTATTGAAAAGAACCCGAGTTTGGATGGCAGAGATGACAGGCATCCATGCGAGCACAGCGATTGGAGAGAAGAGCAGAGATCCCATTCCATAGTCGTAAGCATGAGCTATGACCTGAATAGGCTCCCATATCGCATAGTACTCTATTTTTGGTCTCAAAACTTGAACGATCTGTAAGACCAGGGCAGGGTTAGGGTGCACTAGAAGCAAAAGACATTATCTTAACATCAATAATGAACTGCCAGTTGATACTTACAAGGAGAAGACCCCAACCAGTTGGTATGAATGCGAGGCAACAGATGATCAAATCCATGACGGATAATTGGCAAAGACAATAAAGAAGAATCAAGGAAGTAATCACCGACAGGAATATCAAAAGTTTTATGACCCTGAAGATGAGTTGGTGCTTTGTGCTCAGTCGACGGCTAGCACAATTAACAAGCTGGAGAAGATTCAAACAAACATAAGAATATATGAATCTCAGTTGCATGAAATGAGACAGGATTTTAGAGATGAAGCTGGTACCTTAACTAAACCAATAATGGCAACTATCACAATCCAGGAAAGTAAATAGACAAGGAAATTCTTGTTGTCTTGAGATATATTAAGGTGATAGACAAGTCCATACTGGTATATAAAGAAGCGTAGTGAGAGCAACACTTCAAGAATTCTAGAACTCAACACTGAGTGACGTAGATGTGCATTCTCAGCATTCCACCATGACTCCCAGCTCTTTTCTGGTTGCACTCCTATACCCCCTTGATTCCTCATCCACCTGTTCCAGTCAGCCCAGTCATCAACAATTTTTTGCCAAGCAAAACCAGCTGGGTTAAAGAGAAAAGGAGTGAACAGCCAAGTCACTGCCATAAACCATGTTGAATATGTGATCATTACGTGCACCACAGTGCTCGCATAAGATCTTCTAAAGATGTGGTAGACTACCAAAAGGAAGACCAACTCAAATCCTTTGACAAAGTGACTTCTGGAATACAACTGATAGTTTTCTGTGAAGCTTGCGTGGAAAACTACAAATTTACGCCCTGTGGGCCGGTATTTAGCACCCCCATGGAGAATAGTACGGCCATAGTAGTGTGCTTTTGTTCCAAGAGAGAACGTGAAGAAAACTGAAGCAAACTGCAATTGCATGAGGATAAAATCACTCAGAGCTGAACGGAAACCCTTCTCCAAACCAAGCTCCATCACCATAGGCAATCCTGTAAGCAGTCCCAGCTGGAGAAAAGACTGAGATGCAAGAGCCGTTTCTAAGGACTTTATATTCTGAGTCTGAGCATCATGTAACAGAGCCCTCTGCAGGCCACTGAGAACCAAGTATAACTGCCCATAGAGAAAAACATAAACCCCAACAACTGATATCTGCACAACATATGAATCAAGGGAAACAATTAGACTGATAGGTGGTGCTAAGGTCCATTATTATTGTAACAGGAACTTTGCCCTTTGCCCTGGGCCTTCTAAAAATCATTCCCAAACAAGGAAATATAACTATATATAGGGGCGGTAATGGGCCCACCAATTTAGCTTAGCAAATTTAAGGATCGGGCCATAATAATATACAATTTTGAGCTAAAAAGTAGTAGGGCTTAGTTCGATTGTGATTAGGGCCATGGCCCATTACCACCCCTAACTATATATGAAGATATAGTTTTTGCAGCACCCCTCCAATCATCTATCAAGAAAAAGGATATAATATAGGATTATACCATAACCTTCATAAGTTCATTAAATCAATATAGGTTTTGATGATCTTTCATGGTTTGCTAAAGGTATTATTTTCCATGGAGCTTCAGCTGGACAAAAAGGTAATAAGAAACAAAAAAAGTAGGAACTAAAAATACACTAAAAACACAAAAATAGTTACTTAATCTGATTTTTCAGAGCAGCGTAAATCTACACAAACTCACTAGACATATTATGAATAAAAGACGAAAGAATAATCCTTCTATCCTCACTGTGCAGCTCCATATATTTCAGTAAAAATGACGCCAGCAACAAAAAGTAGAGAACAATATCTTCTATGATAGTGTGGAATCCAAAACAATTTTGACATTATATAGCTTTTGAGCATAAGAAACTACTCCAGGAATCCAAAAGGTTTAAGACAATTAACAACGAGTAATAATAAATTGCATACTAGAAAGAAATTTAATTTCTGCCAGATAATGTTTTAGATTTTGACAAATAAGATAAGCCTGAACTTTTAAATTCTACCTTTTTAACATTTTTTATGTAATTTACATAATTGTTTCAGATTATATTTTTTACTTTATAAAGAAAGAAACCCAGAGAGAGAGAGAGAGAGAGAGAGAGAGAGAGAGAGAGAGAGAGAGAGAGAGAGAGAGAGAGAGAGAGAGAGAGAGAGAGAGAGAGAGAGAGAGAGAGAGAGAGAGAGAGAGAGAGAGAGAGCATACTAGGCTGTTGAAGTAAAATCCCACTGTTGTAAAATAGCATGAGAGCATCCTGAAGAAATCAAATCTCCGACCTAGCCGATGAATATCACGACTTATTGTCTGCTCACTATTGCCATTTGCTACTTTAGCTTCAAATTTTGAGATCTGATTAAGACCAACATCACGGCCCTTACCAACTTGAATGTACTCGTTATAAATTATATTCCCACGACGCAATATAGAATTATACCCTGTAAAAAGAATTTGAAAGCAGCAATTATTTTAGAAAATTATATGATGGTTTCAGTTTCAACAAAAGGAAAACTAGAACTTACCAGCAAAAACATCCTCGCTTAAGTTTATAGTTTTAGACGCTTTACTTATTCCACCTCTTGTTAAATGAAATATCCGATCAAAAATGTCGGGATGTCCATAGTGAAACCGCACCCTACAGTTAAGAAAAAAAATCCATATAAATAACAACATTGACTTCAGAATAGGTTTCTTCCATATGCATATTATAAGTAAAAATTTATGAATAGCTGTGTGTTTGTCCTCACTACCCTACACCCGATTTTTACGGCATCTGGACTATATAGTTCTAGCTAAAAACAAGATGTGACTCTTGACCTTGATACACAGTTTCCAATACTATTGATCTGTGAGAAATCAAACTATATAGCTATTAACAAAAGGTAAAAGATTTAAGTGTCATCCATGAACTCTAAACTGCTGCAAATGCCATTTATAACTAGAAAGGCCACTATATCTGATTAATTTCTTTTACAACACTACAAATTGTTCCAGCCGCCTTCTCACAGCCACCATAGCTTTAGTACTGTTCGCCAATATGTTTTTCATGACACACCTGTGTTATTACTGCTGCCTCATTTGAGATCACTGTTGAACCATCTATACAGGAACTTGCCAACACAGATCATATCTTACTACATTGTGTCCCAATTCTATGCGTCAACACCAAAGCAATCAAATAAAAGGGGACATAGAAATCAAAAGAAGAATTAATTCCATTGCAAATTGTGACCATTATGAAAATTTAAAAATCACGACAACTACCTAATATTTAATCTTTGCCAGTAACGCAACCATATTCACCATCCCTCATCCAATGCATTAGCTACAGTCTATGAACGATCCATCAAATCACTTAATAAAATTAAAAGTCTGGAAGTGCAGAAGTAACATTCTGAAAGAAAAACTCAACCACCTAGGAGGAACATGATGGCAACGTAAGAGACATGCAAATTTGAGTACTAGAGGACTCGAACATGGGTGAGCTAGGCTCAGTTCCAAAAGGTAAAAGTGGCATTTTGAGAAGAAATGTTGAAACAAGTGTCATGCTTTCATCAGAAATTAGAACTTAAAACAAAAGAATTTAATTTGTGCCACTGTTGCCCATATTATAAGACATAAAATAAAAAGTGTCTTTTCACCTAAGGGGATCAGCAAGAAATCTCTGTCCAATTGTAACAAAGCTTGTCTCTTGATATGACATGAAGCCAGCAAGAGATGAAACACTGCACAAACAATAATAGAATAATTATCCTTCTAGAGACAACACATTTCAAAGAAATATGTTGTAAGATATACAGACCTTCCAGTGAAGATATGCTCTCTAAGCCCAAGGATGGTTGGAGCCTTGTTCCTAGGATGCCGTACAAACTCTTGAAGGACATTCCTCATTTTGTAAGCTTCTTCCAGATAGTTGTCCTGATACAAAATTACATACATAAACATAAAAACTACAAACAAAAGAGAGAACGTGATTATAGAAGCATGTGCAATTCATTACTTGATTCATATCAATTGTTTGTAGAGCTTCTCCACGAGTGAAGATAATGGCATGGTTTTGATTTTCTGGCTTCCCTTCTCCAATGATGGGTGGACCAGGCAGCTTTATACGATAAATCTCCTATGGACATAACCACTAAGTCAGCAAAGGCCAAGGGATTAGGGTGACTAAAAATGAACCGTATGTTTTTGCAAGCAAGATTGTTAATGGGGATAATAATTATGCTTAAGAACTAATGAGAGATAGTCTTGATGACTACATAGGAGAGAGGTACTTTCAAGAATCTTCCTTGCTCAAAACTATTTACTATGAGGAATAAAAGTATTAGTCTTAATCTGAGATCATTACCTGGTCAAAATTATTTTCTGCTTTTATTAGCACAGAGGAATAAACCTTATGAGGAGAGCTATTTACTATGACTTCCTTCTCTTCAATATAAGCAACCCGCAGAGTAGGGTACCTTTGTTGGGCACAAGTGAAAAGATCAGGATGACTCTAGTGGCCATCATTTTTGTACAATTATATATGTTCCAATGCATACCTCGTCATCAGATCAATTATGTCTTGAGCATGGGGATCACCTTTGATTTTCTGTTCCCCAAACTTCTGGCATGAAATAACATATGAAAATTTCATATCTGCAACTGCTTCTATTTCAGTCGATAATGATTGGTGGATGATTCTTTTATTTTTTCCTTGCTCAGAAGCCAAAGGTCCTTTAGATAATTCTGCATAAGTTTTTCTGGATGGAATTAATGGAAATATAACCATTTCCAAAGAAACATAGAGCTGAATGTTTTTTCCTTAAACATGCTGCATAGAGCTGAATGTTATGAAATCACAAGAACTGCTACCAGAACTTTATAAGTCTAATTGTTCTAGTGGTTATAAATTTCCATTCATGCAGAAATAGGAATTCATCACTGGATTTCATTAAGACAAGACTTCCATACGCACCTTGATCACTGGTCTTGTCTAGGAAAGCCTGCAGTCTCAATGCCCTCCTGTAGTACATCATTCCCCGTACTAGATAGTTTATAATAAAAAAACAGGAGTGAGATGGGGGAGCCATGGGCTTAAACAATAATACAGCAAATGAGAATGATTAGATTACCAGTTCGGCTCAGTGTTTGGCCACGGTAAGAAGCCCAGTATCTAATTTCGTCATTTGTAACCTTTGTACCAAGGCGTTCCAAAAAGTTTTTCCATTGATCTAAAGTCACAAGAATACATAAGTAACGTGAATATGGATGCCCCATCTTGATATATCTTAGTGACACATGGTAATCCAGTATGTCTTCATATAAATCAATGCAAGCAGTTGCAGTAGAAGTTAAGAAGGTTTTGATATATATCTGTAACCTGGATATATCTTTTGCATGTAGGAAAGGATGGATGCTTCATCTTGATTTGAATGAAGTTCTTCATCTGAAAACTTCACTTCTTCCATGAAATATGGAGTTACTATGCTGGATAAAGATGTAGTGTCAGAATACACTGTAACACATAAAGCACAGTTGTTTTCCATTGAGATGGATGCAGATATCAGAATTATCAAACAAAGAACTACAATCAACGAACAGCTTGCTTCTATTTATACCAACTCTTATTGGTTATCATCTTTTTGAGGAGGTTGGCTGGAAAACACCTAAAATCATAAAAACTGGTTTCTTATGGTTGCATTTTCGGGTATTGAGTTGCATGCACCAACCAGTTCAACCCAAAAGCTTAAGGTTACAGGGAAAGACGGGAAATTCACTTATGCTCCAACACTCCCCCTCACGTGCAGACTCCAACAGGTCGCATATGTGGATATTGGAGTTGTCTGCAATTATTTTATTTAATCGTACCTGCCAAGAGTCGAACTCGAGACATATCATATTGAGTTGCATGCTTCAACCAGTTCAACCCAAAAGCTTAATCTTACAAGGAAAGGTGGACAATTCACTTGTACTCCAACAAAGGGTTCTGGTAATCAATGTTACTATATAAGGGTACTCCTATAGGTCATAACTGAACCTTGAGATGGACTTATCAGGAGACAGTATGTTACAAACAGGTACCTCCATTGATGAAAAGCGAAAGAATATATTCAATGGAGATTATTCAAGGATAGAGTGTGAATTATTGAGTCTTTTAGCATCATCAAGTAGCCTGGATTTGGTTCATCTGTGAGATAGATCCTGTGTGCAAATTACACTACTTTTATTTGGCAGTGCATGCCATCAATATTCAAATAATCCTATTTTCTTCTGGCAGAAAATCGACAACGATCACTTTGTCAGACAGTCACACAGATCAGAACAAAAAATAAATAAAGCACTCAGTAAATTTGGAATTATTCAAGTATTACCTAAATGATAACATACTGCGAACTTTGGGGGCTGCAGGCATATCCATAAATAGAGATGTGGCAAAGAACGAAATGCGTCGCCTAGCCTCTGAATTTGATGGTATTTCTACGACCTTTTCTTTTGTGTGAAGCAAAAGGTAAAGACGTTTAACCTGAATATACAAGAGAATTTCATCATCCGAAGAGTTATAATCTGTTCGATTGTCCTTAGGTAATCAAATGTTAGCTCAGACCTGTTCTTTTTGCTGACCATCAAGAAATGGATACCGGATGTTTGTTATTGAGCTGACAGATGCAAAGAGCTCTGGTTGATAGTATCCGAATACGCCATCATCATCGGAGATCAGTCTCTCGGAAGAATTAATTACATCCAATATACTGTACAAATAGGAGCTTAATACTGGTACAACATAAATAAGAAGTCAAATTTTTTATATAAATTCTTACCTTTGAGAATCCACAATCATATCTTGGATTAGAATATCAACAATATCTTGTAGCAGAATTGTCACCTCATATCGATGTTCTTGTTTGTTTATAAACTAGGTAACACATGCAAGAAAATTTCATTATATTTGTTGGTGCATACTGATGATTTAAAAGAGAAGGAAAGGCTGTCTGCAGTCTGCACTATCTTGATAGAGTTCAAGATATAAGAAAAGATTGAGCTCAAGAGGAAATAACTACACTATCCTCTCTTTGAAGTTCTTCAAATTTGATGCTGCATTTCTAATTACACCCAGCAAAAAAAAGATACAACATGACACTCAAAAAAAGTCTTTCATGTTTGACCTGGCTAAATACAGCTTGACACTCCATTATATAGACATCCTCCATAATTCAACTACAGCTATCCACTTACTTATACTAATAATACAGAATCTTGCTTGCTCTGATGTAAATCTTTGCCTTAGTCCTGATCTGTGACTGGCATGACATTAAAGTACAGAGTAAGCAACAATTCTACTGTCATGGTTTGGGTTTCGGAGGGAAGGTGAGCTCTTCGGTGACAAACTGCCCAATGATGGGTGCCCTGTAGTACAGGGAGAGGAGGTCGGTTGAGAACGGGGTGGGGGTGGGGGAGCATGGGCATTGAAGATGATTATCTTCAAGTCCCTTGAGGATTTCATCTTATCACAATCCCCTCACAACTCAGCTTCTTAGGGCTGGTTGACAAGAGCAGTTTCCGAGGATGGTTTGGCTGTTTGCCCTCCTACACAGCATGCTAGCTCACATGGTCTTCCTTCTTTTATAATGAAACCACACCTTAACATGTAACAATTGCAAAACAAGGATATGCCAAGGTTGAGTAAAAAAGGACACTGTAGACTTGTAGAGCAGGTAGATTGTCAAAGCATAGCCTAGAGTTGCACCACAAAATAGAATCTAGAATCACCATCCATATGACATAGCTGTAAGAAGGATAGATTGTGTGGATTGTATTGCTTGAGCCCCTTGGGCTGGTTATATAAGAGTACATGGCTTGGAGGGAAGTAGCCTCTCCTAGGGATAAAGAAGGTTATCCAGGGATTACAATAATCCTAAACTGATATCCGGAGTTGCCTAATATATGAAGACCACAAGAAATAGAAGAGGGATCGTAGGTAGTTCTAGTGCAGTGATTACCAGAAGTTCAGCCAAGCGATCAAATTTGCTGAACAGTGAAGGCAAAAGACCCATCTTAAAATCAATCAGAAGGCTTGACTTCAGAATACTCTTTTCTATTTCATCGAATATGGCAGCTACCACCCTGAACACAATCTGTAGACATCATAATAATATTCACAGGAATATATACTACCAAAATTGCAAGCATAGTTATGATGAAAAATCATAACTAGTTATGATGAATAAAAACAACTAGTTATGGAGGTAATCTTGGAATAAATTGGAGTACCTCTTCTCTGTCTCACCAATGATGAGAAATTTGAAAATAGTTTTTGTCAATTGGTAGAAATCGTTGATAGAGCAAAACATGTAGGAATCCTTCTTAACCTTCAAGAATAGTTGAGCACTTTTTCCAGTAAAATTTGCTGCCATATCTACTGCTTCTGAAAACTAGAATGTAATAGAGACAAATATAAGAAATAGATAAATATATGCTGGCAGAGATAGAAAGGGTACTGAAATATATGCCAGACTACAGAAGTCCCAAAAAATCCATTACTGAAGTACAGCTTCAAAGAATGTCTTCGAAAGGGGGAAGAGAGAATAAAAATTTTAATGATATTCAAGGAATCGAAAAGAAAGTCAGTTTTTGATGATTTTTTTTGTTTTTGCTAACTTGTTCTGTGTTTATAACTTCAAATTGTAAAGATTTATTTGATGACAGTTTGCAATAGACATCCCCTTATAAGTTAAAGGAAAACTTTCATGATGCTTCTTACAACTTACAAGTATGCAGCTAGCGTTACTGAAAACTTGTGTCTTCATAAAGTAATGTTTTCTATCTTTAAAATTAAGAAATTTTTAAGTGATTAAGGTCTATCATCACCGGACTTTATTCTGCATAACTCCAAAAAGTATTATATTTAAGATTAAGAAAGCTGCATTTGCATAATAATGCGCTAGTTGTGAGTGACACATTATATTCTGTCAAAGGTCTGTGGAAACAGGAAAAAATAATTTATAAACACAAATAAATTATACCAAATTCAGCACTATGAAGGTGTTGCAAAATAGTGAGTACATACCAAACCACAAGAAGTCATGTACCATAGAATAGATCAGCTTACCTTTTTAGCAAGTAAAAACAATGGCCAACGAATAGAACCAGGACTATGCTCTAGTGACATGGGCATCGTCATCAAATCCATCTCTCTGGAAAACAATAGTTTTCTTTACAGGGCTGATGAAGCCTAAGTTGCAGCAGAGCAGAGTAATCAAAGTGTACCTATTGCTTATTAAGTCCTCTGAACGGAAGGTGAGTATTATCTGGTTCCAAACCAAAGCAAACTTCGTCGGGTCGAGTCTTTCAGCTTCACCTAATTTCTGAAAACAGGGAATCATTTGAAAAAAAATAGAGCTTACATAAGGAGAAAAGATCACCTTCAGGTAATTCAAAAATGAAATGACCAATTTTCACCTTGAATATTTTCTTCTCTAAGAAACTAGGAAACATTCCTTTTTTCTCTTTTGGCATTGCAGGAGGAACAAGAGACATATTGAAGGCTTCTGGCAAGGTAGAAAACCGACTTCTCACCATTCCCATTGTCCGAATCTAGATGAGTGTCAGAGGTAAGAATCTGCTAGGGTAGACATCTGAAATGAGTCCCGTGTTAAATGATGCCTAATCTCACCTCACCAAGATGATTTATGATACCGCACATTCCACCGAAAATAGTACAGAATACAGAATACCATATCTGTGTGTCCATGAAATAGACCTGTTGAGAATTAAAAGAAAAAATATCAGGTAATCCCAGTTCAAGAGGCATATGCACAATTAAAACTGTAATTACTGTAAGTGTATAGAATCCTCACAAGAATTATAGGGGTCCATACAGCAAGAATAGCGCCAGCATTACTCTTGACTGGTGCAAAATCAGACGTATGGAATCATTATTTTTGTTTGACTGTAATTTGACAGTGCAAATATAATATTACAAAAAGTAAGGAAAAACAATAAAAGCCAATATAGCATATGGAGGACCTTGTGGGAAGAACTCATGCCACTCATATTTGTTCACATTGATCTTCATAATTTCTTTTGTAGGTCCCACAAGAGGCTTAATCTGTATATATTTTGGTAAAAAATAAAGCATCATGAGCCAGTGTAAAAACAATAAACAGAACTTTTCTGGTTGTGACTATGAATGATGTGCAGTGAATGTTTGAGAGAGAACCTCACCTCAAAGTAGTAGCTGAATAAAAATTTACTTGACAAGAGAATCATCCAAAAAGCTGTGTACCTGTAAGGTATGCAAAGAGTGATTTAGCTCATACTAAATGACCCAAAAAAAGTTACGCAATTGTAAACAAATGTATTACTTCAGTATAGGTATTAGTCCTTCTTGCATTCCTCGTCCAACATACAACTGTGGCTGCACAAGTAATTGTCATTAGGGCATAATAACAAGATATGCAAGCCAAAAATAGATTCTTTCAGAACTTTAAATGTGCTGAAGTTATTAGATATAAAAATATCATGATGACACATGTAATTTAGTTTTGTGACAATATAATTGATTATATTAATACAAACTTAAAAAATGCAACGAGTGGAACATACTTGACACCACCATGACAGCATACTGCAAATTCGCCAAGTAGATGTTTCTATGTAGTTGGTGACAGCTGGGACAAAAAATAGTGCCATCCCAATCACATTGCTTGCAAGGTACAATGCAACAACCACCATGTAATTTGACAAGCAGAACATTCCCATAAATGTTTTAGATTGTTTAGCTGAACAGGCCTTATAATTTTGCGAACTTGCATAAAATATGGGAAGAATGATCGCCCATGCCACAGCAAGAGAAAGTTTTAGAGTAAATCGTAGTATCTGATCAAATCTCATTGTTCGCTTGGTTCTCCATGAGAAAGCAATGTCAAGGATAACTGCAAGTAGGCACATCAACCATGAATAACTCAAAGTAGGTATTTCAATAGATTCAGCATTATGTACTCATAATGTAATATAACTGATAATGTATAGTTAGTTACACAATACAAAGATTCACGTCAACCTTGAATAACTCGAAGTACTGCATTGGTAATGAAAATACTCAGAATATCCTCAAAAATGATTGGATCAAGTAATTGAGTAGGGCTCCCTAATCCATGCCATGCCATTATTATCAAAACCTGGAGGTAATATAAATAAGAAATGTGTCAAAAGGTCTGGCAGAATTCTGGAAGTCCTAAATGCATCTCATCAATAATTAATGATAGAAAACTAAACCTGAAGGCCAAGCACAAGAAGTGTCCACATCCTATCGAAGCTTCTGAAGAGATGCCAAAAGGAACGGACCTCAACAAAATTCGTCTTTCCCAACCACTGTTTGGAACTGGGACTCGTAGTTTCCTATGTGGTGCCACCAAAAAAAATTGAAGAGAAACGACTAAACCACAAAATTGAACAAATGTACCCTAACCCAAGCATCCTCTCAGTCATGCATGTACATGAAAAAACAAGCATCATAGACGCCTTGAACCTTGAGCGTTCAGATAAGTGCCATATACAGTGTGATAATATGCAAGCAATGCACTCGACATGTGAAGCAATCCGCATCACGGAGTATTGGTGTATACATAACTGTTAAGCTTTTTTTTCTCAATTTCAGTGAATAAAACTGATTTGTACATAAATAAGTAATTAGGCTGGTTATATTTTTCAAATATTATATTTTTTAGGATGACCATTTTTGAAATAAGAGTTACCTGTTGTCTTTGTTCAGCTGCTTCTGAATTAAGACAGTTTTCTGTTGATGAGGACTCATGAGGCAGTTGGGGATTTTGCTGCTCACTTTGCTGAGGTTTGTCAGCAGACACAAGCGGAACACAGCTAGCACCATTTTCAAAGCCATGCGGCACCCTTGATAATCTTGACCGACAAAGAGTCTAAACAATATAAGAAGTCAGCAACGTCAAGGGTAAGAGAAAGAACTCCATCACAAAGGGAAATGCTGAATATCTCTAAAATACATGCATTGTTATAGTTATACATCTGAGTTGTAAGTCTCAATCAGGTTCAAGTTATAGATAATGCCCTAGCATGCAAGTCTGCTACAGCCTGTCCCTGCATGAAAAAAACTACTCCCTCCGTATTGCAATTAGAAGACGTTTAGGACAGTGACACGATCTCCAAAGCATAACTTTGACTTCTATATATTTTTTTTACAAAAATATTTATTGGAAAGTTATATATGTACATTTTTATAAAAATAATTTTCAAGACAAATCTATTGATATGATTTTCATATCCCCAAACTCAACAACTTAAAAGTTATTCAATATTTATAATCCCAATATTTGACCCAAATTTTATCCAAAACGTCTTCTAATTGCAATACGGAGGGACTACATATAGATAGCAACTCCAGCTTTATATCGAAGCATCATTTGAAAGGGTTAAATGGACTACTCAGCCTGTCCCTTAGGCTTATATACTACTCAGCCTCAACTTAAATCACAATATGTGCTACCAGCACAGAGGGCCCACTCGAGCACTTGAGCATCCACACAATGAGCCAAGTTTCAAGAAGCCCTTGAGAAATATAATCTATGCATTAATGATTTTAGCTAAATAACCAACTAATGTAAGCATCAGGTTATACTTCAGAGTTCCATTTCCATTTGACTATACATTTGTGGTCTTCCTTGTGATCTGGCTAGTTGTTAATTTTTACGAGGCCTTGATTGAAGCTAAAGAATGTGCTTACATTTCAGCAGTTTTGAATCGATCTTAGGAAGAAAGTAGCTGGAGTAGGAAGGGAAGTAGCAGAAGATGGGATTGAATCTAAGGAAGAAAATGCTGCCACCAGGATTTGGACCCTGGTTGGTGTCTCCCTCAACTAGGGAGCTTACCACTACACTGCAAGAGTGTTGGCCGCAAACATATATCTAACAGTGATGGTAGAGAACATAAAGAGGGGGTATTATGTGAGATATCATTAGTAATTGGGTTTATTCTTGCTTGATTATAAAAGACCTGATCGGAAAGCTTTATTGCCACCACTAACAAACTTCTCTTAGCCCATTTTTTTCAGACGGCTTCTGTTTTGACCAGAATATCTATTTATCATTTGAACAAATGAAGTAACTATTGAGTTGCATGCACCAACTAGTTCAACCCAAAAGCTTAAGCTGATGAGAAAAGGTGAGCAATTCACTTATACTCCAACACTCCCCCTCACGTGCAGGCTCCCCCAGGCCGCATACGTGGATATTGGAGTGGGTTGTAATTATTTTAATTAACGCGCCCGCCAGGACTCGAACTCAAGATCTCTGACTCTGATACTATATTGAGTTGCATGCATCAACCAGTTCAACCCAAAAGCTTAAGCTGATGACGAAAGGTGGACAATTCACTTATACTCCGACAGTAACATTTCAAGAAAGAAATAGAAGATACAAACTGGATATAAAAGCATAAAATAGAAAACAAGAGCATGCATGAGGGCACAAAGTTTTTTTTGGAAACGAATGATGGCACAAATAAAATAACTGTTTGTCAAAAGACACCTGAGAGTTATCAGATTCACTTGTGAAAAAGAAATCATTGTTAAGGCGCATGGGCCAACCAAGCTTAAAGCAATCGGTAGACCTGCATCAGAAAAATATTCAGTACAATTTTTAATCAAAATTAAGTTATACAACAAGAAGCATGGTATCTAACCAAAAGAATTCATTGAGGTCATCATAGTTTCTCCATGTTGAGTGATCAGCTGCTCCATCCTTGTTCTTTTGTGCTTCCTTCATTAAAAAAGGAAAGGCATCATTTGTAACATACAAACTTTAAAGCTCTGTGCATTAAAGGTTCAAAAGAAGATAATGTGCACCTTAAATATGACGTTGTATATTGGCCTCACTACATTGTTAAGAAATGATTCATCATCTCCTCCATATGCAGGTCGGACCTTTTCCCCAGTAATTAAGCTTACAGCTCCAGAAAGCACTCCATATAGCTCATATGACATCTGAAACAAAAATAGCATACTCAGAGTGGGTTCCACTTAGGGCCAAAGAATTTAGCAAAGAAAAAAAATTGATGTACCCAGATATGCTATTTGGAGAAACATATAAACAAGTTCATCAACTTGAAAGCAATATTGGCTCGGAATAATCATTCAATAGTGCAAGGCATATGTACAATTATAGCAATGGCGTCCCAAGCCTCCTTGGCAGTCTCCTTCTGAGAGAGTGAGAACTGCATCTCGGGCGGGACAGCAGCAACGAGGGCGTCCAACGCCTGTCGATCTTCATCGTAGTCGACGTCGTCGTACTGGATCGCCTCCCACATGTGCCGCACCTGGAGCCTGATCTTCATGATTGCGGCCCACTCGACGTAGTTGGTCTTGGTGAGGGTAGGCCACCCGCCATCCCTGACGACGGCCGGGACCCCGTAGTGACCTTGGTGCCGGTCCGGGGAGAGGGAGCCGCGCCTCCTGTGAGGGGCGCGCTCTCCGTCGTGCCTGCCCTGCCGTCGGTTATGGGCCATCTCAGCCTCCAGCTGAGCAACCCTCTCCCGCAACCGCTGGGCCTCCAACGCGTGGCCGTCCGGAGCGCCGCCGCCGGGCGCACCTCCGCCCGGAGCGCCACCGCCGTGCGCGCCTCCCACAGAGCACCGCCGG
Organism: Cenchrus americanus; assembly: GCA_947561735.1. NCBI lineage: Eukaryota > Viridiplantae > Streptophyta > Magnoliopsida > Poales > Poaceae > Cenchrus > Cenchrus americanus. The sequence continues at coordinate 202,426,326 of OX387240.1, forward strand.
CGCGCCTCCGCCCGGAGCGCCACCGCCGTGTGCGCCTCCCACAGGAGCACCGCCGCCGGCGCGCCTCCGCCCGGGACGCCGCCGCCGAGCGCGCCTCCGTCCGGAGCGCCGCCGCCGAGCAGCCTCCCGCAAGAGGGCCACCGCCGTGGGCGTGGGCGGCCGCTCACCGTGCCACCCGGTCTTGTGCGGCCTCCACCGGCCGGCAACTCGAGGTCCGCGTCGGCACTATCGTCGGCCACGGACGGAGCCGTTGGCGTTGCCGCGCGAGCGTCGGCCTCCGCCGCCACCGCACGTGCTGCCGCCTACCGCCGCCTCGCCTCCACCTCCGCCCGGGCCGCCGCAGCCTCGCGCCGCCGCGCCCTCGACGCCCTTGCCGCCGCCGCGGCAATCTCTGCCGCTACTTGCTCGCGCTCCTCCGTTGCGGCCGAGCTCGGCCTCTTGTCGGCGCCGCACGCTCGAGGCGACCGAGTGCCGAGAGTGCCTGCGGACATGGCTCGGCTGCTTGGGGGCTGCTGCGGCTACGTGGGGAGGTTCCTCCATCGGACGAGTTGTCGCTTGTCCGTATGGAGGGAGAAGGGTGAGCGGGGGCAGCCGGTCTTTGCTGCGCGGCCGGGCCGTGGCTGGCCGTGAGACCGTGGAGGGAAGGGAGCGGGAGATGTTTAGGCTACGGGATAGTACGGCTCGATACCGGATGTTAGTAGCTGAATTTTCACTCTCATTGAAAGTGAGGATGACACTGAGAAGTTGGGAATTTTCTCGGTTTCTATCTCAAACATACTACAATGCCATGCCAACCCAAGGGGGTTGGGGATACATATTTATAGGGTCGCCTGGGGGCTGCTAGCCGACGGACATATGCCGAATTCTAGTCTAAGATGCTAGTCTAATTGCTGTCCTAGATGCTGCCTAACTGCTACCATAAAGCAGTCCAAGATGCTGGGGAATACTACACTGCTGCAGCCGTACACACGTACCATGTGCTGCTGCAGCCCCACAAAGACCAGCCCCACAAAGACCAATAGTACAGACATAGACTTATCCATCACGTGTACCTCTCAACCAACCCGGTTCAGCATCAGCGGACGAAGCATGTGGAGATTGACTTGCACTTCATTCGAGACCGAGTGGCTATTGGTGATGTTCGGGTTCTTCATGTACCGACCACCTCCCAGTTCGCTGACATCTTCACCAAGGGTCTTCCCTCCTCGACCTTCTCGGAGTTTCGGTCCAACCTCAACGTAGCCAGTGGCTAGTTGTGGCTGCGGGGGGCCTTGTGTGTGAGTTTCTTTCTTTGTCGGCCAGTCTTGTACACCACTGCGCCAGTTGTCCAGACTGCGGGGGGTATTAGTGTATATATTGTGAGTGGCCTATATGGCCTGTGTACAGCCCATTGAGACCCATGTATAGCTAACTCTATATACCCACCCTTCTAGGGTTGGAGGAAATACACAACAATTATTCCTCTCCAATAGTATGCACCAACCAGTTCAACCCAAAAGCTTAAGCTGATGAGGAAAGTAGCCTTGTTCACAGGTTGGTCTGAAACCAGCTAACCTGGCAGCCCAGACCAAACTAGACCGGGAGAAGCGAAGTTCAGTGGGTTAGGTGGTTTGCGGGTTCGAACCGTGTGTCTTGGAATGGGCTCGACTGCAAGCGGTTTGGAACCAGGTAAAACCAACTCAACCCGTTCAGCACGAGCGTCAGATTTTGGCGGCGCAAACGAGCGTGCAAGACGCCAAGACGGCGGTGAAGAAGTGTGCGGACTACTGCGGGAGCGCGCTGCGATAGGATCCGCCATCAGGAAGCACAATGAGGACAACCGGCAGCAGAATCAGGGGAGTACAATGACTGACTCCGATTGCAGCTCGACAAGCAGAAGGAAGTCCGCACGGTCAAATTGATACAAATAGAAGCAAGCATCTTACGATTGGTGTGTTTTCATCATGTATGTTTTCTGAAAATTTATTTGGTATTAATTTTGCTAATGCCCTATTAAACACGCCTTTTCCAAATAAAAGTTATATAGTGTTGTACACCGTTTTTCTTTATTAAAATTAATTTGAGTAATGTTTATTTTACATGTTTTCCTGAATAAAAGCTAATTAGATCTTTGTCTCCGGTTTTTGGAAAACCAAATGTTAATTTGTTTAATGATTAATTAACTTTTCTAATTAAAAGTTGATAGGCTTTTACACAGGCTTTTATTAACAAAAGTTAATTGGATTAATGCTAATGCCATGATGTTTTTAATAATAATATGATCTACTCGAATTACAAAGTTTCGTTTAGATTGTTCATGTAGTTTAGTTTTCTAAATTAAATGTTTAATTGGTTAATTCATATATGAATCTTTATAAATAAAACTTGACTAGTCCTTTACACAGGTTTTGTAAATAAAGTTTAATTTGCTTTAATACCAACATGGGGTATTTCATTTATGAAATATCCTTACATATATTTTGTTAATTAAAATAAATCTAGCTCATAGCCTTGTTCTCTTATATATGCAGATCGTTCGTTAGTCGTTCTTTATCAAGCGCTGTCTCAGTGTGTCTCTGTTGTAGAGCTAGCCTTCTTTCAAGCTCCAGATCTTTCCAATCCTAGTACATGCCACCCAATCATAATTGTCTTTCAGTTCTTTGAGCCAATCTTGTGCAGCTATCTTTCTTAGAATCAGTGTCTCTTTCATCTAGCTGTTCTTTCTTCATCCTAGTTCTCCTTGTAGGCTAGTCTTCCTAGATCCTAGCCTAAGGTTTCTTATGCGCTTGATAGTTCGTTGCTGCCCGTCTAGTTCGTTTCACCATAACCTGTACGTTAGCATGTGTATCACCTGTTATTTATTTTGATACTAAAGTTGCATGTTAATCTTGACTAATATTTATTCCATTACTTTCGAATAAAAGTGACTAGGTTCTATCCCGGTTTTCATAAGCTAAGATTTAATTTGGTTAATTCTTATTTATAACTAGCTTTTGTTAAATAAAGATGCTTAGTGTTAAACATCGGTTTTCATAATAAAGTTAATATGCTTAAATGATATTATAATTGTCTTATTAATATTAATATGCTTAGTTGAACACGTAATGTAACGTTATCTGGCTAAGATATCTTATACATGCTTTATCTTCCTAAAGTAATTGTTAATCCGATATAACTTGTACTTAAATATCTGCTAATAAAATATGGTTAAGTTTACCGTGTTTTCTTAATTAAACATAACCTACTTTGAAATATTCTTGCCACATGATTTTCTAACTAAAACATATGAAGCACGTAGTCTCTAGTTGTTTGATAACAATCTTCCGATGGTTTCGACCTTAGTTCCGTTTTCAACGTTTCTTGCGCTTGCGTAACCATAGAATCGAGCCTATCCTTTAGTGCGATCTTTTAAAGCTTTGATTTGATTGGTGTATTGTTCTTAGTTTGTTTGTTTGTCTGCTTTGTATGCTTGTCCGATGATTGATGCGCTTAGAGTGAACGTCGTTCGAAAAGCTTTGAAGAGCTTGAAGTTGAAGATTCTGAGCAACTATTCTCTGGTTAAAGGCAAGTGTGTCCTTGATCTTTTGTCCTAAGAATTATATTTAATCACTCATTGCATTGCTTGCATTAATTTTGAATTTTGATGGGTTCCTATTAAGGATTATGACTAGTTTCTTTTTACCATTGCCTTGTATAACCGAGTTGTTTAATTAATCTTGATGATAGATCTTACTTAGTTTGCTCAACTGGGTTGGTAATAAACAACATGGATACTCTTTTACTCTATGTTTCAATGTGATATGTGATGTTTAATATACAAGACCATATGTTTAATCGGAACATGGAGAACCACCCAAGACAACAGTGCAACCACAAGAACTATATGGCTCTGGTCTTGGCCGAGTAATTAGGGAAATCTTTGTGTGGTCATTACTCGCATAGTAGTTTGGGGACGGAGGAATGCTTTTATGGCTCTTCTATTCCGAAGTGGTATTGGAACGGAAGTACTCTATGGCTGACCGTCCGTGAGTAGAAGTGTGGTACGAAAGATAGCCTCTACGACATACTACTATAGACTAATACACGCGGGAGGACTCTTTGTAAGGCCTCGTAGCGTCCCTATGCAATCACACCTCGGTAGTGTGGTATGATGCTTGGCCGGCATCGCATGGTTGGGTTTAAAGTTCCTAGAACTTTTACGCAACATGTGGGTAAAGATGTACAACCTCTGCAGAGTGTAAAACTAATCGATTAGCTGTGGTCACGGTCAAGAGCGGCCTGGACCCTCACATGATAACTGAACTTGAAGATGGACTTAAATCGTGCTCTCTGGTTATTCTTGCCATATTCTTATGGTGTATCTTATCTTTATGCTTAATGTGGGTTGGTATAAACTTATACTTTATTAGTAATCAGGTGCTAATAAAATTTGACCAACTAAAAATGTTAAATGCTTAGAGCCTAGTCCACTATAAAGCCTTTGCATTCATACTTTCCCCACACTTGCTGAGTACGACAGTGCTCACCCTTGCTATAAACAATGTTGCTCAGAGAGAGAAAGCTGCTTTGAAGTCGTTATGAAGATGTTGCTGGAGCTAGGCGTACGCAACCCACAGTCGACTGCCTATGATGTTTGGTGCCTTCGTTTCCAGGACTAAGTGTAAACTCTGATAATCTTTCTTTTTCTTACGTGATATTGTTTCTGTTATTTACTTATGTCAACTATGTGCATGAAACTTGATCCTGGCATGCATATAGGTTTGCACTTGGTTTTCTTTGGAAAAACAGGTGTGACAACTGTCACACCCAAGAAGTGGTGAAGCTTGCCAAGATCCTTCATAGCAAACTCCTGCTGCAAAGAGGAGATAATCCACTGAAGCAACTGTGGACTGGAGGCTGTCAAAACAATGTCATCAACACAGAGCAGTAGGTCGGCAATCCCATCGGCATTGTGATATATGAACAGAGAAGTGTCCGACTTGGCCTCAACAAACCCCAATGTCAGTAAGAAAGTGACAAACCAAGAATACCAAGCTCGAGGAGCCTACTTCAGACCATACAGAGACTTGTTGAGCCGACAGACCAGATCCGGACGACTGGAATCCACAAATCCTGATGGCTGACTGCAGTAGACTGTCTCTGTCAAAGTGCCATGGACAAAAGCATTCTTCACATCAAGCTGATGCACAGGCTGGGAGCGAGAGAGAGCAAGTGAGAGGATTGTGCGCACTATAGTAGGCTTCACCATGGGACTGAACGTCTCATCATAGTCCACACCAGGTCGCAGAATGAAACCCCGGAGAACTCAACGAGCCTTATAGCGCTCCATAGTACCAGATGCACGACGCTTATACGTCCAGATCCACTTGCTAGTCACCACATTGTGACCAGACGGGCGCGGCACGAGGTCCCACGTCTGGTTGGCAAGAAGAGCTCTATACTCCTCTTCCCTCACGCAACGCTAGTTAGGATCAGCCAGGGCTTCGCGGACAGAAGAAGGTATCGTAGAGATCTGCGGCTCTCCCTCGGTGGCGGAGAGAGTTGCGGGCCGAAGAACACCAGCCGTCTGTCGAGTCACCATGGGATGAGTGTGACGAGGATCTCGATGGATGACCGGCTGGTGGTACACGGCACATGAGAGCGGCGTGGTGGAGGCGGCGGTGGAGGAGGTGGCGAAGGCTGCGGTGGAGGCGGCGACAACTCCGATGGAGGTGGTGGTGGAGGCGGAGCCGTCGAGTGGTGCTCGTAGACATAGCGCATAGGAGGTACATAGTGTGCAGGCACCTCCGGGGCAAGAGCCGAAGATGTTTGTGTCGGTGTCGGCACCAGACGACGTCGGTGCTGCGCACGCGGCAGGCGATTCCGTGGCCGCAGGTGGCGCAGTAGTGGGTGTCGAGGCTACGCGTGGCACAACAGAGGGTGTCGGAGCCGCCACGGTGCGGGAGGAGGCACCGGGGCCACACGTGGCGCGGCTGAGAAGGTGGTGCACCGAGGAAACCTACTGGAAAGGGAAACACAGAAATGGGTGGTTGAACCACTGGGTCAGAAAACAGAGATACCAACTCAGGATCATGAGACGGTGTAAAGGAGGTGAAGGGGAAATCTGACTCATCAAACACAACATGACGGGAGATGAGGACCCGACGAGAAGCAAGATCAAAGCAACGGTGCCTCTTGTGGTATGGGGAGTAACTGAGAAACACACAACGAGTCGATCGGGGCGCCAGCTTGTGAGGAGCAGTGGCAACCGTGTTAGGGTAACAAGCGCAGTCGAAGACACGAAGGTGATCGTAGCTAGGAGGGGTACCAAGGAGAGCGTGGTGAGGAGTCGGAGCAGGGGAAGCAGTGGAAGGAAGGCGGTTGAGCAAGTAGGTGGCGGTGTGGAGGCTCTCGGCCCAGAAGCGCGGAGGCGGAGAGGATTGGGTCAGAAAGGTGTGCATGGTGTTGTTCGTGGTCCGAATCATGCGCTCAGTCTTGCCGTTCTAGGGAGAGGTATACAGACAAGATATGTGCAACTGGAAACCTCGAGAGAGGAAGAAGGAACAAGAGGTCTGATTGTTGAACTCACGCCTGTTATCCCACTGGACAGCCATAATGGTGAGGCCTAACTGAGTAGACACCCAGGCAAAGAAGTGGAGGAGGGTGGGAAACGTGTCAGACTTGGCACGCAAAGGGAAAGTCCAAGAGTAGTGAGAGAAATCATTGACCATTACTAGGTAGTACTTGTAGCCAAAGATACTAGGAACAGGAGAAGTCCACAGATCACAGTGAACAAGATCAAAGGCATGCGTCGCATGTGAAAAAGAAGAAGAAAAAAGAAGGCGAACATGGTGACCCAACTGGTACGCATGGCAGAGATGCTCATCAGAAGCCTGAGTGCAAGGAAGATGTGCACTACGACTGAGCTGAGCTAAAGTGTCGCAGTCGGGGTGACCAAGCCGGCGGTGCCAAAGGAAGCTAATGGGGAAGAAGGCAAAGTTGGTGTAGCGGAAGCAGGAAGGCTAAGGGTGTAAAGAGGCCCCGAGCTATCACACCGGAGGAGCGGAAGCCCAGACACAGAATCCTTCACAGTAAGGCCAGAGGGATCGAATTCAACAGAACAAGAATTGTCAGCTGTAAACTGACGAATGGAAAGAAGGTTACGGATCATCTGAGGAGCAATGAGGACATTGGGAAGACGAAAGGGACCAGGAGCACAACCCACGGAGGTGACAGGAAGACAAGACCATCAGCAACCATGATTGAAGACGGATAAGAGGGATGTGGGGCTCGGACAGAAGAAAGGAGGCTAGCATCAGGGGTGGTGTGGTAGGAGACACCCGGGTCGGCGATCCACTCGGTGCGGACATATTGAGTTGCATGCACCAACCAGTTCAACCCAAAAGCTTAAGCTGATAGGGAAAGATGGACAATTCACTTATACTCCAACACTCCCCCTCACGTGCAGGCTCCCCCAGGCCGCATACGTGAAATATTGGAGTGGGCTGTAATTATTTTAATTAACGTGCCCGCCGGGATTCGAACTCGAGACCTCCCGGCTCGATACCATATTGAGTTGCATACGCACCAACCGCTCAACCCAAAAGCTTGGTCCGATAGGGAAAGGTGGACAATTCACTTATACTCCAACAGGACAGGTGGTGTCACCCCCATGGTGCTGAATGCCGGAGGTTGAGGGGGAGAAGTCGAGATGCGCCCTCACCATGGGTCGCTGAAGAATGGCCAGGGCACACTGGCAGCAACAGCAGGAGGTGTGCGCCGATGACGCCCCCTTCGCCGCCGACACCCACCGCGACCTCCGCCACCCCGGCTCGGCTCGGGGAAAGGAGCAGGGATGCCGGAAGGAGCAGGGCCGGGAGTGCCGTAGAGAGTGGCGCCAAGTAGAGATGGGCAACGGCGGCCGCAGGAAGGCACCACAAGTGGGTCGCACCGCCAGGCAGAGGAAGAGCAGCGACGACGCCTGGAGGGGGGCGACAGTTGCGGTGCGGTCGCGGCCGGGGGGGGGGGGTGGCCCTGGGCGGCAGCACGGCAGGCCAACAGGGGGGCTTGTAGGGGAAGGGGGTGAGTAGCGCAGGCAGCGGCGAGCGGAGCGCATTGCCTCAGATGGGGACGGGATGGCGCAGAGGCGTCGGCGGTCTAGGTGGCCACGATGGCGAGCGACGCGTGCATGACCACCGCACGGGCGGCTAGTCAAGCTCCGCGCGGAGTGCGGCGTCGGCGGCAGCCGGAGAAGAGGTCGCGGCATGGGCAGGGGCCGACGGCCAGCCAAGGACCCCCGCGGCCATGCCCAGCGCGCCAACCCCTACGACGCCCGGTAAAGGGGGCGCAACCCCAAGACGGCGCCCTGCGAGTGAAGGGCAGCGAGAGGCAACACACAGGAGGACGAGCAGGAAGAGATAGGGGACACGCCCATGAGCTACGCGCCAGGACCAGGGGCGTGCCCGCGGCGGCACCCGCGCCGACGAGCTGTGTGCCCGCGCCAGCGAACGGAGGGGGCGGGCACCGACCAGCAGAGGACCGAGGGCAGCAGCAACAGCCGCGACGGCAGCGGCGATGGAGGATGGGTGGCCAGCCTGCGAGACGACCTACGACACGAGCGGAGCAGAGGAGGGCATATGCGGGCCGAGCTGCAGTGCGAGCGGAGCAGAGGAGGTGCTCACATCAGCATCGGACGACGCAGAGGGCAGAGCAGAGGAGGGTGCCGCGCAGACATCGGGCAGCGCAGAGGGCGGAGCAGAGGAGGGTGCGGCCCGCGTGGCCGCGACGGAGGCTACCGCACCCGCGCTTGTGCCCATAGGGGCCACGGCCGAGGCTGGCGGCGGCTGCACCTGGGACATGAAGGCCGGGGTGTGCGGCCACGCGGCGGGGGGCGGATGCGGCCTGCGCGACCCCAGCGGAGGCGGCCGCACCCGCGCCTGTGCCCGGAGGGGCCACGGCCGGGGCTGGCGGCAGCTGCGCCTGGGAAGGCCGAGGCGTGCGGTCACGTGGCGGGGGCGCTTGGAGCCCCGACGGTGGCGGGAATCTCTGCGGTTGCAGAGTAGGAAGGCAGGGGAGGGAACGAGGAGAGGGGAGGAGGCGGCACCGGCGGCCGGCGGCCAACCATGGCAGCGGCGAAGGGAGAGGGAGAGGAGGGGAAAATAGTGTGATACCATGTAGGAGGAAATGATTCCCTGTATTCCTCTAACCCAGAAGGTTGGGTATATAGTTAGTTGTACATAGGCCTTTAGATGGGTTATATACACAGGTCATATGGCTCACACACATATACAATAACACCACTAATGACTTCCGGTATCTCCTCTAGACCGATTATTTTTTCTTGCTTTAGACTTTATGTCAAATCAACTTCAGAATATTTTTATTGCCTGGTAACTCAAGCAGCTAGCTATGGGGAGTGAACATGAAATGAGATTGGGGATAACTTGCATGTGTGTAGTTGTTTCAAATGAAGTATAATACTAAGGAACCTTCCATCTCACTTATTTCGAACAGGGGCAGAAAAAGGAGGAAATGCATATGGAACATTGATTGTATTGCAGTACCAGAAACAGAGCAAGCATAAACTACAACTTGTTATAACTATGCCTTTGTATATTGGAGTCAATGCTTCATACGATTTTAAATAGTATATATAGAAAGGACTCAAGCAAAAGAATCAATTCTTTTTGTTGAACTAACAGAAAACAGCGTGTAATAAAATACACAAGTTTTATTCTTATTAAAAAATCAAACTAACTAACGTGAAAAGATACTGGTCAAAAAAGAAGCAATTCCACAATAGATTATTCTTGAAGAAGCATTTATTGGATATCCTCTATTTCCCAGCAATTCAAATTTATGTCACCAGAAAACTACAGTAAATTATAAATTCCCCAAATGATACCAACAGAAATAGAGAAACATAAGCGGTTTAAATCCTTAACACAGCAGAACCACAACAAAAGTATCAGAGGCATAAATATTTTTACTTACATGGTGAAAAATGAAGCATAAGCATTCTGGCATCAGTCGTAAGTTTGATGCTTCTCCCCATATCAGGAGGTAAAGAGCTATGTATAGAAGTTTATGTTGCTGAATTTCCTGCTTCACAGAGGGTAACCTGAAGTTGCAACACAAACAGTTGAAATGCAAGCGACGGTACTTAGGCCAGTCTCAGTGGGAGTTTCATGGGCATTAAATTCCATGCCACATCAGCAATTTTTCTGGCTTGGCAAGGCCTTCATAAGGAGAGAGAAGGGGGAGTTTCATCTTATGTGAGAGGAGTTTCATCCCCATGAAACTCAACCAGCACAGTTACCTAGTTCCTAACCTTGGTAACAATGAGACTGGCCTTAGTTTTAATTATTTGTAGCCAAGTCTAAGAAGTGCAAGCGACAGTACTTATTTACCATATGTTGCTTTTTCGCCCCAAAAACTTGCACCAGGTCAGATAGTTCTCAAATGTTTTTGCCAACAATTCATCTACTGCTCTGTCATCTAGCTGAAACAAGATATATGAAAATGGGATTCTCAGTAAAGATGCATAAAGAAAACTAGACATGTTTTAGTACCAGTTGAGCAGAGGATGACTTGGGATTCAATCGGGCATGCATATTTGCAAGTAACAGAATTAGATGTTCCCTTTGGTTGGCCACATTTCCTGTCTAATCAAAGAAAAACAAGCCAAATTATCTAGCTATTGTCGTACAAGGGAAAATGAATGCCATACTAACCAAAGCATTTCGCATGAAACTAAATAACCCATTACCTGGAATCCAAACCAACTTTGCAGCCATCTAAAAATATCTGTATGAGTTTTGTCATCTTTGACGTTGGCTGATGGAAGACTGCGAACGTTAAACACCGCAGAGACCGCAACTTTGATCTGTATAAGAGAATATCATAGCTAATTTTATGCAAACTGATTTACATTATATAGTTAAAAATATAAGTACCGCTTGGTATGCATAATGCAATCTTACTAATCCACAAACAAATTAATGGGAATTTATTTTAAAGGAAGGATTGCTGTTGTATATTCCTTTTCTGAAGGAGACAACATGAGCTGTTAGAATTACATAAAACCCAGTCCCACTATTATTGCACTATTATTGTACAGCAAGGAAATAAGGCAAAACGTATTGGCCATTGCCCTTGCAACACCAATCAGATCATGGCCATGTTTGGATGAAGGTGTTAGTGTTAGTTTGTAGCAAACTAACACAAAAACTAACACTTTGGAGCCAAACACATGTGTTAGTTTGGTGTTAGTTGGAACTAACACCCCCAAAAAACTAACACCTCCAAGAGGTGGTAAGTGGTGTTAGTTTGGTGGACCCCACCCCTTTTCTCTCTCCCTCTCCTTTTTCAAATGATTGGAAAAGTTACTTTAAATGCAAATTAACACCTTCATCCAAACATCCAAGGTGTTAGTTTTTTATGTGTTAATTTGGAGGTGTTAAATACTACTACTAACACTAACACTAACATCTACCACCCAAACATGGCCCATGTCCTCCCCACTGTGTAAGAGAATCACAGATTTCCCCTACTGTTTCCCTAAAAAAACTGTGTAAAAGAATCCACAGCCATGAGCCATCATGTCATACCAAAAAGTGAAGATGTACAGCCCTATTATCAAAAAAATACTATAGTTGCACTTTCACATATAGTAGAGTGCAGGACAATATTGTACTTTTGAGAATATTCAGTATAAAATCTTCTTTGTAAATGCAATGATATGCAGCCCTCCTGCATATTTGAGAAAAAAAAAACACTGAGTAGAAAACTGGCGAACCTCAGGGAGAAGCATAATTGGTCTTTGACTGAATTTAGGATGAAGAGGAAGAATATTATATCGTAATAATCCTGACTTGTCTGTAAAATCTTCACCAGCAACAAGGTTCTGCAATTTATAAAAGTGATAAATAGGAAACAGTAGCATTGATAGTAATCTCATTTTTCTAAAAAAAAAATTCAGAACCTCCAAGCCAGTCCCACTGAGAAGAGCCTTCAGCACTTCTTGCAGGACAGGTAAGAGTTCATCAAGTGCATTGGCTTTCTTTTTCCTATAAAAAATGCAGAAAACAGAGAGTTACATCTTTAGTGTGGGGAATAGAGTTTGAAAATGTTATTCATAAAGTGCTCTACAGTAATGGTGTTTATTTGAGAAATAATCTTGCCTCTCATAGAATGACTTCATCTCTCGGGCATCACCTCTTTGTGTCATCTTCAATTTGGTGCTTCTCTCATCCTGTTTTACAATCACATCCAATATTAGGGGCAACCTTAATCAACAAAGCTCTTTGACTAACAGCATATATCAGAGATTCTGAGTGCACAAGAAATTTGCCTAGACAAGTTCTCGAAGATGTTATATACATATGTGATGTTTTTAAAGTACACCATCAAAACCTAAGAGAATGTAATTATATTATAAAGCTGCCATTCCTCCCTGTAGTGTCTGCACCTGCTCAAGTCTCTGAAGAAGTGCAGTTTTAAATTGCCGAACACCCCTCCCTGTGGAAAGTCGATCCATCGTATGAGCCTTTTCAAAGGCGTGGAACCGACCTGGCAAAGATAACCTGAATTAAATATTCATACAATTATGGATTATGGAAGCAATTATCCTAAGCAACACTCAGTTGGTTTGTGACGTCCACTCAATCATTGTGTTTATGTGTTCCAACAGTGACTAAACAGGTGACTATCACTTTGTGAGCTAAGAGTCGCCCCCAATTATCTTTTCAAACTTGCTGCACCACCCGATGGGGATAACTGATCTACTGCAGCACAAATTGAAGAGTTATGCGTTGCATGCTGATGTAACAACTCTATTTTCAAGGCCTCCCACAGACTGTTCCGCTAAGCAAGTGAGATTTACATGGAGCAGAGTCCACCGGAAGAATATTCCCTGCAGGTGAAACTTTGGTTGAGCCACCGACGGTAGATAATTTGCACATGATTCTCTTCGGAGAATATCCAGCTTCCAGCCTTGCTCAAGCCTCCAAACACACGCTTTCCCCTTGCAGAATCTTCGAGGACCAGGTCATTACCTGTGACTGAAATAGCATCTCTGTTGCTGAAGGCAAGGTGGACCATCAGGCACAAAGTGGCTGCGGACTGCGGTTGTTGAGTTAAGGAAGGAAAAACCCACGGTGACCAACTACTCTGGCGTCAGAGGATCCAGTACAAGGCAGAATATTCTGAAACGGAGGCAGATAGTAGTACCGGTATGGTATGGTATGGCACCAAATCAACCAGGAATCTTCTCGCTGACCCAATAGTGACACCAGTTCCACATGGATCAGAATCAGAATCAGACAAGCGCGCATGCATCCAGACGTGCCACCAACGCAAGCATCCAAACCATACGCATGCAGGACCTGGACGTCCACCTCTAGCTTCCCCGCCAGTCATTTCCACGAACAGGTGCCGCGCGGCGGCGCGGAAGCTCTCAGCTCCTCAACTCCACGGGAGAAGGAAAAATGTACGGGAAGCAAGCGAGCAGGGCGCGATCGCACGCGCGCGGGGGAAGGGATGGGGCACTCACATAGGTAGGCGACGCGCGGGTTCTCAGCCTCGACCTGGTTGGCGGCGCGCAGGAATGGTCGGATCTCTGTGACGAGCGTCTGCGGGAGCTTCTCGCTGTCGAACTGCTGCGCCACGGGCTCCCCCGCGTCCCCGGCTCCTCCTCCCCCCTGCTGCTGCTGCTGCTGCTGATGCGGCAGAGGCGGAGGCGGCGGCGGAGGAGGTGGTGGAGGAGGAGGAGCGTGCCACTGCTCCAGCGGGCGCTGGACGTACCGCAGCGGGCGGCTGGACGGGCCCACCTCGACGATCTCGAGCTCCATCCTCCCGCGCGCTGCGGAAGTGGGAGGAGGAGGAGGAGGAGGGAGGCCACTGCTGCTGCGGCGGCGGCCAGCGGCATCGCGATCGCGCGGCTTTTATGGGGGGTCCTCCTCTAGCTATCTCGCTTTGGCTTTGGCCTTCGCCGCTAAGCTTTTTCCGCTTTTCCGCGGCGGGCGCAGGTCGAGGCGGGCCGGCGGGCGCGCGGCTAGCTTTTGCTTTTTGGCGATCGATCGATCGCCTTGGCCCTTGGCGGTCGCGGGTGCTGGGGATTGGTGGGAAGCCAGGAAGGGGAGGAGGCGAAGCAAGGCGAGTGCGGGAAAAGGGAGGGGGGGACGGCTTTTTGAACGTTCAGGGGTGGTGTGGGGGGATTTGGCAACGGCCGCTTTGCTTGGTTTACTGTTGTGTAGTAGAGTGGGGTGTGACTGGCAATGGCAGTGGCAATGGTAAGTGACTGTCTGACTGACAGAGATTAGGAATAGCCTTCCCTTCTCTTTCTCTCTTTAGATGGCATGGCCATCTTTTCTCCTTTCTTTATTATCTTGTGTGCTTCCTTGCTTGGTGGTGCGATGAGGCATGACCGTGTGTGCTGCGGCTTTAGGTGGGTAGAGTGCTTTAGTTTACTTTAGGAGCACTAAGCAAATGCTGCATTTGGATATTACTGATCTACTTTCTCATCACGGGGGGTAGAAAGTGGGTGTGATCATTGTTTCGGAGGAATACCCTTATACTCCCTCAGTATTGCAATCGGAAGGTTGTCTCTAAAGCATAACTTTGACTTCTATTTTCTATAAAAATATTTATTAGAAAGTTATATATGTACAATTTTTTATAAAAATGATTTTCAAGACAAATCTGTTGATATGATTTTCAGGACACTCCCAATGGCATTAGTTACATGGTTTCCATCCCTAATAAATGAGATATCACATAAGTGAAATCGCCATATGGATGGTTGTACATGATTATCGAATATATTGTGACGCATATATACATGTTTATTTGTTGTAACGGTCTCCTTGTCGTTGTGGCATATAGTGATTCCTTTGGTGTCCACAAAGGGACGAACACAAATTCTACATATAGAATAAGCTAGGACGAAAAGTACGACCAAAAATTTGCGTGGGGGCTCTTTTCGCTCCTTGGCACGGTGTTTTCCTTTGTACTCTTCGGAGACACTTTTAAACACGGGAGCTACTGAGGTAGATCATCGATGCATGGTAACAATGGGCGGATGATTGTGCTATCACTCCATATGGGCCACATTTTCTCGATCTGTGCTTGACGGCGATCGAGTTACTCGAGTGAGTGGATCATATGGTGGGGGGGGGGGGGGGGGGGGGGGGCAACGAAAAGGAGCTCGATCCTTGTAAAGCCACGCATGTCGTCGTACGAGACAAATAAAGCATGCATATCATTGAGCGAGCAATACTGTGCTGTGCATTGCAGAACGTGGAAATACTTAGCGCCCAAGTATTGCGTGCCCAGTCATATCATATCCGAGGCCAAGAGCAACGTCGTCGTCGACCAACCTCCAAACTTGCATTTCAATTTCCCCACGAGTCGTGACCAAAGTGCTAACTGTAGCCTCGCACATATATCCCAAGTCCGATTTTTATTTGTACAATGTGTTTTTTACCTCGGTACAGATGAGAGTATTTGTACCAGTTGGGGCCTCCTCCTTCCCACCCGGTACAAATGGGAGCATTTGTATCGGGTAGTGACTCCGCCCGGTACAAATGTGAGGATAGAACATTTGTACCGGGTAAAGACATGACTCGGTATAAATGTGGAGCCATTTGTACCTAGGCAGCACCGTGAGGAGACCGCCAGCTCTTCGTCCGCCCCTATCTTTCCCCCTCGATCTGTCCTCTCTCATCGCTCAATCCCTTTATTTCTAAGTCCCCTCCATCTCTATTCTGTATCTTCTTCTCTCAATCTCTCTGCCTCCATCTCACCTCTCCCTCTCCCTTCTGCTTGCAGGCAGCGTCGCAACAGAGCGGCGGCGGGGCTCGCGGCAGCCTCCGCGCCGCCGGCACTCGGGGGCAAAGGGGCGGGGGGTGGGGGCCGGCACAGGCGCCGGGGCGCGAAGCGGCGCAGCCGCATCTGTGAGTTTTTTTCTTGTAACTTTCTTGATGAATATTGGACTTATGAATCGAATTTTAGTGTTGTAAATCTTGTGAAATTGTGAATCTTGTGGTGATTTGGGTTGTAATTCATCTTGTTGTGTAAATCTGCGACTTGTGTTATGAAGATAAGATGAGATGAAATTGAGATTGAGATTGTCATTGACATTGAAATTGAGATGTGATGATGAGATATGGGAATATTATATATATATAATTATTTTGCAAAATTATACAATCATTTGAAAATTTTGCAGATTTGGCAACTAACTGCCATGCGCCACGACGGCCGCCATGGGCCACGGTGTTTAAGGCCTAACCGCCGTTGCGCACGACGGTTGGCTGCAGCCCACGGCGGCTAGGCCCAATCGTCGTGGCCCCACGGTGGTTGGAGTCATTTAACTTTTTTGATAAAAACTTTAATAAATTCATTTGAAAATTAACTAGGGAAATTCAGGACACGATCTCCAACCTACCATACCGCGATTGTTTTTGTTTTTTAATATAAGGAAAAAACACTAAGTTGTAATAAAGGAAAAGCAAAGTGACATACTAAAAAATAGTCATGATCACATATAACAGTGCTCTTGTACAAACAATATGCGACCTAATCTAGCATCGCCTGGCCTTCTTGAGCAGCCTCGCAGCTCGGGCTGCGGCGTGTGTCTGCTGCGAGAGTACGTCAGCAGGTCAGGAGGGTGGATCTGCCGACGCCTAGCATCACCAGTCGGTTGCGATGTCACCACCACCGCCGTCGACCCTGCAACCTCGTGAGACGACTCTGGCTGCCCTCCGCTAGCGCTTGGCAGCTGTGAGCCTCCTGGAGACTATTGTGCCCCACCGCTCGCGCCGGGCAGTTGCGATCCTCATAGAGACGACTGCGGCCCACCGCTCGCGCCTGGCAGCTGCGAGGCTCCAGGCTGTACCCCACCGGTCGCTCGTGGCAGCTGGGAGCCTCCTGGTTGCGTCTCTGCTCCCTCCTGAGTCCACGTGGGTGGCGCGCCTCCAAGCCGCGACCCTGTGAGCTCGTCTGGTGACTACAAACCCTGCAACCAGTCGAAGTCGATGGCCAAGTCGTCGAAGCCAGACTCGGACGCTCCGACCTGGTCCCCTAGGTCGACCCTGGAGTCGTAATCTAGGAGAAATAGTAATATTAAATCACATTTCCTAATTAATGCAATCTGGTATTGTATATGGTTCGACATAGAGTAGTGGTCAATATCTGACGGAAGAGCAGGGCCAAGGGACGAGGAAGGAACCGGTGCTCCTGCTCGTGCTGCTGTTGATGCTGCTAGTACAGGTGCTAGTGCTGGTGTGGGTCCTCGTGGTGCCGGTCCTAGCCCTCTTGGTGCAGGACCTCTGAGAGGAGGCCCCCCTAGCGGAGACATCCTCAAGGGAGGATGCGCCGGAGGGCGCGCCGGGTAGAAAGCTGCCTGGTAGGGTGGTCGTGATGAGGACGACGATGCCGCGTGGGAACGACCAGTCGAGACGGAGCTGGAGGACGACTGGGGTTACCGTGGAAACAGTGGTAGAGCTGGGTTGCCGCGGTAGTTGACCGCGACAAGGAACCTCCTGGTGATGGCACCCATCCTGAGGAACGTCTCCACGATCTCCTGGTGTGACATCTGGTTCAGCCTCACCGTCGAGTCCTCTACAATATGTGAAAGGTCCGCAATCACGTCGAACTGCAAAAGAAATTATTAGTATAGGGTAGAATGTAAAGTACCATAGGGGAAAGGCATTGAATTTTCAAACTCGCTGCCGCGTCATAGTGTTGATCCCGTCGAACCGGGTATGCGGTACTAGCAAGCACCCTCGCCGCATCCGGAACCGGCGCTGCAGGCTGTGGTGGGACGTACATCACACGCGACTGAGTCCTCAGGGTGTACCACTGGATGTACGCTTCCCACATCGTGTCGTCGTGGGGCCGGTCCTCCGTGACCATGTTCTGCAACGAGGTAGCCCAACCGTCCACGTACGATTGCACCCTCTCAACCCAGGAAAAGCAGCCTGCAACTCCCCTCCGCGACCACCTACGATGAATTAAACATATTTGTTAGCATCTGAAATCTTCAAACGCCGAATTAAATTTAAAAATTTACGAGAACTCACCTGTGGTGGGCGCTTGGAACAGTGTGCACCACAGGCACAGACCACTCCTGGTAGCAACCGAACTGCCTCAGCATCCTGTGGACGGCGTACTCCTCCACATACATGTTGAACAGCAACGGCGACCTCATCATCCAGTACTGCTGGTCTCGGAAGCACAAAGTCGACAGGCCCTGTGGTGCGCGGGCCACGACAGCCTCCTCTGAGTAGGGCGTCCACCGGACGTCCGCGTCCGTGAGAGCGTTGAACTGCCCGACGAAGTCCTTGTACGCCCTCTTCGTCTGGTCGTGGGCGTACGAGGTCTGCATACAAACTAAATGTGAACCCTAAATGTCGATTAAAGAAACTTGATGAAATGGAAAGACAATTTCAAAGTGAAAGGTAAGAAATTACTTTCCGAAGGCTCCACAACGAGCCCATGGTGAAACGGTCACGCGGGTCATGGCTCTCTAGCAGGGGCTCGTACACGTAGAGGGGAACGACTGGCTGACCAATCGCAAACCGCTCGTGGCACCAGAGCTGAAGAAGGAGAGGACAGCCGAGAAGGATCGGCTTCGACGAACGACCATTCAACACCCCAAAGCACAAGCCCCTGTACGCGCTCGCAAGAACAGAGTTGCCCCAACTGATCTGGGGCACGATGTCCAAGGGCGCCTCGGCGATCCTCCGAGTGTGGGGGGATCATGTACCTCGCCACAGTGTCACCCTGGGAACTGCAGAATAACACGAACCTAAACAGCCGCAACAGGTAGGCCTCGAAGAACCTGTCGACTGTCTCCTGCTCGGTGTCATCTGCTAGGTAATCAACCTGCACAAACAAAATCAAATGTTAGTTTTATTGTCTCCGTATAATCAAAACCGAAGAGAAATATGAGGTAAAGGTACGTACGCTAAACTACTGCAACCAAGTCAAGGTGGGTCCGTGAGCGTTCGTGTACTGCTGGTACGGGGCCGGGGCGTGTTGAAGGTGCAAAACCGTGCTCAAGTTCACCGCAAGCGTACAAGTGACTTGGTGCCTTTTTCACCAAGAAGGGTCCTCCCTAGATTTGTCAATCCAAGGATCGGAAGCAAACTCCTAAGGCTATCTATCTAATCTAATGATCTAACCTATCATGAAGCGTAGATTACATAAAGATTAAACATACATGAAAGGATGTATGGATCACATCCACCTAGCCATAAAGGTAAGCAAACCAAAGGTAACCCTAGCTTATCGTCTTCATGTTGCCACTCCGACCACGATGACAAACCAATATAATCCTACACTATGATAAGGAGTACACTCGATATGGAGTAACCCGATATGGAGTGGTATGATACACGTTCATTCGTCGCTTTCTCCTCCACCGTACTGTCACTACGCAAGGATATTCATCACCGAACGACAACCTAGTTCCGTGCACTACAACGATGTATCCGCAAGACACGACTAATCACCATGATTTGATCTAATCCTACTAAAAGCATATGGTAGCTACACATATGAATAAGTACAACTCGTAGTAGATCAAAGTAAGGACAAGGATTAGTAGAGACAAGGCTACACATATGGCACACTTTGTTTAGGGCGTGTTTGGTAGAGCTCCGACTCTGAAAAAACAACTCCAGAGTTGTAGATCCACGCAATTTCACCATGGAGAAACTCTACCGTGGATCTGAGATTTCGAAAACCGTTTGGTACAGCTCCAAATTTCTTTCCATCTCTATGACAATCAGGACCCGCATGTCAGAAGCATAAAAAATAAAATTCTTCTTCCTCCCATGCTCTCGGCCAGGCGGTTGTGCAAGCGAATCGCCGGCTCCGGCGGACGGGGGCACGACTGGGCAGGGGACGGGGGTGTTGGTGTTTTAGACCGACAACCTACCAAGGGGAGTACCCGAGGTAGATGAATGTGGCCTCACCGAAATCGGTAACTCGAAGGAAGAGACACGTGGCACACAATTTAGACAGGTTCGGGCCGCGAGGTGCGTAATACCCTACGTCCTGTATGCTGCGTAGCTCGGATTGATTGGATGTGATTACAAGATGATGCGTAATGAGAGAGAAGGGTCCCTGCCTCGCCTTATATAGTCCGGGAGGAAGGGTTACAGATCGGTTTAGGGAGAGAGTACTAGTCGTATACGTCTAGGAGTCCTCTACACAGTACAAGGTATGTATAGCTTCCTATCCGAGTACTTCTCCACCGTAGTCCTTGTGCCTCACGCCATCAGGTGCCGTGTGGCACAAGCCGGGTAGTCCCAGGGGCCCACCGAGTAGTCGGTCCCGGTACCCACCGAGGTAGTGGGCCCAGGAAGGTCCATACGACAAGCCCCCGAGTACTTTGTAGTCGAGCATGATAGCTTCGAGTAGTTCTGATGGCCTTGACGAGTAGTCCTCAAGCGTCCCCGAGTACTACAAGTCGAAAGTCCTCAAGAATACTTGAAGCATCCCGAGGCTGGAAGGTACTCCAGCTGATATTTGAGTAATCCTGAAGTCTTCTCGAGTAGTCCCCAAGCGTCCTCAAGTTCTGCTCTTGAAGGTCTTCAACAATACCCGTGTTGTCTTGAAGCCGAAGCTTATATGTAAGTGCGATTGCAAAATCGCACTCCATATGGAGTAGCCCCCGAGCCTTAGGTTGAGTCGTAGACTCTGGCTGAGGGTCCATCTGAAGTTCTTGCAAGATCATCCCGTAAAATCCAGAGAAAAAACCGAAGGACACGTGGCACGGAGCCCCCGAGCCTTGAGTCGAGTACTTCCTCTCGAATTGAAGGGTCATCTTGAATGTAGAAGGTGTCCTGAGTTGCTCTTGAACCTTGTCGCCACCCAGGAAGTTGAGTAGTCGTAGCCGAGCCCCCGAGACAGAGCGCATCGACTACTGGAAGCTGAAGAGTCAAGCGGCCGCTGCTGAGTCAGCTGCCGATACTTATCCATCTGGCCGTTGCGAAGCCACCGGTTGACTCATAAATAGAAGCCGAAACCCTTAGGGTTTTTCACACCCCGCACTTGCAGCCATTCCAATTAGATCGAGCGAAAGATCCGCCGCCAGTGCAAACTGCCACCACGCTGTAGATCGTAGATCCACACGCGCCGCCGCCAGTAGCCACCACCGTAGCCCCCGAGCGAATGCGAGTGAAGACCCGCTGTACTTGGAGAATGAAGCCCTCACCATCCAAGAGCATGAAGACCGCCAGCGGGAAGAAGAGATCTCGGGAGGAGGCCGCCGGATCCGCCGGAGGGTCAACGCCGCCAGTGTCTCCTCCGCGCCGGAATCCCAACAAGGAGTGGAAGAAATCGAAGGCGAAGACTGAGGACCTGCTGGCGCTGCTCAACAGCGGATTTCTCCGGGAGAAGGTTGACATGTGGCGTGCCGCCGCGGGAGATCCATACCCGATGGAGAAGAATCCAGATGAGATCCTGATGTTCACGCGGTTCGTGGAGCGCGGGTTGGCTCTCCCAGCGAGCAACTTCTTCAAGGGGCTCTTGGAGTACTACGGTATTGAGTACCTCAATCTCAACCCCAACGGCATCTTCCACACTTCTGTCTTCGTTCATTTTTGCGAAGCATTCTTGGGGATCAAGCCCCACTGGGTACTCTTCTGGAAGTTCTTCCGCGTGAAGCCCCGGCCGAGCACCAACGACCCCCGAGTAGTCGGCATCCAGATGCGCGAGGACGCCGCGGAGCAGTACCTGGCGTACAAGCTGATCGACTCTAACCAAGACTGGAAGTCGAAATGGTTCTACATCACCAACCACCACCCAGAGCTGCCGAAGCCCAGTGGGAAGCAGCCGAAGCACCGACCCTGGTGGAATACTGAGCCAACAATGCAGGAGGGTATCCAGCTACCCGAACTGCTGGCGAAGATCAAGGCTTTGAGGGAAGCCGGGCTGAGGGCCGAGCATGTGGCCTTCAGCTTCATGAAGAGGAGGGTGCAGCCACTGATGGCTCGCGACACCCTGGGCTTCCAGTACATCGGCGACGGCGACTCATCACGGATGCCCGGTGGTGAGATCGATGACGACGACATCATCGAGAGATTGGGCAGGATCTTCAAGGACATGCCCGCGTACACGCCCTGCCCGGTCACCGAGTACTCGGCCGCCCATCCGCCGAACAAGGTCTGTAGCCGTACTCAGTGTACGAGTACTGATTGTGTAGTAGTAGTCGTGTTCACCCAATGCGCTTGTTGCAGGATGACATAGTGAAGTTAGTCTCTGAGCCGGCTTTGCCTCCTCGACTTGTGGAGATCCCAGAAGAGGGGAAAGGCAAAGTGAAGGAGCGCCGCGAAGTCAGCAAAGGTGACGACACCGTCATTGTTGAAGACACATCAGATGAAGATGACGAGGAGACGCTTCAAGAGCGGTTCCAGCTGCGGTCGAGGTTCAGCCACCCTGGACTACCCAATGTTCCTCTCATCCAAGATCCTCCGACTAGTTTGGAGGCTAGTCTGCCTGCACCGCTGAGGAAGCCGCGCAACGTGGCACGCAAGCGTGTGGCCAAGAAGCTGAAGGTCACTAAGACCACGTCTCAAGAGGTAAACTCTTCGAGTAGAGTAGTCGAGTACTTGTCTCGATGTTGTGTATGCTGACAACAAAATTCCGTTGCTTGCAGGAGATACCGCCTTCCGACCCCGTAGACCAAGGGGACGAAGGCGACTGGGAGACGGTGGGAGAGCCGGCTGGAGCCAGCCGCAGTCTAGCCCCCACCGTGGAAGAACTCGTGTCGCAATTGACACGTCAGCCCCTAGTTGCTGAGGGCAGAACTGAGCCAGCCGCAACTCCTGCTGCTGAAGAGCCAACGGCTACTGAAGCCGAAGAGGAGGTGCCTGCTGAAGCTGGACTAGTCGACATCGCCAGCATACTTGGCGCCCCAACCGTGACAGTAGTCCGGTCGAGCTTGTAAGTGATGATCTTCCCGAGTAGTACATATAGATTTGTAGTCGTACTTGGTTGACAACCCATCGTGTACTGAGCAGGAAATCCACGGACTTATCCTGGGAGGGGGATGAACCCAGCGCGGCAGTGGCTGAGGAGGGTTCCACGCCAGCCGCTGAGGAGTCCGCTCTCCTCCCCCAAGCTGAGACCGAGACGCCGATCGTGGAGGCTACACTGCCGGAGGCCAGCATAGTAGAAGGTGAGTACCTGCGCAGACGCAGTCTTCCTCAGGGAGTAGTCGTGGCCGCCGAGGGAGACTAATCCATATGTCTTCTGTTGACAGGGGCCGAAGCCAAGGGAAGCACCATCCACGAGGCTGTACCCGTTGAAGGCTTGGTGCCGGAGGCCCAAGAAGCCACCGGAGTAGCCCCCGAGCCGGCGGAGGTAGCCAGCGGAGGAGCCCCCGTGATAGCCGAAGGGGAGCGTGACGATGTACTGCCAGAGTCGAACCTGGAAGTAGTCGTCCATTCGCCAGAAATTCAGGATGCGGAGCCAATCCGTTCGGCGCCAATGTCTGGGACCGCCACGACTAGTCGTGGTGGGATCGAGCTTCTGGCGGACGATCTCGTCGACCCGGCGGCGGTGGCGCGTCACTTGGAGGCAATGCACCGGGCCGAGCAGTGGATGAAGGTAAGTTATCAGTACCCTTGAGTAGTCAATTGCCATAAGTGTTGAGTACCCGAATAATAGTTGTTGCCTGCTGCAGGATGTCGTGGAGAGGTCCCGACAAAAATCTAACATGCTCCAAGGCTACGACGATGCAGTGCTCCAGGTGGAGTCATTGGAGGGAGAACTCGCGAAGGCCCGGAAGCACTCCGCCATGCTCCAGTCAAAACTTGACGGCGCCTTCGCCTAGTACCATAACGAAGTCCAGGACATGTAGGCGAAGAGCGACGAGCTGGTGCGGAAGAACAAGTCGCTCCGCAACAAGAACAAAGGTACGCTGCTGTCTTGCCGAGTACCCATTGGAAGTACCTTACAGTAGTCTAACCCGCCTTGCTTGTTGATTGCAGAGCTTGAGACCCGTGTCGAGCAACTGAAGGCCTCAGAAGTCGACATGAAGAACCTCTTCTACCGGGAGAAGGAGGCCCGCGAGGTACTTGAATATGATTATAAGCAGTTGGCTTACGAGTGCGACAAGCACATGGAGCTTCGTATTGCATCGGATCGTGACCTCGTCAACTGCTACAAATCTCTGCAGAAGCTGAACAAGGACTGCGAGAAGTTGCGGGTCCAGCTCAAAGAACTCGAAGAAGCCGCACTTCCCATTGCGAGGCTACTGGTGCCTCATCCGGGCGGGCCGAAGATAGCTCCGTTGGTGGACCGGTTGAGAGAAGCTCCCAGTCGTCTGGCAACATATGTTAAGCACTTGGCGAAGTCTATCCCCAATCAGGTCTTGGCGTATATGAAGTCATATTTCCCCAAGGCTCTGGTGGATGTAGTCGCGGGTGGACTAGCCGCCAACTGTACTGATGAGCAGTATGCGGAGCTCCTGAAGCAGATGACGCCAATTGCTGAACAAGTTGCCGGAAAGCTAAACCTCCAATAGTCCTGTAGGGTTAGCTTGTAGCAGTAATTATAGATAAACAAAGTTGTAATGAACTTGTTTAAATATGAATGAGAAAGACTTCCATGAATGAGTACTCGTTGTTCGCGATGTATGTATGCGGAGTTCCCATCATGGAGTTGTTGCGAGTAGTGATGCTCGCTAGTAGACCCGTCAAGGGAAACACAATAAATTAGTTGATAGAAAATCCAACTTTATTACTGAAAGAGTACACATGGATGGCCAGGGCCGTTGTTACAAGAGTAGTCGCCTGGACCCGGAGGCCGCCTACGGCTAAGTGATGCTAGGGCGCATAGCCGCTTACAGCAATAGATCCGTTAGTAGCCGCATAGGCTGGATCTAGAAGTACATGGTCTTTTAGCAGACCGCTGCTGGAGTCCTTTGTCGCTCCGAGCAGCCCAAGATCCGTTAGTAGCTGTTAATGCTGGATCTTGGAGTAGAGTAGTCCAGAGACTAGTGCCTGGACCCAGAGGCCGCTTACAGCGAAGGGGTCTTGGAGTAGTCGTATAGACTTGAGCCCAAGAGTAGTCGAGAGAGACTAGTCGTAGAATCGACAGAGCTGGTCGATATTCCACGAGTTGCTGACGTCTTCGCCTTCAAGCGTCTAGAGGCGGTAGGAGCCTGGTCCGGTCACCTTTGCGACCGTGAAGGGACCTTCCCATGGCGAGCTGAGCTTGTGTAGTCCTTCCGTGTTCTGGATGCAGCGGAGGACGAGATCACCAACGTTGAAGGAGCGTTCCTTGACGTTGCGATCATGGTAGCATCGGATACCCTCGAGGTACCTTGCTGATTGGACGAGGGTGACACAGCGAGCTTCTTCGAGTCCATCGATATCAACTCGTCTGCTATCTTCAGATATGCCTTCGTCGTATTGCTCTACTGCTGGTGAATCCCACATGACATCGGCAGGGAGGATTGCTTCGGAGCCGTAGACCAGGAAGTATGGCGATTGTCCCGTTGGCTTGGAGGGTTGAGTACGCAGCCCCCAGAGTGCATTGGGTAGTTCCTTGATCCACTTGCCTCCTTTTGAACTAGCAGCATCGTGCATTCGCTTCTTGAGAGCGTCGAGTACCATCCCATTGGCACGCTCGACTTGTCCATTGGCCCGAGGATGGGCAACTGAGACATATCGGACGTCGATCCCGCTGTTCTCGCAGTACTCCCAGAACTGGTGATTGTTGAAATTGGAGCCCAGGTCTGTGATGATGCGGTGGGGTAGTTCGTAGCAATGCACGAGTTCGTCCAAGAAGTCGAGTACTCTGTCAGCCTTGGGGCATGTGACCGGCTTGACCTCGGTCCACTTGGTGAACTTGTCGATGGCCACCAAGACTCTGTTGAATCCACCTGGCGCAGTCGGGAGAGACCCAATCATGTCGAGCCCCCAGCAGGCGAAAGGCCAGATTGGTGGTATGGTGACTAGCTTGTAGACCGGGATGTGCTGTTACTTGGCGAAGTATTGGCACCCTTGGCACCTTCTGACGAGTTCTTCGGCATCGCCCAGAGCAGTGGGCCAGTAGAAAGCTCGTCGGAAGGCCTTGCTGACCAGCGTGCGTGAGGACGCGTGGTTGCCGCAGACGCCTTTATGCATCTCCTCCAAGATGCCCTTGCCTTCTTCTCGGGGGACGCACTTCATGAGTACTCCAGAAGATGCGCCTCGCCTGTAGAGCTTGTCTCCAACTAGGACGTAAGACTTGGCGCGGCGGATGAGTGAAAGGATCAAGATGTTGACTAGAGGGGGGGGGGCTGAATAGTCGAACCTTAAAATCACAAACTTTTTCACAGCTGTCAAATACAGGTTCGGAGTTTCCGGATATTTTTCCGGATACTCCGGGAAATCCGGAGAATCCGGGAAAATGTCCGGATATTCCGGCCTGTCAGGGGGAATCAAATTCGACAGAAATTAAACTTTCTCAAATGTAAATCTATGAAAATAGGTTATGGACTGAGTTGAGACAAGCTTGTTTATCCACTCAAATCTTGTAGGAACATCACCACGAAGTAGATCGACACCAAACCCTAGATATGTGCTCAAGATAGAAACAAGAATACAACAAGATGAACAAGCACAAGAGACACAAGGATTTGTTACCCGAGTTCAACCTCACACCTTGAGGTCTACGTCTCCGTTGAGGTACCCACAAAGGGTGGACCTTTACACCTAGGTCACTTTCCTCCCTCTAGCGACCACAAAGATCAAGCTAGAGTTACTTACTCAAAGTAGGGGTGATACAAACTTCCTTGGGCAGCCACAATCTTTGGATGCTCCAAGGCAACGCCTAGCCGGCTAGGAGCTCAAGGCTCCAAGAGTAAGAAACACGAATTTTGCCAACCAAGTGAAGAACGAGGTGCTCTAGAGATGGGAAATCAGCTCACTAGCACTCTCCAAGCCCTTGCTCTCAAACCCTCTTAAATCACACAACAAATCTCACCAAACTTGAGCCAAAGGGAGAAGAGGGAGAGTAAATGAGGTCTGTTACAATTCAACACGAAATGGCAGGGAAGAAGAGTAAATGGAGTGGAGGGGGCTTTTATACCCCCTCACCCAGAATATAGCCGTTGAGGCTTTAAGACCCGGAGTATCCGGGGCAAACCCGGAAACTCCGGGAAGTCCGGAGACTCGGGGTAAACCCGAAAACTCCGGCCTTCCAAGGTCAGCACCCAAGAAAAGATCCCTGTGAATGTGTTGGTGCAAAGGTGTCTCTCATAGGTTTTGTTTTAGCAACTAGAGCACCTGTTCGACTCTTGGAAGACATAATTCCTGTCCCTCTTGATAGTACGGCATTCCTAGGACGCAAATTCAAAATTGTAAAATAAATAAGCCTTCTTAGGAATCCTTTAGAGCACCACTTTCCTTTTTGCATAGTCAACGAGCTGTACTTGATGCCATACATAATTTTAATACCTACTCATGGACTAGATAACTCATCAGCTACTTAGATGTGTGTCATTAAGTCACCAAAACCCACTTAGGGGGCCAAGATACTCTTCAATCTCCCCCGTTTTGGTGATTTATGACAACACACTTAAGTCATACAAGAGATAAACAATGAATATTAAAGAGCTTTCGTAATACTCCCCCTTAATATGTGCATTTTGATCTTGAATATCAATGGTCCTATTAGGGCCAAAATTTTGCACAAGAAGAGAAACAAGAGAGTATTACAACAGTGGGGTGCTTGTGATGTGCAACAGAAAAAGTGAGATGCTCATGACATATTATGCACTCAACAAGTAAGAAAGAGAATTCTGGTGCTGAGAGGTCCGGGGTCTCCGGGCCAGGTCCGGAATGGCCGGAAAATCCGGAAACTCCGGGAAAATCTCCGGACTCTCCGGGCTTCAGTACAGTAGAGAAAACACAGACTTCATACAGTTTTTCAATCTAGCATAAACTGTCCTTAGAAGGTAAAAAGCAGAGTAAGTCATCACAAGCACACAACCAAATGTCTCAAGCTCACATAGTCTTACACACATACGAATTTAAAGTTATTACAAGCCAAGTTCCAAATTCAAATACAATAAGACCAAGTTCATTGTCCACACACATAAATAGATAAGTTCACTCTCCCTTTGGCATCAAGCGCCAAAAAGGAAGTGTGAAGCAGCTGAGTCACTCGGAGTCGTCGTCTTCCTCCTCCTCTTCTTCATCATTACCCTCTTCCGCTCCTTCCTCTTGGACATCTTGGGCGTCCCACTCCGCAAAAGGGTTATCAAACTCGGGAAGCTCGCGGTAGGGATCGGTGGGAAGGCTAAAATGGGACTTGATCTCGATGATGTCCCGACAGTTCTCATTAGTTTCCGTGGCTATTGTCTTGCACATGCTAAAGATGCTCTTAAGTACCCTCTTTATCATGGAGCCACGGTGCCGACGGGGAGGCCTAGGAGAAGAGCGTGCAGCGGGCAAATCATCATGGCGAGGAGCTGCACTAGATGAGCCAACATACTTGCGACCTTTGGGAGGCCTCTTGGCTCGATCACGGAGGTGACGAAGCGGCTCATGGACCACATCCTTGGGATAGCGGACATTTGTGACTCTCTCTATCATGTACATGAGGTAGGGGGCATATGGAAGATGCTTCATAGGATCATTCATGGCCCTTCTCAACTCATTCCATATGAAGTCAAATATACAAAATCCTTCTTCATCCGGTGCCATCCTATTGAGGAGATTTGGAGCATAGTATCTCAAGGCTGTAGCATCTCCTATCTTGGGATCAATAGTGGCATGAAAGAACTGATTGAGATAGTAATAGTAAGGATTGAGTTGATCCGCCTTGCCCTCAATAGCCAAATCTCGGCTAGGAAACATGAAGGGGAGCTCTTTGGGCTTGTACTTATCCTCATTGTGCACGGGAGAGCGCCTCTCATCCTTAGAGCCAAGTCCCAAGAGCCTAGAGAAAGTCATGTAATCAATGGTGCATTTGTTTCCTTGAGTCGTCCAAGTGATGGTATTGTCATGGGGATTGTAGTAATAGGAGCAATGGAATTGAGCAAGAATTTCTTTGTTCCAATTATACCTAAATCCCATGATATCATAGAGACCAACTTCCTTGCACTTGTCAATGACGGAGTTGAACACGGTGTTGTTTAGCTCTTCATAGTATTTCCAATCAATGTACCTCATTTGCACAATTGGAGCCATGTTCTTTGCAGCTAGCTTGGGGTTCCGGATAACGGATTGATAAAAGTCCCTATGAAAGTCACACCAAAACCTTGCCTCTAGCCCTTCTCCCTTGAGATACAAGTACACATTTTCCTCTCTTTGCTCCCTCACTGCTAGAGAGTTCTTGGAGTAATCCCTAATCATATGTTCAGCAAAACCAAGAACGGAACCGGGATCCCTAAGCTTGATGGGAGTGTCAACTACCCAGACATTTTGTGGGAGGGTATGAATGAGCCTAGGAGGGGTTTTGGGGCAGATGTGAGCTGCTACTCCTTGCTTATGTTTAGGAGGGACACGAGTAGCGGGTCGGCTTTGATGGATATAGGGGGCTTGATGGCTCCTTTTGGGATGGGGCTTGTAGCGAGGTTTTTCTTTTGTTGGCCCCTTTCCATGGCGACGAGGAGGTTCGGGTGACTGCTCATAAGTTTCATTTTCCTCATCACCATCACTCTCGGTCCTCTCCTCCTCCTCCTCCTCCTCCTCTATCTCTTCTTCACTCCCTTCGGCATAGGAGGGAGGAGGGTCACCTGTTCTTGGCCTAAAACTACGCTGAGATCCTTCTTGCTCTAAGACCTCTTGCACGGCCCGCAAAGCGGCGGGGTCGTGCCTAGCCTTGGTCCTCCTTTGGGTGGAGGGCTCCTCGTTTCCGCGACTGACCTTCACTCTCACCATCTGGATAGGTAAAAGGATATGGAAGTGAGAGGTTATCAATAGAGGAGATGCACTACACTTGTGACTTAGGGTCTTCAGTATGAACCCCGGATACTTCGGGAAAAAGTCCGGAGACTCCGGAAATTCCGGAGAGTCCGGGTTTTTCAACCCCGGAGTTTCCGGGTTTCACAGCCGAAACCCTAACTCACAATGCAGCAAGATTCTTCCAACCAAACTGAGAGATATTGCAGATCTAGAGTCTATGGAGTATTTCCTACCTATTCCCTAAGAGGATACTACAAGGACTACTCCAGGAAAGTAGATCGGGAAAAAACTCCTTTGAATATACCTTGGGAAGAGGGAGGAGAAGACTTGAATCCTTTGAATCTTGAGTAGATACTTGATCTTCACACCTCGGAGCCTTCAATCCCTCACTTTCACTAAATTTGGCCGATGGAGAGTGGAAATCGCCCAAGGACTTAGGTGAGGGGGAGAGGGAGGCGACAGGGAAGAGAGGGTGCACGGTTAAACTGTGAAAGGATAAAGGGAATCTTTTTCACCGCGGTCAAAGGTATTTATACCTTTACAACCCGGAGTCTCCGGGTCAGGTCCGGAATATCCGGGAAATCCGGACTTTCCGGACAGACCCCGGAGATTCCGCTCCCCCTGAAGCTAGCGAGCAGATTTTCAAGGAATTTGATTTTGTAGAGATTTGGAAGATTGTATATGTAATATATGTGAGCCTGAGCAGTATCAACACTTTGGACTAGCCACAAGCAAGCAATAGGAACAATAGTCCAAGTGTTGTACTCAAAAGATCCAAATTTTTCAAAAACAAATTCAACACAAGTTTTTCACAAATCTTTTGCTTTCAAAACTCTACATTAGGTCATTCAAACATGTGCATGATCTCAAGCCAAGTTACGAGAATCCAAGTGTCGGTGCGGAATGTGGTCCCGACACTAACCAGTAGTAAGCGCCGCGGTCTATCCCTCAATGGTCGATGCTAAGTAACAAGTGACATAGAGTTTTTATCCTGGTTCCGGCCGAGGGGGCCGTACGTCCAGCAGTGGCGTGCTCAAGGCACTATATTACTTAGCACCGGGGGTGCCTGTAGTGGGGCTGCTACAAGCAAGGCGGGAGAGGAAGCCTGGCTTCCAAGTCCCTGGTGTGATGGCTGAGGATGTTGTGGGAGAATTGGAGCACAAGTGCGTGGCGCAGCCTGTCTCCAATTGTGTCGTGTCTGTGTTCCCTTCGTTGTCCTCTCCCTGCGGCAGGGGGGGTTCGCCCCCCTTTTATAGATCAAGGAGGGAGCGAGTTACATGCGCGCCGCGCTACCTAGCTACGTGAAGGGGCGTGGCGTGCTATGCTGTAGAGTGGGCGGCCGTCCGGACGATCCTCGCAGCGATCCGGCCATCATGGCCTATCTTGTACCCGAACAGTGGCGGCTCGAGGGTGGAAGGGCAGCGGATGGCGGTGATGTCTTCTGATGGGCTCGAGGGAGCTGCTGACGTTGGCCCGTACGGAGTACAGGAGTAGGTAAAACGGCGTCCCGTTCCAATGCGCTCCGCCGTACTGGAGTTGTTGCTACAGCGCCAGGCGTGCGCCTGCACGCACGGGGACGGCTGCCACGCCGTAACAGTGGCAGGGATGGCGTTCCTCTTGCCTAGCGTCTCCACCTAACCCTGTAGGGTCACAAGAAAGCAAATCGAGGGTGAAGCCGGCCCCCCTTCGAGGGCTCGGCACGTTAGCCGTCTTGGAGCGAGCGCACGGCGTCACGGGACCGACACCGCCGCGCCGCATAGTCCCTCCCCACGGTGATGGGGATGGGCTCCCTCCTGGGGAGTTGGTGCGGCGGCACGGGCGCGAGCCCCGGCGCATGATGGCGGCTGTCCGCCGGTGTCGGGCGTTAAATGCCCGGTGTACGGGGGCGGGCGCACGCGAGCGGGGCTCCCTCGAGCGAAGCGGACCCCGGTCGAGGGTGGGGCGGACCCTCGAGCGAGGCGGAGCCTGCTCGAGGGGGGGCGGACCCTCGAGCGGGGCGGAGCCCGCTCGAGGGGAGCGCACCCCCTCGAACGGGACGGAGCCCCCTCGAGGGAGGCGTGTACCCTCGAGCGAGGCGAAGCCTGCTCGAGGGGATCTTCAAGAGGGCCACCTTGGTGGGCCGTTGAGGTCCTTTGCAGCGTGGGCCGTATCCTGCATGGTTAGGCAAAGTGTGTTTTGGCTTTGTTGCAGGTTTTAAGTGGGGATTCCCCGGTTGTTAAAGGGGACCCCTAGGGCTGTCCCCGACAGTAGCCCCCGAGCATCTGTGGGTTTGCCATTGAGGCTCCCGCAGATGCTGGAACCTACTGATAGGACGTTCTTCCCTCCTTGTCTTGCGAACGCTTTCCGTGGGGCCGCGTCGGCGGGCCCGCGGGTCTAGCCCCCCCCGTGCCTGCGGGAGCATGGATGCTTCGCGAGGGGTTAACCGTGAGAACCGGGTCGGAGGGCGTGGCACATGTTTCAACCGGCGTCAGCAATATCTCAGCCGGCTTCGGTGACGCACGCGCTGCTGGCACTGTCTCCGGCGGGTGCAATTCAAGGAGGTGTAGCCGTGCGTCAAGCCCCCGAGCCTGGGCCCGTTCGAGGCGATCGGGTAGAGCTTTACGACTTGTTTTTTAATGCGCCCTCGCCGTCCCTCCGCGGGACGGAGGGTGAGGTTTCCGCAACCCCCATCGAGCGGGTCGCGAATTGCGGATTTCTCGTCGAGCTGCTAGCGGGTGGTTCGAGTGGACGCCCATGCCCCGTTCGATAAGGGTAGTCTGTGTGGTCCAGAGACACGTCCATTGAAGCGCTTGCATGGGTTTTCTAGGTGGGGCTCGGTCCCATTCGATAGGGACCGAGGGCGCGGAAGCTCTCCCTCGGTGGGATCCCCTGGCTAGCTGCCCTCGCTGGCTCTCGAACACGACATGTGGGGCACCCTCCAGCTGATGGGCTCGTGGAACGGCTCGAATGCGCGTGCCTTCGTCGTCCCTGACTCGCGATGCGGGGCGCTCGTTCGAACCCGTCGAGGGTCGGGCTTCGAACCTCTAATCGGAGGGCCGTGTGGGGCGGTGCCTGGGCAGCCCCGTCTTTGCGTTGCGGCCGTCGAGGGGTCTGGGCGTGCCAGCCCTCGAGGCGTTGGTCAGTAGCACAGCGTGGCATGGGTGCTCGTGGTACCTGCCTTGTTCCAGGCGGGCCTCGGGGCGACCTTCTCACGCTTGTGCCCCTTGAGAAGGTTGATATCGTCTAGAGCCAGGGGCTCGTGCCGCTCGAGGGTGCTACGTGGCATGGGTGCTTGCGAGGCCCACTTTGTTTCAGGCGGGTCTCGGGGCGACCTTCTCACGCTTGTACCCATTCGAGGGTTGACGTCGTCTAGAGCCAGGGGCTCGTGCCGCTCGAGGGTGCTACGTGGCATGGGTGCTTGCGAGGCCCACTTTGTTTCAGGCGGGTCTCGGGGCGACCTTCTCACGCTTGTACCCATTCGAGGGTTGACGTCGTCTAGAGCTAGGGGCTCGTGCCGCTCGAGGGTGCTACGTGGCATGGGTGCTTGTGAGGCCCACTTTGTTTCAGGCGGGTCTCGGGGCGACCTTCTCACGCTTGTACCCATTCGAGGGTTGAATTTATCCCGAGCCAGGAGCCCGTGCCGCTCGAGGGTTCTCCTTGTTTCACAAGGGACCGGGGCATTAAATGCTCCACAGTAGAGGCTGCGGTTTTCGCATCGCGGGTGCGCCTTTTTAGGCGTTGCGGCCGCGCGCGTGCGTAGTGGGCGGCGTGGGCAGGCGGACATGACCGCCCCGCCATGGCCCCGACCGGTCTTCACCGCGATGATGGCCCGTTTGCGGTGACGTGGCCGCTGCGGTCGTGGTGGGGTCCGCTTGCCAGCGAGAAGAAAAGATTCCCTGCAGTTAACGCGCGCGGGACGTCCGCCCCGGAGAGCTCGCCCGCGGCTTATAAATCTGAGGAGAAGGGGAAATGGCGGTTTTTTACCTTTGTGCTCCGCCATTTTAGCCCCCTGTGCCTTCTTCCCCGCCTTGCCTTTGCCACCGTGCGGCTTCGCCATTAGAGCTCTTCCTCCTCTTCCTGTCCTTCGTTCTTCGCATCCTTTGCCCTTCCTCATGGCGCCGCCTCAGCCCCTCACGATCCTCGACCCGTATGCCTGGGAGTGGTCGACGGTGACCCGGCTGGCCCTTGGCGAGCTGGTCACCGCCGGCCAATTGGCGGCTAACGAGGACGGGCGCCCGACGGAGTGGATAGTGCCACCGGCGGGGGATCGCGCGCCCAACCCGCCGGAAGACTATGTGGTGAGCTTCGTCCGCTTCCACGAGCGGGGCTTCAACGCGCCGGCGAGCCGCTTCATGCGCGCGTTGTGCCATTACTACGGCGTGGAGTTGCACAACTTTGCGCCCAACGCGATCTCGCAGGCGGCCACGTTCGTGGGCGTCTGCGAGGGGTATCCGGGGATCCCGATCCAGGCGGGAGCTGCGGGTGCACCTCTTCCGCGCGGAGCTCTTCACGCGGCCCACGACGGAGCCGAGGACCCGCCGCGCGGTGCGCGCCGGCGGGATGTCACTCGCCCCCGGCGGGCGCAGCTCAAGGACGTCTACATCCCCCGCACCATGACGACGAACAATGCCGGGCCGGGAGCGGGGATGGTTCTACCCGCGCAACACCGAGCCCGGCCTCCCCCCTTACACCGGTCGGGTGTTCAAGGAGAAGCCCGGCTCCCCGGGGCTACGGGGTGTCCACGCCCCGGCATCGGAGGCGGCGGGGAGTCGGTTTTGGCCGCCCCCGGCGAGCCCGACGGCGCGGGGGCCGACCGCGGCGAGCGTCCTCGCCTTCCTCCATCACCGACGGGTCGTGCCTCCGATGGAGAGGCCGCTCCGCATCTTTCGGATGACGGAGGAGGCGGACCCCGTCGCGCCGGCGAGGTCGCGGATGCTCCCGACCCCCCTCGGGCGGCCGTACGCGCTTACCCGGCGCGGAACACCGTCGACACCCGGATGCTTTGGCGCACCCGGACCGGACCCCGGTGGGACATCGAGATGCTCCCTACCGGCCCGCCGGTGAGTTCGATTCTTGATTCCGTTTTGGTTCTTTGCGTTGCCTCGCCTCCCGACGCGTCTTTGTCGTTCCCGCATGCAACCGGTGAGCTTCACCGCCGCGAAGTCCGTTTCGCCCACCCCCGACTCCCACGCGCTCGGTCGGGCGGCGCGGCAACGGGAGCGAGGAGCGGGCGACGCGCAAGAGGGAGCGCGCGAGGCGGCACCAAGAGCGCCGCGAGCGACGGAGCGCGGAGTGCCGGCGGCGCGAGGAACCGGGTCTCTCCCTCCCCGGGGACCGAGGAGTACTCGTCCTCGGAGGAGGACGAAGAGGAAGAGGCTGAGGGGGAGGGCCCCTCTAATAGGTGGGAGCCGCGCCCCGTCGCCGAACCGGCGCCGGCAGCCAAGGGCGGCATCGCCCGGGGCGGGCGCAACGGCGCCCGCCGCCGGGCAATCGACAACCGGGGCGGCGCGCGCCGCGGAGGGTGCCGCGCGCGTGCCGCGGAGGCGCGCGCAACAAGCGCGCCGCGCGCGCGGCAAGCGTGCCCCCGCACGCGCGGTGGCGTCGTCGGGGAGGCGCGGCAGCGGGCGTGCCGGCCGCGCAGGCCTCATCCGCTGAGGCCTCGAGGAAAAGGAAACGCGCCTTTTCCTCTTCGAGGTAAGGGGCTCGCTTTTTCGCTTGGTTTGGTTTTGCGACGACCAGGCATTCTAACTTTCTGTTCGTGTTTGCGCAGGGTGGTGCCAACTGTGCCTCCCCTCGCACCGGCCAAAGTGCTGAGGGCGGACGCACCCATCCCCACCCGGCGGCGCACGTCGAGGGCGTCGCGGGCGGGGGGCAAGCGCGACGGCGGGCGCAAGCTCGTAAAGCCGGGGCGAGGCTTTGAGGCCTCGGGCGCGGCGGATCGCCCCCGCCACGGCGCGGCCCGGCCGGTCGCCGAGGAGCGGCCGGCGCCGGCCATTGTGAGGACGCGAGGCCGCGGCGGTGGTCGTGGCGGAGGCGCGGCCGCGGAGGGCGCCGCTACGGAGGCGCGGCCCGTGGCGCCGGCCGCAGAGGAGGCGGAGCGGGCGCAACCCGCGGCGGCGCCCGTGGTCGTAGAGGTACGGCGGAGGTGGTGGCCACGGCGTCGCGTCAAGCGCCCCGCGGCCACGGAGGCGCAAGTGGAGGTGCCGGCGGAGGCGGCGCAAGGGCCGGCGCCCGCCGGCGGTTCCCGGCGGAGGTGGTGAAGGTCCCGGATGACGACTCCCCGCCGCCCGGTGGGATCGGTGGGCTAGCTTCCCCACACGCTCCCCCGAGCCTCGGAGGGGGCCCTCGTGAGGCGGCACGAGGGTCACATGGTGGCGGGGGACCGAGGACACGGCGCCGAGGCCTCGTCCTCCCGCGCCGGCCACCCCGCCCGGTGGAGGGGGGCCGGCGCGATCCCCCCCGCGTTTGCCGATGCCAGGGGGGAGCAGGAGCTCTGGGGAGAGCTCCGGAGCCATGACGCCATGCTCAACCGCGCGCTGAACGAGGCGCTGAGGGTCCATGGTGGCCCCGCATGGCGCGTCTTCCAGGTAGGGCGTCGTCGCTCGTTTTCTTCTATCTCTCGTTTTTGTGTGCTGCCTCCGTGTCGTAGCGCTTACGGGTTTTGATTTGTGGGTGCCAGGAGCTCGAGCGCCGCGCCCATGACAAGTACGATGCCTTCGACCGGGTGAACGCCGAGGTCCACAGCTCCGGGAGCGGTGCAGCGCTTTCGACGCGCTTGCTGACGCCCTCAGGACCCCCCGGACACCGGGCCGGCGTGCGGGCCATGGCTCGGCGCGACGAACTCCCTGAGAGTTCGGGGCAGGACCCGGCGCGCCGCTCTAGCCTCGAGCGGGTCTGCGCAGCCCTCATCGACCGTGATGAGGCGCTGTGGCAGGCGCGCTCGGACTTGGAGAAGATGCGGACGCTGGCAACCAACTGGGAGGCGGAGGTGGCCAACGTCCGCGGCGAGAACCGGGGGCTCCGCTCATCGCTCGAGGGGGCGCAAGCGCGGCGAGCCGCCGGCCGAGGAGCGGGCGTGCGGGCCGGAGCGGCGGGCCAAGGAGGCCGACGATTTGAAGGGCGCCCTCGACGCCAAGGTCGCGGCGCTCGTCGTCGCCGAGGAGCGAGCTTCGGCGGAGCGCACCGCCCACCAAGGGGCCGAGGGGGCGGCTCCGGCGAGGCGCAAGCCACCCTCATCGATGCCCGGTCGGCGCCGGGAGCGAGGAACGCGTCGCTCGCGAGGCGGCGCGCGCGTCGCCGGGAGGAGCGGAACACCGCGTTCTCCAAGGCTGAGGGCACGCTCATTGTGCTTAGCATCACAAATGCAAACAATGAGCTGGCCCTCCAGGAGCAAGGTGAGACCGTCAAGCGCCTCGAGCTGGCGGTCGAGGCCATGCGCCGTGACCTCGAGACGGAGAGGAAGCAAGTCGAAGGTGAGCTGCTGCTTGACTCTCGTTCGGTTGGTTTTCCATTTGGGAATTCGCACTCCCTTTTCTGATTTCTTTCTTGTCTTGGTGACTCCAGGCTTGCGCACCGCTCTGGGGCACGCAGCTGAGCGGGCCGAGGCGCTGCAGGCTTCCTATAACTTCTCCGAGCAGGAGCTGCAGGAGCTGCGTGGTGCGGCCCTCGAGACACCTTGCCAAGCCGTGGAGGAGGGCGAAGCACGGACAGCGGCTCGGCCGGCCGGCCCGCCCGCGCACCCTTGGCGGCCACGTCACCGAGCGGATGCGCCGAGCGCTGCGTCTGGGCGTCCAGAAGGCCCTCGGAGTGGTACGATCCCACTACGAGGTCAACTTCGAGGCGCTGGCGGAGGGCTACGTCGTCCCCGAGGGTGTCGAGGACGAGGTGGCAATGGAGCGTGTGGACGCGCTCACCGCTGACGCCGCCGGGTCGCTCGCCGAAGCCTTCGAGGAGTTCCTCTTCCCGGATGCTATTGACGCCGCCGCTCCTCCTGCCTGAAGACAGCTGGGCACTAGGCCCATTTTTTATGTGTATCAGTATTCTGGCCTCGCGGCCTTTTGTAAATGAACAAGTTGTTTTTGACATAAACTTTTGCTGAAATGAAGTCTTTTGTTTACTACGCTTTTTGTTTCTCCTTCTTCCTGAGTAGATTCTAGTTAGGGGAGTTCGATTTTCGCGGGGGGCCTGCTGGGTTGGAGGCGAGAGAGAAGGGCCATATCCACGCGGCGTAGGCTATCTCTGGCTCGCGCGCTCCTTCCGCTAGGCTGCCTGCGCCCTGTTCGAATCGTTGCTCGGGGTTGAAGTAGAAACAAACTTAGCGCGCGTGAGTTGTTTCGTTTTTGCGCAAAAAAATGGGACCATTTTTTGGGGGGGTGCCCCCCCCCGCAGTAGCCCCCAAGGGTAACTTGGGTTTCAGGGGAAAGCCGAGTTGCCCTTTTTTATTAGACTTGAAGCATTTACATAGTTGTTACCAACTGGGGCGTTGGTCGTATGGTTTTTACAATAAGAATTACTTGGAAATCCTAGCTAAGTGTAGAAGCGACGTAGCTGTTGGATGTTCCAAGCGTTGGTGAGCTCTTCACCGTCCTCTTTGGCCAGCTTGTACGTGCCGGGCTTGAGTACCTTCACCACGACGTAGATGTTGACGGTGAAAATCCGTCAACCTAGCCATGAGTTTACCTTCGGTGTTGGCATTAGTTTTATACCTTATCCATTGGTACTAACCCCCGTGGTATAACAAGTTCACGTGTGCATGTCGTTTTTGGAGTTTAATGTTTATGCGGGGATTTAGTGTTGAATGCAAGACTTTCGGGATAAGTTCATCAAGCGCCTCATGACAAGACCTTGAAGCCCCGAACAAGTCATGTAATGAAGCAAACTTAACTCCAAGAAGCCGGGGACTTGATCCGAGAAGACGACGGACTCCGGGGACCGACCGGAAAAGTGCCGAATCTTGCAAGACAAGGAGTTGAGTCCAATTCGGAGAGGAACCGACGACATGGACCTACATGCGAAGGGGGAAGCATCCGGGAAGCAAGGGAACCGACCTCGGGCAAAGGAGCCCACGGGCCGGGCCTAAATGGGCCCGGGCGGCCGGCCCGGTCCGGTCGGCCCGAGCCCATTTAGGGCCCAAACCCGTCGCCCTTTGCCCTAGCCGCCAATCGGGCTATTTATAGTCCCCCGACCGAGAGCCACGGAGAGAAGATTTCGTCTTCGGCCACCGAGAAGCAGAGAAGAGAGGGACACCATCTATGAGAGGAGAGGGTCGAGCTAGTTGACTAGGGTTTCCCTAGCCGACGTGGGAACCTTGCAAGGAAGACCACGTCGGAGTTCCCGAGCTAGAAGCAAGATCAAGGAAGGATCCGGTGGTGATCTTGTGTATGTATCATTGTTATAGTTGAATTATCAAGTTGAATCTTTTCCCGCCGATCAAGTGTTTCCTCGAAGATTTCGTTTTTCGATCGGCTTTGCTTATTCCAATTCTATTCTCGAGATAGATTACATAGGGTGTTCTTGTAGCCGCGGTGGCTAGAGGTACACACCGGATCTTTCGAAAGAATCTCAACTTGTCTTTTGACTCGCCCTAAGCTCCCCGCATGAATAGGGATACGTTGTGACGAACGGGGGTCTCGAAAGGCGGATGTTTTCGGATTTGGACGGGAAACCACAATTTAAAGAGGCTTTTATTAAGATTCGATTTGCTACTTCTTCTTTTGCTTGGAACTTCAACAAAAGGCTTACCCCCGATCCCTCTAGATCGGTTTATCTACCCAATCTTACTTTGTTTTCTCCGGTTTTTAGTAGATTAGATCTGTTTTGTGTCTTTAACTTAGATGCATTAGGTTCTTTATTGAAGATTGCGATTATTTGGCTTTAATAGATTAAGTCTTGCTTCACACATTTGTTCCACGGATTCGATACCTTGGGTTCACCACTCGAGGGAAGAAGGGTCCCTTGACTACGACGGGAGACTTGTACGCTTGCGAGTCACGAACGAACTTTGATACAATTATTAACCGTCAACAAGGGTCCCTCCCATGGGGGCGATAGCTTGTGGCGCCCTCGGTTGTCTTGGCGTAGCCTCGGGACCAAATCCCCTTCACTGAAATCCCGTCGACGTATCTTGCGTGCTTGGTAGCGTCTTAGGGACTGTTGATATCTTGCGGAATGCATTAAGGCCACGAGGCGTGCCTCATTCGCGCGATCCGGCGAGTCCCTCGCGGCCCGCCGGTTGGCATCCTCGTCGTAGCCTCGAACCCTAGGCGATCCGTATTCTAGGTCCGTGGGGAGGACGGCCTCCGCACCATGGACTAGGAAAAACGGGGTGAACCCAGTGGCTCTGCTCGGGGTGGTTCTTAGGCTCCACACAACCGCTGGTAGCTCTTGGAGCCATTTTCGCCCAGATTTGTTGAGCTGGTCGAAAATTCTGGGCTTAAGGCCCTGTAGGATCATGCCATTAGCACGCTCTACTTGGCCGTTGGTCTGTGGGTGTGCCACAGCCGCCCAATCCACACGGATGTGGACTTTGTCGCAAAACTCCAAAAACTTCTTGCCCGTGAACTGGGACCCATTGTCGGTGATGATGGAGTTCGGTACTCCAAAGCGGTAGACGATGTCGGTGAAGAATGTTACCGCCTGCTCTGCCCTGAGATTCGTGATGGGGCGTACCTCGACCCACTTGGAGAACTTGTCGATCGCGACCAACAAGTGGGAGAAGCCCCCGGGCGCCTTCCGCAGGGGCCCAACGATGTCCAGCCCCCCCACACCCGCAAATGGCCATGTTACGGGGATGGTCTGTAGGGCATGGGCGGGTAGGTTGGACTTGCGAGCGTAGAACTGGCACCCTTCGCGGTGCGTACGATTTCGCCGGCGTCCGCAACCGCGGTAGGCCGCAAAAGCCTTGTCGGAACGCATTGCCGACGAGGTACGAGGCGCCGCGTGATGGCCGCGGACCCCGGCATGGATGTCCCGCAGAGTTCGCGCCCTTCGGGAATGGGCACGCACCGCCGCAGATGCCGCAGGCGGCGCGCTTGTACGCGCTCGCCGTCAACGAGGGCCAAAGACTTGGCCATCCCCGGCGATGCGCCCGGCCGCGGCCCGGTCCGCGGGGAGTTCCCCCTCGCGCCATCCGGGCAATGTATTTGTCACGCCAGTCCGTTTTGACAGGAGCTGGCTCGGTGTCCATCACGTCATCTCCATAGGCGCCATACCCCTCGAGAAGGGAGAGCACGTACGCCTCGTTCGAGGGGTCCTCGTCCATGGGTTCCGCACCCGTTGGGTTCGAGGGAGCCCCCGAGGGTTCAGCGTGACTCAAGGGGTGGGGCTCGAAGACGACCGAGGATTGAGCGACGTCGCGCGCGAAAACGTTCGGGGGAACGGTGATCCGCCCGACGCGATCTTGGCCGCTCATCCGCCTCCTCGTTGTACCGGCGGGGCACATGGTTGAGCTCGATGCCGTAGAACTTGTCCTCGAGGGCTCGCACGGCTTTGCGGTAGGCCTCCATCTTGTCGTCATGGCGGCCTCGCGTTCTTCATGACTTGATCGATTACGAGTCGCGAGTCCCCCCCGCACGTCGAGGCGCTTGACGCCTAACTCAACGGCGATTTTGAGGCCACAGAGGAGGGCCTCGTACTCAGCCATGTTGTTCGACGCGGGGAAGTGGAGGCGCACTGCGTAGCGCATGTGCTCCCCGAGGGGTGACACGAAGAGCAGGCCCGCGCCCACCCCTGTTTTCATCACCAAGCAGTCGAAGAACAGAGTCCAGCACTCTGCTTGGATCTGCGGGGGCGGCAGCTGCGTATCCGTCCACTCAGCGACGAAATCCGCCAGGATTTGGGACTTGATGGCTTTGCGCGGGGCATAGGAAAGCGTCTCGCCCATTAGCTCCACGGACCACTTGGCAATCCTGCCCGCGGCGTCGGGGTTGCGGATGATCTCCCCCAGCGGGAAAGAGGAGACCACCGTGACGGGGTGCGCCTCGAAGTAGTGGCGGAGCTTGCGCCGCGCAAGGACTACCGCGTACAACAACTTCTGGACCTGGGGTAGCGCGTCTTGGTGTCTGACAGAACCTCGCTGACGTAATAGACAGGTCGCTGCACAGGTAAAGTATGCCCCTCCTCCGTGCGCTCCACGACGATCACAGCGCTGACCACCTGGGTGGTCGCGGCAACGTAGAGCTGTAAGGGCTCGCCGTCCTGCGGCGGCGTGAGAATGGGGGCGTGCGCCAAGGACGCCTTTAGCTTGTCGAGCGCGTCCTGGGCCTCGGCGGTCCAGGAGAAGCGTTCGTGTTTCTTGAGGAGGCGATAGAGGGGCAGGCCCTTCTCGCCGAGCCTCGAGATGAAGCGGCTCAGGGCGACAAGGCACCCCAGCACCTTTTGCACCCCTTTGAGGTCCCGGATTGGACCCATTCGTTCGAGGGCCGCAACCTTTTCAGGGTTGGCCTCGATTCCCCGTTGGGAGACAATGTAGCCCAGGAGCATTCCTCGCGGCACTCCAAAGACACACTTTTCGGGGTTTAACTTGACCCCTTTGGCCCGTACGCAGCTGAACGCGATGCCAAGGTCGCCAACCAGGTCGTCCGCCTTCCTGGTTTTTATGACGATGTCATCTACATACGCCTCGACCGTCCGCCCGATGTGGTCTCCGAAAACATGCTGCATGCAGCGCTGGTACGTTGCACCTGCGTTTCGGAGGCCAAATGGCATCGTGACGTAGCGAGAACATCCCGAACGGCGTGATGAACGAAGTCGCGAGCTGGTCGGACTCCTTCATCTTTATTTGATGGTACCGGAGTAAGCATCAAGGAAGCAAAGCAATTCGCACCCAGCCGTTGAATCAACGATTTGATCAATGCGTGGCAAAGGAAAAGGAACTTTAGGACATGCTTTATTAAGACTGGTGTAGTCTATACACATCCGCCATTTCCCATTCTTTTTCTTTACAAGCACGGGGTTTGCTAGCCACGTTGGGTGGAACACCTCCTTGATGAACCCGGCCTTGAGAAGCTTCCGCAGCTCCGCTCCGATTGCCCGTCGCCGCTCCTCGTCGAAGCGGCGGAGCCGTTGTTGCACGGCGCGGGCGTGAGGCAGGATGTCAAGGGAGTGCTCGGCGACCTCCCTCGGGATGCCTAGCATATCCGAGGGGCTCCACGCGAAGATGTCGGCGTTGGCGCGGAGGAAGTCGACGAGCACCACTTCCTATTTGTGGTCGAGGGTGGAACTGACCCTCAACGCCTTGCCCTCGGGGGCAGAAGGATCGAGGGGGACCTCCTTGGTATGCTCCGCGGCCTCGAACGTGCCGGTGTGCTTGGCGGCAGAGTCGAGGTCATCGTTGACCATCTTCTCCAAAGTGGTCACCAGCGCTTCGTCCAGTGCCGCGCCTCTGCGTGCTCTACGCACTCGACATCGCAGTCGAATGCGTGCTCGATGGACGAGCCGACGGTGATGACGCCGTTCGGTCCTGGCATCTTCATCTTCAAATAGGTATAGTTGGGGACCGCCATGAATTTGGCGTAACAGGGTCGCCCGATTATAGCGTGGTAGGCTCCCTTGAACCCCACCACCTCGAAGGTGAGGATCTCCTTGCGGAAATTCTTCGAGGTGCCAAACCAAACTGGCAGGTCGATCTGCCCGAGGGGATGGACTCCGCTTGCGGCGCGATGCCGGTGGAACGGCTTCGTGCTGGGCCGCAGCTGGTCCAACCCGATCCCCATCAAGCGCAGCGTATGCGCGTAGAGGATATTGAGGTTGCTGCCCCCGTTCATCAAGACCTTCGAGAACCGCGCGTTCCCGATGATGGGGTCGACCACCGCCGGCGATCGGCCGGGTTGGGGACGCGGTTCGGATGGTCCTCCTGGCTGAAGGTGATGGTGTCCTCCGACCAATTGAGGAAGGAGGGAGGCGCCTTCTCCGCGGCGAGGACCTCGTGCCGCTCCTTCTTGCGCTGGCGAGTCGACATGTCGACGGTGGGTTCCCCGAAGATGAGGAACACGTTCTCTACGGCGGGGAAGTCGCCGGCGTCGCCATCTCCTCCGTCTTTCTTGGCCTCTGCCTCCTTCGCGGCGGCGCGGCCATAGAACTTCTTGAGCATGTCGCACTGCTCAAGGGTGTGGTTTACTGGGGTTTTGTGATAAGGACATGGCTTTTTCAGCATGTCGTCAAACACCCCCGGGCCTCGAGGGGCCGGTCGAGGGCCCCGTCGAGCCGGGTCAACAGCGAGGGCCTCGGCATTACCGCCGTCGCGCCCTCGCTCGCGTGCCTCGCGCGCGGCTTTTTCCCCCCCCCTTCTTGCCCCGCTTGTCGTTGCGGTGGGGCTCCCCGGACTTGCCGCCCTCCGCGGCGCGTCCTCCGGCGCTTGCCCTTCTTGCCGTCGAAGATCGCCCCCACGGCCTCCTCTCCCGAGGCGAAGCTGGTGGCGATGTCGAACAACTCGTTGGAGTCCGCGGGCGGGCCGCGTCCCGGCCTCCCCGCACGAGGTCCCGCACGTGGTGCCCT
Source organism: Cenchrus americanus (assembly GCA_947561735.1). Classification (NCBI taxonomy): domain Eukaryota; kingdom Viridiplantae; phylum Streptophyta; class Magnoliopsida; order Poales; family Poaceae; genus Cenchrus; species Cenchrus americanus. Next base: position 202,470,671 of record OX387240.1, read on the forward strand.
CGAGGAAGGCGTGCACGATCTCGGACTGCGCCACGCTGGGGAGCTCCGTGCAGCGCTTGGAGAAGCGCCGTATGAAGTCCCGCGGCGACTCGCCGGGCTTCGCGTGCGGGAGCGCAGTCCCGTGAATTCCCGGCGCACGTACGTGCCCTAGAAGTTGCCCACGAATGTGCGGACCAGATCGTCCCAATTGTGGATTTGGCGGCGGGCGGGTGCTCGAGCCATGTCCCGGCCGCATCGCCGAGGTGCGGGGGCAAGTTGCGGATGATGACTTCGTCCACCGGTCGCCCCCGCCCACTGGCAAGCCAAGCGGTAGTCGTTGAGCCACACGCGGGGATCCGTCTCCCCGTTGTAATTGACAATGGTCGAGGGGCCGGCGGAAGCGCCGGGGGAAGGCCGCCGTGCGGATCTCCCGCCGAACACACGGGTTCCGGGGGTTCGGCGTTGGGGAGCGGTCCTCACCGCCCGTCGTAGCGCCCGCCCCGTCGAGGGTGGTAGCCCACCGCTGCTCGCGCGTCCGCCTTGCTCGTGCGGCGGGCGTTGATGACGTTGCGAGCGTCACCGCCTAGAGCTCTGCGCGTGTCAAGGAGCCGTTCCCTGGCTGGTGCGCATCCTGAGTTGGCGGGTCGCCCCGCCGCTTCCCCTGCGTGGACCGAGGGTTCGCCCCCTTGTGCGGCCCCGTCACCCCTCGCATCCCCTTGTTGGCGGATGCGCGACGCCGAGCTCTCGGCCCGCCGGACGGCCGCTTGTTCGATGAGAGTCCGCACCTCGCGGTGCGGGTCTCGCGCCTCGGGAGTCGAGGGTGCGGCGCATGGCCCGTAGCGGCGTTGCGGCGGCAACGAGCTTCCCGACTTGCTCGCGGCGGCATGTCAGGGTTGTCGGCATTGATGCGGTCGCGGGCCTGTCTGCCCAGCTCCCGCACGCGTTCGCCGCGAGCGGAGGCTTCTCCGGCCATCGAGGCGCGGAGCGCCCGCACCGTGCGGTACTCCTCCGCCGGCTTGGCCTCGAGCTCGCGGGCTTGGGCCGGCTTGCGCGTCGGCGTCGGTCCCGGCAGAGCGCTTGGCCTTGCGGCTAGGCGTGTGGCGATCCCCCGGGGGCGGGCGTGATCTCCCCCGTCTCCCGGCACCCACCGCGCCGGCGACATTGGGCCGGGTCGTTGGTGATGACGGCGTAGCACTCCCGCGCGGGATCGTAGCTCCCGGTCCGGGAGTCGTCGGAGAGCGCCGAACCGCAGTCCGTAGCGTCAAGGAAACGCCTGAACATGACTGGGTCCGGCACGCCGGAGAAGTCCCATTCTGCATACCCGTGGCGGTTGGCGGGCGGCAGCGCGTCGAGGGAGCCCAGGGACGACTCGTCAGCCATAGAGGCGCCGGGGTCCCTGGCGACGAAGACGTGACGGCCAGGCGGGACCCTGCGCATCGTGGTGTTGACGTTGTTGTTGTAGGCCGACGTGGCACCACGCATCCCAATGGGGATGCGCGGTCCGGAGACCGCGCGCTGTCCCGCTGGGGTGGTGGCGGTCGTCGTGGCGGTGGGCGCGCGCGTGCCGAGAGGCGGCGCGCTCGGCCCGCCGTCGCTCGGACCGCGCCCCGGCGTGAACGCAACCCGGAGCGGCGGCGGCGTCGTGGCATCGACGGGCCCGCGGCATCCGTGCTCGCGGGCGTCCGCGCCGTGGTGGTGCGTGTAGCGGGGACCGAGCGCGCCCGGCCGGCGCCGCGGCGCGGAGCTCCTCACGGTTGGTGAGGCGCATGGAGGGAGTTGACGGATTGACCTTAGGCGCTCGCATGGCCCCACGGTGGGCGCCAACCGTCGGTGCGGAATGTGGTCCCGACACTAACCGGTGTAAGCGCCGCGGTCTATCCTCAATGGTTGATGCTAAGTAACAAGTGACACAGAGTTTTTATCCCGGTTCCGCCGAGGGGGCCGTACGTCCGGCGGTGGCGTGCTCAAGGCACTATATTACTTAGCACCGGGGGTGCCTGTAGTGAGGCTGCTACAAGCAAGGCGGGAGAGGAAGCCTGGCTTCCAAGTCCCTGGTGTGATGGCTGAGGATGTTGTGGGAGAATTGGAGCACAAGTGCGTGGCGCAGCCTGTTTCCAATTGTGTCGTGTCTGTGTTCCCTTCGTTGTCCTCTCCCTGCGGCAGGGGGGTTTGCCCCCCTTTTATAGATCAAGGAGGGAGCGAGTTACATGCGCGCCGCGCTACCTAGCTACGTGAAGGGGTGTGGCGTGCTATGCCTCGTAGAGTGGGCGGCCGTCCGGACGATCCTCGCAGCGATCCGGCCATCATGGCCTATCTTGTACCCGAACGAGTGGCGGCTCGAGGGTGGAAGGGCAGCGGATGGCGGTGATGTCTTCTGATGGGCTCGAGGGAGCTGCTGACGTTGGCCCGTACGGAGTACAGGAGTAGGTAAAACGGCGTCCTGTTCCAATGCGCTCCGCCGTACTGGAGTTGTTGCTACAGCGCCAGGCGTGCGCCTGCACGCACGGGGACGGCTGCCACGCCGTAACAGTGGCAGGGATGGCGTTCCTCTTGCCTAGCGTCTCCACCTAACCCTGTAGGGTCACAAGAAAGCAAATCGAGGGTGAAGCCGGCCCCCCTTCGAGGGCTCGGCACGTTAGCCGTACTGGAGCAGGCGCACGGCGTCACGGGACTGACACCGGCCGCGCTGCACAGTCCCTCCCCACAGTGATGGGGATGGGCTCCCTCCTGGGGAGTTGGTGCGGCGGCACCGGGGCGCGAGCCCCGGCGCATGATGGCGCTGTCCCGCCGGTGTCGGGCGTTAAATGCCCGGTGTATGGGGGCGGGCGCACGCGAGCGGGGCTCCCTCGAGCGAAGCGGACCCCGGTCGAGGGCAGGGCGGACCCTCGAGCGGGGCGGAGCCCGCTCGAGGGGAGCGCACCCCCTCGAACGGGACGGAGCCCCCTCGAGGGAGGCGTGTACCCTCGAGCGAGGCGAAGCCTGCTCGAGGGGATCTTCAAGAGGGCCACCTTGGTGGGCCGTTGAGGTCCTTTGCAGCGTGGGCCGTATCCTGCATGGTTAGGCAAAGTGTGTTTTGGCTTTGTTGCAGGTTTTAAGTGGGGATTCCCCAGTCGTTAAAGGGGACCCCTAGGGCTGTCCCCGACACCAAGATATTTAGCTCACTCCTCAAAGCACAGAACCTTAGTTCATCAAGAGGCTTTGTGAAGATATGGGCTAGTTGCTTATCGGTGTTCACATGGCTTAAAGAGATATCTCCTTTGGCTTCGTGGTCTCTCAAGAAATGGTGTCTTATGTCTATATGCTTTGTTCTTGAGTGGTTTACGGGGTTGTTAGCTAGCTTAATGGCACTCTCGTTGTCACACAAGAGTGGCACCTTGCTAAACTTGCAACCAAAGTCTCTCAAAGTGAGCCTCATCCAAAGTAGTTGAGCACAACAAGCGCCGACTGCAACATACTCGGCCTCGGCGGTGGAAAGGGCAATGGAGTTTTGTTTCTTGGAACTCCAAGACACCAAGGACCTTCCAAGAAATTGGCAAGTCCCGGATGTACTCTTTCTATCTACTTTGCAACCGGCATAGTCCGAATCGGAGTAGCCAAGTAGATCGAAAGTGGAGCCCTTAGGATACCATAAACCAAGGTTAGGAGTATGAACCAAATATCTAAAAATTCTCTTAACGGCCATTAGATGGCACTCCTTAAGATTAGCTTGAAACCTTGCACACAAGCACACACTAAGCATAATATCGGGCCTAGATGCACAAAGGTAAAGCAAAGAACCAATCATGGAGCGATATACCTTTTGGTCGATGCTTTTGCCTTCCTCATTTAGATCAAGATGTACATTTGATGGCATAGGTGTTTTGATGGGCTTGGCATTGTTCATGTCAAACTTCTTGAGCATGTCATTGGTGTACTTGGTTTGACTTATGAACGTGCCATCCTTGAGTTGCTTGATTTGAAAACCGAGAAAGAACTTCAATTCACCCATCATAGACATCTCAAATCTTTTAGTCATGATCCTACTAAACTCTTCAACCCAAATTTGATTAGTAGAGCCAAATATGATGTCATCAACATATATTTGACATACAAACAAATCATTGCCTTGTTTACGAGTGAAGAGAGTGGGATCGGCCTTGCCTATTTCGAAGCCTTTCTTTAAGAGAAATTCCCTAAGGCATTCATACCATGCTCTAGGGGCTTGCTTGAGCCCATAGAGCGCCTTATGGAGCTTGTAGACGTGGTTAGGAAATTGAGGATCTTCAAAGCCCAGTGGTTGCTCAACATAGACTTCTTCGGAGATTGGACCATTCAAGAAAGCACTCTTGACATCAATTTGATGTAGCTTGAAGTTGTGATGGGTGGCAAAAGCTAAGAGTATACGAATTGCTTCAAGTCTTGCCACCGGTGCATAAGTTTCTGCAAAGTCTAAGCCTTCTACTTGAGTGTATCCCTTTGCCACCAATCTAGCTTTGTTCTTTGTCACCACGCCATCTTCATCTTGTTTGTTGCGAAACACCCACTTGGTTCCAATCACATTTTGTTTGGGGCGTTCCACCAAGGACCAGACTTCATTCCTAGTGAAGTTGTTGAGCTCTTCTTGCATGGCCATCACCCAATCGGCATCTCCAAGAGCATCTTCAACCCTAAGAGGTTCCAACATGGAAACAAACGAGTAATGTTCACAAAAATTTGCTAATCTTGAACGAGTTGTTACCCCTCTACGGATGCTTCCAAGAATGTTGTCAACAGGATGATCTCGTTGAACACTATGTCGAACTCTTGGATGTGGGTCAGAATCTTCTTCCTGGATCAAATCCTCAGTTTCTTGACTGCTTTGCGAAGTTTCAGCAACAGGTCCGAAATGTTCAGACTTTTCTCCGGAGTTTCCGGAAAATCCGGATTCTCCGGGGTTCGCAGCGAGAGGTGGAGCTGCTGCTTCTTCAATTTCGCAGTCCTCATCATCTTTTTCCTGAGGCTTGATTTCTCCAATAGCCATACTCCTTATAGCCTTTTCAGCAGGTACATCCTTGCCTACACACAATTCATCAACTTGCTCCTCTTGAGAGCCATTAGATTCATCAAATGTCAAGTCACACGTGACTTCAACACAACCGGTGGTTTTGTTGAGGACACGATAGCCATGAGCGTTTGAGGCGTAGCCAAGAAATATACCTTCATCAACTTTAAATGCAAACTTAGAGCTTTTGGGCTTCTTGTTGAGAATGAAGCACTTACAACCAAAAACTCTAAAGTAAGAGACATTAGACTTTTTACCGATTAGGAGCTCATAAGCGGTCTTATGGCGAAGCTTGTGAAGATACAAATGGTTGATAGCATGACAAGTCGTGTTGATTGCTTCCGCCCAAAAACTATCCGAAGTCTTGTACTCATCAAGCATGGTTCTTGCAGCTTCAATGAGAGTTCTATTCTTCCTCTCTACTATCCCATTTTGTTGTGGAGTGTATGGACGGAGTGCACATGACCAATGCCTTCTTCATCAAGATACTCTTCAATGTTGGTGTTCTTGAACTCGGTGCCATTGTCACTTCTTACTCTTTTGATCTTCATATCAAATTCATTTTGAGATCTTGTGGCAAATTTCTTGAATATTTCATGAACTTTGCTCTTGTCTTTCATAAAGAATACCCAAGTGTACCGAGAGTAATCATCAACAATGACAAATCCATACTTGTTCCCTCCAATACTAACATAAGCCACCGGACCAAAGATATCCATGTGAAGTAGTTCCAATGGCCTTATGGTAGTGACTACATTCTTGGCGGGATGAGGAGCACCAACTTGCTTTCCGGCTCGACAAGCACTACAAATTCTATTTTTCTCAAAGTGAACGTTTGTTAGTCCTAGAATGTGTTCCCCCTTTAGAAGCTTATTGAGATTATTCATCCCAACGTGAGCTAGTCGGCGATGCCAAAGCCAACTCAAGCTAGACTTTGCCAATAAGCATGTATCAAGTTGGGCTTTATCCGATGAAAAATCCACCAAGTAAAGCCTTCCCTTGAGTTCACCCTTAAAGGCAATGGAGTCATCGCCCCTTCTAAAGACGGTCACACCCTCATTGGTGAACAAACAATTGTAGCCCATCTCACAAAGTTGTGAAATGGACAACAAGTTGTAGTCTAAGGATTCAACCAAATAAACATTGGAAATTGAATGATTGATTGAGATAGCAATTTTACCAAGACCAACAACCGTTCCTCCACCATTGCCTCCAAAGGCAATCTTTTCCGTAGGATTTTCAATCATATCACAAGATGTAAACATTTTCTTCTCCCCTGTCATATGATTTGTGCATCCACTATCAATCACCCATTTTGTTCCACCGGAGGAGTATGCCTACAAAACAAATGATGCTTGTGTTTTAGGTACCCAAGTGGATTTGGGTGCTAGAGTGTTAGTCACAAGAATCTTGGGCACCCACACATCCTTTTGATTATTGTCCCTTTTGTGCGGGTTCCCACATACTTGGCAACCACCTTACCCTTGTGGTTCCAAGTCAACACATAATCGGCATAAAAGCTATCTTGGGAAGCATATGGTTTGGGCTTTTTGCTTGACTTGTTTGGCTTTGATGGTGGTGTTTGTGTTGTAGTTTGGGTGCTCTTGAACTTGATAGGAGTGTTGTATCTAGCTTGGTTGTCATAGTTCTTGACACCCATTTGCTTCATGCCGTGCACCACATTTCTTGTTCCCATACCTTTGGTGTGGTGGTTCTTGATGAATGGGATGGGGTCTTTTGTACCTTGTTCTTGCTTACCAAGCCCCCTCCCATCCACAAAGCCAAATTTCTTCATGTAGCTTGACCCAAACCCTTTGGTGTGGTTTTCAAACTCACCTCTCTTGGGTTCTTTCTTCTGTTCATTAATGAGAGAGTTTGACAACCTAGCATTTCCTTCTTCATGGCATTCATCTCGGCAACATTAGTAGCACAAGCATTTATATCAATCTTATAACATCTAGAATAACCATTGCTTGTTGATGTTTGAGAGTTAGAGAAAGCATCATTAGATGAAGTTGTAACATTGCTCTTGAGGTTGTCAAGTTGAACTTCTAATGCTATGTGACTAGTCTTTAAGCTATCAAAGCTCTTTTTAAGTTCAAGCTTTTCACCCTCAAGTTTCTTGCAAGCATCCTTAGCTAGGAAAGATTCCCTAGTTAATTCATCCACTATCAACTCATCTTTAGCTAGGGATTTCTCGAGGCTAAGAATTTCTATCTCCTTTTCCTTGAGCGAGTCCTCTTGCACATTGAAACCCTTCTTTTCAATTACAAGGGCATTCTCAATGGCAATGGTTTTCTCCCGCTCAAGTCTAAAAAGTTCTTCTTGCACCTCTAGGGTCCCATCTCTATTCTCAATTTCTTTCATTAAAAACATAATTTTCTTAGTTGCCTTTCTACCAAAGCTAGTGATCATTTTCTCAAAATCAAAATCATTTTCACTATCATCATCTAGGGGCAGGGTGGGAGTGTCTACCTTGGAGCCCCTAGCCATGAGGCAAGTGTGGTTGAAGTCATCTTCATCATCGGTGAGATCTTCAAAGACTGATGACTTGTTAATTGATTTCCCAATTGATATGGTAGCAAGACCGGCTTCAATGTCGGAGTCGGAGCTATCATCATTTGAGTCCCACTCTTCACCCAAATGAGCTTCACCAACTTCTTTCTTCTTGTTCTTGTCAAACTTGTTGGTGTCTCTTCTCCTTACTTTTATGTTGGGGCATTCCGCAATGAAATGACCCTCCTTGCCACACCCAAAGCATGGTCTCTTGGAAGTCCTCTTCGTCTTGACTGTCCTTGTTCTTGTTGAAGAAGCCACTCATCTTGAACATTTTGTTGAACTTCCTCACAAAGAGAGCCATTTGCTCGGGAGTCATGTCCAAGTCACTATCTTCATCACCATCTTCCTCGACTACGGTCCTTGAAGTTGATGAGCTTGACTTTTTCTCCTTGCTAGATGCCTTGAGGTCTACTCCCTTGTTCTTCTCAAGTTCTTCATGCATCTTTGACATTTCTTGTGAAAGCTTGGACTCCTTGACGGTGATGAGGTGTTCCTCCATTCTTCCAATTACATCTGCCGGAGTGAATTTGTTGAAGCCTCTCTTCTCCCTTATGAGAGTTGGAAGTTGAACGTCCCTTGCCATGTAAGCGGATAGAATTTTGTCAACCACTTCTCTTCTTCCCCATCTTGTACTTCCTAGAGATTTGATTTTGTTGATGATCTTGTTCAAACGGTTGTACATATCTTGGGGGGACTCATCATCTTTGATGACAAACCGATTGAGTTCACTTTCCAAGGCTCGAATCCTTCCTTCTCTTACTTGCTTTGTTCCTTCATGGTTGATGAACAAGGTGTCCCACACTTCCTTGGCGGACTTCAATCCATCTACCTTGTCATATTCTTCGGACGTGAGTGAGCTCTTGATGATGCGTATGGCTTGATAGTTTTTTTGTATCTCATTTGCTTGATTTTGAGTTAGCGTCGCATCACCACTAGGAAATGTATTGCCCCTGTTCACAATAGTCCAAAGTGCGGGATTCACTGCCATCAAATACTCCTCCATCGAGTTCTTCCACTTGGAATAGCCGGTTCCATCAAATTGGGGTATCTTCCCAATGTGGCTAGAACTCGATGGATGGTTAAAGGATAAGCGAGAGTAATCGAAAGAGGTTCGAGTATAGTCCCTTGATGGTCGTCGAGCGGAGCGGTTGAACCTTGCATCATCGAACTCCTCATCCTCACTATCGGAGGACTCATCACAACATCCATGCGCTTGATGACTCGTGCTTGCGCCATGGGTGTTGCCTCCTCGAGGAATGGGAGGCATGCCAACAACGTTGTTGACGGGATCACCTTCGGCGAGAGGTAGGGCTTGATCATTTGGATTCGACATCTTCTTAACTCCAAGTGGTTAAGCTTCAAATGTGGAGCACTTGGCTCTGATACCAATTGAAAGGATCAAGATGTCGACTAGAGGGGGGGGGGTGAATAGTCGAACCTGAAAATCACAAACTTTTTCACAGCTGTCAAATACAGGTCCGGAGTTTCCGGATATTTTTCCGGATACTCCGGGAAATCCGGAGAATCCGGGAAAATGTCCGGATATTCTGGCCTGTCAGGGGGGAATCAAATTCGACAGAAATTAAACTTGCTCAAATGTAAATATGTGAAAATAGGTTATGGACTGAGTTGAGACAAGCCTGTTTATCCACTCAAATCTTGTAGGAACCTCACCACGAAGTAGATCGGCACCAAACCCTAGATATGTGCTCAAGATAGAAACAAGCATACAACAAGATGAACAAGCACAAGAGACACAAGGATTTGTTACAGGAGTTCAACCTCACACCTTGAGGTCTACATCTCCGTTGAGGTACCCACGAAGGGTGGACCTTTACACCTAGGTCACTTTCCTCCCTCTAGCGACCACAAAGATCAAGCTAGAGTTACTTACTCAAAGTAGGGGTGATACAAACTTCCTTGGGCAGCCACAATCTTTGGATGCTCCAAGGAAACGCCTAGCCGTCTAGGAGCTCAAGGCTCCAAGAGTAAAAAACACGAATTTTGCCAACCAAGCGAAGAACGAGGTGCTCTAGAGATGGGAAATCAGCTCACTAGCACTCTCCAAGCCCTTGCTCTCAAACCCTCTTAAATCCCACAACAAATCTCACCAAACTTGAGCCAAAGGGAGAAGAGGGGGAGTAAATGAGGTCTGTTACAGTTCAGCACGAAATGGCAGGGAAGAAGAGTAAATGAAGGGGTGGAGGGGGCTTTTATACCCCCTCACCCAGAATATAGCCGTTGAGGCTTTAAGACCCGGAGTATCCGGTGCAAACCTAGAAACTCCGGGAAGTCCGGAGACTCCGGGGTAAACCCGGAAACTCCGGCCTTCCAAGGTCAGCACCCAAGAAAAGATCCCCGTGAATGTGTTGGTGCAAAGGTGTCTCTCATAGGTTTTGTTTTAGCAACTAGAGCAACTGTTCGACTCTTGGAAGACATAATTCCTATCCCTCTTGATAGTACGGCATTCCTAGGACTCAAATTCAAAATTGTAAAATAAATAAGCCTTCTTAGGAATCCTTTAGAGCACCACTTTCCTTTTTCCATAGTCAACGAGCTGTACTTGATGCCATACATAATTTTAATACCTGCTCATGGACTAGATAACTCATTAGCTACTTAGATGTGTGTCATTAAATCACCAAAACCCACTTAGGGGGCAAAGATACTCTTTAATGAGTTGCTCGGCCAACTTCTTGTCCGAGGGAACCTTCTGCTCGCGGATGTAGTTGATGAAGGGTTGCCGCCAGTCCACGTCTATCATCATGACCTCCTGGCCAGCCGGGGGATGTGCTGGATCCGTGGTCGATGGCGTCGGCTCCGGAATGGATGGCGCGTGAAGCTCGTGGACGAAGACACCCGCTGGTACTTGAGCGCGAGTAGAACCAAGCTTCGACAGGACGTCCGCTGCAACATTGTTGTCACGGACGACGTGATGGAACTCGAGACCGTAGAACTTGTTCTCGAGCTTGCGGACTTCTAGGTAGTAGGCGTCTATGTTCTCCTTGTTGTAGTCCCAGGACTTGTTGACTTGGTTGATGACCACTGCGGAGTCGCCGTAGACTAGTAGCCACTTGATGCCTAGTGAAGCTGCGAGGCGGAGCCCGTGTAGCAGAGCTTCATACTCGGCTTTGTTGTTTGAGACCTTCCAGAAGATTTGCAGGATGTACTTGAGTTGTTCACCCGTTGGGGAATCAGGAGTACCCCTGCACCTGCACCTTCAAGCTTGAGCGAGCCGTCGAAGTACATCACTCAGTGCTCTGGGCGCTCAGTTGGAGTAGGTATGTAACACCCTAATTTTACTAAAAATTTGGCTTTATTAAAATTTGCTAGAAACCATTTAATTGCTTATGGAATATAAGGTTGCTTTATTTCTTTTTTAGGCATTTATAACTTTTCTAAAATAAAGTCAATGAAATATAGGAATTAATTATGGCATTCATGCTGGTGCATTTCTTTTGTTTGCTGGAATTCAAATTCAGGTTTGAATTCTATTTTGGTTTGAAGCCTTTTCCAAAACCCAAACCTAAATCCCTAAACCTTCTTCCCTCCCTACCCTATCTAGCCCAGCAGGTCCAGCCCAGCAACCGCCTGCGCTTGTGCGCAGCCCAGCAGGCCGCCGGCCCAACTAACCTCCCGCGAGGCCCAGCTGCGCCGGCCGTTTCCCCGCCTCCCCGCGCCCGGGTCGCCGACCCGTGGGTCCCGCCCGTCATCCCCTCCGCAACATCGTCTCCGCTTCGGACTCCTCCGCCGCCGCCGCTCGAGTCCGGGCCGGAGCACGACGTCCCCGCGTGCCCCGCACGCCAAGGAGGCCGCCCGTGCCTTAATAGCGCCGCCGCCCCCGGACGCCCCTCACCCGAGCCGCCTTGCCCGTGCGCGCTCGAGCCCTAACCCTAGGGGTCCTGCCGGTGAGCCCGCCGCCGCTCGTCGCCGCCGGCCACCGCGTCCGCCGCCGCGCGCGCCGCCGGCTAGCGCACACACGCGTCCGTGGCCGCCAGATTGAAATCCAGTGGCCAGATCTAATCCAGCCGCCCCGCGTTGACCGCATCCGTTAGATTCAGATCCAATGGATCTAAAGCACCCGACCCGGTCAACTAGGTCAAACCCCCGCCGGCCCTGGAAGTTTTACGGAAAACCCCCAAGTTTTCCGGGATTCACAGATATACCCTTCCACCTTAGAAGATTCCCTGCAGTTCAGTCCTTTTTCTTTATTTTAGCCCAGAATCTTTTTAAATCCTTACAGATTAGTCCCTACACCTTCCCTAAGCCATAACTTGGTCGTTTTAGCTCCGATTTTAGCGTTCTTTATATCCACACGTTCGTCTCGAAGCGTAGATTAGTTTTATGCTACTGTTTAGATCTGTTTGATCTATTTGGTGACTGTTTCTTATTTATTCTTATTATATGCTTGTATGTGATGATTGTGGACCGTAGAGAGCGATTCGTTCGAGGGATTTGAAGATCAAGTCGTGCAAGAGTTTGAGCAGCAAGGCTTTGTTGAAGGCAAGTATTCCTTGATGCATACCCGCTTGTCCTACATAACATGCATTTAAAATTCACTGTCTTTACTTTTCCGCTTGCATTAATTTGATGGGAACCTATTAAGGATCATGCCTAGTCTTTTACTACCTTTACCTTGATACCGGGTTTATCAAATTAATCTTGTGGTAGCTATTGCTTAGCATGCTCAACTGGGAATTGGTATTAATCAAACTTGGTTACTTTTATTATTCTATGTTCCGTTTATGATCTTTACTTTACAAGACTACTTTAATATGTTAATCGGAACATGGAGAACCACCCAGGAAAACAGTACAACCACAAGAACTAATGGGCAATGGTCTTGGCTGAATAATTAGGAACTTTAGCTTGGGATGGTCTTACCTGATAAGGACAAGGGATCGACGATGCTACCGTGGGGTATAGACTCGCTCTAGCGGGGGGTTGGGTGAGTTATTCTTTTATGGTGGGGTATCGACACGATAGGGGACTTTATACCTTGCTAATCGATCCGACCTTGTGGGTCATAACTTGCTAGGGAACCTTTGTAAAGGCCATGTAGCGTCCCTATGCAATCACACCTCGGAAGTGTGATATGGTGCCTTGCAAACACCGCATGGTTGGGTCCAAAGTTCTTTGGAGCTTTTACGCTACTTGTGGGTAAAGATGTACAACCTCTGCAGAGTGTTAAACTAATCGATTAGCCGTGCTCACGGTCAAGAGCAGCCTGGACACTCACATGATTAAATTATGGAACTTTAATGTTTAATTGTTGTTTTATTCTTTATTTATGATGCTTATATCCTATTATTTGGGTTGGTATGAACTTACACTCTTTAGTAATCAGGTTGCTTATAAAACTTGATCCACTAAAATGCTTAACTACTTGAACCCTAGCCATCCACCATATGGCCTTGCATGTTATGTTGTTCTCTCTTGCTGAGTACGCCATGTGCTCATGCTTGTTTATTCTCTTGCATCTACAATACCCGGAATTGCTGCTCAGACTGGGAGAACTTTGAAGATATTCCAGGAGATTTCCAGGAGTTCTAGGTGCGCTAGTCTTCAGTCAGCTGCCTGTGGAGGCATTTTGTCTGCTGTGAGAACTCGTTGTTTAAGATTCGTTTAAGACTATGGTTTGTAATAACTCTTTATTCGTGTGGCACTGATTTTGGTATTCATAATGTCTAAGCGTGTGTGTAACTTGATCCTGGCGCACACGTGATCATTGCATTCAGTTTTGCCTTTAAAACTGGGTGTGACAAGGTAGCTGATTTTCCCGCCACTCCGCCATGAAGTCGACTAGTGCCCGCGACTTGATGGCTGTGCGTGGCTTGAAGTCGATATTGAGGGCGCCGAGTTCGACTGCCCACTTGGAGATTCTTCCAGTAGCATCTTGGTTCCGCAGGATGTCGCCGAGCGGGTAGTCGGTGACGACGGAGATCGAGTACTCCTGGAAGTAGTGTCGTAGCTTCCGCGAGGTGATGAGCACTGCATACAGTAGCTTCTGTACTGGTTGATAGTGTGCCTTGAATTCTGACAGGAACTCGCTGATGAAGTAGACTGGTCGCTGGACTGGGTAGGCGTGGCAGTCTTCCTGCCACTCGACAACGATGGCAGTAGCTGCTCCTTTTTGCGAGGAGCCGTGAGGACTGGTGGTTTGGATAGGAAGTCCTTGAGCTGAGCAAGGGCTTGGTTTGCCTCTGGAGTCCACGCGAACTTCCTTGCTCGGTCTGCCTCTGGAGTCCATGCGAACTTCTCTTGATGCTTGAGTAGTTTGAAGAAGGGGAGCCCCCGTTCTCCAAGCTTCGAGATGAATCTGTTTAGAGCCTCCATGCACCCGGTTAGCTTCTGCACGTCTTTGACGCACGTGGGAGCTTTCATGCTGGTGATGGCGGAGATCTTCTCGGGATTGGCTTCGATGCCGTGATGGCAGATGATGAAGCTGAGTAGTTTTCCCGACGGTACGCCGAAGACGCACTTGTTCAGGTTGAGCTTCCAACGGTACTCTCGCTAGGATGCGAAAGTCTCTTCAAGATCGGCGATGAGCGTGTTGGAGTTTCTGGTCTTGAAGACCACGTCATCCACGTAGGCTTCGACGTTCTTATTGAGCTGCCTCTTGAAACAGGCCTGGATAGCTCGCTGGTAGGTAGCGCCGGTGTTCTTCAACCCCAAGGACATGGTCGTGTAGCAGTATGCGCCAAACGGGGTGATGAACGCGGTCTTCTCCTGGTCTTCTTCCTTGATTGCGATCTGGTGGTACCCGGAGTAGCAGTCGAGGAAGCAGAGCAGGTCGCAGCCCGCTGTGGAGTCAATGACTTGGTCTATCCGCAGCAACCCGAAGGGGTCCTTGGGGCAGTTCTTGTTGAGGTTGGTGTAGTCGATGCACATCCTCCACTCGTTTGAGTTCTTCTTGCGGACGAGGACGGGGTTGGCAAGCCACTCAGGATGGAAGACTTCTCTGATGAAGCCAGCCGCGAGTAGTTTGGCGAGTTCCTTCTTGATGGCATCCCGTTTGTCATCGGCGAAGTGGTGGAGGTGTTGCCGCTTCGGGGTAGCTTTAGGGTCGACGTTGAGTGAATGCTCGATCAGCTCCTTGGGCACCCCTGGCATGTCCGCTGGTTTCCACGCGAAGATGTCTCGGTTAGCCCGGAGGAAGCTGATGAGCGCGTCTTCCTATTTCGGGCCGAGGCCCGCCCCAATAGTGGTGGTCTTGCTGCTGTTGCATGTCCCGAGGTCAATTGTTTTGACCTGCACCTCCTCAGCTAGCTGAGGCTTGTTGGCGTTGTCCGACTTCTCTAGGATGTCAAGTCCACTTGGGGCAAGCTTCTTGGATGCAGCGTAGATCTCCATCATTGCGTTGGGTACTTGATTGGTGGCTGCGAGTTTCATAGCTTCTGTTTCGCAGTCGAAGGATATCTTCAAGTCCCCTTGTAGCGTGAGTACACCGGCCGGACTTGGCATCTTGAGTACCAAGTAGGTGTAGTGGGGTACCGCCATGAACTTGGTGATAGCTGGTCTGCCGAGGATGGCATGGTAGGAAGTCTCGAAGTCCGTGACTTCGATCTTGATGTACTCGGTGCGGTAGTTTTCCCTTGTCTCCCCAAAGGTAACTGGCAGGACCACTGAGCCCAGTGGGATAGCCGCGTTCCCAGGGACGATGCCGTAAAAGGGCGAAGTGCTCTTGGTGAGCATGTGGGTGATGTCGAGCTTCATCTTCTTCAGGGTCTTAGTGAAAAGGACATTGAGCCCGCTTCCACCGTCGATGAGGACCTTGTTGAGTCTGGAGCCTGCGACTACCGGCTTTAGGACGAGTGGGAACCGTCCTGGTTTAGAGAAGCTTGTCCATTGATCCGCGCAGGAGAACGTAATGGGAACCTCTGACCACTTGAGAGGTGTTGGGACTGCTGGTTCAATGTTCAAGACCTCTCGTCGGGTGGCCTTCTGAGCCCGTCGGTTGGGTAGTCTACCGAAGAAGACGTTCACCGTCTTGTCGGGTTCCTGGAAGTCACTGTTGCCTTCGTCGGCCTTTTTCTTGCCTTTCTTGTCGTGGGGGTGCCGTGGCTCTGGAGTGTCTTTGAGTGATCACCGAAGTTGGTAGCACTTCTCGGTGGTGTGGTTGCCGTCCAGATGCCACGGGCACTTCTCCTTCAGCAGGTCCTTGGAGCTGCCGGAGGTCTTCTTCGAGTTGTCTTTCCCAGGGCGCTGGATAGCCGCGACAGTGTTGTCTGGCTTGCACTTGCGATTAGGACCCGAGTAGTTGCTGTTGCGACCGCCTTGGTTCCCGTTGTTGTTGTTGTTGTTGTTGCCGCCCGTGTTCTGCTTGCTCTTGCCACGGATGGCGTCGTACTTGGCGTTAGCCTTGTCTTCTTCATCAGCCCAGGAGGTGATCATGTCCTTGAGGTGGGTGATGGAGCTCGGGCGGCGACGACCGAAGTCTTCGAAGGTGCGACGGTGGTAGAGACCGTCTTGGAAGAGGTCGATGACCTCCTTGTCAGTGACATCGACTACGGTGGAGTGCTTGTCGAAGAAGTGCCGCATGTACTTGCGAAGGGTGTCGCCTTGTTCCTACTTCACCATTGCCAGGTCCATGCGAGTACCCGAGCGGCCCATGGCGCCGGCGAAGTTGCTGGTGAACTGTTCCTTGAGCTGGTCCCACTTGTCGATCGAGTACTTCTCAAGTGACTCGAGCCATGTAAGCGGGGCTTGATCCACGTAGAAGGGGAAGTAGAGGCACTTCGTGTCATTGTTGCCACCAGCGTTTTCAATGGAGAGTGCGTATCATCTGAGCCACTGTATTGGATCCTGCTTCGCGTCGTACTTGGTGATCCCCAGAGGTTTGAATTTCTCCGGGAGAAGTAGATTGCGAAGTCGTGCAGAGAAGGCGGGGAAGCCGTCATTGTCGCCCGCCGTGGAGGACTTCTTGCATCGTAGTTCTTCGATTCTTTGGCGAGCGTCGAAGCCGCCACGTGAAGCGCCGGAGTTGTGGCTGTTCGCGTGGCCTCGGCCGCTGCAGTCGCCTCCGCCTCCGGCTCTCCTACCAGCCCCATGGATGGAGCTCCCGCAGTCACTGCCTCCGCCGCCAGGATCGCGGTGAGGGATAATCTCACGGTTGCCGCCGGCGCCGCCGGCGCTGTTGCCACCATGAGAGGGTCCACCGGCCGATGCTCGGGTACGGTTGGGGTTAGCCGGTAGCTCCGCTCGAGTACGGTTGCGACCTATGGCCGCACTGCGACTTGTGGCTTCATTGTCTTGCTGGCGGTTCCTGATGGGGGGCACTTGAGTGACTCTGTTGCCAACTCGCATGAAGTAGGCGTCCTCTGCGAGCTTGGCGATGACTTCTCCCGCGCGCATCCCCTGGGCCTGATGTGCTATCGCGGTGATAGACATGAGGCATTGCTCTGGGGTAGTGTGCACCTGGCTTTCGACTTGGTCGAGAGCCTCCGCGAGGTTCCGGATGGGAAGGGACTCGCGAAGACGTCGGCGCCGTTCGTTCCGCTTTCTGTTGCGTTCACGTCGAGCGTCCCTGTTGGCGTCGGTCTCGTCTGCGGGTGCATTGGTAGACAACTCATCTGCTGAGATATCCTCGAGATATTGGTCAGGGCGTGTCCCTGAGGGTCCCGGCGTCTCGCCAGCAGCCATGGAGACTTGGCGATCGGGGCTGCCGAGACTGGAGTCTGAACTCGTCACCTCTGTTGGAGTGTGCTCCCCAGCTGGAGCAAGCGGTGTTCCCTCCCAGAAGGGAAGTGAGTCGAGGTAGGCGACGCAGCGTGAGTTCCCTCCCCGTCGGTCCGCGGCTTGCGGTCCGGCCGCAGACGAATCTCCCGGCGGGTGTAGATGTTATAACCGGACCGTGCCGGGCCCCGACAGGGGGTTGCTCGTAGTGTTGTTCTCGGACTCGGGCTCATCAGGATCCGACCCGAAGTCGAACTCATAGGAAGAGTCCGAGTAGAAGCCAGCGAGTGGGTTGGAGTCCGAGTTGTAGCCGGGGACGGTGTTGGAGTCCGAGTCGTACTCGGGTACGATCTCCTTGCCGGCCCGACGTGTAGTGGGAGCCTCCGCGTGGGCCCTACTGACGTTGCGGGGGCCACATGTGAAGCACTCGCGGAGTGGGCAGTCTATACGCGATGGCTGAGAAGCCGGCTGTTGACGGTGTATTTTGGTACACCTAGCATGTTCATTACACTTTGGTTTGGATTTGATTATGGAACTAACCCGCCACTAGGCACACTAATCATATATCAAGTTCATCTTTGTGCATGCATTTGGAAGTGTTGTGTTTATGTAGGAAAACATGGACATAAAGGACAGATTTGCAACAAGTTCAAAGGAGCATTTACGGAGTCTTGTTCGTGTTCATGAGCTTGATGAAATCACTTCCAAAGGTGGCAAGGACCGAAGTGCTACGAGGAACACCCCCGGGGATTGAAGCATAAAAGATCGAACTTCATGCGAAGAGAACCTCCATCTTGGACACGAAGATAACATCATCAATATCATGCAAGTGGAGGGGGCAAAGTACATAAATGCATAAGGACCCACGGAGCGAAAGGGGCGACCGAACTGGGCCGAGGTGGGCCTAGGCCGGTCGGCCTAGGCCGGCCGGCCCAGCCCACTCTGGTAGCCGGTTCGGTCCCGTTTTCCTTGCACCCGAAGGATCTTGAACCCTAAAAGCCTGGGCGCCGCCATTCGACAGAGAGGAGAGTCATTCGCGCTAGAAGGCCATCCACGAGCTAGAGAGAGAGAGGAGGAGGATCTTCGGAGGGAGATCAACCACCTCGAAGGAAGCACCCTCTCGTGGAGAAGAAGGAAGACACCGTCGGAAGGGAAACCATGATCAACGGTGCCATGATCAACACCTTGATGGGGTAATCTCCTCATTCGTCCATGCGTTGTAATCGATCTTGAGATGTAATCGCACTTTGTCAGATTATCTATCTATCATCTTGTGTTGAATATACTTTAATGCTTAAGGTTAGCTACCATGCCGTAATGGAAGTAGAGCTCCAATGCTTCCTTGGATCCATTCAATACGCCGTGTCCATCATAGGTCTAGTCATGAATACCTTCGCGTAGTGACAGTACGAGAGGAGGGAAAGGGCGAAACCGTGGTCACAACCCCGATAGATTAGATTGGTTTTCATGTATTTAAGCGATTGCATGCTCTAGTATCGTAGACCCGTGGGCGAGTGTCTTTTATCTTGATATCTTAATCGTTCTCTCTAGTGTAGTTTAGTTGTTTTCTAGTATAATAATAGTTAGGGTTTTAGTAGTTAGTGTGTCGTTGTAGATCGAACGCTTGTAATCCCCTTGCTCGCGGATTGACAAGAACCTTGGGAATCCCGTGGTGAAAAAGGTGTGGGGTCCGTACGCTTGCGGATCGTAGAGGGATACGTCTTTTATCCGTCAACAAGCCCCTTTTTCTTGCGCCATTGCCGGGGAGCAAGCTAGTTTACATCGTTTGATTTGCATTTAACTTAGTTTTATATTTTAGTTTATCTTTCGTTTGCTATATCTAACATATATTATCTAGAAAAACCTTTGTTTTGTTTTTGTTTTTGTTTTTATCTTATTGTCTAGATGGCGTTTGTTAATCAACCCGTGGAAGAACCGGAGAAATCATTAAGGGATTACGCTAGCCCTCGATGTGAAGACATAAAAGTACAAGAGTCGGATTCGAAGCTCGAAGCGACCAAGTATGAGATTAAATCCAAGATCATCGAGATAGTGGCGGCAAACCCATTCGAAGGGATGGTTACGTAGAACCCATATAGACACATAAGGGATTTCACGACGATATGCAACACGGCGCGTCAAGAAGGAGTTCCCGATGAATGGTTCAAATGGAATCTCTTTCCCTACTCACTTGCCGGCAATGCAAAGACATGGTATTCGGTTGCATCCTTTGAAGTTGAAGGCAATTGGAACAAGTTGACAAAGAAGTTTTGCGAGAAGTTCTTTCCAATTAGCAAGGTTCAACATCTAAGGAGGCAAGTGATCAATTTCATGCAAGGAGATGAGGAAGGGATAGACCAAGCCTGGGATAGGTTTAATGGGTTAATCGAACAAGGACCAAAACTCGGCTTCACCGGTGACGTACTCTTGCATACATTTTTCTTTTCCCTAACCCCTAGTTGCATGCAACACGTCGAAATGTGTGCAGGTGGGGATCTCATGGAGAAAACACTCACGGAAGCCGCCCAACTTCTACGAAAAATTAGTAAAGCGGCTGCCATGCGAAGAGATTGGGAAACAAGACTTGCGGAAGAGCCGGAATATAATTCTAGGAAGAAGAAGTGTGCTGATTTTTCTAAAGAGGCAACCTCGGAAGTCACAAAAGAGGAGCCAATCATGGAAAATCTTGGAGAAGAACACATCAAGTCAAGAACTACACCGAGCGTCGACTTCGCCACACCAAATGAGACGAACAAGAGAAGCATGTCAAGCGCGAAGCCACTAAGGGAGTTCGAACCAATGGATTGGGTTCCTATCGATTACGGAGAAGTATTCGACAAGAGAAGACCGTTCCCTAATCAAAAGGGAATGGCGAGAGCATTGGAAGTGGATTTCCCACCGGAGAAGAAAGCGGAAAATTCATACGACCTTGAAACCACCGGTGAGATTTTTCAAAAGCTCTTTGGAGATGACATGGTGGATCCGGAACACATAGCCGAGGTGAAGAGAATCATGGGGATCAAGCCCGAAGCATCACCATACGCTCGCCTCGCCGAAATCTACGCGATAGGATCCGAAGAAGAAGAGAAGATGACACCACACTTGAGTTGCGAGATCAACGGACTTCAATGTAAAGCTTTATGCGACATCGAAGCCCAAGTAAGTGTTCTATCTTCTAAAATTTACGATAAAGTTCAAGACCACAACCTAGACTTAGCTCCAACATCAACGAAATTAATTATGGGAGATGGTAGAACTATCAAACCTCTAGGTATTGCTTGCAATATGAAAGTAAAAATCTCTAGAAATTACATACCAACCGATTTCTTTGTTATTGATGCTTACCATAGTAATCATGATCACATAATCTTAGGTAGGCCCTTTCTTAAGTTGGTTGATGCCGTGTTAGATGCCGGAGAAGGCAAAGGAACAATGAACCTTAATGGAACAAAGTACACATATAACTTTCTTCGTGCTTCTAAACACCTTACACCCTTTCCTCCCGAAGATGAAGAAGTAGAAGAGATAGATAGCCTTTGTTTTGTTGAAACTCTTAGAGACCCGCTGCAAAGAGCGATGGAAAATCAAATTAGTGATCAACAAGATGAAGAACTAGAAGAAGCAACAAAAGGCTTGGAACCACATGATGGGACCGTGGAGGAAGGAAAATTCGAAGACATGGAGAAATAAAACCTGAGGAGCCACAAGCGCCCGAGGTAGACCTTAAACCTTTGCCCAAAGGATTAAAGTATGAATTTTTGGGCCCCGACAAGACCTATCCAGTCATCGTGAGCAGCGAGTTGAGTCCCGAATAAAATGAGGCGTTGCTGATTTTATTGAAAAAACATAGGAAGGTGATTGGATATTCAATTAATGATCTCAAAGGTATTAGCCCAGCCTTTTGCACTCATCGTATACCAATGGAAGACCAATGTAAGCCCGTAGTGGACCACCAAAGGAGGCTAACTCATGCCATGCGAGAGGTAGTAAAGAAAGAGGTCATCAAGTTACTTGATGCCGGAATCATCTACCCGGTTCCGCATAGCGAATGGGTGAGCCCGGTACATTGTGTACCAAAGAAAGGAGGTTTGACCGTGGTGAAGAATGAGAAGAACGAATTGATACCGCAAAGAACCGTGACCGGGTGGCGGATGTGTATTGATTGTCGTAAGCTTAACAAAGCGACGAAGAAAGATCACTTCCCCCTACCGTTCATCGATGAGATGCTCGAGAGATTAGCAAACGACGCTTATTTTTGCTTTCTCGATTGGTACTCGGGGTTAATGCAAATTCCCATTCACCCGGACGATCAACACAAGACAAAGTTTACTTGCCCTTACGGAACATTTGCATATAGAAGGATGCCCTTCGGTCTATGCAACGCTCCGGCCTCTTTTCAACGTTGCATGATGGCCGTATTTTCGGAATTCATCGAGGAGATTGTCGAGGTGTTCATGGATGATTTTTCCGTTTATGGGAAGACGTTCATGGATTGCTTGGCAAACTTGGAAAAGGTCCTCACGAGGTGCGCGGAGGTAGACTTGGTATTAAATAGGGAAAAGTGCCACTTCATGGTTAGACAAGGCATAGTGCTCGGACATGTTATATCCGAGAGAGGAATTGAAGTGGACAAGGCTAAGGTAGAGACGGTTGAGCAACTCCCACCTACTACGGATGTTAAGTCCTTAAGGAGCTTTCTAGGCCATGCCGGATTCTATAGAAGATTTATCAAGGACTTCTCGAAGATCACTAAGCCTTTAACGCATCTTCTTCAAAAGGATGTGGCTTTCGACTTTGATGAGAAGTGCCTAGCGGCATTCCGGACCTTGAAAAATGCATTGGTGAGTGCTCCCATCATCCAACCTCTGGATTGGAGCCAACCTTTCGAGATCATGTGTGATGCAAGTGACTACTGTCGGTGTTTTAGACCGGCAACCTACTAAAGGGAGTACCCGAAGTAGATGAATGTGGCCTCGCCGAGATCGGTAACTCGAAGGAAGAGACACGTGGCACACAATTTAGACAGGTTCGGGCCGCGAGGTGTGTAATACCCTACGTCCTGTATGCTACATAGCTCTGGATTGATTGGGTACGATTACAAGATGGTGCAATTGTACGTCGTGAGATGAGATGTTCCGAAAGGGGTCCCTGCCTCGCCTTATATAGTCCGGGAGGCAGGGTTACAAGTCGGAATAGGGAGAGAGTACTAGTCGAGTACGTCTAGGAGTCCTCCATACAGTGCGGGACATGTACAGCTTCCTAACCGAGTACTTCTCCTCTGTAGTCCTTGTGCTTCACGCCATCAGGTGCCGTGCAGCGCAAACCGGGTAGTCCTAGGGGCCCACCGAGTAGTCGGCCCTGGTACCCACTGGGGTAGTGGGCCCAGAGAGGTCCATACGACAAGCCCCCGAGTACTTTGTAGTCGAGAAGGATAGCTTCAAATAGTCTTGACGGCCTTAACAAGTAGTCCCCAAGCGTCCCCAAGGACTACAAGTCAAAAGTCCTCAAGAGTAGTCGAAGCATCCCGAGGCTGGAATGTACTCCAGCTGATGTACGAGCAATCCAGAAGTCTTCTCGAGTAGTCCCAAGCGTCCTCGAGTGCTGCCCTTGAAGGTCTTCAACAATGCCCGTGTTGTCTTGAAGCCGAAGCTGGTATGGAAGTGCAATTGCAAAATCGCACTCCATATGGAGTAGCCCCCGAGCCTTAGGTCGAGTTGTAGACTCTAGCTGAGGGTCCATCTGAAGTTTTGGCAAGAATATCCCGAAAAACCCGGAGAAAAAACCGAAGGACACGTGGCACGGAGCCCCCGAGCCTTGAGTCGAGTACTTCCTCTCGAATTGAAGGGTCATCTTGTAAAATGTGTCCTGAGATGCTCTTGAATCTTGCCGCTTCCCAGGAAGTCGAGTAGAAGTAGCCGAGCCCCCGAGGTGAGGCGCGTCGACTAGTTGAAGTTGAAGAGTCACGCGCGGCCGCTGAGTCAGCCGAGCGCAGACTTATCCATCCGGCCGTTGGAGGGCCGCGTTGACTTATAAATAGAAGGCAAAACCCTTAGGTTTTTCACCCTACGCAGCTGTAGCCATTCCAAGCAGATCTTGGCCAGAAATCGCCACCAGTGCGCGTCGCCTCCGCTAAGTGAAGTGTAGATCCGAGTGCGCCGCCGTAGAGAGCCACCGCAGTAGCCCCCCGAGCGAATGCGCGTGAAGACCCCGTGCATTTGGAGGATGAAGCCATCTCCATCCAAGACCACGAAAGCTGCCGGCGGGAAGAAGAGAGGCCGTGAGGAGGCCACCGGATTTGCCGTAGGGACATCACCGCCGGTGTCTCCGTCGCGGCCAGATCCAAACCGTGAGTGGAAGAAGTCCAAGGCGAAGACCGAGGACTTGTTGGCCCTCCTCAACAGTGGTTTCCTGCGTGAAAAGGAGGTCGATATGTGGAGGGCCGCTGCCGGGGATCCGTACCCGATGGAGAAGAATGAAGATGAGATCCCGATGTTCACGCGATTCGCGGAGCGCGAGCTTTCTCTCCCAGCGAGCGATTTCTTCAAAGGGCTCATATGGTACTACGGCATCGAGTACCTCAACCTCAACCCCAACAATATCTTCCACACTGTTGTTTTCGTTCATTTCTGCGAAGCTTTTCTGGGGATCAAGCCCCATTGGATCTTGTTCCGGAAGTTCTTCCGGTTGAAGCCGCAACCCAGTGCCAGCAACCCGTGGGTATTCGGAGGAGCGGGGTTCCAGATGCGGGAAGACGCCGCCGAGCAGTACCTCTCATACAAGCTCATAGACTCCAACCAAGACCGGAAGGCTAAGTGGTTCTACGTCACGAACCACCATCTGGGACTGCCGAAGCCGAGCGGCAAGCAGCCCAAGCACCGCCCGTGGTGGAACACGGAGCCGACGATGCAAGAAGGGATCCAGCTGCCCGAACTGTTGGCGCGGATAAAGGCGCTGAGGGAAGCCGGGCTGAGGGCCGTGCACGTGGCCTTCAGCTTCGTGAAGCGCAGGGTGCAGCCGCTGATGGCTCGCGACACCCTGGGGTTCGAGTACACCGGCGACGACAACACGTCGCGGATGTCTGGAGACGAAGTCGACGACGACGACATTGTCGACAGGCTGGCTCGGATCTTCAAGGACATGCCGCCGTACACGGCGTGCCCCGTACCGGAGTACTCCGCCACGCGCCCGCCAAAGGAGCTAAGTAGCCGCACCCGGAGTCGAGTACCCATTCCACGCAAGTAGTTGCACTGATGAGTTGTTTCTTGCAGGATGACTTGAAGAAGTTTGTCTCCGAGCCGCCGCCGCCCCCTCAGGAAGTCGAGATCCCAGAGGAGGGGAAGACCAAGGCCAAGGAGTGGCGTGAGGTCGGCGAAGGAGACGACACTGTAGTCGTGGAGGACACGTCCGATGAGGACGACGACGAGGAGACGCTGCAGGACCGCTTCCAGCTGCGGTCGAGGTTCAGCCGTCCTGGCCTACCTCATGTCTCTCTTGTTCAAGATCAACCGGCTAGCCTGGAGGCTAGTCTGGCCGCACCACCGCGGAGGCCGCGCAATCCAGCCCGCAAGCGCGTGGCGAAGAAATTGAAGGTCACTGAGACCACATCCCAAGAGGTAAGCCGTCTTCACTGATGTGATCGAGTACTCGTGTCTCGAGTTGATGTATTGACGACTGAGCTTTCTTGTTTGCAGGAGTTGTCTCCTACGGAGCCCATTGATCAGGGCGACGAAGGCGAGTGGGACACGGTGGGGGAGGCCGCTGGGAGTCGTAGCCCAGCCCCCACTGTCAAAGAACTCTTGGCGCAGATGGAGTGCCAGCCCCCTACTCCTCAGGAGGGCGTGGAACCCGCTGCTGCTGCTGCGGAAGAGGTAGTGGCCGCAGAGGCACAGGTGGAGGCACCCGCCGAGGCTGGACTGGTGGACATCGCCAGCATCCTCGGCGCCCCGACCGTGACGGTGGTCCGGTCAAGCTTGTAAGTGTTGAGTCTTCCCAAGTAGTACTTGATGTGGTACTCGTACTTGACTGACAACCGACTTGTGTACTCTGCAGGAAATCGACGGATCTGTCTTGGGAGGGGGATGAACCTGCCACAGCGGTGGCAGAAGAAGAAGCCGTGCTGCCCACTGAGGAGTCCGCTCCCGCCCCTCAGGCGGAGCTCGAGATGCCGGCCGCTGAGGCTACGTTGCCTGAAGCCAGCGTAGTAGAAGGTAAGTACTCTGCTGAGGTTGTAGTATCCCCCGAAGAGTAGTCGTAGTCGTCAGATATAACTGATGCACTTGTCTTCTCGTTGACAGGCGCTGAGGCCGAGAGGAGTGATATCCCAGCGGCGGTGCCCATGGAGAACTTGACACCAGAGACTCAGGAGGCTGCCGGAAGAGCCCCCGAGCCGATGGAGGTGGCCGCTGGAGAGGCCGCCGCGACGACTGGAGGAGAGGAGGCTACCACGCTGCCAGAACCCGCTCTGGAGGTGGTCGTTCGCTCCTCGGAGATCCAAGACGCGGAGCCCATCCGCTCTGCACCGATGACCAAAGCCGCCACAAGTAGTCTTGGCGGGATCGAGTTATTGGCGGACGATTTGGTCGATCCGGCAACGGTGGCTCGGCATCTGGAGGCGGTCCGTCAAGCCGAGCAGTAGATGAATGTGAGTAGTCGTAACTTTTGGAGTAGTCAATCCTTTAGCGTTGATGTAACATCCTTGAATTTGCGTGTATGTAAAAATTAGAGATTTCAAAAACTTGCTGTGAATTTGTGTGCTCATGAAATCGAATAAGGATGTCTTCCGTTTCCCCTTCCCTGATTCCTAGATTTAATTTAATTCGACCAATGACCTTAGGACTTATAAAATGCTAGTGTGAGAATTTGGATCTTCATTTGAGTTTTATTTGGGATTTTATTTGTGTGGATTCAAATTTGAATTGAAATTCAAATTTGATTCAATGTAATAGCCTAAGGGAAAAATGGGAAATGTCACTGTACACAGCGGGCCGCCAACCTCCCTTTCCACCCACGGCCGCTTTCGGCCCATCAGCCCGCTCAGCCAACCGCCCGCGCCTGCCCGCCTACCGCGCGCCGCCCGTCGCTCACCGCCAAGTGGGGGCCGCCTTGCGTCACGCCGACGTCATCGTCGTCATCCTTCCTCTTTACCGCTTTGGCCGACGCCGGCGCCAAAGCGAAGGCCGCGCCGGTCATGGCCGCCGTCGCGACGCGCCCCCGCGGCCTCCCGGCGCATCCCCGCCGTCCACGTACACCCCGCGCTCCCCGCCGCTATAAGAAGCCGCCGCCGCCACCCATGGCTCTCCCAACCCTAGCCGCCTCGGGGGATCCGGTCCCCTCGCCCACCTACCCGTGTCGGGAGGAGAAGGGAGAAGGGGAAGAGAAGGAGGAGCACGGAGGCGCCCGAGCGAGCACCGTCCGCCGCGAAGCCGGAGCCGCCCGCGAGGAGGAGCCGGACCCGCGGGAGCCACGCACGCCCGCGACCCCTGCTTCCTCGGCTTCCTCTTCGTCGCGTCGACCATCTGCTTCCCCTACCAGCGCCGCCTCCTTCCTCGTCACCGCGTCGCACACCTCTTCACCGACGCCTTCACCACTGGGTCCCCTTGGACCATCGGTGAGCACCGCGTTTCCCCCTTTTCCCTGTGGATGCTGCGGCCTTCGAGCCGAGGCGGAACGTTCCGCGCCACCGCGCCGCCGCGCCGCTGCTGGTGATGCCGGCCATCGAGCCAGCCGGGTTTCAATCTTCCGCAGTGCCGCCGCCTTCGTCGACGCGCGCGCCACCCGCCTAGCCTCTCCCCTCTTGCCGTAGGACGCCGCCACCGTTTGGTCGCCGCCGCGCCGTGCTCGGTGCGCCCGCGTCGCGTCCGTGTCGCGTGCGTGTCCGCGCGCGCGCCCGTGCGGGCCACGACGCTCGCAAGCGTGCACCCCGAAGCACGCGTGCGCCGTAGCCTTGAAGGCAAGGCCGGGCCTTTGGCCCCTTTTTCGTGCCTCCGCCGTGCTCGCCGTGCTCGCCGCCGTGCATAGGGACGGCCGCACCGCCGTGACCTCGCCGTGGCCATGTGAGACGCGCGCACGGCCGCCAAAGGAAGGAACGCCGTGTCCTCGGTCGCCCCGAACACCGCGCCGTGCACCCCGTCGCGTTCGCGCCACCCAACCACGGGCGCCGCGCTCGCCGCCACCCATGGTGTCGAGCCGGCTCCGCCGTGAACGCCGCCGCGACACCCCCGTCGCGACCCCAACCCCCGCGCTCCGCAAGAGTAGCCCGACGCACGTGCACACCCCCCGCGCACGCCGTCCCCCCCTCGCGCCGCCGCGCCCCCGCGCGAGTTAGGTTTCCGGCGCCGCCGCCGCGCCGCCGCCGCGCCCACGCCGGCGATGGCCGCGCGCAACGCTCACCAACCCGTCCTAGCGCCCTCCGAGCCCAGCGAAGAACCCGAGGAAACCCACATAGGCACACCTTGTTGACCAGCCGCCCGAGTGCCGTGGGACTCTTCGCCGGCGATGTCAAACCGCGCCGCCGATGCCTTGCGGGCATTTGATCGAACACCTAGGACACCGCCGCGTACACCGGCCGGGCGATGCACGGTTGGCCACATGCCGGCGTGGCCACGCCCAATCCGCCGGATCCGCCGCGGCCACCCAACCCGTCCGCGCCCACACGCGTGCCCACACCACACCCGGCCCGCACCGCCGCCGGGGGATCTCCCCGCGGCCGGCCGCAGGCCGGCCGCGCCGCGGCATGGGCCGCAGGGATCCCGCCGCACCCGCAATCCGGGATCCCGTGCGGCCAGCCTTGTTAAGGAAGGGTTTTTAATTTATTTAAATTCCAGAAAATAGTTTTTCCCTTTGATAAATCCTAGAAAATCCATTTTAACTCCAAAAACTATAGAACCTCTTCCAGAAAATTTCTAAAATCTTAAACTCCGGGTTGGATTGGTGTTTGCTCTCTTTTGGTTCTTCAATGCTCTTATTTGGATTTAAATTGCATTAGGACCGCTATTTATTTTTCCTTTCGCGCTATTAGGAGAAGCAGGAGCCAGAGAGCTGAGCCAGGAGTACGACTACGCCGACGACTTCGCTGCGGAGGACTACCCGACCCCAGGTTCACGCCCGACTGATTCTGAAATACCCATTAGGCATTGCTAAGTAGTATTGCTAGTGCTTTACTTTATATATGCATGTTGATGAACCTTGCACTGCCTCTTTGTTTACCCTGTCCTTGATTGTCCTACTACCACCGTATATATATGTTTATGTGAGCGTGTATATACGCCGAGCTTCGTGATGCATGTGTTGGGATGGGAATAGTGGTTCTTGGCGTGTGTGGGGTAAAAACCGGCAGGAGAAGGCGTTTTGGGTACTTTGGCGGGGGTGAGCTCGAAACAACCGATCTGGGATCGGGGATAGGGGTGCACTCCTCAGTGCACCCCCTCCCGTTACGGTTTTCGGAGCCTAGGTGTTGGGGTTTTACGTGCGCTTAGAGGACATGAGCTCGCCCCTGGTCCGAAACCAAGTGGATCAACTTGTCGGTGCGGAATATGGTCCCGACACTAACCGCAGATAGCGCCGTGGTCTATCCCTCAATGGTCGATGCTAAGTAACAAGTGACACGAGAGATTTTATCCTCGGTTCAAGCCGAGGGGGCCGTACGTCCAGCAGAGGCGTGCTCGGGGCACTATATTACTTAGCACCGGGGGTGCTTGTAGTGGGGCTAATACAAGCAAGGCGGGAGAGGAAGCGTGGTTTCCAAGTCCCTGGAGGAGTGGCTGAAGATATTGTGGGAGAATGAGTATGAGTACGTGGTGTGTGGTGTTGAATCTCTGTTCGTCCGTCTCGTCCCCGCGGGCTGGGGGTTCGCCCCCCCTTTATAGATCAAGGGGGCGGCGGGTTACATGCGCGCCGCGCTATCTAGCTACGTGGGGGAGCACGTCGTGCTACGCCCGTAGAGTGGGCGGCCGTCCGACGATCTCCGCGACGATCCGGCCATGATGGCTCCGCCTCGTACCCGAACGCGGGCGGTTCGAGGGTAGGAGGGCGGCGCATGGTGGTGGCGTCCTCTCGATAGGCTTCGAGGGAGGTGCCGACGCCGGCTTGTACGGGGCACGGGAGTAGGTAGAACGGCGTCCCTTCCCAACGCGCTTCACAGTGTTGGAGTGGTCGCTACAGCGCCCGGCGTGCGCTCGCACGCGCGGGGGCGGTGACCATGTCCTTACGGCTGGCCGGGATGGCGATCCACCGGCCTAGCATCTCCACCTAACCCTGTAGGGTCACAAGAAAGTAAATCGAGGGTGCGCCCGCCCCCTTCGAGGGTCTGGCGCGTTAGCCGTACTGGAGTGGGCGCGCGGTGTCACGGGGCTGACACCGGCCGTACGCACGATCCCTCCCCACGCGGGTGGGGATGGGCTCCCCTCCCCCGGGGAGTTGGTGCGGCGGCACCGGGCGCGAGCCCCGGCGCATGATGGCGCCGCCCCGCCCGTGTCGGGTGTTAAATGCCCGTGTACGGGGGCCGGCGCACGCGTGGGGGGCGCCCTCGAGCGTGGCGGGCCCCGGCCGAGGGCGGGACGTACCCTCGAGCGAGGCGAAACCCGCTCGAGAGAGAGTGAGCCCTTCGAGCGAGGCGGAGCCCGCTCGAGGGAAGTGTTGCCCCTCGAACGGGGCGGAGCCCGCCCCGAGGGGGGAGGCGCCCTCGAGCGAGGCGGAGCCCCGCTCGAGGGGACTTCTAAGAGGGCCGTCTTGGTGGGCCGTCGGGGTCCCTGCGGCGTGGGCCGTGTCCTGCATGGTTAGGCACCTGCATGGTTAGGCGTAGCGTGTTTTGGTGTTGTTGCGGGTTTTAAGTGAGGATTTCCCCGTTGTTTAAGGGGACCCCCCGGGGCCGTCCCCCGACGCAGCCCCCGAGCATCCGTGGGTTTGCCATTGAGGCCCCCCGCGCATGCGGAACCTACCGATAGGACGTTCTTCCCTCCTTGTTTCGCGAACGCTTTCCGTGGGGCCGCGTCGGCGACCCGCGGGTCCAGCCCCGAAGCCTGCGCAGAGCGTGAATGCTCCCCGGCAGGGGTTAACCGTAAGAATTGGTCAGAGGGCGTGGCACATATTCCAACCGGCATCGGCGGTGTCTCAGCCGGCTTCGGGGGTGCACGCGCCGCCGGCACCGTCTCCCGGCGGGTGCAATTTCAAGGAGGTGTAGCCGTGCGTCAAGCCCCCGAGCCTTGGCCCGTTCGAGGCGATCGGGTCGAGCTTTACGACTTGTTTTCTTACGCGCCCTCCCCGTCCCTTCGCGGGACGGAGGGTGAGGTTTCCGCAACCCCCATCGAGCGGGTCGCGGATTGCGGATTCCTCGTCGAGCCGCTAGCGGGTGGTTCAAGTGGACGCCCATGCCCCGTTCGATAAGGGTAGGCCGCGCGGTCCGGAGACACGTCCATGGAAGCGCTTGCGTGGGTTTGCTAGGTGGGGCTCGGTCCCGTTCGATGGGGACCGAGGGCGCGGAAGCTCTCCCTCGGTGGGATCCCCCCCCGCTAGCCGCCCTCGCCGGCTCTCGAACACGACATGTGGGGCACCCTCGAGCCGACGGGCTCGAGGAACGGCTCGAATGCGCGTGCCCTCATCGTCCCTAACTCGCGATCCGTGGCGCCCGTTCGAACCCGTCGAGGGTCAGGCTTCGAACCTCTGATCAGTAGGGCCGTGCGGGGCCGTGCCTGGACGGCCCCGTCTTTTTGCGTTTGCGGCCGTCGAGGGGTCTGGGCGAGCCAGCTCTCGAGTCGCTGGTTGGCAGCACAGCGCGGCATGGGTGCTTGCGGTGCCCGCTTTACTTCAAGTAGGCCCTGGGCTACCCTCTCACGCGTGTGCCTTCTTTAGAGGGTTGATATTGTCTTGAGCCGGGGGCTCGCGCCGCTCGAGGGTTTTACGTGGCATGGGTCCCCGTGGTGCCCCGCTCTACGTCGAGCAGGGTCCCGGCGGCCTTCTCACGTCGATATCCCATCGAGGGTTGACATCATCCCGAGCCAGGGGCTCGCGCCGCTCGAGGGTTTTACGTGGCATGGGTCCCCGTGGTGCCCTCGCTCTACGTCGAGCGAGGTCCCGGCGGCCTTCTCACGTCGATATCCCGTCGAGGGTTGTTTCTTGTCTGGAGCCAAGGGCTCGTGCCGCTCGAGGGTTTTACGTGGCATGGGTGCCCGCGGTGCCTGCTCTACGTCGAGCGAGGTCCCGGCGGCCTTCTCACGTCGATATCCCGTCGAGGGTTGTTTTTGTTTCGAGCTAGGGGTTCGCCCCGCTCGAGGGTTCTCCTTGCTTGGCAAGGGACCCCGGTCATTTAAATGCCTCGCGCCGTGGCCGCGGTTTTGCGGCGCGGGCGCGCCTTTTTAGGCGCCGCGCGCCGCGCGCGTGCGCGTAGTGGGCGGCGTGGCGGGCGGACGTGATCGCTTCGCCTCGGTCCTGCGGGTCTTCGCCGTGATGATGGCCCGCCCGCGGTGATGTGGCCGCCGCTGCAGCCGTGGTGGGGCCCGCCCGTCGACGCAAAGGAAAGATTCCCTCGCAAGCTAATGCGAGCGGGCGTCCGCTCCGAGAGCTCGCCCGTCGGCCTATAAATCTGCGGGGAGGAGGAGACGGCGGTTTTTTACCTTAACATCTCACCATTTTCAGTCCCCTGCCCCTTCGTCTTCCTCTCGCCTTTGCCACCGTGCGGCGTCGCCATTAGAGCTTTTCTTCCGTTCCTTGTCCTCCGCTCTCGCTTTCCTTTGCCTTCTTCATGGCGCCGCCTCAGCCTCCCCTCACGATCTTGGAGCCGTACGCTTGGGAGAGGTCGACGGTGACCCGGCTGGCCCTTGGCGAGCTGGTCGCCGCCGGCCAGCTGGCGGCCAATGAAGACGGACGTCCGGCGGAGTGGATAGTGCCGCCGGCGGCGGACCGCGAGCCCAACCCGCCGGGAGGGCTACGTGGTGAGCTTCATCCGCTACCACGAGCGGGGCTTCAACGCGCCGGCGAGCACCTTCATGCGGGCGATGTGCCACCACTACGGGGTGGAGCTGCACAACTTCGCCCCCAACGCGATTTCGCAGGCGGCCACGTTCGTGGGCGTCTGCGAGGGGTACTCGGGGATCCCGCCAACCGGCGGGAGCTCGAGTTCACCTTTTTCCGCGCGGAGCTCTTCACGCAGCCCACGACGGAGCCAAGGACCCGCCGCGCGGTGCGCGCCGGCGGGATGTCGCTTGCCCCCGCGGGGGCAATTCAAGAACGTCTACATCCCCTGCACCATGACGACGAACAACGCCGGCTGGGAGCGGGGATGGTTCTACTTGCGCAACGCCGAGCCCGGCCTTCCCCCCTACACCGGTCGGGTGTTCAAGGAGAGGCCTGACTCCTGGGGCTACGGAGTGTCCACGGCCCAGCATCGGAGGCGGCGAGAGTCGGTCCCGGCCGCCCCGCGCCCGACGGCGGCGCACGGGCGAACGCGATGGGCGTCCTCGCCTTCCTCCATCACCGGCGGGTCGTGCCCTTGATGGAGAGGCCGCTCCGCATCTTCGAGATGACGAGGCGGCCAACCCCGTCGACTCGGCGAGGTCGCGTATGCTCCCGACGCCCCTCGAGCGGCCATATGCGCTCACCCGGCGCGGAGCGCCGTCGACACCCGGCGCCGATGCCTGCGGGCCGACCCCCATGGGACCTTGAGATGCTCCCCACGGGCCCGCCGGTGAGTTCGGTTCTTGATTTTATTTTGGTTCTTGGTCTTGGTTTTGTTTCCCGACGCGTCTTTGATGCTCCCCGTGTGCAGGCGGTGAACTTCACCATTGCCAAGTCCGTCCTCGCCCACCCCCGACTCCCCGTGCGCTTGGCCGGCGCGCGCGGCCGGGGGGGCGGAGGAGCGGGCGGCGCGCGGGAGGGAGCGCGCGAGGCGACATCAAGCGCGCCGCGGCCGGCGGGCCGCGGAGTACCGCGGCGCGAAGAGCCGGGGCTCTCCTCCCCGGGGACCGAGGGAGTACTCGTCCTCGGAGGAGGACGAAGAGGAAGAGGCCGAGGGGGAGGGCCCCTTCGACGGTGGCGCCTTCGCCCCCGTCACCGGAACCGGTGCCGGCGACAAGGGCGGCTTCGCCGGGGCGGGCGCAACGGCGCCCGCCGCCAGGCAATCGACATCGGCGGCGGCGCACGCCGCGGGGCGCCGGCGCGCGCCACGGAGGCGCGCGCGGCGGGCGCGCCCGTGCGCGCATCCGGCGTGCCTCGCGCGCGGGGCGAGCGTGCCCGCACGCGCGCGCACCGTTGTCGGGGGCGCGACGGCGGGCGTGCCCGCACGCGGGGCGAGCGTGCCCCGCGCGCGCGGCGGCGCCTTCGGGAGGTGCGGCGTCGGGCGCGCCCGCGCGCGCGGGGCGGGCGCGCTTGCGCGTGGGGCGCGCGCGTCAGAGGAGCGCCACGGCGGGCGCGTCAACCGCACCGGCCTCGCCGAGGCCTCGAGGAAAAGGAAACGGGCCTTTTCTTCTTCGAGGTAAGGAGCTCGTCTTTTTTCGCTTGGTTTGATTTGTTGATGATCGGGTGCCCTAACCATCCGTTCGTGCTGCGCGAGGTGGTGCCAACCGTTCCTCCCCTTGCACCGGCCAAGGTGCCGAGGACGGACGCATCGATCCCCACCCGGCGGAGCTCGTCGAGGGCGTCGCGGCCGGGGACAAGCACGGTGGCGAGCGCGAGCTCGCAAAGCCCGGCCGGGGCCTCGAGGCCCGGCCGGCGCGATCAGCCCACCGCGGCGCGCGCCCGCAGGTCGCCGGGGGCGGCGGCGCCGGCCGTCGTGGGGACGCGGGCCGCGGCGGCGGCCGTGGTGGAGGCGCCGCCAACGGAGGCGGCCGCCATGGCGGCGCGGCCCGTGGTGCCGGGCCGCAGAGGAGGTGGAGCGGGCGCAAGCCGCGGCGGCGCCCGTGGACGCGGCGGCACGGCGCGAGGCCGGCGGCCGCGACGCCGCGCCGGCGCCCTGCGGCCGCGGTGGCGCAAGTGGAGGTGCGGTGGAGGCGGCACAAGCGGCGGCGCCGCGCCGGCTGCGAGCGGAGGTGGTGGAGGTCTCGGACGACTCCCCGCCGCCCGGGTGGGATCGGTGGGCTAGCCGGCCCACGACTCCCCCCCGAGCCCCGAGAGGGGGCCCTCGTGAGGCGGCACGAGGGTCACATGGTGGTGGGGGGCCGAGGACACGGGCCGAGGCCTCGTCCTCCCGCGCCGGCCGCCCCCGCCCGGTGGAGGGGGCCGTCGAGGATCCCCCCCGCGTTTGCCGACGCCGGGGGGAGCAGGAGCTCGGGGGCGAGCTCCGAGCCACGGCGCTACGCTCAACCGCGCGCCGAACGAGGCGGCGCGGGTCCATGGCGGCCGGCATGGCGCGTCTTCCGGCACGCCGTGGTTGCTCGTTCTCTTCCTTCTTTCGTTTGTGTATGCTCGCCTCGTGTCGCCGTGCTTATGGGGTTTTGGTTTTGTGGTTGCCGGGAGCTCGAGCGTCGCGCCCACGACAAGTACGACGCCTTCGACCGGGTGAACGCCGAGGTTCACCGGCTACGGGGAGCGGTGCGGCGCTTTCGACGCGCTTGCGACGCCCTCGGGACGCCGCACGACCGGGCGGCGTGCCGGCCATGGCGTGGTGCGACGAGCTCCCGGGAGAGCTCGAGGCAGACGCGGCGCCCCGCTCGAGCCTCGAGCGAGTCCGCGCGGCCCTCATTGACTGCGATGAGGCGCCGTGGCGGGCGCGCTCGGATTTGGGGAAGACGCGGACGCCGGCCGCCAACCGGGAGGGCGAGAGGTAGCCAATGTCCGCCGCGAGGCCCGGAGCTCGTACGTCGCTCGAGGGGGCACAAGCGCGCGCGGCCGCCGTGCCGAGGAGCGGGCGGCGCGGGGCCGGGAGCAAGCCGGCCAAGGAGGCCGACGACTTGAAGGCCGCCCATGACGCCAAGGCCGGCGGCGCTCGCTATCGCCGAGGAGCGGCTTCGGCGAGGAGCGCGCCGCCCGCCAAGGAGCCGAGGGGCGGCTCCGAGCAGAGCAAGCCGCCCTCGTCGACGCCCGACGGCGCCGGAGCGTGAGCGCGTCGCTCGCGAGGCGGCGGAGAAGTCGGCCCGGAGGAGCGGAACACCGCGTTCTCCAAGGTCGAGGACGAGGCGCTTATGCTCGGCATCGCAACGCCAACCAGAGCCGCGGCCCTCCGGGAGCAAGGCAAAACCGTCCGGTGCCTCGAGCCGACGATCGAGTCCGTGCGCCGCGACTTCGAGTCGGAGAGGAAGCAAGTCGAGGGTGAGCCGCCGCCTAACTTCTTGTCCGGTTGGTTTTTCGTTAGAGGGCTCGCTTCCCCCTTCTCGATTTCCTTCTTGTCTTGTCGATTCCGTGCTTGCGCACCGCCTCGGGGCACGCAATCGAGAGGGCCGAGGCGCCGGAGCTTCGTACAACTCCTCCGAGCGGGAGCCGCAGAGCCGCATGAGGCGGCCCCCTCGAGACCCGCCGTGCCGTGGCGGAGGGAGAGGCTCGGGCCGGCGCCTCGGCCGGCCGGCCGCTTGCGCGCCCTTGGCGGCCACGTCACGGAGCAGATGCGTCGGGCGCTGCACCTGGGCGTCCAGAAGGCCCTCGGAGTGGTGCGATCCCACTATGAGGTCAACTTCGAGGCGCTGGCGGAAGGCTACATCGTTCCCGAGGGCGTCGAGGACGAGGTGGCCATGGAGCGTGTGGACGCGCTCGCCGCCGACGCCGCCGGGTCGCTTGCCGAGGCCTTCGAGGAGTTCCTCTTCCCCGACGTCGCTGACGCTGCTGCTCCTCCCGCCTGAAACAGCTGGGCGCTGGGCCCGTTTTTTGTTCTTGAATTAGTATTCTGGCCATGGGGCCTTTGTAAATAAGTACATTATCTTCCATCGTAAACATTTGATGATGCGTAACGAAGTTTTTCTTATTGCGCCTTTTTGTTTCTTCGTCTTCCCCGAGTAGATTTTACTTAGGGGAGTTCGATTTTCGCCGGGGGTCCGCTGGGTTGGAGGCGAGAGAGAAGGGCCATATCCACGCGGCGTAGGCTATCTCTGGCTCGCACGCTCCTCCCGCTGGGCCGCCCGCGCCCGTTCAAATCGTTGCTCGTAGTTGAAGTAGAAAACAAACTTAGCGCGTGTGAGTTGTTTTTATTTTTGCGCAAAAAATGGGACCATTTTCGGGGGAGTGCCCCCCGCAAGAGGCCCCCGAGGGTAACTTGGGTTTTCGGGGGAAAGCCGAGTTGCCCTTTTATTAGACTTGGAGCATTTACATAGTTGTCACCAACCGGGGTGTTGGCCATGTGATTTTATAACGAAAGTACTTGGAAAATCCTAGCTAAGGGTAGAAGCGACGTAGCCGTTGGATGTTCCAAGCGTTGGTGAGCTCTTCACCGTCCTCGTTGGCCGCCTTGTATGTGCCCGCTTGAGCACCTTCACCACGACGTAGGGTCCTTCCCATGGGGGCGACGGCTTGTGGCGCCCTCGGTTATCTTGGCGCGGCCTTAGGACCGCATCCCCTTCGCCGAAATCCCGTCGACGTATCTTGCGTGCTTGGTAACGTCGTAGGGACCGTTGATACCTCGCGGAATGCATCAAGGCTACGAGGCGTGCCTCGTCCGGACCGGTCCCGCCGTGTCCTCGCGGGCTCGGCCGGTTAGCATCCTCGTCGTAGCCTCGAACCCCGAGCGATCCGTATTCCAAGTCCGTAGGGAGGACGGCCTCCGCGCCATGGACTAGGAAAAACGGGGGTGAACCCGGTGGCTCGCTTGGGGTGGTCCTTAGGCTCCACACAACCGCCGGTAGTTCTTGGAGCCATTTTCGCCCCATTTGTTGAGCTGGTCGAAAATTCCGGGCTTGAGGCCCCGTAAGATCATGCCGTTGGCACGCTCCACTTGGCCGTTGGTCCGTGGGTGTGCCACGGCCTGCCCAATCCACGCGGATGTGGAACTTGTCACGAGAACTCCAAGAACTTCCGCCCGTGAACCGGGACCCATTGTTCGTGATGATGGAGTTTGGCACTCCAAAGCGGTAGACGATGTCGGTGAAGAAAGTTACCGCCCGCTTTCTCGCCCTTAGTTTCGTGATGGGGCGCACCTCCACCCACTTGGAGAACTTGTCAATCGCGACCGGCCAGGTGGGTGAAGCCCCCGGCGCCTTCCGCGGGGGCCCGACGATGTCCGGCCCCCACACGGCGAATGGCCATGTTGCGGGGATGGTTTGCGGTGGCATGGGCGGGCAAGTTGGACTTGCGGGCGTAGAACCGGCACCCTTCGCGGTGCGCACGATCTCGCCGGCGTCCGCAACCGCGGTAGGCCGGTAAAAGCCCCGGCGGAACGCGTTTCCGACGAGGGTGCGGGGGTGCGGCGTGGTGGCCACGGATCCCCGCGTGGATGTCCCGTAGGAGCTCGCGCCCCTCGGGAATGGGCACACACCGCCGTAGGATGCGGAGGCGGCGCGCTTGTACGGCCTCGCCGTCGACGAGGGCAAAAGATTTGGCCATCCTGGCGATGCGCCTCCCCGCGGCCCGATCCGCGGGGAGCTCCCCTCGAACGATCCAGGCGATGTACTTTTCGCGCCAGTCCTCTTGGGCGGGGGCCGGCTCGATGTCCATCGCGTCGGCCTCGTGGGAGCCGTACCCCTCGAGGAGGGAGAGCACGTACGCCTCGTTCGAGGGGGTCCTCATCCATGGGTTCCGCACCCGCCGGATTCGAGGGAGCCCCCGAGGGGTCCGTCGTGACTCGAGGGGTAGGGCTCGAAAACGACCGAGGGTTGCGCGATGTCACGCGCGAAAACGTTCGGGGGAACGGTGATCCGCCCGGACGCAATCTTGGCCGCTTCATCCGCTTCCTCGTTGTACCGGCGGGGTACATGGTTAAGCTCGATGCCGTAGAACTTGTCTTCGAGGGCCCGCACGGCTTTGCAGTAGGCTTCCATCTTGTCGTCATGGCAGCTCGCGTTCTTCATGACCTGATCGATCACGAGCTGCGAGTCCCCCCGCACGTCGACGCGCTTGACGCCAAACTCAATGGCGATTTTGAGGCCGCGGGAGAAGGGCCTCGTATTCGCCCATGTTGTTGGACGCGGGGAAGTGGAGGCGCACTTTGCGTAGCGCATGTGTTCCCCGAGGGGCGACACGAAGAGCGGTGCCCGCGCCCTCGCTCCCGTTTTCATCACCGAGCCGTCGAAGAACGGAGTCCGCCACTATGCTTGGATTTGTGGGGGCGGCAGCGCGTGTCCGTCCACTCGGCCGACGAAATCCGCCGGGATTTGCGATTTGATGGCCTTGCGCGGGCGTAGGCAAGCGTCTCGCCCATCGGCTCCACGGACCACTTGGCAATCCCGCCCGCGGCGTCGGGGTTGCGGATGATTTCTCCTAGCGGAAAGGAGGAGACCACCGTTGTCGGTGCGGAATATGGTCCCGACACTAACCAAAGTAGATAGCGCCGTGGTCTATCCCTCAATGGTCGGTGCTAAACAACAAGTGACACGAGAGGTTTTATCCTCGGTTCCCGCCGAGGGGGCCGTACGTCCGACAGAGGCATGCTCGGGGCACTATATTACTTAGCACCGGGGGTGCTTGTAGTGGGGCAAATACAAGCAAGGCGGGAGAGAAAGCGTGGCTTCCAAGTCCCTGAAGGAGTGGCTGAAGATATTGTGGTAGAATGAGAATGAGTACGTGGTGTGGTGTGTAGAACTGAGTCTTCGTTCGTCTCTGTGTGTCTCCCCCCGCGGCTGGGGGTTCGCCTTCCCTTTTATAGATCAAGGGGGCGGCGAGTTACATGCACGCCGCGCTATCCAGCTACGTGGGGGTGCACGTCGCGCTATGCTGTAGAGTGGGCGGCCGCGCTCCGGTGATCCTCGCGGCGATCCGGTCATCATGGCCTGACTTGTACCCGAACAGTGGCGGTTCGAGGGTAGGAGAGCAACGGATGGCGGTGATGTCCTCTGATAGGCTCGAGGGAGGTGCTGACGCAAGCTTGTACGGAGTACAGGGGTAGGCAGAACGGCGTTCCTTCCCAACGCGCTTCATGGGGCTGGAGTTGTTGCTACAGGGTCCGGCGTGCGCCTGCACGCGCGGGTACGGCGGCCACGCCGTTACAGTGGCCGGGATGGCGGTCCACCAGCCTAGCGCCTCCACCTAACCCTGTAGGGTCACGGGAAAGTGAAATCGAGGGTGCGCCCGGCCGCCCTTCGAGGGTCTGGCGTGTTAGCCGTACGGTAGTGGGTGCGCGGTGTCACGGGGCTGACACCGGCCGTACTGCACAGTCCCTCTCCACAGTGGTGGGGATGGGTTCCTCCCTGGGGAGTTGGTGCGGCGGCACCGGGGCGCGAGCCCCGGGCGCATGATGGCGCGCGTCCCGGCGGCGTCGGGGGGCGTTAAATGCCCGTGTACGGGGCCGGCGCATGCGTGAGGGGCACCCTCGAGCGTGGCGGACCCCCGCCGAGGGCGGGACGTACCCTCGAGCGAGGCGGAGCCCGCTCGAGGGAAGTGCTGCCCCTCGAGCGGGCGACGCCCGCCCGAAGGGAGCGCGCATCCTCGAACGAGGCGGAGCCCGTTCGAGGGGATCCTTACGTGGGCCGCCTCGATGGGCCGTCGGAGTCCCCCGTGGGCCGTGTCTCGCATGGTTAGGCGCCCGCATGGTTAGGCTTAACGTATTTGGGTTTCGTTGCGGGCTTTAAGTGAGGTTTTCCCCATTGTTTAAGGGGACCCCTAGGGAAATCCCCCGACGCAGCCCCCGAGCATCCGTGGGTTTGCCATTGAGGCTCCCGCGGATGCCGGAACCTACCGATAGGACGTTCTTCCCTCCTTGTTCGCGAACGCTTTCCGTGGGGGGCCGCGTCGGCGGACCCGCGGGTCTAGCCCCGAAGCCTCGCGCAGAGTGTGGGTTCTTCTCGGGGGTTAACCGCGAGAATTTTGGTCAGAGAGGCGTGGCACATATGCCAACCGGCATCGGCGGTATTTCAGCGGCTCGGGGGTGCACGCACCGCCGTCACCGTCTCCCGGCGGGTGCGGTTTCAAGGACGTGTAGCCGTGCGTCAAGCCCCCGAGCCTTGGCCCGTTCGAGGCGATCGGGTCGAGCTTTACGACTTGTTTTCTTACGCGCCCTCGCCGTCCCTCCGCGGGACGGAGGGTGAGGTTTCCGCAACCCCCATCGAGCGGGTCGCGGATTGCGGATTCCTCGTCGAGCGCTAGCGGGTGGTTCAAGTGGACGCCCATGCCCCGTTCGATAGGGGGTAGGCCGCGCGGTCCGGAGACACGTCCATGGAAGCGCTTTCATGGGTTTGCTAGGTGGGGCTCGGTCCCGTTCGCTAGGGGCCGAGGGCGTGGAAGCTCTCCCTCGGTGGGATCCCCCCCGACTAGCCGCCCTCGGCGGCTCTTGAACACGACATGTGGGGCACCCTCGAGCTGATGGGCTCGAGGAACGGCTCGAATGCGCGTGCCCTCTTCGTCCCTAACTCGCGATCCGTGGCGCCTCGTTCGAACCCGTCGAGGGTCGGGCTTCGAACCTCTGATCAGTAGGGCCGTGCGGGGCCGTGCCTGGACAGCCCTGTCTTTTCGCGTTTGCGGCCGTCGAGGGGTCTGGGCGAGCCAGCTCTCGAGGCGCTGGTTGGCAGCACAGCGTGGCATGGGTGCTTGCGGTACCCGCTTTACTTCAAGCGAGCCCCGGATGACCCTCTCACGCGCGTGCCTTCTTTAGAGGGTTGACATTGTCTTGAGCGGGGGCTCGCGCCGCTCGAGGGTTTTGCGTGGCATGGGTGCCGCGGTGCTCGCTCTACATCGAGCGAGGTCCCGGCGACCTTCTCACGTCGATATCCCATCGAGGGTTGACGTCATTTTGAGCCAAGGGCTCGCGCCGCTCGAGGGTTTTACGTGGCATGGGTGCCGCGCGTGCTCGCTCTACATCGAGCGAGGGTCCCGGGCGACCTTCTCACGTTGATACCCCGTCGAGGGTTTCTCTTGTTTCGAGCGGGGGCCCGTGCCGCTCGAGGGTTTTGCGTGGCATGGGTGCCCGCGGTGCACCGCTCTACATCGAGCGGGTCCCGGCGACCTTCTCACGTCGATACCCCATCGAGGGTTGTTTTTGTTTCGAGCCGAGGGTTCGCCTCGCTCGAGGGTTCTCCTTGCTTGGCAAGGGACCGGAGCATTTAAGTGCCTCGCGGTCGTGGCCGCGGTTTTGCGCCGCGGGCGCGTCTTTTTAGGCGGCTCGCGGCCCGCGCGCGCGCGTAGTGGGCGGCGTGGCGGGCGGACGTGACGGCTTCGCCTCGGTCGGCTGCCGTCTTTGCCGTAATGATGGCCCGCCCGGTGATGTGGCCGCCGCGGTCGTGGTGGGGCCCGCCCGTCGACGCGATGGAAAGATTCCTGCCGCAGTTAATGCTAGCAGGCGTTCGCTCCGGAGAGCTCGTCCGCCGGCCTATAAAGGCGCAGGAGGAGGGGACGGCGGTTTTTTACCTTGGCATCTCACCATTTTCGGTCCCCCGCCCCTTCGTCTTCCTCTCGCTTGTGCCACCGTGCGGCGTCGCCATTAGCGCCTTCCTTCCGTTCCTTGTCCTCCGCTCTCATTTTCCTTCGTTTTCTTCATGGCGCCGCCTCGGCCTTCCCCTCACGATTCGGGAGCCGTACGCTTGGGAGAGGTCGACGGTGACCCGCTCGCCCTTGGCGAGCCGGTCGCCGCCGCCACCGGCGGCTAATGAAGACGGACGCCGGCGGAGTGGATATTGCCGCCGGCGGCGGGCCGCGAGCCCAACCCGCCGAGGGCTACGTGGTGAGCTTCGTCCGCTACCACGAGCGCGGTTTCAATGCGCCGCCGAGCACCTTCATGCGGGTGATGTGCCACCACTACGGAGTGGAACCGCACAACTTCGCCCCCAACGCGATCTCGCGAGCGGCCACGTTCGTGGGCGTCCGCGAAGGGTACTTGGGGATCCCGCTCCAATTGGGAGCTCGGGTTCACCTTTTCCGCGAGGAGCTCGTCACGCGGCCCCACGTCGGAGCCGAGGACTCGCCGCGCGGTGCGCGCCGGCGGGATGTCCCCCCCCCGCGGGGGGCAACTCAAGGACACCTACATCCCCCGCACCATGACGACGAACAATGCCGGCCGGGAGCGGGGATGGTTCTACCTACGCAACGCCGAACCCGCCTTCCCCCCTACACCGTAGGGTATTCAAGAAGAGGCCCGACTCCCCGGGGCTACGGGGTGTCCACGCGCCCCGCATCGGAGGCGGCAGGAGTCCGTCCCCCGCCGCCTGCCGGCGGCGGCGCACGGGCTGAACGCGATGGGCGTCCTCGCCTTCCTCCACCACCGGCGGGTCGTGCCTCGATGGAGAGGCCACTGCGCATCTTCAAGATGACGAGAGGCGGCCAACCCCGTCGACCTGGCGAGGTCGCGGATGCTCCCGACGCCCCTCGAGCGGCCGTATGCGCTCACCCGGGCGCGGAGCGCCGTCGACACCCGGACGCCGATGCTGCGCGGCCGGACCCCATGGGATCTTGAGATGCTCCCCACGGGCCGGCGGGTGAGTTCGGTTTTTGACTTTGTTTTGGTTCTTGCCCTTGCTTTCGTTTCTCTGACGTGCCTTTGGTGCTCCTATGTGCGGTCGGTGGATTTCACCATCGCCAAGTACGTTCGCCCACCCCCCGACTCCCGTGCGCTCGGCGGGCGGCGCAGCGAGCGGCCAGCCAGGGGAGCGGCCGCGCGCGCAAGAGGGAGCACGCGAGACGACGTCCAGCGCGCCGCGCGGCCGGCGGGCCGCGGAGTACCGGCGACGCGAGGAGCCGGGGCTCTCCTCCCTAGAGATCGAGGAGCCCTCATCCTCGTAGGAGGACGAGGGAGGAAGAGGGCGAGGGGAGGGCCCCTCCGATAGGTGGCGGCCCCTGCGCCTCCGTCGCGGAACCGGCGCGGCGACGAGGGCGGCTCGCCCGGGGCGGGCGCACGGCGCCCGCCGCCGGCACTCGACATCGAGGGCGGCGCGCGCCGCGGAGGGTGCCGCGCGCGCCACGCGAGGCGCGCGCGCGGGCGAGCGTGCCCGTACGCGCGGCACCATCGTCGGGGGCGCGGCGGCGGGGGCGTGCCCCGCACGCGGGGCGAGCGTGCCCGCGCGCGGCGGCGCCTTCGGGGAGGTGCGGCGTCGGGCGCGCCCGGCCGCACGGGGCGGGCGTGTCCGCGCGTACGGCGGCGCCGTCGGAGGCGCCACGGCGGGCGCCGTAGCCGCGCCGGCCTCGTCTGGCCGAGGCCTCGAGGAAAAGGAAGCGGGCCTTTTCCTCTTCGAGGTAGGGGAGCTCGTCTTTCTTCGCTTGGTTTGGTTCGTTGGTGATCGGGTGATCTAACCCTCCTTTCGTGCACACC
Organism: Cenchrus americanus; assembly: GCA_947561735.1. Taxonomy (NCBI): domain Eukaryota; kingdom Viridiplantae; phylum Streptophyta; class Magnoliopsida; order Poales; family Poaceae; genus Cenchrus; species Cenchrus americanus. Next base: position 202,514,200 of record OX387240.1, read on the forward strand.
GCGCGGTGGTGCCAACCGTTCCTCGCTTGCACCGGCCAAGGTGCCGAGGACGGACGCATCGATCCCCACCGGCGGCGCTCGTCGAGGGCGTCGCGCCGGGGACAAGCACGGCGGCGGAGCACGAGCTCGCAAAGCCGGGCGGGGCCTCGAGGCCCGGCCGGCGGATCGGCCCGCCGCGGCGCGGCGCCGGGGCCGCCGGGGGCGGCGGCGGCGGCCGTCGCGGAGACGCGAGGCCGCGGCGGCGGCCGTGGTGGAGGTGGAGCGGGCGCAACCGCGGGGGCGCCGGTGGACGCGGCGGCACGGCGGAGGCGGCGGTCGCGGCGGCCGCGCCGGCGCCGCGGCCGCGGTGGCGCAAGTGGAGGTGCGGTGGAGACGGCACGGGCGGCGGCGCCGCCGTCAATCTGCGGGCGGAGGTGGTGGAGGTCTCGGATGACTCCCCGCCGCCCGGGTGGAATCGGCGGGGCCGGGCGGCCCACGAACTCCCCCCGAGCCCCCTGGGAGGGGGCCCTCGTGAGGGCGGAACGAGGGTCACATGGTGGTGGGGGGCCGAGGACATGGTGCCGAGGCCTCGTCCTCCGCGCGGCCGTCCGCCCGGTGGAGGGGGCTGTCGAGATCCCCCTGCGTTCGCCGACGCCGGGGGGAGGGCGGGGCTACTGGGGCGAGCTCCGAGCCACGGCGCCACGTTCAACCGCGCGCCGAACGAGGCGCCGCGGGTCCATGGCGGTCGGCCCGACTCGTCTTCCAGGTGAGCCATGGTTGCTCGTTCTTTTTCCTTTTTCGTTATTGTACGCTGCATTCAAGTCTTAGCGCTTACGGGTTTCGATTCTGTGGTTGCCAGGAGCTCGAGCGTCGTGCCCACGACAAGTACGACGCCTTCGACCGGGTGAACGCCGAGGTTCACCAGCTCCGGGAGCGGTGCAGCGCCTTCGACGCGCTTGCCGACGCTCTCAGGCGCCGACGGCGGGCGGCGTGCGGGCGATAGCGTGGTGCGACGAGCTCCCGGAGAACTCGGGGCAAGACGCGGCGCGCCGCCTCGAGCCCTCGAGCGGGTCCGCGCGGCCCTCGTCAATCGTGACGAGGCGCCGTGGCGGCGCGCTCGTGCCCCGGAGGAAGACGCGGACGGCGGCCGCCAACCGGGGAGGCGGAGGTGGCCAACGTCCGTCGCGAGGCCGGGAGCTCCGCACGTCGCTCGAGGGGGCGCAAGCGTAGCGGCGGCCGGGCCGAGGAGGGGGCACGTGGGCCGGGAGCGGCGGGCCAAGGAGGCCGATGACTTGAAGGCCGCCCACGACGCCTAGGCCGCGGCGCTCGTTATCGCCGAGGGAGCGGCTTCGGCGAAGAGCGCGCGCCGCCAAGGAGCCGAGGGGCGGCTCCAGCGAGAGAGCGAGCCGCCCTCGGCGACGCCCGGACGGCGCCTCGGAACGGGGAGCGCGCGTCGCTCGCGAGGCGGCGGAGAAGTCGGCGGAGGGATCGGAACGCCGCGTTCTCCAAGGTCGAGGACGAGGCGCTCACGCTCAGCATCAGCAACGCCAACCAGGAGCTGGCCCTCCACGAGCAAGGCGAAACCGTCCAGCGCCTCGAGTTGGCGATCGAGTCCGTGCGCCGCGACTTCGAGTCGGAGAGGAAGCAAGTCGAGGGTGAGTTGCCGCCTGACTTCTTGTTTGATCGGTTCTTCGCTTAGAGGGTTCGCTTTCCCCTTTCTGATTTCCTTCTTGTCTTGTCGATTCCAGGCTTGCGCACCGCTCCGGGGCACGCACTCGAGCGGGCCGCGGCGCGAGGCTTCCTACAACTCCTCCGAGCGGGAGCCGCAGGGCTGCGCGCGAGGCGGCCCTCGAGACCCGCCGCGCCGTGGAGGAGGGCGAGTCTCGGGCGGCGGCTCGGCCGCCGGCCCGCCCGCGCGCCCTTGGCGGCCACGTCACCGAGCGGATGCGCGGGGCGTTGCGGTGGGCGTCCCGAAGGCCCTCGGAGTGGTGCGATCCCACTACGAGGTCAACTTCGAGGCGGCGGCGTAAGGCTACATCGTTCCCGAGGGCGTCGAGGACGAGGTGGCCATGGAGCGTGTAGACGCGCTTGCCGCCGACGCCGCCGGATCGCTCGCCGAGGCCCTTCGAGGAGTTCCTCTTCCCCGACGTCGCGACGCCGCTCGCTCCTCCCGCCCTGAAAGCGCTTGGGCGCTAGGCCCATTTTTTGATGTGTATCGGTATTCGGCCTCGTGGCCTTTTGTAAATAAACAAGTTGTTTCATGAACATGAGCATTTGCTGTAAATGAAGTCGTTTGTTTATCACGCTTTTTTGTTTCTCCTTCTTCCCCGAGTAGATTCTAGTTAGGGGAGTTCGATTTTCGCGGGGGCCCGCCGGGTTGGAGGCGAGAGAGAAGGGCCATATCCACGCGGCGTAGGCTATCTCCGGCTCGCACGCTCCTTCCGCCGTGTGCCCGCGCCCCGTTTGAATCGTGGCTCGAGGTTGAAGTAGGAAACAAACTTAGCGCGTGTGGGTTATTTTTTATTTTTGCGCGAGAAAACGGGACCATTTTTTTTTTGGGGGGGGTGCCCCCCGCGTAGCCCCCGAGGGTAACTTGGGTTTCGGGGGGAAGCCGAGTTGCCCTTTTATTAGACTTGGAGCATTTACATAGTTGTCACCAACCGGGGCGTTGGCCATGCGATTTTACAATAGAAAGTACTTGGAGAATCCTAGCTAAGGGTAAAAGCGACGTAGCCGTTGGATGTTCCAAGCGTTGGTGAGCTCTTCACCGTCCTCGTTGGCCGGCTTGTATGTGCCGGCTTGAGTACCTTCACCACGACGTAGGGTCCTTCCCATGGGTGCGATAGCTTGTGGCGCCCTCGGTTGTCTTGGCGCGGCCTTAGGACCGCATCCCCTTCGCCGAAATCCCGCCGACGTATTTTGCGTGCTTGGTAACGTCGTAGGGACGGTGATACCTCGCGGAATGCATCGGGGCTACAAGGCGTGCCTCGTCCGAGCGGTCCGGCCCGAGTCCTCGCGGGCTCGGCCGGTTAGCATCCTCGCCGTAGCCTCGAACCCCCGGGCGATCCGTATTCCAAGTCCGTAGGGAGGACGGCCTCCGCGCCATGAACTAGGAAAAACGGGGTGAACCGGTGGCTCGCTTGGGGTGGTCCTTAGGCTCCACACAACCGCCGGTAGTTCTTGGAGCCATTTTCGCCCCGAAATTGTTGAGTCGGTCAAAAATTCCGGGCTTGAGGCCCCGTAGGATCATGCCGTTGGCACGCTCCACTTGGCCGTTAGTCCGTGGGTGTGCCACGGCCGCCCAATCCACGCGGATGTGGAACTTGTCGCGAACTCCAAAAACTTCCGGCCGTGAACTCGGGACCCATTGTACGTGATGATGGAGTTTGGCACTCCAAAGCGGTAGACGATGTCGGTGAAGAATGTGACCGCCTCGCTCGCCCTTAAATTCGTGATGGGGCGCACCTCCACCCACTTGGAGAACTTGTCAATCGCGACTAGCAAGTGGGTGAAGCCCGGGCGCCTTCCGCAGGGGCCCGACGATGTCCAGCCCCCACATGGCGAACGACCTTGTTACGGGGATGGTTTGCGGGGCATGGGCGGGCAAGTTGGACTTGCGAGCGTAGGACCGGCACCCTTCGCGGTGCGCACGATCTCGCTGGCGTCGGCGACCGCGGTCGGCCAATAGAAGCCCTGGCGGAACGCGTTGCCGACGAGGGTGCGAGGCACGGCGTGGTGGCCACAGATCCCCGCGTGGATGTCCCTTAGGAGCTCGCGCCCCTCGGGAATGGGTACGCACCGCTGTAGGATGCCTGAGGCGACGCGCTTGTACAGCTCGCCGTCGACGAGGGTGAAAGATTTGGCCATCCTGGCGATGCGCCTGGCCGCGGCCCGGTCCGCGGGGAGTTCCCCTCGAGCGATCCAGGCGATGTATTTTTCGCGCCAGTCCTCTTGGGCAGGGGCTGGCTCGATGTCCATCGCGTCGGCCTCGTGGGAGCCGTACCCCTCGAGGAGGGAGAGCACGTACGCCTCGTTTGAGGGGTCCTCATCCATGGGTTCCACACCCGCTGGATTCGAGGGAGCCCCCGAGGGTCCGTCGTGGCTCGAGGGGTGGGGCTCGAAAACGACCGAGGGTTGCGCGATGTCACGCGCGAAAACGTTCAGGGGAACGGTGATCCGCCCGGACGCGATCTTCGCCAGCTCGTCCGCTTCCTCATTGTACCGGCGGGGTACATGGTTAAGTTCGATGCCGTAGAACTTGTCTTCGAGGGCCCGCACGGCTTTGCAGTAGGCCTCCATCTTGTCGTTGTGGCAGCTCGCGTTCTTCATGACCCGATCGATCACGAGCCGCGAGTCCCCCCGCACGTCGAGGCGCTTGACGCCCAACTCACTGGCGATCTTGAGGCCGCGAGAGAAGGGCCTCGTATTCCGCCATATTGTTGGACGCGGGGAAGTGGAGGCGCACCGCGTAGTGCATGTGTTTCCCCGAGGGGCGACACGAAGAAGGCGTACCCGCCGCCCTCGCTCCCGTTTTCATCACCGAGCCGTCGAAGAACGCAGTCCAGCACTCTGCTTGGATTTGTGGGGGCGGCAAGTGCGTGTCCGTCCACTCAGCGACGAAATCCGCCAGGATTTGCGATTTGATGGCCTTGCGCGGGCGTAGGCGAGCGTCTCGCCCATCAGCTCCACGGACCACTTGGCACTCCCGCGGCGGCGCGTGTGGTTGCGGATGATTTCTCCTAGCGGAAAGGAGAAACCACCGTGACCGGTGGGCCTCGAAGTAGTGGCGAGCTTGCGCCGCGCAAGGACTACCGCGTACGCAACTTCCGGACCCTCGGGGGTAGCGCGTCTTCGTGTCCGACAGACCTCGCCGATGTAGTAGACCCCCTCCGTACGGCAAGGCGTGCTCCTCCTCCGTGCGCTCCACGACGATCACCGCGCCGACCACCCGGGTGGCTGCGGCCACGCAGAGCCGCAGGGTTCGCCGTCTTGTGGCGGCGTGAGGATCGGGCATGCGTCGCAGACGCCTTCAGCTTGTCGAGCGCGTCCCGGGCCTCGCGGTCCAAGAGAAGCGTTCGTGCTTCTGCGCCCGCATAGGGGCGGGCCCCTTCTCACCGAGCCGCGAGATGAAGCGGCGAAGGCGGCGAGGCACCCCAACACCTTCGCACCCCTTTGAGGTCCCGGATCGGACCCATTCGCTCGAGGGCCGCGACCTTTTCGTGGGTTGGCCTCGATTCCCCGCCGGGAGACAATGTATCCTAGGAGCATGCCTCGCGGCACTCCAAAGACGCATTTTTCGGGGTTAGCTTGACCCCGTTGGCCCGTAGGCGCTTGAACGCGACGCCTAGGTCGCCAACCGCGGTCGTCCGCCCTTCCCGGTCTTTACGACGATGTCGTCCACGTAGGCTTCGACCGTCCGTCCAATGTGGTCCCCAAAAACGTGTTGCATGCAACGCTGATATGTTGCACCCGCGTTTCTGAGGCCAAATGGCATCGTGACGTAATAGAACGTCCCGAACGGCGTAATGAACGAAGTCGCGAGCTGGTCGGACTCCATTTTTATTTGGTGGTACCCGGAGTAAGCATCAAGGAAGCAAAGCAATTCACACCCAGCTGTTGAGTCAATGATCTGATCAATGCGTTGCAAAGGAAAAGGAACTTTAGGACATGCTTTATTAAGACTAGTGTAGTCTACACACATCCGCCACTTCCCATTCTTTTTCTTTACAAGCACGGGGTTTGCTAGCCACGTGGGGTGGAACACCTCCTTGATGAATCCGGCCTCGAGAAGCTTCCGCGCCTCCGCCTCCGATCGCCCGTCGCCGCTCCTCGTCGGAGCGGCGCGGCCCGCTGCCGCACGGCGCGGCGTTGCGATGTCAAGGGAGTGCTCGGCGACTTCCCCTCGGGATGCCCGGCATATCCGAGGGGCTCCACGCGAAGATGTCGGCGTTGGCGCGAGCGACGAGCACCACTTCCTATTTGGGGTCGAGGGTGGAGCCGACCCTCAACACCTTGCCCTCGGGGGCGACGGGTCGAGGGGGACCCCCTCGGTCCGCTCCGCAGCCCCGAAGGTGCCGCGTGCTTCGCGCGGGATCGAGGTCTTCGCTGACCATCTTCTCCGCCGTGTTTACCGGCCGCCGTCCACGCCGCCGCCTCTCGCGTGCTCCACGCACTCGATGTCGCGCCGAATGCGTGCTCGATGGATGACCCGACGCGTGATGACGCCGTTTGGCCCCGCATCTTCATCTTCGGGGTAGGTATAATTGGGGACCGCCATGAATTTGGCATAGCGAGGTCGCCCAAGTATAGCGTGGTAGGCCCCCTTGAACCCCACCACCTCGAAGGTGAGGGTTTCCTTGCGGAAATTCTTTGGGGTGCCAAACCCACCGGCAGCATCGATTCGCCCGAGGGGCCGGACTCCGCTGCCGGCGCGATGCCATGAAACGGCTTCGTTCGCCGGGCCGCACCGGTCCAACCCGATCCCCATGAGGCGCAACGTGTGCGCGTAGAGGATATAGAGGCCGCCGCTTCCGTCCATGAGGACCTTCGAGAACCGGTGTTCCCGATGATGGGATCAACCACCGCCGGTATCGGCTCCGGTTGGGGACGCGGGTTCGGTGGTCCCCTCTCGGCCGAAGGTGATGGCATCCTCCGACCAATTGAGGAAGGACGGAGGAGCCCTTTCCGCGGCGAGGACCTCGTGCCGCTCCTTCTTGCGCTGGCGGGTCGACATGTCGACGGTTGGTCCCCCAAAGATGAGGAACACGTTTCGACACGGAAGCCACCCGCGTCGCCGTCGCCCCCGTCTTTCTTGGCCTCTCGCCTCCTTCGCGGCGGCACGGCCATAAAACTTCTGAGCATATCGCATCGCTCAAGGGTGTGATTTACCTGGGAGTCTTGTGGTAGGGACATGGCTTTTTCAAGATGTCGTCGAACACCCCCGGCCTCGAGGGGCCTGCCGAGGGCCCCGTCGAGCCGGTCACCAGCGCGGGCCTCGGCATTGCCGCCATCGCGCCCGTGCTCGCGCACCCCGCGCGGCGCGCCGCTTCTTCCCCTTCTTGCCCCGCTTGTCATTGCGGTGCAGCCTCCTGGACTTGCCGCCTCTCCGCGGCGCATCCTCCGGCGCTTGCCTTTTTTGCGTCGAAGATCGCCCCCACGGCCTCCTCACCGGAGGCGAAGCCGGTGGCGATGTCGACCGCTCGTTGGAGTCCGCAGCGGGCCGCGTCCCGCCCGCGCACGAGGTCCCGCACGTGGTGCCCTCGAGGAAGGCGTGCACGATCTCGGACCGTGCCACGCCGGGGAGCTCGTGCGCCGCTTGGAGAAGCGCCGTATGAAGTCCCGTAGCGACTCGTCGGGCTTCTCGCGTGCCGAGCGAAGGTCCCGTGGAGTTCCCGGGGCGCACGTACGTGCCCTGGAAGTTGCCCACGAACGTGTGGACCAGGTCGTCCCGCCCTGGGGATTTGGCTAGCGGCAAGTGCTCGAGCCATGTCCGTGCCGCGTCGCCGAGGTGCAGGGGCAAGTTGCGGATGATGACCTCATCGCTGGTGGCCTCGCCGAGCTGGCAAGCCAGGCGGTAGTCGTTAAGCCACACGCGGGGGTCCGTCTCCCCGTTGTACTTGACGATGGTCGAGGGCTGGCGGAAGCGTTGGGGGAACGCCGCCGCGCGGATCTCCCGGCTGAACACGCGGGTGCCCGGAGGCTCCGGCGTCGGGGAGCGGTCCTCGCCGCCGTCGTAGCGTCCACCCCGTCGAGGGTGGTAGCCCCTCCCGTCGCCCGTGCGTCCGCCCCCGCTCGTGCGCCCGGCGTTGATGACGCTGCGGGCGTCGCCATCTAGCGCCCGGCGCGCGTCGAGGAGTCGTTCCTTGGCCGACGTGCGCCCTTGGTCGACGGGTTGCCCCGCCGGTCCCCCCCCGCGTGCACGGAGGGCTCGCCTCCCCGGTGCGGCTTCGCCGCCCGCGCATCTCCCCCCGTTGGTGGATGCGTGAGGCCGAGCTCTCGGCCCGCCGGACGGCCGCTTGCTCGATGAGGGCTTGCACCTCGCGGTGCAAGTCTCGAGCCCTCGGGGGTCGAGGGCGCCGGCATGGCGCGCGCGCGCCGCGGCGCGCGATGAGCTTTTGCCTCGCCCGTGGGGGCGCGTCCGCGTTGTCGATGTTGGGGACGCGTGCTGATGCGGGGGCCGCGGACCCTCGCCCGCCTCCCCGCGCGCGTTCGCCGTGCGCGGAGGGCCTCCCCCCGCCATTGAGGCACCCGGGAGCGCCCGCACCGTCCGCATTCCTCCGCCTGGGCCTTGCCTCGAGCTCGCGGGCTTGGGCCGCCTGCGCGTCGGCGCCGCGCTCCGGGGGCCGGGGAGCGCTTGGCCCCGCGGCCATGCGCGCGGCGATCCCCGGGGGTAGGGGTGATCTCCCCCGTCTCCCCGGCGCCGCCGCGCCGGCGGCGTTGGCCGGGTCGTTGGTGATGACGGCGTAACACTCCCGCGCGGGGGTCGTAGCTCCCGTGCCGGAGTCGTCGGGAGCAGCCAAACCCGCAGTCCGTGGCGTCGAGGAAACGCTCGAACGCGACCGGATCCGCACGCCGGGAGAAGTCCCACTCCGCGTACCCGTGGCGGTTGGCGGGTGGCAACGCGTCAATGGAGCCTAAGGACGACTTCGTCGGCCACTGAGGCACCTGAATCCTCGGCGACGAAGACGTGGCGACCGGGCGGGACCCGGCGCATCGTGGTGTTGACGTTGTTGTTGTTGTAGGCCGTCGTGGCGCCACGCAGCCGATGGGGATGCGCGGTCCGAGACCGCACGCGGTCCCGCCGGGGCGGTGGCGGTTGTCGTAACCGTGGGCGCGTCGCGCCCGAACGGCGGCACGCCGGCCGCCCGCCGCCGCCGGACCGCGCCCGGCGTGAGCGTAGCCCGCAGCGGCGACGCGTCGGCCGCGTCGATGGGCCCGCGGCTTCCGTGCCCACGGGCGCCGCGCCGTAGCGGTGCGCGCGGCGGAGACCGGAGCGGTCTCCGGCCCTCGGCGCCGCGCGCGGAGCTCCTCACGGTTGGTGAGGCGCATGAGATAGCCGTTCCCCGTGGCCCAGAAGCGGATTTCCAACCCGGCCGGGAGGGGGTCCGAGCTACCCATGCAGTAACGGGTACCACGGTACTTGGTGCGGATCACCATGAGGGAGTTGGCGGAATGACCTCAGGCGCTCGCTTGCCCCACGGTGGGCGCCAACTGTCGGTGCGGAATATGGTCCCGACACTAACCAGTAGATAGCGCCGTGGTCTATCCCTCAATGGTCGGTGCTAAACAACAAGTGACACAGAGGTTTTATCCTGGTTCCGGCCGAGGGGGCCGTACGTCCAGCAGAGGCGTGCTCGGGGCACTATATTACTTAGCACCGGGGGTGCTTGTAGTGGGGCAAATACAAGCAAGGCGGGAGAGAAAGCGTGGCTTCCAAGTCCCTGAAGGAGTGGCTGAAGATATTGTGGTAGAATGAGAATGAGTACGTGGTGTGGTGTGTAGAACTGAGTCTTCGTTCGTCTCTGTGTGTCTCCCCCGCGGGCCGGGGGTTCGCCTCCCCCTTTTATAGATCAAGGGGGGGCGGCGGAGTTACATGCACGCCGCGCTATCCGGGGCCTACGTGGGGGTGCACGTCGCGCTATGCGTAGAGTGGGCGGTCGTCCGGGCGATCCTCGCAGCCGATCCGGTCATCATGGCTCGACTTGTACCCGAACGGTGGCGGGGTTCGAGGGTAGGAGAGCAACCGATGGCGGTGATGTCCTCTCCGACAGGCTCGAGGGAGGTGCCGACGCAAGCTTGTACGGAGTACGTGGGGTGGCGCACCCGCGTTCCTTCCCAACGCGCTTCATGGGGCCGGAGTTGTTGCCACAGGGTCCGCGCGTGCGCCCGCACGCGCGCGGTACGGCGGCCACGCCGTTGCGGTCGGGGATGGCGGTCCACCGGCCCTAGCGCCTCCACATAACCTCGTAGGGTCACCGGGAAAGTGAAATCGAGGGTGCGCCGGCCGCCCTTCGAGGGTCCGGCGTGTTAGCCGTACGGTAGCGGGTGCGCGGTGTCACGGGGCGACACCGCCGTGCGCACGGTCCCTCTCCACGCGTGGTGGGGATGGGTTCCTCCCCGGGGAGTTGGTGCGGCGGCGCACCGGGCGCGAGCCCCGGCGCATGATGGCGCCATCCCCGAGGCGTCGGGCGTTAAATGCCCGGTGTACGGGGCGGGCGCACGCGTGAGGGGCACCCTCGAGCGTGGCGGACCCCCGCCGAGGGCGGGACGTACCCTCGAGCGGCGCGAGCCCGCCGAGGGAGGCGGCTGCCCCTCGAGCGGGCGACGCCCGCCCGAAGGGAGCGCGCATCCTCGAACGAGGCGGAGCCTCGTTCGAGGGGATCCTTACGTGGGCCGCCTCGATGGGCCGCTCGAGTCCCCCGTGGGCCGTGTCTCGCATGGTTAGGCTTAACGTATTTGGGTTTCGTTGCGGGCTTTAAGTGAGGTTTTCCCCATTGTTTAAGGGGACCCCTAGGGCAATCCCCGACAACCGTGACCGGGTGGGCCTCGAAGTAGTGGCGGAGCTTGCGACGCGCAAGGACTACCGCGTACAGCAACTTCTGGACCTGGGGGTAGCGCGTCTTCGTGTCTGACAGGACCTCGCTGATGTAATAGACCGGCCTCTCGTACAGCAAGGCATGCCCTTCCTCCGTGCGCTCCACGACGATCACGCACCGACCACCCGGGTGGTTGCGGCCACGTAGAGCTGGGGGGCTCGCCATCTCGTGGCGGCGTGAGGATCGGGGCGTGCGTCGAGACGCCTTCGCCTTGTCGAGTGCGTCCCGGGCCTCGGTGGTCCAAGAGAGAAGCGCTCGTGCTTCTTAAGCGAGGGGCGGTAGAGGGGCAGGCCCTTCTCACCGAGCCGCGAGATGAAGCGGCTCAAGGCGGCGAGGCACCCCAACACCTTCTGCACCCCTTTGAGGTCCCGGATCGGACCCATTCGTTCGAGGGCCGCGACCTTTTCAGGGTTGGCCTCGATCCCCCGCTGAGAGACAATGTATCCCAGGAGCATGCCTCGCGGCACTCCAAAGACACACTTTTCGGGGTTTAATTTGACCCCATTGGCCCGTAGGCAGTTGAACGCGACGTCAAGGTCACCAACCAGGTCGTCCGCCTTCCTGGTCTTTACGACGATGTCGTCTACATATGCTTCGACCGTCCGTCCGATGTGATCCCCAAAAACATGCTGCATGCAACGCTGATATGTTGCGCCCGCATTTCTGAGGCCAAACGGCATCGTGACGTAGCAGAACGTCCCGAACGGCGTGATGAACGAAGTCGCGAGCTGGTCGGACTCCTTCATTCTTATTTGATGGTATCCGGAGTAAGCATCAAGGAAGCAAAGCAATTCACACCCGGTAGTTGAATCAACGATCTGATCAATGCGTGGCAAAGGAAAAGGAACTTTAGGACATGCTTTATTAAGACTAGTGTAGTCTATACACATCCGCCACTTCCCATTCTTTTTCTTTACAAGCACGGGGTTTGCTAGCCACGTAGGGTGGAACACCTCCTTGATGAATCCGGCCTCGAGAAGCTTCCCGCAGCCTCCGCTCCGGTTGCCCGTCGCCGCTCCTCGTCGAAGCGGCGCGGCCCGTTCTTTGCACGGCGCGGGCGTTTGGCAGGATGTCAAGGGAGTGCTCGGCGACTTCCCTCGGGATGCCTGGCATATCCGAGGGGCTCCACGCGAAGATGCTCGGCGTTGGCGCGAGGAAGTCGACGAGCACCACTTCCTATTTGGGGTCGAGGGTGGGCCGACCCTCAACGCCTTGCCCTCGGGGGCGACGGGTCGAGGGGGACCCCCTTGGTTCGCTCCGCCGGCTTCGAAGGTGCCGGCGTGCTTGGTGGCGGGGGTCGAGGTCTTCGTTGACCATCTTCTCCGAGCGTGTTCACCGGCGCTTCGTCCCGGCGCGGCGCCTCTGCGTGCTCCACGCATTCGACGTCGCAGTCGAACGCGTGCTCGATGGATGACCCGACGGCGATGACGCCGTTTGGTCCCGACATCTTCATCTTCAGGTAAGTGTAGTTGGGGACCGCCATGAATTTGGCGTAACAGGGTCGCCCAAGTATAGCGTGGTAGGCCCCCTTGAACCCCACCACCTCGAAGGTGAGGGTCTCCTTGCGGAAATTCTTTGGGGTGCCAAACCAAACCGCGCATCGATCTGCCCAAGGGGCCGGGACCTTGCTTGCCGGCGCGATGCCATGAAACGGCTTCGTGTCGGGCCGCAGCTCGGTCCAACCCGATCCCCATGAGGCGCAACGTATGCGCGTAGAGGATGTTGAGGCCGGCCGCCTCCGTCCATGAGGACCTTCGAGAACCGGCGTTCCCGATGATGGGATCAACCACCGGCGGGTGCGGCCCGGTTGGGGACGCGGTTCGGGTGGTCCTCCCGGGCCGAAGGTGATGGCATCCTCCGACCAATTGAGGAAGGACGGAGGAGCCCTCTCCCGCGGCGAGGACCTCGTCTTGCTCCTTCTTGCGCTGGCGGGTCGACATGTCGACGGTTGGCCCCCCAAAGATGAGGAACACATTTTCAACGGCGGGGAAGCGACCCGCATCGCCATCGCCCCCGTCTTTCTTGGCCTCTGCCTCCTTCGCGGCGGCACGGCCATAAAACTTCTTGAGCATATCGCACTGCTCAAGGGTGTGATTCACCGGAGTCTTGTGGTAAGGACATGGCTTTTTCAGCATGTCGTCGAACACCCCCGGGCCTCGAGGGGCCGGTCGAGGGCCCCGTCGGCCGGGTCGGCGGCGAGGGCCTCGGCATTGCCGCCGTCGCGCCCTCGCTCGTGCGCCTCGCGCGCGCTTCTTCCCCCTTCTTGCCCCGCTTGTCGTTGCGGTGCGGCTCCTTGGATTTGCTGCCCTCCGCGGGCGCATCCTCCGAGCGCTTGCCCTTCTTGCGTCGAAGATCGCCCCCACGGCCTCCTCACGGAGGCGAAGCCGGTGGCGATGTCGACCGCCTCGTTGGAGTCCGCGGGCGGGGCTGCGTCCCCGATTCCGCACGAGGTCCGGCACGTGGTGCCCTCGAGGAAGGCGTGCACGATCTCGGATCGCGCCACGCCGGGGAGCTTTCCGTGCGGCGCTTGGAGAAGCGCCGTATGAAGTCCCGCCGCGACTCGCCAGGGCTTTTGCGTGCGGGGAGCGCGAGGTCCCGGGGAGTTCCCAAAGCGCACGTACGTGCCACCGAAATTGCCCACAAACGTGTGGACCGAGGTCGTCCCAATGTGGATTTGGCTAGCGGGGCAAGTGCTCGAGCCATGTCGGCCGCGTCGCCGAGGTGCGGGGGCAAGTTGCGGATGATGACCTCGTTGGCCGGTGGCCCCCGCCCGCTGGCAAGCCAAGCGGTAGTCGTTAAGCCACACGCGGGGGTCCGTCTCCCCGTTGTACTTGACGATGGTCGAGGGTTGGCGGAAGCGTTGGGGGAACGCCGCCGCGCGGATCTCCCGCCGAACACACGGGTGCCGGGGGCTTCGGCGTCGGGGAGCGGTCCTCACCGCTGTCGTAGCGTCCACCCCTTCGAGGGTGGTAGCCCCTTGCTGCTCGGGCATCCGCCCTGCTCGTGCGCCTGGCGTTAATAACGTTGCGGGCGTCTCCATCCAGCGCCCTGCGTGCGTCAAGGAGCCGCTCCTTGGCTGGCATGCGCCCTTGGTCGGTGGGTTCCCCGCCGGTCCCCCTGCGTGCACGGAGGTTTCGCCTCCCGGTGCGGCTTCGTCGCCCCGCGCGTCTCCCTGTTGGCGGATGTGCGAGGCTGATCTCTCGGCCTGCTGGACGGCCACTTGCTCGATGAGAGTTTGCACCTCGCGGTGCGGGTCTCGAGCCTCGGGGGTTGAGGGTGCGGCATGGCACGCGGCGGCGTCGCGGCGGCGATGAGCTTTGGGCTCGCCGGCGGGGGCGCATCCGCGTTGTCGACGTTGGGGACGGTGTTGATGCGGTCGCGGACACGTCCGGCCCGGCTCCCGCGCGCGTTCGCCGCGCGCGGAGGCTTCCCCCTCGCCATTGAGGGCGCGGAGCGACCGCGCCGTCCGTGTTCCTCCGCCGGCTTTGCCTCGAGCTCGCGGGCTTGGGCCGGCTGCGCGTCGGCGTCGGCCCCGGCGGGGAGCGCTTGGCCCCGCGGCCATGCGCGCGGCGATCCCTGGGCGCGGGGTGATCTCCCCATCTCCGGCGCCGCCGCGCGCCGGCGGCGCTGGCGGGTCGTTGGTGATGACGGCGTAACACTCCCGTGCGGGGTCGTAGCTCCGGTGCGGTGAGTCATCGGAACGACCAAACCGGTGGTCCGCGGCGTCGAGGAAACGCCGAACGCGGCCCCGGATCCGCACGCCGGAGAAGTCCCATTCCGCGTACCCGTGGCGGTTGGCGGGTGGCAACGCGTCGATGGAGCCTAGGGACGACTCGTCGGCCATTGAGGCGCGGGATCCCTAGCGACGAAGACGTGGCGGCCGGGCGGGACCGGCGCATCGTGGTGTTGACGTTGTTGTTGTAGGCCGAGGTGGCGCCACGCGGCCCGATGGGGACGCGCGGTCCGGAGACCGCGCGCGCGGTCCGCCGGGGGCGGTGGCGGTTGTCGTAACGGTGGGCGCGCCGTGCCGAGCGGCGGCGCGTCCGACCCGCCGCCGCTCGGACCGCGCCCGGCGCGAACGTAGCCCGCAGCGGTGGCGGCGTCGCGGCGTCGATGGACCGCGGCATCCGTGCCGCGGGCGCTGCGCGCTCGTGGTGGTGCGCGCGGCGGAGACCGGAGCGGACTCGGCCGACGGCTTGCGCGCGGAGCTCCTCACGGTTGGTGAGGCGCATGAGATAGCCGTTCCCCGTGGCACGAAAGTTCGGGTCCCCCGAAACGGATTTTGAACCGGCCCGGGAGGGGGTCCGAGCTACCCATGCGGTGGCGGGTACCACGGTACTCGGTGCGGATCACCATGGAGGGAGTTGGCGGAATGACCTCGGGCGCTCGCGAGCCCCACGGTGGGCGCCAGCGTCGGTGCGGAATATGGTCCCGACACTAACCGGTAGATAGCGCCGTGGTCTATCCCTCAATGGTCGATGCTAAGTAACAAGTGACACGAGAGATTTTATCCTCGGTTCGGCCGAGGGGGTCGTACGTCCGGCGAGGCGTGCTCGGGGCACTATATTACTTAGCACCGGGGGTGCTTGTAGTGGGGCTAATACAAGCAAGGCGGGAGAGGAAGCGTGGTTTCCAAGTCCCTGGAGGAGTGGCTGAAGATATTGTGGGAGAATGAGTATGAGTACGTGGTGTGTGGTGTTGAATCTCTGTTCGTCCGTCTCGTCCCCGCGGCTGGGGGTTCGCCCCCCCTTTATAGATCAAGGGGGCGGCGGGTTACATGCGCGCCGCGCTATCTAGCTACGTGGGGGAGCACGTCGTGCTACGCTGTAGAGTGGGCGGCCGTCCGGACGATCTCCGCAGCGATCTGGCCATGATGGCCTGCCTCGTACCCGAACGGTGGCGGTTCGAGGGTAGGAGGGCGGCGGATGGTGGTGGCGTCCTCGATAGGCTTCGAGGGAGGTGCGACGCCGGCTTGTACGGGGCACGGGAGTAGGTAGAACGGCGTCCCTTCCCAACGCGCTTCACGGTGTTGGAGTGGTCGCTACGGCGCACGGCGTGCACGCGCGCGCGGGGGGCGGTGACCATGCTTGTTACGGTGGCGGGATGGCGATCCACGGCCTAGCATCTCCACCTAACCCCGTAGGGTCACAAGAAAGTAAATCGAGGGTGCGCCGGCCCCCCTTCGAGGGTCGGGCGCGTTAGCCGTACTAGAGTGGGCGCGCGGTGTCACGGGGCGACACCGGCCGTGCGCACGCGTCCCTCCCCACGGTGGTGGGGATGGGCTCCCTCCACGGGGAGTTGGTGCGGCGGCACCGGGCGCGAGCCCCGGCGCATGATGGCGCCGCCCCGCTCGTGTCGGGCGTTAAATGCCCGTGTACGGGGCCCGGCGCACGCGTGGGGGCGCCCTCGAGCGTGGCGGGCCCCGGCCAAGGGCGGGATGTGCCCTCGAGCGAGGCGAGACCCGCTCGATGGAGAGTGAGCCCTTCGAGCGGGCGGAGCCCCGCTCGAGGGAAGTGTTGCCGGTGGAACGGGGCGGAGCCGCCCGAGGGGGAGTGCGCCCTCGAGCGAGGCGGAGCTTGCTCGAGGGACTTCTAAGAGGGCCGTCTTGGTGGGCCGTCGGGGTCCCTGCGGCGTGGGCCGTGTCTGCATGGTTAGGCACCTGCATGGTTAGGCTTAGTGTGTTTTGGTGTTGTTGCGGGTTTTAAGTGAGGATTTCCCCGTTGTTTAAGGGGACCCCTGGGGCTATCCCCGACACAACTTGTTTATAGGACATCGTACACACCACCCCGCCGAGAGTGGGGATAGGGCCGTGTTGAGCTCGGCAAGTGCGGAACCATACCTGCCTAGGAAGGATAGAGGGTATCTGTGGGGGAGCGGTGGAGGTGAGACCACCCTCTCAGAGCGTCTCCCGTGTGGCCACACGGGAGCATTTCCCACGGTCCGGTGCTTTGTGCTCCCTTGCGGAGGGGACCGCTTTGAGGGCCGGATGCGGGGGTGGGTTCGTGACTACCGAGAGTTCGCCGGTAGGATGGGCTCGGTCGGCCGTACACCGGTCGGGTACCATTCCGGGATGGGTACAGGTGTACACACTCTGCAGAGTTCTTCGATCTATAGCTATAGCCGCGTCCTCGGTTATGGACACTGCCTAGAAGACATGTTTGTTCCTCATGCTTTGGGATTTCTACCTTCCCCCTATAGGTGAGTGTGTGGTGAGCCGTGGTTGCAGCCGGTTAGAGGAGAGAGGCTCCATCTACCTCGTTGATCCGGTTGTAATCATTGAGGTGCGAGGAGAGGAAGTTCTCGCATCGACCCTAGACAGGAGTAGGAGGTGGAGACGGGTCTCCTGGGTAACCAGGTGATTCCGAGCTGTGTTGAGAGACTTGGGTTCTGGGTTATTGATGGAGATACCTTGCTTATACTCTGCTGCTGCTGCTCAGGAAACCAAAGCTGCTTCCTTGTCTACTTTCTTTTCCCTTTAGATGTTAGGCCACTTAAAGCTGCATACAGTTGGTGACGTGCACCTATCCCACTCCTTGGGGATAGACTTTGGGTGTGCAGGTTATGAGTCTGAGTTCGACTGCAACGCCGACGGATGGTACGACTGAGGGATACGTCGCTTCACTCGAGTTTGCCTGTGGCGGGAAGAATAAAGATGGAGACCCTTCTGAGAAGATAACTACCGTTGCGTAGAATTTTCACTCTGATTCAGCCAAGAGGCTTGTATTGATGTACTCCATAATGGACTTGTAATACATTCATGTACTATTAACTTTATGTGATGCGATGTGTGACTTTGTGTATTTATCTGTGAGACGTTCTGTACGCAATAGCCACTAATCCAGGGACTATCACGAAGGTACAGGGATTCGGATTTTCTATGAAAATCTGGGGTTTTACAGGTGGTACCAGAGCCATGCTTGACCATAGCACGTATCCCTAGGAAAGGTCGATAGAGATAGGACTCTATACGCTCTACCTTTATAGTTATACCCTTGAGCTATGTTATAAAACTCGTTCCCTCTTTGAAAACTTCTTACTCACATGCGCTGACAGAAATTTCTTGCGTTTCACAGGAGATGGAGCACCAGGTCGCGGAGATCACCCCCGAGACGTGCGGGCGGGATGCCCTCGGATGGAGAGGGCCCTTCTCAGGCTTGGAGTCCCTCCGACCTACGTCACGTACCGCGCCGAGTACATACCCGCCATGACTTGGCGGATGGTGCTCGCACGGTCGGCCGTGCTCTCTGACCCGAGCCTCCCCGGTTTCAAGGGAGAGGGTGCCTTTCGCGTTGCTCTCACCGTCGCGACCGCGGCGGACGTCGCCGCCGCCGGCACGCGGGGCTGCCTTCTCGCACAGTACCGCACCTCCTTCGAGTCCGGGACTTTTCGGCTGCTACCCCGGGACTACTGGCACCTCGCACCGCTCGTGGACGGAGTTCCTTCGTACGAGGGGATCTAGGACGACGTCAACGCTGCTCCCTTCCGCGAGTCCGACGAGACCCTGGTGGAGACCGCCAGCTACTTGGTCGACCTCGACAAGTATGCACGTCGGCTGGAGGATGAGTCACGTACCCTCTACGGCCAGGTCAGGGAAGCCACCATCGACGCCCTCCAGTACCAGCCCCGCTGTGCCGAGCTGGAGAGAGAGAACACCGCTCTACGCCACTGTGTTCGCCAGCTCGAGCTGAGCCTCGACCGCGCGACCCCGCGTCTGCTTGCGGTCGGAGAGGGAGAGAGTGGACACCGGGGAGGAGATGCGCACGCCAAGAAGGACTGCGCGGGGGCGACGGCGAGTCGAACGGTGAAGGACAAGCTCGAGCGCAAGGACGACACCGCTCACGGTACGCGCTCACCTGCTCGGGTGTGAGCGGCTCAAGGTGGAGAAGGCCGGAGAAGAGCCGAGCGGACAACATCGCCAACATCGCGTGGCTCACGCGTACGGCCATCTACCCGAGAGACAAGGCCGAGAGGCCGAGGAGGACTTGGGAGGGGACGCCGACTCGCTTCGCGTGGACGAGCTCTTCGAGCTCAACGGAGAGCTACCCCCCGAGTCTCGGCGTGAGATCCGCACCGAGACCTTCGAGCCGCACCAATCACGCCTCAAGCTTCACCTGTGCCCGATGGCCGTCTCGCCGACCCCCGTCGAGACCGAGGAGGTTCGAGAGGCTCACGCCTTGGTGTCCGGATCTTTCCGCCGGACTACCCCACCGAGGACCGCTACTGTCACGTACCGAGGGGCACGCACCGAGTAGAGAGGGCCGAGCGAGGGGCATGACCTAGTATTGTGCTAGTAGTTTCCATGAGTTGTTCCATGCAGCCGCGAGCATGTTCGGTGCACGAAGAGAGTCATGCCACACCATGTAGACACTACCCTTTTGAGATTGTACCGATGTATTAGATCGTTGACTTGTTGCTGCTACCCCAAGGTCTGAGTCAGCCTCAGGGGAGCAAGTGTATTATTCATGTTTGATGTGTGCTTGGATCTTAATGGTGTTATTTGTGTCTTAATGCTTCTTCCCCTTGAGTGTAGGTTATACTTAGAACTATTTTCTTGATTGCTAAAGACTCATGTGTGAGTTGGTGAGTGACGTGTGTAAACTTTTACCTTTTCCTTATGATTTTAGAAGGATGTCAATCCGCCGCTCCAACTGGCTGATAGCCCGCCTCGAGGAGGCAGCTGCTGAGGAAGAAGCCCAGCAGGGGCGTGGACGCAGGCGTGGCCGTGGGCGCCCACCCCTGCGTGGAGGAGCTTTGGGAGCTAGGGCCCGAGGTGACGGAGCACCAACACCACCGCCCGAGAACCCTGAAGCCGAGGTTGAGCAAGGAGTGGCCGAGCAAGGCCAACCTGAGCCGGACCAGCCACCACCACCTCCACCTAACTTGGTGGAAGTGATGGCGCTCCAGACTCAGCTGATGCAGAGAATGGCGGAAGCCATGGAGCACCGTGGCAACGGTGGGAACCGCGTCGCTCGCGGGGCGAGGGACCTCACGAGGAAGATCGAGAGGTTCATCCGCTCGAAGGCCCCCACCTTCAGCTACTCGGATGACCCGCTCGAGGCCGACGGCCGGGCCGAGGATGATCGAGACCAAGCTCTACCTCACCGTCTGCTCCGACGAGGAGTGCGTCGCTATCGCCGCGCACCAGCTGGAGGGTCCTGCCAAGGCATGGTGGGACAACTACACTGCCACCCACCCGAACCCAGCTTTCATCACCTGGCTGGAGTTCTGCGAGGCGTTCCGCGAGTAGTACCTCCCTGATGAGCTGCTGGTCCAGAAGGCGCAGGAGTTCCGCACCATGACTCAGGGTGCGATGAGGGTCGAGGAGTACGAGTGTCACTTCATGAAGATGATGCGGTACGCCCCCGACGACACCAACACCGACCAGAAAGCAGCAGTTCTGGTTCCCGCGAGGCCTCCACCATGGCCTTCGCCAGGCGCTGAAGGCAAGTGAGCACAAGTCCCTTCGCCATCTCGTCAACCACGCCATCGCGGTCGAGGATGAGAGGAGGGGCCACGAGGAACGTCTGAGGGGCAAGAAGAGGATGGGGGATCGGGACCAGCCTGACCGATCCTTCCAGAAGCCGAGGAGCGGACCGAGCAACATGCTGAGGGGGAGCTACCGCCCGGGGCACAACCAGCCTGGGCGTGGCTTCGGAGGAAGTGGACGTAGCCCGTTCCCCGGAGGGAGGAACCCCGGCTACCCCCAGCAGACTGGAGGCTACACTCGTGCTCCACCGAGCACCGCGAGACCCGCCGCAGGAGGCTTCACCGTCACCTGCTTCGCGTGTGGCAAGCCAGGCCACAAGTCCTTCGAGTGCCCCGACAAGAAGACCGCTGCCACCCCCGCGAGGGCACCTGCTCCAGGAGGCCGACCTCCTCGAGCCGCGCCACCCCGGCCACCCGCCGTGGGAGGGCCGAACCACCTCACCGAGGAGGAGGGCGACGACGCCCCCGACGTCGTGATCGGTAAGTTTTTAGTTTGTGGTACTTCTGCTCTGGTTCTCTTCGACACTGGTGCAACCGGGTTGTATATTACCTCTCGGTTCGTGAGTAAACTCTCCCTCCCTACAACCACCCGATCGATGCCCATTATCACGAGCTCTCCGCTCGGGGATATCCGATGCACCCCCGTTTGTGCAAAGGAGTGGAAGTGGTCATCCAAGATCACACATTCTATGGGGATGCGGCCGTGCTGCCTTCCCATGGTATCGACGTGATGCGGGAATGGATTGGATCACTTGCCCACAAAGATGTCATCTCCACTTTGCCGAGACTTGTAACTCTAGTGCACCACGACGGGCGAGAGTTACCTTCGAGCCGATGAAGTCTCGAGACATACGGCGGTGTACGGCCTTCACACGAAGGCCATATCGGACGTCTTTGGTAGTCCGTGAGTATGAGGATGTGTTCCCGAGAGGAGTTGCCGGGTTGCCTCCCCGATCGTGATGTGGAGTTTGTGATTAACTTGGTGCGGGAACGGCGCCGATAGCCCGAGTCCGTACCGTATGGCGAGAGGTTGAGCTGAAACTGTTGAAGGCGAGCTAGACTCACTACTCGAGAAAGGGTTCATTCGACCAAGTGCTTCACCCTGGGGTTCACCGGCACTATTCGTTCCGAAGAAGGATGGAACTCAACGCCTGTGCGTCGACTACCGTGCCCTGAACGCGGTAACCATCAAGAACAAATACCCACTGCCCAGAATCGATGGTCTGATGGATCAGCTAAGGCAAGCCAAGTACTTCAGCAAGATTGATCTCCGGTCGGGTTATCACCAGATGAAGATTCGACCAGAGGACATCCATAAAACGGCGTTCGTAACCAGGTATGGGCAGTACGAGTACACAGTCGTGTCGTTTGGCCTGACCAATGCCCCGGCATACTTCATGAACATGATGAACAAGGTCTTCATGGATGAGTTGGACAAGTGTGTCGTCGTCTTCATCGACGATATCTTGGTCTACTCCCGAACGACGAGAAGAGCACGAGGAGCACACGAGGATCGTGTTGGGGAAGCTCAGGCAGCATCAGTTGTACGCCAAGTTCAGCAAGTGTGAGTTCTGGATGGAGGAAGTTGCATTTCTGGGTCATGTGTTGTCAGCCAAAGGAGTTGCCGTAGACCCGAGCAAGATTGAGGCAGTGTCCAAGTGGCAGTCACCGAAGTCCGTGACAGAGATCCGCAGTTTTCTTGGTTTGGCCGGATACTACCGCCGGTTCATCGAGAACTTCTCGAAGATCGCCTAGCCCATGACAGAACTGTTGAAGAGCAACACGCCGTATGTGTGGTCGGACAAGTGTGAAGCCAGCTTCCAGGAGCTCAAGACTCGTCTCACCACTACGCCGGTCCCCGACCACCGCCCGATGCGAGCAAGGACTTCGTGGTGTACTATGACGCGTCGAGGCAAGGACTCGGCTGCGTGTTGATGCAAGGAGGCAAGGTGGTGGCCTACGCCTCGCGACAGCTAAGGAAGCATGAGGAGAACTACCCTACACACGACCTCGAGCTAGACGCTGTCATTCACGCCTTGAAGATATGGAGGCACTATCTGATGGGAAACAAGTGCGACATCTATACTGATCACAAGAGCCTGAAGTATATCTTCACCCAGTCTGAATTGAACACGAGGCAAAGGAGATGGCTAGAGCTGATCAAGGACTACGACACGAACATTCACTACCACCCCGGTAAGGCAAACGTCGTAGCCGACGCTTTGAGCCGCAAGCACTACGCAATAACTTTGATGGTGCGAGAGGAACAACCGACCTTGCATGAAGAGCTGGAGAAGGGCGAGTTTGGAGATAGTAGAAGAGGGGCGGTTAAATGAGTTGCGGGTGAAATACACACTCGAAGACCAAATCCGTCAAGCTCGGAAGGAGTGCCCGAGAGATTCAAGAGGTAAAGCGCCCGATGGAGAGTGGCAAAGCAGCTGACTATCGCCTCGATGAACAGGGTACACTGTGGCTGAAGGACCGCATCTGCGTACCTCAGAACAAGGAAATTCGGGACTCGATCCTTAAAGAGGCCCACGATTCTCGATACTCGATCCACTCTGGCTGTACCAAGATGTATAAAGACTTGAAGGTACGGTTCTGGTGGGAAAAGATGAGGAAAGATATTGCAGAGTACGTCGCTCGATGCAACACGTGTCAGCGAGTGAAGGCCGAACACCAGAGGCCTGCCGGACTGCTACAACCACTCGAGATACCCACATGGAAATGGGACGACATCAGTATGGACTTCATCGTGGGTTTGCCGCGCACGCAGAAAGGAAATGACTCTATTTGGGTGATTGTTGATCGATTAACCAAGGTAGCACACTTCTTGCCCGTGAAGACGAACTACAGCGTGAGCCGACTTGCAGAGCTGTATGTGGACCACATCTTAAAGCTTCATGGAGCTCCGAGGAGCATTGTGTCAGACAGAGGGCCTCAGTTCACTGCCCAGTTCTGGAAGAGTTTGCATGCTTCCATGGGCACCAAGCTGAACTACAGCACAACATTCCACCCCCAGACCAATGGTCAGACAAGGAGGGTGAATCAAGTCCTAGAAGACTTGCTGAGGGCGTGTGTGTTGACCTATGGGACCGATTGGGAAAAGAGTCTATCCTATGCCGAGTTCTCGTACAACAATGGCTACCAGGCCAGCCTGAAGATGGCTCCTTTCAAAGCCCTGTACGGCAGAAAGTGTCGGACACCATTGATGTGGTCCGAGGTGGGGGAACGAACCTTTTTCGGTCCCGCCGCCATTGTTGAGGCCGAAGAAAATGTCGCCAAGGTCAGGGAGAACCTGAAGATAGCTCAGAGCAGGCAGAAGAGCTACGCCGACCCGAAACGGAGAGATGTCTCGTTTGAAGTGGGGGATCACGTCTACTTGAAGGTGCCACCCCTTCGAGGTACGAAGAGATTTCACATCAGGGGGAAACTATCCCCTAGGTACGTTGGCCCCTACCCTATTGTGAATAGGGTCGGGAAGGTGGCTTATCAACTCGAGCTACCCCCGAAACTTACCGGAGTGCATCCGGTGTTCCATGTATCCCAACTTCGGAAGTGTGTGGTCGTCGAGAAGAGGGTGCCCGCTCAGGGCACTCGACGTCCAGGAAACCCTGGAGTACTTGGAGTACCCGGTTCAGATCCTGGACTGGGCGGAGAAGTCGACCAGGAACTCCACCACGCGCTTCTGCAAGGTGCTATGGAGTAATCACTCCGAGCGCGAAGCCACGTGGGAGAAGGAGTCCGCGTTGAGGGAGAAATACCCTCATCTCTTCGAAACGGAGGTAACTTCTTAATCTCGGGGACGAGATTCTTGTGAGGGGGGAGTTCTGTAACATCCTTGAATTTGCGTGTATGTAAAAATTAGAGATTTCAAAAACTTGCTGTGAATTTGTGTGCTCATGAAATCGAATAAGGATGTCTTCCGTTTCCCCTTCCCTGATTCCTAGATTTAATTTAATTCGACCAATGACCTTAGGACTTATAAAATGCTAGTGTGAGAATTTGGATCTTCATTTGAGTTTTATTTGGGATTTTATTTGTGTGGATTCAAATTTGAATTGAAATTCAAATTTGATTCAATGTAATAGCCTAAGGGAAAAATGGGAAATGTCACTGTACACAGCGGGCCGCCAACCTCCCTTTCCACCCACGGCCGCTTTCGGCCCATCGGCCGCTCGGCCAACCGCCGCGCCGCCCGCCTACCGCGCGCGCCCGTCGCTCGCTTGCCAAGTGGGGGCCGCCTTGCGTCACGCCGACGTCATCGTCGTCATCCTTCCTCTTTACCGCTTTGGGCGACGCCGGCGCCAAAGCGATGGCCGCGCCGGTCATGGCCGCCGTCGCGACGCGCCCGCGGCCTCCCGGCGCATCCTGCCGTCCACGTACACCCCGCGCTCCCGCCGCTATAAGAAGCCGCCGCCGCCACCCATGGCTCTCCCAACCCCTAGCCGCCTCGGGGGATCCGGTCCCCGCCCACCTACCCGGAAGCGGAGGAGAAGGAGAAGGGGGAAGAGGGAGGAGCACGGAGGCGCCGGAGCGACACCATCCGCCGCGAAGCCCGAGCCGCCCGCGAGGAGCCGGGACCCGCGGGAGCCACGCATGCTCGCGACCCCCGCTTCCTCGGCTTCCTCTACGTCGCGTCGACCATCCGCTTCCCCTACCGGCGCCGCCTCCTTCCTCGTCACCGCGTCGCACACCTCTTCACCGACGCCTTCACCACGGGTCCCCTTGGACCATCGGTGAGCACCGCGTTCCCCCTTTTCCCCGCGGATGCGCGGCCTTCGAGCCGAGGCGGAACGTTCGCGCCACCGCGCCGCCGCGCCGGCCGTGGTGATGCCGGCCATCGAGCCGGCCGGGTTTCAATCTTCCGCGGTGCCGCCACCTTCGTCGACGCGCGCGCCACCCGCCTAGCCTCTCCCCTCTTGCGGTAGGACGCCGCCACCGTTCGGTCGCCGCCGCGCGTGTCGGTGCGCCCGCGTCGCGTCCGCGTCGCGTGCGTGTCCGCGCGTGCGCCGTGCGGGCCACGACGCTCGCAAGCGTGCACCCCGGCACGCGTGCGCCATAGCCTTGAAGGCAAGGCCGGGCCTTTGGCCCCTTTTTCGTGCCTCCGCCCGGTGCTCGCCGTGCTCGCCGCCGGTGCATAGGACGGCCGCACCGCCGTGACCTCGCCGTGGCCATGTGAGACGCGCGCACGGTCGCCAAAGGAAGGAACACCGTGTCCTCGGTCGCCCCGAACACCGCGTCGTGCACCCCCGTCGCGTTCGCGCTACCCAACCACGGGCGCCGCGCTCGCCGCCACCCATGGTGTCAAACCGGGCTCCCGCCGTGAACGCCGCCGCGACACCCCGTCGCGACCCCAACCCCCGCGCTCGGCCGCACGGGCGCGCCGCGCGCGTGCACACCCCCGCGCACGCGCGTCCCCCCTCGCGCGCCGAGCCCCGCGCGAGTTGGGTTTCCGGCGCCGCCGCCGCGCCGCCGCCGCGCCCACGCCGGCGATGGCCGCGCGCAACGCCCACCAACCCGTCCTAGCGCCCTCCGAGCCCAGCAACCCGAGGAAACCCACGTAGGCACACCTTGTTGACCAGTCGCCCGAGCGCCGTGGGACTCGTCGCCGGCGATGTCAAACCGCGCCGCCGATGCCTTGCGGGCATTAGATCGAACACCTAGGACACCGCCGCATACACCGGGCTGGGCGATGCACGGTTGGTCACATGCCGGCGTGGCCACAGCCAATCCGCCCGGATCCGCTGCGGCCAGCCAACCCGTCCGCAGCCACACGCGCGCCCACACCACACCCGGCCGCACCGGCCGCCGGGGGGATCTCCTGCGGGCGGCCGATGGCCCGGCCGCGCGCGGCGCGGGCGCGAGGGATCCCGCCGCACCCGCGATCCGGGGGATCCCGTGCGGCCCGCCCCGTTAAGGAAGGGTTTTTAATTTATTTAAATTCCGGAAAATAGTTTTTCCCTCGATAAATCCTAGAAAATCCATTTTAACTCCAAAAATTATAGAACCTCTTCCGAAAAATTTCTAAAATCTTAAACTCGGGTTGGATTGGTGTTTGCTCTCTTTTGGTTCTTCAATGCTCTTATTTGGATTTAAATTGCATTAGGACCGCTATTTATTTTTCCTTTCGCGCTATTAGGAGCGGCGGGAGCCGGAGAGCCGAGCCGGGGAGTACGACTACGCCGACGACTTCGCTGCGGAGGACTACCCGACCCCAGGTTCACGCCCGACTGATTCTGAAATACCCATTAGGCATTGCTAAGTAGTATTACTAGTGCTTTACTTTATATATGCATGTTGATGAACCTTGCACTGCCTCTTTGTTTACCCTGTACTTGATTGTCCTACTACCACTGTATATATATGTTTATGTGAGCGTGTACATACGCCGAGCTTCGCGATGCATGTGTTGCGATGGGAATAGTGGTTCTTGGCGTGTGTGGGGTAAAAACCGGCAGGAGAAGGCGTTTTGGGTACTTTGGCGGGGGTGAGCTCGAAACAACCGATCTGGGATCGGGGATAGGGGTGCACTCCTCAGTGCACCCCTCCTGTTACGGTTTTTGGAGCCTAGGTGTTGGGGTTTTACGTGCGCTTGGAGGACATGAGCTCGCCCCCGGTGCGAAACCGAGTGGATCAACTTGTTTATAGGACATCGTACACACCACCCCGCCGAGAGTGGGGATAGGGCCGTGTTGAGCTCGGCAAGTGCGGAACTATACTGCCTAGGAAGGATAGAGGGTATACGTGGGGGAGCGGTGGAGGTGAGACCACCCTCTCGGAGCGTCTCCCGTGTGGCCACACTTGGAGCATTTCACGGTTCGGTCTTTGTCCTCGGTGCGGAGGGGACCGCTTTGAGGGCCGGATGCAGGGTGGGTTCGTGACTACCGAGAGTTCGCCGGTAGGATGGGCTCGGTCGGTCGTACACCGGTCGGGTACCATTCCGGGATGGGTACAGGTGTACACACTCTGCAGAGTTGTATGATCTATAGCTATAGCCGCGTCCTCGGTTATGGACACTGCCTAGAAGACATGTTTGTTGCTCATGCTTTGGGATTTCTACCTTCCCCCTATAGGTGAGTGTGTGCTGAGCCGTGGTTGCAGCCGGTTAGAGGAGAGAGGCTCCATCTACCTCGTCGATCCGGTTGTAATCATTGAGGTGCGAGGAGAGGAAGTTCTCGCATCGACCCTAGACAGGAGTAGGAGGTGGAGACGGGTCTCCTGGGTAACCAGGTGATTCCGAGCTGTGTTGAGAGACTTGGGTTCTGGGTTATTGATGGAGATACCTTGCTTATACTCTGCTGCTGCTGCTCAGGAAACCAAAGCCGCTTCCTTGTCTACTTTCTTTTCCCTTTAGATGTTAGGCCACTTAAAGCTGCATACAGTTGGTGACGTGGACCTATCCCACTCCTTGGGGATAGACTTTGGGTGTGCAGGTTATGAGTCCGAGTTCGACTGCAACGCCGACGGATGGTACGACTGAGGGATACGTCGCTTCGCTCGAGTTTGCCCGTGGCGGGAAGAATAAAGATGGAGACCCTTCTGAGAAGATAGCTACTGTTGCGTAGAATTTTCACTCTGATTCAGCCAAGAGGCTTGTATTGATGTACTCCTTAATGGACTTGTAATGCATTCATGTACTATTAACTTTATGTGATGCGATGTGTGACTTTGTGTATTTATCTGTGAGACGTTCTGTACGCGATAGCCACTGATCCAGGGACTATCACGAAGGTACAGGGATTCAGATTTTCTATGAAAATCCGGGGTTTTACAGTTGAGTACCCATCTGACATATGTTGTCTGTGCAGGACGTCGCAAAGAGGTCCCGCGAGAAGTCCAGCATGCTTCAAGGCTTCGGCAACGCAGTGCTTCGGGCCGAGGCGCTGGAGGACCAACTCGTGAAGTCCGAAAGCACGCCGCCGCGATGCGGCCAAAGGCCGGACGCGGCCTTCACCAAGTACCATAACGACATCCAGGAGATGCAGGTGAAGGGCGACGACTTGGTGCGAAAGAACAAGTCGCTTCGCAACAAGAACAAAGGTACACCACTTGACTTGATGAGTACTTGTTGGAGGTCGAGAGGTAGTCTAACCCGCTATGCCTTGTTGTTTGCAGAGCTTGAGGTTCAGGTAGAACAGTTGAAGACTTCAGAGACGGATCTGAAGAATCTCTTCTACCGGGAGCAGGAGGCCCGCCAGGTACTCGAGTTAGATTGTAAGGAGCTTGCCTACGAGTGCGACAAGCACATGGAGCCCCGTATTGCATCAGACCGTGACCTCGTCAACTACTACAAATCATTGCAGAAGCTGAACGAGGATTGCGAGAAGCTGCGGGCCCAGCTGAAAGAGCTTGAAGAAGCCGCACTCCCCATCGCGAGGCTGCTGGTGCCTCACCCTGGCGGTCCCAAGATAGCGCCACTGGTGGATCGACTGAAGGAAGCCCCCAGCCGGCTGGCGGCCTATGTGAAGCATCTGGCGAAGTCGATCCCGAACCAGGTGCTGGCCTTCATGAAGTCGTACTTCCCGAAGGCTCCCATAGATGTAGTCGCCGGTGGACTAGCCACCAATTGTACCGACGAGCAATATGCGGAGCTGCTGGAGCAGATGGCGCCCATTGCGGATCAAGTCGCCGACAAGCTTAATCTACAGTAGTCCTGTAATAGTTAGCTCATAGCAGTAGATGTTCAAAAACAATTGTAATTGTTTAAGTATTAATGAAGAAAAGTTCCATCAATGAGTACTCGTTGCCGCGATCTTGGAGTGCGGAGTCTCATCGTGGAGTTGTTGCGAGTAGTTGTACTCGGCAGTAGTCCCGTTGAGGGAAGCAGACAGTAAAGCAGTTGATGATCAATCAAACTTTATTACTGAAGAAGTACACCTGGATGGCCAGGGCCGCAGTTACAGAGTAGTCGCCAGGACCCAGAGGCCGCCTACGGCTAAGTGGTGCTAGGGCGAGTAGCCGCTTACAGCAATAGATCCGTAAGTAGCCATATAGGCTGGATATTGGTCTCTCAGTAGACCGCTGCTAGAGTCCTTTATCGCTCGTCGCAGCCCAGGATCCGTAGGTAGCCGCGTGGGCTGGATTCTGGAGAAGAGTAGTCCGGAGACTGGTGCCTGGACCCGGAGGCCGCTTACAGCAAAGAAGTAGTTCGGAGACTAGAGCCCGGACCCGGAGGCCGCTTACGGCGGAGGGGTCTTGATGTAGTCGCGTAGACTTGAGCCCCCAGGGTAGTTGTGTAGACTAAGCGTAGAACCGACAGAGCTGGTCGACGTTCCACGAGTTGTTGACGTCTTCGCCTTCAAGTGTCTGGAGGCGGTAGGA
This sequence comes from Cenchrus americanus, assembly GCA_947561735.1. NCBI lineage: Eukaryota > Viridiplantae > Streptophyta > Magnoliopsida > Poales > Poaceae > Cenchrus > Cenchrus americanus. The sequence continues at coordinate 202,543,584 of OX387240.1, forward strand.
GCCCGGCCCAGTCACCTTTGCGACTGTGAAGGGACCTTCCCAGGGGGAGCTGAGCTTATGTAGTCCTTCCGTGTTTTGGATGTGACGGAGGACGAGATCGCCAACGTTGAAGGAGTGTTCCTTGACGTCGCGGTCGTGGTAGCGTCGGATACCCTCCAGGTACCTTGCTGATTGGGTGACGGCGGCGCAGCGAGCTTCTTCGAGCCCGTCGATGTCAACTCGTCTGCTGTCTTCCGAGACGCCTTCGTCGTAGTGCTCTACTGCTGGTGAATCCCATATGACATCAGCAGGGAGGATTGCTTCGGAGCCGTAGACCAGGAAGTAAGGGGATTGCCCCGTTGGCTTGGAGGGCTGAGTACGTAGCCCCCAGAGTGCATTGGGTAGTTCCTTGATCCACTTGCCTCCTTTAGAGTTAGCAGCGTCGTGTAGCCGCTTCTTGAGAGCGTCGAGCACCATCCCGTTGGCGCGCTCGACTTGTCCGTTGGCCCGAGGATGGGCAACTGAGACATATCGGACATCGATCCCGCTGTTCTCGCAGTACTCCCAGAACTGGTGGTTGTTGAAGTTGGAGCCCAAGTCTGTGATGATGCGGTGGGGTAGTCCGTAGCGATGCACGAGTTCATCCAAGAAGTCGAGTACTCTATCAGCCTTGGGGCAAGACCGACTTGACCTCGATCCACTTGGTGAACTTGTCGATGGCCACCAATACTCTGTTGAATCCACCTGGCGCAGTTGGCAGTGGCCCAATCATGTCGAGCCCCCAGCAAGCAAAGGGCCAGGTTGGCGGTATGGTGACTAGCTTGTAGGTCGGGACGTGTTCTTTGCTTGGCGAAGTATTGACATCCTTGGCACCTTCGATGAGTTCTTCGGTGTCGTCCCGAGCCGTGGGGCCGGTAGAAGGCTCGCCGGAAGGCCTTGCTGACCAGCGTGCGAAAAGACGCGTGGTTGCCGCAGACGCCCTTGTGGATCTCCTCCAAGATGTCCTTGCCTTCTTGCTTGGGGACGCACTTCATGAGTACCCCAGAAGATGTGCCCCGCTTGTAAAGCTTGTCTCCGACGATGACGTAGGACTTGGCGCGGCGGATGAGCTGCTCAGCCAAGTTTTTGTCCGAGGGAACCTTCTGCTCGCTGAGGTAGTCAATGAAGGGTTGCCTCCAGTCCGCGTCGATCATCATGACCTCCTGGCCAGCTGACGGATGCGCTGGGACAGTGGTCGGTGGCACCGGCTCCGGGATAGATGGCGCGTGAAGCTCGTGGACGAAGACACCCGCTGGTACTTTAGCGCGAGTAGAACCAAGCTTCGACAGGACGTCCGCTGCAACGTTGTTGTCGCGGACGATGTGGTGGAACTCGAGACCGTAGAACTTGTTCTCGAGCTTGCGGAGTTCTAGGCAGTAGGCATCCATGTTCTCCTTGTTGTGGTCCCAGGACTTGTTGACTTGGTTGATGACCACTGCGGAGTCGCCGTAGACTAGTAGCCGCTTGATGCCCAGTGAAGCTCCGATGCGGAGCCCGTGTAGGAGAGCTTCGTACTCGGCTTCGTTGTTTGAGACCTTCCAGAAGATCTGCAAGACGTACTTGAGTTGTTGGCCCGTTGGAGAGATCAGGAGTACCCCTGCACCTGCGCCCTCGAGGTTGAGTGAGCCGTCGAAGTACATCACCCAATGCTCTGGTCGCACGGTTGGAGTAGGTAGCTGATTCTCCCGCCACTCCGCCATGAAGTCGACTAGCGCCTGCGACTTGATGGCTGTGCGTGGCTTGAAGTCGATGGTGAGGGCGCCGAGTTCGACTGCCCACTTGGAGATTCTTCCAGTAGCGTCTTGGTTCCGCAGGATGTTGCAGAGCGGGTAGTCGGTGACGACGGAGATCGAGTACACTTGGAAGTAGTGTCGTAGCTTCCGCGAGGTGATGAGTACTGCGTACAGAAGCTTCTGTACAGGCTGGTAGCGTGCCTTGGACTCTGACATGACCTCGCTGACGAAGTAGACAGGGCGCTGGACTGGAAAAGCGTGGCCGTCTTCCTGCCGCTCGACGACGATGGCAGTACTGACCACATGGGTAGTCGCAGTGAGGTAGAGCGATGAGTCGCTCGCCTTTGCGAGGAGCCGTGAGGACTGGTGGCTTCGATAGGAAGTCCTTGAGCTGGGCAAGGGCTTGGTCTGCCTCTAGGGTCCACACGAACTTCTCTTGGTGCTTGAGTAGTTTGAAGAAGGGGAGCCCCCGTTCTCCAAGCTTCGAGATGAATCTGTTCAAGGCCGCCATGCACCCGGTCAACTTCTGGACGTCTTTGATGCACGTGGGAGCTTCCGTGCTGGTGATGGCGGAGATCTTCTCGGGGTTGGCTTCGATGCCATGTTGGCTGGTGAGGACCAGGAGCGTCCCAGTGGTCCATGGTTGACCGCTCCTCAGTGATGAGTGATTGACAACGGGTGTTGGACTGACTCTTGGCTCAGTGCGCAGGTGTAGGCTGCGGCTTAGTTCGTGTTGTTGCAGGTGAAGAACGGGCGCGAAAGGTCTTCAGCCTTGAGGGGCCTCCGGGAGATGGAGAGACAAGTAGGCTTGGATCGAGGGACCCGGTGGACGGCGGGACTAGGTGCGGGCCACATGGTGGCGAGACGAGCAAGACGAAGTCATGGACGATCGAGCCGGTGCACGGTGGAGGTCGAGTCAAGGGGCTTGGCGGGAGGCCGGGCCGAGCACGCGGAGTTTGGTGGTTTGCCCACAAAACCATCGGAGGACAGTTTCTTGGTTTGGGCCTCAAAACCAAGTCCGAAGACCCAACATGACGAAGACGGGATCCGGGCGTGTCGGGAAGCTTCGAAGCGGAGGACACGCGGCGGGATCGCATGGCTTGCGTCGGGAGGACGCGGGGTGCGGCGAAGGCGTGGCCGTCTGATGGCAAGACCCACAAACATTACATAAATGCCCCTGCGTGGGTTGTATCGCCAGTAGTTGAGTTAGGGGTAGTAGAGTCATTTCCCACACCGGCGGGACCCGATATATAAGCCATGAGTGTGTGTGGATGGCTCTCTCTCTCCGCGACTTAGGGTTTCATTTCCCCCTCCCATTTTCTCTAGGCTAGCATGAGAGCTTCATGAGAGATTTGTTGAGAGGGATGGATGCTAGGGCGGCATGCTAGACCTTGTGAATCTTTCTTGGTTTGTATAGAAGATTCGGCGTTGTGTTTCTCGTGGTCTTTTTCGTGCTTGTTTTTGGTGCCTTTGTTCTCGGTGTGATTCCGCGGATTTGAGTGGGTTTCTCCCCGGATTTCTTTGAGGGAAACATGGATGGATGTCTCGTGCATCTTTGTGATTGATCTTGTGCCCTCAAACGCCGGGAAACCACTTCGATTCAAGGATTTTCGTTCGGTGCTCTAGTTTTTTGGTGGTGCTCAAAGGATTCGCGATTCCCGGTGATTTAGGGACTTAGGAGGCAAGATTTTTGGGCTATAGCATTCTTGTGTGACGCTTTTCAAGTCCCCAAACCCTTGTCTCCAGAGCTTCTACCGTTTGGGAAATCCGATGATGATTTGGGGGAGTTGACCTTCGAGGTCAAGCTGTTTTCAAGTCTGTCCGTGAGGCGCGGACAGTCCGCGAGGAGCGAGTTCTTCCCGTGTTCTTCGTGTTCTTGCTCAGCTTCACTTTCGATCCGTCGTGGCTTTGAGTTTTCGTTGGGCAAGGTCTCGGACAGTCCGCAGCAGAGGGCGGACGGTCCGCGGGTGGCTGGCGGACAGTCCGCGTGCTCCCCGCGGACGGTCCGTTATTCGAGGTCATCTCTGGAGGTTCTGTGTACTTTTTCGGACGGTCCGCGGCGAAGGGCCGGGCGGTCCGCGTGGCCCGTGCGGACGGTCCGCCCCACCTGGTTCGACTTTGTTCCTTGGTTCGATTCTTCCCTTCCTTCTTTTGTGCTTCCGCGTGTGCTTCAAGGAATCGTTCCTAAGACTAGAGGTTGATCCATAACCTCATTGTCTTGGCGATTGGTGTGTGATTCGACCCATCGCTTGTGTGTGACCGGGATTTGACTAGGGTATAGGCCGGGTTCTTTGAGAAGAATTTTTACCGGCTCCTATTCACTCCCCCCTCTCTAGTCGCCATCCGATCCTTCAATTGGTATCAGAGCTTGGTGCCGGATTCTTTGTGACTTTAACAAGTCTCGAATCCTAAGATGGCGTACGTTGAGCGGGGCGGTCCGCCGCACTTCGATGGCAAGGGTTACCACAAGTGGGCGGCTCGTATGATGATCTTTCTTCGTGGCAAGTTGTTGGATTTCATTGTGCTTGACAAGACCTATGCTATTCCGGTCAACATCCATACTCTTATGGTGACCGTTGCTGGTGCTAAGGCCAAGTACGAGACAAATGCAAAAGCCGTTGATCACTTGGTCCGAAGCTTGTGTGATCCAGAGTTTGAGCGTGTTCGCCATTTGAATCTTGCTTGGCAAATTTGGGAGAAGTTGTTGGTTGCTCACGGTGGTGATAACCATGTGAAGGCTCGCCTCTTTGTCTCTCACCGGATGCAATATAAGAACTTCACTCAACTTCCCCAGTGAGGACATTGATGCGATGTTTCGCAGGTTCACCGCCATCGTGAACAACATGAAGGCTAATGTTGAGGATTTCCCTTACACTGAGCATGATCAAGCTTTGAAGCTCTTGCATGTCTTGGACCCAAATGTTTGGGGTGCTAAGGTTGAGGCCATCAAGGAATCTGGGAAATATTTGACCATTGAGTTGGATGACCTCTTTTCTAAGCTCAAGTCGGCTGAGGTTGACAAGAAGTTGCAATCCAAGCATGAGGGCTCGACTGACCATAGTCTTGCTCTTGTGGGTGGATCAAAGGGCAAATCTAACCCTTCCTGTCGACAATTTTCCTTGTCTTCTCTTATGTCTATTCCAGATGAGGAGTTTGATGTGTTGGGCGAGGAGGAGCTGGCCTTGCTCTCAAGGAGGTTTGATCGACTACATGAGAGCCGGAGGAATGCAAGACGGAGCTCGGGGACATGCTACAAGTGTGGCAAGCGTGGACACTTCATCGCCGAGTGCTCGGAAGCGGAGGAGAACAAGTACAAGATGAGCGAGTACAAGGCGCACCCGAGGCGTGAAGACAAGTACTCCTCCAAGGGCAAGCACTTTTGCAAGTCCAAGAGCAAGGACAAGGACAAGCGGCGACCGAGCAAGGGCGGCTACAAGAAGGACAAGGCAAGAGCCATGGTGGCCGGTGCAAGCGACGTCGACTCAAGCTCAAGCGACGCGCAGTCAAGCTCAAGCAGTGAAGATGAAGACGCCGGGAGGCGCAAGGGCAAGAAGAGTGCAAGCGGGAACCTCAGTGGGTTGAGCTGTGTGGTGCTTGAAGGCTTTTGTGGGATGGCCCATAGCTCGAGCAGCAAGAAGAGCGAGAAGGAAGACAGCGACTCCGACTCGGAGGATAAGGTAAATCGTGACCCCGACTCTTTGCTTGCTGAGATCACTAGGTTGAATGGCTTGATTGACAACCGTGATAGTGTGTTGAGAGATGCTAAGAAGATGAGGAAAGATCTTAGGGCTCAACTTGAGAATGCTAGTGAGAAAGTAGGAGAGTTAGAGTCCAAATTGCTTGAATTGAAACTTGAGAATGACTCTTTGAAACTTGCTCCTACTACTCCTGATGATGTTGAGTGTCTTGAGTGTGATGCATGGTTGAATGTGATCAAGTTGCTTAATGAGAAGAATGCTCCCACTTTGGCTAAACTAGATGCTCTTAGGACTGAGTATGATGAGCTTAAGGCTAGACCCACTTTGCTTAGTGCTTATAAATCATGCCCTACTATGCATGCTAAGCTTGTTGATGCTCGTTCTACTATTAGCACTTTGGAAGCTTCTTTGAAATCTCCTGTTGCCAATGCATGCTCTAGCTGTGATGAAGTTACTTTGCGCAATCTTGAACTTACTTCCCGTTTGGATGTCATCTATGAGGAGAATGACTATTTGAGGAAGGTGTTGGGTTGGTTGTACGGGCGGGAACCTCAATTGAAAATAATGATTGAGAAGTTCAAGAGAGCCGATGGTCGTGGTTTGGGTTTTGAGAAGTTGGGTGAGAAAGTGGGAGAGAACAAGTGGGGAGAGTGTGTATGAGAAGTGTGTTGAGTCTAACCCCGAGTTTGAGGTGATCGGAGACATCCAAGTCCCACTTCCAAAAGCACCCAAGAACTCTTTCACACCAAAGCCCAACCATCTTTGCAACAAGCTTGACACAACCCAAGATCCACCCAAATTCCCACCTAAGACAAATGACTTCCAGAAACCGGTGAAGTTTGTGAGTGAGAAGGGTGAGAAGCCTAGAGAGAAGCCAGAGCCAAAACCAAAACCCATCCCCTTCAGGTGTGAGTATTGTGGCAAGGAGAGGCATCTAGCAGAATTTTGCTACAAGAGGAAGAGGGATGAGAGGCTTGCTAGGGAACAAGCAAACCAGGACAGGTATCGCCAGTCTCATGGTATTCCTGAGCCTAGAGTGCCACTTCCACGGGGTGTGGGAAGTGTGAAGAGTGTTGGTAGAGTTGGAGCTCAGGGTGGTAGGTTCCCACGGAGAGGTGGTGGTGAGAGGTCCGTTAGGAGAGATGATGGTGTACGTCTTGGTGAGAGGTTTGGTCGGGCTCGTGGTGGTTTTGTTTGGGACGTCCCCCTACTCGTCCTCAATACGGGTTTAGGGGAGATGATCGCGGCTTTGGGTTCCGGAGGAACTACGGACCATGTTTTCCCCCTCGTGGTGCTCGTACTCCTTCCATGGGACATGGGAAGTTTGGTGGCAAGGGAATGATGTTTGCTAACCCCTCTTTTGAGCAGATGGCTCGACACTGGTTTAACTTTCTTTGTGCTAACCCCAGTGTCGAGTCGCTAGCTCATTCTCGTTCTTGTTTCTGACTACAGGCAGGAGGCTTGGAGAACATTTGGTTGATTGACTCCGGATGCTCCCGACACATGACCGGAGATAAGAAGTGGTTCTCCAGCCTCACCCCAGTGAAGGAAAAGATGTACATCACATTTGGGGACAATGGACGAGGAAGGGTGATTTCTGAGGGTGTTTTGCATGTGAGTGACAAGGTAACATTGAAGAGAGTTGCTCTTGTGAAGTCTTTGGGTTTCAATTTGCTTTCGGTTTCTCAATTGCTTGATGAGGGTTTTGAGGTGCGTTTCAAGTCTGGTGAGTCTCGTTTGCTGGATTCTCGAGGTGATCTTGTTTGTATGATCATCCCCGAGGGTCAGATTTTCAGGGCTGATTTCTCTCGTTCTTTGGGTCCTGCTCGCTGTTTGATGGCCGGTCCTTCTTCGATTTGTGGAAATGGCATAGGTGGTTGGGACACTTGAGCTTTGATTTGGTTTCCCGCTTGAGTGGTCTTGACCTTGTCCGAGGATTGCCGAGGTTGAAGCTTGAGAAGGATTTGGTTTGTTCTCCGTGTAGGCATGGCAAGATGGTAGCCACTCCCCATCCACCCCTGACCGATGTCATGACCGAGCGTCCGACAGAGTTGTTGCATATGGACCTTGTTGGGCCAGCTCGAGTTCGCTCGGTGGGTGGGAAGTGGTATGTCCTTGTTGTGGTGGACGATTACTCTCGCTATGCACGGGTGTTTTTCTTGGAAGACAAGAGTGAGACATTTGGTTTTGTTCGAGATCCGATCGTGAGGTTGAAAAACGAGAGGCATGGGAATGCTCTTCGAGCTATCCGCGGTGATAATGGCTCGCAGTTCAAGAACTCTCGTTTTGATGCCTTTTGTCATGATCTAGGTCTTGAACATCAGTATTCGACCCCTTTTGTGCCCCCTCAAAATGGAGTTGTGGAAAGGAAAAATCGGACTCTTTGTGAGATGGCTAGGACGATGCTCGATGAGCACAGGACTCCTAGGAGGTATTGGGCTGAGGCGGTCAATACGACTTGTCATGTTTCCAACAGGATTTTATTGCGAGCTTTCAAGAAGAAGACCTGTTATGAGCTGATGCATGGTCGGGCACCCAAGGTGAGTCATTTCCGAGTTTTTGGTTGCAAATGCTTCATTCTTAACAAGGGAAAACTCGACAAGTTTGAGGCTAGGTCTAGTGATGGGATTTTCTTTGGATATGCTAACCATTCTAGGGCCTATAGAGTGCTTAACCTTGAGACTAACAAAATCATGGAGACTTGCGAGGTAACCTTCGACGAGACAATGCCATGTACCTCTCTTGGCTTTGAATGTGCAGGTGATGAGGAGATGGTCGAGGACCTCTTTGAAGAGGAGAAGGATGAAGCTGGAGATGATGATGGAGAGAACCATGCGCCTGAAGCTGAATGTGTACCCACTACTTCCCCTACGACCACTACAGAGCGTGGACCGTCTACTTCATGGACAACGACGGTACGACAAGAGGACCAGGCGAGAGAAGCTGAAGTCGAGGGGGAGGTAGTCTCGAGGCGTGAGGCTCCCTGACGGATTCAAGAAGTGCATCCCCTGTCGAAGATCATTGGGGACATCGACGAACGTACTACACGGTCAAGGTCCAGGAATTCCTCTCATTTTGCTCATGCTGCTTTTGTTGCCACCTTTGAGCCCAAGGACATTGGACACGCTTTATCGATGCAAACTCGGGTCAATTCTATGCATGAGGAGTTGGAAAACTTTGAGAGGAACCAGGTGTGGGAGTTAGTTGAACCACCTCCAAATTGCCATCCTATAGGAACCAAGTGGGTTTGGAAGAACAAAGAGGGTGAGAATGGGATGGTTGTGAGGAACAAGTCCAGACTTTTTGCTCAGGGGTTTAGTCAGAAGGAGGGGATTGACTATGAGGAGACCTTTGCTCCTGTGGCCCGTCTTGAGGCAATTCGGATCCTTCTAGCCTTTGCCGTGGCTAAAGGGTTCAAGTTGTTTCAGATGGATGTGAAGAGTGCTTTTCTGAATGGGGTCATAGAGGAGGAGGTGTATGTGAAGCGACCACCCGGGTTTGAGAGCGAGTTGTACCCACACGGGGTGTACGGGTTGAAAAGGGCTCGTATGGTTTGAAACGGGCGCCCGTGCTTGGTATGGGAGATTGAGAGGTTTTCTGTTGAGTAGAGGGTTTGTGATGGGTACCGTGGATAGGACCTTGTTTCTCCTCAAGCATGGAAATGACTTGTTGATTGTGCTGATATACGTGGATGATATTGTCTTTGGTGGCTCGTCACATAACCTTGTTGCCAAGTTTGCAGATGAGATGAGCAGGGAGTTCGAGATGAGCATGATGGGCGAGTTGCAGTACTTTATCGGGCTGCAGATCAAGCAAGTGAAGGATGGAACATTCGTGCACCAGACCAACTACACGAAAGACATGCTGAGGAAGTTCCAGATGCAAGATGTGAAGCCGATGTCGACTCCCATGGGGAGTACGGCCACTTTGGATGCGGACGAGGATGGAGAACAAGTGGACCAGCGGGAGTACAGGAGCATGATCGGCTCCCTCCTCTACTTGACGGCGACGAGGCCAGACATACAGTTCAGCGTGTGTCTGTGCGCTCGTTTTCAGGCTTCGACGAGGACATCATATCGACAGGCCGTCAAGAGGATCTTCGGGTACCTACGATCCGCCCCTGGTCTTGGCCTTTGGTATTCGTCCTCCTCGACTCTTTCTCTTCATGGTTTTTCCGATGCGGATTTTGCTTTGGTTGTCGAGTCGAGAGGAAGTCTACTTCGGTACTAGCCGATTCTTAGGTCTTCATTGGTTTCATGGTCTTCCCGCAAGCGAGTCTAGTGTAGCTCGGTCTACCACCGAGGCGGAGTATGTTGCGGCCGCGAGTTGTTGTTCCCAGCTGTTGTGGATTTCATACACTTTGAGAGACTTTGGTGAGGAGTGCACCCAGATCCCACTTCTTTGTGATAGCACCAGTGCCATAAGCGTAGCTAAAAATCCAGTGCTTCACTCCAGAACCAAACACATAGAAGTGAGGTATCATTTCTTGAGGGACAATGTGGAGAAAGGGACCATTGTGTTGAGCCATGTTCCTACCCAAGATCAGCTTGCAGACATTTTCACAAAGCCTCTCGACCAAGCTACATTTGTGTGCTTGCGGGGGGAACTTGGAGTTTGTTGCCCTTTCTAGTTTATTCTTGGGGGATTTCCTTTTTGTACCATTTGTATCATACCATGTTTACTTTGATGTATATACATGCTTTGCTTGATGTATAAACCATGGTAGGATAGCCATCTTGTCATATATCATGTTGCATTTGTATCATATTGCATTTTAGGATGATGAGCTTCTTTTATATGCCTTATTTGAGTCTCTTTGGCTATTTGTGAGATATTGGTCATTTGTGTGGAGAAATGGCTATGTGATGCTATGCTCTTGGAATATTTGAGATATATATATTGTGAGATAGCCCTTTTTGAATCAAATGCTAATCTTGACTAAATTTGATGAAATGTGCTCCGCTCATGTGTAGTAGTGTATCCATGTCACGTTTTGGTCTAAATGTGCTTTCTATGCTTAGATTGTGCTTGGATGTCTTTTTCTTGCTTTTGGGCCAAAGGCCGAATATCATTGTGAATGTGTAGCCTATGTTGCATTCATGGGGGAGCATAAGCTTCTTTTGGCCTCAAAGGCACTTCATGTACCATGAAATGAATTAATCTTGAAAAGAAGTGTGTATGCTTGAAAAATGCTCTACCCACCATGTTTATGCTTAAAATGTCTTATCTTTCACACATGGGTGCCAAACATGTTGCATTATGTTCACCGGTGGAGAAGTCTCCCCGAAGTGGATACATGGCTCATGAGCTTTAACATGACATGCTTTGCTTTATGGGTGTTTGCAATGATCTTTTGTTAAGAATTGGATATCCTTGTATGAGCTCTAGATGATATGCATGTTTTTGGCTCGAATATGACATGGATAGGCTTTTACATTTGAAGTGAGCCATCTTTTGATATCATTATTCAAATCTGAAAATTTTCTTTGTCACATGTCTATATTTCCATATATTACTTGTGGCAATGCCTTGACTATGTTATGATCCATATATGTGCTCTTTGTCTCATTTCTAGCCTTTGTCACTAAATTTGGCCTATTTGAGAAGCTCATGTAGATGTTTATATGCTTTGTTTTGCATTTCTGCATTTTCACCTTGATTCATACATTGTCAACAAGGGGGGGGGGAAGAGGTGAGCTTAATGAAAATTCAGAAGAGGTGAGCTAAAATTTGGAAGTTTGCATCCACATGTTCAGGGGGAGCTTGCATTTGTTCAGGGGGAGCTTTCTTGCTGTTCTCAGTGTGGAGTTTGTGCTTTGCTCGACTTGTGACCTTTCTTTGCCTTTCCTTGGTTTTGGTCATGAGTTGAGCTTCTTTGTTTTTCTTTCTTCTTACTTTCTTTCTCTGAATTTCATTTCGCGTTGTGTGTTGTCAATGCACTCATCAAGGGGGAGATTGAGGACCAGGAGCGTCCTGGTGGTCGATGGTTGACCGCTCCTCAGTGATGAGTGATTGACAATGGGTGTTGGACTGACTCTTGGCTCAGTGCGCAGGTGTAGGCTGCGGCTTAGTTCGTGTTGTTGCAGGTGAAGAATGGGCGCGAAAGGTCTTCAGCCTTGAGGGGCCTCTGGGAGATGGAGAGACAAGTAGGCTCGGTTCGAGGGACCCGGTGGACGGCGGTACTAGGTGCGGGCCACATGGTGGCGAGACGAGCAAGACGAAGTCATGGACGATCGAGCGGTGCACGGTGGAGGTCGAGTCAAGGGGCTTGGCGGGAGGCCGGGCCGAGCACGCGGGGTTTGGTGGTTTGCCCACAAAACCATCGGAGGACGGTTTCTTGGTTTGGGCCTCAAAACCAAGTCCGAAGACCCAACACGACGGAGACGGGATCCGGGCATGTCGGGAAGCTTCGAAGTGGAGGACACGCGGCGGGATCGCATGGCTTGCGTCGGGAGGACGCGGGGTGCGGCGAAGGCGTGGCCGTCCGATGGCAAGACCCACAAACATTACATAAATGCCCCCTGCGTGGGTTGTATCGCCAGTAGTTGAGTTAGTTTAGTCGAGTCATTTCCCACACCGGCGGAACCCGATATATAAGCCATGAGTGTGTGTGGATGGCTCTCTCTCTCTCTCTCTCTCCGCGACTTAGGGTTTCATTTCCCCCTCCCATTTTCTCATTTTCGTAGCTATTTTCTTCTCCATTTTCTCTAGGCTAGCATGAGAGCTTCATGAGAGATTTGTTGAGAGGGATGGATGCTAGGGCGGCATGCTAGACCTTGTGAATCTTTCTTGGTTTGTATAGAAGATTTGGCATTGTGTTTCTCGTGGTCTTTTTCGTGCTTGTTTTTGGTGCCTTTGTTCTCGGTGTCATTCCGCGGATTTGAGTGAGTTTCTCCCCGGATTTCTTTGAGGGAAACATGGATGGATGTCTCGTGCATCTTTGTGATTGATCTTGTGCCCTCAAACGCCGGGAAACCACTTCGATTCAAGGATTTTCGTTCGGTGCTCTAGTTTTTTGGTGGTGCTCAAAGGATTCGCGATTCCCGGTGATTTAGGGAGTTAGGAGGCAATATTTTGGGCTATAGCATCCTTGTGTGACGCTTTTCAAGTCCCCAAACCCTTGTCTCCAGAGCTTCTACCGTTTGGGAAATCCGATGATGATTTGGGGGAGTTGACCTTCAAGGTCGGGCTGTTTTCAGGTCTGTCCGTGAGGCGCGGACAGTCCGTGAGGGACCGGCGGACGGTCCGCGAGGAGCGAGTTCTTCCCGTGTTCTTCGTGTTCTTGCTCAGCTTCGCTTTCGATCCGTCGTGGCTTTGAGTTTTCGTTGGGCAAGGTTTCGGACAGTCCGCAGCAGAGGGCGGACGGTCCGCGGGTGCCTGGCGGACAGTCCGCGTGCTCCCCACGGACGGTCCGTTATTCGAGGTCGTATCTAGAGGTTCTGTGTGCTTTTTCGGACGGTCCGCGGTGAAGGGCCGGACGGTCCGCGTGGCCCGTGCGGACGGTCCGCCCCACCTGGCCGGACGGTCCGCCAGAGCCTGAGTGCTTTGTTCCTTGGTTCGATTCCTCCCTTCCTTCTTTTGTGCTTCCGCGTGTCCTTCAAGGTATCGTTCCTAAGACTAGAGGTTGACCCATAACCTCGTTGTCTTGGCGATTGGTGTGTGATTCAACCCATCGCTTGTGTGTGACCGGGATTTGACTAGGGTATAGGCCTGGTTCTTTGAGAAGAGTTTTTACCGGCTCCTATTCACTCCCCCCTCTCTAGTCGCCATCTGATCTTTCAGCTGATGATGAAGCCGAGTAGTTTGCCCGAAGGTACGCCGAAGACGCACTTGTTCGGGTTGAGCTTCCAGCAGTACTCGCGCAGGGATGCGAAAGTCTCTTCAAGGTCGTCGATTAGGGTACTGGAGTCTCTGGTCTTGACGACCACGTCATCCACGTAGGCTTCGACGTTCTTTTTAAGCTGCCTCTTGAAGCAGGCCTGGATAGGTCGTTGATAGGTGATGCCAGCGTTCTTCAACCCGAATGACATGGTCGTGTAGCAGTACGCGCCAAACGGGGTGATGAACGCGGTCTTCTTCTGGTCTTCTTCCTTGATCGTGATCTGGTGATACCCGGAGTAGCAGCCGAGGAAGCAGAGCAGGTCGCAGCCCGCCGTGGAGTCGATGACTTGATCAATCCGCGGCAACCCAAAGGGGTCCTTGGGGTAGTGCTTGTTGAGATCAGTGTAGTCGACGCACATCCTCCACTCGTTCGAGTTCTTCTTGCGGACGAGGACGGGGTTGTGAGCCACTCAGGGTGGAAGACTTCTCTGATGAAGCCAGCCGCGAGTAGTTTGGCGAGTTCCTTCTTGATGGCATCCCGTCTGTCGTTTGGGGGTGGCCTTAGGATCGACGTTGAGGCAGTGCTCAATCAACTCCCTGGGCACTCCTGGCATGTTCGCTAGCTTCCACGCGAAAATGTCGCGGTTAGCCCGGAGGAAGTTGATGAGCGCGTCTACCTATTTGGGGTCGAGGCCGGCCCCGCTGGTGGTGGTCTTGCTGCTGTCGCCTGTCCCGAGGTCGATCGTCTTGACCAGAACCTCCTCAGCTGGCTGAGGCTTGTTGGCTTTGTCAGACTTCTCAGGGATGTCGAGTTCACTTGTGGCAAGCTTCTTCGACGAGGCGATCTCCACAGCTTCAGTGTCGCAGTCGTGCGAGATCTTCAAGTCCCCTTGGAGAGAGAGTACACCTGCTGGGCTTGGCATCTTGAGTACCAAGTAGGTGTAGTGGGGCACCGCCATGAACTTGGCGATGGCCGGTCTGCCGAGGATGGCATGGTAGGATGTCTCAAAGTCCGCGACCTCGAACTTGACGTACTCGGTACGATAGTTGTCCCGAGATTCCCCGAAGGTAACTGGCAGGACCATTGAGCCCAGCGGGATAGCCGCGTTACCGGGAACGATGCCGTAGAAAGGCGTGTTGCTCTTGGTGAGCATGTGAGTGATGTCGAGCTTCATCTTCTTCAAGGTCTTGGTGAAAAGGACGTTGAGCCCGCTTCCACCATCGATGAGGACCTTGTTGAGCCTGGAGCCCGCGACCACCGGCTTCAGGACGAGGGGGAACCGCCCTGGTTCGGAGAAGCTGGTCCATTGATCCGCGCGAGAGAAGGTGATGGGTACCTCCGACCACCTGAGAGGGGTCGGAACCGCTGGTTCAATGCTCATGACTTCTCGACGAGTAGCGTTTTGCTCCTGTCCGCTGGGTAGTCCGTCGAAGAGGACGTTGACAGTCTTGTCGGGTTCCTGGAAGTCATCGTTGTCTCCGTCGTTCTTTTTCTTGCCTTTCTTGTCGTGAGGGTGCGGTGGCTCTGGAGTACTCTTGAGTGCTCGCCTGAGTTGGTAGCACTGCTCGGTGGTGTGGTTGCCGTCCAGATGCCACGGGCACTTCTCCTTCAGCAAGTTTTTGAAGCCGTTGGAGTTCTTCTTCGAGTTCTCCTTCACCGGGCGCTGAATAGCCGCGACAGTGTTGTCTGGCTTGCGCTTGCGGTTGGGACCCGAGTAGTAGTTGTTGTTGTTGCGACCGCCTTGGTTCCCGTTGTTGCCGCTGCCGCCGCCCGTGCTCTGCTTGTTCTTGCCACGGATGGCATCGTACTTGGCGTTAGCTTTGTCTTCTTCATCCGCCCAGGACATGATCTTGTCCTTGAGGTGGGGGATGGACTTGGGGCGGCGACAACCGAAGTCTTCAAAGGTGCGGCGATGGTAGAGGCCGTCTTGGAAGAGGTTGATGACCTCCTTGTCAGTGACGTCGACTATGGTAGCGCGCTTGTCGAAGAAGCGGCGCATGTACTTGCGGAGGGTCTCGCCTTGTTCCTACTTGACCATGGCCAGGTCCATGAGAGTACCCGAGCGGCCCATGGAGCCCGCGAAGTTGCTGGTGAACCGCTCCTTCAGCTGGTCCCACTTGTCGATCGAGTGCTTGTCCAGCAACTCGAGCCATGTGAGTGGGGCTTGGTCCAGGCAGAAGGGGAAGTAGAGGCACTTGGTGTCGTTGTTGCCGCCAGCGTTCTCGATGGAGAGAGTGTAGCACCTGAGTCACTGGATGGGGTCCTGCTTCGCGTCGTACTTGGTGATCCCCAAAGGCTTGAACTTGTCGGGGAGGAGCAAGTTGCGAAGTCGAGGCGAGAAGGCGGGGAAGCCGTTGTTGTCGCCTGCGGTGGCTGACTTCTTCCGCTGCAGCTCTTCAATCTTCTGATGGGCGTCGTAGCCGCCCTGTGAGGCTCCGGAGGCGTGGCTGTTCGAGTGGCCTCGACCGCCGCGACTGCCGCCGCCGCCGGCCCTCCTGTTGGCTCCATGGTTGGAGCTTCCATCGTCGCTGCCGCCACCGCCAGGGTCACGGCCGCCGCCGGGGGGGGGGCGGTGAGGGACGACCTCACGGTTGCTGTTGCCACCCTATGAGGGTCCGCCGACGTTTGCACGAGTACGGTTGGGCTGAGCCGGGAGCTCGGCTCGAGTACGGTTGCGGCCAAGGTCAGCGCTGCGACTTGTAACTTCGTTGTCGCAGTTCCTAGCGGGGGGAGGCTGGTTGACCCTGTTGTCGACCCGCATGAAGTAAGCGTCTTCAGCGAGCTTGGCGATGACTTCTCCGGCGCGTATTCCCTGAGCCTGGCGTACGATCGCTGTGATCGACATGAGGCATTGCTCGGGGGGTGCGTGTGTACTCTTGCTCTCGACCGCCTCGAGAGCTTCCGCAAGGTTGCGGATGGGGAGGTTGTCTGCGAGACGCCGGTGCCGTTCGTTGCGCTTCTGTTACGCTCACGTCGAGCGTCCCGGTGGCGGCGGCGGTCTCATGCGCGTTGCATCGGCGGAACGGCTCGTACGCGGAGATGTCTTCGAGGTACCGTCCCGAGCTATCCCCGAGGGTCTGGTGTGTCGCCGACAGCCATGAAGACTTGGCGATCAGGGTTGCCTAGACTGGATTCAGAACTCGCCACCTCAGTTGGGGTGTACGAATCAGCTCGGGCAAGTGGTGTTCCCTCCTGGAACGGGAGCGAGTCGAGGTAGGCGACGTAGCGTGAGTCTCCACTTATCAGGTCCGTGGGCTTGCGATCTGGCAAGTAGACGAATCTCCCGGCAGGTGTGGACGTTATGACTAGCCCAGAGGCCGGCCCTGGTAAGGGGTGCTCTGTAGTGTTGTCCTCGGACTCGGGATCCTCTGGGTCCGACCCGAAGTCGAACTCGTACGCGGAGTCCGAGTAGAAGCCGGAGAGGGGGTTGCAGTCCGAAGCGTGGCCAGGGGCGGTGTCGGAGTCCGAGTTGTACTCGGGTACGGGCTCCTTGTCGGCCCGGCGCGAAGAGGGAGCCTCTGTGCGGGCCCTGCTGACAATGCGGGGGCCACACGCGGGGTGTTCAGGGGGTGGTGAGACCACATGCGATGGTTGAGTAGCCGGCTCGCATGCGATAGCCCACGGAGACGTCGACATCGAGTTGGAAACGGATCCGAGCTCGAAATCAGCGTGATGGTCGAAAAGCAAAATTTCGCCGAACTTGCCGGCGAGTTCGCCTATGACAACTCCTAGAAGCGTCACGAAGCCGGTCTCTGGGTTGGGCGGCATGGTGAGGCGGCGCTGGAAGGATCCCGCGCCGTCAGCAGTGCAGACCCAAGCGCCGAAAACGAAGGTGTCGCCGCGGTTGAAGGCGACAGTTGGCTTGAAGTAGATAGGAGCCGTCGAGTTCGCCATGTGATCTCGGGCGAGAGCCCCTACCTGGGCCAGCTGTCGGTGTTTTAGACCGGCAACCTACTAAAGGGAGTACCCGAAGTAGATGAATGTGGCCTCACCGAGATCGGTAACTCGAAGGAAGAGACACGTGGCACACAATTTAGACAGGTTCGGGCCGCGAGGTGCGTAATACCTACGTCCTGTATGCTGCGTAGCTCTGGATTGATTGGGTATGATTACAAGATGGTGCAATTGTACGCCGTGAGATGAGATGTTCCGAGAGGGGTCCCTGCCTCGCCTTATATAGTCCGGGAGGCAGGGTTACAAGTCGGAATAGGGAGAGAGTACTAGTCGAGTACGTCTAGGAGTCCTCCGTACAGTGCGGGACATGTACAGCTTCCTAACCGAGTACTTCTCCTCTGTAGTCCTTGTGCTTCACGCCATCAGGTGCCGTGCAGCGCAAGCCGGGTAGTCCCAGGGGCCCACCGAGTAGTCGGTCCTGGTACCCACTAGGGTAGTGGGCCCAGGGAGGTCCATACGACAACTACGCCGTAGGCGTGGTCTTGGGTCAAAGAAAGGAAGGCCGAGTTCACGCCGTTTACTATGCTACCAAAACTCTTAGTGGGGCGCAATTAAATTATGCCACTACGGAAAAGAGCTGCTAGCGGTGGTATTCGCTTTCGAAAAATTCAGATCTTACATCGTGAACTCGAAGGTCATTGTTTACACCGATCACGCAGCCATCAAGTATCTCTTGGCTAAGAAGGAAGCTAAACCACATTTGATTCGTTAGATCCTTCTTCTCCAAGAATTTGATGTTGAAATTCGTGATAAAAAAGGGGTGGAAAATGTTGTGGCCGATCATTTGTCTAGGATGAATCGTGGACAAGATGATAAAGAGCCCATAGAAGATAAGATGAGAGATGACCACCTCTATCGAGTGCTTGACAAGGATACTTGGATGATCGATATCATTCGAGCAATTCGAAAGATGCCTCTCGATCATCTAGATAAAAACTCTCAAAAGAAGATAATCTCCGAAAGTAGGAAGTACTTTTGGGATGCGCCATACCTCTTCAAACTTGGCAATGATGGAGTAATGAGAAGATGTGTGCCAAGAGAAGAGAGGGTAGAGATTCTAAGGATGTGCCACTCGGCGGAGTACGGTGGACACTATAGTCATTTTCGAACCTAAGCAAAAGTATGGTCGAGCAGATTCTTTTGGCCGGAGATGCATGAAGATACTAAAAGATGAGGACCATGTGTGGTTCAAGGACCGGTGGATGGTCGCTTCCTTGTGTGATGAGTGATTGACAACGTTGTGTGGACCGATTCTTGGCTAAGTATTGCGGGTGCGGGTTGCGGCTTGACTCGTTGGTGCGGGTGAAGAACAAGCGCGAAAGGTCGTCGCCGGTGAGGCCTCCGGGTGTGGAGAAGACAAGTAGGCTTTGTTCGAGGGACCGGTGGCCGGCGGGGTCAAGTGCGGGCCGCATGGTGGCATGAACGACAAGATGAAGTCGTGGACGGTTTCTTGGTTGAGCCTCAAAACCAAGGTCGAGCCGGGACTACGTGGGAGCCAAGTCATGAGTGGAGATTGGCGGAGGCTACACCGAGTTCGCGGGGTTTCCGGTGGTTCACCGAGAAAACCACCGGGTTCCTTGGTTGATCCACAAAGCCAAGACCGGAGAACCGAAGACGGAGGTGCGGCGGCACGGACCGGTCCCCGGCCCGGTGGGTCCGGCCGGTCGGCCGGTGGGGGCCGGTCGGCCGGTGAGGAGCACCGGTCGGCCGGTGTGCGACGACGCGGTCCGGAATCTTCGAAGCGGAGGACACGCGTCGGGATCGCATGGCTTGCGTCGAGGCTACGCAGGGTGCGGTCGCCGGGCATCCGTCCGATGGTGAAGACATCAAGAATTCCAAATCCGCCCTTGAGGGGCTTGTATCCCTAGTTAGTAGAGAGGGGCATTTTAGATATTCGGTTGCCGCCTATATAACCCAAGAGGTGAGAGGATGGCAGCCAACTCTTGGAACCCTAGCTCATTAGTTTTCCTATTTTCCACCTATTTTCCTTAGGTTTTCTCTAGGACTAGCAAGAGAGCTTCACGGAGAGATCTTGTAGAGAGGGATGGATGATCGGGCGGCTTGCTAGACCTTGTACGAACCTTTGTTTCATGTATAGATGATTCGGCGTGGTTCCTCAAGGTTTGGATGTGTTTTCCCCGGTTGTTCTTGGTGGTGATTTTCGGAGCCCTCTCTCGGTGATTTCTTTGGGTTGTTTTCGGGGCTTTTCTCTTGGGGATTTGATGGGGGAAATTTGTGGGAACCCTTCGTGGTTCTTTGGGTTGTGATTCCCCTCCCAAATCCGTGAGAAAAGGTGCTCGATTTTGGGGTTTCTTGAGTTCTTGGGTTGGAAGTGCTTTCGGCGGGGTTTCTTCGATTCCTCCTTTTTGGACGAGTTTTTGTGGGATTAAACTTGGCTATGAACTTCTCATGAGGTGTTCTTGATATCCCCAAAGTCTTGTTCAAGTCCGTGGAGCGATTCGGGAGATCGAGATTTGGATTTGGGGGAGTTGACCCGCGGGTCTTTGTTCATCCCGAGCGCCCCGAGCTACACCGGTCGGCCGGTGCTCTTGACCGGTCGGACCGGTGCAAGCCCTTGTGGGTTTTTGCTCGGGTGAACGTCTTGGTGTGTTCGTTGTTGTCCCGTGTTGCTTCTTGTTTCAAGTTTGGGTCCGTTTGGTGGTCGGTTGACTTTGTTTGGTGCCTTGGGGGCTTTCGGTGCCACCGGTCCGACCGGTGTGTCTCACCGGTCGGCCGGTGTAGAGCCACTTAGTGAAAGTTGCTCGGTTTCACCGGCGGGGACCGGTCGGCCGGTGGTGCTCACCGGTCTGACCGGTGTGGGTCTGTAGACTCGAGGTTTGGTTTTTCCGCTGCGTTTCTCGGGTCGGAAGGTTGCGTGTTGGTTCCTAGGTCCAGTGGCACTCCAGTGACTACGTGGGCTTGACCAACCTTGGTAGTGAGTCGGAGACGTGTGTTGGAAGTCGCGTTCGTCTTGTTGGAGTTTGCATCTCCTTCGAGAAGAATTTTTATCGGCTCCCATTCACTCCCCCCCTCTCTGGTTCGCCGTATCGGTCCTTCAAGTGGTATCGAGCCGGTTCGGGTCTTTATTGACTCTAACCGATCTAAGATCCAAGGATGGCGTACCGAGAACGGGGTTCGGGTCCTCCACACTTCGATGGCAAGAACTACCGGATGTGGAGCAAGCGGATGGGTGCGTTCCTCCGCGGAAAGGGTCGGTTTGCTTTGGGATGTCACGGTGGACACGAGGCTATGTTCGGCCGATGGATTTCCTTGCTCCGGGGTCGAGGGACGGATTCGACGCCAACAATAAGGCGGTCGACTACTTGTTTCGTGCTTTGTGTCGGCCGAGTTCGATCGGGTGCACACCGAGCACTTGGCTTGTAGGATTTGGGCGGTGTTGAAGGAGGCTCATGTTGGGAACGCCCGGGTTCGAGGCACGGTTGTATGCGACCTACCGGAGAGAGTACGAGAACTTCACTCATCTCCCCGGTGAGTCCATCGATGCCTTGTTTCAGAGGTTCACGGTGGTGGTGAACAACATGAGGGCCAATGTGGACGTGCTCCCGTACGATGATCATGATAGAGCGGTCAAGCTCTTACACTCTTTGGATCATACAATTTGGGGTGGAAAGTTCGAGGCCATTGTGGAGTCAGAGAAGTATGACACTCTGACGGTGAACGAGCTGTTCTCGAAGCTCAAGTCGGCTGAGGTGGATAGGGGCATGACAGCCAAGATCGAGGGCCCGACTGACTCTCATAGTCTTGCCCTCGTTGGTGGTTCGAAAGGAAAGGCTAACACTAACCCATCCACCGGGATGTTCTCTTTCTCCTCTTTGATGTCTATGCCGGATGAGGAGTTCGACGAGCTTGGAGAGGACGGGCCGGCGCTCTCGACGAGGCGGTTCGAGAGGCCGCACGAGAACCGCGTGAACGAGAGGAGGAACACGAGGACATGCTTCAAGTGCGGCAAGGCCGGACACTATTTCGGCGAGTGTCCAAAGGTGAACGACCACGACAAGCACAAGTCCAAGGACAAGAAGAAGAAGTCCAAGAAGAAGGATCATGGACATGAGAAGAAGACGCGGTCTCGAGAGAAGATGAAGAGATTGAGCGACATCGAGCACGATTCGAGGACACGTCTTCAAGCTCGAGTGATGAAGACGAAGAGGATGACAAGAAGAGGACGAAGAAGAAGAACATTGGCAAGTATCTCAACGGCCTTTGTGTGACGGGCCTAAGCCTCAAGGACGACTTCGCGGCATGGCTCGCGGTTCGAGCGACAAGAGAAGCCGAGAAGGACGCCTCGGACTTGGATTCCGAGGATGAGGTATGTGATGAGCTCTCCTCTTTGCGCAAGGAGAATGAGGAGTTGGTTGACTTGCTTGATAATCGCGATCACATGCTTAGAGAGGCTAAGAAGCTTAGGAAGGAGCTTAGATCTTCACTCGAGGATGCTAGGACTAGAGTGGGCCGAGCTAGAGACACGGGTGCTTGATAGCAAGCTTGAGATTGATTCCCTTAAGGCTAGCCCCGTTGTTTCGGATGAGAACGATTGTCTTGATTGCTCTGTTTTCTGGGCCGACTTGGTGATCTTAGGGAGAAGTATGCCTCCAAGTGTGAGGAACTAGATGTGCTTAGGGTTGAGTTGGGTGAGCTACAATCTAGACCCACTTTGCTTGGTGCTTGCACTTCTTGCCCTAGTTTGCATGAGAAAATTCTTGAGCTCCGTTCTCGCATTGTTTCGCTTGAGGCTGATTTGAAAGTGCCTATTCCTACTTCTTGCTCTACATGTGAGTTGCATGCTATGAAGAATTTGGATCTTGCAAAATGTGTTGGTCGCTTGCAAGATGAGAATGAAAAGTTGCGTGAAGCACTGAGTTGGTTGTCGAGTCAAGAACCTCAGCTTGGTATGATGATTGCTAGCCGTAAACGCTTTGACGGTTGGGCTTTGGGATTGGATAAGGTTGGTGAGGGCGGTGGTGAGAGAGAAAGAAAATTTGGGAATGTTTCAGTTCCACCACAACCCACACCCAAAAACAAGTTTGCATCCAAGCCAAACCAACCAAGAGAAAAACCGAGTGAGAAGGCAAGTGAAAAGCCTAGTGAGAAACCAAGTGAGAAGTCTTGTGAAGAATTTCATCCCAAGCCTAAGCCCAGATCGATCCGTTTCCATTGTGAGTTTTGTGGAAAGGATGGTCACAAGAGAGCGTTTTGCTTCAAGAGGAAGCGTGAGGAGAGAATGGCGAAGGAGTGGGCTAACAAGGACAAGTACCACCCTTCCGATGGTGTACTTGAGCCTCGTGTGCGGTTGCCCGGGGCCAAGGCGAGTGTGAGGTCGGTTCGGGCTTGGGGAGAGCGGAAGGCCGCCATTGGAGGTGCTTTGCGCCGAGCTACACCGGTCGGACGGTGTGGAGCACGGTCGGACGGTGCGAGGGACAGACGAGCGGCGGTTTGGGTTTCGTGCTCGTACGGGTGCGAGGGTTGTTTCCGGAGGTCGTGGTTCGGTGGTTGGTCCGGAAAGTTTGCGGGAGGCCGGTTGCTAGGCATTCTCCCCCTCGAGCTCACTACGGGGATGGGAGGAGTCATGGCTTTGAGAAGGAGAGGAGGGATGGTCCGCGGGCTTTCTTTCGTGGTTTCGGTCCTCCTCCGGGCGGAGAGGGTTGGTTCCCTCGGGGGTGGTTACCATGGTGGTGTTCGTGGAGGTAGCTTTGGTAGGAAAGATGGTTTGGTTTTTGCTAACCCCACTTTCGAGCAAATGGCTAGGCAACGGTGTTACACTTTTGGAACTAACCCCGGTGTTGAGTCGGTTGCTCGCTCTCGCTCTTGGTTTTGAGTTGCGGGTGGACGGTCCGGAGAACATTTGGTTGATATCGGGGGTGGTTCTTCGGCTTCATACCCGGTGGTGACATGGAGGTACATCGCTTTCGGGGATGATGGACAAGGATGAGTGAATTGTGAAGAAATGATAAAGGTGAGTGTATTTGTGACCTTCAAGTGTGTGGCCTTGGTCAAGCCACTTGTTTATTTTGCTCTTTGCCTTATCTCATGTGTGTAAGGTGAGCTTTGTACGCTCTTTGGCCTTAATGCATGAGTTTAGGGGGAGCTTGTGAGTTTGGTGCTCCTTTGCTCTTTGCGGTGGTGTCGAGTCCTTTTTGCCTCCCCTCGAGGAGCCGGTGGTTTGTGAGCTTTGTGTGTGGGAGCTCCTTTGTAGCATATGTATAGCTTTTCATTTGTGCATTTCTTGCATTTTCGCATGGCATATGTAACATGATGTATAGGCATCCTTGTATCTTAGATTGCATGCATTTTGTATCATATGCATTGGTTAGGAAAAGCTTCTCTCATATACATTGTTCACCATGGAATGAGATATATGTCTTTATGAGCTTGTTTGGTATGCTATGGTTAGTTTGGCTTAGCTCTTGATGATCTTGATGAATAATCCATGGTTGATAGCTATGCTTTTGAAAAATGTCACATGTATGCTCTCTCATGTGTAAATGCCTTTACATGCTCTTGACATGTTTTTGTGGCCTTGCTATGCTTAATTTGTGATTGGATGGCTAGTTTATTGATCATATGGGGCCAAAGGCTCATTTGCCATCATGAATGTTTAGCCCTCTAGATTTATCTTGTGGAGGAGCATAAGTTCCTTTTTGTCGCAAAGACATTTCATGTACCATCTACAAATCTGAAAATGAAATGAAAAATGCTTGGAAAATATGCTCCCATGTCATATGTCTTGAATTTAATTTTCTTTGGGTGCTAAACCGTTGCATGATGCCTACCAATGAGAAGTCTCATACATAGAAGTAGGCACATGGCTCGGTGGCTTTGACATGACATGAGGTGCTTGTGGGTGTTTGTGATGGTCTTATGATTAGAATGGGTGTCCTAGCATGAAGTTTGTGTGGCTTTGCCATTTTGATATGCTTTGATCATGTTTAGGACTTTGCTCATGAGAGGCAAGTTTTTTGCAAAATTGCCAAAATCCATCTTAGCTTCGTCCAATGGTTGTGAAACTTGGTGATCATGTAGTTGAGATCGATACGAAGTCGTAGAGTACCTCACTTGCTCATTTGGACATGTGTAGCATTCTTTGTTGAATTTTGTCTATTTGAGAAGCTATAGGTTGCATTTTTTGCATTTTTGGCTTGATTCATGCATTGCCAACAAGGGGGAGAAGTTTGAGCTTGAAATGGCTTGCTTTGGACGTGTTTAGAAGGTTTTCGAGTGGTTTCGAGCCATTTACGGGCTCTGTTGTGCACCGGTCGACCGGTCGGGGTCACCGGTCGACCGGTGTGAGTCTTTGGTTCTGTACACATGTTGCACACCGGTCGGCCGGTGGTGTTGACCGGTCGGCCGGTCGGGGCTGGTTTGTTGAAGCCGCCCTGGTTTCAAGTAGTGTCTTGCATGCATTCGTCCGGGGGGAGTTGCATTGGTTCGGGGGAGCTTGCATGTGTGCGGGGGGGAGCTTTTTGGGAGTTTTCGAGCTTGTGTTTCGGTGGTTTGTGCTCTTTGCTTGAGCTTTGCTTTGTCTCGGATGTGTCGAGCCGTTGCCCTTGCCTAAGGGGTCCGAGACTTGTCTTCTTCAAGTGATCTTGCTTTTTGCCTTTGTTTGGCTTTCGATCGCTTGTTGGAGTTTCTTTTTGTTCATTTCTTTTCTTTTTCTTTTCTCTCTTGTTACTTTCGTGTGGGTGTTGTCAATGCACTCATCAAGGGGGAGATTGAGGACCATGTGTGGTTCAAGGACCGGTGGATGGTCGCTTCCTTGTGTGATGAGTGATTGACAACGTTGTGTGGACCGATTCTTGGCTAAGTATTGCGGGTGCGAGGTTGCGGCTTGACTCGTTGGTGCGGGTGAAGAACAAGCGCGAAAGGTCGTCACCGGTGAGGCCTCCGGTGTGGAGAAGACAAGTAGGCTTTGTTCGAGGGACCCGGTGGCCGGCGGGGGTCAAGTGCGGGCCGCATGGTGGCATGAACGACAAGATGAAGTCGTGGACGGTTTCTTGGTTGAGCCTCAAAACCAAGGTCGAGCCGGGACTACGTGGGAGCCAAGTCATGAGTGGAGATTGGCGGAGGCTACACCGAGTTCGCGGGGTTTCCGGTGGTTCACCGAGAAAACCACCGGGTTCCTTGGTTGATCCACAAAGCCAAGACCGGAGAACCGAAGACGGAGGTGCGGCGGCACGGACCGGTCGGCCGGTGGGTCCGGCCGGTCGGCCGGTGGGGACCGGTCGGCCGGTGAGGAGCACCGGTCGGCCGGTGTGCGACGACGCGGTCCGGAATCTTCGAAGCGGAGGACACGCGTCGGGATCGCATGGCTTGCGTCGAGGCTACGCGGGGTGCGGTCGCCGGGCATCCGTCCGATGGTGAAGACATCAAGAATTCCAAATCCGCCCTTGAGGGGCTTGTATCCCTAGTTAGTAGAGAGGGGCATTTTAGATATTCGGTTGCCGCCTATATAACCCAAGAGGTGAGAGGATGGCAGCCAACTCTTGGAACCCTAGCTCATTAGTTTTCCTATTTTCCACCTATTTTCCTTAGGTTTTCTCTAGGACTAGCAAGAGAGCTTCACGGAGAGATCTTGTAGAGAGGGATGGATGATCGGGCGGCTTGCTAGACCTTGTACGAACCTTTGTTTCATGTATAGATGATTCGGCGTGGTTCCTCAAGGTTTGGATGTGTTTTCCCCGGTTGTTCTTGGTGGTGATTTTCGGAGCCCTCTCTCGGTGATTTCTTTGGGTTGTTTTCGGGGCTTTTCTCTTGGGGATTTGATGGGGGAAATTTGTGGGAACCCTTCGTGGTTCTTTGGGTTGTGATTCCCCTCCCAAATCCGTGAGAAAAGGTGCTCGATTTTGGGGTTTCTTGAGTTCTTGGGTTGGAAGTGCTTTCGGCGGGGTTTCTTCGATTCCTCCTTTTTGGACGAGTTTTTGTGGGATTAAACTTGGCTATGAACTTCTCATGAGGTGTTCTTGATATCCCCAAAGTCTTGTTCAAGTCCGTGGAGCGATTCGGGAGATCGAGATTTGGATTTGGGGGAGTTGACCGCGGGTCTTTGTTCATCCCGAGCGCCCCGGCTACACCGGTCGACCGGTGCTCTTGGCCGGTCCGACCGGTGCAAGCCCTTGTGGGTTTTTGCTCGGGTGAACGTCTTGGTGTGTTCGTTGTTGTCCCGTGTTGCTTTCTTTGTTTCAAGTTTGGGTCCGTTTGGTGGTCGGTTGACTGTTTGGTGCCTTGGGGGCTTTCGGTCGCCCACCGGTCGGCCGGTGTGTCTCACCGGTCGACCGGTGTAGAGCCACTTAGTGAAAGTTGCTCGGTTTCACCGGCGGGGACCGGTCGGCCGGTGGTGCTCACCGGTCGGCCGGTGTGGGTCTGTAGACTCGAGGTTTGGTTTTTCCTTGCCGCGTTTCTCGGGTCGGAAGGTTGCGTGTTGGTTCCTAGGTCCGGTGGCACTCCGGTGACTACGTGGGCTTGACCAACCTTGGTAGTGAGTCGGAGACGTGTGTTGGAAGTCGCGTTCGTCTTGTTGGAGTTTGCATCTCCTTCGAGAAGAATTTTTATCGGCTCCCATTCACTCCCCCCCCCTCTCGGTTCGCCGTATCGGTCCTTCAAAAGATATGTTGCATCATGCCCCGAATGCCAAAGAACCGGAAACATCTCTCAAAGAAATTCTATGCCTTTGAAATACAACCTACAAATCGACATATTTGATTAATGGGGTATAGACTTCATGGGGCCTTTTAAAAACTCATTTGGATTTGAGTATATCCTAGTCATGGTTGATTATGTATCCAAGTGGGTAGAGGCTATACCATGTCGTAAAGCTTCCACGGAGGAGTCCATTACTATGATCAAGAACGTGATTTTTCCTCGTTTCGGTACACCGAGAATCTTGATAAGTGATGGAGGAACTCACTTCACCGGGAAGAATTTCAAAAAGTGCTTGTCCAAGTTGGGAATTGAGCATAGGGTCTCTACGGCCTATCACCCACAAACCAACGGACAAGTGGAAACGTCAAATAGGCAATTAAAAGGCATCCTCAACAAAACCATAGAGAAGGGAGGCAAAGATTGGTCAAAAAAATTAGACGGAGCTTTATGGGCTTACCGAACGACGTTCAAGACACCGATAGATATGGCCCCTTATCAATTCGTCTATGGAAAAGCTTGTGTTGACGGTTAATAATTGTTTCAAAGTTCGTTCGTGACTCGCAAGCGTACAAGTCTCCCGTCGTAGTCAAGGGACCCTTCTTCCCTCGAGTGGTGAACCCAAGGTATCGAATCCGTGGAACAAATGTGTGACGCAAGAATTAATCTATTAAAGCCAAGTAATCTTCAATAATCGATAAAAGACCTAATGCATCTAAGTAAAAGAAACAAAACGAATCTAATCTACTAAAAACCGGAGAAAACAAAGTAAGATTAGGTAGATAAACCGATCTAGAGGGATCGGGGTAAGCCTTTCGTTGAAGTTCCAAGCAAAAGAAGAAGTAGCAAATCGAATCTTAATAAAAGCCTCTTTAAATCGTGGTTTCCCGTCCAAATCCGAAAACATCCGCCTTTCGAGACCCCCGTTCGTCACAACGTATCCCTATTCATGCGGGGAGCTTAGGGCGAGTCAAAAGACAAGTCGAGATTCTTTCGGAGGATCCGGCGTGTACCTCTAGCCACCGCGGCTACAAGAACACCCTATGTAATCTATCTCGAGAATAGAATTGGAATAAGCAAAGCCGATCGAAAAACGAAATCTTCGAGGAAACACTTGATCGGCGGGAAAAGATTCAACTTGATAATTCAACTATAACAATGATACATACACAAGATCACCACCGGATCCTTCCTTGATCTTGCTTCTAGCTCGGGAACTCCGACGTGGTCTTCCTTGCAAGGTTCCCACGTCGGCTAGGGAAACCCTAGTCAACTAGCTCGACCCTCTCCTCTCCTAGATGGTGTCCCTCTCCTCTCTTGCTTCTCGGCGGCCGAAGACGAAATCTTCTCGCGTGGCTCTCGGTCGGGGGACTATAAATAGCCCGATCGGCGGCTAGGGCAAAGGGCGTCGGATTTGGGCCCTAAATGGGCACGGGCCGACCGACCCGGCCGGCCCCCCGGCACGGGCCCATTTAGGCCCGGCCCGCGGGCTCCTTTGCCCGAGGTCGGTTCCCTTGCTTCCCGGATGCTTCCCCCTTCGCATATGGGTCCATGTCGTCGGTTTCTCTCCGAATTGGACTCAACTCCTTGTCTTGGAAGATTCAAGCACTTTTCCGGTCGGTCCCCGGAGTATGTCGTCTTCTCGGATCAAGTCCCCGGCTTCTTGGAGTTAGTTTTGCTTCATTGCATGACTTGTTCGGGGCTTCAAAGTCTTGTCATGAGGTGCTTGATGAACTTATCCCGAAAGTCTTGCATTCAACACTAAATCCCTGCATAAACATTAAACTCCAAAAACGACATGCACACGTGAACTTGTTATACCACGGGGGTTAGTACCAATGGATAAGGTATAAAATTCATGCCAACACCGAAGGTAAACTCATGGCTAGGTTGACGGATTTTCACCGTCAACATCTCCCCCATGCTTAAACCTTGCTCGTCCTCGAGTAAGCCTTCGATGGATATCATCATTGCTAAACAATGTTTAAACCTTGCATTTGACCATACATGAGAAAACATAATGCTCTCAAAATATTAATTCATTAAAGTTCCATAATGTACTAGCCTTCATCTCCACGGAGGGTAGATTCTTATTAAGCTTATCCCACAAGTATTAATATGCTCACAAAGTTTTAAATGGATCTCAGAATTTTTGAAATGAAGAACGAGATAAGAAAAGCTAAACCAAATTCACAAATTTAAATCATCTCATGTATTGCTCATAAACTTCTCATCTCACTTGTCTCTCAAGCCTATATATTCTACTCCTTTCCCTCTCATATATATGTGAAAGGCTTTATATGGAGCTTTGGGAAAGTTTAGTCCTAACAAGAATTTATAAATGAGGTGTTGTCAAAACAAGACAAGCTTCTCATGGTCTTACCGAGACTCGTCAAAAAGGTCATTGGAAAATAATGTTAAATCAAGGAGGGGAAAGAGAAAAATACACACACTTTAGATGAGTGGACATGTGCAAATGGCAAAGAGTGATCCCGAGGCACAAAAGAAGTCCTCGTTATCGGATTGCACATGGTTGGAAAATGAGAATGGATCTTTTTATCTTGAAGCCTTGAATGCACTCTTAGAGAACCGGGGAGTTCATTTTACGCACAAATATATTTTTTTCTTTTTCTTCTCTTTCTTATATTTCTCATTCTTTTCTTTCTTTCTTTCTTATATATATATATTTTTTCTTTCTTCACCTTGGAAGTCATGTACATCGCCGAATGTTTTTTCTTTCATCAATATATATTTTTTTTTAAAAATACTCCCTTTTGAACTCTAAGGCAGCACCGTACCTACCTCCTCCCCCATGCTTAGACGTTGCTCGTCCTCGAGCAAAGAGGCGAAAAATAAGGTAGGTACCGGAGATATTTTCCTTGGAGAGATACTTGAAATCTTCAACGTTGGCACCGTCTTGCGATCTTCCTTGAATTGATGATCCATCCTCAATGATAGGTTGTGGTCAAGGAGGTAATCACAAAAAATGATATTTGGTTTAAGGGTGGATATCCGGCGAAGTTTGTGAGACCACCGATGCGGGGATACACAATGCACGGATAAAAGGCTAGCAAAAAGATAGATACGCAAAAACGGAATGACCAGCTTCTTAGTCTCGGGCCAGAGAAATCATGGCCTGCAATAACTCACTCAAAAATAAATCTTGTACACTAAGGTTTACGCACTCAAATATATATAAGGCTTTGGATAGGTTGAGCAACACACAAGTGATATTTGTGACAAGGTTAGCAATATTTTTGAGCATAAAAGACATCTTCAATCCATTCATAACTTGAGAGCACGTAAAACACTATGGGTCTTTATTTTAATCATAACCTCCGCTGAAAATTAAGCTAGCATTTAAATAAATTCAGATCTGTATTTTTTTAGAGAGCACTAGCTTAAACATGCATAAATCAACTACAAAGATGAACAAAGCTGCAATTTTAATCATATATCAACATGGCACAAATTTTGTAACTTTTCCAATGATAAAAATCAAGGTGGTGACTTTATTAAAGGTGATATCAAGCTGAAATACACACTGAAAATAAACATAACAAGCTTGCTGAAATTTAAATAAAAACAGAAAAATACTACGCAAACACATAAGAGCAAAAGCTGAAAATTACAGAGAAAAAGAAAAGAAGAGAAAACTAAAGTTCCTTAAGTCTTCTAATCCTCCGCCGGTGGTTGATGTTGATAGTCTTGATAATAATAGCCTTGCTCATAATATGAATGAACGCTTCCTCCGTCGAATTGATTTGGCTCAACAAGGTGAAGGCGACCAAGTTCAAAGGCAATATTTGCGTTGCCTTCACCGAGTTGAGCTGCGTTGGATTGGATGGCTGCGATATTTTGAGCATTTCTTGCAGCGTATCCTCCAATAATAGCCATGCTTTGTTGTGGTTGGGGATGATGAGCGTAGGCCTCCGCGAAGTTAACGTTGGGCACAACGTAATTTTGAGGGGGTACCGGTGCACCACCCCCCCCATGCTTGTTGTTGAGATCCTCCGTAATAACTAGGCGGAGGAGGAACCCCGCCGGATGGTTGCACATTGGGTTGTGCTCCACCCTCTTGTGCGGAGGATGTTCCCTCTTCTACGATCCTTCCTCTTTTGTTCTTCCTTGCAGGGACAAGTATTCCCTCTTCCAACCAATCTTCCCTTCCTTCGGTGAAAAGCCTAAGCCTCTCATCCGGAAGAGGGAGGTTCACAATGGCCAATCGGTAACCTCTTCTCTCATCTCCACTGATGTACTTGCCTTGCCGCAAGTACTCAAAACCGAGAGAGGTACCGCGCAAAAGGTGAGCGGGGTTTCTTGCGATCCCCGGTCGCAAGGAAAAGGCCAACATGGAGAGGTAACACCCCGAACCAATATCACTAGCCCCCGATGTTGCTTCACAACACCAACGGTTGATCATGAGGTAAGAGGGGTCAATTGGCTGCCCGGCAATCAAAGCCGAGTATAGCCAATTTAACTCCGTGTCGGTCACCTTTGTTTCCCTCATCCTCCCCAATACCCTCTTGCACATCCAAGAGTGAAATATCCGGATAATGGGGTTGCGGATGCTTTTGCGTTGTTGATGAGCATCTCCGGAGATCATGCCCCAAAATTCCGCCAACATGCCGGGAGGCACGTCGACTTTCTCCGAGCGCCCTTGTGGAACCCAAGCAGCTCCCTTACGTGCTCGTAGGGAACCACTTGTTGGATTCCCTCCAAACGGAATGACAAGCATTGCACCCCATCATCATCAACGATGGGTGCCATAGTCATTAAAATTTCCAAGGTGTAACCCAAGTGGGTGTCCACCGAGATTCCGTTGGAGAATTGAATCCACCCGAGGTGCCCCAACATGTAGTTTATGTCGGTGCGAAAACCCAAGGTGTGGAGTGCTTGGTCGTCGATCTCGACGTTTGGCACAAGCCTCTTCTCAAGATTGGCGAGCCTATCCTCCTCCTCCACCGACATGATGATGAAGCCGTACGAAGATTGTGTCGGGGGTGTAAGGAGGTGGTGCGGTTGAGCGAGTCGATCGTCGTGGTGGCGCGGGCTGCTCCTCCGTGTGCCCACGAGGTTCGATGAACCTCATGGAAGTGCTTCTCGCAGCCCTCATCCCACCAAGGAGGAGAGCGTCGTTCCTCCTCGGTGGTGCCGTGTCCGTCTCCATGCTCCGGGGAGACTCGGAAACCGAGTGCCTCCTCGAAGACGTGGTTGATGACGGCTTGGACGACGACGAACTCTTCTTCTTAGAGAAGAGACTTGTGGTCTTCTTCCACATGCTTGCTGCACTCTCTCTTCAACTAAAAATCCGGGTTGCAACCGGTAAACTAGGCACTTAAACTCTTTGCTTCGGATGTGGACTTTGAGTGGATTAGGGAGGTGGATTTTTTCTTGAGCTCTCAAGCTTGGGTGGTTGGCTAAGTCTACGGAGGTTCTGAGCACACAAACTTGAACACACAAACAAGGGAAGGAGAGGGAAGCTTGCCCGCAGAAGACGGGCGCCGGGGGCACCATTTATAGGGCGAGGCCGGCCGGCCTAGGCCGGCCGGCCCCGAGGCTCCAACGGCTCCTCCTCGGTGCGTCTTTCTCCCGGCACGATCATTTCGCCTCTGCAACTTTCCCCCCCGCGTGCTCCACGAGTTGCACCGCCCAAACGCTCTCGTCCACTCCTTTTCTTGAATTATTGGTCCTCCCACTTGATGCTCCATGCTTTGGGTCATGTCCATGCTCCCTAGCTCCACTTGCTTCACATGCCACCATTGAAATCCTGCAAAGTTGATGCTTGCTGCCCACCATGCTTGTCCTTTGCATGTGGAGTGGGTGAAAGTTGATAAAAGAGAATCCAATGGCACATGCATGATTAATTCAAACTTGATTGCCTCCATTTAGGTGTGTTTAAGGCTAAGCACTCCTCTAATTCGAATTTTAAAATATTTTTCAGAGCCATGCAAGAGCTTGAACATAATTTTAGAGAAGTTTTTAAACCATTAAAAACAAATGTAAGTCGAAAATATTTTTCGACTACGTCGATTTTCGTCTTACCGGTATAGTTTGCTTTCATCGGTTGAGAGCGAACGTTTTCCCGGTTTGATCATGGGGGCATAGGTTTAGGTTCTAATTTTGGCTAAATAAGAAAGATTTTGAATAAAACAAAATTAGAATGGGCTTAGAAAAATTCTAATCCTAGAGAAACCAAGGGTAAAGATTTTTAAGATTAACCAAAAGCTTTGATTTCTAGGTTCACGCGAGTCCTACCACGTGCTGAATTTTTATAACACTTGAATATAAATCGTGGCTCTACTCGTGTGGTTTTAGCATGAAAAATAAGCCAACCTCAGCACCATAATGAGGGTGAAAGGTTGAGCTAAGGTTCTGAAATTATTTGGTTGAGGGGTTTCTCGAAAAGAAAAGAATCAAACAAGCACATAGGAGGGTTCATGCAAAAGGGTTTATGATAAAGCAAACATTCAATCAAGAATTATGTCTCTAATATTGTTCAACCACTTCTAAGTCTAATGTCTTTGCGTAGTAAAACTCAAAAACTAAATTATTAAAAATACTCGAAAAACCTGGAATCGGGTTGTCCTCCCGTAGCTTATTCTTGACTTGACTTGACGAAACGGGTTGCCTCCCCGCCTAGCGCTTCGTTTATAGTCTATAGCTAGACTTCTTCACTTGATTACTCCGGATCAACGCTCCTTGCGGGCGTTGCAATCTTGGGTACCCACTTCCGCACCATCTTGGGCGCGGGCTTGTCTTTTGGCTTGGTCGTCTTAGTCATTTTTTTGGTCTTCACGAGGCGGCTTCTCTTCCTTTGTCTTGACGGATGCAACACCTTCTTTAATTTTCGTTACGTTCACTTTTTTCGGCTCCTTCTTCTTTTTCAGCCCCTCCGTTTGTTTTGGTTCTATCTTCACTCCAATCATGTTGCATGCCTCAATCCTTGGACGGAACTTGAAGGAACTCCTTTCTCCGTTGATATCGAACATGATCTCCCCCTTGCCAACATCAATAGTTGCTCCCACTTGTCTTGAGGAACGGCCTCCCTAGGATGAGCGGCGGCTTCTCCCTCTCTCCCATCTCGAGCACAACGAAGTCGACGGGGATGAAGTGGTGTCCAATCTTCACGGGTACATCTTCGGCAATGCCCAAGGGATAGCGAATGGAGTTGTCACCCAGCTCCA
This sequence comes from Cenchrus americanus, assembly GCA_947561735.1. Classification (NCBI taxonomy): domain Eukaryota; kingdom Viridiplantae; phylum Streptophyta; class Magnoliopsida; order Poales; family Poaceae; genus Cenchrus; species Cenchrus americanus. The sequence goes on from OX387240.1 coordinate 202,577,647, forward strand.
AACATATTCCCGTAGGCTCCATCGGTAGGCGTAACTTCTCGAACACATCCCTCGGCATGACACTCACACTAGCTCCAAGGTCGCATAACGCCTTCTCGAAGTTGAAAGAACCAACCGAACATGGAATTGTAGGGCACCGGGGTCTTTTTTGCTTCTCCAGCCCATAAGCAATAGCCGCACTACACTCCTCGGACATCTTGACATGATCTACCCCGAGTGTTGCTATCTCATATTTATTTGCAAGTATGTCTTTAAAGTAACGAGAATATGTAGGTACTTGTAGGGCATCTAGTAACGGCATGTTGATGCTAAGTCTACGCACAACTTCCACAAACTTCTCAAAGTGGTTGTCAAGTTTACCTCGGAAGTAGCGTGGCTTGAGTTGCGGTATCCTCGTGTCATCTTCCGGCATCTCAAATTCGGGTTCCTCGGTGACGATCCCCGTAACCTTCTCTTTAGCGCCTCCTTCCACCTCGGTGGACGGTTTCGGCTTTCTTGCTCCCGCGGTACGTTCCGGATCTTCGGTCTCCTTCCCCGAACGTGTTTGAATGGCCTTCGCCGATTCGGGACTTTTGGGTTGTCCCGGAAGCTTCCCTTCATCATTAGTGAGGCGCCCCGCAAGTTGTCCAACTTGCGTCTCGAGCATTTTCATCATGTTGAGCACTTGATGATTGGAACTTCCGACCTCCGTCACTTTGCTATCGATGTTCTCCAACACCTTGTCTATGGTCTTGAACTTGGTGACGGTGTCCTTGTTGATCTTAGCTTGCTCATCCATGAACTCCTTCAATTGTATCCGAAGTGGAACCGCGTTAGGAATAGATGAGCTTGCATTAAATTGAGGCCTACCTTGCCCGTAGCGGAAGTTCGGCAATTCTCCCTTCCTCATGTAGTCGAGCACTTTGGCTTCCTCCGGACAATCTTTGCGGACATGGCCATACTCTCCACATTCTTCGCATGTGGACCTTGCTTCGGCGGCCTTCAAGTCTTGAGCCTCTTTCTTTTCTATCTCCATCTTCTCCAACCTCCTCATGAGCGAGTCGATCTTGCCTTCGAGTATGTCTTCCTTCTCCACTTGCAAGACTCCTTTGACGTTCCCCATAGGTTGAGCCGGGTGTAGGCGCCGGATGACGCCCACGTATCATTATCCGCGACCTTCTTGAATAACGTGAAAGCTTCCGTCGGTGTAAGCTCGATGATAGATCCTCCCGCCGATGCATCGATGATCGTCCTTGACGCCATGGTGAGTCCTTGATAGAACTTTTGCACGAGGTCTTCTTTCGGGAACTTGTGATGTGGAACCGCCCGGGTGTACTCGTTGAAGCGCTCGAATGCCTCCGAGATAGTTTCTGTAGGATATTGAACAAAGGTGGCAATCTTATTACGCAAGCTTTGAGTTTTACCCGGTGAGTAGTATTCCTTCATGAAAGCCTTCATCAACGTGTTCCAATTTTGCACCGTCTCCGCCGGTTGAGAGTGGAACCATTGCAACGCCTTCCCGAGTAGTGAAAACGGAAAAAGCCTTGCCCTCATTTGATCTTGAGTCACCCCCTCCATATTGAAAGTCCGACACGATTGAATGAATGCTTGGAGGTGAAGGTTCGGATCCTCTTTGCCGGTGAAGGGTGAATGTTGCACCATGCGGATTGTTGAGGTCTTGATCTCGAACGGTCTTCCGATCTCGTCGAGGTTCAAGATTGGTAGGTCAATGATGTCCGGGGTGCATAGCTCCCCAATCTTGCGTTCTTCCGGTGGTTGGTCACCCATCGGTGGACGTCGGTTCTCCCGCGGACTTTGAGGTGGTGAATCCTCCGGAGATTCTCGCGATCCTTCGTCTTCCGACTCCGAATCTACAAAATCCGGCTTTTTAGCTTGATGTGCTTCGCGTCTCCTTAGCCCGTAAAGTTTTTCCGGATCATCCACAAAATTATTGGGTTTGTTGGAGAGGTAGCCGTCCATCTCCTGTTAGGGTTAGCAATAAACAAAATATGCAAAAGAAACTAGAAAACAAAACAAATCTATAAAGACTAGAGTTAGACAAACTAGATTAGATGTATTTTGAGGATGATTGAAGCTTATTAGATGCAAAAATAAAACAAAATCAGTACTGAAAATTACAAAAAAAAGCAATAAAAAATCAAATCTTGATCACTTGTTCCCCGGCAACGGCGCCGGAAAAAAGGGGCTTGTTGACGGTTAATAATTGTTTCAAAGTTCGTTCGTGACTCGCAAGCGTACAAGTCTCCCGTCGTAGTCAAGGGACCCTTCTTCCCTCGAGTGGTGAACCCAAGGTATCGAATCCGTGGAACAAATGTGTGACGCAAGAATTAATCTATTAAAGCCAAGTAATCTTCAATAATCGATAAAAGACCTAATGCATCTAAGTAAAAGAAACAAAACGAATCTAATCTACTAAAAACCGGAGAAAACAAAGTAAGATTAGGTAGATAAACCGATCTAGAGGGATCGGGGTAAGCCTTTCGTTGAAGTTCCAAGCAAAAGAAGAAGTAGCAAATCGAATCTTAATAAAAGCCTCTTTAAATCGTGGTTTCCCGTCCAAATCCGAAAACATCCGCCTTTCGAGACCCCCGTTCTGTCACAACGTATCCCTATTCATGCGGGGAGCTTAGGGCGAGTCAAAAGACAAGTCGAGATTCTTTCGGAGGATCCGGCGTGTACCTCTAGCCACCGCGGCTACAAGAACACCCTATGTAATCTATCTCGAGAATAGAATTGGAATAAGCAAAGCCGATCGAAAAACGAAATCTTCGAGGAAACACTTGATCGGCCGGGAAAAGATTCAACTTGATAATTCAACTATAACAATGATACATACACAAGATCACCACCGGGATCCTTCCTTGATCTTGCTTCTAGCTCGGGAACTCCGACGTGGTCTTCCTTGCAAGGTTCCCACGTCGGCTAGGGAAACCCTAGTCAACTAGCTCGACCCTCTCCTCTCCTAGATGGTGTCCCTCTCCTCTCCGCTTCTCGGCGGCCGAAGACGAAATCTTCTCTCGCGTGGCTCTCGGTCGGGGGACTATAAATAGCCCGATCGGCGGCTAGGGCAAAGGGCGTCGGATTTGGGCCCTAAATGGGCTCCGGGCCGACCGGATCGGGCCGGCCGGCCCGGGCCCATTTAGGCCCGGCCCCGCGGGCTCCTTTGCCCGAGGTCGGTTCCCCTTGCTTCTCGGATGCTTCCCCCTTCTCGCATATGGGTCCATGTCGTCGGTTTCTCTCCGAATTGGACTCAACTCCTTGTCTTGGAAGATTCGAGCACTTTTCCGGTCGGGTCCCCGGAGTATGTCGTCTTCTCGGATCAAGTCCCCGGCTTCTTGGAGTTAGTTTTGCTTCATTGCATGACTTGTTCGGGGCTTCAAAGTCTTGTCATGAGGTGCTTGATGAACTTATCCCGAAAGTCTTGCATTCAACACTAAATCCCCGCATAAACATTAAACTCCAAAAACGACATGCACACGTGAACTTGTTATACCACGGGGGTTAGTACCAATGGATAAGGTATAAAATTCATGCCAACACCGAAGGTAAACTCATGGCTAGGTTGACGGATTTTCACCGTCAACGGCTTGCCACCTTCCGGTTGAGTTGGAACATAAAGCCTATTGGGCAATTAAAGAGATGAACCTCGATCTCGATGCCGCGGTGGTGAAACGAAGGATCCAAATAAGCGAGCTAGAGGAGTTGAGGTTGAAAGCATATGAAAATGCAAGCATATACAAAGAGAGAATCAAAAGGTAGTACGATAAAAGATTGAAAAAGAATGAATTTAAAGAAGGAGATAAGGTCCTCCTCTACAATTCGAGGTTTAAAACCTTCGGAAAGGGGAAATTGCAAAGCAAGTGGGACGGACCTTATGTTGTGCATTCGGTGTTCTCCAACGGAGCGGTAACCATTATGGATATAAACGGCGATCAATTTGTGGTGAATGGTCAGCGGCTTAAGGTTTACTACGAACCCGACGTTGTGCCCCTTCACCATGTTGATGTCTTCACCATGGAGGAAGAGCCCGAACGTCTCGCCTAGGACGAAAAACAAGGCATGAATTTCTATAAATAGTTTTTCTTTTAGTTTTCTGGAGTTTCTCGCGAAGATTTACTGGGCCAACTTTTTCCCATGGGCTAAGGAGGCGAAAAACTGGACCGACCCGGCCCCCAAGACAGGGTGGGCCGGCCGGCCCAGGCCGACCGGCCCAGGTGGGTCCCGGCGGCTGTTGTCCCCTAATTTTGCCCGAATTGCTCCTTTTCGACTTCCTTCTTTGGTCAGAAAATTTTAAGGGAAGTTTAAAAAAGGAAAATGAGGTTTTCAGGGTTTTTCTCTTTGGACTATTTATTTGGCCGAATTGGGAGCTCGGGAATCAACCCCTCCAAGCAATATTTTGCACCCTTGCAGCAGCCATTGTGCCCCCAAGGAGCTTAGAGTTGAAGCTAGAAGCCAAGAAGCCATCGATGGAGGAGGCGATGCGATGCGAGCTCAAGCTACCCGTCAAGAGGACCGCACGCATCCGTTGCGGAGGGCGTGTCCCGACCGGAGCTCTTGCATCTCGCAACCCCGTCGAAGGAGAGAAGGTCCCTACGCCCGTTCGAAGGTCGGCACGCATCCAAGGCATGAAGCGCAAAGACTACAAGGAGGCGTCGCCAGAGCCTAAGGATTATAGGGGTAGCGACTACTCCGATGATCGTAGCCCGTGCTCGTGGGCAGCCACCGGAAGAGATGATAACGACCTCTACATTTGGGATGAGCAGCCCAAAGAGAGGACTCCCGAAGGCCCCAACGGCGACGGTAACGATGGCAACGAGAGCGGCAACGACAATGGAGGTGGCGACGACGGCGGTGATGACGGTGGAGACAATGGCGATGAAGACCCCTTCGGATTGCATCCGATGTGTTGTCGAACTTGCCGTCAATCCATCGGGGATCTCTACACGTCGGTCGATGAATGTCTCCAAGCCATGGAAGCGATGAAGCAGCGTATGGAGGATTTGGAGCACGTAGTTGGTGACAACTACAAGTTCCTTAACCGTAACGTGTGCAAACTTTTTGGCATGGTTGGAAACATGAGAGGCAAGTGGTGCAATACTTGCTTGAAGTACCACTAGGTCTAGTTTTTCCCCTTAGGATTTTTGTAAGATACGACGAGGACGTCGTATGTTTTTAGCGTGGGGGAGAGCTAGCTGGCTAGCCTTAGCTTTTGAGTTTCAAAAAATTTTAGGTTCGGTTTAATCTTCGAGCGAGAGTCTTAGAGTTTAATGAGTCTTAGTTTTCGAGTGTGTTTTTAATTTTTTGCAAGTTTGAAAGTGTCTTAAATTAGTGTTGAGTCAAAGAAAACCAAATAAAAAGTGTCTTTATATATTTTTGTGTGTTGCTTATCTTTATTCACTTGTTTTTTTATCTTTGATTCTTGATATATGAACATAAGTGTGTGGTTTGAAAAAATGTTTACCGTGGTGCTTGGTGGAATCGCTACTACTTAATGGACCCATACCACACTTCGATCTTGAGCTTCACATGTTAGTTGTGATATGTTCAATGCTAAAAGTTGGAGGATTTCAGTTCTGAAAATTATCTTAAAACCCTTGTAATAAAGGTTAGCAAAACCTCTTTTTCCAAGTTGAGAGTAAGAAAAAAATCCTATACAAAGCCAATTTATTTTTTGCTCCACCATAAGTGTGATTAGCACGATGAGTTGGGCTAGGATCCTTCTCTCTTGGGAGTTTTAATTTCGAGCAATGATCATGTTCTTGTACTTATCTTTTATTGCTAGCCTCGTCATTCATTCGGTCATGAGACCTTTCACCTTGGAAGTCTCGTACATCGCCGAATTCCATACCCAACCCTATATATCTCTTTTGTACATCACATTCCTTGAACGCAACCTATTTTCAAAAATTTCGTCTCGTCTCTAGCATGATTTAATTAAAATTTCAGATTGTATGCATGCAAGAAAGAGAGGAGTTGAGAGCTTTGAAAAGTTGTCAAGAGAGAGAAAAATAAAGAGAAAAAGTATGAGTATGGAAAAGAAAGCAAGAAAGAAAAATATATGTGAAAGAAAAAATATGAGAATGAAAGAATGAAAGAAGAAAAAGAAAAAGAGAAAGATGAGGTAGCAATAAAGATATGAGAGGGATGGATCAAGTGAAAGAAAAGAAAAATAAAAGTGTAAGGAAGGATGTCACGTTGTTGAGAGACGAAACTTTCACTCTTTTTACAACCATGTGCAATCCGACAACGAGGACGTCATCGGTGCCTTGTAGTCATAATTTTCTTTTGCCCTTGCACATGTCCACCATTCTAAATCTTATCATCCTTGATATCCCTACATATGGTTAATTCTCATGATCATTGGCTTTGAAAGGTAGACAACCATTAGAGGAAGTTCTTAGTTTGACAATACTTGTGTTGATTGTGCTAGCCCTACCTATAGCTCCACTTCACATGTTATATGAGAGACTTATGGGAGGTGAGAGTTTTATGAAATTGGTTTAGGATAGCCACCTCATATGAGTGACTTGCGAGAGCTCGGAGAAAGGTTTTTGTCTAATACTTGTTGCAGGAATTTTGTTTTAAAATCATAAAAACCCTCCGATGGAAGCAAAGAAGTAAGTATGGCTGAAATTGAAGACTTCGAGTGAAGAGTTTGAGTTGTGGGGTAAATCTTGACGTGGTAAAAATTCTAAGCGCCCATGTTTATGTTTGATGATCATTACTTTGTGTTTATGTATTAAAGATGAAAGGATTGACTAACTTGTGAAGAAGGATAAGTGGTACATGATTACAACACTTTGGACGAAGTTCTTTTACGAGTACTTGCTCGAGGACGAGCAAGAGATAAGCGTGGGGGAGATGTTGACGGTGTATTTTGGTACACCTAGCATGTTCATTACACTTTGGTTTGGATTTGATTATGGAACTAACCCGCCACTAGGCACAGTAATCATATAACAAGTTTATCTTTGTGCATGCATTTGGAAGTGTTGTGTTTATGTAGGAAAACATGGACATAAAGGACGGATTCGCAACAAGTTCAAAGGAGCATGTACGGAGTCTTGTTCGTGTTCATGAGCTTGATGAAATCACTTCCAAAGGTGGCAAGGACTGAAGTGCTACGAGGAACACCCCCGGGGATTGAAGTGTAAAAGACCGAACTTCATGCGAAGAGAACCTCCATCTTGGACACGAGGATAACATAATCAAAATCATGCAAGTGGAGGGGGCAAAGTACATAAATGCATAAGGACCCACAGAGCGAAAGGGGCGACCGAACCGGGCCGAGGTGGGCCCATGCCGGTCGGCTCAGGCCGGCCGGCCCAGCCCACTCCGGTGGCCGGTTCGTTCCTGTTTTCCTTGCACCCGAAGGATCTTGAATCCTAAAAGCCTGGGCGCCGCCATTCGACAGAGAGGAGAGTCATTCACACCAGAAGGGCATCCACGAGCTAGAGAGAGAGGAGGAGGATCTCCGGAGGGAGATCAACCACCTCGAAGGAAGCACCCTCTTGTGGAGAAGAAGGAAGACACCGTCGGAAGGGAAACCATGATCAACGGTGCCATGATCAGCACCTTGATGGGGTAATCTCCTCATTCGTCCATGGGTTGTAATCAATCTTGAGATGTAATCGCACTTTGTCGGATTATCTATCTATCATCTTGTGTTGAGTATACATTAATGCTTAAGGTTAGCTACCATGCCGTAAAGGAAGTAGAGCTCCAATGCTTCCTTGGATCCATTCAATACGCCGTGTCCATCATAGGTCTAGTCATGAATACCTTCGCGTAGTGACAGTACGAGAGGGCGAAACCATGGTCACAACCCCGATAGATTAGATTGGTTTTCATGTCTTTAAGCGATTGCATGCTCTAGTATCGTAGATCCGTGGGCGAGTGTCTTTTATCTTGATATCTTAATTGTTCTCTCTAGTGTAGTTTAGTTGTTTTCTAGTATAATAATAGTTAGGGTTTTAGTAGTTAGTGTGTCGTTGTAGATCGAACGCTTGTAATCCCCTTGCTCCGCGGATTGACAAGAACCTTGGGGATCCCGTGGTGAAAAAGGTGTGGGGTCCGTACGCTTGCGGATCGTAGAGGGATACATCTTTTATCCGTCAACACCTGCTCGCATACGATAGCCCATGGGGACGTCGAGTTCGAATTGGAAGCGGGTCCGAGCTCGAATTCGGCGTGTTGGTTGTGGAGCAAAATTTCACCGAACTTTCCGGTGAGATTGCCCGTGATTACTTCGGGAAGCTTCATGAGTCCGGTCTCTGGGTTGGGCGGCATGGTGAGGCGGCGTTGGAAGGATCCGGCGCCGTCAGCATTGCAGACCCAGGAGCCGAAGAGGAAGGTGTCGCTGCAGTTGAAGGCGACTGTTGGCTTGAAGAAGACTGAAGCCGTCGAGTTCGCCATGAGATCTTCGGCAAGATCCCCTACCTGGCGCGCCAGCTGTCGGTGTTTTAGACCGGCAACCTACCAAGGGGAGTACCCGAGGTAGATGAATGTGGCCTCACCGAGATCGGTAACTCGAAGGAAGAGACACGTGGCACACAATTTAGACAGGTTCGGGCCGCGAGGTGCATAATACCCTACGTCCTGTATGCTGCGTAGCTCTAGATTGATTGGATGTGATTACAAGATGATGCGTAATGAGAGAGAAGGGTCCCTGCCTCGCCTTATATAGTCCGAGAGGCAGGGTTACAGGTCGGTTTAGGGAGAGAGTACTAGTCGTATACGTCTAGGAGTCCTCTACACAATACAAGGTATGTATAGCTTCCTATCCGAGTACTTCTCCACTGTAGTCCTTGCACCTCACGCCATCAGGTGCCGTGTGGCACAAGCCGGGTAGTCCCAGGGGCCCACCGAGTAGTCGGTCCTGGTACCCACCGAGGTAGTGGGCCTAGGGAGGTCCATACGACAGGGGGCGCGGCTCCGGCGGTCAGGGGCGGGGGTGAAGAGGGCTAGTCCATGGTGGGCGGCGGCGGGGAGTCACGCGCGTGGGAGAGGAGGGGGCAACAGCGCAAACAAAGGAACGAACTATTTTTTCCCACTAATCAGTGGCAGTGGTGGGTAATTTTTCCGAACTCCACCAAATCTAGTTTTGTGGAGCACCTCTTGAGGTACTCCACCAAATCCATGGATCTGGGGCCTGCTCCACCTTTTTTCGGAGCTGATCTGCGGTGGTGCTGCTAGAGCTGAACATGTTGGGCTGGAAAAATTTGTAGTGAAAATGGTTTTTCGGATCTGGAGTTGTCTGGAGCTGTGCCAAACGCGTCCTTATATCACCATCGAATGTCGAAAGTACAAATGCCTTGATTGGATCCAAGGCATGGCTCCGGAACTCCACCATGGCTTCACCATGCAGGGCCAACCATGGCAGCTAGGGCATGGCCTAAGCCATCTCCTAAGGAACTTGAGGACTTGCGGCGGCCATCAGCTTCCTCCCGGTGCTTCTCCTTCGTGTCGTCGGCCCTCTAATGAATGGATGAATGGATCCCCCTCCTTGGGCGCCCAAGGTGTTCTATTTATGCCCTTAGGGATCCTTGGGGCATGCTCCAACTTGCCTTGCACGAGATCTTCCTTGGGGGAGAAGCGAACTTGGTTTCCATAAACTCAGCATCGTCCTGATTTTCCTGATTCGCAGCCCTTCCTTGTGAGTGTCATATCTCCCACGTCCGGACTCCAAAAAATGCAAATTCGGTGTCCAGGTTGTGTGACACGAAATTATCTCCAACTTTGGTATTCATTTGTTTCCTTGAAAATGAAGATAAGATCCCAAAACAGCCTTGGAAGATAATCTGTCTGATTTCGGACTTGTTTGCGCAGCTGGCATTTCGGGGGCCACATCTCCTAGCTCTTTGACCCGAATTGGGCCTTCCACATGTCCAAACCGAAGCTATCGTCGAGGCGTACAACTTTGGTATTCAAATTTTTGGCATTAGAGTCCGTTTAAGTCTCTGAATCTGCATTGGAAGATCGTGCTGTTCTGGGCTGCGCGAATATCTCTCAAGCTGAGTTGATCTCGTTGGTAAACCTCCAAGTCCCCGGAGTTTTACGTGTTGATGCTTCGGTCCTTAGGTCATTTGAAGTATTTTTCACTTCGTGTCTTGATTTGTGACGGGCTTCATGATCTTCTCATAAAGTGCTTGATGAACTTTACCTGAAAGTATTCCTTTAAGCGCTTAAATCATGTGTAAACAATATACTCCAAAAACCACATGCGAGTGAGAACTTATCATATCAAGGGGGTTAGTACCATTAGCTAGGATATCAAATACGTGCAAATGTTGACGCTAAACTCATAGCTAGGTGTACCAAAATCGACTGTCAACATACCCCCATGCTTAAACCTTGCTCGTCCTCGAGCAAGTCCAAGATCTTTGCTTACCCTTGGAAAAATCAACGTTGCCTTTCAATGTCTTCCCTACACTTAGTTATACACAACAAGACATATTGCTCTCTCAAGTATTTAGCATTTAAGGTTCAAGTTTTGACTGGCTACTTCATTATGGAAGATAGACTATCATTAAAGAACATGCCACAATAAAACAACTATAGCGCTCTCGAACTTAAACAAACTTCAAACCTTTACCTTGTTGCATCGTGTAGGGTTTTCAAAAAGTTGCACATCTAACATAAGTGCGGTTCTCATGGAAACACTCATCTCGTCAAGTCACTCAAGCCTACACTAGATTAATCTCAACATATTCTACTCATACATATGAAAGTGGAAAGCTTATGTGGAGCTTGTTAGGTAAAAACAATCCTAGCAAAACATTATACTTGAAATATTGTCAAACTAATAGAGAGATCTATTGGAATTACCGAGACTATTCAAAAAGGCCATGGAAAATAAATATTGGAAAGAGATGAAACACACGCATTTAGAAAGATGGACATGTGCAAGTGGCAAATTGTTGATCCCGAGACACAAATGAAGTTCTCGTTATCGGATTGCACATGGTTGGAAAAGATTGAATATGGACTTGTCTTCAAAGCTCTCTAAGATTTAAATAAAGCTAAAAAGAATCGAGGAGCATTTTTAATTTTCTCTTTTTTGTTTTTTCTTTTCTTATTTTTTCTTTCTTCTTCTTCTTCTTTTTCTTTCTTTCCTTCATTTTTTCTTCTCTCTTTTTTTATTTTTTATTCATCATTTTTTTGCTCCTCCAAACTTTAAGCACCATAGTACTTGCTATAGCAATCCTCGCCCTTCTTAAATGTTTGCTCGTCCTCGAGCATAGAAATGAGGGGACCTATGGCTGCTCGAGAAGTACAAAATCTTTGTGTTCCTTTATAAATCTTTTGAAATCTTCAAGGGCATCCTCCATGTCAAAACTCCGCATGATCTTGGGTGCACTGATGAGTCCCTCCATATGTTATATGTCTTGAAATCTTGCCAGAAAATCTTTAGAAAATTCATTGAAAGATCATCCATACTCAATTTGGGTTGTGGTCAAGGAGGTAATCACAAAAAGATGTTTTGGGTTTAGGGTGGATGCCCAACGAAGGTTGTGAAATTTCCAGTGTCGAAACTCACTATGCATGGATAAAATGGCTAGCATGAAAACGATACGCAAAGGAATGACCAGCTTCTTAGTCGCGTACCAAAGAAATCAATCCTAATCCAACTCATCAAGATATAAGTTTGCAAACTAAAGGTTACATCATGAAAGTACTTGTATGAGTATAGGCTTTGGTAGGTAGAACTTTGCAAAAATTTCACAAATGTAGATAGCATAATAATTTTAAATAAAACAAGAGCAAGGCATAGGTCATCGGTAAACTTAAATCAAAGAGCTACATAAAGTATATGGGTCTTAAAATTTAGTCATTTAACCTCCACAAATCAAAGAGCCGGTATTTAATCAATTTATGATCCTAGAGCAAAAAGTCATGTGTTGACGGTGTATTTTGGTACACCAAACATGTTCATTACACTTTGGTTTGGATTTGATTATGGAACTAACCCGCCACTAGGCACACTAATCATATAACAAGTTCATCTATGTGCATGCATTTGGAAGTGTTGTGTTTATGCAGGAAAACATGGACATAAAGGACGGATTCGCAACAAGTTCAAAGGAGCATTTACGGAGTCTTGTTCGTGTTCATGAGCTTGATGAAATCACTTCCAATGGTGGCAAGGACCGAAGTGCTACGTAGGAACACCCCTGGGGATTGAATCGTAAAAGATCGAACTTCATGCGCGGAGAACCTCCATCTTGGACGCGAGGATGACATCGTCAAAATCATGCAAGTGGAGGGGGCAAAGTGCATAATCACCTGAGGACCCACGGGAGCGAAGGGGCGACCGAACCGGGCCGAAATGGGCCTGGGCCGGTCGGCCCAGGCCGGCCGGCCCAGCCGACTTCGGAGGTCGGTTCGGCCCCCTTTCCTTGCACCCGAAGGATCTTCAACCCTAAAACCCTAGAGGCGCCGCCATTCGCAAAGGAGAGAGCCATTCGCACCAGGAGGCCATCCACAAGCTAGAGAGAGAGAGGAGGAAGATCTCCGGAGGGAGATCGACAACCTCGAAGGAAGCACCCACAAGTGGAGAAGAAGGAAGACACCGTCGGAAGGGTGACCATGATTAACAGTGCTATGTCTAGCACCTTGATGGGGTAATCTCCTTATTTGTCCATGGGTTGTAATCGATCTTGAGATGTAATCGTACTTCGTTGGTTTTCATGTCTTTAAGCGATAGCATGTTCTAGTATCGTAGACCCATGGGCGAGTGACTCCTATCTTGATTGCTTAATCATTCTCTCTAGTGTAGTTTAGTCGTTTTCTAGTTTAATCATAGTTAGGGTTTGAGTAGCTAGTGTGTAGATGTAGATCAAACGCTTGTAATCCCCTTGCTCCGCGGATTGACAAGAACCTTGGGAATCCCGTGGTGAAAAAGGTGTAGATCCGTACGCTTGCGGATCATAGGTGGATATGTCTTTTATCCGTCAACAAGCCCCTTTTTTGGCGCCGTTGCCGGGGAGCAAGCTAGTTTACATCGTTTGGTTTGCATCTAACTTAGTTTTATATTTAGTTTATCTTTTGTTTACTAATATCTAACACATATTATCTAGAAAACCACATTGTTTTGTTTTTGTTTTGTTTTTATCTTGTTGTCTAGATGGCGTCCATCAATCAACCCGTGGAAGAACCGGAGAAACCACTAAGGGATTACGCTAGCCTTCAATGTGAAGACATAAGAGTACAAGAGTCGGGTTCGAAGCTCGAAGCGACCAAGTATGAAATCAAACCCAAGATCATCGAGATGGTGGCGGCAAACCCATTTGAAGGGATGGTTTCAGAGAACCCATATAGACACATAAGGCATTTCACGACACTATGCAACACGGTGCGTCAAGAAGGAGTTCCCGATGAATGGTTCAAATGGAATCTCTTTTCCTACTCACTTGCCGGTGAAGCAAAGACATGGTACTCGTTTGCGTCCTTTGAAGTTGAAGGCAATTGGAACAAGTTGACAAAGAAGTTTTGCGAGAAGTTCTTTCCAATTAGCAAGGATCAACATCTAAGGAGGCAAGTGATCACTTTCACGCAAGGAGAAGAGGAAGGGATAGACCAAGCTTGGAATAGGTTTAATGAGTTGATCGAACAAGGACCAAGACTCGGCTTCTCCAATGACGTACTCTTGCATACATTTTTCTTTTCCCTAACCCCTAGTTGCATGCAACACATCCAAATGTGTGCAGGTGGGGATCTCATGGAGAAAACACTCACGGAAGCCGCCCAACTTCTACAAAAAATTAGTAAAGCGGCTGCCATGCAAAGAGATTGGGAAACAAGACTTGCGGAAGAGCTAGAATATAATTCAAGGAAGAAGAAGTGTGCTGAATTTTCTAAAGAGGCAACCCTGAAAGTCACAAAAGAGGAGCCAATCCCGGAAAAGCTTGAAGAAGAACACATCAAGTCAAGAACTACCCCGAGCATCAACTTCGTCGTACCAAATGAGACAAACAAGAGAAGCATGTCAAGCGCGAAGCCACTAAGGGAGTTCAAACCAATGGATTGGGTTCCTATCGATTACGGAGAAGTATTCGACAAGAGAAGACCGTTCCCTAATCAAAAGGGGATGGCAAGAGCATTGGAAGTGGATTTCCCACCGGAGAAGAAAGCAGAAGATTCATACGACCTTGAAACCACCGGTGAGATATTTCAAAAGCTCTTTGGAGATGATGAAGTGGATCCGGTACACATAGCCGAGGTGAAAAGAATCATGGGGATCAAGCCCGAAGCATCGCCATATGCTCGCCTCGCTGAAGTTTACGCGTTAGGATCCGAAGAAGAAGAGAAGATGGGACCACACTTGAGTTGCGAGATCAACGGAGTTCAATGCAAAGCTTTGTGCGACATCGGAGCCCAAGTAAGTGTCCTATATTCTAAAATTTACGATAAAGTTCAAGACCTGTTGACGGTGAAAATCCGTCAACCTAGCCATGAGTTTACCTTCGGTGTTGGCATAAGTTTTATACCTTATCCATTGGTACTAACCCCCGTGGTATAACAAGTTCACTTGTGCATGTCGGATTTGGAGTTTAGTGTTTATGCTGGGTTTTAGCGTTGAAAGCAAGACTTCTGGGATAAGTTCATCAAGCACCTTGTGACAAGACCTTGAAGCCCCGTACAAGTCATGCAATTAAGCAAACTTGACTCCAAGAAGCCAGGGACTTAATCCGAGAAGATGACAAACTCCAAGGACCTAACCAGAAAAGTGCCGAATCTTGCAAGATAAGGAGCTATGTCCAACTTGGAGAGAAACTGATGACAAAGGCCTACATGTAAAAGGGGGAAGGATCTAGGAAACTCGGGAACCGACACCACGCAAAGGAGGCCGGGAACTGGGCCTGGATGGGCCCGGGGCGGTCGGCCCAGGCCGGCCGGCCTAGCCCAGTCCAGGGCCCAATTCCCTCCCCCTTTGACCTAGCCACCAATCGGGCTATTTATAGCCCCGGGGTCGAGAGCCATGCATCAATGAATTCGTGATCGGCCGCCGAGGAGCAGAGAAGAGATGGACACCATCCCGGAGAGGAGAGGGTCGAGCTAGTTGACTAGGGTTACCCTAGCCGACGTGGGAACCTTGCACGGAAGACCACGTCGGAGTTCCCAGAGCTAGAAGCAAGATCAAGGTAGGATCCCGGTTGTGATCTTGTTTATGTATCATTGTAATGGTTGAATTATCAAGTTGAATCCGATTTCTAGCGATCAAATGTTTCTTCGAAGATTTCATTTTTTTCAATCGGCTTTGCTTATTCTAGATCTATTCTTGAGATAGATCACATAGGGTGTTCTTGTAGCCGCGGTGGCTAGAGGTACACGCCGGATCTTCCGAAAGAACTCAACTTGTCCATGGACTCGCCCTAGACTACCCGCATGAATAGGGATACGTTGTGACAGAATGGGGGTTCCGAAAGGCGGGCGTTTTCGAAGTTGGACGGGAAACCACGATTTAAAGAGGCTTCCAATGAGATTCGATTTGCTACTTCTTCTTTGCTTGGAACTTCAACAAAAGGCTTAACCCGATCTCTCTAGATCGGTTTATCTACCCAATCTATATTTGTTACCTTCAGTCTTTAGTAGATTAGATTTGTTCTTGTTTTGTGTTCTTTATCTAGATGCATTAGGTTTTCTCTCTACCGAAGATTGAAGTTACTTGGCTTTACTAGATCATCTTTTGTGTCACACATTTGTTCCACGGATTCGATACCTTGGGTTCACCACTCGAGGGAAGAAGGGTCCCTTGACTACGACGGGAGATTTGTACGCTTGCAAGTCTAAACGAACTTTAATACAACTATTAACCGTCAACAAGACCACAACCTAGACTTAGCTCCAACATCAACAAAATTAATTATGGAAGATGGTAGAACTATTAGACCTCTAGGTATTGCTTGCAACATGAAGGTAAAAATCTCTAGAAAATGTATACCAACCGATTTCTTTATTGACGCTTACCATAGTAATCATGATCACATAATCCTAGGTAGGCCCTTTCTTAAGTTGGTTGATGCCGTGTTGGATGCCGGAAAAGGCAAAGTAATAATGAACCTTAATGGAAAAAAGTACACATATAACTTTTTTCGCGTTTCTAAACACCTTACACCCTTTCCTCCCGAAGACGAAGAAGTAGAGGAGGTAGATAGTCTTTGTTTTGTTGAAACCCTTAGAGACCCACTGCAAAGAGCGATGGAAAATCAAGTTAGTGATCAACAAGATGAAGATCTAGAAGAAGCAACAAAAGGCTTAGAACCACAAGATGGGAGCGTGGAGGAAGAAAAATTCGAGGACATAAGATAGATTAAACCCGAGGAGTCACAAGTGCCCGAGGTAGACCTTAAACCTTTGCCCAAAAGATTAAAGTATGAATTTTTGGGCCCAGAAAAGACTTATCCAGTCATCGTGAGCAACGAGTTGAGTCCCGAAGAAAATGAGAAGTTGCTGATTTTGTTGAAAAAACATAGGAAGGTAATTGGATATTTGATTAATGATCTCAAAGGTCTTAGCCCAGCCTTTTGCACTCATCGTATACCAATGGAAGACCAATGTAAGCCCGTAGTGGACCACCAAAGAAGGCTAACTCATGCCATGCGAGAGGTAGTAAAGAAAGAGGTCATCAAGTTACTTGATGCCGGAATCATCTACCCGGTTCCGCATAGCGAGTGGGTGAGCCCGGTACATTGTGTACCGAAGAAAGGAGGTTTAACTGTGGTGAAGAATGAGAAGAACGAGTTGATACCGCAAAGAATCATGACCGGGTGGCGGATGTGTATCGATTATCGAAAGCTAAACAAAGCAAAAAAGAAAGATCACTTCCCCCTACCGTTCATTGATGAGATGCTCGAGAGATTAGCAAACCACGCTTATTTTTGCTTTCTCGATGGGTACTCGGGGTTCATGCAAATTCCCATTCACCCGGATGATCACAAAACAATATTTACATGCCCTTATGGAATGTTTGCATATAGAAGGATGCCCTTCGGTCTATGCAACGCTCTGGCCTCTTTTCAACGTTGCATGATGGCCGTATTCTCGGAATTCATCGAAGAAATTGTGGAGGTGTTCATGGATGATTTTTCTGTTTATAGTAAGACGTTCATGGATTGCCTAGCAAACTTGGATAAGGTCCTCACGAGGTGTGCGGAGGTAGACTTGGTGATGAATTGGGAAAAATGCCACTTCATGGTTAAGCAAGGCATAGTGCTCGGACACGTTATATCCGAGAGAGGCATTGAAGTGGACAAGGCTAAGGTAGAGACGGTTGAGCAACTCCCACCTCCAACGGATGTTAAGTCCTTGAGGAGATTTCTAGGCCATGCCGGATTTTATATAAGATTTATTAAGGACTTCTCAAAGATCACTAAACCTTTAACGCATCTCCTTCAAAAGGATGTGGCTTTTGACTTCGATGAGAAGTGCCTAGCGGCATTCCGGACCTTGAAAAGTGCGTTGGTGAGTGCTCCCATTATTCAACCTCCGAATTGGGGCCAACCTTTCGAGATCATGTGTGATGCAAGTGACTACGCCGTAGGTGCGGTTTTGGGTCAAAGAAAGAAAGAGCGAGTTCACACCGTTTACTACGCTAGTAAAACTCTCAATGGGGCAGAATTAAACTATGCCAGTACGGAAAGGAGTTGCTAGCGGTAGTATTCGCCTTCGAAAAATTCAGATCTTACATCGTGAACTCGAAGGTCATTATTTACACCGATCACGCAGCCATCAAGTATCTCTTGGCTAAGAAGGAAGCCAAACCACGTTTGATATTTTGTTTTTGCATATTTTGTTTATTGCTAACCCTAACAGGAGATGGACGGCTACCTCTCCAACAAACCCGATAATTTTGTGGATGATCCAGAAAAACTTTACAGGCTAATGAGACGTGAAGCACATCAAGTTAAAAAGCTGGATTTTGTAGATTCGAAGTCGGAAGACAAAGGATCGAAGGAATCTCTGAAGAATTCACCACCTCAAAGCCCTCGTGAGAATCGACTTCCACTGATGGGAGAACAACCGCAAGAACGCAAGATCGGGGAGCTATGCACCCCGAACATCATCGACCTACCAATCTTAAATCTTGAGGAGATCGGAAGACCGTTCGAGATCAAGACCTCAACAATCCGCATGGTGCAACATTCACCCTTCACCGGCAAAGAGGATCCGAACCTTCACCTCCAAGCATTCATTCAACTATGTCAGACATTCAACATGGATGGGGTGACTCAAGACCAAATGAGGGCAAGGCTTTTTCCATTTTCACTACTCGGGAAGGCTTTGCAATGGTTCCACTCTCAACCGGCGGAGACGGTGCAAAATTGGAACACGTTGATGAAGGCTTTCATGAAGAAATACTACTCACCGGGTAAAACTCAAAGTTTGCGTAATAAGATTGCCACCTTTATTCAATATCCTACAGAAACTATCTCGAAGGCATTCGAGCGCTTCAACGAGTACACTCGGGCGGTTCCACATCACAAGTTCCCGAAGGAAGACCTCGTGCAAAAGTTCTATCAAGGACTCACCATGGCGTCAAGGACGATCATCAATGCATCGGCGAGAGGATCTATCATCGAGCTAACACCGACAAAAGCTTTCACTCTATTCAAGAAGGTTGCGGATAATGATAAGTGGGCGTCATCCGGACGCCTACATCCGGTTCAACCAACGGGGAATATCAAAGGAGTCTTGCAAGTGGAGAAGGAGAACATACTTGAAGGCAAGATTGACTCGCTCATGAGGAGGTTGGAGAAGATGGAGATAGAAAAGAAAGAGGCTCAAGACTTGAAGGCTGCCAAAGCAAGATCCACATGCGAAGAATGTGGAGAGTATGGCCATGTCCGCAAAGATTGTCCGGAGGAAGCCAAAGCGCTCGACTATATGAGGAAGGGAGAATTGCTGAACTTCTGCTACGGGCAAGGTAGACCTCAATTTAATGCAAGCTCATCTATTCCGAATTCAGTTCCGCTTCGTATATAATTGAAGGAATTCATGGACGAGCAAGCTAAGATCAACAAGGACACCGTCACCAAGTTCAAGGCCATAGACAAGGTGTTGGAGAACATCGATAGCAAAGTGACTGAGGTCGAAAGCTCTGTTGACGGTGAATTTCCGTCAACCTAGAGTACTTGTTATACATTGGTTTCGATTATGATTTGCAACTAACCCGCCACTAGGCATACTAATGATGTAACAAGTTCACACTTGCATGTCGATTTTGGAGTTTGTTGTTTACACAGGAAATCTACGCTAAAGAGGAGACTTTCGGGATAAGTTCACCAAGCACTTTGGAAGAAGATCATGAAGCCCGACAAGAGTCAAGACACGCGATGAACATGACTCCAAATGACCCGAGGACCGAAGCGTCAACGTGCAAGTCTTCGGGGACTCAACCGAGAAAACGGCGAAGCTTGCATAGCAAGGATTCAAGCCTTAACCCCGAAGGAAACGACGTCAAAGGCCCACATGCAAGTGCACACAAATAAGGGATCACGCGAGAAGCAACCGGGGGAGAAAACCGGGCCGAAATGGGCTCGGGCCGGCCGGCTGGGGGCCGACCGGCCCAGCCCACTCCGGGGTCGGTTCGGTGCCCCCTTTGCCCTAGGTGTTCGTCTATTTATTGCCTCTGCTGTCGTCGGCAGCCACATCGAACAAATCATCCTACCGATGCCATTGACAAAAACACCGCCGCCGCAAGATGAGGGAGAGAGTTAGATGAGCTCGTCGCAAGGATCAACGCCGGCGGAGAGAAGGAAGCAAGAGGAGGACTCCAAGCCGCTGGCCTAGGGGTGTTCCCAAGCTCCATCGCCGCCATCTTCATCGACGACGTTCTCCGGAGTCTCCATCACCCCTATGTGCTTCAATCCGTGTAAGATGATGGGGTAATGTCTCCGTTCATCCCTAGGGTTAGATGGATGCATGCTATGTGATCACTACTTGATTCGTGGTTTCAATCTATTGTTTTCATGTTGATGATGCTTTAATGATTATGGTTAGCTATTGTGTTTTTCGGGCGTATGATATCCGCTACTCCCATAGATTCCATCAACATACCGTGTCCATCATAGGTCTAGTCACGATTACCTTCGCGTAGTGACAGTACGAGAGGAGGGAAAGGGCGAAACCGTGGTCACAACCCCCGGTAGATTGGTTTACCACTCTCGTGTAGTAGATGCATACCATGTTATCCTAGATCCTAGGGAGGGAACGCTTATCTTTCTTAATCACTCTCTTGTGTTCACCCTTTACCATCTAGTTTAACCCTAGATTTGTTTGATCAACTTAACTTAGATTAACTTAGGTTAGATTGTTTTACCTTTAGATTAATACTCTTTCAAAGGTTTTCCATTCAACTAGATTAGTACTTGGTTAAGCGCTAGTAATCACCTTGCTCCGCGGATTGACAAGAACCTTGGTAATCCCGTGGTGAAAAAGGTGTAGGTCCGTACGCTTGCGGGTCGTAGGTGGATACGAGTTTTATCCGTCAACAAGCCCCTTTTTCTGGCGCCGTTGCCGGGGAGCAAGCCAGTTTGCTACGTTTAATCTATTATTAATTTTGTTGATTACTAACACCTAACCCTTATTTTCTAGAAAAAAAATCTTTTTTTGTTTTCTTTCAACTTTTCTTGTGCCTAGATGGATTTGTTCACCTCACCATTGGAAGACGAAGAGATGTCGCTAAGGGAGCTAGCATTGCTGTCAATGGAAGACATTGAGATACAAAAATCAGATTTGATGCTTGCTACAACCCACTACGAAGTGAAGCCTAGAGTCATCAAGTTAGTGGAGATAAAACCATTTAGAGGATTGGAGGATGACAACCCATATAGACACATTAAAGAATTCACGATGATATGCAACACGGTGCAACAAAAAGGAGTTCCGGCTGCTTGGTTCAAGTGGAATCTTTTTCCGTTCTCTCTCGAAGATGAAGCGCGAAGATGGTACACACTTGCGTCCATTGAAGCAAAAGGAAATTGGGATGAGCTAGTGAAGAAGTTTTTTTTGAAGTTCTTTCCCATAAGCAAGGTCCAAGACTTAAGGAGGCAAGTGCTCACTTTCAAGCAAGGAGAGGATGAAGGAATTGATGAAGCATGGGACCGTTTTAATGAACTACTTGAGCGAGGCCCGAACTTGGGATTTTTCGGTGACTTGATGTTGCATACCTTTTATTTTTCACTAACCCCTAACTCGTCTCGTTTTGTAAGCATGTGTGCAGGAGGTGATATAATGGATAAAACAATTAGTGAAGCCGCACAAATCTTAAAAAGGATAAGCAATGGACAAAGAACGCAACAAGATTGGCAAAGATGTTGTCGAGAGGAGCAAAAAAACAAAAGCAAGCCCAAGGTGCTTGCTGAAATTTCTGAAAAAGATGAACTGGAGGTCAAGAAAGATGAACCGACCGTACAAGAAATTAAGGATCCACTTCCCAAGGTAAGAGAAGTCATTTTGGATGTTAAAAATGTTGAAACTAACATGAATGTAGGCCGAAGTATGTGGAATGCTAGACCATTGGCGGAGTTCATTCAATCCGGTTGGATTCAAGTTGATTTTGCCCCACTAATCAGCTACCGAAGGAAGGAGGAACGCCGACACATTGCCAAACTAGTTGAAGATATTTTTGATCAAGATATGAGTGGAGAGTCGATCCAAAAAGATATTTGAAGAAGAAAGAGAAAAAGATGATGAAGGATGGATTGATCAATTTGACAACTCAAAGATTTGCAATAAAGGAAGAGAAGAGTACAACCGTGATGAGCCTAGTGACTCAAAGGATAAATGGGAGGAGATAGGACTCAGGCTAGAAGATGAATGGGAAGGGGTTGACATAGATCAAGTACTCCAAGAAGGCCCCTCCCCACAAGGTGATAGCTTGTGTGCTATTGAAGCCTACACACTAGCAAATCAAGACATGGAAGTACTCAAGGATGACGGAAAGAGTGAATCAACAATGAGCGATCTTGACGACATGTGGTACATGGAAGATAAAGAAAGCAACATACAAGACTTTGAAGACGAAGATTGGGATGACAATGAAGACTTCAAAGAAGAGACAAATGCAAATGTAGTTGATGGATTACACGTTCCACATGATGAGATGGAGGGGATGCAAAAGGGTAACAAAGAGACACCTTCACTCGTTGAGATTGATTCGCCTTCAACACCACTAGATGAACCAAATATCACTCTTGTTGAAAAGGCTCTAAGGCCAAGGTATGCGCTGAAATCTCAAGATATTATTGGTATTGATGTTGATAAATTCAAATACTCATGCTCAACCAATAGTATGAATGATAGTTTAATGTCTATGCCTTGTTCCAATAGTGATCATGTTGATAGGCTAGATTTTCTTGAGAATGAAAAAGAGGAAACATTTATGTTTGATCCAATTAATCTCACACCTAAAGAACCTTTGCCTTATTATGAGCTAAGTGCTATGCATGAAACATATGCTTCTTTTATTTACACCTTGCCTTGTTGCTACAATTCACATGTGGTGTTAATTATGGACGCGTATGTTTACAATAAGTTTTGTAAATCTCAATCATGCTTTGCGCTTGGTCGAGCTAATGACCTTAAATAAGAACATTTCGGGAGAAGGCCCGATTTTCACTAACCATGTAGACAAGGCTTGAATAATGAAAAGAGAAGTCATGCTTAAAGAGTTGCAAGATAAATCATCAACCTCTCTAAATCCTGTAATGGATGCTGCTATCTTCATAAATTTGAGAGCTTGTTCAGAGGTGTAAAAATGGAGAAAATGAGATATCCAGAAGCTCCATCAAGTTACCATTCCAACGCATCAAGAACCAACAAGTTTGAAGACCCGTGCGAGGAGTTATGGAGAAAACATTGAGCGTTGCGCGTTCTGAAATTTCAGGACAGATTTCACCGCCGAAGTAAAACGGACGTAACTCTCTTTCCGGAGTCCGATTTGAGCAAATGAAGACTCTTTGGAAAGGAAATTTTGTGCACTGTGCAATGGAGTAGAGCTCGAGTATACTTTCTGTTCTGGAAATTAAAAAAAAAAGTTCATGGAGTGAAGGCAGCACCGAAGGATGATAAAGAAGGAGATAACGATGAAACAAAAGGATGCTTTGGGCAAGTCTTCTATAAGTGATCAAGCACAACATGAGAAGTAAATTAAAGCTGCATTGGTACCTTTTCTTCTTGCATGAAGGGCCATGGCGATGCGACGAAAAGAAGGTATGTGAGAAAGTCGAGCTTTATGACTTTAACTGAAGCGCTTTTCAGGAGGCAACCCGTTTCTTTATATTTTTACTACTTTCTTAGAGAAAATAAAGAATAGCACTATCTTATGATGATCAACTTGTGGTTATTAATGTAAGTTCAGTTTTCCTTTTTAGAACCACCATCATGTTCATGATCATATTTATTTGCATGCATTGCATTTTGTTATCAATGTGATGTTTCTTTGTGTATACATGTTTTGCACATAGTTGGCTTGGTTGTTTTATATACTTAATGATGTATGCTTCTTTTTCAATGTTAATACTTCATAAGGCATTATGAGTATTTTCCTTTTGTGATCTTGTGTAAACGTGGTGTTTAAACAAGATTGCGGACCATCATCGTTAAGTTCGATAAACCTAGCTAGCTTTTCATATGTTTTCATGTTTCTTTGGTTAGTTCATAAGCTTTGCAATGCGCTTAATTTTTCTTGTGCTATAAGAGTTATTGATTTAGGGATAGATATGGTGTTTTAACCCTTGATAAATAAACCTTTATGGCTATGGAGAAATTCGGCAACCTAGTTGTAAACATGGTGTTTAGAACTAGGTGAAAACATTGTCTTTGTTTATATGCTTTCCTATCATGTGCATACACACCTTGCACCACGTACACTCATTAGGTTTTTATTCCTCATTAGACTAATTATGCCACAAGTTAAGAATCTTAGGAGACATTGCTGGATTGCTGGCAATTCTATCTACTCCCAACCGTCACCTTGGGGGTAGAATGTGTGTTTAAAACGTCTTGCAGGAAAGATAAAGACTCTCACTACAAGGAAATTGAAGGATGGCTAAGATAAAAATGTTTTGTCTTCTTCTTCCATGACTAGCAAAATGCTAAGCATGGGGGAGACCCTGAATCTTCAACACGGAAGTGCAACATGATCAAGATCATTAACGTCTCCGGATCAATGTGCAAGAAGCCACCGATCTCATCAAAATTCTGCATGGTCTTGAAGGGAAAACACTAGATATTTTTGGATATTTAGAAGCCTCATGAAGTTATGATTCCAACAAATCAAGAATCAAGACAATCGGAGGTTCCTACAAGCGGTTATGCCCGAATCACCGAGTGCAACACGTCCTGAAATTAGTTTTGGACAGCACACAACGCTGAAGTAAAATAGACATAGCTCCCTTGTTTGAACTCCGTTTTCGATGAATGACCACACGTTGGAAAGGTAATTTCATAAACTTTTCAATAGAGCTATATTTCGATATATGTTTTGATATGACCATGCCAGCACGGACAGCCTCTCCAACCACATTTCCAATTTCTACCAGACCTATCACTCGTAGCCGAGCTAAAAAGATGCAACAAGAGGTGCACGCGCTACTTTATGAGTTTCAACTCAATACCAATGATAACTTTATGCTACCTATGTTTTGTATGTTGATACTACATAGGTATGTTGAAGAGAATCATCAAAACGAAGGTCACGAAGCTAGAATCGGCAAAGTTCTCATCATTCGGCAATTTCCAGCAAACAGCAAGTCATTCGGCAAGCCATTCGGCAAAGTCCTGAGTCTGAAGTTCGGGCATTAAACTGTACCAATCTACGAAGTTTCACATAGCATGCTATACACCGTTGGAAAGATAATCGAGTTAGCTTTCCAACGCATCTAGTCCCACGTCATTTGAAGATTCCTAGAAGAAGTTATGATTGAAACATTGAAGACTGCGCAGCAGTCAAACAGTCACGCGGAAACAACTCAGAAGGTCATCTCGGGAGATCCTTTCACATTGGCAACATATTCAGTTTGTTTTCGTGTTTCAACCCACCTAGGAGGGTTGTTCCTAGTATAAATACCCCCATATGTAAGCTAAACACAACTTTGATGATTTGAGATTAATCCAGTGATATTGCAGCCGAGCTGCCCGAGTGCTTACTCATCCCTTGTTCTTCCTCGTTCTACTTGGACTTGTGAAGAGATCTCTCTGAGGTCCACTAGTTCGTGCTCTGTGAGTTCCAGTACGGCTGCCTCACCTTGTGTGGATTAGCTCCGGTTGTGGTTCTGCGGTCGTTTGGAGATCGAGTCGAAGTCCTCGTGGTTTCGGTGTCTCTCTCCCCGTCGTTTGGGTCGCATCCAACCTTGGCTAGGTATAAAGCTAGTTATCCACTGATCTTCAGCAAGTTATCTTCTAATTCCAGTAAGTTATCATCCTATTTCCGCTACCCCATCGTCGTTCTTCAAGTTCAAGACCTACTGCCGTGAAGATCGGGCCATCCTTCGTTCTAACGCCGGGTTAGAACCTATCATCTGGTATCAGAGCTTTCGTTGACACGGTAGGTCTTACCATCATCATATATTTATCCCTTTTATTATTAGTCATATATATTTTGTTTCGTCCTATAGTCCAGAGCCTTAAAAATTTACCTATAACCCTTTGGCGGTACTGTTACCTTGTGTTTTTGTGATTCTTCAAGTTGCTAAGTCGCCACCATTTATATATAGTGTGTTTGTTTTGTTTCCATCTAATATCCGCACCCTTGTTCGTGTTGTATTATAAAAAAAGATCAAAGAAAGGAAAGAAAAGAGTCAAAAAAAGGATTAAAAAAAGAGAAGTGAAAGAATTTGAAGGGGAATTGTGTTGCGGGTGTTTGTTGAAAGTTTACTTTCATTCCAAGCTGGTAGTAATCTATATTGCTGCCACTTTTATATTTTGAGCACATTATTTCACTTGGTTGACAGTACCGTAAGCCCTCCTTGTTTAGCCACCTATAGCTCCACTTCAAATCTGAAACCAGGACATATCAAATTGTAATCCTTACGACCTCACTACCACCTCCGTTGAAGCTGCCAACACTAGCACAATCACAGTCCTTGAGGACAGGCAGAACTTGGGTAAGTAAGTGGTGAGTTTGAGTGTTTCCACAAATACTTCATATTCCACATATTTCTTGCTGCCCCTAACATGGCAGGATCAGATTCTAGTATTCATGGTGGGCACCATGGCGGGCACCATGCAGAGGATGAACGCCCA
The DNA here is from genome assembly GCA_947561735.1 of Cenchrus americanus. NCBI lineage: Eukaryota > Viridiplantae > Streptophyta > Magnoliopsida > Poales > Poaceae > Cenchrus > Cenchrus americanus. The sequence goes on from OX387240.1 coordinate 202,603,894, forward strand.
GTTTCCCGAGCTGAGTTACATCATTTTGAAAACTCATTTTTGGAGGCCATGGAGAGAATGTTCGATGAGCGTTTCCCTACACCACTTGGTCACCATGCTCCACAACAACATAGCCCAACCACAACTTATGGTGGTATGTTGGGCAGTAGTGGACAGCATGGGGGAGTTGCTCGTGGGCATAGTCCTCGCCCATGTGTGCTCAATGGTGCTGAACATGCTTCCACCAAAAGAAAAATTCAGCGAGAGAGTGCGAAACAATTAAGAGTGATCCAGAAAAATAGTGAGGGAGAGTTTCCACAGCCACATAAAACCCCACAGCCGCAAAGAATCCAAAAACCGGGAAAAGAGGGATTAGTCATGATGGCTAGGAAAGGGGATCTAAAAGAATTGAGTGTACCCAATGCCAAAATAAGTGAAAAAGAGGACAAATCTTGTGAGCAATTATTCACTCCTAACATCTTAATCTCTTCTTCTAGTTGTGTTTCTTGTGTGATGCAGGCTTGTGAAGGAAAAGATGTGGTGAATTATGACCAGCCCCCAATATTCGATGAAGAAGATCAAATGATGGTTATGGATAGAGCTGCTGCACTTTCATTGTTTAACATGCAACATCAGGTTCAGATTGAAGACAATACCAATGCATATCCTTCCACATCAAGTGGTGCAACTTCAACAACATTTGTGGAGGTTTCAGCTCATGATTGTTTTGCATCCATTGTTGCTCCAATTTCATTAGAGGACACGGTGAAGTATGACATATATGAATACATTGCCCCACTAGACATTGAAGTAATTGTACATCAAAATCCATGTGAGAATAAGGGCTACATAACCAAACTGAAAGAGAGTGAAAACAAAAGAGAGTTGAGTAATTCCACCTACTTGAGCCTTGAGAGTACCACTACTATGAGCATGAAAGATACACCACTGAAAAATAAAGAATTAGAACGCAAGTTGTGTGAGGATATTTTTGAAACTAAGAATTTCATCTCTACTTCTAGTGTTTTCTTCACAAATGTGCAGGTTTGCAATGGGAATGTGGAAGAGGTGGATCGTCATGATGCTACCATACATGTTAATAGAAGTGAGAAGGTATCCATTCATCCGATCCAATTGTATGCTACCCAAAACATGAGCCATAACGAGGAAAGTGGTAAGATTTCAGAAGTGTCATACATGATACTTGCACTTCAAAAAAGTACGAAAGGTATTGAAATTGGTTTAGATCTGAATTTGCAAAATATTATGGTGAGAAATTATGATGAGCCACATGTTTCAAATGAAATTGACTATGATAGTTGTACTGATTTGGTAATGTCACATAATGACATCTTTGCTGAAATTTTGCAACTTGATAATCAAAGTTCAGTTCTGAATGATCTTTTCTATGATTTAATATGGTTCATATACATGATACTATACACTTATATATCGATACTTTGCATGTAAATAAATTTGGTAATTTAGAATTGGATACTCATGACATTACAGCAATACAACATAGTCAAAATCTTTGTGCCGATTTGACTGAATCTCATGTTGATACAAGTAATGAGTTTTATTTTGATAAGAAACTTGTGCTAACAAGTTCCATTAATTCACCCAAAAATTTTCCATCCTGTTTTGAAACCTTTGAGTTTGACATGGTCTGCAATATGAATGGCAAGAATGTTTCTGTTTTATCTTTTCATATGTATGACCTTGTAAAGATGAAATATGATAATATGAATCAAATAATTGGCTTGAAAGAAATTTTTGTGCTTCCATCTTCGAAGCTATTTGCCAGTTGGCCAACATTGAGAGAATGTTTAAAACGTGGAAAAGGTAATAATTGGACGATTAATTATAATGGAACAAGTGGACAAAACAAAATGCAAGATTATTGTAATTATCGTGTACATCTGCCCTCTGTTTTGTCTAGGCTGTTTCCAGGTAAACAAAAGTCGGGGACGACTTTTCTTCAAGGGAGGAAGGATGATGTGACCATGCCAAGGCAATCAACATTCACCATGTGGTCAAGACAACTATTCAAGGTGAAAGCTAAACTTAGTTCTCAATTGTTTAGATTCCCACCTACAAGACTACTCCTTGGTTTGTATGATTATAGATTCAAACATATTGCTGTGATGGAAGAAGAATATCATGATATTATCACAACACTACAAGTTATTCGTCTTTTACAATTATTTGGACAACAAGAGTTAGAGTCGAGGACGACTCCTTTTCAAGGGAGGGAGGATGATATGACCATGCCAACACTGACAGCCTCTCCAACCACATTTCCAATTTCTACCAGACCTATCACTCGTAGCCGAGCTAAAAAGATCCAACAAGAGGTGCACGCGCTACTTTATGAGTTTCAATTCAATACTAATGATAACTTTATGCTACCTAAGTCTTGTATGTTGATACTACTTAGGTACATTGAAGAGAATCATCAAGACGAAGGTCACGAAGCTAGAATCGGCAAAGTTCTCGTCATTCGGCAAGGCCATTCGGCAATTTCCAGCAAACAGCAAGTCATTCGGCAAGCCATTCGGCAAAGTCCTGAGCCTGAAGTTCCGGCATTAAACTGTACCAATCTACGAAGTTTGACATAGCATGCTATACACCGTTGGAAAGATAATCGAGTTAACTTTCCAACACATCTAGTCCCACGTCATTTGAAGATTCCTAGAAGAAGTTATGATCGAAACATTGAAGACTGCTCAGCAGTCAAACGGTCACGCGGAAACAACTCAGAAGGTCATCTCGGGAGATCCTTTCACATTGGCGACGTATTCAGTTTGTTTTCGTGTTTCCACCAACCTAGGAGGGTTGTTCCTAGTATAAATACCCCCCATATGTAAGCTAAACACAACTTTGATGATTTGAGATTAATCAAGTGATATTGCAGCCGAGCTGCCCGAGTGCTTACTCATCCCTTGTTCTTCCTCATTCTACTTGGACTTGTGAAGAGATCTCTCTGAGGTCCACTAGTTCGTGCTCTGTGAGTTCCAGTACGGCTGCCTCACCTTCTGTGGATTAGCTCCGGTTGTGGTTCTGCAGTCGTTTGGAGATCGAGTCGAAGTCCTCGTGGTTTCGGTGTCTCTCTCCCCGTCGTTTGGGTCGCATCCAACCTTGGCTAGGTATAAAGCTAGTTACCCGCTGATCTTCAGCAAGTTATCTTCTAATTCCAGTAAGTTATCATCCTATTTCCACTACCCCATCGTTGTTCTTCAAGTTCAAGACCTACTGCCGTGAAGATCGGGCCATCCTTCGTTCTAACACCAGGTTAGAACCTATCATGTTCTGTTCTGGACAGAGGGGAAAATCCATGAAAAAGAGACATCAAGGAGATGATGAGAACAAGAAAGAGGAGATGGTGATGACAACATTGAAGAGAAGGGCGACCAATGACTCCATTAATCATACAAGATTAAATTCAGAAGTTTAGGAGCATTGATAAATCAAGACAAAAGCAAAAGCCACATCGATACATAGAGATGTCGGAAGAAGGCAATGAAGAATTACAAAGGATGGTAACATCTCCATGGACCTTCTCTTTTCCATACACAAATGCTTGTAAGTATGCCTTCAACCTCAACTAGGTGCAACCTTTTGTTTTTCTCTTCAAACAATAACATGGTTACTAGGAGGACAACCTAGGTTTCTTTTTACTTTCAATGGATAAGCATGACCATGTGTTCACTTCGATGTTCTATATTGCCTATGCTCACGGAAAGATGATGAAAGTTGCCGCTTTGTTTTACCTACATGAAGTTATACATGTCTTGGCTAATTGCTCTCTATAATATGATCTGAAATTAATTTAAATACCGGCTCTTTTATTTGTGGAGGTGAAATGACTATGCTCTAGACCCACATACATATCTTGGCTCTTTGATTTAAGTTTATGGATAGCCGGATAACTTGTTGTTTTTATGAAAACTTAACTTTTATGCTATCTACATATTTGTGATGCTCTTGCAAAGTTCTACCTACCAAAGCCATATACATATATGTTTTATGATAACAAAACCCGTAGATTGCAAACATATGTTTTGATGAGTTGGATTAGGATTGATTTCTATGGTTCGAGACTAAAAAGCTGGTCATTCCTTTGTGTAACTTTTTCATGCTAGCCTTTTTGTCCATGCATTGTGAGTTTTCACATCGAAAATTTCACAAACTTCGCTGGACATCCACCCTAAACCAATAACATCTTTTTGTGATCACCTCCTTGTCCACAACCCAATCTGAGTATGGAGTAAAATTCTCGATGGAGATTCAAATTTTCCTCAATATTATGGAATTTATACTTACTTTAGCAGTCATTTACCCTCTCTTTTATGCTCGAGGACGAGCATCGTTCAATCATGGGGGAGGAGTCATTCTCGACACAAATGCTATGTAAGTATTATGTTGCAAAAAGTTTTGAGGAGCAAAAGAAAAAAAAAGAAAAAAGAAAAAAATTAAAAATGAAAAAAATATGATAAGAAGAAAAGAAAAGTAAGAAAAATAGGAAGAATAAAGTGAAAAAAAAGAAAGAGAGAAAAATGAGAAGGAAATAAAATAAAGAAAAAAATAAAGATGCTCCTCGGATCTTTTTGCTTCATAAGTTCTCAAGTGCCTTGATGACAAATCCATACTCAAATCTTCCAACCATGTGCAATCCGATAATGAGGACTTCACTCGTGCCTCGGGATCATCCATTTGCCACTTGCACATGTCCACTTATCTAAATGTGTGTGTTTCATCCTCTCTCTTTTCAACATTTATTTTCCATCGCCTTTTTGACGAGTCTCGGTAATTCCAATAGACCTCTCTCTAAATTTGACAATATTTCGGATGTATGTTTTGCTAGGATTGTTTTTAACCTTCCAAGCTCCACATAAGCCTTCCACTATCACATATGAGTAGAGTAGGTTGAAAATAATCTAGTATAGGCTTGAGTGACTTGATGAGATGAGTATTTCCATGAGCTTTTGCAAGAGATTTTCACTTATGTTGGATATGCATCTTTTTGAAAATATTCCATGTGACAAGGTAATGGTTTGAAGTTCACTCAAGTTTGAGAGCATCGTATTACATGTGGCTTGTTCTTTATTGTTAGTCTATCTTCCATAATGAAAAAGAAGCCGGTCACAACTTGAACTTTAAAAATAAATTCTTAAGCAAGAGCAATTTGCCTCGTCATGAATGACTAAGTGCAGGGACAACATTGGAAGGCAACACTGATTTCCCTTTTAAGCAAGGATTACTTACTCGAGGACGAGCAAGGTTTAAGCATGGGGGAGATGTTGACGGTTAATTTCCGTCAACATAGAGTACTTGTTATACATTGGTTTTGATTATGATTTGCAACTAACCCGCCACTAGGCATACTAATGATGTAACAAGTACACACTTGCATGTCGATTTTGGAGTTTGTTGTTTACGCAGGAAGTCTACGCTAAAGAGGAGACTTTCGGGATAAGTTCACCAAGCACTTTGGAAGAAGATCATGAAGCCCGACAAGAGTCAAGACACGCGATGAACATGACTCCAAATGACCCGAGGACTGAAGCGTCAACGTGCAAGTCTTCAGGGACTCAACAAAAAAAACAGCAAAGCTTGCATAGCAAGGATTCAAGCCTTAATCGTGAAGGAAACGACGTCAAAGGCCCACATGAAGTGCACACAAATAAGGGATCACGCGAGAAGCAATCGGGGAGGAAATTGGGGCCGAACCGGGCCGAAATGGGCCTGGGCCGACCGGCCCAGCCCACTCCGGGGTCGGTTCGGTGCCCCCTTTGCCCTAGGTGTTCGTCTATTTATTGCCTCTGCCGCCGTCGGCTGCCACATCGAACAAATCATCCTACCGACGCCATTGACCAGAACACCGCCGCCGCAAGATGAGGGAGAGAGTTAGATGAGCTCGTCGCAAGGATCAACGCCGGCAGAGAGAAGGAAGCAAGAGGAGGACTCCAAGCCGCTGGCCTAGGGGTGTTCCCAAGCTCCATCGCCGCCATCTTCATCGACGACGTTCTCCGGAGTCTCCATCACCCCTATGTGCTTCAATCCGTGTAAGATGATGGGGTAATGTCTCTGTTCATCCCTAGGGTTAGATGGATGCATGCTATGTGATCTCTACTTGATTCGTGGTTTCAATCTATTGTTTTCATGTTGATGATGCTTTGATGATTAAGGTTAGCTACCGTGTTTTTCGGGCGTATGATATCTGCTACTCCCATAGATTCCATCAACATACCGTGTCCATCATAGGTCTAGTTACGATTACCTTCGCGTAGTGACAGTACGAGAGGAGGGAAAGGGCGAAACCGTGGTCACAACCCCCGGTAGATTGGTTTACCACTCTCGTGTAGTAGATGCATACCATGTTATCCTAGATCCTAGGGAGGGAACACTTATCTTTCTTAATCACTCTCTTGTGTTCACCCTTTACCATCTAGTTTAACCCTAGATTTGTTTGATCAACTTAACTTAGATTAACTTAGGTTAGATTGTTTTACCTTTAGATTAATACTCTTTCAAAGGTTTTCCATTCAACTGGATTAGTACTTGGTTAAGTGCTAGTAATCCCCTTGCTCCGCGGATTGACAAGAACCTTGGGAATCCCGTGGTGAAAAAGGTGTAGGTCCGTACGCTTGCGGATCGTAGGTGGATACGAGTTTTATCCGTCAACAAGCTCCAATCATCAAGTGCTCAACATGATGAAGATGCTCGAGACGCAAGTTGGACAACTCGCGGGGCGCCTCACTAATGATGAAGGGAAGCTCCCGGGACAAGCTAAAGGTCCCGAATCGGCAAAGGCTATTCAAACGCGTTCGGGAAAGGAGACCGAAGATCCGGAATGTTCCGCGGGAGCAAGGAAGCTTAAACCATCCGCCGAGGCGGAGGAAATTGCTAAGGAGAAGGTTACGGGGATCGTCACCGAAGAACCTGAGTTTGAGATGCCAGGAGAAGACACGAGGATACCACAACTCAAGCCACGCTACTTCTGAGGTAAACTTGACAACCACTTTGAGAAGTTTGTGGAGGTTGTGCGTAGACTTAGTATCAACATCCCATTACTAGATGCCCTACAAGTACCTACATATTCTCGTTACTTTGAAGACATACTTGCAAATAAATATGAGATAGCAACACTCGGGGTAGATCATGTCAAAATTTCTGAGGAGTGTAGTGCCGCTATTGCTAATGGGCTAGAGAAGCAAAAGGATCCCGGATGCCCTACAATTCCATGTTCAGTTGGTTCTTTCAAGTTTGAGAAGGCATTATGCGACCTTGGAGCAAGTGTGAGCGTCATGCCAAGGGATGTGTTCGAGAAGCTACGCCTACCATTGGAGCCTACGGGTATGTGTTTGGAGTTGGGAGATAACTCCATTCGCTATCCCTTGGGCATCACCGAAGATGTACCCGTGAAGGTCGGACACCACTTCATCCCCGTCGACTTCGTGGTGCTCGAGATGGGAGGGAGAGAAGCCGCCGCTCATCCTTGGGAGGCCTTTCCTCAAGACCGTGGGAGCTACTATTGATGTTGGCAAGGGGGAGATCATGTTCGATTTCAACAGAGAAAGGAGTTCCTTCAAGTTCCGACCATGACTCGAGGCATGCAATATGATTGAAGTTAAAAATGCTCCACCTCAACGTCGTGTTATGAAGGAAGAACCAAAGAAGAAGGAAGGGCTGAAGAAGAAGAAAGAGCCGAAGAAGAAGGACGTAAAGAAAAATCAAGGAAGGTGTTGCATCCGTCAAGATAAAGGAAGAAAAGCCACCTGTGAAGACCAAAAAAATGACTAAGCCGAAAGACAAGCCCGTGCCCAAGATGGTGCAGAAATGGGTACCCAAGATTGCAACGCCCGCAAAGAGCGTTGATCCAAAGTCATCAAGTGAAGAAGTCTAGACATGGACTATAAACGAAGCGCTAGGCGGGAGGCAACCCGTTTCATCGAGTCAAGAATAAGCTACTGGGAGGACAACCCGATTCCAGGTTTTTCGAGTCTTTTTAATAATTTAGTTTTGAATTTTATTACACAAAGACATTATACTTAGAAGTGGTTGAATAATATTAGAGACATAATTCTTGGTTGAATATTTTTCTTGATCATAAACCCTTTACATGAGCCCTCCTATGTGTTTGTTTGCTTCTTTTTCGAGAAACCACAACCAAATAAATTCAGAACCTAACTCAACCATTCATCTTAATTATGGTGTTGTGGTTGACTTATTTTTCGTGCTAAAAAACACACGAGTAGAACCACGACTTATACCTAGGTGTTATTTAAATTTCAGCACGTGGTAGGACTTGCGTAAACATAGAAACTAAACTTTTGGTTGATTTGAAAATTTATATCCTTGGTTTCTTTAAGATTACAATTTTTCTAAGCCTCACTTAATTTTATTTTATTCAAAATCTCTCTCATTTAGCCAAAATTAGAACCTAAACCTATGCCCCCATGATCAAGCCGGGGAAAGTTTGCTCTCAACCAATGAAGGCAAACTATACCGGTGAGACCAATATCAACGTAGTCGGGAAATATTTTCGACTTACATTTGTTTTTAATGGTTTGAAAACTCCTCTAAATTTATGCTTGAGCTCTTCCGTATCTCTGAAAATATTTTTAATTTTCGAAATTAGAGGAGTGCTTAGCCTTAAACATACTTATAGGAAGGCAATCTAGTTTAAATTAATCATGCATGCACCATTGTATGCCCTTTCATCAACTTTCATCAAGACCACATGCAAAGGACAAGCATGGGTGGGCAGCAAGCATAACTTTGCAGGAAATTCATGGTGACATGTGAAGCAAGTGGAGCAAGGGAGCATGGACATGACTCAAAGCATGAAGCATCAAGTGGAAGGACCAATAATGCAAGAAAAGGAGTGGACGAGAGCATTTGTGCGGTGCAACTCGTGGAGCACGCGGGCAAGGAGATCATGGAGGAGAAATGATCATGTTGGAAGAAAGCCGAGGCAGGGAGGAGAACGCGGAGCCCCGGGCCGGTCGGCCCAGGCCGGCCGGCCTCCCCTACAAAAGGAGCCCCCCGGCTCCCGTTTTCGGTAGGCAAGCATCCCTCCTCTTCCTCAGTTTGTGTGCTCAAGTTTTTGTGCCCAGAACCACCGTAGACATAGCCAACCTTCCCAAGCTTGATAGCTCAAACAATCCACACCCTTAATCCACTCAAAGTCCACATTCCGAAGTAAGTTTTTAAGTGCCGAGTTACCGGTTGCAACCCAGAATTTTAGTAGAGAGAAGAGTGCTGCAATCATGTGGAAGAAAACCACAAGTCTCTTCACCAAGAAGAAGGGGTCATCGTCATCCAAGCCGTCTTCGACGACGTCTTCGAGGAGGCACTCGGTTTCCGAATCTCCTCGGAGCATGGAGGAGGATACGGCACCACCAAGGAGGAACGACACTCTCCTCCTTGGTGGCATGAGGGCAACAAGGAGCACGTCCATGAGGTTTACTGAACCTCAAGGGCATACGGAGGAGCCGCCCGTTCCACCTCGACGATCGACCCGTTCATCTGCGCCACCTCCATACACTCCGCGGTATTCCACATATGGCTTCATCATATTGTCGGAGGAGGAAAAGAAACTCTCTCGTCTTGAGAAGAGGCTTGTGGCAAACGTCGATTTCGACGATCAAGCACTCAACTATTTGGGTTTTGGCACGGACATATATTATATGTTGGGGCACTTTGGATGGGTGCAATCTCCAACGGTGTGTCAGCAAACACCCACAAGGAGTTTGAAGGACCGATTAGGCGACCAGAGAGGGGGGGAGTGAATGGGAGCCGATAAAAATTCTTATCGAGGGAGATTGGAACTCCGACAAGATGAACTAGCACGGTCGAACCCCCGAAATCACACGCTCCGCACTTCAACCTCCCGTTTGCCAAAACCACGTAGCCACTGGAGTGCTACTGGTCCTAGGAGCTACTTGGGTTCCAAAAGGGAGCTCCGGAGAAAGTTGATGTGCCGGACGGCTTGTTAGATGGATTTTGGAACTTAATCTCCGGAGAAGCCCACGAACAACGCAATTGCATCCGCAACCCCATTATCCGAGTATTCCACTCTTGGATGTGCAAGAGGATTATGGGGAGGATGAGGGAGACGAAGGTGACTGACACGGAGTTGAATTGGCTCTACTCGGCTTTAATTGCCAAGTAGCCAATAGACCCCTCATACTTTATGATCAACCGATGGTGCTGCGAGGAAACATCGGGATCGGGAGATATTGGTTCGGGGTGCTACCTCTCTATGTTGGCCATCTCGTTAAGGTCGGGGATCACAAGAAATCCCGAACATCTTTTACGTGGGACCTCTCTCGGTTTTGAGTATTTGAAACAAGGGAAATATATTAGTGGAGATTGAGGACCAGGAGCATCCCAGTGGTCGATGGATGACCGCTCCTCAGTGATGAGTGATTGACAACGGGTGTTGGACTGACTCTTGGCTTAGTGCGCAGGTGTAGGCTGCGGCCTAGTTCGTGTTGTTGCAGGTGAAGAACGGGCGCGAAAGGTCTTTAGCCTTGAGGGGCCTCCGGGAGATGGAGAGACAAGTAGGCTCGGTTCGAGGGACCCGGTGGACAGCGGGACTGGGTGCGGGCCACATGATGGCGACACGAGCAAGACGAAGTCATGGACAATCGAGCCGGTGCACGGTGGCGGTCGAGTCAAGTGGTTTGGCGTGAGGCCGGACCAAGCACGCGGGGTTTGGTGGTTTGCCCACAAAATCATCGGCGGACGGTTTCTTGGTTTGGGCCTCAAAACTAAGTCCGAGGGCCCAACACGACGGAGACGGGATCCGGGCGTGTCGGGAAGCTTCGAGGCGGAGGACACGCGGCGGGATCGCATGGCTTGCGTCGGGAGGACGCGGGGTGCGGCAAAGGCGCGGCCGTCCGATGGCAAGACCCACAAACATTACCTAAATGCCCCTACGTGGGTTGTATCGCCAGTAGTTAAGTTAGGTGTAGTCGAGTCATTTACCACTCCGGCGGGACCTGATATATAAGCCATGAGTGTGTGTGGATGGCTCTCTCTCTCCGCGACTTAGGGTTTCATTTCCTCCCTCCCATTTCTTATTTTCGTAGCTATTTTTCTTCCATTTTTCTCTAGGCTAGCATGAGAGCTTCATGAGAGATTTGTTGAGAGGGATGGATTCTAGGGCGGCATGCTAGACCTTGTGAATCTTTCCTGGTTTGTATAGAAGATTCGGAGTTGTGTTTCTCGTGGTCTTTTGTGCTTGTTTTCGTGCTTTTGTTCTCGGTGTGATTCCGCGGATTTGAGTGGGTTTCTCCCCGGATTTCTTTGAGGGAAACAAGGATAGATGTCTCGTGCATCTTTGTGATTGATCTTGTGCCCTCAAACGCCGGGAAACCACTTGGATTCGTAGTTTTTCGTTCGGTGCTCTAGCTTTTGGTGGTGCTCAAAGGATTCGTGATTCCCGGTGATTTAGGGAGTTAGGAGGCAAGATTTTTGGGCTATAGCATCCTTGTGTGACGCTTTTCAAGTGCCCAAACCCTTGTCTCCATAGCTTCAACCGTTTGGGAAATCCGATGATGATTTGGGGGAGTTGACCTTCGAGGTCGAGCAGTTTTTACGTTCGTCCGTGCGGCGCGGACGGTCCGCGGGGTGGTCGCGGACGGTCCGCGGGTGGCGTGTTCGTCGCATGTTCGTCGTGTTCTTGCGCATCTTTGCTTTCAATCCGGTTTAGTTTTTGGTTTTTGTTGCAGCTGGTTTGCGGACAGTCCGAGCTTGAGTAGCGGACGGTCCGCGACCCACGCGGACGGTCCGCCCGGCCTTGGTGGATGGTCCGTTTTTCTCGGGTCGCTTCTGGTGGTTCTGTGTGCTTTAACGGACGGTCCGCGGCGTAGGGCCGGACAGTCCGCAGGGTTGGTGCGGACGGTCCGCGGCTTCAGGCCGGACGGTCCGCGAGGCCGGTGCGGACGGTCCGCCCCTCCTGGCCGGGACGGTCCGCCGAGCCCTGTGCGGTTTGCCTCTTGGTTCGATTCCTCCCCTCCTTCTTTCGTGCCTCCGCGTGTGCTTCAAGGAATCGTTCCTAAGGCTAGAGGTTGATCCATGACCTCGTGGTCTTGGCGATTGGTGTGTGATTCGATCCATCGCTCGTGTGTGACCGGGGTTTGACTAGGGTATAGGTCGGGTTCTTTGGAAAGAATTTTTACCGGCTCCTATTCACTCCCCCCTCTCTAGTCGCCATCTGATCCTTCAATTGGTATCAGATCTTGGTGCCGGATTCTTTGCGACTTTGACAAGTCTCGAATCCTAAGATGGCGTACGTTGAGCGGGGCGGTCCGCCGCACTTCGATGGCAAGGGTTACCACAAGTGGGCGGCTCGTACGATGATCTTTCTTCGTGGGAAGTCGTTGGATTTCATTGTGCTTGACAAGACCTATGCTATTCCGGTCAACATCCATACTCTTATGGTGACCGATGCCGGTGCTAAGGCCAAGTATGAGGCTAATGCAAAAGCCGTTGATCACTTGGTTCGAAGCTTGTGTGATCCAGAGTTTGAGCGTGTTCGGCATTTGAATCTTGCTTGGCAAATTTGGGAGAAGTTGTTGGTTTCTCACGGTGGTGATAACCATGTGAAGGCTCGCCTCTTTGTCTCTTACCGGATGCAATATGAGAATTTCACTCCACTTCCCGGTGAGGACATTGATGCGATGTTTCAGAGGTTCACCGCCATCGTGAACAACATGAAAGCTAATGTTGAGGATTTTCCTTACACCGAGCATGATCAGGCTTTGAAGCTCTTGCATGTCTTGGACCCAAATGTTTGGGGTGCTAAGGTTGAGGCCATCAAGGAGTCTGGGCAGTACTTGACTATTGAGTTGGATGACCTCTTTTCTAAGCTCAAGTCGGCCGAGATTGACGGGAAGTTGCAATCCAAGCATGAGGGCTCGGCCCGACCATAGTCTTGCTCTTGTGGGCGGATCAAAGGGCAAATCTAACCCTTCCTGTCGACAGTTTTCCTTGTCTTCTCTTATGTCCATTCCAGATGAGGAGTTTGATGTGCTGGGCGAGGAGGAGCTGGCCTTGCTCTCAAGGAGGTTTGATCAACTACACGAGAGTCGGAGGAACGCAAGGCGGAGCTCAGGGACGTGCTACAAGTGTGGCAAGCGTGGCCACTTCATCGCCGAGTGCCCGGAAGTGGAGGAAAATAAGTACAAGGTGAACAAGTATAAGGCGCACCAGAGGCGTGAAGACAAGTACTCCTCCAAGGGCAAGCACTTCAACAAGTCCAAGAGCAAGGACAAGGACAAGCGGCGACCGAGCAAGAGCGGCTACAAGAAGAACAAGGCAAGAGCGATGGTGGCCGGTGCGAACGACGTTGACTCAAGCTCAAGCGAGGAGCAGTCAAGCTCACGCAGCGAAGATGAAGACGCCGGGAGGCGCAAGGGCAAGAAGAGTGCAAGCCGGAACCTCAGCGGGTTGAGCTGTGTGGCGCTTGAGGGCTTTTGTGGCATGGCCCATAGCTCAAGCGGCAAGAAGAGCGAGAAGGAAGACGGCGACTCCGACTTGGAGGATGAGGTAAATCGTGACCCCGACTCTTTGCTTGCTGAGATCGCTAGGTTGAATGGCTTGATTGACAATCGTGATAGTGTGCTAAGAGATGCCAAAAAGATGAGGAAAGATCTTAGGGCTCAACTTGACAATGCTAGCGAGAAAGTAGGAGAGTTAGAGTCAAAATTGCTTGAATTGAAACTTGAGAATGACTCTTTGAAACTTGCTCCGACTACTCCTGATGATGTTGAATGTGTTGAGTGTGATGCATGGTTGAATGAGATCAAACTGCTTAATGAGAAGAATGCTTCTACTTTGGCTAAACTAGATGCTCTTAGGACTGAGTATGATGAGCTTAAGGCTAGACCTACTTTGCTTGGTGCTTGTAAATCATGTCCTACTATGCATGCTAAGCTTGTTGATGCTCGTTCTACCATTAGTTCTTTGGAAGCATCTTTGAAATCTCCCGTTGTCATTGCATGCACTAGCCGTGATGAAGTTACTTTGCGCAATCTTGAACTTACTTCCCGTTTGGATGTCATCTATGAGGAGAATGACTATTTGAGGAAGGTGTTGGGTTGGTTGTACAGGCGGGAACCTCAATTGAAAATCATGATTGAGGAGTTCAAGAGAGTGGATGGTCGTGGTTTGGGTTTTGAGAAGTTGGGTGAGAAAGTGGGAGAGAACGATGGGGGAGAGTGTGTATGAGAAGTGTGTTGAGTCTAACCCCGAGTTTGAGGTGATTGGAGATATCCAAGTCCCACTTCCAAAAGCACCCAAGAACTCTTTCACACCAAAGCCCAACCACCTTTGCAACAAGCTTGACACAACCCAAGATCCACCCAAATTCCCACCTAAGACAAATGACTTCCAGAAACCGGTGAAGTTTGTGGGTGAGAAGGGTGAGAAGCCTAGAGAGAAGCCAGAGCCAAAACCAAAATCCATCCCCTTCAGGTGTGAGTATTGTGGCAAGGAGAGGCATCTTGCAGAGCTTTGCTACAAGAGGAAGAGGGATGAGAAGCTTGCTAGGGAGCAAGCAAACCAGGACAGGTATCGCCAGTCCCATGGTATTCCTGAGCCTAGAGTGCCACTTCCACGGGGTGTGGGAAGTGTGAGGAGTGTTGGCAGGTTCCCACAGAGAGGTGGTGGTGAGAGGTTTGCTAGGAGAGATGATGGTGTGCGTGCTGGTGAGAGGTTTGGTCGGGCTCGTGGTGGTTTTGCTGGACATCCCGCTACTCGTCCTCAATACGGGTTCAGGGGAGATGATCGCAGCTTTGGGTTCCAGAGGAACTACGGACCACGTTTTCCCCCTCGTGGTGCTCGTACTCCTCCCATGGGACATGGGAAGTTTGGTGGCAAGGGAATGATGTTTGCTAACCCCTCTTTTGAGCGAGATGGCTCGACACCTGGTTTAACTTTCTTTGTGCTAACCCCGGTGTCGAGTCGCTAGCTCATTCTCGTTCTTGTTTCGACCGCGGGCGGGGAGGCTTGGAGGACATTTGGTTGATCAACTCCGGGTGTTCTCAACACATGACCGGAGATAAGAAGTGGTTCTCCGACCTCACCCCGGTGAAGGAAAAGATGTACACCACATTTGGGGACAATGGACGAGGAAGGGTGATGTCTGAGGGTGTTGTGCATGTGAGTGACAAGGTAACGTTGAAGAGAGTGGCTCTTGTGAAGTCTTTGGGTTTCAATTTGCTTTCGGTTTCTCAGTTGCTTGATGAGGGTTTTGAGGTGCGTTTCAAGTCTGGCGAGTCTCGTTTGCTTGATTCTTGAGGTGATCTTGTCTGTATGATCATCCCCGAGGGTCAGATTTTCAGGCTGATTTCTCTCGTTCTTTGGGTCCTGCTCGCCTTGTTTGATGGCCGGTCCTTCTTCGATTTGTAGAAATGGCATAGGCGGTTGGGACACTTGAGCTTTGATTTGGTTTCCCGCTTGAGTGGTCTTGACCTTGTCCGAGGATTGCCGAGGTTGAAGCTTGAGAAGGATTTGGTTTGTGCTCCTTGTAGGCATGGCAAGATGGTAGCCACTCCCCATCCACCCCTGACCGATGTCATGACCGAGCGTCCGACAGAGCTGTTGCATATGGACCTTGTTGGGCCAGCTCGAGTTCGCTCGGTGGGTGGGAAGTGGTATGTCCTTGTTGTGGTGGACGATTACTCTCGCTATGCTTGGGTGTTCTTCTTGGAGGATAAGAGTGAGACATTTGGTTTTGTTCGAGATCTGATCGTGAGGTTGAAAAACGAGAGGCATGGGAATGCTATTCGAGCTATCCGCGGTGATAATGGCTCTGAGTTCAAGAACTCTCGTTTTGATGCCTTTTGTCGTGATCTAGGTCTTGAACATCAGTATTCGACCCCTTATGTGCCCCCTCAAAATGGAGTCGTGGAAAGGAAAAATCGGACTCTTTGTGAGATGGCTAGGACGATGCTCGATGAGCACAGGACTCCTAGGAGGTATTGGGCTGAGGCGGTCAATACGGCTTGTCATGTTTCCAACAGGATTTTATTGCGAGCTTTCAAGAAGAAGACCTGTTATGAGCTTATGCATGGTTGGGCACCCAAGGTGAGTCACTTCCGAGTCTTTGGCTGCAAGTGCTTTATTCTTAAGAAGGGAAAACTCGACAAGTTTGAGGCTAGGTCTAGTGATGGTATTTTCTTTGGTTATGCTAACCACTCTAGAGCCTATAGGGTGCTTAACCTTGAGACTAACAAAATCATGGAGACTTGCGAGGTAACCTTCGACGAGACAATGCCATGTACCTCTCTTGGCTTTGAATGTGCAGGTGATGAAGAGATGGCTGAGGACCTTTTTGAAGAGGAGAAGGATGAAGCTGGAGATGATGATGGAGAGAACCGTGCGCCTGAAGCTGAGTGTGTACCCACTACTTCCCCTACGACCACTATGGAGCGTGGACCGTCTACTTCATGGACAACGACGGTGCTACAAGAGGACCAGGCGAGAGAAGCTGGAGTTGAGGGGGAGGTAGTCTCGAGGCGTGAGGCTCCCCGGCGGATTCAAGAAGTGCATCCCCTGTCGAAGATCATTGGGAACATCGATGAACGCACTACACGGTCAAGGTCCAGGAATTCCTCTCATTTTGCTCATCTTGCTTTTGTTGCCACTTTTGAGCCCAAGGACATTAGACATGCTTTATCCGATGCAAAGCGGGTCAATTCTATGCATGAGGAGTTGAAAAACTTTGAGAGGAACCGGGTGTGGGAGTTAGTTGAACCACCTCCAAATTGTCGTCCCATAGGAACCAAGTGGGTTTGGAAGAACAAAGAGGGAGAGAATGGGATGGTTGTGAGGAACAAGTCCAGACTTGTTGCTCAGGGGTTTAGTCAGAAGGAGGGGATCGACTATGAGGAGACCTTTGCTCCTGTGGCCCGTCTTGAGGCAATTCGAATTCTTCTAGCCTTTGCCGTGGCTAAAGGGTTTAAGTTGTTTCAGATGGACGTGAAGAGTGCTTTTCTGAATGGGGTCATAGAAGAGGAGGTGTATGTGAAGCAGCCACCTGGGTTTGAGAGCGAGTTGTACCCACACAGGGTATACAGGTTGAAAAGGGCTCTGTATGGGTTGAAACGGGCGCCCCGTGCTTGGTATGGGAGATTGAGAGGTTTTACGTTGAGCAGAGGGTTTGTGATGGGTACCGTGGATAGGACTCTGTTTCTCCTCAAGCATGGAAATGACTTGTTGATTGTGCAGATATACGTGGATGATATTGTCTTTGGTGGCTCGTCACATAACCTTGTTGCCAAGTTTGCAGATGAGATGAGCAGGGAGTTCGAGATGAGCATGATGGGCGAGTTGCAGTATTTTCTCGGGGGCTGCGCGATCAAGCAAGTGAAGGACGGTACATTTGTGCACCAGACCAAGTACACGAAAGACATGCTGAGGAAGTTCCAGATGCAAGATGTGAAGCCGATGTCGACTCCCATGGGGAGTACGGCCACTTTGGATGCGGATGAGG
This sequence comes from Cenchrus americanus, assembly GCA_947561735.1. Taxonomy (NCBI): domain Eukaryota; kingdom Viridiplantae; phylum Streptophyta; class Magnoliopsida; order Poales; family Poaceae; genus Cenchrus; species Cenchrus americanus. Next base: position 202,621,385 of record OX387240.1, read on the forward strand.
ACGAAGAACCAGTGGACCAGCGGGAGTACAGGAGCATGATCGGCTCCCTCCTCTACTTGACGGCGACGAGGCCAGACATACAGTTCAGCGTGTGTCTGTGCGCTCGTTTTCGGGGCTTTGCCGAGGACATCACATCGACGGGCCGTCAAGAGGATTTTCGGTACCTACGATCCGCCTCGGTCTTGGCCTTTGGTATTCTTCCTCCTCGACTCTTTCTCTTCATGGTTTTTCCGATGCGGATTTTGCTAGTTGTCGAGTCGAGAGGAAGTCTACTTCTGGTGCTTGCCAGTTTCTTGGGTCTTCGTTGGTCTCATGGTCTTCCCGCAAGCAGTCTAGTGTAGCTCAGTCTACCACCGAGGCGGAGTATGTTGCAGCCGCGAGTTGTTGTTCCCAGTTTGTTGTGGATTTCATACACTTTGAGAGACTTTGGTGAGGAGTGCACCCGGATCCCACTTCTTTGTGATAGCACCGGTGCCATAAGCGTAGCTAAAAACCTAGTGCTTCACTCCAGAACCAAACACATAGAAGTGAGGTATCATTTCTTGAGGGACAATGTGGAGAAAGGAACCATTGTGTTGAGCCATGTTCCTACCCAAGATCAGCTAGCCGACATCTTTACAAAGCCTCTCGACCAAGCTACTTTTGTGCGCTTGCGGGGGGAACTTGGGGTTTGTTGCCCTTTCTAGTTGATTCTTGGGGGATTTCTTTTTTTGTATCATATGTATCATACCATGTTTACTTTGATGTATATACATGCTTTGCTTGATGTATAAACCATGGTAGGATAGCCATTTTGTCATATATCATGTTGCAATTGTATCATATTGCATTTTAGGATGATGAGCTTCTTTCATATGCCATATTTGAGTTTCTTTGGCTCTTTGTGAGATATTGGTCATATGTGTGGAAAAATGGTGATGTGAGGCTATGCTCTTGAAATATGTGAGATATATGTGTGGTGAGATAGCCCTTTTTGAAATAAATGCTAATCTTGACTAATTTTTGATGAAATGTGCTCTACTCGTGTGTAGTAGTGTGTCCATGTCACAGTTTGGTCTAGATGTGCTTTTCATACTTAGATTGTGCTTGGATGCCTTGTTCTTGCATCTGGGCCAAAGGCCGAATATCATTGTGAATGTTTAGCCTATGTTGCATTCATGGGGGAGCATAAGCTTCTTTTTGGCGCAAAGGCACTTCATGTACCATGGAATGATTTAATCTTGAAAAGAAGTGTATAATGCTTGAAAAATGCTCCATCCATCATGTCTATGCTTAAAATGTATTATCTTTCACATATGGGTGCAAAACATGTTGCATGATGTTCACCAGTGGAGAAGTCTCCCCGAAGTGGACACATGGCTCATGAGCTTTGACATGACATGCTTTGCTTTATGGGTGTTTGCCATGATCTTTTGCTTGAGAATTTGATATCCTTGTATGATCTTTGAATGGTATGCATGTTTGTGGCTCAAGTGTGACATGGATAGGCTTTTACATGTGAAGCGAGCCTTCTTTTAATAAAACTGCTTAAATCTGAAAATTTTGCTTTGTCACATGCTTGTATTTTCATATATTACTTGTGGCAATGCTTTGACTCTGCTATGATTCATATGTGTGATCTTTGTCTCATTTTTAGCCTTTGACACTAGATTTGGCCTATTTGAGAAGCTCATGTAGATGTTTATATGCTTTGTTTTGCATTTCTGCATTTTCACCTTGATTCATACATTGTCAACAAGGGGGAGATGAGGTGAGCTTTAATGAAAATTCAGAAGAGGTGAGCTGAAATTTGGAAGTTTGCATCCACATGTTCGGGGGAGCTTGCATTTGTTCGGGGGGAGCTTTCTTGCTTGTTTTTGGTGTGGAGTTTGTGCTTTGCTTGGCTTGTGACCTTTCTTTGCCTTTCTTTGGTTTTGGTCATGAGTTGAGCTTCCTTGTTTTTTCTTTCTTCTTCCTTTCTTTCTTTCTCCGAATTTCATTTCGCATTGTGTGTTGTCAATGCACTCATCAAGGGGGAGATTGAGGACCGGGAGCATCCCGGTGGTCGATGGATGACCGCTCCTCGGTGATGAGTGATTGACAACGGGTGTTGGACCGACTCTTGGCTTAGTGCGCGGTGTGTAGGCTTGCCCTAGTTCGTGTTGTTGCAGGTGAAGAACGGGCGCGAAAGGTCTTCAGCCTTGAGGGGCCTCCGATAGATGGAGAGACAATTAGGCTCGGTTCGAGGGACCCGGTGGACAGCGGGACTGGGTGCGGGCCACATGGTGGCGACACGAGCAAGACGAAGTCATGGACAATCGAGCCGGTGCACGGTGGCGGTCAAGTCAAGTGGTTTGGCGAGAGGCCGGACCGAGCACGCGGGGTTTGGTGGTTTGCCCACAAAACCATCGGCGGACGGTTTCTTGGTTTGGGCCTCAAAACCAAGTCCGAGGGCCCAACACGACGGAGACGGGATCCGGGCGTGTCGGGAAGCTTCGAGGCGGAGGACACGCGGCGGGATCGCATGGCTTGCGTCGGGAGGACGCGGGGTGCGGCAAAGGCGTGGCCGTCCGATGGCAAGACCCACAAACATTACCTAAATGCCCCTACGTGGGTTGTATCGCCGTAGTTAAGTTAGGGGTAGTCGAGTCATTTACCACTCAGGCGGGACCTGATATATAAGCCATGAGTGTGTGTGGATGGCTCTCTCTCTCCGCGACTTAGGGTTTCATTTCCTCCCTCCCATTTCTTATTTTCGTAGCTATTTTTCTTCCATTTTTCTCTAGGCTAGCATGAGAGCTTCATGAGAGATTTGTTGAGAGGGATGGATGCTAGGGCGGCATGCTAGACCTTGTGAATCTTTCCTGGTTTGTATAGAAGATTCGGAGTTGTGTTTCTCGTGGTCTTTTGTGCTTGTTTTCGTGCCTTTGTTCTCGGTGTGATTCCGCGGATTTGAGTGGGTTTCTCCCCGGATTTCTTTGAGGGAAACAAGGATAGATGTCTCGTGCATCTTTGTGATTGATCTTGTGCCCTCAAACGCCGGGAAAACACTTGGATTCGTAGTTTTTCGTTCGGTGCTCTAGCTTTTGGTGGTGCTCAAAGGATTCGCGATTCCCGGTGATTTAGGAAGTTGGGAGGCAAGATTTTTGGGCTATAGCATCCTTGTGTGACGCTTTTCAAGTGCCCAAACCCTTGTCTCCATAGCTTCAACCGTTTGGGAAATCCGATGATGATTTGGGGGAGTTGACCTTCGAGGTCGAGCAGTTTTCTGCTCTGTCCGTGCGGCGCGGATGGTCCGCGGGGTGGTCGCGGACGGTCCGCGGGTGGCGTGTTCGTCGCGTGTTCGTCATGTCCTTCCGCGTCTTTGCTTTCGATCCGGTTTGGTTTTTGGTTTTTGTTGCAGCTGGTTTGCGGACGGTCCGTGCTTGAGTAGCGGACGGTCCGCGACCCACGCGGACGGTCCGCCGGCCTTGGCGGACGGTCCGTTTTTCTCGGGTCACTTCGGTGGTTCTGTGTGCTTTAACGGACGGTCGGCGGCGTAGGGCCGGACGGTCCGCGGGGGTTGGCGCGGACGGTCCGCGGCTTCGGGCGGATGGTCCGCGAGGCCAGTGCGGACGGTCCGCCCCTCCTGGCCGGGACGGTCCGCCGAGCCTGTGCGCTTTGCCTCTTGGTTCGATTCCTCCCCTCCTTCTTTCGTGCTTCCGCGTGTGCTTCAAGGAATCGTTCCTAAGGCTAGAGGTTGATCCATAACCTCGTGGTCTTGGCGATTGGTGTGTGATTCGATTCATCGCTCGTGTGTGTGACCGGGGTTTGACTAGGGTATAGGCCGGGTTCTTTGGAAAGAATTTTTACCGGCTCCTATTCACTCCCCCATCTCTAGTCGCCATCTGATCCTTCAGAGATGAGATAGGAGGCTTTCATGTGGCCAAGGTAAACTTACCCCTTCCGGACCAAAGGCTTAGGCTTTTCATTCAAGGGAAGGTAGATTGGTTGGAAGAGGAACTCCTTGTCCCGGCGAAGAAAAATAAAAGAGGAAGAATTGTAGAGTAGGGATCCTCCTCTGCGCAAGCGGGAGGTGCACAACCCAACTATGTGCCACCTTACGGCGGGATCCCTACTCCGCCAAGTTATTACGGAGGGCCACAAATGCAAGCATGGGGGGTGGTGCACCGGTGCCCCCACAAAATTATGTGGTGCCCAACGTGACCTTCGCGGAGCCCTACACACAATATCCACAACCACAACAAAGCATGGCCATAATTGGAGGGTATGTTGCGAAAAACATGCAAAACGTCGCAGCCATCCAATCCAACGCGACTCAACTTGGTGATGGCAATGCAAATATTGCTTATGAGCTTGGACGCCTTCACCTAGTAACGCCGGATCAATTCGTTGGAGGAGATGTTCAAACTTACTACGAGCAAGGGTACAACTACCAAGACCACCAACACCAACCACCGGTGGAGGATTAAGAAGAAGGAGGAGATTTAGTTTTCTTTTCTTTTCCCTTTTTCTGTAATTTTTAGCTTGTGTTAACTTGTGTTTGCGTAGTATTTTCAGTTTTCATTTAAATTTCAGCAAGTGTGTTAGTTTATTTCAGTTTGTATTTCAGCTTGTTTTCATCATTAATAAAGATACCACCTTGATCGCACCTTTGGAAAAGTTACAAAATTTGTGCCATAATGATATATGATTATAATTGGCGCTTGTTTATCTTTGCAATTGATTTATGCATGTTAAAGCTAGTGCTCTCTTAAAATATGAATCTGAATTTATTTAAATGCTAGCTTAATATTTAGTGGAGTTTATGATTAAAATAAAGACCCATAGTGTTTATGTGCTCTCAAGTTATAGATAGATTAAAGATGGTTTGTATACTTAAAAATATCGCTAACCTTGTCATGAATATCACTTGTGTGTTGCTCAACCTATCCAGAGCCTTATATATATTCGAGTGCCTAAACCTTAGTGTACAAGATTTATTTTTGAGTGAGTTTTTGCAGGCCATGATTTCTCTGGCCCGAGACTAAGAAGCTGGTCATTCCATTTTTGCGTATCTATCTTTTTGCTAGCCTCTTATCCGCGCATTGTGTATCCCCGCATCAGAGATCTCACAAACCTCGCCGGATATCCACCCTTAAAACCAAATATCATCTTTTGTGATTACCTCCTTGACCACAACCTATTATTGAGAATGGATCATCAATTTAAGGAAGATCGCAAGACAGTGCCAACATTGAAGAATTCAAGTGTCTCTCTAAGAAAAAAATAAAAAAAATAATATATATATATATATATATTTCCGGTACCTACCTTATTTATCACCTCTTTGCTCGAGGACGAGCAAACGTCTAAGCATGGGGGAGGAGGTAGGTACGATGCAATTTTAGAGTTCAAAGGGGAGCGAAAGAAAAAAATGAGAAAGAAAAAGAAAGAAAGAAAGAAAGAAAGAGAAATATGAGATAAAGAAAAAATATATGAGTATGTGTAAAACTAAAAATAAAGTGAACTCCCCGGTTCTCTAAAGTGCATTAGGAATTTCAAGGCTTCAAGATTAAAAGATCCATACTCAATTTTCCAACCATGTGAAATCCGATAACGAAGACTTCCTTTGTGCCTCGGGATCATTCTTTGCCATTTGCATATGTCCACTCATCTCAAGTGTGTGTATTTTTCTCTTTCCCCTCCTTGGTATAACATTATTTTCTAATGACCTTTTTGATGAGTCTCGGTAAGACCATGAGAAGCTTGTCTTGTTTTGACAACATCTCATTTGTAATATCTTGGTAGGACTAAACTTTCCCAAAAAGCTCCATATAAAGCCTGCCATATACATATATGTTATAAGAGGGAAAGAAGTAGAATAAATAGGCTTGAGAGACAAGATGAGATGAGAGTTCATGAGCAATATGCAATGTTATTTAAATTTGTGAACTTGGTATAGCTCTTTTTCATCTAGTCCTTTATTTTCAAAATTTCTGAGATCTATTTAAAATTTTGGGAGCATGTTAATATTTGTGGGGTGAGCTTAATTAAGAATCTACCCTCCGTAGAGGTGAAGGCTAGTACATTATGGAACTTTAACGAATTAAAATTTCGAGAGCATTATGTTTTCTCATGTATGATCAAGTGCAAGGTTTAAACATTGATAGGAAACGATGATATCCATTGAAGGCTTACTTGAGGACGAGCAAGGTTTAAGCATGGGGGAGCTGTTGACGGTGAAAATCCGTCAACCTAGCCATGAGTTTACCTTCGGTGTTGGCATAAGTTTTATACCTTATCCATTGGTACTAACCCCCGTGGTATAACAAGTTCACTTGTGCATGTCGGATTTGGAGTTTAGTGTTTATGCAGGGTTTTAGCGTTGAAAGCAAGACTTCCGGGATAAGTTCATCAAGCACCTTGTGACAAGACCTTGAAGCCCCGTACAAGTCATGCAATGAAGCAAACTTGACTCCAAGAAGCCAGGGACTTAATCCGAGAAGGTTGAAACCCTTAGAGACCCACTGCAAAGAGCGATGGAAAATCAAGTTAGTGATCAACAAGATGAAGAGCTAGAAGAAGCAACAAACGGCTTAGAACCACAAGATGGGAGCGTGGAGGAAGAAAAATTCGAGGACATAGGAGAGATTAAACCCGAGGAGTCACAAGTGCCCGAGGTAGACCTCAAACCTTTGCCCAAAGGATTAAAGTATGAATTTTTGGGCCCAGACAAGACTTATCCAGTCATTATGAGCGACGAGTTGAGTCCCGAAGAAAATGAGAAGTTGCTGATTTTGTTGAAAAAACATAGGAAGGTGATTGGATATTCGATTAATGATCTCAAAGATCTTAGCCCAGCCTTTTGCACTCATCGTATACCAATGTTAGACCAATGTAAACCCATAGTGGACCACCAAAGAAGGCTAACTCATGCCATGCGAGAGGTAGTAACGAAAGAGGTCATCAAGTTACTTGATGCCGGAATCATCTACCCGGTTCTGCATAGCGAGTGGGTGAGCCCGGTACATTGTGTACCGAAGAAAGGAGGTTTAACTGTGGTGAAGAATGAGAAGAACGAGTTGATACCGCAAAGAACCATGACCGGGTGGCGGATGTGTATCGATTATCGAAAGCTAAACAAAGCAATGGAGAAAGATCACTTCCCCTTACCATTCATTGACGAGATGCTCGAGAGATTAGTGAACCACACTTATTTTTGCTTTCTCGATGGGTACTCGGGGTTCATGCAAATTCCCATTCACCCAGATGATCAACACAAAACAACATTTACATGCCCTTATGGAACATTTGCATATAGAAGGATGCCCTTCGGTCTATGCAATGCTCCGGCCTCTTTTCAACGTTGCATGATGGCCGTATTCTCGGAATTCATCGAAGAAATTGTCGAGGTGTTCATGGATGATTTTTCCGTTTATGGGAAGACGTTCATGGATTGCCTAGCAAACTTGGATAAGGTCCTCACGAGGTGTGCGGAGGTAGACTTGGTGTTGAATTGGGAAAAATGCCACTTCATGGTTAAGCAAGGCATAGTGCTCGGACACGTTATATCTGAGAGAGGCATTGAAGTGGACAAGGCTAAGGTAGAGACGGTTGAGCAACTCCCACCTCCGACGGATGTTAAGTCCTTGAGGAGCTTTCTAGGCCATGCCGGATTTTATATAAGATTTATTAAGGACTTCTCAAAGATCACTAAGCCTTTAACGCATCTCCTTCAAAAGGATGTGGCTTTTGACTTCGATGAGAAGTGCCTAGCGGCATTCCGGACCTTGAAAAGTGTGTTGGTGAGTGCTCCCATTATTCAACCTCTGGATTGGAGCCAACCTTTCGAGATCATGTGTGATGCAAGTGACTACGCCGTAGGCGCGGTTTTGGGTCAAAGGAAGGAAGGCCGAGTTCCCGCCGTTTACTACGCTAGCAAAACTCTCAATGGGGCACAATTAAACTATGCCACTACGGAAAAGGAGTTGCTAGCGGTAGTATTCGCCTTCGAAAAATTCAGATCTTACATCCTGAACTCGAAGGTCATTGTTTACACCGATCACGCAGCCATCAAGTATCTTTTGGCTAAGAAGGAAGCCAAACCATGTTTGATTCGTTGGATCCTTCTTCTCCAAAAATTTGATGTTGAAATTCGTGACAAGAAGGGGGTGGAGAATGTTGTGTCCGATCATTTGTCTAGGATGAATCGTGGACAAGATGATAAAGAGCCCATAGAAGATAGGATGAGAGATGACCACCTCTATCGAGTGCTCGATAAAGACACTTGGATGATTGATATCATTCGAGCAATTCGGAAGATGCCTCTCGATCATCTAGATAAAAACTCTCAAAAGAAGATAATCTCCGAAAGTAAGAAGTACTTTTGGGATGCACCATACTTCTTCAAACTTGGCAATGATGGGGTCATGAGAAGATGTGTGCCAAGAGAAGAGAGGCTAGAAATCTTGAGAAAGTGCCACTCGGCGGAGTACGGTGGACATTATAGCCATTTTCAGACCCAAGCAAAAGTGTGGTCGAGCGGATTCTATTGGCCGGAGATGCATGAAGATACTGAAAGATATGTTGCATCATGCCCCGAATGCCAAAGAACCGGAAACATCTCTCAAAGAAATTCTATGCCTTTGAAATACAATCTACAAATCGATTTATTTGATGTATGGGGATTAGACTTCATGGGGCCTTTCAAAAACTCACATGGATATGAGCATATCTTATTCATGGTTGATTATGTATCCAAGTGGGTAGAGGCTAAGCCATGTCATAAAGCTTCCACGGAGGAGTCCATTACTATGATCAAGAACGTGATTTTTCCTCATTTCGGTACACCGAGAATCTTGATAAGCGATGGAGGAACTCACTTCACCGGGAGGAATTTCAAAAAGTTCTTGTCCAAGTTGGGAATTGAGCATAGGGTCTCTACGGCCTATCACCCACAAACCAACAGACAAGCGGAAATGTCAAATAGACAATTAAAAAGTATTCTCAACAAAACCATAGATAAGGGAGGCAAAGATTGGTCAAAGAAATTAGATGGAGCTTTTTGGGCTTATCGAATGACGTTCAAGACACCGATAGGTATGACCCCTTATCAATTCGTCTATGGAAAAGCTTGCCACCTTCCGGTTGAGTTGGAACACAAAGCCTATTGGACGATTAAAGAGATGAACCTTGATCTCGATGCCACGGTGGTAAAACAAAGGATTCAAATAAGCGAGCTAGAAGAGATGAGGTTGGAAGCATACGAGAATGCAAGCATATACAAAGAGAGAATTAAAAGGTGGTATGATAAAAGGTTGAAAAAGAAGGAGTTTAAAGGAGATAAGGTCCTCCTCTACAATTCGAGGTTTAAAACCTTCGGAAAGGGGAAATTGCAAAGCAAGTGGGACGGACCTTATGTTGTTCATTCGGTGCTCTCCAACGGAGCGGTAACCATTATGGATGTGAAAGGTGATCAATTTATGGTGAATGGTCAATGGCTTAAGGTTTACTACGAACCCGACGTTGTGCCCCTTCACCATGTTGATGTCTTCACCATGGAAGAAGAGCCCGAACGTCCCGCCTAGGACGAAAAACAAGGCATGGATTTTTGTAAATAGTTTTTCTTTTAATTTTCTGGAGTTTCTTGCAAAGATTTACTGGGCCAACTTTTTCCCATGGGCTAAGAAGGCGAAAAAAGGGCGGTACACGGGAAACCGGACCGGCCCCCGAGACAGGGTGGGTCGGCCGGCCCGGTCCGACCGGCCCAAGTGGGTCCCGGTGGCGTCTCGCCCCGGTTTTTGCCCGAATTGCTCCTTTTTGACTTCCTTCTTTGGTCAGAAAATTTTAAGGGAAGTTTGAATAAGGAAAATGAGGTTCCTAGGGTTTTCCTTTTCGGACTATTTATTTGGCCGAATTAGGAGCTCGGGAATCAATCCCATCAAGCAATCTTTTGCACCCACGCAGCAGCCATGGTGTCCCCGAGGAGCAAGGTGCCAAGGAGCCATCGATGGAGGAGGCGAAGCGATGCGAGCTCATGCTACCCATCGAGATCAAGAGGACCGCCCGCATCCGTTGCGGAGGGCGTGTCCCGACCGGAGCTATCGCATCTCGCAACCCTGTCAAGGAGGAGAACGTCCCTACTCCCGTTCGAAGGTCGGCGCGCATCCGAGGCATGAAGCAGAAGGACTACAAGGAGGTGTCGCCTGAGCCTAAGGACTATGGGGATAGCGACTACTCCGATGATCATAGCCCGAGCTCGTGGGCGGCCGCCGGAAGAGACGATAACGATCTTTACATTTGGGATGAGGTGCCCAAGGAGAAGACTCCCGAAGGCCCCAACGGCGACGACAATGGTGATGGTGACGACGGCGGTGACGACGGCGGAGACCCTGGCGATGACGACCCTTTCGGGTTGCATCCGATGTGTTGTGCGGCTTGCCGTCACTCCATCTCGGAGCTCTACGCAATGGTCGACGAATGTTTCCAGGCCATGGAGGCGATGAGCCAGCGTATGGAGGATTTGGAGCGCGTAGTCGAAGACGACTACAAGTTCCTAAATCGTAACGTGCGCAAACTTTTTGACATGGTTGGGAACATGAAGGGCAAGTGGTGCAATAGTTGCGGGAAGTACCACTAGGTTTAGTTTTCCCTTTAGGATTTTTGTAAGATACGACGAGGACGTCGTATGATTTTAGCGTGGGGGAGGGCTAGCTAGCTAGCAGCCTTTAGCTTTTGATCTTCAAGTTTAGTTTGGTTCGGTTTAGACTTCGAGAGAGTTTAGTTTTCGAGAGTTTTAGAGTCTTTGGTTTTTGAGTGTGTTTTTAAATTTTTGCAAGTGTCTTAAATTAGTGTTGAGTCAAAGAAAATCAAATAAAAAGAGTCCTTTAAATTTTGTGTCTTGTGTGTTGCTTATCTTAATTTACTTGTTTGTTCATCTTTAGTTTTTTATATATGAACATAAGTGTGTGGTTTGAAAAACGTTTACCATGGTGCTTAGTGGAATTGCTACTACTAAAAGTACTCATACCACACTTTGATCTTGAGCTTCACATGTTGGTTGTGCTATGTTCAATGCTAAAAGTTGGAGGATTTCAATTCTGAAAATTATCTAAAAACCCTTGTAATAAAGGTTAGCAAAACCACTTTTTCCAAGTTGAGAGTAAGAAAAAAAATCCTACACAAAGCTAAGTTTATTTTTTGCTCCACCATATGTGTGATTAGCACGATGAGTTGGGCTAGGATCCTTCTCTTTTGGGAGTTTTAATTTTGAGCAATGATCCTGTTCTTGTGCTTATCTTTTATTGCTAGCCTCGTCATGCATTCGGTAAGGTGACTTTCACATCGGAAGTCCCGTACATCGCCGAATTCCATACCCAACCCTATACATCTCTTTTGTACATCGCATTCCTTGAACACAACCTACTCTCAAAGTTTTGTCTCGTCTCTAGCATGGTTTATTTAAAATTTCAGATTGTGTGCATGCAAGAAAGAGAAGAGTTGAGAGCTTTGAAAAAGATGTCAAGAGAGGGAAAATAAAGAGAAAAGTATGAGTATGGAAAAGAAAGAAAGAAAAAATATAATAAAAAGTAAAGAAAGAGAAAAGTATGAGAATGAAAGAATGAAAGAAAAAAAGAAAAAGAGAAAAGAGGAGTGGTAATAAAGATATGAGAGGGATGAATCAAGTGAAAAGAAAAATAAAGTGCAAGGAAGGATGTCACGTTGTTGAGAGACGAAACTTTCACTCTTTTTCCAACCATGTGCAATCCGACAATGAGGACGTCATTGGTGCCTCGTAGTCACAATTTTCTTTTGCCCTTGCACATGTCCACCATTCTAAATCTTCTAATCCTTGATATCCCTACATATGGTTTATTCTCATGATCATTGGCTTTGAAAGGTAAACAACCATTAGAGGAAGTTCTTAGTTTGACAATATTTGTGTTGATTGCACTAGCCCTACCTATAGCTCCACTTTACATGTTATATGAGAGATTTATGGGAGGTGAGAATTTTATAAAACAGGTTTAGGATAGCCACCTCATATGAGTGACTTGAGAGAGCTTGGACAAACATTTTTGTCTAACACTTGTTGTAGGAATTTTATTTTTTTGAAAAATCATAAAAACCCTCCGATGGAAGCAAAGAAGTAAGCATGGCTGCGATTGAAGACTTGGAGTGAAGAGTTTGAGTTGTGGGGTAAATCTTGACGTGGTAAAAATTCTAAACGCCCATGTTTATGTATGATGATGATTACTTTATGTTTATGTATTAAAGACAAAAGATTGACTAACTTGTGAAGACGGATTAGCGGTACACGATTACAACACTTTGGACGAAGTTCTTTTACGAGTACTTGCTCGAGGACGAGCAAGAGCTAAGCGTGGGGGGAGATGTTGACGGTTGGTACACCAAACATGTTCATTACACATTGGTTTGGATTTGATTATGGAACTAACCCATCACTAGGAACACTAATCATATAACAAGTTCATCTATGTGCATGCATTTGGAAGTGTTGTGTTTATGCAGGAAAACATGGACATAAAAAACGGATTCACAACAAGTTCAAAGGAGGATTTACGGAGTCTTGTTCGTGTTCATGAGCTTGATGAAATCACTTCCAATGGTGGCAAGAACCGAAGTGCTACGTAGGAACACCCCCGGGGATTGAAGCGTAAAAGATCGAACTTCATGCGCGGAGAACCTCCATTTTGGACGCGAGGATGACATCGTCAAAATCATGCAAGTGAAGGGGGCAAAATGCATAATCACCTGAGGATCCACGGGAGCGAAGGGGCGACCGAACCGAGCCGAAATCGGCTTGGGCCGGTCGGCCCAGGCCGGCCAGCCCAGCCCACTTCGGAGGTCGGTTCGGCCCCCCTTTGCTTGCACCCGAAGGATATTCAACCCTAAAACCCTGGAGGCGCCGCCATTCGCAAAGGAGAGAGCCATTCACACCAGGAGGCCATCCACAAGCTAGAGAGTGAGGAGGAAGATCTTCGGAGGGGGATCGACCACCTCGAAGGAAGCACCCACAAGTGGAGAAGAAGGAAGACACCGTCGGAAGTGTGACCATGATCAACAGTGCTATGTCTAGCACCTTGATGGGGTGTTGACGGTGAAATTCCGTCAACCTAGCCATGAGCTTACCTTCCCCACGCCGGAGACTTCAGAGGCGATCGTCTTCGAGTCTACATTCCTGCGGGGATTTGGACTGCCGACGCATCCATTCCTCCGCGATCTGCTCCTCTACTACGGGTTAGAGATTTGTCATCTCACCCCCAACTCCTTTCTTCACATTGTTATTTTCATCCATTTGTGCGAGGCTTATCTTGGGATAAGACCGCACTTCAATATGTTTTGTCACCTGTTTGTGGTGAAACCTCACCCGGATGGGAAGACATCGAAAGTGGTCGACGGCGCCGGAGTCCAGCTGAAGCAGAAGCGTTTTGGTGACTACCTCCATGTGCCGACCCGCTCATCAAATATGGGTTGGCACAGGGAGTGATTCTACATGGCGAACCATGACCCGCCGGTCCCGAGCAACGTGGATGTCCGACCGCGTCCTCACCGATGTTGGGACACGGAGCCCAGGGAGGCCGACATGGACCAGGTGCATGAGCTGGTGGTGAAGATACAGGAGGTCAAGGAGAATGGTCTCGTTGGCGTGGTGGTGATGATCAATTTTGTTACCTGCCGCCTCCGGCCGCTGAAGGAGTGAGCTCACCCAGTGTTCGAATACGGGGAAGGCTTCGACACCACCCAGGAGGTGCCAGAGCCAGGGCGAGCCAAGGACCTTGTGGAGCGCATCCGCGGGTGCTTCACCTCCGACACCCACATCACGTCCCGAGGAGCACCGACACCGTTCAGCCTGGGTAACCCCCGCCCGGAGGTACGGATTCTGTTACTTTTTGCTTTGAAATTGATGCACCCATAGGGGCACAAACATATTCCACCTAGGTGTTTGACAGAATGCCAAACTTGTGTAGGGTCACAAGGTCTACTTCTTAGATCCTGTCCTACTGGAGGATATGATTTTGATGGACGACATCCTGGACGGCAGGTACCATGACCTCTGGTAGAGTTGCGTGCCGCATCCGAGAATAAGGACGGCGTAGTGAGGGCTCCAGAGCGTGGAGTCGCAGTGGCCCCGGGGGTAGTCCCCGAGAGTAGGGGCATCAGCTGTAGGGGGAGCAAGGCTCGCCCCTCAGCTGCTAAGAAGGGGAAGGCTGCCAAGGCAGACATGAAGATCAACGATCGGGCGGAAGCGCCGCCGGCTGGTGCTGTCCGGCAACTCGGATGACGATGAGGGGGAGACAAGCGAATCCCCGAGGAGCTGTGGCAGCCTGGCAGAAGACCGCACCACACTTCTCTTGAGTTGCCGGCGGCGATAGGTGCACCGCCCGAGACTCCTCTCCCTCCAGTCCCCGAGCCTCGGAGGGAGGAGACACCCTCCGTGGCTCGGCAACCGGCACTGACTGCACACCTGGCCAAGGCAACGTCACCGCAGCAGCCAGGGGTGACGGGGGCAACCGTGGTGTGACCGTCGACGGGGCACCGCAAATGCTGCCGGTAGGAGCCGAGACGGCTTCTGCGGAGCGCTCTTCGTCGAGGGCCAACAGCAGCACGCAGAAGTCGGCAGGGCTTCGCCCCGGCCTGTTCTGCAAGCACGCCCGAGTGCACGTCTCATCTGAGTAAGGCTTGTTGCACTATGTCACTAAAGTTGTAACATGGTGTGTTGAGAGTGAGGGAATCATGGCTTTTTGATGCTGCAGGGAGCCACGAGAGGGCCTACCGAAGGAAGATGGATCTGGTGCGCTTACGGCCGCGGCCCGGGAGGGTACTCGGCTAAGTGGTGATGACCCCCACTCGTGCGAGGTGCCGAGTGGTGAGGGTGCCACTACTCAGCATCGTGGCCCTTCTCAAGCGCCCGGTAGCCCCCAACGTGAAATGCTGGGGGCGCAACTCCGTCGATGGGGTCATTGACCGCCCCTGCTCCAGCTGCTTCAACAGAGCCGGTGGTGGTGGAGATCCGATGGGTGCCCGACCCGAGGCCCTGAGCCCGCCATGCCTCCTGCGAACTGCATATGTTCAGGAGGAAGTGGCAGAGGAGATGCTGGGTGACGCGGAGACCGACGCTGCCGATAACCAATGACTGGTGGAGGCAGTGACGGAGGTCGCCCTGCTTGCCAAGGTATGCTCTTCTCACGATGAAGTGTTTGGTCTTACGAACCTGTGTCCCATGGTTTTTCATCGGTATTGTTTCCCAGGTCATTGTTGCGCGCTCTGCTTGGAAGAGCGAGGTGTTGGAGCGCATAAGCTCCAGCTATGAGGAGAACAAGACTCTCCGGGTGCGAGTGCGGTGACTCGAGGCGCAGGCTGTTGAGCGGTAGGAAATAGCTGTTAGCAAGCTCAATCAGTCACGCCAGGAGACGGCCACGGTGAGGGCGGATGCCAAGAAACTCTGTGAGGAGGCACAGCAGCACCAAAGAGGTTAGCAACCACTCGGACTCTACTATTTTCGACCTTACAAGGTGCATTAGCAAATGCTTTTGCAGCCTTGGAGGCCGAGCGCGCCCAGATTTTGAGCAAGGAGGAGGCTTGAAAGAAGAAGGCGTAGGGCCTTGCCAAATCAGTGGACTGCACCACAGCCGAGCCTGCCACGGCGAGGAGGACCATCAAGGGTAAGCTTCTGCCTTGACTCTAGACGTTGTCAATTTCTTTTTTCGCGGTGAGTTCCACTGACCTCTTAAGACGTCTCCAACAGTTGACCCTGAGTTAGCTTATAGATTTATTTATTTGATGAACAGTGGCTAAATAGAAGTGAATTTAAACGCTTGCCACGGAGCGGAGCGCTAGGCGCGGAGTGATGCCCTCTCATAGGCACGGCAATCAAAGTTCTTGTACAACTTTTTTTTATGTTTATATAAGCTAAGTTGGTTTTAACTGTTGGAGAAGCCCTTAGAGCAAGTATTATAACGGGTGGGATGCCGACGAAGTCCTACGTGTACCAGAGAGAAACGGAGAGAGAGAAAGGAGCGGCCGTCTCACGATGCGCTCGCTGGAAGCCGGCGGTAACCTATCAAAGGGTGCTGCAAGTCCTGCTATTGGCCGAGATACATGCTTGGCATTAATTACTGGCAGGTCCCACCAACACAGGAAGCCACGTCACCGCGTGAGACGCCGACGAGCGGGCGATATTATAAAACTTGCTCTTAGTAGAATGCTTACGCAATTCGCAGACCTGGAGCATGCCATCCGCCCACTGCTCGGCGAACTGGTGCCGGTGCTGGCGACCGAGGCGTCTCGGGTGCGAGAGTTTGGAGATCCGCCAGCATGCCCTGTCAGCGTCACAGAGAGGCTGGCAGAACTCTCGGGGAAGTTCCACGACTTCATCTAGGTGGTCAGCATGGCGAGCATGAGCCACGTGCTGGCGATCTTCCGCTCCTTTTACCCGACTATGGACCCGAGAAGGTTCATGGGCAGCTACGCATGCGGGACAACTGGTGATCGGATCGATGAGCTCCTCGCCGAGGTGAAGGAGGTGGCCGAGTCATTCACTGATGATATCGTCTCACCGGAAGATGGGCCAGCTGCTCCTGGGGGATAAACATATTGTAAATATGATTAGAACTAACCACTTATGTATAAACAATGACAGACCAAAGCGGTCCAGGTATGTTTAATTATATGTTGTTTTTATGTTCTGCTTTATCTTGATGTTCTCCATGAACTTTAATTTCTCAGATGATTAGTCTTTTACGGGAAACCTCAAACTTTGTTGATCGCGATTTCGTGGTGCAGAGGGCGTATTCTCATTCATGCTAGTAACCTTGGTTTGGTAGCAAATTGGCCCACAATGTAAGACGTGTTTCGCCCAATACTTTATGAGTTTTAGCATTCGTGCGCGAATGAGTGTATTTAGTTTTAACAAGAATCAAAAGGATGCTTTAATTAAAGTAGCCACAAGGGGGATGCTTTAATTAAAGTAGCCCCAAGTTTCTGAATAGAGACTTGGGTCAGATCTGGTGAGCATGTATGGGAAAATATCACCAAAAGACATGAAATTTATTCATTATCTGTATTGCAAGCACGAAGGTATTGAGTACAAAAATACAAGGAATACATAACTTTTTATGGGTAGAAGCAGCACAGATGCACGATGTTCCAAGAGTTGGGCACATTCGAGCCGTCCTCCCTCATCAGCCGGTATGCACCCGACCGAGTGACTTCCTTGACAATAAATGGCCCCTTTGGTGAGATCAAAGGTGGGTGAGAAGAAGCAACCATCTTGCCATGTTGGCAAGGAGTAGAAACCAAATCCTTCTCATACTTGAGCTTGGGCGATCCTCTGATAAGATCAAGATCGCTCAAGCGAGAGAGCAAGTCAAAGCTCAAATGACCAAAGCTCCTATGCCACCTCCAAAGCTCAGTACAGGATCCAGCCATCAAACAGCGAGAGGGGCCAAACAAACGCAAAAAGTCAGCACGGAAAATCTGACCCTCAGGGATGATCATACACACAAGATCACCTCAGGAGTCAAGAATTTGAGAAGCACCACTCTTTAAGCGAACCTCAAAACCCTCATCAAGCAATTGAGACAATGAAAGCAAATTGTATCCAAGAGACTTGACAAGAGCCACATGCTTCAACAAAAAGCTGTCACTCACCTGAATGGCACCCTTTGACACCAACGGGGTGAGGCTAGAAAACCATCTTTAATCTCTGGTCATATGCCTGGAACAACCGAAGTTAATCAGCCACGAGCTCTCCAAGTCTCCCAACTGCACAATCAAAAGAGAAAATGTGAGTGAGCAAATGACTCAACACTTGGGTTAGCACAAAAAGAGTTAAACTAGTGTCGAGCCATCTGCTAAAAAGAGGGGTTAGCGAAATCCACACTACCTCTACCCATAGGTGGAACCCTCCCACGTCTCACGGGTGGAGCACGAGCACCGCGTGGAGGGAAATGTGGCCTAAACTCTCCATGACTCTCAAAGCTACAGTTGAACCTCCCAAAGCCATGAGGCAGAGGATGCCTAGCAAACTCACCACCAACCGAACCACCAAAGTCACCACGACCTCTCTGAGGAAAACCTCTCAAAGGAAAATCACTAGCACCTCTAAAAGGAATGGTGTGCACAAAAGCCTCATCTCTAGAGAAGGGAGCACGAGACCTAGGCACGCTAGTAGAAAAGTGTTACTTATCCTTGTTCCCCATCTCCCTAGCCATCCTCTCCTTCTTCATCTTCCTCCAGCAAAACACCTCTAGGTGGCTATCCCTCCCACAAAACTCATAGTGGAAGCGGATTGGCTTTGGCTTTGGAGTTGCACTCAGCTGCAGCTTCTCACTTGGCTTGGGAGCCTCACTCCTCACAAAGATCACCCTCTTATGGAAGTTGTTTGTCTTAGGGGGAACTTGGGTGGATCTGGAGTGGTATCAAGCTTGTTTAGCAAGTGGTTGGGTTTGGGGGTCAAAGGCATGGGTGTTCTTGGTGGTGTTTTTTTGAGGTGGAGCTAGGATATCCCCAATCTTTTCTGGTTGTGGGGTATCGATGGTGGAGTTAGCTTGTCTCTCTCTTTATCTCTCACCACTGCACTCACCCTTCTCAGAACCAAGATTGTGACTATCAGCTCACTTGTAGGAAGCGATCAACATCTTGAGCTAAGGCTCACAACCCAAAAGCCAATCCAAACACTTGTGCAACTCATCATTCTCATCTTGCAAGCGATCAACATAATGTGCAAGCTCAACATTTTGCACATTCACAACATCATAGCAGGCACAAGCATTTGCTAGGAGATTTCAAAGCAGCCTCCAAAGAACTAATCTTAGCATGAGATTTAAGAAACCGAGCATGCAGATTAGGACATGAGGTACAAGCACCAAGCAAAGGGGGTCTAGATCTTAACTCCTCTACCTCTAGGTGAAGCACATCTAGCTCCTCAAATCTAGCCATGTGCTTCTCCTTAAGCTCAACCAACTCCACAAGCAAAAGCATCACAATCTGAGCATTCTACTTCCTCACTCACAACTGGAGTGGCCTTAGAACATGAAGCTCAGATTTGTCACAAGCAAGCAAAGACTCTAGCTCCACCACTTTCTCCCTAGATTCACTAAGAAGAGATTCAAGCCCTACAACCTTCTCCTTAGATTCACCAAGAAAGGACCTGAACTCCCTCTTCTCCTTGTTGGTCTTCCTAAGCACATCATCTCGGTTGTCTATGAGCTCCTCTAGCCTAGTGAGCTATCTACGAAGGGAGATGGGATCATCACATACCTCATTCTCAAAATTAGAGTCCGATTCATTGTGCTTGGCCTTCTTGTTGTTGGCACTATGAGCCATCGTGCAGTAGCCATTCATGGTGACGCGGGAGAGGCCGTTAAAGTTGTAGTTGACATGCCTCTTGTCCTTGCATCGGCTGCCTTCATCTTCTAAGGTCGAGCTTGTGGTGGTGTAGGTGGAACTTGTGTCGACTTCACTTGCATCAACCACCATAGCTCGCGACTTGCTCTTCTTCTTGAAGCCGATGTGCTTCTTTGGCCTTTGCTCCTCCTTGTGCTTGTTCTTGGAGCTACTCAATCTTGGTATGGTTCTTGTGCTCATCCCTCAGACGGTACTTGTGCTCGTTCTTGGCCTCCTCTGGGTACTCGACGATGAAGTGGCCCATCTTCCCGCATCGGTAACACGTACTCACCACTCGCCTGGTACCCTTGCGGTTCTCGTACATCCACCCAAAGCTCCGAGTGAGCAGTGCCAAATTCTGCTTACTCAGCACCTTGAACTCTTCATCTGGCAAAGACACAAGAGAAGAAAGAGTGAATTGTTTCAAGGAAGGGTTAGCATGACCATAAGCATGGCCTGAGACTAGAGCAAGACTATGTGAGTAAATCAGGCTCTTAGTCTTGGCGTTCAGTTTTCGATCCACGTGTGAAGACTTCAACTTAGAGAAAAGCTCATCGACACTCAAGGTCTCATAGTTACCCGACTCTGTGATCGCCTCAACCTTAGCACCCCACACATCATGGTCAAGAAAATGCAAGAGCTTCAAGGCCCTATCATGATCTGTGTATGGAAGGTGGGTGATGTTGGCTTTCATGTTGTTAACATGGACGTAAAATGGTGAAACATGGCATCGATAGACTCTCTAGGAAGATGCACGAAATTCTCATACTCGTTCTGGTAGACATTAAAGAGTCTACCCCAAACATGACTATCACCACCATGAGCTACCTTAAGCTTGCCCCAAATCTTGCAAGCTTGGTCCTTGCCCATAACACGCTCAAACTCATCCTGACATAAAGCAAGAAAGAGATAATCCACGGCCCGAGCATTGGCCTCAATATTTTCTCTTCCTCTAGGAGCCTTACGATTCTCGGGTGTGACATAGTTCTCATCAATGTCACATCCCACAAGATCTGCCCCTTTCCTCTCAAGAAAGCACCCATACGTGTAACCAAATTGGGATAGTTTTTCCCATCAAAGTGCAGAGGACCTGAACCCCTTTCTCCGTATGCCTCCATGGATCTTAGACTGGTTAGAGCCTTAGAGACCCGTAATCAGCTCTGATACCAATTGAAGGACTGATTTGGCGACCAGAGAAGGGGAAGTGAATGGGAGTCGATTAAAAATCTTCTCAAAACTTGGCCAAGGCACCCAACTCAAACCCTAGAGTTTCCGCACCAACTTGCCAAGGTAACGTAGTCACAACTGACCTACTAACCCTAGGAACAAGCCTAGAAGAGACGCAAAGCAGAAGCGCAATAGAAGAGGGAAGGAATCAATGCAACTCTACCTGGCCTGGATGGACTGTCCGAGAGCGGCGACGGACGGTCCGTATGGTACGGACGGACTGTGTGTATATAGTTGCCGAGCCACCAGAGACGCCAGCCAAAACTAGTCCTCACACGAACTGTCTGTGTGTCCCTTGCAGACCGTCCGCCAGTGTCACGGACTGTCCGTGAGGGTCAACTCGAACCGTCCAAGCAAAACCTTAGAGAAAAGCCAAGAAAATCACATGCCACGGACTGTCGGTGTCATGGTTGCAGACGGTCCGCAAAAAGCGAAATGATTTTATAAAAATCTCTTACGAAGAACACGGACGAACTAGCAAATCGAAAATCCCTGAGGACTGTCCGAGGGGATGGTGTGGACTGTTCGCGACCCTCGAACAGAATAACCAGAACTGCCCCCGCGAAGAGAACTCCCCAAATCCATCACCGAATCTCCCAAAGGTTTGTGGTAGATGAGAAGCACCCTAAGGAGATTCTATGCCCCAAAAATCTCAACCTCTAACTCCCTAGAACATCAAGAATCGCATATCATGTGAACCACCACCGCCACAAAGACTTCATTTGGAAATCGAGGAATCTAGAGTGATTCTCGGGGTTTGAGGGCAAGAGTTCACCAAGAAAAGAGGCACAAGGCACTCATGTATGATTCCCTAAAACATATCCAAGCCAAAACGTCCTAGAACCAAAGGATCGAGAGGAACATGAAAATACCTCAAAATGCAACAAAAATCATACGAGATGAGAGAAGGAGATATAATCAAACGGCAAATCTTCCATAGATCACGAGGAATGATTCTATACAATGGAGACTAGCCTCCACCCTTCATCCACCCGGTAAAAGATTGCTCAAGTTGCACTTGGCTAGCCTACCAGTGAGAGGAGCAAATGAATTAGGGTTCCAGTCGATGCCTCTCTCATCCATCCACTGATCCACCTCCTATTTATATTTTGGTCTCCTGGAGGTCCCGAATGACCAATTTACCCCTACACTACTACTAGGATACACACACCCTCAGGGGCAAGTTTGGAAACAAGTCGCATATTCCCATAAGGCGGCCATCTGTGCACCGCCATCTTGCTTCCCTCCAATGCAAGTCTGGCGATCACGCCGCGTGTCCCCACTTCGAAGCTTCCCGAACGTGCCTGGATCTCGTCCATCATGTTGGGCCTTCGGCCTTGGTTTTGAGGCCAAACCAAGAAACCGTCAATCTGATGGTTTTGTGGCCAAACCACCAAACCTCGCATGCGGACTTCAGTCGTCAGTTGCTACCCCGCACCGGCTCCATATCCACAACCTCGTCTTCCTCATTCTTGCCATCATGTGAACCGCACTTGATCCATCAGCCATTGGGTCCCTCAAACCAAGCCTACTTGCCTCTCCACTCCTCGGAGGCCACTCTGTGTAAGGCCTTTCATGCTTGCTCTTCACCTCCCCTACTGCAACCAAGCCGCATTCTACACCTGCAATACTTGAGCCAAGAGTCAGTTCACACAATGTTGTCAATAACTCATCACTGAGGAGCGGCCACCCACCAGCCATCGGACGCTCCTGGTCCTCACCCACACTTGATCCTGTTTAGCCATTAGATCCCTCAAACCAAGCTTACGTGTCTCTCCACTCCTCGGAGGCCACTATGGATAAGACCTTACGTGTTTGTTTTTCACCTGCACCAACGCAAATCAAACCGCAACCTACACCTGCAATACTAAGCCAATAGTGATCCACACAACATTGTCAATCACTCATCACTAACGAGCGACCATCCACCGGTCCTCGAATACTCCTAGTCCTCAATTTCATAAAGAAAAGCTAGAGGGTCAATAGTTTTTAGATGTGGGTCAAGTATTGCAAAAGGCTCTGGCTAATGAAAGTCGAGGCAAAGATTCCAAAAACTGGCAAAAGGCTAATGACAGAACTAATCGTCCTCTTTATTAAACATATGGTGATTCATACGATGAGAGCAATGATGTTTATACTAATGATGTTTATACTAATGATGTTTATAATGTTGAAGTTATATGGTCTCACAAACATAAACCTAGTACTTGTGCTTCTGTGGAGCTGGTCTATAAGAATAGACAAGAATAAATTAGATATACTTTTGATGTAGCCAAGTGTGATAGGATTTTTGATGAGTTGTTGAAACTTCGAAAAATCAGAATATCTCATACTATGTCACCGCCCGAGGAATTGAAAAAATGTGATTATTGCAAATATCATAATTTTTATTCCCATGCAACTAATGATTGTAATATATTTAGATGGAAAATATAATCGACTGTAATGAAGGTCGTTTGATGTTATGCAGGTCGATAGTAGTCCTTGTCCTTTAAATGCCTTTATGAACAACACTGCACTACAAAACCCAAAGTGTTAACTCGGCCGCATCAAGCCAAAAAAGTTGTTGGAGAAATTTCTTCAAGAAATTTCAGTGCATGGGGTGCAAGGCACAAGCAAAGGCATCTATTCTGCACCAACCGATCTAACCCGATCCATCTAGGGTCAAGAAGGCCAAGCAAAATCTGAAGAAAAAGGTGGGGTCGACCTTTAAGGATTTGCTGAAAAAATATGAGAAGAGTGGAGCAAACCAAAAACAAGGGAATCAGCAAAGTAAAAGTTAAAAAAATCAAAACTTACAATACACCTTCTTGCAAAACTCAAGAAAATTATGCTATTGCACCTTATTCATATGTTGGACCGACCTCACCATGGTCTTGGTCATATCCTTGCTATTATTAACCTTTGGATTATGGTAGTTTACATATGCATTGATATATGATTCAATTCCCCCTACATATGTAAATTATGGTTCAACACATGGACCGATCATTGCTAGAAATAATATGAAAGAGGGGCACCTATTGATTCTAAAAGTGGTGAAAAGGACGGCAAGAAAAAAATCTAAATACGCACAGCCGAGGTGGTGTCTCTCAGGCTTACCCCATACTAAAAAAAGATTGCAACGAATGCACAAGAAAAGGTCAATGGAGCAAACAACCAATGGTAATCGGGCTCGACATAAAAAACCAAGAATCGAACCGAAAGAACTAGGAACTGGAACTGAGAAACTCAATTCATGTTCGGTTCCTAATTCCAAGGAGCTAGAATACTCTTGTTAGTTCGGTTCAGTTCCCAGTTAACCGAGAGAACCAGAAAAAACCAAAGCATCTCGTAGTTCAGCCCACAATGGCCCATTTGGACCAACTAATACACATAAACCCTAGGTTTTCCACTCCCATCCTGCCATCCACCGGCCAGGCCGCCACTCCACCTCCTCGCCGCCCGGCCGCCGCCGCACCCGCCGCGCCGCCGGCTCGGCTCCTCGCTCCTCGGCCAACAGCCACCCTCGGACATCACTCTGCACTCAACGATGCCACCGCACCCAGCTCCCGCCCTCAGCGACGCCCACGGGCCACCACCGTCGCCCAGCGCCAGCACTCGACGACCCTGACTGGACATCCCTACCTCCTCCGGTTCTCCCACCGACAGTCGTCGACGTAGACGCCCAGGCCCACCATCCGCCAGTCCTCCACCCTCCTCCAGCCCAGGCAGGCACCGCCACTCCCTCCACTCATCTCCCTCAGATCCGCACACGCAGAGGTCAGCGTTGCTCTGCTATGGCGGTGGGGCAAGGTACTGGTAGAGATGGTGGAGCAGAAGGTGACAGCGCGAGATGGGCAGCAGCTACGATGTGCAGCTAACAAAGGCGGCGAGGCTGGCGGCGGTGCCCGACGACGGGTGTTTTTTGTATTCTTTTGTATTTGTTTTACATGTGTTGAAGTACCTTGGTTCTTTCGGTTAGAACCGGAACAGAACCGAAGAAACCAAAATCGAAATGTGTCGGTTTTGGCAATAAAAAAGAACTGATCGGTGCCTAAAACTTAGGAACAAAAAGTTCACAAGAGCCCAAGTACCAATCCGATCGGTTCAGTTACAATCGAACGCCTAGGGTGAAATGGTAATACGAGCAAGGTCAGCAACTACTAAACAAGTAAGGAAGTGGTCGCACCCAAATTTGGCAACAGCTGTTCAGGCTGGGTGTGACCGGTCAGACCGGTGCTCTGGGTCGGTCAGACCGGTGGCGCCCTGTAGCCGATCTGGCAACGGCCCACACCGGTCTGACCTGTGGGCTTGACCGATCTGACCGGTGCAACCCGAGTCTGAGTAGAACCAAGGAGTCCTGGTGTTTTTGGACTTGTAAAAGATTTCCTTGCGGGGTAAGACTTGCCAACACTATAAATATAAAGGGCCATGGACGGTTGAGGACCTATCACCCAATCGATCAATACAATTTACCCTTTTATTTCCAAACCCTAGCTTTTCCGACCCCTTTGCTTTCTTTGCTCGTCTCTACGGTGTTCAAAGACGTTCTGAGTGGCCTGCCGACCTCAGAGCAACCCTAGGCGCGCCACCTCCAACGGGGTCCCTCCTGAGGTGGCGATCTTAGGTTTTCCCGGCATTCTCGTGCCGCACCGGTCAGACCGGTGCCTCTGATCGGTCAAACCGGTCAGGCGAGGACTTTGGCGAGCTTCCTATTTTCTACTCCCGCGTGATCTAGCGCACTTGTGTTTTGACCAGAAAAGCGTCAATACACTTTTGGCGACTCCGCTAGGGAACAGATCTGGTTTTCACAACTATTTTGTTACCCTTTTATGGGATCTCGGTGTGAGATTGATCCAGACAAGGTCATCATGGTGAACATCGAGGAGCTCAGCGAGGAGGACCAGAGGAAGTACGTGGAGCTTGAAGAGTACATCAGAGTACATCAAGAAGCAGTTTCTCTCTGGTGCCAAGAAGGATCGTACAGGCAAGGTGACAATAGCTCGAGATTTCGAGTTGTCGGCGATCAAGTTGAACAACGACAAGGTTGAGGTAGTCCCCACTGTAAGCCAATCACCCCCTTCTAATCTAATTACGCAGTTAACTGCTATTTCATATAGATTTGATCATGCGTTTAGTGATCAGAATAATTTGGTTTTTAGTGTGATTACTCGCCTTGAAAAATAGAGGGTAAACATGTTAGTAATGATATACCTAATGATTTTATCCCTCAAGTTGATTCGCATGGGGTTTTGCATCTGAACACGTCAGCAGCACCAGGTTCTTCAGGAGAGCAACTGTGTATGGAATGCCGACGGGATTCTATTCTGGACAATTGTCAATGCCACAGCCGACATCGGTCAAAATGGTGGGCATGACTGGTCAGACCGGTGCCCAGTCAGGCCAGCTGAAGATGGTTCTAGAGCAGTCGGTGCCTTTGTCAGTAATACCTAATGCCTTTTGTCATGCTATTGGTAGTACAGCCCCTGCCTTTAGCACTATAGCTCACACATCACCACTTATTCCTAATGTTGGTTCATCTTATGGTGTGCCTAATGATGTGTTTACCGATTTGCATCGTGTTCAAAATCCTAATCAACCCCATGCGAATAGATTGAGTATGTCAGCTCCTTTACAATCACAATTGGCTGCTAGAAATGAATTAGCTCAATTTAAAGAGAAAGTGGCCAATATGATGAAAAATAAACTTGGTATTGATTTAGGTAATACTAAATTGTATCAAGAACCATATAGGGCTGATTTTGATTATGCGGCTTTTCCCCTGGTTGGCGTATGCCCGAATTTGTTAAATTTAGTGGTGATGATAATCATTCAACTTGGGAACACATTAGCCAATATATTGCTCAACTAGATGAAGATGGTACCTTAAATTCTTTAAAAGTCTGTTTATTCTCTTTATCATTGGCGGGTACCGCTTTTGCTTGGTTTTCATCATTAGCTCCTAACTCTATTGATTCTTGGGATCCATTAGAGAAAAATTTTCATGATCACTTCTTTAGTGGGAGCTATCAATTAAAATTGACAGATTTAACATCGGTTAGGCAAGGAAAAGATGAATCGGTCTCCGATTATCTTAGGCGCTTTAAAGAAGTTAAAAACCGTTGTTTTAATTTGTCGTTATTTGATTCTGACCTTGCTGACCTTGTTGCTCAAGGTTTAAGATATGCTCTTAGAGAAAGGTTAGAAGGTATTGAATTTCATACTCTTGCTAATGTTCATGTTAGGGTATGCGCAAGAGTTAAAATGGAATAAAGAAAAAGAAAACTTTAAACCTCCTCGGTCTAATGTTCATATGGTTGATTATGATTCCGATAGCTCGAAGGATGAGCGTGAAGTTTGTATTGCTGGATTTATTTGGCCTTCTAAGGATAAAACTTACTCTTGCTCATCACTTAAGCCGGCTAGCAAAGGTCGGCAAGAAGAAATTAAATTTACTTCTGATGTTTCCAAGTGTGATCGTATTTTTGATGAATTGCTTAAATCTGGAAACATTAAATTATCTCATACTTTGCCTTCACTTGATGAGTTAAAAAGGCGTGCATATTGCAAGTATCATATTTCATTTTCTCATGCTACTAATGATTGCAATGTGTTTCGTCGACAGGTTCAATCGGCCATAAACGAAGGTCATTTGACTTTTCATGAGACGCAAGTGGACAAAGCTCATTTTCCTGTCAACACCATGGATTTACAGCAGCCCAAGGTCTTGGTTCGGCCGCATCAAGCTGAAGCAACCAAGGGCAAGAATGTTGGGATTGTGGAAGAAAAGCCCGATTTGAGAGGAAAGGAATTAACTCATGAAAATGCTTATGAGAAAACTCCTGATGGTAGGGAGACTTTCAAGATTACTGTGAGAGCCTTTGGACCTGGGGGGCAAGGGTCATCCACACCCACCGATCAAAGACCGGTGGAGCCTGCACAGGCCGGACCAGTCAGACCGGTGGTGCTGACCGGTCAAACCGGTGCGCCCCAGGACCGCCGGAGGATGATCAAGTCTCGCTGTCTGGAGATTGGAAGCTTGAAACTTAATGTAGCAAAAAATCAGGGGAGTGGTCCTAAGCCAAAGGTCACTTTCGACATGCTATTTGACAAGTATTCCAAGCAAAAGGCCGTTACAAGTGACCGGCCATTAAAAAATGATGAGATCACCTACACACCAAGGAGGATCGTCTTCACCTCCAAGAGTTGCTACAAAGTACAAGGGTTAATCATCATAATAAGGACATCACTTTGCTCCACAATGGGCACCTTCTAGTTCTTATCCACCACATCCCATATATGATGATAATAGAGTAATGTGGGTGCCATATCAACAACCTTTCCATCCTAGGTGGGGAGGACCTTGAAGACCAGCTTTGGACATGATATATAGGCCTTTCCAAGACCGTTTGGCGCCTCGCCAATCCGGTCAGGGTCTTCAGACCCAACCGGTCAGACCGGTGCCTTCCACCAGTCAAACCGGTGCTGCCAGGACAATGACAGCACCTCCCACGAAGCAAGTTTACAAGACCAAGTAGAAAGAGGAGGTGCAGAAGATGGATATTGACTCAGAGAGGACTATAAATCAAGGTGTCATTCAAATTGGGTCAATGGACGTTCCTGTGGTGGAGGGTCGCAAAGGACCGATTGTCTTTGGCAATAAGGTTGAGACACCCATCCCAAAAGGATTTGTTGCTGCTAATGACCATGACCATGAGGCTAGTGGGAGTGGTTTTAACTCCAAGTACTTCTTGCCAAGGTGGTGTCCTCCCGGTTTAACTCGCACACAAAGGAGGAAGCTTCAACGCCTGAGATTCAGAGAAAAGAAGGAAAAAGAGCTAGAACAATAGAGGGATGAAATTTTCAACACATACAGGCCCATGGTACCTCAGGGAAAGAAGTGGAGAGTCAAGACCGATTCCCAGCCGGCATTGGTCAGACCGGTGGATGGGTTGGTCAGACCGGTCACACCGGTCAGACTGGTGTCTGACGACGGTCAGACCAGTGCTGTCGAGGCATCGCCTGATCTCTCTTCTTCGGTTCCCATGGTTTGTGATGACAAGTTACGTGCTTTCAGAGGAGGACACCGCTGTTGACGGTGTATTTTGGTACACCAAACATGTTCATTACACTTTGGTTTGGATTTGATTATGGAACTAACCCACCACTAGGCACACTAATCATATAACAAGTTCATCGTTGTGCATGCATTTGGAAGTGTTGTGTTTATGTAGGAAAACATGGACATAAAGGACGGATTCGCAACAAGTTCAAAGGAGCATTTACGGAGTCTTGTTCGTGTTCATGAGCTTGATGAAATCACTTCCAAAGGTGGCGAGGACCGAGGTGTTACAAAGGAACATCCCCGAGGATTAAAGCGTAAAAGACCGGACTTCATGAGAGAAGACCCTCTATCTTGGACGTGAGGATAACATCGTCAAAATGGTGCAAGAGGAGGGGGCAAAGTGGAAAATTCCAAGAGGACCCACGGGAGCGAATGGGCGACCGAACCGGGCCAGAATGGGCCTGGGCCGGTCGGCCCAGTCCGATCGGCCTGGCCCCATTCTGGGGTTCGTTCGGCCCCCCTTTTATACACCCGGAGTTCGTTCAACCCTAGGTCGCGGGAGGTGCCGCCATTCGTAGAAGAGAGAGCCATTCGCCCGAGAGGCCATCCACAAGCCGAAGGACCGATTAGGCGACCAGAGAGGGGGGAGTGAATGAGAGCCGATAAAAATTCTTCTCGAGGGAGATTGAAACTCCGACAAGACGAACTAGCTCGGTCGGACCCCCGAAATCACATGCTCCGCACTTCTACCTTCCGTTTGCCAAAACCACGTAGCCACTGGAGTGCTACTGGTCTTAGGAACAAACTCTACCAGCAACCACAACACACACGCACCGAGGACAGCGGAAACAACTCGAAAGCTGGCTAACCAGAGGAGGGCGGTTAGACCGGGTATTGGGGGCGGTTAGACCGTCTCCACCTGGTAACCAAGAAATCCTCTGAAACACCTCTTCCGAGCACCAAAACGCACCATGGATTCACCAACAAAGATCTCTAGTCAAGGCCATGCTAGCTACCAGAAAATCTTGGCGAAAACCAAAACTCCACCCAGGGGCCTAGGGGCGGTTAGACCGGCTACCAGGGGCGGTCTAACCTCCTGTACCCAGCAACGAACTCCAACCAAGAACACCTAGCAAACAACACGAGAACAACCCCAAATTTCACCCAGACACTCCTCTGATCAAGGCGAACAAACTCACAGAGGAAAATCCGGCGAAACAAAACTTCGACCTGGAAACACCCAGGGCGGTTAGACCGCCCCCTGCAGGCGGTTAGACCGCCTCTCCCAGAAAAACAGCCCGCGGGTCAACCCCCAACTTCCTCGCGCCCGATCTCCCGAATCACTCCACGGATTGCAGCGAAACTTCGGGATTAGCTGGGTTACCTCCTGGGCAACCTCTACCTCAAAGGAATCGACCCGAAACGCTCACAATCAAGAGGAATCGAAGAAATCGCCTCTCTAGGTCAAGAACTCGCCCAACTCGAAAAACCACCAAATCGAGTCCGATTCAAAGGGGATTTGGGGGCAAAGTCACCAGCCAAAGAGGCACAAGAACCTCATACATTATACCCACCAAAACCCCAAGAAATCATTCTCAAAACACCGCCAACAAAGAGCTCCGAAAATCACCACAAAAGAGACAGGAAAACCACCATGAGGAACAACGTTGAACCATCTATACATACCATGAAAGGTTCGTACAAGGTCTAGCTTGCCACCCAAACATCCATCCCTCTCTCTAGATCTCACATGAAGCTCTCAAGCTAGTCCTAGGAAAAACTAGGGAAAAATGGAGAATGAAAATGGAAAAACAAATGAGCTAGGGTCCCAAGAGTTGGCTGCCATCCACCCATTCAATGAGTATATATGGAGGCACCCAAAAGACTAAACTACCCTTCACTAATAACTAGGGATACATGCCCCTTGAGGGCGGATTTGGAAATCTTAGGAATATCTTCATCGGACGGATGCCCGGCGACCGCAACCTGCTTAGCCTCGACGCAAGCCTTGCGATCCCGACGTGTGTCCTCCGCTTCGAAGCATCTTGACGCCGGTGGCCAGGGCGGTCAGACCGCCCCCCTGGGCGGTTAGACCGGCCCGGGAGATCTGACCGGCCCCAGGCGGTCTGACCGCCCCTCCTGGGCGGTTGAACCGGCCTGGGTGGCCGCACCTCCTCGTCGAGTCTTCGGCCTCGGTTTTGTGGCTCAACCGAGTAACCCAGTGGTTTTCTGGTGAACCACTGCAAACCCCGCGAACTCGGTGTAGCCTCCGCCAATCTCCACTCATGACTCGGCTCCCACGTAGTCCCGGCTCGCCCTTGGTTTTGAGGCTCTACCAAGAAACCATCCACGACTTCATCTTGCTGTTCATGCCACCATGTGGCCCGCACTTGACCCCCACTGGCCACCAGGTCCCTCGAACGAATCCTACTTGTCTTATCCACACCTGGAGGCCTCACCGGCAACGACCTTTCGTGCTTGTTCTTCACCTGCACCAACACGAGTCAAGCCGCAACCTGCACCTGCAATACTTAGCAAAGAATCAGTCCACACAACGTTGTCAATCACTCATCACACAAGGAAGCGACCATCCACCGGTCCTCGAACCACACATGGTCCTCAATCTCCCCCTTGATGAGTGCATTGACAACAGCCACATGAAGTAACACAAGAGAAAAGGAAAAAACGAAACAAATGAAAAGAAACTCCAACAAGCGATGGAAAGCCAAACAAAGGCAAAGAGCAAGATCACTTGAAGAAGACAAGTCTCGGACCCCTTAGGCAAGGGCAACGACTCGACACATCCGAGACAAAGCAAAGCTCAAACAAAGAGCACAAACCACCAAAGCGAAGCTCGAACACCACAAAGAGCTCCCCCTGCACATACGCATGCTCCCCTGAGCCAAAGCACACTCCCCCTGAACAAATGCAGCAATGCAACATGGGAATGTAACAAAGAGCAAAAACCTGCTCACTCTGCCCAGGGCGGTTAGACCGCCTGCCCCAGGCGGTTAGACCGCCTACCACTCATCTGACCGCCTAGGGGCGGTTAGACCGCCCCAAGTGACCGGCCCTGCATCAAACTGCTCAAAATTTGCCCGAACCAATTGGAACACCTTCCAAACACTCCCAGGTGCCAAAAACATGCACAAACTTCTCCCCCTTGTTGACAATGCATGAATCAAGGCAAAATGCGAAAACTTTCAACATATAGCTTCTCAAATATACAGAATTCATCACAAGGAGCTACACAAGTCCAAATGAGCAAGTTAGATACTCTACAGGTTCGTAATGACCTTAACTACGAGATCACCAAGTTTCACAACCATTGGACAAGGTTAAAAAGGATTTGAGTAATTTTGCGAAAAGTTACTCTCTCACAAGCAAAAACCTAAGCATGAGCAAAACATGTCAAAATGGCAAAGCCACACAAACTTCATGCTAGGACAGCCATTCTAATCATTTGACCATCACAAACACCCACAAGCATCTCATGTCATGTCAAAGCCACCGAGCCATGTGCCTACTTCTATGTATGAGACTTCTCATTGGTAGGCATCATGCAACGGTTTAGCACCCAAAGCAAATTAATTTCAGCACATATGACATGGGAACATATTTTCCAAGCATTTTTCATTTCATTTTCAAATTTATAAATGGTACATGAAATGTCTTTGCGACAAAAAGGAACTTATGCCCCTCCATAAGATAAAGCAAGAGGGCTAAACATTTATGATGGCAAATGAGCCTTTGGCCCCATATGATCAATAAACTAGTTATCCAACCACAAATTAAGCATAGGAAAGCCACTAAAACATGTCAAGATCATATAAAGGTGTTTACACATGAGAGAGCATATATGTGACATTTTTCAAAAAAAAAATAGCCATCAACCATGGATCATTCATCAAGATCATCAAGAGCTAAGCCAAACTAACCATAGCATACCAAACAAGCTCACAAAAACATATAGAGCATCCCATGGTGAACAATGTATATAGGAGAAGCTTTTCCTATCCAATGCATATGATACAAAATGCATGCAATCTAAGATACAAGGATGCCTATACATCATGTTACATATGTCATGCCAAATGCAAGAAATGCACAAAGGAAACTATACATATGCTACAACGGAGCTCCCACACACCCAACTCAGGAAATCAAACACACACCAAGTTCTCCCCGCAAACGAGTGAAAGTTGCTTGATCTAGGGGTTTGGTGAAAATATCGGCTAGTTGGTCATGTGTGGGTACATGGATTAAAGCTATCTTCCCTTTCTCTATGTTGTCTCTCAGAAAATGATACCTCACTTCTATGTGCTTGGTTTTGGAATGGAGCATTGGGTTCTTTGCAACGCTTATGGCGCTGGTGCTATCACATTGAAGTGGGACATGGGTATACTCCTCACCAAAGTCACTCATGGTGTATGAAATCAGAAGGAGCTGAGAGCAACAACTAGCAGCGGCAACGTACTCGGCCTCGGTAGTGGATTGAGCAACACTCGACTGTTTGCGGGGAGACCAAGACACCAAAGAAGAACCCAAAAACTGACAAGTCCCAGAAGTGGACTTCCTATCCAACCGACACCCGGCAAAATCCGCGTCTGAAAAACCATGAAGCGCCAAAGAAGAGGACGCAGAGTACCAAAGGCCGAAGTCGGGAGTGTGACGCAAG
The DNA here is from genome assembly GCA_947561735.1 of Cenchrus americanus. Lineage (NCBI taxonomy): Eukaryota > Viridiplantae > Streptophyta > Magnoliopsida > Poales > Poaceae > Cenchrus > Cenchrus americanus. The sequence goes on from OX387240.1 coordinate 202,654,708, forward strand.
TACCTAAAAATTCGCTTCACTGCTTGCCAATGCGAAATCCTCGGAGACGCTTGAAAACGAGCGCATAGACACACCGAGAACTGTATGTCCGGCCTCATCACCGTCAAGTAAAGGAGTGACCCGATCATGCTCCGGTACTCCTTCTGGTCCACATGTTCACCTTCCTCGTCCGCATTAAGAGCTGTAGTCGTACTCATCGGCGTCGTCATAGCCTTGGAGTCCTCCATCTTGAACTTCCGCACAATGTCCTTGGTGTACTTAGCCTGGTGCACAAATGTTCCTTCCTTTGATTGCTTGATTTGTGGCCCGAGGAAGAACTACAACTCGCCCATCATGCTCATCTCAAATTCCCTGCTCATATCATCTGCAAACCTTGCAACAAGAGAGTTAGACGAGCCACCAAAGACAATATCATCCACGTACACCTGCACAATCGGATATCTCTCGCCCCGCCTCGGCAAAAACAAGGTCTGATCGACCTTCCCCATCTCAAAACCTCTCTCAAACAAGAACCCCCTCAACCTACCATACCAAGCTCTAGGCGCCTGTTCAACCCATACAGCGCCTTCTTCAACTTGTACACCCGGTGGGGGTGCTTCTCACTCTCAAACCCCGGAGGTTGCCTCACATACACTTCTTCCTCCAACACACCATTTAGAAAAGCACTCTTCACATCCATTTGGTGCAACTTGAACCCTTTAGCCACGGAAAAGGCTAGAAGGATCCTTATTGCCTCCAAACGGGCTACGGGAGCAAAAGTCTCCTCGTAGTCGATCCCCTCCTTCTGACTGAACCCCTGAGCAACAAGCCTCGACTTGTTCCTCACAACCTCACCTTTCTCTCCCTCGTTTTTTTTCCACACCCACTTTGTACCAATCCGCTTGCACCCTGGGGGAGGGTCAACCAACTCCCACACCTGATTCCTCTCAAAGTTCTCTAACTCCTCATGCATCGAATTAACCCAATTGTGATCAAATAGTGCGTGTCTAATGTCTTTGGGCTCAAAAGTAGCAACAAATGCAGCATGAGCGAAATGGGAATTGTTTCGAATCCTCGACCGTGTAGTGCGTTCATTCATGTCGCCGATGATCCTCGAAGCTGGATGATCCACTTGTACTCGCTAGGGAGGTTCTCGCCTCGATGCTACCTCCCCCTCAACATCAGCTTCTCCTCGTTCTTGATTTGTCATCGTAGGTGTAGTAGAGGGTCCGTCCATCACCGTAGTCGAAGTAGTGGGTACATGTTCAACCGGGGGCACCGCACCGCCATCCTCATCATCTCCATGTTCATGCTCCTCCTCCTGAAAGATCTCCTCGCCAAGCTCATCATCACCTGCACACTCAAAGACAAGCTGACTATGTGGCTCTGTCTCGTCGAAGGTTACCTCTCAAGTCTCCACGATTTGGTTACTTTCAAGATTGAGCACACGATATGCTCTAGAGTGAGATGCATAACCAAAGAAAATACCATCGACGGACCTAGCCTCAAACATATCCAACTTCCTGCCTTTTTTCAGAATGAAACACTTGCAACCAAAGACATGGAGGTGACTCACCTTGGGTGTGCGACCATGCATCAACTCATAGCATGTTTTCTTCTTGTGCACTCTGAGGTAGATCCTGTTTGACACATAGCACGCGGTATTCACCGCCTCAGCCCAATACCTCCTCGGAGTCCTATGCTCATCAAGCATCGTCCGAGCCATCTCGCATAAGGTTCTGTTCTTCCTTTCCACAACACCATTCTGGGGAGGCGTATACGGACTCGAAAACTGGTGCTCAAGACCCAAGTCATGGCAAAAGGTTTCAAAACGAGAGTTTCTGAATTCCGAGCCATTATCACTTCGGATAGCTCGTATGGCATCTCTGTGCCTCTCGTTCCTCAACCTCAAGACTAGATCTCGAACAAAACCAAACGTCTCCCCCTTATCCTCAAGAAAGAACACCCACACATAACGAGAATAGTCGTCCACCACAACATGGACATACCACTTCCCACCCGCAGATCGCACACGAGCTGGGCCAACAAGATCCATATGGAGCAGCTCGCATGGACGCTCAGTCATCACATCGGTGAGAGGCGGGTGAGAAGAGGCCACCATCTTGGTATGCCTACACGAAGCACAAACCAACTCTTTCTCAAGCCTCAACCGTGGCAATCCTCGGACCAAATTGAGTTTACTCAAGCGAGACAAAAGGTCAAAGCTCAAGTGACCCAACTTCCTATGCCACTTCCACAATTCACTCGAAGAACCAGCCAAGAAACAACGCTCCACATCCGAAGACTGAGAAAAATCAGCCCGAAACACCTGACCCTCGGGAACGACCATACAAACAAGGCCCCCTCGAGAGTCCAAAATCTGAGAACCACCTGGCCGAAACAACACCTCAAAGCCCTCATCCAACAACTAGGACACAGAAAGCAAATTGTACCCCAGCGACTGAACAAGAGCAACACGCCTCAGAGTGATCTTGTCACTCACTTTTATCTCACCTTCTGAAAGCACACGCCCACGCCCATTGTCCCCAAAAGTGATGTACCTCTTCGGCCCCTGTCCACCCCCTGTCTCCGGTCATATGCCTCGAGCAACCGGAGTCAATCAACCAAATGTTCTTCAAGTCTCCCACCTAAAATTCAAAAATGAGCGCGTGAGCGAATAAACGACTCAGGACTGGGGTTAGTACCAAAAGAGCAAAACCAGTGCCGAGCCATTTGCTCGAAAGTGGGGTTAGCACACATCAATCCATCTTTCCTACCATAACTACCACCACGAACACCACCTCGGTAACCACTCCGAGGAAACCACCCGTTACTGCCTGGAGGAGGACCAAAACCACGGAAGACAACCCGTGGACCGTCCCCCTCTCCTTCTCAAAGCTACGACTCCTCCCATCCCCGTAGTGAACTCGAGGGGGAGAATGCCTAGCAACCGACCACCCGCTCGTCTCTCCGGACCAACCACCGCAACTCCACCTCCGGACCCGAAACCTCTCGACTCACCACCTCGAAAACCACTCCACCCGCAGGCCGGGGGGGCGGTTAAACCGCCTAGCCGGGCCGGTCTAACCGCCCCCTTCGGGCCGGGCCGGCCCGACCGCCTAGCCAGGCCGGTCTGACCGCCCCCTCCAGAACTGCTCCTCGGCTGTGGGAACTCGCATATCCCCATGTCGGAACACTTCTCACCACAGCTTTACCCTTGGGGAGTGGCATACGAGGCTTAGGTACACCATGGGAAGGGTTGTACCTATCCTTGTTCTCCCACTCCTTTGCCATCCTCTCTTCCCGCTTCCTCTTGAAGCAAAACTCATCCTTGTGACCCTCTTTCCCACAATGGCCACAACGGAACCTCACAAGCTTAGGTTTAGGCTTGGATTGGGACTGCTCGCTTGGTTTCTCTCCACTCAACTCCTCCACCGATTTCTCCTCACTAGCCTTCTCACTCACTTTCCCAAAGAACACTTTCCCGGAAGTGCTCACAAACTTGATAGGCTTTTGGAGATCATTTGTGGGTGTAGGAAATATGGGTGGAGCTGGGGTTGTGTCTAGTCGGTTCCTAAGATGGTTGGGTTTTGGAGGGAAATCATTTTTGTGGTGGGTTTTTGGTGGCTCTGGGATATTCTCTCCACTTCCCTCACCAACCTTGTTTGCCCCAAGTCCCTCACCATCCTCGCCTCTTAAATGCCTCGATCATCATCCTCGCTGAGGCTCATGACCGACAACCAACCCATCAACTTTCTCAAGTCATCATTCTCATTCCGTAAACGATCAACATAATGTGCAAGTTCCAAATTTTTCAAAGCATGCATTTCACAGGTAGAGCATGATGTAGGCATGGGTTCCTTCAATTTAGCCTCAAGAGAACTAGTGTAGGCATGCAGATCATCGATCTTAGCATGCAAAACAGGGCAAGAAGTGCAAGCACCTAGCAAAGCAGATCTAGACTTAAGCTCATCCACTTCAACCCTAAGCACATCTAGTTCCTCACACTTGGAGGCATGCTTCTCCTTAAACAAAGCAAGATCAGCAAGAAATATGGAGCAATCAGCACAATCAACATCATCTGAAACAACAGGGCTAGCCTTAAGGGAATTGATCTCAAGCTTGCTATCAAGCACCTGTGTCTCTAGCTCAGCCACTCTAGTCCTAGCATCCTCGAGTGAAGCCCTAAGCTCTTTTCTCATTTTCTTTGCCTCTCTAAGCATGTCATCACGATTATCAAGCAAAGTACCGAGCCGTTCATTCTCCCCGGCGCAAGAAGGGAAGCTCATCACGCACCTCGTTGTCGGACTCGCAGTCCGAGACGCTCCGTGTGCTCTTCTTGCCGCCGAAGCTCGCGCCATGGTGCGAAGCGTGTCTCTCGCGAAGCGGCTCGGCCCCCCGCTCGTGTTCTTGGACGACTTCTTGTTCTTGCGACGATCACCTTCATCCTCACTGCTGCTCGAGCTCGAGGTGGAGTACGCGGAACTGGAGTCGACGTCGCTCGCTCCAACCATCGCTCGGGCCTTCCCTCGGCTCTCCTTCTTCCTCGATCGTCGCTCGTCCTTGTACTTGTTCTTGTGCTTGCTCTTGTGGTCGCGCCTCGACCGGTACTTGCCATCGCTCCTCGGCTTGTGCTTGTAGCCGTCCTTGTTCTCGACCTTCTCCGGGCAGTCGGCGACGAAGTGTCCCGGCTTGCCGCACTGGAAGCACGTCCTTGTGTTCCTCCTCATGTTCACTCGGTTCTCGTGCAGTCTCTCGAACCTCCTCGTCAACAGCGCCGGCTCGTCGTCTCCAAGCACGTCGAACTCCTCATCTGGCATAGACATCAAAGAGGAAAAAGAGAACATCCTGGTGGATGGGTTAGTGTTAGCCTTTCCTTTCGAACCACCAACGAGGGCGAGACCATGGGAATCAGTCGGACCCTCGAGCTTGGCAGTCATGCCCCTATCCACCTCAGCCGACTTGAGCTTCGAGAACAGCTCGTTCACTGTCAGAGTGTCATACTTCTCCGACTCCACAATGGCCTCGAACTTTCCGCCCCATATTGTACGATCCAAAGAGTGTAAGAGCTTGACAGCTCTATCATGATCATCATACGGGAGCACGTCCACATTGGCCCTCATGTTGTTCACAACCACCGTGAACCTCTGAAACAAGGCATCGATGGACTCACCGGGGAGATGAGTGAAGTTCTCGTACTCTCTCCGGTAGGTCGCATACATCCGTGCCTGAACCTGGGCATTCCCAACATGAGCCTCCTTCAGCACCGACCAAATTCTACAAGCCAAGTGCTCGGTGTGCACCCGATCGAACTCAGGCTGACACAAAGCACGAAACAAGTAGTTGACCGCCTTATTGTTGGCGTCGAATCTGTCCCTCGATCCTGGAGCGAGAAAGTCCATCGGCTGGACATAGCCTGTGTCCACCGTGACATCACAAAGGATCTGACCCTTTCCGCGGAGGAACGCACCCATCCGCTTACTCCACATCTGGTAGTTATTTCCATCGAAGTGTGGAGGACCCGAACCCCGTGCCTGGTACGTCATCCTTGGATCTTAGACTGGTTAGAGTCAACAAAGACCCGAACCGGCTCTGATACCACTTGAAGGACCGATTAGGCGACCAGAGAGGGGGGGAGTGAATGGGAGCCGATAAAAATTCTTCTCGATGGAGATTGAAACTCCGACAAGACGAACTAGCTCGGTCGGACCCCCGAAATCACATGCTCCGCACTTCTACCTTCCGTTTGCCAAAACCACGTAGCCACTGGAGTGCTACTGGTCCTAGGAACAAACTCTACCAGTAACCACAACACACACGCACCGACGACAGCGGAAACAACTCGAAAGCCGGCTAACCAGAGGAGGGCGGCTAGACCGGGTATAGGGGGCGGTTAGACCGTCTCCACCTGGTAACCAAGAAATCCTCCGAAACACCTCTTCCGAGCACCAAAACGCACCATGGATTCACCAACAAAGATCTCTGGTCAAGGCCATACTAGCTTCCAGAAAATCTTGGCGAAAACCAAAACTCCACCTAGGGGCCTAGGGGCGGTTAGACCGGCTACCAGGGGCGGTCTAACCTCCTATACCCAGCAACGAACTCCAACCAAGAACACCTAGTAAACAAGACGAGAACGACCCCAAATTTCACCCAGACACTCCTCTGATCAAGGCGAACAAACTCACAGAGGAAAATTCGGCGAAACAAAACTTCGACCTGGAAACACCTAGGGCGGTTAGACCGCCCCCTGCAGGCGGTTAGACCGCCTCTCCCAGAAAAACAGCCCGCGGATCAACCCCCAACTTCCTCGCGCCCGATCTCCCGAATCACTCCACGGATTGCAGCGAAACTTCGGGATTAGCTGGGTTACCTCCTGGGCAACCTCTACCTCAAAGGAATCGACCCGAAACGCTCACAATCAAGAGGAATCGAAGAAATCGCCTCTCTAGGTCAAGAACTCACCCAACTCGAAAAACCACCTAATCGAGTCCGATTCAAAGGGCATTTGGGGGCAAAGTAACCAGCCAAAGAGGCACAAGAACCTCATACGTGACACCACCCAAGAAATCGTTCTCAAAACACCGCCAACAAAGAGCTCCGAAAATCACCACAAAAGAGACGGGAAAACCACCATGAGGAACAACACCGAACCATCTATACATACCATGAAAGGTTCGTACAAGGTCTAGCTTGCCACCCAAACATCCATCCCTCTCTCTAGATCTCACATGAAGCTCTCAAGCTAGTCCTAGGAAAAACTAGGGAAAAATGGAGAACGAAAATGGAAAAACAAATGAGCTAGGGTCCCAAGAGTTGGCTGCCATCCACCCATTCAATGAGTATATATGGAGGCACCCAAAAGACTAAACTACCCTTCACTAATAACTAAGGATACATGCCCCTCGAGGGCGGATTTTGAAATCTTCGGAATATCTTCATCGGACGGATGCCCGGCGACCGCAACCTGCTTAGCCTCGACGCAAGCCTTGCGATCCCGACGCGTGTCCTCCGCTTCGAAGCATCTTGACGCCGGCGGCCAGGGCGGTCAGACCGCCCCCCTGGGCGGTTAGACCGGTCCGAGAGATCTGACTGGCCCCAGGCGGTCTGACCGCCCTTTCTGGGAGGTTGAACCGGCCTGGGTGGCCGCACCTCCTCATCGAGTCTTCGGCCTCGGTTTTGTGGCTCAACCGAGTAACCTAGTGGTTTTCTGGTGAACCACTGCAAACCCCGCGAACTCGGTGTAGCCTCCGCCAATCTCCACTCATGACTCGGCTCCCACGTAGTCCCGGCTCGCCCTTGGTTTTGAGGCTCTACCAAGAAACCGTCCACAACTTCATCTTGCTGTTCATGCCACCATGCGGCCCGCACTTGACTCCCACTGGCCACCGGGTCCCTCGAACGAAGCCTACTTGTCTTCTCCACACTTGGAGGCCTCACCGGCAATGACCTTTCGTGCTTGTTCTTCACCTGCACCAACACGAGTCAAGCCGCAACTTGCACCTGCAATACTTAGCCAAGACTCAGTCCACACAACGTTGTCAATCAGTCATCACACAAGGAAGCGACCATCCACCGGTCCTCGAACCACACATGGTCCTCACAAGCTAGAGAGAATAGGAGGGAGATCATTCGCGAGGAGGATCGCCCTACTCAAAGGAAGCACCCACAAGTGGAGGAGAAGGAAGACACCGTCGGAAGCGTCACCATGATCAATGGTGCCATGTCCAGCACCTTGATGGGGTAATCTTCTCATTTGTCCAAAGGTTGTAATCGTACATGAAGATGTAATCGCTACTTTGTTTGGTTCATCTATCTATCATCTAGTGTTGAAGAAGCTTTGTTGTTTAAGGTTGGCCGCCTTGCCGTAAAGAGAGTAAGATCTCAATGCTCCCTTGGATCCATTCAATACGCCATGTCCATCATAGGTCTAGTCACGAATACCTTCTCATAGTAACAGTACGAGGGGAGGGAAAGGGCGAAACCGTGGTCACAACCTCTGATAGATTAGATTGGTTTTCATATCTTAAGCGGTTGCATGTTCAAGTATCGTAGACCCTTGGGCAAGTGTCTTTTACATATTTTGTTGGTTTAATCTCTCTCTAGTGTGTCGTAGTTGTTCTTTGGTTTAACCGTAGATTAGGGTTGGGTTGGTTAGAGAGTAGTAGTAGATCAAACACTTGTAATCCCCTTGCTCCGCGGATTGACAAGAACCTAGGGAATCTCCGTGGTGAAAAAGGTGTAGGTCCGTACGCTTGCGGATCGTAGGTGGTTACGAGTTTTATCTGTCAACAAGCCCCTTTTTCTGGCGCTGTTGCCGGGGAGCAAGCTAGTTTACATCGTTTGGTTTGCATTTAACTTTCTTTTATATTTAGTTTAGCTTTTGTTTGCTAATATCTAACCCATATTGTCTAGAAAACCATTGTTTTGTTTTTGTTTTTGTTTTTATCTTGTTGTCTAGATGGTGTTCGCTAATCAACCCGTGGAAGAACCGGAAAAATCACTAAGGGATTACGCTAGTCCTCGATGTGAAGACATAAGAGTACAAGAGTCGAATTCGAAGCTCGAAGAGACCGAGTATGAAATCAAATCCAAGATCATCGAGATGGCGGCGGCAAACCCATTCGAAGGGATGGTTATAGAAAACCCTTATAGAAACATAAGGCATTTCACGACGCTATGCAACACAGTGCGTCAAGAAGGAGTTCCCGATGAATGGTTCAAATGGAATCTCTTTCCCTACTCACTTGTCGGTGAAGCAAAGACGTGGTACTCGCTCGCATGCTTTGAAGTTGAAGGCAATTGGAACAAGTTGACAAAGAAGTTTTGCGAGAAGTTCTTTCCAATTAGCAACGTTCAACATATAAGGACGCAAGTGATCAACTTCACGCAAGGAGAAGAGGAAGGGATAGACCAAGCCTGGAATAGGTTTAATGAGTTGATCGAACAAGGACCAAGACTCGGCTTCTCCGGTGACATACTCTTGCATACATTTTTCTTTTCCATAACCCCTAGTTGCATGCAACACGTCCAGATGTGTGCAGGTGGGGATCTCATGGAGAAAACACTCACAGAAGCCGCTCAACTTCTACAAAAAATTAGTAGAGCGGCGGCCATGCGAAGAGATTGGGAAACAAGACTTGCGGAAGAACCGGAATACAATTGAAGGAAGAATAAATGTGCTGAAATTTCTAAAGAGGCAACCCCGGAAGTCACAAAAGAGGAGCCAATCCCGAGAAAGCTTGAAGAAGAACACATCAAGTCAATAACTACCCCGAGCATTGACTTCGCCGAATCAAATGAAACAAACAAGAGAAGCATGTCAAGCGTGAAGCCGTTAAGGGAGTTCGAGCCAATGGATTGGGTTCCAATCGATTACAGAAAAGTGAGGACCATGTGTGGTTCGAGGACCGGTGGATGTCCGCTTCCTTGTGTGATGAGTGATTGACAACGTTGTGTGGACTGATTCTTTGCTAAGTATTGCAGGTGCAGGTTGCTGCTTGATTGGTGTTGGTGCAGGTGAAGAACAAGCGAGAAAGGTCGTCGCCGGTGAGGCCTCCAAGTGTGGAGAAGACAAGTAGGCTTCGTTCGAGGGACCCGGTGGCCAGCAGGGTCAAGTGCGGGCCGCATGGTGGCATGAACAGCAAGATGAAGTCATGGACGGTTTCTTGGTTGAGCCACAAAACCAAGGTCGAGCCGGGACCACGTGGGAGCCAAGTCATGAGTGGAGATTGGCGGAGGCTACACCGAGTTCGCGGGGTTTCCGGTGGTTCACCACAAAACCACTGGATTCCTTGGTTGATCCACAAAGCCAAGACCGAAGAACCGAAGACAGTGCCGTAGCAGTGCCAGACCGGTCTGACCGGTGGGTCTGACTGGTCTGACCGGTGTGCGACGACGCAGTCCGGAGACTTCGAAGCGGAGGACACGCGTCGGGATCGCATGGCTTGCATCGAGGCTACGCAGGGTGCGGTCACCGGGCATCCGTCCGATGGAAAAGATATGAAGACTTCCAAAACCGCCCTTGAGGGGCTTGTATCCCTAGTTATTAGGAAAGGGTATTTTAGACTTTCGGTTGCCTCCATATAACCCAAGAGGTGAGAGGATGGCAGCCAAGCCTTGGAACCCTAGTTCATTTGCTTTCCTATTTTCCCTTCCTATTTTCGTAGGATTTCCATAGGACTAGCTTGAGAGCTTCATGGTGAGATATTGTTGAGAGGGTTGGATGATCGGGCAGCAAGCTAGACCTTGTAAGAACCTTTGTTGCATGTATAGATGATTCGACGTGGTTCGTCAAGGTTTGGATGTGTTGTTCCTGGTTGTTCTTGGTGGTGATTTTTGGAGCCCTCTCTTGGTGATTTCTTTGGGTTGTTTTCGGGACCTTGCTCTTAGGGATTTGATGGGGGAAATTTGTGGGAACCCTTCGTGGTTCTTTGGGCTGTGATTACCCTCCCAAATCCGTGAGTAAAGGGGCTCGATTTTGGGGTTTTCCGAGTTCTAGGGTTAGAGGTGTTCTTGGCGGGATTTCTTCGATTCCTCCTTTTTGGACAAGTTTTAGTGGGATTAAACTTGACTATGGACTCCTCATGAGGTGTTCCTAATATCCCCAAAGTCTTGTTCAAGTCCGTGGAGCGATTCGGGAGATCGAGGTTTGGATTTGGGGGAGTTGACCCGTGGGTGCTGTTCATCCCGAGCTGCCCAGGCTACACCGGTCTGACCGGTGCTCTTGACTCGTCTGACCGGTGAAACCCTCGGTGAGTTTTTGCTCAGGTGAACGTCTGGGTGTGTTCGCTGTTGTCCTGTGTTGCAGCTGTTTCGAGTTTGGGTCAGTTTGGAAGTCGGTTGGCCTGTTTGGTGCTTTGGGGGCTTTCAGGCTGTGACCGGTTTGACCGGTGTGTCTCACCGGTCTGACCGGTGTGGAGCCACTTAGTGAAAGTTGCCCAGTTTCACCAGCAAGGACCGGTCTGACCAGTGTTGGTCAGTGGACTCGAGGTTTGGTGTTCCGCTGCGTTCTCGGGTCGGAAGGGTGTGTGTGTGTTGGTTCCTAGGTCCAGTGGCACTTCAGTGGCTACGTGGGCTTGGCCAACTTGGGTAGTGAGTCGGAGACGTGTGTTGAAAAGCCGTGTTCATCTTGTTGGAGTTTCCATCTCCTTCAAGAAGAATTTTTATCGGCTCCCATTCACTCCCCCCTCTCTGGTTCGCAGTATCGGTCCTTCAAGAAGTATTCGACAAGAGAAGATCATTCCCTAACCAAAAGGGGATGGCAAGAGCATTGGAAGTGGCCTTTCCACTGGAGAAGGAAGCGGAAGATTCATACGACCTTGAAACCACCGGTGAGATCTTTCAAAAGCTCTTTGGAGATGATGAAGTGGATCCCGAACATATAGCCGAGGTGAAAAGAGTCATGGGGATCAAGCTCGAAGCATCGCCATATGCTCGCCTCGCCGAAGTTTACACGATAGGATCCGAAGATGAGGAGAAGATGGCACCACACTTGAGTTGCGAGATCAATGGAATTCAATGCAAAGCTTTGTGCGACATCGAAGCCCAAGTAAGTATCCTATGTTCTAAAATTTACGATAAAGTTCAAGACCACAACCTAGACTTAGCCCCAACATCGACGAAACTAATCATGGGAGATGGTAGAACTATTAGACCTCTAGGTATTGCTTGCAACATGAATGTAAACATCTCTGGAAAATGTATACCAACTGATTTCTTTGTTATTGATGCTTACCATAGTAATCATGATCACATAATCCTAGGTAGGCCCTTTCTTAAGGTGGTTGATGCCGTGTTGGATGCCGGAAAAGGCAAAGTAACAATGAACCTTAATGGAAAGAAGTACACATATAACTTTCTTCGCGCTTCTAAACACTCTTCACCTTTTCCTCCCAAAGACGAAGTAGAGGAGGTAGATAGTCTTTGTTTTGTTAAAAGGGTTAATTAGATCCGTGCCATTATAATTTTCACATTTTTGACGAACACCATTACTATTCAACATACTATGCCAGTGCCATTATAATTTTGCACTTGTTTGAAGAATGCCATTATGTACACCCGGCACCGTCCGTGGTCCACATGCAGGCGTATTGGAGGGGGTCGTATATTCGTATGGACAAGATTGCCCTTGCTCATTCCATCTCTCTCATTTCACTTACGTGCGGGACCCACACGACACGGTCTTCTTCAATCTCTCGCTGCCTCTCCATCCTGCCCCCTTCCCAGCCGCCCTGTACGGCGGGTCTGCTGCTCCCTCCAACAGGCGCCTTACCGTCGGCGAGCTGCGTCGTCGCTGTGTCGCCTTGGGATATGTTGTCCACAGCCGAGCTCCGTCGAGAGGGTCGTCCTCGCCCGCGTGAGCGTGCGAGATTCTCCAGCGCGCCGTGGGTTGGGGTGGTCACGCGTGAGGCAAGGAAGCCATGGAAGATGGCTATTGGACGGGGATGGTAGGAGGGCCTCGTATTTAATCGACATCGGAAGCATTTCGGTAGTGGCCAAGCAGAGAGCAAATTTCAAATCCCGTGTGGTAGAATGGATGTCAAGCGGAGAGTTAGACGAATCGAGGCGGCGGCAGAAGTTCGGTTCCTTGGCAATGGAGACGACGGACTAAGTTCGGTTCCTTGGCAAGCGGATCTACGGCCGGCCAGGAGCCCATGAGCAAGCGATGGCGAGCAGCACGACGATGCCCGGGAAGGGAACACAGCCGCCAAGGGTTGTTCCCGTGCTCCGCCTCGCCGTACGCTGCAACGTCCTCCACCTTCTGGGCCGACGAGCCCGTGTCGGAGGGTAGCGCCGGGGGATGGGGTGGCCACAAACGCTCCTCCTCTCGTGTCATGTTGTGTGCGCTGCCGCAGGCAGCTCCGCCGCGGGCTGTTTGGGCGGCGGCTGGTGGTTGTGCTTGGGGTGGTGACTGGTGAGAAGAGGAAGAAGAAGAGTGACGGATGGAAGGAGGTTGAAGCTGAGGGCAAAACAGACATTTCTCCCTCCTCCTTTAGTCCGATACATCTGCAAATGGACCTGATACGACGTTTTGTGTACATAATGGCATCCTTCAAACAAGTGGAAAGTTGCAGTGGCACTGACACAGTTAATTGAATAGTAATGACATTCTTCGAAAACACAACATTTATAATGGCACATAACCAATTAACCCTTGTTAAAACCCTTAGAGACCCGCTGCAAAGGGAGATGGAGAATCAAGTTAATGATCAACAAGATCAAGAACTAGATGAAGAACTAGACAAAGCAACGAAAGGTTTAGAACCACAAGATGGAAGCGTGGAGGAGGAAAAATCTGAGGACATAGGAGAAATTAAACCCAAAGAGCCACAAGTGCCCGAGGTAGACCTTAAACCTTTTCCCAAACGATTAAAGTACGAATTTTTGGGCCCAAACGAGACCTATACAGTCATTGTGAGCAACGAGTTGAGTCCCGAAGAAAATGAGAAGTTGCTGATTTTATTGAAAAAACATAGGAAGGTGATTGGATATTCGATTAATGATCTCAAAGGTCTTAGCCCAGCCTTTTGCACTCATCGTATACCAATGGAAGACCAATGTAAGCCCGTAGTGGACCACCAAAGGAGGCTAACTCATGCAATGCAAGATGTAGTAAAGAAAGAGGTCATCAAGCTACTTGATGCCGGAATCATCTACCCGGTTCCGCATAGCAAATGGGTGAGCCTGGTACATTGTGTACCGAAGAAAGGAGGTTTAACCATGGTGAAGAATGAGAAGAACGAGTTGATACCACAGAGAACCATGACCGGGTGGTGGATGTGTATCGACTATCGTAAGCTTAACAAAGCAACGAAGAAAGATCACTTCCCCCTACCGTTCATCAACGAGATGCTCGAGAGATTAGCAAACCACGCTTATTTCTGCTTTCTCGATGGGTACTCAGGGTTCATGCAAATTCCCATTCACCCGGCTGATCAACACAAAACAACGTTTACATGCCCTTATGGAACGTTTGCATATAGAAGGATGCCCTTCGGTCTATGCAACGCTCCGACCTTTTTTCAACGTTGCATGATGGTCGTATTCTCGAAATTCATTGAAGAAATTGTCGAGGTGTTCATGGATGATTTTTCTGTTTATGGGAAGACATTCACGGATTGCTTGGCGAACGTGGATAAGGTCCTCACGAGGTGTGCGGAGGTAGACTTGGTGTTAAATTGGGAAAAGTGCATAGTGCTCGGACATGTTATATCCGAGAGAGGCATTGAAGTGGACAAGGCTAAGGTAGAGACGGTTGAGCAACTCCCACCTCCGACGGATGTTAAGTCCTTGAGGAGCTTTCTAGGCCATGCCGGATTCTATAGAAGATTTATTAAGGACTTCTCGAAGATCACTAAGCCTTTGACACATCTTCTTCAAAAGGATGTGGCTTTTGACTTCGATGACAAGTGCCTAGTGGCATTCCGGACCTTAAAAAGTGTGTTGGTGAGTGCTCCCATTATTCAACCTCCGGATTGGAACCATCCTTTCGAGATCATGTGTGATGCAAGTGACTACACCGTAGGTGCGGTTTTGGGTCAAAGAAAGGAAGGCCGAGTTCACGCCGTTTACTACGCTAGTAAAACTCTTAGTGAGGCTCTATTAAATTATGCCACTACGGAGAAAGAGTTGCTAATGGTGCTATTCACCTTTGAAAAAATCAGATCTTACATCGTGAACTCAAAGGTCATTGTTTACACCGATCACGCGTGTGACAACCCCACCTGAGATAATTCCATACTATCGCCTAAACCACTCCTTTTGGTCACTAAGAGATAACAAAGAATCATCCCGTTGAGTGTTGTCGGATTAACGCCCGGTAAATCACTTGTCAACACTGAGAATATCGAACGTATGCATTAAAACTCCCACGAAGGAGAGTCCAGAGTGTCTTACAATTTAACATCAAAGTCCCTGTAGGGTCCATTATTACAAACATAGTTCTTTGACATGAAAGTAAATGGTTCAGAGTTTATTAAAAACAGCGGAAGATAACTAAACGATACGATCACATCATGGGAGGCCTGTCCATTATGCAATCACTCCTCGTCATCCACCCATTCCAGCTCCCAGCCGAGTGGAAGTTCTCCGGGCCATACATCACATGCATTACCTGGAAACAACATTTATAAAGCAAGGCTGAGTATACTAATACTCAGCAAGACTTAACTGTCGAAAATAAAGACTTTACCTCTAACCATGCATGGCTTTTGGCTTGTGGGTTTGTTTGCCAAAACTCTACTAAGTAGTGAATCCTTACTTTCACGTTTTAGCTCAAGTTCTAGTAGAAGTCATCATTACTAGATAAGCAACTATTGCAATCAAAGTTGTACAAACAATTAATCAACAATAATCTTCACAAAGTTCCATCATAAAGGGGGTATCTTGCCAGTCGGGTAAGTAGTCTCATATGACGGTGAGAGGCCGACAATCGATTGATTCAAAACCTTGCAAGGTGGACCTAAGCACACGGGAGGTGCCCTCACTAAGAGTTCACCAACCAGGTGGTTCCCGTCAATCCTCGATTGGGATCAGATGCTACAGTCTCAAGTACGAGGTTTACTGGGCTACGCCACCAAGGTCACCCGGCCTCACGCAAGTACTCGGGTGGCGAGCCCGGGGCCGCAACCCTAAGGGTAGTAGCGCAAAGTTCCCGCACCGTCTCATTTAGGTACTAGGCTTATCGTACCCATTTCCGACAAATACTTAGTACTTTCAAAACTTAACCAACGAAGCCATTGGACCGGAGCCTAAATCCCCTGCTCTTACCACATGAGCAATCCATTTAAACATATGGTGATTCCATAAAGGAGATCCTATTCTCGCGAGTGACGAACATCACTCGAATTGTACCAGATCCTTAAAGCATAGCAACTAGCGACCTAACATGCTAGTAAAAGATCATGGTACTTAGGGATCGTGCAACTGAAGTTTCCATTCAACTCCTGAACGTAAATGCACATAAAATAACAAAGATAAATTCAGAAGTTTAAATGAAACACATAGGTTAATGATTGAACCGGGGCTTGCCTTCGTCAGTACAAGCAGACACACAAACTTTCGGACTTTGGTCCGGGTCTTGCTCTACGGTGACGTAGTGCACGTCTCCTCCTGCTCCCTCATCCTCGTCAGCCGGCACGAGCGTGTAGCTACCGTCGGGGACTTCTACACGAGGAATGCAATGCAGTGATTAGGAGGGTGATTAATTTAATTTAATGAACAAACAGCAGCAAACAGCCACTAGAGGTATATGGTTGGTCATATTCACCTTAAGAAAAGTATTTAAACATTTTTCCTTTTAAAAGATAATCAAAAAAAGCTTATTTAATCTTCTCTTTAAGGTGATTGTGTGCACATCTATAAAAGAATATTTACTTTGCATACAAACAGCAAGGAAAGGTTACTTTTATGCCACAAATTACTTTCCTAACTCATTTATATAACTCATGCACCAAAGGATTTGTTTTTCCTGTTTTTCCTTCACTAGATTAATCTAGTTTGCTGCCCTTTAATCAACCAATCACCCTCCAAACTTGCCCAACAATGCTCACTAGCCCTAATGACCAGGAACACTCCTTTGGACAGCAAGCAACTAGTTTTTGCACCACTGAATTTAAATGCACATAAATAAAGGCATTTCTAGCTAGCATTTAAAAGATTAATACATATAAAATAAATACAACAGCAATGAGACCAAACTTTCTCCTACACATGCTTTGTCCTAAAACAAGCCTAAGAAACCAACAAATACACCTAGAGCTATTATAGACCTTGATCTATGCATTTATGAATAAAAACAAGCATAAATTGGTAAATGATATTTCCAATAGAGATAAAATCATGATAAATTCACCAAGGGTGCAATTTAGCATAACAAGACAATAGCCAGAAGTTGGGCTCAATAACAAATATATTTTAAGCTACAAAAATCATCTAGGAAGATTTATCAATATCACAAGATAATTTATATAGAAAGATTCCTTCAGTAACTTTGTGCAAATTTTTGCACAGAACCTAAACATGCTAGTTTCCACAACATATACAAAATCCAGATCAACATCATGTATGGATTTTGCAGAAACATAGATCTAAGCATTTCACATTTCAATTTTTCAAGCAAAAACTAAAGCTCAAAGGTATATACATGTTATGGGAAAGTTGTAGTTGTAGTTACATAGAGCACCACAAAATTGGATTTGCAATTTTTGGATTTTTCTACGAATTTATAGACATTTTACAAGTTGCTTGACTGAATTGAAACAAAACTTAGATAAAGATCATTACAACTAGGTCCCTACTTCACACATATGCCCTCGGCCTCCTCCCAACAGTACCCCGACTGAGGAGGGAGGGTCGCCGCCGGTGATGTGGGCCCTGCACAGGCAAACAAATGGCACGGAAGTGGAATTGGCCTTACCCTCTCTCGATTGGTGGCGGTGGATCGGCCGGGGATGTCGCCGGCGAGCGGCGGCGGCGGAGCAATGGCAGCGCGGCCGCGGAAGCTTGGACGGCGGTGAGGATAGGGGCGGGGCTCAACAATGTGTTGCCCTGGTAGCTCCTAGGTGTCATAGGGAAGGTGTTAGGTGGGTCCCTGGGCTTGGAGAACCAGCGGAGGGGCGAGCTTGACTATGACTGCCCGGCGGCGGCCGCGGGAGCTCGGGCTCCGGCGAGCAGGCTGTTCGGTTAGGCTAACACGCAGGCATGCAAGCTCAGTGTGTGCAAGAAGAAGGTTTAGGCGTCCTCAGACAGCCATGGAAGTGGGCTGAGCAATGAGCTCAGCGAGGCGGCGCCTATGGCGGACGGCGGAGCTCGGGCGGCGGTTGGGCGTGCGCGAGGAGCGGTCGAGGACTGGTTTATATAGTCGCGGGAGGTCGGTTGGGAGCTAGTGGGGTCATCCCGATGATCGGAGCACGCGCGGTGTTGGCGGCAATGCTCGGCGACATGCGATCGCCTCGGCGGCAAATGGCGCGCGGCGGGCAGTGCGTCGGCGAGTGTGGCCTCGCCACTTGGCGCCCCCTAGCGGTCGTGAACGTCACGCACGGGAGCACGCCGGCGCGGCGCGGTGACCGGTGGGCATTCCGCCCCTCGGTGTGCACCCGACGCGGGTACGGCGCGTACGGCGGCACGGCCGACGTGTCATGCCCCGGCGCGACGTCGTGCACGGGAGCCCGTGTTTTGCACAATCAGTTCGACTTACCCCTTTTCCACTCGAATTTTCTCTAGATTTCAAAATAGAAGTGGCCCGAACTTTGAGTACCAAAGTTGTTCAACAGGTTACCATCTTCTAAAATGCCAGAGGGTCTAGGGGGTTTTTCCCAGTGGTTTAAGCAGGAACGTGAGGACCAGGAGCGTCCCAGTGGTCGATGGATGACCGCTCCTCAGTGATGAGTGATTGACAACGGGTGTTGGACTGACTCTTGGCTTAGTGCGCAGGTGTAGGCTGCGGCCTAGTTCGTGTTGTTGCAGGTGAAGAACGGGCGCGAAAGGTCTTCAGCCTTGAGGGGCCTCCGGAGATGGAGAGACAAGTAGGCTCGGTTCGAGGGACCCGGTGGACAGCGGGACTAGGTGCGGGCCACATGGTGGCGACACGGGCAAGATGAAGTCATGGACGGACGAGCGGTGCACGGTGGCGGTCGAGTCAAGTGGTTTGGCGGGAGGCCGAACCGGGCACGCGGGGTTTGGTGGTTTGCCCACAAAACCACCGGCGGACGGTTTCTTGGTTTGGGCCTCAAAACCAAGTCCGAGGGCCCAACACGACGGAGACGGGATCCGGCGTGTCGGGAAGCTTCGAGGCGGAGGACATGCGGCGGGATCGCATGGATTGCGTCGGGAGGACGCGAGGTGCGGCAAAGGCGTGGCCGTCCGATGGCAAGACCCACAAACATTACCTAAATGCCCCTACGTGGGTTGTATCGCCGTAGTTAAGTTAGGGGTAGTCGAGTCATTTACCACTCCCGGCGGGACTCGATATATAAGCCATGAGTGTGTGTGGATGGCTCTCTCTCTCCGCGACTTAGGGTTTCATTTCCTCCCTCCTCTTTCTCATTTTCGTAGCTATTTTTCTTCCATTTTCTCTACGCTAGCATGAGAGCTTCATGAGAGATTTGTTGAGAGGGATGGATGCTAGGGGCGGCATGCTAGACCTTGTGAATCTTTCCTGGTTTGTATAGAAGATTCGGGGTTGTGTTTTCGTGGCCTTTTGTGCTTGTTTTTCGTGCCTTTGTTCCCGGTGTGATTCCGCGGATTTGAGTGGGTTTCTCCCCGGATTTCTTTGAGGGAAACATGGATAGATGTCTTGTGCATCTTTGTGCTTGATCTTGTGCCCTCAAACGCCGGAAACCACTTTGATTCGTGAGTTTTCGTTCGGTGCTCTTGTTTTTGGTGGTGCTCAAAGGATTCGCGATTCCCGGTGATTTAGGGAGTTAGGAGGCAAGATTTTTGGGCTATAGCATCCTTGTGTGACTCTTTTCAAGTCCCCAAACCCTTGTCTCCATAGCTTCAACCGTTTGGGAAATCCGATGATGATTTGGGGGGAGTTGACTTTCGGGGTCGGGCTTGTTTCGCTCTCCGTCCGCACTTTGCGGACCGTCCGCGGGGTGCCGGGGCGGACGATGCGCGCGGCTAGGGTTCGTCGCGTGTTCGTCGTGTTCTTGCGTGCCTTTGTCTTCGATCCGGTTTGGCTTTTGGTTTTTGTTGCGGTTTGCGGACGGTCCGGGCTTGAGTAGCGGACGGTCCGCGGGTGGCGCGGACGGTCCGCCGGCCTCGGCGGACGGTCCGTTTTTCTCGGGTCGCTTCGGTGTTCGTGTGCTTTAACGGACGGTCCGCGGTGTAGGTCCGGACGGTCCGCAAGGTCGGCGCGGACGATCCGCGAGTGCGAGAGATGGACGGTCCGCGAGGCCCGTGCGGACGGTCCGCCCCTCCTGGCCGGACGGTCCGCCAGAGCCTGTGTGCTTTGCTTCTTGGTTCGATTCCTCCCTCCCTTTCTAGTGCTTCCGCGTGTGCTTCTAGGAATCGTTCCTAAGGCTAGAGGTTGATCCATAACCTCGTGGTCTTGGCGATTGGTGCGTGATTCGATCCATCGCTTGTGTGTGACCGGGGTTTGTCTAGGGTATAGGCCGGATTCTTTTGGAAGAATTTTTACCGGCTCCTATTCACTCCCCCCCTCTCTAGTCGCCATCTGATCCTTCAATTGGTATCAGAGCTTGGTGCCGGATTCTTTGCGACTTTGACAAGTCTCGAATCCTAAGATGGCGTACGTTGAGCGGGGCGGTCCGCCGCACTTCGATGGCAAGGGTTACCACAAGTGGGCGGCTCGTATGATGATCTTTCTTTGTGGGAAGCTGTTGGATTTCATTGTGCTTGACAAGACCTATGCTATTCCGGTCAACATCCATACTCTTATGGTGACCGATGCCGGTGCTAAGGCCAAGTATGAGGCTAATGCAAAAGCCGTTGATCACTTGGTCCGGAGCTTGTGTGATCCAGAGTTTGAGCGTGTTCGCCATTTGAATCTTGCTTGGCAAATTTGGGAGAAATTGTTGGTTGCTCACGGTGGTGATAACCATGTGAAGGCTCGCCTCTTTGTCTCTTACCGGATGCAATATGAGAATTTCACTCCACTTCCCGGTGAGGACATTGATGCGATGTTTCAGAGGTTCACCACCATCGTGAACAACATGAAAGCTAATGTTGAGGATTTTCCTTACACCGAGCATGATCAGGCTTTGAAGCTCTTGCATGTCTTGGACCCAAATGTTTGGGGTGCTAAGGTTGAGGCCATTAAGGAGTCTGGACATTACTTGACTATTGAGTTGGATGACCTCTTTTCTAAGCTCAAGTCGGCTGAGGTTGACAGGAAGTTGCAATCCAAGCATGAGGGCTCGACTGACCATAGTCTTGCTCTTGTGGGCGGATCAAAGGGCAAATCTAACCCTTCTCGTCGACGGTCTCGCGGTATTCTCGAGCCTAGAGTGCCACTTCCACGGGGTGTGGGAAGTGTGAGGAGTGTTGGCGAGGATCCCACGGAGAGGTGGTGGTGAGAGGTTTGTCGGGAGAGATGATGGTGTGCGTCTTGGTGAGAGGTTTGGTCGGGCTCGTGGTGGTTTTGCTTCCGGACGTCCTCCTACTCGTCCTCGGTACGGGTTTAGGGAGACGATCGCAGCTTTGGGTTCCGGAGGAACTACGGACCACGTTTTCCCCCTCGTGGTGCTCGTACTCCTCCCATGGGACATGGGAAGTTTAGTGGCAAGGGAATGATGTTTGCTAACCCCTCTTTTGAGCGAGATGGCTCGACACTGGTTTAACTTTCTTTGTGCTAACCCCAGTGTCGAGTCGCTAGCTCACTCTCGTTCTTGTTTCGACTACGGGCGGGGAGGCTTGGAGAACATTTGGTTGATCGACTCCGGGTGTTCTCGACACATGACCGGAGATAAGAAGTGGTTCTCCAGCCTCACCCCAGTGAAGGAAAAGATGTACATCACATTTGGGGACAATGGACGAGGAAGGGTGCTTTCGGAGGGTGTTGTGCATGTGAGTGACAAGGTAACGTTGAAGAGAGTGGCTCTTGTGAAGTCTTTGGGTTTCAATTTGCTTTCGGTTTCTCAGTTGCTTGATGAAGGTTTTGAGGTGCGTTTCAAGTCTGGCGAGTCTCGTTTGCTTGATTCTCGAGGTGATCTTGTCCGTATGATCATCCCCGAGGGTCGCATTTTCGTGGCTGATTTCTCTCGTTCTTTGGGTCCTGCTCGCTGTTTGATGGCCAGTCCTTCTTCTGATTTGTGGAAATGGCATAGGCGGTTGGGACACTTGAGCTTTGATTTGGTTTCCCGCTTGAGTGGTCTTGATCTTGTCCGAGGATTGCCGAGGTTAAAGCTTGAGAAGGATTTGGTTTGTGCTCCTTGTAGGCATGGTAAGATGGTAGCCACTCCCCATCCACCCCTGACCGATGTCATGACCGAGCGTCCGACGAGCCGTTGCATATGGATCTTGTTGGGCCAGCTCGAGTTCGCTCGGTGGGTGGGAAGTGGTATGTCCTTGTTGTGGTGGACGACTACTCTCGCTATGCCTGGGTGTTCTTCTTGGAGGATAAGAGTGAGACATTTGGTTTTGTTCGAGATCTGATCGTGAGGTTGAAAAACGAGAGGCATGGGAATGCTATTCGAGCTATCCGCAGTGATAACGGCTCTGAGTTCAAGAACTCTCGTTTTGATGCCTTTTGTCGTGATCTAGGTCTTGAGCATCAGTATTCGACCCCTTATGTGCCCCCTCAAAATGGAGTCGTGGAAAGGAAAAATCAGACTCTTTGTGAGATGGCTAGGACGATGCTCGATGAGCACAGGACTCCTAGGAGGTATTGGGCTGAGGCGGTCAATACAGCTTGTCATGTTTCCAACAGGATTTTATTGCGAGCTTTCAAGAAGGCCTGTTATGAGCTGATGCATGGTCGGGCACCCAAGGTGAGTCATTTTCGAGTCTTTGGCTGCAAGTGCTTCATTCTTAAGAAGGGAAAACTCGACAAGTTTGAGGCTAGGTCTAGTGATGGTATTTTCTTTGGATATGCTAACCACTCTAGAGCCTATAGGGTGCTTAACCTTGAGACTAACAAAATCATGGAGACTTGCGAGGTGACCTTCGACGAGACAATGCCATGTACCTCTCTTGGCTTTGAATGTGCGGTGATGAAGAGATGGCCGAGGACCTCTTTGAAGAGGAGAAGGATGAAGCTGGAGATGATGATGGGGAGAACCATGCGCCTGAAGCTGAGTGTGTACCCACTACTTCCCCTACGACCACTATGGAGCGTGGACCGTCTACTTCATGGACAACGACGGTGCAACAAGAGGACCAGGCGAGAGAAGGCTGAAGTTGAGGGGGAGGTAGTCTCGAGGCGTGAGGCTCCCCGGCGGATACAAGAAGTGCATCCCCTGTCGAAGATCATTGGGAACATCGATGAACGCACTACACGGTCGAGGTCCGGGAATTCCTCTCATTTTGCTCATGCTTGCTTTTGTTGCCACTTTTGAGCCCAAGGACATTGGACATGCTTTATCCGATGCAAACCGGGTCAATTCTATGCATGAGGAGTTGGAAAACTTTGAGAGGAACCAGGTGTGGGAGTTAGTTGAACCACCTCCAAATTGTCATCCCATAGGAACCAAGTGGGTTTGGAAGAACAAAGAGGGAGAGAATGGGATGGTTGTGAGGAACAAGTCCAGACTTGTTGCTCAGGGGTTTAGTCAGAAGGAGGAGATCGACTATGAGGAGACCTTTGCTCCTGTGGCCCGTCTTGAGGCAATTCGGATCCTTCTAGCCTTTGCCGTGGCTAAAGGGTTCAAGTTGTTTCAGATGGACGTGAAGAGTGCTTTTCTGAATGGGGTCATAGAGGAGGTGTATGTGAAGCGACCACCCGGGTTTGAGAGCGAGCCGTACCCACACGGGGTATACAGGTTGAAAAGGGCTCTGTATGGGTTGAAACAGGCGCCCCGTGCTTGGTATGGGAGATTGAGAGGTTTTCTGTTGAGCAGAGGGTTTGTGATGGGTACCGTGGATAGGACCTTGTTTCTCCTCAATCATGGAAATGACTTGTTGATTGTTCAGATATACGTGGATGATATTGTCTTTGGTGGCTCGTCACATAACCTTGTTGCCAAGTTTGCAGATGAGATGAGCAGGGAGTTCGAGATGAGCATGATGGGCGAGTTGCAGTACTTTCTCGGGCACGCGATCAAGCAAGTGAAGGACGGTACATTTGTGCACCAGACCAAGTACACAAAAGACATGCTGAGGAAGTTCCAGATGCAAGATGTGAAGCGATGTCGACTCCCATGGGGAGTACAGCCACTTTGGATGCGGATGAGGACGGAGAACCAGTGGACCAGCGGGAGTACAGGAGCATGATCGGCTCCCTCCTCTACTTGACGGCGACGAGGCCAGACATACAGTTCAGCGTGTGTCTGTGCGCTCGTTTTCAGGCTTCGCCGAGGACATCACATCGACGGGCCGTTAAGAGGATTTTCAGGTATCTACGATCCGCCCCTTTGGTCTTGGCCTTTGGTATTCTTCCTCCTCGACTCTTTCTCTTCATGGTTTTTCCTATGCGGATTTTGCTTTGTTGTCGAGTCGAGAGGAAGTCTACTTCGGTACTTGCCGGTTTCTTGGGTCTTCGTTGGTCTCATGGTCTTCCCGCAAGCGATCCGGTGTAGCTCGGTCTACCACGGAGGCGAGTATGTTGCTTTGCCGCGAGTTGTTGCTCCCAGTTGTTGTGGATTTCATACACTTTGAGAGACTTTGGTGAGGAGTGCACCCAGATCCCACTTCTTTGTGATAGCACCAGTGCCATAAGCGTAGCCAAAAACCCAGTGCTTCACTCCAGAACCAAACACATATAAGTGAGGTATCATTTCTTGAGGGACAATGTGGAGAAAGGAACCATTGTTTTGAGCCATGTCCCTACCCAAGATCAGCTAGCCGACATTTTCACAAAGCCTCTCGACCAAGCTACATTTGTGCGCTTGCGGGGGGAACTTGGGGTTTGTTGCCCTTTCTAGTTGATTCTTGGGGATTTCCTTTTTGTATCATATGTATCATACCATGTTTACTTTGATGTATATACATGCTTTGCTTGATGTATAAACCATGGTAGGATAGCCATCTTGTCATATATCATGTTGCATTTGTATCATATTGCATTTTAGGATGATGAGCTTCTTTCATATGCCATATTTGAGTTTCTTTGGCTATTTGTGAGATATTGGTCATATGTGTGGAGAAATGGTGATGTGAGGCTATGCTCTTGGAATATTTGAGATATATGTGTGGTGAGATAGCCCTTTTTGAAATAAATGCTAAACTTGACTAAATTTTGATGAAATATGCTCCACTCGTGTGTAGTTGTGTATCCATGTCACAGTTTAGTCTAAATGTGCTTTTCATGCTTAGATTGTGCTTGGATGCCTTGTTCTTGCATTTGGGCCAAAGGTCGAATATCATGGTGAATGTTTAGCCTATGTTGCATTCATGGGGGAGCATAAGCTTCTTTTTGCCGCAAAGGCACTTCATGTACCATAAAATGAATTAATCTTGAAAAGAAGTGTGAATGCTTGAAAAATGCTCCATCCATCATGTCTATGCTTAAAATGTCTTATCTTTCACATATGGGTGCAAAACATGTTGCATGATGTTCACCAGTGGAGAAGTCTCCCCGAAGTGGACACATGGCTCATGAGCTTTGACATGACATGCTTTGATTTATGGGTGTTTGCCATGATCTTTTGCTGATAATTTGATATCCTTGTATGATCTTCGAATGGTATGCATGTTTGTGGCTCAAGTGTGACATGGATAGGCTTTTACATGTGAAGCGAGCTTTCTTTTGGTAAAACTGCTTAAATCTGAAATTTTTGCTTTGTCACATGCTTGTATTTTCATATATTACTTGTGGCAATGCTTTGACTATACTATGATTCATATGTGTGATCTTTGTCTCATTTTTAGCCTTTGACACTAGATTTGGCCTATTTGAGAAGCTCATGTAGATGTTTATATTCTTTGCTTTGCATTTCTGCATTTTCACCTTGATTCATACATTGTCAACAAGGGGGAGAAGAGGTGAGCTTAATGAAAATTCAGAAGAGGTGAGCTGAAATTTGGAAGTTTGCATCCACATGTTCAGGGGGAGATTGCATTTGTTCAGGGGGAGCTTTCTTGCTGTTTTCGGTGTGGAGTTTGTGCTTTGCTTGGCTTGTGACCTTTCTTCGCCTTTCTTCGGTTTTGGTCATGAGTTGAGCTTCCTTGTTTTTCTTTCTTCTTCTTTTCTCTTTTTCTCTGAATTTCATTTCGCGTTGTGTGTTGTCAATGCACTCATCAAGGGGGAGATTGAGGACCAGGAGCGTCCCAGTGGTCGATGGATGACCGCTCCTCAGTGATGAGTGATTGACAACGGGTGTTGGACTGACTCTTGGCTTAGTGCGCAGGTGTAGGCTGCGGCCTAGTTCGTGTTGTTGCAGGTGAAGAACGGGCGCGAAAGGTCTTCAGCCTTGAGGGGCCTCCGGGAGATGGAGAGACAAGTAGGCTCGGTTCGAGGGACCCGGTGGACAGCGGGACTAGGTGCGGGCCACATGGTGGCGACACGGGCAAGATGAAGTCATGGACAGACGAGCCGGTGCACGGTGGCAGTCGATTCAAGTGGTTTGGCGGGAGGCCGGACCGGGCACGCGGGGTTTAGTGGTTTGCCCACAAAACCACCGGCGGACGGTTTCTTGGTTTGGGCCTCAAAACCAAGTCCGAGGGCCCAACACGACGGAGACGGGATCCGGGCGTGTCGGGAAGCTTCGAGGCGGAGGACACGCGGCGGGATCGCATGGCTTGCGTCGGGAGGACGCGGGGTGCGGCAAAGGCGTGGCCGTCCGATGGCAAGACCCACAAACATTACCTAAATGCCCCTACGTGGGTTGTATCGCCAGTAGTTAAGTTAGGGGTAGTCGAGTCATTTACCACTCCGGCGGGACTCGATATATAAGCCATGAGTGTGTGTGGATGGCTCTCTCTCTCTCGCGACTTAGGGTTTCATTTCCTCCCTCCTCTTTCTCATTTTCGTAGCTATTTTTCTTCCATTTTCTCTAGGCTAGCATGAGAGCTTCATGAGAGATTTGTTGAGAGGGATGGATGCTAGGGCGGCATGCTAGACCTTGTGAATCTTTCCTGGTTTGTATAGAAGATTCGGGGTTGTGTTTTCGTGGCCTTTTGTGCTTGTTTTTCGTGCCTTTGTTCCCGGTGTGATTCCGCAGATTTGAGTGGGTTTCTCCCCGGATTTCTTTGAGGGAAACATGGATAGATGTCTTGTGCATCTTTGTGCTTGATCTTGTGCCCTCAAACGCCGGGAAACCACTTCGATTTGTTTTGGTGGTGCTCAAAGGATTCGCGATTCCCGGTGATTTAGGGAGTTAGAAGGCAAGATTTTTGGGCTATAGCATCCTTGTGTGACGCTTTTCAAGTCCCCAAACCCTTGTCTCCATAGCTTCAACCGTTTGGGAAATCCGATGATGATTTGGGGGAGTTGACTTTCGGGGTCGGGCTGTTTCTGCTCTGTCCGCACCTGGCGGACCGTCCGCGGGGTGCTGGCGGACAGTCTGCGCGGCTAGGGTTCGTCGCGTGTTCGTCGTGTTCTTGCGCGCCTTTGTCTTCGATCCGGTTTGGCTTTTGGTTTTTGTTGCAGCCAGTTTGCGGACAGTCCGGGCTTGAGTAGCACACGGTCCGCGGGTGGCGCGGACGGTCCGCCCGGCCTCGGCGGACGGTCCATTTTTCTCCGGTCGCTTCTGGTGTTCTGTGTGCTTTAACGGACGGTCCGCAGTGTAGGTCCGGACAGTCCGCAAGGTCGGCGCGGACAGTCCGCGGTGCGAGAGACGGACGGTCCGCGAGGCCCGTGCGGACGGTCCGCCCCTCCCCGGCCGGACGGTCCGCCGAGCTCGTGTGCTTTGCTTCTTGGTTCGATTCCTCCCTCCCTTTCTAGTGCTTCCGCGTGTGCTTCTAGGAATCGTTCCTAAGGCTAGAGGTTGATCCATAACCTCGTGGTCTTGGCGATTGGTGCGTGATTCGATCCATCGCTTGTGTGTGACCGGGGTTTGTCTAGGGTATAGGCCGGATTCTTTTGGAAGAATTTTTACCGGCTCCTATTCACTCCCCCCTCTCTAGTCGCCATCTGATCCTTCAGAACGGTCGTGCCATCTGGCCAAAAACTCGGCGCCCAGTAACAGTGCCCAGCGCCTGTTTTTGCAACTTTTCACCACTTTGCACTCAAATTCAGCAATGCCATTCTTCATTAAAGTTGTGTGCCTTGCAAAACTGCACATTTTTCCCATTGGGTGAATTTGAAGTGTTTAGGGAAATTTTGGAGAACGTGCCCAAGCTCTAGATTAACACAAGGAGGTCAAAGGGAACACTAGGGTTTTAGGCTAGGGTTTTGACCAAGAGTTGACCTAGGGTTCTCAAGGGTAGTTAGAGGAGTAGTTAAGAGTGTCATTAGCACAAATCACCACTGAGCAAAAACACGGGGTGTTACAGCCTACCCCCCTTAACGGGAATCTCGTCCCGAGATTCGAAATCAAGAGTAAGTGAGGAGAGTTCACTTACGAGGTTGACTCGGAAGGAAGTCGGGGTACTTGATGTTTAAAAATTGCTCGGTCTCCCATGTAGCTTCTTCTTCAGTGTGGTGACTCCATTGTATCTTGTACATCTTCACCCTTTGTCTCCTAATTTGTCTCTCTTTTTGATCCAATACTCTCATTGGATACTCTACTAGGGATAGATCCGGTTCTATTTCCGCATTGGTCTCATCAATTACTTGTGCTTCCAGAATCTTCTCACACTTCTTTAGTTGTGAGACGTGAAACACGTCATGCACTGCAGATAGTCGGTCGGGGAGTCGAATACGGTAGGCAACCGTACCAAACTTCTCGGTTACTTCATAAGGGCCAATATATCGTGGAGCTAATTTCCCTTTTACTCCAAAGCGTTGCACACCTTTGGTTGGAGATACCTTTAGGTATACATAATTACCAACTTCAAACTCTCGGGGAGCTTTAGCTTTGTCATGATAACTCTTTTGTCTCATCTGAGCTGCCCTCAAATTTTCTCTAATCACACCCACTTTTTCTTCGGCTTCTTGTACTAGCTTGGGGCCAAATAAGGTTCGCTCTCCCGCTTGTGACCAGTTTAACAGGGTACGACACCTTCTTCCATACAAGGCTTCAAATGGGGCCATCTTCAAGCTAGCTTGGTAACTATTGTTATAAGCGAACTCTGCTAGGGCTAAGCATTTGTCACAAGATTTGTCAAAATGAATGATGCAAGCTCTCAACATATCTTCCACTGTTTGATTTACTCTTTCCGTCTGACCATCAGTCTGAGGGTGATAGCTAAAGCTATGGATTAGCTTGGTTCCCAAAGATTCCTGTACTTGTGCCCAAAACAAGCAACAAACTGAGTACCTCGATCTGATAAGATAGTCTTTGTAACACCATGCAATCGCACTATGAGATCAACATCGATTTCCACATAGCGCTCGGCAGAATAGGTAGTGTGGACCAGAATGAATTGAGCTATTTTAGTTAGTCGATCCACTATTACCCAAATGAAATCATGCTTCCGGGGTGTGAGAGGTAACCCGATAATGAAATCCATGCTTATATCATCCCACCTCCATGTAGGAATGGACAATGGTTGCATTTGACCTGCGGTCTTTAGGTGACTAGCCTTGATCCTTTGACATGTATCACATCCGGACACATACTCGGCTATTTCAAAAGTTTTCCCTAAGGTCTCGGTACATTTTGGTACTTCCTGGATGAATGGTGAATTTAGAGAGATGGGCCTCATCTAAAATCTCCTTCTTAAAGTCCTGATCCTGGGGTATCACTAGTCTTTGTCCAAACCAAACAACTCCCTTGTCATCCCTTCAGAAACAATCATACTTGGGGTCTCTTTCTTCTAACTTCTGTTTGATTTTTTGAAGCTCTTCATCGATGAGTTGAGCCTTAGCAATTCTCTCATGGAGAGGAGATTCAATCGAGACAGCAAAAAAAATTCCATGCTCGACCAATTCCAAGTCAAGCTTCCTCATTTCTTCACGTAAAGCCTCATTGCACGGCTCTATCGTCACATAGTTGCAATATTTGCGGCTAAGTGCATCTGCAACCACGTTAGCTTTGCTAGGGTGATAATGGACTTCCAAATCGTAATCCTTTATCAATTCCAACCACCTTCTTTGCCTCATATTCAGATCTGACTAAGTGAAAATATACTTGAGACTCTTGTGATCCGTGTAGATATTGCAGCGATTACCCATCAAGTAATGCCACCAAAGTTTTAAGGCATGCACGACTGCTACTAGCTCAAGATCATGAGTAGGATAATTCTTCTCATGAGGCGGAAGTGCCCATGAGGCATAGGCAATGGCTCGGTTTTCTTGCATAAGCACGCAACCAAGACCAGTGCCCGAAGCATCACAAAACACCTCAAACGGTTTGGACATATCTGGCTGTGTCAATACGGGAGCTGAAGTTAAGTGTTCTCTCAAGGTATGAAAGTCTTTATCACACTCCTCACTCCACACAAACTTGACACCTTTCTTCAATAGTGCAGTCATGGGTTTAGCTATTCTGGAGAAATCCGGAATAAATCGACGGTAATAGCCAGCTAGACCCAGGAAACAACGGATTTGATGTACTGACTTGGGTGGCTTCCAATCCATGACCTCCTGCCCTTTGCTAGGATCCACGGAGATACCGTTCTTGGAAATAGTGTGACCCAAGAATTTCACACTATCCAGCCAAAATTCACATTTAGAGAATTTGGCATAGAGTTTGTGATCTCTCAATCGCTGCAAGACAATACGAAGATGCTTCGCATGCTCGGCGTCACTCTTGGAATAAATGAGAATATCATCGATGAAGACCACTACGAACTTGTCCAATTCATTCATGAAGACTGAGTTCACAAGGTACATGAAATAAGCAGGTGCGTTCGTGAGACCAAAAGACATCACCAGAAATTCATAAAGGCTGTATCTGGTGGAAAAGGCTGTCTTTGGAATGTCACTTGCTCGAATCTTGATTTGATGATAGCCTGATCGAAGATCGATCTTGGAAAAGACTTTTGGCACCAGCCAATTGATCAAAGAGAACATCAATGCGGGGTAACGGATATTTATTCTTGATGGTCACCGCATTGAGTGGGCGATAGTCAACACACATCCGCAAACTACCATCTTTCTTTTTCACAAAAGAGCGGGACTTCCCCACGGAGAAGAGCTTGGGTGGATATACCCTTTATCAAGCAATTCTTGCAATTGGTTCTTCAACTCGGCTAGCTCTTTGGGTGGCATTCGGTAAGGCCTTTTAGATATAGGTGCGGTACCTGGCTGAAGCTCTATGACAAATTCGACGTCCCGGTCTGGTGGCATACCAGGCAAGTCATCGGGAAAGACATCTGGATACTCACACACTACTGGAATGTTTTCTAGTTGGACGGTTATGACATTATAGGAGCAAGGATTTAGGCCTTCTGCCTTGGGCAAGTACAAGGTGGTGTGACCACTGGTAGGGAATGGATTTCTACCATTCTTGTGGAAATGTCCAAAACAACTTGATGTTGGGTCAACCAATCTATTCCTATAATCACATTGATCCCCTCTAAGCTCAAAGCCAAAAGGTTAGTGGGAACAATCTTGCTACCTAACTCAAGTGGGACTCTCATGACTAAATTTCTGGTAGTAACTCGCCCACCAGGGGTAGTTATCAAGAAAGGTCGGCTCATATGACAACTCTTCAATCCAAGCTAGCCCAAAATTTTCTCATTTATAAAGCTATGAGTTGCACCAGAATCAAACAAGACTTTAACTGAAAAGCCTCGGATAGAGAATATACCTGTCAGCACTGATGCTCCTTCCGGTGCATTCACCATGGAGGTGTAGTTCAGTTTGCCCTGCTTGACCTGAACCATAGGTTTCTTGCCTTGATTCCCCTGACGGAACCCTGAGCTTTCGCCCTGCTTGTTCTGCCTGGGCTTGGGGCACTCATTGATGTAATGCCCGGGTTGCCCACAATTATAGCAGCGACGATCCTTGGTAGCACTGTTGTTATTGTTGTTGGCTGGGGGTGCACTAGGCTTGTATGGCTGCTGCTGTGCCTTACGGAACTGGAAATTCCCAGGCGGCTTGTTCTGAGACGGGGTCACCCTCCAGTGTCCAGTTGAAGATGACTGGGGAGGACCCGGAGTACCCTTCTTGACAAAGCGGAATTTCTTGCCCGACCCACCAGTAGCGGTGAATCTGGCCTGCCTCTTCCTCTCCTTCAGGGCCTTTGTCATGGCATCTTCTTGAGAAATGGCCTTGTTCACAAGGTCCTGATAATTGTTAGGCTCATAAAGATTAAGCCTCTCATAGAGATCCCCATTTAACCCATCACGGAAACGCTCTATCTTCTTGGCATCGTTGTCAACGTGGTGTCCACCATACTGACACAAGGCATTGAACTTCTTGGCGTACTCATACACCGTGTCAGAACCTTGCTTCAGGGCAAGCAACTCCTTTAGCTTTCTATCCATGAGACCTTTAGGAATGCGATGTTCCTTGAAGGCCTGCTTGAATTCAGCCCACGTGATTTGATGTCCCGCGGGGATCATGGTTTTGAAATTCTCCCACCAAATCAACGCTGCACCACGGAGTTGGAGAACAGCGAAGCTGGCCTTACGCTCTTCCGAGCAGGGCAAGGTGAACACAGAGAACTTGGCCTCAATGGCCCTGATCCACGCATCGGCAGCCAGTGGCTCCTTGGCCTCTTCGAAAGTCGGGGGTTTCATGGCGTAGAAATGCTCATATTTGGTGACTCGGGGCTGGCCATCGATGTTTTCCCCACGGGGATTGTTTGGCAGCTGCTGAGCAAGCTGCTGCTACGTTTGCAAGAGCTGCCGCATCACCTCAGTTTGGGTGACCATAAATTGCTCTTGAATGGTCATGTTGGGAGGAGGAGGCAGAGCGTCACTGCCACTTGCACCAAAATCATTGGGAGAAGCACGAGTTTGTACCACCATCTGAAATTCATGAGGTTTTCATTAGCCACATATTCACAAGCTTGTTTATAACATCCACAAGAAGAATATGAAAAATGAAAACTCATAGCATTAATTTGGTGAACAATGGGCAGCGGAGCGGAGTTGCTCTAAAATTCATAACTCTCTGCCCCTAATAGGAAAAACTCCCGTTTTTTGTCAGCAAGTGCAAAATTTAATGAGCTCCAACATTGGTATTCAACCTGAGGTCCAATTCCAACGTTAACATGCCCGAAAAATTCCAACACCGAGGTTCTGCCTAGCTGTTTTTACTGGAGGCCGAACTGCACAAATTCCGCCATAATTCTTGGTTCGCTTACGCAATGGTGGTGAATTTTGGTGAGCATATTCTCCACAACATAACACACACATTGGTATTCAACACAAGGCAAAACTTTGATCACAATAACCCTAATTTATTCATTGATACATTACAACATCAAGGTGTCCATCCAAGCATTACATGATGCGGAGTCTTTGGATCGCTTACACACTTATGTACAACAAAAGGTCATCCTTCGTACTCTTCGAGCAGCCTCTACCCTTACACAAAAGCTAGCTGAGGAGGCTAAACTAAGAGTACATGATTGTCCCCCAAACGACAACTGCTAAAACCACTAATAGCCCGCAGCGGAGCCAGCGCTAGTATCCGGAGAATCGGGTGGTGGACCACCCATGCTGTCCTCGCTCAAGCTCGAAACTCCCTGTAGCTCGTCTAGAGCGGCAGGTGCAGTCGGTGGTGCGATCGGCGGCTGGTGCCCCTGCTGTGCCATCGCCTGCCACACCTCCACCTCTATCTCCATCTCAGCCACCTGGTTCTGCATCTCCGCCACGTTCTGCACCAAGGCAAAATGTTGGGCCTCAGTGTGAGCTAGCTGCACCTGGGTCATCTCGAGGGCGTGGTCTCGGGCATGCAGCTGCTCCGTGAACTCAGCGCGCTCCTGGTGCCACTGGATACGCTCGTCCTGAAGCGCAACAAGCTCCTGCTGGAGGTGAGCAACGGTTTGTCGCTCGTACTGAAGGTCGAGGGTGAGGATATCCCTCATCACTGTGGAGTCCATCAACACAACTGAAAGCATACCCTGAGTGGAAAGACGGAACACCTGCATGTTGTACACCGCCTCCAACAACCTCAGAAGCTAGCGCACAACGACCTCGGGAGGGTCCGTCGTGAGCAACACATCAGTGAGCGAGATACACTCACGCCAAGCCGGGTCAGTGGGTCCATGGCCGGGAACAAACCCAGCATAGTGAGCATCACCTCGTCCGGGTGCTGCTCGCAAAAGGTGTGAATGATCCACATGGCCGCGGATTCAACCGACTCGACACCGCGGTGAGCAAAGAACATCATGCTCAAGTCCGCCCACTCCGGGTGCTCGGGGTGGGGTATCACGGTAGCGGTCGTGCGGGCGTAGGGAACACCCTGGTCCCAAAAAGAGACCACCTCATACAGCGGGGGCGTAGTATAGCCCACCTCACTGAGGGTCTCCCACAAAATGCGAGGAAAACCCTCCCAGGAAGGGCATCGGTACGAATGGTACCATCCGCGTCGATCTCGTAGATCAGTGGCTGCGCCATCTGTACAAAATTAGGGACTACACGTTAGATATCAATCAACATCAATACGAGCAAGGGAAAAATCTGGTAGGTATGAACAAAAATTCATAACATAAGAACCAGGGCCCCAAAAATCCCCAAATTTCTACAACAACTCAGTGGACTAATTATGCACACTTTTGGTATTCAAAGGTAGATCTAGATTGGATTAGAATATGCTCGAAAAATTACATTTGCAGAGGAATACTGCTCTGAAAAATAGCAGAACAGAGACTCACTAAACTGAGCATAACTCTCTGTAGAAAAATCCTAAAATCCTGAGAAATTCACAGTAGATGCTCAATTTGATAAGTAACAACTTTCCTAAAGGATGTATAGTCAGATTCCTTACTGATTTGGCTACAAAAATTAAGAAAAGACAGCAACAGAATCTGCCAGAATTTCCTAAGATCCAAAGAGAGGAAAACCTTATCTAAGATCAATCAATTTCCCTAGGAAAATTATTCAAGCAAGCATTAAAAAATTTTAGGTTCAACAAAATTTTAATCATGCATGCACACGTCTTAAACGACCTCACACACATGGATCCAAAAAGACGTAGTTAGTGCCGGTGGCAAGCTTATAATCGGCTCTCCTTATAATAACTAGTCAGAGCTACTCGATTCGCACTTAACGACTTACGAAACGTTGTTAGTATATCTGCAGAAAACGAACCTTCCGTGCCATCACGTCACGGAAGCGTCCACATATATTACTGTTCACTATAGAAACGGTATCCATGCGTCAAGCCGCTGCATGGACAGCGTCCAACCTCGGACACCCTCCGTTTGAATGGAGTGTATCCTTGCCTCACATGATCGACATGCAGAATGCGCACGTATGGCAAAACGTGGCGACATCACAACTCATAACCAGACACGAAGATGGGATCCGTGGAATGGATCACTCCATCAACCCTCGCAATTCCCGTGATGCGGAACAGCACACGTATGAAACACGTGGCTCATCTAGTTTGGTTGTGCAAGAAAGTAAGTCTGACATAAAATAAGTGCTGGAAGTTAGCAAAATAAACCATAGATTCTTATGCCACCTTAAAGAACCCAAAAATTCCCTCTAGGGCCTCTCGATCTAAATCATTCCTTGACGATCCAACAAATTATCAAAATCCAATCAATCTTGGCAAGTTTTATTGTAAATCATGTGATTAGCATTAATCTAATCACTCCGGTGCATACGGATGTTCTGGTACCAACTGTGACAACCCCACCCGAGATAATTCCGTACTATCGCCTAAACCACTCCTTTTGGTCATTAAGCGATAATAAAGAATCATCCCGTTGAGTGTTGTCGGGTTAACGCCCGGTAAATCACTTGTCAACACTAAGAGGATCGAACGTATGCATTAAAACTCCCACGAAGGAGAGTCCAGAGTGTCTTACAATTTAACATCAAAGTCCCTGTAGGGCCCATTATTACAAACATAGTTCTTTGACATGAAAGTAAATGGTTCAGAGTTTATTAAAAACAGCGGAAGATAACTAAACGATACGATCACATCATGGGAGGCCTGTCCATGATGCAATCACTCCTCGTCATCCACCCATTCCAGCTCCCAGCCGGGTGGAAGTTCTCTGGGCCATACATCACATGCATTACCTAGAAACAACATTTATAAAGCAAGGTTGAGTATACTAATACTCAGCAAGACTTACCTGTCGAAAATAAATACTTTACCTCTAACCATGCATGGCTTTTGGCTTGTGGGTTTGTTTGCCAAAACGCTACTATGTAGTGAATACTTACTTTCACGTTTTAGCTCAAGTTCTAGTAGAAGTCATCATTACTAGATAAGCAACTATTGCAATCAAAGTTGTATAAACAATTAATCAACAATAATCTTCACAAAGTACCATCATAAAGGGGGTATTATGGCCAGTCGGGTTAGTCTCATATGACGGTGAGAGGCCGACAATCGATTGATTCAAAACCTTGCAAGGTGGACCTAAGCACACGGGAGGTGCCCTCACTAAGAGTTCACCAACCAGGTGGTTCCCGTCAATCCTCGGATTGGGATCAGATGCTACAGTCTCAAGTACGAGGTTTACTGGGCTACGCCACCAAGGTCACCCGGCCTCACGCAAGTACTTGGGTGGCGAGCCCGGGGCCGCAACCCTAAGGGTAGTAGCACAAAGTTCCCGCACCGTCTCATTTAGGTACTAGGCTTATCGTACCCATGTCCGACAAATGCTTAGTACTTTCAAACACTTAACCAACGAAGCCATTGGACCGGAGCCCAAATCCCCTGCTCTTACCACATGAGCAATCCATTTAAACATATGGTGATTCCATAAAGGAGATCCTATTCTCGCGAGTGATGAACATCACTCGACTTGTACCGGATCCTTAAAGCATAGCAACTAGCGACCTAACATGCTAGTAAAAGATCATGGTACTTAGGGATCGTGCAACTGAGGTTTCCATTCAACTCCTGAACATAAATGCACATAAAATAACAAAGATAAATTCAGAAGTTTAAATGAAACACATAGGTTAATGATTAAACTGGGGCTTGCCTTCGTCAGTACAAGCAGACACACAAACTTCCGGACTTTGGTCCGGGTCTTGCTCTACGGTCACGTAGTGCACGTCTCCTCCTGCTCCCTCGTCCTCGTCAGCCGGCACGAGCGTGTTGCTACCGTCGGGGACTTCTACACGGGGAATGCAATGCAGTGATTAGGAGGGTGATTAATTTAATTTAATTAACAAACAGCAGCAAACAGCCACTAGAGGTATATGGTTGGTCATATTCACCTTAAGAAAAGTATTTAAACATTTTTCCGTTTAAAAGATAATCAAAAAAGCTTATTTATTCTTCTCTTTAAGGTGATTGTGTGCACATCTATAAAAGAATATTTACTTTGCATACAAACAGCAAGGAAAGGTTACTTTTATGCCACAAATTACTTTCCTAACTCATTTATATAACTCATGCACCAAAGGATTTGTTTTTTCTGTTTTTCCTTCACTAGATTAAACTAGTTTGCACCCCTTTAATCAACCAATCACCCTTCAAGCTTGCCCAACAGTGCTCACTGGCCCTAATGACCAGGAACACTCCTTTGGACAGCAAGCAACTAGTTTTTGCACCACTGAATTTAAATGCACATAAATAAAGGCATTTCTAGCTAGCATTTAAAAGATTAATACATATAAAATAAATACAACAGCAATGAGACCAAACTTTCTCCTACACATGCTTTGGTCTAAAACAAGCCTAAGAAACCAACAAATACACCTAGAGCTATTATAGACCTTGATTTATGCATTTATGAATAAAAACAAGCATAAATTGGTAAATGATATTTCCAACAGAGATAAAATCATGATAAATTCACCAAGGGTGCAATTTAGCATAACAAGGCAATAGCCAGAAGTTGGGCTCAATAATAAATATATTTTAAGCTACAAAAATCATCTAGGCGGATTTATCAATATCACAAGATAATTTATATTGAAAGATTCCTTCAGTAACTTTGTGCAAATTTTTGCACAGAATCTAAACATGCTAGTTCCCACAACATATCCAAAATCCAGATCAAGATCAAGTATTGATTTTGCATAAACATAGATCTAAGCATTTCACATTTCAAGTTTTCAAGCAAAAACTATAGCTCAAAAATATATACATGTTTTGGGAAGTTGTAGCTTTAGTTACACAGAGCACCACAAAATTGGATTTGCAATTTTTAGATTGCTCTACGATTTTATAGGCATTTTACAAGTTGCTAGACTGAGTTGAAACAAAACTTAGATAAAGATCATTACAACTAGGTCCCCACTTCACACATATGCCCTCGGCCTCCTCCCAACAGTACCCCGACGGCGGAGGGGGGGTCGCCGCTGGCGATGTGGGCCCTGCACAGGCAAACAAATGGCACGGAAGTGGAATTGGCCTTACCCTCTCTCGATTGGTGGTGGTGGATCGGCCGGGGATGTCGCCGGCGAGCGGCGGCGGCGGAGCAATGGCGGCGCGGCCGCGGAAGCTCGGACAGTGGTGAGGATAGGGGTGGGGCTCAACAACGTGTTGCCCTGGTAGCTCCTAGGTGTCCTAGGGAAGGTGCTAGGTGGGTCCCTGGGCTTGGAGAACCGGCGGAGGGGCGAGCATGGCTATGACTGCCCGGCGGCGGCCGCGGGAGCTCGGGCTCCGGCGAGCAGGCTATTCGGTTAGGCTAACACGCAGGCATGCAAGCTCGGTGTGTGCAAGAAGAAGGTTTAGGCGTGCTCCGACAGCCATGGAAGTGGGCGGAGCAATGAGCTCACCGAGGCGGCGCCTATGGCGGACGGCGCAGCTCGGGCGGCGGTTGGGCGTGCTCTAGGAGCGGTCGAGGACTGGTTTATATAGTCGCGGGAGGTCGGTTGGGAGCTAGTGGGGTCATCCCGACGATCGAAGCACGCGCGGTGTGGGCAGCAATGCCCGGCGACGTGCGATCGCCCCGGCGGCCAATGGCGCGCGGCGGGCGGTGCGCCGGCAAGTGTGGCCTCGCCACTTGGCGCCCCCCTAGCGGCCGTGAACGTCACGCACGGGGAGCACGCCGGCGCGGTGTAGTGACCGGTGGGCATTCCGGCCCCTCGGCGTGCGCGCCCGACGCGGGTACGCCGCGTACGGCGGCGCGGCCGACGTGTCATGCCCCGACGCGACGT
The DNA here is from genome assembly GCA_947561735.1 of Cenchrus americanus. Lineage (NCBI taxonomy): Eukaryota > Viridiplantae > Streptophyta > Magnoliopsida > Poales > Poaceae > Cenchrus > Cenchrus americanus. Next base: position 202,693,546 of record OX387240.1, read on the forward strand.
CGTGCGCGGGAGCCCGTGTTTTGCACAATCAGTTCGACTTACCCCTTTTCCACTCGAATTTTCTCTAGATTTCGAAATAGAAGTGGCCCGAACTTTGAGTACCAAAGTTGTTCAACAGGTTACCATCTTCAAAAATGCCAAAGGGTCTAGGGGGTTTTTCCCAGTGGTTTAAGCAGGAACGGTCGTGCCATCTGGCCAAAAACTCGGCGCCCAGTAACAGTGCCCAGCTCCTGTTTTGCAATTTTTCACCACTTTGCACTCAAATTCACCAATGCCATTCTTCATGAAAGTTGTGTGCCTTGCAAAACTGCACATTTTTCCATTGGGTGAATTTGAAGTGTTTAGGGAAATTTTGGAGAACGTGCCCAAGCTCTAGATTGACACAAGGAGGTCAAAGGGAACACTAGGGTTTTAGGCTAGGGTTTTGACCAAGAGTTGACCTAGGGTTCTCAAGGGTAGTTAGAGGAGTAGTTATGAGGGGTCATTAGCACAAATCACCACTGAGCAAAAACATGGGGTGTTACAACGCGGCCATCAAGTATCTCTTGGCTAAGAAGGATGCTAAGCCACGTTTGATCCATTGGATCCTTCTTCTCCAAGAGTTTGATGTTGAAATACGAGATAAGAAGGGGGTGGAGAATGTTGTGGTCGATCATTTGTCTAGGATGAACCATGGACAAAATGATAAAGAGCCCATAGAAGACAAGATGAGAGATGACCACCTCTATCAAGTGCTCGATAAAGGCACTTGGATGATTGATATCATCCGAGCAATTCGGAAGATGCCCCTTGATCATCTAGATAAAAACTCTCAAAGGAAGATTATCTCCAAAAGTCGAAAATACTTTTGGGATGCACCCTATCTCTTCAAACTTGGCAATGACGGAGTCATGAGAAGATGTGTGCCAAGAGAAGAGAGGCTTGAAATCTTGAGAAAGTGCCACTCGGTGGAGTACGGTGGACACTATAGACATTTTAAGACCCAAGCAAAAGTATGGGCCAGCGGATTCTATTGGCTGGAGATGCATGAAGATACTAAAAGATATGTTGCATCATGCCTCGAATGCCAAAGAATCGGAAACATCTCTCAGAGAAATTCTATGCCCTTGAGGTATAATCTACAAATCAATTTGTTCGATGTGTGGGGGATAGACTTCATGGGGCCTTTCAAAAACTCACATGGATATGAGCATATCCTAGTCATGGTTGATTATGTATCCAAGTGGGTAGAGGCCATACCATGTCATAAAGCTTCCATGGAGGGGTCCATTGCTATGATCAAGAATGTGATTTTTCCTCATTTCGGTACACCAAGAATCTTGATTAGCGATGGAGGAACTCACTTCACCGGGAAGAATTTCAAAAAGTGCTTGTCCAAATTGGGAACTGAACATAGGGTCTCTACGGCCTATCATCCACAAACCAACGGACAAGCGGAAACATCGAATAGGCAATTAAAAAGCATCCTCAACAAAACCATAGAGAAGGGAGGCAAGGATTGGTCGAAGAAATTAGATGGAGCTTTGTGGGCATACCGAGCGACGTTCAAGACACCGATAGGTATGACCCCCTATCAATTCGTCTATGGAAAAGCTTGCCACCTTCCGGTTGAGTTGGAACATAAAGCCTATTGGGCGATCAAAGAGATGAACCTCGATCTCGATTGCCGCGGTGGTAAAACGGAGAATTCAAATAAGCGAGCTAGAAGAGATGAGGTTGAAAGCATACGAGAATGCAAGCATATACAAAGAGAGAATTAAAAGGTGGTATGATAAAAGGTTGAAGAAGAAAGAGTTTAAAGAAGGAGATAAGGTCCTTCTCTACAATTCGAGGTTTAAAACCTTCAAAAAGGGGAAATTGCAAAGCTAGTGGGACGGACCTTATGTTGTTCATTCGGTGCTCTCCAACAGAGCGGTAACCATTATGGATGTGAAAGGTGATCAATTCATGGTGAATGGTCAACGGCTTAAGGTTTACTACGAACCCGACGTTGTGCCCCTTCACCACTGTCACACCCGATTTTCCGTAGAAAACCGAATGCATCTCATATGTGTGCCAGGATCACAATTTCACACATATGATAGACTCATGAGTGTAATATCACAAGACATTGCTCAAAACGTACAAAAAAGTTTATTAACTTTTACTACACTCACGAGGGTAGACACGAAGGTCTTTACACGAACAACGATAACTATGAAGACACGACTCCATCTTCATCTTCCACAGGCTTCTAACTGGTTGATCGCATCCTCAGAACTCCTCGTAGTCGGTGAAGTACTCCACTCCAGGGTTCTCCTCTCGAACGGCGTAAGCAAGGATGAGCACACTTATGGTTGGAGCTCGGCAAGGCCATAGGAATAACCGGAAAGCAATATTAATCTATCTTTAAGTTCATTAATCATGTGAGGGTCCAGGCCGCTCTTGACCGTGAGCACGGCCGATCGATCGCCTTTACACTCGCGAGTTTGCACACTTTCACCACGGTTCGCGTAAAAGTTCCGAAGAACTTTGAACCCAACCATGCATGTGCCGATCGGGCACAATACCACACTTCCGAGGTGTGATTGCATAGGGGCGCTACAAAGCCTTTACAAAGATATGCAAAAGCATCAACAACCCACGACGATTCTGACTCGGGCGGACCATAACCCTCCCTAGTGGTCAGCACCTTAGCAAAGGCTGCTACCCCAAAAGAACCGGGCTATACCCCTGCAACCTGGAGTCCCCCTGTGTTCCTTTCGGATAAGGTCGTCAATACAATCACACACCTAATTAATTGGCTAAGCCAGAGCCATGTGGATTGTGGTTGCACTATTTTCCTGGGTGGTTCTCCATGTTCCGATTAATTTATAGTATTCTTGGTTAAAGCATAGGTAGAAGGGTGGTTAGGGTCACTTGCCTTTCTCCAACGATAAGCTACTCTCCTTTACTTCAAAGTTCTGCACTTGTTCTTCCTCGAACGGCGTGTTGGCTACGATCATGCAAGAAAACATTCAATAAATAAAACAATACATCAAACAAAGACTAAAACAAGCTTTTCGAAATGACGGGCTCTGAGAGACGGTCGCGTGGACACCAAGAACGCGAAAAACGGAGCTAGGACGGAAAAGATATGGCTGAAACAAGGTTCGGGGACTAAATTGTGAAAGATCTGGAAGTTTAGGGGGGGTTTCTGCAAGATTTCAGGGACCTAAACATAATTATGTGTGAAACTAGGAGGTCTAACATGTAAAAGGTCAAGGGTGGGCTGCTGTACATGAAAACTAAGGAGTTCAGGGTTCTAAACATAAAAACAAGGACCTGCTTGAAAGGCTTTTATATAGGTTGAAGGGTATATTTGTAATTTTGGAAACTGCAGGGTTCTTTTTGCAAAAACGCCTGGGCGGCCGGCGGAGAGGCTGCGGTGGCGCCGCGTGGCGAGCTGCGATTGGCTGGCGCTGACGCAAGCATGATGTGGCCCGTGGACCGGCGCCTGTGGACCTGGTCCACCGGTCCACGGTGGACCGATCTAAGGGTACGCCCCCCTTTTTGATCTGGGCCGTCCGTGCCAATCGAACGGCCCCGGTCGCGTGCAGGCAACGGGCGGCGGGGAGACGGCCGGCCGCAAGTGGCGCCCGGCGGCGCACGCCGGGCGAGGCTCGCCGGAGAACTCAAAGTCGAGATCCCGGGCGCGGTTTGGCACGAGGATAGGTTCTAGAGGAAGCGAGGAAGCTAGCGAACTCACTGAGGAGATTGAAGCAGCGGGTGACGCGGAAAAGGAGGAGATCGGCGCAGGCGGATCTCCGGCGGGCGGCGGCGCTCCGGGCTCCAACGACGACGGCGCTGCGCATGAGCGAGGAGAAGCGGAGAGGAGCTGTGGGGAGAGGCGGGGCTCAGACTCACCTTTTATAGGGCAGAGGAGGAAGGGGAGATGGCGGCCGAGGTGGTGAGGCGCCATTACTGCTGGAGGCGGTGGAGCTCGGTGGTGGTGCCGTTTCGGGAGATGAGGGGAAGAGGCGGCTCGCGTGGGAGTGCGGTGGCGCCTTGATGGCGTAGTGGTGGAGGCGGAGGGACGCGGGGCGGCCGGGGACGGCGGGACGGCCGGCGGCCGGGCGGCCGTGGGGAGGAAGGGGGACGGCCGGAGGTAGGGGACGACCCCGACGGGTGGGCCCCACCTGTCGGCAGCCGCGTGAGGGAGAGAGGGAGGGAGCACTGGGCCGCGAGAGGAAGAGCTGGGCCGCGCGGCGAATGGGCCGGAGAAGAAATGGGCCGGCGGTGGAAAAAGAAAACGAGGGAGGGGAGATGGGTCGCGGGGTTGGGGAGGGAGGATGGGCTGGGTCAATTAATTAGGTGTGTGATTGTATTGACGACTTTATCCGAAAGGAACACAGGGGGCACCGGGTTGCAGGGGTATAGCCCGGTGCTTTTTGGGGTAGCAGCCTTTGCTAAGGTGCTGACCACTAGGGAGGGTTATGGTCCGCCCCGAGTCAGAATCGTCGTGGGTTGTTGATGCTTTTGCATATCTTTGTAAAGGCTTCGTAGCGTCCCTATGCAATCACACCTCGGAAGTGTGGTATTGTACCTAATCAGCACATGCATGGTTGGGTTCAAAGTTCTTCGGAACTTTTACGCGAACTATGGTGAAAGTGTGCAACCTCTGTAGAGTGTAAAACTGATCGATCAGCCGTGCTCACGGTCAAGAGCATCTCATACTTGTGCCAGAACCACAAATTCACACATATGATAGACAAATGATTGTAATATCACAGTACGATGCTCAAATGTACAAAGAGAGGTTTATTAACTTATTACACTCATCGATAGACTCGAAGGTCTAAACACGAACATCGATAGCTAGACGATGAAACACCGTCTCCAACAGCACAAGCTCCTGACTGGGGGTAACGCGAGCCTCAGAATCCATCAAACTCATCGAAAAACTCTGCTCTAGCATCCTCCTTTGAACACATATGGCAAGGGTGAGTACACTTATGTTGGTACTCAGCCCACGGGGAAAATATGCAAAGCTATCAAGGGTAGGTTAGGGTTTTCAGCGGTAAGCATTTTAAGTTGGTCAAATTTTATTAGCGAGCACCTATTTACTAAGTGTAAGTATATACCAACCCAAAACTTAGCTTTTTCAAGATTATTCCTCCAAATCATAAATAAACCACATTTTGTATTCCATTTCAAGTTTAATTATCATGTGAGGGTCCAAGCCGCTCTTGACCGTGAGCACCGCTGATCGATCAGTTTTCACTCTGCAGAGGTTGTACAATTTACCCACAGTTTGTGTTCCCCATATTGCCCGGGTTTGCAAAGCCCTTAAACACTTCCGAGGTGAGTGGCTAGGGGTTCACTACGAAGCCTTTACAAAGGCGTGCAAAGCATCAATAACCCACGACAGTTACAGCTCAGGGCGGACCATAACCCTCCCTAGTGGTCAGCACCTTAGCAAAGGCTACTACCCCAAAAGGACCGGGCTATACCCCCCGCAACCCGAGCCCCCCGTGTTCCTTCCGACAAGGGCTATTAGATAATTTACACTCCTAATTAATTGGCTAAGCCAGAGCCATGTGGACTGTGGTTGCACTGTTTTCCTGGGTGGTTCTCCATGTTTTAATTTATATGTTCTTGAATTACCATAAATACCAATTTCATTTTTAATGCAACATTTTATAAAGTTAAATTCCATTCCCAAAGTATAACATCTAAGCATTTTATCTACACAAACATTTATTTAAACAAGGTATGCAAGGTATAAGGATTAAAACTAGTCATTTCCTTAATAGGCATTTCCAATCAAATTTATGCATAACGATTTAAAATTTAGAGTGTGATAATATGCATGTTATTAGGACAAAAATAGTATGCAGGGGGAATCCACTTGCCTTCTTCTCCTAAAAACTGTGGCTCAACTTCTTCAAAAGTCGGCTCCTGCTCGACCTCGATTGGCACGTCCTCTACGATCACACAAGAGAAAACAAGTAATAAATAAAACAGTACATCAAACATTGCTAAAAGTCTAATACAAGCTTCTAAAACTAACGTGCTTGTTGAGACGATCGTGTGGACACCAAAAAACGCCTAAAACGGAGATAGGACGGAAAAGTTATGATTAAAACAAATTCTAGGACTAGATTGTAAAAGAAAATGATCCTTAGGGGGTTTTCTATAAAAAATCAAGGGCTAAAACATAAGTATGGGTATAAACTAGAGGTCTTTGGTGCAAAAGAGTGGGCCTTGGACTGCGGGTATGAATTTTTGAAAGGCCACGGGCTTGATTATAAAAACCAGGGGCTAAACTGCAAGGGTTTTATATGGTGGAAGGACCGGCTTGTAAATAGCGAAAAGGTCAGGGACTCTTTAGAAAATTTGCCGGCGAACCCTAGTTTGACCGGTAAGGCTCTGTTGACCAGGGGGACTCGAACTGATCTGAGCCGTTGGCTCAGATCGGGCGGCGGGGATTGTCTGCAAGCGAAAGGGGCGGCGGCGGCTCACTACAGACGGCCGGCGAGGCGACGGCCAAAAAGGGCCTCCGGCCACCAAATGCGAAGGGAAAAGCTACCAAAATTAAGAGGAGGACAAGGGGAATTCACCTAGGAGCTCGAAAGGGAGGGAAGGGCGCCGGTGGGGCCGATCCAGGCGCGGGCAGAACTCCGGCAGCGGTGCTCCAGCGGTGGTGCGGTGGAGAGTGGAGGGTCTCCAGGGAGCGGTGTGAAATGGAGAGGGAGCTCGGGGCTTCTTATATAGGGCCAAGAGAGGAGTGGCGGGGCGCGGTTGAGGCGGTGGACGGCGGGCACGCCGACGGCCGCCATTGATGGCGAGCGGCTCGATGGGCGTCCGTTACAGGGAGAGGAAAGGGCAGGGACGGCTTGGGCGGCGTCGGTTGGGTGCTTGGAGCACTGGAGGGAAGGGGAGGAGGCGCGGGGAGACGAGAGGGCGCCGGGGCAGAGCGGCCGGCGCGGCCATAGTGGGAGGCGGGCGGCCGGCGGGAGGTAGGGGATGACCTGACGGGTGGGCCCCGCCCGTCAGTGAGAGAGTGAGAGAGAGAGAGAGAGAGAGAGAGAGTAGGCGGACGCCGGGGGGTGTAAACGGGCCACGGGGTTTAGGTGGGCTGGAAGATAAGGGTTGGGCCGCGTAGGAAAAAAAGAAAGGGGCTTCTGGGCTAGATGGAGGGATGTGGTGAGGGTTTGTTTTTCTCATTTTCTTTTCTTTTATTTCTTTTCAACCTTCTACTCAAAACCTTTTTCAAGATTTTCAAAAAAACTTTTAAACCACAAAATCAATCAAAAGCCCATGCATTCAACATGATGCACAATCACTTGGTAATTCTAAATTAATTAATTATTATTTCATATATTAAAGACAAATTTAATTAGTCAAATTTATTAACCCTTACAAATAAAATTCTAATTTGTTGCTAGCATTTTTTGAGTGATGGAATTTTGGGTGTTACAAATCCTACCCCCTTAAAGAGAATCTCGTCCTCGAGATTCAGGAAGATTGAGAAACAGCTGAGGAAATTCCGCCATAAACTCCTCTTCTCTTTCCCAAGTAGCTTCTTCCTCTGAGTGGTGACTCCATTGGACTTTGCACATTTTAATGACTCTGCTTCGGGTAATTCTTTGTGATGTGTCTAGAATTTTGATAGGGTGTTCCTTATAGGTCAAATCATCCTTCACATCAAGATCTTCCAGAGGTAGGTGGTCTACCTTAATCTCACTCGAACACTTCTTGAGCTGAGATACATGAAACACATCATGTACATCTAACAATCGAGCTGGGAGTTCTAATTGATATGCAACTTCTCCTTTTCTTTCTAAGATCTTAAAAGGTCCAATGAAACGTGGTGACAACTTCCCTCAAATCTTGAATCTTCGTAGGCCTCTAATGGGTGATACTCTGAGATACACATAATCTCCTACTTCAAACACAACTTCTCTCCTTTTTTGGGATCAGTGTAACTCTTTTGTCGTGACTGAGCAGTCTTGAGATTTTCCCGAATTATCTCAACTTGTCTTTCAGCTTCTTTTATAATATCTGGTCCAAAAAGTTGACTCTCCCCTGTTTGATTCCAGTATAATGGTGTTCTGCACTTTCTCCCGTATAAGGCTTCAAAAGGAGCCATCTTAAGGCTGGTTTGGTAGCCGTTATTGTAGGCAAACTCTGCGTATGGCAAACTTTTATCCCAGCTACCTCCATGCTTTAAGGCACATGCCCTTAGCATATCCTCTAAGATTTGATTTGTCCTTTCGGTTTGACCATCTGTTTGTGGATGATACACAGAACTGAAGTTGAGCTTTGTATCCATGGATTCATGCAACTTTCCCCAGAAACGTGACGTGAACTGTGTCCCTCGATCAGATACTATCCTCTTTGGAACTCTGTGTAAACACACGATTCTAGACATATACAGTTCTGCTAGCTTGGCTCCGGTGTAAGTAGTTTTGACAGGTATAAAGTGAGCAACCTTGGTTAACCTATCCACAATGACCCATATGGAGTCATATCCATCACGGGTACGTGGCAATCCCACAATAAAGTCCATGCCTATTTCTTCCCATTTCCACTCGAGTACTTTCAATGGTTGAAGCAAACCTGCCGATCTCCGGTATTCTGCTTTTACTTTCTGGCATACGTCACATAGAGCTACATAAGCAGCAACATCCTTTTTCATTCCATACCACCAATATTTCTGCTTCAAATCTTGATACATCTTGGTGCTTCCGCGATGAATTGAATAGGAAGAATCATGTGCTTCTTTTAATATAGTCTCTCGGAGATGATCAATTTTGGGCACACAGATTCTATTCCTGAACCAAATAGTTCCTTGGTCATCTCTTTTGAAATCTGGAACCTTGTCTGAATCAATCAACCTTCCATACTCCTTAATCTTCTCATCTGTCATTTGACCCTTCCTGATTTCTTGTTCAAGTGTAGATTCTACTTCCAATGTCATGGTTTCACTTTGGGCAACAATTCCCAAATTGAGACGTGCCATCTCCCAACACAATTCTTGAGGCATCATACGAGCTATCAGCGCATTTGCCTGACTTTTCCGACTGAAGGCATCTGCTACAACGTTTGCCTTGCCGGGGTGATACTGAATGTCCAGATCATAGCCTTTGATTAATTCCAACCATTTGCGTTGTCTGAGATTTAGATCTTCTGGGTGAAGATATAATTCAAGCTTTTATGGTCAGTGAAGATGCGACACCTATTTCCGATCATATATTGCCTCCAAATTTTTAGAGCGTGCACAATGGCAGCCAACTCCAAATCGTGGGTGGGGTAATTCTGTTCATGTTTTCTCAATTGCCTAGAAGCATAAGCAATCACCTTTCCTTCTTGCATCAATACACAACCAAGACCCTGAAGTGAAGCGTCACAATACACATCAAAGCCCTTGTGAATATCTGGCATTATCAGTACAGGAGTTGTAGTTAATCTCTTCTTCAGTTCTTCAAAACTATCCTCGCACTTGGCATCCCACTTAAATTCCTTTCCCTTTTCTAACAATGAGGTGAGAGGTTTTACAATCTTCGAGAATCCTTCGATGAATCGACGGTAATAACCTGCCAATCCAAGGAAACTTCTGATCTCAGCCACATTCTTAGGCGGATTCCAATCTAGTATAGCCTTCACCTTACTCAGGTCTACTGCTATTCCACCCTCTGTGATAATATGCCCAAGGAAGGAAACTTCCTTTAGCCAAAAATCACATTTGCTGAATTTAGCATATAGCTGATGTTCTCGTAGTTTCTGCAGCACGAGTCTCAGGTGTTTTTCATGCTCGTCATCATTCTGAGAGAACACTAGAATGTCATAGATGAAAACTACCACAAACCTATCAAGGTACTCCATGAATACTTTGTTCATCAGATACATGAAGTATGCTGGTGCATTTGTCAATCCAAAGGGCATAACCGTGAACTCGTATAAACCGTATCTAGATGTGAAAGCAGTTTTGGGAATGTCTTCTAATCGGATTTTTAGCTGATGGTACCCGGATCGTAGATCGATCTTGGAGAATATTTTAGCACCTTTCATCTGATCGAACAAATCTCCAATCTTGGGTAAATGGTATTTGTTCTTGATGGTAACATCATTAAGGGGACTATAATCTATGCACATTCTTCTAGTACCATCCTTTTTATCAACAAAGAGAATGGGAGACCCCCAAGGTGACGAACTAGGTCGGATGTAACCTTTACTAAGCAACTCATCTATTTGTTTCTTTATTTCGGCCAAATCCTTACATTCATTCCATATGGTCTTTTATAAATAGGAGCAGTACCAGGTAAAAGTTCAATGCTGAATTCAATGTCGCGGTCAGGCGGCATACCTGGTAACTCATCTGGAAATACGTCGGGGTACTCATTCACAACTTTGATTTCTTCTAAGGATTTGCCCTTTGCTGAATTCACTGTTCCTTGTTCTTCGGATGAGTTATCCACTTTGAACTCAATTCCATTTCCTTGTGGGCTAGTTAAAACCACTGATCTCTTGCGACACTGAATCACTCCATCGTGTTTGCTTAACCAATCCATTCCAAGTATTACATCTATTCCCCAGGATTTTAAAACTACTAGGTCGGCTAGAAATTCTATCTCATTAAGTTTAAGGTTCACCTGTGGACATATGTGACTGGCTTTCATTTCACCGCCCGGGGAGCTAACTAGCAACGGTGTCTTCATAAGACTCACAGGCAAGCTATATTTTTCCACAAATTGGTTGGTAACAAATGAATGTGATGCTCCAGAATCGAATAAAATGGATGCGGGTTCAGAATTGACAAGGAACGTACCAAGCACGACCCCGGGAGCTTCTTGTGCCTGTTCAATCGTCACGTGGTTTACTTTCCCACGCACAAAGTTCTGTTGAGCCCTGCTACCCTGAGGAGTAGAGTTCCCAGTGCGAACCTAAGAGGATGGCTGCCCAGGCCTCTGATCATTACCATTCTGTGGAGTTTGCATTCCACGCTTGGGACAGTTGTTGGCATAATGCCCCAACTCTCCGTACTTGAAGCAACCACTAGGCTGAACTGGTGCGGTGTTTCTCACTGGTGCACCTGGGGCATTGTTCAGGCGATTTTGTTGCTGAATTGGGGCATGGGAAGTCTGGTGATGGAAGCGCTGGGGCTGTTGAGCGGAACGCTGGAATGACTGGTTCTGTTGAAAATTTCCACTATATCCTCCTGAGCGGAACTGAGGATTCTGTGGTGCATTGTAGCGGGGACGTGCATTGCTGCTAGACTGCCCTTGGGTTTTGAAACTTGCGTTTCTGCTCTCCAAGTTCTCTACGCTTGCTTTCAAGATCGATAGCCTTGTCTAACAGGGTCTGGAAGTTGGGGAAAGTGTGGCTCTGGAGCTGATAGTTTAGTGGCCCTATGAGACCATCCAGAAATCGTTCCTGCCTCTTTGGGTCAGTATCCACTTCATCTGGAGCGTATCGAGACAGTTGGGTGAACTTGTCCCGATACTCGCTGACGGACATGCTGCCCTGCTTCAGAGCGAGAAACTCCTTCTGCTTCAATTTTATTATCCTTGACGGGATGTGATGAGTACGGAAATATTCCTGGAACTCCTGCCAGGTGATAGTGTCAGCAGCGACATGTGCTACGGTGTAGGCATCCCACCAATCGGCTGCAGCACCCTCTAAGCGTCCTGAGGCGTATCAGGACCTTCTCTCGGTCATTGCACTGAGTGATGTTCAGCTTCTTATTAATAGTCTTGAGCCAATCATCAGCGTCAAGAGGATCCACTGAATGGGAGTAGGTAGGTGGATGGTGGCTCATAAACTCTTTGTGTTTGTTGACTGGTGGAGGTGGTAGAGGTCCTTGTGGTGGAGGATTGTTTTGTTGTGCCTGAAAGTTCTGGACAGTAGCAGTAAGATCCTGAATCAACTGCATCTATGCCGTGAAGAACTACTGCATTGTTGGATCCATTGCTAATCCCTGAGGTGGAGGCGGGGCGGGATTCTGTTGATTGGCGATGTGACCACGTATCACGGGCGGTACGTCCTGTCCACCTCCTGACCTGGTGTTTACCATCTGATTGTTAGAGAAAGTTATTTCAGATAAGGAGCAGTATCGATAAACATGAGTAAGAGAAGGGGCTAAGATTAAATTTAAACTTAATTATTTTATTAATGCATATGCGGCCATCACACCACAAAGCATTTCAGTCAAGCAAAGACCCAAATCAAACATGTTTTCAACCAACAATCATTATTACAACGATTACGTCCTCACAGGGACGGATCTAGCGATCTCAACTCAAGGTGGGCATCCTATCCCAGAAGACCTGTGGTAGCAAACGAAGAGCCGTAACGAAGCCTCTTGCGGGTGGTGACTCCGCAGGGAAAGGGGTCTCGTCAGGCTGGACGGGTGGCTCCCTACCATCACACTCGGCCTCCAGCTGAGCAATCCTAGCGTAGGCGTCCTTCAGCTCGCCATGGGTCTGCTCCAGCTCCGACGTAACACCTTCCAGGTCAGTGTTGAGCGCTGCCGTGACCTAGGCGAGAGTGTGGATGCGTGGGTCCTCAGAGCTGGTCAGTGGTACCACCGTCTGCTCAGTGCTACTGGTACGACGGGGGATGTGGCGGTAGTCGCTGAGGCTCAACTCCTGGTCATGCCTGAAACGAAGAGAGAACAAGGCCCTCCTGGCGGCATTGCTGACAGATGCCTAGTAGGTAGAGTGAGGTGTAGTAGAGTTGTGTGTCGTGCGCGTGATATAACCTCCTCCAGCATGGTTGCGCACCCTGATGTGGACCCTGGTCATGTAGTAGGTTCCCATCGGCGGCTCGTACCAGCTGTGGGTGACGTACATGGGGTACACGGTGTTCCCCAGCTCCAGTAGAGTGTTCCGTAGCAGCCATGGGAAGTAGCCAAGTGCCACCTCGGATGAGTGCATGATGCAGTTCGGGTCTCCCTCGCAAGGACCCTCGTAGTAGGTGTCGTCTCCCTCCTCGTTATCGTCCTCTGTCGTGTCACTATCCTCGATGTCGTCGCCGGAATCGTCCGGATCTCCTCCCGCGGCAACTGGTGCGGGATCCTCAGGAGTGACAGGAGCAGCTGGTGCGGCAGGGGTAGCTGGTGGCGGCACCTCCACCGCTGGTGGGAAAGGCAGAGCTCGCGGAGATCCCAGCTCTCCATGAGAGTACACCTCCAGGATCGCTCCATCCTCAGCCTCAACGAAGAAGTACGGGTCCTCCGGTTCCTCCTCCTCAGGCTGGACAGGAGGGGGCAGCTGCGCTCCAAACGGCTGAGTCCTAGCCATCTATGAGATGAAAACTGAACTCAGAGCAGAATAAAACAATAAAGGGGACAAAATTTTAACAAAAAGCAAATAAGATAGATTTTCATGTGTATTTAGGGGATTTTTTTGAGTGAGAGAGCTGAAATGTCTTTTTAGATAATGTCCTTATTTCGACCATTTCTATCTAAGGTTGCGTCCTACAGTCAGCATTGCTCTGATACCTTAGCGAGGAAGCTAGCGAACTCACCGAGGAGATTGAAGCAGCGGGCGACGCGACAAAGGAGGAGATCGGCGCGGGCGGATCTCCGGCGGGCGGCGGCGCTCCGGGCTTCAACGACGACGACGCTGCGCGTGAGCGAGGAGAAGCGGAGAGGAGGTGTGGGGAGAGGCGAGGCTCAGGCTCGCCTTTTATAGGGCAGAGGAGGAAGGGGAGACGGGGGCCGAGGCGGTGAGGCGCCATTAATGCCGGAGGCGGTGGAGCCCGGTGGTGGTGCCGTTTCGGGAGATGAGGGGGAGAGGCGGCTCGTGTGGGAGTGCGGCGGCGCCTTGATGGCGTAGTGGTGGAGGCGGAGGGACGCGGGGCGGCCGAGGACGGCGGGGACGGCCGGCGGCCGCGCGGCCGTGGGGAGGAAGGGGGCGGCGGGAGGTAGGGGGACGACCCCCGACAGTGGGCCCCCACCCTCGGCGGCCACGTGAGGGAGAGAGGGAGGGAGCGCTGGGCCGCGGGAGGCAGAGCTGGGCCACGCGGCGAATGGGCCGGAGAAGAAATGGGCCGGCAGTGGAAAAAGAAAAAGAGGGAGGGGAGGTGGGCCACGGGGTTGGGGAGGGAGGATGGGCTGGGCCGGCGTGGGGGAAGGGTAAGGAGTTTGTTTTGTTTTTTTCTTTTTTTCAAATCCTTTTCAAACCAATTTCAAACCTTTTTAAATCAAATCTTTTACACAAATTTTCACAAACTTTTTCACAATTATTTTTAAGACTTTTTCACAAATATTTTAAGACTTTTAAAACCACACCACAACCAAAACTCATGCATTTCAACATGATGCACAAACACTTGGATCACTCTAATTATTTAAATGATGTTTAATTTAATTAAAGGCAAATTTATTTATTAAAATTTATTAAATACTTAGAAAATAAAAAACTAAACCATGTTGCTAACAATATTTTATTGTGATGGAATTTTCGGGTGTTACAACCACATTGATGTCTTCACCATGGAAGAAGAGCCCGAACGTCCAACCTAGGACGTAAAACAAGGTGTTGATTTTTTGTAAATAGTTTTTCTTTTATTTTTCTGGAGTTTCTCGTGAAGATTTACTGGGCCAACTTTTTCTCATGGGCTGAGAGTGCTAAAAAAGGGCGGTACATCGGAGACGGGACGGGACCGGCCCCCGGAGTAGGGTGGGCCAACTGGCCCGGTCCGACCGGCCCAGGGGGGCCCGGCGGCGGTTCGCCCCGGTTTTTCCCCGATTCGCTCCTTTTCAACTTCCTTCTTTGGTCACAAAATTTTAAGGGAAGTTCGAATAAGGAAAATGTGGCTTCTAGGGTATTCTTTTTCAGACTATTTATTTGGCCGAATTGGGAGCTCGGGAACCCATCCCATCTAGCACTACTTTGCAACCACGCAGCAGCCATGGTGTCCCCAAAGAGCGTAGAATTGAAGCAAGGCACCGAGGAGCCATCGATGGAGGAGGCGAAGCGATTCGAGCTCAAGCTTCTGAAGGATCGATCAGGCGACCAGAGAGGGGGGGAGTGAATGGGAGCCGATAAAAATTCTTCTCGAAGGAGATTGAAACTCCAACAAGATGAACTCGCTTGGTCGGACCCCCAAAATCACACACTCCGCACTTCTACCTTCCGTTTGCCAAAACCACGTAGCCACTGGAGTGCTATTGGTCCTAGGAGCAAACACTACCAGCAACCTCAACACACGCACCCACGACAGCGGAAACAACTCGAAAATCGGCTGTCCAGAGGGGGAGGTTAGACCGGGTATGGGGGCGGTTAGACTGCCTCCACCAGGCAACCAAGAAATCCTCCGAAACACCTCTTCCGAGCACCAAAACACACCACGTTTTCACCAACAGAGATCTCTGGTCAGGGCCATGCTAGCTACTAGAAAATCTTGGCGAAAACCAAAACTCCACCCAGGGGCCTAGGGGCGGTTAGACCGGCTACCAGGGGTGGTCTAACCTCCTGTACCCAGCAACGAACTCCAAACAAGAACTCCTAGCAAACGGCACGAGAACGACCCGAAATTTCACCCAGACGCTCCTCTGATCAAGACGAACAAACTCACAGAGGAAAATCCGGCGAAACAGAACTTCGACCCGGAAGGCCCAGGGCGGTTAGACCGCCCCCACCAGGCGGTTAGACCGCCCCTTCCAGAAAACCAACCCGCGGGTCAAACCTCAACTTCCTCACGCCCCATCTCCCGAATCATTCCACGGATTGCAGCGAAACTTCGGGAATAGCTGGGTTACCTCCTGGGCAACCTCTACCTCAAAGGAATCGACCCGAATCGCTCACAATCAAGAGGAATCGAAGAAATCGCCTCTCTAGGTCAAGAACTCGCCCAACTCGAAAAACCGCCAAATCGAGTCCGATTCAAGAGAGATTTGGGGGCAAAGTCACCAGCCAAAGAGGCACAAGATCCTCATACGTGACACCCACCAAAAACCCCAAGAAATCGTCCTCAAAACTCCGCCAACAAAGAGCTCCGAAAATCAACACAAAGAAGGACGGGAAAAACACTTCTCAACCTTGAGGAACAACGCCGAACCATCTATACATACCATGAAGGTTCGTACAAGGTCTAGCTTGCCACCCAAACATCCATCCCTCTCTCTAGATCTCACATGAAGCTCTCAAGCTAGTCCTAGGAAAAACTAGGGAAAATAAGAACGAAAATGGAAAAACAAATGAGCTAGGGTTCAAGAGTTGGCTGCCATCCATCCCCTCAAAGAGTATATATGGAGGCACCCAAAAGACTAAACTACCCTTACTTAAAACTAGGGATACAGGCCTCTCAAGGGCGAATTTGGAAGTCTTCAGATTTTCTTCATCGGACAGATGCCCGGCGACCGCAACCTGCTTAGCCTCGACGCAAGCCTTGCGATCCCGACGCGTGTCCTCCGCTTCGAAGCATCTCGACGCTAGCGACCAGGGCGGTTAGACTGCCCCCCAGGGCGGTTAGACCGGCCAGGGCAATCTGACCGGCCCAGGCGGTCTGACCGCCCCTCCTGGGCGGTTGAACCGGCCTGGGTGGTTGCACCTCCTCGTCGAGTCTTCGGTCTCGGTTTTGTGGCTCAACCGAGTAACCCAGTGGTTTTCTGGTGAACCACTGCAAACCCCGCGAACTCGGTGTAGCCTCCGCCAATCTCCACTCATGACTTGGCTCCCACGTAGTCCCGGCTCGACCTTGGTTTTGAGGCTCTACCAAAAAACCGTCCACGACTTCATCTTGCTGTTCATGCCACCATGCGGCCCGCACTTGACCCCGCTGGCCACCGGGTCCCTCGAACGAAGCCTACTTGTCTTCTCCACACCTAGAAGCCTCACCAGCAACGACCTTTCGCGCTTGTTCTTCACCTGCACCAACACGAGTCAAGCCGCAACCTGCACCTGTAATACTTAGCCAAGAATCAGACCACACAACGTTGTCAATCACTCATCACACAAGGAATCGACCATCCACCGGTCCTCGAACCACACATGGTCCTCAATCTCCACCTTGATGAGTGCATTGACAACACCCACATGAAGTAACAAGAGAGAAAAGAAAAAGAAAAGAAATGAACAAAAAGAAACTCCAACAAGCGATCGAAAGCCAAACAAAGGCAAAGAGCAAGATCACTTGAAGAAGACAAGTCTCGGACCCCTTAGGCAAGGGCAACGGCTCGAAACATCCGAGACAAAGCAAAGCTCAAGCAAAGAGCGCAAACCACCGAATCAAAGCTCGAAAACCACAAAGAGCTCCCCCTGCACACATGCAAGCTCCCCCTGAACCAATGCACCTCCCCCTGGACGAATGCATGCAAATCACTTGAAAACAGGGTAGCTGCAACAACTTCAGCTCACACCGGTCAGACCGGTCACCACCACCGGTCAGACCGGTGCCCAACATGTGCACAGGACCAGCACTCTGACCGATGAGACCGGTGACCTCGACCGGTCAGACCGGTGCACACCAGAGCCCAGAAATGGCTCGAAATCACCTGAAAACCTTCTAAATGCATCCAGCAAGCCATTTCAAGCTCAAACTTCTCCCCCTTGTTGCAATGCATGAATCAAGCCAAAAATGCAAAACTTTCAACCTAGAGCTTCTCAAATAGACAAAATTCAACAAAGGATGCTACACATGTCCAAATGAGCAAGTTAGATACTCTATGG
Source organism: Cenchrus americanus (assembly GCA_947561735.1). Classification (NCBI taxonomy): domain Eukaryota; kingdom Viridiplantae; phylum Streptophyta; class Magnoliopsida; order Poales; family Poaceae; genus Cenchrus; species Cenchrus americanus. The sequence continues at coordinate 202,711,185 of OX387240.1, forward strand.
CTTCGTATCGATCTCAACTACATGATTATCAAGTTTCACAACCATTGGACGAAGCTAAGATGGATTTGGGCAATTTTGCGAAAAACATGCGTCTCATGAGCAAAGTCCTAAACATGATCAAAACATATCAAAATGGCAAAGCTACACAAACTTCATGCTAGGACAGCCATTCTAATCATAAGACCATCACAAACACCCACAAGCACCTCATGTCATGTCAAAGCCACCGAGCCATGTGCCTACTTCTATGTATGAGACTTTTCATTGGTAGGCATCATGCAACGGTTTAGCACCCAAAGTAAAATAAATTCAGCACATATGACATGGGAGCACATTTCCAAGCATTTTACATTTCATTTTCAGATTCATAATTGGTACATGAAATGTCTTTGCGACAAAAAGGAACTTATGCCCCTCCACAAGATGAAGCAAGAGGGAATCGACCCGAATCGCTTACAATATCAAAGAAGTCTCATTCAACGTCGGCGACCTAGTCCTACAACGAATCCAGAAGGCAGACGGAATGCACAAGCTATCCGCCCCTTGGGAAGGCCCCTTCATCGTCACCGAGGTGGTCAGCCCATACACGTATCGCCTCCAATGGGGCGACGGGCAAGGCGTGCCCAACCCATGAAACGTGGAACATTTGCGGCGATTCTATCCGTAGAATAAGTTTACATCAATGTACTCTTGTACCTCTAGATAAATAAAAGTCTCTTAAGTAGTCATCTGCTGTGTCTGGGTTCTACCCCCTCCTGTCATGATCTTAGCTCTCCCCCTCAACATGCTCGGGGTCTTGGCGCAAGCCAATACATGGGTCCACGACCTGGGAGCACCGACCTTACCCCTCCCCTTCGACATGCTCAGGGCTTGGCTCAAGTCAATAGAAGGGTCGTCTGACCTAGGGGATACTAACTACTTCTTCCCCTCATAGCTGCAGTGAACTTGCTTGAAGAAGACAGGTTGCAAAACCTAAAAGTCCACTCCCACCTACAAGACGATTACTCATACGCCTCCCTGCTAAGCTATGATAATCATTCAAGACAAATTCAAGACATCCAGTACAAGCAACCAAGTTTGCAAAAGGCATGAGCCGAAGGTAACACTTTTAAATATATACATCATGACAGGAGAGTGGTACAACTCCGACCTACGACTACTCCGCCCCGTCATCATCATCAGTGTCCTCTCCGCCTTTGCCGAAGTCGATCTCTTCCGCGACAGAGAAGGCAGCGTTTCCGGCCTGATCCATTAAAGCCTTAAGGTCTTTCAACCTATCTGGCTCTCTCTCGACCTTGGCCATGTTAACGTCCGGATGATGCGACTTAACACGAACAAGGGCATTGATCGCTCCTGTCAAGCTGGCTGCCCTCAGAGAATCAATGAGATGCTTAGGCGCCTCAGAGAGACGGTCCAGTACCGGCCCCGCTCCGCCTCCATGCTATCAGTCTCCACCAGGTCCACAAGATAATGAGCGGCCTCCATCACCTCGGCGAGCTCCACCTCTTTCCCTGCGATGATCACTTGGTCATCTTGTATGGCTTTCAACGCTACCTCGAGACTGACCTCAAGGTCCTTTCGAGCCTTTCTTTCGTACGCTAGCTTCGCAGCAATGGCCTCCTCGCTATCTACGGTACCTTTGAGCACCTCCTTGAGGACGTCAGCGCCCGCATCAGCTTCCTGCAAGTTTGTCTCCAGGCTCTGGACCTTCTCCTGACCGCCTTCAGCTCCCGCTTGAGAGCCTCTATCTGCTGATGAAAGTCTGCAACAAACACACGAGGTCACCAGGACCAGAAGGCATAAATCATAAACAGGGTCGGCCACGAAAAGCGGAATTTCTTACCATGATGGGTCGAGTTGAGCAGGGCGTCCGCATCCACGACCTTGCGCTTCTCCTCCTTTAGCTCGTCCTCGAGCTTCTTCCTCGCCACCTCAGAGTTCTGGAGGTCCCATTCAAGACCCTTTATGCGTTGCTCATTGGCGACGACATTTTGACACTGCTCCGACCTAGCCTTAGCTCGATTAGACAGTGACTGCAGTGACGTAACCAACTCGTCAGTCTGAACGGAACGCTACTGCAAAAGAAGCATTGAAGAATGAAGAAACATACGTTAAAGGCATTGTTGAACATCTTTAGGCCCAGCTCGGCCCGATGGCAGTCCTCCTGGTCAGCAAGTATCTCCGCTGCCCAGGGGGTCCCCATCCAATTGATCTCTGGGCCCCGTCCGCTTGGTGATGACGATGATCCTGCCGCCGGGGCTAAGGCTGCAAAGGGGTAACCGTTAGGTGCACCTCCGAACCTCCTTAGTTCAATTATTTGAACTACTTCTTCAAAATTGAGCTGAAGTAGTGCAAATAATTGAACTAAAGAGGTTCGGAGGTGCACCACATCATATTCAATTTGCACCCCTAGCCGGGGCATCCTTGGTCGCAGGAACATCCTCCGGCTGCTTGGACTGCACCGGATCTGCAACACGTGTGTGGGGCGCCGTGGTCACAACGACGTGCACCGACACCGACGCATCACCGCCGCCAGACGGAAGGCCCGACCTCGCCACCTCGCCAGTAGAGTCTTGGGTCTCGACCTCTGGCTCCATCGACCTCATCCGAGATGATGATTGCTCGGCAGCCGATGAAGCTGGCGGCCGGGACTCCGTTCTACACCAACAAAACGACATCAGCATCTTCTCTACGACTCAGAACACACTACTTAAAAAAGAGCCACGACAACTTACATTAAACGCGACTTCGCCAGAAGTTGCCGACCACGCTTAACCGCGGGCGCGCCAACCTGAGCGGCTGCAGCAGCCCGCTGCGCCTCCAAGGCGCGACGAAGCGTCTCATCCTCCGTCATAGCTTGCAATTCCCGACGACGCTTCGTCGCGGGACTCGGCGACCTACTCCGCGGAGGGACATCATCACCCCACAGCTCGTCGGTGATCTCGTCCTCCTCTTCCACAGGGATCTCCACGGAGGCTGGGATGAGAATCACTGGGGGAGTCATGTTCCCCCTCTTTCTTTTATTGTCGGCCTTCGCATCCCACGCCTGCTCAGCCTGGGCAGCAGCCTTCGAGGCTGGGATCTTCGCCGTCGCCGCCCGCGTCCTCCGACCTGGCGGGGCGCTCGCCTCGGATGTCGCCTCTGCTCCCCCATGACCTTCCTTGTCGCTGTCGTTGTCGGCCTCCACCGATGAGTCTGACATAGCCCTCCAGCACCTCGGGCCCTGGACCCGCGTGGTGCTCCGGCCTTAACTTTCGCTGCGCCTCTTGCCCGGTAGGGAGAGGAGCAGGGAACCAGAAATTCATCGCCCGCGCCTGCATCAACACAAACAAACACAATGACATCATCATCTCTATGAACGACCTAAATAACAATTCATGGTCAGATACATAAAATCTATGTACTCACCGGGTCCGCGGGTCGCTTCAAGGAATACGCCTTGGGACAATTCTTGTTCCACGGGCACCCGGTGTACATCGTACCCACTCGGGTCGTCATCTCCTCTCGAGAAATCTTGCGGTCGACCTTCCGGGTGGGGTCAGTCTGGCCCCAATACTCAAATACCGGCTGTACCCGATCCTTGATCGGCTGTATCATCCGGCGGCAGAACGACATCGCCATCGCGCCTCCCATCAAGTCTCCTTAAGGGCGGTGATGTCATCCAGCAGCTCCTGAATGCTTTCGATCTCGCGCGAAGAGAGATCCAACGTCCACTTGTTGATCTTCTCAGGCCCGAAACCGGTCCTCTTTGGGAGCACCGGATCCTTCTCGGCGACGTAGAACCAGTTCGACCTCCACTTGGTGTTGCTGTTGGTTAGCTCCATGTCAATCCACTGAAGCTTCAGCTTCGACCTCAGGCAGAACATCACCGACCCTACGACACCGGCGTGTTTCCCCGTGCTCTTCACTTGGAAAAAATACCGCCATAGCAAGAAATTCGGCGGTATCCCCAGGAACGCCTCGCACAGGTGGATGAAGGTGCGGACTAAAGCAATGGAATTGGGGACGAGATGTACCAATTCCAGGCGATAGTAGTGCAGCAGCTTGCGAAAGAAGTCGCCGACCGGCAGACTAAATCCGCACTCGAAGTACGACGTGAAGACGACGCGCTCCTTGTCATCCTCCGACGGGAATGCCTCGCCGGCGGGAGCCTTCCACCCATACGCCGCTTCAAACCCGATAAGCCCGTGCTTCTCCAGCGCCAGCAGTTTCTCCTTCGTCACCGTCGACGGCACCCACACCGTGTCCGGGGACGGGATCTAAGGAGTAGCGGCCGCCATCGCGCTAGTGGTGGTCGACCTGGATCTAAAAGTGACCAAAGTCTTCACTCGCATACGGAGCAGCTAAGCGAATGGGCGGCGGAGCCGGTGCGCGGTCTGCTACAGACGGCGGCGGTGGCGGCTGGAATGCGCGAGAAGAAGGTGTGGAAATCGCGGCGGCAAGGGAGGACTAACTGGTAAAGGAGCGAGGAGGAAGAAGATTGGGTGGGGACCACATCCCCCCCACTGCCCCCCTTATATAAGCTTCGGCACCAACGGTCCATTGCGGGTCTTCCCGCGGAAGAAACGGGCTCTAACGGATACTCGCCGTCAAGTTTGCCGGCCTCCCGGGCGCAACGGCTCCTTCCCCCGTCAATCCCGCGAGTTTATCTCGCCGGATCCCCCGCCGCCGATGGCTAGCTCTCCCCAACGGATAACTCCACACCAGAGACTGTTGAGTCCAGGTCGTAACCTGGCGCTCGCAACACGACATCCCGACTAACGCCGTCGACCTCCTTGAGGTCGACAAGCCCCCTTCATACATCGGTTTAGGTCTTTGATGAATCAGTTCTTCAAAACAACCTTTACAAGACAGAAGAGAGCAAGCATTACATCCAAAACAAGAAGATATGCAGGCCTGTGACATCATTGGATCCAGAACCTGTTACAAGATACAAATGTATTCAAAGACCCGATCTACCTAGAGCAATTCTTGCAGTGTACCCTGCTATAGCAGCGCACATCGCAAGACTTCTTCTAGCTTCCGGTCCTTGATGGTGGCCTTGCCGTAAACGCAAACACGTTGCTTCACGTATGGTCCTGTACCATGCACCTGACTTCTGCATGTAGATGCAGGCTTGCTCTTCGGCGCGTGTAGGAGCTTCTCGACAAGCACCTCATGCTTACCAAGAGACTGCAACATCACTTCGACCACCAACAGCATCACTTCCAATCTCTGCTACATTTCTCGATGAGGCATGGTACAAAGAGTTGTTGTGTTGTTTTCATCTCACAAGAGTTCTTCTAGCCCCAAGCTTCTACTCCTAACCAACTCAAGATCTAGTGGTCGGTCGCATGCCCATGGCATAACTGAAACTCTTCTCTGTGGCCTCATGGCTCAGCAGCGCTCGATGCTTGCCTTCTTCAGACTCAAAAGCGCTATTTATAGTCGCGACCAGGCCTCTGCCGGCTGATATAATGGTGACACTGTCCTCACGTGATGGGAGGGCCATTGTGGCGCATGATTAAAGGCAACATCTCCTTTTCTGACTCACAACACCCTTGTCGTTGGTGCGCCTGCGGCGCCAGAGACTTCACATGGCTACAATGTGCCCCTGAAATCCATGAACAGTTTGTCGTTTCTGGTTGGCAAGAGCATCATCGACCACTGTTGACCCGTGACCTCGCAGTCTACACATTAAGAGTTTGGCTCCGCGCCAGAAGGCCCTGCGCCTCTATTTATTCGCAAGATGACGTCGACACTAAGCTAAAACACACCTTCTACAGCTCTGCATCTTCATTGCACCTGCTAGGCTCTACGTCCTTATACACCCGCTAGGCTCTGCATGTAAACGGACTTATCCAATCAACCTATATTCTCGTTCCCTGAGCAGAATGGTCGTAGGTTCGATTGAAGACGTCCCAGGGTGGGCGTGCCTTCCTGCTCTACCAGATCCGTCTGGGCGCTCGACGTCACACGCTTCACAACTACCACTTCTCGTCGGGCCCCTGTGGTCGGTGAGCTTATCACCAAGGTTGTATACCCGGGTGTTATAGCTCCGCTAGGCGGTTAGCAGCTATGCTGGTCGTCTAGGCACCATAATGACCTCCTCGACGTCGACGCGCCGTAACACTTAGGTACTGCGTTACCTTGCTGATCACAACGGCCCCACCGACCTAGTCAGGCGTCATGCATAACTCAAGGTCGGTGTGCTATCACGCTCTACCAGATCATTCTGGACACCTATAATTCTACACGACGACATGAAGGCCTCTCTGTGAGGTTCATGCCTTTCGGATTCATCAAATATTCTCTAGTACCTGCTTTCGACCTACATATCTCCGACGTTGGCACGCCTATTAAACCTCCTCGAGGTCAGCTCTACCAGACTACATGGCAGCTATGTCGTGGGGTCTGGGTGCCCCCATTGCATCGCTACCTGCAATAACTACTTCGTGCATTATCTTCAATACTCCACCGGATATTCTCGGATACTGGGTATGTGTTGTACAAACGACTCAGGTCGACACACATCCCATCATACCAACATGCCTCTTTATTTACATGATGAGAAGCTACAGCAAAGGTCGACGCTAGGTCAATTACAAAGTACAAACATATTTGTCCCCATCAAGGAGACAATGGCACCTTTCTCCCTCTTTGGCAGAATGTTGGCTCGTTGCTGCGACCTGAAGACTACGTCGCAAGCTTTCTTTTCGCTTCCGGCCATTCAAGGAATTAAAGGCACCGCAATGGAGGAGCCCCATAACATCAACCTCTTCGGTTCCAGCGCCAGCAGACCCTTCATCTACAATCAAACTCACTGGGATCAAGCTCGAGTCTACTGGGCTCAGGAGAAGAGGCCGATATAGCAACCTCTGTGAAGAACATCCTTGCTCCAGGGCAGAAGTAGTGGAGATCCACCACAACCACCCCACGGCGGACCAACGACAGGGACCAACGCGAGATTGGGCCTCTGGCGATTCCGCCGTTCAATGATGAGGAAACAAGGGATAAAGTCCTTCACTATTCGCAAGCATTCTTTTAGCCTCTACATCTCTACGTACGCTACTTGAGGATCTGGAGGACGGACGCAAGTCCATGGCGATAACGTACTTCTACAACAAGACTCCATGACTTTGAAGTTGTGGTTTGCCTTCCGAGGTGCGCCACTATTTATAGTCACTTATGAAGGTGTGGATGCTTATCCATTTGCACTGTACGTGCGTGGAGCACGTGGTATGGTCCACATGCAAAAAGACGGCGCACCTGTCCCCGATCTGTCACCACCCGACGCGCCTTGTCTGATTGCAGGAGGTCTGTGCTCCCGTGACTCCACAACCCACCTCAACCGTCGCTATCAGTAGCCCTGGCTCCTGATAGACCCTGACATACCGACGTCAACAGTCCTGACTGTTGACAGCTTCTGCATCAACTGCACCAATGCCACATTGTCCTATCAACCCCATGGTTCCGACCATGCGGCAGATGTCTTCGAGACTTTTCTTTTCTTCTTGGACCATCGAACCGATGTCTTAATCGCTTTGATGCTCGAATACTACTCTACGAGTGCGTCTTCGTCGCCCTCTTTTTTTCTTCGTCGTCCCGACCTGCTGGGAAACCAGCTTTTCCCAAACAAGTCGCTACTCGACCTACATTTTTCTTCTCTTTCTTTTTGGATCATCATACCGGCCATCCTGCCCGCCACGATGCTCGGATACATCTTCGATGCCCTCTAAATTTTTCATTGTCGCTTCGATCTATTGGAAGCCTGCTTCCTATAGGTCGTCACTCGACCTCCCTTCGTCCGGAAAGATTCAAACAGGTCGGCTGCTAAGCTGATCTATTTTTTCTTTTTGGACCGACGTGCACGCTATTCGACCTGCCGATAGCCCTACGACTTTGTCAAAGACCTCTCTAAGGTCGCTACGCCTACACATCGCTCAAGGGCTTGTGAGACATGGGTACCCCTGGGTCCCCACCGACCAGGCCACGCCCGTCCCCGACAAGTGGGTCTGACCTACCAAAGGGGGAAGCCGACCTGACATTGGGCCCAACCGACCTAGTTAGTGGCCCGCACGACCTCCTGGAGACCTTCTAGAAGACCTTATCCGGAGAGAAGACGTCTTGGCGTGCAAGTCAAGGCAGACCTGACGATACAAGGTAACCCGGATATACTTCCATGTTGTAACCGACTAGGTTTAGGTCTCCTGATCGTAACCGACCAGGAGTCTGGCGCCGACCTTGTCCGCTGGCCAATATAAGGTGGACGAGGGTGACCCCTTGTAACATTGATCTCACACCATCCTCAAGCAATCCAAGCCGAAGAACTGGACGTAGGGTTTTACTCTCCGGAGGCCCGAACCAGTATAAACTCGTCGTGTTCCGTGTGCTCTTGCATAACCATCGAGTGCTTAGCCTAGATCCCCCCCACTCTCCGAACAAATAAACCTTAGGGATTAACACCCCCTAAGGGTTGTGCAGATCTAACCATCTGACACCGTGCCGCACCGGTTAGACCAGTGCCTCTGACCGGTCAGGCGAGGACTTCGACGAGCTCCCTGTTTCTACTCCCACGCGATCTAGCGCACATGTGTGTTGACCAGAAAAGCGTCAACAGGAAGCCAAAGCAAGTCCTTTCTTTAGCTAACAAGTTTATGGTCGATAAAGTAATTATCATCCTTAGGAGCAATACATGGACAATGCATTGTTAATCATTGTCTTTAGCCAATTTTGACTATTGTAGATCATAGATGTTTTATGACATGCAAGCTTCGCCATAAAACAAGAGGTATACATTGACACCCGAAATTGGTAGGTATGGTATGATGGCATGACGCACGGCACGACCCAACCGGGTTAATGATGGGTCGGGCCAGCATGGCCCGGTATGACAGGGCCAAGAATGGGCCACTGTTGTGGCGGCACGAGCAAGACCTTCTTAATTGGATGGCACGATTTGGCTCGCTATATCTTTGCTCACCCATTGAAAAGGCATGATTTTGATTATTTGAACATAATACACATATGTATATCATTATATGACATGTTTCTAGGTATCACTATATATAGGTGAAAAATCATCAAAATTCTATATGTACATGTTATATGTATTTATGAATCCAATATATCATGAGTTTGGAGATTTTTTTGTTTAATGGGCCAATGGGCGGCCTGACCCACCTAGCATGGCAGTTGGATGGGTCTGAGCCAAGGATGTGGCACGTGGGCCGATATGACCTAGCCCGCTACTATGACCGAGCCAATGTAGGTCAAGCCTAAACAGATGGATCCAAGCGATCAAATCGAGATCGCCTGTTTGGCTAGGTATATCAACTAGACCATACTGATGGATCCAAGCAGTAAGATCGAGATCCACCTATAAATTTGTGAAGTATTTTTGCACAAGATTTGTTAAGGTTTCAACTCAATTCGAGGTCACCCTATAAATATGAAAAGCCACAACCAATTGTAGGCATCCAATCGATTAAAACCACATCTTTCATCTTTTTTGTCTTTTCTCTTTACCCCTTTTCAAATCTATTAGGTTCCTTCTCCATCTCGTCGTCAATTGAGAGCATTCTAAGTGACCTCGTGACCCTACGTGTGCATGCTCCGATAGGATCATTGCCAAATGAGCGTTCGAAGACCTACCACCGATTCACCCCGACAAAACCAATCTGACCAGCTTGCATCACCAGTCTAACCAGCCTGCGTGGGAGGTGCTGCAGCAAGCACCTACCATGTGTTGGTCCCTGTCATTAAGCTAACTTCTTCCTCTTTGACTGTCATTCCCCCTTACCTTCTGTCAGTCTCATATTATTGCATCAGGTTCAACATCACATTTCACCATGGTATCCCGCTTCATACTACCACATGGCTACATATCCCATCGTGGGGGTAACCTAGTGAATAGCATACATAGAGTTTCATCGATTTAGTTAGAATATACCCAGGTCAGGTTTATTTATCAAGACTAAGCTACAGCAGAAAAAGGTTCGCTACAACCGAGTTATCCTGCAGTGTACCGCAACAGCAATAGCATGAGAAAGATGATCTTAAGGAACTACAGTCCAGAAATCAGTTGCATGATTTGCCCAAAAAAAAAGTTGCTTCACACAACTGCTCTTCTCAGAAGAACGTGGTTAATCAAGATGATGAAACAGTGATTAAGTGGTCTGATAGTTAGCGAGCAAAATGGAACGAGGTACAGTGCATCTCAACCATATCTGGTTTCGGTGCTCCCCCTGATAGAAACACCTGCACACCCACAAAAAAGACATATTAAGAAAAATAATAAATGATCGATGTTGGCGTAAGTCTTTCAAAAATAAAGATGTTGATGGATGGGAAAAAAAAAGCAGGTCATTAATATTTTCCAAATTCATTAAAGCTCTACTCTAGCAAGTATCAGCAGTAAGACAGAGCATGGTAACAAACCACCATCATAAGAAACTATGTGTGAACATAATTATTACTCCGTTAAAACTATGTTGATTGCATTGTAGAAATGCACCCATATTTTTATGGTTCTAGAATGCATCAGTGATGTATTCTTATCTTTTGAATCTACTACATGCCCCACTCCTGCAATATAATTTCCTATCACACCGCTCCTGAAATCCAAACTGTAGTCATTGTTGGTGTATATAGTGTGTTAGGCTATAGTCTCATGTACTACTATTACATAGCCCACCCTTCTAGGATTGGAGTAATATACACATAATTATTCCCTCCTACTTCCCTCCCCTGCCCCGACACACCTCCCATGGCAGCACCCCATGGCGCCCGACCTCCTCCCGCTGCTCTCCCCCGCACGAGCGCCCTTCCCTGCCTCCGGCTTCCTGCAGCTCCCCACGCTGGGACTGAGCCCCTCGGCCGCGGATACCGCAGGTGGCCACCTCCCTGCTCCGCTGCAGCGGCTCTGCCCTCCCTCGTGCCCTTTCCCTATCGCGCGTCCTCCCCGTGGACAACACCGCCATCGACACTGCCCTCGTGGCTGCCCTGGCCGAGGCCCAGACTGCCGTCGTGCTTGGACAGGCTCCGCCCCTCGCCGCGCCTCCTCTCCCGACATCCCTCGTTGCGCCGTCCGCGGCCGGTGCCACGGGGCACGCCGTGGGCGTGGAAGCCCCCTCCGCTCCGCCCGCGGGAGCTGCTGCTCCGCCTCCTCTGTGTCCTGCCGGAGCCTCCTCTACCGCCAGCGCAACGGCTGATGAGGCCCTCCTCACCACCAAGCCTGCGGCTTCAGCAGCCCAGAAGCGGGCCCGTGCGGCTGCCCTCGCTTGGGCATTTGAGCGTGTCGTGGCCGATACTTTTGCTCGCCAGGTCGACAAGGCGGGTGTTACTCCCTTCGCGCCGACTCTGCCCACTCAGCCCAACCAGCCTCCGACCTGGCCTGGAAGGGTGGGATCAGGCCACTCTGACGTAGTCATTCAGCACCATGGGAGTGACTCCTCCTGTCCGCACCAAGTCGATTGCTGACTTGGGGGCTTCTTACCACACCACCCCTGATGCTAGCATTCTCTCTTGTGTTTGCTCCCCTCATCCTTCTTATCCTTCTTCGATCATGGTTGGTGACGGGTCTTGTCTTCCTATCACCTCCATGGGTTCTGCTCCTGGTCCATTTCGTCTTCTCGATGTTCTCATTGCTCCTCAGATGATTCATAACCTTCTTTTCACCTGTTGAATTCGACTCTTCTGGCCTGACTGTGAAGGATTCTGCTTCTGGACGTCCGTTCCTCCGTTGTGATAGCTCGGGACCCCTTTTACACCCTTCGCCTTCCTGGTTCCACTATACCACCTTCGCCTTCTTCTCCGTCTACTACTTTCGCCACAACTCCCTCTTCTACTACCTGGCACCGCAGACTTGGTCACCCCGACCGCGACGATTTGGCTCAACTTAGTTGTAGTGCACATCTTCCTTGCACTCGTGCTCCTGATGAGCATCTCTGCCATGCGTGCCAGTTGGGTCGCCATGTTCGCCTTCCTTTTTCTTGTTCTTCTTCGCGTGCGACGCACGCCTTTGATCTTGTTCACCGTGACCTGTGGACTTCTCCTGTTCCCAGTATGTCTGGCTTAAGTACTACCTGGTAGTGGTCGATGATTTCTCACTACTCTTGGACTTTCCCTCTACGTGCCAAGTCCGAGACGTTTCCCACCCTCCTAACTTCATTGCCTAGGTGTCCACTCAGTTCGGCCTCACCATTAAGGCCGTCTAGTGTGACAACAGGCGTGAGTTCGATAACAACACCTCCCGCTCCTCTCGCTCATGGTGTTCAGTTGCGCATGTCTTGTCCGTACACTTCTCCCAGAACGGCATGGTTGAGCGCATGACTCGCACCACGAACGATGTCATGCGTACTCTTCTGATTCAGACCTCTCTGCCTCCTCGTTTCTGGGCGAAGGGTCTCCACACCACCACCTACGTCCTCAACTGTCTTCCTTCCACTGCTTGTCCTGTCCTGCTCCGACTCCTCACCACACTCTCTTTGGTACCCCTCCCAGCTACGATCACCTTCGTGTCTTCGATTGTGCATGTTACCCTAACACCGCCGCCACTGCTCCTCACAAGTTGGCGCCCCGTTCGACATGTTGTGTGTTTCTTGGTTATACTCCCCTCACTTCTCGTCAAGTCCTCATCTCCCGACATGTGTTTGACGAGTCGGATTTCCCTGCTCCACCTTCTCTACACCTTCTTTTGACCCTAAGCTGACGTCTCTGTTCTTTGACCCGGTGGTTCAACCACCTGTTTCTGTTTTTCCCTTTCCCGTATGTTTCCCCAGGGCACCACCATCTCCGGTGTCCTCTCCCGCACCATGCGCGGCACCAGTGCCTCCTCCCGCGCCACGCGCGACCTCGGTGCCCTCTGCAACACCACGCACGACCCCGACACCGACGCAGGTTCCCTCACTGGCTCCTATGCCCACGGACTATGCGCCTCCTGTGAGTTAAGTCTACGGGCGTCGCTCAACAACTCCACCTCCACCACCACCTTGGCCGGACCCGTCACCTCCTCCCGCGCCACGTGCGACCTCAACACCGACACAGGCTCCTCCGACTCCAACCCCGAAGGTGCCCATGGACTATGTGCCTCCTGTGCGCCACGTCTACAAGCACCGCTTGACGGCTCCGCCTCCACCACCACCTTCACCGGAGTCGTCCCTACCTCCACTGCAGCCGTCACCACCTCCACCTCCACCGCGTGTGGAGCCAGCGGTGTACCACCCGCCAATCATCCATAAGGATCCTTGTCATACTCATCCCATGATGACTCGGCAGGCGGCTGGAGTTCTTCGGCCCGCGACTCTCCGCCACCGAGGGAGCGTCGCAGATCTCTCCAGTACCCTCTTCTGTCCGCGAGGCCCTAACGAATCCTCACTGGCGCCACATCCGTCTGGTTGCAATGTGGTGACTGGCAAGTGGATCTGGACAATCAAGCGTCGAGCTGATGGTACTTTGGAACGTTACAAGCTCGCTGGGTTCTCCGTGGTTCCAACACGCCCTGGTGTGGACTATGATGAGACCTTCAGTCCGGTGGTGAAGCTTGCTACATTTCGCACGGTTCTCTCACTTGCTCTTTATCGATGGTGGCATGTGCACCAGCTAGATGTGAAGAATGCTTTTCTCCACGACATTTTGGCAGAGACTGTCTGCTACAGCCAGCCAGCAGGTTTTGTGGGTTCCAGTCGTCCGGATCTGGTATGTCAACTCAACAAGTCTCTGTATGGTCTGAAGAAGGCTCCTCGGGCTTGGTACTCTCGATTCGCCACATTCTTACTGTCGTTGGGGTTCGTCGAGGCCAAGTCTGACACTTCTCTGTTTGTATATCACCATGCGGATAGGGTTGCCTACCTCCTGCTCTATGTGGATGATATTGTTTGGACAGCCTCCAGTCCACAGTTGCTTCAGCGGATTATCCTGGAGCGGGCTGGGATGATTGATTGCAAGCCTTGTTCCACTCCTGTCGACACTCAGGCAAAGTTGTCCGTTGGGTGATTTCGTGGCTGATCCTACTGCGAGTCTTGCTGGAGCCTTGCAGTACCTCACTTTCACCTAGCAGGACATCACATGTGTCGTACAGCAGGTCTGTCTTCATATGCATGATCCGCGGGAGTCACATCTTGCTGCGCTGAAGCGCCTTCTCCACTACGTTCGTGGCACAGTTGACCTCGATCTGTTTCTTCACCCATCCTCTCCTGCTGAGTTGGTTGTCTACACCGACACTAACTGGGCTGGCTGTCCGGATACTCACTGCTCCACCTCCGCCTATGCCGTGTTCCTGGGCGGCAACCTTGTCTCCTGGTCGTCCAAGCGACAGACAGTTGTCTTCCGCTCCAGTGCCGAGGCAGAGTATCGTGTCGTTGCTAACGGCGTGGCAGAGATGTGATGGCTTCGACAGCTCTTGGCTAAGCTCACAGCCCGCTCGTCTACTGCAACAATGTCAACGTCGTGTACCTCCCAACCAACCCAGTTCAACAACAGCAGACGAAGCATGTCGAGATTGATTTGCACTTTGTTCATGACCGGGTTGCTATTGACGATGTTCGGGTTCTTCATATCCCGACCACCTCCCAATTTGCCGACATCTTCACCAAGGGTCTGCCTTCCTCGACGTTCTCAGAGTTTCGCTCCAACCTCAACGTAACAGGTGGCTAGTTGTGGCTGCAGGGGGTGTGTGCTCTCGTTGTTGTCCAGACTTGAACTTCGTTGCGCCAGTAGTTTAGACTGCGGAGGTGTGTGATCTCATTATTGTCCAGTCTTGAACTCCGTTGCATCGGTAGTTCAGACTGCGGGGGAGGGGGTGTTGGTGTATATAGTGTGTTAGGCCCATGTACTACTATTACATAGCCCACCCTTCTAGGGTTGGAGTAATACACAAAATTATTCCTTCCTACAGTTGTACCCTCGGGTCTCAAACTTGACATCAGGCAGGCACCCAATAACTTGTACTTAAAAATGTGCCTTCATACGGCAACAGCTGAACAGCTTGATCAGACAGTAAAATTATTGAGTTGCATGCACTAACCAGTTCACCCAAAAACTTAAGCTGATAGGGAAAGGTGGGCAATTCACTTATACTCTCCCCCTCTGCAGCTCTCCCCCAGGCCGCATACGTGGATATTGGAGTGGGGCTGTAATTAGTTTAATTAACGCGCCCGTCAGGATTCGAACTCGAGACCTCTAGCTCTGCTACCATATTGAGTTGCATGCACTAACCAGTTCACCCAAAAGCTTAAGCTGATAGGGAAAGGTGGGCAATTCACTTATACTCCAACAAAAATGATAAAGCTTGAAGGATATTGTTGGAGGATATCTGAATTGCCTACATTTTTCTATCGGCTTAAACTTTTGGGTTGAACAAGTTGGTGCATGCAACTCAAGATGGTATCAGGGCCAAAGGTCTCAAGTTTGAATCCTGATGGGCATTATTAAATAAAATAATCATAGCCCTCTTTAATATCCACATATGGCCTGCACGTAAAGGGGAGTGTTAAATGCATTGTCCACATTTTCCTATCAACTTAAGCTTTGGTTGAACGGGTTGGTGCATGCAACTCAATATACATTAGCCATGTTAACTAGCCTTTAGTACCATTAACATTGACCACCAATTACATCAACTACCCTTTACTATACCATTAACATTTACGACCATTCCCATGTGAACAAAAACACATAGAGAAGGATTGGCTCTGGAGTATTGCAGGGGCTTGATTGCCTTAATGCCAGGAGATTAGCTGCTTAGGTTGGTCGTCCTGTTGGCTCTTAACAACCATATACTGGAAGAACCATTAGGTGTGAGTGCAAATGGGTTCTAGAAAAAAATCTATTTTGAGAAGCTGCCATTAGAAATCATTTGTGAAATTGCTAACAAATATTGCATTCCACCCCTCACATTTCTGACATAAAAAGTACATATCAAACACAAGTGTGAAATATTTCATTATCTGGTTAATAATTAGATGGGCCCACCAAATTTGCATCACATTTCTAAGCTAAAATTTTCAGGTCATGAACAAATAAATACAAAGCGTCGTACAATGTTAAACCCAAATATAGTTGCAGTTTTACTATTTATAGAAGGAAACTTCCAATTAGTGCATGAGAATTAAAGACACTAACCTTTTTAAGTGGTTGCGCAAGTATGTCGTAGTAGCGGTGTGTATAATGTCTTGTGGTCAACCAAAACTGAATGGTTGAAATAAGTAAATGGACACAACAATATTAAGCAAATCTTATCCATAACTGATTCTCCATACCTCTTGGAGATTTTCCTCCCACGAGTCGTTTGTATTACTAACAACCTGTCAAGTCAATAGTTACTAGTCTTAAAATTCACCAAAGAGAAAGCTTCATAAAGGAAAACAAATACAATGACCTTTAGGAGGCCTACCATTTTAAAAGCATCTTGCCAGTCAATATCCTTCATTTGCAACATTTGCTGATAATCCTGACAATAAGTCGTAGAAGAATTGAGTTAAGCTGATTTTGACAGTAAGAATATGGCTCAGGAAATTGTAGTTGATTATGGGAGTGTAGTGCACGTACACATATATAGGCAACATATCCTAGGGTTTGACTTATAGAAACATGATCAATCAATGGCACCATGACCAACCAAACATAACCTCCAATTGCCAATTCTACCAGATTTTTTACAGTATATTAGAAAATAATTATATCAAAGCATACCATTATTCCTCGAATGACAAGACATTTGTCAATGCACTGCCCAGGAAAGACTATTTTGTTGAATTGATCAATTGAATCTGAAAACAATTTATTATCCTACAAAAAAAGATATGGTCATATTTGAAATATTTAAGTGGTAAGCGAAGTACAATTATTGTACACTGATGAAAATGCAGAGGCATGAGAAGTACCCAGTCCACTCTATCATCATCAACACTGAAAAAGCCTGCTTCCTTCAGGATCTTCATCAAATTTCCAAGTTCAACCTTCATCTGAAATAGCAGAGGCAAGAGAAGTACCCAGTCCACTATCATTTCCAAGGATATAATTTGGTGCAACCTTAGAAGTTAAAATTGGTACAACACTTTGAAACTATTAGTAGACTGTGACACAAATTCGGATACAATCATACAATATATTCAAATAAAAACCCAAATTTAAAATGCTTTCTTCCCCAACATTCATTAAAAAATTTAAGTACAATTCAAAAAACTGCGGACACAAATGCACGATTACACTGACTTAGAATGCTCAGACAGTTCAAAACCAATTGATCATGTTGCTCTCATCCCACGACGATTGTCAGAATTGCATATTGTAAGTATGACATAGGTTTATTCCAAAGGTATAATACAGGTCCCAGTTAACTACGTCAAAATTTCAATCGAGGATGTCCACTTAATTTAATACTTCCACAATTTACAAGTTTCACTAAGAAAAAGAGTACAAAGCTCAAGTGTTTCATAATAATAGAAATCATGCTCAAAAAATAATAAAAAAATCATGTGTTAAGAAAATACAAAAAGTCAAGGTTGATGTGAATGTTCATCCTAAAAGAATGATACTAAGAATCTGCAGTTCAACTATTTATTTTGCTTCAAGAATTGCATAAAATCTCTCCTGATGTTAATTTTTTTTTTTTGCAAAACATAATAGTTACAAATATAGCTGGTTTTCATGATAAAACGAGATAAAAGTTTAAGGCAGGGATAATATATACCTCGTCATTTTCCAGGACAGATTTTAAGCACTCAGCATAGGAGGACATTTGATTTTTCCATTCTACAATCCTAGCCCTTCGCTATAAAAGGATTAAAACGAGTTTAACATACATGAAATATCCTCCTTTTAACAGATGAAATCAACTGTCCAAGTAAGCAGAACCTTAAAGGACATTGCAATCAGCTCATGGTTCAGTGTACCACCAAACGAACTGTTAGCCAAGTCACTAACAAGAGATTTAAAGTCATCCTGCAAGTAATTGAAGGCAAACAGTTACCAAGTAGTTGTATAATGGATACCAAACAATTAAAAAAATGTATGGAACAATACAGTGCAATGTTTATGATAAACGGATGTTAATATTTCTACCTTCAACGCAATCATACGATGATCCAATATGCCTGAAGCCAAATGATTGTCGAACTCTTCATGCAATTGTACTTGTTCTTCAATTGTAAAAAACTGGAAAAAAAAGGCTACCAACTTAATATATAATGTAAGCAATCATAAGGTGGCCAAACTAAAAGGTATAGAATTCAACAAATCAATATGTTATAGGCAAATGATGAATGAGAAAGCAATATAAACAGTACTTTTTTGTTGTAGTTTTAGATCTATGCTTTTCTTCATAGCTGTAAAAAATGTAATAAAGCATACCATATTATATGTTTACTATGTAAATAAATCTACTCATTTGGAGTCCAACGCGATTGGATTTTCCATTTTATGATTTTTCTGTGATTTACTATGATTTTCAAAACTGCTTTAGGGCGTAACTTGACCGATTTTGGAAAGTTCAAGGGGTGAGATATAGACCGTTTCATAAGTTGGGGGTTATGTAGTCCACCCCCAATATGTGGAGGGGTGATATAGACTTTTGCCTCTTTAAAAAGGATGCTTAAAAGACCATAAGCCTTCTCGAGGACAAGAAAACTACAGGTATACCATATATCATGAGACATTCTACAAAAAAAAAGAGCTAAATATTATGTGTAAAAAGTGCACCGAGGTCTGCAAAAGAAACTATAGTTCAGCTTGGTCACATTGTTCGGCCATTGCACAACACTCCCTAGCAAATATTTAACAAGAGTGAGTTACATACATATGCTTGTTCAAGTCATGCCATACGGCATTTTACATACTATGCATCAATATGCCATTATAATATTTGGCTTTTACATAAAAAATGAAGTCACACTTAGTGAGGAGCAAAAATAAGGGAGTGATGACATACCTCGAATTCTTCCTTCTTTCTCTTAATATACATACACGCATAAGGCTGCAAATGCTCCGGGAAATCATCTGGGTGTGGTGCCAGTGGCTGAAACCAGGAACAGGTGCAGTTAAACTACAAACTTCTAACAGACAACCAGAAAACAAAAGGGATTAACAGACCTCACACACTATATTCTTATCTGCTAAGGTTAATTGATGAGCTATTGTTTTCAGTAGTTCCTTGTGACCCTAGAAATTGGGAAGATTAATTAACTTGCAGCATCGAAACACAAACATAACACATGCAAAAAAAAGGAGCATAGTAAAACTTGAATATTCATGATAACCTCGCGTATCAAAGGATGAAACTGAGGTTCCCAGTAAAACAATATCGAACCATGAAAAATCTGCAAGAATAAGTATATCAAGACAGACCTCCATATTTTCATGTACAATGAAGTACTAGAGAGCCAACAAATACTCACACTAACTGCTTTTGCTGGATTACAATTCCAAATGTCATACTGTGGTTCACAGGTTGGCAGAAAACGCTTCAAAACACTATCCCAAGAATCAGTACACTGCAAGTGAAAAAGGTAAGGTTGCACCTGTCCTGGATAGCTTGCTAGAGTAAAGGACCTCGCAGGCATTTGGGTTAGGTTTCCTAGTTCTTCGATGCATACCCTCCTTTATGGGGTATGCTTTTGTGTTCTTGCATGGCCTGTGTGGTATCTTGTGTTTTGAGGTGTATTCAGAATTGTGTGAATGTGTCTGTCTATGTGTCTACTTTTTTCTTTCCTTTTGACTCTTGAGGCATAAGTTCGACTAGTTTTCCCCTTTTTGTAATAAAAAGACTCTCCTGCATTGTTCGAGAAAAAAATAAGGATCATGACCAATACCTTAACATATGGTTTAAGTGTAATAAGTCGTTCCAACCATTGAGAAATCAATTTGGTGCATTTCCAGTTGTATACGGCAGGCATCTTTCGCTTCAGAAAAAAGAAACCAAACAATCATCAGATAATAGGACTCAGCTATGTGCGTGTGGAAATCAAAGGGTATGAAGAAAACTCACCTGTAACATACAGGACAAGGTATGCAAATAAGGATGCATATAGCTGTCAATGCCATACCTCGACTTAAATTCAGGTCTCAGTTTCTCTAAAAGAATCTCTTCTTCCAAATAATTATCCTGCAAATGAGTACAACATTAGTGAAAAAAAAATACAGTTTGTTAGCAAAATGCATCATTACGGAAAGTAGTATTTCCTGATATGTATTAAGCATGAAGAATGTCTATTTTATATAAATTTGCCAGCCAACTCAAAAGGGAAATGTTAAAGTTTTCAGGACATGAAACTGATGTCATTTCCATGTTGGTGCCTTTTGTGAAGAAATCAGCATTTGAAGTATCGAGGGCAACTATTGAGAGTAACAGTTTACTACTGATACTTAAAAAAAAGGGATGCATCTACACACAACGAGCTCATGCACCTTGGCGAAGAAATGACTAACTTCCCTAATGATTCCTCCTTTCATCGGAAATGGTTGGAATTGGAAACAAATTCTAAATGTGTTGTTTGGTGTGTCCATGGAATTGGAATATGAGATTCCACACCTTTCTGAATCGTGGAATGTTAACCTAGATGAAATTCACGACTCCCAGAACGGAAACTTGATTCCATCCCGGCTCATCCCCGACCCTCAAGCACCCCCGACCGCCCAAAGCTGAGTATGTCCTCCATCGTCGTCGTCCTGCTTCCTACCACCGGAACCAGAAGAGATGCCGACCTCCTCACTCCACTCCTCTCGCCGCATCGAGCCTTCACTGCGCTTCATAACAGACGCTAGCCTTCTTCTCACTCCTCTGCTCCTCCCGCGGATGGAGAGAACCAGCTAGCAAGTCATGGGCTGGGTCTGCCCGCTCCTCTGTTGTGCCTGCTGCTACGGCGATGGCGCGATAGCGGACGCCATGGCCGACTAGTGCCGCCATGCGACACGATATGCGTCTTCGACTCCTCGTGGAGGTCGGCTTCTGCATTAAGCGGTTGCGGTAACTGCGGAGCACAACCACGGAGGACCGGCACGGCTACCTGCACACACTCGCAAAACTTTCAGCCACGAGCAAAGGTGATGTTCAGCATGGCAGCGATGAAGTCCCTAGTCGTGCTATAGCGGGGGGTTGGCGCTGAAGTCAAGTGTGGAGTCGGCAACCGGTTGTCCGACGGCGTGAAGAGCATCAGCAGCTCCATATTCTTCAACTTCCATGAAGTGGGTTTCGATGGCAACACAAGTTGAGGACGAGAGTGGAACTCATGACTTAGGAAGATGGCACGGGAAGCTTGGTTTGCGAAGTGGGTTTCGATGGCGACCCAAGTTGGCGCGGCGTTTGTTCATCTTCCATGGTGTCATGTTGCTATGTTGAACCTGGTGTCCTTCTTAAACCCATAGGCCTGGTTGCTCATCAATGACAGCTTTTGAGACAACTGGCCCAGGTTATCAAACTCCATACCAAACAACTTTTCTCGTACGGCCGGCAGCATTCCTGCAACGGCCATGTCGGCCAACTGATCATCTGGCAGATTTAACGAGAAACACATGTCTTTGACGTCCCTGAACCTCCTGAGGAACTCTAAAGGCGTCTCACTGTGCCTCTGCTTCAAAGTGGTAAGGTCGATGAGCTTCTTTTCTGTGCTACCACTGAAGTAATGAGCGTGGAATTTTCGCTCCAGCTCCCTCCACGTGTTAACTGACTGGGGAGGCAAAGAGGTAAACCACTGAAATGCGGAGCCCGTCAACGACATGGGAAAGTACCTAACCCTGAATGCCTCATCAGCTGAGGTCTCTCCAAGCTGCATCAGATAACGAGCAATGTGCTCCACTGTGCTCGTGTCATCTTGCCCAAAAAACTTCGTAAACTCCGTGGGAGGCTTCACCCTGGGCGGCAGGACCACTCTGTAATACCACTCCGGGAAGAGAGGCGTGTAGGCTGGTCCCTGCATTTTAGGTTTGAGGCCAAATTGATTTTGCATCAGATCGGCCATCTTCTGAACCAGAACGTCATCCTCCTGCACTCCTGCAGCTGCACCGTACCCCGGATTCGGGAGGGCGTCAATAGCACTATAGTCCATAACTTCGTGGTAGCCTCCACCGTACAAGTTCTTCTGCAATCTGTTGTTGGTTGGAGCAATCTTGTAGGTGGACGTGAGCGGAACTCCAAATGAACCAAACGCCATCTCCCCATACGTGGGCTGATATAGGTTCGGCTGTTGAATCGGTTGACCTGCACTGCCTTGCGGAGGTGGCTGGACTGGCTGCCCTCCTGCGGCCCGCAGAGGAGGTTAAACTGGTTGACCTCCAGCGCCTTGTGGAGGTGGCTGGATGGGTTGGCTCCCAACGCTCTGCGGGGGAGGCTGAACTGGTTGGCTTCGCAATGGTGGCTGCGTTCCTGGTTGGGCAGAGCTGGACTCTCCAATCTCCATGGAATATCCCTGAGGGGATACTCGACTGAATACTTGCTCCATCCCCGGGCCAAAGACACCCACCATCATCTGCTTGAACACACCTAGGAAAGCCCTGTGATGCTTGCTCAGCACGTCTTCCGCGGCATCTCGAAACGCTTGCATGCACTCTTCCTTCTCTTGCAGAGTTGTGGCGTCAGACTCTCCTGACAGTAAAACCCTGGGCATCTCATTTTTGAGGTACGGAACGCCACTTCTGTTCTTTTTGAATGACATCAAACATTTTTGCTGAAACTGGTCCGTAGCATCCTTTAGCTGTTGCAGCTGTTCTGGAGAGAGATCCTCGATGGCGACGTCCATAATGTCACTGATATCAGGCATCTTGACTTCGGCTGTTTGTCCCACCGAGCATGCCAAAAAGTGTGTTGACCCAAAATCTGCAGCTTACGCCAAGCACACAGCAAGCCGAACAAGCTAGCTTCACACGCGAAGAGATTCCAAGACGTGCCAGTCAATTTTTCCTGAAAATTAACAAAAGATAAAGTAGTTAAATTCCAAAGCTTGGAACTTGCCGGGTGGTACCAGACAGTTCCATATTTACGGCCATAAAGCCAAGTGAGATGACATATAACTATAAGGAGCTATCTGCCAGCAGACTAGAAACCATTCGGGAGCTTCAAAGTGCAAAACGGAACATAGCCGAACGGATGACATAAGCATGACGAAAAATCAGTCTTTATTTGAATAGAAATTGCACGTGCACGAAGCCATGACCGATCCTCCATGATAAATAACAATAAACAATAAATGAAGTAAAGCATGATTATAAACATGTAATAAACAAGCATGCATAGGCCCAAAGCACTAGTCTACCGCATGTCTAGGTACTTTAAAACCCGTCAAGCATGATGTCAAACAAATCTATCCACCGCATGATACAACTTGTTTGAAAATCACACCACTAACCACAAATAGATCTATCCACCGCATGATACGATCTATATATGGAAAGCTGAAAGCATGCAATATTTAAAGCATAACTTATAAACATGTTTCACTCGTGAAAGCATAACCGAATACGGTACCGCATGTACCCGAATCGGGTCCATGAAGAAGGAACAAACGTCGCCAAAGATGATAAATCTATCGGGTTGAATTAAAGATCTAATCCACCGGATGACTAGCTTTAAAACAACCCTAAAACCTGCATCTACCGCATGATACCTAGTTCTTTCAAGATTTACGCAAAATCAGCAAGATTGAACCCGCAACACGTAACAACCTAGATCGGTTCGGTTTCGGCTATTTGATAAACACGTGATCCACGTGCCTTTTGAAGCAAGATATGAACGTGCAATGTAAAGACCACGAAACAAGATAAAGCCGATCCAAATCAATCTAAATTGGGCAAAAGAGTGTTACATGAATTTAAACATAAAGTAAAAACTCAAAACAACACAAGGTAACTTAATGAATCTATTGGATCTTGCCAAAATCCAATACAGCCGATAACTAGCTCCAGGCTAGATCTTAGCCCACCGCATGGCTCACGATCTAGCAAGAAACCTTCTTGAACCAAGCTTGAATCTACCGCATGATACTAAGCATGGTAACAAGACTACTTGCATCATGATCTAAATCCACCGCATGATACTAGACATGATACAAGGTTGCCGATACTTACGGAGGTCGACGGATCGATGAACCCTCTCGCAAAACTCGACGACACGACAACGACTCAAAGGTTTGGCGTAAAGCCGGTTTGTTATGAGAATGTTTCGAATTCCAATTACATACATCCAGGGTCTGTATTTATACCCTGTCATGGCATGACTCCGAATGGACTACGAGCACAATATTTGATACCTAATTTATCTCTAAGCGCGATCGCTTATCCATCCATTCGTCCCTTCCGCTCGGACCACGTCATCACGTAATCCCGCAAAATCAGCGCAAACAGTTTCCTTGCCGAACGGAAGCCAATTGCCCACCGCGAGCTCCTTTGCCGAATCTTTCTGGAGAAACCTTTCTTCTTCCGGACGGATTTTTTCACCAAGCTGGGCCCACAATTCAGACTCCTTCCTGTGCCAAATTTTGGTGTTAACAATATCACACCAGAAGAGAGGGGTGGCCTGCCATATATATAGATGTACTGAGGAGAAGCCGAGTAGGCTGCAGTACATGGGGAAGCTGAATAGGCAGCAGTTACAGGAGCAGAGTAGGCTGCGGTACAAGAAGTACAACTATTTATTTCTAATACATTATCCTGATTCCCATCCCTGAATCCAGACACATAACAAGCACTCAGACACAGGTGGTACTGAGGCAGAAAGAATGGTGATCCACCAGAAGATGTTTTGTAGCCAACTAAACTAGGAGCCATATGCCTCCATGACCAATCCAACTGACATTGCGCCCATGTACCTCGCATTTGCTCAGTGACTGCCTCTGTGCCTCCATTGCGGATGTTGTAGGAGCCCACAATCATAGATGGCCTCCTCAATGTTACGAATAAGGAGAAGATGAAGACTGAACTGTATGATTGTATTGAGAGAGGCCCAAAGGGCCCAAAGAGGACACCCCAAACCCTAGACACTAGGATATTACCATACTACCCTTGACTATTATACTCTAACACCCCCTCTCAAATGCAACGTGAATGCAATGACGTTGCATTTGGAGAGTTGACACTAAGCACTAGATACTGCATAACACTATGATTACATGACATGATACATCCAAAGTCTAAATAAAAGATGTCGCCAAAGCGTGCAACTCTTGAATATGTCGACGTAGATGATCTCCTCCACAAGGGGGTACTGCCTTCACAAACCAGTACTTCGGCAAATACCACAAGTCTTCACAAACCAGTACATCAACTCCTCGAACGTGAGCCTTGCTTTGGAGAATTTGAACTTGACCATAACAGTGAGATGTGTCAAACCAGCCAAATGGAAGGAATGAGAGATCACTGCTTGCAAGACGGCAAGCAGGAGGATGTCTGTTGATGACGACGAATAGACAGCCATTGATCATGACGTGGAGCAAAACAGCTCCGAAAGGGACCAAGAGGGCAAATCGCATCAACAACTGATGAAGATGATTAGCTAAATCGACGGGATTCAACTAACCATAAAATAAAAGGATATTGGCTGATCTGACAATGAAATTGGTGTGCACGCACGACTTTGACAAACTGGAGAAATGTATGTGGACTTGGATTGAGACTGCTGGAACATTTTTTTTTTGAGACAGTAGACACTAGGATATGGTGAGATGCAGTTGATACTAGCAGCAGCGGACTGGGACTCGATCTACAAAGGGGAAAAAATGGATTTGGGGCTACTGGAGATGCCGCCACTAGGAGCAGATTGATGCTCCCAGGGGCAGCGCAGCGACGATGACGAAGGGTGGTAGGCCGGATCGAAACCTAGAGCTCTGATACCATGTTACGAATAAGGAGAAGATGAAGACTGAACTGTATGATTGTATTGAGAGAGGCCCAAAGGGCTATATATACAAGAGGACACCCCAAACCCTAGACACTAGGATTACCCTTGACTATTATACTCTAACACTCAACATGAGCAAGGGGGGTGGGCTCTACTTCAAAAGCCCCAGCACTAGCAGTGTAGAACACGGCAGGCTCCCACACTGACTGAGAACCTCAGCCACACAGCTCACAAGCCTCCAGCCTTGCTATTTATTTCAACGCGGATATTTTGTTTATTCCCCATGGTCGGGTTGTGAATTTGAGCAGCTCTCAAGAATATACATGTGTGTATTTCTTTTTATCTGTGTATTCATAGATGGAATCTTCATTTGCAGTACTATGTTCACAAGCAATTGACAATTTGTACAACCTGCAGTAATTTTTAAAATAAAATAGGTTGGAAGCATGAAATTGCATGTGTTTGGAAAATACTACTAAAATATTGGTGGCATCAAGGTATGAAATACAGGAACTTGTGCTCAGGAGGAGCTGGCAGCAGCAGGCAAGCTGAGAGATAGAAGTAGATTAGAGGCAGGAGGAAGAACTCAAGCACATGATTTTATTGGATATGGCTAAAAGTGGAAGGGAATCAGGTTCGACAGATCCAATCCGAAATTGTGCAAGAGTTGAGAAGGAGAGAGACAGTGGTACCACAAGCGGCTAAGGGATAAATTAGTGATTACAAAAGATCACAACAGATTACAAGAGAGCGGGCTAGCTAAGGAAGTAAACCTAAGTAATCATATATAGCTTGGGAATTAAGTCAATACCAACTACAGTATAAAGAAAATCGCTAACAAGTTCGGAGTTATAAAACTAAAAGGCAATAGTTACACCTTCATTATGAGTTACTTTTACAACTAAATAGCTATAAGTTCAGTAAATTAAAAGATGAAGCTAGCATTTTAACATAAACAATAAGTTACCTCCAAGCAATCATCCATTGCATCCACTTCTTGCAGCAAATTTATGTAGGTAGGAAGGAATCTTTCAAATTCTTCATTAAGCTAAGTAGGAGTATAAAAGATAACAATTTTGAAGGAAAAATAATCACTTAATGTAAGAAAAGTAATGGTTCAAAAATAGGGGTATTAAAAAGGAAAAAGTCCAAACTACTCCCCTCAAGTATAACCAAAGTCTGAATAACCCCCTAAAGTATTTTTGGTCAGTTTACCAGCGAAACTATGCACATTGGTTCCATTTGCCCCTTAACACAATTTGTCTTTTTTGTTTCTCCATGCACAAGTGGAGTCTTAAGTTCAATTTTTGCAAGTTTATAGCACACAACATAAGGTATGTTAAAAATATCTAAGAATTTTCATCACTATTCTGATAGAGTAAGATATTTAATAAGCAAATGTATCTTTAAGATACAAAATTATATAATAGCTAATGATGAAAAATTTGTCAAATGTTTTTTTAACATAGATTATGATGTCCTACCACCGCGCAAAGTCTCAAATTAAAATTCAACATGCGTATGAAGAAACAAAAATTACAAATTGCATTATGGGTTAAGTTGAACCAAATGGCATAATTTAGGGGGGTAAATTGAACCAAAACATAGTTTGGTGGGTTATTTGGACTTTCTCTATACTTGAAGGGAGTAATTTGGACTTTTTCCTATTAAAAATAAGAAAGGTAAACAAACCTCCCAATTCCACACAACATCCTTTGGGAAATCCTCCGGCGCAGCATAAGAAGCACAAATGCGAAGATATTCCAATTTTTTATCTAACCAATCTTTAAAGCGATCAGACACCTCATCACCTTCAGTAACCTGGTAAAAGCACAAGTTGTATAATCCAGGATGGAGTTACAATGTTTCATCAAGATTGACTTCACATGGGAAAATGTTTGTTTTGAGTTGCATGCCAACAAGTTCAACCACAAAACTTAAGCTGATAGGGAAAGGTAGGCGATTCACTTATACTCCAACACTCCTAACGTGCAGGCTCCCTCAGACTGCATATGTCGAACTTGAGTGGACAGAAATTATTTTATTTAATCATGCCTGCCAAGACTCGAAGTCAAGACCCTGATACCATATTGAGTTGCATGCACCACCCAGTTCAACCCAAAAGCTTCCAACATTTCAAAATGACCCTTATAGCTCGGCAAGGAAAATTAAACTAAAATATGATAAAGCAGTTGGCAGGAGCAGCCCACAGATTGCTTATTTAGTTATGTTACTAGTCTTCATTTTTCCAAAAATAGAGGTCAAATTTCTATCATGTATCACCATCCATCTTGTACGAGATTGTAAGGTGTGTGTCATGCCAAAGCATAATATAACACAAATTGGGCTTGTTACATATATGAAACATTGATGTTATTACATCCGTTGCCCGTTCCCATGGGCTAGGAGGGCAGACCTGATCAGAAGCAGCGGAAGCCCGGGCTAGGGCTGCCACTGCAAGAAACCACAGGTGACGCTTGCCACTGTTTGCCCTTCCGATGGTGGACATAAACAGACCAGGAAACCACAGCTAGAAATCTGCCGCTTGCCACTGTTTGCCCTTCTGATGACTTCACCAATAAGTTTTCGAGTCACCCACAAGGTTGAGCACACTTGCAAGCTAAGTTATGAGTCACATGATGGTGACCTAATTCTTACAAAAAAAAGAACTCTGTAAAGGATACCATGTTCCCAACCGTTGACCCCGCCCTACAAATATAGAACAGGGGAACCATGATCATTAAAGAAGTTTACCACAACCCCACCCCCCCCCCCCACACACACACACCCCACCCCGCGGCACAATTCTCCAGCTTCCAATCTTCGTACCGCCACATTGCGTCATGGCGCATTAAACCCAATACATGCGCGTCATTCTCCCTTCAAACCAGACACCAAATAGATGCAATGTATAGAACTTGATATGCTAGTCCTGAAGTTTACACAAAACAATTTAAGGTTGGTCCATTTGCTGGTAGTTGTCCGCCATATGAATCAACATCAACATGTAGCCTTGTCTGAATAGCCTTCTGTGAATTTTCTCTTCCTTTTTTCTTATATTTTTACCTCCGTTTATTTTTAAAAATTTTATAATAAAAATACCACAGTATGCATTTTCCCTAATGGGGTTTCACTTAAAAAACATGTAGCCTTGTCATCCAAGGTAAGGTTACCTTGCAACCACCAATTCCCAGATAGGAACTTGGATGTCTCCTACTTTTTTAACAAATTTGAAACATGTTATATTTGAGCTTGTGGTTGCAACCCTTGAAATCACTAGTTTTATAAGTACAGAATGAAAGAAGTAAACTTGAGGACTCGCCTGATTATCCATATACACTTCATAGATTTCCAGACAAAGATGAGTAATATTATTCATAGCATCTTCTTTTGTGGTTGAATTTAATGAGCAATAAAGTTGTGAGATTGCACTCTTGACATCAACACCAAGAAGCAGTATAATAGTTGGAAGCATTTCATTAAGAATAAACTGCTTCAGTCTCTCATGATTAGTAGCCCTTGCCATATGAATCAAATGATAGCAAAAGGGCAATGCATTCTCCGCTGATTGATGATCCACCAAACATCCAAACAAGTACATACTTAACCTCCCAAAGCAGTTATGGAGTAAAAGATACCTACAGGTAATCATAAATAAGGTTAGAAAATGTTTTGAACACTGAAACCACAAAGAAACATAACCAAACATTTCCATACCCGATAATGGAGTTGGATGATATGGACTTAAAGTCTTGCACACCAGCCATTGTGCTAGTTTTCCGATAATTCAAAAGAGAAAGACCACTATTTAGTCTTTCTGATGCTAAAACCCCAAGCAGATCAGATATAGAACGAGTACATTTAAGCAATGTTTCCTTTTCATATTGGTTGACTATTTCTTCTGGTCCACTGGGATTACCAAAATAAGCTTGAATTTTAGCCCTGCCCTCATGAAGAAAAGTGAACCATGCATAATATAAGACTTCTTCACAGTAGCTAAATACAGGTTCCAACAACCTGACCATCCATTCATCCCAACAGTCACGAGGGCAATATTTAACCAACGGAATGATGACAAGTTGTATGAGCTTTCCCAAATGATTAAATTCCATTGACCCCAAATTTTCAGTGAGAACATTGATGGTAGATGACCTGTCTAATAAACCATAGAATGCTCCCTGAACAGAAGCACACAAACCAATGACATTATACCTGCAACATTATACAAGCAACTTGCGGTCAAATTTATGAAAGCATTAAACTAGCTCATAGTCATTTGGGCAAGGCTAAGGTATTGTAAAACCTCTGTTTTAGGGGCACCTAATGGTGTTTTTAAATAAATGCACTGCATAATGCTATTCAAGAATATATAGAAGCACATATCATGAAGACAACCATGGGAAAGGATTACAAAGTTTTTATTGTAAAAAACAGAAAGGCAAGACAATTCTCCTCCCATGTAGGGTTCAGATTATTAAAAATCAAATAGTATATGTGTTGGAAAGTAAAAGGTAAAAAGCAACTGCCCAACTGCTCTAAATAGCACTCACCCAGTTTCTCGAATTTCCTTTGACCATGTTTCTGCACTCTGCAGCATTTCAGCTTCATCACTGTCAGGCAGTTTACCATTCTCTAATATGAACTTTATGTCCTTGGCTTTTACCCCTGACAGATCAAAAGAAATTGGTTCCCTCCAAAACATTTGTATACAATTAAGAACCTGAAGGAAAACAATTTTACTTAATAAATGCAGAGTCACATCCAAAGTCCACAAACAACAACTGATACTAAGGTACAGATAAAGCAACAGAAAAGCCCCAGGCTCGTAAATCAGTGCAACAATGGTAGGCTCATATTTACGAAATACCCTTTAATCTAGTACACTGAATTGGTTGCATCGTGTCATTAGCATGTGTGCAAGGAAACAAAGTGTTAGAGATAACTATTTACCCGTAAGACTAGGGGAAGCATCAACTTTGGAAGGGTAGATGAGTACACGCAATCAGCAGACACTGAAGGTACTTCCAAAGCTCCTGCAGACTCCAGAATTCTGTCACTAACCAACTTCTCAAATGATTTTACTAACAAACAAACGGTCCGCCTAAATTGGTCATTGCCCAAAAGACCAGACAGACAATATGTATAACGCATATATTTGTCTTCCCATTCTGACTGGGTCCAAATTTTGTTCAAAATGTTCAGAATATCTGTAAGCAAATGCTGCATGTCTTGAATCCTGAAATAGAACAAATAATAAATGCTCCTCTCTAACATGAACTTACAGCAACACCATACTTAGTGCACTTAGATTATGAATAAGAAAACATGGAAGGTATAATTGTCATTGTCAATGTACTTAGGAAACGATGCCACACTGGAAAATGCTTCAGCTAGGATATTATGTTCCACAAGAAGTAGCTGGCCCTTTTCTTGATGGCATGACATGGTTCCCACAATGCCCTGCGCCATGAAAAATAAACAAAAATCATGAAGAGATGTCTGTCTGTTCTGCTATAACAGCTGTTTCAGTCTAAAAGGTAAAACGAAGAGTTATGATGGCTAATGAGCGGCTTGTGCAACTAAAAGCAACATGGAGAACTATGATGACTAATGAGTAGCTTGCCCTGAACTTGCAGTTGCAGTAGTATAGTGAGTGCCCAAATCTGATGCTTTTATTGTGTGTCTGGGCAGATCGGTGAGTGGTGGAGGTTGGGTGAGGGGTGCGTGGTGCGGTGGGGTCATGCTCTAGTACTTTGGGTTGGTTCCTCTCCATGGCAAAATTGAACAAGGTAAATACTAATCCAGCTATCCTGATTGCTTCTTTATGCTCTCCAGTCCCATGCAAAAACTGCCAAGGCCGCTGCCTCAGCCAGTGAGACTCCTTACATACAAGGAGACATAATAAGAAACTGAGGAACAAGTAGATATGCTTACCAGATTTCTTTCGTCAACAAACTCGGTGGATCCTACAGTAACACAGGTACTGATTTGGTACTCTGGAATGAGGTTTAAACACTCGGCTTCATTTCCATTCTGGAATTTTGTACCTAACCCCAACCAAGAGATAGGAACTGAACCATGTAGTGGGAAAGAGGTGTAATAAAGTCGGGGGCAGAGGATGAGACTGTGGTCTAATTTCTTGTGGTCCATGGTACAAGCAATATCATTGGATCGGGCAAATGAAGGAGCAGAACAAGAACTGAACGAAAGTTGTGTTGCGCAAACTTTGCACATTCTGGACCCAAGGACGCAGTCCTGATGTCATACAAGTACTTGGAGTAGATGGCATTATATAAGAGCCAGAGGAAAGGTGTGTAGCTCCACCACCCCGGATTTCTTCTCTGCTTGCTGAAGAATGAAAAGAAGTGCGTAAGAATATAGGCACATGATTTTGCACAATTTGGATAGCTAATTTTCCAAGCCATATTGGCTATACATACAAGAGGTCACCCCCCTTGTTACGGGTGTGGTGTTTCCCAAACCGTGTCTCTCTACACCAAGTTAATGAATGGCCCCAACCCAAAACAATTCCAATTACAAAATTCCAAATCAAAATCTATCGCCCACCAGTGCCTGTGCTTGCAACCCTAGCAGTATTGTCACGGCACGAATGCTGGGCCGGACAGGGTACCTGCACCCGGCGATGCGGATTTGCTGAGAAAGGCCGGTGATGCGGTTGTGCAGCACAGCAGTGTCCTGATGGAGGGGGAGCAGGAGGATCCTGGCATTAGAGATAGCTCTGTGACTGCGAACAAGCCTGTGAAGGCAGAGCAGAGTTACCTCCAGCAGTAATGGGGGTTCGCTGAGACCGAGGTCGAGGACAAGACAGCAGCACCGTGCCCGGCATCGACATTGGCAAAAGGAGTATTTAAAAGTTGATATTTCTAATAACTCATTGTCATTGTTTGATCGAAAATTTCTGTGATTTGATCATTTCTCTAGTATAATAGCGTGGCAAATTAAAAAATACTATCTCCATTCTTTTTTATATGACATTGGTTAGTTCATTTGTGAGCTAACCAACGTCATATATTAAAGGACAGGGAGTAATTTTTATGTGGACTTGTGGAATTATCTTACAAGCATTCGTGGAAGTGGCAATGCTACTTGGGCCGACAGTGGTACATGATATACTGTGTGTTTTCTACTCTTGGTTTCTTGCTACAAATCGCCCCACTTGCAATTTTTTTCTGGCTCCGCCACTCTAGCAGGGGTGTGAATAGAAAACAAGAACCACATGGATAGCAAACTAGGAGTTTATTGGTTTGCTTGATTCAGCCAGTGATAGCCAACTCATATTACGAATTGGATGGCTGAAACATTTTATGAGAAGATTGACTTTTCTAAGAAAAGGATTATTCCTAAATCTTACCCTTAACTTTCCTAACTCAAACTGTAATCTTCCCTTTCCTGAATAGTAGATGTGCCCCTATGTGCCATAGCACATAGAATATTGTTACACAGCACATATAGAGGTACACACAGACCATGTACACCAAAGCAAGCCTGTTATTTTGCATACCACAAATGCATATGAAGGTATAATTTTCTATATGCAGGTTTGGAGATTATGTATTTGCCTTTTCTGTGCACCTAGAGCTTTGATGTGGTTCCATGTATGTAATAGATTAATGCAAAAAAAAGGATGGCATCATACCATGTTTCTGTTCCACAGAATAAACAGTTCTGTTAGTTTCAACAAAGGCTAGCACATCTTCTTCAGTAATGTGTGGAACAGTAAATAAATCCTGCACAACAATATTGTATTCTATCAGCATAACAGATTTCACTGTTCTCATAATATTGCCCAAACCTTTGTGATTAAATATTAAATAAAAGGATGCCCAACAGTGCGGTTAATACACATTCCCCAGAACCGTTATCTTTCAAGTTAGCAAAAGAAAAATCACTTAAAAATCAAATGTGCAACTTGTATCTACATAACATGTCCCAACAATCAAGTAATAATTGCTAAGCAGGCCTGATTAAAATAGGGAAAAAGGGGGGAGGATTATCAATATGCTATGTGACCTCACTTGCAAGGGGTATGACGAAATTAGTGATATCTAGTATTCCAAAACATCAACAAAAATTCCGGTACTGAAAACCAAGTCAAGATGTGCAACAAATCCAAACTTAACCTTCAGATCTGACGGAAGAGAAGTTCCATCAACAGCTTGGGATATGTGAATGACGCATGAGCAGATTTGCAATCTAGCACGGTAAGCTTTTGAAGGATCCTGAAACTCCAAATTACAGGTTAAAACAAACCTGTAGGGAATTCAGACACTATAACACAGAGTATCTATTTCTAGAATGAACACAACTATAACTACACTTTAACAACTTCAAGATCATTACAGAGTGCATTAATATTTTATTTTCATTTTGACTGAACAAGAGAGAACTAGGCTTACATGATAATCAACATTGATTGATGAAATTAGTTCTAAAAGTTTAATCACCACTATGGCAACTGCAGCTGTGAGTCTTAAAAAAGGACATAACGCATCCAAATAGCGCCCCAGGAAAACCACAAGCTCTGGTTCTGTCCAACTCAAAGATATAAGTTGCACAAGTAAACCTGATTCACATACAGAAAAAAAGAGACAATGTAGAACCACCAAAAAATAACAGAAGAATGTGAAATGTTTACTCTGATTATTTACATATACCTTCAAATATCTTGCATATTCTCTGCATAGGAGGTTCAGTTTCCAGAATGATCGTAGTTGCATCATCAAATATCGCATGGACAACAGTTTCAAGCCCTAGCAGTGCACTATCAACAGCAGCCAAATCCTAGAATACATGTGCAGTAGCCAAGATTTCACAAATGTAAGTAAATCCCTAAGGCAAAGACATGATAAATTGAATCAGTAATACTTTGTTCATATACATGAAAGATTCAACCTTAGGGTCTTTTGTTATTGCACTCACATCTCCAATAATACAACTGATTCTCTGTACAGTTTTGCTGGCAGCAATGATTGGTCTTTCATAAGCAATACATCTGATGACATCCAACTGCATAAAAAAGTCAGCAGTTGTAGAAAGACAAAAGGAAACATAGAACCATCACAAGCGTTTCTTTTATCTTCTTATCATGGTCAGATCATTGATAAAGATAAATAGATAATGAACGCAGAACACGTGCAACAGTGAGTTACTGGATTGCAGGTTGATTGAAATGGTATGTGTTACAATGAGGTAATCAATTACAAGAGGAAACAAGAAACGCACAAGTAGAGAGCGGTACTGTATGAAGCCATTCTCTCCATGAAGCTCATCACTCCAAAGCTCCAACCACTCTGGAGAAGTGGCGGCAGATTTCTTGAGTATTCTTTTGAATGAAATATCCAACATTCCATCACATATATCATCGCTAAGAAAAAACAATGCACAACAGTTCCCCTTCTTAGTTGAATTGGTGAGAGATGCAGGATTGACAACAGGAGCAACAGCCACAGGATATGGGGCTGCATATTTTTCCTTAGGCAGATCCATTAGTACCATCTATGCAAAGAGAATTTCATCAGAAAAACATCCGATCAATACTGGTTAAGTAATGTGAAATGCGAAATTATACCAGCCAAAATTGCAAACATCGAAAATGAAGTGCAATCTTATCATGTTGGTAGTATTCCAGCATCTGCAAAGCCAAAAAAAGAGAGAAATATTACAGCCATCAGTCCAATATACTCACAGAATGATGGATAAATTGGGCAAGTCACCAACAAACATGTGAGCAACAAGATACAATGTTAGCCGATGCTATATTTCTGCGCTATGGTAACCTGAGCAAGCTGGAAAATAAAGCAATGTACACTCATCTGGTCAGCACTGACCTGTCGAAAGAAATGGGTGGCCCTATTTCCATCTTGGATAATAAATTGCATGTTGAAGGAACCCATAGCAACCAAACATTCACAGATCCGCCCAGCAAATTCAAGCAGGCTTTCATCAAGTTGACCAGAATAAGTTTTAGATTTGGTCAAGGAATCTTTTGAAATGTTCATCAAGATCCAGAAGATCAAGCTCATTGTGGTGTTATAATCCTCTGTAGCATAAAGTGGTCGTGTTCTGCGAACACAGTGATAAACATAAGCATTACAGAAAAAGATGTGGATAAGTTGTTATCTTACAGGAAAACAGTCTCCAATACTATGCAAACCTCAGGCAGATGACTTTAAAAAACCGCAAAGCAAGAACATACGGATTACTGAGATTGAGGAGGGACTTGCACCTAAAAAATTAAACATCACATGGTTACAACAATTGATTAAATATATCATTAACCAAAATTCAAAACTGGAATGCTGACCGATCAATTAATCCAAATTTGGCAAGATGAACCACCGGAACCCACTCCGCATATGCATTTGCAGCAAGCAAGCATCCTGCTACTGTCAGCCCATGATTTTTACTTGATACAGCTAGCTGCTCTGGGTGTTTATCAAGAACTGATCCACCATATTTCTCGAGCAACTACAATATGACATTAGATGATGATTCACGTTAACAACTGTATCTAACAAAATGTACTTGAAACTGCTAACTCCAAAGATGAGATAAGAAATATTAACTTACCGATAGGGCTGGACGAAAAGCTCGAAGCTCGTTAGCTAGCTCGAACTCGCTCGTTAGTGGCTCGGCTCGGCTCCTTAGTAAATTTGTAACGAGCCGAGCTCAGGTTTTACCTCGCTACGATAATGAGCCGAGCTCGAGCTAGCTCGCGAGCCGCTCGCGAGCCCTAACGAGCCAGGGTTGCAGCAGCCAACAAACAGCCTAATAGGTCCAACTTCAAATCACAGCCTAATAACTTGGAGTACTAAATTGTTTGTTGACTACTTGGTTTCATTGTTGGTTGTCTTGTAAACATGTTGCATTTTTATTCCATATCTACGTATTAACTATGATTTTTTAAATCTATAACTGTTAACGAGCTGGCTCGTGAGCTTAACGAGCCAGCTCGAGCTTCTTAACGAGCCGAGCCGAGCTAGGTTCCTAGCTCGCTAAGATAACGAGCTAAAACAAGCCGAGCCATAACGAGCCGAGCCTTAACGAGCTGAGCCTTAACGAGCCGAGCTAGGCTCGATATCCAGCCCTACTTACCGATGACAGGAGCAGTAGAATATGTGGCAGAGCCTCATCTAGGCCACTTAAAATTGCTTCAGATTGACCACCTAAAACCAGAACCATTGCTTCAATTTAGTGATTGAAATAAGCTAGGTTAATTAAGAAAAAAACACCAAAAAGATCACTTACCTTTTAAATCCACTGTACAAACAATCCTAAAATCAGAAATCCACTTTAAAATGAAGGCAGCCAACTCTGCCTAGCAATTTATACCAAAAGAAGAAGTTTTGAATGCCATCAATGCAGGGCACCAAAGGATTTAGAACTTCATTTGTTGTCAGACTCACCTCACTGGGGCCTCTATTTGCTAGAATACCAATTGAAGGTAGCAGATCAATCAATAGAGAAACTCCGCCTTTTAGAATTGCCTACAAAAGAACACTGACATAAATGACGTAACCAGGAGAAAGATGCCTACAAAACAACACAGATATGAACAAAATAACCAGGGAAAAACATAAGAGAAAAAGAAAAACAGAACCTCTGCCATTAAAGTAGCTATAGCATTCTTTGAAGGTAATATATATGTAGTGCCAGATAACCCTGCTACCAAAACAGCAATATCATCTGATGCCCTCCACTCGTCTATGTGAAGCTCATCCCACCTATACGTCAACAGGTGCTGCCAATATAAGAATGCAACTGTTAATAGTTAAGTAATGATCAAAGCAATGAGCTATATATATCAAAAGCAAGTATGATGCAAGTGCAATCCTGAAGGCAAAGTTCATAGTGAATGGAAATTTAAGAATTTGAAACAGAGTTGACAGTTTAGAATTTAGCTCCAGTATTCGCCTTCGACCATATGCCACTCAAAAACAGTTGTATTTGCCAAGTAGTGGCTGAGGAGGATGGAGGTGTCCACACAGAGCAGCATGGATTCAATGCACCTTAGAACCTGCTCCTTGCGAGAAGCATTGTTCTTTGTGTTACCCATGGCGAGTTGAGATGGTTGACAAGGAAGAGGACAGCAACATTATATTAAATGCTAAATTTGGCAGACAAGTCAAAATAAGGTAGATTACCCATGAACGGAGTGGCAAATAATCAACAGAGAATGATGGATAAGTCTCTGTACTTGGTCTTTGTGGGGCTGCAGCACATGGTCCTTTGTAGGACTGCTGCAGGGTGGTTTGCTGCAGCACACATGGTCCTTTGTAGGACTGCAGCAGGGTGGTTTTTTCAGCATCTAGTTTAGCATCTTGACTAGCATCTAGCATATGCTGGCTGACTAGCAGCTCCAGCAGCCTATAAATATGTAACCCCAACCTCCAGGGTTGGCATGGCATTGTGAATGAAGAAAAACCAGAAAATTGTCCCAACTTCTAGTGTCATCTTCTCTCAATGAGAGTTAGAATTCAGTTTGCAACAAGTGGTATCAGAGCCGTTCTTTCCTGCAGCCTGAACATCTTCTGTTCTTCCCCTTCCCAAGCTTCCCATCCGCTCTCAGCCTCACAGCAGCCCCAGCCAGCAGCAACAGCAGCACCTGGTGCTGCTGTCCACTCCCCTCCCTCCGTGCAGACGAGCAGCAACTCGTCTGGCGGAGGAAACTCTCCACGCAGCAGCAGCAGCAGCTCCCCTGCAGCGCGCCATGTCCGCAGGACAGTCTCGGCACTCGGTCGCCTCGAGCGTGCGGCGCCGGCAGGAGGCCGAGCTCGCTGCAGCAGAGGAGCGCGAGCTAGCAGCGGCCGAGGCCGCTGCAGCAGCGGCGAGGGCGTCGAGGCTGGCAGCGGCGGAGCTGGCAGCAGCCAGGGCAGAGGTGGAGGCAGCGGAGGCGGCGGCTGCAGCACGTGCAGCGGCAGCAGAGGCCGAGGCACTGCGCAGCAGCGCCAACGGCTCCGTTTGTGCTGACGACAGCGCCGACGCAGACCTTGAGCTGCTCGCTAGGAATGCAGCTCGAGAACGGACGGAACGGTGGGCAACTGAGCACGCTCACGGCGGTGGCGCTCCCGGTGGAGGCGCGCACGGCGGTGGCGCTCCTGGGGGAGGCGCGCACGGCGGTGGTGCTCCCAGGGGAGGCGCACACGGCGGTGGCGCTCCTGGGGGAGGCGCGCACGGCGGTGGTGCTCCCAGGGAGGCGCACACGGCGGCTGGGTCGACGAAGAGTTCGGCCCCTACGGGGTCCGAGTGGTGGTCGGGGACATCGGTCCCGGTCCGGGTGGCCGACCCTCACCAAGACCAACTACGTCGAGTGGGCCGCGCTCATGAAGATCAGGCTTCAAGTGCGGCGCATGTGGGATGCGGTCCGGTACGGCGACGTCAGCTTCGACGAGGATCGGCGGGACTGGATGCCCTCATCGCCGCCGTCCCGGTCGAGATGCAGTTCTCGCTTACCCAGAAGCGAACTGCCAAGGAGGCGTGGGATGCCATCGCTGCAGCACGCATCGGCAGCGATCGCGCCCGCAAGACCACATTGCAGGCACTTCGCAAGGAGTGGGAGAACCTGGCATTCAAGCCAGGTGAGGACATCGACGACTTCGCTCTTCGCCTCAACACTCTGTTGCGGAAGCTGGTGCAGTTCGGCGACGCCACCTACAACGAAGAGCGAGCTATCGAGAAGCTCTTCCGCTGCGCCCCCGCCAAGTACAAGCGGCATCGTCCGCTCGGTCGAGTCTCTCGCCGGACCTCTCCACGATGTCGATCGAGGAGGCGATTGGTCGCCTCAAGGTCGTCGACGTCGATGAGCCACAGCCCCTCTCGGGGCCCATCACCATTGGCGGGAAGCTCCATTACACTCGGGAGCGGTGGGAGGCTTCCCGAGGTGACCGGAAGAAGGGGGAGCCTTCTTCCTCGACGGCGGAGGCAAGCGCGGCAAGTCGCGCAAGGGGCGCGGAGGCGCCCGGGCGGTGGCCGCGGCGGCGCCCGGGTCGGCGCCCGGGTCGGCATCCGTGGCGGTGCCGCCGGCGAGCGCAAGGAGACACGCGACGACCTCTCGCCACAACCGTGGCGGGGCCGGCCACCGGGCCAAGGAGTGTCGCCACCGAGGCGTGGCCAACCGCACCGGCACGGCCGGGCCCACGTCGCACGAGTGGAGGAGCCGGCTCGCTCCCCGGCTCATGCAAGCATCGAGCCACCCCCCGGGCATCGGCCGCGGCGGTTCTCCTCCACCTTGATGAGCCGAGGGCACGCGCCCTCCTTGGCGACCGCTCCACCGACCGACAAGATGGACGGGTGGTGCCTTGACACCGGCGCCACCCATCACATGACCGGTCGGCGGGAGTTCTTCACCGAGCTCGACTCCAGCACCCGCGGCTCCGTCAGGTTCGGGGACGCCTCCGTGTGGAAATCAAGGGCGTTGGCTCCGTCCTCTTCATCGCCCGGTCCGGTGAGCACAGTCGCTCACCGGAGTCTACTACATCCCCGCGTTGAGGAACTCTATCATCAGCTTGGGACAGCTGGATGAGAATGGTTCGCGCGTGGAGGTCTGGAACGGGATCATGAGGATTTGGGATCGCCATCGTCGCCTCCTTGCCAAGGTAACTAGAGGCAACAATCGGCTCTACGTCCTTAATGTGCAGGTGGCACAACCCGTCTGCCTTGCTGCTCGTCGGGACGACGAGGCGTGGCAATGGCATGAGCGCTTCGGGCACCTTCACTTCGACGCCCTGAAGCGGCTCAGTGCCAAGGAGATGGTGCGAGGCATGCCATGCCTCGACCACGTGGAGCAGTTCTGCGACGTCTGCGTGTTGACGAAGCAGAGGCGGCTCCCCTTTCCCCAGCACTCGAGCTTCCGAGCCACGGAGCGGCTCGAGCTCGTGCATGGGGACCTGTGTGGCCCAGTGACACCGGCCACACCGGGAGGACGCGCGCTACTTCCTCGCCGCTCGTCGACGACCTCTCCCGCTACATGTGGGTGATGGTCCTCGGCGGCAAGGGAGAAGCCGCGGACCCCATCAAGCGCGCGCGGCCGCCGCGGGCCGAGTGCGGCCGCAAGCCGCGCGTGCCGCGCACCGACAACGGCGGCGAATTCACGGCGGGCGAGTTCGCGTCGTGCGCGCGAATGAGGGCATTCGGCGCCACTTCTCCGCGCCGTACGGCCCCGCAACGAACGGCGTCGTCGAGCGCCGCAACCGGACGGTTGTGGGAATGGCGCGGGCCCTCCTCGCGCAGGGGGGATGCCGGCTACCTTTTGGGGAGAGGCGGTGGTGACGGCTGTCTACATCCTCAACCGCTCGCCCACCAAGGCCCTCGACGGCGGACGCCGTATGAGGCTTGGCATGGGCGCAAGCGGCGGTCTCCCACCTGCGGGTCTTCGGCTGCCTCGCATTCGCCAAGGAGCTTGGCCACGTCAGCAAGCTCGACGACAGGAGCACTCCGGGAGTGTTCATCGGCTACGCGGAGGGCTCAAAGGCCTACCGCATCCTCGACCCGGAGACACAGCGTGTGCGCACAGCGCGCGACGTGGTGTTCAACGAAGGGCGAGGATGGGCGTGGGACAAGGCAGTGACCGACGACTCGACTCCGACGAACGACGACTTCACTGTCGAGTACGTCCACTTCGAGAGAGCTGGGGGAGCAGGCAGCTCCTCCTCACGGAGCATGCCTACCCCAGTTCCCGAGTCTCCACCGACTCCGGCGCCCACTACTCCGACAGCGTCGCGCTCTCGAGCCCCGACCTCGACTGCGACGAGCTCTTCGCCGACACCACCACAGCCAGCGACTCCGCGCACTCCGACACCGACAGCCACCCCTCCGGGCACGTCCACTCCAACACCAGCTCGCGTTGAGCACAGCCCGGTGGAGTTCGCTACTCCGCTCTCCCACGACGAGGAGCGGATCGACGCGTACCACGACGGCGAGCCGTTACGATACCGTACGATGGAGGATCTTCTCGACGACCAGTCGGTGCCAGGACTGGCGCCTCGTGACTTGGAGGCACAGTTGCACCTTGCGTGCGAAGACAGTGAGCCTCGGTCCTTCGCGGAGGCCGAGGGACACGCGGCATGGCGTGCCGCGATGCAGTCGGAGATGGACGCGATTGAGAAGAACCGCACCTGGGAGCTTGCTGATCTCCCTCGAGGTCACCGTGCAATCACCCTTAAGTGGGTGTTCAAGCTGAAGAGGGATGAAGCCGGCGCCATTGTCAAGCACAAGGCTCGCTTGGTGGCTCGCGGTTTCCTGCAGCAGGAGGGGGTCGACTTCGACGATGCCTTCGCTCCCGTGGCACGGATGGAGTCCGTGCGACTCCTTCTTGCGCTGGCTGCCCAGGAGGGCTGGCGTGTCCATCACATGGACGTCAAGTCGGCGTTTCTTAACGGCGACTTGCAGGAGGATGTCTACGTGCACCAGCCGTCGGGGTTTGCGATCCCCGGCAAGGAGGGCAAGGTGCTACGCCTGCGCAAGGCCCTCTATGGCTTGCGGCAGGCACCGAGGGCGTGGAATGCCAAGTTGGATTCCACGCTCAAGAGGATGGGCTTCAAGCAAAGCCCGCACGAGGCGGCCGTCTACCGGCGGGGCAATGGGGCTCATGCCTTGCTGGTGGGCGTCTACGTCGACGACTTGGTGATCACCGGCACCAACGATGCGGAGGTGGCGGCATTCAAGGAAGAGATGAAGGCCACCTTCCAGATGAGCGATTTGGGGCCTCTCTCCTTCTACTTGGGAATCGAGGTGCACCAGGACGACTCCGGGATCACGCTTCGACAGACCGCCGACGCCAAGCGCGTCGTTGAGCTAGCTGGGCTCACCGACTGCAACCCAGCTCTCACTCCGATGGAGGAGAGGCTGAAGCTCAGTCGCGACAGCACGACGGAGGAGGTGGACGCCACGCAGTACCGGCGCCTTGTGGGGAGCCTTCGCTACCTCGCCCACACGCGACCGGACTTGGCGTTCCCCGTCGGCTACGTCAGTCGGTACATGCAGCGACCGACGACGGAGCACCAGCTGGCCGTGAAGAGGATCATCCGCTACGTTGCGGGGACTCTCGACCACGGCCTCTTCTACCCGAGGTGTCCGGAGCGACACACTTCGTCGGGTACGGCGACGGCGACCACGCGGCGACATCGACACCGGCAAGAGCACTAGTGGGATACTCTTCTTCCTTGGCAAGTGCCTCGTCGGTGGCGGTCGGTCAAGCGGCGGTGGTGGCTCTATCCGGTGCGAGGCCGAGTACATAGCGGCATCCACCGCCTCGACTCGGGCGCTCGGCTCGCTCGGCGCTTGGTGATCTCCTCGGCCGAGACACCGGAGCGGTGGAGATGCGGGTGGACGACAAGTCCGCTCCGGCCCCGGCAAAGAACCCCGTTTTCCATGAACGGAGCAAACACATCCGGGTGAGGTACCACTTCATCCGCGGCCGTTTGGAGGAAGGGAGCATCAAGGCGAGGCTACATCAACACCATGGATCGGTGGCCGACTCCGCTCACCAAGCCTCTTGGGAGGATCGAGTTCTCGGAGCTCGCTCCAAGATTGGGATGGTTCGGCGTTCCCACAAGACGACGCACAAGACTTAGGGGGAGAATGATGGATAAGTCTCTCGTACTTGGTCTTTGTGGGGGCTGCGGCACATGGTCCTTTGTAGGACTCGCTGCGGGGGTGGTTTGTTGCAAGACACATGGTCCTTTGTAGGACCGCAAGGGGTGGTTTTTCGGCATCTAGTTTAGCATCTTGACTAGCATCTAGCATATCTTTGGCCGACTAGCGACTCCAGCGGCCTATAAATATGTAACCCCAACCTCCAGGGTTGGCATGGCATTGTGAATGAAGAAAAACCAGAAAATTGTCCCAACTTCTAGTGTCATCCTCTCTCAATGAGAGTTAGAATTCAGTTTGCAACAGAGAATTCACAAGAGACGATTTCTAAACTACCAGACATATTCTTTATCTGCCCACAAAATTGTTGATTAATTGCTCAGCCTTAATCTCCTTCCCTTGAGTCAGAAGTCAATGGAGCAGGTAGAGCTCCTCAAGTGCCCCTGCCCAAGCGTGCAAAGGCAGCAGCAGGCACTCATGTAGACAGGAGCAAGCATGCTCCTGTTATGTATTGTATATAGGCACAGTAGGTACTTGTACTAGTACTAGTAGCTAGTATGTAGTGAGTGTATCTTGTACCTAGAGTTGACTTTGCTACCTATAAAAGAAAGCACTGCTACAAAGCAAGGCAGTTCAGCCAAAAAGCAAAAGAACACCAGCAACTGGGTTGTGTGCGTGTGTGTGCTGTGCTCAAAACTCCTTCTTCTACCTCTAGTCTGCTCCCTTGAGAGTTTAGGACTTACCTGGGGGTGTGATTGGTGCTGCTGGGCAGCTCCAATTGCCAACAATTGGTATCAGAGCCACGGTTGAGAGAGCAGGAGCGGGAAGATGGCCGATCAGCAGCGCGGGCGCGACGCCGGGCGAGGCCGAGGCCGTGGCGGACGTGGTCACCACTCCACCGGCCACCGGGAGGTCTCTCTGTCACCACGGCGAGGGGCGACATACGTGGTGAAGAAGACGATCCGTGACGTCGGGAACGCGCAGTTCCCGACCCTCACCCGGACCAACTACGCCGAGTAGGAGGTTCTCGTCAAGGCGCGCGAGCTCTGGAAGGCGGTGGACGTCGGCACTGAGGATGAGGAGGAGGATCAGCTCGCCATGGAGGGGATCCTCAAAGCCGTGCCGCCGGAGTACCGCGTCGCGCTCGGGAACAAGGGTTCAGCGAAGGAGGCGTGGGATGCCCTGAAGACCATGCGACTCGGCGGCGACCGCGCGCGCGAGGCAAAGGCGCAGCAAGTCCGCCGCGACTACGAGGCGCTCGAGTTCAAGGACGGCGAGGCCGTCGAGGACTTCGCCTTGCGCCTCACCGGCATGGTGACGGAGCTGGGAGTGTTGGGCGCCCCTGTCACCGAGAGGGACGCCGTGCGCAAGTTTCTGCGTGTCGTCCCAGAGAGGTACGATCAAGTCGCGATCTCGATCGAGACGTGCCTGCAGATGGAAGACCTCACCATCGAGGACGTGTCGGGGCGGCTCAAGGCAGCGGAGGAC
Organism: Cenchrus americanus; assembly: GCA_947561735.1. Taxonomy (NCBI): domain Eukaryota; kingdom Viridiplantae; phylum Streptophyta; class Magnoliopsida; order Poales; family Poaceae; genus Cenchrus; species Cenchrus americanus. The sequence continues at coordinate 202,756,084 of OX387240.1, forward strand.
CGCTACTCCTCACGGGCGGTGAAGACGGCCACTGCCGTCGCCAACGCCAAGCTGCTGCTCGCCGCTCAGGAGGAGCGAGCGCTGCAGCTGCGCGGACGTGAAGCAGGGGAAGGGTCCTCTGCCCCGCGCAACAGAGGGGGTGCAGCAGAGGTCGCGAACGCTCCAGCGCGCGTGGGCGCGGCGGCGGCGGCGAAAGAAGCGGCAGCAGGCGCATTGGCAAGGACCAGTGCCTGAACTGCGGCGAGCCAGTGCACTGGGTGCGCGATTGCAAGCAGCCACGGCGAGAACGCGCACATCTAACCCAGGAAGACGATGACGACGGACCGGCGCTGCTGATGGCGCACGTCTGCGCACTCCACGACGATGTGGAGGAAGAAGCGTCACGCGGTCGAGTAGACCTCGACGAGCCGCGCGCGCAGGTCAACCTCGGGGAGGAGGACGTCGGCGACAACAACACGAGGGACAAGCTGTGGTTCATGGACTCTGGCGAGCAACCACATGACCGGAGAACGCGGGGCCTTCTCCGAGCTTGACACAGGCGTCATCGGGGCGGTGAAATTTGGTGACGGATCGCGCGTGGAGATCCACGGACGCGGGACCATCATCTTCAAGTGTCAGAACGGCGAGCACCGGGCCCTCACCGACGTATACTACATCCCCAAGCTCCGAAGCAACATCATCAGCCTCGGGCAACTCGACGAACGAGGTTGTCGGGTGATGATCGGCGGCGGCGTACTACGAGTCCACGACACAGAGAGGAACCTCCTCGCCAAGGTGAAGCGCTCCACTAATCGATGCTACAAAGTGGATCTACAGGTCACCCAGCCCGTGTGCCTGGTGGTGCACGGCGACGACGAGGCATGGCTCTGGCATGCTCGATTCGAGCACCTCAGCTTCGACACGCTAAAAGACCTCGCGCGCCATGAGATGGTGCGCGGGCTGCCACGGATCGAGCACGCCGGGGAGCTGTGTGACGGCTGCCTCGCAGGGAAACAGAGGCGGCGGTCATTCCCAAGGACGGCGAAGTACCGCGCCGAGGTGTTGGAGCTCGTGCACGGAGATCTGTGCGGGCCGATTACGCCGGCTACGCACGGCGGGAGGCGTTTCTTCCTCCTGCTGGTCGACGACTACAGCCGCTACATGTGGTTGCACTTGCTGTCGAGCAAGGCTGAAGCGGCGGCGGCGATCCGGCAGTTCAAGGCCAAGGTGGAAACGGAGACGGGGAAGAAGCTCAAGGTGCTACGCACAGACCGCGGGGGTGAGTTCAATTCGATTGAATTCGGTCTGTATTGCGCAGAAGAAGGAATGCAAAGGCACCTCACCGCGTCGTACTCACCACAACAAAACGGCGTGGTGGAGCGGCGCAACCAAACAATCGTCGGCATGGCAAGGAGCATGCTCAAAGCAAGGAAGGTGCCGGCAGCGTTTTGGGGCGAGGCGGTGAGCACGGCGGTATTCATCTTGAACCGTTCCCCGACAAAGAGCCTGAAGGGGATGACCCCTTTCGAAGCTTGGCACGGCCGGAAGCCGGACGTGTCATTCCTGCGCACGTTTGGGTGCGTCGGACATGTGAAGGAGACAAGGCCAGGCCTTGGCAAGCTGGAGGACAGGAGCACACCATTGGTGTTCCTGGGGTATGAGGCAGGAAGCAAGGCGTACCACCTCTACAACCCACGAGCACGACGTGTGTGCATCTCACGCGACGTCATGTTCGACGAGAAGAAGGCGTGGCGCTCGGCAGAGCACGTCGACGGGGAAGACAGCGGAGGAGTAGCCCCGAGCAGTACCTTCATCATCGAGCACTGGGTGACTCGAGGGGCAGAAGAGGCGCATGAACAGGACGGGGCGGGAGCGGCGGATGGAGCAGAGGAACCCGCCACACCGAGTGGAGCAGAGGAGCCGGGAACTCCTGTCGAACAGGGATCACGGGCGCCGGCGACGCCTGTGGGACAGGCATCACCGGCTACAAGCGCTCCCTCGGGCTCAACACCGACGATCCGCTTCACGTCCCCACCGCCGGACGTGTCGGACCTCGTCGACGATGACTACGACGGGGAGCCACTGCGATTTCGCGCGGTGGACAACATCGTTGGGGATGGAACCCCGCCGGGTCGTGCGGAGCGCATCCTCGCCGACCAAGTGTTGCACCTAGGGTGCGCAGAGGAACCAACGACGTTCCGCGAGGCGGAACGAGACCACCGTTGGAGGAAGGCCATGACCGAGGAGATGAACTCGATATTGGAAAACAAGACTTGGGCCCTCGTCGATCCGCCGGCGAATTGTCGCCCAATCGGGCTCAAGTGGGTGTTCAAGGAGAAGAGGGATGAGCGCGGAAACGTGGTGAAGCACAAGGCGCGATTCGTGGCGAAGGGATACATGCAACACGAAGGAATCGACTTCGAGGAGGTCTTTGCTCCGGTGGCACGCATGGAGTCAGTGCGCCTCCTGCTCGCGCTGGCGGCCACCAAGGAGTGGGAGGTGCACCACATGGACGTGAAGTCCGCGTTCCTCAACGGTGAGCTGATCGAGGAGGTATTTGTGCAGCAACCGCCGGGTTTCATTGTCGCCGGGCAAGAGCACAAGGGGCTCAAGCTGTGCAAGGCCCTCTACGGGCTGCGGCAAGCGCCACGGGCATGGAACACCAAGCTGGACGAGAGCTTAGTGTCCCTCGGCTTCACCAAGTGCGCGACAGAGCACGCACTCTACACCCGTGAGAAGAAGAAGAGCACCCTCATCGTGGGGGTGTACGTTGATGATTTGATCATCACCGGCGCCAAGCTGCAGGACATCAAGGAGTTCAAGAGGGAGATGACAGCGTTGTTCAAGATGAGCGATCTAGGATTGCTTTCCTACTACCTCGGCATCGAGGTGGAGCAGACGGCGCGCGCCATCACCCTCAAGCAGAGCGCCTACGCCAAGAAGCTGCTGGAGCGCGGCGGGTTGGACGGCTGCATGCCGTGCCAATCCCCAATGGATGAGAGGCTCAAGCTGTCAAAAGACAGCACGTCACCAAGGGTGAACGCAACAAGCTTCCGCAGCATCGTCGACGGTCTGCGCTACCTAGCGCACACGCGGCCGAACATCGGATTCGCCATCGGCTATCTGAGTCGATTCATGGAGGACCCGCGTGAAGATCATCTCGCCGCAATCAAGCACCTCCTCCGCTATGTTGCAGGAACAATTGAGCACGGATTGGTGTATCCGAAGAGAGGAGGCGGGCGGCTGGAGCTGACGGGGTATAGCGACAGCGACATGGCAGGAGATATGGATGGGCGACGCAACGCACGACGGGGATCATCTTCTTCCTCGGCTCGTGCGCGATCTCTTGGCAATCACGAAGCGAGAAGGTGGTGGCGCTATCAACCCGCGAGGCGAGTACATCGCCGCCGCCACGGCTTGGCCGCAAAGGAATCGGCCGGCGCGTCTCGCTCAAGGAGCTCACCGGAGAGGAGCTCCGGGCGCCAGTTCTGCTGGTGGACAACAAGTCTGCCATAGCTCTTGCAAAGAATCTTGTCCTACACGATCGAAGCAAGCTCATTGACACGAAGTATCACTTCATCAGGAATTGCATCGAGGAAAGAAGGATCAAGGTGGAGTATGTTGGCACAGCTCGGCAACTCGAGATATTCTCACTAAGTCCTTGGGACGAGTCCGGCTCCAGGAGCTGAGGGACAAGGTGGGAGTTGACGAAATCAAGAAGAGGCTTCACAATTAGGGGAAGAACTGTTGATTAATTGCTCAGCCTTAATCTCCTCCCCTTGAGTCAGAAGTCAATGGAGCAGGTAGAGCTCCTCAAGTGCCCCTGCCCAAGCGTGCAAAGGCAGCAGCAGGCACTCATGTAGACAGGAGCAAGCATGCTCCTGTTATGTATTGTATATAGGCACAGTAGGTACTTGTAGTAGTACTAGTAGCTAGTATGTAGTGAGTGTATCTTGTACCTAGAGTTGACTTTGCTACCTATAAAAGAAAGCACTGCTACAAAGCAAGGCAGTTCAGCCAAAAAGCAAAAGAACACCAGCAACTAGGTTGTGTGCGTGTGTGTGCTGTGCTCAAAACTCCTACCTCTAGTCTGCTCCCTTGAGAGTTTAGGACTTACCTGCGGGTGTGATTGGTGCTGCTGGGCAGCTCCAATTGCCAGCAAAAATGTACTACCAATATCCTGTAGCAGTGTTATCAGTTTATAGTATTATATATACATATTGTAACCAAAGTGATAATGAACTATCAAGTCGAGTTCAAGTGAATATAGTTGCCTACCTTGTCCTAGGCTCCTAAAAAAGGTAAACAAAACAATAGCCCTCAATCAAGAAGAGCTCAACAAGTGTTACGTGTGATGTCTTTCCATGTACAATTGTAGGAGTGATGAAATATGGAAATCACTTCCCAATGCAGTGCAAACTGACAAGAGAGACAACAGAAGATTTAGGGAAAAAAACATCTGCACCCCCGACACAGGCATAAAATTCACTATTCTAGCTGCAACTCAGCAGCAGCGCATAACCATCCGCAAAACAGAAGGTAGGGGCACGCGGTGAATTGAATAATAACCATCATAAGCGTCAGGCCTTGGCGCCGGATTCCGGAGGGGAGACCCTTCCGGAGCAGTTGAAGTGACGTCCTGAGTAACGATTCCACGTATCCTTGCCCCTCTTCCTGCGACACGGCCCAAAAGAATAGAACCCGTTTATCAATCGCAACAAAAAAATGAAGTAAATCTTGCGCGAACTTAGCTAAACAAAAGAGGAGGGGGAGGAGAGGGGCTAACAAGCACCGCCACCGCGGCGGCCGCGGGGCGCCGGGGATCCAGATCCGCCACGCCGCTAGACGATTCCTCCTCCGCCGACGCCGGCGGAGAGGCGGTGCCGTCCATTGGAGGCCCCCGCCCTGCAAGGACGCCTCCGGATGGCTCTGGAATTGGGGTTTTCGGGGCGGACGCTAGGGTTTCGTGGAGAAGCTTATGGGAGTGGGAGAAGACATAAGAGGAGGGGTGAGACCGTGAGGGTGGCTTTGCTGGGGACTGGGGTCATTAAAGAATTTTTAAACGGCTATTTATACGCGAACACGACAGGCAGCAGAAAAAGACCCACCCAGGTGGGGGTCCATGTCGCTGCTTGTTGCGCTATTTTATTTTTGGGTATTTTTATCCATGCTCATGCAATTGTTCGAACTTTGAATATATGTCCCTGTATTTTTTTTAACGGTAATGCTCGGAAGCGGACGTCCGAACCGCGTGGAAGTAACGGACGCCCTCCCGACCGTCCATCTGGATGCATCTGACGGCCACGTTTTAGCCACAACCGCTCCCTTCTCTTCCTCATTTCGTCCCCGACCCCCGTCGGTCCCACCACGCGCCCACTCCCCCACGCTCACAACCACACACTCACACTGCCCCCTGCAACCGGCGAGCGACCCACGGCGGCGGTGATGCGGTCGCCGCGGCCGGTTTGGGCGGGGACGGCGGCGGAAGACTCCGATTGGGAGCCTAGCAACGGCGAGGAAGGCGACTCCCCCCGCGTACGCTCTCGTTCCCCTTCGTCGGCGGCGATCCGGGCGGCACGGAGGCGTATGTTGATGCGAAGCGGACGTCGCGGCCGCGCCGTACGAGGGCGGCGGCGGATGGAGATGTTGGGGGAGGGCTGCGGCGTCTTCTCGCGGACGCGGGGTCGCCGCTCGCGCTCGGCCGGCGGCGCGGCGAAGATGGCGCGGATCCCCCCGCGGACCATGAGCGCGCGCCGAGCGAGACCCGCGACGGCATCCAGGCGAACAACTGCACGAGGCAACCCAGTAAGTTCATCACTCGCTCATCCCCCCTCTCCCCGCTTCGGTTTGCGGCATTTTTTCGCGCCAAATTTCACTCGATGCTAGGGTTAGGGTTAGGACAACGACCGAAATTAACAGGGGTTGCTTGACGAGTTTCCCACACTACACGGTTCCATGGATGCAGTAGGGGTGCTTTTTTGCTGCAGGTTGACTCTACACAATGCAAGTGTTGCAGAGAACTGAACTAAATTTCTCCAGTTTATCCTCTGTTTTTTTGGTCCTCTCGCGTTGCAGTGATTAGATAGTGTTTCAGTTACCGCAATCTGTAGTTAGCGCTGATCAAGAGTGTACATGAGCAAAAACGCGAAATACTAGATGAACATTGCCTGCATATATGAGCATATGAGCACTGTAGCTTGGTTCATGGGTAATATGCTCCTCAATCTTTTAGTATCCATCTTTTTAGTATCTGCACCATCCACTTTTTTATATTGGAGGGAACTGAATATGCTCATCAATCGCTGACCGATGAACAGTAGTGTTTTGTTGCTTTTTTGGCTAGATAAACACCCCCAATTTTGCATTCATTCATTTTGTTATGTTGCATTCATTCTTTTTGTTACTTTTCAAACTTACACAGTTTCAGTGTTGGAAAAAAACAGTGGCGCCCCCTCCCCCCTAAACGACTCTGTGATGTGTTTACCCCTCACACACCCATGTTGCAAGCATTCATTTGTTATGTTTCAAACTCTCACATTATTCACTATTTTTTTCAGAGAAGACAAACATCAGCGTAAATGAAGAGCATTTCCAGTGTTGTTTCTCTGCCCGCAGGATTTGTTCGCTTGTACCACAGCTTTCCAACCAGCAAAAGGAATGGGTGATCGACGCTGGTTTTGGTGCCCTTTTGTCGATGCATGAATTTTCTGTCCCTATCAAACTTGTCAAGTGGATGATGAAGTGTGTAGACCCACTTCTTAGTGAATTCAGATACAAGAACAGAGTCATTGTCTTCAACCGTGATCTTATCTGCAAGATTCTCGGTTTGGAAAACAATGCCAGAGCCGTGAGGATTTCCGGTGATTCGGATGAGGTGATGAAACTGAAAGAGCTGTACGGGGATGGAGATAGAGCCAAAATCGGGAAGTGCATTTCCATTGCTACAGAGAGCAAGGACAGGGAGACCTTCATGAGGTCGTTCGCCCTATTGGCTTTAGGGAGTGTGTACAACCCTGGCACGGGTAACGATGTGAGCCTAAAGTACCTCAATAGCTTAGAAAATGTTGAGCTGATCAGCACCTTTGATTGGGCTGGAGACATTTTGAAAGAATTGATGGATGAAGTGAAAAAATACCAGAAATTCTCCCCTGAACGTCTTGAGAAGGATCATCAGATTGGATCATGCCTCATCATTTTAGCGGTATGGGTTACCCTTTTTTTTTCATGATATCTCATCACTGTGTTCTATTTCTTTATGTCGTTTGTTCACAATGTTGCAAAGAGTCATATGCTACTGTTTCAAGAATTTTTTATAAATTTACGAACCATTTGTTTTTTCTGCTTTTTTTCCACACAGATCGCCTACATGGACCACTTTGATCTTCCATCCGACAGAGGCCACCAAATCAACTACAGTCTACCCCGCATCTGCCATGTCAGGAATGCGGACTTCAACTTCGTGATGGCTGTTGACAAGAATAAGTTGTCACTTGGGAATTCTTTCGGGAGGCTACCGGTATGTGCAACATTACATCTTCACTTTGTAGATGATGTAGTCCTAAATTTAAAATGTTTTCAGTCATATATCCATCATTTTTTAACACATGTTGCAGTAGTATTGTTTAGATGTTGCAACCTCAGATAAAAAATGTCCCATCTGTGTAAATACTGCTCGACTTTGGTTTTTTCACAACACTTGTTACAAAAGTGGTCAGTACATGTTGTAGGCTTAGACTTTAAATGTTTCAGACTTGTTATACTGCTCAGTTCTACAGCCATAGTACATGTTGTTAATTTGTTTTCAGCCATTTATATCCACCAATTGAACACATGTTGCAGCAGTAGTGTTTAGATGTTGCAGCCTTAGATGTAAAATGTTTCATACTTGTTAAATACATGTTGCAGCAGTACTGTGTAGATGTTTCACAATCAGATTTTTTTTGTTTGACACTCATTATACTCATGTTGGTTTCATAATTATACTCATGTCTTTGTGCAACATTTTTTACATCCCCCTCTCCCCTGTTCGTTAGTTTTTCTTTTGGCTTTGCTATTTCCTTTTTTTCTACTACTTTATGGCACTTATATTGTTCACTATTTTTTTGCTGCAGTTTCGCGACTTCTCTCTCACTCTGTATGCCCCCGCCCCCTGCCCCTGCCCACGCCCCTTCTGCTGCCCCTGCCTCAGCCCCTGCGCCTGGATCTGCTGACCCTGGTCACGCACACGGTCTTGAGGCATCTGAAGAAGTCCCCATCGTCAGCTCTCTTGACGAATGGCTGAAGCAACATGCTCAAATTGATATACATGAGGTATAGCAAAACCCTCATGTTTTTTATGTTTTTGCAAAATACCATTATTACGTCGTTTGCACACATACCAGCAACATAAAAGAATAACATATGCAACATCATTTACAACATGGATTGTTGCTGTAAAAAAACCCCATCCACACATAGTTAGCACATGTTGCTGCAATAAATTATAAATGTCTTTCAGTTTTTTTAACAGCCACCACCCCATGTTGATGTTTTTTGCAAAATTGCTAACACCTGTGTAACATGATTTGTTGTTTTTTTGCAGATACCAGCTGAGTACCAGCATGTTGCTGCACACTTTTCCAAGGTTATGGATGAAGATGTTCACGAAATCGCTGTTGTTGTACCGAAATCATTTAATGATCAGATTTCGGCAAGGCTTAGGCAACGTCAAGGGGAGATGTTGGCCAAGATGGTTGAGTTAGCTAGCAGGGCCAAGACAGGTGTTGATGGTGCAGGACCATCAGCCACCGATGATAATGTTGGCAAAACAAGTGCTAGCGTTGCAGCTGAAAGAGGTACGAGCAAAAGCACCACTGGTGCACCCGTACGAGGCACCAGCAAAAGCGCTACCGGTGCAGCTGAAGGAGGCTCCAGCAAAAGTGCTTCTGCTGGAGCCGAAGGAGGCACCAGCAATGCCAACACATCAACCAGTGGTGCTAGCTCTCCTAGCCAGAAGAAAAGCAATGATTCCAGCATGTATGACGACCTCCCTTCATTTGATCTGCTGAACTCCGACGGGATTGACGATGATTGCTCGACCCCACCAGAAATCACACGCAAAGGTGCCCCCTCCTCCTTCCTATCTATTTTTCCTGCTTTTTCTGCTAGTTCTCCATTTTTGCAGATTCAACAATTTTTATGTTTTTCATTTTTTTTCTTTCTTTTCAGCTGTAACAACTGTCCAAGATAGGGAAGCAAACAAGCCCGGCTCAAGCACAAATGATAAGAAAAATAGGAGGAAGCATGCTTCCATCAATTTGAATCAAGCAAAGAAATTGAAGTTGGACGAAGAAACAAAATCTGTGTATGAGAAGTACATCAGCAAAAGATTTTTGAAGACGCCGATGACCAAAGAAGAGATCTTAGAAGCGTAAGCTAACTCTTAGAATTCACCTTCATTCTACTACCCAACTTCCAGTTTTTTACATGTTGCAGCAGCACACAGTAGATGTTGTAGGCTTGGTTTTAAAATGTTTCAGACTTGTCAACTACTACTCAGTTTCACCTTTTTTACAATACATGTTACAACAATGTTTTGTAGATGTTGTAGTCTTAGTTTTAAAAGGTTTCAGCCATATCCATCATTTTTTAACACAAGTTGTAGTAGTAGTGTTTAGATGTTGCAACCTTAGATATAAAATGTTTCAGACTGTGTAAATACTGCTCAGACTTAGTTTTTAAATTGGTCAGTAGATGTTGTAAGGTTTTTTTAAAAAATGTTTCTACATGTTACAAAAGTGGTCAGTAGGTGTTGTAGGCTTAGACTTTAAATGTTTCAGACCTGTTATACTGCTCAGTTTTGCCTTTTTTCACAACACATGTTACAGCAGTGGTTAGTAGATGTTGTAGGCCTAGATTTAAATTGTTTCATGCATTTTTTATAGCCACCATTTTTTGAACACATGTTGCAGTAGTAGTGTTTAGATGTTGCAGCCCTAGATTTAAAATGTTTCACACTTGTTAAATACATGTTGCAGCAGTACTGTGTAGATGTTTCACAATCAGATTTTTTTGTTTGACACTCATTTTACTCATGTTTGTTCCACGCAACCCTATTTTTGTTAAAATAGGCGGTTTCCATGTGTGCTATGAGGAGTTCTACAAGTCGTTTAAGCCAAAGGGCTTAATTGACAACGAGGTCATGACCCTTTGGACCAATCAGTTCGACATTGAAGAAGCTGAACTTCGTATAAAGGACAATAATGTTGTCAAGAAATATGTTTTCTCAGCCGTACTCACAGTTAGTATCTTTTTTGTTATCTCTATCTTTTCAAGCACCACTGTTTCTCTACTTTAGTTTTTAGTTTTTTCTAACCTTTTTTTGCTTTTTTTGCTCTATTAAGGATAAGCTGATCATCGACCCCGACAAATTCATTGATGATAGCTGCAACAGGATGCTAACCATGCTGGACAAGACATGGGATTTTTCTAAGATGGACCTGGTACTGTGTTGCTAATACAAATCCCCTTTTTGTCTTTTCATTTTTTGTTTTTTGCAAACATTTGATTATAGCTTCATGTTTTTTTTAGCTTTTCTTCCCCATTGTCCAAGAACGTCATTGGGTACTTGTCTGCATTAATATGTTTCTTCAGCAAATTTCCTGGTTCAACCCTTTAAATGCATCTCAAGACACAATATGTTTTGGTTGCGCGCATAACCTGGTCTGTAATCCAACTTTTTAACTTGCCTTTGTTCATCATTTTTATCCCTTTTTTAGATAGTTGCTTTTCCCGTTCAGACAAATAGAATAATTAACATTTATTTTTGTTTTGTTTATAACTAGGTCACTAACTTCTCTAGAGCTTGCCTGAACTCCAACGTGCTGAGGAAAGATGTGTCTGGGTTTGTTTGGAATTACCCCAAGGACTACCCTCAGCAAGATAATCTGTAAGTTTCACTGCAAAAAAAACAAAACCTTTTTTCCATGTAGATGTTGTGAACTCAGATTAGAAATGTTTCAAATTTGAATTAGAAATGTTCTAGAACAAATTTTACAGACAACCATTGTTTCAGGCTAAAAATGTAAAGGTTTCAAACTCTTGTTATGCATGTTCAAATAATAAATGCTAAATGTTTCAGATTTTTAGTTCTCCCAATTGATGTTGCAGCAGTTGCTCCCACATGTTTCAGGCAAATTATAAATGTTTCAGAATCAATGTTTCAGAATCAATGTTTTCAGAAAACAGCAGCTATGCTTTTTGAAACGACCCGAGTTTCCGCGAACGGAAACCCGACTCTCTGCACCTCCGCGATAGTCCCAGGAAGAGGCTATCACGTGCAATCCCTGTCTCAAGTGGTACAAATCCATACAACACGGGAATAAAAGAAGAATTACATAATATTATTATTACAACATCAGAGTACAACTCTTCGGCACAAGCGGGTACAAGTCCAACGGATCGAATCAAGAAAGGTAAAACACCTACGCGGCGGATCTACATAAGCGAGGCGTCTCCGGCTCCACGAGCAAACTCGAGCATAGGACCGGCTCTAGTCTTCACACCTTCGTCACGAAGTTGTAGTCGTAGACGGTCACCGAGTCCGAAATGCCGGCATCTACCCGATAAGCGGGTAGGTCATGTCGCCTTCCCAACAAAGAGCAAAAGCGGTGGTTGAATCTAGTATGCATGGATAAAACCTATATTGGGTCAGAGAAAGTTATGCATGCGGCAACGCGGTAGCAACAATCAAGGTATGCGTAGAATATGCGGCGAGGTCCACACCTCCGGGAGGTCCACACCTCCGAGGTCCACACCTCCGGGTCCACACCCCTCAATAATGATGTCCACACCAAAGCACTGAATCACAACCACGATCCAGCTCCCAACTCTCATCTGCGATGTGGGGCCCACCCGCTCCTATCCCCACATCTCAACGGCCTCAGGCCGGGCTCACTCACTCGGGGGAGAGAAGAAGCACAAGAAAAGAGTCTAGCCAGGTGAGAGATCAGAGGACTGTCCATAACCAGTGGACACGGACTATAGCTATAGGTTTAACACTCTGCAGAGGTTGTACAACTGTACCCGCCCGAGTAGAGCCGGAAACGGTGGCCGCCGTCCCAAACCCTACCATACGGCTGGAGTCCAAGTAAGTGGATAGTACCCTCCTGCGTCTCCGAGTCCGGCGCAGCCCCTGCTGTAGAGCTCATGCGCCAGCGAGGGGTCCCTCGAAGCTGTGGAACCCTTCCCCGGCCTCGCCGGGGCGAAGTCTTCTAAGGAGGAAAGAGCCGTCTCCCGACACGATCACACCGATCCGCCTACAGGAGGGGTGCTATCCACTACGAGTCTCACCCCGCACCCCCGCCCAATACAAGGCGGGCGGTTTGTACGGTAAAAGTCCACTGAAGCAAGGTCAACTGACGATCGGTCCTTAAGGGCCGAGAGCGAGCACTCACCATCTCCATTCCGTCCGACACACCGCTCGGGCGAGAGGCCAGATCGCATCTCCCCGAGTTAGGCGTTCTCAAGTAACCGAACAGCTCGCTCCCGCCAGAAACACGTCAAGGGGAAACACACCCAGAACTCACGCTAGAACACACCGAGATCTCCCACATCTCGGTCCAAGCCCATACCATCCATAATCAAGCAACAAAAGTATGGATAGTTGGTAATTGGGACTAGCTAGGGGTCTGTAGCTAGCCCCGAGGTAGGTAAAGCAAGGAATCAGGATATAACAAATATCAAGGCAAGGCTAATCAAATGGCTATGCAATCCATCAAATCAAGTAACATAAATATAGCACTAGCAGCTAATAGCATGCATGGGTTCTACATGGTTGGGAGTGACATGACACCTGCGCGGTAGTCGTCGTAGAGTAGTAGAGGTTGAGCGTCCTCTCGGGAACAGTCGGGGTAGTCGCGTCTCCTCAGACGTCGCAGCTCGGGTCTTCAACAAGAACACAAGCCTACACGAGATGCGACGTGGAAATAAATAACGAGCATTCATCTAATGCAAAAACATCAATAAGAACCAATTTAGAAGATCCAAATAAACTCCGGAGTAAATGCAAGCGACCTTGGTTTAATTAATGAATATAAAGCAATTGGTTTTAAAACAAAAGTAGTTTAAGCAACTAGTTTTATATACTAGTAAACAGGGTAGGATCAAGAGTTAGTTCAAAGTTAGCTTACGGGTCTTACGGCTAGGATCTTAGGTAGCCAAGCCTGCAAGCAGGAAAGCGGAGAGGCTGAGATCAAGCTTTTGCTAGGTTTTAGCTCACAGAGGATTGAAGCGGTAGTGCGAAGGGTGATGAAAGCAGAGTGAAGCAAAGATAACTAGAAAAGGCATTATCATGCCAAGATATGCGGCGACAGCTCAGACGGGATGAAAGGATCATCTTGTGACTGACATCGGGTGGCGATGAGGTAAAGTGTGTTTAAGAGCGCTACGAGGCATGTACTGATGATGCGGCAACGTCCATGACAAGGCAGTTAGGTTGCGGCTCGGGGTTGCCATTCGTGAAGCAGTGGCCACTGCTCACGACACGGCCATCCATCACGGGCGACATCCTGTCTTCAAGCACATGGCACGGTACACGCTTCACAACACATAGCTTCGTAGAGCAGAAGCGGGTTAAGCGCGAAGCAGCAAAAAAAAAGAAAGGCAAGGGCGTAGGAAAGGTAAGTGATGTGAACATGAGGTAGGATTCCTGTCCGTGGCACGCCATTGGTTAATTGCGGGGCTCCGGCGTCCCAGACCCTCATTAGCTCAGTGGCGGGTTACGGCCACGAATCCTACACCAAGAACGCGGGGTAAAAAGGGGCTCGGTTCAAGGACAAGAGCAGAGAAGGACAGGATAGCAGTGAGCGTCTCAAAATTATGAAACCAACACAAGTGGTTTCATAATTTTCGGAGCTCCGGAAAATTAGTTATGAATTTTTGAAGGAAAGGGGATTTATGAAACATTTATTAAAACCTTTACAAATCAGAGAGTAATTGTATCGAAATATTGCTGACGTCGGCATGACGTCAGCGGCCAGCAGGTTTAGTGGGCCGAAGCCCACGAGGTCTTACGCGAGAAAGTCCAGGTTTGCACCCTAAACTCTTCTAAGCTCATCTGGGTCCCTGGATCTGGGATCCTTTGCGGTTTCGTGTGGCTGTGCGCGCACCTGCAGGGAGAGAACATCACAGCGCGAAGGCTGAGCCACAGATTGACGGCACGTGCGGGCTCAACGTCGGCGGCCGGTCACGGCGCCGCGGCGTGAGCGGTGGTGCGAAGCAGAGCGCAGCGGAACGGGTTCAGGTGAGGTAATGGCCTGCGGCCTGCCGACGCGTGCTGGGGTGCACGGCGGCGGAACGGAGACGGGACCCTGCAGGAAAACAGCGGCGCGAAGGCCGGACAAGGGTCGGTGCAAGAAAGAGGAAGAAACGTGTGCTGCACTCATTCGTGCAAAACATCGAACACGTGGAGGGCACACGCATATCATCGAACACTTAGAGGGCGAGATGGGTGCTTGGAAGGGTGGCTCACCGAGATCTCGAAGCTGGTGCTCGGGCATAACAAAGAACGGGTGATGGGCATTGAACAGAAGGGAGCGGTGGTTTGGTCTGGATGTAGACGTTCCCGACGGCGGCAACGACACGGGTCGGGGGTGACGGCGTTCCTGGCGAGAGCGGCATCCGGCTCCCTTCAATCTTCCCCCTAGCTGTTGACGGTCCACGGTGGCGTGGCTTGCCTGTGGCCATCCAGGCAATTCGACGACAAGTGCGACATGGAAGAAGGTCGCAGCTTGGCTGACACAAAGTGTCGAGCACCTGGTGTGCGTGGCCTTAGTCGGGGATAGAAGGCCACAACTGGAAGGTGGGCAGTGCAGCTAGGTTGGATCCTGCAAGGAACGTACACGGCACGAAGGCCGGTTTCGAAACGAAGAAGGGCGACGACGACATCATTCCGCGGTACGGGCATTTCATCGAACGGATTGTGGGCGGTGTCCGGCTCGCGGATTTGGACATGCCAACAACGGTCTTAGGTAACCCAGGATACACGGGAGTAAGCACGGCTCGAAGGCGGCGGCACGAGCGGACAAGATAGTGTAATAGGTGGGTCTTTGATTTGTTCCAGCATTTCAACGAACAGTTGGTATGCAAGGGCGAGGCTTGGATGTGTGCTCACCGTGGGGCATGTCAAAGGTGCGACGGTGCAGGGAGAGTTCGAGGCCGTGGTGGCTCGGTGTAGTGCAGGCAAGCCGTCGATCGTGGTTGTGCCAAGCTCGGTGAAGGGGATGCAGACTCAAGGCGACTTGGCGTCCTGGCATAACGTCGAGCAGGTGGTGGGCGCCCTCAGCTTCGTCATGGTAGGCGGCTCCAGGTCAGCTCGGGTGTAGCGCTCTCAGGCGTCGATCCCCAGCTGGGCTTCCTCGAACCCGAACTCGCGGTCGTCGATGTACTCGATGCTCCCGGCGACGGCTCCGGCTCGGTGTTGTCGTCCATGGGCGTCCTCGGCTTGGCGTCGTCGTTGAACTCCCTGCCGGCTCGCGGTGCTCCGGTGTCGTTGTCCTTGGCGGTGAGGACGGGGTCCAGCAGGACGCAGAGGCTCCAGGATGACGACGTCGGGCTGTCCCTGGATGGCGACGACGCGATGGTGCTCGACCCTTCTCTCTCCCTTTCCTCTGCTTCTCCCTTTGCTTCTTTTCCTCTGTTCCTTGGCGAAGCAGAAGGGGAAAAGCCCAAGGGTGGCTACAGGGTGTGGCGGCGGCTTTGGGGAAGAAGCCAAGCGGCCTTCTAGGGCGGCGGCGGATGCAGCGCGAGGGCCGATTTTATTCGTGGTGAAGGACATGATGCAAGGGCGGAATTGCCCCGCGGCCATCCATGGCGCTCAGAACTCGGGCACGGAGCGGATGGCATCTGGTGGCTCGGTCCTAGGGTTGGGAGGCGCGGCACAGGGGTAGAAGAGGGATTTCCCCTGGGTGGAGCATCCGAGGCGGAGGCCCCTAGGCGCGCTCACGACTCGCTGCTGGCTCGCGCGGTGCCTGCCATCCCGTCGCACCCGCACGCACGCAGCTCGGGCGGCAGCACGGACAGGGGAAGAAGAAAAGGGAACAGGGGGAATGACAGGCGGGCCCGGCTTGGCGGTGAGAGAAGAGAGAAGAAAGGGCCGGTGGTCGGCCGGGCTGCGGTGATGGGCCGTGCGGTGAAGTACAGGGTGGATACCGGTTAAGGGTGAAGGGGTTGAGGGGCCTCTGAAGGACTTCTGTGGCTGAGCAGCGGCCCAAGTTAGCAGTTAGCTTTGGCAAATAGTTTTGAATCTAGATTTCATTATAGTTTGAATTTGAATTACTTTCAAATTCAAACTCCACACCATTGAACACCAAATAATATCCAAGAGATCCAACTCACATTTATACCATAATTTGAAAATAATTTATATATGGTTTTATTTTATATTGAATTTAAGGTGAGAGGTTAGCAAATTGGGATCAAATTTGGTAGCACACAAGTTCAAACAAAAAGTTTTAAATTTTTGCAAAAATTCACACATGATAAATCATTCAAATTTACGGGATGTTACATTCTACCCCCTCACGAGAATCTCGTCCTCGAGATTAAGCTTATACCAGTGTGGTGAGGGTCTTCACTTCAATATGCCTTCTCGTTTCGCTTTAAGTTCGGTTTCCCAATGTTGATGACTTGACGACGTGTTTATACCAAGGTTCCACGGGTACTTAGTCTCAACATATCCGGTTTCCCGACGGGGGCCTCCAATGTCGAGTGGTATTATATGCCCTCTATCGGTAGCATCCATAAGACTCTCGGAATATCATCCATATATATCCCACGATCATTCTCTGGTCCGAATACGTGAGAAATTCTAACTACAGGCTAGGTTCCCCCTTATCTTAGTCCATCTCTTAATCCATAAGCAGATATCTTGGTCTCCCAAAGAATTAGTTCAATCACACCCCTATGGCGCGCACTCTCAGCACCTATCAGAACCTGGGTGAACATAACTCCCTTCCAACTTCCTTCTTCTGAGGGTCCAACAATTCTCACCAACTTCGTCTACCGCCTAGGTTGTAATCCTTTTGTTGGCTTAGCACACCTGTTACTATTCTCGTTAGGGTACTGGCGTTATCGAACATGTCCAATAAGCTTCTGGCCATGAACACTATGAATGGTTACTTCCCATTCATGATTGTCCACTTTAGGAGGGGTCATTTGCGACACCCTCGACTATGTGAGGGGCTCTATCCATCCGAAATCTCACACTAGTCCCTTTGACTCCAACTTCTTCAGATTGACCTCCTCGACGAAGTCACATCTGCTTTACTCATGCACATTTAGCAAACTCAGGATACACAGTTGATGTTAACTTTTAGGAATACCAGCAAAACTTTATTAATTTCCTCAGAGCGTCTGTGGTTATCGTAACTTCGAGGAGGGATCGATTCACTTGTGCAACCTTAATGTAGACCATGATCCTTTACCATCCCTTTGACCTACTCCTCATGATGGTATCCTTACCTTTAGGTATCCTGGAAATATTCATGGCTATGGCTTTGCCATGCTTATTCAATTGTTCCAAATAATGTCACTCGTTTAGGTGAGCAATTTTCCTCACTTTTGCTCACAACCTCTTATTACCTATTTCCCAAAAGGGTGGTAGGTTCCACTGCGAGGTCGAACTGATCACTTGAGTCCAGTAGTCATCAGAGAAATTCTCCTTCCCACTGATCCAAAGGTAGTGTCCCGTAGAGTTTCTTCGTTACTTGTTTATTCTAAAAGTTGGATCGACTGATCTTCACATCTTACTCCAATTATCGACCTCGTGATTCCTTTAGTTACCTTTCAGGTATCTTATTCCAGAAGCACATCTTGTGGTGCGTAGCTGTTTACTGCTTCCTCAGTAACTCCATTTCAACTACTTAGGGGCGTAAGAGGGATTTATCCAGTAAAAAATGTCTCTAGGATGACCGCTCGTGTAGTGCAAATCTTATATCCTTTGAGTTTATTCACCCGAATCAAATACAGAACCTCAACAATACCTTCTAGGTTGAGGTATTGTCTACTTAGGGATGATCCCTTGTTCATGGATTCATTACCTCTGAATACATGGTCGGGGCGCAACTCCATAAAATATGCGTGATTGTCCATCCGTGGAGAGGTCGATGCACTTTTATCCACTCCCCATTGTCTTGGGTTGTCTTCTGCTGTGTTAATCGCTCTCTTCGATGAATCCATTACCAAGATATGAGGTTATCATGTTCCTTCAAGTCTCCACATGATTCTATTAGTGTTTAGTGCGAAGAACCTTATGGGCAAACTCTGTATTCTATTAGCAAATTCCAAAGCGGGTCCTTTGTAAGGTACCTCACGGAAGCTAAAGTACTCGAATAAATCTTCTCGTATTGATTGTTGTTCCATATGGAGTACTTCATCTTTATCTGATAATTGAGTTCCTACTGAAATTATCCAAAATGCATCGCTGACATCTTTGGGGTACTCAATTGATCTTAACCAACATATGCTTCCATAGTGGTACATGCACTTCCGAGCTTCGAAAGTTACGAATTCTTAAGGTACTCATTTTCTGGTTTACGAACTTGAGTCCGATGTTTTTAGGACATCTCATCCAAAGTATTGGTCTGGTTGGCCGAGGTTGCAAGAAATCCTTCATGTCTTCTGAAGTTTGACCTTGTTAAGTTGGCTTGAGCACATCGATCTTCGCTCTGTTAGCTTGATCTTGCAGGATGGGGAGCTAAGGTCTCTAGAGGAGCCGTCTAAAAATCTAGCAAGCTTAAGCACTCAATACAATTTCACACAAACATGAAGAGGCATAACAACAATAAGACCATAAAGATCCAATCACTCAAGCAATTCACCAAAACAAATGTGTTCCTCGAGGCCGACTCCTAAGACCTTCGAGGTTACACCAACGTAAGCATACTAGTATATCGTGGTCACTTGAGGGATTTTTCCTAACGTTGGTTATACAGCACTTGAAAGAACGTATGCCATCTGGTGTTTCGGCACTAATCTTTCCGAAGTAAGTTGGTGGAACTCTTCTTCATGCTGGCTCTCATGGCTTTGTCCTTGGAAGAAAGGGGGTACTCTATATTAATTGTTGTATCCATGCCCCTTGTTCCACATTCATTCATCTTATTCCAGTCATCGACCCTGGCAGAGCACCCAAGTTTCATATTGCTTACCGAGGGGAAAGTCTGTTGGGTCAATTATCCAGCTGTTATTCCGAGTGTGTGATGCTCGCTTGTAAGTTGGTGCTAACTTGACCGTTCAATCCATTGGTCGCCTCATGTAGCCACAACTCATTTTGATATCTTAATCCTTCGTGACTCAGCTATCCGTATAGTTTCGAGCCTTTGGGTCTTCATCCATCTGCTGAGCTTCAGGCACATCAGGAATCTTCGACTCCTGCATCCGAGCTTATGTGTGCTAGTTCCATATAGTGCATCCAATTTATGTATGTTGGCACACTAAAACTTAAAGTCTTAACTCCTCATTGTCCTCGGAGTTGGGCATCTTGGGTTATCCAAGTTCTGTTCCGAGCAAAAGGGTGGAAGGGTGCAGCCTGTCTGTTGTAGATTCATCTGTGTGCAGACTTCATGTATCACGGGGCAATCTAATCATTCCCCGGTAGATTTAGTTCCATAGTAGAGACAACCGGGTTGACGTAACATGACACTGATGAGTCAGCAGGGATAATCCAATTGAGTCCTGTAGATTCAGCTTCATCTCGTCCCCGTACTCCATCTTCATCGTTGTCTCTGTCGTAGTTGTCTTTCCCTTGCATCAGACGTCGTTCCTCAGAGTTGCAAGCAGGTGACATCAGTTGTTCTCCTTAGGCCACCAATCGTGTAGAGGGGTTGTTAGTGAGTCAGTTAGTGAGAATTCAAGGAGGTAATAGCAGATTTCAAGGGGGTTTATATAAAAGTCAAGGAATATACACTCAATCAAGGATATTTAGGCTATCCTAAACTATCGACCATTGCTAGGGCTCGTCCTACGGTCAAGTACGGCTCTGATACCACCTGTAACGACCCGAGTTTCCGCGAACGGAAACCCGACTCTCTGCACCTCCGCGATAGTCCCAGGAAGAGGCTATCACGTGCAATCCCTGTCTCAAGTGGTACAAATCCATACAACACGGGAATAAAAGAAGAATTACATAATATTATTATTACAACATCAGAGTACAACTCTTCGGCACAAGCGGGTACAAGTCCAACGAGATTGAATCAAGAAAGGTAAAACACCTACGCGGCGGATCTACATAAGTGAGGCGTCTCCGGCTCCACAGGCAAACTCGAGCATAGGACCGGCTCTAGTCTTCACACCTTCGTCACGAAGTTGTAGTCGTAGACGGTCACCGAGTACGAAATGCCGGCATCTACCCGATAAGCGGGTAGGTCATGTCGACTTCCCAACAAAGAGCAAAAGCGGTGGTTGAATCTAGTATGCATGGATAAAACCTATATTGGGTCGTAGAAAGTTATGCATGCGGCAACGCGGTAGCAACAATCAAGGTATGCGAGAATATGCGGCGAGGTCCACACCTCCGGGAGGTCCACACCTCCGAGGTCCACACCTCGGGGTCCACACCCTTCAACAAGGATGTCCACACCAAAGCACCGAATCACAACCACGATCCGGCTCCCAACTCTCATACGCGATGTGGGGCCCACCCGCTCCTATCCCCACATCTCAACGGCCTCGGCGCGGGGCTCACTCACTCGGGGGAGAGAAGAAGCACAAGAAAAGAGTCTAGCCGGGTGAGAGATCGAGAGGACCGTCCATAACCGGTGGACACGGACTATAGCTATAGGTTTAACACTCGCGAGAGGTTGTACAACCGTACCCGCCCGAGTAGAGCGGGAAACGGTGGCCGCCGGTCCCAAACCCTACCATACGGTCGGAGTCCAAGTAAGTGGATAGTACCCTCCCCGCGTCTCCGAGTCCGGCGCGCGCCCCCGCCGTAGAGCTCATACGCCGGCCGAGGGGTCCCTCGAAGCCGTGGAACCCTTCCCCGGCCCTCGGCCGGGGCGAAGTCTTCTAAGGAGGAAAGAGTCGTCTCCCCGACACGATCACACCGATCCGCCTACGGGAGGGGTGCTATCCACTACGAGTCTCACCCCGCACCCCCCGCCCAATACAAGGCGGGCGGTTTGTACGGTAAAAGTCCACCGAAGCAAGGTCAACCGACAATCGGTCCTTAAGGGCCGAGAGCGAGCACTCACCATCTCCATTCCGTCCGACACACCGCTCGGGCGAGAGGCCAGATCGCATCTCCCCGAGTTAGGCGTTCTCAAGTAACCGAACAGCTCGCTCCCCGCCGAAACACGTCAAGGGGAAACACACCCAGAACTCACGCTAGAACACACCGAGATCTCCCACATCTCAGTCCAAGCCCAGAATACCATCCATAATCAAGCAACAAAAGTATGGATAGTTGGTAATTGGGACTAGCTAGGGGTCTGTAGCTAGCCCCGAGGTAGGTAAAGCAAGGAATCAGGATATAACAAATATCAAGGCAAGGCTAATCAAATGGCTATGCAATCCATCAAATCAAGTAACATAAATATAGCACTAGCAGCTAATAGCATGCATGGGTTCTACATGGTTGGGAGTGACATGACACCTGCGCGGTAGTCGTCGTAGAGTAGTAGAGGTTGAGCGTCCTCTCGGGAACGGTCGGGGTAGTCGCGTCTCCTCGGACGTCGCGGCTCGGGTCTTCAACAAGAACACAAGCCTACACGAGATGCGACGTGGAAATAAATAACGAGCATTCATCTAATGCAAAAACATCAATAAGAACCAATTTAGAAGATCCAAATAAACTCCGGAGTAAATGCAAGCAAGACCTTGGTTTAATTAATGAATATAAAGCAATTGGTTTTAAAACAAAAGTAGTTTAAGCAACTAGTTTTATATACTAGTAAACAGGGTAGGATCAAGAGTTAGTTCAAAGTTAGCTTACGGGTCTTACGGCTAGGATCTTAGGTAGCCAAGCCTGCAAGCAGGAAAGCGGAGAGGCTGAGATCAAGCTTTTGCTAGGTTTTAGCTCACAGAGGATTGAAGCGGTAGTGCGAAGGGTGATGAAAGCAAGAGTGAAGCAAAGATAACTAGAAAAGGCATTATCATGCCAAGATATGCGACGACGGCTCGGACGTGATGAAAGGATCATCTTGTGACCGACATCGGGTGGCGATGAGGTAAAGTGTGTTTAAGAGCGCTACGAGGCATGTACCGATGATGCGGCAACGTCCATGACAAGGCGGCTAGGTTGCGACTCGGGGTTGCCGTTCGTGAAGCGATGGCCCCTTGCTCACGACACGGCCATCCATCACGGGCGACATCCTGTCTTCAAGCACATGGCACGGTACACGCTTCACAACACATAGCTTCGTAGAGCAGAAGCGGGTTAAGCGCGAAGCGAAAAAAAAGAAAGGCAAGGGCGTAGGAAAGGTAAGTGATGTGAACATGGGGTAGGATTCTCGTCCGTGGCACGCCATTGGTTAATTGCGGGGCTCCGGCGTCCCGGACCCTCATTAGCTCGGTGGCGGGTTACGGCCACGAATCCTACACCAAGAACGCGGGGTAAAAAGGGGCTCGGTTCAAGGACAAGAGCGAGAGAAGGACGGATAGCGATGAGCGTCTCAAAATTATGAAACCAACGCAAGTGGTTTCATAATTTTCGGAGCTCGGAAAATTAGTTATGAATTTTTGAAGGAAAGGGGATTTATGAAACATTTATTAAAACCTTTACAAATCAGAGAGTAATTGTATCGAAATATTGCTGACGTCGGCATGACGTCAGCGGCCAGCAGGTTTAGTGGGCCGAAGCCCACGAGGTCTTACGCGAGAAAGTCCAGGTTTGCACCCTAAACTCTTCTAAGCTCATCTGGGTCCCTGGATCTGGGATCCTTTGCGGTTTCGTGTGGGCGTGCGCGCACCGCGGGGAGAGAACATCACGGCGCGAAGGCCGAGCCACGGATTGACGGCACGTGCGGGCTCAACGTCGGCGGCCGGTCACGGCGCGGCGTGAGCGGTGGTGCGAAGCGAGCGCGGCGGAATGGGTTCGGGTGAGGTAATGGCTCGCGGCTCGCCGACGCGTGCCGGGGTGCACGGCGGCGGAACGGAGACGGGTCCCGCGCAGGAAAACAGCGGCGCGAAGGCCGGACAAGGGTCGGTGCAAGAAAGAGGTAGAAACGTGTGCTGCACTCATTCGTGCAAAACATCGAACACATGGAGGGCACACGCATATCATCGAACACTTAGAGGGCGAGATGGGTGCTTGGAAGGGTGGCTCACCGAGATCTCGAAGCTGGTGTTCGGGCATAACAAAGAACGGGTGATGGGCATTGAACAGAAGGGAGCGGTGGCTTGGTCTGGATGTAGACGTTCCCGACGGCGGCAACGACACGGGTCGGGGGGTGACGGCGTTCTGGCGAGAGCGGCATCCGCTCCCTTCAATCTTCCCCCTAGGCGGTTGACGGTCCACGGTGGCGTGGCTTGCCGTGGCCATCCGGGCAATTCGACGACAAGTGCGACATGGAAGAAGGTCGCGGCTTGGGCGACACAAAGTGTCGAGCACCCGGTGTGCGTGGCCTTAGTCGGGGATAGAAGGCCGCAAGCGGAAGGTGGGCGGCGCGGCCTAGGTTGGATCCCGCAAGGAACGTACACGGCACGAAGGCCGGCTTCGGGGAACGAAGAAGGGCGACGACGGCATCATTCCGCGGTACGGGCATTTCATCGAACAGTTGTGGGAAGGTCGGGCTCGCGGATTTGGACATGCCAACAACGGTCTTAGGTAACCCGGGATACACGGGGAGTAAGCACGGCTCGAAGGCCGGCGGCACGAGCGACAAGATAGTGTAATAGGTGGGTCTTTGATTTGTTCCAGCATTTCAACGAACAGTTGGTATGCAAGGGCGAGGCTTGGATGTGTGCTCACCGTGGGGCATATCAAAGGCGCGACGGTGCGGGGGAGAGTTCGAGGCCGTGGTGGCTCGGTGTAGTGCAGGCAAGCCGTCGATCGTGGTTGTGCCAAGCTCGGTGAAGGGGATGCAGACTCAAGGCGACTTGGCGTCCTGGCATAACGTCGAGCAGGTGGTGGGCGCCCTCAGCTTCGTCATGGTAGGCGGCTCCAGGTCAGCTCGGGTGTAGCGCTCTCAGGCGTCGATCCCCAGCTGGGCTTCCTCGAACCCGAACTCGCGGTCGTCGATGTACTCGATGCTCCCGGCGACGGCTCCGGCTCGGTGTTGTCGTCCATGGGCGTCCTCGGCTTGGCGTCGTCGTTGAACTCCCTGCCGGCTCGCGGTGCTCCGGTGTCGTTGTCCTTGGCGGAGAGGACGGGGTCTAGCGGACGCGAGAGGCTCTAGGATGACGACGTCGGGCCGCTCCCCGGATGGCGACGACGCGATGGTGCTCGACCCTTCTCTCTCCCTTTCCTCTGCTTCTCCCTTTGCTTCTTTTCCTCTGTTCCTTGGCGAAGCAGAAGGGGAAAAGCCCAAGGGTGGCTACAGGGTGTGGCGGCGGCTTTGGGGAAGAAGCCAAGCGGCCTTCTAGGGCGGCGGCGGATGCAGCGCGAGGGCCGATTTTATTCGTGGTGAAGGACATGATGCAAGGGCGGAATTGCCCCGCGGCCATCCATGGCGCTCGGATTTCGGGCACGGAGCGGATGGCATCCGGTGGCTCGGTCCTAGGGTTGGGAGGCGCGGCACGGGGGTAGAAGAGGGATTTCCCCCCGGGTGGAGCATCCGAGGCGGAGGCCCCTAGGCGCGCTCACGACTCGGCTGCCGGGCTCGCGCGGTGCACCGCCATCCCGTCGCACCCGCACGCACGCGGCTCGGGCGGCGGCACGGACGGGGAAGAAGAAAAGGGAACGGGGGGGAATGACGGGCGGGCCGGCTTGGCGGTGAGAGAAGAGAGAAGAAAGGGCCGGGGGTCGGGCGGGCTGCGGTGATGGGCCGTGCGGTGAAGTACGGGGGTGGATACCGGTTAAGGGTGAAGGGGTTGAGGGGCCTCGAAGGACTTCGTGGTCGAGCAGCGGCCCAAGTTAGCGATTAGCTTTGGCAAATAGTTTTGAATCTAGATTTCATTATAGTTTGAATTTGAATTACTTTCAAATTCAAACTCCACACCATTGAACACCAAATAATATCCAAGAGATCCAACTCACATTTATACCATAATTTGAAAATAATTTATATATGGTTTTATTTTATATTGAATTTAAGGTGAGAGGTTAGCAAATTGGGATCAAATTTGGTAGCACACAAGTTCAAACAAAAAGTTTTAAATTTTTGCGAAAATTCACACATGATAAATCATTCAAATTTCTGGGATGTTACACTTTTGTTGACCATTCAATGTTTCAGCATCAAAAATATCAATGTTTTTCCATAGACATCTTTTATTTTGCACGTTGTGTTTGATATTTTTCCTCAAACATTTTTTTCTGTTCTCATAGGCATGATTGCGGACTGTACACCATGCTTTATATCGAGCCTTGGAACGGGAAGAAGATGGAAACGACATTGCAGCCGGTAATAACTGCAACATACTCATCTTTTTTTTCCTTTCCCTCAGGCTTTCATTTGTGTCAGCCTTCATTTTTTTAAAATTGGATGATCTTTTTTTATACATGAACTAATGTCCTATCCATTTTTTCAGCATATGATGGGCGATTACAGGAAAGTTAGTGCAGCCGTACTTCTTCTTTCCCCAAGCAACGAAGTCAAGATGAGCGAGTTTGAGGAAGCGCATTGCAGGAACAAGTAGAAATGGCTCACACCTTTCGTGTAGTAGAATACCATCTGTGCCAGTAGTTTCTTTTTTTAGGGATCTTTTCGGACTTGTGAACCTTTTTCAGAGATTCCAGTTATTCACCCTACTCTATGTAAAAACATACGCTCATGATGTTGCTGCAGCGTGTCCTGTTTGTTGCACAACACTTTCGAAGATGTTGCATTATCATGTTTCCCATATTTGTGCCCCAACATTAGCTAACACCTTCTGAAACATCTTACAATAACAAACACAACATGAAGTGATTTAATTATCCTCTTTCCACCTTTATCACCCCCAACATTAGCGAACACCTTCTGAAACATCTTACAATAACAAACACAACATGAACTGATTTAATTATCCTCTTTCCACCTTTATTACCCACCCCAACATTAGCTAACACCTTCTGAAACATCTTACAATAACAAACACAACATGAACTGATTTAATTATCCTCTTTCCACCTTTATTACCCACCCCAACATTAGCTAACATCTTCTGAAACATCTGACAATAACAAACACAACATGAACTGATTTAATTATCCTCTTTCCACCTTTACTACCCCCCAACATTAGCTAACATCTCCTGAAACATCTTACAATAACAAACAGAACATGAACTGATTTAATTATCCTCTTTCCACCTTTATTACCCCCCAACATTAGCTAACACCTTCTGAAACATGTTATAATAACAAACACAACATGAAGTGATTAAATGTTACATGACATCAAGTACTTTTTTTGTTTGCTTCTGCAAACACAAAAATGTTTCAGTTGATAAAATGAAATGTTTCAGCTAATACATCCTATTGTTTCACAAGATCAACTCAAATGGACACAAATATACAAAATAATTTACTTCAAAGCTTTAGTTTTGTTCGCCTCAGCTCCGCCCTAAGTGCCTCTGCTTTGGCCATGTACTCACAGGCCTGGACACTATGACCAACTTCGTAGCAATAGGAGCATGGTTTCTTCGCTGTACTCTTAGGCTTTCCCTTCTTTTTCATTGCTTTCTCTCTAGCTTGCATCACTATAGACTTGAACCTGTCCACCTTCTCTTTTGGGCACCCTTTGCTATTTGTTCTTGGTGGATTCTTCACCTTTGCAATGGGTTTTTGATTTGCCGTAACATTGACCGCAACACCATCCTCAACTTCAAGTTGTATTTCCGATGAGTCCCTTGCCGCCCTGACTGTTTCAAACAACTTATCTATACCAGCTGAAATAATGGTGTACTTCTCCGGACCCAAACAAGCTTCTGCTGCCAAGGAGGTCATCTTCCGACACAATGCATTGTACCTCAACTTGTTTGTTGTCGGGACACCAAATGTTGGTTCAGGACCTGAGAGGCGTTCTGGCACCTTTGTTGTCACTTCCTTTGACCACCTTTGAAGTAGATACCTCTCTGGAATTGCATCAACATCCATATTCGTGAACACTTTCAATATGTGTGGGCAGAGCAGACCATCACGATCAAACATGTTGCACGAGCATGTATACTTTGTTGCATGTTTATCAGCTGACACCGTGCGGACTCTGACGGACGTCGGGTGCACAACTTGAAAGGACCAACCTTGGTCATCAGCAGGAACACCTCCTATCTTGAATCTTGTTGAATCACGTAGCAACTTTTGAAATTTACCAAACACTTCACCAGTGTAGAATTGCGCTGCCTGTTTCTCGGAAGAGTACCTCCCCCACCGTGGGGGGTCTGAAATCACTCCTTTGCATCGCTCTTTGTTTTCTCTTTCAGCTCTGGTGTCCATGATATAGTCGTACCGCGTCACGAACTGTAGCGCTGAGTCCTGAGGGTGGATGACTTTTTTGAACAATGAATTCATGCTTTCAGACCTTCCTGTTGTGCCCGTGAAAGGAAAGAAGTTCCTTCTGAAGTATGCAGGGGCCCACATGCTTCTTGTTGCTGAAATGCTTTGGAAGAACTCATTGTCTTGCAGCTTGTACTTTTCCCCCAACATTGCCCACCACCCCTCATACTCTTCTGGTGTTTCAGTGCGGTTCACACAGTAATCGAACTCTTTTGCGAAGTCATTCTCGTGACTGATCAACCACGCAAACTTCTCGGTAGCTTTGCTCAGCACATGCCACTTGCAACATCTGTGGACTGCCTTTGGGAAGACTATAGCTATTGCCGCTTTCATTGCCTTATCCTGGTCTATCATTATGTTGGTTGGCTCTCTTCCACCCATTGCTTCCTTCAACCTCGCCAACATCCAAACAAATGTTTCAGTTGTTTCATCAGGCAGCAACGCACACCCAAGCAATATGCTTTTAGGTGGTTGTTTATCCCAACAATAGGCGCAAACGGCATGCTGTATCTATTTGTGCAAAATGTTGTGTCCAGGAATATGCAATCACCAAAACTCTTGTACAGCTCCCTTGTCCTGCCATCAACCCAAAATAGCCCTCGCACAGCATTATCTGCATCAATCATCAGAGCATAGTAGAATGAAGGACTTTCAGCTTGCTGCTTCTGGAAATACTCCAATGTCGCATCCATGTCTCTATAGCTCAGAACTCCCCTCAAGCGCGTTCTCATGTTTGATACATCTTTGCTGCTGAAAGTAAGGTTGGCAATCCCACCATGGAAATCACCAAGAATCCCCATTATCTGCATAGTGCTGATGTTTCTGTGATGTAATATTTTCAACAACTCATAGTCAGCCCACGATATGATCCGGTGGGACCTCAAATGTTTCCTCACCCCAACCCCTTCACAAGAGGGTGTCTATGCTCAGGCTGCATTACAATTACTCTCCACTTCCCATCCCTTTTCCCAACTGCCATATGAGCTTTGCAATCAAACTTTTTGATGGTGTTGTGCTTCCTTGTTGACGTGGTTAATACAACGTCCGCTGCACTTTTTTTTTGTACCGTCCGATTTAGTTGTGTCATTTGTCGAAGGTCCCGAGTTGGTTTACTCCTCTGTATCCTGAGTTGGCTTCCTAGCATCGGAGCATTCCCATTCCTTTCTGATCAGTTCCTTGCTACCTCTTTTACCGCTGATTCTGCTCGAAGCCACCCTGATGCTAAAACCCATTTTGAAAGCATAGTCGTTGTACACTCTTTGTGCTTCTTCTATTGTGTCAAACTCCATACCAATACACGGCTGCACTGGTTGTGAGCACACAACATCCTCATCCTCATAATAGACCTCATCTTCTCCAACCATTACTTGCACATGCTCAGTTGAGTTAGCCGAAACATTTGTAATGCCCACACTGTTGCCGCTCGAGCTTGGGGGCAGCAGATTCAAATCACGCACCTACAGAAATTGATGTTGCAGCAGGGTTAATCACATGTTGCAAATGACATACCAAAATGTTTCGATCATCAAAAACTAGTAACATCGCTACGCAACATCAAAAGTTTGAAACATCAAAAGTTGCAGCAAAAGGATCTAAAACAACTAGGAAAAATATCTAACCAGTAGTCCAACATCAGACACTATATGTTGTTCCTTGCACCACCAACATCCTCAACTTTTTGCCTTTTCTTGCATAACAACATTGTACGGCGGCGGCGGACCTAACCTGCTTTGTGGATGACGATGGAGGCATTAACACCGTGTTGTAGGGTGCAGACGCGCTGTTGCCGCTCGAGCTTGCTGCAGTCCAGGGCAGCAGATTCCAATCACGCACCTACAGAATTTATGTTTCAACAGGGTCAATCATGTATTGCAAACGACATACAAAAATGTTTGGATCGCGCAAACACTATGCAACATCAAAAGTTGTAGCAAAAGGATCCGAAACAAGTAGCAAAAGTCGCCAAAATTCCAACATCACGCAGAACATGGGTATCCTCGCCCACCAACATCGCAAAAACCCTCTGCAGGAAACATTGAGGGGGGCAGGGATGCAGCAGATCCAACCTGCCCAGATGACGACTCTGGGAGTATCAGCCCCGCGGTGTAGGGCGCAGTTGTAGTAGCGCCCAAATGGAAGCCGCTCGATCCCGTGGAAGATATGCGCCATACCCCGTGCGCGCTGCCCTAACCCCCTTTGAGAGCCACGGCCGGGAGGGAGGAAGAGAGCCCCCGTGCGCACCCCTGTCCTTTTTCTTATCCGAAACACTGAATGTTGGACGCATGCTGCTCGCAACATACCACAAACAAACCCGCAACATCGATGCAAACATCTGTCGTTGGATGTTGCGCGGACGACGGTTCGCAATATTGAATACTATCTTTCGCAACATCGTAAAAGTTTTTTGCAACATCCCCGCGCGTCGCCCCTCGAATCGACGGCTGATAGAAGCCTTCATCCAAATCGTGTGGCGCAACGCCCGTCCGACGCTAGCGCCCGGATCGGACGTCCGGGCGCTAGCAGTGCCGTTTTTTTAATCTGAAACATGTCTATACAAATTCTTTAGTTCACCACTCCCTGCCTTTTTCTACGTATTCCATCTGGAGCGGTACACGAGCGGCGGGCCATCAGCGTCAAGCTCGTGTCAGCGTCGTCACACCTGCTCTTTGGCACCACCATGCTCACCACGCTCACGCTCATCTTCCTCCCCATCCCTCCTCTCCCGCTCCTTCCACCTCTACGTCGCCGCCCACCTCTCCGTCGCCGGCGGTGGCTCGAGAGGCGCGCACACCTCCTCCGCCGCCTCTCACCGCAGAATGCTCATGTCCTTGGCGTCGTACAGGGACGCCGCGTGGGAGAAGGAGATGCGGCAGAGCACCAAGCCGAGCCGGGACGGTATGATCTCCGTGCTCGTCACCGATGCCGCCAGGTTCGAGGGCACGCACTACTCTCTCGTGCTCCCATGGTGATGATGTCGTCAACCTCGACAACTTCAACTCTTATTACGACCCATCAACGACGAGCTGCTGCTGGAGAAGCTCTTCGACATGGCGGCGTTCATGCACGTGCTGCACCTGGTGGCGCAGACTGGCATGTGATACGCCATGGAGGCTGGCATGCGCTACGCCATGGAGGTCAGCCAACCGGCTTCGCTATACGTGGCGACAAAGAAGGTCGACTAGACCATCGTGCACACCTACAACCACATCTACAACCTCTCCATTACCGTCCTCCACTTCTTCACCATCTTCACCCACGCCAATGTCAGCCACGCCGTGCACGAGCGGATAGGGAGAACGGGGCAGGGGCTCGTGAGTCCATACAGTAGGATTTATACTTGACAATGGGCCCAACTAGATGGAATACGTAGAAAAGGACAGGCAGTGGCGAGCTAAAGAATTGTATGGACATGTTTCGGATTACAGGAGTTACATGGGCATAAGTTCAAGTTCGAAGAATTGTATGGGCATGGATCCAAAAAACCCTTTATTTTTTTAAACATAGGTGGCTCATCTTGCCACGAGTAACTAGGTTAGACTAACTTCAACTGAGAAGACAAAAGAATTTCGCCCCTCCATTTGCTACTATTCACGTAAGGCAACGCCTCCAACAGAGGATGCAAATGCAGAAGGCAAATTGCTCGGAGGGGAGATGAGATGCAAAACTGCAATTCCTCTCTCCTCGAATGCATATGGCGTCGCAGGGGAGTGAGAGGGTGGGGAGGCCGGGAGGTCAGCCGAGGAAGGAGGAAGGTTCGGGTGCAGGCTGCACGTGCGACCGTCGGAGATCCGCGGGAGGGGAGCGGAGGAGAGAGGAGGGGAGCTCCAGCAACCAACATGGGAGGGAGGGCGGAGCTCCGCCACCACCCGACAGGAGATTGCCCGGGGAGAGCGCTCCCGCGCTGCACTGTCATCCCTCCCATACCGTGCCACCACGCTGGAGGAGGATTGGGCCTCATCGTGCCCGGAGCTTCTCCATCGTGTGAGGTCTAACGGCCTAGAGGCGCGTGCGGGTGACAGCCATCTCGCCTTCTAGTTCTTAGGGCCTCTGCCGCCGTCCGAGGGAGGTCAGAGAGGGGATGCACGCCCAGCGTCGCCTCACCGGCCACCCCTGCTCACCCTGCGGGGCACCCTGACGTGCCCGGAGGAGGAGGCGCAAGCGCAGAGTGCAGAGGAGATGAGGGTGCTAAGGAAATACATTTGTCAATGTGTTTTGCTGTTGAGCCGGTGCAATTGGAAGGAACTGCAAAATATTTTACACGTTAGGCCAATGCCAATTTGCCTCTCAAAAATGCCTCTTGTTGTTGAAGTCAGTTAGCGCGTTTGTTAAACTGGCATGGCTCAGCCAGGCTGGAGGGCTCTAGAGGTGCAGAGATTTTGTTTGATAATTCTACAT
Organism: Cenchrus americanus; assembly: GCA_947561735.1. NCBI lineage: Eukaryota > Viridiplantae > Streptophyta > Magnoliopsida > Poales > Poaceae > Cenchrus > Cenchrus americanus. The sequence goes on from OX387240.1 coordinate 202,788,074, forward strand.
CTCAAGGGTCTGGCTGAGCTAAGATAGTGTTTGATGGGTTTGATGACTCAGTATAGATACCCTACATATGGGCTTAAGGTATAGTTACCTCCCAACCCTCTCTCCCTCGCATCCTTCCTTCCACCGCCGTCGTCGGGGCTCCACGCCCGCTGCCTCCACCATAGCTGCCGCCATGGCCATGGACACCATTACCGTGACCCCCAAGGCCAACTGCACCTAGCGGGCCTGGCTACACGGTTGTGCAGGCCAACAAACGCACCCTACATGTCTAGAACACATAGGTGCGCAACACCATTAACAAACAAAATAGCTATGTTGACTTGAAGAGAAAAGATATATCCTTTGAAGTTGGGGATTACATCTTTTTGAAGGTGTCACCGCTAAGAGGCACGAAGAAGTTCCATGCCAAAGGGAAGCTAGCAACGAGATATGTGGACCTTGTGAGATACCGAAGAAAGTTTGGAAGGATGCCTATCAGCTGGAGTTAGACTAACTCCAACAAGATAGAGGCAATTCGGAGAGGCAAATGTCCATTTGCATCCTGTGTACAGTACCAGGAGATGCAATTTTCGTTTGTGTCTCCAACACAAGAGAGGAAGAGGCAGTTGCAGTCGCGCTCGCCACGCCGCCGCGCCCCCGCGTCCGCCGCCGCCGCCGCCGCCGCAGCCCCGCGCCGCCGCGCCGCGCCGGAGGCCATCCCTTCTCTCCGATCACCGCGTTGGAGCCCTTGAGGATGGCGACCGAGCCCCCGCTCACCGAATCTTGACAGCCGAAGCTCCACCTTCTCGACGTCCTCCCTACTCCTTCGCCGCGCGCGCGCCGGAGGTCCCGCCACCGCGGATGCCCGCTCGATTCCACGATGGAGGAAGGAGAGGGCGCTCCCCGCGCGCATAGGAGGCTCGACGTACCCCTGTTCCTTCTTGCCGTCGCGGCGTCGATCTCTCCGCCGCCGCACGGGCGACGACCCGCGACCGCGCCGCGCCTCCTCTATCCGCAACGACATTCCGCCTCCCTTGCTCCCCCGAAGCACTCCGCCTCCCCTGCTCCACTGCGCTAGACCGGAGGGTCGCAGGGTCGGGAGGGGCCACCTTCGCCCCTCGCCGTGCCGCCGGGAGGAGGGCGCGGGGCGTCGAGATGATGGATTGGGTCGGCGGCGGAGAGGAGAGCAATACCGCGCAGACAAATGCACCGGAGGAGAGAGGGAGTGCATTTTTCCATCACCTCTCTCCTCCGAGGCATTTTGCCCCTCCGTCTGCCTCTCCTGTTGGAGACGATTGCATCCGCTACAGTTGCTTTGGGTGAGGCAAAAAATGAATTTGCCTCCCCGGATGGCTCAGCTGTTGGACTCAGTCTTACCCCAAGAGCTCACCGGAGTGCATCCCGTGTTAAAAAAATAAACCCAACCTAGAAAGAACCAGGTAATTTTTCATTAAAATGAGGTATGTAAATCCGTTCCTGATGGGAATCAAACCTGGGGTGGCTGCTTCCACACTTGGGAAGCTAACCAACTGGGCTATCACCCAGTCCTTGTGCAAAAAATGGTGACTATTGAGCACTAAAATACACACACTGATACAGAGAGATTTGTAAAATTTCACGTGATAGGGGAGGCCATGGCCCCTACCAGCCCCCTTGGTTCCGTCATTGCCGTGTTTCACATATCACAGCTTCGAAGGTGTCTCGATCAGAAAAGCATGTTCCCCCGGAAGTGCTCGATTTGCAAGATACACTTGAGTACTTGGAGTGTCGAGTGAAGATCTTGGATAGAGTTGAAAAATCAACTAAGAACACCGCGTCTCGCTCTTGTAAGTTGCAATGGAGCAATTATACTGAACAAGAGGCAACTTGGGAGAAGGAAGTGGTTATGAAGGAGAAGTATCCTCACCTCTTCAAGCCAAAGGTATGATCTTAATCTCAGGGACGAAACTCTTGTGCGGGGAAGACCGTAACATCTCGCATTATTGCGAGGTGCTGCGAATGCAAAAAATGTGAATTTCAACAGAATTGAATTGTTTGGTGTGAAATTGCAAATCATAAGGGTGTAGGCTCGGATGGCTGCGCAAGAAGGGATACAAGGTTTATATTGGTTAAGTCAAGGTGCCCTACATCCATCCTTGAGTCGCTCGTGTTACTTGTAGTAGGGGTTACAATCGAAGAGGGAATGCTCGCAAGTCTTTGGTGTGTGCGAATGAAAGGGTTGTGTGACGTCCATGAGAGTTCGATCCTCGGATGGGGTGTCCTGCCTATGGATGGCAGTTTTACCCGCGGGCGCGGGTATCCGCGGATACCCGACCCGACGGGTAAAGGTACAGGTGCCAAAATCCGCCCGCGGACACGGATACGGGCAGCAAAATCTACCCGCGGGCAACTAATGGGCGGCAATTTTCACCCGCGGATATATCCTCTACCCGTTAAAATACAAAGCCCATGCAAACATAAAGCCTAAGCCCATTAAGAGGAACCCTAAATCCATCCGGCCAACCCCCTCCCAAGCTCCCACGACCTTATCCATGGTCTAATCCACCTGCCACTGACTCCCCAGTCCCCACCAGCACCCGACCACCTGCGGAACCATGGCAGCGAGGCGCACCCGTCCACCCTCGCATCGCGGAACCCGTACTCCAGCCTGTACTGGCGACGAACCACAGAGGGTGAACACCACATCGGTTGGGCAGCGCACCTCCCCTCCTCCCTTCCCCTCTGCTCGACTACACGCAACATGGCAGCTCGGCGGCGCACGAGGACGACGGGTCGACGACACCTACGTGCCCCTGCTGACTGGTCGACCTGCGGCCTGCCTCGTGACCTCGCCCCTCAGGCAAGCGGCCGGAGGGCGGCACACCGACGGCCGACGCACTGACGCAGGCACACAACGCCACTCCTTCCTCCATCCTCGCCCTCGCTCAGCTCCAAGCCTCCATGACCGCAGCTGCAAACCAGCAGACGGCCGGTGCGGTGTTGACGGTGAATTTCCGTCAACCTAGAGTACTTGTTATACATTGGTTTCGATTATGATTTGCAACTAACCGGCCACTAGGCATACTAATGATATAACAAGTTCACACTTGCATGTCGATTTTGGAGTTTGTTGTTTACGCAGGAAATCGACGCTAATGAGGAGACTTTCGGGATAAGTTCACCAAGCACTTTGGAAGAAGATCATGAAGCCCGATAAGAGTCAAGACACGCGATCAACATGACTCCAAATGACCCGAGGACCGAAGCGTCAACATGCAAATCTTCAGGGACTCAACCAGGAAACAGCGAAGCTTGCATAGCAAGGATTCAAGCCTTAACCGTGAAGGAAACGACGTCAAAGGCCCACATGCAAGTGCACACAAATAAGGGATCACGCGAGAAGCAACCGGGGAGGAAACCGGGGCCGAACCGGCCGAAGTGGGCTCGGGGCCGGCCGGCTCGGGCCGACCGGCCCACCCCACTCCGGGGGTCGGTTCGATCCCCCCTTTGCCCTAGGTGTTCGTCTATTTATTGCCTCCACCGCCGTCGGTCGCCACATCGAACAAATCATCCTACCGACGCCAATCACCGAAAACCGCCACCGCAAGATGAGGGAGAGAGTTAGATGAGCTCGTCGCAAGGATCAACACCGGCGGAGAGAAGGAAGCAAGAGGAGGACTCCAAGCCGTTGGCCTAGGGGTGTTCCCAAGCTTCATCGCCGCCATCTTCATCGACGACGTTCTCCGGAGTCTCCATCACCCCTATGTGCTTCAATCCGTGTAAGATGATGGGGTAATGTCTCCGTTCATCCCTAGGATTAGATGGATACATGCTATGTGATCGCTACTCGATTTGTGGTTTCAATCTATTGTTTTCATGTTGATGATGCTTTGATGATTAAGGTTAGCTACCATGTTTTTCGGGCGTATGATATCCGCTACTCCCATAGATTCCATCAACATACCGTGTCCATCATAGGTCTAGTCATGAATACCTTCGCGTAGTGACGACGAGAGGAGGGAAAGGGCGAAACCGTGGTCACAACCCCCGGTAGATTGGTTTACCACTCTCGTGTAGTAGATGCATACCATGTTATCCTAGATCCTAGGGAGGGAACGCTTATCTTTCTTAATCACTCTCTTGTGTTCACCCTTTACCATATAGTTTAACCCTAGATTTGTTTGATCAACTTAACTTAGATTAACTTAGGTTAGATTGTTTTACCTTTAGATTAATACTCTTTCAAAGGTTTTCCATTCAACTAGATTAGTGCTTGGTTAAGCGCTAGCAATCCCCTTGCTCCGCGGATTGACAAGAACCTTGGGAATCCCGTGGTGAAAAAGGTGTAGGTCCGTACGCTTGCGGATCGTAGGTGGATACGAGTTTTATCCGTCAACAAGCCCCTTTTTCTGGCGCCGTTGCCGGGGAGCAAGCCAGTTTGCTACGTTTAATCTAGTATTAATTTTGTTGATTACTAACATCTAACCCTTACTTTCTAGAGAAAAAAATCTTTTTTTGTTTTTCTTTCTACTTTTCTTGTGCCTAGATGGATTTGTTCACCTCACCATTGGAAGACGAAGAGATGTCGCTAAGGGAGCTAGCAATGCCGTCAATGGAAGACATTGAGATGCAAAAATCAGATTTGACGTTTGCTACAACCCACTATGAAGTGAAGCCTGGAATCATCGAGTTAGTGGCGACAAAACCATTTAGAGGATTGGAGGATGACAACCCATATAGACACATTAAGGAATTCACGATGTTATGCAACACGGTGCAACAAAAAGGAGTTCCGCCGCTTGGTTCAAGTGGAATCTTTTTCCATTCTCTCTCGAAGATGAAGCGCGAAGATGGTACACACTTGCGTCCATTGAAGCAAAAGGAAATTGGGATGAGCTAGTGAAGAAGTTTCTTTTGAAGTTCTTTCCCATAAGCAAGGTCCAAGACTTAAGGAGGCAAGTGCTCACTTTCAAGCAAGGAGAGGATGAAGGAATTGATGAAGCATGGGACCGATTTAATGAACTACTTGAGCGAGGCCCGAACTTGGGATTTTCCGGTGACTTGATGTTGCATACCTTTTATTTTTCACTAACCCCTAACTCGTCTCGTTTTGTAAGCATGTGTGCAGGCGGTGATATAATGGATAAAACAATTAGTGAAGCCGCACAAATCTTACAAAGGATAAGCAATGGACAAAGAATGCTACGAGATTGGCAAAGATGTTGTCGAGAGGAGCAAAACGACGAAAGCAAGCCCAAGGTGCTTGCTGAAATTTCGAAAAAGATGAACCGGAGGTCAAGGAAGATGAACCGACCATACAAGAAAGTGAAGATCCACTTCCCAAGGTAAGAGAAGTCATTTCGGATGTTAAAAATGTTGAAACTAACATGAATGTAGGCCGAAGTATGTGGAATGCTAGACCATTGGCGGAGTTCATTCAATCCGGTTGGGTTCAAGTTGATTTCGCCCCACTAATTAACTACCGAAGGAAGGAGGAACACCGACACGTTGCCAAACTAATTGAAGATATATTTGATCAAGAGATGAGTGGAGAGTCGATCCAAAAGATGTTTGAAGAATAAAGAGAAGAAGGAGATGAAGGATGGATCGACCGGTTTGACAACTCAAAGATTTATGATGAAGGAAGAGAAGAGTACAACCGTGATGAGCCTAGTGACTCAAAGGATAAATGGGAGGAGATAGGACTCAAGCTAGATGATAGCTTGTGTGCTATTGAAGCCTACACACTAGCAAATCAAGACATGGAAGTACTCAAGGATGAAGAAAAGAGTGAATCAATGATGAGCGATCTTGACGACATGTGGTACACGGGAGATAAAGAAAGCAACATACAAGACTTTGAAGATGAAGATCTGGTTGATAAAGAAGACTTCAAAGAAGAGATGAATGCGTACATAGTTGAAGGATTACATGTTCCACATGATGAGTTGAAGAAATTGCAAGGTGGTGATGAAGAGACAACTACACTTGTTGAGATCGATTCGCCTTCAACACCGCTTGATGAACCAAATATCACTCTTGTTGAAAAATCTCTAAGGCCAAGGTACGCGCTGAAATCTCAAGATATTATTGGTATTGATGTTGATAAATTCAAATACTCATGCTCAACCAATAGTATGAATGATAGTTTAATGTCTATGCCTTGTTCCAATAGTGATCATGTTGATAGGCTAGATTTTCTTGAGAATGAAAAAGAGGAAACATTTATTTTTGATCCAATTAATCTCACACCTAAACAACATTTGCCTAATTATGAGCTAAGTGCTATGCATGAAACATATGCTTCTTTTATTTACACCTTGACTTGTTGCTACAATTCACATGTGGTGTTAATTATGGACGCGTATGCTTACAATAAGTTTTGTAAATCTCGATCATGCTTTGCGCTTGGTCAAACTAATGACCTTAAAGAATCATATGTCGGGAAAGGCCCGATTTTCACTAACCATGTAGACAAGGCTTGAATAATGAAAAAAAAAGAAGTCATGCCTAAAAGAGTTGCAAGATAAATCATCAACCTCTCCGAATCCCTCGATGGATGTTGTTGTCTTCATCAATTTGAGAGCTTGTTCAGAGGTGTACAAATGAAGAAAATGAGATATTCAGAAGCTCCATCAAATTATCATTCCAACGCATCAAGAACCAACAAGTTTGAAGACCCGTGCAAGGAGTTATGGAGGAAACATTGAGCGTTGCGCGTTCTGAAATTTCAGGACAGATTTCATCGCCGAAGTAAAACGGACGTAACTCTCTTGTCCGGAGTCTGATTTGAGCAAATGAAGACTCGTTGGAAAGGAAATTTTGTGCACTGTGCAATGGAGTAGAGCTTGAGTATACTTTCTGTTCTGGACATTAGAAAAAATTCATGGAGTGAAGTCAGCACCGAAGGATGATAAAGAAGGAGATAACGATGAAACAAAAGGGATGCTTTGGGCAAGTCTTCTATAAGTGATCAAGCACAACATGGGAAGTAAATTAAAGCTGCATTGGTACCTTTTATTCTTGCATGAAGGGCCATGGCTATGCAACGAAAAGAAGGTATGTGAGAAAGTCGAGCTCTATGACTTTAAATGAAGCGCTTTTCGGGAGGCAACCCGTTTATTTATGTTTTTATTCCTTTCTTAGAGAGAATAAAGCATGAAACTATCTTATGATGATAAACTTGTGGTTATTAATCTAAGTTTAGTTTTCTTTTTAGAACCACCATCATGTTCATGCTCATATTTATTTATTTGCATGCATTGCATTTTGTTATCAATGTGATGTTTCTTTGCATGTACATGTTTTGCATATAGTTGGCTTGGTTGTTTTAAGGCTCAATGATGTATGCTTTCATATCCATGTTAATGCTCCAGCTGGGCATTTTCCTTTTGTGATCTTGTGTAAACGTGGTGTTTAAACATGATTTCGGACCATCATCATTAAGTTCGATAAACCTTGCTAGCTTTTCATATGCTTTCATGTTGCATTGGTTAGTTTATAAGCTCTGCAATGCGCTTAATTTTCCTTGTGCTATAAGGGTTATTGATTTAGGGATAGACATGGTGTTTTAACCCTTGATAAATAAACCTTTATGGCTATGGAAAAATTCGGCAACCTAGTTGTAAACATGGTGTTTAGAACTAGGTGAAAACATTGTCTTTGTTTATATGCTTTCCTATCATGTGCATACACACCTTGCACCACGTACACTCATTAGGTTTTATTCCTTATTAAACTAATTATGCCACAAGTTAAGAATCTTAGGAGACATTGTTGGATTGTTGGCAATTCTATCTACTCCCAACCGTCACCTTGGGGGTAGAATGTGCGTTTAAAACGTCTTACAGGCAAGATAAAGACTCTCACTACAAGGAAATTGAAGGATGGCTAAGAAGTGCTTTGTCTTCTTCTTCCATGACTAGCAAAATGCTAAGCATGGGGGAGACCCTGAATCTTCAACACGGAAGTGCAACATGACACTCTAGAAGATAGAATGATAAAGATCGTTAACATCTCCGGATCAATGCGCAAGAAGTCACCAATCTCATCAAAATTCTGCATGGTCTCAAAGGGAAAACACTAGATATTTTTGGATATTTAGAAGCCCCATGAAGTTACAATTCCAACAAATCAAGAATCAAGACAATCGGAGGTTCCTACAAGCGGTTATGCCCGAATCACCGAGTGCAACACGTCCTGAAATCAGTTTTGGACAGCACGCAGCGCTGAAGTAAAACGGACATAGCTCCCTTGTTTGAACTCCGTTTTCGATGAATGACCACACGTTGGAAAGGTAATTTCATAAACTTTTCAATAGAGCTATATTTCGATATATGTTCTGTTCTGGACAGAGGGGGAAATCCATGAAAAAGAGACAGCAAGGAGACGATGAGAACAAGAAAGAGGAGATGGTGATGACAACATTGAAGAGAAGGGTGACCAATGACTCCATTAAGCATAGAAGATCAAATTCAGAAGTTTAGGAGCATTAATAAATCAAGACAAAAGCAAAAGCCACATCGATACATGGAGATGTTGGAAGAAGGCAACGAAGAATTACAAAGGATGGTAACATCTCCATGGACCTTCTCTTTTCCAAACACAAATGCTTGTAAGTATGCCTTCAACATCAACTAGGTGCAACCTTTTGTTTTTCTCTTCAAACAATAACATGGCTACTAGGAGGACAACCTAGGTTTCTTTTTACTTTCAATAGATAAGCATGACCATGTGTTCACCTCGATGTTCTATATTGCCTATGCTTACGGAAAGATGATGAAAGTTGCCGCTTTGTTTTACCTACATGAAGTTATACATGTCTTGGCTAATTGCTCTCTATAATATGATCTGAAATTAATTTAAATACTGGCTCTTTTATTTGTGGAGGTGAAATGACTATGCTCTAGACCCACATACATATCTTTGCTCTTTGATTTAAGTTTGTGGATAGCCGGATAACTTGTTGTTTTTATGAAAACTTAACTTTTATGCTATCTACATATTTGTGATGCTCTTGCAAAGTTCTACCTACCAAAGCCATATATATATATATGTTTTATGTTAACAAAACCCGTAGATTGCAAACATATGTTTTGATGAGTTGGATTAGGATTGATTTCTATGGTTAGAGACTAAGAAGCTGGTCATTCCTTTGTGTAACATTTTAATGCTAGCCTTTTTGTCCATGCATTGTGGGTTTTCACATCGAAAATTCCACAAACTTCGCTGGGCATCCACCCTAAACCAAAAACATCTTTTTGTGATCACCTCCTTGTCCACAACCCAATTTGAGTATGGAGTAAAATTCTCGATGGAGATTCAAATATTCCTCAATATTATGGAATTTATACTTAATTTAGCAGTTATTTCCCCTCTCTTTTATGCTCGAGGACGAGCATCGTTCAAGCATGGGGGAGGAGTCATTCTCTGACACAAATGCTATGTAAGTATTATGTTGCAAAAAGTTTTGAGGAGCAAAAGAAAAAAAAGAATAAAAATGAAAAATGAAAAAAATATGATAAGAAGAAAAGAAAAGTAAGAAAAATAGGAAGAATAAAGTGAAAAAAAGAAAGAGAGAAAAATGAGAAGGAACTAGAATAAAAGTAAAAAAAATAATAAAGATGCTCCTCGGATCTTTTTGCTTCATAAGTTCTCAAGTGCCTTGATGACAAATCCACACTCAAATTTTCCAACCATGTGCAATCCGATAACGAGGACTTCACTCGTGCCTCGGGATCATCCATTTGCCACTTGCACATGTCCACTTATCTAAATGTGTGTGTTTCGTCCCTCTCTCTTTCCAACATTTATTTTCCATGGCCTTTTTGACGAGTCTCGGTAATTCCAATAGACCTCTCTCTTAATTTGACAATATTTCAGATATATGTTTTGCTAGGATTGTTTTTAACCTTCCAAGCTCCACATAAGCCTTCCACTATCACATATGAGTAGAGTAGGTTGAAAATAATCTAGTATAGGCTTGAGTGACTTGATGAGATGAGTGTTCCATGAGTTTTTGCAAGAGATTTTCACTTATGTTGGATATACATCTTTTTGAAAATCTTCCATGTGACAAGGTAAAGGTTTGAAGTTCACTTAAGTTTGAGAGCAACGTGTTTGTTAAATGTGGCTTGTTCTTTATTGTTAGTCTATCTTCCATAATGAAAAAGAAGCCGGTCACAACTTGAACTTTAAAAATAAATTCTTAAGAAAGAGCAATTTGCCTCGTCATGAATGACTAAGTGCAGGGACAAGATTGGAAGCCAACACTAATTTCCCTTTTAAGCAAGGATTACTTACTCGAGGACGAGCAAGGTTTAAGCATGGGGGAGATGTTGACGGTGAATTTCCGTCAACCTAGAGTACTTGTTATACATTGGTTTCGATTATGATTTGCAACTAACCGGCCACTAGGCATACTAATGATATAACAAGTTCACACTTGCATGTCGATTTTCGAGTTTGTTGTTTACGCAGGAAATCAACGCTAATGAGGAGACTTTCGGGATAAGTTCACCAAGCACTTTGGAAGAAGATCATGAAGCCCGATAAGAGTCAAGACACGCGATCAACATGACTCCAAATGACCCGAGGACCGAAGCGTCAACATGCAAATCTTCAGGGACTTAACCAGAAAACAGCGAAGCTTGCATAGCAAGGATTCAAGCCTTAACCGTGAAGGAAACGACGTCAAAGGCCCACATGCAAGTGCACACGAATAAGGGATCACGCGAGAAGCAACCGGGGAGGAAACCGGGGCCGAACCGGGCCGAAGTGGGCTTGGGCCGGCCGGCCTGGGCCGACCGGCCCAGCCCACTCCGGGGTCGGTTCGATCCCCCCCTTTGCTCTAGGTGTTCGTCTATTTATTGCCTCCGCCGCCGTCGGCCGCCACATCGAACAAATCATCCTACCGACGCCAATCACCAGAAAACCGCCGCCGCAAGATGAGGGAGAGAGTTAGATGAGCTCGTCGCAAGGATCAACACCGGCGGAGAGAAGGAAGCAAGAGGAGGACTCCAAGCCGTTGGCCTAGGGGTGTTCCCAAGCTTCATCACCGCCATCTTCATCGACGACGTTCTCCGGAGTCTCCATCACCCCTATGTGCTTCAATCCGTGTAAGATGATGGGGTAATGTCTCCGTTCATCCCTAGGATTAGATGGATACATGCTATGTGATCGCTACTCGATTTGTGGTTTCAATCTATTGTTTTCATGTTGATGATGCTTTGATGATTAAGGTTAGCTACCATGTTTTTCGGGCGTATGATATCCGCTACTCCCATAGATTCCATCAACATACCGTGTCCATCATAGGTCTAGTCATGAATACCTTCGCGTAGTGACGACGAGAGGAGGGAAAGGGCGAAACCGTGGTCACAACCCCCGGTAGATTGGTTTACCACTCTCGTGTAGTAGATGCATACCATGTTATCCTAGATCCTAAGGAGGGAACGCTTATCTTTCTTAATCACTCTCTTGTGTTCACCCTTTACCATATAGTTTAACCCTAGATTTGTTTGATCAACTTAACTTAGATTAACTTAGGTTAGATTGTTTTACCTTTAGATTAATACTCTTTCAAAGGTTTTCCATTCAACTAGATTAGTGCTTGGTTAAGCGCTAGCAATCCCCTTGCTCCGCGGATTGACAAGAACCTTGGGAATCCCGTGGTGAAAAAGGTGTAGGTCCGTACGCTTGCGGATCGTAGGTGGATACGAGTTTTATCCGTCAACACGCAGGTATGGGTAAACCCGACATCCGCGAGTATCCGTTTGGTGCGGGTACGAACAAGGTTTTTCGCCCGCGGGCAGCCTGGCGGGCGGGTAAAGGTCGACAGCGCGGGTATGCTTGCGGGCGGGTAAATGCCTTACCCGCACTTACCCGACCCCCTACCATCCCTAGTCCTGCCTTGTCTTTTATAGACCAAGGAAGAGACAAGGGTACACGACAGTAGGGTTTTTTTCCCAATTGAAACCAGGTCGGAAACCACGGTAACTGATCTAATCGGTGCGGTCCGGTTAGGAAACCGCCCGATTGTTTTCTCCAACCGACACTATAATACCGGGGATCTCGGTTAACCGACCGATTTCACTAGTTAACCGACCCAATTTTTTTCTCACGGTAATCGATGAAACTCTGGTAAAAAAACCCTCACGAGATAGGAGGGTGTGAAGTAGTGGGGTGCGGTTAGGTGTCACTTCGGTGACAAACTAGAAACCTGCGCGGCTTTGCCGCGCGGGAGGCAATATGGTGGAGCCATCATCTACTTGTGGTCCATTTGTAGAAGTTTTCATTAATATTTATTATATCATGAAAATATTGCTAAGCTTATAGATAGTGCAAGAGCTGATGCCCTTAGGCATTCAATAAGCTCTTGCTTAACCTAATATAAGTTGAGGTTCCATTTGCTTCCACATTGTACAAGAGCTTTGAAGCATTCATACAGAAGCTCTTGCTCAAAGTGGGATTTGGTCATATGTACAACAACAGATCAGCCATGTTTTCACCAAAAGAGTAACCATGATCAAAAGATTGGCCATGTAATTAAGACATCCTTTGGTTTTGCGTGGGGGTGGGGGTGGGGGGTTTCGATTTCTACAGGAAGAGGTGTTGTGTAGGAACTTCGAGTGCTTTGCTGGGGCAAGAAATAGACAGAGAAGAAAGGACTTTTTTCACAAACGTTTCGAGCTGAAAAGAAGACTAGGCACCACTGCCCGCTGGGTCCTGCTGGTCTTTTCTAGATGACACCAGTAGCCGAATAGACTGGATTAAAAAACCCCAATGTCTGAATTCTAGAGCCCGCTAGGTCCTCCAGTCCTGCTGGTCTTTTCTACTCCCACGTAGATGATGACACCAGTAGCCGAAGAGACTGGATTAAAAAACCCCAATGTCTAAATTCTATATGACCGTTCGATCCAATTGGAACCCGATCTAACGGTTGGGAGTAGCCAGCGACGTGGTCTAATCTGGTGCCCGAGTTTGAACTCTAAATTAATTCGTTCTATAGAGATTAGCAACTTATCACGCCAACTTTGCTTGCGTGTGAGGCATGTGGCGTGGGAAGTGACTCACATAGGCTTGATGACATTAGTCATGTGCTGTACGAATTGAAATTTAAAAAATGTATAAATCATAAACCGAACATCAAAATGAAATTTCGATTGCACCATTAGATTTCTGATAATAAAATCTTCACAACAAGATCTCACTTGACTATATTTTGACGAACTTTTTTTATTTGCATTTTTAATTAAAGTTATATATTCTGTACGTACTAATCAAGTAATTGTTATATGCGGAACAAGTTCGCATATCATCTCGAACAAATCAATAAAAGGGTCAGAACATAAAGTTCAGAACAACTTTTTTATGTCATCTCGAACAAACAAATTAAGTGTCAGAACAAATGAGAACAACTGTCAGAATAAGATCCTATTACGGTCAGAACAAGCTTGTATGACATCTTGAACAAACAAATAAAGTGTCATATATTAAATGTAAAATTTTAAAATTCGGAATAAGTCACTGTTATATGCAAAACAAGTTTGTATGTCATCTCGAACAAAACAAATGTGCTCTTAGAACAAATCAAAACAAGGGTCAGAACAAGTTATTATGGATATAACATGTTATTATTATAGTCAGGACAAGATATTATTAGATTCAGAACGACTTATTATTATAGTCAGAATAAGATATTATTATATTAAAAACAACTTATTATTATGTTAGAACAAGTTTATATGTCACCCCGAACAAACAAAATAAAGTATCATAATAATTGAGAAGAAAAAAATGAAAATTAAATATAGATAACTAGAAGAAAAAGAAATATAAAATTAGAATTGGAAAGAGAGAAAAGAAAAGAAGAAAAAACAATTTAAAATGATTTGCAACTCTATATGGTCACAAAGAGTTGAATGATGCAATGATTACTCATTACCTTGTTAAGTTGAATGTTTGATGTTCAAAACTTGTGACTAGTAGAATTTTTTTCTATTTTAATTTAATATAAGAAAAGAAACCTAAGAAAAAACCGAAGATAAAAACCACCCGAAGAAATAGTCTGAAGAAAAATCGAAGGAAAAAACAATGACGGCGTGACTAGAGAAAAAACAGAAGAAATAAAGAACGAAGAAATAAAAAAACCCTCGACGTGCGAGAGGAAAAAATCGGAGGAAAAAACCCTCGACGCGACGAGAGGAAAAAACAGGAGAAAAAACCCGGACGGTGTGATGAAAGGCTATTCTGTCGCTGTAGCGACATATAGGGTGTGTGTGGTTTGTTGCTCATGGGAGCCTGGCTAGCTCCTACCGGCCAGGCTGAGTTAAGACAGGCCCAAGGCATGCGACTAATTGATGTTTGGTTGTCCGGACTAACTTATACAAGTTGAGCATAGCATTTGATTGGTTGGATGCACTAGTATATCTTGCACAAGATTGATATGAGAAAATAAATGCCAAGATAATATTTATTTTGCTTAAATGAAGTATATCATACTTATTTTTATCATTTTAAACTTCAATTTACTTTAAAATATTCTAATATGCTTTAAAATGCGTTAATCATTTGCTAATACATCATTAGTTTGTTAATGTGTTGCATGCGACCGGCCTGACTCCGGAGAAACGGATTCCATTCTCGTTTCCCTGGAGCCAGCCTCGGGGGCATCTTTTGCATGCCGTGGGACAGACTCGTGCCTTCATGTAGGCAACCAATCATCAAGCGCCTGCACCGATGGAGCCTGGCCGATGCATATGCAGGGAAGCAAACGCGCCCATAGCTAAGCCACTCCGTCCGACCCCTGGTGGCACACGTCCATCGCGGTGGGTCCCGTTGTTCCATCGCTAGTGTTGTCTGTCTGCTGCGTACTCTGCCATGCGGCTGACGTCGGGGATGTCCGCACGGCGGGCAGTGGTGCCATAGTCCAAGTCGTGGCATAGGCATGGTGATCTGCCATCCGCATGGCCTCACGTCCCATAGGTGAATGTCTATTAGGTGTTGGTATTTCTTAATGTTACCACTAACGATGCCAACTTAGCATGAGCGTCAAGACAACCTAGTATACCTATGAGTATGAACGAATCCACAAGCACACAAATATATCATTGTAGCACTTCCCATAAGGAGTATTCCAAGGGTATTGTTCCATGGAACAGGAGGCAGATCTACGGGGTGACCATCCAAGGACACCAAACCTCAGCTATGGTGGATGGATGATGAAGGTTCTCTTGTGGGTATCAGTTCTAGAAAAAGGAGGCAATCATGGATAAGATACTTGCTTGGGCACCGGCTCATCCCTAGCTATAATAGGCGACTCCCGCCTTTGGCTCTACATTGCACCCGAACGTGGATGATTGCAGAGGGTCCAATGACTGTCACTATCGTGGCCACCTCAGTCTATCTATGGGATACAAGGTAAACGAAGGATAACCCATAGTCTAGACATCACATCTACACCATCGATCAGTACTATAGCACGACTACGTCCGATGTCTCATAGCAACACAATAGCACTCCGTACAAGTATGGAGGGATGAACCGGCAAGAACGTACTAGACCTTACTCATGATCGAATCACATGGGCAACAAAAAGTACGAATCTCACTTTAGTCTAATCAAATATGCAAGAATACTCACTTTACTCTAATTGAAAAACAACAACATTCATAGAGGTACAAGACCGGATGAATGATAAATGTATCATCACCATCCTATCATCCATCTCACTCCTTCACCCCTCTGTAACTAGCACCACCTAGGCTACCCCCCCCCCCCACACACTACCCGTGGAGAGATGGGGAGGTGAGGATTCTCCTCCCCAAAAAATGAGATAGGAGAGACAACACAAAGAAGAGAAGTGTTGGCTTGATGTGTGTCCTCCTTCTTACCCCTTCCCTTCTATTTATAGGCGGGGTGGCACTGGAGGATGGAGGCACGCACTGGGAGAAATCACCCTTGAGATGGTAACTTGGGACACGTGGTGGCCGAAGACAAGCGGATGACCGAGCCTAGGTCGATGCGCCTCGCACTGCCTTTGTTCGTGCCACCTCCAGGTGGGACCACTAGCGTATATGGGTATGTACTTGGTGCGTCTTGCTCATTTGCATGGGGTAGTGGCCCCGTGGATCCATGTATCCTCTTATGATTGGCGGAGAGTGTGTTTCTTTGCAAGGGGAAAGATGAGTGCACATGAATCTTGATCATGAAAGCATAAAAAGAACTCTCAAAGGGTCATAAGAATTTGACAAAGCTCAATGCAAAAACAAACAACATATGTGTATGAGGTTTTCAAGAACTCATCGTATGACTTTGGAGGACTTGACATATCAAAGAGGAGCTTTGCAAGGAGTTTATTTTTGTATTTCAAATAAATAACCCAAGAACTTATTAGAGGAAAGATCATGTCATCAAGCAATATCACAGACGTCAGCTACTTATATGAACATGATGTCTTTATGATATTATTGTTCACAAGCACCAAGATAACTTATGAGGAATATAGCATATGCAAATCAACCATAGACAACATGTTTAACAAGGTAAACATACCCATGGCTTTGTCAAGTTTGATTAAAGATCAGAGATATAAAACCATCAAAACTCAGAAAACATGGTGGAGTGACAACTTTTATCTCCAAATCCTAGCTTTTCCAAACCTTTGCTTACTTTGTTTGTCTCAACGACGTCCAAGAACATTATGAGTGGCATGTCGATCTCAGAGCAACCATAGGCTCGTCATCTCTGACGGTGTCCCTCCCTGGTTGGTGGACGTAGTTTTTCGCGACGCCTCTGCGTACACACCGGTTTGCCTGACCGGTATGTGCGATCTAGCACATTCGTGTGTTGGAAAAAAACGTCAACAGTCCAGAATCGGAAGACCCTACTGGGAACCTCCTCAAGAAGGGTTGATCAAAATCAATGTAGATGGTGCTTTCATGGAGCAAGGGAAAGCTGGCGTTGGTGTGGTGATACGGGACGGGAAGAGGACTGTGATCTTATGGGTCTGGCCCATTATCATGGCTTGCGAAGAAGGAATCAGAATCATCCTAGCAGCCGAATGGTCACCTAAACCAGCCGTGCTAGAATCTGATCGCCTTTCCGCGATCAGTCCTTTGTCAAGACCACGAGGCCAAAGATCACACTTTACCTTCTTTCTGAAGGAGATGGTTACAGCAGACTTGCCAACAGTAGTTTTCAAACATGTAAGGACACAGTAAGGTTTTTTTACCGATCGGTCGGAATTACCGTCGTCCGGTGGTAACGGTTTACCATTCCAGTAGGAGCGGTTATCGATTTTTACCGGCCAAATTCAAATTTTCAAATGAAATGCGTAGTTCAATCGATTTTTTCGATTAACCGCGGAGGACCGGTAACCGGCTGGTAAGAACCGGTGGGTTTTTTCTTCAACAAGACAAAATTTTGACATGACCTTTGGACATATTAATGTAAAAGGACCACAACAAAGCAAATGATACCTACATCCTAAAGCAATTCCTACCTAAATCCTAAAGCTAGGGAAGTTACTTACCTTGCACTGCCGCTTACCGCCCCATCCGCCTCGGTAAACCAGCGTTCCGGACCGGCTAACCGCCCCAACCGAGCGGGAGCGGGTAGATCCAAGCTCCAATTGGCTTACCGCTACTCCCGCCCGACTTACCGGCGACGGGGAGCGGCTGGCTAGCGGTGTCCGCGCGGATGGGCAGCAGCGCCCGTGGTTTCGCCCGTGGGAGCCACGGGTCGGGAGGGAAGGCACCTGCGATGCCTGGGGAGCCGGGGGTGATCATTTTTGTGACCGAGAGGTCATTTGGGCCTCATGGGCCTTAATGGGCCGGCGGCTCTTTTTTTCTTTTTTGTTTTCTATTCAACTTCTAAAAGTCGAAAAATATTCTAAATGCACTCAAATTTGATAAATTTTGACACCATTGGATTCTATAAATCATGAAGTCTTTTTTAGAAATTTTTATAGCATTTTTTATTTAAATTTGATTTTTTTGAATCCTAAAGAAGATTGAACCATAGTTCAGTAACAGCCGGTAAAAAAATGACAAGTTAGCTCGGCTCACTAGAAGGTTGAACCATAGTTCAGTATGA
This sequence comes from Cenchrus americanus, assembly GCA_947561735.1. Lineage (NCBI taxonomy): Eukaryota > Viridiplantae > Streptophyta > Magnoliopsida > Poales > Poaceae > Cenchrus > Cenchrus americanus. The sequence continues at coordinate 202,806,128 of OX387240.1, forward strand.
CACAACAGAGTTCCGACGTGTGTGGACCATCTAGTTGCTCGACATTGTAACCCTTCTTTGAGTAACTAATAAAACTCTCTTCACCTGGAAAAAAAGATACTTGGAATTTTTGCTAAAAATTCGAACTAGATCATATCAAGTCATGAGCAACGCATTCTGCCAAAACAGGTGCAAAAGGAAACACTATCAAGGTTTCTAGTCCAACAACCACCAGAAAGAAAAATGGAACAAAAGGTGAATCAACCCTGACAATCCGCCATGCTGCTGCTTATCAGCACACAACCTGCAAAGAGAGGAAGCTGGGGGCAGCAAACTAATCCGGAAAATGGGCGAACCAGGATGCTACCCAAGACCCATACTCCAGCATACAGGCATCAAAACAAGATGTAAATCCCACCGTCAGAATTCATTGCACAATTTTACATACTGCTGAATCACGAACAGATAGGTACAAGGGAAATGCCTCTGTTACTCACTTCACCTAAACCAGACCAGACACTAAAGGTTCCATAACCTATTTGCTATGCTCAAAATATCTAGAACACTTCCAAGCTCCCAAATTTTTTGCTTGTTACAAAAATAAAGAAAAGATATAATTTTGAATAACAGAAAGCAATTAATATCAATTTTCTATCTCAACAGCTAACTGTTGGTTTTGGGATCAGAGCCAAAAGTCATCCCTGTGATCCTCTTTCTTCCTGTCCTCCATCATCTGTCTAAGTCACAAACAACACAATGCTGAAAATTAGTGCAATAATACACAACAAACTATATCTGAAAACTTGCAATCCTACTTCTATGTATCAATAAGAAGTATATGATCCGAGTTCAGTGCACATGGAACCCTTCACCAATGTATCAGCATTATCACTACCAAGATCTTGTTCCATCATGTTAAAACCCCCAAATAAGAAGGAAGCCTTTGCAACAAGATTTGAGTTGGATCTCGAGCACTACACACACAAAAAAAGGAACTATACCCAGGTTGCCAACCCCCCTCCTTTGTTTCATTGGCTGACAAACTACCCATTGCCACTTGAAGCCATCTTTCTTACAGTATTGTACCCAGATTTCAACACCCACATGAACTTTCAAACAGTCACAACACAGATTCTAAAACTAAAGAGTATCCTACCAAAAGCTCCTTTGGAAGAGAACCAACAAAATTCCCATCTAAATTCATTTTTCTTTGTTGTGAACATTGCTTCAAAGGCATTGCCTAGGCGTCCAGGCGGTCCTAGCTCGCCTTGGGAAACCAGCTGCCTTGTCACCTAGGCGACAAGGAATTCACAGATTTCCAAGGTTGCCTTATCACCTTTAAAACACTGGTTGTAAAACCATCTAAACTGTAGCCTATCTTAATTCCAACAAACATAAGGAGGGAATGTATCCTCCTTTGCAGTTTTCTGCAAACTATGAAATCAATTCCAGATTTCTACTCAGGGCATGCATGCAACTATTGATCAGATGACAAGCTATTCAACTATAGGTTCTGTCACAACAGAACGTTCTAAGCATGAATCATGCACCCTGTTAATTTGTCCTGTTCTCACAGAATATTATACTACTAAACTTGTTATTTTATAGAGTGTTGCTTATTTATGTTTATCATGGAGCAGTAAAAAGATAGTTTTAACTTTTTATTGGTGACAAATAACAGATAATGTGAGACAAGGTTGAAGATATTTTACCTTGATCATATTCAGTATTCTAATTTCAGTTCTGCCACAAGCCTCTGCACAGCTCGAAATATCTGTCCACAAGATTCCCCTTGAAGCTGATGCTCAAGATCCTTCTGTTTCTTGTGCAACAATAGCTGGTCCGGAGTCAAACTTCTGGTCATCTAAGAAAATGACAACGAAATCTCTAAGCATGTGGCAAAGCATAAACCTTATTACATGTGTAGACAGAACTGAATCTAGCAGTGGGCTATGGTGATGTTTCAGATGATACCTCCTCAGGAATATAAAAAATCTCATGCTCAATAAATATCCTTATCTGTTTTACAAATCCTCTTAATGTTTTTTTGAAATTGGTGAACCGCGCCCCCGCATTTCTGTCCATCCAGGCACTGTCCAAGACAAACTCCTATCCAAGGTGTCCACCAGATTATCTGCACGTAGCTCGGATACTTTCAAGATATTTTGATTCTGATTTGGCTTTGGTTGACAATGTATAGATATATAGAGGTAGAAAGTGAGAACATTCTCAAACTTTTTCCTCACAGTCAACAATGCACAATTTTCCATAATTGATTTTCTGCAGGAAAGACCAAAAGAAAATCATATGTAAAGAGAATAACATACACACAAATAATTTTGGGCATATGTTGGCTTAATTGCAAACATTATGATCAACATTGTAGGTCCAATGAGATATTCTATTTGCATAATTTCCAGATCTGGTCTGCTGTAGCAAGTCAATCTTAAACTGCAAAACTGCATTAGGTCATGGGGAAAATGGTTTATGTCCAATTCAGTGAACAATACACATCTTCACTTGCATCATGTGGGGAGACTTCAGACAACAACATACTTCTGGGAGTTTACTCGCATACCAATGAAAGATTTACAGGTTGAAACTCGAATGTCCAATGATAACTATACAAGTTTCTCATAACTTTACATGTTGCATGAATTCAGAAGTATTATGTTATATCGTGGTGAATTCATAAACATGCATTCTACCAGTAGATTAGTGCCATGCATTTATACAACATCCAATGCAAATGACAGGGAGCTCAAACTACACATATACCAACTTTTACTTACCCTTTTAGCTTTCCATTTCCTATATTTTTCCCAAGGTTTGCCACCTCCTTAGTATGTGATACTGATGCAATCAACATTCCTAGCCTGGGCCAATCTTCGTCCTTTTGTTTCTCTTCCATTCCTGGTGACATAAAAGTAATCAAACAAAGAATCAATAAAACAAATTACAATTCAAATTTTATCAATTCTGGAGTTTTTTTACCTGGATCGCATTTACAAAAATTCCATATTTTTGCCCTTATCAAGCCAGATTGTTTGATAACTGTAATATCATCACCAGTAAGGCGTGGACAGTAGTATCCCAAATTGTGCAATTCTTCTAAACCACCAATGGTACCACTAGAGAAATAAAATAAATGCATTATCGATTATACTCTTTATTAAAGCAGATAAGATCGTGGAAATAAAATGAATCGACTTCTAAAAAGTCAACTGTTAAGAAAACATACTCGATCAAAGCAATGAAATCATCGGTTAATCTTCCATTTTGATCGGCTCCTGGAATTTGCTTCGTGGTGTAAGCCTCTAATGTCATATCAAATGGTTCAAGGGCCAACAATGAGCAATTGTTTCCCCTAATTCCATTAGCAAATCCTAGAGCTTTTACCACACATAGATGGTCCACTTGAATAAGTTTAGCATACAATTCTTCTGCGAGTTGTAGAGTATTGCAATTCAAAATGATCACATTGCATGCCCCCAATCGATCATTCACACTTCCTGATCTTACAGCTCCACGGTAGTAAGACAGTTTTGATGGCTTGCTCATTGCTAAGGGTGCAGAGTCAAACATCGTTATAGTTCTTTGTCCATTAGCCTGGTAGAAAGCGTTTCAACCATAGTTAATAAAAATAACTTTATCTAGTTAGTAATTTGGAAGAAAAGGAAGTCAGATTTTAATATTCTAAGATAATGTACAGTAACTATGTGACTAATTAGTAAATAAGGATGATATTCACCATATCCATAAAATTAGGATTAAATGTTACCTCAATTTGAGCTAATCCACACGGGCGCAGCGCTCGCTCGCTCACACTGTCACACACACATCCACACGGGCGCACCAGCACCAACAAGTCCACCCACGGTTACAGTATGAAGGGCCTGGGTGATCGTGCCACCCATGTATGTGTTTGTGAGACCGGATTTGTTTAAATCATGTACAAAAACTAGAAGTAAGTCATTAGGCTGGTCGCACTCGTCATACCCTAAAAACCACCCCCTAAAAGTAATATTCCGCCTGGTCAGCAAGAATTTGCAGTACAGTTTCATTTTCCTCCGCACCCGTCATCCCCTATACCTCATACTCCATACCAACAAACACTTGTGGGACCCACTTATCAGATTTTTTAAACACCCCCCTTTCCCCTCCCACCCCTCGCAACCTCCGCCATCCCACCGCCCAGATCCGGTGGAGCAGTGGGGAGGAGCATGGCAGGCAGCGGAAGTGGAGTAGGGCCCGGCCATGGCTCGCCGACGAGAAGGAACGAGAGGGGCCGAAGTAGCAGTGTCGGCCGAGCAAAGTTGCGTGGCGGAGGGCGCAGTCCCGGCGGCCCTTCCCCCCGCTCGTGTCCTCGGCTTCGCGAGCCCGGAGCGCCGCCGACGACGCACGCCTCGAGCTCGGGGCGGCGCCCTCCTCCTCGCGCGGCTCCTCCGCGGCTCCTGGCAGCGCGCGTGGAGCTCCTTCACGGTCTTCCTCGCATCCCCGGCGTCGCGCCGTCGACTCCTTCATGGGCACGCGGAGGTGGCGGCTACTCGACGGGGAAGGTCGTCGCCGCGTCGTTGACCGGCAGCCGAGCGCCGGCGGAGGATAGCCGGTCCGCTCGACGACGGACGACCTCGGAGCTCCTCCAGAGACGCGGCGTGCCCCCCTCCACGCGAGTGTCCATGTCCGGCGAGCGTCGCGTCCATGGCCGGCCGGCGGCGTGGAGCCGCGCGGCGGCGTGTGTGGAGGCCGGTTGGCCCGAGGGAGAAGGAGGCGGCGGCGCGGCTCGGCTCGGCTCGGTGGAGCTCCCTCCGCGGCGCGGACAGCCTCGCGGAGTCGTCTTCCTCGTTCTCGCGGTGCTCAACCGACCCCTCCCACGGCGGTGGAGGGAGGCGGCGGCCTTGACGGCGCCTGGCCACCCAGCTTCTAGAGGGGCTCTCTCTTCTTCCCCACCACCCCTATCTGCTCCTTGGCTAGCGGCACCCCTGCTCTCCTCTCTGCCATGGCGCGCAACAGCAACAGTGATGCGTGGTGGGGCCGCTGCGTCCCGTAGCGCACGTCCGAGAGTACCCTGGATTTGGCGCTCGCGGGACGCGAACGAAATGTTGCGCACGGTTTGCCGTCCCCCCGCGCAGAAAGAAAAACGCCAAAGGCGTACGCGACCCGGCCACCGTGTCGCGTCCCGCTCCCTTTAGCGCACCCAGTGCGGGCAGCCTTACGGCTTTGTTTAAACAATACTATGGACCAACAATCACTGACGGAACCAAGGGGGCTGGCAGGGGCCACAGCCCCCTATCATAGTGCACCTATGTATCCCAGTAAGGTCCATGCATCTGGTCACTAATGCATCATTCTAGCTGATCATCATCGCTCAACAAAAAGACTCGACGTTTTTTTTTGAAGCACAAAAAGACTCGACGTTGTGGGTCATTTGAAAACCAAGAATGAATTGGAGACCACTCGTACATGCTTGTGCCTTAACTGACACTACTACCTGCTAAACACTATTTAGCCATTGCGACTAGCAGAAGCAAGGGTGCACATATATCAACCATTATTTAGAACAGGAAAGAATATTGCAAGAAGGAATCAATTGCAATACATTAGCAGATGACCTTATGTTTACGAATGGATCTCATTTCCTCCATATTATGCAATACGGCTAAATGTGAATTTTCAGTTCCATTGATTTTGTCCATATCAATTTTGTGTTTTTTAGACTATCCCTACTGTATAAGCATTAAAAATTGGTTTCCAGATATTTTATTTTTCCTTATGGTAGTATAGTTTGTTGAACATATTTCACCCCTCTATCGAAAATTCCTGGTTCCGCCCGAATAGGCTCAAGGAAAAGGCTAGTGATAAGTTCTTAACTCGTAATCTCGTAGAGCAACCTCGCGAATACAACAGCTTCTGTGGGTGCGATGAGTGAGTGGCACCAGGTCCTTTCGGTGCGTGCAGCGATATCTCTAACCTTGAGTCTGGTTTGTAACCATACTCATGATCAGTGAATGAAATCTTTGGTCTCAAAAAAAAGAAGCATACCACAACTTCTCTGATTTTATCCAGTAACTCAGAGCATGCGTGTGCTGTCTTTTAATGAACGTGCATAGTACGTATTTATTTAGTAGAGTTACAACTAAGCAACTTTAAAAGAGTCCCAAGATGCCGAAAAACAAATGATAACACCAGCTACAACGACCACAATAGAAACACACAAAGTACGACTTATACAATTGTACAGTCTGTTCGTTTGGCTGGTGGCTGATGGTTAGTGCTGGTTCGTTCTGAGAGAAAAGTACTGCTGGCTGGTTGCTGGTGGCTGATTTGTTGTGAGAAAAAAGTACTGCTGGCTGGTGGCTGATAAGCCAAGCGGACAGGCTGGTAGCCTGCAGTGAGAAAAGACACCTTAAAACACGCACATCCCATTCAATGCGACGCTAATGATCACAATTCACACTTGTTGGTGATGCGAATTGTGATCTTCCGGCGATTGAAAATAATTACTACGTCACATATCAGAGTTAGGCCGTGGTTGCAGAGAACGAGCTTGGTGAGCGGAGGTGGGGAGGTTTGTTTAGACGACTGATGAAATACTCCCTCCTTATCACTACCACTGTATAGCTCACTAATTCAATTCTTTGCTGGTGCGGAGATTTGGGTTGGAAATGCGCACGTCAGGTGGGGTCGGGATCGGGGATTAACTAGCTTCCTTCCCCTCGAAGGCTCCTCCCCTCTCTCGAACCCTCCGCACCGTCTCCTCGGGCCCCGCCCTTCCTCCCCGTCGGCGGCCTCGCCGCCGGCGGCGAGAGGGGTTGGGGTCCCCTTGTCTCTCTTAGCAGCTTGTAGATCTACTTAGTAGTGTTAGTTTTTGGCCTTTATGGCCTTTACCCGTTGTGGTTCGTCCTCCTTGTTCGCTGCCGCCGCCGCCGCCGCGGTTCTCGTCGGTGCTGTCGTCGTCTTCGACAAGGTATGGTTCAATAAAATAATACCGCCTCCTCAAGCTCCTCCGCCGCCGCCATCTCCACTCCTTTGGTGCTTGAGTTTCCTCGTCGCCGCCCCAGATCCACCGGGCCAGAGGTAGATTTAGGGGCTGCACCTTTCGATCCGCCTTCTTGGACGGTTTTGCTCTCGGGTGTTGGCGCCCATCTTCTCCTCCTCCTGCTCGTGTCCACCACATCCACCTCCCCGTTGCAGCCAAAGATCCGGTTGACCAAGCTCCATACGAAGCAGCTCTGCAACCGACGGCGTCGTGACGACCTCATCTCCCCCCTGGATCTCGACTTGGAGTTTCTCCTTCAACCTCCGGCGACGGTAATCAGACAATCCTTCGGTCGCCCGGTGTGCACCTTCTTACAGGCTCCGTCGATCCAACTTCAACCGATGCTTAGCACGGCCTTCCATCTGGCAGTAGCTTCTACTGCTTTTCGCCGACGAGTTCGTCGTCGTTCGCCCGCCGCTGTTACAGTAGTTGTTCTTTTCTGGTCAAAGGACCAAGTTGTATTTGAGACTTCTTCAGAGGGCTTTGATGTAATTATGGCTGCTTAATATAATATAATGCAGTTGTCAAAAAAATTCTTTGCTAAAACTACGTAATCCAACATCTCAACAGCCATACCCACATCTAAGTACATCCAACTAAATGTACAGAACAAACCAACTATTTTGGATCCAACGAACCAAACTGATGCTACCATCTCTTTTCTCTTACTCACTCACATTCAACGGCTCAACTCCTTCAGATTAATCCCTCCGCCTCCCGCGTGCGCCCTCGTCCTCAGTTCCACGTGAACCCCACGACCCCGTTTTCTGCCCATCCCCTCAATCCATGCGTAGATTCTGCCCAACGCACACGCGGGTCGGTCCACCCTTGTGCTCCATTCCTTCACGACAGACCCTTCCTCCCCCTTCCCCTATGGTGTAGCGGCGCGACAACGGTGATGGAGGGACCCAGGTGTGGGAGTGGAGTAGGAGGGATCCTGTAACGCCCGAAAAATTTCTCCAAATAAATCACTTGCTAAATCACTCATTAAAAATATTTTCAAAATCTTTTCCGCTGTTTGAGCTCAGTTCCTTTTATCCATAATTCATCTCAGCATAAAATCTCTCCTTAATTCCTTGCCTCTCCAAATCAGTACCAAGGATTTTTCTTAATTCTGGTTATCAACCATCAAACCAAGTGTGCTCTCACGTAGGAGCTTGTCACCTCCCTGTCTTCTCCTGGCTAGAGCATGCACAGCACCAGGCAGTGCAATCATCTCCCTTCCATGTTGCCTGTACACGCACAAGGATTAGCCACAAGCAGCCATCAGCCTGTTCGCTCGGCTTATCGGCCACCGGCCCGCCAGGATACTTTTCTCTCGGAACGAACCAGCCAGCGGCAACCAGCCAGCAGTCCTCTTCTCTCGGAGCAAACCAAAGCACCAGCCATCGGCCACCGGCCAACCGAACAGGCTGCATGACAGCAACAACACACGCAACGCACTGCACCAGCAGTGCAGTACGCAATGATGGTTCGCATGACGCTGAGCAAAAGCCGGAGCGAACGCACGCTGTGCATGCCGGCCTCCCCTGCTAGCAGCACCACGCACGCATACACGCAGCAGCACCCCGCCGGGCTTGTCGTGCCGTCGCATCGCCCTGTGCCGCACCATCACGCCGCCTCCACTGCTCGCTGCGCCAAAGCCGCACCGGCCGCCTTGACCGCCCTGTGCTCGTCACCTCGCCGCCCGCGCCATGACCGTCAGCCAGCAACACCGCGCACACACGCTCCCCTGCCTGCTCGCTGTCGTCGTCTCAGCACGCCAGGGCCGCTTGACCCGCTGCCGCCCCCGTCCCATTGAGGACAGCAGCACCATAACTCCCCCGCCGGTCGCCACCTTCCTCCACCAAACTCCGAGCATCCCGGCCACTATTACTGTGAGCTCCCTGTGCCACCCGCCGGCCAGCCACCTCCCCCTTGCCTCCGCCTATAAAAGGGCCTGCGTTGCCCTCCACAACGACGCGCACCTCCCCAGCCACCTCCCTCACTCTCCCGAGCTCCCCGGCGCCGCCACCATAAGCCGCCATTGCCGCGACCCCCGCCCCGCCCATCGATCTCCCTCTCTGGACCATCTCCGCCCGAGGTAAGCAAGGGAATCGGTCGCCCTCAACCTCCTCTCTCGATTCCCCCACTTCCCGGCCGCCGCTGCGCCCTGGTCCACCGGCGATTCCCCCACTTCCCGGCCGCCGCTGCGCCCCCGGTCCGCCGGCGAGCGCCGCGGCCAGCCAGCCGTCCGCTCCTATTCCGCCCCCTCTGTTCCCGTGGAGAAGAAGAGGTCAATTTTCCCTTAGCCCCCTCCCCCTTTTCTTTTAACCGCACACATCCCTCTCTAGTCAGTTTTGCCCAAGACCCCTCTCTCTTATTCCTTTTCACTATTAGCCCCTGAACCCTTGAGTTCTTTACAAATAAACCCTTGAGCCCTTAAAACTACCCCTAAATACCCCTTTAACTCATCATTTCATGCACCATTTTACTCTAAATCAATTCCAAACTTCACAACACCTTTCCCGAGATTATTCCCGCCGAACCATTCACCAATTCCTCATAAATCATTTATATTTCTCCTTCTTCCATTTTTTCTCTCCTCGAGCTCAACAGGTAAAATCTTATTTTCTTTTATTTATTGTGTGATTGCTCATGTGTGTCGTAGCCGACGGAGTGAACCAGGAGGAGTATCGTGAGCAGGAGTTTGGAGTCGAGTACCGCGAGCAGGAGCCCGAGGACCCATACCGCGAGCAGGAACTTCTGGAAGGCTTTGAGCACGGCAAGTCCAATTCCACCCTTTGATGCATATTTTATCCTATGGTTTTATGGTGTGAGTTGATTTTGGAAGTGCCCGACAGTTGTGTCGTGAGCTACTGCAGACGGGGAGTCCGGTAGCATTAAAACTTGGATCCTTGTGTGGATGAACCCCCACTACAACAAAAAAGGGTTTTATGAAAATATTTTGAAAATGAACCATTGCATGTGCAAAATCTAGCTTTATTGCAAATGAACCTTAGCCTTATCCTTGATATATACCTCATGCATATCCTTGTATTATCCCCCTCCGTGGGTGTGGTTGGACTTGTTGAGTACTTTTGTACTCACCCTTGTTACTTATGTTGCTTCAGTGGAAGACCCGGACTTCGTTGCCGAGGACGCCGAGTAGGTGGTCGTTTCCGCACCCAAACATTGCCTGTGGTGTTGGCCTTTGCAAAATGCTTCCGCTGGCGTGTAGATGCTTTGATGATCTAGATCCCGATCTGGACCCTGTCTGGGTTGTGCTTTGGAGCATCACTGTCGTTATCTTGCTTATCATAATAGTGTTTCTTCATTGTGCTCCTTCGTAAGAGTTGTAACGGTTATGAGCCATCTGTTGAATAAATGTGTATCAGCCTCCTGAGACTAATAATTGTATCACATTTAGTCTCTACTCATGTGAGGACACTTCAGGTGGTATCAGAGCCGTGGTTGGCTATAGGACGCGACCATTAGGATCAGACCAGCCCTTTTTGACCTAAAACATGATTTACAAAATTTCTTGCCCCCTTTGCTCTTTTGCAAAAATTAATTTACACCCGGATTCTTTTAAAGATGGCCGAAGAGAGAGAGACCAACAACCAGTGCTTGGAGGAGCCCGGTTTTCCCAAGTTGTTGTTCGCCTGCATGGACCGCATTGGCATTTATGAGCGCCCGGAGTATTCCAGCAGGGAGTATGAAGACCGTGACACCCTTCGGTGTGAGATGATCATCTTCATCGGAAGGAGCCGCCGTTTCCCCGACATTGACCCCTTCAATGTGACTGCCACCGGCTTTCGTCTTCAAGATACCTACCAAGTGGCTGCTCGGAAGGCCCTACGCTACTTGTGCCAGATTTATGAGAAGCACCTCAGCCGCACACCAATGAGGTTCTTCCCGTCGGTCAAGAAGAATCACCCGATTTGGCTAGCTCGGATGAAGACCTTGGAAGGACGTGGACAGCGCGAGGATGACCCCACTGTGCTTCACATGCCTGCCTACCTCCTCACCCTAGACGATCTTTATGATAAGCAGTAGGCAAAGCTGAGGCAGCAGATCCGCAGGGCCGAAGACGCAGAGGTCATGGTGAGAAGACTCCAAGTGAAGTTGGCTGTCGCTGAAGCACGTGCCGCAGCCCTCGAAAGTAATGAGGCCGCTGCAATCGAAGACCTCAAGGAAGCCAAGGAACAACACGTTCAGGAGTTGAGGGATGCTCACCTCGTGGGTCGTGCTAGGAGAAGGATGCGAGACTTTCCAGATGAAGAACCCCTGATCTTGGAAGGGATTCCCGTCATCCATGGGAGTAGAAAGAGGAAGAGCCCTGAAGCTCCACCAGCACCACCGCCAACAGAAGCTCCTGGAGAAAGCCTTGAAGTCGTCAAGCCGTCCCCGGGGCAGAGTGACATGTTTTCACTCCTCATCCCACTCGAGGATCACTCCATTCACGGTGAAGACTCGCCCCGCGATGAGTAGAATACCCCACTCCTAGTCGCACCCAAGGAAGGAAGTCTGTGGTCCCAGTTTAGCTTTTGTACCCCAGTGTAGTGTTGTACCCGGTCGTGTAGTGCGTGTTTTGTCCTTGGCCAAGTGTTGTACCCCCTCCCTCCATTGGTTGAAATAAAATCGTTTGTGCTTGTTATTGTTAGTTTGTGTACTTGTCTACAGAAGGTGGATTCTGTCTTTATGAAAATACGTATTAGTAACTTAAAGATCACCTTAAACTCAAAATCCAAGTCTCATATAATTCTTTCTCTCAATATTTAGATGGCTCCCAAGCGTGTCACCAGGAACTCCCCAAGTGAAGCCCATAGTGCCGGCAACCCACCACGGTCAAGGCAAGAGCCACCCCGTTCGTTAAACCGAGAAGAACAAGAAGTGAACCAACATGAAGAAAGAGGAGAAACTTCCGCACCACCACCACCACCACCTGTGGTTGATTTGGTGCAAGTAATGCAAAACCAAACCCTTCTGATGGAAGCTTTGAACAATGCTATCAACCGCCCTAGGCCCCGCGTACAGAGCCTGAATGAGAAGTTGACAGAGTTTGTTCGAAACAAGCCACTCGCTTTTGGCGGATCCATCAACCCCTTGGAAGTAGATGACTGGCTGAGAGTCATCCAAAGGAAGCTAGAGCCGTATCACCTAGAAGATGGGGACAAGGTCCAATTAGCTACTCATCAACTTATTGGGACTGCTTTAGCTTGGTGGGAAAACTATAGTGCCGCTGCCCAAGATGCCTCCACCATCACCTGGAAGGAGTTTGTGGACGAGTTCCGCCGCTACCACATTCCCGCAGCTACCATGAAGCGCAAAGCAGATGAGTTTCGTGAGCTGACCCAGGGCAACAAGTCTGTGGAAGAGTACACCTATCAGTTCATGGAGTTAGCTCGCCATGCACCAGAAGAAGTAGACAAGGATTCGAAGAAGCAGGACGTGTTCAAGAAAGGTTTGGTCCCAGAACTCAGAACCCTGCTTACTCCTCATATCTATCCAGACTTCAACACCCTAATGAACATGGCCATTCTCACAGAAAGAGCTAGCGCAGATGATAAGAAGGACAACAAACGCAAGTTTATGGAGAGCAAGGCCCACCAGCAGGACCGTTTCCAGAGGCCCAAGAGTTTTAGCCACCCAGTGCCCAGATCCCATCCCCCATGCAATACCGAACCCAGTCTCAAGCTTCAGGATCTTACAATCCCAATGCCCAGTTCAGGAGCCAGAATGTCAGCAAGGCCCCGTAGAACAACACCGGCCAAGTCACCACCAACACCAACAATGTCAGGGCATGCTTCAACTGCCGTGAGACAGGGCATTTCATAGCCAACTGCCCATATGCCAACAACAAGCCAACTGCTTCAGCCTTCTCCAACATTGTGAATGGACTAAGGCCAGCGTTGTCAGGTGCCAACCGTGTGCCCGTCCGTAGCAACAACCCCAGCAACAACAACCAGCAGATGAGGCCACCCCAGCAGTCATATGGACGAGCTCGCGTCAACCACATCGGTGCGCAGGAGGCTCAAAATGCTCAAGGTGTGGTACTCGGTGAGTTTTTAGTCAGCTCAATTTTGGCAACAATACTTTTTGATTCTGGGGCATCACACTCTTTCATATCATCAAGTTTTGTGGAGAAACATAATATACCTACTATACTACTAAAGTTGCCCTTAATAACCCGAACACCTGGGGCTGATATCCAATGTCATCTAGGTTGTTCACGGGTAAGGATCAATTTAAGTGGGGTAGAGTTCGTAGCAGACTTAGTAGTACTTAAGTCAAAGGGGATAGATGTGATACTTGGAATGGATTGGTTAAGCCTACATGATGGTCACATAGGATGTGCAGATAAGGTAGTACATCTAACCAACCCAGATGGAGTGCAAGTGACTTGCCACACTAAGGGAAGTGGACCAGACCCAATGGTTTTTAGCATGGAATCTAGAACCATAGCAGAAGTACCAGCAGTGTGTGGATACCCCGATGTCTTCCCAGAAGAACTCCCTGGAATGCCACCAGACAGAGATATAGAGTTTGCAATTGACCTTATCCCCGGAACCGCCCCTATAGACAAGAGACCCTATAGAATGGCAGCATCAGAGTTGGCAGAGTTGAAGAAGAAATTAGAAGAAATGCAACACATTAAGTTTATCAGACCTAGTTCATCACCATGGGGATCCCCAGTTCTCTTTGTTAAGAAGAAGGATGGACGTATGAGGATGTGCGTAGATTATCGCGCACTAAATGAGGTTACCATCAAGAATAAATACCCTCTTCCTAGAATAGATGACCTCTTTGATCAATTGAAAGGAACCAAGTACTTCTCCAAGATTGACCTAAGATCAGGATATCATCAGCTCAAGATTAAAGAGAGTGACATACCAAAGACAACCTTTGTCACCCGCTATGGCCAATTTGAGTTCACAGTGATGTCTTTTGGACTCACTAATGCCCCTGCTTACTTCATGAATCTCATGAACAAGGTGTTTATGGATGAGTTGGATAAGTTTGTCGTAGTCTTTATCGACGACATTCTTATTTACTACAAGAGTGCTCAAGAGCATGAGCAACATCTACGGGTAGTGCTCGAAAAGTTGAGAGCACACAAACTCTATGCCAAATTCAGCAAGTGTTACTTTTGGCTTGAGAAAGTGGCTTTCCTTGGTCATATCTTGACCGCCGAAGGAGTAGCGGTCGACACTGAGAAAATTGAAGTCATTTCCAACTGGCAGCAACCGACCAGTGTTAGTGAAATCAGAAGTTTTCTTGGTTTAGCTGGGTATTATCGGAGGTTTATTGAAGGATTTTCCAAGATAGCCCGGCCAATGACAGAACTTCTCAGGAAGGATAATAAATTCACTTGGACCGAGTCTTGTGAAAGGAGTTTCCAGGAACTGAAGAAAAGGTTGACAACTGCCCCAGTATTAACCCTACCGGATATTCAACGGGACTTCGTCATATATTGTGACGCTTCCCGACAAGGATTAGGGTGTGTCCTTATGCAAGATGGAAAAGTAGTGGCATATGCTTCCCGACAACTTAAGCCCCATGAGCAGAATTATCCAACCCATGATTTGGAATTTGCAGCCGTAGTGCATGCCCTTAAGATTTGGAGGCATTATCTGATTGGAAATAAGTGTGAGATTTACATTGACCACAAGAGTTTGAAGTACATTTTCACCCAACCAGATTTGAATTTAAGGCAAATAAGGTGGTTAGAACTGGTTAAGGATTATAATGTGGAAATCCATTACCACCCCGACAAGGCTAATGTAGTAGCGGATGCCTTAAGCAGAAAATCTTATAAACGCAAGAATGCTCACCTCCAAGAAGAATTGGCACAGTTGAATGTACACGTCATTCCTCAAAATTCTCGTCGGAAGCTAAGTGTCCAACCCACACTAGAGGTTAAAATCAGAGAAGTCCAAAGCTCAGACACAGATTTGATGAAAATTCGTAAACAAACTGGAGAAAATAAGGCCCCCGATTTTAGAGTGGATGATAAAGGAACCTTGTGGTACAAAGATAGGATTTGTGTGCCCAAAGAAGGAGACTTCCGACATATCATTATGGATGAAGCCTATAACTCAGCATACTCCATCCATCCAGGAGCCACTGAGATGTATATGGATTTAAAGCAGAAATACTGGTGGAATGGAATGAAAGGAGACATTGCCCAGTTTGTTGCCCATTGTGATACTTGTCAAAGAATCAAGGCCGAGCACCAGAAACTAGCAGGATTATTGCAACCATTACCTATCCCGGTTTCGAAATGGGATGAGATTCATATGGATTTTGTGGTAGGTTTACCCAAGACTCGGAAAGGAAATGATTCCATTTGGGTGATAGTGGATCGAATGACCAAGGTCGCTCACTACTTACCCGTACGCACCAATTATGGTGGAGAAAAATTGGCTCAGCTCTATGTGGATAACATAGTGAAACTACATGGTGTTCCTAGCAGGATTGTTTCGGACAGAGGAACCCAATTTACCTCTAGATTTTGGAAAAGTTTGCATAAAACCATGGGCACCAAGTTAGATTTTAGCTCAGCTTATCACCCACAGACAGATGGCCAAACAGAAAGAGTGAATCAAATCATGGAAGATATGTTGAGAGCATGTGTCCTCACATATGGCAAAGATTGGGAACAGAGTTTACCCTATGCAGAGTTCTCGTACAACAATAGTTACCAAGCCAGCCTAGGCATGTCACCATTTGAAGCCCTTTATGGAAGAAAGTTGTGACAACCCGCCCAGGAAAGTACCGTACTATCGCCTAAGACCGATCCACTTTGGTCATTAAGCAATAATAAAGTACCATCCTATCGTAAGTTGCCGGGTTAACGCCCGGTAAATCACTTGAGAGCACAAGGATCGAATATATATATTATAACTCACTCGAAGGCGAGTCCAGAGATACAACAACATGAAAATCCAAATTCATACCCCGTAGGGTTTAATTATTACAAACCATAGTTTCTGTCATGACGAAACAGTTCAGAGTTTTCGAAAAGCAGCGGAAATTAACTAGCGGAAGCGAAGTCACCACGGGAGGCCATCCATGATGCTTCAGTAGTCGTCCTCCACCCACTCCAGCTCCCAGCCGGGCGGGATCTCACCGGGCCACACATCACTGAAGGCATTACCTGGATCAACACATTATAGCAAGGGCCGAGTATGCTAATACTCAGCAAGTCTTACCCGTCGGTGATATCTACTTCACCCATTCTAGACCATGAAAGGCTTTTTGGCTACTTTGGTTGCTTTTGCTAAAAAGTAACAAAGAGTAGGTCCTTACTTTCAAGATTTTAGCACAAGTTCTAGTGGTTTAATCTTTACTACATTAGCCAACTAGTACAAACGAAGTTGTACAATACAATTACTCAAGCATCATCTTCATCAACTTCCATCATTAGGGATCACATGACTAGTGGAGTAAGTAGTCTCGGGTAACGGTGAGAGGCCGACAATCGATTGATTTAAACCTTGCAAGGTAGACCCAAACACACGGTAGGTTGTCCCCGCGAGGGCAACTTTCCCAGGCCGTCCCCAAAAATCCCCGGGTCGGGATGAAAGGCCACAGTCTTTGGTGCAGGCTATCCGGCATACCCCGCGAGATACCCGGAGTCACCATACACCACCGGTGGCGAGCCGTGAGAGCGAATCCCAAGAGTAGTGACAGTTCCATCCCTTGCCGTCTCATTAAGGTACTAGGCTTACCGGCCCCATAACCGGCATGTGCTTAGTACGTTCAAAAACTTAACCCACATAACCACTGGACCGGAGCCCAGATCCCGTGCTCTTACCACGTGAGCAATCCATTTAAGGATGCTCTTACCACGTGAGCAATCCATTTAAGGATATAGTATGATTCCTATCTAGGAATCTATTCTCGCGAGTGAGGTCATCACCCGACTTGTAACGGTCCTATAGCTTAGCAGCTATCGACCTATCATACTAGTAGGGACAAAAGGTACCTAGGGATCATGCATCTAGGGTTTCATTCAACTCCTGAACGTTTCATTCAACTCCTGAACGTAAATGCACAATCATTCATAGATAATTGAATAAAGAACTTTAAACTAGGTTAGATGCACCGGAGCTTGCCTTCGTCAGCTAGGTTAGCTTGGGCACCCTCGGTGTCGAGTACGTCCACGTACTGCAGAGAACCTTCCGCTCCGCCTTCCTCGGTTTCCGGGACCAGGGAGTAATCTTCGTCCGGAAGATCTACACGGAATGCAATGCACTTTAGGTGATGTGATAGTTTGTTGTCTTATCCAACTTTAGTTGGTCATATTCACCTTAACAAGCATTCATCTAAGGTTTCTATTTTAGGAAGTCATTGGTTGTACATGGGTTACTCTTTTATTCCACATTTGAATAAAGGTTTTTATTAAGTTTATCATTTCATGTGAAAGCTTCATTTCATTTTATCTTTACCAACAAGGGCGTAATAAATATTTTTATTTGTGAATCAACTCCTTATCAGAGCTGATAATTAAATTTCTTTTATTTATATTAAATAATACTTTCAGAAAGGAAAATATTTAATTAAGGATTTCTCTTTATTTTAATTTAACTTTAATATTAAAAGGGCATTTAAGCCTTTTATTAATCAATTAAATTGTCAAAAATTAAATGAGTGTTTCTTAAGCCTACTAGCACCCATCCTGGTCATTGGACCCACATGTAAGTGTTGGATGCTAATAAATTAAATATTGTGGAAAATAACAAAGGCTAGCTAGTGATTCAAAGTAAATGCATATAAAAATAAATAAGCATCAAAATGATCCAAATTTTCTTGTGAATGCTCTCTGGTCCTAAACAAGCCCAAAGAACCAGCATGTTCACATGGAAGCCTTACTGAACTTGGTTTATTAATTTACAAAGGAAAACATACTTAATTCAAGAATAATTATTTCTGTTAATCCAAAATTCATGATTAATTTACAGGATGTGTCTTTTGGCATTACAAGACAGTGTGCACAAGTTGGGCTCAATAACATAAATATAATTAACAGGAAAAAACATCTAGGCAATTACTGCAGGAATGGAAAAGAATTTGTCTAGCAAGATCTACTGCATAACTTTGTGCAATTTTTGGCACAACACCTAGTCACATATTAACACACAACATATCCAAAATTTGGCTACAGAGGAGTTATATTTTTCAAGTTATGACAGAACCATGTATAACACATTTGTATTTTTCCTGCCAAAACTATTTTGAATCTAGCCATGAGTATACAACAAAAGAAGTGGGGTTTATCATCTTCAACCCTACAAAATTGGTTTGGGATTTTTCTGATTTTTTGTGAATTTCTAGGGGTTTTACAAGTCACTGGACTAACTTGTAAGAAAATCTAGATAGGTTTCATAGCAGCTAGGTCCTGAACTTTACACAAAACACCCTGCCAAGATCTGTGGCCCTGCAATTGGGTCCTTTGGCCGGGGAGGCGGCGGGCTCGCCGGAAATCCGGCGGCGCTCCGGGCCGGGGGATGGCTCGGGGTGGAGTGTATGCTCACCTAGGGTTGACGGGTAAGCGCGGTTGGGGTGGGGGAGATCCCCGCACGGCGGCGCACGGCGGCGGCCGGCGGGCACGTCCGCGGCGGCTCGGTGTTGGACGAGGAGAGCGCGGGCTTTGGCCAATACGTGACCCTAGGAGGTGCGGTGGGGTCTAGGGAGGCTAGTGATGTGGTTGGCCGGTAGGGAGAGCGAGCGGCGAGCTCGGCGGCGGCGGCGGCGGCAATGGCGCGGTGGGGCTCGGTGGCGCGCGGACGGGGGGTGAGGACGGCGCTTAAATACCCTCGGGCGGCCTGGCGGTGACGGGTTGGACCGAGCTGCGGCCCAGCACGACGCCGTTCCATGGCGTCGCGCCGAGCAAGCGCGTCCTGCCCCTCGGGCAGATCGACCTGCCTGTCTGGTTCGGCACGCCGGACAACTATCGCAAGGAGACACTCACCTTCGAGGTGGTGGGGTTCAGGGGCGCATACCATGCCATACTTGGGCGGCCCTGCTATGCCAAGTTCATGGCAGTCCCCAACTACACTTACCTCAAGATGAAGATGTCGGGGCCTAACGGCGTCATCACCGTGGGCTCATCCATCGAGCACGCCTTCGACTGCGACGTCGAGTGCGTGGAACACGCCGAGGCCCTAGCGCTGGACGAAGCGCTGGTGGCCAACATGGAGAAGTTGGTCAACGAGGACCTCAGCTCCACCGCCAAGCATGCCGGCAGCTTCGAGGCTGCTGAGCAGACCAAGGAAGTGCCCCTCGACCCTGCTGCCCCGAGGGCGAGGCGTTGAGGGTCAGCTCTACCCTTGACCCGAAAAAGGAAGTGGTGCTCGTCGACTTTCTCTGCGCCAACGCCGACATCTTCGCGTGGAGCCCCTCGGACATGCCAGGCATCCCGAGGGAGGTCGCCGAGCACTCCCTTGACATCCTACCTCACTCCCGCGCCGTGCAGCAACGGCTCCGCCACTTCGACGAGGAGCGGCGGCGGGCGATCGGGGCGGAGCTGCGGAAGCTCCTTGAGGCTGGGTTCATCAAGGAAGTGTTCCACCCTACGTGGCTAGCCAATCCTGTACTAGTCAAGAAAAAGAATGGGAAGTGGCGGATGTGTGTAGACTACACTAGTCTTAATAAAGCATGTCCTAAAGTTCCTTTTCCTTTGCCGCGTATCGATCAAATTGTCGATTCGACTGCCGGGTGCGAACTACTCTGTTTCCTTGATGCCTATTCCGGGTACCACCAGATAAAAATGAAGGAGTCCGACCAGCTTGCGACTTCATTCATCACGCCGTTCGGGATGTACTGCTACGTCACGATGCAGTTCAGCCTCCGAAACGCGGGTGCAACATACCAGCGGTGCATGCAGCACGTCTTCGGAGACCACATCGAGCGGACCGTCGAGGCGTATGTAGACGACATAGTCGTGAAAACCAGGAAGGCGGACGACTTGGTTAGCGACCTTAGCATCGCGTTCGGCTGCCTACGGGCCAACGGGGTAAAATTGAACCCCGAAAAATGTGTCTTTGGCGTGCCGTGGGGCATGCTTCTAGGATACATCGTCTCCCAGCGAGGCATCGAGGCCAACCCCAAAAAGGTTGTGGCCCTCGAGCGGATGGGTCCGATTTGGGACCTCAAAGGGGTTCAAAGGGTGTTGGGGTGCCTCGCGGACTTGAGCCGCTTCATCTCGCGGCTCGATGAGAAAGGCTTGCCCCTCTACCGGCTCCTTAAAAAGCACGAGCGCTTCTCTTGGACCGCCGAGGCCCAGGAGGCGCTTGACAAGCTGAAGGCGTCCCTGACCCACGCCCCAATCCTCACACCGCCGCAAGACGGCGAGCCTCTGTACCTCTACGTGGCTGCGACTACCCAGGTGGTCAGCGTCGTGATCGTGGTGGAGCGCACGGAGGAAGGACACACTTTGCCGGTTCAGCGGCCGGTTTACTACATCAGCGAAGTCTTGTCCGACACCAAGACACGCTACCCACAAGTTCAGAAGCTGCTCTACGCAGTGGTTCTCGCACGTCACAAGCTTTGCCACTACTTCGAGGCCCATCCTGTCATGGTGGTTTCCTCCTTTCCATTAGGGGAGATCATCCGCAATCCAGACGCTGCAGGCAGGATCGCCAAGTGGTCGGTAGAGCTGATGGGCGAAACGCTCGCCTACGCCCCGCGCAAGGCCATCAAGTCCCAAATCTTGGCGGATTTCGTCGCCGAGTGGACGGACACGCAATTGCCGCCGCCACAGATCCAGGCGGAATGCTGGACTCTGTACTTCGACGGCTCGGTGATGAAGACCGGGGCGGGCGCGGGCCTGCTCTTCGTCTCGTCCCTCGGGGAGCACATGCGGTACGCTGTGCGCCTTCACTTCCCCGCGTCGAACAATATGGCTGAGTATGAGGCCCTGCTTTGCGGCCTCAAGATCGCCATCGAGATAGGCGTCAAGCGCCTCGACGTAATGGGGGATTCGCAGCTCGTGATTGACCAAGTCATGAAAAATGCGAGCTGCCAAGACGACAAGATGGAGGCATACTGCAAAGCCGTGTGGGCCCTCGAGGACAAATTTTACAGCATCGAGCTCAACCACGTGCCCCGGCGGTACAACGAGGAAGCGGACGAACTCGCCAAGATCGCGTCGGGGCGGATCTCTGTCCCCCCGAACGTCTTCGCTCGGGACGTCGCTCAACCATCTGTCGCCCTCGAGCCGCACCCCTCGAACCGCACGGAACCCTCGGGGGCTCCCTCGAATCCGGAGGGCGCAGAGCCCATGGACGAGGACCCCTCGAACGAGGTGTATGTGCTCTCCCTCCTCGAGGGGTACGACGCCAGCAAGGCCGAAGTCATGGACGTCGAGCCGGCCCCCAGCGGGGTGGACTGGCGCGACAAATACATCGCTTGGATGGACCGAGGGGAACTCCCCTCGGACCGGTCCGAGGCCAGGCGCATCGCCAGGATGGCCAAATCCTTCGCCCTCGTCGACGGCGAGCTGTACAAGCGCGCCGCCTCCGGCATCCTGCAGCGATGCGTGCCCATCCCCGAGGGGCGCGAGCTCCTCCGGGACATACACGCGGGTATCTGCGGCCACCATGCCGCGCCCCGCACCCTCGTAGGCAATGCGTTCCGCCAGGGCTTCTACTGGCCCACCGCGGTCGCTGACGCCAGCGAGATCGTGCGCACCTGCGAAGGGTGCCAGTTCTACGCCCGCAAATCCAACCTCCCTGCGCACGTCCTACATACCATCCCCATCACGTGGCCTTTCACCGTATGGGGGCTGGACATCGTCGGGCCCCTACGGAAGGCGCCCGGGGGCTACACCCACTTGTTAGTCGCGATCGACAAATTCTCCAAATGGGTGGAGGTGCGCCCCATTACGAATCTCAGGGCGGAGCAGGCGGTGACGTTTTTCACCGACATTGTCTATCACTTTGGAGTGCCGAACTCCATCATCACCGACAACGGGTCCCAATTCACGGGCAGGAAATTCCTGGAGTTTTGCGATAAATTCCACATCCGTGTGGACTGGGCAGCCGTGGCGCACCCACAGACCAACGACCAAGTGGAGCGTGCCAACGGCATGATTCTACAAGGCCTCAAGCCCAGAATTTTCGACCGAGTGAACAAGTCGGTCGAAAATGGCTCCGAGAAACTTCCGCGGTCGTATGGAGCCTCAGGACCACCCCAAGCAGAGCCACCAGGTTCACCCAGTTCTTTCTAGTCCATGGTGCGGAGGCCGTCCTCCCCACGGATTTAGAATATGGGTCACCCAGAGTGCGAGGCTACGATGAAGACACCAACCAGCGAGCCCGCCAGGACTCATTGGACCAGTTGGATGAAGCACGCCTCGTGGCTCTGATGCACTCCGCAAGATACCAGCAGTCTCTAAGGCGCTACCAAGCTCGAAACGTGCGCCGGTGGGACTTCAGCGAAGGGGATTTGGTCCTAAGGCTACGCCAAGACAACCGAGGACGCCACAAGCTATCACCTCCGTGGGAGGGACCCTATGTCGTGGTAAAGGTGCTCAAGCCCGGCACATACAAGCTAGCCAATGAGGACGGCGAGGAACTCACCAACGCTTGGAACATCCAGCAGCTACGTCGCTTCTACCCTTAGCTAAGATTTCCAAGTCTTTTTTTGTAAAATACATGCCCAACACCCTAGTTGGCAACGCAATGTAAATAACAGCAATTCAATAAAGTCAAAGGGCAACTCGGCTTTCCCCTGAAACCCAAGTCACCCTCGGGGGCTACTACGGGGGGCACCCCCCCCAAAAATGGTCCCATTTTTTCGCAAAATTCAACTTGCAAGCGCGCTAAAGTATGTTTCGACCGAAGTCTTGAGCGAACCAAGGCTGGGCGTGGACGGTCATGCGGAAAGGACGCGCGAGTCAAAGATAGCCTACGCCTCCGCGAGGATACGACCCTTCTCTCTTGCCTCCGGCCCAGCGGACTGCCCACGAAATCGAACTCCCCCAACCCAAATTCGCATGAGCAAAGGAAAAAACAGAAAGGCGCGATAAATAAAAGACATCACTTGAATTTACAAGTATCCAAACAACTCCATAAGTTGTACTTGTTTATTTACATGGCCGTAAGGCCCAGATACTGACATCCAAACAAAAATGGGCCTAGTGCCCAGCAGGTTTTTAGGCCTGAGGCTCGTCGCCGTCGGCAGCGTCCGGGAACAGGAACTCCGAGAACGCCTCGGAGAGCGCATCCGCAGCCGCAGCGACGAGCGCATCTGCCTGCTCCATCGCCGCCTCGTCCTCGACGCCCTTCGGGACGACGTAGCCCGATGCCACGGCCTCGAGGTTCACCTCGTAGTGGGAGCGCACCACGCCGAGGGCCTTCTGAACACCTAGGTGGAGCGCGCGACGCATGCGCCTAGAGACATGCCCGCCGAGGGCGCGCAGGCGGCTGGCCAATGAGCTTCCAGCTTGCGCCTCGCCCTCTTCGACGTCTTGGCAGGTCTCGAGGGCTGCGGCATGCAGCTCCACCAGCTCCTGCTCGGAGGAGTTGTAGGCGGCCTGCAGCGTCTCAGCCCGATTGGTCACGTGCCCCAGCGCGGTGCGCAGGCCTGAACATCACAAGCGAAAGAAATCAGAAGGGGAACGAACCCCCGGAGAAAAGATCAGCAAAACAAGAAACAAAGCGGCGACTTACCTTCAACCTGCTTCTTCTCCACCTCGAGAGCGCGGCGCTCAGCCTCGACCGCCTGCTGCAAGCTGACGATGGTGGTGCCCTGGTCCTCGAGGGACCGCTCCTGGTCCGTGTTCGAGATGCTGAGGGCTATCAGCTCCCCGTCGAGCCTTGAGACCTCAGCATCCCGCTCTTCCAGCGACTTCCGCGCCCCCTCGAGAGCGGTGCGCTCCCGCTCGAGTGCGGACCGGGCGTCAGTAAGGGCGGCCTGCTCCTGCTGGAGCTGACCCTCGGCCCCCTGGCGGGCGGCATGCTCCCCGCCGGAGCCGCTCCTCTGCCGTGGCAAGCGCGGCGACCTTGGCGTCGAGGGGCGGCCTTCAACTCGTCGGCCTCCTTGGCCTTCCCTCGGCTTCGCGCGCCCTCCCCTCGGCCCGGCTCTCGCCGGGGCTCGCGCCTCCCGGAGCCACGTGCGGAGCTCCCGGTTCTCGGCCCGGACGGTCCCCACCTCCGCCTCCCAGTCGGACGCCATGGTGCGCACCTTCTCCAGGGCCCCCTCGCCTGCTGCAGCGCCTCATCCCGATCGATGAGGGCCATGCAAATCTGTTCGATGGCAGGGGGACGCGCCGCGGCCTACCCCTCGTGCTCTAAGAGCTGGTCGTGCAGGGCCTCCGCCCGGTATGATAGCCAGCCGTCTTGGGTCCTCAGGGCCTCCGCAAGGGCGTCGAGGGTGTCACGCTGCCCCCGGAGCTGGCGGAGCTCGGCACTCATTTGGTCGAAGGCGCCGTACTTGTCGCGGGCGCGGTGCTCGAGCTCCTACCGCCAGTAGACGGAAGCCAATGAGTGTTGCGCCGCGAGAAATAAGCACGGAAACGACGAAATCGAAAAAAGAGGCAACAACGCCTTACCTGGAAAACGCGCCACGCCGGGCTGCCGTGGATCCGCAGCGCTTCGTTCAGCACTCGGTTGAGCGAGGCGCTGTGATCGCGGAGCTCCTCACATAGTTGCTGCTCCTCCTGGGCGTGTGCGAAGGCCGGCGGCTCGTCGACACGCTCCTCGCCCAGGCCAGGAGGGGCGGCGCGGGACGAAGAGGCCTCGGCGCCGCATCTCGAGCCCCTGTCCACCATGTGGCCGTCCCACCGTCTAACGAGCGCCCCCACCTGGGGCTCGGGGGCTGGCGTAGGCAGGCTTGCCCACTGGTCCCACCCGGGCGGTGGGACGTCGTCGTCGTCCGGGATTTCCACCGCCATCGCCTGGGAGCGCGCCGGCGAGGGTGGGCTCTGCCACGCCTCCACGACCACTTCCGGCCGCGCCTCGGCGGCCGCGAGTCCCTCTTGCGGCGCCGCGGCCGCCACCTCCGGCCGCGTCTCGGCGGCCGGGCGCGGCACCGAACGACTCCCCACGGCGGACGCTACCGGCAATGCCACTACAACTCGCGCCGCCGGCCGTACCTCCGCCTCCGGCCGCACCTCCGTCGTGGCCGTCACTTGTTGCGCCTCCGCCACGGCCGGCGCCGGCCGCGCCTCCGCAACCGCCGGGCCGCGGGCCCGGCGGGGCGATGTCACCGGCCGTGGCCTCGAGGCCTCGGCCGCGCCTTGCGAGCTCTTGCTCGCCGTTGCCGCCGCGCTCGCCCCCGCCCACGGCGCCCTTGACGAATGCCGCCGGGTTGGGATGGACGCATCCGCCTTCAGCACCTTGGCCGGTGCGAGGGGAGGCACGGTTGGCGCCGCCCTGCAGACACGGAAACAAACCGTCAGGTTCCTGCCTGACGGACACGCGACCCCTCGAAGGACAATTCCTAACCTCAAGGAAGAGAAGGCGCGCTTCCTCTTCCTCGAGGCCCCCGCCGTCGTTGCGGGTGCGGCCGGCCGGCGCGGCCGCCGCCGCACCTCCAACCATCTTCGCCGCATGCACGAACGCCTCCGAGGCGCGCGTTGGTGCCTCCGCGGCCCGTGCTGCCTCCGTCGCTGACCGCCTGGTGGTGGGCGCAGAGCGATGGTTCTCCTCCCACCGGAGCCGGCTCCGGTGACGGGGGTGCAGGCTCCCACCTGTCAGGGAGGACCTGCTTCCTAACCTCCTCCTCCTCGTCTGATGACGAGTACTCCTCGGTCCCCGGCGAGGAGAGCCCCTGCTGCTCGCGCAGCCGAAACTTCTCGCTCCTCCGCTCGCGACGCTCCCGGTGCCGCGTCGCACGCTCCCTTCTGCGGGCCACCCGCTCCCGCTCTCGGCCGCCGCGCGCGCGCGCGCAAGCGCGGGGGAGCGGGGGGTGGGGGCGGCTCGGACTTCGCGGCGCTCACCCTCACCATGCGGGGGGTCGGGCAAAGCATTAAAGCGCATCAACAACTCGAAAAGCGGCTAACCGGAAATGAAATCAAGAACTTCGCTCACCATTGGCCGGTGGGGAGCATCTCGAACGCCCACAGGACATCGTCGCCCCAGCGTCCCGACCTGAGGTCGATGGCGCGCCGCGCCCGGGTGGCTGCAAACGCCCGCGGGAAGGAGTCCGGCAGCAGCCGCGATCTCGCCAACGCGACGGGGTCCGCGATCTCGGTCATCTCGAAGATGCGGAGCGGCCTCTCCATCAAGGGGACGACCCGCCGGTGGTGGAGGTTGGCGAGGACACACCCCGCCGTCAGCCCGCGGTCCGCCAGATTCTTCAGCGCGGCCACGAGCGAGTCCAACCGCGCCTGGTGCTGGGGCGGGGACACCCCGTGGTACCAGGAGACGGCCCTCTCCCGGAGCACCTTGCCGGTGTAGGGAGGGAGGCCGGGCTCGGCGTTGCGGAGGTAGAACCATCCTCGCTCCCAGCCCGCGTTGTTGGTCGTCATCGTGCAGGGGATGTACTCGTCCTTGCGCTGGGTCCGCACGGCGAGCGACAAGCCGCCGGCGCGCGCCGCGCGGCGGGTCCTCAGCTCCGACGTCGGCAGCGTGTGTAGCTCCGCGCGGAAGAGATGGATCCAGAGATCCCAGTTCACGGGGATCCCTAGGAAGCCCTCGCAGACGCCGACAAACGTGGCCGCCTGCGAGATCGCGTTTGGCGCGAATTTGTGAAGCTCCACGCCGTAGTGGTAGCAGAGGGCCCGCATGAAGCGGCTCGCCGACGCCGTGAAGCCGCGCTCGTGGAAGCGGATGAAGCTAACGACGTAGCCGTACGGAGGATTGGGCACTCGTTCCCTCTCCGACGGCACGATCCACTCGGCCGGCCGCCCATCCTCGTTTGCCGCCCACCGGCCGCCGGCCCCCCGGGCGACCCAAGGCCGGCGGCGTCGCCGTCGATCGCTCCCACGCCGGCGGGTCGATGATGACGAGGGGCTGCTGGGGAGCCATATGAACCGACGAGGAAGCGGGGAACCGGACGCAAGAGAAGCTCTAAGAGCAGAAGTGCAATAGAGAGAATGACTCAGGGGCTAGAGCGCAAGAGGCAAGAATGGCGAACGCTAAGCGCAAAGGTAAAAAACCGCCCCTTCCCCGCCTATCGGATTTATAGGCCGCGAGGCGTGCCCTCCGGAGCGCACGCCCCGCGCGCATTAACTGCAGGTGAAGCGCACACTCACTGACAAGCGGGGTCCACCACGACCGCAACGGCCACGTAACCGCATACGCGCCATCATCACGGCGCGGTAACCGGGGGGCCATGGCAGGCGGTCACGTCCGCCTGCCCACTCCGCCCACTACGCGCGCGGCCGTGGCGCGAGGCTACAACCGCGACTGCGGGCATTAAATGGCCCTGTCTCTTACCAAGTAAGAGAGACCCTCGAGCAGCCCGAGCCCCTGGCTCAAATAAGTGTGACCCTCGAAGGGTGCAAACACCGACCAGTGGCCTCGAAGCCCGTTTGAAATAAACGGGCGCCACAGGTGCCCTCGATTTACAGAGAATACTGATCAGCGGCTCGAGAACTGGCACGCCCAGGGACCCTCGAAACCTGCAGATGCGAAAGACAGGAGCACTTGGCTGCTACCCCGCACGACCCTACTGATCAGGGGTTCGAAACCTGACCCTCGACGGGTTCGAACAGGTGCCCCAGATCACCAGAGTCAGGGACGACGAGGGCGCGCGCATTCGAGCCTCTCCTCGAGCCCACCAGCTCGAGGGTGCCCCACATGTCGTGTTCGAGAGTCAGCGAGGGCAGCTAGCCGGGGTGATCCCACCGAGGGAGAGCTTCCGCGCCCTCGGTCCCTAGCGAATGGGACCGAGCCCCACCTAGCATACCCATCCGAGCGCTTTAATGGACGAGTCTCCGGACCACGCAGCCTACCCTTATCGAACGGGGCATGGGCGTCCACTTGAACCACCCGTTAACAGCTCGATGAGGAATCCGCAATCCGCGACCCGATCGATGGGGGTTGCGGAAACCTCACCCTCCGTCCCGCGGAGGGACGGCGAGGGCGCGTTTACAATAAGACGAAGAGCTCGCCCCGATCGCCTTGAATGGGCCCAGGCTCGGGGGCTCGACGCACGGCTACACCTCCTGGGTTGCACCGGCCGCAGATGGTGCCAGTTGCGCGTGCGTCACCGAAGCCGGCTGGAACATTGCCGACGCCGGTTGGAATATGTACCACGCCCACTGACCAGATTCCGCGGTAAAACCCCTGCAGGAGCACCCACGCTCCTGCAGGGCTTCGGGGGCTAGACTCGCAGGTCCGCTGATGCGGCCCCACGGAAAGCGTTAGCAACCAGGGGGAAGAATGTCCTATCAGTAGGCTTCAGCATCTGCGGGAGCCCGGACGGCATGCCCGCAGATGCTCGGGGGCTACTGTCGGGGACAACCCTGAGGGTCCCCTAAATAACCGGGGGAATCCTACTTAAAACCTGCAAAAAACCAAAACGAAACACCTCTCACTTAAGCGCACACACAGGGCACGGCCCACGCTGCGGTGGCCCCCGCGACTCACCGGAGTGGCCCAGTCAAAGGCTCCCTCGAGCAGGTTTCCGCCTCGCTCGAGGGCTCATGCCTCCCTCGAGCGAATTCCGCCTCGCTCGAGGGCTCACGCCTCCCTCGAGCGGGTTCCGCCTCGCTCGAGGGCTCATGCTTCCCTCGAGCGGGTTCCGCCTCGCTCGAGGGCTCACGCCTCCCTCGAGCGGGTTTCGCCTCGCTCGAGGGCTCACGCCTCCTTCAAGCGGGTTCCGCCTCGCTCGAGGGCTCATCTCCGCCTCACTCGAGGCCCCCTCACGAGCACACCTGCTCCCGCACGCGGGTACGGGCATTTAATGCTCTGACACGGCAGAGCCGCGCCATCATGCGCCTGGGAATCACGCCCCGACGCTGTTCCGCCAACTCCCTAGGGGAAACCCATCCCCGCCACTGTGGGGGACTGTGCGACATGGCCAGTGTCAGCTCCGTGGCACTGTGCCGCCCACTCCCGTACGGCTAACGCGCCGCGCCTTCGAAAGGGGGGCCGGCCACACCCTCGAACCCCTCTCTCATGAATCTGCAGGGTCAAACCATGACGTCAGGCCGGCGGGACGCCATTCCCGCCACTGTTGGTCCTGTGCGGCCGCCCCCGTGCTGCGGCACCACGCCGGCAGCCTTTGCTACAACAACTCCCGGCGGCCGGGCACGCGGGGACGGGACGCCGCCACGCCTGCCACTGTGCCCCGTACGAATCACCGTCAACAGCTTCCTCGAGCCCGTTTGAGGACGCCACGGCCAACCACTACGCCTTCACCCTCGAAGCCGCCCCTGTTCCAGTACGGGACACGCCACAACGACAAGACCGTAGCAAGGACCGCCAGGATGGTCGCCAACTCCGCGGCGCTGCACGCCATACTTCCCCACGTAGCTAAACAGTGCAGCATGCCTGTAACCCACCCTCTCCTTGGTCTATAAAAGGAAGGTGAACCCCCTCGCCGCGGGGGACAGACATCAGAACCACGCTCCTTCTCCCACGATATTGGCACTTGCCTCAATCACTCCGCTTGGGACTTGGAGGCCACGCCTCCTCTCCCGCTTTGCTTGTAGCCGCCCCACTACAGGCACCCCGGTGCAAAGCAATATAGTGCCTCGAGCACACCCCTGCTGGACGTACGGCCCCGGCCGAAACCAGGATAAACCAAGTGTTGTTAGTTGCTTAGCACCGACCATCGAGGGACAGACCTTGGCGCTTACTACTAGTTAGTGTCGGGACTACATTCCGCACCAACAGATGGTTCGCATGACGCTGAGCAAAAGCCGGAGCTTCGCTCGCAAGCTGTGCATGCCGGCCTCCCCTGCTAGCAGCACCACGCACGCATACACGCAGCAGCACCCCGCCGGGCTCGTCGTGTCGTCGCATCGCCCTGTGCCGCACCATCACGCCGCCTCCACTGCTCGCTGCACCAAAGCCGCACCGGCCGCCTTGACCGCCCTGTGCTCATCACCTCGCCGCTCGCGCCATGACCGTCAGCCAGCAACACCGCGCACACACGCTCCCCTGCCTGCTCGCTGTCGTCGTCTCAGCACGCCAGCGCCGCTTGACCCGCTGCCGCCCCCGTCCCATTGAGGACAACAGCACCATAACTCCCCCGCCGGTCGCCACCTTCCTCCACCAAGCTCCGAGCATCCCGGCCACCATTACTGTGAGCTCCCTGTGCCACCCGCCGGCCAGCCACCTCCCCCTTGCTTCCGCCTATAAAAGGGCCTGCGTTGCCCTCCACAACGACGCGCACCTCCCCAGCCACCTCCCTCACTCTCCCGAGCTCCCCGGCGCCGCCACCATAAGCCGCCATTGCCGCAGCCTGCAGCCGCCCATCGATCTCCCTCTCTGAACCATCTTCGCCCGAGGTAAGCAAGGGAATCGGTCGCCCTAAACCTCCTCTCTCGATTCCCCCACTTCCCGGCCGCCGCTGCGCCCTGGTCCGCCGGCGAGCGCCCCCGCCGGCTAGCCGCCCGCTCCTATTCCGCCCCTTCTGTTTCCCGTGGAGAAGAAGAGGTCAATTTTACCTTAGCCCCCTCCCCCTTTTCTTTTAACCGCACACATCCCTCTCTAGTCAGTTTTGCCCAAGACCCCTCTCTCTTATTCCTTTTCACTATTAGCCCCTGAACCCTTGCGTTCTTTACAAATAAACCCTTGAGCCCTTAAAACTACCCCTAAATACCCCTTTAACTCATCATTTCATGCACCATTTTACTCTAAATCAATTCCAAACTTCACGACACCTTTCCCGAGATTATTCCCGCCGAACCATTCACCAATTCCTCATAAATCATTTATATTTCTCCTTCTTCCATTTTTTCTCTCCTCGAGCTCAATAGGTAAAATCTTATTTTCTTTTATTTATTGTCTGATTGCTCATGTGTGTCGTAGCCGACGGAGTGAACGAGGAGGAGTATCGTGAGCAGGAGTTTGGAGCCGAGTACCGCGAGCAGGAGCCCGAGGACCCATACCGCGAGCAGGAACTTCTGGAAGGCTTTGAGCATGGCAAGTCCAATTCCACCCTTTGATGCATATTTTATCCTATGGTTTTATGGTGTGAGTTGATTTTGGAAGTGCCCGACAGTTGTGTCGTGAGCTACTGCGGACGGGGAGTCCGGTAGCATTAAAACTTGGATCCTTGTGTGGATGAACCCCCACTACAACAAAAAAGGGTTTTATGAAAATATTTTGAAAATGAACCATTGCATGTGCAAAATCTAGCTTTATTGCAAATGAACCTTAGCCTTATCCTTGATATATAACTCATGCATATCCTTGTATTATCCCCCTCAGTGGGTGTGGTTGGACTTGTTGTGTACTTTTGTACTCACCCTTGTTACTTATGTTGCTTCAGTGGAAGACCCGGACTTCGTTGCTGAGGACGCCGAGTAGGTGGTCGTTTCCGCACCCAACATTGCCTGTGGTGTTGGCCTTTGCAGAATGCTTCCGCTGGCGTGTAGATGCTTTGATGATTTAGATCCCGATCTGGACCCTGTCTGGGTTGTGCTTTGGAGCATCAATGTCGTTATCTTGCTTATCATAATAGTGTTTCTTCATTGTGCTCCTTTGTAGGAGTTGTAACGGTTATGAACCATCTGTTGAATAAATGTGTATTAGCCTCCTAGGACTGATAATTGTATCACATTTAGTCTCTACTCATGTGAGGACGCTTCAGATCCCAAGCGCGGCAACAGGCTCTTCGGCCTCAGATGCTCCGACGCCGCTGAGCCTTAGAGCCAGGCTGTCGGCACCCCTTCCCCTACCCCCTCTCCCGACAAGTGCTTAGTACGTTCAAACGCTTAACCAACAAGAACTACATACCACTACGTGAAAACCTCAAATAGGTAACGTAACATTGGTAACAGGCCCTTAATGGCCGTTACATGGACACCTATCAGTAACTGTTGTTGTTTGGCGCTCGTTACCCATAAGCGTGGTAGGCCCGACCTCGACCTCGGCATAACAACGCCAGTTACCAATGTGAACTTCTGGTAACAGTCCTGAGAAATGCCCGTTAAAAATGCATGCGTTATGAAAATTGCACCTATCGGTAACAGTCCCTCAAAGTCCGTTACCGACCGCTGTCGTGGTGGATACGTGTGTCTATTAGCACGCGTCTACTTTGATAATGAGCAAATTTCAGACGAGGGTCTGGAGCCCACCGGTAACGGTCTCTCAAGGTCCGTTACCGATAGCTGAAGTATTGGAGACGTTTTTTTGTTAACAAGGGTCTCAAATTGGCAGCATAGGTGACGATAGAGTTAGAGGTGCTTGTTTGGAGCCCGCGTCTCCTTTGTTTTCTTGCATCAGAGATGCATATTGTTCTTACATGTCTTTCTCTTCACGTTTTGACAACTCTAGCCATCTCTGACAACTACACTCGCTCTCTCTGCTCAGATTACCACTTGGTCAGGGTCTGCCCTGCCCGCCTGCCTCATCGTCGTTCACCGCCGCCAGTTAACAGCGCTGCAGCAGGTCGGTCGGCCGCGTGCACGACGGTGAAAGGGTCCGGTGGACGGCCGCGACGTCCTCACTGCGTTGTCGTCGTCGTCCAAAGCAGCAGCATCCTCCTTCTCGTGCTCGGCGCCGTCCTCCGATCCGTCATTGCGGTCGTGACACCTCCTCCTCCTCGGGTGCGCTCGATAGCCTCGTATACTATCCTCGTCAAGGTAGAAATTGCCCCCTTTTAGGGCTTGTTTGGGTACAAGAGGGATGGAGTGCAATGGAGGGATTGATGGGTATGTCAATCCACTTCGTGCCACTTCTATTCCACTCCAATCCTCGCTGTCCTAATTCAGTGCTCATTTGATGTATGGAAATTGCAGATGGTGGCTGTTGCTCGGGCTTGGATGTATAGAGAGCTCCAAAATTTGAGACAAATTTGTACATGGGGTCAATGGTTTTCTAGATGATGCAGAGGCGGATGTGAGAAACTGTGGTGTTCAGGACATGATTTGCTCTTGTATAGATTGTCGCAACCAGAAGAAGTTAATGACACGGGACAACCTTTTTGTTCATTTGATCACACGTGGTTTCATAAACGATTATACATGTTGGAATAAACATGGTGAGGAAGGCCTTAACGAAGTCGAAGCAAGATGTCTAAATGAAGGTGAAGTAGCATGACACCATGCTACCAGCCGTAATGAAGCTAGGGTAGTGTGATGCCATGATGAAGACCTTGGTGAAGGTGGAGTTTTTGAGGAAAATGAGCCACCCATTGTGATGAGGCCTGAGGATATTACTGATCAAGATGTTATGGGCTTCGGTGATGGTGAGGTATTGCAACATGTGCTCAATGTTGGTCAAATGGTGCTAGATGTTGAGTTTCAACGAGTGTACACACCTTCTGAATTAGTGAGGCTGAAGCAGTTCATTGATGATTCAAAGAACCCCCTCTATCCTAGTTGCCAAAAGTACTCTCACCTTTCTGATGATCTAAAACTTTTGCAGCTTAAGGCAGATCATGGTTGGAGCAACAAAATTTTCAAATAACTATTAGATCTGCTTAGAGACATGCTACCTGAGGGAAACCAAATAGCCGAGACTGTCTATGAGGCAAAGAAGATAATCTGTCCTCTGGGAATAGAGGTTGAAAAAATTCATGCATGCAAGAACAATTGAGTACTGTTCCGTGGAGATTATGTGGACCTCGACAAGTGCACCAAGTGTGGGTTCGGTCGGTACAAGAGGAAAAAAGATGGTGGAGATAATATTGCTAATGACGGGAACGAGCACGTGGAGATCGGAGGCAAGAGGAAGACAAATGTTAACAGAGGGGGTCCTGTGAGGGTGGCATGGCTTTTCCCGTCATTTCTCGGTTGAGATGTTGGTTCACGACAAGAAAGGAGGCCCAACTCTTGCGTTGGCATAAGGAAGCGAGAAAGAAGCTCCTTGGAAAGATTAGTCACCTCGCAGATGCCAAACAATGGGGTAACATTAATTCCCACTTTGAGTGGTTTGATGATGATAGCGACAGGAACGTTCAATTCTCTATGAGCATAGATGGCATCAACCCATTCGGTAACTAGAGCTCAACACATAGAACCTGGCCTGTCGTGCTATCAGTGTACAACCTTCCACCCTGGCAATGAAACAAATGGAAATACACGATGCTGACAGTATTGGTCTCTAGGCCAAAGCAACCTAGCGACCGTATTGATGTCTACTTGAGGCCACTGGTTGATGAATTGAAGACACTTCGGAAGCCTAGTGTGAAGGAGGTTTGGGATGAGTTCAGGCATGAGGAGTTCACATTGCATGCCATGTTGTCCACCACCATCAACGACAACCTGGTTTATCGCAACCTCTCTGTCCAGAGTAAAAGGAAAGGTGCAGCTTGCCCACATTGCTTGGAACAAACTTGTGTAGTGTGGCTAAAAAAGTCAAATAAATTCTCATTTATGGGGCACAATCGTTTTCTCTCCAAGAAACATGCCTACTGGGGCATGGATTGTTAGTTTGATGGGAAAAAGGAGAATGGAGCGGCGCCACTGCATGTGATGGGCGATCTTGTCCTCTTGCAAGTCAAGGACATCAAAACTATCAAGGAGTTACCCAAATTGACTGAAAAATCCTTGACAAGAGAAAGAAACGAGATGGTGGTGCAATCAGGAATCTAGAACAAGGAATCAATTCTATGGGAGCTAGAGTATTGGGAGTTGTTGGATGTGCGTCATTTGATTGGCAACATGCACATCAAGAAGAATGTGTGTGAAAGCGTTTATGGAACATTGATACAACAGAAGTTGAAAGGAAAAAAATCATAAAATTCAAGGGATGATCTTAAAGATTTGGGCATTAGGCCGGAGCTCTATGCAGAGAAAACAGACATAGGGATGGACCTTCCCGTCACTGCAACCACCTTGAGAGAGAGAGATAGATAGATAGATAGATAGATAGAGAGAGAGATAGATAGATAGATAGATAGATAGATAGATAGATAGATAGATAGATAGATAGATAGATAGATAGATAGATAGAGAGAGAGAGAGAGAGAGAGGAATTCTGTGATTTTTTGCATGATTTGAAAATACCTTCATGCTACTCATCGAACTTCAAGAGGCTAGTATCGGTGGACATAAAATTGAATTTCAACTTGATGAAATCTCATGATTGCCATGTGTTAATGACAACTCTTCTTCCTGTTGCAATTAGAGGTATCAAGATATAACTAGTTCGTGAGGCGTTGACGAGCTTGTGTTTATTCTTCAATGCTACAGAACAGAAAGTGATAGATGAGGAGAGACTATTAGAGTTGAGAGGAGTCATTTTGAGACCCTATGCTTGCTTCAAGCTACCTTCCCACCATCATTCTTTGATCTCATGCTGCATCTAACAGCACACCTTGCGAGGGAGATCTTTTACGTTGGCCCATCTTACCTTCATCACATGTTTCTATATGAGAGGTATTTTGGATTCCTCAAATCATTCATACATATCCAGTCATTTGTGGAGGGAGCCATTGTTCATGGCTATGAGACCATCGAAGCAGTGGAGTGGGCCATGGGTTATATGGACCCCCAAAACCCCATTGGTGTGCCTCGTTCACGACATGAAGGTAGGCTTGCAGGTGTTGGAACCTTGGGACAAAGTCAATCATTCTGACTAACGATGCCTTCCAAAAGGCTCATTTCATCATGATAGAATAGAGTGACCAGCTTACATTGCTCAGTCAATTGCGACGCTTTCTCTGGGATGCTTGCGTGCCGGTGATTGCATCGCAATCCGCACCACATTTCCGGACGAAAGCACATGTGGGTATCAGCTTGGCTTCTGATTGCTCTGCCCCTTTCGCATGGAATTATCCTGACTTAAAACAGAGACAAACCATGAAAAATGAGGTGACAAAGCCATTAGTTCAAGAATCATCAGGCGACAGATTCCTCCCTCTTTTTCATCGCCATCCGATAGCCCTTAAGATAACTGACTCGAAAACCCAGCGGCCGAAACCCCCTACAAAGATTCTGGCGACGAAAGGCGCCCTACGAAACCTTTCGCAACAGAAAAATCCCTGAGGCTTTCACAATGTGAGAAACCCCTTGGCGTATCTGTCTAACTAAAACCTTTGCTCAACTGGATTCAGCGCTGTTTTGGAGCGACGAAAGCTGCACACGGAAAGGAAAAAGATAAACTTTGTCGTGGTCGTCTCCGAAACCCCAATAGAAGACCCTCGGGGGCTAAATCCTTAGTTAAAAAAGGATAAAATCCCTCGAAATACTATTTCGTGATTCGACCCAAAGAAAATGTCTCCCCACCGCCGTGAGGTTTTGCTCGCAAGAAATTACACTCTAGCCCCTATTTTCTACTGTTGGACTCATTAGCCGGGATGCCACTTCCACATCCCTATAAATAGAGATCCCCGACGTTGCCTTTCGACTACCGGTCCATTGCTTTCAGTTGCGTGTCTGCTACGCCACTCCCAACATCGAATCCACTTTGGCTTTAAGTTGGTGCTTTCGCCGGCTAGTTTTCGGGAAGAACTTTCGTTTTCAAGGTTAGACATCCCGTCTTGGTGCTTTGTTTTGCGGCCTTCACCTTCGCTTCTGAGCCCCTGCCATGCTGAGATACTTTTTTTGCTTTGCCTTTTTTCAAATGCCCCACATGAAAAACACAGCTCGCTTGATGGAGGACGACAACACTCCTTCAATTCCATTGGTGCCACCACCCCTCAAATGGATGACGACGCTGGATCACCTTCGTCGTCCCGAACTCGGTCGGGAAAAATCTCCGACCTTGACAGAACCAACGATGCTCAAGGAGGTAACAACTCCTCCTCCAACTTCTAGTAGTGATTCAAATAGCTCTAGCGACTCGAGCGAGGTGGAAATAACACTGAACGACGTAGATGAGTGCAAAAATGCTGGGTCAAATGAAGGAGAGGTTCACTCTGGCGATGCTGCTGAGGATGTAGAAGAGTCGGGGGAGAACCTAGAAAATGTGGAAGTAAACCCCAACGAGCTTGTAGGAGGGAAACTGGGGGCTTGCTTCAAGGTACGCTCTTTGATGACCCAAGCAAATTTGGACACTCTGGTTTCGGATGGTTGTTTCAAAGCTACTGACTGCCGGCCGCTAGGTGAAGAGACGACACCCATCCCGGAACCTAACGAGAGTGTGGTGTTTTGGGACTTCTTTACCGCGAGATTGCGGCTGCCGGTCTCAGACAAATTCTCGCCGATTCTTCAAGCATATAATCTTCTTTCACCAACTCACCCCAACTCGATTCGCTAGGTTCTCAAATTCTTGTGTGACATTCTTGTGGGGTGTCACACGTTTGCGGGGTCCTTTGACATCAACTCCTTCGTCTGCCACTTTGATATTCACTTGAGCAAAAATACTGATTGTGGAGGGAGAAAAGTAGGAGGCTCAATACGGGTGTTGTACCTTTCAAACCCGATGCTTGTAAGAATAAGTGGGCGAACAAGTGGACAAAGTACTGGTTCTACGTTATGATTCCAGTAATCGGAAAGAATGAGAAAAATAAGGAAGTCATCAGCTACCCTCTCGCCAGTCAGATGCAAGATCTTGAGGTGGAAATAGCCCCTGAGTTGACAAAAAGTAGCAAAACCTCGCCCTGCACCAGTGCTTACTACCAAGCATCTCAGGTGATTACTTCTCGTGATGCCTTAGAAGAATTTGTTGCCGCTGGTGTTTGGCCTAGCAAGCCTCGCTGTAACACCCGAAAATTCCATCACAATAAAATATTGTTAGCAACATGGTTTAGTTTTATTTTCTAAGGATTTAATAAATTTGAATAAATAAATTTGCCTTTAATTAAATTAAAACAACATTTAATAACTAGAATCAACCAAGTGTTTGTGCATCATGTTGAAATGCATGAGTTTTGTTGTTGTGGTTTTAAAAGTCTTAAAATAATTGTGAAAAAGTTTGTGAAAATTTGTGTAAAAGTTTGAATTTAAAAGGTGTTGAAAAGATGTGTTAAAATGGATTTGAAAAAGAAAAAAGGAACAAACCTATCTAACCCCAAACCCAACCCGTGGCCCACCTTCCTTCCTTTTCTTTTTCTCCCCGCCGCGGCCCAGCTCCCCGCTTCCGGCCTAACAGGCCCGCCAAGCGCCCGCCTCCTCTCCTCTCTCTCCCTCTCGCCGACAGGTGGGACCCACCTGTCTGGAGCGTCTCCCACCTCCAGCTCCGCCCCCTCTCTTCCCCGCGCGGCCACCGGCCTTCCCCGCCGCATCCCGGCCATCCCTCGCCCCACGTCCCTCCCGCTCCCCTCCACAGGGCCACCTTCAATGCGCCGCCACCCACACGCACCGCCTCCACCTCTTCCCCTCCCTCCACCGGGCCGCCTTCAATGCGCCGCCACCCACACGCGCCGCCTCCACCTCTTCCCCTCCCTCCACCGCCGCACCGAGCCGCCCGCCGCCGCAATTAATGGCCGGCCGGTCGAGCTCCCACTCCACCGCCTCCGCGCCCTTTCCCCTTCCTCCTCCACCGTATAAAGGGTGCGCCAGACCCCCGACATCTGCCGCACCCCTCTCTGCCTCTACTCGCGCGCAGTGACCGGAGCTCCGCCGCCGCCGGAGCGCAGCCGCAAGCCCAGCGTCGATCTCCTCTTCCGGCCTCCCTTCCTCCCTTCCAAGCCGCAGGTGAGTTTCCCCTCCTCCTCCTCTTCCTCTCCTTGCACTCGCCGTCGAAAATGGCGCACCGGAGCGCCATTTGGTCCTCCTCCGGCGAGCCGCCGCCGCTCCGCCACCGGCGCGCGCCGCGCGCGCGTCCGTCCGCCGCCGCTCGTCACTCGCGGACAGCCAGGGTCGTCCGATCGGCGCAGACGGTCCAGATCAAAAGGGGGCGTACTCCTTTGATCCGATCCACGGTGGACCGGTGGACCAAGTCCACAGGCGCTGGTCCACGGGCCACGTCATGCTTGCGTCAGCCCAGCCAATCGCGGTCGGCCACGTGGCACACCTTCAGCCCCTCCGCCGGCTGCCTTGGCAGTTTTGCAAAAAGAACCCTGCAGTTTCCAAAATTACATAAATACCCTTCCACCTATATAAATGTCTTTCAATCAGGTCCTTCCTTTTGTGATTAAGCCCCTGATCTCTTTAGTTTTTACGTTCTAAAGTCCACCCTTCATCTTTGACTTGTTAGACCTCCTAGTTTCACACATAATTATGTTTAGGTCCCTGAAATCTTGCACAAAACCCCCTAAACTTCCAGATCTTTCACAATTTAGTCCCTGAACTTTGTTTCAGCCATATCTTTTCCATCCTAGCTCCGTTTTACGCGTTCTTGGTGTCCACGCAACCGTCTCTCAGAACCCGTCATTTCTAAAAGCTTGTTTTAATCTTTTGGTAATGTTTGATGTATTGTTTTATTTATCGCATGTTTCCTTGCATGATCGTAGCCAACGCGCCGTTCGAGGAAGAACAAGTGCAGAGCTTTGAAGTAAAGGAGAGTAGCTTATCGTTGGAGAAAGGCAAGTGACCCTAACCACCCTTCTACCTATGCTTTAATCAAGAATACTATAAATTAATCGGAACATGGAGAACTACCCAGGAAAACAGTGCAACCACAGTCCACATGGCTCTGGCTTAGCCAATTAATTAGGTGTGTGATTGTATTGACGACCTTATCCGAAAGGAACACATGGGGCTCCAGGTTGCAGGGGTATAGGCCGGTTGTTTTGGGGTAGCAGCCTTTGCTAAGGTGCTGACCACTAGAGAGGGTTATGGTCCGCCCTGAGCTGTAACTGTCGTGGGTTGTTGGTGCTTTTGCATATCTTTGTAAAGGCTTCGTAGCGTCCCTATGCAATCACACCTCGGAAGTGTGGTATTGTGCCTGATCAGCACATGTGTGGTTGGGTTCAAAGTTCTTCGGGACATTTTACGCGAACTGTGGTGAAAGTGTGCAACCTCTGCAGAGTGTAAAACTGATCGATCAGCCGTGCTCACGGTCAAGAGCGGCCTGGACCCTCACATGATTAATGAACTTAAAGATGGATTAATATTGCTTTCCGGTTATTTCTGTGGCCTTGCTGAGCTCCAACCATAAGTGTGCTCATCCTTGCTTACGCTGTTCAGAGGAGAACCCTGGAGTGGAGTACTTCACCGACTACGAGGAGTTCTGAGGATGCGATCAACCGATCGAAGCTCGTGGAAGATGAAGATGGAGTCGCGTCTTCATAGTTATTGTTGTTCGTGTAAAGACCTTCGTGTCTACCCTCGTGAGTGTAATAAAAGTTAATAAACCTTTTCTGTATGTTTTGAGCAATGTCTTGTGATATTACACTCATGAGTCTATCATATGTGTGAAATTGTGATCCTGGCACACATATGAGATGCATTCGGTTTTCTACGGAAAATCGGGTGTGACACTCGCTCGGGCTACTAAGGTTTTTGCAAAAGAAATTGCCTGGGCTTGACACCG
The DNA here is from genome assembly GCA_947561735.1 of Cenchrus americanus. Classification (NCBI taxonomy): domain Eukaryota; kingdom Viridiplantae; phylum Streptophyta; class Magnoliopsida; order Poales; family Poaceae; genus Cenchrus; species Cenchrus americanus. The sequence goes on from OX387240.1 coordinate 202,846,562, forward strand.
AGGTTATGTGCCCTCAATTCAAAGTAAAGAAACCTGAGGGTTTTACTGACGAAGAGTTTGTGGCGGAAGTGGAGAGAAAAGTTTTTCTAATGATTGGAAATTATACCCATCGAGATCACGAGGCCTCTCTAAAGATTTTAGGCCATAAGGGTCGTGTGAATTGTGTTTTCAATGAAATGAAGATTTAGTATGCCCCTAGTGTGAGGCTAGTGACAAGCGCCAAGAAGATGCTACCGGCCAGCAACGTTGGGTTGGATGTTGCTGGCGGTTCTCGGAAGACGAAAGCCCCGGGCAAAACGACGACTAAGGAATCTACTGAAACACATTATTCTTCCAAGCTCACGTAGGCGGTCGACGCCGTCGCCAGCGAAAAGCCGAAGCTACCCAAGTTCAGGCAACAGAGAAAGAGAAGAAAAAGCAGGTTGCCGATGAGCGCGACAGAAAGAAGTGTCCAAATGGAAGTTGCCTGAGGTGGTGACGAAATCTGTTTCGCTTTGCATTAAAGATGCCAATGAAATCGACACCGACTCTGCCAGCAAAAAGCAGAAAATGGTGCCTAAGTTTGATCAAGGCACCAAAAGCAAGGATGTTGCAGCCAAGCTCCTTCCGACTGGACAACTTGTCGTTCTGGCAAAAGAGGCAAAGAAAAAGCATGTCCAGGAAAACACCTTGGAACCTATTTTGACAAAAAACCGTGGCCGAGTTTGATGCCATGAACCCCACACCAGAGACGATGGAAGAGCAGCAGAAGGCTGGGGAAAAATGTTATGAATACTTTTGTGCGATGGGCAAACCTTCACTTGTCGCCCCTCCTAAGGACAAGACCGTTGTAGGTTTGGTGAATCTTTTTGATTCGGATGACGAGTTGTCATATATTGATGACGATGGTAAAGGTGATAAGTTGTCTAAAGATATTATCATGAGCAGCCAGCCCCTGACAATTGCCGGAGATACTGTCGGTGCAGCGACAGTTGAATGTGAAAAACTAAGGCTACTAAGGCCCTGTTTGGTTCTCGTAAGTAGGGTGACTTATAAATCACCCGACTTATAAGTCACGCCACTTTAATTCAGTCCTGTTTGGTTGCAGTGACTTATAAGTCAGTGGGCTCCACACAGGGTGGTAGAGGGAAAAGTGGAAATAAGTCACTTTAAGGAGAATGTTAGTTGAGGAGAATGATTCTGCGCACGCACATTCCCCTCTTGCACCGAAAAATCCCAAAGGGACTATCGCAGATATCGTCATGGGCCAGTGGAGAAGGAAAAAATACAAGACGAGGCAATAGAGACCTCAGACATGCTTGCTAAAAGCTCTGCAATTCCCTTCCCTTTCTTTTTGTTCCTTATTATATATATGTATATATATTTTGTCTTCTAACTGGCTTAATTTGTTGGTCTCCAGATGGAGCTGTAGCAGGAGCGCTGTTGGAGATGAGTGAGAAGGGAAAACACTCTATCGCATCGGTGGAGCAGGATGTGACTAAACTTTAAGCTTTCTGCTGGTGAGACAAGTGAGTGGCTTCAACTTTTCTTATTCTATTCTAGTTGCTATTTCGGAGCCCCCTTTCGGAGCCGAATATTTATGCAGTTTTGGTTTCGTGACCACATGCCTGGACGAAACCCTCCAAGGATTGTAGCAACGAACTTTTTGAAGCGATAGCCTCATTTCTTAGGAAAGGGTTGGCTACTGGAGAAAAAGGTTTTGATACGTTTCTTAAGGAAAAAGAGCTACTGTTTGCGAAAAATGAGAGACTGAAGCAACAAACTCAAGCTCTTCTTGAAGAGAAAACCAAACTATCATGGTCTCAAGGCAGAGGTGGAAACCAGTACCAAGTGTTACAATGAATGCCGAAGCGAATTGGTCGAAATGACGAATCGCTGCGATGGCCTGAATCTTCAAATCAAGAATCAAGATGCGACGATTTAGAGCTGCGTAAGGATATGACTTGACTGGAAAAGATCTTGGAAGACAACGAGTCTTACGCTAGGTAGTGGTGTATCTACCTTGCTAATGCCTACCGAAACATCCTAGCCAAATACGGAGCTGGGACTCAAACGTTCCGTGTTGACGACACCTCTGGCCATTTCTATACTTGGCTAGAGCATGAACTCAAGGTTCTTCCCGAGACAATGGACAAGATTGGGGACTATGGCACCGCAACCTGCATTGAAACTAGTCTGCATTTGTTAGAACAATGGGGGTGTGAACATTTTACAACTTTCGCATCGCGGAATTTTGAATTCCCCTCGTCGGAGGCGCCGTCAATGAGTAAAGTTGTGAGATCGGCCACAAAAATAATGTTCCGAGAGTTTTGGTCGAAAAGTGGCCAAGAGTATGCTTTGAAAAAATCTATTGACAAACTTGTTCAGGTTGCTTTCCTTTTTCTAATTGCAGACTTTATTTTTCTCCGTTGCTCGTTTCTTCTTTACATTTGATTCCTTTGCATTTTTCCTCACAGTTCTATCTTGGTCAGGCCAAGCAGGCGCTGGAGTTGAAACATCACCAAGTTGCCCATGGGCCAGATGCCACGCTGGGGCTCTATGGCCCTTACCGGGATTGGCCTCCGAAAGAGCCGACAGAGAGCAAAGCGTCACGTATGCCAGAAGCCCCTGCTCGCGAGACCTCCCCGGCAGATGCAGCAGCGAAAGACCCAAGGAGTGGTGAACCCCTTCAGCCTCTACAACACGAAAGCTCCAGGCCAAAACCCAGATTCGAGCCAGAGGTGTAGAATGAAACTTATAACTTTTTTTTGAAATGAAACTTAGGATTTGGGTGTGATTGTGGAAATGATGCTTTTGTGCTTTTGCGAACACTTGTACAAACGATCTATGATGGTGAACCAATTGACGCGCGCGTAACCGGTCCCTCATGGAAGGTTTATCAAGAAAAGTTTCCCTCCGGGACTTTCGCCGCTTTTTGGGAACTTTGCTGTTCGCATTATTCTTTGCATAGCTATCCTCTTAGGTTTTCGTTTGGCCATACTGGCGTCACGAGGCTTAGTCGTCGGTGCCTCGACACTGCAGGAATCGAGCTAGCGGAGCTAGCAGTTGAAGAGGACCCTAGACATTGCTTTGTTTATGACAAGCCTCGGGCACAAGGTGGATTATTCGAGGAGGGTAGTGTCATTGAGCTGCCATTTTCATGAACCAATTAAACTTTCCGCAAGTTATGATGCAAAATGTTCGAAAGAAAACGTCTCCCCCCTTCGGAACTTGGGGGAAAACGATCAAACAATTGCCTCTTGTGATGGGGCTTGTACCTTTATTGTATTGTTTATGAACGAAACCATCATGCTACTTTTATTGTTTTTCTAGTGTTGTTGCTTTAGTAATGCAGATTTGGAGTGATACTTCGTTTGTTGTAGTGTTTAACTTTGAACATTATAGCCTACAATGTGACGCTTTAGCGTGTAAATGCATTGTAGGTCTAAGTTTCGTCTTGAGTTTGTCGAATAACACAACTTTTGCCGCTGTTTTTCGACTGGCGATCGAGCCAAACGTCCGCGTGTTTCGGAGATGTCTGTTTCGTCATGTTGTCATTGAACGATTATTAAAACTACGACACCCTTTTTGGGTGGGCTGCTTTCGACAACTCTTTAAACTAGAAAACGATTGCTCTTGTGAATCGCTTTTAGCACCCCCTTTTTGGGTGGGCTACCATTGGTAGCTCTTGCATTGTCTCGATTTTACGAAATCGATTTGACACACCCTCCGTCTTTTGGGTGGGCTGGTCTCAGCAGCACTTTAAACAACATGTCGTAAAAGGAAATAATACTTGCGAAACAAAAAATCACGTAGGGGAAATACTTTGCTAGATTAAGAAGTAAATTTTACGTCGGAATCTCCTCGTTAAAAACCACACGCCCCTTGATGGAGCCCCCTATTGTGAGGAAAAGAGTACGACCCATTACGGAAATTTAAAAGTTCTATGTTACAAAAAAGAAAAGAAAAGAAAACACTGGAGTCGGGTACACTTATAGTTTCGTGCAGCTGACCCTTACAAATTTTAGCTATGGATAGAACTTGCGCAAGTTGTCCACATTCCACGAATGCGGCAACTCATTTCCTTCTTCGTCTTTGAGGCGAAACGTCCCATCTCTTGAGCTACTTGGAACAATGTACGGGCCTTCCCATGAAATTTGGAGCTTGCCCACTGAGTCTGGGTTCTTTTTCCTCTTCAGGATGAAATCACCTACTTGGATGTCTTTCTTGATGACTTTCTTATCTCTCCACCTTTTTGTTTCTTCCTGATACTTTCAGAGGTTCGAAACTGCATTTAACCTATTGCTCTCGACAAAGTCCTTGTCGAGCTCTTCACTTTCCTTGGAATTCTCTGCTAAGACTCGAGCACTTTGATTCACCAGCTCTTCTGGGCACATGGCTTCGTCACCGTAAAGGAGCCTGAATGGGGTGAATTTGGTGGCCCTGGATTCGGTAGTGTTATGGGATAAAATGACCCTTGACATTTCGTCTGCCCATTTCCATTTTTTCTGGTCGAACATGCATTTCTATACTACAAGAAAAATTTCACCATTTTTTAATCCTTTCGATAGCCCCATTTGATTGTGGGTGGTAAACAGAGGCGAATCTTAGCTTGGTACCGATCATGTGACAGTATCTCAGAAATCCTCACAGTCAAATTGCTGTCCAGTATCGACCGTGAGCTCTCTCGAAACACCAAACCAACAAATGATTTGCTGCCAAAAGAATTTTCGGACCGTGGTGGATGTTATGGTGGTGACAGGCTTAGCTTCAATTCACTTCGTGAAATATTCCATAGCTACCAATGCAAATTTGTGGTTTGCCTGTGCAGTTGGAAGAGGCCAAACAATGTCCATTCCCCATCTTTGTAAAGCCAAGTAGGGGTGATGAGCTGCGAGAATGAAGCTGGCCTTCGTTGATGTTTGGCTGTGAACTGGCACACCATACAAGTGAAGGACCTATATGGCGAGCAGAGAGGGGGGAGTGAATGAGAGCTGATTAAAATTTCTTCTCGAAACTTGGCCTATGTCCCAAAATCACAACCCAAAGATTCCTTGCTAACTTGCCAAGGTAGCGTAGTCACAACGGACTTACCAACCCTAGGAGCAAGCTAGAACAAGTCTAAACGTGGAAGCACAACTCAAGGAATTAAAGTGGAAAGGCAAGCTACGGTGCTAGGACGGACTGTCCGTCTGCCTACCACAGATTGTCCATGAGGGGCTCATGGACTGTCTGTGGGGTACGGACGAACTGTTCGTAAAAGGCGTCCGTACAAACAGAACCTACAACCAATTCTAGGCCTCGAACTGACTGTCCGTGAGTCCTATACGGACTATCTGCCAGTGTTGCGGACTGTCCGTATAGGTGCCTCGGACGGTCAGGAAAATCACCAGAGAAAAGTGATGAAAAAGAGAAGCCTCAGACTGTCCGTACTAGGGTCGCGGACTGTCTGTGAAAAGGAAAAATATTTTCCAAAAATATCTCGCGAAGAACACGGAAGAACTGGCAAAACTAAATTCGCCACAGACTGTCCATGAGGGCACCACAGACTGTCCGTGAGCCTTGCCCGAAATAGCCAGAAACACCCCGCGAAGTTAACCCTTCAAATCCATCACCGGATCTCCCAAACCACTTGAGCTCTTGAGACAAGATTTGGGGGAGATGTGAAGCGTCACTAGGTGAAGCTGTACCCCAAAGATCTTGACGTCTAACTTACTAAATTGACGGGAATAGCGGATCATGTTAAGACCATCCTCTCACACAAATTCATCCAAAGAACAAGGAATCAAGGGCGAATCTCGAGGTTTGAGGGCAAGAGATCACCAAGGAAAGAGGCACAAGGCACTCATGTTTCATTCCCTCAAACAAATCTGAGAGCAAACGACCTAGAATCGACGAATCAAGCCATGCATGAAAATAACACAAAAAGGGCTACGAAAATGTAATAAAAAGAACTCGGGGATAGAAAGATTGGCACAAGATGTAGATGATGGAATCACTATGAATCTCTTGTCCAATAGGTTACAAGCTACTCCTAGAAACACAAATCTAGGATAGCAAAAAGCTCAACATAAAGAGTCACTCTCTCCCTCTCCTACCTCTCTCCCAAGAGCACCCTAGACGAAGTAGCACTCCCACCTGTCTAACCCTAGCCAAAGAGTTGGCTGAAATTTCAGCCCCCTCCTTCTATATATAGGACATCCCGGAAAGACAAAATGCCCCTACACTAGGAAATACAACACAAGACCATGCAGGGGCGATAAGGTCAATACATCGTATATTCCCATCGGGTGGCCCCCCGTGCACCACCGTCTTGCTTCCCTCTGATGCAAGCCTAGCGATCACGCCGTGTGTCCTCGCTTCGAAGCTTCCCGAACATGCCCGGATCACCACACCGTCATGTTGGGCCCTCGGCATTTGGTTTTGAGGCCGAAACCAGGAAACGAGCCACCTGATGGTTTTGTGGAACAAAGCCCAGCCTCACACGTGTTGACAATTTTTATCATATAAATTTATTAGTCAATTAAACATGAGAAAGGGGTATAAATAAAAATAATAAACCTAGAATAGGGTGTCACTAATATATTTCCACGAGTTTTGGTAAAGTTGTGATTTGCAGGGACTAAACAAGAAAATAGCAGAATTCGCGTGTCATACGACTACGTGACGTAACGCAATCCAACTCCCGAAACAAGTCTAGAAGATTACAGATTAATCCCGAAGACAACGTGACTTAGCACCCAAGAAAGAATCATCTAGAAGACTCAGGAAGGCTCCACGGTGAGGGAGCCCACGAGGGGGCCCAACCATGGGCCGATCGATCCAATTATTGCACCGGTCGGTCCCCCCTAGCGCCACTTCGTCTCATCTTCTGGAACCTTCCTCCACCGACCTCAAGGCTTGATCTAAACCGTACATCTTAGGTCGGTTTGATTCAAGGGCGATGTGAAGAGTCCGGATCCATGACGAGGCACCTCTTCTGGACTATATAAGCAGACCCCAGACCCCCTCTCAGATCATCAAAGTTCAATCATCTCAACAGCGCTTCAAGATTCAAGTAATCAATCCCACACTCTAGAAACACCGCTTTAGGAAGAGTAGCAATCTAGTTTAGATCTAGAAGGAGGCGAGAAATCGGCTCCGGATCGTCGGAAGCTGGCTCAAGATCAGGTTTTGTTCTTGTAAGTTCTTCATTGTAAGTAGTCTTTAAGTTCCAGACACGTTCTTATTCATGAATATCTTGATCATGGTTATATTCGAGGTTATTTATTCTAGTGTTTACTTTGATTACATGTTTAGCATAGTTGAATTACTATTATATTTACGCATGGATTCGTATAGCGCTCATCCTTTGGATCCAGGGGTGTGTGGTAGAGAGGATGTAATCATGGTGATTAGATCTTATTTACCTGCGTTTGCACCCTATATGCCGGGTCGTGTGGTAGATCGTGGTGATGACAACACCATTGAGTCCTTTGCAATCCATCCCCCGTATGTAGGCCTAGCAGATGATATTATTCGGGTTGTTCTAAGTTTCGGCCTTAGTCTTCACGGATTCTGTCCTCATGTGTGGATTTAATTAATTGTTCAATAGATGATTGTTAGATGTATTGCACTAATCAAGTTTGTATTGTCTTATAGTTTAGAGTTACATATTGGAGTATCTAGTTTTAGCTAAGTTGTGAATTGCTATCTTCCACTGTTTGACACTTTTTAGTTGCACACATGGATATGACTTGATTGAATCTTATTATTATTATTATTATTATTATTATTATTATTATTATTATTATTGTTGTTGTTGTTGTTGTTGTTGTTGTTGTTGTTGTTGTTGTTGTTGTTGTTGTTGTTGTTGTTGTTGTTGTTGTTGTTGTTGTTGTTGTTGTTGTTATTATTATTGTTGTTGTTGTTGTTGTTGTTGTTATTATTATTATTGTTGTTGTTGTTGTTGTTGTTGTTGTTGTTGTTGTTCTTATTATTATTATTATTATTATTATTATTATTATTATTATTATTATTATTATTATTATTATTATTATTATTATTATTATTATTATTATTATTATTATTATTATTATTATTATTATCTTTATGAACTTGATCCCTGTTTATAGTAATTTGATATATTTAGTACTTAACTTTGCTACGAGAGATACATACATGCTATAGTTAATTCATGATAGTAGACTTCTTTCCTTGTGGTAGAATATAAATTCAACAACATGGTTTTACTCCCAGTTAAAATGCTTCAATGGTATATTCATATCTGTGCGCTTGCAGATACCCATTTATATATTTATTAAAAAGGCATAGTACGAGTATTAAATTCCTTGCATATTAGTAGTTTAACTATAGGGATGACAACCTAGTCAGATATGCTATAAACACATTGAGTTATTTTCTTTAAGTTGTATCTGAAGCAACATCTGATATCTTTTCTGGCCCCATCGCTAGTGATAGTTTATCTATTTCTAGTCGGTGGCGTTAGAAATACCAACAACACGCCAAGCTTCCCTTGACTCGGCCGCAACCATGCACCGACTCCATGTTGGTTTTGTAGCCAAACCAACAAACCGTCTCGGCTTTGTGGAGCAACCGAGGAACCTGATGTGTTGGTGCGGAATGTAGTCCCGACACTAACTAGTAATGAGCGCTGAGATCTGCCTCTCGATGGGTCGGTGCTAGCAACTAATGACACTAGATCTTATCCTGGTTCCGGCCGGGGCCGTACGTCCAGCAGCGGTGTGCTCGGGGCACTATATTGCTTTGCACCGTGGTGCTCATAGAGGGGGGCTACAAGCGTGGGGGGAGAGGAGGCCTGGCCTCCAAGTTCCAGAGGTATTGATTGAGGCGAATGCCAATATCGTGGCGAAGGCGGGAAGCGTGTGTGTGATCGCTCTCCGTCGTCTCCCTCGTCCCCTGCGGCTAGGGGACTGCCCCTCCTTTTATAAGCCAAGGAGGGAGCAGTTTACATGCGTGCCACACTATTCTCGTACGTGTGGAGGCGTGGCGAGCAATGCCACAGAGTTGACGACCGTCCTGGCGAATCTTGTTCAATCATGGCATCGTGGCGCATCCTGTGCCCGAACAGGAGCGGCTTCGAGGGTGGTGGCGTAGAGGTTGGCTGTCCGGCCGCCACCTGCGGGCCGGTTCGAGGGTGCCGTCAACGGGCATCCGTACAAAGCACAGTGGCAGGTATGGCGATGTCCCATCCCCGTGCACTCCAACAGCGTCGGGAGTGTCGTTGCAGTGCGCGGCGTGGCACTGTAGGGACGGGGATGGCCGCACAGGACTGACAGTGACGGGGATGGTTGCTCCCGCCGGCCCGACGTCATGGAGTAGCCCTGTGTAGTCACAGGGAAAACATTCGAGGGTTCCGCCGGCCCCGCTTCGAGGGCTTGGCGCGTTAACCGTACAAGGGTAGGCGGCACAGTGTCGCGGGGCTGACACCGGCCTTTCTTCACAGTGGCGGGGATGGCCTTCCCCAGGGAGTCGGTGGAACAGCGCCGGGGCGTGATTCCCAGGCGCGGCAGAGTCGTGGAGCAGTCCCGCGGTGTCAGAGCATTAAATGCCTGCACGCGTGAGCAGGCGCGGGGGTGGCGTGCGCGTGGGGACCCTCAAGCGAGGCGGACCTCGCCCGAGGAAGCGTAGCCCTCGAGCGGGGTGGTCCCCGCCTGAGGGGGCGTTCGGCCCTCGAGCGAGGCAGACCCTACCCGAGGGGGAGTGTAGCCCTCGAGCGAGGCGGACCTTGCTCGAGGGGCGTTCCGTTGTGCCACCCTGGCGGGCCACGGGGGCCACCAGGACTGTGATCGCGTCGTGCACGTGTTTTAGGTTTGTGAGTTGATTCGTGATTTGCGTTGTTTGTGAGTTTTAAGCGGGTTTCCCCTGGTTATTTAGGGGACCATTATGGCTGTCCCCGACAGTAGCCCCCGAGCATCTGCGGGTGTACCCGTCAGGATCCCGCAGATGCTGACGCTAGCTGATGGGATGTTCTTCCCTCCTGGTTGCTAATGCTGTTCCGTGGGGCCGCGTCAGCGGACCTGCGGGTCTAGCCTCCGAAGCCCTGCAGGAGTGTGAGTGCTCCTGCAGGGGTTTTTTTCGCGAGTCTTTACCAGCGTGCGGGGTATTTGTTTCAACCGGCATCGGCGGTGTTCCAGCTGGCTTCGGTCACGCGCGCATGACTGGTACTGCTTGCGTTTGGTGCACCCTAGGAGGTGTAGTTGTGTGTCGAGCCCCCGAGCCTGGCCCCGTTCGAGGCGATCGGGGTGAGCTCTCCGACTTGTTTTAAACGCGCCCTCGCCGTCCCTTCGCGGGGCGGAGGGTGAGGTTTCCGCAACCCCCATCGGTCGGGTCGCGGATTGTGGATTCCTCTTTGAGCTGTTATTAGGTGATTCAAGTGGACGCCCATGCCCCATTCGATAAGGGTTGGCTCATGGTCCGGAGAATCGTCCATGAAAGCGCTTGCACGGGTTTGCTAGGTGGGGCTCGGTCCATTTCGCTAGGGACCGAGGGCGCGGAAGCTCTCCCTCGATGGGATCCCCCCGACTAGCTGCCCTTACTGGCTCTTGAACACGACATGTGGGGTGCCCTTGAGCCGGTGGGCTCGAGGATAGGCTCGAATGCGCGTGCCCTCATCGTCCCTGACTCTGTCGATCTGGGGCACCTGTTCGAACCCTTCGAGGGTCAGGTTTCGAACCCCTGATCAGTAGGGCCACTGCGGGGCAGCGGCTGAGTGCTCCCGACTTTTTTGCATCTGCGAGACTCGAGGGCTCGAGGTCGGACCGGCCCACGAGTCGCTGATCAGTAATCCTCGCGAATCGAGGTTACATGTGGCGCCCACTCTTGCCGAGCGGGCTTTGAGACCACTGGTTGGTAATCACACCCTTCGAGGGTTGGTTTTTTCGAGCCTTGCTCGCGGGCCACTCGAGGGTCGTCCTTACTTGGTAAGGGACCGGGCCATTTAATGCCCACAGTCGCGGCTACAGTTACGCGCTGTGGACGCGCCTTTTCAGGCACCGTGGCCGCGCGCGTAGTGGGCGAGCGGACGTGACGGCCCGCCGCGGCTCTTTGGTTGCCGCGCCGTAATGATCACGCGCGTGTGTGCGCCTGGCCGCTCTGGTCGTGGTGGGTCCCGCCTGTCAGCGATCGGGCCGCTCGCCTGCAATTAATGCGCGCAGAGCGCGCGATTCGGGGAGCATGGCTCCGTGGATCTATAAGTACGGGGGGAGCGAGGCGAGTGTTTACCTCAGCACTTAGCGCCCGTCGCCTTCGTCTCTTTCGCATCCGACCCAGAGCAGCACGCGCCCCTTCGCCTTCGCCTAGCGTTTGCCTCGCGCTCCGCGCTTCTTCGCCGATCCGTATTGCTCGCCCGCAACCCATCACTGTGATCGATCCGTTGCCGTGGCCTCGCTCGATGGCGACGAGGTTAGCCCTGAGCGAGCTGGTGAATGCCGGCCAGCTGGCGGTGAACGAGGACGAGCAGCCCCCGGCGTGGATTGACCCGTCGGCGAGGGACCGGGAGCCCAAACCGCCGTTTGGCTACGTCGTCAGCTTCATCCGCTTTCATGAGCGCGGCTTCGCGGCGCCGGCGAGCCGCTTCCTGCGCGGGTTGTGCTTCCACTACGGCGTGTAGCTGCACAACTTCGCGCCGAACGCAATCTCGCAGGCGGCCACGTTCGTAGGCGTGTGCGAGGGATTCCTGGGGATCCTAGTGAACTGGGATCTCTGGGTTCACCTCTTCCTCGCAGAGCTGCATATGCTCACCACGCTGGAGCCGAAGACGCGCTGTGTGGTGCGTGCCGGCGGTGTGACGATCACGCTGCGGGAGACGCGCAGGGAGCTCTACATGCCCTACACGATGACCTCCAACAACGCCGAGTGGGAGCGGGGGTGGTTCTACCTCCGCAACGACGAGCCTAGACTCCCGCCCTGGACCGGCAAGGTTGTGAGGGAGAAGGCCAATTCTTGGTGGCACGGCGTGTCACCCTCTTCACGTCAGGACCGGCTGGATTCAGCCTTGCAGGCGCTGAAGACTCTGGCGAACGCCGGGCTGGGCGCGGCCTCGGTTCTCGCGAACCTCCACCACCGGCGGATCATCCCTCCCATGGAAAGGCGGCTCCACATCTTCGAGATGCACGAGGAGGCCGACCCCGTGGCGCTTGCGCAATCATGGCTGCCCCCCGACCTCCTTCTGCAGGAGTACGCGGCCACGAGGGCGAGGCGCGCCGTCAATCTCAAGGTCGTCAGGAACGACGACGATGCCCTCTAGTCGTTCGTTATGCTCCCCCACGGCGCGCCGGTGAGTGGAACCCCTGTCTCTTCTCCCGCCGTTTACTTGGGGCGTGCCGGCGAGGTCTGACCCTTCGCTCCTCCTTTGCAGCTGGTGACCATGAACGCCGCGCGGTCCAACCCGCCCACGCCCCAAGCCCGCGCGCGCCGCGCCGCCGGCGGGGAACGAGGAGCGGGCGGCGCGCAAGAAGGAGAAGAGGATCCGGCGGCGGGAGCGCCGGGAGCGGCGAGACGAGGAGTTCCGGCTGCGCGAGTAGTAGGGCCTTTCTCCCTCGGTGACTTCAGAAGACTCGTCGGAGTAGGAGGAAGAGGTGGAAGAAAGTAATAGGGGACGAGCTCTCCCCGAGAGGTGGGAGCCTGCGCCCCCTTCGCCAGAGCCGCGGAGGCGACGGGGGAGACAGCGCCTTGGGTGGGCGCAGGAGCACCCGCCACCAGGAGGTCTGCGGGAGAGGTGACGCGCGCCGCGGAGGCACCGGTGTGCACCGTGGAGATGACCGGGGGTGCGGCAGTGGCCACGCCAGCCGCGGCCACAATGCCCGCCGGGCCCCCGAGGAAGAGGAAGCGGGGCTTCTCCACCCTGAGGTACGTGACTGCTCCTCCATACGCCGCATCTTTGAGATGAGCGGGAGTTTGATTTTTCGTCTTTGTGTTCGCAGGGTGGCGCCCACCGTGCCCCCTCGCACCTGCCAAGGTGTTGAGGTCGGACGCGGCCGTCCCCATGAGGCGGCGCTCGTCGAGGGCGTCGCGGGGGACCGAGGGCGCGGCGGCGGCGGCGAGTGAGGCCCCGCGGAGCGTGGCCGGTGGCCGCGGAGCCGCGGCGGGCGGCGACGCCCACGCAGTCACAACGACGGCGACGGCCGCGGAGGTGCGGCGGGCGGTGGGCGCCCGTCGGCGGCCATGACCACGGCGGTCACCGCGCCGTCGGTTCCACTAGCGCCGCCCCCAACCGAAGATAGCCGGGCGGCGGTGGTGGAGATCCCGGACGATGATGTCCCGCCGCCCGGCCGGGGACCGGTGGGTGAGCCCGCCCGCGCCGCCCCCGAGCCCCCGACGGGGCGCTCGTGATGAGGGACGACGGCGGCGCGGCACCGGAGGGCCCGGCCGGCGGTGCGGGACCTCGTCGTCACACTCCGCCCTCCCGGCTTCGGGTGGCCCCGCGGCGCATCCAGAGCGGGAGCGGGACCGCGCCGGCGCACTGCCGGTCCACTTCGTCGAGGCTCAGGCTGAGCAGGAGCTGTGGCAGGAGCTTCATGACCACGGCGCTTCACTCAACCGGGCACTGAACGAGGCGCTGCAGATCCACAGCGGTTCCGCGTGGCGCGTCTTCTAGGTTAGTGGTTTTTCGTCAGATTTCGTAGTTTCTTCTTCTGCTTTCTTCCACGTCTGTGCTTTCCCTGACCCCTTCTCCTCTCGCCTTGCTTGTCGGCGGCAGGATCTGGAGCGCCACGCCCGGGAGAGGTACGACGCCCTCGACCGCCTTGTCGCCGATCTCAACTGGTACCGGGGGCAATACAACGCCCTCTATGCCCTCGCTGAGGCCCTGAGGTCGCCGGATCGGTGGGCGGTGTGCGGCCGAGGCCCCCGCCGGACCGGCCTCCGAAGCAGGACGCCCAGGCCGCGGGAGACGCCTCCGCGGTCGAGAAGGTGAGGATGGCGCTAGTGGAGCGGGACGACGCGCTGTGTAGAGCGCGCGAAGATCTGGTGGGGCGCGCTCCGTTGCGGCGGTGTGGGAGGCCGAGGTCACCTCCGCTCGCGCCCAACTCTAACAGGACCGCACGACCCTCGTGGGAGCGCGGGCTTGGCGGAGTCAGGCCGAGGAGAGGGCAAAGGAAGCCGAGGAATTGAGGACGACCTTGGCGGACAAGGCTGCCGCGCTCACTACGGCGGAGGAGCAGCTCCGTCAGGAGCAAGCTGAGCGCCAGCAAGTGGAGACCCAGCTCCAGTAGGAGCGAGCTGCCCTCACCGAGGCCGAGGCTGCGCTCGAGCGGGAGCGCCTGGCACGGGAAGAGGCGCTGGGTCGGCTCCAGCATGAGCGTGTCGCGCTCGAGGGGGCGCAGGCGGCCCTCAAGCAGCGAGAGGATGAGGCCTCGAAGCTCAACGGGGAACTGGTCCAACTCAGCATTTCGCACAAAGATTTGCGCCAGTCCCTCGAGGAGCAGGAGACCACCATCCGCGACCTGCGGTGAGAGGTCGAGGAGGCGCGCAAATCCCTCGAGGGGGAGAAGAAGCAGGTTGAAGGTGAGTCAACTTCCGTCTGTTTTTTCGCTTGTCGATTCGTCTTTTGGGGATTCGCTCCCAACTTTGTTTTTCTTTGTCCGTGGCTTTCAGGCCTGCGGGCTACCCTAGAGAACACAACCACCCAGGCTGAGGCAGTGCAGACGGCCTACAACTCCTCTCAGCAAAAGTTGAAGGAGTTGCGGGCCGCTGCCCTCGAGATCTGCTAAGAGGTCGAGGAGGGCGAGGCACAGGCCGGGAGTTCACTGGCGAGCCACCTGCGCGCCCTCGGGGGGCATGTCTCCCAGCGCATGCGTCGTGCCCTCCACCTTGGCATCAAGAAGGCCCTCATCGTGGTGGGGTCTCATTACCAGGTGGACTTCGAGGCCGTGTCGTCAGGCTACGTCGTTCCGGTCGGCGTTGAAGACGAAGTGGCGATGGACCGTGCGGACGCGCTCGCCGCCACCGCCGCTGACATGCTCGCTGAGGACTTCATGGACTTCCTGTTCCCGAACGCTCTCGGCGCCGATGACCCTTAAGCCTGAAGACCTCTGGGCGTCGAGCCCTTTTTGGTTTAAATGTTATCACTCGGGCCTCGTGGCCATGTAATGAACAACTATTTATTTGTAGCATTTTGTGAATATAAGTAAAGCTTTTGTTTCGCTTGTCACGTTGTTCCGCTGCTCTTTCCCTTTGCTTAGGCAAATTTGAGGTAGAGAGATTCGATTTCACGAGCGGCCCGCTGATCCAGAGGCGAGGGAGAAGGGTCGTATCCCGCTGGGGGCGTAGGCTATCTCCGACTCGCGCGTCTTTCCCGCTTGGCCGCCCGTGCTCTATCTGAATTTGCCCGAGGCTTGGGTCAAGACATACTTGGCGTTCCCGCGAATTTTTGCGAAAAAATGAGACGACTTGGCGTGCCCGAGGGTGACTTGGTTTTTTGGGGAGAGCCAAGTTGCCCTTTAACTTTATTAATTTGCTAATATTTACATCTATACTGCCAACTGGGGTGTTGGGTATGTAATTTACAACAAATAACTTGGAAATCCTTGCTAAGGGTAGAAGCGACGTAGTTGCTGGATGTTCCAAGCGTTGGTGAGTTCTTCGCCATCTTCGTTGGCTAGATTGTATGTGTCGGGCTTGAGCACCTTCACCATGATGTAGGGTCCCTCCCATGGGGGCGACAGCTTGTGGCGACCTCGATTGTCCTGGCGTAGCCTCAGGACCAGGTCCCCCTCGCTGAAGTCTCGGCGCCGTACCTTCCGGGCTTGGTCGTGCCTTAGAGCATGTTGGTATCTCGCTGAGTGCATCAGGGCCACGGTGCGGGCTTCGTCCAATTGGTCCAGCGAGTCCTCGCGGGCTCGCTGGTTGGTGCCCTCGTCGTAGCCTCGAACCCTGGGCGACCCGTACTCTAAGTCTGTGGGGAGGATAGCCTCCGCGTCATAGACCTGGAAGAACGGGGTGAATCTCGTGGCCCTGCTCGGGGTGGTCCTGAGGCTCCACACAACTGTTGGCAGCTCTTGGAGCCATTTTCGACCAGACTTGTTCAGTCAGTCGAAAATCCTGGGCTTGAGGCCTTGTAGGATCATGCCGTTGGCATGCTCCACCTGACTGTTGGTCTGTGGATGCGCCACGGCTGCCCAGTCCACGCGGATGTGGAATTTATCGCAGAACTCTAGGAACTTTCTGCCTGTGAATTGGGACCCGTTGTCGGTGATGATGGAGTTGGGCACTGCAAAGCGGTAGACAATGTCGGTGAAGAACGTCACAGCCTGCTCCACCCTGAGATTCGTGATGAGGCACACCTCGACCCATTTGGAAAACTTGTCGATGGCAACCAATAGGTGGGTGTAGCCCCCGGGTGCTTTTCGCAAGGGCCCGACGATGTCCAGCCCCCACACGGCGAAAGGCCATGTGACGGGGATGGTCTGTAGGACGTGTGCAGGAAGGTTGGACTTGCGGGCGTAGAACTGGCACCCTTTGCAAGTGCACACGATTTCGCTAACATCAGCGACCGCGGTAGGCCAATAGAAGCCTTGGTAGAACGCGTTGCCCACGAGGGTGCGTGGCGCCGCATGGTGGCCGCACATGCCCGCGTGTATGTCTCGAAGGAGCTCGCGCTCCTGAGGGATAGGTACGCATCGCTGCAGGACGCCGGACGCGGCGCGCTTGTACAGCTCGCCGTCGACGAGGATGAATGACTTGGCCATCCTGGCGATGCGTCTGGACTCGGATCGGTCCGAGGGTAGCTCCCCTCGATCCATCCAGGCGATGTATTTGTCGCGCCAGTCCCCCTCGCTGGGGGCCGGCTCCGTATCCATGGCCTCAGCCTCGTCGGCGTCGTATCCCTCGAGCAGGGAGAGTACATACGCCTCATTCGAGGGGTCCTCGTCCATAGGCTCCGCGCCTGTTGGACTCGAGGGAGCCCCCGAGGGTTCCTCATGGCTCGAGGGGCACGACTCCAGGTTGATAGATGGCTAGGCGACATCCCGCACGAAAACGTTTGGGGGATCTCGTCTGCCTCCTCGTTGTACCGGCGTGGCACGTGGTTGAGCTCTATGCCATAGAACTTGTCCTTGAGGGCCCGCACGGCTTTGCAGTACGCCTCCATCTTGTCGTCGTGATAGCTCACGAGCTGCGAGTCTTCCCTCACGTCGAGGCGCTTGATGCCCGTCTCTATGGCGATTCTGAGGCCGGAGAGGAGGGCCTCATACCCTGCCATGTTGTTCGACGCGGGGAAGTGCAGGCGCACTGCGTATCTCATGTGCTCCCTGAGGGGCGAGATGAAAAGCAGGCCCGCACCCGCTCCTATCTTCATCACCGACCCGTCAAAGTAGAGGGTCCAGCACTCGGCCTGGATTTGTGGCGGCGGCAACTGGGTCTCCATCCACTTAGTGATGAAATCCGCCAAGATCTGAGACTTGATTGCTTTGCGTGGCGCGTAGGCGAGCGTTTCGCCCATCAACTCCACCAACCACTTGGCAATGCTCGCTTTGCGTCCGGGTTCCGGATGATCTCTCCCAACTGAAAGGAGGAGACCACCGTGACCGGGTGAGCCTCGAAGTAGTGGTGGAGTTTGCACCGCGCAAGGACCACTGCATAGAGCAGCTTCTGGACCTGCGGATAGCGCGCCTTGGTCTCGGACAGGACCTCGCTGATGTAGTATACTGGCCACTAGACTGGCAGGGCGTGGCCCTCCTCCGTACGCTCTACCACGATGACGACGCTAACCACCTGAGTGGTTGCGGCGACGTAGAGGTATAGAGGCTCGCCGTCCTGAGGCGGCGTTAGGATCGGGGCGTGGGCGAGCGTCGCCTTCAGCTTGTCAAGTGCCTCCTGGGCCTCGACGGTCCAGGAGAAGCGCTCGTGTTTCTTCAGTTACCGGTAGAGGGGTAGGCCCTTCTCGCCGAGCTGCGAAATGAAGAGGCTCAAGGCGGCAAGGCACCCCAACACCTTCTAGACCCCCTTCAGGTCTCGGATCGGACCCATTCGCTTGAGGGCAGCAACCTTTTCAGGGTTGGCCTCGATGCCTCGCTGGGAGACAACGTACCCCAACAGCATGCCTCGCGGCACGCCGAAGACGCATTTTTCGGGGTTTAACTTCACCCCGTTGGACCGTAGGCAGCCGATCGTGATGCGAAGGTCGTCAACCAGGCCGTCTGCCTTCCTGGTCTTTACGACTATGTCATCTACGTATGCCTCAACGGTCCGCCCGATGTGATCCCTGAAAACGTGCTGCATACACCGCTGGTATGTAACACCCGCGTTTCGGAGACCGAACGACATTGTTACATAGCAATACATCCCGAACGGCGTGATGAACGAAGTCGTGAGCTGGTCGGACTCCTTCATTTTTATTTGGTGGTACCCGAAATAGGCGTCAAGGAAGCATAAGAGCTCATACCCCGCAGTCAAGTCAACGATTTGATCGATTCGTGGCAAAGGAAAAGGAACTTTAGGACATGCTTTATTTAAACTAGTATAGTCTACACACATCCGCCACTTCCCATTCTTTTTCTTCACTAATATAGGGTTAGCTAGCCACGTAGGGTGGAACACTTCCTTGATGAACCCAGCCTTGAGGAGCTTCCGCAGCTCCACTCTGATTGCCCGGTGCCGCTCTTCGTCAAAGTGGCGCAGCCATTGTTGCACGGTGCGGGAGTGAGGTAGGATGTCAAGGGAGTGCTCGGCGACCTCCCTCGGTATGCCTGGCATATCCGAGGGGCTCCACGCAAAGATGTCGGCGTTGGCGCGGAGGAAGTCGATGAGCACCACTTCCTATTTCGGGTTGAGGGTGGAACTGACCCTCAATGCGTTGCCCTCAGGGGCAGCAGGGTCGAGGAGCACCTCTTTGGTCTGCTCGGAAGCCTCGAAGCTGCCGGCGTGCTTGGCGGTGGAGTCGAGGTCCCCATTGACCAGCTTCTCCAGGTTTGCGACAAGCGCTTCATCCAACACTAGTGCCTCCGCGTGCTCCATGCACTCGACGTCGCAGTCGAATGCGTGCTCGATTGACGAGCCCATGGTGATGACACCTTTAGGCCCTGACATCTTCATCTTGAGGTAGGTGTAGTTGGGGACCGCCATGAACTTGGCGTAGCACGGCCGCCCGAGGATGGAGTGGTACACGCCCCTGAACCCCACCACCTCGAAGGTGAGCGTCTCCTTGCGGAAGTTGTCTGGCGTATCGAACCAGACTGGCAGATCGATCTGCCCGAGGTGCTGGACGCGCTTGCCCGGCACGACGCCATGGAACGGCGTCATGCTGGGCCGCAGCTGGTCCAACCCGATCCCCAACAGGCGCGGAGTGTGCACGTAGAGGATGTTGAGGCTGCTGCCTCCATCCATCAGCACCTTCGAGAACCGCGCGTTCCCGATGACCGGGTCGACCACCAGCGGGTACTGGCCCGGGTTGGGGATGCGGTTCGGGTGATCCTCGCGGCTGAAGGTAATGGCGTCTTCCGACCAGTCAAGGAAGGAGGGAGGAGCCTTCTCCGCGGCGAGGACCTCGTGTCGCTCTCGCTTGCGCTGGCTGTTGGACATGTCGACGGTCGGCGCCCCGAAGATGAGGAAGACGTTCTCCACCGCGGGGAAGCCGCCGGCATCGCCATCACCCCCATCCTTCTTGGCCTCGCCGTCCTTCGCGGCGGCGCGACTGTAGTATCTCTTGAGCAGGTCGCACTACTTGAGGGTGTGGTTGACGGGCGTCTTGTGGTACGGACAGGGCTTCTTCAGCATGTCGTCGAACACCCCAGGGCCTCAAGGGGCCGCTCGAGGGCCCCGTCAAGCTTGGTCAGCAGCAAGGGCTTCGTCGCCATCATCGTCGCGTCCCTGCTCGCGCGCCTCACGGCACGGCTTCTTTCCTTTCTTGCCCCGCTTGTGCTTTTGCGGGGGCTCCTTGGACTTGCTGCCCTCTGCGGGTGCCTCGTCCACGCGCTTGCCCTTCTTTCCGTCGAAGATCGCCCCCATCACCTCCTCGCCGGAGGCGAAGCTGGTAGCGATGTCGAACAACTCATTCGAGTCGACCAGCGGGCTGCGCCCGAGCTCGCGCACAAGGTCCCGGCATGTGGTGCCCTCTAGGAAGGCATGCACGATTTCGGACTGGGCCACGCTCGGGAGCTCCGTGCAGCGCTTGGAGAAGCATCGTATGAAGTCCCAGAGCGACTCATGTGCATGCGCGCAGATCCCAGGAGTTCCCAGGGCGCACGTACGTGCCCTGGAAGTTCCCCACGAAGGTGCAGACCAGATCATCCCAGTTATGAATCTGGCTGGCCGGCAGGTGCTCGAACCACGTCCGCGCCGAGTCGGCGAGGTGCAACGACAGGTTACGGATGATGACCTCGTTGGTGGTGGCTCCGCCCAGCTGGCACGCCAGGCGGTAGTCGTTGAGCCATACGCGGGGGTCCGTCTCCCCGTTGTACTTATCGATCGACGTGGGCTGGCGGAAGCGTTGAGGGAAGCTCGCTGTGCGGATCTCCCGGCTGAACAGGTGGGTTCCCGGGGGCTCCGGCGTCGGCGAGTGGTCCTCTCGGCTGTCATAGCGCCCACCCCGTAGCAGTGTCGCGGCGGCGACAAGCTTCTGGCTTGCCCGCGGGGGCGTGTTCGGGTTGTCGACGTCGACGTCGAAGTCGACGTTGATGCGCTCGCGGGCCTGCCTGCCCAGCTCGCGTGCGCATTCGCCACGCACGGAGGCTTCCCCTGCGATGGAGGCTCGAAGCAGCCGCACCGCACGGTATTGCTCCACAAACTTGGCCTCGAGCTCGCGCGCTTGAGCCAGTTGCGCATTGATGTCGGCTTCCCTCGGCGGCGAGGGGGGAGGCGCGCTTGGTCCCGCACCCAGGCGCGGTCCAGCTCCCGGGTCGGGGGGAACCTCGCCGTCGCCGGCTTCTGCCGTGTTCGCAACATTTGCTTGGTCGTTGGCGAGCACGACGAAGCACTCCCGCGCGGGGTCGAAGCTCCCGGCGCTGGAGTCGTCGGAGTAGCCGAACCAGTAGTCCGTGGCGTCGAGAAACCACCGGAACATCACTTGATCTGGCACGCCGGAGAAGTCCCACTCCGCGTACCCATGCGAGGTAGCGGGTGGCAGCTCGCTGGCGGAGCCGTAGGACGACTCGTCGTCGGCGGAGGCGCTGGGGTCCCTAACCGCCGGAATGTGGTGGCCAAAGAGAACCCTGTGCGCCGCTGCGTCGGTGCTGGCGGAGGCGATGTACACCATCGTAGCGCCGCGCAAGCCGAAGGGGAATCGCGGTCCTGAAACCGAGCGCTCCCCCACCGGAGCGGCTGTCATCTCGCCGGTGGGCGCGTCGCCCTGCGAGGCGACGCGCGCAACCCGTCGGCGCTCTGTCCGTGCCTATCGAGAGCACCGACCGGAACGTCGACAACGTCGAGGCGCTGAAGGGCCCGCAACATCCGTCTTTGGCGGACGTTGGTGCCCTAGCGGCGAGTGCGGCGGGGACCGGGGCCGGCCCGGTTTGCCGCCGCGCACGGAGTTCGTCACGGTTGGTGATGCGCATGAGGTAGCCGTTCCCCGTGGCCTGAAAGTTCAGGCTCCCGAACCAGATTTCGAATCTGGCTGGGAGGGGGTCCGAGCTGCCCATGGAATACCTCTGGCCGCGGTACTCGGTGTGAATCACCATCGAGAGGGCTAGTGGGGGCTTATCTTCAGCGCGTGCCCCCCTACCTGGCGCGCCAACTGTCGGTGCGGAATGTAGTCCCGACACTAACTAGTAATGAGTGCTGAGATCTGCCTCTCTATGGGCCGGTGCTAGCAACTAATGACACTAGATCTTATCCTGGTTCCGGCCGGGGCCGTACGTCCAGCAGCAGTGTGCTCAGGGCACTATATTGCTTTGCACCGTGGTGCTCGTAGAGGGGGGCTACAAGCGTGGGGGGAGAGCAGGCCTGGCCTCCAAGTCCTAGAGGTATTGATTGAGGCGAATGCTAATATCGTGGCGAAGGCGGGAAGCGTGTGTGTGATCGCTCTCCATCGTCGCCCTCGTCCCCTGCGGCTGGGGGACTGCCCCTCCTTTTATAAGGCAAGGAGGGAGCAGTTTACATGCGTGCCACACTATTCTCCTACGTGTGGAGGCGTGGCGAGCAGTGCCACAGAGTTGACGACCGTCCTGGCGAATCTTGTTAAGTCGTGGCGTCGTGGCGCGTCCTGTGCCCGAACAGGAGCGGCTTCGAGGGTGGTGGCGTAGAGGTTGGCTGTCCGGCCGCCGCCCGCGGGCCGGTTCGAGGGTGCCATCAACAGGCATCCGTACGAAGCACAGTGGCAGGTATGGCGATGTCCCGTCCCCGTGCGCTCCAACAGCGTCGAGAGTGTCGTTGCAGTGCGCAGTGTGGCGCTGCAGGGACGGGGATGGCCGCTCCCGCCGGCCCGACGTCATGGAGTAGCCCTGTGTAGTCACAAGGAAAGCATTTGAGGGTTCCGCCGGCCCCCCTTCGAGGGTGTTGACGGTGAAAATCCGTCAACCTAGCCATGAGTTTACCTTCGGTGTTGGCATGAGTTTTATACCTTATCCATTGGTACTAACCCCCGTGGTATAACAAGTTCACGTGTGCATGTCGTTTTTGGAGTTTAATGTTTATGCGGGGATTTAGTGTTGAATGCAAGACTTTCGGGATAAGTTCATCAAGCACCTCATGACAAGACCTTGAAGTCTCGAACAAGTCATGCAATGAAGCAAAATTAACTCCAAGAAGCGGGGACTTGATCCGAGAAGACGACGGACTCCGGGGACACGACCGGAAAAGTGCGTCGAATCTTGCAAGACAAGGAGTTGAGTCCAATTCGGAGATAAACCGACGACATGGACCTACATGCGAAGGGGGAAGCATCCGGGAAGCAAGGGAACCGACCTCGGGCAAAGGAGCCCGCGGGGCCGGGCCTAAATGGGCCCGGGCCGGCCGGCCCCGGTCCGGTCGGCCCGAGCCCATTTAGGGCCCAAATTCGTCGTCCTTTGACCTAATTGCTTCTCGGGCTATAAATAGCCCCCCGACCGAGAGCCACGCGAACGGAAGTCGTATTCCGCCGCCGAGGAGCGAGAGAAGCTTGAGGGACACCAACTTGAAGATGAGGGTCGTGCTAGTTGTCTAGGGTTTCCCCGGCCGACGTGGGAACCTTGCATGGAAGACCACGTCGGAGCTCCGGAGCGAGGATCAAGATCGAGGGAGGGCCCGGTGGTGATCTTGTTCATGTAATCATTCATGGTGAAGTTTGTAAGTGAATCCGATTTCTAGCGATTAAGTGCCTTCTCGATGATTTTGTTTTCTTCTTGGTTTTGCTTCTTCTACGATCTAGTTTGCGGCTAGATTACATAGGGTGCTCTTGTAGCCGCGGTGGCTAGAGGTGCATACGGACCGGCCAAGTGATTTCAACTTGTTCTATCGAACTCGCCCTAAGCTCCCCGCATGAATAGGGATACGTTGTGACGAACGGGGGTCTCGAAAGGCGGATGTTTTCGGAGTCGGATGGGAAGGCCACGATTTAAAGATGCTTTTAATGAGATTCTCTTTGCTATCTTCATCTATCTTGTTTGGAGCTACAACATAAGCATGATCTAGATTCTCTAGATTGGTTATCTCTTGCTTTCTCTTGCTACCTCTTTAGTAGATTAGATTAGATTCGTTTTCTTTATGAGTTAGTAGATTAGATGCAACTTGTCTTCATTAGATAGCTTTACCTTGCTTTACTAGATTGAATCCTTGCGTTGCACATTGTTCCACGGATTCGATACCTTGGGTTCACCACTCGAGGGAAGAAGGGTCCCTTGACTACGACGGGAGACTTGTCCGCTTGCAAGTCACAAACAAACTTTGATACAACTATTAACCGTCAACAAGCCCCTTTTTTCACGGCGCCGTTGCCGGGGAACAAGCAATCAAGATCCGATCTAGTATCGCTTATCTTTCAGTTTTCTTTTGATTTTCTTTTTGCATCTCTTATGTTTGATCATCCTCAAAAAGAAAAAAAAAATTCAATCTAATCTAGTTTTGATTAACCCTAGTTCTTATGTTTAGATTTTTGTTTTATCACTAACCCTAACCGGAGATGGTTGGCTACCTCTCCAAGAAACCCAAACTTTTTTGTGGATGATCCGGGAAAACTTTACGAGGCAAAAGGTGACATGCAACACAAGCTAAAAGGGTGGAAACCCTAGATTCAAAAGTTGAAGTCGAAGGACCGTCGAAATCTCCAAGGGAATCACCACCTCCAAGTCAAGACGCCGGAAGGCCATTCAAGATCAAGAGGAGGATGGAGAAGATGGAGATGGAGAAAGAAGCTCAACACCTAAAGGCTGCCAAGGCAAGATCCACATGCAAGGAGCGTGAAGTGTTCATCGTGATAAAGATGCTAGACGCAAGTGGGACAACTTGCGGGCGCCCGATGGGCAACAAAGAAGAATATCCGAGACAACTCTAAGGTCCCAAGACGGCGAAGGCTACTCAAACTCATTCGGGAGAGATGAAGGATCACACTAGAGACCATGAAGATCACGACCGAAGGACCGGAGTTCGAGATGCCGAGCCACAAGGAAGATGTTGCATCCGTCAAGACCAAAGGACAAAGCCAGCTGTGAAGACCAAAAAAATTGACTAAGCCAAAGTGGGTACCCAAGATTGCAACGCCCGCAAAGAGCGTTGATCCGGAGTAATCAAGTGAAGAAGTCTAGCCATGGACTATAAACGAAGCGCTAGGCGGGAGGCAACCCGTTTCGTCGAGTCAAGAATAAGCTACGGGAGGACAACCCGATTCCAGGTTTTTCAAGTCTTTTTAAATTTAATTCAGTTCTGAATTTTACTACGCAAAACCTTAGACTTAGAATGGTTGAACAATATTAGAGACATAATTCTTAGTTGAATATTTTGCTTGATCATAAACCCTTTACATGAACCATCCTATGTGATTGTTTGCTTCTTTTCGAGAAACCACAACCAAAACCAAAAAAATTTCAGAACCTTAATCAACCTCTCAACCTCATTATGGTGCTGAGGTTGACTTATTTTTCATGCTAAAAACACTCGAGTAGAGCCACGACTTGTATCTAGATGTTATTTAAATTTCAGCACGTGGTAACTCGCGTGAACCTAGAAACTTGATTTTTGGTTGGTTAAAAATCCATATCCTTGGTTTCTCTAAGATTAGAATTTTTCTAAGCCTCACTTAATTTTATTTCATTCAAAATCTCTCTCATCTAATCGAAATTAGGACCTAAACCTAT
This sequence comes from Cenchrus americanus, assembly GCA_947561735.1. Classification (NCBI taxonomy): domain Eukaryota; kingdom Viridiplantae; phylum Streptophyta; class Magnoliopsida; order Poales; family Poaceae; genus Cenchrus; species Cenchrus americanus. The sequence continues at coordinate 202,871,761 of OX387240.1, forward strand.
GCCCCCATGATCAAGCCGAGAAAAGCTTGCTCTCAACTAATGAAGGCAAACTATACCGGTGAGACCGAAATCGACGTAATACAAAAATATTTTCGACTTGCATTTGTTTTTAATGGTTTAAAAACTTCTCTAAAATTATGTTCGAGCTCTTGCATGGCTCTGAAAAATATTTTTAAATTTCGAAATTAGAGGAGTGCTTAGCCTTAAAGGGAGGCAATCTAGTTAACCTAACCATGCATGCACCATGATACATCACGGGATGCCCCTCCAACATATTTAAACCACATGCAAAGTACAAGCGTGGGGGGCAGCCAAGGCTTTATTTTGTAGGAATATCATGGATGCATGTGAGGCAAGGGAGTATGGACGTGACCCAAAACATGAAGCATCAAGTGGAAGGACCAATAGGAGTGGACGAGAGCGTTTGGGCGGTGCAACTCGTGGAGCACGCGGGCGGGGAAAGTTGCGAGAGGTGAAATGATCGTCTTTGGAAGAAAGACGAGCGGGGAGGAGCACCGAGGCCGGCCTCACCTACATAAGGAGCCCCCCGGCTCCCGTTTTCTGCGAGCAAGCTTCCCTCTCCTTCCTTTGTTTGTGTGTTCAAGTTTGTGTGCTCAAAACCTCCGTAGACATAGCCAACCTTCCCAAGCTTGATAGCTCAAGAAAAAAAAAATCCACATCCTTAATCCACTCAAAGTCCAGACTCCAAAATAATATTTGTGTACCTTGTTACCGGGTGAAAACCCGGATATATATTTGTGAGGGAGAGTGCTGCAATCATGGAAGAAAACTACAAGCCTTTTCACCGAAGAAGAAGGGATCATCGTCGTCTAAGCCATCATCGACAACCTCTTCGAGGAGGCACTCGGTTCCGAGTCTCCTTGGAGTATGGGGGAGGACACGGCACCGCCGAGGAGGAACCACACTCTTCTCCTTGGTGGCATGAGGGCCACACAAAACTCGTTTATTAGGTTTACCAAACTTCAATAACATATGGAGGAGCCGCCCGTCCAACCTCACCACTTGACACGATCATCCGCTCCACCTCCATATGCTCCGCGGTATTCCGAGGGGTATGTCATCATGACGGAGGAGGAGAAGAAGCTCGCTCGCCTTAAGTAGAGGCTTGTAGCGAACGTCGACATCGACGACCAAGCTCTCCACATATTGGGTTTCACACGGGACACGGTGCAATTCTCTAGCGGAGTGTCGGCAAACACCCACAAGGAATTCGCCTAGGAAATTTTCATGACCATGGCGCATACCCTTGATGAAGGAGTGCCGAGTCTCTCATTCCGTTGGAGGGAGCCCACAAGAGGAGAAGAAGGAAGACACCGTCGGAAGGGTAACCTTGATCAACGATGCTATTTCTAGCACTTTGATGGGGTAATCTCCTTTCATCCATAGGTTGCAATCGATCTTGAAATGTAATCATACTTTGTTGGATTATCTATCTATCATCTTGTGCTGAAAATACTTTAATGCTTAAGGCTAGCAACCATGCCGTAAAGGGAGTAAGGGCTCCAATGCTTCCTTGGATCCATTCAACACAATCCCCGATAGATTAGATTGGTTTTCATGACTCGAAATGATTGCATGTTCTAGTATCGTAGACCCATGGGCGAGTGTCTCCTATTTTCAAAAGGGAGCTCCGGAACAAGTATGTGCATGAAGGCACATGGGAAGGCTTTTGGAGTATGATCACGGGAAGAGACCATCAACGAAGAAATACTATCCGAACCCCATCATCCAAGTGTGTCACTTTTGTGCAAGTGGATTTTTGGGGAGAATAAGAGAGACATAGATAACCAACACGGAGTTGAATTGGATTTACTCGCAGCCAATCAACCCTACTCACCTATGATCAACCTATGGTGTTGTGGCAACATCGGATTCGGGAGATCGGGTTGTTACCTCTCCATGTTGACTATCTCTTTAAAACCGGGTATTACAAGGAACCCAAATCATCTCCTACCCGGGACTTCCCTAGGAATATATGAAGAAAGGAAAATATAAGAGTGAAGATGAGAGAGGAGGCTTCCAAGTGGCCTAGGTAAATTTGCCCCTTCCGGATTGAAGATTAAGACTTTTCTTAAGGGGAAGAAGATCGGTTAGAGGAAGGACTTCTTGTGCCGGCGAAGAAAAAAATAATAAAAGAAAAGAATTATAGGAGAAGGATCTTCTATGGCCCAAGAAGGAGGTGCACAACAAAATTATGTTCCACCATTCGGAGAAATTCCGGCATCGCCAAATCACTACGGTGGTGTACCAATGCAAGCATGGGGGAGTGGTGCAGCCATACCCCCACCATTTTTGCGGTGCCCAACGTAGCCTTTGCGGAGCCATATGCACACCTTCCTCAACCACAACAAAATGTGGCCACCATTGGAGGATACGCTGCAAGGATCATGCAAATTATTGCAGCCATCCAAACCAATGCAAACCAAATGGGTGAAGGAAATGCAAACGTCGCTTATGTGCTTGGACACCTTCACCTAGCACCATCGGACAATTCATAGGAGGAGTGGTGCATTCCTATTACAAGTAAGGGTACAACAACCAAGGCTATCAACATCAACCACCGGCGGAAGATTAGAGAGAGGAGAAGCTTTAGTTATCTTTCCTTTACCCCCTTTTCTTTAATTTTCAGCTTGTTTGCGCCTATGTTTGCGTAGTATTTTCAGCTTTGCTTTAATTTTCAGTTTTTAGTTTAATTTTCAGCGTGTATCTTAGTGTTTATTTTCATCATGAATAATGACACCACCAAGTTTTTACCTTTGGTAAAGTTACAAAGTTTGTGCCAGGATGATATATGATTATAATTGCTGCTTTGTTTATCTTTGTAATTGACTTATGCATGTTTGAACTAGTGCTCTCTTAAAAATACAAATCTGAAATTATCTAAATGCTAGCTTAATCTTCAGCGGAGGTTATGATTAAAATAAAGACCCATAGTGTTTTATGTGCTCTCAAGTTATGAATAGATTGAAGATGTCTTTTATGCTCAAAAATATTGCTAACCTTGTCACAAATATCACTTGTGTGTTGCTCAACCTATCCAAAGCCTAATATATATTTGAGTGCATAAACCTTAGTGTACAAGATTTATTTTTGAGTGAGTTATTGCAGGCCATGATTTCTCTGGCCCGAGACTAAGAAGCTGGTCATTCCGTTTTTGCGTATCTATCTTTTTGCTAGCCTTTTATCCGTGCATTGTGTATCCCCGCATCGGAGATCTCACAAACCTCGCCGGATATCCACCCTTAAACCAAATATCATCTTTTGTGATTACCTCCTTGACCACAACCTATCGTTGAGAATGGATCATCAATTCAAGGAAGATCGCAAGACGGTGCCAACGTTGAAGATTTCAAGTATCTCTCCAAGGAAAAATATCTCCGGTACCTACCTTATTTTTCGCCTCTTTGCTCGAGGACGAGCAACGTCTAAGCATGGGGGAGGAGGTAGGTACGGTGCAGTTTTAGAGTTCAAAAGGGAGTATTTTAAAAAAAATATATAATGATGAAAGAAAAAAAATCCAGTGATATTCATGGCTTTCAAGGTATAAAAAATCAAAACTTCGTTGTGAAAGTCATGGACTGAATATATGACGAGAAAAAAAAATGAATGAATGAAAGAAAGAAAAGAATGAGAAATATGAGAAAGAGAAAAAAATATATATTTGTGCGTAAAGTGAACTCCCCCGGTTCTCTAAGAGTGCATTCAAGGCTTCAAGTTAAAAAGATCCATTCTCATTTTCCAACCATGTGCAATCCGATAACGAGGACTTCTTTTGTGCCTCGGGATCACTCTTTGCCATTTGCACATGTCCACTCATCTAAAGTGTGTGTATTTTTCTCTTTCCCCTCCTTGATTTAACATTATTTTCCAATGACCTTTTTGACGAGTCTCGGTAAGACCATGAGAAGCTTGTCTTGTTTTGACAACACCTCATTTATAAATTCTTGTTAGGACTAAACTTTCCCAAAGCTCCATATAAAGCCTACCACATATATATGAGAGGGAAAGGAGTAGAATATATAGGCTTGAGAGACAAGTGAGATGAGAGTTTATGAGCAATACACGAGATGATTTAAATTTGTGAATTTGGTTTAGCTTTTCTTTATCTCGTTCTTCATTTCAAAAAATTCTGAGATCTATTTAAAACTTTGTGAGCATGTTAATACTTGTGGGATAAGCTTAATAAGAATCTACCCTCCGTAGAGATGAAGGCTAGTACATTATGGAACTTTAATGAATTAAAATTTTGAGAGCATTATGTTTTCTCATGTATGATCAAATGCAAAGTTTAAACATTGTTTAGCAATGATGATATCCATCGAAGGCTTACTCGAGGACGAGCAAGGTTTAAGCATGGGGGAGATGTTGACGGTGAAAATCCGTCAACCTAGCCATGAGTTTACCTTCGGTGTTGGCATGAGTTTTATACCTTATCCATTGGTACTAACCCCCGTGGTATAACAAGTTCACGTGTGCATGTCGTTTTTGGAGTTTAATGTTTATGCAGGGATTTAGTGTTGAATGCAAGACTTTCGGGATAAGTTCATCAAGCACCTCATGACAAGACCTTGAAGTCCTGAACAAGTCATGCAATGAAGCAAAATTAACTCCAAGAAGCGGGGACTTGATCCGAGAAGACGACGGACTCCGGGGACCCGACCGAGAAAAGTCTTGAATCTTGCAAGACAAGGAGTTGAGTCCAATTCGGAGAGAAACCGACGACATGGACCTACATGCGAAGGGGGAAGCATCCGGGAAGCAAGGGAACCGACCTCGGGCAAAGGAGCCCACGGGGCCGGGCCTAAATGGGCCCGGGCGGCCGGCCCCGATCCGGTCGGCCCGAGCCCATTTAGGGCCCAAATTTGTCGTCCTTTGACCTAATTGCTTCTCGGGCTATAAATAGCCCCCCGACCGAGAGCCACGCGAACGGAAGTCGTATTCCGCCGCCGAGGAGCAGAGAAGCTTGAGGGACACCAACTTGAAGATGAGGGTCGTGCTAGTTGTCTAGGGTTTCCCTGGCCGACGTGGGAACCTTGCATGGAAGACCACGTCGGAGCTCCGGAGCGAGGATCAAGATCGAGGGAGGGCCCCGGTGGTGATCTTGTTCATGTAATCATTCATGGTGAAGTTTGTAAGTGAATCCGATTTCTAGCGATTAAGTGCCTTCTCGATGATTTTGTTTTCTTCTTGGTTTTGCTTCTTCTACGATCTAGTTTGCAGCTAGATTACATAGGGTGCTCTTGTAGCCGCGGTGGCTAGAGGTGCATACCGGACCGGCCAAGTGATTTCAACTTGTTCTATCGAACTCGCCCTAAGCTCCCCGCATGAATAGGGATACGTTGTGACGAACGGGGGTCTCGAAAGGCGGATGTTTTCGGAGTCGGATGGGAAGGCCACGATTTAAAGATGCTTTTAATGAGATTCTCTTTGCTATCTTCATCTATCTTGTTTGGAGCTACAACATAAGCATGATCTAGATTCTCTAGATTGGTTATCTCTTGCTTTCTCTTGCTACCTCTTTAGTAGATTAGATTAGATTCGTTTTCTTTATGAGTTAGTAGATTAGATGCAACTTGTCTTCATTAGATAGCTTTACCTTGCTTTACTAGATTGAATCCTTGCGTTGCACATTGTTCCACGGATTCGATACCTTGGGTTCACCACTCGAGGGAAGAAGGGTCCCTTGACTACGACGGGAGACTTGTCCGCTTGCAAGTCACAAACAAACTTTGATACAACTATTAACCGTCAACGGAGGGCTTGGCGCGTTAACCGTACAAGGGTAGGCGGCACAGTGTCGCGGGGTTGACATGTGCCTTTCTTCACAGTGGCGGGGATGGCCTTCCCCAGGGAGTCGGTGGAACAACGTCGGGGCGTGATTCCCAGGCGCGTCAGAGTCGTGGCGCAGTCCCGCGGTGTCAGAGCATTAAATGCCCACACGCGTGAGCAGGCGCGGGAGTTGCGTGCGCGTGGGGATCCTCGAGCGAGGCGGACCCCGCCCGAGGGGGCGTTCAGCCCTCGAGCGGGGCGGACCCGCCCGAGGGGGCGTTCGGCCCTCGAGCGAGGCGGACCCCGCCCTAGGGGAAGTGTAGCCCTCGAGCGAGGCGGACCTTGCTCGAGGGGCGTTCCGCCGTGCCGCCCTGGCGGGCCACGGGGGCCACCAGGACCGTGATCGCGTCGTTCACGTGTTTTAGGTTTGTAAGTTGATTCGTGATTTGCATTTTTTGTGAGTTTTAAGCGGGTTTGTGGTGAACCACCAGAAATCCCTCATACATGGCACAACCTCACCACGCCAAGCTTCGAGCATGTCAAGCCTTTCACTTCCGACGCCCGGACAGTCTACTCAGTGTTGCCTTGTTCCTTGACTTGGCCACCACCATGTACCGGCTTTTGTTTTGTGAAAAACCAATAAACCCCAATGAGAGGCACCGCTCTACACCGGCTCCTCCACGACTTTGTCTTGCTCATTCTTGCCAGCATGTGAACCGCACTTGATCCGTCTGGCCACCAGGTCCCTCAAACCAAGCCTACTTGTCCCTCCATACCCCGGAGGCCACCTTGGCTAAGACCTTTCGCGCTTGTTCTTCACCTGCACCAACGCAACCAAGCCGCATTCTACACCTGCAATACTTGAGCCAAGAGTCAGTCCACGTCACGTTGTTAACCACTCATCCGAGTGCGTTGACAACACACCACATAAACAGAGGTAGAAAGAAAGTATAAGAAGAAGAGAAAATAAGCTCAAATGAGTGACCAAAAGCCAATGAACAAGCCAAACAAAAGTCACCCACAAGAGTAAAATCTCGGTCCCCAAAGGCAAGGGCCATGCTCAACACAACTGAGATAAAGTCAAAGCCCTCATGGAGTAAAGTGCAAGCACAACACACAAAGCTTCAAATCATCCGGTCAATCGCTCATCACATACAAACCAAGGCACATCTCAACATGGTTTCTCAACAAGTTTTCACAATCTGTTCCACGTCCTTGATTGCCATTGGCCAATAAAATCCTTGCCTGAAAGCTTTTCCCACTAAGGCTCTTGCAGCAATGTGTGAACCACACATCCTGCTATTATTTCTTTCATTAGCTCGATGCCCTGATCTTGCGATACGCATTTTAACAAAGGTGCACACACTCCAAGTTTGAACAGGTGATCGTCGTGCAAGAAGTACCTCTTTGTCCTTGCCTGCATTCTCTTTAGCTCTTGGCTCTCGACAGGTTCAAAATTGCCACGGTGGAAAGCGTTATGGGCGAGCTCCAATTGATGCTAGCGATGGCGTTGATTGTGCTCAAGAATTGTTTGTTTAGATTGATGGAAGGCGTGGTCATGATCTCAAAAAACACATTGGGGGGTAAAGGTTCACACTTAGCGGCTTTCTTGGCCAATTCGTCTGCCTTGCCGTTCTTTTTCCTTGGCAAGTGTTCGATGGTGAAACCCCAAAAATGCCTTTCCATTTTTCTAACTTTCGCTAAATACTTCAAAAGTTCAGGCTCTTTGGCTTCACTTTCTTTCTCGATGTGGTCTTTGATGACCTCTGTGTCGCACTTCACAAGGAAATTGCTCAAGCCCTTACTTTTCTTAGCCCTAGCGACAATGCCTCGTACTCAGTGGTATTGTTGGTGCACTTGTCTTGCGGATTTGAGTAATGAAATCTTGTGGCATATCTTAACATGACGCCAGCAGGGGAAGTGATAATTTTCACAACCCCGACTCCCTTTCGTGCCCATGCCCCATCACATCTTATTTCCCAGATCGGGATTTTTCCTCTTCCTCTGGGCCATTGTCGGGTGATGTCCAGTCCACTACAAAATCTGCTAACACTTGGGATTTGATGGCTGATCTTTTTCTGAACTCGATGTCGTGCTCCGGCAGCTCGGTTGCCCATTTTGCTATTCTTGACGAAGCCTACTTGTGGTTGATCGGTAAGGATCGTGACCTTGTGCGCCTTAAAGTAATGCCTAAGCTTTCTTGAGGCCATGATGACTGCATATGCAATCGTTTCCAACTCGAAATACAAAAACTTGGATCCGACAAGAGCTTCTGAGACAAAGTAAACTGGAATTGATGTTTTCCCTTCTCGCTCTCTACTTATCGCACGAGGGCTGCGGTAACAGCAGCACGGGAAGCTGTTATGTACAGGTTGAGGTGCCCCATCGGAAGTGGAGGCACCAGGATTGCTAGCTTTTCAATGTAATCCTTCAGTTCTTGGAAAGCCTTGCTTTGCTCTTGACCCCATTCGATTTTTCCTTTTCCCTTCAGGGCTTTAAAGAAAGGCAGGCTTCGCTCAGCAGATTTAGAGATAAACCGATTGAGAGAACATTGCACATTAAAAATACTCCCAACCAGCTGCATCCATTTGGCCCAGTTCTCTCCCACTAAAGCTCTTCTAAAGGAAACATTTAGAGGAGTGGTACTAAGTACCTGAGCCACCAACACATTCTTCTTCCTAACTATGTTGTAAAGAGAGGGATACTTTTTCATCAATAGTTCATTGCCAATCCAAAGATCCTCCCAGAACCTAGTCTAAGTACCATCTTGGACTTTGAACTTACCTCTTTCTAGAATCAGGCCTGACCAGAAATGAGAGTCTCTTTTTTTTCTTCACCACCTGTGAAAGTGTTTTGTTTTTAATATATTTCTCTTGAGTATTTCCTGCCATAATCCCTCCCCATTCATGAGCTTAAAGATCCACTTGCCTAACAAACATTTGTTTTGAATATCCAAGTCAATGATACCTAAACCCCCTATACTTTTCGGTTTGTGAAGAATACTCCACCTAGCAAGCCTGTATTTCTTTCTATGCTCATCACATTGCCAGAAAAAATCTAGACCTATAGTAGTCTAGTTTCTCTAAAACAACTTTAGGTATTCTAAAGAAAGACAGCATAAACATAGGCAAACTTGAAAGTACTGATTTTATTAGCACAAGCCTTCCCCCATATGACAACAACTTGCCTTTCCAACTACTGAGTTTTTTCTGGAATCATTCCTCCACCCCTCTCTAGTCTTTATTTGCAAGCTTGCGGGGGCTAATTGGAATTCCCAAATAACTAAAAGGCCAGGCACCCTCTTTACATCCAAAGAGTTCAACGTACTCCCTTACCCTCTCCTTTGTTTCTCTGAAACTGAAAAATTCACTCTTATGGAAATTGATCTTAAAGCCTGTTAACTTTTCAAAAGCACACAAGACTAGCTTCAAGTTCTTGGCCTTTTCTAAATCATCATCCAAAAAGAGTATTGTGTCATCCACTACGTGAGGGACCAATCCCTCGAAAAGGTCAAGATGCTTTGATCTCTCAATCATCACTGCCAGCATGTCCGCTATCAGTGGAGCCTGCTAATTGGTGCGAATTGTGGGCATCAAAACTGTGTTGACGTGTACTGGGCAATTGCACCCACCCAACACAGGATACTGTATTGGGAGCTCTCACTCCCCCACTCTATTAATTTCCCCCTCCCTGTTCCTGGCTCTTCTGCAGTAAATTGCGTGCATGTTTTTTTGAACGAACTAAATTGCGTGCATGTTGGAGCCATATGAAGATGGTAGACACGGCTGTGGAAGTGTGGATATCGGTGTTTCGGTGAAAAGATTTTACCAAGGAAATAACTAGCTTGAGATAAGCTCTGTGTATGTGCACACAAGTGCTTTCTCGTCACCATTTCTCCCCCATCAACAAAGCATCTCTCGTCTCTCTCAAGCACGGGTCCACCACCTTGGATCATCATCAGGAGGCACACAACATAAATAAATGAATAAAGTTGCACCAATAAGAGGAGCCAATTTGCATGTCACCAAATAGTCTTAAACTGATTATCGGTAAGTTCTCAAAGTTGTCCTGTCCATGTTTTCGAATTTTAAGTAGCAACACATAGTACGCTGACATATTAACTCAAACGTGGTATTTTGTTTAGTTCAAACACCAGCATCAAAGCCTTACAAGTCAGGAATACACTAGAATACACATCATATAAGGAAACAAGTGTACTGCTGCTCTCTGATCGATAGTTTTGGAGGAGCTGCTTCGAGGTTTAGGTTTCCCTATTTTATTTTCATTTTGTAGAAGCTTGCCATGTAGTCATTCTCGTCTGCACGAAAACTTGAATTAGAACAAAATCACAGCAGTTTAAACCAACGACATTTTTGTAAGTGTTCTACCAGCATGGGATTGTAAACATACCGCGCATAACTGGAGATTCGGTTATCCACCCAAGTTTCCTTATTGTCTTCGCGAGATTTATCATGTAGTCATCTTGTCTCTTTTGTATATACCTCTCCCTTGTGACCACAGAAGTTCCAATTTCATTCTACCAAGAAGTAGTTAGCATTAACACTATTAAAAATTAGTGTATGTTAGAATTTAAAACAACAAGACAACTATTGATCTCATTTGTTTTTAAAAAAAATAAGATTACTAACTAAATCCTTTCAGTTGGAACATTACTGTGTCCAAATTCAGTTAGCAAGGCACGTAACAAATCAGTAATTATGTTGTTCAATAAAAATCAGTAAACAATAAGATTATGGATAACGATAAATTTTCAACCATAATTTCACATATCAATAAAGTTATGTATAGTAGAAAGGTGTTGCAATGACATGTTTAACAAAAAGTCAGAAAACTGTAACAATATCAAGTTCTCTCTTCTCGTGGTTCACATATAAGAACTAAGTATCATGATGACACATTCTTTTCTACTGGAGGCATTGTGTAAACCAACAGCAAAAACTATGATTAATACAAGTAGAAACCAGAATAGATATATATGCTTACCTTGGAGCCCTTGAACCTTGGGTATTCTTCGTCAAAATGAGCTACAATTTTGTTCCTGAGAAATATCACAGAATCAAGCAAGAGATCTTCTTTAATCTGTCTTTCCTGATAATTATGGTCTAGTGGAGGAGAAAATTCTTTCATAATTGGAAGGAGCCCAAGAGCACTCTTCCCCTTCAGTATTTTTTCCTTTTGGTGTACTTTCAAACGGAGTTTTCTCATTAGCCCGTTCTGCGTCCAGAAGAAAATATATCTCTCTTATGAATCGCATTTTGGTGTGTGCATCCCATATACCTGGTTGCCAGAGTAGGCTTTCATATCTGCACCAGGAGAAACAATACAAATGAGCAAAATATTATTTATAACAATAGATTTTGTGCCAATCCGCTGGTGGTGTTTGACTTACGTTACTTCTCCGTTTGTCAAGAACTTAGCAAGTTCAGTCAACTCTTTACTGGCTTTGTGAGTCAACTCTTTACCGGCGTCGTGAGTCTTGTAAAGCTCGCCAAGACAGTGTCCAAGTTCCTTCCAGTGCGCATTTTCTATGTCTTCCCTTGTAGTTGCTATCACCAGAAATCAGAAATGCACCCATAACGAAAAGAATTAGAAAAAAAACAGAGAGTGCAACTGTGGAACACAACCGTTATAATTTGAGCAGTTTCCGTGTAAGGCTGTGCTATTTTCATACGGTTTCTAATCAGCAGCAACATGGCATGTGTTGTTATACTGATATTTCTACCATCTCTTTTACTTTTAAAATAGTTATCCGAATACCCAGCGCAGGCCAGCGCAGCCTTTTAGATCTAGCTGCTGGCATACTGAAAATATATGTAGTAGTAGCATGATGACACCTATTGCTACTCATTGGATCTCTCAATCCACCAAATAAGCATACAAATTGTTGGATACTTTCCTAAAGGTTAATATTTGTTTTTTTGCTGGGTGCGGACATGGTGAAAAATCTAGATAAAACTCAATGTGTACAATTTTGAGAAGTTATTAATAAAACTAATTACCAGAATATCAAGGAGAAATTCAATTTCATTAGGGAGTTAAACAAAAAGAAAAAATGTCATGTTGTGAATGATACATTTTGTCTACTCATTCGGTACAATCTCGACCAAATAATTTGTTGTTACGCAAAAATAATCATGCAATAAGCCTTTCGTGTATCTTAGATCTAATAAGATGAAACATCTAGAAAATTTACATGCAAGGAGAGCATAATATCGACTATATATAGCTGGGATTTTTTCTTGAGAACTTTGCATCAATTTGCACCATTTCAGATTACGCACCGACTTGCTAAGTTCAATGGATAACTAATCTAACAGTTAGCTTTAAGTATTAGTCATTACTAGTTTATGAAAAAAAAAGCTCTTAAAAGGCAGCAAATAAAATAAATAGAGATGCAAGTTTATAGTAATATACTTCCAATGGATTGATTATAAGTACCTCGGCGAGCACCCCTGCTGCTTTTTGTGATATACATGTCAGACAACTTTGTTTTAAAGTTGCCCAATAACTCGAATCTGCCCATTTACCATCTTTACAAATATGTTCTTGGGTTCTAGCATCATCGGAAATAACTGAATCGGGGGACTGTTGTTGGCACTAGATGTAGTCCCTCCCTCATATCGGCTATTCACATAATGAATTGTCGAGAAAATGTCCCTGAAAAATATATTTTACATTCCATTAGAGAGTAATGGTGAAGAGTAGTAAAATTTAGTGTGTAATGATAGTTTATTCGCATACCTAAAAACCTTGAAACCTTGCTCAGAAAATCCACGGCAATATTGCCCCTCTACGCAAAATAATTGCTCCATGGCAAGGCTGTTAAGTGCACTGTCAACTGATGTGACTGCAATGTATGCTTTGCTGTTGTCGTTGGGGTCAGCCCAAACACCAATTGGGTTCAATATGTTTGGGTGATCACACATGATCAGTGTGTTGTGCATGTTGTAGGCATCTTGTTGTGCTCTGCTCATAGCAACACAATGTGCCCCCTGGCACATAGCTCGCTGCAATGGTGTCCCTGGAATCCTGTTGCTCTTAATGATCAACGTGCAACCTTGTTCGCTTATCACAATCTTCAAAAAAAATAGACATTTAATTTGTTAAAGTAAGCATGTGTATATATAATAGATGCATATAATTGCCAAGTATGCTGGAGCCGTGACTTACAGTAGGGTTTTCTGTGTTGCCAGCAACTGCCCCCCTGCAATGTACACATAAAAGATCACTAGCATTTATGTACATGGTATTTGATCCAATACCAGCATCATTAAATAGGAGAGATATGCAACAAGGAAACAATAATAACTCCATTGAACTGCAGATTATGGATCAGGCCTCACAGAAGAGTTTTCCCCTTATGCTAGTATATGTAATGAATGGTGGATATTTGGTCAGAAGTTCACTTCATGCATAAAAAGGTGTGAAGATAGCTAGATAGCCATATAAGTTTTGCAAAATTGATGAAAAAATAATAAATGGTATTGGAATTATATATATATATATGTATACATACATATATATATATGTATGTATGTATATACATATATATATACATATATATATACACACACGACGACACTAAAATGCACCCGGGTGCATTTTAGTTCGCCGATGCACGAACCCCACCCACCGAGCCCCAGCTGCCCCCCCCCCCCCCCCCCGCCCCGCCGAGTCCGACCAGGAGACCCCACTGAGTGCGATTCCCCACCTCCGACAATGCCCCCCTCATAAAATCAACATCGGGTCTCCCACCCCACCCCCCATCAAAACCCATGGATCCACCGTCTCCTCCACGCCTCGGATCGCCAAGCCGCTCCTCGCCTAAACCCATGGCTCCACCGTCGCTTCCGCGCCTGGGATCACCACAGACGGGGCAACACGTGGTTCCGGAGCAGATGGTGGTTGTTACGACGACTGGGTCTCGGCCGATATCGTCAGCACCGCCGCCGATTGCATCTGCGCCGGCGGCACCTCCTACGTCAGTAACGCCTACAGCAGGGGCGCGTGGCTGCCTCAGATCGGGTGATCCCATGCATCACGCGATGTTGCTGACGCCTCCGCCATCGATTCCGCCTGGCTCAATGATCACGCCTGATCCAACAGAGTTGTTCATCCCGGTAATGGAAAAAAATCACACACAAAAAACGTTATGCTCGTTTCTGCTATTTAGTTTGCTGTTGGTTTGCAACTTCTGGTTGCAAAACCCATAGATTCGGGATGATTTGCGGCTTCATTGTTAGTGTTTTTGTAGAATGTGGAAAAAAGTTTTGGTGGTTGCGGAAGTTTGCAAACGTGGGGTCTGGTTACAAACAGAGATCTCGCGTGCGATTGCAAAAAAAACTTCATTGTCTGGTAGATTGCCGCTGGAACAAATTGTCGCGCTAGTTTGCAACGTAGGGTGCCCTCTGGTTGCAACATGATTCCCATGTGCGTTGCAAAAAAAAGGGTAATAGTCTGCTGTGTGCTAATCTACAATTATTTTGTTGCGCTTGTTTGCAACGTATAATGTTGTCTGGTTGCCACAAGAAGGTTGTGTGGACTGCAAAAAAATCATAGTCGTGTGGGGTTGCAGAAAAAAATAAAACCAAAAAAATACATATTCTTCAAGTTTTTGCAAGAAAAAAATACCTTGATTGATGTTGATTGCACGCAAAAAAAGCTCCTGTTTGTTGCAACTTGGTTGTCGATTTTGGGTTGCAACTTTGTTGCAAAAAAACTTATGGTTGGTTATTTTCTCCCACAGGATGCAAACATGCTTGATGTGTTTGTCCCAAGGGCACGACAGGAGTTTGATTTGATAGAAGCAGCACACCAATTTTACCTTGATTATGCAAAAATGGCTGGATTCAGTGTGAGAACCATGAGGACTAGTAAAGAGACTAAACACTGGGTTTGCAACCGTCAGGGTTTTATGAAGCCAGGCAAGGAAAATGAGGAACCACAGACTGATAAAAGATCGATGAGAATTGGTTGCCCAGCATATGCTAAAGTGAAGGAGGACAAAAAACGCAAAATCTGGTACTTCGACAGAATCAGGGAAGCACACAACCATAAACTTCAGCCGTCAGCCAGGATGGTTAGATATATGCATGCTCATAAGCAGAGGGAAGCTGCTATGGATGACTTGTTTGCAATCATGTCAAGGAGTGGCGTGCCAAACCAGGCTGCGATGAATGTGATGTCAGAATTGTATGGAGGACGTCAAAACTGGCCATTCACAAAGAAGGACATCCAAAACATGTAAGTCATATGTCAGATGACAAAAGTCATACTTTGTTATTTTTGGTTATTTGGTATATGATTGCAAGCCTGGGTAGTGTGTGATTGCAAAACAGCAGGGTCGTAAGTGATTGCAAAAACTATTTTTTGTGTGTGTTTGCAAAAACTGCTGGTTTATTTCTGTGACTGCA
Organism: Cenchrus americanus; assembly: GCA_947561735.1. Lineage (NCBI taxonomy): Eukaryota > Viridiplantae > Streptophyta > Magnoliopsida > Poales > Poaceae > Cenchrus > Cenchrus americanus. The sequence goes on from OX387240.1 coordinate 202,886,985, forward strand.
AAAAGAAAAAAAGAACTGAACCAGTGTGTGATTGCAACTATTTGGCGTGCGTGATTGCAACCAGGAGTTATGTGTGGTTGCAAAAACCTGACTGTGTCTGTGTGGTTGAAAAGCTACTTGGCTATTTGGTATATGATTGCAAGCCTGGGTAGTGTGTGATTGCAAAAACTATTTTTTGTGTGTGTTTGCAAAAACTGCTGGTTTATTTCTATGACTACAAAAAGAAAAAAAGAATTGAACCAGTGTGTGATTGCAACTATTTGTGCGCGTGATTGCAACTATTTGTGCGCGTGATTGCAACCAGGAGTTTTGTGTGGTTGCAAAAACCTGACTGTGTCTGTGTGGTTGAAAAGCTACTTGGCTATTTGGTATATGATTGCAAGCCTGGGTAGTGTGTGATTGCAAAAAAACAGCAGGTTCGTTTGTGACTTGAAACCCTATTTTTCTGTGTGACATTGCAAACACAGATGGTTATGTTTTAAGATTGCAAAAAAACAAGAACAGGACAAGTGTGTGATTACAACTATTTGGCGTGCGTGATTGCAACAAGATGTTATATGTGGTTGCAAACCCCCTGACTGTCTGTGTGGTTGAAATTGCAAGCCTGGGGTAGTGTGTGATTGCAAAAACTATTTTGTGTGTGTGTGATTGCAACTATTTTACGTGTGTGATTGCTACCAGAAGTTATCTGTGGTTGCAAAACCTGACTGTGTCTGTGTGGTTGAAATCTACTTGGTTATTTGGTATATGATTGCAAGCTTGAGTAGTGTGTGATTGCAAAAAAACAGCAGGTTCATTTGTGATTGATTGCAAAACCTATTTTGTGTGGTTAAGATGTTTTTTCATTCACTTGTGGTGCAGGAAAGCTGGGCAGACGCGAGAGGACAGGGATGGGGACATTGAGAAGTTATTCCAGTTTTTTAGGGAGTGTAAGCAGAACAATGAAGCATTCTACTGGGATGTTGATTTTGACCCAAAGACGAAAGTGCGAAGAAGCATTTTTTGGAGCCATGCAAGTCAGCGTGCAAAATACGTGGATTTTGGAGACGTCATCACTTTTGACACTACCCACAAAACTAACAGCAAGAAAATGCCACTAGCGATGTTTGTCGGATGCAGCAACAATCTGAAAAATGTGTCGTTTGGGCAAGCGCTTCTTCGAGATGAGACAACTGACACTTTCAGATGGTTCTTCGAGTCGTTCAAAAGTTGCATGGGCAGCAGGCAGCCTTTTGTGATTCTAACAGGTGCATATTTTGAGGGGAGGGAGGGGGTATATTCTGATTTTTTTCTATAATCATATTGCAAAAAAATGATTGCTGTCAAAAAAAGCAACTGTAGAGTGTAGTGTGGTTGCAACGTTTGCAACATTAAACTCTATTTTTTGGTTGCAACCATCGTATGTTTTGGATTGCAAAAACATTTTATTCACAGGAAAAAAAGTGATTTTTAAATTTGATGTTTTTGCAGATGAAGATGCAGCAATGAGGGAGGCAATAAAAATTGTGTTTGATAAATCACAACACAGAAATTGCCGGTGGCACATAATAAGGATGTGGGATTATGAACTCGAGGAGTTGTACAAGGTGCACAAGGACAAAAATCTGAAGGAAAAGCTGGAGTCTCTGATAAATTATCCTCTGGGTCCTACACAGTTTGAGGTAGAGTGGAGGAAGCTAGTGGATGAATGTGGCATAGGGGAACACCCAGCGACTGTAGCATTGTGGCAGAAAAGGAAAAGATGGATTGCAGCATATTTTAAGGGCATGTACTACGGGAGAATGACTTCAACCCAGAGATCTGAGAGCCAGAACAGAGTATTGAAAGATGGATATGTTGGCAGTGTGACAACATTGCATATGTTTGCAAAGAGGGTGATTGACTCTGTTCAGCACACAGACCACATGGATGCTGGGGAGTCGCACTACTCACAGGTATTCTGAAACTGCAACCCCAACACCCCCCACCCCCACCATTTTTTTGTGATTCCAAACCTAGCCAAGTGTACACATGGTTTGCAACGCGTGATAATTTTGCAAACTAATGCTTAATGTGATTGCACAAAAGGTGGTTTTGTGATTGCGAAAAAACAGAACACTGTGATTATGAGAAAAAAAAAGAACTGAACCAGTGTGTGATTGCAACTATTTGGCGTGCGTGATTGCAACCAGGAGTTATGTGTGGTTGCAAAAACCTGACTGTGTCTGTGTGGTTGAAAAGCTCCTTGGCTATTTGGTATATGATTGCAAGCCTGGGTAGTGTGTGATTGCAAAAACTATTTGGTATATGATTTGCCAAAAATTGTGTGAATTGCAACCTATGATTGCCAAAACCTGTTAGTTCAGTGATTTCAACACACTGGTTAATGTGTAATTGCAAAAAAAAACTATGTCCGTTGTAAAACCACTGATTTGTGTGTGATTGCAAAGCCTGATAGTTTTTAAATGCAAAACATGTTAATTTGTGGATTTGCAAAAAACATGTTTAGTTTGTCTGCTTGCCTCTGGGGGAAAAGGTTATGTATGATTGGAGCATGTTAATTGTGTGTTTTTGCAACCTTTGATTAAAAAACCCGCAATTAAATTTTTTTTGTTAGTGATTTCACAACTTGATTTTTGTGAATACAATATAGTCGATGTGCTTGCATCTGCAAAAAAATAAAAAAATGTATTAAGTACAAACTGTTGAATGAGCCTGTGACTGTTTGCAACAACGTGTTACATGTGATTGCATCGTGATATGTCTGTGGTTGCAAAAAAATGTAATGATGAAACCGAAATTCAAAATTCTGATGTGCAGGCCGAGGTTGTCAGGGCATGCAAATCACGGTTTGATGAGCAGCTCAGTAGGATGTACACGCGGGCTGTGTATAATGAATACAAGAGGGAATATGCTAACAGTACAGCGTTTGTGATTGAGCCTGATCCAGATGTTGAATGCGGTTACTTGGTGAAGCAAGAAAAAGGAACAGAAGTGTTCTGTTGGGCACAACACACATTCAAGGTGCTAGCTGACAAAAAAGAGGGTATATATAAATGCAAATGCATGCAATGGGAGCACATAGGGTTGTTTTGCATGCACATGATCAAAGCATTCACCCACCTGCAAGTACAGAGCATACCAGAGAAGTACATTATGTGGCGCTACACACGTAATGCAAGATCTGTAGTTCCATGGGACAGGCACGATGTTCGGGTTGCGACTCATGCTGACACAGAGCAAACGAGAATGTCGAAGCTGCTGCCCAAGTTAATGTGCCTGGGTAGAGCAGGAAGCAAATTTGACTGTGCTTATGCTGAGACTGACAGGCACATCGACATGATAACTCCTGGTATTGAGCTTCTACAAACAGTAGAGAGTGCTGCTTGTGAGATGGAAAGTGGTGATTTGCATGAAAATGGGGATAACGAGATGGGTCTAGTTTGTGTCCGACCAACAGATGAAAGTGGTGACGCCACTGTGGAAACTGCTATGAATCCTAGTAACCCTGCCACACCAAAAACAAACCGTGTGCCTAGTTCGGCAACTACCCTGGGCGGTGTGATAGTGACTGAACCACCCGTGTCTAGCACAAAAGGTAGGAAGCCTGTCAGCGCAGCAAAATCCTCCAAAAACAGTTTGATAGCTGATAATCCTTACAACACATACAGTGGAGGTAAAGGTGTGAAGGAGTGCCAAACCTGTCATGTTAGGGGGCACTACAGCACAACATGCCCCCAAAACCCAAACCGAAGCAAAGTAGCAGAAAACAAAGCCAAAAAAAGAGGTCCAAAAGCTGAAGATTGGGCTCAAAAAAAAAGAGGCCACCCAAGAGTAAAAAACGGACAAAACGGGGATCAGGAAGGGCAAAGTGAAGCGGATGAAACATAACAATCTGAGTGCAGTGTAGTTGTGCAGCAGTCGTAAGCACATGGTGCAATTGCTCGAATCAGAAGAGCGACCTCGCGCAATGTTGACTACAAGGATGACTATGAATCTGAATGAATCCAATATAATTTATCCAATAGCTAGCGTCTGTGATTGCAACTGTGATTACAACTACTGAAAACACTGTTTTTGCAGCCCCCAATGAATGTGTGTGATTGCAACATAGGTGCGTGTGTGGTTCGCTACTGCTGCTTACGTGTTTGAAAAAAAGAAAAAACTGCTGCATGACGCTGTCAGATTGCGACTAGGTTAGTGTTTGCTTGATGTGGTTGCAACCAGGTGAAAATACGGTTGATTGCAAAATAAGTTACAGTGTGGCTGCAACCACTGATGTGCTGCGATTGCAAAAAAACAGTTGCTAAACCAATCATGTGCGTGATTGCAACCTTGTCGCAGTGTGATTGCACCCTTAGCGCAGTGTGATTGCAAAAACAAAAACAGTTGCAAAAATAGGATGTGACTACGATTGCAAAAAACAGTTGCAAAAAAACAGGTAAAAAGTGCGATTGCAAAAATCCAGTTCAAAAAAAAAGCTCCAGCCATGACACTGTCAGATTGCGACTAGGTTGGTGTTTGCTTGATGTAGTTGCAACCTGGTGACAATACAGGTGATTGCAACATCCTTTACAGTGTGGTTGCAACCACTGATGTGTTGTGATTGCAAAAAAAAGACAGTTGCAAAACCAGCATGTGGGTGATTGCAACTTTGCCGCAGTGTGATTGCAACCTTATAGCAGTGTGTTTGCGATTGAAAAAAACAGTTGCAAAAACAGGTAAAAAAAGTACGATTGCAAAAACCAGTTCAAAAAAAGCTCCGTCTCATGACACTGCCAGATTGCGACTAGGTTAGTGTTTGCTTGATGTGGTTGCAACCAGATGAAAATACGGTTGATTGCAAAATAAGTTACAGTGTGGCTGTAACCACTGATGTGCTGTGATTGCAAAAAAACAGTTGCTAAACCAATCATGTGCGTGATTGCAACCTTGTCGCAGTGTGATTGCACCCTTAGCGCAGTGTGATCGCAAAAAAAAGTTGCAAAAACAGCATGTGACTGCGATTGCAAAAAAACAGTTGCAAAAAAATAGGTAAAAAGTGCGATTGCAAAAAGCCAGTTCAAAAAAAGCTCCAGCCATGACACTATCAGATTGCAACTAGTTTGGTGTTTGCTTGATGTAGTTGCAACCTGGTGACAATACAGGTGATTGCAACATCCTTTACAGTGTGGTTGCAACCACTGATGTGTTGTGATTGCAAAAAAAGACAGTTGCAAAACCAGCATGTGGGTGATTGCAACTTTGCCGCAGTGTGATTGCAACCTTATAGCAGTGTGTTTGCGATTGAAAAAAAAACAGTTGCAAAAACAAGTAAAAAAAGTGTGATTGCAAAAAACCAGTTCAAAAAAAGATCCATGTCATGACACTGTCAGATTGCGACTAGGTTGGTATTTGCTTGATGTTGTTGCAACCTGGTGAAAATACGAGTGATTGCAAAACAACTTAAAGTGCGGTTGCAACCGCTGATGTGCTGCGATTGCAAAAATGCAACCTGGTGAAAATACATGTGATTGCAATATAAGTTAAAAGTGTGGTTGCAACCACTGATGTGTTGCGATTGCAAAAAAAAGCAATTGCAAAAAATAGCGTGTGACTGCGATTGCAAAAAAATGGTAAAAGTGCGATTGCAAAAACCAAGTTCAAAAAGCTCCATGCCATGACACTGTCAGATTGCGACTAAGTTGGTGTTTGCCTGATGTGGTTGCAACCTGGTAAAATACACGTGATTGCAACATCCTTTACAGTGTGGTTGCAACCACTGATGTGCTGCGATTGCAAAAAAACAGTTGCAAAACCAAAATGTGGGTGATTGCAACCTTGTCGCAGTGTGATTGCATCCTTATAGCAGTGTGATTGCGATTGCAAAAAACAGGTAAAAAGTGCGATTGCAATAAACCAGTTCAAAAAAGCTCCATGTCATGACACTGTCAGATTGCGACTAGGTTAATATTTGCTTGATGTGGTTGCAACCTGGTGAAAATACGGGTGATTGCAAAAATAAGTTAAAGAGTGGTTGCAAACACTGATGTGTTGCGATTGCAAAAAAAGCTGTTGCTAAAACAAGCATGTGCGTGATTGCAACATTGTCGCGTGTGGGTGATTGCAACCTTATCGCAAGTGTGATTGCAACCTTATAGCAGTTTGATTGCAAAAAAAAGTTGCAAAAACAGCATGTGATTGGGATTGCAAAAAAACAATTGCAAAAACATGTAAAAAGTGTGATTGCAAAAAACCAATTTAAAAAAGCTCCATGTCATGACACTATCAGATTGCGACTAGGTTAGTGTTTGCTTGATGTGGTTGCAACCTGATGAAAATACGGGTGATTGCAAAATAAGTTACAGTGTGGTTGCAACCACTGATGTGCTACGATTGCAAAAAAAGGTTGTTGCTAAAAACAAGCATGTGCGTGATTGCAACCTTATCGCAGTGTGTTTTGCAGAAAAAAAAGTTGCAAAAAAACAGCATGTGACTGCGATTGCAAAAACAAACAGTTGCAAAAAAACAGGTAAAGTGTGATTGCAGTGTGGTTGCAACCACTGATGTGTTGCGATTGCTAAAAAACCCAGTTGCAAAAACCAGCATGTGCGTAATTGCAACCTTGTCGCATGTGTGTGATTGCAAATTTTATCGCAGTGTGATTGCAAAACAGGTAAAAGTGCGATTGCGAAAAAACGCTCCATGCCGCAGAAAAAAGAAGGTGCAAAAAAACATTGCCGAGTTCCAATTCACAAATTCAAACAAAAAAAAGACGTAAAGTTGCACACATCACAGGAGAGAGTATTTTCAGACTGCCACGCATAACATGTCGCGTACAACCAAGATAAAACACACAAATACAACATGTTTTTTATCCCACTGATCATAAAAGTTCACAGACTGGCTGCTGTCATCTTCGAGATCAAGACGACATCCCCCAATTTTGTACTTGTCCAGCATTGCAGGGAGATCAGCCTGATTGAGGGGGTGGAAGATTTGATAGTGCAGCATCTCACATCTGTATATGATGCCGTTGAACTGCAGCAGCATAAAAACACACATAAAAAATAGTCATTTTAACAGTACAGTCAAAAAACGCACATACAGAAAACATAAAAAACAGAGAAAAAGATGTAAAAAATGGATCAGTTCACATCACGCATTACTGGGTTGATTTCCTCCGTCAGCTTGTTCCCGTCATAGTACTCCATGTACTTCCAGACAAAAAACAGAGAATCATTGGGGCCGGCTTGCTTGGGGGCTTCGGTGAAAGGCTTCCTCCACCCACTGACTCTGGGCAGTTTGAAGTTGGACACCTTCTGGAAAGCTGCATCTATGATTGGAATTTTTGCAAACACATGCTTGTGACGTTCTACAGGATCCGTGCATTTCATGAAGGAGTCGTTCGAGTCCAGCACATCAATGCGATTATGCATGAAGTTGAAACAATACACAAAGTAATGTCCTGCATCTTGGATAGGGACAAAGATCTGGTGCAAAAAAACAAGAGTGCAGGAAACAAAAATGATTAGTGTATTGATTCCATCTAGTGTTGATGTGTGATTGCAACTTCATTTGTGATTGCAAACTACTCAAAAAAAATTATAATGAAAAAAGGTTGCAGATTATGATTTTGCAATTGCAACTTTGAAAAAAAAAGGTTACAAAAAAAACAGACTATATTGGGAAAAAAGATATCTGCTAACCAGTTTTGCTCTTGACAGATCATAGTTTATTCACTCGGTCATCAGGTGGTTCCAAACAACTTCGAATTGTTCTGTCTTGGATTTATCCTCATTGAGAACTGCGTTGCAACTGTCAACGTTCCACTGCACACATGGGGGAAAAAGCCCATTGAAAAAACTAGTTCAGTCACAACAAGACCTACAAAAACAGTATTAAAAAACGAACAGTTGAAAACAAAAAAAGGCTTACATAGAAACCATTCGTGACAAACACCCTGTACCCGAACGAATCAAGCTTGTGCACAACGTCATCATGTCGCATGCACTGCACCAGGAAATCGATCAGGCAAGACTCTCCCAGCTTGTCATTTGAGAAACTTTCAGTAAGTTGTTGTTCAGTAAATTCAACCAGAATGCCAAACTCCAGTAAAGTCCTCCTACACCAAAAAAATGCAAAATGAAAAAATGTGATGCAAAACTTTTCCGGTGGTTGCAACACCTGTGTGTGATACTTCCAAAAACACAGTGTATGGTTGCAAAAACCCGCTTGTTAACTGTGATTGCAACTCCTGGGGGCAAAAAACAACATGTGCTCAGTAAAAACATCTGATTGGACCCCTGATTTTTGTGAGTGGTTGCGAAACAACTTAAATATGTGATTGCAAAAACATGCAACCAGGAAAAAAAGGATTACATAGTAACTGTGTGTGATTGAAAAAAAGCTGTGGGTGCAACCTGTTTAAAATGGAAAAAAAGGGATAGTGGTTTGTTTTAACGAATTGTGTGTATGTTTGCAAACAAGGGTACAATGCAAAAAAATGCAACTCCTACTTGCTTATATTTGCAACTAGGTTGACAACATGTGATTGCAAATTGGTCTGTGTGAGTGGTTGCAAAAAAAAATCCTGAATGTGTGATTGCAATAGTGTACAAATTGCAAAACTGGGAGTGTAACAGTTGCAATGCTAGTATGAAAACAATTGCAACATGAAAAATATGCAGTAAAATAAGAAACATACTGTTGAAGCTCAGGTTCAGATATGATCTTCTGCCTCAGATAAACAGCCTTGGAAACAGGTATGTCGGGGCGCTTGCGATTAATCTGGAACGGAGATACGACCTCAGCAGGCCTCCTTATCACTCTGTCACCTAGACGCTTGAAAATCAGCCTCTGAACCTTGTCATAATCGACGAGACCTTCAGACACTTGTCTTGTGAAAGACGGATCGGTGGGGTCAAATTAGCAATGTCATCCTGAGACTCCGGAGGAAACTCAATATCGTCAGCTGATGAGGGGGATGCTGCCTGCATAGGTGCCTCCACAGATTCCAACACAACACTAGCTTCCTGGTGGAGAAATTCTAACTTTTTCTCATAATCACTGCGCTTCTTAGCGTACGCCTTTGACAGTTGCATCTCCACCTGCTTGTTTATCTTTGAAACAGAGGGCTCCTTCTGTAGAGCAGCAATGTTCGCGTCTAGTTTTTTCTGGATTTCTGCTATGATCTTCTTCTCCTTCTCTTCAGCATTCTTGTCAGCTGCAGCCTTTTTCTTCAACTCAAGCTTCTTTGTAGCACCGAGATTTCTCTTGTTATCGGCCTTAGCCTTCTTCCTCCGAATTTCATCAACTGCATCTTTTTTGTTCTTCAAAAAATCATCGCTCTGGCTCTGAGGATCTTCAGTTGCTGCTTGCTTGCCTTTTGTGCTTCGGCCCTCTTCTTCGACTCGCCTTCTTCGGCTGCTACTTTCTTGGCTTTTTCAGCTTCAGCCTTCTTCCTCAGCATGGCTTGTTCTGTGATTGCAACAACGGAAAAAACTGTGACTACAAAAATGAAAGCATGTACTGTGTTTGCAAACTATTTTGTGTGTGTCATTAAAAAAAATGCAGGTTATTTGGTATAAAAATTGCAAAAAAAAAGCCTGAACAGTGTGTGTTTGCAACTATTTTGCGTGCGTGATTGCAACCAGAAGTTATTTGTGGTTGCACCATGGCTGGAGTCTGTGTGGTTGAAGTTGCTTGGTTATTTGGTTATTTATGATTGCAAGTCTAAGTAATGTGTAATTGCAACAGCAGGGTGAGTTGTGATTGCAAAAAAAGGCATGCATAGTGTTTTCGTTTTGCAACTACTTTTCTGTGTTTTCATTGCAAAAAAGATGGTAATTTTATGATTGCAAAAAAAGTCCTAGACCAGTGTGTGGTTGGAGACTATATTGTTACAAAACCTGTTGTTGCTTGTTCAGATGCAGCCATCTTCGAAGCTTCCACAACAGCAAGCTTTTTCTTCTGTTCTTCAGCTGCAGCCTTTTTCTTCTCTTCCTCGGCAGCCTTTTGCTTAGCTTCTGCTTCAGCTGCTGAGTGCATCCGATGTTGCAGTAAAAAAGTTATAATTGCAACTATAAGTGCAAACAAACTGCAATGTTAATAGTGTGTGGGTTACAACATGCTACTGCCTCAGCTGCAGCCTTTTCTTCTCTTCCTCGGCAGCCTTTTTCTTAGCTTCTGCTTCAACTGTTGAGTGCATCCGATGTTGCAGTAAAAAAAAGTTATAATTGCAACTATAAGTGCAAACAAACTGCAATGTTAATGGTGTGTGGGTTACAACCTGTTGTTGCCTCAGCTGCAGCCCTCTTCGAAGCTTCCTCTTCGGCGCTCTTACGCTAGCTTCGCTTCGTTCTTGAGTGCATCATATGTGGCAGTTAAAAAATAAGTTATAATTGCAACTATAAGTGCAAACAAACTGCAATGTTGGTGGTGTGTGGGTTACAACCTGCTGCTGCCTCAGCTGCGGCCCTCTTCAAAGCTTCCTCTTCAACAACCTTTTTCTTTTGTTCTTCTGCCTTTCAGTTTACTTCTGCTACAAGTTTCATAATTTATTGCAGTAAAAAAAGTCAAAGTTTCTGTTTTAGATAAAAAATAGCAAAAAAAGGAAACGAATTGCAACTGTAAGTGCAAACCCCCACTGAAAAAAATGTTGGTAAAAAATCACTGGGTTACAAATCTGCTGCTGCTTTCGCCCTCTCGTCTTCATCCTTCTTCCTCTGGTCGTTCTCCAACCTCTTCATCTCAACTTGTTTCATCCTCTCATCTTCCAACATCTTTTTCTCAGCCTCAGCCTTCTTCCTCTGTTCGTCTTTAGCTTTCTTCTTGGCTTCCTCGACTTCGGACTCTCTCTTCGAGGCTTCCTCTTCTTCAGCCTTTCTTCTCGCCTCCTCTACATTATTCTTCTCAGCCTCGGCATCTTTAAGTTTCTGTCTCCTCGCCTCCCTGTCGGTTCTCCTTGCATAAGTTCTAGTGCACTGTGTTATGGAAAAAAAGAGTGATTAGTTGTGGTTTAGCAAGTAAAAAAACAAAAAAGAAATAAAATAGAAAAGCAAAAAAGGATTGCAATTGTAAGTACAACCCAACTACAATGTTGGTTGTGTGTGGGTTACAACCTGCTGCTGCTGCTGAGGCTGAAGATGATGGAATTGAGGAAAAAAACAAACAAATCAAAATTGCAAAAAAGAAAAAACAGTGAAATGCTTATGATTGCTAGATTGAGTCACTAATTGCAACTTTCCCGTGCAATGTGACTCCTTCAAAAACACAGAGAGGATTACAACCTGGGTGTAGAAAAAAGAGCTTACATCAAAATGGTGGGGAGAGGGATATATTGAGGAAGCCGCCCTCTTTGCAACAGTATGTCTTGGCTCGCGCGGGTGCTCGTCTGCATTGTTCCCTGCGCGAGGAGGCGAATAAAAAAGTCCTTTCATCGACATTGGAAATGTTCCCGGAAAGATGTGGAGGGGCTGCAAAAATAAAGAGAAAAGAAGGATGGTGTGTAAGTAAAAATAAAATACAGATCCTTTAGACTAAATATAAAAAACATATATTCTTACTTCTATCGAGAATACCCTGTTCACTGTCATGTCCGTGAGGTGGTGTTTGCTGGGCGTTTCTGCTATCAACATCACCCTGTGCAGGGTTTTCAGCGTGCGCTGGGAGCATCGAAAACGCCATCATCCATGTCTGCCCCAGGAATGTCTTCCATACTTGATTCTGTTGCTGGTGCTGTTGTTAAACACAGAAATAGAGTGTGATTGCAAAAATGCTTTATTAGTATGTTTGCAACCTTGGGTGTGCATGATTGCAAAAAGTACTGATTACATGTAATTGCAAAATAATAATAATAATATGTGTTTGCAAAAACCAGCTCATACTTACTGATTGCAAAAAACTGCAGTTTTTTTACATGTGATTGAAACTACGGTTTACATGTGATTGCAACAAATTAGTGTGTGTGTGTTTGCAAAAAAACACAGTTTGGTTTCTCTTGCAGCAGAAAAAAAGGTGATATGATATGTATGTTTGCAAAAAAGGTTGTGTGTGTGATTGCATCTTTTGCTTACATGTGGTAGCAACATGATTGTGAAAAAATATATATAAAAAAAGACATACCAGTTGCTGGTTGGGTGACATTCGTAGCCTTCCTCCTGCGACCCTTGGAAGCTTGCTTGGCAGCTGCAGCATCCGCAAAGAAGCTTGTTCATGCTGCTGACGCACTCCTGATGAGCTGACGCCATAAGATCACGTGACCTTGTTGCATACTCAGAAGCCTTCCTTGCATACTCCTGTGCACGTTTAGTGCTTTTGTCAAACTCCTTCAAGATAGCCAGCGCGTCTTCCTTCCTGCTCCTTCCAACTAAATCAGAAATGTGCTGGCTAAATGCAGTGCACAAACTTGGGTACTCGTAGTAAACAGGAGGGGAACTGCTGTGGGGCCCATGACCGCCAGGATCATGGAAGGTGCTAGGCCCAGGAGCAGACTTGGCGGCAGCCCCTGCTACAGCGGTGGATGCGCTAGCCCCAGCAGCAAATGTAGCAGCAGCGGCGGCTAATGGGGCGCGAGGTCCTGCTTGCAGGTTGGGCGGCACACCGCCCGCAAGACCTTCTTCAACATCTGCATCTTGGGCAGGTCCAAATCTGGGGAGGGGTAGTACTGTCAAAGACCCCACAGAGGCGCCATAGCACGTGTCCGTAATACTTTTCAGCTGCAAGTAAATTAAAAAAACGACATGGAAAAAGCGAATATTAACAAAAATGACAAAATTGCAAAAATCATAGTTGGAGTAAAAAAACAGTGGTGACATTTGCAAAAAAACATAAGAAAAAAGAAAAGTGTGATTGCAAAAAAACAAACCCTGAGATGTCCAAACTCAACATTGTCGCCAGCGACATCCCCCCTGCGGTCCTCGTTGAGTATAGCTTGAATCATCTTCGAGGCCAGGAAAGAGCACCGGGGGATGCAAAAGGGGCTTGTCTGGAATCCGTGCTGCAAGTTGTCGACGTATAACATCTGCAAAAAAAATTACGAAAAAAATAAAAACACTGATGAAGCAAAAAACTAATTGCAAAAAAAACTTCTGGCAATGCCAGATTGCAACAGTGAAAACATATGATTGCAACAACAATATGTACATAGTTGAAAAAAAAGCAATGAAACAAAAAATAGGAAAAAATGGATGTCTGACATGAGCTTACCACTAGAAAGATAGTGCATCCGCTAATGGGTGCATTGATGCTTTTCTGAGCGTAGTCCAACTTGTATAAGCGAGCAGCAACGCTGAGCTTGTCAACAACTGTCTTGCACCAATTCCTAGTGCCAATGTTTTGAATATCCTGGGTATATCTCACATCATCAAGCCTGATCTTGGTGTCAGTGTTCGAGGACAGCAAACACTGGAAAGCAGCCATGAAAAAAGCTCTTAGGCCAAGTTCCCTAGTCAATGAACGGTTCTTCAGTCCAGCAGTTATATGTTTCACCGTAATGCCCTTCCTGGAGTTGTAAGAAGGGCCAACAATCTGTAAGCCAAGCCGATCGCGCTCAGCACGGGCATCTGCATCAGACATTGGGAGCGAGTCACCTCCAACATTTGGAATCTGCATGGCACACCACACAGCGTGATGGCTGACATTGATCTCTTTGCCGCCACCAATATCAAGCTTCATTGTCTCTGGATTGAACTTCCGCATCAGGCAGCTGCTCACGTCCCTCTTAAGGTAGTTGGGCTTGAAATTCAGAAGACCCCCGAAACCTTTTGCGACTACTTGACCTTTAAGATCATTTGGTAAAGCATTGAGAAGCTTTATAAAACTCGCAGGGGAGCATCGCATAGATTGTGGCTTGAATTTGCCCTTATCACCATCGCCAACAGCGGCCAGGGCGGCATCATCGCCGCCAGCAGCTCCATCATCATGTCCAGAGCCTTCGCCGTCAGGGGCGAAATCTTTGTCATGCTCTTCTTCATCTTCTTGGTCTTCAGCAGTGCTAGCCAGTGGCGGAGTTGGCAACCTGAGCCTTTTCTGCCTCTCACGGAGTCTTTGTAATTCTTCTGCCTTCCTCTTCTCAGACAATCGAGGAGAGGATCGAGTATTTTGGCCACCTTGTTGTTCACCTTGCTGACCGCCTTGCTCCATTGTAAAAAGTATAACAACTGAAATAAAAATATATGAACATAAACAATCATTGAAAAAAGCTTGAAACCTACATGGAACAACTGCTAGTGTTAAAATGAAAACCAAAATGCAACCTCTACCAAAAAATACAAATTGCAAACTCATGTGAAATAAAGTTGCGACAAAAAATAACACAATTGCTACATCTACATATGCACAGTTTGCAACTTCTGTAATAGGGCAATTGCAACTCCTATAAAAACCAGTAACAAAAACTGCTAATGCTACTAAAAAATGGTTTAATACTAGACAAAGTTGCAACTCCTGTAATGCAAATACTTGCAACCTATAAAAAAATAGGATACAGTTCTTACAATAACAAACTGCTACACAAATGTATACGTAAAAAGTTCCTGTGTACTACGATGATTACAACTTCTGCTGTGATTATGGTTGCAACTCCTACAATTAACCGGTTGCAAAAAAACGCTACGAAAAAGATACAGCGCCTACAAAAACAGTATTGTTGTGTCTGCTTGACCGGTTGCAACTTCAGAGATAGGGCGATTGCAACTTCTGTAATACGGCGGTTGCTAACAATGAATCAATCAAAGCCCTTGGCTGAAAAAAGTAAAAAATGATACGCGCATGCGATTTTTTACACCTAGCCGCGTGTGCTCAAACTACCACATCTAATGAATGTAAAAACGCAAAAATAAAATCAGCAAAAAACCTAACAAAAAAGTAGCAGCAATATCATCTGAATGAACAACAAAAAAATCATTCACCGGGGGTCTATGGGGGGAATCCGTCAAAACCATGAATAATCACGTAGCCGCATATAACCGCACTGGAGGAAAAAATACCAGAGCAATTGGAAAAAGGCGCGATAGGTCGGACAGTATACCTGCAAAAAGCGAAAGCTACGAGGATGTGTTTGTGAACGCGGTGGAGAATCGCCGCTGGGGGCTCTCCCGCCTCCCGCCTCACCACAGTCGCCACGGGTTCGCCCCCCCTCGCCGCAAAGAAGGAGGAGGACGACGGGAACGCAGCGCAGTGGAGAGAGGGCGATGAAGCAGATGCGGGCGGGAAAAGGGGCGAAGGTGCGGGTCGTCGCGAGCGGAGGTGATTCGCACTCGGAATCCCGACGAGCTCTCACCTTCTCGAAGGCGATCGCTCCGCTTCAAGCCGACGAGAAATCCACTGCGCCTCTCTTCGCCGGCGAGCGCTGAAGCGAAGAAGGCGAGGAAGTGGAGAGAGTGGTAACAGGTCAGGGGAATTGAATGAGAGGGTGACGGGGAGGAGTTTGTAATATGCGGGCCCCCGGTGGGTGGTTAACGCTTGAGAAGTGGGGTGCGGTTGTCACGGAGGATAATGGAGCGGGGGTGCGGTTGCCGCGGTCGGTTCCGCGCCCCGCGCCCCCCACCAGGCCCGCGCGCCCTGTTAAAGAAGCCTGGTTGGCTTGGGATGGTTCGGCTAGTTGGGCCTGGGTGCATTCGCACCCAGGTGCATAATATATATACAGTATAACTTAACTTTGTCAATAAAAATGCAAGTTGATCATTATCAAATCCCCTCTTTAACTTCTAAAAGATATATAAGATTTGGTTTCTCTTCTCGGATCATATTTGGATATATTTGTAAACTTTTGGGCACTATTTATCTGAAACAAACGAGCTTCATTCATGCATTCTGAAAACATCAATCTTTATAAGTTGTGATGCAATCAATTAGTTATCTGAAACAAACGAGCTATACATATTAACTCATGCATGAGGTGAAAGTAACTAACTTGTGCAACCCAGTTTTTATACTCATAGACCAAGCCAACATGAAAAGGACTCCAGAGAGTTGAGTAGGTCATTTCAGCTTAGAAAATAGGAGTGTCAATGTTAATTAAATTCGAATTCAATTCTATGCTGAAGTGAAGAAATAGGAGAATGAAACAATTCAGCGCATTTTGTTTTTCCTTTCTGGTCTCTCCTAGCATAATTTTAGTTTATCCTTTTATTTGAAAGACTGACTATATCAATGTGAACTAACTGTTTCACAGTGATCCAGTAAACTAACCGTGAAACCCCGGCTCAGTTTCTTGGAAAAATATAATATTCATATTTGTTTGATGCTCAAGCAGAAAGATTTTTCGAGTTTCCGTAAACTAACTGTTTTTTCTCTGCTACATACCCATTCAAATACGGGTGGTGCATATCAAGTGAAAACCTATATGCGAGACTAATTATCAACACACGAATGCGAATGCGAATGCAAATGCAAATGTGCATATTATTATGGCGATGCTTCTTCAGGAGCCGATAAGTTCAGGCGCAGCAAACAAAACGAAAAAACGTTCAGTCAGGAGCGGAGAAATGAACTGACCCTGAAGGTTCGCCAACTGGATCCTTCCCTCCCCTGCGACGGCCGCAGAGCTTGCACAGAGAGCTTCACGTACCAAGATGAGCAGAGTGCTTCCTTGCTTCCTTTAGGGAAATGGTGGTTGGTTGGTTGGTTGGCTGTGGCAAAAACCTTCAACAGTTGTGCCCCGGCGACCATTATATTTGTCATGGCACACATGAATTTTTCCTTTGGACAGTCCTGCATGCAAGCGGCAAGTGCCTAGAATCCATCCGCCCATACAAACTTACTCAACACGGCATTTTTGCATGAGTGTAGAGCTCTTCGGCTTTGTTCGCTTGGCTTATCACCACCAACAAAGAAAAGATTTTCTCTCGTAACAAATCAGCCACCAAGAAATGAAAGTAAAGAAGATTTTTCTCTCGCTTAAAACCAGCACCAACCATCGGTCACCAGGCAAACGAACAAGCGGCTTATAGATATTTGGGAGATAGACGATTGAAATCTTTTCTAGAGAACTGTTTCGAAAATGTGTTGATGC
The DNA here is from genome assembly GCA_947561735.1 of Cenchrus americanus. NCBI lineage: Eukaryota > Viridiplantae > Streptophyta > Magnoliopsida > Poales > Poaceae > Cenchrus > Cenchrus americanus. Next base: position 202,903,960 of record OX387240.1, read on the forward strand.
AAAGGCATGGAAAATAAGCACACAGGCCAATAATAATTGCACACACTTTGGCCATGTGTCCATATTCCTATACGAGTCAGGAATGTGAGCACTCTGCACCGTAGGGTCTCAATGTTTATCCTGCTTGGCACTTGACCAGAGGTGTCATGTATGATCCTCCTATAAAAACGATTTGTAGATGCGTTCTTTTTTCTAAGAGCAACCGAAAATACGACCTCTGCCAAGACATTTGGGTAAAAAGTTCAAAAAGTTTTGTTAACCACATTTCTACTAGGCATCAAGACATTTTTTTTTTGACAAAAATATTGCTCACAGGATTTCCACACGGACACAATTGACGAATGGGCGACAGAAAATGGGCCGTGTGCTGAGTACATTGAGCCCAATGGGCTAGTGAGTTGTGTGGACGGCCCGCGAGCCGGTGAATTCCCAATTTCCCATGCAGCCGCCCAGAATAATGGAGGACGACAATGAGAAATAGGCAAAATTTTGAAAGCATTCGTAACAACGACTGGAGCAAGCATACCTACACAGCGCATTGCCACAACGAACCACATGAGACTTGTAATTTTTTCAAAACACCATATAATCATTTTGTAAGAAACTGTGCGATAACAAGTGGAGTTTGAAATGCTACCTATTTTGAAGGGATAGTGTCAAATAATTTTCCCATGTGGTTCCCACAAGAACAAAATACTAGGAACAGATAAGGAGTTCATTGAACTGACAAAAGCTGGATCACCTGCAGAAAATGGCTACGATAGCATTGTTCTCTAAAAACATAACTGTCAGCTCACGGAGTGTGGAAGAGAATGATCATGGCAGAAGTTCAATGGAAGAAATAATAGGTTGCAAGTAATTCACAGCGAATATCTACTTGCAGAGCAATAATGCTGCCGTAAGTTGAACGACACATAAGCATGGAAACAATGAACTCAAATAAAAGGTGCTTCAACTCGACGGAGAGCAATCTGGAATAATGTTTTCTGGTTCAGAAGTCAGTTCAGGTTGCTCAATTCAATTCAATGACCAAGTTCCTTAAACATGCGGTCAACAGAACTGCTTAAGGTTACTGAGACCCTTGCCACCCTACTATTTGTCTTTGTTTTCCTCGGCTTCCTGCTCGTATCGGCGTTTGAACTTCGCAATCTGGCCAAGACTTTGAGCCATTTGACGCTTGGCCCTCATGTGGTACACTTTGCCGGTATGGTTCACCTTTGTCATCATGATATTGATCAACCTACCACTTTGCGTCACATATGAAATCCATTGCATTTGAGGATGTAGTCCCTTCCTCATCCTTACAGCCTAATCATAAAGTATTAGGTGATCAACAGGCAATAGGAACATAAAATTTCTTTATGCTGAACAATTTCTACCAGTTATCAGCTTTGACCACTACATATAAAAGAGATGCAATTAATAGAATTTTATTTGTCTACTGTTATGGACTGGTAGGTGGACAGACCGTGGCAATAATGTTGGCATGAGGGGAAATAGTGGCTAGCCATTACTAATAACCAATCCCATAGTTCTTTCTACAACAAGGAGTGCAAACAGATTTAAAATATCTGACTCTTCGTAGTTTTAAAGAAATGAACATAATCATCAAAGCAGTTACTATAACTGATTAGTCGGTCATTAATGAAAACTGTAAGCAAAGAACAGATTTGGCTCTATGAAATACTCCCTCCGTTCAACTATCCAAGGCCTATTTCAAAATTAAAAAATCCATTTATGCAAGGCCTATTTGTGTTTTTGCATTGAAAAACACTAAATCGACGCTTTGTCATCCGTGCGAGGCATAAATCTCTCTCACATGATTTTCGGGAGATTAATGACATGAGGGCCTTAATTCTCTTTACTTGGTCTTTGAGATATGTACAAATAGGCCTTGGATAAATGAATGGAGGGAGTAGAAACCGCCATTAGTATATCCGAAATTCCACCATAGGACTAAACGGCACAGTCACACTGATTATGTATCATCCCAACTCCCAAGTACCTTCAATCTGATGGTCTGATGTACGTGACATGACTGTTTATTTGGTCTACAAAATGGACGTGTAAATAGCTTTAAGTCGCCAGGTAGGCTGGTACCCTAATAGCTCTAAGTAAAGCACTGAAATATTAGAATTGCGTGACTTAAGCTAAGAAGTTACCATTATGAGAGAAAGCTGACATGATAACCAGACAATTTATCTTCACTGGTTATTTCAGTTTTGAATGGAGGCCATGTGAGGTAAATTATACCATTGCAAAAAAAAAAGGATTCCAAGGAAATTGGATTCAGAAGGAATTAAGGCAATGTACTGGTGTTAAAATGTGTTTTTTCTCGAACACGCAAGAGAACTGCGTATCAATATATTAAGAAGAAAAAGGGTATGAGAAACCCAAGGTAGAGCCAGGTTTTTTAAGGAAAAAAACTGAGCAGAAAAAAACCTACTAACTAGACTGACTAATCACCTGTTACAAAAAGGAAAAAGACCAGACCAAGCTACCAGATAGCCCTGATTTTCTTTTTTATAAGGAATACAAGTGACCTTATTTCTTAAAAGAAAATGCTGGGAACAAACAAGACAGCTTCTACTCTATTTTTAACATTTTACATGCCAATATTCAGACTTCTTAGCCAGCAAAGCTAATCAAATTCCTACAATAAATAATCAGAGCAGGCATTGCTCATAAGTTATTCACTTACAAGAGAGATCTCGATTAAAATATTAAAATTCCTACATAGGACTCACTAATTCAGAATACCAAATAATGGAACACGACTGTTTCCCTCTAAAATTCTGTTGAAAATATCTTAAATTTTGTAGCATAATATACACAATGCATGAGTTGATTTGAACAACCCCAAAAAATGATAAGTGATCCGGGTCCATCCCATGTTAACATGGAACTCTATGTAGAACCCTGTGATATTCTAAAAGCATTAGCAAAGCTAGTTAACTCTTTCTATGAAAGCAAATATAGCAGCAATCACAGCTTATTCAATTGGATGTTGTGCCAAATAGATCAGACACTAGACAGCAAGCATTGTGTGTTGAGTTGATGATCAGAAGTTTGCAATAGATTGGTGATATATCAGAGAAGATTCTGAACTCAATGAAGCTACAAGATAACAATACTGCCAAGATGATCCTGCTTCCTACACGCAGCGACAACCGAGCCGACTATAGTCGATTTTCATCTTTCAAGACCAACATTCATATTTGTTTGGCAGGGAAAATCTATAGCCATGAAAATAGCTAAATAGTTATATTACGAATACAAAGTTCATAGATTTGGTTACAACAATTCAGTAACCACTAACAAATCTCAAGTCGCAAAATATGGCTCTATAAGAAAATTGCAAGTTTGGCTACCCTGCCTTGAAAATTTTGTAACTTTAGCACTACAATACAGTTCCCGCAAAAAAAGCACTACAATATAGAATCAATCAGCCACCAAAATGATTGAGAAGCCAGGCTACCTAACACCCATAGGGTCACCAGACATTTTTTATATCAGGAATAATTAGTTCACGTGCCTTCGGAGAACTCATCACACCCCAACTGACAAAGAACATGGCCATAGGGTGGAAGTATCCTCCAGTCCCATACCTCCGACCAAACTTGCAACAAATACCAAGTTTATCAACAAGTTTTTCTAGAAGGGATCTCCCAGAGCTAACTTGAAGCAATCGGTGCGAACAAGAGAAAGAACTACCATTCGCTATACAAATCGAATCACGCAAAGATTTGGGCCATTTACCGGAAGGGAGGAATTGATCCGTGTCTGGACGAGCGGATCTCCACGCCGCGCCGCGCTGACCCGGCGCCTGTAGAGGGCGGAGGAGAGGAGATGGGCGAAGGCTTCGACGGGGTGGAGTACGCCCTGGTTGCCAGACCCCGGCGGTGAGAGCTCAAGGTGTGGCGACGGTAGAACAGGACAGAGGAAATCCCCAAAGCTCTCTCAGTTACTCAGTTTCCAGTTCTGCCCCTAGGTTTGGGAAGAATAAAACTATTTCAGAGGGGTATTTTGGTGAACTGACTAAAACCACGCTTGTAGCTGAAAGTCTGAAATCTCAAAGCAACCCGCAACCATTCGGCTTTGCTCGGAATCAGAAGATGCAACTGTCCCAAAAACACGAAATTTAAATCAGTCAAACAGTTTGTTGGTATGGGTTCATGAGAAGTTTTCAAAATAGAATGTGTGTATTTGGACAAGAGTAAACAAAATTTAGATCTGCTAGCGTCCGGATGTCCGATCCGATCATTTGTGTCATATGTTGAATGAAAATATTCTTGCTACAAGAGGCAATAATCGAGCATGTTGCAACATATTTTACAAATAAAATCTTTACACATCATGAGTGATGGACTTGCACACTTGGTGGAGGACTAGAGGGGTTGAGCAAAAGCAGCCGCACCTGCAAAGAGCACCTGATGGTGCAAGATCGGAGGTGAAGAAGGGAAAATCAAAAAAAAGAGAAAACATCAAACAATCCAAATCAAAATGCGACTTTACAAATTTTCTGAAACATCATCTCAGTTTTACTCTTGCAACATCAATATAAATACTAAATGACAAATCGTCTCCTCACCAATCTTCATGACGAAGACAATAGAATCTTCTTCTACGTCGAGCAAGATAGTATGTTTGGTCGGTGCTACTCAGTTCGCTAAGCATGTCATGCTCATTCTCCTCAGTGAGAAGAAATCTATGAGGGGGGAGGAGGGCTGCCCCACCGTTGAGCATGTGATTGAGAGACTGGTCGTGTGTAGCCCGACCGCATTGCTCGAGAGGTGGTGTTGGAGTGAGAGAAGAGAGAGGACAGAGATATGCAGATGGAATGAAGGCAGTAGAGAAAGCAGATGTTATTGGTGGGAGCAAGAAATGCATGCATGAGAAGAAAATGATATGACATGTGGGCTTGGGTACGGGAACATTCAATGCCCTCCAGATGACCGTATCTAATTAATATATGGATATATCATCTAATTTATTCTAAATAAACTTTATATTCTTCATAGATATGTATAACCTATTTTTTAGAAAGGTCAAAGTCAAGATCTTTAAGTTTTCAAAACTAATTGTAGCTCAACTACTAAGGTTCCTTGTAGTAAACTTTCTCAACGGTGTTTGAATTCTCGACTCATCATGGGTGCTCACATTTTTTCTTGATTTATTCCAAGATTTAACTAGTGCTATTTTTGAGTGGTAGACAATGTTCTCCTTGTCATATTGTTTGTCTATGAGTAATAACAATATTTTTTTGCACGTGTTAATGGTTTGATTGTATGTGTTATATGGTTCTCCCTAGAGAGGGCATGCAAAATTTAGGTTTATGTGAGCATTTGTGATAATTTATAAAAGAAAATTACAATATAAAAAATCTAGAAAAGAGACTAAGATAAACCTCGAGAATGCATTTTTCATAGATTTTTATTTGTGGGCACGGTGGCTCCATCTTTGGTAAGTGAAGCAGTCTTCAATAACAGTATGCTCTAAAAATAGCAAAATTTGTCATTTACCTTCGTAGATTAAAATAAAAATGTTACAGTAACTCATGCCACATACCTTTATGCTTAAATCTTGAATTGATAGTTCTCAAGTAAGGAAAAAACAAGCAAACCATGTAGTCATGGTCATAGTCAACAAAAATAAATAAATAAATCTAAGGTACTCTCATTGTTTTTAAAGATAAAGTGCAAGCAACACAAGTCATATTACTCAAATAAAATCAAGTTATAAGTTTTCAAAAATATTGATACAAACTCAACATAAATTTATTCTTTTGTGTAAATCAAGGCAGTAATCAGCTAAAAGTAAGTCACAAATTCATGCCAAAACTTATCAATAAAAAGTATTTTTACCTTCATCCTTTTCTATTTATCCTACTTTTCCAAATCCTTGATGGCTTTCATTATTTCATCTTGATGGCGATTGAACTTATTCCAAGTATCTTACATATGCCAGAACAACCCAAGGTGCACTTGCATCAATGGGATGTCACCTAAGTGGTTGTATTCTTCTTAGATGACACCATATATAGATGGTAATCACAGAATATTCACATATGCTTGTTGTCGGTGTTTTAGATAGGCAACTACCTCACGGAGTACCCGAAGTAGGTGTTCGTGGGGGGACTCGCCGAGACCTGGAACTCATGGTGAGACACGGGACACACGATTAGACAAGTTCGGGCCGCAATGTGTGTAATACCCTACGTTTGCGTGAGTATGAGTACACAAGATTGTTTTGGAGGGGTCCCTGCCTCACCTTATATATCTGGGAGGCAGGATTACAAGTCGGTCTGGGGATAGAGCCCTACTCGAGTACGTCTAGGAGTAGTATGGCAGCTACATGATCAGCTTTCCTACTCTAGCATGTCCTCGGAGTAGTCCTCGTAGGATACGCCGCCTTGTCCGTGTCCCACTGAGTAGTCCGGGTGGGCCGCGCCATGTTTGAATACCGTGGTCCATGTGTAGAGTAGTACCGGTCAAGACATCTATACAGGTCCTGGGCCCACGGGTGATGTGGGACCAGGGATGCCCATACGACAAACCCCCGAGTACTTTGTAGTTGAATGTGCAAGCTCGAGTAGTCTTGAAGGCTTCAACATCCAATTCCGGAGCGTCCCTAAGTTTCACAGGCCAAATCTTCAATAGTATTCGAGTCGCCACAAAGCTGGAAGGTACTCCAGCAGCTTCACGAGTAGTCTTAGAGCCTTCCCGAGTAGTTCCCAAGCGTCCCCGAGTTCTTCTCTTGAAAGTCTTCATTAGTACTCGTGTTGCTTTGTAGATCCATATGGAAAATGCGATTTGCGTAAAAATCGCATTCCATATGGAATGTAGCCCCTGAGCCTTAGGTTGAATTGAAGATCCAAGCTGAGGGTCAATCCAGAAATTCCGCAGTAGTAATCCCGAAAAATCTGGAGAAAAATTCCAAAGGACACGTGGTATGCAGCCCCCGAGCCTTGGGTCGAGTAGTTATTCTTGAGCCAAAGGTTCTCTTCGAGTGTGTCTATGACTCAGTTGACGTTATCAAATCCACTGGCTTGAGTTGTTGATCGAGCCCTCGAGATCAGGGCGCGGATCGTTGAGTTGGTGCTGACGCAGTCAAACCGTTTTGAAATGCCAACGGTTATTTCTCCGAAGAAGCCCAAGAGTCAGCACGACTGTTATAAATGAAGGGGTAACCCCTTAGGGTTTTCCACACTTGCGCATTTTGCCAAAGAAACTTCCACTGCTGTCGCCGCGCAAACCCTAGATCCAATCCTCTCCAGCCCCAAGCCTTATGTGAATGAAGAGGGCACCATCTTCGTCGATGCTCGAGAGGAAAGCCATGAGGGGAAAGGTCGTAGTGCCATCCGTGCCGGAGCCAAGGGCGCCGAAGCCAACAGATTGGCACAAGTTGAAGATGAAGACAGAGGACATCCAGGCACTGGTGGATGGAGGATTCCTCCGCCAGCAACTGGTAGATCGATGGAACACCGCCGCCGGAAACCGCCACGTCATGGAGAAGAACCCCGACGAGATCTCGCAGTTCGCGCCGTTCTGCGAGAGGGGTCTGGCTCTCCCGACGTCCGACTTCTTCAGGGGAGTGCTGCATCACTGGGATTTGGAGCACACACACTTAAACCCCAACAGTATGTTCCATCTCTCAGTTTATGTGCATTTTTGCGAAGCTTTTGTGGGGGTGAAGCCGCATTGGGGACTGTTTCGGAAGATCGTCCGCCTCAAACCCCAGCCATCAATCACCAACCCAGCAGTAGTCGGAGGGGCTGGCCTCCAGATGCGAGAGAAGATGGACAACATGTACCTCAAGTACGAGCTCGTCGCCTCCAACACAGACTGGAAGAACCGATGGTTCTACTGCGCCAACCATGCCCCACAAGTCCCAAAGATCACCATGAGGCCCCGGTCCACAGCGAGAAGTGGAACGCGGAGCCCACCACCGACGAGTGCTGCCAGATCCCGGTGCTGCAAGCCCGGATCAAGAAGCTCCAAGAACTCGGGCTCACCACCGAGAGGGTCGCCTTCTTGTTCATGAAGCACCGGATCCAACCCTGGATGAAGCGGGAGAAACTAGGGTTCGAGTACTGCGTAGTCTCAGACCCATCCCGCTTCACCGCTGAAGAAATTTCGGACAAAGTCATCATCGAGCGGTTGAAGAAGATCTTCAAGACTTGGCGCGGACTTGGACCGGAGGTAGTCGAGTACTCGGCAGAAAGACCGCCTAAGCCGGTGAGTAGTTGTTTATAGTACTCGAGCATATGGACTAGTAGTCGAGTACTAATAATCTTGTCTTTGCCCTTTCATAGTGTCGGGGACAGCCATAAGGGTCCCCTAAATAACCAGGGGAAACCCGCTTAAAACTCACAAAAAAGAAAATCACAGATCAGCTCACGTGCCTAAAACACGTGCACGACACGATCACGCCCCTGGTGGCCACCGCGGCCCGCCAGGGCAGCACAACGGAACGCCCCCTCGCTCGAGGGCTACACGCCCCCTCGGGCTGGGTCCGCCCCGCTCGAGGGCCGAACACCCCCTCGGGCCGGTCCGCCCCGCTCGAGGACCGAACGCCCCCTCGGGCGGGGGTCCGCCTCGCTCGAGGGCTACGCTTCCTCGGGCGAGGTCCGCCTCGCTCGAGGGCCCCCCTCGCGCACGTCGCCCCCGCTCCTGCTCACGCATGTGGGCGTTTAATGCTCTAACACCACAGGACGCACTCCATGACCCTGACGCGCCTGGGAATCACGCCCCGACGCTATTCCACCGACTCCCTGGGGAAGGCCATCCCCGCCACTGTGTAACACTGTGTGGTGAGGCCGGTGTCAGCACCGTGACACTGTGCCGCCTGCTTCTGTACGGCTAACGCGCCGAGCCCTCGAAGGGGGGGCGGCGGAACCCTCGAATGCTTTTCCCGTGACTACACAGGGCTGCGCCGTGACGTCGGGCCGATGGGAGCGGCCATCCCCGTCATTGTCGGTCCTGTGCGGCCATCCCCGCCACTGCAGCGCCACGCCGGGCGCTGCGACGACATCCCCGACGCTGTTGGAGCGCACGGGGACGAGACATCGCCATGCCTGCCACTGTGCCTCGTACGGACCCCCGTTGACGGCACCCTCGAACCAGCCCGCGGGCGGCGGCCGGACAGCCAACCTCTACGCCACTACCCTCGAAGTCGTCCCTGTACGGGCACAGGACACGCCACGACACCCTGATAGGAGCGGGATTCGCCAGGACGATCGTCAACTCTGTGGCACTACTCGCCACACGTCCACACGTAGGAGAATAGTGCGGCACGCATGTAAACTGCTCCCTCCTTGGCCTATAAAAGGAGAGGCAGTCCCCCAGCCGCAGGGGACGCGACGACGGATAGCGATCACACACACGCTTCCCGTCTTTGCCACGATATTGGCACTTGCCTCAATCAATACCTCTGGGACTTGGAGGCCAGGCCTCCTCTCCCACCACGCTTGTAGCCCTCCTCTACGAGCACCACGTTGCAAAGCAATATAGTGCCCTGAGCACACCACTGCTAGACGTACGGCCCCGGCCGGAACCATGATAAAACCCAGTGTCATTAGTTGCTAGCACCGGCCCATCGAGAGGCAGATCTCATCGCTCATTACTAGTTAGTGTCGGGACTACATTCCGCACCGACAGTTGGCGTGCCAGGTAGGGGTACCGCACTGAAGATCAGCCCCCACTAGCCCTCTCGATGGTGATTCGCACCGAGTACCGCGGCCAAAGGTATTCCATGGGCAACTCGGACCCCCTCCCAGCCGGATTCGAAATCCGGTTCGGGAGCCTGAACTTTCAGGCCACAGGGAACGGCTACTTTATGTGCATCACCAACCGCGATGAACTCCGTGCGCGGCGGCAAACCGGGCCAGCCCGGTCCCCGTCGCACCTGCCGCTGGGGCACCAACGCCCGCCGGCCACGGATGTTGCGGGCCCCTCGGCGCCTCGACGCCATCGACGCTTCGGTCGGCGCTCTCGACGGCGCGAATGGAGCGCCGACGGCCGCGCGCGTCGCCTCGCGGCGCGACGCACCCACCGGCGAGACGACGGCCGCTCCATGGGGGAGCGCTCGGTTTCGGGACCGCGGTTCCCCCTCGGCCCGCACGGTGCTACGACGACGCCACATCGCCTCCGCCAACACCGACGCGGCGGCGCACGGGGTTCGCCCCCGGCCGCCATGTTCCGGCCGGGGACCCCGGCGCCTCCGCCGCCGACGAGTCGTCCTGCGGCTCCGCCAGCGAGCTGCCGCCCGCCACTTCGCACGGGTACGCGGAGTGGGACTTCTCCAGCGTGCCTGACCCGGTGATGCTCCGGTGGTTTCTCGACGCCACGGACTACTGGTTCGGCTACTCCGACAACTCCAGCCCCGGGAGCTACGATCCCACGCGGGAATGCTTCGTCGTACTCGCCAACGACCAAGCAAACGCCGCGAGCGCGGCAGAAGCCGGCGACGGAGAGGTTCCCCCGGTCCGAGAACTGGATCGCGCCAGGGTGCGGGGCCAAGCGTGCCTCCACCCTCGCCACCGAGGGGGCCGACATCAACGCGCAACTGTCTCAAGCGCGCGAGCTCGAAGCCAAGCTTGCGAAGGAGTACCGTGCGGTGCGGATGCTTCGAGCCTCCATCGCCGGGGAAGCCTCCGCGCGCGCGGAGAACGCGCGTGCGAGCTGGGCAGGCAGGCCCGCGACCGCATCAACGTCGACTTCGATGTCAACAACCCGAACACGCCCCCACGAGCGAGCCAGAAGCTCGTCGCCGCCGCGACACAGCTACGAGCCATGCCCGCTCCATCAACACCCGAGGCGCGAAACCTGCACTGCGAGGCGCATGCGCTCATCGAGCAAGCGACCGTGCAGCAGGCTGAGAGCTCGGCGTCCCGCATTCGCCAACAGGGGAGCGTGCGGGACAACGGGGCGCGCAAGGCCCTGAAGCGTCAGTACACACGGGCGGCGCGGTGGAGCGGCCCGCCAACCCAGGGCGCACACCGGTCAGGGAGCGGATCCTTGACACGCGCGGGCAAGCCCAAGACGGTGACGCTCGCAACGTCATCAACGCCCGGCGGACGGGCAACACGGAGACACGGGCAGTGGTGGGCTGCCACCCCCGACGGGGTGGGCGCTACAACAGCCGAGAGAACCGCTCGCCGATGCCGGAGCCCCCGGGAACCCGTGTGTTCAGCCGGGAGATCCGCACGGCGAGCTTTCCTCAACGCTTCCGCCAGCCCACGTCGATCGACAAGTACACGGGGGAGACGGCCCCTCGCGTATGGCTCAACGACTACCGCCAGGCATGTCAGCTGGGCGGAGCCACCACCGACGAGGTCATCATCCGCAACCTGCCATTGCACCTCGCTGACTCGGCGCGAACATGGCTCGAGCACCTGCCGGCCAGCCAGATTCATAACTGGGATGATCTGGTCCGCACCTTCGTGGGGAACTTCCAGGGCACATATGTGCGCCCTGGAAACTCCTGGGATCTGCGTGCATGCACCCAGAAGCCCGACAAGTCGCTCCGGGACTTCATACGGCGCTTCTCCAAGCGCTGCACGGAGCTCCCGAGTGTGGCCCAGTCCGAAATCGTGCACGCCTTCCTTGAGGGCACCACCTGCCGGGACCTCGTGCGCGAGCTCGGGCGCAACCCGCCGGTCGACTCGAACGAGTTGTTCGACATCGCCACCAGCTTCGCCTCCGGCGAGGAGGCGGTGGGGGCGATCTTCGACGGGAAGAAGGGCAAGCGCGTGGACGACGCGCCCGCGGAGGGCAGCAAGTCCAAGGAGCCCCAGCAGAAGCACAAGCGGGGCAAGAAAGAGAATAAGCCGCGCCGCGAGGCGCGCGAGCAGGGGCGCGACGAAGCCCTTGCTATTGACCCAGCTCGACGGGGCCCTCTAGTGGCCCCTCGAGGCCCTAGGGTGTTCGACGACATGCTGAAGAAGCCTTGTCCGTACCACAAGACGCCGGTCAACCACACCCACGAGTAGTGCGACTTGCTCAAGAGATACTACAGCCGCGCCACCGCGAACGACGGCGAGGCCAAGAAGGATGGGGGTGACGGCGACGCCGGCGGCTTCCCCGCAGTGGAGAACGTCTTCCTGATCTTTGGGGGGCCGACCGTCGACATGTCCAATAGCCAGCGCAAGCGGGAGCGGCACAAGGTCCTCACCGCGGAGAAGGCTCCTCCCTCCTTCCTCGACTGGTCAGAGGACGCCATCGCCTTCAGCCGCGAGGATCACCCGAACCGCATCCCCAACCCGGGCCAGTACCCGCTGGTGGTCGACCCGGTCATCGGGAACGCGCGGTTCTCGAAGGTGCTGATGGATGGAGGCAACAACTTCAACATCCTCTACGCGCACACTCTGCGCCTATTGGGGATCGGGTTGGACCAGCTGCGGCCCAGCACGACGCCGTTCCATGGCGTCACGCCGGGCGAGCGCGTCCAGCCCCTCGGGTAGATCGATCTGCCAGTCTGGTTCGGCACGCCAAACAACTTCCGCAAGGAGATGCTCACCTTTGAGGTGGTGGGGTTCAGGGGCGCGTACCACGCCATCCTTGGGCGACCGTGCTACGCCAAGTTCATGGTGATCCCGAACTACACCTACCTCAAGATGAAGATGTCGGGGCCCAAAGGTGTCATCACCGTGGGCTCATCAATCGAGCATGCATTCGACTGTGATGTCGAGTGCGTGGAGCACGCGGAGGCACTGGCGCTGGATGAAGCGCTCGTGGCGAACCTGGAGAAGCTGGTCAACGAGGACCTCGACTCCACCGCCAAGCACGCCGGCAGCTTCGAGGCTGCTGAGCAGACCAAAGAGGTGCCCCTCGACCCTGCTGCCCCCGAGGGCAAGGCATTGAGGGTCAGTTCCACCTAGACCCAAAATAGGAAGTGGTGCTCATCGACTTCCTCCGCGCCACTGCCGACATCTTCGCGTGGAGCCCCTCGGATATGCCAGGCATCCCGAGGGAGGTCGCCGAGCACTCCCTTGACATCCTACCTCACTCCCGCACCGTGCAACAACGGCTGCGCCGCTTCGATGAGGAGCGGCGCCGGGCGATCGGAGTGGAGCTGTGGAAGCTCTTCGAGGCCGGGTTCATCAAGGAGGTGTTCCACCCTACGTGGCTAGCTAACCCTGTATTAGTGAAGAAAAAGAATGGGAAGTGGCAGATGTGTGTAGATTATACTAGTTTAAATAAAGCATGTCCTAAAGTTCCTTTTCCTTTGCCACGAATCGATCAAATCGTTGACTCGACCGCGGGGTGTGAGCTCTTATGCTTCCTTGACGCATATTCTGGGTACCACCAAATAAAAATGAAGGAGTCCGACCAGCTCACGACTTCGTTCATCACGCCGTTCGGGATGTATTGCTACGTAACAATGTCGTTCGGTCTCCGAAATGCGGGCGCTACATACCAGCGATGTATGCAGCACGTTTTCGGAGATCACATCGGGCGGACCATTGAGGCATACGTAGACGATATAGTCGTGAAGATCAGGAAGGCGGGCGACCTGGTTGATGACCTCCGCATCGCGTTCGGCTGCCTACGGGACAACAGGGTGAAATTGAACCCCGAAAAATGCGTCTTCGGCGTGCCGCGAGGCATGCTATTGGGGTACATTGTCTCCCAGCGCTGCATCGAGGCCAACCCCGAAAAGGTTGCAGCCCTCGAGCGAATGGGTCCGATTCGAGATCTCAAGGGGGTCCAAAAGGTATTGGGGTGCCTTGCCGCCTTGAGCCGCTTCATTTCGAGGCTCGGCTAGAAGGGCTTGCCCCTCTACCGGCTCCTGAAGAAACACGAGCGCTTCTCCTGGACCGTCAAGGCCCAGGAGGCGCTTGACAAGTTGAAGGCGACGCTCGCCCACGCCCCGGTCCTAACGCCGCCTCAGCGAGCCCCTGTACCTCTACGTCACCGCAACCACTCAGGTGGTCAGCGCCGTCATCGTGGTAGAGCGTACGGAGGAGGGGCACGCCCTACCAGTCCAGCGGCCGGTATACTACATCAGCGAGGTACTGTCCGAGACCAAGGCGCGCTATCCGCAGGTCCAGAAGCTGCTCTACGCAGTGGTCCTTGCGCGGCGTAAGCTCCGCCACTACTTCGAGGCTCACCCGGTCTGTAACGCCCGCGTTTTTAGCTCTAAATAAATCACCTAATAAATCATGCGTGTTTTCAAAAAACTGACCCGCCGAGCTCAATTACCATTCGAACCCTAGCCACTGTTTTTTTCCCTCTCTCCCCGGCGTGCGTGCCGCGAATTCCGCCGGCACCGCACCTCGGCCGCACCCCTGCGCGCCTTCCCAACGTCGCGGTCGGCAACCGGCCGGGAATCCCGCGCACGCCGCGGTCCCGATGCCCGGTCCACCTCGCCATCACCGCCGTCCCGGAGAATGCGCCGACGCCCGGAAAACCGAGAAAAACCCCGCAAAACCCTTCCCAACTTTCCCTAACAATTTTCCAAGATTTTCTAAAAACCGTTTCCCTATTTTCTTTTCTTTTCTTTCTTTATTTTCCTTCCATTTCTTTTCTTTTCTGCCTTTTCTTTTCTTTCCTCCCTTTTTTCCTTTTCTTCTTTCTTTTTTTCCTCCTTCCTTCTTTTCCTTTCCTCTCCTTCTTCTCTCTCCCTCCCCTTCCTTCTCCTTCCTCCCGCTCGGCCAGAGCCTGCGCCCGACCGGCGCCCTGACAGGGGTTGACCCTGGGCCCGCGGCCTACCGCGCCGTGCCGGCCAGCCGCGCCGGGCCCGCGCAGGGCCGGCGCACGCCACCTGCGCCGCCCTCCCCCTCCTCCCCCGCCGCGCACGGCAGACGGCCGGCGACCGCCATTAAAGGCGAGCTCGCCGGACACGCCACCGTGTCGCCCTTCCTCCTTCCCGAGCCCTGCACGACGTGTCCCATCACACAGCACGCAGACCCACCGCGGTCGTCAGCCACAGCCCCGCCGGAAATCGTCAATGGCGAGATTTTTCCCCACCACCATTGACGACCCTAGAAGCTCCTCGAGCTCGGCCGCCGAACCGCCATTCGCCGCCTATAAAAGGAGCCGGCCGCCCACCGGGCCGCCGCACCGCACCAAGACCACCGCCCCTTGCCTGAGCTTTAGAGCATCGCCGCCCCCTAGCGCCGCCGCCTCCCTCGGTGTGCCGCCGCCGATCCACCTCCTCAAGCCGGCCCAAGCCAAGGTGAGCACGGTAGTGACAAGCCCTCGCTCCCCTCATTCCTTTCCCCCTGCCCCCGCCGCCGTCGGCCCCGGAGGACGCCGCCCGGCCGCCGGACCGAGGCCCCCGCGGCTGCCCTCCCCCTGCCTCTGTCTGTCGCGAGGTAGGGGATGAAGGGGGGCTGTTTAGCCAAAAACCCCCTGTCCCTTTCCCCATTCCCCCACCGAGCCCTTTATCCTATTTTATTTCCTCTCCTTTTCTTCCCAAATAGCCCCTAAGACTAGTAATTAACTACTGTTAAGCCCTAAGTAATTTACAAACAGGCCCTAACCCAAATTATATTGTCATTAATAGAAATTACCCATAGGTCCTTAATACCTATAACCCCTCCTTAAACTAGCCTTTCATACACGCCCTTTTAATTCCGGTTGAGCCCCAAATAATACCGCACCCCGCCGAACCAACCCCCTTTCCTAGGGCTTATATATACCCCTCCTCCGCTCACTTCCCCCTCCCCGAGCTCGGTCGGAAACATGTGTGCTAATACTGCTTGCTTGCTTGTGTGTGCGCTATAGCCGACGGAGTAGACGGAGGAAGGTACCCCGAGCCAGAGATCGAAGCCGACTACTGCGAGCAGGAGCCCGAGGTCCCGAACGCCGAGCCGGCACTCCCCGAAGACTTCGAAGACGGCAAGTTCACCCTCATCCTTTGATGCATGCTTTTGTCCTAGTTTTATAAATATAACCCTATACCCGTTTTATAAATTGCATATTGTTTTACTACAAAAACATGGTAGGATAGCCACCCTTGATTGCCACGATTGAACCTTGTTTTGGCCAGAATGCTTGCTTTAAAATGTGTGAGTGCTTTCAAAATGTGTGAGTGCTTTAAAAACGAAAAGGGGATATGTTTGGGAAATGAGTAAAGAATTGGGTAGACGGGATGGACGTGTGTGTCAGGAGTATGGGTGAGCTCGTACCTGTGTGGTTGAGCATGTTGGGAGTTGTCCATCTTGTCGGTTAAGGACCGGGTTGCGTGACATCTCACCTGACCCAAATCATCGTACAACCACTCGACCGTTGTATGTGGCAACGGCTTAGCATAAACCCCACTAGTTAATCTACTTGCCATCTGGTGTGCGGGTGAGCGGTGGGGAGACCAAGGAGCGGGGGTACGCTCCGTGTGAGGTACGCCCCGGTTATGTGGTATAATCCCTTGGGTGCTTCCGTGGTGGCTCGTAGTGTTAGCTAAGGTGGGTAATGGCTTTGATAGGATCCGTACCGGCACTGAGGTGTCCGTGTGACGGTACCCTACTTGTGGGTAAAGATGTACAACCTCTCGCAGTGTCAAACCTATTCGAATAGCCGTGTCCACGGTATTGGACGAGTCACGGTGTGGTCACAAAAACTAGTGTTTGGGATGGGATGTTTTCTGGCGTGAGTTGTTTTCTGGGTGAAGTGTGTGGCTGTGTGCCCGGGCTACGACGGGAAGTTCGGTAGTTCCACAGTGGCTTTTCCTAAAACATTTGAGTTAATTGGGTTATGAAAATGATTTGCGAAAACCTTTTTGAAATGAACCCCTGCATGTGTAAGTTTGCAAAATGAACCTTAACCTGATCCTTGTTATACCTTATGCATGGTTCTGCTTATAAGCCCCTCCGTGGGTGGGGTTGGATTTGCCGAGTACATATGTGCTCACCCTTGTTTTACTAACTATTTTACGAGAGGAGGATCCCGATTACATTCCGAAGACGTTAAGTAGGTCATTGCCCTACACCCAACCGTGCTCGTGTTCCCGTGGCCCTACCGAGAGCTTCCATGGTGTGGTACTCTGAGGAGGCTATGGAAGCCTTTGCCATTGTAGTGTGGTCGTTAGCGTTTGTGTTGTTCCTCGTAGCGTTGGCACTACCGTGCCCTCTGTGTCGCCGTGATGTAAAAGACTGATTCCACCTGTTGTAATAAATGTGTGACCAGCCTCCTGGGACTCGGTATTTGTGTCACATTTGGTCACCTCTCGATGAGGGGACGCTTCGGTGGTATCGTAGCCGTAGGTTGGCCGTAGGACATGACCCCTAGGATATGAGACCTCCTCTGGCCCTCTCTAACCTTTCCTTTGCTAAGCTCACCTTTTCCCAAATCCTTACCTTGATTCTTGCCTGTTTCCAGATGCCTAACCTCGAGTGGAACGGAGGAATTTGCCCCGTCCAGCCTGGCCTCCCTAACCTGTTGCTACTCAGCCTAGAGCGCGTCGGAGTAAGGGATCCGCCAGAGTTCGTCTACCGGGAGTACGAACGCTTCGGCACCCTTCGGTGTAAGCTGCTGATCTTCGTGGGAAGAAGCACGCTTTACCCCGACATAGAGCCATGGTTCGTCTCTGCCACTGGGTTTCGCTTTGCCGACACCTACCCCAAGGCTGCTCGGAAGGCCCTGCGACAGCTACGAGTGGTTTATAGACAACACCTCCGAAGGACTCCAATGGGATTCTTTCCACCCTCCGGAGGAAGAGGACGCTCGTGGATTGATCGCATGAGAGGTCTAGAACGAGAAGAAGAAGATTTAGAAGAGGCAGTTTCCCACCTATCCATATACCTCAGAGGCCTAGACCACCTTTATCAAGAGCAAGCCCAGCAACTGAAGCAGCAGATCGACAGAGCGGAAAGAGCAGAGCAGAGGATAGAACTAGAAAGGGTGAAGACAACCATAGCAGAAGTTGAGCTGCACAACATGAGGCAAGACTACTTCAGGGAAAAGGAACGATCAGAGATGTTCCACAAACAGCTATGGATGAACTAAAGGAGCGAAGAAGCAGAGATGAAGGAGCCAGAGCAGAAGAAGATGAAACCGAAGAAACCCGCTGGGACAAAGGGACCCAGACTGAGGATGAGATACTGGAGCAAGATCTTCCACTAAAGAAGCGCCGTATCCAGCTAGAGGAAGAGTCGCCATGAGGATAAGACTAGGGTGTTAGGCTAGAAGTTGAGTCCTAGTAATAATAAGTGTACCCCGAAGAATGTACCCCAACCTTCCTACTAAATAAAGTTATCCATCCCTTGTACCCCACCACAACCTGTTCAACTCTACCTTTGTTTTCAGATGGCGGAGGATGGATGGACCCAAGGCGTATGCCGGGGAGGAGCCCCGGTTTTGCTCGCCCGCTCATCAACTCCCCGGAGCGCCTCGTATCACCGAGCGCCCTAGGTACTACGAAACAGGGGAGTACGAGCAACTCGGTACTCTCCGCCGTAGAGTGGTCCTCTCCGTCGCTAGAAGCAACCGCCACACCAAGATCGAGCCGTGGCGCGTAACCGCCACCGGATTTCGACACCCGGACACCTATCCTTTGGCCCCTCGAAAAGCCCTCCGCTACCCGTGCCGAATCTACGAGGAACACCTCGTCCCCACACCAATGAGGTACTTCCCTCCCGCCATCGAACCCCGCTTGGCAAGCCCGCATGAGGAACCCGGAACGACGTCGCCACCAAGAAGACCCGCTGTACCACGTAGTCGCCTACCTTGTCTCCCTGGACAAGCTCTTTGATGACCAGGCCAGGCACTTGAGGGAGCAGATCAGCCGGGCCGAGCAAGCTGAAGTCACAGTGCGGATGCACCAAGTCCGAGTGGCTCAAGCTGAAGCAAGGACCGCAGCCGCCATAAGCAGTGAAGCCGTTGCCCAGGAAAGCCTCAGGAGAATCCAGGACCAACGCATGCAAGAATGGACCCACGGCGGAACACCTGTTCCAGCCATTGGAGAAGCTCAAGTCCTGCTGGGAACACCCCTAGTAGGATGGGGAGGAACCATAGAAGTTCCACCAGCACCACCAGCAGTCACCGAACCCCCAACAGCTACCCCTGAAGCCGCGGCGCAGCCGCAGGAAAACGGTAACCCCGAAGGCGGGAATGACGACGAGCTGCTCATCCCGCTGGAAGAACACTCGACCCCAGAAGACAGCTCCCCTCGCGGGTAGTGTGCCCCAAGACCCAGGGAATGAAGCCGTACTGGTCCAAGTCGCGCCCTTAGTCCTTAGTCGTGTAATGTGTCCGCGTAGTCGGGATGTATCCTCCTCGCTGGTTTGTAATAAAAACTTGTTTGTGCCTGCTTGATTGCTATGTGCTTGTTGTGTGCTTACCGGCAGAATAAACCCTGCCTTTTCAAAAAGAAATCCGTTATAATCCACTTAAACATCACATAAAACTAGATCTCTTAGAAACCCGCTTCTTTACAGATGGTTTCCGGGCGCCCGTCGGACCCACCGATCGGACGCCGAGGGATCGCAAGCCGACGGAGGGAGCGTCTCCACGACCGGGAGGTTAACCGGAATGAAGAAGGAGGAGAGAACGTGGTCCCGCCACCGCCAACCCCTCCCCGTTGACCGGGCCCAAGTCTTAGCCAACCGGACCGTCCCGATGGAGGCTATCTTCAATGCCATCAACCGCCCAAGACCCCGTGCTATGAGCATGAATGAGAAGCCGATCGAGTTCCTCGCGACCAAGCCGCCCACCTTTAGCGGGTCGGTGAATCCTTTGGACGCCGACGATTGGCCGAGAGCCATCCCGAGGGAACCGGAGCCCCTCCACCGCGAGGACCATGACAAGGTTCTCTCCCTGGCGCTCACCGACCACCGGACAGCCCTAGCCTCGGTGGGGAGAATTACCGCGCCGCGCCCAAGGATCCCTCCGCCATCACATGGGATGAATTCGTGGAGGAGTTCCGCCGCTACCACATCCCGGAGGCCACACCGAAGCGGAAGGCGGACGAGTTCCGCGAACTCCGCCAAGGCAACATGTCCGTGGAGGAATACACGTACCGGCTCATAGAGCCGGCACGCTATGCCCCCGAGGAGGTGGATAAAGACTCCAAAAAGCAAGAGATGTTCAAGAAGGGGCTGACTCCGGAACTGAGGACACTACTGACTCCTCAGATTTACCCGGACTTTAATACCCTCATGAACATGGCGATCCTCACGGAAAGAGCAAGGGCCGAGGAAAAGAAGGAAAACAAGCGCAAGTTCATGGAGCACAAGGCCAAGCAGCAAGAGCGGACCCAGAGGCCGAGAAACTTTGGACACCCCATGTCCAGGTTCCAAGCTCCTATGCAGTACAGGACCCAATCCCAAGCCACGAGCTCACAAGCCCCCAGAGGCCAGTTCAAGCCCTCCTACGCCCGCAGTGCCATGAAGCCCCCACGAGAACAACACCGACCGTATCACTACCAACAACAACAACAACAACCTCCCGAGTGTGTTTCAACTGCCGAGAAACTGGGCACTTCATCGCCAACTGCCCCTATGCTAAAAAGCCAGCCACCACCACTTACTCCAACTCGGTGAACGGGCCAAGGCCACTTGCGTTAGGAGCCAACCGCATGCCAGTGCGCAGCAACAACAACTTCGGCAACAACACCAGGAACCAGCAGATGAGGCAGCCCCCGCAGTCGTATGGACGCGCCTGGGTGAATCACATCAATGCGCAGGAGGCACAAGAAGCACAAGGCGTAGTACTCGGTGAGTTCCCCGGTCGCCCCGCTTTGGCTACCATACTGTTCGATTCGGGAGCATCGCACTCATTCATATCCTCAAGCTTTGTGGAGAAGCATAGCATACCCACAGTACTACTCAAAGCACCCCTAATAACTCGAACGCCCGGAGGTGACATTAAGTGTCAACTGGGATGCCCCGGGTAAGGATTATTTTAAGTGGGGTAGAGTTCTTAGCGGACTCGGTAGTACCGAAATCCAAGGGGATAGACGTGATCCTTGGTATGGACCGGTTAAGCCAAGCACCATGGCCTCATAAGCCGCGCCGATAAAGTAGTGCACCCGACCAACCCGGACGGGATACAAGTGACTCCGCCACACCCGGGGACACAGGCCGGATATAATGGTTTTCAACATAGAAGCCAAGTCCATAGAAGATGTCCCGCAGTACGAGAATACCCGCATGTGTTCCCCGAAGAACTCCCCGGAATGCCACCGCACAGGATATAGAGTTCGTAATCGACCTTATCCCTGGAACCTCTCCCATAGCCAAGAGACCCTATAGAATGGCAGCCCCTGAGTTGGCAGAATTGAAGAAGCAACCAGCGCAGCTCCGCCGAAGTGGGGTTCATCGGACCAAGCTCATCACCATGGGGAGCCCCAGTGCTTTTCGTGGAGAAGAAGGATAAGAGCATGAGGATGTGCGTGGACTATCGCTCGCTGAACGAGGTCACTATTAAAAACAAGTACCCTCTTCCCGCAATAGATGACCCGTTTGACCAACCGAAGGGAGCCAAGTATTTCTCGAAGGTGGATCTAAGATCGTGGTATCACCAACTCAAGATTAGGGAGAGTGACATCCCCAAGACCGCCTTTGTCACTCGCTACGGGCAATATGAGTTCACGGTGATGTCCTTTGGACTAACCAATGCACCAGCATACTTCATGAACCTCATGAATAAGGTGTTCATGGAAGAGCTGGACAAGTTTGTCGTGGTCTTCATTGACGACATACTTGTTTATTCCAAGAGCGTGGAGGAGCACGAACAACATCTTCGAGTGGTACTGGGAAAATTGAGGGCACACAAGCTATACGCCAAGTTCAGCAAGTGTGAATTTTGGCTAGAGAAGATATCCTTCCTTGGGCACATTCTGACTGCAGAAGGAGTAGCTGTAGACCCAGGGAAAGTTGAGACAGTCTCCAACTGGCAGCAACCCACCAACGTAAGTGAGATCAGGAGTTTCCTAGGTTTAGCCGGGTACTACCGGAGATTTATCGAGGGATTCTCCAAGATCGCCCGCCCATGACAGAGCTGCTCAAGAAAGAGAAGAATTTAACTGGACCGAGGCCTGTGAGAGAAGTTTCCAAGAATTGAAGAAGAGGTTGACCACAGCCCCCAAAGGTGCGACCCCCGCCGTACATCCAACGGGACTTTGTCGTGTATTGCGACGCCTCCCGACAAGGGTTGGGATGTGTTCTCATGCAAGATGGGAAGGTAGTGGCATATGCCTCCCGTCAGCTCAAACCCCATGAGCAGAACTATCCCACCCACGATCTGGAGTTTGCAGCCGTAGTGCATGCCCTGAAGATCTGGAGACACTATCTGATCGGGAACAAGTGTGAAATCTACACAGACCACAAGAGTCTAAAGTACATCTTCACCCAGCCCGACCTAAACCTAAGGCAGAGAAGATGGCTAGAGCTGGTCAAGGACTACAACCTGTAGATTCACTACCACCCGGGGAAGGCCAATGTAGTAGCAGATGCCCTAAGCCGGAAAACCTACGAGAAGGCAGCACCCAAGAGTGCTCAGTTGCAAGAGGAGATGGCTCGGCTCAACGTACACATCGTTCCCCAAGGCTACATCCGCCAGCTGAGTGTTCAGCCTACCCTAGAAGAGAAGATCCGGAAGGCCCAAGAAGCCGACGAAAATCTGATGAGGATCCGCAAGCATACCGGAGAGAACAAGGCCCCTGACTTCAGGGTAGATGGCCAAGGCACCCTGTGGTACAAAAATAGGATATGCGTGCCCGAAGGTGGAGATTTTCGACAGACCATCATGGATGAGGCACACAACTCAGCATATTCCATTCACCCGGGATCCACCAAGATGTACATGGACTTAAAGCAGAAGTACTGGTGGAATGGGATGAAGGCAGACATTGCACGATTCGTCGCCCACTGTGACACTTGTCAGAGGATCAAAGCTGAACATCAGAAGCCAGCAGGACTGTTACAACCTTTACCAATCCCAGTATGGAAGTGGGACGAGATAGGTATGGACTTCGTAGTAGGGTTGCCAAGGACTCAGAAGGGACATGACTCCATATGGGTGATCATGGACCGACTCACTAAAGTCGCTCACTTTCTACCCGTACGGACCACATATGGTGGAGAGAAGTTGGCAAAACTCTACATAGAAAACATAGTGAAGCTGCATGGAGTGCCCAGCAGAATAGTCTCAGACAGAGGGACCCAGTTCACTTCTAGGTTCTGGAAAAGCCTGCACAAAGCCATGGGCACCAAGCTAGACTTCGCCTCGCCGTACCACCCCCGCACGTACGGCGGTACCGAAAGGGTGAATCAAATTTTGGAAGATATGTTGAGAGCCTGCGTTCTCACCTACGGCAAGGATTGGGAGCAGAGCCGGCCATACGCAGAATTTTCCTACAACAACGGCTACCAAGAAAGTCTGGGAATGTCGCCATTCGAAGCACTATACGGGAGAAAATGTAGGACACCCCTGATGTGGTCAGAGGTAGGAGAGCGTGCCCTGGTGGGGCCCGCACTTATAAAGGAAGCCGAGGAGCGAGTAGCTGATATCCGAGAAAAGTTGAAAGCTGCCCAGTCCCGACAAAAGAGCTACGCAGACAAGAAGAGGCGTGAAGCGAGCTTCAATCCAGGAGACTTCGTCTACCTCAAGGTTTCACCCATCCGGGGAACTCGGAGATTTCAAGTACACGGGAAGTTGGCCCCTCGGTACATCGGCCCGTATAAAGTGCTCAAGAGAGTCGGAGCAGTAGCATATCGGCTGGAGCTACCCGAGGAAATGTCAGATATACACCCAGTATTCCACATCTCTCAGCTACGCCGATGTTTGAAGGTCCTGGAAGAAAAGCGAGTACCGGTGGAGACCATCGATCTACAGCCAGACCTTAGGTACCAGGAGGTGCCCGTCAAGATCTTAGACACTGTGGTCAAGCGGACAAGAACGATCGAAGTACGGGTGTGCAGAGTCCAATGGAGTAGGCACGGGGTGGAAGAAGCTACGTGGGAACGAGAGGATGCACTGAGGAAGGAATTTCCCCACCTATTTGAGACTTAGCCGAATCTCGAGGACGAGATTCATTTTAAGTGTGGTAGGTTTGTAACGCCCGCGTTTTTAGCTCTAAATAAATCACCTAATAAATCATGCGTGTTTTCAAAACTGACCCGCCGAGCTCAATTACCATTCGAACCCTAGCCACTGTTTTTTCCCTCTCTCCCCGGCGCGCGTGCCGCGAATTCCGCCGGCACCGCACCTCGGCCGCACCCCTGCGCGCCTTCCCAACGTCGTGGTCGGCCACCGGCCGGGAATCCCGCGCACGCCGCGGTCCCGATGCCCGGTCCACCTCGCCATCACCGCCGTCCCGGAGAATGCGCCGACGCCCGGAAAACCGAGAAAAACCCCGCAAAACCCTTCCCAACTTTCCCTAACAATTTTCCAAGATTTTCTAAAAACCCTTTCCCTATTTTCTTTTCTTTCTTTATTTTCCTTCCATTTCTTTTCTTTTCTACCTTTTCTTTTCTTTCCTCCCTTTTTCCTTTTCTTCTTTCTTTTTTTTCCTCCTTCCTTCTTTTCCTTTCCTCTCCTTCTTCTCTCTCCCTCCCCTTCCTCCTCCTTCCTCCCGCGCGGCCAGCGCCTGCGCCCGACCGGCGCCCGACAGGGGTTGACCCCAGGCCCGCGGCCTACCGCGCCGCGCCGGCCAGCCGCGCGCGGGCCGCGCAGGCCGGCAGCACGCCACCGCGCCGCCCTCCCCTCCTCCCCCGCCGCGCACGGCCGGACGGGCCGGCGACCGCCATTAAAGGCGAGCTCGCCGGGACACGCCACCGTGTCGCCCTTCCTCCTTCCCCCGAGCCCCCGCACGACGTGTCCCATCACACAAGACGCAGCCCCCCACCGCGGTCGTCGGCCACGCCCCCGCCGGAAATCGTCAACGGCGAGATTTTTCCCCACCACCATTGACGACCCTAGAAGCTCCTCGAGCTCGGCCGCCGAACCGCCATTCGCCGCATATAAAAGGAGCCGGCCGCCCACCGGCCGCCGCACCGCACCAAGACCACCGCCCCTTGCCTGAGCTTTAGAGCATCGCCGCCCACTAGCGCCGCCGCCTCCCCTCGTGTGCCGCCGCCGATCCACCTCCTCAAGCCGGCCCAAGCCAAGGTGAGCACGGTAGTGACAAGCCCTCGCTCCCCTCATTCCTTTCCCCCTGCCCCCGCCGCCGCCGCCCCCGGAGGACGCCGCCCGCCGCCGACCGAGGCCCCCGCGGCCGCCCTCCCCCCCCTCCCCGTCCGTCGCGAGGTAGGGGATGAAGGGGGGGCTGTTTAGCCAAAAACCCCCTGTCCCTTTCCCCATTCCCCCACCGAGCCCTTTATCCTATTTTATTTCCTCTCCTTTTCTTCCCAAATAGCCCCTAAGACTAGTAATTAACTACTGTTAAGCCCTAAGTAATTTACAAACAGGGCACTAACCCAAATTATATTGTCATAAACACACCCTTTCGCATTAATAGAAATTACCCATAGGTCCTTAATACCTATAACCCCTCCTTAAACTAGCCTTTCATACACGCCCTTTTAATTCCGGTTAAGCCCCAAATAATACCGCACCCCGCCGAACCAACCCCCTTTCCTAGGGCTTATGTATACCCCCTCCTCCGCTCACTTCCCCCTCCCCGAGCTCGGTCGGAAACATGTGTGCTAATACTGCTTGCTTGCTTGTGTGTGCGCTATAGCCGACGGAGTAGACGGAGGAAGGTACTCCGAGCCGGAGATCGAAGCCGACTACCGCGAGCAGGAGCCCGAGGTCCCGAACGCCGAGCCGCACTCCCCGAAGACTTCGAAGACGCGCAAGTTCACCCTCATCCTTTGATGCATGCTTTTGTCCTAGTTTTATAAATATAACCCTATACCCGTTTTATATATTGCATATTGTTTTACTACAAAAACATGGTAGGATAGCCACCCTTGATTGCCACGATTGAACCTTGTTTTGGCCTCGAATGCTTGCTTTAAAATGTGTGAGTGCTTTCAAAATGTGTGAGTGCTTTAAAAATGAATAGGGGATATGTTTGGGAAATGAGTAAAGAACCGGGTAGACGGGATGGACGTGTGTGTCGGAGTATGGGTGAGCTCGTACCGTGTGGTTGAGCATGTTGGGAGTTGTCCATCTTGTCGGTTAAGGACCGGGTTGCGTGACATCTCACCCGACCCAAATCATCGTACAACCACTCGACCGTTGTATGTGGCAACGGCTTAGCATAAACCCCACTAGTTAATCTACTTGCCATCCGGTGTGCGGGTGAGCAAGTGGGAGACCAAGGAGCAGAGGGTACGCTCCGTGTGAGGTACGCCCCGGTTATGTGGTATAACCCCTTGGGTGCTTCCGTGGTGGCTCGTAGTGTTAGCTAAGGTGGGTAATGGCTTTGATAGGATCCGTACCGCACCGAGGTGTCCGTGTGACGCGTACCCTACTTGTGGGTAAAGATGTACAACCTCCGCAGTGTCAAACCTATTCGAATAGCCGTGTCCACGGTATTGGACGAGTCACGGTGTGGTCACAAAAACTAGTGTTTGGGATGGGATGTTTTCTCGGCGTGAGTTGTTTTCCGGGTGAAGTGTGTGGCCGTGTGCACGGGCTACGACGGACGGGAAGTCCGTAGTTCCACGCGTGGCTTTTCCTAAAACATTTGAGTTACTTGGGTTATGAAAATGATTTGCGAAAACCTTTTTGAAATGAACCCCCGCATGTGTAAGTTTGCAAAATGAACCTTAACTCGATCCTTGTTATACCTTATGCATGGTTCTCGCTTTATAAGCCCCTTCGTGGGTGGGGTTGGATTTGCTGAGTACGTATGTGCTCACCCTTGTTTTACTAACTATTTTACAGAGGAGGATCCCGATTACATTCCAGAAGACGTTGAGTAGGTCATTGCCCTACACCCAACCGTGCCTGTGTTCCCAGGGCCCTACCGAGAGCTTCCATGGTGTGGTACTCTGAGGAGGCTATGGAAGCCTTTGCCATTGTAGTGTGGTCGTTAGCGTTTGTGTTGTTCCTTGTAACGTTGGCACTACCGTGCCCTTTGTGTCGCCGTGATGTAAAAGACTGATTCCACCTGTTGTAATAAATGTGTGACCAGCCTCCTGGGACTGGTATTTGTGTCACATTTGGTCACCTCTGATGAGGGGACGCTTCACGGTCACGGTGGTCTCCTCCTTGCCATTGGGAGAGATCATCCGAAACCCGGATGCAGCTGGCAGGATTGCCAAGTGGCCAGTGGAGTTGATGGGCGAAACGCTCGCCTACGCGCCGCGCAAAGCGATCAAATCCCAAATCTTGGCGGATTTCGTCACCGAGTGGACGGACACCTAGTTGCCGCCACCACAGATCTAGGCCGAGTGCTGGACCCTCTACTTCGATGGGTCGGTGATGAAAACAGGAGCAGGTGCGGGCCTGGTTTTCATCTCACCCCTTGGGGAGCACATGAGATACGCGGTGCGCCTGCACTTCCCCACGTCGAACAACATGGCGGAGTATGAGGCCCTCCTCTGCGGCCTCAGAATCGCCATCGAGACAGGCATCAAGCGCCTCGACGTGAGGGGAGACTCGCAGCTCGTGATCGACCAGGTCATGAAGAACGCGAGCTGTCACGACGACAAGATGGAGGCATACTGCAAAGTCGTGCGGGCCCTCGAGGATAAGTTTTATGGCATAGAGCTCAACCACGTGTCGCACCGGTTCAACGAGGAAGCGGACGAGCTCGCGAAAATCGCGTCGGGGCGAATCACCGTTCCCCCGAATGTTTTTGCTCGAGACATCGCCAAACCGTCCGTCAACCTCGGGCCGGACCCCTCGAGCCGTTAGGAATCCTCGGGCGCCCCCTCGAGTCCAACAGGCGCGGAGCCTATGGACGAGGACCCCTCGAACGAGGCGTACGTGCTCTCCCTGCTTGAGGGGTATGGCGCCGATGAGGACGAGGCCATGGATACAGAACGAGCCCCCAGTGAGGGGGACTGGCGAGACAAATACATCGCCTGGATGGATCGAGGGGAACTACCCTCGGATCGGTTCGAGGCCAGACGCATTGCCAGGATGGCCAAGTCGTTCGTCCTCGTCGATGACGAGCAGTACAAGCGCGCCGCGTCAGGCGTCCTGCAGCGATGCGTACCTATCCCTCAGGGGCGCGAGCTCCTTCGGGACATCCACGCAGGCGTTTGTGGCCACCACGTGGCGCCACGCACCCTCGTGGGAAAGCGTTCCGCTAAGGCTTCTACTGGCCCACCGCGGTCGCTGATGCTAGCGAGATCGTGTGCACCTGCGAAGGGTGCCAGTTCTATGCCCTCAAGTCCAACCTTCCTGCACACGTCCTACAGACCATCCCCGTCACATGGCCCTTCGCCGTGTGGGGGCTGGACATCGTCGGGCCCTTGCGAAAAGCGCCCAGGGGCTACACCCACTACTGGTTGCCATCGACAAGTTTTCCAAATGGGTCGAGGTGCGCCCCATCACGAATCTCAGGGCAGAGCAGGCCGTAACGTTCTTCACCGACATCGTCTACCGGTTTGGAGTGCCCAACTCCATCATCACCGACAACAGGTCCCAATTCACGGGCAGAAAATTCCTGGAGTTCTACGACAAGTTCCACATTCGCGTCGACTGGGCGGCCGTGGCGCATCCACAGACCAACGGTCAAGTGGAGCGTGCAAACGACATGATCCTACGAGGTCTCAAGCCCAGGATTTTCGACAGACTGAACAAGTCCGGTCGAAAGTGGCTCCAGGAACTGCCAGTGGTTGTGTGGAGCCTCAGGACCACCCCGAGCAGGGCCACGGGATTCACCCTGTTCTTCCTGGTCTATGGCGCGGAGGCTATCCTCCCCACAGACTTAGAGTACGGGTCGCCAGTGTTCGAGGCTACGACGAGGGCACCAACCAGCAAGCCCGCGAGGACTCGCTGGACCAAATGGACGAAACCTGCACCGTGGCCCTGATGCACTCCGCGAGATACCAGCAGGCTCTAAGGCGCTACCAAGCCTGGAAGCTATGGCGCCGAGACTTCAGCGAAGGAGACCTGGTCCTAAGGCTGCGCCAAGACAATTGAGGCCGCCACAAGCTGTCACCCCCATGGGAGGGCCCCTACGTCGTGGTGAAGGTGCTCAAGCCCGGCACATACGAGCTGGCCAACGAGGATGGAGAAGAACTCACCAACGCTTGGAACATCCAGCAGCTACGTCGCTTCTACACTTAGAAAGGATTTCCAAGTTCTTTTTGTAAATTATGTACCCAACACCCTAGTTGGCTTTACAGATGTAAATCTTAGCGAATCAATAAAGTTAAAGGGCAACTCGGCTTTCCTCAAGAAACCCAAGTTACCCTCTGGGGCTACTACGGGGGGCATGCCCCCCCCCCCAAAAATGGTCCCATTTTTTCGCAAAAATTCGCAAGCACGCCAAGTACGTCTCGACTTAAGCCTCAGGCGAATTCAGATAGAGCGCGGGCAGCCAAGCGGGAAAGACGCGCGAGCCGGAGATAGCCTACGCCTCCAACAGGATACGACCCTTCTCCCTCGCCTCTGGACCAGCGGGCCGCTCGCGAAATCGAACCTCTCTACCTCAAATTCACCTAAGCAAAGGGAAAGAGTAGCGGAACAGTGTGACAAGCGAAATAAAAGCTTTACTTATATTTACAAAAATGTTTCAAGCAAATAGCTGTCCATTACATGGCCGCATGGCCCCAACACTGATACTTAAACAAAAAGGGGCTCGACGCCCAGTGGTCTTCAGGCTTGAGGGTCGCCGGCGCCGGGAGCGTCCGGGAACAAGAAGTTGGCGAAGTCTTCGGCAAGCGTGTCAGCAGCGGTGGCGGCAAGCGCGTCTGCGCGATTCATCACCTCCTCGTCCTCGACGCCGACCGGGATGACGTAACATAAGGACACGGCCTCGAAGTCCACGCCAAGGGCCTTCTTGATGCCGAGGTGGAGGGCGTGGCGCATACGCTGGGAGACATGCCCCCCGAGGGCGCGCAGGCGGCTCGCCAGCGAGCTCCCGGCCTGTGCCTCGCCCTCCTCGACCTCTTGGCAGATCTCGAGGGCGGCGGCCCGCAACTCCTCCAACTCCTGTTGAGAGGAGTTGTAGGCTGTCTGCACTGCCTCGCCCTGGGTGGTCGTGTTCCCCAGGGCAGCCCGCAGGCCTGAAAACCACGGACAAAGAAAAAGAAAGTTGGGAGTGAATCCTCAAGAGACAAATCGACAAGCGAAAAAGCGGACGGAAGTTAACTCACCTTCGACCTGCTTCTTCTCCCCCTCGAGGGATTTGCGCGCCTCCTCGGCCTGGCGCTGCAGGTCACGGACTGTGGCCTCCTGCTCCTCGAGGGACTAGTGCAAATCCTCGTGCGAGAGGCTGAGCTGGACCAGCTCCCCGTTGAGCTTCGAGACCTCATCCTTCCACTCCTTGAGGGTCGCTCGCACCCCCTCGAGCATGGTGCGCTCTTGCTGGAGCTGACCCAGTGCCTCCTCCCGCGCCAATCGCTCCCGCTCGAGCGCAGCCCGGGCAGCGACGAGAGCGGCCCGCTCTTGCTGAAGCTGGCCTTCCGCCTCTTGGCGTGCGACTCGCTCCTGCCAGAGTTGCTCCTCCGCCGCGGCGAGCGTGACAGCCCTTGTCGCCGTGCCGTCCTCGCCCCCTCGGCCTCCTCGAGGGCCGCGCGGTCCCGTTAGAGCCGGGCGCGAGCAGAGACGACCTCGGCCTCCCACGACACCGTGACGGAACGCGCCCCCGCCAGTCTTCGCGCGCTATGCGCATCACGTCGCCCCGCTCCACCAGTGCCGTCCTCACCCTCTCGACCGCGGAGGCGTCTCCCCGCGGCCCGGGCGTCTCGCTCCGCAGGCCGGGTCCAGCGGGGCCTCGGCCCGCACACCAACCACCAGTCTGGCGACCTCAGGGCCTCGACGAGGGCGTCGAGGGCGTTGTATTGCCCCCGGTACCAGTTGAGATCGGCGTCGAGGCAGTCGAGGGTGTCGTATCTCTCCCGGGCCCAACGCTCCAAATCCTGTCCCGACAGGCAAGGCGAGAGAAGACAGGGTCAGGGAAAGCACGAACGCGGAAGAAAGCGTGAGAAGAAACTGCGAAACCCGACGAAAAACTACTAACCTGGAAGACGCGCCACGCGGGACCACAATGGATCGTCAGCGCCTCGTTCAGCGCCCGGTTGAGCGAAGCGCCGTGGTCGCGGAGCAACTGCCACAGCTCCTGCTCGGCCTGAGCCTCGACGAAGTGGGCCGACGAGGCGTCGCCGCGCTCCCCGCTCCGGATGCGCCGTAGGGCCACCCGAAGCCGGGAGGGCGACGTGCGATGACGAAGCCCCCGACACCGTCGGCCCGGCCCTCCGGTGCCACGCCGCTTCGTCCCTCGCCACGAGCGCCCCCGTCGGGGGGCTCCGGGGCCGGCGCGGGAAGGCTCACCCACCGGTCCCCGGCCCGGCGGTGGGACATCATTGTCCCGGATCTCCACCACCGCCGCCCGCTATCTTCGATTGGGGCGGTGCCGATGGAACCGACGCGCGGTGACCGCCGTGGTCATGGCCGCCGACGGGCGCCCACCGCCCGCCGCGGCTCCACGCCCGCCGCCGCCGCTCGCTACGACTCCGCGGCCACGGCCGCGCTACGCGAGCCCTCTCTCGCCGCCGTCGCCGTGCTCCCGCCGCCCGCGGCGCCCTCATTGAGCGCCGCCTCGTGGGAACGGCCGCGTCCGACCTCAACACCTTGGTAGGTGCGAGGGGGGGCACGGTGGGCGCCACCCTGCGAAAACAAAGACGATAAATCAAACTCCCGCTCATCTCGAAGATGCGGCGTATGGGGGAGCGGTCGCCTACCTCAGGGTGGAGAAGCCCGGTTCCTCTTCCTCGGGGGCTCGGCGGGCATTGTGGTCGCGGCCGGCGTGGCCACCGCCGCACCCCGCTCCATCTCCACGGTGCGCGTCGGCGCCTTCGCGGCGCACGTCGCCTCTCTCATAGGCTCGGCGGGTGCTCCCGCGCCCGCCCCAGGTGCCGTCTCCTCTGCCGCCTCCGCGGCTCTGGACGAGGGGGGTGCGGGCTCCCACCTCTCGAGGAGAGCTCGTCCCCCATCGCTCTCTTCCTCCTCCTCTCCCGACGACGAGTCTTCCGAAGTCGCCGGGGGAGAGAGTCCGTGCTGCTCGCGCAGCCAGAACTCCTCGTCTCGCTGCTCCCGGCGCTCCCGCCGCCGGACCCTCTTCTCCTTGTTACACGCCGCCCTCTCCTGCTCCCGCCGCTGCACCGCACATGCGCGCGCCCGGGCTCGGGGCATGGGCGGGTCAGACCGCGCGGCGTCCACGGCCATCACCTGCAAAGGGTGAGTGAAACTTCGAGTCATGACGATGCCTCGCAGGTCAATAGAGAGAAGGGGGCTGGGAATCCACTCAGCAACGGGCCGTAGGGGAGCATGACGAACGACCAGAGCGCGACGTCGTCATTCCTGACGACCTTGAGGTTGACGGCGCGCCTCGCCCTCGTGGCCGCGTACTCCTGCGGAAGGAGATCAGGCAGCAGTCGTGATTGCGCCAGCGCCACGGGGTCGGCCTCCTCGTGCATCTCGAAGATGCGGAGCCGCCTCTCCATGAGAGGGATGATCCGCCCGTGGTGGAGTTTTGCGAGAACCGAGGCCGCGCCCAGCCCGGCGTCCGCCAGAGTCTTCAGCGCCTGCAAGGCTGAATCCAGCTGGTCCTGACGCGAAGAGGGCGACACGCCATGCCACCAAGAATCGCCCTTCCCCTCACAACCTTGCCGGTCCAGGGCGGAAGGCCGGGCTCGTCGTTGCGGAGGTAGAACCACCCCCGCTCCCACTCGGCGTTGTTGGAGGTCATCGTGCAGGGAATGTAGAGCTCCCTACGCATCTCCCGCAGCGCGATCGTCACGCCGCCGGCACGCACCGCGCGGCGCGTCTTCGGCTCCGGTGTGGTGAGCGTATGCAGCTCCGCGCGGATGAGGTGGACCCAGAGATCCCAGTTCACTAGGATCCCCAGGAATCCCTCGCACACACCGACGAACGTGGCCGCCTGCGAGATTGCGTTTGGCGCGAAGTTGTGCAGCTACACACCGTAGTGGTAGCACAGCCCGCGCAGGAAGCGGCTCGCCGGCGCCGTGAAGCCGCACTCGTGGAAGCGGATGAAGCTGACGACGTAGCTGAATGGCGGGTTGGGCTCCCTGTCCGTCGCCAGTGGGTCAATCCACGCCGTGGGCTACCCGTCCTCGTTCGCCGCCAGCTGGCCGGCATTCACCAGCTCACTCAAGGCCAACCTCGTCGCCGTCGAGCGAGGCCACGACAACGGGTCGATCACGGTGATGGACTGCTGGGGAGCCATGCAGATCAGCGAAGAAGCACGGAGCGCGAGGCAAAGGCTAGGCGAAGGCGAAGGGGCGCGTGCTGCTATGGGTCAGAGGTGAAAGAGATGAAGGCGATGGGCGCTAAGTGCTGAGGTAAACACTGGACTCACCCTCCCCCATACTTATAGATCCATGGAGCCACGCTCCCCGAATCGCACGCTCTTCGTGCATTAACTGCAGGTGAGCGACCCCGTCACTGACAAGTGGGGCCCACCACGACCGAAGCAGCCAGGCACGCGCACGCGCGCGATCATCACGGTGCGGCACCGAAGAGCCGCGGCGGGCCGTCACGTCTGCTCGCCCGCGTCGCCCACTACGCGCGCGCCGCGGCGCTTGAAAAGGCGCGCCCGCAACGCATAACTGTAGCCGCGACTATGGGCATTAAATGGCCCGGTCCCTTACCAAGTAAGGACGACCCTCGAGCGGCCCGAGCGCGAGGCTCGAAAAACCCGACCCTCGAAGGGTGCGATTACCAACCAGTGGTCTCGAAGCCCGCTCTGCGAGAGTGGGCGCCACAGGTACCCTCGATTCGCGAGGATTACTGATCAGCGACTCGTGGGCCGGTCTAACCTCGAGCCCTCGAGTCCCGCAGATGCAAAACGGGAGCACTCAGCTACTGCCCCGCAGTGGCCCTACTGATCAGGGTTCGAAACCTGACCCTCGAGGGGTTTGAATAGGTGCCCCAGATCGACAGAGTCTGGGACGATGAGGGCGCGCGCATTCGAGCCTATCCTCGAGCCCACCGGCTCGAGGGCGCCCCACATGTCATATTCAAGAGCCAGCGAGGGCAGCTAGTCAGGGGGATCCCATCGAGGGAGAGCTTCCGCGCCCTCAGTCCCTAGCGAACAGGACCGAGCCCCACCTAGCAAACCCGCGCGAGCGCTTTCATGGACGAGTCTCTGGACCACGAGTCAACCCTTATCGAATGGGGCATGGGCGTCCACTTGAATCACCCGATAACAGCTCG
Source organism: Cenchrus americanus (assembly GCA_947561735.1). Lineage (NCBI taxonomy): Eukaryota > Viridiplantae > Streptophyta > Magnoliopsida > Poales > Poaceae > Cenchrus > Cenchrus americanus. Next base: position 202,938,207 of record OX387240.1, read on the forward strand.
ATGAGGAATTCGCAATCCGCGACCCGATCGATGGGGGTTGCAGAAACCTCACCCTCCGCCCCGCGAAGGGACGGCGAGGGCGCGTTCATAGCAAGTCGGAGAGCTCGCCCCAATCGCCTCGAACGGGCCCAGGCTCGGGGGCTCGACGCGCAGCTACACCTCCTGGGGTGCACCGAACGCAGCCGGTGCCAGTCATGCGCGCGTGACCGAGGCTGGCTGGAACATTGTCGATGCCGGTTGAAACAAACACCCCGCGCACTGATAAGACTCGCGAAAAAACCCCTGAAGGAGCACTCATGCTCCTGCAGGGCTTCGGGGGCTAGACCCGTGGGTCCGCTGACGCGGCCCCACGGGACAGCATTAGCAACCAGGAGGGAATAACGTCCTATCAGCTAGCGTCAGCATCTGCGGGATCCTAACAGGTGCACCCGCAGATGCTCGAGGGCTACTTTCGGGGACAGCCATAAGGGTCCCCTAAATTACCAGGGGAAACCCGCTTAAAACTCACAAAAAACGCAAATCACGGATCAGCTCACGAACCTAAAACACGTGCACGACACGATCACGCCTCTGGTGGCCCCGCGGCCCGCCAGGGCGGCACAACGGAACGCCCCCTCGAGCGTGGTCCGCCTCGCTCGAGGGTTACACGCCCCCTCGGGTTGGGTCCGCCCCGCTCGAGGGCCGAACACCCCCCTCGGGTCGGGTTCGCCCCCGCCGAGGGCTAAACGCCCCCTCGGGCGGGGTCCGCCTCGCTCGAGGGCTACGCTTCCTCGGGCGAGGTCCGCCTCGCTCGAGGGCCCCCTCGCGCACGTCACCCTTGCTCCTGCTCACGCGTGCGGGCGTTTAATGCTCTGACACCACAGGATGCACGCCATGACCCTGACGCGTCTGGGAATCACGCCCCGGTGTTGTTCCGCCGACTCCTTGGGGAAGGCCATCCCCGCCACTGTGTAACACTGTGTGGTGAGACCGGTGTCAGCTCTGTGACACTGTGCCGCCTGCTTCTGTAAAGCTAACGCACCGAGCCCTCGAAGGGGGGCCGGAGGAACCCTCGAATGCTTTTCCCGTGACTACACAGGGTTGCGCCGTGACGTCGGGCCGGTGGGAGTGGCCATCCCCGTCGCTTTCGGTCCTGTGCGGCCATCCCCGCCACCGCAGCGCCACGCCGGGCACTGCGACGACATCCCCGACGCTGTTGGAGCGCACGGGGGCGGGACATCGCCATGCCTGCCACTGTGCCTCGTACGGACCCCCGTTGACGGCACCCTCGAACCGACCCGCGGGCGGCGGCCGGACAACCAACCTCTACGCCACTACCCTCGAAGTCGTCCCTGTACGGGCACAGGACACACCACGACACCCCGACAGGAGCGGGATTCGCCAGGACAGTCGTCAACTCCGTGGCACTACTCGCCACGCCTCCACATGTAGGAGAATAGTGCGGCACACATGTAAAATGCTCCCTCCTTGACCTATAAAAGGAGAGGCAGTCCCCCAGCCGCAGGTGTCGGTGTTTTAGACCAGCAACTTACTAAGGGGAGTACCCGAAGTAGATGAATGTGGCCTCGCCGAGATCGGTAACTCGAAGGAAGAGACACGTGGCACACAATTTAGACAGGTTCGGGACGCGAGGTGCGTAATACCCTACGTCCTGTATGCTGCGTGGCTTTGGATTGATTGGGTGTGATTACAAAATGATGCAATCTGATGCGTATGAGCAAGATGATCAAGAGAGGGGTCCCTGCCTCGCCTTATATAGTCCGGGAGGCAGGGTTACAAGTCGGTTCAGGGAGAGAGTACTAGTCGAGTACGTCTAGGAGTCCTCTATACAGCGCGGGACTTGTACAGCTTCCTATCCGAGTACTTCTCCTCCGTAGTCCTTGTGCTTCACGCCAGCAGGTGCCGTGCGGGGCCGAAAGTCGAGTAGTCCCAGGGGCCCACCGAGTAGTCGGTCCTGGTACCCACCGAGGTAGTGGGCCCAGGGAGGTCCATACGACAGCAGGGGACGCGACGACGGATAGCGATCACACACACGCTTCCCGTCTTCGCCATGATATTGGCACTTGCCTCAATCAATACCTCTGGGACTTGGAGGCCAGGCCTCCTCTCCCACCACGCTTGTAGCCCCCTCTACGAGCATCACGGTGCAAAGCAATATAGTGCCCCGAGCACACCACTGTTAGACGTACGGCCCCAGCCGGAACCAGGATAAAACCCAGTGTCATTAGTTGCTAGCACCGGCCCATCGAGAGGCAGATCTGAGCGCTCATTACCAAAGTTTTAAATAGCGGGCTCTGGCAAATAGCGGCATCTTTTTTTTTGAGGCTAAGAAGCTATAGCAGAGGCTATAGCCGTAACATCCCGATGTTTTGTTGCGCTAATGACATTAATTACATGAGTTAATCAAGGTTAATCACCTCCTAAGCATGTTGGACATGATTGGGCACACTTTTGCACTAAAGACCTCGGTCAAAATCTCAAACCACGGTCAAACCCTAGATCTACTTTAAAGGCTGAAATGGTTTTCTTGCGCGTTCTCCAAATTTCACTATAGAAGTTCAAAATCTGCCAACACGAAAGTTGTTCGTTATTTCCGGAACACATTTTTCGTAATTGGCGAACATTCCAATTTTGAGCGCAAATTGGCCAAAAATCAAGTTTATCGCGCCGTGAACGATGAACCGAGCCGTGGAAAATCCGCAACTTCGGTTGGCGTTCCCCGGGCAAACCATTGATCAAAACATATGTCACCCTTCGGGAAAGTTGTAAATCTACAGCTCCTCTACAACTTTGCTTTTGGGAGGTTTTTCACTTAGTTGACGATTTTTGGAGTTTTGCAATTTAGAAAAGGGCTAAACGGAATACGCTTGAGCCGGCGTCGACGTCCTCGCGCTCTATAGCGCCGCGCACACCTCCGTTCGCCGGCCGTCCACGTGGCGAGCACGGTCGGTCCGGCGTACGGACGCCCGGGCGACGTCGCTATGGACCCGAGCAACGTGGTGGACCCCCCCTCGCCTCTTTCCCCCGTGCGCCGAGCCCACCCCCGCGGACACCGGCCGGCCACGCGCCGTGCCGCGCCGCGCGGGCGCATGCGCCGAGGGCCGGTGGCCGTTCGTGGGTGCGCACTTGTGCCTCGACCCGTCGCGCCTCGCGTCCATCGTTAACCTACGCCAATTTTTCTCCCCGCGCGCCACGCCCGAAATCGCCATCGCGCTCCGCCTCGCGGCCGTCCACGCCGCCGCAAAGGCCGCGCGACGCCGAGCCGGCCCTCCCGCACCCATCCGGCCGCCGGCCGACCCCTCCCCTCCCTTCCTTGGCACGCCGCCGCCGCGAACTCTACCCGCCGCGCCGCCAATCGGGCCGCCGCCGGCGCGGCGGCAGCGACGACGGGCGGCGGCCGACGGCGCGCGCCGTCGAGGGGGGCCGCCGGCGCCGTCTCCCGGCCGGCCGCGCCCACCGGCGGGACCGGGCGCCCCGCCGGTGCGGCCAAGGGGCTCGCCCCGGCCCCTCCGCCCCTCCTCCGGCCGCCGGCGGCGAGCCCGCGCCGGCAAGGTGCTGCAAGGGCCACATTGCGAACGAGAAACTCTTTCCGGGGAGATTTCGCAAATTTCCAAGGACCCGTTCGTAAAGGTGAAAGTTAGGGATTCGGCAGTACCTTCGAAAATTCATTAAAAATCGTAGAAAAATCAGAAAAATGCAAAACCAATTTTGTTGGGTTCGTGGTGAAGAAATCTACCTTTTCTAGAAAGCATGTATAGGGTTTTTCTGCACAGTTTTTGAATTAAAAATTCAAACTCAGTTTGGAGTGTTTTTAGTGTGATCTAAAATCTACACATGCTATGAACTTGAATTTTGGATATGTTGTTCCTTATATCATGTCTATATCTGTGACAAAAATTTGCATGATTTGGAGGTATATATTTTCGGTTATGATTTTTGTAAGCTTTATGCTAGAATAAGTTTGATGCTTTTTATAGCACCTTTAATGAACTTTTCTTTGAGCACAAGTGCACCCTAGGGCTTTGACTTGATGATTAGTACCCCTGGTGTGATGGATGTGATTTTAGGGGATTGTTTGCTTGGTGTTTTGGATTTAACCTTGTGTAGGAGCTTAAATCCAAAATCTGAAAAATAAATTGATTTTGCAACCATGTCTTGGTCAGAAACTCAGTTTTGGCATACTTGACCTGTAGGAGAAAGTTGGGATCAAAAAGTTTATTAAATCTTTTTATATGAATTAATGTTGATTTACTAGGCTGAAATTTGTCTTTTTCGTATAAATTAATTTATAAATGTTCTTCAGCCAAATTTTGGTATGAAAGCTTAAACTAAGCATATGTTGCTGTGTGCAAAAGATTAGGTTCATTAGAAGTGTTCTTGATTTAATTTTGATTTATGGTTGAAAGGCTTGTTTTAAATAATTAAGGAAAGCAATGGAAATTATATGTGCTAAATGGTAAAATCATGTTGGTTCTGTTTTTAATATTTAAACACAACACCCTTGCTGTTTAGTGAAGTTAAGTAACTTAAATTACTTAGATGTGCACACAATCACCATCAATATTAACTTTAATCTACTGCATGTGCATATAAACGTGTAGATCTCCCCGACGCGTACGTACACACTCGCCCGGAGGGAGACGGATCGTTGATGGTGAGCTGAACCAGCTTGGTGTGCAGCAAGACCTGGACCAAAGTCCAGAAGAGCCAAAGGCTAGTGTAGGAACCGAGTCTGAGGAAGGCAAGCACCGGTTTCATCTAACCCATCTTTATTAAATGAAAATCATGTCCTTACTTTTCAGTACTTTATGCTTTACTTTGTGCATTTAAGTTTCAGGAGTTGTTTTGAAACCTAGTTGCATGATCCTTAGGACTCCTATGCTCTTTTACTAGTATGTTAGGAACGCTAGTGCCATGCTCTAAGGATACGGTAGAAGTCGAGTAATGACTCATTGCTCGCGAGATATAGGATGCTTATGTTGGAATCCTAAATTGGTTAAATTGATTCGCTCATGTGGTAAGAGCAATGGGTTCGGTCTCGACCGAGTAGCATGGTGCTGGTCCTAAGCTATTGAACGTACCAAGTACTTGTCGGGGAATGGGACCGATAAGCCTAGTACCTTCCCGAACCGGGGCGGGATCTTTCTAGCTACCCGCTTGGGATGTGTCTCCGGTCTAGCTACCCGTGGTATAGTGTGTGAGTCCGGACCGGTCGGGTTAGACCCTCCGGATAACCGTGTACCGCAGTTTGTAGCGTCCGATCCTAAACTCGTGGGATGTTGGGAACCGCCTGGTTGGGGTAGACACCGCACTTGGTCTACCTTCTTCCGTGTATCTTGGGTTTACCTTGCAAGGATATAAATCGATCGATCGTCGGTCACTCGCCGTTATCCGAGTCGGCTTGACCACCGGCTACCCCATGTTTATTTATGGAACAGTTCGGATTAATATTGTTACCTCGTTTAATATTGTTTGCACAACATGCTTGTTTAGTGCGGTGCTCACATAGAAGGGTTAACATACTAGAACTTGAGCTAAAACATGAGAGTAAGGATCAACTCTTAGTCGCTTTTGGCAAAACAAACCCACGAGCCAAAAAGCCTTGCATGTCTAGTCTTACTTTATTTTTGTCGGGTAAGTCTTGCCTGAGTATTAGTACTCGGCCCTTGCTTAATCTGTTGATTTCGGTAATCCTCTCCGGCCCGGTGTCATTCCGGAGGGATGGGAGGTTGAATGGGAGAACGATGAAGATGAGTGATATGCATGGATGGCCTCCTATGTGTATCACGCGTTAGTTTACTTTCCGCCGTTTAAACTCGAATCACTTTTACTTTTATGTACTAAAAACCTGGTTTGTAATAATGTTGAACTTGTGAACCTTTAATGTAATGTAATGTTGTACTCGCCCCGCCTTCGTGTGGGCTTAGCGCATATCGGCGATCCCGTTGTATGTGATTTACCGGGCTTTACCGGCGGAGCGACGAATAGTTCTTTATTATTGCTTAATGGCCACGTGGACAGGCTTAGGCGATAATACGGAACTATTTTGGGCGGTTCTGTCACAGCTGGTACCAGAGCGATGATATGCACCAGAGTAATTAAAATACCTTAACAAACCTGTTTTTGGAATAAAATTTGCCAAGATTAGTAATCTTGCTAAAAGAATAGGACGTTAAGGTTTAATCTAGTCCGAGAGGCCCTAGAGGGAATTTTTGGGTTCTTTCGGTGGCTAGTATTCTATGGTGTATTTAGTCCGACTTCCAAGACATTTATTCCCGTCAAAACTTACTTTCATGCACAACCATACTAGTTCATCACGTTTTGCCATACGTGGTGGTACCACGAGGAAGTCCCGTGAGGGACTAGTGGGACCTATTCCAATGGGTGCCACGTCGCGTCCGCATCTCATCACGTTTTGCCATACGTGGTGGTACCACGGGGAAGTCCCGTGAGGGACTAGTGAGACCTATTCCAATGGGTGTCACGTCGCGTACCGCGTCTCATCACGTTTTGCCATACGTGGTGGTACCACGGGAAGTCCCGTGAGGGACTAGTGAGACCTATTCCAATGGGTGTCACGTCGCGTCTGAGTCTCGTCACGTTTTGCCATACGTGATGGTACCACGGGAAAGTCCGTGAGGGATGAGTGAGGCCTATTCCAATGGGCACTCACGTCGCGTCAGAGTCTTAAATAGGACGCTGTCCATGCAGCGGCTTTACGCATGGGTACCGTTTCTATAAGTGAACGGTAATGAATGTGGACGCTTTTGTGAGTGCTGGCACAAAAGGTCTTGAATATCTGTGATTTTCTGCAGGTACACTAACCACGGTTGTTAGGTACGGTAATTAAGAAACGAATAGCTTCCGACTAGTTATTATAGGGAGAGACGTCTATATATATGCCCTGCCACCGGCACTAACTTCGTTTTTAAGCTTAAAAAGCTTTGTGAGGAAGTTTAGGACGTTTTCTGCATCATGTAAAAGCTATTGAACCAAAAATGAACTTAAATCATGTGTCATTTGGTCTTTAATTAAATTGTGATTCTTAAGGACCAATCATGCTAGTTTGATGCTTTGATGTGTGAGTAAGCAAAATTTAACTAGCTGCTGTCCAAATCTTCCTAAGGATTATCTAGAAAATTTCTAGCTAGGTGTTCTTTAGGGAAATTGTTCATCACCTAGTTAAGTTTGCTCCCTGAATTTCTCATGATTTTAAGAGGTTTAAAAAAACTGAAGTTAGGATAAAAATGACTAGCCTAGGTCTTGCTGAAATGCTGTCACATTCTGAGTTAGGCTGAAACTCGAATCTTTACTTATAGTTCCAAACAGAATTTGACCTGAGAATCTACAGCAAAAATGTTCATTATCTAGCATAGATCATGCTGTAAAAATTTCATGGTAATTGGGTACTCATGTATTGAGTTATGGTCTTTTTAAGTGAAGCTCTGCCCTGCTGAAAATTTCTGGGCGATATCACTCTGAAAATCGATCTATTAGACCCTTTTCCAATCTGATATTATTCAAACTTTGAATACCAAAACTGCTCCTTAGGTATCTATCTACCTCCTGTAGAAATCTCAAGGTCATTAGAGTTTTAGTTTGAGAGTTATACCCAAAACACTAGGTCTCTGTCCTGCTGAATTTCAGAATTAGTGATCTCTGAAAATCAAATTTTAGGTCATCTTCCTTTGGGATATAGAGCAAACCTTGAATATCAAAATGATTCACAATTTTGTGATGGTCATGCTCACAAAATTTCAGCATTTTTGCATGTGTATATTGAGAAATATCGAATTTTTAGTAAGCCCCTGTTTGCTGTAAAAACTGCTAGACAGAGCTTTGGTAACGAACCTTTCGACCCCGGTAAAAGTTGAATCTGTCCTGGAGTTGAATACCAAAGTTGTGGCTTATGAAATTCTACACATGCTTACCAAAATTTAGAAATTTTCGACACTTAGGCCGAGAGATATGAATTTATTTCTCAGAGCTATTGATGTCCAAATTCTGGAAGTTTCCACTTGAAGTCTCCTTAGACATGCCTACTTGTCATTTTGTTGGCAAAATTATAGATGAAATATCTAAGGAAAAAAAAAATCACATGATTTCGATGGAAGGAAACCCTTTCCTCAATTCTGGAGAAGTAGTTGATAGTGAGGCAAGTGGTAGCAATCCACCATTGTCATCAAACTTGTGCTATACGAATGGCTATTACCTCCCATTTGGTGTGGTGATCAATGCATGAGGCTAGCTCAGGTTGAATATGCTCTCGAGTAGCAAATGCATTATTATCACTATGAGAGCATGGCCCAAGCATTGGGTACCAAATGAAATCATTTGATAGCTGGGATTTTTCTTCCAGCGAAATCGTGATAAGCTCTTCCTTTAATTTCCTTGAAAATTCGGGGCTAATTAAAAATACAAACGTGGGTTGAAACTTTGTATTCAGCACGCTCCTCAAAATTCAGCCTTCTAGTGTTCCTACTCTAAGAGTTGTGAACATATTTGTGAACCTTGGCTTGCTGCACAACCGCCAAGGCGAGTAGAGGTTTTCGCATTCGTGAGTATGATTTCTTAGCCGACGTGTTCACTCCCGTATCATGTGGGTATGCTCTCCGAAGCACTCAACTATTCCCGGTTGTTGACATCATGGGTTCGATCACTATTGATCTCCCAACCTTGAAAATGTTTCTTTTTGACCTTGCTCATCGATTTTGAGGGCAATAAAATGAATACGAAGTATCGACACTTTCTTACCTACATAAGAAACATATCATATCTTTTGTCAAGTCAACTAAAACTCCGATGTGCTCTTTTTCTTTGGTCGTTTTCCCCACACTTTCTTTAGATAGGAGACGACACTTCAACTCCCTATAGCCATGAAACGTTGGTCCCACAACTTTCTGGCGTTGGTATCCCTACTTTTCTCTCTCTAAAATTCCTTGCCTCAAACTTGATTTTTTTTCCTTATGCTTGCTCACAAACAAATAAAAGAGAACATGGTTACAAGGCATTCAAAATCTGTTGGTAAGCACATGAGCATCCTCACCGCATGCATATCTTGCAACCTTAATAACATAAATCATGAGCATGGGAAATGCATTGCACAACATGTGCATTTGGGACATTGGATGAACTAACATGCATATGTCCTAACGGTTTCCCATCTTTCTACTCTATCGCCCTTTTTCTGGTGATGTTGTTGTTCCATAGACGAAGGTGCCGCGACGAAACCTAGGGTATCATGTGTGCTGCAGCCATGTGATTATCACTAGGAGCGCGCTAGGTATCTTGGTTTTTGAGAACGCGACTCACCGCACCTATTACTTCTCAACTCTATGTTTATCCTCTCTACCTTGACTAACCTCATGGGTGAAGCAAGTCATGCTGACATTGCAGCATAAGTATCATATCTCATGAGCATATGCATCAATGCATTTCATCAACATGTGCATCAGCATGTGTGCACTACATCATGCACGCATCATGTGCATAACTCATTATGCATCATTACATAAGCACCATAAGTTCATGTCCATAAACATCATATGCTCATGTTCATATACATCATACTATATGCACCTCATCATAAGCATCATTATGAGCACCATTCCACTGATGCACAACTCATCTATATACATTAATATTGCAAGCATGTCTCATTGGTGCACCACATATCCAGTTAAAAGTCATTGCACCACTAATGGGATGAAGGATGTCGCTAATACTCATAACATAAGTGACATGTGAGCAAGCCTTTACGAAATTCCCCGTACTAGCCTTGTCTTTGCATATCTTTCCCACTAAATATCGGTAAGAACTCCTGGTAACGGCTCTCTATGACTTTACCATCCTTAACTATTCTTATGAACTAACATCAGAGCTACGATGGTAGAACCCTTAAGCCATCATCGAACCCTTGTTATTCTCCAAAAATATTTCTTTTAGCAATCTTAGTATGGTCAATTGCTAAGATTCCCATTCCTTATAGAGATCCTTATGAAAACTTTTCAACTCGGTCTTCTTTCGATTAATCACACCAGTTTGCTCGATATCAACTTAACCGAGTTAAGGTGAGGGTGTATAAACAGAGATGTTTCATGAGCAATCAAGGTTCCAAAAGTCAAGATATGAGGAGCTTCTGAGAACTCAAAAATTTGTGATCCTTTTTAATGTTTCTTTCAAATTAATGAAATCAGGATATAAGAAAACAAAAGTTTGGCAAATCCTTCGATAAACCTTCTCAAAGCAACTCTGATTCTAAAATGAGGTTACCTCGAGACCTTTTCGATTTCTCCAATACCACAGTTAATTCTCTCGAGTCATTTATCTCATCCTCTTCAGAGCCATGACGACATTACACAACATCATCTCTACCATCTCTTCTCACTGTAGCGTCGTTGCCAAGTTGCCAAGGGCATCTCGATGGTAGTGCACCCTCTTGTCGACATACCAATGGTTATCATCTATGACAACCGTCGGATGACCGCCCAAATGGGTGGCCTACGTATGGCATGAATTAGATAAAGATAGAACCCTCCATCCGTCTTCTTCTCTGAGTTGGTTAAACTCGGGAAACGATTTTCTCTTTCTAAAATTCCTTTGGAGGATGAGGAATGTTCTAAGGATATGAAAAGAATCGGCATTCTTATGGATGACCGGACGACGATCTCCACCAAAGAAAATCCCATAAACCCACAACCGAATACTAACGATCTTTGGACCACCTACATATTCGTGCTCCATCGAATCCGTGCCACTCCATTACCGCCGTGTTTCACTACAGGAGCCAATGCTGTATTAATCTCCCCGTCCCGCCTCTAACGCCAAGCGTGCCATCATTACCGCACCGTGGCAACCATCGCTCAAGAGGGGAGTATCGATCTTTGATTCCCGACCACCCTTTGTAGAACCCGGCTATTGGCTCCTTGCTTAAAAAACAAACCCTATAGAACCTTCGGATCGAGTTCTCTAACTTTCTAACCCGTTGTTATGATTGTTTATCAATAACTATCATACTCGGATTATTGTACTCTTAGGGAGTCTAATGGGATTGTCATGAACTTTCGGGAAATGGAATCCACCACGGAGATCCGGTCAATCTTCGACCTAATGAGATGTTCCCATCTCTTCCACCAACACAGGAGGTGGTGGATATCTTTGCCAACACCATGAAAATTTTGGAGGGCCAAAATTTGGTGTTAAGCCAACTAGTGCAAAATGTCATCCATAATCGTTATCAAGGGCTATCGCAAACTAGTCTATCCGACGCTCTTTCCCAAGCAATTTCGAATCTATTATGGAGCAAGTCTATCTATTCAATCTATTGATGAATCATGAAGCTCAAAATCAACAGAACCAAGATTCCAATCAGCAACTCCTAGATTCACTCATGCCACCGTCGCAACTTCCTATGGACCTTAGGGAGGAAGAAAGAAGGAGTAAGAGTCACAAGCGAGATTTGCCAAAGATTGACTTGAATGGATGGGAAATTACATGCACCGAACTTCCCTCCCGTGAGAAAAAGCCAAGCAACCCAGCTAGTGTTGTGGATCAGCCCATCAAAACCCAAAGTGGGTCCCAAGGTCCAATACACCCACACCTCGTCTCTGCTTCAATTGTAGAGATCCGGGACATTTTGTGAGGGAGTGCCCGGAAACTGAGCAGAGCAAAACAAATCGGCACGGTCGAGGCTCAAGAGCCAAGCAGGGAAGTCAAGGCAAACGACCAAGACCCCAAGTGAAACAAAGCAAACATAACTTCACGGGTATACATTTCTATTTGAGAACAACCTCCCCTAAGCTAGTTTTTAAATTCCTAATCTCGGGACGAGATTTCTTTTAAGGGGGGTAGGTCGTAACATCCCGGATGTTTTGTTGCGCTAATGACATTAATTACATGAGTTAATCAAGGTTAATCACCTCCTAAGCATGTTGGACATGATTGGGCACACTTTTGCACTAAAGACCTCGGTCAAAATCTCAAACCACGGTCAAACCCTAGATCTACTTTAAAGGCTGAAATGGTTTTCTTGCGCGTTCTCCAAATTTCACTATAGAAGTTCAAAATCTGCCAACACGAAAGTTGTTCGTTATTTCCGGGAACACATTTTTCGTAATTGGCGGACATTCCAATTTTGAGCGCAAATTGGCCAAAAATCAAGTTTATCGCGCCGTGAACAAGAACGCGAGCCGTGGAAAATCTGCAACTTCGGTTGGCGTTCCCGGGCAAACCATTGATCAAAACATATGTCACCCTTCGGGAAAGTTGTAAATCTACAGCTCCTCTACAACTTTGCTTTTGGGAGATTTTTCACTTAGTTGACGATTTTTGGAGTTTTGCAATTTAGAAAAGGGCTAAACGGAATACGGCCTGAGCCGGCGTCGACGTCCTCGCGCTCTATAGCGCCGCGCACACCTCCGTTCGCCGGCCGTCCACGTGGCGAGCACGGGTCGGTCCGGCGCACGGACGCCGGGGCGACGTCGCTATGGACCCCGAGCACCGTGGTGGACCCCCCCCTCGCCCTCTTTCCCCGTGCGCCGAGCCCACCCCGCGGGACACCGGCCGGCCACGCGCCGCGCCGCGCGCGCGGGCGCATGCGGCGAGGGCCGGTGGCCGTTCGTGGGTGCGCACTTGTGCCTCGACCCGTCGCGCCTCGCGTCCATCGTTAACCTACGCCAATTTTTCTCCCCGCGCGCCACGCCCGAAATCGCCATCGCGCTCGCCCGCGGCCGTCCACGCCGCCGCAAGGCCGCGCGACGCCGAGCCGCCCTCCCGCACCCATCCGGCGCCGGCCGACCCCTCCCCTCCCTTCCTTGGCACGCCGCCGCCGCGAACTCTACCCGCCGCGCCGCCAATCGGGCCGCCGGCGCCGGCAGCGACGACCGCGGGCGGCCGGCCGACGGCGCGCGCGTCGAGGGGGGCCGCCGGCGCGCCGTCTCCGCCGGGCCGCGCCCACCGGGGGGCCCGGGGCGGCCCGCCGGTGCGGCCAAGGGGGCTCGCCGGCCCCTCCGCCCCTCCTCCGGCCGCCGGCGGCGAGCCCGCGCCGGCAAGGTGCTGCAAGGGCCACATTGCGAACGAGAAACTCTTTCCGGGGAGATTTCCGCAAATTTCCAAGGACCCGTTCGTAAAGGTGAAAGTTAGGGATTCGGCAGTACCTTCGAAAATTCATTAAAAATCGTAGAAAAATCAGAAAAATGCAAAACCAATTTTGTTGGGTTCGTGGTGAAGAAATCTACCTTTTCTAGAAAGCATGTATAGGGTTTTTCTGCACAGTTTTTGAATTAAAAATTCAAACTCAGTTTGGAGTGTTTTTAGTGTGATCTAAAATCTACACATGCTATGAACTTGAATTTTGGATATGTTGTTCTTTATATCATGTCTATATCTGTGACAAAAATTTGCATGATTTGGATGTATATATTTTCGGTTATGATTTTTGTAAGCTTTATGCTAGAATAAGTTTGATGCTTTTTATAGCACCTTTAATGAACTTTTCTTTGAGCACAAGTGCACCCTAGGGCTTTGACTTGATGATTAGTACCCCTGGTGTGATGGATGTGATTTTAGGGGATTGTTTGCTTGGTGTTTTGGATTTAACCTTGTGTAGGAGCTTAAATCCAAAATCTGAAAAATAAATTGATTTTGCAACCATGTCTTGGTCAGAAACTCAGTTTTGGCATACTTGACCTGTAGGAGAAAGTTGGGATCAAAAAGTTTATTAAATCTTTTTATATGAATTAATGTTGATTTACTAGGCTGAAATTTGTCTTTTTCGTATAAATTAATTTATAAATGTTCTTCAGCCAAATTTTGGTATGAAAGCTTAAACTAAGCATATGTTGCTGTGTGCAAAAGATTAGGTTCATTAGAAGTGTTCTTGATTTAATTTTGATTTATGGTTGAAAGGCTTGTTTTAAATAATTAAGGAAAGCAATGGAAATTATATGTGCTAAATGGTAAAATCATGTTGGTTCTGTTTTTAATATTTAAACACAACACCCTTGCTGTTTAGTGAAGTTAAGTAACTTAAATTACTTAGATGTGCACACAATCACCATCAATATTAACTTTAATCTACCGCATGTGCATATAAACGTGTAGATCTCCCCCGACGCGTACGTACACACTCGCCCGGGAGGGAGACGGGATCGTTGATGGTGAGCCGAACCAGCTTGGTGTGCAGCAAGACCTGGACCAAAGTCCGGAAGAGCCAAAGGCTAGTGTAGGAACCGAGTCCGAGGAAGGCAAGCACCGGTTTCATCTAACCCATCTTTATTAAATGAAAATCATGTCCTTACTTTTCGGTACTTTATGCTTTACTTTGTGCATTTAAGTTTCGGAGTTGTTTTGAAACCTAGTTGCATGATCCTTAGGACTCCTATGCTCTTTTACTAGTATGTTAGGAACGCTAGTGCCATGCTCTAAGGATACGGTAGAAGTCGAGTAATGACTCATTGCTCGCGAGATATAGGATGCTTATGTTGGAATCCTAAATTGGTTAAATTGATTCGCTCATGTGGTAAGAGCAATGGGTTCGGTCTCGACCGAGTAGCATGGTGCTGGTCCTAAGCTATTGAACGTACCAAGTACTTGTCGGGAATGGGACCGATAAGCCTAGTACCTTCGAACCGGGCGGGATCTTTCTAGCTACCCGCTTGGGATGTGTCTCCGGCTAGCTACCCGTGGTATAGTGTGTGAGTCCCGACCGGTCGGGTTAGACCCTCCGATAACCGTGTACCGCAGTTTGTAGCGTCCGATCCTAAACTCGTGGGATGTTGGGAACCGCCTCGGTTGGGGTAGACACCGCACTTGGTCTACCTTCTTCCGTGTATCTTGGGTTTACCTTGCAAGGATATAAATCGATCGATCGTCTGGTCACTCGCCGTTATCCGAGTCGGCTTGACCACCGGCTACCCCATGTTTATTTATGGAACGAGTTCGCATTAATATTGTTACCCGTTTAATATTGTTTGCACAACATGCTTGTTTAGTGCGGTGCTCACATAGAAGGGTTAACATACTAGAACTTGAGCTAAAACATGAGAGTAAGGATCAACTCTTAGTCGCTTTTGGCAAAACAAACCCACGAGCCAAAAAGCCTTGCATGTCTAGTCTTACTTTATTTTTGTTCGGGTAAGTCTTGCCGAGTATTAGTACTCACCCTTGCTTAATCTGTTGATTTCGGGTAATCCTCTCCGGCCCGGTGTCATTCCGGAGGGATGGGAGGTTGAATGGGAGAACGATGAAGATGAGTGATATGCATGGATGGCCTCCTATGTGTATCACGCGTTAGTTTACTTTCCGCTGTTTAAACTCTGAATCACTTTTACTTTTATGTACTAAAAACCTGGTTTGTAATAATGTTGAACTTGTGAACCTTTAATGTAATGTAATGTTGTACTCTGGCCCCGCCTTCGTGTGGGCTTAGCGCATATCGCCATCCCGTTGTATGTGATTTACGGGCTTTACCCGGCGGAAGCGACGAATAGTTCTTTATTATTGCTTAATGGCCACGTGGACAGGCTTAGGCGATAATACGGAACTATTTTGGGCGGTTCCCGTCACAATAGCGGGCTATTGCAAATAGCGATTTACTATCAAACCATGACAAATCAAGTAATAGATGAAAAAATACAGTAATTAGCAAATATCATAAGCATAAATATGTGTCTAGTGGTGTTGGAACATTACTTAATAAGTTGACAGTACAACAAGATTCATGCAATTCAAATATTTAGTTGTCCAAAGATCACAATTGCAGCACTGAGCTAAGGCTAAGGCTATAGCAGCGCTAAAGTTAAGCCGTTTAGGGCAGCTATAGCCCGATTTAGCGTCCATAGCTGCCATAGCGGCAAAAATACAAATAGCGTAGCGGGGAACCTCTAAAAATGCTATAGTGTTGCTATAGCTCGCTATTTAAAACTATGCTCATTACTAGTTAGTGTCAGGACTACATTCCACACCGACACATAGGAGGACGTCAAGTTCTTCTGCTCAGACCTGCCCCTCCCCCAGTACACACCAGAGGGCTACATCGTCGAGTCAACCGCGACTGGGAAGGGCGAGGCCGGGAAAGAAGCCGCCTCCGACGATGATGAAGTCACCGAGTCGGATGACTTAGATGCAGAGACCCTGGCGCAGAGATTTGTCGCCAAGGGTCGCCCAGGAGCAAGTAGTGCTGCTGCTGCGGTAGCGTCAGGCAACTTGAAGAGGCCGGCCGATCCACTCCAAGTGGACACGGTCGTGTCGCTACCAAAGAAGAAACGCACCGCCGTTGGGAAGAGCACAGCGAAGAAGCCGCCAACTCCACTGTCATGGTAAGTAGTGGATGCTTGTCCCGTGCAGTGATTAATAGTGCCGACAATATGCTGAAACACTATTCTTGTTGTTGTGATGCAGGTGGTAGATGATCCGACCAGCCCGCCCCCCGCTGCGACTAAGAAGACCGATGTGGTGGCTCCTCGAGTACTCGAGGAGTCATCCGTTGGCGGAGAAATCCCCGTAGGGGTTCCACTCTCGGGAGAAGAATGCGAGGATGCACTCCCTGAGAGGCAGACACCCGAAGACACAGCAGCGGGGACTCCAGCTGGAGAAGAGCAATTGATGAGGGAAAATAGCCCCTCCGCGGTTGTTGAAGAAGCATCATCTGCACCGCAGCAGCCCCCGAGGGAGCCCGTCAGCAACCTACCTGTACAAGACTCTGAAGGGATTCCAGGGAAGGATGATGGGTCGCGCCGTGGTACAAGGCCCAGGAAGCCCAGCGTTCGTGTTTACGGCCCGGAATGGGTTGCGGGGTGATTGTGCCCCTGTAATAGATCGATAAGTAGGAAGTGTGAGGAGAGGAAGGATCATGGATTGTAAAACTTCAACTTTATTTTCAAGGAAACCTTCCTCTGCTCTTCTGAACCTATACTGTGTTTCTTCCATCTCTCGATATCCCTGCTATCTTCCTTCCCCACGGATCTGCTGCTAACAAATTGGTATCAGACTTTGCCGATCCCGGTTCCCCACCTTGCTATTCCATCTATCGAATTGATACCTGGATCTGGTGGGTGCTTGAGCTCGCGAGTCTCTTCTGAGTTCGAGCCTGTAATTCCGTTCCCCATCGATTCGATCTGGATCAGCACCTATCCCACGACCACTTCACTCGTCTCCAGCGCCGCCAGGGAGCCATGAACCCGGACACCAAGATGATCCTCGACGAGCTTCGCAAGACCGACGCCCGGTGGGAGCAGCGTTTTGCGGATCTCGACGCCAAGTGGGATCGCCGCTTCGCGGAGGCCGACTCCAAGGTGGAGGCGCGTCTGAGCGCGCTCGAGCAAGGGGCCGCATCTGGGGAAGATGTGGAGGCTCGTGTCGCTACTCTGGAGAAGAGCGGGGTGTCAGATCTGCGCATCGCCCACATCGAGAAGGTTGTGGCCTCGTATGAGGACTGGCAACCTGGTGTTGAAGGTACCCTGGACGATATGAAGCTCGCCGTCCTCAAGCTCAACAAGTACCTGGACCGAGTCGTCATCGACTCACCCCCCTCCAAGTCCGACGACATCTTCAAGTTGCCGGAGTCGGCGTCCGCGCGCCCATCTGCCGGATTCACCGCCGACGGGCCTCATGGCCACCGTGAAGATCCGCGTCACCGGGAGGATGGTTTCGGGTATGTTACGACCCTAGCCCATCCCCCGGTCAAGGGTGCGTTTCATTCCCTTCCACTGTTGCCTGCTATTCCTTCACATGCCTTGCCTGGTAGTGGTTCTCGTTCAGGATATTTTGGTGCTAGTAATGCAGGAACTGGCAAATTACCTAAGCTTCCTTTTCCAGTTTTTGATGGAGATAATCCTAGACATTGGATACGTAGGGTGGAGGATTACTTTGATTTGTATGGGGTAGAGCCCGTCAGTACGGAGCCAGCAACAGAGCGGGTGCCGTCGCCAGTTCCGGTTATCGAAGAAGACCACTCGGGTGGAGCGGCGGAACAAATAGTGGCGGCCGTCAATGTGGAAGAGGGGGAGCTGGAGATGGATATTGGCAGCTTCATGGACTTCGACGTCCCCCTCAAAGGATAGACTCTGTAAGTACTCAGCCGTCCCAGTAGCTGATAGTATGGATGGATTCGAATCGGATACGCACGGATACGAATTCGGATGTCACTATTTACCACATTTTATTTCGAATTTGGATACAAATATTATCGAATACGAATACAAAACGGATATTTCGAATTCGGATTCACATTCGAATACTTACTCGATTTACAACATAGAGTTATAAATGAGTATCATTTCATTTGTCGATGATTTTATAATTGATCAAATCATGTTACAAGTAGAAATCATGTTACAAGAAGAGAGTAAATTATGATCATTATACATAATAGATCTTATTGCAAATAACATATTAATTAGTTAGTTAATTAATTAATATATGACAATAAATATAAAATAAGTAATTTTGTAACTATATAAACATCTTTTATAAGTAAAAATAAGTACATAAATACATTTAAATATAATTTATTTATTTGCTAAATAGTATAATGTATTTAAAATTACTATGATTAGACACATCAAAATTAATTAAAAATATCATTATATAATTTATTAATATTAGGTTAGCATAATTTTTTAGTTGTCATATATAACTTTCAATAGCTAAATGTAAATAATTATTTTACTAGCAATGTTAAAATTAACATCATTTGTAATTAGTATTTAGTAATATAAATAAATTTTAGATGTTTTCTATGGGTACTTTACTTTTGCGGATACGAATAATATCGGATATGTCGGATTTTTGTCAGATATTTCGGATAATGTCGAATTCGGATAATATTGAAAATCGGATTCGAATACATCCATCTGACATCCATATTAAAAACGAATACGAATACGGATATCCTTATTAACGTTTTTAGCGGATACGAATACGGATAGTTCGGATTTCCATAAGTACTTACTCCATCCGTCCTGAAATATAAGGCATTCTAGGATTTTTAGGACAGATTAAAGAGGTGGAAAAATGTCACATATACCCTTAACTAATGATAATTAAAGGTAGGTTTTCTAGTTAACAAGTGCAATATTTGGCAAGTCTTTAATTGAGTTGATTGGGTGCTTACCAAAAACTCCTAGGATGCCTTATATTGGAGACAAATTTTGAACCCTTAAATGTCTTATATTTCAGGACGGAGGGAGTATGCATTATAGCCCCCGAGCATATAGATAATCCTTTGGCGGAGCTCGAAGCTGAGATAGCTGCAGTACTAGAAGAGGATCCTGACAGGGATTTGCTCACAGGAGAAGCCGAGAAGACAACCCCCACGCGTACAGAGTATGCACGGGTGGCTCTGCACGTGGACGCCGAGGAGCATCTAGAGCAGGCCATCGTGAAGAGAAGCCCAAGTCTCAAGATGGAGGCACCCTCCACCAGTACATCCACCCAGCCTGGTGCCACGCAGACTGCTGCAAAGCTCCTCTTGCTGCTCAGCGACGACCTTGCCATCAAAGCAGCAATGGAGGACCAACTCAAGAGCTTCGAAGGCTTCACGCGGGTGAGTTGCTTGTCAATTCGCAATATCTGTTACTCTCCTGAGTAGTTGTACTAGTTTGACGGTGGTTTGATCTATGTGCAGGATGTTGTCAATAAGTCCCTGCAGAAGTCAGAAGTACTCAAGGAGACCAGTGATGCCGTGCAGCAACTCGAGGCTCTGCAACGCGAAGTGGCATCCTGGAAACAGAGTGCAAGTCGTCTGCAGATGCGACTGGACTCCGTTGGCGCAGAGCACCACAATCAACTGCAGGAAGTGGCCGTCGCCAAGCACTAGGTTGTCCAAGAGTTGAAGGCTTCAGAAGCAGCCAAGCTCACTCTGCTGGAGAAGAACAAAAAACTCCGCCAAGAGATGACCGGTGAGTACTCGACTAGTCTTGTGCTTGTGTCGATCAGTCGTTGAGTACTCATCTCCAGCTTGAATTGTTGTTACTTGTTGCACATCTGAAGAATAAGAACTCCCAGCTGAAAGCTCGGGTCACCGACTGGACCAACGCATGCTACCAAGAGAAGATTCGCCGCGAGGAGCTCAAGGAAGAACTCAAGGTGCTTATCCCCGAATATGAACTCGAGAGTCAACTTCGTACTGATGGTGAGCGTGACCTTCTTCTTGGCATGCAGACGGTAAAGAACCTCAACGAGGAGAATCAGCACTTGAAGCTTCAGCTGGAGGCCTTGACAGCTGCTGTGGAGCCAATTGCAGAGGTCATCTTGAAGTGTGGTGATCATAGGTATGAGCATATCGGCGGTACTCAACCATGAGAAACTGCAAGGAAAGATAATACCCAGAGTAGTACTCAAAAGTAGTCCGCTACACAGAGGTAGTTAGGACAAGTCCCGTAGGACTGATGTAACATAAGGATACAGTAAAGTTGCAGGTAAAAAACAAACTTTATTACTAGTCACAATATTTACATGTTTGGAGTACACGGCAAAGACATGAAGTCTTGATATGATGCCATGACTAGAAGCTAAGGTACTGAACCCGAAGGAAGTAGGTATATCCTTGCTTGAGAGTAGCTAAGGTACTGAACCTGAAGGCAGTAGATATGTCCTTGCATAAGACCAGTAGCCGGCTCACACCATGGCCAGTGGCATGGTCAGCAACAGTCATGAGATGGTACTCGACTAGCAGGAAACGCCGAACCCGGAGGTGTGATAAGTGGAGTTCCGCTAAGTCAAAACTATAGTGGTACCAGTAGTCGAAACTACGGGTAGAAACGACACAGGTGCTCGACATTCCATGAGTTATCAATTTCCTCACCTTCGAGTGTTTGGAGGCGATAAGAGCCTAGACCAGTGACAGTATTGACGGAAAAAGGACCTTCCCATGGAGAATTGAGTTTATGGAGCCCTGCCGTGTTCTGGATCCGTTGCAAAACAAGATCGCCCACATTGAAGGAGCGTTCCTTGACATTGCGATCGTGCTAGCGCCGGATGCCTTTAAGGTATCTGGCGTGTTGGACGAGGGCGCTGCAGCGACCTTCTTCAAGGTTGTCGGGATCAAGTCGCCGGTTATCTTCAGACACACCTTCCTCGTATTGTTCCACCGTAGGAGATTGCCACATGACATCCGCAGGGAGAATTGCCTCGGAACTGTAGACCAAGAAGTAGGGAAACTGTCCGGTGGGCTTGGTAGGTTGAGTACGTAGCCCCCAGATAGCATTGGGTAGTTCCTTCATCCACTTGCCGCCCTTAGCATTAGCAGCATCGTGCAGTCGTTTCTTCAGGGCGTCCAGTATCATCTCGTTGGCGCGCCCAACTTGTCCATTAGCGCAAGGGTGAGCCACGGAGACATACCGAACATCAATCCCGCTGTTCTCACAATATTCGCAGAACTGATGGTTGTTGAAATTGGAACCTAGGTCGGTGATGATCCTGTTGGGAAACCCATAACGATGCACGATGTCATCCAAGATGTCGAGGACCCTGTCAGCATTAGGTGTGGTGACGGGCTTAACCACAATCCACTTGGTGAACTTGTCGATGGCCACCAGAACCCTGTTGAAACCCCCTGGAGCATTTGGTAGAGGCCCAATCATGTCAAGCCCCCAACAGGAGAAGGGCCATGTCGATGGAATCGTGATTAGTTTGTAGGCAGGAACAAGTTGTTGCTTGGCGAAGAATTGACAGCCTTGGCAGCGTCGGACGAGTTCTTCTGCATCGGCCACAGCTGTGGGCCAGTAGAACGCTCGCCAGAAAGTTTTACCCACCAAGGTGCGAGAGGAGGCGTGGTTGCCGCACACGCCTTTGTGAACTTCTTCCAAGATTTCCTTGCCTTCTTCTCGGGATACGCACTTCATGAGTACATGAGAAGTGGCACCCCGCCTGTACAGCTTGTCTCCGACTAGTACATAGCTTCTAGCGTGACAGGTTATTTGTTCTGCCTCAACTTTGTCGGAGGGTACCTTTTGCTCTTTGATGTAGTCGATGAAGGGTTGTCTCCAGTCCATGTCAACCATCAGAACCTCTCGATCTGGTTGGGATGTTCCAGGATCAGTAGTCGAGGGTGCACGAGGCTGCTCCGGAATTGACTTCTTGTGTAGCTCATGGACGAAGACACCCGCAAGGACTTGAGCGCGAGATGAACCAAGCTTGGACAGGACATCCGCGGCAACATTGCTATCGCGGACTACTTGATGGAACTCGAGTCCATGGAATTTGTTCTCAAGCTTGCGAACTTCAGCACAATAGGTGTCCATGTTCTCCTTGTTGCGATCCCAAGAGTCGTTAACTTGATTGATGACCACAGCAGAGTCGCCATATACCAGAAGTCGCTTGATGCCGAGTGAGACTGCCAGGCGTAGGCCGTGTAGAAGAGCCTCGTACTCAGCTTTGTTGTTTGATACCTTCCAGAATATCTGAAGCACATATTTGAGTTGTTCACCTTTGGGAGAAATCAGAAGTACTCCCGCGTCGGCGCCCTCAAGCTTGACGGACCCAACGAAGTACATGACCCAATGTTTCGGACGCTCAGCTGGAGTTGGTACTTGATTTTCCCGCCATTCCGCCATGAAGTCGACAAGAGCCTGGGATTTGATTGCAGTCCGTGGCTTGAAGGCGATCGAGAGAGCACCGAGCTCAACCGCCCACTTACATATGTGCCCCGTGGCATCCCGGTTGTACAAGATCTCACCCAATGGGAAGTCGGTGACGATGGAGACAGAATATTCCTGGAAGTAGTGTCGCAACTTCCGCGAGGTGATCAACAGAGCGTATAGCAGCTTCTAGACCAAAGGGTACCGAGCCTTGGACTCTGAAAGTACCACACTGACGAAGTAGACAGGACGTTGTATAGCGTAAGCGTGGCCTTCTTCTCGCCGTTCGACAACAATGGCAGTACTGACCACATGAGCAGTTGCAGCAATATAGAGGAGTAGCTCCTCATCCTTGCGCGGTGCCATGAGGACTGGTGGGTTGGACAGGAATTCCTTGAGTTGATGTAAGGCCTTGTCCGCTTCTTCTGTCCACACAAACTTTTCTTGCCGCTTAAGTAGTCGAAAGAAGGGCAGCCCCCTTTCTCTGAGTTTGGAACTGAACCTATTAAGAGCCGCCATGAACCCCCTAAGCTTCTGGACATCTTTGACAGTAGTCGGAGCTTTCATGGCAGTGATGACGAAGATTTTCTCTGGGTTGGCCTCGATGCTGCGATGGCTAATGATGAAGCCGAGTAGTTTCCCTGATGGTACGCCAAAGACGCACTTGTTGGGGTTGAGCTTCCACTGATATTCCTGTAACGAAGCGAAAGTTTCCTCAAGATCCGCTATAAGAGTGTCAGGATGGCGTGTCTTGACGACCACGTCATCGACATAGGCTTGTGGAGTTGTCGTTTGAAACAGGCCTGGATAGCTCGTTGATAAGTAGCTCCCGCGTTCTTCAGCCTGAAGGACATTGTTGTATAGCAGTAGGCGCCAAACGGAGTGATGAAAGTGGTTTTTTCTTGGTCTTCTTCCTTGATCGCGATCTGATGGTAGCCAGAATAGCAGTCCAGGAAGCAAAGTAGGGCACAACCCGCCATGGAGTAAATGACTTGATCAATCCTCAGCAACCTGAAAGGGTCCTTTTGGCAATGCTCGTTGCGATCAGTGTAGTCGACACACATCCTCCAGTCATTCGAGTTGTTTTTCCTGACCAGTACAGGGTTAGCAAGCCACTTCGGATGGAAAACTTCCTTGATGAAGCCGACCCGCGAGTAGTTTTGCGAGCTCTTTCTTGATGGCATCCCTACGGTCTTGGGTGAAACGACGAAGGTGCTGTCTCTTAGGGGTAGCTTTAGGATCGACGTTGAGTGAGTGCTCGATCAGCCTCCTGGGCACACGAGGCATATCAGACGGTTTCCAGGTGAAGATTTCACGGTTTGCCCGGAGGAAGCTAACGAGCACATCTTCCTATTTGGGATCCAGATCAGCCCCGATTAGGGATGGCAATGGGGCTCCGATCCCCGACGGGGAATTCCTCTATTAGGGTATGGAACTGGGAGATTTTTAGTCCCCGCGGGGATCTTAGCGGACTAAATCTCATCCCCGTCGGGTGAAGCAGTGCAGGGAACGTTCCCTGTCTCCCCGTCCCCGTTCCCCGTCAGGGGTATCACGCATGGGCCAAAAGCCCACGTAGTACACTAGCCCAAGCCCAAGTTAGCACACTAACCCAAGTACAAAATAAAATTCCTAACCCTAACTCCCACGGCCACGGAGATCCCAGCCGGCTCTGCGAACTCCTGCCGCCTCCTCTCGCATGCGGACGCGGCCACGCGTGAGGCCGCCGCCGCCGCCGGCTAGCCTCCCGCCGCCGTGAGCTCGCTCCTTGCCACCGCCAACCACCACCCACTCCCCGCATGACGCGGCGCCGCGAGCTCCTCCCCGGCCGCGCGCGACGAGCTTCTTCCCCGAGTGCGGCGAGCTTCGCCGGGGTAGCGACCGACGCAGCGCCGCGAGCTCCTACCGGCCGGCGCGACGAGCTCCGCTGAGGCCACGGGGACGATGGATTTGTCATTTTTCTCAATCACGATTCCTTTTCCTCTTTTTAATAGCTGTGGATGTCGGGGATTTTTCGGGGTTGAAATCCCCGTCGGGGGTCTGATCCCCGCTCGGGGATGGGGACGGGGAGATTTCTTCCCCCACGAGCGGGGACGGGGACGGGGACGGGGTGATTCTGCTCTTTCGGGGAGCAGAACGTTCTTGTGATCCCCGACGGGGATAGCCCCGTTTCCATCCCTAGCCCCGATCATAGTAGTCTTACTTGAATCACCAGTACCAAGGTCGATGGCTTTGATCTTGACTTCTTCTGAGGAGGTGGACTGAGTAGTAGCATCCGCCTGAGTTGGTATTTTGAGTTCACTAGGCACGAGCTTCTTTGAGGAGGTAAAGATTTTCGCCATAGCATTGGGTACTTGAGTAGTCGAAGCTAGCTCCACGGCTTCAGTGTCGCAGTCATAGGAGCATTTCAAGTCCCCTTTGAGAGAGAGTACTCCACTTGATCCTGACATCTTCAGTACAAGATATACGTAGTGCGAGACAGCCATGAACTTGGCGAGGGCGGGTCGACCACGTATAGCATGATAGGAAGTTTCTGAGGCGCTGAGTGTACGCCAGAAAGCAGTCTGATGTATCCTCTTCTTTCTTCTTGTGGTGAAGACGGTTGATGTGTTCACGGGCGTCCTTGGAGTTCTTGTGAGACGAGCTGACACTCGCGCTGTCTCCAGTTGCTTCTCCGTGATGGCCGCGTGAGCGCGAACGCGAGCGACCAGAGCGGTTACCACCGCCGCTGTTCTCCTGCCGAGTAGTCGACGCATCCCGAAGAGCGTGGTGACACTTCTCGGCTAGTGTCGACGCATCCAGAAGTGGAGATTCCTCTTGAAAAGGGAGATTGTCGATAGCGGCGATGCAGCGCGTGTCTTGGCTTGGAGGTTCATGTCCGGGGAAGTAGGCGAATCTACCTTCTAGTGTGAGAGTCATCACCAGGTTCTGGGCAGACTCCGGGTGTAGCTCGTCTTCAGAAGGGCCCGAACCATAGTCTAACTCGTACTTAGATGTACTTGAATCAGGGTCAGTGGCGCAGTCTGAGTCCGAGGAGTACTCGAGCACGATGATCTTGTCAGCCTAGTTGATTGCCGTGAGTGCGGTCTGGTAGGCAGCACCCACGGGGCGTAGTCCAAAGATTGCAGCTGGAGGGAGGTAGACCGAACTGGACGAGGGGTTGGAAACCGACTCGTGCGACCCAGTCCGAGCGGGCGTCAAAGTCGAGTTGTACTCGAACTTCGACGCATGCCCTCGGGTTGGATCTGAGGGCGTGATCTCGCCGAGATTCTGGACGAGATTGGTCACCGTGGCTTGAGGAGACAGTGGAGCATGCAGCTGCTCCGGGGTGGCAGCGATGAAATGCAGAAAAGATCCTGCACCATCAGCAACGCAGACCCAGGAGCTGAAGACGAATGTGCCGCCTCGCTCGAAGGCAACGGTGGAGTTGATGGTGACTGAAGCCATCGAGTTCACCAACGGATCTACGGAGAGATCCCCTGCCTGGCGCGCCAGCTGTCGGTGTTTTAGACCGGCAACTACCTCAGGGAGTACCCGAAGTAGGTGTTCGTGGGGGGACTCGCCGAGACCTGGAACTCGATGGTGAGACATGGGACACACGATTAGACAGGTTCGGGCCGCAATGTGCGTAATACTCTACGTCATGTATGCCTTGTAGCTTTGTATTGCGTGAGTATGAGTACACAAGATTGTTTTGGAGGGGTCCCTGCCTCACTTTATATATCTGGGAGGCAGGGTTACAAGTCGGTCTGGGGATAGAGCCCTGCTCGAGTACGTCTAGGAGTAGTATGACAGTTACATGATAAGCTTTCCTACTCTAGCACGTCCTCAGAGTAGTCCCCGTAGGATACGCCGCCTTGTCCGTGGCCCACTGAGTAGTCTGGGTGGGTCGCACCATGTTTGAATACCACGATCCACGTGTAGAGTAGTCCCGGTCAAGCCGTCTATATAGGGCCTGGGCCCACGGGTGATGTGGGACCAGGAATGCCCGTACGACACTTGTTATGTTGTGACCAGCAATGCCATGGAGTAGAAGATATGTTTTTGCACGGTTACATGCCATATGTGTGCCTTTCCAGTACTATTATAGATAACTAGAAATGTTATCTTCCCCAAATATCTTTCGACCAACTCCATAATTGCATTCAATACATTACTTAGTATAATATTAAGATTGTGGAATATAGTGAGGTGATTTTTTTAATTCACCCCCATCATAATTAGTTAACCCTTCTACATTTGGTTGTTCCAATTCTTGCTAAACATTATTTCCTAAGTTACTTTTTCTCTTGTTTTTGTAGTTTTATATTTTTTATGAAAGTGTAGGCTTTTGCAAATAACCTTGCCACTAATGTCTAGGTCGTATCATGGTTGCAAATAGCCCGCTATAGCTCCGATATAGCTTCACTATAGATTTTTGAGACAAGTGCCACAATGATATTGCAAATATTATCGCTAATGCCGCTAACTCTACTATAGCATGAAACAACTTCGCTAAATACAATATCTTAGCAGTGCTAACACTGTTACAGTTGAGCTACAAACTTGTATACTTTCGATCTATGAACTTTGTGTTATGATTTATGACTTATCTTCTGAACTTATTTGCTTATGTTTTCAGCAATGGTTGCATGTAAATAAGAAATATGAGTTGGAATTTATGAAACTAATGTTTAGGCCTAAATTTTGCTGATTTGTTGCATACAGCTAAATGCTATAGCTGCCGCTATAGCTCTTATAGCTTTTTTCTGAAGCACTCTGCTAAATTCTATAGCTCATGATTTGCAACATTGGATTGTATTTATGCACACATGAGGATGTGTGCATATATGCACATCAAGTTATAGAGGGATTAGAGCTATCTAATTACACTGTAGTGTTTTCATGTTTGCTAGCGATTTGATCATGTTGTTAGCATAGTTAGTTTTGTGGTCCTTGCATTAGTGGAGGGGACACCCTATGATATTCATGCGTGGTGTGTATTCAATTATATAAAATGATTTGTTAGAAGATTCAATCATGTGAATTGGCTCCAACTAGTGGTATCAGAGCTAAAAACACATGAAAAATGGTGTCCTCCAGTACTATGTTAAGGATTGATGACATCAACAACAACATAATATCAAATTTGCATATGTGGGAGGATGTGGTGGTGATAGAGTGGTTGCATGAAAAGTGAGACATACAAGAGAGAAGGTGAAGAGCATGTAACATCATACAGATGGTTAAATTTGAACTGGATATTGACACACATGGTGAGCGCATCTATTTCATGAAATGTAAACAAAAAAATCATTGTGGTGATATACTG
The DNA here is from genome assembly GCA_947561735.1 of Cenchrus americanus. NCBI lineage: Eukaryota > Viridiplantae > Streptophyta > Magnoliopsida > Poales > Poaceae > Cenchrus > Cenchrus americanus. The sequence continues at coordinate 202,966,092 of OX387240.1, forward strand.
CTACATATAAGAGACATTGATGGCACAAGGGTACTAGGAAGGGGAAACATGTTTGTTTTTTGAACTGCCATTGTGAACCAAGCTAACATATTTATAATCTTCTAGCATTGTTGCAAATGGTACTCTTAGTATACAAATTCATATGGAAACATTATATTTGCTTGTCAACTTCCTATTTTTTTGTCAAAAATGGTTTAGATTGTGCATATGCTTAATTCTAGGGAATTAACTTGATGTGGAGTGTGGACTCCAACTATATATACATGGAAAACCTTAGATGCTTATACATGCTCTAAGAATTTTGAGACAATTCCATGTATAGCATCGAAAAATTAAACTTCTTCTTCCCTTTGTAGCACTCAAATTTGAAATCTTCCCTATGTATGCACTATTGAAAATTTTCTTCCCTGTGTAGCACTTCCGTTAGTATAGACAGCTAAAAGTGTCAACTCCAAGAGGAAAGACATTTTTTGCCCCTCTTAGATTTCTAAGATCTGGTTTATTTCTTGGGCATAAAGTATTCTTTTGCATAAAATCTAAAATTAGGTGTAAAATTAATTTATTTTGGTGAAGTTTAGAATCGCTAGTTCCATTCTTGAATCCTAATCCAGTGCTTGAAGATGGCACCGAGGGTCTTGTTCTTCTGGCCAAAGCATGCGTGTGTGACGACTAGACACTCTTGCTGAGGTTGACGCCCTTGGTCGGATCTCGACGAGGGAGGAGTCCACTCGGGGCATAGGCACGAAGCCCCTCTTCCTCATGTCCATGAGCAGCCTCACGTTGACGACAAGACACACATTGGCCGCCAGGCTGTTGTACTCTCTGTCACTCTTGCAGCAGCGTCCCCGTGTCTGGAACCGACCGCTAGGTGCCGAATAGAAGCTTGGCAATCTACATCGTCCTGGTGCTGAGCGTACACACCAAATTTGGCCTAGCCGTTCACGCTAGCCTAGGCCTAGCCATCGAGGGGATCCACACCCGTGCCGTCTGGTGCCCGATTGAAGTGGTTTGCACTGGCTTGGTGTTGGCCTTCCGCACCGGCTTTGGCTTGTCCGGTGAGGGGCTCCGCGTAGCCAGTCAGAGAAAATGAGGGAGACAGACAACAGAGGCACACGAAGTGGATACTCCTGGTTCACTAGCGATGGATGCAGAGGGATAAAGAGGCATTTTGGCCTTTTCATTAGTGGACCCACTTTGGTTTTAATGGTGGAGGGCAACGGAAGTAACAGAGGTGCTACAAAGGGAAGAAAACTTTCACTAGTGCATATATAGGGAAGATTTCAAATTTGATTGGTACAAAGGGAAGAGAAAGTTTTTGATGCTATACAGGGAATTTCCTCAAGAATTTTCCAATGTGAAATGTACAATGGCTATATAAGGAACATTGGGAAGGTTTAGGAATAAAAAAGAATGGTAGTCCAATTGTTTAGAGTTGTAGGCACTGATGTGGTGAGAACCTATGGGATTTGAGATGTGTAGCATCGGGTTCAATGAGAGAGCAAGGCGAATAAGAGTATTCTTATGGGAAAGTCTAGTTCACAACTAGTATATCTTGATGAAGTTAAGTTTCCCACATTTTCTTCTTTCTATAAGAAGTGGAGTATAGGCTCAGTTAAGCATAACTTTGCACTTACTCAACTAGCCTATCTCACCACATCATTAAAGTGATGAAAGATACACGCCAAGTAACCATATACTTCCACAATAAAAGGAAACAACAATAAGGCTGACAAGAAATCATCAACACATAGTTCTCATATATGTGCATGTTTCATGCGTGACCTAGCCCACAAAAAAGGTAGATTAAAGTAATTAGATGACACAAAAACATGAGAAAGTACATGTGTAAGGTTAAAGCAACAACACCATTGACACAATTATTTGTCTTTTTGTTAGAACATGACAAATGTTGTTAGATGGAAAGGCAAAAATTTTTTTAATAATGTTTGTTAGAGATGAAGTGGAGAAGTTATCTTGAGTCTCCCTCGTTGTACCTTTTTTGTGTTTGGATCACGCAAGATTGCTTTACGAAGAGTACACGTCATGTTGCTACGTAAATAATGACATGAAAACAGAATAACACAACTACTTTTTATCATAAAGTGACAAATTCTGTTTGTTCTATACAAAGATAAAAAGATAAACTGAATAATGTTTGTTAGAGATAGAGTGGAGAAGTTATCTTGAGTTTCCCTCGCTATACCTTTTCTGTGTTTGGATCACGCAAGATTTCTTTACGAAGAGTACACGTCATGTTGCTACGTAAATAATGACATGAAAACATAATAACACAACTACTTTTTATCATAAAGTGACAAATTCTGTTTGTCCTATACAAAGATAAAAAGATAACTTGAATAACATTTGTTAGAGATGGAGTGGAAAAGTTATCTTGAGTTTGGCTCGCTGTACCTTTTCTGTGTTTGGATCACGCAAGATTGCTTTACGAAGAGTACACGTCATGTTGCTACGTAAATAATGACATGAAAACAGAATAACACAACTACTTTTTATCATAAAGTGACAAATTCTGTTTGTCCTATACAAAGATAAAAAGATAACTTGAATAACGTTTGTTAGAGATGGAGTGGAGAAGTTATCTTGAGTTTCGCTCGCTGTACCTTTTCTGTGTTTGCATCACGCAAGATTGCTTTATGAAGAGTACACGTCATGTTGCTACATAAATAATGACATGAAAACAAAATAACACTACTTTTTATCATAAAGTGACAAATTCTGTTTGTTCCATACAAAGATAAAAAGATAACTTCAATAATGTTGATTAGTGATGGAGTGGAGGATAGTCTTAGCTTGAGTGCCCCTCACTATACGTCTTCTCCAGGTTTGGATCATGCAAGAATTAGTTTATAAAGTGTACAAGTCATGTTGCTATTCATGTAACCTATAGAAAGTAGAATAAACTAATTGGCCACAACACATGGTATGCCACCGATGCAAAAGCAATTAAAGAATACAAAATGAATGATGCTTTTATAATGCATGCGTAATGGTTGATTGGTGCCACTTTTACTAGGAGATTAAAATAGAATTGTTATTAACAAATACAATTATCAACTTCACGTCTTAAAGAGGTTTTATTTTTTGCAGATATGTATACATTTTCATGATAATATATATCTAAATTTATGCACACATTTTATGCAAGCCATTAACGTTTTACATTTATCTCAATAAAACTACAAATCTTTAGCTTTGGTGGTGTTAAATGATCCTTAGCAAACCACCATATGACATTATTTCGACATGAGTAAAATAGAGGACTAAACACCTACAATCCAACAACATCGAACAAGTAGATTATTAACATTGGTACGTTTCCCAAAAAATGTGTAGATAATTTACACATTAGGCAAGTCACAATGCATCATTTTTCATTGCACTGTGATCAAGACTTCCATATCAGATTTACAATGAAATCAAATAATCTCTCTCAGTGCACTATTATATACATGTACTGCCATGTAAACTGGGGGGGGGGGGGGCGCCCCAGAGGGGAGGATCCGAATGCCATTTTGTATCATTTCCTGGATCATTAGATGATACAGGCACTTCTCACAAGAAGTATCACAACTGAACATCGTCATTGTATTAATATCTTTACATATAATTGGAATAAAACAAACTCTAAACAAGTAGAAGCCTCAACCTTATTCTAGCAGTGGTAAACTACGTAGCGGTTCATGCTCCAAGCATACTTGACTCCTAGCACGGATCCTCTGGATCCTCACCCATGTCGACGTCTGGCTCCTTGTCCAGTAGAAGGGATAGGGGAAGCAAGAGTGAGTCCTGGGTAGGGCACTCAACAAATTCCACAGCGGACAAGACCAAAATGGAGGGGGTCGGCCACTAGTGGGCCTAAGCACACATTCATGGTACTGAATGTGAAGCATAGAATTGAAGTGTGAAAGAGAAGTATGTAAGGGCAGTCCCAACGGCAATTAATACGCGGGTTCCATCTGCATTTAAAAGACCTCCACGTAAGCAAAAAGGGGAGAAGTAATGAAGAGAGAGAGCGTTTGAGGGACAAACCGTTTCTTCCGTAGGAAACGAAGTCTACGCTCGCACCGATGCAGCAGGAAACGATGGATTTGAAGTTGGGGAGAAATCACCGAGGTCTATGGCATTGATTGCACAGCCCTCACCGCACCCACTCGCTCACGCCGGTCGCGCTCGGCCGTGAAATCGCCCATCGCGGTCGTGTCTGCCCTGCAGGCCCGTAACGGCGTGGCGCAGAGGCCGGCGGAGTAGGGCTGCGACAGCGTGCGAAGCTGGACCGCGGCAACGGCGCACGGAGCAGAGGCTCGATTCGAGCGCACGGCCACGGTGGAGATCCCAACACGGTGCGGAGGCGGAGGACTGCAGTGGCAACGGCGGCGACAGAAGAATAGTGCAAGCGGTGGGGGAACATAGGAGCTTCGGGGGCTGCGGAAGAGTAGCGGATCCGGCTACAGGGTCGCTGTGCCGCCTTCTCGAGCGCGTCACCCGCCCACCCCTTCCTCCCTACCCCCGCCGACGCCGGATCCGCCACCAGCATCCTCCTTCGTCCTTTTGTAGTTGCCGCGGTGGAGCTCCCTCCTCTGTCGCGGCGCGAGGGTTCGCCGTCCGCTCGAGCTCCCCCTGCGAGCCAAGCCGGCCCGCGTCCAGTGGGGTCGGAGCACAGGGAGAAGCACGGGCCACCCTCCCCGGCGGCTCACCGGCGCCGCGACGCAGCCGGCCGCTTGCGGCGCATGCCGCACTCATACCGTTCGTGGCGAGCTTGCCGGCGTTGCGCGCACACCGCGCCGTGGGAGCTCGCGCCGCCGCCGCCGGAGCAAGCTCGCGCCACCGCTCTAGCCGGCGCCACCGAGGGAGGAAGCGCTCGCGCCACCGCGCGCCGTCTGCCGCTCGCTGGCCGCCGGGAGGAGGAGCACATGGCGTGGAGGAGGATGAGTGTTGACGGTGTATTTTGGTGCACCTAGAATGTTCATTACACTTTGGTTTGGATTTGATTATGGAACTAACCCGCCACTAGGCACACTAATCATATAACAAGTTCATCTTTGTGCATGCATTTGGAAGTGTTGTGTTTATGTAGGAAAACATGGACATAAAGGACGGATTCGCAACAAGTTCAAAGGAGCATTCATGGAGTCTTGTTCGTGTTCATGAGCTTGCTGAAATCACTTCCAATGGTGGCGAGGACCGAAGTGCTACGAGGAACACCCCCGAGGATTGAAGCGTAAAAGATCAAACTTCATGCAAAGAGAGCCCCCATCTTGGACGCGAGGATAACAGCATCAAAATCGTGCAAGTGGAGGGGGCAAAGTACATAAGTGCGCGAGGACCCACGGAGCAAAAGGGGCGACCGAACCGGGCCGAATTGGGCCTGGGCCGGCCGGCCCAGGCCGGCCGGCCCAGCCCACTTCCGGCACCGGTTCGGTCCCGTTTTCCTTGCCCTCGAAGGATCTTCAACCCTAAAACCCCCGACGCGCCGCCAACACCGAAGAGAGGAGTCATTCGCACCAGAAGGCCATCCACAAGCTAGAGAGAAGAGGAGGAGGATCTCCGGCGGGAGATCAACCACCTCGAAGGAAGCACCCTCTCGTGGAGAAGAAGGAAGACACCGACGGAAGGGAAACCATGATCAACGGTGCCATGATCAGCACCTTGATGGGGTAATCTTCTCATTCGTCCATGGGTTGTAATCGATCTTGAGATGTAATCGCACTTTGTCGGATTATCTATCTATCATCTTGTGTTGAATATACTTTAATGCTTAAGGCTTGCAACCGTGCCGTAGAGGGAGTACGAGCTCCAATGCTTCCTTGGATCCATTCAATACGCCGTGGCCATCAAAGGTCTAGTCATGAATACCTTCGCATAGTGACAGTACGAGAGGAGGGAAAGGGCGAAACCGTGGTCACATCCCCGATAGATTAGATTGGTTTTCATGTCTTTAAGTGATTGCATGCTCTAGTATCGTTGACCCGTGGGCGAGTGTCTTCTACCTTGATCGTTTATCATTCTCTCTAGTGTAGTTTAGTGTTTTCTAGTATAATAGTAGTTAGGGTTTTAGTAGCTAGTGTGTCGTTGTTGATCGAACGCTTGTAATCCCCTTGCTCCGCGGATTGACAAGAACTTTGGGAATCCCGTGGTGAAAAAGGTGTGGGGTCCGTACGCTTGCGGATCGTAGAGGGATACGTCTTTTATCCGTCAACAAGCCCCTTTTTTCGGCGCCGTTGCCGGGGAGCAAGTTAGTTTACATCGTTTGATTTGCATCTAACTAGTTTTATATTTTAGTTTATCTTTTATTCGCTATATCTAACATATATTATCCGGAAAATCACTTGTTTCTTTTTTTTGTTTTTGTTTTTATCTTATTGTCTAGATGGAGTTCGTTAATCAACCCGTGGAAGAACCGGAGAAATCATTAAGGGATTACGCTAGCCCTCGATGTGAAGACATAAAAGTACAAGAGTCGGATTCGAAGCTCGAAGCGACCAAGTATGAAATTAAATCCAAGATCATCAAGATGGTGGCGGAAAACCCATTTGAAGGGATGGTTACGGAGAACCCATATAGACACATAAGGGATTTCACGACAATATGCAACACGGTGCGTCAAGGAGTTCCCGATGAATGGTTCAAATGGAATCTCTTTCCCTACTCACTTGCCGGCAAAGCAAAGACATGGTATTCGGTTGCGTCCTTTGAAGTTGAAGGCAATTGGAACAAGTTGACAAAGAAGTTTTGCGAGAAGTTCTTTCCAATTAGCAAGGTTCAACATCTAAGGAGGCAAGTGATCACTTTCATGCAAGGAGAAGAGGAAGGGATAGACCAAGCCCGGGATAGGTTTAATGAATTAATCGAACAAGGACCAAAACTCGGCTTCACCGAGTGACGTACTCTTGCATACATTTTTCTTTTCCCTAACCCCTAGTTGCATGTGACACGTCGAAATGTGTGCGGTGGGGATCGCATGGAGAAAACACTCACGGAAGCCGCCCAACTTCTACAAAAAGTTAGTAAAGCGGCTGCCATGCGAAGAGATTGGGAAACAAGACTTGCGGAAGAGCCGGAATACAATTCAAGGAAGAAGAAGCTTGCTGATTTTTCTAAAGAGGCAACCCCGGAAGTCACAAAAGAGGAGCCAATCATGGAAAAGCTTGAACAAGAACACATCAAGTCAAGAACTACACCAAACATCGACTTCGCCGCACCAAAGGAGACGAACAAGAGAAGCATGTCGCGAAGCCACTAAGGGAGTTCGAACCAATGGATTGGGTTCCTATTGATTACGGAGAAGTATTCGACAAGAGAAGACCGTTCCCTAATCAAAAGGGAATGGCAAGAGCATTGGAAGTGGATTTCCCACCGGAGAAGAAAGCTGAAAATTCATACGACCTCGAAACCACCGGTGAGATTTTTGAAAAGCTCTTTGGAGATGACGTGGTGGATCCGGAACATATTGCCGAGGTGAAGAGAATCATGGGGATCAAGCCCGAAGCATCACCATACGCTCGCCTCGCTGAAATTTACTCGATAGGATCCGAAGAAGAAGAGAAGATGACGCCGCACTTGAGTTGCGAGATCAACGGAGTTCAATGCAAAGCTTTATGCGACATCGGAGCCCAAGTAAGTGTTCTATCTTCTAAAATTTACGATAAAGTTCAATACCACAACCTAGACTTAGCTCCAACATCAACGAAATTAATTATGGGAGATGGTAGAACTATCAAACCTCTAGGTATTGCTTGCAACATGAAAGTAAAAATTTCTAGAAACTATATACCAACCGATTTCTTTGTTATTGATGCTTACCATAGTAATTCTAATCATATAATCTTAGGTAGGCCTTTTCTTAAGTTGGTTGATGCCGTGTTAGATGCCGGAGAAGGCAAAGTAACAATGAACCTTAATGGAACAAAGTACACATATAACTTTCTTCGTGCTTCTAAACACCTTACACCTTTTCCTCCCGAAGATGAAGAAGTAGAAGAGATAGATAGTCTTTGTTTTGTTGAAACCCTTAGAGACCTGCTGCAAAGGGCGATGGAAAATCAAATTAGTAATCAACAAGATGAAGAGCTAGAGGAAGCGACAAAAGGCTTAGAGCCGCATGATGGTAGCGTGGAGGAAGAGAAATTCGAAGGCATAGGAGAAATCAAACCCGAGGAGCCACAAGTGCCCGAAGTAGACCTTAAACCTTTGCCCAAAGGATTAAAATATGAATTTTTGGGCCCAGACAAAACTTATCCAGTCATTGTGAGCGACGAGTTGAGCCCCGAAGAAAATGAAGCGTTGCTGATTTTATTAAAAAAACATAGGATGGTGATTGGATATTCAATTAATGATCTCAAAGGTATTAGCCCAGCCTTTTGCACTCATCGTATACCAATGGAAGACCAATGTAAGCCCGTAGTGGACCACCAAAGGAGGCTAACCCATGCCATGCGAGAGGTAGTAAAGAAAGAGGTTATCAAGTTACTTGATGCCGGAATCATCTACCCGGTTCCGCATAGCGAATGGGTGAGCCCGGTACATTGTGTACCGAAGAAAGAAGGTTTGACCGTGGTGAAGAATGAGAAGAACGAGTTGATACCGCAAAGAACCGTGACCGGGTGGCGGATGTGTATCGATTACCGTAATCTTAACAAAGCGACGAAGAAAGATCACTTCCCCCTACCGTTCATAGACGAGATGCTCGAGAGGTTAGCAAACCACGCTTATTTTTGCTTTCTCGATGGATACTCGGGGTTCATGCAAATTCCCATTCACCCGGAAGATCAACATAAGACAACGTTTACGTGTCCTTACGGAACGTTTGCATATAGGAGGATGCCCTTCGGCCTATGCAACGCTCCGGCCTCTTTTCAACGTTGCATGATGGCCGTGTTCTCGGAATTCATCGAAGAAATTGTTGAAGTGTTTATGGATGATTTTTCCGTTTATGGGAAGACGTTCATGGATTGCTTAGCAAACTTAGAAAAGGTCCTTACAAGGTGTGCGGAGGTAGATTTGGTTTTAAATTGGGAAAAGTGCCACTTCATGGTTAAGCAAGGCATAGTGCTCGGACATGTTATATCCGAGAGAGGAATCGAAGTGGACAAGGCTAAGGTAGAGACGGTTGAGCAACTCCCACCTCCTACGGATGTCAAGTCCTTAAGGAGCTTTCTAGGCCATGCCGGATTCTATAGAAGATTTATAAAGGACTTATCGAAGATCACTAAGCCTTTAACACACCTTCTTCAAAAGGATGTGGCTTTCGACTTTGATGAGAAGTGTCTAGCGGCATTCCGGACCTTGAAAAATGCGTTGGTGAGTGCTCCCATCATCCAACCTCCGGATTGGAGCCAACCTTTCGAGATCATGTGTGACGCAAGTGACTACGCCGTAGGCGCGGTCTTGGGTCAAAGAAAGGAAGGACGAGTTCACGCCGTTTACTACGCTAGCAAAACTCTTAGTGGGGCACAATTAAATTACGCCACTACGGAAAAAGAGTTGCTAGCGGTGGTATTCGCTTTCGAAAAATTCAGATCTTACATCGTGAACTCGAAAGTCATTGTTTACACCGATCACGCAGCCATCAAGTATCTCTTGGCTAAGAAGGAAGCTAAACCACGTTTGATTCGTTGGATCCTTCTTCTCCAAGAGTTTGATGTTGAAATTCGTGATAAAAAGGGGGTGGAAAATGTTGTGGCCGATCATTTGTCTAGGATGAATCGTGGACAAGATGATAAAGAGCCCATAGAAGATAAGATGAGAGATGACCACCTCTATAGAGTGCTTGATAAAGATACTTGGATGATCGACATCATTCGAGCAATTCGAAAGATGCCCCTCGATCATCTAGACAAAAACACTCAAAGGAAGATAATTTCCGAAAGTAAGAAATATTTTTGGGATGCACCATACCTCTTCAAACTTGGCAATGATGGAGTGATGAGAAGATGTGTGCCAAGAGAAGAGAGGCTTGAGATTCTAAGGAAGTGCCACTCGGCGGAGTACGGTGGACACTATAGCCATTTTCGAACCGAAGCAAAAGTATGGTCGAGCGGATTCTATTGGCGGAGATGCATGAAGATACTAAAAGATATGTTGCGTCATGCCCCGAATGCCAAAGAACCGGAAACATCTCTCAAAGAAATTCTATGCCTTTGAAATACAACTTACAAATCGACATATTCGATGTATGGGGCATAGACTTCATGGGGCCTTTTAAAAACTCATTTGGATTCGAGTATATACTTGTTATGGTTGATTATGTATCCAAGTGGGTAGAGGCTATACCATGTCGTAAAGCTTCCACGGAGGAGTCCATCGCTATGATCAAGAACGTGATTTTTCCCCGTTTCGGTACACCGAGAATCTTGATAAGTGATGGAGGAACTCATTTCACCGGAAGAACTTCAAAAGGTGCTTGTCCAAGTTGGGAATTGAGCATAGGGTCTCCACGGCCTATCACCCACAAACCAACGGACAAGCGGAGACGTCAAATAGGCAATTAAAAAGCATACTCAACAAAACCATAGAGAAGGGAGGCAAGGATTGGTCAAAGAAGTTAGACGGAGCTTTATGGGCTTATCGAACGGCGTTTAAAACACCGATAGGTATGACCCCTTATCAATTTGTCTATGGAAAAGCTTGCCACCTTCCGGTTGAGTTGGAACATAAAGCCTATTGGGCGATTAAAGAGATGAACCTTGATCTCGATGCCGCGGTGGTGAAACGAAGAATTCAAATAAGCGAGCTAGAGGAGTTGAGGTTGAAAGCATATGAAAACGCAAGCATATACAAGGAGAGAATCAAAAGGTGGTATGATAAAAGATTGAAGAAAAAAAGAATTTAAAGAAGGAGATAAGGTCCTCCTCTACAATTCGAGGTTTAAAACCTTCGGAAAGGGGAAATTGCAAAGCAAGTGGGACGGACCTTATGTTGTGCATTCGGTGTTCTCCAACGGAGCGGTAACCATTATGGATATAAACGGTGATCAATTTGTGGTGAATGGATAGCGGCTTAAGGTTTACTACAAACCCGATGTCGTGCCCCTTCACCATGTTGACGTCTTTACCATGGAGGAAGAGCCCGAACATCCCGCCTAGGACGAAAAACAAGGAATCAACTTCGTAAATAATTTTTCTTTTAGTTTTCCGGAGTTTTTCGCGAAGATTTACTAGGCCAACTTTTTCCCATGGGCCGAGGAAGAAAAAAATAGGGCGGTGTGCAAAAACCCGACCGGCCCGCCCCCGAGGCAGGGTGGGCCGGCCGGCCCGGCGGACCGGCCCAGAGGGCCCGACGCCCGTTGACGCCGAATTTCGCCCCCGAATTGCTCCTTTTTGACTTCCTTGTTTGGTCGGAAAATTTTAAGGGAAGTGTAAAAAAAGGAAAATAAGGTTCACGGGGCTTTTCTCTCGGGACTATTTATTTGGCCGAATTGGGAGCTCGAGAATCAAACCTTTCAAGCAATGTGTTGCACCCTTGTAGCAGCCATTGAGCCTCCAAAAAGCTTAGAGTTGAAGCTAGAAGCCAAGAAGCCATCGATGGAGGAGGCGATGCGATGCGAGCTCAAGCTACCCGTCAAGAGGACCGCACATATCCGTTGCGGAGGACGTGTCCCGACCGGAGCTCTTGCATCTCGCAACCCCGTCGAAGGAGAGAAGGTCCCTACACCCGTCCGGAGGTCGGCACGTCTCCAAGGCATCAAGCGTAAAGATTACAAGGAGGTGTCGCCGGAGCCTAAGGATTATGGGGATAGCGACTACTCCGACGATCGTAGCCCGAGCTCGTGGGCGGCCGCCGGTAGAGATGATGATGATTGGGATGAGCAGCCCTATGAAAGGACTCCCGAAGGCCCCAACGGCGACAGCAACAACGGTGGCGAAGGCAACGACAACGGAGGTGGCGACGACGGTGGTGACAACGGTGGAGATTATGGCGACGACGACCCCTTCGGATTGCATCCGGTGTCTTTGTCGAGTTTGCCGTCAATCCATCGCGGATCTCTACACGTCGGCCAACGAATGTCTCCAAGCCATGGAAGCGATGAAGCAGCGTATGGAGGACTTGGAGCGCGTAGTTGAAGATGACTACAAGTTCCTTATCCGTAACGTGCGCAAACTTTTCAGCATGGTTGGAAACATGAGAGGCAAGTGGTGCAAAACTTGCTTGAAGTACCACTAGATCTAGTTTTCCCCTTAGGATTTTGTAAGATACGACGAGGACGCGTATGTTTTAAGTGTGGGGGAGAGCTAGCTCGCTAGCCTTAGCTTTTGAACTTCAAGTTTAGGTCCGGTTTAATCTTCGTGTGAGAGTCTTAGTGTTTTAATGAGTCTTTAGTTTTTGAGTCTGTTTTAAAATTTTTGCAAGTGTCTTAAATTAGTGTTGAGTCAAGAAAATCAAATAAAAAGAGTCTTTATATATATCTTTGTGTTTTATGTATTGTTTATCTTTATTTACTTGTTTGTTTAATCTTCGATTCTTGATATATGAACACAAGTATGTGGTTTGAAAAACGTTTACCGTGGTGCTTAGTGGAATCGCTACTACTTAAAGTACCCATACCGCACTTCGATCTTGAGCTTCACATGTTAGTTGTGCTATGTTCAATGCTAAAAGTTGGAGGATTTCAGTTCTGAAAATTATCTTAAAACCCTTGTAATAAAGGTTAGCAAAACCTCTTTTTCCAAGTTGAGAGTAAGAAAAAAATTCCTATCCAAAGCCAAGTTTATTTTTTTCGCTCCACCATAAGTGTGATTAGCACGATGAGTTAGGCTAGGACCCTTCTCTCTTGGTGAGTTTTAATTTCGAGCAATGATCATGTCCTTGTGCTTATCTTTTGTTGCTAGCCTCGTCATATATTCGGTAACGTGACGTTCACAACGGAAGTCGCGTATATCGCCGAATTCCATACCCAACCCTATACATCTCTTTTGTACATCGTATTCCTTGAACACAACCTATTTTCAAAGTTTCGTCTCGTCTCTAGCATGATTTATTTAAAATTTCAGATTGTATGCATGCGAGGAAAGAGAGAATTGAAAGCTTTGAAAAGTTGTCAAGAGAGAGAAAAATAAAGAGAAAAAGTATGTGTATGGAAAAGAAAGAAAGAAAGAAAGAAAAATCATATGTGAATGAAAAAAGAAAAAGAGAAAGATGAGTTAGCAATGAAGATATGAGAGGGATGGATCAAGTGAAAGAAAATAGAAAAAAATAAAGTGTAAGGAAGGATGTCACGTTGATTGTGAGACGAAACTTTTACTCTATTTCCAACCATGTGCAATCCGACAACGAGGACATCATTGGTGCCTTGAAGTCACAATTTTCTTTTGCCCTTGCACATGTCCACCATTCTAAATCTTCTCATCCTTGATATCCCTACATATGGTTAATTCTCATGATCATTGGCTTTGAAAGGTAGACAACCATTAGAGGAAGTTCTTAGTTTGACAATACTTGTGTTGATTGCACTAGCCCTACCTATAGCTCCACTTTTACATGATATATGAGAGATTAATGGGAGGTGAGAGTTTTATAAAATTTGGTTAGGATAGCCACTTCATATGAGTGACTTGAGAGAGCTTGGAGAAAGGTTTTTGTCTAATACTTGTTGCAAGAATTTTTGTTTTGAAAACCATAAAAACCCTCCGATGGAAGCAAAGGAGTAAGCATGGCTGAAATTGAAGACTTCAAGTGAAGGGTTTGAGTTGTGGGGTGAATCTTGACGTGGTAAAAATTCTAAACGCCCATGTTTATGTTTGATTATCATTACTTTGTGTTTATGTATTAAAGATGAAGGGATTGACTAACTTGTGAAGAAGGATAAGTGGTACACGATTACACACCTTGGACGAAAATTCTTTTACGAGTACTTGCTCGAGGACGAGCAAGAGCTAAGTGTGGGGGAGATCTTGACGGTGTATTTTGGTGCACCTAGAATGTTCATTACACTTTGGTTTGGATTTGATTATGGAACTAACCCGCCACTAGGCACACTAATCATATAACAAGTTCATCTTTGTGCATGCATTTGGAAGTGTTGTGTTTATGTAGGAAAACATGGACATAAAGGACGGATTCGCAACAAGTTCAAAGGAGCATTCATGGAGTCTTGTTCGTGTTCATGAGCTTGCTGAAATCACTTCCAATGGTGGCGAGGACCGAAGTGCTACGAGAAACACCCCCGAGGATTGAAGCGTAAAAGATCAAACTTCATGCAAAGAGAGCCCCCATCTTGGACGCGAGGATAACGGCATCAAAATCGTGCAAGTGGAGGGGGCAAAGTACATAAGTGCGCGAGGACCCACGGAGCAAAAGGGGCGACCGAACCGGGCCAAATTGGGCACGGGGCCGGCCGGCCCGGCCGGCCGGCCCAGCCCACCCCACTTCCGCACCGGTTCGGTCCCGTTTTCCTTGCCCTCGAAGGATCTTCAACCCTAAAACCCCCGACGCGCCGCCAACACCGAAGAGAGGAGTCATTCGCACCAGAAGGCCATCCAGAAGCTAGAGAGAAGAGGAGGAGGATCTCCGGCGGGAGATCAACCACCTCGAAGGAAGCACCCTCTCGTGGAGAAGAAGGAAGACACCGGCGGAAGGGAAACCATGATCAACGGTGCCATGATCAGCACCTTGATGGGGTAATCTTCTCATTCGTCCATGGGTTGTAATCGATCTTGATATGTAATCGCACTTTGTCGGATTATCTATCTATCATCTTGTGTTGAATATACTTTAATGCTTAAGGCTTGCAACCGTGCCGTAGAGGGAGTACGAGCTCCAATGCTTCCTTGGATCCATTCAATACGTCGTGGCCATCAAAGGTCTAGTCATGAATATCTTCGCGTAGTGACAGTACGAGAGGAGGGAAAGGGCGAAACCGTGGTCACATCCCCGATAGATTAGATTGGTTTTCATGTCTTTAAGTGATTGCATGCTCTAGTATCGTAGACCCGTGGGTGAGTGTCTTCTACCTTGATCGTTTATCATTCTCTCTAGTGTAGTTTAGTGTTTTCTAGTATAATAGTAGTTAGGGTTTTAGTAGCTAGTGTGTCGTCGTTGATCGAACGCTTGTAATCCCCTTGCTCCGCGGATTGACAAGAACCTTGGGAATCCCGTGGTGAAAAAGGTGTGGGGTCTGTACGCTTGCGGATCGTAGAGGGATACGTCTTTTATCCGTCAACAATGAGTCTGGGGAGGAAGATTGGGACAAGGGAGAAAGAAGCTGTCATTTATTACGCGAAGACCTCATCCGTTGGAGAGATGTAGTTTCTATGGATGAATTTTGATGATATATCTCTCTTGGATATCGTGCGTGGTTTCTAGCATTGGGACTGCCCTAATGCAACAGTATATGGTAGCTTTGGTCCTGGAGGGCATTCACTTCCCTACCAATCCCCAAGTTTTAATAACTATATCCTGGCTCCGACAGGGAGTACATGATTCGTCACTACTTTAATTCATTCTCGGGCTCCATCAAGGACAAACCTGATCCATATCCTCACCAGCCTTATCTCACACTATCTCTAGCGTAAAAAAGGTGTGATTAATCAATGGGATATATCTTTGACCATGAGGGCTCTTAACCGCGAGCCACGACTATTCGAATAGTTTTAACTCTATAGACATGTACACTTTACCCACACGATCGGTCAGCCCATACCTCATGCTAAGGCAGTACTAACCTATGGAACCCATACCCACCAGCGTCCACTCTCGGACTACATTCTCGTCCGATCCTAGACAATCCCCTAGCTCCACCCACATCTACACTGGGGCCTAAGTAGGGGTCATCACCCACGCATGGGCTCTATCCGGGGAAAAGTGCATATGCATTATAAAACGTGGTATATAATACCACCGCGTCACACTCGAGACTCACCGCCAAAATCTACAATGACTCGTACCAGCCGGACTTGGGACTGACGCCAAAATCTACAATGACATGTACCAGCCGGACCTGGGGCTATGCGAAGGTCCTACTCCAGTGTATACGTTGCCCACCTGGCTCCTTGAGAGAGTGGGAGAAGTGACAGACAGGTTCGAGTTGCTAGTTCAGTTAGCAGATGTGCATGATGTGTTCCATATCTCTCAGTTGAAGAAGGGTTTTAGTCCTCATGATAAGGAACCGTTACCCATGGATGAGTTAAACATAAAGGAGGATCTCACTATTGTCGAACATCCTATCCGGATATTGGATACTATGACACGGGTTACCAGGAATAGTGTGATCAAAATGTGCAAAGTACAGTGGAGTAATCATGCGGAAGATGAGGCAACATGGGAAAGAGAGGATGAGCTGAAAGCAGAGTTTCCAAATCTTTTTGCCAATCTATCCGAATCTCGAGGACGAGATTCTTCTTAAGGGGGTAGGATTTGTAACACCCTAATTTTGCAAATTTTAGCTTTTATTAAAATTGGCTAGAAACCTTTAATCTTGCTCTTAAGGATCGTAAGGTTGCTTTTAACTTATTTTAGGCATTTAAATTTTTCTAAAATAAAATAAATGAGCCATAGGATTTTATTGTTGCATTCATGCTGGTGCATTGCTTTTTATTGTTTGAATTCAAATTCTAATTTGAATTCAATTGTTTTTGCTTTTTTAATAGATAAACCCTTCCTCTAGCATCCCTTCATGTTTAGCCCAGTCCAACAGCTGAAGTCCGCCGGCGCCCCTCCAAGAGTTTGCCTCGGCTCGCTTGAGCCTTTGCAGCCCAGCGTAGCATCCCAGCGCAGCCAGCCCAGCAGCAGCCCACCAGCCGGCCCACGACCGCTACCAACCTGCTCCGCTCCCCTCCGCCACCGCTGACACCGACAGGTGGTCCCCACCTGTCATCCCCAACCCGGCGCCGTGGCTGAGCCAGACTCAAGCTTGAGTCCGACTCTGCACTTGTGCCGACCGCGCGCACGCCTCCCCGTGTGTGGCCCGCACGCCAAGGCGGTTCCCCAGGCCTATTTAAGCTGCCGTCGCACCCCCTAGGATCCCCTACCTGAGCCCTAGCCGCCGCCTTCGCTTGCGCCGCACCTCGCCGGAACCCTAGCGCCATCGCCGTAGCAGTCCGCCGTTGTCGCCGCCTCTCCACCGTCGAGGAGCTGCCCCGGAGTCGTGCAAGGAGGTGAGGAGGCCACCCGTGCCACTTGTTGACATCCCCGTGCCCCGAGTCGTCGTGGGTAGCTCGCCGGAGTAGCGCCGCCGCCCCGCTGTGTCGTGCGCCGTCGTAGTCACGTCTCGGCCCGGCCGCGCCACCCTAAATAGGTTCGCCGCCTCGCCCCGCTTCGCCCCCGGTGCAACCCGCGCTCGAAATCGAGCCCCCTAGCTCGAAACCGAGGCACACCGGCGAGATCGCCGCCGCCCGCCGCCGCTTGCCGCCGACCGCCGCCGTCCGCCGTCGACGCGCGCCTGCACATGTTCGCAACTGTCGGATCGAGATCTAACGATCTCGGTCATCTTTAAACCGCACCGCAGCCAGCCGCCGTCTACAGCCATTAGATCTTGATCCAACGGATCAGATCGAGTCAGCCTGGGTCCATACCGGTCAAACCAGCAGGATCTCGCGTTTTTGCAAAAAAAAACCCTGAGCTTGTATTTAACAAAAATACCCTTCCGCAGTAGTAGATTCTTTTCAGATAGGTCCATTTTTTTGTTTAGGCCCAGAAACTTTAGGGTTCTTTGTAGTTAGTCCTTGCATCTTCAATTAAGCGTATCTTGGTTGTTTTAGCTCCGTTTCTAGCGTTCTTTATGTCCACGCGATCGTCTCGAAGAGTAGAGCAGTTTTACGTCTCTGTTTTGTTCTGTTAGTACTATATGGTGATTGTTTCTTATTTATTCTTGTTGTTTGCTTGTATGTGATTATTGTGGAGCGTAGAGAGTGAAGCGTTCGAAGGCTTTGAAGATCAAGACACGCCAGAGTTTGAGCAGCCGAGTCTTGTTGAAGGCAAGTCTTCCTTGATGCATGCCCACTTGTCCTACATAACATGCATTTAATTCACTGTATTTACTTTTCTTGCTTGCATTAACTTTGACGGGAACCTATTAAGGATCATGCCTAGTCTTTTATGACCTTTGCCTTGTAACCGAGTTAATATAATTAATCTTGATGGTAGCTTTGGCTTAGCATGCTTAATTAGGATGGTATTAATCAACTTGGATACTTTTATATTCTATGTTCCACTTTATGTTGTTTTACTTTACAAGACCACCTATGTTATGTTAATTGGAACATGGAGAACCACCCAGGAAAACAGTACAACCACAAGAACTAACGGGCAATGGTCTTGGCTGAATAATTAGGAACTTTAGCTTGGGGTGATCTTACCTGATAAGGACAAGGGATCGGCGGTACTGTGGGGTATAGACTCGCTCTAGTAGGGGGTGTCGGTGTTTTAGACCGGCAAACCTACCAAGGGGGTACCCGAGGTAGTAGATTGTGTGGTGGGGATCGTGATCGAGAGACCGAGAACTCGAAGGTATGCGCAAGGACACGGGACACAAGATTTATACAGGTTTGGGTTGCCAAGGTGGCGAACCCTGCGTCCTGTTTGGGGATCAAGTATGGCGCCCTGCGCTTGGTGTTGGGTTGTTCAGGGGCCCGGCTAGGTACCCGGCCCTCCTTTATATAGTCAAGGGGGCGGGTTCCTAGTCGGTTACAAGGCAGGAGTCCTAGTAGAATTACACAAAACGAGTCCTAGTAGGATTACAAGGGAATTCTAGTAGGATTCTGTATTCTTCCTTCCTTGCATGAGTACCCGGGGTGTATGCCCGACAAGCCCCCGAGCACATTGTAGTCGAGTGTAGTAGTTTGAGTAGTCTTGAAGCCTCTGCGAGTAGTTCTTGAGCGCCCTCGAGTACTTCTTGGAGAAGTCTTCAATAGTACTTGAACTGCCATGAGGCTAGAAGGTGGTCCAGCTCATTAGTCTTGAAGTTGAGATTATATGGAAGTGCGATTGCAAAATCGCACTCCATAGGGAGTAGCCCCCGAGCCTTAGTTTGAGTCGCAGACTCTAGCTGAGGGTCAATCTTGATTCTGAATCTTCCATCTTGGAAAAGTTAAATGATGGATGTAGCATAGTATCCCCTGAGCCTTGAAATGATTAGGTAATCAATCCAAGGGTCTTCAGTGTTCGCGAAAGCCATCATCCGAGTACCCTTGCAGTGTGTAGCTCCCGAGAAAGAGAGCCGTATGAGCCACGTCGAGTAGTTGTTGGTGCGGAGCCCCCGAGCTCGAAGCATGCTGAAGTTATCCTCGAGTAGTATGTTGGTGTAGCCCCCGAGCTGGAGAGATTCCGAGTAGTAAGTTGGCATCGAGCCGTGGAGCTTGAGAAGTATCTGTGCCGTCAGAGCGGACTTTAGATGCGACCGAAGTCGACTTTAGATGCCGGCAGAGCAGACATTAGAATGCGACTTGAAAACCGAAGTTGACTTTGTGTCGCGCGGAGCGGACATTTGAGATGCGACTTGAAAACCGAAGTCAACTTTAGTTGCCGCGCGAAGCGGACTTTAGATGCGACTACAATAGTCGACTTTGCGCCACACGGGGTGGACTTAAGATGCAAAAAACGAAAAGCACTTTCCAGAAAGCCAAAGCGAATAAAAAATCAAAGAAAATGAGTAGTTTTGCCGCCAGAGAGGGCTTAAGATTGCGACCAAAGTCAGCTTGTGCCACCGGAATGGGCTTGGGTGCAAGCGTTAGCGTAGACTTGTGCCACCGGAGTGGGCTTAAGTACATGAGCCATGGATTTCAGACCCAAGGTACGATTGCCGCTAGAGCGGTCTTGAAGGTGCGACCGAAGTCGACTTGTGTACCTGGGCCATGGATTTTAGACCCAAGGTACGGTTGCCACCGTAGTGGACTTGAAGGTGCGACTGGAGTCGACTTGTGTACCTGGGCCATGGATTTCAGACCCAAGGTATGGAGCGTGAGTACTCAGGGTACTTGGACCCATGGTAAAGAGCGTGAACACCACATGCATCTAGGTTGCATCGTCGCCAAGACCCGAGGGCCACTTACAGCTAGGTTCCATTGAAGCTTACACATGTAGTATGCCACAGAAGCAGGTGAAGATGCAACCGGAGTCGACTTTAAGTTGTCGTGCGGAACGGACTTTAGAATGCGACTTTAGAAGTCGACTTTTAGATTGCCGCGCGGAGCGGACTTTAGAAGCTGCATCCTTGGGATAGCCCCGAAGTCAATGAAGTAGGCTCGTGGTGACTTGATTGATATACCCCAAGAGTAGTCAGCAGAGTGTAGCTCTCGTGAAAACCCGCCGAGAAGCGTACACAAATGAGTAGTCGGCAAGTTGTCCTACATGATGAGGAGAACAAGCCAAGAAAAGAAAACAATAATCATTTAAATAAATGACTTAGCTGTTGCTGCCTGGCAGACTGTTGATGAAGCCGTGGCGGTCAGCGATGGAGCCACGGTTGTTGTTGAAGTTGACTAGTCAGAGTTGATTCCGATTAGTTGTTGGGGGCGTGACTGCCGTTCTCGACTAGTTTGGAAAACTAGTCGAGATGAGTGGTCGACGCGATGCGATCGGAAGACGAAGTCGCAGCGACGCGCGGCGACGCGCGGCATACTCGAAGTAGAGCCAGTGTTGCCGCGAGACAAGTAGTCGCGACGCACGGCGTGGTTGAAGTAGAGCCAGTGTGGCCGCAAGACGAAGTCGCGGCGCACGGAGTAGTCGACAACGAGCCGCATGATGAGCCGCGTGACATGTCGAGGCACCCGGACGCGCGGCGTAGGCGAAGTAGTCGACGACGAGTGGCGCGACGTGCTGAGGCACCCGGACGGGCGGCGTAGTCGAAGTAGTTGACGACGAGCGGCGCGATGAGCCACGCGACGTGCCGAGGCACCCGGACGCGCGGCGTAGTCGAAGTAGTTGACAACGAGCTGCATGACGAGCCATGCGATGTGCCGAGGCACCCGGTCGCACTACATAGGCGAAGTAGTCGATGAAGAGCCTGCGGGAGGCGAAGTAGTCGACGACGAGCCTGCGGGAGGTGAAGTAGTCAACAATGAGCCGCGTGACGTGCCGAGGCACCCGGACGCGCGACGTAGGCGAAGAAGTCGACAATGAGCCACGCGACGTGCCAAGGCACACGGACGCACGGCGTAGGTGAAGTAGTCGACGACGAGCGAGGCGATGAGCCGCACGACGTGCCGAGGCACCCAGACGCGTGGCGTACGAGCCTGCGCGAGGCGAAGTAGCTGACGACGAGCCGCGCAACGTGCTGAGGCACCCAATCGCACAACATAGGCGAAGTAGTCGATGATGAGCCACGCGACGAGCCGAGGCACCCAATCGCACGATGTAGGTGAAGTAGTCGACGATGAGCTGCGCGAGGCGAAGTAGTCCACGACGAGCCGAGGCAGCCGGACGCACAGCGTAAGAGAAGTAGTCGATGACGAGCCACGTAATGAGTCACGCGACGTGCCAAGGCACGCAGACGCGCGGCGCGCGAGAAGTAGTCGACGACGAGCCACGTGATGAGCCGCGCGACGTGCCAAGGCACCCGGACGCGCGGCGTGGGAGAACTAGTCGACAACGAGCCACGTGACATGCCGAGGCACCTAGATGCGTGGCGTGGGAGAAGTAGTAGACGAAGAGCCGTGCAACGAGCCGCACAACGTGCCAAGGCACCCGGACGCGCGGCGTGGGAGAAGTAGTCGACGACGAGTCGCGCGACGTGCCAAGTCACCCGGACGCGCGGCGTAGGCGAAGTTGTCAACGACGAGCCTGCGGGAGGCGAAGTAGTCGACGACGAGCGACGCAGGGCAGAGTAGTCGACGACGAGCCACGAGACGAGCCACGCGACATGCTGAGGCACCCGGTCGCACGGCGTAGGCGAAGTAGTCGACGACGAGCCGCGCGACGTACCGAGACACCCGGACGCTCGGCGCGGGGAGCCGATGCACCCGGTCGTGCGGTGTAGTCGAGGTAGAGCCGCTGCGGCCGGGAGACAAGTACTCGCGGTGCACGGAGAGGTTGACGTAGAGCCCGTGCGACCGGGTGACGAGTAGTCGCGGTGCGCGACGAAGGTGATGTATAGCCGATGTGATCGGGAGATGAGTAGTCGCGGCGCACGGCGTTGCTGAAGTAGAGCCAGTGCGACCGGACAACAAGTTAAGCGACAGTGAAGTCGAGCCACGAGACGGAGTGAACGGGCACACGACGAGAGCCAGTGCGACCGACTGACGAGAAGCCGAGCGGCGAGACGGTGCATCCGGATGCACATCATAGGCGCAATAGGGCCAGTGCAACCAGACGACGAGTAGTCGCGGCGCACGGCAAAGTTGAGGTAGAGCCATGCAACCGGACAACAAGGGAGTGACACTCGCATGGTTGAAGTAGTTGTAGTCGTGTACATTGGCTGTGTGCACCAAGCAATAATCTTGTAATCTTCTTAGTAGCTATCGATGTGCACATAGCAAAGAGCCAATATACCACGAGGTCTTCACGTGCAACGCATAGCCGAGATCAGCAAGTTGAATTTGTTGCCTACACAGAAACAGAGGTAGCACTATGCGAGATCGAATTCTACCCTGTTTTGAACTTGAGTACCGAAACTATCCTCGATGCCGCTACCTTGATCATGACACGGATTTGCTGCTTCGGACTCCAGTGCCAGCTGATTAGCTTCGGATTCCGGTGCATCTTTGAACATGGAATCGAGATATACATCGCCGAGCAGTAATCTGCCAAATACAGATTCGACTTGTGGTCTT
The DNA here is from genome assembly GCA_947561735.1 of Cenchrus americanus. Lineage (NCBI taxonomy): Eukaryota > Viridiplantae > Streptophyta > Magnoliopsida > Poales > Poaceae > Cenchrus > Cenchrus americanus. The sequence continues at coordinate 202,988,810 of OX387240.1, forward strand.
GGATCTCGACGCAACCGCTGAACTGTTGAATGTCGCCGAGTAGATTGATTTGGGAATTGGTCCTTCGAATTCGCCCGGTGGTGATGATCACCCCTACCTGGCACGCCAGCTGTCGGTGTTTTAGACCGGCAAACCTACCAAGGGGGTACCCGAGGTAGTAGATTGTGCGGTGGGGATCGTGATCGAGAGACCGAGAACTCGAAGGTATGCGCAAGGACACATGACACAAGATTTATACAGGTTCGGGTTGCCAAGGTGGCAAACCCTACATCCCGTTTGGGGATCAAGTATGGCGCCCTGCGCTTGGTGTTGGGTTGTTCAGGGGGCCCGGCTAGGTACCTGACCCTCCTTTATATAGTCCAGGGGCGGTTTCGTAGTCGGTTACAAGGCAGGAGTCCTAGTAGGATTACACGGAATGAGTCCTAGTAGGATTACAAGGGAATTGTAGTAGGAGGCTGTCTTCTTCCTTCCTTGCATGAGTACCCGGGGTGTATGCCCGACAAGGGGCTGGGTGAGTTATTCTTTTATGGTAGGGTATCGACCTGCTAGGGGACTTTATACCTTGCTAACTGATCTGGACCTTGTGGGTCATAACTTGCTAGGGAACCTTTGTAAAAGCCATGTAGCGTCCCTATGCAACCACACCTCGATAGTGTGGTATGGTGCCTTGCAAACACCGCATGGTTGGGTTCAAAGTTCTTCGGAGCTTTTACGCTGCTTAAAGTGAAAGTGTACAACCTCTGCAGAGTGTCAAACTAACTAGTTAGCCGTGCTCACAGTCAAGAGCGGCCTGGACCCTCACATGACTAAATTATGGAATTTAAATGTTAAATTGTTGTTTTATTCTTATTCATGATGCTTATACTTTATTAATTGGGCTGGTATGAACTTACACTCTGTAGTAATTATGTTGCTAATAAAACTTGACTCACTAAAATGCTAAACTGCTTGAACCTTAGCCATCCACCATATGGCTTTGCATGTTATGTTGTTTCCCTCCTACTGAGTACGTCATGTGCTCACGCTTGTTCATTTTGTTGTATCTACAATACTCGGATTGCTGCTCAGACTGGGAGAACTTTGAAGACTACCCCGGTGATTTCCAGGACTTCTAGGTGTGCGTGTCTTCAGTCAGCTACCTATGGAGGCACTTTATCTGCTGCGAGAACTCATTATTTATGTTTCGTTTTAAGACTTTGGTCTTATAATAACTCTTGATTCGTGTGGCACTGATTTTGGTATTCATAATGTCGTTGCGTGTGTGTAACTTGATCCTGGCGCACACGTGATCTATGCATTCGGTTTTGGCCTTTAAAACTGGGTGTGATAAGTCCGAGTAGTAGCCGGAGCCGGGGTTGGAGTCCGAGGCGTAGTCGGAAACGATCTCCCTGCCGGCCCGGCGTGCAATGAGAGCTTCCGCGTGAGCCCTGCTAGCATCGCAGATACCAATCGGGAAGTGCTCATGGAGTGGGGCATCAACACACGATGGCTCAGTAGCCAACTCGCATGCAGTGACCCACTGGGATGTTGAGTTCGAGTTGCAGGCGATCCGGACTCGAATTCGGCGTGCTGGTTGAAGAGCAAAATTTCGCCAAATTTTCCGGTGAGATCGCCCGTGATCACCTCGAGAAGTGTCATGAACCCGGTCCTCAGGTTGGGTGTCATGGTGAGGAGGCATTGGAAGGATCCGGCGCCGTCAGCGGTGCAAATCCAGGACCCGAAGACGAAGGTGTCACCGCGGTTGAAGGCGACGGTTGGCTTGATGAAGATTGAAGCTGTCGAGTTCGCCATGAGATCTTCGGCGAGAACCCCTACCTAGCATGCCAGTTGTCTGTGTTTTAGACTGGCATCCTACCAAGGGGAGTACCCGAGGTAGATGAATGTGACCTCGCCGAGATCGGTAACTCGAAGGAAGAGACACGTGGCACACAATTTAGACAGGTTCGATCCGCGAGGTGTGTACTACCCTACGTCCTGTATGCTGCGTAGCTCTGGATTGATTGGGTGTGTTTACAAGATGATGCGTATGAGAGAGGTAAAGGTCCCTGCCTCGCCTTATATAGCCCGAGAAGCAGGGTTACAAGTCGATCAGGGGAGAGAGTACTAGTCGTGTACGTCTAGGAGTTCTCTACATGGTACAAGGCATGCATAGCTTCCTATCCGAGTACTTCTCCACCGAGGTCCTTGTGCTTCACGCCAACAGGTGCCGTGCAGCCCAAGTCGAGTAGTCCCAGGGGCCCACCGAGTAGTCGGTCCTGGTACCCACCGAGGTAGTGGGCCCAGGGAGGTCCATACGACAAACATGTACTGAAACACCCCTCCAAGTTGAAGTTCATGGAATCATCTTTCCAACGAGTCATCATATGCATGAAATGGGTTCCGAACAAGAGAGTTGTGTCTATTTCACTCCGGCGATGCAATCTGTCCAAGGCAGATTTCAGACTAAGCAGCACTCAATGTTTCTGCGATATCTCCTTGTACGGGTCTTCAAACTTGATGATTCTTGATGCGTTGGAAACAAGGTTTGAAGGAACTGTTGAATATTAACTTTTCTTCCATTGTACATCTCTGAACACATTCTCAAATCTTGATGGAAACAACGACTTTCCTCTCAAGCCTTGAAGATGACTAATGACCTTGATTGCAATTGATCAACAACTCATGGGAACACTTCGTCATGCCTGCAAAACAAATCAAATGCACATTCCACCCCTGGGGTGATGGTCGGGAGTGGAAACTATTGCCAACAAACCAAATGCATCCATAAGATCTTAACTTGTGGCATAGCTTACCTAGTAAAAAGAAAAGAAGAATCTAATGGGTGTACGTGCGTGTAGGTGAAAAAATGCAAATGAAAGGAAGGGATATAAACAATGATAATGTTTGCACCAAGTTCTAAACACCATGTTTACAACTAGATTGCTTTATTTCTATATAACTATAAAGATTTAACCAAGGTCAAAACACCATGTTCATTTCAAGGTTAATAATTCTTCATGTCGCAAGAAAGTTAAAGCGCATTGCAAAGCTTATAAACCAACCTAATGCAATATGATAGCAAGGTTTATAAAACTGGATGATGGTGGTCTCCAATTATGTCTAAACACCATGTTTACACAAGATTGCAAAAGAAAATGTCTCGTGCACGAAGCACCATTATAGAAATAAAGCATTTATCAAAAAGTTTCGCAAAGAAACCAAGCTAACCCATACATGATAGAACAAAAGGGGATTGATGAAAAATGCAAATGCAAATGAGTTAGAAAAAGGGTCAGCTATGCTTGCAAAGGTTTTCGATGTTGTTCCTCAATAATGACATGCAAGTCACTTTATGAGGGGTAAAATCTTGGCAACAAAATTTTTATCAAAAGACCTTAAACATGCTAACAAGGTTTTAAGGTAAGGCTTCTGGGTATCCTATATTTTTGGCTTAAGACAAAAATGTTGAAAAGATAAGTCGGGTGAAGAAATTATAAGGTGGTTCTGAAAAAGAAGAAAAGAAAACAAGGGTTAGATCTTCAGATGAAAAACAAACCTATGTTTTAGGATTACTAAAGGTACGAGGGGTTTTTCCTAAGGGTTTAGGTTGAGGCTAGTCAAAATATTAATTAGAAAAGGGATAGAGATATACTTGGTTGGATTGACATAAGTTGATTCCTCCCTTTGTTGTCCTAGGTTCTAGGTGTGGTTTGATAGGAAGGTTTAGGCAAAGATGTTTTTTTAATGGGATGGGTTATAAAAGATGAGATGCAACATGCAACACAATGCAAAGGTGGAGAACAAAGTGGAATGAAGTGCAACTTGAGATGAATGAACAAAAAGACATGATATGGTGGTGATCTAAACCAAAAGCAAAAGTTATCCTAAGTTAACTAGCCACAAGTTTAGAATCGAAAGGGATCATGCTTCATATTTCTCTCTAAAACAACAGAAATAAAAAGACTCTAAACACTAATAAGCACACAAAAATAAGGGGTCTGCAAGTTTTCCAAAAATCAAGTAGCATAGAGCTCACTCAATATCTATTTAAAGCATACAACATGTGGTTGTGGTATTTATTAGAGCATTGGTTTCGGTAGGATGTTACTTGAAGTTTTCAAATAAAGAACACAATGTAGACTTGTCATAGTTTATATAGATATATAAAAAGATCAGGTTGCCTCCCGCAAAGCACTTCTTTTTGAAGTCATAGAGCTCGACTTTCTCATGTACCTTTCCATCGTCGTGAAGCCATGGTTCTTTGTGCAAGAATCCAAAGTAGCCATGCAACTTGATGTTTTCTTATGAAATCGGTCGTGGTTCGCTTCCAAGATCCAGAGGGTTTGTTTTAGTCCTTAGCTTCTGAATTTCATCATGTACGTGTTGTGGAACCGTTGCCCCATCTTCTCTTTATTGACACCATGTCCATCTCCTCCATCTTGTCGTGATCGCCTTGTTGCTGCCTCTTCTTCGTGGATTTACCATACAGAACAGAACATATACCAAAATATAGCTCTATTGAAAAATTTATAAAATTATCTTTCCAACGGGTACTCATTCGTCTTAATCGAAGTCCGAATGAGAGAGCTATGGTTGTTTCACTTCGGCATTGCTTGCTGTCCAGAATTTCAGCACGTGCAACCTTCGGTGATTCGGCCATATCCGCTTGTAGGAACCTCCGGTTGCCTTGCTGCTTGATTCGTTGGAACGTAGACTTCATGAGGCTTCTAAAAATCCAAATATATCTAATTGTTTTATGCTGAGGCTCATGCGAACATCGTGATGACATCGTTATCCTTTCTCGTCCATTGATTCAGAGATGTATGTGTGGTTTTATCTTGAAGTTTTTTCGGGCACCATGCCACGCATCCCTTGGCTTCAAAAATCATTACCATCACTGCATGAGCATGATGGTCATGGAATCCTTCTCCATCGTTCTTGACATGGTCGTTTCCTAAAACCTATAACTCGACCAAACAGTCCTCCAAAAGACATTAGTCAAAAACCTTAATCGACACATAGGCATACCTTGTTCATCTTCATTTACTTTGGGTGGGGGGCTCAATAGCGGGTGTTGGTCCACTAACCAAGGTTAACACCTACCACTAAAGAGAAATTCTTTGCGTAGCCATCAACTTGGTTGAGCGATGTTGGACTTGTCGAAGTCCGAATGTTAAAAACCTCTCGATCGCTTTGTGTCTAGGGTTTTACCTGCATTCAAGGACACAAACAAGAAACACAGGGTATATGCAATAATAAAATTAGGGTTAGTTAAAAATAAATATAGATCGCCTTAGGGTTCAAGTTGCCGATCCCCGGCAACGGCGCCAGAAAAAGGGGCTTGTTGACAGTGCAAAACCGTGCTCAAGTTCACCACAAGCGTACGAGTGACTTTTGTGCCTTTTTCACCAAGGAGGGTCCTCCCTAGATTTTTCAATCCAAGGATCGGAAGCAAACTCCTAAGGCTATCTATTTAATCTAATGATCTAACCTATCATGAAGTGTAGATTGCATAAAGATTAAACATACATGAAAGGATGTATGGATCACATCCACCTAGCCATAAAGGTAAGCAAACCAAAGGTAACCCTAGACTATTGTCTTCTTGTTGCCACTCCGGCCACGATGGAAAACCAATCTAATCCTATACAATGATAAGGAGTACACTCGATATGGAGTAACCCGATATGGAGTGGTCTGATACACGTCCATTCGTCGCTTTCTCCTCCACCGTACTGTCACTACACAAGTATATTCATCACCGAACGACAACTTAGGTCCGTGCACTACAACGATGTATCCGCAAGACAAGACTAATCACCATGATTTGATCTAATCCTACTAAAAGCATATGGTAGCTGCACATATGAATAAGCACAACTCGTAGTAGATCAAAGTAAGGACAAGGATTGATTTATATCACCATCGAATGTCGAAAGTACAAATTCCTTGATTGGATCCAAGGCATGGCTCCGGAACTCCACCATGGCTTCACCACGCAGGGCCAACCATGGCAGCTAGGGCATGGCCTAAGCCAGCTCCTAAGCAACTTGAGGACTTGCGGCGGCCATCAGCTTCCTCCCGGTGCTTCTCCTTCGTGTCGTCGGCTCTCTGATGAATGGATGGATAGAACCCCCCTCCTTGGGCGCCCAAGGTGTTCTATTTATGCCCTTGGGAGCCTTGGGGCGTGCTCCAATTTGCCTTGCAAGAGATCTTCCTTGGGGGAGAAGCGAACTTTGTTTCCATAAACTCAGCATCGTCCAGATTTTCTTGATTCAGCCCTTCCTTGTGGGTGCCATATCTCTCACGTCCGAACTCCAAACAATGCAAATTCGGTGTCTAGGTTGTGTTCCAAGAAATTATATCCAACTTTGGTATACATTGGTTTCCTTGAAAACGAAGATAAGATCCCCCAAAATAGCCTTGGAAGATAATCTGTCTGATTTCGGACTTGTCTGCGCAGCTAGCATTTCGGGGGACCATATCTCCTATCTCCTTGACCCTAATTGGGCCTTCCACATGTCCAAATCGAAGCTGTCGTCGAGACGCACAACTTTGGTATTCAAATTTTTGGCATTAGAGTCCGTTTAAGTCTCTGAATCTGCATAGGAAGATCGTTTTGTTCTGGGCTGCGCGAATATCTCTCGGGTTGAGTTAATCTCGTTGGTAAACCTCCAAGTCCCCGAAGTTTTACGTGTTGATGCTTCGGTCCTTGGGTCATTTGAAGTATTTTTCACTTCGTTTCTTGACTTGTGACGGGCTTCATGATCTTCTCATGAAGTGCTTGATGAACTTTACCGAAAGTACTCCTTTAAGTGTTTAAATCCTGCGTAAATAACATACTCAAAAAATCACATGCGAGTGAGAACTTATCATATCAAGGGGGTTAGTGCCATTAGTTAGGATATCAAATACGTGCAAATGTTGACGATAAACTCATAGCTAGGTGTACCAAAATCGACCATCAACAGGGTGCGATCGTTCCGAGGAACGTTCGTGAACCGAGCGAGGAACTCCGTACGCCACTCGGTGGAGATGTCCGCAGCCCTCAGCGGCTCGCCCTCACAAGGAAGGCCCATCAGCAGCGACGTGTCCTGAAGAGTGACCGTCATCTCGCCGACGGGGAAGTGGAACGTGTGGGTCTCCAGCCTCCAGTGGTCCAGAAGCGCGCTGAGGAGGGAGAAGTCGAACTGGAAGCGTGTCATGCGATCCTTCCGAGGAATCGCGTGTAACATCCCGGATGTTTTGTTGTGCTAATGACATTAATTACATGAATTAATTGAGGTTAAATCACGTCTAAGCATGTTTGACATGATTGGGCACACTTTTGCACAAAAGGCCCCGGTCAACATCTCAAACCACGGTCAAACCCTAGATCTACTTTAAAGGCTGAAATGGTTTTCTTGCGCGTTCTCCAAATTTCACTATAGAAGTTCAAAATTGGCCAATACAAAAGTTGTTCGTTATTTCCGGGAACACATTTTTCGTAATTGGCGGACATTCCAATTTTGAGCGCAAATTGGCCAAAAATCGAGTTTACTGCGCTGTGAACGATGAACCGAGCCGTGGAAAATCTGCCACTTCGGTCGCCGTTCCCGGGCAAACCATTGATCAAAACATATGTCGCCCTTCGGGAAAGTTGTAGATCTACAGCTCCTCTACAACTTTGCTTTTGGGAGATTTTTCACTTAGTTGACGATTTTTGGAGTTTTGCAATTTCGAAAAGGGCTAAACGGAATAAAAATCGAGCCGGGCGCGACGTCGTCCCCGCGCTCCGGAGCGCGCGCGGGCGTTCGGGATGCGCCGGCCACGTGGGCGTCGCGCGATGCTCCGGTGTACGGACGGCCTCGGCGGCTTCGCGGTAGACCACGGACTCGGTGTGGGCCCTCCGCCCATCCCTGTCTCCCGTGCGCGCGCGCCCATGCATGCGGACGGGCGGCCAAGGGGCCACGCGCGCGTGCGCCGGGGGCGTGCGCGCGCGCGCGCGCTCATGCGGGGGTCCGGCCGGCCGCGCGGCCGCCGTAGGCTACCCCCTCCCTCGTCCGCATCGTCGAGCATGTGTTGAGCCGCCAAAAGAAACCGTCGCACCGAGCCGTTCCCGTCCACCGGCCGTGCGGCCGCCGCCGCGCGCGTTCCGCCGCGAACTCCGCCTCCCGCTCGAGTCCGGCGCCGGCCCGCACTCGCGACCCCTTCCTCTAGCCCCCCCGCACCTCCCGCACATGCCGCGCCGCGCGCCGGGGACCCGGCCGCCGCACCGCCGCGCCCGGCGGACGCGCGCCCCCGCGCGCCGCCGCGGACGCCCGCCGGCGGCGTCTCCCGGCCGGCCGCGCACACCGGCGGAACCGAGGCGGCCCGCCGGTGCGGCCGGGGTGCTCGCCCGCGCCCCTCTCGCCCCTCCTCCGGCCGCCGGCGGTGAGCCCGCGCCGGCCAGGGGCCACATTGCGAGAGAGGAGTTAATCGCAAGGAGATTTTTGTAAAATTCCAGGGACCCGTTCGTAAAGGTGAAAGTTAGGGTTACAGCAGTACCTTCGAAAAATCATTAAAAATCGTAGAAAAATCGTAAAAATGCAAAACTAATTTTGTTGGGTTCGTGGTGAAGAAATCTACCTTTTCTAGAAAGCATGTATAGGGTTTTTCTGCGCAGTTTTTGAATTAAAAATTCAAACTCAGTTTGGAGTATTTTTGGTGTGATTTAAAATATACACATGCTATGAACTTGAATTTTAGATATGTTTCTCTTTATATCATGTCTAGGTCTGTGGCAAAAGTTTGCATGGTTTTGATGTATATATTTGCAGTTATGATTTATTTAAGCTTTATGCTAGAATAAGTTTGATGCTTTTTATAGCACCTTTAATGAACTTTTCTTTGAGCACAAGTGCACCCTAGGGCTTTGACTTGATGAGTAGTACCCCTGGTGTGATGGATGTGATTTTAGGGAATTGTTTGCTTGGTGTTTTGGATTTAACCTTGTGTAGGAGCTTAAATTCAAAATCTGAAAAATAAATTGATTTTGCAACCATGCCTTGGTCAGAAACTCATTTTTGTCATGCTTGACCTGCAGGAGAAAGTTGAGATCAAAGAGTTTATTAAATCTTTTTATATGAATTAATGTTGATTTACTAGGCTGAAATTTGTCTTTTTCGTATAAATAAATTTATAAATGATTTTAGGCCAAATTTTGGTGTGAAAGCTTAAACTAAGCATATGTTGCTGTGTGCAAAAGATTAGGTTCATTGGAAGTGTTTTTGATTTAATTTGGATTTAGGGTAGAAAGGCTTGTTGTAAATAATTAAGAAAGAAATGGAAATTAAAATGTGCTAAATGGTAAAAGCATGTTGTTTCTGTTTTTATTAAATCAAACACACCCCCTTGCTGGTTGGTGAAGTTAAGTAACTTAAATTGCTTAGATGTGCACACAATCACCATCAAGATTAACTTTAATCTAATGCATGTGCATGTAAACGTGTAGATCTCCCCGACGCGTACGTACACACTCACCCAGGAGGGAGACGGGACCGTTGATGGAGAGCTGAACCAGCTTGGTGTGCAGCAAGACCTGGACCAAAGTCCAGAAGAGCCAAAGGCTTGTTTAGGAACTGAGTCTGAGGAAGGCAAGCACCGGTTTCATCTAACCCCTTTTCTTATAAATTAAAATCATGTCCTTTACTTTTCAGTACTTTATTGCTTTACTTGTGCATTTAAGTTTCAGGAGTTGCTTTGAAACCTAGATGCATGATCCTTATGACTCCTATGCTCTTTTACTAGTATGTCGGGAACGCTAGTGCCATGCTCTAGGATCACGGTAGAAGTCGAGTAATGACTCATTGCTCGCGAGATATAAGATGCTTATGTTGGAATCATAAGTTGGTTAAATTGACTCGCTCATGTGGTAAGAGCAATGGGTTCGGTCTCGACCGAGTAGCATGGTGCTGGTCCTAAGCTATTGAACGTACCAAGTACTTGCGGGAATGGGACCGGTAAGCCTAGTACCTTCTGAACCGGGGCGGGATCTTTCTAGCTACCCACTTGGGATGTGTCTCCGGGCTAGCTACCCGTGGTATAGTGTGTGAGTCGGACCGGTCGGGTTAGACCCTCCGGATAACCGTGTACCGCAGTTTGTAGCGTCCGATCCCAAACTCGTGGGATGTTGGGAACCGCCCGGTCGGGGTAGACCCCGCATTTGCTTTTATTTGAATTCTTGGGGTCTACTTCCTCCGTGTATCTTGGGTTTACCTTGCAAGGATATAAATCGATCGATCGTCGGTCACTCGCCGTTATCTGAGTCGGCTTGACCACTGGCTACCCCATGTTTAATTATGGAATATTTTGGATTAATATTGTTACCCGTTTAATATTGTTTGCACAACATGCTTGTTTAGTACAGGTGCTCACCTAGACTGATTAACATACTAGAATATGAGCTAAAACTTGAAAATAAGGATCCACTTTTAGTTGCTTTTGGCAAAACAAACCCACAAGCCAAAAAGCCTTGCATGTCTAGTCTTACTTTATTTTTGTCGGGTAAGTCTTGCTGAGTATTAGTACTCAGCCTTGCTTAATTTGTTGTTTTCAGGTAATCCCATCTGGCCTGGTTCTATCCCAGATGGTTGGGAGCTTGAATGGGAGAACGATGATGAGGAGTGATACGCATGGATGGCCTCCCGTGTGTATCATGCGCTAGTTTATATTCCGCTGTTTAAACTCTGAACCATGTTTACTTTTATGTACCAAAAACCTGGTTTGTAATAATGTTAAACTTGTGAACCTTTTATGTAATGTAATGTTGTACTCTGGTCCCGCCTTCGTGTGGGCTTAGTGCATATCGGCGATCTGTTGTATGTGATTTACCGGGCTTTACCGGCGGAAGCGACGAGAATAGTTCTTTATTATTGCTTAATGGCCACGTGGACCGCTTAGGCGATAATACGGAACTATTTTGGGCGGTTCGTCACAAATTGGTACCGCAGCGATGATATGCACCGCAGTAATTAAAATACCTTAACAAACTTGTTTTTGGAATAAAATTTGCCAAGATTAATAATCTTGCTAAAAGAATAGGACGTTAAGGTTTAATCTAGTCCGAGAGGCCCTAGAGGGAATTTTTGGGTTCTTTCAGGTGGCTAGTATTCTATGGTGTATTTAGTCCGACTTCCAAGCACATTTATTCTGTCAAAACTTACTTTCATGCACAACCATACTAGTTCATCATGTTTTGCCATACGTGGTGGTACCACGGGGAAGTCCCGTGAGGGACTAGTGGGACCTATTCCAATGGGTGCCACGTCGCGTCGCGTCTCATCACGTTTTGCCATACGTGGTGGTACCACGGGGAAGTCCCGTGAGGGACTAGTGAGACCTATTCCAATGGGTGTCACGTCGCGTACGAGTCTCGTCACGTTTTGCCATACGTGATGGTACCACGGGAAAGTCCGTGAGGGATGAGTGAGGCCTATTCCAATGGGCACTCACGTCGCGTCAGAGTCTTAAATAGGACGCTGTCCATGCAGCGGCTTTACGCATGGATACCGTTTCTATAAGCGAACGGTAATGAATGTGGACGCTTTTGTGAGTGCTGGCACAAAAGGTCTTGAATATCTGTGATTTTCTGCAGGTACACTAACCACGGTTGTTAGGTACGGTAAATAAGAAACGAATAGCTTCCGACTAGTTATTATAGGGAGAGACGTTTATATATGCCCTGCCACCGGCACTAACTTCGTTTTTAAGCTTAAAAGCTTTGTGAGGAAGTTTAGGACGTTTTCTGCATCATGTAAAAGCTATTGAACCAAAAATGAACTTAAAATCATGTGTCTCTTGGGCTTAAATTAAATTGTGTTTCTTAAGGACCAATCATGCTAGTTTGATGCTTTGATGTTTGATTAAGCAAGATTTGACTAGCTGCTGTCCGAATCTTCCTAAGGATTATCTAGAAAATTTCTGGCTAGGTGTTCTTTAGGGAAATGGTTCATCACCTAGTTAAGTTTGCTCCCTGAATTTCTCATGATTTTAGGAGGTTTAAAACTGAAGTTAGCATCAAAATGACTAGCCTAGGTCTTGCTGAAATGCTGTCAAATTCTGAGTTAGGCGGAAAACTCGAATCTTTACTTATAGTTCCAAACAGAATTTGACCTGAGAATCTACAGCAAAAATGTTCATTAGCTAGCATAGGTCATGCTGTAAAAATTTCAGGGTAATTGGGTACTCATGTATTGAGTTATGGTCTTTTTAGTGAAGCTCTGCCCTGCTGAAATTCTGGGCAACAGCACTCTGAAAATGAACATTTTTCACCCTTTTCCAATCTGAATTAGTTCGACCTTTGAATACCAAAAATGTGAGTTATAACATTGTCGAGTTGCTCACAAAAATTTGGAATTTTTGGGGTACTGGTTTTGCAGTTATGAATTTTTGTTCAGAACTGCCAGTTTTGCCATATTGCATGTTAAACTCATATTTTTGGGTTCTAACATGTGTTTGTAATTATTTTACAGATGGCTGCCCCTGGGTTTGTTGCGGTGGGCGCTGATGACACGTTTTCCACCACCGGCTTGCGGTGGGAGGGCTTCACACGCATTGCGTGGAGAGCCTTGAGTGCTTTGTCGGCTACACCACCCCTCCCTTCTACGAGGGGGTGGAGTACGAGGAGTGGGGCGTACCGAGCTGCGAGTTCGAGTGATCGTGCTCCCCCACCCGGCCACCCCGAGTGGGCGGACTTGAGCATGGAGCTCCTCTCGTTTCCGCGCTCGTCGAGGCAAAGGGAGTCGGCGGCCTTGATGGTGCTCCACGCTCTTTCCACCCACGAAGCCGCGGAGATGCTTCAGACACCGTTGGGGTTGGCTCTAGCCTTGGACCCCAACGATCCGTTGTGGCTAGCTAGGATGGCTAATATAGCCACACTTCTCGAGACTGTGCCACCCTACGACACAGTAGAGACTTTGGGCACGTGCTTGAGGGCCTTGTACGCTCTACAGGACCTTCGTTGGGTTATCGCAGATGACTTGGCTAGTCGTCTCACTGTAGCTACTTGGTACATCTCCTGGGTTGTCGGCCTTTACACCGAGCAGTATGTTAAGTACACCCAGTGCCGTGCGATTATTGCCGACCTTCGGGATCGGATACGGCGGCTCCGGAGCGAGCACACCCGTTTCGTTTGAGCGAGGTGACCACTTGCGCAGATTCGGACTTGCGGGCCGGGCGGCGAGCTGCGGGTTCAGCTGGTTGACAGGGATGCTGAGAGGCTTGTGCACCTTGAGCACATCCAGGATTTGCAGGAGCAGGTTGGGGACCTCGAGCTCGATGTACAGGCTTTGGAGGGTGTTGTGCTTATGCTCCAGCAGGTGCACCACCCACCGGCTCTTGTTGATGATGAGCAGATGGAGATGCAGCTGGACCCAGAGGAGGTTCAGGACGTTCCCGGACTCGATTAGAGGAGCTTGGTGCTCTATTCCTACATGTCGCGGGGAAACTCTCCATAGTTTGTACATAGGGCCTAGATCCTAGTTTTTGTAGTAGGAAAACTTGACATGTACTTTTGTTAGCCCTTTTGGTTGGATTTTGGTGCTAGGCTGACTTAGAGTATTCTTTTGTGTAGCTAGAAGCTACATAGTGACCCCCTATGTAATGGTGATCCACCAAATTTTGTAATCTGTAATTATGGTGGAAAAACACCTTCCCGGCAGCAATCTGCCTAAGAAATGAAATGGAGAAAGTTATGGTCATTTCTGGGTTTTGCAATGACTACCAAAGTTGTTTGAAATTTTATATTGGTCATGCTCACCAAAATTTAGCATTTTTGCATGTGTAGTTTAAGAAATATTGAATTTTTAGTAAGTTGCTGGCTGCTGCCCAAACTGCTAGACAGAACCTTGAAAACTGAATTTTTAGACCCCTTTAAAAGATGAATCTGATCTGGAGTTGAATACCAAAGTTGAAACTTATAAAATTCTACACATTCTGACCAAATTTTATGAATTTTGGACTTCTGTACAGAGAGTTATGGTTTATTTACTCAGAACTGTGATGCTGTCTAAATTCTGAAATTTTCTATAAGTCTGAATTTTCGTATGCATATTCTTCTTGTATTCTTTTAAGCAAGCTTTGAATATGTATCTAATGAAAGTTCAACTTTTCAGATGTCGGATAACACACAGAATAACTCTCGGGGTGCGGGAGGCAGTGGGGATGCTCCTCTTCCCCCACCTCCACCCATGACACCCGCGAAGCTTTCATCGGCTGCGCGCGTACGAAGTATTGCGCCAAATTTTGCGGACTCGGCAGCAAATTGCACAAAGGTTGCAGCAGCCCGTGCACAATCAAGGCCATGTTCGGGAGGGGCCTAATGCGGTCATGTCCTATGAAAAATTCAGGGCAATGAGGCCACCCCTCTTCACCAAGGCGAGAGGAGCCCCTAGAGGCCGATGCTTTCATCAGGGCCCTAGAGGCCATGTTTTCCATCTTCACACTGCCTTGCTCGGAAGAACTTAAGGCAGGCTTCGCTGCTCAGCAACTGAGGGGAGAAGCTTTAATCTGGTGGGAGCATTTCAAGTCCATGCAGCCACAGGGTCACCAGATTACTTGGGAAGAATTCAAGAAAGCATTTAAAGAGCATCATATTCCCAAGGGTCTTATTGATAGGAAGATGAGAGAGTTAATGAATCTCAAACAAGGCTCTGACTCAGTCTATCAGTATGCTCGAAGTAATAGTCTCTGTCAGTATGGGGACTATCATGTTGATACTGATAAGAAAAAGATGGAGTGATTCCGTGAAGGGCTTGATGGAGAGCTCTATGAGAGGTTGAACTTAATCAAAACTGATAGCTATCCTGAGCTAGTGAACTTGGCCATCTCTCAGGAGGACGCCATGAAGAGGGATCAACAGGATAGAAAGAGGAAGTTCAATCAAGCTTCAGGCAGTGGCCAAGGCAAGAAATTTAAATTTGTGAAGAAGAATGTGCAGGGTGCCCCCCGCCCATCTTCACCGGACGCCGGGTGATGAGGCAATCTCGCCTAAGCCGTCCGGCGGCTTTGGCTATCGCAACACTCGGCAAACCGCTCCTAGGCCTAGTGCACCCCCACCTGCCCGCAGCAATGATGATCGCCGTTGCTATAACTGCGGACAGCTGGGGCACTATGCTAACAAGTGCACACGCCCTCAACAGCAACACCAGCAAAGTCAGGGGCAAGGCTCTAAGGCTGGAAATCAAGGAAAGAAACAAACTGTGCAAGTGAAGCAAGTCCGTTTAAACTTCACCACAGTGGTTGATCTACCAGAGGGAGCACCAGTCCTGACGGGTACATTTTCTATCCGTGGTCGTCCAGTTATTATATTATTTGATTCTGGTGCTACTCATAGCTTTATTAATGTGAAAACTGTGAGAAATTTGGACTTGAAGTGGTGTCATACTAAGCAGGCCTATATGATTGCCACACCGGGTGGAAAGGTTGCTTCAAATCAAGTAGCCTTAAGCGTACCACTTGAGCTAGGTAGCAAAACTTTTCCAACTAATCTGGTCACAATGTACCTAGAAGGGGTAGATGTTATCTTAGGCATGAATTGGATGACTCAACACAAAGTTGTCCTGGATATTTCTGAAAGGATGTTAGAAATCAACTCACCTTTGGTCGGAAATTCAATCCTTTACCTTCCCCCAACAGGCCATAAAGGCTCATGTGTGTATGCAGCCATAACTACTCAACTCGAGGATATTCCAGTAGTATGTGAGTACATGGATGTCTTTCCTGATGAATTGCCTGGCTTGCCACCAGACAGAGATGTTGAGTTTGTCATTGAGCTGCAACCTGGCACGGCCTCCTATTTCTAAGCGATCCTATAGAATGCCACCCAAAGAACTTGCTGAATTAAAGAAACAACTTCAAGAGTTGCTTGATAAGGGCTACATCCACCCCAGCTCTTCTCCTTGGGGCTGTCCTGCCCTCTTTGTGAAAAAGAAAGATGGTAGCCTGAGGTTGTGTGTGGACTACCGACCTCTCAATGCGGTGACTATCAAAAACAAATATCCATTGCCCCGCATTGACGTGCTATTTGACCAGTTGGCTGGAGCTAAGGTCTTCTCAAAGATCGATCTTCGGTCTGGTTATCATCAAATTAAAATCCGGCCTAGTGATATCCCCAAGACAGCTTTCTCTACTCGCTATGGCCTATATGAATTCTTGGTTATGTCTTTCGGTCTTACAAATGCACCAGCCTACTTCATGTACCTTATGAATTCCGTGTTTATGACGAGTTGGATAAATTCGTCGTGGTCTTCATTGACGACATCCTTATTTATTCCAAGAATGCGGAAGAACATGCGGAACATCTTCGAATTGTCCTGCAACGCTTGCGAGAACATAAACTCTATGCTAAATTCTCCAAGTGTGAGTTTTGGCCGGATAGTGTTAAATTTCGGGGCACACTATTTCCGGCGAAGGCATATCTCGTCGATCCAAGCAAAGTGCAAGAGGTTATGGATTGGCAACCTCCTAAATCAGCTCATCAAATCCGCAGCTTTCTAGGCTTGGCTGGTTATTATCGCCGTTTTATTCCGGATTTCTCTAGAATTGCTAAGCCTATGACTGAGTTGCTAAAGAAAGGAGTGAAATTTGTGTGGAGTGAGGCTTGTGATAAAGCTTTCCTAAAATTAAGAGAACACTTAACTTCAGCCCCAGTGCTAGCGCAGCCGGACAATTCAAAGCCATATGAAGTTTATTGTGATGCTTCAGGCACGGGTCTTGGTTGTGTTCTTATGCAAGACAATCGGGTTATTGCCTATGCCTCACGAGCGCTTCGCCCTCATGAAAAGAATTATCCCACACATGACTTAGAACTAGCAGCGGTTGTTCATGCATTGAAAATATGGAGGCATTACCTTATGGGAACCCGCTGCAATATCTTTACTGATCACAAAAGCCTCAAATACATTTTCACTCAATCTGATTTAAATATGAGGCAAAGAAGATGGTTAGAGTTAATCAAAGATTATGATCTAGAGGTTCATTACCATCCTGGAAAGGCGAATGTAGTTGCAGATGCTCTAAGCCGCAAGGCTCACCGCAATTGCCTATCAATGGAACCTTACGGTGACACTCGTGTGAGGATTTGAGAAGGCTAAACTTGGAAATTGTTGAACAAGGAAGCCTAAATGCTCTTTCCGTAGAGTCTAACCTATTTGATAGAATTGTTAAGGCTCAACTTCAAGATGAGGGTATTCTCTTAATTAAACAAAAATTGCTAGAAAAGGATCCTAAACATAATTGCTTCCGAAAGGATGAGAAAGATATAATCCGGTTTGGGCAACGCCTTGTTGTCCCGTATAATTGGGAGTTGAAAAAGGAAATCTTTGATGAGGGTCATCTCTCTAAATTCTCTATCCATCCGGGGAGTAGTAAAATGTATCAAGATTTAAAGGAGAATTTTTGGTGGTCCAACATGAAGGTGGACATTGCCAAATACGTGTCGGAATGCGATACTTGTCAAAGAATTAAAGCAAGTCATTTGAAACCTTCCGGTACTCTTCAACCCCTACCCATACCTTCATGGAAGTGGGATGACATAAGTATGGACTTTGTGTCCGGATTGCCACTCACATCTAGGAAACATGATTCCATCTGGGTTATCGTTGACGGATTGACAAAAACGACTCACTTTATTCCGATCCGCACTACATATGATGCCAAAGATTATGCAAGTCTTTATATTGAGCACATTGTTCACTTGCATGGTGTTCCTAAAACCATCATTTCTGATAGGGGATCTCTCTTTGTGGCACGCTTTTGGGAACAACTACATAAATCACTTGGCACGAAAATCATACGCGAGCTCAGGCTTATCGTCCTCAGACTGATGGTCAAACTGAAAGGGTAAACCAGATTCTAGAGGACATGTTGCGAGCTCGCGTGATTCATTTTGATAAGAGTTGGGACAAGTGTCTCGCCCCCGGCTGAATTTTCTTACAATAACAGTTATCAAGCCAGCTTGAAAATGGCACCTTTTGAGGCTCTTTATGGACGGAGATGTCGTACTCCCTTGAACTGGTCATAGACCGGGGAGAGGAAATTCTTTGGTCCAGCCTTAGTTGAGGATGCCGAAGAAAAAGTGAGGGTAATCAAGGAAAACCTGAGGATTGCGCAAGAAAGACAAAAGAGTCATTATGACAAGGGAAAGGCACCTAGAGAATACAAAGTTGGTGACTTTGTCTACTTAAAAGTTTCGCCAACCAAGGGTGTCCAAAGATTTAGTGTGAAAGGGAAGCTAGCTCCTCGCTACATTGGCCCTTATGAGATCATTCAAGTCTGTGGGCCAGTGGCATACCGTATTCGGCTACCCGAACGATTCTCTGCCGTGCACAATGTGTTTCATGTATCACAATTGAGGAAATGTGCACGTGAACCGGCTAGAGAAGTTATTGAAGAAGCTAATGCTTGGATTGAACCGGATCTCTCTGTTGTGGAACATCCTTTGAGAATTCTTGACGTAAAGGAAAGAAAAACTCGAAGGCAATCAGAAAGATGTATAAAATCCAATGGAGTCATCATACCGTAGAAGAAGCTACATGGGAAACTGAACATTATCTCAATGAGAATTATCCGGGTTTTCTTGAATCAAGGCAAAGTAAGTTCTTTCCCCTACTTCCATCTTTTAAATCCTAAATCTCGGGACGAGATTTCTTTTAAGGGGGGTAGGCTGTAACATCCCGGATGTTTTGTTGTGCTAATGACATTAATTACATGAATTAATCGAGGTTAAATCACGTCTAAGCATGTTTGACATGATTGGGCACACTTTTGCACAAAAGACCCCGGTCAACATCTCAAACCACGGTCAAACCCTAGATCTACTTTAAAGGCTGAAATGGTTTTCTTGCGCGTTCTCCAAATTTCACTATAGAAGTTCAAAATCGGCCAATACAAAAGTTGTTCGTTATTTCCGGGAACACATTTTTCGTAATTGGCGGACATTCCAATTTTGAGCGCAAATTGGCCAAAAATCGAGTTTATCGCGCTGTGAACGATGAACCGAGCCGTGGAAAATCTGCCACTTCGGTCGGCGTTCCTGGGCAAACCATTGATCAAAACATATGTCACCCTTCGGGAAAGTTGTAGATCTACAGCTCCTCTACAACTTTGCTTTTGGGAGATTTTTCACTTAGTTGACGATTTTTGGAGTTTTGCAATTTCGAAAAGGGCTAAACGGAATAAAAATCGAGCTGGGCGACGTCGTCCCCCGCGCTCCGGAGCGCGCGCGGGCGTTCGGGATGCGCCGCCACGTGGGCCCGTCGCGCGATGCTCCGGCGTACGGACGGCCTCGGCGGCTTCGCGGTAGACCACGGACTCGGTGTGGGCCCTCCGCCCATCCGTCTCCCATGCGCCGCGCCCATGCATGCGGACGGGCGGCCAAGGGGCCACGCGCCGTGCGCCGGGCGCCGCGCGCGCGCGCCGCTCATGCGGGGGTCCGCGGGCCGCGCGCCGCCGTAGGCTACCCCCTCCCCTCGTCCGCATCGTCGAGCATGTGTTGAGCCGCCAAAAGAAACCGTCGCACCGAGCCGTTCCTCCGTCCACCGGCCGTGCGCCCGCCGCCGCGCGTGTTCCGCCGCGAACTCCGCCTCCCGCTCGAGTCCGGCGCCGGCCCGCACTCGCGACCCCTTCCTCTAGCCCCCCCGCCACCTCCCCGCACGTGCCGCGCCCGCGCTCGGGGACCCGGCCGCCGCACCGCCGCGCCCGGCGGACGCGCGCCCGCGCGCGCCGCGGACGCCCGCCGGCGGCGTCTCCCGGCCGGGCCGCGCACACCGGCGGGCCGGGGCGGCCCGCCGGGTGCGGCCGGGTGCTCGCCCGCGCCCCTCTCGCCCCTCCTCCGGCCGCCGGCGGCGAGCCCGCGCCGGCCGGGGGGCCACATTGCGAGAGAGGAGTTAATCGCAAGGAGATTTTTGTAAAATTCCGGGGACCCGTTCATAAAGGTGAAAGTTAGGGTTACAGCAGTACCTTCGAAAAATCATTAAAAATCGTAGAAAAATTAGAAAAATGCAAAACCAATTTTGTTGGGTTCGTGGTGAAGAAATCTACCTTTTCTAGAAAGCATGTATAGGGTTTTTCTGCACAGTTTTTGAATTAAAAATTCAAACTCAGTTTGGAGTGTTTTTGGTGTGATTTAAAATATACACATGCTATGAACTTCAATTTTGGATATGTTGCTCTTTATATCATGTCTAGGTCTGTGGCAAAAGTTTGCATGGTTTTGATGTATATATTTGCAGTTATTATTTATTTAAGCTTTATGCTAGAATAAGTTTGATGCTTTTTATAGCACCTTTAATGAACTTTTCTTTGAGCACAAGTGCACCCTAGGGCTTTGACTTGATGAGTAGTACCCCTGGTGTGATGGATGTGATTTTAGGGAATTGTTTGCTTGGTGTTTTGGATTTAACCTTGTGTAGGAGCTTAAATTCAAAATCTGAAAAATAAATTGATTTTGCAACCATGCCTTGGTCAGAAACTCATTTTTGGCATGCTTGACCTGCAGGAGAAAGTTGAGATCAAAAAGTTTATTAAATCTTTTTATATGAATTAATGTTGATTTACTAGGCTGAAATTTGTCTTTTTCGTATAAATAAATTTATAAATGATTTTAGGCCAAATTTTGGTGTGAAAGCTTAAACTAAGCATATGTTGCTGTGTGCAAAAGATTAGGTTCATTGGAAGTGTTTTTGATTTAATTTGGATTTAGGGTAGAAAGGCTTGTTGTAAATAATTAAGAAAGAAATGGAAATTAAAATGTGCTAAATGGTAAAATCATGTTGTTTCTGTTTTTATTAAATCAAACACACCCCCTTGCTGGTTGGTGAAGTTAAGTAACTTAAATTGCTTAGATGTGCACACAATCACCATCAAGATTAACTTTAATCTAATGCATGTGCATGTAAACGTGTAGATCTCCCCGACGGTACGTACACACTCGCCCAGGAGGGAGACGGGACCGTTGATGGAGAGCTGAACCAGCTTGGTGTGCAGCAAGACCTGGACCAAAGTCCAGAAGAGCCAAAGGCTTGTTTAGGAACTGAGTCTGAGGAAGGCAAGCACCGGTTTCATCTAACCCCTTTTCTTATAAATTAAAATCATGTCCTTTACTTTTCAGTACTTTATTGCTTTACTTGTGCATTTAAGTTTCAGGAGTTGCTTTGAAACCTAGATGCATGATCCTTAGGACTCCTATGCTCTTTTACTAGTATGTCAGGAACGCTAGTGCCATGCTCTAGGATCACGGTAGAAGTCGAGTAATGACTCATTGCTCGCGAGATATAAGATGCTTATGTTGGAATCATAAGTTGGTTAAATTGACTCTCTCATGTGGTAAGAGCAATGGGTTCGGTCTCGACCGAGTAGCATGGTGCTGGTCCTAAGCTATTGAACGTACCAAGTACTTGCCGGGAATGGGACCGGTAAGCCTAGTACCTTCGAACCGGGGCGGGATCTTTCTAGCTACCCGCTTGGGATGTGTCTCCGGCTAGCTACCCGTGGTATAGTGTGTGAGTCCCGGACCGGTCCGGTTAGACCCTCCGGATAACCGTGTACCGCAGTTTGTAGCGTCCGATCCCAAACCGTGGGATGTTGGGAACCGCCCGGTCGGGGTAGACCCGCCATTTGCTTTTATTTGAATTCTTGGGGTCTACTTCCTCCGTGTATCTTGGGTTTACCTTGCAAGGATATAAATCGATCGATCGTCGGTCACTCGCCGTTATCTGAGTCGGCTTGACCACTGGCTACCCCATGTTTAATTATGGAATATTTTGGATTAATATTGTTACCTGTTTAATATTGTTTGCACAACATGCTTGTTTAGTACAGGTGCTCACCTAGACTGATTAACATACTAGAATATGAGCTAAAACTTGAAAATAAGGATCCACTTTTAGTTGCTTTTGGCAAAACAAACCCACAAGCCAAAAAGCCTTGCATGTCTAGTCTTACTTTATTTTTGTCGGGTAAGTCTTGCTGAGTATTAGTACTCAGCCTTGCTTAATTTGTTGTTTTCAGGTAATCCCATCTGGCCTGGTTCTATCCCAGATGGTTGGGAGCTTGAATGGGAGAACGATGATGAGGAGTGATACGCATGGATGGCCTCCCGTGTGTATCATGCGCTAGTTTATATTCCGCTGTTTAAACTCTGAACCATGTTTACTTTTATGTACCAAAAACCTGGTTTGTAATAATGTTAAACGTGTGAACCTTTTATGTAATGTAATGTTGTACTCGGTCCCGCCTTCGTGTGGGCTTAGCGCATATCAGCGATCCTGTTGTATGTGATTTACCGGGCTTTACCCGGCGGAAGCGACAGAATAGTTCTTTATTATTGCTTAATGGCCACGTGGACCGGCTTAGGCGATAATACGGAACTATTTTGGGCGGTTCTGTCACATCGCGTCGCACTGGTTGTCCCCCTGGACTAACCGCGCTACAGGCAAGAGTCCTGCAGCGCGTAGCGTGAAACAAATAACATAATTTATTAGTTGCAACAAAAGGATAAACGAAGGTACAAACAATAACACAGCATCAGTTCACGTACTTGGGAACCCAGCGGTCATGGATCGGCAGCAACGTGCACGTAGTGCGGGAACGCATGTGTCCAACATCCTCTCCGAGGACGGCGGACAAGAACGAGCGGTGCCTGCGGTCGATATCCCTATCCAGCAACTGAGGCGTCACGTTGCCTCGAGCTCAGGACGAGCAGCCTAAGCAGCTTGAGCCTGAGCCTCTGTCTGAGCCTCAGCGGCTCAACCTGAGCCTGAGCCTCTGCCTGAGCCTGAGTCTAGTCCATAGCTGCAACTGCATAAAAAATAAATATACAATTAAAAAACAGATAAGTAGTTTTCTACAATTTCTAAAATGTGTAAACGAGGTAAATTCATTTTCTTCATTTTCCAAACAAACTAAAGTAATTTCGACAATTTCTACAATTACCAAAACAGATAAACTCGTTCTCTACAATATCTAGAATAGATAATAAGTTTTCTAGAATTTTTATACAAATTAAAGTATTTTCTACAATTTCGAAACGAGAGAAATTAGTTTTCTAGATTTTCTAAAGAAATAAAAGTATTTTATACAAGTTCTAAAACATATAAACTCATTTTCTACATTTTCTAAACAAACTAAAGTAATTTTGATAATTTCTACAATTTCTAAAACAGATAAACTCATTTTCTGCAATATCTAGAAGAGATAAATGAGTTTCTAGAATTTTTATACGAACTAAAGTATTTTCTACAATTTCTAAATGAGATAAATTAATTTTTCAGATTTTCGAAACACATAAAAGTATTTTATACAAGTTCTAAAACATATAAACTCATTTTCTACATTTTCTAAACAAACTAAAGTAATTTCGATAATTTCTAAAATTTCTAAAAATGATAAACTCATTTTTTACCATATCTAGAATAGATAAATAAGTTTTCTAAAAGTTTTATACGAATGAAAGTATTTTCTGCAATTTCTAAACGAGATAAATTAATTCTCTAAATTTTCTAAACAAATAAAAGCATTTTCTACAAACTAAACTAATTTTCTAATCTATAAACTAATTTTCTAAATTTTCTAATCTATAAAATAATTTTCTAAATATAAACTAATTAATTTAACTATTTTCTAAATTTTCTAATGTATGAACTAATTTCCTAAATCTTAACTAATTAAATTAACTAAAAAAGGAAAGAAAACATACCTGATAGTGGAGGGGGCGGCGGAGAGGGGAGGTAGCGGGTAGTAGGGCTGGGGGCACGGCGACCGCAGTCGCCCTTTATATAGGCGCGGCTGCCGCTGTCCCCCACGGCGGTAAGGGCCTACCGCCGTGGCCCACGGCGGTAGGCTCCCGCGGGGCCCACTCCGAACGGTCGGCCCTCTTACCGCCATAGGTCACGACGGTTGGAGTTGCTACCGCCGTTGCCCATGGTGGCCGCCGTGGCGCACGGCGGTTGGTTGCCAAATCTGCAAAATTTTCGAACGATCGTATAATTTTGCAAAATAATTATATATATATGTATGTATATATATATGTATATATATATATATGTTCTGAGATATGAGATGAGAAAGAGAAAAGGAAAATGAAAAGAAAGAAAGAGAAGGTGACGGTGACGGAGAGGAGACGGGCGGGACGGATGGGGAGCCATCCACATTTGTACCGGGGCATGTTACCACCCGGTACAAATGCTCCGTCACATTTGTGCCGGATGCTTTGTAACGGTTCAATATCATGTACAAATGAGGGTTATGAACCGGTACAAATGCCCATTTTTACACTAGTGCTAGCAGATGAGTGTGTGGAACTTGTTTTCCTTAAATATATATAATCTGAAATAATCCCTCTGTCTCAATTTACTCGTCGTTTAACTTTTCTACTAGATGTATTCCTTTTGTTATGCATTGTGAATCCTTTTGTTATGCATTGTGACAGATATTTTGTTAATAAATGAAGAAAAAACATTGGTTAATAACAGTGAGATAACTAACATTGGTTAGTCATCACCATTGGGACCGGTGACACCGCCGGCCGGCACGTCAGGCAAAAGGGAAACATCTCAGTCGCACATCCACATGTAGGTTTTGCACATTTGTCTAGCGCAAAAAGGAAAAAAATTGATCTTCTGTCTTCATTACTCGCATTTCTTAATTAAAGACAACTACCCGTCATATCAATCTTGACATTATTTAGGAGTATTAAATGTGAATTAATAACAAACTCATTTCACAACTCTACCTTAATTTTCGAGACGAACCTAATGAGTCCAATTATGTGTAATTAGACAGCGTTGTGCTACAATAATCTCTAATGAGAGATTATTTATTTACAATTTTCAATCCATTTGTATAATTAGTTTTGTAATTAGTCTACGTTCAATACTCTTAATAGGCCTTCAAAATGGATCTAAAACTTTCTCCAAAAATTTTTATCAAACTAAATTCGCGATATCTTCTTCAGCCGACAGTAACCTCCATTATTCGTCTTCGCTTTGGCCACCGTAAAATGAAGTGTAGCTGAAATAATATGCATGCAGAATTGCAGAGTGAGACAGATCTCATATCATCATGTGCAAAAAGGCGAAAACGTATGCATCTGCCCATGCATTGTGTCTGCTCGATCGATCTGCTTTATTAAGACTGCATACAGATCCACATCTACAACAAAACGAAACAGTTCTTTCTTTAGCATGTCACCAAAATAAATAAATCAAACGACACAAAGCACAGGCTGATGATCTGCGTGCGTTTGCTTTTGGGCTGTGTTAACTTTCGTCATCACGTCCGTGCCTACGTTTATACGGTCTGACGATCCACTAGCGGAGGCGAAAAGGTTGCCTGCTCAGGAGAGGAGACGAGCGCCACTTGTGCTGCTGCAGCGAGAAGCTTTTCAGCTGGCAGAGCGCGGGATCATGCTGCTTTGCTTCCTATTTTCCATGTTACCAAGTGCAGCTTCTTGGAAAAATCATGGAGATGGTAAAACTGTGTTAAAAGGAACACTCTTTTCCTTGGTTGGTTTGCTTTTTTCAAATACAAATCTCCATGCATGATCTGAAATTAGTGATAAACAATTTTATAAATAAATGATTAGTAATAAACGACAGTAGCAGGTTTGTGGTAGGTTTGTGTTGGGCAGTAACTAATGATCCGTTTGGTTTGAGCAATCACCTCATCCCAGTCGAGTTGGTCCATCATGAGTTAATTACATAAAATTTAGTGGGATAACCTCATTCCTTACACACACACACACACTATTTATTAGCTTGTGATAGATGGGGTGGTGAGGGATCAACTCATTACACTTCACAAACAAAAAACAAAGTGAGGAGTGAGAAGATGATGCATGACCTCATTCTTCAAACCAAACATCATCCCCTAAGACACACATTGGTTTGCAAAAGGAACTCAGGGGCGAAGCTGCGTGTAAGGGCCGGGGTCGGCCGACCCCGACGATTTTCGTCAAACCTTTGTACCTGATTTTTTTTCCACCGTGGTAGACCCCGGCAAAAATAAAACTTGACCCCGGTAGTCCATCTAGACCCAGCTGGCCAAGCAGCCCAACTTACAACCTACGCATAAAATGCTGGCCCAAGAAGCAAAGCAGGAAGCCATCTTGGCCCACGAGGCACACCACGTGACTAGCAGACTCCGACTCTTCCTCTTCTCTTCCTTTTCCATCGCAATTAGACAGCGGCTCTGACTCTTCCTCTACTCTCCATTTTTTTCTCGTCCGCCGACTCGACCAGTCGCCGTGGCCGTGAAAGGAGAAGAAGGTAACCCACTAACCCTAACTTCTCAATTGGTAATAATCCGATTTCTTGATTATTGCATAGGTGTAAAAATTTCTGTGGAGACTAGAGACGTAGAGGTCTTAGGGTTTTTATTTGGGTTCTTTGGGATCTTATTCTTAGGTTTAATTTTTGTTTCAGTCATGTGGTGCGGAAGCCGGAAGAAAAATCAAAGAGTAATTTTTCTTTCTTGCATTATGGACAAGAGCTTTGTTTGATAGTTCGTACTTCTGTTCCTCTCTGCAAGAAAATGACAGGTAAGGAATGGTGCAAAATTAGATACCATGAATCTGTGATGTTGCATTCAGTGATTATTTTATTGTTTAATTATATGTGGACTCATTTGGTAGGCAAACAGAGCACGATGGAAAGATTCTTGAAAAGGAAACCTCCCCCAATTGATGATGATGAGAATCCTGATGGAGGCACTTCAAGGAGAGATGACAGTGCATTAAATATAAATCAGCCAACTCATCGTTCCTCACGGATCGCACGACACGAGGTGAATTTTGATGAGCTTTCATATGATCCGGTGGATAGAAGGAGAATATTAGATTACATTGGCCAAAAACTACAATATGACATAAGGCGAAAGTATTTAATTAGAGGCCCTTTCAAACCACGACCTGATTTTAAGTTTCCTGAGAAAATGATAGCAGGTTTTCCACGTCGATGTCAAGCTAACTGGTTCACTACATATCACTGGCTAGAGTATAGTGAAAAGGTGGATAAGTGCTTTTGTTTGTACTGCTACTTGTTTAGAGATTGCAACAAGGGTCAAGGTGGGAATGATGCATTTGTGATAAATGGCTGGGATGGTTGGAACAAATCAGAAAGACTTCGAGATCATGTAGGCACCAAATGTAATAGTTTTCACAACACAGCTATGAAAAGATGTGAAAATTTGTTGAAGCCCGGCCAATCAATTGGTGCTGCTTTGAACAAGCTAAGTAATGTCGCTAAAGAGCAGCATTTAATCAGATTGAGGACTTCAATTAAAGCTGTCCGATACTTGCTGAATCAAGGCTTAGCTTTTCGTGGCCATGATGAATCAGAGCAGTCTACAAATAAGGGAAATTTTCGAGAGTTGGTAAAGCTTTTGGCAGAGGAAAATGATAAGGTAAAGAAAGCTATCAGTACGGCTCCTAAAAACAGTAAGATGATTGCTCCAGAAATTCAAAGGGATATTGCAAGTTGTTATGCTGAGGTAAAGAAGGCTGCAATATTATTTTGTTTCACAAATAATGTTGTCACTTATAGCTGACATTGATGAATTAACTATTTCACTATTTTTCACAGATCATAGTGAAATCTATCATTGAAGAAATTGATGGGGATGTTTTCTGCAAACTAGTAGATGAGTCAGCAGATGTTTCTGGTAAGGAACAGATGGCTATTGTTTTGAGATATGTTGATAAGCTTGGAGAGATAAAGGAAAGACTCATTGTTGTTGTTCATGTGCAAGAGACCTCAGCTTCATGTCTCAAATCTAATATCGATCATGTGTTTGCTAAGTATGGATTGAGCTTTAAACAAGTTAGAGGACAAGGTTATGATGGAGCTAGCAACATGAAAGGTGAGTTCAATGGCTTAAGGGCTCTAATCTTGAGAGAGAATAGCTCAGCATATTATATTCATTGCTTTGCTCATCAGCTACAACTAGTCATTGTTGCTGTAGCAAAAAAGAATGACGATGCCAGTGATTTCTTTGACATGGTATCTCTATTGCTTACTGTTGCTGGAGCTTCTTGTAAACGTAAAGATATGATTCGAGAAAGCCAACAAGAGAGAGTGAAAAAAGCCATAGGCAGTGGACAACTAAGTAGTGGAACCGGATTAAATCAAGAACAGTCCCTTCAAAGAGCTGGAGACACACCTTGGGGTTCTCATTATAAAACCCTAAAGAGCCTCAACAATGCGTACCCGCAGGTTATCGAAGTGCTCCAATATGTTGAAAAGGAAGGTCCAAATGACGCAAAGAGACGTCAAACTCGTGGTCTCATGAACTATCTCAAAGATTTTGACTTTGTGTTCCACTTGCGCTTAATGTTGCTTATTTTGGGTCATGCGAATTCTTTGTCACTGTCATTGCAAAGGAAAGATAAAGATATCTTGGAGGCCATGCAAGAGGTGAAGTTAACCAAGCAAAAATTTCAGCAAATCAGAGATGATGGCTGGGATTCTTTATTGGGGTCTGTGTACACCTTTTGTGAAGAATATGACATTCCTAAGTTGGATATGGAGGCAGACTACATTGATCGTCATAATCCAAGAAAAAAGACCAATCGCATCAATTATCAACATTATAGATATGATTGCTTGAACCCAATTATTGACTTACAGCTTGCGGAGTTTAATGATCGCTTTGATGAAGTAAATTCTAAACTACTTACTCAGATTGCTGCTTTCAGTCCCAAGAATTCTTTCGAGGCTTTTAATTTTGAGAGATTGATGGAGTTGGCTAAGTCGTACCCTGATGATTAAGGATCTTGCTCGAGAGCTTGGTTTTTACATTGATAATGTGCGCGCCGATGAAAGATTTGCCAATTTGAATACTATCTCCGAGCTTGCTAGGTTGATGGTGAGTACAACTAAGGTTGATTCCTTTTCTTTGGTCTATCGGCTTCTGAAGCTAGTACTAGTCCTTCCTATTGCTACTCCATCGGTTGAGAGATGTTTTTCGGCAATGAAAATTGTGAAGACAATATTACGGAATCGTATCGGTGATGAATTTATGAATGACTGTATCATATGCTTTGTGGAACAAGGACTTCTAGCCACAATTCCAATTGATGATGTGATAGTTTCGCTTTAACATGATGGAGGACCGTAGCCGTGGAAAGAAAAAGGCAAAGAAAAATCCTTATGAGGTAACTACTACTTAATTGTGAAACCTTATTTTGTAATTGTTACAACATGTCTTTTGTAATTTTATCGACATTGGTATTATGCATACCATTATGTTACTAAGTTGGTATTTCTGTATTCACGTCGACCCCGGTGGCATTTTTTCTGGCTTCGCCCCTGAAGGAACTAACGGAATGTTTATCTTTTTTGGGTGGTTGTAAACTTTCGGCTTTGTTTAGTTTCATTGAAAAGTACTATTCACTCGTCACATCAGATGTTTTAACACATGCATGTTAAATTTACACAAAAAATAATTAATTAGACAGATTGCAATAACTTTACAAAACAAAAATCTGTTAAGCCCAATTATTTTATGATTTGACAATATCATAATATGTGTTAATAATAGATTGATTAGTCTTACTAAAATTCGTATTGTGATTTCTAGACGTGTTCTGAAATTATTTTTTTTAGTAATATCCAAACACCCTTTCAAACATCACATAAATATCTGATGTGACACTGTAACGAACTAAACAAGATCTTAATCAAATGGTGTCATGGTGCACAAGAGATTCCGGGCCCAATAAGAAGAAGAAGCAATCAATCAATCTGCGCTCTCAATTCCCATTTTTGTCGGCCCAAACACGCAGCGATCAATCAGCAGCCCAACACCTAATCTTCTGAGAAAACGATAAGAATAACAAGGAGACCTGTTTGTTGCTCTCTCCTTCTAAGGCTCTGACATGATTTGCTTTGTTTATACTTGGCCTTTGATCACCTTAGTCAAAGCAAATTCCACTCAAATCATTTTTCTTGCAGAAACAAGGCAACGTGGAGTTCGGTTAAGATACCTTTGTTGGAGAATAGGGAAAAAATT
The DNA here is from genome assembly GCA_947561735.1 of Cenchrus americanus. Taxonomy (NCBI): domain Eukaryota; kingdom Viridiplantae; phylum Streptophyta; class Magnoliopsida; order Poales; family Poaceae; genus Cenchrus; species Cenchrus americanus. Next base: position 203,018,813 of record OX387240.1, read on the forward strand.
ATGTTGTTGTGGATAGTATTGGTAAGAGTGGTGGACTTAGTTGTTTTCTGGCACGAGTCGGTGAATATAATCATGTAACTTTACGAAAATATTCACATATATTTATTGATTTGGAGGTGAAGCTACAACCACTTAGAGACTCACCTTTGTAACTTTGTTGTTTATGGGAAAGCTAGAGTGGAGGACAGAAAACATATGCGGATAAAATTATTTTCTAATCTACCTTGGTTAGTGATGGGGGACTTAGTGGGGTTTTGAACATTTCTTAAAAAAAACAACTCGACCTGCGGGAGGTAAGACCACCCCCACGGGCATTGTATTAAGAAAGAAGACATTTGTCACACTGGTCGAGAAAATCCCTGGACCCCTACCCCACCCATTCACAGCGGCATCACAGCTCACGTGGGATTAGACTAGCTTTAAACTTGTGCTTTGAACACTTTTCAGCAACTGCTTGTAGTGAAGCCACCCGCCATCACAAATGCATATGTGCTAACGGATTTTAACACACCAGCCTCAAGATCTTTTGTTTTGGCAGGTAGCAATTAGACCCACCAACAATGAAAAAACAACAATGTGGCAACACAAATTATTTTTGACGTAGTGATAGGATAAGAGGAAAGTAGATTCGAGCAGTGTGTGATTTTGTTGCTCATTGCTCCTACGATCCAAAAGTCTAAACAGATTGGTAATCTTAAGAAACTTAACACTAATAATGTAATATACAATGATGAATATTTATAACTGCGCGGAGTATTGGCCATGCCGACTTTTGCACTTGCACAGCTAAAAACTCGATTATCACAAGGTTCATTCATCTCTCCTTGGATTTTTTTTCTTCTCATCTTTCTTCTCCTAACTTTTGTAAGTTCTTTCCCCCACAAATTAAAACGAAAACTATTCACATACATTTTATCTTTTTTCTATCATTCCCACAAGGGGCTATACACCTGCTCAACAGAGCCCTCTACACAACAATAATGGTACTGGTGATCAATTGCCTCGTACCCCAGAACACCACCCTCATACCCATTAGAGTACACATACCAACCCTCCGCCTCATGCCCCATCAAGGACACCTCAGGCCAATACCCAAACGATCCACATTCATAGTGATCATCAAGGTCCAACAGCATGTCTTGGAGCTTGCCACAATCCTCACTCGACTCTCCGGCCACGCTCTCGTCGGCCATCCGCACCGCCACATCACCGCCACCGCCGATCTCTGCCTCAAGCGACTGGATGACGTGGCTCAGCCGATCCACGTCACCATCCATCAAATCTGAGGGCGGTAAGTCCTCCATAAGCTCCATCAAGAGCGCGTCGTCAGCCTCGGTCAGGTCCGTGGCCTGGCCGAGGTCGACGTGGTGGTAGCTCTCTCCCGTAGCAATGGTACGCCCACCATCCTCTCCTTGCATGTTCCACATCTGAGCCATGTGTGTGCAGCTGAGGTGATAAAATGGAGCTGGGCAGCAGCTAGCAAAGTGGACGGACGCAACTGCAATCGGTGCTTGGAAAGAGGAATATGGAGAGCTGAATGCCTTGGTGTTGGTGGTGGCCAAAGGTGCCAGGGGCTGTGTGCTTAAATAGGGAGCTGGAGGTGGAGGGTCCTTGAAGTGTAAATTAACAAATGCTCAGGCAGCAGGTTCCCTCCAATTTGCAGCAACCTGATTGGGTGATTACGCTACTAATGGGTTTGTCTAACAGCCTGTGATTGTCATTGGCCAACCATGGCCAATGCAAAGTGGGATCGGAGGCGGCCGTACCTGAATTCCAGGCAAGCAAAACCGGTGGCCGGCCGAACTGCAGGTAGGTTTGCTGAGGATGGCGGAAAAGCGATGCTGATTGGCGTGCGTGGTGGACTGGTGGTGGCTAGCGGTGGACAAGATCCGGCAGGCCCGGCATTATTGATATCTTATGCTCGCGTCAACGTTGCAGCCAGCGTGCGGCGATTCCTGCCCGATTATTATCCTATGCATTATTGAGGCCATCAGATTTTGTAGTGCGATGATGATGGAGACCGAATCGGGTGTGTGGTGATACTGATACTATCGTACCTCACAGTGGTTCGTGCATGCGACACAAGTTGTCATTAATCTGCATATCTATACTACAAAGAGGAGCAAATTGAAAGTAATTCCCACAAAGAGTTTAGTTTACCCACCTCTCACAAAGTGGCTCGCATGTCATGTGCGACCCACCTGTCAATCCTCAGATATGAAAGGAAAACGACGACGAAACCTTAAATATGGAAGGGAGGCACTACTAGAGAATCACACATATATCTCAGATCTGATTTTTCATTTGTACCGGGTATTTTTGGTCCCGGTACAAATGAGAGCATTTGTACCGGTTGGACCACCGCCAGTACAAATGTCCTCTCACCAGCGCGTCGGGGTCTCCTCCTCCCCACCCAGTACAAATGTGAGCCATTTGTACTGGGTCTAACTACACCCAGTAAAAAAATCTCCCTCTTCCTTTATTTTCTATACCCCTCCCTCTCCCACCTCTCACTCTCTTCCTTATCTCTTTTCCTTTTCTTCTTCTTCCTCACATCTCTTCTGTTATCCACAGGGGCGCGAGTTGGAGTTGGCCTGGCCAGCCGACGTAGAGCTCACGGTCGCCGGTGCGAGGAGGTGTGGTCGCTGACGCGTGGGGCTCGAGACCGTCGGCACGCGGGGCCCACGGTGCTTGCGCGCGCGGGCTCACGGCCTCCCGGCGCGGGACGGGGCGGGCGGCGGCGCGCGGGCGCCGGGGGTAGGGCGGGCCGGCGGTGCCCAGGGAGCCTCCTCTATCTCCTGCTTTGTTTCTTCTTTTCTTCTTCTTAATTTCTTTGCTCTGTGAAAATTTGTGATGTATATAAGTTGTATTTGTGTAGAAATTGATTGTTGTGGAAATTGATTTGTGTGATGAGATGAGATGTGATGTAAATCTTGTGTTGTTATTCTTGTGATTTTGTAATGAATATGAGATTAGATGAGATGATGAGTATGAGATGAGATGAGAAAAGAAAACGAAGAGGGGGAGGGAGGAAAGGAGCTTACGGGGGAAAATCACATTTGTACCGGGCCGTGGCTCCACCACATTTGCACTGGGTTCTTTGTACCGGTTCAATACCCGATACAAATGAGGGTTCTGAACTAGTACAAATGTCTGTTTTTCCAGTAGTGGAGGGGTGTCTCTCCCCCGTCGCCCCCCCCCCCCCCCCCGAACTTTTTTTTCACCCGAAGTGTACCCACCCCCAAAGTGTACCCACCCCCGTGGGCCAGTGTTCACGTCAGCTGGTGCACACTAAAGGCCACGGTTCACGTACTCAAACTTTCTAATATGGTACACACGACGCCAATCCCACCCACCAATCACGGTCACACCCAAATTTATTTCCCCTTTATTTCTCCTTTCCAAATAGAACCAAACCATGTGTGTCGTTTTCTTTCATTCACATGAAACCTTCATTCCGTCATCCCTTTCTTCATTCTTTTCTCAAGGAAAGAGAAATTGATTGGCGTAATTGATGGCGTGACTCAAAAGGACATACTCACGTGCTCAAAAGGAAAGAGATATTGGTGTACAAAGTAAATGAAAAAATTATTGGTGTGATTGATGACACATAAAGGAAAGGAAAACAAGGAAATAATCATTATGTGATTAGATGAACTAATGAAAGAATTGTTGTGCTATTCATAAATAGTTAGGAAGAAAAGATCAATTAAGGAAATATTCACCGTGTCATTAGATTAACAACATTCAAATATAATTAGATGGACATCATTTATATGCAAATGATGTTTTGAGTCTTGACTATTTCCTTTTGAGTTCAGTGCCTTCAATCACGCCAATCAATACTTCTTCCTTTTTTTACACCCCATATCCCTATAAAACTCAATTTTCTCCTCGTCGCTAGCCATCCCACCGTCGTCGCCTTTGCTCCCCCTGGCATCGTCGCTCCTCGCCCCGTCGTCAATCCACCCCAAGTCCCCGCTGAACGGATGAGACCGCCAGCCAGCACCACACGCCATCATCACCATCGATCCACCCCAAGCCGCCGCTGCTCGAACGAGGTCGCCAGCCAACACCAAGTTAGTCCTGCGTTGTCGTCGTTTTTCAGGCAATGTGCACTACTGACTCTCCCATGTTTGAGTCAATTTCTCATCACTTGGTTTTTCGTCGAAGGTTTGTATCTTCTATGGACCATCGAATTCCGTTTGGAGACATCACCAACACTCAAAATCATCTTTACCCCGACGTGAGAGGTGTGTGAAGTGACGAGAAGGTATGTGATCAAATCCCGCTTAGAGACGTTACCAACACTCTCATAAATGTGATGTACATTTATTTTTAATAAACACATGATATGTATTTTTTTAAACACATGTGTGTCGCAAGTGCTCTCAAACTAGTATACTTATAATTAGTGTTAAATATTCGTCTGAAGTTTAGTCAGAGGTATCCAAACACACACCACCCGGCCGTATAGATGGCCACATGTGCCAGGCTCGATGGGACGGCACGGGCACGACCCGAAAAAGCCTGGCACTAGAACAGCAAGGCACAGACAGGGTCGTGCCTCGGGCCGGCTCGGCATGACTACAGTCAGACCGGGCCTGGGCCGCATCCTCGACGCGGTGACCCAACACAGGCACCACTCGATTTTTGCGCCAACCCGATGCAGCCCGACGGCCTGCTACTGCCCAACTGTGCGCTGCATATAAATATTGAAGAAAACCCTTACTCCCCACAATCCTTACTCCCAATCTCCTACAGCCGCCGCCCCCTCTTGTCACACCTCCGTCCCCTTCCTTCCTCCCTCCCTCACGCATCAGTAGCGCCCCTCCATCCCCTTCTCGCCGCGTCTAGGCACCGTCAGCTGCTACTACGAGTGGCGCAATTAGATGTCGTCAGAGGTGCGCGAGATCTTCGCTGCTGGGGACCATCGCCACTGTCAAGCGCGTCGCCCGCCGCTACCATGGGGGCACGGTCCCGAGGCGCGCTCACCGCCGCTGCTGCTGGAATGCGGCTAGGAAATGCGCCTTCGGTCAAGACATTTGTGTGATGAAATTTGACGCGTGTAAATTTGTGTGGTGGATTTATGTTTTTTGTGAATCCTTGTGATAAATTTCTTGATATGTGAATCTTGATTCGGATTTCCCCCCTCTATTTTATCTTGTTTCCGTGCTTGGCCCGGCACTAGCACGATGGGCCAGCCGGACCACTGGGCCGACCTGACACTAGAAAAGCCATAGGGTCGGGCTGGGCCTGGGATGGTAGCGCGAAAAAGTCATCGGGCTTGATAGGGCCGTGCCTGTTCGGGCTAGTGCCAGGTTAGTGTCGGGCGACCCGTTTGGCCATCTATACCTGGCCGCCCCCACCACCATACACACATATTGAATTGATGAGGGCATTCAGATTCAGCTTGCAGCTCACTCGAATCTCAAATGATGTTGCAAAAAAGAAAAGGATGAACTGGAAAATGATTCTCAAGTGGAACTTCGCACGCACGCACGCATCGAGCACAAGGAACACCAATCAGTCAATCAATCGACTTTGTCGAAACTGCCCTCTTGAAAGGAAAAAAAAAACCACTTGTCCAAGCTCATCTGTCAGACTGTCACCGAACTGCCTCCCTGTCTCCGCGGCGAGTGGCCGGCCACAATCACAACTCGACACAGCAGGTGCTTGCGGTGCTATGTGTCGTGACCTTTAATCAGCCGACACAATCAAATCCGTTAAACTACTCGAAGGCCAGCGCAGCTGGGCTCTAGTAGTCCTACAGTACAGATATAGCATGCCCACTTGTCCAACCAAGTACTACTGCTAACAAATCATTAGTGTAACCTTTTAATTAACTTGGAAAGTATCACAAAATTAGTTCGAGGTCAAAGTGGTTTTGCAATCCGTGCGCGGCGAGGGCGGATCATTTGGCCACCGTGCGCATCATGGAAATGTGACATGCACTGTCATAAAAAATGGTTGTGGATGCTTCTGTGTTGATTCTAGGTACCATGTGAGATGTATGCGTGACTGGAGACAAAGTGGGCACGCAATATGCTCGTGCAGAAGATGGCACATCTCCATGACTTTCGGCTTGGTGTCCAGAATCGACACTAACGTGACACAATCCATAGATAATACTCCCTCCTTCCTTTTATATATGACGTTGGTTAGCTCAAAGTTCAACTAACCAACGTCATATATAAAAGGAAGGAGGGAGTAATGTTCAGGGGCATAAGAGCATTCACAAATCTAAGCTTATGTGACAGAATATTTATAGAAGAGAGGTAGAAAACCAACACTTCAAATCTAAGATACATTCAAGGTAATAAATAACCTTAAGACTCTGTGTAGAGTGCCCTAAGACAACGACTATGATAAAACATACCGATGCGTTATGATGGACCCCACTCCAGCAAACAAATTAAGTCATACATCAAGTAAATCAAACACAAGATTTCCAAAGCAACTTAATTTACGGGAGTTTGAAACAACCATGATCAACATTCCTCTTTCTGAAGCATCCAATTCAGAGAAGGGAACATGACACAAGATGCAATGGTACACTGATAAGTTCATCCGAGGAAACCACTACAAACTTACCCTACACCTTTCAATGTAGCGCTGGTATTGTACATCTGAGTATCCGGAATAACATTCTTCACTAGAGACATCAAGAACATCTCGATCTCGCAGCACAACCATTTCTCTCTTTCTTTTCGAGACGAGATGACTGGACACCTAATTCCACACAAAAACTGGATGGTATTGGGATGGGTGGTTGCAGGAAGGCCTTGGACAGGTTGCAATCAACAAGCAGGTGTCTAAGCCTTAGCTTGTACAGCCTGCATCCTCTGTTGCAACTTGAATATCTGCATAGCAGGGAGAAGCAAATAAATCAATGAAAGGTCGATAGCTAATAATACTAAATTTAACTTAACCAGATCAACAATCAACTGTTGTATGCAAATACACAGACTTCTTACCTAGTATTGTGAATTGAACCTACTACCAAATATACAACCAAAAATATTTATCTGAAGTAACTGGCTCCAAAATATTGAACTTTCATGGCACACAAAACTCAAAATACAGGTACTAAGAACTGAAATTCACTCCCATGTTTTTTCATTGCTTGATGCAAAAGGAACCAGTTTAAAGATTTTGCAGCTTGCCGGAGATGCTAAATATTTTTAGTCCCCTATTGGGAATGTACTTCATTCGTATCATTCTGCCACATGCTCCAAAAAAGCAGCAGTGGCATCAGGCTGGCTAGGTAATACTACAAAGCAAAGGGGAAACCTAAAATGAGCTGCAAATGCTTTTATAATCATAAATAAAGTTTACTGAACATCCACTCTAGGAACATCAACTACTAATCCTATTTCAATTTCAATTATCTAATCCATGCACATTTACCCATACAAAACCAGTCTGTTAAGAACAACTACGTAACAGAGTGTGACCTTGTTTAGATATTTAGCTCATATATGTTCTATCAACGCAATGCATAGGCACATATCATATTCTCAATGGAATTGTTTGCATTGGTAACGTATCAGACTATGCCTCAGGAGTGCAGCTTGACACCAGTTAATTATCTAGCTGGATCCACCCTCCTCAATCGCCAATAGTGTGCTGCTATAGTAACTGCTAACCTACCACTACTTTTGTTAGTGGCTTTCCACTGCTGGTAATATTCTCCAGAACCAGAGTTCTGCTCACAAGCCAGGACAATAGATCTGGTCATAGTGCTTAGTGGAACTTCAAGGTGCATTATGAATTGAAGACATCACATGTTTTGTCTAGTCAGGCACTGTCGCGTCCTAGCCAAGAACACTTAGATCAGGAGACAGGAAAGTTCAGATTCTATCTTCTGTCTAGTTAATTTTAAACACTATTTTATCTAAGTCCAATGTTGTCGTTGGACAGATTTCAAGTTAGGAAATATTAGTCATTTGAATTAAGTATAAAGAATAAGAGCCAAATCACCCTCACCCCTCCTTTCACACTAGTAGACTGTGCATCTCTACTCCGTGTCTATCTCCTTTTCATCTCCACCTTCTCATCCAGATACAGACACAATTCTCTTGAGAAAAAGACTGGCCGCAACAAAATATACTAGATACAAACTAGAGTCTAAAGAAAGTTAGAGATAAGATTAGATTTAACCAAATGAATAAGTTAGCTACCATGCAACTATAAGTGGGCATAAGGCTGGTCCCCTTGTGCCACTTCGCAGGCCCATTGTGGCCATGAGTGGGATTTGCCATTTTCTTCATGGTGAAGCTAAATCGCCAGCATAAAGACTCAAAACAAAGCCCAGAGCAATATCAATCCATTGATGGGTTTCATGTCCTAATCCAGTGCGATGTCTACCTAGAGGAAGCACAACATTATTCCACATTTTCATTCTCTAAACAAAATCATACTCAGGCATTATCCAACACAAGATTCATTTCTCAGATCCCTTACTTGGCAGTCAAATCAACTCATTGGGCTTACCAGTTTTTGCTGCAAAGGGGGATTCAATAAACCCTAGTGCACTTAATGATACTACTGCAACAGCACTATCTTCAGTTACCCAAATTCTACCACATTAGCTATTACTCCCTCCGCCCCGAATTACTTGTTGTTTTGGCTTTTCTAGGTACATTCCTTTTGTTATGCACCTAGATATATACGTATGTCTAGATACATAACAAAAGAAATGTATCTAGAAAAGCCAAAACAACAAGTAATTTGGGACAGAGGGAGCATTTGCAAGAATCTTTGTGTGTGCAAAATCAAATTTATCACAATTGTCATGCGCCTAATTAAATATGCTTTATTGTATCCACAGGTAGGAACGGTATTGACAACTATGATTATAGCAGTATACACACATGGAATGTTCTGACCAAACAGATTTTTTTTTCAATTTCTATAAGAGATCAGATGGAAGGTTTCAACGATAATTAATGCAATTTTGCTAAAGGTGCCAAAAGATTTCACATACATATAGTGCTAGATTAGTTCCACATATGACCTAGTAGTTCATGTGATTTCACTATGAATCACAGAGGTTTAGCTGATTCCAGTGAGGATAAGGGCAACAAGGGGATGAAAGGTGAGTTGGCTATCCTGATCACAATATAACAAAGATGGCATATTACATCATCCTAATTTACTTCTCCACTCCATCCAAATTCAACAGAAATGCATATCTAGAAAAGTTACCATAAACAAGTTTGGAAAGTCATTTGCCGGTGACATAATAATAATGATAAGAAGCAATTCAACGTACCGATTCCTTCTTGCTGTTCTGCTTGTCCTCCAAATCCTTCAGTGCCCGATCCATCCGCTTCCTGGAAAATAGCCAAACCCACACAATCAACTCAGTAACACTAAGACACGACGCGCTGATCATATTGCAAACCAGTGCGGATCGAAGCCACTCACAGCTCTGCTGAGATGTACTCAATGCGCTTTTTGACGTTGGCCTTGGCCTCCGCAAGGTCCTGCTTGACCAGAACCGGACCGATGAGCTTGTACACGTTCGCCCCATCGTCCAGTATCTCCAACTCCTGCCAAACCCGATCAAATCAGACCCTCGGCGTCAAAATCAACAACCGTTTCGGAGCCGAAGCGAGCTAGAAAGTCCGAAATCGCTGGTCGAGTGTGCGTGCCTTGAGGACGAGCTCGTTCTCGCCGACCTGGATGGTGTACTGCTTGCGGACCTGGTGGTTCTTCGAGATGTCTGCGAGGGAGGGAAGGAGAGGAGCAGCGGAAGTCAGAAGTGAGCTAGGGTTTGGAGGCGGAGGCGACGGAGAGGAGTAGAGAGAGCGCCTACCTTTCTGGATCTTACTGAGGGCGTTAGCCTGGATCTCGAGATCTTTCTGCATCTCGCGGATGGCTGCCGGGGTCGACGACGACGCCATGGCCTGCCCCGCTGCTGCTGCTTGCTCCGCCGCCTGTCACCGCCGGCTCCGCCGGGAAGGAGTGGATGAATGGTACGTGGGTTGGGCTTTCCTTCGTCGTCCGCCAAATGCAGGAATAATTGACTTTTCTAACAGGTGGGTCGGGGGGCTGCGCAAATGGGCCAGTGTCATTTGACATGCGCCAAGGGTAGCATTCTCTGCCCACGTTCTTCGCGTCTGTAATTGGGTTATTTTATGCGCTCCCTCAAGAAGATGGCCCGTATGAATTTTATGAATTTGCATTTCTCGGCCCACGGTTCCTTTAGCAGATTTTTTCTTTTTCTTTTCTGGAAAGACCTTTTGCAGTTTTTGAACAAACGAATATAGAGTAAAGAAGATAAAAATCAGGAATGGATTATTCCAGGTCGAAGTACGAAAGATCCATTTTGCAACTTGGAGGGCTCATCCTCCTCCTCCCCATGATATGCAAAGATCATGATGACTTGCTGAGTGGAGAAGCTGGTTGCCAAAACTTTTTTTTTCGAATGATTGGGCTGGCTTTGGCCATGAAGATGCAACCAAAAGAGCACCTTCTTTTCCCTCCCTCCCCCACACATACATCCTCATCGCCAGCCAATATGTCTTTCACGAATCCCCTTCCATCTCTCGCTTTCAACAAATCCCCCCGGAATTTATTCATTTCTTATAAAAACAAACAAGAGGGCGACAGTAATCCCCCCAATGCAAGTGAGATGTGCTTGGCCGGAATTTATTCATTTCTTACAAAAACAAACAAGAGGGCGAATAACAGTAATCCCCCCAATGCAAGTGAGATGTGCTTGGCCCACCCCACCCATGGAATTGGAACCCTTTCGGGAGAACCCATGCCATATATGTGTGATGCAAGTGAGCACGCTTCTTCGCCGGCCGGCCGGCGGCCAAGAATCCGAGATCGTGTTCCATGGCTCCATGCATATGGCGGCCTCTCCACCGATCCCGATCGTCGGCATGGTCGATGGTACTGTTCGCATGGCCACCGCTATTTTTCTTTTTTTGAGAATCCTGATCGAAACCATACCTCCAACGAAAAGGCGGGACGCGGCACATCTGCTTATTCTTCCTTTTTCCACTCGTAATGCGGATGGGGGCATATGGCCGTAGCTTGGATCGTTCTCAGCCGGACGTACGCGGCCGGGCGGGCGGGCGTCAAACGCAAGGTATACACTCAACTAAACCGCCTTTTCGAGACGTTTCTCGGAAAGATAATTGCGCCTGCGTCCACCACCATCAGGGTCAACCAGGCAGGGAAAAGCACCCCCGAACTGACCCTTGGCGTCGATACGAGTTCCATTTGGCAGAGCCGTATTTTTTGGGATTAAAAAATAAAATCACGCGTTGTGTGGTCGATATCTAGCGTGTACTTTCATCAGGAAACAGGGCGCGCCCGGACACATAGTAGGAGCAAAAGGAGAATAGCAAAGTTTGCACAGGACACATTCTGAAATTTCCCAAAGGTTTTCCGTAGCATTCATCCGCTCCCACTGACGCATTATTTGGGCGGTTAGTGGAGGCCTGATGTCGCCTGTGTGTGTCTAATCTAGACAATAATAGACGATGGTGTCCGTCGAAAAGGAGGCATGTGTCGCCGTCAATAAATATGAGCAAGATATGCCATAATTCTAGCATTAGACTAGCATAGCAGGCAATTCGTACCCCCACTATGCAAATTTGCAAAGTTTGATTCGTACGAAACCATAACGACTACGGTTTAGTAATAACCATTGAATCGTATAATATGGTGCCAGCCAATGATCAATTTCGTGCAATCAAATGGCACCCTGCTCCCTCAGTGGCATGAAAATGAAATCCCATCTTTCGACAAAAAAAAAAACCCCACAAAAGAGTATATATAAAGTTGAACGGAGCAAGTTATGCAGTACGGTCGAGCCAAACCCTCTTACGATGGATGCCATCACAACAATTGATGTGCTTAGCTAGTTTTGTATAAAATATTATGCGCATTCAAATTTATAGTTGAAGATTGAACATGGAAATAACCCTTCAACGGAAATTGAACATTGTGAATAAACAAAAAAAATACAGATACGAAATGGAGATAACTTATGAGAGCAGAGCCTATGGAATTTTTTTAAGGAACGAGCACAAGCATAGACTAGCTACGGGAGTATAATCCTGAAGCACATGGGATCTGCCTATGCTAACTTGACCAACCTCCGAGAAGCACACGTGCAAGCATTTCTGAGTTGAAAAGAAAACGTTATCCGTTTGAAGCTCCACGTTCCTTCTCTGGACAGAGCAAGAAGGCACTGGATGAGTCTTTTGTAACAACAAACAAAGCACGTACACGGCACGCGCACTTCTCCAACATTATCGAGCGTGTCGCCCCTCTAATTCGTGAGCTCTCCAAAGTCCAAACACGACACAACACTAAAGAATTCTCTAACAGGACTCCGAACATGACATATTAATCATTGAGGTTCATATGGACTGTATTAAAATACTAAGCTGGCGATATAGTTCCGTGCCGAACCCGCATTTTGTGATGCTCGTGCGAGCTTCCGAGCGGTCGGGAGGGAGGGGAGTTCGGCGCGGAGGCAGGCGCCACCCGCACGTAAAGGCGCGACGTGGACGGCAGCGCGATCTCCATTTTATGTTTATTTGCGGCGCTTCCTCCGTTTCGGCGAATCCAAATCAGAGGAGCGCCCGAGCCCGCATGGGCGCACGCATCGGCACCTGCAACGCGATAATGGCCGGTAGCCAGGCCCCACCGGGGTCAGTTTCAGGTGGGGGCTCATCACCGGCGGATATGGCATGATCCGCCGCCGTCGTGGGCTGCGAGTCCAACCGTGTCGCTGACCCGAAACCGTGGACAGCCGGCCGTTTCTCATTGGTTCACGGCCTCACGGGTGATGAACTGGCAAAGATTTCAACCAGCAGATCCATCACCGTTCCCCCCACCACAATGCAGGGAGTCACATCTAGCACCAACTCCCCCGTCTTGAACGTAAACTGAAATCGAATCATCAATAATGGCCGAATGGACAGGGTCTAACCTTGCTTGCTATAACATCCTGTGCGGCTGTGCCGACATCTCAATTCAATTTTCAGTGTGCAGTAAACCAAAAGGTACATCGGCTAAACGGTCTTCGAGTTCGAGGTAGACGTAGCATCAAAGTCCACTACAGGCTATAACTTCCAACGGGGGACCTGCATGAGACACCTAAGCGATGGGAGGACCGAGACAGTAACATGTTTGAAATGCCATGCGCACAATGTGGTGATTTCTAAACCACAGAAAAAAGGTATTTAACGACGACGTCGTGCTCCTGGCCACAGAGAAAAAAGAGCGAGGGAATCCACGTACCAGGGGGGAGGCTTATCGCCGGGATTAAGCCCTCCATTTCACCTCATCATATCATGATCACCAGCAAATATTCATCTATATCATTTCGTTTTCCACAGGGCCATCACCCTCGCGACTTCCACATCGTCTACTTGGAGGAATTTGTACTCCGAATGGGACCTGTAGTGCAAGGTACAGCAGTAACTACTAATAGACCGACCGTCATGGGCATGTTCATCGGGTTATATTCATGAATGGATCAGACATGAAGAAATATGCCTGTATGACAAAGACAAGATCTGTGTAAATGTGCAATCGTACCCAGAAATCTCTGTCTTTTGAGGTCTGCAAATATCTGCTAGCCCAAACTTTTAGATGTCTGTTGAACCATGAAAATGAGCAAATTAGAGAACCACCTTTGTCAGATGAAATAACAGAAGATAGAATTACGAGAAGCCACTGCGAATGTTCAAATTAAAATGTATATATATTGGTTTTCAAATAGAATCATGATACCAGAAAAGGGAACATGAAATCGCCCTTATGGGCAAACAATGATTCCAAAATGCTGATAATGGGGCAACAGTGTTCAAAGAGCAGATCATATAAGCTACTAATAAAGAACAAGCAACAGAATTAGATAAGGCCAAGCAAAAGTACAGAATCTAAAGAGAAAGAAGAGCTCACTGAAAATGACTAGACAGAACAGAACTGATGCACTGACGATTTGAACATAGAAACCGACCAATCCACATGAATTTAAACTCCAACATCTTACATTTCAGAAGTAATTCTCAATTTATCATAGCAACGCTTAAACGGCAAAGAGGTAATTCACCAACTAAAAAGTTGAATCTAAACTAGAGTCAGGTCCTATTGAGATGTAATCAGCATGTTCTATGTCGTAATGATAGTACTACCCACGTGCGACCGTTCCCAGTGATGTTTGAGCATCATTGCAATAATCTCGCCACTAGCTCATTATGAGAGTGAGCTCTCTCTCAAAGGTCTCCAACAAGAAGAAAGAATCAAGATACATCATACCGATTTGAAAGACGCAACACGCAACGAGAAAGGAGGAAATCCACACATGCATGCACATGCTTGCAAGGACCGCCACTTCATCACTCCCCACCATCACATGGTCCACCTGTGATAATGCAGGGTACACTCAAACAGAAGAAAAAATTTAGAAACACAAGCAAACACAAGGATAGGGCTAAAGTTTGGTCCTGCATGGCTTCAATTATTCAGAAAAGCGTCCTGTTTGGGATACCACAAGTACTGAAAAAGTGTAGTACCATCTGTGCCAAATTTATTAAAACCAGAGTGTGCAAATCAGCCTATGCAAAACCATGTCTGTGGCCTGATTATAGACTACTTGTTTATAGAAGGGTTCCCCAAAAAACAGTGGTGAGCAAGTCCATGCAAAATGTAGCTGAGCTTTCCTGCGAGAAATTATCAAAAAAAAATCACAATGAACAATTCATAGAGCAGACTCAAACAAGTTTGTAAGCATAGAGATTACAGAAAGTGCAACACAAAACAATTAAGTAGAAATAGTTCACAAACTAGAAAGAAAGGAGCAAAAGTGTTGACATCCCAGGTAGAGGATGGACCAGTAACGACCTAGATGGAATCCGACCCATTTCAATACATGGAGAACGACAGAGCCTTGCATGGTTAGCCTACCACAAGGTCCATGAATGAAAAGTAATGAACAAATAGCTAACGAATTTCTAATGCCCATCTCTTTCAATGGAACACATGCAGTTTCCTAATGATGGACAAGTAGAAAATTTAGATAAATAATAAGGTTACATTTATAATTTTAGCAGCTAATAATATTACCTAGTTCTTGATAAGCTCAGAACAACTTTTCTATTTCTCGAGTTAAGGTGGTTTTTTCATATATAAGCTGGCTCAAGACTTCAGATCAAAAATTTGAATAGAATATGATCTACGAGTTCTAGACAAACATACGCCTCATTTTTTTGTAAAAATCTTATGAGAAAAGTATATCACAATAACATTGAGTTTCAGACCCCAGAAATGAGAAGGCAGTAAATAAAATCTGAGCAACCAGTTCAGGAAGAATGACTCTTCAAAAAAAAAATTCAGAAAGAATGATCAATCTGCAGAACATACACAAAATGAGATGCATTATTATCAGTTCCGGATTAGCAGCATATCCTACCACCAATATAGGCAGCCCTTACACATGTCACCCACATAAATACTCTGTCTGCAGAAAGTATAATAACCTACATGATATGTGAGCAACTTTCTCTCAAAAGTAAGCACTACCCAAGAAGTAAATCATACATTAATTATTTAGTTACCACATGGAAATAAACATCAATAAGTGTACCGATAAGAGGGTTTGTTTCCTCTGTAAGGAATCTTGATCTGGGCCCACCTTCATGAGATATCAAGTAGGTTCCATCTGAATAAGGACTTGCTGATTCAGCAGGAAAGGAAAACAAAACAGAACTTCAAATAAGATTGTATACAACTAAAACTTCTGGCATAAATCATAATAATGGAGCCAGTCTGTTCAGTCCTCTATGGTCCCAAGAAGACAGGCAGTGGCAGTCCAATCAGTGCACCAGCTAAAAGTCTCAACATTAAAGATTATCTGGAAAATTTTCTTCACCAGTTCAGCTGTAGCTTATCACCAGCTAGCCAAAAGCACTTCCAGAACTTTGTGTGATATATTTTGCTGACTGTGCTCAGCTAACAGCGTCCCACACACCATAGGAAACACGCACGCCCTGTTGTTTTCCTCGTAAGGCACAAATACAAGCAGCCTGTTGGCTTCCAAGATCCCGTTCACTTTGACCCACAGCCCTGCATGTTCATCACCTGCAGCATATATATAGAGACAGCCTCCACACACCTTCTGCATACAGACTTGAGTGGCAAAGCAAGAACAGAAAAGTAAGCATGACTCAAGCTCATTCCAAGTCATGCTTCCAACAATTCTGGGATGGAGTTCAAGTTAAGAAGAGCAGTGACAACTTCACCATTGAGATCCTGCCATCTCTTGGTGCAACAATAAATCACTCTAACAAGTTACAGAAGTTCATCATATCTCCCTATGATCCCCGTTATAGGTAAGGTTCTCCCTGAATCAGTATGTACCTTATCTTGTTGAAATATAACCAAACAGCAGCAGCTAACATGATATTCTTTGCTTTGTCTGTGTTTCTCTCAGATACTGGGAGCTGTTCCTTACAGTCCTAGTTATTTACTCCGCCTGGATTTGCCCGTTTGAACTAGCATTCTTGAGGGACTTACCCTCTAAGCTTCTCCTCGTTGAGAACATTGTCAATAGCTTCTTTGCGATTGATATTGTTTTGACATTCTTTCTAGCTTACGTCGACAGCAAAACACATCTTCTTGTGGATGATCGAAAGAGAATTGCAGTAAGGTTTGTACTTGTACCTAGTTCATAACTGCTTTCTTCACCAATACTCCACATTGAATTTTCAAGAAGGCCATGTGATTCTGTTACATAACTAACAAGTTATGATCCCCCACAGGTACCTATCAACCTGGTTCATCTTTGATGTATGTTCCACAGCTCCATTCCAACAAATCAGCCTTCTGTTTAGACACCAGGGAAATGCACTTGCTTTTAAGATACTTAATATGTTGAGGCTGTGGCGTCTTCACCGAGTTAGCTCACTGTTTGCCAGGTACAAATCCAGTCCAGCTTTTTCGCAATTTGATGATGAATAATGATGACATCAATTTAATCACCTTTCTTTTGCCAGGCTGGAGAAGGATATACGATTTAACTATTTCTGGACTAGGTGTTCAAAACTTATTTCTGTAAGTCTTTCAAAGATTTAGGAACAGATAATAGGTCATGTTCTCTATAAAAATTTCAAGCTTGCAAAGTGTTTACCTTTGCCCATTGGAAGAAACCTATTGATAACAATGTGAAAAATCTGTGATAACAAAACGCAGGTTACTCTGTTTGCGGTGCATTGTGCTGGATGCTTCAACTATATGATAGCTGATAGATATCCTGATCCAGCGAAAACATGGATAGGTGCTGTCATGCCTACTTTCAGATCGGAGAACTTATGGACTAGATATGTTACTGCCCTTTACTGGTCAATTACAACACTGACAACAACGGGTTATGGGGACCTACATGCTGAGAACCCAAGAGAGATGCTGTTTGATATCTGCTATATGCTGTTTAATCTGGGCCTGACAGCTTATCTTATTGGTAATATGACCAACCTGGTCGTTCATGGGACCAGCCGCACCCAGAACTTTGTATGTTTCTCAACTTATTGGCAAAATCCATTAATACCACCCAAACATAGTTCTTCTGCTTCAGCAATAGTCAATCAGGGATGTAGATTTTGAACATGAAGTACACGCATCAAGGGAAAACAGTGACAAGGGGGGAATAGAATATAGAATGTCACTATAGGACACCTTGTTTTTGTAGTTATAGCCTTATAGGTGACTCAGTGGTAAAACTAGTGTGGAACTTTATACAAATAATGCTTATTCAAAGTGTGTTTATGCAGTTATTCATATGCATCATTTGCCTTCTAGCAGGCCACTGATTAAAATGAATTCAAGGGGTCAAAACTCTACAGTCTACACACTACAAGTCTATAACACCTGACCTACTAAACAGAGAGGAAATCAGGGAGATTGTTTTGCTTAAGTGGTCCTACACTGAAAAGGTCAAATAGTTCCAACTGGACCACCACTAAGTTCTTACACAAACTCCTGGCAGTAGGTTTCCAATCAAAAAATCAAGCTGGGGAATCGATGAATGGAACCTGAATCTTGGTAGTCATCACACGAATGTGTTAATGTGGTATCAGCCCCAAGTTTTGTATCATTCCGTCATTCAAACATTCTTAGTAACAACACCAACAGAGAAGAATAAAATTCAAGGCCATCAATATATGGAAATAGTCAAAGAAAATGCAGGCAGAATGCCTAAACCCTTTACAAAAACAGTTACTTACTTGTTGCATATGAGTAACTTTGCCAATGATGCAGAGGGACTCAATCCAAGCGGCTTCGGAATTTGCGGCACGAAATCAGTTGCCTGAGAAGATAAAGCAGCAGATGCTATCTCACTTCTGCCTACAATTCAAGACAGAGGGGCTCAACCAGCAAGCCATGCTAAATGGTCTCCCAAAAGGAATTCGATCAAGCATAGCATACAACTTATTCTTTCCAATCATACGACAAGCCTACCTCTTTCATGGAGTATCCAATAATTTTATAGCAGAACTGGTAATATGATCTATATTTGGCAACTATTTAAAATTATTATTGTAACTGATTAAATTTCTTTGGCATTAGGTAATGGAAGTGCAGGCTGAGTATTTCCCACCAAAGGAAGACATCATGTTACAAAATGAAGGGGCAGCAGATATTTACATAATAGTTTCAGGAGCAGTGGTTAGCTTTTTATCTCCACTTAGGGTCTCAAACAAAATTTGAACAAGTTTGTTCAGCAAACTAATTACACTTTTCATGTTGCCTTATCTGCAGAACTTGATAACAACAGTAAATGGGAATGAACAGGTAAAGGCGTCTTGATCTTACATTGCACGGATATCAGATATCACTAAGGTTTCCACACAGATTACTAACAATGATTTAGTCATCTGAATTTCAGGTGTACAGAAAAGTTGAAGACGGAGACATGTTTGGGGAAGTTGGTGCTCTGTGTGACATACCCCAGCCATTTACCTGCCGCACAGCTTCCCTGTCACAGCTCTTGAGAATAAGCAAGATAAGACTAATAGAGATAATTCAAGAACACAGGGAAGACAGCAATATTCTAATGAACAATCTATTTCAGGTACAGTTTCATTTTGTTAAGGAAGCTAAATGTATGGCAACTAAAATTTATAACTCTTATGTCAATGCACAGAAGCTGAAGCTGCATGAAAATTCACCTGAACTGAAGCAACTTGACCGAATATTCATGCATAAGTATGAGCCATTTCATGTTCCTCGAGAAGCATTGTTGTTGCCTCAGCCATACCTGCAATACACAGAGCACAAATATGAAGACATTAGTAAGAAGGTCCCAACCTTCAGCAGTAATAATGGTTCAACAAAGTTAGTGGCAGCAACAAACCAATTGAGGAAGCCCCAGCATGAAAAGAGTCATGACCAATCAAACTGCAATTATGGGGTGACATGTGGGATGGCAGGCAAAGAAGAGGACCATGATGAGGTTCACATTAACTGTGAGACCAAAAAAGAAACTGAAGAGTTCTGCATTCAGATAAAATCTGAAGATTGTGATGCAGCAAGCAGTCGGCAAATAAGCCATGAAACGGAGGGCACAACAAGGAGAAGAAATCAAGATAGTAGTTACATAAAAGCATCCAACAAAAGAGTAACAGTTCACGCATATCCTCATGATGGGACAGGTTCTTTAGTACAGAATGGAAAGCTTATCAATCTGCCTGGTTCACTGGAGGAACTTTTTGAAATTGGAAGTAAGTAAAATTTTCATGATTTTAATTACAATTTGGGTTAGTGTGCAGATAGCAGAAAATTTACAATAGGTTTTTTAACATTTCAGGTCAGAAGTTTCCAGGTTTCCATCCTACAAAAGTGGTCACTAGAGATTATGCTGAAATAGATGACATCAGTGTTATTCGAGATGGCGACCACCTATTCCTACTTCAGATGTAGAACCAGAGTTGAATTAACCTAATTTAACCTGACAATAAAGAAGGCTTCAAGTTCTCTAATCTAGCAAAAGTAGCAAAGCCAAGTTGTTGGAGATATGAAGAGGAAGAATTTTGACCCTTTTTCCTCATTTTTGACATCATGTAAAATGTGTATTTCGATTATAAGCATCTGATACATAATTGAATTTCATTAGAATGCACCTTATAAAGGTGAGACTGTAAAAAACACTAGTGATGGGAAGTGATAACTAAAGCGTTATAACGGAATAAAAACTGAACAATCTGAAGGCTTGAGTTTTGGAACTATGAGACACTCCCTGGGACAAAACATCTAGAAAAAGTTGTTTTTCCGCAGCCTGCGAGGGGTTGATTCTCAACAAAAATCTTGCTCTAATCTCATTCCAAGTTGCTATTACAACAGAATGGTAATATTCCAATAATCCTATATTAACCACGAAGTGTGGGAAAAAAATGGCTCCAGAAATGAGTGGGGAAAGGAATGCTACGTTAGTATGTAGACACCAGTACAGATCATTTTATTGGGTCAATGTAAATCGGTATGAAGTATCCAATTATAACACCATGTATTTAGAGATGAGCATGCAGTACAAGAAAGTAAATATGTATGGGACCATAGACAGAGTTCACACAAAAAACACTTCAGTCATCGTTTCGGCTTCCAAACTCCTTTTTCAGAATATTTTCCAGATGTTTCAGGAAAAAGAATGAGTACTCCCTCCGTCCCAAAATAAGTGCTCATCTCACATTTCGAGGAGTCAACAAATTGTAACTTTGACTGGATATATGGAAAATAATATTAACATTTGTGTTTGTAAACAAGTTTGTTATGACAATATATAACATGATTAATCTAATGATGTTTATTTAGTATCATAATTATTAATTTTTTTGATATATATTCGGTCAAACTTTAAAGTGTTTGACTCCTCGAAGTGCGAGATGTGTACGTATTTTGTGACGGAGGGAATATGTCATTGAACACCTTCCCACACGCAGGAAGAGAGAGAGGATAAAGCATATGCAATAGACTCAGATACTGAAATTGAATTAAAAATGTATGTAACCAATGCCTCTCTCACCCAAAGCATTTCAGCACTGGGATGGTCCTTGCCACAAAATCTGGTAGAAGATGGCTGAGTGGGCATTTGCAAGAAAACAGCATATGAGGAGGATCTCAAACTCCACGTGGCATATGTTGCAATTTCCCCTAGATAAGTAGCCCAATCATTTTGCACGAGTCCACCAGAGACAAAGACCCAAGCCTTCCCGTGCACATAGGTGGGCTCGGGCGCTAGGCTGTGCCTGTGCTACACTACAATCAGCCCAACCCTTTGGATTTCGATTCAATCATAGAGGCCTTTTTTAAATATGGAAAATTCCCTCGATTCCACATGAACTGAACTGTTGGCAGCCATAAAATCACTATGCCAAATGGGACCAAAACGACAGAGCAGAATAAGCCAGAACTAGCACGACAAATCAGCGCCGAAATGCCAAAGCCTGGTTCAGGGCCAGACAAAATTTTCCTGAGAAAGCCAACACGGAAATGTACGTTCCCTACAGTTGGACTCGCTTCGCCCGATCGCGAAACTTGTGCGAGTTGGAGAACGATCCCCACTAAGTGTCTAAGTTTAACAGACAGATCACACCAGTTAGTAACAGAAACGTTAGTGTTGCACTCTGCAATTCGGCGACTAGGACAGCAGATTCGAGTCAGCACGCGGGGTGGGGAGAGCCACGCGCGGTGGTAGGTTGGGTCACCTGAACGGATGGAAGGGAAGACGAGGTCGGTCCGCGGGGGCAGCGGCGCGTGGGGTTCCGGATTCGAAACCGACGGCGCACGAACCTCGAGAGTGGCGGTAGGCTAGGCCCCACCACCGGTGGCGGTGAGCACTCACGGCAATCGGTCGGCAGCGCCGCCCATCGAGAAATGCGGGCGGGCGAGGGGGGCGCTCACGAGTCACGACGCCCGCCGCGCCGCGACGACGGATGTGGATAGCGGTTGCCGGACGTGGCGTGGCGGGTGGAGTGGGGCGTGGGGGCCATCACGGGAAGGAAGAAGGCAGGGGATGGCCGGCGGATGGGTGGAGGGGGAAGTGGAAGGCTGGAGTCCTCGGTTTCGTTTCGGCCCCGTGTGTGTCTCCGTCAAAAAATTCGCTTCAGCACGTGCGCGCGCGCCACCGCCGCAAGTTTACGCCCTGTTCGCTTGGCTTATCAGCCACCAGCCAACAAGATCTTTCTCTCGAAAGAAACCAGCCAAAGATCTTATCTCACAACAAACCAAAGACTGCCCATCAAGCACTAGCAAGTACGAACAGAAAACAATTTCAAATGTTATTCTGAAAAGCACTCAAATTCTGAGATTCAGCTAATTTCAACTGTTATTCTGAAAAGCACTCAAATTCTGAAATTCAGCTTCAAAGCCTACGGTGTTTTTTGTGTTTGGCCCGCATTGAGTCCTAGGGAAAACTTCAATTATTGGATGTTAATGAGATTCTGTGCATTCGAAAGGGAAAGCTAACTTCAATTGTGGGATGTATGAGGTTCGTCCTATTTATCTATCTTGTGGAACATAAATATGGTTGAAACTTTCAGTCCACCCCGACCCATCTTAGCTCCAAATTACTTCCTCATACATTCTGAATTATAGGTAATTTCGATTTGTTAGATGCATAAATATTAGTATGTATCTCGACATAGGAGTGTAAATCTAAGTTCATAACAAAGTTTATGAATCTAATAAAATCAAAACGATCTATAGTTTGGAACGCAAAGAGTACTTAACAACAAAAAAATATTGGATAAAAAATATTGTTAACATTTTTCTGAAAAGTTGCACTAACATTTTTTTAATAAAAAGGTTGAACCAACATTTCTTCAAAAATTTGGACCAATATCTCTTTAGAAAAAGTTGAATCCAATATTTTTAAAAAAGTTGATCCAACATTTTTCGAAAAAAAAGTTGATCTAACCATTTTTCGATAAAAGTTTATCCAACAGTTTTTTAAAGAGTTGATCCGACATTTTCTTAAAAAAAGTTGATCCGACATTTTTCGGGAAAAGTTCATCCATATTTTAATTATTTCAATACATTTTTTAAAAAAGAAGTTTGTTCAAATCTCTGGCTCCAGTGGCTAACAGTGGCAGCCGACGAGCATGGGGCGGGTGGCACAAGTCGCGCTAGTACCCACACTGGGTGGTGGCACAATGGTGTGACAGCGGCGGGACTAACCAGCGCGTGATGATGTGAAGGCAGCGGTGAAAGACAGCGGTGGGCCAACCACAACGGCACACGCGCCCATGCGAGGGCACAGTGGAGGCAAGGGTGGAAGGGAAAGAAGTTAGGGTTTGGGTGATGTGGACCTAACGAACCTCATTGGTTGCTCGAACCTTAAAAAATTATTAGTTCAATATACCATCTTATACCTTTGATCTTTGAAAGATGAATATATTTCCATTGAGGCTCTCTCGCTCTTCTACCAAGGCCTACTAAACGGGTTGTAAGTTTGCCCACGTTAGAAAAATCCTAGTTGGAGGAAAGAAGGAAGAGGAAAGAGAAGCAAGCGGGCGTCTTGGGGTGCGTTTGCGAGGGTTGCTCAGGGCAGCCAGGCCTGCCCGCTTGGCCCAGGCTGGGTTGTCCTGGCCCAAATGGTGCAATGCACCTTGTTTGCGTGCATCGATGAAATGAGTCGGGTCGAGCCGAGATTGTGTTTGCGGCCATTTTGGGAGCCGGGCTAGAGGCCAACTACCTCCAACTGCCAAACTGAGAATGTGTTTGGCAGTTGGCTACCGTCGGCTTGGCCCTTAGACAGAAATAAGGATATGCATTGAGTAGCAAGAGTTTACAAATAATGAGGAGCAATAGTTTACAAATTACAACTGCATTACAACAACATATAAAGAATTACAAGTGTGAACAATTAGCCTTAGACTAATTACAATTCATGGCATTGTTGGTTACAAGGTACAAATAAAGAAGGAATGGAAGAAGAACATGTCGATCTGGAACATAGTCAGGCACCCAGCAAAGGAAGTATCATCTATTGTGTCATCACCTGCTAATTGAAAAGAGGAAGCTCAATAATAACGATGGACAAAGATGAATACAAAAGCCTCAGAGGTGCAGATGTAAACCACTTAATCACAATTAAATATTATTGATTTGCCTCAGATGTAAAGCACATTTCATGTGACCATATAACTTGGAGCATAAGGAACATAGGTAGTAAGGCAAATTGGACAAATTGAAGGTCATGAAACCTTGTGATCCATCCAGCCTAGCCATCAAAGTCATCTCTGGTGGATGACAGTTGCATTGGGCATGGATGTTTCACAAGGTTCAATGACAGTAATGAAAACAAGGTGAAGCACAACATAATTTTTAGCATATGCCCAGTACCTCACAAGTTAAAGGTCATCCACATTAGCATTTTGCATGTGCCAATCATCTCATCATAGGCATAAAGGAAAGCTCAAGTAAAACATAATAAATGAAATGAGAAACATAATGGTTCCATGGCAACCATGGAAACATCAAACACATCTAGCCCATGGTTCAAACACATGGGCCATGGATGAGTTCGACGTTTTGATGGTAGACATGAGCAAGCACAACCACAACAATCAATGTCAGTGTATGATTTATTTTGGCCTGAGCATTTTCATTTTGTTGGATATATGCATTGATTATAATCCTAGGTGGATGCCATCAACAAAACATCAGAGAACAAACAACATGCAAGGTTGCCAACCATGTAAATGCCAGAAAACAACAACATATAACATGCAAGCCTAGAAACCATGGAAATAGAACAAAATACAATAGATGAACAACACAGATATATGGCATCCACCTCATGTTTGATGCTGCATCATTGGCCATTAATTTTCCCAGATATGTTGCATCCAACAAATGTAAAGTACATATGATGAAAGAAAGAACAACAAATTAGGAAACATTAAGGTTTCAAACTGAATAGCCAACAGAGGCCACATAATGGTTTACAACAAGTTGTTCACCCCAACATTCAAGGGCTCAAATGTTCCTACATATATTGTTGCCTATTGTTAGCCACCTGTGAGACATGGGTACCCCTGGGTCCCACCGACTAGGCTCACGGCCGTCCTCGACCAGTGGGTCTGGCCTACTAGAAGACCCGCCGACCTGTCAGTGGGCTCAACTGACCTAGTTGGCGGCCCACACGACCTCCTGAAGATCTTCCAGAAGATTCCCCAGACGACCTTGTCCAGACGAGAAGACAACTTGGCGCGCAAGACAAGGCAGTCTAGACGGATTAAGGCAGCTCGGATAAGCTTTCCATGTTGTAATTGACTAGACATAGGTTTCCCTGTTGTAACCGATTTGGACTCCGGTCCACCGACCTTGTCAGTCGCCCAATATAAGATGGGCAAGAGCGTCCTCCCGGGGACAGGTCGCCATGTAATCTCGTAACGCCAGCAATACAAACTGAAGAACTGGACGTAGGGTTTTACACTCCGGAGGCCCGAACCAGTATAAAATCGCCTTGTCCTTGTGTCTCGTCGTAATTCCCATGTGCTACACTAGCATAACAATCGCGTTCTTAGCTCCCGATCTCCCCACCGAACAACTAAAACACAGGGGTTAACACCCTCGTGGGCTGTCCAAATCTCACCATCTGACAGTTGGCGCGCCAGGTAGGGGTAGATCGCGAGCTCTTCGTGTAGCGTGATGTCAGCTCGCTCCGGCGACCTCTTCAGTGATGACACGATGGATATCTTCGCAGCGACATGCTCGTCACCACTCTCCGATCTAACCGCGAGATGGCACGCTGGCCAGCTGCTGGATTCATCCGTGGTGACAGCGCACGGCTCCGGCCGATGTCGTTGCTTCTCCACAACATCGCGACGACCCACCCACATCTACAGCGGCGGCGTGACTCCGTGTCCGATACGCATGAAAAAGGAGAGTCCATCTACAAGACATGGACGTATCCATGCATGCCTGCATGCGTTAAGGAAACCAATCTCTCCACGTGAACAGCCTGGTCATCCGGTCGTCCATGTGGTCATCAATTTGTCAAGCAATAACCAATAGAGGATCTGGTGAAAAAAAGAGCTCGTCACGGCACCTGTTTGCTGGCCATGCGCATGCGACCTGCTGCATCAGCCCACCACCGTCACCGACCTCGGCGTCTCGATGCTCCAACTCGGTGCAGCTATGGCTCGCACCGCCGACCACTTCGACGCCTCGACAACGTTACGACCTCCGCTACGCCCAAGATAAGTATTATTTGCCAATTAAATATTTTATGGCTTCTACGTGTTTATGTCTGCTCTTCTGATCCCTACCCCGGCCCTCGACATGCTCGGGGGCTTGGCCATGCTAACACGCAGGTCGCCAGACCTGAGGGTTCAAATTTTTTATCTTGTGCTATGTTCCCCTCCCCCTCGACACGCTGGGGGCTTGGCCTTGCCAATCTAAGGGTCGCCAGACCTGTGGGGTCATATTTCTCCTATGTGTGTTCTTCCTTTAACTGCTTGACTCTCGTTATGAGTATTCGATGATGTTGTGTGGTTGCAAAACCTGGGCCTAGGCCCTTCCCCGTGCGTCGGCTACATCTAAGCCTCCCTGCTGAGCATTGTAGAGGGGTGAAACACTTTGCAACTTCAGAGTTTTCGAGTTCGAATAATGTGTGCCTGGCATGATAAGTGGAATGCCCTTTTCAAACAAAACATAGCACAAGAATGTTCAGCTCCGGCTAACATTATTTGTCGGGGACAGCCATAAGGGTCGCCTAAACAACCAGGTGAAACCCGCTTACCTTCGTAAAAATAGAACATGAACGAACCTCACAACACGCGTAAGATAAACTCACGGGCCCGTGGCCCACCAGACAGGCGGCCTGGCCACCCTCGGCGGAACTCCGCTTCGCTCAAGGGTGGCGGTGCCGCACTGGTAAAAGCTTCACCTCGCTCGAGGGCCGGTCGCCCCCTCGGGTGAGGTTCCGCCTCGCTCAAGGGTTGGGCACCCCTTCGAGCGGGGTTCCGCCTCGCTCGGGGGCTGGACGCCCCCCTCGAGTGAGGTCCCGTCTCGATCGAGGGTATCACGGGCCCACCGCCTCCATACCTGTTCCCCCGACAGGTGGATTTTGCACTGACATTCGCAGGCGCCCGGGTCAAAGACGAATCTATGCCACGACGCGTCTAGGAATCACGCCCCGACACTGCTCCGCCAACTCCCCCGGCGAGGCCATCCCCGCCACTGTGCGACGCTGTGTGGCATGGCCAGCAACAACCCCGTGGCACTGTTCCACCCACTCCCGTACGGCCGACGCGCCGCACCCTTGTAAAAGGACGGTGGAGTCCTCAAAGGGAAGATGAACGACTACGCCGCGCCCGCGCAAGGACAACGCCGTGATGTCAGGCCGGCGGGACCGGTCACCTCCGTCGCCATCGGCCCTGTGCGACCATCCCCGCCGTCCCCAACACCATCCCGGTCACTGCATCACCATCCCCGACGTTGTGGGAGCGTGCGGTGACGGGACGCCGCCACGCCGGCTACTGTGCCTCGTACGGCCTCATGTCAACGGCACCCTCGAGTCCTCACATGGGCGGCCACCGAACAGGCGACCCCTACACTGCCACCCTCGAAGCCGCTCCTGGACGCGCACAGGACGCGCCATGATGCCCCGCCATATGCGAGATTCGCCAGGACGGCCGTCTACTCCACGACGTTGTACACCATGCCTCTACACGTAAATGAAATAGTGTGGCACGTTTGTAAACTGTCGCGTCCTTGGCCTATAAAAGGAGGGGCAGTCCCCTAGCCGCAGGGGACGACGGACAGCGATCACTTGCACGCTTTTTTCCTTCACCACGATATTGGCACTTGCCTCAATCAGTACCTCTGGGACCTGGAGGCCCGACCTCCTCTCCCGCCCCGCTTGTAGCCCCCCTCTACGAGCACCACGGTGCACGCAATATAGTGCCTCGAGCACACCCCTGCTGGACGTACGGCCCCTGGCTGGAACCAGGATAAACTCAGTGTTGCTAGTTTCTTACCACCGGCTATTGAGAGATAGATCTCAGCACTTCTTACTAGTTAGTGTCGGGACTACTTTCCACACCGACAGTTGGCGCGCTAGGTAGGGGGATTCGCGCGCTAAAGATCAGCTCCCACTAGCCATCTCGATGGTGATTCGCACCGAGTACCGGGGCTAGAGGTACTCCATGGGCAGCTCGGACCCCCTCCCAGCCGGATTCGAAATCCGGTTCGGGAGCCTGAACTTTCAAGCCACGGGGAACGGCTACCTCATGCGCATCATCAACCGCGACGAGCTTCACCAGTGGCGGTTGACCGGACCAGACCGGTCCCCGCCACGCCCAGTGCTGACGCCCCGACGCCCGTCCAGGCGGACGCTACGGGCCCCTCAACACCACGATGCCGACGACACTCCGGTCAGCGCTCTCAACAAGCGCGGATGGAACGACGTCGGGCCGCGCGCGTTGCCTCACAACGCGACGCAACCATCGGCGAGGTGGCGACCGCGGGAGCGCGTGGTTTCCGAGCCGCAGTTCCCCCACGGCATGCGCAACGCCGCGATGGTGTACGCCTCTTCCGCCAGCCCCGATGTGGTGGCGCGCGAGGGCCAAATTGGCCGCCACCTCCTGGCGGCTAGGAACCTCACCGCCACCACTGAGGACGAGTCCTACCACGGCTCCACCAGTGAGCTGCCGCCCGCCCCTTCGCACGGGTACGCGGAGTGGGACTTATCCAGCGTACCGGACCCGGTGATGTTCCAGCGGTTCCTTGATGCTGCGGACTACTGGTTCGGCTACTTCGACGGCTCCGGCGCAGGGAGCTACGACCCCGCACGGGAGTGCTTCGTCGTGGTCACCAATGACCAGACGAATGCCGCGAATGCGGCAGGAGCTGGCGACGGGGAGGTCCCCCTCAACCTGGGAACTGGGCCACTCCAGGGCTCGAGGCCAAGTGCGCCCCCACCTCACCGCCGAGGGGTGCCGACATCAACACGCAGCTAGCCCAAGCGCGCGAGCTCGAGGCCAAGCTTGCGGAGGAGTACCGCGCGGTACGACTGCTTCGTGCCACCATCACTGGAGAAGCCTCCGCGCGCGGCGAATGCGCGCGTGAGCTGGACAAGCAGGCCCGCGAGCGCATCAACGCTGACTTCGACGTCGACAACCCGAGCACGCCCCCACGAGCAAGCCAAAAGCTCATCGCAGCCGCGACACTACTGCGAGCCATGCCCGCCCCCTCGACACCCGAGGCGCGGAACCTGCACCGCGAGGCGCAGGCACTCATCGAGCAAGCGGCCGTGCAACAGGCCAAGAGCTCGGCGTCCCGCATTCGCCATCAGGGGAGCGCGCGGGATGACGGAGGCGTGCAAGGCCCTGAGGCGTCAGTTCACGCGGGCGACATACAGGGCAGCCCGCCAACCAAGGCCAGATGCTAGTCAGGGAGCGGATCCTTGACACACGCGGGCAAGCCCAGGACGGCGACACTCACAATGTCATCAATGCCCGACGGACGGGCAACATGGAGGCACGGGGGGCGGCAGGCTACCACCCACGGCGGGGTGGGCGCTATGATAGCCGCAAGGGCCGCTCGCCAAGCCGGAGCCTCCGGGGACCCGCGTGTTCAGCCGGGAGATTCGCACGGCGAGCTTCCCTCAACGCTTCCGCCAGCCCATGTCGATCGACAAGTACACGAGGGAGACGAACCCCCGTTTATGGCTCAACGACTACCGCCTGGCATGCCAGCTGGGCGGAGCCACCATCAACGAGGTCATCATCCGCAACCTGCCGCTACACCTCGCCGACTCGACGCGGACATGGCTCGAGCACCTGCCGCCCAGTCAGATGCACAACTGGGATGACCTAGTCCGCACCTTTGTGGGGAACTTCCAGGGCATGTGTGTACGCCCTGGGAACTCCTGGGATCTGCGCGCGTGCACCCAGAAACCCGGCGAGTCGCTCCAGGACTTCATACGGCGCTTCTCCAAGCGCTGCACGGAGCTCCCGAGCGTGGCCCAGTCCGAGATCGTACACGCCTTCCTCGAGGGTACGACCCGCCGGGACCTCGTGCGCGAGCTCTCGGGCGCAGCCCGCCGGTCAACTCCAACGAGCTGTTCGACATCGCCACCAGCTTTGCCTCCGGCGAGGAGGCGGTGGGAGCCATCTTCGACGGGAAGAAGGGCAAGCGCGTGGACGACGCGCCCGCGGAGGGCAGAAAGTCCAAGGAGCCCCAACAGAGGCACAAACGGGGCAAAAAAAGGCAAGAAGCCGCGTTGCGAGGCGCGCGCACAGGGGCACGACGATGACGGGGACGAGGCCCTCGCTGTTGACCCAGCTCGAAGGGGCCCTCGGGCGGCCCCTCGAGGCCCCGGCGTATTCGACGACATGTTGAAGAAACCCTGCCCGTACCACAAGATGTCGGTCAACCACACCCTCGAGCAGTGTGACATGCTCAAGAAATACTATAGCCACGCCGCCGCGAAGGATGGCGAGGCCAAGAAGGATGGGGGTGACAGCGACGCTAGCGGCTTCCCCGCGGTGGAAAACGTCTTCCTCATCTTCAGGGGACCGACCGTGGACATGTCCAACAGTCAGCGCAAACGGGAGCGGCACGAGGTCCTCGCTGCGGAGAAGGCTCCTCCCTCCTTCCTCGATTGGTCGGAGGATGCCATCACCTTCAGCCGCGAAGATCACCCGAACCGCATCCCCAATCCGGGCCAGTACTAGCTGGTTGTCGACCCGGTCATTGGGAACGCACGCTTCTCTAAGGTGCTGATGGACGAAGGCAGCAGCCTCAACATCCTCTACGCGCACACTTTGCGCCTGCTAGGGATCGGGTTGGACCAGCACGACGTGGTTCCATGGCGTCGCACCGGGCAAGCGCGTCCAGCCCCTCGGGCAGATCGATCTGCCAGTCTGGTTCGGCAAGCCAGACAACTTCCGCAAGGAGACACTCACCTTCGAGGTGGTGGGGTTCAGGGGCGCGTACCACGCCATTCTCAGGCGGCCGTGCTATGCCAAGTTCATGGCGGTCCCGAACTACACCTACCTCAAGATGAAGATACTAGGACCCAAGGGCGTCATCACCGTGGGCTCATCGATTGAGTATGCGTTCGACTGTGACGTCGAGTGCGTGGAGCACGGTGAGGCGCTAGCGCTGGATGAGGCGCTCGTAGCGAACTTGGAGAAGCTGGTCAACAAAGACCTCGACTCCACCGTGAAGAACCGAAGCGGCGAACCAGAGAGGGGGGGAGTGAATGGGAGCCGATAAAAATTCTTTTCAAGAATTCAGCCTATGAACCCAATTTCACTCATGCACCTCCAAACGCTTTTCTTGCCAAGTCCACGCAGCCACTGGAGTGCTACTGGACCTAGGAGCAAGACCCAACCAACTGCCTTAACACACACGCAGCGGAAACACACAAGACACGACTGCTGGTAGCCCAAACCGGTCAGGCCGGTTACTGAAACCGGCCAGACCGCTTCTGTTGGACTTAGCCTCATGCAGGCAGGGGAAACCGGTCAGACCGGTTTGACAAACCGGTCAGACCGATTTTGTCCAGAAACTCCCCAAAAAGCCCAAATGTCTCAAGAGCCTTTCCACATCTGAACAAACGAAGCCATGGAGCAACAGAGACTTCCTTGCTCAAAAACCTTTCTCGACAGCCCACAGCGCGAAACCGGTCAGACCGGTTTGGGAAACCGGTCAGGCCGGTTTTTGCACGGACGATCGGGAAGAACACGGCCCACGGGTCAACTCCCCCAAAACCAAACCTCGATCTCCCGAATCGCTCCACGGACTTGAACAAGACTTTGGGGATATTAGGAACACCTCATGAGGAGTCCATAGCCAAGTTTAATCCCACCAAAACTTGTCCAAAAAGGAGGAATCAAGGAAATCCCGCCAAGAGCACTTCCAACCCAAGAACTCAAGAAACCCCAAAATCGAGCACCTTTACTCACGGATTTGGGAGGGGAATCACGGCCCCAAAGAACCACGAAGAGTTCCCACAAATTTCCCCCATCAAATCCCCAAGGAAAAGGTCCCGAAAACAACCCAAAGAGATCACCAAGAGAAGGCTCCGAAAATCACCACCAAGAATAACCGGGGAAAACACATCCAAACCTTGAGGAACCACGCCGAATCATCTATACATGAAACAAAGGTTCATACAAGGTCTAGCAAGCCGCCTGATCATCCATCCCTCTCAACAAGATCTCTCTGTGAAGCTCTCAATCTAGTCCTATAGAAAACCTAAGGAAAATAGGAAGAAAAGTGGGAAAACAAATGAGCTAGGGTTCCAAGTGTTGGCTGCCATCCTCTCACCCCTTGGGTTATATGGAGGCCACCGAAAGACTAAAATGCCCCTAAAGCCTAAACTAAGATACACGCCCACCAAGGGCACTTTGGGAATTTGTCTTCATAGCACCATCGGACGGATGCCCGGCGACCGCACTTCGCGTAGCCTCGACGCAAGCCTTGCGATCCCGACGCGTGTCCTCCGCCTCGAAGCTTCCGGCGCCCTGTGACCCCAAACCGGTCGGGCCGGTTCTCCAAACGGGTCGGGCGGTTTGGCCGATGGCACCACGCCCGGTCTTCGGCCTCGGCTTTGTGGCTCAGCCGAGTAACCCGATGATTTTCCGGTGAACCACCGCAAACCCCGCGAACTTGATGTAGCCTCCGCCAATCACCACTCATGACTTGGCTCCCATGAAGTCCCGGCTTGACCTTGGTTTTGTGGCTCAACCAAGAAACCGTCCACCGACTTCATCTTCTTGTTCTTGCCACCATGCGGCCTGCACTCAACCCCCGCCGGCCACCGGGTCCCTCGAACGAAGCCTACTTGTCTTCTCCACACCTGGAGGCCTCACGGGCAACGACCTTTCGCGCTTGTTCTTCACCTGCACCAACACAAGTCAAGCCGCAACTCCGCACCCGCAATACTTAGCCAAGAATCGGTCCACACAACGTTGTCAATCACTCATCACACAAGGCGGCGACTATCCACCGGTCCTCGAACCACACATGCTCCTCAATCTCCCCCTTGATGAGTGCATTGACAACACACACATTTGGTAAATAAAGAGAAAAGGAAAACAGAAAAGAAACAGAAAGAAAAAACTCCAACAAGCGATCGAAAGCTGAGAAAGGCAAAGAACGAGATCACTTGAAGAGGACAAGTCTCGGACCCCTTAGGCAAGGGCAACATCTCGACACATCTGAGACAAAAACCATGCTCAAGAAAAGAGCACAAACCACCAAAGCACACAAGAGCTCCCCCCGCACATATGCAAGCTCCCCCCCGATCAAGTGCCAACTGCGGGCACAAACCGGTCGGCCGGTTCCACCAAAACCGGTCGGCCGATTTCACACGGCGAGACCACACCCCCAAAAGCCAAAAATGCAAAAGAAATGCACAAGCTCCACCTTGACACTTGGGATAGGTTCCGGGCATACAAAGCAACTTTTCTCAACCTTCCTTTCTCCCCCCCTCGTTGCCAATGCATGGATCAAGGCACAAATGCAATCTAGAGCTTCTCAAGTATACAAAATTCATCACAAGATGCTACACATGTCAAAATGAACAAGTTAGATACTCTACAGGTTCGTAATGACCTCAACTACATGATCACCGAGTTTCACAACCATTGGACAAAGCTAAAGAGGATTTGAGTAATTTTGCGAAAAGTTACTCTCTCACAAGCAAAAACCTAAACATGAACAAAGCATGTCAAAATGGCAAAGCCACACAAACTTCATGCTAGGACAACCATTCTAATCATAAGACCATCACAAACACCCACAAGCACCTCATGTCATGTCAAAGCCACCGAGCCATGTGCCTACTTCTATGTATGAGACTTCTCATTGGTAGGCATCATGCAACGGTTTAGCACCCAAAGCAAATTAAATTCAGCACATATGACATGGGAGCATGTTTTCCAAGCATTTTACATTTCATTTTCAGATTCATAATTGGTACATGAAATGTCTTTGCGACAAAAAGGAACTTATGCCCCTCCATAAGATAAAGCAAGAGGGCTAAGCATTCATGATGGCAAATGAGCCTTTGGCCCCATATGATCAATAAACTAGCTATCCAACCACAAATTAAGCATAACCAAGCCACTAAAACATGTCAAGATCATATAGAGGCATTTACACATGAGAGAGCATGTATGTGACATTTTTCAAAAGCATAGCCATCAACCATGGATATAAATCAAGATCATCAAGAGCTAAGACAAACTAACCATAGCATACCAAACTAGCTCACAAGATCATATATAACACATCATGGTGAACAATGTATATGAGAGAAGCTTTTCCTACAAAATGCATATGATACAAAATGCATGCAATCTAAGATACAAGGATGCCTATACATCATGTTACATATGCCATGCCAAATGCAAGAAATGCACAAAGGAAACTATACATATGCTACCAAGGAGCTCCCACACACCCAACTCAAGAAATCAAACACACACCAAGTTCCCCCCGCAAACGAGTGAAAGTTGCCTGATCTAGGGGTTTGGTGAAAATATCGGCTAGTTGGTCATGTGTGGGTACATGGATCAAAGCTATCATTCCTTTCTCTACGTTGTCTCTCAGAAAATGGTACCTTACTTCTATGTGCTTGGTTTTGGAATGGAGCACTGGGTTCTTTGCAACGCTTATGGCACTGGTGCTATCACATTGAAGTGGGACATGGGTATACTCCTCACCAAAATCACTCATGGTGTATGAAATCCAAAGGAGCTGAGAGCAACAACTAGCAGCGGCAACATACTCGGCCTCGGTAGTGGATTGAGCAACACTCGATTGATTGCGAAAAGACCAAGACACCAAAGAAGAACCCAAAAATCCGACAAGTCCCGAAGTGGACTTCCTATCCAACCGACGCCTGGCAAAATCCGCGTCTGAAAAACCATGAAGCGCCAAAGAAAAGGACGCGGAGTACCAAAGGCCGAAGTCGGGAGTGTGACACAAGTACCTGAAAATTCGCTTCCCCGCTTGCCGATGCGAAGTCCTCGGAGACGCTTGAAAACAAGCGCACAGACACACCGAGAACTGTATGTCCGGCCCTCGTCGCCGTCAAGTAGAGGAGTGACCCGATCATGCTCCGGTACTCATTCCGGTCCACGTGTTCACCTTCCTCGTCCGCATCAAGAGCCGTAGTCGTACTCATCGGCGTCGTCATAGCCTTGGAGTCCTCCATCTTGAACTTCCGCACAATGTCCTTGGTGTACTTTGCACAGTGCGAAAATGTCCCTTCCTTTGATTGTTTGATTTGTAGCCCGAGGAAGAACTCGCAACTCGCTCATCATGCTCATCTCAAATTCCTTGTTCATATCATGTGCAAACCTTGCAACAAGAGAGTTAGACGAGCCACCAAAGACAATATCATCCACGTACACTCCGCACAATCGGGATATCTCCGCCCTGCCTCGAAAAAACAAGGTCGATCGACCTTCCCCATTTCAAAACCTCTCTCAAACAAGAACCCCCTCAACCTACTATACCAAGCTCTAGGCGCCCGCTTCAACCCATACGGCGCCTTCCTCAACTTGTACACCCGGTGGGGGTACTTCTCACTCTCAAACCCGGAGGTTGCCTCACATACACTTCTTCCTCCAACACACCATTCAGAAAAGCACTCTTCACATCCATTTGGTGCAACTTGAACCCTTTAGCCACGGAAAAGGCTAGAAGGATCCTAATCGCCTCCAAACGGGCTACGGGAGCAAAGGTCTCCTCGTAGTCAATCCCCTCCTTCTGACTGAACCCCTGAGCAACAAGCCTCGACTTGTTTCTCACAACTTCACCTTTCTCTCCCTCTTTGTTTTTCCACACCCACTTTGTACCAATCGGCTTGCACCCTGGGGGAGGGTCAACCAACTCCCAAACCTGATTCCTCTCAAAGTTCTCCAACTCCTCATGCATCGAATTAACCCAATTATGATCAGATAGTGCGTGTCCAATGTCTTTGGGCTCAAAAGTAGCAACAAATGCAGCATGAGCGAAATGAGAGTTGTTCGAACCCTCGACCGTGTAGTGCGTTCATCCATGTCGCCGATGATCCTCGAAGCCTGGGTGATCCACTTGTACTCGCCGGGGAGGTTCTCGCCTCGATGCTACCTCCCCCTCAACATCAGCTTCTCCTCGTTCTTGATTTGTCGTCGTAGGTGTAGTAGAGGGTCCATCCATCACCGTAGTCGAAGTAGTGGGTACATATTCAGCCGGGGGCACCGCACCACCATCCTCATCATCTCCATGTTCATGATCCTCCTCCTGAAAGATCTCCTCGCCAAGCTCATCATCACCTGCACACTCAAAGACAAGCTGACTACGTGGCTCTGTCTCGTCGAAGGTTACCTCGCAAGTCTCCACGATTTGGTTAGTTTCAAGATTGAGCACACGATATGCTCTAGAGTGAGATGCATAACCAAAGAAAATACCATCGACAGACCTAGCCTCAAACTTATCCAACTTCCTCGCCTTTCTTCGAATGAAACACTTGCAACCAAAGACATGGAAGTGACTCACCGTGACAACCCGCCCGGGAAAATACCGTACTATCGCCTAAGACCGATCCACTTTGGTCGTTAAGCAA
Source organism: Cenchrus americanus (assembly GCA_947561735.1). Classification (NCBI taxonomy): domain Eukaryota; kingdom Viridiplantae; phylum Streptophyta; class Magnoliopsida; order Poales; family Poaceae; genus Cenchrus; species Cenchrus americanus. The sequence continues at coordinate 203,055,423 of OX387240.1, forward strand.
TAGTAAAGTATCATCCTGTCGTTGGTTGCCGGTTAACGCCCGTAAATCACTTGTACATCGAACGGAGGATCGATACATGCATTAAAACTCACGCGAAGGCGAGTCCGAGTACAACATGGATTAAACATTTGATTACAAACCATTGTTCATGGCATAAGATAAAGATTCGTAGTTCGAAAATACAGCGGAATAATTTAAACTAGCGGAACGGTGAACATCACGGGGAGGCCGTCCGTGATGTCATCACTTGTCGTCACCCTTCGATCAAGCACACCCGCAACAACATTTTTAAAGCAAGGCCGAGTATACTAATACTCGGCAAGACTTAACCGCTCGGGTGATGACCGCATCACCAACCTCTAGACATGATAGGCTTTTGGCCGGTGGAGTTTCTTTTGCAGGAAAGCCACTAAGAGTGGATCCTTACTTTCAATCTTTTAGCACAAGTTCTATTTGATTACCATTTCTAAATGTGCCAACTAATTCAATCAAGAATTGGACAAGCAATTAATTCATCCAACCATATTTCTCGGGTTCCATCATTATGGGATATCATGGCCGATAGAATAAGCGATCTCGGATAACGGTGAGAGGCCGACAATCGATTGATTTAAACCTTGCAAGGTAGACCCAAACACACGGTCGGCCGCCCCCGCGAGGACAACTCCCCGTGCCGTCCCCATAAATCTTCGGGTTGGGATCGAATCTTACGGTCCCGGTGCAAGCTATCCGCATACCCCGCGAGATACCCGGAGTCACCATACACCACCCTTCCCGTAGCTAGCCGGTAAGGAGATTTCTCAAGAGTAGTAACGGTAGGATCCCCGTGCCGCCTCATTAAGGTACTAGGCTTACGAGCCCCATAACCGCATGTGCTTAGTACGTTCAAAAGCTTAGCCCACATGCCCACTGGACCGGAGCCCAAATCCCATGCTCTTACCACATGAGCGATCCAATTAAGGATATCTTGTGATTCCTGTCTAGGAACCTATTCTCGCGAGTGACGAACATCACTCGACTTCTATCGGTCCTATAGCATGGCAGCTATCGACCTAGCATACTAGTGATAGAGCATAGGTACCTAGGGATCATGCATCTAGGTTTTCAAATCAATTCCTGAAACGTAAATGCACAATCATAGCAAACATAATTGCATAATTTTAAAGACGGGGTTAATGATCCGGGGCTTGCCTTCGCTGGCAAGGTTGGCCTTGGGCCCTTCTGGACTTGGGTCCAGGTCTTGAGCTACGTTCACGTTCGTCAGCTCTTGGTCGGCACCTTCGTCTCCTCCTTCCGGCACGAGCGTACGTCTACTGGCGGAAAGATCTACACGAAGATGCAAATGCAAGATTTATTCGACGGTTTTCACTTTAATCAATTGTAACCCATATTGACAATAAAGTGGTATATTTGTTGGGCACATTCACCTAGATAAGGATACATTCAGCATACTCTTCCATAAAGGAACAATATGCATTCTTTATTAATTATTCTTTTTGATGGTGACTGTGTACATATATACATAATTAATTTAATTTAACTTCATCAAAAGTAGTGGGTCATTTAACCTTTTTAACATGATTTGCAACCACACTCAAGTTACATGGGTGGTTGGGTGATTTCTCTTTATTGCACAATTGTATAAAGGTTTCTTTATACTCGTTATTTCATGTTAAAGCTTTTAATCATTTTCCTTTCATAAGTAAAGGAATAAATGATATTTTTATCCTTGAATTAATTTCTTATCAGCATCTAGAATTAATTATCTTTTAATTGAATTAGATAATATTTTCAAAATGGGAAAAGAATTAAATAAGGGCTTTCTTTATTTAATTTCCCTTTAATAGAAAAAGGGTTTTTAAGCCTTTTATTAAGCAATTAAATTACCAAAAATTAAAGTAGTGTTTCTTAAGCCTACTAGCATCTATACTGGTCCATTGGACCCACATGTAAGCGTTGGATATTAGGAAAAATAATTATTATGGACAATATCAAAGGTTATCTAGTGATTCAATTTAAATGTATATAAAAATAATTAAGCATCAAAATGACCTAAGGTTTCTTGTGGATGCTCTATGGTCCTAAACAAGCTTAGAAAACCAACATGTTCACATGGAATATCTACTGAACTTGGTTTATTAATTTACAAAGGAAAACATGCATAAATCAGGAATAATTATTTCTGTTAATCCAAAATTCATGATTACTTCACCAGATGTGCATTTTCGTATTACAAGACAGTGTGCACAAGTTGGGTTCAAGAACATAAATATATTTAACATGAAAAATCATTTATGCAGTTTTGCCAGAAATGGAAAAACATTTTTAGAAAAAGATTTACATGATAACTTTGTGCACTTTTTGGCATAGGAGCTACTCATGACCGAACACACAACATATCCAAAAATTAGCTACAGAGGTCCTATAGTTTTTGAGTTATTGCAGATCTAGGGTTTTCACATTTGTATTTTTCATGCAAAAACTAAAAGAAATTAGCTCAGCCTAGAATAACAAAAGTTGTAGCATAAATCACCATGGATCCAACAAAATTGGTTTCACATTTTTATGAATTTTCTGTGATTTTCTACACAATTTACAAGTTACAGCAATTCGGTTCAACTATTTGAGTTACCTTCTTGCAATCGGGCCCTCGATAAGTTTCGCCCCCTTGCAATTGGGTCCTTGGGCACCGGCCGGCGGCGCGGGCAGCTCGATTCCGGCGAGCCGGTGGCCGGGTCCGGCCGGGCGCGGGCTAGGGGTGGTCCACGGGTCCCTAGGGGCTCATTTCTTCGCTCGGACGGGGCGAGGGAGGCCGGTGATGGCTCACGGCGGCGCGCGGCGGCCGTGCCGCCGGCGGCCGACCGTCCGGCGAGGGAAAGGGGGGTGAGGGGCAAGGCGTAGGCCGGTGAGCTTTTATGGGACCCGGGGTGAGACGCCGGGGAGACCTAGCGACCGGCGGGTTGAGTGCTAAGCGGAGCTTGCTCAAGCGGCGGGCATGGCGGCTCGGCGGCTCGCGTGGAGGGGGGTGGCCGGCGCGGACGCACGCGGAAGCGGCTCAAGGCCTTAAATAGGCGGGCGTCGGCGTGCCGGCGTGGAGGCTCGCCTCGAAACACGGGCGGCGCGGCCGCCCGACCGCGGGCGGGGCGGTGTGTCCCGGCGGGTACGGCGGGCGGGCGGGCGGGCGGCGCCGTACCACGGCGGCGCGGCGTCCCACGGTTCCTTGGCATGCGTACCACCTCGGGAGCGAGCAAGTACCTCGGGGAAGGCGCGGGCGGCACCCGGACCGAGGCACGGCGGCGGAGGGGCGGACGCGGGCGGTGGCGCGCGCGGCGCGGCGTGGAGCGCCGGACGCCCGAATTCTTTCCGAGTAGCCCTGTTCAAGCACGTGTTTCTCCCAAAAATTGAATAAAAGTGCACAAGGCAATGAATAGGAAAGTTGTAGATCTAGCTACCCTCTACAACTTTCAAAAAGGCCATATAGTGTTTTTCTCAACGGATTTTGCAGGAACGTCGTGCCAACTTTGAATGTCGACACGTTCTGGAAAACAGGAAAATCTGTCTTGCAAGGGGTTTTTCACAATTTTCCACCCAAAATTTGAAATGCCATTCTACATGAAAGTTGTGTCCCTCAACAAGACCTACAACTTTCATAAAGGTAGATTTTGAAGTGTTTAGGTGAATTTTGGGGAACACGGCAAAAGTTCCGGACGACATTCGCTGACGTCAACGGTCAAGCGGGGTTTGACCGTGTCTTTGACCAAGGGTTGACTACGGGTGTGTATAGGTTTGGTCAAGGGGTTCGTTGGGGTTCATTGACGAGGTTTTCGGGTGATGACCCGCCTTTGACCTAGGTTTGACCGCGGTTTGACCGGTTTGACCCGCCGATCCGGTCATTAGCGTTAATGACGCGTAATTAAAAACCCGGGGCGTCACGGCCTACCCCCCTTAAGAGGAATCTCGTCCCGAGATTCGAAATTACAAGGGGAGGTGAAGGATGATTCTGGGATAGAAGTGTTACCTATGAAATTCGGTTGGCTCTGCTCCACTTGCGGGCTTGGCTTGTTGTTGTTGATAGCAGATCCGGGTTCCCGCTTCGCTCGTCCGGGGTTCGGGCACTTATTGGCAAAATGCCCGGCCGTCTACAATTGTAGCACAACCGGGGAGGAAGATCTTTGGGTTTGGAGATCGGTTCTTGGGCTTCCCGAATAAGGCGGAGCCTCTTTCTCTCCTTTTTCTTTGCCTTCTTCGAGGTTCGCGCAGGGTGTTTCACTAGCGAGGAGTTGAGTGGTCTTGCTAGTGTTACAGCTTCGTTTGCCCTCACGCGGACAAGTTTCCGTACAGGTAATTTCCCACTCACTTACATCTATCTCGGATAATCCTCGTTTGTTGCCTCGGATTGCATCCTCTTCTGCTCTAAGATCCATTGGTAGTCGAAAAGGTGGTAATATGGAGTCGGAGGCTTGGAGTTGATCTTGACTAACATACTCCTCCAACAAGTTGAACAAACGGGCTTGTTCGACCATAGAAGCAGATAAGGACTGAGAGAGTCTGTCTGCCAAACTATTCTGATATGGTTTCCCATAACGTCCTTGGATGATATCGTGCACTATCTGGTTCGATCGAATTTTGCCCTTTTAATAGTTGAGTTAAGCCGACAATGGTGTTGATGTCCCTCCGTCGGGTACTTCGGTGAACGGGGCTTGGAAGGTTGAAGCTTCGATGGCGTCGGTGGCATTTGTTGCGCTTGTTGAGCCATTTGCCGTTGGGTCTCGCAGGAGTTGACACAACACTTCGGTATGTGCTGCTATGAAAGCTTCGGTCAACATTGTGGGCGGCGGTTGCGTACGATCGCCACTACTCGATGCTTCAAAATCATTGGGGTTATTCCATGCCGGTCGGAACATCTGAAATTTGAGTCCCTAATTAGCGCATGATCGGAATCTCACCCAAGCTTATAATTCGGACATATTCTATGAAACTCATTCACGGTAAGCAATGCAAACCGGACATCCAAAATATCAACTGATAAAGCTTGGTCTACACACATCTCATGATCGGGAATGCAGATGGAACACAAAGTACAAGGTGTGTCCTCCTACTATCTCATCGCCGTTCATGAGGAAGCGGACGATGAATGTGCACATGCACAGCTAAAAGCAGACATAATCCTCCTACGATACAGAGGTACATCCCTAACAATGTCCAACAGAACGACTCGAGCTCTTCGAAGACGGAGTCATGGGTGGCGGCTTGGATTGATTTCTCGCTTTCGGTCTACGCCGAGCTTCTTCTTGATGTCGGCAATGCGGACGGAGAACGATTTTGCTCGGGAAGATTGAAGTAGGCCGGGAGAGGTACTCTAGTGGCAAGTAGCCGGGCTAGCTAGAAGAAGAACAAGAACGGTGATACTGCCGAGCTCTGATGGAAATGGAGCTTTCGTATCGGCGGTTCCCGGAAAAAGGTTCCATTTTATAGCCGATGCGGGGCAGTAACGGTCGGTTGACCCAGTTGGTTATCCGGTGTGCTCAACACGGAGCTCAAAAAAGGTCGGCTCACGCGATCACGGCGTCGCGAATACGGTTGCGGAAATCGATGGTAGAGCGACGTCATGGCATCGTATGGTCGTGACACCGGTGACGATGGCGCTCAACGGTCTAAATAATTGACCGTAACGGGGAGCGAAACGAGAAAAGCTCGGTGCACAACGCTTTACGTTTGCGATAGCAACACGGAGGAGCGTAGCATAAGGCTTCGATCGATCCCGGGCGTACTTCCTTGTTTGATTTTTGAGAAATTGAAAGGTAAGAGCACGGACCAAGAACGAATGCACGATGGATGACTTTTCCATGTTGACTATTCGAGAACCTTGACCGCTCGAGAAAAGTATCTACTTCTCGCCGCTTTCCACTTGGCTAGCGGAAAAAGAATCGATGCTTTGCAAGATCGTCGAGATTCATGGCAAGGGACCACTTGGTCAGGGATTCCCAATAGATCATTACAACGAAATGGGAGGCTAAAGACAGAGTTCCATAATCCTTTATACACGAAAGACGACTTCAAGTGGGAACTTCAAGGAATAATCTTGCTCACACCTTTACTTATTTTGCAAAATTTTGGGTTTTTGACAACTCGTTGTTTTGAAAGTGCAGCTTTTTCCAAGTTGATGCAATGCATATGCTTGTGCGGTATGGTGCTCATGATGCACGTTAGAATGACTCGGTTACCCATATGCATTGATGATTGGAAATGCAATCAATAGTAAGGAGGGGATCTGTGTGACGAGTTGCTATCTCACAACCAAGATACCTAGCGCGCTCCTAGTGGCAGTCGTGTGGCTGCAAAGACACACGATTCCCTAGGTTCCGTCGCGGCACCTTTGACTATGGGGTAACAACATCACCAAACAAAAGAGGTAGGGTTACGGAGTTTCATGCGAATGCACGTTAGTATACCCATGCTTCCCAAATGCACATGCTATGCAGTGCATGCTCAAAAGCCACATTTAGTTTAACTCACAAGGTTTGAGCAAGACCGAAAAGAACAGGTTCAGGATTTAGGAATCGATAGATCTGTGATTGACATGAAATTGTAGAGCACAGAACTTGATTGATCACAACTTAGCATAATCAATGCCTCACGAACAGCATGGCTGAAAGGGATGTTTAATCAAGGCAGTACATCGATGAGAGTTTTCAGAATTACCAACAACATTTAGGATTACAAGGCAGACTAGCCGCAATAACAAGGTTCCTAGTCCAACTGACAGCGAGAGTCGACCAAAAGTGGTCAGGGTACACTAGGATTCCTCACAACACTACATTCTTTCAACTCAGAACTTTTATTCCCAATGGACCAACTTCCGAGGGTGGGATCTTCCATTCCGAAAGTCTACGGTGACTCGGTCCGGTCTCAATTCCGCATTCACCCCGGATATCTTCAACATCTTCTTCGTGTGCTGGGTCCCGAATAACGGAGTTCCGGGGGTGGAACGGCTAGAGCTTCCGGTTGATTTTCTAGTTCAAGCATATCCCGATCGTTATGCCGCAACAAGAAATTCTCGCTCATGGATGATCTCGGTTAACTCTTGTATCTTTGCCTTGTCCTTGCGTCTTTCCTTCCCGAGAGCAACGATCATTGCTCGGGCTTCCTTCAATGCTTGAGATGAACACTCTACTTCCTTAACTTTGTATCTATAGATTTGGTGTCTATAGAATACGCTTTCTCCCACCATTCGTTTGTAGGTATCGTACATGGCTTCGAAAAGCGGATCGAAGTGACAAGGTCGGGGCTATAGTGAGAGTGGCTGCGGGGTCGGAAGGATAGTTTCTTGTTCACCACCCGGTGCAATGTGTCGCTCGGGTACCGAATGACTTTAGGCGCGGAGTTGGCTATCTTGGTCGGGTGCTTCCCACGAAAGTGGTGAGTGCTTCGAGAGCAGACCTTTCGCACCGTGTCGGACAAGTTTCTTCCATGGGCCGTACATTCCCACTCATCCCAAGCGAGGATTGGTCGGGCATGTTGAAATCTTCACCTTCACTTCACAACGAAGGAGTTGGCTCCGTGGTCATGATCTCACGTGTCGAGTACTCGGATAAGTGGTGTACCCAAAGTCCTTCGGGGTGTCCCACAAAAGTGCGGGAAATCCACCCTCCTCGAGGTAGTCCACGAGAGTCCATGATTCCACATCAACCGACGTAGAGCCAGCGTTGTCCATCTGGACATAATGATAGAAGTGAGAATCCGGCGGGTGCGAGTGTACAAAGGTAACTCGATCCACGAATACGGTAGGGGTTAAGGTGTGGGGTAACCATGCATACTTAAATACCATCGTATGCTGAGCTCGAACGAGCAGGCATACCAACGATACATGGTCTGGCAATCAGGATCTGAACATCCTACTCAAACCAGGGTTCAACACTTCTCCAATTGGCGTAGCAACTTAGCAAGGTTATGAAACTTAAGTTGGGTACTCAAGGTTGAGCTAAGGAACTATAAAGGTGCTGAACCAAGCAAGATTTCAAAAGGTTCTAAGGAGATAGCAACAAGGGTTGACTAACCGAGCATAACTTGCGGCGGACCAAGGTATGATCATGAATTTTGACGAGTGGAAACGGGATTAGATTGAAGCGGCCTAGGTTAAGATCATCTAGACGAAAGATTCGGTGACAAGAACAGCCATCTAAGCAACACTTTTATTAAATTTAAGCTTGACAGCACTTCTACACCTAAAGAAGCGAAACAGAACAAAACATGCTACAATTATTTTACCTCTGAGAGCACGGAAAACAGACGTGAGTTCAGTTTAGGTTCTTTCCCGATTTTTAACATGATGCAAGACGTCCTATTCGTCCTCACAAGGCAATCAAGCCAAAATTCGAAGTTAGCGCCGGTGGCATGGCACATACACGTATCTCCCTATAATATCTAGTCGAGATCTAGTCGATGCTTACTTAGCGAGCTTACGAAACGAGGTTAGTGTACCTGCAGAAGATCACAGAACACAACGAACCTTTCATGCCAGCACTCATGAAAGCGTCCACATACATTACCGTTCACTATAGAAACGGCATCCATGCGTTAAGCCGCTGCATGGACAGCGTCCAACCTCGGACATTCTCCGTTTGAATGGAGTATATCCTTGCCTCGCATGAGCGACATGCGGAATGCTCATGTATGAAACACGTGGCAAGACACGACTCATAACCAAACGCGAAGATGGGATCCGTGGAATGGATCACTCCATCAACCATCACAATTCCCGTGATGCGGAACGCACACGTATAAAACACGTGGCTCCTAGTTTGGTTGTGCGAGAAAGTAAGTCCGACATAAAGTAATGTCCCGGAAGTTAGCAAAATAGACCATAGATTATTAAGCCACACCGAAAGAAACCAAAAATTTCCCTCTAGGGCCTCTCGGTCTAGTTTATCCTTAACGGACCAACGTGTTTTGCAAATCAAACAATCTTGGCAAATTTTATTCGAAAACCATGCGATTAGAGTTGTTAATTAAACTCGGTGCATGCGGTCGCTACGATACCGTTGTGGTGACAACCCGCCCGGGAAAATACCGTACTATCGCCTAAGACCGATCCACTTTGGTCGTTAAGCAATAGTAAAGTATCATCCTCGTCGTTGGTTGCCGGTTAACGCCCGGTAAATCACTTGTACATCGAACGAGGATCGATACATGCATTAAAACTCACGCGAAGGCGAGTCCGGAGTACAACATGGATTAAACATTTGATTACAAACCATTGTTCATGGCATAAGATAAAGATTCGTAGTTCGAAAATACAACGGAATAATTTAAACTAGCGGAACGGTGAACATCACGGAGGCCATCCGTGATGTCATCACTTGTCGTCACCCTTCGATCAAGCACACCCGCAACAACATTTTTAAAGCAAGGCCGAGTATACTAATACTCGGCAAAGACTTAACCGTCGGGTGATGACTGCATCACCAACCTCTAGACATGATAGGCTTTTGGCCGGTGGAGTTTCTTTTGCAGGAAAGCCACTAAGAGTGGATCCTTACTTTCAATCTTTTAGCACAAGTTCTATTTGATTACCATTTCTAAATGTGCCAACTAATTCAATCAAGAATTGGACAAGCAATTAATTCATCCAACCATATTTCTCGGGTTCCATCATTATGGGATATCATGGCCGATAGAATAAGCGATCTCGGATAACGGTGAGAGGCCGACAATCGATTGATTTAAACCTTGCAAGGTAGACCCAAACACACGGTCGGCTGCCCCCGCGAGGACAACTCCCCGTGCCGTCCCCATAAATCTTCGGGTTGGGATCGAATCTTACGGTCCCCGGTGCGAGCCATCCGCATACCCCGCGAGATACCCGGAGTCACCATACACCACCCTTCCCGTAGCTAGCCGGTAAGGAGATTTCTCAAGAGTAGTAACGGTAGGATCCCGTGCCGCCTCATTAAGGTACTAGGCTTACCGGCCCCATAACCGCATATGCTTAGTACGTTCAAAAGCTTAGCCCACATGCCCACCGGACCGAGCCCAAATCCCATGCTCTTACCACATGAGCGATCAAATTAAGGATATCTTGTGATTCCTATCTAGGAACCTATTCTCGCGAGTGACGAACATCACTCGACTTCTATCGGTCCTATAGCATGGCGGCTATCGACCTAGCATACTAGTGATAGAGCATAGGTACCTAGGGATCATGCATCTAGGGTTTCAATTCAATTTCGGAACGTAAATGCACAATCATAGCAAACATAATTGCATAATTTTAAAAGGCGGGGTTAATGATCCGGGGCTTGCCTTCGCTGGCAAGGTTGGCCTTGGGCCCTTCTGGACTTGGGTCCAGGTCTTGAGCTACGTTCACGCTTAGCAGCTCTTGGTCGGCACCTTCGTCTCCTCCTTCCGTCACGAGCGTACGTCTACCGGCGGAAGGATCTACACGAAGATGCAAATGCAAGATTTATTCGACGGTTTTCACTTTAATCAATTGTAACCCATATTGACAATAAAGGGGCATATTTGTTGGGCACATTCGCCTAGATAAGGATATATTCAGCATACTCTTCCATAAAGGAACAATATGCAACTCTTTATTAATTATTCCTTTTGATGGTGACTGTGTACATATATACGTAATTAATTTAATTTAACTTCATCAACAGTAGTGGGTAGGTACATTTAACCTTTTTAACATGATTTGCAACCACACTCAAGTTACATGGGTGGTTGGGTGATTTCTCTTTATTGCACAATTGGATAAAGGTTTCTTTATACTTGTCATTTCATGTTAAAGCTTTTAATCATTTTCCTTTCACAAGTAAAGGAATAAGTGATATTTTTATCGTTGAATTAATTTCTTATCAGCATCTAGAATTAATTATCTTTTAATTGAATTAGATAATATTTTTAAAATGGGAAAAGAATTAAATAAGGGCTTTCTTTATTTAATTTCCCTTTAATAGAAAAAGGGTTTTTAAGCCTTTTATTAAACAATTAAATTACCAAAAATTAAAGTAGTGCTTCTTAAGCCTACTAGCATCTATACTGGTCCATTGGACCCACATGTAAGTGTTGGATGTTAGGAAAAATAATTATTATGGACAATATCAAAGGTTATCTAGTGATTCAGTTTAAATGTATATAAAAATAATTAAGAATCCAAATGACCTAAAATTTCTTGTCGCTGTTCTCTGGTCCTAAACAAGCTTAGAAAACCAACATGTTTGCATGGAATCTCTACTGAACTTGGTTTATTAATTTACAAAGGAAAACATGCATATTTCAAGAATAATTATTTCTGTTAATCCAAAATTCATGATTAATTCACCAGATGTGAACTTTGGTATTACAAGACAGTGTGCACAAGTTGGGTTCAAGAACATAAATATAGTTAACAGGAAAAATCATTTATGCAGTTCTGCCAGAAAGGGAAAAACATTTTTAGAAAAAGATTTACATGATAACTTTGTGCAAGTTTTGTCATAGGAGCTACTCATGACCTAACACACAACATATCTAACAATTAGCTACAGAGGGCTTATGGTTTTTGAGTTATTGCAGATCTAGGGTTTTCACATTTGTATTTTTCATGCCAAAACAAAAAGGAATCAGCTCAGGCCAGAATAACAAAAGTTATAGTATAAATCACTACGGATCCAACAAAATTGGTTTCACATCTTTATGAATTTTCTGTGATTTTCTACGCAATTTACAAGTTACAGCAATTCAGTTCAACTGTTTGAGTTACCTTCTTGCAATCAGACCCTCGATAAGTTTTTCCCCTTTGCAATTGGGTCCTTGGGCACCGGCCGGCGGCGCGGGCAGCTCGATTCCGGCGAGCCGGTGGCCGGGTCCGGCCGGCGCGGGCTAGGGGTGGTCCACGGGTCCCTAGGGACTCATTTCTTCGCTCGGACGGGGCGAGGGGAGGGCCGGTGATGGCTCACGGCGCGCGCGCGGCGGCGGTGCCCGCCGCGGGCCGACCGTCCGGCGAGGGAAAGGGGGGTGAGGGGGCAAGGCGTAGGCCGGCGAGCTTTTATGGGACCCGGGTGAGACGCCGGGGAGACCTAGCGGCCGGCGGGTTGAGTGCTAGCGGAGCTTGCTCAAGCGGCGGGCATGGCGGCTCGGCGGCTCGCGTGGAGGGGGGGGTGGCCGGCGCGGACGCACGCGGGAAGCGGCTCAAGGCCTTAAATAGGCGGGCGTCGGCGTGCCGGCGCGGAGGCTCGCCTCGAAACACGGGCGGCGCGGCCGCCCGACCGCGGGGCGGCGCGTGTCCGGCGGGTACGGCGGCGGGCGGCGGGCGGGCGCCCGTACCACGGCGGCGCGGCGTCCCACGGTTCCTTGGCATGCGTGCCACCTCGGGAGCGAGCAAGTACCTCGGGAAGGCGCGGGCGGCACCCGGACCGAGGCACGGCGGCGGAGGGGCGGACGCGGGCGGTGGCGCGCGGCGGCGGCGGGCGCCGGCGCGGTGGCGCCCGGGGCGCGCGCGGCGCGGCGTGGAGCGCCGGGATGCCTGAATTCTTTCCGAGTAGCCCTGTTCAAGCACGTGTTTCTCCCAAAAATTGAATAAAAGTGCACAAGGCAATGAATAGGAAAGTTGTAGATCTAGCTACCCTCTACAACTTTCAAAAAGGCCATATAGTGTTTTTCTCAACGGATTTTGCAGGAACGTCGTGCCAACTTTGAATGTCGACACGTTCGGAAAACGGAAAATCTGTCTTGCAAGGGTTTTTTCACAATTTTCCACCCAAAATTTGAAATGCCATTCTACATGAAAGTTGTGTCCCTCAACAAGACCTACAACTTTCATAAAGGTAGATTTTGAAGTGTTTAGGTGAATTTTGGGGAACGCGGCAAAAGTTCCGGACGACATTCGCAGACGTCAACGGTTAAGCGGGGTTTGACCGTGTCTTTGACCAAGGGTTGACTACGGGTGTGCGTAGGCTTGGTCAAGGGATTCATTAGGGTTCATTGACGAGGTTTTCGGGTGATGACCCAGGTTGACCTAGGTTTGACCGCGGTTTGATCGGGTTTGACCCGTCCGATCCGGTCATTAGCGTTAATGACGGTAATTAAAAACCCGGGGCGTCACACTCACCTTGGATGTGCGACCATGCATCAACTCATAGCATGTCTTCTTCTTGTGCACTCGAGGTAGATCTCGTTTGACACATAGCACGCGGTATTCACAACCTCGGCCCAATACCTCCTCGAGTCCTACGCTCATCAAGCATCGTCCGAGCCATCTCGCACAAGGTCCCGTTCTTCCTTTCCACAACACCATTCCGGGGAGGCGTATACGGACTCGAAAACCGGTGCCCAAGACCCAAGTCATGGCAAAAAGTTTCAAAACGAGAGTTTCTGAATTCCGAGCCATTATCACTGCGGATAGCTCGTATGGCATCTCCGTGCCTCTCGTTCCTCAACCCCAAGACTAGATCTCGAACAAAACCAAATGTCTCCCCCTTATCCTCAAGAAAGAATACCCACGCATACCGAGAATAGTCGTCCACCACAACAAGGACATACCACTTCCCACCCGCAGATCGCACACGAGCTGGGCCAACAAGGTCCATATGGAGCAGCTCGCATGGACGCTCGCTCATCACATCGGTGAGAGGCGGGTGAGAAGAGGCTACCATCTTGGCATGCCTACACGGCGCACAAACCAACTCTTTCTCAAGCCTCAACCGTGGCAATCCTCGGACCAAATTGAGTTTACTCAAGCGAGACAAAAGGTCAAAGCTCAAGTGACCCAACTTCCTATGCCACTTCCACAACTCACTCGAAGAACCGCCCAAGAAACAACGCTCCACACCCGAAGACCGAGAAAAATCAGCACGAAACACCCGACCCTCGGGAACGACCATACGGACAAGGTCCCCTCGAGAGTCCAAAATCCGAGAACCACCCGGCCGAAACAACACCTCAAAGCCCTCATCCAACAACCGGGACACGAAAGCAAATTGTACCCCGGCGATTGAACAAGAGCAACACGCCTCGCAGTGATCTTGTCACTCACTTTTATCTCACCTTCCGAAAGCACACGCCCACGCCCATTGTCCCCAAAAGTGATGTACCTCTTCGTCACCACCGGGACGAGACTTGAGAACCACCCCCCGTCTCCCGGTCATATGCCTCGAGCAACCGAAGTCAATCAACCAAATGTTCTTCAAGTCTCCCACCTGAAATTCAAAAACGAGCACGTGAGCGAACAAATGACTCAGCACTGGGGTTAGTACCAAAAGAGTAAAACCAGTGCCGAGCCATTTGCTCGAAAGTGGGGTTAGCACCAACCAAAGCATCTCTCCTACCAAAGCTGCCTCCACGATCACCACCACGGTAACCACCCTGAGGGAACCACCCCCTCTCCGCCCGGAGGAGGACCAAAACCACGAAAGAGAACCCGTGGACCGTCCCTCCTCTCCTTCTCAAAGCTACGACTCCTCCCATCCCCGTAGTGAACTCGAGGGGGAGAACGCCTAGCAACCCGACCACCCGCAAACTCTCCGGCCCAACCACCGAAACCACGACCTCCGTAAACAACCCTCGCACTCGTACGAGCACGAAAACCAAACTTGTCATTCTGCGACCCCAAACCGGTCCGACCGGTTCCAAAACCGGTCCGGCCGGTTTCACTCCCCCGCAGCACCTCCCCGCACTCTTTCGCTCTCCCCAAGCCGAACTATCCTCACACCCGCCTTAGCCCCGGGCATCCGCACACGAGACCGAAGTACACCACCGGAGGGGTGATACTTGTCCCCGCTAGCCCACTCCTTCGCCATTCTCTCCTCTCGCTTCCTCTTGAAGCAAAACTCATCCTTGTGACCCTCTTTCCCACAATAGCCACAACGAAACCTCACAAGCTTATGCTTAGGCTTGGATTGGGGCTGCTCACTTGGTTTCTCTCCACTCAACTCCTCCACCGATTTTTCCTCACTAGTCTTCTCACTCTCTTTCCCAAAGAACACTTTCCCAGAAGTGCTCACAAACTTGATAGGCTTTCGGAGATCATTTGTGGGCGTAGGAAATATGGGTGAAGCTGGGGTTGTGTCTAGTCGGTTCCTAAGATGGTTGGGTTTTGGAGGGAAATCATTTTTGTGGTGGGTTTTTGGTGGCTCTGGGATATTCTCTCCACTTCCCTCACCAACCTTGTTTGCCCCAAGTCCCTCACCATCCTCGCTCTCTTAAATGCCTCGATCATCATCCTCAACCGAGGCTCATGACCAGACAACCAACCCATCAACTTTCTCAAGTCATCATTCTCATCCTGCAAACGATCAACATAATGTGCAAGTTCCAAATTTTTCAAAGCATGCATTTCACAGGTAGAGCATGATGTAGGCATGGGTTCCTTCAATTTAGCCTCAAGAGAACTAGTGTAAACATGCATCTCATCAATCTTAGCATGCAAAACAGGGCACGAAGTGCAAGCACCTAGCAAAGCAGATCTAGACTTAAGCTTAGCCACTTCAACCCTAAGCACATCTAGTTCCTCACACTTGGAGGCATGCTTCTCCTTAAACAAGGCAAGATCAGCAAGAAATATGGAGCAATCAGCACAATCAACCTCATCCGAAACAACAAGGCTAGCCTTAAGGGAATCAATCTCAAGCTTGCTATCAAGCACCTGTGTCTCTAGCTCAGCCACTCTAGTCCTAGCATCCTCGAGTGAAACCCTAAGCTCTTTTCCCATTTTCTTTGGCTCTCTAAGCATGTCATCACGATTATCAAGCAAAGTACCGAGCCATTCATTCTCCTGGCGCAAGAAGGGAAGCTCATCACGCACCTCGTCGTCGGACTCAGAGTCCGAGTCGCTCTGTGTGCTCTTCTTGCTGCCGGAGCTCGCCGCCATGGTGCGAAAACCGTCTCTCGCGAAGCGGCTCGGCCCGCTCGGGTTCTTGGACATCTTGTTCTTGCGACGATCACCTTCATCCTCACTGCTGCTCGAGCTCGAGGTGGAGTACGCGGAACTGGAGTCGACGTCGCTCGCTCCAACCATCGCTCGGGCCTTGCCTCGGCTCTCCTTCTTCCTCGATCGTCGCTCGTCCTTGTACTTGTTCTTGTGCTTGCTCTTGTGGTCGCGCCTCGACCGGTACTTGCCATCGTTCCTCGGCTTGTGCTTGTAGCCATCCTTGTTCTCGACCTTCTCCGGGCAGTCGGCGACGAAGTGTCCCAGCTTGCCGCTGAAGGATCAGATGGCGACTAGAGAGGGGGGGAGTGAATAGGAGCCGGTAAAAATTCTTCTCCAAGAACCCGGCCTATACCCTAGTCAAATCCCGGTCACACACAAGCGATGGATCGAATCACACACC
Source organism: Cenchrus americanus (assembly GCA_947561735.1). NCBI lineage: Eukaryota > Viridiplantae > Streptophyta > Magnoliopsida > Poales > Poaceae > Cenchrus > Cenchrus americanus. Next base: position 203,071,736 of record OX387240.1, read on the forward strand.
AATCGCCAAGACAACGAGGTTATGGATCAACCTCCAATCTTAGGAACGATTCCTTGAAGCACACGCGGAAGCACGAGAAAGGAAGGGAGGAATCGAACCAAGAAGCAAAGCACTCAGGCTCTGGCGGACCGTCCGACCAGGAGGGGCGGACCGTCCGGCCTGCTGCCGCGGACTGTCCGCACACACACCGTGGACTGTCCGGCCCTGCGCCACGGACCATCCGAAAAAGCTAACAGAACCTCCAGAGACGACCCCGAATAACGGACCGTCCGCGGGGAGCACGCGGACTGTCCGCCGTGCACCCGCGGGACCGTCCGCCCGTACACGCGGACCATCCGAAACTTCGCCCAATGAAAACTCAAAGCCACGACGGATCGAAAACGAAGCCGGGCAAGAACACGAAGAACACGGGAAGAACACGCTCCTCGTGGACCGTCCGCGCCTCACGGACAGAACAGAAAACAGCCCGACCTCGAAGGTCAACTCCCCCAAATCATCATCAGATTTCCCAAACGGTAGAAGCTGTGGAGATAAAGGTTTGGGGACTTGAAAAGCGTCACACAAGGATGCTATAGCCCAAAAATCTTGCCTCCTAACTCCCTAAATCATCGGGAATCGCGAATCCTTGAGCACCACCAAAAGCTAGAGCACCGAACGAAAATCCTTGAATCGAAGTGGTTTTCCAGTGTTTGAGGGCACAAGATCAATCACAAAGATGCACGAGACATCCATCCATGTTTCCCTCAAAGAATTCCGGGGAGAAACCCACTCAAATCCGCGGAACCACACCGAGAACAAAAGCACCAAAAACAAGCACAAAAAGACCATGAAAAACACAACTCCGAATCTTCTATACAAACCAGGAAAGATTCACAAGGTCTAGCATGCCGCCCTAGCATCCATCCCTCTCAACAAATCTCTCATGAAGCTCTCATGCTAGCTTAGAGAAAATGGAGAAGAAAATAGCTACGAAAATGAGAAATGGGAGGGGGAAATGAAACCCTAAGTCGCGGAGAGAGAGAGAGCCATCCACACACACTCATGGCTTATATATCGGTCCCGCCGGAGTGGTAAATGACTCGACTACCCCTAACTTAACTACTGGCGATACAACCCACGTAGGGGCATTTAGGTAATGTTTGTGGGTCTTGCCATCGGACGGCCACGCCTTTGCCGCACCCCGCGTCCTCCCGACGCAAGCCATGCGATCCCGCCGCGTGTCCTCCGCTTCGAAGCTTCCCGACACGCCCAGATCCCGTCTCCGTCGTGTTGGGCCCTCGGACTTGGTTTTGAGGCCCAAACCAAGAAACCGTCCTCCGATGGTTTTGTGGGCAAACCACCAAACCCCGCGTGCTCGGTCCGGCCTCCCGCCAAACCACTTGACTCGACCGCCACCGTGCACCGGCTCGATCGTCCATGACTTCGTCTTGCTCGTCTCGCCACCATGTGGCCCGCACCTAGTCCCGCCGTCCACCGGGTCCCTCGAACCAAGCCTACTTGTCTCTCCATCTCCCGAGGCACCTCAAGGTCGAAGACCTTTCACGCCCGTTCTTCACCCCGCAACAACACGAACTAGGCCGCAGCCTACACCTGCGCACTGAGCCAAGAGTCAGTCCAACACCCGTTGTCAATCACTCATCACTGAGGAGCGGTCATCCATCAACCACCGGGACGCTCCTGGTCCTCAATCTCCCCCTTGATGAGTGCATTGACAACACACAACGCGAAATGAAATTCAGAGAAAGAAAGTAAGAAGAAAGAAAGAAAAACAAAGAAGCTCAACTCATGACCAAAACCAAAGAAAGGCAAAGAAAGGTCACAAGCCAAGCAAAGCACAAACTCCACACTGAAAACAGCAAGAAAGCTCCCCTGAACAAATGCAAGCTCCCCCTGAACATGTGGATGCAAACTTCCAAATTTTAGCTCACCTCTTCTGAATTTTCATTAAGCTCACCTCTTCTCCCCCTTGTTGACAATGTATGAATCAAGGTGAAAATGCAGAAATGCAAAACAAAGCATATAAACATCTACATGAGCTTCTCAAATAGGCCAAATCTAGTGTCAAAGGCTAGAAATGCGACAAAATCACACATATGAATCATATCATAGACAAAGCATTGCCACAAGTAATATATGAAAATACAAGCATGTGACAAAGAAAAATTTTCAGATTTAAGCAGTTTTACCAAAAGAAGGCTCGCTTCACATGTAAAAGCCTATCCATGTCACACTCGAGCTACAAACATGCATACCACTCAGAGATCATACAAGGATATCAAATTCTCAGCAAAAGATCATGGCAAACACCCATAAAGCAATGCATGTCATGTCAAAGCTCATGAGCCATGTGTCCACTTCGGGGAGACTTCTCCACTTGTGAACATCATGCAACATGTTTTGCACCCATATGTGAAGATAAGACGTTTTAAGCATAGACATGATGGATGGAGCATTTTTCAAGCATACACACTTCTTTTCAAGATTAATTCATTTCATGGTACATGAAGTGCCTTTGCGGCAAAAAGAAGCTTATGCTCCCCCATGAATGCAACATAGGCTAAACATTCACAATGATATTCGGCCTTTGGCCCAAATGCAAGAAAAAGACATCCAAGCACAATCTAAGCATAGAAAGCACATTTAGACCAAAACGTGACATGGATACACTACTACACATGAGTGGAGCACATTTCACCAAAAATTAGTCAAGATTAGCATTTATTTCAAAAAGGGCTATCTCACCACACATATATCTCAAATATTCCAAGAGCATAGCCTCACATCACCATTTCTCCACACATATGACCAATATCTCACAAATAGCCAAAGAGACTCAAATAAGGCATATGAAAGAAGCTCATCATGCTAAAATGCAATATGATACAAATGCAACATGATATATGACAAGATGGCTATCCTACCATGGTTTGTACATCAAGCAAAACATGTATATACATCAAAGTAAAGCATGGTATGATACATATGGTACAAACAGGAAATCCTCCAAGAGTCAACTAGAAAGGGCAACAAACCCCAAGTTCCCCCCACAAGCGCACAAATGTAGCTTGGTCGAGAGGCTTTGTAAAGATGTCGGCTAGCTGATCTTGGGTAGGGACATGGCTGAACACAATGGTTCCTTTTTCCACACTTGTCCCTCAAGAAATGATACCTCACTTCTATGTGTTTGGTTCCGGAGTGAAGCACTCGGGTTTTTAGCTACGCTTATGGCACCGGTGCTATCACAAAGAAGTGGGATCCGGGTGCACTCCTCACCAAAGTCTCTCAAAGTGTATGAAATCTACAACGGTACCGAGAACAACAACTCGCGGCCGCAACATACTCCGCCTCGGTGGTAGACCGAGCTACACTAGACCGCTTGAGGGAAGACCATGAAACCAACGAAGACCCAAGAAACGGCAAGTACCGAAGTAGACTTCCTCTCGACTCGACAACCAAAGAAATCCGCATCGGAAAAACCATGAAGAGAGAGAGTCGAGGAGGAAGAATACCAAAGGCCAAGACCAAAGGGGGCGATCGTAGGTACCGAAAATCCTCTTGACGGCCTGTCGATGTGATGTCCTCGGCGAAGCCTGAAAACGAGCACACAGACACACACTGAATTGTATGTCTGGCCTCGTCGCCGTCAGGTAGAGGAGGGAGCCAATCATGGTCCTGTACTCCCGCTGGTCCACTGGTTCTCCGTCCTCGTCCGCATCCAATGTAGTCGTACTCCCCATGGGAGTCGACATCGGCTTCACATTGCATCTGGAACTTCCTCAGCATGTCTTTCATGTACTTGGTCTGATGTACAAATGTCCCATCCTTCACTTGCTTGATCTGCAACCCGAGAAAGTACTGCAACTCGCCCATCATGCTCATCTCGAATTCCCTGCTCATCTCATCTGCAAACTTGGCAACAAGGTTATGTGACGAGCCACCAAAGACAATATCATCCACGTATATCTGAACAATCAACAAGTCATTTCCATGCTTGAGGAGAAACAAGGTCCTATCCACGGTACCCATCACAAACCCTCTCGCTCAACAAAAAACCTCTCAATCTCCCATACCAAGCACGGGCGCCCGTTTCAACCCATACGAGCCCTTTTCAACCCGTACACCCCGTGTGGGTACAACTCACTCTCAAACCCGTGTGGTCGCTTCACATACACCTTCTCCTCTATAACCCCATTCGAAAGGCACTCTTCACATCCATCCGAAACAACTTGAACCCTTTAGCCACAGCAAAGGCTAGAAGGATCCGAATTGCCTCAAGACGGGCCACGGGAGCAAAGGTCTCCTCATAGTCGATCCCCTCCTCCCCGACTAAACCCCCGAGCAACAAGTCCGGCCTTGTTCCTCACAACCATCCCATTCTCACCCTCTTTGTTCTTCCAAACCCACTTGGTTCCTATAGGATGGCAATTTGGAGGTGGTTCAACTAACTCCCACACCTGGTTCCTCTCAAAGTTTTCCAACTCCTCATGCATAGAATTGACCCAGTTTGCATCAGATAAAGTGTGTCCAATGTCCTTGGGCTCAAAGGTGGCAACAACAGCAGCATTAGCAAAATGAGAGGAATTCCTGGACCTTGACCGTGTATTGCGTTCATCGATGTCCCCAATGATCTTCGATAGGGGATGCACTTCTTGAATTCTTCGGGGAGCCTCACGCCTCGAGACCACCTCCCCCTCAACTTCAGCTTCTCTGGCCTGGTCCTCTTGTCGCACCGTCATTGTCCATGAAGTAGACGGTCCACACTCCGTAGTGGTCGTAGGGGAAGTAGTGGGTACGCACTCAGCGTCAGGCGCATGGTTCTCTCCATCATCATCTCCAGCTTCATCCTTCTCCTCTTCAAAGAGGTCCTCGGCCATCTCTTCATCACCTGCACATTCAAAGCCAAGAGAGGTACATGGCATTGTCTCGTCGAAGGCTACCTCGCAAGTCTCCATGATTTTGTTATTCTCAAGGTTAAGCACCCTATAGGTTCTAGAGTGGTTAGCATATCCAAAGAAAATACCATCACTAGACCTAGCCTCAAACTTGTCGAGTTTTCCATTCTTAAGAATAAAGCACTTGCAGCCCAAGACTCGGAAATGACTCACCTTGGGTGCCCGACCATGCATAAGCTAATAACAGGTCTTCTTCTTGAAAGGTCGCAATAAAATCCTGTTGGAAACATGACAAGCCGTATTGACCGCCTCAGCCCAATACCTCCTAGGAGTCCTGTGCTCATCGAGCATCGTCCTAGCCATCTCACAAAGAGTCCGATTTTTCCTTTCCACAACTCCATTTTGAGGGGCACATAAGGGGTCGAATACTGATGTTCAAGACCTAGATCACGACAAAAGGCATCAAAATGAGAGTTCTTGAACTCTGAGCCATTATCACTTGCGGATAGCTCGAATAGCATTCCCATGCCTCTCATTTTTCAATCTCACGATCGGATCTCGAACAAAACCAAATGTCTCACTCTTATCTTCCAAGAAAAACACCCGGCATAGCGAGAGTAATCGTCCACCACAACAAGGACATACCATTTCCTACCCACCGAGCGAACTCGAGCTGGCCCAACAAGGTCCATATGCAACAGCTCTGTCGGACGCTCGGTCATGACATCGGTCAGGGGTGGATGGGGAGTGGCTACCATCTTGCCATGCCTACACGGAGCACAAACCAAATCCTTCTCAAGCTTCAACCTCGGCAATCCTCGGACAAGGTCAAGACCACTCAAGCGGGAAACCAAATCAAAGCTCAAGTGTCCCAACCGCCTATGCCATTTCCACAAATCGAAGAAGGACCGGCCATCAAACGGCGAAAGCGGGGCCCAAAGAACGAGAGAAATCGCCCCGAAAATCGACCCTCGGGGATGATCATACAAACAAGATCACCTCGAGAATCCAGCAAACGAGACTCGCCAGACTTGAAACGCACCTCAAAACCCTCATCAAGCAACTGAGAAACCGAAAGCAAATTGAAACCCAAAGACTTCACAAGAGCAACTCTCTTCAACGTTACCTTGTCACTCACACGCACAACACCCTCAGACATCACCCTTCCTCGTCCATTGTCCCCAAATGTGATGTACATCTTTTCCTTCACTGGGGTGAGGTTGGAGAACCACTTCTTATCTTCGGTCATGTGTCGAGAACATCCGGAGTCGATCAACCAAATGTTCTCCAAGCCTCCTGCCTGTAGTCAGAAACAAGAACGAGAATGAGCTAACGACTCGACACTGGGGTTAGCACAAAGAAAGTTAAACCGTTGTCGAGCCATCTCGCTCAAAGGAGGGTTAGCAAACATCATTCCCTTTCCACCAAACTTCCCATGTCCCATGGCACCACGAGGGGGAAAACGTGGTCCGTAGTTCCTCCGGAACCCAAAGCCGCGATCATCTTCCCTAAACCCGTATTGAGGACGAGTAGGGGGACGTCCAAAGAAACCACCACGAGCCCGACCAAACCTCTCACCAAAGACGCACACCATCATCTCTCCTAACAAACTTCTCACCACCACCTCTCCCGTGGGAACCTACCACCCCGAGCTCCAACTCTACCAACACTCTTCACACTTCCCACACCCCGTGGAAGTGGCACTCTAGGCTCGGGAATACCATGAGACCGGCGATACCGTCCCGGTTAGCTTGCTCCCTAGCAAGCCTCTCATCCCTCTTCCTCTTGTAGCAAAACTCGCTAGATGTCTCTCCTTGCCACAATACTCACACCCGAAGGGGATGAGTTTTGGTTTTGGCTCGGCTTCTCTCTAGGCTTCTCACCCTTCTCACTCACAAACTTCACGGGTTTGGGAAATCATTTGTTTTGGGTGGAAATTTGGGTGGATCTTGGGTTGTGTCGGGTTTATTGCAAAGGTGGTTGGGCTTTGGTGTGAAAGTGTTCTTGGGTGCCTTTGGAAGTGGGACTTGGATGTCTCCGATCACCTCAAACTCGGGGTTAGACTCAACACACTTCTCATACACACTCTCCCAACTTGTTCTCTCCCACTTTCTCACCCAACTTCTCAAAACCCAAACCACGACCATCAGCTCTCTTGAACTCCTCAATCATGATTTTCAATTGAGGTTCCTGCCCAGACAACCAACCCAACACCTTCCTCAAATAGTCATTCTCCTCATAGATGACATCCAAACGAGAAGTAAGTTCAAGATTGTGCAAAGTGACTTCATCACAGCTAGTGCATGCATTGACAACAGGAGATTTCAAAGAAGCTTCCAAAGTGCTAATAGTAGAACGAGCATCGACAAGCTTAGCATGCATAGTAGGACATGATTTACAGCACCAAGCAAAGTGGGTCTAGCCTTAAGCTCATCATACTCAGTCCTAAGAGCATCTAGTTTAGCCAAAGTGGAAGCATTCTTCTCATTAAGCAACTTGATCTCATTCAACCAAGCATCACACTCAAGACACTCAACATCATCAGGAGTAGTAGGAGCAAGTTTCAAAGAGTCATTCTCAAGTTTCAATTCAAGCAATTTGGACTCTAACTCTCCTACTTTCTCACTAGCATTCTCAAGTTGAGCCCTAAGATCTTTCCTCATCTTCTTAGCATCTCTCAACACACTATCACGGTTGTCAATCAAGCCATTCAACCTAGTGATCTCAGCAAGCAAAGAGTCGGGGTCACGATTTACCTCATCCTCCGAGTCGAAGTCGCTGTCTTCCTTGTCGCTCTTCTTGCTGCTCGAGCTATGGGCCATGCCACAAAAGCCTTCAAGCGCCACACAGCTCAATCCACTGAGGTTCCGGCTTGCACTCTTCTTGCCCTTGCGCCTCCCGGCGTCTTCATCTTCACTGCTTGAGCTTGACTGCGCGTCGCTTGAGCTTGAGTCGACGTCGCTTGCACCGGCCACCATGGCTCTTGCCTTGTCCTTCTTGTAGCCGCCCTTGCTCGGTCGCCGCTTGTCCTTGTCCTTGCTCTTGGACTTGCTGAAGTGCTTGCCCTTGGAGGAGTACTTGTCTTCACGCCTTGGGTGCACCTTGTACTCGCTCATCTTGTACTTGTTCTCCTCCGCTTCCGGGCACTCGGCGATGAAGTGTCCACGCTTGCCACACTTGTAGCATGTCCTCGAGCTCCGCCTTGCATTCCTCCGGCTTTTATGTAGTCGATGAAACCTCCTTGAGAGCAAGGCCAGCTCCTCCTCGCCCAGCACATCAAACTCCTCATCTGGAATAGACATAAGAGAAGGCAAGGAAAACTGTCGACAGGAAGGGTTAGATTTGCCCTTTGATCCGCCCACAAGAGCAAGACTATGGTCAGTCGAGCTCTCATGCTTGGATTGCAACTTCTTGTCAACCTCAGCCGACTTGAGCTTAGAAAAGAGGTCATCCAACTCAATAGTCAAATATTGCCCAGACTCCTTGATGGCCTCAACCTTAGCACCCCAAACATTTAGATCCAAGACATGCAAGAGCTTCAAAGCCTGATCATGCTCGGTGTAAGGAAAATCCTCAACATTAGCCTTCATTGTGTCCACGATGGTGGTGAACCTCTGAAACATCGCATCGATGTCCTCACCGGGAAGTTGAGTGAAGTTCTCATATTGCATCCGGTAAGAGACAAAGAGGCGAGCCTTCACATGGTTATCACCATCGTGAGCAACCAACAACTTCTCCCAAATTTGCCAAGCAAGATTCAAATGGCGAACACGCTCAAACTCAGGATCACACAAGCTCCGGACCAAGTGATCAACGGCTTTTGCATTTGCCTCATACTTGGCCTTAGCACCGGCATCGGTCACCATAAGAGTATGGATGTTGACCAGAATAGCATAGGTCTTGTCAAGCACAATGAAATCCAACAACTTGCCACAAAGAAAGATCATCATACGAGACGCCCACTTGTGGTAACCCTTGCCATCGAAGTGCGGCGGACCGCCCCGCTCAACGTACGCCATCCTAGGATTCGAGACTTGTCAAAGTCACAAAGAATCCGGCACCAAGCTCTGATACCAATTGAAGGATCAGATGGCGACTAGAGAGGGGGGAGTGAATAGGAGCTGTTAAAAATTCTTCTCCAAGAACCCGGCCTATACCCTAGTAAAATCCCGGTCACACACAAGCGATGGATCGAATCACACACCAATCGCCAAGACAACGAGGTTATGGATCAACCTCCAGTCTTAGGAACGATTCCTTGAAGCACACGCGGAAGCACGAGAAAGGAAGGGAGGAATCGAACCAAGAAGCAAAACACTCGGGCTGCGGCGGACCGTCCGCCAAGAGGGGCGGACCGTCCGCACCGGCCACACGGACCGTCCGCCTCTTGCCGCCGCGACCGTCCGCACACACACCGCGGGACCGTCCGGCCCGCGCGCCGCGACCATCCGAAAAAGCAAATAGAACCTCCAGAGACGACCCCGAATAACGGACCGTCCGAAAAAGCTAATAGAACCTCCAGAGACGACCCCGAATAACGGACCGTCCGCGGGGAGCACGAGGACTTTCCGCCAGGCACCCGCGGACCGTCCGCCCGGTACACGCGGACCGTCCGAAACTTCGCCCAACGAAAACTCAAAGCCACGACGGATCGAAAACGAAGTCGAGCAAGAACACGAAGAACACGGGAAGAACACGCTCCTTGCGGACCGTCCGCCGGCCCCTCGCGGACCGTCCGCGCCTCACGGACAGAACAGAAAACAGCCCGACCTCGAAGGTCAACTCCCCCAAATCATCATCGGATTTCCCAAATGGTAGAAGCTGTGGAGACAAGGGTTTGGGGACTTGAAAAGCGTCACACAAAAATGCTATAGCCCAAAAATCTTGCCTCCTAACTCCCTAAATCACCGGGAATCGCGAATCCTTTGAGCACCACCAAAAGCTAGAGCACCGAACAAAAATCCTTGAATCGAAGTGATTTCCCGGCGTTTGAGGGCACAAGATCAATCACAAAGATGCACGAGACATCTATCCATGTTTCCCTCAAAGAAATTCGGGGAGAAACCCACTCAAATCCACGGAACCACACTGAGAACAAAAGCACCAAAAACAAGCACAAAAAGACCATGAAAAACACAACTCCGAATCTTCTATACAAACCAGGAAAGATTCACAAGGTCTAGCATGCCGCCCTAGCATCCATCCCTCTCAACAAATCTCTCATGAAGCTCTCATGCTAGCCTAGAGAAAATGGAGAAGAAAATAGCTACGAAAATGAGAAATGGGAGGGGGGAAATGAAACCCTAAGTCGCGGAGAGAGAGAGAGCCATCCACACACACTCATGGCTTATATATCGAGTCCCGCCGGAGTGGTAAATGACTCGACTACCCCTAACTTAACTACTGGCGATACAACCCACGTAGGGGCATTTAGGTAATGTTTGTGGGTCTTGCCATCGGACGTCCACGCCTTTGCCGCACCCCGCGTCCTCCCGACGCAAGCCATGCGATCCCGCCGCTGTCCTCCGCTTCGAAGCTTCCCGACACGCCAGGATCCTGTCTCCGTCGTGTTGGGCCTTCAGACTTGGTTTGGAGGCCCAAACCAAGAAAGCGTCCTCCGATGGTTTTGTGGGCAAACCATCAAACCCCGCGTGCTCGGTCCGGCCTCCCGCCAAACCACTTGACTCGACCGCCACCGTGCACCGGCTCGATCGTCCATGACTTCGTCTTGCTCGTCTCGCCACCATGTGGCTCGCACCTAGTCCCGCCGTCCACCGGGTCCCTCGAACCAAGCCTACTTGTCTCTCCATCTCCCGGAGGCCCCTCAAGGCTGAAGACCTTTCGCGCCCGTTCTTCACCTGCAACAACACGAGCTAGGCCGCAGCCTACACCTGCGCACTGAGCCAAGAGTCAGTCCAACACTCGTTGTTAATCACTCATCACTGAGGAGCGGTCATCCATCGACCACCGGGACGCTCCTGGTCCTCAGCCGCACTGGAAGCACGTCCTTGTGTTCCTCCTCATGTTCACTCGGTTCTCGTGCGGCCTCTCGAACCTCCTCGTCAACAGCGCCAACTCGTCCTCTCCAAGGTCATCGAACTCCTCATTTGGCATAGACGTCAAAGAGGAGAAAGAGAACATCCTGGTGGATGGGTTAGTGTTAGCCTTTTCTTTTGAACCACCAACGAGGGCAAGACTATGGGAATCAGTCGGACCCTCGAGCTTGGCTGTCATGCCCTCCACCTCAGCCGACTTGAGCTTCGAGAACAGCTCGTTCACCATCAGAGTGTCATATTTCTCCGACTCCACAATAGCCTCAAACTTTCCACCCCATATTGTACGATCCAAAGAGTGTAAGAGCTTGACAGCTCTATCATGATCATCGTACAGGAGCACGTCCACATTGGCCCTCATGTTGTTCACAACCACTGTGAACATCTGAAACAAGGCATCGATGGACTCACCGGGGAGATGAGTGAAGTTCTCGTACTCTCTCCGGTAGGTCGCATACATCCGTGCCTGAACCTGGGCATTCCCAACATGAGCCTCCTTCAAAGACCGACCAAATTCTACAAGCCAAGTGCTCGGTGTGCACCCGATCGAACTCGGCCGACACAAAGCACGAAACAAGTAGTCGACCGCCTTATTGTTGGCGTCGAATCCGTCCCCTCGATCCTCCGGAGCGAGAAAGTCCATCGGCCGGACATAGCCCGTGTCCACCGTGACATCCCAAAGGATCGACCCTTTCCGCGGAGAAACGCACCCATCCGCTTACTCCACATCTGGTAGTTCTTTCCATCGAAGTGTGGAGGACCCGAACCCCGTTCCCGGTACGCCATCCTTGGATCTTACACTGGTTAGAGTCAACAAAGACCCGAACCTGGCTCTGATACCACTTGAAGGACCGAAGCGGCGAACCAGAGAGGGGGGGAGTGAATGGGAGCCGATAAAAATTCTATTCAAGAATTCGGCCTATGAACCCAATTTCACTCATGCACCTCCAAACGCTTTTCTTGCCAAGTCCACGCAGCCACTGGAGTGCTACTGGACCTAGGAGCAAGACCCAACCAACTGCCTTAACACACACGCAGCGGAAACACACAAGACACGACTGCTGGTAGCCCAAACCGGTCAGGCCCAAGCATCGAAACCGGCCGCACCGCTTCTGTTGGACTTAGCCTCATGCAGGCAGGGGAAACCGGTCAGACCGGTTTGACAAACCGGTCAGACCGATTTTGTCCAGAAACTCCCCAAAAAGCCCAAATGTCTCAAGAGCCTTTCCACATCTGAACAAACGAAGCCATGGAGCAACAGAGACTTCCTTGCTCAAAAACCTTTCTCGACAGCCCACAGGGCGAAACCGGTCAGACCGGTTTGGGAAACCGGTCAGGCCGGTTTTAGCCTGGACAGTCGGGAAGAACACAGCCCGCGGGTCAACTCCCCCAAAACCAAACCTCGATCTCCCGAATCGCTCCACGGACTTGAACAAGACTTTGGGGATATTAGGAACACCTCATGAGGAGTCCATAGCCAAGTTTAATCCCACCAAAACTCGTCCAAAAAGGAGGAATCAAGGAAATCCCGCCAAGAGCACTTCCAACCCAAGAACTCAAGAAACCCCAAAATCGAGCACCTTTACTCACGGATTTGGGAGGGGAATCACAGCCCAAAGAACCACGAAGAGTTCCCACAAATTTCCCCCATCAAATCCCCAAGGAAAAGGTCCCGAAAACAACCCAAAGAGATCACCAAGAGAAGGCTCCGAAAATCACCACCAAGAATAACCGGGGAAAACACATCCAAACCTTGAGGAACCACGCCGAATCATCTATACATGAAACAAAGGTTCATACAAGGTCTAGCAAGCCGCCTGATCATCCATCCCTCTCAACAAGATCTCTCTGTGAAGCTCTCAATCTAGTCCTATAGAAAACCTAAGGAAAATAGGAAGAAAAGTGGGAAAACAAATGAGCTAGGGTTCCAAGTGTTGGCTGCCATCCTCTCACCCCTTGGGTTATATGGAGGCCAGCCGAAAGACTAAAATGCCACTAAAGCCTAAACTAAGATACACGCCCACCAAGGGCACTTTGGGAATTTGTCTTCATAGCACCATCGGACGGATGCCCGGCGACCGCACTTCGCGTAGCCTCGACGCAAGCCTTGCGATCCCGACGCGTGTCCTCCGCCTCGAAGCTTCCGGCGCCCTGTGACCCCAAACCGGTCAGACCGGTTCTCCAAACGGGTCAGGCCGGTTTTGGCCGCACGACCACGCCCGGTCTTCGGCCTCGGCTTTGTGGCTCAGCCCGAGTAACCCATTGATTTTCCGGTGAACCACCCGTCGGGCATACACCCCGGTACTCATGCAAGGAAGGAGGAAGAGTAGAATACGGACTCCTACTAGAATTCCCCCCGTACTCCTACTAGGACTCGCTCCGTGTAATCCTACTAGGACTCCGGCCTTGTAACCGACTAGGTTCCCGCCCCCTATACTATATAAAGGAGGGCCGGTACCTAGCCGATCATCCTCAATCCCTCCGGGGAACAACACCAAGCGCGAGGCGCAATACTACCCCAAACAGACGTAGGGTAGCTACTCCGCTACCCGAACCCGTATAAATCTTGTGTCTTGTGTCCTCGCGCATACCTTCGGGTTCCGGATCATGGCGATCCCCACCTTCTACCTTGCTTGCGGGTACCTCCCATGGAGGTCGAGTGGTTTAAACACCGACACCGGCGCCCACCGTGGGGCCATCGTCACGATCATCGGGTGAATTCGAAGGACCTCACGAGCAAGAATCAATCTACTACGACGGCCGCAATCGGCAACTCGCCTACTCTCCGAATCCAAGTTCCGTGCGGAATCAAATTCGAATTATTTACTTGGCGATATGCAACTCGGCACCTTCCACGGCCTTGAGTCCGAAGTCGATTCATACTCGAAGTCGAAGACCAAAGCCGGCGCAACACATGTTTCCGTCCGCAAAAGCTAACCCGCCGCACCAAGTCAAGATCGATCGGGAAAAAGCGTACGTCGTGTTGCCGACCGATTGGCAAAGATTAAAAAAATTCTTTTCCCGTATGGGAATCGAGGCTCGTGTTGCTTGTACACCAAAATCCGGAAGCACCGAAGGCCCATCAAGCACGGCTACAAGTCTACCGAGTGCGGCACAGCCGCACGCATCCGTAAAGAAAAAACAAGCATAGCACTAGTGCAGCCTCGCGCTTGTGCGTCCAAAAAAAAAAAAAGTTCAATTTGGTGGAAATCATCTACATGCACACAAGGGCTTCCCGACGGTATCAAGATCTTCGCTCAACGTACACAAGTGACGTACACGAGACCTACCTGCATCAACACGAAATTTATATCAACCTTGCCGTGCACCGCGACTACTCGTCACCCGGTCGCACGGGCTCTACGTCAACCTTGCCGTGCGCCGCGAGTACTCGTCTCTCGGCCGCGGCGGCTCTACATCGACTACACCGTACGCCGCCGCGACATCGTCTTCTCGGGTGTACGACTACTTCGACTACTATCTCGACTAGTAAACTAGTCGAGGACGGCTCCCGCGACATCGACAACTAGTCGGATCCACCTCCAACTAGTCGACTTCGGCTCCAACCGTCACGGCTCCATCACCGACCGCCATGGCTTCGTCGACTCTCGTCCACGAATCAAGCTAAGTCGCTTATTTCAATAATTATTCTTTCTTTGGCTTGCTCTCCACATACGGAACCAACGCCAAAGACTACTTCGTGTACGCCTCTCAACGGCTACACCGCGAGAGCTACACCGTGCCGGCCTATTCCTTGGGGATGTTGACGCGCCACGAGGCTTGGTGCACCAAATTAGGAGGCTCTTGCCACGACGTTTCGTGTACTGAGTGCTGGAGGCGCACAACTACACCCTGAGGAGGCACTGCGCAATCTTGCTCTCCGCCACGCGGAACAACGAGCAATCGCGCTCTCTCTTGTCGCCATGTCGACTACCTTCGTCTACCTCTTAATGGTCTCGCTCCAGTAGCACACGCCTTGATCCGCGCAAAGCCTCGGCTCTCTGTCATGCCTCCACGCCCCCAGCGGCTATGGCTAAACAGCGACCATAGAGACCGGGCGCTTAAACCGGCCTCTCTCCGTCATGCCTCCACGCCCCCAACGGCTATGGCTAAACAGGCGATCACGAGAGCGGGCGCTAAACCGCATCGAAGCTAACTACTCGACGCCTCACGACCACAACAAGAGCATGACACATGACATTTACATCTATATTCATATTTGTATTTGTCATTTGTAGATTCAATTTCTACAAAAATGCTACATAATGTACGCATCTCTACTTTCAGGTCAAGCTTCGGCGACGACTTCCGGTACGCTCCGCGTACCTCCACCGCGCGACTAGTTCCCGAACTCGGGGGCTACGCACCAAATCACTACTCGACAACAACTCGAGTAGTTTCTCGCTAGCTCTCTAGCTCGGGGGCTCAGCACCAACAACTACTCGACGTGGCTCCTACGGCTCTCTTGGCGACGAGCTTGGGGGCCGAACGCTACAAGAGTACTCGGATGATGGCTTTTGCGAACACTGAAGACCCTTGGATTGATTACCTAATCATTTCAAGGCTCGGGGTCGCTATGCTACACCCATCATTCAAATTTTTCAAGACGGAAGATTTGGAATCAAGATTGACCCTCAGCTAGAGTCTGCAACTCAACCTAAGGCTCGAGGGCTACTCCATATGGAGTGCGATTTTGCAACCGCACTTCCATATAATCTCGACTTCAATACTGATGAGCTGGACCACCTTCCAGCCTCGCGACAGTTCAAGTACTATTGAAGGCTTCTCCAAGCAATACTCGAGGACGCTCAAGAACTACTCGCAGAGCCTTCAAGACTACTCGAACTACTACTCTCGACTCCAACGTGCTCGGGGGCTTGTCGGGCATACACCCCGGGTACTCATGCAAGGAAGGAGGAAGAGTAGAAGACGGACTCCTACTAGAATTCCCCCCCGTACTCCTACTAGGACTCGCTCTCTTCGGTAATCCTACTAGGACTCCGGCCTTGTAACCGACTAGGTTCCCGCCCCCTAGACTATATAAAGGAGGGCCGGTACCTAGCCGATCATCCTCAATCCCTCCGGGAACAACACCAAGCGCGGGGCGCAATACTACCCCAAACGGACGTAGGGTAGCTACTCCGCTACCCGAACCCGTATAAATCTTGTGTCTTGTGTCCTCGCGCATACCTTCGGGTTCCGGATCATGGCGATCCCCACCTTCTACCTTGCCGCGGGTACCTCCCATGGAGGTCGAGTGGTTTAAACACCGACACCACCGCAAACCCCGCGAACTTGATGTAGCCTCCGCCAATCACCACTCATGACTTGGCTCCCATGAAGTCCCGGCTTGACCTTGGTTTTGTGGCTCAACCAAGAAACCGTCCACCGACTTCATCTTGCTGTTCTTGCCACCATGCGGCCTGCACTCAACCCCGCTGGCCACCGGGTCCCTCGAACGAAGCCTACTTGTCTTCTCCACACCTGGAGGCCTCACGGGCAACGACCTTTCGCGCTTGTTCTTCACCTGCACCAACACAAGTCAAGCCGCAACCTGCACCTGCAATACTTAGCCAAGAATCAGTCCACACAACGTTGTCAATCACTCATCACACAAGGAAGCGACCATCCACCGGTCCTCGAACCACCCATGGTCCTCAATCTCCCCCTTGATGAGTGCATTCACAACACACACATTTGGTAAATAAAGAGAAAAGGAAAACATAAAGGAAACAAAAAGAAAAACTCCAACAAGCGATCGAAAGCCGAGAAAGGCAAAGAACGAGATCACTTGAAGAAGACAAGTCTCGGACCCCTTAGGCAAGGGCAACGGCTCGACACATCCGAGACAAAAACCATGCTCAAGCAAACAACGACAAACCACCAAAGCACACAAGAGCTCCCCCCGCACATATGCAAGCTCCCCCGATCAAGTGCCAACTCGGGCACAAACCGGCCGACCGGTTCCCATAACCGGTCGAGCCGGTTCCACCAAAACCGGTCGGACCGGGTTTCCAAAACCGGTCGACCGGTTTCCAAAACCGGTCGGCCGATTTCACACGAAACGAGACCACACCCCCAAAAGCCAAAAATGCAAAAGAAATGCACAAGCTCCCCCTTGACACTTGGGATAGGTTCCAGGGATACAAAGCAACTTTTCTCAACCTTCCTTTCTCCCCCCTGTTGCCAATGCATGAATCAAGGCACAAATGCAATCTAGAGCTTCTCAAGTATACAAAATTCATCACAAGATGCTACACATGTCAAAATGAACAAGTTAGATACTCTACAGGTTCGTAATGACCTCAAC
The DNA here is from genome assembly GCA_947561735.1 of Cenchrus americanus. Lineage (NCBI taxonomy): Eukaryota > Viridiplantae > Streptophyta > Magnoliopsida > Poales > Poaceae > Cenchrus > Cenchrus americanus. The sequence continues at coordinate 203,088,991 of OX387240.1, forward strand.
TACATGATCACCGAGTTTCACAACCATTGGACAAAGCTAAAGAGGATTTGAGTAATTTTGCGAAAAGTTACTCTCTCACAAGCAAAAACCTAAACATGAACAAAGCATGTCAAAATGGCAAAGCCACACAAACTTCATGCTAGGACAACCATTCTAATCATAAGACCATCACAAACACCCACAAGCACCTCATGTCATGTCAAAGCCACCGAGCCATGTGCCTACTTCTATGTATGAGACTTCTCATTGGTAGGCATCATGCAACGGTTTAGCACCCAAAGCAAATTAAATTCAAGCACATATGACATGGGAGCATGTTTTCCAAGCATTTTACATTTCATTTTCAGATTCATAATTGGTACATGAAATGTCTTTGCGACAAAAAGGAACTTATGCCCCTCCATAAGATAAAGCAAGAGGGCTAAACATTCATGATGGCAAATGAGCCTTTGGCCCCATATGATCAATAAACTAGCTATCCAACCACAAATTAAGCATAACCAAGCCACTAAAACATGTCAAGATCATATAGAGGCATTTACACATGAGAGAGCATGTATGTGACATTTTTCAAAAGCATAGCCATCAACCATGGATATAAATCAAGATCATCAAGAGCTAAGACAAACTAACCATAGCATACCAAACTAGCTCACAAGATCATATATAGCACATCATGGTGAACAATGTATATGAGAGAAGCTTTTCCTACAAAATGCATATGATACAAAATGCATGCAATCTAAGATACAAGGATGCCTATACATCATGTTACATATGCCATGCCAAATGCAAGAAATGCACAAAGGAAACTATATGTCACACCTGTTTTTCCAAAGAAAACCAAGTGCAAGCCTATATGCATGCCAGGATCAAGTTTCATGCATATAGCCGACAAAAGTGAATAACGAAATAATATCGCGTAAGAAAAAGGAAGATTATCGAGTTTACGCTTAATCTTGGAAACGGAGGCACCAAACTTCACAAGCAATCAACCGGGAGTTGCGTACGACTAGAACCAAGAACATCTTCACAAGACTTCGCAGTAGCTTCCTCCTTCTGAGCAACATTGTTTATAGCAAGGGTGAGCACTTGTCGTACTCAGCAAGTGTGGGGAAACAATGAATGCAAAGGCTTTATAGTGGACTGGGCTATAAGCATTTAAGCAATTTTAGTTGGTCAAGTTTTATTAGCACCTGATTACTAATAAAGTATAAGTTTATACCAACCCTCAATTAAGCATAAGATAAGAGATACGCCATAAGCACATGGCAAACATAACCATAACACATATCACAATTTAAGTCCATCTTCAAGTTCAATTAATCATGTGAGGGTCCAGGCCGCTCTTGACCGTGAGCACGGCTAATCGATTAGTTTAACACTCTGCAGAGGTTGTACATCTTTACCCACAAGCAGCGTAAAAGCTCCGAAGAACTTTGGACCCAACCATGCGGTGTTTGCAAGACACCATATCACACTTCCGAGGTGTGATTGCATAGGGACGCTACATGGCATTTACAAAGGTTCCCTAGCAAGTTATGACCCACAAGGTCCGGATCAGTTAGCAAGGTATAAAGTCCCCTAGCAGGTCGATACCCCACCATAAAAGAATAACTCACCCAACCCCCGCTAGAGCGAGTCTATACCCCACGCATCGCCGATCCCTTGTCCTTACCAGGTAAGAGCATCCCAAGCTAAAGTTCCTAATTATTCAGCCAAGACCATTGCCCATTAGTTCTTGTGGTTGTCTTGTTTTCCTGGGTGGTTCTCCATGTTCCGATTAATGCACGGTGATCTTGTATTAAAAGTATCATAAAGGAACATAGAGCATAAAATGATAACCATGTTGATTATTACCAACCCGAGTTGAGCAAACTAAGCAATAGCTACCATCAATATTAATTAAAACCAGGTTCAAGATAGCAATCAAAAGAGGCTAGTCATCCTTAATAGGAACCCATCAAAATTAATGCAAGGCACATGTGATAGTGATTAATAAAGTTGTTGGGACAAAAGATCAAGGACACACTTGCCTTTAACCAAAGTAGTTGTTGCTCGAATATCTTCACCTTCACATTCTTCCAAGCTCTTGAACCACGTTCGTTCTACTCGCATCAATCATCGGGCACAAGCATACAAAGCAAACAAACAAGCATGTACTAAGAACAATACATCAATCAAATCAAAGCTTTAAAGAACGCACTTAAAGAATAGGATCGATTCTAAGGATCACCGAAGAACACAAAGTGTGCTTGGAAGGGAAAGGCTTGGTTAACTTTGAAGAGATGATTGCAGAAGATTGAGCAAGGACCGGAAAGATCACATTGAAATAGAGCTCAATTCTATTGGTTACGCAAGCGCAAGAAACAGAACTAAGCTTGAAACTATCGTAGGATCATTATCAAACAACAAGAGACTACGCTTGGCATATTTTAATTAAGAAATCATGTGAAAGAATATTTCAGAGAAATACTCTGTGTTACCATTAAACAAGTTACATTTTATTAAAGAAATCACGATAAACCTAATCATGTTTTATTTACAACATTCGAGTAGAAGTTATGTCAAATTAACAATTACTTTAAAAAGATAAGTATAAGATATCTAGACGAGTAACTTTATGTCACGTGTTCAACTAAACATATTTAATATTGAAAAGGCATTTATGATATCATTAGGCATATTAACTTTATTATAAAAACCGATGTTTAACTCTAACATCTTTTATTTAGAAAAACTAGTTATGAATAGGGATTAACCAATTACATCGTGATTAAAGAAAACCGGATTAGAACCTAATCATTTTTTATTTGTAAAAGCATTGGAATAAGAATTAGTCAAGATTAACATGCATCTTTAGTATTAAAACAAGTAACAGTGATACACATGCTAACGTACAAGTTAAGATGAAACGAACGAGAACGGCAAGAACGAACTATCAAGCGCATAAGAAACCTTAGGCTAGGAACTGGGAAGACTAGCCTACAAGGAGAACTAAGATGAAGAGAGAACAACTAGGTGGCAGAGACACTGATTCTTAGAAAGATAGCTGCACAAGGTTGGATCAAAGAACTGAAAGAGCATAGTTGTCTTACATAAAAGACAATTACGATAGGATGGCATGTACTAGGATTGGAAAGATCCGGAGCTTGAAAGAAGGCTAGCTCTACAACAGAGACACCCGAGACGGGGCTTGAGCTAACACTAGAGAGATTCGAGCTTCGGATAGACTTGATCAAAAGAGATACCTGGGGTAAAGAACGTCTAACGATTGATTTGCACATATGAGAGAGCAAGATTATAAGCTTAGGTTTATTTTAGTTAACAAAATATATGTAAGGATATTTCATAAATAAAATACCCCATGTTGGAATTAAAGTAAATTAAACTTTATTTGCAAAACCGGTGTAAAGAACTAGTCAAGTTTTATTTATAAAGATTCATATAAGAATTATTCCAATTGAACTTTTAATTTAGAAAACTAAACTATATGAAAAATCTAAACGAACTTTGTAATTCGAGTAGATCATATTGTTATTAAAACATCATGGTATTGGCATTAATCAAATTAATATTTATTATAAAAGCCGATGTAAAAGCCTAATCCAATTTTAATTAGAAAAGATGGATTAACTATTAAACAAATTAGCATTTGGTTTACGAAAACCGAGATAAAGATCTAATTAACTTTTATGTGCAAAATCATATGATAGAAACATTAATCAAATTAAATTTGCTTATAAAAAACGATATATATATATAGATCTATATTACTTTTATTTATAAAAGACATGTGTAAATAGACACTAATCAAAATTAATATTAATTTTATTTTCAGAAAACAAAACATGGTGAAAACACTCCGCTAATGTGTGCTTTACATTGTTATGGACCTAACGCAACTTGAACGGATTAAAACGGAGCTAAAACGAAAAAGATATGAGCAAAACAAGATTACGGGGACCTAGATGTGATTAACTATAGATCTCGGGGGGTAGCGAGAGGAAAACCGCAAGACACAATGAATAGTGCTTGCGAATAGATCTAAAGCTAGGGTTAGATCTGAAAAAGATGATTGACCTGGATGGTGGTGAAGATATGATAGATCTAGGGGCTTATTTAAGAAAAGTGCAAGACACATGGAAAAGTCTATGGATTTACGGAAATCATAGGGGTCTAAATGTAAAACAGCCTCGGTCTTCTTCTTCAACCTCTCGGCTAGATGCACGGGCGGCGCGGGTGGCTCCCTTCGTCGGCGATCCGAGCACCTAGGGGCTCGATCGAGTGGGGGAAAAGAAGAGGTCTAGGGGACCTCATGGGCGGGCTCACCGACGGCTTTGACAAGGAGGGCGGCGGAATTCGAAGAGGGGCGGGACCGACGTTTGGCCATGGTGGCCGGCTCGGTACTCCGCGGATTGGGGTGTTGCAATGGCTTGAGCCTCGGGTGGGGTGCACAGAGGACAGAGAGGACGAAGGGGACCTCAAGGGCGCTCACCTTGGAGGGGAAACGACGGCAAGCGGGCCGGCGGCGGACAGCTATGGCGGTCGGCCCGATCCACAAGGAGCGGCGGTGCTCCGCAGACTCCCCCCGCGACGAGAGATAGCGGAGAATATGTGGCTCGAGATCCCGGAGCTCCTGGTGGCGTCGCCTGGCTCTGGAAATCGACGAGCTCGACGAATCAAGGAAGGGGACACCGACGGCAGCGGACGGCTCGATGACGGCCGGTGGCGCAAGAGCGGCGCGACTAGGGTTCGGGTCGGCCTAGGGACGGCGGCGGCGGCTTAAAACATGGCCGGCGCACCCGTTGGCGTGCGGCCCACGCCCGGGAGGCGGCGCGGTGTGTGCAACCGGGACTCCCGCAGTCCAACGCCGCACGCGCGCAAGGTCGTGGATGACAAGGGGGCCCACCGATCGGCGTCCGTGGTGGAGGGAGGCGGAGCGGGCCATGCCGGGCCGCGATTGCTGCGCCCCCGGGCCGCCGGCCGCGGGTCGGAGGAGTTGGCCCGGAGCGGACCGGGCTGCGGCCTGCTAAAACTGAATTGCGACAGGGAGTTAAGGGGGCGGCAACAGACTTCGTCTGTTGGGCTGAAAGTAGCCACGGGCCGAAAAGGGAGAAAGAAATGAAAACAGGAAAAAGTTTCTTCTTTCTTTTTTTTAAATTTCCAGGGAATATTTTCGTGAAAGAAATAATCTAGAAATAGCTAGATAATTCCTAAAAGCCACGTAAAATATTCTAAAAAATTCCAAAAATTCTAGGAAAATTCCCAAAGATAGATTCGAGCATGAGCAATCCAAATAAAGTATTTGGTGCTCATGAAAAGATTTTAGAGCCTTCTAATAAATAGAAATAGCTCAAGAAAAATGAGAATAAATTCCAGAAAAATCCGGAAAATTCTCGGAAGGATCGGGACAACTCCTAAACGCATTTTTGAAACCTTTTGCACTCAAGAAGCACCAAGATGCATCGGCATGAATGCAACACTCACAACTTTTTATTTGATTTAGAAAATCAATCCAAGGATTTTTCCTATACTATATTCCCCGTAAAGAAAAATAAATGTTGAAATTTTTTTAAAATTATGAGAAAATTGTTATTTAATTATTCTTTCTATCCACATCCCGAAATTGGAAATTTCGTGGTGTGACACTATACATATGCTACCAAGGAGCTCCCACACACCCAACTCAAGAAATCAAACACACACCAAGTTCCCCCCGCAAACGAGTGAAAGTTGCCTGATCTAGGGGTTTGGTGAAAATATCGGCTAGTTGGTCATGTGTGGGTACATGGATCAAAGCTATCTTTTCTTTCTCTACGTTGTCTCTCAGAAAATGGTACCTTACTTCTATGTGCTTGGTTTTGGAATGGAGCACTGGGTTCTTTGCAACGCCTATGGCACTGGTGCTATCACATTGAAGTGGGACATGGGTATACTCCTCACCAAAATCACTCATGGTGTATGAAATCCAAAGGAGCTGAGAGCAACAACTAGCGAATGGCAATATACTCGGCCTCGGTAGTGGATTGAGCAACACTCGATTGTTTGCGTAAAGACCAAGACACCAAAGAAGAACCCAAAACTCGGCAAGAGTGGACTTCCTATCCAACCGACACCCAGCGAAATACGTGTCCGAAAAACCATGAAGCGCCAAAGAAGAGGACGCGAGTACCAAAGGCCGAAGTCGGGAGTGTGACGCAAGTACCCGAAAATTCGCTTCACCGCTTGCCGATGCGAAGTCCTCGGAGACACTTGAAAACGAGCGCACAGACACACCGAGAACTGTATGTCCGGCCTCGTCGCCGTCAAGTAGAGGAGTGACCCGATCATGCTCCGGTACTCCTTCTGGTCCACGTGTTCACCTTCCTCGTCCGCATCAAGAGCTGTAGTCGTACTCATAGGCGCCGTCATAGCTGTAGTCGTACTCATCACATCGGGCGAACCGTCGAAGCTTACGTAGATGATATAGTCGTAAAAACCAGGAAGGCGGACGACCTGGTCAACGACCTGCGCGTGGCATTCGATTGCCTGCGAGTCAACGGGGTGATGCTGAACCCCGGGAAGTGCGTCTTCGGAGTGCCGCAAGGCATGCTGCTAGGGTACATCGTCTCCCAGTGGGGAATCGAGCCCAACCCCTAGAAGGTCATATCCCTCGAACGGATGGGCCTCTGTACCTCTACGTCGCCGCAATCACTCAGGTGGTCAGCACCGTCATCGTGGTGGAGCGCACAGAGGAGGGACACGCCCTACCAGTCCAATGCCCTGTATACTACATCAGCATGGTGCTGTCCGAGACCAAGGCGCGTTACCCGCAGATCCAAAAGCTGCTCTACGCGGTGGTGCTCGCACGGCGCAAGCTTCGCCACTACTTCGAGGCCCATCCGGTCACGGTGGTCTCCTCCTTTCCGTTGGGGGAGATTATCCGAAACCCGGACGCGGTGGGCAGGATCGCCAAGTGGTCGGTGGAGTTAATGGGCGAAACGCTTGCCTATGCGCCGTGCAAAGCGATCAAGTCCCAGATCTTGGCAGATTTCGTCGCCGAATGGACGGACACACAGCTGCCGCCGCCGCAAATCCAGGCCGAGTGCTGGACTCTCTACTTCGACGGGTCGGTGATGAAAATGGGGGCAGGCGCGGGCCTGCTCTTCATCTCACCCCTCGGGGAGCACATGAGGTACGCGGTGCGCCTGCATTTCCCCGCGTCAAACAACATGGCAGAGTACGAGGCCCTTCTCTGCGGCCTCAGAATCGCCATCGAGGTGGGCATCAAGCGCCTCGACGTTAGGGGAGACTCGCAGCTCGTGATCGACCAGGTCATGAAGAACGCGAGCTGTCACGACGACAAGATGGAAGCATACTGCAATGCCGTGCGGGCCCTCGAAGACAAGTTCTACGGCATAGAGCTTAATCATGTGCCCCGCCGGTACAACGAGGAGGAAGAGCTCGCCGAAATCACGTCAGGGCGAATCACCGTTCCCCCGAACGTTTTTGCGCGGGATGTCTCCAGGCCGTCCGTCAACCTCGAGCCGACACCCTCGAGCCAGGAGGAACCCTCGGGGGCTCCCTCGGACCCAACAGGCGCAGAGCCTATGGACGAGGACCCCTCGAACGAGGTGTTTGTACTCTCCCTGCTCGAGGGGTATGGCGCGGGGCCGAAGCTATGGGCCACGCGGAGGACTGGCGAGACAAATACATTGCCTGGATGGACCGAGGGGAGCTTCCCCCGGACCGATCCGAGGCCAGGCGCATCGCCAGGATGGCCAAGTCATTCGCCCTCGTCGATGGCGAGCTGTACAAGCGCGCCGCGTCAGGTGTCTTGCAGCGATGCGTGTCCATCCCTTAGGGGCGCGAGCTCCTTCGAGACATTCACGCAAGCGTATGCGGCCACCACGTAGCGCCACGCACCCTCGTGGGCAACGCGTTCCGCTAGGGCTTCTACTGGCCCACTGCGGTCGCAGCGAGATCGTGCGCACCTGCGAAGGGTGCCAGTTTTACGCCCGCAAAACTAACCTCCCCGCGTACGCTCTCCAGACAATCCCCATCACATGGCCCTTTGCCGTGTAGGGGCTAGACATTGTCGGGCCCTTGCGAAAGCGCCCGGGGGCTACACCCATCTGCTGGTTGCCATCGACAAGTTTTCCAAGTGGGTTGAGGTGCGCCCGATCACAAATCTCAGGGCAGAGCAGGTCATGATGTTCTTCACCGACATCATCTACCGTTTCAGGGTGCCTAACTCCATCATCACCGACAACGGGTCCCAATTCACTGGCAGAAAGTTCCTGGAGTTCTGCGACAAGTTTCACATCCGAGTGATTGGGCGGCCGTGGTGCACCCACAGACCAATGGTCAGGTGGAGCGCGCCAACGACATGATCTTACAAGGTTTAAAGCCCAGGATTTTCGACAGACTGAACAAATCCGGCCGAAAATGGCTCCAGGAGCTACCAGTGGTCGTGTGGAGCCTCAGAACCACCCCGAGCAGGGCCACGGGATTCACCCCGTTCTTCCTAGTCTATGGCGTGAAGGCTATCCTCCCCACGGACCTAGAATACAGGTCGCCCAGAGTCCGGGGCTACGACGAGGGCACCAACCAGCGAGCCCGTGAGGACTCGCTGGACCAACTAGACGAGACCCGCATCGTGGCCCTGATGCACTCGGTAAGGTACCAGCAGGCTCTGAGGCGCTACCAGGCCCGGAAGATACGATGCCGAGACTTCAACGAAGGGGACCTAGTCCTAAGACTGCGCCAAGACAATCGAGGCCGCCACAAGTTATCGCCCCCGTGGGAGGGACCCTAAGTCGTAGTCAAAGTGCTCAAGCCCGGCACCTACAAGCTGGCCAACGAAGATGGTGAAGAACTCACCAACGCTTGGAACATCCAACGGCTACGTCGCTTCTACCCTTAGGAAGGATTTCCAAGTTCTTTTTGTTATTTACGTACCCAACACCCAAGTTGGTTCTACGAATGTAAATTTTCACCAAGATGAATAAAGTCAAAGGGCGACTCGGCTTTCCCCAGAAAACCAAGCCACCCTTGGGAGCTACTGCGGGGGGCATCCCCCCCCCAAAAAAAATGGTCCAATTTTTTCGCAAAAACCGTCGCAAATGTACCAAGTACGCCTCGACCCAAGTTCTGGGTGAACTTACGCGGGACGCGAGCGGCTAAAGGGTGAAGAAGAGCGAGTCGGGGATAGCCTACGCCTCCGGCAGGATACGACCCTTCCCCTCGCCGCTTCGCCTGCAAGCTACTCGTGCAAACGAATCTTTCCCAGCCATGGTTCACCTAAGAAAACTAGGAGGCAGAACAATACAATTGCCGGAGTAAAAAGCATGCTTCAATTTACAAACATCTAAATGTTTCAAATAAGTAATTGTTTATTACATAGCCACATGGCTCGAATGCTAATATTTGAAACGACAAGGGCATGAGTGCCTAGTGATCTTCACGCTTGAGGGTCGCCCGCCGCGGGAGCATCCGGGAACAGGAAGTCTGTGAAGTCCTCGGCGAGGACGTCGGCAGCAGGAGCGGCGAGCGCGTCCGCGCGGTTCATCGCCACCTCGTTGTCAACGCCGACCGGGACAACGTAGCCCATAGAGACGGCTTCGAGGTTGACCTGATAGTGGGCGGCCACCACACAAAGCGCCTTCTGGACGCCCAGGTGAAGGGCGCGGCGCATGCGCCGGGTGACGTGCCCACCAAGGGCGCGGAGGCGGCTCGCCATCGAACTCCCGACTTGTGCCTCGCCCTCCTCGACTTTCTAGCAGGCCTCGAGGGCGGCAGCCCGCAGCTCTTCCAACTCCTGTTGCGAGGAGTTGTAGGCCGTCTGCACAGCCTGAGCTTGGGTCGTCGAGTTCCCCAGGGCGGTCCGCAAGCCTGCAAATCATAAACGAAAAACAAAAGTTGGGAGCGGATCCCAAACAAGTCGAACGGACAAGCGGAGGACAGGCGAATGCTAACTCACCTTCGACCTGCTTCTTCTTCGCCTTGAGGGCCTCGCGTGCGTCCTCAGCCTCCTGCTGTAGGCTGCGAACCATGGCCTCCTACTCCTCGAGGGACTGGCGCAGGTCCTTGTGCGAGACGCTGAGTTGGGTCAGCCCCTAGTTGAGCCGCGAGATTTCTTCGTCCCGCTGCTTTAGGGTCGCCTGCGCCCCCTCGAGTGTGGCGCGCTCTTGCTGGAGTTGGCCCTGGGCCTCTTCCCGCGCAAGGCACTCACGCTCGAGGGCGGCCCGAGCCTCAATGAGGGCGGCTCGCTCCTGCTGAATCTGAGCGCCCGCATGTTGGCGCGCATCCCGCTCCCATTGGAGCCGCTCTTCCGTCGAGGCGAGGGAAGCGGCCTTGTCAGCCAGGCTGGTCCTCAATAGCTCGGCCTCCTTAGCTTTCTCCTTGGCCTGGCTCTGCCAGGACCGCGCCCCCTCGAGGGTGGCGCGGTCTTGCTGAAGCTAAGCTCGGGCGGAAGCCAGCTCCCTCTCGAATTCCGCCGCCGCACCATGCACCGTGGCCGCATCCTCACGCGCCTTACGCAGCGCCTCGTCCCGCTCCAGGAGCGCCACCCGCACCTTCGAGACTGCGGAGACATCTTCCGCAGCCTAGGCGTCCCCCTCCTGGAGCTCGTCCTGCATAGCGCGCAGCCGGTACTCCAGCCACCTGCTGTCGGTTCGCATGGGCTTCGACGAGAGCGTCCTGAGCGTCATATTGGTCCCGATACCAGTCGCGCTCGGAGCTCAGCTGATTGAGGCGGTTGTACCTTTCTCGAGCACGACCCTCAAGCTCCTGTCGACGATGAACGAGACGCGGGAAAAGGCAAGATCAGAAGAACGCACGGGCGCGAAAGCGGTAAGAGAGAATCTCGAGTTCGACAACGAAAGCACGAACCTTGAAGATCTGCCACGTAGGAACAGCGTGGATCCGTAGGGCCTCGTTCAACGTGTTGTTGAGCGAGGCCCCATGGTCTCAAAATTCGCCTGCTCGGCCTGGGCCTCGTTGAAGTAGGCTGGCGGCACGCCGGTGGCTCCCGCTCCTGCTCGAGGCCCGCCACAGCGGTATTTGGGGCGGGGAGGCCGGCGCGTGACGACGAAGCCTCGGCGCCGTGTGTTGACCGCCGTGGCACCACACGGTAGTCTTCCCTCACTACCCCGGTACCCCCGTCTTGGGTTTGGGGGCGGCGCGGGCCGCTCCTCCCACCGACCCCCATCCCGGCGGCGGGGCATCGTCGTCGTGGACCCGCACCACGACCACCCGGTTGACCGCGGCGGGGATAGGCTCCGGGAGGAACCGCCGGCGCGGCGGTCGCCGCCACCGTGGTTGCCACCGCGACCGCCACCTCCTCCGCCGCGACCCCGCGGCCTCGCCCGCACCGCGTGGTGGCCCGCTCGCCGCCACAGCACCCTCTACTGCCCTCGACGCCCTCGACGAGCGCCGCCTCATGGGCACGGACGTGCCTGACCTCAGCACCATAGCGGGCGCAAGGTCGGGGACGATCGGTGCCGCCTTGTCGACACGAAGACAGGAGTTTGAGCTCCAACCCTTCGAAACCCGAGCGTCTGGAGAAGCGAATGCTTACCTCAAGGTGGAGAAGCCCCGCTTTCTCTTCCTCGAGGGCTCGGTGGATGTTGTGGCGGCGGCTGGCATCGCCGCTACAGCACTCCCGGACGCCTCCACGGCGCGCGCCGGCGCCTCTACTGCGCGCGCCACCTCTTCCATAGACCGCCTGGCGGTGGGCACTTCCACGCCCGCCCCAGGCACTTGTCCCTCTGCCACCTCCGCGGCTCTCGGTGAGGGGGCGCAGGCTCCCACCACTCAGGGGGCCTGCCCCCGTCACTTTCTTCCTCCTCTCCCTCCCCCGACGACGAGTACTCCGAGGCCGCCGGAGGGGAGAGTCCTTGCAACTCGCGCAGCTAGTATTCTTCGTCCCTCTGTTCCCGGCGCACACGCCGCCGGATCCTTCGCTCCTTTTTGCGCGCCACTCGCTCCTATTCCCGCCGCTGCGCCGCGCGCGCGCTCGGGCTTGGGGAGTGGGCGGGTCGGGCCGCGCGACGTTCACGACCACTCTCTGCTGAGAAGAGTGAAGCGTCAGAGTCACGGCGGTGCGCCACGGAGGAATAAAGGAAAAGGGAGAAACTTACTCACCGGCGGGGCATCGGGGAGCATAACGAACGACCAGAGGTCGTCATCGCTATGCCTGACGGCCTTGAGGCTGATGGTGTGCCTCGCCCTCATGGCCGCGTACTCCCGGGGGAAGCGGTCGTGTACCAACCGCGAGCGCGCCAGTGACACGGGGTTGGCCGTCTCGCCCATCTTGTAGATACGGAGCTCCCTCTCCATGAGGGGGATGATCCGCTGGTGGTGGAGGTTCGTGAGGACCAAAGCCGCGCCCAGCCCAGCATCCGCCAGGCTCTTCAACGCGGTCAGGAGCGAGTCCAGCCGTGCCTGGTGCGAGTGCGGGGACACGCCGTGGAACCAGGAGTCGGCCTTCTCCTTCAACACCTTACCGGTATAGGGGGGAGGCCGGCGCCGTCGTTGCGGAGGTAGAACCACCCCCGCTCCCACTCCGCATTGTTGGAAGTCATCGTGCAGGGAATGTAAAATTCCCTGCGCGACTCCCGCAGCGAAATCGTCATGCCGTCGGCGCGCACCCGTGGCTCAGGCGTGGTGTGCGTGTGCAGCTCCGTGCGGAAGAGGTGAGCCCAGAGATCCCAGTTCGCTAGGATCCCCAGGAATCCCTCGTAGACACCGACGAAGCTGGCCGCCTGCGAGATCGCATTAGGCGCGAAGTTGTGCAGCTCCACCCCGTAGTGGTGACACAATCCATGCATGAAGCGGCTCGCCGGTGCCGTGAAGCCGCGCTTGTGGTGGCGAATGAAGCTGACGACGTAGCCGTACGGTGAGTTGGCCTCCCGATCCGTCGTCGGCGGGACTATCCACGCCGTGGGCTGCCCGTCCACATTCGGTGCAAGTTGCTACCGTTCACAAGCTCGCTCAACGCAAGCCTCGTCACCGTCGAGCGGCTCCATGGCAGCGGGTCCAGCATGGTGATCGACTGCGGGGGAGCCATTTCGATCGGTGAAGGAGCGCGGGGACGAGGCGAACACTAGGCGAAAACGAAAGGGCGCGACGCTCTAGAGCAGAAGCAAGGAGCAAGGACGACGGGCGCTAAGTGTTGAGGTAAAGGACTCCCCTTCCTTCCCCTTGGATTTATACATCCATGGGAGCCACGCTCCCCGAACCGCGCGCACCGCGCGCATTAGCTGCAGGTGACAGCACCCGTCACTGACGAGCGGGCCCCACCACGACCGGAACGGCCGGGCGCACACACGCGCGCGATCATTGCGGCACGACAACCGAAGAGCCGCGGCGGGCCGTCATGTCCGCCGCCCACGTCGCCCACTACGCGCGCGGCTGCGTTGCCCGAAAAGGTGTGCCCGCAGCGCACGTCCACGGCCACGACTGTGGGCATTAAAACGGCATGGCTCCTTACCGCGTAAGCGAAGCCCTCGAATGGCCCGAGCGCAGTGCTTGCGAAATCCGACCCTCGAAGGGTGCGATTACTGACCGGTGGTCTCGAAGCCCGCTCAGCAAGAGCGGGCGCCACAGGTGCCCTCGATTCAAGAGGATTACTGATCAGCAACTCGTGGACCGACTCAACCGCGAGCACACGAGTCCTGTAGATGTGGAAAAGATGGGGGCACCCAGTTGCCACCCCACCACGGCCCTACTAATCAGGGGTTCGAAGCCTGGCCCTCGAAGGGTTCGAATAGGCACCCCAGATCAACGGAGTCAGAGGTGACGAGGGCGCGCGCGTTCGAGCCTATCCTCGAGCTCACTAGCTCGAGGGCGCCCCACAAGTCATGTTCAAGAGCCAGCGAGGGCAGCTAGTCGAGGGATCCTATCGAGGGAGAGCATCCTCGCCCTCAGCCCCTAGCGAACGGGACCGAGCCCTGCCTAGCAAACCCACGCAAGTGCTTTCATGGACGAGTCTCCAGACCATGAGCCTACCCCTATCGAATGGGTCATGGGCGTCCACTTGAATCGCCTGATAACAGCTCGATGAGAAATCCGCAATTCGTGACCCGCTCGATGGGGGTGGCGGAAACCTCACCCTCCGTCTCGCGGAGGGACAACGAGGGAACGTACAAACTAGTTGGAGAGCCCGCCCTGATCGCCTCGAACGGGCCCAGGCTCGGGGGCTCGACGCATGGCTACACCTCCTGGGGTGCACCGAACGCAGACGATGCCAGATACGTGCGCGTGGCACCGCCGAATCCGGCTGAAATATCACCGATGCCGGCTGAAACTAACACCCCGCACACCGGCGGATCCTGTGAAAAAACCTTGCAGGAGCACCCACACTCCTGCAAGGCTTCGAAGGCTAGACCCGCGGGTCCGCTAGCGCGGCCCCACGGAATAGCACCAGCAACCAGGGGGAAGAACGTCCCATCAGCAAGCGTCAGCATCTGCGGGATCCTAACGGACACACCCACAGATGCTCAGGGGCTACTGTCGGGGACATCCATAAGGGTCCCCTAAACAACTAGGGGAAACCCACTTACCTTCGTAAAAAATAGAACATGAACGAACCTCACAACACACGTAAGATAAACTCACGGGCCTGGGCCCACCAGACAGGCGGCCTGGCCACCCTCGAGCGGAACTCCGCTTTGCTTGAGGGTGGCGGTGACGCACTGGTAAAAGCTTCGCCTCGCTCGAGGGCCGGTCGCCCCCTCGGGTGAGGTTCCGCCTCACTCAAGGGTTGGGCACCCCTTCGACCAGGGTTCCGCCTCGCTCGAGGGATGGACGCACCCTCGAGCGAGGTCCTGTCTCGGTCGAGAGCCGGGCGCCCCCTCGAGCGGATTTCCGTCTCGCTTGAGGGTATCACGGGCCAACCGCCTCCATACTTGTTCCCCCGATAGGGGGATTTAATGCACTGGCATTCGCAGGCGCCCGGGTCAAAGACGAATCCATGCCACGACGCGCCTGGGAATCACGCCCCGGCACTGCTCCGCCAACTCCCCCGGCGAGGCCAGCCCCGCCACTGTGTGACGCTGTGCGGCATGGCCATCAACAAACCTGTGGCACTGTGCCACCCACTCCCGTACGGCCGACGCGCCGCACCCTAGAAAAAGGACGGCGGAGCCCTCGAAGGGAAGACGAACGACTACGCCGCGCCCGCGCAAGGACAACGCTGTGACGTCGGGCCGGCGAGACCAGTCACCTCCGTCGCCATCGGCCCTGTGCGACCATCCCCGCCGTCCCCAACACCATCCCGGTCACTGCATCACCATCCCCGACGCTGTGGGAGCGTGCGGTGACAGGACGCCGCCACACCAGCTATTGTGCCTCGTACAGCTTCACGTAAACGGCACCCTCGAGTCCTCACACGGGCGGCCACCGAACAGGCGAACCCTACGCCGCCACCCTCGAAGCCGCTCCTGGACGTGCACAGGACGCGCCATGACGCCCTGCTAGATGCGAGATTTGTCAGGAGGGTCGTATACTCCACGACGTTGTACACCATGCCTCTACACGTAGATGAAATAGTGCGGCACGCTTGTAAACTATCGCCTCCTTGGCCTATAAAAGGAGGGGCAGTCCCCTAGTCGCAGGGGACGACGGACAGTGATCACTTGCACGCTTTCCGCCTTCACCACGATATTGGCACTTGCCTCAATCAGTACCTCTGGGACCTGGAGGCCCGGCCTCCTCTCCCGCCCCGCTTGTAGCCCCCCTCTACGAGCACCACGGTGCACGCAATATAGTGCCTCGAGTACACCCCTGCTGGATGTACGGCCCCTGGTCGGAACCAGGATAAACTCAGTGTCACTAGTTGCTTAGAACCGCCATCGAGAGATAGATCTCAGTGCTTCTTACTAGTTAGTGTCGGGACTACTTTCCGCACCGACATTATTCAACATTTGCTTGTTTAGCTCAGGTTAAGTTTTCATCATCTTCGACAGATTGATACACCGATGTGGTGTTTATTTTATTTTACAGGACCTTCCTCCGGCTTCGTCGTCGTCTGCGTCAGGTCGTTAGACCTCCCTCCGGCTCCATCATCGCCTTCGTCAGGTCATGAGACCCTCTTCTGGCTCCATCGTCGTCTTCGTCAGGTCGCCAGACATTCCTCCAGCTTCATCGTCATCTTCGACAGGTCGCTCGACCTTCCTCCGGCTTCATCGTCGTCTTCTTCAGGTCCCTAGACCTCTCTGTGGCTTCGTCATCGCTCGCTTCAGATCGCCAGACCTCCCTACAGCTTCGTCGTCGCCTCGGCCAGCCTGCTCTGGACACCCAGGATTTTACGTCAGGAATGAAGGTCTCCCTGTGGGGTGCGCGCCTAATGGCCCTGCCAAGTTCTTCTAGGTGCTTGGGCGCTACTAATTTGAGACCTTCCTAAGGTCGGCATGCCTCGAGTGGCCTTGTCAGACTCCTTGCAGCAATACAAGATATCTGGGTGTCTCTACACTCCATAAGTTCGAGATTAACATCACTTTGCCAAGCTTCATCATTGATACTTCAGCTACGACGTCATCGACGACTCTTTCATTTGACGCACCTTTCAAGATCCTATCGGGTATCCTCGGATACTGGACATCGTTGATTTGAGGCCTCTTCGAGGTCGGCACGCCTACAAGGCCTCCCTAAGGTCGGCCCTGCCAGACTCCTTGCAGCTATGCTAGGAGATCTGGGTGTCTCTACACTTCGCTCGATCAAGTCCATGACTCAGTTTTCTTCTCTTCTTTGAGCATCAAACCAGCCATGCTGCCTGCTTCAATGCTCGGGGACTACTCTATGAGTGCGTCTTCAACGCCCTCTTGTTTTCCTCGTCGTACCGACCTGTCGGGAAACCTGTTTCTCATCATGTCGTTACTCGACCCACTTTTTCTTCTCTTCTTCTTTTTTGGACCATCATACCGGCCATCCTGCCCGCCACGATACTCGAATACTACTCATGAGTGCATCTTCGATGCCCTCTGAATTTTTTCATCGTCATTTCAATCTATTGGAAGCCCGCCTCCTATAGGTCCTCACTCGACCTCTCTTCGTTCGGCAAGACTTCAAACAGGTCGGCTGCTAAGCTGATTTGTTCTTTTTTCTTTTGGACCTATGTGCATGCTACTCGACCTGTCAATAGCTCTACGACTTCGTCATAACCTTTCTAAGGTAGCTGCGCCTACACCTCGCTCGGGGGCTTGTGAGACATGGGTACCCCTGGGTCCCACCGACCAGGCTCACGGCCATCCTCGACAAGTAGGTCCGGCCTACTAGAAGACCCGCCGACCTGTCAGTGGGCTCAACCGACCTAGTTGGCGGCCCACACGACCTCCTGATGACCTTCCAGAAGATTCCCCGGACGACCTTGTCCAGACAAGAAGACAACTTGGCGCGCAAGACAAGGCAGTCCAGACGGATTAAGGCAGCTCGTATAAGCTTTCCATGTTGTAATTGACTAGACATAGGTTTCCCTGTTGTAACCGATTTGGACTCAGGTCCACCGACCTTGTCCGTCGCCCAATATAAGGTAGGAAAGAGTGTCCTCCCGGGGACAGGTCGCCATGTAATCTCGCAACGCCAGCAATACAAACCGAAGAATTGGACGTAGGGTTTTACTCTCCGGAGGCCCAAACCAATATAAAATCGCCTTGTCCTTGTGTCTCGTCGTAATTCCTATGTGCTACACTAGCATAACAATCGCGTTCTTAGCTCCCGATCTCCTCGCTGAACAACTAAACCACAGGGATTAACACCCCCCGTGGGCTGTCTAGATCTCACCATCTAACACCACCCTTTCAGGCAAACAAAACCAAAAGTCAGGTGTCACTAGATCAAACATCCTACACAAAAAAACCTCCACAGCAAAGAGAAACCAGCTGTACTCAAAAGAAGAGAAGGTGGGTGTGGGGGTGGAGTATAGCTCAACAGTCAACCCCCTACTATCCATGCAGACCATCATGTACTGCAAGAACTACATGAAGTAGTTCTTGGCTAAGAAGGTACAAAGCTAAAGGGTCCTATGGGCATCACTCATGTTCACAAAGCTCCTTCCTTGGGCCTTGTTGTCCAGGAGAAAGGTGTAGGCAACAATAAGGGCCTCCTGAGAGAAGCTAGGCATCTCCATCACAACAAGGTAAAGATTGGCATCAACATGGGCAAGTCTAGTCTCTCTAAGAGCATTAGCCATATTGTTGACAGCATCAGACATGTTGGTCAACATCAATATCTCTTCCTTAGTGAAATTTCCCTCTTCCTCTTCCCACTAGCAGTAGATGGGACTACTTTTGTGGCCTTGCTACCCTCAACAGTTGCAGTGGGAGCTTTTTGGGTTGGGGTCAATGGAGGACCTTCAACCTTGATAGGTGCACTGTCAGTCTGGTTCTGCCCTAAGGCTTCACCAGACCCAAGTGCATACCTACCAGTGGCCAAAGCATTCCCAAACATGGCCTCCATCTCTGTGTAGAACCTAATTGGGGTGTTTAGGTATTCAGCATCTTTAGGATGGTCTTGCAGTTTGGGTCATAGGTAGGTTTAGATAGTTAATTGTACAAAAAAGGTAGGTACACAGGTTTAGACAAGTTTCTACCTTGCAGTGGCCAAGGTAGTGGTCATTGTCTAGCATGATAGCATTTGTGGTCTCATCCTAAAGAGCAGCACTGAGATCCTTCAGTTTGTTCACCTTAACCCACTTCTGCTTCCATTTCGTCAAGTGATTGTACACTTGAGTTGTGGTCACAACCTCCCCACACCAGTCCTTAAGGGCTTTGGCCACATCGTTTACATCTTTGTCCTTCAAGACCTTGTCAGGCCTGCTACCATCAGTAACCAGGGCAGCCATCCTCCTAAGAACAAAACGAGAGGTGTTGTTTGTCCACTTCATAGTGGTTTGAGGACCGGTGGATGGTCGCTTCCTTGTGTGATGAGTGATTGACAATGTTGTGTGGACTGATTCTTGGCTAAGTATTGCAGGTGCAGGTTGCGACTTGACTGGTGTTGGTACAGGGGAAGAACAAGCGCGAAAGGTCATCGTCGGTTAGGCCTCTAGGTTTGGAGAAGACAAGTAGGCTTCGTTCGAGGGACCCGGTGGCCAGCGGGGTCAAGTGCGGGCCGCATGGTAGCATGAACAACAAGATGAAGTCATGGACGGTTTCTTGGTTGAGCCTCAAAACCAAGGTCGAGCCGGGACTACGTGGGAGCCGAGTCATGAGTGGCGATTGGCGGAGGCTACACCGAGTTCACTGGGTTTCCAGTGGTTCACCAGAGAACCACAGGGTTCCTTGGTTGATCCACAAAGCCAAGACCGAAGAACCGAAGACGGAGATGCAGCAGCTCTAGACCGGTCTGACTGGTGGGTACCGGTCTGACCGGTGAGGAGAACCGGTCTAACCGGTGTGCGACGGCGCAGTCCGGAATCTTCGAAGCGGAGGACACGCGTCGGGATTGCATGGCTTGCGTCGAGGCTAAGCAGGGTGCAGTCGCCGGGCATCCGTCCGATGGAGAAAATCTGAAGACTTCCAAAACCGCCCTTGAGGGGCTTGTATCCCTAGTTATTAAGTAAGGGTATTTTAGACTTTCGGTTGCCTCCATATAACCCATGAGGTGAGAGGATGGCAGCCATCTCTTGGAACCCTAGTTCATTTGCTTTCCTATTTTCCCTTCATATTTTATTAGGATTTCCATAGGACTAGCTTGAGAGCTTCATGGTGAGATTTTGTGATAGGGTTGGATGATCGAGCGGCAAGCTAGACCTTGTATGAACCTCCTTGGTATGTATAGATGATTCGGCGTGGTTCCTCAAGGCTTTGTTGTGTTGCTCCTGGTTGTTCTTGGTGGTGATTTTCGGAGCCCTCTCTTGGTGGTTTTCTTGGAGTGTTTTCGGGACCTTGCTCTTGGGGATTTGATGGGGGGAATTCGTGTGAACCCTTCGTGGTTCTTTTGCCTTTGATTCCCCTCCCAAATCCGTGAGTTAAAGGGCTCGATTTTGGGGTTTTCGGTGTTCTAGGGTTAGAGGTGTTCTTGGCGGGATTTCTTCAATTCCTCTTGATTTGGCAAGTTTTGGTGGACAAAATCGTGCCTATGGACTCCTCATGAGGTGTTCCTACTATCCCCAAAGTCTTGTTCAAGTCCGTGGAGCGATTCGGGAGATCAAAGTTTGGATTTCGAGGAGTTGACCCACGGGTGATGTTCATCCCGAGCTGCCCAGGTTACACCGTCGGCCGGTGCCCTTGACCGATCCCGGCCGGTGCGAGCCACTTGTGGGATTTGCCTCGGGTGAACTGCTTGACTCGTGTGTCTTTGGGTCTTGGTGCTGCTGGTCAGTTCTTGGTCTGTTTGGAGTTGATTTGTTAGGTTTTTGTGTAGGGTTTTCCTTCCGTGCAGGTTGTGTTTTGGGGGTGTTTTTGTTCCAGGGCCTAGAGAAGTCATTGAGGCTTTTTACGGAATGTTTGTTGTGCGGGCCGATGTAGCCACCGGCTGGCCGACCGCTCTGTCCACCGGTCGGCCCCGGTGTCACCGATCCGACGGCACGGGCCATCGGTCGGCCGGTGCGGCACGGGCGGCAAGCCGTGCAAGTTTCCGTTGTGCGTGTTGGTGTGTTTTGGCTCAGAAGGTTGTTTGTTGGTTCCTAGGTCCAGTAGCACTTCAGTTGTTGCGTGGGCTTGCGTGGGCTTGGCCAACTTGGGTAGTGAGTCGGAGACGTGTGCTGGAAGCCGTGTTCGTCTTGTTGGAGTCTCCTTCTCCTTCGAGAAGAATTTTTATCGGCTCTCATTCACTCCCCCCCCCCCTCTCCGGTTCGTCGTATCGGTCCTTCAAGCAAGCACAGGAACAACTACATCATCAAAATGGTCTACTACTGCAGCAGCAGCAGCAACACCAGCTGCCACAGGAGCATCACCAGTGATGACCTCCTCAAGCACATCAGCAACTTGGAATGTAGCCATTGAACAACTGGTACGCATACATAACAAGTAAAACAACCTGACCAATATGCATACATAACTAGTAAAACAACCAGACAAATATGCATATATAACAAGTAAAACAACCGAGACAGATATGCATATATAACAAGTCAAAGAAGTAGGCAAATGAATCAAAAACTGACATAATGAGAAAGAAATAACTTATGAAATTAGTGGTCTCAGCCTTGTTCATCTTATTATTACATCATCATAACACAAACATGAGTTCCTAGCAGGGTAGACAAACTGAATTCAATAACAAATTACATGGAACATCAAATCCTATTGTTTTCCCTTCCAGCCCACATAGAGTCAGTGATAGCATCCCTCAAAGCAGCCATGGCAATGTTGTCTTGATCAAGATGTGGAGGAGGCAAGTTAAGTGGTTCAGGAGGGTTGCCAATAAAACCATTCTCAGTTGGCACTACTTCATCAATGTCAAAGCCTAGAATCCAGTTGTGTAAAATGGCACAGGCAACAACATGGTTAACTTGTGTCTTGTACTTGTGAAAGGGCTTGTTGTCTAGGATCCTAAACCTGAGTTTAGTGCACCTATTGCCCTCTCAACAGTCACTCTAAGTGATGAGTGCCTTAGGTTGTATAGTTCTCTGCATTGGTGGGTCTGTTCCTAGACCCGTACTCAGACAAGTGATACCTCGCACCCCTGAAAGGTGGTAGGAACCCAGGCTTGCATGCATACACATCATCTACCAAGTAGTATTTACCTACAATTAAACATCTAATGTGAGGGTATGTGCCACGAGTGTTATAAAAAAACTTCATTATGTCTTGTGCAATTACCTTGTGGAACAGTGAATCCATCATCCCTATAAATGGCATCTGCCAGGATAGTTGCATCATGTGCAGACCCCTCCCATCCAGCAAGAACATAAGTGAATAGAAGGTCACAATTGACAGCAACCAAGACATTTTGTGTGGGGTCCTTTTTTCTACGCCTGAAAACTTGTTGGATGCGCCTTGGCACCCTCGCTAGGAAATGTGTGCCATCTATGAAGCCAATGCAGTCCTAAAATATGTGTAAGTGAAAGAATCATGTGACATTCAATGAATGAACCAAGCTAGACATTTACCTTGAAATATGGATACCATCTATGGCTGTCCTGGAACTTTAGATGAGTGGTAGTGTTAGGTGCCTTGATCATTTCATTCCTAAGCTCACCCACAGCATACAAAACCTGGTGGAAGTGTTTGTGCACAGTTTGGATGGCCCTCTTAAATGAATGGTGAACCACTCTAAACCATTGGTTGTGCCCTACAACATGCAAAAACATGGCTACCTGCTCCTCTATTGAAACACCATCCCTATCAATGACAAGACTCCTATCTCTAAAGGTCTTGACCAACTCAAAGAAAGGAGCTCTCTTCATCTTAATCATGGACATGCACTCAGTATCAGTGGAGTGGTAAATCATGTCAAGAGTCCTCATTCTATGCTGCTCATTGACATCTCTATATAGTGAAAGTGCAGCTGGGTCAAGCTGTGGTGTATCAGGCTCAGGGTTTTTTCTTTTCAGCCTAGTGGAAACAAAAGAAACCATAACAATAGTTAAAGCAGCCGCATGCCTACATAGCATGTCACGACTCAATGAGGGATCCATCTACAACCATGCAAATTTGAAACAAAAAACAGATCATCAGACCCTACTAGGCATCAACATGTTCATGAAATGAGTTAATAACAAAAAAGCATGGTTGCATCTTGTACTGATGACTCCCAGTGCAAAAAAGAACAACATCATCGACCAAATCTCATATAATATCAACATGGTACAACATGAATACATGCATTGGGTAGCAAATCATAACAGATCCAAAGTAGAAGCAATATCAGGTACCAAAGCACAACAGCATACAAACCAGCACGACCATCATCAACTATCGAACCCTATCCGGAGAAGGGGGAAGAGGGGAAGGGTCATTTCACCTTGGGCTCTGGGGTCATTGACCCGGAGAAGAAGCAGATCTCGAAGTAGAGGAAGCAGATCTGCAAGTAAAGGAAGCAGATCTCCGAGTAGAGGAAGCAGATCGACCTCAACTCGAAGAAGACGGGGACGGAGAAGAAGAGGAGGAGGCATATCTCGCCACCGAGTCACAGCAGCAGCCGGAGCAGCAACATGGCGAAGAACCCCCAAGGTGCGGAATGGAGGAGAAGTACTATAACATACTTGAAATTGTTTGATTACAAAAATGAGGATTTCAAAATTTTTGCTTTGTAATTGAGTGCTCATGAAATTTTATAAGGATGTATTCTTATCCTTCCCCTTAAGATCCTAGATGTAATTTGGAATCAAATAATAATCTTAGGACTTATAAAATGTTAGTGTGGGAAGTTGGAGTTTATTTGGTTTTTACTTGAATCTTGTTGAGTGGGATTCAAATTTTAATCATATCTTGAATAGGAAATAGGAGTTTTAAATAGGAAAACCACCCAAACCTATCTTGGGCCAACAACCTGGTGTTCGGCCCGCTTCACCCTTTCAGTCGATGCGTGACCCACCAGCCGGCCGCCAACCCGTCGGCCGCTTCTCACCGCGTTGGAGCCGCTGACGAGCGGGCCCCATGTCGTATGGACCTCCCTGGCCCACTACCTCGGTGGGTACCAGGACCGACTACTCAGTGGGCACCTGGGACTACTCGACTTGGGTCGCACGACACCTGATGGCGTGGGGTGCAAGGACTACGGTGGAGAAGTACTCGGATATGAAGCTATGCATGTCCTGTACCATGTAGAGTACTCTTAGACGTACACGACTAGTACTCTCTCCCTTGATCGACTTGTAACCCTGCCTCCCGGGCTATATAAGGCGAGGCAGGGACCTTTACCTCGCTCATACTCATCATCTTGTAAACACACCCAATGAATCTAGAGCTACGCAGCATACAGGACATAGGGTTTTACGCACCTCGCGGCCAGAACCTGTCTAAATTGTGTGCCACGTGTCTCTTCCTTCGAGTTACCGATCTCGACGAGGCCACATTCATCTACCTCGGGTACTCCCCTTGGTAGGTTGCCAGTCTACAACACCGACAGCTGGCGCGCCAGGTAGGGGATCTCGCTGAAGATCTCATGGCGAACTCGACGGCTTCAATCTTCATCGAGCCAACCGTCGCCTTCAACCGCGGTGACACCTTTGTCTTCGGGTCCTGGGTTTGCACCGCTGACGGCGTCGGATCTTTCCAACGCCGCCTCACCATGACACCCAACTCGAGGACCGGGCTCGTGACACTTCCCGAGGTGATCACGGGTGATCTCACCGGAAAATTCGGCGAAATTTCACTCTTCAACCAGCACGCTGACTTCGAGTCTGGATCCACCTCCAACTCGAACTCGACGTCCCCGTGGGTCACTGCATGCGAGTCGGCTATTGAGCCATCATGTGTTGACGCCCCACTCCATGAGCACTTCTCGTTTGGTTTCTGCAATGCTAGCAGAGCTCACGCAGAAGCTCTCGTTGCGTGTCGGGCCGGCAAGGAGATCGTCTCCGACTACGCCTCGGACTCCAACCCCGGCTCTGGCTACTACTCGGACTCCTCCTACGAGTTCGACTTCGGGTCGGATCCTGATGAGCCCGAGTCCGAGAACCCCACGACTAAGCAACCGCTGTCAGGACCAGCCACCGGCCTGATTATAACATCTACACCCGCCGACAGATTCGTCTACTGGCCAGACTGCAAACCCACATACGGGAACTCATGCTACGTCACCTACCTCGACTCGCTTCCCTTTCAGGAGGGAACGCTCCTAGATCCAATATAGGAGCATACTCCAACCGAGGTGGCGAGTACCGACTCTAGCCTCGGTACCCCTGATCACCAAGTCTTCATGGCTGTTGGCGAGACGCCAGGACCTTCAGGTACTTGGCCCGATCGCTACTTCGAAGACATATCCGCAGACGAGTTGTCTGCCAATGCACCTGCTGATGAAACCAACGACGACAAGAATGCCTGACGTGAGCGCAATGGGAAGCGCAATGAACGCGTCTCTGGGAATCCCTCCCTGTACGGAATCTCGCAGAGGCTCTGGATCAAGTCGCCAACCGGGTGCACCCTACCCCCGAATAATGCCCCATGTCTATCTCTACGATAGCACGTCAGGCTATGGGGATACGTGAGGGTGAAGTTATCGCCAAGCTCGCGGAAGACGCCTACTTCATGAGAGTTGACAACAGAGTCACTCAAGCGCCTCCCCCCCAGAACTCGCGAACACGAGAACCATGAAGCTACAAGTCGCAGTCCAGCGGATAATGGACGCAACCGTACTCGAGGAGAACTCCCCCAGAATCCCAACCGTACCAGGGCATCAGTGGGAGGACCTTCTCAGGGTGGTAACAGTGTTGGCGGCGTCGGTGGTAGTCGCGGCGCTGCTAGTCATGGTGATGCTGGTGGCGGAGGCAGCGGCGGCGGGGGCTCCTCAAATGGGGCCGGAAGAAGAGCCGGTGGCGGAGGTGATTGGAGAGGCTGAGGACACAAAAAAGTCATGTTATCGGTGCCTCACGCGGCGGCTATGATGTCCGCCGCAGAATTGAAGAAATACGACGCAACAAGTCCTCCACAGCAAGCGACAACGACGGCTTCCCCGCCTTCTCCACTCGACTTCGCAATCTACTCCTCCCAGAGAAATTCAAACCTCTGGGGATCACCAAGTACGATGCGAAGCAAGACCCAGTCCAATGGCTCAGATGCTACGCCCTCTCCATCGAAAACACTGGTGGCAACAATGACACCAAGTGCCTCTACTTTCCCTTCTGCCTGGACCAAGCACCACTTACATGGCTCGAGTCGCTCGACAAGTACCCGATCGACAAGTGGGACCAGCTTAAAGATCAGTTCACCAGCAACTTCGCGAGTGCCATGGGATGCTCGGGTACTCGCATGGACCTGGCAATGGTGATACAGTAACAGGGCGAGACGCTACGCAAGTACATGCGGCGCTTTTTCGATAAGTGCACCACTGTAGTCCATGTCACTGACAAGGAGGTCATCGACCTTTTCCAAGACGGTCTCTATCACCGTCGCACCTTTGAAGACTTCGGTCGCCGCCGCCCGAGTTCTATAACCAAGATCAAGGACATGATCACCTCATGGGCCAACGAAGAAGACAAGGCTAACGCCAAGTACGACGCCATCCATGGCAAGAGCAAGCAAAACCCGGGCGGAAGCAACAACAACAACAGGGAACAAGGGGGTCGCAACAACAACAACTACTTGGGTCCTAATTGCAAGCACAAGCCAGACAACACAGTCGCGGCTATCCAGCGCCCTGCGAAAGACAACTCGAAGAAGACCTTTAGCGGCTTCAAAGACTTGCTGAAAGAGAAGTGCTCGTGGCATCTGGAGGGCAACCACACCACCGAGCAGTGCTACCAACTTCGGCGAGCACTCAAGGATACTCCAGACCCACGGCCTCCCCACGACAAGAAAGGCAAGAAAAAAGCCGACGAGGACAACGGCGACTTCCAAGAACCCGACAAGACTATGAACGTCCTCTTCGGCGGACTACCCACCAAACGGTCTCAAAAGGCCACCAGACGGGAAGTCTTGAACATTGAACCAGCGGTACCGACCCCTCTCAGGTGGTCGGGGGTACCCATCACCTTCTCCCGCGCGGATCAATAGACAAGCTTCTCCGAACCAGGACGTTTTCCACTCGTCCTGAAATAAGTAGTCGCAGGCTCCAAACTCAACAAGGTACTCATGGACGGTGGGAGCGGACTCAACGTCCTTTTCACCAAGACCTTGAAGAAGATGAAGCTCGACATCACTCACATGCTCACCAAGAGCACATCGCCTTTCTACGGCATCGTCCCCGGGAACGCGGCTATTCCACTGGGTTCAGTGGTCCTGCCAGTTACCTTCGGGGAAACCAGGGAGAACTACCACACCGAGTACATCAAGTTCGAGGCTGCGGACTTCGAGACTTCCTACCACACCATCCTCAGCAGACCAGCCATTGCCAAGTTCATGGAGGTACCCCACTACACGTACTTGGTACTCAAAATGCCAAGTCCTGTCGTTGTACTCTCGCTGCAAGGGGACTTGAAGATATCCTTCGACTGCGACACAGAAGCTGTGGAACTCGCAGCCACCAATCAAGTACCCAATGCAATGATGGAGATCTATGTTGCATCCAAGAAGCTTGCCCCAACCGAACTCAAGATCCCAGAGAAGACGGACACAACCAACAAGCCTCAACCCTCTGAGGAAGTGCAAGTCAAGGCGATCGACCTTGGGACACGCGACAGCTGCAAGACCACCATGATCGGGGCGGGCCTCGACCCGAAATAGGAAGACGCGCTCGTCAGCTTCCTTCAGGCTAACCGCGACATCTTCGCCTGGAAACCAGCGGACATGCCAGGGGTGCCCAGGAATCTGATCGAGCATTCACTCAATGTCGATCCTAAAGCTACCCCCAAGTGACAACACCTTCGTCGTTTTGTCGACGACCGACGGGGCGCCATCAAGAAGGAACTCGCCAAACTACTCGCGGATGGCTTCATCAGAGAAGTCTTCCATCCTGAGTGGCTCACCAACCCCGTCCTCGTTCGCAAGAAGAACACGAACGAGTGGAAGATGTGCATCGACTACACCGATATCAACAAGCACTACCCCAAGGACCCCTTCGGGTTACCGCTGATCGATCAAGTCATCGACTCCACAGCGGGCTGTGACCTGCTATGCTTCCTCGACTGCTACTACGGGTACCACCAGATCGCTATCAAGGAAAAAGACCAGGAGAAGACCGCGTTCATCACCCCGTTCGGTGCCTACTGCTACACGACAATGTCGTTCGGGTTGAAGAACGCTGGTGCTACGTACCAACAAGCTATCCAGGCTTGTTTCAAGAGACAGCTCAACAAGAACGTAGAACCCTATGTGAATGATGTGGTCGTCAAGACCCGAAACTCTGACACACTCATCGCCGATCTTGAAGAGACTTTCGCATCCCCGCGGGAGTACCGCTGGAAGCTCAACCCGAACAAGTGTGTCTTCGGCGTACCTTCGGAAAACTACTCAGCTTCATCATCAGCCAACACGGCATCAAAGCCAACCCCGAGAAGATCTCCGCCATTACCAAGATGAAAGCTCCCACTTGCATCAAAGACATGCAGAAGCTTACTGGGTGCATGGCAGCCTTGAATAGATTCATCTCGAAGATTGGAGAACGGGGACTACCCTTCTTCAAACTACTCAAGCACCAAGAGAAGTTCGTGTGGACCCCAGAGGCAGATCAAGCTCTGGCTCAGCTCAAGGACTTCCTGTCCAGACCACCAGTGCTCACAGCTCCTCACAAAAAGAAGTAGCTACTGCTCTACCTTGTTGCGACTACTCACGTGGTCAGTACTGCCATCGTCGTCGAGCGGCAAGAAGACGGCCACACCTACCCAGTCCAGCGACTAGTCTACTTCATCAGCGAGGTCCTGTTGGAATCCAAGGCACGATACCAGCTAGTGCAGAAGCTACTGTATGCAGTGCTCATCACCTCGCAGAAGCTACGACACTACTTCCAGGAGTACTTGATCACCATCGTCACCGACTACCCACTCGGCGACATTTTATGGAACCAAGATGCTACTGGAAGAATCTCCAAATGGGCAGTAGAACTCGGCGCCCTCACCATTGGCTTCAAGCCATGAACAACCATCAAGTCGCAGGCACTAGTAGACTTCATGGCGGAGTGGCGGGAAAATCAGCTACCAACTCCAACCGAGCGACCAGAGCATTGGGTGATGTACTTCAACGGCTCACTCAAGCTCGAGGGCGCGGGTGCAGGGGTACTCTTGATCTCTCCAACGGGCGAACAACTCAAGTACGTCCTGCAGATCTTCTGGAAGGTCTCAAACAACGAAGCCGAGTACAAAGCTCTACTACACGGGCTCCGTCTCACGGTATCACTAGGCATCAAGTGACTACTAGTCTACGGCGACTCCGCAGTGGTCATTAACCAAGTTAACAAGTCTTGGGATCGCAACAAGGAGAACATGGACGCCTACTGCCTAGAAGTCCGCAAGCTCAAGAACAAATTCTATGGTCTCGAGTTCCATCACATCGTCTGTGACAACAATGTTGCAGTGCACGTCCTGTCAAAGCTTGGTTCTACTCGTGCACAAGTACCAGCGGGAGTCTTCGACCACGAGCTTCACGCACCATACATCCCGGAGCCGGTGCCCACGACCACTGACCCAGCGCCTTCTCCAGCTGGTCAGGAGGTCATGATGATAGATGTGGACTGGCGACAACACTTCATTGACTACATCCGCGAGCAGAAGGTCCCCACGGACAAGAACTTGGTCGAGCAAATCATCCGCTGGGCCAAGTCCTACGTACTAGTCGGCGACAAGCTCTACAGGCAGGGTGCCACTTCTGGAGTACTCATGAAGTGCGTTCCCAGAGAAGAAGGCAAGGACATCTTGGAGGAGATCCACAAAGGCGTCTGCGGCAACCACGCGTCTTCTCGTACGCTGGTCAGCAAGGCTTTCCGACGAGCTTTCTACTGGCCCACAGCCCTGGGCGATGTTGAGGAACTCGTTAGAAGGTGCCAAGGGTTGCCGGTCTAAAACACCGACACCCCACACGTCAGTCGCCACCTCATCCCTTTCTTCTTCCTCCGTTTTCCCTTTCCCCTTCCTTCCTTTCTCACGCCACACCGTCGTCATGGAAAGAATGGTCGTGCAGCCGAGCCCGCCGCTGCCGGATGCTTCCACGCGTCCCGAGGCGCATCACACTGTCCAAGCCACCTACCCCCGCCTATATATCGCACCACCGCGGGGAGCGTCGAACCCTAGCCAACTAGAAGTTTTCTCCCCATTCCTGCTGCCTGTGCGTCAGTGCGAGGAGTGGAGGAGAAGGAGGCGGGGAGCTGACCGAGGAAGCGCCGCCCGCCACGAAGACCGGAGCCCTCCGTGAGGAGGAGCCAGACCCGCGGTAGCCGAGCACCCCTGCGACCTCTGCATCCTCGTCTTCCTTTGCTTCGAGCGGACCTTCACCGCGTCGCGCTTACCTTCGTTGACGTCTTCACCGTCGGGTCCCCCTTTGGAACGTAGGTGAGCACCGCACCCCCCAATCCTCCTGTGGCGCCTGGCCTTCAAGCCAAGGTCACATTTTGGACCTTGCGTGCTCACCGTCGCATCGCGCCGCTGCACCATTGCCGCTGGTGATGCCGGCCTTCGTGCCGTGCTGGGATGCCTTTCTTGCAGGTGTTGCAGCCGTCTCCGCCGCGCACGCAACTCGCTAGCCGTTCATCTCTCTTTTTGTTTGTTACCAGTCGCCGCCGCCGTTCCGACCGTCGTCAATGGTCTTGACGCCGCACGCGCACGCCGTCTTTTCTGTTCGCGCATCCTTGCACCCAAGCACGCGCGCCCATGTTCGCAAGGCTAGTAAAGCCCGACCCATTTCTGTTCTTTTCCCGTCCTAGCTGAGCTCGTCGGCGTTCCGCCTGCCACGAGCCGAGGCGTCGCCGTCGGGGGAACTATCTACTCGGAGGTGCGAGCGACAGATCGACTTGGTGCACGTGCACGTCTGCGCTCCCCTCTCACACGCCGCTTCGCCGGCCGTGGCCACCCCTAGCCGCGCCGCCAAGCTTGCATGCGTCCCCTGCGCGTCGAGCCGAGCTCCGGCGACGTCGCCGAGCCAAGGTTCTAGACCAAATGCTGCTCTTTTCTTCGCCAAACGAAACCCTTGTGCCACCCAAATCTCGTCGTGGGACGTGTTGTCCAGCCTTGCCACGTCGTCGCCCCCTTTGAGGCCCGACATCGAACGCCTGGTGTGCTGCCCCAAAATCTGGTGCGGCCGACCAGTCCTTGCTTTGACACACGACCGGCCGCACCGAGCCGCATCGTGCCGGATCGGCCCTGATCCCATGCGGCCGACTGCTCATGTCTTTTTCACGTGCTCCTCCACACTACCATTCGCCGCAGAAGATCCCGGCGAGATCCTTTGCGCTGCACCACACAAGCAGCCACGCAAGCTTTAGCTGGCTTATAGGCGCCCACATGGACACCATGTCTGCGCCAATAGCTGCCCTACATCCATCTACCAGCTAACTTTAAGCTCTTTAGAGCCAGCCAGTGGTCATCCTAAAGTTATTGCTATTGTGTATGTGTATTTTATTTCCAGAAAACTATTTTAACTTTGGAAAATCATAATAAATCCATTTTTGCTCCAAAAAATACAAAATCTTTTCCAGAAATTCTCTAAAATCTTAAACTCTGTGCTACGCTAGTTATTGCTCTCTTGTGGCTCTTAATTGCTGTTCTTTTGGAGTTAATCGCATTAGGACCGTTGTTTATTTTCTTTTACGTGTTGATAGGAGCAGCTGGAGCTGGGGAGCTGATCCCGGAGTATGACTACACCGACGACTATGTCGTGGACGACTACCAGACCCTAGGTTCATGCCTGACTGATTCTGAAATACCTAATAGGCATTGCAATGTAGTATGCTAGCGCTTTACTTTATATGCATGTTGATGAACCTTGCACTGCCTATTTTAATTACCCTGTCCTTGATTGTCCTACTGTATATATGTTATAAGCGCGTATATACGCTGTGCTTCGTGATGCATGTGTTGGTATGGGGATAGTGGTTCTTGGCGTGCGTGGGGAAAACGGCAGGAGAAGGCGTTTTGGGTACTTTGGCGGGGGTGAGCTCGAAACAACCGATCTGGGATCGGGGATGGGAATGCACTCCTCAGTGTACCCCCACTTTTACGATTTTTGGAGCCTAGGTGTTGGGGTTTTACTTGTGCTTGGAGGACATGAGCTCGCCCCGTTCCGAAACCGAGTGGGCCAACCGCTTCACGGGACTTTACGTACACACCACCTCGCCGAGCGTGTGGTTAGGGCCAAGTTGAGCTCGGCAAGTGCGGAACCATACCTGCTAACATGGTAGCGGGGTATCAGTGGTGGAGAGGTGGGAGAGAGACCACCCTCTCAGAGCGACTCCCGTGTGGCCACACGGGGGCATCTCACAGTTCCGGTGCAATCCCTTCTGCGGGGGGGTCGTTTTGAGGGCCGGATGCAGGATGGTATCATAACTACCGAGAGTTCACACGGTTGGATAGGCTCGGTCGGCCGTGCACCGGCCGGGTACCATTCCAGGTTGGGTACAGGTGTACACACCCTGCAGAGCTGTTCGACTATAGCTATAGCCGCGTCCTCGGTCATGGACGAGCCCAGTGGATTGTCAGTTCTCATGTTTTGGGATTTCTACCTTCCCCCTGTGGTTGAGAGTGTGGTGAGCCGTGGTTGCAGCCGGGGAGAGGAGAGTGGCTCCCTCTACCTCGCGGATCCGATTGCAATCATTGAGGTGCGAGGAGAGGAAGTTCTTGCATCGACCCTAGATGGAGGTAGGTTGTGGAGACGGGACCCTGGGTGACCAGGTGGTTCCGAGCTATGTTGAGAGCTTTGGGTTGGGAACTTGATGGAGATATCTTGTTATTTCTTTGTTGCTGCTGCATAGGAAACCCAAGCTTCTTCTTTGTCTCTTTTTCTCCTCTTTAGAAGTTAGGCCACTTAAAGCTGCATACAGTTGGTGACGTGTAGCGAACATGGCCCCATTTGCCATTTGTTCGAATTGATTTTGGTGATTCATGCTAACACAAGTAATGGGACTAACCACATTGTCTAGCATATCTTTGTAGGCCTAGGTCCCATGGATGTTACCACATGTTAACATACCATGCACAAGTTAACATACCATTCCCAAGCTAACATGTCATACCACAAGTTAACATACCATGGACATGTTAGGTTACTTACAGCAAATTTGAGGACTTAGTATATATTTTGAGGCTATAAGTAATGGCATGTTAAGTATGTTAAGTATGTTAAGATGAAGCAAAGATCCAAGTTGAAGACGCGAAGAAAAAGAAGGAAAAGGACACCGTCGGATGAACCGACGGTACCTAAATAGCAAGCGTCGGTGCAATCGTCGGACGAGTTGGTACACTGGTGAAACCCTAGGCAACATCGGATGAACCGACGGTCCATTTTCTAGTAGCGTCGGACGAGTTGCAAAGGAAGAGCAGCGAAGACAGTAGCACTGGATGATCTGACGGTCTGAGTGGGGACACCGTCGGTCTATCCGACGCTCAGTTTGATTCAAGACAGAGACGCACCAAGACGACGCCTTGGTCAAGGGGTAGCGTCGGTCTATCCGACGGTCGCATGGAAGCTAACAGAGACGACTTGGTTGTGGGGTCTTCAGCACCGGATGATCCTACGCACCGTCGGTGCATAGCGTCGGAGCAGTTGTGTCAGAGAATCTCAACGGCTATGTGACGTGGGAGGGGCACCGGATGAACCGACGCCCTGGAAAATCTAGCATCGGTTCATCCGACGCTACCATTTTCAGTGGCTGTTAGCCAACGGCTAGTTTGATGCCTTGGGCTATTTATACCCCCTCCACTCACTCATTTGAGGTTGCTGGGTTGTGTGGAAGTGCACGGGAGTTCAAGACACCTACAAGATCATATCCAATCCATCCAAGTGCTTAATTGCTCATCCTTAGACTTGCATATGCTTTGTGTATGTGCTTAGTGCTAGGCTTAGCTTAGAGCTGAGTGAGTGCAAGGTTGCGCCAACCTTTTGAGGTGATTCTTGAGTGGATCAAGTTGTACAAGGTTCGCCGGAAGCCTTGGGGCCTAAGTGCTCACCGGCAATCGTCATCGACCCTCCGGCTTGGTGTGGAGCCGCGAGGACACTTTGTGCGGGGGACATGGAGACCCCCTTCCTTGGTGGAGAAGCTCCTTAGTGGAGGCGGCATCAAGGTGACCAAGGGAGCTTGGCAAGTGCCTAAGTGGCTAGCCTTTGTGGCGAGTCAAGTGGTGCTCTTGGGAGAGACTTGGTGACCGGGAAGCAATACTCTTGTGTGAGTGCTTCAACAACGTGGACTAGGGGTGGCTTAGTGCCTACCGATACCACGGGATAAATCGCGTGTCAAGAGTTTGCTTCCTCTCATCTCCTTTACGTTTCCGCATTTACTCTATTGCAATCTTTGCTTGCCTTTACTTTCCTAGAGTAGTATCATGCTAGGATTGGCTATAGGTTGTAAACCTTGTTTTGGGATGGGAGTTTCACAGTAGAACAACCCTAATTGCACATCTAGATAGTATGTTCTAGTTTACCTTTTGTGTAAAATTAGTGAAGCCATAGGTTAAGATTTTTAGTTGCCTAATTCACCCCCTCCCCCTCTTAGGCTAACGAGCATCTGATTCCTTACATGACGTGGACCTATCCTATTCCTTGGGGATAGAGTTTGGGTGTGCAGGGTACGAGTCCAAGTACGACAACAACGCCGATGGATGGTACAACTGAGGGATGCGTCGCTTTGCTCAAGGATGCCTGTGGCGAGAAGAATAAAAGATGGAGACCCTTCTGAGATGCCAACTACCGTTGCGTAGAATTTCACTCTGATTCAGCCAAGAGGCTTGTAATGATGTACTCCATAATGGACATGTAATAAATTATGTACTATTGCTTATGTGATGCGATGTATGACTGCGTTTTACTATTTGTGAGACGTTTTGTACGCAATAGCCATCCAGGGACTATCGCAAAGGTACAGGGATTCGGATTTTCAATCTTTTGAAAATCCGGGGTTTTACAAGTACGCTGGAGGTCGCCGCCACCGCCACCCACACGAGCTCACTGCCGATCTCTCAGGAGGGAGGTGGAAGGTGAGCGGGAGGAACAAGGGTAGGCAAGGGGACCAGCCGCACTTATAGGTGTGAGGTTTCGCCGAGGGGATTGCCATTCTCGCGCGAAGGAAAGGACGGGAGATCATTTCCCCTTCCCGCGCGAGCCACCCACCGCCGCCTAGAAATCGCCCCAACATGCCGCGCGCGGCCGAGCTCGGGAGAAACGAACCCTAGCGGTGTTTCTCTGGAGCCTAGCTGCCGTCAGTTTTGACCATGGCGAGTCGGGCTCCAATGCGGGCCAAGGCCGCAAACATGAGCGGTTGCAGCCCACGAGCGCAAGGCCGGGTTGGGCCACCCTCGGAAACGCACCCTGGTTCTTCGCCAGCTAAATCACGTAAAACGAGAAAAAAACCGCTTACTGCCCGATACTAGCGACGGAGCTGGCGTAACTGCAGACCGCCTCCCTCGGCAAATCCTATATACCTTCCGGGAGGTGGGAAGGTCTGCCACCTTCCGATGTTTGAGATTCGTGCGGCTTACCAGAGCCGCACGATCTCCTTCCCTACCATCTCGCCTCCCTCCCTCCCCTCTTTCTCTCTTGCGAGCGCCGCAATGACAGGGCGGGTCGGGGTCGGTCGGCGGTAGGTTGGGTGGTGGGCGGAAGCGACCGGCGGCGAGGTCGCCGCCGGCCGCCGACGATGGTCGAGGTTGGTGGGGGTGGGGGGTCGGGCCGGCAGGAGGTTAGGGTTCGGTGTTGTCGGGTGGGGGAGGGCGGGCGAGCCGTGGGCGGAGCGGCCGGCGGCGAGGTCGCCGCCCGGCGGGGTGGTGGTGGAGGCGACGGACCTTAGGGTTAGGGTTTCCGGGTTCGGGGTTCGGGTTCGAGGGTCTCCTTGTCCGGCGGACCTAGAAGGGGGGAGTCGGAGGACCGACGGCGGTGGTGGTTCGGCCGGGGTCGGAGGCGAGGCGGCGCGGTAGCGCGGCCGGCGGCCGGGGGTCGGACGGCGGCGGGCGGTGACCGACGACGGGGGAGACGAGCGACGGTATTAGGAAGGGCGGGGGTGGAGGGAGGTCCGGTGGTGGGCGGGTGGACGGCGCGGCAGCCGCCGGCCGGGGTGGAGGAAGAAGGGGCGGAGGTAGAGGACGTCGGGGGAAGAAGGTGAGGAAGAAGATGATCCTTACATGAGCCATAAATGGGTTGAAAGTTCTCTTCTTGTCCACCTTCCGGAAGGGAGATAGGAGCCCCCGCCTCCCTCCGTCCTGATCCGGTGCGGCACCTCCTGTCTTGCCGTGCCTCTTCCTCCACCGCACGTCTTCTCTACCAGCAGCCATGGTTCGACGTGCGACATGCTAGCAGGCAGCAGCTACCAGCTGCAACGCTGTCGTGCAAGCGCAGCTGCATCTCTGCCTTGGTCCAGGCCGTTGTGGTGAGTGGTGACACAGTGGATGCGGGATTAGCAAATTTTTTCTTCCAAAAAAGCTTGCTAGTGTGTCGATTTACAATTGAGAAGTTGGAAGCCGGTGCTTTCGTTTGGAAATCCAACAGGTGAAAGCTCGAAGGAAGAACAATGAAAAGGGATAGAACTTCAGCAGTCCAGCTGGTTCTATTTGTGTTCTTGAAATTTTTGTTGTGAAATTTATGTGCTGAGAAATGTAGCTTTATGTTTGATAAATGACCACAAAGATGTAGACCACAAATATTGGTATGCACCTGTAAGCATAAAGGACTTGTACCTTGATATAATCAATTTATTAGCCAACCTATTGTATGAGTTGGCTGTGTGCATCGGCTGTAAGTGACATGGCCATTGCTTGCAGCCAGCAGACTAAATTATTGGGTTTATTAGATATATGACATTACAACTTTCGTGGTTTGGAGATATACTATTACAATTCGTCTATTCGCAAATATGCCATTACAATTCTTTCTTTGTTTGAGATCTGCCAATTTATACGTATTTGATTCCCTTGGACCTATGTGCAGACTTACATGTCTTCGTATGGACAAAATTGCCCCGCAACTCTCCACTCGCTGACTCGTGGGTAGGGTTTTTTCACCGCTAGTAACCGCTCTGGTTACCGCGGTAACCGTTGTTACCGCCGGGGTACGGTAACGGTACCGAGCGGTAGCAACCGCTACGAATTTTCAAATTTGAATTTGAATTCAAAAAAATGAAAAAATCAATAAAAATCTCCAAAAAATAGCTCATGATTTGTAGAATCTGATGGTGTCGAAAGTTTTCAAATTTGAATACATTTGGTATTTATTTCGAGGTTTAGAAGTTATAAAAAAAGAAAAAAATCATGGGCTGGCCCGTTAAGGCCCATGAAGCCCAAATGACATGGATGACCTAGAAGCAGCTCCAGCCAGTCTCCCGTGACTCCAGTCGCCCCCTCCGCAGCAAGCGCTCTCTGGTCCGCCGCCCCAGCTCGCCATCCGCGCCACCGCCGGCGGTATACCGCGCCGGTAGGTGCGGTATACCGCGCGGCAGCCGCGGTAAGCCGCCCGCGGCGGATCCGCCCACTCCCGCTCGGTCGGGGCGGCTTACCGCGCGGGAGGTGCGGTATACCACGGCGAGGCCGGCGGTATACCACGGACAGGTATGTAGTATTTTTTTTCATTTGTGTATCTTTAGGATTTAGGATTTGTGTTAGGATTTAGGTTTATTTTGGTTTAGGATTTTAGGTAGGATTTAGGATGTGAGGTAGAGGTAGAAATAGAATTGTTGCTTTAGGTAGAAATAGAATTGTTTGCCTTAGGTAGGATAATTTGTGGTAGGAATGTAGGATTTGTGGTAGGATCCAATTTTAGTTAGAATTTGTTTCAGATTTAGGTACATTTTCTTTAGGTATACAATTAAGTAAGTCTTTTGTCGGTGACCCCGATTTTTACAACATGTTAGTCGGTGAATGGCAGACAACATTGGCGTGGACGGGCCTAACTTGACAACAGTACAAGGGTGAGTTTCTTAGGACGAGAGGCTTGAATGTCATGTCCATCGCCGAGTACCACTCCGCGACCCAAATGGGGGTCTTTCCTTTCTACCATTGAACTTGTGTTGTATGAACTATTTGTATTTGAACTATCAACTCACTTATGCACGCCTAATATTATTGTATTTGGTGTAGTATTTCTATGCATAACTATAAATTATTGACTGGGGGTGGTATTTAACACTAATTTGTGCCAACATCATACCAAAATTTTCATTTCTTCCAAGCCAGAGGGCCTTTTTCATTGCACCGGTTTTAATTATTTGCCGAGCGGTATAAATCCTTACCGAGCGGTATAAATACTTTATACCGTTTGTATAGGTGATTTTGGTTTGGAATTTGAATTCGAGCGGTAAGAAGCGTTATACCATTTATACCGCTCCGGTATACCCTTACCGCTGGGTAGCGGTAAAAATATACCGGTCGGTATAAAAAACCCTTCTCGTGGGTCCTACATGTCATCTTCTTCTCCAATCCTTCTCCCATGGTGGCAGGAGGAGCTCACTGGGCAGCTTGCGGCGGCGGTCCTTCCCGAGCCATAAACCGTCGACGGGCGCCCCTGCTCTGGCCGCTGGACTGCCAAGCCCCGCTGGACGCCCATTGAGCTTCGCCTGCCACCATGGGAAAAGGATTGGAGAAGAAGATGACGTATAGGACCCACAAGTGAGCGAGTGGAGAGTAGCGGGGCATTTTTGTCCATACGAAAATAACAAAGCCTGCACATGAGTTCAAGAGCATCAAATACGTATAAAATGACAGATTTTAAGCAAAGGAAGAATTGTAATGGCATATTTACGAATAGACGAATTGTAATGGCATATCTCCGAACAACGAAAGTTGTAATGGCATATATCTAATAAACCCTAAATTATTAGTCTTGCTCTAAACCACATGGAAAAAGTTCAGGCCCAGTTTATTGTTTGGCCTTTGCATAGGCCAAGCCTAAAAGGCCGAAACTCGACCGTGCATGTTCAGCTGGTCCTCCTAAATCAAGCCAATGGGCCTACAATGATTATATAGTCACCACCCTTTTACCCGCGCGACAGTATTCAGCATGCATGCATTTGGATATTCTTTACTCCTACATACCCCTAGGTGTTAAACATTGTTGACCCATTCGGTAGCAAGCCTACCACCAGTCTACGTACCCAAGTAGCCATATGCAGTAGTACTCCTGTGACCCCTGGATGCTGGCCGGACGCAGCAGCAGCAGGCAGCAGGCAGCAGGCAGCAGTGTTCTCTGCTCTGTGCCTCTGTATGCTTGCTGGGTTGCTTTGTTGTTGTTTGTGACACAGGGAACAGTTGGCATCTGTCCCGAGTCCCAACTTGCGGGGCCTTCGTTAGATGTTAGAAAATTTTGTATTTTCAACTTTTCGCATACTGCAGCACGTTTCGTTTGTTTGTGTCAAATATTATCCTACTATGACCTAACTAGGCTCAAAAGATTCGTGTCGCGAAGTACATTAAAATGGTGTAATTAGTTACTTTTTTACATATATTTAATACTTCGAACTTATGCCTTTTAACGTATTTAATGTGATGTGGTGAAGAGAACGAAGAAAACGTCAGAATTCAATGCGCTTTCTCGGGCCTTGCTCCGTTGCTCGTTGCTCCTGCGTAGCTACTGCCTAGGCCGGGCCGGCCTATGCTGGGGTCTGGGATTGGACACGTACCCTGCATTCTTTGAATATATATTTGAATCCTCAGGTATGAGGGCCACGAGATCCAGGTGCTATCTTCTCATATTATCCCCTCGCGTGCAACATACTCCCTCCGTCCAAAAAAGATGCAACTCTAACATTTGAAATTTTCGTCTCAAAAAAAGATGCAACTCTACCTTAAATGTGGGACCTACTAATGGATGGTTGTTTTATAAAATCACTAGCAGTGTTGTAGCGGGTCGTTGGGTGCCCATAGCAATTTAGCTGTATTTGCTGTTAGGGTCGGCAGACCACTCGTGAATCTGTGTGATGGTTCCTGAATGTAAAAAAAGTGTCAGTGTCTAGACTATTCCGGCAACTATTGTAGGGGTATATATGTCTTTTTACATGTTTATTGGTCTCCGTGCAAGATGCTAGAGTTGCATCTTTTCTGGGACGGAGGAAGTAGTTTTGTACTGGGATGATCCTTCCTAGCCTCCTAGGTGTACTTTCGTTGTTTACCGTGTGCCTTTTGTTATACGTCGGGCGAGTTTGGATAGAATTCTCGAGTGATTCTAATTATTTTAATCAAACCAACCACCCCCAAACACCTATTTTTATGGTGGGTTTGGCATAACTGTGGTCGTTGTTGTGGCAGTTTCGGTTGTAGTTGAGCTAGTGGAGCAAATTCTCTCTTGAATCTGAAATTGTTTTATAAAAACGTTTGGCAAGACAGTTTCTCCTCGCTATGTGAGATGGATGAGAGGGTGAAATGTCCATAATACCCTTCTCTTTTTTTCTATTATCTTCTTTTATGTTTCTATTTTCGTTTTCCTACCAATTATTTTCCATTTTCTTATTTCTTTCACTTCTTTCTTTTTTCTCTATTCTTCTTATCCTTTCTCCCCTCCTCCTCCATTCTCACCGTATCACCCATCACCTCCATGTAGGGATGAAAGTGGTGTGGATAATTTCCGCATCCGATCCGACCCGAATCCGAATTATGCGAATATGGAGAAGAGTTTTTGATATCCATGCGGATGTGGATAATCCGAATCCGATTGTGTGTGGATGCGGATTAGGATATGGTGTTAGTGATATCTGACGGATATGGTTATCCGATAATTGAATCGGATAATCCGAGGCCTATAATAGGATATTCGACTTATGACGGCCCAATAAGGCTCATACACTATGATCTTTTACCTTTACATATTTTTTAGCCCACAAAATTTTAGTCATATATATATAGTGTGTGCATATGCATCAAAAACCTTAACCGTAGTCATGCGTAGAGAATCGATTGTCACCATTTGAAACCGAATATAAGCATGTATTATCTGACTATATTAACCCACATCCGCTCCGACACTGATCCGACTCCACACCATATCCGGCATCTGAAAAAACCTGCATCCGTAACCGCATCCGTGTAATATCCGCTCCGCTCCACATCCGAAAAAATATGGATGCGGATGTGGTAAAGGTATTATTTGATATGATCCGATCCGCTTTCATCCCTACCTCCATGGCTCCACCTCCCTCGTCGACGTCCTCTCCCACCGGACTCCCACCTTCCCTCGCCGCGCGCCCTCCCTCACTGCCCTGCTCTTGTCGATGCCCTCCTCCGCGCAGGCATGCACTCACTGGCTCCCTCACCTGCGCGGATGCAGCGCCGGCTGTCGGTCGAGCTCCCACTGCCGTCCACCGAGCTCTACTTCCCCGTCCGCCTCCCCATGCCCGAGCCGCCTTCATCCCGATGCCGCTAGCCACCTACCCCGTTGTTGCGCGACCCCTCCTTCTCTACGTGCTTGCGTTGCACTCCAGCTTCGCCACCGGCATCCATCTACCCCACGCCAGCGTAGTCGTCCTCCAGCCCTGCCATATTCTTCTCGCATCGACGTCAGCTCCACCACTGGCCTCCAGCGCCTTTAGCATCGTCACCGTCCAGCTCTGTCGTAATCTTCCTACGTCATCACGTCACCATCCAACTTCGCCGGCGGCCTCCAGCGTCGTCACTGTCTAGCTCCGCACCGCGCTCGCTGCCGTCGAGGGGGAGGGGACCAGCTCCTC
The DNA here is from genome assembly GCA_947561735.1 of Cenchrus americanus. NCBI lineage: Eukaryota > Viridiplantae > Streptophyta > Magnoliopsida > Poales > Poaceae > Cenchrus > Cenchrus americanus. The sequence continues at coordinate 203,130,298 of OX387240.1, forward strand.
TGGATAGGGATGAGCACGGTATGTGTGACGCCCCAGGTTTTCGGACAGGTTAATTAACCCTAATAATCCAGTCAACAGTGTTGACTTTGGTCAAACGATGATTCACCTGGGTCATCACCTCAAAAACATCACCGACAAACCCTAATGACTCCTTTAGGGTCAACCAAGTTTCCCTTGGTCAACACCCTACTCAAAAACCCTTGACTCCTTGTTGACCCAGCCATGTCAGCCGGAACTTCTACCGCGTTCTCCAAATTTTCCCTAAACACTTCAAATTCTCCCAATACAAAAGTTGTGTGTTTTGTTGAGGGACACAACTTTTATGTTGAGTGGCATTGCTGGTTTGAAGTGCAAATTGATGAAAAAGGCAAGTCAATGTCTGCTTCCACTGTTCACCAGGGCCGAGATTTCTGTCAAGTTTCCCTGCAGTTTATGTCAAAACCTTTGATCTAAAACCCTAAAGCCTTTACAAAACTTGTAGAGGGCAGTGAGGTGAGCAACTTTGGTAGTCAAACCTTGGTGCAGTTCGGTTTGGAAAAATTGAGAAAACTCAATTCGAAGTAGGGCACTTGGAATGGCTTTGAGCCAGAGCGCCGCACTGCACGACGTCGCGTCGCGACGCGCCGCGTCGCGCGCGCTCATCGCGACCCACCCCCTCGGGTCCGAACGCCGAGGCGGCCGACGACCCGCCGGTCCATGCGCCGTGGAACCGCCAATCCTACCCCCTTCCCCCCGGCGCCACGTGCCTCGCATCCATGGGCCGCAAGCGCCGCCGTACCCGCGCCGCCCAACCAACCGCGCGCCCGGCGTACACGCCACACGTCGCCGCCGCCCCTTCGCGCCGTACTCCGGCCATGCCACGGCCCATGCCCTGACTTGGTTCCCTTGGTGCGCAAGAAAACCTCCCCCAACCGCCTCGCGCACGGCTATAAAGTCGGCCGGTCCTCCCTCGCGCGAGCACCGAGCTGCCGTCGTCCGCCATGGATGCCTCACGATGAACTCCACCCCCGCCCGCCTTTCCTCGACAACACGTGCTGCTCCCCACTCCTTTAGGACCCCCTGTAGCTCCTGCGTGCGCTTGTTGGTCCGCCGAGCCGTCGGCTCACCGAGCCGTGTCCCCTGCGGCCGCCGCCGGGCAGCCATCGTCGGGTTCTGCTCCCCGCACGACTCCCGAGCCAACCAACCATCTCAGCACATCCCCTAGACCCCAGTGAAGCTGCCCCTGCAACACGTTGACCTGTTCCATCCCTGTCTTCGCCGTAATTCGAGCACCCGCGGCCGCGCCACCACCGGTCCGCCGCCGCCGCTCGCCGGCGACACCTCCGGTCAATCCTCTGCCACCCATCGATCACGGGTGAGCCCAATTGATGTTTTCCCTCACTTGTTTGCCTGTCGTGCCTCACCTCGCCGCCGGTGAGCCCGCCGTCGTCGTCGGTTCCAGGGGAGGGGAAGGCAAGGGCATGGTTGTGAAGATTTAAAAATGTCCAGGGACCCGAGTGCTAAAAGATTCTATACCTTTGATGTGTTTTATCTGTGACTTGTAAAATCGATTAAAAATTGTAGAAAACATCCAAAAATAGCAAACCCAATTTTTTTGTGCTCTGTGTACCTAAAGCTACAACTTTCTCCAAAGGTGTATATATTCTTGAGCTTTAGTTTTTGCTTGAAAAATCCAAATGAAAAATACCTAGACCTGTGATTCTGTAAAATCTACAACTGATCTTGAGCTAAGCTTTAGACATGTTGTGAGAACTAGTGTGTCTAGGTTCTGAACCAAAAATTGCACAAAGTTACTGAAGAAATCTTTTTATAAAAATCATTTTATGAAATAGATAAATCTTCCTAGATTTTTGTAGCTCCAAATGTAATTATTTTTTAGCCCAACTTCTGGCTATAGTCTTGTTATGTTAAAAAGAAACTTTGGTGAATATACCATGATTTTATCTCTGTTGGAAATATTAATTCCTCATTTATGCATGTTTTTAATCATATATATGTGTAGCATGTTTCATAAGGGCTATGTGTGTGTTTATTAGTTCTTTAGTCTTGTTTTGGGCCCAAGTATGTGTTGAAGAAAGTTTGCATGCTTTTCTGTTATATTTATTTTGATATGTATTAATCCTCTATTGCTATTTAGTAATGTCTTTAAATGTTGTACATTAAATTCAGTGGTGCATGAATCGTTTCCTTGCCGTCCAAGAGAGTGCTCCTGGTCATTAGGACCAGTGGGTGCCGCTGGATCAGCTTGATATGTATTTAATTGGGCAAAGGAGTGCAAACTAGGTTAATCTAGTGAAGGGAAAAATGGGAAAAATTCCATCCTCATGTGCATAAGAAAATAAATGAGTAGGGTGATGAAACTGAGGAACAAAAGTAAGGTTTCCTTGCTGTTTGCATTTGAATAAGAGGTTCTTTAATAGAGGTGCACACAATCACATTAAAGAAAAGGCTGAATAGGCTTTTTGATTAGCTTTAAAGGGAGAAATGTTGAAATACCTTTCTTAAGGTGAATATGACCAACCCTATCCGTCGTATGGACCTCCCCCGGGCCCACTACCTCGGTGGGTACCGGGACCGACTACTCGGTGGGCCCCCGGGACTACCGGCTTGCGCTACACCCGCACCCGAAGGCGTGGAGCACAAGGACTACACAGGAGTAGTACTCGGTTAGGAAGCCGTGCATGTTCCGCACTCGCGCAGGACTCCTAGACGTACTCGACCGGTACTCTCTTCCTACTCCGACTTGTAACCCCGCCTCCCGACTATATAAGGCGAGGCAGGGACCGATCTCCCTCATCCAATCTCGGCCTCATACAACCCACGGCGCACTATTGCACCATCCCGTAATCGTGCCCTATCAATCCCGTAGCTACGCGGCATACAGGACGTAGGGTATTACGCACCTCGCGGCCCGAACCTCGTCTAAATTGTGTGCTACGTGTCTCTTCCTTCGAGTTACCGATCTCGGCGAGTCACATTCATCTACTTCGGGTACTCCCCGTAGTAGGTTGCCTGGTCTAAAACACCGACACCGGCGCGCCCGGTAGGGGCTCTCGCTCGAGATCACATGGCGAACTCGACGGCTTCCGTTCACATCAAGCCAACCGTCGCCTTCAACCGCGGCGACACCTTCGTCTTCGGCGCTCCGGGTCCGCATCGCCGATGGCGCGGGCTCCTTCCGCCGCCGCTTGATCATGCAACTCTACTCGAGGACGGGCCTTGTGACGCTTCCCGAAGTTGTCACGGCAAGCTCGCCGCAAGTTCGGCGAAATTTCGCTTTCCAACCTCCACGCCGACTTCGAGCTCGAGTCCGTCTCCAACTCGAACCCGACGTCGCCATGGGCCATCGCATGCGAGCCGGCTCCTCGCCCATCGCAGCGGCCCCCGTCACCACGCCGCGCTCCGCGCGTGGCCCCCGCGTCCCCCGCCGGCCCGCACGGAGGCTCCTACACCACGCCGCCGGCAAGGAGCCCGTACCGGCACAACTCGGACTCCGACGCCGTCCCCAACCGCGTCTCGGACTCCGGCCCTCTCTCTCCGAGTTCTTCTCGAACCCGGATTACGAGTTCGACTTCGGGTCGGATCCCCGAGGAGCCCGAGTCCGAAGATGACTCCTCCGAGCTTCCCTTGTCGGGGGCCGCCCTCGTGGCCGGTTATAAGATCGACGCCGTGCCGGAAGATACGTCTCATCGGCCGGACCGCAAACCCGCCCGAACCGACAAAGGAGGACTCGCGCTACGTCGCCTACATCGACTCACTACCGTTCCAGGAGGGAACACCACTGGCCCAGGCTGACTCGAGTACACCAACCGAGGTGGCACCCTGCTCGAGTCCGGCCTTGGGTACCCCCGATCGCCAAGTCTTCATGGGCGCCGGCGACAACACTCCAGACCCTCGAGGGCACGGCCGAAGACAAGTACCTGGAAGACATCTCTCGCATACGAGCCGCCTCGCCAATGCACCCGCAGCGAGACCGTCGCCACCGGGGATGCCCGACGCGAGCGCAACAGAAGCGCAGCGAGCGGCGCCGGCGGCTCAGAGACAACCTTCCCATCCGCAACCTTGCGGAGGCTCTCGAGGCGGTCGAGAGCGAGCACACACCACCCCCCGAGCGAGTGCCTCATGTCGATCACAGCGATCGCGCGTCAGGCTCAGGGTATCCGCGCTGGAGAGGTCATCGCCAAGCTCGCTGAAGACGCCTACTTCATGCGGGTCGACAACGAGTCAACCAACCTCTCCCGCCCAAGCCTCGCGACAACGAGGCTACTAGTCGCGGCGTTGATCCCGCCCCCAACCGTACTCGGCCGACATCCCGCCGATCCAAACCGCCGCCGCTCCAACGCCGGCGGACCCTCACGACAAGAGCAAGGCAACCGAGAAGTCGTCCCCCACCACGCTCCGGCCGGTGGCGGCGGCAACGACCCCCGACGGCGGCGGCAGGCGACGACGGCGCCTCCAACCAAGGGGCCAACGAGAAGCCGGAGGCGGCGGCGGCGCCGCGGCGCCGCGGCCACGCGCACGCCCACGCCTCCGGCGCCTCTCGGGCGGGGTACGATGCCCGCCGCAGAATCGAGGAGTTACGGCGAGAAGAAGTCGACGACCGCCGCCGAAGGGGACGGCTTCCCCGCCTTCTCACCCCGCTCGCAACCTCGCTCCTCCCCGACAAGTTCAAGCCTTTGGGGATCACCAAGTACGACGCGAAGCGGATCCCATCCGGTGGCTCCGATGCTACGCTCTCTCCATCGAGAACGCCGGCGGCAACGGCGACACCAAGTGCCTCTACTTCCCCTTCGCTCGGACCAAGCCCCACTCACATGGCTCGAGTCGGCCGGACAAGCACTCAATCGACAAGTGGGACCACCGAAGGAGCAGCTTCACAAGCAACTTCGCGGCGCCATGGGCCGTTCGGGTACTCGCATGGACCTCGCCATGATCAAGCGAGAACAAGGCGAGACCCTCCGCAAGTACATGCGCCGCTTTTTCGACAAGCTCGCTACCGTCGTGGACGTCACCGACAAGGAGGTCATCGACCTCTTCCAAGACGGGCTCTACCATCGCCGCACCTTCGAGGACTTCGGTCGTCGCCGCCCCAAGTCCATCCCCCCACCTCAAGGACATGATCACGTCCCGGGCGGACGAAGAGGACAAGGCTAACGCCAAGTACGACGCCTTCCGCGGCAAGTCCAAGCGAACCGGGCGGCGGCAGCAACAGCAACCCAAACCAAGGCGGCCGCAACAACAACAACAACAACAACTACTACTCGGGTCCCAACCGCAAGCGCAAGCCAGACAACACTGTCGCGGCTATCCAGCGCCCCCGTAAAGGGAACTCGAAGAAGAATTCCGGCGGGTTCAAAGACCTGCTGAAGGAGAAGTGCCCGTGGCATCCAAACGGCAACCACACTACCGAGCGGTGCTACCGGCTCGGGCACGCACTCAAAGATACGCCGGAGCCACCGCACCCTCACGATCGAAGAACAAGAAGAAGAACGGCGACGACAACGACTTCCAAGAACCCGAGAAGACCGTCAACGTCCTCTTCGGCGGACTACCCGGCGAAAGCGGGGAACGAGAAGGCTACTCGCCGCGAAGTGATGTCTATTGAACCGGCGGTTATGACCCCTCTCGGTGGTCGGAGACACCTATCGACACCTATCACCTTCTCCCGCGCGGACCAATGGACCGGCTTCTCTCCGAACCAGGACGTTTCCCTCTCGTCCCGAAACCAACAAGGGCGGGCTCTAAGCTCAACAAGGTCCTCATCGACGGCGGAAGCGGGCTCAACGTCCTCTTCACCAAGACCCCGAAGAAGATGAACCTTGACGTCACCCCCATGCTCGACAAGAGCAACGCATGCCTTTCTACGGCATCGTCCCGTGCAACGCGGCTATCCCACTAGGCTCGGTGGTACGCGCTACCTTCGGGCGTCTCGCGACAACTACCGCACCGAGTACATCAAGTTCGAGGTCGCGGATATCGAGACTTCTTACCATGCCATCCTCGGCGGACCGGCCATCGCCAAGTTCATGGCGGTGCCCCACTACACATACTTGGTACTCAAAATGCCAAGTCCACTGGCGTACTCTCCCTCCAAGGGGACTTGAAGATCTCTCACGACCGCGATACGAGAGGCCGTGGTGATCGCTTCAACAAACCAAGTACCCAACCCGATGATGGAAGTCTACGCCGCGTCGAAGAAGCTTGCCACAAGCGAACTCGACATCCCGCAGAAGTCCGACGGCGCCAACAAGCCTCGGCCACCGAGGAGGTACTCGTCGTGGCGATCGACCTTGGAACGAGCGACCCCAAAGCAAGACCACCACCATCGGAGCCGGCCTCGACCCCAAATAGGAAGACGCGCTCATCAGCTTCCTTCGGGCTAACCGCGACATCTTCGCGTGGAAGCCAGCGGACATGCCGGAGAGAGTGCCCGGGGGAGCCGATTGAGCACCGCCTCAACGTCGATCCGAAGGCCACCCCCAAGCGACAACACCTCCGACGCTTTGCCGACGACAGACGAGACGCCATCAAGAAGGAGCTCGCCAAGCTCCCGGCGGCGGCTTCATTCGAGAAGTCTTCCACCCCGAGTGGCTCGCCAACCCCCGTCCTCGTCCGCAAGAAAAACTCGAACGAGTGGAGGATGTGCGTCGACTACACCGACCTCAACAAGCACCGCCCCAAGGACCCCTTCGGGTTGCCGCGGATTGATCAAGTCATCGACTCCACGGCGGGCTGCGACACCGCTCTGCTTCCTCGATCGCTACTCCGGTACCACCGGATCGCAATCAAGGAGGAAGACCAGGAGAAGACCGCGTTCATCACCCCGTTTGGCGCGTGCTCGCTACACGACCATGTCTTTCGGGTTGAAGAACGCCGCGCTACCTACCAACGGGCCATCCGGGCACGCTTCAAGCGGCAACTCAACAAGAACGTCGAGGCCTACGTGGATGACGTGGTTGTCAAAACCGGGGACTCCGCATCCCTCATCGACGACCTTGAAGAGACTTTCGCATCGCTACGCGAGTACCGCCGGGAAGCTTAACCCGAACAAGTGCGTCTTCGGCGTCCCTTCGGGCAAACTACTCGGCTTCATCATCGCCCAACGCGGCATCGAAGCCAACCCCCGAGAAGATCTCCGCCATCACCGGCATGAAAGCTCCCACGAGCATCAAGGACGTCCCGTAAGCCGACGGGGTGCATGGCGGCATTGAACGATTCATCTCGAGGCTAGGAGAACGGGGCCTCCCCTTCTTCAAACTACTCAAGCATCACGAGAGGTTCGTGTGGACCACGAGAGGCGGATCAAGCCCTTGCCCGGCTCAAGGACTTCTGTCGAAGCCGCCAATCCTCACGGCTCCTCACAAGGGCGAGCGCCCATCGCTCTACCTAGGCGCGACTACTCACGTGGTCGCTCGCCATCGTTGTCGAGCGGCGGGAAGACGGCCACGCCTATCCGGTCCCGGGCGCCCGGTCTACTTCGTCGGCGAGGTTCTATCGAGTCCAAGGCTCGCTATCGGCCGTGCGAAGCTCCCCTGCGCTCTACTCATCACCTCGCGGAAGCTACGACACTACTTCCGGGGAGTACTCGGTCTCCGTCGTCACCGACTACCCGCTCGGCGACATCCCGAGGAACCAAGACGCCACCGAAGGATCTCCAAATGGGGCTTGTCGAGCTCGATGCCCTCACCATCGACTTCAAGCCACGCACGGCCATCAAGTCGCAAGCACTAGTCGACTTCATGGCGCAGTGGCGGGAGAACCGACTACCTACTCCCACCGTGCGACCGCAGCATTGGGTGATGTACTTTGACGGCTCACTCAACCTCGAGGGCGCGGGCGCGGGGGTACTCTTGATCTCTCCAACGGGCGAACAACTCAAGTACGTCCCGGATCTTCTCGGAAGGTCTCAAACAACGAAGCCGAGTACGAAGCCCTCCTACACGGGCTCCGCCTCGCGGCTTCACTTGGCATCAAGCGGCTACTAGTCTACGGCGACTCCGCCGGTGGTCATCAATCAAGTCAACAAGTCTTGGGACCGCAACAAGGAGAACATGGACGCCTCGCCTAGAAGTCCGCAAGCTCGAGAACAAATTCTATGGTCTCGAGTTCCACCACATCGTTCGCGACAACAACGTCGCGGCGGACGTCCTCTCGAAGCTCGGATCCACCCGCGCCCAAGTACCCGCGGGCGTCTTCGTCCGTGAGCTTCACGCGCCATCCATCCCGGAGCGGCGCCACCGACCACCGCCCCGGCCCCATCAACCCGGGCCGGGCGGGAGGTCATGATGATCGACGTGGACCGGAGGCAACCCTTCATCGACTACCTCGGCGAGCGAGAAGGTCCCCTCCGACAAGAACGCGGCCGAACAACTCGTCCGCCGCGCCGGGTCTTACGTCCTCGTCGGCGACAAGCTTTACAAGCGAGGCGCGTCTTCTCCGGAGTACTCATGAAGTGCGTCCCTCGCGAAGAAGGCAAGGACATCTTGGAGGAGATCCACAAGGGCGTCGCGGCAACCACGCGTCCTCCCGCACGCTGGTTAGCAAGGCCTTCCGGCGAGCCTTCTGCGGCCCACGGCCGGGCGATGCCGAAGAACTCGTCGAAGGTGCCAAGGATGTCGGTTCTTCGCCAAGCGGCAACACGTCCCCGCCTACAAGCTAGTCACCATACCGCCAACCCGGCCCTTTGCCTGCCGGGGGCTCGACATGATTGGGCCACCGCCAACCGCGCCGGGAGGATTCAACGAGGTACCGGTGGCTATCGACAAGTTCACCAAGTGGATCGAGGTCAAGCCGGTCACATGCCCCAAGGCCGACGAGTACTCGACTTCTGGATGAACTCGTACACCGCTACGGGCTACCCCACCGCATCATCGCGGACACCGGGGTCCAACTTCAACAACCACCAGTTCTGGGAGTACTGCGAGAACAGCGGGATCGACGTCAGATACGTCTCCGTCGCCCATCCACGGGCCAACGGACAAGTCGAGCGCGCCAATGGGATGGTACTCGACGCCCTCAAGAAGCGGCTACACGACGCTGCTAACTCAAAAGGGGGCAAGTGGATCAAGGAACTACCCAATGCACTCGGGGGCCGCGGACTCAACCATCCAAGCCAACGGGGGCAATCCCCCTACTTCTCCGGTCTACGGTTACGAAGCCATCCTCCCCGCCGACGTCATATGGAACTCGCCAGCAGTGGAGCACTACGACGAAGGCGTCTCGGAAGACGACGGACGAGTTGATATCGACGGCCTCGAAGAAGCTCGCCGTGCCGCCCTCGTCCAATCGGCAAGGTACACGGAGGGTATCCGACGCTACCACGATCGCAACGTCAAGGAACGCTCCTTCAACGTTGGGGATCTTGTCCTCCGCCGTATCCGAACACGGAAGGACTTCACAAGCTCGGCTCCACAGGGAAGGCCCCTTCACCGTGGCTAAGGTGACCGGGCCAGGCTCCTACCGCCTCCAAACACTTGAAGGCGAAGAAGTCAACAACTCGTGGAACGTCGACCAGCTCTGTCGATTCTACGCCTAGTCTACACGACTACTCCGGGGTTCATGTCTACACGACTTCATCAACTCCCCTTGCCGCAAGCGACCCTCCGGGTCCTGGCTCCAAGTCTCCGGACTACTCTCCTCCAGGTCCGGCCCCCGTGCGGCTACCTACGGACCACGGGGCTGCGACGAGCGTCAAGGACTCTAGCAGCGGTCTACCAAGAGACCACACTCCAAGATCCAACCTCGCACGGCTACCTACGGATCCGCGATCCACCCTACACGGCTATCTACGGATCACTCACCGTAAGCGGCTACCCGCTCCGGTACTACTCGACTTGTAAGCGGCCTTCGGGTCCGTGCGACTACTTGTAACTACGGCCCCGGCCACCCGGTGTACTTCCTCGGTAATAAAGTTTGATCGTTCATCAACTTCTTTCTCGTCTACTCCCGCGACGGGACTACTAAGCCGAGTACTACTACTCGCACCTACTCCACGATGGGTGCTCCGCACTCGAGATCGCGGTTACGAGTACTCATTGATGGAACATCACATTTCATTGATATATGAAAAAGTTCATTACAAGCTGTTTCCTATACAACTACGGCTACTAGCTATCTATGCGGGGCTACCGGAGGTTCAACTTATCGGCTACCGCTCCCGCGATGGGGAGCCATCTGCTCCGGCAACTCCGCGTCTTGCTCATCCGAGCGGTTGGCGGCTACCCCGCCGGCGACTACCTCCACCGGGGCCTTCGGGAAGTACGACTTCATGAAGGCCGGCCTCTGCTTCGGGATTGACTTGGCCATGTGCTTCACGTAGGCGGCCGGCCCCGGCTTGGCGCCTCACGAAGTCGATCCGCCACGGAGCGATCTTGGGGTCGCCGGGTGCGGCACCGGAGCCTCGCGATCGGGAGGGCAGCCTCTTCAAGGTCCTTCGAGCCGGGCCCGGAGCGCCTCGCGGTCTTCGTTCAACTTCGCAAAGATTTGTAGCGGTTGACGAGATCTCGGTCGAGATGCAATCCGCAACTCCATGTGCTTCTCGCACTCGAAGGCCGCTCCTTGTAGTCGAGTTCAAGTACACAGCGGGCTTCCTGCTCCCGGTAGAAGAGATTCTTCATGCGACCTCCGAGGCCTTCGACATTGCTCTACTTGGCCTTCGAGTTCCGCAACACGGAACACAACAACGGGTCAGAGCTTGATGACTCCCAACAAGTACCCGACAAGTCAAGAGACATACCTTTATTCTTGTTGCGGAGGCCTTTGTTCTTCCGCACCAGCTCGTCGCCCTTCGCCTGCAAGTCCATCACATCGTTGTGGTACTTGGCGAAGGCGGCGTCAAGCTTCGACTGCATGGCGGCCGCATGCTTCCTCGACTTCACGAGCTGCTCCTCCAAGGCTTCAGCTCGCGATGCAGCGTGTCGCCGTAGCCTTGCAGCGCGAGATTTGACTTCTCGCGGGATCGCTCCGCGACGTCCCGCACAAGGCAAGCCCAAGTCACACGAGTACTCAACGCAAAGGATTGACTACTAAGGAGGCAACGGCCACGTACCTTCATCCACCTGTTCGGCTCGCCGCATCGCCTCCGTGTGCTTTGCGCCAACACCGCCGGCTCGACAAGATCGTCGGCAAGCGGCTCAATCCCGCCGCGGCTACTCGACGTAGCCTCCGGTCATCGGCGCCGAGCGGATAGGCTCCACGTCCCGGATCTCGGGGGATCGGATTGCCACTTCCCGGGGCAACCCCCGGCGACGTGTCCGCCTCCCCCTCGGCGGACTTCTCGACGGTTTCCCCCATGGGCTCGGGGGCTTCTACCGCAGCCCTCCGGGGCTTCGGTGTCAACTCCCGCACGGGCACCCCCTCGCGCGGGATGTCACCCTCCTTCGGCCCCCCGTCACCAAGGAACACGCGCATCGCTATCTACGACTACTCTTTTTGGGGCTCTATAGCCGCAGGAGGAGTACTCACCTTCGACTACGACCGCCTCGCGGCGGCGGCGCTTCGGCCGGCGGGGGGGCTCGGTCGCGGCTTGGGCTTCTGGAGCGGGCTCCTCGACGGGCGGCGCGGCCTTTTCGCCTCTGCCGCTGTGGGCTCCTCTCCGTCCCAGCTCAAGTCCGTGGATTTTCTGCACAAGTATCCACAGAGGGTCGTCAGATAAAATCGACTACTACAATGAGTACTACTCATGAAGGCGTGGTACTTACAAGTTCGACCGGACGATAGTCACGGCCGGAGCACCGAGGATGCTGGCGATGTCAACCAGTCCACCCTCGGCGGGCGTTTCTTCTTGCGCCTCTTCGACTACCGCCTCCTCCACGGTGGCGGCGGCCGGCCGCGCACGTCTCCTCGCGTCCCCCGCGGCTTCCACGGCGGCGGATGCGGGTACTCGCTTTCTCCCCGGAGCGGGGGCGGCGCTCCGCTTGCGCCGAGAGCTCTTCGACGGCGGGGGCCGGACTTCGGCTTCCGGCCGGTTCCCCCACCGTGGGCCACATGCCCTCATCGCCCTCCTCCACGGGCCCGCCGGCGGCCTCTCCCCGAAGACAAAGGAAGAGTACTCGTCAACAATGTACTCGAACGGCGAAACTCGACCACTCGCTCAAGATAACTTACCTCCGAGGCGTGGTCTCCGAGACCTTCATCTTCTTTGCCACCCGCTTCTTGGCGGGGGTTGCGCGGCTTCCTTGGCGGCGTGGCAAGGCTAGCCTCCGTGCTAGCCGAGGGTCTTGCATGAGCGGCACATGAGGCAAGCCCGGACGGCTAAACCCTCGACCGCACCGGAAGCGGTCTGCCGAGCCGTGTCTTCATCTTCATCATCGTCATCGGAGGTATCCTCCACGATGACGGTGTCGTCGCCGTCTCCGACTACTCGGCGCTCCTTCACCTTCTCCACCGTTGGGATCTCGATTCCGCTCGGTGGTGGCTGCGGCTCGGAGACGAATCGCTTCACATCATCCTGCGCAAAAGACACAAGGCGTCAGCAATTCTGCTACAAGTGCCTACTACTCGACGAGGGGGGTACGGCTACTCACCTCGTTGGGCGGGCGCGCGGCGGAGTACTCCTCGACCGGACACGCCGTGTACTCCCAGCATGTCCTTGAAGACCCTCGACAACCTCTCGATGATGTCGTTGTCCTCAAGTTCGCCCCCGCATCCGCGACGTGTCGTCGTCGCCGGTGTACTCGAAGCCCATCGTATCCCGCGCCGACCGCCGGCCGGATCCGCGCTTCATAAAACCGAAGGCCACGTGTTCGGCCCCTCGGTCCCCGCATCCCGCAGGGGTCTTGATGCGTGCTAGCAACTCCCGGGAGCCGGATCCCCTCCCCGCATGGTGGGCTCCGTGTTCCACCACTCTTGGTGCTTGGGCCGCCGTCCGCTCGGCTTCGGCGGCTCGGGATGGTGGTTCGTGGTGTAGAACCATCTCGTCTTCCGGTCCGTGTTGGAGTCCACGAGCTTGTACGCCGTGCATCGCTCCGCGGCATCCTCCCTTAGGCCGGATCCCGCCCCTCCGACTACTCGGGGGTTGGAGGCGCCGGGCGCGCCTTCACGCGGAAAAACTTCCGAAGAGAACCCGAGTGCGGTTTGATTCCCAAGAAAGCTTCGCAGAAGTGGACGAAGACAGAAGTGTGGAAGATACCATTGGGGTTCAAGTTGAGGTACTCGATGCCATAGTACCTGAGAAGCCCCTTGAAGAAGTCACTCGCTGGGAGCGCAAGACCGCGCTCCACGAAGCGCGAGAACATCGGGATCTCGTCTTCGGCTTTCTCCATTGGATAAGGATCTCCTGCGGCGGATCTCCACATGTCGATCTCCTTCTCCCTGATGAACCCGCTGTTCAACAGGGTCAGCAAGTCCTCGGTCTTCACCTTCGACTTTTTCCACTCGCGGCTCGGGTCAGCGCGCAGTGGAGATGTGGGCGGCGCCGCTCCGGTGCGGCCGCGGCGGCCTCTCGCATGGCTCCTCTTCTTCCCCGCCGGCCTTCGACGTCTTCGACGGGGACGGCTTCATCCTCCAAGTACGGGGAGTCTTCACTCGCATCCGCTCGGGGGCTACCCTACGGCTTTCGGGTGGCGATGCGCTCGGATCTACTACGGCGGCGGCGCTCGCCGGAGTGGATCTACTTCAAGATTCAAGTGGCGAATGACCGCGGCTCACTTGGGTGAAAAACCCTAAGGGTTTCGGCTTGTATTTATAAGCCAAAACGCCTCCGTAACGGGCGGCCGGATAAGTCCACGCGCGGCGACTCGGCGGTCGCGCGTGACTCTTCGTATTCTACTAGTCGACGCGCCTCACCTTGGGGGCTCGGCTACTTCTACTCGACTACCTGGGACGCGGCTAGTCTCAAGAGCATCTCAGGACACATTCTCCAAGAAGAAGACCCTTCAATTCGAGAGGAAGTACTCGACTCAAGGCTCGGGGGCTCCGTGCCACGTGTCCTTCGGTTTTTTCTCTCCGGATTTTTCGGGATTTTCTTGCCAAGACTTCGGATAGATCCTCGGCCCGTAGCCCGCGGCTCGAGGCTCGTGGGGCTACTCCACGTGGATTGCGGTTCGCAAATCGCATCTTCTTGACGCGCTCCGGCTTCAAGACAAGGCGAGGCATTTTTGAAGACCTTCGAAGGCGATTTCAAGGACGCTTGGGACTACTCGAGAAGACTTCAAGATTGCTCAAACATCAGCTGGAGTACATTCCAGCCTCGGGATACTTCGACTACTCTTGAGGACTTTTGACTTGTAGCACTCAGGGACGCTTGAGGACTACTTGTTAAGGCCTTCAAGACTACTTGAAGCTATCCTTCTCGACTACAAAGTACTCGGGGGCTTGTCGTATGGACCTCCCTGGGCCCACTACCTCGGTGGGTACCGGGACCGACTACTCGGTGGGCCCCCCGGGACTACCGGCTTGCGCTACACGGCACCCGAAGGCGTGGAGCACAAGGACTACACGGAGTAGTACTCGGTTAGGAAGGCGTGCATGTTCCGCACCGCGCGAGGGACTCCTAGACGTACTCGACCGGGTACTCTCTTCCTACTCCGACTTGTAACCCCGCCTCCCGACTATATAAGGCGAGGGCGGGGACCGATCTCCCTCATCCAATCTCGGCTCATACAACCCACGGCGCACTATTGCACCATCCCGTAATCGTGCCCTATCAATCCCGAGCTACGCAAGCATACGGGACGTAGGGTATTACGCACCTCGCGGCCCGAACTGTCTAAATTGTGTGCTACGTGTCTCTTCCTTCGAGTTACCGATCTCGGCGAGTCACATTCATCTACTTCGGGTACTCCCCGTAGTAGGTTGCCGGTCTAAAACACCGACACTATCCAACTTGTAGCTGTTGTTATTGTTTTATTGTGTGAATTAAGGTGATTCATCTAAATATATATGTACACAACCACTATTAAAAGTCTAGATAAGAAAGCTTTGCATTTGTCTCTTTATAGGAAGAGTATGTTGAATGTATTATTATCTAAGTGAATGTGTTCCAAACGTGCACCCCGTGTGTCATAGGTTGTTTGAAATTATTTAAATACGAATTGTCACTCAAGTTTTGCATTGCATCCTCCGTGTAGAAGTTCCCGACGGTAATTATGCGCTCGTGTCAGAAGATGTGAACGAGGGAGCCGGAGGAGGTGTGCACTACGTCGCCATAGAGCAAGACCCGGGCCAAAGTCCGGAAGATTGTCTAACTGCTTGTGCTAGCGAAGGCAAGCCCCAGTTTTATCATTAACCCTTGTTTTATTCGAATCTATGCAACTATCTATGTTATTCTATGTGCATTTACATTCAGGAGTTGGATGAAACTCTAGTAGCATGATCCCTAGGTGCCTATGTCCTTTTACTAGCATGATAGGTCGCTAGATGATATGCTCTAAGGACCCGGTAAAGGTCGAGTGATGATCCGTCACTCGCGAGAATAGGTTTTCCTTTGTGGAACCCCCATATGAATGAACGAATTGCTCAAGTGGTAAGAGCATGGGATTTGGGCTCCGGTCCAGTGGCTTCGTGGGCTAAGCTTTTGAATGTACTAAGCTCTTGTCGGGAATGGGACCGGTAAGCCTAGTACCTTAATGAGACGGCACGGGATCTTACTACTACTAATCTCGATTCGTCTCCTGCCCGGCTTGCAACCGGGAGGAGGGTACATAGGTGAGGCTGGGTGTACTAAGTGGGGCACTCCAGATAGCCTTGTACCGGATCGTAGGCTATCATCCCAACCTGAGGATTTTTGGGAACCGTTTGGTCGGTGTCAGCTCTGTGGGGCACCGCTCCGTGTGTTTAGGTTACCTTGCAAGGTGTATGAATCAATCGATTGTCGGCCTCTCACCGTTATCCGAGACTGCTTAATCGGCTGGCCATGATATCCCTTAATGATGGAACTACGTGAAATCTCCTGCGTGAATTAATTGTAATGTATAAATCTTGATTGTATTAGTTGCTCATGGTAGTAATGTTAAATTCACTAGAATGTGAGCTAAAATGTTGAAAGTAAGGATCCATGATCCTAGTTGCTTTTTGGCAAAACAAACCCACCAGCCAAAAGCCTACATGTCTAGAGGTAACTTCTATCGGATAAGTCTTGCTGAGTATTAGTATACTCAGCCTTGCTATAATTGTTGCTTTCAGGTGAAATTGTTTGGCCTGGTGAGATTTCACCCGGCTGGGAGCTGGAATGGGTGGATGAAGACGTAGAGTAATGGCATCACAGATGGCCTCTGGTGATGTCGTAACGTATCGTTATTAGTACTTCCGCTGTTTTAATAAAACTCTGAATGATTTACTCTTATGTCAAGAATAATGGATTGTAATAATTGGACCCTACGGGGAGATTGGTATTAATGTGTAAGGCACTCTGGACTCTCTTTCGTGGGAGTTTTAATGCATACGTTCGATCCTCTCTGTGTTTCCAAGTGATTTACCGGGTGTAAACCCGGCAATACTCAACAGGATGCTTCTTTATTATCGCTTAATGACCAAATGGAGTGGTTTAGGCGATAGTACGGAATTATCTCGGGTGGGGTTGTCACAGTATGTGGCGCGGTGGGGAATCAATGCAGTGGGCCGCATTGTCATTTTGGTTGTTATTATGGCGAAGTGTTGGGGCAATTTGGTAACGAGGGGCAGGCGCGCAGACGTAGTGGGGGAGCTGCAATTTTTCACTGCATCCAACACTTTTGGCTCTAGAGAGCGCAAAATCTAGGAACTTCTCCTCGTGAACTATTTTTTGCCCCCCTTTGGCACAATTCCTCCGAAAACAGCTCCTGAAGCTGCTCCTGGTGCTGTGCTAAAGGACCCTGATATGTTTCCATGCTAGTCGATTCCCTAACCAACGAGAGAAACAACGTGCCCTCAGAATCCATCTGCCTCATCGCGGTGGAGAGTTGGGATGAATTATTTGATTGTCCCAATAATTATTAGAAAAAAGGAAATTAGTGGATCACTACTTTTACCAATTATCCTAGTGAGAGACATGGGTACCCCTGGGTGTCGGTGTTTTAGACTGGCAAACCTACCAAGGGGGTACCCGAGGTAGTAGATTGTGTGGTGAGGATCGTGATCGGGAGACCGAGAACTCAAAGGTATGCGCAAGGACACGGGACACAAGATTTATATAGGTTCGGGCCACCAAGGTGGCGAGCCCTACGTCCTGTTTGGGGGATCAAGTATGGCGCCCTGCGCTTGGTGTTGGGTTGAGATCAGGTGCCCGGCTAGGTACCCGGCCCTCCTTTATATAGTCCAGGGGGCGAGTTCCTAGTCGGTTACAAGGCAGGAGTCCTGGTAGGATTACACGGTACAAGTCCTAGTAGGATTACAGGGGAATTCTAGTAGGAGTTCGTCTTCATCCTTCCTTGCATGGGTACCTGGGGAGTATGCCCGACAAGCCCCCGAGCACATTGTAGTCGAGTGTAGTAGTTCGAGTAGTCTTGAAGCCTCTTTGAGTAGTTTTTGAGCGTCCTCGAGTACTGCTTGGAGAAGTCTTCAATAGTACTTGAACTGCCACGAGGCTGGAAGGTGGTCCAACTCATCTGTCTTGAAGTCGAGATTATATGGAAGTGCGATTGCAAAATCGCACTCCATATGGAGTAGCCCCCGAGCCTTAGGTTGAGTTGCAGACTCTAGCTGAGGGTCAATCTTGATTCCGAATCTTGTCTTGAAAAATTGAACGATGGGTGTAGCGTAGTAGCCCCCGAGCCTTGAAATGATTAGGTAATCAATCCAAGGGTCTTCAGTGTTCACGAAAGCCATCATCCAAGCACTTTTGCAGCATGTAGCCCCCGATATAAGAGAGCCATATGAGCCACGTCGAGTAGTTGTTGCTACGGAGCCCCCGAGCTTGAGAGCGAGTGAAGCATGCGGAAGTTATCCTTGAGTAGTATGTTGAGTGCAGCCCCCGAGCTGGAGAGATTCCGAGTAGTAATTTCGGCATCGAATCGTGGAGCTTGAAAAGTAGCCATGCCGTCAGAGCAGACTTTAGATTCGACCGAAGTCGACTTTAGATGCCGGCAGAGCGGACTTTAGAATGCGACTTGAAAACCGAAGTCGACTTTGTGCCGCGCGGAGCGGACTTTGAAATGCGACTTGAAAACCGAAGTCAACTTTAGGATGTCGCGTGGAGCGGACTTTGAGTTGCGACTGAAGAAGTCGACTTTAGATTGCCGCGTAAAGCGGACTTTAGATGCGACTGCCGTAGTCGACTTTGTGCCACGTGGGGTGGACTTAAGATGCAAAAAACGAAAAGCACTTTCTGGAAAGCAAAAGTAAAAAAATCAGAGAAAACGAGTAGTTTTGCTGCCGGAGCGGGCTTAAGATTGCGACCAAAGTCGGCTTGTGCCACCGGAGTGGGCTTGGATGCGACCGTTAGCGTCGACTTGTGCCACCGGAGTGGGCTTGGGTGCGACCGTTAGCGTCGACTTGTGCCACCGGAGTGGGCTTGGGTGCGACCGTTAGCGTCGACTTGTGCCACCGGAGTGGACTTGAGTACATGAGTCATGGATTTCAGACCCAAGGTACGATTGCCGCCAGAGCAGGCTTGAAGGTGCGACCAAAGTCGACTTGTGTACCTGGGCCATGGATTTCAGACCCAAGGTACGGATGCCACCGTAGTGGACCTGAAGGTGCGACCGGAGTCGACTTGTGTACCTGGGCCATGGATTTCAGACCCAAGGTACGGAGCGTGAGTACTTAGGGTACTTGGACCCATGGTACAGAGCGTGAAGACCACGTGCAGCTAGGTTCCATCATCGCCAGGACCCGACGGCCACTTACAGCTAGGTTCCATCGAAGCTTACACACGTAGTATGCCACCGAAGAAGGCGAAGATGCGACCGGAGTCGACTTTAAGTTGTCGCACGGAGCGGACTCTAGAATGCGACTTTAGAAGTCGACTTTAGATTGCCGCGCGTAGCGGACTTTAGAAGTTGCCTCCAAGGGATAGCCCCCGAGTTGATGAAGTAGACTCGTGGTGACTTGATTGATATACCCCAAGAGTAGTCAGCAGAGTGTAGCTCCCGTGAAAACCCGTCGAGAAGCGTACACAAATGAGTAGTCGGCAAGTAGTCCTACATGATGAGGAGAACAAGCCAAGAAAAGAAAACAGTAATCATTTAAATAAATGACTTAGCTGTTGCTGCCTGAGCAGATTGTTGATGAAGTCGTGGCCGTCGGCGATGGAGCCACGGCGGTTGTTGCTCAAGTTGATTAGTCAGAGTTGATTCCGACTAGTTGTTGGGGGCGTGACTGCCGTTCTCGACTAGTTTGGAAAACTAGTCGAGATGAATGGTCGACGCGATGCGACCGGAAGACGACGTCGTGGCAGCGCGCGGCGTACTCGAAGTAGAGCCAGTGTTGCCGCGAGACAAGTAGTCGCCACGCACGGCGTGGCTGAAGTAGAGCCAGCGTGGCCGCAAGATGAAGTCGTGGCGCACGGAGTAGTCGACGATGAGCCGTGTGACCGGCCGTGTGACGTGCCGAGGCACCCGGACGCGTGGTGTAGGCGAAGTAGTCGACGACGAGCGGCGCAACGAGCCACGCGACGAGCCGCGTGATGAGCCGAGACACCCGGTCCTGCGACGTAGGCGAAGTAGTCGACAACAAGCGATGAGCCGCACGACGTGCCGAGGCACCCAGACGCGTGGCGTAGGCGAAGTAGTCGATGACGAGCCTGCGCGAGGCAGAGTAGTCGACGACGAGCCTGCGCGACGAGCCGCGTGATGAGCCACGCGACGTGCTGAGGCACCCAGATGCACGGCAGAGTCGAAGTAGTCGACGACGAGCTCGCGCGAGGCGGAGTAGTCGACGACGAGCCTGCATGAGGCGGAGTTGTCGACGACGAGCGGCGCAACGAGCCGCGTGATGAGCCGCGCGACGTGCCGAGGCATTTGAACGCGCGGCGAAGGCGAAGTAGTCGACTACGAGCCTGAGCGAGGCGGAGTAGTCGATGATGAGCGGCGCGACGAACCGCGTGACGAGCCGCGCGACGTGCGGGGCACCCCGACGCGCGGCGGAGGCGAAATAGTCGACGACGAGCCTGCGCGAGGCGGAGTAGTCGACGACGAGCGCGCGCGACGAGCCGCGTGACGAGCCGCGCGACGTGCCGAGGCACCCGGACACGCGGTGGTGGGGAAGTAGTCGACGACGAGCTCGCGCGAGGCGGAGTAGTCGACGACGAGCGGCGCGACGAGCCGCGTGACGAGCCGTGCGACGTGCCGAGGCACCCCGGACGCGCGGCGAGGGCGAAGTAGTCGACGACGAGCTCGCGTGAGGTGGAGTTGTTGACGACAAGCTCGCGTGACGCGGACTAGTCGACGACGAGCGGCCACGACGAGCCGCATGACGAGTCGCGTGAGTGCCGAGGCACCCCGGACGCGCGGCGGAGGCGAAGTAGTCGACGACGAGCCTGCGCGGTGCGCAGTCGACGATGAGCCTGCGCGAGGTGGAGTTGTCGACGACGAGCCTGCGCGAGGAGGAGTTGTCGACGACGATCCTGCGGAGGCGAAGTAGTCGATGACGAGCCTGCGCGAGGCGAAGTAGTCGACGAGGAGCGGCGCGACGAGCCACGTGACGAGCCGCGCAAAGTGCCGAGGCACCCGGACGAGCGGCGGAGGCGAAGTAGTCAACGACGAGCCTGCGCGAGGCGGAGTTGTCGACGACGAGCCTGCGGAGGCGAAGTAGTCGACGACGAGCCTGCGCGAAGCAGAGTAGTCGACGACGAGTGGCGTGATGCGGAGTAGTCAACGACGAGCAGCGCGACGAGCCGCGTGACGAGCCGCGTGACGTGCCGAGGCACCCGGAAGCGCGGCGTGGGAAAATTGATTCCACTTTGACAAGAGCAAGGTGACTTGCTTCAATAGATCTCGGCGAGTCAACGAGTAGATTGATCTTGTTGACGAGGGTCCTTCGAATTCGCCCGGTGGTGATGATCACCCCTACCCGGCGCGCCAGCTGTCGGTGTTTTAGACCGGCAGACCTACCAAGGGGGTACCCGAGGTAGTAGATTGTGCGGTGAGGATCGTGATCGGGAGACCGAGAACTCGAAGGTATGCGCAAGGACACGGGACACAAGATTTATACAGGTTCGGGCCGCCAAGGTGGCGAGCCCTACATCCTGTTTGGGGGATCAAGTATGGCGCCCTGCGCTTGGTGTTGGTTTGAGATCAGGTGCCCGGCTAGGTACCCGTCCCTCCTTTATATAGTCCAGGGGGCAGGTTCCTAATCAGTTACAAGGCAGGAGTCCTGGTAGGAGTACACGGTATAAGTCCTAGTAGGATTACAGGGGAATTCTAGTAGGAGTCCGTCTTCATCCTTCCTTGCATGGGTACCCGGGGAGTATGTCCGACACTGGGTCCCCACCGACCAGGGTCTTAGTCGTCCCCGACAGGCAGGCCCGACCTACCAGAAGACCCGTCGAACTGTCAGTAGGCCCTCCCCGAACTAACATGTGGGCCCAAGGACATGAAGACAGCTTGGTGTACAAGACAAGACAGTCCGGCTTGGATAAGATTTCCATGTTGTAATCGACTAGGATAGATGGAAATCCGCTTGTAACCCAAGGCGTACCAGCTAATATAAGGCGTCCTAGGGTGCCCCTCAAGGGCACGACGTCGACAGCGCCCTCCTTGGGGGCAGATCTCTCTTGCATAATTCCACCACCAAACTGGACGTAGGATTTTACTCTCCGGAGGCTCGAACCAGTATAAATCTTCGTGTCCTTCGTGTCTCACTGAGATTTCTGTGTGCATCCCGTGCATAATCACTACGCTCTTAGTTCTTGATCCCCTTCAATTAACCTAGAACCGCTTGGGTCCCCCCTTGCGGATCTGTCCAGGTCCCACCCCTGACAGTTGGCGCGCCAGGTAGGGGTGATAGGGAGCTCATTGTGCAGAGTGATGGCATCTCCATCGTCGCCCGTTGTAGGTCTACAGACCTCTCGGCGGCTCCCTCGTCGCCTTCTGTAGGTCTACGGACCTCCCAGCATCTCCGTCGTCACCCACTGTAGGTCTACGGACCTCCCGGCGTCTCCGTCGTCGTCCACTTCAGGTCGCCAGGCCTCTCGCGTCTCCGCGTCATCCACTTCAGGTTGCCAGACCTCTCGCGTCTCCCTTGTCATCCACTTCAGGTCGTCAGACCTCCCGCATCTCCGTTGTCATCCACATCTGGTCCGCGATCTTACGTTTCGACAGCTCGTCTTCTGCTTCGGCCTCCTGGCATCAAGATCTCCAGCAGATCAACATTCGACTTCGCTCAAGACTGAAGACATATTTTCCTTTTTTGGATCCCCGTGCACCCTACGCGACCTCAACGGTGCCATGCCTTCACTTCGCTTCGACATGACCTCATCTCGGCCGCTACGCCTACACGTCGATCGGGGACTTGAGAGACATGGGTATCCCTGGGTCCCCACCGACTAGGGTCTCAGCCGTCCCCGGCAGGCGGACCCGACCTACCAGAACACCCACCGATCTATCAGTAGGCCCTCCCCGACATATGGGCCCAAGGACATGAAGACAGCTTGGTGTAGAAGACAAGACAGTCCAACTCGGATAAGCTTTCCATGTTGTAACCGACTAGGATAGATGGAAACCTGCTTGTAACCCAAGCCACGCCAACCAATATAAGGTGGCCTAGGGTGCCCCTCAAGGGCACGACGTCTATAGCACCCTCCTCGGGGGTAGATCTCTCTTGCATGATTCCACCACCAAACTGAATGTAGGGTTTTACTCTCCGTAGGCCTGAACCAGTATAAATCGTTGTGTCCCTCGTGTCTCGCCGATATTTCTGTGTGCATCCCATGCATAAGCATTTACGCTCTTAGTTCTCGATCCCCTTCGATTAACCTACAACCGCTTGGGTCCCCCCTTGCGGATCTATCCAAGTCTCACCCCTGACACCTAGGGTAAGGTAAAGGGAGACTGCTAGAACACTATGTGTGTTAATCAATTCTCATAGGATATATATATATATATATTGTTTTGCTATTGTGCACCTGGGTGCATTCTGTATATAGAATGCACCCACCCTTGTTGCAACTAGGTCTTGTCCAGTTGCAAGCCGGGGCTCATTCGGTTGCAATTTATTCACGTCGGGTTGCAAATTAGGAGTCTAGTTGCAATTGGTTCGTGTCCAATTGCAACCGAGTCGATTCGTTGTAATTAGTTCCTTCAAGTTGCAATTAGTATAGTGTCACGGTTGCAATCGGTTAGTCTCTTTGTTGCAATTGGTTCGCGCCTAGTTGCGGCTCGACCGGGTTTAGTTGCAATCGGTTCGCGTTGAGTTGCAATTGGTCCGTCAAGTTGCAATTGGTTCGCGTCGAGTTGCAATTGGTCCGTCAAGTTGCAATTGGTTCGACTCGCGAAGTTGCAACCGCGGGTCCGTGCATTTGCTATACGAATGCACCCGGGTGCATTTTAGTATCGCCATATATATATATATATATATATATATATATATATATATATATATATATATATATATATATATATCGTGAACCGACTTGTGGTCGAATGGTAGGACAGAATAGTGGGACGCTACCCACCACAGTTTAAATTCTGGTGCTTGCACCTTTTCTTGGGATTTTCCCAGGATTTACCGGCGTTCCCATCGACAACGTTGCCAACAGTGACTTTGGGAATCTCTAGGTCTGTTGAGTGCTCAGTGCTTTGGAGGTACTCATAGGGGTAGGTTTGTGTATGTGTGTTCATAGGAGTGTGTGCGCGTGTTGTGAGTTCTTGTGTTGTACTATGTAATTCTAAAAAAAAGTTCCACTAGGATATAATCTTATCGGGAAACCTAAGACATATCCCTTACCTTACCTTACCTTACCTTACCTTACCTTACCTTACCTCAAGGGTGACTTGCAAGTCAAGGTGTGGTATTTCATTAGGTCAGTTTCAGTGCACAATTTTATGGTACAATTATCTAGACGGAGAACTAGGTAAGTGTGACATATATAGAAGTTTTATGAGGATGAAACTCCTCTTTCGCTCACCTCATAAATACATTACCAAATTAACAAAATTAGTGATGTGGTAGGGAATTAATGCTTATGTTAGGGGCCTACGGGCTTTTCAGTTCGTTTTCATTTGAAAAAATAAACATTTGGGTTACAAGCTACTATTTGTTGTTCTTCCTTCATCTCCTCGACGTCTGAAGGCGTTCTAGGTGGCCTTGCCGACCCTAGAGCAACCCTACATGCGTCTCCCTGACGGGATCCTGCCCGGGCGACGTTCGGAGGTCTACCGCCGGAATCTCGCCGGCGACCGGTCTGACCGGTCTATCCCACCGGTCTGACCGGTGTCGACGCAGAGGCGCCGCGACAGCTGCCTTTGCGTGCTGTTGACTCCAAAAGGTGCCAACAAATTGGCGACTCCGCTGGGGAGCGAAGATCTGGCTATCTTAACCGATCTATCCAACTCCGGCAACATGTCTCAGTGTGAGCTAGACAAGGGCAACATCATCGACTTCACGGATGAAGAGCTATCACGTGAAGATCGTCA
Organism: Cenchrus americanus; assembly: GCA_947561735.1. Taxonomy (NCBI): domain Eukaryota; kingdom Viridiplantae; phylum Streptophyta; class Magnoliopsida; order Poales; family Poaceae; genus Cenchrus; species Cenchrus americanus. The sequence continues at coordinate 203,154,786 of OX387240.1, forward strand.
AGCTATGGAGGAATTCATGAAGCGAAAGGCCGAAAGAGATCGCCAAGAACTAGAAGAGCGCATGAAGAAAAAGGCTGAAGAGGATCGACTTCACTACTTGTCGCACTTCAAGAAGACTCGCGAAGGCAAGGTGAAGAAGATCAAGGACATCACCTTCGATACTCCACCGCCTGAGGTACCACCCAATGTGAGCACATCGTTATCTCCATCATCTTTTGTTACCGTTAATGATCTTACTACCATTATGGATAGCTTTCGATTATCGATGATTGAAAATATGCAAAACATGGTAGATAAGAGTCTAGGTAAACGAGTAGAGGGTGATGATAATGTTGCATCTGTATCTAAAACTGTGGCACCTCATACCCCATCTATTAATTCATCGGCTGCTCAAACAATTAATCCTCAGTATGGTATGCCGTTGAATTATTTTGCGGGACAAACACCACCGTCGTTGTTTGGTCAGAACAGACCGGTCAGACCGATGGGTCCGACCGGTGCCGGCGCCATGGTGCCCTTTCCCTCGTCTCCGGAACCTATAGTTACTATTCCTCCCGTTCAGGCTGCTTCTGGCCGATATGGTGGGAATACTTTAGTAGCTCAAGGTGTTCCAATTATGGTTCCGTTTGAGACAGGCGTTGGGTATGGTTACGCACCTAATCCCCAAGTTAATAGCCGTTTGCAACACCATACTTCTGGCTCGTACACACAGCCGAATATGATGCAATCGAATGCTTCCGCTACGTCAATGCCAACCACCATCCAGGAAGTCATCGATAGGTTTAATGCTAATCTTGCTAAACAGATGAAAGATGACTATGGGATAGAAGTGAAAAATAAAAATCTTTCATATCGAAAACCGTATCATTCTAGTTTTGATTCGGTTCCCTATCCCATTGGTTGGCATTGTCCTGAATTTGTGAAGTTTAATGGGGATGATAGCAAAACTACGTGGGAGCATGTTAGTCGATATCTTGCTCAACTAGGAGAAGCTAGTGCCACAGAGGAAATAAGAGTGCGTTTGTTTTCGTTATCTTTAACTGGCAATGCTTTTTCATGGTTTGCTTCATTACATGTTAACTCTATTCGTACTTGGGAACAATTAGAGCAAAAATTTCATGACCACTTGTATAGCGGAGATAATGAGTTAAGGTTGAGTCATTTAACATCGGTTAGGCAAAAGCATGATGAACCTGTTACTAGCTATATTAGAAGGTTTAGAGAAACCAAAAACCGTTGTTATAATCTTGTTATCTCCGAAAGGGATCTTGCTGAATTAGCTTTTAATGGTTTGCGATCTCATATTAAAGAAAAATTAGAGGGTCATGAATTTATTGATGTTGCCCAAGTCCTAGTAAGAGCTTTAGCTCATGAAAGCCGAAGCAAAGACACTCGGCTCAAATCTGATCGTCCTAACATGCATATGCTAGATTATGAATCTTCGGACGATGAGAGTAAAGAAGTATATGCTGCTGAATTTAAATGGTCATCTGATGATAAAGCAAATACTTGTGCTTCTCTTAAGCTGGCTCATAAGAGTCGGGATGAGATGAAATTTACTTTTGATGTGGCCAAGTGTGATAAAATATTTGATGAGCTATTTAAGGCGGGTAAAATTAAGATGTCTCACACTATACCACCTATTGATCAACTAAAAAGACGTGCATACTGTAAATTTCATAATTCTTTTTCTCATGCTACCAATGATTGCAATACTTTTCGTCGGCAAATACAATCGGCCATTAATGAAGGTCATTTGAAATTCTATGAGATGCAAGTCGGCGAAAATCCTTTCCCTAATAATGCCTTTGTCAATACTCTTGAGTTGTCAACTCCTAAGGTGCTTGTTCGGCCGGATCAAGCCGAAAATGCTAAAGGAAAGAATGTGATCATTGGAAAGCAAAGACACGACGAGAGACAGCCTCTGGAGGTGATCCCCAAGGTTTCAACGACTTCAACGCTTGGGGGGCAAGACAAGATCAAGACGACTGGTACTGCATCGACCGGTTTGACCGGTGTCCAGACCGGTTTGACCGGTGCCTCAGGCCGGTCTGACCGGTGCTTCCAGAAAGGTTCAAGATGCTCCAAGCCCAAGAAAAAAGCAAGGCTGAGTTTTAATGAACTCTTGGCCAAATATAAGAGGAAAGAAGCTACTAAGGATCAAAGTAATCAGCCAAGCGGTGCTAAGAGCGTAAAAGCAACACCAAGACGTATAGGTAGTCATCACCAACGAGGTAACTTTTCACAATATCCTTTTCTTGAATCTATTATGCCATCGTCTTGGTATTATCCTTGGTATTATTCACCTGCTGATTATAGTAGTATGTACATGAATTCATATACGATTCAATATCCTGTTGCATACTCAAATTATAATGCATTACAAAGACCGATTGTTTGCAATAGCAATCTGGTTAAAAATAATGTGTGTACTACTATTAAGCAAGGTGAGAATAGCAACAAGCAAAATGCTAAGGAGATGCAGCCGAGGTGGTGTCCCTCACGCTTGTCCCATACTCAAAAAAGGAGGTTGCAAAGACTGCGCAAGCGAGGAGCAATGGAGCAGCAGATTGAAGAGAAGCCAGCCAAGTCGACATGGACCCAGAAGGAGTGGAGACCGAAGCAGGCGTCATCCTTGACTTGAGTAAATTATGTGTACGGCCGTTGTTTTGTTAAACATCATCCTAAGTGTTTTTTAGTTTAGAAAGATATTTTTTGGCACGTATCCTTTGAAAAAAATAGGGGGGCATATGTTCGCACCCAAAATTGGCAGGTGTCATCCGACCGGTCAGACCTGTGGGACCCACCGGTCAGACCAGTGTGGTTAAAGTCCACGAAATACTATTTGGACTTCACCATTGGATAGGTCTCGTCGAGTAGATCAAAATCCATATGTGGAACGTCCAAATCGGAGTCCGGATGAGGGAGATATGACGTCTGCAAGATCTACACGCCGGACGCACCGGTCTGACCAGTGCTCCTCACTGGTCAGACCGGTGCCTCCCTGATTCCGAGCCATATTGAGGAGTCCTGATTAGGCTTGTAAAAGGATTTCCTTACGGGGCAAGACCTCCCCACCCTATAAATATAAAGGGCCACGACCGATTGAGGTTCATCATCCAATCGATCAAATCTATTTACCTTTATTTGTCTCGTATTTACTTTTATCTCTTCCCAACTTTTTCAATCTACTATTTGCTGCTCTTCCTTCATCTCCGTGACGTCTGAAGGCGTTCTAGGTGGCCTTGCCGACCCTAGAGCAACCCTACGTGCGTCTCCCTGACGGGATCCTGCCCGGGCGACGTTCGGAGGTCTACCGCCGGAATCTCGTCGGCGACTGGTCTGACCGGTCTATCCCACTGGTCTGACCGGTGTCGACGCAGAGGCGCCGCGACGTCTGCCTTTGCGTGCTGTTGGCTCCAAAAGGTGCCAACAGTTTGTAATACTAAAACACTTTTGCCGTCACTCTGAATTTTTTTAACAATATAATATTGAATAATTTGTAGTATTTCTGATTTGTCTGTGTATATTTTGAACAATATAATTCGTTATGAAAGAAAAACAGTACATCGTGATTTACATAACTGATTTATTTTGAGATAAAAATGCACAAGAAGTGAAAAAATAGAAGCGGAATAGAGGTCTAGTGTGCTCATGATCTAGTACATTGTTTATGATTAGGAGAAATTTGCGATTCGCCACTCTCACAAGTGGGCTTCGCCCGTTTGCCATCCCGCAAAAGGGAATCACTATAACGCCATTATCAAACTCGCATACGCCGTTGGAATGTCTTTTGTGACCATTCTGCCCTTTCCCTTCTCCAATCTTCAGCCACCCTCTGCCAAGCAGCCCCCAACCATCCGCTGCCACCCATGCTCCTCCTCCCTTGAGCAACCCCTATGCTCCTCCTTCCACCCTGCGCCACATCCTTGCTCCTCCTTCTCGCGGCGGGTGCAAGGCACGACAACATCCCTCCTCCCAGCTACGACCCTTCTTCCCCAGAGGAGGCTCGACGGTGGGGAGGATGCGGCGGTCATGGCGGTGCGAGAAGGAAGAGGAGAACGGGTGGCAGCACATCCATGCCCCAACGGAGCCAGCTCCGAGGGCGGCACGTCCATGGCCGGGGCGGGAGCTCGCTCGACGACGCGCGCGTCCATAGATTCGTGGAGGCGACGCGAGCTCCGCGGTTGTCCAGGAGACAACGCACGCGGGCGAGCTCCGTGGCGCGGCAGCGAGCTGTGCAGCCGGCCGGGGGTTTAACGCGCAACCGGCAAGTGGCGGGTGGTTGAGGAAGCAGAAGGACTGAGGGTATTATGGTCACAACAGGCATTCCAACGGTGTGTGCACGTTTGATAATGACATTATAGCGAATCCATTTTGTGGGATGGCAAACGGACGAAGGAAACTTTTGAGAACTAAGGAAACTTTTGAGAGGCAACTTTTGAGAGTGGCAAACGGACTCTCTGATCTTGAGTGTCCGTTCCTGTCCGGATGGTCAGACCGCGAACCTTTCCCGCCCAATCAATTCCAAATCCCCACAGGGCACAGCCCACGACCGCCGCCGGCGCCGCCGCGATGGAGCTCTCCGCCGCCTTCGAGGAGCGCGTCCGGCAGATGGAGGACGCCCGCAACCACCGCCTCGCCCTCCTCCACGTTTCTCCCGCCGCCCCCGCTCCTCATCGATGATTCCTCCCGCAACCCTCCAAACCCTAACTTCCCGGCCTCACCGGCGGCGCCTCCTTCCTCCCGTTGCCTTGTTGCGCAGGCCGAGAAGGAGATCCAGGCCGCCAAATCCCGCATCCTCGCCACCAAGCTCGCAGCCGCGCGGCGACTCGAGCACCGCCGCCTCCTCCTCGAGCGCCGCGCCGCCGACCTCGCCTCCCGTGCACTCGCTGCCCGCGCCGACATCGACGCCGCGCGGTTGCGACTCCTCGCCGTCGCCCGCGACCTCAGGTAGGCAAGCCACCAGTGACCCGCCCGTATTACTACACCTTCATCCGCCCGAAACTCGGGGCATTTCGCTTTTAGTTAAGATTCCACATTTTCATTAATACTTGAATTGGACTCGCAGCTCGGTGAGGGATCAGATCGAGGAGGCGGAGCGGAAGGAGGAGGACTGGGACCGCTTCCACGAGGCCAAGAGGAAGGAGATGGAGGAGTTCCAGGCGGTGTCGCGGCAGTTCGAGGCGGAGACTAGCGAGGAAGTGCAGAGGCTGAGAGATTTGGTATCTCAAGTATGGTCCCAATGCTATGCATCCATAAACAATGAGCTCATTATAGTTCCAATCTTGTTAGTCTAACTGCAACTAGTAACATTAGCATCTGAGGGAAGCTAGTAAATTGTTAATTCTGTTCACTTTGGCATGTTCAAATCAAATGGCAACAGGGCAGGGAGCAAGGGTGTTTAATAGGTTTTGGTCTCTAGCCATTAGCTTGTCTTTCGAGTTCAACACTAGCCAGTAGTTGCTTGTAGTTTATTGGTTGATCTTTGTTGGCCTGCCCAATGGAATGGGACCACAAGGCAAGCTGGAAGCTACCTCTTGGCAAGAAATGCTCAGGTCTACCTCTTGCCATCTAGTCAATATGTTGCCTTGCCATTTCATTGCAGTTCAGATGGATGCAGGTGATAAATTCTTGGGCCATGGCTGTTGCCTCCTGAGATAGGTTTTGAATTTTTAAGCCTCTATTGGTCTGCACCAACATTTGTGCTTTCATTATCCAAACAGCAAAAAAAAAGTGCATGGTTATAATTTGTGTTTGATTGTGCCTGTCGCCAAATGTGTTATGGTGTCAAATAGTCTGCTGATATTTTATAATGTGTCACTTACAAGTGAAGGCAGCATCGAGAAGGATAGGACACTATTTATGGTTGTACTTGAATCATAAGAAATTTTCAATGCTAGATCTGTAAAGAGATCATTGCTGGATAATTTTGTTCTATTAGGCCAAGGTAGCAAGAAATAGCTGTTCGTGCAAGCTGTGTGAATAATTAATCTTTTGCATCTTGGTGGATTCTCTATCAGTCCATCTTATCAGGTAGCTATTATTTTACTTGCCCAATGCAACAAAACAATTCATGACTCATGGACCATGGTCTGCACATAACCATTAACTTCACAAGCATCCAAATAACATTAATATGAATTTAAAAGACAACCTGTTTTGTATATAAGAATCTCCCTCCTAAGAAATTGTTGATTGGCCCATTTTGTTAGGTTTGCATTGCAATGATATAACTGCAGTAGCAGTGAACTATAAAAAACAACATACAGTTCAAGATCTACTGACCTGAACCAATGGATAGAGAGCCACTGCTCGAGATCCCATCAGGAACTTTGAGCTACATTATTTTTGCTGTTGTGTTTGTGATCGTGTCCTCACATATTGCCAAATTATTGTTCTGTTGATGGTGTGATTTAAATCTGCATCTGGTTAATAGATTTCTACTGTGATTACAGCTGAAATCTACACTGCAAGAGCTGCAGAGCAGCGCGATGTATTCAAACAACACCGAGATTGCTGCTGCGGAAGCCAGGAAGTCTGATCTGACTGCCAAGAAGGCAAAACTGGACGAGAGCCTGGCTTCGGCTCGGCAGTTCAGAGCGCTGCTTCAGCAGCAGCTCCAGAAAGCTTTCCAGTCACAGGTTGGGGAGCAAAAAACAGCCCAGTCTACCATTTGAACTTCAGGTCGAATACCGCAGAAGGAAAGCACGAGGACACCTGCGATCGGTATACCCAGTGATTTTCTTCATGCTTAATGCATGCATCGGGCTCTACAGGTGAAAGAAATTTCAAAGGTACCAATATGTACAAAGGTTTCATTTCGGTTGTTCACCGATAACATTTTTCCTGTGACGGTATCGTTACTTTTTTCACGGCAGTGGATGCCTGTTACCCAGTTGTTACTTAATTGCAACACTTGATCTGAATTCAGGAGGCTTGCGCCTTTTCCATGCATGCAGCAAGTGCAAACCTCGATCTGAATTCAGGAGGCTTGTGCCTTTTCCGTATACTCGCCACACTTGCTGCATGATCTTTGGCAAAGCGTGAGCCTTTTTTTCACCCCCACTGTGGATTGGATTGGTACTGACGGCGCTGCAAAGCGTGCAGCGTACTCCTCTCATCAATGTGTTTTGCATATTCGCATGCAGCCCAGGCCCCAGAGGCAAAGTGGACGCTTTGGCTTGGTGCCCCCTCTCCAACTACTCACGCATTTGTACCTTCTCGTTAAATGCTGCTGCTGCACACATGAGGAAGCTTTTCTTGCCAATGTCAGGTACGAGTTGTCCGTGCATTGTAGCGCTAGCGCACAACGAAATGCGTCTGTAATTCATTGAATTCTGGCAAGATAAATGTCGTGTCATGGGCTAGAGACAAAGAAAGATACAGAGCAAAGTTAATAGAGTCACGGTCATATACACCTCTGTGTATATGTGGACCTTGGAGTTTGTCTTCAACGTACAAAACTAGACATTTTAAATGACACAAAGAGAAAAGTAACAATCCCATTATATTTCATAGGAAGCAATCTACAAAAGGAAAAAAACTCTCAACTTTTAACATCTGTTTGTTAGACGTGCCTAGCACCTTTTCCATTAAGAAGAGGAGAAAAGTTTGGATACACAGAACAAACGGGGAAAGCACAAAACACAAAGCACAAGACTAAAATTGCAATCTACGATGACCAAGTGACCCAATCCCGACAAAGCCCGCTCGGGCCCACCTCCGTGCTTCCTCTAAGATACGTGGCGCCAGCAACACTGGTTGGAGCGCAACTCTCTCATGATCACGCATGTTTCTCTCTTTCCATAGCGACCTGACGACCAGAAGAGCCAGAGAGCCGAAGCCTTTACGTTGGGACTTGTGAACCCGCTTCCTAACACCTAACCACCAATCAAAGTATGGCAACTCCTCCTGCGGTGTCAGCTGATTGAGGCCGTAGTGACGCAATACTCTAAACCACGTTTCTCGGCTATGGACACACCCCAGAAGTACGTGGTCCAAAATTTCGACCTCCTGTGCACAGAGTGCATAGATATCAGAGTTACACATCCCGTGCCGACGTAACCGGTACGAAGTCCAGCAACGACAGTGAAGCACAAACCAGCCAAAGAAACGACACCGACCGGGAGACTGCACCTTCCAAATGCGATCAGCACCAGCCAACGAGGTTCTTCCTAAAACAGCGCCCAGTATGCCGAACTAGAGGAGAAATCCCCGGTAGACGACCATTTCCAGATGAACCTGTCGGGTTGTTCAGACATGTGGAAGTTCTGTAGGTAATCCCAAAGACGAAGGTACTGAATCCATCCAGAACAAGGCACGGGACCCATCACCCACTTGCACTGTAACCGACGCATCAAAGAAAGCCTGAGCCGACATATCTGCCCTGAAAAAGTACCCCGACCAAATCTTGTCGGAATCCACCCTGTCTAGCCATAGCCAACGTAGGCGTAACACGAAGCCCATTAGCTGTAGATTGGGGATACCAAGGTCGCCATATTGTGTGCGCAGGCCACATTCACCCAAGCCACTGCACATCCCCCACGGCCACCTCAGATCTGCACCAAAGAAACCCTCGAACCAACTTCTCAATAGTGCGGATGGCCCAGGGTGCGATCTTCGTGGGCATAGAAATGTGCCCCGGGATGGCACAGAGTGTAGACCGGGCGAGAATGAGACGACCACTCCTGTTTAGCATCCTTCCCTTCCAGGGAGGTAGCCGCTTGGCGACCTTATCGACGACCGACTGCATGGCAGATTTAGGAAGACGCCAAGGCGAGAGCGGGACCCCTTAATAGGTACATGGGAAGTCAGCACACTAGCAACCCAGAGTGTGAGTGATTACACTCAGCTGGTCCTCATTGCAACGAATCGGAAAGGCCTTTTATTAATATTTGTAGTAAGCCGCGAAGCCCGACGGAAGAGGTCTAAGATCGCTTTGATCATAACAAGATCTAGCACGACCGGGGATAGGAAGACGACCACATCATCCGCATATAGCGAAACCCGTTGTTTGATTGAGCGAGGGCGCAGAGGGCTTAAAAGGCCCCTCGAGTCAACGAGATTAATCATGGCACTGAAGCACTCCATGACCAAGACAAATAGCATGGGTGAGAGAGAGTCACCCTGCCTAAGCCCACGACCATGGCAGATCCGACGACCGGGAACTCCATTTAGGAGAACATTAGTGCTGGCTGTGGAAAGTAAGACCGAAATCCAGTTAGTCCATCGCAGAGGACAGCCGACCAAAGATAACAGCTAGAGAAGGAAAACCCAATTGACCGAGTCAAAAGCTTTGGCCAAGTCGATTTTAAAGAGCACACTCAGGCTTTTCCTTATCGAAAGGGTTCTATCCGTTCCCATATCGTATCTGAAGTTATCTTGTATTTGATGACCCTTAATGAAAGCACTTTGATTCAGCAAGATGAGGCGCGGTAGAGTTGGTGCGAAACGGTTGGCCAAGACCTTAGCAAAGATCTTCCCAAAACTGTGGATAAGGCTGATTGGGAGATAGTCTCCTAAGCCCTATGGGTTATCGACCTTTGGTAGTAGTGTAAGTAGCGCCTCATTCAGGTGATGAAAGCTCCGACAGTCCATCACGGAGATGGCCTGGAAAGCTCTCACCACATCAGTTTTGATGACTGACCAAGACGACATATAGAAACGACCAGTGAACCCATCTGGGCCAGTGCCTTATCGAGGGGAAGGTCCCGTATAGCATCCCACACCTCCTCCTCAGTGATCGGACGACCAAGCTCTGAGAGATCCAGATAGGGGAGCCCCAGCTCACTAAAATCCAAGGCCTTTGAGCAAAAAAATATGCACAATGATGGTCATATGTATAGTCTTATAGAAAGCATAGTTGTATGGTTTCGGACGGTTCCTACCGGTCCAATTCAAAATTTTCAAATTTAAATTGAAAAAAATGAAAAATTCTAGAAAAATTCCTCAAAAATACTTCAAGATTTATAGACTCTAATGGTGTCAAAATTCAAGACTGTACTAACTTGGATCTCAATGGAAGATCTCATTATGTTATTTCCAAAAACACTACATCAAAAAATGAAAATGAAACCATGGATGAAACATTTTCATAATCTCTATCCCAAAATATGTGTTCGTTTACAAAAAAATGGACACATTAGTAGTTGTGAGAAGTGATCATACTACCCTAATTACTCATATAAGTTGTGGTTGAAAGGTGTGATTTTTTTATTTTAAATAAATGCATGTGCATTGGAACCCAAAAAAGCATCAATTTACCATTTCATTAGCTCTATGCATTTCTCAATACACTTTTTTTTGAGTATGAAGGTTGCTTAATTAGAGAAGTCTCACTAGGAGTTAAATGAACACTCCTCGTGGGATAAAATTTGAAAGGTAAACATACATTTATTTTGGGATGGGGAACAAACTATCTTGGATTGAGCCCGTTCGGCTGGCTTATCTCAGCTTATGCTGATGTGTATGGCTGATTTGTTGAAGTGTATGGCTGATTTGTTGTGAGAGGAGCTAAAATAAGTCGAGAGTAGACCAGCCGAACAAGTTGTTCGGTTGTTGCTCGGCTGGTCTACTCTCGACTTATTTCAGCTTCTTGACTATATGTTTGTTATATGCTTTGTTAAGAGTTGGGAACCGTCTAAATGTAGTTTCATGGGGATAAATTAAAACTGATTTCATCTCTCTTCTTTACTTCTTTGCCATATCATAAAAAAACCCTATGTGTTATGCGATTTAATGAGAACAAAACTCCTATTAGAAGTGGCCTAAACAATAATGTCATGCTCATGCATATTCATTCTGGCATTAAACAACCTATAATGTATAATATATTTAGAAGTTGCATGAACAAAAGAAGCGCAACCATTGAGCGCTCTCTCTATATATACAGCTAACACACTCTATATTTCCTTAGTGCTTCAAAATAAAACTATGTTAGAGCAATTTCAAAACATCTTTTTTTTACTTCCTACTTCAGCTACATGAGAGCCTCTCATTCAATTTCTCTTCTATTTCACAATGAACTCCAACAAACCCCTAATACTTGCTATTCAGTTTGAAAGCTGATCATCAAAATAGAAATAAAAGTTCACCAATTTAAGGGAAATTCATAAGCAAAGTCTATTATTGTTTCTCTACTCATTCTTAACGAAGATATCCAAAACAATGACTTCCAACGCTTTACTTGTCGCCCGAACTGATTCCCTAGTATATTTACGATGCAAGTCTGCAACAGAGACCAAAATTGTAGCCAATAAGCTCTCCTGAATACAACCTACATAAAAGAAGTGAATTGTTTTCCCTTATACATGCTCTTATATGGTCAATTCATAATGAAAGGCTCAAATGAGAGTGCAAATCAGGGCTCCTAGATGTAGAAGGTTGGAGCTGCTGTATGAGAGCTCCTAAACTTAAGAACTCTTTTTTTGGCGTTTCTCTCGTAAAAGTAGAGTTGGAGGTGAGATGAGATGTGGATTGGAGTTTCTCTAAGGTTGTACTCACAGATTTGTCCCCTTTCTATCAGCAACACACGCACATGTTCATTATTTGGATAGATACATATTGTTCTTCATGCCATCGCTAGGAAAAAGTTACTATGGATGCATAATGGTAAAAATAAAACATCCACGACGAATTAAAAAATAAGTATGTTTGGAAGAGAAGGCCAGGATACCATCCTCCCTTTGCAGATAAACCCTAAGCCCTTTTCACAATTCGCTCCTACACATGATACAATATCGAATGTTTAGTGACCTAGGAGGACGCATCTCAACCCCCTTTCTATCAATAACACCCACATACATCCAGTGTGTATGATAATCGACAAAACCATCTATTACATGCAGTTGTGTATTGTTTTTTCTACATAATTTTACTTCACCAACACAAACATACCTCTAGCTATTAAGATAAGCCATCTGGCATGCCACCGTTAAGGAAAAATATATACTGACACGATTTGAGAAAACATTCATGCTCCATTCATCATGATATCTCCCTGATAAATATGCAGCAAATATACCATCCTCCTTTTTCTAACCGATTCAAGCATTTTCCCCAAATCACTTACACACATGCTATCACAAATATCAAATTGTCAGTATCCCCAAAACCAACAACTTTTGGACACCTCTTTGTATCACCAGTATGTGCAAAATGTCGATTCTTTAGATCAATAAGCTATTCATCACACTGCCTCTCTAAGGAAAACTTGTGAAGCTATCCGTCACAATACTATATGGGAAACTTTTTTCGACAAATGCTATAATGGAAACTTGGGAAAGGAGAATTTACTATATGTTTTTTTCTGACTTATTACCTAAGACTTTGCATAATTCAATGTCGCATGCCATCAGAAACAACAAAATGGCTCCCCCTGCTCCATTTCTTCCCCCACCTCGCCCGATAACCGCAAGGATCCACCCCTCTGCCTTGCATATGGCCCACATGCAGGTTTCGACCTTCACCGAGGATGTGACTTGGAGGTCCTTCAACAAACGTCGGTGATGATAATCCACCTATCTTTCGGTCGTCCGGTGAGGTCTTCCTGACCCTGTCGCCCATACTACAAACTGACGCATCGCCCGATCTTCCATCAGGCTGAAAGCTCCTCTAACGCATCTGCGGCCCTCTTTGGCGAGATCGACACCGTCGAATGCATCATGGTTACTATGTTTTGGTCTATGGACCTCTGTGTAATTCATATCTTCCTCGAGGACCTTTATGTAAAAGTGTTGCTTAAGTCTTAATATATATGCCTCTTGTAAGAAAACAAATGTCTAGTGGCCCTCAGCCACCTAAACTTTAGTCTAGATTCTCAATCTCTCTTTCAATTACCAAAGCGCACATACTTCCGTTCTTCAGATAGATGAGTCTATGAGTCACAAATTCACAGTCACACCACCATTAAGAAAATTTGCTTTAAAAGTTGCCATCACAAATATTTAGCGCTAGCGCCCTCGACTGGCTGCATACACTGGTGGAGAGGGAGGCTTTGGTTCGGGCCTTTAGTCCAGGTTCAACTTTGGAGCCGGGACTAAAGGCCTTTCATCGAAGTGGTCCGAAATGCTCGCTGTAGCCGGCCCGTCTTTAGTCCCGGTTGGTATTACCAACCGTGACAAAAGGGGGGCTCCCAACGGCTCCATCCAGCAATAATTGCCCCCGGCCTTTAGTCCCGGCTGGTGTTACGAGCCGAGACTAAAGGATACCCCTTTAGTCTCAGCTCGTAACACCACCCGAGACTAAAGGCCGACATCCATATAACGCCAGTACCTCCTTCTTCCTCCTGCCACCCGAGCCATTCACCGTACTCACCCGCGAGCTCAAGCTCCTCCCCTCCGTGGCGACTCAAGCCTAGGGTGGTGCTGTGATTTTTTTCTTCATTAGTTTGTGAAGATTTCTCTCCTCCAAGGTGTTGTAAAGGTTGGAATCTTCATCCTCCCTTCATTTATTGTGATTAAATTTTGTTTTATGGTTTAGAGATGGAGAAAATAGAAATGTTAATTTGTAGCTAGGTAGGAGGAGCTTAAATTAATTAGAGAGATGAGATTTTGTATATACACGTGAAGATGTAGTTAGGATGGTACTTGCATTGTTCCTTCTTTCATTAAAATCTTGTTTTTCATAATATTGAATTTTTCTTGTAGATATATATATATATGTATATAGTTTATAAAATATATGCTCATAAAAGAAGACATACCGAAAATGTACTAGGTATTTCCATTCTTTCATTGTTTAGAAATGATTTTATTCTAGGTAACCATCGGAGGAAATAGAAGATTAAATTCTTTTGTTAAGTATGTTTTCTATTTTTATATAGAATAAATGTAAGCATTCTCTTATTTTCTTGTTTTTCATAAATTTGAATTTTACTTGTACATATAGTTTATAAAATATATGCTCATAAAGAAAAAAAATAGACATACAGAAAATGTACTAGGTATGTATTTCCATTATTTCATTGTTTAGAAATGCTTTTCTTTCTAGGTAGCTATATATAGGAGGAAGTAGAATATTAAATTCTTTTATTAAGTTTTTTTATTTTTATATAGAATAAATGTAAGTATTTTCTAATTAGCTACAGTTTGACCTCACGGGCTACGGACTGCCTGCAGCTCCGTGAGGTGGGACTGTAGCTAGATAGGAGGTGTAGCGCATGTGTAGTACTGTAAGTGGGAGAGTCAGGTGTATATGACGATGCGGTGAGACTGTTGTAGTTCCCGGAGCATCTAGGTCTTCTGAGTCGTTGGTTCGTAAAGGTTATGTGCAGTAATAATAGTGTTGAATTCTATCCACTTTTGTTTTTTCTATTTATGCATATATTGAATCCAATCTATATATGCAAACTAATCCTATTTATTGTGAATAATGATGTGTGTTGTTTTGATTTGGATATAGTTTGAGCTAACGATGTCGTCGTCAAGTGGTGTTGGTAATGGCGCCCGTGGCCGTGCATAGTCTGTCGCCGTGGCGGGCGTGGTGGTCGTGGCATTGGCCGTGGAGGTCTTGGTGGCTGTGGAGGTGTTTTGGAGGACCCATTGCCTTTACGTCCAGGATTGCACTTTCACCGCGAGATTACCTTGCCAATGGGTGATATGGGACGTGTAGCTAACGTGGTAATATATAGAAATTGAAATTAATTTGCTTTACATAGAACTTTTTTCATTTCACATGGAAAATCTGTAATTTTAGTTACATATATAATTATTATAGGTTCTCAACAATATCAGATGGCTCAGAGACATTATCGCGGATATGAATGGTACTCCTCCTATAGTGCAAACTGAGCACGTTGATGAGCACATGGCACGAGTGTATATCTCTTTCAGTGTACCTGCTCGATATGTAGGTCAGTTGCCAGTAAGCGCACCACACCCGATGGTTGTCATTGCAACAGTTGGCTCAACATCACCTATTCGGTTAACCCGAGAGAGGACTACCGTGGAGGATCATCTACAACAACTCCAGAATAATGTTGGGTGCTTCGTGCCAGACCTTTCCTATTTTAAATTAAGGCAACTCGAGGCGGGTGAAAGAAATGTGATTGAGACTACGAAGAGGTTGTGCAGGGCTCATCAAGATGTGGTATAATATACATTTATATATAAAAGAATTTTTATTCATTCTTAATTAATTTGTTTCTCGTCATCATCTGATTGTGTGCAGGATCACTCTGGTTCTAACTATGCTTCAATTAGCTTCCGTACGATTCTTAATCAAGTGATGGAAAGAGTTGGGGTGGATTACTATGGTGGGAAGCCGTTTTCACCAACAATTGGAAGAGTCAAGCAATTCTAACTTTCTACAAGCCAACAGAACCCGAGGCTCCATTGTTTGATGTCTGCAGTGCTATTTGTGACACTGTGTAGTACGCGCTCTAGCTTATTTTGAGGGAGTTCTAGGCTAGAGGATTGGAGACATTAACCATATTTCATATCTACAAGCGTGTGCTGCTCAGTAACATATGCATGCATGGATCAGACTTTGTACCGTACCCGATCATGCGAACTTGTATTAATTAGCTAGTTATGTGAAACTTTATGAACTTATTATAAATTATTGTTAATTAGGTACTTTATTATGAATTCATGTGTTGTCTTCAACATCTTTAGCAAGCATGTTTATTTAGCATATATATACTAGAATTCATACGCGAATTCATAAATGTGTTTGAAATAGAGATTTTTCTAAGTTGGTTTACTAATATTTTCAATTTAATTTATTTTCCCTTCAAATTGTAAACAAAAATTAGTAATAATTATTTCAACTCCTGAAATAATATATACATAGAAAAGTAGGTATTTTTTGGTGTTAACATAATATAATTTTGCATGGCACAAATATTTTAACAAATGATTTTTAAATGTTCAAAGCAAAAAGGAATGAGATAAATGAGGAAGGAAAAGGGAAATGTTAACTTCCCGCGCAAAATTACCCTTTAGTCCCGAGTGGTGTTACCACCCGAGACAAAAGGAACCCCTTTTGTCTCGGGTGGTAACACTACCCGGGACTAAAGGGCGAAAATTCGCCTGTAGGGGGATCCCGCGCGAAATACCCCTTTTGTCACGGGTGGTCTCACGACCCGTGACAAAAGGGGTGCCTTTAGTCTCGGTTGGGAATACAACCCGTGACAAAAGGTTGGGTTCTATATAAGCCCCGTCGCCTTCCAGATCGGCACTTAGCCGTTTCCCCCCAAATCTACGTCGTCGTCGCCGTCGCCTCTCTTCCCCCATCGTCATCGCCGTCGCCTCTCTTCCTCCGTCGTCGTCGCCACCGCCTCTCCTCGCCGCGCCCCTCCACGACGCGTCGCCCTTCTTCGACGCGCCGCTCCTCCCCGACGCGATGCCCCTTCCCGACACGCGCGCGTCGCCGACTCCCCGCCGCCGCCGAGCTCGGCGCGCGCGACGTCCGCCCCTCACCGACGCGCATCTCCCCGACGCGCATCTCCTCCCCGAATCGTCGCCCCCACCGGCCCCTGACCCTCCTGCTCACGCAGGACCGTACCAGCCGGTTTGCAACGATTTTTGCCTAATTTGCGACGATTTCTCCACGATTTGACTCGTTGAAGTAGTGTAGAGGTTAGTTACTTCATCCTACCTTCATTTATGGTTGCCATTTTAAGTAATATGCCTTGTACTTAGAGTATTTAATTAATTACATTCCCAAATGAGATAAGAATGGTGGTTTTTATTATTTAGATGCATATTGGTCTATGTTTTAATAGAAAAGAAAGTGTTATGATAGATGAAGTTTAGTTCTTCACATTTTTAGCATGTGTACAAATAAGCAGCTAGTGGGAGTTGGGCCGGTTGTTTAGGTAGAAATTATTAAATATAATTCAATGCATATTTTAGGTAAAACAATGGCTAGTCACTTTTTTGTTGTGGTGGCGGACGTCGAGGTGGCAGCCGTCGAGGTGACCTTGGTCCTTCTCCTCCAGGGATACACTTCACTCATAGCGTCATTAACTTGCCTATCGGTGATCGACATCAAGGATCTGCTCCAAACATTGTAATATTCTTTCCTTTGTAAATAGGAATTTTATTACAAGAATAATAATTATATTTTCATTTCATAACATGCAGAATATCGATCATATGAAGTGGTTCCAACATGTTCTCGATAATAATGGTGGTACCCCTCCTGTTGTACAATGTGCGATTGTCAGTCCAAACAACGCCATTCAATTAAAAATCTCATTTGACATACCTGTTCGAGGACCATTTCGCTCCTCGATGTCATCAGAACCCCCCACTCCAATGCTATCGATTGTTGAGTGGGGTAGCCCTTCACCATTTAAGAGGACTTATGAAAGGACCGCCGTTCAGAAGTGCTTAGAACAACTTAGCGCTAATGGGTACTTTCTACCAGATTACTCTTATTTTCTAATCAAGGCACTCGAGTAGGGAGAAAGTGTGACGACGACTTCAGAGACTTTGTCGCCTGAATCGTAATGACATGGTATGGAGCATAGAAATGTAATTGGGCATTTTTTAATTTACTTGTGCTACATTTTTTAACATTCATATTTTTCTTAACTTTAGAATATCTTTGGTGAAACCTTCGCTGCAATGAGTTTTCATGCAATTCTAGAGCAAGTGTGTAATGTGTTGTGATTTTCTTACGTGGAACCAAATCCGGATGTCACAAGAGATGGAAGTTCCAGGCTC
This sequence comes from Cenchrus americanus, assembly GCA_947561735.1. NCBI lineage: Eukaryota > Viridiplantae > Streptophyta > Magnoliopsida > Poales > Poaceae > Cenchrus > Cenchrus americanus. Next base: position 203,172,461 of record OX387240.1, read on the forward strand.
ATCTTTTATATTGCCCACGGTACCAATGCAACTCTCCACTGTTTGAGATTTATGGAAGTCCATGTGATCGTGAGTGTGAAGCTAAGGAGAGTGCACTAATTCATGCTCTAGCATATATTAGTGAAGTTCTGGACTTCAAGATTGGAGACTTCAACTATATGGTTTACCTGTTTAAGAAAAATGGAGGATCAGTATGAAACATGTGTTGTGCGTGGATGTACTTATGTTAAGACTTAAGCATTGATGTACCTTTTAATTTATGTGGTTTTGATGAACTTGTTGTCTTTGTTAATTTAGACTTATGTATTGATGTGTATATACTAGTTTAAGAAAACACTATTTATTTTCATGTCTATAAATTATTATGTGTATATACATTTATAAGTTTATATATGTAGATATATAGGGTTTAATTTATATGTAAGTCTAATCTAACTGTGTATATGGTATATATAGACAGGTGCATACATATACACAAGTTCAAATACATATACGTGCATATACGGGTAAGCAACAATTAGAATATACGCTCAAATCGAAAACAAAAAAAAGAGAATGAGACCCTTTAGTCTCGGTTGGTATTACCAACCGAGACTAAAGGGGGTGGGCGCAGGTGCTGGCGTGCCCCCAGTCTCGGTTCGTAATACCACCGGGACTAAATGAACCTTTAGTCCCATTTGGTTCGACCGGGACTAACGGGGGTGGCCTTTTGTCCCTGAGCATTAGTCCCGGTTGGACTTGAGAGACCTATACCCCTCTCCAATCGGGACTAAAGCTCCTCTCTCTACCAGTGATAATATAAAGGAGTCGTTGTTGTCGTCGTCATGCCACCGCTAAGAAAAATGCTTTAAAAGGAGAATGTTACCATTTTTTTCAACACTTCATCACACGTATCAAATGGTTAGCATCCCTACTCCTGAGGGTGTGGTTCTTTATCTACCCTTCTTGTTGTCAAAAACATGGTTGTACATCCACTTTTGGGACAAATGAGTCGTAGTCACGCCACCGCTAAGAAAAGTTGCTTTATTAAAAGAGTTCCGAACTTCACTACATTTTTCTATGCACATCATAAATATGAAACGGCTAGCAGCCCCGGCTGGATGCTTAAACTCACTCCTGAAGGTAGGATTGCTTGTTGATCCTTCTTCATATCAGCAACACGCGCATATATCCATTCTTTGGATAGATGTTTGGATAGATGAGCCGTTGTCACGCCACCGCTAAAAAAAGCAGCTTTATTATGAAAAGCCACTTTGTAATTCAGGTTAGGTACAAATTCAAGTGAAAAAAACATCCGCACATTTTAAACTTTCAGCCCGTTCGGCTCGCTGGTGGCTGTTGCTGATGCTAATTTGTCCAAAAAACCATCGACTGGTTGGTGGTTGGTGCTCATGTGTCCACCGACAGGCTGGTGGTTGGTGCTCCTCTGTCCTGAGAGAAAAGTAGATCTATCCGCACATTAATTAAACTATTTAATTAACACACATTAATTAAAGAGTAAAATTCAGTGGCGGTCCCTAAACTTGTACAGTTGTGTTATCTAGGTCCCAAACTTAGGATTTTTGAAATTTGGGTCCCTCAACTTGTAGGGTTGTGCCATCTAGGTCCCAAACTCAAAATGTCTGATATTTGATCCTTAAACTTGCATGATAATGTCATCTAGGTCCCAAATGTCAGCATTTATATAGAATAAAAGGTTCAATTTTCACCCTATTATTTTTTTAAAAAGTAATAAAAATAGTAACTTGAACATATAATAACTAAACAACTTCAAATAGAACACCCAGTGACATTTTTATACTGTTTCATATTTTTATTATTAAAAAAATAGTTATGACTTTTAGATTAACATAGTTTTCTTTAAAGTTTCACAAATTAGGCGTAAATTAAACCTTTTCCAATAAAATTTTTTGAGTTTGGGACCTAGATGACAGTACCATGCAAGTTTAGGGACACAAATACTATAGATCATGAGTTTGGGGCCTGAGATGATACAACCGTGCAAGTTTAGAGACCCAAATATCAAAAATCCTGAGTTTGGGACCCGCATTGACACATCCGAAGCAAGTTTAGGGACCGCTAATGAATTTTACTCTTAATTAAACTATTTAATAAATTTGGAGGAGAAGGATGCATCCACTCGTTCTTTTTTTTTGCTCTAGATGGATCGTGTTGCTTTTCCATAACTCACTCCTACACATGCTAACGTTGCCGGGTTCATTTTGTCTTAAGTAATTTAATTCGGTCCCGCATTGCCATCACAATTCACAAATATCAAACGGCCAGCGACCCCAAACTTCACTCCTCACACACAGCAACTCCCAACTCCAACAGCACAGCGCGAAGTCGACACTCCACACACACACACACAGTTGTCCGTTGGAAGCCGCGGTCGTGCTCGTGCTGCTGGTGGGGGTACAGGTCCGCCCGACCAGCCCCCGTTTTCATTAGTAGTAACCGCAGGTCCACAGCCAGGTTTACGGCGGAGAGAGAGCAGGGGGAAGGCGAGGAAGCCGCGCCGCAGTCCCTCTCGCAGTCGCAGCGGCAGTGCAGGGCAGAAGCTGCTGCCCCTGCTGCGCCCGTCGCGTGCAGCGTGCGGCCGCACTCCCCCCCTCCCTTCTCTTTTGCTCGGCCTGGCCCCCGCCCCCGGCCTGCTGCCTCCGCTTCCTTTCCTCCCCCACCCCGCCCGCCTCTCGAGGGGAAAAAAACTTTTTTAAAAATCACTCCCCACCTCGCCTCGCCCGCTGCGACAGCGCATACGCCCCCCTTCCCGTTGCGTACACCGTATGTATCTACGGTGACGAGGGGGTGGCGCAGGCGCAGTGCGGGTGGCTGGCGAGCGAGCGGGCGGCGCGGCCAGGGTTTCGTCTCCGGCGGCGGCGGCGGGGGAGGCGGATCTGGGAGGGATGGGGAACCGGATAGGCGGGAGGCGGAAGGCGGGGGTCGAGGAGCGGTTCACGCGCCCGCAGGGGCTCTACGAGCACAGGGACATCGACCAGAAGAAGCTCCGCAAGCTGATCCTCGAGGCCAAGCTCGCGCCCTGCTACCCGGGCGCCGACGACGCCGCGGCCGGCGGAGGGGACCTCGAGGAGTGCCCCATCTGTTTCCTGGTAAGCGCGCGTCGGGAGATCTCCCCCACCTCCCTCACTCCCCCCCTCCCCCCACCCCACTCTCAACTCCCACTTCCCCTCCTCCCGCGAATTCCGGCGGTCGCCTTTGCCGTGGCTCCAGTGTGGTGACCGGACGGAGGGGAAACCCCGGGGGGCGGGGTGGTTGCTTATCTTGCTTCTTGCCGATTAGCGGTTGGTTTTGTTGGATTTCCGAGTGCCGTTGCCGCGATTCTGTTGCCGCGGGGGCCGATGGAGGCGGCCACGTGGTTCCAGATGGTGTTCCGGAAGCTCCTAGGACCAGGGTTTCCAGTACGCTTAGGCAAGTTTTCTAGGCTATAATAGCATAATTTGTCCACTAGTCCTGCGAACTGCAGTTACAGTGGCGCCGTATCCTTGTTCTGTGCGCATGTGTTGGCATCTGCGGCTCTGCCTCTGGACGTACATTGTGGCAAATCCGTCGGGGGGATATTCTGGGTTGTGTTTCTGGAAGCTATTACGACTAGCAGGGGTTTAGTACAGTTGTATGTTTTCGTTGTTTCTTCCTTCATACCACGAGTCGCCTCCAACAAGTATTGCAATGTGCAGTAATGGTGATGGTGTCCTGTATGCCTGTGCTAGTATCAGCTGCTCTGCCAGGGCCTCGGTTTACGCACATTGTGCAGAATGTGCTACTATGCCGTCCTAAGATTGCTATTGTATGATGCTTTGATCATGTTGATTGGAGATTCTTCTCAATTTCGTTTGGATGGCTAACTGTTGTGCTATACAAGGTTTTGGTGCCATTGATGTTAATTCCTAGAGCAATGTGGCTTAAGTTATAAACTGACCTGATTCCAAACCAAATAGTTAGCACTGTACCAAGTCACTGGACACTTTTGACTTGAAAACTAAAACTCCTGTTATGTAATGTTAGTGTGTGTCTATGCTCAATTTGATTATTTTTTTGAGGATATCCTCAATGTTACTGTGGCTCAATGTTATTGTGGAATCATTAATCTTATTGCCATCGATTTGGTTATCTAAAAAGTTACGCCCGATTCTCCTGGATGAAGTATTCACAAGTATTTTGGGTAGCTCTTTCCAATCTCGTAAGAAACGTGGAAATGATTTCAGCATTTGGGCTATTTGGCATTAACTGCTAGATAGAAAATTCAGTTGGTTTATGCAGCCACTCTTTGATGTCTCCTTGAATCCTGTCCTGAAAGGATTGTTTCGTGTATTGCAGTACTACCCAAGCCTCAACCGTTCAAAATGTTGCTCGAAAGGGATATGTACAGGTAATACATCTTCCTACAATTTTGATCCAACCAGCCATCACCTGACAATATCCTTTACACATCTTGTTTGACATTTTTCTAGAGTGCTTTCTCCAAATGAAACCGACTCATACTGCTCGGCCTACACAGTGAGTATCCTTTATTCCATCCCTTATCTTCTGTTTATTTTTCTGGGTAATCTACATGCTTTCTCCATCTCATGAGATATACTTAACTGTTGAAGATGCCCATTCTGTAAAACACCCAATTATGCTGTGGAGTATCGTGGTGTGAAAACGAAGGAGGAAAGGAGCATAGAGCAGTTTGTAAGTCTTATCTATTAGTGCCACCATCTTCCATTTACAAGTTGCTATTTTCTATAAGTATTAAGACTGCGGTACGGATTTTCTTAGGCTTTTGTATAACATATTGCAGGAAGAGCAGAAAGTCATAGAAGCACAGTTGAGGATACGCCAGAAAGAAATTCAAGATGAAGAGGCTAAGCTGAAAAGAAAACAGAGTAGGTGTTCTTCCAGCCGGACAGTAACCCCAACGAAAGAAGTGGAGTATCGAGATATTTGCAGCACATCCTTTTCAGGTTAGCAATGGATGTGACTAACATGCTCAGTAGCAATGCTATTTTTCTTCAACTTAAACTCATAACCTGCAATGTTATATTGTAATGTCCATTGCAGTGCCATCATATCAATGTGCTGAGCAAGGAACTGAATGCTGTTCATCTGAACCTTCATGCTCTAGCCAGGCTAGCATGCGGCCTTTCCATTCTAGGCATAACCGGTATGTTTATGTTATATCTTTGATGTCTCATATGAAAACATCTGAGCTTTGTTTGTTGCAACTTTTAGTTTGCAAGTTTAGATATTACTTAGTCTTTTATTTTGACAGGAAAGTATGCAACTAGTGAGATCAAATTGGTATGTAACAACCATGCCACCTTTTTTTACAGTGATGATAATGTCGACGTGAATCTGGAGGATATGATGGTTATGGAAGCGATTTGGCGTTCCATTCAGGTTAGTTGGTAGGAACTATTTTACAATAATATATATGCAGTGCATGACTTGAACAATATTATGAATGCTAATTTGTTGAGTCGATTATTATGTAGCAGCAGCATTTGTATTTTAAGAAAGCATGCTGAGAGTGGGGTGCTTTTTAAATTGTTATACGGCAACTTTTTAAAAAATATGATTGTGTTGATGTTACATGTATTGGTGAATTATGACCTGTCATGAAAACCTTGAATTTTTCTGTTGCAATGCTAGCATGACAGACTAATTTGCAGATATGCATAGCCATGTTACTGGGTAACATAGGGTTTTATCAGTTCATTTATCCTTTTTTGCCTGCACTTTTTTTGGATGAATAGTTTATCTTAATTTGTAATGGTTCATTGTGAATCCAGAGTTTGGTTGTCCATGTTTTCTTTTGCTAGAATCCCGGCTCTCTATTCTCTGAATATCAAGTTGAACTGATTGTATATTTGTATTCTCACGATGTTTGCATGAGCAAACTTTTTGCATTTAAATTTTAGCCAATCGTTTATGTTTCGAACATGCCTCCTTTTTGCATTTAACTTGGGGAATGGACAGTAGTTTGGACTGGTTTTGTTACATGAATGAATAGGACTCTTTGTGAACAATTCATATTGACCAAAATGTCTTATCTGCAACCACTCTTGTCCAAGAAGAGGACTATAAAAGGCTCAGCATGTCTACCTTTGTTCTGGTGCCAGTTGAGTCAAGAGCTGCTTGGTTGCATAGCCAGCAGACAAAGCATTCTGCAGTAGTTAATTTTGAACCAGTACCTTAACTAAAGTGTGGACTAAATCTGATGTGCAGTATTTGACCCTGTGCTGTGAGAATTTGCTTATGGTTCTATTTTTATGATGAATTGACAATTATCGTTTTCTTCATACTAATTGTTGTTTCCTGCTTACTGCTATTCTGTGTTTGCCCTGAATCTAAGGTAACTCAAGAATATTTTTGTATATAATGTTTTGCAAGTAACTGTAGTCCATATATGGGTCTGTCCAGATGCTTATGATGCTTTTGCATTTTTCATTTCATTTGAATAGCTTTTTTTGGGCATATGAAAGTAGAGTGACTAAACTAAAATTATAGTGGACGTGCTTTCTTTGTTTAGTGAGTTTTGTGTACAGTTGTCTTCTTATAAAGCTGAAATTCCCTTTAAACCAGCTCTTGCCTATTATTTCTTATTTCTTTCAACTTGCAAGTGACAACCAGCAATTGGCGTTCAAGAAACATGGAACACATGGGGACTGTGGTCAAGAGTATATATACATAGTATTAACTGTTATGATTTCAAGAACTGGTTGCTTATCAGGGCATTATCTATGATAAATAACATTAACATTACTCTTAGGCTATTTGTCATGACAGTATTACTCCTAGGCTGTTTGTCATGTCCTTGAAATTGGTTTTTTTGTTAACTGTAGTAAATCGAAACCAAGTCTTGTCTTTGAAATTTATGTATTTGCTATGTCAAAGCAAAGTTTATATCTGCTTCTTTTTTGTTTTTATTACTTTAGCAGGAACAAGGACATCTAGTAAATCCTGTTTGTGGCAGCTACTTTCCTGTAATCGAGCCACAGACACGTGAAAGGCAGGCATTCCTTCCAGCCACTCTTATGGAAATGCCTCATCCTGGTGGATATTCCTGTGCGGTTGCGGCTTTGGCTGAGCACCAGCCACCCAGCATGGATTTCTCTTACATGGCTGGCAGTAGCACATTCCCAGTCTACGACATGATCCGCCGACCATGCAACATCTCCGGTGGAAGCATGTGCGCTGTAGAGAACAGCTCACTAGACACCTGGAGTGGGATCGCACCGAGCTGCAGCAGAGAAGTGGTACGAGAGGAGGGGGAGTGCTCAGCCGATCACTGGTCGGAGGGTGCGGAGGCAGGAACAAGCTATGCCGGATCGGACATCATGGCGGACGCAGGGACAATGCAACCATTGCCTTTCACGGAGAATTTCGCCATGGCTCCAAGCCACTTCCGTCCGGATAGCATTGAGGAGCAGATGATGTTCCCCATGGCAGTGTCACTAACAGAAGCCCACCATGGTAGGGCGCACCACGCGCAAGGGATGGCATGGTTGTAAGTTGTAACTCTAATTTTGACGCTTGGCTCTGCCTGCCCCTTTCTCTTGCGCTGCTCCCCCTCCAGCCTCTGCTTCCTTTGGCCACCTCTTTTGGCATCTTGTTCTTTTCTTTCTTTCTTTTTGAATGTGTTCTTTGATGGCTTGATATAGATCTTGCTATAGTCGTCCATTGTCATTGTTATATGTATGTAAAATGGAATATGTGGAAATAGAAAAGAAAATGGGTCAAAAGTTTTGCCGGTAGGATGCGCAGTGTGTTTCGCAATGAAATTGCGAGGCATTCTAGATGTTGCAGCCCTGCAGGTACACTCTTGGCCCTGGGAAATGGAAGAAGTGCGCTCAGCTTCCAATTGTTCTTTTTCCAACTGACATGTTCCTGAATCTTGTGTAAGTAGGCTACATGAGCGGATGTAAAGATTCTTTGTTTGTATCGAAAAATTCATCTAGGTTCTGAAGTCTGAACTGATGGAAGACTCGGCTCAACTTTCAGAGTCCGATCTGGTTATGTGATCGTTCAGATTGTTTATGCTTCCTGCATCTAATCGATGCAAAACTCATCTGTGGAGACAGTTCCATCTGAAGAATGGCTTGGCAGACAGTTAATTCCTGCCGTACAAGAATGTTTGAGCGGTTGGACATGGATCCCAAACCGTGAGGTTGACAAAAGGAGGCAGATTGCGTCCTTGGAGAGGAAGCATCGTGTCAGGTGAGAACTGAACCTCGGAGGCCGACGGCAGCGTGCAAAGATGGGCTGTACTGGGACGTGGGGAGTTGGGTAAGAATTTTGTATGCTTTGGACCGATTTTCCACAGAACCCATGCGAAAATGTGTCCGTCCCTTCTCTAAAAACGTGAACCAAATGCCACACACATAAAAAGGTGATGTTTTTGGGTGGCAAATGAGGAGGCTTCTGGCTTGAAATGCGGCCCATGAGCACCCGGGAGGGCAAAAGGGTTTTCGCCCACCGGACAAGAAGAACTAGCCGGTGCACCGTGCGCACGTGAGTTAAGTTTAAATTTATAACTGAGTCTAGAATACTACCAGAATCACTAGAAAACAAAAGCTATTTGAAAAAAAAAGTGATGCGTGCATAAGACGAAAGTCATTCAGCAGGAACTATCTAAATTTCGTTAATCTTGTCTTTTTGTTACGTCCATAAGCCATGTTCTTCGCAAAATTCCCTTTAAAATACTAGCTAAGTGGATACGACGAAGGGCGAGTCCACATGTCCGCGACGCGCCAACAATCCGTTCCCCGCTCTCTCCGTTGCTTCTTCCCCTCCTCTCACAATCATCATCACATTATCTACGTCCAAAATCATGACGTCCTGTCCTGTCTTGTCCGTGCTGTCTTGTCGATCTTGCGAGAAGGAAATTCTCCTGGGCATCTTTCCCGGATGGAGAGCAACGGTCGCAGCGGACCCCCTGGCAGGAGTAGGCACGCCCTACCTGTCGTCCGATCGTATTCTCAACGAACGCCTTTGGTTTACAAAGGCAAGTTTCATAGTTTCATGCTAATTAAACTATTATAAATGAAGATTAATAACAAAACTCATTTCATACAGGTTGGCGAGACGAATTTATTGAACCTAATTAAATCATGATTAAACAATGTAGTAGTGTTGTGTAATTAGTTTTATAATTAAATCATATTTAACCTCATAATCATCAATAAGACCGATGAGATGGAATGAAAGCGCTGCGGCGGACAAAGCGTGTAGCGTGTCCGATTATACTGGGTCTGGGGAGGGATGTCAAATCGCCGCCGGTGGTGGCTGGTGATTACTGTTGGTGGTCACACCATCAAAAAGCCATATAGCGATGTAGAACTAGGCGGTGACTTGATCGTTTTCGGCTTCTTCTTTGCCGGTGTATGCACTAGCCGATGATGGGTAATCAAAATTGAGCTATTTACCACCGTATCTGAACTGTGTGCAAAAGTCCTGTTTCGTAGTTTCTCACTACGAAGAGAGTGTGTGGGAGTATATATCTGCATAAACAATAAAAATGTGTGAATTTAAAACTGCTAAAACGACCTAGGACGGGTGAGGTAAATGTAAATTTAGTCAATTAACATGAAGAAAAGAACTACAGGCATTTTCTCTTTGAGTCTTTGCAGCGATCCTTACATCTCATACACACAGAGGTCATCACAAACGTAGAAGATTGAACCCCACCCACCCGTCACTACTGGAGAATCAGGCATTTGTCTCTGTTCCAATTTTACATTTGTACCGTACCACGTATTTTTGGCCGTGGTACAAATGAGGGTACATGGAGGAAGGACCCTGACGTGAAGGGCCATTTGGCTAGCCCTTGTACAAATGACTCCACATATGTACCAGGCTTTATCTTCACCCGATACAAATGACCCAAGCACCTATTTGTACCGGGTCTTACCGGGTGAAGAGAAGACCCGGTACAAATGTGGAGCCATTTAGGGCCCGTTTGGGACTACTCTGCTCTGGTTTTTTCAGCTCCACTCCACCAACTCCACTATGGAGTAGCTCCATTGTGGAGTTTCTAGAGCAAAATTTTTGTTTGGCACCCAACCTCCCTCCAGCTCCACAAATGCAGGGTTCATTTACGAAAAGTCTAATGTACCCCTAAATGTTTGGCCCACATGTCATTCTCTCTCTCCCCTTCTTCTCGCTTACCCCTTTTTCTTCTGCTCATCACCGGCGCGGCGCCGGCCCGGCCGCGAACGCCCGTAGATGGCCGGTAGTCCAGACCGCTGCGCGCGGGGGTGGGGAAGTGGCCGGTGAGGCCTGTAGCCCGGCGCGCACGGGCGAAGCGGCCGACGAGGCCCGGCGGTCCGCCGCGCGTGAGGATGCGAAAGCGGCGGTGGGGCCCGTTGCCAAGCGCGGGGCGGTGGCTCGACCGGCCGCACCCGCTGCCCACCGCCGACGCACCCCTCCTCCTCCGCGCGGCCCGGTCGGAGGTCCCGCCGAGGAGGTTGGGGATCACAACCATGGCCGCCGCGCAAGATTGCCACCGGGAGCTCCATGCCGCGGCTTGGACGGCGGGCACCGCAGCCCGGCGGGCGGGCGACGGCCTCCTCCGCGGCTCCCCACGACCTCCCCGGCGGTCGGCGGGGCTCGCAACCCGAGCCAAGGTGCGGCGGCGGCGGCGCGCCAGCCTCTTCCACCGGCGGCGACGCACGGGCCTGCGCGTTGACTGAATCGGGGAGGTGTTGTTGTCTGCCTCCTCGGTGAAGGAACAGGAGGAAGCGGCGAGGGAGGTGGCGACGCATCTCGTGGCGACGCGGTGGGAGGGAGCGGCGCGAGGGAGGGAGTAGCGGGACCGGAGGAACAAACGAATCGTTTTCTTGTGTAAGAAGTGGCATTGGTGGGTAATTTTTTCAGAACTCCATGAGGAGGTTGAAAACGAGAGTTTTGGGAGTACCTCCGGAGGTGCTCTAGAAAAAACGTGTAGTTGGCCCAAAACTCCACCTTTTTCTTGGAGTAGAGTTTTGAGAGTCAAAGATGTTTGGCTAGATAAAGTTGGAGTAGAGCTGAGAAATCTGGAGCGGAGCAGTCCCAAACAGGCCCTTATACTAGGCCTAACTCAGTCCGTCTATTTTCTTGATCTCATCTCTCTCCCTTGTTATTCTCCCTCATCTAATCCTCTCTCTTATTATATCTCCCCCCTCTTCTCGTATATGGATCTCACCCTCTCCTCTCGATCCCCTGCAGGGCCTAGGGCGCGCGCAGGCATGCGGGGCCAGGCTGGGGCCTCCCGGCGCGCGGCTGTGTGGGGCTAGGTAGGGCCTCTCGACTGCGGCGGTGCGAGGCCAGGCGGCCTCCTGGCAGAGGGGCGCAGGAGGGCACATGGCGTCACGGGGCCAGGCTGGGCTTCCCTACACACGACGGTGCATGGCTCTGGAGGCGGCCGCGCCCAGCTCCTGTGCCGACGCAGGGGAGGAAGAATCTTCGTATGTAAGTGGTTCTTCTTCTTGATGTTCCTAATGTTCTTGGCACAGGGGGCAAGTTGTTCATCTCGTTCTCGTTGACGTTCTTGGTATTCTTGTGATTGTTGATGTATTGTTGTGATTGTGAGTGAATGGATGATTGTGGATCTGTGTGATTGTGAATACTCCCTCTGTCCCCAAAAGAATGTCATTCTAGAAATTTTAGAACAGATTATTAAGAAGGTGAAATGACCTCGATTGCCCCTATTTATTTGTCATATTAGGTGCTACTTGATTGTTGCATGCCTACATGCACATGCAGACATGCCAAATTAAGCAAAACGTCATTCTTTTTGGACAAATTTTGAATACTAAAACGTCATTCTTTTTGGGACGGAGGGAGTAGATGATCGTGGACGGCAGGAGAACGGAAGACTAACGGTGGCTGCATTCACAATTGTACCGGGGCGAGACTCAAATGTGCCTCCTTCATCTGCACCGGCTAGCTTATACCGGTTCAATACCCGGTACAAATGAGGGTTGAAGCCCGGTACAAGTGGCTATTTTTCAAGTAGTGACTTGTCTAAACACGTCATGTAAAAACTGACCGGAGGTAATAAAACAGTACTCCCTCCATACCCATAAATCAAGTCGTTTAGGACAATGACACGCCTCCAAAGTCTGCAACTTTGACTTTTTATTTTTATAAAAATATGTATTAAAAAATAACATATGTATACTTTTATAAAAGTATTTTGCAAGACAAATGTATTCATATAGTTTTCATATTTTCAAACTCAACAATTTAAAAGTCATTCATGATTTACATTCCCAATGTTTGATTGAAATCTTGTCCAAAACGACTTGATTTATGGGTATGGAGGGAGTATGTTTTAACTTAGTTGTGAATTGGGCCGGTAACACATCCGAAATACTTATTAGTTGTGAATTGGCCGTTAACACATCCAAAACATTCAGAAAGATATACTCTCTTCTTTTTCAAATTACTTATCATTTTGGTTTTCTAGATACATTTCTTTTGTTATTACTACATGACAAAAGTAATTTGAAATGGTGGGTAGGAAGAGAAGTACTAATTCTTATGAATGCGTAGTACTACTACACAACGCAACAAATATGTTGCCCTTGATGCAAAAGCGCAGCAAATCCCCGGCTGGTGGCTCCCGCGGAAGGCCATTGGGTGAGGATGCACCATGCCATGTGGGGAGGAGAATTGAGAAGTGTCTTTTCGCGTGAACAGCACGGGTCAACGGCACAGGTCAGCCCCACTCTTATCATTGGCCGCTTAATTTGGTTGCCTAATCAGGGTCGTATAATGCCGGGGAATCCCTCTTTTTTTTCTTCCAGGTTATGCCCTGCCATGTTAATTTTTCAAAAAAAAAGCCCTGCCATGTTGACCCCATCCGCGTCATCCGTGGACCAGAAAGAGTTTAATACGGTTAATTCCGACCCAATGAGTCCGCAGGAGACAGCAGGGAATTTGCTACATGCACACACCCTGCGTCCAGTTTTTTTACATCCTAGTTTGTTTTTTCCAAATACAAGAAGACGGCATATGAGAGTAAATTTTAAGAGTAATGAATTCCCAAACTCGGATGGACAGATTTTCAACAGTTTGTTATTACCACTAGCTTTGCCAAGATTATTCTCATCTCCTTGCTCTCACGTGGTAATTTACTTAAATTCCAAAGTCACATCTCACTCTCCTTCTCCCTTTCACTAGATCAGTCTTATTAGTAGAAGTTTCATAAAAAGTTTTATCAGCATCGATTTCACATCAGTAAATTCGTTGACTTGGTATGAGAAGCGAGAGATGATGGCTTTTTTTTCATGAAACGAGAGAGAAGCAGTATGCTAATTACCAAATTTGCAATACTGATAATAGTACAATTAAATTGTGCATTGAAACTGACCTTTAAGTCACTGGTACTGACCTGCAAATTCATTGTGAATAACTGTGAACTGCGCAACGTAACATAATCTGAGTTCCCTAGTACGATCCGCACTGTGATTAACCTTTGAATGCATGTGGAAGATATGAGATGGTGGGATGGGCATTCAACGGTCATGGCTGGACCATCGCTCTCCCTCTCACCTCACCTACACGGGCATTAATAAGGTTTGCTGCCTGCCTGGTGCCCCCCCTGCAGCGTCGTCACTGGCGTTTTCCCTTGAAAAAGCGGGCAGGGCTTTGTACGCGAGCGCCTGCACCTGCACGGCGAGCAGGGACGGGGGTGGGGGGGAACATCATGGGGATGGGCGCAGTACAAAAATCGGCCCATGGCGCCTAGTACTCCCTTGTTTGCATCTTTTTGTTCTTTTGAGGAAGCAAGGCATGTGGTACGCTACACCACCACCCCAGCCCCGGTACAGAATCATCACCGCTAGGTCCAGGTACGGCACCATTAAATTTTCCTCCAGGGAAGCCGGTGAGGAGACCACCCCCTAAACTTCTCTTCGATCAATGCCACTGCCAGATGGGTGTGTAGCAAATCCATTTTCTTTTGCCTCCCTTTTTGTGTTATTATTGCATAGAGCTTTTAAGGAAATCATCGTGCACTTTTTGGCACTCATTTGTTCTAATACCACTGTATTTTTTTAGTTAGGAATAGTAGGTCATCTGCTGCCACTCTTGACATTCACTTGGATCCCCACCGTTTTGTGGCTTGCTTTATGTAACACCTTTTTAAGAATAAGGACAGGACAATCCACCTGATTTTGGACACCATGTCGAAAAAGAGTGCTAGCTCTACATATTCAAAAAAAAGTGCTTATCTCGACCCAAATAATCTGTAGCAATAAGTGAGAGTACAAAAAATTTTCCATCTTTTGGAGTCAAATGTTTGAATTCAAAGCGAATACCCTTAATTTAATGTCCAATGTTTGGTCTTCGTTTCTCATTCAGACAGTATGAGAAGTCTCAAATAATTAAAAATTAGGAAAGTTTCATTACCTAGTTATAAACAAGTGATGTCGACATTGGCATGTCCAGAAAAGCACAACTATAGCTAATAATATTTTTTTTACAAAAATATTTGTAAAATATCGTAAAAGCATGGTTATGTGAAACTACAATTTTTGAAAGTAAACCGCACATGTCATTTTCAAATATTCAAATGGCAATTAAAAAAATTCAAGCATATACCGTGCAAACCAAAATTTAATTAACAGACTGAATACAACCTCAAACACATCACATATTTTCTACCGTAGGAAATATACCCAAAAGAGTCCACTATTGGAGATGCAGAAAAAAAGAGACCGAGGACACGATAAAAAGAAAATTTTCAACTACACTTTTTTCTTCAAATATCAATCACACAGATTTAGTTGCCTTCCTAGTAGGAATAGCCATGCTTATCCTCGGCCTAATCCTTTCTATTTGAGGCAATCCAATCCAACCTATTAGCTCACATCTTTTCCAGGGAATGGAATGGTAGATGTGTTCAGACATGCCCTTTGACCCCACGCACAACAACTCGAGATCAATCTGGCAGTGGCAGATGAGTATATAATAAAAAAGATTAAATAAAATAACTGTCATTTTCCACCGTCGATCGACTCATCAAATGGCCAGGAAAAATCGCAACGTCCCCCTCGGATCCGCCGTTTTTTTCCTTTGGAAGCCAAGCAGGTGCGCTGAGCGTAGCAAATTCACCACACCCCGATCGGGAGCAGAGCAGCAGCAGCCGGCAGCAGAGACCAGAGAGCACAGTAGCCAAGCGACTGTGAGAGCATCCGAGCCCTCCCCGCCCAGTGCTAGCACCACCACTCCCGATTCCCAACCCCCCACCTCCTCGGCTTCCGCCTCCGGCCTCCTCCGCCGCCGCCTCCTTCACCCGGCCGCCTCCACCGTCGGAGCGGCGCCGTCCCGTCTCCCGTTCTCGACCCCCCAGAGCTGCTGGCGGTCGCCCGGCCCCTCGTGCTCCTGCTTTTACCCGGTTGGAGATCCGCCCGGAGTGGCACATTCCTGCTCTAGGTAAACCCTAGGCGCGACTGCTCTCGGTTCCCCCACTTGTATTTGCTGCGGAAAATCGAATTTTTAGGCCGGGATGAGGCCACTTCTTGCGGGCGGTCGATGCTGGGAATCAATGGAATCCGTCCGGTTTTTTTCCTTGCTGATGCTCGTGTCGGTGGGGTCGACTGGGAAATTTTTAGTGGGCGCTGTTGGCATGTGATTCCGTGCTGGGGATCTGGGAACTTCTAGGGTTCTCATTTTGAGATTAGGGAGACAATCTGTCAGAAATTTCTCATTTTGAGCTTTTTGCTCTTGTGAGTGTGCTGCTGTGCACATGCCACTACGCTAGATGTTTGCCCCCCTGTTGATTCTTCAAGGTGTAGGTTCACAGGTGTTTCTCTTGATCTCATGCTCTGATGTTGCCTCGGGAGAAATTACATCTGAACCTTTTGGGAATCTGGATGTAGTTTGCTGGATGAGACCCGAACACATTTTAGGAGCTGTTTCAGTTAGTTGGTTCAACTACATTGCACATGCTTTGGATGCCCGAGTGCTTGATTCATAGGAGAACATGGGGGTATTACAGTGGTGTTGCAATCCATTCATTGAATTTGGTTTGTTTCTCTGGGCATAGTATTTTTAGGTAATAATTAACTAATTAGCGTGTGTAGTACCTGCGTGGAGTTTATAGTTTTGTTCTTTTCTTGGGGTCTAGGTTCGTATCTCAATGTAAGGAGTCAAGGGCCTATTTATACCTAGCTTCAGCCTGTGGGCTTGCGAGCTGAAGCCATGGTCAAACAGGTGCCATCTTGTTGAGATCATCATATATGGTTCATCCAACTTTATACTACAAGTCTCCAAATGATCTGAATCAAGCAAGAGCAAGCCCCAGTTAGTTTTTTTTTAGTTCAAGAAGCTATTTTTATTGAGCCTGGTCTAACCTTTGGAGGCTCGAGATTTTTCATGTTTTCGTCCATTTTTATAACAACAGAAAATGTAGGCTTACTTTTACCCTTATATGCTCTTTGCTGTAGGTCAATAATTATTCTGGAATGTTTTTCCGAGCTGAAGTAGAGAACTTCTGGCGCTGGATATCAGTATTCTGTTAGGGACATGCTCCAACCAAGGGAAGCTGATGTGCCTGTGCTCTTTCTTGTCTTCATTGTGCTTCCTGTTGTGGCTTATTTTCTTCTTGGAAGATGGCATGAAGCTGCAAGTAAGAAGGCAAGAGTAAGTGTGCTTGCACAGCGAGCTGCAGAAGAAGCCTTTAGAGTGGAAACAATGGCATGCCCGGACGTTATGCCTCCAGGGCCTCCTTTAAGAACTATGCCCTATTTCGGACCTGCACCTTCGTTGAGACAGGAATTCCATGAATGCGCAACTTGCCATGCCCCTGCAAAGACTCGGTGTTCCAGATGCAAGTCTGTTAGATACTGGTAAGCTTCTTTCTTTTGTACTTCCTTAAGAAAGCACTTCAACTAGGTCTTTGAATCTTATTTATCATGTACTGTTCATTGATTATAATCAATTTGTTCACTGAAAGACATGGTGCCTGATCAGGCTTCTTTGAAATTCAAAGATCTGGTTCACTTCTCATCTTTTTCCATTTTATCTAACCTGTTCCACGTAGCAATATAAACCATTCTACTAAAATGATGGGAGTACAATCCTGATGTGCATAATAGCAAGTATTTGAATTATATGAGACGGAGTATAAAATTTGAATCACTTTCACTTTTATATTTGCTGACTGTTCTTTTGTCATGATCCATCTTTGCTATTTATAGGGCACTCCTTTTAAACTCTGTAGCTCTCTTGTTTGTCATTTTGTTTTGATTTTTTCTCTCTGAGATTTGAGCATATGACATAAGGGGTATGAAGAACATCATAGGTGGCAAGCTAATTTCATATAAAGAAGCAACATTTTATAATGCTTGGGTGCATCAGTTAAAGCCATTCCAACCCCAATTGGGTTACCTCAAGCTCCATATCTAGCTGATAGGAAACTGTCCTTCTGTTTTGAGGTGGAAGCTGTATTGAACTGAGCTCAGTCAGATTGTGGAGATGCTCCGAATATCCCTTAACCGGTCGTGGCTTGGCTTGAAGCTAAATCCCTAATTGTAGGCTGCTTTTGGTGGTGTTGGTATCAATGGCAGCATTTCACTATACCCGTGGTGCCCCCGTCTAACCCTCCATGACAAACAGGAAATTCTGATTTATGTATTTGAGACATTTTCCCCATTTATTAAACATTCATGTTAGAAGTTTTTAAACATGTCGATAACTTTAAGGTCTAAGCTCATGACTCTGACCCGCTTTTCTTATGATCAAAATGAACTCTTGAAGATTTTCATTAAGCGTGACGTAGATTCTGAATTAAGGTCCCAGCAGTTTTAAATGCTAGATTTGTTGATAAATAATGAACACAGAATCCATTAATTATTTGTTCTCTACTATGCTAGACCTTAAGAATGACCTTTTTGGATTGATTTCTTTTATCCTTACCTATATATATCCATCCAAGTTGTTTTGTACCTTGCTGTGTAAAAGGGCCATGCTTATTATGCCATAATTTGTACAACCCAGTTGAGTTGCCATAGGGTGACTTTTTACTTTGGATTTGAGCAACTGGTCAACAAACTACTCTACAAATAATCACACAGTGCAGCACATTATTTGCTATTTTGTTTGAGATGACATTGGTGACATGACTTATTTTTCTCTCATTAAGTTCTTATTTTCACCTAGTTCATCTGATAGTACATAGGTTGCCTGATTTAATGGCCCTACTTCCTTATTGAAATATCATGCAGAACATCGTGTTGTTTGGATAACCATGGCTGAGTTGAAGCTAACTGACCGACCCGTTTCTGTGGAGCTCAGGTTGATATTTAGCAGTAGGTCCTAGGAAATACTTTTGCCGTTTAGTACTTTAGCCTTCCTCAGTGTAGCATTAATCCTTCCTGGCTGTATTTGTATTAGACTACTAAGTTGGCTTGATCCTACTGATTGATTGAATTCACCGGAATGGCTAATTGGTCAAGTTGTTAAATGTACTTACTATCTCATCATCACAGTAGATCTAGCGTATGATTAGAAGTACCCGTGCAAATATAGGTTCCTTTGACATAATATGATGCTGTTCTTTGCGATTGATTGATTTGGATTTTTATGCATCATGAATTCTTTTTCTTACCATGCTAACCGTCTCCATTATGTCATAACTACTGTATACATTATCTTGCCCCTATTGCCAAGGACACCTTGTAACTCTGTTTTGAATGTTGTGCAGTTCTGGAAAGTGTCAAATAATACACTGGAGGCAAGGACATAAGGAGTCATGCCAAAAATGGATTGGTAGTGGGTCTAGCAGCTTTGGTGGATCTGGCACTGATGCTTCTGAACAGATGCCCTTCCTGACTAACTTAAATTCACCTCTTCCCGGTGGTGACATTCACTTGCGCGACATGAATTTTGATACTTTATCAGAGCCATCCTTTCCCACAACTGATGGCTTCAATCTTGATACTGATCCATTTCCGGCAGACAGAAGCAACATGAATAAATCAAATCAAGGTCTTCATACGAGTGAGAATGGTGGTGTTGGTGTATCCTATGAAAAGAACAACCACAATGCTGATGATGAAACCCGGTCCTCCGAGATTTTATCAGGAAGCAAGGTATTTTTAGCAAACTCTTACAATTCACTTGCCATTCTTCTGCCTACATGTTTGTCTTAGATAATTCAATCTTTTTCTTTATGGCTGCAGGTGTCAAACAACTATTTTGGTTGTGCAGATGTGATGAGTGGTAATGGCGATGGAACTTATCCTGTCAAAAGTAATGCACAGCAACCTAACAGTAGTGCTCCTGAAATAAGGAAACGGACAAACGCAAGCATCACAATTTATGAGCCTGACATGGGTGTCTATTTAACTTCTGATATGGTCAGTTCTTGTGAGGGGCCATATGCTTCTGGCAGTGAGCCACTGCAAAGGAGTTTGTCATCTGGAAGAACCATTGGGAAAGCAAATGTGGTGAATAAGAGGCCTCCATGCCCATCGGGTAAGGTGGCTAAATTACAAATGTTACAGGAGAGGGTGTCTAAATCATATCAAAATGATGTCCACAAGAACCCTTGCAATAAAAATGACCAAAGTTAGTAAAGAGAGTTCTCTGATAATGATCGAGCTTTATCTTACAGTGTTTTCAATTATCTCATAGTATAGTTACTGCATTGTCCAGGATCTGTGCAAACAACTGAACCAGCAAGCAGCAACCTACAAGGATGCAATGGAATCTCAAAGTTTGGAGCATCCAAGGTTGAAGTTTTAAAGAAACCCTCAAAATTTCTCAAAACTAGCCTTGTGGGATTGATCAATGATAATAAGAGGAATAAGGTTCGGAATAGTCTAAATCAATCTTTCCTGTGACTGCTTTCCGGTTTGTTTACAAAATGAAGGTTTTCTTTCTAAATGTCACTTCAGGTATTGTTCCCATATGAAGATCTTGTTAAGTTTTTTCAGTATGAAGTACGAGGTATTTCTCCTAGAGGTCTTTTCAATTGTGGAAACAGGTAATGAGCATTTTGTGCACGGGGATAGTAATTATTTATGATTCTATTGTATACTTTTGTCAAGATGAAGAAACACTGTTTTGGTACAAGTGTAAACACATCTAGAGATATGAGTGCAGGTCAGTAAATATGAAAAATTCGGGGACCTTTTAAATGATGCTGGTGCCTTTTGGTACTCGCTTTGTGCTGCAAAATAAGAAAATTCCAAATGAGTTTAATGGTAAGGAATAGGGTAATTTAAACAAGTAGAATGGCTGAAGGGTCCTAGTAGCCTGGGAACAAGAGTTTACTTCAGAGTGGTTATATTCACTAAATTTGTGGGATGATTATCACTCATTAGTCTTTGTGTGCCCACATGTACTGATATACTACATATGGGATAATAATGTGAGCAACAAGATCACCTTCATGCCACACAACACTTGGCTAGAGATATAAGAAGGGGTGAGCACAAAACACACACATAACACACACAGCACACAATTGAGTGCTGCTGCTGCAACTGCTCTCTGAAACGTGGCAAACTGAACTGAATTGCATTGCCTTGCTAGCTGATACATATACTATTACCAACTATATGAAGTCAGCCACTACTTAGCACAGCTACTACCTACTTGGTACTTCTACCAACTACTTGCACTATTGCCATACTACTACTAATGCTGGATGGACAGCAAGAGCTGACCTGAGCATTATGCATGGAGACAGAAATGACATTCTTTAAATATGCAACTCTGCATGAATATATGACTCCTAGTATATATTTGGTTACCAAAAGGTATGACAGTCAATTAATCGGACTAAGAGCAGAGCCTAAGAATGTCAACTTATGAAATGAAATATGGCACAGTTTCTTAATAAAATGGATTTGCTAATTTGAAAATAAAATGCTTCAAGCAATCAAGCTGAACCAATATCCTTATCTGTTTTATATACAACTGACTAATATCAGAATGTTTTGTCTTTTCTTCCCCCTTTTGCAATGTCATTATTTTATATTTACTTGTTTATTAATCAGCCGCTTATCTTGATTATCCTTCATTTTGCAGTTGCTATGCTAATGCTGTTCTTCAGTGTCTGATGTGCACAAAGCCACTGATGATCTACCTGCTGCTGAGATTGCATTCAAAAGACTGTAATACTAAAATCTCAAATAGCTATTTCCCCCTCAACTGTGCTTGTGTTTTTTTCTCTGACTTCAGTTGCTATCTTCTTTTAGGTTGCTCAAAAAATTGGTGTCTTATGTGTGAACTTGAGCAGTATGCTTCAACTTTACGAGAAAGTGGTGGACCCTTATCTCCAAGTAGAATTCTTTCCAATCTTAGGAATATTGGATGTCGGTTGGGTGGTGGAACTCAGGAAGATGCTCATGAGTTTTTAAGGTATCGTAACTGTTACATGCTTGTTTTTCATCCTTTTGATCTCTTGCTAATGTTTTCTTACCGCAGTCATAAATTTTAACTCTTACTGTAGTATGTTAGAAGAAAAAATGTTTTAATAGAAGTCAAAATTTGACAAAACAATGCTTTCCTCTTTAACAATATGTTAGCAGTTTAAACTAGTTTTGTATTTATTCTTCTCTAATGAAATGATGCGCAACTCTCTTGCGTATTCGAGAATAAAAATTGCTGACCATATGCTTTAATTTGAACACCACCAGGCATCTTGTGATGTCTATGCAAGCAGCGTGCTTGGATGGGCTCGGTGGTGAGAAGCACGTCGAACCAAGTTTGCAGGAAACAACACTGATACAACAGATGTTTGGTGGCCGTCTTAAATCCAAGGTAACTTGAAAAATCTCAGATTTCTGGCTGAGTTTGCATTTCTTTTTACATTTAGATGGTAGTTTCTTTAGTCATGTACCACACTCGTAACTATGCATTTTACGTAGTAAATACATTTTCCTCCATTTGTAATGAAAGCAAACATCCTCTAGTTTTAATTCACAACCTTCCTCTAGCAAACATCCTCTAGCGCTTCCTATTCAATTCACAACCCTCTAGTTTTATCTTACTCAGTTCATGACATTGGTTGATCTATGATATACTAATTAAGTTTTGTTCATGAAACAAGGTTAAGTGCCTCAGATGCTACCATGAGTCTGAAAGATATGAGAATATAATGGACCTTACTTTGGAGATTCATGGTTGGGTGGAGTCATTGCAAGATGCTTTGACGCAATTCACAGCTCCTGAAGATTTAGATGGAGAGAATATGTATAAATGTGGAAGGTAGTGTTGCAACAGGCCACTGTGATCTTGTTACCCATCATTGCAGTTAAACCACAACAAAAGTTTAAGTCTATTGAAATTTTGGATTTTTTAATGCAGGTGTTCTGCTTATGTCAAAGCTAGGAAGCAATTGAGTGTGCATGAGGTGCCAAACATATTAACAGTTGTTCTAAAAAGATTTAAGGTGATTGTTTATTGAATTTCATGCGATACCATTTTTTCTGACGAGTATTTGTATTGGATGTAATGTTCTACTAGGTTTTTTAGGCATGCATTTGCATTTTCTTTTGCTGTTCTTTTTAGATGCACATTTGTTGGTATCGGATAATGTTCATTTGACCACTTTATAAAATAGTTTGATGACGTTATGCTCTGCACCTTACTCCAAGTTGTAACTAACCGCCTGTAAATAAATTTAATCCTACATAAATTTTGGATTGTTTATGGTTGCACTTTCAAAACTTTGATTGATACTACATACAAAACTTTTTGAATTCGCGCATAGAAATGATAGAATATTTGCCATAGAATCATACTTCTATGTTTGCCTTTTTAATTTTTTACTGTTATGGTTAGGGAAAAAACGTTCAAAACTGCAAGTCTATGTCTTAGATTATCAATGTCCGACTCATGCTCATGCTCATATGACCTTTGGGGCAATTTTCATATGACCTCCTTTGTTGGTTGACTTGGATCAGTTATCACATGACTCATGCTCTATGCTTGAGCTGACAATTGCCAGCTGTTTGAATGTTTCTGGGCGGAAGAACTAAATGAACTTTGTTTTATTACTTCAGACAGGAAAATACGGAAAGATCAACAAATGTGTCACTTTTCCTGATATGTTGGACATGGTTCCTTTCGTGACTGGTTCTGGTGATAACCCTCCTCTTTATTTCTTGTATGCCGTGGTTGTACATGTGGATACAGAAAACGCATCATTCTCTGGGCACTACATATCATATGTCAAAGATATGCAGGGTACATGGTTGAGAATTGATGACTCAGAGGTATGTTTTACAATAAACTCTATCCTGTGATGTAGGCTTAAGAATCTGTTGTATACAAATTGTGAGAAGTTATATGGACTTGTGAAATTATGAGTGTATTATAAGGGCACTGAACATACCATGAGCAGTTTTGATTACGAATGTTCTGTCTGCGTTATGTAATTTTATGTAAATTTGGTGTTAATTTCTTTGGTGCACATAAATACATAATTATTCATTATGCATTTCATTCTGTTGGCGTCGGATAGTTTTGTGCTGATAACTGATTTCACATGCACTAGTATGGCCTTTTGCTTTGTAGGTTTTTATATGCTCATTGAAATGACGAAAAGGGAAAAAAGAGAGTTAATATATGATGTCATGTGGTAACTTTTTTTTTGTTCCATATGTAGGTCCAGGTTGTATCTGTGAATCAAGTTATGTCAGAAGGTGCATATATGCTTTTCTACTTGAGGTAAATATAGCCAGCATGTGATGTGTGTTGAACCTAAATTACAATTTGGAGTGTATCTCTCTCTGCACTATGCAGCCGTCTCATTTTTTTTTTGTAAAACATTGTTCAGGTCTTTTCCCCGACCACCAAGAATATACGTTGAGAAGGGGCTCTTGCCTGTTTCAACATCTGGAAAGCGTCACTCATCAAAATCCTCCAAGGGCTCTAAACATGAGCGCAAGCAGGCAGAGTTACTCTTTTCTGCAAATGATCAAACATGTGGTATTTATGATTTTAGACCTGATGGAGAAGGCTACATGCAAGATCAGCATGCAGAGTTGAGGTCTAGAGATTTCCATCATGCCGATGATGCCTTTGCAGACTCGGTCAGCACAGACTTCTCAGAAGCTACATCAAGTGAATGGTCGCTGTTTACCAGCTCTGATGAGTCCTCATTTACCACTGAAAGCACTAGAGATTCATTCAGTGTTGTGGACTATGGAGATAATGCCGGCCTTGATCCTATTTCCTCTATATTTGGGCCATGTTATGCTCCGGAACATCCTCCTGGAAATTTCGTCTCATGTACCAGGTTCTCGCCTTCCAATCCTCAAACAAGGTACTTTTCAGAGAGCACAGACTTTGTCTCGGACTCTTCCATGCCGACTCATCCTCACGGCAATGTACATAGAGGAAGGTACCCAGATAGGGCATGTGCCTCTGCAGCCGAACCTCTTGCTTCAGCACATCAGCGGAGCGGGTATGGTCGGTATCCCCTTAGTAGAGATGGTTTTGTTCAAACATCTGGATTTTGCCAAATGTAATCGACCAACATTTCATAGTTGTAGCTGGTGCTTGGCAGCTGCAGTTAGCACTGCCGTTAATGATGCCTCATGTTCTTTTATTTCAGATGAGGCATATTTAATTTTAGCTGCATATCCTAGGGGTAGTTTGATTCAATGTAGCGCAGAAATTAGATTATGTCCATATGCTTAGCATGGCAAGTGGAATTTTAGAGCACAGTGACAGGCTTTGTGCCAGCCGTTATTTAACTGAAGCCGGTCTAGCACTGCTTAAAATTGTATGGGAGTAAGTTCTTTTCGCTTTTAGTTTTGGCTATCCTTACCCAAAAATGGGGAAAGCTCAGTATTTATTTTTTTCTTAAAAAAGATCCAGATGCTTTCAAATTGCAACATTTCAAAGTCATGTATAGGACATTATATCTGAGATCACACTCTTTTCTGTTTTCATGGGGGCTTGGTTGATTGTGCTACCTGAAAGTGATATTCTTAACCGGGCGGGGCGGGGTGGCCCACTGGCCCGGGCGGGGTGGCCGCCACAGCTGTTTGAGTGCCTCTGAATTCTGAACTAAATTAAGACTGCCTTCAATTCTTCTGAACCAGATAAAGACTACTTTAGTTCATCTGAACACAATAAATTACCTTTCCTGCAAAAAAAGAACATAATAAATTACCTTGAAATCTGACAGTTGTATGGCCTGTGACATGAATCTGGAGCCCTGGATTCCGGACTTCCGGTTCCCTGATGTTGCAGTTGTGCAGCTCAGAAGATCAGTTGCTGGCTTTGATGCTATCCAATTCTGCAGATTGATTGATTAACCTGCAGTGCCTTCGACAGACATGAGCTGTGCATTGGCCTGTGGCATTCATAGTAGTCTTGTGTTGATTGAATGAGGGGGATTGCTACAGAACTTTTTCTTTGATTGAATTTATGAATTACAATTTAGTTGGAGTTCCATCAATCCCGTTCAAACATGACGCACACTCTCAAATCAGCTGTTGTCATTGGGAAAAACACTACAAGACAACCCTCTTCCAAGCTCGTTATCAACGTAAGTATATTTCCTGCATATCCTGATTACTATGATAACCCCCTAAGCCCGGTCTTTTGATTTATGCACGTTTCAAGTCTCATAACCTCAGTTCATGGCTAGTTAACTGTCCACATCAATTTACTCATGCACACCCGTCCTCAAAATGAGGGGGAGAAGTTGCTACTGTAGTGCGTCCAGCAGATCACTCATCTCCACCTTCATTATGCGGACGATGGCCTCCTCACGCTCAAACCCAGGTACCTCTCTCCTCTCCCTCATCTTTTTTCCCAACAATTTTCCTCTGCTGCGAACGGCGCCTGGGGGAGGTGGTCGTTGAGCGGGCCGTAGAGGAGGGCGCGGAGGCCGGCGGCGGCGGGCGGAGGCGGTGGGGCGGGTGGCCGCGTGGACCGGTGAAGACAACGGCGGAGGTGGCCTTGCAGACTGACGATAGCAGAAGAAGAGGTGGCCGCGCAGGCCGTCGGAGGCGGCAGAGGAGGTGGTGCCCGAGTGGGTCGGAGCCGTCGGAGGAGGTGGTTATTGCGCATGTCGGCGGTGGCAGAGGAGTTGGTGGCCGCGCGGGCTGGCGGAGGAGGAAGAGGTAGTGATTGCGCGGGTCGGCGATAGCGGAGGAGTTGGTGGCCACGTGGGCCGGCGGAGGAGGAAGAGGTGGTTGCTTGCGGGGCTGGCCGGCGAGGGAGAGGAAGAAGAGAGGCAGCAAGCCCCGCCGGTCAGATCTGCGTTGCCACCCCTCGAATCAGATCCGCGTTGGCGACGAGCTCCCTCTCCGTTCACTAGTGGCGTGAGGCAGAGCAGCGGCCTCGCTCCTCTGCTCCCTCCCTCCCCTGTGAGATGTGTCCCAGTGGTGTCGACGAGACGAGCTCGTCGACGTGACCGGCCGCAGCCCTCTCCTCCCCTCTCTCAATCTTCCTCCTCGCGGGAGCCAACGACAGTACAGGGATGCGCGAAGTAACGTGTTTTTTCGGAGTATGTGTTCTGGGGATGTATTATCTTCAACCGTTGAATCAGGAATCAACGACATTTGTGTGGCCTGGGAGATGAACTGAGATAAAGTGAGATGGAGTGAGATGCTTTTTCGACGGTTGAGATCGTTTGAGTTGGTTTTTCGAGGTGAGGTGAAACCTGTTTTTTCAAGAGGATTTCCTCTCTTCTTTACCCATAAGGGCTATTTGACTTTGGAGATGAGTAGTATTGCCGTGGACAGTCTTAGCATCTTTAACGGTCTCTTTCTGCCAATTCAACTTCCATATCGGGATTCGGGAGAGTGATAACTGATAAGAAAATAGTTCTCTAGCGGTACATTTTTCCTTTTCCCAGTAATTATTGGAACAACTCAATAATTCACCTCATCTCGCTCCAGTGGCGTAGCCAGCAAAAAAATTTCAGCTGGGGCAAACTTTTAATGACAAACTAAATTGAAACCAACAACATAGCAATCCTGATTGCATTAATGTATTCATATATTGCAATCACACAATTTTAATGCGAAATTGTGATATTACCTGAAATCCTGATTGTTTTTGCACTAATGCATCACATATGGTAAATTCAAAAGTAAATATAGGAAATAAGAAATAGATGAACCTGTAAATTAGATAAAGACATCATTTAGCAAGTAATACTAATTGTTCATACTAAAAAAGCAAGTAATACTAATGGTTAACATCTTTAGCAAATTAGCAATTGATACAAGCACACAACGATTAGCAATTGCCTGGGGGTTGTGCGTCTGCCTGCTACATGTCTACGTGTGCACTGCTGATGGAGCTGATGGGCCTTTTTACGAATTTTGGCTGCTACACTAGTGAGCCGGAAGGTAAGAGGTAACAAATAAAGGCCCATTTGGACAGGCGTTGGGTGTTCTTCTACCTTACGTTGGAGCCAAGAACCGAGCAGCCGCCATGGCGGCCAGGAGTTATCGCCCGTTCGCTTGGCTTATCGGCCCACCAACAAGACTCTTTCTCTCACATCAAACCACCACCAAAGAACAACAAAGCCAGATTTTCTCTCGTAACAAACCAAAGACGCGCCATCGGCCCACCGGCCCAACCGAACAAAGTCAGTATGCCGGAGCTCGGATTCTCGCCAGAGAAGAAGTGAGGGTACTTGGAATCTCAAATCTAGCTGGGGCGGCCGCCCCACCTCACCCCAACGTAGATCCGCCCCTGTCTCGCTCTCTAAATAAAGGAGATGTGGCTATCCCAATGTGATACTAGTTGGATTGAGATGAGAGTAAATTGGGAGACCGCGAAAGCAACAATGAAAGTAATATTTTAATATCCATATTAACTAGTTATTGGACGATCGCCGGAGATCCTCTTAATGTCTGAAATTGCTGAACCGATGCATTCAGCTGTCCAAACTCGATGGATCAAGCAGTAGTGCTGAAGCCCTTTCACTTAACTTTTGAATGAATTAGTGCTTGATCATCAGTATTGTTTAAGAGTATTCTTTGCGACGAGAGAGAAACGACTAAAACTATTCCGTTTTGCAAAGCACCAGTTTTCTCTTAATGGGTTGTGAGCAAGGCAACAGAAAGAAAGCAGGTTCATTTCGGCCCGTGGGTTTACAGTGACTGACCGACGAAACCTCATGTAAGTGAAGGAGGGCACGAGGAGATTGCAGCACCTGATCGCCGCACCCACCACAGTTCAAATTCTGTTACTCGCACATTTTCTTGGATTTACCGATGTTATGCGTTAAGTGGTAAGTGACGTTCCCGTCGACGACGAGACGCCATTGGTGACTTCTGGAATCTCCAGATCTGCCGGTGCTCAGTCCTTCGAAGGTGCTCATAGATGTAGGGTTTGCGTACGTGTATTCATAGGGGTGAGTGTGCGTGTGTTGTGAACGTTACCGTACTTGTATCGCCGTACGACATAAAAAAAGACAAGAAGTCAAGAACTGCACGTGAGAAGATCGACTGATCGAGGCTCCATCTCCATCCATGTCGCCACCTATAGTTTTTAGCCTGCTCATACATGCACAGCACCTGCTCGCACTTTACATATTTAATATCATATTATTTTAGCATGACACCGATAAATTATAGACGTGCATCAAGAGTACGTGCTTCCTCTGCAGTGCTGTAGATAGGATATTAAGAGCAGCTCCAACTCCTGCAGAGGAGCCGGTACGAGCTGTGTCGTGGCCATTAATCTCATGACAGCACAGGAACGCAGTCCGCGTCGCTCCGTGCGGGCGTACGCGGCGGGCACGAAACCCTAGCCCGCCGCCACCCCTCCCACGCCGCCTCCCGCCGCGCCGCTGCCTGAGTGGGCCGCCGGCGCCTCGCGCGACCCGCGGGTAAGGCGGCGACGCGGCTCTCCCCCATTTCTCCGTCGGGTTAGGACGGGCGCGACCCCTCGACCTCGCCGGCTCTCGGTGGCGGAGGAGGTCGGGGCCCTTAGATCCGGGTGCCCCCCGGTCGGATCTGGGGGTCGCACGTATGGGGGCGCGGCTCTGTGCGTGGGTTGCGGCAACCAGTGTTGGGGGAGACGGCGGGGGTTGCGGCTCGCGCAGACAGCTCAGGCGACGACTGCGGTTGGCGTGATGCAACGGTGACGGCGTCTGGAGCAGAGGTGCGCGATGTGGCTGCGGATGGCTCCGTGCTGCCGCCGGTGGCGTCTGCGGCTTGGTTGGACCGGCCTGAACCGGACCTTGTCGGCCGGGGGATGGCGGGGCCAGGGGCGCGGTGGCCGACCGATGGTGGCTGGGGCTGGACGCCGCTGGCCTTGACTGCCCGGTACCGTGGCGGCCTAGGGTGGTTGGGGCCGGGTGTTAGAGTATAGATGGTAGGTTAGGATAGAATCCCGGACAGCCATATGTATCCACGGAGGTGCCTTGCCCTCGAAGACTCTGTACTCTCATATATACCGCCCTAGGGGCTCATTGCAATACATCGACCACGGTATACACGCATCATACCTTCCTACATGGTATCAGACGCCTAGGTCATGCGATCCTGCTAACCCTAGCCGCCACCGCCGCTTCCGCTGCACCCCGCGCCGCCCCAGGGGAGGTCGAGATCGATCTCCGCCGGGGGCCGCACCCTCCTAGGATGCGCCGCGGATCCCTCGATCCGTGCCGCCGCCGCCGCCGTCCGGGGAGCGAAAGGTGCACGTCGTGGCCGCGTCGTCGCCGGCGTCGCCATGGCCCCGCCTTGGGCCACCGCCGCCTCCGCGCCGTCGTCCCCGTCACGCATCATGCTTCCCCCGCCCCTATCGCGCCTCTAGCCGCCCTCCCCCACCCCGGTCGCCACCGCCGCACGGACCGCACAAGCGCGTGTGTGCGGCCGCCGAGGGGGGAGGAGCCCCCTCCCATCGCCGCCGCAAGGCCGCCGGAGGGGAGGAGTCGGACCGCGCCGTCGGGGGCGGACGGGTCGAGCACCGCCGGCCGTCGTCGCCGCCGGCCGCCGTGCTGTGGGCTCCGGCCCCGTCGCCCTCCCTCGCCGGCTTCCTTCTCCTACGCTGCCTCTGCTCCTTGGAGGACGTGACTGCTACGGGTGCGAAGGACAGCCACTCGGGTCTCGTCTCGATTTGTTTTCTCTCTCCCGTGTTGACCTACACAGGGAAGAGATAAGGAGGAGAGGAGTAACTGCTACATGCACCCGAGTGTGTACCCGGAGTTCTGCCATCTCCTGCTGTGATTTTTCTTAGTTTTCTCGATTCGTTATCGGGTTTGCGTCGCCTTGCCGTTCGTCGTTGTTCATCGTCGACACTTCCGAAGGACGAGGTTGTTGTTGTGCCTTCCAGGCTGCAGCGACGATTCTCGTGGTCAAGCCACCCTACCGGTGTCGCCGTCTCCTAGGCAGTGGCGCCACTCGCCACTGGTCATCATCAAGCAGGCGCTCAATTCGCCTCCGTACCTCCAGCTGTCCTCGCGCGGACATCGCCGCCGATGTTCCTGAAGGAAGACGTCGTCGCCACCCCTGATCTGAGCGCAACATTTGCTGCAACCTGCGCCGTCGCCATCCCTGTTCTGAGCGTGACCTAAGTCGCAAACCGCGCCGTCTACCTTCGTCATCCGCCGCTCACCGTCCTGCTGTTGTCCTCGGTAAAGAAGCTGCTGAGTTTGTGTACTCGAGCACCTCGACGACGCTTCGACCCGCGCCCCCTCCACGGCTTCGACCACGTCCACCTCGACTTCAGCTACTAAGGCACTAAAGGGCTATCATCTGCACGAGTCTCCAGTCGAAGCATTCGCACCGATGGTTCCGACTGCAGGGGGATGGTCTCCATTGTTCTCCAGCCTGACCGTTCGTGTTGCTGCTGCTACGACTGCGGGGATGTTAGAGTATAGATGGTAGGTTAGGATAGAATCCCGGACTGCCATATGTATCCACGGAGGTGCCTTGCCCTCCAAGACTCTGTACTCTCATATATACCACCCTAGGGGCTCATTGCAATACATCAACCATGGTATACACACATCCTACCTTCCTACACCGGGGCGTGCTGCGTGCGAGCGACAGCTGCGATGGTGAGCTGGTGGGCGCCCCCCTCTCTTCCTCGCTGAGGACGTTGTGCTGACGTCACCATGATGGTGGGGCTGGGGTGGTGCAGGTGCTTGCTTTTGGCTCCGTGGTGGGGCTTCGAGTTGCATCGGGCCTCTTCCGACATAGGTGCTGCGGAAGTGGTTGGGAGCGTGCTACTACCACGACAGTAGTGTGCGGCTGGCCTGGTGCTCATCCGGGCGAAAGACTTCACTGACATGGTCAGTGGTGATAGTGGCGACGCCCATTGGGCGTCGCTCTTCCCCGCTGGGGGCACCATTTCATGACACTAGGCTCTTGCAGCACCGGAGCTCGGGGGTGAAAACCCTGTCCTTTGTGACGTGTGACGGCAACGCCTACGGCGTCGTGTCCTTCTTGGAGGTGTCACATCTTGAGCTCGACTCGACTCATGGAAGTGGCATTTGGTTTCTTGGTGGAGTTGCTCGTATGCGGCAACGGCTGGGGTGCGCAAGGTCCGTGTTGGCTGGAAGGTGCAGAGGAGCCATGGTGGTCGCTAGTCTTGAGTTTGTGCGCATGGTGCTATGGTGATCTTGGCTTTGGCTGGGGGTAGGTGGTGCTTTCAGATCGGTTTCATTGGCAAGGATCCTTGGAGCAGTGTCCAGTGTAACAGGCAGCAAGGTACACTTCCAGGTGGTTGTTTTTGAGGAGTAGGAGAGGAGCTCGAGTTTGAGGATGTGGATGCGGCAAGGCCCCCATGCATCGCGCGTTCAAGTTGGCTGCACTGGTGCTGCGACGTAAGTTTCTTCTTATGCGAGGCTGGAGCTTGGGGATCGGCAGTTGTGTGTGCACGGCTCAAGGTTGTTCACCCCGTGGTGGAGGAGTTCGAGTTGTCACTCAGGATTGCAGTGGGTCGCATTGTGGTGTGGCACAACATTGGTAACTTCGGCGCAGTTCTTGGTGATTTTGCTCTAGCTTCTCTCCGAGGCCGAGGTGGTGTAGCACTGTAGCGTTTTGTTGGGTACGTTTGTTTGTGTGTGTTGTTGTGGTCTGGTGGTGGTGTTAGCTTTGGCTCATCATGTACATTTGCTACTTCTTCTTATATGATACGGCATTGCTCCTGCCTTAAAAAAAGACAGCATAGGAGCTGTGACAGCACTGAATGTTTGAGTAATTGAAGTTTTTTCCCTACCCTTCATTCCAAATTTTAGGTTGTTTGACTTTTTAAAATTCAAGTTTGACCACTCACCTTATTCAAAAAAATTATGCAAATATAGTCAAATTTGAGTTATTTTTGAAAAGTTTTTACTAATAAAGCAAGCCACACAACAAAGAATATAATATTTTGCATATTTTTTTAATAAGACGAGTGATCAAACCTAGAGTAAAAAAGTCAAATGAACTATAATTTTGGATTAGAAGGGCTAGTAATGTTCAGTTTCAACTTCATTTTTAAAATATTGCAGCTCTTCTTTCTGATCCGTTAAAAAAAATGTTTGGAGCTTTCGTCGCAAATGATATTTTTTCCCTGCAGGAAACCTTTTTTGCTTTCACCCTTTATTCATGTGGACGAAACCAACAAGGAGGCAGGTGACGAACTACATACAATAATGTAAACGATGTTCCTGGAAGATGGCTTGAATTTTGGTCTTGTCAACCATAGATGCATCTCCCCAAGACCCAAAGTTTTCAGAATGTTCAGGCATTTTCCGTTGCGCATGCATGTACTTTAGACTTCCCTATTGAAAAACAGGACTGGTGACTGAAGAAAGGTTGAAAAAAAACTAGAAACATTTCATGTCCATTCATACATGAGGAGGAGAAAAGAAGAAAAAATCAAGAAAAATAAAGTGGTGTTGGTACTTGGACGGTGCTGGCACTTATTCATACATGAGGAGGAGAAAAGAAGAAGTAATATTGTGTTTGAGAATTCAAAAAAAATCTCTTGCAGGAATATTTCCATTGCTTGCGTAATGACTAATGACCTCTTGGAAGCACGTCCCAAAAAATAAAGAGGAAGTGAACAGTGATGTAATGAAACTTCTTTAAGCGCGTGCAACTCAAAAAAACTTTATGACAGAAAATCCCCGTGACATCAGTGATGGCGTCACGCTGATTTTGATTCTTGAATGTTTCAGCTTTATGCAGTATGGAGGTGCCAAGTGCACCTGACGTGGCCACAGGGCCATAGCCAACATTATATGTGTTCTTTCCTGTCTTTGCTGATGTCGGTATCCTGCCTTTTGTGTTTCATATGCTGCTCGCTGTCAGACATTTTCAACCTCGGAGAAACTACATTCAAGCGCCACATTCTCTGCTAATCATTTCACTACCTTCGTTCGTAAACATATAACGTCTAGAACATACTCCTTCCTTCTAAATTATTATCATTTTGACTTTTTAATACATCCTTTTTATTATATATCTAGATATAAATATGTATCAAAATATCATTTTTTTTGAGAAAATCAAAATATCAAAATGATTGTACATACCAAAATGATTGTCTAAAAAAAGTCAAAACAACGAGTAATTTGAGACAGAGCGAGTACTAGTTAGTGTCATATATTTAAAAAATAGAGGAAGTACTAATAGGTGATGTAGCGGAACCAACAAATTAAGTCCCATAATTTCCCTATAATAGAAGAACATATAATGACATGATATCATATCAGAGGACGACAACTTTGCAAATCCAAAATGCCGAATTTTGAGGTGATTCTTCACGTGCTATTGCAAAATTGCTCGTACCCTTATTTGCCGTCGTCCTCCGTATATCTAAAATTTCATCTTATTTGTACTT
Organism: Cenchrus americanus; assembly: GCA_947561735.1. NCBI lineage: Eukaryota > Viridiplantae > Streptophyta > Magnoliopsida > Poales > Poaceae > Cenchrus > Cenchrus americanus. The sequence continues at coordinate 203,206,220 of OX387240.1, forward strand.
CATCATAAATCGCACATATCAAATTCGAGGAGACACTGTTGATGTGCATCATCCCCCCTTTAATTATAACATTTAAGCAATATATATACTTCTTGACACCCCCGTTTTTTTGTCTTCTAACATAAATGGGACAATGCTGGAAAACACAAGACTAAATGGGAGAATCCTTCATTTCCTTTTAATAATTTAATTTGGAGCTCTGGTAGTCTGGCTGTGGTTGGGGTAGTGTAAGATACTGTTGGTAGTATCGTGTATTGGTTGTAGAGATTAGAGTTTCTTCTTTTTGTGTGTTGCCGTGGTGCTCAACAATCGGCATGCTTATATTACTATTTGTGACCACTAGGTCAAGCTACAATAGCCATCCTTCCTAGAGCTGTTCCTAAGTGCCCAATTTCATGCTGCCAAGTGCCAACCACTACAAGGAGAAGCCATACGGTTTGGTAAGCTAGAAGAATTCTATGGAATAATAATCAAACGTTAAATGGTTAAGTACCTACCAAAAATTAGGTTTAACTTATTGCCATAAGTTAGGAAGTTAGGATGGCTCATTTAGAGCATCTCCAAGGGTGTCTAATTTTTTCCTCCTAAAAACATGAAGTTTCACAAATTCTAAAAAAAGGATTGGAACGAATAAAGAAGGTCATCTCCAAGAGTCCCTAGTAATCAACTCCTAAAATATAAAAGACAATTTCACACCAGGAATTCTATTTTATTTCTAAATTATCCTAACCACTTTTATATATTATTTCTCTCTTGTGCATTTACATCAGGAACCCTTATCTACTCTTTAATCTTTCAGGCCTATCCACCTTTAGTTAGGCATGAACTCACGCGTGTAAAGTTACGCCTAATGAGGTGGTTTTTCCGGAATCCTAATCTTTTAGGAGGATGTATTAGGAGTTGTTGGAGAGAGATTTTTTTCTCACCTTACTAAAAATCAAGGATTAGGATAATATTTAGGATACTCTTGGAGATGCTCTTAGTTCCTATTTGAATTTAGGGGCTAAATTTTAGTTTGCTAAAAATAATATTAGCTATTGATGTTCCAAACAATGGAGCTGAAGGTAGGATAAAAATAAGCCAACCCCCAACTAAACTTTACTCCCTCTGTACTAGAATCATTTATCGTTTCTTTTTTCTAAAGCCCAACCTTTCTAACTCTGGCCAATGATAAAAGTTCCTCCTCCTTATTGTTGACACATTTTATCTATGAATTTTATCCCTCACATTTACTGGAAAAAGGACTAAAATATAATTAGGTCACCTTATTAGGGTTTATATTAACAATTTCCACGAGTTTTGGTGAATCTATGTATTTGCAGGGACTATTCAGAAAATATGCAAGGAAACCTCTCTAGAAGACTCCAGAAGGCTCCGGAACTCAACGTGACTTAGCATCTAATAAAGAAGCATCTAGAAGGATCAAAGACCCACTTGGCCGAAGTGGACCCCGAGTGGGGCCCACACCAGACCGACCGGCCCAGTGGTGGGTCTAGTCGGCCACCCCCTGGCGCCAAATGGGCCCGGCTTCTGGAATGTTTCTCCATCGCCTATGAAGATCAATCTAAACCACATGTTTAGGTCGGTTTGATCCTACGGTGCACGTCATCTCCTCTGGACTATATAAGCAGACCCCCTAACCCCAGGGCAGAAGACAACTCATTCTATCAGATCCTCCATGCCTACCTGAGATTAGAGCTCTAGATTAGAATTAGAGTTGGAGAGTTAGTACCAAGTTGAGAGATTAGATCCATGATCTATTTAGATCTAGCTAATCTTGTTCGAGAGGATTAGAGAGCGGTAGAGGCGAAGCTGAAGGAAGGCCCAGACCTGTCGATGTCTCCTCTTCATCTTCTACCTCTGGGATCAACTCCATTGGTTCCTGATCCTGAGACCTTGTGGAAAGATCGACTTCTTATTCAAGTGAGCAACTCTTTATTGTTCTTACGGTTCATAACTCTTTGAGTACTTTAATTCCTGTCGCTCTTGAATTAAAGTTGCATGTTTAGTGTAAGTGTGGTGCTTAGACTAGCTAGCTTATGAATGCCTTCTACATTTCGGATCGTGTGGTAGATCGTGGTGGTGACAGCACCATTGAGTCCTTCGTAGTCCACCTCCTGTCTATAGAAATCGTAGGACTCCCCCATAGATTCTCGGAAGGTTCCCTTTCCTAAGTGTGCCTTCAGACAATCACCCCATAAGAACAATATAGACATAGCTCGTGAAAATAAGAACTAGACATCCTTAAGCTTTCCTTATCTCTTTTTCTGTCAAGTCCTTGATAGCTACTCAGTTGATTAGTTATATACCTCATATACTCTCTTTACCATTCTCTCTGTGGATTCGATATTTAAACCCTCTCCCGGGTGGAATGCTCACCTGTATCTGTGCGCTTGCGGATTATCCATCATAATATTTCTGTAGGCTTAACAAATACCAACAAGCATTTCTGGCGCCGTTGCTGGGGAGAACGGTTAAGAGAAAACTCTTCGAGTATAACTAATCCTGTATCTTTCTTTTTCCTTTTTAGGTTTAGATTACCTACTATCCTTATGGACACCACCCTCATTAAAGACTTTTCGGCACCCTCAGAGCTTAGCCTTAGGCCTATACCATCATCGAAACCAATCCTAGTTGATGCCTATGAGCTGCGCCCACGGTTAATAGAGATGGTCCAAACCAACACTTTCTTAGGAATAGAAGACGAAGACCCTTATCATGATCTCCAACAATTTGAGCAAACTTGTGACTGCCTGCACATTGATGGTATGTTAGATGAGACTCTGTTGGAAGCTTTTTCCATTCACTCTGAAAGGAAAAGCTCGCTAATGGTACGACTGAACCAAAGAGAAGATGAAAAGCGATTGGGGAATTCTCCGTGTAGACTTTTGCATGGATTTTTATCCCTTATCCAAAGTAGTCAACCTTAGAATCAAGATCATATCCTTCAAACAGGGGGATAATGAGTCTATGAGTTTATCCTGGGAACGTTTCGAACTTATTTGCAAATCCGGACAAGATCTAAGCCTTCAAGACCATATTCTCCTTCAACATTTATATATAGGTCTTAATAAGGAATCTAGAGCCTATTTGAATACCTCCTCTCATGGATCATTCATACACCTTACATCTAGTGAAGCTAGAACCGTCCTAGACAACATTCTAGCCAGCACTAATGATGGTCCTTTAGAAGAGAAAACTTTAGAAGAAGAGATTCTAGAGATAGCTACACGAGAACCTATGCCAGAAACATCTCAACCTATAGCTATACAACATATAGAATCACCACAGAAAGAAATTCCTCTACCTGATTTTATAATTGATATCGAGGATAATTTATTTTCCGATTATGGAAACATTTCGAAATATCATAAAGAGAAGAGGACTCGAAAGGACACATCTTCTTCACATGAGAAGATAGACCTTTTTGAGAAAGCCTTCTCAAGAGAACGCATTGTGGAGCTTGCATCCATCATGAGTGGGGAATGGTTGGAAGAGTTAGAGCTTTCCTTTGATGTAGTCCATTTGGATTCACCTTCTATACCAATTCAATGTACAATCAATGGAACCCCCTTTGATGCCCTTTGTAATCCAGTTGTGGGAATCAATATAATGGCCTTATCCTTTTTCCATCAGTTTATTAAAAACAAGCCATTATCTCCCACAACGAAATTATTAAAGTGCTCCTCAGGACAAATTATTCAAAGTTCGGGAATTCTCTATGTCTTACCTATTTCAGTTTACGACATGTCAATTCACCTGAGCTTTCACATTTTACATTAAGGAGTTTGATCTTTTAATAGGCTATCCTTTAGAAAAACTCCTTAAAGAAGGACACACAGGGAAACTTGATATTTGCCTAGGCAAAACCATTAAAGTTCCCTTACACTTCTCACATTCGACCCATACTAAGACGGAACCCAGTCCTGAACCTGACCCAATGGAAGAGGTGATTGAAGCATCTCTAGAACATTTCGTAGAATCCAATCAAGAAGATGTCATTGAATTCTTAATCGAGGAGGAAGAAGAAAATCCTACAGAATCTGAGCCCCTCGATGAAAATGAGGAACCCTCGAGACCTCCCATTGAGCTTAAACCTTTACCACCTGGTCTTAGATATGCCTTTTTGCACAATGATTCTGAGTCTCCTGTGATCATTAATGACCAACTCACTCAGGAAGAGACTCATAGGCTGATAACCATCTTAGAAGAACATCGCTCAGCTTTTGGCTACTCACTCCAAGACCTTAATGGCATCAGTCCTACCCTTTGCACTCAGCGCATTCCTACAGACCCTGATGTTCTACCATCTAGAGAGCCACAACGAAGACTCAACAATGCAATGAGAGAGGTAGTTAAGAAAGAAGTTCTGAAACTCTTACGTGCCGTGATTATATATCATGTGCCACATGGTAAGTGGGTGAGCCCCGTGCAAGTTGTGCCTAAAAAGGGAGGCATGACAGTTGTGAAAAATGAGAGGAATGAATTAATTCCTCAGAGATCCGTCACTGGTTGGCGTATGTGCATTGTGCATAGATTATAGAAAACTCAACAAAGCCACAAGGAAAGATCACTTTCCACTGCCCTTCATTGATGAAATGTTAGAGCGGTTGGCAAATCACTCTTTCTTTTGCTTTCTTGATGGATATTCTGGATATCACCAAATCCCAATCCATCCTAGTGACCAGAGCAAAACCACTTTTACATGCCCTTATGGAACTTATGCTTATCGTAGAATGTCTTTTGGGTTATGTAATGCTCCAGCTTCTTTTCAAAGATGTATGATGTCTATATTCTCTGATATGATTGAATAGATCATGGAAGTTTTCATGGATGATTTTTCTGTTTATGGAAAAACTTTTGATGACTGTCTAGAAAACTTGGATAAGGTTTTGCAAAGATGTGAAGAAAAGCACGTAGTCCTTAATTGAGAAAAATGTCATTTCATGGTTAGAGAAGGAATAGTGCTAGGCCATCTAATTTCCGAAAGAGGAATTGAGGTAGATAGAGCTAAAATAGAAGTAATTGAACAACTACCTCCACCTGTTAATGTCAAGGGAATCAGAAGTTTTCTTGGCCATGCTGGTTTCTATAGAAGGTTTATAAAAGATTTTTCTCATATTGCTAGACCTCTTACAAACTTGCTTGCCAAAGATGTTCCTTTTGACTTTGATGATGCTTGTCTTAAATCCTTTGAAACTCTAAAAAATGCTCTTATTTCTGCACCTATTATACAACCCCCCTGATTGGTCTTTACCTTTTGAAATTATGTGTGATGCAAGTGATTATGCTGTGGGGGCTATTTTGGGGCAAACAAAGGACAAGAAACATCATGCCATTGCTTATGCTAGTAAAACTTTGACAGGACCTCAACTCAATTATGCCACAACTGAAAGAACTGCTAGCTGTTGTTTATGCCATTGACAAGTTTAGATCTTACTTAGTAGGAGCAAAAGTTATTGTTTACACCGATCATGCTTCTTTAAAATATTTGCTCACTAAGAAAGATGCTAAACCTAGATTAATAAGATGGATTCTGCTTCTCCAAGAATTTGACTTAGAAATAAAAGATAAGAATGGAGTAGAAAATTATGTTGCCGATCATTTGTCTAGAATGTATTTTGAGAAACCACAGGAACTACCAATCAATGACGCAATGAGGGACGACATGCTCAATTGGATCGCCCGGTCAGACCCCTGGTATGCAAATATTGTTAATTTTATGGTTGCAGGGTATGTACGACCAGGAGCCAACAAGAAAACGCTTATTTACGAGAGTCGCCATCACCTGTGGGATGAACCATAACTTTTTCGAGTATGCTCTGACGGGTTACTCAGGAGGTGTGTACCAGCGGAAGAAGGAATGAAGATCATTGAGAAGTGCCACTCATCACCATGTGGAGGTCATTATGGAGCTTTCCGCACACATGCAAAGATCTGACAAAGCGGATTTTTCTGGCCAACCATATATCAAGACACAAAAGATTTCGTATGAAGGTGCAACTCCTGTCAGAGGCATGGAAACATCAATTCCAGAAATGCCATGCCACTGACAACCAACCTTCAGATCGAGCTCTTTGATGTCTGGGGAATTGATTACATGGGACCATTCCTAAAATCCAGAAAATTCGAGTACATCTTAGTGGTAGTTGACTATGTCTTCAAATGGGTTGAAGCCCTACCATGCTGAACTACTGACCACAAAAGCTCAATAAGAATATTTGAAGAAATAATATTTCCGAGATTCGGTACGCCAAGGTTAGTGATACGTGATGGAGGATCCCATTTCATCGACAAGCGCTTCAAGAAATACCTCATGAACCATGGGATCCAACACAATGTCGCTACTCCTTACCACCCGCAATCAAGTGGTCAAGCAGAGACGTCCAATAAGCAGATCAAGAACATTCTACAGAAGACGGTAGACCAAATGGGGATAAAATGGAAAGACAAGCTACCCGAAGCACTGTGGGCTTATCAGACAACTTATAAAACCCCCATTGGAATGTCTCCCTACCAACTGGTCTACGGGAAGACATGTCACTTGCGGTTGAGCTAGAATTCAAGGCTCATTAGGAAATAAAGAGATGGAACATGGACTTTGAAGCAGTTGGAACAAAACGAAAAATGCAATTGTCCGAACTAGAAGAATGGAGAGAGAAGGCGTATCACAGTGCCAAGATCTACAAGGAAAGAACCAAGAGATGGCACAACAAGAGAATCATAAAGAAAGAATTCAACCCAGGCAATCAGGTATTACTTTTTAACTTCAGGATACAACTCTTTGGGCACGGAAAGCCACGAAGCAAGTGGGAAGGACCATACAAGGTGGTGAATTCATCGTCACACGGAGCCGTCACTCTTCAAGACGACGAAGGTACGTTATTCAAGGTAAATGGTCAACGCCTTCAAATATTTTTAGAGCCTAATAAAGAGTCTGAGGATTTAGATAAGATAGATTTCCTTTGCTTACCAACGAATATTAATTTAGGCCGTAATGGGCCATCTTAGGGTTTTTAGGGATCAACACACGGTTAGAGCACCCCGCGCCGAAAATCACCGTGAGGCACCCTGGTAGGGGACCGATCGCCCCCCTCACTGGGCCGATCGGGCCCTGCCCGCTGCCGTGCACCGCCAGCTTTCGCCCATGCTATCTCTAAGGTGTTAGGGTTTTGAAAAACTTGTTCGGAGATCTTTTATGAGATTTTCCGCAGCCTTTCCAACCTAGGTCAACCCCCTCTGCAAGTCCGGGACCGATATATAAGCAGGGGCAGACCCCCACCTTTTTCTCATCCCAAAGCCTCCAAGTAGCAGCAATGGCTGACAAGCAGCTTGTCCCCTTTAGCTTTGAAGCCAAGGCGGTTGTTCCTTTCGAGAAGGAAGCAAAGTCGCTAGCCTCCTTGCCTCCTGATCACCTCCCTCTCTCGTTGTTCCCGCCTAGTCGTCCACGTTCCCCGCCACCACCTATAGAAAGCAGGCATGCGATGTACGCTCAGCCGTAGGATCACCGTCGTGAAGCAGCTCAGAAGAAGACGATCCGTGTTCCTAGCTACATGGATCTGAAGAAACCAAGGGATGGAGAGCGACTCGTTAATGTGTGCATGGACAAGCATGTCAACACAAGGGTGCACAAGTACACCACCTCCTCAAGCCACATCATCATCGATGGAGTTCGTGCCAAAGAACCTCAGATCAAGAGAATCCCAGTCTTCGAAGCCAGCCAGCGGATGCCGCAGAAACAGAAGACCCGGAAGACCGTAGCTGAGCTAGCGCAGGAAGTAACAAGCCTGGCAGAAACTTGCAAAGAGATCTACCGTGTCAACACTTCCCTCACCAAGACCGTTCTTAAGCTGTTAGAATCAAAGAAACATTGGGACAATGAGGAAGACCTTAGCCGCGACCTTAAGAAGGGCAAGCATCCTGTGTAAACACCTTAGTTAGACTGCACATTAGTGATAGTTAGTTCGAGATAGTTAGTTAGCTTTAGTTCGCTTTAGAGTTGTTTAATAAAGTGCTCTCTCCTTTAATAAAGAAGTGTTCCATAAGTTGAGCTATTTTTGCCTATATATTTTCTGGATATGTTTTTGTCTCCACCACACTGTGCATACAAGATAACAGAAAACAAGCATGGGGGAGAAGAATAGACGACCAAACGACATCAAGAAAAATGGGAAAAGCATGAACAAACGACTCGCACGACGGACCACAGCGGAACCCAGTTCGGCCACGTCTCGTCCACCACTCGGTTTGCTTCATGAAAATTTTTAAATTTTTGTAATTTGCCTTCCGTTTCGAATTTGAATAAAGATGCCCTGCTAAAATATCCTGATAACCTAAAAGATGAAGTTTCACATGTTTATGCTCTTAGAAATATTTATTGCTTTTAGGATGATCAGAATAAGGTTAGAATAATGAGAACCATCTTTCTTTTATCCTGTCTATGGAGAGTACTTTAAAAAATCATTAGCCAAGTTTCTCCTTTGTGATCAATAATATATCCCAGTAGAGCTTTCATTGAAAATAAATTTGATTAAACGCTGCTTACTTGTATTGAGCTTTGTCAAATCTAGAGCTATGTTGAAGTTTTGTCCAAGTCTATGATCAAGATCACATACACTGCTTTCACTAAAGTAGTGCTCGAAGATTTTTGATCTCCGTCTCCCATATCATGAAAAAAGGTACAACTAAAAAAAGAAGAAGAAAAGCCAAAGAAAGAAAAGAAAAAAAATTATGAGTGGATGGATAAGTGAGGGAGAGGAGAAAAGGGACAAATGTTCTACGGGTCAGAAGAACCCCCCTCTCAGAAAAAAGGCATAAAAAATAGAAGAATAATGGAAATGTGTTCGAGGGTGAGTAGGGCCCACTTCTCTAAAAAATAAGTGAGAGAGTAATAATGGACGCGTGTTCGAGGGTGAGTAGAACCCAACTCTCCACAAAATAGTTGGATACCTTGTTTTAAAAAGATGGGAAACGACAGAAGATTCTAAAGTTAGAGGAATGGTTTTTAAAATTTGACACACACAAATATCTTGATCTACGACCTATGATAGGCCTCTTCATGGATACATATTTTGACCCATCAATATATGCAAGGTAAGTCTGTTACATCTTTACATTCTAAAAATTTGAGAGTATCACAAAGGAGTAAGCAAGGCTGCATTTTCTTTCCAAAACTTATTTAGAAACTCTCCATTGACTAGATTTGAGAAATAAAGGTGATCTGTTTCTAGCTATGTTCAGATATTCCCTAAGTACAGATATGGCTAAGGAGTATAATTATGTTGATTCTTGTCTCTACGGTTGTAAACCATCTATTTATCGAGGACGAGTAAAAGCCTAAGTGTGGGGGAGTTTGTTGACACATTTTATCTATGAATTTTATCCCTCACATTTACTGGAAAAAGGACTAAAATATAATTAGATCACCTTATTAGGGTTTATATTAATAATTTCCACGAGTTTTGGTGAATCTATGAATTTGCAGGGACTATTCAGAAAATATGCAAGAAAACCTGTCTAGAAGACTCTAGAAGGCTCCGGAACTCAACGTGACTTAGCACCTAAGAAAGAAGCATCTAGAAGGATCAAGGACCCACCTGGCTGAAGTGGATTCCGAGTGGGGCCCACACCAGACCGATCGGCCCAGTGGTGGGGCCGATCGGCCACCCCCTGGCGCCAAATGGGCCCGGCTTCTGGAATGTTCCTCCACCACCTATGAAGATCAATCTAAACCACATGTTTAGGTTGGTTTGATCCTACGGTGCACGTCATGTCATCTGGACTATATAAGCGGCCCCCCTGACCCCAGGGCAGAAGACAACTCATTCTATCAGATCCTCCATGCCTACCTGAGATTAGAGCTCTAGATTAGAATTAGAGTTAGAGAGTTAGTACCAAGTGGAGAGATTAGAGCCACGATCTATTTAGATCTAGCTAATCTTGTTCGAAAGGATTAGAGAGCGGTAGAGGCGAAGCTGAAGGAAGGCTCGGACCTGTCGATGTCTCCTTTTCATCTTCTACCTCTGGGATCAACTCCATTGGTGCCTGATCCTGAGACCTTGTGGAAAGATCGACTTCTTATTCAAGTGAGCAACATTGTGTTTATTGTTCTTACGGTTCATAACTCTTTGAGTACTTTAATTCATGTCGCTTTTGAATTAAAGTTGCATATTTAGTGTAAGTGTGGTGCTTAGACTAGCTAGCTTATGAATGCCTTCTATATTTCGTATCGTGTGGTAGATCGTGGTGGTGACAACACCATTGAGTCCTTCGTAGTCCACCTCCCGTCTATAAATATCGTAGGACTCCCCCAGAGATTCTCGGAAGGTTCCCTTTCCTAAGTGTGCCTTCAGACAATCACCTCATAAGAACAATATAGACATAGCTTGTGCGAATAAGAACCAGACATCCTTAAGTTTTCCTTATCTCTCTTTCTGTCAAGTCCTTGATAGCTACTCAATTGATTAGTTATATACCTCAGATACTCTCTTTACCATTCTCTCTGTGGATTCGATATTTAAAACCCTCTCCCGGGTGGAATGCTCACCGGTATCCATGCGCTTGCGGATTATGCATCATAATATTTTTGTAGGCTTAACAAATACCAACACTTATGTCCACATTGGATCCATCTTTAAACAATTTATTTCAAATAGCAACGGTTACATAATACAACAGTTCATCCCATGATACCTCTATTAACATCATTTTTATATTATTAGTCTCTATGATTATTTTGCAATTCATAGTTAATTGAAGGAAGAAGTCCATTTTTGGCCATCGAACTATTGTCGAAGTTTGGTTTTGACCATTGAACGCGAAAACCAGGAATCTTTGGCCATCGAACTCTTGAAACCGCTCAAGTTTGGCCATCCAGCGGTTTTGCAAAGTAGTTTCGCTGATTTGGCTGCCACGTGGCGGTGGGCCCACATATCAGCCCCATGTCTCCTCCCTCTCCTATCCTCTTCCTCCTCTCTCTCTTCTCCTCTCTCCTCCGTCGGCGTCCATCACTCCATCCCCCGCGCCTCCCAGCGACGGCAGAGCTCGAGCTCGCTCGGTCAGCGGCGCTGACCCGCGGGGGAGCTCTATCTCACTCGCCCGACGACGTTGCCCGCGGGGGGAGCTCAAGCTCCCGGCCGGGCCTGCGGCGGAGCTCAAGCCCTTCGTTGGGTGCTGCAGGTGCAGGGAAACGCGGCAAGGGAGGGGGGGTGAGGAGGACGAGCTCCAAGCTCTGGGAGGAGGAAAGCCGCCGCCACCTCCGCCGCTAGGAGCCACGCGTGCGAGCTCCACGAGATCCAGCCGCCGAGATCCATTGCGTCACCGAGCTTGGAGGGAGAGGAGGCCCGCCGTCGGAGGAGGGACACCGCTTTGCTCCCGCAACCTCCCAACTCCAACCCGGCGGTGCTCCGACCGGCACGACGGTGCTCTGGATCTCGCCTCGCTGTGCTGGGAGGAGGAGGGCCACGCTCGAGCCGTCGTCGTCATATGAGCAGGGGAAGGGCTGGTGTGCCGAGGTAGAGAAGGTGTTCTCTTGCTCGCCTGTTCGTGTTGCCGTGCCCTGCTCCACGGGAGCTGACGTCAACGAGGAGTAGGGGGTGCACCCCACTGCGACCGGGCACTGTCACGGGCCAACACCATCGGGGAGCGAGCTGAAGCTTCACCGCAAGCCAGTGAGGCCAACCAGCGAGTTCGAGCTCTACCGCCGTTAGGAGGGGCGGGGCAGCCAAAGGCTCGGGGGTTGGCTGCCGGCGAAGGAGAGAGAAGAGAGAGGAGAGGAGAGGGAGGAGACATGGGCTGACATGTGGGCCCACTGCCACGTGGCAGCCACATCAGCGGAACCACTTTGCAAAACCACCGGATGGCCAAAATTGAACGGTTTCAAGAGTTCGATGGCCAAAGATTCCTGGTTTTCGCGTTCGATGGTCAAAACCAAACTTTGACAATAGTTCGATGGCCAAAAACAGACTTATTCCTTAATTGAAAAATGCTTTACTTTGAACAAGTCTAAACATAGCTATATTCTAAGACGGTTCATTAGCCCTCTAAGCACAACTATTGGAGGCTAATTTTGGACATGAATAACAAAAGACCAAAAATACCCTCCCACTAAAATCTTACCAATAAATGGACCAAAAATTAGCTCTGGCTCCAAATAATATAGGGCTAATTTTAGCTAACTAAAATTTAGATGTCTAAACTTTAGTTTTAGACTTTTAGTCCATCCAAACATGCCCTAGCTAGCCTAAAGTATAGTTGAATTTCATTGTTAATGATTTGGTGATTTTTGAAAATTTTAGAAAGTAAAAACACTTTGGATAACTACTATTTTCCAAGATCGTAAAGGTTATTTGAAGAGAGGGCCTGAACATTTTTGTAAATATAAATGCAGAAACTTCATAAATGAAAGAAGACAGTTGGTGCATCAAACTTTGTATTGGTCGTCTTTCACTGCCAACCCAACTCATCTGTCCCAAAGGTAGGAGAGCGTTATTGGACTTGAGAAAACCCCTTTTTTCGGGGGACGTGAAAAATATCTTAGGTCACTGAGATCTTGGACCAATAACCAGCCAAAAGTTTTTTTTGTGGGATGAGACATATTTATTGTTAAATACTTACGGATAAAGTGCAGGTGAAAATAGTATATTGTTTTAAAAAATTATGGTATGATCCATTTTTACAATTAATGTAATTAGAAGCCACCCAGAAATTTGCAAAAGGGACATGGTTTACCGATGAAAATTTCTCCCTCATAGCACATTGATCGCGCACCGCCCGCGGATTAACCATCATTGGTAGGCTTCATCCAGCGTGGACCCGTCTACTTATGCATTATTATCCGTTGCTTGCCTTTACATACTTGGTATTTTGTTCAAATTTCATCAGCTGAAGCAGCCTCAAGGGGACCACCATTGTGAACCAAAACTTTTAACACATGCTCTAGTCCCTCCATCTTCATGCCCATACTGCATCAACTTGCATTGGCCAATGTGGGGTTGCCGGTCAAGTACCACTACCCTACCCCTGGAGTGATTTTCCGGGCTCACAAGTCACAAAGACGCCTTTGCTGTGGTAGGCCTCTCTGGATGGATAACTCAGAGGAGGAGCATCTGCATCATATAGTTGAAGTTTCTAGCTAGTGTGCATGGAATGAAGCTATCATTAAAGATGGCATGGAAAATGCAAGTGATTCCGGAATATATGCTCTTTGGTGAGATGGACGGCTGGAGCAAAATGCAGTTAGCTTTCTGCTCTTTTTTCTGTCCCTCTTTTAGTAATCCGTTATGGTCATAAAGCCCTTGCTTTTTCGTAAATTATCTATTGATATTACCAGATTTGTATATACATGGGTCGGTTTAGAGAATCTTTATCGGAGCTGTGAGGCTAGAAGTGAAAATTTTACCAGAATAGGTAAATTCCCTCTAGGGAATCATATTCTGCTGTGCAATGTGCTTATGTGCAGAAGCCTACAAAACCTGGCCGCCACTTGGTTGATTCTCAAGGTTTTGGGTTAATTATTTACTCCCTCAATTTCAAAATGTATATATGTCGTCTTTTTTATTTTCTAGGTACTACTGTAGATATATAATCCTGTGCATAGCAAAATCTAGAAAAGCAAAAAAAAAAGACACATTTGGAATGGAGGGGGTAGAAATTAGTGAATGATCCATCATCCATGCAACATTGGACAATTCAGCTCGCATGAAATTGCCAACAATTGAAATTGTGATGCCAACTATAGCATATTCGATTCCTGTCGTCCTTACTCGTTGTGCCACAATTAATAATTAGAACTCGTGTTAGTGCAGTTGCACATGACATTATTCTCTGTCTTTCTCAAGCTTTCCCAATTAAAAAACATGAAAACGAAACTTATGCGTGGAAAAAAAAATTGAAGCCCTCAAAACTGCTCTTGGACACGTACGTGTCACGTGTCGGCGTGGCATTTTTCACGCGTTCAACACCGTCCTCCCAACTGTCTTATCTTGCATGGAATTCTCCCTTTATATATGGTACGTAATTTGGGTCGTGCAATTTTGCATGCATGGAGGAGCCAGAGCCATTTGCCCGTGGCCAGTTTCTTTCCAGCACAGCCAACAAGATAGACATGGACACAGCTAGCTCCTGTGAGGCTGTGACATTGTACGTACGTGGACATTTGTGCGGCTGCCCTCATTTGTTCTGTACGAAGCAACACGGATTAGCCACGTCCCTCACGTATTGGCTTGTCCTCCCTGGTCCTGCCCTGCGTCGTGCGTGTGACACGTTTTCCATACTGTGTGTTGTGTCAGGCTGTCAGTCATCATCGCCTAAAATCATCCTTCCTTTCAAACTAAATCTTCTTGCACTAGACATCGTATATCTAACAACGGGTGTATTTACCTTTCTTGCGATTGATTACTTCATTCATCCTGAAAGCTTCATGGAATCGTAATACCATTTCCCCAATCTAAACCTGTATGATGATCTGGGATAACAAGCAAACGCTGAAGAAGGGGAACACCCCCTCCCCGAAAGGACCTTGAATTGATGTCGCCTAAAGGGGGTGAATATGCGAGACGACCGACTGAAACTTTTCATCCCCGAAAACTTGAACTGCCAGGCGTCACCGGTCACACCGGTCGCTGGCTCTGCTCAGCAGGTGGCACCGGTTAGAATGTTGCCCTCCACCGGTCAGACCGGTGAGCCACAGAGAACCTGCAAAAACAACTTCAAGCTCCTCTTGACTTCTAGCACGAACCAAACTTGGTGAGTGACCTTGGTAGATGATCACAAGTAAGATAATGAGCCCTGCACACACAAGTAGCACACCCAAGTAGATCGAAGTGGAAGCAAATCAAATACGCTAGAAAACAACTTAGAGAGGCAAACCACAAAGAGACGCAAGGATTTGTTTCCCGAAGTTCACCGCCCACTAAGGAGCGACTACGTCTCTGTTGAGAAGCTTGTAATGGAGAATTCCCACAACAAGCCGTCAGGGCTGTGCACGTGGGTGTGCGACCGGTGCTCAAGAACAGGGCCTCAATTTTTCTGAGGCATCATTTATCTTTTTCTTTAACATACAATTTCTTTTAGTAAACTTTACTATGCAACCTATTAATCTTGCAGGATACAATGCCAACAGGCTAGTATTCGTACCGCGAATCACTCATGTCTTTGATTGTCTCCGGGGTCCACTACACGCTATTACTGTTATATTTTTTAAATATTTATGTTTGATTGTTGATTTCTTCATGGATGTTTATAAATTTCTCTAGACGTCTAGTACTGTTCAATGATTGAAGTCATGTCGTGTGTAAATTGATATAGAAAATTCAATTGTGACTATCAAAAGCATAAAAGCAATTGAGAGGGACATATTATAGAAGATTTATTAGAGATTATTATTAAAGATTTCATTTTAAAATACACTATTTATTATATTATATATTTTATTGTTCTATTTCACTGGTCTAGTAAGTCAAACTAAAGTTTCGTACCGGACCTCAATTTATACCGGCACGGCCCTGCAAGCCGAGTC
This sequence comes from Cenchrus americanus, assembly GCA_947561735.1. Taxonomy (NCBI): domain Eukaryota; kingdom Viridiplantae; phylum Streptophyta; class Magnoliopsida; order Poales; family Poaceae; genus Cenchrus; species Cenchrus americanus. Next base: position 203,221,737 of record OX387240.1, read on the forward strand.
TCTTTCAACCACTTTCCTCTTTTACACTAAGTTGATCTTTTTTCACGAAGAGGCAAGATCACAACCCTCTCAAACTTCCCGCTGCTCACCACAACCTTGGGAGCTAGCCGGTGACGCCCAACCGTCTAGGGAGCCAAACCTCCGAGATAACAAATGCTTCAAAGCTTGTAGACGTGAAATCGAAGTGGTCAACCTTTGAGAATGCTCTTGTTAGCTCACAAAGATGCTCTTGAGCTCACTCTCTCAACCCAACACAAAGGATGTGTCTTGAATCCACAAATCTCATAAAGAGAGATTGAGGGGAGCCACTAAGCCTTAGGGCTTGCAAGAAATGACTTAGGAACTCAGCACAACCACTAGGAACAGCAACCCTCCACTGTGGGAGGCTTGGGGTATTTATACCCCTCAAAGGAGAAAACTAGACGTTAGCTGTCAGGCGGCACCGGTCAGACCGGTGCCTCACACCGGTCAGACCGGTGTTTGAAAAACTAGCTGTTGGGGCTAGCAGCACCGGTCAGACCGGTGCCCCTGACAGGTCAGACCGGTCAGGCCCGAGACATCCCAAAACCCTTTCTAATAAAATAACACTTCACCAAAGGGATGAAGTGGCTCAGGTTAGGTTAGGAGGGTTTGTTAGCACACTCTAAGGCTCTCAAGGCTAGATCTCACTTAGGTTAACTAATGAGCACTTTGACTTAGGTCAACTTGCTAATGTTGCATCCCTCTTGATAGTATGACATACCTATACTCAAGAATAAATAAAAACACAGTGATAACTGTCGGGGTTCTCTACCGCCGATAGTAAATTTGTATCAGATTGCGTGCCGGGCCTCGGACGGTTGCGCAAATGGGGGTACGCAAGATTTATAGTGGTTCGGACCTCCGGAGAGTAACACCCTACTTCTAGTTCGTGCTATTGTATTATTTGTGCTAATTTGTAGTCGGGGGTACAAATGGGCGAGAGAGGGAGCTCGATCCCAAGTCTCTGTAGTGTGAGAGCCATGGAAGGCTAGAGGAGGAGGACGAAGAAGAAGAAGAAGAAGAAGAAGAAGAAGAAGAAGAAGAAGAAGAAGAAGAAGAAGAAGAAGAAGAAGAAGAAGAAGAAGAAGAAGAAGAAGAAGAAGAAGAAGAAGAAGAAGAAGAAGAAGCGAAAACGAGAAGAAGAAGGAGAAGGAGAAGGAGAAGAAGAAGAAGGAGAAGGAGGAGGAGGAGGAGGAGAGAGAGAGAACTCCTCTCGAGAGGAGACTAGAGAAGTAAAGAAGAGTCAGCCCCCCTCCAATGGGCCCCTGTCGTCCCTTTTATAAAATAAGGGTGGCAGGTTACATGAGTGAAGGGAGAGAAAAGAGAGGGAGGGAGGTTGTGCATGCATAACAAGTGTAAAGGGAGGAAGTCTTTTCCCATGCAGTGGGTCCCACCGCCCTTGGTTCCTGTTGGTTGCATGGTTGACACTTGGTGCATGTACAGGCAATGTGGAGCCTAGAACTACTCAGGAAGGCTTCCAACTAGTCAGATGTTGCATGGCTGCAAGCATGTGATGTCATGGCCATGATTTGTGACCGTTTTCCCTCACAAAAATAATTCAGGGAGGGTGGACACGGAACACGGCCAGGCAACTGAGGTCTAGGCGACCCTTTCTGCTTCTTCACCACGGCTAGCAGCGATGGTCTGATGTTGGGCTTACTCACAAGGGCCATATGGCAGTGGTTGCCATTGACATCTGGGGAGGCATGGTTTCTCCCGGTCATTTGTGATGTCCTCTGTGGGCTGATTGTGTTGCTATGTATGCATATATTTATGTTTGAGATGGATTGCGACCTTGCAGGGACATCAAGCGAAAGTCATTCTGGGGGATGTCGGTGTCTTGCTTGTTGTGTGACTTCCAGGTGAAAACCCAATTCCGACTCGCCGATGGTGCGGTGACGGCATCTTCGACGTTGTTTCCTCCTTCAAGGCACCACCTAGGAGGTCCATTTCGTATCGATATTGCCTTTCTTCACTGTCGTTGCTAGGCATCATCGTGGATGGTGGCAATTTTATTGGAGTGACTACGTGGGGGTTGTATTGTGGTTGTGGTCAGAGTTTGACTCGGTTCGTCATCAAGTTTAATTCTAATTAGTTGAAGGATGTGATGGAATGGTAATGCTTATGAGGACATTGCAAGGTAGAAGCATGAATGAAGAAGAGTGAAGCTTAGTCTTCTAGTTTTCCTTTTCTCTTTTTAGCACTTTCTTCTTGTGTTTTTGTGCTCCTTTTTGTTGAGGATTGGAGTCTAAGAACTCTTTGTAACCTTTAGCTCTATATATCCACATGTGGATATAGATGTCAGATTTTATCTAACAAACATGTATGATCCAACATTAGTTTTTTGCATAAATGGTCATTTGACAAGGTTACTCAAAGAAAAGAATTGCAAATTTACAATACTGCAAGGTATGTACACACAGGGTATAGATATGAACCTAGGGATCATTGTTATCGAAGTTGAATAAATGAAACTGCAAGGTGTTTGGAACTTGGAAGAATATAATCTATTCCCAGCTAGGGCCATCCAAATGATATCCTCTTTTCCATAGTTTTATTTTATGCTACTCCAGCACATCTCGATTCTGAACTGGTGCCCGTGTGGAAGGTTTGAGTCAACTGCCAACTTGGATAAGTGATAACATTATAACAACGATGGTATTTGATGCCTCCTCTCAACATAACCTGATCATCAATAGATCACATCATTATCTATACCTATATAGGAGCACCCCACTACAAAGCACTACAAGCTCTCAAACCTTGTAGCTCCACATCAACATCTAGCTCAGTACACAACTCAAGATTTTAATGTAATTGGCAGTTGAAGTGGCCTTTAACTTGGGCACATCGAGAAGCTGGACCTAGAATGGTGGATTTGCATGATCATTCCCGTGGCCCTTGGCCCTTGCCATTCCGTTCCAACTCAAAAGAGGAACCCACCCACTGGTACTCGCACCTTTAAAATCACACATACAGCCTAGAGTTAAAGCAAGCCACCCACTTTTTTTATTGGAAGACACTCTGCTAGCAAAACAACATTTGTCTAAATCACCGGAGTTCGGCCAGAGGTAGCATGATGAGCGACGATGATGTCATGCTGGTGCAGTAGGCCACGCCTGATGGCAAGTCTTTCAAGCGAGGTCAGCCATGGGGAAGGAGCAACCAACTCTCAACTTGATGTTCATTGTGTGTTCTCATTTTATGTTCTTCCACGTTCAATCCTTACCGACTATTGTTCTTCTAGGTTTTGATCGAGTTTCGTGCACCTAATATATTTCGATGTATTGACTCTTTGAAAATTTTGCATAAATCATTCTGAATTTGTAGAAATATCAAGATCAGCCTCCTTGAGTCAATCAGGTAACAAACTCTCTTCAAATTTAGTTTTTGTTAATTAATTGTGTTTTAGATTAAGGATTAAAATCTCGCCTCTATATCCATAAGTGGATATACACAGCCAAGGGTTACACGAAAATAGAGTTCTTAGACTCTAAACCTCACACCGAGAAAAACAAGAAAAGACAAAAAAATAAGGCTAACCTTCAATCTTCTTCTCCGTCCAAGATTCAAATCTTTAATCGCTCTCCTAGCCGAACCTTCACAGGTGAAGTAGTCAACATGATTTCCAAGGTGACGCCTCCAAGAAGGACACAACATCGAAGCCGCCGCCGCCGCCCCTTCGATGAGCTAGAGAAAGGTTTTCACCTAGAAAATCAAAGACCAAGAAGGAAGCATCCTAACCAACGCCTCCAATTGAAAGGACCTTGTGATGCCTCGAGGGTGGTGAATAGGATCACTTCAAATTTCTGAAACAATTGTAGCAGTTAAATATTTGGTCGGTACTACCGACGCAGTGTCGGAACTACCGAGGGTCGGTAGTTCCGGCACTGGGGTGGTACTACCGACCTGTCAGAGAACACTAAGACGAATTTGAAATGCAATGTGATTCTAGCAATTCTGATTGAATTAAAAGTTGAGTTTAGATACTAGGTACCTCCTACAACCAAAGATATAGATAGGGACACAACAAATATGTAGATCGTGCACAAACAAGCTTCTAGGGTTAGCAAATTGCATAGAACTCAAACAAGCAAGAGACAAGAAATTTAATCTGAAATTCACTTCCACCAAGGAAGCTACGTCTCAGTTGAGGATCCCACAAAGGGAGGGATATCACGAAGAGCCTCTTGCCACACCCAATCCCCACAAAGGAAGACTGGTGCGCACTAAGAAATCTCCACAAAGGAGAGAGGAAATACAAATGATCCCGGGTACTCCACACAAAGAGGGCACTCAATGGGCGACACCTAACTGTCTAAACGTAAGCTTCAAGAGTAACAAATGTGAATCGATGCCGGAGATGCTTCAACTGCTCTTGAGATGAAGGGGATAGAAGGGGCACTCAAAGCTACTCAATCTCACACCTTGAATCACCTCCTCACTCAAGCCCTAGCTCAAAGGAATCAAGTGTTGGCTCTAGGAGGGAGAGGAGGAGAGGAGTGAATGCTCTTCGGTGTGTTTGTCCTGTGGTTGGTCAGCAGCAAATGAGGGGGAGAAGGGGGGTATAAATACCCCATCCCCAAAACTAGCCGTTACTGCACAAAACACGGTCTTTATCAATACTACTGACCTCAGGTCGGTACTACCGATGGGTGCCTCGAAATGAAACAGTGAGGCTTTATCGGTAGTACCGGCCTGGGGCTGAAACTACCGAGGTTCTGGAAAAACTCAGCAAGTGAACCCGTATCGGTACTACCGACAGACCCTGGAATTTTTAGGAAAGAAAGCAAATGTGCACGTGTTGGCTTGGTGTCTCTCACACTTAGGTCATCTCTCTAAGCACTTTAGCAGCTTAAGACGATCAATTTGCATCCCATATATAGTACGGTGTTTCCTATACTCAATTTCGAAAATTAAATGAATTTAGGCCTTCAATCGAGTTTCAATACCGAATTGGAGTTGGGGGTGTCTTCCTTTGGTTAAAGCTTAATTTTCTTTTGCTTTTATCCTGCACACATCTCAATTATCTATTAAAAACCACAAATTGTGTTTGTCATTATCACCAAAACAATTTGGGGCCAATATGCACTTTCACCAATGAGGATCACGACATTGAAAGACGCAGTTGTGGCTGACACCGACACCAAAGCTGGGTTAGGCTTTTGCTCAAAGCTCTGCCCAATGTCGACCCAGTGACGAAGAGCAAATTGAATCGCAACGCTGGCCGCCACCGGTAACGTGAGGGACGAGCACTTAGGCTCCCCTCAACTTGACCATCGACCAACGCCATGAGAGTCACGATACCTTACTCAGCTCACCGTTGGACCGACGCAAATTGGTGGGACCCAAATCTACACATAGAGACGTCGAAGGATGAAAGCAACCTACAGCAGCCGCCACCGTGCTATGCGCCGACGAACTTCTGCTGCACTGAGGCAGCGAGAGAGATCCGCATGTGGGAGCACGAAGCCGGTCGAGGCCACCACCAAACTCACCTCGGGAGTGACCACTGGAGACCAAACCCTTCCCCAGAACTTAGTACATGCAATGCAAGGTAGGCTCTGAGGACTGCCACCCAACAACGAGCCACCGCCGCCCACACCGTCACCCGCCTTGACATAGATAACAACAATGTAGATCTAAGCAGTCCTCTCACCACCTTCTCCCATGGAGGGACTCGGAGAGGTCTGAACCAACCCTAGAAACACTGGATCAGGGCCGCCAACACCGAAGAACGCCCAGACCCCACCGCCCACCACGACAAACCACCACTGCCGCCTAAGCTGTGACCAAGCCTTCGACCACCATAGCCATTCCGCCCCTCCACAAATCACGCCATGGTAGCCGGGATTGCACGTTGTTGTCACCACCACAAGGCCACTGTCACGCTCCGCCGCTAAGACCTCCGCGCCCACCCAGATCCACACAAGCAAGTGGCCCCCTCGGCGCAATGTCCCGCCGTCGCCATTCTACGGGCCGCGCGGACCTCCGGTAGAATCCTCTGGTGACGGCGAGGGAGGGAAGAGAGAGGGAGGGCTAGTGGTGGTGGCTAGGGTTTCACTTCCCGAGCCGCTAGAGGGGGCGACGCTGATCAGTTGTTGGGTGCTTTCCTTGTTGATCAATTGTTGTGTGGGCATCCTTACTTTCCATCGGCAAGTGAACTTATGTACAAACCTTTGCATTCACCATCAAATTGCCACAACATCATGAATATCATATTCATAATTTTTCTTGACAACATTTTAAATTTATCAATTAAAGATTGTAACGTCCTCAATTATCTATATATCAAGTAAAATATCATTTACATTCATGTAAAAAACTTAAATCTTCACTCTTTCCCAAGTACATCAAATAATCATTAAAAAATTCTCAAAATTTCACTCTTTCCCAAGTGCATCAAATAATCATAGAAAAAATTCTCATCATTTCACTCTTTCTTAAGTGCATCAAATAATCATAACAAAATTAAGCAAATATATCTCGCTGCAACGCGCTAAGAATTCACCTAGTAAGGAACAATGGGCATGCCAAATGGTTGCTCTAGCTAACTTTATAAGCGACCAGAGTTGACTAGTTGAGCAACACTTGGGAGTACTCCCTTCATCACTAAATAATTATTCTTAAAAAAATCGTATTTGCCTGTCAAACATGCTTCCTGGATGACGTTTATTAACGGACGGAGGGAGTATATTTCTCTTTTGTTGTGTCATATACAATAATTTTTTGTTAGCTAATTAAATGTTAGAAAGTTTCATTGTTTTGGATCCCACTACCGAAATGATAGTTGGAGAGGTATTATTTGTCTCCTTCCCTTCCATTTCAGAAACTTTTTCCGATATAAGTTGTAGTAGATCCAAGCAAAGTGCGAAGTTGGCAAAAAGAACCCTAAAATGGTTCAGATAGGCCTTAACAAACGTGAGCAAACCCGCCTATGAACAACTTTCAGGCCGACCATTTCTGGCTTTTTTGGACCGGCCTTAGGCCAGGTTAGAGCACCCATTCTTTATTAATTGAAAATTATTTAAAAATAATCGAGTTGGACTTGACCCGCTCTCGCTCATATTTTTTGATTCCCTGTGTAGGTCACAGGTCGGGCTGGACTATCGGGCTGGGCTCAGGTCTAAGCTGAAGAGACAATTTGATATTTTATGAGTTTAGCTAGGTCGTACCGCACGCTTGTGCACAATTGCCATAGGTGAGCGTCCTGGCTAGAACATAGTGCGGGAAGATTAGAACAAGGGATAAAGAGAAGGAATGGTCGACCATCTGGAAGGTCAAGGTACCATCTAAAATTTGTGTCTTTTTGTGAAGAAAATTCGCAAAACACTCTATACCAACGAGGGATGTGCTCCATCATAGGAATATGTCTACGCACAACACCTGTAGCATTTGCGACATGGAAGAGTCTTGGAGACACTCACTGTTGGACTGCAACATGTCTAGGTGTGTGTGGGCTCTGGAAGAGGTGGTTTTGGTTGAGCATCTCTGTCAGGTTCAAGAACAAGATGCACGGGGCTGCTTAGCAACAATATTTAAGACGATGTTGCTGCATAATGAAGTGACGAGAGTGGTGGTAACTTTGTGGGCAATATGATATGCGAGAAGGAAGGCAATATATGAGCAATCTTTTCAGAGCCCACTATATATCTACTCACTGTTTCGTTGAAAATGTTCGTATCTGACTTGGACATGGGCACACCGACACCAAACGAGGGAAGAGAAGGAGGACAACAAATAGTGAAGCCTAAATGGATTCCTCCACCAGTGGGACATATGAAAGTGAATGTTGATGCTGCTCTATCCAAGACTTTGAGTACTAGCACGACTGCTGTAGTTAGGTTGAAAACGATCAAAAACGAAATTATAATGTAGAAAAATGGGCGGAACGGAACATGATTTTTTACATTTATGAAAATAAACTACTACAAAATAATGAAGAATGACATTGAATCTGACAACTTTCATAATTCGGTAAGAACAAGAACAAAATCATAATGTAGAAAAACGAACTAAAAGGAACAGGATACATCCCGACCGTTTTCAACCCTAGTGGTAGTAGACAGAGATGAAAATGGGATGTTTGGAGCATAGGTTGTTGTGTTCTCTAGTGTGTCGGACGTGGAATAATTAGAAGCGCCGGTGTGATGGGAGGCTCTAGTGCTTGCAGCTGATCTCGATCTACGATGATTCATAGTTTCTAGCAACTGCCTGAATGTTGAAAAAAATGTTCATGGAGCAGGGATGTGATCATATGTAACACCCTAAATTTCCATCACCAAATAAATATAAGCAACATGGTGTTTTAGTTTTTGTTTTCTAAGGAATAAATAAATTATCAATTAAATTTGGCTCTAAAATATTTAAATATCATTGGAATAATATTAGAAGCAACAAGTGCTTGTGCATCATATTTGTTTGCATGGTGTTTATATGTGATGGTGTTAAGTTTTAAAAGTTTTTAAAATGATTTGAAAATTTTGAAAAGGTTTGTAGTGTTTAAAGTTTCAAAAGAATTTAAGTTTTGAAAGGGTTTTAAAAGAAAAAGATGTTTTAAAAAATAGAAAACCAAACCCCAAACCATTTCCCCTCTTCTTTCAGCCCACCTTCTTTCCCCGCCGGCCCAGCCATCTCTTCCGGCCCGTTAACCTCCACTGGCCCGCTCTACCTCCCCTTTCCCCTTCTCTCACCGCCAGCCCGGCCCCGCCTGGCAGATCCTCCTCCCACCTCCAGAGCCTCCCCTGCTCCGCACCGAAGCAATCCCGCCGACCGTTTCTCCCGCGCCGTGCGCCTCTCCCTCTTTTAATCCACACCATCAAGGATCAATCAAGCCCCATGCCTCTACCTCCTTCATTTCTCCTTCAGCTACTCCTTTCCTCGCCCTTAATCTCCATCAAAACCGCTGTCCGTCCCGTGGCCATCAATGGCCTCTCCACCCGGCTGCCGCTCCCTTCCCCTCTCCCTGGCCTATATAAGCCGAGGCCGAGCCCACCTCACCCTTTTCCTCTATTCCCGCACCTTGCATGCCCTGCACCCCTCTCCTCACCTTGGCGCAGCGCTACCGCCGATCGATCTCCACCGCCGGGCCATTACCGGCCACCTGGAGGTCCTCATCGGCCGTCGCCGACCGAGCCATCTCCAGGAGCATCGCCGCCTGCCGGAGCCACCGGTCCCCAATCTTCGCCGTCTCTGCCCCCTCGTCGCTGTTCTTCTCGTTGTAGCCTCACATCAAGGTGAGAAGTCATCTCCCTATCCTTTTTCCCTATCCCGAGGAACCTAGTGTTGTCGCCGGCCTTGCGCAGTTCTCCGCCACCCGCTACGCCGGACGAGGAGCCACCCTGGCCGCCAGAGCCAACCCCTGGAACCTCTTGTTGAGTTCACCGTCTCCTTAGTTTCACGTAGGTGCAAACCACTAGCCAAACCGAGCCTTGTAGCTCGTTTTCGAGATCACCGGCGAGCCGCTGCCCGTAGCCGTGCACAGCCGCTTCCGGCATGCCCACCGCCGCTCTCTGCGCCACCTCAACCGCCTGATCTAAGATCGATGGCCCAGATCGCGTACCCTTTCGCGTTTTATAACCGGTCCATCGTGGACCAGTGGATTAAGTCCACAAGCGCGGTCCACAGCCGCGTCATCACCCTGTTGGCGCCACGTCATCCCGCCCAGCCAACCGCCTTGCGCCACGTGTTGCTTGGTCAGCAGATCCACCCCGTCAGCCACAGCTTTGCACAAAACCCCATGCAGTTTTGAATATCACAATCATGCCCTTCCACCTATAGGAATCCTTTCGATCAGGTCCCTGTTTCTTCTATTTAAGCCCCTAATCTTCTCTATTTTAGACCCGAGGCCCTTAATAGGTTCTTTTGCGCATAGTTTTATACGCATAATCATGTTTTAGCCCCTAGTTTCTTGCAGTTAAGCCTCTAGAAGCCCTGTTTCTTCACAGAAAGACCCCTGAACCTTGTTTTGGCCGTATCTTTTGCGTTTTAACTCTGTTTCCACCGTTTCAAGTTGCGTTAGGTTCATATCAATTCAAACTGCGTGTTAGGGCCAATATTGAACATGATCTATATTTTATAATTTATTTAAATATTAAATATGGTTAAATCCTTATACACCTGGTTTTCTAATTAAAATCTAATTAGAGTTTAACACTTGTTTTCATAAGAAAGTTAATATGATTAATACTATTTGAATAATTCTTTCAATTAAAAGCTAATTAGATGTATACCTCGATTTTCATAATCAAACTTAAATTGATTAATGATTATGCAATTTGCTTTCTAAAAAAAGGCAACATAGGTTATATCCTGAGTTTTCTTAATTAATTGTCAATTTGATTACTATGAATAAAATGTGTTTTTAAATTATAATTTGATTAGTTCAACTCGAAATATAAAGATAAACGCCTAGATGCTTTTACATGCTTCTTTTGAATTAAATGTTTAATTTGCATAAATCAAACTTGAATATTTACAAATAAAATTAGACTAAGTTTACATCGTCTTTTAAATATAAAAGAACTTGCTTAATTATAAATAGGGTATTTCTTTGAAATAATCTATGCACATCTTTATTAAATTAAAATATACCAAGAACATAGCCTTGTGTGAGATCATCCAAATCTCCCGACAGTTCCAAGTGTTTTTGTGTTTGCGTTCCAAGAGCCAAACCTTGTTCTCTCTTTAAGCTTTTCATGCTTGGTGTATTATGTTGTTTATTGAATGCCTTTATGTGTTCTCGTAGACATCGTGCCAGTTTCAAGTGAGCAGCCAGTTGAAGTGGATCAAGAGCAAGTTTTTGAAGAAGAACCCCAATGTTTAAGCAAGGAAGGCAAATGGACTTCTCCCCCTGCATATTCTATTTTTGTCCCACACAACTTGCATGATAACTAAGTTCACATTTAAATGTTGCATCGCATAAATTTGATGGGAACTCACCTTTTTAAGGACATGACTAGAATTTTATCCCTATTACCTTGGACAACCCTTTTAAATAAATGTTTTGGGTAGAAATGCTTAGTTGCTATGACTTGAGATGGTTCAAAATGAATCTTTTGCAATATGATGAATGTTGATCATGATAACTTTGGTGAAGATGATGTTTATGGTTAATAACAAGATCATATGTTATAATCGGAACATGGAGAACTACCCAGGAAAACAGTGCAACCACAGTCCATATGGCTCTGGCTTAGCCAATTAATTAGGTGTGTAGAATTATCTGACAGCCTTATCCGAAAGGAGCACAGGGACCGGAGTTGAAGGGGTATAGCCCGATTCTTTTGGGGTAGCAGCCTTTGCTAAGGTGCTGACCACTAGGGAGGGTTATGGTCCGCTCTGCTGCTGCAACTATCACGGGTTGTTGGTCTTCTGCATATCTTTGTAAAGGCTTCGTAGTGGACACCTAGCCACTCACCTTGGAGGTGTTTAAGGGTCTGGTCAACCCGGGCGACATGGTGAACATGAGCTGTGGTGAAAGTGTACAACCTCTGCAGAGTTAAAACTGATCGACCAACCGTGCTCACGGTCAAGAGCGGCCTAGACCCTCACATGATTAATGAACTTGAAGATGAAATTAAATTGTTGTTTATGTATGGGTTGAGATGGAAAGTTTTCTAAAGTCTTTTTAAGTGGAATGGTGTAAACTTACATCTAGTAAATAGGTGCTTGCTAATAAAATTTGACAAACATTAGAATGCTAACCGTTGCAAAACTTTTAGCCTATTCTTGATAGCCTTGCATCTTCCCCCACTTGCTGAGCTCCAACCATAAGTGTGCTCACCCTTGCTTACCCACTATTTAGAGGAGAACACTAGAGAAGAGTACTTCAGCGACTACGATGAGTTCTGAGGCTTGCGTGCCCCCAGTCATATGCCTGTGGAAGAAGCTGAAGACAGAGTTGCTTCGTCTAGTTATCGTTTGTTCATTTTTAAGACCTTCGAGTCTAACGTCTGAGTGTAATAAAGAGATAATGTAATGGTTTAACTCTTGTATGTTTTGATATTGTTTATGATATTTCACTCATGACGTCTATCATATGTGTGTAAACTTGATCCTGGCGCACATATGAGATGCATTTGGTTTTTTTCGGAAAATCAGGTGTGACATCATATGGCCAGATCATCAAAGAGATCAAGGCAAGAATGAAGGATTTTACCTCAGTTGATATTGTACATGTGGGTCGAAAGTCAAATGTCCATGCTCATATTTTAGCTCATCATTGTATTTATGAGTCTGTAGGTCACCATATGTGGCTCCTGAGTTCGCATGATGGCATTTGTAACCCATTCTCTATGAGCAATCAATAAACGGTTGGAGTTGATTAAAAAATGAGTTTGGATAGGCTTAATCAACTTAACCAGCTAAATTTAGCTAGGTTTTGCTTAATCTACAGCAGCTAAATTTAGCCAGTTAAAATTTAGTTGATGGATCAAAACATGATCTTAGTATTCACACCTTAGCATCGATTATATGCTGTGCTAATAAACCAGGTGTTGTGCACAACCAACTTGTGACAACTTATGACTTTTGCTTGCCCTCATTGCACATGAGATTAACAATAAAGCAAAGCTTACTACTATCAAAACTAATAAACTTAACCATGCAGAGTGTCTCACATATATCAACTCTGTGCTTGCGGCCATACCTATCTATTATTTGTCTACGGTGTTATTTTCCAAGTCTTTCATAGAGAAGATAACTTCCATTATTAGAAAATTCAGGTGGGCAGGTGTCTAAGAGGATCATGAATCTTCACCAATTCCTTACAGATCTTGGCAGTACATTTGTCAACACAAGGAAAAGGGAGGTCTTGCCATAAGAGACCTCCACATTGTTAACAAAAGTCTTATTCTTAATGCATCTTGGAGGATTGCCACAAACAAGGATCACTACTTAACAGCTCTTCTCAAATCCAAATATTATCCTCACAAATCATTTTGTATAGCTGATACAAACATGCCTAAATCCATCTATTGGTCTTCTTTTTTGCAGGTCAAAGACATTCTCACTGCAAATGCTACAGTTTAAATTCATAAAGGTAACGCCAACATTTGGAACTATCCTTGGTGTGAAATATGGGAAAACATACACTACAATCTCAATCTTCATGGAACTGTAACACCACTTCCTCTAACTGTCAACCAAGTTTGGAATCATTTGACTCAAACTTGGAATGTAGATCTCATAAATCAAATTTTTACAGTTCAAGCTGCTCACATTATTACCCATACTAATGTCGTTCCTTCTAGAGAAAAGGACATTGTAATATGGAAACATGTCCCTAATGGTTTATGTGCTGCAAATAATGTTTTTTCCTACTTAAATGCAGCTAACCAGGTTACTTTTTCATCATATGGAACAAGAGGTGTTCCCCACATGCCATGCAAATCATGCAAAGAATTTGGAAGCTCAAAACTTGCCCTCCCATCCTCAAAACTTTTATGTGGATGCTTATAAGAAGATCTCTAGCGGCAGACAAGTGTGCTGGATCTTATTCCAACAACATCAACTAGGTTTGCTCCCAATGCACTTCCATTGAGCATGTTGCCCATTTATTCTTCTTATGTGATTTGCCTAGGGTTGTTTGGTTCACTGCAAATCCCCCATTCACACTTCCAGTCTTCCTCATGATGATGATGGCATCCAAAATATCCTCCCATGCCTAATCACACCTCAAATAAGTGATAACCAAACAATTAAAATTATAACTATAATGTGGTACACATGGAAGGCTAGAAATGATAAGAGATTTAATAATAAAAGTTGGACACCTTGGCAGGTACACTAAGTAGCTAATGCAGATTTCAGCATCTCAAAATATTCTACAGGATATATCTCAGCCATTAACGGATGAACAGGTTACCCAGGATGTCAATGACCTTGGCCGCACTCATACAAACTTGCAGGGCCCCTTCCTCACCGATCTTCACCAACACTATAATCCCTAGGAATTGCATACCCTCACTACACATCATAATTCTATCACTATCCTGCCTCAACCTCCACATTACAGGTTGGATATGCCGACAATGTTGGAAGACCTACGTATATATTCTGATGCCTCTCTTTTCCCGAATAGGAATGGAGGCCTAGAAGTCTTCCTTAACAGGACAAGATCCCAAAATGGTTTCAACATCTACATTAAAGCTTCTCTCATCACCATTTCCTCAGTATTCACTGCAGAGGCGACAACCTTTGCTCTCGCAGGGGTTATTTTTGACTGGTTGAACATCACAGAAGCAAGTTTCATCTCCGACAGCCAGCAGCTAGTCACCTACATCAACTCAAATAGCACAACTCCTATTCCTAGGTGGGATGCTGAATTCTACACTCAAAACTTCTACAAGCAAAACAAAAATTTCAAAGTCTACAAGATCCCTAGGATTTTAAACACGACGACCCATGTCTTAGTAACACAGGCTCGCACTCATCAACACTTTGTATCTAATATAGGCATCAACTGTCATAACTATTGTCACATCTCAAGCTGCCCTATTAGGGATGCTCCTGACCATGTACTTTGGGATAACTTATCCCACGTAGCAGTTTCTTGCTGCTACTTCTATAAAGTAAGTTTGTTATCAAAAATAAAATTGTACATGAGATTCAACAGTTCTTGGATATATTTACATCATTTCACATACAAGTTAACAAAGATTTTTTAATTATTCCCAATAAGCTTAAAATTGATTTAATTTTTTAATTGAGTGGAGTAGGGAAACCCCAACCTACTTTTCAATATACTTTTTTTATCAAAGACATGTTTAATTCATCCCCATGGGCAGTCAAATCGAATCCAAACTTGATGGATGATACTCATGTGCAATTTAATTGTTTCTTGGTTTATTCTGAAAGTTCCCAACAAATTTCTTCTTTAAACAGAAAAGTATGTTTACAATATAAGCCCAAATAATTAACATCCTAAACACTAGGTTTCTAGGAAAGACAACATATTAGGTGGAAATTACAACCTTCGTGAAACCTCGTGCAAACCACAGTAAAAAAAAGTCGTTTAAATTTACACACACAAATCACACATTTAGATGATACACTACTGTATAAAATTTCAAACCAGAAAGTTATCAAGATGATTTGTTAGAAATTTGTTATTTTTATATTAAAAAAGTCGAGTTTGGACAAGATATTTTACTAGGTCATGTATCATCATATCATCTACATGTGTGATTTTTGGGGGAGTTTAGACGGTTTTTTTGTCGTGGCTTGCATAGGTTTTCACAAAGGTTGTGATTTTCACATGATATGTCCCTAACGGAAACTAGACATTTACACGACAGTCGTTCCAGCAAAGGTGGTTTTGTTATGCATCGATATTCTAGCAAAGCCTCCACTAACTAAACATGTTTCTTAATCCCTCCGTACTAAAATGGATACTCTCTAGTGACCAAATTTATAATAAAGAGTATCAGCTTGAAATGCACAAAAAGCACATATATTTTTTATTTAGTGATATCAATTTGTACATAATCCATTATACATTTTTTATAAACTTGGTGAAAATTAAAATTGTTTACCAAAAACCAGTAGGGTACATCATGTTATTAAGATTTTTTATTAATATATATTTTTATAGTGCTTGAAACAAATGGAAAGTCATCCGTCCAGTGAAATCGAACTATGGAAAAAAATACTATGAACTACGTAAGGACAAGTACCAATTTGGTTGGATCATGTACCAAAAATAGTGAGACATCGCTATGAAACTCTTTTAATTATGTGTGTGTATATATGTAAGAATGATAATAAAGTATATGCAAGTACCAGCATTGTAATAAATATATTTGTATATTTATATGCAACAAAGGTATTTAGGCCTTAGGGAAAGTACATTGGTGTGGTCTGATAGGTTGTCCCATGTTACACGTAATCTTGGTCGACTCAACAGACAACCTGTACAATGAGTTGTCTAGTAAGTCGTCTGGTAGATCTATAATTCCTTAATATGTGCACATAAAAAAGGAATATTATGAGTTGCATGGCAACAACAACTCATACAATGGTTGTGGCGTTATCTTCGTTCATGAGGTGGTTGTTTCTCGAGGCAACGACCTCTTTCTCTCTCCTCCACATCATCAAAAATCCTATGTGGCACTGCATGGGACGACCTATGGGACTGCTGATGTGTACCAATGTACTTGCTCTTATAAGCCAAAAAGAGGGGGCGGGGTGGGCGGAGGGTTTACAACAGCCTACTCTGCCATAAATTGACCTTAAGATTATTTTTGACCTAGGACAAACTTAAGATTGTTTTTTATGTCAATCTTAGGGCCATAAATTGATGTTAAGATTATT
Source organism: Cenchrus americanus (assembly GCA_947561735.1). NCBI lineage: Eukaryota > Viridiplantae > Streptophyta > Magnoliopsida > Poales > Poaceae > Cenchrus > Cenchrus americanus. Next base: position 203,238,072 of record OX387240.1, read on the forward strand.
TTTGACCTAGGACAAACTTAAGATTGTTTTTGATGTCAATCTTAGGTTGTTTGATTCTGGAGAACGAAGTAGGTCGTTGACCACCACTAGGGATGCCAACGAGACAGGTAAGTGCGGGTAAGATATTTACCCATCCGACAACATACTCTCGATATCGTCCTTTACCCACCTGACAGCCTGCCAGTGGGTTAGAATTCGTACCTATATCTGCGCTGATGGATATCCACGGGTATCAGGCGGGCCCATCACCTGCCGCCGCCCCTGCCCCCACGCGCGAACGCACTGCGGCTCCCCTACCTCTTCTCCCGCTCTGCGGCCACGGCCATGGGCATGGGCACCACTGGCTCTGCCAATGCCGCCACGAGCTCGACCACGGATGCAACACGCTCCAAATCCTCCAGGCGGCGGTAGCCTCGTGGCGGACAAGGACTGCAGGAGCGGCGTGGGGAGGGGCGCACACGGCGGTGGTGGCCCGGGAGCAGCACGAGGAGGCCGCGACGGTGCAGGATGGTTGTGTGGTGGCAAGGGAAACGGCGGCCGCGAAGGGTCCGACTGCGGTAGCGCAAGCCCTGCGCCCCTGCTCGGGAACTGGGATGGCGGCGGCGAGCAAGCCATGGAAAGAGAGGTGGAGACACAAATGAGAGAGGGGGCCATCGACCAGAGGATAAGATGAGCTCTAGGGTTTATGTTGGTGGGCTTGGGCCATATTTTTTATGGGCTTTTCATTTCAACCGAGGAACGGGCATATCCGCGAGTGAAGTTTGTTGTACGTTAGCTGACCGCGAGTGAAATTTGTTATCCGTATCTGGGTCCGCGAGTGAAGTTTCTTACCTATATTCTTACCCGTCGAGTTATGTATCCGTGGATATCCGGGTCCCGAGTAAAACTGCTATCCCTAACCACCATATATTTTTATAAGCAAAACTAAGCGGATGCTAAAGGACGATTTGTCGATTTGCGACAGGGATCAGGGCGGAGGGAGGGGGGGACCGAGGGGGGCCTGGCACCCCAACAAACTGCTAATCTATTTAATATTCATTAGTTAATGCCTGCTAATCTCCCATTATATACTTATTAGTATTCATTAGTTCATGCATTAAAGCTATCTTTTCAAATTAGAGCACAACAAGTGCTTGCAATCTGCTTAGAAATTAAGTATTTCTTTAAATCAGTTAACTAAAATGCTAATATATGACTATGATTATAAGATCAGTAAACGGTAAACCTATGTCTCTGCCCCCTATGGTGGAATTTTTTTTTTTTTGCTCCGCCCCATGGCTAGGCGTCGGGTTTTTCCAGCACGTTCCAATCCTGTTCACGTTTTCATGTCCTGGCCCCCAGCCTGAAAAAAGAACCTTTTAATCCTCCAGGAAAAATGACAGAAAAGACCGTAAGCTTTATGTACGCCGTCTATGGTTTCCCCGGTGTTGCTTTTTCCCATCACGTGCTCCAATTTGGCAACCACAGATTGCTTGCAACGATAGACTTTGTGACATCGCATGGACGGCTGGAAACGTGAAACCATGCGTACCTTTCAGGAGTGACATGTTTAGTCTCCGGTAATGTATAATCAATTAACTCCGGACCAACGATGTACTATTTTTTTTTACTTTGACTAAGATTATAAAGAAACTACCTATATTTATAGTATGAAATAAATATCATTAGATTCATCATGAGATCTATTCTTATAATGGATCTATTTGATGTCATAAATATTGCTACTTTTTTATAAATTTGGTTAAAGTTGAAAATTTTGACTTACAACAATTCTAAAATGTCATTTTTCGAGACATGGAGTACTATAACTAGTTAAAAGGAAGCAAGTCGCTTATAATTAAAAAGAGTGAAAATAAAATGGACAGTTTCCATTTAGTTTGTTGATCGGTTGTCGCATCAACTTTATAATCACAACTATATTTTTACCTTACCATTTTTTTATTCATAAACCTATACCTATAATCCTATATCGGCTGCAAGTGACGTGACCATTTACCTTTTACTCCTGTATAAGAGCTCCCCACTAGGTAGTTCTCTCAACATGCAAGTATGCCATCTCAACAGCCCCACTAAAATCATGACATCCAGTGATGGACCGCATTGTTTTGAACTAGCTAAAAAATGTTATAAGAGCAACTCCAACAGTTTGGCAAACCAACTTGGCATCCATATAATTTTGGCAAAACAAGAAAAATTGGCCTCTAACAGTTTGGCAAACCAACTTGGCAAAAATAGAAACTTGGCAAAACTCACCTCCCCACGCGCATATATGCGCGCGCGGATCGTGGTTGCCATCGTTGTTTCCCTCTAGGTGGGAGGGTGAAAAAAAAGAATAGAGAAGGATTCCTGATGTAAGTTTTTCAAGAGGTGGAAGGGCACATACATAATTTTGTTTCTCTCAGGATTCCTGATGTAAGTTAGATCTGGATTTGGCAAGTGAATTATGCCAAACTGTTGGAGATGAATTTTTTTTTTACTTTGCATAGTTTTTTAGAAGTTGGCAAAACACAGGATTTGCCAAGTAAATTTTGGCAAACTCTTGGAGATGCTCTAACTCAGAAATAAAAAACCAAATTAAATTTTAATTACACCATTCAATTTCTTTTAATAATCCTTCAAAACAAGATCTCATATGAATATATTTTGATAAAATGACAAATAGGCCCCATCGATGGTAGTTAGTATAGAGTAAAGTGAAAAATAAAAAGAAAGAATGAAAAAAAGAAAAGGAAAAGGAAAATGAAGAAAGAAAAAGAATAGGAGGGTGATAGTAATATTCTAACTCATAGATTTCTCCTACATACTCACCGCAATGCGCAGGGAATTTAGGAATATAAAGGAATAGCAGCGTAGATAGTCCTAGCAGGAACATAACGATCAGATCTTTTTTCATTTGACATCATGAAATATATCCATTTTTATTCTAAATAGCTATTCAACACGTGAGTAGGTCCGGCACCACCCCTATACTACGCTTAAATAAAGTGTAAGTTATGTTTCTAAAGTTCCTTTTGGACGCTGACAATCCGTGAAAGGGAAATGTTATTGTAAGAGAGATATGTTATCGTAAGAGAAATCGTGCAAACTGCAAATAAAGCTAGGTGAATTTTGGTGAAATACCACTGTGACTTTAGTATGTCATCATGCTAACCCACGGTAACACCGATTACTCTAGGGTTTAGAGCCGTAACAACGTGCGTGGTGTTCAAACCTAGAGCAAACCTAGATCAAAGAATTACCAATGGCGGCGACAAGGTTGCCGCGGTTGCCGAAATTTTCTCTTATGATCAGACACACGAGGTTGCTGAAATTCTCTCTTACGATCATTGCATTTTTCTTAATTCCCGCAGCAACGCACGGGTGAGATTCACGTAGTTTTTCTATCTCGTACGCAGTTGCAGTGTGCTGCGAACAAGTTGTGCCGACTAGGCCTCGTAACAATTTAATATATATTAAATTTCAAGAAAGAACTTATCAAATCTTTTAGGGTTAAATATATCGATCTATTTTCCTAAATTGATGATCATATATAAGAAGTGGATTCCTATAATTAAATTTGTCTTAACCTCTTGAAAAAGGTGTATTTCTCATCCCTAAAGTATTGCAATAGTGTGGTATTTACACTTCATGTTTTATTAGTGCAAATCAGCCCCTTAACTAATTAACTGGTGCATTTATCATCCCACCTTATATACTCCCTTCGTCCCATATAAAAGTGCAATCCTAACATTTGAAAAAATCTCACAAAGATTGCAATTCTAGAAAATAGATCTAATCACCTTCCTAATTAAGTGGTCATATTTGATTTGCATGACAAAACTTACTGCATTTGGCAAACAAATGAGGGTATTAGAGTCTTTTCATTTCTTCACTAATCTATAAAAAAAATAAAATTGCACTCTTTTATGGGACGGAGGGAGTATAGTTTAACAATGATTTCATGAAATCTAATAACAATTTATGTCACATAATCAGTAATTTTTTGATTAATCAATAATTAAGAGATGCAATATGCTACGTCGAAAATATAAAGTTTATTAAAAGTTTTAGTAAATTCCATAAATTGGATACTCAATATTTTTCCAAAATGTTTAACAAAACTTTACACTAAATTATTATAGATATCGACTAACCAAAAAATTGTGACGGAGCAGTAACTAGCAAAATGAATACATGGTCTACATTACTATTATATGATACTAAATCATTGTTAAAGTAAGATGGTGATGGTAAATGCACCAATTCAAATAGTTAAGAGGTTGAATTGCACCAAATTAAACATAAGGGATTGATGTGACACTTTTGCAATACCTGAGAGATGAAAAATAAAACTTTTCCCCAATCTCTTCCATTAAGATTTCCGACAATCATAAAGTTACACTGCATCACCCGTTTCAAATTGTAGATTACTTTACTATTTTTGTAGATGTATATTGTTTTTCTAGGTGCATACTCATAGCTATGAACGTCGAAAAGATGAAATTTATCTATGGAGCAATATCACACTATACCAAATGATCCTTCTCTACTGAGACGGAACAACCAACAGGACTTTTCTCTCACAACAAACCAGCCACCAAAGAACCGTGGCAAGTAAGATCTTTCTCTCACAACGAACCAGCATCAGCCATCAGCCACCAGCCAAACTAACAAGCTGATCCTCGAATTCGCTGGCGAAACAAGAGGCCAAACAGAACGCGCGGCGGCCTTTCCTCGTCCGTCGGCACAGCGATCTACGAGAGTCGGTCAGTCCTCTCTCCCTCTCGGAATTCCAAGGGAAGGAAGAGGCATGCGCAGGCAGCAGCCACCAGCCAGTCAAAGACGCTGCCGCCGCCGCGATCAGAGAGGAGAGATCCCCGTGCACACGGTCGCCGTCGCCTATATTTGGCCGCAGCGGATCCGGGCGGAGGCGTGGACTGCGCCTGCGCGGCGCATGCTTGGCCCTTGCCCGCCGGTGGGCCCCGCAGGCGGGTGACGTGCCTCCCTCCCACGCCTCTGACCCGGCTCGCGCCTCCCGAATCTCCCTCTCCCAACTACCAACCCTCTCACACCGCTTCACTCTCTCATTTTCTTTTTTATATATGCACATATATATAATATTAGTCATTATCCGATATAAAAAAGATAAAAATCTCAGTGTCACCCATCCGTTTTTCTCGTGCTGGTTTTGAAAACTTCGTCCGCGACAAAAAAAAGGAAAAGGGAAGAAGGAACTAGAAATATATATAAAAGAAAGAGGGGGAAGAAAATGATATTTTTGCGTTGTTGTATTTATAAACAGCACTGCGGAAAGCGATGCCTACTTCCATTTGGACCTTCCGCCTGCCTCCTCCCCCTCTCTCACTCCTTCGCATTACCAACAACAAGGCTAACACACACCAACCCAGGAACGAGGAGTAGGAGGGGAAGGAAGAGGGGAAAAAGAATTTTGATTGCGCATAGTGTGTGTAGATAGATTAGTGCTTTGATCTCTCCTTGTTCGAGGTCGGTGCGCGAGGCAATAATGGTGGCCGTGGAGGCTGCGGCGGCGACGGCGGCGGCGGCGGTGGAGGGCCCGATCCGGGCCGAGGCCAAGGTGGCGGTGGCGCCGGCGTCAGAGGGGGAGGCCAAGGTGGAGGTGCAGGGCGATGCCCCGGCGACCGGGGAGGCCGAGGAGGAGGAGGAGGAGGAGAGGGAGTACAAGAGCGACATGAGGAAGCTGGAGGAGCTCATGTCCAAGCTCAACCCGTGCGCGGCGGAGTTCGTGCCGTCGTCGCGCCGCGTCATGGCGCCGGCGCCGAAGTCGGTCGGGATGCTCTCCGCCGACGCGCCGGTGTTCGTGTCCGCCGCCGAGTACTACGGCGCGGCCGGCGGGCACCTGCCGGTGGCCGGCGGCGGCGGCGGCGGTGCCGGCGGCGGGAGCAGGGACTCGAGCAGCGACGGATCCAGCAACGGCAGCGGCAACCCTCTGAATCGCCGGGTCGGTCAGCTGTGAATTTCGTGTTCTTTATATGCGCGTATTGATTTGACAGGTTTGGTCTTTGTTTGACTTTTTCACTGCTGTGATCGCCGGGTGATTTGCGTATTTGCGTGTTGGGATCGTCTTTAGCTGATGGGTTTCAGGCGATGGCAACCACTTTCTTTTTCGTGAATTTCATTTTGTCCCTCTTTTGGACTCGTCTTGTGGTAAATGGAACCTTGGGCAGCCAGAGGGGATTTACAAGTTCGTTCTTTTCTGAATTATTTGCAGCTACAGAATCATCATAGATTGTGATATGAACAACCTTTTCCTCTAGAGATGGTAATTTGATCTTGTTAGTTTATTAAGAAATGATTGATCGGTTGGTGCTAAGTGCTAACTGGAGATTGTTGATTGATCGATCCGTGCTAGTCGTACTGCAATTGCCAAGAATCTGATACGTGAATCGATGTGATGTTGATGGGCTGCTGTGCTTGATGTCAACAATTCTTTTTTGTGGACCAAAACGTTGAGCTAACGGCAGTTGTGTCCATTTATTGGTTCTGGTGATATGATGCCAAGTTGACATTGCCTTTCTGATATCAGAGGAGGAATAGCTTCAACCAAGGGAGGCGGAGGTTGGGGGGCCGATCCCGACGTGCTGATAGGGAGGATAGTGTGCGGCGAACCGTCTATGTCTCTGACATTGATCAGCATGTGAGCACAAGAAAGACAGTGCCTTTTGGGTTTGCCATTTCTGTGTCTATGTTGTTTCATTTCTTCTTGCTGCTCTGCAGGTGACCGAGCAGAAGCTTGCTGAAGTGTTTTCTAACTGTGGGCCAGTAAGTTCTATGATCATTTTGTGGAAAACATGTTAGTTTCCCCCCCTCTCCATAATGTGATAGCTAATGACAATATCTGGGTGACCTGTAGGTGGTAGATTGCCGTATCTGTGGCGACCCTCATTCGGTACTCCGTTTTGCATTCATCGAGTTTGCTGATGATGGTAGTGTTCTCTACACATTATCTTTTCATTTGCAGTATTGGTATGGTAAAACAGTGACGGTGAAGCTTTCCTTTGTCTGCAGCTGGTGCAAGAGCTGCACTAACACTTGGAGGGACCATGATGGGTTATTATCCAGTTAGAGTTTTACCTTCTAAAACAGCAATTCTACCCGTGAACCCCAAATTTCTTCCTCGAGTAAGTACATGATGATGACTATGCACATGTTTTGTTTGGATCACACCGTATTCCCCAATTTTCTGTTATGCCAAAATTTCTGCTAATATTAGCTGCATTGTACAGACTGAAGATGAGAAAGAAATGGTCTCAAGGACTGTATATTGTACTAACATAGATAAGAAGGTATGGAAGCCCATATTCCCGTCTGTGGCTGGAAAATTGTGATTCTTAATTACACATGAGATGCTTTGATAGTGCTTCTTATCATTCTATGATCTCCTAAAACTCTATTGCACAGCTTCTAGCTGTAGCTTTCTATTGTAGTGGGTGGTTCCAAATCAATATTTTATCAGCTTTATATTGTTTGCATTTTACTTTCTGGAGACACAAAAATACTTGGTAAATCTGTAATTTGTTTTTGGGTGGCAATTTGGTTTAATTGATTAATTGAATCATTGAAAGTATTAAAGGATATTTAATCAGTGCACATAACATTGTTTTAGTATAGTATTATCAGAACATAATCACTTCCCATGATGTTTGTTAGACCAAAAGAAAAAGAATATTGTGGGAGTCTCTTCTCATGTTTGTTGCCCCTGCACTACTCAAATATAGTGCTAATCTTTGAGCATGATTGGTGAATGTTGTGCTTTTGTTTTCTTGTGGTGATTGGTGAATGCTGAAATGTGATACATAAGCGATTATTAGTGAAGGTAAAATGGTTTGTAAGGTTAAGGTACAGATTATGTGCTAATGTTGTTTGCATTTCTTGTTTGTGTAGGTTACTGAGGAGGATGTAAGGGTTTTCTTTCAGGGTACATGTGGGAAGGTATGACATAAAACTGTTAGTAATGGTTGATGTTTGTAGTCTATTTTTATTCTTTATGTAATATTGACATCAAAACACTTCATTTAGGTTTCTCGGCTGAGGCTCCTTGGTGATTATGTACACTCCACATGCATTGCTTTTGTTGAGTTTGCTCAGGTCAGTAAAGTAATTTTTTGACTGTCCTATTTTGATATAGTGAAGATGTTAGTTTAAAGTATTACTGCTACTTAATGATGACAAGGTCTCGTCTAGGAGTGAGCTGTGTGAATCCGTTTTGTTTGTAATGTGTGATTATGCTTCATAAGTATTACCACTTTAAAAGACAACCTCATAAAGGAGATATCTTAATTAACATATTTAATTATATTGAAGCTGAACAGTTGCTATAAGTTTTAATTAAAACTCTTTTATCTTGTTGTAGTTCAGATTTGATGATCTCTTAGCTATCTTTCATTATATTTCTCATATGTCGTGACTAGAAAAAAGAGAAAATTCCTTGTAGCATGAAAAGAACTTGTTCTTCCCTTTGTAGCACTCAAATATGAAATCTTCTCCATGTATGCACTAGCGAATTTTTTCTTCCCTATCTAGCACTTCCGTCAGTATAGAGAGATAATGGTGTTAACTCCAAGAGGAAAAGACATTTTACTCCTCTCCCTGACGCATAGGTCCCACTTGTCATATTCTTCTTCCTCCTCTTCTTATTTTCCTTGCTGAGCCACATCCACTGCCTCCCATAGTCCCATGGCGAGCAGCAGCACGCCAGCTAGGAGCTCCATGCCGGCTGTAAATCACGAGCTCGCTATCGACAGGGCCAAGGGCAGCAGCAGCAGCACGCCGGAGTAGCAGCAGCTCGCCATTGACGGGACCACGAGCTCCACGCGGGCTGGGAGCTCCGGCGCCGCACGAGCTGTGAGGTGAACGTTGGCTGCGTGCTCCGCGTGCCGCCCAGGCTGCGTGCTCTGCCGGCCGTGTGCACCCCACTGCAGGCCGCGCAGCCGCGTGACGCTGAGCTCCCAGGACAACGCACTGCCGCTCTCGTCGCCGGACACCGGGCTGCCGCTCACTTCGCCCTGCATGCTGCTGCTCTCAGCAGGGCCCAGACTGCGAACCTGGGAGGCTCCTAGGCCCTCAAGCCTGCAAGGTCGCCGTGGTGCTGCCCTTAGTCGTCCAGGATTTGAGGGAGAGGTAGAAAGAAAAGAACAAGTGGATAAGCGCAAACGGGATAAGCATGGTGGACACAGCAATTTCCTGTGGGCTTGCACATTGACCGTCAGTTGATGCGTCAGTTGCTCGCGATGCAGAGGCCCAAGGGGCATTTTGATCTTTTTCTATGGGCTTACTTTGTTGTTCACAATGGTGGGTAACGGGAGTAACAGAAGTGCTAGATAGAGAAGAAAAATTTTGCTGGTGCATACATAGAGAAGATTTGAAGTTTGGATTCTATAAAGAGGAGCAACTTTTTTTTTGATGCTATACAGGTATTTTTCTCTAGAAAAAAATGCATTCGCAAGGACGTGTTAATGTCTCTGAACTAAAAGAACCTTATTGTTACTTTGTTAGTGTTCTGTCCTAGTAGGTTGGGAACTTTAGATAATTCCACATGTTATAGTGCACACCAATAATATAACCACTTGAATCAGAATGATACTGGTACCTACTTTTAGGCTCAATTTTTCTTGAATTGGTATTGCCAAGCAGCCTTTTAATTATTTCATAGCCATGATCGTTCAATTTATGCAGTGCTTTTAATTTGTTTGGCACGTTCGATGCAGGCAGAAAGTGCAATTATGGCCCTGAACTTCAGTGGCATGGTCCTTGGCTCCCTTCCTATTAGGTAAACACTCGGTCAAGAACACATCAGCTTAATTCCCATAAGAGCATAATGAATGATCAGCACCCTTACAATAAGTTTAGGGCATCATGAATCATGACTTTTTGATCTTCTTGTTGGCTAAATGCGCAGGGTGAGCCCTTCCAAGACACCAGTCCGTCCGCGGTCTCCTCGCGTGATGTCCAACTGAGTCCATATCCCACTCCAAGCCGCCGCCACCCTTGAGGCTGCCACCAGTGGCAGATCATCCCCCTGGCTGAGCTTCCTCTAGTCGTGATCGTGCTAGAGACGTCGCGATGCGAATCAGTAACCGTGGCGCTGTCCTAGTACCCAGTCATCATAGGAAAATCAAGTTGCTGCTAATGTTCTCAGAGGCCCATGCATCTCTTGTTGTTGGAGGCACCATTTGCGTTTTGTTTTTGCTCGCTATTGTTATGTTAATTATGGATATGAACTTATATAACAGCCTTTTCAGGCACAAGAGGAATAATGTCTAGCATCTTCTCAATTCTTGTGGCCATTATCTTTAACCTTGCTTGTGTATTATGTATGCCTTCATGAGTTTCTGATACTAAACGAGCCGATTTTTAGGTGAACGGTGAGAAAATGCATGGATCACAAACCCATGTGCCGTGGCTGAGCATGATATTGTTGTGATCCATGCTGAGATGCAGACGCAAATGTTGCAGCATACAAATTGCGCCAAATGGCAGGGAATCCGTTAGCATGGTATGCTGGTCAGGGCAGTCCCGCAAAAAATCTGGGCCCTGTTCCATATTGTAGCTTAGGCCCTGACTTTACATTATTAGTTTCAAAAACAAGATTCATCATATAGTCACTTCAAATAGGTTGATGATTGTACATGTTGCTTGAATACATGTTTTCCAACGTCTTTGTCAGATAGGCTAAGCTACAATAAAAACATAACACTTAATAAATATTGGTGCACAAAAAAATAAAAAAGGTAAACATTAATAAGGCTAGAAATTCAAGAAGAAAATCAGTCATATGCATATGCAGGTTGTACTAGCACTTATTAACATTATAGTGGCTTATTGCTCTTGCCCAATTGCTCAATTGATGTTGGCTTGTTGGGCCTAAGCTAGATGTGAGAAAAGTAAAAAAACAAGATAGAACAAAATGATCTTGAGCTCAGGGGAGAAACAAATAGATTGGATTGGGTGATTTATGGTTGAGTGGGATTTTTTTTTGAAATTGCAAATTAATTGGATGAGGAGGATTAGACGCACAGTTCCATATCCTTTCAGGAAAATCGCAGATATGTCCATGCTATAAGGAGAAAATAGAAAAAAAATTACGTATAGAATGAAAAATAGCAGAAATGTGCATGCTACAAGTAGAACAGATATGTCTATGCTACAAGGAGAACAGATATGTCCATGCTACAAGGAGAAAATAAAAGAGATTTACGTATAAAATGAAAAATAGCAGAAATGTGCATGCTACAAGGAGAAAATAGAACGGGAAGTTCTGTACTCTCGCATTCTATTTAACAGAAATTCATTAGGGAGAAACTATATAGTTTGTTTGGTCGATGTCAAGCTAGTATTAGTGGTCGCAAGGCGTGATGGGCAAGGTTCATGGCTTGGAGCGAGAAATAACTAAGTAGACATTGAAGGCTTCTAGTGCTTAGTTTGTATCAAAATATAACATATTAAAAGGTAGGTCATTAGCTACTTTGATTAAAAGCACAACATGTCTCAAATAACCTATCAAAAGTTGGGTCATTAGCTACTTTGATTAGATTTTCTAGAGGCATAATAAGGCTTATATAGTAAAAGTGTATCTAGGCCCGAAGTGGATTTTGGTGAATTTAATGACAAAGCGATTAAAGGTCTAATATATTTGTCTAAGATTGTAAGCAGGTTTTAATTATATATTCATAAGTTATTGTTTGAGTATTTATTGGTGAATGGAATTGTATGGCTCACTTCGAAGAAGACAAATATATGAATTATCTTTAAATTAAATGCAATGCATGTGTAAATAAAAGAGGTAACAAGAATGAGTGTAGATTTTATGGTTTTTAATTGGAAGCTTGCATATTGGTGTCAATCAAGAACAAGCATTTGAAGCAGGATTTCAAATGAAGACTAAATGTGAATGAAGCAAAGTGGAACTCAATATGGATTGTGTAAGTGATGAAGAGATCAACCGAGATGACTCGGGTAAGGGACTAAGCAATCTTTGGGGTTGTAGCTAAGCCGTCGTTAATGTTTTGCTAAGGTGAAGTTCTAGTCTCTGTGGGGTCTCGAAGTATCATATCCAAGCATTAACCAAGAGAAGCAATGCAACTCATCTACATGTTATGATTGGCAATATGGAGTGACTTGTAGATCCAAGTGTGCATTCTTATGCTAGATGGAAAGATCTCATGTCACTAGCTCAAGTATGGACGTGCTCAATACATAGGCTAAGTTAAAAGCCCTCAAGTGGATATTGCTCAAGTATGGCAAAATAGAAGACATTCAAGCTCAAGAGGTTGTTACAATATTTTTATTTAATTTTGAGTATAGGTATGTCATACTATCAAGAGGGATGCAACATTAGCAAGTTGATCAAAGTTAAAGTGCTCATTAGTTGACCTAAGTGAGAAATAGCCTTGAGAGCCTAAGAGTGTGCTAACTAACCCACGTAACCGAACCTGAGCTACTTCATCTCTTTGGTGAAGTGTTGGAGTGAAAGAATGGGTTTTAGGGGTGTCTCGGGCTGACCGGTGCCGCTAGCCCAACATCTAGTTTTTCAAACACCGGTATGACCGGTGCCGCCCGACGGCTAACGACTAGTTTTCTCCTTTGAGGGGTATAAATACCCCAAGCCTCCTACAGTGGAGGGTTGTTGTTCTTGGTGACTTTGCTGAGCTCCTAAGCCATTTCTTGCAAGCCCTAAGTCTTAGTGGCTCTCCCCAACCTCTCTTTGTGAGATTTGTGGATTCAAGCCATATCATTTGTGTTGGGTTGAGAGAGTGAGCTCAAGAGCATCTTGTGAGCTAACAAGAGCATTCCCATAGCTTGAGCACTTCGATTGAGCATCTACAAGCTTTGAAGTGTTTGTTACTCTTAAAGGTTTGCCTCCTAGACGGTTAGGTGTTGCTGGCTAGCTCCTAAGGTTGTGGTGAGTAGCGGGAAGTTTGTGAGAGCTGTGATCTTGCCTCTTCGTGAAAAAGATCACCTTAGTGTAAAGGAGAAAAGTGGTTGAAGGAGACCCGACTTCTTGTGGGAATTCTCCCTTATAAACTCCTCAACGAAGACGTAGTCTTTCCTTAATGGGAGGTGAACTTCGGAAAACAAATCCTCCATCTCTTTGTGGTTTGCCTCTCTAAGTTGTTTTCTAGCATATTTGATTTGCTCCCGCTTCGATCTACTTGGGTGTGCTACTTGTGTGTGCAGGGGTCATTACCTTGCTTGTGATCATCTACCAAGGACACTCACCAAGTTTGGTTCGTGCTAGAAGTCAAGAAGAGCTTAAAGCTGTTTTTGCAGGTTCTCTGTGGCTCACCGGTCTGACCGGTGTAGGGAAACAGTCTGACCGGTGACGCCTGACAGTTCAAGTTTTCGGGGACGAAAAGTTTAAGTTGGTCATCACGCCTATTCACCCCCTCTGACATCAAGGTCCTTTCAATTAGGCATAACAAATTTACCATAACAACACTTCTAGAGGTATAACAGATTTATCATCCATGTTTAATTTATCATAAAACCCCTTTTAGCCAACTGCCGTAGGATGAGGGCATGTTGAAGGTAGCGGGGCATGTTGAAGGCAGCGGGAGAAGATTGATTTAAGAAGTTAGGAAGTTTGTGTTGTAGTTGTCGATGCGGTTCTATTTGATCTGGTTCGTTGAGGATATGTTGAAGGCAGCGTAGGAAGCTAGCAAGTTTGTGTTGTAGTTGTCGCTCATGCGGTTCTATTTGATCTTGTTCAAAGAACAAGCAACGGATTGAGCGCTCATCCCTTGCTAAAGCGCATACGTTTTCTTGCTCCTTGGTACTTGTCTGATCAATCACACTGTTCAATAGTTCTCTTTTTCTTTTTCGTTCGATGAACCGCTTACTAATCACGTAATACGTATAGTAGGCCCCCTTCGCCACTCCACGTCTGGCCCGTCTTGGTCTCGCTCACTTCGCCCGCCTATCGTATCGGTTCGGCTTCGTCCGTCAAGCGACAGCTTCTGCCTCTGACAGCTTTACTATCGCTCATGACTGGTAGTTGTCTCTAGTCGGCCTTTGTTAAGCTTCGCCAGAAGCGACTAGTCGCTTCCCGAATGCCTCTTTCTTGTACTAATTAATGTGTATGGTCTAGTCTTTCCAATGCCTCTTTCCTTGCCGCCAACGCACGCTAGATGGTGAAGGCATCTAGGCACCTATTTCGTGCTTTGGTAATTAATGACAATCTTGGTAGATTAACAATTTTATTGAGAATATGAGTATAGGTTAGTTCTGGAGTTGAATTGAGCTTCATGGCATTGTTGTTTGTAGTATGGATATCTTCGACCATGGGAAGCTCAAGGTAAAGGTAAAATATAGGGATTTTCCTTTGACCAGTCATGAGGTGATTAGAGGATGCAAAATGACCGGGTTAATAGGATAGATAGCTGTACTATCAAGAGGGATCAACTTGGTTGCCTTGACGTCTTTATAGTGCCACTTGGATCGTGTCTTGCATGCATTGCATTTAGATGAGTGGCGTTTTCAAAAGTGAAAGTGAATTTAGAAAAGTCAGTTTTTTGTTGTGGGGCGGACAGTCCGTGCCCTTGGGGCAGACAGTCAGCAGGCTCTTGTGGATTATTGAATATCTGAGGTTTTTGACAAAGTTTTTCGAGAAAAATCCTTTTCGGGCGGATTGTCCGCGGGTCTTTGGCGGACATTCCGAAATTAACCTCGAATCTAACAGAAAGGTGCGCAGCTCGGGTGGACCGGGACGACGGACGCGGGCTACCAGCGGACGGTCCGCGCGGTCCTGGCGGATAGTCCGCCCGGGGCAATGGGCACCTCTAACCAGCCATTGACTTTGCGTTTTTTACTATTGGAATTCAAACGCGGACAGTCCGTGGTGTCATCGCAGACAGTCCTCGAGGTACGCATTTTGAGCATAACGGCTAGTTCCGAGTAGTGGCGGTATTTATACTCCACCCACGAGATTGGGGAGGCTCTCTTGGCACTTTGAAAGACTCATTTGACATTCTTGAGTTCTCCCTCTCCTCTCTCACTCACTTTGCTTTGAGGTTGCTCTTTGTGAGATTGAGAGCATCTAATGCATAACATCAAGGTGTTGATCGTTGTGGCACTAGGGAAAATATCAAGAGAGCGGGTTGATTTGTTACTCTTGGAGGTTGCCGCCTCCTAGACAGCTTGGAGTTCGTGATTCCATTGAGCACTTCAAGAAGATTGTGAAGTTGCCTTGGAAGATTGGTGTGAGAAGTTTTATGCTCACCTCGTTGGAGCGGTGAAGAGCAACTCAAGTGGAATCGAGGTGTGGAGTGGTTCTTTGGTTCTAACCGGCTCAAGACCAAGCGGTGCCTTGATAGAGGAGCGGTTGAACATTGAATCCACCTCAATGTGGATTAGGGGTGACCGGCAGGTCATTGATACCACGAGATAAAATTCGTCTCTTGTGCTCGGTTATTTCCTCGCTCAATTTCCTTTCAAGTACTCTACTTGAGATTGAATTATATCTTGTCACCTTAGGTTGCAAACCCCCAACATAGGAATAGAGTAGCTAGAAATTTAATCCTCCTTTTGTTTCTAATATTTAATCCTCCTTGTGTTTCTAATTAAATTTCTCTAGTGTTGTGCTTTTAGTTTTTAAACCGCCTTTTCACCCCCTCTAGTCGGTATCCTAGATCCTACAGATGGAGAGTAAGCAAGCTACCTTGTTTGCATTGCATTCGTTAAACGCCGCGCCATTCTTGCCTGCAGAAATTGATATGAATGATCGTGTCTTCAACATCAATTTGAGTCTGATCAGATATGTTATTGAAACAAATCTGTTATGTCTCTGTTTTATTTTCAGATGATAAGGTTCTAGTTGATCTGTTTTGGTGAGGATAATTAAGGCCTGCTAATGGGGATTAACCCGCCCCAAACCCGCCCCTACCCGCAGCTAATGATTGGCCGGTGGGTTTGTCAACCCACCCCACCCAGCAAATGCAACAACCTGCCCCGCCCCGCCCCGCCTGTGCGGGTTCAACACTTTCGCTTTCTTCAGGTGGACGAAAGCCGCGCCGATGAGCACTTGGCCGCCTCACGCTGTGGGACGTCGCCATGTCCAGGAGCGTCTGCAAGGGGTGGTGTGCCATCGTCGACGGCTACGGCATGCTGCGTGCCGCGCCGTGGAGCTCCGCCGCTCTTGCCGGCCGGCTTCCTGTTGTCTCTGTCTCGGGACTACTGCAACGGCCTCCTGCTCACCGATGGCAGGGGCTACGACATGCTGTATGTGCTCAACCACGCACATGATGCCGTGCTCGGGTGCCTCCGTGCTCGCCGCAACACATCGAGCTAGGCAGGCCGCCATGGATGTCATGTGCGCCAGCCTGCACAAGCACCAAGCATGAGCCCCCACGAGCACCATGAAGGACCCGATTTGCTTGGGTCTGCAGCGGATCCACCTGATCTGCTATTCTTCATGTCTAATTTCTTGATGCATCAATGGATTTTGAAGAATCGATAGGAGAAAGTAAGGGGATCGAGATGCACAGTTACACCGGCTTAAGCTGGAGGAAGAAGACGCCCCTTGACAGGATTCCCCCTTGTGTGTGGGCCCCACGAGCAGGCCTCGTTGCCCTTTTCTCGACTACTCTACGCGCGTAGTACGGCACCCGCCACACGTGGACGGTGGACCTGCCCCAAAATACCCGATTCACCCCGCCCCACTAGCAGGCTTAGAGGATATGTTGAGGGCAGGGGGGGAGAGGGGAGACTGATTTTGATATCGTTTGGTGAGGATGGAAAACACGCAACAGACACAAGCTGATTTAGGGGATGATTTTTTCACAAGCTTCTGGTTTGGTGAGGATGGAAAAGACGGAAAAAACATTTTCACAAGCTGATCTGATTTAGGGATCCGATTTGGTGAGGATGGAAAACACAACAAAACATTTTCACAAGCTGATTTAGACAGCTATTTAGCTTCATCAGTTTGCGTTGTAGTTGCCGCTGATGCGCTTCTATTTGATTAGTGTCATGGTAAATAGTTCCCTAAACGGATGGTATAACTGGGCAAATTATAAAATATATTTAGCTCTACGACACACTGAGAATTGTACAAGCTTATTATTTTATTAAGAAGAATAGTTGTCCCATACTTTATTCCGCCTCAGGCTTCAACAGCCAATAAGCTCCCCTTGACATTTACATCAAGCAAAACCAAAAGGCTCCGAGACATAAAAACTCATGCATAAGAGAACACACTAGCGCCGGCGAACTATCTGACATGTATCGCCCACCACCTCTTCTGAGATGGGTTATT
Source organism: Cenchrus americanus (assembly GCA_947561735.1). NCBI lineage: Eukaryota > Viridiplantae > Streptophyta > Magnoliopsida > Poales > Poaceae > Cenchrus > Cenchrus americanus. Next base: position 203,255,341 of record OX387240.1, read on the forward strand.
TGCACACCGAAGATCTGACCTAGCCAGTGTTCTGCATCCCAGCAGCGATACCCTTCATGGTCAGGATCAGCGTGTCCTCCAGGCCCGGCGCATACTCGCTCTCGGGGTTCAGCTGCACCAGCTGTGCCGGCTGGCTCTCGTCGGTGAACTCCTTGGACAGGGCCGGCTGGGGGCTCACCTGGAAGCCGGGGTCACGAATCCGCTTCAGGGTGTAGGCCTGGCAGACGTTCAGGGTGGTGATGTACGACTCACGCAGCCGCAGACGCTGCTTCAGGTAAGGATCACCTTCGAGGACGTCCTTGTGACCAGCAACCTGCCGAGAATTGACAGTCGTCAATCATGATTACAAGTCACAAAAAAATTGAACAATTTATTCAGCTATAGATACTATTAGAGCACTTTACCTGAAGGAGTAGCTCTTTTGTCTCCTCATAGTTCTTCCTCAGCTGTTCTCCAAAAGACTGCAGATCTTCAGCCACTAGCAATTTATCATACACAGCTGCAATTCCCGGGTCTCCCTTGGCGAAAACCATCTCAAGCAAATCAAGGGTGACCCTGAAGAATGGCCACTCATTATACATTTCTTTCAGAGTATGGATGTTCCTAATGTCCTTCTGCATGAGATGCTTGAACGCTGCGCCAAATCCAAGCCAAACAGGGAGATGGAACCTTGTTTGTGTCCAAGCAAAGATCCATGGAATTGCACGGAGCGATTCTATTCCCCCACTAGGCTTCCTCTTCGATGGACGGCTACCAATATTCATCCTACCATATTCAGTCTCAGGTGTAGCCTGGGAAAACAATTAAGATGGAGCTTAGTGTTACAACTTATCATGTCACAAATTCACATACTTGTCCACCAACTTTTAGAACTAGCTTAACAGAAGGCACACATGCAGTGAAACATACACGTTCAATAAGAGAAACATTCCTTTCAGATAGCAGTTCTCAATAAGATAAATGAATACACCTCACCTAACTTAATTAGAAAGATAGCATGTCTCAACTTTTTCAAATTTGCCTGTACAGACTTTAGATTAAATAAGATTTGCAGAAACATCAGATATTTCACATTTTTTAAGAAAAGAAGTCATAAATTGATCAACACAAACCTTAATTCATGCGCATATTTTGACTTGGGGTTTCTTTAGCAGCTTTGAAACAGACTATAAACATCATGTTTGTGCAAGTGAAAAGTGCATACTTTTTAGAATATAGGATAGAGAATACAGGTGAACCTACCGATCTGAAGTATTCAACAAAGCGTGGTTCTTGGAAGACAATTGATCGATATTCTTTGGTTGCCACAAGAGCCATTTCATCCATCAGAGCACGCCATTCCGGCTTTGGGGAAATTGGAGGGTGCATGCCATGCTCAAGGGTAGCTGCAGTGTAGCGTTGCAAAGTTCTAAAGCACAGGTGCTCCTCTCCAAAGGAGTGCTCAATGACCTCACCTTGTACTGTTACACGAAGTGATCCATGTATTGTGTCTGGTGGCTGAGATAATATAGCCAAATGAGTGGGACCACCTCCTCTGCCAACTGTTCCACCCCTTCCGTGAAACATGGTCAACTTCACTCCATACTGTTTTGCCACCTTGATGAGCTCCTCTTGTGCTTTATACATTTGCCACGCTGCAGAGAGACGTCCAGCGTCTTTACCAGAGTCTGAGTATCCAATCATCACCTCTTGCTTGCCATTAATCCTATTCATGTACCAGTCAATTGAAAAGAGTCGTGCTACAGCTGCTGGAGCTGCTTCAAGATCTGCAAGTTTCTCGAAGAGCGGAACAACTCTCAGTGGATGTTTTACATGGCACTCACGCTGCAAAAGCTCGACAGCAAGCACATCAGATGGGGCAGTTGCCATCGAGATGATATACGCGCCAAAGCAATCTGCTGGGAGCTCTGCAAGGACATGAAATGTGCCTAAAACATCGGCAGTCTCTTCAGTCATTGGAAGATCAGAACCAAACAATGGACGCTTGCCCCTCAGTTCAGACAACAGCCAATCCTGGCGTTTCTCCTCGGACCATTCAGCATAGGATCCAATTCCAAGATGTGTAGTTATTGAATCAAGGACATCAGTGTGCCGATCAGATTCCTGCCTGATGTCAAGTTTCACAAGAGCAAGGCCAAAAGTGGATACTTGACGCAAGAAATCAAGGAGACTTCCGTCAGCTATAGGTTTGTCACCACAGGCACATAATGATCTATAACAGAGCTCAAGAGGTTCTAGAAACTGCAATGTATAAAAAGAAAATTAGATTATTATAAGTTCATCAACAATCACAAATATGTATATCACAGAAAAAGACAGAACCTGTTCGACATTAGTAAATGTTGCCTCCTCAGGAATATCAGAAATTCCAGTTGTCAATAAATGACGAGAACGTTCACGTGTATAGTACAGTTTATCCCTGACATCACCGAGAATGACACGATAAGGTTCGTTTGGAGGAACTTGCTTCCAGAATTCTGCATGAACAACATTCAATCAGTAATACATAAATTTTAGAAAGTGTAGGATGAGAACATTCTCCACAGGGGAAAAGGTTACAATCATTCACACTACATCAAAGTGTATGGTTTTGCATCCAAGTTGCTGGCTAGAGCTCTGTTTGGTCTTGCAGCAGTGGTTACTAAAAAGACACTTGTTTATTTTATAGATTTGGGTCACGTTATACATAATCCTATGATGTACCACTGACAAAACAAGAATGAGAAGAAAAAAGGGCACACTTTATAGGTCCAGTAATGGCATGCTTTAACGGATATGACTTGATATGTCAAAAGCAAAGCAAGCTAGATAATCTGTTATTTTTAAGAATAATAAGCTAATCAATTGATATGCAAATCAATCCGAATTTTCTAGTTACCATAAATTACAGTTCTGTTACCTATATAGTGTTTTGCAGCTCTTTTTGATGACCGATGTAATTCATCTGCACGGATCCGAAGTTCATCACTGCAGCGCCACATAGAAAGCTAGAATAGAATATTATGCTGTTAGCACCAGGGTGTTGAAGCTCCTTACATAGTTACATGTAAGGGGAGTATGTTTTATATTGCAATACCTCAAACATTAGATCTTCTATCTGAGAGAAGTACAAGTTAGCAGCCATCATTCTTGCCAATAAGCATACATCTCGTGTAACCTCTGGTGTAACTCTTGGATTTCCTAGAAAATAATACGTTATTAAAATTAAGCTTTTTCTTTCTACACAATCGGCAAAATTAAGGAACAAAAAGGAAAATTATATTTAAGTAGTCAAAATCTAGAAGAATTGATGTCAAAATGTCACAATGGCATGAAGGCCGTATCAGTAATTTTCTGTTTCCCATGCAAGTATGCAACTGATGTCACAAAGATAGGAAGGCCTGATCAACAATTTTCTGTTACACATGTGAGGAGCCTGGAAATTTTATAATTATTCAATTTTTTTTCCTATAAAAAAACTCTTCGACAAAGTGTTATTCTTTAAGCCAAAAAAACTAATTTCGAAATTGGCATATGAAAACGAGAAGTTACCATCACGGTCACCACCCATCCAGGAAGAGAACTGAATGAGAGGAGCATTGTAAGGGAGACGCTCATTGATCCCAATATTTTTCAGAGCAGTGTCAATACGGCGCAAGAATTTTGGCACACCCTTCCATATAGTTTCATGGAAGTAACTCATTCCAGCACGCATTTCATCTTGAGGAGTGGGAGGGGTTCTGCGGATTTCATCAGTTCTAAAAGCAGCTTGAATCTGTGAAGTAAACGACAAATAAGCAAAAGTAAGTTGAGAATGTAGGGAAAAGAAAACATATTATTTCAACATGGCGGGTGTACAGATTAATATATTACAATTTGGACTAAATAGCAATTAACTGAAAATGATGCATGACCATAACTCAATTTTTTATGTCGATGATATAACCAAAGTGCTCTTATTTTGAATTTATCATACTGATAGATGCCGGTGCTAACAGTAAATGGAGGTGCCATTATGCTAGGAAATGGACAGTTCTAGAACATAGACCTGACTAATGACTAAGACACATGTGATTAAGTTATTAACTCGAAGAACAAAATAGCTCATAGCTCCCCCCCCCCCCACCAGTAACTAAACCTAATTACAATAACGTGTAACAAAGATCTGAAGTAATATAGAATCAACTGCAGCATTGTAACTACCTCTGTTCTGTTGTACATATTTGACCTGTCTTCTCAACCTTGTTATGTGCAGACAGAATAGTTCAATAGCTTTTATTTAGAAAAATATATGTTGATACAACCAAGGCGGAATTTTGTTGGAAACATTCGATGGGACTTCAGAATAGAGCAATTGTAACCTCACAACTAAGTTCGAGAAAAAAATAATGACTCTTCAACAAAATTGATTTCACAAGTTTGATGGGCACTTCTAATAACAATAACCTGGAGATCAAAGTCTGTACACAAACAATCATCGCCATAATTCCACATGCAAAAATCTTTGTAGTAGCACATCACACCCAGAGAACCTTCCAACTTTTTACAAATACCGAGCTCTCTTGATTGGGTATGCTTCTTGGTTTTTGTTAATAGAATAAACTAAAGCTTGTCCAATAAACTACTACCAAAATACGTTGTAGCCAAACGATTTGGTAGGATCTTGGAATCTGGCACACAACACTCACATAAAGAGGCAAGCTAACTTTGCTTTCAGGAGTGGGGCCAATTCAGTAATGTGGGCCTATGCTCTGGCATGAGAATAATTGCATGGTCCAATCGTTAAGCCACCCATCCCCCCACATCATCAGGGGGGAAACAAGTCCTAAAGATGATCATCAGTTAAGTAATGGGTATACATTTTTCATTTAAAAAGTTAGACAATCAAAAGGTTGTGGTCACGCTCGATCTACACTGAAACCTCACGACTGAAATTATATTATAATATTCTCATCTAAGTGGAGAAGTCGCGATATTTTACCTCCCTCTGAAGAGCCTCATCAAGCTCCTGCTTGTCATCAGCAGTGATGTCCTTGGCATACAGTTGCCTCAGGCAATTCCGGATCCTGAACAAGAAAAACAAATTAACACCATAGAGAATTGCATTTTCCTTCGATGCGCATGAGGCAAACAAGGTGCCTCAATCGAAACAACGTCCTATAACGATCATCCGTACCTGCCATGCTTCTGGAGCAGGGACCTCCTGACGGACTGCGTGGGGTGCGCCGTGAAGACGAGATCGACTGTCTGGTTCTTGAGCGCGTCGAAGACCTCCTCGCGCGACTTGCCGAGCTCCGAGACGAGGCGCTTCAGCGTCTCCTCGATGTCGGACTCGGTGGGCGCCGAGGCTTCGTCAGCGAAGTCCCCACGCTTGAGCTTGATCCGGCGGCGATGCGCGATCTGCACCTCCTCGGCGAGGTTGGCGAGGTTGAGCATGTGAGAGAAGGAGCTGGCGACGACGATGGAGTCACCGGGGGGCAGGCTGGTGAGCTTGCTCCCGAGCTCGCCAAGCCGCGCCTCGTCGCGGTCGTTCTCGTACTCCGCCGACAGCTCGTAGCACTCCTGAACCTGCGCACGCGAGGAGGCACCAACGAAGTCAGCACGGCGACGTCGGAACGCACGGATCTGGTGTGGCGGCGGGCAAGAGGAGGGGGTCGATAGGGGCGTACGAATTCGCGGAGGTGCGGGCCGTGCAGGTCCTGGAGGATGTCGAGGAAGCGGTCAACGAGGAGGGCGTCGTACTCGACAAGCTTGTCGTCCTCGGAGACCTTGGCCGGCGCCAGCAGCCGCAGCTGCGCGTCGATCGACTGGTGCCGCTCCATCGGCATCGCGGCCGCGGTGGAATCCGATCGAATCGAATTCCCGCCGGACGGCGCAGGGAGTCCTCCCCGCCCGCGCGCCCGCGGCGGGTGCGCGAGTGGTGTGTGGCGGCGGTGGCGGCTAGCGGGAGCGCGGCCGCGGCGGCGGGGGAAGCGGAGGTGGGGGCGAATGGGCGACGGGCGCGGCGGGGCAGGAGGAGGAGATGGGTGGGGAGGTCGAAGTGCTCGTGTGCCTGCCTATTTGTACGAGGGGAGGGTGGTGATCTGGTGGTGGACCCACTAGAGAGCCTCATACTCTCAGGGGAAGTAGTTTTGCAGATTGATACCTGTGGAACTTGGGATTATTCGCAACGTTTGTTTCTCAAAAGCTTGCAAATTCATCCCCGGAATACTTGTACGAATTTGAGATATGATAGATACATTCATTCCAAATGGCGCATATTGCAAATCTTCCTAAAAGAATTTATATGACTCCCTCCATATTATTTTCTCCACTATACGAGACAAAGGTGCTCTATTTTTTTTTGTTCATTTGACATCGTATTAGAGAAATGAGCAAGCGAGTTGGAAAATCAGAGTAGTGTACCTCTTGGAGGTGTTGAATACATGCTCCATGATATGATGTTGCATGCAAGGCACGCCTACAATAGTCAACACTGCGATGTAATATATGTTCTTTGATCATAAACAAAAGTAAATCAGGTTGACAGGATCTCCGATGTGATACTTTAACTTGCAATAAAATTATACCATCAATAGAGAATAATTCTAATGAATTTATATTTATGATGAGATTAGGCCGTTTCCGGTGGATTAGATTCCGACCGGAATTGATGAATATAACAAGAAAATCATGGTAGCTAGTATAAAAGATCCGGATTTATTCCGGTCAACAATAAATTTGCTCATGATAGATACACCAAAAGGCTCGGAAGCAATCCACTAGTCAAGAGGTGTGGAACCAATCCGACTCTTCGTGTCTCTTGTTCTACCTATCATGATGAGTAAATTAATTCTTGATCCGGAATAAATCCGAGTCTCTATCATAATTTTCTTCACACATCTATTATTCGGTCGGATTGAATCCCATGGAAGCGAACAACCCCTTAGGGCTTGTTTGGGAAATGGAGGAATCAAGTGGATGGAAGAGGATTGAAGGTGATTTTGCGAAATTTTGACTTATAATGAAAATTCCTCCACCCCAATACCCTTCATTCCCATTCATTCCACTCATTCCCAAAAAGCCCTTAAGCGTTTCTGTTTATGTCTTTCTCTTGACTTGGTTTTGACCAGAATTTTTCTTGACATGTTTCTGTAAACAATATGAAGACATAAAAGTCGTGCAAAAGCCCGACCGTACTGAAGAATTAGAGAGAATGGCCATGGTGATCTTCTTGTCATCTTTTCCTTCTCATCATCATCAAGATATGTTGACCTCAAAAAGATCAGGGAAAAGTCATGCAAAAGACCAACTATGATATAATACCATAGAGAAAAAAATGAGCATGGTCAACTTTTTGTTCCCATTTTCTTTGTTGATTTCATATGATATGCCTAAAAATGTGAGGAGGATGAGTTTCGACCTATATATGTACTAAACTGTTCTTTTAAGAACATAAACCATATATATACATATGGAAATCTCTCATGTGAATTTGTTACTGACACCCTGTGAAAAAAATAATAATAAAACCAGCGGGTGATTTATTTGGCCTATAAAAAAAACGTAGTATATGAGTTGTTGGTGTCAAAATAAAAAAAGAGTAAAATGTACCTCCATCAACTTGTATGGATGTGTCACTTAGGTCCATCAATTTCGAAAACGCATTTATGAGTTCATAAACTTGTTGAGTCGTTCACTGCAAACCCATAATTGTCACATATGCTTTTACTGCTGACATGACATGATGACTTAGCTCAAAGAAGTATATGTCGGGCATACTCCCCGGTACCCATGCAAGGAATGAAGAAGACAGACTCCTACTAAAATTCCCCTGTAATCCTACTAGGACTCGTTCCGTGTAATCCTACTAGGACTCCTGCCTTGTAACCGACTAGGAACCCACCCCCTGAACTATATAAAGGAGGGTCGGGTACCTAGTTGGGCACCTGATATCAACCCAACACCAAGCGCAGGTGCGCCATACTTGATCCCCCAAACAGGACGTAGGGCTCGCCACCTTGGCGGTCCGAACTCGTATAAATCTTGTGTCCCGTGTCCTTGTGCATACCTTCGAATTCTCGGTCTCTCGATCGGGATCCCCACCGCACAATCTACTACCTCGGGTACCCCCTTGGTAGGTTTGCCGGTCTAAAACACCGACAGCGGCGCGCGCGGGTAGGGGTGATCATCACCACCGGGCGAATTCGAAGGACCCTTGTCAACAAGATCAATCTACTCATCGACTCGCCGAAATCCATTGAAGCAAGTCGCCTTGCTCTTGTCAAAGCGGAATCAATTTTCCTACGCCGCGCTTCCGGTTGCTTCGACACGTCATGCGGCTCGTCGCGCTGCTCGTCGTCGACTACTCCGCGTCACGCGGCTCGTCACGCCGCTCGTCGTCGACTACTCGCCTCGTGCGGGCTCGTCGTCGACTACTCCGCGTCGCACGGGCTCGTCGTCGACTACTTCGCCTCCACCGCGCGTGCGGGTGCCTCGGCACGTCGCGCGGCTTGTCAAGCGGCTCGTCGCGCCGCTCGTCGTCGACTACTCCGCCTCCCGCAGGCTCGTCGTCGACTACTTTGCCCCCGCCGCGCGTCCCGGGTGCCTCGGCACAACGCGCGGCTCATCGCGCCGCTCGTCGCGCCGCTCGCCGTTGACTACTCGCCTCGCGCGGTTCGTAATCGACTACTTCGCCTCCACCGCACGTCCCGGGTGCCTCGGCACGTCGCGCGCGGCTCGTCGCGCGGCTCGTCGTCGACTACTCCGCCTCGCGTGGGCTCGTCGTCGACTACTTCGCCTCCGCCGCGCGGCCTCGTCGCACGCTCGTCGTCGACTACTCCGCCTCGCGCGAGCTCGTCGTCGACTACTACGCCTCCGTCGCGCGTCCCGGGTGCCTCGGAACGTCACGCGGCTCGTCACGCGGTTCGTCGCGCCGCTCGTCATCGACTACTCCTCCTCGCGCGAGCTCGTCGTCGACTACTTCTCCTCCGCCGCACATCCGAGTGCCTCGGCACGTTGCACGGCTCGTCACGTGGCTCGTCACGCCGCTCGTCGTCGACTACTCCGCCTCGCGCGAGCTCGTCGTCGACTACTACGCCTCGCGCGAGCTCGTCGTGGACTACTTCACCTCCGCCTTGCGTCCGGGTGCCTCGGCACGTCACGCGGCTCGTCACGCGGCTCGTCGCACCGCTCGTCGTTGATTACTCCGCGTCGCGCAGGCTCGTCGTCGACTACTCCGCCTCGCGCAGGCTCGTCGTCGACTACTTCGCCTCCGCCACGCGTCCGGGTGCCTCGGCACGTCGCGCGGCTCGTCGCGCCGCTCGTCGTCGACTACTCGCCCTCGCGCGAGGCTCGTCGTCGACTACTTCGCCTCCGCCACGCGTCCGGGTGCCTCGGCACGTCGCGCGGCTCGTCACGCGGCTCGTCGCGCCGCTCGTCGTCGACTACTCCGCCTTGCGCAGGCTCATCGTCTACTACTTCGCCTCCGCCGCGCGTCCGGGTGCCTCGGCACGGCGCGCGGCTCGTTGAGACATTTTATCCAGCAGCTTATGAGTTGACATTTCCGGAGCTGAACGACAACATCCTCCTCCCGTGTGGTGTCAGCCATACACGTGAAAAGGCTACTGTCATTCAACTCATGGAATGTCAAGTATCTATCGCCCGTATGTAACCTACTTGTTGAAATGCCTCCGTTAGCAGATACTTCTTGAGCCAAATCATCATGTCACGTCGCCAATAAAAGTATATGTGGACAGTTATGGACCAACAATTAAAGACTTAACAAGTTTATGGATCCATAAATACATTTTAAGAGTTGATGGACTGAGTGACACGCCCTTGATGGACCTTCAGTCCATTTTACTTTAAAAATCAGCCGAGAACCGCTAGCATTTCTGAAGTAGTAATGCTTGTCGCCATAGCAAAGCAGACAAAGGTGGTGGAGCACGTACAAGGTCGACTACTTTCTGGTCTTGTTACATCCACGTCCTTGCATTGTTTCTACGTTTTTTTTGTTTTGAGAAAGAATTGTTCCTACGTTAGTCATCATGTTGGACTAGACCTTCGTTTCGCCTTAAAGAAATTGATGAAATAGCTGTAGTTTGATTATAGAAAACCTGGTAGGTGCTCTACCGTTCATTATAGGAGAAAAGAGAGTTTGTTTGTACAGAGCCTGGATGGATCCCGGCAGAGAGTAGTATGTAAAGACTTAAACTACTCAGACCCCTACTAACTACTCAATAGCTCGATTGGCTTGCCTGTATGCCATGATGTCTTGTTTGATGGAGTGAGCAAGCAGGTCCGCCGGAACAACGACGTTCTGGAAGACCCGGCGGCATCGTTCTTTCGAAATGTTCCATAGGGTGTAAATTATCACCTGCATATGGTTGGCCCTGTCCCTGACTCCTTGCTGTAGAACTTGCAAAAAAAACGCGTTCATCAAAGATAAAGGATAAAATAGCTGTAGTTTGAAATGGAGTATCTCTTGCGCGGGAGGACCAACTTGAATTTTTCTTCTTCCTCCTTGAATTTCTTTCCTGCGCCACCTCTCTTATTGCCGCCTCTTGTACACCATACACACAAAGATGACGCGAATCCTCACGCTCAGGGCTCAGCCATTTAATTTATCAATTCAGGAGGCATGTACTATAAGAAATCGATCCCTTCACTATCAAAAGCTAGCGCTTGAAAGGCGAAATTCTCTTGGTGACACTTCATCGATCGTATAATTTATTTCTCAGCTGCTCAAAGTTGCCACTGCCACCGTCCCAGGAATTTTGTACTCAAACAATTGGTTGTCGTTGGCATGTCCAAAGCAAGGCGCCTCAATGATTCAAGGTGAACAACACACATAACTCACTGATCCATCCATCACGGGCAGTCTGTGGAACGGATTAAATTGACATGCAAAGCCGCGACGGATTTATGAATCTGGCCCGAAAAGAGAAAAGAAAAACATTTTCGAGTCCGGCCGCAAACTAAGAAGCCTGGGGTGGGGGGCTTAAACGTCTCGTGGAATTTGTGGGTCTGAGGAGGGCTTGGATGCAAGAAGGCGCGCTTTAATCCATCCAATCCATCGGGGAAGCCCGGAGTTTGCAGAGTTTGACGTTCCAGTGGGCGGCCCTCGTGGGGCGGGCGGGGGATCCGGCGGGAATCTCGATCGGATCTTACCACCCACCCCCGTACAGCGCTACCCGCCGCCGCCGCCGGTGCCCATCGCCTGCGAGCCATCTGTTGTGTTGTCTCTGCAGCCTGCCGCCATGCCCGTCCGTGCGCGACTGCTCCTGCGGTCCTGCCCGTGCTGGTCAACTTTTACGATCGAGCTCCACCAGGACTACACCGTGCACCGTCGATGGCGACGGATAGATGGAATAATTAAAATGCGAAAGGAATAATTAAAAAATGATGCGTGGCGCGCGCGGAAATGGCAGCAGCAAAATCGTGGGTTTCCAGTTCTGCCAATGTTTGACTCGGAAAGAACAACAACCATACCACTTCTGGTATACCACCTTTGCAGTTTGGTTCAGAGTTTGATCTCTGGATCTGTGACCTGTGAGATCGCATCGTGTGGCATAACCCTTTTTTTTGCTCTGCCTGTCCCTGGGGTGCAGTTGGCCCCCGAGCGTGCCTAGGAGCGTCAGCGTGACGCGGGCGCCAATAATTCGGCGTCACGGGGGGGGGGGGGGGGGGCGCATTATCGTGACACCTTTGGCCGCTACTAGTACAGACATATTTAATAATCAACCTAATCACGTAGTAGCACTGGACGCAGGAGATGACAACATTGTCATCGCCAATCGCGAAACGCTAAACTAATCGGGGGAGGAAGAAGAAAGATCCCTCTTCGCTTTGGTACGTGTGCTACAGAGACGCTACACTTCTTCGCCGCTGCGCTTCTTCTAATCTTTCTTCCGCCGTCCCATGCATGCCACGGCCCGGCCGGCCTTGACCTCGCGATCTCGGCCGGTCCCGTTCGTTGGGAGCACACTGGGTTGAAGAAGAGCACTTTTTTCTTCTTCTTTTTCCATCGGTTCCAGCGGAAAAATTGGCAAACGGCAGCAGAGAATTCCACCACCCATCCGCTCTCCCCCGGCTGCTCGGACCGGCCACGGACGGACGTCGATGCGAGGGAACGGAGGGAGAAAGAGACCGGGGGAACTTCAATTCGCCGTAGTCGCAGAGGGGAAGGGAAATGGAGAGGCCGGTGGGGTGGAATTCTGGCCGGCTTGTTTGTTTGGCTTACCGGCCACCAGCCAGTAGTATTTTTCTCTTAGAACAAACCAAATCTTTTTGTGAATCAATGGCCGTACTTTTCTCCCGAAACAATCAACCTTTGCCCATCGCGCCCGCCCAAACGAACAGACCTGCTCGTCAGCCTGCGAGGTGTCACAGCCTTCTTCTTTCCCCGTAAACCCGGCCTAAAAAAGCATGCCCCACAAAGTGGTGAGGTGGACGAAGGGTGGTGATGGCATATTCGCTTCCCTCGTTCTGGTTGCCTCCCTAGTCAGGTGGACAATGATAAGTTTGCATCTCTCTCCTTCTCAATCAGTTGGGATTTATTTTATCCTTTAATCACTTTCCATAGCCGTTGGATATAGATCCAACAATCCACATGTATCCCTCTATCTCCTAATCTCTTCCTCAGGTCGTGACCTCCTGACATAGAACGGCGACACCCCCACTGCCACCTCCTGCCCATCTCTGGCGGCCTCGGTCGCCTCTACCGCCCAGCACTAACCCATTTGGGTCGGCCCTCGCGCATTCACCACCCACTGGGAATCCCCCACCACCCGGCTCTGATAGCGCTCTCGCTGCCTCTGGCTCCGTCGTCGTCTCTCCCACCTCCACCGCAGGCCGGCGAGCCTCCTCAGAGCTCCTTCTATATACGGGCAGAGGTAAACCTCCAAACCCCAAACCCCTAAGTCCTAACCCAAATCCTCACCTTATTCATTTTCTTGTGCAATTTTGGGTGATTGATGGATAATCAAGAACTCAGTCGATTGATGAGGAGTAAATCTCATAAGTTTAATGTGTCAGAATGTAAAACATTTTGCTAAAACCCCTTTATGAGCTTCCTTCAAAGATTCAACCAACAAAATTGCAGCTTTGAAATTGAGCATGAGCGGGTTGAATTAAAGAAGGATATACCATACTCCCTCGATATGCAATTAGAATACGTTTTGGATAAGGTTTGAGTCAAACATTGGGATTATAAATCTTGAATAATTAAGTTGTTGAGTTTGTAAATATGAAAATCATATTAATAGATTTGTCTTAAAAATTATTTTCATAAAAATTACATATATAACTTTCCAATAAATATTTTTATAGAAAATAGAAGTCGAAGTTATGCTTTGGAAACTGTGTTGTTAACCTAAACGTCTTCTAATTGCAATATGGAGGGAGTAGTTGTTAATCCATCTGAATTCTTAAGGAGAACCAAAGTAAACCAAATATATTCATAGTTCATAATAACAGAAATCACATAATGCCTAGGGCTCCATTTCTGCCACTCATAACATATAAACCAACTTATTCATTTAAAGGAACTAAACATAAAGTCCAGGACGACACAACGTCCAATGCCAAACCTTATTCTATAGGGTTGGCTACTCTTGATGCAATCCTTCACCTTCGTCTGCATCTATTTTTGGGAAGACAACAGGCCAAACCATCATGAACGGAAGAACACGTATAACGAGATCGTTGCACGGGTTCCTCTGGTACACCTTGCGCGCCTTCTTACTCTTGAGATGCATGTACGCGATGATGCCAGTGACTTCAAACTCCAGGAACACGAACTTGGCATTGTCCCCAACACCAACCACCAAAACATTGTGCTCTTGGCCCTCTGTCGACTCGCAACCCTGTTCTATGAGATGCCCACATGTCTCGAGCAGGGACATGGTTTCCTTGAGTACCCATCCACTGGTGCTACTTACAGCTTCTCCATGGTCTTTCATCCTCTTAAACCAGACATTGAGCTTGTCTCCCTTCACATGGAAGAGGTAGAGAACAGAGTCATCTCCTCGGCAAGGGGCAAGATTGCCAGAGTAGTCAAATTCCACACCTTCTGGGAGATCGATAATGGAAAATCGCTTGGTGTCCATATCCAGTGCGAGGATGTATCCTTCCATGGTCATCATGTAAATCTTAGCACTCATGAGCAGAATCGTATTTAGGATACTCTTTGGTGACCTAGCGAGTTCAGCCACGACTTTGCAGTGCAAGCTCCAGGTGCCAGCTCGCAGGACAAATACCCGCGCATAAACAATCTGGTCCATGTTGCCAGTCTCTACACGATAGCATGAGGAGTCATCGTTGTCGTCGTCAGGTAGGAGCATGGCATGAGGGTAGTGTTGCGACGGGTGTGGTGGGAGCATGGTCGTGTCTTCTCCAGGGTGCCTCAACGGCACCCGCATAGCAAGGTCACGAGCGAAGTTGAAGAATTCATTAGATCCATAGAGGACACGGTCATTGCGACAATCCCAAATGCTCGACAAGAGTGGATCCATGTCAGGAAAACTAAAGTTGCCATGAGGCAGTGCAGCTGCAAGCTCTGGACACGAGGCATCAGGCAGCGACACAAACTCTGGCTGTGAGAAGCCATCGTTGCAGACGTAGATCCCCAAAAGGTGTGGGGATTGTTTTGAGCGGAAGTTGCAGATAGTGTTCTGGTTGGAGGCATTGCAGAGCCAATGCTTGTTGGTGACTGAGGCACGAAGGAAGCAGGTGGGGCAGTCAAGGCGGAGAAGAATCTCACCTACAAGACCATCATTCCTGAGGACCTTGGCAGCAGAGGTTTCGCCCTCCTCAGACTTCTCAAAGGTTGGGAAATGCATCATGGCTTTGGTAAGGCTCACTCTTAGTTAAGGATTGTTGGTCGCTCAACGAAGCATGTTCTTATTTCCACTAGATGAGCCTAAACTTATAGAGCCTGATTCTTATCATATTGGATGGGAGCTGGCACCGCCTAAATTAGACCACCACTACCTTCAATGACACATGTACAAAATTAATAATGTATCCAAACTATGTACTCTTAAAGCATGCATATCTGAATAGAAGATATATGGCAAAAATTAAATGGCCTCTATCTGTGCTGGAATCTTCCACCGCCTCAAATGCCACATGTTCGCCATGTGAAGCACGAATGATTGTCCACCGCCACCGCTAACACGTGTTGTTTCCCCAAGGTGAATGCTTAGCATGTAAGATTTCTTTGTACGTCACCACCGACTTACTTTGTTTTCTCTATATATGGTCATTATGCAAATATTACTATATACTAAAAGATTCAATAGAGGAACAACACATCCTTCCTCATATACCTCTCATACAACATGGTACTAGTCATGGTTGGGAAAATTACAACATCCTAGCCACACTCCCTGTATAGCATTGTTGGTGGTTACAATAGCCCAAACAGTAAAGTAGGTGCCGTCTGTTTTCTCGGGGGATGTCGTCTTCTCCTTAGGGGTTACCGTCTTTTGGTTCCTTGGGGGGATGCTATCTTCTCCTACCCGACTGTGTAGTGGGCCCTGTCGCAGGGGCTCTCCTCATTGGGCCTGGGGGTGGCCCACCAGGGAGCAAGGGCCCCTCCCGCAGATCCGCAACAACAACCCTTTCTCGAGGCGTTCCCTCTAACAGTCCCTCTTCACTAGGGGGAAGTCCCGGGCTCAATATGGAGCCTCAGCACCGGGGTGCTCAGGGTTCCTCGGTGGCGTGGACTCCTAGGTGCATCAGGGGAGGGTCCTGTAACGAGCCATGCCAGAGGCATCACGTTCTCAGAGGAATCCTACAGAGATTCTTTGTGACGCTGGCCCCCGTCGGCATTCTTTTCGCCGGGTAGTGGTTCACGGTCCGGCTCACTCCTAGTGGCTAGGGTTGACATGGTGTGGGCCCTCCTCCGCCGTACCCCTCAGAGGTTGCTACCTAGCATGGAGTGGGGGCCCACGTCCGAGCGGAGGGGGGTGGTGCCCACACTATTTAAGTTAGGATAAAGTCCCTTTTTGACCATCCAACTCTTGACTCAGTTTGGTGTTGACCCTCAAACTCCAAAACCGGGTATCTTTGACCATCCAACTCTTAAAACCATTCACAATTGACCATCGGGTGGTTTCAATGGGTGGTTTTAACTTTTTTATTTATAATTTAGTACTTAGATCTTAAAATGATTATTACTTTTGATCCGTACATCCGATTTAAGTGATTCTTATGGTCACACTTTCGTAACACTGAGATTTATCTTTTAGGATGTTCTATATACTACTTTATTAGCATTTGTTATATTATTCTTATGTTGTTGTCTAAAAACAAAAATATAAGAAAGTTAAATAAGCACTTACAAATAATATGAACAACATTTTAAAAGATAAAGCTTATTGTTATGAATGCATGATAGCAAGAATCACTTGAATCGAAGATACGAGAAAAAATAATCATCATTTTAAAGTTCAAGCAATATTTTGATCATTTTATTTACAATTTAGTCCTTAGATCTTAAAATGATTACTATTTTTCTCTCGTATCTCTAATTTAAGTGATTCTTATGGTCATGTGTGTCGGTGTTTTAGACTGGCAACCTACTAAGGGGAGTACCCGAAGTAGATGAATGCGGCCTCGCCGAGATCGGTAACTCGAAGGAAGAGACACATGGCACACAATTTAGACAGGTTCGGGCCGCGAGGTGCGTAATACCCTACGTCCTGTATGCTACGTAGCTCTGGATTGATTGGGTACGATTACAAGATAATGCAATCTTATGCCGTGAGATGAGATGATCAGAGAGGGGTCCTTGCCTCGCCTTATATAGTCCGGGAGGCAGGGTTACAAGTCGGAATAGGGAGAGAGTACTAGTCGAGTACGTCTAGGAGTCTTCTATACAGTGCGGGACATGTACAACTTCCTAACTGAGTACTTCTCCTCCGTAGTCCTTGTGCTTCACGCCATCAGGTACCGTGTAGCGCAAGTCAGGTAGTCCCAGGGGCCCACCGAGTAGTCGGTCCTCGTACCCACCAAGGTAGTGGGCCCAGGGAGGTCCATATGACAAGCCCCCGAGTACTTTGTAGTCGAGAAGGATAGCTTCAAGTAGTCTTGACAGCCTTAACGAGTAGTCCCCAAGCGTCCCCGAGTACTACAAGTCAAAAGTCCTCAAGAGTAGTCGAAGCATCCCGAGGCTGGAATGTACTCCAGCTGATGTTTGAGCAATCCTGAGGTCTTCTCGAGTAGTCCCAAGCGTCCTCGAGTGCTGCCCTTGAAGGTCTTCAACAATGCCCGTGTTGTCTTGAAGCCGAAACTGATATGGAAGTGCGATTGCAAAATCGCACTCCATATGGAGTAGCCCCCGAGCATTAGGTTGAGTGGTAGACTCCGGCTGAGGGTCCATCTGAAGTTTTGGCAAGAATATCCCGAAAAATCCGGAGAAAAAACCGAAGGACACGTGGCACGGAGCCCCCGAGCCTTGAGTCGAGTACTTCCTCTCGAATTGAAGGGTCATCTTGTAGAATGTGTCATGAGATGCTCTTGAATCTTGCCGCTTCCCAGGAAGTCAATTAGTAGTAGCCGAGCCCCTGAGGTGAGGCGCGTCGACTAGTTGAAGTTGAAGGGTCACGCGCGACCGCTGAGTCAGCTGAGCACAGACTTATCCATCCAGCCATTGGAGGGCCGCGTTGACTTATAAATAGAGGCCAAAACCCTTAGGTTTTTTTACCCTACGCAGCTGTAGCCATTCCCAGCAGATCTAGCCAGAAATCGCCACCAGTGCACACTGCCGCCGTCGAGTGGAGCGCAGATCTGAGTGCGCCGTCATAGAGAGCCACCACAGTAGCCCCCGAGCGGATGCGCGTGAAGACACCGTGCACTTGGAGGATGAAGCCGTCTCTGTCGAAGACTGCAAAGGCCGCCGGCCGAAAGAAGAGGGGCCGTAAAGAGGCCGCCGGATCTGCCGCAGGGACATCACCGCCTGTGTCCCCGCCGCGGCCAGATCCAAACCGTGAGTGGAAGAAGTCCAAGGCGAAGACCGAAGACTTGCTCGCCCTTCTCAACAGTGGATTGCTGCGCGAGAAGGAGGTGGACATGTGGAGGCCCGCCGCCGGGGATCCGTACCCCATGGAGAAGAATCCAGACAGATCCCGATGTTCGCGCGATTCGTGGAGCGCGGACTATCCCTTCCGGCAAGCGACTTCTTCAAGGGGCTCATGGGGTACTACGGCATCGAGTACCTCAACCTCAACCCCAACGGTATCTTCCACACCGCCATCTTCGTACATTTCTGCGAAGCTTTTCTGGGGATCAAACCCCATTGGATTCTGTTTCGGAAATTTTTCCGGGTGAAGCCGCAACCCAGCGCCAACAACCCGCGAGTAGTTGGTGGAGCAGGGATCCAGATGAGGGAGGACGCCGCCGAGCAGTACCTCTCATACAAGTTGATAGACTCCAATCAGTATTGGAAGGCCAAATGGTTCTACGTCACGAACCACCATCCGGAGCTGCCGAAGCCGAGCGGGAAGCAGCCCAAGCATCACCCGTGGTGGAACTCGGAGCCGACGATGCAAGAAGGGATCCAACTGCCCGAGTTGTTGGCGCGGATCAAGGCGCTGAGGGAAGCCGGGCTGAGGGCCGAACACGTGGCCTTCAGCTTTATGAAGCGCAGGGTGCAGCCGCTGATGGCTCGCGACACCCTAAGGTACGAGTACATCGGCGACGACGACACGTCGCGGATGCCTGGAGACGAAGTCGACGACGACGACATTGTTGACAGGCTGGCCCGGATCTTCAAGGATATGCCGCCGTACACGGCGTGCCCCGTACCGGAGTACTCCGCCTTGCGCCCACCAAAGGAGGTTAGTAGCCGCACCCATAGTCGAGTACCCATTCCAGGTGAGTAGTCGCACTGACGAGTTGTTTATTGCAGGATGACTTGAAGAAGTTTGTCTCCGAGCCGCCACCGCCTCCTCAGCTAGTCGAGGTCCCAGAGGAGGGGAAAGCCAAGGCCAAGGAGCGGCGTGAAGTCGTCGAAGGAGACGACACCGTTGTCGTAGAAGACACGTCTGAGGAGGACGACGACGAGGAGACGTTGCAGGACCGCTTCTAGCCGCAGTCGAGGTTCAGCCGTCCTGGCTTACCTCACATCCCTCTCATTCAGGATCAAGCGGCTAGCCTGGAGGCTACTCTGCCCGCGCCGCCGAGGAGGCCGCGCAATGCGGCCCGCAAGCGCGTGGCCAAGAAGTTGAAAGTCACGGAGACCACGTCCCAAGAGGTAAGCCGTCTTGAGTAGTGTAGTCGAGTTCCGATGTCTCGAGTACGTGTGTTGACGATGAAGTTTCCTTGCTTGCAGGAGATACCACCTAGCGAGCCCGTTGATCAGGGCGACGAAGGCGAATGGGACACGGTGGGGGAGGCCGCTGGAAGTCATAGCCCAGCCCCCACTGTCGAAGAACTCTTGGTGCAGATGGAGCGCCAACCCCCTGCTGCTCAGGAGAGCATGGAACCCGCCGCTGCTGCTGCAGAGGAGGCAACGACCGCAGAGGTGCAGGAGGAGGCGCCTGCCGAGGCGGGACTGGTCGATATCGCCAGCATCCTCAGCGCCCCAACTGCGACAGTAGTCCGGTCGAGCCTGTAAGTGTTGAATCTCCCGAGTAGTACTTGATATGGTAGTCGTACTTGATTGACAACCAGCTTGTGTACTCTGCAGGAAATCGACGGATCTGTCCTGGGAGGGGGATGAACCCACTGCAGCAGTGGCGGAAGAAGAAACCGCGCCGCCTGCTGGGGAGTCCACTCCCACCCCTCAGGCGGAGCCCGAAGTGCTGGCTGCTGAGGCTACGTTGCCTGAGGCCAGCGTAGTTGAAGGTGAGTACTCTACTGAAGTCGAAGTGCCTTCGTAGAGTAGTCGTAGTCGCCATATTGACTGATACACTTGTCTTTTGTCGACAGGTACATAGGCCGAGGGACATGAGATCCCGTCGGCGGTGCCCGTAGAAGACGTGGCACCAGAGACTCAGGAGGCTGCCGTAGAAGCCTCCGAGCCGATGGAGGTGGCCGCCAGAAGCCGCCGCGATGGCTGGAGGAGAGGAGGACGCCCCGCTCCCAGAACCCGCTCTGGAGGTGGTCGTCCGCTCACCGGAGATCCAGGACGCGGATCCAATCCGCTCGGCACCGATGACCGAAGCCGCTACGAGTAGTCGTGGCAGGATCGAGTTGTTGGCGGACGACTTGGTCGATCCGGCAACGGTGGCTCGGCATCTGGAGGCGGTCCGCCAAGCCGAGCAATGGATGAAGGTGAGTAGTCATAACCCTTGAGTAGTCAATCCTTTAGCGTTGAGTACCCATTTGATGTGTGTTGTCTGTGCAGGACGTCACTGAGAGGTCCCGCCTGAAGTTGGAGATGCTTCAGGGGTACGGCGACGCGGTGCTTCGGGCCGAGACGCTGGAGGATCAACTCGTGAAGTCCCGGAAGCACACCGCCGCCATGCAGTCAAAGCTGGACACCGCCTTCGCCAAGTACCATAATGACATCCAGGAGATGCAGGCGAAGAGCGACGACTTAGTGCGGAAGAACAAGTCGCTCCGCAACAAGAACAAAGGTACACCGCTTGTCTTGTTGAGTACTTGTTGGAGGTCGAGAGGTAGTCTAACCTGCTGTGCCTTGTCGTTTGCAGAGCTTGAGGCTCGGGTAGACCAGCTGAAGACTTCGGAGACTGATCTGAAGAATCTCTTCTACGGGAGCGGGGAGGCCCGCCGAGTGCGGAGTTAGATTATAAGGAGCTTGCTTACGAGTGCGACAAGCACATGGAGCTCCGTATTGCATCAGACCGTGACCTCATCAACTGCTACAAATCATTGCAGAAGCTAAACGAGGATTGCGAGAAGCTGCGGGCCCAACTCAAGGAGCTTGAAGAAGCTGCGCTCCCCATTGCGAGGCTGCTGGTGCCTCATCCTAGCGGTCCCAAGATAGCGCCGCTGGTGGATCGGTTGAAGGAAGCCCCTAGCCGACTGGCGGCCTACGTGAAGCACTTGGCGAAGTCGATCCCGAACCAAGTGCTGGCCTTCATGAAGTCGTACTTCCCGAAGGCTCCTGTAGACGTAGTCGCTGGCGGACTAGCCGCCAACTGTACCGACGAGCAGTATGTGGAGCTGCTGGAGCAGATGGCGCCCATTGTAGATCAAGTCGCCGAAAAACTTAATCTCCAGTAGTCCTGTAATAGTTAGCTCGTAGCGGTAGATGTACAAAAACAATTGTAATGAAAATGTTTAGAAAAGTTTCCATCAATGAGTACTCGTTGCCGCGATCTTGGAGTGCGGAGACCCATCGTGGAGTTGTCGCGAGTAGTCGTACTCGGTAGTAGTAGTCCCGTTAAGGGAGGAAGACAGTAAAACAGTTGATGAACAATCAAACTTTATTACTGAAGAAGTACACCTGGGTGGCCAGGGCTGTAGTTACAGGGTAGTCGCCAGGACCCGGAGGCCGCCTACGGCTAAGTAGTGCTAGGGCGCGTAGCCGCTTACAGCAGTACATCCGTAAGTAGCCGTATAGGTTGGATCTAGAAGTACGTGGTCTCTCAGTAGACCGCTGCTAGAGTCCTTTGTCGCTCGTCGCAGACCAGGATCCGTAGGTAGCCGCATGGGCTAGATTCTGGAGAGGAGTAGTCTGGAGACTGGTGCCTGGACCCGGAGGCCGCTTACAACGAAGAGGTAGTCTGGAGACTAGAGCCTGGACCCGGAGGCCGCTTACGGCGGAGGGGTCTTGGTGTAGTCGCGTAGACTTGAGCCCCCAGGGTAGTCGTGCAGACTAGGCGTAGAACCGACAGAGTTGGTCGACGTTCCATGAGTTGTTGACGTCTTCGCCTTCAAGCGTCTGGAGGCGGTAGGAGCCTGGCCCGGTCACCTTTGCCACGGTGAAGGGACCTTCCCAGGGGGAACTGAGCTTGTGTAGAGTTATGTCTGATTGTTTGGAGTCAACAGAATCTGTCTTATCTAAACATCATTGCTATCTTATCTTTCTGAGTTTAACCCTTGGTGCAATCATCTAAAGTAATGCCCCTAACACTCAGATGGTGAACACCAGGTCAGGATCAAGAGTTGATCAACCAGCAGGAAGAGCACCCCAGCAAGTACCAATGGATCCCGCTATGCGGCGGTTCTCGGAGGCACGGACTCGGCTCCTCCCGAACACGACCAACACCGTGACAAACACCGCAAGCCCGAGTCAACAACCCACGGTGTAGCCACGGCGCCTCGCAACAAGCTTACCGGGAGTTTATGAGTCACCACCCTCTGTGTTCACTCATCTCTGCCGATCCACTTGAAGGCGAAGATTGGGCCGAAAACGATGCTTGAAGATGCTCACTACCTGTCAGTGTGACGACAGAGAGAAGGTCCTGTATGATGCAGGATGACTTCAAGGATCTGCAGCCGCTTGGTGGGATGCGTACTCTGCCGCTCATGCCGCCCCACACACCATCACCCGGGAAGAGTTTACCACCAACTTTAGGAGCCATCACATACCCTCTGGAGTCATGAAGATCAAGAAGAAGGAGTTCCTTTCTCTGAAGTAGGGAGGAATGTCAGTGGCTGAGTACAGAGACAAGTTCACTGAGTTGTCTCGCTATGCAGCTGAGGAGGTTGCAAAAGACAGGAAGAAGCGGGGAGGCTGTTCCTGGATGGGTTAGGCGGTTCCTTTGCGGTACCGAGTGATGTCCTATCCTTTCCCCAACTTTCGGCGGCTAGTTGATGCCGCCATCCGCTTGGAGCACAAGCGCAAGGAGCTCGGAGAGAAAGCGAGAGAGATGAAGGCGGCCCGGCTCTAGGCGGTTGGGGAGTGCGTCTCGCTTGCGCTTCAACCCACCGCCGAATACCCCGTTCCGCTTTGGGGGACCGGGTGGAAACTTTGGGCGGCGGCGGTCCCAACGTCTCGCTCGGCGGTTCTAGCGATGCGCTCGGCGGTTTCAACGTCCTGTTCCTCAGACTCCACGCCCGGCTTCCCGGCGAGTCGGCGAGAGAGAGCTCCGGTTGGCACACACCGCGGGGGTACGTGGCACCTCCTAATCCTGCCACCACTACTTGCTTCAAGTGCGAAGAGCTTGGTCACTATGCCAATGCTTGCCCAAAGAGGAACCCTCCACACACCCCAGTGCAGAAATAGCAGCAGACAAGGAGCGGAAGTCAGACCCCGCAGACCAACAAAGGACAACAAAGCTACGCACGAGGCAAGGCGATGCACGTTGATGCGGAAGTCGCCCAGGAGAACCCCAGAGTAGTGCTCGGTATGTTTCTAGTCAACTCTACTCCTGCCTCGGTTTTGTTTGATTCTGGAGTATCCCATTCTTTCATTACATCACAGTTCATAGCTCAACATAATATACCCATCAGTCCCATGTCTCTCCACATGTTAGTTACCTCACCTGGGGGGAATTAAAAGCCATATATAAATGTGACAACGTCCATCTCAAGATTGTGGGTAGAGATTTCCGTGCCAATCTTATAATCTTGGATTCAAAGGGGATTGATGTGATACTGGGAATGGGATGGTTGACCGCGTGTGATGCGGTGATACAGTGTGCTAAGAGATCAGTCCTTCTTACAAGTCCATCTGGTGAAAGGTTTGAGTTTGCAGCAGATCCTGCACCATCAAACGCCAGTGCCGTGAATAAGCTTGATGGAGCAGCCTTGGAAGACATACGAGTGGTATGCGATTACCACGATGTGTTTCTGAGGAGTTGCCGGTATGCCCCACGACCGAGATGTTGAGTTCGTTATTGATCTTTTGCACAGTTGCTACTATCTCTAAGCGCCCATATAGAATGTCTAGTGATCGGTTACAAGAACTTAAAGCTCAGATTAAAGAATTAATGGGTAAAGGGTTCATTCGTGCTAGTTCATCACCTTGGGGAGCACCCGTTATCTTTGTGGGTAAGAAAGATGGCACACAGAGGATGTGTGTTGATTACAGGTCTCTCAATGATGTTACCATCAAGAACAAGTATCCTCTGCCACGTATTGAAGACTTGTTTGATCAGAAGAGAGGAGCCAAAGTGTTTTCTAAGATCGATCTGCGATCTGGTTATCATCAGTTGAAGATCAGACCATCGGATATTCCTAAGACAGCTTTTACCACCAGGTACGGACTTTATGAGTACACAGTTATGTCCTTTGGGTTAACCAATGCACATGCCTACTTCATGTACCTGATGAACAAGATCTTTATGGAGTATCTGGACAAGTTTGTTGTAGTGTTCATTGATGACATTTTGATCTACTCCAAGAATGAGGAAGAGCATGAGGAGCATTTGAGGCTTGTGTTGCAGAAGCTAAGAGAGCATGAGTTATATGCAAAGTTCAGCAAGTGTGAGTTCTGGCTCAAGGAAGTGTCTTTTCTTGGTCGTATCATCACCAACGGAGGTATTGCGGTAGATCCAAGCAAGGTCAGTGATGTGTTGAAGTGGGAAGCCCCTCGTACAGTGTCTGAGATCAGGAGTTTCCTTAGACTCGCTGGTTACTATCGTTGATTCATTGATGGATTTTACAAGATTGTGAAGCCTCTCACCACACTGTTAGAGAAGGACCAGGAGTTCAAATGGACCGGTGCATGTCAGTCCAGTTTTGAAGAGTTGAAGAAGCAGTTGACCACAACACCTGTACTAGTAATGCCTGATCTGCAAAAGAGTTTTGACATCTATTGTGATGCGTCCCAACAGGGTCTAGGATGTGTGTTGATGCAAGAAGGTAATGTTATAGCCTATGCATCTCGCCAGTTGAGGAAGCATGAGTTGAACTATCCTACGCATGATCTTGAGTTAGCAGCAGTAGTTCATGCATTGAAGATTTGGAGACACTACATTATGGCAACTAAGTGTCAGATCTATACTGATCACAAGAGTCTGAAGTATATCTTTACTCAGAAGGATCTCAATTTGAGACAACGTCATTGGTTAGAGTTGATCAAAGACTATGATCTGGAGATTCACTATCATCCTGGTAAAGGGAATCTGGTTGCTGATGCTTTGAGTCGGAAGGGCCACACTAACATGGCTATGATTATTCAGTTTCCTGATGAGTTAGTAAAAGAATTTGAAAGGCTCAACTTGAAAGTGGTTGCACATGCAGAAGGAGTGACTTTGGAAGTACAGTCCACTCTGGAGCAGGAGATACATAAGTGGCAGTTAGAGGATGCTGGAATACAGAGAATCAAGGAGAGTATGAAACAAGGAGAAGCCCCAGATTTCACGGAAGGTGAACAAGGAACCGTGTGGTTTAAGAACAGGTTGTGTGTACCAGAGACAGGAGATCTCAGAGAGACTATCTTGAGAGAAGCTCACGACTCAGCTTACTCTATCCATCCAGGCAGTACTAAGATGTACCAGGATCTCAAGCAGAGGTATTGGTGGTACGGTATGAAGAGGGATGTGGCCGCACATGTGGCTTTGTGTGACACTTGCCACTGGGTTAAGGCTGAACATCAGAGACCCGCTGGTTTGCTTCAACCATTGAAGGTGCCTGAGTGGAAGTGGGAAGAGATCAAAATGGACTTCATAGTGGGTTTACCTCGAACCCGAGATGGTTATGATTCGATTTGGGTCATTGTGGATCGTTTGACCAAGGCAACTCACTTCATTCCGGTGAAAACTACGTATACAGGAGCTAAGTTGGCAGAACTATACATGTCCAGGATTGTGTGTTTGCATGGTGTACCAAAGAAGATCGTGTCAGACATAGGTACTCAGTTCACTTCTCGATTCTAGGGGAAGTTGCATGAGTCTCTGGATACTAAGTTAAATTTCAGCTCAACTTATCATCCACAGACAGATGGACAGACAGAGAGGACCAATCAGATCCTAAAAGACATGTTGAGAGCATGTGCACTTAAGCATGGTGGTAGTTGGGATAAGAGCTTGCCGTACACTGAGTTCTCTTATAACAACAGCTACCAAGCCAGTCTCAAAATGTCACCCTTTGAGGCCTTGTATGGAAGGAAGTGTAGAACTCTGTTATACTGGAGTGAGACAGGCGAAAGGTAGTTATTTAGGGCAGACATCATCAGAGAAGCAGAGAAACAAGTTCAGATCATCAGAGAGAATCTGAGGATTGCTCAGTCTAGACAGAAAAGTTATGCAGATGGTAAACGAATGGATGTGGTCTTTCAGAAAGGTGATTACGTGTACCTAAAGGTGTCACCTATCAGAGGTTCGCGTCGATTCAGAGTTAAAGGGAAGTTGTCACCTCGGTTTATTGGACCTTTCAAGATCCTTGAGAGAGTAGGAGAAGTGGCTTACAGGTTGGAGTTGCCAGTCCAGCTAGCTGATGTGCATGATGTATTCCATATCTCTCAGTTGAAGAAGGGTTTTGGTCCTCATGACAAGGAGCCATTACCTTTGGATGATCTAAACGTTAAAGAGGATCTCACTATTGTTGAACACCCTATTCGGATATTGGAAACCATGACAAGGGTCACCCGGAATGGTGTGATCAAGATGTGCAAAGTACAGTGGAGTAATCATGCAGAGTATGAGGCAACATGGGAAAGAGAGGATGAGCTGAAGGCAGAGTTTCCAGATCTTTTTCCCAATCTGTCCGAATCTCGAGGACGAGATTCTTCTTAGGGGGGGGGGTAGGATTTGTAACACTCTAATCTTACTAAAAATTTGGCTTTATTAAAATTTGTTAGAAACTTTTATTTGCTTAAGGATTATATGGTTGCTTTACTTTTCTCTTAGGCATTTAAAACTTTTCTAAAATAAAGTTAATGAAATATAGGAATTAATTGTGGCATTCATGCTGGTGCATTTCTTTTGTTTCTTTGGAATTCAAATTCAAAATTTGACTTCTATTGTTTGAATCCTTTTCTTAGCCAAAAACCCCTTTTCAAACCCTATTACTTAAACATTTCCATTTACCCCTTATCCCTCCTTTCCCTTCCGCCCAAGTTCGCTTGCCCGGCTCCGCGCGAAGTCCGCCGGGCCCTCTTTCTCTTCGCCGTGGGACGCGCGGCGGGCCCGGCGGCCCGGCCCAAGCCCGCTCTGCCGCTCTGCCGGCCGCGCGCGCCGCCGCCGCTCTTGTGGCCCGGCCCGCCCCGCCTACGCCGCGGCCGCCCTCCGCCTCCGCGCGCCTTGTGTCGCTGACCCGTGGGGCCCGCTCGTCATCCCCGAGCTCGGGTCATCCTCAACCCGGACTCCGCCGCCGTCGCCCGAGTCCGACTAGAGCACGCCTCCTCCGCATGGCCCGCACGCCAAGGAGTCTGCCCAGACTATTTAAGGCCACCCCCGCCCCCTAGACACCCTACCCGAGTCACCTACCGCCCTCCACCTCTTGCGCCGCACCTCACCCGAAACCCTAGCGCCGCCGCCTTCGATTCCGCGCCGTCGTCGTCTTCCCGCCGCCGAGGAGCCGCTCCAGAGCTGCGCCAGGAGGTGAGCATCGCACCGGTGCCGCTCGTTGTCGATCCCGTGCACCGCGTCACCCTAGCAGCCTCGCCGGAGTTCCTGGCCGCGCCGCCACGCCGTCCCGCCGCTCCGCCGCGTGGCCGCGCTCTCGCCGAAACCCCGCCCTAGATCGCTTCGCTTGCTCGCGTGCTTCACGAAGATGCCACCCGCGCTTCAGTCCGTGCACCGAAACCCTAGATCGGGGTTCCGCCGGCGAGCTTCGCCGCCAAGCGCCGCCGCCGCGCTCGCGCGCCGGCCGCCGCGCCGCCGGCCGCTTGCCTGCATCTGCACCGCCGGATCTAGATCCGGCGATCTAGATCCATCCGCGCCGGCCGCCAGCTAACCCACGAGCAACCCTCGTAGCCACGAGATCTAGATCCAACGGGTCTAGATCTAGTCAACCCGGGTCAACAAGGTCAAACCCCCGCCGGCTCGGTGATTTTACGGAAAACCCCCCAAGTTTTCCGATATTCACAGAAATACCCTTCCACCTTAGGAGATTCTTTACAGTTCAGTTCTTTTTCTTTATTTTATCCTAGTTTCTTTTCAGATCTTCACAGATTAGTCCTTGCACCTTCTTTAGGCCGTAATTTGGTCGTTTTAGCTCCGATTTTAGCGCTCTTTATGTCCACGCGTTCGTCTCGAAGCGTCGATTAGTTTTATGCCGCTGTTTAGTTCTGTTTGGTCTGTTTGGTGACTGTTTCTTATTTATTCTTATTGTATGCTTGTATGTGATGATTGTGGACCGTAGAGAGCGATCCGTTGGAGGATTTGAAGATCAAGTCGTGCAAGAGTTTGAGCAGCAAGGTTTTGTTGAAGGCAAGTATTCCTTGATGCATATCCGCTTGTCCTACATAACATGCATTTAAATTCACTGTATTTACTTTTCCGCTTGCGTTAACTTGATGGGAACCTATTAAGGATCATGCCTAGTCTTTTACTACATGTACCTAGTCACCGGGAATTAAATTAATCTTGTGGTAGCTATTACTTAGCATGCTCAACTGGGATTGGTATTAATCAAACTTGGTTACCTTTATGATCCTATGTTCCGTTTATGTTCTTTACTTTACAAGACCACTTTAATTTGTTAATCGGAACATGGAGAACCACCCAGGAAAACAGTACAACCACAAGAACTAATGAGCAATGGTCTTGGCTGAATAATTAGGAACTTTAACTTGATGGTCTTACCTGATAAGGACAAGGGATCAGCGGTACTGTGGGGTATAGACTCGCTCTAGCAGGGGGTTGGGTGAGTTATTCTTTTTATGGTGGGGTATCGACCTGCTAGGGGACTTTATACCTTGCTAACTGATCTGGACCTTATGGGTCATAATTTGCTAGGGAACCTTTGTAAAGGCCATGTAGCGTGCCTATGCAATCACACCTCGGTAGTGTGGTATGGTGTCTTGCAAACACCGCATGGTTGGGTCCAAAGTTCTTCAGAGCTTTTACGCTGCTTGTGGGTAAAGATGTACAACCTCTGCAGAGTGTTAAACTAATCGATTAGCCGTGCTCACGGTCAAGAGCGGCTTGGACACTCACATGATTAAATTATGGAACTTTAATGTTTAATTGTTGTTTTATTCTTTATTTATGATGCTTATATCTTACTAAATTGGGTTGGTATGAACTTACACCTTTTTAGTAATTAGGTTGCTAATAAAACTTAACTCACTAAAATGCTAAACTGCTTGAACCTTAGCCATCCACCATATGGCCTTGCATGTTATGTTGTTCTCTCTTGCTGAGTACGTCATGTGCTCACGCTTGTTTATTCTCTTGCATCTACAATACCCGGATTGTTGCTCAGACTGGGAGAACTTTGAAGATATTCCAGGAGATTTCCAGGAGTTCTAGGTGTGCGTAGTCTTCGGTCGGTACTGTGGAGGCATTTTGTCCGCTGCGAGAACTCGTTAAGTTTCGTTTAAGACTATGGTTTGTAATAACTCTTTATTCGTGTGGCACTAATTTTGGTATTCATAATGTCTAAGCGTGTGTGTAACTTGATCCTGACGCACACGTGATCTATGCATTCGGTTTTGCCTTTAAAACTGGGTGTGACAGATTGGTACCAGAGCTATGTTGACTGTAGGAACGCTAGCCTAGATAGAAATGGTCGAACTAAGGATTTTATAATCATAGAAGCTTTCCCTTACATGCTTGCTTTACTTCTATTAACCTTACTCTTGCCTTTTTACATCACTCTTGAGTTGTCTGCATTCTTTACCTTGTGCTTGCTTTAGCTCTCATCCTTTTTGTCTTACCATCTATCTCATTCTACACTGCACTACAGATGGTTCGTAGTTTGAAGACCTCTCATGCTGGAGCAGTCCACCAGTATGCTCCGCAAGAACAGTACAACGACTTCCATGACAGAGACACAGACGAGGAGATTGAGATGGAGCCCGCACCTATGGTCTACCCTAACCTTGTCATGGTGCCTGATGATGAGGAGGATCCGGAACACACCAAAATTTGGTAAGGAGCGACTTGTGGCGATGAGGAGTCCGTCCGGTGGAAGGAAGATTTTCTCGGATGTATCGGCGAAAGGATCCACGGTCGGCTATCTATTTCCGTTCGGCAGGGAACGGTTGATGATTTTGCGGGATTGGACGGTGACGTGGCTCAAGCGGGAAGGACGAATGGATGGATAAGCGATCAAGCTTAGAGATAAGTTAGGCAACAAATCCATTCGAGGTTGTACAGGGTATAAATATGAGCCCCGAATGTATGTAACATACACATCATTCTCAATACAAACCGGCCTTACGCCAAACCCTAGAGTCCATTTGTCGTGTCGTCGAGTTCTTCGAGAGGGTTCATCGATCCGTCGACCTCCGTGAGAGGAACCTTGTATCATATCTAGTATCATGCGGTGGATTTAGATGGATGAAGAGTGACATGCTTGGTCAGCGGTAGATTCAAGCTGGTTCAAGAGGGTTTCTTGTTAGATCATGAGCCATGCGGTAGGCTAAGATCTAGCTTGAGGCTAGTTATCGGCTCTATTGGGTTTTGGCAAGATCCAATAGATTCATTAAGTTACCCCGTGTTGCTTTGAGTTTTTACTTTATGTTTAAATTCATGTAACACCTTTTGCCCAATCTAGATGGGTTTGGATCGGCTTTATCCCTTTTGTGATCCTTATGCGAGTCGAATTCGTGCCTTGGGCTAATTTAACACATGGATCACACGCTTTCCGATAGCCGAAACCGAATCGATCTAGGTTGTTACGTGTTGCGGGTTCAAGCTTGCCAACGTTGGTATAAATCTTGAAAGAACTGAGTATCACGCGGTAGATGCAGGTTTTTGGGTTGCTTTGGAGCTAGTCATCCGGTGGATTAGATTTCAAATCAATCGATAGATTTATTTCGCTTGGTAATGTTCGTTCCTTCTTCATGGACCGAATGGATGTTCTTCAGAGTAGAACACGTGCATAAATCATGCTTTAAATAATGTATGCTTTTAGCTTTCCATATTTAGATTGTGTCATGCGGTGGATAGATCTATTTGAGGAAAGTGGTACGATCCCCATGCAAGTTGTATCATGCGGTGGATAGATTTGTTTGGCTTCGTACCCGACGGGTTTTAAAGTACCTAGACATGCGGTGGACTAGTGCTTTGGACCTATGCATGCTTGTTTATTACATGTTTATGTGCGCGCTTTACTTTATTTATTTATTTATTTATTTATTTAATGTTAATCATCATGGGGATCGGTCATGATCTTGCGCATGTGCATCTTTGTCCAAACAAAGACCGGTCGTCGTCATGTTTACGTCACTCATTCGGCTATTTTACTTTTCCTTTTATAAGTTCCCGAATGGTTTCAGTTTATTGGCAGATAGCTTTCTATAGCTATGTGTCATCCCGTTTGGCTTCATAGCCGTAAATATGGAACTGTCTGGTACCACCCGACAAGTTCCAAGCTTTGGTATTTGACTGCATTGTCTTTTGTTAATTTTCAGGAAAAATTGACTGGCACGTCTTGTGATTCTTTGCACGTGTGAAGCCAGCTTGTTCGGCTTGCTGTGTGTTTGGCGCTAGGTGCACATTTTGCGTCAACAGATCCTACATCGCCCAAACCTAGAGGAGCAAGCGCCGGAGAAGATCGGATCACCTTGATCAAGAGATGGAGGAAGAAAAACAAGAGCAAGAGCAAGATGAAGGCCGAGGAAGTGATGCGGGAAGTGTACCACTACGAGGTTGATGGAGTGGGCATTCCCATGGTCGACCACCCGCGAGCTATGGTACTCCACTTGGGCTATGATAAGGCCCCTGTTTACCATTGTGAGCTCGTGGACTCATCCGCGGGTGGTTCCCCCCCCCCCCCTGGGAAATTGCCCCCCCCCCAGAGGAGTACACTCCCCGCCGTGGAGTGAAGGAGATGTCCAAGCATCATGATGTGGCTCACGGGACTACTATGGATGATGGTATAGCGAGCGGCCCGAGAGTCCCCCGGAGCCCGGAGGGTGCTCTATGTGCTCTCTCACAAAGAGCGTGACGGAGTTGGAGGATACCCACCCCTGCCGGCCCCCCGTACACACCCTCCGCTAGTGGGGAAGCCAAGACCTACATCGCCCCGGCGCCGGCCTATGAAGGAACAACGAACAATTGTACGGAGTCTACTTGCAGCTGTTAACACCTCACTTGGATGACACCAACAACACGCTATATGCGGCACAAATAACCAAAAAAAAAGAAACCTCACACGCCACACTAAAAAGAAAGCACACACCAAAAGAAACGAGTCTCACCCCAGACACGCGAAGGAGGGCCTTACAGCCAGCCCCCCCGTCGGGAGCCCATTGCTCATGAGGCCACGAAGCCACGAGGATGTACCTCCCCGTCGCCCAAGAGGCCACACTACGACTCCCCTGACGCCCGCACAGATGCCTTGGTGGAAGATAGTCTTTAGGATTAAGTTAAGAATAGGGTCTTTTTTGTAAACGCTAGTAGACGATCGGTAAAGTGTGCTTAGTTTAGAAGTGTGGTTGAATGCTTGGTTTTGTGCTTAATGTTTGAGCTGGATTTTGTTTGAGTGCAATGTGTTGTGGAGTGATGACCACAACGACATTGGTTTAGTAGTAAGTTTGTGGGGGTAAACTTTCAGTGTCAATCAATTATCTATCTTAATCTTTTTGTCCCTTTAAGATTTTCCTTAATGCAAATCCGAGAGCTCTAAATCTGTTCGCACAGCTTTCTGAGTCAGCTGCACTGTTTTAATTTTATCTCGAGCTACAGAAATCCGATTGCAGTAAAACCAATTGGAAAAGTTCAGAAATTTTGTGACTGATTTTCTGTGAAACATTCAGAATATTTGGATGGATAATAAGAGAGTTGTGACTGAAACATTACAGGCTCACGAATCTGTTAAACACTACTGACCTACCTGACTTGTTTATTTTATAACCAGAGTTACAGAACTCCGATTGAGTTTATTCTAGTTGGAGTAGTTCTGTAATTTCATTAGATTTTATCAGTCCAAAACCCATAATTTTTGGTTACCCATGCTGAGAGTTATGACTGATTGTTTGGAGTCAACAGAATCTGTCCTATCTAAACACCATTGCTATCTTATCTTTCTGGGTTTAACTCTTGATGCAAACATCTAAAGTAATGTTCCTAACACTCTGATGGTAACCACCAGGTCAGGAGCAGGAGTTGATCAACCAGCAGGAAGGGCACCCCAGCTAGCACAAATGGATCCCGCTATGCAGCAGTTCCTGGAGGCACAGACTTAGCTCCTCCAAAACCTGACCAACACCGTGACGAACTTGCAAGCCCAGGTCAACAACCCACCGGTGCAGCCACCGGCGCCTCGCAACAAGCACCGGGAGTTTATGAGTCACCATCCTCTCATGTTCACTCATGCCGCTGATCCACTTGAAGCTGAATATTGGCTGAAGACAGTGCTGAAGATGCTCACTACATGTCAGTGTGACGACAGAGAGAAGGTCGTGTATGCTGCAGGACGACTTCAAGGATCTGCAGCCGTTTGGTGGGATACGTACTCTGCCGCTAATGCCGCTCCAGACACTATCACCTGGGAAGAGTTTACCACCAACTTCAGGAGCCATCACATACCCTCTGGAGTCATGAAGATCAAGAAGAATGAGTTCCTTTCTCCGAAGCAGGGAGGAATGTCAGTCGCTGAGTACAGAGACAAGTTCACTGAGTTGTCTTGCTATGCAGCTGAGGAGGTTGCAGAAGACAGGAAGAAGCAGGAGCTGTTCCTGGATGGGTTAGCTGGTTCGCTGCAGTACCAGCTGATGTCTTATCCTTTCCCCAACTTCCAGCAGCTAGTTGATGCCGCCATCCGCTTGGAGCACAAGCGCAAGGAGCTCGGGGAGCAGAAGAGGAAGGCCGCCAGCTCTGGGTAGTTTGGGAGTGTGTCTCGCCCGTGCTTCAACCCACCGCCAAACACCCCGTTCCGCTTTGGGGGACCGGGTGGAAACTTTGGGCAGCAGCAGTCCCAACGTCCTGCTCAGCAGTTTCAGCGTCCCGTCCCTCAGACTCCACGCCTAGCTTCCCAGCAGAGTCAACAGAGAGCTCCAGTTGGCACACCTGTGAGGTCTGTGGCACCTCCTAATCCTGCCACCACTACTTGCTTCAAGTGCAGAGAGCTTGGTCATTATGCCAATGCTTGCCCAAAGAGGAACCCTCCACACACCCCAGTGCAGAACCAGCAGCAGACAAGGAGCGGGAGCCAAACCCCGCAGACCAACAAAGGACAACAGAGCTATGCATGAGGCAAGGCGATGCACGTTGATGCTAAAGTCGCCCAGGAGAACCCCAGAGTAGTGCTCGGTATGTTTCTAGTTAATTCCACTCCTGCCTCAGTTTTATTTGATTCTGGAGCATCCCATTCTTTCATTACATCACAATTCGTAGCTCAACATAATATACCAATCAGTCCCATGTCTCGCCACATGTTAGTTACCTCACCTGGGGGGAATTGAAAGCCATATATAAATGTGACAACGTCCATCTCAAGATTTTGGGTAGAGATTTCCGTGCCAATATTATAATCTTGGATTCAAAGGGGATTGATGTGATACTGGGAATGGGATGGTTGACCGCGTGTGATGCGGTGATACAGTGTGCTAAGAGATCAGTCCTTCTTACGAGTCCAGCTGGTGAAAGGTTTGAGTTTGCAACAGATCCCACCCCATCAAACGCCAGTGCCGTGAATAAGCTTGATGGAACGGCCTTGGAAGACATACGAGTGGTGTGCGATTACCCTGATGTGTTTCCTGAGGAGTTGCCAGGTATGCCCCCTAACCGAGATGTTGAGTTCGTTATTGATCTTTTGCCTGGTACTACTCCTATCTCTAAGCGCCCATATAGAATGCCTAGTGATCAGTTACAAGAACTTAAAGCTCGGATCAAAGAATTAATGGGTAAAGGGTTCATTCGTGCTAGTTCATCACCTTGGGGAGCACCAGTTATCTGTGTGGGTAAGAAGGATGGTACACAGAGGATGTGTGTTGATTACAGGACTCTCAACGATGTTACCATCAAGAACAAGTATCCTCTGCCTCGAATTGAAGACTTGTTTGATCAGATGAAAGGAGCCAAAGTGGTCTCTAAGATCGATCTGCGATCTGGTTATCATCAGATGAAGATTAGGCCTTCGGATATTCCTAATACAGCTTTTACCACCAGGTACGGACTTTATGAGTATACGGTTATGTCCTTTGGGTTAACCAATACAGCTGCCTACTTCATGTACTTGATGAACAAGATCTTTATGGAGTATCTAGACAAGTTTGTTGTGGTATTCATTGATGACATTTTGATCTACTCCAAGAATGAAGAAGAGCATGAGGAGCATTTGAGGCTTGTGTTGCAGAAGCTGAGAGAGCATGAGTTATACGCAAAGTTCAGCAAGTGTGAGTTCTGGCTCAAGGAAGTGTCTTTTCTGGGTCATATCATCACCAACGGAGGTATTGTAGTGGATCCAAGCAAGGTCAGTGATGTGTTGAAGTGGGAAGCCCCTCGTACGGTGTCCAAGATCAGGAGTTTTCTAGGACTCGCTGGTTACTACCGTCGATTTATTGAGGGATTCTCTAAGATTGTGAAGCCTCTCACCACACTGCTAGAGAAGGACAGAGGGTTCAAATGGATCGGTGCATGTCAGTCCAGTTTTGAAGAGTTGAAGAAGCGGTTAACCACAGCACCTGTTCTAGTGATG
Source organism: Cenchrus americanus (assembly GCA_947561735.1). Taxonomy (NCBI): domain Eukaryota; kingdom Viridiplantae; phylum Streptophyta; class Magnoliopsida; order Poales; family Poaceae; genus Cenchrus; species Cenchrus americanus. Next base: position 203,290,918 of record OX387240.1, read on the forward strand.
CCAGATCTGCAAAAGAGCTTTGACATCTATTGTGATGCGTCTCGACAGGGTCTGGGTTGTGTGTTGATGCATCTCGCCAACTGAGGAAGCATGAGTTGAACTACCCCACGCATGATCTTGAGCTAGCAGCAGTGGTTCATGCATTAAAGATTTGGAGACACTACATTATGGGAACTAAGTGTCAGATCTACACTGATCACAAGAGTCTGAAGTACATCTTCACTCAGAAGGATCTCAATCTTAGACAGCGTCGTTGGTTAGAGTTGATCAAGGATTATGATCTGGTCGCTGATGCTTTGAGTCGGAAGGGCCATACCAACATGGCTATGATTCTCCAGTTTCCTAATGAGTTGGTAAAAGAGTTTGAAAGGCTCAATTTCAAGGTGGTTGCACATGCAGAGGGAGTGACTTTGGAAGTGCAGTCCATTTTGGAGCAAGAGATACGCAAGTGGCAGTTAGAGGATGCTGGAATACAGAAAATCAAGGAGAGTATGAAACAAGGAGAAGCCCCAGATTTCATAGAGGATGAACAAGGCACAGTGTGGTTTAAGAACCGGTTGTGTGTGCCAGAGACAGGAGACCTCAGAGAGACTATCTTGAGAGAAGCTCATGACTCAGCTTACTCTATCCATCCAGATAGTACTAAGATGTACTAGGATCTTAAGCAGAGGTATTGGTGGTACGGTATGAAAAGGGATGTGGCCGCACATGTAGCTTTGTGCAACACTTGCCATTGGGTTAAGGCTGAACATGAGAGACCCGCTGGTTTGCTTCAACCATTGAAGGTGCCTGAGTGGAAGTGGGAAGAGATCGGAATGGACTTCATAGTGGGTTTACCCCAAACCCGAGATGGTTATGATTTGATTTGGGTCATTGTGGATCGTTTGACCAAGGTAGCTCATTTCATTCCAGTGAAAACCACGTATACAGGAGCTAAGTTGGCAGAGCTATACATGTCCAGGATTGTTTGTCTGCATGGTGTACCAAAGAAGATCGTGTCAGACAGAGGTACTCAGTTCACTTCTCATTTCTGGGGGAAGTTACATGAGTCTCTGGATACTAAGTTAAATTTCAGCTCAGCTTATCATCCATAGACAGATGGACAGACAGAGAGGACTAATCAGATTTTAGAGGACATGCTGAGAGCATGTGCGCTTAAGCATGGTGGTAGTTGGGATAAGAGCTTGCCGTATGCTGAGTTCTCTAATAACAACAGCTACCAAGCCAGTCTCAAAATGTCACCCTTTTAGTCCTTGTATGGAAGGAAGTGTAGAACTCCATTATACTGGAGTGAGACAGGCGAAAGGCAGTTATTTGGGGCAGATATCATCAGAGAAGGAGAGTAACAAGTTCAGATCATGAGAGAGAACTTGAGGATTGCTCAGTCTAGACAGAAAAGTTATGCAGATGGTAAACGAAGGGACGTGGTCTTTCAGGAAGGTTATTACGTGTACCTAAAGGTGTCACCTATCAGAGGTTTGCGTCGATTCAGAGTTAAAGGAAAGTTGTCACCTCGGTTTATCAGACCTTTTAAAATCCTTGAGAGAGTGGGAGAAGTGGCTTACAGGTTGGAGTTGCCAGTCCAGCTAGCTGATGTGCATGATGTATTCCATATCTCTCAGTTAAAGAAGGGTTTTGGTCCTCATGACAAGCAGTTGTTACCCTTGGATGATCTAATTGTTAAAGAGGATCTCACTATTGTTGAATACCCTATCCGGATATTGGAAACTATGACAAGGGTCACCAGAAATAGTGTGATCAAGATGTGCAAAGTACAATGGAGTAATCATGCAGAGGATGAGGCGACGTGGGAAAGAGAGGATGAGTTGAAAGTAGAGTTTCCAGATCTTTTTCCCAATTTGTCCGAATCTCGAGGACAAGATTCTCTTTAAGGGGGGTAGGATTTGTAACACCCTAATTTTCCTAACAAATTGGCTTTATTAAAATTTGCTAGAAACCTTTTAGTGCTTAAGGAATATAAGGTTGCTTTATTTATTTTTAGGCATTTAAAAAGTTTTCTAAAATAAATTAATGAAATATAGGAATTAATTGTTGCATTCATGGTGGTGCATTTCTTTTGGTTGCTGGAATTCAAATTCAAATTTGACTTCTATTGTTTGAATCCTTTTCTTAGCCTAAAACCCCTTTTCAAAATTAGTTAAACATTTCCATTTATCCCTAAGCCCTCCTTTCCCTTCTGGCCCAAGTTCGCTTGCGGCCCATCTGCTGGAAGTCCGCCGGTGCCCCTCTTTCTCTTCAGCGTGGGACGCGCGCTCTAGCCGCCAGCGGCCCGGCCCGGCGGCCCGGCGGGCCCGCCGCGCTCTAGCCGTGCGCACGCGGTCGCCGCTCGCGCTTGCGGCCCGGCCCGGCCCGCCTACCGCCGCGGCCGCCCTCCCCCTCCTCGCGCCCCGTGCCGCCGACCCGTGGGGCCCGCTCATCATCCCGGAGCTCGGGTCGTCCTCAACCCGGACTCCGCCGCTGCCGCCCGAGTCCGGCTGGAGCACGCCTCCTCCGCATGGCCCACACGCCAAGGAGTCCGCCCGGACTATTTAAGGCCATCGCCGCCCCCCGGACACCCTACCTGAGTCTGAAGGACCGATTAGGCGACCAGAGAGGGGGGAGTGAATGAGAGCCGATAAAAATTCTTCTCGGAGGAGATTGAAACTCCGACAAGATGAACTCGTTCGGTCGGACCCCCAAAATCACATGCTCCTCACTTCAACCTTCCATTTGCCAAAACCACATAGCCACTGGAGTGCTACTAGTCCTAGGAACAAACACTACCAGCAACCTCAACACACACGCACCCACGACAGCGGAAACAACTCGAAAGTCGGTCGCTCCCGGAGGGGGCGGTTAGGCCGGGTATAAGGGGCGGTTAGACCGCCTCCACCAGTCAACCAAGAAATCCTCCGAAACACCTCTTCCGAGCACCAAGACACACCACGGTTCACCAACAAAGATCTCTGGTCAAGGCCATGCTAGCTACCAGAAAATCTTGGCAAAAACCAAAACTCCACACAGGGGCCTAGGGGCGGTTAGACCGGCTACCAGGGGCGGTCTAACCTCCTGTACCCAACAACGAACTCCAAACAAAAACACCTAGCAAACGGCACGAGAACGACCCGAAATTTCACCCAGACGCTCCTCTAATCAAGGCGAACAAACTCATAGAGGAAAATCCGGTGAAACAAAACTTCAACCTGGAAACACCCAGGGCGGTTAGACCGCCCCCTCCAGGCGGTTAGACCGCCTCTCCCAGAAAAACAGCCCGTGGGTCAAACCCTAACTTCCTCGCACTCGATCTCCCGAATCACTCCACGGATTGCGCAAAACTTCGGGATTAGTCGGGTTACCTCCTGGGCAACCTCTACCTCAAAGGAATCGACCCGAAACGCTCACAATCAAGAGGAATCGACGAAATCGCCACTCTAGGTCAAGAACTCGCCCAACTCGAAAAACCACCAAATCGAGTCCGATTCAAAAGAGATTTGGGGGCAAAGTCACCAACTAAAGAGGCACAAGATCCTCATACGTGACACCCACCAAAAACCCCAAGAAATCGTTCTCAAAAACACCGCCAACAAAGAGCTCCGAAAATCAACACAAAAGATCACGGGAAAACCACCTTGAGGAGCAACGCCGAACCATCTATACATACCATGAAGGTTCGTACAAGGTCTAGCTTGCCACCCAAACATCCATCCCTCTCTCTAGATCTCACATGAAGCTCTCAAGCTAGTCTTAGAAAAAACTAGGAAAAATGGAGAACGAAAATGTAAAAACAAATGAGCTAGGGTTCCAAGAGTTGGCTGCCATCCATCCACTCAAAGAGTATATATGGATGCACCCAAAAGACTAAACTACCCTCACCTAATAACTAAGGATACAAGCCCCTCAAGGGCGGATTTGGACGTCTTCGGAATTTCTTCATCGGACGGATGCCCGGCGACCGCAACCTGCTTAGCCTCGACGCAACTTGCGATCCCGACGCGTGTCCTCCGCTTCGAAGCATCTCGGCGCCGGCGGCCAGGGGTGGTCGGACCGCCCCCCTCGGGCGGTTAGACCGGCCGGGGAGATCGACGGCCCCGGGCGGTCCGACCGCCCTCTCCGGGCGGTTGAACCGGCCCGGGTGGCCGCACCTCCTCGTCGAGTCTTCGGCCTCGGTTTTGTGGCTCAACCGAGTAACCCAGTGGTTTTCTGGTGAACCACTGCAAACCCCGCGAACTCGGTGTAGCCTTCGCCAATCTCCACTCATGACTCGGCTCCCACGTAGTCCCAGCTCGGCCTTGGTTTTGAGGCTCTACCAAGAAACCGTCCACGACTTCCTCTTCTTGTTCATGCCACCATGCGGCCCGCACTTGACCCCACTGGCCACCGGTCCCTCGAACAAAGCCTACTTGTCTTCTCCACACACCGGAGGCCTCACCGGCAACGACCTTTCGTGCTTGTTCTTCACCTGCACCAACACGAGTCAAGCCGCAACCTGCACCTGCAATAATTAGCAAAGAATCAGACCACACAACATTGTCAATCACTCATCACACAAGGAAGCGACCATCCATCGGTCCTCGAACCACACATGGTCCTCACTACCCGAGACCCCGTGCCCTAGCCGCCAAGCCTTCGTGCGCCACCGTCGCCCGAAACCCTAACCCGTGCCGCCGCCTTTGATTCTCGCCGTCGTCGCCGCTTCGTCGTCAAGGAGCACATCCAGAGCTGCGCCAGGAGGTGAGCGTCGCGCCGGTGACGTCCGTGTCGATCCCGCGCCTTCCGTCGCCCTCAGTGACCTCGCCGGAGTTCATGGCCTGCGCCGCCGCACCGGCCCGCCGCTTCGCCGTGTCTCCGTCGAAACCACCGCCCTAGATCGCTTCGCTTGCTCGCGCGCTTCACAGGAGGTGCACGCCCGGCGCTTCAATCCGTGGCCGGAAACCCTAGATTGGGGTCCCGCCGGCGGCTTCGCCGCCCGCCGCCCGCGGCCTCGCCGCCGCTAGCCCCCCGCATCTAGCATCTGCGCCGCCGGATCTAGATCCAGCGATCTAGATCCATCCGCCGCCGCTGCTTAACCCGCGAGCAACCGTAGCCGCGAGTAGATCGAGTCAACCCCGGGTCAACAGGTCAAACCCCGCTGGCCCTGGAAGTTTTACGGAAACCCCCAAGTTTTCTGATATTCATGGATATATCCTTCCACCTTAGAAGTTTTCTTACAGTTCAGTCCTTTTTCTTTATTTTAGCCCAGAATGTTTTCAAACCTTCGCAGATTAGTCCCTACACCTTCCCTAAGCCATAACTTAGTCGTTTTAGCTCCGATTTTAGCGCTCTTTATGTCCACACGTTCGTCTCGAAGCGTAGATTAGTTTTATGCCGTTGTTTAGTTCTGTTTGGTCTGTTTGGTGACTGTTTCTTATTTATTCTTATTGTATGCTTCTATGTGATGATTGTGGACCCTAGAGAGCGATCCGTTGGAAGGATTCGAAGATCAAGTCGTGCAAGAGTTTGAGCAGCAAGGTTTTCTTGAAGGCAAGTATTCCTTGATGCATACCCGCTTGTCCTACATAACATGCATTTAAATTCACTGTATTTACTTTTCCTCTTACATTAATTTGATGGGAACCTATTAAGGATCATGCCTAGTCTTTTACTACCTTTACCTTGATACCGGGTTTATCAAATTAATCTTGTGGTAGCTATTGCTTAGCATGCTCAACTGGGATTGGTATTAATCAAACTTGGTTACCTTTATTATTCTATGTTCCATTTATGATCTTTACTTTACAAGACCACTTTAATATATTAATCGGAACATGGAGAACCACCCAGGAAAATAGTACAACCACAAGAACTAATGGGCAATGGTCTTGGCTAAATAATTAGGAACTTTAGCTTGGGATGGTCTTACCTGATAAGGACAAGGGATCGGTGGTACTGAGGGGTATAGACTCGCTCTAGCAGGGGGTTGGGTGAGTTATTCTTTTTATGGTGGGGTATCGACCAGCTAGGGGACTTTATACCTTGATAACTGATCCGGACCTTGTGGGTCCAAACTTGCTAGGGAACCTTTGTAAAGGCCATGTAGCGTCCCTATGCAATCACACCTCGGTAGTGTGGTATGGTGCCTTGCAAACACCGCATGGTTGGGTCCAAAGTTCTTCGAAGATTTTACGCTGCTTGTGGGTAAAGATGTACAACCTCTGCAGAGTGTTAAACTAATCGATTAGCCGTGCTCACGGTCAAGAGCGGCCTGGACACTCACATGATTAAATTATGGAACTTTAATGTTTAATTGTTGTTTTATTCTTTATTTATGATGCTTATATCTTAGTAAATTGGGTTGGTATGAACTTACACCTTTTTAGTAATCTGGTTGCTAATAAAACTTGACTCACTAAAATGCTAAACTGCTTGAACCTTAGCCATCCACCATATGGCCTTGCATGTTACGTTGTTCTCTCTTGTTGAGTACGTCATGTGCTCACGCTTGTTTATTCTCTTGCATCTACAATACCCGGATTGTTTCTCAGACTGGGAGAACTTTGAAGATATTCCAGGAGATTTCCAGGAGTTCTAGGTGTGCGTAGTCCTTAGTCAGCTGCCTGTGGAGGCATTTTGTTCGCTGCAAGAACTCGTTATTTAAGTTTCATTTAAGACTATGGTTTGTAATAACTCTTTATTTGTGTGGCACTGTTTTTGGTATTCATAATGTCTAAGCGTGTGTGTAACTTGATCCTGGCGCACACGTGATCAATGCATTCGGTTTTGCCTTTAAAACTGGGTGTGACATCCGGGCGCTCTTTGCGTCCCTACCGAAAGGCCTGCCGGACGCTGCATCTTGGGCGCTAATGAAGCACCCCCACGAGGTGAAGGTAGAAGCGTTGGCCGACCTCGGTGTGCAGGTGGGTGGTCCTTCGGGTCTTGCACTCTCGTGGCTGGCTTCTATGTCTCCTGACTTTTCCTTTTTCCTCAGGTCTCCCTCCTGGCGAAGTCCCTTGCTAGGGAAGTGTCCGCTTCTGGCTTCGTTCGGGTGCTCAGGCAGGATGGAGAAGGGGATGCCGAGTGCTGTGCGCAGGAGGTTGATAATTCCCTGAAGGTGGCAGAGGGCCGGGGTAGAATAACTCCGGAAGAAAGTAGAGGATGTGGCTGTCTCGGCCAAGGAGGCATTGGCATCGACTAGGGATGAGCTCCACTCTCTTCGGGAGGCTTGGAACGACACATCGGCGGTGGAGGTGGGGACTATTGATTCCCTCTCCATGGGCATGGTGGACCTTAAGGTCGTCATGTTGTTGCCCGCCAACCCCCCGGAGGATCTTCCCACCAACTTGGCTTGGCTGAGCAAAGGGGTCCCTACCATGGTGAAGGGCACTCGGGCCTTTGTCGGGGTCAGTGCTTAGACCGCTTGGTGAGGCACATTCCTTTCCCTCTTCCGAGTCGGGTGCACCCACCTGCCTCATGTGAAGGACGTTGTCGACGACCTCCCTTCCACCAGCTTGGACTTCCATCGCGAGGTCAAGCACGTGAAGACGGCTTCTGAGGTCTTCTGTGACTACTGGGATGAGCACGACTTGGATGTGGCTTGCGGGATGGTGGTGGCGAGCATGGAGGCGACACCCGCCATACAGGCGTAGAAGTTTTCAGCCGGAGGTTCTTCAGGGACGGGAGGGGGGAACTCTAGGGATGAGACCCAAGTTTGAACCCTTCCTGTCGACACCTCCCCTTAGCATATTGTTAACGGTCCTTACAACAAGTTTCCAACTGCCAAAATCCTCGAAACAAGGAAGGTATATGACAAGCTTCATGCATGTTTTTAGTACTAAAAAAGTTCCATGAGTTGTGTTGGAAATTTTGTATACAGGTACACATTTTGGGATAAAAAGGGAGTCACCGGGCCACACTGGGCAGGCACGGCCGAACCAGCAGGTTCGGTCGGTCCTGCTGGTGCGGCCGGACCAGCAAGTGCGGCCGACCCTGTTGGTGCGGTCGGCCCTGCACCCCACCATGACTCGGGTCCAGGTGACTATCGTTCCCACGAACATGCTTTGGATGGATAGGATACGTCATGGTTATGTCGGTTTGATCCAAAGGATGTGATAAGAGGCACTTGGATCCACGGGCCCACCTCTACATGCAACCAACCGCCACTACGAAGCAATCTTGAGCATTCCTTATTGGCGGCGGTGCATCACACAGCTTGGAGTAGGCACGACCAGATCAAGAGATACGGCCGCACCTACAAAGCGTCGAATCTGGCGAAACCGACCCAGGATACCGGCTCATAACCGACCAAGGAGCAAGCATCAGAACCGTCCATGACGAAAGGCGGCAAATCATAGGTGCAGCCGCACCTAGAGGTGCGACCGTGCCTGGCTCCTGCCGCCTCAGCGCTCCACTGACCTACCATTGCTATAAAAAGGACCCTTCACTCGCTGGAACAAAAGACACACCGCAGGAGCTTCACTATTGTCCACTTTTGTATCTTAGAGTAGGAAGTAGTGTAGTTGGGAGTTAGAGTCGAGTCAAGCTAGTCTCGGGGTTCCGGAGAAGTCTTCTTCAGAGTTCGGGTACTACTCTTGTATCTTTCCTTTATTAAGACTTAAGTGCATTTCAAGTTATCTTTCTATCTTACATTCCGAGTCAATTACATTCAGCTTTTACTTAGCTACTAGAAGCTTTAATCTAGGTTTAGACTAAAGTGAGTTTTGCCTTGGTAGCTTAGTTCTCTTGAACCCTATAGTGTTGTGGTCATTCTTCGCTTGATCTCCAGTGTTTCACGGGAGAGAGAGAGACCTTTCTCTAAAGGCCTTAGGGAAGGTTCTTTGGTTTGTTGTGAGCGAGGTGCTCAGAACTTGCCTTTGTCTTAGATTGGTGTCTCGTTCAACGGAATAGTTGTGGTACCCTAAGGAGGTGACAGCTCCGGACGGGCTCTGTAGTCCACCACGTTAGTTCGGGCCAGTAGGATTCAGCGTGTCGTTGTCCTCACTTCTCATCCCAGTCTGAGGGCACAACTTTGCATGCCCCCAGGTCTTGAAGAGCTTGTTGATCCTATCTTACCTTGGCTTTACCTTAGTTCTTTTCCCAGAGTTTACTATAATAGATAGATTGCCTTAGGATCCTTTCTCGTCTCGTTTTCCTCCCAACTCACTAGGACCTCTCTAGTTCTTTTATCAAGATCTCCTTGCGTGTCCATTTACCCCCGTATATCTTTATCATCACTTCAGCTATAAGATCTTTTCACCGAGCCTCGATCCTCTCTACCGTTCATTTGATTATCTATGCCATAGTGCTTCCCTTGGGAAAATATAAATATGATAACCCGAATACCACCGGGTGAAGTTCTACAACGGTAATCCGTGCGCTTGCGGACCTTTCTGTGATCGTGTGTTTTACCACTAGACGTTCCCTAGCCCCATTACTAGAGGTGCAAATCCAGTAGCGATGCTTGCAAGTGCCAACAAGCATTCCTGGCGCCTTCGCCGTGTGTGCATACTTAATAGTGAGGCTAAGGAGTGTCAACAAGCATTTCTGGCGCTGTTGCCGGGGAAGCAATACACACTAGACATCTTTTCGGTAGATTTATCTCAGTTCGATAAACCATCTTTTAGCAGGTTTATCCCTACTCCGTTCCCAGTGTACGGAGTAGTATCCGACTTCAACAGTTCCATCCCGTCTTCACATATATTCAGAGTCGCATGTGAAGGATATTCCGACTTCGTGTCAATACCCTTCAAAAGGTTTCTCTCGATTTATCACGACGAACCCCGCCGATCCCGTAAACAAAGCCATCTTTCTCATGGCCAGAGAAGCTAACCTTGAATTCTCTATTGATCTATCCCACACTTCGACTAAGATGGAAATCACAATGAGAAATGGAAATCTTAACCCAAGGTTCTTGTCCAATGGAAGTATTTCTCCAAAGTTCCTCTCCATCGCCCAGAAAAATCCTTTTTCAGGACTTGAAGGAGAAAATCCATACAATCACTTGAGGAGTTTTGAGCACTTGTGCTCTACTCGTTCATGCTCTGATCTTTCTCCCTACGAATTCAGAGTTAGACTCTTCCCATTCTCACTAGCAGGAAAAGCAAAGGCTTGGTACTTCCAGCAAGAGAAGGAAGTCACCATGGATTGGACACTTTTGCGCGACGAGTTCTGCGCTAAGTACTTCCCCTTATCTCGTCTCATGCACCTTCGAAGTCATATTATCAATTTCCAACAGACAAAGACCGAATCCCTTAGTCAAGCATGGATTAGATTCCATGATCTCATGCACATTTGTCCCGATCATGGCCTGCAAGATTTGGTGTTGATTCAACATTTTTCAGCACGGCCTATCGACACTCACAAAGGGATTGCTTTTCCATGAAAATCCAACTAAGGGGCTAAAAATTTAGAGAGGATCTTAGCTATGCCCGTCAGAAGATGTTGACAGTGTATTTTGGTACACCAAACATGTTCATTACACTTTGGTTTGGATTTGATTATGGAACTAACCCGCCACTAGGCACACTAATCATATAACTAGTTCATCTATGTGCATGCATTTGGAAGTGTTGTGTTTATGTAGGAAAACATGGACATAAAGGACAGATTCACAACAAGTTCAAAGGAGCATTTACGGAGTCTTGGTCGTGTTCATGAGCTTTATGAAATCACTTCCAATGGTGGCAAGGACTTAAGTGCGACGAAGGAACACCCCCGGGGATTGAAGCGTAAAAGACCGAACTTCATGCACGAAGAACCTCCATCTTGGACGCGAGGATGACATCATCAAAATCATGCAAATGGAAGGGACTAAGTGCATAATCACTTGAGGACCAAGGGAGCGAAGGGGCTACGGAACCGGGTCAGGATGGGCCTGGGCCGGTTGGTCCAAGCCGGCCAGCCTAGCCCACTCCGGGGGTCGGTTCGACCCCTCTTTTCTTGCACCCGAAGGATCTTCAACCCAAAAGTCGTGGATGCACCGCCATTCGCAGGGAGAGAGCCATTCGCACCAGGAGTCCATCCTCAAGCTAGAGAGAGAGGAGGGAAATCTCCGGAGGAGGATCGACCATCTCGAAGGAAGCACCCACAAGTGGAGAAGAAGGAAGACACCGTTGGAAGCGTCACCATGATCAACGGTGCTATGTCTAGCACCTTGATGGTTTAATCTTCTCATTTGTCCATGGGTTGTAATCGATCTTGAGATGTAATCGCTACCTTGTTGGAACATCTATCTATCATCATGTGTTGAATATGCTTTAATGCTTAAGGTTAGCTACCATGTCGTAAAGGGAAGTAGAGCTCCTATGCTCCCTTGGATCCATTCAATACGCCGTGTCCATCATAGGTCTAGTCACGAATACCTCCGCATAGTGACAGTACGGGGAGGGAAAGGGCGAAACCGTGGTCACAACCCCCGATAGATTAGAACGGTTTTCATGTTTAAAGCGTTTGCATGTTCAAGTATCGTAGACCCATGGGCGGGTGTCATTTGTCTTGTTAGCTTAATCATTCTCTCTAGTCTAGCGTAGTAGTTTTCTAGTCTAATCATAATTAGGGTTTGAGAAGTTAGTGAGTAGAGGTAGATCAAACGCTTGTAATCCCCTTGCTCCGCGGATTGACAAGAACCTTGGGAATCCCGTGGTGAAAAATGTGTAGGTCCATACGCTTGCAGATCATAGGTGGATATGTCTTTTATCCATCAACAAGCCCCTTTTTCTGGTGCCGTTGTCAGGGAGCAAGCTAGTTTACATCGTTTGGTTTACATCTAACTTTGTTTTATCTTTTAGTTTATCTTTTGTTTGCTATATCTAACACATATTGCCTAGAAAACCACTTGTTTTGTTTTTGTTATTGTTTTTTATCTTATTGTCTAGATGGCGTTCGCTAATCACCCCGTGGAAGAACCGAAGAAATCACTAAGGGATTACGCTAGTCCTCGATGTGAAGACATAAGAGTACAAGAGTCGGATTCGAAGCTCGAAGCGACCAAGTATGAAATCAAATCCAAGATCATCGAGATGGCGGCGGCAACCCTGTTTGAAGGGATGGCAACGGAGAACCCATATAGACACATAAGGCATTTCACGACGCTATGCAACACGGTGCGTCAAGAAGGAGTTCCCGATGAATGGTTCAAATGGAATCACTTTCCCTACTCACTTGCCGGCGAAGCAAATACGTGGTACTCGGTTGCGTCCTTTGAAGTTGATGGCAATTGGAACAAGTTGACAAAGAAGTTATGCTAGAAGTTCTCTACAATTAGCAAGGTTCAACATCTAAGGAGGCAAGTGATCACTTTCACGCAAGGAGAAGAGGAAGGGATAGACCAAGCTTGGAATAGGTTTAATGAGTTGATCGAACAAGGACCAAGACTCGGCTTCTTCAGTGACGTACTCTTGCATACCTTTTTCTTTTCCCTAACCCCTAGTTGCATGCAATACGTCCAAATGTGTGTAGGTGGGGATCTCATGGACAAAACACTCACGGAAGCCGCTCAACTTCTACAAAAAATTAGTAATGCGGCGTCCATGCGAAGAGATTGGGATCTCATGAAGAAGCGTGCTGAAATTTCTAAAGAGGCAACCCCTAAAGTCACAAAAGAGGAGCCAATCCCGAAAAAGCTTGGAGAAGAGCACATCAAGTCAAGAACTACCCCGAGCATTGACTTCGCCGAATCAAATAAAGCAAACAAGAGAAGCATGTCAAGTGCGAAGCCACTAAGGGAGTTCGAACACATGGATTGGGTTCTAATCGATTACGGAGAAGTATTCGATAAGACAAGACCGTTCCCTAACCAAAAGGGGATGACAAGAGTATTAGAAGTGGATTTCCCACCGGAAAAGAAAGCGGAAGATTCATACGACCTTGAAGATATTTCAAAAGCTCTTTGGAGATGATGAAGTGGATCCGGAACACATAGCCTAGGTGAAAAGAATCATGGGGATCAAGCCCGAAGCATCGCCATATGCTCACCTCGCCGAAGTTTACGTGATAGGATCCGAAGAAGAAGAGAAGATGACACCACACTTGAGTTACGAGATCAATGGAGTTCAATGCAAAGCTTCGTGCGACATCGGAGCCCAGGTAAATGTCCTATCTTCTAAAATTTACAATAAAGTTCAAGACCGCAACCTAGACTTACCTCCAACATCAATGAAACTAATCATGGGAGATGGTAGAACTATTAGACCTCTATGTATTGCTTGCAACATGAATGTAATAATGTCTAAAAAATGTATACCAACCGATTTCTTTGTTATTGATGCTTACCATAGTAATCATGATCACATAATCCTAGGTAGGCCTTTTCTTAAGTTGGTTGATGCCGTGTTGGATGCCGGAAAAGGCAAAGTAACAATGAACCTTAATGGAAAGAAGTACACATATAATTTTCTTCGTGTTTATAAACAACTTTCACCTTTTCCTCCCGAAGACGAAGTAGAGGAGGTAGATAGTCTTTGTTTTGTTGAAACCCTTAGAGGCCCACTGCAAAGGGTGATGGAGAATCAAGTTAATGATCAACAACATGAAGAAATAGATGAAGCAACAAAAGGATTAGAACCACAAGATGGAAGCGTGGAGGAAGAAAAATTTGAGGACATAAGAGAAATTAAACCCGAGGAGCCACAAGTGCCCGAGGTAGACCTTAAACCCTTGCCTAAAGGATTAAAGTATGAATTTTTGGGCCTAGACAAGACTTATCCAGTCATTGTGAGCGACGAGTTGAGTTCTGAAGAAAATGAGAAGTTGCTGAATTTATTGAAAAAACATAGGAAAGTGATTGGATATTCGATCAATGATCTCAAAGGTCTTAGCCCAGCCTTTTGTACTCATCGTATACCTATGGAAGACCAATGTAAGCCCGTAGTGGACCACCAAAGGAGGCTAACTCATGCCATGTGAGAGGTAGTAAAGAAAGAGGTCATCAAGTTACTTACTGCCGGAATCATCTACCCCGTTCTGCATAGCGAATGGGTGAGCCCAGTACATTGTGTACCGAAGAAAGGAGGTTTAACCGTGGTGAAGAATGAAAATAATGAGTTGATACCGCAAAGAACCGTGACCGGATGGAGGATGTGTATCGATTATCGTAAGATAAACAAAGCAACGAAGAAAAATCACTTCCCCCTACCATTCATCAACGAGATGCTCGAGAGATTAGCAAACCACGCTTATTTTTGCTTTCTCGATGGGTACTCGGGGTTCATGCAAATTCCCATTCACCCGGATGATCAACATAAAACAACATTCACATGCCCTTATGGAATGTTTGCATATAGAAGGATGCCCTTCGGTCTATGCAATGCTCCGACCTCTTTTCAACATTGCATGATGGCCGTATTCTCGGAATTCATCGAAGAAATTGTCGAGGTGTTCATGAATGATTTTTCTGTTTATGGGAAGATGTTCATGGATTGCTTGGCAAACTTGGATAAGGTCCTCACAAGGTGTGCGGAGGTAGACTTGGTGTTAAATTGGGAAAAGTGCCACTTCATGGTTAAAGCAAGGCATAGTGCTCGGACATGTTATATCCGAGAGAGGCATTGGAGTGGACAAGGCTAAGGTAGAGACGGTTGAGCAACTCCCACCTCCGACGGATGTTAAGTCCTTGAGGAGCTTTCTAGGTCACGCCGGATTTTATAGAAGATTTATTAAAGACTTCTCAAAGATCACCAAGCCTTTAACGCATCTCCTTCAAAAGGATGTGGCTTTTGACTTCGATGAGAAGTGCCTAGCGGCATTCTGGACTTTAAAAAGTGCTTTGGTGAGTGCTCCCATCATCCAACCTCCAGATTGGAGCAAACCTTTCGAGATCATGTGTGATGCAAGTGACTACGCCGTAGGATCTGTTTTGGGTCAAAGAAAGGAAGGCCGAGTTCATGCCGTTTACTACGCTAGTAAAACTCTTAATGAGGCACAATTAAATTATGCCACTACGGAGAAATAGTTGCTAGCGGTGGTATTCGCCTTTGAAAAATTCAGATCTTACATCGTGAACTCGAAGGTCATTGTTTACACCGATCACGCGACCGTCAAGTATCTCTTGGCTAAGAAGGATGCTAAACCACGTTTGATCCGTTGGATCCTTCTTCTCCAAGAGTTTGATGTTGAAATTTGTGATAAGAAGGGGGTGGAGAATGTTGTGGCCGATCATTTGTCTAGGATGAATTGTGGACAAGGTGATAAAGAGCCCATAGATGACAAGATGAGAGATGACCACCTCTATCGAGTGCTCGATAAAGACACTTGGATGATTGATATCATTCGAGCGATTCGGAAGATGCCTCTTGACCATCTAGATAGAAACTCTCAAAGGAGGATAATCTCCAAAAGTAGAAAATACTTTTGGGATGCACCTTACCTCTTCAAACTTGGCAATGATGGAGTAATGAGAAGATGTGTTCCAAGTGAAGAAAGGCTGGAAATCTTGAGAAAGTGCCACTTGGCGGAGTACGGTGGACACTATAGGTCTAATAGTTCTACCATCTCCCATGATTAATTTCGTTGATGTTGGAGCTAAGTCTAGGTTGTGGTCTTGAACTTTATTAAATTTTAGAAGATAAGACACTTACTTGGGCTCCTATGTCGCATAAAGCTTTACATTGAACTCCATTGATCTCGCAACTCAAGTGTGGTGCCATCTTCTCTTCTTCTTTGGATCCTGTCGCGTAAACTTCGGCGAGGCGAGCATATGGCGATGCTTCGGGCTTGATCCCCATGATTCTTTTCACCTAGGCTATGTATTCCAGATCCACTTCATCGTTTCCAAAGAGCTTTTGAAATATCTCATCGGTGGTTTCAAGGTCGTATGAATCTTCCGCTTTCTTTTCCAGTGGGAAATCCACTTCTAATACTCTTGTCATCCCCTTTTGGTTAGGGAACGGTCTTCTCTTATCGAATACTTCTACATAATTGATTGGAACCCAATCCATGTGTTCGAACTCCCTTAGTGGCTTCGCGCTTGACATGCTTCTCTTGTTTGCTTCATTTGATTCGGCGAAGTCAATGCTCGGGGTAGTTCTTGACTTGATGTGCTCTTCTCCAAGCTTTTTCGGGATTGGCTCCTCTTTTGTGACTTCCGGGGTTGCCTCTTTAGAAATTTCAGCACGCTTCTTCATCCTCGGATTGTGTTCTGGCTCGCCCACAAGTCTTGTTTCCCAATCTCTTCGCATGGCCGCCGCTTTACTAATTTTTTGTAGAAGTTGAGCGGCTTCCATGAGTGTTTTCTTCATGAGATCCCCACCTGCACACATTTGGATGTGTTGCATGCAACTAGGGGTTAGGGAAAAAAAAATGTATGCAAGAGTACGTCACCGGAGAAGCCGAGTCTTGGTCCTTGTTCGATCAACTCATTGAACCTATCCCAAGCTTGGTCTATCCCTTCCTCTTCTCCTTGCGTGAAAGTGATCACTTGCCTCCTTAGATGTTGAACCTTGCTAATTGGAAAGAACTTCTCGCAAAACTTCTTTGTCAACTTGTTCCAATTGCCTTCAACTTCAAAGGACGCAAACGAGTACCACATCTTCGCTTCCCGGCAAGTGAGTAGGAAAAGAGATTCCATTTGAACCATTCATCGGGAACTCCTTCTTGATGCACCGTGTTGCATAGCATCGTGAAATGCCTTATGTGCCTATATGGGTTCTCCGTAACCATCCCTTCAAACGGGTTTGCCGCCGCCATCTCGATGATCTCGGATTTGATTTCATACTTGGTCGCTTCGAACTTCGAATCTGACTCTTGTACTCTTATGTCTTCACATCGAGGACTAGCGTAATCCCTTAGTCATTTCTCTGGTTCTTCCACGGGTTGATTGACGAACGCCATCTAGACAACACAAATAAAACAAAAACAAAACAAATGGTTTTCTAGATAATAATGGTTAGATATTAGTAAATAAAAGATAAACTAAAAGATAAAACAAAGTTAGATGCGAACCCAACGATGTAAACTAGCTTGCTCCCCGACAACGACGCTAGAAAATGGGCTTTGTTGACGGATAAAAGACATAATCCACAAGAGTATGGACCTACACCTTTTCCACCACGGGATTCCCAAGGTTCTTGTCAATCTGCGGAGCAAGGGGATTACAAGCGTTTGATCTACCTCTACTCACTAACTACTCAAACCCTAACTATGATTAGACTAGAAAACTACTACGCTAGACTAGAGAGAACAATTAAGCTAACAAGATAAAATACACTCGCCCATGGGTCTACGATACTTGAACATGCAACCGCTTTAAACATGAAAACCGATCTAATCTATCGGGGGTTGTGACCAGGGTTTCGCCCTTTCCCTCCCCCCGTACTGTCACTACGTGGAGGTATTCGTGACTAGACCTATGATGGACATGGCGTATTGAATGGATCCAAGCATAGGAGCTCTACTTCCCTTTATGGCATGGTAGCTAACCTTAAGCATTAAAGCATATTCAACACATGATGATATATAGATGTTCCAACAAGGTAGCGATTACATCTCAAGATTGATTACAACCCATGGAAAAATGAGAAGATTACCCCATCAAGGTGCTAGACATAGCACCGTTGATCATGGTGACGCTTCCAACGGTGTCTTCCTTCTTCTCCACTTGTGGGTGCTTCCTTCGAGATGGTCGATCCTCCTCCGGAGATCTCCCTCCTCTCTCTCTAGCTTGAGGATGGCCTCCTGGTGCGAATGGCGGCGCATCCACAAGTTTTGGGTTGAAGATCCTTCGAGTGCAAGAAAAGAGGGGCCGAACCGACACCCGGAGTGGGTCAGGCCGGTCAGCTTGGGCCGTCCGGTCCAGGCCCATCCCGGCCCGGTTCGGTCGCCCCTTCGCTCTCGTGGGTCCTCAAGTGATTATGCACTTTGCCCCTTCCATTGCATGATCTTGACGATGTCATCCTCGCGTCCAAGATGGAGGTTCTTCGTGCATGAAGTTCGGTTTTTTACGCTTCAATCCCAGGGGGTGTTCCTTCATAGCACTTCGGTCCTTGCCACCATTGTAAGTGATTTCATCAAGCTCATGAACACGAGCAAGACTCCATAAATGCTCCTTTGAACTTGTTGTGAATCCGTCTTTTATGTCCATGTTTTCCTACATAAACACAACACTTCCAAATGCATGCACATAGATGAACTTGTTATATGATTAGTGTGCCTAGTGGCGGGTTAGTTCCATAATCAAATCCAATCCAAAGTGTAATGAATATGTTTGGTGTACCAAAATACACCGTCAACATCGGCGCGCATCCGAGGCATGAAGCGGAAGGATTGCAAGGAGGTGTCACCCGAGCCTAAGGACTATGGGGGGAGCGACTATTCTGATGATCGTAGCCCGAGCTCGTGGGCGGCCGCCTGAAGAGAAGACAATGACTTGTACTATTGGGAAGAGGTGCCCAAGGAGAAGACTCCCGAAGGCCCCAACGGCGGCAGCAATGGCAACGATGACGGCGATGACGATGATGGCGACGACAGCAGCGATGACGGCAGAGACCCTGGCGGTGACGATCCTTTCGGGATGCATCCGATGTGTTGTGCGTCTTGCCGTCACTTCATCTCGGAGCTCTACGCATCAGTCGACGAATGTTTCCAAGCCATGGAGGTGATGAGGCAGCGCATGGAGGATTTAGAGCGCGTGGTCGAAGACGACTACAAGTTCCTAAATCGCAACGTGCGGAAACTTTTTGGCATGGTGGGGAACATGAAGGGCAAGTGGTGCAATAGTTGCAGGAAGTATCACTAGGTTTAGTTTCCCCCCTTAGGATTTTTGTAAGATACGATGAGGACGTCGTATGATTTTAGCGTGGGGGAGAGCTAGCTAGCTAGCCTTTAGCTTCAAGTTTAGATTGGTTCGGTTTAGTCTTCGTGAGAGTTTAGTTTTCGAGAGAGTTTTAGAGTTTAAGAGTCTTTAGTTTTTGAGTGTGCTTTTAATTTTTGCAAGTGTCTTAATTTAGTGTTTGCGTCGAAGAAAATCAAATAAAAAGAGTCCTTTAAATTTTGTCTTGTGTGATGCTCATCTTGATTTACTCGTTTGTTCATCTTTAGTTTTTGATATATGAACATAAGTGTGTGGTTTGAAAAACGTGTACCGTGGTGGCTAGTGGAGTTGCTACCTCTAAAATTACCCACACCATACTTCGATCTTGAGTTTTTTTATTTTAGTTGTGCTATGTTTGATGCTAAATATTGGAGGAATTCAATTCTGAAAATTATTTAAAAACCCCTTGTAATAAAGGTTAGTAAATCCTCTTTTTCCAAGTTGAGAGCAATAAAAAAATCCTATACAAAGCCAAACTTTTTTTCACTCCACCATAAGTACGATTAGCACGATGAGTTGGGCTAGGATCCTTCTCTCTTGGGAGTTTTAATTTCAAGCAATGATCATGTCCTTGTGCTTATCTTTCATTGCTAGCCTCGTCATGCATTCGGTAATGTGATTTTCACACCGGAAGTCCCGTACATCGCCGAATTCCATACCCAAACCTGTATATCTCTTTTGTACATCGTATTCCTTGGACACGACCAACTCTCAAAGTTTCGTCTCGTCTCTAGCATGATTTTATTTTAAATTTCAGATTATGATTATGCAAGAAAGAGAGGAGTTGAGAGCTTTGAAAAGAGAGATAAAGATGTTAAAAGAGGGAAAAGTAAAGAGAAAAACATGTGTATGGAAAAGAAAGAAAGAAAAATAGAAAAGTAAAGAGAAAAATATGTGTGTATGAGAGAATGAAAACGAGTAATTGAAAAGAAAAAAGGAAGAAGAAAAAGAGAGAAGAGGAATGGCAAGAAAGATATGAGAGGGATGAATCAAGTGAGAAAAATAAAGTGCAAGGAAGGATGTCACGTTGTTGAGAGACGAAACTTTCACTCTTTTTCCAACCATGTGCAATCCGACAATGAGGACGTCATCAGTGCCTCGTAGTCATAATTGTCTTTTTCCCTTGCACATGTCCACCATTCTATATCTTCTCATCCTTGATATCCCCACATATGGATTAATTCTCATGATCATTGGCTTTGAAAGGTAAACAACCATTAGAGGAAGTTCTTAGTTTGACAATACTTGTGTTGATTGTGCTAGCCATACCTATAGCTCCACTTTACATGTATATGAGAGATTTATGGGAGGTGAGAGTTTTATAAAAATTGTGTAGGATAGCCACATTATATGAGCGACATGAGAGAGTTTGGAGAAAGGTTTTTGTTTAACACTTGTTGCAGGAATTTTATTTTTGAAAATCATAAAAACCCTCCAATGGAAGCAAAGACGTAAGCATGGCTGAATTTGAAAACTTCAAGTGAAGAGTTTGAGTCGTGGGGTAAATCTTGACGCGGTGTAGCGAACATGGCCTCATATGCCATTTGTTCGGAGTTTGATTTTGGTGATTCATGACAACATGATCATTAGGACTAACCATATTGTTTGAGCATTTCTTTGTAGACATTTCTAGGTCCCAAGGATGCAAGAAAACCCCATGCAAAAATGCCTAAACAAAGGGTCAAAACCGAGAAAGAAAAGGAAAAGAGAAGACACCGTCGGATGAACCGACGGTCCCTCAAATACAAGCGTCGGTGCAATCGTCGAACGAGTTGGTGCACAGGGTCAAACCCTAGGTACCGTCGGATGAACCGACGGTCCGTTATTTAGTAGCGTCGGACGAGTTGCAGAAGAAGGACAAGGAAGACAGTAGCACCGGATGATTCGACGGTCTGAGTGAGGACCCCGTCGGTCTATCCAATGCTCAGTTTGAATTCATACAGAGACGCGCCAAGACGAAGCCTTCAGCACCGGATGATCCGACGCCTTGGTCAAGGCATAGCGTCGGTCTATCCGACGGTCTGTTGGAAGCTAACAGTACCGACTTGGACGCAAGGCCTTCAGCACCGGATGATCCGACGTAGCGTCAGAGCATAGCGTCGGAGTAGTTGTGTCAGAGAACCTCAACGGCTACGTGACGTGGGAGGGGCACCGGATGAACCGACGCCCTGGAAAAGCATAGCGTCGGATCATCCGACGGTACCTTTTTCAGTGGACGTTAGCCAACGGCTAGTTTGATGCCTTGGGCTATTTATACCCCCTCCACTCACCCATTTGAGGTTGCTGGATTGTGTGGAAGTGTAGAGGAGTTCAAGACACATTCAAGATCATATCCAATCCATCCAAGTGCTTAATTGCTCATCCTTAGACTAGTGCATGCTTTGTGTATGTGCTTAGTGCCGAGCTTAGCTTAGAGCCGAGTGAGTGCAAGGTTGTGCCAACCTTGTGAGGTGATTCTTGAGTGAATCTGTTCGTACAAGGTTTGCCGGAAGCCTTGGGGCCTAAGTGGCTCACCGGCAATCGTCATCGACCCTCCGGCTTGGTGTGGAGCGGCGAGGACACTTTGTGCGGGGGACGTGGAGACCCCCTTCCTTGGTGGAGAAGCTCCTTAGTGGAGGCGGCATCAAGGTGACCAAGGGAGCTTGACAAGTGCCTAATTGGCTAGCCTTTGTGGTGAGTCAAGTTGGTGCTCTTGGGAGAGACTTGGTGGCCGGGAAGCAATACTCTTGCGTGAGTGCTTCAACAACGTGGACTAGGGGTGGCTTAGTGCCTACCGATACCACGGGATAAATCGCGTGTCAAGAGTTTGCTTCCTCTCATCCCCTTTACGTTTCCACATTTACTCTATTGCAATCTTTGCTTGTCTCTACATTCCTAGAGTAGTATCATGCTAGGATTGGCTATAGGTTGCAAACCTTCTTTTGGGATGGGAGTTTCACACTAGAACAACCGTAGTTGGACATATAGATAGTATGTTCTAGTTTACCTTTGCGCAAAATTAGTGAAGCCATAGGTTAAGGTTTTAAGTTGCCTAATTCACCCCCTCCCCCTCTTAGGCTAACGGGCATCCGATTCCTTACAAGTGGTATCAGAGCCGGGACTCACTTCCGTCACAAGGATACATCAATTCGATTGGTAAATTGTGAAAACCGGCTCATTGGAATGGTTAGGCTTCACCGCCTAGTGAGTTGCTCTATAGAGGAATGAAAGGGGTGGATACCTTAGGTTTGGCTCCACATTTCGATGGCACGGGCTATCCTCGGTGGAAGGTCCTCATGGAGGCCTATCTCCAAGCAAGGGACCTCGATGTTTGGAGAGTCACCGATGAGGGCATGAAAAATGGTACTAGAAAGGAAAAGCAATTTGATGTAATTGCTAAGAGTATCATTTTGTCCTCACTAGATGTAGGCGTTTTCAATAGAGTTTTTACTTGCGAAAATGCTCATGAGCTATGGAAGACCATCAAGGAGCAAAATGAGGGTTCAAAAGAAGTTGCTAATGAACGCTATGGTTGTCTCCTTGAGGAATTCAATAGCTTTAAGCAACTTGCTAATGAAAATGCCGAATCTATGTACTCACGCCTAAATGTGCTTGTCAATGAGATTAATGCCTTAGGTGTGAAGGACATCACAGACTTGAACATCATCCGCAAGATCCTTCAAAGTCTCCGAAAGCCCGACTATGACTTGGTGAAAGCAATCATCTACGAGAAGAAGCTCGAAGATTTGAAGCCATCGCATATCTTGAGCAAGATCATGGCACATGAGCTTCAACTCATGCCCAAGCCAAAGAAGGCGCCCCAAGAAAAGCCTCAGGAACCATCCTCTCCAACAACAAGCCATGCTCTCTCAAGCCGACAAGAGAAAATGTTGAGTAGGATGGCTACTCATGGAAGCTCAAGCGAGGATGATGGTGATGATGGTGACAATGAAGATTCCTCAAGTGATGAAGAGGTTGAATCTATGGTGGCCGAGTACGTGAAGAAGATCTTCAAGTATGTGAAGAAAGTCAATATGTACGGCTACAACATCCACTTGAGAGAAGGGCGCCATCATCAACACATCAAGTTCACCAAGATTGAGCACAAGCCCAAAAAGAAGGTGGTCAAGGAGAGAAGACCAAGGAAAGAAGCAACTTTTGCCGTCCGCGAGTGGACAAGTGGTGGATCAAGTTCTTCTAGCTCAAGCGATGAATCAAGAAAGAACTTCACCACCCGCTTCATGCAAGGTCCTTCATCATCACACACGTGCCTTATGGCAAAAGGTATGGAAAGCAATGTAAGTGATGACGAATCCGACACCACCTCTCATAATGATCTTGTTGAGCTAATCCATGAGCAAAAAGGAATGCTTGAACAACAAGCTAATGAAATCAAAGAACTCAATGCTCTCAATGATCTTAGTGACACCCTTGCTACAAATTATGAACATTTGTTGTGCAAATTCAAATTGCTTAGCAAGGAGTGTGATGAGCTAAAATCTAAGCTTGAGAGCAATGAGACTAAAACAAGTAATTCCTTTGAGCTTGATGAAACATCTATCCCTTGTGCAATTCCTATCTCCAAGGTAGATGCTTCAACTTCTTGCATTGATTTAATTGATGAATCTTGCTCACCATCTTTCCATGAGAATGTTGTTGTAGAATCATGTGATTATATCATAGGCAAGGAAAATGATGAGCTCAAGCAAGAAGTGAAATGGCTCCGAGAGAGGTTGGCAAACTTGATGGGCAAGGGCAAGAACGATGAAGAACAAGTGGACATCTCTCAAGACATGAAGAGCCAAGTCCAACCTTCTCAAGATAACCGTGATACCATGGTGAAGAAGCTTGAGAAGGGTGCAACCGTGACTTGCTACAAGTGTCATGGAGAAGGGCACAAGTTCTACAAATGCCCTCAATTTGTCAAGAAGATGGACAAGGGCGCAAAGAAGAAATTGAAGCCCACCATCAAGAGCTCTCTCATCTACACCAAGCCCAACCGCAAGAACAAGACCAAGAGCAACACCTACGTCATCAAGAAGAAAGCAAATGGCAAGGTGGTTGCACACAAGGTTGGGAAGATGAAGGAAGAGCGGGGTAGGAACCAACCCATTTGGGTGCTCAAGGAAGTCATCACCAACATGAAGGGGCCTCAAATGGTTTGGGTTCCAAAGGCCACTTGAAGGCCACAAGATCAGGGACTTGGGAGGCTTGGCACAATCAAGATGAGAAGATTCAAGCCTATAAGCCAAGCTTGCGAATTGGAAATGTGTTGCCCAAGTTCCCTGATTGAGGTAATGGAAACTAGTACCTATCTCTTGCATCAATGTAGCTCCATTACCTTGTTTAGGTTGCATTTGTTTCAATATTTACATATGGTAGGTTGCTTGTGTCATGTGCTAACCCATGAGCAATCTACATGGTTTGATTAGTGTGTAGGAAAGCTACACCTGTTCTTTCATGGTGCATGTTTTCATATATATCTCTTTGCATCATGAGCAAGCTATAGGGTAAGCTTCCCTTTTGTTATCATAAACAATGTGCATACATTTGGTTGGTGATTCAAACACTAAATGCACACATTTAGGGGGAGCTCATCCTATGGTTTGGTTATGGGACTAACATTGTTTCAAGCTCATCTTATGTAGTCCCTTAGCGACGCGTTCCAGTGCGGTACTTCATTCTAAGAGAATGCTATTTCACTCTCAATGTGATCTAACATCTCTAAAAGAGTGAATATAGCAACATGAGCTTCATGCTATTGAGTCGTGACCTTGCGAGCTTATGTCTCTATATAAGTTCAAAGGCAATGTACTCATACATTCCTAATCCTTGTGGTACCCCAAGTGTCTTCTATGCAAGCTTCTTTCAAGTGGTGTCACCTAGTGATATCATTTCCATGTGGCTTATCTCAATGTGGTGCCAACAAGGTAGAGAGGAACATCCCCCGGAGGTATGCAATGATCAAAAGACTACAAGTGATATCTACAAGTGGTAATGTAACAAGAACCCATTTGTCTTATCTCTTGTCCTTTAAGCTACCTCTTTGCATGATATGCTCTAAGCTTCCTTGTTTTACAAGTTTGTAGTTGTGCACTTGTTTCTCACTACCCTTGTCTTGCAAGTGGTATCCTTTTTGTGCACACACTTAGGGGGAGCTTAGTTTGTATCATGTTAGTCTCATGAGCTTGTGATCCACCTTAGTTATTCACACATGTGGTATCTTCATTGATATCATACTTATGGATCATGGTTCATGCGGCTTTCTCCCTTGCATTTAACGCTTCTCCTTTGAGCTATGGTTGCTTGATCTTGCTAGTTTTCTTGGACCCGTTTGCTTTGGGACTTTTTGGAGATTTTATTCCAAAGGGGGAGAATGTGAGACCAAAGCAAGCTTGTGGCTTAAGCCTACAAGTGGTTTCAAGGATGCTTACAAGTGGTTTCAAGGATATGAGACCAAAGGGGAGAATGTGAACATAAGATCAAAAAGGGGGAAGTTTGATCTAGGGGGAGTTTGGATGATGGTAAGCATCCAAGCAAGTGTAAGTGGTTCTAATTCTGTCAATTCTAGTAAATTTATGCTTGCTTTGGTTGTGTTGTCATAAATCACCAAAAAGGGGGAGATTGTAGCGAACATGGCCTCATATGCCATTTGTTCGGAGTTTGATTTTGGTGATTCATGACAACATGATCATTGGGACTAACCATATTGTTTGAGCATGTCTTTGTAAACATTTCTAGGTCCCAAGGATGCAAGAAAACCCCATGCAAAAATGCCTAAACAAAGGGTCAAAACTGAGCAAGAAAAGGAAAAGAGAAGACACCGTCGGATGAACCGACGGTACCTCAAATACAAGCGTCGGTGCAATCGTCGGACGAGTTGGTGCACAGGGTCAAACCCTAGGTACCGTCGGATGAACCGACGGTCCGTTATTTAGTAGCGTCGGACGAGTTGCTGAAGAAGGACAAGGAAGACAGTAGCACCGGATGATCCGACGGTCTGAGTGAGGACCCCGTCGGTCTATCCGACGCTCAGTTTGAATTCATACAGAGACGCGCCAAGACGAAGCCTTCAACACCGGATGATCCGACGCCTTGGTCAAGGCATAGCGTCGGTCTATCCGATGGTTTGTTGGAAGCTAACAGTACCGACTTGGACGCAAGGCCTTCAGCACCGGATGATCCGATGTAGCGTCGGAGCATAGCGTCGGAGCAGTTGTGTCAGAGAACCTCAACGGCTACGTGACGTGGGAGGGGCACCGGATGAACCGACGCCCCGGAAAAGCATAGCGTCGGATCATCCGACGGTACCTTTTTCGGTGGACGTTAGCCAACGGCTAGTTTGATGCCTTGGGCTATTTATACCCCCTCCACTCACCCATTTGAGGTTCTTCGGATTGTGTGGAAGTGCGAGAGGAGTTCAAGACACATTCAAGATCATATCCAATCCATCCAAGTGCTTAATTGCTCATCCTTAGACTAGTGCATGCTTTGTGTATGTGCTTAGTGCTAGGCTTAGCTTAGAGCTGAGTGAGTGCAAGGTTGTGCCAACCTTGTGAGGTGATTCTTGAGTGAATCCTGCTGTACAAGGTTTGCCGGAAGCCTTGGGGCCTAAGTGTCTCACCGACAATCGTCATCGACCCTCCGGCTTGGTGTGGAGGACACTTTGTGCGGGGGACGTGGAGACCCCCTTCCTTGGTGGAGAAGCTCCTTAGTGGAGGCGGCATCAAGGTGACCAAGGGAGCTTGACAAGTGCCTAAGTGGCTAGCCTTTGTGGCGAGTCAAGTTGGTGCTCTTGGGAGAGACTTGGCGGCCGGGAAGCAATACTCTTGCGTGAGTGCTTCAACAACATGGACTAGGGGTGGCTTAGTGCCTACCGATACCATGAGATAAATCGCGTGTCAAGAGTTTGCTTCCTCTCATCCCCTTTACGTTTCCGCATTTACTCTATTGCAATCTTTGCTTGTCTCTACATTCCTAGAGTAGTATCATGCTAGGATTGGCTATAGGTTGCAAACCTTCTTTTGGGATGGGAGTTTCACACTAGAACAACCGTAGTTGGACATATAGATAGTATGTTCTAGTTTACCTTTGCGCAAAATTAGTGAAGCCATAGGTTAAGGTTTTAAGTTGCCTAATTCACCCCCTCCCCCTCTTAGGCTAACGGGCATCCGATTCCTTACACGCGGTTAAGATTCTAAACGCCCATGTCTATGTATAATAAGCATTGCTTTATGATTATGTATTTAAGATAAAAGATTGACTAACTTGTGAAGAAGGATTTAGCGGAACATGATTACAACGCGTTGGCAAAGTTCTTTTACGAGTACTTGCTCGAGGATGAGCAAGATCTAAGCGTGGGGGAGATGTTGACGGTGTATTTTGGTACACCAAACATGTTCATTACACCTTGGTTTGAATTTGATTATGGAACTAACCTGCCACTAGGCACACTAATCATATAACAAGTTCATCTATGTGCATGCATTTGGAAGTGTTGTGTTTATGCAGGAAAACAAGAACATAAAGGACGGATTCACAACAAGTTCAAAGGAGCATTTACGGAGTCTTGTTCATGTTCATGAGCTTGATGAAATCACTTCCAATGGTGGCAAGGACCAAAGCGCTACGAAGGAACACCCCCTGGGATTGAAGAGTAAAAGACCGAACTTCATGCACGGGGAACCACCATCTTGGACGCGAGGATGACATCTTCAAAATCATGCAAATGGAAGGGGCAAAGTGCATAATCACCTGAGGACCCACGGGAGCGAAGGGGCGACCGAACTGGGCCGGGATGGGCCTGGGCCGGTCGGCCCAAGCTGGCCGGCCTGGCCCACTCCGGTGGTCGGTTCGGCCCCTCTTTTCTTGCACCCGAAGGATCTTCAACCCAAAAGTCGTGGATGCGCTGCCATTTGTAGGGAGAGAGCCATTCGCACCAGGAGGCCATCCTCAAGCTAGAGAGAGAGGAGGGAGATCTCCGGAGGAGGATCGACCATCTCGAAGGAAGCACCCACAAGTGGAGAAGAAGGAAGACACCGTTGGAAGCGTCACCATGATCAACAGTGCTATGTCTAGCACCTTGATGGGGTAATCTTCTCATTTGTCCATGGGTTGTAATCGATATTGAGATGTAATCGCTACCTTGTTGGAACATCTATCTATCATCATGTGTTGAATATGCTCTACCATGCCGTAAAGGGAAGTAGAGCTCCTATGCTCCCTTGGATCCATTCAATACGTCATGTCCATCATAGGTCTAGTCACGAATACCTCCGCGTAGTGACAGTATGGGGGGAGGGAAAGGGCGAAACTGTGGTCACAACCCCCGATATATTAGATTGGTTTTCATGTTTAAAGCAGTTGCATGTTCAAGTATCATAGACCCATGGGCGAGTGTCTTTTATCTTTTTAGCTTAATCATTCTCTAGTGTAGCGTAGTAGTTTTCTAGTCTAACCGTAGTTAGAGTTTGAGTAGTTAGTGAGTAGAGGTAGATCAAACGCTTGTAACCCCCTTGTTCCGCGGATTGACAAGAACCTTGGGAATCCCGTGGTGAAAAAGGTGTAGGTCCGTACGCTTGAGGATCGTAGGTGGATATGTTTTTTATCCACCAACAGAAGAGAATTCCAGAGCGAAGAAATCAAGGACCATTCCCAATCTTAGATATATCAGATTATCGCCCATCTATCGTTTTCTTCCAAACTCTAGTGAATTACCTCTCTAATCAAGAGAGTCACTCCAAGAAGAAATGATCATCAACAAGTCTAGCTCGAGGACTATAAATTCGATGCTCTCGCCGTGAGATAAACCGGCATTTGTCCCTTCCTAAGTTCATGCATCCGACACGTTTAAATTGCGAAATCCTTTTAACCACTGCATGGCTTAGAGTTTTGAAGGTTGAAGGAGAATTTTGGGGCATTTTGCCCGGTGCGGCCGACCCACTTGGCACGACCACACCACCCCTCTTGCCCGGGTAAATGCGTGGAGCAGCCACTAGCAGCATGGTGGTTCTTTACTTTGTAAGAAAGCATGTCCAATCTGCAGTAACTCTTCCCCACCACCAATAGCTTTGCTAGCAACATTTGGACAGCTGAGTGCATAAGTTCTCGAGGACCCTAAAAGCTAGAAGGAATGGCAGCAACCTGGCATGCATTTTGGGTGGAAACACTAGGGCCGGCCGATCCTGTAGGTGCGCCCGCACCTATGGAATCCACCATGCTGTCATTTCCAAGTTGTTGCATGCTGCTCCTAGCCTCCTAATCATGCACTGAGGTCGCCTCTCAATTTTTGTTGGTACAGCCGGATGGATAGGTGCGGCCGCACCTACCTCCCTCCACCTGCCTATAAATTGACGCCTCCCGCGCACTCTCCCAGAGAACCACAACCAAATTCCGAAGTTTGCAACCTTTGCTCCCTTGTTTAGTCTGTTCGCTCTTAGTGGAAAGGAGTGTCGAGAGTGTGTCCCTTGTAGTGCAAGCCACTCAAGTTTTGTGCAGGTCTCACCACCCCACAAGGTCCACTAACTCCCGGACCGCTAATCCTCAAACAACTAACCTTTTGTAACCATCATCCTTCGGGTATCTATTGCATTAACATTTTGAAAGATGTCGTGATTCCGTAAAGCCGCAAAGGTAGTGAAGGGAAAACACATCAGGTTTCGTGACTTGAACTCGAGTCGCAGTGGCCATTCCCATTCTTCAGATTGGCAAGATCACTCGGTACCCCCGGGTTTCGAACCTCAGGACAATGTGTCCGCAGGTTCTGCCCGGGACATGTCCACAAGCTCGGTGCATTATGATTGGTCAAGTTTGGAGGAAAGAACTTGCTTCTTTAACTCCGAAACTCAAATCATCCTGCGAACCGACCAAGAACAGAGGCTGTTTCAGCAGCTGAAAGACCGGAAATTCACGTATACTAAGGTATATGACAACACCCTTCTTAATGAAACCGGTATGATAGGAGAATTTGGGGCAGCCTTTGATGCCATAGGCTGGGGGAGCTTTTGGCATACATGGGAAGAGGGGCTCAAAATTTCTCACTTTAGAGTTCCTCTCAACCTTGACCGCCGATAGCAGTGGTGTTAAGTTTTGACTCTTCAATGAAGAGCATGACTTAACTTGGGAACAATTGAGTGTGGCTCTAGGCTTTGATTCAGACTGTCTATTAGAGTGGTCTAAGCACAAGGGTATGAAAGCCTTTTCGAGGGAGTCGTTCTAAAAGAGGATCTCGGGGAGAGGGTTGAATCTCGCTCCCCGGATCAACTTGATCCATAACCCCACTCTTCGTTTCCTTCACCA
Source organism: Cenchrus americanus (assembly GCA_947561735.1). Taxonomy (NCBI): domain Eukaryota; kingdom Viridiplantae; phylum Streptophyta; class Magnoliopsida; order Poales; family Poaceae; genus Cenchrus; species Cenchrus americanus. The sequence continues at coordinate 203,320,970 of OX387240.1, forward strand.
GCTCATTTCGGGCATGATTGCCCCAAAAGTTGAGTTTAGAACTATCAGGGTGGACGAGCTGCAATGCCTGTTTGCCATCATTCATAAGAACAAGCTTGCTCCTGTCATTTCGATGGTCAAGCACTGGCGCAACATGGCCACAAGAACTGGCAAGGTTGAGATCACCTCTTTGGTGACTCGGATTGCCACATACATCAGAGCTCTAGAGGGAGCCCATGTCACGTACTTGGATACGCCCCTGAGACTTTCGATGAGGACCATTTTGTGCAAGAACACCTGCTGAAGCGTGTTGAGGGAGAGCTGGTCATGCTTTACCTCCATTCCTCCACAACCATTGTCCTCCCGTGCCGAGAGCTTGGTCTATACCAAGTCAAAAAGTTTACTCTAAACCTGACACCTGAGGGCGATGCGGAGACGATAAGGCCTTCACGGCATAGTAGCTCTGGACCCGGACCAGCGACCCGATCACGCACTCGCAGGACGATAGGAACCAGCACCATGCAACAGGCTTCGGCATCCGGCAGAGCAAGACCCTCCAGTAGCCACCCACAGCAGCAGCAATCCAGCGGAAGCTAGCCTCACATTGCCTCTATCTGCTCCAGCTCATCACACTCTCAGTCAGCCCGTTTTGGAGGCCACCCGACCTACGGTGGAAACTATCCTCAAAGCTACCCGTACGGGTACCATGAGGAATAGTATGGCACCATTGACCAGGGTCTTTTCAACATCGACAATTGCCTCCAGAGTCTCGATGCCCATGCCGAGAGGATAGAGCAAGGCCTCCAGGACACCGCCAGGCGACAACAGGAAACCGACGACCAGCTGTACAACCTAACCACCACCACTCAAGAAGGCTTTCGAGCAGTGAACAATCTCTTCGGGGCATGGAACTCGTATCAACAACCACCCGTCTATTAGTCCCGTTTCTCGAATCAGCTTGGGGGAGAGAGATCCCCGTCCAGGTAAGAACCAATCAACTTTCCTTTTTCATTCCCTTTGTTTCAGTTGTTTCTCATTTTTCCCTTCATTTAGTTATTTTTCATTCTTTCTATCTTAAAAAAAGAGGAGAGAGAGAGAGAGAAGTCTTTCAAAGGTAATGGTCTGCAGAAGTTTAGTGAGAGAGTGTCATCAGTTTTGTTGGAAAATTTTTCATGGCACGACCAAACCATGAGGTACGCCATACCTCCCCTCGACGAATTTCTTGTGCAGAACATTTGAAGGAGGGGAAGTGATCACTTGGAGTGAAAGTAGTAGGACTAGTTGAACCAACTAGTACGACTGTTTCTATGAAAGTACACAAGATTATCTAGAAACCGTAGCATCAAATCCCCAAGTGTTTCACGCAGCATCATGAGGTAAGATGAGTCATCCATGAGATCAAAGTCAGCTTGGGGTAGAGCCCCGGTCCCATAAAAAAGGTACGCCCATCCAGTCCAATCCCAACTTTATTTAGAATAAACAAAAACATTTGCTTGTGGATGAGCAGCTTATCAAGTTGGAGACTCGCCAGAAGACCTTGCTCACTCAAGTCAACATCGAGCATTCTCCCGTTCATGAGCCCATGGACTTTCCTCGGTCTTCTACAACCCTTGGGAGGTGTATGGCGACACATCCATGATGTATGGAGCACCTCCAGCCGACATTGACGATGAGGACTTTGGTGGCGGTGAGACCGATGAAGAAGACTCTCCTCCGGCTGCTCACTCTCCACATGACAACGATGATTGAAGGGCCTCCTCCATTTTGGTGTTTGATGCCAAAGGGGGAGTGAGCTCACAATTATCCATGTGGTAGTGGGTACCTTAGCTCACTCGCTCGTTTTATCTAACTATCTATCTATCTATCTATCTATCTATCTATCTATCTATCTATCTATCTATCTATCTATCTATCTATCTATCTATCTATCTATCTATCTATCTATCTATCTATCTATCTATCTATCTATCTATCTATCTATCTATCTATCTATCTATCTATCTATCTATCTATCTATCTATCTATCTATCTATCTATCTATCTATCTATCTATCTATCTATCTATCTATCTATCTATCTATCTATCTATCTATCTATCTATCTATCTATCTATCTATCTATCTATCTATCTATCTATCTATCTATCTATCTATCTATCTATCTATCTATCTATCTATCTATCTATCTATCTATCTATCTATCTATCTATCTATCTATCTATCTATCTATCTATCTATCTATCTATCTATCTATCTATCTATCTATCTATCTATCTATCTATCTATCTATCTATCTATCTATCTATCTATCTATCTATCTATCTATCTATCTATCTATCTATCTATCTATCTATCTATCTATCTATCTATCTATCTATCTATCTATCTATCTATCTATCTATCTATCTATCTATCTATCTATCTATCTATCTATCTATCTATCTATCTATCTATCTATCTATCTATCTATCTATCTATCTATCTATCTATCTATCTATCTATCTATCTATCTATCTATCTATCTATCTATCTATCTATCTATCTATCTATCTATCTATCTATCTATCTATCTATCTATCTATCTATCTATCTATCTATCTATCTATCTATCTATCTATCTATCTATCTATCTATCTATCTATCTATCTATCTATCTATCTATCTATCTATCTATCTATCTATCTATCTATCTATCTATCTATCTATCTATCTATCTATCTATCTATCTATCTATCTATCTATCTATCTATCTATCTATCTATCTATCTATCTATCTATCTATCTATCTATCTATCTATCTATCTATCTATCTATCTATCTATCTATCTATCTATCTATCTATCTATCTATCTATCTATCTATCTATCTATCTATCTATCTATCTATCTATCTATCTATCTATCTATCTATCTATCTATCTATCTATCTATCTATCTATCTATCTATCTATCTATCTATCTATCTATCTATCTATCTATCTATCTATCTATCTATCTATCTATCTATCTATCTATCTATCTATCTATCTATCTATCTATCTATCTATCTATCTATCTATCTATCTATCTATCTATCTATCTATCTATCTATCTATCTATCTATCTATCTATCTATCTATCTATCTATCTATCTATCTATCTATCTATCTATCTATCTATCTATCTATCTATCTATCTATCTATCTATCTATCTATCTATCTATCTATCTATCTATCTATCTATCTATCTATCTATCTATCTATCTATCTATCTATCTATCTATCTATCTATCTATCTATCTATCTATCTATCTATCTATCTATCTATCTATCTATCTATCTATCTATCTATCTATCTATCTATCTATCTATCTATCTATCTATCTATCTATCTATCTATCTATCTATCTATCTATCTATCTATCTATCTATCTATCTATCTATCTATCTATCTATCTATCTATCTATCTATCTATCTATCTATCTATCTATCTATCTATCTATCTATCTATCTATCTATCTATCTATCTATCTATCTATCTATCTATCTATCTATCTATCTATCTATCTATCTATCTATCTATCTATCTATCTATCTATCTATCTATCTATCTATCTATCTATCTATCTATCTATCTATCTATCTATCTATCTATCTATCTATCTATCTATCTATCTATCTATCTATCTATCTATCTATCTATCTATCTATCTATCTATCTATCTATCTATCTATCTATCTATCTATCTATCTATCTATCTATCTATCTATCTATCTATCTATCTATCTATCTATCTATCTATCTATCTATCTATCTATCTATCTATCTATCTATCTATCTATCTATCTATCTATCTATCTATCTATCTATCTATCTATCTATCTATCTATCTATCTATCTATCTATCTATCTATCTATCTATCTATCTATCTATCTATCTATCTATCTATCTATCTATCTATCTATCTATCTATCTATCTATCTATCTATCTATCTATCTATCTATCTATCTATCTATCTATCTATCTATCTATCTATCTATCTATCTATCTATCTATCTATCTATCTATCTATCTATCTATCTATCTATCTATCTATCTATCTATCTATCTATCTATCTATCTATCTATCTATCTATCTATCTATCTATCTATCTATCTATCTATCTATCTATCTATCTATCTATCTATCTATCTATCTATCTATCTATCTATCTATCTATCTATCTATCTATCTATCTATCTATCTATCTATCTATCTATCTATCTATCTATCTATCTATCTATCTATCTATCTATCTATCTATCTATCTATCTATCTATCTATCTATCTATCTATCTAACATGTAAGAACTTATTGTGTGGTGTGATGGATGGTGATGTGGTGAATCTAGAACCGTTTTAAAATTTGTAAGACTTAATCATGCTAGTGTGGAACCTCTTTTATCCATTTGTGATGCTATGTGTTGAATGGTGGTTGTTATTTGTCACTTTCTTGATTTGGATATCATGTCATATGCATCACAGTTATTAAATCACACTTATGCAATTGTGTATGCAAATTGCGAGTGAAATTTCTTCTAAATGTTTGATGGGCATTTGAGGCCTCCATAGAAGATCAAGCACACATTTAGGGGGAGTTTCTCTCAAAATTGTTGGATACACACATCTTTATTTGAAAATGAATTGTGGTATCATCAATCACCAAAAAGGGGGAGATTGAAAGTGCATCTTGGCCCCTAATTGTTTTGGTGATGGTGACAAACACAATTTGTTGTATTTAATCATTGAATAAGATGTGTGCAGAATTTACTTTATTGAAAATCATGGTTTTGACCAAAAGAAGGCCCCCAACTCCAAATCGGCGTTTTCAACTCAAGTCAAGACTTAAATTTATTTTGATTTTGAATTTGAGTATAGGAAACACCGTACTATAAAGGGGGATGCGAATTGACTGCCAAGAGATGCTGAAAGTGCTTAAGGAGATGACCTAAGTGAGTGAGAAGGAACCCGAGTCGACACGAGCGCATTTGCTAATCTTTCCTTAAACTCTCAGCCATTGTCGGTAGTACCGACCTAGGGTCGGTAGTACTGATATGGCTTCACTGGCGAGTTTTAGCCAAGCCCTCGGTAGTACCGACCCTGGGTCAGTTGTACCGATATGGCTTCACTATTGGGTTTCAAGGCACCCCCTCGGTAGTACCGACCCGGGGTCGGAAGTACTGATGGTCCCGAGTTTTGCACAGTAACAACTAGTTTTCATAGTATATATACCCCTTTCTTCCTCCTCACTCAATGCTGACCAACATGGGACAAACACTCACTTGAGCATTCACTACACTTCTCCCCTCCCTCCTAGAGCCAAGACTTCATTCCTTTGAGCTAGGGTTTGGTTGAAGGAGTGATTCCTAGTGAGAGATAGAGAAGCCTTGAGAGCCCCCTCGAATTCCCTCATCTCAAGAGCACTTGAAGCATCTCCGGGCATCAATTCACGTTTGTTATTCTTGAAGCTTGCTTCTAGACGGTTAGGCATCTCCCGTTGAGTGACCTCTTGGTGTGGAGCACCAGGGATCATTTGTATTACCCTCTCCTTGATGGAGAATTCTTAGTGAGCACCAATCTTCCTTTGTTGGGATTGGGTGAGGCAAAAAGGCTCTTGGTGATAGACCTCCCTTTGTGGGATCCTTAATGGATGTGTAGCTTCCTTTGTGGGAGTGAACTTCAGATTAAATCTTGTGTCTCATTTGCTTGCTTGAGTTATTTGCATTTCTCTAACCCTAGAATTTGTTTGTGCCAGATCTATCTCTTGGTTGTGTTCCAACTGATATCTGTGGTTGCAGGAGGTTCTTAGCTTCTAAACTTAACTCTTGATTCAAGTAGAATTAGAATCGTTTCGCATTTCAAATTTTGTTTTAGAAATCTCTGTTATGTCGGTAGTACCGAACCTGTACCGGAAGTACCGAGCCCCCTCGGTAGTTCCGGCACAGCGTGAGTAGTACCGACAGTGGTTTAACTGCTGCATTTGTTTCAGAAATTTGAAGTGATCTTATTCACCCCCCTCTAGGCATCACAAGGTCCTTTCACACCTCCGCATCCCCGCACGTCTGGCACGCGCTAGCCTCCTCCTCCTCCGTGGGGGGCAGGCTCCTGCCCTGCGCGAGTGCGCGGGTCACCGCCGTCCTTAACTCCTTATGCTCCGACCGTCGATGCACACCAAGGGGGAAAGAGGATGCGGGTGGCCATGGAGAGGAGAGGGAGGGACGGAGCTGCGCCTAGAGTGGAGAGCAGGCGGCGACAGCAGCGCAGCCCCTGCCCCTGCTCCAATCCCGTCGCTGACGATGAGGGGGCAGACCAGCAGAGTGGCAGAGGCGCATGCACAGAGGGGTGGTGGGAGCAGGGGGATGTGGGTGGGGGCTGGCGGGGTAGGTGGGTGGTTGGGTGTGGTGGACCGGTGGAGGTGGGTGGGGATAAAAAAACTAAGTGTGGGCCATAGAGGAGAGATGTGAAGGAAGATGAGCGCGGGAAAACCGGAGGTGAAGGAAAGAATCTTGATGACTAGGACAATATATTCCGTTTTGAATGAGGAAATAAGGGATGACGAGTGTGGATGGTCTGACCAACTAAACTAGAGGACCTTTAGCAAAAGCATCATCAACCAGTAGACCAATCAGATTCCAGCATCGTGCAGTGTATATGGACAAGAATAATCCCTTGCAATCAGAAAAAATGAATAGTATTCCTCTCAAGAGTGGAGCAGTTGCTTCTAGTGTTAGTGAACTGGGCTAGCCTAATTTTTTTTGAACGAAAAAAGACTAACCTAATTAGGTACCACGGATCGCTTATGGCACTCTCTTTTTAAGTATGAAAAGCAACTGTTCCCTGGGGAAAAAGATTATACGCCATTATTGACAGGTTAGAGCTCAGTCCAGGCCAGTTGGCCATACCCACAAATACTCTCAGCCCTCAGGGCAAAGTGCCGTCCATAATAGATGCAGAAACGAATGGACCCTCACGAATGAAAGCGCAACATGCCGGACAAAAAAAACTAACGGGTCTGGGCATCAGATTCAGCGATCCACGGCTCCCGGCACACCTGATTGGGCCGTGCCACAGAGATCACGATGCGCTTTCGAGTTTTCGACGGCAAAGGCATGAGAAAAAGAACGACCGAACAAAGTTGGCCAGTGCACGCACCAACGCGGCGAAAGAAATGGCAGACGCATACAAGGATGGTCGGTCCACGGAGAACCGGAGGCCGTCCAGCGCGGCAACACCTTTTATCTGCCTTTACGTGCGCGTACTGCAGAAATAAGAGGAACCGTGTGTTTGGTAGTATTTGGAAGTTGTTTAGCAATAGCCTTGCCCAAAAAGTATTAAAAAAAATACACGTACCGCTCCGAAATCAAAGAAAACACTTTGTTTTGTAAAATTAAATTAGGTGATTCTCCGCGTGCTGCTGCGCGATTGAAAGAGTTTTTCAATAAACTACTCCCTCCGGTTCCTATTAGAAGTAGTTTGAAAAGATTGGAGTCAAACATTAGGAATAAAAATCATGAATAACTTTTAAGTTGTTGAGTTTAGAAATGTGAAAATCATATAAATAGATTTGTCTTGAAAATTACTTTCATAAGAATATACATATATAACTTTCCAATAAAGATTTTTATAGAAATGAGAAGTCAAAGTTGTGCTTTGGTGACCGTGTCGCTATCCTAAACGACTTTTAATATGGAATCGGAGGGAGTATGAATCATTGTGCTGGTTTAGTTGTTCGTAAAAATAGTGCACTTGTAGAGACTATACCCGGAAAGTCATATGAGCTATCTCTTGATTAAAATCATAAACTTTTATGTTACTTTTGAATAGATAAGAAAAACTGTGTGTGTTGTTGTGGAAATTGTTTAAACAAATTTATAATGTGAAATGTGAAAGTAGAAACACCAAATTGGTTAGACCAATTACAACAGCCTCTCTAAAAGGATTTGGCTAGCTAAAATTTTAGAAAAATCTCAAAAACTCCAATCCAACATACTCGTTATTTGGCATCGACACTATTTGGCTCAGGATATCCCGCTCCTCCCTCGTCATCTTTGATGAGGGACCTCCGCTCGCAAAAGTCCTCTCCGACAGTCCTGCACGGGCCTTCCCCTCTGCTTCCCGCGCGAGCAGTCTCGTGCATGAAGAAGGTGCCACGGCGGCGGGGGTGAAATCAGCTGTGTTGGCAGTGGTGAATCGGCAGTCGAGGCGGCACTAGAGGGTGTGGTGAATCAGTCGTCTTCTTCTTCCCTGCTACCAACAGAATACAAGTGTACACATTCGAAATGCCAACGCATAGAGCCCAGATTGACTCAAGAGGGAAGTCGTACCCAGCGGGCAGTGACTAGCCTGAGGAACCTCCTTTTGAGCACCTCGTCGACCCAATGCTCGCCAATGTCACAGCGACGGCAAGTTCCCGGTTCCCCATGTCACCGGCGGCTCCATATCCGCGCGCCATCTGATTCCATAGCGGATGGAGTTTGGTCGGCCTGGAGTGGAAGAGGAGGCGCCCGAAGTAGAAGAGCCCGAGGATGACGGGCCTGCCGAGTCGCCAGGAGGGGCGGCCGGCCAGGAGCTGGCGAGGTGAGGAAGAGGGCGGTGCGGTCTGGATCCAGCTAGTAGAGGAGGGGGGTGGGAAACAGGAGCCACATGGGGAGAGTTGGTCGCCGGAGAGGCGTTGTTCGGGTAGAGGCCGGCCGGCGAGGAGGATCTGCGCGGGGAGTGGCTGGCACTGGTGGCTGGCGGGGGGCGAGGAGGAGCTGCATGCGGTTGCGAGCACAGGGAGCAGGGAGACGAAGCAGAGGAGAGGATAAGGTGGAGGAAAGGTGATGACCAATGGTCCCACACGCTAGTGTACGGAGAAGTGATTTGAATATAGATAGTCACAAGATCTGGAGAGGCTGTTGGTTTACCATGTAATTTTGAATCTCTTTAATTTTTACGGGTCTTGAAAATCTCTAGATTTGGTACTATTATTCATAGGCTGTTGGAGTTGCTCTTACAAGACAACATTCATTTGTAAACAACAGTATATATGAAAGCACATTATTTTGTTGAGAGGGAAACCATTCTTAAATAATTTAATCATACATGTATTTCAACTGCGAGAATTTTGTGGTGTGCTACTCACAAATACATGCTATTAGTCACAAAAAATCGCTTGAAGACATAAATAGATGGTTTGATGGATGGTGACATGGCGTATAGTGGATGGTGACGTGGAACGCTTGCATGTTGAGAGAAATCTATCCATGACTTGTAGTGAGTCTCATCTATATAGTTGTTATAGATAGATAGACTAGGTGAAACCCCAGGTGTTGCTGCGGGAATTGTTAAACAAAAATTTAAGCTAAAATGTGGAAGTAGAAATACCAAAGTGATTATATGGTAACATTCATTTGTCAACACCATTATATATGAAAGCATGTTATTTTGTTGAGAGTGAACCGCTCTAAAATGATTGATCCTACAAATATTTCAACTACAAGAATTTTGTGGTGCTACTCACAAATATATGTTATTAGCCACACAAAATCAGCTGAAGACATAAATAGATGGTCTGGTGGATGATGGCATGGTGTATAGTGGGTTATGATGTAAAATATTTGCATGTCGAACCAATATTGTTGGGACAGTAGAACACTATGTAATGGAATGATAATTTCACAATAATGATGCTACAAATGTTATTCAACAATTCCTATAGAACTTTGGCAAGTACACAGGAGGTTGCTAAAGGTTGCAACAATAGGTCATAAACAACTGCAAATAGTAGTTCAAAAGTATACTTACATGCTGTGTAACTTTGATGAGCCTATGATGCCAGGAATGCTTCTAGTAAACTCATTCGATGACACATCCCTGTGAACCCAACAAAACACACATAATGAGAACATTCGTAGAGACCAAGCTTATGATTTATAAGAGAATCATGTCTTGTTGAAGAGTATCTTGGCCCCTAAGTGGGTTTTGGTGATTTAATGACACACACTTAAGCGACTAATGATTTATTAGTGTACGAGCAGGTATTAAAATTGTATGTGGCATCAAGTGTGATTCATTGTCTATACAAAAAGGAAGTGATGCAACAAAGGGTTCCTATGAAGGCTTATTTATTTTATATTTTGAATTTGAGTCCTAGGAACGTCGTACTATAAAGAGGGACTAGAAATGTATCCTCCAAGAGTCGAACAAGTACTCTAGTTGTCAAAACAAAACCTATGAGACACCTTTGCACTAACACGTTCACGGGGTTGTATTCTTGGGTGAGAGGCCGGAGTATCCGGGTTTTACCCGGAGTCTCCGGACTTCCCGGATTTTCCGGGATTTTCCCGGATTTTCCGGGTCTTAGAGCTGTAACAGCTCTTTTCTGTGTGAGGGGGTATAAAAGCCCCCTCCACCCTTTCCTCTCTCTCTCTCTCTCTCTCTCTCTCTCTCTCTTGCCCATTTTGACCTGCAAACATTCAGACCTCATTCACTCCTCTCTTTACTCCCCTTGGCCTTGGTTTGGTGAGATTTGTTGGGGATTTAAGAGGGATTGAGAGCGAGAGCTTGGAGAGTGCTAGTGAGCTGATTTCCCATCTCTAGAGCACCTCGTTCTTCGCTTGGTTGGCACATTTTGTGTTTGTTACTCTTGGAGCCTTGAGCTCCTAGCTGGCTAGGTGTTGCCTTGGAGCATCCAAAGGTTTGTAGCTCCCCAAGGAAGGTTGTATCACCCCAAAATTGAGTAAGTAACTCTAGCTTGATCTTTGTGGTCGCTAGAGGGAGGAAAGTGACCTAGGTGTAAAGGTCCACCCTTTGTGGGTTCCTCAACGAAGACGTAGACCTCAAGGTGTGAGGTTGAACTCCGGTAACAAATTCTTGTGTCTCTTGTGCTTGTTCATCTTGCTGTATGCTTGTATCTCCTTTGAGCACATTTCTAGGGTTTGGTACCGATCTACTCCGTGTTGAGGTTCCTGCAGGTTTTAGGTGGATAAACAGGCTTGTCTCATCTCAATGCATAACCTATTTTCATAAATCTAAATTTGAGCAAGTTTAATTTCTGTCGAATTTGATTCCCCTTCGTAGGCTGGACAATCCAGACATTTTCCGGATTCTCCGATTTCCCGGAGTATCCGGAAAACTATCTGGAGACTCCGGACCTGGATTGGCAGTTGTTAAAAAGTTTGTGAATTTTCAGGTTCGACTATTCACCCCCCTCTAGTCGACATCTTGATCCTTTGAATTGGTATCAGAGCCAAGTGCTCCGAATTTGAAGCTTAACCACTTGGAGTCAAGAAGATGTCGGATCCAAATGCTCAAGCTCCACCTCTTCCCGAAGGTGATCCCGCCAACAATGTCGTTGGCACTCCTCCCATCCTACCTCAAGGAGGTGGCACTCTTGGAGCAAGCACAACTCATCAAGCACATGGGCATGGTGAAGAATCCTCCGATAGTGAGGATGAAGAATTTGATGATGCAAGGTTCAACCGCTCCGCTCGACGACTGTCATCATCAAGGGACTATACTCGAACCTCTTTCGATTACTCTCGTTTATCTTTTAGTCATCCATCGGGTTCTAGCCACATTGGGAAGATACCCCAATTTGATGGAACCAACTATTCCAAGTGGAAGAACTCGATAGAGAAGTATTTGATGGCGGTGAATCCCGCACTTTGGACTATTATGAACATGGGTATTACTTTCCCTAGTGGTTATGCAACGCTAACTCAAGATCAAGCAAATGAGATACAAAGAAACTATCAAGCCATACGCATCATCAAGAGTTCACTCACATCCGAAGAGTATGACAAGGTGGATGGGTTGAAATCCGCCAAGGAAGTGTGGGACACATTGTTCATCAACCATGAAGGGACAAAGCAAGTGAGAGAAGGAAGAATTCGTGCTTTGGAAAGTGAGCTCAACCGCTTTGTTATCAAGGAAGATGAGTCTCCACAAGATATGTACAACCGCTTAAACAAAATCATCAATAAGATCAAGTCTCTTGGAAGCACAAGATGGGGAAGAAGAGAAGTGGTTGATAAGATCCTCTCCGCATACATGGCAAGGGATGTTCAACTCCCAACACTCATAAGACAGAAGAGAGGCTTCAACAAGTTCACTCCGGCGGATGTGATTGGAAGAATGGAAGAAGATCTTATCACCGTCAAGGAGTCAAAGCTCTCACAAGAAATTTCCAAGATGCATGAACAACTTGAGAAGAACAAGGGAGTGGCCCTCAACGCATCTAGCAAGGAGAAGAAATATAGCTCATCAACCTCCAAGACTGTGGTCAAGGAAGATAGTGATGAGAACATGACTCCCGAGCAAATGGCACTCTTTGTAAGAAAGTTCAACAAAATGTTCAAGAAGAGTGGTTTCCTCAACAAGAGAAAAGACAAAGACAAGATCAAGACCAAGAGGACTTCCAAGAGGCCATGCTTTGGGTGTGGGAAGAAGGGTAACTTCATTGCGGAGTGCCCCAACATCAAAGTGAGAAGAAGGGACACCAATAAGAATTACAAGAACAAGAAGAAGGAAGTTGGTGAAGCACACTTGGGTGAGGAATGGGACTCAAATGATGATAGCTCCAAATCTGATGATGAAGTGGGTCTTGCCACTATTTCTATTGGAGAACCAATCAACAAGTCATCACTCTTTGAAGATCTCACCGGTGATGAAGATGACTTCACCCACACATGCCTCATGGCTAGGAGCTCTAAGGTAGACATTCCCACCCCGCCCCTAGATGATGATAGCGAAAGTGATCTTGAATTTGAAAAGATGATAAATAGTTTTGGTAAAAACGCAACTAAAAGAATCATGTCTCTAATGAAAGAAATAGAGAATAGAGATGGGGCTCTAGAGGTGCAAGAAGAACTCTTTAGACTTGAGCGAGAGAAAACCATTGCCCTTGAGAATGCCCTTGCAATTGAAAAAAGGGTTTCAAGATGCAAGAGGAATTGCTTAAGGAAAATGAGCTAGAAATTCTTAGCCTTAAGAATCTCAAGCTAAAGATGAGTTGATAGTAGATGAATTAACTAGGGAATCTTTCATAGCTAAGGATGCTTGCAAGAAACTTGAGGGTGAAAAGCTTGAACTTCAAAAGAGCTTTGAAAGCTTAAAGACTAGTCACATAGTACTAGAAGTTCAACTTGACAATATCAAGAATAATGCTACAACTACGTCTAATGGTGCTCTCTCTAACTCTAAACCCTCAGCAAGAAAAGGTTGTTCTCGGTGTTATAAAATTGGTATAAATGCTTGTGCTACTAACATTGCTAGGTTGCTAGGTTGTCAAACTCTATCATTGATGAGAAGAAGAAAGAACCCCAAAGAGGTGAGTTTGAGAACCACACCAAAGGCTTTGGGTCAAGCTACAAGAAGAAGTTTGGCTTTACAGATGGGAAGAGTCTTGGTAAGCAAGAACAAGGTACAAAGGACCCCATCCCATTCATCAAGAACTACCACACCAAAGGTTTGGGGACAAGGAATGTGGTTCACAACATGAAGCAATTGGGTGCTAAGAACTTTGACAACCAAGTGAAGTATAACACTTATATCAAGTTCAAGGGCACTTAAGACACAACAAATGCACAACAATCTAAGGCAAAGGCCAACTCAATCAAGTCAAGCAAAAAGCCCAAGCCACATGCTTCACAAGATAACTTCTATGCCGATTATGTGTTGACTTGTAACCACAAGGGTAAGGTGGTTGCCAAGTATGTGGGACCCCGCACAAAAGGGACATTGATCAAAAAGAATGTGTGGGTGCCCAAGGTTCTTGTGACTAACACTCTAGGATCCAAACCTACTTGGGTACCTAAAACACAAGCATAATTTATTTTGTAGGCATATTCCTTCGGTGGAACCAAATGGGTGATTGATAGTGGATGCACAAATCATATGACCGGAGAGAATAAAATGTTTACATCTTGTGATATGATTGAAAACCCTACGGGAAGAATTGCCTTTGGAGGCAATGGTGGAGGAACGGTTGTTGGTCTTGGTAAAATTGCTATCTCAATCAATCATTCAATTTCCGATGTTTATTTGGTTGAATCTTTGGACTACAATTTGTTGTCTGTTTCACAACTTTGTGAGATGGGCTACAATTGTTTGTTCACCAATGAGGGTGTGACCGTCTTTACAAGGGGCAATGACTCTGTTGCCTTTAAGGGTGAACTCAAGGGAAGGCTTTACATGGTGGATTTCACATCAGATAAAGCCCAACTTGATACATGCTTATTGGCAAAGTCTAGCTTGAGTTGGCTTTGGCATCACCAACTAGCTCACATTAAAATGAACAATCTCAATAAGCTTATAAAGGGGGACACATCCTAGGACTAACAAATGTTCATTTTGAGAAAAACAGAATTTGTAGTGCTTGTCAAGCCGGAAAGCAAGTTGGTGCTCCTCATCCCGCCAAGAATGTACTCACCACTACAAGGCCATTGGAGCTACTTCACATTGATATCTTTGGTCCTGTGGCTTATGTTAGCATTGGAGTAAACAAGTAGGGCTTTGTCATTGTTGATGATTACTCTCGGTACACTTGGGTATTCTTTATGAAGGACAAGAGCAAGGTTCATGAAATATTCAAGAAGTTTGCCACAAGAGCCCAAAATGAGTTTGATGTGAAGATCAAGAGAGTGAGAAGTGATAATGGCACCGAGTTCAAGAACACCAACATTGAAGAGTAACTTGATGAAGAAGGCATTGGTCATGAACTCTCCGTCCCATACACTCCACAATAAAATGGGATAGTGTAGAGGAAGAATATGACTCTCATTGAAGCCGCAAGAACCATGCTTGATGAGTATAAGACTTCAGATAGTTTTTGGGCGGAAGCAATCAGCACGACTTGTCATGCTATCAACTGCTTGTATCTTCACAAGCTTCGTCACAAAACTGCCTATGAACTTCAACCGGTAAAAAGCCTAACGTGTCTTACTTTAGAGTTTTTGGTTGTAAGTGCTTCATTCTTAACAAGAAGCCCAAAAGCTCTAAGTTTGCACCTAAAGTTGATGAAGGTATCTTTCTTGGTTACGCCTCAAACGCTCATGGCTATCATGTCCTCAACAAAACCACCGTTTGTGTTGAAGTCATGTGTGACTTAACGTTTGATGAATCTAATGGCTCTCAAGTGGAGCAAGTTGATGAATTGTCTGTAGGCAAGGATATACCAGATGAAAAGGCTATAAAGAAGATGGTCATTGGAGAAGTCAAGCCTCAAGAAGAAGATGATGAGGACTGCGAGATGATAGAAGAACCAGCAAGTACACCTACAGCTGCGAACCCCGAAGTATCCGGAGAAAAATCCGGAGAGTCCGTGATTTTCTCCAGAGGGATTCCCAGAAACTCTGGCGGCCTATTGCTAGTGATTCCCAAAGCAGTCAAGAAGATGATGAATTGATCCAACAAGAAGTCTCTGACCCACATCCAAGAGTTCGCCAAAGTGTTCAACAAGATCATCCCGTTGACAACATTCTTGGAAGCATTTGTAGAGGGGTAACAACTCGTTCAAGATTAGCAAATTTTTGTGAACATTACTCGTTTGTTTCTATGTTGGAACCTCTTAGGGTTGAAGAAGCACTTGGGGATGCGGATTGGGTAATGACCATGCAAGAAAATCTCAACAACTTCACACGGAATGAAGTCTGGTCCTTAGTGGAACGCCCCAAGCAAAATGTAATTGGAAGCAAATGGGTATTCCGCAACAAACAAGATGAAAATGGCGTGGTGACCAAGAACAAAGCAAGATTGGTGGAAAAAGGATATAATCAAGTAGAAGGTTTGGACTTTGGAAAAACTTATGCACCGGTGGCAAGGCTTGAAGCAATTCGCATACTCTTAGCCTTTGCCACTCATCATACCTTTAAGCTACATCAAATGGATGTCAAGTGTGCTTTCTTGAATGGCCCAATCTTCGAAAAAATCTATGTTGAACAACCACTGGGCTTTGAAGATTCTCAATTTCCTAACCACGTCTACAAGCTCCATAAGGCATTGTATGGACTCAAGCAAGCCCCAAGAGCATGGTATGAATGCCTTAAGGAATTTCTCTTAAAGAAAGGCTTTGAAATAGGCAAAGCCGATCCTAATCGCTTCACTCGTAAACAAGGTAATGATTTATTTGTATGCCAAATATATGTCAATGACATTATATTTGGCTCTACTAATCAAGTTTGGGTTGATGAGTTTAGTAGGATTATGACCAAAAGATTTGAGATGTCTATGATGGGCGAGTTGAAGTTCTTTCTCGGATTTCAAATCAAGCAACTCAAAGATGGCACATTCATAAGTCAAACCAAGTACACCAATGATATGCTCAAGAAGTTTGACATGAACAACACCAATCCCATCAAAACACCTATGCCATCAAATGGACATCTTGATCTAAATGAAGAAGGCAAAAGCATCGACCAAAAGGTATATCGCTCCATGATTGGATCTTTGCTTTACCTTTGTGCATATATGCCCGATATTATGCTCAGTGTGTGCATGTGAGCAAGGTTTCAAGCTAATCCTAAGGAGTGTCATCTAATGGTTGTTAAGAGAATCTTTAGATACTTGGTTCATACTCCTAACCTTGGTTTATGGTATCCTAAGGGCTTCACTTTCAATCTACTTGGCTACTCCGATTTGGACTATGTCAGTTACAAAGTAGATAGGAAGAGTACATCCGGGACATGACAATTCCTTGGGAGGTCCTTGGTTTCTTGGAGTTCCAAGAAACAAAATTATGTTGCCCTTTCCACCGTCGAGGCCGAGTATGTTGCAGCGGCGCTTGTTGTGCTCATCTACTTTGGATGAGGCTCACTTTGAGAGGCTTTGGTTGTAAGCTTAGCAAGGTGCCACTCTTGTGTGACAATGAGAGTGCCATCAAGATAGCTAACAACCCCGTAAACCACTCAAGAACAAAGCACATAGACATAAGACACCATTTCTTGAGAGACCACGAAGCCAAAGGAGATATCGCTTTAATCCATGTGATCACCGATAAGCAACTAGCCGATATCTTCACAAAGCCTCTTGATGAACTAAGGTTTTGTGCTTTGAGGAGTGAGCTAAATATATTAGATTCTCGTAACTTGGCTTGAGATCATGCACATGTTTGAGTGACCTAGAATAGGACTTCGAAAGTAAAAGATTTGTTAAAGCCTGTGATGAATTTGTATTTGAAATATTTGGATCTTTTTGGTACAACACTTGGACTATAGTTCTCATTGCTTGATTGTGGCTAGTCTCAAGTGTTGATACTACTCAGGCTCACATATATTACATGTATAGTCATTCAAACCTATCCCAAATCAAATTCCTTACAAATCTACTCGCTGGACTCAGGGGGAACGGAAACTCTGGATTATTTCCCAGAGATTCCGGGTTTCCCGGTAACTCCGGACTTAGTCCAGACATTCCGGACCTTTGGGGGTATAAATACCCTTTCACCATGGTCATTTCTTCTTTTTTATCTTTCACTACGTTGATCGGCCGCCTCTTCTCTCCCGTCGCCATCTCCCTCTCCCTTTCCTCGCCCCTTAGGGGATTTTCGATTCCCACCGACCAAATCAAGTGAGAGTGAGGGATTGAGTTCTCTAAGGTGTGGAGAACAAAGATCTACAGTGCATTTGAAGTTATGAAGCTCTTCCCAATCTCCCCCAAGGTATCTCTTGAAGGCAATATTTGATCTATCTCCCTAGTGGTTTCCTTGTAGTATTCTCTTAGGGAATATATTGAGTATGCTCTATAGGCTCTAGATCTGCAATATCTCTCATTTTGGATGGTCGATTAGCGAGACATTGTGAGTTAGGGTTTCGGCTGTGAAACCCGAAAACTCCGGGCATCTCAAGCCCGGACTTTCCGGAGTATCCGGACTTTTTCCCGGAGTCGTCGGGGTTCACACTGAAAACCCCAAATCATAGTGCCTCGCATCTCTTCTATTGTTCATCTCTCATTTATATATCCTTCCATATGTCTAGATCATGAGAGTAAAGATCAGGCGTGAGACAAAGGAGCCCTCCACTCAAAGGAGGACCAAGGCAAGGCATGACCCCACCACTTGGAGGGTCGTGCAAGAGGCATTGGGACAAGAGTCCTCTCAGCGCAGTACAAGGCCAAGAAGGGGTGATCCTCCTCCCTCTAATGCTGAGGGCAGTGAAGAAGAGATAGAGGAGGAGGAGAGGACCGAAAGTGATGAAGATGAGGTTGAGGACGACACATATGAGCAGCCCCCTGAGCCTCCTCGCTGCCATGGAAAGGGGCCTGCTAAGGAGAAGACACGCTACAAACCTCACCCCAAAAAAAGCCACCAAGCCCCCTACATCCAACAAAGCCAGGCTGCTACTCGTGCTCCTCCTAAACACAAACAAGGAGTTGCAGCCCATATCTGTCCCAATACCCCTCCTAGACTCATTCCCACTCTCCCACCTAACGTCTGGGTTGTCAACACTCCTATCAACCTTAGAGAGCCCGAATCCGTCCTTGGTTTCACAAAGCATATGTGTCAGGATTATTCCAAGAATGCTCTAGCGGTGAGGGAGCAAAGGGATGATGATTTTTATCACTACCTCAAGGGTGAGGGGCTAGAGGCTAGGTTTTGGTGTGATTTCCATAGGGATTTCTACCAAATCGTCATAAGGAACCCCAAGTTGGTGGCAAAGAACATGGGTGCCCATTGTGAAGATGAGGTACATTGATTAGAAGTACTATGAATATCTCAACAACACCGTGTTCAACTCCGTCATTGAGAAGTGCAAGGAGGTTGGTCTCTATGACATCATGGGCTTTCGCTATAATTCGAACAAGGAGATCCTAGCTCAATTCCATTGCTCCTACTACTACAACCCATATGACAACACCATCACATGGACCACTCAAGGAAACAAGTGCACCATTGACTACATGACCTTCTCTAGGCTCTTGGGACTTGGTTCAAATGATGAAGATCGCACTCATAGCCACAATGAGAACAAGTACAAGCCTAGGGACCTCCCCTACATGTTTCCTAGCCGTGACTTAGCTATTGAGGGAAACGCGGATCAACTCAACCCCTACTGCTATTATCTCAATCAATTCTTCCAAGCCACCATTGATCCTAAGCAAGGAGATGCTATGGCCTTGAGGTACTATGCTCCTAATCTCCTCAATAGGATGGCACCGGATGAAGAGGGGTTTTGTATCTTTGACTTCATTTGGAATGAGTTGAGGAGAGCGATAAATGATCCTATGAAGTATCTCCCCTGTGGCCCCTATCTCATGTACATGATTGAGAGAGTCACCAATCTCCGCTATCCAAAGGAAGTTGTCCATGAGCCCTTCCGTCACCTCCGTGATTGAGCCAAGGAAGCTCCAAAGGCTCGCACGTTGGCTCCTCTAGTGCAGCTCCTCACCATGATGATCTGCCCGCTGCACCCTCCCCACCTAGGCCTCCCCGTCGGCAACGTGGCTCCATGATCACGAGGGTTCTCAAGAGCATATTTAGCATGTGCAAGACCATGGCCACCGAGACAAATGAGAACCGTCAGGATATCATTGAGATCAAGTCTCATCTTGGCCTTCCCACCGATCCCTACCGTGAGCTTCCCACCTTTGATGATCCATTTGCGGAGTGGGACGCCCAAGATGAAGAAGAAGGGAAACAAGAGGAGGAGGAGGAGGAGGAGGAGGAGGAGGAGGAGGAGGATAATGAAGAAGAAGAGGAGGAGGACGAGGACTCCGAGTGATCCAGCTGCTACCACACTTCCTTTTTGGTGCTTGATGCCAAAGGGGGAGTGAGACATTTATTTATCTATCTAGTGTGGAACTTTGGACTTTTATGGATTTGGAACAATGGCTTGTAATAACTTTAAATTCGTATGCATGTAAGACTACGTGAGCTTGAGACTTATGGTTATGTGCTTGTGGTTATTTGCTCAGTTTTTACTCTCTAAGGATGCTATATGTTAGATTGAAAATTCTTGGTGAATGTTGTTTTTCACTAGTGTGCTGAAAGCCCGGAGAGTCCAGACTTTTTCTCGGATTTTCCGGAGATTCCGGGTCTGGCTCGGACATTCCGGACTTTTAAGCATCAGATTTCTTCTGCATCCTTGTTGAGTGCATGGACTGTCATATGCATTTCACTATTACCTGTTGCACATCACAAGCACCCCACTGGAGTAATACTCTCATGCTTTCCTTTTGTGTGTAAAATTTTGCCCTAATAGGACCATTGATATTCAAACTCAACATGCACATATTAAGGGGGTATTACAAATAGTCTTTAATATTCTTTGATTATCTCTTGTAAGACTTGAATGTGTTGTCATCAATCACCAAAAAGGGGGAGATTGAAGAGTATCTTGGCCCCCTAAGTGGGTTTTGGTGATAGGGTTTTGGTGATTTAATGACACACGCTTAAGTGACTAATGATTTGTCTAGTGTATGAGCAGGTATTAAAATTGTATGTGGCATCAAATGTGATTCATTATCTATAAAAAAAAGGAAGTGATGCTACAAAGGGTTCCTATGAAGGCTTATTTATTTTATATTTTGAATTTGAGTCCTAGGAACGCCGTGCTATAAAGAGGGACAAGAAATGTATCCTCCAAGAGTCGAACAGGTGTTCTAGTTGTCAAAACAAAACCTACGAGAGACACCTTTGCACTAACACGTTCACGGGGTTATATTCTTGGGTGCTGACCTTGAGAGGCCGGAGTATCCGGGTTTTACTCGGAGTCTTCGGACTTCCCGGAGTTTCCGGGATTTTCCCGGATTTTCCGGGTCTTAGAGCTGTAACAGCTCTTTTCTGTTTGAGGGGGTATAAAAGCCCCCTCCACCCTTTCCTCTCTCTCTCTCTCTTGCCCATTTTGACCTGCAAACATTCAGACCTCATTCACTCCTCTCTTTACTCCCCTTGGCCTTGGTTTGGTGAGATTTGTTGGGGATTTAAGAGAGATTGAGAGCGAGAGCTTGGAGAGTGCTAGTGAACTGATTTCCCATCTCTAGAGCACCTCGTTCTTCGCTTGGTTGGCACATTTTGTGTTTGTTACTCTTGGAGCCTTGAGCTCCTAGCCGGCTAGGTGTTGCCTTGGAGCATCCAAAGGTTTGTGGCTCCCCAAGGAAGGTTGTATCGCCCCGAAATTGAGTAACTCTAGCTTGATCTTTGTGGTCGGTGGAGGGAGGAAAGTGACCTAGGTGTAAAGGTCCACCCTTTGTGGGTTCCTCAACGGAGACATAGACCTCAAAGTGTGAGGTTGAACTCCGGTAACAAATCCTTGTTTCTCTTGTGCTTGTTCATCTTGTTGTATGCTTGTATCTCATTTGAGCACATTTCTAGGGTTTGGTGCCGATCTACTCCATGTTGAGGTTCCTGCAGGTTTTAGGTGGATAAACAGGCTTGTCTCATCTCAGTGCATAACCTATTTTCATAGATCTAAATTTGAGCAAGTTTAATTTCTCTCGAATTTGATTCCCCCTTCGTAGGCCGGACAATCCGAACATTTTCCCGGATTCTCCGGTTTCCCAGAGTATCCGGAAAAATATCCAGAGACTCCGGACCTGGACTGACAGCTACGAAAAAGTTTGTGAATTTTCAGATTCGACTTACCCCCCCCCCCCCCCCCCCGACATCTTGATTCTTTCACTTGTAGAACAACAGAGCACAGGATTGTGGATAAGTATTGTTAAGGATTGTAAACATAAACTGATATAGTAAACATGATGACTAACCACAGACCTGGTTTTTAGACCCATGAACACTACTGCAATTGCACTATGTTATCTTGGATGGCTAATAAACAATTGCACCATAAGCAGTACTGCAATTCAGAGCTCCATAAACACTACTGCAATTACCCCGCATCAATTTAAGACCCATGAATGCTACTACAATTCAGAAACAGATTTTCAACTTAAACATTAAGTCTACTGTTTTAATCATAACTTCCACTTCAGATTTGGAAACATGGAAAATAAATACATACTAAGAATGTACAGAAAATTCCAAAAACTTTTGTATTCAATGTCAGGACCAATTCCCAGTTTATCTAGATGTAATATGAGCAAACATGTTTCTGTACAATTTTTAAAATCTGTAGACAGCGAGATTCGAAAATTCGTATCTCCCAAACTGTATGTCCAAAAATTCTAAAATTTTGACAGCAGAAATTTGGTGCAATTCTGTGCAACTTTCGTATTATATGTTTTCGCTGAAACTGTCATGATCACGACGAAGTCTATCAAAACAGCAACAGTGCGCAATATTCAGGTAAAAACCAAATTCAGATACAGACCTAACCGGTGACTCCGAGCACGGTGGCGGCTGGGGAGAAGGGCAAAACTGAGAGGGGGGCGAGGGGAATTCCGCTTCTCACCTTGGACAGGGACGGCGAGGGGAGGGGTGACCCTGGACGGCTGCGGAGCTCCCACCGGTGACTCCGGGCACCTTAGGCAGGATAGCGCGGAGAGGCTTTATGGAGACAGGTGAGGGGTGGCGGCAGGGAGGCGAGAGGGCGGTGTGAAGGAAGAGGAGCGGCAGCGGTTCGTTTGGGACGGCGCGGGTGGGATGGGGGGGGTGGGGGGCATAGAGTGCGGATGACATGGTTAACTGAGGATGGAGAGAATGAAATCACTTATATAGTTTTGTATGAGGAACCATGCTGAATTGCTGATGCAATTGTTCAACCATGCACGTCAGGGGGAAGGGAAAGAAAAGGAAAGCTGGCCATCAAAGAATTCCTAGCATCCAAAAAGCAGCAGCAGCCAACAGTCTCCTATGCCTGCGTTTGTGCTTGTGTTCCACCAGCAGGCCTTACTGAAAGCACTGATCAGACTAGAGAGGAGTGAAAAGTGAGGAGGCAACTGCAGCTGTCCCGCTTGCTGTTCACCGAGGGTCTGTTTGAAACACAGGAAACCTGCAGTAATTCCTAAGAAATTTCACAGCAAACAATTCAATCCAACAAAAAAGCATTCCATCTGGAGCCTAACTTCTTTGATTTAGATTGATTGATCCGTTGAGCTTATCTTTGTTTGCTTGGGTCTCCATGTTGAATCAAATATGGTACGAGCCCTTGATATGACCATCTGTTGGGGAATATGGCCTTCAGAAGCGTCCGGTCACCGCCGGCGCGGACGTCCAACTTCGTGCCATGTGTACGAAGTGGTCGTGTGCGTGCAATGATGATTTAATGAGAATGCTGATGTTACTTGAAGCGTGTGTGTGCTGTTTCGCAGGTGCTGATTTGCCCGCAGTCGGTTCGGAGCTGCAGAGCTTCGGCGCCGAAGGTGCGGACTGGTCGAAAATCCCGTTTGTCAGAAAGCGCTCTGGCGCCGGACGGGAACGGGTCGCATGGAGTGCCGCGGAGGCCTTTCATGGAAGCAGTGGCGTGGTGGGTCGTTTCGGCGCCGAAGGCGCGGCGCGTGCGGTGGCCCTGGCTCTGTCAGAAGAGCACCGCTACACGTAAGAGCGCCGGACGTGTAAAGGTCGCCGTACGAAGGAGAGACAAAAGGCGCCGCGTGTAAAGGAGGCTCGACCGTGCGAAGACACGCTGGACGCCCGTACGAAGCGGGGAGTTACTGTTATGCCCTTCAAAAGCGTGTAAAGCCGTTTGTCAGGAACGGAAAAGGTGTAATTGGGTTGTTTGATCATGCCCAGGGCCTCCTATAAATAGAGGTTCCCTTGTAACTGAACGGACACACATTAATGAGAAGAGAGCTCCGAAGGCTCTAGTTCAATTTTGTAGCTTTCGGTTCTGTTTGTTTCGTTTTCTTTCGTAGCGCGAGGCATTAATTGTAGTAGTAGAAGTAGATGTAATCCAGTCGTAACATAGGGTGGCTTGCTTAGTGAAGGTAGAGTTAGTCAGTGAGCGTTCCCTTCGTCTCCGGGGGGCCTTCGGCCGTGGTCCCTTCGGAGGAGGGTGGAAAAGTCAGGGGGCTGTTGTGTCGACGTCCACCTTCGGGCCCGATTTCCACCAATAGTTTGGCGCCCACCTTGTGGAAAAATCCAAGACCGAATGGCAAGGACGCGTTCAGCGGGGGCCGAAGCCACCGCGGCTCAGGCGGCAACCCCACCTCCAGCGCCGCAACCCACCAACCCTTCGGCCTCGGCCACCCAGCCTTCGGCGGGGACCGGCGAGGGTGCAAGCGTCCCGGAGGTTGAGCACACCGCTCCGGGGGGTGTTCGAAGTGAGCCTCGAGGGGCTTGGAGCTTCGACGCAAGACATAGAAGCGCTACGAAGGATACGAGCTCTTATCGCGGGCAAGGCCACCGCAGCCCAGCAAGAGCAAGAAGATCGCCCGTCTTCGTCCCAAGCACAGCTGCCCCAGCAGCAGGGTGCAGCACTGACGCGGACAATTGCAGGTGACTTCGATTTCAACATCAGGCGGGCTAAGTGGTACTTCGCCCTACTCCAGGGGCAAATCGCCAGCGTGCTGCCATAGCAACACTCCGCTTCTCCGTCGTCCACACCAGTACCAGCGCCCGCTGTGCAGGCTGCCCTGGCGTCCCAGCAGCACGTCTGGCACACTTTGCAGGCCATGCAAGCCCAGCTGGACCAATGGAGGCAGCAGAAGGATGCATCCGAAGGGCAGAGCATCGGGCACCGACAGGAACGCGGGCAAGGGCCGGAACACTTCGTGCCAGACGACGCCCCGTTCTGCAACATCGTACCGGTGTCCCCGCTCTCGGTCGAGCTCGAGAGCGCCCCATGGCCCCATCGCTTCAACGCCAACACCCTGCCTCAATACGATGGAGACTACGATCATAAAGAGTTCCTCATGAAGTTCGAGGCTGCAGTGGAATCCAATGGGGACGACACCACAACGAAGGCGAAGGCGCTTGTGTTGGCCCTCAAGGGTGAGGTTCAGTATTGGTATGCAAACATACCGAAGGGGCACATAACCTCATGGTTTCAACTCCGCAACAAGTTGTTGTCAAGTTTCAAGGGCATGCAGGTCGAAGAGCTAGATTCCAATGACCTTGTCAATCTGTGTGTCCAAGGGGACAAGGAGTTACTGCAAGAGTACATGCACAGAGTGGTGAAGCTGACAGCGCGCGCGCTTGGGGTGTCTGAAAGCAGCACCATTGATGCTATCATAGGGGCTTTGAGGGTAGGAAACTGCCAGGATGTGCTTGACAGAATCAAACTGAAGCCCCTGCAGGAGCTGTTTGAAGTAATGCAAGAATACTGCAAGTCCGACAAAGGCCGTCACCGGAGGCTAGACCGAGCTAATGCAGCCAAGAAGCAAAAGCAGCAGGGTCAGTGGGACACGCCGAAGGGATGGCAGAATCATCTGCCGAAGCAGTCATACCGTCAAGTCAACAATGTATCCGCACTCCCAGATCAAAACCAGAGCAGAAACGGCGGTGGGAACAAAGGAGGGCACAAGAATGGTAGGGGACCGAAGCCACCGCAACTGCCTCCACCACCCCAAGGGGGCGGCGAAAGGTTTTTCTGTTGGCTCCATGGGATCAATGCTTACCACCACACGCATCACTGCCCTTCGGCGATCAAGAAGAAAATGGAGTGGGGAGCTGAGGAAAAGGCGAAGACAGTCGGGTTGGCCGTAAATCATGTCATGAAGTACCAGAACTCAGGACAGTTTAGAGCTCTACCGCCGCCGTATCACCCGCACCAGCCTTTCCAACCTTTGGCGCCGACACAGGCGTTCCAGCCGCCACAAACGTTCGCCCCTTTGGCGCCACAGCTGCCACCACCTCCACCCATGCATATGCAGCCATCTTCGATATATGTGCCTTCGTGGCCGAACCCACCCACACACCACCAAATGCCTTACAACCAGCCACCACACCAGACACCGCCACAACCAAAGCAAGAGGCACCTGACTCCAGCAGTTCGGGGATGATGGGCATGGTTAACATCATCATTGCAATTTCGGGGGGCTCCAATGAGCCGGTGCACATGACGAAGCATCAAAGGCAGGAGTATTACCGAAGCGTGTCGCACATCTGCTCGGGAAAATACTTCCACCTGTCCTGGTCTCACATTCCAATAACTTTCACAGCTGCTGACATTCGGTTGCAACACTACCCCCATAATGATCCACTCGTCATAAGGGCGAACATAGGCAAGAACACGAAGTATTACTTCGGTAACGACGTCGGGCGGGTTCTAGTGGATAACGGCAGCTCAGCGGATATTTTAACTTGGCAATGTTTCTCCGGCATGGGCTTCAAAAGGGAACACCCGTTATACGGCTTCGGTAACAAAATAATTGAGACACTTGGTAAAATTGATGTCAATGTGACCTTCGGGCAGGATGCCACCATGAGAACTGAAGTCATTACCTTTGACGTTGTCGACTTCGTATACCCGTACAATGCCATCTTCGGGCGCAACACTATCAACAAGTTCGCAGCAGTCATTCACCAGGGATATCTGTTAATGAAGATACCAACCGCGACTGGGGTGATTTCGGTGTATGGCAGTCAAGAGGAGGCTCTGTGTGCTGAGCGGAACACTTCGGTGCGTAACAGGCAGGTGCACGTCATTGATGAGGATGAGGGCAGCGAAGTCATGCCAGAAGCCGAACAGAAGACCGAAGCGCAGATGAGGCAGTCGATGAAACAAGCCAAAGCTGAACGCATGAAAGCAGTGGATGACACGAGAACAGTTCCGTTGTGTGCAGACGTGCCAAGCAGAACCGTCATGATAGGCACCGAGGTCAGCAAAGAGGAGGAAGATAAACTCCTATAGTTCCTTCATCATAATCAGGATGTTTTTGCATGGTCCAAGTCAGACCTGACAGGGGTTCACCGCTTCGTCATAGAGCACGCCTTAAACACCGACCCGAAGGTCAAGCCGAAGCTGCAGTGGCAACGGCCAATGTCAGATGACAGGGTTAAGTCTGCGGAAGCCGAAGTGCAGAAACTGCTCGATGCAACAATTATAAGGGAGGTGCAGTACCCTGTGTGGGTGTCCAATGTTGTGATGATACCGAAGAAGAATGGGAACATGCGCATGTGCATTGATTTCACAGAGCTCAACAAAGCATGCCCGAAAGACCCCTACCCACTCCCAAGGATCGACATCATCATTGACCAGGCAGCAGGCTGCGAAATGTTAAGCCTGCTAGATTGTTTCTCCGGTTATCACCAGGTGTGGATGCGAAGGGAGGACGAGGCCAAAACAGGGTGGCCAATGTTGTGATGGTACCGAAGAAGAATGGGAACATGCGCATGTGCATTGATTTCATAGAGCTCAACAAAGTGTGCCCGAAAGACCCCTATCCACTCCCAAGGATCGACATCATCATTGACCAGGCAGTCGGCTGCGAAATGTTAAGCCTGCTAGATTGTTTCTCCGGGTATTACCAGGTGTGGATGCGAAGGGAGGACGAGGCCAAAATAGGGTTCACAACCCCCTTCGGCATTTTTTGTTTCGTTAGAATGCCAAAGGGCCTTCGTAATGCTGGGCCCACTTTCAACTGTATGATGAAGCTAATCCTTGGCAGTCAGTTGGGTCGCAACGCTTCGGCCTACGTGGACAACATAGTCATCATGAGTGAGAAGGAAACAGATCACATCGCAGACCTGACTGAAACCTTCGACAATATGAGGCGTAATGGGCTCAAACTCAACCCAGAGAAGTGCATCTTCGGTATCCGGAAGGGGCAGTTGTTAGGTTGCATTGTGTCAAAACGGGGCATACAGGCAAATCCCCAGAAAATCCCCAGATGTGTTTTACGAAGCAACGACAGTGAGATCTGCTGCAGACGAAGCGGCACCCCCAAGTTTGTGAATGCCACACACAATGAAGATTGGCGTGCCCCAATAGTGGCAGCAATCAAGGGCTATTACTGTGACGCCCCAGGTTTTTAATTAGCGTCATTAACGCTAATGACCGATTCAGCCGAGTCAACCCAGCTGACACTGGTCAAACCTAGGTCAACCTGGGTCATCACCTCGAAAACCTCGCCAATGGACCCTAATGAACCCCTTGACTAAGTCTACACACACCCGTGGTCAACCCTTGGTCAAAGACACGGTCAAACTCCGCTTAACCATTGACGTCAGCGAATGTCGTCCGGAACTTTTGCCGCGTTCTCCAAATTTCACCTAAACACTTCAAAATCTACCTTTATGAAAGTTGTCTAGCTTGTTGAGGGACACAACTTTCATGTAGATTGGCATTTCAAATTTTGAGTGGAAATTGGTGAAAAACTTGGTCAACCGACAGTACCTCCTGTTTACCGGAACATGGCGACATCCAAAGTTGGCAAAACGTTCCTGCAAAATCCATTGAGGAAAACACTAGACAGCCTTTGCGAAAGTTGTAGAGGGTAGTGAGATCTACAACTTTTCTATTCACCACTTGGAGCACTTTTGTACAAATCTTTGGAGTTTAACGCGTTCAAACAGGGGCACACCGAATAATATCCTACCGAGAACGCGCTCCCGCGCGCACGCCGCGCCGCGCCGCGAGCGCCGGCGCCGCGCCGCGCCGCGAGCGCCGGCGCCGCGCCGGTCCACTCGCCTCGGCGTCCGCGCCCTCCCTCGCGCCTTCCCGAGGACCCCCTTGCGCCTTCCCAACGCCCGTTCCCCGAGGCACCCGGTGTCCCGTGCCGCCATACGCGCCTCCCCCCCCCCCCCCCCCCCCCCCGTGCGTTCCTACCGAGGCCGGCGCATGTACCTAGGGACGACGTCACCGTCGGTCTGGTGGTCGCAGGCGGGCACGCCGGTCACCTATAAAGAGCCTCGTTGTCCTTCACCTAGATGCGCCGGTCCTCCCCGCCGCACCCGAGCCGCACGCCGGCGCCATTGGGGCTAGCCGCGGCGAGCTCCAGTCTCAGGCCGACCGCGAGCCAAAGCAAACCTTCATCCACCTTCCCTAGCCCCTACAGAAGCTACCGAGCTGCTCCACCCTTTCTCTCCGGCCCCAACCTCGCCGGAGTTGGGACCGCAAGCAGGCCGCCGCCGCCGGGCGCCGCCGCACGCCCCGCCGCCGGCCATCTCCACTCCCAACTCCGACCCAAATCGATCCCTAGCATCCCTTAGCCCCTCCCCGAATGATTCCCGGCCAACCCCGTTGCCGGCCCTCGCCGGAATTGCGCCGCCCGCGCCGGCCGCCGCTCCCGAGGACCACATTGCAAAGGGGAAACTCTTTTCAAGGGCCTGACTGCAAAATCGTAACTGAAATAGTATTTGGGAATTGCAGAAACTTGTAAATTGCGTCGAAAATCATAGAAAAGTCAGAAAAATGCAAAACCAATTTTGTTGGATTCGTGGTGAAAAATCCCACAACTTTTGATATTCTCGCCTGAGCTAGTTCCTGATAGTTTTTGCAAGAAAAATAGAAATGCGAAAAACCTAGATCTGCAATATCTCAAAATCTATAAATCCTCTGTAGCTAATTTTTTGATATGTTGTGTGTTATGTCATGACTAGCTCCTATGCCAAAAATTGCACAAAGTTATGTTGTAAATCTTTTTATAAAAAATGTTTTCCATTTATGCAGAATCTGCATAAATGATTTTTGTAGCTAAAAATAATTAGGTTTTTGCAACCAACTTCTGCATACTGTCTTTCTATTCCAAAAACCACCTCTGGTGAATTAATCACAATTTTATAATTACATAAATATTTATTCTTGAATTATGCTTGAGTTTCCTTGAAAATGCATAACTCAAGTTTCATAATAGTTCTAGGTGTATGTGCTACATCCCTAGGCTAGTTTTGGACCATTTAACATGTGTGAGAAAGTTTGAATCATTTTGTTGAGTATTTTTTTGTGTGCATTTACCTTTCCTTCTAGCTAGCTCTTGTCATTTTCAAAAATAATTAATTTCTAACTATCCAAAGCATGTATGTATGTCCAGTGGCTTGTTATAGGTGTCTAGTGTGTAATACACCCTTCCAATGAATTTTATTAATTAATTTCATGGATAAAAGCTATGAAGGCCATCATGGGCTCAATAGTCATTTAAATGGGAAAAATCACCAACCATCTTTAATAACCTTGTGAGTGGTTGTAAATCGTTTTAAAAGGCTAAATATACCCACCCACTACTGTTTGTGAAGTTAAATTAAATTATTTACATATATATGTACACGGTCAATATCAAAAGAATATTTAATAAGAGCTGCATATTGTTCCTTTTTGGAAGAGTATGCTAAATGTATTTCTTATCTAGGTGAATGTGTCCAACCAATACACCACCTTTGTTGTCATCTATTGTTTGTGGTCGATTAAATTAAAAATCGTCGAATGAATCTTGCATTTGCATCTTCGTGTAGATCTTTCCGCCAGTAGATATACGCTCGTGCCGGAAGGAGGAGACGAAGGTGCCGACAAAGAGCTGCAGTGCATGGACGTAACTCAAGACCTGGACCCAAGTCCAGAAGGGCCCAAGGCCAACCTTGCCAGCGAAGGCAAGCCCCGGATCATTAACCCCGTCTTTTAAAATTATGCAATTATGCTACCATTGTGCATTTACGTTTCAGGAGTTGAATTGAAACCCTAGATGCATGATCCCTAGGTACCTATGCTTTATCACTAGTATGCTAGGTCGATAGCTGCTATGCTATAGGACCCGATAGAAGTCGAGTGATGTTCGTCACTCGCGAGAATAGGTTCTTATGTTGGAGTCATAAGATCTTTATAAATGGATTGCTCGTGTGGTAAGAGCATGGGATTTGGGCTCCGGTCCAGTGGCTTTCGTTGGCTAAGCTTTTGAACGTACTAAGCACTTGTCGGGAATGGAACCGGTAAGCCTAGTACCTTAATGAGACGGTGCGGGAACTTACTATTACTACTCCTAAGAAATCACCTAACCGGCTAGCTACCTGGAAGGGGGGTGCATGTGTGAAACTGGGTGCCTCGCGGGGTATGCCAGCTCGCCTTGTACCCAGGACTGTAAGATTCGATCCCAACCCAAGGACTTTTGGGAGCCGCTTGGTGGTTGTCCTCGCGAGGGGCATCCCACCGTGTGTGTAGGTCTACCTTGCAAGGTTTAAATCAATCGATTGTCGGCCTCTCACCGTTATCCGAGACTGCTTAATCAACTGGCCATGATATCCCATAATGATGGAACTCGAGGAATATTGTGGTATGAATTAATTGTTTGTACAATTCTTGATTGAATTAGATGGCACATTTAGAAATGGTAATCAACTAGAACTTGTGCTAAAATAATGAAAGTAAGGATCTACCCATAGTAGATGTTCAGCAAAAGAAACTCCACCGGCCAAAAGCCTTTCATGTCTAGACTTTGGTGATGTAGATATCGCCCGACGGTTAAGTCTTGCTGAGTATTAGTATACTCAGCCTTGCTTTAAAACTGTTGTTGCAGGTGTTGTTGACCGGAAGGGTGACGACAAGTGATGACATCACGGATGGCCTCCTGTGATGTTTACAGTTGCGCTAGTTTATTTTATTTCCACTATTTTCGAACTCTGAACCCTTACTCCATGTCAGGAACAATGGTTTGTAATAAAATGTTTTAACTCATGTTGTACTCTGGACTCGCCTTCGTGTGAGTTTTAATGCATGTGTCGATCCTCTGTATGTACTCCAAGTGATCTACCGGGCGTTAACCCGGCAACTAACGACAGGATGATACTTTACTATTGCTTAATGACCAAAGTGGATCGGTCTTAGGCGATAATACAGTATTTTCCTAGGCGGGTTGTCACAATTACGAGGCCGAGGATGGGGTCGTCGACAAGAGAGTGGCCATCAGGGCGAGGAATTATCACATCATTGGCGGTAACTTGTACCGAAAGGGAGTGTGTGCCCCACTACTAAAGTGGATATCAGTAACCGAAGGAAAGCAACTGCTCCATGAAATCCACAGCGGCATGTGCTCACATCACATTGGCACGAAGCCCTGGTGCAGAAGGCGTTTCGTCAGGGTTTCTACTGGCCTTCGGCGGTAGCAGATGCACATGATATTGTATGCTAGTGCCCAGAATGTCAGCGCCATACAGCAAGTTTGCTTCCAATGAGATACAGCTGATACCCCTAGTATGGCCCTTCGCTCAGTGGGGGATAGACTTCGTCGGCCCACTACCAACAGCGCCAGGCAACTACACTCATGCCGTAGTGGCAATGGAGTATTTTTCCAAGTGGGTGGAAGCAAAGACATTATTAAGCATCACTTCGGCCACAATACAGAAATTCTTTTGGCAGAACATCGTATGCCGCTTCGGTGTGCCATACGAAGTAACCTTGGACAATGGCAAGTAGTTTGACAGTACCGATTTCAAAGAATTCTGTACTTATCTGGGCACCAAGTTATGTTTTGCTTCGGTTTACCATCCGCAGTCCAACGGGGTAGTAGAGCGTGCTAACGGAGTAATCTTTGTCGGCATCACAAGAAATATCACCGAGTTTCCAAAGAGCAAGTAGGCCGAGGAGCTACCGAGGGTGATCTGGTCTTACAACACCACAACTTCCAGAACCACGCAGTTTTCACCTTTCAAGCTGCTTTACGGTGAGGAAGCCATGCTACATGAGGAGTTGTGCCTGGGAACCTGGAGGGACACCCCTTCCAGCGATGAAGCCCTCAAGACTTCGGTCCAAAACATTGAGGAAGCACGCTTACAAGCCGTAGTCAACCTGCTATCTTACCAGGAGGAAACCAGAAGATGGAAGAACAACAAGATTCGACCGAAGCTCATACGGTCGGGAGACCTGGTCCTGCGTAAGATCCCGAAGGGCAAATTAAAAGGCAAGATGCATTGCAAGTGGGAAGGCTCGTTCATAGCAAATGCGACGACAAACGAAGCAGCTTTCAAGTTGCGCCGGTTGAGCGGCGAAGAAGAGCCCTACACGTGGAACGTGGACATGCTCCAGAAGTACTTCGTTTAAACCGCGCCGAGGTGGCGGCCTTTTGTGGCTTCGTCTGTAACTGTAATTATTTTCCATTTTGAAGTTTGTAATATATGAACAATAAGTAGGGGGACATACACTTTTCCTCACGGGGGAGGCTTTGTGGTTCCTTGCTGGACGTGCGAAGTGTGAGATTTTTAACGAGGCGGACCCAGGTACTCTTTTGACGTGTAATATAAGTCACTCTTTCCCCCAACGCTCGTTGTCTAGTTCTTCTTTCACAGTTTCGCCGAAGCTATGCTCCCTCTATGTGCTTCGGGGGGAATAGTCTTCGGGGTAAGCTTCGGCGAGGTAAGTAACGGCGTAGTCGTGGATAGCATTGAGTGCACCCGGACTACGCCTGTCACTTATAATCTCAACCGAAGGAGCCAGTCCGCTTAACGCGGCGCATCAGCCCCGTCATGGCCTAAGTGAAACCACGCTTGATGCGATGCATCGGTCCCGTTATGACCAAAGGAGAAAGTCCGCTTGACACGGCGCATCGGCCCCGTCATGGCCTAAGTGAAAGCACGCTTGATGTGATGCATCGGTCTCGTTATGACCGAAGGAGAAAGTCCGCTTGACGCGGCGCATCGACCCCGTCATGGCCTAAGTGAAAGCATGCTTGATGCGATGCATCGGTCCTATTATGGCTGAAGGAGAAAGTCCGCTTGACGCGGCGCATCGGCCCTATCACGGCCTAAGTGAAAGCACGCTTGATGCAATGCATCGGACCCGTTATGACCGAAGGAGAAAGTCCGCTTGACACGGCGCATCGGACCCGTTATGGCCTAAGTGAAAGCACGCTTGATGCGATGCATCGGTCCCGTTATGACTGAAGGAGAAAGTCCGCTCGACGGGGCGTGACGGCCCCGTTATGGCCTAACTAAAAACACACTTGAAGCGGTGCATCGGTCCCATCACGTCCGAAGGAAATACTTCGTTTCAAGAAGACGTATCGATCTTGTGGTGACCAAAGCTCGGAAGCATGCTTGGCGAGATACGCTAACTCTGACACGGCACAAATAGGGTGCTCGCTCGAGCTGGAGTGTCAGCCCCCGAGCGCCAACTTCGATCGCTAGGGGCTAAGGTTGGTGGCGCATCGGTCATGATGTAAACCAGTGCACGAACCTTGAGCAACGCAAACAACAAAATGCGCAGACAGCGAAATGATTTTCTTTGTTTATTATCATACAACAGAGTACAACAGTTCAATACAAATTTTCTTTCCGCACTTTACAAGCCAACTCGGGCTGTGTCACTCTAATCAGCTGCGAACACTTCCGGGGGGAGTGTCTGTTACAGAACCGCCCAAAATAATTCCGTATTATCGCCTAAGCCGGTCCACATGGCCATTAAGCAATAATAAAGAATTATAAAGTCGCTTCCGCCGGGTAAAGCCCGGTAAATCTCATACAACAGGATCGCTGATATGCGCTAAGCCCACACGAAGGCGGGACCAGAGTACAACATTACATTACATGAAAGGTTCACAAGTTCAAGATTATTACAAACCAGGTTTTTCGTACATGAAAGTAAACATGATCAGAGTTTAAACAGCGGAAATAAAACTAGCGCATGATACACACGGGAGGCCATCCATGCATATCACTCCTCATCATCGTTCTCCCATTCAAGCTCCCAACCATCTGGGATAGAACCAGGCCAGATGGGATTACCTGAAAACCACAAATTAAGCAAGGCTGAGTACTAATACTCAGCAAGACTTACCCGACAAAAAAATAAAGTACAGCTAGACATGCAAGGCTTTTTGGCTGCTGGATTTGTTTTGCCAAAAGCGACTAAGGGTGGATCCTTATTTTCAAGTTTTAGCTCATATTCTAGTATGTTAACCATTCTATGTGAGCACCTGCTCTAAACAAGCATGTTGTTCAAACAATATTAAACAGGTAATAGTATTAATCCAAAATGTTCCATAAATAAACATGGGGTAGCCAGTGGTCAAGCCGACTCAGATAACGGCGAGTGACCGACGGTCGATCGATTTATATCCTTGCAAGGTAAACCCAAGATACACGGAAGAAGTAGACCCCAAGAATTCAAATAAAAGCAAATGCAGGGTCTTCCCCGACCAGGGCGGTTCCCAACATCCCACGGTTGGGATCGGACGCTACAAACTGCGGTACACGGTTATCCGGAGGGTCTAACCCGACCGGTCCGACTCACACACTATACCACGGGTAGCTAGCCCGGAGACACATCCCAAGCGGGTAGCTAGAAAGATCCCGCCCCGGTTCGAAGGTACTAGGCTTACCGGTCCCATTCCCGACAAGCACTTGGTACGTTCAATAGCTTAGGACCAAAGACCATGCTACTCGGTCCGAGACCGAACCCATTGCTCTTACCACATGAGCGAGTCAATTTAACCAACTTATGATTCCAACATAATCATCCTATATCTCGCGAGCAATGAGTCATTACTCGACTTCTACCGTGACCTTAGGGCATGGCACTAGCGTTCCTAACATACTAGTAAAAGAGCATAGGAGTCCTAAGGATCATGCATCTAGGTTTCAAAACAACTCCTGAAACTTAAATGCACAAAGTAAAGCATAAAGTACTGAAAAGTAAAAGGTATGATTTTAATTTATAAAAGATGGGTTAGATGACACCGGTGCTTGCCATCCTCAGACTCAGTACCAAAACAAGCCTTGGGCTCTTCTAGACTTTGGTCCAGGTCTTGCTGCACACTCAACTGATTCACCTCTCCGCTAGCTGCTCCCTCCTCCTAGGTGAGCGTGTATGTTCCGTCGGGAATATCTACACGTTTACATGCACATGCCTTAGGTTATGGTGAAGGTGGGAGCATTACCACAAAACCAACTCTTGTTGGACACATACATCCAAACCACATTATTTTCTTACAGAAATTATTAGTGTGTGTGATAATAAACAAAACATTATTTTGATGGTGATTGTGTGCACATCTAAGCAATTTAAGTTACTTAACTTCACCAAACAGCAAGGGGGTGTGTTTAATTTAATAAAAACAGAAACAAACATGATTTCACAATTTAGCACTTTTAATTTCCATTTCTTTCTTTAATTATTTACAACAAGCCTTTCAACCATACATCCAAATTAAATCAAAAACACTTCCAATGAATCTAATCTTTTGCACACAACAACATATGCTTAGTTTAAGCTCTCACACCAAAATTTGGCCTAAGATCATTTATAAATTAATTTATACGAAAAAGACAAATTGCAGCCTAGTAAATCAACATTAATTCATATAAAAAGATTTAATAAACTTTTTGATCTCAACTTTCTCCTACAGGTCATGTATGCCAAGAATGAGTTTATGACCAAAGCATGGTTGCAAATTCAAATTATTTTTCAGATCTTGAATTTAAACTCCTACACAAGCTTAAATCCAAAACATCTATTAAACAATTCCCTAAATTCAAATCCACTCTACCAGAGGTACTACTCATCAAGCCAAATCCCTAGGGTGCACTTGTGCTCAAAGAAAAGTTCATTAAAGGGGCTATAAAAAGCATCAAATTTAATCTAGCATGAAGCTTAAATAAATCATAACTGAAAATATATACATCAAAATCATGCAAATTTTTGTCAAAGATCTAAACATGCCATAAAGAGAAACATATCTAAAATTCAAGTTCATAGCATGTGTATATTTTAAATCACACTAAAAACACTCCAAACTGAGTTTGAATTTTTAATTCAAAAACTGTACAGAAAAACCCTATACATGTTTTCTAGAAAAGATAGGTTTCTTCACCACGAACCCAACAAAATTGGTTTTACATTTTTCTGATTTTTCTATGATTTTTAATGATTTTTCGAAGTTGCTGCTGTAACCCTAAAACTACTTTTACAGCCAGACCCTCGAAGTATTTTCTCGAAATTACGAACAGATCCCTAGATTACGGAAAACTCCCTGGAATTATTGAGGAAGAAGCAATGTGACCCCAGGCGCCATGGCCGGCGGGAAAATCCAAAATCCGGCGAGCTCGTCGCCGGGATGGACCGGGGAAGAGGCTAGGAAGGACCGGGGACTCACCCTTGACCGATTATTGGCGAAGATTGGACCGGAGGCGGCCTCGCCGGTGCTTGCACCGGCACGGCTCGGTCCTCCGCCGGCCGCGGCCGTGCCCGGGCGGCGACGGCACCGTCCGGCTGCCCGGCGATGGTGCGGTGGTGTTGAGGGAGGAGCAGGGAGCGTGCGCACGTGCACGAAGAGGATGAGGCGCGGTCTTGCTCGGGAGAGCGGCGGACGGCGGCGAACCGCACACCGGCGACGACGCGCTCCGGCTCGGGCGGAGCTCGACGCGCGCGAGGGAAAAAATGATGAGAGGGACGATGTCGGGCTGACTTGGGCACGGCCGCGGGGCCTAAAGCGCGAGGCTCGGCCGGGTGGCGGCGCTCCGGGGAGGCGGCATGGCAAGGCGGCATCGCGAGGCCGGCGCGTGGCGTGGCTCGACGCGCTGCCTTCCCCGCCTGCACCCGGCGTACGGCACGGCTACGGGCGCAGTCTCCGCGGTCCGTCCTTGGGTCCACGGCCGACGAACTCGATGTCCGTACGCCGGACTCCCTCGTAGGTGCCACGTGGGCGGCGCGGCCGGACCGCCCGCGCGCGAAGGCGCGGTGTCGCCGGCGCTCAGCGCCTGTTCCAGTTTCGCGAACCCGTTTTCAAAATTACAAAACTCCAAAAAGTGTCAACTAACTTGAAAATCTCTGAAAACATAAGTTGTAGAAGAGCTATAGATCTACAACTTTCCCAAAGGGCGACATATGTTTTGATCAACGGTTTGTCCAGGAACGTCGGCCGAAGTTGCAGATTTTCCACGGCTCGGGTTATTGTTCACAGCGCAGTCAACTCGATTTTTGGCCAATTTGCACTCAAAATTGGAATGTCCGCCAATTACGAAAAATGTGTTCCCGGAAATAACGAAGAACTTTCGTATTGGCCGATTTTGAACTTCTATAGTGAAATTTGGAGAACGCGCAAGAAAACCGTTTCAACCTTAAAGGAGACTAGGGTTTGACCGTGGTTTGAGATTTTGACCGAGGTCTTTTGTGCAAATTTGTGACAAAACATGTCAAACATGTTTATGAGCCAATTTAAACATGATTAACGCAACTAATTAAATTAGTTATCTTTAACAAACACCTGGGGACAGTGTCGGTGTTTTAGACCGGCAAACCTACCAAGGGGGTACCCAAGGTAGTAGATTGTGCGGTGAGGATCGTGATCGGGAGACCGAGAACTCGAAGGTATGCGCAAGGACACGGGACACAAGATTTATATAGGTTCGGGTTGCTAAGGCAACGAACCCTACGTCCTATTTGGGGGATCAAGTATGGCGCCCTGCACTTGGTGTTGGTTAGATCAGGTGCCCGGCTAGGTACCCGACCCTCCTTTATATAGTCCAGGGGGCGGGTTCCTAGTCGGTTATAAGGCAGGAGTCCTAGTAGGATTACACAGAACGAGTCCTAGTAGGATTACAGGGGAATTCTAATAGGAGTCTGTCTTCATCCTTCCTCGTATGGGTACCCGGGGAGTATGCCCGACAAGCACCCGAGCACGTTGTAGTCGAGAGTAGTAGTTCGAGTAGTCTTGAAGCCTCTTCGAGTACTTCTTGAACGTCCTCGAGTACTGCTTGGAGAAGTCTTCAATAGTACTTGAACTGCCGCGAGGCTGGAAGGTGGTCTAGCTCATCAGTCTTGAAGTTGTGATTATATGGAAGTGCAATTGCAAAATCGCACTCCATATGGAGTAGCCCCCGAGCCTTAGGTTGAGTCACAGACTCTAGCTGAGGGTCAGTCTTGTTTCTGAATCTTCCGTCTTGAAAAAATTGAATGATGGGTGTAGCATAGCAGCCCCCGAGCCTTGAAATGATTAGGTAATCAATCCAAGGGTCTTCAATGTTCGCGAAAGCCATCATCCGAGTACTCTTGCAGCGTGTAGCCCTCGAGATAAGAGAGCCATATGAGCCATGTCGAGTAGTTGTTGGTGCAGAGCCCCCGAGCTTGAGAGATTCCGAGTAGTAATTTAGCATCAAGCCGTGTAGCTTGAAAAGTAGCCATGCCGTCATAGCGGACTTTAGATGCGACCGAAGTCGACTTTAGATGCCGGCAGTGCGGACTTTAGAATGCGACTTTGAAGGACCGATACGGCGAACCAGAGAGGGGGGGAGTGAATGGGAGCCGATAAAAATTCTTCTCGAAGGAGATGAAAACTCCAACAAGACGAACACGGCTTCCAACACACGTCTCCGACTCACTACCCAAGTTGGCCAAGCCCACGTAGCCACTGGAGTGCCACTGGACCTAGGAACCAACACACACAGCCTTCCGACTCGAGAACGCAGCGGAAAAACAAACCCCGAGTCTACAGACCCACACCGGTCAGACCGGTGAGCACCACCGGTCAGACCGGTCCCTGCTGGTGAAACTGAGCAACTTTCACTAAGTGGCTCTACACCGGGGCCGGGCCGTGAGACACACCGGTCGGACCGATGGCGACCGAAAGCCCCCAAGGCACCAAACAGGCCAACCGACCACCAAACGGACCCAAACTCGAAACAGCAGCACCACGGGACAACAAAGAACACACCAAGACGCTCACCCGAGCGAAAACCCACAAGGGCCTGCACCGGTCAGACCGGTCAAGAGCACCGGTCGACCGGTGTGGCTCCGGCGCCTCGGGATGAACAGCACCCGCGGGTCAACTCCCCCAAATCCAAATCTCAATCTCCCGAATCGCTCCACGGACTTGAACAAGACTTTGGGGATATCAGGAACACCTCATGAGGAGTCCATA
Source organism: Cenchrus americanus (assembly GCA_947561735.1). Classification (NCBI taxonomy): domain Eukaryota; kingdom Viridiplantae; phylum Streptophyta; class Magnoliopsida; order Poales; family Poaceae; genus Cenchrus; species Cenchrus americanus. Next base: position 203,360,561 of record OX387240.1, read on the forward strand.
GCCAAGTTTAATCCCACCAAATCTCGTCCAAAAAGGAGGAATCGAAGAAATCCCGCCGAAAGCACTTTCAACCCAAGAACTCAAGAAACCCCAAATTCGAGCAACTTTTCTCACTGATTTGGGAGGGGAATCACAGCCCAAAGAACCACGAAGGGTTCCCACAAATTTCCCCCACCGAATCACCAAGAGAAAAGCCCCAAAAACACTCCAAAGAGATCACCGGGAGAGGGCTCCGAAAATCACCACCAAAAACAACCGGGGAAAACACATTCAAACCTTGAGGAATCACGCCGAATCATCTATACATGAAACAAGGATTCGTACAAGGTCTATCAAGCCGCCCGATCATCCATACCTCTCTACAAGATCTCTCCGTGAAGCTCTCTTGCTAGTCCTAAGGAAAACCTAGAGAAAATAGGTGGAAAATAGGAAAACTAATGAGCTAGGGTTCCAAGAGTTGGCTGCCATCCTCTCACCTCTTGGGTTATATGGAGGCAACCGAAAGTCTAAAATGCCCTTCTCTAACAACTAGGGATACAAGCCCCTCAAGGGCGGATTTGGAATTCTTGATGTCTTCACCATCGGACGGATGCCGGCGACCGCACCCTCGCGTAGCCTCGACGCAAGCCATGCGATCCCGACGCGTGTCCTCCGCTTCGAAGATTCCGGACCGCGTCGTCGCACACGGTCGACCGGTGCTCCTCACCGGTCAGACCGGTCCCCACCGGTCAAACCGGTCAGACCCACCGGTCGGGGCCGGCCGTGCCGCCTGCACCTCCGTCTTCGGTTCTCCGGTCTTGGCTTTGTGGATCAACCAAGGAACCCAGTGGTTTTCTGGTGAACCACCGGAAACCCCGCGAACTCGGTGTAGCCTCCGCCAATCTCCACTCATGACTTGGCTCCCACGTAGTCCCGGCTCGACCTTGGTTTTGAGGCTCAACCAAGAAACCGTCCACGACTTCATCTTGCTTGTTCATGCCACCATGCGGTCCGCACTTGACCCCGCCGGCCACCGGGTCCCTCGAACGAAGCCTACTTGTCTTCTCCACACCCGGAGGCCTCACCGGCGACGACCTTTCGCGCTTGTTCTTCACCCGCACCTACACGAGTCAAGCCGCAACCCGCACCCGCAATACTTAGCCAAGAATCGGTCCACACAACGTTGTCAATCACTCATCACACAAGGAAGCGACCATCCACCGGTCCTCGAACCACACATGGTCCTCAATCTCCCCCTTGATGAGTGCATTGACAACACCCACACGAAAGTAACAAGAGAGAAAAGAAAAAGAAAAGAAACGAACAAAAAGAAACTCCAACAAGCGATCGAAAGCCAAACAAAGGCAAAGAGCAAGATCACTTGAAGAAGACAAGTCTCGGACCCCTTAGGCAAGGGCAACGGCTCGACACATCCGAGACAAAGCAAAGCTCAAGCAAAGAGCACAAACCACCGAAACAAAGCTCGAAAACTCACAAAGAGCTCCCCCCGCACACATGCAAGCTCCCCCGAACCAATGCAACTCCCCCGGACGAATGCATGCAAGAAACCACATGAAACAGACGTACAAGCAAGACTTTCGACTCACACCGGTCGGACCGGTCATCACCACCGGTCAGACCGGTGCCTAACATATGTACAGGACCAGCACTCACACCGGTCAGACCGGTGCCCATCACCGGTCAGACCGGTGTACAACAGAGCCCGGAATTGGCTCGAAACCACCTGAAAACCTTCTAAACGCGTCCAACAAGTCATTTCAAGCTCAAACTTCTCCCCCTTGTTGGCAATGCATGAATCAAGCCAAAAATGCAAAACTTTCAACCTAGAGCTTCTCAAAGATACAAAATTCAACAAATAATGCTACACATGTCCAAATGAGCAAGTTAGATACTCTACGGCTTTGTATCGATCTCAACTACATGATCACCAAGTTTCACAACCATTGGACGAAGCTAAGATGGATTTTGGCAATTTTGCGAAAAACTTGCCTCTCATGAGCAAAGTCCTAAACATGATCAAAGCATATCAAAATGGCAAAGCCACACAAACTTCATGCTAGGATAGCCATTCTAATCATAAGACCATCACAAACACCCACAAGCACCTCATGTCATGTCAAAGCCACCGAGCCATGTGCCTACTTCTATTTATGAGACTTCTCATTGGTAGGCATCATGCAACGGTTTAGCACCCAAAGCAAATTAAATTCAGCACATATGACATGGGAGCATATTTTCCAAGCATTTTTCATTTCATTTTCAGATTTGTAAATGGTACATGAAATGTCTTTGCGACAAAAAGGAACTTATGCTCCTCCACAAGATAAGTCAAGAGGGCTAAACATTCATGATGGCAAATGAGCCTTTGGCCCCATATGATCAATAAACTAGCTATCCAACCACAAATTAAGCATAGCAAGGCCACACAAACATGTCAAGAGCATGTAAAGGCATTTACACATGAGAGAGCATACATGTGACATTTTTCAAAAGCATAGCTATCAACCGTGGATTATTCATCAAGATCATCAAGAGCTAAGCCAAACTAACCGTAGCATACCAAACAAGCTCACAAAGACATATATCTCATTCCATGGTGAACAATGTATATGAGAGAAGCTTTTCCTAACCAATGCATATGATACAAAATGCATGCAATCTAAGATACAAGGATGCCTATACATCATGTTACATATGCCATGCCAAATGCAAGAAATGCACAAAGGAAAGCTATACATATGCTACAAACCGGCTCCTCGAGGGGAGGCAAAACGGGCTCGACACCACCGCAAAAGAGAACTCCCACACACCCAACTCAAGAAATCAAACACACACCAAGTTCCCCCCGCAAACGAGTGAAAGTTGCTTGATCTAGGGGTTTGGTGAAAATATCGGCTAGTTGGTGATGTGTGGGTACATGGATCAAGGCTATCTTTCCTTTCTCAACATTGTCTCTCAGAAAATGATATCTCACTTCTATGTGCTTGGTTTTGGAATGGAGCACTGGGTTCTTTGCAACGCTTATGGCACTGGTGCTATCACATTGAAGTGGGACATGGGTATACTCCTCACCAAAGTCACTCATGGTGTAGGTGATCCAAAGGAGCTGAGAGCAACAACTAGCAGCGGCAACATACTCGGCCTCGGTCGTGGATTGAGCAACACTCGACTGCTTGCGGGAAGACCAAGACACCAAAGAAGAACCCAAAAACTCGGCAAGTCCCGAAGTGGACTTCCTATCCAACCGACACCCGGCAAAATCCGCGTCCGAAAAACCATGAAGCGCCAAAGAAGAGGACGCGGAGTACCAAAGGCCGAAGTCGGGAGTGTGACGCAAGTACCCGAAAATTCGCTTCACCGCTTGCCGATGCGAAGTCCTCGGAGACGCTTGAAAACGAGCGCACGGACACACCGAAAATCGTATGTCCGGCCTCGTCGCCGTCAAGTAGAGGAATGACCCGATCATGCTCCGTACTCCTTCGATCCACGTGTTCACCTTCCTCGTCCGCATCAAGAGCCGTAGTCGTACTCATCGGCGTCGTCATAGCCTTGGAGTCCTCCATCTTGAACTTCCTAACAATGTCCTTGGTGTACTTAGCCCGGTGCACAAATGTTCCTTCCTTTGATTGCTTGATTTGTAGCCCGAGGAAGAACCGCAACTCGCCCATCATGCTCATCTCAAACTCCCCGCTCATATCATCTCGCAAACCTCGCAACAAGAGAGTTAGACGAGCCACCAAAGACAATATCATCCACGTACACCGCACAATCGTGATATCTCTCGCCCTGCCTCGCAAAAACAAGGTCCGATCGACCTTCCCCATCTCAAAACCTCTCTCAAACAAGAACCCCCTCAACCTCGCCATACCAAGCTCTAGGCACCTCGCTTCAACCCATACGGCGCCTTCCTCAACTTGTACACCCGGTGGGGGTACTTCTCACTCTCAAACCCCGGAGGCTCGTCTCACATACACTTCTTCCTCCAACACACCATTCGGAAAAGCACTCTTCACATCCATTTGGTGCAACTTGAACCCTTTAGCCACGAAAAGGCTAGAAGGATCCTAATCGCCTCCAAACGGGCTACGGGAGCAAAGGTCTCCTCGTAGTCGATCCCCTCCTTCTGACTGAACCCCTGAGCAACAAGTCTCGACTTGTTCCTCACAACCTCACCCTTCTCTCCCTCTTTGTTTTTCCACACCCACTTTGTACCAATCGGCTTACACCTTGGGGGAGGGTCAACCAACTCCCACACCTGATTCCTCTCAAAGTTCTCCAACTCCTCATGCATCGAGTTAACCCAATTGTGATCAGATAGTGCGTGTCCAATGTCTTTGGGCTCAAAAGAAGCAACAAACGCAGCATGAGCGAAATGGGAATTGTTTCGAACCCTCGACCGTGTAGTGCGTTCATTCATATCGCCGATGATCCTCGAAGCCGGGTGATCCACTTGAACTCGCCGGGGAGGTTCTCGCCTCGAAGCTACCTCCCTCTCAACATCGCCTTCTCCTCGTTCTTGATTTGTCGTCGTAGGTGTAGCGGAGGGTCCATCCATCATCGTAGTCGAAGTAGTGGGTACATGTTCGGCGGGGGCACCGCACCTCCATCCTCATCATCTCCATGTTCATGCTCCTCCTCCCCGAAAGATCTCCTCGCCAAGCTCATCATCACCCGCACACTCAAAGACAAGCCGACTACGTGGCTCGTCTCGTCGAAGGTTACCTCGCAAGTCTCCACGATTTGGTTAGTTTCAAGATTGAGCACACGATATGCTCTAGAATGAGATGCATAACCAAAGAAAATGCCATCGACAGACCTAGCCTCAAACTTATCCAACTTCCCCGCCCTTCTTCGAATAAAACACTTGCAACCAAAGACATGGAAGTGACTCACTTTGGGTGTGCGACCATGCATCAACTCATAGCATGTCTTCTTCTTGTGCACTCTGAGGTATATTCTGTTCGACACATAGCACGCGGTATTCACCGCCTCAGCCCAATACCTCCTCGGAGTCCTATGCTCATCAAGCATCGTCCGAGCCATCTCGCACAAGGTCCCGTTCTTCCTTTCCACAACACCATTCGGGGAGGCGTATACGGACTCGAAAACGGTGCTCAAGACCCAAGTCATGACAAAAGGTTTCAAAACGAGAGTTCCCGAATTCCGAGCCATTATCACCGCGGATAGCTCGTATGGCATCTCCGTGCCTCTCGTTCCTCAACCTCAAGACTAGATCTCGAACAAAACCAAACGTCTCCCCCTTATCCTCCGTAAAGAACACCCACGCATACCGAGAATAGTCATCCACCACAACAAGGACATACCACTTCCCACCCGCGGATCGCACACGAGCCGGGCCAACAAGGTCCATATGGAGCAGCTCGCATGGACGCTCGCTCATCACATCGGTGAGAGGCGGGTGAGAAGAGGCCACCATCTTGGCATGCCTACACGGAGCACAAACCAACTCTTTCTCAAGCTTCAACCGTGGCAATCCTCGGACCAAATTGAGTTTACTCAAGCGAGACAAAAGGTCAAAGCTCAAGTGACCCAACTTCCTATGCCACTTCCACAACTCACTCGAAGAACCAGCCAAGAAACAACGCTCAACACCCGAAGACTGAGAAAAATCAGCACGAAACACCTGACCCTCGGGAACGACCATACAAACAAGGTCCCCTCGAGAGTCCACAATCCGAGAACCACCGGCCGAAACAACACCTCAAAACCCTCATCCAACAACCGAGACACGAAAAGCAAATTGTACCCCCGCCGATTGAACAAGAGCAACACGCCTCGAGTGATCTTGTCACTCACTTTTATCTCACCTTCGAAAGCACACGCCCACGCCCATTGTCCCCAAAAGTGATGTACCTCTTCGTCACCACCGGGACGAGACTTGAGAACCACCCCCTGTCTCCGGTCATATGCCTCGAACAACCGGAGTCAATCAACCAAATGTTCTTCAAGTCTCCCACCTGAAAATCAAAAATAGGCACGTGAGCGAACAAATGACTCAGCACTGGGGTTAGTACCAAACGAGGAAAACCAGTGCCGAGCCATTTGCTCGAAAGTGGGGTTAGCACCAACCAAAGCATCTCTCCTATCAAAGCTACCTCCACGAACACCACCACGGTAACCACCCTGAGGGAACCACCCCTCTCTGCCTGGAGGAGGACCAAAACCATGCAAGAAAGCCCGTGGAACGTCCTTCCTCTCCAACTCAACGCCACGACTCCTCCAATCCCCGTATTGAGCACGAGGAGGAGAACGCCTAGCAAACTGACCACCTGCACTCTTTCCAGCCCAACCACCAGAACCACGACCACCAGAAACAACCCTCGCACCTGTACGAGCTCGAAACCCGAACATCTGTCTGTCCAGGCCTGCACCGGTCTGACCGGTGCCCCACACCGTCTGACCGGTGTGAACCGGACAAAGAAACACCACCTGCAGCCTTCTTCTCTCCCCAAGCCCGAACTGTCCTCACGATCGCCTTGCCCCTGGGCATCTGCATACGAGGCTCAAGTACACCATCGGAAGGGTGGTACTTGTCCTTGTTTGCCCACTCCTTCCTCATTCTCTCCTCTCGCTTCCTCTTGAAGCAAAACTCCTCCTTATGGCCATCTCTCCCACAATAGCCACAATGGAACCTCACAAGCTTAGGCTTTGGCTTAGGATGTGGCTGCTCACTCGGTTTCTCTCCACTCAAACCCTCCACCGGTTTCTCACCACTTGCCTTCTCACTCTCCTTCCCAAAGAACACTTTCCCCGAAGTGCTCACAAACTTGATAGGCTTTTGTAGGTCATTTGTGGGTGTAGGAAACACGGGTGGAGCTGGGGTTGTGTCTAGCCGATTCCTTCGATGGTTAGGTTTTGGTGGGAACTCATTCTTGTGGTGGGTTTTTGGTGGCTCCGGGATATTCTCTCCACTTCCCTCACCAACCTTGTTTGCTACAAGCCCCTCACCATCTTGCCTCTTAAAGGCCTCGATCATCATCCTCAACTGAGGCTCGTGATCGGACAACCACCCCATCAACTTCCTCAAATCATCATTCTCATCCCGCAAACGGTCAACATAATGTGCAAGCTCCAAATTTTTCAATGCATGCATTTCACGGTAGAGCAAGATGTAGGCATGGGTTCCTTCAATTTAGCCTCGAGCGAACTAGTGTAAGCATGCATCTCATCAATCTTAGCATGCAAAACGGGGCATGAAGTGCAAGCACCTAGCAAGGCAGTCTAGACTTAAGCTCGCCCACCTCAACCCTAAGCACATCTAGTTCCTCACACTTGGAGGCATGCTTCTCCTTAAACAAAGCAAGATCGGCAAGGAATATGGAGCAATCGAGCACAATCATTCTCATCGAAACAACAGGGCTAGCCTTAAGCGAATCAATCTCAAGCTTGCTATCAAGCACCCGTGTCTCTAGCTCGGCCCACTCTAGTCCTAGCATCCTCGAGTGAAGCCCTAAGCTCTTTCCTCATTTTCTTGGCCTCTCTAAGCATGTCATCATGGTTATCAAGCAAAGAGCCAAGCCTCTCATTCTCCCCGGCGCAAGAAGGGAAGCTCATCACGCACCTCGTCGTCGGACTCGCAGTCCGAGTCGCTCCGTGTGCTCTTCTTGCCGCCGGAGCTCGGCGCGCCATGGTGCGAAGCCATCTCTCGCGAAACGGCTCGGCCCCGCTCGTGGTTCTTGGACGACTTCTTGCTCTTGCGGCGATCTCCCTCGTCTTCACCGCCGCTCGAGCTCGAGGTGGAGTACGCGGAACTGGAGTCGACGTCGCTCGCTCCAACCATCGCTCGGGCCTTGCCTCGGCCCTCCTTCTTCCTCGATCGCCGCTCGTCCTTGTACTTGTTCTTGTGCTTGCTCTTGTGGTCGCGCCTCGAACGGTACTTGCCATCGTTCATCCTCGGCTTGTGCTTGTAGCTGTCCTTGCTCTCGGCCTTCTCCGGGCAATCGGCGACGAAGTGTCCCGGCTTGCCGCACTGGAAGCAGGTCCTCGTGTTCCTCCTCATGTTCACGCGGTTCTCGTGCAGCCTCTCGAACCGCCTCGTCAACAGCGCCAGCTCGTCCTCTCCAAGGTCATCAAACTCCTCATCTGGCATAGACATCAAAGAGGAAAACGAGAACATCCTGGTGGATGGGTTAGAGTTAGTCTTTCCTTTGGAACCACCAACGAGGGCAAGACTATGGGAATCAGTCGTTCCCTCGAGCTTGGCAGTCATGCCCCTATCCACCTCAGCCGACTTGAGCTTCGAGAACAGCTCGTTCACCGTCAGAGTATCATACCTCTCCGACTCGACTATGGCCTCGAACTTTCCGCCCCATATCGTACGATCCAAAGAGTGTAAGAGCTTGACCGCTCTATCATGATCATCGTACGGGAGCACGTCCACATTGGCCCTCATGTTGTTCACCACCACCGTGAACCTCTCGAAACAAGGCATCGATGGACTCACCGGGGGAGATGAGTGAAGTTCTCGTACTCTCTCCGGTAGGTCGCATACAACCGTGCCCGAACACCGGGCGTTCCCAACATGAGCCTCCTTCAACACCGCCCAAATCCTACAAGCCAAGTGCTCGGTGTGCACCCGATCGAACTCGGTCGACACAAAGCACGAAACAAGTAGTCGACCGCCTTATTGTTGGCGTCGAATGCGTCCCCTCGACCCCGGAGCAAGGAAATCCATCGGCCGGACATAGCCCTGTGTCCACCGTGACATCCCAAAGCAAACTCGACCCTTTCCGCGGAGGAACGCACCCATCCGCTTGCTCCACATCCGGTAGTTCTTGCCATCGAAGTGTGGAGGACCCGAACCCCGTTCTCGGTATGCCATCCTTGGATCTTAGACTCGGTTAGAGTCAACAAAGACCCGAACCGGCTCGATACCACTTGAAGGACCGATACGGCGAACCGCAGAGGGGGGGGAGTGAATGGGAGCCGATAAAAATTCTTCTCGAAGGAGATGAAAACTCCAACAAGACGAACACGGCTTCCAACACACGTCTCCGACTCACTACCCAAGTTGGCCAAGCCCACGTAGCCACTGGAGTGCCACTGGACCTAGGAACCAACACACACAGCCTTCCGACTCGAGAACGCAACGGAAAAACAAACCCCGAGCCTACAGGACCCACACCGGTCGGACGGTGAGCACCACCGGTCGGACCGGTCCCCGCCGGTGAAACCGAGCAACTTTCACTAAGTGGCTCTACACGGTCGACGGGGACCGGTGAGACACACCGGTCGGACCGATGGCGACCGAAAGCCCCCAAGGCACCAAACAGCCAACCGACCACCAAACGGACCCAAACTCGAAACAAGAAGCACCACGGGACAACAAAGAACACACCAAGACGCTCACCCGAGCGAAAACCCACAAGGGCCTACACCGGTCGGGACCGGCCAAGAGCACCGGCCGACCGGTGTGGCTCCGGGCGCTCGGGATGAACAAAGACCCGCGGGTCAACTCCCCCAAATCCAAGTCTCAATCTCCCGAATCGCTCCACGGACTTGAACAAGACTTTGGGGATATCAGGAACACCTCATGAGGAGTCCATAGCCAAGTTTAATCCCACCAAATCTCGTCCAAAAAGGAGGAATCGAAGAAATCCCGCCGAAAGCACTTTCAACCCAAGAACTCAAGAAACCCCAAATTCGAGCAACTTTTCTCACTGATTTGGGAGGGGAATCACAGCCCAAAGAACCACGAAGGGTTCCCACAAATTTCCCCCACCGAATCACCAAGAGAAAAGCCCCAAAAACACTCCAAAGAGATCACCGGGAGAGGGCTCCGAAAATCACCACCAAAAACAACCAGGGAAAACACATTCAAACCTTGAGGAATCACGCCGAATCATCTATACATGAAACAAGGATTCGTACAAGGTCTATCAAGCCGCCCGATCATCCATCCCTCTCTACAAGATCTCTCCGTGAAGCTCTCTTGCTAGTCCTAAGGAAAACCTAGAGAAAATAGGTGGAAAATAGGAAAACTAATGAGCTAGGGTTCCAAGAGTTGGCTGCCATCCTCTCACCTCTTGGGTTATATGGAGGCAACCGAAAATCTAAAATGCCCTTCTCTAACAACTAGGGATACAAGCCCCTCAAGGGCGGATTTGGAATTCTTGATGTCTTCACCATCGGACGGATGCCCGGCGACCGCACCCTGCGTAGCCTCGACGCAAGCCATGCGATCCCGACGCGTGTCCTCCGCTTCGAAGATTCCGGACCGCGTCGCCGCACACCGGTCGACCGGTGCTCCTCACCGGCCGACGGACGGCCCCCACCGGCCGGACCGGCCGGACCCACCGGTCGGACCGGCTCGGTGCCGCCTGCACCTCCGTCTTCGGTTCTCCGGTCTTGGCTTTGTGGATCAACCAAGGAACCCGGTGGTTTTCTCGGTGAACCACCGAAACCCCGCGAACTCGGTGTAGCCTCCGCCAATCTCCACTCATGACTTGGCTCCCACGTAGTCCCGGCTCGACCTTGGTTTTGAGGCTCAACCAAGAAACCGTCCACGACTTCATCTTGCTCGTTCATGCCACCATGCGGTCCGCACTTGACCCCGCCGGCCACCGGGTCCCTCGAACGAAGCCTACTTGTCTTCTCCACACCTGGAGGCCTCACCGGCGACGACCTTTCGCGCTTGTTCTTCACCTGCACCTACACGAGTCAAGCCGCAACCTGCACCTGCAATACTTAGCCAAGAATCAGTCCACACAACGTTGTCAATCACTCATCACACAAGGAAGCGACCATCCACCGGTCCTCGAACCACACATGGTCCTCAGACTTAAAAACCGAAGTTGACTTTGTGATGCGACTTGAAAACCGAAGTCGACTTTGTGCCGCGTGGAGCGGACTTTGAGATGCGACTTGAAAACCGAAGTCAACTTTAGTTGCCGCACGAAGCGGACTTTGATATGCGACTTTGGAAGTCGACTTTGCACCATATGGGGTGGACTTAAGATGCAAAAAACGAAAAGCACTTTTCAGAAAGCCAAAGCGAATGAAAAATCAGAGAAAACGAGTAGTTTTGCCGCCGGAGCGGGCTTAAGATTGCGACCGAAGTCGGCTGGTGCCACCGGAGTGGGCTTGGGTGCGACCGTTAGCGTCGACTTGTGCCACCGGAGTGGGTTTGTGCCACCGGAGTGGGCTTGGGTGCGACCGTTAGCGTCAACTTGTGCCACCGGAGTGAGCTTAAGTACCTGAGCCATGGATTTCAGACCCAAGGTACATTGCCGCCAGAGCGGGTTTGAAGGTGCGACCAAAGTCGACTTGTGTATCTGGGCCATGGATTTCAGACCCAAGGTACGGGTGCCACCGTAGTGGACTTGAAGGTGCGACCGGAGTCGACTTGTGTACCTGGGCCATGGATTTTAGACCCAAGGTACGGAGCGCGAGTACTTAGGGTACTTGGACCCATGGTACAGAGCGTGAAGACCACGTGCAGCTAGGTTCCATCGTCGCCAGGACCCGAGGGCCACTTACAGCTAGGTTCCATCGAAGCTTACACACGTAGTATGCCACCGAAGTAGGTGAAGATGCGACCGGAGTCGACTTTAAGTTGACGCACGGAGCGGACTTTAGAATGCGACTTTAGAAGTCGACTTTAGATTGCCGCGTGTAGCGGACTTTAGAAGCTGCCTCCTAGGGATAGCCACCGAGTTGATGAAGTGGACTCGTGGTGACTTGATTGATATACCCCAAGAGTAGTCAGCAGAGTGTAGCTCCCGTGAAAACCCGCCGAGAAGCGTACACAAATGAGTAGTCGGCAAGTAGTCCTACATGATGAGGAGAACAAGCCAAGAAAAAGAAAAACAGTAATCATTTAAACAAATGACTTAGTTGTTGCTGCTTGGGCAGACTGTTGATGAAGCCGTGGCGGTCGGCGGTGGAGCCGCGACGGTTGTTGCTGAAGTTGACTAGTCAGAGTTGATTCCGACTAGATGTTGGGGGCGTGACTGCCGTTCTCGACTAGTTTGGAAAACTAGTCGAGATGAATGGTCGACGCGATGCGACCGAAAGACGACGTCGTGGCGGCGCGTGGCGTACTCGAAGTAGAGTCAGTGTTGCCGCGAGACGAAGTCGCGACGCACGGAGTAGTCGACGACGAGCCGCGTGACGAGCCGCGCGACGTGCCGAGGCACCCGGACACGCGGTGTAGGCGAAGTAGTCGACGACGAGCGGCACGACGAGACGCGCGACGTGCCGAGGCACCCCGGACGCGCGGCGTAGGCGAAGTAGTCGACGACAAGCCGCGTGACGAGCCGCACGACGTGTCGAGGCACCGGACGCGCGGCGTAGGCGAAGTAGTCGACGACGAGCCGCGCGATGTGCCGAGGCACCCGAACACGCGGCGTAGGTGCAGTAGTCGACGACGAACGGCGTGATGAGCCACGTGACGTGTCGAGGCACCCGGACGCGCGGCGTAGGCGAATTAGTCGACGACGAGCCGCATGACGAGCCGCGCGACGTGCCAAGGCACCCGGACGCGCGGCGTAGACGAAGTAGTCGACGATGAGCCGCGCGACGTGCTAAGGCACCCGGACGCGCGGCGTAGGCGAAGTAGTCGGCGACGAGCCGCGTGACGAGCCACGCGACGTGTCGGGGCACCCGGACGCGTGACGTATTCAAAGTAGTCGACGACGAGCCGCGTGACGAGCCACGCGACGTGCAGAGGCACCTGGACGCGCGGCGTAGAAGTAGTCGACGACGAGCCGAGCGACGTGCCTAGGCACCCGGACGCGCGGCGTAGGCGAAGTAGTCGATGACGACCCTGCTCAAGGCGAAGTAGTCGACGACGAGCCGCTTGACGAGCCGCGCGACGTGCCGAGGCACCCGGACGCGCGGTGTAGGTGAAGTAGTCGACGACGAGCCTGTGCGAGGCGAAGGAGTCGACAATGAGCCGCGCGACGAGCCACGCGACGAGCCGCGTGACGTGCCGAAGCCACCGAACGTGCAGCGCAGTCGAAGTAGTCGACGACGAGACGCGCGACGTGTCGAGGCACCCGGACGCACGGCGGAGGCGAAGTAGTCGACGACGAGCCGCATGACGAGCCGTGCGACGTGCTGAGGCACCCGGACGTGCGGCGTAGGTGAAGTATTCGACGATGAGCCGCGCGACGTGCCGAAGCAACCAGACGCCAGACGCGCGGCGTAGTCGAAGTAGTCGGCGACGAGCCTCTTGACGAGCCGCGCGACGTGCCGAGGCACCCGGACGCGCGGCATAGGCGAAGTAGTCGACGACGAGCCTGCGCGAGGCGAAGTAATCGACGATGAGCCGCGCGACGAGCCGCGTGACGTGCCGAAGCAACCGGACGTGAGGCGTAGTCGAAGTAGTCGACGACGAGCCGCGCGACGTGCCGAGGCACCCGACGCGCGCCGTAGGCGAAGTAGTCGACGACGAGCTCGCGCGAGGCGAAGTAGTCGACGATGAGCCACGCGACGAGCCGCGCGATGTGCCGAGGCACTCGGACGCGCGGCGGAGGCGAAGTAGTCGACGACGAGCGGTGCGACGAGCCGCGCGACATGCCGAGGCACCTGGACGCGCGACGTAGTCGAAGGAACCGGATGCGCAGCGTAGGAAAATTGATTCCGCTTTGACAGGAGCAAGGCGACTTGCTTCAATGGATCTCGGCGAGTCGACGAGTAGATTGATCTTGTTGACGAGGGTCCTTCGAATTCGCCCGGTGGTGATGATCACCCCTACCTGGTGTGCCAGCTGTCGGTGTTTTAGACCGGCAAACCTACCAAGGGGGTACCCGAGGTAGTAGATTGTGCGGTGAGGATCATGATCGGGAAACCGAGAACTCGAAGGTATGCGCAAGGACACGGGACACAAGATTTATACAGGTTCGGGTTGCCAAGGTAGAGAACCCTACGTCCTGTTTGGGGGATCAAGTATGGCGCCCTGCGCTTGGTGTTGATTAGATCAGGTGCCCAGCTAGGTACCCGACCCTCCTTTATATAGTCCAGGGGGCGGGTTCCTAGTCAGTTACAAGGCAGGAGTCATAGTAGGATTACACGGAACGAGTCCTAGTAGGATTACAGGGGAATTCTAATAGGAGTCCGTCTTCATCCTTCCTCGTATGGGTACCCGGGGAGTATGCCCGACAGGGAGTTCCGAAGTAGGCCACTTGAAGTCTTTGCGGCGTATTTTGGCGCGACACAGAGTCATCTTCGTCCGAGAAAGAGCTTCATCCACGAAGGAGGTGTATTCCAACAGGTCAATCCTCGTTGAGTACGGCTTCGCATATTTCGTCGATCAGCCAAAGCGCCACCGTGTCAATTATGCCCAGTGCCATCTGGCGTAGTTCTTCGTCAGAGGGCATGCGTCCTACTCCGAAGATAGGATCACAGTCAGGCGCGCGAGCATTCACATCTGCTCGGTCTACACAACCGCGATGCCATCTGACGAAGCGTCGGGAATCAGATACACATATTCAGGAGGCCCTATAACACCCTCCTCAACTGGCTCCGGTTTGGGAACCACCCCTTCGTCTACGAAGGGGTCTATCAAGCTACGTTTCGCCGCCCGACAGGCGGTGCGTTCCTTAAGAATCGCCTCACGACGCGCCAGATCCTTAGAAAATTCCGCAAAGAAACGTTTGGCGGACTCATTTCGGATTTGGTAGCGCCGCGCGTAGTACGTCAAAAACTCAGAATATGACACGCCCGGATGGTGGATGCTAAACTTCGTCCATACGTTAGGGGCAACAAAAAACGAGTTCAATGACAAGGGCGGGTCGCTCGCACCTTCGGTCTCTGCGCAGGCACCACCGAGGGAACCTGCGCAGAGGCACCCCGCATTAGTGTTTGGTACAACCACAGAGGCAAAAAATACTTTAGTCCAACTAAACTCTAGTTCTAGACCCCTCAGATCTCAGCTTCAGCTGCGGCGGACGGCGGGGGCTCAGTCTCAGCATCGCCTGCACCTTCGGGGTGAGCTTCACGTGCTGGGGAGCTGACAGCGAGCAGCGCGGCTTCAAGCTCGGCCACGTGCGCCGCGTCGTCGACGTCACCGCCAGTTGGCCCGCGGGCAGTCTTGGCCGCCTCCTCAACCGGTGCGTGAACGACATTTTCAGCGTCCACAGCAGGGGCTTCGGGGGGGGTGTTAGCTGCGAGCGTGGCATGTTCAGCCCCCGAGGCATCTTCCGTTTCGTGGGCGGGGTCCCTCTCTGTAGGGGCGGCGCATACATCATGTCATCATACGCGGCCTCGGCGCGTTGTCCCGTCAAACCTTCGGCTCCGTGGTCGGAGCCGCACCCCGTCTCAGCACCACTGCCCTCTGCGTTATCGACAGCCACACTTTCGGCAACAGTACCTTCGGCGGTGATCAACGGGATCCCGGTCATCTCGATCTAGTTGCCCTCCTCCATGAACAAAGGCTGGGGGAGTGCACCACCATGGCGCGACCGAAGACACGCTGCGACCTACGCTTGCAAACGGGGCCCTATCTACACGATGGAAAAAAGGCACGAATGCGTCGATGTAAATCGAGGACAATTAAATGTGTCGGTACAGAAGTGCAAATCGCTTCGTCGTACCTGAGCGCTTAAGCGAACAGACTCATCGAGGGTAAGGCAGGATCCACGTTCGGCGAAGAAGGTGTTCATGAAGTTCTTGGCAAGGTTCTTGGCAAGCACGGGGAGTTTAGACATGTCCAGCTCCACGTCGGTTGGCCAACCGAACTCATCTTTCGTCAAGCGCCGGAGATCACCCTTGCTGATGGTCTTTTCCGACGAAGGGCGGTCGGCTGGAACAAAAGACCACAAGGAGTAGGCTAGCGTGCGGACCCCAACCGCAGCTCTAAGCTCGCCGAACATCTTGGTGTTCATGGTGATGAGATCGAAGCAGGCGCTCACCCATTCATAAAAGGACCCGATGGTGCAGTGGGGGAACGAAGTTGGCGGGGCGTCAAGGTTGCACTGCGCCAGCAGTTCCAGCACCTCGGAACGCAGCACCTCAGTGCTTCGTATATGTTCTGTGCGGTACTGCTCCAGGACGCCACCCAATCGGCCGGCCTCGTTCTTCGCGTCGGTCAACTCAGCGTCTTTGTTGCGAAGTTGGACGCTCAAGTCCTCTTTAGCGCTGGCCAGCCTCTCCACATCCAGGCGAAGCGTCTCAAGGGCGGCCCGGGAGGTCTTGCTTTCATTTTCTTTCTCCTACTGATGTCGGCTTCGGTTTTGTTTCGGGAACAGCAGCTTTTCAAGCTCGGTCACCCGTTTCTGCAGCGACGCGGTTGCGGCAGCCGACGATTCCTTCGCTTCCTCATCCTCCCGCTCCGGTGTTCGTGCAAGGCAGCGTGATGCCACAAAATTTTTTAGTGCCAAATCGCCACACGCGGTTATCAGGTCTTTGGAGCTAAAGCCGCTGAAGTATTCCTCCTCGTGGGGGATCGCGAAGCTCGACCCTGCTTCTTCCAAGAATTTGCGCTCATGCCCGCCACTCATCAGTCCCAAAACGCGAATTTGCTTCCCACCAATCCGCTTCGTCTCGGCGGGGATTTGAAGATGGGTAGCAGCAGCTTGAGGCTCCTCTGGTGTTACACGGTAGTTGCTGCTTTCGGGGTTCTCCTCCTCCACCGCCTCCTCCTCTTCAGCTTCAGTGACGAAGCAATCTTTTTCGCCACCCGTTGCCGAAGGCGAAGCGGACTGACCGGTATTTTCAGTTGAAGAGCTTGATGAGCTAGTGGAAGCTGAACTAGTTTTGCCTTCGTCGCAAGGGGCTTCGTCACCGAGGTGTGGGGGGCTTCGGCCACGAGGCGCTTCGCCAACTGAGGACACAATGCGAACATCACTCACCTCGTCGCTGTCCTTCTCCTTTGGGCTCAGCGGCACAAGCAGTGGTCCGCCGGCTTTTTCTCCACTTCCTCCCGAAGGGGCAGCTGAGCGCAAGGGCACAGCGGCGATTACGGTCCCCACAGTGCCGGTCTCAACAACACAGGTTCTTTTGGCCAGCGGGGGTGAGCTCGTCGGACGGGCGCCGCGTTTCTTTCGGGCTTTCCCTTCGATCGCAGCGGTGGCAGCAGTGGCGAGGCAGTTTTCTTACTAGTCTTCTTCGACGGCGCGCCTCTGGCGCGTGGTGACGTCGCAGTCTCGCCCGCATCCACTTCGGCGGCGGCGAGTGCTGCAGCTTTCCTCTCGGCCGCCTCGCGGTGCTTGGCGAAGCCGAGTCGTTCTGGCGCGGTGAACTTGAAAAACTCGAACACGCGATTTGTTCAAGATCCATTCAGCTCCGCCACCGTGTCCTTGTACTCCTTCGGTGATACAGGGCCAAGGATAAAATCACCATGATCCTCCACTTTTCTCTTCTTCAACTCTGCGAATCAACAAGTAGAAGTAAGCGTCAGGCAAAGCCGAGGCGACATGCGAAGTTTACATCGATTCGAAGGGTCAGAGGAGGACGCGAAAACTCACGCGCCAAGGTGAAGCCGAAAACCTTCGTCCAGTCAGGGCACGGGATGCCGCCGATGTCAGCAGCCCAGGCGTCTTCGGCCACTGCCCACCCATCGAGAAGCGGGCACACGAGAATGTTGTGGTACTCTTCGACGATGTCGCGGGTGCTGTATTTACGGGCAAACCAGCGAAGCATCATGATGAACTCATCCCCTTCGGGACAAGACGGATTTTTTGTGTATGATCGTGGAGGGGAGGTAGCTCCTTCGTAAACAGCGGATGCGGCTCCCCCGGGACGAGTGGAATCACGGTGTGGTACAACTAGTGTTGTTGCCAATCCGAAGGCCACTTGTTCCGATATGCGGTCACGGGGCTGACAACTCCGATTTTGTACGAGAAGTTCAGGCGGCCAAACTGGCAGTCCTTCTCCACGGTGTTGTCCCCCTCCTCTTCGTAGACGGTGCGACGTTGGTGGTGGACCTGGTGCGCCGAAGCAAAACCCTCGGCGGAAGGTTTGATCTTCGTGGTACGACAAATCCACATATACACCGAGAGGCGCAGGATGGCGTTGGGGGTAAGTTGATGCAGATAGATGTCGAAGTAGCGGAGGATGTCGACGACGACTGGTGAAGAGGGAACCGAAGCCCAGCGAACAGCAGATCCTGAAAGATCACAACTTCGTTTTCCTAGGGCTTTGGCACGGTCTCCCTCCTTGGAGCCCTCGCCGTCCCGACCATGCGGTTCTTCTGAAGGGAGGATATATCGCCCCCATCTATCATGCTCCGCCCGAAGGTGTACGTCTTTGGAATCTCCTTCGCGACAGCATCACGCCTCCGCTTCGGGGCCATGACCACAGACTATTGCGAACGAAAGGAAGACAGGTAGGTGAAGGGAGTCTTACAGTGGGACCGCGGGGGTGCAAGCCTCTCGTATGTCGATCGTAGCAGCGGGGTGGGGCAACCCAAGGGTCAGGCCCCCTTTTATAGTGCACCACGCCCGGTAATCTCACGCCTAACGCGCGTTTTTACCTTTTTACCCTAACACACGAATCTCTCAACAGTCATTTCATTAGGGGTACCGCGCGTCTTTCTCACAGGTAAAGAGCGGTGTGGGCCGTCCGTGGGAGTTTCGAAGCCCATTTTCGCCATCTGAAGAGTTGTTCGTAAGCTCGGCCCATCTAAGGAGCGGGACGGCCCTCACTAACGAGGGGCTACTATTGGGGAATATGACCTTCGGAAGCGTCCAGCCACGGCCGGCGCGGACTGCCAACTTCGTGCCATGTGTACGAAGTGGTCGTGTGTGTGCAATGATGATTTAATGAGAATGTTGACGTTACTTGAAGCGTGTGTGTGTTGTTTTGGAGGTGCTAATTTGCCTGCGGTCGGTTCGGAGCTGCAGAGCTTCGGCGCCGAAGGTGCGGACTGGTCGAAATCCCGTTTATCAGAAAGCGCTCTGGCGCCGGACGGGAACGGGTCGCGTGGAGTGCCGCGGAGGCCTTTCATGGACGCAGTGGCGTGGTGGGTCGTTTTGGCGCTGAAGGCGCGGCGCGTGGGGTGGCCCTGGCTCTGTCGGAAGAGCACCGCTACACGTAAGCGCGCCGGACGTGTAAAGGTCGCCGTACGAAAGAGAGACAAAAGGTGCCGCGTGTAAAGGATGCTCGACCGTGCGAAGACATGCTGGACGCCCGTACGAAGCGGGGAGTTACTGTTATGCCCTTCAAAAGCGTGTAAAGCCGTTTGTCAGGAACGGAAAAGGTGTAATTGGGTTGTTTGATCATCCCCAGGGCTTCCTATAATAGAGGTTCCCTTGTAACTGAACGGACACACATTAATGAGAAGAGAGCTCCGAAGGCTCTGGTTCAATTTCGTAGCTTTCGGTTCTGTTTGTTTCGTTTTCTTTCGTAGCACGAGGCAGTAATTGTAGTAGTAGAAGTAGAAGTAATCCAGTCTAACATAGGGTGGCTTGCTTAGTGAAGGTAGAGTTAGTCAGTGAGCATTCCCTTCGTCTCCGAGGGGGCCTTCGGCCGTGGTCCCTTCGGAGGAGGGTGGAAAAGTCAGGGGGCTGTTGTGTCGGCGTCCACCTTCAGGCCCGATTTCCACCAACATCATCTTCTTTGCGCACAACCAATTTTCTCAGCCTGCCTGTGACTTCTTTGCTATATACTCCCACCATTCCAAATTACTTGTCATTTTGGTTTTTTTAATATATTTCTTTTATTATATCTACAACAACAACTTAGCCTTTTGTCCCAAGCAAGTCGGGGTAGGCCTTTTATTATATCTAGACATAAATATATATATCTAGGTGCATAACAAATGAAATGTGTCTGGAAAAGTCAAAATGACAAGTATTTTGAAACGGAGGAAGTACCAACCTGTTCGATCGGTCAATGGCTGATGCTAATTTGGTTTGAGAAAAGTACCATTGATTGACTGGTGTAGAGAAAAATACTCCTATCTGATTTCTCATATCCTTCAAACCATACTGTCTGAACCTCTTCCATACAGTATGTATTTACCCTGTTATGGACCAGAAGATTATACTTTGGCAAACTAAAGCTATGACATGTCCCACAGACCCACACAATACTAAGCAAGCTTAAACTTCTAACACCATGAATAGTCACCGATAAGTATGACACTAGCACAGGTCACCACTTGAAGTGCTGAACTGCAGTTACCTATGGAGCATGGACTATGGTCAAATCCCTAAGCAAGATATCCATGGCTCTGCTCTGGAATGAACCTGACCCACCATGGAAAGTCATATAACTCAATAAATGAGATCTGCATCTACAAAAGATCTCAATTTCCTGGGAGAATAGATAGTTAATTAGGAAGCCAACCATTGATCTACGTAGAGTTCAGCAAATACAAAATAAAAGCCAGTCTATAATGTTGTTCAGGATATCAGATGGGCACAAAACCATTCAACACAATAGACAAGGTAGATGAGTTAAAACTTCTATGGACTCTGTACACATCAAGCCGCAACAATTCATGTGAACGGTTGCCAATGCGGAGCAATCCACTACAGCAGCTTATATTATCAAATTTGCCAGAAGTGATAATGAGTTCGACACGAAAATGTCCTGCACAGCGCTAAGGATAACTTTTTTGCTTGCTTGCCATTTCATAACAAAAATCTTCACAGCAGACAACCTTCGCAATGTCAGATTTTGGAGATTGCAGATAAACTTAGTATGGATGAACTGGAAATCAAAGAATGACTACCAGCAACTGGTGGATATATCAAAGCATAGCTCCCTTAATGGTTCCGTTTCTGAGGCTTCCAGGTAAATTAAAAAAAAAGTAGCAGAAAAAAAAATTCTGGAAAACAATGATCGCTAGTTGGTGGCATATTTGGAAGATACAGCAATGTATCGAATTGACCACCTCACCACCTCCAGGCTGCTCTGGTTTTCCTAGCCCCACCTCCCTGTTGTACCCTATGGTTATTCACTTAGGGGCTGCTTGATTGGCAGCCATGGAATGTCACGCCATGGTGTGGCTCGCCACAGGGTCTTCGTTATATTGCTTTGCTTGTGGCAGATATTGATCATTGTGTAAACTGGAGTAGTTACTTCATACTAGTAAGCAAAGGTGTGCTTTTTCCAAAGTTGATCTACACACCTAATTCGAGGAGGAAAAATGGAAAATGGAGTAACAAACTAGATGAATTTGACAACACTTATTGACATTATTCCAACCTTCTCAGCTCGTTTGAGGAGGAGATGATTCACAATTCACATGTACTAGTTTGTATTACTATGGCCACCACCCAATGCAAAGCTGTTAAAGAGAAAACAAATGGTACAAATCACCTCGTCTATCGAATTGGATTTTTGCTCTGCTACATGACCCTGGGATCCGTCCCGAACCGCCAGATGTAGACCATCTCGTCCCAGCCGGTGCTGGCGAGCAACCCGTCAACGAGCACGCTCATGTCGATGCCGGCGACGAACTCAGTGTGGTGGTTGTACCTGGCGAGCAGCGCGTCCTCGGCACGGTAGTCCCACATGCAGACGGTCATGTCGTAGGAGCAGGACATGAGCATGCCCTGGCGATGCGGCGAGAAGCGGACGCGCTTGACGGCGTAGCCGTGCCCGGCGAGCTGCGTGATGGGCGCCCGCGGCGCGCGCACGTCCCAGATGCGGATGGACTTGTCGACGGAGGCGGTGGCGAGGATGGAAGGGTCGTACTTGTCCCAGTCGAGCGAGAGCACCTCGTGGTCGTGCGCGGGGATGACGAGCGTGGGTGCCGGGTCGCGCACGTCCCAGACCCGCGCGGTGCGGTCGCCGGAGGCGGAGGCGAAGACGTCCGGGTGGCGCGCTGACCAGGCGGCGGCGTAAACGCAGTACTCGTGGCCGCGGAAGGTGCGGACGGAGGCCGGGCGGTCGGGGGACCAGAGCTTGAGCGTGTCGTCCCAGGACGCGGAGACGAAGGCGTCCCGGCGGACGGGGTTCCAGTCGAGGCCGTGGACCTCGCGCGCGTGCTCCCGGAGGAGGCGCACGGGGTTCTGCGCCGGCGGGAGGGCGGCGTCGAAGAGGCGCACGGAGCCGTCCCCGGACGCGGCGGCGCAGAGGGACTCGTGGGACTCGGACCAGGCGCAGTCGAAGAGCGCGTCGGAGGTCGGGAAGGAGAAGATTGGGGTCGGGGCGGCGCCGGGCCCCGGGCCCCCGCCGGCGAGGTCGAGGACGATGAGGTGGCCGTTGCCGACGAGGCCGAAGTGCTGCGACGCCGCCGCGAGGAGGCGGTTCTCGTGGAACGGGCTGAAGCGGACGGAGAAGCCCGGCGCCGGGGCCTTGAACGCCGGCATGGCGGCAGTGGGTGGGTGGGTGGATCGGCCGGCGGATCGGGGAAGGCCGGAAGGGGGGACTCGGGTAAGACTTGATTTTTCCTTTTTTTTCTTTTTCGTTAAATCGCTGTGCCTGGTGCGGGCTCCTTGGCACACAAACCGAGAGTAATAGGATCGTAGGGCAGTCGCAATGGGGAATTTATTGTGGTTTCTATGTGCATTAAATTTTGTTGACAACTCATCTTTTTGCTGATGTGTCAAAGGAATTAAAGAATAGAGAGAGCAAAAACCATAGAAACCATTTCTCCCTCAGGAAACGGCGTCTACCCTGGTACCGATGCGCGTAGAAACGAGTCCCGCCGCACTAGGAGAAACGGCGAGCTTTCCAAGATGCCGAGCGGATCCCGTACCGCCGTCCCTCCCTGCGCGCGCTCCGCCCTCCCTCCCCGCGCGCTCCTTCCCGCGCTCGCTCCCGCGTCGGCCCCAAATCCTCCCGCCACCGCGCGGTCTCCCTTCCGCGGCCTTCTCTGCAGCCATCGTCTGCCGCCACAAACCCTAACCAACAGCCCCCAAATCCAATCCATCGAGCACAAATCCATCCGCGTCGCCCACTTTCGTGCCGGCGCCGGGCTCATCCGCCCGCGCCGCGCCCTCATCCGCCCACGCCGCGCCCGCGGACCCCGCCGAGCCCGACGTCGGCATCTCCAGCTTCGCCTCCTCCGTCCCGGGCTTCCGCGGCGCGCTCAAGCTCCCCCGCCGTCGACGAGGTCTCCGTCTCCCGGGCTTCCTTCGATCTCCCCGACGTCGACGAGGTATCCCTGTCCCCCAAGCTCCCCCGCCGTAGCCCTATCGGGGCATCCCTGAGGCTCTGACCTCGCTTCGTCTTGCCTGGTGTCCACAAGATTTACAGAGTGGAGATACTCCGGTGTGGATTTCCAGCAGCGCCTGCGACCATGAATCCACTGGCGATGCAGGCCTGGGCAAGCTTCCACCGCCCCTACTGATGGATCCACTCCGACTCCAACCACCCAGGCTGCAACATCATCTCCACCACTTCCAAGCCTTCAATCCGCCGGTTTTCCTGCGTGGTGGACTAGTTCCTCTCCGAAGGGTTCCAATGGAGGGTATGTTTACTTTGATTTTGTTAGGGTGTTTTGTTTCTGCAAAATTGTGCTGATCTATTCGACATTGAATCATTGTGCCATTGTTTTAATAGATTAAATTGTGACTGGCGTGTTATTTTAATATCTGCACCTTCGTCTTGGTTTAACGTAGCCATGGGAATTAGGCACCACTGGCTGGACAAGAACATGCAGAAGCGTAGTATCAAGATATTCCCTAACAGCAGCGGTCTTTGGGTTAACCAATGGGTGTATAGGATCAAATCTTGACAGAGCTTTGTGACAAAAAAAATATCCTTCTATCACCTTGCATCAACTGATTTCTTTTCAGCCTTGGTGACAATGGTTAGCTCGGAGCATGATTACTGAACCTTCTGCAGAAAACAAAAAAGGGATTGTTTCTCCTCTGAACCTTCTGCAGTCAATCATTCCTCTGAACCCAATTGGGAGAGGAGCCAACACCTGCATATAGGTCGAAAGGAAAATAACAGTTATATTTTATACTAGCACACCGATCAGTTACATAAGAGTAACTTTAATTTCATATAAAATGAAATGATATTCTAATATACTACATTTTTCTAGCTTTTCAGCTACTACATCAACAGAGCAGTTACTGACAAAACAAGTGTAGTGGTAACATGCCCCCTCCACCCCCCGAACATAGCTTAAGGGTTTTAAAATTGTTGTACTAGAAAGGGATGGGTTACTTCACTTGTCAGCCTTATGAACTACTTTGCCTTAATTGCTATATGGGCCTTGCTATAGTTTGCTTAAGCAGGTAGCAGCAGAGAAAATGTAGAGTTCACCTTAATGTCACCCGCGGACCTACACTTGCAAAGTTTTATTTGCCTCCGATACTAAATAATTTGTATTCAGTTTGCTACATAAGTTCTAACAATTTGGTGCACCTGATGAGGTGCATTTCCTGCCTCCTAGAAAAACAATTCATGAGTTTAGCGTTTTGGGCATGCAAAGTGAACAGAGTAAGTTCTTCCAAAGCTAAGTCCAAAGAACTAGTACGTTACAGCTCAAAGTCCTTCATCAACATTTGGATAACCTATCCTACATGCTATAACATCCATGTCTGCCTTTGGCCGTATGCATAAACACTACAGTTTTATATATAAAAAACACTACAGTATAGTGTACAGCAGTACTCTTCAGTCATCGACTACCCTCTTTCGTTCGCTAGCACTCTAGCAGTAACCAACAACCAGTAACAGTTCACTGTCTCCTCTGAACCTTTTCTGTACTCAAATCAGATTGTTCATATCTCACTCAAGTATCATGAGGTTATTTGACTGATAGAAAGCACTTGTACACCAACTAAACATATCCATCCAGAGTGCCTCTAGATATGTCTTATATGTTGGAAGTGTGAAAACAGATTCTGTTTGCATAATGCTAGTGTAAAAACTCTAGTTTTTATTTGTGCTACTGTTGTGTGAAAATTGAAAATGTGAACAGCCCCCTCTACAATAATGTATGAATGTGAACAACCCTTTACATTAATGTTTGAATGTGAACAGCCCTCTACATTAAAGAGAATGTGAACAGCCCCCTCTACATTAATTTATGAATGTGAACAGCCCCTCTACATTAATTTTATGAATGTGAACAGCCCTTCTGGTGTGCATATATAGACCAGACCTTCCCTCTCTCTACTCCCCATAGTTCTCTCTACTTCCCATCTCCTCTCTACTTTCCACAATGTCTCAGACACCACCAGAAGATGCTGACCCTCAAGATGAGGACAGCAGCATAGACCCAGAAGATTTATACCCAGAAGATGAATTTGATGTAGAGCAAGAATACCTTGAAGAGCTGCAAGATCAATTGATGGCAGAATTGAGGCATGATTTTGAGATGCTAGAAGAAGGCAGCCGTCGGAACAGTGGTCCAAGGAGATATTTGGCAAGGCCTCGTGAAGAAGCCAATCAGCGGCTTATGGATGACTATTTTACGGAGAATCCACTCTATAATTCTACCTTCTTTCGCAGAAGGTTTAGGATGAGAAGGCCTCTGTTTCTGCGCATTGTTCATGCCCTTGGTGAGTGGTCTCCTTTTTTCACCTTAAGATTTGATGCTCTGAATCGTCCTGGGCTTACACCAATTCAAAAGTGCACTGCTGCTATAAGGCAGTTAGCAACCGGAAGCCCTGCAGATGAGTTTGATGAGTATATTAAGATTGGTGAAAGTACTGCAGTTGAGTGTTTGAAGTTATTTGTGGAGGGAGTGGTTGCAGTATTTGGGGCTGAGTATTTGAGGCGACCTACTGTACAAGATATTGAGCGCTTACTGGAGCAAAGTGAGCGTGATGGGTTCCCCGGAAGATAGGGAGCGTTGATTGTATGCATTGGCGTTGGGAAAAATGTCCTTATGGATGGAAGGGTATGTATACTCGTGGTGATCATGGTGTGCCTACGATCATTCTAGAGGCAGTTGCTTCGCACGACCGTTGGATATGGCACGCCTTCTTTGGTGTTCCTGGATCCAACAACGATATCAATGTGCTTAACCAATCGCATTTGTTTATCGATCAGCTGAGAGGAGAGCCCCTAAGGTCGAGTATTCTATCAATGGAAGACAATATAATCTTCCTTATTACCTAGCTGATGGCATATATCCACAGTGGCCTGTTTTTGTGAAGTCTATACGTGAACCGCAAATTGATAAGCATAAACTATTTGCACAAAAGCAAGAAGGTGCAAGAAAGGAAGTTGAATGTGCCTTTGGCATTTTGCGCTCTCGCTTTGGCATTTTGCGACGACCAAAGACGTCTCTATGAGCAAGGCGATCTTGAGAGTATCATGCCGGCTTGTATAGTCCTCCACAACATGATAATTGAAGATGAGAGGGATATAGAGGAGGATCAACTTGATTTGAATGAGGAAGCTAGCACCTATAGTGTGCGGCGGCTACAATATCATCGGATAGAGAAAACCCGGAGATGGAAGAATTGCTTAACGAGAGATAAGGAATTACGTGATTCCCAAGCGCATAAACAACTCCAAGAAGATTTGATTGAACATATTTGGCAAAAGTTTGCTCATACATATAATAGCCAAAATAATTAGGTACATATAATACTGTTGTTGTTTCATGTTTTCTAATATTCATTTGTTTACTTTATACCTGTTTTTTTCCTTGCAAATGGATGCTGATTAATGTTGCTTACTTTGCCCATTCAGATGGATGTTGATGCCTGATGATGGCTGATGGATGCTGGATGTTCATGGATGCTGATTGAAGTTGATCATGGTGTGCAATTGAGTTGATGTCAAGCGACCCGTTGATGCCTCCTTATTATTTTAAACTTGCCTAGCTATATGAACTTATATGTGACCGGATGATGCCTATCTATCTTTATGAACTATATGTTCTTCATGTTTATCTTTCTTTACGGATGGATATTATTTATTAATATGGTTATGGATACAAAATTATGGGCTGCTATATGAATCGGGGGTATAGTTGTGGAAAAGTGTATTTTCTCGCCACATTTTTGAGTTGATGGATGCTTCCATTTTAATTTTTTGGGCTGCTATATGAATCTGGGTGTGCAGCGTGTGTGCAGAGGGGGATGTGGTTGCGTGTGGCAGCAGGATGTGTTGTACAGATTGATTTGCCACAGCTGATCCATCTAGTTTGTGTGCTGCATTTAGGTCATTTGTTTCACAATGATTAGTATAGAAACCAAGCCATTGGGGAGGGTGGTTTCTATTGACATTAACTCTCTCTTGGAAACTCCCCCAAGAAACTCTCCATTGGGACTGCCCTAATGGGCTGGATTTGAGTGGTATCGTATAGGCTTTCTGTATTAGTCCACACGACCCCCATATATGTGTTGTTTAAGGTTCAAACTCCGACCATAAAACCAGGTATCGGACACCTACGAATTATCGAAACCCTCCAATTTACTCCCTCGAATTGTTTCTAAGGTGGTTTTTTATGTGTGGTGCCACATCAACCATCCATGTTGTCACCGCTTAGTGGGCCCACATGTCATTGAGTTGGGACCTCCTCCTTCTTCCTTAAAAGCCATGCCGACGAAATCCAACCCCACACATGCAGCCAGGAGGACAATGAGGAGGCCGTCAGGCTATCGACCGCCACACGCTCGCGCCAGAGAAAGGGAAAGGAGGGGGCACGACTCTAGTCCCACCCGCCCACACAGGCCACCGGAGCTAAGGAGAAGGGTGCTCTCGCCCGGCGGAGGAGGTGCGCCTGCGCCTTGAGAAGGCTGCCGAGCTCTCAACCCGCGTACACAACAGGCTGGAGCACGCCCCGCGGCTGCGCGCCGCTGCGCTCTTGGCGGTCCTGGACGGGGTCGGTTGTGGCGGACTAGCAACATCGTCCCATGGGAGCAGAGCCCCTGCTATTCTGAGCAGCTCGATGGCGCCATGGAGCTAGGCTGCCCGAGGTCACTGCGGTCGTGCCATGCCGGCCAAATCAAGATTTCATGCCTCTTTCTTTTCCAGGGCTTGTCGGTGGGGCGACGGACCCTAGCGGCGGTGTCTCCGACGGACCCGCCGCCCCCCTCTTGCTCCTGGTCTTGCTCTGCACCAGATCCATGGCGAGCGCGTCGACCCCTTTCGAGCTCGGAGGCGGCGGAGGCGGCTGCTGTACAGGAAGAAGAAGGAAGTCTTCGTCTCAATGTCATGTGGGCCCTGCTGAAGTGGTGGCAACAAGGATAGCTGATGTAGTAGCCACGTTGGCGAAAACCACTTCAAAAATCACTGATGGGTGTAAATCAGACGGTTTTGATAGTTCACAGGTACTGCATACCTGGTTGTATGGTTGGAGGTTGAAACCCTGACAACGTCTATAAACGAGGGTTGTGGAATGAACTTTTTCCATTAGTTTAATTTGTCTTAGCCGAGAAATTAAAGAACCAAACACAGGCCCAGCCCAATGCAAGTTGCACGCTGCAGGGGCCCATCCCCTTCCACGTGTGATACTTGCCCGAAGTCTCGGATGACACGTGCTGCTAGGCTGCCAGCCTCTACCGCACCGTCACACACCGGCTGACCGGCCGACCTCAGGCACAGGCGGGGACATCTCGCGGCCACCCATCCACCCCTGCCGTCGCTGAAGCAAATAGAGGACGAGGTCGCGCGCGCTGCTCGCTCGCATCGGAAGATCAAGGGGGACAACGGCGCACGAGCACGACTCCCAGCAACGATCGATGGTGGAGTCGTCGACAACCAGCGCAGGTGCCGCGCCGAGCCTCGAGCGCCCGGCGCCGCCGCGGCCGCGCGTTATGCTGGTCGCCAGCCCCGGCGCCGACGACCTCATCCCGATGGCGGAGCTGGCACGGCGTCTCGTGGCGCACCAGGGCCTCGCTGCTACGCTCGTCACCTTCGCCGGCCCGGACGACGGCGGCGACGCGCGTTCCACTGTGCTCTCATCCCTACGCGACGCCGGCGTCGACACCTCCGTGCTCCCTGCCGCGCCGCTCGACGGACTTCCAGCGGACGCCCGCGTCGAGACCGTGATCTGCGACCTGATCGGCCGCTCCATCCCGCGCCTCCGCGCCCTGCTCCGCGACGTTGCCGCCACCGCCCCGCTCGCCGCACTGGTGCCGGGTCTGTTCGCCGCATCGGTGCTGCCCCTCGCTGAAGAGCTCGGCGTACCGGGATACCTCTTCTTCCCCGGCAGTCTCAGCGCGCTCTACGTCCTGCGTCACGCCGTGGAGCTTAACGCCGACGGAGCTGCCGCCGACGGCAAATATCGCGAGCTCCCGGACCCTCTCCAGCTTCCTAGCGGCGTGTCGCTGCGCCGGGCAGACATACCGGACGGGTTCCGGGACAGCAAGGATCCTGCGCACGGGCTACTCGTCGAGGAGGGCCGCCGCCGGTATCGCGCCGTCGCCGGCTTCTTGGTGAACACTTTCTATGAGATGGATCCCAGGGCCGTGGAGGAGTTCAAGCAGGCGATGGAGCAGGGCACGTTCCCACCGGCTTACCCGGTGGGGCCGTTGGTGCGGTCAAGCTCTGACGAAGACGCCGCGTCGCCGTGCATTGAGTGGCTGGATCGGCAGCCGACGGGGTCCGTGGTGTACGTCTCCTTCGGGAGCGCCGGCTCTCTTTCTGTGGCGCAGACGGTCGAGCTCGCCGCCGGGCTGGAGGACAGCGGCCACAGGTTCCTCTGGGCCGTGCGCATGTTGTCATAATCTCGTGCACAGTTATCATCATTCTGTAATTAGGCAGTTGCATTTAGTTGCACGTTTACGTTCCTACAAGTTAGCTAGCTGCATGTGAGATGAGCGGTGGAGAGAGCCAGAACCAAGCTGCGTTCTTGGTGCGGCTATGAGTGGTCACCGCCATGCGTGTATGAAACGTTCCTGCGCACAAGGCGGGCACGACGCAGCGTGAGGCGCGTATGGCGGGGGATCGTGGGTCACAGACCGTGAAAACACCGCGCATAAATAACAAGAAAGCCCGAGAAAAGCTGCAACGCTTGCGCGCCATATCCTTTCGTGTTCGGTTACATTCGAGAGGGAGCGCGAGAGTTCGGGCGACGACGCGGTGATCGCGGTCACCGTCGAGCGTTGAGAGATCGCCGTCGGCGCAGCCATTCCGGCGGCCGGCGCCAACATTGTGGCATCGAGCCATCTAGTGCATGTTCTACGGTGGATCAGTAAGTCCACCGCGTGAACCACCTCGCAAGAAGTTCATTGTTCCACGAAGATCGCCAACGCTGCCGCCGGAGATGACTGGGCCTGCCACGTCGGGCTCAGGCGGATCGGGGCATGGAGTCCGTGAGGGCTCCCTCATGTGGCCGATGCTCACCCGCTCGAATTATGCCGAGTGGGCAGTCCTGATGCAGTGCAACTTTGAGATCCTAGAGGTGTGGGAGGCGATCGAGCCAGGAGGTGCGACGGTGAAGAGAAGCCATGATCGCCAAGCCATGGGCGGACTTCTCCGGTCCGTCCCACAGGAGATGTGGCAGATGCTGGGGGCGAAGAAGACTGTCAAGGAGGCGTGGGAGGCGGTGAAAAGCATGCGTGTTGGAGCTGAACGCGTGAAGGAGGCCAACGCACAACGCCTGCTCCAAGAATTCGAGAATATCGGGTTCAAGGAGGGAGAGACAATGGATGACTTCGCCCGCGCATCAACGCACCGGCGGCGGATCCGCGCACATCGGGGAGAGGCAATCGAGGATGCTCGAGTGGTGAAGAAGATGCTTCGTGTACTCCCCAAGAAGTACCCGCGGATCGCGATCTCCATCGAGACTTTACTCGATCTGAAAACCCTGACAATCGAGGAGCTCGTTGGGAGACTGAAGATGGCGGAGGATCGCCTCGGGATCGAGGCCGTCACCGAAAAGGCCGGAAAACTCCCCGCCGACGGCGAAGACCGGGAGGTGAGGAACCGTCACCGACTCAAGCCTGAAGCGTCGGGATCATTTGGAGGAGAAAAGAAGGCCTGGAAGTCAAAGAATGGCGGTGGCGGCAGCTCGGGTGATCGCGGCGACAAGAAGGAGCCCATTGTCAAACCGACAACGATGGGCACTCCCGAGCGCAAGGGGCGGCTCGGCAGAACCGTGGCATCTACGGCCACCGGGCGTAAGACCGCAAGAAGCCCAAGCGGGAGCGCAAGGAGGAGGCACACACCGCGCGGATCGACATCGAGCCGTCGATCCCGATGGCTACGGCGAACACCATGCGCGTGTCACCGTGCGACGTCGAGCCATTGGAGGAGGGCACGCGCATGCCACAACGTGCACCTCAATGAGAAGAAGGTGTTCCTCGTGGATCAAGATGGAAGCGAGGACGCATGGGTGCTCGACACCGGAGCCGCAACCACATGACCGGGCGCCGTGAGGTGCTTTCGTCACTGGACACTTCGGTTGGAGGCACAGTTCGCTTTGGAGATGGTTCTCTCGTCGACATCAAGGGCATCGGATCGGTCTTTGCTTTGCGGACGAAGAAGAAAGGGCATAAGGTACTCTCTCGAAGTGTATTATATTCCCAAGTTACAGAGCAGTATTATCAGTTTAGGCCAATTAGAAGAGGGAGGCTGCAAAGTAGTGCTAGAGGATGGCTACTGTGAAATTTATGATGTCAGTCGATCACTGTTGGCGCGAGCACCTCGTGTCAAGAACAGGCTATACTTGTTGAAAATGCGACTTGCGGCTCCCGTCCGTCTTGTGGCAAAGGCAAATGACATAGCTCGGCTATGGCATGGCGGATACGGCCATCCGAATTTTAGAGCTCTCCATGAGCTTGGGACAAAAGGCATGGTGGAAGGACTACCACAACTGGATCGAGTTGATGAATTTTGTGATGGGTGTGCTGCGGGCAAACAAAGACCGTCACCCATTCCCACAAGTGGCAAAGTACGGCCGAGAAACCTCCGGACTCGGTGCATGCGGATCCGTGTGGGAAGATCAAACCAAGCACAGTTGGTGGTAAGAACTATTTTCTACTCATAGTTGATGATCACAGTCGTTTTATGTGGGTAGAGTTCCTGACAAGCAAAGATGAGGCATTCAAATGCTTCAAGAGGGTCAAGGTTTTGGCTGAGACAGAACAAGAATGCAAGTTGAGGGCATTCAGAAGTGATCGAGGAGGTGAGTTCAATTCAATTGAGTTCACTGAATATTGTGATGAACATGGTGTCAAGCACTTCACCACCACACCGTACACACCTCAGCGAATGGTGTGGTGGAACGTCGCAACAGGACGGTTGTTGAGATGGCCCGTTGCCTACTGAAGAGCAAAGGTGTACCAGGAGAATTCTGGGGAGAAGCAGTAGCTACAGCAGTCCACCTGCTGAATCGAGCACCAACCAGGAGCTTGCAAGGCAAGACTCCATATGAAGCCTGGTATAAGAAAAAGCCCAAGGTGCACTATCTGCGTACCTTTGGATGTGTAGCTCATGTGAAGAAGGCAGGACCTGGAATTTCAAAGCTGTCAGACAGATCAACTCAAATGGTGTTTGTCGGGTATGAGTCAGGAACGAAAGGTTATCGTTTTTATGATCCAGTAGCCAAGAAGCTTCATATATCGCGTGATGTAATCTTTGTGGAGAATCGTGCTTGGGATTGGAGTGGAGAAACTCAAGCAAACACAGTTGTCCCGGAGTTTGAAGTTGAACATTACACTATTGCCGGACCGGGAACAGTACCTGAAGCCGGAAATACAGAACAGATGGCTGAAGGAGATGACCCATTTGCAGCAGCCTCGGGAGGATCACATTCTCCAGGTCAGTGGTCTGCAGCACAAACACCTCAAGGAAGCCCTCCAACACCAGCTACTGATTTTGCAAGCCCACCAACAGGACAAACCGTGGATTCAGAAGGAGTACAAATGAGATTTCGATCTTTGCAGAATATTTTTGACACTACTGATGAGATACATGGGTTTGAGTACAGTGGGCTGTGCTACTTAGCTGCGGAAGAACCAGGAAGTGTTGATGAGGCCTTGGGAGATCAGTGTTGGAGAGAAGCAATGAAAGCTGAAATGGAGTCGATTCAGTCAAATAAAACATGGGAATTGACCGACTTACTCGCTTGGGACATCGTGCTATTGGCCTAAAATGGGTGTTCAAAGTTAAGAAAGATCCCGAAGGCAATGTAATCAAGCACAAAGCAAGGTTAGTCGCGAAGGGATATGCTCGCCGTGAGGGGGTGGACTTTGAAGAGGTTTTCGCCCCGCTTGCTAGAATTGAGACAAAGGGCTCTTGATAGCACTAGCGGCTAGAAGTGGTTGGAAGGTGCACCACATGGATGTCAAATCAGCGTTTTTGAATGGAGACTTGAGTGAGGAGGTGTATGTTCGGCAACCTCCTGGCTTTGTTGTTAAAAATGGGAGTGGAAAAGTACTCAAATTAAGGAAGGCATTGTATGGGTTGCGTCAGGCACCCCGAGCTTGGAATGCAAGATTGGACAAGGAGCCGTTAAAACTTGGTTTTGTCGAAACCCACTTGAGCATGCGAGATACAAGCGGTCGATCGGAATGGAAATTTTCTTGTAGTGGGTGTTTATGTGGATGATTTAATCATCACGGGGCCGAGTCGGGACGGTATTGCGGTATTCAAGCGACAAATGATGAAAAGCTTCAATATGAGTGATCTTGGTCTCCGCTCACATACTACTTGGGGATCCAAGTAAACCGAAGGAGAGAGAGACAACCTTGTGTCGCAGTTCCTATGCCGGAAAGATATTAGAACGGCCGGAATGAGTGGGTGCAATCCCCGTCATGTTCCAATGGAAAATAAACTAAAGTTGAGCAAGAATGATAAAACTCCTCCTGGTTGATGCAACAAAATACGGGAGTGTGATTGGGAGTTTGAGATACTTGGTGAACACAAGACCGGACCTTGCATATTCCGTGGGGATAGTGAGCGAGGTACATGGAGGAGCCGGGGGCTAGTCATTGGGCGACGATCAAACGGATACTTCGGTACATAGCCGGAACTCGAATTTTGGGTGCGGATATATCGGATCGACTTGTCCGAACCAAAATTGCCGGGCTTCGGCGATAGTGATCCGTCGGTGACGTTGATGACAGGAAGAGTACCGGTGGCTCGGTATTCTTTGTGGGAATGAATCCGGTAACTTGGGTGTCCCGAAGCAAAGAGTAGTTGCTCTATCATCTTGTGAGGCCGAGTACATTGCTAGTGCAAATGCCGCATGCCAAGGTGTTTGGCTCGCTCGTCCGTTAGGTGAGCTGCCGGGAATTCAAGCTCCAAAAGTAAATCTCTTTGTTGATAACAAGTCCGCCATAGCCCCGAGTAAGAACCCGGTTCATCATGAACGGAGCAAGCATATAGACACAAAATATCACTTTGTGAGAGAGTGTGTTGACAATGGGAGCATTGACATCGATCATGTGAGTACACGGAATCGGCTAGCGGATATACCGACGAAGGCACCGGGCAAAGTCGGGTTCACCGAGCCGAGGCGGCGGCTAGGCGTGATTGAGGTGCGGCGAGATTAGGGGGTGAAATGTTGTCATAATCTCGTGCACGCTTATCATCATTCCGTAATTAGGCGGTTGCATTTAGTTGCACGTTTACGTTCCTACAAGTTAGCTAGCCGCATGTGAGATGAGCGGTGGAGAGAGCCGAACCAAGGCTGCGTTCTTGGTGCGGCTATGAGTGGTCACCGCCATGCGTGTATGAAACGTTCTCGCGCACAAGGCGGGCACGACGCAGCGTGAGGCGCGTATGGCGGGGGATCGTGGGTCACGGACCGTGAAAACACCGCGCATAAATAACAAGAAAGCCCGAGAAAAGCCGCAACGCTTGGCGGCGCCATATCCTTTCGTGTTCGGTTACATTCGGAGGGAGCGCGAGAGTTCGGGCGACGACGCGGTGATCGCGGTCACCGTCGAGCGTTGAGAGATCGCCGTCGGCGCAGCCATTCGGCGGCCCGGCGCCAACGGCGCATGCCAAGCCTGGACGGAGAAAACTCCGACTCGGGGAAAAGCCGCCGCCACCGTGCCGAGGACGACGATGATCCCTTGGCGTGGCTTCCCGAGGGGTTCTTGGAGAGGACGAGCTGTCGTGGCCTCGCCGTGGCGGCGTGGGCGCCGCAGTCGCGCGTGCTCTACCACCCGGCCGCTGCCGTGTTCGTGTCCGACTGTGGCTGGAACTTGGCGGTGGAGAGCGTGGCGTCCGGCGTGCCGATGGTCGCGTGGCCGCTGGACGCGGAGCAGAAGATGAACGCGGCGGTCCTGTCGGAGAGGGCGGGCGTGGCGCTGCGCCTGGGCACCGCCGTCCGCGAGGAGGTCGCGGCGGCGGTGCGGGAGCTGATGGAGGGGGAGGAGGGCCGCGCCGTGCGGTGGCGTACGTGGGAGCTGCGGCAGGCGGCGGACAAGGCGTGGGCGCCCGAGGGATCGTCGCGCCGGGCGTTGGAGGAGGTCGCCGGCGGGTGGAAGGCGGCGGCGCTCGGCGTGGCGAGAAACGTTGAGACGTGTACACGCCCATGATGGCAACAAGTGATGTACTCTCTTTTTTTTTCTCTCGATAGGATCGTCCCGTGCGTTGCTACGGGCAAAACAAATTTTCTACATAAGAAAGTTCATGTTAAATAACTTGCTCTCACCCACGTGAAAATGTGTGCGGCGATTATGTTTTCAAGCATAATGATTAGGAATATTGGACATTCATACATTCAACCACAATCAATATTAACTTATTTAAAATCTAAATCTTGTTCCAAAACACATCAATGAATGAGTTCCAGCTGTAACATTATATTTTGAAAACCATGTCATGTGTACAAGACCTACCACGTTAATAGGTACATCCACTTGAGTGGTGAAGAGGAACCCATGTTTAGTTTAAGTTGCTAGTAGTTATCTTAAAGTAGCCTTGCATAAATAACCAAAAGAGCCAAAAGTATGAAGGGATCATGTGCTGCTTGACTCCCACCTCTTTCATGTACACGGTTCCCATGACATGTGATAAAACTTCCGACAAACAAAAGAAAATGACGAGTTAGTAATCAAATGATTTGGGCCACAACGAGAAACACAGCTGACACTAATTCAAAAGCTCAATAGTTCAACTAACTTTTAGCAAGAAATACAAATTGGCAGAACGTGCCTTCATTTCAAGACAAAAAGTACTCACTCCGTCCAAAAAGAATGACGTTTTAAGATTCAAAATTTGTCCCAAAAAGATTGACGTTTTGCTTAATTTGGCATGTGTGCATGTGCATGTAGGCATGCAACAATCAATTAACACATAATATGGCAAATAAATAGGGGTAATCAAGGTCATTTCACCTCCTTAGTAATCTGTCCTAAAATTTCTAAAATGACATTCTTTTTGGGACAGAGGGAGTATGCTTAATAAAGAGCAAGTCATGGAAACCACACAATACTATAATACAAATCTAAAAGCAGCAACAATATTAAGAGGTGGGATTGAGCACAAGAACTATAAGTAACTGAATTTTAGAAGAACATGACGCCAAACATTAGCAGTCAAATTCCTATAGTGCTAAAAAGGAGATGCACAGTAAAAATAAGGTGAATTCACCCAGAGAATACACTTCTGGTCACTACAAGAATTACCAAGTGATATTCACATAATTAAACAAACATTTTTTCATATGATCTCCGTAGTGTGGTTTATCTTAGAAGATATGTAGTAGGTCACCTAGAAGCTTACCAGCAGCCCAGCAGGCAGCACCCACTTGATAGTGGCAGCATACAACACTAACATATAGTTTACAAAAAATATTTGACTACTAAAAAATAGTACTTCAACAACCACCCAAGAATGTGATTCACAAGCAAATAAGCAGTTGGTTAAGTATGCTTACAGTAGATACAGTGATTCTCTTAGGTGAAAGCTGAAAAGGAGGTCCAATAAACACTCCAATTGCCTCGACCAAAGCATTGTAATTGATCATTAGCTCTCCCATTCCCTGCATATATAATGGTATAAGAACATAAAGTACACTTGTGTCATGTCTGGAGGACACTAAAATTGTTTAACATCCAACAAATAAAAATAATTTATTATCATTCTTCTTAATAATGGCATGACAATGCCCAGTTCGAAGGATGCTCACGCATGTAGGTAATAATATACAATTTTAATCACAACCAAACATTTAGCAACCCACACATATGTACTGCACATTAGTCAGCAAAACAACTTTTCTAATTTCCATACGAGAAGAGCGTATATAATCTAAGAAGTGCCAGAAACATGAACAAGAAAGAATTAATTTAATAACTGCTTACTACGAACTAACCTAAAATGGCAGATCAACTTTTTTCGCAAAATGGTGAAACCAAGTAACACTGTTACATATGGTCAGCTTGATCAAGATAAAAATATCACTTGAAGGGATTACAAAAGGTGCATAATCATTACATTTGACTGGCATTAACTTTCTTTCGTTTGAATAGAAATTTGAAGGCAACTTAGAACTGAATTAAACTTACCATGAAAACAACGAAGTTGTTCGGCTGGCAGATCGAATAGTGTTTGGCTGGTAGATTGAATAGTGTTATGTGAGAGGAAATAAGTCGAAACAAGCCGAAACAAGCCAAGGATCGGCCAGCCGAGAATAGCGGGACGCGTGAACCAATTGCTCTACAATTTCTCCAGAAGACAGATTGCTTTTGAATCCCATCGTTCCAGTAGCACAGAATCTGCAGCCCATCTTGCACCGAACCTGTTTATTAATGTGGAAGCAAAATTAACACAAAATAAGAAATTCATAACTCATAAGGACAGGTATATCTGAATAGGTCTTGTGGTAAAAGGTTTTGAACCATTGGACACAAGTTTTTCCAGACTTAAGAGCACCTGACATCCAACAGAAAAGCAGAAAAATTTACCTGTGACAACACACAAAGAGTTGACTTCACTCCTCCAGAGGTAGGCTTTCCATCATATTTCCCTAGTGTTGTGTCATATCACATGATTACTGCTTCTATAGACTCCCCATTCTACACAAAAAAATTTGTCCAATAAGTTGTTATTCTTCAATGTTAAAAAACTACAAAACCTAGGTGAACAGAAAAGGACAGGTAGGTGAGTCACAGGCAAATATTATAAGAAGAATAAAACCATTATAACATAGTCAAAGGGAAAAGAAAATACAAAGAATGCACTTGGACTTAATAAAAGAACTAAAGCAGAAAATCCAAACAAAGAGAATGAAAATGCCATGGCTCAAGTTGTTCATTTTGAATATGACTCAAACCTCCTCCTATCTATCCAAATAGCAGTGATGAGGATAGAAACAAAAACTCCCCAATATTTGTTATAGATGACAGAAGCAATAGATATAGTGGATCAAGCAGTACAGACACTTTATACTTAATAGGCATGTTCAGTTTGAGGAGGAATGGAGGAGATTGGAGGGGGTTGAGAGGAGACAAGTCAAAATCCACCCCAATCCCCATCAATCCTCTTAGGGGGAGGATTAACCCAACAAGCCATAACTGGGTGGTTCGGGCATTGCAATTTGGATTTGTGCCAAATAACAGTAAAAGATAAAATGATACCTAAGGTATATTTGCATCGTGGTGCTTCCTGCTCATATTTCATCTCTATTGCATCCAAGTTAATTGTGAGATTATTTCAATTTCAAAACATAAAACTAAACAGATGGAGTATTTCAAGGTGTATTATTATCTTCCACGAGCATAAAAAAACATGTAAACATGAAACCAAAGTACTGTTTCCTGTACACATAGCAAAATGGATTGTGCAAGTGCGACATTCCATTCCTATCTATGTGCAGCTGAGTAAGCAAACAAGCATAGGTTCCATAAGCTCAAAATCACCAGGGCAAAATTGCGGCTGTATGCTGACATTGCAACTGAAAGCAAAATTGGTGAATGGTACAAAAATAATCAGGGATATTAAACAATATTCTCAATTTTAAGTTAGTTGAAATAGTGGTGGTAGTGGCACTGCATGCTGCAAAAGATGAACGTGCTCTAAAAGATCAAACCTGGCATATAAAATTGATCTACACCATATTGCTGCAGCTCGTGGATCTGTAGACCCACCGGCTGTAACATCCTTAGTTTTGACTTGTATTCAAAATGTCGGATTTCAAAAAACTTGAATTGAAGTGGAGTGCTCGTAAGTCGAATAAGATTGTCTTCCTGCTTCCTTCCCCAAAATTCTTAGATTTAATTTTGGCTCCTACGATACTTTTAGCATGTATACCCTGCTAGTGTGAAAATTTGGTTCTTTATGTGAATCTTATTTGGATTTTATTTGGGGTAGTTTCAAATTTGAATCTAAATTCAAATTTGAGTCCACTTAATAGCCTTAAGGTAATTCGCAAACTTTACTGTACCAAGCGGGCCGCCAACCTCGCAACCAGCCCCTCTCCACTTTGAGCCCACCGCGGCCCAACCTGCACCGCGCCGCGCCCCCCACCAACCGCGCGCCGCCGCCGTGTCGCCGGCGCGGGCGGGACCCGCCGCCCGCGTCGGCCAAAGCGCGATGACGCCGGGGGCGTCATCCCCTTCCTTTAGCTTTGGGCCGACGCCCAAAGGCGAGGCGGGGGGGGGGGGGGGGCGGCCGCGCCACCGCCGCCGCGGCGTGCCGCGCGCCCGGTGCATCCGGGCCGCCCACGTGTCCCCGCCGCGCCGCCCTATATAAGGACCACCACCGCACCGGCCGGAAGCCCCGAAACCCTAACCACCCAGGGGAGGAGCCCCTGCCGTCTCACGCCGTTCGCCGGAGGAGAAGTGGAGGGGGAGAAGGGAGTGGGGAGAGGAGCCGCCCGCGGGGGAGCCGATCGCCGCGAAGACGGAGCCGCCCGAGGGAGGAGCCGGACCCGCTGTGAACACCTGCATCCTCTGCTTCCTCTTCCTCCTCGGCGCTGCGCCGCCGTCTGCCTCCTCTTCTTCCTCGCCGTCCCAGCCCGCCCCGCCGCTCTTCACCGACGCGCCCGCACCCCCCGGCCGTGGCCACCAAGGTGAGGACAATCGCTTCCCTCCCCATGTGGATGCCCCGGCCTTCGCGCCGAGGTGGAACGCGTCGTTGCCCCGCGCGCCGCGCCGCCGCTGGTGAAGCCGGCCTTCGTGCCGGCCGGGATGTTTTTTGCGAGTGCCGCCGCCCTCGTCAACGCGCGCGTCGCCCGCCTAGTTTTCTCTTTCCCTTTTTGCCGTAGAACGCCGCGACCGTCCGTCGCCGCCGCGCCGTGTCGAAGCGCCGCGTCGCGTTCGCGACGCGTGCGTGCCCGCGCGAACGCGCCCGTGCGTGCCACGGAGCTCGCACGCGTGCACCCCCCGCACGCGTGCGCCGCAACCGTAAGGGCAAGGCCGGGCCTTGGCCCCTTTTTCGAGCCCCGCCGTGACCACCGAGCCCCCGTGCTCGCCGCGCACGGGATGGCCGTGTCGCCGTAGCCATGGGAAGCGCGCGCACGGTCGCCAAGGGAAGCACGCCGTGTTGTTGGTCACCTTGAACGCCTTACCGTGCACCCAGTCAAGAACGCGCCAGCCAACTGCGGGCACCGCGCTCGCCGCCGCCCATGGCGTCGAGCCGGGCTCCGCCGTGGCGCCGCCGCGACGCCCCGTCGCGACCCCAAGCCCGCGCCCGGCTAGAGTAGCCCGATGCGCAAGCGCACCCCCGCGCGCGCGCGTTTCCCCCCCCTTCGCGCCGCCGCGCCCCGTGCGGGTTGAGCCCCCCGCACACCGCCGCGCCGCCGCCGCGCCCACGCCCGCGATGGTCGCGCGCGACGCCCACTGGCCGCCCTAGCGACCTCCGAGCCAACAACCCGAGGAAACCGTGTAGGTGCACCTTGCAGACCGGTCGCCCAGGCGCAGAGGACCATCACCGCCGGCGAGGCCTTAACGCGCCGCCGTCCTATCTTCTTGGGCTTTTTGTCGAGCACTTGGGCGGCGGTCGAGTAGCGTAGGGGGGAAACTGGGCACACCTGTGACAACACGCGGGCGTGGCCGCGACCGATCCACCCGGATCCGGTGCGGCCCGCCACCAGATCGCCGGGCCACACGATGGCCTACACGGCGGCCAGCCACACCGCCGCCGCCGGATCGGGCCGCGGCCGGCCGCAGGCCGGCCGAGCCGCAGCGCGGGCCGCGGGGATCCCGGCCGCACCCGCGATCCGGGGATCCCGTGCGGCCAGCCCGTGGGGAGGGTTTTCTTCTTATTTAAAAATTCCAGAAATAAGTTTTTCCCCTTTGAAAAATCCTAGAAAATCCATTTTAACTCCGAAAATTGCGAAACCTCTTCCAGAAAATTTCTAAAAATCTCAAACTCCGGGTTGGGTTGGTGGTTGTTCCCTTGTTGGTTCTTCAATGCTCTTATTTGGATTTAAGTTGCTTTAGGACCGCTATTTATTTTCTTTTTCGCGCTACTAGGAGCAGCAGGAGCCGGAGAGCTGAGCCAGGAGTACGACTACGCCGACGACTTCGCCGCGGAGGACTACCCGACCCCAGGTTCACGCCCGACTAATTCTGAATACCCATTAGGCATTGCTGAGTAGTACTACTAGCGCTTTACTTTTTATATGCATGTTGATGAACCTTGCACTGCCTCTTTGTTTACCCTTTCCTTGATTGTCCTACCACTTCTATATATGTTTATGTGAGCGTGTATATATGCCGAGCTTCGCGACGCATGTGTTGGGAAGGGAATAGTGGTTCTTGGCGTGTGTGGGGTAAAAACCGGCAGGAGAAGGCGTTTTGGGTACTTTGGCGGGGGTGAGCTCGAGACAACCGATCTGGGATCGGGGATAGGGGTGCACTCCTCAGTGCATCCCTCCTGTTACGGTTTTCGGAGCCTAGGTGTTGGGGTTTTACGTGCGCTTGGAGGACATGAGCTCGCCCCGGTCTGAAATCGAGTGGATCAACTTGTTTATAGGACATCGTACACACCACCCCGCCGAGAGTGGGGATAGGGCCGAGTTGAGCTCGGCAAGTGCGGAACCATACCGCCTAGGAAGGATAGAGGGTATCTGTGGGGGAGCGGTGGAGGTGAGACCACCCTCTCAGAGCGTCTCCCGTGTGGCCACACGGGAGCATTTCACGCGCTTCGGTCTTTGTCTTCACCTGCGGAGAGGACCGCTTTGAGGGCCGGATGCGGGGGTGGGTTCGTAACTACCGAGAGTTCACCGGTAGGATGGGCTCGGTCGGCCGTACACCGACCGGGTACCATTCCGGGATGGGTACGGTGTGTACACGCTGCGCAGTTGTTCGATCTATAGCTATAGCCGCGTCCTCGGTTATGGACACTGCCTAGAAGACATGTTCGTTCCTCATGTTTTGGGATTTCTACCTTACCCCTATAGGTGAGAGTGTGGTGAGCCGTGGTTGCAGCCAGCTAGAGGAGAGAGGCGCCATCTACCTCGTCGATCCGGTTGTAATCATTGAGGTGCGAGGAGAGGAAGTTCTCGCATCGACCCTAGACAGGAGTAGGAGGTGGTGACGGGTCTTCTGGGTGACCAGGTGGTTCAGAGCTGTGTTGAGAGACTTGGGTTTTGGGATATTGATGGAGATACCTTGTTTTTACTCTGCTAGTGCTGCTTAGGAACCCACAGTCGTTTCCTTGTCTACTCTCTTTTCCCTTTAGATGTTAGGCCACTTAAAGCTGCATACGGTTGGTGACGTGGACCTATCCCACTCCTTGGGGATAGACTTTGGGTGTGCAGGGTACGAGTCCGAGTTCGACTGCAACGCCGACGGATGGTACGACTGAGGGATACGTCGCTTCGCTCGAGTTTGCCTGTGGCGGGAGGAATAAAGATGGAGACCCTTCTGAGAAGATAGCTACCGTTGTGTAGAATTTTCACTCTGATTCAGCCAAGAGGCTTGTAATGATGTACTCCATAATGGACTTGTAATAAATTCATGTACTATTAACTCTATGTGATGCGATGTATGACTTTGTGTATCTATCTGTGAGACGTTCTGTACGCGATAGCCACTGATCCAGGGACTATCGCGATGGTACAGGGATTCGGGTTTTCTATGAAAATCCGGGGTTTTACAGGTGGTATCAGAGCCATGCTTGACCGTAGCACGTATCCCTAGGAAAGGTCGATAGAGATAGGACTCTATACGCTCTACCTTTATAGTTATACCCTTGAGCTATGTTATAAAACTCGTTCCCTCTTTGAAAACTTCTTACTCACCTGCGCTGACAGAAATTTCTTGCGTTTCACAGGAGATGGAGCACCAGGTCGCGGAGATCACCCCCGAGACGTGCGGGGCGATCTGCCACTGGATGGAGAGGGCCCTTCTCAGGCTTGGAGTCCCTCCGACCTACGTCACGTACCGCGCCGAGTATGTACCCGCCGTGACTGGGCGGATGGTGCTCTGCACGGTCACTGTGCTCCCTCACCCGAGTCTCCCCGGGTTCAAGGGAGAGGTGTGCTACAGCGCTACACTCACCGTCGCGACCGCGCTGGACGTCGCCTGCCGCCAGGCCCTGGGCTGCCTTCTCGCACAGTACCGCGCCTCCTTCGAGACCTGGACTCTTCAACTGCTGCCCCGGGACTACTGGCGCCTCGCACCGCTCGTGGACGGAGTTCCTTCGTACGAGGGGATCCAGGACGACGTCGACGCTGCTCCCTTCCGCGAGTCCGACGAGACCCTAGTGGAGACCGCCAGCTACTTGGTCGACCTCGACAAGTACGCGCGCCGACTGGAGGACGAGTCACGTACCCTCTACGGCCAGGTCAGGGACGCCACCATCGACGCGCTCTAGTACCAGCCCCGCTGTGCTGAGCTGGAGAGAGAGAACACCGCTCTACGCCACCGCGTTCGCCAGCTCGAGTTGAGCCTCGACCGCGCGACCACCGTCTCGCTCGCGTCCGAGAGGGAGAGGGTGGACACCCGGAGGAGATGCCGCACGCCAAGGAGGACTCGCGCGGCGGCGACAGCCGAGTCGAACAGTCGAAGGACAAGCTCGAGCACAAGGACAACCTGCTCACGGTATGCGCTCACCTGCTCGGGTGTGAGCGGCTCAAGGTGGAGAAGCTGGAGAAGAGCCGAGCAGACAACATCGCCAACATCGCTTGGCTCACGCGCACGGCCGTCTACCTGAGGGACAAGGCCGAGAGACTG
Source organism: Cenchrus americanus (assembly GCA_947561735.1). Lineage (NCBI taxonomy): Eukaryota > Viridiplantae > Streptophyta > Magnoliopsida > Poales > Poaceae > Cenchrus > Cenchrus americanus. Next base: position 203,404,420 of record OX387240.1, read on the forward strand.
AGGAGGACTTGGGAGGACGCCGACTCGCTTCGCGTGGACGAGCTCTTCGAGCTCAACGGAGAGCTACCCCCCGAGTCCCAGCGTGAGATTCGCACCGAGACCTTCGAGCTGCACCAGTCACGCCTCAAGCTTCACCTGTGCCCGATGGCCCGTCTGCCGACCCCCGTCGAGACCGAGGAGGTTCGAGAGGCTCACGCCTTGGTGTCCCGGATCTTTCCGCCGGACTACCCCACCGAGGACCGCTACCCCGTCACGTACCAGAGGGCACGCACTGAGTAGTGAGCTGAGCGAGAGGCATGACCTAGAGTAGTGTTTTATGCTAGTAGTTTCCATGAGTTGTTCCATGCAGCCGCGAGCATGTTCCGGTGCATGAAGAGAGTCATGCCACACCATGTAGACACTACCCTTTTGAGATTGTACCGATGTATTAGATCGTTGACTTGTTGCTGCTACCCCAAGGTCTGAGTCAGCCTCAGGGGAGCAAGTGTAATACTCATGTTTGATGTGTGCTTGGATCTTAATGGTGTTATTTGTGTCTTAATGCTTCTTCCACTTGAGTGTAGGTTATAATTAGAACTATTTTCTTGATTGCTAAAGACTCATGTGTGAGTTGGTGAGTGACGTGTGTAAACTTCTCCCTTTTTCCTTATGTTTTCAGAAGGATGTCGATCCGCCGCTCCAACCGGCTGATAGCCCGCCTCGAGGAGGCAGCTGCTGAGGAAGAAGCCCAGCAGGGGCGTGGACGTGAGCGTGGCCGTGGCCGCCCACCCCTGCGTGGAGAAGCTTTGGGAGCTAGGGCCCGAGGTGACGGAGCACCGCCACCACTACCCGAGAACCCTGAGGCCGAGGTTGCGCAAGGAGCGGCCGAGCAAGGCCAACCTGAGCCGGACCAGCCACCACCACCCCCACCTAACTTGGTGGAAGTGATGGCGCTCCAGACTCAGCTGATGCAGAGGATGGCGGAAGCCATGGAGCACCAAGGCAACAGTGGGAACCGCGTCGCTCCGCAGGACGAGGACATCACGAGGAAGATCGAGAGGTTCATCCGCCTGAAGGCTCCCACCTTCAGCTACTCGGATGACCCGCTCGAGGCTGACGACTGGCTGAGGGTGATCGAGACCAAGCTCGATCTCACTGTCTGCTCCGACGAGGAGTGCGTCGCTATCGCCGCGCACCAGCTGGAGGGTCCTGCCAAGGCATGGTGGGACAACTACACTGCCACCCACCCGAACCCAGCTTTCATCACCTGGCTGGAGTTCTCGCGAGGTGTTCCGCGAGCGCACCTTCCCGATGAGTCGCCGGGTCCGGAAGGCGCGGGAGTTCCGCACCATGACTCAGGGTGCGATGAGGGTCGAGGAGTACGAGTGTCACTTCATGAAGATGATGCAGTACGCCCCCGACGACACCAACACCAACCAGAAGAAGCAGTTCTGGTTCCTGAGAGGCCTTCACCACGGCCTTCGTCAGGCGCTGAAGGCAAGTGAGCACAAGTCCCTGCGCCATCTCGTCAACCACGCCATCGCGGTCGAGGACGAGAGGAGGGGCCACGAGGAACGCATGAGGGGCAAGAAGAGGATGGGAGATCGGGAACAGCTTGACCGACCCTTCCAGAAACCGAGGAGCGGACAGAGCAACATGCTGAGGGGGAGCTACCGCCCGGGGCACAACCAGCCTGGGCGTGGCTTCGGAGGAAGTGGACGTAGCCCGTTCGCCGGAGGGAGGAACCCTGGCTACCCCCAGCAGACTGGAGGCTACACTCGTGCTCCACCGAGCACCACGAGACCCGCCGCAGAGGCTTCACCATCACCCGCTTCGCGTGTGGCAAGCCGTGCCACAAGTCCTTCGAGTGCCCCGACAAGAAGGTCGCTGCTACCCCCGCGAGGGCACCTCGCTCCAGAGGCCGACCTCCTCGGCCGCGCCGCCCCGGCCGCCGCCGTGGGAGGCCGAACCACCTCACCGAGGAGGAGGTCGCCGATGCCCCCGACGTCGTGATCGGTAAGTTTTTGGTTTGTGGTACTTCTCGCTCGGTTCTCTTCGACACCGGTGCAACCGGGTCCTATATCACCTCTCGGTTCGTAAATAAACTTTCCCTCCCTACAACCACCCAAACGATGCCCATTATCACGAGCTCTCCGCTCGGGGATATCCGATGCACCCTGCTGTGCAAAGGAGTGGAAGTGGTCATCCAAGGTCACACATTCTATGGGGATCTTACCGTGCTGCCTTCCCATGGTATCGACGTGATACTGGGAATGGATTGGATCACTGCCCACAAAGGTGTCATCTCCACATCGCCAAGACTCGTGACTCTAGTGCACCCTGACGGGACAAGGGTTAACTTCGAGCCGATGAAGTCTCGGGACATACCGGCAGTGTACAGTCTTCACACGAAGGCCATATCAGACGTACCGGTAGTCTGTGAGTATGAGGATGTGTTCCCGGAGGAGTTGCCCGGGTTGCCTCCTGACCGTGATGTGGAGTTCGTGATTAACTTGGTGCCGGGAACGGCGCCGATAGCGCAGAGTCCGTACCGTATGGCAGAGGTTGAGCTAAAACTGTTGAAGGCAGAGCTAGACTCACTACTCGAGAAAGGGTTCATTCGACCAAGTGCTTCACCCTGGGGTTCACCGGCACTATTCGTACCGAAGAAGGATGGAACTCAACGTCTGTGCGTCGATTACCGCGCCCTGAACGCGGTAACCATCAAGAACAAGTACCCGCTGCCCAGGATTGATGATTTGATTTATCAGCTGAGGCAAGCCAAGTACTTCAGCAAGATCGATCTCCAGTCAGGTTATCACCAGATGAAGATCCGCCCGGAGGACATCCATAAGACGGCATTCGTAACCCGGTATGGGCAGTACGAGTACACAGTCGTGTCATTTGGCCTGACCAATGCCCCGGCATACTTCATGAACATGATGAACAAGGTCTTCATGGATGAGTTGGACAAGTGTGTCGTCGTCTTCATCGACAATATACTGGTCTACTCCCGCACGAGAAGAGCACGAGGAGCACCTGAGGATCGTGTTGGGGAAGCTCAGGCAGCATCAGTTGTACGCCAAGTTCAGCAAGTGCGAGTTCTGGATGGAGGAAGTCGCGTTTCTAGGTCATGTGTTATCAGCTAAAGGGGTTGCAGTAAATCCGAGCAAGATTGAGGCAGTATCCAAGTGGCAGTCACCGAAGTCTGTGACAGAGATCCGCAGTTTTCTCGGTTTGGCTGGATACTACCGCCGGTTCATCGAGAACTTCTCGAAGATCGCCAAGCCCATGACAGAACTGTTGAAGAGCAACACGCCGTATGTGTGGTCGGACAAGTGTGAAGCCGCCTTCCGGGAGCTCAAGACTCGTCTCACCACTACGCGGTCCCGACCCCCGCCCGATGCGAGCAAGGACTTCGTGGTGTACTGTGACGCGTCGAGACAAGGACTCGGCTGCGTGTTGATGCAAGGAGGCAAGGTAGTGGCCTACGCCTCACGACAGCTAAGGAAGCATGATGAGAACTACCCTACGCACGACCTCGAGCTAGCCGCTGTCATTCATGCATTGAAAATATGGAGGCACTATCTGATGGGGAACAAGTGCGACATCTATACGGATCACAAGAGTCTGAAGTATATCTTCACCCAGTCGGAGTTGAACCTGAGGCAAAGGAGATGGCTAGAGCTGATCAAGGACTACAACCTGAACATTCACTACCACCCTGGTAAGGCAAACGTTGTAGCCGACGCTCTGAGCCGCAAGCACTACTGCAACAACCTGATGGTGCGAGAGGAACAACCAGCCTTGCATGAAGAGCTGGAGAAGCTGAGTTTGGAGATAGTGGAAGAGGGGCAGTTGAACCAGTTGCGGGTGAAATACACACTCGAAGACCAAATCCGACAAGCTCAGAAGGAGTGCCCGGAGATTCAGGAGGTGAAACGCCTGATGGAGAGTGGCAAGGCAGCTGACTATCGCCTCGATGAACAGGGTACACTGTGGTTGAAGGACCGCATCTGCGTGCCTCAGGACAAGGAAATTCGGGGCTCGATCCTTAAAGAGGCCCACGATTCTCGATACTCGATCCACCCTGGCTGTACCAAGATGTACAAAGACTTGAAGGTACGGTTCTGGTGGGAAAAGATGAGGGAAGACATTGCAGAGTACGTCGCTCGATGTGACACATGTCAGCGAGTGAAGGCCGAACACCAGAGGCCTACCGGACTGCTGCAACCGCTCGAGATACCCACGTGGAAGTGGGATGATATCAGTATGGACTTCATTGTGGGATTGCCGCGCACGCAGAAGGGAAATGACTCCATTTGGGTGATTGTTGATCGATTAACCAAGGTAGCACATTTCTTGCCAGTGAAAACGAACTACAGCGTGAGCCGACTTGCAGAACTGTATGTGGACAATATCCTAAAGCTTCATGGGGCTCCGAGGAGCATTGTGTCAGACGGAGGGCCTCAGTTCACTGCCCAGTTCTGGAAAAGTTTGCACGCTTCCATGGGTACCCAGCTGAACTACAGCACAGCGTTCCACCCACAAACTGACGGTCAAACAGAGAGGGTGAATCAAGTACTAGAGGACTTGCTGAGAGCTTGTGTGTTGACCTATGGGTCCGATTGGGAAAAGAGTCTATCATATGCCGAGTTCTCATACAACAACGGCTACCAGGCCAGCTTGAAGATGGCTCCTTTCGAAGCCCTGTACGGCAGAAAGTGTCGGATACCGTTGATGTGGTCCGAGGTGGGGGAGCGAACCTTTTTCGGTCCCGCCACCATTGTTGAGGCCGAGGAAAATGTCGCCAAGGTCAGGGAGAACCTGAAGATAGCTCAGAGCAGGCAGAAGAGCTACGCCGATGCGAAACGAAAGGATGTCTCGTTTGAAGTAGGGGATCACGTCTACTTGAAGGTGTCGCCCCTCCGAGGTACGAAGAGGTTCCACATTAGGGGGAAGCTGTCCCCTAGGTACGTTGGACCATACCCTATTGTGAGTAAGGTCGGGAAGGTAGCTTACAGGCTCGAGCTACCTCCGGAGCTTACGGGAGTGCACCCGGTGTTCCATGTTTCCCAACTTCGGAAGTGTGTGGTCGTCGAGAAGAGAGTGCCTGCTCAGGCGCTCGACGTCCAGGAAACCCTGGAGTACTTGGAGTACCCGGTTCGGATCCTGGACTGGGCGGAGAAGTCGACCAGGAACACCACCACGCGCTTCTGCAAGGTGCTATGGAGTAATCACTCCGAGTGCGAAGCTACGTGGGAGAAGGAGTCAGCGCTGAGGGAGAAATACCCTCATCTTTTCGAAACGGAGGTAACTTCTTAATCTCGAGGACGAGATTCTTGTGAGGGGGGGAGTTCTGTAACATCCTTAGTTTTGACTTGTATTCAAAATGTCGGATTTCAAAAAACTTGAATTGAAGTGGAGTGCTCGTAAGTCGAATAAGATTGTCTTCCTGCTTCCTTCCCCAAAATTCTTAGATTTAATTTTGGCTCCTACGATACTTTTAGGATGTATACCCTGTTAGTGTGAAAATTTGGTTCTTTATGTGAATCTTATTTGGATTTTATTTGGGGTAGTTTCAAATTTGAATCTAAATTCAAATTTGAGTCCACTTAATAGCCTTAAGGTAATTCGCAAACTTTCTTTGTACCAAGCGGGCCGCCAACCTCGCAACCAGCCCCGCTCCACTTTGAGCCCACCGCGGCCCAACCCGCACCGCGCCGCGCCCCCCCACCAACCGCGCGCCGCCGCCGTGTCGCCGGGCGGCGGGACCCGCCGCCCGCGTCGCCCAAAGCGCGATGACGCCGGGGCATCATCCCCTTCCTTTAGCTTTGGGCGACGCCCAAAGGCGAGGCGGGGGGGACGCCGGCCGGTGCCACCGCCGCGCGGCGTGCCGCGCGCGCCCGGTGCATCCAGGCCGCCCACGTGTCCCCGCCGCGCCGCCCTATATAAGGACCACCACCGCACCAGCCAGAAGCCCCGAAACCCTAACCACCCAGGGGAGGAGCCCCTGCCGTCCCACGCCGTCCGCCGGAGGAGAAGTGGAGGGGGAGAAGGGAGTGGGGAGAGGAGCCGCCCGCGGGGGAGCCGATCGCCGCAAAGCCGGAGCCGCCCGAGGGAGGAGCCGGACCCGCCGTGAACACCTGCATCCTCTGCTTCCTCTTCCTCCTCGGCGCCGCGCCGCCGTCTGCCTCCTCTTCTTCCTCGCCGTCCCAGCCACCCCGCCGCTCTTCACCGACGCGCCCGCACCCCGGCCCGTGGCCACCAAGGTGAGGACAATCGCTTCCCGCCCCATGTGGATGCCCCAGCCTTCGCGACGAGGTGGAACGCGTCGTTGCCCCGCGCCGCCGCGCCGCCGGCCGGGTGAAGCCGGCCTTCGTGCCGAGGGCCGGGATGTTTCTTGCGGTGCCGCCCGCCCTCGTCAACGCGCGCGCCGCCCGCCTAGTTTTCTCTTTCCCTTTTGGCTGTAGGACGCTGCGACCGTCCGTCGCCGCCGCGCCGTGTCGAAGCGCCGCGTCGCGTTCGCGACGCGTGCGTGCCCGCGCGCGCGCGCGTGCGTGCCACGGAGCTCGCACGCGTGCACCCCGAGCACGCGTGCGCCGCAACCGTAAGGGCAAGGCCGGGCCTTGGCCCCCTTTTCGAGCCCCGCCGTGACCACCGAGCCCCCGTGCTCGCCGCGTCGCCGCCGCGCACGGGATGGCCGTGTCGCCGTAGCCATGGGAAGCGCGCGCACGGTCGCTAAGGGAAGCACGCCGTGTTGTTGGTCACCTTGAACGCCTTACCGTGCACCCGGTCGAGAACGCGCGCCCAACCGCGGGCACCGCGCTCGCCGCCGCCCATGGCGTCGAGCCGGGCTCCACCGTGGCGCCGCCGCGACGCCCCGTCGCGACCCCAAGCCCGCGCCCCGGCTAGAGTAGCCCGATGCGCAAGCGCACCCCCGCGCGTGCCGTTTCCCCCCCTTCGCGCCGCCGCGCCCCGCGCGGGTTGAGCCTCCGCACACCGCCACGCCGCCGCCGCGCCCACGCTCGCGACGGTCGCGCGCGACGCCCACCAGCCGCCCTAGCGACCTCCGAGCCCCACAACCCGAGGAAACCGAGTAGGAGCACCTCGCGGACCGGTCGCCCAGGCGCGGAGGACCGTCACGCCGGCGAGGCCCTAGCGCGCCGGCGTCTTATCTTCTTAGGCTTTTCGTCGAGCACCTGGGCGGCGGTTGAGTAGCATAGGGGGGGAGAGGCTGGGCACACCTGGGACAACACGCGGGCGTGGCCGCAACCGATCCACGCGGATCCGGTGCGGCCCGCCACCAGATGGCGGGCCACACGGTGGCCTACACGGCGGCCGCCCACACCGCACGCCGCCGGATCGGCCGCGGGCCGGCCGAGGCCGGCCGAGCCGCGGCGCGGGCCGCGGGGATCCCGGCCGCACCCGCGATCCGGGATCCCGTGCGGCCGGCCCCGTGGGGAGGGTTTTCTTTTTATTTAAAAATTCCGTAAATAAGTTTTTCCCCTTTGAAAAATCCTAGAAAATCCATTTTAACTCCGAAAATTGCGAAACCTTTTCCGCAAAAATTTCTAAAAAATCTCAAACTCCGGTTGGGTTGGTGGGCGTTCCCTTGTTGGTTCTTCAATGCTCTTATTTGGATTTAAGTTGCTTTAGGACCGCTATTTATTTCCTTTTTCGCGCTACTAGGAGCGGCAGGGAGCCGAGAGCCGAGCCGGAGTACGACTACGCCGACGACTTCGCCGCGGAGGACTACCCGACCCCGGGTTCACGCCCGACCGATTCTGAATACCCATTAGGCATTGCTGAGTAGTACTGCTAGCGCTTTACTTTTTATATGCATGTTGATGAACCTTGCACTGCCTCTTTGTTTACCCTGTCCTTGATTGTCCTACCACTTCTATATATGTTTATGTGAGCGTGTATATACACCGAGCTTCGCGACGCATGTGTTGGGAAGGGAATAGTGGTTCTTGGCGTGTGTGGGGTAAAAACCGGCAGGAGAAGGCGTTTTGGGTACTTTGGCGGGGGTGAGCTCGAGACAACCGATCTGGGATCGGGGATAGGGGTGCACTCCTCAGTGCATCCCTCCTGTAACGGTTTTCGGAGCCTAGGTGTTGGGGCTTTACGTGCGCTTGGAGGACATGAGCTCGCCCCGGTCTGAAATCGAGTGGATCAACTTGTTTATAGGACATCGTACACACCCCCCTGCCGAGAGTGGGGATAGGGCCGAGTTGAGCTCGGCAAGTGCGGAACCATACCTGCCTAGGAAGGATAGAGGGTATCTGTGGGGGAGCGGTGGAGGTGAGACCACCCTCTCAGAGCGTCTCCCGTGTGGCCACACGGGAGCATTTCACAGTTCCGGTGCTGTCTTCACTGCGGAGAGGACCGCTTTGAGGGCCGGATGCAGGGTGGGTTCGTAACTACCGAGAGTTCGCCGGTAGGATGGGCTCGGTCGGCCGTACACCGACCGGGTACCATTCCGGGATGGGTACAGGTGTACACGCTCTGCAGAGTTGTTCGATCTATAGCTATAGCCGCGTCCTCGGTTATGGACACTGCCTAGAAGACATGTTCGTTCCTCATGTTTTGGGATTTCTACCTTCCCCCTATAGGTGAGAGTGTGGTGAGCCGTGGTTGCAGCCGGATAGAGGAGAGAGGCTCCATCTACCTCGTCGATCCGGTTGTAATTATTGAGGTGCGAGGAGAGGAAGTTCTCGCATCGACCCTAGACAGGAGTAGGAGGTGGTGACGGGTCTTCTGGGTGACCAGGTGGATCCGAGCTGTGTTGAGAGACTTGGGTTTTGGGATATTGATGGAGATACCTTGTTTTTACTCTGCTGCTGCTGCTTAGGAACCCACAGCCGTTTCCTTGTCTACTCTCTTTTCCCTTTAGATGTTAGGCCACTTAAAGCTGCATACGGTTGGTGACGTGGACCTATCCCACTCCTTGGGGATAGACTTTGGGTGTGCAGGGTACGAGTTCGAGTTCGACTGCAACGCCGACGGATGGTACGACTGAGGGATACGTCGCTTCGCTCGAGTTTGCCTGTGGCGGGAGGAATAAAGATGGAGACCCTTCTGAGAAGATAGCTACCGTTGCGTAGAATTTTCACTCTGATTCAGCCAAGAGGCTTGTAATGATGTACTCCATAATGGACTTGTAGTAAATTCATGTACTATTAACTCTATGTGATGCGATGTATGACTTTGTGTATCTATCTGTGAGACGTTCTGTACGCGATAGCCACTGATCCAGGGACTATCGCGATGGTACAGAGATTCGGGTTTTCTATGAAAATTCGGGGTTTTACACCGGCCGTTGCGCGGCGGCATCGTCTCGCCCATCAGCTCCTTGTCGATGCTAAAGCACTCGATTCATCAGCGCTACAAGAGAACACACGGTGCGGTGAGGAGGAAGTTAAATAGCGGAGCAGATCAAGGTAGGGATGGCGAGGGGCAGACCTGTGGGCGGCGGAGTAGCAGTTGGATGTGGTGCCGGTGGGGTCTTGCCTCACCGCCTGCCCCTCCATCTATGCTGGCGCCGTATCGCTGACAAAAAAATTAGGAAGGAGGGGTGCGGCACGCGTGTAGCAGACCCGGGTGGCGCCCACGAACGGGGTCGAGTGGACGGCGGCATCCAAGGCTGCGAGATCCGACGTCCATGGGCGGAATGAGGTTGGAGGGTGGGGGCGGCGTCCACGGGCGGGGAGAGCAGACGACGGCGGATTCAGCGTCCACGGGTGGGGGTGCATGGCCGTCCTGCACCCTCCCCGCATGGGGGATGCTGATTGGAGAGGCGGCGACTCCGAGGAGGGTGGAGGCGGAAGAGGAGGGAAGGGTGCAGCAGCGGGCCGGTGCGGAGGCGCCACGCGATGGCGAGGCAGGCGGCGTCGAGGTCACGGAGATCCCGCCGCCTTGTAGAGGAGGGAAGACACGGAGAAGAGAAGGGAAGACGCGGAGAAGAGATGAGATCAGTCCTGGATCGGCGGCGCGGACGACGGGCGGAGGAGGAGGCGTCTGGATCGGAGGCGCTGCCCGCTTCGGCGCCGCGGACGGCAGGTCTTGGAGGAACGCCCGAGCGCTGGATTGGTGGAGCAGCGACAGCGGCAGCTCGGATGGGGGAGGCGACGCCGGCGACGCGGAAACTCGGATGGGGGAGGCAGATGTGGGAGGTAGCGGTAGTGTTGAGGGGCTGGAGGGGTCTGTCGTGGTCGTGGGGTCGTGGGCGGGGGCGGTTCACGGTGCGAGAGAGAGGAGAAGGTCGGGTTGTGCGGGAGGGGGAAGGAGAGGCTGACCCGGAAAAAAAAGCAGACAAAAAAGGAGTCTTAGTTTGGTTCTTTTTAGGTGTAGAGATAATAACATCATCATTCTTTTCGTTGGTGTGTGGTTGAAGTTTGCGAGGGATGCCGTCGGCTTTGCCAACAGAAGCTGGAAGGTATCGTTCAGCAGCTGTCCTCATTTTGACTAGCGCCGTCGCGCCCAAAATCATCGCTACCGGTTGCCATTTGAGACCAAGCACCAGCAGAATCATTGGTTCATGGCATCCTCTTCTCCTCAGGTTTTTTTTCCAGACCGGAGGTGCCGAACCGCTGGCGTCCGGTTACGGTAAACCGGACCGGTTCAACCGGGAACGGAAAAAATCGGTTGAATTCAAAATTCAAATATAAACACGTAGTTCAAACGGTTCCCACCGGTTTACCGGTCGGTTCGACCGGGAACCGGTCATTGAAAAAAAACTGAATTAGTTGAGAATTGACGTGTTTTCAAATTTGAATTAAAAATTAAAAAATAATAGAAAATTTTCAAAAAATATTGCAAGGTGCATAGAATCTAATGGTGTCAACAATTTCAAATACTAGTAAAGTGTACGTGCGACACGCACATGTTCTGGAAAAAATATAATAAGCAATAAGCCAAAAACTTATATTTAAGTTAAGATATACACCTAAAAAGATGGATTTTTGGAAAGAAAAATAGCAATACATGTTTTTAATTCAGTAACCAACAAAGTAAATATTAAAGTTCTTCAAATTACCAAAAAACATAACACATGCCAGAACTTGAAATGTTGTGATCCCATCATAGAGTAGTCAACAAATTAAAGCTGGATGGATTAAGGAAAAAACATACCATGCACATAAATATTTGAAATGGCCCAGTAATAAACTCTGTAACACCTTTTCATTAATAAGCTTTAGAAGTTATCCTTAAGAAAACTTGTGAGTCTCTTGAAAATTTAAAAATAGCAGTGTTGGTAAATACTAAATTAAGATAATATATGACAACTAGTATAGGTTACAAATGATTCATGTAACTGGTGAGAACCCAAAACCAATTAGTTAGACTTCGTTGCTTAGTTTATAATTATCATCTGTACCTTATTTCCATATTCTGGTTGCAGTGTCCAGATTATTAATTAAAGAAAAACATATTTAAGGACTTACAATTACTACTGACAAAAAAGCAAAAACCTGTTAAACTGAACGTGAGCACTCAGACAGCGCATCTAAATAAAATATTTAACTGAGCAAACACCAGTACATATAACTTAATTACCTTATAATGTTGTAAGGTAGGCAGACATACTTTTAGAATCATCCATACGATGACAAGCAGACTTGTATCATATGGTGATGATATGAAAATTGCATTTAGATAACATGCTTTGCTTGCTTAATCTTTCTCTGTGCTAAGCTTCTTTTGTTTCTTCCTGTTCAGTTGGGAACTGCTAAAATGGAAACCTACAATCCTACTGAAGTCCACAAACACTAACCTGTCAACTATTTGCATTTTGTGAAATTATAATGCTGCTTGAGCTAGAGCATCATAAACTTGCTATATGAGTAGATAGTACTAATGCGTACTTTAAGTATCTGCGCTCTGGTTTCAATCAAAAGCTGCATTCCCTAATCTTGCCAAATCTATCACTTAATCTCAACCCCTAAGGAGACAGGAGCTTGCTCAAATATACGCAGAAGTGTTTTCTAAAATCGGTAGGAAATATACATTGCACAATAGACACAAACAGAGTAACAGCTGCACTGAATCATGCACAATCTGAATTTAGCTTGAAGTTCAGTGTATGCTTGATAAGCTGTACAGACCATCCAACGATTTGGCCAACTTGAGGATTGTATCTACTTGCTTGTAATAAAGACTAATGGGCAGAATGTATAATTTGATCAACATTTACTTCTTCATTTCATTGTTATGGATTGCCACATATATAAGAACACAGAAAGTAACAGGGCAAATTCCATGATACAAGAACTTGGTAGTAGGAAAGAAATTGGAATTTAGGTGGCTTATATGTCTCCAATGAGAAAGAAGGGAAACATGTGAAAATTAAATAAAGGTACCTGGATCAAGAAGCTATTCCCATAACCAAGAACACCGCGCACCAACCACCCCCCCAAAACCCCACGAGGAATCCCCCAAATTCGCCCTGCTCCCTCGCAGATCACAACACCAGCGCGCGATTGGGTGAATCCCACCCCCCAATACCAATTCTCCCAGGCTGAGGCGTCGTTTCCTGGCCACAAAAGTCGACTCTTTGATTGGGACGGCGTCACCATTACCTCTCGTAGACCTCGCCAGCGTCCTGGCCGAGGAGTAGCTCCGGCAAGCCGTCGAAGATGCGACACTGCCGTCGGCGCACACCCGCACCGCCGCTGATACATGGGAGTCAGTCAGTCAGGAAAGCAAAGCAAACAAATTTCAAAGGAGAGCACCGGGTCAGGGCCAGGTGCCGCCCCAGAAGATGTTCTCGCCCTCCGGGAACGAGTGTCGCCGCGCGTAGTCCCCACGCCGCGGCACTGCCCGCCATCCGCGGTGACCACGTCAGGGGAACATCCCACCGCGCCTGACACACCAGGTTGTGGTAGTAGGGCAACTCCAGCGGCTCCGTCCACGCGCCGCAATCCTGCAACCCGGGCACAGCACCGCCGAGGCCTCATACACTATCGTGTTGCGCGCGCGTACGGCGGCGTCTCGCCCTAGTGGCCGTCTCCTGCCTTTTGGAGGAGCGTGCTATTGGAATGGTGGCGAGGAGTAGATGCAGGAGGGATCAAATCTCCAGCCCCGGGTGGACATATGATGTAGCCGCCAGGGACGGCGTAGGGACGGAGATTCTGGAGTCGTGATTGGCGAGGATTGGCGAACGCGTATTGAGAAAGGTCAAGTGTGGGTACGCCGCCGGGTATGAAACGATTGGGTGGGCCCACGCGGGTATGATAGGTTGGTAAAGCGAGGTTGAGTGAGATTTTTTTTGTTTTTGGAAGAAACGCTCTACAAATTGCAGCACACACGTGATATTAAAAAAAATAACGTACAAAGTGTTTATCTAGCTATAATATGTTTGTATATTGAATCAAATTGGAACATCTCTACCATTAAAAAGACTCTAAGGGCAACGTCGCCGGGCGTGGTTCTGCCCCTCCGTGGTTCTGCCGCGGAACCATGGGTGTGTGTGGGTCCCTCCACCGTTCGTTTCTACCACGCGCCGCATGTGTGGTCCATCCTCCTCTCTTTCTTCCTGCTTTCCATTGTGCGGCGCTGCCCCTCCTGAGTCGTGACCTCCTCCTGCCGCACCTCCCTCCTCGGTCCCCGCGCCACCGCGGGCCCGCCACCCCCTCCCTCGGCTCCCTCGCCGCGCCACCATGCTTGGGGAAGGAAGGATGGAGGAGGAGGCGAGTGGGCGGCAAGCGGAGCGGATGACCATCGGAGGACGAGTCTCCGCACGACACGGGAAGGGTCGTGGGTGACCTTCGTTGCGCTTCCCATGGCGAAATTGACGCTCCTGCCGCTGCCGGCAGAGCCACGGGGCGCTTCCTGTGGGCCCAACTGCCAGACCCGCACCTTCCCCATCTTGTCGCTGAGCGCGAGGCGGAGCTCGGCAGCCGGGATGACGACACTGTTCCCCTCCCACCGGAGGAAGGGAACATGCAGACGGAGGCGAAGAAGCTGGACGAAGCATGGGCGTTGACTCAGGCTGTCGGGTCCACCTTCCCGGTGCGGCGGTGCGCTCGACCTCGTCGAGTCGTGACTGCTCACGGGCGAGGCCGGGAGCCGCCGGCCCCGCGCCGACCACGCTGTCGCTCCCTGATGGGGAGCTCACCAGGCCACCGGCCTTGCGCCGCCGTCCCACGGTGGAGGAGGTCTCACCGCCGCTGCGAGCACCATGAGACGGGATACCCTGTGGGCTGTGGGAGAGACAGCGGGTCCTGACGAGCGGCGCCATGAGTGGAGCCGTAGCGGGATCTGGATCTCGCCAGTCCCAATTTTCCCTCCTCTGCACTCAATTTTCTCTCCTCCCGTAGTCCCATCCTCCGCCGAACCTCAGCCGCGGCCGAATCTTCCCGCCGGCGCGGCTCCTCCCCGAAATCCGACCGAATCCGCTGCATCGTGCACTTCGGTGACGGTGATGTGCAATGAGCGGCAAGCATGGGTGCACCTGTCCGACTCGCAAGCCGGAGTCTGGGGTGAAGGACGCTACTCAGGCATGATCTCTGTATTGCACACGCGTGATGACGAAACCGCACTTGCTTCGCGTGCGCAGGGGCAGGGTTGCCGCCGGAGTCACGCGTGTAGGTGCTGCCGGAGCAGCGCTGCCTTGCCCGCGCGGGGGGTGCCACTGGTGGTTGGATCCTCCAGCCGTTGGAGCCGACACTCCTCCCAGGCATCACGCAACAGCCTACAGGCAGGGGCGGCGAGGCCACAGGAGCCACTGCTCCTTGCACAGCGCCACATGACACTGGGGCTATCCGACGAGCAGCATCGACGGCGGCAGTGAGCACGAGGCCGGAGGTGTGGGCGCTGCTTGCCGCCCGGCGCACTCAAGACGGAAAGGAGCTCGCGCCCCGCCCCGCGTCGCATCCACCCACCACCTTCTCATGTGTTTGTCGTCGGCCGCATGCGGAATCGAGCTCCGGTGGACCGTGGACGGGGTGTGCCATGGCCGGGGGAGGCGAGCTCAAAGCCGCCCGCCGCCGGAATCTAGACTTGGGCGCTTCCGCGCTTGCTTGGCTAGGCAGTTGGGCCACCAAAAGCTATTGCTACTTTTCATGCCTACTGCACTTGCTTGTGCGCGAGGGACAAAAGAGCAGAGAGGTGTCTCGCTCGTGTTGCCGGTGGCAATGGCTGCCAGGCTCGCGTTGCAGTGGCACGCGGCTGGCGCGATTGCTTCATTCGGAGAAACGATACTGGCTTTTCACTTGCTTTTACACACTGTAAAATGTTCTTAAGTTATTTTGACCTGTAACATATTTTACACTCGCGTTTCGTTGTGCAAACGAAAATCAGGATATCATTTGGTGCTTGTATAACGATCCTTTGGGTACACAGTATCAATATCAAACAGCCGTAATTGGCAACGGAGAGAGATCAAACTAACAAAGGTCTGAACTCTTTTTTTATCAGACAAAGGTCTGCATTTTGACTCAATTCCAAAAAGTTTCAAGAAATAGCTCCAAGCTTCAAGCGTTGAAATCTCAGAAAAAGTACTAGAATTTCAAAACAAAGTACTACAAAACTAGAGGTCAAGGCAGTACAAAGATTGTACCATTCCAATCTTGATTAGGAGCAAAAAAAAAAAAATCATGCAACTGCTCATTGATTCGCCATCCTCTCTCTCTATTTTTTTAAAGAATATCATTGATAGAGTTGGAGAAGAAACAACCCGTTCGGTTGGCTGGTGGCTGATGGCTGGTGCTCATTTGTTCTGAGAGAAGAGTACTGCTGGTTGGTTGCTGATGGCTGGTTTGTTGTGAGAGAAAAATACTGCTGGCTGGTGACTGATAAGCCAAACGAACAGACTGAAAGTGTCGAGTTGCTCATCGTTGCGATGGACGTGTTTTGAAGGCACGCAGCTTGACTCGTAAGCCAGGCCCGAGCCACATGGGTTAGCCTTCATTTATTTATATGTAATTTTTTTAGGCCCGTTGCAAAGCACGGGCTATTACCTAGTAAGATGACAAATGTAGAAACACTACTTCATGATCGAAAGCAATTTTCATCTACTAATTGTCAAAATAAATATGAAGCACACTATATGTAAAGGACAAAAAGATTTAGTTTATATAGTTCACCGTTTTACAAGATGGAAAACACTCGGAACCAATCTGAACAGGACCAAAGCATTCTCAGTATTATAGTGTGAACAAATCAACCTAAGAGCTTATAGACGGTGTGTTGTACTTTTTTCAGGTTTATAACTTCTTTATTGGTGTATACATAGAGCAATATATGGCTCAATAGATTAAACAGAATTTGGTGATTCTGCCCTCAAACTGAAGTTCAATGTGAATTTGCCCCTCTTTTCTCAATTTTGCGTTTTTGCCATTATTATTTTTGAACCGAAGCTGTTGGATTAATTGGGCCTTGGGCCATTTAGTCTCAATTAATCTTAAGAATTAAAAGGTCCACAAAATAAATGCTAGGGATTCAATCCCGCATTGAAAGCCAATGAGAATCTTAAGTAACTTAAAGGGTGGACCAATGGTGGACCACTTGTGAAGTTGGTAAAAGGAGAATGGCGTGCCACACGCGCGCGTGCGCTCGCTCGCCTCGCCTCGCCGCCGTCCCGCTTTTGGGTACACACTAAACCTTTTCTGTGTATTTTTTTTCGAGTTTTATTTGAGATTTAACTTGAACACAAGCACATGCTTTGCTCTCACGGGATCACTTATATGTGTCATGAACATGTTAATAATTTCTGGAATTAAAATGTACCGAAAATTGCCTAGTTTTCTAACAATCCAAAAACCTTATATTGTTGATAGGCTTTCGGTAACTAGTTTCGCTGCAACGCTCAAACCAAATGTTTTCGATGGTTCAAATTACAAGCGTTGGAAGCAAAGGGTTACGTATTGGTTGACAGCGATGAGCATCATGCATGTCACACAGGGGAAGCCCAAACAGTTTTCTCCGGAGGAGGAGAAGGCTTTCGAGGCAGCCGATAACCTGTTTCGCGGTGCCATCTTGAGTGTTCTCGCTGAAAACCTTGTGGACACGTACCTTCTGCTGCCAAGTGGCAAAGATATTTGGGATGCGCTTGAGGCTAAATTTGGGGTTTCTGATGCTGGTGGTGAGCTGTATGTCATGGAACAGCTCTATGACTACAAAATGGTTGAAGACCGTTCTGTGGTAGAGCAGGCCCATGAGATTCAGGCGCTAGCTAGAGATCTTGAGAATTATAGCAAGGATGCACCATGTAAGTTGCCCGACAAGTTTGTGGCTGGAGGTGTCATCTCCAAGTTACCACCTTCTTGGAAGGACTTTGGAACCTCTCTAAAACACAAGAGGCAAGAGTTTGCTGTTGTCGATCTTATCGGCACTCTTGATGTTGAAGAGGAGGCGAGAGCAAAGGACAAGACACATGGTAAAGGGATTGTTGGGTCTTCTAGTGCTAATTTGGTGCAGAAGAAGAACAACAATGCATTCAAAAAGAAAAACAAGCAACATCAAAACCAACCAAAGGCTAAGCGAGACGGCTCGGTTCAAGCGGGAAAAGCCGCCAACCGGAAAGTGCTACTTCTTGTGGTAGCACGGAACACTTTGCCGCAAAGTGTCCGGATCGCAAGGATAAGAAAGATGGCAAAAGTGCCAACATGGTTATTAGTGAAACCGGTGGAACGTCGGGGTACGGTAATCTTTTACCTACGAGTTCTTTCGGTATGTCGATCCACGATTGGTGGATTGATACGGGTGCTAATATTCATGTTTGTGCCGACATTTCCTTGTTTTCCTCTTACCAAAGGGCGGAATTTCCTCCTTGTTGATGGGAAACGGATCACATGCGCGTGTTCTTGGTGTTGGTTCGGTCGATCTGAAGCTTACTTCGGGAAAGACCGTTCGATTGAAGAACGTGCAACATGTCCCTACTATCAAGAAGAACTTAGTCAGCGGGTCTCTACCGTGTAGAGATGGTTTTAAATTAGTCTTTGAATCCAATAAATGTGTAATTTCTAAGTTTGGAAGTTTTATTGGAAAAGGTTATGATAGCGGAGGCCTGTTCCACTTTTCTTTGTCATATGATTGTAATAAAGTTGTGAACCATGTCTCGAATGTTAATGATGAGTCAAATGTTTGGCATTCGCGACTTTGTCATGTTAATTTTGGTTGTATGATGCGTCTTGCAAACTTGAGTTTAATTTCGAAATTTACCTTAGTCAAAAATTCTAAGTGCCATGTGTGCGTTGAATCAAAACAACCTCGCAAGCCTCATTTTTCGACCGAGGCGAGAGACTTGGCACCTCTAGAACTAATTCATTCTGACTTATGCGAGATGAATGGTGTATTGACAAAAGGTGGTAAAAAGTTTTTCATGACTCTTATAGACGATTGTACTAGATTTTGCTATATCTATTTGTTGAAGTCTAAAGATGAAGCATTACAATACTTTAAAATCTATAAAGCTGAAGTAGAAAACCAACTTGAGAGAAAGATCAAAAGAATTAGGTCTGATCGTGGTGGAGAGTATTTTTCTAATGTTTTCACTGCGTTCTGTGAGGAACACGGAATAATTCATGAGAGGACGCCTCCCTATTCACCTCAATCAAACGGGGTAGCCGAAAGAAAGAACCGCACTCTAACTGATTTGGTTAACGCCATGTTAGACACAGCGGGACTTTCCAAGGAATGGTGGGGTGAGGCTATATTGACTGCATGTCATGTCTTGAATCGTGTTCCTGTAAAGAACAAAGAGATAACACCATTCGAGGAATGGGAAAAGAAAAGGCTAACACTTTCATACTTACGGACTTGGGGATGTTTGGCCAAAGTGAATGTGCCTATAACCAAGAAACGTAAACTAGGACCTAAGACTGTCGATTGTATCTTTCTTGGTTATGCTCTACACAGTGTGGGTTATAGGTTTTTAATATTGAAGTCTGGAGTACCTGATATGCATGTTGGCACCATCATGGAATCCAGAGACGCTACATTTTTTGAGGACATTTTTCTTATGAAAGAGATAGATAGCACATTTAGTCATGAATTGTCTATTAATAATGAACTCAAAGAACTCCTTTGTTTTGATACAACACAATGAACAACCACATGAGAAAAATCCCGAGGAGGATGGCAATGAAGCTCTTAGAAAGAGCAAGAGACGAGAGGATTGCAAAGTCCTTTGGTGATGATTTCATTGTGTACCTCGTGGATGACACTCCTAGAACCATTGAAGAGGCATATTCCTCTCCGGATGCGACATTGGAAGGAAGCGAGTTCGAGTGAGATGGACTCTATTATGTCTAATGGTACTTGGGAGGTTGTGGAGCGTCCCTATGGGTGCAAACCCGTAGGATGCAAGTGGGTGTTCAAGAAAAAGCTTAGGCCCGATGGTACTATTGATAAGTACAAGGCAAGGGCCGGTGGCTAAAGGCTATACTCAGAAAGAAGGAGAAGATTTTTTCGATACTTACTCACCAGTTGCCCGATTGACCACTATTCGAGTACTACTTTCCTTGGCAGCTTCCCATGGTCTTATCGTTCACCAGATGGACGTTAAGACAACTTTCCTAAATGGAGAGTTGGAGGAGGAGATCTATATGGATCAGCCAGATGGATTCGTAGTAAAAGGTCAAGAAGGGATGGTGTGTAAATTGGTAAAATCTTTGTATGGTCTTAAGCAAGCTCCTAAGCAATGGCATGAGAAGTTTGACAAAACTTTAACGTCAGTTGGCTTTGTTGTGAACGAAGCTGACAAATGTGTGTACTATCGCTATGGTGGGGGCGAAGGAGTGATCCTATGTTTGTATGTAGATGACATACCGATATTTGGGACAAGCCTTAATGCGATTAAGGAAGTGAAAGAATTCTTGTCTCAAAGCTTCGAGATGAAAGATTTGGGGGAGGTGATGTGATTCTAAACATTAAACTAGTGAGAGAAGGTGATGGTGGGGTTGTTCTTACACAATCTCATTATGTGGAGAAAATCTTGAGTCGTTTTGGTTACAACGATTGCAAGCCAGCTCCAACACCTTATGATGCTAGTAAAATGTTAAGGAAAAACATAAGAATAATGAGAGATCAGCTGAGATACTCCCAAATCATTGGTTCACTAATGTACCTAGCTAGCGCTACTAGACCCGACATCGCATATGCTGTGAGCAAACTGAGTCGATTCGTGTCTAACTCGGGAGATGCTCATTGGGAAGCTCTTGAACGGGTAATGCGCTATCTAAAAGGAACAATGAACTACGCGATTCACTATACTGGGTATCCTAGGGTACTAGAGGGTTATAGTGATTCGAATTGGATCTCTGATGTATATGAGATTAAAGCCACTAGTGGATATGTGTTTACACTTGGAGGTGGCGCTGTCTCCTGGAAGTCTTGCAAGCAGACCATCTTAACGAGATCAACTATGGAGGCAGAACTCACTGCATTGGACACCGCCACAGTTGAGGCTGAATGGCTTCGTGAACTCCTTATGGATTTACCGGTAGTTGAAAAACCGATACCGGCAGTCCTCATGAACTGTGATAATCAAACGGTGATTGTCAAGGTGAATAGTTCAAAGGACAACATGAAGTCATCTAGGCATGTAAAGAGGCGGCTGAAATCTGTCAGGAAAATGAGAAACTCCGGAGTGATAGCCTTGGACTACATCCAAACGGCTAAGAATCTGGCAGATCAATTCACAAAGGGTCTTTCACGTAATGTGATAGACAATGCATCCAGGGAATTGGGCTTGAGACCCGTCAGCGTTATTCAGTAGTGGTAACCTGTCCTATGTGATCGGAGATCCCGTGAATTAGGATAGTGCAACAAACTACTGTTTAACAGAGAGAAGAGAACCTTTGTAAAGGGCTCATTCCAGTAGAGATGCATTTCTCTTCTAAAATCTATATGGCAGGTTGGTGAAAAACCTTAATGTGATCCGAGTGGCTCAAAGAGGAGCAAAGATGTTGGCCTACAGAACATCTTAAAGGATTGCACCTATATGGGTCTGATTGCTAGTCACAATCTATGAGATAGGGTGATCTCTAGATACCCATGAAAGGCACGGAGTATGACTTATACGCTCCAACCCGAGGGGATGCTTATAGCAGCCTAGTACTGGCAAGGGGCTCTAGTCAAACTTGTTTGCACGAAACTGCCAATTCAAGGCATAGTCCATTGGTCAGTTGTGAATGAGTGTAGCTTTTGTCTCAGGTGGATGTTCAACTTAACAGTCTCCACCATAAAGTCAGTATATCAAAACAAGAGTTGAGAAGAGGACATTTCTTTGTGTACCTTGAAATTCTTGGTGGTGATTGTTGGATTAATTGGGCCTTGGGCCATTTAGTCTCAATTAATCTTAACAATTAAAAGGTCCACAAAATAAATGCTAGGGATTCAATCCTGCATTGAAAGCCAATGAGAATCTTAACTAACTTAAAGGGTGGACCAATGGTGGACCACTTGTGAAGTTGGTAAAAGGAGAAGGGCGTGCCAGACGCGCGCGCTCGCTCGCCTCGCCTCGCTGCGCCGGGCCGGGCCGTGGGCGTGGGCGTGGGCAGGGCGTGGCGTGTCGTGTCGTGTCGTGTTGAGTCGAGACGAGACGAGACGAGACGGAGACCGTGACCGTGACCGTGACCGTGATGCGTATGCACAGTTTTTGTCATTCATGTCGGTCATTCGTGTCAGCCATAATCCTCTGTATTAAAACAACTGTTACTGGTAACTGATGACGTTGAATACAATAGTTACTGGTAACTGTCGTTTAATGAGAATTATGGTGGTCAGAAGCGTCCAGGTTCATTCCCTCCTCCTCTCCTCTGCGCCTATATAAGAGGACTCCTTCCTCTGGCACAAATACACATTCTCACACTCAGGTACTCCTGCTTAGGAGACCTCTCTCTTCTCCCTCTCGTGTTCTTGCTCTCTTGCCATTCCCAACGCAAGCTTTGCGCGCACACTTGTTTGCGTGAGCAGTTGCCTCCGAACCTCGTCCACCTAGCGATCCTGCTCGGGATAGGCGGGCGATAAGGTTTTTGGGGAGCGTACCCGTACGCGCCTGCTCGCTCTTCTATACGTCTACGTCCCTGTCCGCGAGAACGTCTACTTCCAGTACGACTACGTCCTCCGCGAGAACGACTACTTCCAGTACGACTACGTCCTCCGCGAGAACGACTACATCAGTGTGAACGACTACTTCCCGAAGGCCGTTCGTGGGACTTCACTGCAACGACTCGCCACTGCATCAACTCAGTACGACTACACCGAACAAGGTCCCTCCACGACTAGCATGTCTAGTCCAAGGGATAACGGCGCACCGGTTGACTCCGTCAACCGTCCCGCCTTTGGGTACACACTAAACCTTTTCTGTGTATTTTTGTTCGAGTTTTATTTGAGATTTAACTTGAACACAAGCACATGCTTTGCTCTCACGGGATCACTTATACGTGTCATGAACATGTTAATAATTTCTAGAATTAAAATGTACCGAAAATTGCCTAGTTTTCTAACAGAAGCTGCCGTTTACCCGTCTGGTAGCTGGAGCAAGATTAAACCAAGTAAGAACAGAGATAAACATTTGGAAAATAGGGAAAGGACATCACTACCCTTCTGTTATCCAATCAGACTTGTGTGTTGCGGCTTAACTGTCTTCCCACGCGATGGACATCAACAAACCAACAGCCTGTTCGGTTGGCTGGTGGCTGATGGCTGGTGCTGGTTTGTTCTGAGAGAAGAGTACTGCTGGCTGGTTCTGGCTGGTTGCTGGTGGCTGGTTTGTTCTGAGAGAAAAGTACTGTTGGCTGGTGGCTGATAAGCCAAGCGAACAGGGCGAAATCGAGGGCGACGGCGAGTGAAGTCGAGGCAGTGGCAGTGAAAATCAGGTGCCGGGCTCCTGCGTCATGCTCTCCCATGGGAAATCGAGGCTGCGACCGGGGAAATTTGAGCACCGCGGCCTAGTAAAGGCCCAGCCAGCTAGGGGTGGCGCAGGACGCGTGATGGAGGGAGTCAGGCAGCAAGGGCGGCGTAGGCTCGGGGTGGCCGCACGGTGAGGCCGCGACATGGGTGCGCTTCCAGGCGACATGGCCAAGCACAAGCTCGATAAGGTCTCGGCAGTGGCGAGTCACAGAAAAGGGTACGCTAGCCCTGCATACAATTTCTCAGTGATTTGATTTGGGAAAGACGAGAGCTACTCGTGGGGTGGATTGGGGGCGACGCAAGCTGGCGGGGCCGAGCTCGCCTAAGCGGTCGCGGCCAAGCTCCATGTCTACCTGGGGCGAGCCCCACTGGGCATCGCGACTGGGGCACACACCGGTGGGTGGGGCACCATGGCCGGTAGGAGGCGACCTCCCCGGTAGACCTGAGCATTTTTCGGGCCGGGCCGGGTTCGGGCCGGGCTCAAAAAATTTCTGTTATTTCAGGCCGAAAAAATCCTGCCCATGACCATCCCACTAGACGCGTCGGGCCTCAATTTTCAGGCCGGGCTCGGGTCGGCCCGGGCTTGGGCGGGCCACCCGCGCATTTATAGTGTAAAACAACTAAAAACAGCATTTCGGGCCGGGCTCGGGCCAAAAAATTTTCGCGGGCTTCAAGATCTCTGCCCACGCCCGTCCAGTAAGATTCGTGGGCGGGCCGGGCCCGGGCCGGGCGGCGGCCCGGGTCGGGCCGGGCTCAAAATGCTCGGGTATACTCCCCCGGGCGGCATGGCGGGGGTGCTCCGGGGGCGGCACTGGGCGCACCAGAGGGCGAGCCAGCGCGTGCGGGAGTCGGCGGCAAGATGAAGGTGAGGCGCCGAGAGGCATGGGACCGCGACGGCGATGGAGGCTCCGTCTTCGGCGATCAGGAACCGTTCAATTTTTTCGAACGGAGAAGGGTGTGGGTCCAGCGGGTACACGATGTGGGTACGTGCGTGGTGGGTGAGAAAAACAATTTATTTTTGGCAGAAATGCTCTTCAAATTACGATTTTTTGGTTCTTCATAGTCCTTCCACCCTATCCACTTCCAAAAACATATAACAGGTGGGTCCAACGTGAGGTGTACGGTGGGACCGATTTGGGTGAGAAAAGTTTTCAATTGTCTTCGCTCTTTATAGTATAGATTAGTGCATTTAGTATTTTTTGAGGGTATTAGAAGTTCAACCGACCAATTGTTTTCTCTTTTTTTCTTTTTAAGTTGAATTTCTAATGTCCGCAAAGTATGGATACTTGAATTTTTTTTGACACCATTAGATTCTACACATCTTGAAGTACTTTTGAGAATTTTTCATTTTTTATTTGAATTTGAACCAGTTGGGAACCGACCAGAACTGGTTCGGACCGGTTCCCACCTGTTCGGTTAACCCAGCTTCTCCTACGTGCAAGGTTTTTTTAGCCGTCCGGTCCGGTTACGGACACAGGAGATGTAACCGGACTGGTCTCACTGGTCAGGGTGAGAACTGCTTAACTGGACTGTTGTATTTTGCACTGGTCAAGATCATGTTGTTTTCACGAAAAAGTATTCTTATATGCTATATCTTGCTTTTTACAACTGTTTTCTTCAGATTTTTACAGCATACATATTTTTGTATGGATAGTGTAAAAGTATGATAGATATTTTGTAATCACTAATACTCCCTCTGTCTCAAATTACTTGTCATTTTGTTTTGTAGATTCATTTCTTTTTTGCTATACAAGGGAATGTACTCCCTGCGTCTTAGATGCATAAATGAATCTTTTGTTATAAACTATGTATACATGCATAATAATATCTAAGAATAGCTCAAAATATTGGCTTGTGAAATGGGTCTAATTGCAAAAAGAATAGCCAAAGAAAAATTGTTGGGCTTATATGGGCTAAGCCCAAAATGAAAAATGTTAGCTGGCTTAAAATGGCCCATGATGGAATTTTTTTTGTTTAAAGGCTTGGTTAAATTTCAAAATGGACCGCTTAAATATGAGCTACGTTGGGCCATTTGACATTTTATGACGTTATTTTGGTTGATATTGACGAAATTCTAATGTCGTAGGTGTGATGAAATGAGCATTGTCGCAACTCTTTGATGATAAATCACATATTCGTCCTAGAACATTTTTTATTACAATTATAGGCGATGAATGTACCGTTATAAGTTATGCAATATGATAAAATAGAAAAGTTTTTTTATGTAAATGGCGAATATTAATGTGACCAACTAATGAAGTATTAGGTGAGAAGTAGATGAGCATTAATAAAGAAGGAATCCCGAGAAGCATTTAATGAAGTTTTGCTCTCTATTGTAAGGCCAGTCTCAATGGGGGTTTCATGGGTGTTTCATGCACATTAAATACAGCGCCACATCAGCAAAATTTCACTTTTTGCAAGAAACCCTTAGGAGAGAGAAGGAAAGAGTTTCACTATGGTGAAACCTTTGGGCACAGTTTCACATGCGTTGGAAACTGTGTGAAACCCCCATTGAGACACAAATAGAGTTTCACCATGCAACTATGCAATTAAACCATACAATGAGAGAGACGTTGTGGGACCCTTAAGCCTATGAAACTGTGCAATGAAACTATGCATTGAGGGAGACATCTATTTCATACCAAAGTTTCACATCTTGGAAACCGGGACGGTGAAACTCTCCATTGAGACTGGCCTAAAGAACACTAGGTGATACGTTGCGGGAATTGCAACAAATTTTAAATATAAAATTTAAAAGTATAAACTAAAGTGATTTCTTCGCAACATTCTACTGTAAACAACACATTGCATACATGGATGTTATTAGTCGTAGAAAATTGATAGAATAAATAAATTGATGATTCTAGTGGATAGTGATGTGGACACCTTGCATGTGGAGAAAAGACAGGGGACGATGATATGGCATGAATAGTGATGTGGACACCTTGCATGTTGAGAAAAGACATAGTGGATGGTGACGTGACGCGCTAAGGGTTGAGAGAACTCCTTAGTGGGGAGCTCTTATATCTTATATAGTTTGTATGATTGATCCAGTGAATAAAGAAATAGAGCTCCTCTCTCCCTCCACTCCCTCCCTCCTGTTGTGTGCTTGTTCCTGTGTTTCTCTTTAGTTTTGTGTGTGTTCTTAGTGCTATAAAGAAACTCAATTTCTAACAAATGGAACGTTGTATAAGGCAGCATGTGTTGGAGTGAACCAATCACCCAGCCCTACATATCCCGTATCCGATACACTGAGTTGTGATCATGGTGTTTTGGTGTTGACGGTGAATTTCGGTCAACCTAGCCATGAGTTTATCTTCGTTGTTGGCATTGATTTAATATCCAAACTAACGATCCTAACCCAATTACTAAAAAGAATAAGCGAGGGGGTGGCGATGCAAAGAGATTGGGAAGAACATATTTCGGGAAGCGTTGAGCAAGAAACTTGTGTGGAGGTACTTGCTGGAATTTCAAGAAAAGAAGCCTCCAAAGTGAAGAGAGAAGAAGCAAGGCAAGAGAAGATTGAAGGGGCAACCCACAATGAAGGAGGATCAATCCAAGGCATTAAAATTCACAAGCTCGAAGAGTTACAAGGAAGAAGTTTGGTGAATGCAAAGCCATTAAAGGAGTTCGAACAAATGGATTGGATCCCAATTAACTTCGAAGAAATATTCAACAAGAGGAGACCATACCTGAACTAAAAAGAGTCGGCGAGAGCTATAGAATTCAACCTTTCAAAGGATAGGTACTCGGGGTATGAGTTGGACAAAGAATTAGCTGGAGAGATTATCCAAAGGCTTTTCAATGAGGAAGAAGAGGTAGATCCGGATCACATTGCCGAAGTAAATAGGATTATGGGAGTGAAGCCGGAGGCCTCGCCATATGCACACCTAGCCGAGGCGTACACGATAGGAGCCGACCATGTCAAAGGTACCTCTCTTCTGACACCTCACATAAGTTGCAACATTAATGGAAAGAAAATTTGTAAAGCCTTATGTGACACAGGAGCTCATGTTAGTGTCGTGTCTTCCAAGATTTATTATGAGCTTTTTAGTAAAACTTTCAATCTTGCTCCAACACAAATAAAATTAATCATGGGAGATGGTAGAACAACAAGACCTTTTGTGACGCCCCAGGTTTCTAATTAACGTCATTAGCGCTAACAACCGGTTCAGCCGAGTCAAACCTGCTGGCAATGGTCAAACCTAGGTCAACCTGGGTCATCACCCCGAAAACCCCGCCATTGAACCCTATTGAACCCCTTGACCAAGCCTACACACATCCATGGTCAACCCGTGGTCAAAGACATGGTCAAACCCCGCTTAACCGTTGACGTCAGCGAATGTCGTCCGGAACTTTTGCCGCGTTCTCCAAAATTCACCTAAACACTTCAAAATCTACCTTTATGAAAGTTGTCCATCTTGTTGAGGGACACAACTTTCGTGTAGATTGGCATTTCAAATTTTGGGTGGAAATTAGCGAAAAACTTGGTCAACCGCCACTACCTCCTGTTTTCCAGAACAGGCCGACATTCAAAGTTGGCACGACGTTCCTGCAAAATCTGTTGAGAAAACACTAGACGGCCTTTACAAAAGTTGTAGAGGGTAGTTAGATCTACAACTTTTCTATTCATCACTTTGGGCACTTCTGTTCAACTTTTTAGAGTTTCGCATGTTCAAACAGTGGCACATCTACACAATTTCGCGCCGCGCCACGCCGGGCCGCGCCGCGCCGCGCCGCGCCCCGCCGCCGCGCCGGGCCCGCCGCGTCGCGCGCGCGCGCGCGCGCCGCCGTGCGAGGCCGCCCCCGCGCTCGAGGCCTCCCCGCGCCCCGAGGGCGAGCGCCCAGCCCGAGGCGCGCCTTCCCTAGGCCATGGACTCCTTCCCATACCGCACGCTTACCAAGGATGCCTGGGACGCTTCGCCGCCGTACGCTCCTCGCAAAAACCCGGCGGTCCGTCCCCTACTGTACGGTGTGCGACGGCAGGTTAAAAGGAGGCCGGTCGGTTCGTCGCGCGCGTGTCCCTTCCCCCCTTCTTCCTTGCCGCGCTCCCTGCCCAGCCCCGGCGCAGCTCTGCCGCGTCGCGGCCACGGCCGCGACGGCCGCCCGGCCGCCGGCCGCCGCGCACCCCACCGCCCGAGCCGCCTCCACCCCGTCCAACCCCGCAAACCGAACCCTTAGCCACCCCTCGACCCTCCCCCGTCCTCTCCCGGCCAAGAACGCCGGCGAGCTCGCCCAATTCCGGTGAACAATACCGCTGCCCGCTCCCCAGGGACGACATTGCAAAAGTAAAAATCTTCCCAGGGTCTTTCTTGCAAAAGTGCAACTCCAATAGTGTAGTGATTTTGCTGTTTCTTGTAAATTGCGTAGAAAATCACAGAAAAATAGGAAAAATTCAAAACCAATTTTGTTGGATTCGTTGTGAATTATACTACAACTTTTGTTATTCTGGCTTGAGCTTATTCCTGTTAGTTTTTGCATGAAAAATACAAATGTGAAAACACTAGATCTGCAATAACTCAAAAACTATAAATCCTCTGTAGCTAATTTTTGGATATGTTGTGTGTTAGGTCATGACTAGCTCCTATGCCAAAAATTGCACAAAGTTATGATGTAAATCGTTTTATATAAATGTTTTTCCATTTCTAGCAGATCTGCATAAATGATTTTTCTTGCTAAAAATATTTATGTTTTTGAGCTCAACTTGTGCACACTGTCTTGTAATGCCAAAATGCACATCGTGTGAATTAATCATGATTGTTGGATTAAGATAAATAATTATTCTTGATTTATGCATGTTTTCCTTTGTAAATTAATAAACCAAGTTCAGTAGAGATTCCATGTGAACATGCTGGTTCTTTAGACTTGTTTAGGATCAGAGAGCATGCACAAGAAAGTTTGGATCATTTTGAGGCTTATTTTTGATATGCATTTACTTTAAATCACTAGCTAACCTTTGTTATTTTCAATAATATTTAATTTCCTAGCCTCCAACACTTACATGTGGGTCCAGGGGACCAGGATAGGTGCTAGTAGGCTTAAGAAACACTCCTTTAATTTTTGGTAATTTAATTGCTTAATAAAAAGCTTAAAATCCCTTTTAATATTAAAGGGAAATTAAATAAAGAAAAGCCCTTAGTTAATTCTTTATCCTTTTTGAAGGTAGTATCTAATTCAAATAAAAGATAATTAATTCTCATTTCTGATAAGGAATTAATTCATGGATTAAAAAATATTATTCATATCTTGGTTTGTGAAAGGAAAAGGGTTAAAGCTTTCACATGAAATGACAAGTCCAAAGATACCTTTATTCAATTATGCAATAAAAGAATAACCCATGTACAACCAATAACCTTCCTAAAAGAGAAATCACCAAACCACCCTTGCTAACTCGTGTGTGGTTGTAAATCGATTTTAAAAAAAAGCTAAATGCACTCACCCACGTCTGTTTGTGATTTTAAATTAAATTACTTACATATATATGTACACAGTCACCATCAAAAAGAATATTTAATAAAGAATTGCATATTGTTCCTTTTTGGAAGAGTATGCTAAATGTATTCTTATCTAGGTGAATGTGTCCAACTAATGCACCCTATGGTTGTAATTTATTGTTTGTGATTAATTAAATTAAAATCGTCAAGTAAATCTTGCATCTGCATCCTCGTGTAGATCTCCCGAACGGTAGCTGTACACGTGTGCCGGACGGAGGAGACGGAGGAGCTGACGGAGACGTGCACCACGTCGTTGTAGGGCAAGACCTGGACCAAGTCCAGAAGGGCCCAAGGCCAACCTTGCCAGCGAAGGCAAGCCCCGGATCATTAACCCTATTTTTAAAAATTATGCAATTATGTTTGCTACGATTGTGCATTTACGTTTCAGGAGTTGATTTGAAACCCTAGATGCATGATCCCTAGGTACCTATGCTCTATCACTAGTATGCTAGGTCGATAGCTGCTATGCTATAGGACCCGGTAGAAGTCGAGTGATGTTCGTCACTCGCGAGAATAGGTTCTTATGTTGGAATCATAAGATCTTTATAAATGAATTGCTCATGTGGTAAGAGCATGGGATTGGGCTCCGGTCCAGTGGCTTTCGTGGGCTAAGCTTTTGAACGTACTAAACATATGCCGGGAATGGGACCGGTAAGCCTAGTACCCGATTGACGCGGTAAGGGAACCTTTCCCTACTAAACACAGGGCACTTGTGTCCCCCCCGCTTGCAACGAGGTGGTACCCGAGTGAGTCCGGACATTCGTGTGGGAGCGATCCGGTAAACCTTGTACCAAGGAATGTAGGTTCCGCTCCCGAGCCGAAGATCGACGGGAACGGCACGGGAAAGTTGTCCTTGCGGGGGCAGCCTACCGTGTGTTTGGGTCTACCTTGCAAGGTTTAAATCAATCGATTGTCGGTCTCTCACCATTATCCGAGATCGCTTAATCAATCGGCCATGATATCCCATAATGATGGAACTTGAGGAATATGGTTGTATGAATTAATTGCTTGTCCGATTCTTGATTGAATTAGATGGCACATTTAGAAAAGGTAATCAACTAGAACTTGTGCTAAAATATCGAAAGTAAGGATCTACTCTTAGTAGCCGTTCGGCAAAAAAAAGAAACTCCACCGGCCAAAAGCCTTTCATGTCTAGAGTTTGGTGATGTAGCTATCACCCGACGGTTAAGTCTTGCTGAGTATTAGTATACTCAGCCTTGCTTTAAAATTGTTGTTGCAGGTGTGATTGACCGGAAGGGTGACGACAAGTGATAACATCACGGATGGCCTCCTGTGATGTTTCCCGTTGCGCTAGTTATATTATTTCCGCTGTTTTCAAACTCTGAAACTTTACTCCATGTCATGAACAATGGTTTGTAATAAATTATGTTAACTCGTGTTGTAGTCTGGACTTGCCTTCGCGTGAGTTTTAATGCATGTGTCGATCCTCTGTTCGTTGTCCAAGTGATTTACCGGGCGTTAACCCGGCAACTAACGACAGGATGATACTTTACTATTGCTTAATGACCAAAGTGGATCGGTCTTAGGCGATAGTACGGTATTTTCCTGGGCGGGTTGTCACACCTTTGGGTGTGCTTAGAGATTTAGATGTTTCTATCTCAGGTAAAATTATTCCAACCGATTTTTCGTAATCGATGCTTGCCATAATGAACATGATGATATAATTCTTGGTAGGCCTTTTCTTAAGTTGGTTAATGCCGTTCTTGATGCCGAAAAGGGTAGAGTTACTATTGATCTAGATGGAACTAAATCCACATATAATTTCCTACCCGCTTCTCGTATTGCTTTACCTCTACCTCTTGATAACGAAGAGGTAGAGGATCTTTGTTTTGTTGATACTTTCAAAGACCCTCTCCAAAGAGCAATGGGGAATGATGCTATGTATGATGATCAAGACAAAGAACTAGCGGAAGCAATCGAGGGGTTGAAGGCACAAGATGAAAGCTTGGATGAAGAAAATTATGAAGATATTGTAAATTTGAAACAACAAGAACCCGAAATGCCCGATATTGAGTTAAATCCACTTCCCAAGGGATTAAAGTATGAATTTTTAGGAGCCTATAAGATGTACCCGATCATCGTGAGTGATGAATTAAGTCCGGAGGAGATGGATAAGTTGCTGAATTTATTGAGGAAACAAAAGAAGGTGATCGGGTACTCGATAAGTGTCTTGAAGGGTATTAGTCCAGCCTTTTGCACCCACCGCATACCACTTGAAGAACAATGCAAGCCCGTTGTTGAGCCTCAAAGAAGATTGAGTCATGCCATGCGCGAGGTGGTGAAGAAGGAGGTGATCAAATTGTTGGATGCCGGAATAATATACCCCGTGCCACATAGTGAATGGGTGAGCCCGGTGCATTGTGTACCAAAGAAAGGAGGAATAACGGTTGTAAAGAATGAGAAGAATGAGTTGATACCACAACGGATCATGACCGGATGGAGAATGTGCATCGACTATAGGAAGTTGAACAAGACAACAAGGAAGGATCACTTTCCGCTACCCTTTATCGACGAGATGCTTGAAAGGAGCTAAACATTCTTACTTTTGTTTCCTTGATGGATACTCGGGGTTCATGCAAGTTCCTATTCATCCGGATGATCAACAAAAGACAACCTTCACATCTACGTATGGAACTTTCGCATATAGAAGAATGCCATTTGGTTTATGTAATGCACCGACCACTTTTCAAAGATGCATGACGGCTATATTCTCGGATTTTATTGAAGAAATTATGGAGGTATTCATGGACGACTTCTCGGTGGCACGTGTTTTGAAAGTTGCTTGAAAAATTTGGAAAAAGTTCTTGAAAGGTGTGGAGAAATTGACCTAGTACTTAATTGGGAGAAGTGTCACTTTATGGTGAAACAAGGGATAGTCTTGGGACATGTAATCTCCGAGAGAGGAATAGAGGTGGACAAAGCTAAGATTGAAACGGTTGAAAAGCTACCGCCTCTGATAAATATCAAATTGTTAAGTAGCTTTCTCGGGCATGCCAGATTTCTCCAAAAATTTATAAAGGCTTTCTCAAAGATCACCAAGCCCTTGACACGACTTCACCATGGCGCCCGCCGCCGCTGTCCCGCGTCCACGGGTACTTTCACAGTCCTAGCGCCCCTGAGCCTTGCTCCCCCTGCCCTACTGAAGCCACGCCGCGCCGCCCCCTTCCCGCTCTGGCTGGAAACACGCCGGAGGCAAGCTCCCGGCGGACACAGTCCCGGCCGTGCCGCGGAGCGCCCCCCACCGGCGGCTCCTCCACCCAAACCAAGCCCCCAAACCGAACCCTAGACCCAACTCCACCCTCCCCGGCCCGCTCCCGCTCGGCCACGGCCGCCGGCCTCGCCGGATTTCGGCAAGCCGCGCCGGCCGGCCAGCCCGAGGGCCACATTGCAAACCCCCGCATCTTTCTAGGTTCTGATTCGCAAAAAGGTAACTCAATAGTTAAAGCAGATTTGCTGAACCTTGTAAATTGCGTAGAAAATCACACAAAATTCAGAAAAATGTGAAACCAATTTTGTTGGATTAGTGGTGAATTATACTACAACTTTTGTTATTCTGGCCTGAGCTAATTCATTAATGTTTTTGCATGAAAAATACAAATGTGAAAACCCTAGATCTGCAATATCTCAAAATATATAAATATTCTGTAGCTAATTTTTGGATATGTTGTGTGTTAGGTCATGACTAGCTCCTTTGCCAAAAAGTGCACAAAGTTATGATGTAAATATGTTTCTAAAAATGTTTTTCTATCTCTGGCAGATCTGCATAAATGATTTTTCATGTTAAAAATATTTATGTTCTTGACCCCAACTTGTGCACACTGTCTTGTGATGTCAAAAGGCACATCTTGTGAATTAATCATGAATTTAGGAGTAACAGAAATAATTATTCTTGTTTAATGCATGTTTTCCTTTGTAAATTAATAAACCAAATTCAGTAGAGGTTCCATGTGAACATGCTAGCTTTTTAGACTTGTTTAGGACCAGAGAGCATCCACCAGAAAGTTTGGGTAATTTTGATGCTTATTTATTTTTATTTGCATTTAAGTTGAATCACTAGATAACCTTTGTTATTTTCAATAATATTTAATTTTCTAGCATCCAACACTTACATGTGGGTCCAATGGACCAGAATAGGTGCTAGTAGGCTTAAGAAACACTCATTTGATTTTTGGTAATTTAATTGTTTAAATAATGGCTTAAATGCCCTTTTAATATTAAAGGGAAATTAAAATAAAGAGAAATCCTTAATTAAATCCTTTTTCTTTTTGGAAATAGTACTTAATATAAATAAAAGAAATTTAATTAACATTACTAATAAGAAACTTAATTCATAAATAAAAGATATTAAGTACACCTTTGTTGGTAAAGATAAAAAGGAAATGAAGCTTTCACATGAAATGATAATCTTAAATAAAAACCTTTATTCAAATAAGGAATAAAAGAGTAATCCATGTACAACTAATGACTTCCTCAAATAGAAACATTAGATGAATACTTGTTAAGGTGAATATGACCAACCTAGAGTTGGATAAGACAACAAACTATCACATCACCTAAAGTGCATTGCATTCCGTGTAGATCTTTCGGACGGAGATTACTCCCTGGTCCCGGAAACCGAGGAAGGCGGAGCGGAAGGTTCTCTGCAATACGTGGAAGTACTCGACACCGAGGGTGCCCAAGCTAACCTAGCTGACGAAGGCAAGCTCCGGTGCATCTAACCTAGTTTTAAAGTTCTTATTCAATTATCTATGAATGATTGTGCATTTACGTTCAGGAGTTGAATGAAACCCTAGATGCATGATCCATAGGTACCTTTGTCCTTACTAGTATGATAGGTCGATAGCTGCTAAGCTATAGGACCGTTACAAGTCGAGTGATGACCTCACTCGCGAGAATAGGTTCCTAGATAGGAATCATACTATATCCTTAAATGGATTGCTCACGTGGTAAGAGCATGGGATGCGGGCTCCGGTCCAGTGGTTATGTGGGTTAAGTCTTTGAACGTACTAAGCACATGCCGGTTATGGGGCCGGTAAACCTAGTACCATAATGAGGCGGTTAGGGATCCTACCGTTACTACTCTTGGGATTCGCTCTCACGGCTCGCCACCGGTGGTGTATGGTGACTCCGGGTATCTCGCGGGGTATGCCGAATAGCCTGCACCAAATACTGTAAGATTCGATCCCGACCCGAGGATTTATGGGGACGGTCTGGGAAGTTGTCCTCGCGGGGGCAGCCGACCGTGTGTTTGGGTCTACCTTACAAGGTTTAAATCAATTGATTGTCGGCCTCTCACCGTTATCCGAGACTACTTACTCCACTAGTCATATGATCCCTAATGATGGAAGTTGATGAAGATGATGTTTGATTAATTGTATTGTACAACTTTGTTTGTACTAGTTGGCTAATGTAGTAAAGATTAAACTACTAGAACTTGTGCTAAAATCTTGAAAGTA
The DNA here is from genome assembly GCA_947561735.1 of Cenchrus americanus. Lineage (NCBI taxonomy): Eukaryota > Viridiplantae > Streptophyta > Magnoliopsida > Poales > Poaceae > Cenchrus > Cenchrus americanus. Next base: position 203,439,233 of record OX387240.1, read on the forward strand.
AGGACCTACTCTTTGTTACTTTTTAGCAAAGGCAACCCAGTAGCCAAAAAGCCTTTCATGGTCTAGATTTGGTGAAGTAGTTATCACCGACGGGTAAGACTTGCCGAGTATTAGTATACTCAGCCTTGCTATAATGTGTTGATCCGGGTAATGCCTTCGGTGATGTGTGGCCCGGTGAGATCCCGCCCGGCTGGGAGCTGGAGTGGGTGGAGGACGACTACTGAAGCATCATGGATGGCCTCCCGTGGTGACTTGCTTCCGCTAGTTAATTTCCGCTGTTTCTTTTCAAAACTCTGAACTATTCTGTCATGACCAAAAAACTATGGTTTGTAATAATTAAACCCTTCGGGGTACACATTTGAATTTGAATGATGTTGTATCTCTGGACTCGCCTTCGGGTGAGTTTTAATGCATATATTCGATCCTTGTGCTCTCAAGTGATTTACCGGGCGTTAACCCGGCGACTTACGACAGGATGGTACTTTATTATTGCTTAATGACCAAAGTGGATCGGTCTTAGGCGATAGTACGGTATTTTCCTGGGCGGGTTGTCACAGTTGGCATCAGAGCTTATATGCACCAGAGATTAATTAATAAACTTTAATCACTGGTTTTTTGAATAAAATATGCCAAGATTTTCTGATTTTCCAAAATACGTTGGTCCGCTAAGGATAAACTAGACCGAGAGGCCCTAGAGGGAATTTTGGGTTCTTTCAGGTGGCTTATTAACCTATGGTTTATTTTGCTAACTCCCAGCACATTACCTTATGTCAGACTTACTTTCTTGCACAACCATACTAGTTCATCACGTTTTGCCATACGTGGTGGTACCACAGGGAAGTCCTGTGAGGGACTAGTGGGACCTATTCCAATGGGTGCCACGTCGCGTTTGAGTCTCGTCACGTTTTGCCATACGTGATGGTACCACGGGAAAGTCCGTGAGGGATGAGTGAGGCCTATTCCAAAGGGCACTCACGTCGCGTCAGAGTCTTAAATAGGACGCTGTCCATGCAGCGGCTTAACGCATGGATATCGTTTCTATAGTGAACGGTAATGTATGTGGACGCTTTCGTGACGTGCTGGCACGAAAGGTTCGTTTTCTGCAGGTACATAACAGCGCTTTGTTAGTCGCTAAGCGAGTACCGTATAGCTCTCGACTAGATACTATAGGGAGAGACGAATTAAAAGCCCTGCCACCGGCACTAACTTCGATTTTTGGCTTGATTGCCGTGTGAGGTCGAATAGGACGTCTTGCATGCATGTTAAAAATCGACACAACTAAAATGGACCCAGAAACTGAATTCCATATGTTCTCTAAGGAAGATTATGCTAGTGTGTGCTTTTTATAACCTAGAATACCTCTCATACCTACCGTCATGCTGCCAAAATTTTGTGAAAATTTTGTTTACCATGTGCTAGGATAATTAAACCAAATTGTTAAAAACAATTGATCCTCAACTAGTTACCTTGTAATAGCAAGTCTCAATCCTAGTTCGTTGGGTTGGTTCACATTTCCCCTAGGTACATCCAAGTTAAGGACCCTTCATCTTGTTCCTGGATCAATGCTCAACCTTAAAAAGCTTAATTAAAAGTATTAAAGGTTAATTTAAAACTTGGGAAATTTTTGAGGTTTCTGGATTTTTTTTTGGTTATGAATTTTTGTTCACAACTGCCAGAACTTCATGTCATTGTGTATGTGAGCTCGCTTCGAGTTCTAACATACGACTGTGCCTTTGTGCACATGAATACCCAGTATTTCCCAGCTTGAGAAAAGAACTTATGCTATTCTGCTGTGTCGGTGGGAATGTCTTGATCTGGGAATTCCAATCTTTAATCGTGATTCTCCTATCATCATGTCATTTCCGTCGACTTGTATTTTCCCTTCAACCCCTTGTCCTCAGACATGTTGGAGCACTAGGATATTCTTCGTATTGATATCCCTGTCGTTGTTACTTCAACTTCCAATCATGAGCGTATTCCCCGTGGTCTTGCTCACAACCTTTTGAAACATAAATAAATAATTATGTCCCTCCTTGAGCATGCATGTGCATAGCATGAGAATTTGGGAACCTTGGGTGAACTAACGTGCGTATGCATGAAGTGTTTTCAATATCTTCCACTCTATCCTTTGTGTTTGGTGACGTTGTTATCTCATAACTAAAGGTGCCGTGACGGAACCTAGGGCGTCATGTGCGCTGCAGCCACAAGATTGCCACTAGGAGTGCACTGGTATCTTGGTTGTGAGAATGCGACTCGCCACGCACACCCCTTCTCAACCGGTGATTGTCCTCTCAATCACTAACTCGTTTTGTGGGTAACCGAGTCCTGCTAACATGCATCATAGGCACCTACTACATGAGCATAGGCATCGTGTCTTCATAAATATGTGCATCACATCACTTTTTGAAAAGCATTGCATCGTAGTGGCACGACCATGCCACATAAGATTGCAAACTAAATAACGCGTGAGCAAGATCGTTCAGAAGATCCTATACCAATTTATCTTTCCATACTTTCCGCTTGCATCCGCAAGTAAACTCCGTGCAAGAGCTTTCCACTACCTGTCACCTTGGACTACTCCTATGGGCTAAGCTTGAACCGATGGTGGTTACATAATCCCATCGTGTTGCTCCCCAGAGTAATTCCAGGAAATCCGAGAGGACCACTTCTCTATTCCTCTACTTTGTCCTTGGAATTTCGAATCTCGGGACGAGATTCTTCTTAAGGGGGGTAGACTGTGACGCCCCAGGTTTTTAATTACCGTCATTAACGCTAATGACCGGATCAGCCGAGTCAAACCGGTCAAACCCCGGTCAAACCTAGGTCAACCTGGGCCATCACCCTGAAAACCTCACCAATGAACTCTACTGAACCCCTTGACCAAGCCTACACACACCCGTAGTCGACCCTTGGTCAAAGACACGGTCAAAACCGGCTTAACCGTTGACGTCAGCGAATGTCGTCCGGAACTTTTGCCGCGTTCCCCAAATTTCACCTAAACACTTCAAAATCTACCTTTGTGAAAGTTGTCCATCTTGTTGAGGGACACAACTTTCATGTAGATTGGCATTCCAAATTTGGAGAGGAAAATTGTGAAAAACCCCTTGCAAGACAGATTTTCCTGTTTTCCGAACGTCGACATTCAATGTTGGCACGACGTTCCTGCAAAATCCGTTGAGAAAAACACTATATGGCCTTTTTGAAAGTTGTAGAGGGTAGCTAGATCTACAACTTTCCTATTCATTGCTTTGTGCACTTCTATTCAAGATTTGAGAGATTTTTGTGTCTAAACAGCGGCACCATGAACTGATTTCGGGCCGGCGACGCGCGCGCGCGCGCGCGCGCGCGCGCGCGTGCGCCCGCGCCGCGCCGCCCCTACCTCGGCGTCCGGCTCGCCGGCGCCCGTTCCCGAGATGGGCCGCTCCTTCCCCGGGCGTTGCGCGCACCGAGGCCCTCGGAATCCGTTCCCCCCTCGCGTGGAGCCTTCGGGTTCGACGGCGGCCGTGCACCGGGAGACCCGGCGGTCCGACGGCCGCGCGCGCGCCCGTGCACGCCGCCGAGGCTCGGCCGCCGTACGGCAGCATTAACCGGCCCGGGGACATCTCATTGCGAGGCGTGACCCCCCCCTTGCCCGCTCGGTCGAGGTATAAAGCGGCCACGGCCGTTCCTCCCGTGCGCTCGCCGTCGGCATCACCATGGCGCCCGCCGCCGCTGTCCCGCGTCCACGGGTACTTTCACAGTCCTAGCGCCCCTGAGCCTTGCTCCCCCTGCCCTACTGAAGCCACGCCGCGCCGCCCCCTTCCCGCTCTGGCTGGAAACACGCCGGAGGCAAGCTCCCGGCGGACACAGTCCGGCCGTGCCGCGAGCGCCCCCACCGGCGACTCCTCCACCCAAACCAAGCCCCCAAACCGAACCCTAGACCCAACTCCACCCTCCCCCGGCCCGCTCCCGCTCGGCCACGGCCGCCGGCCTCGCCGGATTTCGGCAAGCCGCGCCGGCCGGCCAGCCCGAGGGCCACATTGCAAACCCCCGCATCTTTCTAGGTTCTGATTCGCAAAAAGGTAACTCAATAGTTAAAGCAGATTTTCTGAACCTTGTAAATTGCGTAGAAAATCACAGAAAATTCAGAAAAATGTGAAACCAATTTTGTTGGATTAGTGGTGAATTATACTACAACTTTCGTTATTCTGGCCTGAGCTAATTCATTAATGTTTTTGCATGAAAAATACAAATGTGAAAACCCTAGATCTGCAATATCTCAAAATATATAAGTCTTCTGTAGCTAATTTTTGGATATGTTGTGTGTTAGGTCATGACTAGCTCCTATGCCAAAAATTGCACAAAGTTATGATGTAAATATGTTTCTAAAAATGTTTTTCTATCTCTAGCAGATCTGCATAAATGATTTTTCATGTCAAAAATATTTATGTTCTTGACCCCAACTTGTGCACACTGTCTTGTGATGTCAAAAGGCACATCTTGTGTATTAATCATGAAGTTAGGAGTAACAGAAATAATTATTCTTGTTTAATGCATGTTTTCCTTTGTAAATTAATAAACCAAATTCAGTAGAGGTTCCATGTGAACATGCTAGCTTTTTAGACTTGTTTAGGACCAGAGAGCATCCACCAGAAAGTTTGGGTAATTTTGATGCTTATTTATTTTTATTTGCATTTAAGTTGAATCACTAGATAACCTTTGTTATTTTCAATAATATTTAATTTTCTAGCATCCAACACTTACATGTGGGTCCAATGGACCAGAATAGGTGCTAGTAGGCTTAAGAAACACTCATTTGATTTTTGGTAATTTAATTGTTTAAATAATGGCTTAAATGCCCTTTTAATATTAAAGGGAAATTAAAATAAAGAGAAATCCTTAATTAAATCCTTTTTCTTTTTGGAAATAGTACTTAATATAAATAAAAGAAATTTAATTAACATTACTAATAAGAAACTTAATTCATAAATAAAAGATATTAAGTACACCTTTGTTGGTAAAGATAAAAAGGAAATGAAGCTTTCACATGAAATGATAATCTTAAATAAAAACCTTTATTCAAATAAGGAATAAAAGAGTAATCCATGTACAACTAATGACTTCCTCAAATAGAAACATTAGATGAATACTTGTTAAGGTGAATATGACCAACCTAGAGTTGGATAAGACAACAAACTATCACATCACCTAAAGTGCATTGCATTCCGTGTAGATCTTTCGGACGGAGATTACTCCCTGGTCCCGGAAACCGAGGAAGGCGGAGCGGAAGGTTCTCTGCAATACGTGGAAGTACTCGACACCGAGGGTGCCCAAGCTAACCTAGCTGACGAAGGCAAGCTCCGGTGCATCTAACCTAGTTTTAAAGTTCTTATTCAATTATCTATGAATGATTGTGCATTTACGTTCAGGAGTTGAATGAAACCCTAGATGCATGATCCATAAGTACCTTTGTCCTTACTAGTATGATAGGTCGATAGCTGCTAAGCTATAGGACCGTTACAAGTCGAGTGATGACCTCACTCGCGAGAATAGGTTCCTAGATAGGAATCATACTATATCCTTAAATGGATTGCTCACGTGGTAAGAGCATGGGATCTGGGCTCCGGTCCAGTGGTTATGTGGGTTAAGTCTTTGAACGTACTAAGCACATGCCGGTTATGGGGCCGGTAAACCTAGTACCATAATGAGGCGGTTAGGGATCCTACCGTTACTACTCTTGGGATTCGCTCTCACGGCTCGCCACCGGTGGTGTATGGTGACTCCGGGTATCTCGCGGGGTATGCCGGATAGCCTGCACCAAAGACTGTAAGATTCGATCCCGACCCGAGGATTTATGGGGACGGTCTGGGGAGTTGTCCTCGCGGGGGCAGCCGACCGTGTGTTTGGGTCTACCTTGCAAGGTTTAAATCAATCGATTGTCGGCCTCTCACCGTTATCCGAGACTACTTACTCCACTAGTCATATGATCCCTAATGATGGAAGTTGATGAAGATGATGCTTGATTAATTGTATTGTACAACTTTGTTTGTACTAGTTGGCTAATGTAGTAAAGATTAAACTACTAGAACTTGTGCTAAAATCTTGAAAGTAAGGACCTACTCTTTGTTACTTTTTAGCAAAAGCAACCCAGTAGCCAAAAAGCCTTTCATGGTCTAGAATTGGTGAAGTAGTTATCACCGACGGGTAAGACTTGCTGAGTATTAGTATACTCAGCCTTGCTATAATGTGTTGATCCAGGTAATGCCTTCAGTGATGTGTGGCCCGGTGAGATCCCGCCCGCCGGGAGCCGGAGTGGGTGGAGGACGACTACTGAAGCATCATGGATGGCCTCCCGTGGTGACTTGCTTCCGCTAGTTAATTTCCGCTGTTTCTTTTCAAAACTCTGAACTATTCTGTCATGACCAAAAAACTATGGTTTGTAATAATTAAACCATTCGGGGTACACATTTGAATTTGAATGATGTTGTATCTCTGGACTCGCCTTCGGGTGATTTTTAATGCATATATTCGATCCTTGTGCTCTCAAGTGATTTACCGGGCGTTAACCCGGCGACTTACGACAGGATGGTACTTTATTATTGCTTAATGACCAAAGTGGATCGGTCTTAGGCGATAGTACGGTATATTCCTGGGCGGGTTGTCACAATTGCCGAGAGCAGAAAATTTTATTGGGATGCACCATACCTATATAGATGCTGAGATGATGGAGTGCTAAAAAGATGTGTGCCGTGGGAAGAAAGAGAAGAAATTCTAAGAAAATGCTACTCGTCAGAATATGGAGGACACTATGGACATTTTAGAACACAAGCAAAGGTATGGGCAAGCGGATTCTATTGGCCTGAGATGCACGAGGATGCTAAAAGATTTGTTGCAACTTGCCCAGAGTGCCAAAGGAGTGGAAATTTATCACAAAGGAATGCAATGCTGTTGAATTATAATTTGCAAGTTGATCTATTTGATGTTTGGGGCATCGACTTTATGGGACCATTCGTGAACTCGAATGGATATGAACACATCTTGGTCGTAGTTGATTATGTATCAAAATGGGTTGAAGCAATTCCATGTCGGAAAGCATCTACGAAAGAGGCTATTCGAATGATCAAGATGGTAATATTTCCTCGATACGACGTTCCTAGAATTTTAATAAGTGATGGTGGATCACACTTTATTGGCAAGGATTTTAAAAGATGTTTGGAAAAGTTGGGAATCGAGCATAGGGTGTCTACGACCTATCATCCACAAACAAATGGCCAAGCGGAAACATTGACAAGCAACTTAAAGGAATCCTCATGAAGACGGTGACTAAAGGAGGAAAAGATTGGTCAAAGAAGCTAGACGGAGCATTGTGTGCATACCGGACCGCACATAAAACACTGATAGGTATGACCCCTTATCAATTTTTTATGGAAAAACATGTCATTTACTGGTAGAACTAGAGCACAAGGTTTATTGGGCAATAAAGGAGATGAATCTTGATATTGATGCGGCACGAATAAAGCAGAGGATTCAAATAAGTGAACTTGAAGAGCTAAGATTGAAGGCATATCGCAACGCTAGCATCTATAAAGAAAGGATGACGAGATGGTATGACAAAAGATTGCATAAGAAGGAATTCAAGGAAGGAGACAATGTCCTACTATACAATTCTCGATACAAGATCTTCGGAAAAGGAAAACTACAAAGGAAATGGGATGGACTGTACATCGTACATTCAGTGTCACCATCGGGAGCGGTAGCAATCATGGACACCAAAGGAGATCAATATGTTGTGAATGGACAACGACTCAAGGTATTCTTGGAGCCTGACATTGTGCCTATTAAATACATTGACGTCTACACCTTGGATGGTGACCCGAACCATCAAGACTAAGCGACGAAAACAAGTTGTAAATAACCTTCTACTTTATTTATTTTTCAGCATGTGTGTTAGTGTTAAAGATCAGCATGAATAAAGTTTCCCACCTTGATCAACCTTTGGTAAAAATGTTAAGTTGATGCCATGATAATATATGATGAAAAGTTGCCACTTTGCTCAACTTTTGTACTTGTTTCATGCACGATTAAGCTAATGCTCTCTTTAATACGAATCTGAAATTAATTAAATGCTAGCTTAATCTTTGTGGAGGTTATGATAAGAAGACCCATAATGTTATTTTCATGCTCTCAATTTTGGATGAGTTAAAGATGATTTGTTCTTAAAAATATATATGCCAACCTTGTCAATTAATGCTACTTGCATTTTGCTCTACCTATCCAAAGCCATATATATATGTTGAGTGCATAAACCTTAGTGTACAATAATTATTTTTGGGTGAGTTATTTCAGGCCTTGATTTCTCTGGCAATAGACTAAGAAGTCGGTCATTCCGTTTTTGCGTATCTCTCTTTTTGCTAGCCTTTCTATCCGTGCATTGTGTATCCCCACATCGGAGATTTCACAAAACTCGCCGGATATCCACCCTTAAAACCAAAAATATCATCTTTTGTGTTTACCTCCTTGACCACAACCTATCATTGAGTATGAGTCGTCAATTCAAGGAAGATTGCAAGATGGTGCAAAGGTTGAAGATTTCAAGTATCTCTCCTAAGGAAAAATATTTCTAGCACCTACCTTATATTTATCACCTGTTTGCCCGAGGATGAGCAAACGTCTAAGCATGGGGGAGGAGGTAAGTACAATGCAATTTAGAGTTCCAGGGGAGCAAATAAAAAATAATAATGAAAAAAAGAAAAAAATGAAAAAAATGAGTATACAAAAGAGAGATAAAGAAAAATATGTATGAGAAAAGAAAAAAAATTAAAGTGAACTCCCCAGTTCTCTAAAGTGCATTAGGAATCTCAAAAGTTTCAAGATTTAACATCCAAACTCATTTTTCCAACCATGTGCGATCCGATAACGAGGACTTCCTTTGTGCCTCGGGATCACTCTTTGCCATTTGCACATGTCCACCTATCTCAAAGTGTGTGTATTTTTCTCTCCCCATCCTTGACATAACATTATTTTCCAATGACCTTTTTGACGAGTCTCGGTAAGACCATGAGAAGCTTGTCTTGTTTTGACAACATCTCATTTATAATATCTTGGTAGGACTAAACTTTTCCCATATAGCTCCATATAAAGCCTTCCACTATATATATTGAGAGGGGAAAGGAATAGAGTGAATAGGCTTTGAGAGACAAGATGAGATGAGAGTTCATGAGCAAGATGCAAGGAGGTTTATTTTTGAACTTGGTTTAGCTTTTTTTCTTCATCTCGCTCTTAACTTCAAAATTTCTATGATTTATTTGATATTTGGGAGCATGAGGTAATTACTTGTGGGAAGTGCTTAAATTAATATCTACCCCCCATAACGATGAAGGCTAGTACATTATGGAACTTTAATGATTAAATCCTTGAGAGCATTATGTTTTCTCGTGCATGATCAAGTGCAGGTATAAAGCAATGAAAGGCAACGCTGATATTCATTAAAGGCTTACTCGAGGACGAGCAAACTTTAATCATGGGGGAGTTGTTGACGGTCAATTTCCGTCAACCTAGTCATGAGTTTACCTTTAATGTTGACATTGATTTATTATTCTAACCACTGGAACTAACCCCCCGTATATAACGAGTTCACTCTTGCATGTCGATTTTGGAGTTTATTGTTTACATAGAAAATTTACGCTAAAGAGGAGACTTTCCGGATAAATTCATCAAGCACTTTAGAAGAAGATCATGAAGCCCGGCAAGAGTCAAGACACGTGATGAACATGACTCCAAATAACCCGAGGACCGAAGCGTCAACGTGCAAATCTTCAGGGACTCAACCAAAAAATGGCGAAGCTTGGATAGCAAGATTCAAGCCTTAACCGTGAAGGAAACGACGTCAAAGGCCCACATGCAAGTGCAAACAAATAGGGAATCACGCGAGAAGCAACCGGGGAGGAAACCGGGGCCGAAACGGGCCTGGGCCGGCCAGCCTGGGCCGACCAGCCCAGCCCATTCCGGGCCCGGTTCGACGCCCCCTTTGACCTATCCGCCTCTCGTGCTATTTATAGCCCCTTGGCCGAAAGCCACAAGAAAATTCATTCGTCATCCGCTGCCACAAGACCAAGAACAAGAAGCAGATTGGATCGCGAAGGGAGCACTCGTGGCCTTCATCTACTTCAGGGGATTCTACACCATGATCATCGCTACAATGAGTAATATTATGGGGCAAAGTCCTTGTTTGTCCTAGGGGTTGAAGGGGGATCTTGAGTTGTAATTACCGAACCTATGTTTTGAATCTTTTACTATCATATTCATTTTCATGTTGATGGTGCTTTAATCTTATTGGTCAGCCGGCTTGCTTTGGGGATGCATCGCTCGTAGCTTCGCTATCGTGTTCCTTTTGTTCTTTATGCGATTATCGTCGTGTAGTGACAGCGCGGGGGGGGGGGGCATAATGAACTTGGTTCACACCTTTGATCATGCATGCCTAGAACACATCAACGTGTTGTGCACTTGGTGTTCGATCATGGATTACCCTCGTGTAGTGACTAGTATGCGAGAGGAAAAGGGTTGGAGTCCGTGCACTTTTACCTTTGATAGATTAGATCGGGTTGTTCTTGCTAGGTGGTTACATCTTCAAGTGATCCTAGATCCCTTGGACAAGCGTTCTACATTCTTGAGATCTCCTTTCCATCAGTCTCTACTTTGTCTTCTTTAACCTAGATTAAATTAGATTAAGTTCCTTACTTACACATATTTGATAAAGAGCTTTAAATCAACAACATTAGTGCTTAGTTGAGCATAGCAATCCACTTGTTCCATAGATTGATTAACCTTGGGGGAATACTCTAAGGGAAAAGCTACAACCGACCTGTGCGCTTGCGGATCATAACTTGACACGTTATTTAACCGTCAACAGCCATGCCACAAGTGCGGCACACCATTGGTTATTGGCTACTGCTTGGTTTTGGCAGTCACATGCGACTGCCACAACTTTTTATAGTACAAAATCCCACCACAACTGCGGCGCCCATTTCTACCGCCGCACCTTAGGTGACGCCACAACTGGTGTGGTAAAGTGTGGCTGCAAGCCAAACAACCCCTCACAATCTTATATAACCATCTTCTCGCCTAATCTTTTTAGCATTCTACCAATGGATTGTCAGTGACGATAGTTCTAAATGTTCTTTTTCTACATTCCCTTTTGTGCACTCCATTGTAACATGAGACTAAATTATGTAGCTACCAAACAGATTATGTTGTGGATTTAGAGTGTACTAAATTTATTTCATGAAGAAATGATGTGTTAACATTTTGGATTAAAAAAAATATATGGATATGGATTACTAAAAGCTTAAGTGAGGTTTTGGAATTGAAAGAGTACATGCACTTGTTATTTCATTTAGAAGTGAAAGCCTATATGGATGTGCACATCAGCTGACATAGCAGGACATCATCTAAGCGATGTAAAAGCTTGTACCTTGAACAATGAATTTGATTATTTTATTATTCTGCTTGTTATTCTGCAGTCCTGCACACTAGCTATTTGTTGGAACACTTGTGAGAATATTGCATTGTGTGAGCATGGTGAGTTAGGGCTGTAACAATCATTGTAAATGGTGCTCTTTCACACTTTAAATAGAAGTTCCTATTACTATTTCACTGTTATAGTGTCCCCCATTCTACTTGAAAGTGCATCTAGGCCCCTAAGTGTATTTTGGTGAATTGAATGACAAAACGATTAAAGGACTAATGTATTTGTTTAAGTTTGTGAGCAGGTTTATTTATATATTCATGAGCAATTATTGAAGTATTTATGAATGAATATTATATGGCTCACATTGGAGAAGACAAATGTATGGATGATCTGTATGCACATTGGTTAAATGTCAAACAATAGGTGGATCTATAGTTTGGAGATGTTTTGTGAAGTTGAATTACATGTCTCCAAAGAATGTGGTAGCTTGACTAAAAATATAAAGGGATCATTCAAAGAGAAGCTGGTAAGTCTCTCAAGTTAAAGTGCAAGACTTCATGTGATAATTTAAAGAGGACATAAGGATGAGTGTAAACTTAATGGTCCCTAAAAGGAACCTTGCATATTCATTGTCAATCAAGAACAAGCATTTGAAGCGGAATTCTCAAATGGAACATAATTAAGGATGAAGCAAAGTGGAACTCAAAGTGGATTGGGTAAGTGATGAAGAGATCAACCGAGGTGTCTAGGGTGAGGGACTAAGCAATCTTTGGGATCTTAGGTCGGCCGCCATTAGTGTTTTGCTAAGGTGAAGTTCTACCATCCATGGGGTCTCCAAGTATCATATCCAAGCCTTAAGCAAGGGAAGAAATGCAACACATCAAAATGTTATGATTGGCAATATGGAGTGACTTAAGGATTAAAGTGTTCACTCTCATGCAAAAAGGGAAATCCTAAGTCACTAGCTCAAGTATGGATTTGCTTAAGACATCAGCTATGTTAAAAGCCCTCATATTGGAATTGCAAAAGTATGGCAAGATTGAAGGTTTACAAGCTCAAGTGATAAACTGGCTTTATATTTATTCTTGAGTATAGGTATGCTGTACTATCAAGAGGGATGCAATATTAGCTCTAAGACAAAAGATCAAAATTGGTCATTAGTTTACCTAAGTGAGAACTAGCTTTGAGAGAGTTCCTGAGTAGTCTAACAAACCTCTAACCCATCCTTTGCCACTTCAACACGTGTTGGAGTGCTTGTGAGAAGAGAGAAGGGTTTTTGGGATCTCTCTGCCTAGGGCGGTCTAACCACCCCAGGGGGAGTTCTAACCGCCCCTGGCAGGCCAACAGCTAGTTTTCAAACTGGCCGGTGGCAGGCTTTCTAACCGCCCTGACCAGGTGGTCTAACCACCCTGGCCAGTTCTAACAGCTAGTTTTCCTTGTGAGGGGTATAAGTACCCCACGAGGTCCACTTGTTGGGGCTGCTAATTCTAGGGTTGCTGAGGTGCTTCCCCTGCTGTTTTTCATAAGTCAAAGCCAAAAAAACTCCCCAGCCCTCTCTTTGTGAGATTTACTATTCAAGCCATATCCTAGTGTTGGGTTGAGAGTTTAAGCCTTTGTGAGCTTGTGTGAGCTGATAAAGAGCATCCCATAACTTGAGCACTTGTGATTCGCATCGAAAAGCCTTTGAAGCATTTGTTACTCTTGGAGGTTCGCCGCCTAGACGGCTAGGCGTCGCTGGCTAGCTCCCAAGGTTGTGGTGAGCAGCGGCAAGTTTGTGAGGGTTGTGATCTTGCCTCTGTGTGGAAAATATCGCCTTAGTGGAAAGGAGGAAAGCGGTTGAAAGAGACCCAGCTTGTTGTGGGAGGTTTTCCTTACAAGCTCCTCAACGGAGACGTAGTCGTTCCTTTGTGGGCGGTGAAACTTCGGGAAACAAATCCTCGACTCTTCTTTGTGGTTTGCCTCGCTTGCCTTGATTCTAGCATATTTACTTTGCTTCCGCTCGATCTACTTGGGTGTGCTTGTCTTTGAGTGTAGGGATCATTACCCTGCTTGTAATCATCTACAGAAGCCACTCAAGAACTTAGGTTCTTGCTAGAAGTGAGTTGTGTTTTACAGGTTTACTGGGCAAGGCGGTCTAACCGCCCCAGGACCTGGTCTAACCGCCCCCTTTTGTTTAGTACACCAGGGGCGGTCTAACCTAGTAGGGGCGGTCTAACCGCCTGTGCTAGTGAAGCTCAAGTTTTCGGGGGAAAAGTTTTTATTTGGTCGCCTCACCTATTCACCCCCTCTAGGCGGCATCAAGGTCCTTTCAATTGGTATTAGAGCTTGGTGCTTCAGTTCGAGCTTAATCGCTCGAAGTTTTTCGATGTCGACTACTTGTGAGGTACCGTTTGAGCCTCTAGCTTTAGATGGCTCAAAATACTCTTCTTGGCGTTCCAATGTTCTCATTGCACTTAAGGTTTTGGGTCCCACTGCTGAGGGCATTATGGTTGCGAGTATCCTTCCGGAGGATGAGACTTGTGTCTCACCAATGGAATTGGAGAAGAAGCGACTCAATGTCGTTGTTACTAACCTTTTGTGTAGCTGTGTATGTAGAGAACTAAAGCATCTTATTCTAAAGAGCAAAGGAATTTGCAAAGATGGTCATCTTAGTTGGAAATTGCTATTTGGTATAGCTCACAACAAATGGGATGAAGTTGAGAGTGATGATGAAGATGAACCAGTGGAGATGTGCCCCATAACCTCTACAACAACCATTGATCATCAAGCTTCAACCCTCAAGGAAGAAGGAGGCAAGAGATGCGAAGGGAGAGTCTCAACCTTCTACGGTGAAGATGCTTGTCTTGTGGCCAGGAAGGAGAGCAAGAAGAAAAGGCAGGCCAAGGGTGCAAAGAGTCAAAAGATCGAAGCCTCAAGCTCTCCACAAGAGAACTTGAACTTCTCAAATCCGAACTCGCTCCCTTGGTTTGTAAGTATGAATATTTGGCTAACAAATATGATCATGATATCAAATCTTTTTCATATAGAACTAAGGTAGAAGAAGAAGCCAATGATGTGCGAGAAGCTCAATTAGCGAAGCTCACTAGTGAGCATATGGCTTTGCAAGCAACTCACAAGGAACTTGAGTGTTCTCATGAGAAACTTGTGGACTGCTATGCCTCACTAGAAATTGCTCATGAGGTTGTTGTTTCATCGGTAAAATTCTTACAACCTCTCACACCCACATGCACATGCTCACTTGTCAATAATGAATTTGCTTGCACTAAACCTTGTTGCTCTCAAGCAAGCCAATCTAGCATTGAGCATGTATTTGTAGAATCTTGTGATGACCTCGTTGCCCAAGAAAATGATGAACTCAAGCAAGAGGTTGAAAAGCTTAAAAGAGACTTGTATTTGTTGAAGGGAGAGAGCCAAGTGCAACCTTCTCAAGATAACCATGATAACATGGTGAAGAAGCTTGAGAAGGGTTCAACCGTCGCAAGATCAACTCCTCAACAACACATCAAGATCAACAAAAGCAAGATTCAAGAAAAGGAGAAGGGGCATGCCACTTCACATTACCCCACCAAGCTCAAGGCTCAAGAAACTATCTCCAAGAAGAGAAGAAGATCAACCAGAAGGAGATTGTGCTATATATGCAAAGAGAAGGGTCACTCAGCTGCGAATTGCACACAAGCCAGCAGTACTTGTCGGTGTGGAAAGTAGTCCCGACACTAACTAGTAAGAGTGCTGAGATCTATCTCTTGATGGCCGGTGCTAAGCAACACAATGACACGGGTTTATCCTGGTTCTAGCCATGGGCCGTACGTCCAGTAGGGCTGCGCTCGAAGCGCTGTATTGCATTGCACCGTAGTGCTTGCAGAGGGGAGCTACAAGCAAGGCAGGAGAGGAGGGAAAGCCTCCAGGACCCTGAGGTTTGATTGAGGCGAAGTGTCAGTATCGTGGTGAAGGCAGAAATGTGCAAGTGAGAAGCTATCCGTCGTCCCCGCGGCTAGGGGACCACCTCCTTCTTTTATAGACCAAGGGGAGGCAGTTTACAATCATGCTGCACAGTTCTAAGCGCTACATATGGCGGCATGGCGCATAGTGTCACGGAATTGACGGTTGTCCTGGCGAGTCTTTGTTGACGGTTAATAGTTGTATCAAAGTTCGTTAAGACTTGCAAGCGAACAAGTCTCCCGTCGTAGTCAAGGGACCCTTCTTCCCTCGAGTGGTGAACCCAAGGTATCAAATCCGTGGAACAATGTGCAATGCAAGGATTCAATCTAGTAAATCAAGGTAAGCTATCTTTTGAAGACAAGTTGCATCTAATCTACTAGCTCATAAAGGAAACACATCTAATCTAATCTACTAAAGAGGTAGCAAGAGAAAGCAAGAGATAACCGATCTAGAGAATCTATATCACGCTTATGTTGTAGCTCCAAACAAGATAGATGAAGATAGAAAAGCGAATCTCATTAAAAGCATCTTTAAATCGTGGCCTCCCATCCGACTCCAAAAACTCCCGCCTTTCGGAACCCCCGTTCTGTCACAACGTATCCCTACTCATGCGGGTAGTCTAGGGCGAGTTCGATAAGAACAAGATGAAATCACTTGGTCGGTCCGGTATGCACCTCTAGCCGCCGCGGCTACAAGAGCACCCTATGCAATCTAGCTATAGACTAGATTGGGGAATAAGCAAAACCAAGAAGAAAACAAAATCATTGAGAAGGCACTTGAACGCTAGAAATCGGATTCACTATAAAAACTTTACCATGAATGATTACATGAACAAGATCACCACCGGGATCCTACTTCGATCTTGATCCTTGCTCCGGAGCTCCGACGTGGTCTTCCATGCAAGGTTCCCACGTCGGCTAGGGAGACCCTAGACAACTAGCACGACCCTCATCTCCGAGATGGTGTCCCTCAAGCTTCTCTGCTACTCGGCGGCGGATGACGAATTGGATGATGTGTGGCTCTCGGTTAGGGGGCTATAAATAGCTCGAGATGCAACTAGGTCAAAGGGGGGGGGGCGACTGGGCCTCGAAATGGGCTGGGCCGGCCGGCCTGGGCCCATCCCGGCCCAGTCCTTGTCCTCCTTCGTCTGGTATTGCTTCCCGAGTCTTCTAGATCCTCTCCCCTTTTGCATGTCGGCCCTTGTCGTCGGTTTCTCTTCGAATTGGACGAAGCTCCTTGTCTTGCAAGATTCAGCACTTTTCTGGCTAGGTCCTCGGAGTTTTTCATCTTCTCGGGCTTGGTCCTTGGGCTCTTGGAGTCATGTTCACTTCATTGCTTGACTTGTACTGGGCTTCAAGGTCTTGTCATGAGGTGCTTAATGAACTTATCTCGGAAGTCTTGCTTTCAACGTTAAAACCCTGCGTAAACACTTAACTCCAAAACCGACATGCACAAGTGAACTTGTTATACCACGGGGGTTAGTACCAATGGATAAGATATAAAAGTCATGCCAACACCAAAAGTAAACTCATGGCTAGGTTGACGGATTTTCACCGTCAACAGCTCCCCCATGCTTAAACCTTGCTCGTCCTTGAGTAAGCCTTCGATGGATATCATCGTTGCCCTTCATTGTTTAAACCTTACACTTGGTCATACATGAGAAAACATAATGCTCTCAAAAGTTTAATTCGTTAAAGTTCTATAATGTACTAACCTTCATCCCTACGGAGGGTAGATTAATAATTAAGCTTATCCCACAAGTATTAACATGCTCCCAAAATTCAAATGGATCTCAGAAATTTTGAAATAAAGAACGAGATGAAAAAGAGCTAAACCAAGTTCACAAATTTAAACTACCTTGCATCTTGCTCATGAACTCTCATCTCATCTTGTCTCTCAAGCCTATTTATTCTACTCCTTTCCCTCTCATAACACTTACATATGTGGTAGGCTTTATATGGAGCTTTTTGAGAAAGTTTAGTCCTACCAAGATATTATAAATGAGATGTTGTCAAAACAAGACAAGCTTCTCATGGTCTTACCGAGACTCGTCAAAAAGGTCATTGGAAAAATAATGTGATATCAAGGAGGGGAGAGAGAAAAATACACACACTTGAGAAATGTGGACATGTGCAAATGGCAAAGAGTGATCCCGAGGCACAAAGGAAGTCCTCGTTATCGGATTTCACATGGTTGGACAATGAGTATGGATTTGTTAATCTTGAAACCTTGAAATTTCTAATGCACTTTAGAGAACCAGGGAGTTTATTTTATTTTATTTTATTTTTATATCATACATACTCATATATTTTTTTCTTCTTTTCTCCTTTTTTTTTCTCATACTCATATTTCCTTCTTTTATTTTTCTCATTATTTTTCTCTTTTTCTTTCTTTTGAAATTTTTTTATTTGCTCCCCTTGAACTTTAAAATTGCACTGTACCTACCTCCTCCCCCATGCTTAGACATTTGCTCGTCCTCGGGCAAAGAGGTGATAAAGATAAGGTAGGTACCGGAAATACTTTTCCTTTGGAGAGATACTTGAAGTCTTCAATCTTGGCACCATCGATCTTCCTTGAATTGATGATCCATACTCAATGATAGGTTGTGGTCAAGGAGGTAAACACAAAAGATGATATTTGGTTTTAAGGATGGATATCCGACGAGGTTTGTGAGATCTCCGATGTGGGGATACTCAATGCACGGATAAGAGGCTAGCAATAAGATAGATACGCAAAAACGAAATGACCAACTTCTTAGTCTCGGGCCAGAGAAATCAAGTCCTGAAATAACTCACCCAAAAATAAACCTTGTATACTAAGTTTTTGCACTCAAATATTTATATGGCTCTGGATAGGTAGAGCAACACGCAAGTGATATTTATGACAAGGTTAGCTTTACATTTAAGAACAAAAATAGATCATCTTTAATCCATCTAAAACTTGAGAGCACATAAAACACTATGGGTCTTTATTTTTATCATAACCTCCACTAAAGATTAAGCTAGCATTTAGATGATTTCAGATTTTTATTTTAAGAGAGCACTAGCTTAAACATGCATAAAACAATTACAAAGATAAACAAAGCGGCAATTATAATCCTATATCATCATGGCACAAACTTTGTAACTTTACCAAAGGTAAAAACTAGGTGGTGGCATTATTCATGATAAAAATAAACACTAAGACACATGCTGAAAATAAACTAACACATATGCTGAAATTTAAATAAGAACTGAAAACACTACGCATACATAGGCGCATACAAGCTGAAAATTAAAGAAAAGGGGGTAAAGGACAGATAACTAAAGCTCCTCCTCTCTCTAATCTTCCGCCGGTGGTTGATAGTCTTGGTTGTTGTACCCTTACTCATAATAAGATTGCGCCTCTCTTCCTATGAATTGTCCGACGGTGCAAGGTGAAGGTGTCCAAGCACACAAGTGACGTTTGCATTTCCTTCACCCATTAGGTTTGCATTGGTTAGGATGACTGCAATATTTTGCATGTTTCTTGCAGCGTATCCTCCAATGGTGGGCACACTTTGTTGTGGTTGAGGAAGATGTGCATATGGCTCCGCAAAGGCTACGTTGGGCACCGCAAAATGGTGGGGGCATGGCTGCACCACTCCCCCATGCTTGCTTTGGTACACCACCGTAGTAACTTGGTGGCGCCGGAACTCCTCCAAATGGTGGCACATAATTTTGTTGTGCACCTCCTTCTTGGGCCATAGAAGATCCTTCTCCTATAATCCTTCATTTCCTTCACCGGCACAAGAAGTCCTTCCTCTAACCAATCTTCTTTCCCTCAAGAAAAGTCTTAATCTTCAATCCGGAAGGGGTAAGTTTACTTTGGCCACTTTGAAGTCTCCTCTCTCATCTCCACTTATATATTTGTCTTTCTTCATATACTCAAATCCTAGGGAAGTCCTGAGTAGGAGATGATTCGGGTTCCTTGTAATACCCGGTCTTTAAAGAGATAGCCAACATGGAGAGGTAACAACCCGATCTCCCGAATCTGATGTTGCTCACAACACCACCGGTTGATCATAGGTGAGTGGGGTTGATTGGCTTCTTGGCAATCAAAGCCAAGTAAAGCCAATTCAACTCCGTGTTGGTTATCTTTGTCTCTCTCATTCTCCCAAAAATCCACTTGCACAAAAGTGACACACTTGGATGATGGGGTTCCAGATAGTATTTCTTCGTTGATGGTCTCCCCCCGTGATCATACTCCAAAAACCTTCCCATGTGCCTTCATGCACATCCACTTGTTCCGGAGCTCCCTTTTGAAAATAGGAGACACTCGCCCATGGGTCTACGATACTAGAACATGCAATCATTTTGAACATGAAAACCAATCTAATCTATCGGGGGTTGTGACCACGGTTTCGCCCTTTCCCTCCTCTCGTACTCTAACTATGCGAAGGTATTCATGACTAGACCTATGATGGTCACGGTGTAAGATGATAGATAGATAATCCAACAAAGTGTGATTACATCTCAAGATTGATTGCAACCCATGGATGAAAGGAGATTACCCCATCAAGGTGCTAGAAATAGCATCGTTGATCAAGGTTACCCTTCCGACGGTGTCTTCCTTCTTCTCCACTTGTGGGTTCCTTCCAAACGGATTTAGAGACTCAGCACTCCTTCATCAAGGATATGCGCCATGGTCATGAGAATTTCCTAGGCGAATTCCTTGTGGGTGTTTGCCGACACTCCGTTAGAGAATTGCACCGGTGTCCCGTATGAAAACCCAATATGTGGAGAGCTTGGTCGTCGAAATCGACGTTTGCTACAAGCCTCTACTCAAGGTGAGCGGGCTTCTTCTCCTCCTCCTCCGTCATGATGATAAACCCATTGGAATACCACGGAGCGTGTGGAGGTGGAGCGGATGATCGTGTCGAGTGGTGAGGTTGGACGGGCGGCTCCTCCATATGTCCTTGAGATTTGGTGAACCTCATATATGAGTTTCGTGTGGCCCTCATGCCACTGAGGAGAAGAGTGTGGTTCCTCCTCGGTGGTGCCGTGTCCTCCTCCATGCTCCGAGGAGACTCGGAAACCGAGCACCTCCTCGAAGAGGTTGTCGATGACGATGATCCCTTCTTTTTTTGGTGAAAAGGCTTGTAGTTTTCTTCCATGATTGCAGCACTCTCCCTCACAAATATATATCCGGGGTTTTCACCCGGTAACAAGGTACACAAATATTATTTTGGAGTCTAGACTTTTAGTGGATTAAGGATGTGATTTGTTGCACGAAACAAGCGAGGTGGATGGCTAAGTCTAAGGTGGTTCCGGCCTACAAACTAGAGCACACGAACAAAGAGTTGGATGGAAGACTTACCTCTCTCCTCCTCTTGGCTCGGTTCTTCTCTAGCGCATTTTGCTTCGTGACCGCTTGCACCTTCCAAACATTCTCGTCCACTCCTTCGCTCGCATTATTGCTCCTTCCACTTGATGTTTTCGCTTTGACTCACTTCCATACTCCCTTGCCTCACATGCCTCCATGATATTCCTACAAAACAAAGCCTTGGCTGCCCCCCATGCTTGTACTTTGCATGTGGTTTGATAAAAGATGTTGGGGGGGCATCCCGTGATGCATCACGGTGCATGTATGGTTAGGTTAACTAGATTGCCTCCCTCTAAGCATGTTTTAACGCTAAGCACCCCTCTAATTTCGAAAATAAAAAATAAAATCAGAGATATTAATGAGTTAAAATATAAATTTAGATAAATTTTTAAAGCATTAAAAACAAATGTAAGTCGAAAAATATTTCTGACTACTTTTATTTCGGTCTCACCGGTATAGTTTGCTTCCATTAGTTGAGAGCAAGCCTTTCCCGGCTTGATCATGGGGGCATAGGTTTAGGTTCTAATTTTGATTAGATAAGAGAGATTTTGAATAGAATAAAATTAAATGAGGCTTAGAAAAATTCTAACTCTAGAGAAACCAAGGATATGGATTTTTAAACCAACCAAAAATCAAGTTTCTAGGTCCACGCGAGTCCTACCATGTGCTGAAATTTAAATAACATCTAGATACAAGTCGTGGCTCTACTTGTGTGTTTTTAGCATGAAAAACAAGTCAACCACAACATCATAAAGAGGATGAAAGGTTGAGTTAGGTTCTGAATTTTTTTGGTTTTGGTTTCTCGAAAAGAAGCAAACAAACACATAGGATGGTTCATGTAAAGGGTTTATGATCAAAAAAAAAAAAAAATTCAACCAAGAATTATGTCTCTAATATTATTCAACCATTCTAAGTCTAATGTTTTGCGTAGTAAAATTCAAAACTGAATTATTAAAAAGACTCGAAAAATCTGGAATCGGGTTGTCCTCCCGGTAGCTTATTTTTGACTCGACGAAACGGGTTGCCTCCCGCCTAGCGCTTCGTTTATAGTCCATGGCTAGACTTCTTCACTTGATTACTTCGGATCAACACTCTTTGCGGGCATTGCAATCTTGGGTACCCACTTCCGCACCTTCTTGGGCACGGGCTTATTCTTAGGCTTAGTCGTATTTTTGGTCTTCACAGGCTGGCTTTGTCCTTTGGTCTTGACGGATGCAACAACTTCCTTATCTAGGGTTTCCAACCATTTAGCTTGTGTTGCACGTCTCCTTTGCCTGTAAAGTTTTACTGTATCATCCACAAAAAGAGTTTGGGTTTCTTGGAGAGGTAGCCAACCATCTCTGGTTAGGGTTAGCAATAAAACAAAAATCTAAAAAGAAAAATTAGGGTTAATCAAAACTAGATTAGATTATTTTTTTTCTTTTTGGGGACGATCAAAGTTAAGAGATGCAAAAGAAAATCAAAAGAAAGACCGAAAGATAAGCGATACTAGATTGGATCTTGATGGCTTGTTCCCCGGCAACGGCGCCAGAAAAAGGGGCCTGTTGACGGTTAATAGTTGTATCAAAGTTCGTTTAGACTTGCAAGCGAACAAGTCTCCCGTTGTAGTCAAGGGACCCTTCTTCCCTCGAGTGGTGAACCCAAGGTATCGAATCCGTGGAACAATGTGCAACGCAAGGATTCAATCTAGTAAAGCAAGGTAAGCTATCTTTTGAAGACAAGTTGCATCTAATCTACTAACTCATAAAGGAAACACATCTAATCTAATCTACTAAAGAGGTAGCAAGAGAAAGCAAGAGATAACCGATCTAGAGAATCTAGATCACGCTTATGTTGTAGCTCCAAACAAGATAGATGAAGATAGAAAAGCGAATCTCATTAAAAGCATCTTTAAATCATGGCCTCCCATCCGACTCCGAAAACGCCCGCCTTTCGGAACCCCCGTCCTGTCACAACGTATCCCTACTCATGCGGGTAGTCTAGGGCGAGTTCGATAAGAACAAGTTGAAATCACTTGGTCGGTCCGGTATGCACCTCTAGCCACCGCGGCTACAAGAGCACCCTATGCAATCTAGCTATAGACTAGATTGGGGAATAAGCAAAACCAAGAAGAAAACAAAATCATCGAGAAGGCACTTGATCGCTAGAAATCGGATTCACTATAAAAACTTCACCATGAATGATTACATGAACAAGATCACCACCGGGATCCTACCTCGATCTTGATCCTTGCTCCGGAGCTCCGACGTGGTCTTCCATGCAAGGTTCCCACGTCGGCTAGGGAGACCCTAGACAACTAGCACGAGCCTCATCTCCGAGATGGTGTCCCTCAAGATTCTCTGCTCCTCGGCGGTGGATGACAAATTGGATGATGGGTGGCTCTCGGTCAGGGGGCTATAAATAGCCCGAGATGCAACTAGGTCAAAGGGGGGGGGGCGACTGGGCCTCGAAATGGGCTGGGCCAGCCGACCTGGGCCGGCCGACCTGGGCCCATCCCGGCTCAGTCCGTGTCCTCCTTCATCTGGTATTGCTTCCCGAGTCTTCTAGATCCTCTCCCCTTTTGCATGTGGGCCCTTGTCGTTGGTTTCTCTCCGAATTGGACAAAGCTCCTTGTCTTGCAAGATTCAGCACTTTTCTGGCTAGGTCCTCGGAGTTTGTCATCTTCTCGGGCTTGGTCCTTAGGCTCTTGGAGTCATGTTCACTTCATTGCTTGACTTGTACCGGGCTTCAAGGTCTTGTCATGAGGTGCTTAATGAACTTATCCCGGAAGTCTTGCTTTCGACGTTAAACCCTGCGTAAACACTTAACTCCAAAACCGACATGCACAAGTGAACTTGTTATACCACGGGGGTTAGTACCAATGGATAAGATATAAAAGTCATGCCAACACCGAAGGTAAACTCATGGCTAGGTTGACGGATTTTCACCGTCAACAGTCTTGCTCCCAGCAGGCATCGTTGTAAGTCATGCATCCAGGAGCGGCTTCGAGGGTAGTAGTGTGGGAGCTTCCCGTTCGATCGCCATCCGTACGCTGACTCGAGGGCACGGCTGATGGAAGGTCGTAGGATGCACAACAGCGGGCGTGGTGGTGTCTCATCGTCCTGGGCTTCCACAGCGC
Source organism: Cenchrus americanus (assembly GCA_947561735.1). NCBI lineage: Eukaryota > Viridiplantae > Streptophyta > Magnoliopsida > Poales > Poaceae > Cenchrus > Cenchrus americanus. The sequence continues at coordinate 203,463,079 of OX387240.1, forward strand.
CATGGATGGTGCTGCAGTGCCTGGGATGGTGGCACAACGGCGGGGATGGCCGCACAGGGCCGGAGGTGATGGAAGAGATGCGCTCCACTGGTCCGGCGTCACGGCGTCATCCTGTGTGGGTGCGGGGTTGACGTCCGTGCCCCTTTTGAGGGTTCCGCCGTCCTCTTTCGAGGGGTGCGACGTGGTACGGGAGTGGGCGGCATAGTGTCACGGAGTTGACACCAACCTTCCCGCATAGTTCCCGCACTGTGGCCGCACAGGGCAGATTGGCTGAACAGCGTCGGGATATGATTCCCAGGCGGTGTCAGAAGGCCATCGTGGTGGGGATTTGTCTTTGACCGGGGCACCCGCAGTGTGCTGGAGCATTTAATGCTCTGGTCGGGGGAGTGGGCGCGGCATCACGAGCCTGGAGCGATCTCGAGCGAGGCGGAGAATCGCCTGAGGGGGCGTCAGGCCCTCGAGCGAGGCGGAGAATCGCCCGAGGGGGTGTCCGTCCCTCGAGCGAGGCAGAGTTTACACAGTGTGGCGCCTGGTCCTCGGCGACGCGGAAGCTCGCCCAAGGGGTACCACGACCGATCGGTTGGTGGGCCGCTGTGGCTTCTTTGGACCGTGGTCCTTTACACTTTGGGCTGGGACCACACAGAGCGTGTTTTTGGGGTTCATGGCGTGTTTGTTTGTGTTTTATTATTTTTTGAAAAGGGGGTTTCCTCCGGTCATTAGGGGACCCTTATGGCTGTCCCCGACAGTAGCCCCTGAGCCTCTGCGGTGGTACCCGTTAGGAACTTGCAGAGGCTTACGCTTACTGATGGAACTTTCTTCCCTCCTGGTTGCTGTGTCGTTCCGTGGTGGCGCACTAGCGCACCCGCGGGTGTAGCCCTCGAAGCCTTGCAGGAGCGTGGGCGCTCCTGCAAGGTTTTTTTCACAGCGTCTTATTAGTGTACGAGGTGTTAGTTTCAGCTGGCATCGGCAGTGTTTTAGCCGGCCTCGGCGGTGCCATGCGCATGTATTGACATTCGCATGCATTCGGTTCATGCCCAGGAGGTGTAGCTATGCATCGAGCCCTCGATCCTGGGCCCACTCGAGGCGATTGGGGTGAGTTCTCCGACTTGTTTGTAAGCCCCTTCGCCGTCCTTTCGCAGGATGGAGGGGTGAGGTGTCCACGACTCCCATCGAGCGAGTCGCGAATCGTGGATCCCTCGTTGAGCTGTTAATGGGTGATTCAAGTGGACGTCCGTGCCCCGTTCGATAAGGGTTGGCTCGTGGTCCGGGGACACGTTAAAGCGCTCACGTGGGTGTGCTAGGCAGGGCTCGGTCCCGTTCGATGGGGACTGAGGGCATGGAAGCTCTCCCTCGATGGGATCCCTCGACTAGTTGCCCTTGTTGGCTCTTGAATATGACGTGTAGGGCGTCCTCAAGTTGGTGAGCTCGAGGTTAGGCTCGAATGCGCGCGCCCTTGTCATCTCTGATTCTGTCAATCTAGGCCGCCTGTTCGAACCCTTCGAGGGTCAGGCTCCGAATCCCTGATTAGTAGGGCTGTTGCGGGGTGGCACGAGGTGCCCCCGTCTTGGTCGCATCTGTAGGACTCGCGAGGTCGTGGTTGAACCGACCCTCGAGCTACTAATCAGTAACCCTCTGGATCGAGGGCATCTGTGGTGCCCACCCTTGACGGGTGGGACTTAAGACCACTGATCGGTAAGCGTGTCGTTCAAGGGGCTGGCCCTTGACTTCCTCGAATGAGGGTTGGCTTTGCCTGTTTTTAGATCGGGGCACCGATCGCACCCTAAGAGGGTCGGTTTTTTCGAGCCTTTGGCTTGGATCGCGTGGGGGGTTACCCTTACCTGGTAAGGAGACTGGCCATTAAATGACCACAGTTGTGGCAGCGATCGTGCATAGCAGGCGCGCCTTTTCAGGCAGCGCTACGCTGGCATAGTGGGCGACGTGGGGGCGGACGTGATGGGGCGCCGTGGCCCTTCGGTTGCCGCGCCGTAATAATTGCGCACGCCCGTGTACACAGCCGTTTCAGTGCCGTGGGGCAAGCTGGTCAGTGGCTGATGGCGTTGCTTGCATTTAATGGGCGCGGCATGCGAAGTTCCCAGGGGCATGGCTCCCCTAGATCTATAAATTGCAGGGAGGGGAAGGGTGAGTCCCTTACCTCACCACTTAGCATCCATTGTTCTCGCTGCTCGCCTTCTCCTCGGCTGCGCGCTCCGCCAATCTTGGTCTTGCTCGCTCCGCTTTCGATCCGGCCGCCTTCCCGGCTTTTCGCTCTCGCCCGCAATGGCCACGCCTCAACCGATCCAGGTGCTAGAGCCTCTCCCCTTGTCCCGGTCGACGGTGACGCCGCTTGCACTAAACGAGCTGGTGAACGGCGGGCTGCTGGCACCGACCGGTGAAGGGATGTACCCGGCGTGGATGGTCCCGCCGGCGTCGGACAGAAAGCCCAACCCGCTGTATGACTACGTCGTCAGCTTCATCTGGCTGCACGAGCGCGGCTTCACCGCCCCAGCGAGCCGCTTCATGCGGGGGCCGTGCTACCACTACGGGGTGGAGCTCCATAACTTCGCCCCTAACAACATATCGCAGGCGGCGTGCTTCGTCGCCGTCTGCGAAGGGTTCCTGGGGATCCCAGCGAACTGGGACCTCTTGGTGTACCTATTCCGTGCGGAGTTCCACACCCTCGCCACGGGCGAGGCACGGGTGTGTCGGGCGGTTCGCGTCGGCGGCCTGATGCTCGCGCTGCGGGATTCGCGCAAGGAGTTGTACCCGCAGTGCACAATGACTTCAAACAACACAGACTGGGAGAAGGGGTAGTTCTATCTCCGCAACGACGGCGCCGACCTCCCACCCTACACCAGATAGGTGCTGATGGCGAAGACCGACGCCTAGCACCATGATGTGTCGCCTTCCTCGCATCTGCGGAGGTTGGAGTTGCTCACCACCGTGCGGTGGCGTCTGGCGGACACCGGACTGGGAGCGGCCTCGATCATCACCAACTTCCATCATTGGCGGATCGTCTCCCTCATGGAGAGGTAGCTCTACATCTTTGAGATGAGCGACACGGCCAACCCCATATCGCTAGCACGCTCGTGGCTACTGCAAGAGCGCCTCCTCAAGGAGTATGCAGCCACGAGGGTGAGGCGCGTGATCAGCCTCAAGTCGGTGCCGCACAGCGACGACGACCTCTGGTCATTTGTGATGCTCCCCGACGCCCTGCCGGTGAGTGCACTTCTCCTTCTTTGGGCTCTTGCATCGTGTTCGTGTTTGTGTTTGTCTTGATGATTCTTATCCATAGAGGGTGACCGTGAACGCCACGCGGTCGGACCAGCCAATGCCTCGGGCTCGGGCAGCCGGCCGCACCGCGCAGCGTCTAGAGAGGGAGCGGGCAGCGCGCACAAAAGAGAAGAGGCTCAGGCGGCGGGAGCACCTGGAGCAGTACAATGAGAAGTACCAACTGCACGAGCAGCAAGGACTCTCCCCTCTGCCGGCGCCGACAAACTCGTCGTCGGACGAGGAGGAGGAGAGTGACAGGGAGCGGACCATCTCTGATAGGTGGGAACCCGCGCCCCCGTCGCCACGGGCCGAGGAGGCGGCTGTGGAATTGGCTCCTGTGCCAGGAGCAGAAGCACCTGCTGCCGAGCCATCAGTGGAGGTGCCAGTAGGCGCCACAGAGGTGCCAGCGGGCGCGACGGAGGTACCCCCTCAACCCTCGAGGAAGAGGAAGCGGGGATTCTCCAATTTGAGGTGAGTAGCACCTCCCCTCGTGCACCTTCGATTTCGAGGGGCAGTCATTCACTCTTTCACTTCTTTGCCGACAGGGTGACGCCGACCATCCCCACTCTCACGCCTGCCAAGGCGCTCAAGTTGGGGACACCCGCGACGACAAGGCGGCGTTCGGAGAGGGCGCCGCAGACCGCAGCGAGCGCAGCGGCGATGGGCGAGCCGTCGCGCGTTACGGCCGCGGCCACGAGGCCGCAGCAAGAAGAGGCGACGGCGTCGCAGGAGTTGGTCCCCCGCGCCCCTCCCTAAGGGCACGGGCAGGCTCGTTCGGAGAGCCGGTCTACCGGGGATCATGGGGCTGCGGAAGCCGCTGCTGATGATGATTCTCTCCCCGGGTTGGGCCATATGAGGGGGCGACCCGGGTCAGCCCCCGAGCGCGCGCCAGAGATGCTGGTGATGCGCGAGGATGGTTGCGTGATGTCACAGCGCCCGCCGCATGGTGCCGAGGCCTCGACATCCCGTGCTACACCGCCCGCTCCCGACGTCGCCGTCGCGCAACTGGAGCAGGAGCTGCGCCGTGCCGACGCGCCACCTACCCACTTCAACGAGGCCCAGGCCAAATAGGCGTTGTGGCAGGAATTTCGTGACCACGGCGTCTTGATCAACAACGAGTTGACTAAGGTGCTGCGGATCCACGGGGGTCCTTCGATTCGGCTCTTTGAGATAAGTGTCTTTTGTCGGACTCGAGGCTTGTTCCTCATCTTTTTCATGTTCGAGTGTTTCTTGATCTTATTTTCCCCTGTGTCCCCGACTGCTGTCCGCAGGAGCTGGAGAAGCGGGCTCAGGCAAGGTACAACCACCTCGCCGAGTTGAGCATAAAGCTTGACTGGTACCGGGGGCAATACGATGCCCTGGTGGAGGCCCTGCGGACGAACAACGGCTAGCTGGAGTACCGGCTACGGGCTGTGCGGGATGCGCTCCTAGACTAGGGCGCCCAGAACGCGGAGGGCGCTTCTGCGGTTGACTTGGTGAAGGCCGCACTCCTGGAGCGGGACGAGGCGCTACAGAAGGCGCATGCGGCCCTGGTTGAGGCGCAGACCGTAGCGGCGGAGAAGGAGACGACCCTCGCCGCGGCGCAAGCTTAGCTCCAGCAGGACTGTGCCACCCTCGAGGGGGCTCGGTCTTGGCAGACCCAGGCCGAGGAGAAAGCCAAGGAGGACGAGCGGCTGGGGGCTGACCTGGCGGAGAAGGTCACCTCGCTTGCTGTGGTGGGGGAGGAGCTCCGCCAGGAGCAAAGTGTGTGTCAGCAGGCGGAGCTCCAGCAGGAGCAATCCTCCCTCAAGGAGGCCCAGGCCGCCCTCGAGCGCGAGCGCTCGTCCCGGGAGGAGGCGCAAGGCCAACTCCAGCGGGAGCACACCGCGTTGGAGGAGGCGTGGGTCACACTCAAGCTCCGGGACATGGAGATCACGCGGCTCACTAGGGAGTTGGTCTTGGAGGGCGTGTCCTATGAGGAGCTGTGTCAGGTCGGTGTGGAGAAGGACGCCGTCATCCTCGACCTGCAGTAGGTAGCCGCGACTGCGTGCGCCACCCTCGAGTCAGAGAAGAAGCAGGTCGAGGTTGAGTTGTTCTTCCCACTTTTTGCTTGTTGGCTGAGTTCGTCGGGATCCGCTCCCAACTTAATTCGTGTTTTCGCCTTCAGGCCTGCGGACGGCTCTTGGGACGTCGGAGACTCAAGCTCAGGCGATCCAGATGGCCTACAACTCCTCTCAGCAGGAGCTGGAGGACCTGCGGGCCGCGGCCCTCGAGGCGTGCCAGGGCGTGAAAGAGGGCGAAGTGCATGCCGGGAGCTCCATGGCGAGCTGTCTCCGTGCCTTGGGCAGTCACGTCACCCGGCATATGCGAAATGTGCTCCACCTGGGGGTCTAGAAGGCCCTCGGTGTGGTGGTGTCGCACTACCAGGTCAACCTCGGAGCGTTGTCCACGGGCTACATCATTCCTGAGGGTCTCGACGTCGCTGGTGCTGAGGTCGAGATGAACCACGTGGATGCGCTTGCAGCCCCTGCCGCTGACGTCCTCGCCGATGACTTCATGGAGATCCTGTTCCCAAAAGCTGCTCCGGCCGCCCCCTCGAGCCCTGAGAGTAGTTGGGCATTCAAGCCCTTTAAGTTTTTGTTAAAACTAGGGCCGCACGGCTCGTGTAATAAGCACAATTTACTTGAAACATTTGAATGTTGTAAGTTTTAATGCTTGTTTTTATTTCAATGGTTGTGTCGTTCCATCTTTTCTTTTTGCTTGGGAGAATTTTAGCTGGAAAGGTTCGTATCTACGAGTAGCTTATAGGCAATGTGGCAAGGGGGAAGGGTCGTATCCTACTAGAGGCGTAGGCTATCCCCGACTTGTGCGTCTTCGCCCTTTGGCCGCTCGCGTCCTGCGTGAATTCGCCCAAAGTCCGGGTCGAGACGTACTTGGTGCATTTGCAATGAAATTTTTTGTGAAAAATGGGACCATTTTTAGAGGGGAGTACCCCCGCAGTAACCCCCGAGGGGGACTTGGTTTTCGGGGAGAAAGCCGAGTCGCCCTTGACTTTATTGAAAGTGAAATTTACATTTGTACAACTGACTGGGCGTCGAATATGTGAAGACTTGGAAATCCTTTCTAAGGGTAGAAGCGACATAGCTGTTGGATATTCCAAGCGTTGGTGAGCTCCTCGTCATCCTCGTTCGCCAGCTTGTAGGTGCCAGGCTTGAGCACTTTGACGACGACGTAGGGCCCTTCCCATGGAGGCGATAGCTTGTGGTGGCCTCGATTGTCTTGGCGCAGCCTTAGGACTAGGTCACCCCCGTCGAAGTCTCGGCGCCAAATCTTTTGGGCTTTCTACCACCTTAGCGCCTGCTGGTATCTTGTCGAATGTATCAAGGCCACGGTGCGGGCATCGTCTAATTGATCCAGTGAGTCCTCACAGGCTCGTTGGTTGGCGTTTTCATCGTAGCCTTTAACTTTAGGCGACCCGTGTTCCAAGTCCATTGGGAGAACGGCCTCCGCACCATAAACTAGGAAGTACGGCGTGAATCCTGTGGCTCTGCTTGGAGTAGTCCTGAGGCTCTAAATGACCGATGGCAACTCTTGGAGCCATTTCCGGCCAGACTTGTTCAGTCTGTCGAAAATCCTGGGCTTAAGGCCTTGTAGAATCATGCCGTTGGCACTTTCCACTTTGTCGTTAGTCTGTGGATGTGCGATGGACGCCCAATCCACGCAGATGTGGTGGTCGTCACAAAATTCCAGGAATTTAAAGCTAGTAAACTAGGAGCCGTTGCCGGTGATGATGGAGTTCGGTACTCCAAACCGGTGGATGATGTTCGTGAAGAAAGACACGGCCTGCTTTGCCCTGAGGTTCGTGATTGGGCGTGCCTCGATCCACTTGGAGAATTTGTCCACAGCGACCAGCAGGTGGGTATAGCCCCGGGCGCCTTTCACAAGGGCCCGACAATGTCCAGCCCCCACACGGCGAATGGCCACGCGACAGGTATGGTTTGCAGGGCGTGGGCTGGGAGATTGGTCTTGGGGGTGTAGAATTGGCACCCCTCGCAGGTGCGTATGACCTCATTGGCGTTTGCGACCGCGGTGGGCCAGTAGAAGCCTTGGCGGAATGCATTGCCCATGAGGGTGTATGGTGCTGTGTGGTGGCCACACACGCCCGCATGGATGTCTCGAATAAGCTCGCGAACATGGGGGATGGGGATGCACCGCTGCAGGATGCCAGACGCGGCGTGCTGTACAACTCGTCGTCGATGTAGTGAACAATTTGGCCATCCTGGCGATGCGCCTGGCTTCAGACTGATCTGGGGGAAGTTCCCTTCGATCAATCCAAGCGAGGTATTTGGCCCGCCAATCCTCCGCGTGGGGGGCCGACTCTGTCTCCATGGTCTCGGCTTCATCCGTGCCATAGCCCTCAAGCATGGAGAGCACGAATGCCTCGTTCGAGGGGTCCTCGTCCATGAGTTCCACACCCGCTGGATTCGAGGGAGCCCCCGAGGGTTCCTCTTGATTCGAGGGCGCCGATCCGAGGTCGACGAACGGCTTTGCGACGTCTCGCGCGAAAACATTCAGGGGAACGGTGATTCGCCCCGATGCAATCTTTGCGAGTTCGTCCACCTCTTCGTTGTATTTGCGGGGGGCGTGATTGAGCTTAATGCCGTAGAATTTTTCCTCGAGGGTGCGCACGGCGTTGCAGTATGCTTCCATCTTCTTGTCGTGGCAGCTCGCGTTCTTCATGACCTGGTCAATCATGAGCTGCGAGTCTTCCCTGATGTCGAGGCGCTTGATGTCGGTTTCGACGACAATTCAGAGGCCGTAGAGGAGGGCCTCATACTCCGCCATACTGTTGGACGTGAGGAAGTGCAAGCGTACTGCATATCTCATGTGCTCCCCGTGGGCTGAGATAAAGAGCAGGCTCGCTCCTGCCCTGGTTTTTATCACCGACCCATCGAAGTAGAGGGTCCAGCACTCGACCTGAATCTGCAATGGGGGCAGTTGTGTGTCCGTCCACTCGGCAACGAAATCCGCAAGAATCCGGGACTTGATCGCCTTGCGTGGCGCGTAGGTGAGCGTTTCGCCCATGAACTCTACAGACCATTTAGCTATCCTGCCCGCGGCATCCGGGTTGCGAATAATCTCCCCCAACGGGAACGAGGACACTACCGTAACCGGATGAGCCTCGAAGTAGTGCTGCAACTTGCACCGTGCGAGCACCACCGCGTAGAGCAGCTTCTGAACCTGTGGATACCGCGCCTTAGTCTCGGACAACACCTCGCTGATGTAGTACACCGTCCTTTGGACTGGTGGGGCGTGGCCTTCCTCCGTCCGCTCCACAACGATAACCGCACTAACCACCTGAGTGGTCGTAGCGACATAGAGGTACAGAGGTTCGCTGTTTTGAGGCGGTGTGAGGATCAGCGTGTGGGCGAGTGTCGCCTTGAGCTTATCGAGCACCTCTTGGGCCTCGACGGTCCAGGAGAAGTGTTCGTGCTTCTTCAGGAGCCAGTAGAGGGACAAACCTTTCTTTCCGAGCCGCGAGATGAAGCGGCTCAAGGCGGCAAGGCAGCCCAACACCTTTTGTACCCCCTTGAGGTCCCAAATTGGGCCCATCTGGTCAAGGGCCGCGACCTTTTCGGGGTTGGGCTCGATGCCCCGCTGGGAAATGATGTATCCCAGCAACATGTTGCGTGGTACCCCGAAGACGCACTTTTCGGGGTTCAATTTCACCTTGTTAGCCCGCAGGCAATCGAACATGATGCGTAGATTGTTAACCAGGTTGTCCGCCTTCCTGGTCTTTACGACTATGTTGTCTGCATACGCCTCAACGGTCAGCTTGATGCGGTCTCTGAAAACATGCTGCATACACCGCTGGTATGTAGCGCCTGTGTTTCGAAGGCCAAATGGCATTGTCACGTAGCAAAACATGCCGAATGGCGTGATGAAGGAAGTCGCGAGTTGATCGGACTCCTTCATCTTTATTTGTTGGTACCCGGAATAGGCATCAAGGAAACACAAGAGTTCGCAGCCCGCAGTAGAATCTACGATTTTATCAATTCGCGGCAAAGGAAAAGGAACTTTGGGACATGCTTTATTCAAACCAATGTAATCTACACACATCCTCCACTTCCCATTCTTTTTCTTAACTCATACAAGATTGGCTATCCACGTAGGGTGGAAAACTTCCTTCATGAATCCGGCCTTGAGGAGCTTCCGCAGCTCCACTCCGATCGCTCGGCGCCGCTCCTCATCGAAGCACCGCAGCCGTTGCTGCACGGCTTGGGAGTGAGGTAGGATGTCAAGTGAGTGCTCGGCAACCTCCCTCGGAATGCCTGGCATGTCCGAGGGGCTCCACGCGAAGATGTCGGCATTGGCGCGAAGGAAGTCGACGGACACCACTTCCAATTTCGGGTCGAGGGTGGAACTGACCCTCAACGTCTTGACCTCGGGGGCAGCGGGGTCGAGGGGCACCCCTTTCGTTTGCTCGACAACCTCGAAGCTACCCGCGTGCTTGGCGGAGGAGTCGAGGCCTTCGTTGGTCAACTTCTCTAGATCCGCGACAAGCGTTTCATCGAGCGCTAGGGCCTCAGCGTGCTCCACGCATTCGACGTCGCAGTCGAATGCGTGCTCGATCGACAAGCCCACAATGATGACGCCCTTTGGCCCCGGTATCTTCATCTTGAGGTAGGTGTAGTTCGGGACCACCATAAACTTGGCGTAGCATGGACGCCTAAAGATGGCGTGCTATGCACCCCTGAACCCCACCATCTCAAAGGTGAGGGTTTCCTTGCGGAAATTGTTCAGTGTGCCAAACCAGACTGGCAGATCGATCTGCCCGAGGGGCTGGATGCGCTTGCTCGGTGCGACGCCATGGAATGGCGTCATGCTGGGCCGCAGCTGGTCCAACCCGATCCCCATCAGCCGCAAGGTATGCACATACAACATGTTCAGGCTGCTGCCTCCGTCCATCAGCACCTTGGAGAACCGCGAGTTGCTGATGACTGGATCGACAACCGACGGGTACTGGCTTGGGTTGGGGATGCAGTTCGGGTGATCCTCGCGACTGAAGGTGATAGCATCCTCCGACAAATCAAGGAAGGAAGGAGGAGCCTTCTCCGCAGCGAGGACCTCGTGTCGCTCTCGCTTGCGTTGGCTGTTGGACATGTCCACGGTTGGCCCCCCGAAGATGAGGAAGACGTTCTCGACCACTGGGAAGCCGCCGACACCCCCGTCTCCACCATCCTTCTTAGCCTCGCCTTCCTTCAGGCGGCGCGGCTATAGTACTTCTTGAGCATGTTGCACTGCTGGAGGGTTTGGTTGACTGGGGTCTTGTGGTATGGGCACGACTTCTTTAGCATGTCGTCGAACACGTCGGGGCCTCGAGGGGCCACTCGAGGGGCCTTGCAGGCCGGGTCGACTGCGAGGGCCTTGTCCTCATCGTCGTCGCGCCCCTGCGCGCGTGCATCGCGGCGGGGCTTCTTGTCCCTCTTGCCCCTCTTGTGCTTCTGCTGGGGCTCCTTGGATATGTTGCCCTCCGCGGGCGCGTCGTCCACGCGCTTGCCCTTCTTTCCATCGAAGATGGCCCCTACCGCCTCCTCGTCGGAAGCAAAGCTGGTGGCGATGTCGAACAGCTCGTTGGAGTCGACCGGCGGGCTCCGCCCGAGCTCGCGCACGAGGTCCCGGTAGGTCGTGCCCTCGAGGAAGGCACGCACGATCTCGGACTGAGCCACGCTTGGGAGCTCAGTGCAGCGCTTGGAGAAGCGCCTAATGAAGTCTCGGAGCGATTCGACGGGCTTATGGGTGCACGCCCACAGGTCCCATGAGTTCCCGGGACGCACGTACGTGCCTTGGAAGTTCCCTATGAATGTGTGGACCAAATCGTCCCAGTTGTGGATCTGGCTAGGTGGCTTGTGTTTGAGCTACGTTCGGGCTGAGTCCGCGAGGTGCAGCGGCAGGTTGCAGATGATCACTTCATCGGAGGTGGCACCGTCCAACTGGCAGGCTAGGCGGTAGTCGTTGAGCCATACACGAGGGTCCGTCTCCCCCGTGTACTTGTCGATCGAGGTGTGCTGGCGGAAGCATTGGGGAAAGCTCGGCGTGCGGATTTCCCGACTGAACACACGGGTTCCTTAGGGTTCCGGCGTCGGTGAGCGATCCTCACGACTGTCGTAGCAGCCGCCCCGCCGAGGGTGGTAGCCTGCCACTGCTCGTGACTCCACGTCGCCCTTTCAGTGAGCGTTGATGACGTTGCGGGCATCACCGTCCTGGGCTTGCCCGCATGTGTCAAGGATCCGGTCCTTGACCGACGTTCTGCCTTGGTTGGCTGGTTGCCCCGTCGCGCCGTTGTTGACAGGAAAATTCCTTCAACCTAGCCATGAGTTTACCTTTGTTGTTAGCATGACTTTTATATCTTATCCATTGGTACTAACCCCCTTTGTATAACAAGTTCATTCGTGCATGTCGGTTTTGGAGTTTAGTGTTTATGCAGGGTTTTAGCATTGAAAGCAAGACTTCCGGGATAAGTTCATTAAGCACCTCATGACAAGACCTTGAAGCCTGGTACAAGTCAAGCAATGAAGTGAACATGACTCCAAGATCCCAAGGACCAAACCCGAGAAGATGACAAACTCTGAGGACCTACCCAGAAAAGTGCCGAATCTTGCGGGACAAGGAGCTTCGTCCAACTCAGAGAGAAACTGACGACAAGGTCCCACATGCAGAAGGGGGGAGGATCTAGAAGACTCAGGAACCAACACTAGGCGAAGGAGGCGACTGACTGGGCCGAAATGGGCCCAGGCCGGTCGGCCCAGGCCAGCCGGCCCAGCCCGTTCCGAGGCCCAGTCGGCCCCCTTTGACCTAGATTCCTCTCGGGTTATTTATAGCCCCCTGACCGAGAGCCATGCATCAATCAATTCGTCATCCGCCGCCGAGGAGCAGAGAAGCTTGAGGGACACCATCTCGGAGATGAGGGTCGTGCTAGTTGTCTAGGGTCTCCCTAGCCGACGTGGGAATCTTGCATGGAAGACCACGTCGAAGCTCCGGAGCAAGGATCAAAATCAAGGTAGGATCCCGGTGGTGATCTTGTTCATGTAATCATTCATGGGGAAGTCTTTAAGTGAATCCGATTTCTAGCGATCAAGTGCCTTCTCGATGATTTTGTTTCCTTCTTGGTTTTGCTTCTTCCCCAATCTATACTTAAGATAGATTGCATAGGGTGCTCTTGTAGCCGCGGTGGCTAGAGGTGCATACCGGACCGACCAAGTGATTTCAACTTGTTCTTATCGAACTCGCCCTAGACTACCTGCATGAATAGGAGTGCGTTGTGACAGAACGGTGGCTCTGAAAGGCGGGCGTTTTCGGAAACGGACCAGAGGCCACGGTTTAAAGATGCTTTTAATGAGATTCGCTTTTCTATCTTCATCTATCTTGTTTGGAGCTACAACATAAGCATGATCTAGACTCTCTAGATCGGTTATCTCTTGCTTTTTCTTGCTACCTCTTTAGTAGATTAGATTAGATGTGTTTACTTGATGATCTCTTAGATTAGATGCAATTTGGTTCTTCCTAAAATATCTTTCCTTGCTTTACTAGATCGAATCCTTGCGTTGTATAATGTTCCACGGATTCGATACCTTGGGTTCACCACTCGAGGGAAGAAGGGTCCCTTGACTACGACGGGGGATGTGTCCGCTTGCAAATCCATACGAACTTTGATACGAATATACACTGTCAACAGCCGCCCACGTGGACGGACGCCTTATGGCCTTGAGCGCCACTGTCGTCCCGCGCACTGCCCTGCCGGCGTAAGTGGGATACCGAACTTTCGGCCTGTTGCACAGCCGCTTGCTCGATGAGAGCCTGCGCCTCGCGATGCAGGTTTCGCGCCTCGGGTGTCGAGGGAGCGGGCATGGCTCGGATTAGCATTGCCGCTGCAATGAGCTTTTGACTCGCACGCGGTGGCGTGTTTGGGTCGTCGACATTGAAGTCGGTGTTGATGCATTCGCGGGCCTGCTTGCCCAGCTCGCGCACACATTCGCCGCATGTCGAGGCTTCTCTGGCAATGGTGGTGCACAGTAGTCGCACCGCGCGGTACTCTTCTGCGAGCATAGCCTCGAGCTCGCGTGCTTGAGCCAGCTGTGCGTTGATGCCCATGCTTCCTGTTAGTGAGGTGGGAGGTGCGCTTGGCCCTGGGTTCCGGGGTGCGCTCGGCCTCGGGTTTTGGGGAGCGCCTCCGTCGTCGGCCCCTGCCCCGTTCGTGTCATCGGCCTGTTTGTCGACAACAACCACGAAGCACTCGCATGCTGGGTCGTAGCTTCTGGCGCTGGAGTCGTCGGAGTAGCCGAACCAATAGTCCACAGCGTCGAGTCACCACTGGAACATCACTGGGTCCGACACGCCAGAGAAGTCCCACTATACTCGTGTGAGGTTGCTGGGGGCAGCTCGCTGGCCGAGCCGTGATACGACTCGTCGTTGGTGGTGGCGATGAGGTTCCAGACTGCCAGCAGGTGGTGGCTAGGAAGGTCCTCGTACACCGCCACGTCGGTGCTGGCGGATGAAGCGTACACCGCCGCGGTGTTGTGCATCCTGTAGGGGAACTGCAACTTGGTAGCCGCGGTGCGGGTGCAGATAGTCCGCGGCAGCAGGCCGGACAGTCCGCGTGGCCTGTGCGGACAGTCCGCCCCTCCTGGCCGGACGGTCCGCTAGAGCCTGGCTGCTTTGTTCCTTGGTTCAATTCCTCCCTCCTTCTTTCGTGCTTCTGCGTGTGCTTCAAATAATCGTTCCTAAGACTTGAGGTTGATTCATAGCCTCGTTGTCTTGGCGATTGGTGTGTGATTCGATCCATCGCTCGTGTGTGTCCGGGATTTGTCTAGGGTATAGGCCGGGTTCTTTAAGAAGAATTTTTACCGGCTCCTATTCACTCCCCCCTCTCTAGTCGGCATCTGATCCTTCAATTGGTATCAGAGCTTGGTGCCGGATTCGTGGTGACTTTGACAAGTCTTGAATCCTAAGATGGCGTACGTTGAGCGGGGCGGTCCGCCGCACTTCGATGGGAAGGGTTACCACAAGTGGGCGGCTCGTATGATGATCTTTCTTCGTGGCAAGTTGTTGGATTTCATTGTGCTTGACAAGACCTATAATATTCCGGCTGAGATCCACACACTTATGGTGACCGATGCCGGTGCTAAGGCCAGGTATGAGGCAAATGCAAAAGCTGTTGATCACTTGGTCCGAAGCTTGTGTGATCCTGAGTTTGAGCGTGTTCACCATTTGAATCTTGCTTGGAAAATTTGGGAGAAGTTGTTGGTTGCTCATGGTGGTGATAACCATGTGAAGGCTCTCCTCTTTGTTTCTTACCGGATGCAATATGAGAACTTTACTCAACTTCCCGGTGAGAACATTGATGCGATGTTTCAGAGGTTCACTGCCATCGTGAACAACATGAAGGCCAATGTTGAGGATTTCCCTTACACCGAGCATGATCAAGCTTTGAAGCTCTTGCATATCTTGGGCCCAAATGTTTGGGGTGCTAAGGTTGAGGCCATCAAGGTGTTGACGCAAAATCCGCACCCTGCATCAAGCACACAGCAAGCCGAAAAAGCTATGTTTACACGAGAGCAGACTCCAAGATGTGCCAGTCAATTTTCCCTGAAAATTAACAAAAGACAAAGCAGTTAAATACCAAAGCTTGGAACTTGCCGGGTGGTACCAGACAGTTCCATATTTACGGCTAGAAAGCCATGTGAGATGACATATAGCTATAAGAAGCTATCTGCCAGCAAACTAGAAACCATTCGGGAGCTTCAAAGCGTAAAACAGAACATAGCCGAACGGATGACGCAAGCATGACGATATATCGGTCTTTATTTGGACAAAATTGCGCGTGCACAAAGCCATGACCGACCCTCGAGGATAAATAACAATAAACAATAAATGAAGTAAAGCATGATTGTAAATATGTAATGAACAAGCATGCATAGGTCCAAAGCACTAGTCTACTGCATGTCTAGATACTTTAAAACCCGTCAAGCGTGAGGCCAAACAAGTTTATCCACCGCATGATACAACTTGTTTAAAATCACACCACCAGCCACAAATAGATCTATCCACCGCATGATACGATCTAAATATGGAAAGCTAAAAGCATACGTTATTTAAAACATAACTTATAAACACGTTCTACCCGTGAAAGCGTAACCGAATACGGCTGGACAGCCGAATCGGGGTCCATGAAGAAGGAACAAAAATTGTCAAAGATGGCAAACCTATCAGATTGAATTAAAATTCTAATCCACCGGATGATTAGCTTTAAGACAACCCAAAAAACCTGCATCTACCGCATGATACCTAGTTCTGTCAAGGTTTACGCAAGATTAACAAGATTGAACCCGCAACATGTAACAATCTAGATTGGTTTGGTTTCGGCTATTTGGCAAAACACGTGATCCACATGCCTTTTGAAGCGGGATATGAACGTGCAATGTAAAAGATCACGAAACGAAATAGAGCCGATCCAAATCAATCTAAATTGGGCAAAAGAGTGTTACATGAATTTAAACATAAAGTAAAAACTGGAAGCAACACAAGGTAACTTAATGAATCTATTAGATCTTGCCAAAATCTAATAGAGCCGATAACTAGCTTCAAGCTAGATCATAGCCTACCGCATGGCTCATAATCTAACAAGAAACCTTCTTGAACCAAGCTTAAATCTACCGCATGATACTAAGCATGGTAACAAGACTACTTGCATCACGATCTAAATCCACCGCATGATACTAGACATGATACAAGGTTTCCGGTACTTACGGAGGTCGACGGATCGATGAACCCTCTCGAAGAACTCGACGACACGACTAAAGGACTCGAGAGTTTGGCGTAAAACCGGTTTGTTATGAGAATGTTTCGATTACAATTACATACATCCAGGGTTCATATTTATACCCTGGCGTGGCATGACTCTTGGAGGACTACGCGTACAATATTTGATACCTAATTTATCGCCCAAACGCGAATGCTTATCCATCCATTTGTCCCTTCCGCTCGGGCCACGTCACCACGCAATCCCGCGAAATCAGCGCAAACAGTCCCTTTGCCGAACGGAAATAAATTGCCGACCGCAAGCTCCTCTGCCGAATCTTTTTAAAGAAACCTTCCTTCTTTCGGACAGATTTTTTTCACCAAGCTGGGCCCACAAATCAGACTCCTTCCTGTACCAAATTTTGGTGTTAACATATGCCCCTTCAATTACGGGATAAAAGTGATTTTATTCTGAAATTGACTCCAATTGCCAACGTCTTCAAGTTGAATCTGTTCAACACCTATTCTCTCTCCTCGCAATCCATCGGAGCCTCCTCCAGATCCAAACCCTAGATCATCTTTTCCCCAAGCTCAAATCTACAATGGTGGTTCAAAATCAAGCTGCTCAGGTAAATTTCATCCCCGTAAGCTTCATTCGGCATTATCTTTTCGATTTTTCACCTCAGACTTCTCCCTCCGCCTTTTCGTGACAGGAGCTCTCCACTGAGCTTTTGATTCGCACTGAGACCAATTCGACATCTTATTTCCTCGGTCCTGTGGGAACTTCCGATCCCCACGAGTTCATTGCAGCCGAATCCAAGAGAATCCCCTTCAAAACGGCTTTATCCAGGCCTCCGTTGTGGCAAGACGCCTTCAAGAACTGGCCTTTGCCCCCAATTGCAGGCTGGAGAAATTGGTATAAAAGGGTACTTGCAGATAATAGCACCAAGACCAAGACTTGGGACAGCCTCCACATCGCTCAATGTTTGGATCTATCTTTGGCCGAGACCCCAAAGAACGAAGATCTTTTGATAGCAGCTTGCCATTTTTGGTCAAACGGCGTCAATGCCTTTCTCTTTGGTCATGGCCCAATGTCCCCAACGCTGGCCGACGTGTACATGATCACCGGCCTTGACATTTCAGGATCTGTGTACCCCTGGGAATTCAAAGGCTCCACAAGGCACACAGGAGTGAAATCAGGAAGTGGATACAAATCATATATCCAGAATCACATGAAAGATGGCCCTCTGAGTGAAGTTGAATACAGGGCATTCCTGAACATGTGGCTGTGCAGGTTCATTTTCTGCGGTAAAGCCAATGAGCCCACTCTGAATCATATTGCAATGGCTACGCATTTGGCTGCTGATAAACGTATTCCTCTTGGAAAATACCTCCTGGGTAGTGTGTATCATATGCTCCATCAGACTATCACCCAAATGCACACTGGCCAGAAGATACTATGTGTCAACGGCCCTTGGTGGTTCGTGCAGATGTGGCTGCAGCTGTATATGCACCAGATTGTCAACATAGACCTCAACAACCGGCTTTTCCCTTCATCCAACTATAACGAAGGGGAAGCTCAAATCACCAGAGGATACCAAACCCATGGGGAAGCTGCTTCAACTGTTTCCATTAATCAGAATGTCAGCCAGCTTTTCGAGCTCTTGGCTGTCATGATGGAAGGTCTACAGAAATCTTTAATATCTTTATCCACCCATGCCCTTTGCCACCTGAATTTTGTGGAGGGAGGTTAAATCACAGCACTTATGAATATTATCAGCCAAATATGATGGCCCGACATCTTGGATGTGGCCAAATGCCCCCAAGATTATTTCTTCATGAATTCCTCAAACCCAGAGAGGAAATCAAGGATAGCATACAAGCCAGAAGGGTTTTCGAGTATGAATGCAGCCCAACTCTTTACACCTGGCCTTTCACACCCATAACAATAGCACATCCCACCTTCATATCCTGGTGGCAAGAATTTCATGACCACATCTTTAGTGAGCCAGTGCACTCATTCTGCTCGGAGCTGATGCCTGATTGTCAGCCAACTTCAGAGGTAACATAATTGTCTTTTTCCTCTGATCAGACATATCTTTTAACGCTAACCACGATCTTGATTACTCCCTGTAGAATACAGTACCTGCCCCTCGAGCCAGGACAATTGTTTATAATGCAGTATATCCAATTTCTACTCTGGGATTTAAATCCCCAACTTTGGCTCAGCTGATGGCCAGGTATGCCACAATGGACCCAATTCTCTTCAGCGCAACAAGAGAAAAGGCCTATCCCTGATCGCACCTCCAGCTGCCAAGAGGAAAAGAACCACCAAGAAGGATCCTGTTGAGGTAAGATTTCCCCTTTCTTGATCACAAGATTACTCTTATTCTGACAAATTCCACCTTGTGCAATTTCAGACTAGAACCCAACAGCCATCAGTGTCAGAGCCTGCCAATACTTCATCTATTGGTATGACCTTTCCTTTCATTATTTTCTTTCTTCAGAGATCATTACCCACACTGGCATTTACCCTTAATCTGGTATTTGCAGAAGAAATACTGGTGAATCACCCTGTGGATACCTCTCCTCCTCAGCATGCAAGTTCACCAAGAGCTGAACCATCTTTCTGCTCAAGTGGAGATCTTATCTTCATCGGGGACCCGTTGACGGTGAATTTCCGTCAACCTAGAGTACTTGTTATACATTGGTTTCAATTATGATTTGCAACTAACCCGCCACTAGGCATACTAATGATATAACAAGTTCACACTTGCATGTCGATTTTGGAGTTTGTTGTTTACGCGGAAATCTACGCTAATGAGGAGACTTTCGGGATAAGTTCACCAAGCACTTTGGAAGAAGATCATGAAGCCCGACAAGAGTCAAGACACGCGATGAACATGACTCCAAATGACCCGAGGACCGAAGCGTCAACGTGCAAGTCTTCGGGGACTCAACCGGAAAACGGCGAAGCTTGCATAGCAAGGATTCAAGCCTAAACCGTGAAGGAAACGACGTCAAAGGCCCACATGCAAGTGCACACGAATAAGGGATCACGCGAGAAGCAACCGGGGGAGAAAACCGGGGCCGAACCGGGCCGAAGTGGGCTGGGCCGGCCGGCCCGTCCGACCGGCCCAGCCCACTCCGGGGTCGGTTCGGTCCCCCCTTTGCCCTAGGTGTTCGTCTATTTATTCCCTCCGCGCCGCCGTCGACCGACACATCGAACAAATCATCCTACCGACGCCAATCACCGAAAACCGCCGCCGCAAGATGAGGGAGAGAGTTAGATGAGCTCGTCGCAAGGATCAACGCCGGCGGAGAGAAGGAAGCAAGAGGAGGACTCCAAGCCGCCGGCCTAGGGGTGTTCCCAAGCTCCATCGCCGCCATCTTCATCGACGACGTTCTCCGGAGTCTCCATCACCCCTATGTGCTTCAATCCGTGTAAGATGATGGGGTAATGTCTCCGTTCATCCCTAGGATTAGATGGATACATGCTATGTAATTGCTACTTGATTCGTGGTTCCAATCTATTGTTTTCATGTTGATGATGCTTTGATGATTAAGGTAGGCCACCGTGTTTTTCGGGCGTATGATATCCACTACTCCCATAGATTCCATCAACATACCGTGTCCATCATAGGTCTAGTCACGAATACCTTCGCGTAGTGACGATACGAGAGGAGGGAAAGGGCGAAACCGTGGTCACAACCCCCGATGAGATTGGTTTACCGCTTTCGTGTAGTAGATGCATACCATGTTATCCTAGATCCTAGGGAGGGAACGCTTATCTTTCTTGCTCACTCTCTTGTGTTCAACCTTTACCATATAGTTTAACCCTATATTTGTTTGATCAACTTAACTTAGATTAACTTAGGTTAGATTGTCTTTACTTTTAGATTAATACTCTCTTTCAAAGGTTTTTCAATCAACTAGATTAGTATTTGGTTAAGCGCTAGTAATCCCCTTGCTCCGCGGATTGACAAGAACCTTGGGAATCCCGTGGTGAAAAAGGTGTGGGGTCCGTACGCTTGCGGATCGTAGAGGGATACGTCTTTTATCCGTCAACAAGCCCCTTTTTCTCGGCGCCGTTGCCGGGGAGCAAGCCGCTTGCTACGTTTAATCTAGTATTAATTTTGTTGATTACTAACACCTAACCCTTATTTTCTAAAAAAAAAGAAAAAAAATCTTTTTTGTTTTTCTTTCTACTCTTCTTGTGCCTAGATGGATTTGTTCACCTCACCATTGGAAGACGAAGAGATGTCGCTAAGGGAGCTAGCAATGCCGTCAATGGAAGACATTGAGATGCAAAAATCAGATTTGGCGCTTGCTACAACCCACTATGAATTGAAGCCTGGAATCATCAATTTAGTGGCGACAAAACCATTTAGAGGATTGGAGGATGACAACCCATATAGACACATTAAGGAATTCACGATGTTATGCAACACGGTCCAACAAAAAGGAGTTCCGGCCGCTTGGTTCAAGTGGAATCTTTTTCCATTCTCTCTCGAAGATGAAGCGCGAAGATGGTACACACTTGCGTCCGTTGAAGCAAAAGGAAATTGGGATGAGCTAGTGAAGAAGTTTCTTTTGAAGTTCTTTCCCATAAGCAAGGTCCAAGACTTAAGGAGGCAAGTGCTCAATTTCAAGCAAGGAGAGGATGAAGGAATTGATGAAGCATGGGACCGATTTAATGAACTACTTGAGCAAGGCCCGAACTTGGGATTTTCCGGTGACTTGATGTTGCATACCTTTTATTTTTCACTAACCCCTAACTCGTCTCGTTTTGTAAGCATGTGTGCAAAGCGGTGATATAATGGATAAAACAATTAGTGAAGCCGCACAAATCTTACAAAGGATAAGCAATGGACAAAGAACAATACGAGATTGGCAAAGATGTTGTCAAGAGGAGCAAAATGACAAAAGCAAGCCCAAGGTGCTTGCTGAAATTTCTGAAAAAGATGAACCGAAGGTCAAGGAAGATGAACCGACCATACAAGAAAGTGAAGATCCACTTCCCAAGGTAAGAGAAGTCATTTCGGATGTTAAAAATGTTGAAATTAACATGAATGTAGGCCGAAGTATGTGGAATGCTAGACCATTGGCGGAGTTCAAGCAATCCGGTTGGGTTCAAGTTGATTTCGCCCCACTAATTAACTACCGAAGGAAGGAGGAACGCCGACACGTTGCCAAACTAGTTGAAGATATATTTGATCAAGAGATGAGTGGAGAGTCGATCCAAAAGATGTTTGAAGAAGAAAGAAAAGAAGGAGATGAAGGATGGATCGACCGGTTTGACAAATCAAAGATTTATGATGAAGGAAGAGAAGAGTACAACCGTGATGAGCCTAGTGACTCAAAGGATAAATGGGAGGAGATAGGACTCAAGCTAGATGATAGCTTGTGTGCTATTGAAGCCTACACACTAGCAAATCAAGACATGGAAGGACTCAAGGATGAAGGAAAGAGTGAATCAACAATGAGCGATCTTGACGACATGTGGTACATGGAAGATAAAGAAAGCAACATACAAGTCTTTGAAGATGAAGATCTGGTTGATAAAGAAGACTTCAAAGAAGAGATGAATGCGTACATAGTTGAAGGATTACATGTTCCACATGATGAGTTGAAGAAATTGCAAGATGGTGATGAAGAGGCAACTACACTTGTTGAGATCGATTCGCCTTCAACACCGCTTGATGAACCAAATATCACTCTTGTTGAAAAATCTCTAAGGCCAAGGTACGCGCTGAAATCTCAAGATATTATTGGTATTGATGTTGATAAATTCAAATACTCATGCTCAACCAATAGTATGAATGATAGTTTAATGTCTATGCCTTGTTCCAATAGTGATCATGTTGATAGGCTAGATTTTCTTGAGAATGAAAAAGAGGAAACATTTATGTTTGATCCAATTAATCTCACACCTAAGGAACCTTTGCCTAATGATGAGCTAAGTGCTATGCATGAAACATATGCTTCTTTTATTTACACCTTGACTTGTTGCTACAATTCACATGTGGTGTTAATTATGGACGCGTATGTTTACAATAAGTTTTGTAAATCTCGATCATGCTTTGCGCTTGGTCAAGTTAATGACCTTAAATAATCATATGTCGGGAAAGATCCGGTTTTCACTAACCATGTAGACAAGGCTTGAATAATGAAAAAAGAAGTCATGCCTAAAAGAGTTGCAAGATAAATCATCAACCTCTCCGAATCCCGCGATAGATGCTGCTGTCTTCATCAATTTGAGAGCTTGTTCAGAGGTGTACAAATGAAGAAAATGAAATATTCAGAAGCTCCATCAAACTACCATTCCAATGCATCAAGGACCAACAAGTTTGAAGACCCGTGCAAGGAGTTATGGAGAAAACATTGAGCGTTGCGCGTTTTGAAATTTCAGGACAGATTTTATCGCCGAAGTAAAACGGACGTAACTCTCTTGTCCGGAGTCCGATTTGAGCAAATGAAGACTCGTTGGAAAGGAAATTTTGTGCACTGTGCAATGGAGTAGAGCTTGAGTATACTTTCTGTTCTGGACATTAAAAAAAATTTTCATGGAGTGAAGGCAGCACCGAAGGATGATAAAGAAGGAGATAACGATGAAACAAAAGGATGCTTTGGGCAAGTCTTCTATAAGTGATCAAGCACAACATGGGAAGTAAATTAAAGCTGCATTGGTACCTTTTATTCTTGCATGAAGGGCCATGGCTATGCAACGAAAAGAAGGTATGTGAGAAAGTCGAGCTCTATGACTTTAAATGAAGCGCTTTTCGGGAGGCAACCCGTTTCTTTATATTTTTACTACTTTCTTAGAGAAAATAAAAGAATGGCACTATCTTATGATGATCAACTTGTGGTTATTAATCTAAGTTCAGTTTTCCTTTTTTTAGAACCACCATCATGTTCATGATCTTATTTATTTGCATGCATTGATTTTGTTATCCTCGTGATGTTTCTTTGTGTATACATGTTTTGCACATAGTTGGCTTGGTTGTTTTATATACTTAATGATGTATGCTTCAGTTTCCATGTTAATGCTTCATATGGCCCTATGGGTATTTTCCTTTTGTGATCTTGTGTAAACGTGGTGTTTAAACAAGATTGCGGACCATCATCGTTAAGTTCGATAAACCTTGCTAGCTTTTCATATGTTTTCATATTGCATTGGTTAGTTTATAAGCTCTGCAATGCGCTTAATTTTTATTGTGCTATAAGGGTTATTGATTTAAGGATAGACATGGTGTTTTAACCCTTGATAAATAAACCTTTATGGCTATGGAGAAATTCAGCAACCTAGTTGTAAACATGGTGTTTAGAACTAGGTGAAAACATTGTCTTTGCTTATATGCTTTCCTATCATGTGCATACACACCTTGCACCACGTACACTCATTAGGTTTTTATTCCTCATTAAACTAATTATGCCACAAGTTAAGAATCTTAGGAGACATTGTTGGATTGTTGGCAATTCTATCTACTCCCAACCGTCACCTTGGGGTAGAATGTGCGTTTGAAACGTCTTACAGGTAAGATAAAGACTCTCACTACAAGGAAATTGAAGGATGGCTAAGAAGTGCTTTGTCTTCTTCTTCCATGACTAGCAAAATGCTAAGCATGGGGGAGACCCTGAATCTTCAACACGGAAGTGCAACATGACGTTCTAGAAGATAGAATGATCAAGATCGTTAACATCACCGGATCAATGCGCGAGAAGCTATCGATCTCATCAAAATTCTGCATGGTCTCGAAGGGAAAACACTGGATATTTTTGGATATTTAGAAGCCCCATGAAGTTACGATTCCAACAAATCAAGAATCAAGACAATCGGAGGTTCCTACAAGCGGTTATGCCCGAATCACCGAGTGCAACACGTCCTGAAATCAGTTTTGGACAGCACGCAGCGCTGAAGTAAAAAGGACATAGCTCCCTTGTTTGAACTCCGTTTTCGATGAATGATCACACGTTGGAAAGGTAATTTCATAAACTTTTCAATAGAGCCATATTTCGATATATTTTCTGTTCTGGACAGAGGGGGAAATCCATGAAAAAGAGACAGCAAGGAGATGATGAGAACAAGAAAGAGGAGATGGTGATGACAACATTGAAGAGAAGGGTGACCAATGACTCCATTAAGCATACAAGATCAAATTCAGAAGTTTAGGAGCATTAATAAATCAAGACAAAAGCAAAAGCCACATCGATACATGGAGATGTCGGAAGAAGGCAACGAAGAATTACAAAGGATGGTAACATCTCCATGGACCTTCTCTTTTCCAAACACAAATGCTTGTAAGTATGCCTTCAATATCAACTAGGTGCAACCTTTTGTTTTTCTCTTCAAACAATAACATGGCTACTAGGAGGACAACCTAGGTTTCTTTTTACTTTCAATAGATAAGCATGACCATGTGTCCACCTCGATGTTCTACATTGCCTATGCTTACGGAAAGATGATGAAAGTTGCCGCTTTGTTTTACCTACATGAAGTTATACATGTATTGGTTAATTGCTCTCTATAATATGATCTGAAATTAATTTAAATACCGGCTCTTTTATTTGTGGAGGTGAAATGACCATGCTCTAGACCCACATACATATCTTTGCTCTTTGATTTAAGTTTATGGATAGCCGGATAACTTGTTGCTTTTATGAAAACTTAACTTTTATGCTATCTACATATTTGTGATGCTCTTGCAAAGTTCTACCTACCAAAGCCATATACATATATGTTTTATGATAACAAAACCCGTAGATTGCAAACATATGTTTTGATGAGTTGGATTAGGATTGATTTCTATGGTTCGAGACTAAGAAGCTGGTCATTCCTTTGTGTAACGTTTTCATGCTAGCCTTTTTGTCCAAGCATCGTGGGTTTTCACATCGAAAATTTCACAAACTTCGCCGGGCATCCACCCTAAACCAAAAACATCTTTTTGTGATCACCTCCTTGTCCACAACCCAATTTGAGTATGGAGTAAAATTCTCGATGAAGATTCAAATATTCCACAATATTATGGAATTTATACTTACTTTAGCGGTTATTTCCCCTCTCTTCTATGCTCGAGGACGAGCATCGTTCAAGCATGGGGGAGGAGTCATTCTCTCGACACAAATGCTATGTAAGTATTATGTTGCAAAAAGTTTTGAGGAGCAAAAAGAAAAAAAAAAGAATAAAAATGAAAAATGAAAAAAAATATATGATAGGAAGAAAAGAAAAGTAAGAAAAATAGGAAGAATAAAGTGTAAAAAAAAAGAAAGAGAGAAAAATGAGAAGGAAATAAAATAAAGAAAAAAAAAATAAAGATGCTCCTCGGTTCTTTTTTGCTTCATAAGTTCTCAAGTGCCTTAATGACAAATCCATACTCAAATCTTCCAACCATGTGCAATCCGATAACGAGGACTTCACTCGTGCCTCGGGATCATCCATTTGCCACTTGCACATGTCCACTTATCTAAATGTGTGTGTTTCGTCGCTCTCTCTTTCCAACAATTATTTTCCATGGCCTTTTTGACGAGTCTCGGTAATTCCAATAGACCTCTCTCTTAATTTGACAATATTTCGGATGTATGTTTTGCTAGGATTGTTTTTAACCTTCCAAGCTCCACATAAGCCTTCCACTATCACATATGAGTAGAGTAGGTTGAAAATAATCTAGTATAGGCTTGAGTGACTTGATGAGATGAGTGTTCCATGGGCTCTTGCAAGAGATTTTCACTTATGTTGGATATGCATCTTTTTGAAAATCTTCCATGTGACAAGATAATGGTTTGAAGTTCACTTAAGTTTGAGAGCATCGTGTTAAATGTGGCTTGTTCTTTATTGTTAGTCTATCTTCCATAATGAAAAAGAAGCCGGTCACAACTTGAACTTTAAAAATAAATTCTTAAGAGAGAGCAATTTGCCTCGTCATGAATGACTAAGTGCGGGGACAACATTGGAAGGCAACACCGATTTCCCTTTTAAGCAAGGATTACTTACTCGAGGACGAGCAAGGTTTAAGCATGGGGGAGATGTTGACGGTGAATTTCCGTCAACCTAGAGTACTTGTTATACATTGGTTTCAATTATGATTTGCAACTAACCCGCCACTAGGCATACTAATGATATAACAAGTTCACACTTGCATGTCGATTTTGGAGTTTGTTGTTTACGCAGGAAATCTACGCTAATGAGGAGACTTTTGGGATAAGTTCACCAAGCACTTTGGAAGAAGATCATGAAGCCCGACAAGAGTCAAGACACGCGATGAACATGACTCCAAATGACCCGAGGACCGAAGCGTCAACGTGCAAGTCTTCAGGGACTCAACCAGAAAACAGCGAAGCTTGCATAGCAAGGATTCAAGCCTAAACCGTGAAGGAAACGACGTCAAAGGCCCACATGCAAGTGCACACGAATAAGGGATCACGCGAGAAGCAACCGGGGAGAAAACCGGGGCCGAACCGGGCCGAAGTGGGCCTGGGCCGGCCGGCCGGTCCGACCGGCCCAGCCCACTCCGGGGTCGGTTCGGTCCCCCCCTTTGCCCTAGGTGTTCGTCTATTTATTCCCTCCGCCGCCGTCGACCGACACATCGAACAAATCATCCTACCGACGCCAATCACCGAAAACCGCCGCCGCAAGATGAGGGAGAGAGTTAGATGAGCTCGTCGCAAGGATCAACGCCGGCGGAGAGAAGGAAGCAAGAGGAGGACTCCAAGCCGCCGGCCTAGGGGTGTTCCCAAGCTCCATCGCCGCCATCTTCATCGACGACGTTCTCCGAGTCTCCATCACCCCTATGTGCTTCAATCCGTGTAAGATGATGGGGTAATGTCTCCGTTCATCCCTAGGATTAGATGGATACATGCTATGTAATTGCTACTTGATTCGTGGTTCCAATCTATTGTTTTCATGTTGATGATGCTTTGATGATTAAGGTAGGCCACCGTGTTTTTCGGGCGTATGATATCCACTACTCCCATAGATTCCATCAACATACCGTGTCCATCATAGGTCTAGTCACGAATACCTTCGCGTAGTGACGGTACGAGAGGAGGGAAAGGGCGAAACCGTGGTCACAACCCCCAGTAGATTGGTTTACCGCTTTCGTGTAGTAGATGCATACCATGTTACCCTAGATCCTAGGGAGGGAACGCTTATCTTTCTTGCTCACTCTCTTGTGTTCACCCTTTACCATATAGTTTAACCCTATATTTGTTTGATCAACTTAACTTAGATTAACTTAGCTTAGATTGTCTTTACTTTTAGTTTAATACTCTCTTTCAAAGGTTTTTCAATCAACTAGATTAGTATTTGGTTAAGCGCTAGTAATCCCCTTGCTCCGCGGATTGACAAGAACCTTGGGAATCCCGTGGTGAAAAAGGTGTGGGGTCCGTACGCTTGCGGATCGTAGAGGGATACGTCTTTTATCCGTCAACGGGACCCAATCACCCCCTTCTCAAATAGAAGTGCCAGCTTCACCAGAGATGAACCCCTCAATTCAACCAGAAGCTTCAAGCCCTTTAAGGGTTCAATCTTCTATTGGCCAGGGAGAAACCCCATTCTTAACAGAGGTAAATCCACCTTCCCCTCAGCCAGAAGCTTCAAATTTGCCAGAGAGTGCACCAGCACCCTTTCAAGCAGAAGCTTCAGCTTTACCAAGAGCTCCTCAGACTCCTCCTCCACCAGTGGCCCAAGAAACTCCCTCTGAACCTGAACAAGTCCCTCCCCCAACTCAGGGAAGCAGGCATGAGGCAAGCACATGTACCCAACTCTGTTACTCTCTTTTAACAAACCATTCCTGACCCGGCAATATTTCCTTTTCAAGATCAAACCCCATCATCATCAAGCTTTTTGGTGGTGAATGATTCAGCTGCCGAAACAGGAGATGGAGGGACTCAAAATCAGGCTTTACCAGAAGAAATTCAGGCAAGACTCAAAGAAATCTTTGCCTGGCTGCAAAAGGATGCTCGAGACCAAATCAGAGATGTTGACCATTTTGAAGAAATGCTCGATCCATCAGCCGAAGACTCCCTGAAGACATTAAAGCCTCATTGGTGCCCATCTCTAGTCTAGACATTCATTACGTGGCAATAAGGCGAGCCTTGAAGAGTCAATCTACCCGACCAGCTGTTGAGCAAAAGAAAGCCAAAGCTGAACAAGCTGCGAAGGGAGCACAAATCCAAACTGAGAGCCACAAGGAAATGTTGACCAATCTGCAATCTGCTCGCGAATTGAAAATTGCCAGAAAGACTGCATTAGAGGCAGAGCTGAAGAGTTTGTTGGCTGAAATAGAAGCTGATGATAAGAAAATAGCCGAGCTTCCTGTACTGATAGAGAAAACCCAAGAGGAAGCATCATCGGCCTTAACTGAAGCAAATCAGTGCGAGGCAGAGCTCACCGTCCTGTCCAACACTCAAAAAGATTATCAGGAACGGATGAGGAACATTCATCAGACAATATCAAATGCCTCCAATGTAATTGCAAAATATTTGAACATTTAGCTGTACTGAGCAATGTGTAACCGAATTAACCGTTCTTGTAATATTTGCCTTCTATAAGTTCGTTTTCCTTTTCTTTGCATGACTTCGATTGCAACTCTGAACGATCCATTCGGTAACTAGTAGTCAAATAGTGCCAAACCCGAATGGCACTCCGACTGCAATTCAACCGAGCCAGTCAACCGAATATGACTCAGCCTTGAATTCCAAACGACCCGACGGCGAATCGGTTAAGGAAACCTCTCCACCTTCCAAGCTTCTCGGGATATGCACCACGATCTAAGGCCACGATCCTTTTCACCAGTCCTATAAATAAAATCGTAGGTGCCCCAAGCTCTTTACCAAGCCTTTAGCCTTCAAATCTTTGCCAACCTCAAGCTTTCTTTTCCCAATCACCAGCGCAGCCCCAAGAACCATGGTGGGTAGCAATAGCAGGCGCCGCGCCGCCGACGAGGCGGAAGGGAGCCGCGCCAGCGCGCGTCGGAGGCAATGATCGCCAACTTTCTCCATGACTTGTCTTAGATTTTCCTTTGTTTCTGACGATCCTCTCTATTTCAGGCTCATTCAATGGAACCCGTCCTCTGCGCCGGCCAATCAACCTCTGCCAAACGACTCCTCGGAGTCGGACCACTACTCCCCCGTGCCCTACGGGGAACTCGACACCCTCCGCTTCAATGCGGAGCTTGAGGTAGCCCAGCGCGAGCTGGAAGATGTCTCCAAGAAGGCTAGCATCGCCGAACTGGAGTGGGACAACCAGCGCAAACAGTTGCTGGCAACCATCGACGGTACAGCCCTTAAATTGCTCCCCAATCCAATCCGGCTTTTGATACTAATCACCATCACCTTGCATTTGCAGCCCGTGACGCCGAGCTCAACCAGCTGTAAATGCTGGTGGAAGCAATTGGCTGACAAGGTGAACGCCCGTGGAGACACGCCGGCGGAGCGCCTTGCCGCGGTGGAAGACCGCGTGGACGAGGTGGCTACCCACGGCATCCGCTTGGGCACCACTTTGGGCTTGGCCGCCATGGCGACGCACACCGGCGTCGACTACTCCATCCAACCGTGAGGCTTCCAGGGAGGCGCACCAGAGGACATCGACGAGATCGAGGTCATCTTGGAGCGCCTTGATGGCCACGGCGACGCCATTGCCGAACTCACTCATCCCCAGTCTGTGCTAAACAGGCTTTTCGATTAGATTGTATTAGGGATGTTTGATCTTCGGCAATAAAATAAAGAATTTTCAATTTCCATGCTTGTATTGTGATGATTCCTCCGTGTTTGCAACTGCGAGCCTTATTTTTTCTTAAACGTATTCAGGAACTTTGCTTGAGCCAAATACGCGAAAATGGATGCCCCTTGGCGCAAAACCCGCAGAAAATCCTCAATTCGGGAATCCATAAGCACTGTTCAATGAAAACCCTTCGCATTCGGGAGGAAAACCCTACCGCTTGGTATTCCAATAACGCACGCCAACTAGTCATCACTCCCAATGCACTCTCTCAGTCAATAAAATAGCCCGCTGGGATGCCCTGCAAATCCACTCGCACACTCATCCATCACTTCACATCTTCTCCCCTGCTCCAGAAGAGAAAACCCCAAGGCCATGGACAAAGGCAAGCAACCCATCAAGGAGGATAGCACCCCAAAGAAGCGCACCATTCGAGAGTGAGTTTTCCTTTAACTTGCTTCTTGCTTTCATGTGTGATCTCGTGCTTTACCCTCTCTCTGTTTTCTTCAGCCTTGATCTGCTTCCTGAAGAAATCTTTGGGACCGAAGAAACGCCTGAATACATCTCCTCTGACTCCTCCCTTGAAGAAGAGGACGCCACGCCAGAACAGAGGATCAACCACCAGTTACGCCGTCGCGTTCGGCATCTGGAGCATGACCTCCGGGACATCACCGCTCGCTGCCAGGCTGAATGTGAACGTCGCATGGCTTTGGAGGCGCTGGTAGGAGGTAAAAATTTCCATCTTCATCTTGACTCCATGCTTGCGCCCGGATCTCTGTCTCTAACAACTATTCTTCTGTCTCAGATGTTTCCGACAGGTACAGTAACCTGAAAGCGGCTTGGGACAGCTTGATGGAGGCAGCAAGCCATGGTCATCCCCAAAAGTTGCCTTCACGGTGGTCCTGGAACAACTGAAGAGGGAGGAGCTGAAGAAGCAAAGAAAAAAGGATTGAAGCATACTTTCGCTTCTTACGCCAGGCCTTCTGCTTCCCACCCCTTCGTAATCCTGAGCAACTGGATTGTTAAATATAAACCTGCAAGAAGCATCTGTAATGTACTTTCGTGCTCAGGGCAATACATCTGAGTATTGGCCATTTCCCCTGTTTAGGATTTTTTGTTCTAAAGGCGGCTTCTTTCTCGAACACCGGCTATTTCTGTGTCAGATGCCTGTAATCCCAATGCTTGTGATCAACGATCAATTTCAATACTAGGATAATATTACTTCAAATATCTTCCATTTATTGCAGCAGAAAATTCCTCTCCTAGTAAAGTTTTCAACATGTAAGCATTACCGGGCACGCATCTGACCACCCGAAAAGGTCCCTCCCAGTTTGGGGACCATTTGCCGAATGCACTGTATTTGGTTCCAATCGGCAGTAAAGCTTTCCAAACCAAATCCCCTTCTGCAAATTGCCTGACCTTTACTTTCTTGTTGTAATATTTAGAAACTCGCAACTTGTTCTTTTCAATGTTTTCCAGGGCTCT
Organism: Cenchrus americanus; assembly: GCA_947561735.1. NCBI lineage: Eukaryota > Viridiplantae > Streptophyta > Magnoliopsida > Poales > Poaceae > Cenchrus > Cenchrus americanus. Next base: position 203,494,328 of record OX387240.1, read on the forward strand.
AAGACGAATCATATGCAAGTCTTCTAAGTCATCCATCATTAGGCCACTGTAATCTTTGGAGCTTAGGTCCTTTTGTAAAACCACTCTCCTAGAATCTGATTGCATTTCCCAAGGTAAAACAGCATGATGTCCATAAACCAATTCATAAGGAGACGTTTTTGTAGCTCCATTAGGAGCCATTCGGTAAGCCCATAAGGCTTCATTGAGTACCGAATGCCACCTTTTTGGCTTCTGGTCGATCTTCTTTTGTATAAGCTTGATCATGATCTTGTTAGAAGCCTCTGCCTGACCATTAGCTTGGGCATAATAGGGAGAAGAATTAAACAATTTGATCCCCATGCTTTCGGCAAACTCCCTGAACTCCAAGGACACAAACTGGGCTCCTTGATCAGTTGTGATTGTTTGAGGAATTCCAAACCGATAGATGATGTGTTATTTAACAAACTCAACCATGTTCTCTGATGTTACCTTCTTCAGTGGAATCGCCTCATCCCATTTGGTGAAGTAATCTGTTGCTAAAAGCACAAATTTATGCCCCTTGCTAGATGGTGGGTTAATCTGGCCAATCAAGTCTATACCCCAGCCCCTGAATGGCCATGGCTTGATAATGGGATTTAGTGCTGATGCAAGAACCCTTTGAATATTTCCAAATTTCTGACAGTCTTGACATCCCTTGTAATACTCAAAGCAATCCTCCAACATCGTCGGCCAAAAGCATCCAGCTTGCCTGATAACCCATTTCATACGATAGGCCGATTGATGTGCTCCACATATCCCATCGTGCACCTCACTCATCATCTTCTTTGCTTCTTCTGGACCCAGGCATCGCAGCAATACCCCATCCAATGATCTGTAGAATAGACTTCCATCCAGAAGGACAAATTTTATGGCTTTGTAGCTGAGCTTCCTAGAAACCTTTCGGGATGGATCTTCCAAATAATCAACGATTTCCTTTCTCCAATCATCCTCTGCAAGATCCACTCCCAAAGCACATACCTCCATGGCAAACGCTTCTTGATTTTCTCTATAGCCTAAAGCACTTTGGGCCAACCTGTTTGCCTCTTCATTGTGTTCTCTAGGAATATGCTGTAGAATTACCAACTGAAACCTCTTTAAGATTTCTCTGCATTCCTTGTAGTAATTCCTCAGGGCATCACTCTTGCATTCGTATTGGTCGTTCAATTGTTTTATAACCAGCTCTGAATCTCCACAAATCTCAACTGAAACAGCCCCGGCTTCTTTTAAATATTGAAGCCCTCGAAGCAATGCCTCGTACTCAGCTTGATTATTTGTAACAGTGGGCTGGATAGGGATAGAAAACTCAAACGTCTCGCCCCTGGGTGAAATTAATAGAATCCCTACTCCCCCACCTTTACCACATGATGATCCATCAAAGAACAAAGCCCAAGGAGTAATTTCAAGCAAATCAATCGATGGATCACGATGCTCAGTTATAAAATCGGCAATAATCTGACCTTTTATAGCTTTTGCCGATTCGAACTTCAACTCAAACTCAGATAAAGCTAAGATCCACTTGACAATCCTGCCATTCAAAATTGGCATAGATAACATATGTTTTATTACATCAAACTTGGAGTATACAATGCATTCGGCATTCAACAAGTAGTGCCGAAATTTTGTACACGAGTAGTACACACATAGGCACAGCTTCTCTGCGTACCGAATACCCGGTCTCGGGATCAAGTAATTTTTGGCTAAGGTACACTACTACCCGCTCTTTTCCTTCAAATTCTTGAATAAGGGCCGATCCAATGGTCTGGGTATCGGCCGCCACGTACAACTTGAAAGGCTTATTCAACTGTGGAGGCACCCGATCGGTGGTTCCTTCATGTACCGCTTTATTTCATCAAAAGCCTTTTGTTGTTCGTCACCCCATATGAACTTCTGATCCTTCTTGAGCTTCAGTAACAGAGAAAAGGGCAAAACCTTTTCAGACAAGTTTGAAATGGACCTTCTCACAAAATTAATTTTGCCAAGCAGTGATTGCAACTCCTTGAGATTGGTTGGAGGGACAACTTCATCGATAGCTTTCATGCTTTTCTTGCCAACTTCAATCCCCCCTTCGTGTACCAGGAATCCCAAGAATTCTCCAGCTGATACTCCAAAAGCACATTTGTTTGGATTCATCTTCAAACCATGCTTTCGGGTGCATTCCAAGGTTCTCTTCACGTCCTCCAAGTGTGAGTCATGATTCAAAGATTTGATCACGACATCATCAATGTAAATTTCAACAATTTTGCCGATCAACTCATGAAAGATATAATTCATGGCTTGTTGATAAGTTGCACCGGCATTTTTCAACCCAAATGTCATGACTATCCACTCAAACAGGCCTATATGACCAGGACATCTGAAGGCTGTCTTCGATATATCTTCTATTGCCATGAAACTTTGGTTGTACCCTGCATTACCATCCATGAAGCTGATAACTTTATGTCCAGCAACAGCATCAACCAACAAATCGGCAACAGGCATTGGGTACCCATCCATAAGAGTAGCTCTGTTTAAATCCCTGAAATCTATGCAAACCCTCATCTTTTCATTTTTCTTGTAGACAGGGACGATGTTAGAGATCCACTCCGCATACCTGCATGGCCGAATGAAGTTTGCATCAAGTAATCTCTCAACTTCTTTCTTCACATCGGCTAATACTTCATCCTTGTAGATTTTCCGGGGAGGTTTCTTATAAGATCTAAAACCAGGCTTGATTGGCAACCGATGCTCAACAATGGAACGATCCAAACCAGGCATCTCCGTATAATCCCAAGTGAAGCAATCTTTATAATCTTTTAACAGCTTAATCAATTCTTCTCTGAAACTTGACTCCAAGTTAGCACTAATAAATGTCGGCCTTGGCTTGTCACCGTTTCCAATATCAACTTCCTCCAATTTGTCAGCCGACATGAATCCTCGCCCCAACTTTCCATCAGTTCCATCAACTGGATTGTCCATTAAAAATTACTATAAGAGCCAATTGCTTGAATCGGCTGTTGATCACTGCTGACAGGCTCAACAGGACCTTCACCCCAGTCTTTCCCTGAGAAACAATCGATGCCTTGATATTCCCAGAAAGCTGGTTCTACATTTGCAACGCTCACTGAATCATCTGCTTGGACCACCTCAATATCGTCATCTACCCATTGAATGAGCTGTTGATGCATGGTAGATGGGATGCAGCAGTTAGCGTGGATCCAGTCCCGCCCAAGCAGCAAGCTATAGGCTCCTTTGCCTTCGATGACAAAGAAGGTCGTGAGCAATGTCTTGGACCCAATCATCAAGTCCACATGCACGCACCCTTTGGTATCTGAAGGATTCCCAGCGAAATCGTTCAGAATTATGCTCGTCGGCGTCAAATCTCCGGGGCCCATGCCAAGCTTCCTCAAGGTAGTGTACAACATCACGTTGACCGCAGCCCTGCCGTCAACAAACATCTTGGTCAATGGCTTGCCATTGACGTATCCCTTCAGGTATAACGGCCTCATGTGTCGATTCTTGGCCGGTTTGTCGAAGGTAGCTTGCTTGGCTAATACCAGTTGCGCCATCAATCCCCCAAGCTGTTCATCATCATTGACATCCAAGGACGTTTCCTCCTGCACAACTTGATTAGCGGGAGCCATAAACTCATTCAGCAAAAAGTATACCATACACGCTGGAGCCGAACGATCCGATCCTTCAGGCTTGTCTTTTGGGCGCCACACTTGTTTCTTCTGGATCCCCGCCTGCTTCAATTCACGGTTCCTCAAGCACTGAACCCTTCTCTTTTGGCTCTTCCTCAAGCCAGGCGGGCACCACTGTCCTTCTTGCCAGATGTATTCGTGTTCCTCTTCTTCTTGATCAGCCCATCTCTGATCAGCTTGGCTCTTTCTGGGGTGATCAATGACCTCAATTATTTTTTGACGCCGATCGTCATCAGGATGCATCCTTCCAATTCTCTCATGGACGGATCGGCGATTGACAGTCTCCTGCCTATATTCAAAGTACTTATCACTGCACTCATGGCAGTTTCTCAATGTGGGAAGCTTTAAGCCCTCATTCCAGCAGTGTCTGAAGAATGCGCACCCCCAATGTGCACGCTCTTGTTCCCGCGTGAACTGCTCCAGTTCTTTCCTGTGCGCCTCTTCCTCAAACCTGCGCCTCTCTCCCTCGTGTCTTTGCTTCTGGTAGCGTTCTTTCTCTAGCTGACGCTGCCACTTGTTGAGGAGGATGCGCGTAGTGACCCTGGGTTTGGTCCTGGATGATTCCCCAACTTCAATATGGCTTTTGAGGACACGAGGGGCTTCTCCGTGGACCTGTTCCAATGTCACCTGCCATGCTGGATCCACTGCTCCATCTTGTTTTGCTCCGGCTGACGTCAGGACCTTGACCTTTCCCTTCTCTTCGGCAGTCACCATGTTAATAGAAAAGCCAATCATATTTTGAGGGAAAGGATGGCCATCCAGTTTCATCTTATTGTCAAACTTCAGGTGCCCCTCCTGGATAGCCCTTTGGATCCTCATCCTGAAGACCCTGCAGTCATTGATGGAGTGAGAATTTCTGTCATGGAAGCCACAGTAACGTTTCTCTTTAACTCCATCGGGCCGAAGCATAGAATGCCCTTCAGGCAATTTGATTCAGCCTTCCTTTACCAAGAACTCAAAAAGTTTATCAGCCTTAGTGACGTCAAAGTCATAAGTGCCCTTGGTTTGTTTGATCCAATGCTGATTCATTGTCAAAGGTTCCTTGCCCCACATGATCTCAGCGTCGGCCACTTCCTCTTCATCATCAGAATCTTCCATCTGGTCGGCCCTTTCGAGGAACTGATTATAGATGTCAGCTATGTCATGATGCTTGTTGAACCTGGTGTCCTTTTTGAACCCGTAGGCCTGGTTGCTCATTAGTGACAACTTTTGAGACAATTGGCCTAGGTTGTCAAACTCCATACCAAACAACTTCTCCCGCACGGCCGACAACATTCCTGCAACAGCCATATCAGCCAACTGATCATCTGGTAGAGTCAACGAGAAACACATGCCCTTGACCTCCCTGAATATTTTGAGGAACTCCAGAGGCGTCTCATTGTGCCTCTGTTTTAAGGTGGTCAGGTCGATCAGCTTCTTCTCCATGCTACCGCTGAAGTAATGGGCGTGAAACTTTTGCTCCAGCTCCCTCCATGTACCAACTGACTTGAGAGGCAAAGAAGTAAGCCACTGGAACGCTGAGCCCGTCAGTGACAAGGGGAAATATCTAACCCTGAACGCCTCATCAGCTGAGGCCTCTCCAAGCTGCATCAGATAATGAGCAATGTGCTCCACCGTGCTCGTATCATACTGCCCAGAAAACTTCGTAAACTCCGTTGGAGGCTTCACCCTTGGCGGCAGGATCACTCTGTAGTACCATTCCGGGAAGGGATGTGTGTAAGCTGGTCCTTGCATTCTAGGCTTGAGGCCGAATTGATTTTGCATCAGATCGGCCATCTTCTGAACCAGAATATCATCTTCCCCGCACTCCCCCGCACCGCGCCGTACCCAGGATTCGGGAGAGCGTCAATGGCGCCATAATCCATGACTTCGTGGTAACCTCCACCGTACAAGTTCTTCTGCAACCTGTTGCTAGCTGGAGCTATCTTGTAAGTGGAATTGGGCGGTACTCCAGACGAGCCGAACGCCAACTCCCCATACGTAGGCTGGTATGGATTTGGCTGTTGAACGGGTTGACCTGTACTGCCTTGCAGAGGCGGCTGGACTGGCTGTCCCCCTGCAGCTCGCAGAGGAGGTTGCATTGGCTGACTTCCAGCACTGTGTGGAGGAGGTTGGATTGGAAAGCTCCCAGCGCTTTGTGGAGGCGGCTGGATCGGCTGTCCCTGCAATGGTGGTTGAGCTCCTGCTGGTTGAGCAGAGCTGCTCTCTCCGATCTCCGCATAATATCCCTGAGGGGATACTCGACTGAATACTTGTTCCATGCCTGGGCAAAACACGCCCACCATCATTTGCTTGAACATGTTCAGGAAAGCCTTATGATGCCTACCCAGCACAGCTTCGGCAGAATCCCGAAACGCTTGTACACACTCTTCCTTCTCTTGAAGGGTAGTGGCGTCAGTCTCTCCTGACAGTAGAACCCTGGGCATTTCATTTTTAAGATATGGAACGCCGCTTCTGTTCTTCTTCAACGACATCAAGCGCCTTAACTGAAACTGATCTGTAGCGTCTTTCAGCTGTTGTAGTTGCTCTGGGGAAAGATCATCAATTGTGACGTTCAGAATGTCGCTGATTTCAGGCATCTCGATTTCGGCTATAGTGTCCCACCAGGCATGCCAAAAAGTGTGTTGACGCAAAACCCGCACCCTGCGTCAAGCACACAGCAAGCCGAACAAGCTAGCTTTACACGCGAGCAGACTCCAAGACGTGCCAGTCAATTTCCCCTGAAAATTAACAAAAGACAAAGCAGTTAAATACGAAAGCTTGGAACTTGCCGGGTGGTACCAGACAGTTCCATATTTACGGCTAGAAAGCCATGTGAGATGACATATAGCTATAAGAAGCTATCTGCCAGCAAACTAGAAACCATTCGGGAGCTTCAAAGCGTAAAACAGAACATAGCCGAACGAATGACGCAAGCATGACGATAGATCGGTCTTTATTTGGACAAAATTGCGCGTGCACAAAGCCATGACCGACCCTCGAGGATAAATGACAATAAACAATAAATGAAGTAAAGCATGATTATAAATATGTAATGAACAAGCATGCATAGGTCCAAAGCACTAGTCTACCGCATGTCTAGATACTTTAAAACCCGTCAAGCGTGAGGCCAAACAAGTTTATCCACCGCATGATACAACTTGTTTAAAATCACACCACCAGCCACAAATAAATCTATCCACCACATGATACGATCTAAATATGGAAAGCTAAAAGCATACGTTATTTAAAACATAACTTATAAACACATTCTACCTGTGAAAGCGTAACCGAATACAGCTGGACAGCCGAATCGGGGTCCATGAAGAAGGAACAAAAATTGTCAAAGATGGCTAACCTATCAGATTGAATTAAAATTCTAATCCACTGGATGATTAGCTTTAAGACAACCAAAAAAACCTGCATCTACCGCATGATACCTAGTTCTGTCAAGGTTTACGCAAGATTAACAAGATTGAACCCGCAACATGTAACAATCTAGATTGGTTCGGTTTCGGCTATTTGGCAAAACACGTGATCCACAGGCCTTTTGAAGCGGGATATGAACGTGCAATGTAAAAGTTCACGAAACGAGATAGAGTCAATCCAAATCAATCTAAATTGGGCAAAAGAGTGTTACATGAATTTAAACATAAAGTAAAAACTCGAAGCAACACGAGGTAACTTAATGAATCTATTAGATCTTGCCAAAATCTAATAGAGCTGATAACTAGCTTCAAGCTAGATCTTAGCCTACCGCATGGCTCATAATCTAACAAGAAACCTTCTTGAACCAAGCTTAAATGTACCGCATGATACCAAGCATGGTAACAAGACTACTTGCATCACGATCTAAATCCACTGCATGATACTAGACATGATACAAGGTTGCCGGTACTTACGGAGGTCGACGGATCGATGAACCCTCTCGAAGAACTCGACGACAGGACTAAAGGACTCGAGAGTTTGGCGTAAAACCGGTTTGTTATGAGAATGTTTCGATTACAATTACATACATCCAGGGTTCATATTTAGACCCTGTCGTGGCATGACTCTTGGAGGACTACGTGTACAATATTTGATACCTAATTTATCGCCCAAACGCGAATGCTTATTCATCCATTCGTCCCTTCCGCTCGGGCCACGTCACCACGCAATCCCGTGAAATCAGCGCAAACAGTCCCTTTGCCGGACGAAAACAAATTGCCGACCGCAAGCTCCTCTACCGAATCTTTTTAAAGAAACCTTCCTTCTTCCGGACGGATTTTTTTCACCAAGCTGGGCCCACAAATCAGACTCCTTCCTGTACCAAATTTTGGTGTTAACACAAGGAGTCCGGGCAATACTTGACTATTGAGTTGGATGACTTCTTTTCTAAGCTCAAGTCGGCTGAGGTTGGCAGGAAGTTGCAATCCAAGCATGAGGGCTCGACTGATCATAGTCTTGCTCTTGTGGGCGGATCAAAGGGCAAAGCCAACACTAACCCTTCCTGTCGACAGTTTTCCTTGTCTTCTCTCGTGTCCATTCCAAATCCGACTGGGAGGGGGTCCGAGCTGCCCATGGAGTACCTCTGGGACCTGTACTCGATGCGGATCACCATCGAGATGGCTGGTGGGAAGCTGATCTTCAGCGTAGTTCCCCTACCTGGCGCACCAACTGTCGGTGCGGAAAGTAGTCCCAACACTAACTAGTAAGAGCGCTGAGATCTATCTCTCGATGGCCGGTGCTAAGCAACACAATGACACGGGTTTATCCTGGTTCCGGCCGTGGGCCATACGTCCAACAGGGGTGCGCTCGGGGTGCTGTATTGCGTTGCACCGTAGTGCTTGCATAGGGGAGCTACAAGCAAGGCGGAGAGGAGGGAAAGCCTCCAGGTCCCTGAGGTTTGATTGAGGCGAAGTGCCAATATCGTGGTGAGGCGGAAATGTGCAAGTGAGCAGCTATCCGTCGTCCCCGCGGCTAGGGGACCGCCTCCTCCTTTTATAGACCAAGGGGAGGCGGTTTACAATCATGCCGCACAGTTCTAAGCGCTACATATGGTGGTATGGCGCATAGTGTCATGGAATTGACGGTTGTCCTGGCGAGTCTTGCTCCCGACAGGCGTCGTGGTGAGTCTTGTACTCATCTAGGAGCGGCTTCGAGGGTAGTAGCGTGGGAACTTCCCGTTCAGTCGCCATCTGTACGCTGACTCGAGGGCACGGCTGATAGAAGGCCGTAGGATGCACAACAACGGGTGTGGTGGTGTCTCATCATCCCGGGCTTCCACAGCACCGGAGATGGTGCTGCAGTGCCTGGGATGGTGGCACAGCGGCAGGGATGGCCGCACAGGGCCGAAGGTGACGGAAGAGATGCGCTCCACTGGTCCGGTGTCACAGCGTCGTCCTGCGCGGGTGCGGGGTTGACGTCCGTACCCCTTTCGAGGGTTCTGCCGTCCTATTTCGAGGGGTGCGACGTGGAGGCCGACGGGAGTGGGTGGCACAGTGTCACGGAGTTGACACTGGCCTTCCCGCACAGTTACCGCACTGTGCCAGGGATGGCCGCACAGGGCGGGTTGGCGGAGAATCGCCCGAGGGGGTGTTCATCCCTCGAGTGAGGCGGAGATTACGCGGTGTGGCGCCTGGTCCTAGAGTGATGTGGAAGCTCGCCCGAGGGGTACCACGGCCAGTTGGTTGGTGGGCCGCTGTGGCTTCTTTGGGCCGTGGTCCTTTCCACTTTGGGCTACGACCACACAGAGCGTGTTTTTGGGTTCCAAAAAGTGCTTGCTGAGCTTGTAGGTTGATCGAGTTGCATTGGAATCATGGCAATGAAGAAAGAATTGGCAATTTGATACCTTGTCGTGAGAAGGACTAGAAACTGAGCATCACTCAACCAATGCAATCTCGGTAACTAGTACTTAAGTTGTGCCTTGGTCATTCCTAGTTCTTTGTGAGCACTCATGGATCAATAGACCTAGGTTTGTGGATCATGAGGAAGTGACATTGACACTTTTGTAAATTTATACTCTCATGCCATTTGATGCTCCTAATAGCTCTCTAGAAGAGCATTTGTTGTGGTAAGCTTTGCAGGGTTTTATCTAGGCATAATAGAGGCTTATCAATGAACAAGAACTAAAAGATCACCAAAATAACTAAGAAGGGTAGAGCGGTCTAACCGCCTACCCCCCAGAAGTGCCTTTCGGCAGGTGACCCGGCACCAGTGCCCGAGTGACCCGAGGCGTCTCTGGAGGATGGCGGGTGACCCGGCACCTGTGCCCGGGTGACCCGACATGGAGTTGTTGTGTCAATATTTTGGTGATTCCAAGGCAATGGTATTGAGATTCTTGGCATAGTTCAATTTGTTAAATCATTTTTGTGCCAAGACACACCCTTGAAGCAACCTCCCTTGTTCTTAATTGAATTGCGTGCTAAGTTTGAGAAATTCAAAATTCTCTAAGCACTAATTGAGGGGGAGCTTACTTCAAAGGTTGTGTCATTTGTGGTACTAACAATTTCTTCTAGTGAACTTGTAGTCTCATGTGTTTGTGCATCTTAAGCAAGCTCTTGACTTTACCAATAAATCTCAAAGAATCAAGTAAGAGCTAGTCTTTTCTTAATATTTTCTTATGCTCAAATTCAAATGGTCTAAAGGCAAAGGTATGTCATCATGAACCTCTTTAAATACCGAATTGCATCTAGGCCATCATACCATGCTAGTGTGCCTTCTTTAGCATGTAATTGCTTCAAGTGAATCTTTTGTGTGCCTCTCTAGATATTTGATTGATACCTTTGCTTTCACTCGTCTTTGTGTCTCGAGGATTGAAGGTATGAGTCAAATATACTTGAAAAGCTATTCATTTGAAGTGGATGCATGCACTCTGTGACATAGGATAGATTTTTCGAATATCCAACTAGCATGTGTAGGAAGTGTGCTTAATTGAAGAATATTTGGTTCTTGGTCTTTGTGACCCTATTGATCCATTTGTGACTATAGTTCTCCTTGTTTGTTTGATGGCTAGTCACAAGTGGTGATATTTTACTCAAGTCCATAATATCTCTAAGTCCATACCTTTATCTCTCTCTCTCTCTCAAACACTCTTGGAAGAATAAAGATTGTGAATTTTTTGGATGGTCTCATGTTCTTCTAAGATTTGTGAAATTTGGATCGAAATCTTCTCTATATCTTTTATCCAAATAATCTATGGAAATCTAAGATCAAATTCCCTAAAGCTGGAAAAGTGTTCCTCGGTACTTCTGACCACACCTCGGTACTACCGATAAAGGGTCTCTAGAGGAGTTTTTGCGAGGGGCCGTTAGTTAACCGCCCCACCAAGTTTCTGTCCTCATCCTCAAGTTCTTCACTCAGTGCAAAATCAGGACTTCTAGTTGCCTATGTGGAAAAGAGGGACCGAATCATATCTATTTCTCTGTTTCTCTCAGTCAAGGGGGGGGGGTGGCCTAACCGGGTTCCCACCCAGTCAGACCGGGTACCACGGGTTTTACCGTTTTTGCCTTTGCCCATGACCCTACACCCCTTTAACCCTATCCCTTCACTCCTATGTCTCTCCAACGACCAGAAATAGTCCCCATTCGACCCCATCCTGTGGTCCTTCTTCCTCCTCAAGCTCTCACACCCTCCCATGGCGATCTGGAGTTTCCTGCCCTAAAAATCAAATCTGTGGAAGTGACTCCCCTAAGGCGGCTGAACTTGTTCCCCACCCGGTTATTTGGATTTCATCTCAGTTTCATCTCTCCAAAGGTATTCAAATCTTGTTTTTGCCCGATCTATCAACTCCATGAGTATCTTTGAATATCCTTTGGTAGAACATCACCTGGCAACCCCTAGAATACATTCCTATAGTTTGGTTCAATTTCGTTAAGTACATTATCATGAAATCAAAATTAGGGTTAACTGCAGGGGGCGGTCTAACCGCCCTGCGCATTGTTGGTCCAAATTTTTGGTTTCTGCATGTATTTAATCTCTATCTCTCTAGGGACATCTCATGAACATTAATTCCATATTCTTCTATCTGTGTTTCTGTGTTTGGCCGAAATGAGCAATTGGCTCAAAACTGACAGGGGCGGTCTAACCGGCCCTTAGGGGCGGTCTAACCGCCCTGGCTAGTTTTGTGCCAATCACTTTCGAACGCCAAGCCTCGACGCTCATTCTAGCCAATCATGTTCCTGGTATCTTATACACTTTTGGTTCACATCTTGTGATCCAGGGACAACAGCAATGCCAAGGGGTGTCGGTTCTCAAAAAAGGAAGAAAAGAGGGAGTGGTGATGCCGGAATGTCCTCCGGTCCTAGCGCGCACAATCTGAGGCCAAGAGGACAGCCACCACCACCTGTCTATTATGGTGATGACATTGAGATGAGTGACAGGGTGGAGAGTAGTGATGATGATGTGGAGAATCCCTCTCTCAATTTTGAGCTCAGCTGGCGTCAGAAGGGTGTTGGAGGTGGAGGAAATGACAGTGATGGTGATAGTGTTGAGGAAGAGGAAGAGGAAGAAGATAGAGAGGTGGTCATCAGCAGCTTGGTAGGCCCTATATCAAAGAGCCTTACTATCCTTCCTACAGAGGGCCTATTGATTATTATCAGGCGGGGATGGCAGACACTATGGTTAACTTGAGAAGAACCAATTTGGCTAATGAGGATAGGACTGCCACAGATTACAGATTTCGGACTATCTTTCAGCAGGACTATTACACCACAGCCGTCATCACAGGTAGAAAGGCAAAAATCACTAATGATGCTCAATATGTGGATCGGGAGTTTATGGAGAGAAAAAATAATCCTATCTTTGTGAGGTGATTCAGGATTGTGAATCAAAAGGAATAAAGGCCCTCATGGGATTTAAACAACATTGGAACAAAGAGCTCATCGCCCTTTTATGCGACCATTTATTTTGGCTACGTGCTAAAAGCAAATGGGCGAAGTGAGAGGGCTATGTTTTGGATGACTGAGGGTGAGGATCACTAGTTCACTTTCTCCAACTTTCTCACTTTATTTAGGTTACCTAATGATGGGTTCGCCAGGAAGCTCCATGATGAGGGACCACTTGAGGCAAAGAAGATGGCATTTATGTTCCTAGAAATGCAAGGGACTGTTGGGGACATGTGAAGGGCTTATATACATATTATTCGATCCTTAACCATCTATTCAGGAAGACACACATGCCTAGGGATGGCAACACCTCGGATATCCGAGGACCATGTGTGGTTCGAGGACCGGTGGATGGTCGCTTCCTAGTGTGATGAGTGTTTGACAACGTTGTGTGGACTAATTCTTGGCTAAGTATTGCAGGTGCAGGTTGCGGCTTGACTCGTGTTGGTGCAGTTGAAGAACAAGCTTGAAAGGTTGTTGCCGGTGAGGCCTCCAAGTGTGGAGAAGACAAGTAGGCTTCGTTCGAGGGACCCGGTGGCCAGCAGGGTCAAGTGCGGGCCGCACGGTGGCAAGAACAACAAGATGAAGTCGGTGGACGGTTTCTTGGTTGAGCCACAAAACCAAGGTCGAGCCGGGACTTCGTGGGAGCCAAGTCATGAGTGGTGATTGGCGGAGGCTACATCAAGTTCGTGGGGTTTGCAGTGGTTCACCAGAAAATCACCAGGTTTCTCGGCTGAGCCACAAAGCCGAGGCCGAAGACCAGGCGTGGCTGTCTGGCCAAAACCGGCCTGACCGGTTTGGAGAACCGGTCTGACCGGTTTGGAGTCGCATGGCGCCGGAAGCTCCGAAGCGGAGGACGCATCGGGATCGCAAGGCTTGCGTTGAGGCTACGTGAAGTGCGGTCGTCGGGCATCCATCCGATGGTGCTACAAATTCCCAAAGTGCCCTTGGTGGGCGTGTATCCTAGTTTAGGCTTTAGGGGTATTTTAGTCTTTTGGCTTGCCTCCATATAACCCAAGGGGTGAGAGGATGGCAGCTATCTCTTGGGACTCTAGTTCATTTGCTTTCCTATTTTCCCTTCCTATTTTCTTAGGATTTCCATAGGACTAGCTTGAGAGCTTCATGGCGAGATCTTGTGAGAGGGTTGGATGATCGGGCGGCAAGCTAGACCTTGTATGAACCTCCTTGGTATGTATAGATGATTCGGCGTGGTTCCTCAAGGCTTTGTTGTGTTGTTCCCAGTTGTTTTTGGTGGTGATTTTCGGAGCCCTTTCTTGGTGGTTTTCTCGGTGTGTTTTCGGGACCTTGTTCTTGGGGATTTGATGGGGGAAATTCGTGTGAACCCTTCGTGATTCTTTTGCCTTTGATTCCCCTCTCAAATCCGCAAGTTAAGGGGCTCGATTTTGGTGTTTTCGGAGTTCTAGGGTTAGAGGTGTTCTTGAGAGTTGACTTTCGATTCCTCTTGATTGAGTGGGTTTTGGGGACTGAGCTTCTAGCCAAGGGTAGCCCACGAGGTACCCCAACTATCCCCAAAGTCTCACTTTGATCCATGGAACGAATCGGGAGATCGATTGGTGGAAGGGTTGAGTTTTTTCGGCGGGCTATGTTCTTCCCGACTGTCCAGGCAAAAACCGGCCCGATCGGTTTCCCAAACCGGTCTGACCGGTTTCGCCCTATGGGCTGTCGAGAAGGGTTTTTGAGCAAGGAAGTCTCTGTTGCGCCATGGCTTCTTTTGTTGAGATGTGGAAAAGCTCTTGAGGTGTTTTGGGTCTTTGGGGAGTTTCCGGACAAAGTCGGTATGACCGGTTTGTCAAACCGGTCTGACCGGTTTCCCCTGCCTGCGTGAGGCTAAGTCCAACAGAAGCGGTCTGACCGGTTTCAGAAACCGGCCTGACCGGTTTGGGCTGCCAGCAGCCGTGTCGTGTGTGTTTCCGCTGCGTGTATGTTGTGGATGTTGGTTGGGTCCTGCTCCTAGGTTCAGTAGCACCTCAATGGCTGCGTGAACTTGGCAAGAGAAGCTTGCGGAGGTGCACAAGCGAAATCAGGTTCATAGGCCGAATTCTTGAATAGAATTTTTATCGGCTCCCATTCACTCTCCCCCTCTCTGGTTCGCCGTTTCGGTCCTTCAATATCACTGCTTTTCAGAGGAACTTGATGGTGGCCATGAAGCCCGGTGAGCCGGCGTTTAATGTTGGTGACTTTTTTTGACAAGAGATAAAGAATTCTTTTGAAAATCCACAAAGGTTATGTAGCTATGGTCCCTACATTAGCTACATTATCAAGAAAATCACACAAAGGGCTTATCCAAATGACACAAAGCATCGCCCTTTGCAACCAAAACCCAGCAGGACAGTAAGGGTCCCCTATCCACAGGATGATTAGCAAGAGGAGCAAGAAATATTTGAAGAAAGGGAGACGCCACGCACTTGGGAGGCATACCAGCCTGGGGGCGGTTCAACCGCCCCAGGGGCGGTTTAACCGCCCCTGGCAGGGGGAGAAGAAACATACCTCCCCTCTTTGCAAATTGATCAGCATCTTTCTTGGTATGTGCAAAACTCAAAGAGACATAGAAGTTTCTCAGCAAGAGGAAAGGAAAAAGAATAAGAAGATGAGGGATACCATGAAGGCTCTTCACACTCAGGCTGGTTGTCAGCCTCCTAGATCTCCTATCTCACCATCCCCTCCAGAGGTTGAGATACCCTCTATGGATTCTAGGGTGAATGCCTTTCTCACCTCGGATCTCTACAATCAATATGGAAGCAACTTTGGATCGGACATCGGTGCATCATCCTCCTCGGCTCCTCCTCCTCCACCACCATCTACTGGTTTTGACTCGATGTTTGAAGATGACACGACTGTCCCGCCACCATGGGCTCCTCCTCCATCAACTAATGAGTGGGCGGCTATGACAACCCGCCCAGGAAAATACCTTACTATCGCCTAAACCAATCCACTTTGGTCATTAAGCAATAATAAAGTATCATCCTGTCGTTAGTCGCCGGGTTAACGCCCGGTAAATCACTTAAATAGCAACAAGGATCGACATATATGCTTTAAAACTCACGCGAAGGTGAGTCCAGAGATACAACATAATTAACATCCGAATTTTACCCCGAAGGGTTCAATTATTACAAACGAAGTTTTTGACATAACGCGTAGTTCAGAGTTTTTGAAACAGCGGAATTTAAACTAACGGAAGCGAGCACACCATGGGAGGCCAGCCATGATGCCTTCAGTCGTCATCCTCCACCCACTCCAGCTCCCAGCCGGGCGGGATCTCTCCGGGCCACACATCACCGAAAGCATTACCTGGATCAACATATTAAAGCAAGGCTGAGTATACTAATACTCAGCAAGACTTACCCATCGGTGATAACTACTTCACCCACTCTAAACATGAAAGGCTTTTTGGCCACTGGGTTGCTTTTGCTGAAAAGTAACAAAGAGTATGTCATTACTTTCAAGATTTTAGCACAAGTTCTAGTGGGTTTAATCTTTACTAAATTAGACATCTAGTACAGACAAGGTTGTACCATACAATTAACCAAGCATAATGTTCATCAACTTCCATCATTAGGGATCTTGTGGCTAGTGGAGTAAGTAGTCTCAGATAACGGTGAGAGGCCGACAATCGATTGATTCAAAACCTTGCAAGGTAGACCTAAACACACGGTGGGATGCCCCCGCGAGGACAACCACCACACGGTTCCCAAAAATCCTCGGGTCGGGATGAAAGGCCACAGTCTTTGGTGCAGACTATCCGGTATACCCCGTAAGGCACCCGGACTCACCATACACCACTGGTAGCTAGCCGTGAGACGCATCCCAAGAGTAGTGACAGTTAAATCCCTAACCGTCTCATTAAGGTACTAGGCTTACCGGTCCCATTCCCGACAAGTGCTTAGTACGTTCAAACACTTAACCCACGATAGCCATTGGACCGGAGCCCACATCCCATGCTCTTACCACATGAGCAATCCATTAAGGAGATCTTATGATTCTTATCTAGGAACCTATTCTCGCGAGTGACATCATTACCCGACTTGTAACGGTCCTATAGCTTAGCAGCTATTGACCTATCATACTGTTGACAGTGAAAATCCGTCAACCTAGCCATGAGTTTACCTTCGGTGTTGGCATAAGTTTTATACCTTATCCATTGGTACTAACCCCCGTGGTATAACAAGTTCACGTGTGCATGTCGGTTTTGGAGTTTAGTGTTTATGCAGAATTTTAGCGTTGAATGCAAGACTTTCGGGATAAGTTCATCAAGCACCTTATGACAAGACCTTGAAGCCCCGTACAAGTCATGCAATGAAGCAAACTTAACTCCAAGAAGCCGGGGACTTGATCCGAGAAGACGACAAACTCCGAGGACCTAACCGGAAAAGTCTTGAATCTTGCAAGACAAGGAGTTATGCCCAATTCGGAGAGAAACCGACGACACGGACCTACATGCGAAGGGGGAAACATCCGGGAAGCAAGGGAACCGACGTAGAGCAAAGGAGGCCTCGGGCCGGGCCCGGATGGGCCCGGGCCGACCGGCCCGGCCGGTCGGCCCGGCTCCCGTCCGGGGCCCGTTTGCCCCCTCCTTTGCTCTAGCCGCCATTCGGGCTATTTATAGCCCCCTGACCGAGAGCTAGGCATCATCTAATTTGTCATCGGCCGCCGAGGAGGAGAGAAGAGAGGGACACCATCTCGGAGAGGAGAGGGTCGAGCTAGTTGACTAGGGTTTCCCTAGCCGACGTGGGAACCTTGCACGGAAGACCACGTCGAAGTTCCCGGAGCTAGAAGCAAGATCAAGGAAGGATCCCAGTGGTGATCTTGTGTATGTATTATTGTAATAGTTGAATTATCAAGTTGAAGCTTTTCCTAGCGATCAAGTGTTTCCTCGAAGATTTCGTTTTTCGATCGGCTTTGCTTATTCCAATTCTATTCTCGAGATAGATTACATAGGGTGTTCTTGTAGCCGCGGGGGCTAGAGGTACACGCCGGATCTTCCGAAAGAATCTCGACTTGTCTTTTGACTCGCCCTAGACTCCCCGCATGAGTAGGGATACGTTGTGACAGAATGGGGGTTCCGAAAGGCGGATGTTTTCGGATTTGGACGGGAAACCACGATTTAAAGAGGCTTATAATAAGATTCGATTTGCTACTTCTTCTCTTGCTTGGAACTTCAACAAAAGGCTTACCCCGATCTCTCTAGATCGGTTTATCTACCCAATCTTACTTTGTTATCTCTGGTCTTTAGTAGATTAGATTAGTTTCGTGTCTTTTACCTAGATGCATTAGGGTTTCTTTTACCGAAGATTGGAGTTACTTGGCTTTACTAGATCAACTTTTGCATCACACATTTGTTCCACGGATTCGATACCTTGGGTTCACCACTCGAGCGAAGAATGGTCCCTTGACTACGACGGGAGACTTGTCCGCTTGCAAGTCATAAACGAAATTTGATACAACTATTAACCGTCAACAAGCCCCTTTTTCTGGCACCGTTGCCGGGGAACAAGTGATCAAGATTTGATTTTTTATTGCCTTTTTGTAATTTTCAGTTTTATTTTTGTTTTTCTTTTTGCATCTACTAAATTTTGATCATCCTCAAAATACATCTAATCTAGTTTGTCTAACCCTAGTTTTTATAGATTTGTTTTTACTTTCTAGTTTTTGAATACTTTGTTTATTGCTAACCCTAACAGGAGATGGACGGCTACCTCTCCAACAAACCCGATAATTTTGTGGATAATCCAAAAAAACTTTACAGGCTAAGGAGACGCGAAGCACATCAAGCTAAAAAGCTGGATTTTGTGGATTCGGAGTCGGAAGACAAAGGATCGCAGGAATCTCCTAAGAATTCACCACCTCAAAGTCCTCGGGAGAATCGACTTCCACCGATGGGTGACCAACCACCGCAAGAACGCAAGATTGGGGAGCTATGCACCCCGGACATCATCGACCTACCAATCTTGAACCTTGAAGAGATCGGAAGACCGTTCGAGATCAAGACCTCAACAATCCGCATGGTGCAACATTCACCCTTCACCGGTAAAGAGGATCCGAACCTTCACCTCCAAGCGTTCATTCAACTATGTCAGACTTTCAACATGGATGGGGTGACTCAAGATCAAATGAGGGCAAGGCTTTTTCCGTTCTCACTACTCGGGAAGGCTTGGCAATGGTTCCACTCTCAACCGGCGGAGACGGTGCAAAATTGGAACACGTTGATGAAGGCTTTCATGAAGGAATACTACTCATCGGGTAAAACTCAAAGCTTGCGTAATAAGATTGCCACCTTTGTTAAATATCCTACGGAAACTATCTCGGAGGCATTCGAGCGCTTCAACGAGTACACTCGGGCGGTTCCACATCACAAGTTCCCGAAGGTAGACCTCGTGCAAAAGTTCTATCAAGGACTCACCATGGCGTCAAGGACGATCATCGATGCATCGGCGGGAGGATCTATCATCGAACTTACACCGACGGAAGCTTTCACTCTATTCAAGAAGGTCGCGGATAATGACACATGGGCGTCATCCGGGCGCCTACATCTGGTTCAACCCACGGGGAACGTCAAAGGAGTCTTGCAAGTGGAGAAGGAGAACACACTTGAAGGCAAGATCGACTCGCTCATGAGGAGGTTGGAGAAGATGGAGATGGAAAAGAAAGAGGCTCAAGACTTGAAGGCCGCCGAAGAAAGGTCCACATGCGAAGAATGTGGAGAGTATGGCCATGTCCACAAAGATTGTCCGGAGGAAGCCAAAACGCTCGACTACATGAGGAAGGGAGAATTACCGAACTTCCGCTATGGGCAAGGTAGACCCCAATTTAATGCAAGCTCATCTATTCCTAACGTGGTTCCGCTTCGTATACAATTGAAGGAGTTCATGGACGAGCAAGATAAGATCAACAAGGACACCGTCACCAAGTTCAAGGCCATAGACAAGGTGTTGGAGAACATCGATAGCAAAGTGACGGAGGTCGGAAGTTCCAATCATCAAGTTCTCAACATGATGAAGATGCTCGAGACGCAAGTTGGACAACTTGCGGGGCGCCTCACTAATGATGAAGGGAAGCTTTCGGGACAACCCAAAAGTCCCGAATCGGCGAAGGCCATTCAAACACGTTCGGGGAAGGAGACCGAAGATCTGGAACGTTCCGCGGGAGCAAGGAAGCTTAAACCATCCACCGAGGTGGAAGGAGTTGCTAAAGAGAAGGTTACGGGGATCGTCACTGAGGAGCCCGAATTTGAGATGCAGGAGGAAGACACGAGGATACCGCAACTCAAGCCACGCTACTTCCGAGGTAAACTTGACAACCACTTTGAGAAGTTTGTGGAAGTTGTGCGTAGACTTACAATCAACATGCCATTACTAGATGCCCTACAAGTACCTACATATTCTCGTTACTTTAAAGACATACTTGCAAATAAATATGAGATAGCAACACTCGGGGTAGATCATGTCAAGATGTCCGAGGAGTGTAGTGCCGCTATTGCTAATGGGCTAGAGAAGCAAAAGGACCCCGGGTGCCCTACAATTCCAGGTTCGGTTGGTTCTTTCAACTTCGAGAAGGCGTTATGCGACCTTGGAGCAAGTGTGAGCGTCATGCCGAGGGATGTGTTTGAGAAGCTACGCCTACCAATGGAGCCTACGGGTATATGTTTGGAGTTGGGAGATAACTCCATTCGCTATCCCTTGGGCATTGCCGAAGATGTACCCGTGAAGGTCGGACACCACTTCATCCCCGTCGACTTCGTTGTGCTCGAGATGGGAGAGAGGGAGAAGCCGCCGCTCATCCTTGGGAGGCCTTTCCTCAAGACCGTGGGAGCTACTATTGATGTTGGCAAGGGGGAGATCATGTTCGATATCAACGGAGAAAGGAGTTCCTTCAAGTTCCGTCCAAGAATCGAGGCATGCAACATGATTGGAGTGAAGGGAGAACCAAAGCAAACGGAGGGGCTGAAAAAGAAGAAGGAGTCGAAAAAATGAACGTAAAGAAAATCAAAGAAGGTGTTGCATCCCTCAAGACAAAGGAGGAGAAGCCACCTGTGAAGACCAAAAAAATGACTAAGCCAGAAGACAAGCCCGCGCCCAAGATGGTGCGGAAGTGGGTACCCAAGATTGCAACGCCCGCAAAGAGCGTTGATCCAAAGTAATCAAGTGAAGAAGTCTAGTTATAGACTATAAACGAAGCGCTAGGCGGGAGGCAACCCGTTTCGTCGAGTCAAGAATAAGCTACCGGGAAGACAACCCGATTCCAGGTTTTTCGAGTCTGTTTAATAATTTAGTTTTGAATTTTATTATGCAAAGACATTAGACTTAGAAGTGGTTGAACAATATTAGAGACATAATTCTTGATTGAATATTTTGCTTTATCATAAACCCTTTGCATGAACCCTCCTATGTGTTTGTTTGATTCTTTTCAAGAAACCACAACCAAATAATTTCAGAACCTAACTCAACCTTTCCCTAGCATCCATCCCTCTCAACAAATCTCTCATGAAGCTCTCATGCTAGCCTAGAGAAAATGGAGAAGAAAATAGTCCAGGAAAATGAGAAAGAGGAGGGGGAAATGAAACCCTAAGTCGCGGAGAGAGAGCCCCATCCACACACACTCATGGCTTATATATCGGGTCCCGCCGGCGTGGGAAATGACTCGACTACCCCTAACTCAACTACTGGCGATACAACCCACGCAGGGGCATTTATGTAATGTTTGTGGGTCTTGCCATCGGACGGCCGCGCCTTCGCCGTACCCCGCGTCCTCCCGATGCAAGCCATGTGATCCCGCCGCGTGTCCTCCGCTTCGAAGCTTCCCGACACGCCCGGATCCCGTCTCCGTCGTGTAGGCCTTCGGACTTGGTTTTGAGGCCCAAACCAAGAAACCGTCCTCCGATGGTTTTGTGGGCAAACCACCAAACCACGCGTGCTCGGCCCGGCCTCCCGCCAAGCCTCTTGACTCGGCCGCCACTGTCACACCCAGTTTTAAAGGCAAAACCGAATGCATTGATCACGTGTGCACCAGGATCAAGTTACACACATTCTTAGACATTATGAATACCAAAATCAGTGCCACACGAATAAAGAGTTATTACAAACCATAGTCTTAAACGAATCTTAAACAACGAGTTCTCGCAGCGGACAAAAAGCCTCCACGAGCGGTACCGATCGAAGACTACGCACACCTAGAACTCCTGAAAATCTCCTGGAATATCTTCAAAGTTCTCCCAGTCTGAGCAGCAATTCCGGGTATTGTAGATGCAAGAGAATAAACAAGCGTGAGCACATGGCGTACTCAGCAAGAGAGAACAATATAACATGCAAGGCCATATGGTGGATGGCTAGGGTTCAAGCACTTTAGCATTTTAGTTGGTCAAGTTTTATTAGCACCTGATTACTAAAGAGTGTAAGTTCATACCAACCCAATTAATAAGATATAAGCATCATAAATAAAGAACAAAACAGCAATTAAACATTAAAGTTCCATAATTTAATCATGTGAGTGTCCAGGCCGCTCTTGACCGTGAGCACGGCTAATCGATTAGTTTAACACTCTGCAGAGGTTGTACATCTTTACCCACAAGTAGCGTAAAAGCTCCAAAGAACTTTGGACCCAACCATGCGGTGTTTGCAAGGCACCATATCACACTTCCGAGGTGTGATTGCATAGGGACGCTACATGGCCTTTACAAAGGTTCCCTAGCAAGTTATGACCCACAAGGTCCGGATCGATCGACAAGGTATAAAGTCCCCTAGCGAGGTCGATACCCCACCATAAAAAGAATAACTCACCCAACCCCCTGCTAGAGCGAGTCTATACCCCACAGTACCGCCGATCCCTTGTCCTTATCAGGTAAGACCATCCCAAGCTAAAGTTCCTAATTATTCAGCCAAGACCATTGCCCATTAGTTCTTGTGGTTGTACTGTTTTCCTGGGTGGTTCTCCATGTTCCGATTATCGTATTAAAGTGGTCTTGTAAAGTAAAGATCATAAACGGAACATAGAATAATAAAAGTAACCAAGTTTGATTAATACCAATTCCCAGTTGAGCATGCTAAGTAATAGCTACCACAAGATTAATTTAATAAACCCGGTATCAAGGTAAAGGTAGCAAAAGTCTAGGCATAATCCTTAATAGGTTCCTATCAAATTAATGCAAGCAGAAAAGTAAATATAGTGAATTTAAATGCATGTTATGTAGGACAAGCGGGTATGCATCAAGGAATACTTGCCTTCAACAAAGCCTTGCTGCTCAAACTCTTGCATGACTTGATCTTCAAATCCCTCGAACGAAACGCTCTCTACAGTCCACAATCATCACATACAAGCATACAATAAGAATAAATAAGAAACAGTCACCAAACAGATCAAACAGATCTAAACAGTAGCATAAAACTAATCTACGCTTCGAGACAAACGCATGGACATAAAGAACGCTAAAATCGGAGCTAAAACGACTAAGTTATGGCTTAGGGAAGGTGTATGGACTAATCTGTAAAGATTTGAAAAGATTCTGGGCTAAAATAAAGAAAAAAGGACTAAACTGCAGGGAATCTTCTAAGGTGGAAGGGTATATCTGTGAATCCCGGAAAACTTGGGGGGTTTTCCGTAAAACTTCCAGGGCCGGCGGTGGGGTTGACCTGGTTGACCGGTCGGGTTGATTTAGATCCATTGGATCTGGATCTAACGGCTGCGGTCAACGCGGGGCGGCTGGCTTAGATCTGGCCATTGGATCTCGACTCGGCGGCCACGGATGCGTGCTCGCGGCCGGCGGGGCAAAGCCGGCAGCGAGCGGCCGCGGCGGCGCAGGGCGGCGGAGCTCGTCGGCAGGACCCCAATCTAGGGTTTCCGGCCACGGATGGGGACGCGGAGGGCATCCACGGGATGCGCGCGGGCCGGCGAGGCCGGTAGGGGCGGCGGCGACGGCGGAGGGGCGGCGAGGTGACCGGTCGACGCAGCGGCACGGGTTTGGTGCGGCGGTGAACTCCGGCGAGGTCTTTACGGTGTCGCGGGTGCACGGGATCAAATCCAACTACACGGGACGACTCCCTACCTTCTTGCGCAGCTCCGAGAGTACTCCTTGTCGACGAAGCGGCGACGACGGCGAGAACCCGAAGGCGGCGGCGCTAGGGTTTCGGCGAGGGCGCGGCGCAAGAGGCGGCGGGCGTCTTGGGTAGGCGATCCGGGGGGTGGCGGACGGCTTAAATAGCCCGGCGGGGGCTCCTTGGCGTGCGGGCCACGCGGAGGCGGCGTGTGGAGCACGGACTCCGCGGCGGCGGCGAGTTGGACTCGGGGGCGAGTCCGACCGGGGCACGGGAGGTCGGGCATGACGGTGGGGTCCACCGGTCATAGGTCGCGCAAGGGGGAGGCGGCGAGGCGGGGCCGGCGGCGGTGGTTAGGGCGGGCCAAAAGGCCGTGCCGGGCGGCGCGCACGCGAGCCGGCGGCCGGGCCGGGCGCGTTGCAAGCGGGCCGCGCGGGTTGCTAGGAGGGTTGGGCTGAAAACGAAGAAGGAATAGGGTAGGGAGGAAAGAAGGTTTAGGGATTTTTAGGAAAGGTTTCAAACAATAGAATTCAAATCCGAATTTGAATTCCAGCAACCAAAAACAATGCGCCAGCATGAATGCCACAATAAACTCCTATATTTCATTGACTTTATTTTAGAAAAGTTTTAAATGCCTAAAAGAAAATAAAGCAAACCTTATATTCCTTAAGCAAATAAATGGTTTCTAGCAAATTTTAATAAAGCCAAATTTTTAGTAAAATTAGGGTGTTACAAATCCTACCCCCCTTAAGAAGAATCTCGTCCTCGAGATTCAGACAGATTGGGAAAAGATCTGGAAACTCTGCTTTCAGCTCATCCTCTCTTTCCCATGTTGCCTCATCCTCTGCATGATTACTCCACTGTACTTTGCACATCTTAATCACACTATTCCTGGTGACACTTGTCATAGTTTCCAATATCCGAATAGGGTGTTCAACAATAGTGAGATCCTCTTTAACGTTTAGATCATCCAAGGGTAACGTCTCCTTGTCATGAGGACCAAAACCCCTCTTCAACTGAGAGATATGGAATACATCATGCACATCAGCTAGCTAGATTGGCAACTCCAACCTGTAAGCCACTTCTCCCACTCTCTCAAGGATCTTGAAAGGTCCAATAAACCGAGGTGACAATTTTCCTTTAACTCTGAATCGACGCAAACCTCTGAAAGGTGACACCTTTGGGTACACATAATCACCTTCCTGAAAGATCACATCCCTTCGTTTACCATCTGCATAACTTTTCTGTCTAGACTGAGCAATCCTCAAATTTTCTCTGATGATCTGAACTTGTTTCTCTGCTTCTCTGATGATATCTGCCCCGAATAACTGCCTTTCGCATGTCTCACTCTAGTATAACGGAGTTCTACACTTCCTTCCATACAAGGCCTCAAAGGGTGACATTTTGAGACTGGCTTGGTAGCTGTTGTTATAAGAGAACTCAGCGTATGGCAAACTCTTATCCCAACTACCACCATGCTTAAGCGCACATGCTCTCAGCATGTCTTCTAGGATCTGATTGGTTCTCTCTGTCTGTCCATCCGTCTGTGGATGATAGGCTGAGTTGAAATTTAACTTAGTATCCAGAGACTCATGCAACTTCCCCCAGAAACGAGAAGTGAACTGAGTACCTCTATCTGACACTATCTTCTTCGGTACACCATGGAAACACACAATCATGTACATGTATAGCTCTGCCAACTTATCTCCTGAATACGTAGTTTTCACCGGAATGAAGCGAGCTACCTTGGTCAAACGATCCACACTGACCCAAATCGAATCATAACCATCTCGGGTTCGGGGTAAACCCACTATGAAGTCCATTCCGATCTCTTCCCACTTCCACTCAGGCACCTTCAATGGTTGAAGCAAATCGGCGGGTCTCTGATGAAACGACCCAGATTTCCGCGGACGGAAACCCGACTCTTAGCACCTCGGTGGTAGTCCCAGGAGGGCTACCACGTGCAATCCCTGTCTCAGCGATGCCATAATCCATACAGAAAGATAACAAAAAGTAAAGTAGAGTACATCATTTATTTTATTACATTAATCAGAGTACATCTCTTCGGCACATGCCGGGTACAAGTCCATCGGGACTGAATCAAACATAAATAAAACGTCTAGCAGCGACTCCATGAAAGCGCGGGAACTCCATATCCGCAGGCAGCTCGAGTGTAGGAAGAGCTCTAGTCCACCCATCCGTCGTTGTCGAAGTCGTAGTCCGGCTCTGTGTCAGAGGCACAAGGGTCTACCCGATAAGCGGGTAGGTCATGTCAGCTTCCCAACAAAGAGGCAAAAGCAGTGTATAATCTACTATGCATGTGTTATCCCTATTCTGGCTGTAGAAGGCTTAAGCAAAGCAGCATAGCAACGTACAAGGTAAGCAGAATTCAGCTGAGAGGTCCACACCTCGGGGAAGCTCCCGCTTCCGAGGTCCACACCTCAGGGGTCCACACCCCGCTCAAGGATAACCACACCAAAACTCCGGATCTCAACCCCGATCCAGATCCCAACTCTCATCTGCGATGTGGGCCCATCTGCTCCTATCCCCACATCTCAACGGCCGAAGCCGGGCTTAGACACTCGGGGGAGAGAAGAAGCACAAGAAAAGAGTAGCTAGTCAGGTGAGAGATCGAAAGACTGTCCATAACCAGTGGACACGGACTATAGCTATAGGTTTAACACTCTGCAGAGGTTGTACAACTGTACCCGCCCGAATAGGACCGGAACCGGCCGTCACCGGTACCCGACCCTACCATGCGGCTGAAGGCCAAGTAAGTGGATAGTACCCTCTTGCGTCTCCGAGCCTGGCCCAGCCTTCGCGGCAGAGCTCATACTACCCGCGAGAGGTCCCTCGAAGATGTGGAACCCTTCCCCAGCCTCGCCAGGGCAAAGTCTACTAAGGAGGGAAAGACCACTCCCGACACGATCACACCGATCCGCCTACAGGAGGGGTGCTATCCACTACAAGTCTCACCCCGCACCCCCGCCCAATACAAGGCGGGCGGTTTGTACGGAAATAGTCATCCGAAGCAAGGTCAACTGACGATCGGTCCTTAAGGGGCCTGTTGACGCAAGACGTGCACCTAGCGCCAAACACACAGTAAGCCGAACAAGCTGGCTTCACACGCGCAAAGGGTCACGAGACGTGCCAGTCAATTTTTCCTGAAAATTAACAAAAGACAAAGCAGTTAGATACCAAAGCTTGGAACTTGCCGGGTGGTACCAGACAGTTTCATATTTACGGCTACAAAGCCAGATGGGATGACACATAGCTATAGAAAGCTATCTGCCAATAAACTGAAACCATTCGGAAGCTCGCAACAGGAAAAATAACATAGCCGAATGGATGATGTAAGCATGATAGCGATCGGTCTTTGCTTGAACAAAGACACACGTGCGCAGAACCACGACCGATCCCCATGGTGATTAATATTAAATAAATAAATAAATAAAGTAAAGCACGAGCATAAACATGTAATAAACAAGCATGCATAGATCCAAAGCACTAGTCTACCGCATGTCTAGGTACTTCAAAACCCGTCGGGTATGATGCAAACAAATCTATCCACCGCATGATACAATTTGCATGAAAACCGTACCACTTTCCACAAATAGATCTATCCACCGCATGATACAATCTAAATATGGAAAGCTAAAAGCATATGTTATTTAAAGCATGAATCACGCACGTGTTCTACTCGTGAAGAAACATAATCGAATACGGTTGAACAGCCGATTCGGAGTCCATGAAGAAGGAACGAACATTACCAAACGAAATAAATCTATCAGATTGATTTGAAATCTAATCCACCGGATGACTAGCTCCAAAGCAACCCAAAAACCTGCATCTACCGCATGATACTCAGTTCTTTCAAGATTTATATCAACATTGGTAAGCTTGAACCCGCAACACGTAACAACCTAGATCGATTCGGTTTCGGCTATCGGAAAGCACAAGATCCACGTGTTAAAACACGAATGCTACTCGCATAAGGATCACAAGAGGGATAAAGCCGATCCAAACCTATCTAGATTGGTCAAAAGATGTTACATGAATTTAAACATAAAGTAAAAACTCAAAGCAACACGGGGTAACTTAATGAATCTATTGGATCTTGCCAAAATCCAATAGAGCCGATAACTAGCTTCAAGCTAGATCTTAGCCTACCGCATGGCTCATGATCTAACAAGAAACCCTCTTGAACCAATCTTGAATCTACCGCATGACACGAACCATGGTAACAAGACTACTTGCATCAGATCTAAATCCACCGCATGATACTAGACATGATACAAGGTTGCCGGTACTCACGGAGGTCGACGGATCGATGAACCCTCTCGAAGAACTCGACGACACGACAAATGGACTCTAGGGTTTGGCGTAAGGTCGGTTTGTATTGAAGAATGATTGTGTTTGTTACATACATTCAGGGCTCATATTTATACCCTGCCAAGTACAACCTCGAATGGATTTGTTGCCTAACTTATCTCTAAGCTTGATCGCTCATCCATCCATTCGTCCTTCCTGCTTGAGCCACGTCACCGTCCAATCCCGCAAAATCAGCTTCAACTGTTCCCTTGCCGAACGGAAGCAGATAGCCGACCGCGGATCTTTCTGCCGAATACATCTGAGAAAAACCTTCCTTCCACCGGACGGACTCGTCATCAAGCCGGACCCACAAGTCAGATTCCTTACCAAATTTTGGTGTTAACACATGCCCCTTCAATTGCGGGATAAAAGTGATTTTGTTCCGCAATTGACTCCAGCCACAAACATTTTCAAATCGAATCTGTCAACACCTGTTCTCTCTCTTTGCAATCCGCCGGAATCCTCGTGTAGATCCAAACCCTAGATCCCCTTGTTCTAAGCTCAAATCCCCAATGGCGGCTCAAAACCAAGCTGCTCAGGTAAATTCCCCTCCCGTAAGCTTCATTCGGCATTTAGGTTTTCAATTTTACCTGAGATTTCTTTTCCGCTTTCCTTCAGGAGCCTTCCACTGAGCTCTTGATTCGTACCGAGGCCAATTCAAGATCTTACTACCTTGGTCCTGTGGGAAACTCTGATCCTCGAGATTTCATCGCGGCTGAATCTCAAAGGATCCCTTTCAAAGCGGCTCTGTCCCCACCTCCTCGGTGGCAGGATGCTTTCAAGAACTGGCCCTTGCCTCCAATCGAAGGCTGGAAAAATTGGTACCAGAGGATTCTTGCAGACAAGAGTGTCAAGACCAAGAACTGGGATACCCTTCGCATTGCTCAGTGCCTAGAGTTATCTTTGGCCGAGACCCCCAAGAACGAAGACCTCTTGATAGCAGCTTGCCATTTTTGGTCAAACGGCGTCAACGCCTTCCTCTTTGGCCACGGCCCGATGTCTCCAACTTTGGCCGATGTGTATATGATCACCGGCCTTGACATTACAAGATCCGTTCAGCCCTGGGATTTCAGAAGTTCCTCACGACAAACAGGGGTGAAACCAGGGAGCGGATACAAGAACTATATCTTGAACCACATGAAAGACGGCCCCCTTGGTGAAATTGAATACAGGGCGTTTCTGAATATGTGGCTATGCAGGTTCATCTTCTGCGGTAAAGCCAATGAGCCTACCCTGAATCACATTGCGATGGCTTCTCAACTGGTCAGTTGCAACCGCCTCCCCCTTGGGAAATTCCTCCTAGGCAGTGTGTACCATATGCTTCATCAAACCGTCACCCAGATGTACACCAGCCAGAGGATAGCATGTGTCAACGGTCCTTGGTGGTTTGTTCAAATGTGGCTGCAACTACACATGCACCAGATCGTTGGTGTTGATTTGAACACCAGGCTCTTCCCTTCATCCAATCACCCTGAAGGGGAACCCCAAGCCACCAGAGGATGCCAGACTTATGGAGAAGCTGCTTCAACTGTTCTTATTCAGCAGGATATCAGCCAGCTCTTCGAGCTATTCTTCAAAGGTTTCCAAAACCCTCTTTGGCTCCCTTATCTGGACAATGACACTTTGATTTTCCCCTGTGAATTCTCTTTTGAAACCGAACGCCAAGATGGGAGATTCCTAGAGATCCTCAATATCATAATCCGCCCATGCATGCTTTCGCCGCCGAATTCAATGGAGGAAGGCTGACCTATAACACTTATGAATATTATCAGCCTAATGTAATGGCTCAGCAACTTGGGTGTGGCCAGATGCCCCCAAGACTGTTTCTGCATGAATTCCTCAAGCCCAGAGAGGAAATCAAAGAACTCATGCACAGTAGCAGAGTCTTCCGTTATGTGTGTAGTCCCACTATCTACACCTGGCCTTTTGTACCCACAACAATGGCTCACTCCACCTTCAATTCTTGGTGGCAAGAATTCCATGATCATATCTTCAGTGAGCCTGTACACTTGTTCTGTGCAGGGTTGATGCCTGATTTTCAGCCAACTTCAGAGGTAATATGATGAACCATTGAATCAGACATATCCTCTTTCAATCATGATTCTGACCTTACTTCTCTTACCCACGAACACGCGTGCTCGCCCCTCGAGCCGGGAATATTGCCTACAATGCCGTAGGCCCGATCTCAGCACTGGGATTCAGGTCCCCAACCCTGGCTCAGCTAATGGCTAGGTTTGCCACAACAGACCCAAGCCTTTCCAGCCTTGCTGCTGATAGGAGGCAAGGTTTGTCTCTAATAGCTCCCCCAAATGCCAAGAGGAGAAGAACTGTCAAGAAAGTCCTTGTTGAGGTAAAAATCTTTTCCTTTCTCGATCACAAGATTACTCTGTTTCTGATAAATCACATCTTGTGCATTTTCAGCCCAGAGCCCAACAATCTTCAGTTCCAGAACCTGCCAATGCCCCATCCACAGGTATGACCTACACTGTCCTCTTTCTCGAGGATGAACACTGGCATTTATTCTTGATTTGGTACTTGCAGAATAAACAATGGAAGAACAACTTGTGGACGTCCCAGTGGCTCAACAAACAAGTCCACCCAGGGTTGAGTTACCTGTCCCAGTGGAAATCTCATCTTCATCAGGGAATCAATCACCCTCTGTTCAAACAGAAGCAATAAACTCTCCAGAGATGAGTTTCCCAGTCCAACCAGAACCATCAAGTCCTCCAAGGGCCCAA
Source organism: Cenchrus americanus (assembly GCA_947561735.1). Taxonomy (NCBI): domain Eukaryota; kingdom Viridiplantae; phylum Streptophyta; class Magnoliopsida; order Poales; family Poaceae; genus Cenchrus; species Cenchrus americanus. Next base: position 203,525,020 of record OX387240.1, read on the forward strand.
TCACCTACTGGTCATGCAGAGACATCAACCCCAGCAGAGGTGAACCCACCTCCTCTTCAGCCAGAAGCCCCTGAGCTGCCAGCAACTGCATCAGCGCCTTCTCACATAGAAGCTTCAGCTCTACCTGGAACACCTCCTTCGCCTGTGGCTGCTCCTGAACAAAGTCCTGTCCCAGCTTAAGAAATCAGACATGAGGTACTCATTTGCACTTAACTCTGCTACCTTTACTTTCAGCACTCCTAACTCGGCAATACTGCTTTCTTAGGATCAGGCCCCATCATCATCAAGTCTGTCAATGGGGAACAATCCAGTTGCCGAGGCGATGGAAGAAATGCATCAAACCTTGTCAGAGGAAGTGCTAGAAAAGCTCAGGGAGATATTTGCCTGGCTGGAAAAAGATGCACGAGATCAGTTCAAAGATCTCGATCACTTTGAAGAAATGCTCGACATCAGTGCTTCTCTTGCATCTATCTGTGGCCTAGAAATCCACTACATGCCCATAAGGCAAGCTTTGAGGAAGGTGCGCTCCCGCCCGGCTATTGAAAAGAAGAGAGCCAGTGCTGAACAAGCCATGAATGGGGCACAATCTCAGACCGAGAGCCACAAAGATACATTGGCCAATCAGCAAGCTTCTTATGATTTAAAAATTGCCAGGAAAGCTGCCCTGGAGGCGGAACTGAGAAGCCTGTCAGCTGAGATAGAGGCCGATAACAGGAAAATAGCCGAGCTCCCTGGATTGATAGAGAAGACCCAAGAGGAAGCAAAATCGGCTATGGCCAAGATGAAACAATGCGATGCAGAGCTTACCACCTTGTCTAGCACCCAGAAAGATTGTCAGGAGCGGTTGGACAATTTCCGCCAAGCAACATCAAATGTCCGTAGTGTGATTGCGAAATACTTGAACATTTAGACGCTTCAATTGATGTATAACCGAATTGGTCGCTCTTGTAATATCTGTTCTTGCAATTTTATTTCCTTTTTCTTCTGCGCACCTTCAAATGTAATGCTGAACGACCCATTCGGCAAAGAAATGCCAACACCCGAATGGCACTTTGACTCCTCTCAGCCGAGCCAGTCAACCGAATACGACTCAGCCTAGAACTCCAAGCGACCCATTGGCAGTCTGGTCAAGGAAACCTTTCACCTTCCGATTTTCTTAGGATATGCGCCACGATCTAGAGCCACGACTTGAGGCCACGATCTGTCTTGCCAGGCCTATAAATGAAACCGTAGGTGCCCCTAGCTCTCCACCAAGCCTTTAGCTCTCGAATCTTTGCCAATCTCAACTCTTCTTCTTTCCAAATAGTGCACATCCCAGAGCAGCATGGTGCGCCGCCTCAACCGACGCCGCGCCTCTGATGAGGCGGAGGGGAGCAGCGCCAATGCGCGCAGGAGGCAATGATCGTCGATTCCTCTTCTTTGATTCATCTTTGATCTTCTTTTTGTTTTGATGATCATCCCTTTTTCAGGCTGATTCAGTGGAATCCATCTCCTGCGCCGACCAATCAGCCCCTTCCGGACGACTCCTCGGAGTCTGACGGCCACTCCCCCGTGCCCTACGGGGAACTCAACGCTCTCCGGTTCAAGGCGGAACTGGAGACGGCCCAGCGCGAGCTGGAGGATGTCTCCAAAAAGGCGGGCATAGCCGAGTTGGAGTGGGAGGACCAGCGCAAACAGCTGCTGGAAACCATCGACGGTACAGCTCTGAAATCAATTTTTGATCCAACCCGGCTTTTGATGCTAATCTCCTTTCTTCTTGCACCTTGCAGCCCGCGATGCCGAGCTCAACCAGCTGAAGACGCTGGTGGAGCAGCTGGCCGACAAGGTGAACGCCCGCGGTGACACGCCGGCGGAGCGCCTTGCTGCGGTGGAGCACCGCGTTGATGAGGTGGCCACCCATGGCGTTCACTTGGGCACCACCCCGGGCCTGGCTGCCATGGTGACGCACACGGACGTCGACTACTCCACCAGGACACGCGGCTTCCGGGGCGGCGCGCCAGAAGACATCGAGGAGATAGAGCTCATCTTGGAGCACCTCGATGGCCACGGCGACGCCATTGCCGAAATCACTCATCCCCAATCTGTGCTGAACAAGCTTTTTGACTAGATTGTATTAGGGATGTTTGAACATCGGCAATAAGTAAATTACTTTTGAATTCTATGCTTGCACTGCGATGATTTCTTTACATTTGCATCCGTGAATCTTGTTTTTCCTTAAACGTATCCGGGAACTGTCTTGAGCCGAATACGCGAGAACAGATGCCTCTTGGCGCAAAATCCACGAAGAAGATCCCCCCGAATCGGCAATCCGTAAGCACTCGTTCAAGCAAAAACCCTTCGCATTCGGGAAGAAAACCCCCGCCGTTTGGTATTCCAACGAGTGTACGCCGGCTACCATCACTCCCAACGCACCCCTTCGGTCAATAAAATAGCCTGCTGAGATGCCCTGCAAATCCACTAGCACACTCATCCATCACTTCTCATTTCCTCCCCTGTCTCCAGAGGAAAAAACCCCAAGGCCATGGACAAGGGCAAGCAACCCCAGGAGAGCAGCCCTCCAAAGAAACGCACGATTCGAAGGTGAGTTTTCCCTTGATTTACTTCCTGTTTCCCACATGATCTTGCGCTTTACCTTCTCTTCTTTTTCCCCTTTTAGCCTTGATTTGCTTCCTGAAGAAATCATCGGGACCGAAGATGTGCCTGAGTACATCTCCTCCGATTCCTCCCTCGAAGCAGAGGATGCCACGCCTGAACAGAGGACCAGCCATCAACTGCGCCGCCGCGTTCGGCACTTGGAGCATGGCCTCAGGGACATCACCGCTCGTTGCCAAGCCGAGCGCGAGCGTCGCATGGCTCTGGAGGCACTAGTGGGGGGTAAATGTTTCTGACTTCTTCTTGACTTTGTGCCCACATCTGGATTTCTTGCCCCTAACACCCACTCCTCTCGTTTCGTATGTCTCCGACGGTACAACAACCCGAAAGCGGCTTGGGACAGCTTGGTGGAGGCCGCAAATCATGGTCACCCCCGTGCATTCCAAGTTGCCGTCACGGTGGTCCCGGAACAACCGAAGAGGGAGCGCACCGAAGAAGCAAAGAAAAGATTGAATCATACTTTCGCTTCGTCCTCCACGCCTTCTGCTTCCCACCTTCTTGAGGTCCTGATCACCAGGGTTGTTGGATGTAAACCTGCAAGAAGTAGTTGTAATGTAGTTTTGTGCTAAGGGCAATGCATCTAGGCACTGGCCATTTCTTCTGTTTGTGAATTTTTGTTCTAAAGGCAGCCTCGTTCTTGAGCGTCGGCTGTTTCTGTGTCAGATGCGTGTAATCCCACTGCTGGTGATCATCGATTGATTTCAATACTAGGATAATATTTCTTCAGATACCTTCCATTTATTGCGGCGGAAAATTCCTCTCCTAGTAAAGTTTTCAATATGTATGCGTTACCAGGGCGCATCTGACCACACGAAAAGGCCCTTCCCAGTTAGGGGACCATTTGCCGAATTCGCTGTATTTAGTTCCAATCGGCAATAACGCTTTCCAAACCAAATCTCCTTCTGCAAATTGCCTGACTTTTACTTTCTTGTTATAGTACTTGGCAACCTGCAGCTTGTTCTTCTCGATGTTTTCCAGGGCCCTAAGACGGATCATGTGTAAATCCTCTAGCTCATCCATCATTAGGCCACTGTAATCCTTGGAGCTCAAATTTTTTTGTAACACAACCCTCCTTGAATCTGATTGCATCTCCCAAGGTAGAACCGCATGGTGCCCATAAACCCATTCGTAAGGAGAGGTCTTTGTAGCTCCATGGGGGGCCATTCGGTAAGCCCACAGCGCCTCACTGAGTACCGAATGCCACCTTCTTGGCTTCTGGTCGATCTTCTCCTGTATCAGCTTGATCATGATCTTATTAGAAGCCTCCGCTTGACCATTAGCTTGGGCATAATAGGGAGAAGAGTTAAACAATTTGATCCCCATGCTTTCGGCAAACTCTCTGAACTCAAGGGACACGAATTGGGCCCCTTGATCAGTTGTGATTGTCTGAGGGATTCCAAACCGATAGATGATGTGCTCCTTGACAAATTCAACCATGTTTTCCGACGTCACCTTCTTTAGTGGGATCGCCTCAACCCATTTAGTAAAATAATCCGTAGCCAAAAGCACGAACTTATGCCCCTTACTAGATGGTGGATTAATCTGGCCAATCAAGTCTATACCCCAACCCCTGAATGGCCATGGATTGATGATGGGATTCAATGCTGACGCGGGGACTCTTTGAATATTTCCAAACCTCTGGCATTCTTGACATCCCTTGTAATACTCAAAGCAATCCTCTAATATCGTCGGCCAGAAGCACCCAGCTTGCCTGATGACCCATTTCATGCGGTAGGCCGATTGGTGTGCTCCACACATCCCATCGTGCACTTCGCTCATCATGTTCTTGGCTTCTTCTGGACCCAGGCATCGTAACAATACCCCATCTAATGATTTATGGAACAAATTGTCATACAGAAGAACGAATTTTATGGCCTTGTACCTGAGCTTCCTAGAGACCTTTCGAGATGGATCCTTCAAGTAATCAACGATCTCTTTTCTCCAATCATCTTCTGCAAGATCCGCCCCCAGTGCACATACATCTGCAGCAAACGCTTCTTGACTCTCTTTGTATCCAGAGGCACTTTGAGCCAGCCTGTTCGCTTCTTCATTGTGTTCCCTAGGAATATGCAGTAGAGTTACCAATGGGAAGCTCTTCAAGATTTCCCTGCATTCTTCGTAGTAACTCCTCAGCGCTTCACTTTTGCATTCGTATTGGCCGTTCAATTGCTTGATTACCAACTCTGAGTCTCCATAAACTTCAACTGAAACGGCCCCAGCTTCTCTCAAATATTGAAGCCCTCGAAGTAGTGCTTCGTACTCGGCCTGATTGTTTGTAACAGTAGGCTGTATAGGGATGACAAATTCAAACATCTCACCCCTAGGCGAAATTAGTAGGATCCCTACTCCCCCACCTTTACCACATGATGATCCATCAAAAAAATAAAGCCCAAGGAGTAATTTCAAGCAATCAATTGATGGATCGCGATGTTCAGTTATAAAATCAGCAATGATCTGTCCCTTGATAGCCTTTGCCGATTCGAACTTTAACTCGAACTCTGATAAGGCCAAGATCCATTTGCCAATCCTGCCATTCAAAATTGGCATAGATAACATATGTTTTATTACATCGAACTTGGAATACACAGTGCATTCGGCATTCAACAAGTAGTGCCGAAACTTTGTACACGAGTAGTACACACACAGGCACAGCTTCTCTGTAGCCGAATACCTGGTCTCTGGATCAAGTAATTTTCGGCTAAGATATGCTACTACCCGCTCCTTCCCTTCGAATTCTTGAATAAGGGCCGATCCAATGGTTTGGGTATCGGCCGCCACGTACAACTTGAAAGGCTTATCCAGCTGAGGAGGGACCAGCACTGGTGGCTCCTTCATGTATTGCTTGATCTCATCGAAAGCCTTTTGTTGTTCGTTGCCCCATGTGAACTTCTGATCTTTCTTTAACTTCAACAGTGGAGAGAACGGCAAAACTTTCTGTGACAAATTTGAAATGAATCTCCTCACGAAATTAATTTTGCCGAGCAGTGATTGTAACTCCTTGAGATTAGTTGGAGGAACCACTTCATCAATGGCCTTCATGCTCTTCTTGCCAACTTCAATTCCCCCTTCGTGAACCAAAAATCCCAAGAACTCTCCAGCTGATACCCCAAAAGCGCACTTGTTTGGATTCATCTTTAAACCATGCTTCCGGGTGCACTCCAAGGTCTTTTTCACATCTTCCAAATGTGTGTCATGACTCAGGGACTTGATCACCACATCATCAATGTAGATTTCCACAACTTTGCCGATCAACTCGTGAAAAATGTAATTCATGGCTCGCTGATAAGTTGCACCGGCATTTTTTTAACCCAAATGTCATGACTATCCATTCAAACAGGCCTATATGACCAGGGCATCTGAAGGCCATCTTTGATATGTCCTCTATTGCCATGAAGATTTGGTTGTATCCCGCATTGCCATCCATGAAACTGATCACTTTGTGTCCGGCTGCGGCGTCAATCAACAAATCGGCAATAGGCATGGGTAACCATCCATCAGAGTAGCTCTGTTCAGATCCTTGAAATCTATGCAGACCCTCATCTTTCCATTCTTCTTGTACACAGGGACAATGTTAGAAATCCACTCCGCATATCTGCATGGCCGAACGAAGTTTGCATCCAGTAGTCTTTCAACTTCTTTCTTCACATCGGCCAACACCTCATCCTTGTAGATTTTCCGGGGTGGTTGCTTGTATGGTTTGAAACCCGATTTGATTGGCAACCGATGCTCAACGATAGAACGATCCAGTCCAGGCATCTCCGAATAATCCCAGGCGAAGCAATCTTTGTATTCCTTGAGCAGCTTGATTAATTCCTCCCTGAAGTCTGGCTGCAAGCTTGCGCTGATGAACGTCGGCCTTGGCTTATCACCGCTTCCAATGTCAACTTCTTCTAATTTATCAGCTGACATAAATCCTCGCCCCAACTTGCCATCAGTGCCATCGACGGGGTTCTCCATTAAAAATTACTATAAGAGCCGACTGCTTGAATCGGTCGTTGATCACCGCCGACGGGTTCAACAGGACCTTCTCCCCGCTCTTTCCCCGAGAAACGATTAATGCCTTGATACTCCCCGCAAGTGCGGTTCCATGTTTGCAACACTCACGGAGTCATCTGCCTGGACAACCTCAATATCGTCGTCCACCCACTGGATGAGCTGCTGATGCATGGTGGATGGGACGCAGCAATTGGCATGAATCCAGTCCCGTCCAAGCAGTAGGCTGTAGGCCCCTTTACCTTTGATAACAAAGAAGGTAGTGAGCAGTGTCTTGGACCCGATCATCAGATCCACGTGAGCGCATCCCTTGGTGTCTGAAGGATTCCCAGCGAAATCGTTCAATATTATGCTTGTAGGCGTCAGATCGCTAGGGCCCATGCCAAGTTTCCTGAAGGTGGTGTACGGCATTATGTTGACTGCCGCTCCACCGTCGACAAACATCTTGGTCAATGGCTTGCCATTGACATATCCCCTCCAGTACAGCAGCCTCATGTGTCGATTTTTGGCCGGTTTGTTGAAAATGGCCTGCTTGGCTAGCACCAGCTGCGCCATCATCCCCTCGATCTGCTCATCATCTAGGGACGCTTCCTCCTGCACAACCTGATTAGCGGGAGCCATGAATTCGTTCGGCAGAAAATATACCATGCATGTTGGAGCCGAACGCTTTGACCCTTCAGGTTGATCATTTGGACGCCACACCTGCTTCGTCTGGATCCCAGCCTGCCTCAGTTCACGGTTCCTCAAGCGTTGAACCCGTCTCTTCTGACTTTTCCGTAGGCCAGGCGGGCACCATTGCCCCTTCTGCCAGATGTACTCGTCCTCGTCCTCTTCTTGATCGGCCCACCTTTAATCGCCTTGTCGTTTCCCCGGGATGATCAATGATTTCAATTTTTTGGCGCCGATCCTCGTTAGGGTGGATCCTTCCAATTCTCTCATGGACGGATCGGCGATTGCGCTCTCCCCGCCTGTACTCAAAATATCTGTCACTGCACTCAGGGAAGTTCCTCAGTGTGGGCAGCTTCAAACCTTCGTTCCAACAGTGCCTGAAGAACGCACACCCCCAGTGCGCGCGCTCCTGCTCGTGCGTGTATCGCTCCAGGTCTCTTCTGTGTGCCTCCTCTTCAGCTCTGCGCTTCTCCTCCTCGTATCTTCACTTTTGGTAGCGCTCTTTTTCCAACTGGCGCTGCCACTTGTTGAGGAAGATACGCGTGGTCACTCTGGGCTTGGTTCTGGTTGATTCCCCAGCTTCGATATGGCTTTTGAGAATGCGGGGGGCTTCACCATGCACCTGCTCCAAAGTTACTTAGCGCTCCGGGTCCATGGTTCCGTTCTGCCTAGCCTTGGTTGAGGTCAAGACTTTGACTTTGCCCTTCTCCTCAGCTGTCACCACGTTGACAGAGAAACCCACCATGTTCTGAGGAAAGGGGTGGCCATCCAGCTTCATCTTGTTATCAAATTTGAGGTGCCCTTCCTGGATGGCTTTCTGGATCCTCATCCTGAAGACCCGGCAGTCGTTGATGGAGTGTGAGCTCCTGTCGTGGAAGCCGCAGTAACGCTTCTCCTTTACCCCGTCGGGCCTAAGCATGGAATGCCCTTCAGGCAATCTGATTCGGCCTTCCTTCACTAGGAGCTCAAACAGCTTGTCAGCCTTTGTGATGTCGAAATCGTAGGTGCCTTTGGTCTGTTTGACCCAGCGTTGATTCATCATTAATGGCTCTTTCCCCCACATGATTTCGGCTGCGGCCACATCCAGTTCATCATCATAATCTTCTATTAGGTCGGCCTTGTCCAAGAACTGGTTGTAGATGCCCGCCATGTCGTGCTGTTTGCCAAACCTGGCATCCTTCTTGAAGCCATATGCTTGGTTGCTCATCAATGACAGCTTTTGAGACAGCTGGCCAAGGTTTTCAAACTCCATACCGAACAGTTTCTCACGTACGGCCGACAGCATCCCAGCAACGGCCATGTCGGCCAACTGATCATCTGGCAAGTTGAGCGAAAAGCACATGCCCTTAACTTCCCTGAACCTCCTGAGAAATTCCAATGGCGTCTCGCTGTGCCTCTGCTTCAGGGTGGCAAGATCAATCAGCTTCTTCTCTGAGCTGCCACTGAAATAGTGGGCGTGGAACTTCCGTTCCAGGTCCTTCCATCTGCTAACTGACTCTGGGGGCAAGGACGAGAACCACTGGAATGCCGGGCTCGTCAGTGACGCGGGGAAGTATCGGACCCTGAACGCTTCCTCAGCTGAGCATTCTCCGAGCTGCATCAGGTAACGAGCAATGTGCTCCACCGTTCTTGTGTCGTCTTGCCTAGAAAATTTCGTGAATTTCGTCGGAGGTTTCACCCTTGGCGGAAGGAGCACGTTGAAGTACCACTCTAGGAACGGCGGCTTGTAAGCAGGTCCCTGCATTTTCGGTTTGAGGCCGAACTGATTTTGCATCACCTCGGCCATCTTCCGCGCCAGGGCGTCGTCCTCCTGTGTGCCTGCAGCTGGTGCGTAACCTGGATGTGGGAAAGCGTCAATGGCTCCGTAGTTTCCCACCTCGTGGTAGCCTCTGCCGTATAGGTTCTTTTGCAGCCAGTTGCTTGCCGGAGCAATCCTGTGGCCGGAGGCAAGCGGGGCCCCAGGCGAGCCGAACGCTATCTCCCCGTACGTGGGTTGGTACGGGTTCGGCTGTTGCACAGGTTGACCCGTGCTGCCCTGCGGTGGTGGCTGGATCGGTTGTCCTCCTAAGGCCTGTAGTGGGGGCTGAACTGGCTGACCCCCAGCGCCTTGCGGAGGAGACTGGAAAGCTTGACTCCCAGTGCTTTGAGGAGGAGGCTGGATTGGCTGGCTTCGTAATGGTGGTTGAGAGCTTGACTCGCCCAATTCCACGGTGCCCGCTTGGATGGGTGCCTTGCTGAATGCCTGCTCCATGCCTGGGCCGAAGACAGCCACCATCATTTGCTGGAACGCACCAAGGAAAGCTTTGTGGTGCTTGCTCAAAACGTGGTCTGCAGAATCCCGGAATGCTTGCATGCACTCCTCCCTCTCCTGCTGGGTCGTGGCGTCGCTCTCCCCTGGCAACAATACCCTGGGCATGTCATTTTTCAGGTACGGGACGCCACTTCTGTTCTTCTTGAAGGACAGCAGACACTTCTGCTGGAACTGGTCCACGGCGTCCTGGAGCTGCTGCTGTTGTTTAGGGGAGAGGTCCTCAATGTTGACATCCATGATATCCGCGATTTCAGGCATCTTGATCTTTCGGCTGTGGTCCCACTGGGCGTGCCAAAAAGTGTGTTGACGCAAGACGTGCACCTAGTGCCAAACACATAGTAAGCCGAACAAGCTGGCTTCACACGCGCAAAGGGTCACGAGACGTGCCAGTCAATTTTTCCTGAAAATTAACAAAAGACAAAGCAGTTAGATACCAAAGCTTGGAACTTGCCGGGTGGTACCAGACAGTTCCATATTTACGGCTACAAAGCCAGATGGGATGACACATAGCTATAGAAAGCTATTTGCCAATAAACTGAAACCATTTGGAAGCTCGCAACAGGAAAAATAACATAGCCGAATGGATGACGTAAGCATGATAGCGATCGGTCTTTGCTTGAACAAAGACACACGTGCGCAGAACCACGACCGATCCCCATGGTGATTAATATTAAATAAATAAATAAAGTAAAGCACGAGCATAAACATGTAATAAACAAGCATGCATAGATCCAAAGCAGTAGTCTACCGCATGTCTAGGTACTTCAAAACTCGTCGGGTACGATGCCAAACAAATCTATCCACCGCATGATACAATTTGCATGAAAACCGTACCACTTTCCACAAATAGATCTATCCACCGCATGATACAATCTAAATATGGAAAGCTAAAAGCATATGTTATTTAAAGCATGAATCACGCACGTGTTCTACTCGTGAAGAAACATAATCGAATACGGTTGAACAGCCGATTCAGAGTCCATGAAGAAGGAACGAACATTACCAAAGGAAATAAATCTATCAGATTGATTTGAAATCTAATCCATCGGATGACTTGCTCCAAAGCAACCCAAAAACCTGCATCTACTGCATGAGACTCAGTTCTTTCAAGATTTATATCCACATTGGTAAGCTTGAACCCGCAACACGTAACAACCTAGATCGATTCGGTTTCGGCTATCGGAAAGCACAAGATCCACGTGTTAAAACACGAATTCTACTCGCATAAGGATCACAAGAGGGATAAAGCCGATCCAAACCCATCTAGATTGGGCAAAAGATGTTACATGAATTTAAACATAAAGTAAAAACTCAAAGCAACACGGGGTAACTTAATGAATCTATTGGATCTTGCCAAAATCCAATAGAGCCGATAACTAGCTTCAAGCTAGATCTTAGCCTACCGCATGGCTCATGATCTAACAAGAAACCCTCTTGAACCAAGCTTGAATCTACCACATGACACGAACCATGGTAACAAGACTACTTGCATCAGATCTAAATCCACCGCATGATACTAGACATGATACAAGGTTGCCGGTACTCACGGAGGTCGACGGATCGATGAACCCTCTCGAAGAACTCGACAACACGACAAATGGACTCTAGGGTTTGGCGTAAGGCCGGTTTGTATTGAAGAATGATTGCGTTTGTTACATACATTCAGGGCTCATATTTATACCCTGCCAAGTACGACCTCGAATGGATTTGTTGCCTAACTTATCTCTAAGCTTGATCGCTCATCCATCCATTCGTCCTTCCTGCTTGAGCCACGTCACCGTCCAATCCCGCAAAATCAGCTTCAACTGTTCCCTTGCCGAACGGAAGCAGATAGCCGACCGCGGATCTTTCTGCCGAATACATCTGAGAAAAACCTTCCTTCCACCGGACGGACTCCTCATCGAGCCGGACCCACAAGTCAGATTCCTTACCAAATTTTGGTGTTAACAGGGCCGAGAGCGAGCACTCACCATCTCCATCCCACACGACACGTCCCTTGGGTTAGAGGCCAGATCGCATCTTCCCTCGGCAGACGTTCACAAGTAACCAAGCGGCTCGCTCCCGCCGAAACACAGCAAGGAGATACGCACCCAGAACGCACGCTAGAAACACATCGAGATATCCACATCTCAGTCCAAGCCCAGAGTACCATCCATAATCAAGCAACAAAAGTATGGATAGTTGAGGTAAGGGACTAGCTAGGGGTCTGTAGCTAGTCCCGCAGGAAGTAAAACAAGGAAACAGGGTATAACAAGGCATCAAGGCATGGCTATTAAACTGGTTATGCAATTCATCAGAGTAATGCATATAAAGTAAAGCACTAGCAGCTACTTAACAACATGGGTTCTACATGGTTGGGAGTGACATGACACCTTCGTTGCCGTTGAAGCAGTCGTTGTCCGGAGCAGTGTACTCAGGGTCCTCCACGTCCTCCTGGTCGAAGCTCGGGTCTGCGGCACGAGATTCGACGCGAAAAAATAAGAATACGGTGCACTTCTAAGCAATGACTCCAAATAAGAACCAATTTTAAAAGATCCAAAAGAGCTCGAACTACCTACAATCAGCAAGGTTTCAAAAATACGAATTTATAGAAATTAGTTTTATAATTTTCTGAGCTTCCTATAAATAGTTATGAATTTTTAAAGGTTAAAACCATTTATTAAATACTTCTGGAAATTATCTCAGAAAAAGAAAAGGGATTTTTAGAAAAGATGCCGCTGACGTCAGCATGACGTCAGCGACCCGCGGCTGTCAGGCTGAAATGGGCCAGAAGCGTCACTGGGCCGTGGGTGGCCCAGTGGACTTGATCCAGATCGATGGTGGGTCGCGGCCCAGAAGACCCAGGCAACACAGCCCAGCAGAAAAAACATCGGAAGTCCGGAAAACATCCTCCATCTCCCTTCTGCGCTGGGCCGGCGGCCTGCTAGGGAATTAGTTGGGCTTATGGCCCAGTTCCGGCCAGCGGCCCATTCCTCAGATTAAAACACGTTCACAGTAAGCACGCACACCAAGTGCTCGACGCTTTGCCTGGCAAACCCGCGGCCGCGCGGCGCGTCCTTGCGCCGGCGAGCTCCCCGTCCGCCGGCGGCGTTCCCTCATCTCGGCCGGGGTGTGAGCGAGATGGGTCGCCTCCGCGCTCCACACCCGGACGGCAAGCCTTGCCAAAAACCGGCCCACGGGGGGAGGGGCCGACGGCGCGACGCGTAGCGCGCGGCGCCGGGGTACGGCGACGCCACGGCTACATCGTCCGTCCGGTGGTGCGGCGAGCCTGGGTCCACGCGCTGGGGTGCGCTCGACCCTGGGCTTCCGCCCGCCCAAACCTGCAAGAAGATTACACCACGACACGAAGGCCGGATTCCAGGAATTCCAGATCTGCGCACGACGCAACGTCGAAGGCCGGCGCGTCGGGCGTTTCAACGACGAGGTCGTGGCCGCGGTGCGCTGGGGTGCGGCTGGCCAGGACACACGCGCTCATCCATGGTTCGGAAAGGAAAAACCACGGCTCGACGGCCAGTATTCCAGAGCCCAGGGCTCGGCGCGTCGCCACCTCGCGGCACGGCGGCGCGTCGAGGGGTTTCCCCTCGGCCCGGCGAACTAGGGTGCGGCGTGACGCCAACACCAGGAGCGCTCGTCCGCGCGGCTTGGGGTAGCCGCGGTGCGAAGCCTCCTCTGTTCAACACATCGCAACATCGAGACCTCGTCGTTCATTGCACGGCGACGGCGGCGCTCAAGAGCAGGAACGGCCCAGGAGCTCCATTCGTCGCGGCACGGCAGTTCTGCGGCTCGATGGCTAGCACCCAGGCAAGAGATTAACAGCGACGCGTCTCGACATTCGCGGAGCCAACACAGGAAGAAGACCAAGGGGGAGAAGAGAGTAGAGTGGCCGAGCGGTGCTCACGGTGGGGCGGCGGTGTAGTCGTGGCCGGCTTGGGGTCGTCGGTGGCGTGGCGATGGTGTTCAGGGCGGTGTAGGCGTTCCCGGTGGAGTAGGTGTTCACGCCGGCGAACGTCTCCCGCAGCTCCGGTCCGTGCTCCCGCTCCTCGTTCCCGGCTCCTTCCTCTCCCGGCGCGGCGCGGCGGCGGCGCGCTCCTCCCCCGGCACGTCGTCGGTGTGCGGGTGTGGCCGCGTCCCTCCTCGGCCGGCGCGGCGGCGCGCGCCTCCTTCTCCTCCCTCTCACGGCGCCCTCTCAGGTGGAGTGGAAGGGAAAACCCCAATGGGGTTGGTAGCTTGGACGGCTGGCCCTCTGCCTCCCCCCCTCGCTTTTGAACCCTGGCACCGCAACGGCGAGGCAAAATCCCCTAGCTACCCCGGCTTGGATCGCCCGGGCGACCGAGGCGGCGCCGCTCCCTCCTTTGCGCAGGCTAGGACATAGGGGTCTGTGGTGCGGGGGTAAAAGGGGTTTTTCCCGTCCGGTCCGGGTTCGACTCGCGCGTGAGCGCTCCCGATCCCTCGGCGTGCGGGCCGCCTGGCTAGCGCGGCCGTCCCATCGCGTGCCCCCTGCGCGATGCGGCTTGGTTGACCCGCCGCCGGGTAAAGGCGAAGGAGAAAGGGAAGAGGGGAAGGGGAAAACGGTGACTGACGAATGGGCCCTGCCCAGCAGTGAAAGAGACGAGCAAAGGGTGAAAGGGTTTGGCTGCTGGGCTGATGAGGCCGGTTGGGTCGCTGGGCCGGCGCGGTTGTTGGGCCCGCAGCGGGATTTTGGGGATGGACGGCCCAGTAGAGGTTCAAAGCTTAGGGAAAAAGATTTTGGATTAAAAGCTTTAGATTAAATTTGAATTTGAATTAATTCCAAATTCAAACCACACACAATAAAATCCAAATAAACCAGAAAAGTCCAACTCACATATTTTACCGTAGTTTGAATATATGCTTTTATAAATGGGTTAATCTGGTGGAGAATTCAGAAGAGGGCTAGCAATTTGGCTCGAAAATTGATAGCACTCAATTTCAGTCAAAAAGTTTTTAATTTTCGTAAAATTTACACACCTAAATTCCTGGGTTGTTACATCTGATGTTCAGCCATAAGCCGGTGGCAAGTGTCACACAAAGCCACATGTGCGGCCACATCCCTCTTCATGTCATACCACCAATACCTCTGCTTGAGATCCTGGTACATCATAGTACTACCTGGATGGATAGAGTAAGCTGAGTCGTGAGCTTCACTCAAGATAGTCTCTCTGAGATCTCCTGTCTCTGGTACACACAACTGGTTCTTAAACCACACGGTTCCTTGCTCATCTTCTGTGAAATCTGGGGCTTCTCCCTGTTGCATACTCTCCTTGATTTTCTGTATTCCAAGCACTCCTCTAGCCGCCACTTACGTATCTCCTGCTCTAGAGTGGACTGTGTCGTATGGACCTCCCTGGGCCCACTACCTCGGTGGGTACCGGGACCGACTACTCGGTGGGCCCACGGGACTACCGGCTTGCGCTACACGGCACCTGAAGGCGTGGAGCACAAGGACAACACAGGAGTAGTACTCGGTTAGGACTCTGTACACGTTCCGCACTGTGTAGAGGTCTCCTAGACGTACTCGACTAGTACTCCTGCCCTACTCCGACTTGTAACCCTGCCTCCCGGACTATATAAGGCGAGGCAGGGACCGATCCCAGGATCACCTCATCCAATCTCAACTCACGGCGCACTATTGCACCATCCTGTAATCGTGCCCTATCAATCCAGAGCTACGCAGCATACAGGACGTAGGGTATTACGCACCTCGCGGCCCGAACCTGTCTAAATTGTGTGTCGCGTGCCTCTTCCTTCGAGTTACCGATCTCGGCGAGTCACATTCATCTACTTCGGGTACTCCCCGTAGTAGGTTGCCGGTCTAAAACACCGACACTCGGCGCGCCAAGTAGGGGCTCTCGCTCGAGATCACATGGCGAACTCGACGGCTTCCGTTCACATCAAGCCAACCGTCGCCTTCAACCGCGGCGACACCTTCGTCTTCGGCGCACGGGTCCGCACTGGCCGATGGCGCGGGCTCCTTCCGGCGCCGCTTGATCATGCGGCCCGACTCGAGGACGGCCTTGTGACGCTTCCCGAAGTCGTCACGGGCAAGCTCGGCCGGCAAATTCGGCGAAATTTCGCTCTCCAACCTCCACGGCCGACTTCGAGCTCGAGTCCATCTCCAACTCGAACCCGACGTCGCCATGGGTCATCGCATGCGAGCCGGCTCCTCAGCCATCGCAGGCGGTCCCCTCTCCATGCCAGCGCTCTGCGCGTGGCCCTCGCGTTCTCAGCCGGGCCCGCACGGAGGCTTCTGCACCACGCCGGGCCGGCAAGGAGCCCGCAACCGAGTACAACTCGGACTCCGACGCCGTCCCCAACCGCGTCTCGGACTTCAACCCTCTCTCCGAGTTCTACTCGAACCCGGACTACGAGTTCGACTTCGGGTCGGACCCTGAGGAGCCCGAGTCCGAAGATGACTCCTCTGAGCTTCCCTTGTCAGGGCCAGCCTGCCGGGCCGGTTATAAGATCGACGCCGGCCGGGAAGATACGTCTCCGGCCGGACCGCAAGCCCGCCGAGCTGACAAAGGAGGACTCACGCTACGTCGCCTACATCGACTCGCTACCGTTCCGGAGGGAACACCACTAGCCCAAGCCGACTCAAACACACCAACCGAGGTGGCGCCTTCGAGCCAAGCTTGGGTACGCCTGATCGTCAAGTCTTCATGGCTGCCGGCGACACCCCGGAACCTCGAGGCACGGCCGCGGACAAGTACTTGGAGGACATCTCCGCGGACGAGTTGTCGCCGATGCCCCCTGCGAGACGAGACCGACGCCAACGGGGACACCGGCGCGAACGTAACAGGAAGCGCAACGAACGACGCCGGCGGCTCAGAGACAACCTTCCCATCCGCAACCTTGCGGAAGCTCTCGGCGGTTGAGAGCGAGTCCACACCACTCTCCCCGAGCAATGCCTCATGTCGATCACGGCGATCGCACGCCGGGCTCGGGGCATACGAGCCGGGGAGGTCATCGCCAAGCTCGGCCGAAGAAGCCTACTTCATGCGGGTCGACAAGAGAGTCAGCCAACCTCCCCCAGCCAAGCCTCGCGACAACGAAGCTACTAGTCGCGGTCGACCCCGGTCCTAACCGTACTCGGGCGACATCCCGGTCGATCCAAATCGCCGACGCTCCACCGCCGGCGGACCCTCACGGCGGACAACGTCAACCGAGAAGTCGTCCCCCACCGTGCCCCGGCCGGTGGCGGCGGCAACGACCCCGACGGAGGCGGCGGCGACGGCGGCGGCTCCAACCACGGAGCCAACAAGAAAGCCGGAGGCGGCGGCGGCCCGCGGCGGCCGCGGCCACGCGCATAGCCACGCCTCCGGTGCCTCCCATGGCGGGTACGATGCTCGCCAGAGGATCGAGGAGCTGCGGGAGAAGAAGTCGGCCACCGCTGCTGAAGGCGACGGCTTCCCTGCCTTCTCACCCCGGCTTCGCAACCTGCTCCTCCCCGACAAGTTCAAGCCTTTGGGGATCACCAAGTACGACGCGAAGCGGATCCCATCCGGTGGCTCCGATGCTACGCTCTCTCCATCGAGAACGGCGGCGGCAACGGCGACACCAAGTGCCTCTACTTCCCCTTACGCCCGGACCAAGCCCCACTCACGTGGCTCGAGTCGCCGGACAAGCACTCAATCGACAAGTGGGACCAGTCGGAAGGAACGCAATTCTACAAGCAACTTCGCGGGCGCCATGGGCCGTTCGGGTACTCGCATGGACCTTGCCATGATCAAGCAGGAACAAGGCGAGACCCTCCGCAAGTACATGCGCCGCTTCTTCGACAAGCGCGCCACCGTCGTGGACGTCACCGACAAGGAGGTCATCGACCTCTTCCAGGACGGACTCTACCATCGCCGCACCTTCGAGGACTTCGGTCGACGCCGCCCCAGGTCCATTCCCCACCTCAAGGACATGATCACGTCCTGGGCGGATGAAGAGGACAAGGCCAATGCCAAGTACGACACCATCCGCGGCAAATCCAAGCAGAACCAAGGTGGCGGCAGCAGCAGCAATCCAAACCAGGGCGGCCGCAACAACAACAACAACAACAACTTCTCGGGTTCTAATCGCAAGCGCAAGCCAGACAATACCGTTGCGGCTATCCAGCGTCCTCCGAAAGGGAACTCGAAGAAGAACTCCGGCGGGTTCAAAGACCTGCTGAAGGAGAAGTGCCCGTGGCATCCAAACGGCAACCACACCACCGAGCAGTGCTACCAGCTCGGGCATGCACTTAAGGATACGCCGGAGCCACCGCACCCTCACGATCGAAGAACAAGAAGAAGGACGGCGACGACTTCCGGGGAACCCGAGAAGACCGTCAACGTCCTCTTCGGCGGACTACCCGGCAGGCGGGGAGCGAAGGCTACTCGCCGTGAAGTAATGTCCATTGAACCGGCGGTTATGACCCCTCTCGGGTGGTCGGAGACACCCATCACCTTCTCCCGCGCGGACCAATGGACCGGCTTCTCCGAGCCGGACGTTTCCCTCTCGTCCCGAAACCAACGGTGGCGGGCTCTAAGCTCAACAAGGTGCTCATCGACGGCGGAAGCGGACTCAACGTCCTCTTCACCAAGACTGCGAAGAAGATGAACCTTGACGTCACCCCCATGCTCGACAAGAGCGACATGCCTTTCTACGGCATCGTCCCGGAGCAACGCGGCTATCCCACCGGGCTCGGTGGTACGCCGATTACCTTCGGGGCGTCTCGCGACAACTACCGCACCGAGTACATCAAGTTCGAGGTCGCGGATATCGAGACTTCCTACCATGCCATCCTCGGCAGACCGGCCATCGCCAAGTTCATGGCGGTGCCCCACTACACGTACTTGGTACTCAAGATGCCAAGTCCAGCTGGCGTACTCTCTCTCCAAGGTGACTTGAAGATCTCTCACGACTGCGATACAGAGGCCGTGGTGATCGCTTCAACAAATCAAGCACCCACCCCGATGATGGAAGTCTACGCCGCGTCGAAGAAGCTTGCCATAAGCGAACTCGACATCCCAGAGAAGTCTGACAGCGCCAACAAGCCTCGGCCACCCGAGGAGGTGCTCACCAAGTCGGTCGACCTCGGAACAGGCGACCCCACCAAGACCACCACCATCGGGGCCGGCCTCGACCCCAAATAGGAAGACGCGCTCGTCAGCTTCCTTCGGGCTAACCGCGACATCTTCGCGTGGAAGCCAGCGGACATGCCAGGAGTGCCCAGGGAGCTGATCGAGCACTGCCTCAACATCGACCCAAAGGCCACCCCTAAGCGACAACACCTCCGACGCTTCGCCGACGACAGACGGGACGCCATCAAGAAGGAGCTCGCCAAGCTACTCGCTGCCGGCTTCATCAGAGAAGTCTTCCATCCTGAGTGGCTCGCCAACCCCGTCCTCGTCCGCAAGAAGAACTCGAACGAGTGGAGGATGTGTGTCGACTACACCGACCTCAACAAGCACGCCCCAAGGACCCCTTCGGGTTGCCGCGGATTGATCAAGTCATCGACTCCACGGCGGGCCGCGACCTACTCGCTTCCTCGGCGCTACTCCGGGTACCACCGGATCGCAATCAAGGAAGAGGACCGAGAGAAGACCGTGTTCATCACCCCGTTTGGCGCGTCTTCGCTACACGACCATGTCATTCGGGTTGAAGAACGCCGGCGCTACCTACCAACGGGCCATCCGGGCACGGCTTCAAGCGGCAACTCAACAAGAACGTCGAGGCCTACGTGGATGACGTGGTTGTCAAAACCCGGGGACTCCGGTACCCTCATCGACGACCTTGAACGGACCTTCGCATCACCTTGCGCGAGTACCGCCGGAAGCTCAACCCGAACAAGTGCGTCTTCGGCGTACCTTCGGGTAAACTACTCGGCTTCATCATCGGCCCGGCGCGGCATTGAAGCCAACCCCGAGAAGATCTCCGCCATCACCGGCATGAAAGCTCCCACGAGCATCAAGGACGTCCGAAGGCCGACGGGGTGCATGGCGGCACCGAACGCATTCATCTCGAGGCTCGGAGAACGGGGTCTCCCCTTCTTCAAACTTCTCAAGCACCACGAGAAGTTCGTGTGGACTGCGAGAGGCGGACCAAGCCCTTGCCCGGCTCAAGGACTTCTGTCGAAGCCACCGGTCCTCACGGCTCCCCACAAGGGCGAGCGGCCATTGCTTTACCTTGCTTTGCGACTACTCACGTGGTCGCATCGCCATCGTCGTCGAGCGGCGGGGAAGACGGCCACGCCTACCCGGTCCCGGCGCCGGTCTACTTCGTCGGCGAGGGTTCTATCGAGTCCAAGGCTCGCTACCAGCCCGTGCGAAAGCTTCTGTACGCTCTACTCATCACCTCGCGGAAGCTACGACACTACTTCCAGGAGTACTCGGTTTCCGTCGTCACCGACTACCCACTCGGCGACATCCTGAGGAACCCAGACGCCACCGGAAGGATCTCCAAATGGGCCGTCGAGCTCGGCGCCCTCACCATCGACTTCAAGCCACGCACAGCCATCAAGTCGCAAGCTCTAGTCGACTTCATGGCGAGTGGCGGGAGAATCAACTACCCACTCCCACCGTGCGACCGAGCATTGGGTGATGTACTTTGACGGCTCACTCAACCTCGAGGGCGCGAGGGCGCGAGGGTACTCCCCGATCTCTCCAACGGGCGAACAACTCAAGTACGTCCTGCGATCTTCCGGAAGGTCTCAAATAACGAAGCCGAGTACGAAGCCCTCCTGCACGGGCTCCGCCTCGCGGCTTCACTTGGCATCAAGCGGCTACTAGTCTACGGCGACTCCGCAGTGGTCATCAACCAAGTCAACAAGTCCTGGGACCGCAACAAGGAGAACATGGACGCCTACTGCCTAGAAGTCCGCAAGCTCGAGAACAAGTTCTACGGTCTCGAGTTCCATCACATCGTCCGCGACAACAACGTTGCAGCGGACGTCCTCTCGAAGCTTGGATCCACCCGCGCCCAAGTACCCGCGGGCGTCTTCGTCCACGAGCTTCACGCGCCATCCATCCCAGAGCCGGCGCCACCGACCACCGCCCCGGCTCATCAACCGGTGGGCGAGGAGGTCATGATGATCGACGTGGACCGGAGGCAACCCTTCATCGACTACCTCGGCGAGCGAAGGTCCCCTCCGACAAAAACGCGGCCGAGCAACTCGTCCGCCGCGCCAAGTCTTACGTCCTCGTCGGCGACAAGCTTTATAAGCGGGCGCATCTTCTCGGAGTACTCATGAAGTGCGTACCTCGGGAAGAAGGCAAGGACATCTTGGAGGAGATCCACAAGGGCGTCCGCGGCAACCACGCGTCCTCACGTACGGCGGTCGGCAAGGCCTTCCGGCGAGCCTTCTGCGGCCCCACGGCTGCGGGCGATGCCGAAGAACTCGTCGAAGGTGCCAAGGATGTCGGTTCTTCGCCAAGCGACAACACGTCCCTCGCCTACAAGCTAGTCACCATACCGCCAACCCGGCCCTTTGCTCTGCCGGGGGCTCGACATGATTGGGCCACTACCAAGCTGCGCCGGGGAGGATTCAACGAGGTGCGGTGGCTATCGACAAGTTCACCAAGTGGATCGAGGTCAAGCCGGTCACATGCCCCAAAGGCGGCGAGTACTCGACTTCCCGGATGAACTCGTACACCGCTACGGGCTACCCCACCGCATCATCACGGACACCGGGGTCCAACTTCAACAACCACCGATTGCGGGAGTACGCGAGAGAACGGCGGGATCGACGTCGGATACGTCTCCGTCGCCCATCCACGGGCCAACGGACAAGTCGAGCGTGCCAATGGGATGGTGCTCGACGCCCTCAAGAAGCGGCTACACGACGCCGCTAACTCAAAAGGGGGCAAGTGGATCAAGGAACTACCCAACGCACTGCGGGGGCGCGGACTCAACCATCCAAGCCAACGGGGCAATCCCCCTACTTCTGGTCTACGGCTGCGAAGCCATCCTCCCTGCCGATGTCATATGGAACTCGCCGGCGGTGGAGCACTACGACGAAGGCGTCTCGGAAGACGACGAGACGAGTTGATATCGACGACCTCGAAGAAGCTCGGCCGCGCCGCCCTCGTCCAATCGGCAAGGTACCTGGAGGGTATCCGACGCTACCACGATCGCAACGTCAAGGAACGCTCCTTCAACGTTGGGGATCTTGTCCTCCGTCGTATCCAGAACACGGAAGGACTCCACAAGCTCAGCTCCCCCTGGGAAGGCCCCTTCACCGTGGCTAAGGTGACCGGGCCAGGCTCCTACCGCCTCCAAACACTTGAAGGCGAAGAAGTCAACAACTCGTGGAACGTCGACCAACTCTGTCGATTCTACGCCTAGTCTGTTCGACTACCCCGGGGTTCACGTCTACACGACTTCATCAACACCCCTTGCCGCAAGCGACCCTCCGGGTCCTGGCTCCAAGTCTTCGGACTACTCTACTCCAGGTCCAGCCCGTGCGGCTACCTACGGACCCTGGGCTGCGACGAGCATCAAGGACTCTAGCAGCGGTCTACCAAGAGACCACACCCCAAGATCCAGCCCCACGGCTACCTACGGATGCGCGATCCGGCCCTACACGGCTAGCTACGGATCACCCACCGTAAGCGGCCACCCGCTCCCGGTACTACTCGGTACGTAAGCGGCCTTCGGGTCCGAGCGACTACTTGTAATTACGGCCACGGCCACCCGGGTGTACTTCTTCGGTAATAAAGTTTGATTATTCATCAACTTCTTTCTTGTCTACTCCCTAACGACGGGACTACTAAGCGAGTACTACTACTCGCACCTACTCCACGATGGGCGCTCCGCACTGCGAGATCGCGGCTACGAGTACTCATTGATGGAACATCACATTTCATTGATATATGAAAAAGTTCATTACAAGCTGTTCCCTATACGGCTACGGCTACTAGCTATCTATGCGGGGCTACGGAGGTTCAACTTATCGGCTACCCTTTCCGCGATGGGGAGCCATCCGCTCCGGCAACTGCGCATCTTGCTCATCCGAGCGGTTGGCGGCTACCCCGCCGGCGACTACTTCCACGGGGCCTTCGGGAAGTATGACTTCATGAAGACCGGCACACGCTTCGGGATTGACTTGGCCATGTGCTTCACGTAGGCGGCCGGCCGGCTTGGCGCCTCACGAAGTCGATCCGCCAACGGAGCAATCTTGGGGCCCGCCGGGTGCGGCACCGAGAGCCTCGCGATCGGGAGGGCGACCTCTTCAAGGTCCTTCGGTCCGGGCCGGAGCGCCTCACGGTCCTCGTTCAACACGCAAGGATTTGTAGCGGTTGACAAGATCCCGGTCAGAAGCAATTCGCAACTCCATGTGCTTCTCGCACTCGAAGGCCAACTCCTTGTAGTCGAGTTCAAGTACCTAGCGAGCTTCCTGCTCCCGGTAGAAGAGATTCTTCATGCTGATCTCCGAGCCTTTCAGTCGCTCCACCTGGCCTTCGAGCTGCGCACAGACCGGAACACAAAAACGGGTCAGAGCTTGATGACTCCCAACAAGTACCCGACAAGTCAAGAGACATACCTTTATTCTTGTTGCGGAGACCCTTGTTCTTCCGCACCAGCTCGTCGCTCTTCGCCTGCAAGTCCATCACATCGTTGTGGTACTTGGCGAAAGGCGGCGTCAAGCTTCGACTGCATGGCGGCCGCATGCTTCCTCGACTTCATGAGCTGCTCCTCCAGGGCTTCAGCTCGCAGTACCGTGTCGCCGTAGCCTTGCAGTAGATTCGACTTCTCGCGGGATCGTTCCGCGACGTCCTACACAAGACAAGTACAAGTAAAGCAGAGTACTCAACGCAAAGGATTGACTACTCGGGAGGCGACGGCTATGTACCTTCATCCACTGTCCGGCACGCCGCATCGCCTCCAAGTGCTGCGCCAACACCGCAGGTTCGACGAGATCGTCGGCAAGCAGCTCGATCCCGCCACGGCTACTCGTTGTAGCCTCCGCCATTGGCGCCGAGCGGATAGGCTCCGCGTCCTGGATCTCCGGTGATCGGATCGCCACCTCCAAGGCAACCCCTGGCGACGTGGTAGCCGCCTCCCCCTCGGCGGACTTCTCGACGGTTTCCCCCATGGGCTCGGGGGCTTCTACCGCGGCCTGCGGGGCTTCGGTGTCAACTCTCCGCATGGGCACCCCTGCGGGGGATGTCACCCCCCCTTCGGCCCTTTGTCACTAAGGAGCACGCGCATCAGCATCTACGACTACTCCCTTTGGGGCTCTACAGCTTCAAGAAGAGTACTCACCTTCGACTACGACCGCCTCCGGCGGCGGCGCTTCGCGGCGGGGGGGGCTCGGTCGCGGCTTGGGCCTCTGGAGCGGGCTCTTCGACGGGCGGCGCGGCCTTCTCTGCCTCCGCTGCCGTGGGCTCCTCTCCGTCCCAGCTCAAGTCCGTGGATTTTCTGCACAAGTATCCACAGAGGATCGTCAGACAAGATCGACTACTCTAACGAGTACTACTGAAGAAAGCGTGGTACTTACAAGCTCGACCGGACGATAGTCACGGCCGGAGCACCGAGGATGCTGGCGATATCGACCAGTCCACCCTCGGCGGGCGTTTCTTCCTCCGCCTCTCCCGACTACCGCCTCCTCCACGGCGGCGGCGGCCGGCGCGGTTTTACGCGCTCGGCGGCTTCCACCTCTTCAACGGCGGCGGCCGCGGGTACTCTTGCTCCCTTACGGGGGCGGGGGCGCGCCCCCGGTTGCGCCGAGTTCCTCGACGGTGGGGGGCCGGACTTCGGCTTCCGGCCGGGTTCCCCCACCGTGGGCCACGTGCCCTCATCGCCCTCCTCCACGGGCTGCGGTGGCGGCCTCTCCCCGCACACAAGGACGACTACTCGTCGGCCACCGTACTCGATCAGCGGGTACTCGACTACTTTGCTCAAGAGGACTTACCTGCGGAGGCGTGGTCTCCGAGACCTTCATCTTCTTGGCTACCCGCTTCTTGGCGGGGGTTGCGCGGCTTCCTCGGCGGCGCGGCAAGGCTAGCCTCCGGAGCTGGCCGGAGGGTCTTGGATGAGAGGTACATGAGGCAAGCACGGACGGCTAAACCTCGACCGCGGTGGAAGCGGTCTGCCGGCGTCTCCTCGTCTTCCTCATCATCGGAGGTATCCTCCACGATGACGGGATCGTCGTCGTCTCCGACTACTCGGCGCTCTTTCACCTTCTCCACCGCTGGAATCTCAATTCCGCTCGGTGGTGGCTGCGGCTCGGAGACAAACCGCTTCACATCATCCTGCGCAAAAGACACAAAAGGCGTCAGCAACTCTGCTACAAGTGCCTACTACTCGACGGGGTGGGTACGGCTACTTACCTCGTTGGGCGGGCGCGCGGCGGAGTACTCTTCGACAGGGCACGCCGTGTACTCCAGCATGTCCTTGAAGATCCTCGACAACCTCTCGATGATGTCGTTGTCCTCTATTTCGCCCCCCGGCATCCGCGACGTGTCGTCGTCGCCGGTGTACTCGAAGCCCATCGTATCCCGCGCCGACGGCGGGCGGATCGGCGCTTCATGAAACCGAAGGCCACATGTTCGGCCCTCGGTCCCGCATCTCGCGGGGTCTTGATGCGTGCCGGCAACTCCGGAGGCTGGATCCCCTCTTGCATGGTGGGTTCCGTGTTCCACCACTCTTGGTGCTTGGGCTGCCGTCCGCTCGGCTTCGGCGGCTCGGGATGGTGGTTCGTGGTGTAGAACCACCTCGTCTTCCGGTCCGTGTTGGAGTCCACGAGCTTGTACGCCGAGTGCTGTTCGGCGGCATCTTCCCTCAAGCGGATCCCGGCCCCTCCGACTACTGCGGGGTTGGAGGCGGCCGGGGCTGCGGCTTCACGCGGAAGAATTTCCGGAAGAGAACCCGGTGTGGCTTGATCCCCAAGAATGCTTCGCGAGAAATGGACGAAGACGAGAAGTGTGGAATATTCCGTTGGGGTTCAAGTTGAGGTACTCGATGCCATAGTACACGAGAAGCCCCTTGAAGAAATCGCTCGGCCGGGAGCGCAAGCCGCGCTCCACGAAGCGCGAGAACATCGGGATCTCGTCTTGCGCTTTCTCCATTGGATAGGGATCTCCGCGGCGGATCTCCACATATCGATCTCCTTCTCCCCGATGAACCCGGCGTTCAACGGGGGTCGGCCAAGTCTTCGGTCTTCACCTTCGACTTTTTCCACTCGCGGCTTGGGTCAGCACGCGGTGGAGATGTGGGTGGCGCCGCTCCGGTGCCGGCGCGGCGGCCTCTCGCATGGCTCCTCTTCTTCCCGCCGGCCTTCGACGTCTTCGACGGGGACGGCTTCATCCTCCAAGAACAGGGAGTCTTCACTCGCATCCGCTCGGGGGCTACCCTACAGCTTTCGGGTGGCGATGTGCTCGGATCTACTACGGCGGCGGCGCTCGCTGGGGTGGATCTGCTTCAAGATTCAAGTGGCGAATGGCTGCGGCTCACTTGGGTGAAAAACCCTAAGGGTTTCGGCTTGTATTTATAAGCCAAAACGCCTCCATAACGGGCGGCTGAATAAGTCCACGCGTGGCTGACTCAGCGGCTGCGCGTGACTCTTCGCATTCCACTAGTCGACGCGCCTCATCTCGGGGGCTCGGCTACTTCTACTCGACTACCTGGGACGCGGCTAGTCTCAAGAGCATCTCAGGACACATTCTCCAAAGAAGACCCTTCAATTCGAGAGGAAGTACTCGACTCAAGGCTCGGGGGCTCCGTGCCACGTGTCCTTCGGTTTTTTTCTCTTCGGATTTTTTGGGGTTTTCTCGCCAAGACTTCGGGTGGGACCTCAGCCAGAGCTCGCGGCTCGAGGCTCGGGGGCTACTCCACGTGGATTGCGGTTACGCAAGTCGCATCCTCTTGACGGCTCCGGCTTCAAGACAAGGCAGGCATTTTTGAAGACCTTCGAAGGCAGATTTCAAGGACGCTTGGGACTACTCGAGAAGACTTCAAGATTGCTCAAACATCAGCTGGAGTACATTCCAGCCTCGGGATACTTCGACTACTCTTGAGGACTTTTGACTTGTAGCACTCGGGGACGCTTGAGGGCTACTTGTTAAGGCCGTCAAGACTACTTGAAGCTATCTTTCTCGACTACAAAGTACTCGGGAGCTTGTCGTATGGACCTCCCTGGGCCCACTACCTCGGTGGGTACCGAGACCGACTACTCGGTGGGCCCACAGGACTACCGGCTTGCGCTACACGGCACACGAAGGCGTGGAGCACAAGGACAACACGGGGAGTAGTACTCGGTTAGGGACTCGTACACGTTCCGCCCTTGTGTAGAGGTCTCCTAGACGTACTCGACTAGTACTCCTGCCCTACTCCGACTTGTAACCCCCGCCTCCGGACTATATAAGGCGAGGCGGGGACCGATCCCGGGATCACCTCATCCAATCTCAACTCACGGCGCACTATTGCACCATCCCGTAATCGTGCCCTATCAATCCGAGCTACGCGGCATACGGGACGTAGGGTATTACGCACCTCGCGGCCCGAACCTGTCTAAATTGTGTGTCGCGTGCCTCTTCCTTCGAGTTACCGATCTCGGCGAGTCACATTCATCTACTTCGGGTACTCCCCGTAGTAGGTTGCCGGTCTAAAACACCGACAGACTGCACTTCCAAAGTCACTCCTTCTGCGTGTGCAACCACTTTCAAGTTGAGCCTTTCATACTCTTTTACCAACTCATCAGGAAACTGAATAATCATAGCCATGTTAGTATGGCCCTTCCGACTCAAAGCATCAGCAACCAGATTTGCTTTACCAGGATGATAGTGAATCTCTAGATCATAGTCTTTAATCAACTCTAACCAACGACGTTGTCTCAGATTGAGATCCTTCTGAGTGAAGATGTACTTCAGACTCTTGTGATCAGTATAGATCTGACACTTAGTTCCCATAATGTAGTGTCTCCAAATCTTCAATGCATGAACTACTGCTGCTAACTCAAGATCATGCGTGGGGTAGTTCAACTCATGTTTCCTCAACTGACGAGATGCATAGGCTATAACGTGACCTTTTTGCATCAACACACATCCCAGACCTTGTCGAGATGCATCACAATAGATGTCAAAGCTCTTCCGCAGATCAAGCATTACCAGAACAGATGTTGTGGTTAACCGCTTCTTTAACTCTTCGAAACTGGACTGACATGAACTGGTCCATTTGAACTCCCTGTCCTTTTCTAGCAATGTGGTGAGACGCTTCACAATCTTGGAGAATCCTTCAATAAACCGACGATAGTAACCAGCGAGTCCAAGGAAACTCCTGATCTCAGACACTGTACGAGGGGCTTCCCACTTCAGTACATCACTAACCTTGTTGGGATCTACCGCAATACCTTCGTTGGTAATGATATGACCTAGAAAAGACACTTCCTTGAGCCAAAACTCACACTTGCTGAACTTTGCATATAACTCATGCTCTCTTAGCTTCTGCAACACAAGCCTCAAATGCTCCTCATGCTCTTCCTCATTCTTGGAGTAGATCAAAATGTCATCAATGAATACCACAACAAACTTGTCCAGATACTCCATAAAGATCTTGTTCATCAAGTACATGAAGTAGGCGAGTGCATTGGTTAACCCAAAGGACATAACTGTGTACTCATAAAGTCCGTACCTGGTAGTAAAAGCTGTCTTAGGAATATCCGAAGGCCTAATCTTCAACTGATGATAACCAGATCGCAGATCGATCTTAGAAAACACTTTAGCTCCTCTCATTTGATCAAACAAGTCTTCAATACATGGTAGAGGATACTTGTTCTTGATGGTGACATCATTAAGGGACCTGTAATCAACACACATCCTCTGTGTGCCATCTTTCTTACCCACAAAGATAATGGGTGCTCCCCAAGGTGATGAACTAGCACGAATGAACCCTTTACCCATTAATTCTTTAATCTGAGCTTTAAGTTCTTGTAACTGATCACTAGACATTCTATATGGGCGCTTAGAGATAGGAGAAGTACCAGGTAAAAGATCAATAACGAACTCAACATCTCGGTCAGGGGGCATACCTGGCAACTCCTCAGGAAACACATCAGGATAATTGCACACTGCTCATATATCTTCCAAGGCTGCTCCATCAAGCTTATTCACGGCGCTGGTGTTTGATGGTATGGGATCAGCTACAAACTCAAACCTTTCACCAGCTGGACTTGTAAGAAGGATTGATCTCTTAGCACACTGTATCACCGCATCACACGCGGTCAACCATCCCATTCCCAGTATCACATCAATCCCCTTTGAATCCAGGATTATAAGATTGGCACAGAAATCTCTGCCCACAATCTTGAGATGGACGTTGTCACATTTATATATGGCTTTCAATTCCCCCCAGGTGAGGTAACTAACATGTGGCGAGACATGGGACTGATGGGTATATTATGTTGAGCTACGAACTGTGATGTAATGAAAGAATGGGATGCTCCAGAATCAAACAAAACTGAGGCAGGAGTAGAGTTGACTAGAAACATACCGAGCACTACTCTGGGGTTCTCCTGAGCGACTTCAGCATCAACGTGCATCACCTTGCCTCGTGCATAGCTCTGTTCTCCTTTGTTGATCTGCGGGGTCTGACTCCCGCTCCTTGTCTGCTGCTGGTTCTGTACTGGGGTGTGTGGAGGGTTCCTCTTTGGGTAAGCATTGGCATAGTGACCAAGCTCTCCGCACTTGAAGCAAGTAGTGGTGGCAGGATTAGGAGGTGCCACGGACCTTACAGGTGTGCCAACTGGGGCTCTCTCGCCGACTCGCTAGAAACCGGGCGTGGAGTCGAGGAACGGACGGCGAAACTGCCGAGCAGACTGCTGGAACTGCTGAGCAGGACGTTGGGACTGCTGCTGCCCAAAGTTTCCACCCGGTCCCCCAAAGCGGAACGGGGTGTTCGGCGGTGGGTTGAAGCGCGGGCGAGACGCACTCCCAAACTGCCCAGAGCTGGCGGCCTTCCTCTTCTGCTCTCCGAGCTCCTTGCGCTTGTGCTCCAAGCGGATGGCGGCATCAACTAGCTGCTGAAAGTTGGGGAAAGGATAAGACATCAGCTGGTACTGCAGCGAACCAGCTAACCCATCCAGGAACAGCTCCTGCTTCTTCCTGTCTTCTGCAACCTCCTCAGCTGCATAGCGAGACAACTCAGTGAACTTGTCTCTGTACTCAGCCACTGACATTCCTCCCTGCTTCAGAGAAAGGAACTCCTTCTTCTTGATCTTCATGACTCCAGAGGGTATGTGATGGCTCCTGAAGTTGGTGGTAAACTCCTCCCAAGTGATGGTGTCTGGAGCGGCATGAGCGGCAGAGTACACATCCCACCAAGCGACTGCAGATCCTTGAAGTCGTCTTGTGGCATACAGGACCTTCTCCCTGTCGTCACACTGACAGGTAGTGAGCATCTTCAGTATTGTCTTCAGCCAATCTTCAGTTTCAAGCGGATCAGCGGCATGAGTGAACACAGGAGGGTGGTGACTCATAAATTCCCGGTGCTTGTTGCGAGGCGCTGGTGGCTGCACCGGTGGGTTGTTGACCTAGGCTTGCAAGTTTGTCACGGTGTTGGTCAGGTTCTGGAGGAGCTGAGTCTGTGCCTCCAGGAACTGCTGCATAGCGGGATCCATTTGTACTGGCTGGGATGCTCTTCCTACTGGTTGATCAACACCTGATCCTGACCTGGTGTTCACCATCTGAGTGTTAGGGACATTACTTTAGATGATTGCACCAAGGGTTAAACTCAGAAAGATAAGATAGCAATGATATTTAGATAAGACAGATTCTGTTGACTCCAAACAATCAGGCATAGTTCTCAGTGTGGGTAACCAAAAATTATGGATTTTGGACTGATAAAAGGTAATGAAATTACGAAACCACTCCAACTGGAATCACCTCAATCGGAGTTGTGTAACTCTGGTTATAAAATAAACAAGTCAGGTAGGTCAGCAGTGTTTTACAGATTCGTGAGGCCGTAATGTTTCAGTCATAACTCTCTGATTATCAATCCAAATATTCTGAATTTCTCACAGAAAATCAGTCACGAAATTTCTGAACTTTTCCAATTGGTTTTACTGCAATCGGAGTTCTGTAGCTCTAGATAAAATTAAAGCAGTGCAGCTGACTCAGAAAGCTGCGCGAACAGATTTAGAGATCTCGGATTTGCATTAAGGAAAAACTTAAAGGGACAAAAAGATTAAGACAGATAATTGATTGAGACTGAAATTTAACCCCCACAAACTTACTACTAAACCAATGTCGTTGTGGTCATCACTCCACAACACATTGCACTCAAACAAAAATCCAACTCATACATTAAGCACAAAACCAAACATTCAACCACACCTCTAAACTAAACACACTTTACCGATCGTCTACTAGCGATTACAAAAAGATCCTATTCTTAACTTAAACCTAAGGACTATCTTCTGACATGGCATCGGTGCGAGCGTCAGGGGAGTCGTAGTGTGGCCTCTTGGGCGACGGGGAGGTACATCCTTCTGTGGCTTCATGGGCATCTGGCTGCTCCCTGTTCTGAAGTGCAGCTTCTAAGGCACGCCTCTGCGTCTCCAGAGTGAAAATCTGCTGCTATGCTGCGTATAGAGTGTTGTTGGCATCGTCCAATGTGGTGTTCACAGCTGCAAGTAGACTCCGGACATTGTTCAGCGTTCCTTCATAGGCTGGTGCTGGGGCGATGTAGGTCTTGGCTTCCCCACTGGCTCTGAAAGGTGTGTAACGGCAGTGGGTATCCTCCAACCTATCACGCTCCTTGTGAGAGAGCACATAGAGCGCCCTCCGAGCTGACTCTGCTATACCAGCATCCATAGTAGTCCTGTGAGCCACATCATGATGCTTGGACATCTCCTTCACTCCACGGCATGGAATGTACTCCTCCAGGATGGCAGCAACTTCTCAATGGGGCTCGAACCACGGATGAGTCCACAGTTCACAATGGTAGACAGGGGCCTTATCATAGCCCAAGCGGAGTACCATCACTCTCAGGTGATCTGCCATGGGAATGCCTACTCCATCAGCTCTGTAGTTGTACACTTCCCAGATTGCTTCCTCAGCTTCCTCCTCTTGCTCTTGTTCTTCTTCCTCCATCTCTTGATCAAGGTGATCCTGACCTTCTCCTGGCGCTTGCTCTTCTAGGTTGGGCTGTTCAGCTGGCTCATCCTCCTCTGGGATCATCTCCTCTGGATCCTCCTCATCATCAGGTACCATGATAAGGTTAGGGAAGACCATAGGTGCATGCTCCATCTCAATCTCCTCATCTGTGTCTCCATCATGCAAGTCATCGTACTGTTCTTGTGGAGCATACTGATGGATTGCTCCAGCCTGAGAGGTCTTCAAACTGCGAACCATCTGTAGTGCAGTGCAGAATGAGAAAGATGGTAAGACAAAAAGGATGAGAGCTAAAGCAAGCACAAGGTAAAGAATGCAGATAGCTCAAGAGTAAGGCAAAAAGGCAAGAGTAAGGTTAACAAGAACAAAGCAAGCATGTAAGAGAAAGCTTCTATGATTATAAAATCCTTAGTTCGACCATTTCTATCTAGGCTAGCGTTCCTACAGTCAACACAGCTCTGGTACCACTCTGTCACACCCAGTTTTAAAGGCAAAACTGAATGCATTGATCACGTGTGCGCCAGGATCAAGTTACACACACGCTTAGACATTATGAATACCAAAATCAATGCCACACGAATAAAGAGTTATTACAAACTATAGTCTTAAACGAATCTTAAACAACGAGTTCTCGCAGGGGACAAAAAGCCTCCACAGGCAGCTGACTGAAGACTACGCACACCTAGAACTCCTGGAAATCTCCTGGAATATCTTCAAAGTTCTCCGAGTCTGAGCAGCAATTCCGGGTATTGTAGATGCAAGAGAATAAACAAGCGCGAGCACATGGCGTACTCAGCAAGAGAGAACAATATAACATGCAAGGCCATATGGTGGATGGCTAGGGTTCAAGCACTTTAGCATTTTAGTTGGTCAAGTTTTATTAGCACCTGATTACTAAAAAGTATAAGTTCATACCAACCCAATTAATAAGATATAAGCATCATAAATAAAGAACAAAACAGCAATTAAACATTAAAGTTCCATAATTTAATCATGTGAGTGTCCAGGCCGCTCTTGACCATGAGCACGGCTAATCGATTAGTTTAACACTCTGCAGAGGTTGTACATCTTTACCCACAAGTAGCGTAAAAGCTCCAAAGAACTTTGGACCCAACCATGCGGTGTTTGCAAGGCACCATATCACACTTTCGAGGTGTGATTGCATAGGGACGCTACATGGCCTTTACAAAGGTTCCCTAGCAAGTTATGACCCACAAGGTCCAGATCAGTTAGCAAGGTATAAAGTCCCCTAGCAGGTCGATACCCCACCATAAAAAGAATAACTCACCCAACCCCTTGCTATAGCGAGTCTATACCCCACAGTACCGCCGATCCCTTGTCCTTATCAGGTAAGACCATCCCAAGCTAAAGTTCATAATTATTCAGCCAAGACCATTGCCCATTAGTTCTTGTGGTCGTACTGTTTTCCTGGGTGGTTCTCCATGTTCTGATTATCGTATTAAAGTGGTCTTGTAAAGTAAAGATCATAAACGGAACATAGAATAATAAAAGTAACCAAGTTTGATTAATACCAATTCCCAGTTGAGCATGCTAAGCAATAGCTACCACAAGATTAATTTAATAAACCCGGTATCAAGGTAAAGGTAGCAAAAGTCTAGGCATAATCCTTAATAGGTTCCCATCAAATTAATGCAAGCATAAAAGTAAATACAGTGGATTTAAATGCATGTTATGTAGGACAAGCGGGTATGCATCAAGGAATACTTGCCTTCAACAAAGCCTTGCTGCTCAAACTCTTGCACGACTTGATCTTCAAATCCCTCGAACGAAACGCTCTCTACGGTCCACAATCATCACATACAAGCATACAATAAGAATAAATAAGAAACAGTCACCAAACAGATCAAACAGATCTAAACAGTAGCATAAAACTAATCTATGCTTCGAGACGAACGCATGGACATAAAGAACGCTAAAATCAGAGCTAAAACGACTAAGTTATGGCTTAGGGAAGGTGTACGGACTAATCTGTAAAGATTTGAAAAGATTCTGGGCTAAAATAAAGAAAAAAGGACTAAACTGCAAGGAAACTTCTAAGGTGGAAGGGTATATCTGTGAATCCCGGAAAACTTGGGGGGTTTTCCGTAAAACTTCTAGGGCCGGCGGTGGGGTTGACCTGGTTGACCGGTCGGGTTGATTTAGATCCATCGGATGTGGATCTAACGGCTGTGGTCAACGCGGGGCGGCTGGCTTAGATCTGGCCATTAGATCTCGATCCGGCGGCCACGGATGCGTGCGCGCGGCCGGCGGCGGGGCAAAGCCGGCGGTGAGCGGCCGCGGCGGCGCGAGGGCGGCGGAGCTCGTCGGCGGGACCCCAATCTAGGGTTTCCGGCCACGGATGGGGACGTGGAGGGCATCCACGGGATGCGCGCGGGCCGGCGAGGGCCGGTAGGGGCGGCGGCGACGCGGAGGGGCGGCGAGGTGACCGGTCGATGCGGCAGCGCGGGTTCGGTGCGGCGGTGAACTCCGGCGAGGTCTTTACGGCGTCGCGGGCGCACGGGATCAAATCCAACTACATGGGACGGCTCCCTACCTTCTTGCGCAGCTCCGAGAGTACTCCTTGTCGACGAAGCGGCGACGATGGCGAGAACCCGAAGGCGGCGGCGCTAGGGTTTCGGTGAGGGCACGGCGCAAGAGGCGGCGGGCGGCGGGCGTCTTGGGTAGGCGATCCGGGGGGCGGCGGACGGCTTAAATAGCCCGGCGGGGCTCCTTGGCGTGCGGGTCACGCGGAGGCGGCGTGTGGAGCACGGACTCCGCGGCGGCGGCGGAGTCGGACTCGGGGGCGAGTCCCGCCGGGGCACGGAGGTCGGGGGATGGCGGTGGGGTCCACCTCGTCATAGGGCGCGCGAGGGGGAGGCGGCGAGGCGGGGCGGCGGCGGCGGTTCGGGCGGGCCAAAAGGCCGTGCTCGGGCCGGCGCACGCGAGCCGGCGGGGCCGGGCCGGGCCGTTGCAAGCGGGCCGCGCGGGTTGCTAGGAGGGTTGGGCTGAAAACGAAGAAGGAATAGGGTAGGGAGGAAAGAAGGTTTAGGGATTTTTAGGAAATGTTTCAAACAATAGAATTCAAATCTGAATTTGAATTCCAGCAACCAAAAACAATGCGCCAGCATGAATGCCACAATTAACTCCTATATTTCATTGACTTTATTTTAGAAAAGTTTTAAATGCCTAAAAGAAAATAAAGCAAACCTTATATTCCTTAAGAAAATAAATGTTTTCTAGCAAATTTTAATAAAGCCAAATTTTTAGTAAAATTAGGGTGTTACAGCCACCGTGCACCGGCTCGATCGTCCATGACTTCGTCTTGCTCGTCTCGCCACCATGTGGCCCGCACCTAGTCCCGCCGTCCACCGGGTCCCTCGAACCGAGCCTACTTGTCTCTCCATCTCCCGGAGGCCCCTCAAGGTTGAAGACCTTTCGCGCCCGTTCTTCACCTGCAACAACACGAACTAGGCCGCGGCCTATACCCGCGCACCGAGCCAAGAGTCGGTCCAACACCCGTTGTCAATCACTCATCACCGAGGAGCGGTCATCCATCGACCACCGGACGCTCCCCGGTCCTCAATCTCCCCCTTGATGAGTGCATTGACAACACACAACGCGAAATGAAATTCAGAGAAAGAAAGAAAGAAAGAAGAAAGAAAAACAAAGAAGCTCAACTCATGACCAAAACCAAAGAAAGGCAAAGAAAGGTCACAAGCCGAGCAAAGCACAAACTCCACACTGAAAACAGCAAGAAAGCTCCCCCTGAACAAATGCAAGCTCCCCCTGAACATGTGGATGCAAACTTCCAAATTTTAGCTCACCTCTTCTGAATTTGCATTAAGCTCACCTCTTCTCCCCCTTGTTGACAATGTATGAATCAAGGTGAAAATGCAGTAATGTAAAACAAAGCATATAAACATCTACATGAGCTTCTCAAATAGGCCAAATCTAGTGTCAAAGGCTAGAAATGAGACAAAGAGCACATATATGGATCATAACATAGTCAAAGCATTGCCACAAGTAATATATGGAAATATAGGCATGTGACAAAGCAAATTTTTAGATTTAAGCAGTTTTATCAAAAGATGGCTCACTTCAAATGTAAAAGCCTATCCATGTCATATTCGAGCCAAAAACATGCATACCATCCAGAGATCATACAAGGATATCCAATTCTCAACAAAGGATCATTGCAAACACCCATAAAGCAAAGCATGTCATGTTAAAGCTCATGAGCCATGTGTCCACTTCGGGGAGACTTCTCCACTGGTGAACATCATGCAACATGTTTTGCACCCATGTGTGAAAGATAAGACATTTTAAGCATAAACATGATGGATGGAGCATTTTTCAAGCATACACACTTCTTGTCAAGATTAATTCATTTCATGGTACATGAAGTGCCTTTGCGGCAAAAAGAAGTTTATGCTCCCCCATGAATGCAACATAGGCTAAACATTCACAATGATATTTGGCCTTTGGCCCAAATGCAAGAAAAAGACATCCAAGCACAATCTAAGCACATTTAGACCAAAACGTGACATGGATACCCTACTACACATGAGTGGAGCACATTTCATCGAATTTAGTCAAGATTAGCATTTGATTCAAAAAGGGCTATCTCACAACACATACATCTCAAATATTCCAAGAGCATAGACTCACATAGTCATTTCTCCACACACATGACCAATATCTCACAAGTAGCCAAAGAGACTCAAATAAGGCATATGAAAGAAGCTTATCATCCTAAAAATGCAATATGATACAAATGCAACATGATATATAACAAGATGGCTATCCTACCATGGTTTATACATCAAGCAAAGCATGTATATACATCAAAGTAAACATGATATGATACATATGGTACAAAAGGAAATCCCCCAAGAATCAACTAGAAAGGGCAACAAACCCCAAGTTCCCCCCGCAAACGCACAAATGTAGCTTGGTCGAGAGGCTTTGTGAAAATGTCTGCAAGCTGATCTTGGGTTGGGACATGACTCAACACAATGGTCCCTTTCTCCACATTGTCTCTCAAGAAATGGTACCTCACCTCTATGTGTTTGGTTCTGGAGTGAAGCACTGGTTTTTCGCTACGCTTATGGCACTGGTGCTATCACAAAGAAGTGGGATCTGGGTGCACTCCTCACCAAAGTCTCTCAAAGTGTATGAGATCCACAACAGCTGGGAACAACAACTCGCGGCTGCAACATACTCTACCTCGGTGGTAGACTGAGCTATACTAGACTGCTTACGGGAAGACCACGAAACCAAAGAGGACCCAAGAAACTGACAAGAACCAGAAGTAGACTTCCTCTCGACTCGACAACTAGCAAAATCCGCATCAGAAAAACCATGAAGAGAAAGAGTCGAGGAGGAAGAATACCAAAGGCCAAGACCATGGGTAGACTGTAGGTACCTGAAGATCCTCTTGACGGCCTGTCGATGTGTTGTCCCCGGCGAAGCCTGAAAACGAGCGCACAGACACACACTGAACTGTATGTCTGGCCTCGTCGCCGTCAAGTAGAGGAGGGAGCCGATCACGCTCCTGTACTCCCGCTGGTCCACTGGTTCTCTGTCCTCGTCCGCATCCAAAGTAGTCGTACTCCCCATGGGTGTCGACATAGGCTTCACATCTTGCATTTGGAACTTCCTCAGCATGTCTTTCGTGTACTTGGTCTGATGTACAAATGTTCCGTCCTTCACTTTCTTGATCTACAACCCGAGAAAGTACTGCAACTCGCCCATCATGCTCATCTCGAATTCCCTGCTCATCTCATCTGCAAACTTGGCAACAAGGTTATGTGACGAGCCACCAAAGACAATATCATCCACGTATATCTGCACAACCAACAAGTCATTCCCATGTTTGAGGAGAAACAAAGTCCTATCCACGATACCCATCACAAACCCTCTGCTCAACAGAAAACCTCTCAATCTCCCATACCAAGCCCGGGGCACCTGTTTTAACCCATATAGAGCCCTTTTCAACCTGTACACCCTGTGTGGATACTTCTCACTCTCGAACCCTGGTGGCTGCTTCACATACACCTCCTCCTCTATGACCCCATTCAGAAAAGCACTCTTCACATCCATTTGAAACAACTTGAACCCTTTAGCCACGGCAAAGGCTAGAAGGATTCGAATTGCCTCAAGACGGGCCACAGGAGCAAAGGTCTCCTCATAGTCGATCCCCTCCTTCTGACTATAACCCTGAGCAACAAGTCTGGACTTGTTCCTCACAACCATCCCATTCACACCCTCTCTGTTCTTCCAAACCCATTTGGTTCCTATAGGATGGCAATTTGGAGGTAGTTCAACTAACTCCCACACTTGGTTCCTCTCAAAGTTTTCCAACTCCTCATGCATAGAATTGACCCAGTTTGCATCAGATAAAGTGTGTCCAATGTCCTTGGGCTCAAAGGTGGCAACAAATGCAGCATGAGCGAAATGAGAGGAATTTCTGGATCTTGACCGCGTAGTACGTTCGTCGATGTCCCCAATGATCTTCGATAGGGGATGCACTTCTTGAATCCACCGGGGAGCCTCACGCCTTGAGACTACCTCCCCCTCAACTTCAGCTTCTCTCGCCTGGTCCTCTTGTCGCACCGTCGTTGTCCATGATGTAGACGGTCCACCCTCCGTAGTGGTCGTAGGGGAAGTAGTGGGTACACATTCAGCTTCAGGCGCATGGTTCTCTCCATCATCATCTCCAGCTTCATCCTTCTCCTCTTCAAAGAGGTCCTCGGCCATCTCTTCATCACCTGCCCATTCAAAGCCAAGAGAGGTACATGGCATTGTCTCGTCGAAGGTTACCTCGCAAGTCTCCATGATTCTGTTAGTCTCAAGGTTAAGCACCCTATAGGCTTTAGAATGGTTAGCATATCCAAAGAAAATCCCATCACTAGACCTAGCCTCAAACTTGTCGAGTTTTCCCTTCTTAAGAATAAAGCATTTGCAACCAAAGACTCGAAAATGACTCACCTTGGGTGCCCGACCATGCATAAGCTCATAACAGGTCTTCCTCTTGAAAGCTCGCAATAAAATCCTGTTGGAGACATGACAAGTCGTATTGACCGCCTCAGCCCAATATCTCCTAGGAGTCCTGTGCTCATCAAGCATCGTCCTAGCCATCTCACAAAGAGTCCGATTTTTCCTTTCCACAACTCCATTTTGAGGGGGCACGTAAGGGGTCGAATACTGATGTTCAAGACCTAGATCACGACAAAAGGCATCAAAACGAGAGTTCTTGAACTCTGAGCCATTATCACTGCGGATAGCTCGAATAGCATTCCCATGCCTCTCGTTTTTCAACCTCACGATTAGATCTCGAACAAAGCCAAAAGTCTCACTCTTGTCTTCTAAGAAAAACACCTAGGCATAGCGAGAGTAATCGTCCACCACAACAAGGACATACCACTTCCCACCCACCGAGCGAACTCAAGCTGGCCCAACAAGGTCCATATGCAACAGCTCTGTCAGATGCTCGGTCATGACATCGGTTAGGGGTGGATGGGGAGTGGCTACCATCTTGCCATGCCTACACGGAGCACAAACCAAATCCTTCTCAAACTTCAACCTCGGCAATCCTCGGACAAGGTCAAGACCACTCAAGCAGGAAACCAAATCAAAGCTCAAGTGACCCAACCGCCTATGCCATTTCCACAAATCAGAAGAAGGACTGGCCATGAAACAGCGAGCAAGACCCAAAGAACGAGAGAAATCAGCCCTGAAAATCTAACCCTCGGGGATGATCATTGTTGACGGTGAATTTCTGTCAACCTAGAGTACTTGTTATACATTGGTTTCGATTATGATTTGCAACTAACCGGCCACTAGGCATACTAATGATATAACAAGTTCACACTTGCATGTCGATTTTGGAGTTTGTTGTTTACGCAAGAAATCTACGCTAAAGAGGAGACTTTCGAGATAAGTTCACCAAGCACTTTGGAAGAAGATCATGAAGCCCGACAAGAGTCAAGACACGCGATGAACATGACTCCAAATGACCCAAGGACCAAAGCGTCAACGTGCAAGTCTTCAGGGACTCAACCAAAAAACAGCGAAGCTTGCATAGCAAGAATTCAAGCCTTAACCGTGAAGGAAACGACGTCAAAGGCCCACATGCAAGTGCACACGAATAAGGGATCACGCGAGAAGCAACCGGGGAGGAAACCGGGCCGAACCAGCCGAAGTGGGCTCGGGCCGGCCGGCTCGGGCCGACCGGCCCAGCCCACTCTGGGGTCGGTTCGGTGCCCCCTTTGCCCTAGGTGTTCGTCTATTTATTGCCTCCGCCGCCGTCGACCAACACATCGAACAAATCATCCTACCAACGCCAATCACCAGAAAACCGCCGCCGCAAGATGAGGGAGAGAGTTCGATGAGCTCGTCGCAAGGATCAACGCCGGCGGAGAAAAGGAAGCAAGAGGAGGGCTCCAAGCCGCTAGCCTAGGGGTGTTCCCAAGCTCCATCGCCGCCATCTTCATCGACGACGTTCTCCGGAGTCTCCATCACCCCTATGTGCTTCAATCTGTGTAAGATGATGGGGTAATGTCTCCGTTCATCCCTAGGATTAGATGGATACATGCTATGTGATCACTACTTGATTCGTGGTTTCAATCTATTGTTTTCATGTTGATGATGCTTTGATGATTAAGGTAGGCCACCGTGTTTTTCGGGCGTATGATATCCGCTACTCCCATAGATTCCATCAACATACCGTGTCCATCAAAGGTCTAGTCACGAATACCTTCGCGTAGTGACAGTACGAGAGGAGGGAAAGAGCGAAACCGTCGTCACAACCCCCGGTAGATTGGTTTACCACTTTCGTGTAGTAGATGCATACCATGTTATCCTAGATCCTAGGGAGGAAACGCTTATCTTTCTTAATCACTCTCTTGTGTTCACCCCTTTATCATCTAGTTTAACCCCAGATTTGTTTGATCAACTTAACTTAGATTAACTTAGGTTAGATTGTCTTTACTTTTAGATTAATACTCTCTTTCAAAGGTTTTCCATTCAACTAGATTAGTACTTGGTTAAGCGCTAGCAATCCCCTTGCTCCGCGGATTGACAAGAACCTTGGGAATCCCGTGGTGAAAAAGGTGTAGGTCCGTACGCTTGCGGATCGTAGGTGGATACGAGTTTTATCCGTCAACAAGCCCCTTTTTCTGGCGCCGTTGCCGGGGAGCAAGCCGCTTGCTACGTTTAATCTAGTATTAATTTTGTTGATTACTAACACCTAACCCTTATTTTCTAAAAAAAGAAAAAAAAATCTTTTTTGTTTTTCTTTCTACTTTTCTTGTGCCTAGATGGATTTGTTCACCTCACCATTGGAAGACGAAGAGATGTCGCTAAGGGAGCTAGCAATGCCGTCAATGGAAGACATTGAGATGCAAAAATCAGATTTGACGTTTGCTACAACCCACTATGAAGTGAAGCCTGGAATCATCAAGTTAGTGGCGACAAAACCATTTAGAGGATTAGAGGATGACAACCCATATAGACACATTAAGGAATTCACGATGATATGCAACACAGTGCAACAAAAAGGAGTTCCGGCCGCTTGGTTCAAGTGGAATCTTTTTCCGTTCTCTCTCGAAGATGAAGCGCGAAGATGGTACACACTTGCATCCGTTGAAGCAAAAGGAAATTGGGATGAGCTAGTGAAGAAGTTTATTTTGAAGTTCTTTCCCATAAGCAAGGTTCAAGACTTAAGGAGGCAAGTGCTCAATTTCAAGCAAGGAGAGGATGAAGGAATTGATGAAGCATGGGACCGATTTAATGAACTACTTGAGCGAGGCCCGAACTTGGGATTTTCCGGTGACTTGATGTTGCATACCTTTTATTTTTCACTAACCCCTAACTCGTCTCGTTTTGTAAGCATGTGTGCGGGCGGTGATATAATGGATAAAACAATTAGTGAAGCCGCACAAATCTTACAAAGGATAAGCAATGGACAAAGAACACTACGAGATTGGCAAAGATGTTGTCGAGAGGAGCAAAATGACAAAAGCAAGCCCAAGGTTCTTGCTGAAATTTCTGAAAAAGATGAACCGAAGGTCAAGGAAGATGAACCGACCATACAAGAAAGTGAAGATCCACTTCCCAAGGTAAGAGAAGTCATTTAGGATGTTAAAAATGTTGAAACTAACATTAATGTAGGCCGAAGTATGTGGAATGCTATACCATTGGCGGAGTTCAAGCAATCCGGTTGGGTTCAAGTTGATTTCGCCCCACTAATCAACTACCGAAGGAAGGAGGAACGCCGACACGTTGCCAAACTAGTCGAAGATATATTTGATCAAGAGATGAGTGGAGAGTCGATCCAAAAGATGTTTGAAGAAGAAAGAGAAGAAGGAGATGAAGGATGGATCGACCGGTTTGACAACTCAAAGATTTATGATGAAGGAAGAGAAGAGTGCAACCGTGATGAGCCTAGTGACTCAAAGGATAAATGGGAGGAGATAGGACTCAAGCTAGATGATAGCTTGTATGCTATTGAAGCCTACACACTAGCAAATCAAGACATGGAAGTACTCAAGGATGAAGGAAAGAGTGAATCAACAATGAGCAATCTTGACGACATGTGGTACATGGAAGATAAAGAAAGCAACATACAAGTCTTTGAAGATGAAGATCTGGTTGATAAAGAAGACTTCAAAGAAGAGATGAATGCGTACATAGTTGAAGGATTATATGTTCCACATGATGAGTTGAAGAAATTGCAAGATGGTGATGAAGAGGCAACTACACTTGTTGAGATCGATTTGCCTTCAACACCGCTCGATGAACCAAATATGACTCTTGTTGAAAAGGCTCTAAGGCCAAGGTACGTGCTGAAATCTCAAGATATTATTGGTATTGATGTTGATAAATTCAAATACTCATGCTCAACCAATAGTATGAATGATAGTTTAATGTCTATGCCTTGATCCAATAGTGATCATGTTGATAGGCTAGATTTTCTTGAGAATGAAAAAGAGGAAACATTTATTTTTGATCCAATTAATCTCACACCTAAAGAACCTTTGCCTAATGATAAGCTAAGTGCTATGCATGAGACATATGCTTCTTTTATTTACACCTTGACTTGTTGCTACAATTCACATGTGGTGTTAATTATGGACGCGTATGTTTACAATAAGTTTTGTAAATCTCGATCATGCTTTGCGCTTGGTCAAGCTAATGACCTTAAAGAATCATATGTCGGGAAAGGCCCGATTTTCGCTAACCATGTAGACAAGGCTTGAATAATTAAAAAAGAAGTCATGCCTAAAAGAGTTGCAAGATAAATCATCAACCTCTCTGAATCCCGCGATGGATGCTGCTGTCTTCATCAATTTGAGAGCTTGTTCAGAGGTGTACAAATGAAGAAAATGAGATATCCAGAAGCTCCATCAAGTTACCATTCCAACGCATCAAGAACCAACAAGTTTGAAGACCCATGCAAGGAGTTATGGAGAAAACATTGAGCGTTGCGCGTTCTGTAATTTCAGGACAGATTTCATCGCCGAAGTAAAACGGACGTAACTCTCTTGTCCGGAGTCCGATTTGAGAAAATAAAGACTCGTTGGAAAGGAAATTTTGTGCACTGTGCAATGGAGTAGAGCTTGAGTATACTTTCTGTTCTGAACATTAAAAAAATTCATGGAGTGCAGGCAGCACCGAAGGATGATAAAGAAGGAGATAATGATGAAACAAAAGGATGCTTTGGGCAAGTCTTCTATAAGTGATCAACCACAACATTAAAGTAAATTAAAGCTGCATTGGTACCTTTTCTTCTTGCATGAAGGGCCATGGCTATGCAACGAAAAGAAGGTATGTGAGAAAGTCGAGCTTTATGACTTTAAACGAAGCGCTTTTCGGGAGGCAACCCGTTTCTTTATATTTTTACTACTTTCTTAGAGAGAATAAAGAATGGCACCATCTTATGATGATCAACTTGTGGTTATTAATCTAAGTTTAGATTTCCTTTTTAGAACCACCATCATGTTCATGCTCATATTTATTTATTTGCATGCATTGCATTTTGTTGTCCTCGTGATGTTTCTTTGTGTATACATGTTTTGCACATAGTTGGCTTGGTTGTTTTATATACTTAATGATGTATGCTTCAGTTTCCATGTTAATGCTTCATAGGGCCCTATGGGTATTCTCCTTTTGTGATCTTGTGTAAACGTGGTGTTTAAACATGATTGCGGACCATCATCGTTAAGTTCGATAAACCTAGCTGGCTTTTCACATGTTTTCATGTTGCTTTGGTTAGTTTATAAGCTTTGCAATGCGCTTAATTTTTATTGTGCTATAAGAGTTATTGATTTATGGATAGACATGGTGTTTTAACCCTAGATATATAAACCTTTATGGCTATGGAGAAATTCAGCAACCTAGTTGTAAACATGGTGTTTAGAACTAGGTGAAAACATTGTCTTGTTTATATGCTTTCCTATCATGTGCATACACACCTTGCACCACGTACACTCATTAGGTTTTTATTCCTCATTAAACTAATTATGCCACAAGTTAAGAATCTTAGGAGACATTGTTGGATTATTGGCAATTCTATCTACTCCCAACCGTCACCCTGGGGGTAGAATGTGCTTAAAACGTCTTACAGGCAAGAAAAAAACTCTCACTACAAGGAAATTGAAGGATGGCTAAGAAGTGCTTTGTCTTCTTCTTCCATGACTAGAAAAATGCTAAGCATGGGGGAGACCCTGAATCTTCAACACGGAAGTGCAACATGACGTTCTAGAAGATAGAATGA
Source organism: Cenchrus americanus (assembly GCA_947561735.1). Lineage (NCBI taxonomy): Eukaryota > Viridiplantae > Streptophyta > Magnoliopsida > Poales > Poaceae > Cenchrus > Cenchrus americanus. The sequence continues at coordinate 203,569,517 of OX387240.1, forward strand.
TCAAGATAGTTAACATCACCGGATCAATGCGCAAGAAGCTATCGATCTCATCAAAATTCTGCATGGTCTTGAAGGGAAAACACTAGATATTTTTGGATATTTCGAAGCCAGATGAAGTTACGATTCCAACAAATCAAGAATCAAGACAATCGGAGGTTCCTACAAGCGGTTATGCCCGAATCACCGAGTGCAACACGTCCTAAAATCAGTTTTGGACAGCATGCAACGCTGAAGTAAAATGGACATAGCTCCTTTGTTTGAACTCCGTTTTCGATGAATGACCACACGTTGGAAAGGTAATTTCATAAACTATTCAATAGAGCTATATTTCGATATATTTTCTGTTCTGTACAGAGGGGGAAATCCATGAAAAAGAGACAGCAAGGAGATGATGAGAACAAGAAAGAGGAGATGGTGATGACAACATTGAAGAGAAGGGTGACCAATGACTCCATTAAGCATACAAGATCAAATTCATAAGTTTAGGAGCATTAATAAATCAAGACAAAAGCAAAAGCCACATCGATACATGGAGATGTTGGAAGAAGGCAACAAAGGATGGTAACATCTCCATGGACCTTCTCTTTTCCAAACACAAATGCTTGTAAGTATGCCTTCAACCTCAACTAGGTGCAACCTTTTGTTTTTCTCTTCAAACAATAACATGGCTACTAGGAGGACAACCTAGGTTTCTTTTTACTTTCAATAGATAAGCATGACCATGTGTTCACCTCGATGTTCTATATTGCCTATGCTTACGGAAAGATGATGAAAGTTGTCGCTTTGTTTTACCTACATGAAGTTATACATGTCTTGGCTAATTGCTCTCTATAATATGATCTGAAATTAATTTAAATACCGGCTCTTTTATTTGTGGAGGTGAAATGACTATGCTCTAGACCCACATACATATCTTTGCTCTTTGATTGAAGTTTATGGATAGCCGGATAACTTGTTGTTTTTATGAAAACATAACTTTTATGCTACCTACATATTTGTGATGCTCTTGCAAAGTTCTACCTACCAAAGCCATATACATATATCTTTTATGATAACAAAACCCGTAGATTGCAAACATATGTTTTGATGAGTTCGATTAGGATTGATTTCTATGGTTCGAGACTAAGAAGCTGGTCATTCCTTAGTGTAACTTTTCATGCTAGCCTTTTTGTCCATGCATTGTGGGTTTTCACATCGAAAATTTCACAAACTTCGCTGGGCATCCTCCATAAACCAAAAACATCTTTTTGTGAACACCTCCTTGTCCACAACCCAATTTGAGTATGGAGTAAATTATGGAGTTTATACTTACTTTAGCAGTCATTTCCCCTCTCTTTTATGCTCGAGGACGAGCATCGTTCAAGCATGGGGGAGGAGTCATTCTCTGACACAAATGCTATGTAAGTATTATGTTGCAAAAAGTTTTGAGGAGCAAAAGAAAAAAGAAGAAAAAAAAGAAGAAGAAAAATGAAAGAAGAAAAAAATTATTATGATGAGAAGAAAAGAAAAGTAAGGAAAAAAAGGAAGAATAATGAAAAAAGAGAAAGAAAGAAAGAGAGATAAATGAGATGGAAATAGAATAAAAGTAAAAAAATAATAAAGATGCTCCTCGGATCTTTTTGCTTCATAAGTTCTCAAGTGCCTTGATGACAAATCCACACTCAAATCTTCCAACCATGTGCAATCCGATAACGAGGACTTCACTCGTGCCTCGGGATCATCCATTTGCCACTTGCACATTTCCACTTATCTAAATGTGTGTGTTTCATCCCTCTCTCTTTCCAACATTTATTTTCCATGGCCTTTTTGACAAGTCTCGGTAATTCCAATAGACCTCTCTCTTAATTTGACAATATTTCGGATGTATGTTTTGCTCGGATTGTTTTTAACCTTCCAAGCTCCACATAAGCCTTTCACTATCACATATGAGTAGAGTAGGTTGAAAATAATCTAGTATAGGCTTGAGTGACTTGATGAGATGAGTGTTTCCATGAGCTTTTGCAAGAGATTTTCACTTATGTTGGAAATGCATCTTTTTGAAAATCTTCCATGTGACAAGGTAATGGTTTGAAGTTCACTTAAGTTTGAGAGCATTGTGTTAAATGTGGCTTGTTCTTAATTGTTAGTCTATCTTCCATAATGAAAAAGAAGCCGGTCACAACTTGAACTTTAAAAATAAATTCTTAAGAGAGCAATTTGTCTCGTCATGAATGACTAAGTGCAGGGTTAACATTGGAAGGCAACGCTGATTTCCCTTTTAAGCGAGGACCACTTACTCGAGGACGAGCAAGGTTTAAGCATGGGGGAGATGTTGACGGTGAATTTCCGTCAACCTAGAGTACTTGTTATACATTGGTTTCGATTATGATTTGCAACTAACCGGCCACTAGGCATACTAATGATATAACAAGTTCACACTTGCATGTCAATTTTGGAGTATGTTGTTTACGCAGGAAATCTACGCTAAAGAGGAGACTTTCGAGATAAGTTCACCAAGCACTTTGGAAGAAGATCATGAAGCCCGACAAGAGTCAAGACACGCGATGAACATGACTCCAAATGACCCAAGGACTGAAGCGTCAACGTGCAAGTCTTCAGGGACTCAACCAGAAAACAGCGAAGCTTGCATAGCAAGGATTCAAGCCTTAACCGTGAAGGAAACGACGTCAAAGGCCCACATGCAAGTGCACACGAATAAGGGATCACGCGAGAAGCAACCGGGGAGGAAACCGGGGCCGAACCGGCCGAAGTGGGCTCCGGGCCGGCCGGCCTGGGCCGACCGGCCCAGCCCACTCCGGGGTCGGTTCGGTGCCCCCTTTGCCCTAGGTGTTCGTCTATTTATTGCCTCCGCCGCCGTCGACCGACACATCGAACAAATCATCCTACCAACGCCAATCACCAGAAAACCGCCGCCACAAGATGAGGGAGAGAGTTAGATGAGCTCGTCGCAAGGATCAACGCCGGCGGAGAGAAGGAAGCAAGAGGAGGGCTCCAAGCCGCTGGCCTAGGGGTGTTCCCAAGCTCCATCGCCGCCATCTTCATCGACGACGTTCTCCGGAGTCTCCATCACCCCTATGTGCTTCAATCCGTGTAAGATGATGGGGTAATGTCTCCGTTCATCCCTAAGATTAGATGGATACATGCTATGTGATCGCTACTTGATTCGTGGTTTCAATCTATTGTTTTCATGTTGATGATGCTTTGATGATTAAGGTAGGCCACCGTGTTTTTCGGGCGTATGATATCCGCTACTCCCATAGATTCCATCAACATACCGTGTCCATCATAGGTCTAGTCACGAATACCTTCTCGTAGTGACAGTACGAGAGGAGGGAAAGGGCGAAACCGTGGTCACAACCCCCGGTAGATTGGTTTACCGCTTTCGTGTAGTAGATGCATACCATGTTATCCTAGATCCTAGGGAGGGAACGCTTATCTTTCTTAATCACTCTCTTGTGTTCACCCCTTTATCATCTAGTTTAACCCTAGATTTGTTTGATCAACTTAACTTAGATTAACTTAGGTTAGATTGTCTTTACTTTTAGATTAATACTCTCTTTCAAAGGTTTTCCATTCAACTAGATTAGTACTTGGTTAAGCGCTAGCAATCCCCTTGCTCCGCGGATTGACAAGAACCTTGGGAATCCCGTGGTGAAAAAGGTGTAGGTCCGTACGCTTGCGGATCGTAGGTGGATACGAGTGTTATCCGTCAACAATCATACAAACAAGATCATCTCGAGAATCCAACAAACGAGACTTACCAGACTTGAAACGCACCTCAAATCCCTCATCAAGCAACTGAGAAACCAAGAGCAAATTGAAACCCAAAGACTTCACAAGAGCAACCCTCTTCAACGTTACCTTGTCACTCACATGCACAACACCCTCAGAAATCACCCTTCCTCGCCCATTGTCCCCAAATGTGATGTACATCTTTTCCTTCACTGGGGTGAGGCTGGAGAACCACTTCTTATCTCCGGTCATGTGTCGGGAACATCCGGAGTCGATCAACCAAATGTTCTCCAAGCCTCCCCGCACCGTAGTCGAAACAAGAACGAGAATGAGCCAACGACTGGACACTGGGGTTAGCACAAAGAAAGTTAAACCCGTGTCGAGCCATCTGCTCAAAAGAGGGGTTAGCAAACATCATTCCCTTGCCACCAAACTTCCCATGTCCCATGGAAGGAGTACGAGTACCACGAGGGGGAAAACGTGGTCCGTAGTTCCTCTGGAACAGAAAGCTGCGATCATCTCCCCTAAACCCGTATTGAGGACGAGTGGGGGGACGTCCAGCAAAACCACCACGAGCCCGACCAAACCTCTCACCAGCACGCACACCATCATCTCTCCTATCAAGCCTCTCACCACCACCTCTCTGTGGAAACCTACCACCCTGAGCTCCAACTCTACCAACACTCCTCACACTTCTCACACCCCGTGGAAGTGGCACTCTAGGCTCAGGAATACCATGAGACTGGCGATACCTATCCTGGTTTGCTTACTCCCTAGCAAGCCTCTCATCCCTCTTCCTCTTGTAGCAAAACTCTGCTAGGTGTCTCTCCTTGCCACAATACTCACATCTGAAGGGGATGGGTTTTGGTTTTGGCTCTGGCTTCTCTCTAGGTTTCTCACCCTTCTCACTCACAAACTTCACCGGTTTCTGGAAGTCATTTGTTTTAGGTGGGAATTTGGGTGGATCTTGGGTTCTGTCAAGTTTGTTGCAAAGGTGGTTGGGCTTTGGTGTGAAAGAGTTCTTGGGTGCTTTTGGAAGTGGGACTTGGATGTCTCCGATCACCTCAAACTCGGGGTTAGACTCAACACACTTCTCATACACACTCTCCCCACTGTTCTCTCCCACTTTCTCACCCAACTTCTCAAAACCCAAACCACGACCATCAGCTCTCTTGAACTCCTCAATCATGATTTTCAATTGAGGTTCCTGCCCAGACAACCAACCCAACACCTTCCTCAAGTAATCATTCTCCTCATAGATGACATCCAAGCGGGAAGTAAGTTCAAGATTGCGCAAAGTAACTTCATCACAGCTAGTGCATGCATTGACAACAGGAGATTTCAAAGAAGCTTCCAAAGTGCTAATGGTAGAACGAGCATCAACAAGCTTAGCATGCATAGTGGGACATGATTTACAAGCACCAAGCAAAGTGGGTCTAGCCTTAAGCTCATCATACTCAGTCCTAAGAGCATCTAGTTTAGCCAAAGTGAAAGCATTCTTCTCATTAAGCAACTTGATCTCATTCAACCATGCATCACACTCAGTGCATTCAACATCATCAGAAATAGTAGGAGCAAGTTTCAAAGAGTCATTCTCAAGTTTCAATTCAAGCAACTTAGACTCTAACTCTCCTACTTTCTCACTAGCATTCTCAAGTTGAGCCCTACGATCTTTTCTCATCTTCTTAGCATCTCTCAACACACTATCACGGTTGTCAATCAAGCCATTCAACCTAGTGATCTCAGCAAGCAAAGAGTCGGGGTCACGATTTACCTCATCCTCCGAGTCGGAGTCGTTGTCTTCCTTCTCGCTCTTCTTGCTCCTTGAGCTATGGGCCATGCCACAAAAGCCTTCAAGCGCCACACAGCTCAATCCACTGAGGTTCCGGCTTGCACTCTTCTTGCCCTTGCGCCTCCCGGCGTCTTCAACTTCACTGCTTGAGCTTGACTGCGCGTCACTTGCACCGGCCACCATGGCTCTTGCCTTGTCCTTCTTGTACCCGCCCTTGCTCGGTCGCCGCTTGTCCTTGTCCTTGCTCTTGGACTTGCTGAAGTGCTTGCACTTGGAAGAGTATTTGTCTTCACACCTCGGGTGCGCCTTGTACTCGCTCATCGTGTACTTGTTCTCCTCCGCTTCCGGGCACTCGGCGATGAAGTGTCCACGCTTGCCACACTTGTAGCATGTCCCCGAGCTCTGGCTTGCATTCCTCTGACTCTCATGTAGTCGATCGAACCTCCTTGAGAGTAAGGCCAGCTCCTCCTCGCCAAGCACATCAAACTCCTCATCTGGAATAGACATAACAGAAAACAAGGAAAACTGTCGACAGGAAGGGTTAGCTTTGCCCTTTGATCCGCCCACAAGAGCAAGACTATGGTCAGTCGAGCCCTCATGCTTGGATTGCAACTTCCTGTCAACCTCAGCCGACTTGAGCTTAGAAAAGAGGTCATCCAACTCAATAGTCAAGTATTGCCCGGACTCCTTCATGGCCTCAACCTTAGCACCCCAAACATTTGGGTCCAAGATATGCAAGAGCTTCAAAGCTTGATCATGCTCAGTGTAAGGAAAATCCTCAACATTGGCCTTCATGTTGTTCACGATGGCGGTGAACCTCTGAAACATCGCATCAATGTCCTCACCGGGAAGTTGAGTAAAGTTCTCATATTGCATCCGGTAAGAGACAAAGAGGCGAGCCTTCACATGGTTATCACCACCATGAGCAACCAACAACTTCTCCCAAATTTGCCAAGCAAGATTCAAATGGCGAACACGCTCAAACTCAGGATCACACAAACTTCTGACCAAGTGATCAACGGCTTTTGCATTTGCCTCATACTTGGCCTTAGCACCGGCATCGGTCACCATAAGAGTATGGATGTTGGCCGGAATAGCATAGGTCTTGTCAAGCACAATGAAATCCAACAACTTGCCATGAAGAAAGATCATCATACGAGCCGCCCACTTGTGGTAACCCTTCCCATCGAAGTGCGGTGGACCGCCCCGCTCAACGTACGCCATCTTAGGATTCAAGACTTGACAAAGTCACAAAGAATCCGGCACCAAGCTCTAATACCAATTGAAGGATCGGATGGCGACTAGAGAGGGGGGAGTGAATAGGAGCCAGTAAAAATTCTTCTCAAAGAACCCGGCCTATACCCTAGACAATTCCCGGTCACACACAAGCGATAGATCGAATCACACACCAACCGCCAAGACAACAAGGTTATGGATCAACCTCAAGTCTTAGGAATGATTCCTTGAAGCACACGCGGAAGCATGAAAGAAGGAGGAAGGAATCGAACCAAAGAACAAAGCACTCAGGCTCTAGCGGACCGTCCGGCCAGGAGGGGCAGACCGTCTGCACGGGCCACGCGGACCGTCCGGCCTGCTGCCGCGGACTGTTTGCACCCAAACCGCGGACCGTCCGGACCTGCACCGCGGACTGTCTGAAAAAGCAAACAGAACCTCCAGAGACGACCCCGAATAACGGACCGTTCGCGGGGAGCACGCGGACTGTCCACCAGGCACCCGCGGACTGTCCGCGCCGCTGCTGCGGACCGTCCGAAACCTTGCCCAACGAAAACTCAAAGCCACGACGGATCAAAGACAAAGGTGAGAAAGAACACGAAGAACTCGCGAAGAACACGCGCGTCGCGGACTGTCCGCCACCAGCTCGCGGACTGTCCGCGCCTTGCGGAAAGAGCTGAAACCAGCTCAACCTCGAAGGTCAACCTCTCCAATCCATCACCAGATCTCCCAAATGGTAGAAGCTGTTGAGACAAAAGTTTGGGGACATGATATGCGTCAACCAAGGATGCTATACCCCAAACATTTCGTCTCCTAACTCCCTAAATCATCGGGAATCATGGATCCTTTGAACACCACCAAAAGCTAGAGCTCCGAACGAAAATCCTTGAATCGAAGTGGTTTCCCGGCGATTGAGGGCACAAGATCAATCACAAAGATGCACTAGACATCCATCTATGTTTCCCTCAAAGAAATCCGGGGAGAAACCCACTCAAATCCGCGGAATCACACTGAGAACAAAGGCACCAAAAACAAGCACAAAAAAGACCACGAAAAACACAACGCCGAATCTTCTATACAAACCAGGAAAGATTCGCAAGGTCTAGCATGCCGCCCTAGCATCTATCCCTCTCAACAAATCTCTCATGAAGCTCTCATGCTAGCCTAGAGAAAATGGAGAAGAAAATAGTCCAAGAAAATGAGAAAGAGGAGGGGGGAATGAAACCCTAAGTCGCGGAGAGAGAGCCCCATCCACACACACTCATGGCTTATATATCGGCTCCCGCCGGTGTGGGAAATGACTCGGCGATACAACCCACGCAGGGGCATTTATGTAATGTTTGTGGGTCTTGCCATCGGACGGCCACGCCTTCGCCGCACCCCGCGTCCTCCCGACGCAAGCCATGCGATCCGGCCGTGTGTCCTCCGCTTCGAAGCTTCCCGACACGCCCGGATCCCCTCTCCGTCGTGTTAGGCCTTCGGACTTGGTTTTGAGGCCCAAACCAAGAAACCGTCCTCCGATGGTTTTGTGGGGAAACCACCAAACCCCGCGTGCTCGGCCCGGCCTCCCGCCAAGCCTCTTGACTCGGCCGCCACCGTGCACCAGCTCGATCGTCCATGACTTCGTCTTGCTCGTCTCGCCACCATGTGGCGCGCACCTAGTCCCGCCGTCCACCAGGTCCCTCGAACTGAGCCTACTTGTCTCTCCATCTCCCGGAGGCCCCTCAAGGCTGAAGACCTTTCACGCCCGTTCTTCACCTGCAACAACACGAACTAGGCCGCAATCTACACCTGCGCACTGAGCCAAGAGTCAGTCCAACACCCATTGTCAATCACTCATCACTGAGGAGCGGTCATCCATCGACCACCGGGACGCTCCTGGTCCTCAATATTCCTCGTACGGCTTCATCATCTTGTCGTCGTCGGAGGAGGAGAGGCTCTCTCATCTTGAGAAGAGGCTTGTGCCCAACGTCGAGTTCGACGACCAAGCACTCTTCACCTTGGGTTTCGGCACCAACATATACTACATGTTGGGGCACCTTGGATGGGTGCAATTCTCCAACGGAGTATCGGCGGACACCCACAAGGAGTTCGCCTCGGAAATCTTGATGACCATTGCACCTATCCTTGATGATGGAGTGCAAAGCTTATCATTCCGTTTGGAGGGAGTCCAACAAGTGGTTCCCTACGAGCATGTTAGGGAGCTACTTGGATTCCATAAGGGAGCTCCGGCGAAAGTTGACGTGCCACCCGACATGTTAGATGGATTTTGGAATTTAATCTCCGGAGAAGCCCACCAACAACGCAATTGCATCCACAACCCCATTATCCGGATATTTCACTCTTGGATGTGCAAGAGGGTATTGGGGAGGATGAGGGAGACGAAGGTGACCGACACGGAGTTGAATTAGCTCTACTCGGCCTTAATTGCCAAGCAGCCAATAGACCCCTCATACCTTATGATCAACCGTTGGTGTTGCGAGGCAACATCGGGGGCGAGACATATTGGTTTGGGGTGCTACCTCTCTATGTTGGCCTTCTCCCTACGGCCGGGGATCACAAGAAACCCCGACCATCTTTTGCGTGGTACCTCTCTCGGCATTGAACATTTGTGACAAGGCAAATACATTAGTGGAGATGAGAGAGGAGGTTTTCATTTGGCCATGGTGAACCTACCCCTCCCGGATGCAAGGCTTAGGCTTTTCATCGAAGGGAGGGAAGATTGGTTGGAAGAGGGACTCCTTGTCTCGGCAAGGAAAAACAAAAGAGGAAGAATCGTAGACGAGGGAACATCCTCCGCACAAGCGAGTGGTGCACAACCCAATGTGCCACCATTCAGCGTGATCCCTCCTCCGCCAAGTTATTACGGAGGGCCACAAGAGCAAGCATGAGGGGTGCACCGGTATCCCCACCAAATTATGTGGTGCCCAACGCAAACTTCGTGGAGCCCTACGCACAGTATCCCCAACCACAACAAAGCATGGCCATAATTGGAGGGTATGTTGCGAGAAATGCCCAAAACGTCGTAGCCATCCAAGCCAACGCGGCTCAACTTGGTGAGGGCAATGCAAATATTGCCTATGAGCTTGGACGCCTTCACCTAGTGGAGCAGAATCAATTCGTCGGAGGGAATGTCCAACCGTACTACGAGCAAGGGTATTACTATCAAGATCATCAACACCAACCACCGGTGGAGGACTAGGAAGATTAAGGAACTTTAGTTTTCTTTTCTTTTCTCTTTCTCTGTAATTTTCAGCTTTTGTTTGTGTGTGTTTGCGTAATATTTTCTGTTTTTATTTAAATTTCAGCAAGTGTGTTTGTTTATTTTCAGTTTGTATTTCAACTTGATTTCATCATTAATAAAGACACCACCTTGATTATATCATTAGAAAAGTTACAAAAATTTGTGTCATGATGATATATGATTATAATTGCCGCTTTGTTTATCTTTGTAATTGATTTATGCATGTTTAAGCTAGTGCTCTCTTAAAATACGAATCTGAATTTATTTAAATGCTAGCTTAATCTTTAGAGGAGGTTATGGTTAAAATAAAGACCCATAGTGCTTTATGCGCTCTCAAGTTACGAATAGATTAAAGATGGTTTTTATGCTCAAAAATATTGCTAACCTTGTCACAAATATCACTTGTGTGTTGCTCAACCTATCTAGAGCCTAATATATATTTGAGTGCATAAACCTTAGTGTACAAGATTTATTTTTGAGTGAGTTATTGCAGGCAATGATTTCTCTGGCCCAAGACTAAGAAGCTGGTCATTCCGTTTTTGCGTATCAATCTTTTTGCTAGCCTTTTATCCGTGCCTTGTGTATCCCCGCATCGGAGATCTCACAAACCTCGCCGGATATCCACCCTTAAAACCAAATATCATCTTTTGTGTTTACCTCCTTGACCACAACCTATCATTGAGAATGGATCATCAATTCAAGGAAGATCGCAAGACGGTGCCAACATTGAAGAATTCAAGTATCTCTCCAAGGAAAAATATTTCCGGTACCTACCTTATTTATCGCCTCTTTGCTCGAGGACGAGCAATGTCTAAGCATGGGGGAGGAGGTAGGTACGATGCAAATTTTAGAGTTCAAAGGGGAGCAATTAAAAAAATTTAAAGGGGTGTAAATTAAAAAATCAAAACTCCAAGGTGAAAGTCTCGTGACAGAATGTATGACAAGAAAAAAATGAATGAATGAGAAGAAAGAAAGAAAGAAAGAAAGAAAAGAAGGAGAAATATGAGAAAGAAAAAAATATTAGTATGCGTAAAGTGAACTCCCCGGTTCTCTAAAGTGCATTAGGAAATTCAAGGCTTCAAGATTAAAAGATCCATTCTCATTCTCCAACCATGTGCAATCCGATAATGAGGACTTTCTTTGTGCCTCGGGATCACTCTTTGCCATTTGCACATGTCCACTCATCTCAAGTGTGTGTATTTTTCTCCTTCCCCTCCTTGATTTAACATTATTTTCCAATGACCTTTTTGACGAGTCTCGGTAAGACCATGAGAAGCTTGTCTTGTTTTGACAACACCTCATTTATAAAATCTTGTTAGGACTAAACTTTCCCAAAGCTCCATATAAAGCCTACCACACATATATGTTATGAGAGGGAAAGGAGTAGAATATATAGGCTTGAGAGACAAGTGAGATGAGAGTTCATGAGCAATATACAAGATGATTTAAATTTGTGAACTTGGTTTAGCTTTTCTTTATCTCATTCTTTATTTCAAAAATTCTGAGATCTATTTAAACTTTGTGAGCATGTTAATACTTGTGGGATAAGCTTAATAAGAATCTACCCACCGTAGAGATGAAGGCTAGTCCATTATGGACCTTTAACGAATTAAAATTTTGAGAGCATTATGTTTTCTCGTGTATGATCAAGTGCAAAGTTTAAACATTGTTTGGCAACGATGATATCCATCGAAGGCTTACTCGAGGACGAGCAAGGTTTAAGCATTGGGGAGATGTTGACGGTGAAAATCCGTCAACCTAGCCATGAGTTTACCTTCGGTGTTGGCATAAGTTGTATACCTTATCCATTGGTACTAACCCCCGTGGTATAACAAGTTCACGTGTGCATGTCGGTTTTGGAGTTTAGTGTTTATGCAGGATTTTAGCGTTGAATGCAAGACTTTCGGGATAAGTTCATCAAGCACCTTATGACAAGACCTTGAAGCCCCCGTACAAGTCATGCAATGAAGCAAACTTAACTCCAAGAAGCCAGGGACTTGATCCGAGAAGACGACAAACTCCGAGGACCTGACCAGAAAAGTGTTGAATCTTGCAAGACAAGGAGTTATGCCCAATTCGGAGAGAGAACCGACGACATGGACCTACATGCGAAGGGGGAAACATCCAGGAAGCAAGGGAACCGACGTAGAGCAAAGGAGGCCTCGGGCTAGGCCTGGATGGGCCCAGGCCGGCCGGCCCAGGCCGGTCGACCCAGCCCTGTCCAGGGCCCGTTTGCCCCCTCCTTTGCCCTAGCCGCCATTCGGGCTATTTATAGCCTACTGACCGAGAGCCACGCATCATCTAATTCGTCATCGGCCGCCGAGGAGCAGAGAAGAGAGGGACACCATCTCGGAGAGGAGAGGGTCGAGCTAGTTGACTAGGGTTTCCCTAGCCAACGTGGGAACCTTGCACGGAAGACCACGTCGGAGTTCCCGGAGCTAGAAGCAAGATCAAGGAACGATCCCGATGGTGATCTTGTGTATGTATCATTGTTATAGTTGAATTATCAAGTTGAATCTTTTCCTAGCGATCAAGTGTTTCCTCGGAGATTTCATTTTTTGATTGGCTTTGCTTATTCCAATTCTATTCTCGAGATAGATTACAAAGGGTGTTCTTGTAGCCGCGGTGGCTAGAGGTACACGCCGGATCTTCCGAAAGAATCTCGACTTGTCTTTTGACTCGCCCTAGACTCCCCGCATGAGTAGGGATACGTTGTGACAGAACGGGGGTTCCGAAAGGCGGATGTTTTCGGATTTGGACGGGAAACCACGATTTAAAGAGGCTTCTAATAAGATTCGATTTGCTACTTCTTCTCTTGCTTGGAACTTCAACAAAAGGCTTACCCCGATCTCTCTAGATCGGTTTATCTACCCAATCTTACTTTGTTATCTCCGGTCTTTAGTAGATTAGATTAGTTTCGTGTCTTTTACCAAGATGCATTAGGGTTTCTTTTACCGAAGATTGGAGTTACTTGGCTTTACTAGATCAACTTTTGCGTCACACATTTGTTCCACGGATTCGATACCTTGGGTTCACCACTCGAGGGAAGAAGGGTCCCTTGACTACGACGGGAGACTTGTCCGCTTGCAAGTCATAAACGAAATTCGATACAACTATTAACCGTCAACACATACTAGTAAGGACATGGTACCTAGGGATCATGCATCTAAGGTTCCATACAACTCCTGAACTTAAATGCACAAGCATCCATAGATATTGGTATAACAAATTTGAAAACTGGGTTATATGCACCGGGGTTTGCCTTCGTCAGCTAAGTTAGCCTGAGCACCCTCGGTGTCGTCTAGTACTTCCACGTATTGCAATGCAGCTTCCGCTTCTCCTTCCTCGGCTTCCGGGACGAGCGAGTAGTCACCGTCAAGAAGATCTACACGGAATGCAATGCAGGGTTCAGGTGATGTGATAGATTATCTAACTTATCCAACTCTTGTTGGACACATACACATTAACAAGAATTAATAATTAGTTTCCTTTTATGAAGGTTATTATTGATATGTGCTTTATTCCTTTAGTTTAACACTTTAATTAAGGTCCTTCTTTTTATTGCTATTTCATGTGAAGATTTAATAATTCCCCTCTCACTAGTAAAGGTGTGTACAAAGATACTCATTCATAATTTAATTCTTCAACAGCAAGGGTGTATTCTTAGCTCTTAATTAAGTTTGATACCACTTCTCAAAAAGGAAAAGAATTAGAAAGGCATTTTCCTAATTTAATCACAGCATTACCCCTTAAAGGCCTTCAAAGCTTTTATTAAACAATAAATCACTAAAAATTTAAAGAAGGGTTTCTTAAGCATCACAACATCTATACTGCACCACTGATCACTCATGCAAGGCTTGGAGAGCTAGAAGATTAATTACTTTGAAAATAACAAAGACTAGCTAGCAATTTAAGTTAAATGCTTACAAAAATAAATAAGCATCAAAATGCTCCAAACTTTCTCACACATTCTCTCTGGTCCTAAACCATCATAGAGAACCAGCATAAACACCTAGAACTATTACTTATTTTGCTTTATTGAATTACAAAGGTAAACATGCATATATTAAGAATAAATACTTCTGATCATCCAAAAATTGTGATTAACTCTCCAGAGGTGTATCTTGGCATAACAAGACAACATGCACAAGTTGAGCACAAAAACATAAATATTTTTAGCTACAAAAAATCATCTAGGCAGATTCTGCAAAAAAGGAAAATAATTCATATAAAAAGATTTACATCATAACTTTGTGCAATTTTTAGCACAGGAGCTAGACATAACATCACACACAACATATCCAAAAATTAGATACAGAGGACCTATGGATTTTGAGATATCACAGATCTAGGTTTTTCACATTTCTATTTTTCATGCCAAAAATATCAAGAAACAGCCTAGGTGAGTATAACAAAAGTTGTAGTGCTTTTCACCAGGGATTCAAAAAAAATTAGGTTTGCATTTTTATGATTTTTCTACGATTTTATAGGGAATTTACAAGATTCAGCAAAAACTGCAACACTATTTAAGACTCAGTTTTGCGAACAGGCCCCTGAAAAGAACTCAGACCCTGCAGTTGGGATCATGGGTGCAGGCAGCGGCGAGGATCACCGGAATCCGGCCGAGGGAGGGACGGAATCGGCCGGGGAAGGGTGGGGTAGTGCTCAGGGGCTCACCTACGAACGATTCCGGGGGTTGGACGGTCCGAAGGAGCAGCCGATGATGGTGCTCCGCGGCGTCGCCCGATGCCAGCTGCGGGAGCGCTTGTTCTGGCGAGGTGGAGGCACGGCCGTGGCTGAGGGCAGTTGGGTGAGCTTCGGTGGGGACCAAGGAAGGTGTGGGGCAGCTTGGGCGGGCGTGGAAGGGTGCACAGGAAGGAGCTCCGCAGTGGTGGCGGCTATGGCGGCCGGTGGCGAGCTCTGGGAGGCAGGGACGACGACACACCCGTGGTTGGCGCAAGGTCCTTAAATAGGTGGCTTCCGCTTGCTTCGTGACGAAGGGAATGACGGCATCTCGGCTGTGGTACGGCGGCAGCCTTGGTGGGCGCGCACGTACAGGGGAGGGCGGCGGTCCATGGTGGCGCGGCCGACCGGCGAGGGAAGACGCGGCACGTGGCATGTGGAAACTTTAAGGCGCTTCGGAGTGCTCCCATCCTCGGAAAGATGCGGCCTTGGGAAGGTGCGGGTTGGCCGGACGACGAGGCAGGCAGCGCGCGCGCGCGCGGTGCGCCGGCGCACTTGAGCACAGGCGGCGTCGCGGCCTGCCAGAAAGTGTCGGACTGGCAACGTTTGACTGAAATTAACTCGAGTTTTTGCAACTAAAGTGCACCAAGAGATGAATAGGAAAGTTGTAGATCTCACTACCCTCTACAACTTTTACAAAGGCTCTAGGGTGTTTTTCAACGGATTTGGCATAAATTGCAGCCAAACTTTGAATGCCGCTCTGTTTGAGTAAACAGGAGCTACTGGCAGTTGACCAAGTTTTTCACCTTTTTCCACTCAAAATTGGAAATGCCACTCTCCACGAAAGTTGTGTTCCTCGAAAAACTGGACAACTTTCATATTGGTAGATTTTGAAGTGTTTAGGTGAAATTTGGGGAACGCGGCAAAAGTTTCGGAAGACATTCACCGACGTCAAGGTTTTAGCGGGGTTTGACCGTGTTTTTGACCAAGGGTTGACCACAAGGGTCTGTCGACTTGGTCAAGGGGGTCAATAGGGTCTGTCGGCTCGGTTTTCGAGGTGATGGCCCAGGTTGACCTAGGTTTGACCAATGTCAGCCGGTTTGACTCGGCTGATTCGGCCATTAGCGCTAATGACGCTAATTAAAAACCTGGGGCGTCACAGCCTACCCCTCTTAAAAAGAATCTCGTCCCGAGATTCGAAATTCCAAGGACAAGATAGGGAAACCCTCTTAAAAAGAATCTCGTCCCGAGATTCGAAATTCCAAGGACAAGATAGGGAAATAGGGAAGTGGTCCTCTCGGACTTTCTGAAGTTACTCTGAGGGAGCAACATGATGGGATTATTGGGCAAAGAGTATAACCACCATCGGTTCAAAATTAGCCCATAAGAGTAGTCAAAGGCGATAGGTAATAAAAAGCTTTTGCACGAAGTTTACTTGCGGATGCAAGCGGAAAGTATGGAGAGATAAATTGGTACAGGATCTTCCGAACGATCTTGCTCACATGTTATTTAGTTTGCAACCTTAGGTGGCATTGTCGTGCCACTACGGTGCAATGCTTTTCAGCATTGGTGGGATGCACATGTTTATGGAGACACGCTGCATATGCTCATGTAGTATGGTGCTTATGATGCATGTTAGCACGACTCGGTTACCCACCAGATGAGTTAGTGATTGAGATAGTGTGTGTGGCGAGTCGCATTCTCACAACCAAGATACCTAGTGCGCTCCCAGTGGCAACACATGGCTGTAGTGCATATGACGCCCTAGGTTCCATCATGGCACCTTTAGTTATGGGATAACAACGTCACTAATCATAAAAGATAGAGTAGGAGATATTGAAACACTCTGTGCATATGCACATTAGTTCACCCAAGGTTCCCAAATGCACATGCTATGCAAATGCATGCTCAAGAAGGGACATATTTATTTATTTATTTTTCAAAAGGTTGTGAGCAAGACCATGAGGAATAAGATCATGATCAAGAAGGGACATATTTCTCGATATACACATGCATGAATGCTGAAATTTTGTGAGCATGGCTATCACAACATTATGAATCAATGTGGTGTTCAAGGTTTGCTCTATATCCCAAAGGAAGTTGACATAAAAATTTGAATTTTTGAGACCACTAGTTCTGAAATTCAGCAAGCAGAGACCTAAGGTTTTGGGCACAACTCCCAAACTAAAAATCTAGTGACCTTGAGATTTCTACAGGAGATAGATAGATACCTAAAGAGCATTTTTGGTATTCAAAGGTCGAATCAAATCATATTGAAAAAGGGTCTAATAGATCCATTTTCAGGGTGCTATTGCCCAGAAATTTTCAGCAGGACAGTGTTTCCCTAAAAAGATCATATCTCAAAGATTTAGAACCCTTTGACCATGAGATTTTGATAGAACAAATTAGTCCATATAAGAAACATTTTTGGTATAGATTTTCTAGGAAGATTCTGATTGGAACTATATTTAAAAATTCGAGCTTTCAGCCTAACTCAGGATTTTGACAGAATTTTCAGCATGACCTAGGTTTAGTGATTTGAGCATAGCTTCAGTTTTATTCATCCTAAAATCATGAAAAACTCATGGAAGAATCTTAACTAGCTGATAAGCAATTTTCCTACAGATCACTTAGTCAAAAAGTTTCTAGATCATTCTTAGAAAAATTAGGACAGCAACTAGACATACATTTGATCACATCACATAATTTACCAAACTAACATGAATGATCCTTAAGAATTATAAATTGACTTATAGATCACATATAAGGTGCATTAGGATCATTTTCAGTTTTGGTAGATTTTAACATGATGCAAGAGCGTCCTATACATCCTTACCAAGCATTTAAGCTTAAAATCGAAGTTAGTGTCGGTGGCAGGGCATATATAAACGTCTCTCCCTATAATAACTAGTCGGAAGCTATTCGTTTCTTAATTACCGTACCTAATAACCGTGGTTAGTGTACCTGCAGAAAATCACAGATATTCAAGACCTTTTGTGCCAGCACTCACAAAAGCGTCCACATTCATTACCGTTCACTATAGAAACGGTATCCATGCATAAAGCCGCTGCATGGACAGCGTCCTAGTTAAGACTCTGACGCGACGTGAGTGCCCATTGGAATAGGCCTCACTCATCCCTCACGGACTTTCCCGTGGTACCATCACGTATGGCAAAACGTGACGAGACTCAGACGCGACGTGACACCCATTGGAATAGGTCTCACTGGTCCCTCACAGGACTTCCCTGTGGTACCACCACGTATGGCAAAACGTGATGAACTAGTATGGTTGTGCATGAAAGTAAGTTTTGACAGGAATAAATGTGCTGGAAGTCAGACTAAATACACCATAATATATTAGCCACCTGAAAGAACCCGAAAATTCCCTCTAGGGCCTCTCGGACAAGATTAAACCTTAACGTCCTACTCTTTTAGCAAGATTATTAATCTTGGAAATTTTTTTCCAAAACAAGTTTGTTAAGGTATTTTAATTACTCTGGTGCATATAATCGCTCTGGTACCAGCTGTGACAGAACCGCCCAAAACAATTCCGTATTATCGCCTAAGCCTGTCCACATGGCCATTAAGCAATAATAAAGAACTATTTTGTCGCTTCCGCCGGGTAAAGCCCGGTAAATCACATACAACAGGATCGCTGATATGCGCTAAGCCCACATGAAGGCGGGACCAGAGTACAACATTACATCACATTAAAGTCCACAAGTTCAACATATTTACAAACCAGGTTTTTCGTCCATAAAAGTAAGCATGGTTCAGAGTTTAAAACAGCGGAAAGTAAACTACACGCATGATACACATAGGAGGCCATCCATGCATATCACTCCTCATCATCGTTCTCCCATTCAAGCTCCCAACCATCTGGGAGAGAACCGAGCCGGATGGGATTACCCAAAAAACAACAACAAAAGCAAGGCTGAGTATACTAATACTCAGCAAGACTTACCCGACAAAAGAAAAAGTACGACTAGACATGCAAGGCTTTTGGCTGTTGGGTTTGTTTGCCAAAAGCGACTAAGAGTGGATCCTTATTTTCAAGTTTTAGCTCATATTCTAGTATGTTAATTAGTCTAGGTGAGCACCTGTACTAAACAAGCATGTTGTGCAAACAATATTAACAGGTAACAATATTAATCCAAATGTTCCAGAAGTAAACATGGGGTAGCCAGTGGTCAAGCCGACTCAGATAACGGCGAGTGACCGACGATCGATCGATTTATATCCTTGCAAGGTAAACCCAAGATACACGGAAGAAGGTAGACCAAGTGCAGTGTCTACCCCAACCAGGCAGTTCCCAACATCCCACAGTTTGGGATCAAATGCTACAAACTCTGGTACACGGTTATCCGGAGGGTCTAACCCGACCAGTCCGGACTCACACACTATACCACGAGTAGCTAGCCCGGAGACACATCCCAAGCGGGTAGCTAGAAAGATCCCGCCCCGGTTCAGAAGGTACTAGGCTTACCGGTCCCATTCCCGACAAGTACTTGGTACGTTCAATAGCTTAGGACCAACACCATGCTACTCGGTCGAGACCGAACCCATTGCTCTTACCACATGAGCGAGTCAATTTAACCAACTTATGATTCCAACATAAGCATCCTATATCTCGCGAGCAATGAGTCATTACTCGACTTCTACAGTATCCTTAGAGCATGGCACTAGCGTTCCTAACATACTAGTAAAAGAGCATAGGAGTCCTAAGGATCATGCATCTAGGATTCAAAGCAACCCCTGAAACTTAAATGCACAAGGTAAAACATAAAGTGTTGAAAAGTAAAGGACATGATTTTCATTTATAAAATGGGTTAGATGAAACTGGTGCTTGCCTTCCTCAGACTCTACACCCAAACAAGTCTTTGGCTCTTCTGGACTTTGGTCCAGGTCTTGCTGCACACTAACTTGATTCAACTCTCCGCTGGCTGCTCCCTCCTCCTCCTGGGTAAGCGTGTATGTTCCGTCGGGAATATCTACATGTTTACATGCACATGCATTAGGTTATGGTGAAGGTGGGAGAATTACCACAAAACCAACTCTTGTTGGACACATTCATCCAAACAACATTATTTTCTTACAGAATTTATTAGTGTGTTTGATAAATAACAAAACACTATTTTGATGGTGATTGTGTGCACATCTAAGCAATTTAAGTTACTTAACTTCACCAAACAGCAAGGGGGTGTGTTTTAATTTAATAAAAACAGAAACACACATGATTTCACAATTTAGCACTTTTAATTTCCATTTCTTTCTTTAATTATTTACAACAAGCCTTTCAACCATACATCCAAATTAAATCAAAAACACTTCCAATGAGCCTAATCTTTTGCACACAGCAACATATGTTTAGTTTAAGCTCTCACACCAAAATTTGGCCTAAGATCATTTATAAATTAATTTATACGAAAAAGACAAATTGCAGCCTAGTAAATCTACATTAATTCATATAAAAAGATTTAATAAACTTTTTGATGTCAACTTTCTCCTGCAGGTCATGTATGCCAAAAATGAGTTTTTGACCAAAGCATGGTTGCAAATTCAATTTATTTTTCAGATTTTGAATTTAAGCTCCTACACAAGATTAAATCCAAAACATCTATTAAACAAATCCCTAAAATCAAATCCACTCTACCAGAGGTACTACTCATCAAGGCAAAGCCCTAGGGTGCACTTGTGGTTGCAGAAAAGTTCATTAAAGGGGCTATAAAAAGCATAAAACTTATTCTAGCATAAAGCTTAAATAAATCATAACTGAAGATATACACATCAAAATCATGCAAACTTTTGCCACAGATCTAGACATGATATAAAGAGCAACATATACAAAATTCAAGTTCATAGCATGTGTATATTTTAAATCACACAAAAAACACTCCAAACTGAGTTTGAATTTTTAATTCAAAAACTGTGCATAAAAACCCTATACATGTTTTCTAGAAAAGATAGATTTATTCACCACAAAACCAACAAAATTGGTTTTGCATTTTTCTGATTTTTCTACGATTTTTAATGATTTTCAAAGGTTCAGCCTGGACACCCTAGATCTGAAAACTGATTTCTTACGAACAGGTCCCTGGGTTTTGCGTTCCAGCCCCTAGAAAGACCTCAGACCTCGCAATGTAGTCCCTGCCGCGGCCAGCGATGGGGAAATCCAAAATCCGGCGAGCTCGTCGCCGGGATGGACCGGGGAAGTGGTGGGGATTGACAAGGGCTCACCTAGGGTTCGATTCTTGGGCTCCGGCGGTGTTGAGATGGTCCGGAGGATGGCCGGCGACAGAAGGGGTGGCCTGCGGCCCTGGTGCGGCTCGATGCCGGCGGCGTACCGTGCGGGTTGCACGAGACCGGAGCACGGGATGTCGCAGTGGTGAAGTAGGGGTGGAGGAAACGAAGGAGATGCAGCGAGCTCGGCAAGGATTGAAAGGCGACGACGAACGCTCTCGTCGACGCCCAACGACGCTCGCTCCGGCGGCGCCGCTCCGGTGCGGGCAAACGAGAGCGAGAGGATGGCGTTCCGGCTGATTTTGCGACGCTCTTGTGATGACCATGCGACGAGGACGAGGTGAGGGTACCCAAGAGCGGACGGCGCGGCGTGGCCGGGCGGCCGAGCGCATGCATGCGGCCGCTTGGCACTCGCGCGCCGGGCGCGTGGCCCGCAGGACGGCGCGGGCCGGTGCATAGGCACGGTGCACGACCAAGGCTCGAGGCGGAGGGCCCACGACGAACCCTTGGTCCACGGCGACGACCTCCAAGTCCGTACGCCGGAGTTTGCGTGGCTCGACGCGTGGCAGGACGGCACTGGCACGCGAGTGAACGCTCTGGAGCGCGGCCACGGTGACGCCGGCGACACAACTCCTTTCGTGATCCAGTTTTCGAAATTACGAAACTCCAAATATTGCCAACAAACATGAAAATCTCCAAAAACAAAAGTTGTAGAGGAGCTATAGATCTACAACTTTCCCAAAGGGCGACATATGTTTTGATCGACGGTTTGTCCGAGAACGTCGGTCGAAGTTGCAGTTTTTCCACGGCTCGAGTTACTGTTCACAGTGCAGTCAACTCGATTTTTGGCCAATTTGCACTCAAAATTGGAATGTCCGCCAATTACGAAAAATGTGTTCCCGGAAATAACGAACAACTTTTGTATTGGCCGATTTTGAACTTCTATAGTGAAATTTGGAGAACGCGCAAGAAAACCATTTCAGCCTTAAAGGAGATCTAGGGTTTGACCGTGATTTGGGATTTTGACCAAGGTCTTTTGTGCAAATTCGTGACAAAACATGTCAAACATATTTATGAGCCAATTTAAACATGATTAACGCAACTAATTAAGTTAGTTATCTTTAATAAACACCTGGGGTGTTACAGTCTACCCCCCTTAAAAGAAATCTCATCCCGAGATTAGGAATTTAAAAGCTTGCTTAGGGGAGGTTGTTCTCAAATAGAAATGTATACCCGTGAAGTTATGTTTGCCTTGTTTCACTTGGGGTTTTGGTCGTTTGCCTTGACTTCCCTGCTTGGCTCTTGAGCCTCGACCGTGCGGATTTGCCTTGTTCTGCTAAGTTTTCGGGCACTCCCTGACAAAATGCCAGGTTCTC
Organism: Cenchrus americanus; assembly: GCA_947561735.1. Taxonomy (NCBI): domain Eukaryota; kingdom Viridiplantae; phylum Streptophyta; class Magnoliopsida; order Poales; family Poaceae; genus Cenchrus; species Cenchrus americanus. Next base: position 203,591,817 of record OX387240.1, read on the forward strand.
TACAATTGAAGCAGAGACGAGGTGTGGGTGTATTGGACCTTGTGACCCACTGGGTTTTGATGGGCTGATCCACAACACTAGCTGGGTTGCTTGGCTTTTTCTCACAGGAGGGAAGTTCGGTGCATGTAATTTCCCATCCATTTAAATCAATCTTTGGCAAATCTCGTTTGTGACTCTTACTCCTTCTTTCTTCCTCCCAAAGGTCCATAGGAAGTTGAGACGGTGATATGAGTGAATCTAGGAGTTGTTGATTGGAATCTTGGTTCTGTTGATTTTGAGCTTCATGATTCATCAATAGATTGAATAGATAGACTTGCTCCATAATAGATTCTGATATTGCTTGGGAAAGACTGTCAGATAGACTAGTTTGCGATAGCCCTTGATAACGATTATGGATGACATTTTGCACCAGTTGGCTTAACACCAAATTTTGGCCCTCCAAAATTTTCATGGTGTTGGCAAAGATATCCACCACCTCCTGTGTTGGTGGAAGAGACGGGAACATCTCATTGGGTCGAAGATTGACCGGATCTCTTGTGGTGGATTCCATTTCCCTGAAGTTCCATGAGGATCCAATCAGTTTTCCCCAAGAGAACAACAATCCAACTATAGAAACAATTAATAAGGAAACGCAGCAATAGATCGGGAGGTCAGAGAACTGAACCCGTGGATGTGATAAGGATTTCCTTAACTATAGGATTGTCAATAAACATGTTCTGCAAGGGCTCTAAGATTTCCAAAATTTTCTTTTGAGAGTAACCAGAAGTGTGGTGATAACTCAAAGAGTCAAAAGTTAACTTAAAAGGATATTTTAAGGATACCAAAATTGTAGAGAGCATTTAGCAACAAGTTTCCTATGAGTAACAAAAATGGAAGATAGGAAAAAGGCACATGGAGGCCAAAAATCTCAAAACAAACTTGCTCATAGTTTATTGAGTTAGTGATTTAGGGTGATATCCTTCCTGTTATTAAATGTGCAATGGTTATTATTATTATTATTATTATTATTATTATTATTATTATTATTATTATTATTATTATTATTATTATTATTATTATTATTATTATTATTATTATTATGTATTTTTTTTTGAAAAGAAGCACCGATCAGGTAGGATTGCAATATCAATGCATATAAATGATTGGTGCACCATGGGATGGTGCACATGATGATGCTCAGTTGATGAGTGCATGGGAATGATGCACGTGCATATGATAATTGTGCATACGATGAATATGCATACACACATATGGTGCCGATATCATGATGCCTAATGAGATATGCACATGATGTGGGCGTGATGCAGTGCACACATGATGATGCCCATGTTTATGAATGCGTGATGCATATGCTCATGAGATATGTTGCTCATGATGCAATGTCAGCATGACTTGCTTCACCCATGAGGTTAGTCAAGGCAGAGGGGATAAACATAGAATTGAGAAGTAATAGGTGCGGTGAGTCGCATTCTCAAAAACCAAGATACCTAGCACGCTCCTAGTGGTATCACATGGCTGCAGCACATATGATACCCTAGGTTCCGTCGCGGCACCTTCGTTTATGGAACAACAACATCACCAGGAAAAAGGGCGATAGAGTAGAAAGATGGGAAACCGTTAGGACATATGCATGTTAGTTCATCCAATGTCCCAAATGCACATGTTGTGCAATGCATTTCCCATGCTCATGATTTATGTTATTAAGGTTGCAAGATATGCATGCGATGAGGATGCTCATGTGCTTACCAACAGATTTTTGATGCCTTGTAACCATGTTCTCTTTTATTTATTTGTGAGCAAGCATAAGGAAAAAAATCAAGTTTGAGGCAAGGAATTTTAGAGAGAGAAAAGTAGGGATACCAACTCCAGAAAGTTGTGGGACCAACGTTTCATGGCTATAGGGAGTTGAAGTGTCGTCTCCTATCTAAAGAAAGTGTGGGGAAAACGACCAAAGAAAAAGAGCACAACGGAGTTTCAGTTGACTTGACAAAAGATATGATATGTTCCTTATGTAGGTAAGAAGGTGTCGATACTTCGTATTCATTTTATTGCCCTCAAAATCGATGAGCAAGGTCAAAAAGAAACATTTTCAAGGTTGGGAGATCAATAGTGATCGAACCCATGATGTCAACATCCAGGAATAGTTGAGTGTTTCAGAGAGCATACCCGCATGATACGGGAGTGAACACGTCAGCTAAGAAATCATACTTACGAATCCGAAAACCTCTACTCTGCCTTGGCGGTTGTGCAGCAAGCCAAGGTTCACAAACATGTTCACAACTCTTAGAGTAGGAACACGAGGAGGCTGAATTTTGATGAGCGTGTCGAACACAAAGTTTCAACCCACGCTTGTATTTTTTTAATTATTCCCAAAATTTCAAGGAAATTAAAAGAAGACCTTATCATGATTTCGCTGGAAGAAAATCCCAGCTATCAAATGGTTTCATTTGGTACCCAATGCTTGGGCCATGCTCTCATGGTGCTAATAACGCATTTGCTACGCGAGAGCATATTCAAACTAAGCTAACCTCATGCATGGATCACCACACCAAATAGGAGGCAATAGCCACATGCATGGCACAAGTTCGATGGCGGTGACGGATTGTTACCGCTTGATTCTATATCAACTACTCCTCTGAAACTGAGGAGAGGATTTCCGTCCATCGAAACCATGTGATATTGCATTAGATATACATCCATAATTTTGCCAACAAAATGACAAGTAGGCATGTCTAAGGAGACTTCAAATGGAAGTTTTCAGAATTTGGACAGCAACAACTCTTAGAAATAAATTCATATCTATCGCCTCAAGTGTCAAAAATTTCTAAATTTTGGTAAGAATATGTAGAATTTCATAATCCACAACTTTGGTATTCAACTCCAGAATAGATTTAACTTTTACTAGGGTCGAAAAATTCATTTACCAAAGCTCTGTCTAGCAGTTTGGACAGCAAACAGTAGCTGACTACAAATTCGATATTTCTCGATATACACATGCATGAATGCTGAAATTTTGTGAGCATGGCTATCAAAACATTATGAATCAATGTGGTGTTCAAGGTTTGCTCTATATCCCAAAGGAAGTTGACATAAAAATTTGAATTTTTGAGACCACTAGTTCTGAAATTCAGCAAGCAGAGACCTAAAGTTTTGGGCATAACTCCCAAACTAAAAATCTAGTGACCTTGAGATTTCTACAGGAGGTAGATAGATACCTAAAGAGCATTTTTGGTATTCAAAGGTCGAATCAAATCAGATTGAAAAAGGGTCTAATAGATCCATTTTCAGGGTGCTATTGCCTAGAAATTTTTAGCAGGACAGTGTTTCCCTAAAAAGATCATATGTCAAAGATTTAGAACCCTTTGACCATGAGATTTTGATAGAACAAAGTAGTCTATATAAGAAACATTTTTGGTATAGATTTTCTAGGAAGATTCTGATTGGAACTATATTTAAAAATTCGAGTTTTCAGCCTAACTCAGGATTTTGACAGAATTTTCAGCATGACCTAGATTTAGTGATTTGAGCATAGCTTCAGTTTTATTCATCCTAAAATCATGAAAAACTCATGGAAGAATCTTAACTAGCTGATAAGCAATTTTCCTACAGATCACTTAGTCAAAAAGTTTCTAGATCATTCTTAGAAAAATTAGGACAGCAACTAGACATACATTTGATCACATCATATAATTTACCAAACTAACATGAATGATCCTTAAGAATTATAAATTGACTTATAGATCACATATAAGGTGCATTAGGATCATTTTCAGTTTTGGTAGATTTTAACATGATGCAAGAGCGTCCTATACATCCTTACCAAGCATTTAAGCTTAAAATCGAAGTTAGTGTCGGTGGCAGGGCATATATAAACGTCTCTCCCTATAATAACTAGTCGGAAGCTATTCGTTTCTTAATTACCGTACCTAATAACCGTGGTTAGTGTACCTGCAGAAAATCACAGATATTCAAGACCTTTTGTGCCAGCACTCACAAAAGCGTCCACATTCATTACCGTTCACTATAGAAACGGTATCCATGCATAAAGCCGTTGCATGGACAGCGTCCTAGTTAAGACTCTGACGCGACGTGAGTGCCCATTGGAATAGGCCTCACTCATCCCTCACGGACTTTCCCATGGTACCATCACGTATGGCAAAACGTGACGAGACTCAGACGCGACGTGACACCCATTGGAATAGGTCTCACTGGTCCCTCACAGGACTTCCCTGTGGTACCACCACGTATGGCAAAACGTGATGAACTAGTATGGTTGTGCACGAAAGTAAGTTTTGACAGGAATAAATGTGCTGGAAGTCAGACTAAATACACCATAATATATTAGCCACCTGAAAGAACCCGAAAATTCCCTCTAGGGCCTCTCGGACTAGATTAAACCTTAACGTCCTACTCTTTTAGCAGGATTATTAATCTTGGCAATTTTTATTCCAAAACAAGTTTGTTAAGGTATTTTAATTACTCTGGTGCATATCATCGCTCTGGTACCAGCTGTGACAGAACCGCCCAAAATAATTCCGTATTATTGCCTAAGCCTGTCCCATGGCCATTAAGCAATAAAAAAGAACTATTCTGTCGCTTCCGCTGGGTAAAGCCCGGTAAATCACATACAACAGGATCGTTGATATGCGCTAAGCCCACACGAAGGCGGGACCAGAGTACAACATTACATCACATTAAAGTCCACAAGTTCAACATATTTACAAACCAGGTTTTTCGTCCATAAAAGTAAGCATGGTTCAGAGTTTAAAACAGCGGAAAGTAAACTACACGCATGATACACATAGGAGGCCATCCATGCATATCACTCCTCATCATCGTTCTCCCATTCAAGCTCCCAACCATCTGGGAGAGAACCAGGCCAGATGGGATTACCTGAAAACAACAACAAAAGCAAGGCTGAGTATACTAATACTCAGCAAGACTTACCCGACAAAAGAAAAAGTACGACTAGACATGCAAGGCTTTTGGCTGTTGGGTTTGTTTGCCAAAAGAGACTAAGAGTGGATCCTTATTTTCAAGTTTTAGCTCATATTCTAGTATGTTAATTAGTCTAGGTGAGCACCTGTATTAAACAAGCATGTTGTGCAAACAATATTAACAGGTAACAATATTAATTCAAATGTTCCATAAGTAAACATGGGGTAGCCAGTGGTCAAGCCGACTCAGATAACGGCGAGTGACCGACGATCGATCGATTTATATCCTTGCAAGGTAAACCCAAGATACACGGAAGAAGGTAGACCAAGTGCAGTGTCTACCCCAACCAGGCGGTTCCCAACATCTCACAGTTTGGGATCAAATGCTACAAACTCTGGTACACGGTTATCCGGAGGGTCTAACCCGACCAGTCCGGACTCACACACTATACCACGGGTAGCTAGCCCGGAGACATCCCCAGCGGGTAGCTAGAAAGATCCCGCCCCAGTTCAGAAGGTACTAGGCTTACCGGTCCCATTCCCGACAAGTACTTGGTACGTTCAATAGCTTAGGACCGACACCATGCTACTCGGTCGAGACCGAACCCATTGCTCTTACCACATGAGCGAGTAAATTTAACCAACTTATGATTCCAACATAAGCATCCTATATCTCGCGAGCAATGAGTCATTACTCGACTTCTACCGTATCCTTAGAGCATGGCACTAGCCTTCCTAACATACTAGTAAAAGAGCATAGGAGTCCTAGGGATCATGCATCTAGGTTTCAAAGCAACCCCTGAAACTTAAATGCACAAGGTAAAACATAAAGTGCTGAAAAGTAAAGGATATGATTTTCATTTATAAAATGGGTTAGATGAAACCGGTGCTTGCCTTCCTCAGACTCTACACCCAAACAAGTCTTTGGCTCTTCTGGACGTTGGTCCAAGTCTTGCTGCACACTAACTTGATTCAACTCTCCGCTGGCTGCTCCCTCCTCCTGGGTAAGTGTGTATGTTCCGTCGGGAATATCTGCACATTTACATGCACATGCATTAGGTTATGGTGAAGGTGGGAGAATTACCACAAAACCAACTCTTGTTGGACACATTCATCCAAACAACATTATTTTCTTACAGAATTTATTAGTGTGTTTGATAAATAACAAAACACTATTTTGATGGTGATTGTGTGCACATCTAAGCAATTTAAGTTACTTAACTTCACCAAACAGCAAGGGGGTGTGTTTTAATTTAATAAAAACAGAAACACACATGATTTCACAATTTAGCACTTTTAATTTCCATTTCTTTCTTTAATTATTTACAACAAGCCTTTCAACCATACATCCAAATTAAATCAAAAACACTTCCAATGAGCCTAATCTTTTGCACACAGCAACATATGTTTAGTTTAAGCTCTCACACCAAAATTTGGCCTAAGATCATTTATAAATTAATTTATACGAAAAAGACAAATTGTAGCCTAGTAAATCTACATTAATTCATATAAAAAGATTTAATAAACTTTTTGATCTCAACTTTCTCCTGCAGGTCATGTATGCCAAAAACGAGTTTCTGACCAAAGCATGGTTGCAAATTCAATTTATTTTTCAGATTTTGAATTTAAGCTCCAACACAAGATTAAATCCAAAACATCTATTAAACAAATCCCTAAAATCAAATCCACTCTACCAGAGGTACTACTCATCAAGGCAAAGCCCTAGGGTGCACATTTGGTTGCAGAAAAGTTCATTAAAGGGGCTATAAAAAGCATAAAACTTATTCTAGCATAAAGCTTAAATAAATCATAACTAAAGATATACACATCACAATCATGCAAACTTTTGCCACAGATCTAGACATGATATAAAGATCAACATATCCAAAATTCAAGTTCATAGCATGTGTATAGTTTAAATCACACTAAAAACACTCCAAACTGAGTTTGAATTTTTAATTCAAAAACTGTGCAGAAAAACCCTATACATGTTTTCTAGAAACGATAGATTTATTCACCACGAAACCAACAAAATTGGTTTTGCATTTTTCTGATTTTTCTACGATTTTTAATGATTTTTCAAAGGTTCAGCCTGGACACCCTAGATCTGAAAACTGATTTCTTACGAACAGGTCCCTGGGTTTTGCGTTCCAGCCCCTAGAAAGACCTCAGACCTCGCAATGTAGTCCCTGGCCGCGGCCAGCGACGGGGAAATCCAAAATCCGGCGAGCTCGTCGCCGGGATGGACCGGGGAAGTGGTGGGGATTGACAAGGGCTCACCTAGGGTTCGATTCTTGGGCTCCGGCGGTGTTGAGATGGTCCGGAGGATGGCCGGCGACAGAAGGGGTGGCTGCGGCCCCGGTGCGGCTCGATGCCGGCGGCGTACCGTGCGGGTTGCACGAGACCGGAGCACGGGATGTCGCAAGTGGTGAAGTAGGGGTGGAGGAAACGAATGAGATGCGCGAGCTCGGCAAGGATTGAAAGGCGACGACGAACGCCGTCGACGCCCAACGACGCTCCGCTCCTGCGCGCGCCGCCGCTCGGTGCGAGCAAACGGAGCGAGAGGACGGCGTTCCGCTGATTTTGCGACGCTCCCGTGATGACCACGCGACGAGGACGAGGCGAGGGTACCCAAGAGCGGACGGCGCGGCGTGGCCACCGGCCGAGCGCATGCATGCGGCCGCCCGGCACTCGCGCACCCGGCGCGTGGCCCGGACAGCGCGGGCCGGCTCATAGGCACGGTGCACGACCAAGGCTCGAGGCGGAGGGCCCACGACGAACCCTTGGTCCACGGCGACCACCTCCAAGTCCGTACGCCGGAGTTTGCGTGGCTCGACGCGTGGCAGGACGGCACTGGCACGCGAGTGAACGCTCTGGAGCGCGGCCACGGTGACGCCGGCGACACAACTCCTTTCGTGATCCAGTTTTCGAAATTACGAAACTCCAAAAATTGCCAACAAACATGAAAATCTCCAAAAACAAAAGTTGTAGAGGAGCTATAGATCTACAACTTTCCCAAAGGGTGACATATGTTTTGATCGACGGTTTGTCCAGGAACGTCGGTCGAAGTTGCAGTTTTTCCACGGCTCGAGTTACTGTTCACAGTGCAGTCAACTCGATTTTTGGCCAATTTGCACTCAAAATTGGAATGTCCGCCAATTACGAAAAACGTGTTCCCGGAAATAACGAACAACTTTTGTATTGGCCGATTTTGAACTTCTATAGTGAAATTTGGAGAACGCGCAAGAAAACCATTTCAGCCTTAAAGGAGATCTAGGGTTTGACCGTGATTTGGGATTTTGACCAAGGTCTTTTGTGCAAATTCGTGACAAAACATGTCAAACATATTGATGAGCTAATTTAAACACGATTAACGCAACTAATTAAGTTAGTTATCTTTAATAAACACCTGGGGTGTTACAGACACATGTGGGGTATACAAAGATCCCTTAGAATGGTTAGGAAGGTTCTTTAACTAAGCCAAATTTTAGATCCGATTCCGGGAAAGACAACAGGACAGAGGTTGATTAAACCGAGCATGACTTGAGATAGACAAAAGTTATGATCGTGAATTGTTGTGAGCAGGAACTAGATTAGATTCGGAGCAACTTTTGTTTAACACACCTATTTTAGTTACTCCTAGAACATGGTGTAAAAACAAGACGAACAAGCTTTTACAAAATTTGGGCAGCATAACATCAAGCATGAGAGGTACTCTAGTTTATAGAAAACACACACTAGCAAAATCTTCCTTAGAGAGCATACAAGGTTCTGTTTTTGGGTCCATTTTTATTGTTTCGATATTTAACATGAATGCAAGATGTCCTATTCGACCTCACATGGCAATCAAGCCAAAAATCGAAGTTAGTGCCGGTGGCAAGGCTTTTATTTGTCTCTCCATATAATATCTAGTCGAGAGCTATACAGTACTTACTTAGCGACTAACGAAGCTCTGTTATGTACCTTCAGAAAACGAACCTTCCGTGCCAGCACGTCACGAAAGCGTCCACATACATTGTCGTTCACTATAGAAACGACATCCATGCGTTAAGCCGCTGCATGGACAGCGTCCAACCTCAGACACCCTCCGTTTGAATGGAGTGTATCCTTGCCTCACATATTCGACATGCGGAATGCTCACGTATGAAACACGTGGCGACACACAACTTACAATCAGACGTGAAGATGGGATCCGAGGAATGGATCACTCCATCAACTCTCGCAATTCCCGTGATGCGGTACAACACACGTATAAAACATGTGGCTCATCTAGTTTGGTTGTGCAAGAAAGTAAGTCTGACATAAAGTAAAACGTGTTGGAAGTTAGAAAAATAAACCATAGGTTAATAAGCCACCTGAAACAACCCAAAAATTCCCTCTAGGGCCTCTCGGTCTAGTTCATCCTTAACGGACCAACATGTTTTGGAAAATCAAACAATCTTGGCAATTTTTTATTCAAAAACCAGTGATTAAGATTATTAATTAATCTCTGGTGCATATAATTGCTCTGATGCCAACTATGACAACCCGCCCAGGAAAATACCGTACTATCGCCTAAACCAATCCACTTTGGTCATTAAGCAATAATAAAGTATCATCCTGTCGTTAGTCACCGGGTTAATGCCCGGTAAATCACTTAAATAACAACAAGGATCGACATATATGCATTAAAACTCGCGCGAAGGCGAGTCCAGAGATACAACATAATTAACATCCGAATTTTACCCCGAAGGGTTCAATTATTACAAACTGAAGTTTTTGACATAACGACGTAGTTCAGAGTTTTCAAAACAACGGAATTTAAACTAACGGAAGCGAGCACACCATGGGAGGCCAGCCATGATGCCTTCAGTCATCATCCTCCACCCACTCCAGCTCTCAGCCGGGCGGGATCTCTCCGGGCCACACATCACCGAAAGCATTACCTGGATCAACATATTAAAGCAAGGCTGAGTATGCTAATACTCAGCAAGACTTACCTGTCGGTGATAACTACTTCACCGACTCTAGACATGAAAGGCTTTTTGGCCACTCGGTTGCTTTTCCTGAAAAGTAACAAAGAGTATGTCCTTACTTTCAAGATTTTAGCACAAGTTCTAGTGGGTTTAATCTTTACTAAATTAGCCATCTAGTACAGACAAAGATGTACCATACAATTAACCAAGCATAATGTTCATCAACTTCCATCATTAGGGATCTTGTGGCTAGTGGAGTAAGTAGTCTCAGATAACAGTGAGAGGCCGACAATCGATTGATTCAAAACCTTGCAAGGTAGACCTAAACACACGGTGGGATGCCCCCGTGAGGACAACCACCACACGGTTCCCAAAAATCCTCGGGTCGGGATGAAAGGCCACAGTCTTTGGTGCAGACTATCTGGTATACCCCGCGAGGCACCCGGACTCACCATACACCACCGGTAGCTAGCCGTGAGACACATCCCAAGAGTAGTGACAGTTAAATTCCTAACCATCTCATTAAGGTACTAGGCTTACCAGTCCCATTCCCGACAAGTGCTTAGTACGCTCAAACACTTAACTCACGATAGCCATTGGACCGGAGCCCACATCCCATGCTCTTACCACATGAGCAATCCATTAAGGAGATCTTATGATTCTTATCTAGGAACCTATTCTCGCGAGTGACATCATCACCCGACTTATAACGGACCTATAGCTTAGCAGCTATCGACCTATCATACTAGTAAGGACATGGTACCTAGGGATCATGCATCTAAGGTTCCATACAACTCCTGAACTTAAATGCACAAGCATCCATAGATATTGGTATAACAAATTTGAAAAACTGGGTTATATGCACCGGGGCTTGCCTTCGTCAGCTAAGTTAGCCTGAGCACCCTCGGTGTCGTTGAGTACTTCCACATACTGCAATGCAGCTTCCGCTTCTCCTTCCTCGGCTTCCGGGACGAGCGAGTAGTCACCGTCAGGAAGATCTACACGGAATGCAATGCAGGGTTCAGGTGACGTGATAGATTATCTAACTTATCCAACTCTTGTTGGACACATACACATTAACAAGAATTAATTATTAGTTTCCTTTTATGAAGGTTATTATTGATATGTGCTTTATTCCTTTAGTTTAACACTTTAATTAAGGTCCTTTTTATTGTTATTTCATGTGAAGATTTAATAATTCCCCTCTCACTAGTAAAGGTGTGTACAAAGATACTCATTCATAATTTAATTCTTCAACAGCAAGGGTGTATTCTTAGCTCTTAATTAAGTTTGATACCACTTCTCAAAAAGGGAAAAGAATTAGAAAGGTGCCTTTTCCTAATTTAATCACAGCATTACCCCTTAAATGCCTTGAAAGCTTTTATTAAACAATAAATCACTAAAAATTTAAAAAGGGTTTCTTAAGCATCACAACATCTATACTGCACCACTGATCACTCATGCAAGGCTTGGAGAGCTAGAAGATTAATTACTTTGAAAATAACAAAGACTAGCTAGCAATTAAGTTAAATGCGTACAAAAATAAATAAGCATCAAAATGCTCCAAACTTTCTCACACATTCTCTCTGGTCCTAAACCATCATAGAGAACCAGCATGAACACCTAGAACTATTACTGATTTTGCTTTATTGAATTACAAAGGTAAACATGCATATATTAAGAATAAATACTTCTGATCATCCAAAAATTGTGATTAACTCTCCAGAGGTGTATCTTGGCATAACAAGACAGCATGCACAATTTGGGCACAAAAACATAAATATTTTTAGCTACAAAAAATCATCTAGGCAGATTCTGCAAAAAAGGAAAATAATTCATATTAAAATATTTACATCATAACTTTATGCAATTTTTGGCACAGGAGCTAGAAATAACATCACACACAGCATATCCAAAATTTAGATGTAGAGGACCTATGGATTTTGAGATATCCCAGACCTAGGTTTTTCACATTTCTATTTTTCATGCCAAAAATATCAAGACACAGCATAGGTGAGTATAACAAAAGTTGTAGTGCTTTTCACCACGAATCCAACGAATATGGGTTTGCATTTTTTATGATTTTTCTATGATTTTATAGGGAATTTACAAGATCGGCAAAAATTGCAACACTATTTAAGACTCAGTTTTGCGAACAGGACCCTGAAAAGAACTCAGACCCTGCAATTGGGTCCCTGGGCGCAGGCAGCGGCGAGGATTGCCAGAATCTGGCCGAGGGAGGGACAGAATCGGCCGGGGAAGGGTGGGGTAGTGCTCAGGGGCTCACCTACGATCGATTTCGGGGGTTGGACGGCCCGAAGGAGCAGCCGAAGATGGTGCTCCGCAGCGTCGCCCGATGGTGGAGGCATGGCCGTGGCTGAGGGCAGTTGGGTGAGCTTCGGTGGGGACCAAGGAAGGTGTGGGGCAGCTTGGGCGGGTGTGGAAGGGTGCACAGGAAGGAGCTCCGCAGTGGCGGCGGCTATGGCGACCGGCGGCGAGCTCTGGGAGGCAGGGACGACGGCACACCCGTGGTTGGCGCAAGGTCCTTAAATAGGCGGCTGCCGCTTGCTTCGTGACGAAGGGAACGATGGCATCTCAGCCGTGGTACGGCGGCAGCCTTGGTGGGCGCGTACGTACAGGGGAGGGAACGGACCGGCGGTCCATGGTGGTGCGGCCGACCGGTGAGGGAAGACGCGGCACGTGGCATGGGGAAACTTCAAGGGGCTTCGGAGTGCTCCCAGCCTCGGGAAGATGCGGCCTCAGGAAGGCGCGGGTTGGCCTAGACGCCGAGGCAGCGGTACGGCGCGCGCCCCGGCGCGCTTGAGCGCGGGCGGCGTCGCGACCTGCCAGAAAGTGTCGCACTGGCAACGTTTGACTGAAATTAACTTGAATTTTTGCAACTAAAGTGCACCAAGAGATGAATAGGAAAGTTGTAGATCTCACTACCCTCTACAACTTTTATAAAGGCTCTAGGGTGTTTTTCTCAACGGATTTGGCATAAATTGCAGCCAAACTTTGAATGCCGCTCTGTTTGAGTAAACAGGAGCTGCTGGCAGTTGACCAAGTTTTTCACCTTTTTCCACTCAAAATTGGAAATGCCACTCTACACGAAAGTTGTGTTCCTCGAAAAACTGGACAACTTTCATATTGGTGGATTTTGAAGTGTTTAGGTGAAATTTGGGGAACGCGGCAAAAGTTTCGGAAGACATTCACCGACGTCAAGGTTTTAGCGGGGTTTGACCGTGTTTTTGACCAAGGGTTGACCACAAGGGTGTGTCGACTTGGTCAAGGGGGTCAATAGGGTCTGTCGGCTCGGTTTTCGAGGTGATGGCCCAGGTTGACGTAGGTTTGACCAATGTCAGCCGGTTTGACTCGGCTGATTCAGCCATTAGCGCTAATGACGCTAATTAGAAACATGGGGCGTCACAGCGGCACGTGTCTCACATGAGTTCTTTGATCAACCCGCCACTTCCTATGGTATGGAAAATTCACTCATGTCTCTATTCTGAAATTTCTTCCATATCTAGCTCTTTTGTATCTTATCTCTCTTGTGTATGTCTAGTTGCAAATCCGAACACCGGAGAGGGCACTTGGGATCAGTGGCAGCAGCAGCAGTAGTGACTTGGCAGCACAACACCTTCTCCAGGCCCTTTATGGATGCTTGATGACAAAGGGGGAGAAGAGTTGGAATAAAGCTTTGTGTTTGTGGTTGTTCTGCAGGGGGGGTCTAACTGCCCAGGGCAGGCGGTCTAACCGCCCTGCCCCTATGAGATGAGAGTTGAGTCTTAGTCTGCAATAAATGGATCTCTACCTTATCTTGTGGACTTGAGTATTTGTATGAGTGCTACTGGGTGTTTAGAACTTATTTATGTATCCTAAGTGACATTTGTGATAGTTTGTGATGCATGGTTTATTTGATGAATCTTCTGTGTAGGCTGAATGGGGGAGGCAGTCTAACCGGCCTGCAACCCCGGTCTGACCGCCCCTACCCAGACAACACACACACTTATCTTTGTTGGTTGCTTGTCATGCCATATGCATCATGGTTTTATTTTTATTTTGTCACACACATCTTTAGCACTCCACTGATTCTAAGATATAGGGGGAGCTCTAATGGTTTTCTTTCTAATATGTGCTTTTGCATTTGAGGCCAATTTTTGAAATTCCATTCAAAGCACACATTGGGGGGGAGCTCTAACTATATCTAAGAATTAAAAATGTGCTTAATCGATTTATTTTATAAGCTTTAATCGATTTGTCATCAACCACCAAAAAGGGGGAGATTGAAAGTGCATCTAGCCCCCTAAGTGGATTTTGGTGAATTGAATGACAAAATGATTAAAGGACTAATATATTTGTCTAAGTTTGTGAGCAGGTTTATTTATATATTCATGAGAAATTATTGAAGTATTTATGAATGAATATTATATGGCTCACATTGGAGAAGACAAATGTATGGATGATCCGTATGCACATTTGTTAAATGTCAAACAATAGGTGGATCTATATTTTGGAGATGTTTTGTGAAGTTGAATTACATGTCTCCTAAGAATGTGGTAGCTTGACTAAAAATATAAAGGGATCATTCAAAGAGAAGTTGGTAATTCTCTCAAGTTAAAGTGCAAGGCTTCATGTGATAACTGAAAGAGGACATAAGGATGAGTGTAAACTTAATTGTCCCTAAAAGGAAGCTTGCATATTCGTTGTCAATCAAGAACAAACATTTGAAGCGAAATTCTCAAATGGAACTTAATTAAGGATGAAGCAAAGTGGAACTCAAAGTGGATTGGGTAAGTGATGAAGAGATCAACCGAGTTGTCTAGGGTGAGGGACTAAGCAATCTTTGGGGTCTTGGCCCGACCGCCATTAGTGTTTTGCTAAGGTGAAGTTCTACCATCCGTGGGGTCTCCAAGTATCATATCCAAGCCTTAACCGAGGGAAGCAAGGCAACACATCAAAATGTTATGATTGGCAATATGGAGTGACTTAAGGATTAAAGTGTTCACTCTCATGCAAAAAGGGAAAATCCTAAGTCACTAGCTCAAGTATGGATTTGCTCAAGACACCAGCTATGTTAAAAGCCTTCATATTGGAATTGCAAAAGTATGGCAAGATTGAAGATCTACAAGCTCAAGTGATCAACCGACTTTATACTTATTCTTGAGTATAGGTATGTCGTACTATCAAGAGGGATGCAACATTAGCTCTAAGACAAAAGATCAAAAGTGCTCATTAGTTGACCTAAGTGAGAACTATCCTTGAGAGAGTTCCTGAGTAGTCTAACAAACCTATAACCCATACTTTGCCACTTCAACACGTGTTGGAGTGCTTGTGAGAAGAGAGAAGGGTTTTTAGCCTCTAACCGCCCCTGGCAGGCCAACGACTAGTTTTTTAAACTGGCCGGTGGCAGGCGGTCTAACCGCCCTGGTTAGAGTTCTAACGGCTAGTTTTCCTTGTGAGGGGTATAAGTACCCCACGAGCTCCACTTGTTGGGGCTACTGATTCTAGGGTTTCTGAGGTGCTTCCCCTGCTGTTTTTCATAAGCCAAAGCCAAAGAAACACTCCTCGACCCTCTCTTTGTGAGATTTACTATTCAAGCCATATCCTAGTGTTGGGTTGAGAGTTTAAGCCTTTGTGAGCTTGTGTGAGCTGAGCAAGAGCATCCCATAGCTTGAGCACTTGTGATTCGCGTCGGAAAGCCTTCGAAGCATTTGTTACTCTTGGAGGTTCGCTTCCTAGAAGGCTAGGCATCGCTGGCTAGCTCCCAAGGTTGTGGTGAGCAGCAGCAAGTTTGTGAGGGTTGTGATCTTGCCTCTTTGTGGAAAAGATGGTCTTAGTGGAAAGGAGGAAAGCAGTTGAAAGGTTGAAAGAGACCCGGCTTGTTGTGGGAGATTTCCCTTACAAGCTCCTCAACGGAGATGTAGTCGTTCTTTTGTGGGCGGTGAACTTTGGGAAACAAATCCTCGACTCTTCTTTGTGGTTTGCCTCACTAACCTTGATTTCAAGCATATTTATTTTGCTTCCGCTCGATCTACTTGTGTGTGCTTGTCTTTGAGTGCAGGGATCATTACCCTGCTTGTAATCATCTACATGAGCCACTCAAGAACTTAGGTTCTTGCTAGAAGTGAGTTGTGTTTTGCAGGTTTACCGGGCAAGGCGGTCTGAGCGCTCCAGGACCCGGTCTAACCGCCCTCTTTTGTTCAGTACACCAGGGGCGGTCTAACCGCCTGGCACGGGCGGTCTAACTGCATGTGCCAGTGAAGCTCAAGTTTCCGAGGGAAAAGTTTTTATTTGGTTGTCTCTCGTATTCACGCCCCCTAGGCGGCATCAAGGTCCTTTCACTACTTCATGAGTTAAAAGGAGTAGCTCCACTTGTTTCTGTGAACTAATTTTAATGTTTTTTCCAGACTTTCTAGATCTGAATTTTCTTTAATATTCTTGAGCCACGTCTGATTTTGATAAAAAAAGGTCAAATCGACAATGGACTGTGTGGAGATGGCTACTATTATTGGTGCTCAATCTGTTAGCAGGTGGCCAGGAATATACATTTTGATTTTTATTTGCACAGATAGTAGGTTATGTTGTCGTCTCTCTTTCTTATCTTAAAGTCGCCATGCATGTCAATTCTGTGTTTCCTTTCCTTATGCTTGTGGCTGATGAAAAAGAAGCACAATTATATCTATAATTGTCTGCTAAGGTGTAGCGTCATGTTTACCTGATTGGTTCAATTAAGTTTATTTTTAGTCATGATTGTTAGTGGAAGGAAGTGATGTGTGCTTCAATGAATGTTAAACTATGGTTATTTGTGATTTTGATAAATCTTATAATTCATCTAAAATTGTGTAATTGATCTGGGTTTGAAAGTTTAGAAACATTGTGATTGAAGTCAACATATACTTGATTCATGTCTTTTAGTTTTATCGAAAATTATGTTTCTTCCCTATAGTAACCCAGGACCAATTTATGGTGTGATGTTTGAACTTTTTTCAGAAATGATCCATTTATTATTTGTTTCCTATTTCGCAGTTAATTCATTTCAGACCACGTGGAAAGATGCTTGATGTGCTTTTGCCAATCTTACGGGGTGAGTGACAGCTGAATAACCCATGATTAGCGGCTAGGTGTAGCTACACAGCTACTGCATTATGAGATTGCCCGCATAAATAAATTGATATATGAAGTTGCATATTCTGAAGCTTCCTTGTTCTATTAAAACTTTGAATTCTCATTATTGTAAAATGCAGTCTGAAGCATGATGGGATGGGTACAGAAAGCCACCATCAGCCCAATGGATGAAGATGCAGATAATGAATGGCTCCAAAGGGGCCATTTGACGGGAAACAGTGATATGTCAGGTTAATCTGAAACAATAATCAAGCATCATTTTGAGGGAGTATGGCTTGCTTCTTGTACGAACCTATCTGTTTTGTAGCTTTTCAGTTAATCACTCGATCAATTAAGGAACTAGAAACACTTAACATACTCATCTTTCGTATTCATTTTTGTTTGTGGAGCTGCTTCCAATTGAATTTAAGTAACCTATTCCGCATAGGGAGATGACACATTCTGGGCTGATATGCACCCATCTTATATTTGGTTACTATGGACATTATGGTACTTGCTGCAAATAGATTGTTAGAAATTGACATTGTGTTTACGAATTGATTGTTTAGAAAAATTGTATCTGGGGAATAGAAATAGATTGTTATAGTAGCAGTACAGATTGACATCGTTTTTACCAAATAGTTGGTAGTGCTAGCAGTAAACATAACTGCGAGTAGCTTGCATTTTTCTTGCTCTCTGTTAAGCTGGGGAAATGTACAACTATTTTACTTTTATTTGTTTGGATTTGAATGCCACTATTTTTTATCGAACTGTTGACAACAAAAAAATGTGTTTTAGCACCCGTTCCTGTTTCTGAATTGACCTTTGCATTATTTCATGGCAGTTTTGCTGTAGCTCTAAGGGACCAGAGGGTCTGGGTTATGAATATCGTGCCAATTGATTCGCCAGACACACTGCCCATCATTTATGACCGCGTTTTGTTTGGTATGTATCATGATTGGTGCGAATCTTTTATCACTTACCCAAGAACATATGATCTTCTGCACACAGACCATCTGTTCTCGAAGCTCAAAAAGTGGTTGGTATTTCGTGTTCCTATTCTGAATGTTTTGCAGTTTCTTCATGGTTTGCCAATTTCTTATATTGAACTATAAACCTGTGAAGGATTATGTCCTTGGCATAAACTTAGCCCATCCATCAATATATACTATTGGAAGTCTGGAGTTAAAACTGACTGAATTGATCTTTTCAGCAAAACACAATAATCCCTTCCATGCATCTATGCAGTCTGACCTATTTCTTTGATATGTAGCAGTAGCCTGTTGCAGAGCTAAATATGTGTTGCTTGTTTACAGATGCAAATTGATGTTTTCTGAGGTCTGACCGTGTGTTGACGTCACATGGTAAACTGAACGTGAGGGACACTGCAGTCACAATAACAAACTGGAGGGCATGACCAAGTCCCAGAAGGGGAGGTGCTCGTGACCCTATCATACAAAACTTAGTGCTCCTAAGGCACTTCTCTCCATCCACAGCGATCCACATCATCATGTGACGTCATCAGCACTCCATCCCCTCCCCGGCGCCGTCCACATCCACTCCCCCGCGCTGCCCCCGCCCCTGTGCCCGTCTTTTTTGTTTTTTAACCCTTTTTGCGAAAGATTTTCACAAGTAGATCCTTTTTGGAAAGATTTCAAAAAATGGACCCTGAGCTCGGCGCCGTGGATCATGGCGCCGAGGTTACATGCCTCGGCGCCACAGATCATGGCGCCGAGGTCTTGGGCCTAAAAACAATATCAGTTACCCTACTTTGAAATTCTTTTGTGAAGAAATTTGTATGTAAAATGTGGCCAATAACATGCAAAATGGAATCTATGAACTTTGTTTAACATCTTACAACATTTGTGGATAAAAATTAAGCGATTTTACATATTTAAAATGACATTCCGAAATTGAAAGTATTGCTGTCGGCATTTACTCATGCGCTGAAAAATTGTAAGTGCTTGAGAACCCTTAAAACATTAACGGGCATGCAACTTTGAAATTGTATTCTGAAAAGTTTTCATATATACATTGAAAGAATTTGGATCCCAAATGTAGTATGATGTTTAATAAACATTTTGTGTATGTTGTTGACCATGAAAACATACAAATTTCTTCACAAAAGAATTTCAAAGTAGGGTAAGCGATATTGTTTTCGGGCCGAAGACCTCGCCCATGATCTGTGGCGCCGGCGGCATGTAAGCTGGCGCCATAATCCACGGCGCCGAGCTCGGGGGCCCATTTTTCAAATCTTTCCAAAAGGGTTTCTTGTGAAAATCTTTCGAAAAAGGCAAAAAGTAAAAAAGTCGGCCACTGTGCCTTCTCCACCCCAGGCCTCGAAAGGCCGCCGCCGTCCCCACCGCCGCCCCTTCACCCTCCATAAACTCCATAGAAAAACTGCAGTATATCAAGGAACCGAAAGATTTAGTCTGACCAGGAAAAGGGAGGGATCTGGGAGCCAAGGCTCAACGGCGGCAGCGGTGTGGAACACGGCATCATAGCCGTCGAAGGTGGCGGCGAGGGAGTCCGCGTGGGTGACGTCGCTGTACGCGAGCTTGAAGCCGGCGGCCAGGTCGGAGACGTCGCTGTCGCTGGAGCGGCGGACGAGCGCGCGCACAGGCAGCCATCCAGTACCCTATGGCGCCCGTCACCACCCTCATGCTGCCGTCAGCGGACGCAGATCGATTCCGATCCAAACTAGCAGCAGCCTACCACTGCACACTCTGTTTGATATCTTTGGAGATTAACTTGAATAATAGACAGATGTGCAGGCCGGCCACCTCCTGCAGTAATGATACTCCCCCAGTCCTCTTTCTTCTTCCTACTGCTAGATGGTGATATTTCAAACAAATTAATTTAGAGTTAAACAAATTGTTATTCATATGAATCATAAGTTGATACATTTATTTATATGTGTACATTCTGCTGATACTTAAAGGGGAATACATAACTGATTTCACTATATGTTTGTTATTCTACGATAAATCGTCTCTAGAAATTGTTTTGTAAGACACACAACATGACCATTTTTAAAAACTGTCTAACCAGATTGGGAGAAAGTTCCATGAATGCTGCAAATAATTTTCTACGTACAGACGTGACAAAGAGCTGAAATAATTCTTGACCAGTTGGTACTAGGATTTATCTCTGGTAGCAGACTAAGGAACCTTTTTTGGGTTCGATTTATTGATGTTTGTCTGTATTGCAGTGCTTATGTATTTTTGTATGTGGTGAATCAAGCATCCACCACATTGATTCAAATTTTATTAAAAATTCCCACAAATCCTGCTCTGCATCGAGAAGTTGATGTGGCAGCCCAAGGAGCTCGAAGCAAGCATGTGTTGAAAATTGTCAAAAAAAAGTATATGTGTTGAAGAAAACTGCCACTGGGGTAGGGTTATTTCAACGAATTGTTGTTCTAGAATCTAGATATGCATATGATTCTCGTGGATGTTGAAAGGACAGAACTTTTGTGCTCTGTTTTCCCCCATTTTCCGTTCTTTTTGTTTCGCATTGTTGCTGTTAGACAGCTGGGAATCACGTGTACAACGTTCGGTTCAATTGGAACCTCTTTCGCCTTGTCGGGTATTAGTCAACAATCTAGATTAGTTGTTTGGATATAATGCTTTGTTGGGTATTAGTCAACAATTCGGATTCGTTGTTCGGATATAATTTTTTTGAATGTTTCGTGTATTACATTAAAAAGTCACATATGTTTGAGTTGTAAAATTTGGAAGTTTTAAGTTGAAGTATGATTTTTATATTCCTCAATCTTATATGATAGTATAATCATGTTTTTATTTTGCCCGTAGCAAAGCACGACACAATCCTAGTGCTACATTAAAAACGGTCGATGGTGGGCTTTCGATTTGGAATAGCAATGACCGATGGGGTCCACATCAAGATAGAGGCCTAGTTGATGATCTCCCACCGGAGTTGACATAATTTCAGAGTCCTATAAATTTGAGTTGAAATTGTAAATTGGTTTTGAACACTTCGATTTGCAGAGACCCATTAGAGAGTTGCTCGGCGTGATTCAGAGGCCGCTTGCGGCTTGCTTGCCTCGCCTCGCCCCGTCTCGTCTGGCTGGCGTAGTCAACGAGGAGCTTGCTAGCGAGGTGAGTGGATTTAGGATTTGGCCCTCCTACGATAGCAAACAAAATCTTGCCAGCACGGTCCCCGAAAATATCTTTGCTTTGGTTCCAAATGACTTGCCTCACTTGCTAACTTGCCTCACTTGCTCCCCTGGCCCTGTGGCCCATCAAGGAACCAATCACTCTATGATACAAGTGTGATTTGATACCATTTTAGGTTTGCGTGTCCCGTCGAAATGTGTAAGAGGGTGTTTGGATCCATAGGTGACTAGAGACTAGAGACTAATTTTAGTCACTAAAGTGACTAAACCTCCAAACACCCATGACTAAAGGGTGACTAAAACTAGTTTAGTCTTTAGTCACCCCTCACTCAACTTCTAGTGACTACACCTAATTAATTGCTCCTCCCACCAATTCTGTGGACCCAACAAGAGATAGAAGAGGAGAGAGAAAGGAGGGAGAAAAAACAATTTAATGTTAAAAAAATTAATGCTGACTAATTTTAGTCACCATCCAAATAGGGGCTGACTAAAAAATTTTAGTCTGACTAAACTCTAGTGGGGTGACTAAAGGATCCAAACACCCTCTAAGATTATCTCCAACCGCTCATGCAAACCGTGATGCAAACCTAAAATGCACATAGTGTTTTGCCTATCAAATTCGGCCTCCAACGGAATAGGTAAACGAGCAACCCATTTTGCATACCAAAAGGACAAGGAGGCAAAAATGCGTCCTCTTCGCCGAGCAAGCCCGCCATCCGCAGCCTGTTCGCTCGCTTATCGGCCACTGGCCAGCAGATTTTCTCTCGAACAAACCAAAGACTGTACCATCACCACCAGCCCAACCGAACAGGCCGTGGGTCGGAGGGAGGCAAAACTAGGTGCGTGAGGTTGGAGACAGACAAAATTTGTGTTCCCTCAATATCACTGTCGAAGATAGCCTAAGTCGAACCAAACAGCATATCCAATAGATGGAGCATGGAGATGAGAAAAAACACAGTTTTTTTGGTAAACGTTCATTATTTTCATCGCCAGGTCGATATGCATGCACATCGACGTCATCACTGGCATCAGATGCAAGCCTTCCAGTTGTACACTACTTCTGCAGCTGCCTGGCAAGCGCCACCGCCTTCCACGTGCCGGCGACTTCCTCCAGCATCTGCCAGGACGAGCCCCCGGGAGCGCACGCCAGTGCCGCCGCTCGCTGCAGTTCCTCGGCCCGGCGGCGCACAGCGCGCCCCTTCTCCGCACCGCCGCAGCGATCTCTTCCCGCGCGATCAGCCCGTCCGCCCGCGTCGCGCGCGGCCGAAGCGCCAGGCCGACATTCTCCGACAGGACCACGGCGTTCACCTTCTGCTCCGCGTACAGCGGCCACACCACCATCGGCACGCCAGCCGCCACGCTCTCCAGCGTCGAGTTCCACCCGCCGTGAGATACGAACGCTGCTGTCGCGGGGTGGGAGAGCACGCGCACCTGCGGCGCCCATGCCGCCATGGCGAGGCCACGGCCACTCGTCCTTTCCAAGAACCCCTCGGGAAGCCACGCCAAGGGATCGTCCTCGGCGCGACGGTGACTTTTCCCCCAGTCGGAGTTTTCTCCGTCCAAGCTTGGCATACGCACGACCCAGATGAACCTGTGGCCGCTGTCCTCGAGCCCGGCGGCGAGCTCGGCCGTCTGCTCCACAGACAACGAACCCGCGCTTCCGAAGGAGACGTACACCACGGATCCCGCTGGCTGCTGATCCAGCCAGTCCAAGCACGCCGACGAGCCGTCTTCGTCGAAGCTTGGCCGGACCAACGGTCCCACTAGGTAAGCAGGCGGGAAAGTGCCTTGGTCCACCGCCTGCTTCCGCAAGTTCTCCGCGTAGCCGGGCTCGATCTCGGCGAAGGTGTTCACCAAGAAGCCGGCGGCGGTGCGGTACCGGCGGCCCTCCTCGATAAGGTGCGCGTAGACCGGTTCTTTGCTGTTCCGGAACCCATCCGGGTAGTCTTCTCGACGCAGCGACACGGCCCCGGGAAGCTGAAGAGTGTCGAAAAAGGGGAGGTCACGGTACTCACCGGAAGCAGCGCCGTCGTTGACCTCCACGGCGTTGCGCATGAGGGATATCGTCGTGTTGTTGACGGGGAAGAATAGGTAGGCCGGGAGGCCGAGCTCGGCCGCAAGAGGTAGCACCTTGGAGCCGAAGAAGTCCGGCACCAGCGCGGCGAGCGGGGCGGCCGAGCTGATGTCTCGGAGCAGGGTTCGGAGGTGCGGGATGGAGCGGCCCATCAACTCCAGCAGCAAGGTCGAGATGTTGGCGTCGACGGGGAGATCGTCGAGCGGCACGGCGGGGAGCGCGGCGGTGTCGACACCGGCGTCGAGGAGCGATGAAAGGACAGCTGAGTGGGCGTCCGGGGCGGAGAGATCTGTGAAGGTGACGACCGTGGCCGCGACGCCGTGGTGCCTGACGAGGCGCCGCGCCAGCTCGGCCATCGGGATGAGGTGGCCGGCGCCGGGGCTGGCGACCAGCACGACGTGCGGCCGCGGCGGCGCCGTCCCGTCCGCTGTGCCTCTGCCGGCCAACGAGTCCATTTGTCGCGAGCTTCGGGCAGCTGGCCGGTAATGATTGGTTCTTGGAAGGCAGCCTGCAGGGAGAGTTGACCTTTGAGCCTGCGGATTTCGGAGGGGCACGTGTTTGTTTTTTTAATAATACTAGCATCGTGACCGTGCGTTGCTACGGACAACACAAATTACAGACAGCTACCATTCTGATCTTAGTGGCAAACAACGTATATGCAAGACATCCAACTTTATAAGAGAAGCATGCATAACAATAGCATCTTATGTTTATTCATATTATAAGTGCAACACAAATCAAATATCATGAAGAGACATCCATCGTGTCACAAATCCTCAGTCAGTAGATAGATAGTAGAAAAGCTTCTGTCCCGAAATGATTTTAGAACAAACCTTGCTAAACCTAATTTCTATCGCCTTATCTTAGCATCAGTAGAGATCTTGAAGCTGAGCAACAAGAAAATCACAAGAAACACAAAAGCTAGATATAGCTATGCTATCCTATCATCGGGTATTGTCAATGGCACAAACACCATGAACATTGGCATAGGAGTGGGATTATAGGGGGGCAAATCCAGGAGCTGCTTTTTCTCCATGATATTCCTGCATTCACCATGAGTGAAACAACCATATTGTCCTGCTAGTGCTAGTGTTGATCGAACTGATTTTTTCATAAGGAGAGACTGGTTATCTGCATCTTTTAAGAAACAAACACACATCTTTCATTTTTCTGGATGCATACGTACCAGAGGAGCACGAGCATAATACAGAGTACAGAACCTCAACAGTAAACTGCTATTTAGGAATCATAGCACATAGCAGATTATTAAGAGTTCAAGACACGTCAGAGTCCAACCTTAAATCATGTAAATCATCTAGAAAGATAATTTCCCCACCGCACTTGCAGATTTTGTTTAAAGAGCAAAATGGAAGAAAAGAAAATTAAAGCATCCCTATTGCATTTTTGATATATTGGCATGTCAAATGTCCCATCTTTGTGACTTCCATCAGTGTTAGGGAGAATAATTTCAGTAAGCAATTTAAAATAAGTTGACCAATAATATATGCGGGGAGATCATAATGTAAGAAAAACACCATCTCTTGGGTGATCCACAAGCCTGAAACATGATTCTAGATGATTGTCCTTTCACTTGTACAATTCAAAATTACATTAAGGCTATTTTAGCTAGAGGCATCACCATTCATGCATCTTGAGTTGGTTATTCTTATTCAAATGATGGCAACTGCAATAATACTCGAGTACCAAGATAGCACAATGGAAGCAACTAACAAGAGATATTGTATTTCAATTAGTCAACTATAGTTTTGCCCAATGAATCTCCATCATAATTTTGGTAAAAAGCAGTAGCCCAGAGAAGAACACCTAGAGCAAGGAGAAGAAATAAGAGTACACCTAGATGGGGGAGCGGTTGTTTGTTGACGAACTGGGCAACCGTCTCCTTCCTGCCCCAAACCAAACTTCCTTAACAAAAAAATCACAATCCTCAAATCTTTATCATCTTGTCTCTTCTTTAGCATTCCCCATGCAGCCAAGTATTCAAATATTTTATGACATAACAGTAAAAAACATAACAAAATCAACGAGACTGTAAAAATTATCAAAATATACTAATATGACCTCACTAAATCAGTTGTACATTAATTTTATAGACTTACACAATTAAAGGACATTATGGAAATAGCACCCAGAACAAATCTAGTTAAAGCAACATATGCAAATTTTTGCAATAACACTGCCGAGAAGCAGCTTATGTAGGCATCAAAGCATGTTCCAATTCTGAATCACCATAGGCTTTGTAGAACAAATTCACAATCTTGTATTCATATACTACATATTAAGTAAGTCAACGAAATGCCAACTTCCCATTTTCTATCATCCTTTTAACTTGAACATACTCCCTCCGTCCTGAAATATAAGGCATTCAACGGTTCAAAATTTGTCCCCAAATATAAGGCATCATAGAAGTTTTTGGTAAGTACCCAATCAACTCAATTAAAGACTTGCCAAATATTGCACTTGTTAACTAAAAACTTACCTTTAATTATCATTGGTTAAGGGCATATGTGACATTTTCCCACCTCTTTAATATGTCCTAAAAATACTAGAATGCCATATATTTCAGGATGGAGGGAGTAAGGGATAAACATACTCTAACAAAAATAATGATGGGCAAATCCACTTCAAATAACAAGTGACAATCTCACCTTGCTCGCCCATTAGCATGAGAAGAAAACAACAAATAATAGAATTGTGCCTATTTTTCTTTATGTAAGATCTAAAACTTTTATCATAATGATGAAAATGAAGCATTTTCACAGTAATCATATAAATAAGATCTCTGCTAAATCGTGCAGAAGAGAATAAAAATCTCAGTATAAACATATGCAGCATATCTTACTTGTTTATCTTTCAAAATGAACATGCATAGCAACCTGCATGCTCCACGCAATGCCCATGAATAAAGCCCAACCTGCATGAGTGCTAATAACTTAAATAACATTACTGATAATATACACACAGATTATCAACTCAATGGTGAATTTGCCCATACGATGAAAATTATCTTTCTGAAAGTGCATATTTGAAATTTCACCTAATTTTCCACGGCCCTTGCAAAAATAACTAAGAACAAGAATTAGATAACAAGAAAGATATGATCCGGCCATATTTCTTAACATTAGCTTTAGAAATTGAGAATCACATAAGCTCTGGACATATTTTAGAATTTTAACAATTCAAGAAGTTTAGACTAACTCAGTTTGATATTGAATTTAACCAATTGAGAAGCATTTCAGATCAAATTAACCTACCAAGTCAGAGGCATTGAATTGATTCGCATTACATGGCGAAGATCAAACTTTTGTTGTCTCACCACATGTGCATAGGAGATTGACTCCCCTCCAGGTGAAGAAATAATTTTTCCCTGACACTGATAGTCCAACAGGTGGGGCTTGCCAAATGACTGAATATGTATTTCAATAATCACTATGTCCTGATGAATAAAGGAAAGCATGTACAGTTAGTGAGAGTAACAAAGGGTAAATATTACTCTAATAATTAGAATGTATACCGTAGACAGGGAATGGTTAATAAGCAGATGATTAATGTACTATGAAACAAAAAAATCGTAAGCTAATGGAATTTCTATTGGTTAAAGATGGCTACTCGCGTGCATCCAGACATTCGAATAACGTAGCAGCTATCCTCTTTCTGCTGATTTGATTGGTTTTTATTAAATCCGCGATTTGGTGTCACTTGTCAGCGGTATGCATTTGAATTCAGCTACTGCCGCTTTGCAGATCGAATGCAGCTGCAGGCTTCCAATTTGCCTAGCTAGCTAACTCTAGTAGTATTAAGTGAAAACTGAAGAGGGGCCCCTGATTTTTTTTTACCGAAGATAGGGGGGGCTCCCCTGGTTCCACCAGTGCCTATAAACATCATACATTACTAAGATGCAAGGTTGCATAGAAGGTCACAATCAATCCACTAAGATGCACAGATGTAACCTGTATAAGCCTGACGTCAGGAGATTTTCTCAGTCCCAACTGTGGAAGGATCAATACTTGGGGAAGTAAGAGCAACACTTATCCAGGTTACCACCGGGTGCTATTTGCCTCACCTGCTGCACGATGGCGTCAGCGTGTTCATTGTAGTCGACGTGATGAGTCATAGGGCTTGGAGTCCGCGGTGGCTGCTCGTGGGGATGTCTCGCGACGGGGTCGGCCAGCTGCTTGCGATGGGGCAGCGGCTATTGCTCCTCATCCCCAACACCATTGCCATTCCCATCATCCGTGTCCGTATCAGCGTCGCGACATGACCCTGTAAAAAATCATGGGAGGCTACAGGCACAGGGGAGAGGGTGCCGCCGGAGGAGACCACAGCGCCCGGGCATAGGAGACGAAGGCTCCGGGCGTAAGATGAGACGACGCTGGGATCTGACGAGAAAATCGGGGCCGGGGAAAAACAGATCGACGACGGCATGGGGAAGGAGGAAGGCAGGCGGCATCGCGGGGATAGCAGAGGATGTGTGCGGCGGCGGCGCGGGGGAGATGAGAGCCTGAGAGGAGGGGTGGGCGGCGGCGGCGTGGGGAGACGAAGCGGACGGCGCAGGATCGGTACGGAGGAGGGGCTTACCTGACGGCGGCGTCGATCTGGAGACGCCTGAGGGGCACAGAGC
The DNA here is from genome assembly GCA_947561735.1 of Cenchrus americanus. NCBI lineage: Eukaryota > Viridiplantae > Streptophyta > Magnoliopsida > Poales > Poaceae > Cenchrus > Cenchrus americanus. Next base: position 203,619,664 of record OX387240.1, read on the forward strand.
CGTAGAGACGGATCCGCGCTGGAGGGCAGGATGGCGGCGGTGAGGATGCGGGGACGGCGGCGGCGGGTCGGGGTAGGAGTGAAGGCGCGGAGGCGGAGGGTGAAAGGTGAACCCATGGAATTGTCTTACTTTCACACTTTTTAGGAGTAGAGATATCAAAAACAGATTTGCTTCTTCACAAAAATGGTTGAATATTTGAAGCTGCGCTTTGCGTGGGAGGACATTCTGTCTATTCTATAGGGCTCAAACAAACAAAACAAAAAACACTCTCAATTTTTCGATCCATTCTTTCGTCATACTAGACTGGTTCAAAACTCTTTCCTTGGGATCAGATCGGTTGGGCTCGTAAGCTTGGGATTGCGCTCAACTGCTCATGCTGGAGCTCGAGCTGAGCTTTTAGCGAGTCTGAGTTTGCGTGATTTGCAATCCTTGAACTTTTATTTGAACACACGTCTTGCCATTGAAGGTTCAAAACGATAGGTGGGAGTTTTAAAAGATTTTGAAGAATTGTTTTTGGAAAAAAAAATTTTCAAAAATTTTAGAACAAAATAAAATTCAGGAAAATTCGAAAAAAGAAAAACAAAAAATTTTGAAAAAAGTGCGTAATGTTTTTAAAAAAACCTAACTCGCTGCTGCAGCTGGGGTGCTCGCCAGGGGAGCACGCCACTGTCACATCGCCGCTCGGATCTTCCAAAGGTAGATCCCGTGCGGAGGGCTCGCCAGATAGGCCACTACAGGCCAGTCCTCCCGTGGGTAGAGCTCGCCAGAGTGAAGTCACCTCCACACCGCCGTTCAGTCTAACCCATGTTGACAATGCCTCGGGGAGAGCTCGCGTCCGCGCCGTCGGGAAGCTCGACCCCGTTGTCGCTACTGCAGGAGGCCGCCCTGCGCCTCTCATAGCACGGGTGAAAGCCTGCCACCGCTCCCCTTGTGGTGGTGGATCTCCAAAAAGGAGATGCATAACATTTGATTCTCATTTCCTCAGAACTCATTTACATACATGCCATTAAGAAAGCTATCGGTTATGCACATGTCAAGAAAAAGTTCTCAGACACTTGTATGCTATGCACTCGAAGTTCGTTGACGCACATGTCATTTTGGATGGACGGAGAGTGAACAGAGGTGTTAGAGGGTGTGTAAAGACAATTTTGCCCTTGTGTGCAACTCCCACCTCTGAGCGCCCGCGTGGAGGGGGGAGGCGCAGGAGGGGTGCAGAGATCTCGAGCAGTAGCGACGCCACCAGCTGCGCCGCCACCTGCTCTCTCCGCGCTCGGGCCCTCGACGGCGTAGTGGCTGTCGGTGGTGTTAGCGGAGGACCCCGCCTGCGAGGAGTCCTGGCCTCCGTCTCCTCTCCAACGCGCGGAGGCGAGCTGCGGCCAAGGATCCGACGCGGACAGAATGTGGTGGAGCAGCGCGAGTAGATCCATTCTGGAGGTAGTGCGGCCTACTCTCCTTCTGGTTGGCTCCGTCGGCCTCTCTCCCCTCTTCGTGCGGTGTAGAGACCTTTTATGGATGCGTCACCGGGGAGGCGAGGTGGTAGGGGCGGTAGTGTGAAGATGAGATGGTGGCACTGGGTAGGTGAGGGGACGGTAGTGTGGGAGTAGAGAGGGCGGGGAGGCGAGAGGGTGGCAGCGGTGTGGAGAGGGTTGGGATGGGGGCGGTGGCGGCGTAGGGTGGGAGCCGACAGGGGTGTTAATTGTTGATGATGTCAACTGATGAGGTGGCGATCTGAGGATTAGTGGGTAAAAACGTAGTTCTCTGTGATACACGAACTTAATATGAGCTCAAGCCCGGCTGGCCCGAGCCAAAGCTCGAGTGAGCTTAATTTGGTGCGGTGAAAGCTTTTCTTGAGCGGCACAAGCAAAAAATTGAAAAAATTTGGTCTTCCCTTGGCGCTTGCAAGTATAGACTGGGCCGCGCGCCACGACACGACACGATCTGGCACGACACGGCTAGGCACGAGAGGTTAGTCATGTCATGCCGTGCCAGAACGCTGTGCCGGCTCCTCGGCCCGAACACGACACGAACCTCATTTAGTTGTGTCGTGCCGGCACGGCGGCACGGCAAACACATAGTGTTGTAGGCCCATATGCTGCACAGCAAGAAAAAGGAGAGGAGCAATCCAAACACAAGTGCAAAGATCAAAGATCATCACAAAGATGAATCACAGTTAAGTCGAATACAAGTCAAATCGGAACACAACAATCTTGAGCTCTGGCGGCGTCAGCGGTGGCAGCGCTCGCCCGCCTCGCGGCCACGCCCCACGGCGGCGGCGCACGGCAAGCTCCGCCCGGTCCGCACACCCCAACGGCGGTGGCGCTTGCCCGACCCGTGGCCGGTCCCGACGGTGGCGGCGCACCACAAGCGCCGCCCGGCCGCGCGCCACGGCGGCGGTGCCCGACCACGTCGTGCAACGGGAGAGAGGAAGGTATCGAGGAGGGGGACAGAGACGGCGGCTAGTGAAGGGGCGGGGGCGGTGGGCGAGCCGGCGAGGGTGGGGGGGGGGGCGAGATGGCAGCTAGGGGAGGAGAGAAAATAAGTTTGGGGATTAGGGTTTGGGTGTATTTATATGCCTAGTTCGTGGGCTCTCATGGCCTGGCCGGTGTTGGGCTGCCAGGGGGCATTTAATTGGGATCCAGTGTCTAGTTTGCCAAAGTCTAACGAACAACCCTAAATTAGTCGTGTCTAGATGGGCCACCCTATTTTTCGTGTCGTGTTCGTGCTGACACTGTGTGCCCAGACACGACCCATCATCGTGTCGTGTCGGCACTGACACTACATCCATCGTGTCGTGTCGTATTCGTGTCGTGTTTTGTAGTGTCGTGCATCGTGCCGCCCATCGTGTCTAGCCCATCTGGACATCTATACTTGCAAGTTGCAAGTCGTCTACCGCTTCCGCCTGGCAACCGCCGCGGCCTTCCACTTGGCGGCGAGTTCCTCCAGCGTCCCGCTCGACGATCCCTCCGGGGCCCGGACCGCGCGGGCCCCTTCCCCGCAGTCGGCCGGCCCGGCCGGCCGCGCACGGCGCCCCCCTTCTCCCCCTCCATCAGCTCGCTCACCACTGCCGCGATCTCCTCCCGCGTAATCACTTCGTCCGCCGCCCTCTCATGTGGCCGCAGCGCCATCCCAATGGTCTCTGACAGGATCGCGACGTTCATCCTCTGCGCCGCGTACAGCGGCCAGGCGATCATCGGCACACCGGCAGCCATGCTCTCCTGCGCCGAGTTCTGTTGGGGAAAATGGCCTTCGGAAGCTTTTTACCACGTCCGGCTAGGCTGTCGGTGTCGGCCCACACACGGCTTCGGCTCTACGGGGGAAGCTTTGCAATGATGATTTAACGAAAATGCTGATGCTACTTGGATTATGTGAGTTTTGTTGTGCAGGGACAGCCCAACTGAATGGTGCTGACCTTCGGTGCCGAAAGTGCGGGCGGTTGACTTTTGGCGCCGAAGGTACAGAGGAACCAGAAGCGCCAAGCCTCGGGTGCGCCCCGGCTCGGGAATGGAGGCGACCCGGGCGAGATGTCCTGAAAGACCCGATGCGACCAGGGTGAACTCGTGGGCTGTTTCGGCGCTGAAGGTGCGGTGTGCTGCGATACGTGGCTGCTGCAAATGTGTAAAGGGGGCACCGTACGAGGCAGAGACAAGGGGCGCCGCATGTAAAGGTGTTTCGGCCATACGAAGACACGCTGTAGGCCTGTACGACGCGGGGAGTTACTGATATACCCTTGTAAAGTGTTTAAAGTCATTTGTCAGGGACAGAAAAGGTGTAATTTAGGCAGATGATCATGCCCAGGGGTCTCCTATAAATAGTGAAACCCTTGTAATGAAACGGACACACAGTAATGAGAAGAGAGCACCGAAGGCTCCTGCAAGTCTTACGGCTTTCAGTTTGTTAAGAGTCTACTTATTTCCTTCCTTGTTTCGTGTTGATTGAAGTAGCAAGTAGCAACATAAAGGTAGGCGAAGGGTAGAATCGTCAGGGAAGTTCCGAGTCTATAGTTTCTCCGTCCGCTTCCAAGGGAGGCCTTCGGCCGCCTTCCTTCGAAGGGGAGAGGAGTTTTCAGGGGGCTGTTGTGTCGGCGTCCACCTTCGGGCCCGATTTCCACCAACAGTTTAGCGCCCACCTCGTGGAAGAATCCAGGACCGCATGGCAAGGACGCGATCGGAAGGCGCTGAAGCCACCACGGCTCAGGCGTCAACTCCTCCACTAGCACCGGAACCCGTCAACCCTTCGGCTTCGGCCATCCAGCCTTCGGCGGGGACCGGTGCCGGGCCGAGCGTTCCAGAGGTCGAGCACACCGCTTCAGGGGTGTTTGAGGTCAGCCTCGAGGGGCTGGGGGCTTCGGCGCAAGACATCGAGGCGCTCCGAAGGATCCGGGCTCTCATCGCGGGCAAAACCATGGGCCCAGCAAGAGCAAGAGACGCGGCCGTCTTCGTCGCAAGCGCAGCCGTCCCAGCAGCAGGACGTGGCTCCGCCGCATGCCACCCCAGATACCGTCGACTTCAACATCAGGCAAGCTAAGCACTACCTCGCTCTGCTTCAGAGTCAGATCACCGGCACGTCGTCGCCGCAGCAAGTCATCCCCACGCCGATTGCTCCAGCACCGACGCCCGCTGCGCATGCTGCGTCAGCGGCCGGCCCGGCAGCTGCCCGGCACACCCCGCGCGGCCATGCGAGGCTCAGCTGGATTAATGGAGGCAGCAGAAGGACGCATCCGAAGGGCAAAGCATCGGCCATCGGCAGGAGAGGGTGCAGGCGCAGAAGCACTTTGCGCCGGAGGACGCACCGCTTCGCAACATCATCCCGGTATCCCCGCTTTCGGTCGAGCTCGAGAGCGCGCCGTGGCCCCGTCGCTTTAACGCCAACACCCTACCCCAATACGACGGGGACTACGACCTCAAAGAGTTCCTCATGAAGTTCGAAGTGGCAGTGGAATGCAACGGTGGCGATGCCACAACGAAGGCAAAGGCTCTTGTGCTGGCCCTCAAAGGAGAGGTTCAGTATTGGTATGCAAATATACCGAAGGGGCACATAACATCCTGGTTCCAGTTGCGAAACAAGCTGTTGTCCAGTTTCAAGGGCATGCAAGTCGAAGAGCTAGACTCCAATGACCTCGTCAACATGTGTGTCCAGGGAGATAGGGAGTCACTGCAAGAGTATATGCACAGGGTGGTGAAGTTGACAACGCGTGCGCCCGGGGTGTCTGAAAGCAGCTCTATCGACGCCATCGTTGGGGGCCTGAGAGTCGGAAACTGCCAGTATGTGCTTGACAGAATCAAGCTGAAGTCTCTGCAAGAACTGTTTGAGGTAATGCAAGAATACTGCAAGTCCGATAAAGGCTGTCGCCGAAGACTCGATAGAGCCAACGCAGCGAAGAAGCAGAAGCAACAGGGGCAGTGGGACCAACTGAAGGGGTGGAAAAATCACCCGCTGAAGCAGGCTAACCGTCAGATCAACAATGTATCTGCACCCTTTGACCAGAACCAGAATCGGAACGGCAGTAGGCACAAAGGTGGATACAAAAATGGCAGAGGGCCGAAGCCGCAGCAGCAAAACCCGCCTCAGCGGGGTGGCGGCGAAAGGTTTTTCTGTTGGCTCCATGGGATCGACGCCCAGCACCACACCCATCAATGCCCTTCGACGATCAAGAAGAAGTTGGAATGGGAAGCTGAGGAAAAGGCGAAGGCAGCGGGCCTGGCTGTGAATCACGTCATGAAGTGCCAGAACACGGGGCAGTTCAGGGCCCTGCCGCCACCATATCACCACCAATCTTTCCAGTCGTCGGCGCCCACGCAGGTGTTCCACCCACCGCAGTCGTACACTCCTTCGGCTCCACAGCTGCCGCCGCCCCCACCCATGCACACGCAGCAACCGTCGGTATTTGTGCCTTCGTGGCCGAACCCAGCCATCCACCATCAAACGCATTACGCCCAGCCACCTCCACCACCTCCACCAAAGCAAGAGGCACCTGACTCTAGCAGCTCGGGAATGATGGGCATGGTCAACATCATCAATGCAATCTCGGGCGGCTCCAATGAGCTGGTGCCCGAGACGAAGAGGCAACGGCAGGAGTATTACCGAAGCGTATCGCACATTTGCTCTGGGAAATACTTCCATTTGCCATGGTCCCATATCCCAATAACTTTCACGGCAGTTGACATTCGGCTGCAACACTACCCTCACAATGACCCTCTCATCATAAGAGCAAACATTGGCAAGAACACAAAGTACTACTTCGGTAATGACGTGGGAAGAGTCCTGGTGGACAACGGCAGTTCAGCGGATATATTGACCTGGCAGTGCTTCTCCGGCATGGCACCCGCTGTACGTCTTTGGCAACAAGAGGATCGAAGCCCTGGGCAAGATTGACATCAATATAACTTTTGGTCAAGATGCCACCATGAGGACAGAAGTCATAACCTTCGATGTTGTTGACTTCATGTACCCGTATAATGTCATCTTCGGTCGTAACACCATCAACAAGTTTGCAGCAGTCATCCACAAGGGTACCTGCTACCAACGGCAGCGGGGGTGATTTCGGTGTATGGTAGCCAGGAGGAGGCTCGAAGGGCCGAGCACAACACGTCAATGCATAACAGGCAGGTGCATGTTATAAACGAAGACGAGGGCAATGAAGTCGTGGTAGCAGAAGAGCAGAGGGCCGAGGCCCAAATGAGACAGTCCATGAAAGGGCCGAAGCCGAGCGCGTGAAAGCAGTCGATGTCACGAGGACAATCCCTTTGTGCGCGGATGTGCCAAGCAGGACCGTCATGATAGGTACCGAAGTCAGTGCGGAGGACGAAGGCAAACTCCTGCAGTTCCTTCGTCACAACCAGAATGTGTTCGCTTGGTCCAAATCGGATTTGACGGGTGTCCACCATTCGGTTACAGAGCACGATTTGAACACCGATCCGAAGGTCAAACCAAAGCTGCAGAGGCAGCGGCCAATGTCAGGCGACAGGGTCAAGTCTGCGGAGGCCGAAGTGTAGAAGCTGCTTGATGCAAGAATCATAAGAGAAGAGCAGTACCCCGTGTGGGTGGCCAATGTGGTGATGGTGCCGAAGAAGAATGGGAACATGCGCATGTGTATCGACTTCACAGAACTCAACAAGGCGTGCCCGAAGGACCCTTACCCGCTGCCAAGGATCGACTTATCATTGATTAGGCAGCTGGATGCGACATGCTGAGTCTCCTGGATTGTTTTTCTGGATACCACCAGGTGTGGATGCGAAGGGAGAATGAAGCTAAGACCGGGTTCATGACACCCTTCGACATTTTTTGCTTCGTTAGAATGCCAGAAGGCCTCCATAACGCTGGATTAACTTTCAACCGCATGATGAAGCTGATTTTGGGTAGCCAGCTGGGGCGCAACGCCTCGGCTTATGTCGACGACATCGTCATTATGAGCGAGAAAGATAAAGATCATATTGCGGACCTGACCGAAACCTTCGACAGCATGAGGCGGAACGGCCTCAAGCTTAATCCAGAGAAGTGCATCTTCGGCATTTGGAAAGGGCAATTGTTAGGGTTCATGGTTTCCAAACGGGGCATATAGGCAAACCCCCAGAAGATCGAAGCATTGCGAAGAATGCAACCACCGAGCAGCAGAAAGGAGGTCCAAAGGCTCACGGGCAGAATAGCATCGCTAAACCGGTTCATCTCCAAGGCTGCTAAGCGAAGCCTACCCTTCTTCAAGGTGCTTCGCGCGAACTCAGCTTTTCAGTGGGGCACGGAGCAACAACAAGCTTTCGAAGATCTCAAGAAGTATCTAGAAGAGGCAGTGGTCATGACTAAACCGTCGCCGAAGGCTGAGCTGCTGTTGTACATTGCAGCAACCGACACAGCGGTCAGTGCAGTGCTTGTGGAAGAACGGAAGGATGTAGATACTCTGAAGCAGTTTCCCATCTATTACGTCTCCGAAGCTTTGAGCGGCTCAAAACTTTTCTACTCCGAGATGGAGAAGATGGCATATGCAGTTGTGATGGAAAAGAGGAAGCTTCGGCATTATTTTCAGAGCCACAATGTATCAGTCCCCACAGCTTTCCCTCTTCGAGACATGTTCGAGAACAAGGAGTCCACGGGGAAAATGGGCAAATGGGCCACTGAGTTGGCGGAGCATGTCATAAACTTCGTTGCTCGCAGTGCGATAAAGTCTCAGGTCCTTGCTAATTTTATGGCCGACTGGACGCCTTCGGCGCCAAAGGGGGAAGCCATAGTCGCGGAGCCAGTATGGGAGGTTCAATGCGATGGAGCATATTGCCATCTGGGGTCAGCGGCAGCGGCAGTCCTCAAGTCTCCTTCTGGTATCAAGCTTCATTACGTCTTGCGGTTGAATTGTGACAACTGCACAAACAACATGGCTGAATACGAAGGGCTGCTGCTTGCACTTCGGAAGGCTAGGGCGGTGGGGGAAAGGAGGCTCGTCATCTTGACGGACTCCGAACTCGTAGCCGGCCATATTGGGAAAACTTACAAGGCAAAGAAGCCGGACATGATGAAGTATCTGCAGGCTGTACGAAGCATGGAAAAGTTCTTCATTGGTATTACAGTGCGAAGTTTTCCAAGGCACTATAACAAGGAAGCCGATGCTATTGCGAAGGCGACCGCTTTGCTCGAGCCTCTGCCCCCGGATGTGTTCTACGAAACAACAACCACAAGATCTGCCACTGACGAAGCAACGCTCCCCAAGTTTGTGAACGCCATACAGAGTGAGGACTGGCGCGCCCCAATAGTAGCGGCGGTCAGGGGCTACTATGAGGCCGAAGATGGCGTCGCCAATAAGAGAGTGGCCATCAGGGCGAGGAATTACCACATCATTAACGGTAACCTGTACCGAAAGGGGGTGTGCGCCCCACTGCTAAAGTGCATATCAGTGACCGAGGGCAAGCAACTACTCCATGAAATCCACAGTGGCATGTGCTCACATCACCTCGGCACGAGAGCCTTAGTGCAGAAGGCTTTTCGCTAAGGTTTCTATTGGCCTTCGGCGGTCGCAGATGCACACGACATTGTGCGCCAGTGTCTAGAGTGTCAGCGCCATGCGCCTTACAGCAAGTTCGCATCAAACGAGATACAACTGATACCACAGTATGGCCCTTCGCTCGATGGGGTATTGACATCGTCGGTCCTCTACTGACAGCACCCGGGAATTACTCCCACGCTGTGGTGGCGGTGGAGTCTTTTTCCAAATGGGTAGAAGCGAAGCCATTGTTGAGCATTACTTCGGCGACAATACAGAAGTTTTTCTGGCAGAACATCGTGTGCCGCTTCGGTGTGCCACACGAAGTCATCGTGGACAACGGCAAGCAATTTGACAGTGCCGACTTCAAGGAATTCTGTACCTACCTGGGCACCAAGTTGTGTTTTGCTTCGGTCTACCACCCGCAGTCCAATGGGGCGGTGGAACGGGCAAATGGAGTAATCTTCGTCGGTATAAAAAGGAACATCACCGATCTGCCAAAAAGCAAGTGGGCCGAAGAGCTGCCGAGGGTGTTCTGGTCCCACAACACCACGACGTATAGGACCACACAGTTCTCGCCATTCAAGTTACTGTACGGAGAAGAGGCCATGCTGCCCGAAGAGCTGTGTTTGGGCACTTGGAGGGACATTGCTTCCAGCGACGAAGACCTCAAAGCTTCGGTCCAGAACATTGAGGAGATGCGCTTGCAAGCAGCAGCGAACCTGTCGTCTTACCAAGAAGAAACCCGGAGGTGGAAAAACAAAAAGGTCAGGCTGAAACTCATACGGTCGGGGGATCTAGTGCTGTGCAAGATACCGAAGGGAAGGTTGAAAGGAAAGATGCATGGGAAGTGGGAAGGCTCGTTTATAGCGACTGCAACATCGAACGAAGCAGCATTAAGTTGCGTCGGTTGACCGGCGAAGAAGAGCCTTACACATGGAATGTGGACATGCTTCAGAAGTACTTCATCTAAAGTCGCCGTGAGCGGCCGTTGTCGTTTGAGTTTCAATAGTTCCTTTTTTCTCTTTCGTTGTGTAAATAAGTTTGTAATTTATGTACATTAAGTAGGGGGGACGTACTCTTTTCCTCACGGGGGAGGCTTCGTGGTTCCCATCTGGACCCGCGAAGTGTGAGGTTTTTAACGAGGCGGACCCATGTATCCTGTTTCTGACATGTAATATAAGTTAGTTTTCCCCCAGCTTTTCGCGTCCGAGATTTTTCCCTTCAAGTATGCTTTCGCAGCGCCGACGAAGCTATGCTACCCCCACGAAGGGGGCATAGTCTTCGAGGTGGCCTTCTGTGGGGTAAGTGACGGCATGGGCACGAGCTGCATTGAGTGCGCACGAGCCGCGCCTGTCACTTATCGTCGTGACCGAAGATGAAGTCCGCTTGATGCGCCATAAGTGTCGGTGCGGAAAGTAGTCCCGACACTAATTAGTAATGAGCGCTGAGATCTGCCTCTCGATGGTCGGTGCTAAGCAACTAAAGACACTTGGTTTATCTTGGTTCCAGCCGGGGCAAGAACGTCCAGCAGTGGCGTGCTCGAGGCACTGTATTGCTTCGCACAGGGGTGCCTGTAGATGGGTGGCTACAAGCAAGGTGGGAGAGGAGGCATGGCCTCCAAGTCCCAAGGGTTGTGATTGAGGCAAGTGCCAATATCGTGGGGAAGGAGGAGAGTGTGTAAGCGATCGCTATCCGTCGTCCCGTGTCCCCTGCAGCGGGGGGAGATCGCCTTCCTTTTATAGGCCAAGGAGAGGGCGATTTACAGGCATGCCGCACTATTTCGCTACGTGTGGCGGCATGGCGTATAGTGCCGTGGAGTTGACGGCCGTCCTGGCGAGTATTGCTCTAGTCACGGCGCCGTGGCGTGTCCTGTGCTTGAACAGGGGCGACTTCGAGGTTGGAGGCGTGGTGGTTGACCGGGGCGTCTTCAGGCGGGCTCGAGGGAGCCGTTGACAACGATCCGTACGAGGTGCAGTAGCAAGCGTGGCGGCGTCCCGTCCCTGCGTGCTCAACAGCGTCGGAGTAGTTGTAGTAGTGTGCGGCGTGGCGCAGCAGGGGCGGGGATGGCCGCACAGGATTGACAGTGACGGGGATGGCGCTCGCGCCGGCCTGACGTCATGGTTTGACCCTGTGGAGTCACGAGAAGGGGGCTCGAGGGTGCGGCCGTGTCGGTGTTTTAGACCGGCAAACCTACCAAGGGGGTACCCGAGGTAGTAGATTGTGCGGTGGGGATCGTGATCGGGAGACCGAGAACTCGAAGGTATGCGCAAGGACACGGGACACAAGATTTATACAGGTTCGGACCGCCAAGGTGGCGAGCCCTACGTCCTGTTTGGGGGATCAAGTATGGCGCCCTGCGCTTGGTGTTGTGTTGTCCCCGGAGGGATTGGGGATGTGCGGCTAGGTACCCGGCCCTCCTTTATATAGTCCAGGGGGCGGGTTCCTAGTCGGTTACAAGGCAGGAGTCCTAGTAGGAGTACACAGAGCGAGTCCTAGTAGGAGTACAGGGGAATTCTAGTAGGAATCTGTCTTCTACTCTTCCTCCTTCCTTGCATGAGTACCCGGGGTGTATGCCCGACAAGCCCCCGAGCACGTTGGAGTCGAGAGTAGTAGTTCGAGTAGTCTTGAAGCCTCTTCGAGTAGTTCTTGAGCGTCCTCGAGCACTGCTTGGAGAAGCCTTCAATAGTACTTGAATCGCCGCGAGGCCGGAAAGTGGTCCACCTCATCGCTCTTGAAAAAATTTGAATGATGGGTGTAGCATAGCAGCCCCCGAGCCTTGAAATGATTAGGTAATCAATCCAAGGGTCTTCGTGTTCGCGAAGCCATCATTCGAGTACTCTTGCGACGTGTAGCCCCCGAGATAAGAGAGCTGTATGAGCCACGTCGAGTAGTGATTGGTGAGAAGCCCCCGAGCTTGAGAGCGAGCGAAGCATGCTGAAGTTATCTTCGAGTAGCCCCCGAGCTGGAGAGATTCCAAGTAGTAGTTTGGCGTCGAGCCGTGGAGCTTGAGAAGTAGTCGTGCCGTCAGAGCGAACTTTAGTTGCGACCGAAGTCGACTTTAGATGCCGGCAGAGCGGACTTTAGAATGCGAGTTAAAAACCGAAGTCGACTTTGTGCCGCGCGGAGCGGACTTTTGAGATGCGACTTGAAATCCGAAGTCGACTTTGTGCCGCGCGGAGCGGACTTTGAGATGCAACTTGAAATCCGAAGTCAACTTTGGTTGCCGCGTAAAGCGGACTTTAGGTGCGACTGCAGTAGTCGACTTTGTGCCACGCGGGGTGGACTTAAGATGCAAAAAACGAAAAGCACTTTCCGGAAAGCCAAAGCGAATAAAAAATCAGAAAAAACGAGTAGTTTTGCCGCCGGAGCGGACTTAAGATTGCGATCGGAGTCGGCTTGTGCCACCGGAGTGGGCTTAAGTACCTGAGCCATGGATTTCAGACCCAAGGTACGCTTGCCACCGAGCGGGCTTGAGTGCGACCGTTAGCGTCGACTTGTGCCACCGGAGTGGGCTTAAGTACCCGAGCCATGGATTTCAGACCCAAGGTACGATTGCCGCCAGAGTGGGCTTGTGCCACCGGAGTGGGCTTAGATACCTGAGCCATGGATTTCAGACCCAAGGTATGGTTGCCACCGTAGTGGACTTGAAGGTGCGACCGGAGTCGACTTGCGTACCTGGGCCATGGATTTCAGACCCAAGGTACGGGTGCCACCGTAGTGGACTTGAAGGTGCGACCGGAGTCGACTTGCGTACCTGGGCCATGGATTTCAGACCCAAGGTACGGAGCGCGAGTACTTAGGGCACTTGGACCCATGGTACAGAGCGTGAAGACCACGTGCAGCTAGGTTCCATCGTCGCCAGGACCCGAGGGCCGCTTACAGCTAGGTTCCATCGAAGCTTACACACGTAGTATGCCATCGAAGCAGGCGAAGATGCGACCGGAGTCGACTTTAAGTTGCCGCGCGGAGCGGACTTTAGAATGCGACTTTAGAAGTCGACTTTAGATTGCCGCGCGTAGCGGACTTTAGAAACTGCCTCCTAGGGATAGCCCCCGAGTTGATGAAGTAGACTCGTGGCGACTTGATTGATATGCCCCAAGAGTAGTCAGCAGAGTGTAGCTCTCGTGAAAACCCGCCGAGAAGCATACACAAATGAGTAGTCGGCAAGTAGTCCTACATGATGAGGAGAACAAGCCACGAAAACAGTAATCATTTAGATAAATGACTTAGCTGTTGCTGCCTGGGCAGACTTGTAGATGAAGCCGTGGCGGTCGGTGATGGACCCGTGACGGTTGTTGTTGAAGTTGACTAGTCAGAGTTGATTCCGGCTAATCGCTGGGGGCGTGACTGCCGTTCTCGACTAGTTTGGAAAACTAGTCGAGATGAATGGTCGACGCGATGCGACCGAGGAGGATGACGTCGTGGCAGCATGCGGCGCACTCGAAGTAGAGCCAGTGTTGCCGCGAGGCAAGTAGTCACCACGCCCGCGTGGCCGGGGGAGAGCCGCCGTGGCCGCAAGACGAAGTCGCGGCGCACGGAGTGGTCGACGACGACGAGCGGCGCAACGAGCCGCATGACGAGCCGCGCGACGTGCCGAGGCACCCCGGGCGCGCGGCGAAGACGAAGTAGTCGACGACGAGCCCGGGCGAGGCGAGTAGTCGACAAGCGGCGCGGCGAGCCGCGTGACGAGCCGCGCGACGTGCCGAGGCACCCCGACGCGCGGCGAAGACGAAGTAGTCGACGACGACGAGTAGTCGACGACGAGCGGCGCGACAAGCCGCGTGGACGAGCCGCGCGACGTGCCGAGGAACCCGGACGCGCGGCGGAGGCAAAGTAGTCGACGACGACGAGCCCGGGCGAGGCGGAGTAGTCGACAACGAGCGGCGCGGCGAGCCGCGTGACGAGCCGCGCGACGTGCCGAGGCACCCCGGACGCGCGGCGGAGGCAGTAGTCGACGACGACGATCCCGGGCGAGGCGGAGTAGTCGACGACGAGCGGCGCGGCGAGCCGCGTGACGAGCCGCGCGACGTGTCGAGGCACCCCCGACGCGCGGCGGAGGCAAAGTAGTCGACGACGACGAGCCCGGGGCGAGGCGGAGTAGTCGACGACGAGCGTGCGACAAGCCGCGTGACGAGCCGCGCGACGTGCCGAGGCACCCCGGACGCGCGGCGAAGACGAAGTAGTCGACGACGACGAGTAGTCGACGACGAGCGGCGCGATAAGCCGCGTGACGAGCCACGCGACATGCCGAGGCACCCCGACGCGCGGCGGAGGCAAAGTAGTCGACGACGACGAGTAGTCGACGACGAGCGGCGCGACGAGCCGCGTGACGAGCCGCGCGACGTGCCGAGGCACCCCGACGCGTGGCGGAGGCAAAGTAGTCGACGACGACGAGCCCGGGCGAGGCGGAGTAGTCGACGACGAGCGGCGCGGCGAGCCGCGTGACGAGCCGTGCGACGTGCCGAGGCACCCCGACGCGCGGCGGAGGCAAAGTAGTCGACGACGACGAGCCCGGGCGAGGCGGAGTAGTCGACGACGAGCGGCGCGGCGAGCCGCGTGACGAGCCGCGCGACGGCCGAGGCACCCGGACGCGCGGCGGAGGCAAAGTAGTCGACGACGACGAGCCTGGGCGAGGCGGAGTAGTCGACGACGAGCGGCGCGATAAGCCGCGTGACGAGCCGCGCGACGTGCCGAGGCACCCCGGACGCGCGGCGAAGACGAAGTAGTCGACGACGACGAGTAGTCGACGACGAGCGGCGCGATAAGCCGCGTGACGAGCCGCGTGACGTGCCGAGGCACCCCGACGCGCGGCGTAGGCGAAGTAGTCGACGACGACGAGCCCGGGGCGAGGCGGAGTAGTCGACGACGAGCGGCGCGGCGAGCCGCGTGACGAGCCGCGCGACGTGCGGAGGCACCCGGACGCGCGGCGGAGGCAAAGTAGTCGACGACGACGAGCCTGGGCGAGGCGGAGTAGTCGACGACGAGCGGCGCGATGAGCCGCGTGACGAGCCGTGCGCGGCGTAGGAAAATTGATTCCGCTTTGACAAGAGCAAGGCGACTTGCTTCATTGGATCTCGGCGAGTCGACAAGTAGATTGATCTTGTTGACGAGGGTTCTTCGAATTCGCTCGGTGGTGATGATCATCCCCTACCTGGCGCGCCAGCTGTCGGTGTTTTAGACCGGCAAACCTACCAAGGGGGTACCCGAGGTAGTAGATTGTGCAGTGGGGATCGTGATCGGGAGACTGAGAACTCGAAGGTATGCGCAAGGACACGGGACACAAGATTTATACAGGTTCGGACCGCCAAGGTGGCGAGCCCTACGTCCTGTTTGGGGGATCAAGTATGGCGCCCTGCGCTTGGTGTTGTGTTGTCCCCGGAGGGATTGGGGATGTGCGGCTAGGTACCCGGCCCTCCTTTATATAGTCCAGGGGGCGGGTTCCTAGTCGGTTACAAGGCAGGAGTTCTAGTAGGAGTACACAGAGCGAGTCCTAGTAGGAGTACAGGGGAATTCTAGTAGGAATCTGTCTTCTACTCTTCCTCCTTCCTTGCATGAGTACCCGGGGTGTATGCCCGACAGGCCGGCCCCCTTCGAGGGCACGGCGCGTTAGGCGTACAAGAGTGGGCGGCACAGTGTCACGGAGCTGACACCGGCCACGTTGCACAGTTCCCTACAGTGGTGGGGATGGGCTCCCCCTAGGGGGTTGGCGGAACAGCGCCGAGGCATGATTCCCAGGCGCGTAGTGGTGCGGCTCTGATGTGCTAGAGCATTAAATACCCGTACATGCATGCGGGAGCGGGTGCGCTCGTGAGGGAACCTCGAGCGAGGCGGACCCCGCTCGAGGGAGGCGGGGACCCTCGAGCGAGACGAACCTCACTCGAGAGCGGCGTGAGCCCTGGAGCGAGATGGACCTCACTCGAGAGCGGCGTGAGCCCTGGAGCGAGGCGGACCTCGCTCGAGGGGGCGTTTTGCTGGGCCTTTTGGTGGGCCGCAGGGGCCACCGCGGCGTGGATCGTGTTGTGTGTATATTTTGCGTTAGGCCCGAGGTTGGGTTTGCGTTTTGCGTTTTTTGCAGGTTTTAAACAGGATTCCCCCAGGTTCTTTAGGGGACCCTCATGGCTGTCCCCAACAGTAGCCCCCGAGCATCCGGCGGTGTTCCTGGCCGGGTTCCGCGTATGCCGGATCCTACCGATAGGACGCTCTTCCCCCTGTTTGCAAGTGCCTCTCCGTGGGGCCGCGTCAGCGGACCCGCGGGTCTAGCTCCCGGCCCGCGCAGAGCGTGAGTGCTCCTGCAGGGGTTTTCTCACGGAATTTTATCAGCGGGGCGTGGTACATGTCTCAACCGACATCGGCGATGTTTCAGCCGGCTTCGGTGACGCACGTGCAAATATCTTTCGCGTTCGGTGCATCCCAGGAGGTGTAGCCGTGCGTCGAGCCCCCGAGCCTGGGCCCGTTCGAGGCGATCGGGGTGAGCTCTTCATCTTGTTTTAAACGCACCCTCGCCGTCCCTCCGCAGGACGGAGCGTGAGGTTTCCACAACCCCCATCAATCGGGTTGCGGATTGCGGATTCCTCGTCGAGCTGTTAGCGGGTGGTTCAAGTGGACACCCATGCCCCATTCGATAAGGGTAGGCTCGTGGTCCGGAGACTCGTCCATTAAAGCGCTTGCGTGGGTTTGCTAGGTGGGGCTCGGTCCCGTTCGCTAGGGACCGAGGGCGCGGAAGCTCTCCCTCGGTGGGATCCCCCCGGCTAGCTTCCCTCGCTGGCTCTCGAACACGACATGTGGGGTGCCCTCGAGCCGGCGGGCTCGAGGAAAGGCTTGAATGCGCGCGCCCTCGTCGTCCCTGACTCTGGTGATCTGGGGCACCTGTTCGAACCCGTCGAGGGTCAGGTTTCGAACCCCTGATCAGTAGGGCCGCGCGGGGTAGCAGTGGAGTGCTCCCGTCTTTTCGCATCTGCACGTTTCGAGGGTTCTCAGCCGTGCCGGCCCTCGAACTGCTGATCAGTAAATTCTGTAGATCGAGGGCACCTGTGGCGCCTATTTACTTCGAACAGGCTTCGAGGCCACTGGTCGGTAATCGCACCCTTCGAGGGTCGGTTTTGTCTGAGCCTGGGGCTCGGGCCACTCGAGGGTCTTCCGTACTTGGTAAGGGATCGGGCCATTTAATGCCCGCAGTCGCGGCTATAGTCATGCATTGCAGGCGCACCTTTTCAGGTGCCATGGCCGCGCGCGTAGTGGGCGGAGTGGGCAGGTGGATGTGACCGCCTGCCGCGGTCCTCCGGTTACGCGCCGTGATTATGGCGCGCGTGCAGACGTGCGGCCGCCGCGGTCGTGGTGGGTCCCACTTGTCAGCGAGAGAAATTTTCACCTGCAGTTAATGCGCGCGGGGCGTGCGCTCCGGAGAGCACGCCCCGTGGATCTATAAATCCGATAGGGGGAGGTGAGACAGTTTTTTACCTCTCACACTTAGCGTTTGCCATCCTTGCCTCTTGTGTTTCAACCCCCGAGTTGTTCTTGCTTTCGCGCCTCTGCTCTAGAGCCGTTCTTGCTTCTCGTTCCTCGCTCCTTCGCCCATTCGCATGGCTCCCCCGCCGTCCATCACCCTTATTGACCCGCCGGCATGGCAGCGCTCGACGGCGACGAAGCTATCTCTGAATCTGCTGGTGGCCGATGGCCAGCTGGCGGCGACTGTGGACGGGCAGCCCGCGGAGTGGATCGAGCCGCCGGCGAGGGACCGAGTGCCCAACCCACCGTTCGGCTACGTCGTCAGCTTCGTCCGCTTCCACGAGCGCGGTTTCGCGGCGCCGGCGAGCCGCTTCATGTGGGCGCTGTGCTACCACTACGGCGTGGAGCTGCAAAACTTCACACCGAACGCGATCTCGCAGGCGGCCACGTTCGCCCGGCCCCGCGAAGGCTTCCTGGGGATCCCGGTGAATTGGGATCTCTGGGTCCACCTCTTCCGCGTGGAGCTGTACACGCTGGCTACGTCGGAGCCGAAGGTTCGCCACGCGGCGCGCGCCGGTGGCTTGTCGCTCGCGTTGCGGAGCTCGTGCAGGAGCAGTACATCCCCTGCACGATGACCTCCAACAACGCGGACTGGGAGCGGGGGTGGTTCTACCTCCGCAACTCCGGTGCCGGCCTCCCCCCTACACCGGCAAGGTGCTGAGGGAGAGGGCCATCTCCTGGCACCACGGGGTATCTCTACCCTCGCACCAGGTGCGGCTGGACTCGCTCCTGGCCGCGTTGAAGGACCTGGCGGATCGCGGGCTGACCGCGCGGTGCGTCCTCGCCAACCTCCACCACCAGTGGATCGTCCCCCTGATGGAGAGGCGGCTCCACATCTTCGAGATGGACGAGGATGCGAACCCCATCGCGTTGGTGGAGTCGCGGCTGCGGTCAGATCTCTTCCCGTGGGAGTACGCGGCCACCCGGGCACGACGTGCCATCGACCTCCGGTCTAGCCGGAACGACGACGCGTCACTCCGGGCGTTCACCATGCTCCCCGTTCGCCGCTGGTGAGTGGACCTTCACGTCCCCTTGTTCCGCCGATTCGCGGGGCGGCGCACGTCTTGAGATTTTGCCCATTTCTTTGCGCATGGTGCGTGTGAACGCCGCGCGGTCCGACCCGCCCACGCCCCGGCCCCGTGCGCACGTGCGCGGGGCGCAACGGCGAGAGCAGGAGCGGGTGGCGCGCAGGAGGGAGCGGAACACGTGGCGACGTGAGTGCCGAGAGCAGAGGAGCGAGGAGTTCCGGCTGCGCGAGTAGCAGGGGCTTTCCTCACCCGGGACAGAGGAGTACTCGTCGTCAAGCGAGGAGGAGGAGGAAGGAGAAGAGGAAGAAGATAGGGGGCAGGTTCTCCCCGACAAGTGGGAGCCCGCACCCCCGTCACCGGAGCCGACTCCGGTGGCAAGACAACCATCACCTGGGGCGGGCGCAGGGGCACCCGCCGCCGGGCGGTCTACGATGAAGGCCACGCGGGCCGCGGAGGTGCGCGCGCGCGCCGCGGAGGCGCCCGTGCGCGCGGCGCAGGCGCCCGTGCGCACGCGTGGAGGCGGCCGGGGGCGGCGGCGCGCGCCGCGGCCGCCGTGCCCGCGACGTCGGCGGGGACCTCGAGGAAGAGGAAGCGAGCCTTCTCCTCCCTGAGGTAAGGAGTTTCCTTTCGAGGGGTCGTGTGCTCGATAGGCGGGGGTTTGACACTTTGTCCTTGTGTTTGCAGGGTGACGCCAACTGTTCCCCCTCGCACCGGCCAAGGTGTTGTGGGCAGAGGCTGTCGGTGCGGAATATGGTTCCGACACTAACCAGTAGATAGCGCCGAGGTCTATCCCTCAATGGTCGATGCTAAGTAACAAGTGACACAGAGTTTTTATCCTGGTTCCGGCCGAGGGGGCCGTACGTCCAGCAGAGGCATGCTCGAGGCACTATATTACTTAGCACCGGGGGTGCCTGTAGTGGGGCTGCTAAAAGCAAGACGGGAGAGGAAGCCTGGCTTCCAAGTCCCTGGAGGAGTGGCTGAAGATATTGTGGGAGAATTGGAGAATGAGTACGTGGTGTGTGTTGTGTTCCTGTCTTGTGTGCCGCTCGCCCTTCCCCCCCGCGGCCGGGGTTCGCCCCCCCCCCCCCTTTTATAGATCAAGGGGGAGGCAGATTACATGCGCGCCGCGCTATCTAGCTATGTGGGGAAACGCGACGTGCTATGTCAGAGAGTGGGCGGCCGTCCGACGATCCTTGCGCGATCCGGCCATGATGGCCTACCTTGTACCCGAACAAAGGGCGGTTCGAGGGTAGAAGGGCGGCGGATGGCCGTGATGTCCTCTCGATAGCCTCGAGGGAGGTGTCGACGTTGGCCTCGCACGGGGCACGGAGTAGGTAAAACGGCGTCCCTTCCCAACGCGCTTCACAAGGTTGGAGTGGCTGCGCGCCGCCCGCCGTGCGCCCGCACGCGCGGGCGGCGGCCATGTCACGTTGCAAGCGGGGGATGGCGATTCACCGGCCTAGCGTCTCCACCTAACCCCCGTAGGGTCACAAGAAAGTGAATCGAGGGTGCGACCGGCCCCCCTTCGAGGGCTCGCGCGCGTTAGCCGCACCGGGAGCAGTGCGCACGGTGCCACGGACCGACACCGCCGCGCCGCACGTCCCTCCCCACGCGGGTGGGGGATGGGCTCCTCCCCTCGGGGAGGTTGGTGCGGCGCACCGGGCGCGAGCCCCCGGCGCATGATGGCGCCGCCCCGCCGGTGTCGTGGCGTTAAATGCCCGCGTACGGGGGGCCGGCGCACGCGTGAGGGGGCGCCCGAGCGTGGCGGACCCCGCCGAGGGTGGGGACATACCCTCGAGCGAGGCGAACCCGCCGAGGGGGGAGCGAGCCCTCGAGCGGGGCGGAGCCCGCCGAGGGAGGCCGCCGAGCGTGGCGAAGCCCCCGCCCGAGGGGGGCGCGCGCCTCGAGCGAGGCGGAGCCTCGCTCGAGGGGACCTCTAAGAGGGCCGCCTTGATGGGCCGTCGGGGTCCCTGCGGCGTGGGCCGTCTCCTGCATGGTTAGGCACCTGCATGGTTAGGCTAAGCGTGTTCTCGCTCGCGTGTGGTTTTACGTGGGGGGATTTCCCCGTTGTTTAAGGGGACCCCTAGGGCTGTCCCCGACAGTAGCCCCCGAGCATCTGTGGGTTTGCCATTGAGGCTCCCGCGATGCCGGAACCCACCGATGGGACGTTCTTCCCTCCTTGTCTTGCGAACGCTTTCCGTGGGGCCGCGCGCCGACCCGCGGGGTCCAGCCCCCGAAGCCCTGCAGGAGTGTGGGTGCTCTTGCAGGGGTTAACCGCGAGAACTGGTCAGAGGGCGTGGCACATGTTCCAACCGGCATCGGCGGTGTCTCAGCCGGCTTCGGTGGCGCACGCGCTGCTGGCACTGTCTCCGGTGGGTGCAATTTCAAGGAGGTGTAGCCGTGCGCTAAGCCCCCGAGCCTGGGCCCATTTGAGGCGATCGGGAAGAGCTTTGCGACTTGTTTTCTTTCGCGCCCTCGCCGTCCCTCCGCGGGACGGAGGGTGAGGTTTCCGCAACCCCCATCGGGCGGGTCGCGGATTGCGGATTCCTCGTCGAGTCGCTAGCGGGTGGTTCGAGTGGACGTCCATGCCCCGTTCGATAAGGGTAGGGCCGCGCGCTCCGAGACACGTCCATGGAAGCGCTTGCGTGGGTTTGCTAGGTGGGGCTCGGTCCCGTTCGATAGGGACCGAGGGCGCGAAACTCTCCCCTCGGGGGGATCCCCCGCTAGCCGCCCCCGCCGGCTCTCGAACACGACATGCGGGGCACCCTCGAACCGACGGGCTCGAGGAACGCGCTTGAATGCGCGTGCCCTCATCGTCCCCGACTCGCGATTCGTGGCGCCCGTTCGAACCCATCGAGGGTCGCTCGAACCTCTCGATCGCAGAGGGCCGTGCGGGGCCGCGCCCGGACGGCCCCGTCTTTGCGTTCGCGGCCGTCGAGGGGTCCGGGCGAGCCGGCCCCTCGAGGCGCCGGTTGGCAGCACAGCCGCGGCATGGGTGCTTGCGGTGCCCGCTTACTCGCTGTGCCCCGGGCGACCTTCTCACGCACATGCCCTCTTTAGAGAGTTGATATTGTCTCGAGCCGGGGCTCGTGCCGCTCGAGGGTTTTACGCGGCATGGGTGCCCGCAAAGGCCTCCGCTTTTACTCGCGGTGCCCCGCGCGACCTTCTCACGTCGATGTCCCTTCGAGGGCCGTTATCGTCTCGAGCCGGGGGGCTCGTGCCGCCGAGGGGTTTTACGCGGCATGGGTGCCCGTGGTGCCCGCGACTTCAAGCGTGCCCCGGGCGACCTTTCTCACGTCGATGTCCCTTCGAGGGTCGTTATCGTCTCGAGCCGGGGCTCGTGCCGCCGAGGGTTTTACGTGGCATGGGTGCTCGCGGTGCCTCGCTTACATCACGCGTGCCCCGGCGGCCCTCTCACGCCGATATCCCTTCGAGGGTTGTTTTTGTCTCGAGCCAGGGGTTCGCCCCGCTCGAGGGTTCTCCTTGCTTGGCAAGGCACCGGGTCATTAAATGCCCCACGTACGAGGCTCGCGGTTTTGCAACGCGGCGCGCGCCTTCTGTGCGTTGCGGCGCGCGCGCGTAGTGGGCGGGGGCGCGGGCGGGCGACATGACGGCTCGCCTCGATCCCCGCAGGTCTTCGCCGTGATGATGGCCCGTCTGCGGTGATGTGGCCGCTGCGGTCGTGGTGGGGCCCGTCCGTCGGCGTGAAGGGAAGATTCCCTGCAGTTAATGCGAGCGGGACATCTGCCCCGGAGAGCTCGCCCGCGGCTTATAAATTTAAGGGGAGGGGGAGACGGCGGTTTTTTACCTTAGCGCCTCACCATTTCAGCCCCCTATCCCTTCGTCTTCGCCTCGCCTGTGCCACCGTGCGGTGTCGCCATTAGAGCTTTTCTTCCATTTCTCGTCCTCCGCTCTCGCTTTCCTTTGCCTTCTTCTCATGGCGCCGCCTCAGCCCCTCACGATCCTGGATCCGTACGCTTGGGAGAGGTCGTCGGTGACCCAGCTGGCCCTTGGCGGCCCCGGTCGCCCGCCCGGCCGGTTGGCGGCCAATGAAGATGGACGCCCGGCGGAGTGGATAGTGCCGCCGGCGGGGGACCGCGCGCCCAACCCACCGGAGGGCTATGTGGTGAGCTTTATCCGCTACCACGAGCGGGGCTTCAACGCGCCGGCGAACCGCTTCATGCGGGCGATGTGCCACCACTACGGAGTGGAGCTGCACAACTTCGCGCCCAACGCGATTTCGCAGGCGGCCACGTTCGTGGGCGTCTGCGAAGATTACCTGGGGATCCCAGTCAACTGGGAGCTCTCGGTACACCTTTTCCGCGCGGAGCTCTTCACGCAGCCCACGACGGAGCCGAGGACCCGCCGCGCGGTGCGCGCGGCGGGGATGTCGCTTGCCCGCGCGGGGCGATTCAAGAACGTCTACATCCCCCGCACCATGACGACGAACAACGCCGGTGGGAGTGGGGGATGGTTCTACTTGCGCAACGCCGAGCCCGGCCTCCCCCCTACACCGGTCGGGTGTTCAAGGAGAAGCGACTCACGGGCTACGGGGTGTCCCACGCCCCGGCATCGGAGGCGGCAAGACTCGGTCATCCAGCCGCCTGCGGCGCACGGCGCGCATGGGGCGGCCGCGATGGGCGTCCTCGCCTTCCTCCATCACCCGGCGGGTCGTGCCCACGATGGAGAGGCCGCTCGCATCTTCGAGATGACGCAGGCGGCCAACCCCGTCGATGCCTGGCGAGGTCGCGGATGCTCCCGACGCCCCTCGAGCGGCCATATGCGCTTACTCGGGCGCGGAGCGCCGTCGGCACCCGGACGCCGATGCATCCGGACCGGACCCCATGGGACCTCGAGATGCTCCCCCACCCGCCCGGCCCCCGGTGAGTTTGGTTCTTGATTTTGTTTTGGTTCTTGGTGTTGCTTCTGCCTCCTGACGCGTCCTTGATGCTTCTGTGTGCAACTGGTGAGCTTCACCGTCTCGAAGTCCGTTCCGCCCACCCCGACTCCCCGCGCGCTTGGCGGGGCGGCGCGGCCGGCGGGAGCGAGGAGCGGGCGCGCGCGCGAGAGGGAGCGCGCGGGCGACATCAAGCGCGCGCGGCCGGCGGAGCGCGGAGTACCGGCGGCGCGAAGAGGGCGGGGCTCTCTTCCCAGGGACCGAGGAGTACTCATCCTCGGAGGAGGACGAAGAGGAAGAGGGGCGAGGGGGAGGGCCCCTCCGATAGGTG
Organism: Cenchrus americanus; assembly: GCA_947561735.1. Classification (NCBI taxonomy): domain Eukaryota; kingdom Viridiplantae; phylum Streptophyta; class Magnoliopsida; order Poales; family Poaceae; genus Cenchrus; species Cenchrus americanus. The sequence goes on from OX387240.1 coordinate 203,643,390, forward strand.
GTAGCCCGCGCCCCCGTCGCGGAGCCGGCGCGGCGGCAGGGCGGCATCGCCCGGGGTGGGCGCAACGGCGCCCGCCGCCGGGCAATCGACATTGAGGGCGGCGCGCGGCGCGGGGCGCCGACACGCGCCACGGAGGCGCGCGCGGCGGGCGCACCCGTGCGCGCGTCGAGCGTGCTCGCGCGCGGGCGAGCGCGCCCGCACGCAGGGCAAGTGTGCCCGCGCGCGTGGCTACGTCGTCGGGAGGCGCGACGGAAGGCGTGCCGCGGGGAGGGACGAGCGTGCTGCGCGCGCGCGGTGGCGCCTTCACGAGGCGCGGCGGCAGGCGCGCCAGCTGCATCGGCCTCATCTGCTGAGGCCTCGAGGAAAAGGAAACGTGCCTTCTCCTCTTCGAGGTAAGGAGCTTGGTCCTTTACTTGGTTTGATTTGTTGATGATCAGGTGTTCTAACCCTCTATTTGTGCCTGCGCAGGGTGGTGCCAACCGTGCCTCCTCTCGCACCGGCCAAGGTGCTGAGGACGGACGCGTCCATCCCCACCCGGCGGCACTCGTCGAGGGTGTCGCGGACGGGGACAAGCACGGCGGCGGGCGAGAGCTCGCAGAGTCCGGCTGAGGCTTTGAGGCCTCGGCCGGCGGATCGGCCCGCCGCGGCGCGGTCCCGGCGGTCGCCAGGAGCGGGCGGCGGCCGGCCGCCGTGGGGACGCGGGCGCGGCGGCGGCCGTGGTGGAGGCTGCGGCCCCGCGGAGGCTGCCGGCGCGGAGGCGCGGCCCGTGGCGCCGGGCGCGGAGGAGGTGGTGGCCGCGGCGCCGCACCGGGCGCCCTGCGGCCATGGAGGCGCAAGTGGAGGCGCCGGTGGAGGCGGCGCAAGCGGCGCGCCGCCGGCGATCCGCGGGCGGAGGTGGTGGAGGTCTCGGACGACTCCCCGCCGCCGGGTGGGATCGATGGGCTAGCTTCCCCCACGCGTTCCCCCGAGCCCCGGGGAGGGAGCCCTCGTGAGGCGGCACGAGGGTCACATGGTAGTGGGGGACCGAGGACACGGCGCCGAGGCCTCGTCCTCCCGCGCCGGCCGCTCCGCCCGGGTGGAGGGGGGTTGTCGACGATCCTCCCGCGTTTGCGCGCCCGGGGGGGAGCGGGGGCTCGGGGCGAGCTCCCGGAGCCACGCGCGCCACACTCGACCGCGCGGCCCCCGAACGAAGCGCTGCATGTCCATGGCGGCCCTGCATGGCGCATCTTCCAGGTAGGCCGTAGTTGCTCGTTTTCTTCTTTCTTTCGTTTTTGTGTGCTGCCCCCGTGTCGCAGCGCTTATGGGTTTCGATTTTGTGGGTGCCAGGAGCTCGAGCGCCGCGCCCACGAGAAGTACGACGCCTTCGACCGGGTGAACACCGAGGTCCACCAGCTCCGGGAACGGTGCAGCGCTTTCGACGTGCTTGCTGACGCCCTCAGGACGCCGGACGGCCGGGCCGGCGTGCGGGCCATGGCGTGGCGCGACGAGCTCCCGGAGAGCTCGAGGCAGGACCCAGCGCGCCGCTCGAGCCGGACGCGGCGAGCGGGTGCGCGCAGCCCTCATTGATCGTGATGAGGCGGGCGCGCGGTGCGTGCTCGGACTTGGAGAAGACGCGGACGCGCGGCCGCCAACCGGGAGGCGGAGGTGGCCAACGTCCGCGGCGAGAGCCGGGAGCTCCGCTCGTCGCTCGAGGGGGCGCAAGCGCGGCCGCCAGGCGCGAGGAGCGGGCGCGCGGGCTGGGAGCAGCGGGCCAAGGAGGCCGATGACTTGAAGGCCGCCCACGACGCCAAGGCCGCGCGCTCGTTGCTCGCCGAGGAGCGGCTCCGCAAGAGCGCACCGCCCGCCAAGGGGCCGAGGGGCGGCTCCGGCGAGGAGCGAGCCGCCCTCGTCGACGTCCGGACGGCGCTGGAGCGGGAGCGCGTCGCTCGTGAGGCGGCGCAGAAGTCGCTGGAGGAGCGGAACACCGCGTTCTCCAAGGTCGAGGACGAGGCGCTTGTGCTCAGCATCACCAATGCCAATCAGGAGCTGGCCCTCCGGGAGCAAGGCGAGACTGTCAAGCGCCTCGAGCTGACGGTCGAGGCCGTGCGCCGCGACTTTGAGACGGAGAGGAAACAAGTCGAAGGTGAGCTGCCGCTTGACTTCTTATTTGGCTGGTTTTTCTGTTAGAGGGCTCGCTTCCCCCTTTCTGATTTCTTTCTTGTCTTGTCGGTTCCAGGCTTGCGCACCGCTCTGGGGCACGCAGCTGAGCGGGCCGGGGCGGCGGCCGCGGGCTTCTTACAACTCCTCCGAGCGGGAGGCTGCGGGAATTGCGTGATGCGGCCCTCGAGACCTGCCGTGCCGTGGAGGAGGGCGAAGCACGGGCGGCGGCTCGGCGGCCGGCCGCTGCGCGCCCTTGGCGGCCACGTCACGGAGCGGATGCGCCGGCGGCGCATCCGGGCGTCCCGAGAAGGCCCTCGGGTCTTCGAGGCGGCGGCGGAGGGCTACATCGTTCCCGAGGGCGTCGAGGACGAGGTGGCTATGGAGCGTGTGGATGCGCTCGCCGCCGACGCCGCCGGTCGCTCGCCGAGGCCTTCGAGGAGTTCCTCTTCCCGGATGTCGGCCGACGCCGCTTTGCTCCTCCCGCACCGAAACCAGGTGGGCGCTAGGCCCGATTTTTGTTCGTGCATTAGTATTCTGGCCATGGGGCCTTTGTAAATAAGCACATTATCTCAGTCGTAAACATTTGATGATGCGAAATGAAGTTTTTTTGCTTATTGCGCCTTTTTGTTTCTCCCCGCTTCCCGAGTAGATTTTACTTAGGGGAGTTCGGTTTTCGGCGGGGGTCCGGCCGGGTTGGAGGCGAGAGAGAGAGGGCCATATCCACGCGGCGTAGGCTATCTCTAGCTCGCACGCTCCTCCCGCTGGGCCGCCTGCGCCCTGTTCGAATCGTTGCTCGAGGTTGAAGTAGGAAACGAACTTAGCGCGTGTGAGTTGTTTTTATTTTTGCGCAAAAAATGGGACCATTTTGGGGGGGGAGGTGCCCCCCGCAGTAGCCCCCGAGGGTAACTTGGGTTTCAGGGGAAAGCCGAGTTGCCCTTTTTATTAGGCTTGAAGCATTTACATAGTTGTTTACCAATTGGGGCGTTGGTCGTACGGTTTTTACAACAAAAGATACTTGGAAATCCTAGCTAAGGGTAGAAGCGACGTAGCTGTTGGATGTTCCAAGCGTTGGTGAGTTCTTCACCGTCCTCGTTGGCCAGCTTGTACGTGCCCGGCTTGAGTACCTTCACCACGACGTAGGGTCCTTCCCATGGGGGCGATAGCTTATGGCGCCTTCGGTTGTCTTGGCGCAGCCTTAGGACCAGATCCCCTTCGCTGAAATCCCGTCGACGTATCTTGCGTGCTTGGTAGCGTCTTAGGGACTGTTGATACCTTGCGGAATGCATTAAAGCTACGAGGCGTGCCTCATCCAGCTGGTCCAGCGAGTCCTCGCGGGCTTGCTGGTTAGCATCCTCGTCGTAACCTCGAACCCTGGGTGACCCGTATTCTAAGTCCGTGGGGAGGACGGCCTCCGCGCCATGGACTAGGAAAAATGGGGTGAACCCGGTGGCTCTGCTCGGGGTGGTCCTTAGGCTCCACACAACCACTGGTAGTTCTTGGAGCCACTTTCGTCCGGATTTGTTCAGCTGGTCGAAAATTCTGGGCTTAAGGCCCTGTAGGATCATGCCGTTGGCACGCTCTACTTGGCCGTTAGTCTGTGGGTGTGCCACAGCCGCCCAATCCACGCGGATGTGGAACTTGTCGCGAACTCCAAGAACTTCCCGGCCCGTGAACCGGGACCCATTGTACGTGATGATGGAGTTTGGTACTCCAAAGCGGTAGACGATGTCGGTGAAGAATGTTACCGCCCGCTTCGACCCCTTAGATTCGTGATGGGGCGCACCTCCACCTACTTGGAGAACTTGTCGATCGCGACCAGCAAGTGGGTGAAGCCCCCGGGCGCCTTCCGCAGGGGCCCGACGATGTCCAGCCCCCACACGGCGAATGGCCATGTCACGGGGATGGTTTGCAGGGCATGGGCGGGCAAGTTGGACTTGCGGGCGTAGAATTGGCACCCTTCGCAGGTGCGCACGATCTCGCTGGCGTCCGAGACCGCGGTAGGCCAGTAAAAGCCCTGGCGGAACGCGTTGCCGACGAGGGTGCGGGGCGCGGCGTGGTGGCCACAGATCCCCACGTGAATGTCCCGTAGGAGCTCGTGCCCCTCGGGAATGGGCACGCACCGCTGTAGGATGCCGGAGGCGGCGCGCTTGTACAGCTCGCCGTCGACGAGGGCGAAAGACTTGGCCATCCTGGCGATGCGCTTGGCCGCGGCCCGGTCCGCGGGGAGTTCCCCTCGAGCGATCCAGGTGATGTATTTTTCGCGCCAGTCCTCTTGGGCAGGAGCCGGCTCGATGTCCATCGCGTCGGCCTCGTGGGAGCCGTACCCCTCGAGGAGGGAGAGCACGTACGCCTCCTTCGAGGGGTCCTCGTCCATAGGTTCCGCACCCGCTGGATTCGAGGGAGCCCCCGAGGGTCCGTCGTGACTCGAGGGGTAGGGCTCGAAGACGACCGAGGGTTGCGCGATGTCGCGCGCAAAAACGTTCGGGGGAACGGTGATCCGCCCGGACGCAATCTTGGCCAGCTCATCTGCTTCCTCGTTGTACCGGCGGGGCACACGGTTGAGCTCGATGCCGTAGAACTTGTCTTCGAGGGCCCGCACGGCCTTGCAGTAGGCCTCCATCTTGTCGTCGTGGCAGCTCGCGTTCTTCATGACCTGATCGATCACGAGCTGCGAGTCCCCCCGCACGTCGAGGCGCTTGACGCCTAACTCAATGGCGATTTTGAGGCCGCAGAGAAGGGCCTCGTATTCAGCCATATTGTTAGACGCGGGGAAGTGAAGGCGCACCGCGTATCTCATGTGTTCCCCGAGGGGTGACACGAAGAGCAGGCCCGCACCCGCCCCCGTTTTCATCACTAAGCCGTCGAAGAACAGAGTCCAGCACTCCGCTTGGATCTGCGGGGGCGGCAGCTGCGTATCCGTCCACTCAGCGACGAAATCCGCCAGGATTTGTGACTTGATGGCCTTGCGCGGGGCGTAGGCGAGCGTCTCGCCCATCAGCTCCACGGACCACTTGGCAATCCTGCCCGCGGCGTCAGGGTTGCGGATGATCTCTCCTAGCGGAAAGGAGGAGACCACCGTGACGGGGTGGCCCTCGAAGTAGTGGCGGAGCTTGCGCCGCGCAAGGACTACTGCGTACAGCAACTTCTGGACCTGGGGGTAGCGCGTCTTCGTGTCCGACAGGACCTCGCTGATGTAGTAGACCGGCCGCTGTACAGGCAGGGCGTGCCCTTCCTCCGCGCGCTCCACGACGATCACGGCGCTGACCACCTGGGTGGTTGCGGCCACGTAGAGCTGCAGGGGTTCGCCGTCTTGCGGCGGCGTGAGGATCGGGGCGTGCGTTAGAGACGCCTTCAGCTTGTTGAGCGCATCCTGGGCCTCGGTGGTCCAGGAGAAGCGCTCGTGCTTCTTAAGTAGGCGGTAGAGGGGCAGGCCCTTCTCACCGAGCCGCGAGATGAAGCGGCTCAAGGCGGCGAGGCACCCTAGCACCTTCTGCACCCCTCTGAGGTCCCGGATCGGACCCATTCGTTCGAGGGCCGCGACCTTTTCAGGGTTGGCCTCGATTCCCCGCTGTGAGACAATGTATCCCAGGAGCATGCCTCGCGACACTCCAAAGACACATTTTTCGGGGTTTAGTTTGACCCCATTGGCCCGTAGGCAGTTGAACGCGACGCCAAGGTCGCCAACCAGGTCGTCCGCCTTCCTGGTCTTTACGACGTTGTCGTCTACGTACGCTTCGACCGTCCGCCCGATGTGATCCCCAAAAATGTGCTGCATGCAACGCTGATATGTTGCACCCGCATTTCTGAGGCCAAACAGCATCATGACGTAGCAGAACGTCCCGAACGGCGTGATGAACGAAGTCGCGAGCTGGTCGGACTCCTTCATTTTTATTTGATGGTATCCGGAGTAAGCATCAAGGAAGCAAAGCAATTCACACCCAGCCGTTGAGTCAACGATCTGATCAATGCGTGGCAAAGGAAAAGGAACTTTGGGACATGCTTTATTAAGACTAGTGTAGTCTACACACATCCGCCACTTCCCATTCTTTTTCTTTACAAGCACGGGGTTTGCTAGCCACGTAGGGTGGAACACCTCCTTGATGAATCCGGCCTCGAGAAGCTTCCGCAGCCTCCGCTCCGATTGCCCGTCGCCGCTCCTCGTCGAAGCGGCGCGGCCGTTCTTTGCACGGCGCGGGCGTTTGGCAGGATGTCAAGGGAGTGCTCGGCGACTTCCCTCGGGATGCCTTGCATATCCGAGGGGCTCCACGCGAAGATGTCGGCGTTGGCGCGGAGGAAGTCGACGAGCACCACTTCCTATTTGGGGTCGAGGATGGAGCTGACCCTCAACGCCTTGTCCTCGGGGGCTGACGGGTCGAGGGAGACCGCCTTGGTCTGCTCCGCAGCCTCGAAGGTGCCGGCGTGCTTGGTGGCGGGGTCGAGGTCTTCATTGACCATCTTCTCCAACGTGTTCACCAGCGCTTCATCCAGCGCCAGTGCCTCTGCGTGCTCCACGCACTCGACGTCGCAGTCGAACGCGTGCTCGATGGATGAGCCGACGGTGATGACGCCGTTCGGTCCCGGCATCTTCATCTTCAAGTAAGTATAATTGGGGACCGCCATGAATTTGGCGTAACAGGGTCGCCCAAGTATAGCGTGGTAGGCCCCCTTGAACCCCACCACCTCGAAGGTGAGGATCTCCTTGCGGAAATTCTTCGGGGTGCCAAACCAAACTGGCAGGTCGATCTGCCCGAGGGGCTGAACCTGCTTGCCGGGTGCGATGCCGTGGAAAGGCTTCGTGCTGGGCCGCAGCTGGTCCAACCCGATCCCCATGAGGCGCAACGTATGCGCGTAGAGGATGTTGAGGCTGCTGCCTCCGTCCATGAGGACCTTCGAGAACCGGGCGTTCCCGATGATGGGGTCGACCACCAGTGGGTACTGGCCCGGGTTGGGGACACGGTTCGGGTGGTCCTCCCGGCTGAAGGTGATGGCGTCCTCCGACCAATTGAGGAAGGACGGAGGCACCCTCTCCGCGGCGAGGACCTCGTGCCGCTCCTTCTTGCGCTGGCGGGTCGACATGTCGACTGTTGGTCCCCCAAAGATGAGGAACACATTTTCAACAGCGGGGAAGCCGCCTGCGTCGCCATCGCCTCCGTCTTTCTTGGCCTCTGCCTCCTTCGCGGCGACACGGCCATAGAATTTCTTGAGCATATCGCACTGCTCAAGAGTGTGGTGTACTGGGGTCTTGTGGTAAGGACATGGCTTTTTCAGCATGTCGTCGAACACCCCCGGGCCTCGAGGGGCCGGTCGAGGGCCCCGTCGAGCCGGGTCAACAGCAAAGGCCTCGGCATTGCCGCCGTCGCGCCCCTACTCGCGCGCCTCGCGGCGCGGCTTCTTCCCCTTCTTGCCCCGCTTGTCATTGCGGTGGGGCTCCTTGGACTTGCTGCCCTCCGCGGGCTCGTCCTCCGAGCGTTTGCCCTTCTTGCCGTCGAAGATCGCCCCCACGGCCTCTTCTCCGAGGCGAAGGCGGTGGCGATGTCGAACGGCTCGTTGGAGTCCGCGGGCGGGCCGCGTCCCGGCTCCCGCACGAGGTCCCGACACGTGGTGCCCTCGAGGAAGGCATGCACGATCTCGGACTCGCGCCACGCTGGGGAGCTCCGTGCAGCGCTTGGAGAAGCGCCGTATGAAGTCCCGCAGTGACTCACCGGGCTTCTGCGTGCAGGAGCGCAGGTCCCAGGAATTCCCAGGGCGCACGTACGTGCCCTGGAAGTTGCCCACAAACGTGTGGACCAGGTCGTCCCAGTTGTGGATTTGGCTAGCGGGCAAGTGCTCGAGCCATGTCCGGGCCGCGTCGCCGAGATGCAGGGGCAAGTTGCGGATGATAACTTCATCGCTGGTGGCCCCGCCCAGCTGACAAGCCAAGCGGTAGTCGTTAAGCCACACGCGGGGGTCCGTCTCCCCGTTGTACTTCACGATGGTCGAGGGTTGGCGGAAGCGTTGGGGGAACGCCGCCGCGCGGATCTCCCGGCTGAACACACGGGTGCCTGGGGGCTCCGGCGTCGGGGAGCGGTCCTCGCCGCCGGCCGTAGCGTCCACCCCGTCGAGGGTGATAGCCTCTTCTTGCTCGTGCGTCCGCCCCCGCTCGTGCGCCCGGCGTTGATGACGTTGCGGGCGTCGCCATCCGGCCGCCCGCGCGCATCAAGGAGCCGCTCCTTGGCGGCGTGCGTCCTTGGTCGGCGGGTTGCCCCGCCCGTCCCCCTGCGTGCACCGAGGGTTCGCCTCCCGGTGCAGCCTCGTCGTCCCGCGCATCTTCCTGTTGGCGGATGCGCGAGGCCGAGCTCTCGGCCTGCTGGACGGCCGCTTGCTCGATGAGGGTTTGCACCTCGCGGTGCAGGTCTCGAGCCTCGGGGGTCGAGGGTGCCGGCATGGCCCGCAGGAGCGTCGCGGCGGCGATGAGCTTTTGGCTTGCCCGCGGGGGCGCGTCCGCGTTGTCGATGTTGGGGACGGTGTTGATGCGGTCGCGGACCTGTCGGCCCAGCTCCCGCGCGCGTTCGCCGCGCGCAGAGGCTTCCCCTGCCATTGAGGCGCGGAGCAACCGCACCGTCCGGTATTCCTCCGCCAGCTTGGCCTCGAGCTCGCGGGCTTGGGCCAGTGGGCGTCGGCGTCGGCCCCAACGGAGCGCTTGGCCCCGCGGCCATGCGCGCGGCGATCCCGAGGGCGGGGGTGATCTCCCCGTCTCCGCGCCCACCGCGCCGGCGGCATTGGGCCGGGTCATTGGTGATGACGGCGTAGCACTCTCGCGTGGGGTCGTAGCTCCCGCGTCTTTGGGAGTCGTTGGAGCGACCAAACCGCAGTCCGTAGCGTCGAGGAAACGCCTGAACATGACTGGGTCCGGCACGCCGGAGAAGTCCCACTCCGCGTACCCGTGGCGGTTGGCGGGTGGTAACGCGTCGATGGAGCCCAGGGACGACTCGTCCCCTGCTGAGGCGCCGGGGTCCCTGGCGACGAAGACGTGGCGGCCAAGCGGAACCCTGCGCATCGTGGTGTTGACGTTGGCGTTGTAGGCCGACGTAGCGCCACACAACCCAATGGGGATGCGCGGTCCGGAGACCGCGCGCGGTCCCGCTGGGGCGGTGGCGGTCGTCGTGATGGTGGGCGCGCCGCGCCGAGTGGCGGCGCGCTCGGCCGCCGCCGCTCGGACCGCGCCCGGCGCGAACGTAGCCCGGAGCGGTGGCGGCGTCGCGGTGTTGATGGACCCGCGGCATCCGTGCCCGCGGGCGCCCGCGCCGTGGTGGTGCGTGCGGCGGAGACCGCAGCGGTCCCGGCCCGGCGCCGCGCGCGCGGAGCTCCTCACGGTTGGTGAGGCGCATGAGATAGCCGTTCCCCGTGGCCTGAAAATTCAGGTCCCCGAAGCGGATTTCGAACCCGGCTGGGAGGGGGTCCGAGCTACCCATGCAGTAGCGTGTACCACGGTACTCAGTGCGGATCACCATGGAGGGAATTGACGGAATGACCTTAGGCGCTCGCTTGCCCCACGGTGGGCGCCAACTGTCGGTGCGGAATATGGTCCCGACACTAACCAGTAGATAGCGCCGAGGTCTATCCCTCAATGGTCGATGCTAAGTAACAAGTGACACAGAGTTTTTATCCTGGTTCCGGCCGAGGGGGCCGTACGTCTAGCAGAGGCGTGCTTGAGGCACTATATTACTTAGCACCGGGGGTGCCTGTAGTGGGGCTGCTACAAGCAAGGCGGGAGAGGAAGCCTGGCTTCCAAGTCCCTGGAGGAGTGGCTGAAGATATTGTGGGAGAATTGGAGAATGAGTACGTGGTGTGTGTTGTGTTCCTGTCTTGTGTGCTGCTCAGTTCTTCCCCCTGCGGCTGGGGGTTCGCCCCCCCCTTTTATAGATCAAGGGGGAGGCAGATTACATGCGCGCCGCGCTATCTAGCTATGTGGGGAAACGCGACGTGCTATGCTGTAGAGTGGGCGGCCGTCCGGACGATCCTTGCAGCGATCTGGCCATGATGGCCTACCTTGTACCCGAACAGTGGCGGTTCGAGGGTAGAAGGGCGGCGGATGGCTGTGATGTCCTCTGATAGCCTCGAGGGAGGTGCTGACGTTGGCCTGTACGGGGCACAGGAGTAGGTAAAACGGCGTCCCTTCCCAACGCGCTTCAAAGTGTTGGAGTGGTTGCTACAGCGCCCGGCGTGCGCCTGCACACGCGGGGGCGGTGGCCATGCTTTTACAGTGGCAGGGATGGCGATTCACCGGCCTAGCGTCTCCACCTAACCCTGTAGGGTCACAAGAAAGTGAATCGAGGGTGCGACCGGCCCCCTTTCGAGGGCTCGGCGCGTTAGCCGTACTGGAGCAGGCGCACGGTGTCACGGGACTGACACCGGCCGCGGCCGCACGCTCCCTCCCCACGGTGGTGGGGATGGGCTCCTCCTCGGGGAGTTGGTGCGGCGGCACGGGGCGCGAGCCCGGGCGCATGATGGCGCCGTCCCGCCGGTGTCGGGCGTTAAATGCCCGCGTACGGGGGGGCGGCGCACGCGTGAGGGGTGCCCTCGAGCGTGGCGGACCCCCGACCGAGGGTGGGACGTACCCTCGAGCGAGGCGGAACCGCTTGAGGGGGAGCGAGCCCTCGAGCGGGGGCGGAGCCCACTCGAGGGAAGTGCTGCCCCTCGAGCGTGGCGAAGCCCCGCCCGAGGGGGCGCGCGCCCTCGAGCGAGGCGGAGCCTGCTCGAGGGGATCTCTAAGAGGGCCGCCTTGATGGGCCGTCAGGGTCCCTGCGGCGTGGGCCGTCTCCTGCATGGTTAGGCACCTGCATGGTTAGGCTAAGCGTGTTCTACTTCGTTGCAGGTTTTAAGTGGGGATTTCCCCGTTGTTTAAGGGGACCCCTAGGGCTGTCCCCGACAGACGCGTCCGTCCCTACCAGGCGGCGCTCGTCAAGGGCGACGCGGGCGGCCGTAAGCACAGCGGCGATGGCGAGCGGGGGCTCGCGAGACGCGGCCGAGGACTCGGGGCCGCGGCCGGCGACGTCAACCACGGAGCCGCGGCGGGCGGTCGCGGAGGCACGGCGGGCGCCGGCCGTGGCGAGGCGCGGCGGGTGGTGGAGGCGCGGCGGAGGCGCCAATCGGCGCGGCGCGGCCCGGCGACGTCGGCCGCGGAGGCACGTCCCGGCGCCCGTAGCCGCCGAGGCGCGGTGGAGACGGCGGTCGCGGCGCCGCGGCGAAGAGCCCGCCGGCCACGGTGGCGTGGTCGGAGGCGGCCGTGGTGGTGCGGCGAGAGCCCGCCCTCACCGGCGGCTCCCGAGCGACGACGGTGGAGATCCCCGCCGACGACGTCCCCGCCGCCGGGTGGGACCGGTGGGCAAGCCTGCCCACGCCAGCCCCCGAGCCCCAGGCGGGGGTGCTTGTGAGAAGGTGGGACAGCCACATGGTGGTCGGGGGCCCGAGGCATGGCACCGAGGCCTCTTCGTCCCGCGCCGCCCCCCTGCCTTGGGCGAAGAGCGCGTCGATGCGCCCCCCACTTCGCCGATGCCCAAGAGGAGCAGCAGCTGTGGGAGGAGCTCCGCAGCCACAGTGCCTCACTCAACCGCTGAATGAGGCGCTGTGGATTCATGGCGGCCCGGCGTGGCATGTCTTCCAGGTGCGTCGACGTTCGTTAGCTTGTTGTTTTCTTCCTTACTCTGTCATTTTCGTGTTTGTCTTTGCGGCGTGACGCTGACTGGTTTTTGTCTGTTGGTGGCAGGAGTTGGAGCTCCGCGCCCGCAACAAGTACGGCGCCTTCGACCAGATGAGCGCTGAGCTCCGCCAGCTCCGGGAGTAGCGCGACGCTCTCGACGCGCTCGCCGAGGCCCTGAGGACCCGGGACGGCTGGTTGGCATACCGGGCAGAGGCTCTGTGCGACCAGCTCTTGGAGCTGGAGGGGCAATCCACGGCGTGCGCTTCCGCCGTTGAGCGGGTCCGCACGGCCCTCATCGACCGGGACGAGGCGCTGCAGCAGGCGAGGGAGGACCTGGAGAGGGCGCGCTCCGTGACGGCCGACTGGGAGAAGGAGGTGATCTCCGTCCGGGCTGAACGCCGGTGGGACCGCGCAGAGCTCGAGGAGGCGCGGTCCCAGTGAAGCCAGGCCGAGGAGAGGGCGAGGGAGGCTGAGGGGAGGGCCAAGGAGGCCGAGGAGTGGAAGGCCGCCCTCGCCGCCAAGGCCGCCGCGGTCGTCGCAGCGGAGGAGCAGCTCCAGCTGGAGCGTGCCGCCCGCTAAGAGGTCGAGGGTCAGCTCCAGCAGGAGCGGGCCGCCCTCATCGATGCCCAGGCGGCGCTGGAGCGGGAGCATGCTACACTCGAGGGGGCGCGGACGTCGCTGAAGGAGCGAGAGGATGAGGTCTCGAAGCTCGACGGGGAGTTGATCGCCCTCAGCATCTCGAACGAGGATCAGCGCCAGACCCTCGAGGAGCAGAGCGCCACGGTCGTCAACCTGCAGCAGGCGGTCGAGGGCGGGCGCCAAGCTCTCGAGGTGGAGAGGAAGCAGGTTGAAGGTGAGTTGCCGTCTCGTTCCTTTGTTTTGTTGATCTTCCCTTCGGGGGTTTGTTCCCTTCTTGATTTTCTTTGCTCGTGGTATCCAGGCCTACGCACCGCGCTGGGGCGCGCGACCGATCGGGCAGAGACATTGCAGGCGGCCTACGACTCCTCCGAGCGGGAGCTGGTAGAGTTGCGCACAGCGGCCCTCAGGATCTACCAGGCGGTCGAGGAGGGCGAGGCGCACGTTGGAAGCTCGCTGGCAAGCCGTCTGCGCGCCTTTGGTGGGCATGTCTCGAGGCGCATGCACCGCGCGCTTCACTTGGGCGTCTAGAAGGCCCTCGGCATGGTGCGGTCCCACTACGAGGTGAACTTCGAGGCTGTGGCGTCAGGCTACGTCGTCCCGGAGGGCATCGAGGACGAGGTGGCGATGGAGCATGTGGACGTGCTTGCCGCTGATGCCGCCGAGATGCTTACCGAGGACTTCATGGAGTTCCTGTTCCCTGACGCTCCTGACGCCGGCACGCCCCAAGCCTGAAGACTGCTGGGCACTTGGCCCTTTTTTTGTTTGAATGTTAGTATCCGGGCCGCGTGGCCGTGTAAATAAACAAGTAAACTCTTGAAATGTTTAAGCACTTGTAAATTTAAGTAGTGTTTCTTGTTTCGCTGATTGCACTGTTCTGTTTTTCCTTCGCTTGGGTGAGTTTGGGTTGGGGAGGTTCAATTTCACGAGTAACCCGCTGGGCCGGAGGCAAGAGAGAAGGGTCGTATCCTCGCGGAGGCGTAGGCTATCTCTGACTCGCGCGTCCTTTCCGCTTGGCCACTCGTGCCCCGCCTGGACTCACTTGAGGCTAAGGTTGAATCATACTTGGCGCGTCTGCGAATTGAATTTTTTGCGAAAAAATGGGACCATTTTTTTGGGGGTGGGGGGGATGCCCCCCGCAGTAGCCCCCGAGGGTGACTTGGTTTTCTGGGGAAAGCCGAGTTTCCCTTTAATTTTATTAACTGGCTGTTATTTACATTTGTGCTGCCAACTGGGGTGTTGGGCATGTAATTTACAACAAAAAACTTGGAAATCCTAGCTAAGGGTAGAAGCGACGTAGCTGCTGGATGTTCCAAGCGTTGGTGAGTTCTTCGCCGTCCTCGTTAGCCAGCTTGTACGTGCCGGGCTTGAGCACCTTCACCACGACATAGGGTCCCTCCCATGGGGTCGACAACTTGTGGCGGCCTCAATTATCTTGGAGTAGCCTTAGGACGAGGTCCCCCTCGCTGAAGTCTCACCGCCGCACCTTCCGAGCTTGGTAGCGCCTTAGAGCCTGCTGGTACCTTGCGGAGTGCATTAGGGCCACGGTGCGTGCCTCATCTAACTGGTCCAGCGAGTCCTCGCGGGCTCGCTGGTGGGCACCTTCGTCGTAGCCCCGGACTCTGGGCGACCCGTATTCCAAGTCCATGGGGAGGACGGCCTCCGCGCCATGGACCAGGAAGAACGGGGTGAACCCGGTGGCCCTGCTTGGGGTGGTTCTGAGGCTCCACACAACCGCCGACAGCTCCTGGAGCCATTTCCGACCAGACTTGTTCAGCCGGTCGAAAATTCTGGGCTTGAGGACTTGTAGAATCATGCCGTTGGCACGCTCCACTTGGCTGTTGGTCTGTGGGTGCGCCATGGCTGCCCAGTCCACGCGGATGTGGAACTTGTCGCAGAATTCCAGGAACTTCCTGCCTGTGAATTGGGACCCGTTGTCGGTGATGATAGAGTTGGGCACTCCGAAGCAGTAGACGATGTCGGTGAAGAACGTCACCGCCTGCTCCGCCCTGAGATTCGTGATGGGGCGTACCTCCACACACTTGGAGAACTTGTCGATTGCGACCAATAGGTGGGTGTAGCCCCCGGGCGCCTTTCACAAGGGCCCAACGATGTCCAGCCCCCACACGGCGAAAGGCCACGTGACGGGGATGGTCTGCAGGATGTGCGCGGGGAGGTTGGACTTGCGGGCATAGAACTGGCACCCTTCGCAGGTGCGCACAATCTCACTAGCATCAGCGACCGCGGTGGGCCAGTAGAAGCCCTGGCGGAACACATTGTCCACGAGGGTGCGGGGTGCGGCGTGGTGGCCGCATACGCCCGCGTGTATATCCCGGAGGAGCTCGCGCCCCTGGGGGATGGGAACGCACCGCCAAAGACACATTTTTCGGGGTTCAACTTTACCCCGTTGGCCCATAGGCAGCCGAACGCGATGTTGAGGTCGCTAACCAGGTCGTCCGCCTTCCTGGTTTTCATGACTATATCGTCTACGTATGCCTCAACGGTTCGCCCGATGTGGTCTCCGAAGACGTGCTGCATACATCGCTGGTATGTTGCACCTGCGTTTCGGAGGCCGAACGGCATCGTTACGTAGCAGTACATCCCGAATGGCGTAATGAACGAAGTCGCGAGCTGGTCGGACTCCTTCATTTTTATTTGGTGGTACACGGAATAGGCGTCAAGGAAACAGAGGAGTTCGCACCCGGCGGTCGAGTCAACGATTTTATTGATCCGTGGCAAAGGAAAAGGAACTTTAGGACATGCTTTATTAAGACTAGTGTAGTCTACACACATCCGCCACTTCCCATTCTTTTTCTTTATCAATACAGGATTAGCTAGCCAAGTGGGGTAGAACACTTCCTTGATGAACCCAGCCTCGAGGAGCTTCCACAGCTCTACTCCGATCGCCCGGCGCCGCTCCTCGTCGAAGCGGTGCAACCGTTGCTGAACGGCGTGGGAGTGAGGTAGGATGTCAAGGGAGTGCTCTGCGACCTCCCTCCGGATGCCTGGCATGTCCGAGGGGCTTCACGCGAAGATGTCGGCGTTGGCGCGGAGGAAGTCGACGAGCACCACTTCCTATTTCGGGTCGAGGGTAGAACTGACCCTCAGCGCCTTGCCCTCGGGGGTAGCAGGGTCGAGGGGCACCTCCTTGGTCTTCTCAGCGGCCTCGAAGCTGCCGGTGTGGTTGGTGGCGGAGTCGAGGTCCTCGTTGACCATCTTCTCCATGTTGGCCACGAGCGCTTCGTCCAGCGCTAGCGCCTCGGCATGTTCCACGCACTCGACGTCGCAGTCGAATGCATGCTCGATGGATGAGCCCACAGTGATGATGTCGTTGGGCCCCGGCATCTTCATCTTGAGGTAGGTGTAGTTGGGGACCGCCATGAACTTGGCGTGGCAGGGCCGCCCAAGTATGGCGTGGTACGCGCCCCTGAACCCCACCACCTCGAAGGTGAGCGTCTCCTTGCGGTTGTTGTCCAGCGTGCCGAACCCGACTGGCAGGTCGATTTGCCCGAGGGGCTGGACGTGCTTGCTCGGCGCGACGCCATGGAACGGCGTCGTGCTGGGCCGCAGCTGGTCCAACCCGATCCCCAGCAAGCGCAGCGTGTGCGCGTAGAGGATATTGAGGCTGCTGCCTCCATCCATCATGACCTTCGAGAACCGTGCGTTCCCGATGACTGGGTCGACCACCAACGGGTATTGACCCGGGTTGGGGATGCAGTTCGGGTGATCCTCGCGGCTGAATGTGATGGCATCCTCCGACCAGTCGAGGAAGGAGGGAGGCGCCTGCTCTGCGGCGAGGACCTCGTGCCGCTCCCGCTTGCGCTGGCGGCTGGACATGTCGACAGTCGGCCCCCTGAAGATAAGGAAGACGTTTTTCACGGCGGGGAAGCCGCCGGCGTCGCCGTCACCCCCGTCTTTCTTGGCCTCGCCGCCCTTCGCAGCGGCGTGGCCGTAGAACCGCTTAAGCATGTCGCACTACTCGAGGGTGTGGTTGACCGGCGTTTTGTGGTAGGGACATGGCTTCTTCAGCATGTCGTCGAAAACCCCCGGGCCTCGAGGTGCTGGTCGAGGGCCCCGTCGAGCCGGGTCAACAGCAAGAGCTTCGTCGCGCCGTCGTCATGCCCCTGCTCGCGCGCCTCGCGGCGCGGCTTCTTTCCCTTCTTGCCCCGCTTGTTCTTTTGGCGGAGCTCCTTGGACTTGCTGCCCTCCGCGGGTGTATCATCCGCGCGCTTGCCCTTCTTGCCGTCGAAGATCGCCCCCACCGCCTCCTCGCCTGAGGCAAAGCTGGTGGCGATATCGAACAGCTCGTTCGAGTCAACCGGCAGGCTGCGCCCGAGCTCACGCACAAGATCCCGGCACGTGGTGCCTTTGTTGACGGATAAAAGACGTATCCCTCTACGATCCGCAAGCGTACGGACCCCACACCTTTTTCACCACGGGATTCCCAAGGTTCTTGTCAATCCGCGGAGCAAGGGGATTACAAGCGTTCGATCAACAACGACACACTAGCTACTAAAACCCTAACTACTATTATACTAGAAAACACTAAACTACACTAGAGAGAATGATAAACGATCAAGATAGAAGACACTCGCCCACGGGTCTACGATACTAGAGCATGCAATCGCTTAAAGACATGAAAACCAATCTAATCTATCGGGGATGTGACCACGGTTTCGCCCTTTCCCTCCTCTCGTACTGTCACTACGCGAAGGTATTCATGACTAGACCTTTGATGGACACGGCGTATTGAATGGATCCAAGGAAGCATTGGAGCTCGTACTCCCTCTACGGCACGGTTGCAAGCCTTAAGCATTAAAGTATATTCAACACAAGATGATAGATAGATAATCCGACAAAGTGCGTTTACATCTCAATATCGATTACAACCAATGGACGAATGAGAAGATTACCCCATCAAGGTGCTGATCATGGCACCGTTGATCATGGTTTCCCTTCCGCCGGTGTCTTCCTTCTTCTCCACGAGAGGGTGCTTCCTTCGAGGTGGTTGATCTCCCGCCGGAGATCCTCCTCCTCTCTCTCTAGCTTGTGGATGGCCTTCTGGTGCGAATGACTCCTCTCTCCGGTGTTGGCGGCGCGTCGGGGGTTTTAGGGTTGAAGATCCTTCGAGGGCAAGGAAAACGGGACCGAACCGGTGCCGGAAGTGGGCTGGGCCGGCCGGCCTGGGCCGGCCGGCCCTTTTGCTCCGTGGGTCCTCGTGCACTTATGTACTTTGCCCCCTCCACTTGCACGATTTTGATGCTGTTATCCTCGCGTCCAAGATGGAGGCTCTCTTTGCATGAAGTTTGATCTTTTACGCTTCAATCCCCGGGGGTGTTCCTCGTAGCACTTCGGTCCTCGCCACCATTGGATGTAATTTCAGCAAGCTCATGAACACGAACAAGACTCCATGAATGCTCCTTTGAACTTGTTGCAAATCCGTCCTTTATGTCCATGTTTTCCTACATAAACACAACACTTCCAAATGCATGCACAAAGATGAACTTGTTATATGATTAGTGTGCCTAGTGGCGGGCTAGTTCCATAATCAAATCCAAACCAAAGTGTAATGAACATGCTAGGTGCACCAAAATACACCGTCAACATCTCCCTCACACTTAGTTTTTGATCGTCCTCGAGCAAGTACTCGTAAAAGAATTTCGTCCAAGATGTGTAATCGTGTACCACTTATCCTTCTTCACAAGTTGGTCAATCCCTTCATCTTTAATACATAAACACAAAGTAATGATAATCAAACATAAACATGGGCGTTTAGAATTTTTACCACGTCAAGATTCACCCCACAACTCAAACCTTTCACTTGAAGTCTTCAATTTCAGCCATGCTTACTCCTTTGCTTCCATCGGAGGGTTTTTATGGTTTTCAAAACAAAAATTCCTGCAACAAGTATTAGACAAAAACCTTTCTCCAAGCTCTCTCAAGTCACTCATATGAAGTGGCTATCCTAACCAAATTTTATAAAACTCTCACCTCCCATTAATCTCTCATATATCATGTAAAAGTGGAGCTATAGGTAGGGCTAGCGCAATCAACACAAGTATTGTCAAACTAAGAACTTCCTCTAATGGTTGTCTACCTTTCAAAGCCAATGATCATGAGAATTAACCATATGTAGGGATATCAAGGATGAGAAGATTTAGAATGGTGGACATGTGCAAGGGCAAAAGAAAATTGTGACTTCAAGGCACCAATGATGTCCTCGTTGTCGGATTGCACATGGTTGGAAATAGAGTAAAAGTTTCGTCTCACAATCAACGTGACATCCTTCCTTACACTTTATTTTTTTCTTTTCTTTCACTTGATCCATCCCTCTCATATCTTCATTGCTAACTCATCTTTCTCTCTTTCTTTTCTTCTTTCATTCACATTTGATTTTTCTTTCTTTCTTTCTTTCTTTTCCATACACATACTTTTTCTCTTTATTTTTCTCTCTCTTGACAACTTTTCAAAGCTTTCAATTCTCTCTTTCCTCGCATGCATACAATCTGAAATTTTAAATAAATCATGCTAGAGACGAGACGAAACCTTGAAAATAGGTTGTGTTCAAAGAATACGATGTACAAAAGAGATGTATAGGGTTGGGTATGGAATTCGGCGATATACATGACTTCCGTTGTGAACGTCACGTTACCGAATGTATGACGAGGCTAGCAACAAAAGATAAGCACAAGGACATGATCATTGCTCGAAATTAAAACTCACCAAGAGAGAAGGGTCCTAGCCTAACTCATCGTGCTAATCACACTTATGGTGGAGCAAAAAAAACTTGGCTTTGGATAGGAATTTTTTTCTTACTCTCAACTTGGAAAAAAGGGTTTTGCTAACCTTTATTACAAGGGTTTTAAGATAATTTTCAGAACTGAAATCCTCCAATTTTTAGCATCGAACATAGCACAACTAGCATGTGAAGCTCAAGATCGAAGTGCGGTATGGGTACTTTAAGTAGTAGCGATTCCACTAAGCACCACGGTAAACGATTTTCAAACCACATACTCGTGTTCATATATCAAGAATCGAAGATTAAACAAACAAGTAAATAAAGATAAACAATACATAAAACACAAAGATATATAATAAGACTCTTTTTATTTGATTTTCTTGACTCAACACTAATTTAAGACACTTGCAAAAATTTTAAAACAGACTCAAAAACTAAAGACTCATTAAAACACTAAGACTCTCACACGAAGATTAAACCGAACCTAAACTTGAAGTTCAAAAGCTAAGGCTAGCGAGCTAGCTCTCCCCCACACTTAAAACATACGACGTCCTCGTCGTATCTTACAAAATCCTAAGGGGAAAACTAGATCTAGTGGTACTTTAAGCAAGTTTTGCACCACTTGCCTCTCATGTTTCCAACCATGCCGAAAAGTTTGCGCACGTTACGGTTAAGGAACTTGTAGTCATCTTCAACTATGCACTCCAAGTCCTCCATACGCTGCTTCATCGCTTCCATGGCTTGGAGACATTCGTCGGCCGACGTGTAGAGATCCGCGATGGATTGACGGCAAACTCGACAGCACACCGGATGCAATCCGAAGGGGTCGTCGTTGCCATAATCTCCACCGTTGTCACCACCGTCGTCGCCACCTCCATTGTCGTTGCCTTCGCCACCGTCGTTGCCGTCGCCGTTGGGGCCTTCGGGAGTCCTTTCATTGGGCTGCTCATCCCAATCATCATCATCTCTACCGACGGCCGCCCACGAGCTCGGGCTACGATCGTCGGAGTAGTCGCTATCCCCATAATCCTTAGGCTCCGGCGACACCTCCTTGTAATCTTTACGCTTGATGCCTTGGAGGCGTGCCGACCTTCGGACGGGTGTAGGGACCTTCTCTCCTTCGACGGGGTTGCGAGATGCAAGAGCTCCGGTCGGGACACGTCCTCCGCAACGGATACGTGCGGTCCTCTTGACGGGTAGCTTGAGCTCGCATCGCATCGCCTCCTCCATCGATGGCTTCTTGGCTTTTAGTTTCAACTCTAAGCTTTTTGGAGGCTCAATGGCTGCTACAAGGGTGCAACACATTGCTTGAAAGGTTTAATTCTCGAGCTCCCAATTCGGCCAAATAAATAGTCCTGAGAGAAAAGCCCTGGGAACCTTATTTTCCTTTTTTACACTTCCCTTAAAATTTTCCGACCAAACAAGGAAGTCAAAAAGGAGCAATTCGGGCGAAATTCGGCGTCATCGGGCGTCGGGCCCCCCCTGGGCCGGTCCGCCTGGCCGGCCGGCCCACCCCCGCCTCGGGGGCGGGCCGGTCCGGGTTTTTGCACACCGCCCTATTTTTTTCTTCCTCGGCCCATGGGAAAAAGTTGGCCCGGTAAATCTTCGCGAAAAACTCCCGGAAAACTAAAAGAAAAATTATTTACGAAGTTGATGCCTTGTTTTTCGTCCTAGGCGGGACGTTCGGGCTCTTCCTGGTAAAGACGTCAACATGGTGAAGGGGCACGACATCGGGTTCGTAGTAAACCTTAAGCCGCTGTCCATTCACCACAAATTGATCGCCGTTTATATCCATAATTGTTACAGCTCCGTTGGAGAACACCGAATGCACAACATAAGGTCCGTCCCACTTGCTTTGCAATTTCCCCTTCCCGAAGGTTTTAAACCTCGAATTGTAGAGGAGGACCTTATCTCCTTCTTTAAATTCTTTTTTCTTCAACCTTTTATCATACCACCTTTTGATTCTCTCCTTGTATATGCTTGCGTTTTCATATGCTTTCAACCTCAACTTCTCTAGCTCGCTTATTTGAATTCTTCGTTTCACCACCGCGGCATCGAGATCAAGGTTCATCTCTTTAATTGCCCAATAGGCTTTATGTTCCAACTCAACCGGAAGGTGGCAAGCTTTTCCATAGACGAATTGATAAGGGGTCATACCTATCGGTGTTTTAAACGCCGTTCGATAAGCCCATAAAGCTCCGTCTAATTTCTTTGACCAATCCTTGCCTCCCTTCTCTATGGTTTTGTTGAGTATGCTTTTTAATTGCCTATTTGATGTCTCCGCTTGTCCGTTGGTTCGTGGGTGATAGGCCGTGGACACCCTATGCTCAATTCCCAACTTGGACAAGCACCTTTTAAAGTTCTTCCCGGTGAAATGAGTTCCTCCATCACTTATCAAGATTCTCGGTGTACTGAAACGGGGAAAAATCACGTTCTTGATCATAGTGATGGACTCTTCCGTGGAAGCTTTACGACATGGTATAGCCTCTACCCACTTGGATACATAATCAACCATAACAAGTATATACTCGAATCCAAATGAGTTTTTAAAAGGCCCCATGAAGTCTATGCCCAATACATCGAATATGTCGATTTGCAAGTTGTATTTCAAAGGCATAGAATTTCCTTGAGAGATGTTTCCGGTTCTTTGACATTCGGGGCATGACACAACATATCTTTTAGTATCTTCATGCATCTCCAGCCAGTAGAATCCGCTCGACCATACTTTTGCTTCGGTTCGAAAATGGCTATAGTGTCCACCGTACTCCGCCGAGTGGCACTTCCTTAGAATCTCAAGCCTCTCTTCTCTTGGCACACATCTTCTCATCACTCCATCATTGCCAAGTTTGAAGAGGTATGGTGCATCCCAAAAATATTTCTTACTTTCGGAAATTATCTTCCTTTGAGTGTTTTTGTCTAGATGATCGAGGGGCATCTTTTGAATTGCTCGAATGATGTCGATCATCCAAGTATCTTTATCAAGCACTCTATAGAGGTGGTCATCTCTCATCTTATCTTCTATGGGCTCTTTATCATCTTGTCCACGATTCATCCTAGACAAATGATCGGCCACAACATTCTCCACCCCCTTTTTATCACGAATTTCAACATCAAACTCTTGGAGAAGAAGGATCCAACGAATCAAACGTGGTTTAGCTTCCTTCTTAGCCAAGAGATACTTGATGGCTGCGTGATCGGTGTAAACAATGACTTTCGAGTTCACGATGTAAGATCTGAATTTTTCGAAAGCGAATACCACCGCTAGCAACTCTTTTTCCGTAGTGGCGTAATTTAATTGTGCCCCACTAAGAGTTTTGCTAGCGTAGTAAACGGCGTGAACTCGGCCTTCCTTTCTTTGTCCCAAGACCGCGCCTACGGCGTAGTCACTTGCGTCACACATGATCTCGAAAGGTTGGCTCCAATCCGGAGGTTGGATGATGGGAGCACTCACCAACGCATTTTTCAAGGTCCGGAATGCCGCTAGACACTTCTCATCAAAGTCGAAAGCCACATCCTTTTGAAGAAGGTGCGTTAAAGGCTTAGTGATCTTCGAGAAGTCCTTTATAAATCTTCTATAGAATCCGGCATGGCCTAGAAAGCTCCTTAAGGACTTAACATCCGTAGGAGGTGGGAGTTGCTCAACCGTCTCTACCTTAGCCTTGTCCACTTCAATTCCTCTCTCGGATATAACATGTCCGAGCACTATGCCTTGCTTAACCATGAAGTGGCACTTTTCCCAATTTAAAACCAAATCTACCTCCGCACACCTTGTAAGGACCTTTTCTAAGTTTGCTAAGCAATCCATGAACGTCTTCCCGTAAACGGAAAAATCATCCATAAACACTTCAACAATTTCTTCGATGAATTCCGAGAACACGGCCATCATGCAACGTTGAAAAGAGGCCGGAGCGTTGCATAGGCCGAAGGGCATCCTCCTATATGCAAACATTCCGTAAGGACACGTAAACTTTGTCTTATGTTGATCTTCCGGGTGAATAGGAATTTGCATGAACCCCGAGTATCCATCGAGAAAGCAAAAATAAGCGTGGTTTGCTAACCTCTCGAGCATCTCGTCTATGAACGGTAGGGGGAAGTGATCTTTCTTCGTCGCTTTGTTAAGCTTACGGTAATCGATACACATCCGCCACCCCGGTCACGGTTCTTTGCGGTATCAATTCGTTCTTCTCATTCTTCACCACGGTCAAACCTCCTTTCTTCGGTACACAATGTACGGGCTCACCCATTCGCTATGCGGAACCGGGTAGATGATTCCGGCATCAAGTAACTTGATAACCTCTTTCTTTACTACCTCTCGCATGGCATGGGTTAGCCTCCTTTGATGGTCTACTACGGGCTTACATTGGTCTTCCATTGGTATACGATGAGTGCAAAAGGTGGGCTAATACCTTTGAGATCATTAATTGAATATCCAATCACCTTCCTATGTTTTTTTAATAAAATCAGCAACGCTTCATTTTCTTCGGGGCTCAACTCGTCGCTCACAATGACTGGATAAGTTTTGTATGGGCCCAAAAATTCATATTTTAATCCCTTGGGCAAAGGTTTAAGGTCTACTTTGGGCACTTGTGGCTCCTCGGGTTTGATTTCTCCTATGTCTTCGAACTTCTCTTCCTCCAAACTACCATCATGCGGCTCTAGGCCTTTTGTCGCTTCCTCTAGTTCTTCATCTTGTTGATTACTAATTTGATTTTCCATCGCTCTTTGCAGCGGGTCTCTAAGGGTTTCAACAAAACAAAGACTATCTATCTCTTCTACTTCTTCATCTTCGGGAGGAAAAGGTGTAAGGTGTTTAGAAGCACGAAGAAAGTTATATGTGTACTTTGTTCCATTAAGGTTCATTGTTACTTTGCCTTCTCCGGCATCTAACACGGCATCTACCAACTTAAGAAAAGGCCTACCTAAGATTATATGATCAGAATTACTATGGTAAGCATCAATAACAAAGAAATCGGTTGGTATATAGTTTCTAGAAATTTTTACTTTCATGTTGCAAGCAATACCTAGAGGTTTGATAGTGCTACCATCTCCCATAATTAATTTCGTTGATGTTGGAGCTAAGTCTAGGTTGTGGTATTGAACTTTATCGTAAATTTTAGAAGATAGAACACTTACTTGGGCTCCGATGTCGCATAAAGCTTTGCATTGAACTCCGTTGATCTCGCAACTCAAGTGCGGCGTCATCTTCTCTTCTTCTTCGGATGCTATCGAGTAAATTTCAACGAGGCGAGCGTATGGTGATGCTTCGGGCTTGATCCCCATGATTCTCTTCACCTCGGCAATATGTTCCGGATCCACCACGTCATCTCCAAAGAGCTTCTCAAAAATCTCACCAGTGGTTTCGAGGTCGTATGAATTTTCAGCTTTCTTCTCCGGTGGGAAATCCACTTCCAATGCTCTTGCCATTCCCTTTTGATTAGGGAACGGTCTTCTCTTGTCGAATACTTCTCCGTAATCGATAGGAACCCAATCCATTGGTTCAAACTCCCTTAGTGGCTTCGCGCTTGACATGCTTCTCTTGTTCGTCTCCTTTGGTGCGGCGAAGTCGACGTTTGGTGTAGTTCTTGACTTGATGTGTTCTTGTTCAAGCTTTTCCATGATTGGCTCCTCTTTTGTGACTTCCGGGGTTGCCTCTTTAGAAAAATCAGCAAGCTTTTTCTTCCTTGAATTGAATTCCGGCTCTTCCGCAAGTCTTGTTTCCCAATCTCTTCGCATGGCAGCCGCTTTACTAATTTTTTGTAGAAGTTGGGCGGCTTCCGTGAGTGTTTTCTCCATGAGATCCCCACCTGCACACATTTCGACGTGTCGCATGCAACTAGGGGTTAGGGAAAAGAAAAATGTATGCAAGAGTACGTCACCGGTGAAGCCGAGTTTTGGTCCTTGTTCGATTAATTCATTAAACCTATCCCAGGCTTGGTCTATCCCTTCCTCTTCTCCTTGCATGAAAGTGATCACTTGCCTCCTTAGATGTTGAACCTTGCTAATTGGAAAAAACTTCTCGCAAAACTTCTTTGTCAACTTGTTCCAATTGCCTTCCACTTCAAAGGACGCAACCGAATACCATGTCTTTGCTTTGCCGGCAAGTGAGTAGGGAAAGAGATTCCATTTGAACCATTCATCGGGAACTCCTTCTTGACGCACCGTGTTGCATATTGTCGTGAAATCCCTTATGTGTCTATATGGGTTCTCCGTAACCATCCCTTCAAATGGGTTTTCCGCCACCATCTTGATGATCTTGGATTTAATTTCATACTTGGTCACTTCGAGCTTCGAATCCGACTCTTGTACTTTTATGTCTTCACATCGAGGGCTAGCGTAATCCCTTAATGATTTCTCCGGTTCTTCCACGGGTTGATTAACGAACTCCATCTAGACAATAAGATAAAAACAAAAACAAAAAAGAAACAAGTGTTTTTCTGGATAATATATGTTAGATATAGCAAATAAAAGATAAACTAAAATATAAAACTAAGTTAGATGCAAATCAAACGATGTAAACTAACTTGATCCCCGGCAACGGCGCCAGAAAAAGGGGCTTGTTGACGGATAAAAGACGTATCCCTCTACGATCCGCAAGCGTACGGACCCCACACCTTTTTCACCACGGGATTCCCAAGGTTCTTGTCAATCCGCGGAGCAAGGGGATTACAAGCGTTCGATCAACAACGACACACTAGCTACTAAAACCCTAACTACTATTATACTAGAAAACACTAAACTACACTAGAGAGAATGATAAACGATCAAGATAGAAGACACTCGCCCACGGGTCTACGATACTAGAGCATGCAATCGCTTAAAGACATGAAAACCAATCTAATCTATCGGGGATGTGACCACGGTTTCGCCCTTTCCCTCCTCTCGTACTGTCACTACGCGAAGGTATTCATGACTAGACCTTTGATGGACATGGCGTATTGAATGGATCCAAGGAAGCATTGGAGCTCGTACTCCCTCTACGGCACGGTTGCAAGCCTTAAGCATTAAAGTATATTCAACACAAGATGATAGATAGATAATCCGACAAAGTGCGATTACATCTCAATATCGATTACAACCCATGGACGAATGAGAAGATTACCCCATCAAGGTGCTGATCATGGCACCGTTGATCATGGTTTCCCTTCCGCCGGTGTCTTCCTTCTTCTCCACGAGAGGGTGCTTCCTTCGAGGTGATTGATCTCCCGCCGGAGATCCTCCTCCTCTCTCTCTAGCTTGTGGATGGCCTTCTGGTGCGAATGACTCCTCTCTCCGGTGTTGGCAGCGCGTCGGGGGTTTTAGGGTTGAAGATCCTTCGAGGGCAAGGAAAACGGGACCGAACCGGTGCCGGAAGTGGGCTGGGCCGGCCGGCCCTTTTGCTCCGTGGGTCCTCGTGCACTTATGTACTTTGCCCCCTCCACTTGCACGATTTTGATGCTGTTATCCTCGCGTCCAAGATGGAGGCTCTCTTTGCATGAAGTTTGATCTTTTACGCTTCAATCCCCGGGGGTGTTCCTCGTAGCACTTCGGTCCTCGCCACCATTGGAAGTAATTTCAGCAAGCTCATGAACACGAACAAGACTCCATGAATGCTCCTTTGAACTTGTTGCGAATCCGTCCTTTATGTCCATGTTTTCCTACATAAACACAACACTTCCAAATGCATGCACAAAGATGAACTTGTTATATGATTAGTGTGCCTAGTGGCGGGTTAGTTCCATAATCAAATCCAAACCAAAGTGTAATGAACATGCTAGGTGCACCAAAATACACCGTCAACAGCCTTCGAGGAAGGCGTGCACGATTTCAGACTGTGCCACGCTTGGGAGCTCTGTACAGCACTTGGACAAGCGTCGTATGAAGTCCCGGAGTGACTCGCCGGGCTTCTGGGTGCAAGAGCGCAGGTCCCAGGAGTTCCCAGGGCGCACGTACGTGCCCTGGAAATTTCCCACGAACGTGCGGACCAGGTCGTCCCAGTTGTGGATCTGGCTGGCCGGCAAGTGCTCGAGCCACGTCCGCGCCGAGTCGGCGAGGTGCAGGGGGAGGTTACAGATGATAATCTCGTCGCTGGTGGCCCCGCCCAGCTGACACGCCAGACGGTAGTCGTTGAGCCATACGTGGGGGTCCGTCTCGCCGTTGTACTTGACGATCATTGTGGGCTGGCGGAAGCGCTGGGGGAAGTTCGCCGTGCGGATCTCCCGGCTGAACACGCGGGTTCCCGGGGGCTCCGGCGTTGGTGAGCGGTCCTCCCGGCTGTCGTAGCGTCCACCCCGTCGAGGGTGGTAGCCCGCCGAAGCCCGCGTTGCCCGCTTGTCGGGCGTTGATGACGTTGCGGGCATCGCCATCTTGGGCTTGCCCGCGCGTGTCGAGGAGTCGTTCCTTGGCCGGCGTGCGGCCTGGATTAGCAGGACGCTCAGCTACGCCGCCTGCGTGCACTGAGGGCTCGGGGCCTTGCGCACCCCATCATCCCGTGCGCTCCCCTGTTGGTGGATGCAGGACGCCGAGCTTTCGGCCTGTTGGACGGTCGCTTGCTCGATGAGTGCCTGCGCTTCGCGGTGCAGGTTATGCACCTCGGGCGTCGAGGGGGCAGGCATGGCTCGTAGCAGTGTCGCGGCAGCAATGAGCTTCTGGCTCGCCCGCGGGGGCGTGTCCGGATCGTCGACGTTGAAGTCGGCGTTGATGCGGTCGCGGGCTTGCTTGCCCAACTCAAGTGCGCGTTCGCCGCGCGCGGAGGCCTCTCCCGCAATGGAGGCACGGAGCAACCACACCGTGCGGTATTCTTCTGCCAGCTTGGCTTCAAGCTCGCGTGCTTGGGCCAGCTGTTCATTGATGTCAGCCCCCTCGGCAGTGAGGGGGAGGGGCGCTTGGCCCCGCAACCATGCACGGTCAAGTTCCCAGGGCGGGGGAACCTCTCCGTCGCCGGCTCCCACCACGTCGGCGGCACTTGCTGGGTCGTTAGCGATTACGACGCAGCACTCCCGCGCGGGGTCGTAGCTCCCGGTGCTGGAGTTGTCAGAGTAGCCGAACCAGTAGTCCGTGGCGTCGAGGAACCGTCGGAACATCACTGGGTCTGGCACGCCGGAGAAGTCCCACTCCGCGTATCCATGCGAAGTGGCGGGTGGCAGCTCATCGGTGGAGCCTTGGGATGACTCGTCGCCGGCGGAGGCGCTAGGTTCCCTGGCAACCAGGATATGGCGGCCAGGGGGAACCCTGCGCATCGCTGCATTGGTGTTGGCGGAGGCGACGTACGCCGTCGTGGCGCCACGCAGGCCGATAGGGAAGCGTGGTCCTGAGACCGAGCGCCGCCCGCCGGGCGGGCCGTCGTCTCGCCGGTGAGCGCGCCGCGTTGTGAGGCGACGCGCGCGGCGCATGCGGCGCTCCGACCGCGCCTGTCGCGAACGCCGGCCGGAGCAACAATGGCGCCGTGGCGCCGAAGGACCCGCAACATCCGTGTTGGCGGCGCCGGCGCCATGGCGACGCGTGCGGCGGCGGCCGGGTCCGGCCCAACTTGGCGTCACGCATGGAGTTCCTCACGGTTGGTGAGGCGCATCAGGTAGTTCAGGCCCCCGAACCGGATTTCGAATCCGGCCGGGAGGGGGTCCGAGCTGCCCATGGAGTAGCGCTGACCGCGGTACTCAGTGCGAATCACTATCAAGAGAGCTGGTGACGAGTCGATCTACAGCGCGAGGCCCCTACCTGGCGCGCCAACTGTCAGTGCGGAAAGTAGTCCCGACACTAACTAGTAATGAGCGCTGAGATCTGCCTCTCGATAGTCGGTGCTAAGCAACTAAAGACACTTGGTTTATCCTGGTTCCGGCCGGGGCCGTACGTCCAGTAGTGGCGTGCTCGAGGCACTGTATTGCTTCGCACCGGGGTGCCTATAGAGGGGTGGCTACAAGCAAGGCGGGAGAGGAGGCGTGGCCTCCAAGTCCCAAGGGTTGTGATTGAGGCAAGTGCCAATATCGTGGGGAAGGCAGAGAGCGTGTAAGCGATCGCTATCCGTCGTCCTGTGTCCCCTGCGGCGGGGGGAGATCGCCTTCCTTTTATAGGCCAAGGAGAGGGCGATTTACAGGCATGCCGCACTATTTCGCTACATGTGGCGGCATGGCGTATAGTGCCGTGGAGTTGATGGCCGTCCTGGCGAGTCTTGCTCTAGTCACGGCGCCGTGGCGTGTCCTATGCTTGAACAGGGGCGACTTCGAGGTTGGAGGCGTGGCGGTTGACCGGGGCGTCTTCAGGCGGGCTCGAGGGAGCTGTTGACGACGATCCATACGAGGTGCAGTAGCAGGCGTGGCGGCGTCCCGTCCCTGCGTGCTCAACAGCGTCGGAGTAGTTGTAGCAGTGCGCGGCTTGGCGCAGCAGGGGCGGGGATGGCCGCACAGGATTGACAGCGACGGGGATGGCGCTCCCGCCGGCCTGACGTCACGGTTTGACCCTGTGGAGTCACGAGAAGGGGGCTCGAGGGTGCGGCCGCCCCCCCTTCGAGGGCGCGGTGCGTTAGCCGTTCAAGAGTGGGCGGCACAGTGTCACGGAGCTGACACCGGCCACGTCGCACAGTTCCCTACAGTGGTGGGGATGCGCTCCCCCTAGGGGGTTGGTGGAACAGCGCTGGGGCATGATTCCCAGGTGCGTAGTGGCGCGGCTCTGCTATGTCAGAGCATTAAATACCCATACACGCATGCGGGAGCGGGTGCGCTCGTGAGGGAACCTCGAGCGAGGCGGACCCCGCTCGAGGGAGGCGGGGACCCTCGAGAGAGACGAACCTCACTCGAGAGCAGCGTGAGCCCTCGAGCGAGACGGACCTCACTCGAGAGCGGCGTGAGCCCTCGAGCGAGGCGGACCTCGCTCGAGGGGGCGTTTTGCTGGGCCGCTTTGGTGGGCCGCAGGGGCCACTGCGGCATGGATCGTGTTGTGTGTATATTTTGCGTTAGGCCCGAGGTTGGGTTTGCGTTCTGCGTTTTTTCCAAGTTTTAAGCAGGATTCCCCCAGGTTCTTCAGGGGACCCTCATGGCTGTCCCCGACAGTAAGGGCTCCGATTTGGCCTAAGTAAACGCACGCCGGGGGCGTTGCGTCGGTCCCGATATGACCGAAGATGAAGTCCGCTTGATGCGGCGTAAGGGCCCCGATTTGGCCTAGGTAAACGCACGCCGGGGGCGTTGCTTCGGTCCCAATATGACTGAAGATGAAGTCCGCTTGATGCGGCGTAAGGGCCCTGATTTGGCCTAAGTAAACGCACGCCGGGGGCGTTGCGTCGGTCCCGATATGACCGAATATGAAGTCCGCTGGATGCGGTGTAAGGGCCCTGATTTGGCCTAAGTAAACGCACTTCGGGGGCGTTGCATCGGTCCTGATATGACCGAAGAGAAAGTCCGCTTGATGCGGCGTAAGGGCCCCGATTTGGCCTGGGTGAAAGCACGCCGGAGGCGATGCAATCGGTCCAGTTGCGACCAGAGGAAAAATCCGCTGGACGCGACGCGAAGGACACGGCACGGCGGTGTTTCATTTTGACACGGCTAAAGGACATATCTGCCCGAAGGAGACACGAGGGTAATGTCACTGGCCCGAGACAACGCTACCCTTCGGGAAATTCACGATGACAGTGCAAAACGCAAGTGCAGGAACGAAGGGGACAAGTGGTGGTTACAGACACCTTCGTTTTCTTCCTATCATATTTCCAATATACAATGTATATCGGTACAACAATCCAATATTACACTTTGACACAGCAATACAATCACAATATATTTCCTCACACGCACATACTATACAAATAGGTTGGAGCCGCGCCGCCCCAGCATGCCGCGAACACTTCCGGGGGGGAGTTCCGAAGTAAAATCGCTTAAAGTCTTCACGGCATCACATGGCGCGACGCGGAGCCACGACCAGTCAGCGCCTCCAAGCGATCAATCCTCGTTAAGCACGTCTTCACAGATCTCATCGATTAAATGAAGAAACGCCATGTCTATTATGTCCAGAGCCATCTGTCGAAGCTCGCTGTCGGTGGGCATCCGTCCTGCGCCAAAGACAGGATCACAGTCAGTGCGCGGGCGCTCACTTTGGCTTGGTCCTCGTAACCACAGGGCCGCCCGACGAAGTGTCAAGAATCAGATATACATATTCGGGTGGCCCGATGACACCCTCCTTGACCGGCTCTGGTTTCGGAACGATCCCTTCGGTCACGAAGGGGTCTACTAAGTTTCGCCTGGCCGCCCTACGGGCGGCTCGCTCTGTAAGGATGGCCTCACGGTGCGAAGGGTCCCTCGGAAACTCCGCAAAGAAACGCTTAGCGGCCTCGTTGCGGAGATGGTAGCGTTTTGCACGATACAATAGGAATTCTGAATCTGACACGCCTGGGTGGCAGATAATAAATTTAGTCCACATGTTTGGGGCAACGAAAAAAGAGTTCAAGGGCAAGGGCGGGTCGCTCGCACCTTCGGCCCTCTGCGCAGGCACCACAGAAGGGACCTGCGCAGAGACACCTTACATCAGTGTTTAAATCAACCGCAGCTCCAGAAAAGAATGTATCATCTGTTTACAAAACTAGGCCTGGTGCCCTTCAGACCTCGGCATCGGCGGTAACGACTGGAGTCGTGGCTGGCTCGGCGGCCGCGGGCTTCGGGGGGCCTTCACGCCCGGGAGAGCTGGCGGCTAGCAGCGTGGCCTCGAGCTCTGCGGCATGCACCATCTCCGAGGCATTTCCCCCAACGTTTTCTTTGGCGTCGGCGGCGGCAGGGACGACCTCGTCAGCCACGGGGGCGGCGTCCTCTCCAGGCACAGCGGCAGTTCTGGAGGGGGCAGGAACAGGCGCAACGTTTCCCACAGCTGCCTCGGCGCGCTCAGCTTCGTCCGAGGGCCTCGTTGACCCGCCAATGCGTACACCATCGGACGCTGGCTCTGTCGACTCTTCGGTAGCATGGGTGATGTCGCCGGGTGCGGTGGTCCTATCGCCCTCCATGCCTCCGGCGGCAATCAGGGGAACCCCGGGCATGGCGATCCAATTGCCCTCCCTCATGAACTGGGGCTCGGGAAGACTACCACCGTATTGAGATCGGAGGCGCGCGTGAACACACGTTTGTAGCCGAGGCCCTATCTGCAAAACACCAAAGGCAACACGATGGCATCGTCATGAGTCGACACAAAAGATAGAGTTCTAGAGCAAAACTAAAGGGTACTTCGGCGAACCAGAGCACTTAGACGAACTGATTCGTCTAGCGTGAGACGGGACCTGCGCTCGGCGAAGAAGGTGTTCATGAAGTTCTTGGCGAGGTTCTTGGCAAGCACGGGGAGTTGCGCCACGTCGAGTTCCGCATCGGTGGGCCACTGAAAATTGTCTTTCGTCAGACGCCGAAGGTCGCATTTGCTGATTGTCTTCTCTGAGGAGGGGCGGTCTGCAGGGACCAGAGAGCAGACGGAGTAGGCCAGCGTGCGAACCCCTACCGCGGCTCTGAGCTCACTGAAGATCTTCGTATTCATGGTGATGAGGTCGAAGCAGGCGCTCACCCACTCGTAGAATGCCCCAACGGTGCACCGGCGGAACGAAGTCGGCGACACATCGAGATTGCACTGCCCCAGCAACTCCAAGGCCTCTGAGCGAAGGGTCTCAGCGCTTCGCATATGCTCTGCTCGGTACTGCTCCAGCACGTCGCTCAGCTGGCTTGTCTCCTTTTGCGCTTCGGCCAATTTCGCATCCTTGTCGCGGAGTTGAGCGTGCAAGTCCTCTTTGGTGCTGGCAAGGGCCTCAACGTCAAGGCGCAGCGCTTCCAGGGCAGCTTCGGAGGTCCTCACTGCGTCTTCTTTCGCTTGCAGAAGCTGTCGGTTGCGCTCCTGCTCAGCGGCCAGCCGCCCCTCCAGCTCCGCCACCCGATTTTGCAGTGAGGTAACTGCGGCAGCCGATAGCTCTTTGGCGTCTTTGCTCTCTTGCTCCAGCCTTCAGGCGAGGCACCGGGACGCGACGAAGGCTTTCAGGGACAGGTCCCCACATGCAGTAGTCAGTTCGGCGGAGCTGAGCTTCCCGAAGTATTCTTCCTCGTGGGGAATAGCGAAGCTCGACCCCGCCTCTTCTACGAACTTACGTTCGTGGCCGCCGCTTGTCAGGCCCAAGAAGCGGATTTGTTTTCTGCCAATTAGCTTGGCTTCGGTGGGGACCTGAAGGTGGACAGCGGCGACTCAGGGTTCCTCCGGTGTCACCCGGTAGCTGCTGCTGTTGGGTTCTTCCTCTTCTTCTTCCTCCGCGGCGGCAGCAAATTCATCTTTTTCGGCGCCCGTGGCTGAGGGGGAAGCAGATTGTTCGGTGCCCTCAGATGATGAGCTGGAAGAGCTAGTAGAAGTAGAGCTGGACTTGCCTTCGTCTTGGGGGACGTCGGGACCGAAGGCAGTAGGACTGCGACCGCGAGGGGCGTCACCAACTGAAGACATAATACGGACCTTGCTGTCGTTGTCACTGTCCTTCTCCTTCAGGCTAAAGGGCACGAGAAGCGGCCCGCCGGCTCCTTCACCGGCCTCTGCCGAAGGTGCCGCCGAGCGCAGTGACACGGCAGCAATCACGTCGTCGACGACGCCGGTGTCAACGTCTACAATCCGGGTCCTCTTGGGCGATGGGGGCGAGTCCGCTGGTCGGCTGCCGCGCTTCTTCTGGCCCTCGGCGACGGCGGTGGCCACGGCGGGTGCACTCCTCTTGCCAGCCCTCTTCGGAGCTGTACGTGGCGAAGTCGCTGTCTCATCAGCATCTGCTTCGGCGGCGGCGAGCGCAGCAGCCTTCCTTTCGGCTGCTTCGCGGTGCTTGGCAAACCTAATGCGTTCAGGCACATTGACCTTGAAGAACTCGAACACTCGGTTTGTTCAAGATCCGTTGAGCTCTGCGACCGTCTCTTTGTATTCCTTCGGTGACACAGGGCCGAGGATGAAATCACCATGGGCCTCTACCTTCCTTTTCTTCAGCATTGCAAATTGGCATTTTCGAATAATCAATACGCGAAGCATCGGAAACACGAGAAGCAGGTGAAGCCAGGGCCGAGGATGAAATCACCATGGGCCACCGAAAGACACAAAAGCACTCACAATTGGAGGTGAAGCCAAAAGTCTTCGTCCAGTCGGGGCACGGGATGCCGCCAATGTCATCTGCCCAGGCGTCGTCGGCCACAGCCCAGCCGTCCACTAGCGGGCACACCGGGATGCTGCGATATTCCTCCACGATGTCGCGTGTGCTGTACTTACGCGCGAACCGGCGAAGCATCATCACAAATTCATCGCCTTCAGGGCAGGAGGGGTTCTTCGTGTAAGACTCGTGAAGGGGAGGCAGCTCCTTCGTGGCCAGAGGGTGAGACTCTCCGGGGGAGGGGGGAGTCACCGTGTGGTAGAACCAGTGTTGCTGCCAGTCCGAAGGCCACTTGTTGCGGTAGGCGGTCACGGGGCTCACCACGCCGGACTTGTACGAAAAATTCAGACAGCCAAATTGGCAGTCTTTCTCGACAGATTGATCCCCCTCTTCTTTGAAGACCGTCCGTCGCTGGTGGTGGACTTGGTGCGCCGAAGCAAACCCCTCAGCAAAAGGCTTGATCTTCGTGGTGCGGCATATCCACATGTACACCGACAAATGAAGAATTGCGTTGGGGTGAGCTGATGTAGGTAAATGTCGAAGTACCGCAGGATGTCGACGACGGCGGGGTGAAGGGGAAACTGAAGCCCCGCGTACAGGAGATCGCGGAAGATGACGACCTCATTATCGCGAGGTTGCGGTACAGTCTCCCGGCCAGGGGCTCGGCCGGTCCCAACCATACGGTTCTTCACGAGAGAGCCCACATCGGTACCGTCAATCTGGCTTCGGCCGAAGGTGTACGTCTTCGGGATCTCCTTTGCGACAGCATCGCGTCTTCGTTTTGGGGCCATGTATGCGGTCTAAATGCGAAGTAGAACAAAAGCAGTAGGGGGCGAAGAAAATCTTACGACAGTGCCTTCGGAGCTTTCGCATTTCGTGGCTGCAGATCACGGCCGTGGGGTGGGGCAGCCCAAGGGTCAGTCCCTTTTTATAGTGCATCAACGCCCGATAATCTCGCTGGTAGCAGGCAAATTTACCTTTTTACCCCGACGACCACCTCTCACAACGGTAAATTTTCCAAAGGGCAGAACACGTCTTTTACTTGGATCCACATCAGCGTGGGCCTTCCGTGGGAGTTCCGAAGCCCGTTTTTCGCCCTGTGAAGAGTTGGTCGTAAGTTCAGCCCATCTTGAGGACGGGACGGTCCTCACTGACGAGGGGCTACTGTTGGGGAAAATGGCATTCGGAAGCTTTTTACCACGTCCGGCTGGGCTGTCGGTGTCGGCCCACACACGGCTTCGGCTCTACGGGGGAAGCTTTGCAATGATGATTTAACGAAAACGCTGATGCTACTCGAAAACGCTGACAGCCCAACTAAATGGTGCTGACCTTCGGTGCCGAAAATGCGGGCGGTTGACCTTCGGCGCCGAAGGTACGGAGGAACCAGAAGCGCCAAGCCTCGGGTGCGCCCCGGCTCGGGAATGGAGGTGACCCGGGCGAGATGTCCTGAAAGACCCGACGCGACCACGGCGAAATCGTGGGTTGTTTCGG
Organism: Cenchrus americanus; assembly: GCA_947561735.1. Classification (NCBI taxonomy): domain Eukaryota; kingdom Viridiplantae; phylum Streptophyta; class Magnoliopsida; order Poales; family Poaceae; genus Cenchrus; species Cenchrus americanus. Next base: position 203,679,165 of record OX387240.1, read on the forward strand.
CGCCGAAGGTGCGGTGCGCCGCGATACGTGGCTGCTGCAAACGTGTAAAGGGGGCACCGTACGAGGCAGAGACAAGGGGCGCCGCGTGTAAAGGTGTTTCGGCCGTACGAAGACACGCTGGAGGCCTGTACGACGCGGGGAGTTAATGATATACCCTTGTAAAGTGTTTAAAGTCGTTTGTCAGGGACGGAAAATGTGTAATTGAGGCAGATGATCATGCCCAGGGGTCTCCTATAAATATAGTGAACCCCCTGTAATGAAACGGACACACAGTAATGAGAAGAGAGCACCGAAGGCTCCTGCAAATCTTACGGCTTTCGGTTTGTTAGGAGTCTACTTATTTCCTTCCTTGTTTCGTGTTGATAGAAGTAGCAAGTAGCAACGTAAAGGTAGGCGAAGGGTAGAATTGTATGGGAAGTTCCGAGTCCATAGTTTCTCCATCCGCAGGGAGGCCTCCGGCCGCCTTCCTTCGAAGGGGAGAGGAGTTTTCAGAGGCTGTTGTGTCGGCGTCCACCTTCGGGCCCGATTTCCACCAACAAGTTCCACCCGCAGTGCGACATGAACTGACGAACGCCGCCGTCGCCGGGTGCGACAGAACGCGCACCTGCGGCGCCCACGCCGCCACGGCGAGGCCCCTGCCGCTCGTCCTCTCCAGGAACCCGTCGAGTAGCCACGCCTACGGATCTTCCTTGTCGGAACGTCCGTCGCGCAGGCTTGGCATGCACACGACCCAGAGGAACCTGTGGCCGCTTCCTTCAAGGCCGGCGGCGAGCTCGGCCGTCTGCTCCATAGACAGAGCGCCGACGCTCCCAAAGGAGACGTACACCACAGAACCCGTGGGCTGGCAATCCAGCCAATTCATGCACGTAGACGCGTCGTCGTCTTCGTCCGAGCTTGACCGGAGCAACGGCCCGAGCGGGTAAGCTGGCGGGAACGCGTCTTTCTCCGCCGCCAACTTGATCTCCTCCGCGCTGGCGTTCTCCATCGCGTAGAAGGAGTTCACCAGGAATCCGGCGGCGGCGCGGTACCGGCGGCCCATGTCGAGGAGTAGCGCGAAGTGTGGCTCGGTGCTGTCCTCGAACCCGACCGGGATGTCGGCGCGGCGGAGCAATACGTGCCCGGAGAGCTGGAGGGGATCCGGGAGGCCGCGGTGGTAGCCGTATGTGGCACCGTCGTTGAGCGCCACGACGCGGCGAATGACGGTATGAGTGGCGAGGTTGGTGGGGTAGAAGATGTAGCCCGGGACGTCGAGCTCGGCTGCGAACGGCAGCGCCTCGTAGCAGAAGAAGTCCGGCACCAGCGCGGTGAGCGGCGCGGCTGAGCTGTGGAGTGGAGCAGGGCACGGAGGTTCAGGATGGACCGGCGGATCAGGCCGAGGAAGTCAGGCTTCAAGGTGGCGTCGGCGGGGAGATCACCGAGCGAGACGGTGGTGACACCGGCGGCGCGGAGGGAGGAGAGAACGGTGGAGCCCGCGCCTCCGAGGGTGGCGAAAGTGACGACCGTGGCAGCGAGGCCGTGGCGCTCCACGAGACGCCGTGCCAGCTCAGCCAACGGGAGGAGGTCCGACGCCGGGGCTTGCAAGCAGCACGACGTGCGGCCGAGGCGAGGCAGCAGCGCCTACGCCTGCACTAATCGACGACTCCATCATGGAGATTCTTGCAAATAGCGCTCGGGACGCATCACTCGGAAGGTTACTGATGCATGGGTCGATTATCACACTAAAAAACCATTTTCAAACGTGAGAAGGGGGAACATGCTCCACCTAAAAAGCAAGAAAATGATCTCCAACCTACCCAGCTAGCTAGAGCTACACTAGAGCCACCTAAAAAGCAAAAAATGGCGACAAGTCTAGCTAGAGCATCACTAGAGGGTTACCCTTTTACAGTTAACAGAAACTTTTAGGACAAGCGGCGATGGCGACGGCGGAGGCTTGCCTCTACGGGCAACCGCTAAGGTCCCCCGTCGACACGTCGTCAAGGGCGTCTCGGCGAGCATGCTCGGAGCCGCGTTTTAGGGATTCCATCCTTTTAAAGGACACACCCATCCAAGTCTGTTGGGAATCGAGGTCGCAAACAAAGCAAAGCAAGGAGGGGGTCTCGAGTCGGAGTTCGCCGTAGAAGAAGACGGTTGCTGAGAGGCCGCCATGGGACCCGCATAGGGTAGGCTTTGGACCCATCCCGAGCAAGTTCAGGAGACCACCTGGGTTGGGGGAGATTCCGTCAGGAGGAACACGCGGCGCTGGATGCATGGTGGAGGAGGGAGGTGAGTGTTACCATGGAGGTGACGACATTGGAGGTGAGTTTCCCCTGCTGAGTCAGCGATGTGGGAGCCACCCCGCCCCATCCTCCACCTCGCAGCAGCCGACCGCAAACCCTAACTCAGCAGAGGCGATGACGCTAATCAGATCCAAAAATTCCCCACCGTTCCAAGCACAAATCGATCGATTTGTTGGGTACTTTAGATCCAAACAACATCCCAAGCCACAAACCTACGCTGAGGCATGTCGGCTTGATCCGATCCGTACCATGGTGAATCCCATCGGAAACCGAGGTGGAGGAAGGACAGATGGGTTTGGCGCCGGCCGTCACGGTCGAGGTGCAGGACGAACTGGCGGCGGGCTGTTCGTGTGGCAGCGATCAGGCGAAGGTCGTGCGCAGAGGGAGTGGAGAAGCGCCGGGTGAAGGAAGGCCAATGCGCGAGGGACCAAATCAGGAAGAGTGGAAGCGAGATGGTAGGGAAGAAGGAGAGATCCAACAAGGGGCGGGTCCAGTACAGATGGAAACTTCTTCATCTAACTAGGATAAAGCTGCAGGGGGAACTGGAAGGAGAAAAAAAATGAGGATCAAGCACGAGACCAGTGGAGATCTCAAGGCCATCAGCCCAAGCAACAACAGAAAGAACCTGCAGCACAGGTACATGATACTCACCCATCTCAGTCTAGGCAAGGATGTGACTATTGCGGGCTAAGAAATCACTAGATTGAGGGATGTAAAAAGAAGAATACTTGTGAAATACTCCCTCGGTCCCAAAATATAAGGTGTTAAAGAGTTCAAACTCAAGAAACAATAGTGAGGGGAAATGACCTCTATACCCCTTATTTTACACTACCCACCAACTCTCCACCCACCTACCAATCTCATTTAGTTTTGTCCTCTCCTTCCAGAACCTTATATTGTGGTACAAAATTTAAACCCTCTAGGACCTTATATATTGGGACGGAGGGAGTATGTGGGATGAGCAACCATAAGGCCTTTGATTGTAGAAGGGAACCTTTGTGGAGTATGGGGCCTGAACTTTGTGTTGCCCAAGTGCATAATCAAAACTTCTTTTACATTGATGAACACATTGAATAGAGCAAGCTTGGATATTATCACTGTGATCAGAGGGGTGCTCACTGCTAAGGAATTCGAGATGGAGTTCAAGAGTATTCTGAATCCAGATTCTTGGAGATGGAATGCAAGACAGGTAGCTGACAACAAGTATGTGCTGAGATTCCCTAATGCAAAAATGATACAAGATTACAATAGATTCACTTTGGGGATGAAAAATGTAGATGCTCATATCACTATTGAACCTTGGACATCTTCCATTGGTGCCAAAATTACAGCAAGCCTAGATCAAAGTGAGAGGAATTCCTGATGATCAGAGGGGTATCAGAACCATTGCAAAAGTGGGAGGTTTGGTGGGCAAGACTGTAGCAATTGATGAAAGCACAAGGTTCAACCCTGAGTATGTTAGGATCAAAATAGCATGTAGGGATGTCATGGAAATTCCAGAATCTACTGAAGGGATTCTGGGGATGTATATATTTGACTTCTTTTATGAGAGAGAAGAATCAGAAGACATTCAAAAGGATAAACGGAAAAGTGGAGTGAGAATAGAAGAGCAGGGTGCACAACCCAGCCCCAAGAAAATGAAAACTACCCATGCTACTCCCCAGCAGAAAGATAGAAATCTATCTCAACAGGAGACGGCTGAAGGGGGAGGAATGGATGGTGGTAAAGGCAGAGGTAGATCTGCTCCCAGCAAGTTTAACAAAGAAAAATGGGTGGTAGATGAGGAGGAAGCCATCCCAGCTACAACTTATGAGCCTAGTGGCAGTAGTGATGATTTCCAAGTCCAAGTGGACAAAATGCTTGAAGAAGGTGCTAAATCATCCAAAAGAAATGACTTTGCTGGACTGGCTAGATGTGAAATGGTTAATGTGGAGAAGTTCGAAGGGTTGTTCAGCTCTAGCATGCCAAGTGCTAAGTCTGGAGGTGACAAATCAATTACTCAGTCAAATGATAAAGCTACCCACAAGGATGGGGAAATACAAGGCAATACCACTGAACAAGATGGGCTGAACCTTCTGAATCTGACCAATCCATGTGAAAGAATGATACAAGAAAGAGAAGAAAGAAGGTGGAGTGAAAGAATCATGAGGCAGAATGAGGAGCTCTGCCAAAAGGAGGAAGCTGCTGGGAAAACCCCACTAGGAGGTAATAACACTTTCACTAATTCCTTTTCAGTTCTTGATGATGATGAAATCATGGAAAGAGATTCTAGTATGGGTGTCATTCTAAATATGCTATATCCATTAATATGCTTACTGAAATGGAATTAGCTAGACACAATCTCCACGCTAAAGCTCATATAATGAATAATGTGCAAAATGAAATTAAGGAAGGAGAGGTTAGTGAGGGTGATAGTGACTCTGATGTGGATTCCTCTGATAAAGATGATATTTCCTTATCAAATACATCTGTGACTAATGAGCTGACAATGATAACCTCCAGGAGAGAAAGAAAGGCAACCAAAAGGTTGTCTCTCTGGGAGAAAACAAAAATAAAAAGAACACACAAGGGAGCCCCTTGTACAATTGAGAAGAAGGGGGGAGCAAGCAGGGAGACCCTGTGTTCTCCAAACAACCCCTTCATAATAAAAATAAAAATAAAAAATGAGAGGTCTTATTTGGAATTGTAGGGGCATCAAGAAAAAAGTGTCTCCTCTTTCTTAAGAAATCTCATTCTAGAACACAAGTTTCATTTTATTGGTTTACAAGAAACTATGCAACAATGTATAGAGGATTATAAAATCAGAGAGATAGATACTAATAAGGACTACCTCTGGAAATGGACTCCTTCTAGAGGTAAATCTGGAGGAATGTTAAGTGGCATAAATTTGGAGTATTATGATGTTGGATCTTTCCATGAAGGCAAATATTGCTTACACTTGAATTTATGGGAAAAAACAGGCTGACTAAATGGAAATTCATAAATGTGTATGGAGTAGCACAAGAAGAGGATAAGGATGAATTCCTGGCTGAATTAGCCAGTTTCATTGGGGATTGCAAAGAACCTGTAATCATAGGGGGGATTTCAATATCATAAGATTTTCCAGTGAGAAAAATAAGGGAGGGGTACACAGACATCATTTTGGTACCTTTAATGCCATAATTAACTCATATGAACTCATTGACATTAAGATGTCAGGAGGTAGATTCACCTGGTCCAGCAACCAGGAGAACCCAACACTGGAGAAGTTGGATAGGTTCTTAATGAGTAAATCCTTGGAGAGTTTATTCCCTCTGGCTCTAGTATATAAGTTACCAAGAGAAAATTCTGACCACAATCCTCTGATCTTAATCATGCCTTTAAAATAGCCAATAAAAATCTGTCTTTCAGATTTGAGCTATCTTGGTTAAAACACCCAGGTTTTCTACAAAAAGTTAAGGAGCTATGGGGGAAAAATACCACAACATGCCAGCCTTTGACAGGATCCAACACAAGCTGAAGCACTTTAAAAAATATTTTAAAGGCTGGGGTTTTAACCTTCAGGGGGAAAATAGAAAGACGATATAGAATATATGAAAGGAGTTGTTAATGCTGGAACAAATAGAGGAAGAAATAATTTTTAACTCTGGAACAGATGCAAAGAAAGGTGATAATTGACACAACTCTTCTATCTATGTTAGAGGAAGAGGAACTTTACTGGCACAAAAGATCACATGGTGTGTGGCTGCATAAGGGTGACAATAACACCAGATTCTTCCACATGATTGCTAATGGGAGAAAAAGGAAAAACACAATCATGTATCTCAATTCTGAGGAGGGGAGGATAAAAGGGGATGAGAACCTACTTAAACATGCAACTGAATATTATAAAAATCTTTTTGGTCAAGGGACTAGGAATGCCATAACCTTAGATCCTGACTTGTCGGAAGACTGGGAAAAGGTTAGTGATCCAGATAATGATGAAATTACTAAGCCTTTCTCTGAAACAGAGATAAAGGAAGCATTAGACCAGATGGAGAAAAATAAGGCTGCTGGACCAGATGAAATCCCAATTGAATTTTATCAATATTCATGGGAAATTATAAAAGAAGACATACTGGAAATGTTCAGAGACTTCCATGAGGGGGTCTGGACATTAGTAGGGTAAACTATGGGGTGATTACCCTCTTACCCAAGATCTCTGATGCTGAAAAAATTCAGCAGTACAGACCCATCTGTTTACTCAACTGCCTATACAAATGGGTCACCAAGGTGTTGACTATTAGACTAGAGAAAATTGCTGATAAACTTATCCTACAAAACCAAACAACATTCATGAAAGATAGGAACATAATGTCTAGTAATATGGCTCTTCATGAGATCCTACATGAAACCAAAAAATCTGGTGAAGTAGGGATTGTCCTGAAATTGGACTTTGAGAAAGCATATGATAAAGTCTGTTGAGACTTTCTTCTTGATGGTCTGGCCATCAGAGGATTTTGTCCAAAATGGTGCAATTGGATTAAACAAGTTGTATCAGGGGGGACAGTTTGTGTGAAGCTAAATAATAAACTAGGGCCTCATTTCAAGAGCCACAAAGGGGTGAGACAAGGGGATATGGTAGCAGATTGTCTGACAAGGATGGTTAGGAAAGCCCAAAATCATGGTCTGATAACAGGTTTAGCCAACAACCTGATTCCTGGAGGAGTAGCTATTCTCCAGTATGCTGATGATACCATCTTTTGTCTGAAAGATGATATGGATAATGATAGGAATGTAAAATTGTTATTATATCTGTATGAAATGATGTCTGGGCTCAAGATCAACTTCACCAAGAGTGAAGTGATCCTAATACATGGGGATGAGGGGAAGTGTGTTGAGCTAGATGAGCTTTTTAACTGTCAGATTGGCTGCTTTCCAATAAAATACCTAGGTGTGCCAGTTATCCCCAGTAGATTACATGTGAAAGATTGGAACCCTGTGATTGAAAAAAATGAGAAAAAACTTGCAATCTGGAAAGGGGGGGACAATGTCTTCTGCTGGAAGGGCCACTTTGATAAACTCTTGCCTATCCAATACAACTGTGTACCACATGTCTATGTACCTCCTTCCAAAGACTGTGGCTGATGTGCTAGATAAACAGAGAAGAATCTTTTTCTGGCAGGGTGGCAACACCAGGAAAAAATATAGACTGATCAAATGGGTAATAATATGCAAAAGCAAAAATAAAGGGGGGTTCGGGAATTTAAAACATAAGGAAAATGAAGTAAGTTTGCTTTGCAAATGGCGGTGGAAACTGGAGAATGAAGAAGGGTTATGGCAGGACCTAATCAAAGCAAAGAACTTACAAAATGCTAGGGTAGGAAATGTTTCGCACAAAATGGGAAGCTCTCCTGTATGGACTGATCTGCTGAAAATCAAACCCATATATTTGAGAGGAAGGCAAATCATTACAAAAAATGGTAAACATACCCTCTTTTGGAAAGATTCTTGGCTGGGAGATAAACCTATTTGTGTTCAGGCTCCAGTCCTCTTTGACTGGTGTGAAGATAAAGACATAAATGTATGTCAGTTCTTGAGCAAAGGAGGGCAGCTTCTATTCAACAGATGACTGCCCCCAATGGTATTGGAATCTTGGCTGGACATCATAAACCAAACATACTCTTTTAGTTATGAATATTAAATGGAAGTGGGGAGGGAAAGGTCATTTCACATCCAAATCAGTGTATGATCATCTAACAAAAGATGACTGCGGCATCAACTTCCAACACATATGGAAATCCAAAATTCCTCTCAAAACTAAGATATTCACCTGGAAACTTGAGAATAATGTTATCCCTACTAAGATAACATGGTGAAAAGGAAATGGGATGGGAACCGATCCTGCATGTTTTGTGAACAACTAGAAATAGCCAATCATCTATTCTTCCAATGTAGCACAACAAAAGTTGTGTGGGGAGTAGTGGCAATCTGTTTCAATTCAAATACCATTCCCATTGATATACATCACTACAAACAATGCATACATAATGTATTCCCCCAGGGTAAACCATTCCATCATTTTGGGTTTGCTGCCATATGTTGGGCGATGTGGAAGTGCAGGAATAGGGCTGTCTTTGACAAAAAAAAAGTGATCAAACATCCCACTGAGATTGTGTTGCACGCTTGTGCTCTTCTATCTTATTGGGCAGGTCTCTTTACACCAGAAGTACGGAAAGTGGTGGTAGCGGGAGTCAACCCAATGCTGGCGATCGCGCACAAGCTTCTGGCACAACAGAACAGAGCCCAGGCTGTTGCGAGACTGGCAGCGGCTCGAGGCGATCAATCTGATGAAGAAGACAGAATATGATAGAAGACCAGCAAGGCAGGAGCGTGACGAGTGTGACAACCCGCCCAGGAAAATACCGTACTATCGCCTAAAACCAATCTACTCTGGTCATTAAGCAATAGTAAAGTATCATCCTGTCGTTAGTTGCCAGGTTAATGCCCGGTAAATCACTTGGAGTTCATACAGAGGATCGACACATGCATTAAAACTCACACGAAGGCGAGTCCAGAGTACAACATGAGTTAGAAACATTTTATTACAAACCATTGCTCATGACATGGAGTACAGGTTCAGAGTTCGAAAACAGCGAAAATAAATTAACTAGCGCAACGGTAAACATCACAGGAGGCCATCCGTGATGTCATCACTTGTCGTCACCCTCCCGATCAACAACACCTGCAACAACAGTTTTAAAGCAAGGCTGAGTATACTAATACTCAGCAAGACTTAACCGTCGGGTGATAACTACATCACCAAACTCTAGAAATGAAAAGCTTTTGGCCGGTGGGGTTTCTTTTGCCGAACAGCTACTAAGAGTAGGTCCTTACTTTCAATGTTTTAGCACAAGTTCTAATTGATTGCCATTTCTAAGTGTGCAAACTAATTCAATCAAGAATTTGACAAGCAATTAATTCATACAACAAGGTTCTCCGAGTTCCATCATTACGGGATACCATGGCCAGTTGATTAAGCAGTCTCGGATGACGGTGAGAGGCCGACAATCGATTGATTTAAAACCTTGCAAGGTAAACCTAAACACACGGTGGGATGCCCCTCGCGAGGACAACCACCAAGCGGTTCCCAAAAGTCCTCGGGTTGGGATCGAATCTTACAGTCCTGGGTACAAGGTTAGCTGGCATACCCCGCGAGGCACCCAGTCTCACACATGCACCCCCTTCCCGGTAGCTAGCCGGTTAGGTGATTCCTCAGGAGTAGTAATAGTAAGTTCCCGCACCGTCTCATTAAGGTACTAGGCTTACCGGTCCCATTCCCGACAAGTGCTTAGTACGTTCAGAAGCTTAGCCCACGAAAGCCACAGGACAAGAGCCCAAATTCCATGCTCTTACCACATGAGCGATCCATTTATAAAGATCTTATGATTCCAACATAAGAACCTATTCTCGCGAGTGACGAACATCACTCAACTTTTAACGGGTCCTATAGCATAGCAGCTATCGACCTAGCATACTAGTGATAGAGCATAGGTACCTAGGGATCATGCATCTAGGGTTGCAATATGGCTGTTTTGGTTGCATTTGGAATTAGTTGCATCGAAGTGAGGTGGTCGACACGTGGTTGCAATTGGAACGGTGCAATAGCCTGAGGCAACCGTAAGATGATGTGTTGCAATAGAGTTTGTTAATGCAATGACCAAAAAATCCTATTGCAACCAATAGTTGGTTGCTACAAAAAATATTGCAACGCAAAAGAAGCCTAATGCAACCTATACTAGGTTGTAATAACAAATATGGCAACGAACAAAAAAGGAAATGCAACCAATTTTTGGTTGCAAGAGTAAATATTGCAACGACTTTATTGGTTGCCTCAGGTTATATTGCGACCAAACGCTAGGATGCAATAGTTCATGATTGCCACGACCAAATGTGTTGCAATAGAAAAGTATTGCCACTCCAAAGCTACGTAGGCATATAGTCTTATTACCACGAATTCTGATCCATTGCATTATAATGCTTTTGCAACAAATCAGATATGGTGGCAATAGATGGTATGGTAATGCAACGAACTAGTCTTCGAGGTAATATACATATGTTGCAACGAATTTGTGTGGGTGGTAATAGAGGTTAGATGCAACAAACAATGGTTTGTGGCAATAGATGTTATGATATTGCAACGCTTAAAGTTCGTAGCAATAATGCATATTGCAACCAAAATGAATGGTTTCCTATTATTCTATCGCAACGTGGTGAATTTGAATAGTAGTTTACAAATCAATTGCACAGCATGCACATCACATTTAATAACTGAGTAATTCTTTATTTAAGATTGTCTCAAAACATAGTAACAGGTAATGACCAGAATTCGTCTTGATTGAACATGACCACAACTAACAAAATTAAGACATCACATTTAACTAAGTTCACTACATTGTTTAGCATATAATAAATGGTTCTAAAAATTGTTGCTCCAAGTCCATCAGCTCCACGTCCATCATTCTTGTTGGCCACCCATCAACAGTAAGCCATGGAAGCTTTCTCTAATTGTTTTGGCTGTTTGAGTTTCTCTGTGAATCATGAAAACATATATGATTAAATTAATGGAGTAATTAGCAATCAAAGAACAAGAGCAATTGATATAGACAAATTAGATTCCACTTGGGGTTTCAAAAAACTATGTCTGTTCACTGAAGGGAAAGATAGTTTAACAATTCAATCTGCATATAAATTATATGAGAATCCAATGGGACACTAAAATGTGAAATATTATCTTTATCATGTCATATCATATCAGCTACACCATCACAAATATTATCCTGATCACAAATAAACAGCATCTAGAAAATTATATGCATTACTCAGATTTTCCTGATCATATCATGTTGACACTTCATGTGGATGTGTCAGATAGGTTACTGCTTTAGACATCCTAGACTAAAGGGTGAGACTAAACATCCTAGACTGATTAGGATTTCCTTTTTTGACAAGGACAATTCCTAGTCCACAGGCCAACAGTTTAGTGTAAAGACTTAATCCCTAGCCCACAGACCATGGAGAAAGCGCACAAGGACCAATAGCTTACCATCAATAACCCTCTGTGGTCACAACTCAGTGTAGCTGACATGAATAAACCAAATTCATATTGACAGGTATCAGCCTCTTTTCAGCTGCTAAAAAGAATGCAATTAAACATAAAAAAACATCGAGCAATCGCTAGCAAAACAAGTAGCTAGATCATTCTAAAGTAGCATATTTATAGCACAAAAAAAACTCATGCCAACTAATGTTTAGGTTAAACATCCTGTTTCTGGAACTAAATTACTAAGACTCACCAACACTATATTCAGGATTATGTATGATTCTTGGCCCAAGTGCTAAAAGAAAGGTTAGAAAAAAAAAGATAACATGGCTTTCAAAAAACTGAGAAGTGCAGCATATAGGTGGAATGTTCTATAACTCATTACCAGAACCAATGGCCAAAATTGCTGATTGAGGATTTATGATGGCACCTAATTGTTTGATTCTACTTTCCACCAATGTCATGAACTTTCCTCAATTCTACTTTCCAGCATAGCACACTTAATAAGCACAACATACCTCATAATCTACTGGTTTTATACTATTATCTCTTTCTTTTTGAGCCAACTGCTTCAACTCCTCAGCAACTGCACTAAGTCCCTTGTTGTGTGCATCTTGCAGCATAAGTAACAGTTAGAATTTCTCCAAAAGAAGTACTGGTACATGGTACACCAATCGATGCCTTAAACAGGTCCATGCTAGTACTCCTACACGGTACACAAATCGATGCCTCCACATATTGGCATGTCTCTAACATTGTTTGTTAACACGGTACACCATACTAACCTAATACATATGATCTTGACACCTAGGTTTTGTATCTTCGAGAGACTTTCCAAAAAGCGAGATATTGTACCTTATGAGACTTCCCAACAAAGATATAATGTAAATGTGCCCGTATCGGATACGGAGATACTCATGTTAGCTCATGTGTCCTAAAAAATTTCAGAACTTGTATATCAATTTCTAGATAATAGAAAATATATATTATGATATCAGGTATAATATATAAATATCAGTGTCCTTAGCACCGGAGCTCTTGTAATTTCAGGCCTTGTATATGATATAAACTAAGCCATGTGTTTAGCGACCTAGCATACCAATTTCATTGAACCAAAACATGAAGGGTAGAAAAGCATTTATTATTTTCAGACCCCACCTAGGACTGATCATTGGTCATGAAAAAATGCAAATGACAGATCATGATAAAAAATATAAAGAAATGATTGCTTTTAGGTCGGGAATCTTCTTTTATAGTTAATGGGATTTCATGCAAGATGACTAGAAGTGCTAAACATTACACAAAAAAACTAATCCATCACATCTTAGCAAATAGAGATGTGAAAAGCATAGTTATTAGAACCAGACCGGTAATCGAACCGGTGAGACCTTCGCTTCAATGGTTCATTGGTTCAACCGTTAAAAACTGGTTGAACCACCGGTTCGATAAGTTTGAATCGGAGAAGCAAACCGGCCACAAATACTTTGAACCGGTCCTATATAATAGTCCTCATTAAAGTACATATTGAAGCATCCCCTCATCAGAGGTGACTAAATGTGACACAAATACCAGTCCCAGGAGGCTGGTAACACATTTATTACAACAGGTGGAATCAGTCTTTTACATCACGGCGACACAAAGGGCACGGTAGTGCCAACGCTACAAGGAACAACACAAACACTAACGACCACACTACAATAGCAAAGGCTTCCATAGCCTCCTCGCAGTACCACACCATGGAAGCTTTCGGTAGGGGCCCCGGGTACACGAGGCACGGTTGGGTGTAGGGCACGACCTACTCAACGTCTTCGGGAATGTAATCGGGATCCTCCTCTGTAAAATAGTTAGTAAAACAAGGGTGAGCACATACGTACTCAGCAAATCCAACCCCACCCACGGAGGGGCTTATAAGCAGAATCATGCATAGAGTATAACAAGGATCAGGATAAGGTTCATTTTGCAAACTTACACATGCAGGGGTTCATTTCAAAAAGGTTTTCGCAAACACTTTCATAACCAAAGTGACTCAATTATTTTAGGAAAACCACTGTAGAACTACCGGACTTACCGTCCGTCGTAGCCCAGGCACACAGCCACACACCTCACCCAGAAAACAACTCACACCGGAAAACATCCCATCCCAAACATTAGTTTTTGTGACCACACCGTGACTCGTCCAATACCGTGGACACGGCTATTCGAATAGGTTTGACACTCTGCAAAGGTTGTACATCTTTACCCACAAGTAGGGTACCGTCACACGGACACCTTAGTGCCGGCACGGATCCTATCAAAGCCATTACCCACCTTAGCCAACACTATGAGCCATCATGGAAGCAACCAAGGGGTTATCCCACATAACCAGGGCGTACCTCACACAGAGCGTACCCCTACTCCTTGGTCTCCCGCCGCTCACCCGCACACCAGATGGCAAGTAGATTAACTAGTGGGGTTTATGCTAAGTTGTTGCCACATACAACGGTCGAGTGGTTGTACGATGATTTGGGTCAGGTGAGATGTCACGCAACCCGGTCCTTAATTGACAAGATGGACAACTCCCAACACGCTCAACCACACAGGTACGAGCTCACCCATACTCCTGACACACACGTCCATCCCGTCTACCCAGTTCTTTACTCATTTTTACAAACATATCCCATTTCCATGTTTAAAGCACTCACACATTTTGAAAGCACTCACACATTTTTAAAGCACTCACACATTTTTAAAACACTCATTTAGGCCAAAACAAGGTTCAATCATAGCAATCAAGGGTGGCTATCCTACCATGTTTTTGCAGTAAAACAATATGCAATTTATAAAACGGGTATAGGGTTATATTTATAAAACTAGGACCAAAGCATGCATCAAAGGATGAGATTGAACTTGCCGTCTTCGAAGTCTTCGGGGAGTGCCGGCTCGGCGTTCGGGGCTTCGGGCTCCTGCTCGCAGTAGTCGGCTTCGATCTCCGGCTCGAGGTACCTCCCTCCGTCTACTCCGTCGGCTATAGCGCACACACAGGCAAGCAAGCAATATTAGCACACATATTTCCGGCCGAGCTCGAGGAGGGGAAATGAGCGGAGAGGGGGTATATATAAGTCCTAGGAAGGGGGTTGGTTCGGCGGGGGTACTACTGGGAAGGATGTGGTGAAATTTGGACTTAATCGGGAATAAAAGCGTGCATGAAATGCTAGGTTAAGGAGGGGTTATAGGGATTAAGGACCTATTAGTAATTTCTACTAATGGTAAAAGGGGATGATTATGATAGTATAAACTGGGTTAGGGCCAGGTTGTAAATTATTTAGGGTTTGACAGTATTTAATCTATAATAAATTATTAACTCAGGGGCTATTTGAAAAGAATAAAGAGAGAGAGAGAGAATAGGGGCATGGGTTTAGGGGAAAAAAGAAAAAGCAGGGGGGTTTTGGCTAAAACGCCATCTTCTTCCCCCTGGCTTGCATCAGAACAGAGGGGGGCGAGCGGGTGGCCGGCCGGCGGGGGTGCCCGCCGGCGGTCCCGGCCACGGCCGCGGCGGGGAATGGAGCAAAATGGAGAGGAGACCGAGGGGATCCCATCCCCGTGCTCACCTTGGACTGGGGTTGCTCAGGGAGGCGGCTCCGCGGCGCGGTTTGGGCGGCGGTGGAAGCTAGCGGCGGCGGCGCGATTGGTGGCGGTGGTGGAGCAAGGGAGGGCTGTGGAGACTTGGTTGCGAGGTGTGGAGCGGCGAGGAACCACCGGCCCCTATTTATAGGCGCTGGAAAGGCGGTAACTCCGGCGGGCTTCGAGCTCTAGGAGCTTCGGGCAATGGTGGTGGGGGAAGAAAATATCCCGCTGTTGACCCCCTTCCGGCGAGGCTCCTGGCCGGGATTCGTGGCGGAGAGTAATTGCGACGCAGTGGGATGGGATGGGTCGGTCCAGACGCGGTGCTGGCAGGCGGCGGGTCGCGGCGGCGGTGTATGGCGGAGGCGACGGCTCGGGCGAGTCGTCGGGCGCCGGGGGGAAAGGTCCCGTCGCGGGCCCGTGCTCGAGCAGGAGAGGAGGGGAGGCCGGGCGCGGCGGGCGTGGGGCCGTGGTGGCGTGCGGAGAGGGGCGCGCCGGGCCGGCTCGGGGCCGGGCGGCGGCGCGGGGATGCGGGCGGGGCCGGGCCGCGGGAGGAGGAAGGAGGAAGGGAGGGAGAGAGAAGAAAGAAAAGGAAAGGAAAAAAAGAAAAAGAGGAAAAGGAAAAAAAGGAAGGAAAAGAAAGGAAAGGAAGGAAAAGGAAGGAAAAAGGGAGGAAAAATGGGAAAAAGGAAGGAAAAGAAATAGAGAAAAAGGTTTAGAAAATTGGGGAAATTGTTAGGAAAATAGGGGAAGGGCTTTTGCGGGATTTTATGATTTTCCGGGCATCGGCGTGATTTACGGGATGGCGGGGCGGACCGGCCGTCAGGACCGCGGCGTGCGCGGGATTCCCGGCACGGTGGCCGACCGCGGCGTTGGGAAGGCACGCGTGGGCGGCGGCTCGGGTGCGGGCGGTGCCGGCGGGGGATTCGCGGCACGCGCGCCGGGGTGAGAGGGAGGGACGGTGACTAGGGTTCGAAGGGGGTAATTTGAGCTCGGCTGGACAGTTTTGAAAATACGCATGATTTATTAGGTGATTTATTTGGAGCTAAAAACGCGGGCGTTACAAACCTACCCCACTTAAAATGAATCTCGTTCTCGAGATTCGGCTAAGTTTCGAATAGGTGGGGAAACTCCTTCTTCAGTGCGTCCTCTCGTTCCCACGTAGCTTCTTCCACCCCGTGCCTGCTCCATTGGACTCTGCACACCCGTACTTCTGACGTTCTTGTCCGCTTGACCACAGTGTCTAAGATCTTGACGGGCACCTCCTGGTACCTAAGGTCTGGCTGCAGATCGATGGTCTCCACCGGTACTCGCTTCTCTTCCAGAACCTTCAAACATCGGCGTAGCTGGGAGATGTGGAACACTGGGTGTATATCTGACATTTCTTCGGGTAGCTCCAACCGGTATGCTACTGCTCCGACTCTCTTTAGCACTTTATACGGTCCGATGTACCGAGGGGCCAACTTCCCGTGTACTTGAAATCTCCGAGTCCCCCGGATGGGTGAAACCTTGAGGTAGACGAAGTCTCCCGGATTGAAGCTCGCTTCACGCCTTTTCTTGTCTGCGTAGCTCTTCTGTCGGGACTGGGCGGCTCTCAACTTTTCTCGGATATCGGCTACTCGCTCCTCGGCTTCCTTTATAAGTGCGGGCCCAACCAGGGCACACTCTCCTACTTCTGACCACATCAGGGGTGTCCTACATTTTCTCCCGTATAGTGCTTCGAATGGCGACATTCCCAGACTTGCTTGGTAGCCGTTGTTGTAGGAAAATTCTGCATATGGCAGGCTCTGCTCCCAATCTTTGCCATAGGTGAGGACGCATGCTCTCAACATATCTTCCAAAATTTGATTCACCCTTTTGGTCTGTCCGTCTGTCTGCGGGTGGTACGCTGAGCTGAAGTCTAGCTTGGTGCCCATGGCTTTATGCAGGCTTTTCCAGAACCTAGAGGTGAATTGGGTCCCTCTATCTGACACTATTCTGCTAGGCACTCCATGCAGCTTTACTATATTTTCTATGTAGAGTTTTGCCAACTTCTCTCCACCATAAGTGGTCCGTACGGGTAGAAAGTGAGCGACTTTAGTGAGTCGGTCCACGATCACCCATATGGAGTCATGTCCTTTCTGAGTTCTTGGCAACCCTACTACGAAATCCATGCCTATCTCGTCCCATTTCCATACTGGGATTGGTAGAGGCTGCAGCAGTCCTGTAGGCTTCTGGTGTTCGGCTTTGATCCTCTGACAAGTGTCACAGTGGGCGACGAATCGGGCAATATCAGCTTTCATCCCATTCCACCAATACTTCTGTTTTAAGTCCATGTACATCTTGGTGGATCCCGGGTGAATAGAGTATGCTGAGCTGTGTGCCTCATCCATGATGGTGTGTCGGAAATCTCCGCCTTCAGGCACGCATATCCTGTTTTTGTACCACAGGGTGCCTTGGTCATCTACTCTGAAGTCAGGGGCCTTGTTCTCTCCGGTATGCTTGCGGATCTTCATCAGATTTTCATCTGTCTCTTGGGTCTTCCGGATCTTTTCCTCTAGGGTAGGCTGAACACTCAGCTGGCGGACGTAGCCTTGGGGGACGATGTGTACGTTGAGCCGTGCCATCTCCTCTTGCAACTAGGCACTCTTGGGTGCTGCCTTCTCGTAGGTTTTCCGGCTCAGGGCATCTGCTACTACATTGGCCTTCCCTGGGTGGTAGTGAATCTCTAGGTTATAGTCCTTGACTAGCTCTAGCCACCTTCTTTGCCTTAGGTTTAGGTCGGGCTGGGTGAAAATGTACTTTAGACTCTTGTGGTCTGTGTAGATTTCACACTTGTTCCCGATCAAATAGTGTCTCTAGATCTTCAGGGCATGCACTACGGCTGCAAACTCCAGATCATGGGTGGGATAATTCTGCTCATGGGGTTTGAGCTGACGGGAGGCATATGCCACTACCTTCCCATCTTGCATGAGAACACATCCCAACCCTTGTCGGGAGGCGTCGCAATACACGACAAAGTCCCGTTGAATGTCTGGCAGGGTCAGCACTAGGGCTGTGGTCAACCTCTTCTTCAACTCTTGAAAACTTCTCTCGCAGGCCTCGAACTTCTTCTCCTTCTTGAGCAGCTCTATCATGGGCCGAGCGATCCTGGAGAATCCCTCGATAAATCTCCGGTAGTACCCTGCTAAACCTAGGAAACTCCTGATCTCGCTCACGTTGGTCGGTTGCTGCCAGTTGGAGACTGTCTCAACTTTCCCGGGGTCTACAGCTACTCCTTCTGCAGTCAGGATATTCCCAAGGAAGGATATTTTCTCTAGCCAAAATTCACACTTGCTGAACTTGGCGTATAGCTTGTGTGCCCTCAATTTTCCCAGCACTACTCGAAGATGTAGTTCATGCTCCTCCACGCTCTTGGAGTAAACAAGTATGTCGTCAATGAAGACTACGACAAACTTGTCCAACTCTTCCATGAACACCTTATTCATGAGGTTCATGAAGTATCCTGGTGCATTGGTTAGTCCAAAGGACATCACCGTGAACTCATACTGCCCGTAGCGAGTGACAAAGGCGGTCTTGGGGATGTCACTTTCCCTAATCTTGAGCTGGTGGTACCCTGATCTTAGATCCACCTTCGAGAAATA
This sequence comes from Cenchrus americanus, assembly GCA_947561735.1. Classification (NCBI taxonomy): domain Eukaryota; kingdom Viridiplantae; phylum Streptophyta; class Magnoliopsida; order Poales; family Poaceae; genus Cenchrus; species Cenchrus americanus. The sequence goes on from OX387240.1 coordinate 203,697,725, forward strand.
CTTGGCTCCCTTCAATTGGTCAAACAGGTCATCTATTCTAGGAAGAGGGTACTTGTTTTTAATAGTGACCTCGTTCAGCGAGCTATAGTCCACACACATCCTCATGCTCTTATCCTTCTTCTCCACGAAAAGCACTGGGGCTCCCCATGGTGACGAGCTTGGTCTGATGAACCCACTTCGCTGGAGTTCTGCTAGCTGCTTCTTCAATTCTGCCAACTCAGGGGCTGCCATCCTATAGGGTCTCTTGGCTATGGGAGAGGTTCCAGGGATAAGGTCGATTACGAACTCTATATCCCCGTCCGGTGGCATTCCGGGGAGTTTTTCGGGGAACACATCCGGGTATTCTCGCACTCTCGGGACATCTTCTATGGACTTGGCTTCTATGTTGAAAACCATTATGTCCGGCTCCGTGTCCTCGGGTGTGGCGGGTCACTTGTATCCCGTCCGGGTTGGTCGGGTGCACTACTTTATCGGCGCAACTTATGAGGCCATGGTGTTGGCTTAACCAGTCCATCCCAAGGATCACATCTATCCCTTTGGATTTCAGTACTACCAGGTCTGCTAGGAACTCTACCCCACTTAAAATAATCCTTACCCGGGGGCATCCCAGTTGGCACTTAATGTCACCTCCGGGTGTTCGAGTTAATAGGGGTGCTTTTAGTAGTACTGTGGGTATGCTATGCTTTTCCACAAAGCTTGAGGATATGAATGAGTGCGATGCTCCCGAATCGAATAGTATGGTAGCCAAAACTGAGCTGACCAGGAACTCACCGAGTACTACGCCTTGTGCTTCCTGTGCCTCTTGCGCATTGATGTGATTGACCCGGGCGCGTCCATACGACTGCTGTGGCCGCCTCATCTGCCGGTTGCTGTTGTTGTTGCCGAAGTTATTGTTCTTTGCCGCGCACCGGCGGGCGGTTGGCTCCTGACACAAGCGGCCTTGGTCCGTTCACCGAGTTGGAGTAGGTGGTGGTGGTTGGCTTTTTAGCATACGGGCAGTTGGCGATGAAGTGCCCGGTTTCTCGGCAGTTGAAACACACTCGGGAGCTGTTGTTGTTGTTGGCAGTGATCTGGCTGGTGTTGTTTTGTGGGGGCTTCATGGCACTCTGGTTGTAGGAGGGCTTGAACTGGGCTCTGGGGGCTTGCGAGCTCGTGGCTTGGGATTGGGTTCTCATGCGCATGGGAGCTTGGAACCCGGACATGGGGTGTCCAAAGTTTCTCGGCCTCGGGACCGCTCTTCTTCGCTTGGCCTTGTGTTCCATGAACTTGCGCTTGTTTTCCTTCTTCTCTTCGGCCCTTGCTCTCTCCGTGAGTATTGCCATGTTCATGAGGGTGTTAAAGTCCGAGTAGATCTGAGGAGTCAGCAGTGTCCTCAGTTCCGGAGTCAGCCCCTTCTTGAACATTTCTTGCTTTTTGGAATCTTTATCCACTTCCTCGGGGGCAAAGCGTGCCAGCTCTATGAACTGGTACGTGTATTCCTCCACAGACATGTTGCCTTGGCGGAGTTCGCGGAACTCGTCTGCCTTCCGCTTTAGTGTGGCCTCCGGGATGTGGTAGCGACGGAACTCCTCCACGAATTCATCCCATGTGATGGCGGAGGGATCCTTGGCTGCTATGCAGTAATTTTCCCACTAGGCTAGGGCTGTCCCGGTGAGCTGGTGAGCTGCCAGGAGAACCTTGTCGTGGTCCTCACAGTTGAAGGGCTCTAGCTCTCTTAGAATGGCTCTCAGCCAATCGTCAGCATCCAAAGGATTTACCAACCCGCCAAAGGTGGGCGGCTTAGTCCTGAGGAACTCAATCAGCTTCTCGTTCATGCCCAGAACCCGTGGTCTTGGGCGGTTGACGGCGTTGAAAATAGCCTCCATCAGGACAGTCTGGTTGGCTAAGACTTATGCCAAGTCAACGGGAGGGGGTGGCGGTGGCAGGACCACGTTCTCTCCTCCATCTTCATTTTGGTTAACTTCCCCGGTCGTGGAGACGCTCCCTCCGATCGGCTTGCGATCCTTCGGCCGTCCGATCGGTGGGTCCCGACAGGCGCCCGGAAACCATCTCGTAAAGAAGCGGGTTTTCTAAGAGGTCTAGTTTTATGTGATGTTTAAGTGGATTATATCGGACTTCTTTTTTTAAAAGGCGGGGTCTACTCTGCCGGTAAGCACACAACAAGCACATAGCAAACAAGCAAGCACAAACAAGTTTTTATTACAAACCAGCGAGGAGGATACATCCCGACTACGCGGACACACTACACGACTAAGGACTAAGGGCGCGACTTGGACCAGTACGGCTTCATTCCCTGGGTCAGGGTCACTGGAGCCTGCTACTCGCGAGGAGAGCCATCTTCTGGGGTCGAGTGTTCTTCCAACGGAATGAGCAACTCGTCAGCGTTCCCGCCTTTGGGGTTTCCGTTTTCCTGAGGCTGTGCTGCGGCTTCAGCGGTCGCTGTCGGGGGTTCGGTGACTGCTGGTGGTGCTGGTGGGACTTCTATAGTTCCTCCTCATCCTACAAGGGGTGTTCCCAGCAGGACTTGAGCTTCTCCAATGGCTGGAACAGGTGTTCCGCCGTTGGTCCATTCTTGCATGCATTGGTCCTGGATTCTCCTTAGGCTTTCCTGGGCAACGGCTTCACTGCTTATGGCGGCTGCGGTTCTTGCTTCAGCTTGAGCCACTCGGACTTGGTGCATCCTCACTGTGACTTCAGCTTGCTCGGCCCGCCGATTTGTTACCTCAAGTGCCCGGCTCCGGTCATCAAAGAGCTTATCCAGGGAGACAAGGTAGGGGACTACGTGGTACAGCAGGTCTTCTTGGTGGCGGCGTCGTTCCAGGTTCCTCATGCGGGCCTGCCAAACTGGGGTTCTGATGGCGGGAGGGAAGTACCTCATTGGTGTGGGGACGAGGTGTTCTTCGTAGATTCGGCACAGGTAGCGGAGGGCTTTTCTGAGGGCCAAAGGATAGGTGTCTCGGTGTCGAAATCCTGTGGCGGTCACGCGCCACGGCTCGATGTTAGTGTGGCGGTTGCTTCTAGCGACGGAGAGGACCACTCTACAGCGAAGAGTGCCGAGTTGCTCGTACTCTCTGCTGTAGTACCTAGGGCGCTTAGTGATACCGAGGCGCTCCAGGGAGTTGATGAGCAGGCGAGCAAAACCAGGCTCCTCCTGGCACACGCCTTGGGTCCATCCATCTTCCGCCATCTGAAAACAAAGGTAGAGTTGAACAGGTTGTGGTGGGGTACAAGAGATGGATAACTTTATTTAGTAGCAAGGTTGGGGTACACTCTTCGGGGTACACTTATTATTACTAGGACTCAGCTTCTAGCCTATACACCCTAGTTTTATCCTCATGGTGATTCTTCCTCTAGATGGATACGGCGCTTCTTCAGTGGAAGATCTTGCTCTAGTATCTCATCTTCAGTCTGGGTCCCTTTGTCCCAGTGGGTTTCTTCGGGTTCATCTTCTTCTGCTCTGGCTCCTTCATCTCTGCTTCTACGCTCCTTTAGTTCAACCCATAGGGCTTTATGGGCCAACAGAGTGCGCTCTCTTTCCCTAAGATACTCTTGCTTCGTGTTGTGTAGTTCAACTTCTGCTATGGTTGTCTTTACCCTCTCTAGTTCTATCCTCTGCTCTGCTCTTTCCGCTCTGTCAATCTGCTGCTTCAGTTGCTGGGCTTGCTCCTGATAAAGATGGTCTAGGCCTCTAAGGTAGATGGATAGGTGGGAAACTGCCTCTTCTAAGTCTTCTTCCTCTCGTTCTAGTCCTCTCATGCGGTCAATCCACGAGCGTCCTCTTCCTCCGGAGGGTGGAAAGAATCCCATTGGAGTCCTTCGGATGTGTTGTCTATAAACCACTCGTAGCTGTCGCAGGGCCTTCCGAGCAGCCTTGGGGTAGGTGTCGGCAAAGCGAAAACTAGTGGCGGAGACGAACCATGGTTCTATGTCGGGGTAAAGCGTGCTTCTTCCCACAAAGATCAGCAACTTACACCGAGGGGTGCCGTAGCGTTCGTACTCTCGGTAGACGAACTCTGGCGGATCCCTTACTCCGACGCGCTCTAGGCTAAGTAGCAACAGGTTAGGGAGGCCAGGCTGGACGGGGCAGATTCCTCCGTTCCATTCGGGGTTAGCCATCTGGAAACAGGCAAGAATCAAGGTAAGGATTTGGGAAGAGGTGAGCTTAGCAAAGGAAAGGTTAGAGAAGGCCAGAGGAGGTCTCGTATCCTAGGGGTCATGTCCTGCGGCCAACCTACGGCTCTGATACCACCTGAAGCGTCCCCTCATCAGAGGTGACTAAATGTGACACAAATACCAGTCCCAGGAGGCTGGTAACACATTTATTACAACAGGTGGAATCAGTCTTTTACATCACGGCGACACAAAGGGCACGGTAGTGCCAACGCTACAAGGAACAACACAAACGCTAACGAACACACTACAATAGCAAAGGCTTCCATAGCCTCCTCAGAGTACCACACCATGGAAGCTTTCGGTAGAGGCCCTGGGTACACAGGCACGGTTGGGTGTAGGGCACGACCTACTCAACGTCTTCGGGAATGTAATCGGGATTCTCCTCTGTAAAATAGTTAGTAAAACAAGGGTGAGTACGTACTCAGCAAATCCAACCCCACCCACGGAGGGGCTTATAAGCAGAATCATGCATAGAGTATAACAAGGATCAGGATAAGGTTCATTTTGCAAACTTACACATGCAGGGGTTCATTTCAAAAAGGGTTTTTGCAAACACTTTCATAACCAAGTGACTCAATTGTTTTAGGAAAACCACTGTAGAACTACCGGACTTCCCGTCCGTCGTAGCCCAGGCACACAGCCACACACCTCACCCGGAAAACAACTCACACCGGAAAACATCCCATCCCAAACACTAGTTTTTGTGACCACACCGTGACTCGTCCAATACCGTGGACACGGCTATTCAAATCCGTTTGACACTCGCAGAGGTTGTACATCTTTACCCACATGTAGGGTACCGTCACACGGACACCTTAGTGCGGCACGGATCCTATCAAAGCCATTACCCACCTTAGCCAACACTATGAGCCATCACGGAAGCAACCAAGGGGTTATCCCACATAACCGGGCGTACCTCACACGGAGCGTACCCCTACTCCTTGGTCTCCCGCCGCTCACCCGCACACCAGATGGCAAGTAGATTAACTAGTGGGGTTTATGCTAAGCCGTTGCCACATACAACGGTCGAGTGGTTGTACGATGATTTGGGTCAGGTGAGATGTCACGCAACCCGGTCCTTAATTGACAAGATGGACAACTCCCAACACGCTCAACCACACAGGTACGAGCTCACCCATACTCCTGACAAACACGTCCATCCCGTCTACCCAGTTCTTTACTCATTTTCCAAACATATCCCATTTCCATTTTTAAAGCACTCACATATTTTGAAAGCACTCACACATTTTTAAAGCACTCACACATTTTTAAAACACTCATTTAGGCCAAAACAAGGTTCAATCATAGCAATCAAGGGTGGCTATCCTACCATGTTTTTGCAGTAAAACAATATGCAATTTATAAAATGGGTATAGGGTTATATTTATAAAACTAGGACCAAAGCATGCATCAAAGGATGAGATTGAACTTGCCGTCTTCGAAGTCTTCGGGGAGTGCCGGCTCGGCGTTCGGGGCTTCAGGCTCGTGCTCGCAGTAGTCGGCTTCGATCTCCGGCTCGGGGTACCTTCCTCCGTCTACTCTATCGGCTATAGCGCACACACAGGCAAGCAAGCAATATTAGCACACATATTTCCGGCCGAGCTCGAGGAGGGGAAATGAGCGGAGAGGGGGTATATATAAGTCCTAGGAAGGGGGTTGGTTCGGCGGGGGTACTACTGGGAAGGATGTGGTGAAATTTGGACTTAATCGGGAATAAAAGCGTGCATGAAATGCTAGGTTAAGGAGGGGTTATAGGGATTAAGGACCTATTAGTAATTTCTACTAATGGTAAAAGGGGATGATTATGATAGTATAAACTGGGTTAGGGCCAGGTTGTAAATTATTTAGGGTTTGACAGTATTTAATCTATAATTAATTATTAACTCAGGGGCTATTTGAAAAGAATAAAGAGAGAGAGAGAGAGAATAGGGGCATGGGTTTAGGGGAAAAAGGAAAAAGCAGGGGGTTTTTGGCTAAAACGCCATCTTCTTCCCCCTGGCTCGCATCAGAACAGAGGGGGGCGAGCGGGTGGCCGGGCGGCAGGGGTGCCCGCCGGCGGTCCCCGGCCACGGCCGCGGCCGGGGAATGGGGCAAAATGGAGAGGAGACCGAGGGGATCTCATCCCCATGCTCACCTTGGGCTGGGGTTGCTCAGGGAGGCGGCTCCGCGGCGCGGTTTGGGCGGCGGCGGAGGCTAGCGGCGGCGGCGCGATTGGTGGCGGTGGTGGAGCAAGGGAGGGCTGTGGAGACTTGGTTGCAAGCTGTGGAGCGGCGAGGGACCGCCGACCCCTATTTATAGGCGCTGGAAAGGCGGTAACTCCGGCGGGCTTCGAGCTCTAGGAGCTTCAGGCAATGGCGGTGGGGGAAGAAAATATCCCGCCGTTGACCCCCTTCCGGCGAGGCTCCTGGCCGGGATTCGTGGCGGAGAGTAATTGCGACGCAGTGGGATGGGATGGGTCGGTCCAGACGCGGTGGTGGCAGGCGGCGGGTCGCGGCGGCGGTGTATGGCGGAGGCGACGGCTCGGGTGAGTCGTCGGGCGCCGGGAAAGGTCCCGTCGCGGGCCCGTGCTCGAGCAAGGGGAGGAGGGGGAGGCCGGGCGCGGCAGGCGTGGGGCCGTGGTGGCGTGCGGAGAGGGGCGCGGCGGCCGGCACGGGGGCCGGGGGCCGGCGCGGGGATGCGGGCGGGGGCCGGGCCGCGGGAGGAGGAAGGAGGAAGGGAGGGAGAGAGAAGAAAGAAAAGGAAAGGAAAAAAGAAAAAGAGGAAAAGGAAAAAAGGAAGGAAAAGAAAGGAAAGGAAGGAAAAGGAAGGAAAAGGAAGGAAAAAGGGAGGAAAATGGGAAAAAGGAAAGAAAAGAAATAGAGAAAAAGGTTTAGAAAATTGGGGAAATTGTTAGGAAAATAGGGGAAGGGCTTTTGCGGGATTTTATGATTTTCCGGGCGTCGGCGTGATTTACGGGATGGCGGGGCGGACCGGCCGTCGGGGACCGCGGCGTGCGCGGGATTCCCGGCACGGTGGCCGACCGCGGCGTTGGGAAGGCATGCGTGGGCGGCGGCCCGGGCGGCGGGCGGTGCCGGCGGGATTTGCGGCACGCGCGCCGGGGTGAGAGGGAGGGACGGTGACTAGGGTTCGATGGGGGTAATTTGAGCTCGGCTGGACAGTTTTGAAAATACGCATGATTTATTAGGTGATTTATTTGGAGCTAAAAACGCGGGCGTTACACATATATACCATCATATACATATAACTATAAATTACGATCCACTGTATGAAAAAAATAAAGAGTGAGGATGATAAATTTGCACATGTAGGAAGTAGCAGTTTATTAAATTAGGACCTGCAAATCTACTGGAACTTGCAATTATTCACTGAAAATAGCCTATTGACTATCGAGTCGCTTCAGTTTCTCAGGTAGTGGTCTGGATGACAATCTTGATTCTCTACTACGTAGATCTGTGAATACTCAATCCTAATCATTACACAAAATGAACCATTATAGTACACAACACCAAACATTTGGGGTATCGAGAGTTACATAGTACTCACGACAGGCAAGCAGAGAGATACCAATTTTGTAATGCCGGACAGGAGCAGGTCAGCATAGAGACAAGAAGGGCAGAGGATTGAGGAGCCACGGTCCAGGGGCTGCCGCCGGAGAAGAATGAGCAGGGCCAGGGAGGAGCACGAACCGATAAGGTGGACGACAGCTTTCGGAGAAGAACGAATAGACGAGCGGATGAGTTGCCGCGGCCATAGCCGGCGGAGGAGGGACAGGGTCAATTCATGCGGCGGGAGGAGATGGGCAGCCGTCACCTGCTCATGATGCACCGCCGACCTGCTGGCTCGCTCGCGGATTAGCCGGAATGCGCCGAACGCCAGTAGCGTCCCTTTTTCCTCGATGCGCCGCCGTCGCCTATCGAGTCAGAGCGAAGATGTGCTGGCTTGCTTGGGTTGCTTCATGCGGTTGCCGTGGTCATTAGTTGGCGTTGTTGTTTGGCTGGGTATGGAAGGTAGAAAGAGGAAGGCGAGGGGAAGGAGATGGCATTGGATGTCGACGGGAGACGCCTGGGAAGGGAGACAGCGGATCGGGGAGAGGAACGAGAGAGAGCTAGGGTTTGTGAATGTGCGACCTTTTTATGGATCTCAGTAGCGAATCTGAGCCATCGAATCAAGAATGAATGGCTTCAAATAGTTGGGCCATTTGGACTGGAACGGGCCTTTATTCATTTATTCACTATCTAATATTTTTCTTTTTCTTTTCATTTTATTATACCATTGTGAAGTAACACTTAAAAATAATTATCTTATATGCACAAATATATTTTAAATATATAATAGTATGCATATAGGTTGTCACCTAGTTTGACGAATTTTCAAGTAGATTTGCTATTTTATATCATTTAAATGAATTTCTGTATATTTACTAAAAATAATTCCAATATGTCCATTCTAGCTCACGTTTGGAAGACTGACGAAAAATTCAATTGATTTATAGGGAAATTCAAACTTCTATTAGTAATCTTATTATAAAATAATGATAATAATACCTAAATCTCATCCATAAATTATGAAATTTGTCATGGAATCATTTTAAGGATGTTTAAACTTGACATAAATTTTTCAAGAGATTTCTCAAAAAAGGAGTATACATTGTCACAAATGGACACAACTCTTATATAGGTTAATACAATTGAAGACAAACTTTAAGATTTGAATACCTCATGATTATCTTGGAATCGTATGCATCTAAATTTTGAACACAACCTTATGTTGACCATAACATTAGCAAATATGAAGTTACATTACCTTTTTTCTTAAAAAAGTTGGTTTTCTATTTTTAAATACCTAATAAAGGTACCTTTATGAAGTAACATGAAAATTAATTACCTTATATACCCCCAATATATTTTTCACATGTAGCAAACAACATTTAAGTTTCCTTCTAGGCGTTTCAAGATTTTTTCGAATAGATTTGCAATTTTCTATCATTTAGTTAAATTTCTGCGTGCTTACCGAGAGTAATTCCTAGTTGACCTATGTGTACCACCAATAAAATTGGAAAAATTTCACAAAAATCATATTTAAGCTTCTATGTTCCATTCTAGTCCATATTTTTGCAGATTAATGACAAATTCAATTCGAGTTATAAGGAACATTCAAACTTTTATCTCAAAAGTACAATATAACAATTATAGTAATATCTAAATTTTGTCAGAAAATTCTACAAATTGGCATAACATCTTGTTTTTGGTCCAAAATCTTGTCAGAAAAAATAAGTGTTTTAAAGTATGTAGGATCATTCATTGTTTCGCAAGTGGGCGGCTTTTTTTAATAAAACGATAGCATCTCTATAATAAGCTAAATACTATACAAGTTTCACAAACAGCCTTATAGCATAGTGGTAAAGCACATGACTCCTACCCCCAAGACCTGGGTTCGAAACCTAGCCTCCCCACCTACTATTGATTTTTTTAATTATGCACACGCATGCAATTTTTATTTTTTTTCCGATTTTTTCTTGCCCACACATACATATTTAATTACTATTTTTAAATTACCATTTTCATGCCCACTCATGTTTAGAATAAAATTAAAAGAGTAACACATCTTAGTTACTTTAAGTGACACATTTATTTTATTACCTTCAACTCCATGATGTTCTCATTTTTCAATCAATGACGGACACCAAATTTTCGTCACAGAAATTGGGCTCATTTTTCAATCTATGCTCATTGTTCGAATCCCCGCGGTCACACTTCTTCTTATGAAGACGTTGTCGACATGTTTTTTTCTTTTTTTCTGCGACCATGCTGTTGCCGGCTGGCCGAGGTCCGACCTACACGGGGCGCATACGCAGGCATGAGTCGGCCTTTTTTTCTTCTCAGGTATTTTTCTCCTCTCCTCATGCGCCGGTGGGCTGGGTTAGAGGCATGGTTTTTTTCCTAATTTTGTTAGCAAGCCAGCCACAACAATACAACCCAATTGGGCTTGCTTATTTTTCTTTCTTCAAAAGTGCAGGTGGGTTCAATTACATCATCATAAAATCTATTAGCGCAACCAAAAAAATCTAATGAATTCACCAAATTTATCGTGGCAATAAAACCTAATTGATGCAACGATTTGTTTTCTGGATGCAACAGTCACATGCCCTATCGCAACCAGTTTTAAGTTTTAGGCAACGTTAATTCATCATGGTTGAAAGCCGACATAATCGCAACCAACTAAATATTCGTGGCAACAAACACACACTAAACGCAACGAATGATTTTTTGGATGCAACAGGCACATCAGCTATCGCAACAAAGTTTGCACTCTACACAACGAAATTTCATCCTGGCCATAGGCATGCATTATCGCAACCAATTAAATATTCGTGGCAACAAACACATATCTATCGCAACATTAAATCGATACTATCGCAATGCACAATCAGTTGTGGCAATAGCTACCCATAAAGGCAACCATCATTTTCACCGTGGCATTAACACCAACCTGTTGCAACGACTGTTTCAACAGACGCAACCCACATTTTTGGTTGCCATAACACCCAGATATCGCAACGCATTAATACGTTGTTTGCTATAAAACCAACTATTGCAACCAAATACGTAGTGTTGCCAAAAAATTTGGTGCTCTAAGGGTCGATTCCTAGTAGTGAATTCCCGAAAAGGAACAATATGCAGCTCTTTATTAACTACTCTTTTTGATAGTGACTGTGTACATATATATGTAAGTAATTCAATTTAACTTCACAAACAGTAGTGGGTGGGTATACTTAGCTTTTTAAAATGATTTACAACCACACACAAGGTTATTAAAGATGGGTGGTGATTTTTCCCATTTAAATGACTATTAAGCCTTTAATTGCTTCCATAGCTTTTATTTATGAAATTAATTAATAAAATTCATTGGAAGGGTGTGTTACACACTAAACACCTATAACAAGCCACTGGACATACATGCATGCTTTGGATAGCTAGAAATTAATTATTTTTGAAATTGACAAAATTTAGCTAGAAGAACAAGGTAAATGCACACAAAAATAAATACTCATCAAAATGACCCTATCTTGCTCACACATGTTATAAGGTCCAAAACTAACCTAGGGATGCAGCACATACACCTAGAACTATTATGAAACTTGAGTTATGCATTTACAAAGAAAATCAAGCATAATTCAACAAAAAATATTCATGTAATTATAAAATTGTGACTAATTCACCAGAGGTGTGTTTTGGAATAAAAAGACAGTATGCAGAAGTTGGTTGCAAAAATCTAATTATTTTTAGCTACAAAAATCACTTATGCAGATTCTACAGAAATGGAAAACAATTTTTATAAAAAAGATTTACAACATAACTTTGTGCAATTTTTTGTACAGGAGCTAGACATGACATAACACACAACATATCCAAAAATTAGCTACAGAGGATTTATGGATTTCGAGATATTGCAGATCTCGGTTTTTCACATTTCTATTTTTCATGCAAAAACTATCAGGAACTAGCTCAGGCAAGAATGACAAAAATTGTAGCTTTTTTGCAACGAATCTAACAAAACTGAGTTTGCGTTTTTCTGTTTTTTCTACGATTTTATATGGATTTACAAAATCAGCAAAATGGCATTGCTATTTGAGATTCACTTTTGCAACCCGACCCTTGAAAGTTTTAGATTCCTTACAAATATGCCCCTGGTTCCCGAAAAACACCCTGGAAACTCTTGATTCCTTGCAATGTCGCCCTTGGCACAGAGGGTGGCGCGGCTGGTCGGAATTCCGGCAAGCCGGCGGCGCGCTCGACCGTGGGAAAGGGCGAAGAGGAGTTAGGGGCTCACCTAGGGCCTAGTTGCGCGTTGCTTTGGGGCGGGGAGGCCGGCGGCGAGGGCGCGCGGCGGCGCGGCCCCGGCGGCGTGCGCCCGGAGCTCGGGTTCGGCGAGCTCTCGGCGGGGCTACCCCGCGGGCGGCGGTGCGGGCTCCGGTAGGACCTAGGGGAGGTATTGAGCGCGTCGGCCGGCGGTGAGAGCGACCGGAAACACGCGTTTCGCGGCGGCGGCGGACATGGCCGGTGGCGGCGAGCTCGGTGTAATGGAGGGGAGGACCTGCGCGTCAAGGCAAGGGCGATGGGCCCTTTATAGTCGACCCGTGTGCCAGCTCGCGTCTAACGGACCGACGGCGGCGTCTCGGGAACGCGCGCGTCAGGTTGACGGCGGATGGACCGTCGGTCCTTGGCGCGGTGCGCGGCCGACGAGTGTGGGAGCGGCACTTGGCGCGGCGTGGAGCTCAAGGCGTCACGGGGCGTGGGCGGCCCGGGGAAGGCACGGCCTCGGGCGGCACGCGGCGCGGTCGCCGAGGCGGCACGGCGCGGCGCGGCGCGGCGCGCGTTGCGCGACGTCGCGGCGCGGCGCGGCTGAAATGTTTTCCTGTGTCCCTGTTTGAACACGCGTAACTCCAAAAAGTTGAATAGAAGTGCACAAAGTAGTGAATAGGAAAGTTGTAGATCTCACTACCCTCTACAACTTTCACAAAGGCTCTATGGTGTTTTTCTCAACGGATTTTGCATAAATCGTAGCCAAACTTTGAATGTCGCTCTGTTTCGGTAAACAGGAACTGTTGGCGGCTGAGCAAGTTTTTCACCAATTTCCTCTCAAAATTTGAAATGCCAATCTACATGAAAGTTGTGTCCCTCGACAAACTGGACAACTTTCGTATTGGGAGATTTTGAAGTGTTTAGGTGAAATTTGGAGAACGCGGCAAAAGTTCCGGAAGACATTCGCCGACGTCAGTGTTTAAGCGAGGTTTGACCGTGTCTTTGACCAAGGGTTGATCACAGGTGTCTGTAGACTTGGTCAAGGGGTTCAATAGGGTTCATTGTCGAGGTGTACGAGGTGATGACCCAGGTTGACCTAGGTTTGACCAGTGTCGGCCGGTTTGACTCGGCTGATTCGGTCATTAGCGTTAAATGTCGTTAATTAAAAACTGGGGCGTCACAGCCTACCCCCCTTAAAAAGAATCTCGTCCCGAGATTCGAAATTACAAGAGTAAATGGGGAAGTGGTTCTTGGATAGTGACGTTACCCATAGAGTTAAGCTGGTCTGGCTTTCATTGAAAAGTCGGGTTCTTGCCGTGAGCACACTTAGCTGCTCCGAGGTTCTGATCCTGATGCTGGAGATTTGGGCAATTATGTATGTAATGTCCGGGTTGTCTACAATTGTAGCACAAATGGGGTGGAAGGTCTCCGGGCTTGGTAATTTGTTGTTGGTCTTTCTTGGTGAGGCGGAGCTTCTTCTTCCTTTTCTTTCTTAACTTCGCGGCTTGCGATAGCGTTTTACCAACAGGGAGCTGAGTGGCCTTGCTCGTGTCACTTCTTCGTTTGCTCTCACGCGGACGAGTCTCCTTACAGGTAATTTCCCACTCACTTACATCTATCTCAGACAATACCTGCTTGTTGCTCCGACTTGCCCTCTCTTCTTTTCTAAGATCCATTGGTAGTTGAGAAAGTGGTAATATGGAGTCGGAGGCCTGGGGTTGGTCTTGATTAACATACTCCACCAATAGTTTGAACAATCGGGCTTGTTCGACCATAGAGGCAAATAAAGACTGAGAGAGACTGTCTGCCAAACTATTTTGAGATGGTTCCCCATAACGTCCTTGGATGATATCGTACACCATCTGGTTCAACATGGAAATTTGCCCCTCCAACAGCTGAGTTGCGCCAACAATGGCGTTTATGTCACTCTGGGTAGGTACTTTGGGTGAACAGGGCTTGGAAGGTCGGAGCTTCTGTTGCATCGGCGGCATTTGTTGTAGTTGTCGAGCCATTCGTTGTTGTGCTTGCAAGATCTGACACAACACGTCGGTATGCGCTGCCACGAAAGCTTCGGTCAGCATCGTGGGCGGTGGTAGTGATAGATCACCACTACCCGACGCACCAAAACCATTGGGGTTATTCTGTGCCGGTCCGAACATCTGAAAATTAAGTCCCTAATTAGTACATGTTCAGAATCTCACCCAGAAAACTCACAATGCGGACATGCACTACAAAACTCGTTCATGGTAAGTATTGCGAACCCGACATCCAAACAGTCACAAGTATCAATTTGAAGCTTTGTTTACACGTCCCAATATCGGGAATTCAGATGGAGCAAAAGGTACAAGGTGCGCTCCCTACTCCCTCATCGCCGTTCATGAGGAAGCGGGCGATGAAGGTGCACATGAACAGCTAATAGCAGACAGATTCCGCCTACAATACAGAGGTACATCCCTAACAACGTCCAGCGAAGCGTCTCAAACTCTTCCGAGGACTGAGTAATGGGTGTCAGCTTGGCTTGAGTCCTTCTTCTGGCCTACTTCCGAGCTTCTTCTTGGCGTCGTGGACGAAGACGGAGGGCAGCTTGCTTGGCAAGGAATGGAATGGTTGGGAGAGACGACTAGTGGCAGGGTGACCAGGACTAGCTGGAGGGAGGACAAGAGTAGTGGCGATAACGAACTGAGGCAGTTCAGGGCATCATGGCTTCCCTCTTACGACCGTTGCGGGGCTACAACGGTCATTTAACCAGCCGGGTATCTGGTGTAGATGACACGGAGCTCGACAATGGTCAGCCCGTGAGGTCTCGACGTCGTGAGTACGGTTGCGGAAAGAGATGGCGGAGTGGCGTCACGGTGTCGTATGGTCGGGACACTGACTATGATGCGGTTCAACGGTCTAGATAATTGACCGTGATGGGGGGAAAAGAACGAGAAACGCTCAGTGTACGACGCATTACGTTCGCGATAGCAACAGAGAGAAGCTTAGCAAAAGCTTTGGTCGATCCTGGGTGTACTTCCTTGCTCGATTCTGAGGATCTGAAGGTTATGAGCACGGACCAAGAACGAATACGCGATGGATGACTTCTCCGCATTGACTTTTCGAGAACCTTGACTGCTCAAGAAATTTCTACTTCTACTGCTTCCACTTGGCTAGCAGGAAGGGAATTGATACTATAAGGTCGTCGAGACTTGCGGCGAGAGACCACGTCGACAGAGATTTCCAAAAGACCATTACGAAGAAAAGGAAAGCTAATAAAAGAGTTGCCCAATTTCTTGTACGAAAGATATTTTTGTGTGGGAACTTTAAAACAATCTTGCTCACACCTTTACCTAACTTGTGAATTTGAGGTGTTGACATCTTATTATTTTAAGGTGCAATAATTTTCAAAGTTGATGCGATGCACATGCTTGTGAAGACACTATGCGCATGCTCGTGCGGTATGGTGCTCATGATGCACGTTAGAAAGACCCGGTTACCCATGTGATGAGTTAGTGACTCCAAGGGCAATCAAAGGCAGAGAGGGGATCTGAGTGGGGAGTCGCTTTCTCACAACCAAGATACCTAGCACGCCTCTAGTGGCGATCACATGGTTGCAGCACACATGACGCCCTAGGTTCCGTCGCGGCACCTTTGGCTATGGGGTAACAACATCACCAATCAAAAGAGGTAAAGTAGGAGTACGGAATTTTCATGCGAATGCACGTTAGTATACCCACGCTTCCCAAATGCATATGTTATGCAACGCCTACTCAAAAAGTGACATTTATTTTAATTCACAAGGTTGTGAGCAAGACCAAAAGAATAAGTTCAGGACTGAGGATTCAATTGGATCTTTGATTGGCACGAAATTTGTGGACCACAGAACTTTGATTTGATCACAACTAGAATAAATAGTGTCTTACGAAGATCACTACTGAAAGAGATGTTTAATCTAGGCATTACATCGATGAGGGTTTTCAGAATTACCAAACAATGTTTGGAATTACAACGCAGACTAGCTGCACAAAGAAGCTCCTAGTTCAACCAACCGCAATAGCTAACCAAACGCGGTTATGGTACACTAGGGTGCCTTTCAAATATACTACACTCGTACGACTTAGAACTTTATTTCCAACGTACCAACTTCCTAGGGTTGGATCTTACACACTGAGGGACTATGGCGACTCAGGTCCAGATTCTACTCCGGACTCTCCTTGGACTTCTTCAACATCTTCTTCTCCTTCTGGTCCAGGAATGACAGGTTCCGGAGGTGGAGCTGCTATAGCTTCAGTTGATTTTCTAGCTCAAGCATATACTGGTCGTTATGCTGCAACAGGAAATTCTGCTCATGTATGATCTCACTCAACTCTTGTGTCTTTGCCTTGTCCTTGCGCCTTTCCTTCCTGAGGGTAGCTATCATGGCTCGGGCTTCCCTCAACCCTTGAGCCATACATTCTGTTTCTTTAACTCAGTACCTATAGATCTGGTGTCTATAGAATACACTTTCTCCCACCATCCGTCGGTAGGTGTCGTACATGGCTTCTGAAAAGCGGACTGAGGTGACAAGATCAGGGTTATAGTGAGAGTTGCTCTGAGCTGGAAGGATATCTTCACGTTCGACACCAGGTACAATGTGTCGCTCAGGTACCGGAATTACTTTGGCTGCAGAGCCGGCTACCTCATCCGGGTGCTTCCCACAGAAAGTTGTGAGCGCTTCGAGAGCAGCCTTCTACACCGTATCGGTCAAGTTTCGCCCTTGTGCCTTACACTCCCACTCTTCCCAAGCAGGATTGGTCGGGCACACTGAAATCTTCACCTTCACTTCACAACGAAGGAGCTGGCCTGTGGTCATGACCTCACGTGTCGAGTACTCTGGGTAGGTGGTGTACCCAAAGTCCTTCAAGGTGTCCCACAAAAGCGCAGGAAATCCACCCTCCTCGAGGTAGTTCACGAGAGTCCATGCTTCCACATCAGCCGACGTAGAACCAGCGTTGTCCATCTGGACATAATGACAAAAGTGAGAATCAGTCGGGTGCGAGTGTACAAGGGTAACTCGATCCATGAATAAGGGTAGGGCTTAAGGTATGGGATAACCATGTATACTAAATTACCATCGTAGGCTGAATTCGATACGAGCAGGCATACCTAATGATACAAAGTTCTGGTAATCGGAAAACAAACTTCCTAACTCGAACCAGAGTCCAGAATTCTTCTCAAATCTGCGTAGCAACTTAGCAAGGCTATGAGACTCCAGTTGGGTATGCAAGGTGGAGCTAGACGATCAGGAAGGTGCTTATCCAAGCAAGATTTCAATTGGTTCTAGGAAGGTAGCAAGACAGGGGTTGACTAACCGAGCATCACTGGCGATCGAACTGAGGTATGATCGCGAACTCCTGTGAGCAGAAACTAGATTAGATTGGAGCAACCTAGGTAGAGATCACCTAGACAAAAGATTCTTGAATGATGACAACGATCTAAGCAACAACTCTAATAAAATTTTACGAACAACCACACACCTACACTTGAGAGGCTAGACAGGACAAAACACACTATCACTATTTTACCTTAGAGAGCATGGAAACAGGTATGAGTTCAGTTTAGGTTCTTCCACGACTTTTAGCATGATGCAAGACATCCTATTCGTCCTCACAAGGCATTCAAGCCAAAACTCGAAGTTAGCGCTGGTGGCATGGCACATACACGTATCTCCCTATAATAACTAGTCGAGATCTAGTCGATGCTTGCTTAGCGACTTACGAAACGAGGTTAGGGTACCTGCAGAAGATCACAGAACACACGAACCTTTCATGCCAGCACTCATGAAAGCGTTCCCATACATTACCGTTCACTATAGAAACGGCATCCATGCGTTAAGCCGCTGCATGGACAGCGTCCAACCTCGAACATACTCCATTTGAATGGAGTGTATCCTTGCCTCGCATATTCGACATGCGAAATGCTCACGTATAAAACATGTGGTGGCAACAACTCATAACCAGACGCGACGATGGGATCCGTGGAATGGATCACTCCATCAACCCTCGCAATTCCCGTGATGCGGTACAGCACACGTATAAAACACGTGGCTCATCTAGTTTGGTTGTGCAAGAAAGTAAGTCTGACTTAAAGTAAATGTGTTGGGAGTTAGCAAAATAAACCATAGGTTAATAAGCCACCTAAAAGAACCCAAAAATTTCCTCTAGGGCCTCTCGGTCTAGTTTATCCTTAGCGGACCAACGTGTTTTGGAAAATCAGACAGTCTTGGCAAATTTTATTCAAAAATTAGTGATTAAGGTTATTAATTAATCTCTGGTGCATGCAAAATCGCTCTGATACTAGCTGTGACAACCCGCCCAGGAAAATACCGTACTATCGCCTAAAACCAATCCACTCTGGTCATTAAGCAATAGTAAAGTATCATCTTGTCGTTAGTTGCCGGGTTAACGCCCAGTAAATCACTTGGAGTTCATACAGAGGATCGACCCATGCATTAAAACTCAGGCGAAGGCGAGTCCAGAGTACAACATGAGTTAGAAACATTTTATTACAAACCATTGCTCATGACATGGAGTAAAGGTTCAGAGTTCGAAAACAACGGAAATAAATTAACTAGCGCAACGGTAAACATCTCAGGAGGCCATCCGTGATGTCATCACTTGTCGTCACCCTCCCGGTCAACAACACCTGCAACAACAGTTTTAAAGCAAGGCTGAGTATACTAATACTCAGCAAGACTTAACCGCCGGGTGATAACTACATCACCAAACTCTAGAAATGAAAAGCTTTTGGCCGGTGGGGTTTCTTTTGCCGAACAACTACTAAGAGTAGGTCCTTACTTTCAATGTTTTAGCACAAGTTCTAATTGATTGCCATTTCTAAGTGTGCCAACTAATTCAATCAAGAATTTGACAAGCAATTAATTCATACAACAATGTTCTCCGAGTTCCATCATTACGGGATATCATGGCCAGTTGATTAAGCAGTCTCGGATGACGGTGAGAGGCCGACAATCGATTGATTTAAAACCTTGCAAGGTAAACCTAAACACACGGTGGGATGCCCCTCGCGAGGACAACCACCAAGCGGTTCCCAAAAGTCCTCGGGTTGGGATCGAATCTTACAGTCCTGGGTACAAGGTTAGCTGGCATACCCCGCGAGGCACCCAGTCTCACACATGCACCCCCTTCCCGGTAGCTAGCCGGTTAGGTGATTCCTCAGGAGTAGTAATAGTAAGTTCCCGCACCGTCTCATTAAGGTACTAGGCTTACCGGTCCCATTCCCGACAAGTGCTTAGTACGTTCAGAAGCTTAGCCCACGAAAGCCACTGGATCGGAGCCCAAATCCCATGCTCTTACCACATGAGCGATCCATTTATAAAGATCTTATGATTCCAACATAAGAACCTATTCTCGCGAGTGACGAACATCACTTGACTTTTAACGGGTCCTATAGCATAGCAGCTATCGACCTAGCATACTAGTGACAGAGCATAGGTACCTAGGGATCATGCATCTAGGGTTTCAATTCAACTCCTGAAACGTAAATGCACAACCATAGCGAACATAATTGCATAAGTTTTAAAGACGGGATTAATGATCCGGGGCTTGCCTTTGCTGGCAAGGTTGGCCTTGGGCCCTTCTGGACTTGGTTCCAGGTCTTGAGCTACGTCCACGTACTGCAGCTCTGCGTCAGCACCTTCACCTCCTCCTTTCGACACGAGCGTATGTCTACCGTCGGGAGGATCTACACGAGGATGCAAATGCAGGGTTTATTTGTCGATTTGTAATTTAATTAACCACAAACAATAAATGACAACCATGGGGTGCATTGGTTGGGCACATTCTCCTAGATAAGAATACATTCAGCATACTCTTCCCGAAAAGGAACAATATGCAACTCTTTATTAACTATTCTTTTTTGATAGTGACTGTGTACATATACATGTAAGTAATTTAATTTAACTTCACAAACAGTAGTGGGTGGGTATACCTAGCCTTTTAAAACGATTTACAACCACACACAAGGTTATTAAAGATGGGTTGGTGATTTTTCCATTTAAATGACTATTAAGCCTTTAATTGCTTCCATAGCTTTTATTCATGAAATTAATTAATAAAATTTAGTGGAAGGGTGTGTTACACACTAAACACCTATAACCAGCCACTGGACATACATGCATGCTTGGGATAGCTAGAAATTAATTATTTTTGAAAATGACAAAAGTTAGCTAGAAGAACAAGGTAAATGCACACAAAAATAAATACTCATCAAAAAGACCCTATCTTTCTCACACATGTTATAAGGTCCAAAACTAACCTAGGGATGCAGCACATACACCTAGAACTATTATGAAACTTGAGTTATGCATTTACAAAGAAAATCAAGCATAATTCAAGAATAAATATTCATGTAATTATAAAATTGTGACTAATTCACAAGAGGTGTGTTTTGGAATAGAAAGACAATATGCAGAAGTTGGTTGCAAAAATCTAATTATTTTTAGCTACAAAAATCATTTATGCAGATTCTGCAGAAATGGAAAACAATTTTTATAAAAAAGATTTACAACATAACTTTGTGCAATTGTTTGAACAGGAGCTAGACATGACATAACACACAACATATCCAAAAATTAGCTACAGAGGATTTATGGATTTTGAGATATTGCTGATCTAGATTTTTCACATTTCTATTTTTCATGCAAACACTATCAGGAACTAGCTCAGGCAAGAATAACAAAAGTTATAGGATTTTTCACAACAAATCCAACAAAACTGGGTTTGCATTTTTCTGTTTTTTCTACGATTTTATATGGATTTTACAAAACCAGCAAAATGGCTTTACTATTTGAGATTCACTTTCGCAACCTGGCCCCTGAAAGTTTTAGATTCCTTACAAATATGCCCCTGATTCACGAAAACACCTTGGAAACTTTTGATTCCTTGCAATGTCGCCCTTAGCACGGAGGGTGGTGCGGCCGGCCGGAATTCCGGCGAGCCGGCGTCACCCTCGGCCGGGGAAGGGGCGGAGAGGAGCTAGGGGCTCACCTAGGACCCAGTTGCGTGTTGCTTTGGGGTGGGGAGGCCGGCGGCGAGGGCGCGCCGGGCGCGCGGTGGCGGCGTGCGCCCGGAACTCGGCTCCGGCGAGCTCTCGGCGGGGCTGCCCCGCGGGCGGCGGTGCGGGCTCCGGTAGGACCTAGGGGAGGTATTGAGCGCGTCGGCCGGCGGTGAGAGCGACCGAAAACACGCGTTCCGCGACGGCGGCGGACATGGCCGGTGGCGGCGGGCTCGGTGCGGTGGAGGAGAGGGCTCGCGCGTGGAGGCAAGGGCGACGGGCCCTTTATAGTCGACCCGTGCACCGGCTCGCGTCCAACGGACCGACGGCGGTGTCTCGGGAACGCGCGCGTCGGGCGACGGCGGACGGACCGCCGGTCCTTGGCGCGGTGCGCGACCGACGAGTGTTGGAGCGGCACGTGGCGCGGCGCGGAGCTCAAGGCGTCACGGGGCGCGGGCGGCTCGGAGAAGGCACGGCCTCGGGCAGCGCGCGGCGCGGTCACCGAGGCGGCACGCGCGTGGCGCGGCGCGGGCGCGGCGCGCGACGCGCGCGCGCGGCTGAAATGTTTTCGTGTGTCCCTGTTTGAACACGCGTAACTCCAAAAGGTTGAATAGAAGTGCATAAAGTAGTGAATAGGAAAGTTGTAGATCTCACTACCCTCTACAACTTTCACAAACGCTCTATGGTGTTTTTCTCAACGGATTTTGCATAAATCGCAGCCAAACTTTGAATGCCGCTCTGTTTCGGTAAACAGGAGCTGCTGGCGGCTGAGCAAGTTTTTCACCAATTTCCTCAATATTTGAAATGCCAATCTACATGAAAATTGTGTCCCTCGACAAACTGGACAACTTTCGTATTGGGAGATTTTGAAGTGTTTAGGTGAAATTTGGAGAACGCGGTAAAAGTTCCGGAAGACATTCGCTGACGTTAGTGTTTAAGCGAGGTTTGACCGTGTCTTTGACCAAGGGTTGATCACGGGTGTGTGTAGACTTGGTCAAGGGGTTCAATAGGGTTCATTGGCGAGGTGTCCGAGGTGATGACCTAGGTTGACCTAGGTTTGACCAGTGTCAGCCGGTTTGACTCGGCTGATTCGGTCATTAGCGTTAAATGTCGTTAATTAAAAACCTGGGGCATCACAATGAGTGAATCAAAAACAGACATGTGCGGAGTGAATCCCCTCCTCCCAAACGGTCTTTCTCTTTTGTTCCAGTGAGCTGTATGCTTCTCTTCTACGTAAACTCTTGTGCAAAGCTGGTTGCCTTCTCCTTAGTCTGCAAATCCCTCCCTCCTAGCTTGAGTCAGGTTAGGTGTGGTTTGGGAGCTGTAACTTGGCTGGTGTTTTGCCTCTTCTTCTCGCAATCTTTTCATGTAATAGACTATCTTGATTTCCGTTCAATGAATGGAAATGGGGGAGAGGCCTCAGTTCGAAAAAAAAAGCATCACTAGAGCAGCTACAACTACTACACTACATAGGTAGGGTTTGAGGGTAACCTCTGTTTGTTTGAGCTTCATGTCACTTTCTTCGTGAAAAGTCAAAACCTGCGTCAAGCTCAAATAAACATTAAGAAGGTATTTAAATCCAAAGGGTAATTTTTTTGCAATTTTGCTTTGCGGCGTCACATGAAAATTTCATGCAATGTCGGAAGCGAAGTTTCTGAAAACCACTAAGCAAATTTATTAAGCCTAATTAATTCATTATTATCACAGGTTTACTGTAGCACAACATTGTCAAATCATGAGTTAATTAGTCTCCAGTAAAGTTGTCACAATATGTGCAACTACTTATTTTTCATCTACATTTAATAGTATATACACGTGTCCAAACATCTGATTTGATGGGTAAAATTTTTTGAAGGAAACTAAACAGGGTTTTAAATTTGTTGGGTGACTTACGAACAGTTGGAAGCTCAGAAATATGAGATTATATGGAAAGCTCCAAAGCTTAAGACCCTATTTGGAGATGTTGTAGAAGCTTTTGCTTCTCCATGAAGCTCTAAAAAACTACAGCACCCAAGTTGATTCTTCCACATTCGAAAACCTCCAAGTGGTGAAGATCAACTTCCCAAGCTTTTGCCTTAGCCTTCGTTCCTCCACGTCGGTCACTAACACTCACCTCTGTACCGTCTTCGCCGCTCTAGAAACATCTCCCTCTTCTTTCCTCAATGTTCGCCACCTCCACAAACTCTCTCTGCCCTCAACAGTTGTCGTTGCCTCATCCCCCCTCCCCTCCCCTTGTTGTTCTCCGCCGCGCACTACCCTCCCTACACAGCATCCACTACCGCCTTGTCCTCCCCTCCCCTTGATGTCTACCGCCTCACCCTGCCTTACTCTTGGTGGTCACCTCCGTCTCGTCCTCCGCCTTCTCTAGTTGTCAATGCGCCCCCAAAACCTTCATCTAGAAGAGAGGTTGCCAAACATGCGTCCTTCGCTTCTCCAAGATGTGCTTCTTGTGTCAGTTAGTGGGGATTCTCCTAGAAGTTGCTTTTGAAAAAGCTGCAGCCCCCCCCCCCCCCCCCAAAAAGGGCTTTCAGGGAGGTCTTCCGTCGTTGGGTCGAATCTATTTTCTCAATGTCAAAAGTCATAAGCTCGAATAAACAATGAATTTCTCGTGCAACTTCTGAAAAGCTCAAAGTTCAAAAGAAAGTTAACTTTATATGGAAAGCTGGAAACTTGGTTTTTATCTCAAAAAAGCTAACCACATATTCTAAAAGGTAGTGTTGGCTTTTCAGAAAAAATCCAGTAGCTTTTTAAGAAAGTTCAAAATTTTCATTTCAAACAAACTGTCTCCAAGTCATAATTAGATTCCAAGAACGAAAATCGCCACAAAAAATTTAAAATAACCCATACATAAATTATGAAAAATAGTCTAAAATAACCATGTAATCTTATATAAATTTCCAATGTATGTCAGCAAAAAATATAATTTAAAGTCGCAGTAAATTTCTAATATTGGCCAGGTCTGCCATTGATAAAAAAACAAAAATAACATCTTAATTAATATGAATATGAATTATATTACGTACATATATTATATATCATTATATTTAATATAGAAAATAACACACACCAATATTATATATATTTGTAAATTACCTAATTGACATTGTTAATATAGAAAATAGTTTCAACTATATATATGCATGAAGTGCGTTATAATGTTAATCGTGCCATAATATATGGAGGAGCGATGAAAATACTAAAATTCTATGTAAACACGTAGCTTAACCTAAGGGTCCAATTCACATGGAGGTGCATTGCAAAGTGAAAATAAACCAAGTTGAAAATTTGTTTTGAGTAATTACTATCTAAAGTCTATTCACAATTAAATATAAGCAATTAAGTGCTTACACATACAAGTATTTTGTTAGAATATTTTTTTAAAATGAGAAACTCAACGAATTTTTTATTAGTGTACCTATGTACTTTATTTTTATAAGTTTGTTTATTTATGTCTTTTAAAAATGAACAAGATGGCTAAAATACACAAATGGGCATCTTACTGAATCTCTTGCTAGTTGTAACTTGCTCACGTCGCCGGCCACAAAAAATTCGTTTTGTTAAGAAGGGGCTCAATCTGACAAGGGCGTCCGCTGGGGGCTAGAGTGAAAACGACATCGACGAGGGAATTGAAAACACATGTTTTTTTTAACGCAAACGCAGTAGAGAGATCGTTAGAAGAAACGTTTGGTGGCTCAGTAAATTTAGAACAAAGTTATACGCAGCAGCGCAAAGCCAGCAGGTGACGCTAAAATATGAGGGAGGGGACACGGGAATAAACAAGGGCAGACCCAAAGCAACTTATAATAGTGATCTCATTCTGCATGCAAGCAAAATGTCTACAGCAGGACACCCCGCAAAAAAAACTATACAAGACACTAAGGGTGCGTTTGGTTGCCTGTATACGGCGAACCAGGCTCCCGGGATGCAGCCTGCCTTTGTTTGGTTGCCTGGACTTGCCCCTGGGCCTGGCTGTGCTCGTGCAAGATTCCCCTCCGGGTCTGGCTCTAGAAAAACGCCAGAATCGGCCGTTTTTTCTGGGCCTGGCTCGCTCGGTGCGGCGTTTAGTCTGCTAACAATGGTATTAGTCTATAATTAGTGAATATTAAGTGATATTAATATGTTTTGAAGATGTTTAAGACATAATTATCTATAAACAAGAACATTAAGAGTGTATTTGCACAGAATAAAAATTTTAATCATAAGATATAATTTTTTATTTCGTTTTTCTACACGCAACCAAACAACATCTCGTCTCAGTTAGGCTAAGCAGGTACAGGCAACCAAACACAAAAGGGTGTTTGTGCTCAGCCTGTCCCATATGAGCCAGGCTCCCGGATACGAGCCAGGCTCAACTGGTACGCGAACCAAACAGGCCCTAACATCACAATACAATTATGCAATTATGCGCGTCTATGAGCAGTGTGTTACTGTGAAGCTCTATTCCAAACAACGAACACCGTACAGATCTGTTTTCCCTTCCTCTCTCTCCGAGCCATCGGCACCTTTGCAGGTACTGCTGCCGGGGGGCCTGTTTGGTCGGGTGCATCTCACGCAACCAGATGATTGGTTACTGAGATCAGCCATTGGGCCTGGCCGCCTGGCTAGGCTATGCAATGCAAAAAGATCTCCCGGCCGGGCTCCGGGGATACGAACGGAACGACTGTTTCTGGCCCTTGTATTCTTCAACATTCTAATCTGCTGATTCGAATTTTTTCCTAGCATCGGTTACTTGATCTCGGTTTGATGATTTGATCCATGCGCAGAGAAATTGGGTCATGGCTGACCGCCATGGAGGAAGCAGGGTGGGAACGGGCTGTGGCTTGCTCAAGGTGGTGGTGGAGCGCGGTCGCAGCCTCGCCGTCAGGGACTTCACCTCGAGCAACCTTTGTCTTCTTGATTGTGATAGAAAGACTTTTTTTCTTGAGTCGGCTGTGATTGTGTACCTTATGATTTTGATTGTCCAAAGCGTGTTCGTTTGACTGGTGGTTAGTGATTAGTGCTGATTTGTTAAGAGAAAAGTACTACTGGCTGGAGGTTAGGAGTGGTAAAGGGCTCTCAAATTTAGCGTAGCAAATTTAAAGATCGAGCCAAATAAAGGTTGGGTCATAATAATATACAAATTTGAGCGAAAAAGTAGTAAGACTTAGTTGATTTGTGAAAAATACATTAGTATCATGACTGATAAGCCAAACGAAAAGGACACATGATTACTTTTTATCGTGTGATGAAGGAACCAGCTGTCCGTTAATATTGGGTAGGTATACATGTGAACCTGTCTTCCGTATCTGCTGCCCGCTGGTTCAGTTGGGAACTCCCTTTCTTCTCAGGGAACCGCTTTCCTACATCGGCACGTCACACCTCCGACTCCGAGCGGCTGCAGCCCCAAAGCCGACGCACGCGACCAATGCAGTCGTTGGCAAGCACAGGCACGGCGGAGCGGACGGCGCCCCATCGGTCGCACGTCGTGCTAATCGCCAGTCCCGGTGCCGGCCACCTCATCCCGATGGCCGAGCTGGCGCGGCGGCTCGTCGCGCACCACGGCCTCGCGGCCACGCTCATCACCTTCACAGACCTCTCCGCCCCGGACGCCCACTCCGCCGTCCTTTCGTCCCTCAGAGCCGCCGACGTTGCCACCGCCGCGCTCCCCGCTGTCCCGCTCGATGACCTCCCCGCCGACGCCCACATCGAGACCAAGCTCTTGGAGTTGATCCGCCGCTCCATCCCCCACCTCCATGCCCTGCTTTGCGACATCAGCTCCACCGCCCCGCTCGCCGCGCTGGTGCCCGACTTCTTCGGCTCATTGGTGCTGCCCCTCGCCGCCGTGCTCGGCGTCCCGGCCTACCTCTTCTTCCCCGGCAACCGCACCGCGCTCGCTCTCATGCGCAAAGCCGTGGAGCTCAACGACGGCGCTGCTTCCGGCGAGTACCGCGATCTCCCGGACGCTCTCCAGCTTCCCGGGGACGTGTTGCTGCGCCGCGAGGACTACGGGGACGTGTTCCAGAGCAGCAAAGAGCCGGTCTACGCGCACCTCATCGAGGAGGGCCGCCGGTACCGCGCCGCCGACGGCTTCTTTTTGAACACCTTCGCCGAGATCGAGCCCGGATACGTGGAGGGGTTGACAAAGCAGGCGGCGGAGCAAGCCACGTTCCCTCCTGCTCACCCTGTGGGGCCGTTCGTCCGGCCATGCTCGGACGAAGGCGACGCGTCGGCGTGCTTGGACTGGCTGGATCGGCAGCCGGCGGGATCGGTGGTGTACGTCTCCTTCGGGAGCGCGGGCTCGCTGTCCGTGGAGCAGACGGCCGAGCTCGCTGCCGGGCTGGAGGCCAGCGGCCACAGGTTCCTCTGGGTCGTGCGCATGCCAAGCCTGGACGGAGAAAACTCCGACTGGGGGAAAAGTCACCGCCGCGCCGAGGACGATCCTTTGGCGTGGCTTCCCGAGGGGTTCTTGGAGAGGACGAGCAGCCGTGGCCTCGCGGTGGCGACATGGACGGCGCAGGTGCGCATGCTCTCCCACCCGGCGACGGCGGCGTTCGTGTCGCACGGCGGCTGGAACTCGACGATGGAAAGCGTGGCGGCCGGCTTGCCGATGGTCGTGTGGCCGCTCTACGCGGAGCAGAGGGTGAACGCCGCCGTGCTGTCGGAGAACGTGGGCGTGGCGCTGCGGCCGCGCGCGACGAGGGCGGACGGGCTGATCAGGCGGGAAGAGATCGCAGCGGCCGTGCGGGAGCTGATGGGTGTGGAGGAGAAGGGGCGCGCCGTGCGCCGCCGGGTTGGGGACCTGCAGCGGGCGATGGCGCGGGCGTGCGCGCCCGGGGGTTCGTCTTGGCAGATGCTTGAGGAAATCGCCGGCAAGTGGAAGGCGCCGACGCTTGGCAGGCAGAAGCAGTAGAAGACTTGCAACGTCGATGCGCATGGTTATCGAATCAGTACGTGTACCTCGAGCTTGTACAACCATGAGGACGAAAATAATGATGTGTGTTGCAAAATTTAGTGTGCATTTCCATCATCATTACGGCATTACCTTCGTTTGATCTTGCCCTCCTCTTGGGCCTAAAATAAGATTAATGGGAAATCTGGCAGCCTCCATGGGTCATGTTGCATGGACGAAGAATTGGAGGTCGTTTTAAGCAAACGCACATTATTATTACGTAACCTACCAAAAAAATCATGCGAATGATCTTTAAGAAAACCATACAACTACCACACATGTTGATTAAAATAATGTCATGTACATAGAGTCCTATGGCAGACCCAAATTCGATTTATCGTTGGAACGAATTAAGATTAAGATTAAAAAATCCCCTCGCCGAGCGAATTTAGAACTGCCATTGACTTGCCGGGTTCAGAGATTTTCTAAGCAGATTACTTCTTCTTACCGAAAAACGGAGTTGAGATATTTTCTAGACATGAAGAAGGTTAATTCTTCTTAATAAAAAACTGCAGGGCTCTCTGTTAAACATGTAAATGTGTAAGTTGCAACAAAGGTGGAACAACCTAGAGCCGGTAGTTAGGATATGGACGAGATCTTCACCTTGTAAATAGGAGGTTGTTCCACCGGCACCTATACTCCACGCCGAGGGAGATTCTCGGTCATATAACATGCAACGTGCGACCCTAAGGGGGCAACAATGCTTCCACCAAAATTTCACATGGTATCACAAGTCTAGCCTCTTATAGATCGATCCAGATGTCGCTGATTCCAAGGTCTTCCGCCAGAGGTGCTCCTTTCGGCCTTGCTTCTCCCCTCGGTCTTCCTATTTCTGAGAAGCTTTCCAAAAACAATCTGCAACTATGGAAGCTCCAGGTGCTGCCTACCATCCGTGGTGCCCAACTTGAGGGGTACCTCGATGGTTCTGTCGCGGTTCCTCCCAAGGAAATTTATGTCAAGACCAGTGATACAACCACCAAGTCCGCCAATCCGGAGTACGCCAATTGGCTTGCTCTTGATCAGCAGGTTCTGAGTTAATTACCTGCTGACCACCATGTCGCGAGAAGCTCTCCTTCAGGTTGGCGATGCGACGTCGGTGGTGCGATTGACGAGATTTTCTCGTCCCAAACTCGGGCTAGGGCGGTCAACACCAGGATCGTCCGCGCCACCACGAAGAAGGGCACCATGATGGCGTCCGAGTACATGTCCAAGATGAAGGCGCTAGCTGATGAGATGGCATCCACCGAAAACCTCTCGGCGCTAAAGAACTGATGTCGTCCTCGCAGGCCTCGACATGGTCACATCTATGCTGGCCAGGACCGATCCAGTACCCTATAGCGAACTTATGTCCCAGATGCTGAGCTTCGAAAGCCGCTTGGATATACTGCAGGGCGGTAGTGGTGGTGGATCTCAATCCTCTGCTAATTCTGCATCTCGCGGCAACAACCGGAATTCTGGAAATCGCGAGCCATCTTCTCGCGGTCGTGGTCCATCATGGCGTGGTTGTGGCGCTGGTGGCCGTGGACGAGGCGCGTCCAACTCCGGTGGACAGAAGGCGCACTTCAATGGACAGTGCCAGGTGTGCTTCAAGGAGGGGCACAATGCTACCTACTGCTGGCATCGCTTCGATGCAAACTACGTCCCTGAAGAGAAGCACACCAACACTGCCACTCATCACTATGACGTTGACGGCAACTGGTACACGGACACTGGTGCAACAGATCATATCACCAGTGAGCATGATAAACTAGTCATCCACGACAAGTACAATGGCCCCGACCAGATCCGTACTCAAGTGGGGCAGGTATGAACATTAATCATATCGGTAAAGCTATTATTAGTACTCCCAACTACAATTTACATCTTAATAATGTTCTTCATGTATCCAATGCTCAAAAGAATCTTGTTTCTGTTCATCGACTAGCTGTTGATAATAATGCTTTTCTCGAATTTCATCCATACTTCTTTTTTATTAGGATCAAGCCACGAGGAGAACTCTTTTGGAAGTCAAGTAGAGGTGGTCTTTATCCTCTTCCTAAGTCGGGACGTGAAGCTCACAGTGCCATCAAGCTCTGCACGGCGAGATGGCATAATAGATTAGGCCACCCTGCTATTCCTATTGTTCATCGAGTCATTAGTCAAAATAAATTGCCTTGTGTTAGGGAAGATCGCCAAGATACAATATGTGATGCATGCCAGCAAGCCAAAAGTCACCAACTTCCCTATCCCAAGTCACTTAGTGTTTCCAAGTTTCCATTAGATTTGATTTTCTCTGATGTATGGGGGCCTGCTCCCGACTCGTTCGGGAGAAATAAATATTGTGAGTTTCACCATAACAAATTTGTTTAGATCTATCTCTTGCGTTATAAATCTCAAGTGTTTGAAAATTTTCATGAGTTTCAACAGCTTGTCGAGAGGTGCTTTGATCAAAATTGTGGCTATCCAAACTGATTGGGGAGGAGAATATTCCTTCTTTCGTAAAGTTGGCACATCCCATTTAGTCTCTTGTCCACATGCACATCAACAAAATGGTGCTGCTGAGCGCAAGCACCGTCACATTGTTGAAGTTGGCCTATCTCTGCTAGCCCACTCATCCATGCCTTTGAAATACTGGGATGAAACTTTTCTAGCCGCCACCTATTTAATTAACCGTATACCTGCCAAAAATCTCGAATTCTCCACCCCTCTCGAAATCTTGTTTCATGAAAAACCTGATTACTCCATGCTTAGAATTTTTGGATGTGACTGTTGGCCAAACCTTCAGCCATACAATACACAAAAACTCGCCTTTCGATCCAAATGATGTGTTTTCCTAGGGTACAGTAATATGCATAAAGGTTTTAAGTGCCTTGACATTCCCACTGGTCGGATCTATATCTCCAGAGATGTTGTTTTCGATGAGCAAGTTTTCCCTTTTTCTGAACTTCATGACAATGCCGGTGCTCGTTTACGCTCTGAAATAGAGCTCCTTCCTAATCTCTTTGATTATGTGGTTTATGGGAGTACTATAGTAACTTCTACTGATGTCGTTAATAGTCCTAATAACCATACTACTAATCTTGATCAAAATTTGGAAGCAAATCTAGGAGAAACGCCGGTATTGCATGTTGTTTCACAGGGGGAGACTGGCACCCCACCCGAAGCAGATCAGCCTGCACCTTCTGCACCTACGGTGTCTGCACCTACGACAGCCGAGCTGATGGCGCCTGCAGGCGAATCAGCCTCGGCCTCAGCGGGCCGGTCATCAGCCGCCACGTCCACGACGTGGATCCCGCCCCCGCGCCTCCCATGTGCGGTGCTCGACACGGACGCCACGCGGCACGTCGCCACGGGCCCCGGCTCGCAGGTGCCCAACGCCGCGTCCGACGACGACGTGTGGCGTGCTACCACTGGCCCTGTCGCGCCTGATCTGCCAGCAGCGGATCTGCCTACTGCTGCTACCGATGGATCGGCTGTGGCTACTGGATATGGTGCTTCATCCTCGCCTATGATCCCTCCCGCGCCCACCTCGCAAGAACAGCCATCTCGACCACGCACACGGGCGCAAGATGGGGTTCACAAGCCCAAACAGTATACTGACGGGACTATCAAGTATGGGATGACTGTTGTTGCTGAACCAACCTCTGTTCAACGTGCTTTAGCTGATAAAAACTGGAAGCAATCTATGGATGTTGAGTATGAGGCACTTACGAAAAATAATACTTCGCGTCTTGTTCCTCCAAACTATGGGCATAATATAATAGATTGCAAATGGGTGTTTAAAATCAAAAGGAAGACAGATGGTACTCTTGATAAATACAAAGCTCGTTTAGTTGCTAAAGGTTATAAGCAGCGATATGGCATTGACTATGAAGATACTTCTAGTTTGGTGGTCAAAACAGCCACCATTTGCCTTGTTCTATCTCTTGCAGTATCATCTGGATGGAACCTTCGTCAGCTAGACGTTCAGAATGTGTTTCTTCATGGCAATCTTGAAGAACAAGTGTTCATGAGGCAACCTCCTGGGTACTTTGATTGTAAACTGGATAAAGCTCTTTATGGATTGAAACAGGCGCCGCGTGCCTGGTATGCTCGGCTGAGTTCAAAACTTCACAGTCTTGGTTTTAAACCCTCCAAAGCTGATGTGTCTTTGTTTGTCTACAACAAAGGGGGAGTTGTGATATACCTTCTTATTTATGTTGATGATATTATTATTGCAAGTTCCTCTAATGCAGCTACCGAAGCACTCCTTAAAGATCTTCAAGTTGAGTTTGCATTAAAAGATCTTGGTGAACTTCACTAATTCTTGGGTATTGAGGTTAAGAAGGTGCGCACCAGAATCTTGTTGACACAACAAAAGTACACATCAGAATTATTGCATCGTGTAGGTATGACAAGCTGCAAAGCTATGAACACTCCAATGTCCTCTACTGATAAACTATCCATCAATGATGGTGATCCCCTTGGACCCAAGGATACAACTGAGTATAGAAGTATTGTTGGTTCCTTGCAATATTTGACCTTGACATGGCCAGATATATCTTTTGTTGTTAATAAAGTTTGTCAGTTCTTGCATAAACCTACTACGGCTCATTGGAGTGCAGTTAAGTGTATATTAAGGTATTTGCAACATACTATAGGGATGGAACTTAGGATACATAAGTCACCATCCATCCTTGCGAGTGCATTCTCTGATGTAGACGGGGCCGGGTGCTCTGATGATAGAAGATCTACCGGTGGCTTTGCCGTGTTTCTTGGTTCCAATATGATATCATGGACTGCGAGGAGACAGGCAACAATCTCTAGATCAAGTACTGAAGCAGAATATATGTCTTTGGCTAATGCCACAGCAGAAGTCGTGTGGGTACAAACTTTGCTCAAGGAGCTAGGAGTTAAAGGCCCCAAGTTTGGATGATTATGGTGGGATAATCTTGGAGCAACATATTTGTCAGCTAATCCAGTGTTTCATGCCAGAACAAAACACAGAGGTAGACTTCCATTTTGTCAGAGAAAGGGTTGCACAAGGAATGTTGCAAATCAGATTCATCTCCACTAAAGATCAAGCTGTTGATAGTTTTACAAAACCCATTCCTGTCAGGGAGTTAGAAAAATTTAGACACAATCTCAACCTAGATAAGGTGTGATTGAGGGGGGGTTAAACATGTAAATGTGTGAGTTGTAACAAAGGTGGAACAACCTAGAGCCGATAGTTATGATATAGATGAGATCTTCACCTTGTAAATAGGAGATGCGGCCAGGTTGTTCCACCGGCGCCTGTACTTCACGCCGAGGGAGACTCTCGGCCATATAACACGCAACGTGCGACCCCAAGGGGGCAACGACGCTTCCACCAAAATTTCACACTCTCCATTAAATTATGTGCATTGCGGGCCGGTTCTTATCAGCTGATGCTCTTGAAACTCCATGTCTCCATCCATGCGTCGCATTTGGCATTAATTTTTTTACAATGAGTTGGCATTAAATTAATCCATTTATATATACTATGTTCTCTTCTCCTTTATACGTTGTTACTTAATCTGTAACAACTATATAAGTGAGACCCACTACACATCATGGATAAACTTCTCTCGACATGCAAGAGGTTCTAGTCACCATACACTATATCTTCTCTCTGCAAGCATCACCATGCACTAGAACATCATGGACAGACTTCCCTCAATATGCAAGAGGTCCACATCACCATCCACTAGATCTTCTCTCAACATGCAAGCTGTCCACACCACCATCCACTAGGATCATGAATTTATGTCTTCTACTAATTTTCTTCGGCTAGTAGTCGTCATGTGTGCATTATATATGTTAGGTTTTGGAGTACCATGCTACAAATTTCTATGTAACTCTCAATATAATGAATGTGTTTTCATCGATATTGTTGTTTGAAAAAATATTGTGATGCAATCAATTAGTGTTTCTACTTTCAAATTGCTTCTTCATATTTTATAGAAATTCATGTAGCAATGCGCGGGATATCACCTAGGTAGTATTATACTTTGACTCAATGTAGGCCTTACAAGCCTTTTATACATATTTTTATAGCACAAATAAAAATATTGAAGTGTTTAAGTAATGGAATCGTCGAAAGTGACCCAATCATTATAAAAAGCACATTGTGGAACATGCCCATCCAGATTTGTGTCTCCGCTGATGTGTGCACTGATTTTGTTATTCCGAAATATGCGGACTCGTTCTCTCATATGGGTCTGTTTGTTTGACTGGTGGCTGGTTGCTAGTGCTGATTTGTTTTGAGAGAAAAGTATTATTGGCTGGTGGGCGGTGGCTAGTTTGTTCGGAGAGAAAAATACTACCGCTGATAAGCCAGACGAACCGTGGAAAATTAACACACCTTATGTTGCCGTGGTAAGCACAGTATCACCTAAACCGGTACGCGGTACTTAAGAAACTCCATCTAAAACATGGATGGACGATAGAGCGTGAAAAAAGAAGAAGAGAGAAATCAAGCATATGAATAGCTAGGAGCGAACTTTACTGTGGATAACAACACGTACACGTATGTATACCAGTGATTATACTTTCATCTTGCACAGGTTTTTGGTCAAGCTCAAATTTTGTATGTATATAGATTATCGTATAGCCTCTATGTTCATATGTATTTTTTTGAATATTTAATTTCAAGCAAAGTTGCCCCAGCTGCGGGCTGGCTGATCAGCTGATGCTCTTGAAACTCCATCCGGTCCAACCGTTGCTTTGAGTGGGTATTTCGTTAATCCCTTTGTTAGGATAAGAAGAATAACGTGCAAGATATGAGGAATGAGGAGATATGTTCTCCTTGATACCATGTTGCTTCTTTAGTACTTTGGCTCAATATAACATAATTAAAGTGGTGACCCAATCATAAGTTCATAAATAGCAAAGAGCACATAATAAAGTACGGAGTACATTGCAGAGTGGAACCTGCCCATACATGTTCTGAGCTTGTTGATTCTGAGCATGTATGCCGATCGAGGGAGGGTCGTCCTGTCATATCTTGACAGATTTGTTGCAAAAGAAAAATGTTACGTGCAAATTTTTACGACAAATTTATTCTGAGAGAAATACAGTAAAAGAAACTTCATAGAAGCTTTTGTCTGACTGGCGGCGCAAACCGAATGCGACGGGAATTACTTTCTTTGGTTTCCTATGACGAGCAGTAACTAGGGCAGTCCCAACGGGGCCATAAATGCGGTTTCTATCTTCCTTAACTCATCAGCCACGTATGCAAAAATTGAATGCGGCGTGCTAATCAACGAAGAGAGAAGAGAAAATGGAGAAACCGCTTCTTCATCAGGGAACGATTTTTTCCCTCGCAACGAGGCACGAAGAAATCACAATTTTCCCATTGGGAAGAAACCGGGTGATTTCTACCTCATCGGTCCCGACATGCGCTCGCCGGCTGCCGTGCGAAGGCGGCGAGCCCACGACAGATCCTCGCGCGCGCGCTCCCTGGCAGCTCACCGGCTGTCGCGCCTCGTCCGCTCGCTCGTCGGCCGCCACGTCCGCCGGCGAGCTCGCCGGCCCTCCGCGAGCCCGCCGAGCCTCGCCCGCTTGCTCGCGGCCGCCGCGTCCGCCGGCGAGCTCGCCGGCCCGCCACGCCTCGCCCGGCCCGCCGCACCTCGCCTCACGCCGCCGCAACAGACCGGAGCAGGGGAGGAGTAGAGGCCACCCTCACCACCACCGTGGCAGGCCAAAGCAGGGGCCACCCTCCCCGCGCGCGTGCTCCCCGGCCGTGAGCTGCCCACGCTGGCCCACGCCAGCCGAGGGAACGCCGCCGCGAGGGGGGGCTCGGCGGCTCGCACCCTCGCCGTCCGCAGTGAGCCGCCAGCGCCGCAAGCATGCCGTCCGCCCGCCCACCGTGTTGCTGCGTCGCCCGGGAGACATCGCGTGAAGGGTGACCGGATGAGTGCCTGGGAAGGGGGAGGAAGGTTGGATAAGGGAGAGAGAAGACTGACATTTATTATGTGAACAAATCACCACTCGCGAGATGTAGTTTCTATAGATGAATTTTGATGATTAATGTCTCTTGGATATCTGGACAGGTTTCTAGCACCGGGACTGCCCTTACTTTGCAAGGTTTTTACGATATCCTTCAGTTTGTCTCTTTGCAGCGCTTTCCCCGCCGCATCTACAGGTATATTACTCGCTTTCCAGGATGGTTCAGGGTTCTAGATTTTGTTTTCACTTATTTTTCGGTGCTCACCGAAGTCATTGGGATTTGCAAAGTTTCGACCGAAATGTGGATTAAAAAGTAACCTTTCGAGGAATAGGATCAAAATTTTTGGTGAACATTAATTTTGTTCCGAAACTTTTATCACTAGATTCAGGCATTCAGCTTAAGTACAATGCAACTTCCATACTCTGCGCTATATTATGAATATCCATGGAGAACTTTTGCTAGTGGAATTCAAAATATTCTGTACAAACATGATCTGTTATTGGTATAAACAACTGAATTAAACTACACGAACTATTTGCTTTGCCGTGAAGCCCATGCATCTTTGCTGTTTATACCATCCACACTCTGGAACTTCAAAACCTTCTTCAAAACGAAAACCTCCTTCAAAACAAAATATTCATTCTTTCCTTTATATTCACTCCTCCGGCACCCATTCATCCTTTATTTCTCTCCATCCCAACTACCCACGCCCGGACCCACTCGTCAGTCTCTCTCCCTCTTTTTCCCTCCCCCACCCCCCCTCCCACCCATCCCCCCTATCTCTCTCGCAGTCCCACCCCGCACCTCGTCCTTGCCGCCGAGTCGGAGCCGGTGGGGAGATCCGGGCGGGGCATCGCTCCCTCCACCGGCCGGCCGCGCGCGCCCGCCTCCCTCCCCCTTCCGCGCCGCCTCTCCGGCGTCGAGGAGCGGTCTTCCCCTTCCACGGCGGCCGGCGACGACTTCGAGGACGCGCCTCCACGGAGCTCCCCTCCACCACGACGACGGATCCACCACGGCGGAGGCGGCGCGCCCCTTCCCTACTTCCTCGGCGGCTCGACGGCACGCCCCTCCCTCTCCCCGATGGCCGGCTGGCGGAGCTCACAAGGAGGCCCACGACGGCGGCGTGCGGACTGCAGAACAGCTAGCGCGGCGTTGAGGAGCTCCTCGTCCGGTTTCACCCTCCCGGCGGCGGCGGGGTGGCTCTCTACTTCGGGATGCAGCGGTCCTCCTCTCCACCCTTTCCCCTCCCCTGCATCGGCGCTCTCGAGCTTGCGCCGGCCGCCGCCCCTCCTCTCTGCCTTCGAGCTCAACGGATCCACCACGGCGGACGACGGCCACGCCTTCAAGCTGTGGCGCTGGCCCACTGAATCGAGCTCCCTGGCATCCTCCCCGGCGCGGAGACGAAGCTTGGTGGCCATGGCGCCGGCGCGAGGGAGGAGCAGGGCCTCCCGGGGCGTTGGATGTGCTCGTGGCCCTCGCTCCCCGGCGGCGACGTCGAGGACGTGGCCGCGGCCCTACTCTCCGCGCTCGCCTCCACGCGAGCTCCCTTCCGTGCTCACGACGTGGATGCGGCGGCGGGCGGATGGGGATG
Source organism: Cenchrus americanus (assembly GCA_947561735.1). NCBI lineage: Eukaryota > Viridiplantae > Streptophyta > Magnoliopsida > Poales > Poaceae > Cenchrus > Cenchrus americanus. Next base: position 203,735,182 of record OX387240.1, read on the forward strand.
CGGTGGGCGGGAGGATGCGGCGGCGCGGGGATGTGATGCGATGGGCTAGCGGCGGCGGCACTCGGCGTGGGGGCCGGCGGATGCGAGAGGAGCTCCCCGCTTCCTCCGCCGCCGTCACCGTCTCTGTGCTCCCCTGCTCGCGGCATTGGGCGGCGCAGGAGCAGCGACGGCGGCATAGGAGCAGGTGCAGGAGCGGCGGCGACGACGAAGGAGCTCCAGCCAGCGCGACGATGAGGAGCTCCACACGCCGGCCATGCCTCTCCGGCTTCCGAGCACAAGCGCGAGCTCGTTGGGGGCAGCAGCAACATGAAAGGAACGAGGCAATATGGCCTAGAGGGGGGTGAATAGGCCTGCACACAAATTTAAACTTTTTCTGCAGAAGGACTGTCAGAGTACAGAACCTCTGAGATTATTTCCGAAACCTCCGAACGAGGCAGCCTCCAAGAATAAACTCAGAACTTCCGAGAACTGTTAGAATAGAGAAAATATGAAATAAGTTGCAGATTACTTGAAGAAAAACAGATCTACCAAATTCTAGGAGGAACTTAGGACCTAGCAAGATGATTTCTAAGCAAAGAACAAACTAGGAAGCTAACACAACATAGATAGGAGGCAAACCCTGATAGATCTAGTCAAGAACAAGCATGAACAAGAACAAGCTAAAATATATAAACTGAGCACACACGAGACAAGGATTTATCCCGTGGTTCAGCTCGCCACAAAGGCTTGCCTACGTCCACGTTGTTGAGGAAGCCACAAAGGCTAAGGACCACAAAGGTCAACTCCTCTCTCACACCTATCACTTTGGGTAATAGGTGGAGGCTTTCCACTAGATTTACAAAGGGTAATACAAACACCTTGGAGCTTCCACAAATCGGGTTGGAGAGCTTCCAAGAACCTCTATCCGTCTAGGAGCAAGGCTCCGAGAGTAATAGATCCACCAAGCTTGCTAGGACTTCTCCAAGTGCTCAAAGTCAAAGGATGAATGGATTTGCTCACAATCTCACTTAAAAACCTCACTCTCAACCAATGCTAGGCAAGGATTTCGAAGAGAGTAGGTTGGGAGTGAATGATAGGTGGTAGAAGCAAGCTAGAATGGTTTACTATTCGGGGAGAAGAGAGAATAGCCGTTGGGGGACCAGGGGGTATAAATACCCTCAGATCCAGAACAGTAACGGCTATATTTCAAAGTCGGAACCTCCGAGAAAAATCTCAAAACTTCCTAACTCTGAAACCTCTGCTGACTGTAGCCCGTACGGTCAGAACCTCCGAGAATAAACTCGGAACCTCCGAACAAGAAAACATCAGGGGCAAACAGCAGCAGGTCTCTCTCCTTAAGGAGTGGGTTAGGATTTAAGATAGGTATTCTATGAACACTTGAATCCATCCTTACTCATCATTAGTATCCCTCTTGATAGTATGGATTGCCCTATACTCAAATTCAAAAGATAAAATAAATAAATTTCTCCAAAGAGCATAGGGGTCCTTCTTTATGTAAATGAGGGGTCTCCTTTCATTCTTTTGCACCTGTAAAATATTCTCACTCTGCACAATAATCTCAAAGGCTCATTAGCTCTTTAATTGTGTGGTCAACATCACCAAAACCCTCATAGGGCTTGATTGCACTTACAATCTCCCCCTTTTTGGTAAATGTTGACAACCCAATTAAAGTTTACAATTTAATTTGAAAGATTGAGCTTTTGATGATTTAAGTAGAAGTCTCCCTCTCAATGTATGCATGTTCCTTTTGAATAGGGTAATATGTCACGTATGACATTTAAATTGCATACATTGTGAGATAAGTGATAAGATATTTGTACTCAAACCATCGAGGGGTGCAAAAGAAGTGTAACAGATAATACGTGATGCATATGACATGTGAACACACTCAGAGAGTTATCTGTTAACAGAGTTCGGAACCTCCGAGAAAGTTTCCAGAACCTCCAGGAGTTGGAGCCTCCGGGAAAATTCTCAGAACCTCCGAGGTCTGCAACAGATACCCGAACATTCAATCATACACAGGCAATGCAACAATATAACCAGAAATAGCAGCTAGATAAAGATAGAAGCATCCAGCACATCTAGCCCCATTACACACATCACACAAGTGTTTTAAAGTTTTCACATCCCAGAGTTTGACCATGACCAGACCATGCTTGCCAACAAAGGCAAGCTTAAAGTTTTACAGCAGATTCACCAACAAATGACCACTAGGAGTTCATGAGAGAAAGGTTAGCACTCTCATCTCACCAAAATAACAAAAGAATTTTGTTAGCCACCAGTCAGCCAGCCACCAGAAGCTCCAGGTCTTCAGATCATCTCAATCTTCATACTTCTCCCCCTTTGTCAACAGTTAACAAAAAGGAAAGAAAAGAAGAGAGGAAGTTAGAATAGGACCTAGTGAGTCACTCTTCATCACTGAAATCAGAGGCTTCCTCTTCAGCTTCAGGAGCAGTGCTGTCAGACCCAAAGTCAGAGCCAGATCCAGAGGAGATATCAACAGGCCTTTTGACAGGTCTTCCAGCAGTTGCTTTCCTTCTTGCTCTGCCAGCAGATGAAGAGCCCATGGCCCTTTTTCCAGCAGCTTCTTTCCTGAGTCTGGTCATCTTGGAACTTAGTGGCTCAATGTCTTCTTCTTCTTCAGATTGGGTAGCAGGCTTATTTCTCCCAGCCAGAGGACTGCCAGGGTCCTTCTCACCCTCATCCTCACTAGTGGTGTACTCTGGAAAGTTTGGGAAGATAGGTGGAGGAGGGAGCATGGCATTAAAGGACAGCCCTTGATGCTTCAGCAACCTGTTCATGTCTTCCCTAAGCTCAAACATCTAAGTTGTTGTCCAGTTGCAAAACCTCCATGTGTCCCTCACCATGCCCCTTAAATTGTGCAGTCCAACAGGCATGGGTGCCCTGTTGGGTCCCTCTTCATCCTCCTGCTGCTCAGATCCTGCCTTCTTCAATATAAACTCCTCTACCACTTGCTGCTTCTTCTGATGCTGCCACTGTTTCACCTGATAAGAGGAATGCTCCACATCTTTCTTAAAAATGATCCCTGAGACCATTTCAATCAAGTACATGATGTATGGAGCATAGGGCAGGTTGCATTTTCCACTCTCAGTCACCTCTACCAGATTGTACCAAAGGAATTTGATGACAGAGAATGGTTTTGCCCCTGGCAGCATCCTTGCAAGCAGGTTTGGAGCAAACCTCCTAAGACTTGTAGAGTCACTTCCACCTTTAGGGTAAATTGTCTCTCTGAACATGTTGTTGAGCACATAGTACACTGACTTTAAAGCTGTTGTGGACCCATCTGCAAGCTCATCATACTCATAAGATGAGGCAATCCTGCTGTGATTCATGTGTTGCTCAAAGTGAATCACCTCAGCCTCCCTGTCATCCTTGCTGAATCCAAAAAGCCTTGCAAAAGTGGTGAAGTCCACTTTGTAGTGTACCCCCTCTGTCATCCAATGTATAGTTTCCTTGCTGTCCTCATGAAAGAAAGTGGCATGAAACTGAGCTAGAACCTTAATATTCTAGTCATACTTGAAGCTCATTATGTCCCTCATCCTGTACTTATCCACCAAGTCAAGCACCTCTCCCTTTTCTGCCTCTTCTGCTGCCTCCAAATGAGTGAAATCAATCCACTTCATCTTGATCAGCTTCATCTTTGTGTTGAGCACTGTCTCATAGAACTTAAAATGAAAGACTAACCAGAACCTATAATCTATTGCAGCCATCTTGGGGTTCTCATAAGGGTTCTCCTCTCTAGCCTTCTTGACTAGGTACCTTGCCCCATCATAATTTGTATGCTTAATGTACATAGAATTGTCATATTTGGTTGGAGGGTGTCTCTTGAGTAGCACCTTGTGGTACTTCAAGTAGGTGGAGTCAATCTCCCCAAGCAGCATGTCATCTTCAAGCTCAATGGAAATGGTCTTCCCTTCCATCCCCCCATTATCTTCCACATGTGTTGCAGAACCAGATCCCCTACCTCTTGACAGACTGCCCCCTTTCCCTCTTCTAGGGGTTGATTTTCCTCTGCTGCCACTGCCTGCTGTAGCTTCTTTTGCTGCAATTTTGAAGGCCCTTTCACCAGCAAGAGTCTCAAAGGGTTGCCTCTGCCTTTTGACAAAGATCTTATCAGCAGGAGTTCCAGACATCTGCCAGGAAGGATTTAGGCAACAGATAAGGAAAAGATCATGATAGATAAAGACTAAGGATCACAAATAGATAAGAAGTTCAATTGATTAAGTTTCAGTTGAATTTTGAATCACAGACTGTCTTTTGTCAGTATAGACTTCGGAACCTCCAAGGGTTTTCTCGGAACCTCCGAGGTCTGGACACTGACAGAGGACAGTTTGTTGATTAAACCTTCAACTGAAACTTGACCAATGGAAGCAAACTTGAATGAAATGGAACTAGAGAGATAAGATGAGGTGTTGCAAGTGAATTATAATTCAGTGGAACTTTGAATCAAGATTAGACTACAGTAGGTTACAGAGTTTGGAACCTCCGAGAATTTTCTCGGAACCTCCGAGACTCTCTGAACCTTAGTGCATTTTGAATTTTGATTCAACTTTCAACTGAATCTAATCTACAAATGCATCACATCGTTCAGAGCAAGGCACAAGATAACAATTACTACTGCAAGACCTGGAACCCTAAGAACAGATGGATCTATGAATTAGGGTTAGGGTTAGATCTAGGTTTACCTTGAATAGGAGAAGAGATGGATGAATTTGATAAATTTGAGAGGCTTTTACGCCAGGGGACGTAGCCCAGAGGCCCCCTCCAGATTAGAGATCTGGTGGCGCTGAAGTGGACAACTCGCCGGAATAGATCCAGGCGGTGCAATGTTGTTCCTCTTCTGCTTCTCAAACGTCGGCGAGGGAACAAGATGATGACGTAGAACAGGGCTTCCTTCTTCTCCTCCTTAATTAGATCAGATCGAATCTAGGTCAACCTCCACGAACTGCCTCCCTCCTTCTTCAGCTTCTCGGCCCACCAACGAAGAAGGATGATCGGCTTCGCACGCGGGACACACGAGGAGCACGATCACCGGCGTCGAGGAAGTACGGCGGCGGCGGCGCGGTGGAGAGTGGAGGGTGATGCAAGCGCCAGAGAGAGAGGGGGGGGGGAGAGAGAGAGCGAGAGAGAGAGAGAGAGAGGCGCGGTGAAAAGTGAATCTGAGGGGGTAACCATGCGGTGAAAGGTAGATCGACGGGTTAACCCTAGGGTAAAGGAATATTCCCGGAGATTTAGAACCTTTTATCAATAGAGATCCTTAGGTCATGGTATCCTTGACTTAAGTGGCTAGAAAACAAGCAATCACACATTCAACTATAGCCACTTAAGACAAGTTAGGGATATGAAAATAGATTTTGAAATACTTTTCAAGACAAAGTTTTCACAAAAACTTTTTCAAACAATTTTTCAAAGAATATCAACAATTTGAAGCAAATAATCATGGCATGCTAGAGATCAAACCATGCAACGAGAATCAAGAATATTTAGTTGATTCCTTAAACTACAAAACCTTGACTCATCGAGAGGTTTAGTGAAGATATCGGCTAGTTGTTTGTCGGTGCTCACATGACTTAGAGCGATATCTCCTTTGGCTTTGTGGTCTCTCAATAAGTGATGACGGATGTCTATATGTTTTGTGCGAGAATGGCTTACAGGGTTGTTTGCAAGCTTTATGGCACTTTCATTGTCACACAAAAGTGGAATATGGGTAAAGTGACCTCCGTAATCTTTTAAGGTTTGCTTCATCGAAAGTAGTTGAGCACAACAAGCGCCGGCTGCAACATACTCGGCCTCGGCGGTGGAAAGGGCTACTGAATTTTGCTTTTTAGAACTCCAAGACACTAGGAACCTACCAAGGAATTGACAAGTCCCCGATGTACTCTTTCTATCTACCTTGCAATCGGCATAATCGGAATCCGAATAGCTAAGTAGATCGAAAGTGGAGCCCTTAGGATACCACAAGCCAAGGTTAGGGGTATGCACTAGATATCTCAAGATTCTCTTTACGGCCATAAGATGACACTCTTTCGGGTTAGCTTGAAATCTAGCACACATGCACACACTAAGCATAATATTTGGCCTAGATGCACATAAGTAAAGAAGAGAGCCGATCATGGAGCGATATACCTTTTGGTCCACAGATTTCCCTTCTTCATTGAGGTCCATGTGTCCATTAGTAGGCATTGGAGTCTTGATGGGCTTTGCCTTGTCCATGTCAAACTTCTTTAGCATATCCCGTGTGTACTTGGTTTGACATATGAACGTCCCTTCCTTTGCTTGTTTGATTTGAAACCCGAGAAAGAACTTGAGCTCACCCATCATGGACATTTCAAACCTCTTTGTCATCACCCTACTAAACTTTTCACAAAAAGTTTCATTAGTACTCCCAAATATTATGTCATCGACATATATTTGGCACACAAAGATATGACCATCAACTTTTCTAATAAAGAGAGTAGCATCAACTTTGCCTATCTCAAAGCCTTGCTTGAGCAAGAAATCCTTAAGGCATTCATACCATGCTCTTGTTGCTTGCTTGAGTCCATAGAGTGCCTTACGGAGTTTGTAGACATGATTAGGACGCTTGGGATCCTCAAAACCCGGTGGTTGCTCAACATATACTTCTTCAGAGAGTGGTCCATTGAGAAATGCACTCTTGACATCCATTTGGTAGAGCTTGAAGTCATGATGGGTAGCGAAAGCGAGTAGAAATCGAATTGCTTCAAGTCTTGCTACCGGTGCGTATGTTTCTCCAAAGTCTAGTCCTTCAACTTGAGTGTACCCTTGAGCAACCAATCTTGCTTTGTTTCTAGTCACAACACCAAACTCATCTTGCTTGTTACGAAAGACCCATTTGGTGCCAATGATGTTCGTACTTGGTCTTTCCACCAACTCCCATACTTGATTTCTTTCAAAATTATTCAACTCCTCTTGCATAGATACCACCCAATCCGGATCCTCAAGATCTTGCTCTACCTTGGTTGGTTCAAGAGAGGAAACAAACAAGTAAAATGCGTAAAAATTCTTAAGACGAGATCGTGTTGTTACCCCTCTCCTTATGCTCCCAAGGATATTGTCAACGGGATGATCCCATTGTATAATTTGATGTACACGAGGATGTGATGGTCCAAGAGATTGGTTTAGAGGTTGGTCTTCATCGTCTTAATCATCTTGGGGCTCAGATGTACTTGCTTGAACATCCCCTTGCTGATTGACTTGCTGGTTCAGAGTGTCTTGTGGTGCTGAACTTCCAGACCCCGGAACCTCCAGAAAATTTCTCGGAGGTTGAGTTTCAGTGCCAGTTCCCGGAACCTCTGAGGATTTTCTTGGAACCTCCGAAGTCTGTACAGCTGCTGAACCAGTGACTTCAGGCCCTTCGAGTGGTGTTGAAGCTTGTACTTGGTTCTCGTCTTCCTCTTGTGCTTCAACTGGTCTAACATCACCTATGGCCAATTGCTTGATTGCTTCACAAGATGGCTTCTCATTACCTACAACATTTAAGTCAACTTGCTCCACTTGAGAGCCATTAGATTCATCAAAGGTCAAATCTACTGTGACTTCAATCCTCCCGGTGGTTAGATTGAAGACTCGATAAGCATGCTCATTTGGACCATAATCAAGAAAAAAATCCTTCGTCAACCTTTGGTGCAAACTTAGAGGTTCAGGGCCTTTTGTTTAGAATGAAACATTTGCACCCAAACACTCTAAAGTAAGACACCTTTGGATTTTTACCGGTGATAAGCTCATAGGAGGTCTTCTTGTGAAACTTGTGAAGGTAGAGGCGGTTGATGGCATGGCAAGCCGTGTTGATAGCTTCGACCCAAAAGATGTCTTGAGTCTTGTACTCGTCCAATATGGTTCTTGCCATCTCAATAAGAGTTCTATTATTCCTCTCAACCACCCCATTTTGTTGAGGGGTATAAGGAGCTGAAAATTCATGTTTGATGCCCTCTTCATCAAGAAACTCTTCAACATTGGTGTTCCGGAACTCCGAGCCATTGGCACTTCTTACTTTCTTGATTGGTAGCTCAAACTCCCTTTGTGCTCTCCTTATGAAGGTCTTCACCTTCCCTTGTACTTCACTCTTGTCAAACACAAAGAACACCCACGTGAAGCGAGAATAATCATCAACAATAACCAAGCCATATTTGTTACCGCCAATGCTTATGTAGGCCACTGGTCCAAATAGATCCATGTGAATGAGCTCCAGCGGGCTTGATGTAGTGAGGATGCTATTTGGTGGGTGAGGTGCTCCTACTTGCTTTCTGGCTTGGCAAGCTTTGCATATCCTATCTTTCTCAAAATGTACATTGGTTAGTCCAAGGATGTGTTCATCTTTCAAAAGTTTGGCCAAGTTCCTCATGCCAACATGAGCTAGTCGGCGATGCCATAGCCAACCCATGCTAGATTTTGCCACTAGACAAGTCTTGGGAGAAACTTTACTTTTGTTGAGATCAACTAGGTAAAGCCTCCCCCTCAAGCGACCCGTAAGGACAATAGAGGAATCCTCCCTTCTTATGATGGACACACCATTATCCGAGAAGTGGCAATCAAAACCAATCTCACTAAGTTGTGAGAAAGATAATAGATTGTAACCTAATGGATCAACATGAAGAACATTTGTAATTGAATAGTTTTGAGAAATAGGGATATCACCTACACCAATGACTTCTCCTTTTGTATCCCCTCCATAAGCAATGGTTTCTTTTGGTCCTTCTAAATGGAGATAGGATGAGAACATACTCTTTTCTCCGGTCACATGATGTGTACATCCACTATCAAGCACCCAACTTGATCCACCGAAGGAGTATGCCTACAAAACAATTTAGTTCCTTCTTTTAGGTCCCCAATTTGACTTGGGGCCTTCCACGTTAGCAACCAAAACCTTTAGAACCCATAGAGATCTTTTCACATATATGTTGGACTCATTTTCAACATACGTGGCAACAACTTTACCAAGATTGTTGCGTCTGAACACATAGCTAGGAGTAGCTAGGAGGTATGTCTCTAGATGCATGAGCCTTGTTCTTGTTGGGAGACAAATTTCTTCTAGGCATGATTGGATGATTCTGAACCTGCAAATAAGTGTTAGATGTCTTGGAACTATGCTGGTGCAGAACCTTTCCCTTCTTCTTTGTTCTGTTGTCACAGTTCCCAGAACCTCTGAGAATTTTCTCGGAACCTCCAGGCTTCCCAGTCTGTGCGGCTCGAGGCTTCCAGACTTCGGAACCTCCGGGCTTGGAGCTCGGAACCTCCGGGGTCTGGGTAAACAGAAACCCAGTGCTCTTGAATTCAAGGCACTCTTTTTCCTTGATAATCAATCTTTCGTTGGTCTTGCCACCTTCAACATATCCAAAACCTGGTTTCTCACTTTTCTCCATCATTTTCCTTTTGAAGAACTTTCCTTTCTTGTTTCCTTCACTCATGCATCCTCTAGCTATGATTGAGTTCAACCTAGCAATTTCTTTCTTCAAAGCTTCCATGTTAGCAAGGTTAGTGGCATAAGATTCAAGATCAATATTGTAGCATTTATCACAGCCCTTACTAGTAGAGGCACTAGGATCACCCTTTGTCTCCGAAGGATGTGAGGTGCTACTCCAAAGGAGACTATATTGCTCCTCAAGCTCTTCATTCCTCAACTTGAGAGCATCACATTGAGCTTGAGAGGCAGCAAGGTCTTCCTTGAGAGTAGCTATGACACTCTCCGCGTGGTTCACTTCCAAACGCGAAGCCTCAAACTCACTTCTTTCGGATCTAAGGGTGTCTTGGCACTTCTCTAGTTCTACGATCAACTTAGCCATAAAATCTCTAGATTGCTTATCCATGTCACTAACAAGTTGATTTGCTTCCTCATCACTAGACTCATCACTAGAGTCTATTTTCGACTCATCAGTAGGTGGAGAAGAGGGTTTTGAATTAATTTTTACCTTCTCACCCTTGGCCATAAAACAATGAATGGATGAACTCTCTTCATCATCGGTCAAGTTGTTGCACAACCTTGTAGTGGAGGGAAGTTTCTTGATAGCCACGGTAGCAACCTTCTTCCCTTCTTCATCACTAGAGTTTTCATCCCCGAGTTCTATTCATGACCAATGTGAGCCTCTCCACTATAGTTTCTTCTCTTGTAGTGTGGTTTTTGATCTTTCTTGTAATTCCCTTTGCCCTTGTCATTCTTGTTTTCCCTCTTCTCATTTGGGCAATCCGCAATAAAGTGCTCGGTACTCCCACAGTTGTAGCAAGTTCTCTTTTTCTTGTTGGGAAACCTCCTCTTAGCAAACTTGTAACCTTGCTTCTTCAAGCCTTTCTTGTATGTCTTCATGAACAAAGCCATGTCCCCAATCTCAACATGAGAACCTTCATCTTCATCTTCATCTTCACTTGAGTCACTTGTAGAACTCTCTACTTCCACTTTCTTGGATTTTGACTTGGAAGGCTTCGATGGAGTAGTGTTCTTGGATGAAGTAGAGGGCTTGCTTGACTTGTGGGAGTGGAGAGCAACCTCTTTGACCTTCAAGTTGTTCAACTTTGCTTCTAGCTCACCAATCTTCTTCCTATGTTGAATTTCCTTATCCATGAGCTCATGTGTAAGAATTCTCCCTAGAACATCATTTGGAGAGAACTCCTCAAATCTTTTCTTCTCTCTAATCAAGGTGACTAGAGTGGGATTTTTTGGAGCAAAGGCCTCCAACATCACCTTCACAACAAAGTGGTCATCCAACTCATCACCACCTAAACCTCTTATCTTCCCAACTATGACCATCAACCTATCAAACATCTCTTGTGGCCCTTCTCCATCAAAGATTGTGAACCTATTGAGTTCGGCCATTAGTATGTTGATCTTGGATTTCTTAACCTTGTCAGCACCCTCATGAGCAATGTGAAGTATGTCCCAAATTTCTTTGGCAATCTCAAGTCCACTAAAACAGTTGTACTCTTGGGCATTCAAGGCACTAAGAGTATACTTGTGGCTTGAGCATTTCTTCTAATATTGCAACGATCAAGTGGTGTGAGTTTTCTAAAGTCTTCGGGATCATCAAAACCTACACACACAATATTTCACAACTCCAAACTTAAATTGGTTAGATAAGCTTTCATCATATGTTTCCACTTAGCAAAGTTAGTCCCATCAAATTGGGGTAACTTGCCAACGGGTATGGTCACATCATCCTTGGATTTGGTATCCAAGGTGTCATAGTTACAGGATACGCTTCTATAGTCATCTTTTGCTTTGTGCTTCGACTTTGGCTTGATTGTTCGCTTGGGAATTCTTGTGCCATAGTACTCATCATCCCCATCTCCATTCTCACTAGATGAAGATGATGATGAGGATGATGTAGATGGTGATGGAGATGGTGAAGGTGTTCTCTTTCTTCTCTTCTTCTCCTCCTTCTTCTTTTTCTTATTCTTTTCTTGCATGCTGTCCTCTTTCTTCTGTTCTTCTTCTTTCTCTTTCTTATTTTCTTCTTCTTTCTCTTTCTTCTTGTCTTCTTTCTTGCTTTTCTTGCTATTTTCCTTCAGGGCCTTCTTTAGCTTGTCAAATTTTTCTTGAGCTGATGAATTTCCAACTTCCGAGGCATCTCCTTCAACCTCACTTGGTACATCTTCAAATTCCTCTTCTTCTTGTTTTTCATCTTCGCTTGCCATATCCTCACACGGTTAAGTGTTTGCAAGGATAACCTACTCTGATACCAATTGAAAGGATCGAGGCAATATGGCCTAGAGGGGGGTGAATAGGCCTGCACACAAATTTAAACTTTTTCTGTAGAAAGACTGTCAGAGTCTGAAACCTCTGAGATTATTTCCGGAACCTCCGAACGAGGCAGCCTCCGAGAATAAACTCAGAACTTTCGAGAACTGTTAGAACAAAGCAAATATAAAATAAGCTGCAGATTACTTGAAGAAAAACAGATCTACCAAATTCTAGGAGGAACTTAGGACCTAGCAAGATGATTTCTAAGCAAAGAACAAACTAGGAAGCTAACGCAACATAGATCGGAGGCAAACCCTAATAGATCTAGTCAAGAACAAGCATGAACAAGAACAAGCTAAAATATATAAACTGAGCACACACGAGACAAGGATTTATCCCGTGGTTCAGCTCGCCACAAAGGCTTGCCTACGTCCACGTTGTTGAGGAAGCCACAAAGGCTAAGGACCACAAAGGTCAACTCCTCTCTCACACCTATCACTTTGGGTAATAGGTGGAGGCTTTCCACTAGATTTACAAAGGGTAATACAAACACCTTGGAGCTTCCACAAATCGGGTTGGAGAGCTTCCAAGAACCTCTATCCGTCTAAGCAAGGCTCCAAGAGTAATAGATCCACCAAGCTTGCTAGGACTTCTCCAAGTGCTCAAAGTCAAAGGATGGATGGATTTGCTCACAATATCACTTGAAAACCTCACTTTCAATCAATGCTAGGCAAGGATTTGGAAGAGAGTAGGTTGGGAGTGAATGCTAGGTGAGAACAGCAAGCTAGAACGGTTTACTGTTCGGGGAGAAGAGAGAATAGCCGTTGGGGGACCAGGGGGTATAAACACCCTCAGATCCAGAACAGTAACGACTATATTTCAAAGTCGGAACCTCCAAGAAAAATCTCGGAACTTCTGAACTCTGAAACCTCTACTGACTGTAGCCCGTACGGTCGGAACCTCCGAGAATAAACTCGAAACCTCCGAACAAGAAAACATCAAGGACAAACAGCAGCAGGTCTCTCTCCTTAAGGAGTGGGTTAGGATTTAAGATAGGTATTCTATGAACACTTGAATCCATCCTAACTCACCATTAGTATCCCTCTTGATAGTATGGATTGCCCTATACTCAAATTCAAAAGATAAAATAAATAATAAAATAAATAAACTTCTCCAAAGAGCATAGGGATCCTTCTTTATGTAAATGAGGGGTCTCCTTTCATTCTTTTGCACCTGTAAAATATTCTCACTCTGCACAATAATCTCAAAGGCTCATTAGCTCTTTAATTGTGTGGTCAACATCACCAAAACCCTCATAGGGCTTGATTGCACTTACACAGAAAGACATCGTGGTGGCGCTGGCGCAGCTAAAGGAGGTCCTGCATCACGCGGAATATGGAGGAGACGCGAGCCGACGGGATTTTGAAGTTGGTTTTGACGTCCGCCGCTGCAGCCCCAGTGCGAATGGTCTTTTTTAGATAATATACGTATCTGTATTACTGGAGAAGGAAAGCGTACATAGCCGCGTACAAGTACAGACACGTACATAGAGGATACGGATACAGGTTTGCCAGCCAAACATCGAAAAGGGCCCTAGGAGAAACCAATCCAGATCCAGCCGGCCATCAACCACATCGCCCACAACCAGCACCGCACCTTTGATGAGAAAGGCTAGTAGCAACATCACTTGGAGAAGATGATGAGATGTTGGCCTCAAACTCCTGTGCATAGCTCTCCGACCTCGCCAATAGCGTAGGAGTAGCTCGCCACCGGGGCGAGGAAGAGGCCTGGAGCACTTATTCCACAGCGCCGTCGCCTCGCTGACGTCGCCTGGACACACATGCCGCAAGGGAGTGTCGTCCCCCCAGCTACACCTAGCGTCGCCGCTGAAGACTGACGGCGAGCAAAACCTAACCTAGGACAACACGACTATAAACCTCTACGCGGCAATTCCCCGACCCACATCCATCTCCGGTGCTGCTCTGACTGCCGGAGAGGGACGGGGCCGACGAAATCACCGCCGGAATCTCGCATCGCCTCCTTTTCGCCCCCAAGCGACTGTAGCAGGGGATGTGATCGGAAGGAACGAGAAGACTTTAAAGCACAAGTGGAATATGACATGATTTGACTTTTTTTTGTTTTTTATGCACGTGGTACTTTTTTATACATTTTCGTACGTGCTTAAACATTAAGTACGAACTTGATTCCAAATTTCCGATCCATCGGTCTATCGCAGTGCTAGATCCAACTTTATCTTATGCTAAACTAGCAAGTTAGCCCGCGCTAATAGCGCGGCTAGGTTTGATAAAGTATAATTTGAAAATGCTATGTTACCATAGTATATTTCATTATCTTTATATATGACCCATTATTCATCTTTTTTAAATCATTGACAATTTTACACTCAGTTTAGATGAGATATTGGTGCTCTGAATTCTAAATTGGTATTGATGCACTTAAATTTTGTTTGTTTGGGTGGTCTTGAATTGGTTGATGGAAATCCAATAGCGAATGACAATGGACGCTTGACTGCACCCTCGCATACATCGCAAGCTCTAGAGCTTTGTATTGGATTTAAATCGTAAATCACCCTCTCTGGCATCTCTCGGTCCCTCTATGAATCTCTCTCTCTCTCTCTCTCTCCCTCTCTCTCTCTCTCTCTCTCTCTCTCTCCGCCTCTTCCTTTTTTTATTTTTGTCGGGTGAATTATGCCTTTCTGATTCTGCGGGTTCTAATTCCGACTAAGGTGTTGACCTTGTGTACAGGTTCGATGATCCACCTAATCCAATGATGCTAACTCCTCTCAGCTAGTTCGTCGTACCTAGAAATGATGCCAGTTGATGGCGTAGGCGATCTTGTAGGTTCCTCTTGATCTAGGGATATGCTAGCGTAGCGGTGGCATAGGTCCCTTCATCCCTCCTCTCTCTTCGCTCTCTCTCTCTCTCTCTCTCTCTCTCTCTCTCTCTCTCTCTCTCTCTCTCTCTCTCTCTCTCTCTCTCTCTCTCTCCGCACCCTAACAACAACACCTCTTTCTCCCCTATGTTTGTCGTGCGAACTCTGCCTCTTTGAATCCACAGCTTCTAAGTCTGATTCAGACATTGTCTTTGTGTAGAGTTTTGGTGCTTCACCTCCCAGCGTGTTGATTCAACTCCTCTAAGCGAGCTCGTTGTACATCACTGTGATACCAGTTGTTGGCATATGCAACTTGAAAGTTCCTCTTGATCTAGGACTGGCTCGTGCAACAGTTGCACAGTTCCCTCCCCTCTCCTCTCCCTATCCACCCTGACAACACCTCTTTCTCGGTTTCTCCCCTAGTTTTTGGGGTGAACTATGCATCTCTAATTTCGCGGCTTCTAAGTCTGACTCAGGCGTTGACCTTATGTAGAATCTCAGTGCTCCACCTCCCAACACGTGGATCTAACTCCTCTCGGCGAATTCATCATACCAGGCGGTGACAGTTGTTGGCATAGGCAATCTTGAAGTTTCCTCTTGATATAAGGACATGTTCGTGTAGCGGTTGCATAGGTCTCTCTCTCCTACTTTTGTTGGGCAACTTTGCCACCCTGATTCCGTGACTTACGAGTCTTAGGCGTTGACATTGTGTAGAGTCTCGGTGCTCCACCTTCCAGCGTGAGGATCCAACACCTCTCGGCAAGCTCGTCGTACCTCGCGGTGATGCTAGTTGCTAACTCCGATCCTCTTGTGCATCGGGTGTTGTTGGCCTGATTACAAACAACTGATAATTAGATTTGACTATTTATCATTTTCTACCAAAATATGTTATGTTATATTAGTTATTTCAAATTTGGATATTGACTAACCATATTGTAAATGAGATGTTTATTAAAGAAACATCCCAATATAGACTCGTAAAATCACAACATACCATCAAACGCATGACACATGCACATTGTACCGTACTTATAATTGTGTCAACTAACTCTCCCCATTTTCAACATTAACCAAAAGAAATTGGCTATAGGATCAATATGTGTGCTCATTCAGATTATGGGGTCTATAATTTTTTATCACTCTAAGTGCACATTGGATGAATGACCTTGAGAACATTATTCTCACATTAATTAGCATGGTTCCCAAAGGTAGAGAAGGAATTAAAGGACATATCAAACACTTACAATTGATTTGTGATGGTCAAGCACATTATTCGTAAACACAATATTAACTTTCCTTATTTTTATAACAAATTTAGTTGTTTCTAATTGTATTTGGTATGGACTCTTTTATTTAGCTATTTCCGTTTTTACTACTCGTATTGGATACAAACTCTTTCAGTTAATCTCAAACGTTAGATCTTCATAAAATCCGACGGTATAAACTCTTCTCTTTTTAGATTAACGTGGGAATTTCTAAACCCTCTAGGCGAACGTGGTGACTTCTTTTAACACTGTAGTATTAAGTAATAAAGATTTGACCTTTTTCCTTTTGATTTTTTCACCACCCTCTATTTTTTCCTCCTCCCATGCACGTACAGCAGCATCGTGCCAGAGTCAATGATACAAGCATATTTCTTAATATCTTTTAGATGGAAATATTTGGTGCAAATCTTTTGGATGGAATACTTGTTGCAAGGATCGGACTTCAAAGTCTATTCAATTTAATATGTGCCATTAGAATAGGGGTGCAATGATATTTTTATTTATTTTTAAAATCCACAGTCTTCTCTTTTTACTACTCATATTGGATACAAACACTTTCAGTTAATCTCAACGGTTTGGTCTTCATAAAATCCAACGGTATAAACTCTTCTCTTTTTAGATTAATGTGAGAATTTCTAGACCCTCTTGACGGACGTGGTGGCTTCTTTAACACTGTAGTATTAAGGTAATAAAGATTTAACTTTTTTTCCTTTTGATTTTTTCACCACCCTCTATTTTTTTCCTCCTCCCATGCACCGATGCACGTACAACAGCATCGTGCCAGAGTCAATGATACAAGCATATTTTTTTTAATATCTTAAAGATGGAAATATTTGGTGCAAATATTTTAGATGGAATACTTGTTGCATGGACCGGACTTCAAAATCTATTCAATTTAATATGTGCCATTAGAATAGGGGTGCAATGATATTTTTATTTATTTTTAAAATCTATAGTCTTCTCTTTTTACTACTCGTATTGGATACAAACTCTTTCAGATACAAACTCTTTCAGTTAATCTCAACCATTAGATCTTCATAAAATCCGACGGTATAAACTCTTCTCTTTTTAGATTAACATGAGAATTTCCATACCCTTTTGACGGACGTGGTGGCTTCTTTTAACACTCAAGTATAAAGATAATAGATAGATTGCTTATTCTACTTACATTAGTTAGAGAACCCTATGTCACGTTTATTCTACTTTATCTTAGCCTAATTTGGATCTGCATTTGTTTTTCGGTGAAAGAATATACAATGTTTTGTTCAAACATTAACTCAAATATAAGAGCATCTCTAACAATAGTTTGGCAAAGGACTTCAATTTTTTGCAATTTGGAAAAAACTAGCCTCCAACACGTAAACATACACGCGCGTACTTGACTTGGCATCGGCGTTTCTCACGTAGTGGAGACAAGTAGGACGGTGGAAAAAGAAATAAAGAATAATAAGGGTTTTTATGCAAGTTTTTAAGATGTGTAAGGATATAAACATAATTTTGTTTCTCTCTCTGGTTTGTATGTTAAAGAAACTCCAAGAGCCTCTCTACAAATCACTAGCTAAAATCTTGATTTGACTAATATGTCAAATGAAATAGCTAGCAAAAAGTTGATGAAATCCAACAGACTAGTTAAAATCAACTCTCCATATGCTCCACCGCTAGTGGGTCCTGCCTGCCATACTCATGTACGAGGGGATAGCTAGCGGGACTGCCTAGCCAAAGATGGCAAGCGAAGCCCCCGGTTTAGCTAGTGGAGGATAGCGAGGGCAAGTTTAGCTATTCTATTGGATTGAATTTTTCGACATATTTTCTATTTTTTAAGCTAGTTAAGCCAAGATAGTAGTTTTTTGGAGTTGCTCTTAGATCTGAGTTTGGCAAGTGTCCCAAACTGTTAAAAATGAGCTCTTTTGTACTTGTCATATTTTTTTAGAAGTTAATAAAACACAAGATTTGACCAGTAAAATTTAGTAAACTTTTGAAGATGCTAATATTCCAACTTTTCTAAGCACACAGTCAAATATGTAGTTCCGACTTTCAAGCAAACAAATAAAAAAAGATTCGCACAATTTTCGGGAGGCAAAGGAGAGCAACTCAAAGCATTCAATCGGAAACAAACAAGTTGTATCGATGAGTCCAAAGTATTTCACTACAAGGACCTAAGGACGATCCACATTTTTTTTAACTGTCAGGTATTAACTTGTACCGTTGTAAAAAGAGAATTGCCTGCTGAGCACATATCGTCGGTCATCTCCCGTCGTTCACTCTTTGCTGGGCATTCTCTTTTGCTAAGGTATACCAATATAATTGTTTCTAATTTATAAGAATAAAAAATAATTTAATTTCTGTGAGCTCCTTGTTTAACGTATTCATTCTGTTCTAAATTGTAAGCCGTATTGGCATTTCTTAGTTCATATCTTTTGATACATATATACCTAGATATATACAATATGTGTAGATACATATAAGAAATATACATTTAGAAAAGCTTAAATGACCTACAATTTGGAATATATGATTAGAGAAAATAATAAATTGGGTGCATTGTAGTGATAAAGAAAATTTTATTTCTAGAAGAAATTTTGAAATGTTTCTTTGTATTTCTCCTGAGGTGAGCATCATGGGAAACATTATGCCTAACTTGCCCCCAGATTGAATTAAGCGCACCAAACGGAGCTTCCGGGACCTAACTTGCCAGTGTGGACTTGGACCTAGTCCATTGTTATTGTCTCACATTGTATAGTCAATAGTATATTCTTGCAACCACCACCACCACCACCCACCTCACTTTGAAATTTGGTTCCACTTTAGTGTTAAATATTTCCACCCATCATTAAAATTTACATTATTTCTAAATTTCAAAGACCTATGAACTCAAAGCATCAATTGCACAGCTAGAAGCAAGCTCCCACTCAACCGTGGCTATTCGCCATTCGACACGACACAACACAAACCACCACGAAGTCAGGCGCCACCAAAGTCACTAACCCTACGTGCGCTAGGCTAGGAGGGTGAGACTCACCATGGCCGCGGCGACCACCGGTGCAAGCGACACGTCACCATCGACGACGAAGCGGATGTCACCGGCGTGCAGGGGAGAGCTGCCGCCGCCGCAGCAGCCGCAACAGCAGGTCGTGCTGTTCGCGAGCCCGGGCGCGGGCCACCTCATCCCGCTGGTGGAGCTCGCGCGGCGGCTCGTCGTAGACCACGGCCTCGCGATCACCGTGGTCACGCTCACCGGCATGTCCAACCCGGCAACCGACGCCGCCGTGCTGTCCTCGCTGCCAGCCTCAGCCACGACCGCGCTTCTCCCTGCCGTTTCCCTCGGCGACCTCCCGCCTGACATCGGCTTCGGCACCCTCATGTTCGAGCTCGTCCGCCGCTCGCTCCCACATCTCCGCGCGTTCATGGAGGGCCTCAGCGGCTGCCCGGTGACCGCGCTCGTATGCGACTTCTTTGGGACTGCGGCTCTGCCGGTCGCCGCCGAGCTTGGCGTGCAAGGGTACGTCTTCTTCCCCAACAGCTTCGCACTGATCTCCATCATGCGCCGCATCGTGGAGCTCCACGGCGACACCGCCGCCGGCGAGTACCGCGACCTCCCGGACCCGCTCCCGCTCCCCGGCGGCCCTGCTCTGCGCCACGCCGACCTCCCCGACGGGTTCCGGGACCGGACGGGCCCGGTCTATGCGTACCTCGTCGAGGAGGCGCGGAGATACGGCCGCGCCAATGGCTTCCTTGTGAACAGCTTCGAGGAGCTGGAGATCGCCATGGCGGAGACGTTCAAGCGGGACGCTGAGAACGGCGCGTTCCCGCCGGTGTACCCTGTGGGGCCCTTCGTCCGGTCGAGCACCGGCGAAGAGACCGATGAATCGGCGTGCTTGGAGTGGCTGGATCGCCAGCCGGAGGACTCGGTGGTGTACGTCTCCTTCGGCACCGGGGGCGCGCTGTCCGTGGAGCAGACGGTCGAGCTCGCCGCCGGGCTGGAGGCGAGTGGCCACAAGTTTCTCTGGGTCGTGCGCATGCCCAGCCTCGATGGCAACCCCTGCGCGTTGGGGACGGTACCCGGCGACAAGGACGACCCGCTGGCGTGGCTCCCCGAGGGGTTCCTTGAGAGGACGAGGGACCAGGGCCTCGCCGTCGCGGCGTGGGCGCCGCAGGTGCGCGTGCTCTCCCACCGGGCGACGGCGGCGTTCGTGTCCCACTGCGGGTGGAACTCGACGCTGGAGAGCGTGGCGGCCGGCGTGCCGATGGTCGCGTGGCCGCTGTACGCGGAGCAGAAAACGAACGCGGCCATCCTGACGGAGGTGACCGGCGTGGCGCTGCGGCCGGCAGCGGTGCGCGGCGACGGCTTGGTGCCGCGTCAGGAGATCGCGGCGGCGGTGAGGGAGCTCGTGAAAGGGGAGAAGGGAAGCGCCGTGCGCCTCCGGGCGAGAGAGCTGAGTGAGGCTGCGGCGCGGGCGTGGTCGCCGGAAGGGTCGTCCCGGCGGGCGCTGGGGGAAGTCGCTGGCAGGTGGAAGACGGCGCTTGTCAGTGCGAATGGAGCGATTGAATGATTCGTGTTCTTTCTCCGTGATCAAGGTGATGTGTCTGGATGGATTAGTCCTGTTACTTCCGTGAATTAGATGAGATAAAACAAAGTTCTGTCAATCCAAGGAGATTGGGTTTAACTTTTGTCTAGACACTCTTCTCTTCCAGCATTTTTTAGTTTCGTTGATAGCATTCGATGATTCAATGGGTGTGGTAATTACTGGACTGTATCAGAATTTCTGGCTTAATATTTCAAAAACTGTCGAAGGGGTAGGAAAAAGAAAGCCCTCCACTTCTGAAAGGAAACAAAGAATTTCTTTGTTGTTCCCGTGCTATAAAGTCTTCGTCGCATCTACTCCCTCCATTTCGTTTTGATTTTTATTGATACAATTTTATGTATTACTTTTTTAGATATAAATACATATCTATGTGCATAATAAGAAGGAATGCGCTTAGAAAAGTCAAAACAACTAGTAATTCGGAATGGAGAAAGAGTATACTCCCTCCGTATTGGTATTAGAAGACGTTTAGGACAAGGTTTAAGTCAAACATTAGGATTATAAATCATGAATAGTTTTTAAGTTATTTAGTTTGAAAATTTGAAAATTGTATCAATAGATTAGTCTTGAGAAATACTTTCATAAAAGTATAAATATATCATTTTTAAATAAAATCTTTTTATAAAAAACAAGTCAAAGTTGTGTTTTGAAGACCGTGCCACAGTAAAAAAAACGTCTTCTAATACCAATATAGAGGGAGTACATTCACTTAATGAACTTATTAGAAATGTATATAAGTATAACATGGGCTATAATAAAAGTCGTCAGAACCAGCATTTAGAGAGTATTCATTAACTTATTGAACTTATTGGATATGTACAACATGGGCTAACTATAGTAGATTTCTCTGGAAATAGCATTTAGTCAGAACGGAAAGGTTTGAGGTTTGATAAAACTGAACAAAGCACAAAATTCGAAAAAAAAAGTAATCTTTGTGAAAGAAAAGATCTTGAATTTCAGGGCATTATATTAAAGTAGTTGTGAAAAGTTTGTTTATTGTACATGTTGCTAATTTACATCCTCAATGATATCACAATGATGTGAAACGGGAAAAGAAAATTCATGTATAGGCTGGATGAATTTTGTGGCTAAAACGGCTATACAGACTAGACGCAAAATCTCAGCATAGGGTATACTCGCAATCAAGAAGACGGGTCAGGATCTCTTGGCAGCTTGGACGCCTCTCTGGTTCTGCCCAGCAATCTGTTAAACAAGGATGTAGCATGAGTAGGTCAACACTAGGTGCCGGAATGGAATTCTGGAAAATCAGTGTACTTGCAATGGTCACATAAAGTTCTTCAGTTTTTAGAACATGTTGGTGACATACAATTCAAAATTGTGACTTGATAGATGAATGTCTGAACTCTAGGCTGCTGATAATGCACACGTCTGTTCGTAAATGTATGATATTTTAGACATCAACATGGCCCCCAACAAACAAATTGATCACCTATTTTTGTATGAAAATGATTTGGAAAATTACTATATTATATGAAGATGTTCTTCACACGAATTCAAAGGCTGTGTCCATCTGAACAATTCAAATAGTTTTTGTTTTTGTTAAATCCACGGTCAAAGTTAAAAGGTGCTAATGCCCGCGCACACATTCTAGCACGTGATGCATTTCTCGAAAATAGATTTCATAAAATAAATTCACCTTCACCAATCTCTAGAGAGTGAATTTCTCATAGATAATGCTTAAAAAATGCAACATATATCATGCAGGACCACTATAATCTATTATTTCACGAAGGGGCCTATAGCCTATTAGTTGCAAAGTCTTAGTAGCACCCCAGGTCCTGGGTTCAAATCCCCGTGAGAGTGAATTTCCCTTGGTCGACATGGGTGAAACTTGACCTGTGGTGGGCAGGTCCTCTTGTAAGGGGCTAGTCATGTGGGTTGGGCTTCAAAGCACATGTCAAGACTTCAAGAGATTGCTAAAATATTCTTCCCATAAATCATCTATTGGGTCTCTTTCAGCATGTTCGTTTGGCTGGTGACTAGTGTTGATTTATACTGAGAGAAAAAGTACTGCTGACTGGTTGCTGGTAGCTGATTTGTTCTGAGAGAAAAGTACTACTGGCTGGTGGCTAATAAGCCAAGCGAACAGGGCGCATATCAGCTCACAGCAAGCTCCTAATAATAAACTCCCCAATATTTCACAACTAACCACATCAGCATGTGTAGAGCTAATTCTATAGCTTTGTCCGTCCAGTTTCTATATTTTTAAAAAAGTTCCGGATTCTTTGTAGGATGACAGTTGACAACGCAAGCTGCTCTATCCATCCACAAGTGCTGTAGGAATTGGCCAGCTCTAGCTAGAGATCTCCAGGGTTAACCAAACCAGTGGGAACCGGTCCGAAAACTGTGGGAACCGATCGGACCGGTTCCGGTCGGTTTCCAACCGGTCCAAATTAAAAAAATGAAAATCTCAAAAATACTTCAAGGTGTGTAGAATCTAATGGTGTCAAAAATTTTCAAACATTCGTTCATTTAGTGTACTTTGCGGGCATTAGAAATTCAACTAAAAAAGAAAAAGAAGAAAAAAACTAATGCCCACAAAAAATACTAAATGCACTAATATTTGAAATTTTTTGACACCATTAGGTTCTATGCACCTTGCAATATTTTTAGAAAATTTTCCTTTATTTTTCAACTTTTTAATTCAAATTTGAAAACACGTCAAATTCTCCTTTAATTCGTATTTTTTGTTCAATGCTAGTTCCCGGACCGGTATACCGGTGAACCAGTCAGTATACCGGACCAAACTGAGTGAACTACTGATTTTGATTTGGAATTTGAATTCATTCGGTTTTGAACGGTTCCCGGTTGAACCGGTCCGGTATATCGGTACCGGACCGCGGCAGTTCAGCCTGTCCGGTCGGGAAGAAAACCCTGGAGATCTCCATCCATTCAATTCACAGCTCTCTCTGTCCATGGCCGAGCTGACGCCACACCCACCCAACCAACTGCGGCTTGCTCTCCAATTCTCGATTCAGCAGCAACGCAAGCAAGCAACGTGCTTCGTGTTCTGGCCGCTGCACGTGGCGTAGTGCCACACGAGGTGCTCGAGGCTCCGGCACACACCATCCTAGCACGACGAGGCTTTCGCGTACGCTTCGTTGGCGCTGTCGGCGGCAAAGATGCGGCTCGTGCCGCTGAGCTGCCGATCTAGGAGGTCACCTCCGCTAATGAGGCACGCTCGCCAAGGAGATCCCGCTCACCACCAGCGACCTCTTTCCTCTTCTAGACACCCTCAGGGTTCCTGCAGCTCAAGCTCTCCTACATCGGAGTCCACACGACGCAAGAGAGGGCACCCGAGGCCACTGACGCGGAGATCAACTCATCCGCACCTTCCAGGAGAGCCCCGCAAACTCACCCGGCACCCCGTCAGAAGCCAAGATCAAAGCTCCCCGCCTTGGATTTGGACAACGGCAGCAACGAGAAGAGCAGCCTTGCCGGAACCGCCAAAAGGAAGCTCGCATGAATTAGTGTGCGCCAGAAAATCAGGCGGGAAAGGATGCTAGGGGCTGATTGGGGGAGTATGCTGCTCGCGAAAATATGGGGGGCAACGGAATCCAGATTTGCATCGCCCAATTTTTTGGGAAGGTTTACAAAAGTTGTTGGTCTTTTTTTGTTTGTCCCCAAAATCTGATTTTCAGGTTGTTTTTAACAATCTCTTGGAGTTGCTCTAACCACTGGGGGCGGCATCCCCATGACCCCATGTGTATAAGGGGGTCAGCCTTCGTGACTTTTCTTGGCTAGGCTCCAGTTGACCTCTTCTTAATGTAATACCATGGGGCAGTCTTTCCCCAGCGGCGAGTATTGTTAAATGTACTATTTCGAATTTGGAAAGTCGGAATCTAGGCAAACCACAATAGAAATTCCGAATTGATGCCAAACTTTCATAGAAGGAAGACAAACCATACCTGCTATCAAGCTTCCAAGAGGTCCATCAGGTATTTCCAGTCTGGCCCCATCATTCGCGACAGAGTAAACGATCTAAAATGCAGATCAGGAGACAGCATATTCTACGTGAGTTGGTTGAATTTAATCTTATTTTTTTAAAAAAAAATACAAGGCTTGAAAAATTATGGTGCCTACCTGAACAGGAGGTATTCCTTCCCAAGGTCTACTAAGAGTGCAAAGCTCCCACATGATAACACCAAAGCTGAAGATGTCACATTTTTCTGTGAATGGTTCATTGCGAATGAGCTCAGGAGCCATCCACTCTGGAGTCCCCGCAGATGAGTTGTCATCCATTGAGGAGTCAGACATTATTCGAGAGAGCCCAAAATCACATATCTTGACTGTCCAGTATTTGTTAACAAGGCAATTTGCACTCTTGAGATCACGGTGAACAATCTTTAGTCGGTGCATGCACATGAGGCCCCTTGTACAACACGGAAATAAAGAACATAAAGTAAGGATATAGCAAGGGTTGAACCATCTGAAAAACTACTTGTACATGGATTGAACAATCCAGATAACCAGAGGCGTTGAGCATGCTCACCTACAGATATCACGGAGCATCTTTAACCTTCTCTTCCAATGGAGCTTAATTTTAAGCGTTTTTGAATGAATCAAACTGTACAAAGAACCCAATTCCATGTACTCAGTGACCAGGGATAGGTGAGGAGGCTGCATACATGCACCAAGGAAAAGTATGACTGCAGTACAAAGAAACATAAACATATTTAGCATACTCTACAGAATGTAACATAAGTTCTTTTTTATGAAATAGGAACCAGCAATCCTGGAAAGGTTGTAACCAAAATTAACAAATTGAATTTGAAACTTGTGTAAGTTCAGTGTTGAGGCAGTACCATTGGGATGTCGAAGTCGGCTGAAACAAAACGAGAAATTATTAAGAGGACAATATTTTGACACCTCCTATAAAAAAAGTCATGGACTAAGATATAGGTATAACCTAAGTATTGAGATCTCATTGCAGAAATCTTTCATATTCTCTGTTGTCAAATCTTGCTCCAGGAATACTTTTATAGCTACGTCTGTTCCATTCCAGAGGCCACGGAAGACCTCTCCAAAGAACCCTGAATAATGCAGATGAGTTAGTACCTCAGAATCAGGTGCCACATAAAGCTAACACATAATCTATAACTTTAGATTTATTATGATTTTCTCGATACTTCTCATGATGCACCTACCTTTAAGAGAGTTCAGATGATGCAGTGTGTCCAAAATATAGCAAAGGTTAGAAAACATGAAAGAACACTTACCTACTCCAACACGAATGCCAACAGTAATCTCTGAAAACTCAATACCCCATTCCTCATATGGCAATAAGGGTTTGTTCAGAAATGGTGAAGATTGCAACACCTTATTCCAAGTTGACATCAGATCAGCTTTTGTAAAGTCAGATGGACCGCTGAGGTCAGAGGCAAGGATCCTTGACCTATGGGGTGATGACGGTAGTGACACTGCTTTCTGACTATTAATTTGTCTTCTCAAACCCTCTAGTGCGCTTGGTCGTCTTATAGATACTTCATCATCATTGGAGTCACCAGCAGTTTCCTATATAAAGTATGGGCCATCACAACAATTAAACCAAAACTATGTAATTCCGACTTCCAATTGATTTTGGGTTTACTGAATAAAAGAGTGTATACCATGTTCTAGTATAGGTAGTAGATCAAGAAAACTTTATTGAAAATCAAAATAAGACATGTCAATAAACTAGAAGGGCAGCAAAGAAATGTAACAAGCATATATGAAGGTGTTCAAAAGGAACAAGTGTGACCTTAAAGCATCACAGAAGCGTATACATGGTTATATGCAAACCAAAAGAAAGCAAACACAAATTAAATGCAGATGCACTTGCGAAATGCAATTCTCAGAGGGATGCCAAATTCTGGTCTAGTTTGTGGTTGTTTCAATGCTGGTCTATGTGGCCATTAAGGCAGTCAACAAGCTAACCGAGGATTGCTCTTGAGGAGGGAGAGAAAGGTGGTCACTGTCTCGTGGTGTGGACCAAAGTGCATCTGCCCAAACAGCTGGGGGGTTAGGGATCACAAATTTGCAAAATATTGGTTGGGCTCTCTAGGATTTAATCAGTGAGATGGTGTTGCAGACTGATGTAACTGATACCCATGTTTGGCTTTTCTCCTCAAATAGGTAATATTCTGCCAGTTTAGCTTATGAAAGCCTCTTACAAGGAAAGATTGTTTTTCGCGCTTGGGCCAGGGGCTCCAGGAAAATGTAAATTTTTCTTGTGGCTGATAATACACAACAGGTGCTGAGCAGCAGACAGACTTGCTAGAAGGAGGCTCCCTCACCCAGATTGCAGTCCTCAGTGTGGTCAAGAAGAAGAAATCATTAATCACCTCCTAGCATGTGTATTTGCTAGATAAATCTGGTTTAAGCTTATCAAAGTGTCAGCCAGCAGGCACTAGCTCTGTAGATTGGGGAGGTCTTCTTTGATGATTGGTGGGAAAGAGCAGTTTGCGGAGCACAAGAACAACTACATACAGGCCTCAATTTTACAATTACAAAATAATTAACTTGAAATAAGGATGCAGCACAACAAGTTCTTTGATACTTTTATAACACCAGTATTCTGAACATCTGCAAGATTAATTTGAGAAGTTTCTAAAATTTGTATGTTGGAACTTGGTAAAATAACAATGTTATAGAAGCATTTAGAAAATGAATCATTCTGAACTTGGAGACATAGAAATGCCCTGGGATAGCAATATACTTGAGATAGTAACATACGTGTTTATGTGAATCATTTGAAGGTCCAAGACTACCATCATTCTGCCCCCTTGAAAGGCGATTTCGTCTCATGCTTTCACTCATTGCTCGAACAGCTCTGGGAACAAGCAAAACATACTTCTATATCAGACATCACAGGACAGATAATGTCCCCAAAAGAACAAAAAAAAAACTTGCTAACTAGCTATTGGCCAATTAGCCAAAGCAATAAGACGCATGTTGGAACCGTATCTGAGGAAGTAGCTATGCGAGACTGGTGGCCGGGGCTTGGGATCCCGGCGGCGCGGCTGGCGAGACGCCGTGCTGCCGCCGGCGTCTCGAGGGAACAGGAAGGCGGGAGAGATGAAGTAAATCTCCAGCTTGTTTATTCCTCTCTAGCAGTTCAGCCTTTATAGGCTTTACAAAGCAAATCCTAAACAACCCTATCTCTATCTTAACAGATGCAAACCAATCTAATCAACTAACTAATCAACTATCTAATTTTGCTGGAGAAGTCTGTTGGCGGCATGGCAGCCCTGCAGGTCCTAGCCGCCACTTTTCCTCCTCCTTTGATACACCTTGCCTACCATAACATCTCTCCCCCCCTCGGCAAACAGCTCGTCCTCGAGCTGGAAGCCAGGATGAGCAGCACGGAAGGAGTCGACGGGTTCCCACGTAGCCTCGGCCGGCGGCATGCCCTCCCACTGGACGAGGACGTGCCACACACCACGGCGCAGGCTGGCGCGCAGCACGCGCTCAGGCAGAGGAAGTAGGCGACCGTGTTGGAGTGGGGGCAGTGACGGTGTCGCTGTAGGCGGGTCGCCGTGGAACGGTTTGAGAACACCCACATGAAAGACATCATGAATTCGGGCATCAGCCGGAAGGCGCAAGCGGTAGGCGACCTCGCCCACGCGCTCGAGAACTTGGAAGGGACCAGCGTAACGTGGTCCAAGCTTGCCGCGAGCGCCCGGCACTAGGGACTGGGCTGGCCTGTTGAGCATGCGGAGCCAGACCCAATCCCCAACCGCGAACTCGCGTGGTCGGTGGCCGGCGTCGTAGTAGCGGCGGGCGTACTCCTGTGCTTGCAGCAGTCTGGTGCGCACCTCGTTGAGGAAGGTGTCGCGGTCGGTGAGCAGGGCATCCACGGCTTGGAGCTGAGCAGACCCCGGCTGGTAGGGAAGCAGAGGCGGCGGCGAGCGACCGTAGACGACCTGGAACGGTGTAGTACGGAGAGCGGAGTGGAACGCCGTGTTGTAACAATACTCGGCCCAGGGCAGCCAGTCGAGCCAAGCACGGGGGCGATCTCCAGTGATGCAGCGTAGGTACATGGCAATCGACTTGTTGACGGCTTCGGACTGCCCATCCGTCTGCGGGTGGAACGCAGTGCTCATCCGTAGCTTGACGCCGGCGAACTTGAAAAGCTCCCGCCAGATGTTGCTTGTGAAGACCGGGTCACGGTCACTGACGATGGACTCGGGAAACCCGTGGAGACGGACGATGTCCATGAAGAACGCGCGCGCGACGGAAGACGCCGTGTAGGGATGGCCCAACGGAATGAAGTGCGCGTACTTAGAGAACCTGTCCACCACGAGTGAGAATTACACTCTTACCATGCACCTTTGGTAACGCCTCGACGAAATCCATCGAAATATCCGCCCATACACGGGACGGCACCGGCAGGGGCTGAAGGAGGCCGGCCGGCTGCAAGGTCTCTGTTTTGTTCCGTTGACATGTGGTGCGGGCCTTGACGAACTCACGGACAAGCCGCCCGGTCGTGCTCGACGTAGAAATCAGCGCGGAGGCGCTGTAGGGTCTTCTGACTCCCCTCATGGCCGGCCGTGTGCGCCATGTGTAGGGCGGTCTGGAGGTGCGCTGATGTCGGCTGGAGGAAGACCTTGCCGCGGTGGCGAATAAGGCCATCGGTGACGCTCCATGGATCGCCGCGTTCCCCTTGGTGATGGCCTCGCGCAGCGCCGTGAGGGCGGCTGTCTCCTCAATTTCACGGCGGATGTCGTCGTAGAACTGGAAGGAGGGGGCGGACAGGGCGCTGATGGACTCCTCACCATCCCGCCGGGACAGAGCGTCGGCGGCTGTGTTCAGGCGGCCGGGGCGGTACTCCACACGAAAGTCGTATCCAAAGAGCTTGCTGATCCAATTGTGCTGAGGAATAGTAGACAGGCGCTGGTCCAACATAAATTTTAAGGAGTAGTGATCCGTGTGTACCACAAACGGCCTGCCCCAAAGATATGGGCTTGCACCAGGCCAATTAGCTCCCGTCCATATGCTGCGATCTTGAGGTGGCGAGGAGCGAACTGGCGGCTGAAATAAGCAATTGGTTTGTCGCCCTGATGTAGCACAGCCCCAAATCCCGAGCCCGAGGCATCACAATCCACCACAAAGTCCTTGGTGAAATCTGGAAGATGTAGAACGGGCGCTGTCGTGAGTGCTTGCTTCAGGGCGTCGAACGCGGCGCTCGCGGCGTCGGACCACAGGAACGCATCCTTTTTAAGTAGCTGGGTGAGGGGGCCGGCGATGGTGCCAAAATCCTTGATGAAACGCCTGTAGTAGCCGGCCAAGCCTAGGAAACCCCGAAGGCCGCGAGCGGAGCGTGGCTGCGGCCAGGATGACACCGCCTCAATCTTGTCGCGATCCATGGCCACTCCATCGGCTGAAATGACGTGGCCGAGGTAAGCGACCGTCTTGGTAGCGAAGGCGCACTTGGACTGCTTGACGTGGAGTGCATGCGCGCGTAGAACGTCCAGGACCGCACGTAGGTGCCGAAGATGTCTTGTCCGGGAGCCGCTATAGACGAGAATGTCGTCGAAGAACACCAAGACGCGCCGACGTAGGAAGGGTCAAGCACCGGTTCATCGGGGCTTGGAATGTTGATGGCGCATTAGATAGGCCAAATGGCATGACCAGAAACTCGAAGTGCCCATGATGTGTGCGGAACGCCGTTTTTTCGATGTCATCCGGGTGAACACGAACCTGGTGATAGCCGGACTTGAGATCAAGCTTGGTGAAAAACCGAGCGCCATGAAGTTCATCGAGTAGTTCTTCGACCACCGGTATCGGAAATTTGTCTTTGACGGTGCACTCATTTAGGGCCCTGTAGTCGACGCAGAACCTCCAGGAATCATCGGGCTTCCGAACCAGAAGCACGGGTGCGGAGAACGGGGAGGTACTGGGGCGGATGATGCCCTGTGACAGCATGGCGGTGCACTGTGCTTCAAGCTCATCTTTTTGAAGCTGGGGATACCGGTAGGGTCGTACAGCCACCGGCCCGCTGTTGGGTTTCAAATGGATCCTGTGGTCGCATGGCCGCGCCGGTGGCAGGCCTGACGGTGCGGCGAACACATCGGCGAAGGACTGAAGGAGCCGCGCTAGCAGGGCCGGCTCATCGTGACGCATGGTGTGTAGGCGTCCCGTCGGAGGGATATCGCTGCGAGCGGAACCGAGGCCCTTCCACAGCACGCGCCGGCCGTGGTGCCAAAACGCCATGCACAGATCCTCAAAGTCCCACAGGATAGGGCCCAGCGTGCGTAAGAAGGAGACCCCCAGCACCATATCATAGCAGTCCAGGGGAATGGCGAAGCAGTCGATCAGGAACTCCTCTTGGCCAATGCGGATCGCGACGTCGCGGGCCAGGCCACGGCAGGCCACCTTGTCGCCGTTCGCGACCCGAACATACGCGCCGTCCCCGCTCTGAAAGCGCAGGCGTGCGGCGCGCCCGGCAGAAGCGCTGATGAAGTTCGTTGTTGAGCCGGAGTCGAGGAGGGCCGTGAACTCCTGGGTGCCCATGGCGACGCGCACCTGCATGGTGTCTTCGCCCCGGATGCCAGTGATGGCATTGAGGGAGATGAGTGGCTCGTCGTCGTGCGCGTCCGGCGGTGCATCCAGGAGGTTGGGGATATCGTCCTCCGGGTCGGCGACCTCCAGATAGAACAGGCGCGGACACTTGTGGCCACGGACGTACTGCTCATCGCAGTTGTAGCACAGTCCTTGGCGGCGGCGTTCTGTCATCTCTGCCGGCGAAAGGCGTCGGAACGTGCGCAGAGGCCCGGACGGCGGGGTCGAGGCTTGCGGCGCGACGGCTGGAACCGCAGTAGAGAGGCGGGGCGCCGGCGGCGGCGGGGGGCGCGGCGGAGGACGCGACGGCCGGGCGTCGTGTGGTGGGCGAAGGCGGTGGCGCGGCGCTCGTACGCGCGTGCCAACGCCATTGCGCGCTGCAGGTCTTGGGGCGCCTGGAGCTCCACGTCAATGCGGATAGAGGTCCGGCGGCCGCCGGAGAACAAGCGGGCCTGTTGCTCTGGCGTCAGGTAGCCGGCATGGGCCAACCGTGCCTGGAAAAGCTCGATGTAGTCGCTGACGGAGCTGCGGAAGGGAATGCGTGCGAGGTCGGCCAGATGATTGGATCCCATGGCCGGCCCGAAGCGCTGCTGGCACAGCTCCTTGAAGTGGGACCAAGAAAGAATGCCCCCGTCGCGCTCCAGCATATAGTACCAATGTTGGGCGGCGCCGGTCATGTGGAAGGACGCGAGGCCGACCTTGTCGCCCTCCCCGGTGCGCTGCGCTCTGAAGAACTGGTCGCACCGATTGAGCCAGCCCAGGGGATCTTCGGTGCCGTCGAACGTGGGGAAGGAGAGCTTGTAGTAGCGGGGAACGCCGACGGCTTCGTTGTACCCGCCGAATACCCGGGGAATGGTGTGGGGGCGGCCCCCCGGTATGGCGGCGGCCGATGCGGTGGCGGATACAGCGGTGCCATCTCGGTGTAACCTGGGATGGGCGACGGCGATGGGGGAAACTGGATGTGGGTGATGGGCACCCCTTGTGACGCCGCCGCGGTGTGAACGACGACCGCCGCCGTGAATGGGGCAGAGGACGCGGCGCCGTAGCCTGGCATACCCAACAACGGGTATGAAGCCGATGGTCCCGCGCCAGGGCAGGGGCCGTAGCTCGCCGGCCCGCTCCCACCGGCCATGCTGGCGGCGAGCTGATAGATTTGCCGCTGTAATCCGTAGATGGCGGTCGCCAGGACGTCGATGGCGGCAGCTTGTGCGGTCGACTGGGATTGGTCAGTCGTGATGGGGACGGCGGAGGTGGCCGGCACGCCAGAGGAGGGCGGGGTACCGGAGGAGCTCGGCGATGGCGAGGCGGAAGACGCGGCGGCGCCGGATGATGACGACATGGTGGCTGGCGAATCATGTGACAGTTCTGTGATTACAGAAAAAGCTACATGGTGCAAAAGTGAAAACGCCACAAAGAAGATTGAACTTTTCATCATGTCCACTAGAAAGGAAATACACTAGGTGGTCCAATGCAGAAATGCAAGGTGTTATAGTACAGGACTTTGGATTAAAATAAAAGGAAACCTCAACATAGCACACACTAGAAAGACAAACTGTTGTATATAGACATAAGTTACTGAAAAACAAAGTGTTGTGGACTCCTTTGTGGGCCGCATGTATTTCAGGTGCCGGCGCAGGACCAAGGTACCAGTTCAGGCAGCTCCCAAGGAATAGGAGATTAGATTAGAGGCTAGGTGTTTATACCTTGGTTGGTTAGCTATTTGTTAGGATCAGCAAAGATATAAGCTGAAGAGGACCAAAACGGATATTTTGCCCTTTTTTATTTGTTTCCTTATTTGCTCAAAACGAGGGAAATTTGTCCTATTGTCTTAGAGGGAAACCAAGATTTCACTGAACTTGTGTTGTAGAGTAATAAAACTAAAAGTACTGCATTTTCACGGATATAGCAGCTGACCACATTTTGAGAGAAATCTGGTAGTTCAGAGAGTTGAAATCATCTTTGCCAACCTCACAATATCATCACTGATTTCAGGGGTAATACTTATACTTCTTCTCCGTGCTGTACGTGTATTTGATGTTGATGCGCCATCTGACCTAAGATCAAGCAAGACATGTTTAATTAGGACAAAATAAAGCAGTACTGTCTGATTAAAATGTTGACTACACTAGTGTTAAAGCACCTATAGCCAGGGTAACTTGGCTACCAAAGTTAGGCATAAGTTCTACTTTTTACTGCTATAAAAGATTTGGTTGCTGAGTACTTTTGTTTTTTTCTTCCTTCCCATCCCTCACAAAACAGCATGTAACTACGGGGAATTCCAGAACGTGGTCCCCTTATACACAATCAAAAAAAAGTTCTAACAAAGGACAAGAGAAAATATGCCTCAAACAAAGAAAATAACTTCTAGAAAATTGTAATCTTATCTCAAAAATTTTTACATAGTGAGAGGACTGAACCTATGCAAGCTAGGCATGTCAGCGTATGCGTGATGTATGCAGCAGATCTTGGCAAAAAGCAGTAGCCGCAATGAGGCACTGTGTTAGCAAAGCACAACACTGAAGGCATGATAAAGGCCATGACCGAACTGAGGAGCTCATGCCAAACCCAGAAACAGTGGTTTACTTGATGGAAATAATGAGATTCTTTTCTATCTGTAGTGGCACATGATATTCAACTTCACATCATAGAAAGATGAGATAAATTTGCTTAGGCTCTATTTGTCAAACAAGAGATAACAGGTAGAGTTTTGTGATTACAAAAAATTGATGCTCATGTTGGAGCCAACGATTTCATAGATTTGCAGAAGTTCAAGTTACCCGTTTGTTTGAGCTGCAGCTTTTGGTTCTGAAAAGTATACAAGCTTTTAGAAGATGTGTTTAGCCTTTTGAGCTCAAAAGGCTATGGAAAGCTCATAAAACTGAGATTTGCAGCTTTTCATATAAAAACTCAGCTTTGCTCTGCTTACAGCTTTCCACAAGGAAGCTGCACAAGAAGTTCACTGTTTGTTTGAGCAAGGCTTGCCATGCTGAGAAGCTGCCAGGAAGCTTAAACAAACAGCATACTCCACTAGATGCCTTCTCCATGGATCAAGAGTATATTTCAAGAAGAAAAGAGTAGCCAGGACAAATAAGATGAGTATTAGTGTTGTCAATAAAGAGCAACCAAAATGTTTATTTTTTGTGAAAAAAAAGAAAAGAAAAATGTTAGTTACGAACATGTGGATCCTGCAGCCTTGTGATTGAGGTGCAGCAACAAGGATCAGACTCAGTAGGCACACATGTCAAAACTGGGTCATCAACTCCAACAACATGACTCCTATTCCAAGATGGGATGCAAAATTCTACACTCAGACATTCTTCAATGTAGGGCAAAGAAAAAACTACAAGGTCTACAAGATTCCTAGGAACCTTAACAGAACATCTCATGTCTTAGCAACACAGGCTCGCCATCAACAAAATCTTGTATCTGAAGTAGCTTTCAGTTGTCAAAACCCTACTCATATCTCGAGCTGCCCAATTCGGGATGCTCTTGACCATGTACTCTGGGATAACTTATCCCACTTGGCAGTTTCTTGCTGCTAGTTTTATAAAGCATGTTTGTTATAAAAAAGGGTGCAAATTATACAGTATTGGAACTTAGAGTGACGATAAAAACTTTTTAATGTTTCTACTCATGATTTTTTTCACACCATAAGGCATCTGTGAATCAGAATTAGATGCTTTGTTTAGGGACGAAAACACTGAGAATCAGAATTCAGAATTACCTATTCTGGTTAGTTCAAACTGAAAAGAAAATACACAACAGAGACTTACTGAGGTACCTTGACACAGCTACACTGTTGCCATGTTGTCTATCACCCAGCATTGAGCGGCCTCGAACTCTGGACAATGGATGCTCTGGACTACAGGAACAAAGAAAGGCATTTGAGGAAAAGCAATAACATGCCACTAGCAATAGAAATGCTTGTTTTTTAAATTTCAAACTCCAAGAGATATCCAGTTATAAATTTATATGTATTATCCCATCAAGTTTGTTTTTTTTATATTTATCCAATTAAGTTCAACTAAAGCCGTCCTTGAATGCATGAAATCAAACTAATAAAGATTTGAACTACTCACCAGCAGATTTGCCTCCAAAAATACTTTCATTTAAGTTTATCATATCTACATTACGTTATAATAATTTTTTATGAGTGACAATACATTTACTGACATAATTTTCAAGCAGCACATCTAATGTATGCCAAAAATCAAAGTTTGACAGCACTGGCGGATCTAAGCAGTACAAGTTATGGCAACCTAGCAGAAAAAAAACTGAAGGCAAACTTGT
Organism: Cenchrus americanus; assembly: GCA_947561735.1. Taxonomy (NCBI): domain Eukaryota; kingdom Viridiplantae; phylum Streptophyta; class Magnoliopsida; order Poales; family Poaceae; genus Cenchrus; species Cenchrus americanus. The sequence goes on from OX387240.1 coordinate 203,770,485, forward strand.
ATTTTGCTTCCAATGATAATTGCTACTAAGAAACAACATCAAAATGAGAACCTTGAACTTGCAGTCCTTTGATGTTCATCCGCAACTTTCTTCCGGTTGCGACCGCAGAAGGCATTGGCAACATTGGGATCACTATGTGATGAACTGGAAAAGCACAACAGCAACCAAAAAAAAAACTTCTGATGAGTAGTTTTGCAGCTAAGTGGACAATGCCGAAGTCAGTACACAGTAGGGGGTGCAAATTGGTGCTGCTAAGGGTCACTACAGACCCTCTTTACTTCAATTAATAGAATTACTTTTCCTTTTCCAAAAGATGGGGTGCATTTTGGAAAACTTGTTCTATTAAAGGAACTAAAGACGGTGGGTGGTGAACATAGGGGCACCAATTCACACCTCTGGTAAACATGAAGGCAAAAGAACTAATATCACTGAACAAGTTGATTATGGCTAACCACCTCATTTTACCCTCCATAGAATTTGTTGATTTGAGCATGATGTTTCTTAGAGAGGGGACTTTAAAGGATCTGTTGCTATCATCTTGCTCTTGCCTGAAAAGAGACAGGGGTTGCTCATAGTACTCATCACAGATCAATAAAACATGGCGAGGAATTTCAATGTAATGTCAATTCAATCCCACCTAGACATGGTCAACCTACAGTTATTAAATGTTCCCAAATATCAAGTTGGCAACCAAAATACTGTTATTAGTTTTGAACAGCATTTGAAGTAGGCCTGCCACTGGGGAGGGTATGGACAAATCCACTCTTGTTCATATCCAAATCCAAATAATTATTATCCACTCCTTACCCTCCCCAATCTCACCCATATCCAATGGATAATAAACTTTCTACTACATATGTATACTTAGCAATTGATTGATCATATCCTCCTCACACCCTCCCCTCCCATTTCTAATGGATAATTACTTTTCTACTCATACCCTCCCCATTTAAAGTGGGTGTGAATTTGGGTATGAATTATGGATATCCAACAACAGGCTTAATTTGAAGCACAAAATACCTCAAAAGCAAAAGTACAAAAGTAAAATAATGGTGCATCGAATAAGACAAGTTAAGGCAACACAGAAGTTCTCAATATATATTTTAAAAAGTAAAAAACATCAGCTACAATATTAAAAGTTCAACAACAACATCAAACATTTCGAAGCAGTCAATGTTTCTACCTGCTGTTGCTATACATCTAAAAGTTAAGCACTGTTTCAATGGTAGAAATATCAGTTCCGAATAGGCCAATACCCGCACTGTGAATGTGTAGCATTCCAGCAGCTTGGGTTCTGCAAATAAGCATATGCTAAGTTGGGAAGTACCTGACCCCCTGGCACTGATTTGAAATTCTATACACGTGGTTCAAAACTAAATAGTACTATATAGATGTAGTATTGATACGTTAATACTAGAACAAAGAGACCAAACAAAACTTCTAACAAATACCACTAAAATGGAAATGCGCAGGTATACCGTTGAGCATATAAGGGGCTATTCGGTTCAAGAGGAGAATCACAGGAATCATAGTCAACTGAGTCACTCTCTCCAGCTGCAGATATATGGAATGCGATGACAGCCTTGGATGAAAATGGAACCAGTTGTCCTGGAAAACGCATCAGGTCAACTAGAAACTCCGCAGATTTCAGCATGACAACAACAGACATATGTTTGGACGAATCATCATATCCATGGGGTTCTTCATTTGGAATGCCCTGAGTAAAATAACATATGATGTAGGGTTAAAGAGATCCATTAGAAGTGATATATATTGCTTCAGATTCAGGCATTTGGAATGCCCTGACAAGTTAAATAGCATATTGATTTAGGGTTATAAGGAGTTCCATAAGAGATTATAACTATTTCAAATTGAGACATTGATGGAAGGTAAAAACATACCACCAGTAGTTTAGAGTCTATACCAACAGAGTCAGCAAGGACTTTAAATAATATAGCTCTGGGCCTGCAAGATCCATGTCTTATATGTCCCAGCAATTGAACTCCCCTGTTTTCTAAGAAATGCGAAAGGTCTTCCGAGGAAGTTCTTGCAGGACTGAGATGCGGGTTTGGTCGCTTGTAGAAGTCAGAAACCTGTAATTATCATTAAACTGTGAAGTTCGTTAAAGAGAAGTACTTAATATGGCATTCATATAGGCTGGAAGAATAAATAGTAAATCAAGAATCATTTTTACTTCAAGCACAAGTACAAGCCACTAAACACATAAACCAAGTAATAGAATGGAACAGTTGCAACAACATTCTTAGAAAAATAGTTCCAGCAAGGAAAGTGTGGTGCAAATCATTTCAAGACAATCAAAATGTCATGATCAACCTACATTTTGTAAAGGATCTCAAAGAGAACTTACCAAACCTGCAACCTTTTTTATCATGGCAGCAGGATTTGAATTCAGTCCTTTTACCAGCGCTGTGCATAGCTGCTTTAAAGCAGATATCTTTTTATCTCTTTCGACATCCACAAGGATAATCTCAGCCTTAAATCCTTCTATTCCAAGAGAATAAAGGTCATCCGGAGAAGGTATGGTGTCAAAACGCTCTTTGAGTCTCTTTTCCTACAAAGTTCAGAATGACAGATGAACTGAAATGTCAAAACTCAAAAATAAGTTACTCAATCTTTTTACAAGCTAGTGTCATAAAAAGGTTTCTCATACCGGAATAATGGAATAAAAACCATTGGGTATTGGACCTGATAGAGATCCAGTAGACCATAATGTCTGAGCAGCCTGAAATGAATGGCCAGCCTCCGTACAATAAACGGAAGAATCCAAATTCTTTTCCTGTTTAGTCAAGGAAAGGGACTGGACCTTGTGATCCAAATGGGAGGGCCAATTCGGATCTGATGATTGTGTCTGGGATCTCCCTTCATCCCCTGGCAGATCATCCATCTCCAAAATATGTTGAAATATAGTATCATTTTGCTTCAATTATCATCCTTCAAGGCCACCCTATATTTAAATGGAAAAAAAATAAAACATAATATCGTGAAGATTCAAATTTAAGATTGCGAGAATCGTTTTTCAAGACAGTGATGAGGTCTCAAAGTCATTACAGAAAAAAAATACTGCTTACAAAGTTCCAGAACAACATTCAAAAGAGAAGGGCTGCTAGCAATGGAAACTGCTAGCAGGCGAGTATCGGATCACATTAACATATTCATACAGGCTGGATGTTATTGTTTACCATGTACAAACAATAATATAAATGTACCAAGTACATCTCAATCAACTTGAGAACAAGGTTTGAGTCACGATTGTAACATTCTGATTTATGTTCAAAACTTGAAATGTGTGTGTCGTGGATTGCTGAATACATAGTCGATTGGCAAATCAAAGTGGGGTGCCTTCTCATGTTACGCACTCCTGTACTGATCAAACAGATGTATCTAGACATAGTGCATGTCTAGATAGATGGCAAAACTTATGAATCTAGAATGCCAAAACAACCTACAATTTGGGATGGGGGGGAGTAGATCATGGATAGCATTGTTAGAGCATCTCCAAGAGTTTGCCAAGATTTACTTGGCAAATCTTGTGTTTTGGCAACTTCTAAAAAGATGTGCCAAGTAAAAAATAAGCTCATCTCCAACAGTTTGACATAATTCACTTGCCAAAACCAGATCTAACTTACATCAGGAACCCTGAAAGATAAACAAAATTATGTTTATGCCCTTCCACCTCTTGAAAACTTGTATCAGGAATCCTTCTTTGTTCTTTTTTTTCTTTTTTTCACCCTCTCACCTGGCTTGGTCACGCCGATGGCAACCGGGATCGGTGCGCGTATATTTACACACATGGGGAGGTGAGTTTTGCCAAGTTTCAAATTTTTGCCAAGTTGGTTTGCCAAACTGTTGGAGGCCAATTTTTCTTGTTTTGCCAAAACTATATGGATGCCAAGTTAGTTGGCCAAACTGCTGGAGATGCTCTTACATGACATATAAATTTCCTTGCTATGATTTAGTTTACCAATGCTACTCTGCCACTGATAAGAATTATCGTGGGAACCAATTTGCCACCAACTATCTAAGCATCAACATCCTTATTTGCTCTAAATTTGGCTCCTAATAGAGCATCTATGCTTTGCCACACCGCCAACACAACTACAGTTTTATCAGATCAAATCCCAAAGGAATTTTAATGAGGCTCGTTAATGGATGTTTTGTCAGACATAATTCGGCTGAAATGGTGGAAGTTTGGTAGTCTATGCATGTACTTTTATGGCGCCATTCTTTTCTGTTTACGTTCACCAGTTATCGGTATCTGCTATTTCTTGCAAAACAGAGGCAATATGGTAGCATTAATATATTCTTGTTGATATAACTGAAGGACTTTGCACCAAAGAATCAATATCTACATTATCATGTAAATAACCCTATAGTCCCATACTTATTTTCAAACTTCAAAAGTAACAAGTGATACATTGTTTTTGTCTATCCCGATTAATGTAAAAGCTATGTCAATAGAAATTACTTTTCATGGTACTGAAAGCTTATCGCAGATACATTTGGCACGCCTCTAAATTTTCTTTTCACATAGGAGCAGAACCAGAGCATGCTCTGCAACGGGTCAGACTTCACATATGTGTTGATTATACAGATATAATTAGAGCAAACAGTCACTTCACCAAAATTTGTCCATCAAAATGTCAGGAATTCACAAGTCCTAGTCTCATGGCACCCAAGTAACAGAGAATCAGTATGCACAACAAAAACAACATTTCACGACTTTATGCTGTCACTCAAATCAAACCTCGAATAGGACAATGTAAAACTGTTGCCTACTTCAGAATTTGACACGTTGACCAATTAACTGTTCCCTCATATCTGCAGCATAGCTAAATTATAAAGTTTCCAGTGTCACTTCCACCAGAAATACTAAAGCCAACCATTATCAAAATCCAGACCACAATCACTATCAACCTCCACAAGTAACTTAGCTTCCGCCAGACAGAGAAAAGGGGCAGTTGATGCTACAGCCAAGGCAACCAGGTGTGAAGTCTGATCACATCAACCAACCCCATGTTTGACTAACCTGTACACCCATCCAGGAATTGGGGAACTAGTACAGACCACTGTGACACAAAAGCAAGTCCATGGTCAAACCTGAGCAACTATCACTTATCATAACTACAATTTAAACATGGACCTGCTGAGGACAAAGTGTAGGGAGGGGCAAGCACAGGTCTCCAGCCAATCTGCAATAAAGCAGTTAACAAGGCTAGCACTACAAACTACTCTAAACTCAGCAACATCCAACAAGGTCTACGGCCAATCCCACGACCTAAATAAAACCCCTAATCTTATAAACCACCAGCTCCAAAACTTGACCCGCGACACGAGGGTTGGTGACCTCTCACGCGCCAGCAACATCGATTGACCTCCCCGCAACCACCCAGCGCGTCCACCTTCACTCGTCACTCCATTGGAGCTCCCCCACATCCAATGACGTATGCACGCAAAAGTCAAACCCTCGCGGCGTTGACCAAAAAGGTGAACACCACATTGCCCGCTACCACCATTTCCCCCGCTCCCCACGCCACCTCGGAACCCAAACCGATTGACCCACCGAATCCCGCACCCGCCCATCGATCGAGCCCGCAGCGACGGCCGCATTCGGAGGGAACAGAGCGGATGGGGGAACAGACCTGTGGCACGGGCAGCGGAGGCTCGCTGCGGGGTCCCCAGGCGCACGGCCGCGCGAAGCGAAACCCAGTCCGGCGCCGCGGTGCGTGGGGGCGCCTGGGCGCGTCGCAGGCGAGGCGAGCGGGCGGGTGTGGTGGCGGTGGGAGCGCGGCGAAGGCGTGCGTGCGATTGAGCCGAGGGGAGGGTGGAGAAGGGGATCTCGTGATTGTGATTAATTAGCGCAGGTGGGGAGAGACCGGAGAGTGGGCGGCGCTGCTTGCTTTTAATCGTGGTTAGGGATTTGGTTCACGAGGCGCGCGAGAGATGCGAGAGCGACTTGCCTCCGGCGGGGTATTGGAACAACGGGCGAATGGCGGAGGAGCCGGACACCGGAGGAGAGGCTGCCGGTGGGACCAGCGGACAGATGGGCCTACAGCGTGCGAATTTCGAGGTGGCGGTTATGATGGGCCAGAGAGAGAGTTGACTTGAGAACAACGCTGGGCCAACTTCTCACATGGATCGGACAAATAAACTTGGAAAAAGTCCCTCTATCGTCCCTCATCTATCGTTGAAGTCTGATTTTCATCCCTCATCCGCAAAACGGGATGTCTAAAATCCCTCAAATGCTTAAACCGTTTGTTTTCAGTCCTTCGCTGGTTTGGATGGTGATTTACGATGGCATGGCGCTTGGGTCCCACACGTCAGACAATATGTGAGTGGGCCCACATGTAATGTTTCTCCTCTTTATCTTCTCCACTGCGTACTCCCTGCTCCACTTCCCTGAGTCGCCCCCCATGGTCCTCGGCGGCGGTGGCGGACGCGTTGGGACCCTCAATGGCTGTGGAGCCCAGCGCTCGTCGTCCCTGCCCGTAGGGCGGCACCCTCTCGTGGCCCTTGACGGTGGTGGAGGCCTCCCTGTCCCTAGGACGGTGGCGACCAACCATGGTTTTGACGGTGCCCCCACGATGCGACGCACCGTCGTGGCCCTCCCGCTTGATCCAAGCCTGGTCTACTGCCATACTTATGTTCCCATTGCAAATGATAAGCAGATCGAACAGAGAAGAGGCCACTACGATTAAAATGCCAAGCAACTAAGTCCTCCCTACCATGGTGCAAAGGAATTTGCAAAATCCTCTCGGCATCCACCGACCAAAAAAGAGCACGCACCAAATTTTCATCCCATAAGCCATCGATCGGACTGATTAGTTCATTCACAGTCGTTACCGATCGTGATCCTCTCGGAGTCTGAACCCGTAAATTATGGCTACCTGGAATCCATGCATCCTCCCATATGTTGATCTGGGATCCATCTCCCACTCTCCAAATACATCCCTTTTTGAAGCATTCCAATCCTGCTAAGATGCTTTGCCAAGTAAAAGACGAACCCTTCTTCGGTTTTGCATGTAATATATTGCCATCTGGAAAATACTTCGCTCTCAAAACCTTAGCGCACAAAGAATCTGGATCGCACAATAACCTCCAGACTTGCTTTGCTAATAAAGCCAGATTAAAATTCTGCAAGTCCCTAAAACCCATTCCTCCTTTGAGTTTCGGAATACACATTTTCCACCATGCCGACCAATGTATTCTCTTCTTCTTGTCGTCATCGCCCCACCAATACTGTGATATAGTGTCCGAGATTCCTTTGCAAATTTTCTGAGGGAACCTAAACACCATCATTGCATATACTGGTATAGCTTGAGCAATGTTAATCTTTGGTGGCAGAACTAGGTGATGCTAAATCCATTACCCGGTACAATAGTAGTCTGGGCCATTTGTACCGGGCGACGCTCCCAACGGTACAAATGGTCCCTCACTGGGAGCGTGTCGGGGGCCTCACTTCCCACCCGGTACTAATGTGTCCATTAGTAGGGGGGCATACTCGATACTAATGTCTTTTGAACCCAACCCTAGGATATAAAGTCCGCTCTCTAGTAGGGAGGGTACTCCCTCTGGTTCCATATTAGAAGTCATTTAGGACAGCGACACGGTCACCAAAGCACAACTTTGACTTCTCTTTTCTGTAAAATTCTTTATTGGAAAGTTATATATGCATATTATTATGAAAGTAATTTTCAAAACAAATCTATTTATATGATTTTCACATTTTCAAACTCAACGACTTAAAATTTATTCATGATTTATATTCCCAATGTTTGACTCAAACCTTGTCCAAAATGACTTCTATTAGGGCAACGGAGGGAGTACATATGTTATACGTATACGTAGTCAAAAGAGAATCAAAGAATCATTGCTTATATATCTCCAATAATTACAGCATGGTACCATTACGTGGTGCACACATCGTTGGCAATTAATATAACGTAACTGTTCAAGGTAATTAACCAAAACATTACTTTAGCACACATGAGCAGTTCACAACCTAATTCAGTTAGACGCTAACAATAGAAATAGACTAGCTCGATGATGTAACAAGACATTCCCACCTCATCATCATTATCAATGGTCGTACTCACCATTCTGATACATAAAAGAAATGGGGCCATAATGCATTATCAATGGTTGATAAGAAAATAACGAATGATAAAAGAAACACAATTTCAAACAATTTATAGAAAACCACTGGCTATATCATTTGTTAATAAACCAAAAATAAAAAGTTGTGTGACCATACATAAATTCCCAAAAGAATCACAGCAGAATAATGAATGCACACACACACACAAAAATGAGGCACGAACAAGATGCCAATTTACAAGAACACAGAGATGATGAGACGGCACTAACCTCCTTGAGCAGCAACTTATAGCCATTCAGAATTAATAAAAAAGGAACAAAAAATTAATAAAGGAGATGCAAGAACACAGTGATTATGACGACAATTCTTGTTAGAAGAAATATTGTCCACATGGTCATGCATATTCAAACATCCAAATGCATAATAACAACTTGTACTACCGATTAAAACTGCTGTTGTCTTGCTGGGGTTTTGTTTCCCAAAGATGCTGCCACTGCCACAAAAGAACAAAGCTAACGATGATCGATCATGTGGCCTTGCGCGTACTTGCATAGTTGCATAGCATCGTCTTCCTAGAAACAACAACCAAGCATGACATGCACATATGATATATCTATGTACTGGAGATGATCAAGGTTAAATTAACGATGATATGTTTATTGCATGGTTCAGTGTGAAGTTTTTGGAACGCCTTGGGACAAAGTACTTGAAAGATCTCACTCCAATGCCCTGATCGACATGGTCAGATCCAAAGTACTCTGCCCAAGAACGGCTTCCCCGCTGCTGCCGCCGCTTCTGCTGTCGTTGCTTCGTCTCGTCTTTTCTTGCTGCCGCTTCTGCATGGAAGCTGCATCGGGTGGCGACAGTGAGAGTGAGATGGAGAGCTCGCTGATGTCCATGATCTCTTGCTCACTGCTGCTTAGTGCAGTGGTCTTTCTCTTCTTGCCCTCCATCACCGTGGTGGGGGACAAGCTGAGCTGAAGGTCCGAAGTCTCGTCTTGGGCCTCCTCCGGCGACGACCGCTTGCGGCACGCATCGTAAACCGGCATGGCAGATTCCCTTTGTGCTACGTGCTTCTGCCGCTGGAATGATCGTAAACACAACTTGGCGTCAGAGATCCATGACTGATACAGTGTGAAGGCCTGGTATATGCACGGTAGGTCTGTGTACCTCAAGCTGCTGGGAATCTAGGGCTTCGTCGATCACGACAGGATCCGATGATGATCTTGGTGTGATCTTGGCGCTGTTGCCGGGGTAGCCGCCGCCGACATCTCTGCCGCCGCCTCCCCCTGCTGGTCGCCATCTGAAGGGAAGATGACGGGGTTCACCAGACACCGCCGCGGTCCAGTGGTGAGGGCGCTGAGAGCTGCTCCCGATGGAATTGGAGAGGTCTACCTCCCTTCCTGTCGTCTCTGCCACGACCCTCCGCTCGCCGGTGGCGGCGGCAGTAGCGCGGGAGTCAGTGAAAGGCCACCACCGCCTCTCGCTCCTCAGCAACACCGAACCTGCAAGGGGGTGCGTCTGATGCGGTGCAGCAGTCGACGGCGGCGTGACGTCCTTCCTTGAGATTATGGCCTCTCTATGGCTGGATGCCCATTCATGATTCCTGGCCGGAGAAGGAACACAGCCGGAATTAGGGTTTCCTTATATCAGCAAAGAGAAAATAGGGATGGACTCATGGACGAGCTCTATAAAGAAAACAAGTTTTTATTAATTTACCTGGAGTTTCTGAAATCAAAAGTTTGCGCAGTCGGCCGATGCTGGAGAAGTCCGTAGAGGCGGCTGAGCTCCGGGGCGCTGCAGTTCCTCGACGCGAAGCTGCCGTGATCCAATTTGGAGGAGGTGAGCATGGCCGCTCTTTGGAAGAATGACATTTCTTGGAAGCGCCGATCGCCTCTCATGAAATGGAAATGCATCGGGGAATACACTGCATCACACCAATAGTATTTTGATGCATGAGAAAAAAGTTCTTAGCTATAGGAGTGACATAAATCTACATGCAGATCATGAGAATAATTTTGTGCTGTGAAAACCTGAGGAAATAGCTCCCCTCGGGCGACCGTCTTGGTCTAGCTTCTTGCTTCTGTACATCTGAAAAGAAATTAATGGTTCATCAGAAAGAGTGTTCACAGGCAGCACTGAATTGGCAGTGTACTATGCTGCTAGTGTAATCACACATCAACAGATGTAGATCCACCAGTTCTACACGGATAGAATGCATGGTTCACCTGCAGGTGGCTTTTGACATGAGCAATGCTGAGTCCCCTGACATTCATCATCTGAAGGACTAGCTTAGGGGTTGCTCCTGTGAATAAAAAAAAAATTGGTGTAAGTTACAACAAAACACGGTTAATGATATTGGAGTGATTATTGGTAAAGAAAATCGTCCTCTTGTTAATTGCAATAAATCAAGGCCTTCTGTATGAGCCATATGATCAAATACTTACTCTCCTGCCCACCAAGCCGCTCGACGGCATGGACGAAGGCCATGTGAAGGTCAGGCGTCCACCGGAGACGGGGCATCTTCGACCGGTTGTACTGCCGCACCGTTGGAACCCTCTGCTCACCGCTGCCCTCTGACTTGCTGTCTCCCTTCTTGGTCTCCGAATTGTTGTTGGTGCTACTATTGTTGCTTGAGCTCCCGCTCCTACCAACATCGGTGGTGCTACCGCCATCGTCGCCTTCTTCACCTTCATCTTCCTCGTCATCACCTACTTCCCCTTCGTCGCTCTCCACATCGAGACCCTCGTTGAGGTCTAGCAGCTTGTTATCAATCGATCTCTCCTCATCATCCTCAAGTATCTCTACAAGTACTCCCTTATCCTTGATCTCTTCCATCACTAGCTCTTCCCTAGCTACCATCTTACCATGGATCTCTCTCTATCCCACCATGGCTGGATCCGATCGATCGCGAGAATAGTATGCGCAGGTGGGAGAGCAAAGGAAAGGAAGGAAGGAAGGAAGGAAGAAATAGCGAGAAGGGCAGCAATGATATGAAGAAGGTAGAGGGGTAAAAGCATAAGCAAGCTAGTGATGTGGGAATAAAATAAGGGGGAGTTGGACACAGACCCTGTCTATCTACATTGACTGGTTTTGAACGGTGTAGCAGGAAATGATGTGTGCATCAGTGGACTCCTTCCACCGAAGCAAGGGTCACACGTTTATATACACGCAGAGAGAGAGAGAGAGAGAGAGAGAGAGAGAGAGAGAGAGAGAGAGAGAGAGAAGCAGTCAGGGAAACCACAGAGGCTAGCTAAAGTAGATCATTAATCACAGAGAAACTTAGTAGCTAAAGGAAAGAGCTTGCTTTTAACAAAGTTTCATGAGCTAAATGGCGCAGGCACACTTTACATTGCAGCAGTGAGATCTTTTAGGTTTTGTCTTAGCTAGGCTGCATCTGCACGCACGAGCGAGCGAGCGAGCTAGGCAAGCTGGTCGAGCTAGTGTAGCTCGCTGGCTCGATGCCTCGATCGATCATGTGACCCAGTCTCTGCCAATCTGGCTCGATTCCAAAAGCATTTCTGGCTCTGTTTTCCTTTTGTTTTTTCGGTTTGGGACACTGACCCCTTGTCGTGTGGATCTGAGCTGCCAATCCGTGACAGAAAAACAAAGCGTTAGTGGTTGACCTCTGCCTGCCCCCCGTCCCTCTGAAAGGCTTGTCCGAACAGCTGCCTAGCTAAAAGGGACAAGAAAATGCGTGGGGTTGCTCTTTGCTCGCTTCATGACATGCATGGCCCTGTATTTATTTCGTTCGAAATGCACATCTACCGATCGATCTACGCGTCTACTACGTGCCTACTACAGCTATACTACTATGCACATCTAGCCTCTGCATGCCTTCGTTCCCTGCTGGTTTTCTGCAGCATGTTCGTCGGTCCGACGACGACCTACACGAACGCATGCGCAGAACGATAGCTTATTTATTAGGTCTCCTTTGGGGCACATGAAAACTAAATGAATTATTTATTTTGAGTGTATATATAGCAATCTGTTTTACAACACTTTGGAACGAGAAGGAATAAATTGTACGAAATTCATGTACTAATATTCTTGAATGCCTAGGGGTTTGGATCTCGTTTGAGTCCTAGCATTTCGACGAAATATAAAATACTCATTCGGTTCCAAATTGTAAAATTGTAAGTCGTTTTAACTTTTTTAGGTTCATTTATATTATTATGCATCTAAATATACTGTATGTCTAGATGCATAATAATATCTAGAACCTAGAAAAGCCAAAACAACCTACAATTTGGAACGAAGGGAGTACATTTTTAAACTTTATGGAAAATTTCCTTTCTTCTCGTCTATATATCCTCACTTGAAAATTACGGGAATTTCACGACTATAGGGGTCTAACCCGTTTGTGTGACAAGAGGGCTTTGAGTGGTGGACACTTTTGTTGCTTGGTTTGTGCCCTAATATGGGCTAGATCCAATTTTACTCATTATTATGCGAGGTTAGTTGCACACAAATTAACTATGAGCAAAAAAATGTCATTGCATCATCAATTGAGCCCGATAAGAAATATACGGTACCTGTATCTGTATACAAATTAAATAAACTAGTAGTAGCTTTATACGCCATTTTCTTAGATACAAACATGCGTCATAAGAAATCATCACATCTAGCGAAAGGGCTTGTAGCCTAGTGGTTACAAGAGCCCCGGTAACACCTCAGGTCCTGGGTTTGACTCCCCGTGGGAGCGAATTTCTCAGGATTTAACGACGTTTGTGCTTTCAGTGGTAGGCGACGTTCCCGTCGACAGCGAGGCTCCTGTGGTGACTTCGTCAATCTTGGGGATTTGCCGGCACAGTCTTCGAAGATGCTCGTAGGGGTAGGGTTTGCGTGCGTGTATTCATAGGGATGATGAGTGTGCGTACGTTGTGAGTGTCTCCGATGTATTGTGTAATTCGAAAAAAATCATCACATCTAAACCAACCTTTTAAAACAAATTATTGGTCACTGTTCTTTTTTATGGGAAGTTTGGGGCAGCGAAAGGGCACCTATCTAGAAAGTCATATAGCGGCATCCAAGCCGGCCTCATGCATGAGAGCTTCCGAGAAAAGGGATGATGCTCACACGAATGGACGGAATGTGGTTGCGTTGTCACGGCATTCTTGGGGTTCATCATCAGCTGCCCTGCTGCATGCGTAGGTGGGAAAAGGCCAAGGGAGGCACGCACAGCGGCACAGGAGGAAAAGGAATTAAGCCACACCCGTTTGTGTGGCAATAACGAGCTCATCAATATGCATGGCTGCACGAGGACCGTCATGTGAGACAAACCGTGTAAAGTTGGTGTGCTCTGCTTTTCCTTGGTCACAGAGGACCGGAGATGCAGCTAGCTTTTGGATGCTGGACGTGCTATCAAGTTTTGGTCAGCATAATATAGTATATACGGTCCCTTTTGTTTTATAAATTTATTAAAAACAATACTTTTCCCATACAAAATTACAAACAATACTAGTGGCTTTCATTTTATAGGTGTTGTCTTCAATCTTTTTGGCCCAAGAACAACTGAAAATCTAGCTATCTAGATTGAAACTAACGTTACACTTAAAAGAGAACATAAAACATGCAGGGATCCAATAAAACAAATTTCCTATGGACATTGCAATAATTTACGCTGTAAGCAGAGTGATATTGTTTTTTTTTGTTCACCTCATAATATGTTGTCCATTTTAAAGTAGAGCTTGAACCTTATTAGAATGTTCTAAACATTTGTTCGAAAAAAGAATGTTCTAAACAAAGTTTGTCACCTTATTACAATTCACCTTTGAATATATGTATAGCTCAATTGGCTAATTCATAACTCAAAATACATTTGTGAAAAACATTCATATAAATGAGGGAGATAAGTTGTTTACTACTCCCTCCATTCCAAATTATAGATTCTTTAACTTTTTATAATCTTGGGTTTGGCTGCTCGTCTTATTCAAAAAATTTGCACAAACATAGTCAAATTTAAGTCATTCTTGAAAAATGTGTATCAATAAAGCAAACCACAACTAAAAGTATGATATTATGCACAATTTTTTGAATAAGATGGGTGGTCAAACTTGAGCTTAAAAAAGTCAAACAAACTATAATTTGGAACTGAGGGAGTATGTAGTTCTAATTAATGTAAGGATCTTACCATAAGCTTCAGCTGAGCTGATCAATCTGATCAAGATTTTTTTTTAATTTTGCCTCTTTCATGGCAGGATAATTCAGAACAGTCGATTGATGGCACATCATACGAGTATATGTAGCGAACATGGCCTCATATGCCATTAGTTCGAGTTTGATTTTGGTGATTCATGACAACATGATCATTGGGACTAACCATATTGTTTTAGCATGTCTTTGAGACACTTCTAAGTCCCAAGGATGCAAGAAAACCACATGCCAAAATGAGAAAAATCAAGGGTCAAAACCGAGCAAGAAAGGAAAAGAAAAGACACCATCGGATGAACCGACGGTACCTATACAGCAAGCGTCGGTGCAATCGTCGGACGAGTTGGCACACTGGTGAAACCCTAGGCACATTCGGATGAACCGACGATCCATTTTTTAGTAGCGTCGGACGAGTTGCAGAGGAAGAGCAGCGAAGACAGTAGCACCGGATGATCCGACGGTCTGAGTGAGGACACCGTCACTCTATCCGACGCTCAGTTTGAATCAAGACAGAGACGCGCCAAGACGAAGCCTTCAGCACCGGATGATCCGACGCCTTGGTCAAGGGGTAGTGTCGGTCTATCCGACGGTCGCGTGGAAGCTAACAGAGACGACTTGGTTGCGGGGTCTTCAGCACTGGATGATCCGACGGACCGTCGTTGTATAGCGTCGGAGCAGTTTTGTCAGAGAATCTCAACGGCTAAGTGACGTGGGAGGGGCACCGAATGAACCGACGCCCTGGAAAATCTAGCATCGGTTCATCCGACGCTACCTTTTTCAGTGGCCGTTAGCCAACGGCTAGTTTGATGCCTTGGGCTATTTATACCCCCTCCACTCACCCATTTGAGGTTGCTAGATTGTGTGGAAGTGCAGGAGAGTGCAAGACACCTAGAAGATCATATCCAATCCATCCAAGTGCTTAATTGCTCATCTTTAGACTTGCATATGCTTAGTGTATGTGTTTAGTGCTAAGCTTAGCTTAGAGGGCGAGTGAGTGCAAGGTTGTGCCAACCTTGTGAGGTGATTCTTGAGTGAATCAAGTTGTACAAGGTTCGCCGGAAGCCTTGGGGCCTAAGTGGCTCACCGGCAATCGTCATCGACCCTCCGGCTTGGTGTGGAGCGGCGAGGACACTTTGTGCGGGGGACATGGAGACCCCCTTCCTTGGTGGAGAAGCTCCTTAGTGGAGGCGGCATCAAGGTGACCAAGGGAGCTTGGCGAGTGCCTAAGTGGCGAGCCTTTGTGGCGAGTCAAGTGGTGCTCTTGGGAGAGACTTGGTGATCGGGAAGCAATACTCTTGTGTGAGTGCTTCAACAACGTGGACTAGGGGTGGCTTAGTGCCTACCGATACCACGGGATAAATCGCGTGTCAAGAGTTTGCTTCCTCTCATTCCCTTTACGTTTCCGCATTTACTCTTTTGCAATCTTTGCTTGCCTTTAATTTCCATAGAGTAGTATCATGCTAGGAATGGCTATAGGTTGCAAACCTTGCTTTGGGATGGGAGTTTCACACTAGAACAACCCTAGTTGCACATCTCGATAGTATGTTCTAGTTTATCTTTGTGTAAAGTTAGTGAAGCCATAGGTTAAGGTTTTAAGTTGCCTAATTCACCCCCTCCCCCTCTTAGGCTAACGAGCATCCGATTCCTTACAAGTGGTATCAGAGCCGAGACTCACTTCCTTCACAAGGAAACACCAATTCGATTGGTAAATTATGAAAACCGGCTCATTGGAACGGTTGGGCTTCACCGCCTAGTGAGTTGCTCTATAGAGGTATGAAAGGGGTGGATACCTTAGGTTTGGCTCCACATTTTGATGGCACGGGCTATCCTCGGTGGAAGATTCTCATGGAGGCCTATCTCCAAGCAAAGGACCTTGATGTTTGGAGAGTCACCGATGAGGGCATGAGAAATGGTACTTAGAAAGAAAAGCAATTTGACGTGATTGCTAAGAGTATCATTTTGTCCTCACTAGATGTAGGTGTTTTCAATAGAGTTTTTAATTGTGAAAATGCTGATGAGCTATGGAAACCCATCAAGGAGCAAAATGAGGGTTCAAAAGAAGTTGCTAATGAACGCTACGGTTGTCTCCTTGAGGAATTCGATAGCTTTAAGCAACTTGCAAATGAAAATGCCGAATCTATGTACTCACACCTAAATGTGCTTGTCAATGAGATCAATGCTTTAGGCGTGAAGAACATCATGGACTTCAACATCAACCGCAAGATCCTTCAAAGTCTCCGGAAGCCCGATTATGACTTGGTGAAGGCTATCATCTATGAGAAGAAGCTCGAAGATTTGAAGCCATCTCATATCTTGAGCAAGATCATGGCACATGAGCTTCAAATCATGCCCAAGTCAAAGAAGACGAGCCAAGAAAAGCCCCAAGAACCATCCTCTCCAACTACAAGTCATGCTCTCTCAAGCCAACAAGAGAAGATGTTGAGTAGGATGGCTACTCATGGAAGCTCAAGCGAGGATGATGGTGATGATGGTGACGATGAAGATTCCTCAAGTGATGAAGAGGTTGAATCCATGGTGGCCAAGTACGTGAAGAAGGTCTTCAAGTATGTGAAGAAAGTCAACATGTACGGCTACAATGTCCACTTGAGAGAAGGGCGTCATCATGAAGTTCACCAAGATCGAGCACAAGCCCAAGAAGAAGGTGGTCAAGGAGAGGAGACCAAGGCAAGAAGCAACTATCGCCATTCGTGAATGGACAAGTGGTGGAGAATCAAGTTCTTCTAGCTCAAGTGATGAATCAAGAAAGAACTTCACCACCCGCTTCATGCAAGGTCCTTCATCATCACTACACATGTGCCTTATGGCCAAAGGTATGGAGAGCAATGTAAGTGATGACGAATCTGTCACCACCTCTCTCTATGATCTTGTTGAGCTAGTCCATGAGCAAAAAGGAATACTTGAGAAACAAACTAATGAAATTAAAGAACTTAATGCTCTCAATGATCTTAGTGCAACCCTTGCTACAAATTATGAACATTTGTTGTGCAAATTCAAATTGCTTAGCAAGGAGTGTGATGAGTTAAAATCTAAGCTTGAGAGCAATGAGACTAAAACAAGTAATTCCTTTGAGCTTGATGAATCATCTATCCCTTGTGCAATTCCTATCTTCAAGGTAGATGCTTCAACTTCTTGCATTGATTTAATTGATGAATCTTGCTCACCATCTTGCAATGAGAATGTTGTTGTAGAAACTTGTCATTGTCTCATAGGCAAGAAAAATGATGAGCTTAAGCAAGAAGTGAAATGGCCCCGAGAGAGGTTGGCAAACTTGATGGGCAAGGGCAAGAACGATGAGGAACAAGTGGACATCTCTCAAGACATGAAGAGCAAAGTCCAACCTTCTCAAGATAACCGTGATCCCATGGTGAACAAGCTTGAGAAGGGTGCAACCGTGACTTGCTACAAGTGTCACACAAGTTCTACAAATGCCCTCAATTTGTCAAGAAGATGGACAAGGGCACAAAGAAGAAGTTGAACCCCACCATCAAGAGCTCACTCATCTACACCAAGCCCAACCGCAAGAACAAGACCAAGAGCAACACCTACGTCATCAAGAAGAAGGTTGTTAACACCAAAAATTGGTACAGGAAAGAGACTGACCTGTGGGCCGAGTTTGGTAAGAAAAACACCATTCGACAGGAAATTTTCCTCAAAGCATTCGGTAAAAATGCCTACGGTCCGGAGCACGCCATCATTCGGCAGAAGGACTGTTTTGCGCTTGGAAGAGGAAGCATTCGAGAATACGTGATGACGTGGCCTGAATATAAGGAAGGGACGAATTGATGACGGGTGCAAGACGGACATTGACGTTGGTGCATTAATTTAGGCAATAAGTGTTGTAATCGTGGTCGACTAGGAGTCGTGTTAGGACAAGGGTATAAATATGAACCCTTAGTGTTTGTAATAGGGATCAAACAATTTCACAACAAACCGACCCCGTGCCAACCTTCGAGTCCTTTAGTCGAGTCGTCGAGTTCTTCGAAAGGAGCCATCGATCTGTCGACCTCCGTAAGTACCGGCAACCTTGTATCATGTCTAATTTTGCTCTTATGTTCAATTCATGTAACACTCTTTTGCCCAATTTAGATTGACTAGATTCGGCTCTATCTTGTTTGCGATCCATATGACGTGTGCTCAAATCCTTAACTCAATGTGGTGCATGGATCATGTGCTCTTTAATAGCCGAACTCGAATCAATCTAGATTACCACGTGTTGCGGGTTCAAGCGTGTCAACCTAGCATAGTTTGTTCCTTCTCCATGGAACCCGAATCGGCTGTACAGCTGTGTTCGACAGTCCTATCACGAGCGAAACATGTTCATAAGCTTGTTTTAAATAATGTATGCTTTTAGCCTTCCTTGTTTAGATTGTATCATGCGGTGGGTTGATCTATTCTTGGTTGGTGGTGTGGTTTCAAACAAGTCGTATCATGCGGTGGATTAACTTGTTTGGTGTCACGCTCGACGGGTTTGAAAGTACCTAGACATGCGGTAGACTAGTACTTTTGGCCTATGCATGCTTGCTTACTACAAACTTATAATCATACTTCGCCTTTTATTGTGTTTTATCCTTGATAATCAGTCATGGTTACGTATTGCAATGCTATTTAGATAAAGACCGATCTTTCATCATGCTTACGTCATGCATTCGTCTATACCCTGTTTACATGTTTTAAAGTTCCCCAATGATGCTCAGATTGCGGACAGATAGCTTGTTGTAGCTATATGTCGTTTTGATTGGCTTCGTAGCCGTAAATACGGATCTGTCTGGTACCACCCGGCAAGTTCTAGGTTTTATCTAACTATTTCCATCCTTTGTCAGTTTCAGGGAAAATTGACTGGCACGCTTCGGATTCGGCAACGTGTGTTAAGCCAGCTTTTTTCGGCTTGCTGTGTCCTTGGCGTGAGGTGCCGATTTTACGTCAACACACTTTTTGGCACACCCGGTGGGACACATCTAGTTGATCAAGATGCCTGATATCCAAGATGTCATGGATGTCACCTTCGAGGAACTGTCTACAGAACAACAATTACAATTGAAGGAGGCTATTGAGCAATTTCAGCAGAAGTGTTTAATGTCGGTTTCCAAAAATAGGAGTGGTGTGCCATCCTCAAATTAGACATGCCAAGGGTTCTAATGCCAGAGAACCTGATACAACAGCTGCTGCAGAGAAGCAAGAGGTTTTTGGCATGGTACAGAAAACGTTGGAAGACATAATGGCTAGGCACAATACTGCATTTTTGAATAGCTTCCGGCAGATGATGACTGGTATCTTTGGCCCAAGTGTGGACAAACATTTTGAAGGAGAATCAAGTGTTGTTGCTACTGCTGGTCAACCAGTTCGTCAAGATACAAGTGTTCAACTGCCTCCACAGAGTATGATAGCCAACCAGTTCGGCAGAATCCTCGTCAAGCAATACCTAATCCACGTACATATGGAGAAATGGCGTTTGACACTCCTGGAGTTCAACCTGATTCTACTTACAGGATAGCCCCAGCAAATAACAGGTTGCAGAAGAACATGTACGGCACCGGGTATTCGGAGTTCATGGATTACAGTGTTGTTGATGCTCTCCTGAATCCTGGATATGGTGGTGCTACAGGGATGCTTGTTGGAGGACCTGGGAATCAAGACGTCAATATTGATCTCCTGATGCAGATGATGACCGATGTGCTTCAAAATCAATTCGGTCTAAAGCCTAAAAACCAAGGACACGTGTATACACCTCCTTTCCCAGAATGGTATAACAGGGTGGCCTTACCGAACAGGGTGAAAGTTCCTGCAGATCTCATGAAGTTTTCAGGGCCAGATGATACCAGTACTGTGGAACACATAGCTCGATACTTGATGCGGCTTGGGGAAGCTTCCGCTGATGAGGCCTTCAGGATCAGATACTTCCCTTTATCATTGACAGGCCCAGCTTTTACATGGTTCACTTCTCTGCCTGCTCACTCAATCTGCTCCTGGAAGGATTTGGAGCAGAAGTTTCATACTCATTATTTCATCGGCAGTAATGAGAAAAAGCTAATTGATCTAACTACCTTGAGGCAAGGGAATAATGAAACACTAATGTAGTTCCTCAGGAGGTTCAGAGAGACAAAAAGCATATGTTTCTCTTTGAACCTACCAGATGATCAATTGGCTGGTATGACTGTAGCAGGAATGTTACCAGCTATTCGGGAAAAGCTATTCGGCATGGAGTTCGATAATCTTGGTCAGCTGTCGCACAAACTGTCATTGATGAGCAACCAAGCTTATGGTTTCAAGAAAGACTCTAGGTTTGCCAAGCATAGTGACATAGCTGACATCTATAATCAATTCCTCGAAAGGGCAGATCAGGGAGAAGAATATGATGATGAAGAGGAAATAGCTGCAGCTGAAATAGTGTGGGGCAAAGAGTCGTTAACAATAAATCAGAGGTGGATTAAGCAAGCTAAAGGCACCTATGATTTCGATGTGACCAAGGCAGACAAGCTCTTTGAGTTCCTCGTGAAAGAAGGCCGAATCAAGTTGCCAGATGGGCATTCTATGCTTCAGCCTGATGGAGTGAAAGAAAAGAGATATTGTGGGTTTCATGACAGGAATTCTCATTCCATCAATGAGTGCAGGGTCTTTAGGATGAGAATCCAAAAGGCTATCCAAGAAGGTCATCTAAAATTTGACAATAAGATGAACTTAGATGGCAATCCTTTTCCTCAGAACATGATTGGGTTCTCAGTCAACATGGTAACTGCTGAAGAGAAAGGAAAAGTGAAGGTTTTGACTTCAGCGAAGGCGAAGCAGGATGGCTCAGTTGACCCTGCTCGACAAGTAACATTTGAACAGGTCCACAAGGGAGAGCCTCACATTTTGAAAAGCCAAATTGAAGTGGGTGAATCCTCTAAACCCAGGGTGACTTCACGTATTCTCCTCAACAAGTGGCAGTATCAGCAAGAAAAGGAGCGCTACCAGAAGCAAAAGTACGAGGAGGAGAAGCGAAGATATGAGGAAGAAGTGCCCAGGAAAGAACGAGAAGAATATGCGCGAGAATAAGAGCGAGCGCATTGGGGATGTGCTTTCTTCAGACACTGCTGGAACGAAGGTTTAAAGCTCCCCACGCTGAACAATTTTCCCAAATGCAGTGACAAATATACTGAGTATAGGCAGGATACTATCAATCGCCGATCCGTCCATGAAAGATGTTGGAAGGATGCATCCTAGTGACAGTCGGTGCATAAAAATAAATGAAATTAATGATCAACCAAGGAAAAGATATGCTGATCACAGATGGGTTGATCATGAAGAAGAAGAAGAAGAAGATCGTGAGTATGTCTGGCAGAAAGGACAGTGGTGCCTGCTTGGTTTGAGGAGAAGCCAAAAGAGGAGGGTTCAGCGCTTGAGGAATCAGGAGCTGAAGCAGGAAGGAATCAAGAGGAAACAGGTGTGGCGTCCAAAAGACAAGCCTGATGGATTTGGTCGTTCGGCTCCTACGTGCATGGTATGCTTCTTGCCGAATGAATTCATGTCTCCAGCTAATCAAATTGTGCAGGAGGAGGTGTCGCCAGATGTTGATGAGGCTGAGCAATTTGGGCTAATGCACAATTAGTGTTGGCCAAGCAAGCTACTTTTGATAAGCCAGCCAAAAATCGGCACATGAGACCGCTGTACTTAAGAGGATATGTCAATGGGAAGCCATTGACCAAGATGTTTGTTGATGGTGGAGCTGCGGTCAATGTGATGCTGTACACTACATTCAGGAAGCTTGGCATGGGCCCTGGAGATTTGACGCCAACAAGCATAGTTCTGAATGATTTTGCTAGAAATCCTTCAGACACCAAGGGCTGTGTGCATGTGGATTTGATGATTGGATCTAAAACTCTGCTTACAACCTTCTTTGTCATTGAAGGCAAAAGGGCATATAGCTTGCTGCTTGGAAGAGATTGGATCCATGCAAATTGCTGCATCCCATCTACCATGCATCAACAGCTTGTTCAATGGGTAGATGATGATGTAGAAGTTGTCCAAGCAGATGATTCAGTAAGCGTGGCTAACGTGGAACTAGCCTTCTGGGAGTATCAAGGTATAGATTGCTTCTCAGGCAAGGACTGAGGTGAAGGTCCTGTTGAACCAGTCAGCAGTGATCAACAGCCGATTCAAGTAGTCGGCTCTTATAGCATTTTTTAATGGAGAATCCAATTGATGGATCTGATGGAAAGTTAGGACGTGGATTTATGTCGGCTGACAAACTAGAAGAAATAGACATTGGAGATGGTGATAAGCCAAGGCCGACATTTATTAGTGCTAACTTGGATTCGAGTTTCAGAAAAGAGTTAATCAAGCTACTAAAAGAATACAAAGATTGCTTCGCTTGGGATTATTCGGAGATGCCTGGTTTGGATCGTTCCATTGTTGAGCATCGGTTGCCAATCAAGCCTGGTTTTAGACCTTACAAGCAACCTCCCCGAAAAATCTACAAGGATGAAGTATTGGTCGATGTGAAATAGAAGCTGAGAGATTAATAGAAGCAAATTTCATTCGACCATGCAGATATGCAGAGTGGATCTCTAACATCGTTCCTGTTTACAAGAAGAACGGGAAGATGAGGGGTTGCATAGACTTTAGAGATCTAAACAGAGCTACACCCATGGATGGATATCCAATGCCTGTTGCTGACTTGTTGGTTGATGCTGCTGCTGGATATAAAGTTATTAGCTTCATGGATGGCAATGCAGGGTAGAATCAAATTTTTATGGCAATAGAAGATGTATCAAAAACAGCCTTTATATGTCCTAGACATATAGGCTTGTTTGAGTGGATTGTCATGACATTTGGGTTGAAAAATGCCGGTGCAACTTATCAAAGAGCCATGAATTATATTTTTCATGAGTTGATTGGCAAAATTGTGGAGATATATATTGATGATGTCGTGATCAAGTCTTTGGATCATGAATCACATTTGGATAATGTGAAGAAGACTCCAGAGTGCACTAGAAAACATGGGCTTAAGATGAATCCGAACAAGTGTGCCTTTGGAGTTTCAGCTGGAGAGTTCCTAGGATTTTTGGTGCATGAAGGAGGGATAGAAGTTGGCAAAAAGAGCATGAAAGCTGTTGATGAAGTTGTTCCTCCAACCAATCTTAAGGAATTGCAGTCATTGCTTGGCAAAATCAATTTTGTGAGAAGGTTCATTTCAAACTTGTCACAAAAGGTGTTGCCTTTCTCTCCACTGTTGAGGATCAAAAAGGATCAGAAGTTTGTATGGGGTGACGAACAACAGAAGGCTTTCAATGAGATCAAGAAATACATGAAGGAACCACCAGTATTGCTGCCTCCGCAATTGAACAAGCCTTTTAAGTTGTACGTGGCGGCCGAGACCCAAACTATTGGATCGGCCCTCATACAAGAATTTGAGGGAAAGGAAAGAGTAGTTGCATACCTTAGCCGAAAATTGCTTGATTCTGAAACAAGATATTCGGCTGCAGAGAAGCTTTGCTTGTGTGTTTATTACTCATGTACAAAGTTTCGGCACTATTTGTTGAATGCCGAATGCATTGTATATTCAGAATTTGATGTAATTAAACACATGTTGTCTATGGCAATTTTGAATAGAAGGATTGGCAAGTGGATTTTAGCTTTATCTGAGTTTGAACTAAGATTTGAATCGGCAAAAGCTGTTAAAGGACAGATTATTGCTGATTTCATTACTGAACATCATGATCCATCAATTAATTTACTTGAGATTACTCCTTGGGCTTTGTTCTTTGATGGATCTTCATGTGGCAAAGGTGGTGGAGTAGGAATTTCATTAATTTCACCCAGGGGGGAGATGTTTGAATTTGCTATTCCTATTCAACCCACTGTCACAAATAATCAAGCTGAGTATGAAGCATTACTCATAGGGCTTTAGTACTTGAAAGAAGCAAAGGCTATTTCAGTTGATATTTTTGGGGATTCAGAGCTAGTTATAAAACAATTGAATGGCTAATATGAATGCAGAAATGATATGCTGAGGAATTACTACGAGGAGTGCAAGGAAACCCTGAAAAGTTTTTAGTTAGTGATTCTACAACATATTCATAGAGAAAACAATGAAGAGGCGAACAGGTTAGCTCAAAGTGCTTCAGGTTATAGAGAGAATCAAGAAGTGTTTGCCAACGATGTATGTTCTTTTGGGAGTGTTCTGGCAGAAGATGATTGGAGAAAAGAAATTGCTGTTTATTTGGAGAATCCATCCCGGAAGGTCTCTAGGAAGCTCAGGTATAAAGCTATAAAGTTTGTTCTTCTTGATGGACGTTTGTATTATAAATCATTAGATGGGGTATTGCTACAATGTCTGGGTCAAGAAGAAGCAAAGAAGATGATGAGTGAAGTGCATGATGGGCTGTGTGGAGCACATCAGTCAGCTTACCGAATGAAGTGGGTCATCAGGCAAGCTGGATGTTATTGGCCGACGATGCTGGAAGATTGCTTTGAGTATTACAAAGGGTGTCAAGACTGTTAAAAGTTTGGAAATATTCAGAGAGTTCCAGCATCAGCTTTGAATCCTATTATCAAGCCATGGGCATTCAGAGGATGGGGTATAGACTTGATTGGCCAAATAAATCCTCCATCTAGCAAGGGGCATAAGTTTGTGCTTTTGGCAACAGATTACTTCACTAAATGGGTTGAGGCAATTCCATTGAAGAAAGTGACATCAGAAAATATGGTTGAGTTTGTCAAAGAGCATATCATTTACAGATTTGGGATTCCTCAAACAATTACAACCGATCAAGGGACTCAGTTTACATCTTCAGAGTTCAGAGAATTTGCTGAGAGTATAGGGATCAAATTGTTAAATTCTTCTCCTTATTATGCCCAAGCTAATGGTCAGGCAGAGGCTTCTAATAAGATCATGATCAAGATTATACAGAAGAAGATTGATCAAAAGCCAAAAAGGTGGCATTCGGTACTCAATGAAGTCTTGTGGGCTTACCGAATGGCTCCTCATGGAGCTACACAAACATCTCCTTATGAGTTGGTTTACGGGCATCATGCTGTTTTGCCATGGGAGATGCAATCAGACTCAAGGAGAGTAGTTTTGCAAAAGGATTTAAGTTCCAAGGATTACAATGACTTAATGATGAATGAATTAGAAGATTTGCATATGATTCGTCTTAAGGCCTTGGAGAATATTGAGAAAAACAAAATGCGAGTTGCTAAGTACTATAACAAGAAGGTAAAAGTCAAGCAATTTGTAGAACGAGATTTGGTTTGGAAAGTGTTATTGCCGATTGGAACTAAGTACAGTACGTTCGGCAAATGGTCCCCGAATTGGAAAGGACCCTTTCGGGTGGTTAGGTGCACGCCTGGAAATGCGTATATCTTGAAAACTTTACTAGGAGAAGAGTTCACTTCTGCCATAAACGGGAGATACTTGAAGAAATACTATCCTAGTATTGAAGTTGATCATTAACTGTTGTTACAAGCATCAAGAACACGGAAATAGCCGGCATTCGGGAATGAAGCCGCCTTTAGAACAAAAAATCCTGATAAAAGGAAATGGCCAATACTAAAGTGTATTTCCCTTAGCACGAAAATGTTCTGCATTATAGACATCCTTGCAGGTTTCTTCACTGACAACACAGCTGCCTAAGATTACAAAGAAAGGCCTGCAGGAAGCAGGATGCCTGGAGGAAGAAGCGAAAGTATGCTTCATTTCTTTGATTCCACGTTTTTCCTCTTCAGTTCTTCCTTCTTCAGCCACTCCAGGACCACCGTGACGGCAACGTAGAAGCTTCGGGGGTTGCCGGGTTCTGCAACTTCCATCAAGCTGTCCCAGGAGGCCTTCAGATTGTTGTACCTGTTGGATACATCTGAAGAAGGAAGATGGATTATCGTCAAACATGGGATCTGAACTTGAGCGTGAGAATCAAATAAGGGTGAAGATTTTTACCGCCTCCAAGCTCATGTGGCGTTTGCGTTCAGCACTGCAACGGGCGGTGATGTCCCGCATGTCATGTTCTAGATGCCGGATGCGACGGCGTAGTTGGTGATTGGTCCTCTGTTCCGGCGTGGCGTCTTCTTCTTCAGCTGAAGAGTCGAAGAGGATGTACTCGGGGGTTTCTTCAGTACTGAAGATTTCCTCCGGTAGCAGATCAAGGCTAAAATTAAAGAAAGGTGAATCACAAGATTGCAATAAAAAACAAGAGAAAGGGTTGAGAAGAAAGATTACTCTCGAATGGTTCGCTTCTTTGATGGGAAGCTGTTCTCCTCAACTGGCTGTTTCCCCTTGTCCGCCATGGCCTTGGGGTTTTTTCTGGAGGAGGAGGACGAGAGGACGTGAAATGATGGAAGTGTATGCGAATGGGTTTGTAGAGCACCAGAGGGGCTAATTTATTAGCAGTGAGAGTGCATCGGGAGTGATGACTGGCTGGCGTGCATTGATGGGAATACCAAACGACGGGGTTTTTTTCCCTGGATGCGAAGGGT
The DNA here is from genome assembly GCA_947561735.1 of Cenchrus americanus. Taxonomy (NCBI): domain Eukaryota; kingdom Viridiplantae; phylum Streptophyta; class Magnoliopsida; order Poales; family Poaceae; genus Cenchrus; species Cenchrus americanus. The sequence goes on from OX387240.1 coordinate 203,797,222, forward strand.
TTTGTCATTGAACAATGTTCATGACTCCCGAATAAGGATTTTCTGCGGATTCTATGCCAAAGAGAGAGAGTTTGTGCGTATTCGGCTAGAGTAAAAGTTTCCGAATGCGTTCAAAACAGTGAAGATTCGTATGCACAGATCAAAGAAAATCATCACAAGACAAATACGAAGGATAAAATTTCATCTTTATTGCGGAAGTTCCATAACCCCTAGTACAAACTAATAAAACAGCCTGTTCAAAACAGAGTGGGGGTGGGTGGAATCGGCAATGGCGACGCCGTGGCCGTCGAGGCGCTCCAGAGTGGCCTCGATGTCGTCGACGTCCTCCGGTGTGCCACCGTAGAAGCCGCGCGGCCGCGTGGAGTAGTCAACGCCGGTGTGCATCGTCATGGCGGTTAGGCCCAAGGTGGTGCCCAGGCGGACGCCGTGGAGGGCCACCTCATCGACGCGGTCTTCCATCGCGTCGAGGCGAGCTTCCGGTGTGTCTCCGGGAGCGTTCGCCTTGTCCGCCAGCTTCTCAACCAGCGCCTTCAGCCGGTTGAGCTCGGCGTCGCGATCTACAGAAATCACAAAGCAATGGCAGTTTGTTCAAGATTAAGTTGAGATTAAGCAGGTTGCAAAATTCACCGTCAATGGCCTCCAGCAACTGCTTGCGCTGGTGCTCCCACTCGAGCTCTGTGATCCCGGCCTCTTTGGAGATGATCTCCAACTCGTGCTGGGTTGCATCGCGTTTCGCCTTGAACCTTCGGGCGTCGTGATCATTGTAGCACGAGCTGGAAGAGTGGGAGCGGCCAGATGATCCCGAAGAATCGCCCACCATGGCCGGAGTTGTGGCTGGTGCAGGGGGCAGGATTCCACCGGATGAGCTTGAAACCATAGAGAAGATTGTCGGGGACAAGAAGGGATCTAAAGGAGCTGTGAAGAAGCCAATGATCACCACCTCCGGCGAGCACCGGCGCGGCTCCCTTCGGCCTCGTCGCTGGCCCGACGCCTGTTGCTGCTGCCTGCCATGGAGGTTTTGGGAGTACTAGTACTGGAGAGAAAAAAGCTTAGATTGGTAAAGGCTTAGAGAGCAGAGGATTTGGTGAAAGGCTAGGGGCACCCGAGGTTCTTATTTATGGGACTGACAAAGAGATCGTGGCCGCATATCATGGTGCATATCCCAAGAAATTTGGGAAGTGGAGAGACTCTCTCAACCGAACCGTCGCCGGGTCGTTTGGGATTCAAGCTGAGTCATATTCGGTTTGACTGGTTGAAATCCGGCTGTGTTGCGGTCGGGTTTGTTTTTCGAGTCTGACACTGTTTGGTCAGAGTTGCCGAATGGATCATCCAGAAATTGCTCATCAAAATAAGGCAAGATAAATATTGGAAAGTGAAGACTGATGGGGAGCAAAATTACAAGAATGATGAGGCATTTGGCTACAAATTGTTTGTTACAATTACACACCCAAGTATTTTGAGATTACATTGGAGGCATCTGATATCATCTTATTGATGTTCTCCAACAGTCTTTGGTCAGCTTCTTGGGTCTTAGACAAAGTCGAGAGCTTTGTCTTGAGCTGTTTTCCTGCAGTCATGACGACTATGGCTTCTTTTCGTATCTTCTCCATTGACTCAGGAAGTTCAACCATCTTCTTTTTATCAGCCTCGATTTCAGCTGTCAGGGTTCTCAGTTCAGCCTCCAATTCAGCTTTTCTGGCTTTCTTCAGCTCAAGTTCAGGCTGCAATTTGGTTAGGAGTACCTTGTGATTCTGCATTTGGAAGTGCAGATCTTTCATGGATTGCTTGTTTGCAGCTTGCTCTTGTTCCAGAGCTGGTTGGGAGGATAGATTCTTCAAAGCCCGCTTTACTGCTATAAAGTGATCATCCAGCTTGGAGACAGGTTCTAGGGAAGCCTTAATGTCAGTCGGGAGATCTTGATCGATGAGTTCAAGTGCTTCTCTTAGGAGACCAGCATCCTTGACTTGGTCTTGAACATCCCTTTGCAGTAGGGAAAGGATTTCCTTCAACTTTGTCTGATTCTTCTCTGACAAAGTCTGGCTAGAAGATGCTTCATCCCCTTTTTCGGCAATCAAGTCATCCACAACGAAAGAGTAAACTGGTGATGACACAGTTTCCTCCTGAAAAGAGTTTCTTGCCAAATCAGTGGTGATTTATTGAACAGAAAATAGAAAGATGGGTGTTCATGCTTACATCATTTCTGACTTCCTGAGTTGGGGAAGGAAGTTTTTCAGGCTCGAGGAAGGGCTCTTGGATATCTGGTTGGGGAGAAGCTTGAAGAGTCCTTGGTAAAGCTAAAGCTTCTGGCTGAGGAGAAACTGGGGGAGTCCTTGGTAGGGCTGAAGCTTCTGGCTGAGGAGAAGCTGGAGGAATCCTTCGTGAGGCTGAAGCTTCTGCTTGAGGAGAGGATGGCTGGATCATTGGTGAGATTGGATTTGAATCATGTTGAGGGGAAGAACTCCCCATGGTTTGGCTCACCAAAGTTTCCTCTGCAACTAGTAAGTAGAGGATAAGTGCCAATGAAGAGAAAATGATTAGAAAAAATAAGATGGTGAAAAATTTTACCAGTGGATGAAGCATTGGCAGAATCTGTAATGACCAGTGGTCGCTGAATTCTGGTCTGAAATTACACAAGATAAAGATGATCAGGATAAAGAGTGGCTTTATGCTCAGGAAGGAAACGATTCTAACCTGAACGAGAAGTTTTTTGGTTGTTCTTTTCTTCTTGGCAGCCGAAGGAGCAACCAGAGATAGAGCTTTCCATTTGTCAGAGGTTGAACTGATGAGAGTTGGATCCAGTGTGGCATATCTGGACATCAGTTGAGCCAGAGTAGGGGATTTATATCCCAAGGTAGAGATTGGGCTTACGATATTGTAGGAGATTGTCCTGGCAAGAGGGGCAGGTGTTGTATCCTGCAGAAAAAGACAGAATCCTGATCAGTAAAGAAGGACATGATTGAAAAAGAGGGAAAATAAGTATATTACCTCTAAAGTTGGATGAAAGTCAGGATTTAGTTCAAGACAGAGAGGATGTACTGACACATTAAAGATATGATCATGTAGTTCTTGCCACCAAGAAATAAAAGAAGGGTGAGTGATTGTTATTGGCGCAAAAGGCCTGGGTGCATAAACAATTGTGCTGCACTTATACTCAAAGACCCTTTTTGCTTGTACGGATTCCTTGATATCTTCTCTGGGCTTGAGGAATTCATGAAGGAATAGCCTTGGGGGCACTTGACCACATCCTAGTTGTCTGGCCATCATGTTTGGCTGGTAGTACTCAAAGGTACTCTAGATTTGCCTTCCTCCACAAAATTCTGCTGGCAGGATACATGGATGGATGAAGACATTGAAAATTGCTATAGATCGTACATCATTACATCCAGCTTTAAAACTAAACTCACAAGGAAGGGTCAAGTTGTCATTGTTCAGATATGGAAGCCAAAGAGGATTGGCAAAACCTCTGAAGAAGAGCTCAAAAAGTTGGTTAATGCTTTGATTGATGGACACAGTGGAGGCAACTTCTCCATGAGTTTAGCAACCTTTGGTGCTCTGGGTTTCACCCTCCTTGTAATTGGTTGAAGGGAAGTTCCAATTGTTGATGTCAACAGCAACAATCTGGTGCATATATAATTGGAGCCACATCTGAACAAACCACCAAGGGCCATTTACATAGGAAATCTTTTGGCTGGTGTGCATCAGATAGGTGGTCTGATGGAGCATGTGGTAAACACTTCCTAGGAGGTACTTCCCGAGTGGAATAGGGGTACCAGCAGCCAAGTCCTCAGCCATTACAATGTGGTTCAGGGTTGGCTCATTGGCTTTGCCACAAAAGATGAATCTGCATAGCCACATGTTCAGAAAAGCTCTGTATTCAACATCAGACAAAGGGCCGTCAGACATATAGTTTTGGATATATTTCTTATATCCAACCCCTGTTCTCACTCCTGTTTGCCTCGAGGAGCCCTTGTACTTGTGTGGGTATACAGTTCCTGTGACTTCAAGGCCGGTTATCATGTATACATCAGCCAAAGTGGGGGACATTGGCCCGTGGCCAAAAAGAAAGGCATTAGCGCCATTCGACCAAAAATGGCAGGCTGCAATCAGAAGGTTTTCATTTTTGGGTGTTTCAGCTAGAGATAATTCCAAACAATGAGCAATGCGAAGGCTGTCCCAATTGCTTGTCTTGACGCTGTCATCATCAAGCATCCTCTTGTACCAGTTTCTCCAGCCTGCAATTGGGGGCAGGGGCCAGTTCTTGAAAGCATCCTGCCATTCATGGGGTTTTGACAGTGCTGCTTTGAAAGGGATCCTCTGAGATTCGGCTGCAATGAACTCAGAAGGGTCGGAGATTCCCACGGGCCCAAGGAAATAAGATGGTGATTGGTCCTCGACGGGAATCAAGATTTCGGCAGCTAGAGCCTATCAAGAACAATAGAGGGCAAGAGGAAAAATTTGAGATGAAATTCGAGAAAAGTAATACCGAATGGGCCTGAGGAGGATGAGATTTACCTGAAGAGCCCGGTCTTGGTTCGCCATTTGAAGATTTGAGCTTGAAAGATTGATGAACTAAGGTTTGGATCTGAGCGAAAACTCCAACGGTTTGAAGGAGGAAAGAACGGGTGTTGAACAGATTCGACCTGGAGACATTGAGCATTTATGGTCAATTCCGGAATAAAATCACCTTTTTTATCCCGTAATTGAAGGGGAATATGTTAACACCAAAAATTGGTACAGGAAAGAGACTGACCTGTGGGCCGAGTTTGGTAAGAAAAACACCATTCGACAGGAAATTTTTCTCAAAGCATTCGGTAAAGATGCCTGCGGTCGGGAGCACGCCATCATTCGGCAGAAGGACTGTTTTGCGCTTGGAAGAGGAAGCATTCGGGAATACGTGATGATGTGGCCTGAATATAAGGAAGGGACGAATTGATGACGGGTGCAAGACAGACATTGACGCCGGGGCATTAATTTAGGCAATAAGTGTTGTAATCGTGGTCGACTAGGAGTCGTGTTAGGACAAGGGTATAAATATGAACCCTTAGTGTTTGTAATAGGGATCGAACAATTTCACAACAAACCGGCCCTGTGCCAACCTTCGAGTCCTTTAGTCGAGTCATCGAGTTCTTCGAGAGGAGCCATCGATCTGTCGACCTCCGTAAGTACCGGCAACCTTGTATCATGTCTAGTATCACGCGGTGGATTTAGACCGTGATGCAAGTAGTCTTGTTACCATGCTTAGTATCATGCGGCGGATTTCAGCTTGGTTCAAGAGGTTTCTTGTTAGATCATGAGCCATGCGGTAGGCTAAGATCTAGCTTGGAGCTAGTTATCGGCTCTATTAGATTTGGCAAGATCTAATAGATTCATTAAGTTATCATGTGTTGCTTTGAATTTTGCTCTTATGTTCAATTCATGTAACACTCTTTTGCCCAATTTAGATTGACTAGATTCGGCTCTATCTTGTTTGCGATCCATATGATGTGTGCTCAAATCCTTAACTCAATGTGGTGCATGGATCATGTGCTCCTTAATAGCTGAACTCGAATCAATCTAGATTACCACGTGTTGCGGGTTCAAGCGTGTCAACCTAGCATAGTTTGTTCCTTCTCCACGGAACCCGAATCGGCTGTACAGCCGTGTTCGGCAGTCATATCACGAGCGAAACATGTTCATAAGCTTGTTTTAAATAATGTATGCTTTTAGCCTTCCTTGTTTAGATTGTATCATGCGGTGGATTGATCTATTCTTGGTTGGTGGTGTGGTTTCAAACAAGTCGTATCATGCGGTGGATTAACTTGTTTGGTGTCACGCTCGACGGGTTTGAAAGTACCTAGACATGTGGTAGACTAGTGCTTTTGACCTATGTATGCTTGCTTACTGCAAACTTATAATCATACTTCGCCTTTTATTGTGTTTTATCCTTGATAATCGGTCATGGTTACGTATTGCAATGCTGTCTAGATAAAGACCGATCTTTCATCATGCTTACGTCATGCATTCGGCTATACCGTGTTTACATGTTTTAAAGTTCCTGAATGATGCTCAGATTGCCAACAAATAGCTTGTTGTAGCTATATGTCGTTTTGATTGGCTTCGTAGCAGTAAATACGAAACTGTCTGGTACCACCTGGCAAGTTCCAGGTTTTATCTAACTATTTCCATCCTTTGTCAGTTTCAGGGAAAATTGGCCGGCACGCTTCGGATTCGGCAACGTGTGTTAAGCCAGCTTTTTTCGGCTTGCTGTGTGCTTGGCGTGAGGTGCCGATTTTATGTCAACAAAGGCTAATGGCAAGGTGGTTGCACACAAGATTGGGAAGATGAAGGAGGAACGGGGTTGGAACCAACCCATTTAGGTGCCCAAGGAAGTCATCATCAACATGAAGGGGCCTCAAATGGTTTGGGTTCCAAAGGCCACTTAAAGGCCTTGAAAGCGGGGACTTGGGAGGCTTGGCACAAAGAAGATGTGAAGGTTCAGGCATAAAAGCCAAGCTTGCAAGTTGGACATGTGTTGCCCAAGTTCCCCGGTTAAGGTAATGGAAACTAGTACCTATCTCTTTTATCATTGTAGCTCCATTGCCTTGTTTAGGTTGCATTTGTTGCAATGTTTTCATATGGTAGGTTGCTTGTGTCATGTGCTAACCCATGAGCAACCTACATGGTTTGATTAGTGTGTAGGAAAGCTACACTTGTTCTTTCATGGTGCATGTTTTCATATATATCTCTTTGCATCATGAGCAAGCTATAGGGTTAGCTTCCCTTTTGTTGTCATAAACAAAGTGCATACTTTTGGTTGGTGATTCAAACACTAAATGCACACATTTAGGGGGAGCTCATCCTATGGTTTGGTTATGGGACTAATATTGTTTCAAGCTTATCTTATGTAGTCCCTTGGCGACGCGTTCCGGTGCGGTGCTTCATCCTAAGAGAATGCTATTTCACTCTCAATGTGATTTAACATCTCTAAAAGAGTGAATATAGCAATATGAGCTTCATGCTATTAAGTCATGTCCTTGCGAGCTTATGTCTCTATATAAGTTCAAAGGCAATGTACTCGTACATTCCTAATCCTTGTGGTACCCCAAGTGTCTTCTATGCAAGCTTCTTTCAAGTGGTGTCACCTAGTGATATCATTTTCAAGTGGCTCATCTCAATGTGGTGCCAACAAGGTAAAGAGGATCAAACCCCCCGGAGGTATGCAATGATCAAAAGACTACAAGTGATATCTACAAGTGGTAATGTAACAAGAACCCATTTGTCTTATGTCTTGTCCTTTAAGCTACCTCCTTGCATGATATGCTCTAAGCTTCCTTGTCTTACAAGTTTGTAGTTGTGCACTTGTCTTCATACTATCTTTTTGTGCACACACTTAGAGGGAGCTTAGTTTGTATCATGCTAGTCTCATGAGCTTGTGATCCACCTTAGTCATTCTTACATGTGGTATCTTCATTGATATCATACATATGGATCATGGTTCATGCGACTTTCTCCCTTGTATTTAACATTTCTCTTTGAGCTATGTTTGCTAGGGCTTGCTAGTTTCCTTGGAGCCCTTTTGTTTTGGACTTTTTGGAGATTTTATTCCAAAGGGGGAGAATGTGAGACCAAAGCAAGCTAGTGGTTTCAAGGATATGAGACCAAAGGGGGAGAATGTCAACATAGGAAGAGAAGATCAAAAAGGGGAAGGTTGATCTAGGGGGAGTTTGGATGATTGTAAGCATCCAAGCAAGTGTAAGTGGCTCTAATTCTGTCAATTTTTGCAAATTTATGCTTGCTTTGGTTGTGTTGTCATAAATCACCAAAAAGGGGGAGATTGTAGCGAACATGGCCTCATATGCCATTAATTCGAGTTTGATTTTGGTGATTCATGACAACATGATCATTGGGACTTACCATATTGTTTTAGCATGTCTTTGTAGACACTTCTAGGTCCCAAGGATGCAAGAAAACCACATGCCAAAATGAGAAAAATCAAGGGTCAAAACCGAGCAAGAAAGGAAAAGAAAAGACACCGTCGGATGAACCGACGGTACCTATACAGAAAGCGTCGGTGCAATCGTCGGACGAGTTGGTACACTGGTGAAACCCTAGGCACCGTCGGATGAACCGACGGTCCATTTTTAGTAGCGTCGGACGAGTTGCAGGGGAAGAGCAGCGAAGACAGTAGCACCGGATGATCCGACGGTCTGAGTGAGGACACCGTCGGTCTATCCGACGCTCAGTTTGAATCAAGACAGAGACGCGCCAAGACGAAGCCTTCAGCACCGGATGATCCGACGCCTTGGTCAAGGGGTAGCGTCGGTCTATCTGACGGTCGCGTGGAAGCTAACAGAGACGACTTGGTTGCGGGGTCTTCAGCACCGGATGATCTGGCGGACCGTCGTTGTATAGCGTCGGAGCAGTTGTGTTAGAGAATATCAACGGCTAAGTGACATGGGAGGGGCACCGGATGAACCGACGCCCTGGAAAATCTAGCATCGGTTCATCCGACGCTACCTTTTTCAGTGGCCGTTAGCCAACGGCTAGTTTGATGCCTTGGGCTATTTATACCCCCTCCACTCACCCATTTGAGGTTGCTAGATTGTGTGGAAGTGCAGGAGAGTGCAAGACACCTAGAAGATCATATCCAATCCATCCAAGTGCTTAATTGCTCATCTTTAGACTTGCATATGCTTAGTGTATGTGCTTAGTGCTAAGCTTAGCTTAGAGCTGAGTGAGTGCAAGGTTGTGCCAACCTTGTGAGGTGATTCTTGAGTGAATCAAGTTGTACAAGGTTCGCCGGAAGCCTTGGGGCCTAAGTGGCTCACCGGCAACCGTCATCGGCCCTCCGGCTTGGTGTGGAGCGGCGAGGACACTTTGTGCGGGGGCGTGGAGACCCCCTTCCATGGTGAAGAAGCTACTTAGTGGAGGCGGCATCAAGGTGATCAAGGGAGCTTGGCGAGTGCCTAAGTGGCGAGTCAAGTGGTGCTCTTGGGAGAGACTTGGTGACCGGGAAGCAATACTCTTGTGTGAGTGCTTCAACAACGTGGACTAGGGGTGGCTTAGTGCCTACCGATACCACGAGATAAATCGCGTGTCAAGAGTTTGCTTCCTCTTATTCCCTTTACGTTTCCGCATTTACTCTTTTGCAATCTTTGCTTGCCTTTAATTTCCTAGAGTAGTATCATGCTGGGAATGGCTATAGGTTGCAAACCTTGCTTTGGGATGGGAGTTTCACACTAGAACAACCCTAGTTGCACATCTAGATAGTATATTCTAGTTTATCTTTGTGTAAAATTAGTGAAGCCATAGGTTAAGGTTTTAAGTTGCCTAATTTACCCCCTACTCCTCTTAGGCTAACGAGCATCCGATTCCTTACATTACAGAGACCTGTAGAGTGTATAGTCAGTAGTAGTACACACATCCTTTATATTTGCATATATAACTACAAAAGAAATGGTCTATATAACTGACGGTAAGTCTATTGTTATCACACATCTACACATAATATTCCATGGATCACTTTAACTAATTGTGATGAAATTAATTAGGACGTGTCATTGTCCCCGGATGACGCAAAAGAATCACCGTGTGGGGACGGTTCCGCAGGTGTTAGGTGAAATCATGGCAGTAGTTTAATTAATTTATATATAGTAGCACTTGGCAAATGCCGTGTAGTTGCGCGGTGTGTGCAACTTGGGGAGAATGATTCCGTAAGGACTATCCCAGTGACACCCGATCGACTCATTCCAAATCCAATTCTTAATTTTGTAGTATTTGCCTGTCAATCTCACGCCAATCGCAGTGCCGGATCGGTTGGCACATCGTAGCTTTTCGATCAGCCCCAGCAATGACGTACGACATTACACTGCTTCAAAACTCATCTCTCACACCTTCGGTAAGTGTTCAAAGTAAGCATTAATTAAATAAGACAGTCGTCTGATATGAATTGTAAGAACTGAAGTAACTTAAAATTTCACAGCCGACGATACTCCAAAAATGGCCGAGAGAGGCCACAGATTCACGCGAGTCACTCTGTCCTTTTTCCTCCAGTTTCACATCGAGAGCCTGCTGGCGGCGAGAGCAAAAGATTCTGCACCAGTGAGGCTAAGGGCCCCTTTGGGAGGGCTCCGGCTCCAGCGCCAGCTTCGTACGGAGCCCTCCCAAACACCTGTTTCGGCTTCGGCTTCAGCGGTGAAGCCCCCGAAATTCCGCTCTTTGGAGCCGTTTTCCCCGGGTGGAGCCACGAAACACCAGCTCCGCCGGGCTCCGCCTCAGCTTCCTACCTTTTTCCAGCATTTGCGCTCCAGTGGGGCCCGCTGATGACAGTCCAACGACCTGAGAGAGACCGGGAGGGAACCCGGCGCTGGAGAGGAGGAGCTTGAGGTGGAGGCGTCGAATCGACGTATGCCTCACCGTGTAGGAGAGAGGGGCGCCCGCGCCGTCGCCGGGCAGGAGCACAACCGGTGGGGATGGCGGCCGACGGAGAATGTGGAAGGCGGCGGTCGGTGGGAGCCGGCGAGGAAGAGCGCCGCGAGGGGGAGTTGGGAGGTGGCGGGATCTAGAGCGACGCGAGGAGTTGGAGGTTGAGGTGGCGAGCGGCGGCGCGGAGGCGGTCTTTGCGAGGATCCGGTGGCGAGCGGCGGCTGCGAGGAGTCGGTGGCGAGCGGCGGCGTGGAGGCGGCGCGCTGCGAGGAGCCGGCGGGGAGCTCGGGACGCGGAGGAGGAAGCGGCGGGGAGCTCCGGGACGCAGAGGAGGAGGCCGACGGGTAGCTCAGGGGCAAGGGCGCGATGGGAGGTGGAAGGGGCCATGAGGGTGCTCTGGTGATTTCCAAAGAAGATAAGGCAGAAGATAAGGCTTGTCAAAAAAAAGGCTGAAGATAAGACTCGACAAAATAAGAAAAAAAGTAAGAAAAAATAAAGAAAAAATGAAAGAAAAAAGAGAGAAAAAGGAAGGGCACTATGGACATTTTACCCTTTTATCCACCTTACACAGTTAGGAGAAGCTTTGCCAAACGTTTTTCTAAAACAGCTCCACCTTCACCAGAGAAGCCGCTCCACCAGAGGAACCATAGCCGGAGCCGTTTTAGGTGAAGTCGGAGCCATACCAAATAGACCCTAAAGTTCGATCGCAGAGTGACACTCTCCCGTCTCTCCCGGGCGAGCCGTATGGACCTCTTCCCCACACGGTCCCGAAAAACACTTTCCCCGGAATCTCCGTTGGGCGACCATGCTGAGCCGAGACAAAGAGGAATTTTGGACGGTATGTCGGGGCATGTGACGAAAACATGCAATATTTATTTTGCCCCCTTTTCCCATTCTGCCCAGCCGGGACATGCACATGATTATATAAGATAATGCATGCAACAAGAGAAGGAGAGGGAGAATTGGTCGGGTAGTGGTGGTGCGGTGGTGACGATTCTTTGCTGAGCTAATCTGGATCGGGTGATGAATCAGAGTAGCATTAAGTTAAGTGTAGTTTATATGGATGCATGGGGCCCTAAGTTGCATTGGGAGGGGAGAAGGTCAACTGTGTGATCAGGGGAATCATAGCATCCCCATGATGTCAGGATTAGGTAGATACTGTCAGACATCCATGCCCTCTTGATCTTGTTAATCTCTACCGGTACTAGCTATTCTGTAGCAGCTTGGATCTATCTCGATCTGCTGTGGAGTCCTATGCCTTGCCCCTGCTGCTGCCCTGCTACAAAACTCCGAGCTTGTGGAACTAATTGGCAGCAGCGCCAACGTCGACTCTGGCTGTGAATCTGTTTGCTTCCGCGCCTGTGACGATGGGGAAACGGGCGGCGTCGATCCATGTCGCAGCAGGGCGGCAACCCGAGGCTGCCGAGCAGTGAGAATCTGCCGAGCAGGAGCGCAGCGGAAGGGATATATGACATTTGGGCTGCTGAACAAGTGAAACAAATTAACCAGAACGATTAGACCACAAGCTGAAATCAACTCAGCAACAGTGCATATGTCTAAGGCTCTAAGCAGCCTGGCCATCTAGACTAGACGAACCTTGCTTGGCGGCAACAAGAAGAGATCGAGCTGTCTGACTGGCTGAATGCCTGTCCGTGAATTCGATCGAACGCGTAGCAGGAATTTTTATGTATTTTTCTTTGATTTTACGAAAATAAATAATCGGATTTAACATTTGCACAAATAGCCTCGATCTCATGCCGCCGTTTCAAGGGGTGGTAGGAACCTACCGCCCGATTGGGTCATCCGCTACGTGGCACGCCGATTTGGCACCTACCGCCGAGGCCAAGGGCGGCAGGAGGCCAACCGCCGCGCCAAAAGACGGTTGACCGATTGTTGCAAACCCACCGCCACTTCAAAAGGTGGTAGGTCCTACCGCTCTTTGAAACGGCGGCAAGACCCCGCCTACATAAGGGGCCGCGGCCCTGCCGCCGGGCGGCTACGCCTCCCCCATTCATTTCCTCCTCCCCACGTAGCTCTCCGTTGCCTTCTTGTTGTAGATTCTCCACATGAGGTATGTAACTAATACTTTCTTACATAGTTAGTTTAGAAATTTTAGGAATAGTTTACAAATCCTAGAAATAGTTTAGAAATCCTAGAAATAGTTTATAAATACTTTAGAAATTCCTAGAAATAATTTAGAAATTCTAGAATACTTTAGAAAATTAGAAATTCTTTAGAAATTCCTACAAATACTTTACAAATTCTAGAAATTCTATAGAAATCCTAGAAATACTTTGGAGATAATATTTCTTTTTTAGAAAATCCTAGAAATACTTTAGAGATATTATTTCTTTTTAGAATTCCTAGAAATACTTTAGAAATTCTGAAAATACTTTAAAAATTCTTAGAAATACTTTAGAAATTCCTAGATATACTTTGAGATATTATTTCTTTTTTAGAAATTCCAATAAATATTTTAGAACTCGTAGAAATACTTTACAAATACTAGAAATACTTTACAAATTGTAGAACTACTTTACAAATTTTAGAAAATTTTTTAGAAATCCTAGAAGTATTTCGGAGATATTATTAAGTTTTTAGAAATAATTTAGAAATCCTAGAAATACTAGTTTTTCTTCTAAATTCTTATAAATACTTTAGAAATACTAGTTTTTTTTAAATTACTAGAAATACTATAAAAAGCGTGTGTCACTTTATATTTCAATTTTTTTGCAGTTATGGATCAGCAGGGCGCTGCCGCTTTCGCAACCGCCTATTGCTAGTGTTCGTCCTCCTTGGGAGCTGCTGCCATACGTGCTGCCCGAGCTCTTCGACGAGGCCACAGATAGGTCGCACCGGTCTTACCACTCCACGATATGTGGGGCGGAGCTAGGCACCGTGCGTTTTAGAGGCCCGGGGTACTACATGCCGCTTCAGGTGGAGGCGGAGGCGCGGTCGACCGGAGTGGGGCCGTCCCGTTTGGATGGGCTACTCCCTTAGCGACCGGAGAGGTGGCCGGCCCGTCGGGCTCAGGCAGGGTTCGCCCTACCGAACCATAGGGGCGTACCGCCGGCGCTCGGTATCAGTATATCGAGCGGTACGGGCGGTATACCGCTTAATACCGCATAAATTCAAAAAACCAAAACGAAATGCCTATACAATCGGTTTGGAGCTGTATATCGGTCGGTATGAGGGGGTATACCGGTCGGTAAGCGTGGCATACCAGTGACTTTGCCTATGTTACTGCTGTTTTTCCGTAGCTCCCTGGTGTTCTAAAAATGAAAATTTTGGCATGACCTATGCATATTTTAATGTAAAAGGACCACACCAAAGCATAGGAATAATAGTGCATACAAATACCATAGTCATAAACTCATAATAGTGCATACAACCCTCATACACATAATCGTGTATACAATACCATAGTGATAGTGATAGTGATAATCGTGCATACAATCCCATAACAATAATCGTACATCCATAAAAGCTCAATGGTGGTGTAGCAATGAGAAGACCCCCATTTGGGTCGCCGTGTGGTATTCAACGGTGGACATCACATTCAAACCTTGCACTCGAAGCAGCTCATCCTTGTAGTCTTGCCAAGTTTGGCCCTGTTGCGGAATTCGGGAAAGACCTTACACCCTCGAAACGTCGAGTTTGCCGAAATTCGTGAGATAAATTCTCAAATCACTATCGGAATGATAGTTTTAGTTTTGTGAAAGCGGAATGTTCATGAAAAGACCCTGATGGGTTTCTAAGTGTTTTTCAGGTTTTCAAGTAACATGCGAAAACGATAGCCGAATCTGACTTCTTTGCGCGAATCTGCTGTCCATTTCAGGATGATTGAAACTCGCGAAACTCTGGAATCAAGAATCTGTGAAACTCTGGAACCAGGAACCTGCGAAGATCTGGAATCATGAACCTGCGAAACTCCAGAATCTGGAATCTGCGAAATTCGGGAATCTGCTAAAGTCCAAATTCGGAGGTTATGACGTATGAAGATCTTCATGTATGAGAGGTTCAACAACCATCAAGAAGCCAAGTCAAAGACGCTGCCTCAAAAGTCCGGGTTCGACATGTGAACTAATGACAGGCTTGTAAATGTATGAAATTAGCCCCACAAATCACAGGATGTAAAAGACTTCCATGTACATGTTCACACTAGAAATATTCCTTAGATTCGAGGGTATTTTTGGAATGTAAAAGTCCCTTCGTCTCCCTATAAAAGGGGGCGCGGGGGCACATGTAAAAGGGTTCACAACTTTTGAGGCAAGAGCAGTCTTTTGGAGATTCTTTGTCTCCTCATCTTTCATGGATTACACATTGGATTCTGCCGTTCCTGTGTTTCTGTACTCTGGTGTTCGGGGATTCTCTCCGATTTCTCGAACTCCCCCAACATTGGCACCCACCGTGTTTCAGTCAAAAACAACTCACGATGCCACCACAGAAGAGGTCCAAGAATAATGCTCCCACCGAAATCAACCAAGAAGAACATCGTCATGACGAAGACAACGAAATCTCTCATGCTCTGGAACCTTCGCACATCACAGATCAAGAGCGGAGGGCAAAATTTGAGGCTCTCCAAAAAGCAAGGTCTGAGAAGACAGCACATATTCTAGAACAGTACATGCAACAAGATGCTCATGAAAATGAAGATGATGACGATGAGGCTGTAGACAGAGAACTAGAGGAAGTACAACAAAAAATACAGGAACTACAGAAAGATAAAGAAAGATTTGCGAACCAACTACAAGCAAAGAGAAAGGCTTCAGAAAAACTGGAAAAACTTAACCAAGCAAAAGAAGAAATCGAAAGAATTCAAAGAGAAATAGATGAAATGAAAGAACAAGAGAACAACTCATTGTGGCAAGATTCACTGCTCCAGAACTCTGGACCAAACAGAAGAACCACGAAAGAAAATTTCTTCACGGGTAATGGAATCTCACAGTTCGTGGATCTTGAATCACCACTATCCATAGGGCTACAAACTGCACCATGACCACCGAAGTTCAAACCAGTTTCTCTCCCGAAGTATAATGGCTTCAAAAACTCCAGACAATTTCTCATGAGGTATGAATCAGCTGTGAATTCAGCAGGAGGAGATGATGTTGCACTGGCCAAATCTTTCATCATTACCTGCGAAGGTCCAGTTCTGAACTGGTATTCTCTGCTACAACCGCACTCAGTCTGCAGCTGGGTTGACCTCAAGAAGAAATTCATGCAAGCATTTCAGATGTTCCATGATATAACAGCCGAGTCATCAGATCTGTACAACTGCAAGTAGAAAGATAGAGTGCTATTACGGAACTTCGTGAGAAGATTCATGCAGCAGAGATCCCAGATTCCTGAGGCGGATGACAAAACAACGATCAAGGCACTGATCAAGGGTCTGACTCCAGGTCCAACGGCTTCACACATGACACGAAAGAAACCCAAGACAATTGATGAACTTTTTCATGAACTTGAAGAGAATATCTTGTCCGATGACGATCATCGCAGAAGAGTAGCTGAACGAAACAAAGCACGACAAGGCAATAGAGAAATGACGTGGAGACCTCAATCCCAGAATCCACGAAACATCAACAATGTGGAAAATCCTCAGCCCAATCAGAACAACAGACCAAGCACTAGAGGAGGATTTGCACCAGGGGAAGGGGAAGGGAAAGAGGACCCCCAAAACTCACAAACCACAATCCAAGAGATCCGTACTTCTACTGCCAGTATCACGGAAGAGGACATAGCACCGAAGGGTGCCCAGAAACCGAGAAGAATATTGCCAGGATTCAGCAAGAGAAGGCAATGATGAGCATCGCCTCCTCAAGGCCGAACCAACTTCGCCTGAACTTTTGGCAGCCAATGTGACAAAACCGCTCAAATTAATTTCATATTATTGCCTACACTAGTAGAGAAGTGCTCATTTATGACGATTTTCTCATGACGAGGCTGAATTTTGTCATAGAATAATGTCTAATCTGTGACGAAAATTTAATTTGCGTCATTAGTTAAGACTGACAAAGTTTTGACTCGTGGACCTGTGACGAAAATGGAATGAATGTCATTGAATTTAAAACTCTATCGTCATAGAACTGATGGCGACTTTTAATGACGATATTATTTGTCACATATTATGAATGATAATGGTCACAGTTGTATGGACAGCTTGCCGCACCTTATTGATGAAACCGGATCGTCACAGATTTGTTTTGCCGTTACCAGCCGCAGATTGGATGTTTGTTTTTTTAATTTGCAAAAAAAAGGTGTTGGCACTGGGTTTCGAACCCACAACCAACAGATTTATAATTCCGCGCCCTACCACTTCACCTAGCTTGTGTTTTCATTACTGTTTGAATGTTTTTGTTATTAGTATATTTGTCACATATGAATTGAACAATGGGTCACACAATTGAATCGATTAAGGGCCTAGGGCCTTCCATCCGTCATCTCGCTGCCACACAGGAACGGGGAACGCGACGAGGGCAGAAACGCCAGCGACTGCAGGTGATTGTGGCGAGGGCAACAAGCACCGACGACTGGAGGTGATCGTGTGAGGCCAAGGGTAGGGTGATCAAGTGCCAGGGCATAGGGCGATTGTTGCCAGGGCATAGGTCGATCGTGTTCGATGGTGTGCAGTTGATCGTGGCGGGCATAGGGTGTGGCCGGCGTGGGCAATCAAGGATCAGGGCGTGCAGAGGTGTTGAGGACCTGGACAGCGGCATCAGGGCGGCTGATCTGTGGCCGGCGTGGTGAAAACAGAAACGGCGGCGCCGTAGACTACAAGGTTTGATCTATGTTCGAACTCTTTTACATAATTGCATGTGTTCGTTGTGGTTTTGAACATTGATAGGTTTAATATCATTTAGGAAATTAATAAGAGGTTTTTTATTGTGACAACAGATGGATAGAAGTTGGGTTATTATAGACCATTCACACCTGCATATTTAAAAGGAGTTGAACAGTTCATGAAGCATGTTACAGAAAGGTACCAAGAAGACACTGAGATACGTTGCCCATGTCGTGAATGTCTTAATCAAAGGATGCAACCTGTCTCTGAAGTAGAGAACCATGTACTCGTTTATGGAATGTCAGTTACATATACAAGGTGGATTTATCATGGGGAACCTGCTGACATTGATATAGTTGAGAATTTAGAGCCCGGTTTCGAAGGAGCAGATAATGACTTTGGGATAATTGTGGGTGTGGGCGATGATGTCCATGATGATGATTACGGAGTGCCAGAGATGATAGGAGAGCTGTATGCAGCGGCAGAGGCTGATGGAGAACGACCGAAGTTTGCAAAAGTTCTTGAAGATGCTAAGAAGGCGCTTGGCCCTGGTTCTAGCCATTCAAAGTTTTCTTTTTTTGGTTAGGATGCTGTATGCCAAGTCTCGTTATCGAATCAGCAATATGGGTTTTTCCACAATGTTGGGGCTGATTTCAGATGTGTACCCTCACAATGAATTGCCAAAGTCATATGAAGATTCCAAGAAATATCTTCGAGAATTGGGACTTGCATACGAAAACATTCATGTGTGCAAGAACAATTGTGTGTTGTTTCGGGACTCGAATACATCCAAGTATGCTAACCTGAATGTGTGCCCAGTTTGCAAGGAGTCTAGATGGCAAAATGAATCTGGAACCAAGCGGGTTCCACATAAGGTTTTGAGACATTTTTCTCTAATACCTAGGTTGAAAAGAATTTTTGCTTCGAAATGAACTTCTAAGCAAACTCAATGGCACAAGAAAGTGAGGAAGGAAGTAGACAATGTGATGAGCCATCCAGCTGATGGGGAGGCATGGAAGGATTTTGATGATAAGTTTCGAGATTTTGCAGCAGATCCGAGGAACCTAAGATTTTCCTTAGCTATTGATGGATTCAATGCTTTTGGCAACATGAGTACCCAATACAGTATGTGGCCAGTGCTTCTGACACCGCTTAATCTCGCACCATGGGAAAGCGTGAATCCATCAAATTGCTTTATGGCTTTACTCATCCCAGGTCCAAGGTGTCCAGGAAAGGATTTTGA
The DNA here is from genome assembly GCA_947561735.1 of Cenchrus americanus. NCBI lineage: Eukaryota > Viridiplantae > Streptophyta > Magnoliopsida > Poales > Poaceae > Cenchrus > Cenchrus americanus. Next base: position 203,815,650 of record OX387240.1, read on the forward strand.
TTTGTTCCTTGAGCCCCTAATTGATGAACTGGTTGAACTATGGAAAGGTGTCGGCACCTATGATGCTATTACTGGTAAGAAGTTTGACCTTCATGCTGCTGTTCTGTGGTGTATACATGATTATCTAGCATTAGCCACATTATCTGGGCGAACAACAAAAGGGTATTTTGCTTGTATTCATTGCGACAAGGATCCGTTGTCTCAGTCAATAAGGGGCAAGGTTTGTTACATTGGACATCATCGGTACCTGAAAAAGAATCATAAGTGGCGCAAAAGCTTGGCTTTTGATGGTAAAACTGAAAACAGAGGGCCACCGGGTAAGTTCACTTTGAAGGAGGTCTTAGAGCATCTAGAGAAGGTGAAACATGTTAAACCAGGGCAGCATCCTGAAATTATTACTGGGGTTAAGAGGAAGCGTACTAAGGGTCCAAAGATTTACAGTCGTAAATCTATTTTGTGGAGATTGCCATGATGTTGTGTGCATGTCAACATTTTTCGGAGTGAGTTAACTAATTATTGTAATTTTTTTGATTAATCGAAGAATAAATGATAAGAAACCATACCATACCTTAAAAACATCCAAAAAATTGCAGGGATACTTCCTTTATGGATGTGATCTTGAGAAAAAAAATACGGCTCAATCTAAGAGTGTGGTGATGCACAACCTCACAGATGGCTTACATCTCCCGCACTCTCCCTGAGTACTAAGGCACACATGTGTAGCTGATTAGGGAATGTATACTACGACCTTCTCGGATCCATTCCAAACTTTTTTTTGGATGCTCATGCAGTTGTATCATGATGTTGTGTGCATGTCAACATTTTTCGGAGTGAGTTAACTAATTATTGTAATTTTTTTGATTAATCGAAGAATAAATGATAAGAAACCATACCATACCTTAAAAACATCCAGAAAATTGCATGTGTAGCCGATTTCAAACTTTTTGGGGATGTTCATCATAACCCAAAAATAAGTTTTCCATGGAAAAAATAGTAAATCATATATGCATGAAAATTTAAAAAAGTAATAGAGAGATAAAAAAACTTGTTCCCATTGGTTCGAACCCAAGAACAAAGCAACAAACTCAGCATCCCTTAACCATTGCGCTATTCAAATACTTTTGTTATGGGGGCATGTTTTATTTTTTATATCTATGTTATTGAAGTCTGAGTAAAAAAAGGCGGTAAAATATTTTCTTCCAGAAAATTTTTCCCTCCCATCCCAACCCTGAAAAAAATGGCGCCATATATTGCAGTTTTTATTTACCTCGTTCCCCACCAGCTAGCCCCCACGACTTATCTCATCCCCCCAACCTTTTCTAACCCTAGCTGCCACCCGCCGGCGACGACCGCCTTCCTCGACCTCGCCGCCGCCGACCGCCTTCCTCGACCTCGCCGACGACGACCGCCTTCCTCAACCTCGCTGGCCTGGTACGTGAGCGCCTCCCCCTATCTCTCGTCTGCAACCCACAAACCGCCACCGATGAGACTGACGGAGCACTCAGCCAGAGAGGACCTGCGTCGTCGCCAACATCAATCCCTCCAACCCCCTCTTTCTCATCGTCAAGTTCACCAATCCCGTACCCAAATCCCGTAACGATTTATGTCTATGAGGTCTTGTCCCTTACCTAACCCCCTCTTTCTTCATTTATTATCATTTAAATTCTCTTCAATAGACAAACTAATGCTACCTCTTTCCTATAAGCATTTTTACCTCTACGAGGTCTTGTCCCTTACCTGCATAGCAAGCACAACTAGGAAGCACCAGTTATCTTTGTTGAAAGTAGCAGTAACTATTTGTTCTTATCTATGTTGCAAGTTGTTGCACCTCCACAAAACGAGTAAGAAGCCGGGATAGACAAGTGGCCGCCAATAATAAGAAGATGCAAGCATTGGGGCTGAAAGTGCTAGCTTCTGTGTTTAATAAATCTGTACCACCATCTGAATCAAGGCACAATAAAGGAAACAAGAAAACAAATAGTAATGATTCAGAGTCATCAGATTATCATCTTGAGGATGATGATCAAGGATGTACTTCTGATGATGACACTGAATTATCTGATGGGGCCCCAATGGCCTTGGAAATTAAGGTGCTACCTCTACCTTCAATGTTGTGTTTGCTAAATCATATCATGTCATTTGAATGTTTTCAAACTGTTGTTTACTATATGCATTTGCTTTCAAAATCATCTTGTTTGTGTCATGCCTCATATTTCATATATGGTCTAGCTTACAGATGCACATGACTAACTTTTTTTTGTGTGTTGGACAGTATCCTGCAGCTGGTAGAAAAGCAAAAACAAAGAGAAATACCAAAATGCCTCCAGGATCAAGGAACAACAAAAGGGTGAGGGCAGGTGAACAACCAATTGCTCAAACCCAAAGAAGAACATCAAAAAGGCTTAACAGTTTAGAAACAAATGTCCATAATGAAGAGCAACATGAAGATGGTCATGGGGACACAACACCCAATTTGTCTACACCTGGGCTGACTGATCATGACAGCATTTCTGTAGAAGAAGACATGGCCTCTAATGCTCAAGAACTGGGTACAGGTAGTAATGAGCATCCATTACAACAGACAGAAGGCAAGTATAAGCTTATTGGTCACTCATATATGACATCTCTTTTCTTGTCTTGCAAGAATTTAATGACATAGAATTTGTTTTGTACATATTGCACACAATACAGGTGTTGCTGATGACAATCTACATACACATGAACTTACTGAATGTACTGAAGGCAAGCAATCTGGTTTTCTAAGTCACATATACTTCTATTTTGCTAATTTGCAACATACTAAAATATTTATTTCAATGCAAATTCCATTATGTAGGTCCTCCACAGCGAGCTCCAAGGAGGCCCAGACCACCAACAAAGGGAAAACAGCTAGAAAAGATCACTAAAGCTATGGGAAGGAGATTGACCATATCTGTTAACGAAGGGGAAAAAAGACCTCATGAACCTATGCAAGCTGCCAAGTTTGCATCAGAGGTTGGCGTCATCATGCGGGAGAGCTTTCCTGTCCTACCACATTGGAAGGACTACAAGAAGGATGAACAGTACTACAAAACCTTTGTGTCACAGCTATATGTAAGTGCAATACTGTTTGAAGGGTACACTTGTATACATGCTTAACCTGAATGTGCTATCTAAATTTGCATTTGCCATATGCTTAGATGCGCTTGGCCGTTGATAATGAGCAACCACAAGTCAAAGAAGCTGTCATAGATATGATGCGCTCCATGCAGCGACAACAGCGGTATCAGCTGAAGGCAAAATACTTCAGTGTACCTGCAAACCAGATTAGGACAACTTCTCCTGTTGCAAGGCTGACTGATGAACAATGGAGGGCATTGGTAGTTCATTGGTCTGATCCAAAGAACATGGTATGTGCAACTTGTCAAATTTTTTTTACACAATCTGTTTACAAAAGGAACTTGTCATTCTAAATACATTACATGTTCAATCTGTACTAGGAAACATGTGACCAGAACAAGCACAATTGCAGTAAAGTCCAGTTTCATCAGGCTACAGGTTCTCGAGGCTATGAAGCACACCTTTATGAATATGTAAGTTAAAAATAGTACTATAGCCCCTGCACATTTGCATTCCATCTGAGAGAACTTTGCTGTTAATGTTTATGTACAAATCAGAAGAAGAAGATCAGAGAAGAACCGAGCTTACAAGATAGTGAAGAGTTAGATGTGGTGGAGGCCTTCAAGAGCTGCCACACCAGCTCCAAACGTGGCCTCACTGAACAAGCAAGAGAAGCACTAGTAAGTACATTTGTTTCCTTTATTCAACCAATTTCAGAATCTATAGGGAAATTAGTATGCCTATTGAACATTGCTTTTATTTTGTTTAAAAACATGTTGTGTCATATGTTCCTGATGGTCATATCAATTCAACTATTTGTCCTTGATATTTCAGGCTGATATGGAAGCTTTGAGGGCACAAGTTCCTGAAGGTGAGGCCCTAGTTTCGAGTGTGGAGGTCATTTCGAAGGTGCTCTCCCAGAACAACAACAACCAATTCTTGAAGAGTGTTGGCATCAAGACTCCTGGCTCCAACAAATCTTCATCAACAAATGAAAGCGAGCTTTGAGAACGACTAGCAGCTGAAGCAAGAGCTGCTGTCCAAGATGAACTTGACACCTTGAGGAGGAGAAGTGAAGAAGCTGAGGCCAAGATCGCGAAGCAACAACAGGATCTGGACCTCATCAAGCAAATGTTGGCCAACAATGCTAACAACAATTGATGTTGTTTTGGCTACTGCTGTGATGGTGGAGAAATGAAGGCTGCTGCTGTGATGGTTTTTTGGCTGGTTATTTTGAATGCACAAAAACTTAAGTTCCTGGTGTGCTGATATTTTCATTATGCCGTAGTTTGGATTATGAAACTGGAACCTATGTCTTTCTAGTGGTCAGGCTGTGAACATGGTTATATGCTTGGTTGAATATTGCTGTTAAGTATCTATGGTATTGTGTGGTACATGAACAAATCTGAAATGCATTATCGTCTGCAGTTCTGTGATGAAATCTGTGGCACTTGTATGACGATTTTTAATTGAAATCTGTGATGATTTGTAATTGAATTTTGTGATGAAAATACAACCAATTCAATGTTGTCACGTGTGCAAACATAACAGAAATTTGAGTGTCCACATCAGCGATGCTTCACAACCCACGTCAGCTAATATCAAATTTGTCACATTCTATATTTCGTCACAGATTGCTGCCATGTCATCCGCGACGTAAGCAACATTCCAGCGTGTCAAACGGCGCCGGACGCCGCTCATAGGCCTGTTTTGACGAAAATTATGATGAAGTATCAGCATCACCAATTGGAAACGCTCTTAACGGCTCCGTTACGAATGCTAGCTGCAACGGGAGATCGTGAGAAAATAAGGAGCGTCATAGATTGAAAATCTTTTCAATGACGATGTCTTTTTCGTCACAGAATAAAAACCAATTAGTGACGAAAAACAGTATTTCGTCACAGGTTAACATGTATAACGCGACCCCAATGACGAAGACAAATTCGTCATAAGATCGTCATAGATTACATACTATGACGATTATTGAATTTTAAGTGACATTTGGGAAATGTCATAGATGAGCACTTCTCTACTAGTGCTAAACCACTCCACTTGGCCATTAAGCAATAATATAGAAGTAACTTGTCATCTCTATCGGGTCAAACCCGGTAAATCACTTACATCACAGGATCGACAATTGTACATCAAAACTCACACGAAGGCGAGTCCAGAGATAAACGAGTCACAAATTATTACATAACATCCTTCACAGGTTCATTATTACAATCGAAGCCTTTTGCATAAAGGGAAATGGTTCAGAGTTCGAAACACAGCGGAAATAAAATACTAAACGACATAAGCAACATCACACGAGGCCATCTGTGATGCCACTAAGCACTGTCATCCTCCCACTTGTAGTCCCAACCGGGTGGGAGAGAACCAGGCCACGGAAAGCCATCATCCCACACATCATTACCTGAAAAACATCAACAAAAGCAAGGCTGAGTATACTAACACTAAGCAAGACTTAACCGTCGGGTGATTGGAAAATCACCAACTCTCTAGACATGCAAGGCTTTATGGCTGGTGGGTTATTTTGCTGAATAGTAACAAAGAGTATGTCCTTACTTTCATTCGTTTAACCATTACTAGGTTAGCCAACTAATTCAAGCATGAGTTGTACAATACAAATTAAACAAGTATACAAATTCCTTCTCAATTCCATCATTAAGGGACATAGAGTGGATGGTTAAGCAGTCTCAGATAACGGTGAGACGCCGACGATCGATCGATTAGTAACCTTGCAAGGTGGACCTAAACATACGGGAGAATGCATACCCAAGAATGCTAAATAAAACCAAAAGGGGTGGGGTATACACCAACCAGGTGGTTCCCAACCGTCCTCAGTTCGGGATCAAGTCCACAGTCCCTTGTACAAGGTTATCCGGTCACGGTATCTGACCGCCCGGATCCTCACATGTACCACACATGAGTTCAACAATCTTATGATTCCAACATAAGAGACCTATAGCTTGCGAGTGACGGTCATCACTCGACTTCTACCGTGGTCCTAAGCATGGCAACTAGCGACCTAACATGCTAGTATTTGAACATAGGAACCTAGGATCACGCATCTAAGGTTTCAATTCAACTCCCGAACGTAAATGCACAAGCATCTCATATAAGATTTCATGAGTTATCAAAAATAGGTTTTGCTCCGGGGCTTGCCTTCACTGGCAAAGTCAGTAGCGAGATCCTCCGAACTTTGGTCCGGGTCTTGCTGCACTTCCACCATGTTCATTTCGCCCTCAGCTGGTTCCCCTTCAGACTCAGGCACCAGCTCGTAGTTTCCATCGGGAAGTTCTATACGATATGCAGATGCATTATGATTCAAGTATACAAACTTAAGAAATTAAATTCAGTTCTGAATTCAGAGATAAACATAGGGCGTTTTGTTGGCCATATTCACCTTAACAAGTTTTTAATAAACTTTTCTTCACCAAGGACAAGTGGATGGGTGTGAAACTTTATTCTTACTTGATGGTGATTGTGTGCACATCTAAGTTCATTAGTTAAGTAAACTTCACTAAAATTATTTGGGCTGTCAAGAGAAGATTTGATGGATCCCAAGTTTGAATTTAAGTTGCAAATGGAAAATATTTCTGTTTTTCATGTATTCCATGCATTTAAGCTCGGTTACTTAGGAAAATTAATTCTGGTAAATATACAAACAAACTGACCATGAGACTGCACCGCGAATATCGGCAGCAGAAATATGGATTTGAATTTAACTCAAACTAATCACCATAAATTAGCAGAACAATCTACACATGCCAACAATTCATACCTGATTTATGAAAAATACTACTAAGCATTGCAGAGCTACAGCAGAAAATTGAAGGGCATTTTATCAACATATAAATTTAAACAATTCATACATGGAGAACAGGCTGAAATCAATATAAATTCATAACTGAAGATATACACATGATTTAAGTACCATTTTTCTACACAATGCTAGGAATGATAACAAGAACAACATATCCAAAATTCACATCCATAGCAATTATATATTCCAAGTTATTTCAAATTCACTCAAACTGATCAATTCAAAATCATTTAAAAACTACACTGAATTTTGAAAATTCCCTTTCTAAAAAAGTTAGGTTTCTTCACAAGTATCCCAAAACAGTTGAGTTTGTATTTTTACGATTTTCCTGTAATTTTACACTAATTTTACAAGACCTAGATTTTTAACCCTAGATCTGAAGATGCCTTTTTGCAGATAGGTCCCTCGATCGAAAACTGAGATCACAATCGGGTCCCTGGCGGCGGAGCAAGGCCGGCCGACAGCGAGGAAGGGCCGGACTCCAGCGTGTGAGCGGCTAGGGTAGGGTTTTGACTCACCCTTGTTCACTTGGCGGGGTCGGCTTGGCCGGAGACGGCTCCGGCGATGGCCGGCGGCGAGGAGGGCGGTGGTCGGCCGCGGTGCCCGCAATGCCGATGAGCAGGCGGGTCGTCCGGCCAATGCGTGTGCATGGGAGGGTCCAAGGGGTGTGGGTGGAGGCTAGTGTGATGATTGGACTCAATGAGGGGCGGTGGAGGGCGGAGCGCACCGCGAGCTCCGACCGGTGGCGACGGCGGGCGGCGCGGGGGTGGCGTTGTCTTGCGTTCGGGCGAACGCGAGGGAGGAGGAGGGCATGGGGGCGTCGGGCGGCCTAAGGGTGCGCATGCGCGCCGGGTGGCTCGGCCGGGCCGGGCGCGCGCACGCTAGGCGCGCGCGCGTGGCCGGAGCGACGGCGGGCGCACGACGCGGCCCGGCCAATGGCGGCGCGTGCGGGCGCGTGTGCACGTGGTCGTGGGCCCGGCCACGATGGCCGACGCATGGTCCACGCCGTGACGGCGTACAAACGGCGGGCGGCGTGGGCCCGGCGCGGGCGCGGCGCGCGCGACGGCCGACGGCACGACGTCGCGCGAAGAGCGCACTCCGGCGTTCCAGCCCGTTTTCATTTCGCTGTAGCCCCCTTTGACCGGTTCAAACTCAATAACTTTGAACTAAAGTTCAAATTCACCAAATACGAAAGTTGTAGACCAGATAACCCTCTCCAATGTTTGTAAAGGCCTACCTATAAACATCTCAATCGATTTGGAGATAAACTCGCTTGAAGTTGCAGATTTTTATGCCTCGGTCAAACTGTTCAGTAGAGCTTTGACTGAGTTTTTGAGGGTTTACACCTCAAAATTTGAAACGCCGGTAATTGAATAAAATGTGTTCCCGGAAAAACTAAGCAACTTTTGTATTGGCTGATTTTGAAGTTCTATAGTGAAAATTGGAGAACGCGCAAGAAAACCAAATCAGCCATTAAGGAGCACTTAGGGGTTTGACCGTGATTTGGGATTTTGACCAAGGTCTTTTGCGCAAATGTGTGACAAAACATGTCAAACATGCTTAGAGGCTAATTAACCTTGATTAACACAGCTAAGTAATGTCATTAACACAATTAAACATCAGGGATGTTACAGCCTACCCCCCTCAACAAGGATCTCGTCCCGAGATTGGAATTTAAAGACAAAGGTTGGGGAAAAACACTTACAATTTTGAACTTGTAAGAATCCTGGATAATGAGTGTTAAGGTAGTGTTCAGTTTCCCATGTAGCTTCTTCTTCTATATGATGACTCCATAAGATCTTGTACATGGTCATTGATTTTCTCCTTGTTTTTCTTTTCTTTGTGTCAAGAATCCGCATAGGATGTTCGACCAAAGAATGATCCGGTTGAATCCATGCGTTGGCTTCATTGATAACCCTCATTTCAGGTTCATGGGCACACTTCCTTAATTGAGACACGTGAAACACGTTGTGGACAGCAGCAAACCGCTCGGGTAGGCGAATGCGATAAGCAACTGGTCCACAACTTTCCATAATCTCATAAGGACCAATGTATCTTGGAGCTAATTTCCCTTTCACTCCAAATCTTTGTACCCCTTTTGTTGGTGAAACTCTCAAATACACCTTTTCACCCACTTGGTATTCCCTTACGGCTTTTCCCTTGTCATGGTCACTCTTTTGTCTCATTTGTGTGTCTTTTAAGTTTTTTTATCACTTCAACCCTTTCTTCGCCTTCTCTAACTAAATTTGGACCAAAGAACTTCCGCTCTCCCGCTTGAGACCAGTTCAAAGGGGTGCGGCATCTTCACCCATAAAGAGCTTCAAAAGGTGCCATCTTCAAGATAGCTTGATAGCTATTATTGTAAGAAAATTCTGCCAAGGCCAAGCATTTGTCCCAACTCTTGTCAAAGTGAATGATACATGCCCGAAGCATGTCTTGGACAATTTGGTTGACTCTTTCCGTCTGTCCATCCGTCTGAGGATGATAGGCGGAATTACGGATTAACTTTGTTCCCAAGTTTTCGTGTAACTGTTCCCAGAAACGAGCTATAAACTGAGGGCCTCGATCAGAAACGATGGTGTTTGGGACTCCATGCAGTTGCACTATGCGATCAAGATAGATCTCTGCATAGTCTTTGGCCGAGTAAGTGCTATTGACAACGATGAAATGTGTAGTCTTGGTTAACCTATCCACCACGACTCAGATAGAATCGTGATTCCTGGACGTGGGTGGCAATCCCACAATGAAGTCCATACTGATGTCATCCCATTTCAAGAAGGTATGGGCAAAGGTTGAAGAGTACCCGCTATTTTTAAATGGCTTGCTTTGATTCTGTAACATGTGTTGCACTCAGAAACATATTTTGCTATGTCAATCTTCATGTTGGACCACCAGAAATTCCTTTTCAAATCTTGGTACATTTTACTACTCCCATGGTGAATCGAGAATTTGGAGAGATGAGCCTCATCCAAAATTTCCTTCCTGAGGGTAGGATCTTTTGGAACAACTAGACGCTACCCAAACCAAATCGTACCATTTGGATCTTGTCGGAAGCATGTGTATTTTGGATCATTTTGAGACAACCTCTGTTTGATGGTTTTGATTCCCTCATCATTGGCTTGAGCCATTAATAGTTTATCCCACAAGACAGATTCCACCGAAATGGTATTCATCACACCTTGAGGAACAATTTCTAGGCGTAGTTTACTCAGCTCGCTGCACAGAGTATCCCTATATGATTCTGCGGACAAGCAGTAGCAATGAACCTTGCGGCTGAGAGCATCCACAACTACATTTGCTTTGCCGGGGTGATAGTGCACCTCCAGATCGTAATCCTTAATGAGCTCTATCCACCTCCTTTGATGCATATTCAAATAGGCTTGGGTAAAGATATACTTGAGACTTTTATGATCGGTGTAGATGTTGCAACGGGTTCCCATTAAGTAATGCCTCCAGATTTTCAAGGCATGAACGACCGCTGCTATCTCAAGATCGTGAGTTGGATAATTCTTTTCATGTGGTCGGAGTGCTCTGGAAGCATAAGCAATAACTCAGTTTTCTTGCATGAGGACACAACCTAGACCTGTGCTCGAGCCATCACAATAAACCTCATATGGCTTGGAGTTATCGGGTTGAGCTAACACTGGGGCTGAAGTTAGGTGTTGCTTTAGAGTTTGGAAAGCATTCTCGCATTTTTCATCCCACACGAATTTGACTCCTTTCTTCAACATTTCGGTCATAGGTTTGGCGATTCTGGAAAAATCTGGGACAATGCAATGGTAATACCCAGCTAACCCAAGAAAGCTTCTAATTTGATGAACGGACTTTGGTGGCTTCCAGTCCATCACTTCTTGTACATTACTTGGGTCCACGGATATACCTTCATTAGAAATGGTGTGCCCCAAGAACTTAACACTATCCAACCAGAATTCGCATTTGGAGAACTTGGCATAGAGTTTATGATCCCTCAAACGTTGAAGAACAATGCGAAGATGTTCCACATGCTCTTCTTCGTTTTTGGAGAAAATCAAGATGTCATCGATGAAAACCACAACGAATTTATCTAGTTCAGACATGAACACTGAGTTCATGAGATACATGAAATAGGCAGGTGCATTGGTAAGACTGAAGGACATAACCAGATATTCATATAGCCCATATCACGTGGAGAAGGCAGTCTTAGGAATATCACCAGGCCGAATCTTTATCAGATGATAACCCGACCTAAGATCAATTTTGGAAAAGACCTTTGCTCCGGCTAGTTGATCAAACAGTACATCATGCGGGGCAGGGGGTATTTATTTTTGATAGTGACCGCATTGAGAGGGCGGTAGTCCACACATAACCTCAAACTACGGTCTTTCTTTTTAATGAAGAGAGCAAGACATCCCCAAGGAGAAGAACTCAGGCAAATGAAACCCTTATCCAATAATTCTTGAAGCTGGGTCTTCAACTCAGCCAGTTTCTTGGGTGGCATACGGTAAGCTCTTTTTGAAATAGGTGCCATACCTGGTTGTAGTTCAATCACTAACTCAATGTCCCGATCTGGTGGCATGCCCAATAGATCATCAGGAAAGACATCTGGATAATCACAGACCACTGGGATTTCTTCTAAGTTTGTGGCTATTAAGATATAGGCACTAGGGTCCATAGATTCCCTCAAAGGTAAGTAAAGAGTCGAGGCACTGACAACAGGTGAATTGATTTCTAGTCTTCGTTCAGCAATATCCATGGTTACTTTATGATGTGTCATCCAATCCATTCCCAAAATGACATCTATTCCATCTAGCCCCAAGGTTAAGAGATTTGTTTGGAAGACCTTGCTACCTAGTTGCAAAGGTACACTCTTGACTAGTGTGTTGGAGGATATTTTCCCTCCGGGGGTTGCGATCTTATACTCATTCTTAACTAGAAGCACATTTAGACCCAAGTTGATTTGTGTACTTTGGTTCATAAAACTATGTGTAGCACCGGAATCAAACAAAATCTTAACAGGTTTGCCATGGATAGAGAAGGTACCCATCATAACTGCTGCTACCTCAGGAATCCCCACCATTGTGGTGAAGTTGAGACGACCCTGCTTCACTTGCACGGTCTGCTTCTTTCCCTTGTCCTTATTGTTCTGATTCTGTCCACGTCCTTGATTCTGCTGCTTGGGGTGAGGACAGGCATTCATAAAATGCCCGGGTTTCCCACAATTGTAGCAACGTACTTCATTGTTGTTGCGGGCAGGTGGGGGTGCATTGGGCCTAGTATTCTGCTGCTGAAAATTTGGGGAACGGAAATTCCCTTGCTGTTGATTGGTTCCGCTGAGAATTCTGTGGAGCCTTCTGAACTACGAGGAACTTGCGATTAGGCGCGTTGTTAGAGTTGAACACAACCTTCCTTTTCTTTGCATTCTGCACCCTCTTCATTGCATCCTCCTGGGATATGGCCAGGTGCACTATCTCATGATAGCTGTTCGTCTTGGTGGGGTTTAGTTTTTCATAGAGATCTGGATCAAGACCCCTACGGAAGCGATCCATTTTCTTTGCATCCGTATCAACATAATAGTCACCATACTGACATTGATTGTTGAACTTCTGCGCATACTGATACACAGAGTCAGAACCTTGCCTCAAGTTCAATAGCTCATTCAACTTCCTTTCCACCATCCCCTTAGGAATGTGATGATTCTTGAATGCAGTTTTGAATTCTGCCCACATAATCTCATGCCCATCTTGCTGCATCAACTTGAAATGATCCCACCAAAGCAGTGCTGGACCACGAAGATACAATGCTGCAAATTTAACCTTTCGCTCCTCGGAGCATGGCAAGGTGAGAACATCCAACTTGGCCTCAATAGCACGTAGCCAAGCATCAGCCTCTAATGGTTCCTCCGCTTTGTGAAAAAGCGGTGGTTTCAGTGTGTAGAACTGAGCATAAGTCACCACTCGCGGATCTTCATCTTATTGATCATTAGGCCGCTGATTCATCTGCTGTTTATTATGCAGGATCTGGCGCATCATATCAGCTTGAGCAAGGAGAAAGCTCTCCATAGGCGTCATGTTCGGTGGGGGAGGTGGTGGCGGCAGATCGCTGCTACTAGCACCACTAAACTCATGGGGAGTACCGCGTGTTGATCCCACCATCTGAAAAATTTGTAATGGAGGTTAGCCACATATCCATAATCTTGCCAATAGAAGCATAAACAAGAACATGTGAAAAGTTTTCCATCCGTGCACAAATTTCCAGAAAAGACAGCCACACACTCAGTCGTAGAAAATTCATATCTCGCTGCTCGATTATCGAAAGATGCTAAATTTTGGTCAGTATTAGCAAAATTTCATACACTACAACTTTGGTATTCAACTGAATCATGAATTTTCACGTTAACATGCCTGAAAAATTAAAATTCTATCTGTCTGTCCAGGCTGATTTTCAGACAACAGCCAATTACAAAAAAAATTCATAACTCCCAGACCGTAAAAGCAATGAGGCTGAAATTTTATGATCATGCACACAAGGAAATTTCCAACAACTTTGTTATTCATTGCACAACCCAGTTCTGACCATAAAAACGTTCAAACTTCCCATTACATACTGCTGCACCCAGATCGCAGCATTCAGCTAGCAGACTTAAATACAATACATGAGCATAACCTTAGCAAGTCTCCACTCTAAGTTACATAGTTGTCAACCGGTAGCATCAGGCTACCCAAAAGAATACTCTTCCTACGTTAGCCTATCCCATTCATGGACAAAAATCAGGCTACCCGTAAGAGTATGAACACAAGACTATCAACTAACTAGTGAGTACCACCACCACCCGAGGCAGCGCTAGCAGCAGGCGACCCAATATCCATCGGGTCCAGCAGTGTAGCCTCGCTGTCGTCCACCATGGACTGAGCGTCGTCCGGGTCACCCTCCATAGCCCCCGGGGCTGGTGGTGGAACAGGCTGCAGCAGCATCTGAATCATCTCGTTGGCAGCCTCCATGTTCTGGTCCATGGCCTCAAGCTGACCATCCATGTCCACCAGTGCCTGGAGGTGAACAAACCTCTCGTCCTTCAGCTGCTCTAACTCCTCTCGCTGCTGCTCCCTCTGCTCCTGCAGCCCCACAATGGCATGGAAATGATCAGTGAGCACGTTGACCCACTGAGCGTCACGTGCCACCCAGTTGGCCTCATGGGCCTCCAGCTGTCCAACCCTCAGTCGTGCCTCAACAAGGTCCTGCTCAAGGCCCATGTAGACAAACGAGAGGGAGCGCAGGTGGTGGGTGCACACTCCCAACTCACCAGCGGAGCCGAGAGCAGAAGTTGTCACCACAGTGGAAGCAGCACTGTGGAGAGCCTCTAGATGGTACAACGCACCCTCGCGCCGAACCATCTCCTGCAGCGCGTCGAGTGGGCTCATGCCGGCTAGAAGGTCGGCCATGTGCCCCATACGGTGCCCCCACGCGGGGTCCTCGAGGTCCACAATTGGTAGGAGTCCCACCAGCGAGGTAGACACCTCGTCAGGGTGCTGGTCGCAGAAGGAGTTGAGCACTCCCAAGGCGGCCACCTCCAGCGTCTCCATCAGCTGGATGCTCACGATGTCCGTGCTCAGGTCAGCCCACTCTGGGTGGTCCGGGTGGAGCGGCATGGTCACCCGAACACGGCAGCGGGGCACTCCCAGCTGCGTGGTCTCCACCGCCTCGTAGGTCGGAGGTGTAGGGTACCCTGACGAGCGAAGGGCGTCCCACAAAATGCGGGCAAACCCCTCAAGGTGCAGCCTGTCGGTACGGACTGAACCGTCAGGACGAACCTCCTAGAAAAGCCGTCCAGCCATCTGCGTCACAAAACTCCCACTGGTTAGCGTGAGTTAAAAGATTATAGATTCTGTATAGTGAGTAAAAATGCATGTAACTCAAAAACCGTTGAGCCAAAAATTCCCAAATTTCACCAGAGTCTTGCTGAGATACTAAGACACAAGTTTGGTGTTCAAAAGTTGAGCTAAAAGGAAAATGCTCAAATAGTTCAAAGTTCAGATTGCTGTCACCCAGAAATTCCAGCCAACAACACTGCACTAAACAGAGCATAACTCCAAATTCCCTTACTCAAAATTTCTGAAATTTGCACAGCAGAACCATAACAAGATTTAGAGCAACTTTTGTATCTAGCACTTTTACTGGAAACTAGATTTTGGGGGCCGAAAAATTCCAGAACTGAACTGCTCCCAAAATACAGCTAGATTAAACCTTAGGAAAAAGATCCTAACTTGAGTTTGGTTGATCCAAATCTTATGAAATTTTTACAGTATACCCCTTAGAAGATTTGGAACTCTTTTCTTAGATAATTTCTGAAGAAAACTTACTATATTGACCAGAAAAGAATTCCAGACCAGCAGCTTGGTCACATGATAACTAGATGGACCATAAGTGCTTTTTGACAGATTTCGGTCAAGACTTGACTTCAAGTTTTAAAGTTTAAGGTTGCTGTTCATTTAAGATTTTTAACATGATGCAAGAACAACCTATGCATCCTCACAGACAATTCCTTGTCAACACAGAGTTAGTGCCGGTGACACGACATATAATCTCTCCCTATAATAGCTAGTCGAAAGCTCAACCAATTTTTGTTACCGAATATAACGAATCATGGTTAGTGTACCTGCAGAAAATCACAGAACATCCCGAACCTTTTATGCTAGCACTCATGAAAGCGTCCACATACATCACCGTTCACTATAGGAACGACATCCATGCATAAAGCTGCTGCATGGACATCATCCTATTTAAGACTCTGACGCTACGTGAGTACCCATTGGAATATGCCTCACTCATCCCTCACGGACTTTCCCGTGGTACCATCACGTATGAGACACGTGACGAGACTCAGACACGACGTGGTACCCATTGGAATAGGTCCCACTAGTCCCTCACAGGACTTTCCTGTGGTACCACCACGTATGAGACACGTGATGAACTAGTATGGTTGTGCAAGAAAGTAAGTCTTGACAGAAAGTAATGTGCTGGAAGTTAGCTTAGATAAAACATAATTAACTAGCCACCAGAAAAACCCAAAAACCTCTAGGGCCTCTCGGACTAAACCATCCTTAGCGTCCCTAACGTACTTTGGAAAACACACCTTAATCTTGCAAGTTTATTCTAAAACATGTTATTAAGGGTGTATTAAAACCTCTGGTGTACAAGTGAAGCTCTGATGCCAACCGTGACAGAACCGCTCAAATTAATTCCATATTATTGCCTAAACCACTCCACTTGGCTATTAAGCAATAATATAGAAGTAACTTGTCGTCTCTACCGGGTCAAACCTGGTAAATCACTTACATCACAGGATCGACAATTGTACATCAAAACTCACACGAAGGCGAGTCCAAGGATAAACGAGTCACGAATTAATACATAACATCCTTCACAGGTTCATTATTACAATCCAAGTCTTTTGCATAAAGGGAAATGGTTCATAGTTCGAAACACAATGAAAATAAAGTACTAAACGACATAAGCAACATCACACGAGGCCATCTGTGATGCCACTAAGCACTGTCATCCACCCACTCGTACTCCCAACCGGGTGGGAGAGAACCAAGCCACGGTAAGCCATCATCCCACACATCATTACCTGAAAAACATCAACAAAAGCAAGGCTGAGTATACTAACACTCAGCAAGACTTAACCGTCGGGTGATTGGAAAATTACTAACTCTCTAGACATGCAAGGCTTTATGGTTGGTGGGTTATTTTGCCGAAAAGTAACAAAGAGTATGTCCTTACTTTCAAATTTTAGCTATATTCGTTTAACCATTACTAGGTTAGCCAACTAATTCAAGCATGAGTTGTACAATACAAATAAACAAGTATACAAATTTCTTCTCAATTCCATCATTAAGGGACATAGAGTGGATGGTTAAGCAGTCTCAGATAACGGTGAGAGGCCGACGATCGATCGATTAGTAACCTTGCAAGGTGGACCTAAACATACGGGATAATGCATACCCCAAAAATGCCAAATAAAACCAAAAGGGGTGGGGTATACACCAACCAGGCGGTTCCCAACCGTCCTCAGTTCGGGACCAAGTCCACAGTCCCTGGTACAAGGTTATCTGGTCATAGTATCTGACCGCTCGGATCCACACATGTACCATTGCCTAGTATCTAGGGATCACTCCCGGGTTTAGTGGTAGAGAGTTCCCTTGCCGGATCAGGAAAGTACTAGGCTTACCGGTCCCATTCCCGACAAATGCTTAGTACGTTCAAAAGCTTAACCACTGACATCTATTGACCGGGGTCGGTCCCATGCTCTTACCACATGAGCAGATGAGTTCAACAATCTTATGATTCCAACATAAGAGACCTATAGCTCACGAGTGACGGTCATCACTCAACTTCTACCGTGGTCCTAAGCATGGCAACTAGCGACCTGACATGCTAGTATTTGAACATAGGAACCTAGGATCATGCATCTAAGGTTTCAATTCAACTCCTGAATGTAAATGCACAAGCATCTCATATAAGATTGCATGAGTTATAAAAATAGGTTATGCTCCGGGGCTTGCCTTCACCGGCAAAGTCAGTAGCAAGATCCTTCGAACTTTGGTCTGGGTCTTGCTGCACTTCCACCACGTTCACTTCGCCCTCAGCTGGTCCCCCTTCAGACTCAGGCACCAGCTCGTAGTTTCCGTCGGGAAGTTCTATACGATATGCAGATGCATTATGATTCAAGTATACAAACTTAAGAAATTAAATTCAGTTCTGAATTCAAAGATAAACATAGGTGTTTTGTTGGCCATATTCACCTTAACAAGTTTTTAATAAACTTTTCTTCACCAAGGGCATGTGGATGGGTGTAAAACTTTATTCTTATTTGATGGTGATTGTGTGCACATCTAAGTTCATTAGTTAAGTAAACTTCATTAAAATGATTTGGGCTGTCCAGAGAAGATTTGATGGATCCCAAGTTTGAATTTAAGTTGCAAATGGAAAATATTTCTGTTTTTCATGTATTCCATGCATTTAAGCTCGGTTACTTAGGAAAATTAATTCTGGTAAATATACAAACAAATTGACCATGAGACCTTACCAGCACGCGAATATCGGCAACACATAAACTCTGACCAAACATGAGGCAAAATAAAGCTACAAAATAATTATGGTAAATGCCACAAGTTTAAGCTACTAGGAGCATGAATAAATCATAAAACAAAATATACATAGGATCTGAGGCTATAACTTGGCACACAACATGATAAAGACATATTTAGCTTACACACCAAAAATTGGATCCATTACTGCAGTAGAAATATGGATTTAAATTTAACTCAAACTAATCACCATAAATTAGCAGAATAATCTACACATGCCAACAATTCATCCCTGATTTATGAAAAATACTACTAAGCATTGCAGAGCTACAACAGAAAATTGAAGGGCATTTTATTAATAGATAAATTTAAACAATTCATACATGGAGAATAGGCTGAAATCAGTATAAATTCATAACTGAAGATATACAGATGATTTAAGTGCAATTGTTCTACACAATGCCAGGAATGTTAACAAGAACAACATATCCAAAATTCACATCCATAAAAATTATATATTTCAAGTTATTTCAAAATTACTCAAACTGATCAATTCAAAATCATTTAAAAACTACACTGAAATTTGAAAACTCCCTTTCTAGAAAAGTTAGGTTTCTTCACACGGATCCCAGAACAGTTGAGTTTGTATTTTTACGATTTTTCTGTGATTTTACACGATTTTACAAAACTCAGATTTTTAACCCTAGATCTGAAGATGCCTTTTTGCAGATAGGTCCCCCGATCGAAAACTGAGATCACAATCGGGTCCCTGCGGCAGAGCAAGGCCGGCCGGCGGTGAGGGAGGGCCAGACTCCGACGTGTGAGCGGCTAGGGTAGGGTTTTGACTCACCCTTATTCACTTGGCGGGGTCGGCTTGGCCGGACTAGGCTCAGGCGATGGCCGGCGGCGAGGAGGGCGGCGGTCGGCCGCGGTGCCCGCAATGCCGGCGAGCAAGCGGGTCGGCTGGCCAATGCGTGTGCACAGGAGGGTCCAAGGGGTGTGGGTGGAGGCTAGTGTGGTGCTTGGACTCGAGGAGGGGCGGTGGAAGGCGGAGCGCACCGCGAGCTCCGACCGGTGGCGATGGCGGGTGCTACGGGGCGGCGTTGTGCTGCATCCGGCCGAATGCGAGGGAGGAGGAGGGCGTGGTGGCATCGGGCGGCCTAAGGGCGCACATGCACTCCAGGTGGCTCGGCCAGCTGGGCCCGGCCACGATGGCCGACTCGTGGTCCACGCCATGACGGCGTACGGACGGCGGGGGCCGCGTGGGTCCGGCGCGGGCACCGCGCGGCGCGCAGACAACGCGACGTCGCGCGCAGAGCACGCTCCGGCTATCCAGCCCGTTTTCATTTCGCTGTAGCCCCCTTTGACCGATTCAAACTCAAAAACTTTGAACTAAAGTTCAAGTTCGCCAAATACGAAAGTTGTAGACCAGATAACCCTCTCCAACTTTTGTAAAGGCCGACCTATCAAAATCTCAACCGATTTGGAGATAAACTCGCTTGAAGTTGCAGATTTATATGTCTCGGTCAAACTGTTCAACAGAGCTTTGATTGAGTTTTTGAGGGTTTAAACCTCAAAATTTGAAATGTCAGTTATTGAATGAAACGTGTTCCCGGAAAAACTGAGCAACTTTTGTATCGGTCGATTTTTCAAGTTCTATAGTGAAAATTGGAGAACGCACAAGAAAACCAAATCAGCCTTTAAGGAGCACTTAGGGTTTGACCGTGATTTGGGATTTTGACCAAGGTCTTTTGTGCAAATGTGTGACAAAACATGTCAAACATGCTTAGAGGCTAATTAACCTTGATTAACACAACTAAGTAATGTCATTAGCACAATTAAACAGGGATGTTACAGCCAAACTTCATGAATTCTCAACCGAATCCAGTTGCAATACAGCAATTTCAGCAACCACAACCATCCTGGCAAACTTCTCAGCAGTTCTACCCTCAGTCGCAGGCAATTCAGTCAATCCAGCAACCGCAGCCAATCTGAGAAATATTGCCACCACCACCTGACATTTCGTCAAGACCAGAATCAAGTTCTAGACCTCAGAACTCGAAAGCCTTGCCATCTTTCGGAACAATCATGCCAATCACATGAGGGTCAGCCATAGAATTTGAAACCAAGAAGCAAAGAAATAACTACTTCAGATCTATGAACACCATCATCAACGACGGTCCAACAGCGCGACCAGAATGGGCCAAGGTGCCAATCACTTTCACTGAAGATGATTTCAGATTGAAATCCACGAATCGTAATGATGCCATGGTCATAGAAGTGAATATAGCTGGATGGGTTATCAGAAAGATCTTGGTAGACAATGGAAGCTCAGCAGATATCTTATTCTTAAAAACTTTCGAGAAAATGAACCTGAGTCAGCACATGTTGCATCCACCAGAGTATCCATTGCAAGGTTTCGGAGGAAAACCAATCATGCCAGTTGGAAAAGTATCCCTTCCCGTATCATTCGGAGATCTTGACAATGCCAGACATCTATCACCCATATCTTGCGATTTTCGGTAGAGGTTTCATGAATAAATTTGACACTGTAATAAGGCAACAGATTCTATGCATGAAGATACCAGCGCCCAAAGGAGTCATCACTGTGTTCGGCGATCAGCAAGAGGCCAGAAATATAGAAAAGGGCCATACCCCAGGGCAGATCAATGTATATCAGCTGAATTCTCCTGAGGAATAGTCAAAGCCCTACGTTGAGCCCAAGCGAGACAAAGAGAAGATCGAGATAGCCGCTGATGGTGAAACCAAGAAAGTGTATGTGGATGACATGCCCGACAGAGCAGTCACCATAGGGGCTCACCTCAACCCCGAAGAAGAGAAAGAGCTTATACAACTCCTGAACAAAAACAAGGATGTCTTCGCCTGGTCAGCCAAAGATTTACAAGGTGTCGACAGAGACGTCATCGAACATACTCTGGAAACAGATGAGAAAATCATGCCGAAAAAGCAGAAACTTCGGAAAATGTTCGAAGAAAAAGTAAAAGCGGTGGAAGCTGAAGTGCAACGACTGCAAGACGCGAAAGTGATCAGAGAAGTAAAGTATCCAGTCTGGCTGGCCAACACTATACCAGTGAAGAAGAAAAATGGAGAATGGAGAATGTGCATAGACTTCATAGATTTGAACAAGGCATGCAAGGACGATTTTCCCTTGGAAAGGGTGGATAAAATCGTGGATGACGCAGCTAACAGTGAAATGCTCTCACTCCTGGACATGTTCTCAGGATATCACCAAATAAGAGCTCGCAGAGAAGATGAAGAGAAAATGAGCCTTATCACCCCTTTTGGAACATTTTGTTTTGTGAGAACGCCAGAAGGACTGAAGAACGCAGGATGCACTTTTTCGAGAATGATAGCAATAGTCCTTCACCCTCAACTACGAAGAAACATTTTGGCGCATGTGGATGACACAGTGGTCAAGAGTGTCCAAAGAAGGGATCATATCAGTGATTTGGCAGAAACTTTCGCGAATCTCAGAGCAGCGAACCTAAGATTGAATCCTGAGAAATGTGTCTTCGGCATTCACAAATGGAAAG
The DNA here is from genome assembly GCA_947561735.1 of Cenchrus americanus. Classification (NCBI taxonomy): domain Eukaryota; kingdom Viridiplantae; phylum Streptophyta; class Magnoliopsida; order Poales; family Poaceae; genus Cenchrus; species Cenchrus americanus. Next base: position 203,837,195 of record OX387240.1, read on the forward strand.
TTCTCGGATGTCTAGTCTCAACAAAGGGCATAGAGGAGAATCCCGACAAAATCAAAGCACTAATAGAAATGTAAGATCTAGTTTTGGTGAAGGATGTGCAAAAACTAACAGGGAGAGTCGCCGCACTCAACAGATTCATTCGCAGGGCCGCGGAGAGAAGTTTGCCATTCTTTCAAATTCTCAGAAGTTCCAAGAACTTTCAGTGGCCCGAAACTCAGAAGGAAGCGTTCCAGGAACTCAAAGACTACTTGTCCAATATGACTAAGTTGTGCCCTCCTGAGGCAAGATCACCACTTCTGCTATATGTGTCTACCTCAAATTTGGCAGTAAGCGTTGTTCTAGTGCAAGAGAAAGAAGAAGAAGGGAAGTTCAAGCAAATCCTAGTGTATTTTGCTTTAGAAGCTCTTTCAGGCTCGAAACTCTTTTATTCTGAGCTAGAGAAAACAGCATATGCAGTCATCATGGCTGCGAGAAAGCTAAGACACTACTTCGAGGGTCATAGAATAAGAGTCATCACAAATCAACCACTGAACGATTTGTTCCCAAATAAAGAAGCATCCATCCGAATCATCAAATGGGGCGCTGAACTCTCGGAATATATCGTAGATTTTGAGAGAAGAAGCGCGATAAAGTTGCAAGTCCTAGCAGATTTTGTCGTAGACTGGACTTCGCCGACTCAGAATCTCGACGAAGAAATGCTTACACCTTGGGTAGTACAGTGTGATGGAGCTTGGTGTCACAAGGGGGTTGGAATTTCAGCGGTCGTAACATCTCCAACAGGAGTCGTGATAAGATATGCAGCTCGACTCATATTCGTGAAAGATGAGCATTCCACGAACAACACAACGGAATATGAAGCCTTACTCTTGGCATTGAGAAAAATGAAAGCTCTTGGTCAGCAAAACTTTATCATCAAGACAGACTCCAAAGTTATCCAAGAACATATTGAGAAAGAGAGCAAAACAAAAAAATCCTGTTTTGATGAAATATCTTGAAAAGGTCAGGGAAATGGAAAGACATTTCAAGGGTTATTCAGTACAACACATCCCAAGAGAGGACAATAATGAAGCAGACAAGTTAGCTAAAGCAGCAACCAAAAATCAAACAATGCCTCTAGATGTGTTCTTCAAAATCATCAAAGAACCATCCATCAAGGAAGAAAAGGCGAAAATCGTAAGTGTTGTGAAAACTCCGGATTGGAGAGCGGAAATCATGGCTTACCTGAGAGGTCACTACGAACCGCAAGATGAGTTGCAGGAGAAGAGAATGAAGCAAAGGGCAAGGGGCTATGCGGTAGTTGTCGGGCAAGGGCAATGGAGAGCTGTACAAATCGGGAGTTACAGAGCCATGGTTGAGGTGCATCACCTCCGAAAAAGGTCTTAAACTTCTCAAGGAAATCCATAGTCGATTCTTGGTGCACACATAGGCACAAGGGCTCTAGCAGGCAAAGCAATAAAGCAAGGATTCTACTAGCCTACCATAAACATAGATGCAAAGAGATTCGTTCGGGAATGTGAAGCATGTCAAAAAACCGCGAATCAGCAAAAGTTACCATGCATGCCAGCGCATCTAATTCCACCAACTTGGCCCTTTCAAAGGTGGGGAATGGACCTTGTTGGACCACTGCTAACAGCTCAAGGAAACTGCAGATTCGCAGTTGTTGCTGTGGACTACTTCACCAAATGGGTAGAAGCGAAAGCTTTAGCAAATATCACGTCACCAACAATTCAGAAATTCTTCTGGCAAAACATAGTCTGCAGATTCGAGGTTCCAAGATTACTGACTGTGGATAATGGGAAGCAATTCGACTGTTACTCCTTCAAAGAATACTGCAGAACTCTAGGAACTCATGCTAAATTTTCATCAGTATACCATCCACAGTCTAATGGGGCTGTTGAAAGAGCAAACAACTTGATATTTTCGGGAATGAAGAAATGCTTGTTTGATCAGAAAAATGCAAGTGGACGGATGAACTGCCAAAAATGATCTGGTCGCATAACACCACAGTGTCGAGAGCAACCGGCTTCACACCTTTTCGCCTACTCTTTGGCACTGAAGCAATGACCCCAGAAGAAATCAAGAATGAAAGTATGAGCGTCCTGATGGGAAATGAAATCAAGGAAGTTGACCATAAGGTAGAAAAAGCTATGATCGAATTAATAATTCTCGAAGCTGCTGAGAATATCGACAAGTATCAGAAAGAAACAAAGATATGGAAGGACAAAAAAGTGGTTAGGAAAGACATCAAGACTGGCGATTTGGTCTTGAAAAGAAAAAAGAATTGGGAAAACCCCGGGAAACTTCAAGAACCATGGGAAGGGCCATTCATAGCCAAAGAGACAAGCATGCCAGGGGCTTTTCGCCTGTTAAGTCAAACCGGTGAAGAATTGCCGTATTCATGGAATGCAGATAGCCTGAAGAGGTATTACCCTTGAGAGTACCCAAGTTAGATAAATTTCTTTCCGTTTAGCATTTTTTTTCGTAGTTTACATTCTGTAAAATTATGAAAAATCAAACCACGAATCTATAAGTGGTTTCGGGAACAAAAACATTTCCTTTTTCGCAATTTTCTTAGAATAAGGAGGACCGTACTCTTTTCCTTGCAAAGGGGGCTCTAAATCAAGAGGCAAGGTTTTTAACGAGGCGGGTCCTGTGTAAATACTCTTCGTGATATATATGAAAAGAGTCTTCCCCCAATTCGTGCATTCTGTGAACTTTATCGTGTGAAAGGCTCCTTGATAGCCAAGATTCCATCGTGAAAAAGAAAAGTTCGTGAAAAGGCTCCTTGATAGCCGAGATTCCATTGAGAAAGAAAGGTTCGTGAAAAGGCTCCTTGATAGCCGAGATTCCATCGTGAAAAAGAAAAGTTCGTGAAAAGGCTCCTTGATAGCCGAGATTCCATTGAGAAAGAAAAGTTCGTGAAAAGGCTCCTTGATAGCCGAGATTCCATTGAGAAAGAAAAGATTCGTGAAAAGGCTCTGTGATAGCCGAAATTCTATCGTGAGAAAGAAAACGGTCGTGAAGGGGCTCCGTGATAGCTGAAGGCTCCGTGATAGCCGAAATCCCACTGTCAAAGGGATTCCCACCGAAAGGCCTGAGACAACAACAAGTTGTGGCCTAAATCCCACCGTCAAGGGGATTCCCACCGAAAGGCTTGAGACAACAGCAAGTTGTGGCCTAAATCCCACCGTCAAAGGGATTCCCACCGAAAGTCCTGAGATAACAACAAGTTGTGGACTAAATCCCACTGTCAAAAGGGATTTCCACCAAAAGGCCTGAGACAACAATAATTTGTGGCCTAGTTTCCATCGTGAAGGGATGTTTTACCAAAAGTTTGGAAATAATCGAGGATTGCGACTAATGAATTATATACATTCTTGTTAAATAATTTTTGTTCGAAATTCATGAATGACATTTGCAATGGTTAATTTCTTTTCAAGAGGTTAGGGGGGCTCGAGTGAAGATTCGTAAGTAATCATGGTTGAAGCAACTGAAGATTGCGATATCAACCCGGGCAAGTATGCCAAGCAGGCAAAGTCCACAAAATTCCTGAAACAAATTTTGTCGACTTGCACTAGAATTCTTGTGATTTCAAAATTAACGAAACAATTCACGAAAGTTCGTGATACAAAACATTAGGAGACAATCCTCAAACTCCCCAGTCTGCCACGGAATTTTTCATGCAAAACAGCAAGGTGGGGGAGGGTGACATTTTTTCTCAACAAAAACGTCTTTATTGCCTTAGTTGCATACAAAATTTCGATAAAGTGTTATTACATTTACATCAGGGACCAAAAATTTCTAATACAAAAGTTCGACGATGTGGCCAGGATCACAACTATTGTTTTCTAAAACATCACTAGCATAAGTGAAATCATGCTCATTGGTAATGGGGCTAAGGCGCTCCGTCTTCATAACTTTCGAGGAATTTGAAGCTGCAGCAGCAGGACTAACATCTTCACAAAGGAGAAAAAATGTGGAAAGATCAAAATTGTTTATCTAAAAGTTTCGGGAAGTTTCAAGCCAAAAGTCGGAGAAGTCTCGGTCGGGATAATCTTCTTTAAACAATCACCACGCTTCACCGCTAACAACTTGGTTGCCATGATGAATCCGTAATGACAACACATCCTGCGCAGGCCCAACTTGCAGGACCTGCGCAGGTTAAAGTTTACAAGACAAATTGTTCAGATAAAGCACCATAACCCACGAATTTACATGTTTGTACAAAGCGCCTCAAAGGGCAAGTTTTTCGACTATCTCAACCAGTAATATCAACCTTCAGAGAAGATTCCTCACGTCCAGAGCTTCCTTCAACATCACTATCGCCACTGCCGCTGTCACTACTGTTTTCACCAGAGACTTCTCCTTCATTGTCTGTGCCTTCATCATCCTCATCTTCAGAAGAAGACTCTGGCGGAGTGATGCTTTTTCCTCGCTTCTCCTCTTCAATGAACTAAAAAAAGCGAAGGAAAGAACCTAAGAAAAACCGAAAGACAGAAATTTCGTCAATTTGCAAAAATCAACAATGTTTTCTAGAAACTAACCTGGTCAAGCTTAGCACGAGCGATGTTCTTGACAACTTCCTTTCCGCTGGCAAGCCAAAATTCTCTCGCAAATTTAGCTTTAATAGCCAAAACATCTTCATTGGGACGAAGTCTTGAAGTGCTCGAAGCATCGGGAAATTGTGGAAGTTTCTCACGAAACTTCACATGATCGGCACAGTCAAAATTATGAAGCAGCTTCAAAATACTTTCGATTGAGAATGCCGCGGCGAAATCACTCGCACCAGAAATGACTCCAGGAAGTGCTTTGAACTCTGTGTCGATCCATTCCATGAAATCGGAGATTCCTATGTCATCAGGAAATGGAGCGGGACGAACACCAAAATTCATCATAGCTTTTTCGTACTCTTTGAACCAAAGCTTCAGTTTGTTGTTGATATCAAAAATATCTTTCTCTGAAGCTTCTCTCCTGAAACGACCCGGATTTCCGCGATCGGAATCCCGAATCTTAGCACCTCGGTGGTAGTCCCAGGAGGGCTACCACGTGCAATCCCTGTCTCAGCGATGCCAAAAATCCATACAGAAAGGTAAAAAAACAATAAAGTTGAGTACAACATTTATTTTATTACATTAATCAGAGTACATCTCTTCGGCACATGCCGGGTACAAGTCCATCGGGACTGAATCAAACATAAATAAAACGTCTAGCAGCGGCTCCATGAAAGCGCGGGAAACTCCATATCCGCAGCAGCTCAAGTGTAGGAAGAGCTCTAGTCCACCCAACCGTCGTTGTCGAAGTCGTAGTCCGGCTCTGCGTCAGAGTCACCAGGGTCTACCCGATAAGCGGGTAGGTCATGTCAGCTTCCCAACAAAGAGGCAAAAGCGGTGTATATTCTACTATGCATGAGATATCCCTAATCTGGCTGTAGAAAGCTTAAGCAAAGCAACAATGCAACGTACATGGTAAGCAGAATACAGCTAGGAGGTCCACACCTCGGGGAAGCTTCCGCTTCCGAGGTCCACACCTCAGGGGTCCACACCCCGCTCAAGGAATACCACACCAAAACTCCGGATCTCAACCACGATCCAGATCCCAACTCTCTTCTGCGATGTGGGGCCCACCGGCTCCTATCCCCACATCTCAACGGCCGAAGCCGGGCTCACACACTCGGGGGAGATAAGAAGCACAAGAGAAGTGTAACTAGTCAGGTGAGAGATCGAAAGACTGTCCATAACCAGTGGACACGGACTATAGCTATAGGTTTAACACTCGTAGAGATTGTACAACCGTACCCGCCCGAATAGGACCGAACCGGCCGTCACCGTGTCCGGCCCTACCATACGGCCGAAGCTCAAGTAAGTGGATAGTACCCTTCGCATCTCCGAGCTCCGGCCCGGCCTCCGCGGCGAGCTCATACTACCCGCGAGAGGTCCCTCGAAGCCGTGGAACCCTTCCCCCGGCCTCGCCAGGGCAAAGTCTACTAAGGAGAGAAAGACCACTCCCGACACGATCACACCGATCCTCCCCGCAGAGGGGTGCTATCCACTATAAGTCTCACCCCGCATCCCCCGCCCAATACAAGGCGGCGGGCGGTCCGTACGAAAATAGTCATCCGAAACAAGGTCAACTACGATCGGTCCTTAAGGGGCCGAGAGCGAGCACTCAACATCTCCATCCCACACGACACGACCCTCGGGTAAGAGGCCGCATCGCATCTTCCCTCGGCGGCCGTTCACAAGTAACCAAGCGGCTCGCTCCCGCCAAAATACAGCAAGGAGATACGCAACCCAGAACGCACGCTAGAATCACACCGAGATACCCACATCTCAGCCCAAGCCCAGAGCACCATCCATAATCAAACAACAAAAGTATGGATAGTTGAAGTAAGGGACTAGCTAGGGGTCTGTAGCTAGTCCCGCAGGTAGAAGAACAAGGAAACGGGGTATAACAAAGCATCAAGGCATGGCTATTAAATGGGTTATGCAATTCATCAATTCCATGCATTAAAGTAAAGCACTAGCAGCTACATAGCAACATAGGATCTATATGGTTGGGAGTGACATGACACCTTCGTTGCCGTTGAAGCGGCCGTCGTCCGGAGCAAAGGTACTCGGGGTCCTCCACGTCCTCCTGGTCGAAGCTCGGGTCTGCGACACGAGATTCGACGCGAAAATAAGATAACGGTGCACATCTAAGCAATAACTCCAAATAAGAATCAATTTAGAAGATCCAAATGAACCCAAACTACCTACAATCAGCAATGTTTCGCAAATACGGATTTATAGAAATTAGTTTTGTATTTTTCTGAGCTCCCTAGGATTTATTATGAACTTTTAAAGGTTAAATACATTTTCTGGAGTTTTAAACAGAAAAGAAAAGGGGGTTTTCAGAAAATATGCTGCTGACGTCAGCATGACGTCAGCGCTCCAGGGTTCGTGGGCCGTTGATGGGCTGAAAGGTTTACTGGGCCGAAAATGGCCCACTGGGCTCGGCCCAGCTGGCCCAGATGGAGGAAGTCTTCCATCCCTCCCTGATCTCCTGGTCCAGGCTTCGTTCACGCGGTGGGCCTACACGGCTGCCCGATGGGCCGGGTGCCACATGAGGCCCAGCGGCCTCTTACTCTACCGCAGCCAGGAGAGGATCCTTGCCCCTCCCTTAGGCGCTCGCCGCGCCGGGCGGCGGCGCGCGCGCGCACGCCGGCATCGGCGGCGGCGGCGACCATGGCACGCGCCGGGGTGTGCTTCTCGCCGCGCCTCCACCCTCCTCTCGGACTCACACGCACGCACGCACGCACGCACGCACGCACGCAGGCTCACGGCACACCCGCCACGGCGCGCGGCGCGGCGTCGAGGCCCGGCGCGCGTGCATCTCCATGGTGCGGCCAAAGCCATGGCGCGCTGGGGTGCGGCCGGCTAGGGTTCAAGCGCACGATCACCTGCAAAAACACGCCCTCGGCTCGAAGGCCGGTTCAACACAGCACGGAACGCGGCGTGGAACTCCTGTACACGGAGCTCCGCTGCTGGCGAGGCCCAAGGCCATGGCGCGCGTGGGTGCGGCCGGCCGGCTCCCGCGCTCACCGGCACACACGCAACGAAAGACCCACGGCGCGAAGGCCGGTTCACGCAAAGCATCACATGCCCCCGCGGCGGCTCGCCCGCAGACGCGACGCGCGGCGGAAGGCGTTCTCGCACAACGGACCGACGGCGCGACGCGCGTTCGGCGTAGAGCCGACGGCGCGGCGCGGGGTGATCCCCGGCCCTTCCTACAAACTTGCCCGGACCCAACTTTGGCGAGAGCAATGGGTCGTCGCGGCTTGGGGTGGCCACGGCCCCCGGATTCCCGCCGGCACGGCGCGGCGCGGCGTCGCCCAAGGGGAGACGGCGCGCGCGACGCGCTCGGCCACCGGCGGCTCGAAGGCTCGCCCACACACGGACAAGGAAAGGAGACGGCGCCGGGGAAAAGGGAGGAGGCTACGGTGCTCACGGCGGGTCGGCGGTGTAGTCGAAGCCGGGTCGCGTGCGTCGATGGCGTGGCGTAGCGAGCTCTCCCGGCGGTGCTCGATCCTCTCGCTCCGGTCCGACTTCTCCTCGGTCACGAACGGCACCCCTCCTTCGCCCGCTCCTCGCGTACTCGTCACTCCGCGGCGGCGACGCGGCGGCGGCGGCGCGGCTCACCAGCACCCACTGCTCCTCCACCTCTTCTCCCACTTTCCCCCCTTCCTCTTCCCCTTCGGCGGAGCTGCTCAGGGAAGGGGCAAAACCCCAATGTGGGTTGGTGGCGGTGGTCCGCCCGGCTCTTGCCTTCCTCCTCGCTTTTGAATCCGCGGCGCCGCAAGGGCGAGGCGACCTCCGGTGCTTGCCCCCCGGCTTGGACCGCCGGTGCCGTGGCGGCGCCGCCTCTCTCTCTCGCGCGACCGTGGACCGTGGGGGGCAAGGCGCGGGGCGAGAAGAGACTTTCCCCCCGGCCCCGGCTCGGTTCGCGCGCGGGCGCCCGGTCCCTCGGCGTGCGTGCGGCCGGCGGGCGCTCGGCCGCGCCCGCGCCGCGCGAGCGGGTGCGACGGGACCGGCGGCGGCGCGGTCGGGTGTGCTGGCTGGGTTAGCTGGGTAGGTGGAAAGGGACGGCTGACACGCGGGGTCCACTGTCCAGCGACTAAAGGAGAGGGTGCTGCGGTGCGGGCCAGTTGGGCTGGATGGTGTCGCGGGCTGGGCCGGCTGCGTCGCAAGGAATGGTGGATATGGCCCAGTTAGCAAGTTTGACTAATTTTGCAAAATAAAAGAGTAAGGTTGAACCTAGGGATTGAATTTAGAGTTTGAATTTGATTCCCATTCAAATTCAAACTTCACACATTTGAACTCCAAAAGAACCGGAGAAAAACCAACTCACATGTTTTACCATAATTTAAATATATGTTTTATAAATGGGATAAATTGGTGGAGAATTTAGAGAAGGGCTAGCAATTTGGTTCAAAAATTGATAGCACTCAAATTCAAGCAAAAAGTTTTAAATTTTTCGCAAAATTTACACACCTAAATTCCTGGGTTGTTACATTCTCCCCCACCACCGAGAATCTCGTCCTCGAGATTTAGTCCTCGACCTCCTCTGTGAACAAGTGAGGGTACTCTTTCCTGAGGTCAGCTTCCTTCTCCCATGTTGCTTCTCGCTCTGTATGGTTGCTCCACAACACTCTACAGAAAGGAATGGTGGTTCTCCTTGTTTCCTTGACAGCTCTGTCCAAGATTTTCTCAGGATATTCTGTATACTCCAGGTTGTCTTGCAAGTCAAGCAACTCCATGGGCACTTGCTTTGCCTCCACTGCTTTCTCGCTCTTCTTCAGCTGTGATACGTGAAACACTGGGTGAACTCCTGCCATTGTCTCGGGTAGTGCAAGCTGGTAAGCCAAACTCCCAATCCTTCGGGTAATCGGGTACAGCCCCACGTACCTCGGTGCGAGCTTCCCCTTCACCAAGAACCTCTTAGTTCCTCGAAGCGGTGAGACTTTCAAGTACACTCGGTCGCCAACTGCAAAGGTCAACTCTCTCCTTCTCTTGTCGGCATAGCTCTTCTGACGACTTTGAGCGATCTTCAGGTTCTCACGAACTTTCTCAACTTTCTCCTCTGCTTCCTCAATGATTGCTGGCCCAAACAGTGTCCGCTCTCCCACCTCCGACCACGCTAGCGGGGTTCTGCACTTCCGCCCGTAAAGGGCCTCAAAGGGTGCCATCCGGAGACTTGCTTGAAAGCTGTTGTTGTACGAGAACTCTGCAAACGGCAACCGCTTCTCCCAATCGGTGCCATAGGTGAGTGCACACGCTCGTAGCATATCCTCCAACACCTGGTTGACCCTCTCTGTCTGACCATCGGTCTGTGGGTGAAAAGCTATGCTGTAGCTAAGGGTGGTTCCCATAAGCTTGTGGAAGCTCTGCCAAAACTTGGAGACAAACTGTGGCCCTCGATCAGATACAATACTTCTGGGTGCTCCGTGCAGCCTGAGTATGTGCTCTACGTACAGTTCTGCCAACTTCTCGGTTGCATACCTGGTCTTTACCGGCACAAAGTGAGCCACTTTGGTCAGCCTGTCCACTATGACCCAAACCGAGTCATTTCCTTTTGGTGTTCGAGGAAGTCCCACCACAAAGTCCATGGAAATGTCCTCCCACTTCCAAACGGGTATAGCCAACGGCTTCAACAAACCAGCAGGTTTCTGATGTTCAATCTTTACTCTGCTACAGGTGTCGCAACAAGCCACGTAGTGTGCTATATCCTTCTTCATGTCCTTCCACCAGTACCTGATCTTCAGATCTCTGTACATCTTGGTGCTGCCCGGGTGAATCGAGTACCTCGAGTCGTGAGCTTCTCTCAAGATCTGCTCCCGGAGTGCCTTGTATTGTGGTACACAGATCCGTTCTTTCAACCACACAGTGCCCTGCTCATCTACCCTGTAATCCTCTGCTTTGCCCTGCTTCATTAGTTCTCGCAAAGCTTTGATTTCTACACACTCCTTCTGGGCTATACGGATTCGTTCCTCCAGGTCATAGGTCACTTGCATCACGTTGACTTGGCCTTGGTCTACAATCTCGATTTTCAGCTTCTCTAGTTCCTCATGCAGGGCAGGTTGCTCTTCTTTTACCATGAGGTTGTTGCAATATGTTTTCCGGCTCAGTGCATCTGCCACAACGTTAGCTTTGCCTGGGTGGTAGTTGATCTCGACGTCGTAGTCCTTGATCAGCTCTAACCATCGCCTCTGCCTCATGTTCAACTCTGTCTGTGTAAAGAAGTACTTCAGGCTCTTGTGGTCGGAAAACAGTTCACACTTGTTCCCTATCAGGTAGTGTCTCCAGATCTTGAGCGCATGCACAACAGCTGCCAGCTCCAAGTCGTGTGTCGGGTAGTTTTCCTCGTGTTTCTTCAGCTGCCTGGAAGCATAAGCCACAACTTTCCCTTCCTGCATCAGCACACATCCGAGTCCTTGCTTTGAAGCGTCACAGTAGACCACAAAGTCCTTCTTGATATCTGGCAAGGTGAGCACTGGGGCTGTGGTGAGTCTCTTCTTCAGCTCCTGGAAGCTCTTCTCACACACTTCTGACCACTCGAACTTTGTGTTGTTCTTGAGTAACTCTGTCATTGGCTTTGCGATCTTGGAAAAGTTCTCAATGAACCTCCGGTAGTAACCTGCCAACCCAAGGAAGCTTCTGACATCTGTCACGTTTAACGGCTGCTCCCACTTGGTCACTGCCTCTACTTTGGACGGATCCACGGCTATCCCCTCTGCTGACAACACGTGTCCCAAGAACGCGACCTTCTCCATCCAGAATTCGCACTTGCTGAACTTAGCGTACAGTTTCTGCTGCCTCAGCCTCTCTAGCACGACCCTCAGGTGCTCCTCGTGCTCCTCCGTGGTCTCAGAGTAGATCAAGATATCGTCGATGAACACCACTATAAACCTGTCCAACTCTTCCATGAAGACCTTGTTCATCAAGTTCATGAAGTAAGCAGGGGCGTTAGTCAACCCGAAAGAAACCACCACGAACTCGTACAAGCCGTATCGTGTGGTGAAGGCTGTCTTGGGAATATCCTGTTCTCGGATCTTCATCTGGTGGTAACCCGACCTCAAGTCGATCTTGGAGAAGAACCTTGCCTTTTTGAGCCTATCCAGCAAATCCTCGATTCTGGGTAGCGGGTACTTGTTCTTGATTGTCATCGAGTTGAGCGTGCGGTAGTCAATGCACATTCTCTTGGTGCCGTCTTTCTTCTCCACGAAGAGCACTGGTGAACCCCACGGTGAGGCACTCGGCCGAACAAACCCTTGCTCGAGCAGCTTCTTGAGTTGTTTCTTCAACTCGTCCGGCTCGTCGACGACATCCGGTACGGGCTCTTTGCAACGGGCCCCGCCCCTGGCATCAGCTCAATCACGAACTCCACGTCCCGGTGCGGGGGTAACTCCGTAAGCTCCTGCCGGGAACACGTCCGGAAACTCACGGACCACTGGGATTTCCTCAATCTCTTTCCCACTCATGTTGCACATCATCGTAGCAACCTTCGGACTCTGCGGTTCGATCCGCACTATAGTTCCACTAGGGTGTTCTAGCTGTATCACTCTGGGGTTGCAAGAGACTATCCCGTTGTGCTTTGCCAACCAATCCATCCCTAGGATCACGTCAATCCCGGTAGACTCCAAAACTGTCAAGTCTGCCGTGAACTGTTGCCCTTCAAACACCATCCTCACTCCCCCCGCACTCTAGCGTACTCCTCTTCTCTCCTAGCGGAGAGCTAGTCAAGATAGGCCTTGGTCGAGGCTTAGTTGGTAAAGACCTTTCTTTAGCAAACTTGGTAGAAATATACGAAAACCGAGCTCCGGTATCGAACAAAACGGTTGCCAAACCGAGTCAACAAGGAACTCACCAAGTGCGACGTCGGGTGCGGCCGCCGCATCCTCGGCGGTGAGGTGGTTCGGACGGCCTCGAGTAGCCGGTGGCCGAGCGGTCCTCTGCTTGTGTACGGGGTGGCTGTCCTCCCGGTGCCGGTGGCTTGGCCGGGGTCCGGAACCGAGAGCCGCGGTTCGACTCCCCGATGGCGCCCGCCGTGGACACTCAAACGACTTGTGCCCAACCTCGACGACGCTGAAGCAAGTCACCTTGGATCTGTCTCGCCGACGCGGTGGTGGCCTCGGTTTCCGCTGCCTTCGACCTCCACTCCCGCCCGGGTTGGCTCTCGCTCGCGGGCCGAGACCGAGAGACGTGGTGCCTCTCGCCGTGATCGGTGGCCCCGAGCGTAACCCGTCCTCTCGCCTCGAGGTGGTCCCGAGCGTCTCGCCCGGTCCGTGCGCTTGGACTTGCTTCCACGAACCTCCATGTACTCAAGCCTTGACCTCTCCACGATCGGTGCCTTGTCGATAATGGAGCGAAGTGTCGGGCGGTCGTGCGCGGACAAGTGGTGTGCCATCCCCTTGTGCAGCCCCTTTACGAACCGCAGACCTTCTTCTTCTCTCGTGTCGGTGTCGTCGGCACGTACCTCATCGGCTCCCGGTAGCGGTTGGCGTACTCCCCGCACCGACATGTTTCCCATCTTGAGGTGCCTGAACTCGTCAGCCTTCCTGTCCATCACTGCATCTGGGATGTGGTGGCTCCTGAAGGCCTCCACAAACTCGTCCCACCCGATGTGCAACGGGTCCCGGTGCGAGTCACGATGCCGTCCCACCACACACTGGCTGTGCCGATCAGCTGGTGCGCGGCCACGGTCACACACTCCTCCTCTGTAAGCTCAGTCAGCTCCAGCTTCTTCTCAATCTCACGTAGCCAGTTGTCTGCGTCCATCGGGTCAGCTGAGTGGTCGAAGGTAGGCGGTCGCAGCTTGTTGAAGTTCTCAACCTTCTTCTGGAAACCCTCTGGCGCGTTGCGGTTCTGACCCCTGTGGTTGTTGTTGTTGTTCTGAGCTAGCATCTGGGTGATCGTCTGCATCGGTCGAGTCCGCACCGCCATCACGTCGGCCAAGTTCGGGGGGAGGTGGCGGTGGTGGCACCTCGTGTCCCCGAGCCCGGCCTCGCTCCTCCCTCGGGCCGGGGTACCGGCTCGTGCTCGAGCTCCTCGCTCCTGAGCTCCGTCGTCGTCGTGCGCGGCTCCTCGTCCGCCAACTCGGCCTCCTCGGCCAACGCGGCTGCCCGGGCCTCCGCGGAGCCCGCCTCGTGGCGCGTGACCCCCACGGCGTCCGCGGCCTCTCGCTCCCGCTGGGTTAGGGGCATCCTCCCCTCCGTCGTCCCCAGCGACCTCCTCGAAATGGGCCAAGAGTCGCCCGGACCTCCTTGCTCTAGACATCTGTTCCAGTTGCAAGAGTCAGTAGTGGTAGGGAGAATATATCTATTAGGGTTATTAACTATAAAGGAGTAATCCTGCTAACAGTCAGAGAATTCATACAGACATAAAGAAGCATGAAATCCGAAAGAAACCATGAAGATCCATGTCACTCAATCAATGCCACCATACAAAAAAAGGGCTGCACCTCAAGGTTTACTCCAACGACCTTCGAGGGTGCACGGCAACACATCACGCTAACGCATGGTACATCATGGGGTAGCTACTACAAGCATGACCGCAAGGGTGATAACATCACATCTAACTTATTACAACGACTCAGAATCTCCAGCTAAGTCTCTACTCCCGTCACGGGGTACACTGAGGTGTCTCGGGACTGGAGTCTGGTGGAACCGAGTAGAACGGCGGTGAGTGTGCCCCTGGGTATCCCGGCACCCTGATCGCCGGTCCTCCGTAGTAGTCACAGGTATCCTGAAGAGCACGGTCCATCTCCGCTGTGTCCTGAGAACCACTCGGGTACGGGCGTACACGTGGTAGGAGTGTCGGCGGTAGCTCGAAGGTATCTGTCCTCAGTCGGGGCATCTTCTTGAGCGGTAGCTGCGCGGAGAGCTCCTCCAACTCTCTCAGCCTCTGCTGGTCGGAACGCTCCCAGGCCGTGCGGGTCCTGGCTGCTCGGTCTCTCTCCTCGTAGACCAGTCCACCGAGGTAGCACAAGTGGTGGTAGTTGTGTCGACTCGCCTCCTGAAGATCCCACACATTGACTTGATAGTCAGCTGCTGCAGCTCCAACCGACTCCAACTGGTCCCTCGCCTCTGCAAGTCTCACTCTGTCCTCATGCGTGGCCTCCTCTGTAGCCCGGTGCAACTCCTGCTCTGCCCTCAGCCGTGCCTCCAGTGTAGCGATCCTCCTGGCGTCCCTCTCGGTCTTTGGCCGTGGCCGCCGCCGATCCAAGCTGTACCAGCTCTCCGTTCCTCTCGTGCGACTCCTCCAACCGGTCAAGCAAATCCTCTCTCTCTAGCTCCAAGTCCTGAACTCGCCGCAGGGTATCATCCCACTTCCACCGAAGGTACGCGATCTCACTGTCCGCCCAGAAAAGCACCTGGTCCTGAGCCAGGATGCACCGTCTGGCTGCGTGCATCATCTTGTCCTCCTCCACAGCGGTCACCTCACGGTACTGCGCTCGGTCGCTCGTGTCCCAGCGACCCAGGTCGTAAATCTCTGCCGGAAGCACGCTGAACGGGGTGTCCTTGAGCTTCTCCTTGAGCTGAACACAAACCATCTTGAGAGCTCTGCGTGCGCCAGTCTGGTGTGCCTCCGTGGTCGAACTCTCGAAACAGTACACCTTAATCTCCTTGAACTCTGGCACCCGTGGGTCTGCCAGCACCGTAACGGTAAGGAAAGTGGGTGTCTGCTCCCTGTGCCCCATGGTCCTCCCCTTGTAGCTGACTCGGTCGGTCCCCACTCCAGCTGCCTCCAGGCACTCCCTCAGCAAGTGGCAGAAGCCTCCGACCTTCCTACCGTCCGACTCAAAAGGGATCCAAGCTTCCTCCGCCATCTGCACAACGTTGTTAGAGCGTAGTTAGTAAGGTAGTTAGTGAAAGTTAATCAAGGTAATGCATATATATAAGTATAGTTATATACATACGGAAGCCAAGGGGTTTATATAAAGTTTCAAGGTTCAGAATCGGCTTCCTATGCTATCGACCATTCCTGGGGCTCGTCCTACAGTCAAGCATGGCTCTGGTACCAACTGAAACGACCCGGATTTCCGCGATCGGAATCCCGAATCTTAGAACCTCGGTGGTAGTCCCAGGAGGGCTACCACGTGCAATCCCTGTCTCAGCGATGCCAAAAATCCATACAGAAAAGTAAAAAAAACAATAAAGTTGAGTACAACATTTATTTTATTACATTAATCAGAGTACATCTCTTCGGCACATGCCGGGTACAAGTCCATCGGGACTGAATCAAACATAAATAAAACGTCTAGCAGCGGCTCCATGAAAGCGCGGGAAACTCCATATCCGCAGGCAGCTCAAGTGTAGGAAGAGCTCTAGTCCACCCAACCGTCGTTGTCGAAGTCGTAGTCCGGCTCGCGTCGAGTCACCGGGGTCTACCCGATAAGCGGGTAGGTCATGTCGCCTTCCCAACAAAGAGGCAAAAGCGGTGTATATTCTACTATGCATGAGATATCCCTAATCTGGCTGTAGAAAGCTTAAGCAAAGCAGCAGTGCAACGTACAAGGTAAGCAGAATACAGCTAGGAGGTCCACACCTCGGGGAAGCTTCCGCTTCCGAGGTCCACACCTCAGGGGTCCACACCCCGCTTAAGGAATACCACACCAAAACTCCGGATCTCAACCACGATCCAGATCCCAACTCTCTTCTGCGATGTGGGGCCCACCGGCTCCTATCCCCACATCTCAACGGCCGAAGCCGGACTCACACACTCGGGGGAGAGAAGAAGCACAAGAGAAGTGTAACTAGTCAGGTGAGAGATCGAAAGACTGTCCATAACCAGTGGACACGAACTATAGCTATAGGTTTAACACTGCGAGAGGTTGTACAACCGTACCCGCCCGAATAGGACCGAACCGGCCGTCACCGTGTCCGGCCCTACCATACGGGCGAAGCTCAAGTAAGTGGATAGTACCCTTCGCATCTCCGAGCCCGGCCCGGCCTCCACGGCGAGCTCATACTACCCGCGAGAGGTCCCTCGAAGCCGTGGAACCCTTCCCCGGCCTCGCCGGGGCAAAGTCTACTAAGGAGAGAAAGACCACTCCCGACACGATCACACCGATCCTCCCGGGAGGGGTGCTATCCACTATAAGTCTCACCCCGCACCCCCGCCCAATACAAGGCGGGCGGTACGTACGAAAATAGTCATCCGAAACAAGGTCAACGACGATCGGTCCTTAAGGGGCCGAGAGCGAGCACTCAACATCTCCATCCCACACGACACGACCCTCGGGTAAGAGGCCGAGATCGCATCTTCCCTCGGCGGCCGTTCACAAGTAACCAAGCGGCTCGCTCCCGCCAAAACACAGCAAGGAGATACGCAACCCAGAACGCACGCTAGAATCACACCGAGATACCCACATCTCAGCCCAAGCCCAGAGCACCATCCATAATCAAACAACAAAAGTATGGATAGTTGAAGTAAGGGACTAGCTAGGGGTCTGTAGCTAGTCCCGCAGGTAGAAGAACAAGGAAACAGGGTATAACAAAGCATCAAGGCATGGCTATTAAACGGGTTATGCAATTCATCAATTCCATGCATTAAAGTAAAGCACTAGCGAGATACATAGCAACATAGGATCTATATGGTTGGGAGTGACATGACACCTTCGTTGCCGTTGAAGCGATCGTTGTCCGGAGCGAAGGTACTCGGGGTCCTCCACGTCCTCCCGGTCGAAGCTCGGGTGCGCGGCACGAGATTCGACGCGAAAATAAGATAACGGTGCACATCTAAGCAATAACTCCAAATAAGAATCAATTTAGAAGATCCAAATGAACCCAAACTACCTACAATCGGCAAGGTTTCGCAAATACGGATTTATAGAAATTAGTTTTGTATTTTTCCGAGCTCCCTAGAATTTATTATGAATTTTTAAAGGTTAAACACATTTTCTGGAATTTTAAACAGAAAAGAAAAGGGGTTTTTCAGAAAATATGCTGCTGACGTCAGCATGACGTCAGCGCTCCAGGGTTCGTGGGCCGTTGATGGGCTGAAAGGTTTACTGGGCCGAAACTGGCCCACTGGGCTCGGCCCAGCTGGCCCAGATGGAGGAAGTCTTCCATCCCTCCCTGATCTCCTGGTCCAGGCTTCGTTCACGCGGTGGGCCTACACGGCTGCCCGATGGGCGGGTGCCACATGAGGCCCGGCGGCCTCTTACTCTACCGCGGCCGAGGAGAGGCTCCTCGCCCCTCCCTTAGGCGCTCGCCGCGCCGGCGGCGGCGCGGCCGCACGCCGGCATCGGCGGCGGCGGCGACCATGGCACGCGGCGGGGTGCGCTTCGCCGCGCCCTCCACCCTCCTCTCCGGACTCACACGCACGCACGCACGCACGCACGCACGCACGCGAGGCTCACGGCACACCCGCCACGGCGCGCGGCGCGGCGTCGAGGCCCGGCGCGTGTGCATCTCCACGGTGCGGTCAAAGCCATGGCGCGCTGGGGTGCGGCCGGCTAGGGTTCAAGCGCACGATCACCTGCAAAAACACGCCCTCGGCTCGAAGGCCGGTTCAACACAGCACGGAACGCAGCGTGGAACTCCTGTACACGGAGCTCCGCTGGTGGCGAGGCCAAGGCCATGGCGCGCATGGGTGCGGCCAGCCGGCTCCCGCGCTCACCAGCACCTGCAACAGAAAGACCCACGGCGCGAAGGCTGGTTCACAGCAAAGCATCACATGCCCCCGCGGCGGCTCGCCCAGAGACGCGACGCGGCGGAAAGGCGTTCTCGCACAACGGACGACGGCGCGACGCGCGTTCGGCGTAGAGCCGACGGCGCGGCGCGGGGTGATCCCCGGCCCTTCCCGCAAACTTGCCGGGACCCAACCTTGGCGAGAGCACCGGGTCGTCGCGGCTTGGGGTGGCCACGGCCCCGCATTCCCGCCGGCACGGCGCGGCGCGGCGTCGCCCATGGGGAGACGGCGGCGCGACGCACTCGGCCACTGGCGGCTCAAAGGCTCGCCCACACACAGACAAGGAAAGGAGACGGTGCCAGGGAAAAGGGAGGAGGCTACGGCGCTCACAGCGGGTCGGCGGTGTAGTCAAAGCCGGGTCGCGTGCGTCGATGGCGTGGCGTAGCAGGCGCTCCCGGCGGTGCTCGATCCTCTGCTCCGGTCCGGCTTCTCCTCGGTCACGAACGGCACCCCTCCTTCGCCCGGCTCCTCGCGTACTCGTCACTCCGCGGCGGCGACGCGGCGGCGGCGGCGCGGCTCACCAGCACCCACCGCTCCTCCACCTATTCTCCCACTTCCCCCTTCCTCTTCCCCTTCGGCGGAGCTGCTCAGGGAAGGGGCAAAACCCCAATGTGGGTTGGTGGCGGTGGTCCGCTGGCTCTTGCCTTCCTCCTGCTTTTGAATCCGCGGCGCCGCAAGGGCGAGGCGACCTTCCGTGCTTTGCCCCCCGGCTTGGACCGCCGGTGCCGTGGCGGCGCCGGCCTCTCTCTCTCGCGCGACCGTGGACCGTGGGGGCAAGGCGCGGGGGCGAAGAGACTTTTCCCCCCCCCGGCCCCGGCTCGGTTCGCGCGCGGGCGCCGGTCCCTTGGCGTGCGTGCCGGCCGGGCGGCTCGGCCGCGCCCCGCGCCGCGCGAGCGGGTGCGACGGGACCGGCGGCGGCGCGGTCGGGTGTCTTGGCCGGGTTAGGCCGGGTAGGTGGAAAGGGACGGGCGACACGCGAGGTCCACTGGCCAGCGACTAAAGGAGAGGGTGCTGCGGTGCGGGCGAGTTGGGCTGGATGGTGTCGCGGGCTGGGCCGGCTGCATCGCAAGGAATGGTGGATACGGCCCAGTTAGCAAGTTTGACTAATTTTGCAAAATAAAAGAGTAAGGTTGAACCTAGGGATTGAATTTAGAGTTTGAATTTGATTCCCATTCAAATTCAAACTTCACACATTTGAACTCCAAAAGAACCGGAGAAAAACCAACTCACATGTTTTACCATAATTTAAATATATGCTTTATAAATGGGATAAATTGGTGGAGAATTTAGAGAAGGGCTAGCAATTTGGTTCAAAAATTGATAGCACTCAAATTCAAGCAAAAAGTTTTAAATTTTTCGCAAAATTTACACACCTAAATTCCTGGGTTGTTACATCTCCGGTCAGCCAATGCCTTCTCAAGGTCTTGGATCTTCTGTTCCTTGCCGCTCAGTGTCTTTGCGAGATCAGCATTGTTAGTTCGAAGATCTTCGGCAGCCTTTGAGGACTTATCGTGATCTTTGCGAAGATTCTCAATCAATTTTAAATCGTCATCGTGAGTCTTCTGAAGTTTCTTGAGATCTTTCCTTGAATTTGCAAAAGCCTCTTCTGCGACCTTCTTTTTGTCTTGACATCTTTTAAGAGCTTCAGCCAGTTCGTCAACTTTTTTCTCTAAGTCCACATTCGCGGCTTGGGACAAGTTGAAGTCACGGTTTAGCTTCTTCGACTCCTCAGACAACTTCTTGTTGATCTTCTCTTGCTCCACTAAACGTTAGGAGGTGATTTTCCCAAGAAGAGAAGCCTTCAGCAAATAGGCCCGCTGGTACTCCTCGATTCTGGAAGCAGGATATGAACGAAGAAGTTCTTCAAAATCTAAAAAAATCAAAAATAAGTAAGAGGTTGCAAAATTCGTATGTTATGAGAAAAAACGAAAGTACAGTCAAAAGAGGTAAGCAAATTCATGAACCTTTTCTGGCTAATCATTTCAACAAGGTAACCCGACTAGGAGGCGCGAGGACCCGAGGAAGTAGACGACAAATCTTCGGGAGTACCGATAAGTGGTGGAGATGCTTGTTTGAAATCCCTTCTCCTGTTTCATCCACGATTTTAGACGATTTCCACAATGTTAAAAGCTTAGAAGTGCCATCTCTTGTATCAGCTTGTTCATAACCAACACTTAGTAGTTCACCCCGATAAGACGTACCAAAGCTTTTGTTGAAAGCAATCATAGAAGGCGAAGGATCTTGATCCTCGAGAAGGTTTTTGCGAGTTTCAACAAAAGGAACTTCAAGAGCAGGATCTCCCCCTTTATGAACTGTCATTTCAAGCTCCTTGGTAAACTCGGGAGAGGCCTCGTCTTGGCGACCAGAGGGTTGAGGATCAACAGTTTCAACGGCAGCAGACGTCTCAACTTCCTTCACAACTTCAGCAACAACATCTGAAAGAGAATCAATATCCACGAACTCATTTTCAGAACCCAGAGTGTAGTGTATATGAAAACTGAATCTTAAGTCAGGCCAAGAAGAAAAACCTCTCTAGTTGGGTTCGGTGAAGAAGTCATCGTCGAAGGCAGAGGGAACTCGCCGAACTTAAGTAGCAACAATCTTCTTAACAGCCTTCTTAGCCTTTTTTCCACTCAGTTGAGCAAGGTTGGTAGCCGCTTGAAGTTCGGCATCCGAAACATTTTCAGAAGATTTTCGCTTCTGCTTAGTTGATTCAAGAAATTTAGTCTTCGCAGGTTGAACACTGGAAGATGTTGTTTCATCAGTATTCCCTTTGCTCTTCTTCGAAGATCTTCTTGAAGCTTTCAAAGGCGCAACCGAGCAGCTGGCCACAGCAATGCATGACATCATCACAGTAGGGCCTGCACGGCAGAGCGGAAAGACTTTTCTCCACAAATCTCAGAAAACACCCGATTTATCCTTTTATTGTGTTTTACTAAGTTCTTATACGCCTTGTATTCATCCATGGTGTATTCGCCAATCATGGCATTCACCTTTTTCTCAACCTCAACCATTAACTTTTCGGCACTCTGTCCGTCTCTTAAACGAAGGCCGAACAGGGGAAAAGGAACTTCTTGTGCTGCCCAGTTGACGTTGAAAGTCACGATTTCTGTAGGGGCCCATCCATGGCAAAATCGGCCAGATGTTAGCAACAATGAATTCCTCAATAAGGTCGCGTCCACCAAGAATAGTACTGGCAAGGTGAAACACACTTTCACAATTCCTGATTCCTGCCGCTCGGTGATTGTACGAGGCGGTGCTAGTAGCAGTTAACGCTTCAATGGGCCTGGAGAAAGGATGAGCTGGTCCATTGTAGCCCGGAACCATAGACATGTCCAACTTGACATAAAACCAGTAGGAGCTCTAGTCTTTTGCCAAGTTCGTCTTGCAGCTGGGCGCGATATGGATTCGCGTAAGCGCCTTCGTGTATTTTGCCTGCGGGTGTTGAAAGTGCAGCACATATAGTGTGCTTTGTAGTATCGGCCATCGTCAAGCTTAATGATGTCCGACACGATGACTAGCTCGAACAGTCGGGCAAAAACATCGGTGCTAAAGTTACACACGAAAGTCTTCATGACCCAAAAAACTTGGAAAGTTCCAAAAACGAACTCGGTGAGAGATGATGAATCTTCACAGAGAACTTGTCCAGGATAGCAGACAGGAGGGGGTCACAGGGGAATCTAAGCCCGCGGGTGAATAAGTCACGAAATACGACAATTTCGTCGGCTTCGAGAGTAAGAATCTCTTCGTCAAGGGGAGCGCGACCACTGCCCACAGGAAAGAATCCGGCTACCTCATATTCTCTGATCAAATTTGCGGTGACTTTGGATTCACCAAAAACAAAAGATGGAGGAAGAGGCTTTGATCGTTTCACGACAAAGAGATCTTTCAGATCAGCATCCACATCTTCAATATTTTCTCCCTCAGATCCGATTTCTCCTTCCTCATGGTTCGTAGATCCATCAACAGCTGAGTTTTCTTCTGAAGGTTGAGCGATCTCAGTTCCTTGCATTCCCTCCTCAACAAGTGGAAGACCAGTAGTAGCTAATTCCTCAGTCGTCATGGGTCTTGCAGTACTTTTAACACGGACCACCTAATTGAAAGTAATGCAAAGATGAAATCTAAGATGACATTCACGAATAAAAATCTGCGAAATGAACTCACGAATTCAAACGCTGGAAGATAAAAGATGATAATAGTAGAACAAAGAAAGCAGTACCTTCGAAAATCGAGGAAAGCTCGAAAATTCGAACTCCTTGTCGCAAAGAACCCTTCTGCGAATATGCAGGCAAGAGTTCGGAAAAAGCGAGGGAGCGGTGAAAAATTTTTACGGCGAGAGCTCTCTATTTATAGGGGTAGGGCGGTAGTTTCAAGAAACTACCTCGATAAGACCGTTGCGAGAAATCTGGAGGACGCGTGTCCACTCTGACGTTCCGAGGGTGACACTTTTTACCATAATTCAAGGATATTCGTGGAATCGGATCGTCGGAGTCAACCCGCTTCACCGAGGGGCTAGTGTTGGAGAATTCGGGAAAAAACTTACACCCTCGAAACGTCAGGTTTGCCGAAATTCGTGAGATAAATTCGCAGATCACTATCGGTATGATAGTTTTAGTTTCGTGAAAGCAGAATGTTCATGAAAAGACCCTGATGGGTTTCTAAGTGTTTTTCAGGTTTTCAAGTAACATGCGAAAATGATAGCCGAATCTGGCTTCTTTGCATGAATTTGCTATCCATTTCAGGATGATTGAAACTCGCGAAACTCTGGAATCAAGAACTCGCGAAACTCTGGAACCAGGAACCTACGAAGATCTGGAATCATGAACCTGCGAAAGTCCAGAATCGGGAATCTGCAAAATTCGGGAATCCACTAAAGTCCAAATTCAGAGGTTATGACGTATGAAGATCTTCATGTATGAGAGATTCAGGAACCATCAAGAAGCCAAGTCAAAGATGCTGCCTCAAAAGTCCGGGTTCGACGTGTGAACTAATAGCAGACTTGTAAATGTATGAAATTAGCCCAACAAATCACGGGATGTAAAAGACTTCCATGTACATGTTCACACTAGAAATATTCCTTAGATTTGAGGGTATTTTAGAAATGTAAAAGTCCCTTCGTCTCCCTATAAAAGGGGGCACGAGGGCACGTGTAAAAGGGTTCACAACTTTTGAGGCAAGGGCAGTCTTTTGGAGATTCTTTGTCTCCTCATCTTTCGTGGATTACGCTTTGGATTCTGCCGTTCCTGTGTTTCTGTACTCTGGTGTTCGGGGATTCTCTCCGATTTCTCGGACTCCCCCAACGGGCCCGTCCACACTATTTTTGTCTGCCATTGCTGAAATAACATAGTGTAAAAATGGGGATCTTCCCATTCATACACCCATCTTGTCGGTGGCTGCATGCTAATGTCAGGCATGGGATACAGAGAAGACTGTGAGGTATCACTGACACTGTACGAGGAAGAGGAGTACTGAGGAGTGTTGTAGTCAGTGGGTCCAACCGTTCTCCTCTGCGATTTCGATTGTCCATGGTCACGGTCCTGAGTAGCATGTGTAAACTCAGTCTCCCCTACAATGAACCATAATTTGTAGTCAATAGTTTGAAACATATGTGCATATGTAGGTGCAAATGCAATTGGTACTTGTGAAATGAAGACCGCCACCACCTGCACCGTCACCCCCCCACCACCACCACCTCTACACCAGCACTGTCACCACCACCACCGCCACCACCACTACCGCCAGCACTGTCACCACCACTACCACTAGCACCACCACCAGCAGCACCGTCACCGTCACTATCATCATCATCATCTGCAGCCGAGCTGCTATCCTGACTCTCCTGATACGGTGGACTACGCTGACCATCACCATCACCAGTGTAGGTGTTGCTGCTCACTGATATTGCTTTTTGTTGATGCTTGGAGTCAACCTTCTTAGGCCCCTTCTGGAACTTCCTCTTCTCAAGGTAAGTGTTACCCAAAGTTCTACGTGCCCAATCACTTATGCATTGATCCCCCGTAGCGTCATGTAGAGCATATGGGTCTATGTCATCCCTGACAATATGGGATGGGAGAGGGACGTCTCCGTAATCATCATCCTCGTCCAGAACTGGAGCTTCATTAGATCTACCATATTCCATCCATTCCCGAACTGGATTATGCTCATCATAGAATGTCAGATGGGCCAGATGGTCAATAAAATCACCTTCATGACGAGGCGGGTTATTCAGCTCCTTAAGTCGCAGGCGAAGGTTGTAGTTGACATAGACAAGCTTGTTAAGTTTCTTGTGCGTCAACCGGTTGCGAACCTTTGTATGCAACAAGGCAAATGTACTCCAGTTCCTCTCGCATCCACTTGAGGAAACACATTGTAAAACAAGCCGCAAAGCAAGCTTCTGCAACGCTAGAATGCTTGATCCGAACATCATCCACCACGACGCGGCATGTGCATGTGCAAGTAGAACCGATTAAGTAACCAATCTATTCGAAACTTGCAAAAGAGAAAACAACAATGGCGTACAGAGTTAATCTCACATGGGCTTGTCTTTGGGTCAATCACCGTCCTCATTGCTACTTCTTTGGCAAAGTCACCATGCTTCCGGCGAAACACCTCAGCCTCCTGCAATGCCTGCACGGCGGTCTGGAGATCTGTCATGCTCTGAAATGTATCCTTTAGTGAATCAAACATTTCTGGAGTTGGTTCCATCATATATACATGCTCTGGATGTAAGCAAGCAGCTGCAAAATAAAAATAGAGCTTCAAGTTAACAATGCATGTGGTAAATAGAGCTTCAAAATAGAGGACTCATACAATCTTACCTGCACCAACATACATGCCATAGTACACGTCACGAATCCTACTGTCCAAAATTTACTTGTACTCGTTCCAAGTGGAAACATTGTTTCCAAAGTAGGACTCCAACTCTTGTTTCATGTCCTGGAAGGCCATCACCCCATGTTCGGTTGCTTGTCCTGGTCAGCAAAGCAAAGCATCTTGTAAACTGGTTCCACTGTCTCAATGATATAATCCAATCCCTCCCACCACTCCACATTTGATAACCTCACTTGGGCATATCGACCTTCCATAGTATCCGCCAACTTGCTACTTAAAAACTGTGGAGATGTCATCCACTGCATGAATTGTCACGTTTTCAATACATGCTCTCTAAGAACATGTTGTTGGTCCCAAATCGAGTGGCATTCCACTTGACCAATTCACCACCAATTGCTGCCTTCATCATTGCATTCAGCTGACCTTGATTGTGTAACCAAGTTGAAATTCGCTTGCATGTGGTAATCGTACATTGATGTTCAGGCCTTTGACTGATATCCTTCAACATCAAATTGACAGTGTGCGCTAAACATGGTGTCCAAACAATGTGTGCATACACCTCGTTTACTGACCTACATGCTTTCTTGTAGTTGGCGCTGTTGTCGGTGACTATATGCACGATGTGCTCCGGGCCAATATCATCCACGACATTTCGAATCTCCTGGAAAAAATGCACAAACTTTAGTAATCATTGAACACATACTCAATGCATCAATAGTAAAATGCACAAGTTTAGAAGCTACCTTGAACAAAAATTTGGCATCCGGAGATTTTCCAGTCGCATCAATGGACTTGTGGAACCATGTGACCCATTACAATATATCAAAAAGTTTATGACACTCATCCTCGTCGGTCCAGTCCAAGAATCACACATCAACATCACGCCAAATGTGGGCCACTCTTTCTGAAACAGTGCAAACCGATCCATCAAGTCCTTCTCATTTTGATCAAGGTACTTTCCATCAATTTCCTTTCCACTTGGTGACACGATACCTTCACCTGCAACCATATAGACATCACGAGATTAGGTACATAATTATAATCTCATATGTAACATCCTTGAATTTGAGTGATTGCAAAAATGTTGGCTTTCAAAAACTTGTTATGAAATTGTGTGCTTATGAAATAATTAAGGATGTCTTCCTTTTCCCTTCCCTAAAATCCTAGATTTTACTTTAAGTCAATCAATAATATTAGGACTTATAAAATGCTAGTGTGAGAAGTTGGATTTTCATTTGGGTTTTACTTGGCTTTATTTGTGTGGATTCAAATTTGAATCAAATAGGAATTAGAGTTAAGTTAAATAGATAAACCTCTAAACCTTTCGTGGGTCGCCAACCCCCTTTTCAGCCCGCACTCGCTTTCAGCCCGTGCGCGGCCCATCAGCGAACCACCAACCCGCCGGCCATGTCACCCCGGGCCTGAGTCGCTGCTGTGCGGGACCCACCCATCAGGCGGCCACGCCGCCTCTTTCTTCTTCTTCCTTTCCCCCTTTTCTCCTTCTTCTCTCTCAGTTCCGCGCTGCCACCATGGAAAGGCCGGCCGTGCGGCTGAGCCCGCCGCCGCCGGATGCCTCCACACGTCCCGAGGCGCATCGCACCGTCTGCCCTACCTACCACCCACTATGAGATCCAACGCGGGACCCTCGCCCCCGAACCCTAGCCAACCAGAAGTTTGCTCGCTGTCTGCGCCGCCGATGACGTCAAGGGTGGAGAGGAGACAAAGGGGGCGGGGAGCTGTCCGAGGGAGTGCCGCCCGCCGCGAAGACTGGAGCCACCCGTGAGGAGGAGCCAGACCCGCCGTAGCCGCGCACGCCTTCGCACCCTGCTGCCTCATCTTCCCCTACTCCGAGCCGGACTTCACCGTGTCGACCCCGTCTTCACCGACGCCTGCACTTTAGCCCGTGGCCACCGAGGTGAGGAAAGGCTCTTCCTTCCCTCTGTGAAGCCCCGCCATCGAGCCAAGGGCATGGTCGTCGTGTCCCCGAACAACACCACGCCGCCACGCACGTGCTTGTGATGCCGGCCATCGAGCCAGGCTGGAAATCGTTTTCTTCTAGGTGCCGCTACCGTTGTTGCCGTGCGCGCAGTCCCGCTCACCATCCTTTCTTTGTTCCCTTTCCCGTGTTTGTCTTACCGGCCGCCGTGTCGCTGCCGCCGTTTCGGTCGCCGCCATGGCTGTGACTTCGGCATGCGCACGCACGCACCCTCGTGCACACCCGTGTGCCCGTGCACCCGCGCACACACGCACACTGTCTGGGAGGCCAAAGTCGAGCCTTTGGCTCCACCCCCTTGCACCGAACCTCGCCGTCCCACTCGCCGTGCTGCCGTGGCCTTTGCCTCGCAGGTTGCCGTAGTGCACGCGCGGGCGTGGGGGATAAGGTGAGGCCTTTGGGGTCCTCCGTGTGCCCTCGCCGTCGATGAGGCCGCATCCGCTCATATGACACCGTCGGTTGCGAGCGCCTTTGTCGGTGTTTTAGACCGGTAACCTACTAAGGGGAGTACCCGAAGTAGATGAATGTGGCCTCGGCGAGATCGGTAACTTGATGAAGAGACACGTGGCAAACAATTTAGACAGGTTCGTGCCGCGAGGTGCGTAATACCCTACGTCCTGTATGCTGCGTAGCTCTGGATTGATTGGGTACGATTACAAGATGATGCAATCTTACGCCGTGAGATGAGATGATAGAGAGAGGGGTCCCTGCCTCACCTTATATAATCCGGGAGGCAGGGTTACAAGTCAGTTCAGGGAGAGAGTACTAGTCGAGTACGTCTAGGAGTCCTCCGTACAGTGCGGGACATGTACAGCTTCCTAACCGAGTACTTCTCCTCTATAGTCCTTGTGCTTCACGCCATCAGGTGCCGTGCAGCGCAAGCCGGGTAGTCCCAGGGGCCCACCGAGTAGTCGGTCCTGGTACTCACCGAGGTAGTGGGCCCAGGGAGGTCCATACGACAAGCCCCCGAGTACTTTGTAGTCAAGAGGGATAGCTTCGAGTAGTCTTGACGGCCCCAATGAGTAGTCCTCAGGCGTCCCCGAGTACTACAAGTCAAAGGTCTTCAAGAATAGTTGAAGCATCCCTAGGCTGGAATGTACTCCAGCTGATGTTTGAGCAATCCTGAAGTCTTCTCAAGTAGTCCCAAGCGTCCTCGAGTGCTGCCCTTGAAGGTCTTCAACAATGCCCGTGTTGTCTTGAAGCCGAAACTATTATGGAGGTGCGATTGCAAAATCACACTCCATATGGAGTAGCCCCCAAGCCTTAGGTTGAGTTGTAGACTCTGGCTGAGGGTCCATCTGAAGTTTTGGCAAGAATATCCCGAAAAATCCGGAGAAAGAACCGAAGGACACATGGCACGGAGCCCCCGAGCCTTGAGTCGAGTACTTCCTCTTGAATTGAAGGGTCATCTTGTAGAATGTGTCCTGAGATGCTCCTGAGTCTTGTCGCTTCCCAGGAAGTCGAGTTGGAGTAGACGAGCCCCCGAGGTGAGGTGCGTCGACTAGTGGAAGTTGAAAGGTCACGCACCGCCGCTGAGTCAGCCAAGCGCAGACTTATCCATCAGGCCGTTGAGGGGCCGCGTTGACTTATAAATAGAAGCCAAAACCCTTAGGGTTTTCACACTTCGCAGCTGCAGCCATTCCCAGCAGATCTGGCAAGGAATCGCCACTAGTGCACACTGCCGCCGTTGAGTAGAGCGTAGATCCAAGTGCGCCACAGCAGGAAACCACCACTGTAGCCCCCGAGCGAATGAGCGTGAAGACACCATGCACCTGGAGGATGAAGCTGTCTCCGTCGAAGACCACGAAGGCCGCCGGTGGGAAGAAGAGGGCCCGTGAAGAAGCCGCCAGATCCGCTGCGGGGACATCGCCGCCGGTGTCTCCGCCGCGGCCAGATCCAAATCACGAGTGGAAGAAATCCAAGGCGAAGACCGAAGACCTGCTGGCCCTTCTCAACAGTGGGTTCCTGTGAGAGAAGGAGGTGGATATGTGGAGGGCCGCCGCCGGGGATCCGTATCCCATGGAGAAAAACCCGGACGAGATCCCGATGTTCGCGCGGTTCGCGGAGTGCGGACTGTCTCTCCCGGCGAGCGACTTCTTCAAGGGGCTACTGGGGTACTATGGCATCGAGTACCTCAACCTCAACCCCAACGGTATCTTCCACACCGCCGTCTTTGTTCATTTTTGCGAAGCCTTCTTGGGGATCAAGCCCCATTGGATCTTGTTTCGGAAGTTGTTCTGGGTGAAGCCTCAGCCCAGCGCCAGCAATCCGCGAGTAGTCGGAGGAGCAGGGATCCAGATGAGGGAGGATGCCGCCGAGCAGTACCTCTCCTACAAGTTGATAGATTCCAACTAGGATTGGAAGGCCAAGTGGTTCTACGTCACGAACCACCACCCGGAGCTGCCGAAGCCAAGCGGAAAGCAGCCCAAGCACCACCCGTGGTGGAACTCAGAACCGAAGATGCAAGAAGGTCTTTAGCTGCCCGAGTTGTTGGCGAAGATCAAGGCACTAAGGGAAGCCGGGCTGAGGGCCGAGCATGTGGCCTTCAGGTTCATGAAGCGGAGGGTGCAACCACTGATGGCCCGCGACACCCTGGGATACGAGTACACCGGCGACGACGACACGTCACGGATGCCTGGAGATGAAATCGACGACGACGACATTATTGATAGGATGGCCCGGATCTTCAAAGATATGCCGGCGTACACGCCGTGCTCCGTACCAGAGTACTCCGCCGCGTGCCCACCAAATAAGGTTAGTAGCCGCATCCATAATCGAGTACTCATTACATAAGAGTAGTCGCACTGATGAGTTGGGCTTCTTGCAGGACGACTTGGCGAAGTTCGTCTCCGAGCCGGCGTCGCCTCCTCAGCCTGTCGAGGTCCCAGAGGAAGGGAAGGCCAAGACCAAGGAGCGACGCGAAGTTAGCAAGGGAGACGACACAGTTGTCGCTGAAGACACGTCTGATGAGGAGGACGACGAAGAGACGTTGCAGGACCGCTTCTAGTTGCGGTCGAGGTTCAGCCGCCCTGGCTTGCCTCATATACCTCTCGTAAAGGATCAGCCGGCTAGCCTAGAGGCTAGTCTGCCCGCGCCGTTAAGGAGGCCGCGCAATGTGGCCCGCAAACGCGTGGCCAAGAAGATGAAGGTCACTGAGACCACATCTCAGGAGGTAAGCCGTCTTCACTAGTGTAGCCGAGTACTCATGTCTCTAGTTTGTGTGTTGACAACAAAGTTTCCTTGCTTGCAGGAGATGCTACCTTTCGAGCCCGTTGAGCAGGGCGACGAAGGCGATTGGGACACCGTGGGGGAGCTGGCTGGGGGTAGTCGTAGCCCAGCCCCCACCGTGGAGGAACTTCTGGCGCAGTTGGAGCGCTAGCCCCCTGTTGCTCAGGAGAGCGCAGAACCCGCCGCTGCTGCTACTGAAGAGGCAGTGGCTACCGAGGCGCAGGAAGAGGCGCCTGCCGAGGCAGTACTGGTCGACATCGCCAGTATCCTCGGCGCCCCAACCGTGACCGTAGTCCGGTCGAGCTTGTAAGTGTTGATTCTTCCTGAGTAGTACTTGGTGTGGTAGTCGTACTTGATTGACAACCGGCTTGTGTACTCTGCAGGAAATCGACGGACTTGTCCTGGGAGGGGGATGATCCCGCTGCAGCGGTGGCGGAAGAAGCCGCGCCGCCCACTTAGGAGTCCGCTCCCACCCCTCAGGCAGAGCCTGAGGCGCCGACCGCTGAGGCTACGCTTCCCGAGGCCAGCGTCGTTGAAGGTAAGTACTCTCTCAGGTGGAATTAGCCCAAAAGAGTAGTCGTAGTCGCCAGGTATGACTGATGCACTTGTTCTCTTGTCGACAGGTGCTGAGGTCGAGGGAAGTGACATCCCGTCGGCGGTGCCCGTTGAGGATGTGGCACCGGGGACTCAAGAGGATGCCGGAGAAGCCCCCAAGCCGATGGAGGTGGCCGCCGGAGAAGGAGCCGCGACGACTGGAGGAGAAGGGGACGACGCGCTGCCAGAACCCACTCTGGAGGTGGTCATCCGCTCACCGGAGATCCAGGACGCGGAGCCAATCTGCTCGGCGCCGATGACCGAAGCCGCTACGAGTAGTCGTGGCGGGCTCGAGCTGTTAGCAAATGATCTTGTCGACCCGGTGACGGTGGCTCGGCACCTGGAGGCGGTGCGCCAGGCCGAGCGATCGATGAAGATGAGTAGTCGTAACCCTTGAGTAGTCAATCCTTTAGTGTTGAGTACCCATTTGATGTGTGTTGTCTGTGCAGGACGTCGCTGAGAGGTCCCGGGAGAAGTCCAACATGCTTCAAGGCTTCGGCGACGCCGTGCTCCGGGCGGAGGCTTTGGAAGAGGAACTTGTGAAGTCCCGGAAGCAAACCGCTGCCATGCAGTCGAAGCTGGACACCGCCTTCGCCAAGTATCACAATGACGTCCAAGAGATGCAGGCGAAGAGTGACGAACTAGTGCGGAAGAACAAGTCTCTCCGCAACAAGAACAAAGGTACGCCATTGTCCTGCTGAGTACTTATTGGAGGTCGAGAGGTAGTCTGACCCGCTGTGCCTTATTGATTGCAGAGCTTGAAACTCGAGTAGATCAGCTGAAGGCTTCGGAAACTGATTTGAAGAACCTCTTCTACCGGGAGCAGGAGGCCCGCCAGGTACTGGAGTACGATTATAAGGAGCTTGCTTACGAGTGCGACAAGCACATGGAGCTCCGTATTGCATCAGACCGTGACCTCGTCAACTGCTACAAATCCTTGCAGAAGCTGAACGAGGATTGCGAGAAGCTGCGGGCCCAGCTCAAGGAACTTGAAGAAGCCGCGCTCCCCATCGCGAGGCTGCTGGTGCCTCACCCTGGCGGTCCGAAGATAGCACCCCTGGTGGACCGGTTGAAGGAAGCCCCCAGCCGGCTGGCGACCTACATGAAGCACTTGGCGAAGGCGATCCCGAACCAGGTGCTGGCCTTCATGAAGTCGTACTTCCTGAAGGCTCACGTGGATGTAGTCGCCGGTGGGCTAGCCGCCAACTGTACTGACGAGCAGTACGCGGAGCTGCTGGAGCAGATGGCGCCTATTGCAGAACAAGTCGCTGAGAAACTTAATCTCCAGTAGTCCTGTAATAGTTAGCTCGTAGCAGTAGTTGTACAAAAACAATTGTAATGAAATTGTTTAAGTATGAATGAAGAAAAACTTCTGTGGATGAGTACTCGTTATCGCGATCTTTTGAGTGCGGAGTCCCATCGTGGAGTTGTCGCGAGTAGTCGTACTAGCTAGTAGTCCCGTTGAGGGAGGAAAACAGTAAAGTAGTTGATGAATAATCAAACTTTATTACTGAAGAAGTACACCTAGGTGGCCAGGGCTGTAGTTACAGAGTAGTCGCCAGGACCCGGAGGCCGCCTACGGCTAAGTAGTGCTAGGGCGTGTAGCCGCTTACAGCAGTAGATCCGTAAGTAGCCGTATAGGCTGGATCTAGGAGTACATGGTCTCTCATTAGACCGCTGCTAGAGTCCTTTGTCGCTCGTCGCAGCCTAGGATCCGTAGGTAGCCACATGGGCTGGATTCTGGAGAGTAGTCCGGAGACTGGTGCCTGGACCCAGAGGCCGCTTACAGCGAAGGAGTCTTGATGTAGTCGTGTAGACTTGAGCCCCCAGGGTAGTCGTGTAGACTAGGTGTAGAACCGACAGAGTTGGTCGACGTTCCACGAGTTGTTGACGTCTTCGCCTTCAAGTGTCTGGAGGCGGTAGGAGCCCGGTCCGGTCACCTTTGCAACTGTGAAGGGACCTTCCCAGGGCGAGCTGAGCTTGTGTAGTCCTTCCGTGTTCTGGATGCGACGGAGGACAAGATCACCAACGTTGAAGGAGCGTTCCTTGACGTTGTGATCATGATAGCGTCGGATACCCTCCAGGTACCTTGCTGATTGGACGAGGGCAGCGCAGCGAGCTTCTTCGAGTCCATCGATATCAACTCGTCTGTTGTCTTCAGAGACGCCTTCGTCGTAGTGCTCCACTTCTGGTGAGTCCCACATGACATCGGCAGGGAGGATTGCTTCGGAGCCGTAGACCGGCGATGCGGGGGGATTGTCCCGTTGGCTTGGAGGGCCGAGTACGTAGCCCCCGCAGTGCATTGGGTAGTTCCTTGATCCACTTGCCTCCTTTAGAGTTAGCCCGTTGGGCAACCCCCCTCCTCGAACCGATTCCGCCCCGTTCGAGGGGCAACCCCTTCCCCTCGAGCGGCCCCGCCCGCCGAGGGCTCGCCCCCCTCCGAGCGGGGCACGCCCTCGCTCGAGGGGTCCGCTCCGCCCGGCCGGGGCCCGCCACGCCTCACGGCGCCCGCACGCGTGCGCCGGCCCCGTACTCGGGCATTTAACGCCCCCGACGCCGCAGACCCGCGCCATCATGCGCCCCGGGCTCACGCCCCTGCCGCCGCACCAACTCCCCGTGGAGGAGCCCATCCCCGCCACCGTGGGATGGACCGTGCGCACGGCCGGCGGCCGCCCCGTGACACCGCGCGCCCACTACCGGACGGCTAACGCGCCCCGACCCTCGAAAAGGGACCGGCGCACCCTCGATTCCACTTTCCCGTGACCCTACAGTTTAGGTAGGGGGCGCCTGTGCCTGCGGATGGCCATCCCGGCGATCGGTAGGTGGCAAGGCCGCCGTACCCACGCGTGTGCGCACGCCCGGCACCGCAGCGCACGCCCGAGCACCGCAAGAACCACTCCGCCGCCGCGGAGCGCATTGGGAAGGAACGCCGTTCGCCCGCTCCCGTACCCCGTACCGCCCATCATCGCCACCTCCCTCGAAGCCTATCGAGGACGCCATCGCCATCCGCCGCCTCCTACCCCTCGAACCGCCACCGTTCGGCACGAGATAGGCCATCATGGCCGGGATCCGCAGCGGAGACCGACCGACGCGCCGCCCACTCTACACCGTAGCGCGACGTGCTCCCTCACGTAGCTAGGCGGGGGGCCCGCGCGTGCATGTAACTCGCCGCCCCTTGGCCTATAAAAGGGGGGGGCGAGGCCCCCACCGCGGGGGGGGGGGGGAGAGGTTGGGAGGAACGAGTCCAAAGGGGAACACAACGCACCGTGCACTCACTCTCTCATTCTCCCACAACATCTTCGCCCATACTCACAGGACTTGGAAGCCACGCTTCCTCTCCCGCCTTGCTTGTACTTGCCCCACTACAAGCACCCCCGTGCCGAGCAATATAGTGCCACGAGCACACCACCGGCGGACGTACGGCCCCTCGCCTCGGTAACCAGGATAAAACCTTGTGTCATTTGTTGCTTGGCATCGACCATTGAGGGATAGACCTAGGCGTTATCTACCGGTTAGTGCTCTGGACCATATTCCGCACCGACGCCGGGCGCCCACCGTGGGGCAAACAAGAGCCTAAGGTCATTCCTCCAACTCCCTCCATGGTGATCCGCACTGAGTACCGTGCTACCCGCTACAACATGGGTAGTTCGGACCCTCTCCCTACGGTTCGAGATCCGCTCGGGACTTGAACTTCCAGTGCCACGGGGAACGGCTATCTCATGCGCCTCACCAATCGTGAGGAGCCGCGCGCGGCGTGAGGCCGTGTCCGCTCGGTCTCCGCCGCACGCACGCGCACGGCGCAGTGCGCCACAGGCACGGATGCCGGCGGCTCGTCGACGCCGCGACGCCGTCGGCCGCTCCGGGCTACGCTCACGCCGGGGGCGCGGTCCGAGCGGCGGAAGGCCGAGCGCGCCGCCGCCCAACGCGCGCGCCCACCGTCACGACGACCGCCACCGCCCGCCCCGCCGGGACCGCGTGCGGCCTCCCGACCACGCATTCCCACGGGGCCGCGTGGCGCCACTACGCCTACAACGCCAACGTCAACACGACAATGCGCAGGCTCCACCCGGTCGCCACGGCTTCGTCGCTGGGACCCCGACACTCCCGCGGGGGGCCAGGACGAGTCGTCCTTGGGCTCCGCCGACACGATGCCACCCGCCAACCGCCATGGGTACGCCGAGAGGGGCTTCTCCGTGTGCGCGACCCGGCCGCGTTCGTGCGCTTCCTCGACGCCACGGACTACTGGGTTTGGTCGCTCCGACGACTCCAAAGATCGGGAGCTACGACCCCACGCGGGAATGTTGCGCCGTCATCACCAACGACCCCGGCCAACGCCGCCGGTGCGGCGGTGCCGAGACGGGGAAGTCACGCCGCCCCGTGGATCGCCACGCGCCCGGCCGCAGGCCAAGCGCTCCCCGCCGGGGGCGACGTCCGACGCACACCGGCCCAAGCTCACGAGCTCGAGGCCAAGCCGGGCAGAGGAGCACGGACACGGAGGCGGCCGCTCCGCGCCTCGATGGCGGGGGGAGGCCTCCCGCGCGCCGCGAACGCGCGCGGAGCCGGGCCGACAAGTCCGTGACCGCCTCAACCCCCGTCCCCAACGTCGACAACGCTGATACTCCGCCACGGCGAGCCAAAGCTCATCGCCGCCGCAACGTTGTTACGCGCCATGCCGGCGACCCCTCGACCCCCCCGAGGCTCGAGACATGCACCGCGAGGTGCGCACTCTCCTTGGAGCAAGCGCGCCCCAGCAAGGCCGAAAAGCTCCTGCCTCACGCATCCGCCAACAGTGGGGACGCACGGGTGATGATCCCGCACCAGAGGCGAACCTTCGATGCACGTAGGTCAACCCGCCGACCGGGGACGCACGCCGGCCAAGGAGCGGCTCCTCGACACGCGCAGGCGCCGGATGGCGATGCCCGCAACGTCATCAACGCCAGGCGCACCCCGCCAAAGGGGCGACGCACGAGCGGCCGGGGGCCACCCCCCCCCGAAGGGGTGGACGCCACGACACGGGAGGATCGCTCCCCGACACGGAGCCCCCCGGCACCCGTGTGTTCACCGTGAGATCCGCACGGCCGCGTTCCCGCCGCTTCCGCCGCCCTCGACGATCGTCAAATACAACGGGAGACGCGACCCCTCGTCGGTCCGGCTCACGGTCCCGGCTCGCCCGGGCGGGGCCACCAACGACGAAGTGATCATCCGCAACTTGCCCCCGCATTCGGGCGACGCGGCCCGACATGGCTCGAGCACCCGCCCGCCACGCATCCATAACTGGGACGATCTAGTCCACACCTTCGTGGGCAACTTCTGTGGCACATACGTGCGCCCCGGGAACTCCCGGGATCCGCGCTCCCGCACGCGTAGGGGCCGGGGCGAGTCGCACGGACCCACACGCGCCCTTCTCCAAGCGCCGCACCGCAGCCCCCGCCGTGGGCACAGCCCGAGATCGTGCACGCGGTTCTCGAGGGCACCACGTGCCGGACCTTGTGCGCGAGCCGGGACGCAGCCCCCGCCCACCCGACTCGAACGAGCCGTTCGACATCGCCACCCGCCCCGCCTCCGGAGAGGAGGCCGTGGGGGGCAATCTTCGACGCAAGAAGGGCAAGCGCTCCGAGGACACGCCCGCGGGAGGGCCGGGTCCAAGGAGCCGCGCCGCAACGACAAGCGGGCAAGAAGGGGGAAGAAGCCGCGCCGCGAGGCGCGCGAGCGGTGGGCGCAACGGCGGCAACGCCGAGGCCCTCGCTGTTGACCCGGCCCGACGGGCCCTCGACCGCTCCTCGAGGCCCGGGGGTGTTCGACGACATGATGAAGAAGCCATGCCCCTACCACAAGACCCCCGTGAATCACACTCCCGAGCAAAGGCGACATGCTCAAGAAGTTCTATGGCCGTGCCGCCGCGAAGGAGGCAAGAGGCCAAGAAAGATGGGGGCGATGGCGACGCGGTGGTTTCCCGCCGTCGAAAATGTGTTCCTCATCTTTGGGGGACCCACCGTCGACATGTCGACCCTAAGAACGCAAGAAGGAGCGCACGAAGTCCTCGCCGCAGAGGGCACCTCCGGCCTTTCTCAACCGGTCGAAGGATGCCATCACCTTTAGCCGGGATGACCACCCAAACCGCATCCCGAACCCGGCCAAGACTCCACCGGTGGTCGATCCCATCATTGGGAACGCCCGTTTTCGAAGGTCCTTATGGACTCGAGGCAGTAGCCTCAATATCCTCTTCGCGCATACATCGCGCCTAATGGGGATTGGGCCGGACTCGTGGGCGCCGGAAGACGAAGCCGTCCACCGCATCGCGCCCCACAAGCAAGTTCCAACCCCCCCTGCGCATCGATCCGCCCGTCCGGTTTGGGACCCCCAAGAATTTCCGCAAGGAAACCCTCACCTTCGAGGTGGTGGGATTCAAAGGGGCCTACCATGCCATCCTTGGGCGACCCCGCTATGCCAAGTTCATGGCGGTCCCCAACTACACGTACCCGAAGATGAAGATGCCGGGTCCAAACGGCGGCATCACCGCCGGGTCGTCGACCGAGCACGCATTCGACCGCGATGTCGAGTGCGTGGAACATGCAGAGGCGCTAGCGCCGGGATGAAGCGCCGGTGAACACGCCGGGAGAAGATGGTCAACGACGACCTCCCCCTCCGCCGCCAAGCACGTCGGCACCTTCGAGGCCGCCGAGCAAACCAAAGGTGTCCCCCCGACCCGTCGGCCCCCGAGGGCAAGGTGTTGAGGGCCGCCTCGACCCTCGATCCTAAATAGGGGCGCTGCTCGCCGACTTCCTCCGCGCCAACGCCGACGTCTTCGCGTGGAGCCCTCGACATGCCAGGCATCCCGAGGGAGGTCGCCGAGCACTCCCTTGATATCCTCGCCTAATGCTCGCGCCTCGTGCCAGCCGGCCGCGCCGCCTCGACGAGGAGCGGCGACGGCGACGGAGGGGAGCCGCGGAAGCTCGAGGCCGGAATCATCAAGGAAGTGTTCCACCCTACGTGGCTAGCTAATCCCCGTGCTTGTAAAAAAAAGAAAAATGGGAAGTGGAGGATGTGTATAGACTACACCCGCCCTCAATAAAGCATGTCCAAAAGTTCCTTTTCCTTTGCCACGTATAGATCAAATCGTTGATTCAATAAACCGGTGTGAACTACTCGTTTCCTCGATGCCTATTCCGGATATCACCAAATAAAGATGAAGGAGTCCGACCAGCTCGCGACTTCGTTCATCACACCGTTCGGGACGTTCTCGTTACGTCACCGATGCCTTTTGGCCTCCCGAAACGCGGCGCAACATATCGCCGCCGCATGCAGCACGTTTTTGGGGACCATATCGGCGTGACGGCCGAGGCTTACGGGACGACATCGTCGTCAAGACCAGAAGGCGGACGACCTCGGTTAGCGATCTTGGCATCGCGTTCCACCGTTCGCGGGCCAACCCGGGCCAAGCTCAACCCCGAAAATGTGTCTTTGGAGTGCCGCGGGGAATGCTCCTAGGGTACATCGTCTCCCACCTGGGGGAATCGAGGCCAACCCCGAAAAGGTCGCGGCCCTCGAGCGAATGGGTCCACTTCGGGACCTCAAAGGGGTGCAAAGTGCTGGGGTGCCTCGCCGCCTTGAGCCGCTTCATCTCGAGGCTCCTGTGGAGAAGGGCCCCGCCCTCTACCGCCGCTCAAGAAGCACGAGCGCTTCTCTTGGACCGCCGAGGCCCAGAAGCGCTCGACAAGCCGGGCGTCTCGACGCACGCCCCAATCCTTACGCCGCCACGAGACGGCGAACCCCTCCAACTCTACGTGGCCGCGACCACCGGGTGGTCGGTCGCCGTGATTGTCGTGGAGCGCACGGAGGAAGGGCATGCCTTGCCCGTGCAGAGGCTCGGCCTACTACATCGCCGAAGTCCCCGTCGGACACGAAGACGCGCTACCCCGTGTCCTAAGGTGTTGTACGCGTAGTCCTCGCGCGCGCAAGCTCCGCCACTACTTCGACGCCCACCCGGGCGATCGCGTGGTCTCTTCCTTCCCGCTAGGAGAGATCATTCGCAACCCCGACGCGGGCGGCGGACTGCCAAGTGGTCCATGGAGTTAATGGGCGAGACGCCGCCCACGCTCCGCGCAAGGCCATCAAATCGCAAATCTTGGCCGATTTCGCTCGCTGAGTGGACGGACACGCACCGCCGCCCCCTCGCATTCAAGAAGAGTGCCGGACTCGTTCTTCGACTCGCTCGGTGATGAAGACAGAGCGGCGCGGCCTCGCTCTTCGTGTCACCCCTGGAGCACATGCGCTACGCAAAGGCGCCTCCACTTCCCCGCGTCCAACAATATGGCGAATACGAGGCCCTTCTCTCGCGGCCTCAAAATCGCCATTGAGTTGGGCATCAAGCGCCTCGACGTGCGAGGGGATTCGCACTCGTAATCGATCAAGTCATGAAGAATGCGAGCCGCCACGACGACAAGATGGAGGCCTACCGGAAAGCCGTGCGGGCCCTCGAAGACAAATTCTACGATCGAGCTTAATCATGTACCCCGCCGCACAACGAGGAAGCAGACGAGCCGGGCAAAAATATGCGTCCGGCGGATCACCGTCCCCCCCGAACGCCGCGCGCGACATCGCGCGCCCCTGGCCACCTTCGAACCCTACCCTTCGAGCGACGGCGACCCCTGGGCTCTCTCGAATCCCGCCGGGTGCGGAACCCATGGAAGAGGACCCCCTCGAACGAGGCGTACGTGCTCTCCCTTCTCGAGGGGTACGGCTCCCACGAGGTCGATGCGATGGATATAGAGCCGCTCCCCGTCCAAGCGGATCAAGGGAGAAGCACACCGCCCGGATCGCTCGAGGGGAACTCCCGCGGACGGGCCGCAGCCCGCGCATCGCACGGGATGGCCAAATCCTTCACCCTCGGCGACGGCGAGCCGTACATGCGCGGGCCGCGGCAGGCATCCTCCGCCGGTGCATACCCATTCCCGAGGGGCGCGAGCTCCTACGGACATCCACGCGGGATCCGTGGCCACCACGCCGCGCCACGCACCCCCCGTTGGCAACGCGTTCCGCCGTGGCTTCTATTGGCCTACCGCGGGCCGCGACGCCAACGAAATCGTGCGCACTTGCGAAGGGCGCCGCGCCCTACGCCCGCAAGACCAACTTGCCCCTCGCTCACGCCCGCAAACGATCCCCGCAACATGGCCGTTCGCCGTGTGGGGGTTGGACATCGTCGGCCCCGCGCGAAGGCGCCGGGCTTCACTCCACCGCTTGTCGCGGATCGACAAGTTCTCCAAGTGGGTGGAGGTGCGCCCCATCACGAATTTAAGGGTCGAGCAGTGCTCACGTTCTTCACCGACATCGTCTACCGCTTTGGAGTGCCAAACTCCATCATCACGTACAATGGGTCCCAGCTCACGGCCGAAGTTCTTGGAGTTCTCGCGACAAGTTCCACATCCGCGTGGATTGGGCAATGTGGCGCACCCACGTACCCCCCCAACGAGCCAAGTGGAGCGTGCCAACCGCATGATTCTGCTTTGGCCTCAAGCCTCAGAATTTTCGACCAGCTCAACAAATCCCACGAAAATGGCTCCAAGAACCGCCAGCCGTGTGGAGCCTAAGGACCACCCCAAGCGAGCCACCGGTTCACCCCGTTTTTCCTAGTTCATGGCGGGAGGCCGTCCCCCTCCCCACGTGACCCGGAATACGGGTCGCCCAAGGTTCGAGGCTACAACGAGGATGCTAACCAGCGAGCCCGCGAGGACTCGCTGGACCAGCTAGACGAAGTACGCCTCGTGGCGTTGATGCACTCCGCAAGGTATCAACAGTCCCTACGACGCTACCAAGCACGCAAGATACGTCGGAGGGATTTCAGCGAGGGGGATTTGGTCCTAAGGCTACGCCAAGACAACCGAGGGCGCCACAAGCTATCACCCCCATGGGAGGGACCCTACGTCGTGGTGAAGGTGCTCAAGCCGGGCACGTACAAGCTGGCCAACGAGGACGGCGAAGAACTCACCAACGCCTGGAACATCCAACAGCTACGTCGCTTCTACCCTTAGCTAGGATTTCCAAGTATTTTCTGTTGTAAAAACGCATGACCAACGCCCCAGATCTGGTGCCACCTATGTAATTACTCCAAGTCTAATAAAAGGGCAACTCGCGCTTTCCCCCCCGAAACCCAAGTTACCCCTCGGGTTACCGCGGGGGGCACCCCCCCCCCCAAATGGTCCCATCTTTTCGCGCAAAAAACGTAACAACACGCGCTAAGTTTGTTTCCCTACTTCAACCTCGAGCCGTGATTCGAATAGGCGCAGGGCACACGAAGGAGCGTGCGAGCCAGAGACAGCCTACGCCGCGTGGCTATGGCCCGTCTCTCTCGCCTCCAACCCAGCGGGCCCCCTGCGAAAAACGAACTCCCCTAACTAGAATCTACTCAGGAAGAAGGAGAAACAAAAAGCGTAATAAGCAAACGATTTCATTTACAGCAACTGCCCATGTTCATGAAACGATTTGTTTATTTACAAAAGGCCACGAGGCCAGAATTCTGATACACATAAACAAAAAACGGGCCTAGCGCCCAGATGCTTTCAGGCGGGTGGAGCGCAGCATCGGCGGCGTCCGGGAAGAGGGAATTCTTCGAAGGCCCGCGAGCGACCCCCTAGCCGCCAGCAAAGAAGCGCGTCCGCGCGCTCCATGGCCACCTCGTCCTCGACGCCCTCGGGCACGATGTAGCCCTCCGCCAGCGCCTCGAAGCTGACCTCGTAGTGGGATCGCACCACTCCGAGGGCCCTCTCGGACGCCTAGGTGCAACGCCGGCGCATCCGCCCGTGACGTGGCCGCCGAGGGCGCGCAGCGGGCGGGCCGCCGAGTCGCCGGCCCGGGCCTCGCCTTCGACGACGCGGCAGTCCGAGGGCCGCGCCACGCAGCTCCCGCAGCCCCCTCCTCGCAGAGGAGCCGTAGGAAGCCTGCAGGGCCCCGGCCCGCCCCCAGCCAGCCGTGCCCCAAGGCAAAGGCGCAAGCCCGGAATCAACAAGACGACAAGAACCCGAAAGGGAAAACGAACCCTCTAAAGCAAAAAACCAGCAAGAGAAGCCGTGACTCACCCTCGACTTGCTTCCTCTCCAAATCGGAGGTCGCCGGCGCGCGACCGAGTGCCAACCGGAGACGCTGCACCGGCTCGCCGATGCCCGCGAGAGCCGCCCCTCGGTTGGCGTGCCGAGGCCGAGCGCGAGCGCCTCGTCCTCAACCTTGGAGAATGCGCATTCCGCTCCTCCGCCGCCCCCCCCGCCGCCCGCGCGCGACGCGCTCCCGCTCCGCGGCCGGCCGGCGTCGCCAAGGGCAGCCCCCGCCGCCGGAGCCGCCCCCTCGCCCCCGGGCGGCGATGCGCTCCCCCGCCGGAGTCGCCCTTCGGGCCGGCGACGAGGGCCGCGCCTCGGCAGCCGAGGGCGGCCCTCGGTCGTCGGCCTCCTTGGCGCGCCGCTCCAACCCGCGCGCCCGCTCCCCGCCCCCGGTGCCGCCGCGCCCGCGCCGAGCAACGAGCGGAGCTCCCGGTTTCTCGCCGAGCGCGGCCACCTCCGCCTCCCGCTGGCGCGCCGTCCGCGTTCCTTGCCCGGGTCCTCGCGCGCACCTCCGCCGCCCCCGCCGCGATCGACGAGGGCCGCGCGGGACCGCCCGAGGCTCGAGCGACGCGCCGTGTCCCCGCCGAGCTCCTTGGGGAGCACGCTCCTCGCACCACGCCATCGCCCGTACACCGCCCCGCCTATCCCGCGCCCTAAGAGCGTCCGCAAGCGCGCGAAAGCGCCCGCATCGCTCCCCCCCCGGAAGCCGAAGGGCTCCCGGCGTTCACCCGGGTCGAACGCGTCGTACTTTCCTCTGAGCACGCGCTCGAGCTCCCGGCATCCACACACATCAAATCTCGTAAGTGTCAAGGTTTGAATGCAAGACACGAAAACGAAAAAGGAAGAGGGACGAGTTAAACCGTAGCTCACCCCGGAAGACAAGCCAAAGCCGGGCCGCCGTGGATTTGCGCCGCCTCGTTCAACGCGCGGGGGCGGCTGAGCGTGGCGCCGTGGTCTGAAGCCGCCCCCTGCAAGCGCCGCCCCCCGGCCGTCAAAGAACGCCCGGGGATCACCGACGGCCCCCTCCACCCGGCGGCGGGGCCGGCGTGGGAGGACGAGGCCCGCACCGCGCCCCCGGCCCCCCACCACCATGTGACCCTCGCGCCGCCCCTCACGAGGGTCCCCCTCCAGGGGCTCGTGGGAGTTCGCGGGCCGCCCGCCCACCGGTTCCACCCAAAAAGAGCGGGGAGTCATCCGAGAGCTCCACCACCTCCGCCCGGAGACCGCCGGCGGGCGGAGCCGCCCGCGCCGCCTCTCGCCGGCGCCCCCACCCGCGCGCCCGCGGCCACGG
The DNA here is from genome assembly GCA_947561735.1 of Cenchrus americanus. Taxonomy (NCBI): domain Eukaryota; kingdom Viridiplantae; phylum Streptophyta; class Magnoliopsida; order Poales; family Poaceae; genus Cenchrus; species Cenchrus americanus. The sequence goes on from OX387240.1 coordinate 203,880,449, forward strand.
CGCCCGTCGGGGCGCCGCCGCCGCCACCTCCGTCCGCGCCGCCGCATCCGCGGCGCTCCCCGCGGCTGCGCCCGCTCCACCCCCTCCGCGAGGGGCCGGCGCGGCGGGCCGCACCTCCCCCGTGGCCGCGGCCGCGCTCGTGTCTCCGTGGCGGGCCGGCCGCCGCCCCCCCGACGACCTCTCTTCCTGCGCGCGGCGGCCGATCTGCCGGCCGGCCCTCGAGGCCCCGCCCGGGCCTTGCGAGCTAGTGCCCGCCACCGCGCTTTGTCCCCCGGCGCGACCCCTGACGAGCGCCGCCGGTGGGGATCGACGCGTCCGCCCGGCTAGCACCCGGGTCGGCGTGCAAGAGGAGGAACGGCAGGCACCCCGCTTCTCGCTTGCATACACTAACCGAGGGTTAGAGCATCTAATCAACAAAGAAACCAAACCAAACGAAGGAGGCGCATCGACCCTTACCCTCAGCGGAGGAAAAGGCCCGCTTCCTTTTCCTCGAGGCCTCTCGCGACGAGGTCGGCTGCTAGCGCCGCGGGGGCGCTCGCCAGCCGCCTCCCCGGACGCGCGCGCCGCACGCACGGCACGCCGCCCCCGCGCGCGGGCGCGCCCCGATGCCGCACCCCCCCCGAAGACGCCACCGCGCGCGGGCACGCCGCCCGCGCGCGCGGCCACGCCGGGCCGACGCGCCCCCTCGACGACGCGCGCGCGCGACGCGCCCCCTCCGCGCGCGCGTGCACACTCGACGCGCGCACAGCGCGTCCGCCGCGCGTGCCTCCTCGGGGGCGCGCGCCGGCACCGCGGCGCGTGCCGCCCCCGACGATGACTGCCCGCGCGGGCGCGGCGCGCCCGCCTTGACGAAGTCACCCCCTCGACGCCGCCGGTTCCGCGACGGGGCGCGGGGTCGCCACCTCGTCCGAGGGGCCCTCCCCTCGCACTCTTCCTCCCCGCCCCGCTCCGAGGACGAGGGCCTCCTCGATGTCCGGGAGGAGAGCCCCAACCTCCTCGCGCTCGGCCGCACCCGATGGACCGCCGGGTCGCGCGCGCTTGGTGTCGCCCGGGCATGCCCCTCTCGCGCGCCGCCCGCTCCCGGGGCCGCTCTCGTCGCGCCGCCCGGGCCGAGCGCACGGGAGTTTCGGGGCGGGGTGGAACGGACTTGGCGATGTTGAACTCCACCGGCCGCGCACAAGAGCGACAATGGCAAATCAAAGAGACGAAAGCAAGACCAAGAACTAAAACGAAATCGGGGAAACTCTGCTCCAACTCACCCGCGGCCCATAGGGAGCATCTCGATGTCCCACGGGGTCCGACCCGCGGTGCCGGGGCCCGGTGTGACGGCGCTCCTGCGCCGGTGAGCGCGTACGGGGCCGCTCCGGGGCCGCGCCGGGAGCATCCGCGACCTCGCTAGCCTCGACGGGCCGGGCCGCCTCCGCCATCCCGAAGATGCAGGGGGCCCCCTCGCATCGGGGCAGTACCCGCCCGCCTGGGAGGAGGAAGGCGAGGACGCCATCGCGTTGAGCCCGTGCTTCGCCACCGCCGGCAGGAGGCGAGGACGGACTCTTGCCGCGCCCGATGTCGGGCCGTAGGAACCCCGTAGCCCCAGGAGTCCGCTCTTCTTCTTGAACACCCTGACCAAGAAGGTAGGGAGGAAGGCCGGCCGGGCATTGCGTTAGGAAGTAGGAACCATCCCCGCTCCCACCGGAGGTTGCAACAACGTCATGGTGCAGGGGATGTAGAAATCCTTGAGCCGCCCCCGCAGGGCAAGCGACATCCCGCCGCGCGCACCGCGCGACGGTCCCCTGGCTCCGACGTGGGCCGCGGATGAGCTCCCCGCGAATAGGGTGAACCTGCAGGTCCCAGGAAGGGACCGGGATCCCTGTGTACCCTTCGCGGATGCCCACGAACGTGGCCGCCGCAAGATCGCGTTGGGGGCGAAGCGTGGTGCCCCACCTCCGTAGTGGTAGCACATTGCTCCGCATGAAGAGAGCAGGCCGCCGCGGTTAAGCTTCGCCGTGGTAGCGGAGAAGCCACCACGTAACCTCCCTCGGCGGGTTCGCCGGGTCCGAGCGCCGGCGGCACGATCCGCTCCGCCCCCGGCGCCGTGGTCGCCGGGCCGACAGTGGCCGGCGGGGACCAGCCTGCCAAGGGGGGCGAGCCGGTCACTGCCGACTTCTCCCGTGCGTATGGCCCCCAGATCCTAACGGGAAGCCGACGGGGCGCCATGAGGGGGGACGAACGAACACGAAGGGGCGAGGACGAGGAAACGGGAAAAGAGCTTTCCGCCGCGAGACCGCGGTGGCGAGAGCGGGAGGCGAAGGCGACGAGGGGGACTGAAAGTGGTAAGGTGCCAAGGTAAAAACCGCCCGCCCCCACTCCTCCCCGCGCGGGAGCAGGCGGACGGCGAGCTCGGGAGCGGCGCGCCGCCGCCAAAGATTAACCGTGTGGCTCTTTCCATCGCGGCCGACGGAGGGGCCCCACCACGACCGTGGTCGGGTTTCAACACCGGTGGCAGGGTCATCATTACGGCGAGGACCGGCCGGCGACCGAGGCGAAACCGGCACGCCCGCCCGCGTCGCGCCGCCACTACGCGCGCGCGCGCGCGGCCGCAACGCCTAAAAAGGCGCGCCCGCGCCGCAAAAACCGCGGCCACGACCACAAGGCAATAATGCTCGGGTCCCCGCTCACGCAAGGAGGAGCCCGAGCGGCATGACCCTCGACTCGAAACAAAGGCGACCCTCGATGGGATGTCAGCGTGAGAAGGTCGCCTCTCGGACTCGCTCGACGTAGAGCAGCAACCGCCGGCACCCATGCCACGTAGAACCCTCGAGCGGCATGACCCTCGACTCGAAACAAAGGCGACCCTCGACGGATGTCAGCATGAGAAGGTCACCTGGACCTGCGCTCGACGAAGCGAACCGCGGCACCCATGCCACGTAAAAAACCCCGAGCGGGCATGACCCTCAGCCCGAGACAATGTCAAACCCTCTAAAGAAGGCACGCGCGTAAGAGGATCGCCCCCGTGTCACGCGTGAAATAGGGCGACACCGAAAGCACTCATACCGCGCCGTGCTGCCAACAAGCACCTCGAGGGCCGGCTCGCCCGCACCCCTCGACGGCCGCAAAACGCGAAAAGACCCGGGGTTGTCCATGCACGGCCCCGCACGGCCTATACGATCGTAGGCCCGAAGCCCGAACCTCGACGGCTCCGAATGAAGCGCCCGGGATCACGTAGTTAGGGATGACGAGGGCACGCGCATTCGAGCCGTTCCTCGAGCCCGTCGCTCGAGGGTGCCCCACATGTCGTGTTTCGAGAGCCGAGGGCGGCTAGCTCGGGGGATCCCACCGAGGGAGGAGCTTCTGCGGCCCTCGGTCCCTAGCGAACGGGGACCGAGCCCCCACCTAGCAAACCCACGCAAGCGCTTCCATGGACGTGTCTCCGGACCGCCCTGCCCTACCCTTATCGAACGGGGCATGGACGTCCACTTGAACCACCCGCTAGCCGCGCCTCATGAGGAATCCGCGATTCGCGACCCGCCGATGGGAGCCGGGAAACCTCACCCCTCCGTCCCGCGGAGGGGACGCGCGAGGGCGCGTTAAAAAACAAGTCGTCGGCTCGACCCGATCGCCTCGAACGGGCCAAGGGCTCGGGGGCTTGACGCACTGCTACACCTCCTTGAAAGTGCACCGCCGAGAGACGGGAAGGACAAAGGGGAGCGTGCACCCCCGGCCGGGCCGAAACACCGCCGATGCCGTTGGCATATGTGCCACGCCTTCGACCAAAGTGCTCGCGTTAACCCCCTCGGCAGAGAGCCCGCGACTCCCCCGCAGGCGCCGGCCCTGGGGACCGCCGGGCGCCGACGCGGCCCCACCCGAAAGCGTTCGGCAGCCCAAGCAGGGAAGAACGTCCCGATCGCAGGTTCCGCATCTACGGGAGCCTCAATGGCAAACCCGCGTATGCTCGGGGCGATCGTTCTGGGACCGCCCTAGGGGTCCCCTTAAACAACGTTGTGAAAATCTTACTTAAATCCCGCATCGAAAACACGCTTTGCTTCAACTCATGCAGAAACCAACCTGTGTGACATGGCCCATGCCGCAGACTCCGGAGGCCCACCAAGACGGCCCGGCTTCAGAAGACCCTCGAGCACGCCCTCCGCCCGGCCGAGGCCACGCTCATCCTCGAGGGCGGCGCCGCCCGTTCGAGGGGCAACCCCCTTTCCTCGAACGGACTCGCCCCCGTTCGAGGGGCAACCCTTCCCCCGAGCGGGCCCGCCCCGCCCGAGGGCCCGCCCCGAGCGGCCGCCGCCCTCGCCGAGGGTCCGCTCCGCCCCCTTCCCTGCCCGCCATGCTCACGAAGAGGCGCCTCCGCACGCGTGCGCCGGCCCCGTACTTGGGCATTTAACGCCCGACGCCGCAGACTCCGCCGCCATCATGCGCCGGGCTCACGCCCCCGGCAGCCGCCGCACTCGGTCCCCTAGGGAGTGAGCCCATCCCCGCCCACCGTGGGATGGACCGGTGGCGCACGGCCGGCAGGAGTCCCGTTGGACACCGCGCCCTCACCACCGAGACGGGCATCGCGCCCCACCTCGAAAGGCCGGCGCACCCTCGATTCCACTTTCCCGTGACCGTACAAAAGCTAGGTAGGGGGCGCCTGTGCCGGTGGATGGCCATCCCGACTCCTCCCACGCCCGTGCGGCCGCCGCATCCACGCGTGTGCGCACGCCCGGCGCACCCCGTGCGCACGCCCCCGAGCACTTCAGAAGAACTACCACGGCCACGGAAGCGCATTGGGAAGGAACGCCGTTCGCCCGCTCCCGTACCCCGTACTCACCATCATCGCACCTCCCTCGAAGTCGACGTAGGACGCCATCGCTATCCGCCGCCTCCTACCTCTCGAACCGCCACCGTTCTCGGTACGAGATAGGCCATCATGGCTCTGGATCGGGGCAGCCGAAGATCGACCTGACGACCGCCCACTCTACACCGTAGCGCGACGTGCTCCCTCACGATAGGCGCGGGGCCGCGGCGTGCATGTAACTCGCCGCCCCTTGGCCTATAAAAAGGGGAGGCGAGCCCCCACGCGGGGGGGGAAGAGGTTGGGAGGAACTGTGTCCATGGGAACACCAGACACCGTGCACTCACTCTCTCATTCTCCCACAACATCTTCTGGGCCCCCCACTCGTCGTGGACTTGGAAGCCACGCTTCCTCTCCCGCCTTGCCAGGCCCTTGCCCCACTACATGCACCCCGTGCCGAGCAATATAGTGCCACGCAGCACACCACCTGGCCGACGCATGCCTCGCCGAACCAGGATAAAACCTTGTGTCATTTGTTGCTTGGCATCGACCATTGGAGGGATAGACCTAGGCGTTATCTATCGGTTATAGAATTAGTCCGGACAACGTTGTCAAATCACTCATCACCTGAGCTTGACCTGCCGGTCCTCGAACCACACATGGTCCTCAAAGGGCCGAGCATGTGGCCTTCAGGTTCATGAAGCGAAGGGTGCAGCCGCTGATGGCCTGCGACACCCTAGGATACGAGTACACTGGTGATGACGACACGTCGCGGATGCCTGGAGATGAAGTCGACGACGACGACATTGTTGATAGGCTGGGCAGAATCTTCAAAGACATGCCGGCGTACACACCGTTACCCGGTACCATGAGTATACGCGTACCGAAAGAGTTGGTAGCCCATCCGTGGTGAGGTACTCGTGCGTAGGTAGTGCCTGCCAATATGTTGTGCTTCTTGTAGGATGACCTGGCGAAGTTCGTCTCCAAGCCGTTGTCGCCTCCTCAACTGGTCGAGGTCCCAGAGGAAGGGAAGGCCAAGACCAAGGAGCGGCGCGAAGTTGGCGAGGGAGACGACACAGTTGTCGTTGAAGACATGTCCGATGAGGAGGACGATGAGAAGACACTGCAAGACCGCTCCCGAGTGCGGTCGAGGTTCAGCCGCCTGGCTTGCCTCATATCCTCTCGTTCAGGATCCACCGGCTAGCCTAGAGGCTAGTCTGCCCGCGCCGCCAAGGAAGCCGCGCAATGTGGCCCGCAAGTGCATTGGCCAAGAACTTGAAGGTCACGGAGACCACATCCCGAGAGGTAAGCCATCTTGAAGAAGGTAGTCGAGTACTGATGTCTCGAGTTCATGTGTTGACGATGAACTTTCCTTGCTTGCTGGAGATGCCACCTTCTGAGCCCGTTGAGCAGGGCGACGAAGGCGACTGGGACACGGTGGGGGGGGCAGCAGCTGGGGGTAGTCATGTGACCCCCACCGTAGAAGAGCTCTTGTATAAATGGGCCTTCTTCCCCTTGTTACTCATGGGAGCACAGAACCCGCCGAGCGCCGCTGCGGAGCGGCTACGGAGGGGCACGGAGGAGGTGCCTGCCGAGGCGGGACTGGTCGACATCGCCAGTATCCTCGGTGCCCCAACCGTGACTGTGGTCCGGTCGAGCTTGTAAATATTGATCCTTCCCGAGTAGTACTTGGATGTGGTAGTAATACTTGATTGACAACCGTCTTGTGTACTCTGGAGGAAATCGACGAACTTGTCCTGGGAGGGGGATGAACCCCGCTACAGAGGTGGCGGGAGAAGAAGCCGCACCGCCTGCTGAGGAGTCCTCTCCTACCCCTCAGGCAGTGCCCGAGGCTCCGGCCGCTGAGGCTACGTTGCCTGAGGCCAGCGTCGTTGAAGGTGAGTACTCCTAAGGTGCGATTAGCCCAGAAGAGTAGTTGTAGTCGCTAGGTTTGACTGATACACTTGTCCTCTTGTCGACAGGTGTGAGGCCGAGGGAAGCGATATCCCGTCGGCGGTGCTCGTTGAGGATGTGGCACCGGAGACTCAGGAGGCTGCCGGAGAAGCCCCGGAGCCGATGGAGGTGGCCGCCGGAGAAGCCGCCGCGGCGACTGGAGGAGAAGGCGATGATGCGCTGCCAGAACACGCTCTGGAGGTGGTCGTCCGCTCGCCGGAGATCCAGGACGCGGAGCCAATCCGCTCGGCGCAATGTCAAGATCCGCAACTGACGGTCGTGGCGGGCTCGAGTTGTTGGCGGACGATCTGGTCGACCAGGCGATGGTGGCTCGACACCAGGTGGTGCGCCAGGCCGAGCAATGGATGAAGGTGAGTAGTCGACACCCTTGAGTAGTCAATCCTTTAGTGTTGAGTACCCATTTCACATGTGTTGTCTATGCAGGATGTCGCGAAGAGGAGTCCGCCCGAGTACGAGATGCTTCAAGGATACGGCGACAGTGCTCAGGCCGAGACATTTGGGGCAACTCGTGAAGTCTCGGAAGCACGCCGCCGCCATGCAGTCAAAGATGGACACCGCCTTCGCCAAGTACCACAACGATGTCTAAGAGATGCAGGCGAAGAGCGAAGATCTGGTGCGGAAGAACAAGTCTCTCCGCAACAAGAACAAAGGTACGCCATTGTCTTGTTGAGTACTTATTGGAAGTGCCTTGAAGTAGTCTGACCCGTTGTGCCTTGTTGATTGCAGAGCTTGAGACTCGAGTAGATCAGCTGAAGGCTTCGGAAACTAATCTGAAGAACCTCTTCTACCGGGAGCGAGGGCCTGGTGCGGAAGTACGATTATAAGGCTTGCTTACGAGTGCGGCAAGCACATGGAGCTTCATCTGTGCATCAGATCATTGACCTCGTCCTTCTTGCTTCACAAATCATTGAAGCTGAACGAGGACTGCGAGAAGTTGTGGGCCCAGCTCAAGGAGCTCGAGGAAGCCGCGCTCCCCATCGCGAGGCTGCTGGTGCCTCACCCTGGCGGTCCGAAGATAGCACCACTGGTGGACCGGTTGAAGGAAGCCCCCAGCCGCCTGGCGACCTACGTGAAGCACTTGGCGAAGTCGATCCCGAACCAGGTGCTGGCCTTCATGAAGTCGTACTTCCCAAAAGCTCCCATAGATGTAGTCGCTGGTGGGCTAGCCATAAGCACACGCGGCTTCGACGTCCAGACTCTTCCAGACGGATAGAAACCTGTGCAGAACAAGTTGCCGAGAAACTCAATCTCCAGTAGTCCTGTAATAGTTAACTCGTAGCAGTGGTTGTACAAAAACAATTGTAATGAAATTGTTTAAGTATGAAAGATGAAAAACTTCCATGAATGAGTACTCGTTATCGCGATCTTTGAGTGTGGAGTCCCATCGTGGAGTTGTCGCAAGTAGTCGTACTCATCAGTAGTCCCGTTGAGGGAGGAAGATAGTAAAGTAGTTGATGAATAATCGAACTTTATTACTGAAGAAGTACACCTGGATGGCCAGGGCCGTGGTTACAGAGTAGTCGCCAGGACCCAGGCGCCACAAGGGTAAATAGTGCTAGGGCGTGTAGCCGCTTGTGATAGATCCGTAAGTAGTCGTATGAGCTGGATCTAGGAGTACGTGGTCTCTCAGAGTGGTAAAATTTGCTAGAGTCCTTTGTCGCTCGTCGCAGCCCAGGATCCGTAGGTAGCCGCATGGGAAGGATTCTGGAGAGGAGTAGTCCAGAGACTGGTGTCTCGACCCGGAGGCTGCTTACAGCGAAGGGGTCTTGATGTAGTTGTGTAGACTTGAGCCCCCAAGGTGGTCATGTAGACTAGGCGTAGAAGCAATAGAGTTGGTCGACGTTCCACGAGTTGTTGACGTCTTCGCCTTCAAGTGTCTGGCGGCGGTAGGCGCTCGGTCCAATCACCTTTGCAACTGTAGAGGACCTTCCCGAGGGCAGGCTGAGCTTGTGTAGTCCTTCCGCGTTTTGGATGCGACGGAGGACGAGATCACCAACGTTGAAGGAGCGTTCCTTGACGTTGCGATCGTGGCTCAGCGTCGGATACCCTCCAGGTACCTTGCTGATTGGACGAGGGCGGCGCAGCGAGCTTCTTCAAGCCCGTCGATGTCAACTCATCTGCTGTCTCCAGAGACGCCTTCGTCGTAGTGCTCTACTGTTGGTGAATCCCACATGACATCAGCAGGGAGGATTGCTTCGGAGCCGTAGACCAGGAAGTATGGAGATTGCCCCGTTGGCTTGGAGGGCTGAGTACGTAGCCCCAGAGTGCATTGGGTAGTTCCTTGATCCACTTGCCTCCTTTAGAGTTACCAGCGTCGTGTAGCCGCTTCTTGAGTGCGTCGAGCACCATCCCGTTGGCACGCTCGACTTGTCCGTTTGCCCTAGGATGGGCGACTGAGACATATCGGACGTCAATCGGCTTGTTCTGCTTGATACTCCCAGTAGTGGTTGTTGAAGTTGGAGCCCAGGTCTGTGATGATGCGATGGGGTAGACCGTAGCGATGTACATGTTCGTCCAGGAAGTTAAGTACTTTGTCAGCTTTGGGGCATGTGACCGGTTTGACCTCGATCCACTTGGTAGACATGGAGTGGCCACCAATACTGTTAAATCACAGCATGAGTTGGTAGTGGCCCAATCATCGTCGAGCCCCCAGCAGGCGAAAGGCCAGGTTGGCGGTATGGTGACTAGCTTGTAGGCTGGGACGTGTTGCTGCTTGGCGAAGTATTGGCACCCTTGGCACCTTGTGGCCAGGTTCTTGGCTTGTCCTTGAGGCTGTGGGCCACGACTAGTACTCCTTCCCTACTCGACTTGTAACCACTGCTTCCGGACTATATAAGGCGAGGCGGGGACCGATCTCGGGATCACCTCATCCAATCTCAACTCACGGCGCACTATTGCACCATCTCGTAATCGTGCCCTATCAATCCCGAGCTACGCAACAGTACGGGACGTAGGGTATTACGCACCTCGCGGCCCGAACCTGTCTAAATTGTGTGCCACGTGTCTCTTCCTTCGAGTTACCGATCTCGGCGAGTCACATTCATCTACTCCGGGTACTCCCCGTAGTAGGTTGCCGGTCCAAAACACCGACAGTGGTGCCGGCTCCGAGATGGATGGTGCGTGAAGCTCGTGGACGAAGACATCCGCTGGTACTTGAGCGCGAGTAGAACCAAGCTTCGACAGGACGTCCGCTGCAACGTTGTTGTCGCGGACGACGTGGTGGAACTCGAGACCATAGAACTTGTTCTCGAGCTTGCGGACTTCTAGGCAGTAGGCATCCATGTTCTCCTTGTTGTGGTCCTAGGACTTGTTGACTTGGTTGATGACTACTGCGGAGTCGCCGTAGACTAGTAGCCGCTTGATGCCTAGTGAAGCCGCGAGGCGGAGCCCATGTAGCAGGGCTTCGTACTCGGCTTCGTTGTTTGAGACCTTCCAGAAGATCTGCAGGACGTACTTGAGTTGTTCGCCTGTTGGAGAGATCAGGAGTACCCCTGCACCTGCGCGCTCGAGGTTGAGTGAGCTGTCGAAGTACATCACCCAATGCTCTGGTCGCTCGGTTGGAGTAGGTAGCTGATTCTCCCGCCACTCCGCCATGAAGTCGACTAGTGCCTGTGACTTGATGGTTGTGCGTGGCTTGAAGTCGATGGTGAGGGCGCCAAGTTCGACTGCCCACTTGGAGATTCTTCCAGTAGCATCTTGGTTTTGCAGGATGTCCCCGAGCGGGTAGTCGGTGAGACGGAGATCGAGTACTCCTAGAAGTAGTGTCGTAGCTTCGGCGAGGTGATGAGTACTGCGTACAGAAGTTTCTGTACAGGCTGGTAGCGTGCCTTGGAATCTGACAGGACCTCGCTGACGAAGTAGACTAGGCGCTGGACTGGATTGGCGTGGCCGTCTTCCTGCCGCTCGATGATGATGGCATTACTGACCACATGGGTAGTCGCAGCGAGGTAGAGCAGTAGCTGCTCGCCTTTGCGAGGAGCCGTGAGGATTGGCGGCTTCGATAGGAAGTCCTTGAGCTGGGCAAGGTCTTGATTTGCCTCTGTGGGCCACACGAACTTCTCTTGATGCTTGAGTAGTTTGATGAAGGGGAGCCCCCGTTCTCCAAGCTTCGAGATAAATCTGTTCAGGGCCGCCATGCAACCGGTCAGCTTTTGGACGTCCTTGATGCACGTGGGAGCTTTCATGCTGGTGATGGCGGAGATCTTCTCGGGGTTGGCTTCGATGCCGTGATGGCTGATGATGAAGCCGAGTAGTTTGCCCGAAGGTACGCCGAAGACGCACTTGTTCTGGTTGAGCTTCCAGTGGTACTCGCGCAGGGATGCGAAAGTCTCTTCAAGGTCGTCGATGAGTGTACTGGAGTTTCTGGTCTTGACGACCATGTCATCCACGTAGGCTTTGACGTTCTTGTTGAGTTGCCTCTTGAAGCAGGCCTGGATAGCTCGTTGATATGTAGCGCCGGTGTTCTTCAACCCGAAGGACATGGTCGTGTAGCAGTACGCGCCAAACGGGGTGATGAACGCGGTCTTCTCCTGGTCTTCTTCCTTGATCGCGATTTGGTGGTACCCGGAGTAGCAGTCTAGGAAGCGAACAGGTCGCAGCCCGCCGTGGAGTCGATGACTTGGTCAATCCGCAGCAACCCGAAGGGGTCCTTGGGGCAGTGGTTGTTGAGGTCGGTGTAGTCGACATCCTCCACTCGTTCGAGTTCTTCTTGCGGACGAGGACGGGGTTGGCGAGCCACTCAGGATGGAAGACTTCTCTGATGAAGCCAGCCGCGAGTAGTTTGGCGAGTTCATTCTTGATGGCATCCCATCTGTCGTCGGCGAAACGGCGGAGGTGTTGTCGCTTGGGGGTAGCTTTAGGATCGACGTTGAGGGAATGCTCGATCAACTCCCTGGGCACCCCTGGCATGTCCGCTGGCTTCCACGCGAAGATGTTGCGGTTAGCCCAGAGGAAGTTGATGAGCGCGTCTTCCTATTTGGGGTCGAGGCCGGCCCCGATGGTGGTGGTCTTGCTGCTGCCGCCTGTCCCGAGGTCGATTGTCTTGACCAGAACCTCCTCAGCTGGCTAAGGCTTGTTGGCTTTGTCCGACTTCTCAGGGATGTCGAGTTCACTTGGGGCAAGCTTCTTCGACGCAGCGTAGATCTCCATCATAGCATTGTGTACTTGATTTGCTGAGGTGATCTCCACAGCTTCCGTGTCGCAGTCGTGCGAGATCTTCAAGTCCCCTTGCAGTGAGAGTACACCTGCTGGACTGGGCATCTTGAGTACCAAGTAGGTGTAGTGGGGTACCGCCATGAACTTGGCGATAGCCGGTCTGCCGAGGATGGCGTGGTAGGAAGTCTCAAAGTCCGCGACTTCGAACTTGATGTACTCGGTACGATAGTTGTCCCGAGATTCTCAGAAGGTAACTTGCAGGACCACTGAGCCCAGTGGGATAGCCGCGTTGCCGGGGATGATGCAGTAGAAGGGCGAGGTGCTCTTGGTGAGCATGTGGGTGATGTCGAGCCCCATTTTCTTCAAGGTTTTGGCGAAAAGGACGTTGAGCCCGCTTCCACCGTCGATGAGGACCTTGTTGAGCCTGGAACCCGCGACCACCGGCTTCAGGACGAGGGGGAACCGCCCTGGTTCGGAGAAGCTGGTCCATTGATCCGCACGGGAGAAGGTAATGGGTTCCTTCGACCACGTGAGAGGGGTCGGAACCGCTGGTTCAATGCTCATGACTTCTCGACGGGTAGATTTTTGTTCCCGTCTGCTGGGTAGTCCACCGAAGAGGACGTTGATCGTCTTGTTGGGTTCCTGGAAGTCGCCATTGCCGTCGTCGTGCTTCTTCTTGCCTTTCTTGTCATGAGGGTGCGGTGGCTCTGGAGTACTCTTGAGTGCTCGCCTGAGTTGGTAGCACTGCTCGGTGGTGTGGTTGCCGTCCAGATGCCACGGGCACTTCTCTTTCAGCAAGTCTTTGAAGCCGCCAGAGGTCTTCTTCGAGTTCTCCTTCGCAGGGCGCTGGATAGCCGCGACAATGTTGTCTGGCTTGCGCTTGCGGTTGGGACCCGAGTAGTAGTTGTTGTTGCGACCGCCTTGGTTCCCGTTGTTGCTGCTGCCACCGCCAGTGTTCTGTTTGCTCTTGCCACGGATGGCATCGTACTTGGCGTTGGCTTTTTCTTCTTGGTCCGCCCAGGAGGTGATCATATCCTTCAGATGAGTGATGGACCTGGGGCGGCGTCGACCGAAGTCTTCGAAGGTGCGACGGTGGTAGAGACCGTCTTGGAAGAGGTCGATGACCTCCTTGTCGGTGACGTCGACTACGGTGGTGCGCTTGTCGAAGAAGTGCCGCATGTACTTGCGAAGGGTCTCGCCCTGTTCCTGCTTCACCATGGCCAGGTCCATGCGAGTACCCGAGCGGCCCATGGCGCCCGCGAAGTTGCTGGTGAACTGCTCCTTCAGCTGGTCCCACTTGTCGATCGAGTGCTTGTCCAGTGACTCGAGCCATGTGAGCAGAGCTTGGTCCAGGCAGAAGGGGAAGTAGAGGCACTTGGTGTCGTTGTTGCCACCAGCGTTCTCGATGGAGAGGGCATAGCACCTAAGCCACTGGATGGGATCCTGCTTCGCGTCGTACTTGGTGATTCCTAGAGGCTTGAATTTCTCTGGGAGGAGGAGGTTACGAAGTCGCGTAGAGAAGGCGGGGAAGCCGTCGTTGTCGCCTGACGTAGAAGCCTTCTTGCGCCGTAGCTCCTCGATCTTCTGGCGGGCGTCGTAGCCGCCCTGTGAGGCTCCGGAGGTGTGGCTGTTCGCGTGGTCTCGACCACCGCGACCGCCTCCGCCACCGGCCCTCCTGTTAGCCCCATGGTTGGAGCTTCCGCCGTCGCTGCCACCACCGTCAGGGTCGCAGTGAGGGATGATCTCGCGGTTGCCGCCAGCAGCTGCAGCGCTGTTGCCACCTTGAGAAGGCCCACCGGCGTTTGCATTGGTGCGGTTGGGATTAGCCAGCAGCTCGGCTCGAGTATGGTTGCGGCCGAGGTCTGCGCTGCGACTTGTAGCTTTGTTGTCGTGGTTCCTGGTGGGGGCGGCTGGGTGACCCTATTGTCGACTCGCATGAAGTAAGCATCTTTTGCGAGCTTGGCGATGACTTCTCTAGCACGTATCCCCTGAGCTTGGCGTGCGATCGCAGTGATCGACATGAGGCATTGCTCCGGGGTGGTGTGTACCCTGCTCTCAACGGTTTCGAGAGCTTCTGCGAGGTTGCGGATGGGGAGGTTGTCTCGGAGACGCCGGCGCTGTTCGTTGCGCTTTCTGTTACGCTCATGTCGAGCGTCCCTGTTGGCGTCGGTCTCATCCGCAGGTGCTTCAGCAGACAACTCGTCTGCGGAGATGTCTTCAAGGTACCGGTCTTGTGCCGTCCCTGAAGGTCCTGGCGTGTCGCCGGCAGCCATGAAGACTTGGCGATCGGGGTTGCCAAGACTGGAGTCGGAGCTCGCCACCTCAGTTGGAGTATACGAGTCAGCTCGAGCGAGTGGTGTTCCCTCCTGGAACGGAAGCGAGTCGAGGTAGGCGACGTAGCGTGAGTCTCCGCTTATCAGGTCGGCGGGCTTGCGATCTGGCCAGTAGATGAATCTCCCGGTAGGTGTGGACATTATAACCAGCCTAGAAGCCGGCCCTGATAAGGGTTGCTCAGTAGTGTTGTCCTCGGACTCGGGATCCTCAGGGTCCGACCCGAAGTCGAACTCGTACGTGGAGTCCGAGTAGAAGCCGGAGAGGGGGTTGGAGTCTGAGGCGTGGCCGGGGGCGGTGTCGGAGTCCGAGTTGTACTCGGGTGCGAGCTCCTTGCCGGCCCGGCGCGAAGAGGGAGTCTCCGTGCGGGCCCTGCTGAGGTTGCGAGGGCCATGCGTGCAGCGCTCACGGGATGGTGAAACCACATGCGATGGCTGAGTAGCTGGCTCGCATGCGATAGCCCACGGGGACGTCGAGTTTGAGTTGGAAGCGGATCCGAGCTCGAAGTCGACATGTTGGTCGAAAAGCGAAATTTCGCCGAACTTGCCGGCGAGTTCGCCCATGAATACTTCGGGAAGCATCACGAAGCAGGTCTCCGGGTTGGGCGGCATGGGGAGGCGGTGTTGGAAGGATCTCGCGCCGTCAGCAGTGCAGACCCAGGCGCCGAAGACGAAGGTGCCGTCGCGGTTGAAGGCGACGATTGGCTTGATGTAGACTGGAGCCGTCGAGTTCGCCATGTGATCTCGAGCGAGATCCCCTACTTGGCGCGCCAGCTGTCGGTGTTTTAGACCGGCAACCTACTAAGGGGAGTACCCGAAGTAGATGAATGTGGCCTCGCCGAGATCGGTAACTCGAAGGAAGAGACACGTGGCACACAATTTAGACAGGTTCAGGCCGCGAGGTGCGTAATACCCTACGTCCTGTATGCTGCGTAGCTCTGGATTGATTGGGTACGATTACAAGATGATGCAATCTTACGCCGTGAGAGAGATGATAGAGAAAGGGGTCCCTGCCTCACCTTATATAATCCGGGAGGCAGGGTTACAAGTCGGTTCAGGGAGAGAGTACTAGTCGAGTACGTCTAGGAGTCCTTCGTACAGTGCGGGACATGTACAGCTTCCTAACTGAGTACTTCTCCTCTGTAGTCCTTGTGCTTCACCCCATCAGGTGCTGTGCAGTGCAAGCCGGGTAGTCCCAGGGGCCCACCGAGTAGTCGGTCCTGGTACCCACCGAGGTAGTGGGCCCAGGGAGGTCCATACGACAGCCTTATCGTTTTCCTGTCACCTGTCGCCGAGAGCACCGACCCTCTGCTCTGCCATGGCCAAGCCGTCGAGCACCGGCAATGGGTGAAAGTCCTGACCTTTAGACCCGTTCTGCCTCGCTTGTTTCCCACACGTACGCACCGAGCATCTGGGCATCCCCACGCGCCCTCGCCCATGCGAACGCCGCCGCCACGCAGCCACCCATCCCGCGCTGTGCCGAGCCGCTGCGCAGTGCCGTCTTATCGTCGTGCGCCAACGCCCGGCCTAGGGCCGTTCCCTTCCTTGCCTTGGAGATTTTTGGTTTTGGTCGTATCATGTTGAGGAGCGGGCCGGGTCACCGCCGTGAAACCTCACCGCCGGCGAGATGCGGCCGAGCCGCCATCCCTTTGGGGCAAACCATCGAGCTCCCCAGGGTCACCTCTAAACCCATGGGAGTTGTCTTGTGCACGCAGGACCACACGCGGTTTTGGCCGTAGCCGATCCGCCGGATCCGTTGCGGCCAACCAATCGCATCCCTGGACGGACGTCTGCCTGCACCATGCCACGCCGCAGCGAATCCCGCCAGGATCTCGTGTGGATGGCCACACCAGCAGCCATGTGGGCTGCAGTTGGGCTTAAAGCCGCCACGTGGCCGCCACGTCCGCGCCTACAGCCGGCCTGCAGCCATCTAACCGCCAGTTTAAGCCCCCTAGAGCCAGCCAGTAGTCAGCATATAGTCTATGCTATTGTGTATGCGTATTTTATTTCCAAAACACTATTTTATCTTTGGAAAATCCTAGTAAATTCATTTTTGCTCTGACAAATACAAAACCTTTTCCAGAAATTCTCTAAAACCTTAAACTTCGTGCTAGGCTAGTGCTTGCTCTCTTTTGCTTCTTAATTGCTGTTCTTTTGGGAGTTACTTGCATTAGGACCGTTGTTTATTTTCTTTTACGCATTAATAGGAGCAGCTGGAGCCGAGGAGCTGACCCCGGAGTGTGACTACACCAACGACTTCGCCGCGGAGGACTATCAGACCCCAGGTTCATGCCTGACTGACTTTGAAAACCTATGAGACATTGCAATGTAGAATTCTAGAGCTTTACATTATATGCATGTTGATGAATCTTGCACTGCCTACTTTAAATATCATGTCCTTGATTGTCCTACTACTATATTTGTTTATAAGCGTGTATATACACTAAGCTTCGCGATGCATGTGTTGGGATGGGAAAAGTGGTTCATGGCGTGAGTGGGATAAAACAGGCAGGAGAAGGCGTTTTTGGGTATTTAGCAGGGGTGAGCTCGAAACAACCGATCTATGATCAGGGATAGGGGTGCACTCCTTAGTGTATCCCTACTTTGACGGTTTTTTGAGCCTAGGGGTTTTACTTGAGCTTGGAGGACATGAGCTCGCCCCGGTCTGAAACCGAGTGGATCAACTTGTCGATAGGACTTTCGTACACACCACCTCGCCGAGCGTGGGGTTAGGGCCGAGTTGAGCTCGGCAAGTGCGGAACCATACCTGCCAGCAGGATAGAGCACCTTCTCTCAGTGCATCGCCCGTGTGGCCACACGAGGGCATTTCATAGTTCCGGTGCTGTTCCTTTTGCGAGGGGGATTACTTTGAGGATCGGATGCATGGGACCGTAACTACCGAGAGTTTGCACGGTAGGATGGGCTCAGTCGGCCGTACACCAGTGGGGTGCCATTCCGGGTTGGGTACAGGTGTACACACTCTGCAGAGTTGTTTGATCTATAGCTATAGCCGCGTCCTCGGTCATGGACAATGCCTAGAAGACATGTTCGTTCCTCATGTTTTGGGATTTCTACCTTCCCCCTATAGATGAGTGTATGGTGAGCCGTGGTTGTAGTCGGTTAGAGGATAGAGGCTCCATCTACCTCGTTGATCCGATTGCAATCATTGAGGTGCGAGGAGAGGAAGTTCTCGCATCGACCCTAGACAGGAGTAGGTTGTGGAGACGGGGCCCTGGGTGACCAGGTGATTCTGAGCTGTATTGAGAGCTTTGGGTTGGGAACTTGATGGAGATACTTGATATTACTCTGCTGCTACTGCATAGGAAACCCGAGCTGCTTCCTTGTCTCTGTTTGTCCCTTTAGAAGTTAGTCCACTTAAAGCTGCATGCAGTTGGTGATGTGAACCTATCCCACTCCTTGGGGATAGACTTTGGGTGTGCAGGGTACGAGTCCGAGTACGACAACAACGCCGATGGATGGTACGACTGAGGGATGCGTCGCTTCGCTCAAGGATGTCTGTGGCAAGAAGAATAAAAGATGGAGACCCTTCTGAGAAGCTAGCTACCGTTGCGTAGAATTTCACTATGATTCAGCCAAGAGGCTTGTAATGATGTACTCCATAATGGACATGTAATAAATTATATACTAATACTCTTATGTGATGCGATGTATGACTTTGTGTTATTATCTGTGAGACGTTCTATACGCGATAGCCACTGATCCAGGGACTATCGCGATGGTACAGGGATTCGGGTTTTCTATGAAATTCTGGGGTTTTACATCATAGTTGTCATACCAACGAAAGCAAACTTACCCCACTTCTGTGTCTCTTTGATCACACTGACAAAGTAAGGATTGTCGGCCTGTCTTCCTGGAATTCCCGCAATATGGAAGAACATTCCCCAAGCTTTACCAATAGCTTCCTTTGCATTCTTACCCTTTTGCATCCATTTACCTGTATCAGTTCTTGGCTGTGTCATTCCTCTACTCCCACCGGCGGCCAAGTTATAGTCCCTCACCGCAGGACTCTGCCTATTTGAAGTTGCTCTTCGCGACAACCTCTGCAAAGGATCCCCCCTCGCGCGGAACTGCTACCCCCTTCATGCTCATATGCATCGCCTCTCTGTTCCACCCCTAGGCTGTACTCTTGTTCCGCTCTCATAGGTTTATGGCATGCTGAAATATAGCCTCCTCACTTTCAAGATCAATTGGATGGTTTCCCTCCGCTGCAACATTCTACCATCTCAGCTTCTCCCAAGCCCGGTCAGCCATTACCTTCTTAGTTTTCTCCCGTTTCCCGCATAAAGTACTGTCGCACTTCTTCTGGCACATGGGGGCAATGGACTACCTGTGACCATCGTGCAGCCAAATGTTGTTTCAATCTCATAGCACCACCTCCTCCTTTTTCCTTAAGACAATACTTGCATTTCCATGCGGCGAGGCCACACTTTTCACCATGTTCCCATACAACATCATTTGCCGACATTATGTATCTGCATAAATAGACAACACAGACAATTCAAACAAATAACTCATACATACATACATACATACATACATACATACATACATACATACATACATACATACATACATACATACATACATACATACATACATACATACATACATACATACATACATACATACATACATACATACATACATACATACATACATACATACATACATACATACATACATACATACATACATACATACATACATACATACATACATACATACATACATACATACATACATACATACGACATACGGACGGACGCACCACGGACACACACACACACACACACACACACACACACACACACACACACACACACACACACACACACACACACACACACACACACACACACACACACACACACACACACACACACACACACACACAAGTGGTTCACACATTTCAGTATACCTAAATCACTAAACTAACTAAGTCAAAAAGGGGAGGGAGTGTCTTACCAGCAGAAATTCGGGGCTACCCGCAGGTTTAAGGCGGCAAGCCACGGTTTTCAGTGGCAAACTGTGGTAGGGACTGCGGCCGAGGCGTGGGGGGGGGGGGGGGGGGGGGCGCTTCCCAGAGCGGTCGACGGGTACACCGCCTGCCACCCGCGCCGCGGCCCAACCAGTAGATCCGCTGCCAGTGCGGCTTGCCGCTGCTACCGAGCTGCTAGCCGGTGCCGGCAGCCGATGCAAGCAGTAGGGGTCGTGTCGAGAGGGGCAAGCATGGGTTGACTCGAGGAGATGGTTTGCATGTAGAGGAGAGGGGAGAGGGAGTAAGAAGGTGATTTTTCACCCATGGGCCAGGTGGGCCTTAATGGGCCGGTGTTCTTTTTCTATTTTGGCTAATGTTGTAATGATAAAAAAAATACTAAATGAACTAAGTTTGGAAATTTGACAATATTAGATTCTATAAATCTTGAAGTAGTTTCAGGTATTTTTGTTTCATTTTTCAATTTTTCGAATTCAAATTCAAAATATTTGAACCCCGACTGGTACACACCGGTGCAAACTGGTACCGACACCCACCGGTAGCTCCGAAATCTGTTGTATACTAGCCAGTTTGCACCGGTATGGCGAACTCTGGGCTCAGGTGCTCCCTTGGCGACACCGCCTCTTGATCCGGCGACCGGAGGACGCAATCTCTATCCACGAGACCCCCTCACGTACTGACGAGGGCCCAAATTAGGGTCCCCTTTGACGGCGAAATACCCCTTAACACAGGGTGATCCGACACCATTGACAACGTGAAGGCCAAGATTGACAATGTCAAGGCCAAGATTCAAGACGAGGAGGACTGAGGACCCCGATCAAGACCCTCACTGGCAAGACGTCACGTTTTCGACCAGTTGGAAGCATCTCCGACCAGTTGCGAGCATCTCCAACCAGTTCCCCACTAAAGGGACCCCCTCCGACAAGTCTCTGCCTTGCACGATAACTTTCCGCCTCGCACGACAAGTCTCTATCCCGCGCGAGCTCCCCCAACTCCGACTGCGGCGTGGGCCACGACACGCGGCGCGACCTCAAGCTGCGGACGTCTCCACCACGACGCGTGGGGGACCGGTTCCCCGCGCCATGCAACTGCACCAGCTGGCGGCTCATGCAAGCAGCTAGCCCCGACAAGAGCCTTAATACAGGTCTGCTCAGCTGCGCGGTCATCCCATCGCCATCATCTCCAACTCTACCATACGCAAGCGTCGCCCGAGGCCCTCAAGTACCCCCTACGACGAGCTCCGGCCTAAGGTTAGGCCTTAACGTGGCGGGCTAGTCAAGTGCTCGGGCGGGCCTAGACACCAACGAATTACTCGGAGGAGACGCCAGGCGTCCCAGAGGGAACAGCTTCGCCCGGCCACGAGGCGGCTCCCACGACCAAGCAGCACGATTCCGCTTCAATGTGTGCTGACGGACAACGACGCACGATGGGACATCCCAGCGACCAGGCACTGTACCTTATATTTCCTTCCCCTTGTGCCCCTTCTCCCCTTGCATCTATGAAAGGGAGAGGAGAGCAACCGTTACAAGGGTTAGACCTCCTATAGATCGAACTCCATTCTAAGGGACTTGGGTCCGACACCCTCTCCCGACCAATTTGTAACCCCTACTACAAACACTCCTAGCACGGGAACATGGCAGCTCGACACTGGACGTAGGGTATTACTCCTCGGAGGCCCGAACCAGTCTAAATCCCGTTGTCTCTTGTGCTAACCATCCGAGCCCGACACATGATCGATACAAATTTATTGTCCGGTGGTAGAAAACCCCGACACGTACCCTACCCACCACACGAGGGCAACATAGAGGGCGGCGACAACGACGAGAAGGAGGGAGCATCAGGGTCCGCTACGACCGACGAAACACAGTCGTATTTAGATTTGTTTTTGGACACTTGCGTGTAAACTACTTTTTTCTGTTGTAATTAATTTATGTATTTTCGTTGATTTTGATGTTATTTTGCATTTATAATTTCAGGGATAACCAAATGAAAAAAACAAGAAAAAACGAAAAAACCAACCACCATTTGAACTGGCGGTTGGCTCCACCCAACCGCCATTTCAATTGGCGGCAGCTGCCAGGCAGCCACACGCCACCCAACCCCGGCATGCTGCCACTATTGCAAACCTGCCGCCATGTGCTGCGATGGCAGGTCCTTACGGCCACCGTCTGCAGCGGTAGGCCCCCTACCGCCGCTTGAAACGGCGGCAGGAGCCCAACCGTCGTGGCAAGCGGCGGTTCGAGGTTATTTGTGCAAATGTTTGAATCCGACTATTTATTTTCGTAAAATAAAAGAAAAAATATTAAAAAAATCGTGTAGCTGACAGCACAACTGGCCTATCCGTTACAACACTAGTAAAGTGCACGTTGCGACACTCACGTGTTGTAAAAAAATATAAAAAATGCTCATCAAACATAGATATTCCAATGCAAATGTTAATATAGACAATTATTCGATGCAACTATCCAAACCCCACGACTTGCTGCAGCCCAACGGCCTCCCCGGCCCATCAAACAAACGCATCAGGCACAAAATAAAACTCGCAAATAAAAATTGTGCATAACATAATAGATACTGTTTATACAACGACTAACATTCATCCAAATTTCGGACAAAATATGAATGGGCCTCGAGCACCAACATCCTCATGGAGCGCGAGGGCTCGGAGAAGCGGCAGCTTCACCCCCGGCCGCATCTGGGAACAGAGCCACCTCAAACATGTCGGCGAGGGCTGCAACATTGTCTGCCATGGATGCGTCAATCTTCCTGACCGCCTCAAGCTCAGCTTCCTCGCCCACGACGTCTTCGGGAACAACATAGCCGTTCAACAGCAGCGTGAAGGTGATCTTGTAGTGGCTCGAGGTCAACCCCAAGGACTTCTGGATGCTGGCGGCTCGCCACCGAGCTACCAGAGGACTGACCCTCGACTCCCTCGAGCTCGCGACACATATCGAGAGCAACAGTCTCCAAGTTCTTGAGCTCGCCCTGGGCTTCATCGTAGGCCACATGGAGAACACAAATCTCCTCTGAAGGATTCGCCGAGCTCTTCTAAAGCTCTGCGACATGACAACAAATGTCAAGCCTCGAAAGGACTTCAGAAAAACTAAAGGGACTGAGGAACGCGACTTACCCTCGGCCCTCATCTTCTCAGTCTCAAGCGCAGCTCACGCGGCGTCGACATCCTTCTGAAGCTGGCGGATCGAGGTGTCCCGCTCCTGAAGCGCATTCCTTGCCCCTCAAAGTTCTTCACGCGCAATCTGGAGCTTAGATTTCGCTCTCTCACGAGCTGTACGCTCTTCGCCAAGCTGACCCTCCAGCGCCGCTAGCGCATCGCTCTTTTCCTTCAAAGCGTTGGCAAGCCCTCGACCTCCTGAGCCTTTTGCTCAGCCTGAGCGAGGCAAACCTACGCGTCCTCTAGTGCCATGCGCTCGCGCTCAGCGCGAGCCTGCACCTCGGTGAGGGCGGTGTCCTTCAGTGCGATCTGGGACCTCACCTTGCCGAGAGCAGTGCGCTCCTGCTGGAGCTCGCCGCCCTTGCCCTGTAGCGCGACTCTGAGTTGCTCGATCTCTGTGGCCTTCTGTTCCGCCATGGAACGGTGGGTGTTGCGCTCCTCCTCTGTACGGCGCAGGTCATTCTCCCTCATATTAAGTACCTTTGCATCTCATCCAGCTCCTCGCGGAGACGACCGATCATAGGGCGCAAATGGTGGTTCTCGTGGCACACCTCCTCTACAACAGTGTGCAGGTTGGCGATGTGGGTGATTTTGTCCCCTGCATCGCAACGCAGCCGCTGCCAACACAAATGATGTGTAGAGGACTATGATGGGGCTCAAGTGGGACTGGAAAGAAGATGAAAGGAGCAACGAAACGAATACACGTACTCGGAAGAGCGGCGCTGCCACATTTGTGTGTAGCCTCTCGGCCTCGCGAAGCAGGAGCTGCACACTAGCACCAACCTCAAGGAACTCCTGCCAGTCGTTTTACTCTGATCTCTTGCGTTCCACCGTTTGCCATGGGACCTCGGGCCGTTCCAGCCCATGCACCAATCTCCGGGGAAACGATCGCCACCGGGTTGGTGCGATGAGGATGCACCGGCCCCGTGCGGTCTGCCTGTGCAATTCGGCGGCATGGGTGCGAACCAGAGCGTGGCGTTGCCGTCGTCTACCGCATCCGCCGCGGGTGAAACCTCCATCGCTCCGGCCGTACCGGACCTGGCCACAGGGGCCCGCTCCTCCTCCCACAGGACGCCCTGCAACGCCACCATCTGAAGCAGCGGTTTCGTCGCAGTTGCCGTCGCCGACCGCGATGTCCTCGACGAGCGAGGTCGCGTAGTGCGCACATCGTCGCGCCTCCCCACCCTCAGCGCCTTGGTTGGCGCCAGCCCGGGCGCGATGGGGTGAAGGACCAACATGGCGAACCAGAGAGGGGGGGAGTGAATGGGAGCCGATAAAAATTCTTCTCGAAGGAGATCGAAACTCCAACAAGATGAACACGGCTTCCAACACACGTCTCCGACTCACTACCAAGGTTGGTCAAGCCCACGTAGCCACTGGAGTGCCACTGGACCTAAGAACCAACACACCACCTACCGACTCGAGAAACGCAGCGGAAAACCAAACCTCGAGTCTACAGACCCACACGGTCGGACCGGTGAGCACCACCGGTCGACCGGTCCCCGCCGGTGAAACCGAGCAACTTCCACTAAGTGGCTCTACACCGGTCGGACCGGTGAGACACACCGGTCGGACCGATGGCGAACGAAAGCCCCCAAGGCACCAAACAGGCCAACCGACCACCAAACGGACCCAAACTCGAAACGGCGACAACACGGGACAACAACGAACACACCAAGATGTTCACCCGAGCAAAAACCCACAAGGGCATGCACCGGTCGGACCGGTCCAAGAGCACCGGTCGACCGGTGTAGCTCAGGCGACTCGGGATGAACAGCACCCGCGGGTCAACTCCCCCAAATCCAAATCTCGATCTCCCGAATCACTCCACGGACTTGAACAAAACTTTGGTGATATCAGGAACACCTCATGAGGAGTCCATAGCCCAGTTTAATCCCACAAAAACTCGTCCAAAAAGGAGGAATCAAAGAAATCCCGCCGAAAGCACTTCCAACCCAAGAACTCAAGAAACCCCAAAATCGAGCACCTTTACTCACGGATTTGGGAGGGGAATCACAACCCAAAGAACCACGAAGGGTTCCCACAAATTTCCCCCATCAAATCCCCAAGAGAAAGGTCCCGAACATAATCCAAGGAAATCACAGAGAGAGGGCTCCGAAAATCAGCACCAAGAACAACCGGGGAAAACACATCCAAACCCTGAGGAACCACGCCGAATCATCTATACATGAAACAAAGGTTCATACAAGGTCTAGCAAGCCGCTCGATCATCCATCCCTCTCAACAAGATCTCTCCGTGAAGCTCTCTTGCTAGTCCTAAGGAAAACCTAAGGGAAATAGGTGGAAAATAGGAAAACTAATGAGCTAGGGTTCTAAGAGTTGGCTGCGATCCTCTCACCTCTTGGGTTATATGGAGGCAACCGAATGTCTAAAATGCCCTTCTCTACTAACTAGGGATACAAGCCCCTCAAGGGCGGATTTGGAATTCTTGATGTCTTCACCATCGGACGGATGCCCGGCGACCGCACCCTGCGTAGCCTCGACGCAAGCCATGCGATCCCGACGCGTGTCCTCCGCTTCGAAGATTCGGACTGCGTCGTCGCACACCGGTCGGACCGGTGCTCCTCACCGGTCGGAGCCGGTCCCCACCGCGTCGGGGACCGGTGCGTGCCGCTTGCACCTCCGTCTTCGGTTCTCCGGTCTTGGCTTTGTGGATCAACCAAGGAACCCAGTGGTTTTCTGGTGAACCACCGGAAACCCCGCGAACTCGGTGTAGCCTCCGCCAATCTCCACACATGACTTGGCTCCCACGTAGTCCCGGCTCGACCTTGGTTTTGAGGCTCAACCAAGAAATCGACCACGACTTCATCTTGCTGTTCATGCCACCATGCGGCCCGCACTTCACCCCACTGGCCACCGGGTCCCTCGAACGAAGCCTACTTGTTTTCTCCACACCTGGAGGCCTCACCGGCGACGACCTTTCGCGCTTGTTCTTCACCTGCACCAACACCAGTCAAGCCGCAACCCGCACCCTGCAATACTTAGCCAAGAATCGGTCCACACAACGTTGTCAATCACTCATCACACAAGGAAGCGACCATCCACCGGTCCTCGAACCACACATGGTCCTCAATCTCCCCCTTGATGAGTGCATTGACAACACCCACACGAAAGTAACAAGAGAGAAAAGAAAAGAAAAGGAAACGAACGAAAAGAAACTCCAACAAGCGATCGAAAGCCAAACAAAGGAAAAGAGCAAGATCACTTGAAGGAAACAAGTCTCGGACCCCTTAGGCAAGGGCAACGGCTCGACACATCCGAGACAAAGAAAAGCTCAAGCAAAGAGCGCAAACCACCAAAACAAAGCTCGAACAACCACAAAGAGCTCCCCCTGCACACGTGCAAGCTCCCCTTGAACCAATGCACCTCCCCCTGGACGAATGCATGCAAGACACCACTTGAAACAGGGCAGCTACAACAGAACAGCCCTGACCAGTCAGACCGGTCAACACCACCGGTCAGACCGGTGTGCAACATGTGTACAGAACCAGCACTCACACCGGTCAGACCGGTGACCCTGACCGGTCAGACCGGTGCACAACAGAGCCTAGAAATGGCTCAAAACCACCTGAAAACCTTCTAAATGCGCCCAATAAGCCATTTCAAGCTCAAACTTCTCCCCCTTGTTGGCAATGCATGAATCAAGCCAAAAATGCAAAACTTTCAACCTAGAGCTTCTCAAATAGGCAAAATTCAACAAAGAATGCTACACATGTCCAAATGAGCAAGTTAGATACTCTACGGCTTCGTATCGATCTCAACTACATGATCACCAAGTTTCACAACCATTGGATGAAGCTAAGATGGATTTTGGCAATTTTGCGAAAAACTTGCCTCTCATGAGCAAAGTCCTAAACATGATCAAAGCATATCAAAATGGCAAAGCCACACAAACTTCATGCTAGGACAGCCATTCTAACCATAAGACCATCACAAACACCCACAAGCACCTCATGTCATGTCAAAGCCACCGAGCCATGTGCCTACTTCTATGTATGAGACTTCTCATTGGTAGGCATCATGCAATGGTTTAGCACCCAAAGCAAGTTAAATTTAGCACATATGACATGGGAGCACATTTCCAAGCATTTTTCATTTCATTTTCAGATTTGTAAATGGTACATGAAATGTCTTTGCGACAAAAAGGAACTTATGCTCCTCCACAAGATAAGTCAAGAGGGCTAAACATTCATGATGGCAAATGAGCCTTTGGCCCCATATGATCAATAAACTAGCTATCCAACCACAAAGTGAGCACAACAAAGCCACTAAAACATGTCAAGATCATATAAAGGCATTTACACATGAGAGAGCATACATGTGACATTTTTCAAAAGCATAGCTATCAACCATGGATTATTCATCAAGATCATCAAGAGCTAAGCCAAACTAACCATAGCATACCAAACAATCTCACAAATACATATATCTCATTCCATGGTGAACAATGTATATGAGAGAAGCTTTTCCTAACCAATGCATATGGTACAAATGAATGCAATCTAAGATACAAGGATGCCTATACATCATGTTACATATGCCATGCCAAATGCAAGAAATGCACAAAGGAAAGCTATACATATGCTACAAACCGGCTCCTCGAGGGGAGGCAAAACGGGCTCGACACCACCGACAAAAGAGAGCTCCCACACACCCAACTCAAGAAATCAAACACACACCAAGTTCCCCCCCGCAAACGAGTGAAAGTTGCTTGATCTAGGGGTTTGGTGAAAATATCGGCTAGTTGGTCATGTGTGGGTACATGGATCAAAGCTATCTTCCCTTTCTCTACACTGTCTCTCAGAAAATGGTACCTCACTTCTATGTGCTTGGTTTTGGAATGGAGCACTAGATTCTTTGCAACGCTTATGGCACTGGTGCTGTCACATTGAAGTGGGACATGTGTATACTCCTCACCAAAATCACTCATGGTGTAGGTGATCCAAAGGAGCTGAGAGCAACAACTAGCAGTGGCAACATACTCGGCCTCGGTCGTGGATTGAGCAACACTCGACTGCTTGCGGGAAGACCAAGAGACCAAAGAGGAACCCAAAAACTGGCAAGTCCCAGAAGTGGACTTCCTATCCAACCGACACCCAGCAAAATCCGCGTCTGAAAAACCATGAAGCGCCAAAGAAGAGGACGCAGAGTACCAAAGGCCGAAGTCGGGAGTGTGATGCAAGTACCTGAAAATCCGCTTCGCCGCTTGCCGATGCGAAGTCCTCGGAGACGCTTGAAAACGAGCGCACAGACACACCGAGAACTGTATGTCCGGCCTCGTCGCCGTCAAGTAGAGGAGTGACCCGATCATGCTCCGGTACTCCTTCTGGTCCACGTGTTCACCTTCCTCGTCCGCATCAAGAGCTGTAGTCGTACTCATCGGCGTCGTCATAGCCTTGGAGTCCTCCATCTTGAACTTCCGCACAATGTCCTTGGTGTACTTAGCCCCGGTGCACAAATGTTTCTTCCTTTGATTGCTTGATTTGTAGCCCAAGGAAGAACTGCAACTCGCCCATCATGCTCATCTCAAATTCACTTGCTCATATCATCTCGCAAACCTTGCAACAAGAGAGTTAGACGAGCCACCAAAGACAATATCATCCACGTACACTCGCACAATCGGGATATCTCTCGCTCCCGCCTCGGCAAAAACAAGGTCTGATCGATCTTCCCCATCTCAAAACCTCTCTCGAACAAGAATCCCCTCAACCTGCCATACCAAGCTCTAGGCACCTGCTTCAACCCATACAGCGCCTTCCTCAACTTGTACACTCGGTGGGGGTACCTCTCGCTCTCAAACCCCGGAGGCTGCCTCACATACACCTCTTCCTCCAACACAACATTCAGGAAAGCACTCTTCACATCCATTTGGTGCAACTTGAACCCTTTAGCCACAGAAAAAGCTAGAAGGATCCTAATCGCCTCCAAACGGGCTACGGGAGCAAAGGTCTTCGTAGTCTATCCCCTCCTTCTGACTGAACCCTTGAGCAACAAGTCTCGACTTGTTCCTCACAACCTCACCCTTCTCTCCCTCTTTGTTCTTCCACACCCACTTTGTACCAATCGGCTTACACCCTGGGGGAGGGTCAACCAACTCCCACACCTGATTCCTCTCAAAGTTCTCCAACTCCTCATGCATCGAATTAACCCAATTGTGATTAGATAGTGCGTGTCCAATGTCTTTGGGCTCGAATGAAGCAACAAACGCAGCATGAGCAAAGTGAGAATTGTTCCGAACCCTCGACCGTGTAGTGCGTTCATTCATGTCGCCGATGATCCTTGAAGCTGGGTGATCCACTTGCACTCGCCGGGGAGGTTCTCGCCTCGAAGCTACCTCCCCCTCAACATCAGCTTCTCCTCGTTCTTGATTTGTCGTCGTAGGTGTAGCAGAGGGTCCATCCATCATCGTAGTCGAAGTAGTGGGTACATGTTCGGCGGGGGCACCGCACCGCCATCCTCATCATCACCCTATTCATGCTCCTCCTCCCCGAAAGATCTCCTCGCCAAGCTCATCATCACCCGCACACTCAAAGACAAGCCGACTACGTGGCTCGTCTCGTCGAAGGTTACCTAGCAAGTCTCCACGATTTGGTTAGTTTCAAGATTGAGCACACGATATGCTCTAAAATGAGATGCATAACCAAAGAAAATGACATCGACGAGACCTAGCCTCAAACTTATCCAACTTCCTCGCCTTTCTTCGAATGAAACACTTGCAACCAAAGACATGGAAGTGACTCACCTTGGGTGTGCGCCCATGCATCAACTCATAGCATGTCTTCTTCTTGTGCACTCGAGGTATATCTCGTTCGACACATAGCACGCGGTATTCACCGCCTCGCCCCAATACCTCCTCGGAGTCCTATGCTCATCAAGCATCGTCCGAGCCATCTCGCACAAGGTCCCGTTCTTCCTTTCCACAACACCATTCGGGGAGGCGTATACGGACTCGAAAACCGGTGCTCAAGACCCAAGTCATGGCAAAAGGTTTCAAAACGAGAGTTCCCGAATTCCGAGCCATTATCACCGCGGATAGCTCGTATGGCATCTCCGTGCCTCTCGTTCCTCAACCTCAAGACTAGATCTCGAACAAAACCAAACGTCTCCCCCTTATCCTCGAGAAAGAACACCCACGCATACCGAGAATAGTCGTCCACCACAACAAGGACATACCACTTCCCACCCGCGAGATCGCACACGAGCCGGGCCAACAAGGTCCATATGGAGCAGCTCGCATGGACGCTCAGTCATCACATCGGTGAGAGGCGGGTGAGAAGAGGCCACCATCTTGGCATGCCTACACGGAGCACAAACCA
Organism: Cenchrus americanus; assembly: GCA_947561735.1. Taxonomy (NCBI): domain Eukaryota; kingdom Viridiplantae; phylum Streptophyta; class Magnoliopsida; order Poales; family Poaceae; genus Cenchrus; species Cenchrus americanus. The sequence goes on from OX387240.1 coordinate 203,910,216, forward strand.
ACTCTTTCTCAAGCCTCAACCGTGGCAATCCTCGGACCAGATTGAGTTTACTCAAGCGTGACAAAAGGTCAAAGCTCAAGTGACCCAACTTCCTATGCCACCTCCACAACTCACTCAAAGAACCAGCCAAGAAACAACGCTCCACACCCGAAGACTGAGAAAAATCAGCACGAAACACCTGACCCTCGGGAACGACCATACAAACAAGATCCCCTCGAGAGTCCACAATCCGAGAACCACCAGGCCGAAACAACACCTCAAAGCCCTCATCCAACAACTCGGGACACGAAAGCAAATTGTACCCCGGCGATTGAACAAGAGCAACACGCCTCGCAGTGATCTTGTCACTCACTTTTATCTCACCTTCCGAAAGCACACGCCCACGCCCATTGTCCCCAAAAGTGATGTACCTCTTTGTCACCACGGGACGAGACTTGAGAACCACCCCCTGTCTCCGGTCATATGCCTCGAGCAACCGGAGTCAATCAACCAAATGTTCTTCAAGTCTCCCACCTGAAATTCAAAAATAAGCACGTGAGCGAACAAACGACTCAGCACTGGGGTTAGTACCAAAGGAGGAAAACCAAAAGTGCGAGCCATTTGCTCGAAAGTGGGGTTAGCACCAACCAAAGCATCTCTCCTACCAAAACTACCTCCACGAACACCACCACGGTAACCACCCTGAGGGAACCACCCCTCTCCGCCTGGAGGAGGACCAAATCCACGCAAGAAAGCCCGTGGAACGTCCTTCCTCTCCAACTCAAAGCCACGACTCCTCCAATCCCCGTATTGAGCACGAGGAGGAGAACGCCTAGCAAACTGACCACCTGCACCCTTTGCAGCCCAACCACCAGAACCACGACCACCTGAAACAACCCTCGCACCTGTACGAGCTCGAAACCCAAACGGCCGTGCATCCCGTCTGTGCCCGCACCGGCTCGACCGGTGCCCCACACCGTCCGACCGGTGTGACTCGGACAAGCAGGCACCACCCGCAGCCTTCTTCTCTCCCCAAGCACGAACTCGTCCTCACACTCGCCTTGCCCCTGGGCATCTGCATGCGAGGCTCAAGTACACCATCGGAAGGGTGGTACTTGTCCTTGTTAGCCCACTCCTTTGCCATTCTCTCCCTCTCGCTTCCTCTTGAAGCAAAACTCCTCCTTATGGCCATCTCTCCCACAATAGCCACAATGGAACCTCACAAGCTTAGGCTTAGGCTTGGGATGTGGCTGCTCACTTGGTTTCTCTCCACTCAAACCCTCCACCGGTTTCGACCACTAGCCTTCTCACTCTCCTTCCCAAAGAACACTTTCCCCGAAGTGCTCACAAACTTGATAGGCTTTTGTAGGTCATTTGTGGGTGTAGGAAACACGGGTGGAGCCGGGGTTGTGTCTAGTCGGTTCCTTAGATGGTTAGGTTTTGGAGGGAAATCATTTTTGTGGTGGGTTTTTGGTGGCTCCGGATATTCTCTCCACTTCCCTCACCAACCTTGTTTGCCCCAAGCCCCTCACCATCTTGCCTCTTAAAGGCCTCGATCATCATCCTCAACTGAGGCTCATGACCGGACAACCAACCCATCAACTTCCTCAAGTCATCATTCTCATCCTGCAAACGATCAACATAATGTGCAAGCTCCAAATTTTTCAATGCATGCATTTCACAGGTAGAGCAAGATGTAGGCATGGGTTCCTTCAATTTAGCCTCAAGCGAACTAGTGTAAGCATGCATCTCATCAATATTAGCATGCAAAACAGGGCAAGAAGTGCAAGCACCTAACAAAGAAGGTCTAGACTTAAGCTCAGCCACTTCAACCCTAAGCACATCTAGTTCCTCACACTTGGAGGCATGCTTCTCCTTAAACAAGGCAAGATCAGCAAGGAATATGGAACAATCAGCACAATTATTTTCATCGGAAACAACAGGGCTAGCCTTAAGCGAATCAATCTCAAGCTTGCTATCAAGCACCTGTGTCTCTAGCTCAGCCACTCTAGTCCTAGCATCCTCGAGTGAAGCCCTAAGCTCTTTCCTCATTTTCTTGGCCTCTCTAAGCATGTCATCACGGTTATCAAGCAAAGAGCCAAGCCTCTCATTCTCCTAGCGCAAGAAGGGAAGTTCATCACGCACCTCATCGTCGGACTCAGAGTCCGAGTCGCTCTGTGTGCTCTTCTTGCCGCCGAGCTCGGCGCCATGGTGCGAAGCCATCTCTCGCGAAGCGGCTCCGGCCCCGCTCGTGTTCTTGGACGACTTCTTGTTCTTGCGGCGATCTCCCTCGTCTTCACTGCTGCTCGAGCTCGAGGTGGAGTACGCGGAACTGGAGTCGACGTCGCTCGCTCCCACCATCGCTCGGGCCTTGCCTCGGCTCTCCTTCTTCCTCGATCGTCGCTCGTCCTTGTACTTGTTCTTGTGCTTGCTCTTGTGGTCGCACCTCGAACGGTACTTGCCATCGTTCATCCTCGGCTTGTGCTTGTAGCTGTCCTTGTTCTCGGCCTTCTCCGGGCAGTCGGTGACGAAGTGTCCCGGCTTGCCGCACTGGAAGCAAGTCCTCGTGTTCCTCCTCATGTTCACGCGGTTCTCGTGCAGCCTCTCGAACCGCCTCGTCAACAGCGCCAGCTCGTCCTCTCCAAGGTCATCAAACTCCTCATCCGGCATAGACATCAAAGAGGAAAACGAGAACATCCCGGTGGATGGGTTAGAGTTAGTCTTTCCTTTGGAACCACCAACGAGGGCAAGACTATGGGAGTCGGTCGGTCCCTCGAGCTTGGCGGTCATGCCCCTATCCACCTCGGCCCGACTTGAGCTTCGAGAACGGCTCGTTCACCGTCGAGTATCATACCTCTCCGACTCGACTATGGCCTCGAACTTTCCGCCCCATATCGTACGATCCAAAGAGTGTAAGAGCTTGACCGCTCTATCATGATCATCGTACGGGAGCACGTCCACATTGGCCCTCATGTTGTTCACCACCACCGTGAACCTCTCGAAACAAGGCATCGATGGACTCACCGGGGAGATGAGTGAAGTTCTCGTACTCTCTCCGTAGGTCGCATACATCCGTGCCCGAAACCGGGCGTTCCCAACATGAGCCTCCTTCAACACCGCCCAAATCCTACAAGCCAAGTGCTCGGTGTGCACCCGATCGAACTCGGTGACACAAAGCACGAAACAAGTAGTCGACCACCTTATTGTTGGCGTCGAATCCGTCCCTTGACCCCGGAGCAAGGAAATCCATTGCTCGGACATAGCCTCGTGTCCACCGTGACATCCCAAAGAAGCCGACCCTTTCCGCGGAGGAACGCACCCATCCGCTTGCTCCACATCCGGTAGTTCTTGCCATCGAAGTGTGGAGGACCCGAACCCCGTTCTCGGTACGCCATCCTTGGATCTTAGACTCGGTTAGAGTCAACAAAGACCCAAACCGGCTCGATACCACTTGAAGGACCGATACGACGAACCGCAGAGGGGGGAGTGAATGGGAGCCGATAAAAATTCTTCTCGAAGGAGATCGAAACTCCAACAAGATGAACACGGCTTCCAACACACGTCTCCGACTCACTACCAAGGTTGGTCAAGCCCACGTAGCCACTGGAGTGCCACTGGACCTAGGAACCAACACACCACCTACCGACTCGAGAAACGCAGCGGAAAACCAAACCTCGAGTCTACAGACCCACACCGGTCAGACCGGTGAGCACCACCGGTCAGACCGGTCCCTGCTGGTGAAACTGAGCAACTTACACTAAGTAGCTCTACACCGGTCAGACCGGTGAGACACACCGGTCAGACCGATGGCAGCCTGAAAGCTCCAAGGCACCAAACAGGCCAACCGACCACCAAACGGACCCAAACTCGAAACAGCAGCAACACGGGACAACAACGAACACACCAAGACGTTCACCCGAGCAAAACCCCACAAGGGCATGCACCGGTCAGACCGGTCAAGAGCACCGGTCAGACCGGTGTAGACTGGGCAGCTCGGGATGAACAGCACCCGCGGGTCAACTCCCCCAAATCCAAATCTCGATCTCCCGAATCACTCCACGGACTTGAACAAGACTTTAGGGATATCAGGAACACCTCATGAGGAGTCCATAGCCAAGTTTAATCCCACAAAAACTCGTCCAAAAAGGAGGAATCGAAGAAATCCCGCCGAAAGCACTTCCAACCCAAGAACTCAAGAAACCCCAAAATCGAGCACCTTTACTCACGGATTTGGGAGGGGAATCACAGCCCAAAGAACCACGAAGGGTTCCCACAAATTTCCCCCATCAAATCCCCAAGAGAAAGGTCCCGAAAACAATCCAAAGAAATCACAGAGAGAGGGCTCCGAAAATCACCACCAAGAACAACCGGGGAAAACACATCCAAACCTTGAGGAACCACACCGAATCATCTATACATGAAACAAAGGTTCATACAAGGTCTAGCAAGCCGCCCGATCATCCATCCCTCTCAACAAGATCTCTCCGTGAAGCTCTCTTGCTATTCCTAAGGAAAACCTAAGGGAAATAGGTGGAAAATAGGAAAACTAATGAGCTAGGGTTCCAAGAGTTGGCTTCCATCCTCTCACCTCTTGGGTTATATGGAGGAAACCGAATGTCTAAAATGCCCTTCTCTACTAACTAGGGATACAAGCCCCTCAAGGGCGGATTTGGAATTCTTGATGTCTTCACCATCGGACGGATGCCCGGCGACCGCACCCTGCGTAGCCTCGACGCAAGCCATGCGATCCCGACGCGTGTCCTCCGCTTCGAAGATTCGGGACCGCGTCGTCGCACACGGTCGACCGGTGCTCCTCACCGGTCGGACCGGTCGGACCCACCGGTCGGGCCGGTCCGGTGCTGCCGCACCTCCGTCTTCGGTTCTCCGGTCTTGGCTTTGTGGATCAACCAAGGAACCCGGTGGTTTTCTCGGTGAACCACCGAAACCCCGCGAACTCGGTGTAGCCTCCGCCAATCTCCACTCATGACTTGGCTCCCACGTATTCCCGGCTCAACCTTGGTTTTGAGGCTCAACCAAGAAACCGACCACGACTTCATCTTGCTTGTTCATGCCACCATGCGGCCCGCACTTGACCCCCGCCGGCCACCGGGTCCCTCGAACGAAGCCTACTTGTCTTCTCCACACCTGGAGGCCTCACCGGCGACGACCTTTCGCGCTTGTTCTTCACCTGCACCAACACGAGTCAAGCCGCAACCTGCACCTGCAATACTTAGCCAAGAATCAGTCCACACAACGTTGTCAATCACTCATCACACAAGGAAGCGACCATCCACCGGTCCTCGAACCACACATGGTCCTCATGGGGTCACGAATGCGCCTGGGAGAAAATGAAAAGGAAACATCAGGAACTCGATGGAACGAAATTGGGCAAAACACAGACCACTACGATGCTGCTTACCGTCGGGTCGACACCTGACATTTGCGTTTTTTGAGGCCTACACTGACGGCACGCCCCCTGTGCTGGGTACACCCACCGTCGCAGTGCCCTCGCCAGCCAAAGCCGTGCCCGCTGCGGAGGCAGCTGCGGCGCGGGCCTGAACAACATCTTTTGCTTTGGTCCAAGCGGCCAAAGGCACGTCGTCATCACTCCCCTCCTCCAGCTTCGACCAGACCACACCGCCGTCACTGTCGCTGTTGTTAGCTGTGTTCTCTGGGGTTGTCGGTAGAGAAAGACATTCTTTCTCCCACTGCACCCATACCAGGTTGTGCACCTTGCAGCGTTCCTCGCGCCTCTTCCTCGTCGCCTTGTCTGCATCGTACCGCTCCTTATGCTCTTGCTGCCGCACGCGGTTGACCACGTGGGACATAGACGTGAGAGGATCCGAGCCATAGGCGCTTGTTTGCATCTCCGCTGCCGTCGCCATGATTGTCAAGGGTGAGCCGACGAGATTAAAGATTAATCGAAAACAAACGAGGTTGGCAGAAATTTCTTACCAGCTCGATGTGCCTGTCGTCGGGATGCATCCGGGGCGATCACAACACCTCGTCGGGTTCGCACACTATCTTCTTCATGTCCACCACGCGCTTTGCCCTCTGGGCCGCGTACACCGAGGCGAAGGGTTCAGCCAGCAAGTGCGAGCGCGCCAGCGCGTCGGGGTCCACGCCCTCCACCATCTCGTAGATGCGAAGCGCCCTCTCCATGAGGGGAATCATCCGCCGCCGATGGCATTGTGCGAGGACGGCCGCCACAGTCAGCCCCGCATCCCTCAAGGCCTTTAGATCCTTCATGTATGGAGTGAGCTTTGCCCGTCGCACCTCGTCGGACACCCCGAACGACCAGTTGTACGGGCGGCTATCCAGGACCTTGCCGGTGTAGGGTGGGAGGCCGGCGCCGTCGTTGCGAAGGTAGAACCACGACTTGTCCCACTCCAAGTTGTTGGTCGTCATGTTGTAGGGTGGTTACACACCGAATCCCCTCTTCCGTAGCGAGAACGTGAGCCCGCCGGCGCGAACGGGCCGGCGCTTGCCCTTGCCCCCGCCAGCTGTGAAGAGCTCACCCCGGAAGAGGTGGAGCCATAGGTCCCACGAGATAAGGACACCCAAGAACCCCTCGCAGATGCCTACGAAGGTCGCCACCTGCGAAATGGAGTTGGGGGCGAAGTTGTGCAGCTCCACGCCGTAGTGGTAGCACAAACCCCTTATGAACTTACTGGTGGGGGCGTTGAATCCCTGTCACACCCAGTTTTAAAGGCAAAACCGAATGCATTGATCACGTGTGCGCCAGGATCAAGTTACACACACTCTTAGACATTATGAATACCAAAATCAGTGCCACACGAATAAAGAGTTATTACAAACCATAGTCTTAAACGAATCTTAAATAAACGAGTTCTCGCAGCGGACAAAATGCCTCCACAAGCAGCTGGCTGAAGACTACGCACACCTAGAACTCCTGGAAATCTCCTGGAATATCTTCAAAGTTCTCCCAGTCTGAGCAGCAATTCCGGGTATTGTAGATGCTAGAGAATAAACAAGCGTGAGCACATATCGCACTCAGCAAGAGAGAACAACATAACATGCAAGGCCATATGGTGGATGGCAAAGGTTTAAGCACTTTAGCATTTTAGTTGGTCCAGTTTTATTAGCAACCTGATTACTAAAAAGTGTAAGTTCATACCAACCCAATTAATAAGATATAAGCATCATAAATAAAGAATACAACAGCAATTAAACATTAGAGTTCCATAATTTAATCATGTGAGTGTCCAGGCCGCTCTTGACCGTGAGCACGGCTAATCGATTAGTTTAACACTCTGCAGAGGTTGTACATCTTTACCCACAAGTAGCGTAAAAGCTCCGAAGAACTTTGGACCCAACCATGCGGTGTTTGCAAGGCACCATATCACACTTCCGAGGTGTGATTGCATAGGGACGCTACATGGCCTTTACAAAGGTTCCCTAGCAAGTTATGACCCACAAGGTCCGGATCAGTTAGCAAGGTATAAAGTCCCCTAGCAGGTCGATACCCCACCATAAAAAGAATAACTCACCCAACCCCCCTGCTAGAGCGAGTCTATACCCCACAATCACGCGATCCCTTGTCCTTATCAGGTAAGACCATCCCAAGCTAAAGTTCCTAATTATTCAGCCAAGACCATTGCCCATTAGTTCTTGTGGTTGTACTGTTTTCCTGGGTGGTTCTCCATGTTCTGATTAACATATTAAAGTGGTCTTGTAAAAGTAAAGATCATAAACGGAACATAGAATAATAAAAGTAACCAAGTTTGATTAATACCTATCCCAGTTGAGCATGCTAAGCAATAGCTACCACAAGATTAATTTGATAAACCCGGTATCAAGGTAAAGGTAGCAAAAGTCTAGGCATGATCCTTAATAGGTTCCCATCAAATTAATGCAAGCGGAAAAGTAAGGACAGTGAATTTAAATGCATGTTATGTAGGACAAGCGGGTATGCATCAAGGAATACTTGCCTTCAACAAAGCCTTGTTGCTCAAACTCTTGCACGACTTGATCTTCAAATCCCTCGAACGAATCGCTCTCTACGGTCCACAATCATCACATACAAGCATACAATAAGAATAATTAAGAAACAGTCACCAAACAGATCAAACAGATCTAAACAGTAGCATAAAACTAATCTACGCTTCGAGACGAACGCGTGGACATAAAGGACGCTAAAATCGGAGCTAAAACGGCTAAGTTATGGCTTAGGGAAGGTGTAGGGACTAATCTGTAAAGATTCGAAAAGGTTTTGGGCTAAAATAAAGAAAAAGGACTAAACTGTAAGAAAATTTCTAAGGTGGGAGGGTATTTTTGTGAAAACCAAAAAGCTCAGGGGTTTTTCTGCAAAACTGCAAGGGCTGGCGGTGGGGTTGACCTAGTTGACCGGCCGGGTTGAATTAGATCCATTGGATCTGGATCTAATGGCTGCGGCTTAAGGCGGGCGGCTGGGTTAGATCTGGCCACTGGATCTCGATCCGGCGGCCGGCGGCGGAGCAAGGCCGGCGGCGAGCGGGCGAGGCGGCGCGCGGGCGGTGGAGCTCGCCGGCGGGACCCTAATCCGGGGCTCCGGGCCACGGTTTGAGGCGCGTGTTTCATCAACGCGGAGCGTGCGAGCAAGCGAAGCCAACAGGGGCGGCGGTCTCGGCGGAGACGCGGCGGCGCGGCTCGACAAGGGCGGCGAAGTCCGATGAGCAATTGCGGGCGGTGCAAAGCACGAGGATGTCCACAAGCCGTGCGGTTAACTTCCTCACCTCCTTGCACGTCTCCGGAGCTGCTTCTCGACGACGAGGCGACAACGGCGGCGAAAACCCGATGGCGGCGGCGCTAGGGTTTCGGCGGCGCACAGCGGGATGGCGGCTAGGGCACGGGATCTCGGGTAGGGCGGTCTAGGGGCGGCAGCGCGCTTTAAATAGCCCGGGAGCCTGGCCTTGGCGTGCGGGTCACGCGGGAAGGGAGCGTGCCGCGCTCGGACTCGGCGGCGGCGGCGGAGTCCGGGGCGGAGCCGACGCGGGGAAGGGGATGACGGTCGGGCCCCCGGTGTCATTGGGGCGCGGCGTGGGAAGCGGGCCGGGCGGCGGACGCGGCTGGCCGGGCCGCGAGCCGGCGGGGGCCGGGCCGGCGCGGCGCGCACAAGGTAGCGGGCTGCGGGGTGCTGGGCCGCGACGCAGTGGCTGGGCTATCAAGGGGGCACCGGCAGACTTCCAGGTGATGGGCCGCAAGCCAACTCGGGCCAGAAGAGAAAGGAGGGCTTAAGGGATAAAAGGAAAGGTTTAGCTAATTTTGAAAAGGGGTTTTAGGAAAAGGATTCAAACAATGGAAATTCAAATTTGAATTTGAATTCCAGCAACCAAAAAATAATGCTCCAACATGAATGCAACAATAAATTCCTATATTTCATTAACTTTATTCTAGAAAAGTTTTAAATGCCTAAAAATAAATAAAGCAACCTTATTTTCCTTAAACAAATAAATGGTTTCTAGCAAATTTTAATAAAGCCAAATTTTTAGTAAAATTAGGGTGTTACAATCTCCGCCCATGAAGGCGAATGAAGATCACTACGTACCCCTCCGGGGGCTACGGCTCCTGATGATGCGCCGGCGGAACGATCCATGCCGGCATGCTCGAGTCGGTGTTGGGCGTCAGCTACCCGCCTTCGACGAGCCCTTAGAGGGTGTGCGCGGTCACATTGGACCGGTACCACAGCGCGACCCTGAGGTACTCAACCATGGTTGGGGCGAAAGTGGAGAACGAGTGTGATGGTGGGGGAGCAAGTGGGCGTGAGCTCAGAGGGCGTGAGGAGGAAGAAGGCGGGCGCGATGCGAGCGACTGGATAATGTAAAAATTCTCCCCTATACTCACTTACCATAAATTTTGTAAAAGGAGGCCAAGCAGATCGAACTGCCTGGGCCGGGGCTGAGGTGAGCGCCCGCAGTTAATGCGATGGACACCGCTTGGGTCCCACTACTCCTGAAATCACCATGCCCGTGCGAGCGCCATCATGATGGCGCGGTAAAAACGCCAACCGCCTCAGACAGAAAGCCTTGAACGGCCCATTTACTCCGCCTAAAAAGGAGCGCGCATCACGCTTGTGCAACACCTCATGGCCCACGACCATGTACGGGAGGTCCGGGTCCACGGCTGACACGAAATGATGTGAGGATTCATCTGTGTTTCAAGTGTTGTTGTGTCAAATCGAGATTGTGTGGGTGTTCAGTCTACCGCTCATGTTCGACACAATCGAAAATCATGCATTGGATGGATGTCCGGGCATTGACAAGGAAGGACGCTTTCAGAGGCGAGAGGCCATGGGGAGAGAGAGCGTCTGTGATCCATGGATTTCCGATTGGGAATCCGTATCCAAGCTCCGTGGCTAGTCTGCGCTCTTTGGATTTTTCAAACTTAGCGAACTGAAACATCTGATCTGAGTAGGTAAAGGAAGGAAAATCAAAATATATCCCGTTAGTAGCGGAGAGCGAGAGCGGAACAAGGGTTTTCATCAAAAGAAATCCGAAGTGGTTTCATTTGATTTATTGTGGATTGGATGATGAAAAACCAGCAAGCAGCAAGTGTAGGCTGTGTTGCCGTAGCGCGCCCTACAGAGTTGTACAAAGTCAGCAACTATTTTGGGGTGCAACCATAGGCAACACAGGACTGATGACAGGGTGGGGCGCGCAGTAAACTGGTTTTCTAAAAAGATTGGAAGATCTGGCCAAAGAAGGTGATTGCCCTGTTCATTATTCCTTCCAAGAAAGAAGGTGAACCCAAAGGTCCAATCAAATGGGGACTCGAGGCCTGATCCCTCGAGGGGACCATGAAGGCCACTCAGGGTCAAGGACAACCACGAAGACGCTTGCTCGAGGTAGCCCTCGAAAGTACTCAACCGATCAAACAAGTCTACCAGCCACCCTCGAGCGACCCTCCGCTTCACTCGAGGGTCGGACGCCACGCGGGTGAACATCCGGCTCGCGGAGGTAGCCCTCGAAAGCACGCAGCTGATCAAACAAGTGCACTGGCCACCCTCGAGCGACCCTCCGCGTCGCTCGAGGGTTGAACGCCACATGGGCGAACTTCCGGCTCGCTCGACGTCCTGGCACCCCTCGAGTAGCTTTCCGCCTCGCTCGAGGGGGTAGCACGCCCCAACGAGTCTTTTATATTTTAAAATGATGCTGCATAATATGATCGAAAATAATACAACTATATATTTATTAAGATAGTGCAAAATCGTACATGGGAGATTGAATGAGTAATAATCAAAATCACGCCTAGAATGATAGTAAAATAAAAAATTGACCTTACGTTCTACATCTTTGATTAGGTGGGGTACAACGTCTAGGTGCCGACTCAAATCGAAACACATAGCAACCAACAAACAGTGGATATACTCGTCTCCATCAAATGGGTCAGCCAGACTGTGAATCTCAAGTATTGCTTCATGAGGCCAAGTTTCCAGTGCACCAGTACCATCAGCAAGCTTTTCCATTTCTTTTTTCAAAGCCTTTTCAACCTCTTCAAGTTGTCTAACTACAGTGAAGTTTGGATCAATAACTCGTAAGCCAAATGTTTGACAGAGGTGTTGAATGGCTCGGTCCATGGATGTAAAGACATATTCAGATCTGTAATGTACGGCGTTGCTTTCAAAACATGTTTCGTCTCCAGAACGCAGGTGTAAAAGATGAACTGCACCAATGTATCCTCCTCCATTAACCTCACAAATCTTGGTGTCATGATATTGAAACCCTACGCTGGATGCCATTTCCTCGAGAATAACTTCAAGCCCGCCTATAATTTTAACATAACCTACCTATAAATATTAATAATATTAGTAATATTAGTAATAATAGCATATAAACACAGCGTAGATATATCTACCATTATTTTTATAGAGAATATATCACATCACGTGTAGAAAATACTGACCTTGAGCAATAATCGGGTATAATCGATGTATGGCCTAGGTAGTTTCAATTTGTACAAGCTTTGTAACACCTGAGTAAATCCATATTGCCACTGCACCTCACCCGTTGATCTTTCACTTATTAGTTGAAGTTGATTAGCACAATCTCTATAAACCTTTGCCATATCAACTTGACCAATATCCTTCGCAGCTTTGTTCTCGATTTCATAAGCTTTGTTTAACAACATGTCAGATGCAAAGCCTATGCCTTCCGTGACCATCAAACACTTGGAAAGTTCCAACCCATGAATGTTTTTGGTCTCAACAAACTGATCCACTAGAATAGCGCACCGAGCTCGAATTTCCAAAGCTTCGGAGCAGTTACAATCTAGAACATTAACATCATGGTCATGCTGAAGCAGCTGCAAAGCATCGAGTGCTGTTCGTTGACAAGCATCGTCTTTGCTAGCTCCCTCGGGCATCACCGTGCGTATGCTAACACGTACCATACCTACCTCCGTGAGCTTTGAAGGTATCTCGAAGGACAACTTGTAATTTAAAAGGGAAGGATGCAATGACAAGTCATCATAAACTGGCTCAGACCCTCCTAATTCCTGTATAACAGATCTGAGAACCTTCGTCGCTTGAATGTGGACATCCCGAAGGTTATCAGACTACACATGTTATTACACATCAAAAAAGGCATATAATACATATAGATATTTTGTTAAAGACACGCAATGATCAGGTTTGTATGCACGAACCTTCATTGCAACATATGCTTGCTTTGAATAATCCATTTACATTTAGCGAAGAACGCTATCTGAAAAATGACAGCAACATTAAAACCGACTATAACTGAATTTTATTTGTAAAAAAATTATTCTTCTCATGTTGTGTGATCATACGTGAAACACACCAGAGGTACAGTGACTAATATAGCATCTCTACTACATCTCAACCCTCCTCATCTGCCTTATTATAGTCGCGTATGTTGAGATAAGTAATACGATGGAATGACACCTCCTTTTTCCATCTGTAACGGTGTCCATGCAAAGTCTCAACCATTTCAGAGGTGGGCACGCTGACGTACATATATTCACCTTTCCTTGCTACAGCGAAATGAAACTCTTGATACCCAAGAATGTATTGTAGAACAAGGAACACAGTGAAGTACCGACTGTACTTAACACGATCAACTCGACACAAAACAACCCTATCTTGAGGACCATGTCGAACACCAAGCATCTCAGCAACCACTCTCGAAGCACACATACGAAAACCACCTGGAGACATTATTTTTTGAAAAATCAACAACAAATGAACCCTATCTATACAAGGGAAATGGATATGACAACATCCAAAAGCAATGCTGTAAGTTTATAATGAAAACAGTCATACATTGGTAGAATGGGAATGAACACTACATTTTCTACTACTGCATTTATCTGTGTACTCACTGTCAAGTAGTGTACCTTCCTGTTTCTTCGATGTTGTCTTCTTTTTGTTGTGTGTCGAGGGGATGAATGAGATGATTGGAAAACTAAACCCATTAGTTGACGTTATATATAGCAATATACATGTATCAATTTATATGGGAAGTACATGAACCTGTATTAGAAAGGAAGTATATATACATACAAAATCAAGCAAAATGTATTTCCTGAAAAATATTCAGGAGGCAAAGGAAAACCACAGGATCGCAGAGACGACATGGTTTCGTGCCTTTCTATATGGAGGAGGCAAAGGAAAGGTAGTTTTCCGTCAAACAAGTTGACAGGCAATCACAATAAACATCGTGTTCCTAAAATAGTGCTAGGTATCGTGATGACAGTCTGCAATACATACCGGTGCGCACTGGAATTTCTATAGACACATGCAATGATATGCTATTTATATAAATAAATTAATTGACATGGTAATAAATAAAATAAAAATAGAATCATGATCCCTGCTTCTAAAAATAGAGCTAGATATCCTTGCTGATATATCAAGTTATATCGGCAATACTTATGCAAATAAATTACATGGAACCACACTAATATCGTGGTGGTTGTAGTGCATGCTTCATGATTGATGATACTGTCTAATGAACCTGATACTTGCAAAACTAACTTGCATTATAAATGAAAACGGATCCCTGTTTACCAAAAATAAAATGGATCACAATTTTAATGTATATATAAATTGTGAATACTCATATGACCTCTTGAACCATCACTATAGCATCGCTGGATGCACATAAGCATCACATATACCAAACAACCATGGCTCCCCCTTCCGCACGAGAGGTTGGTGTGAAATGGTGTCAACTTTGCACGGACCTATGCGGCGCGATCGTCGACCGCATCGACCAGATGGATGTGATGAACTTCTAGGTGACGTGCGAATCATGTCGTGATAGGTGCCTTGAACTCGGCACCAAAATTCTAAAGTCAGGTATGTAACTTTACAATATATTTTATTTTGAAGCCGTCATCTGCACATACCGTTGCCAATCAATGTTTTTATGAGTTTGCATATGTCGCAGTATTTACCACCTTTCAAAATACATGTTTCGTGATCAAATGTAGGAACACCTACGCTACTGACATCTAGGCCAGACAATGATGGTACAAATGTGGAAGAATCCATTGCAGAGGGGGCATTTGGTATGCATTCTTTTGATGATCTGACTGCATTATGCATCGAAAAAGATTCACTGAAACATAGAGTGTGGGAAGATGGCAAGGATGACTGGCTTGTCATATGGGATAACAGGTGCTCCCTGACACTTAATAACCTTGTAACAGGAGATACAGTACCCCTCCCGTCATTACCCATGATGGGCCAATTTGAAACTATAAGCTATAAGCTAAGTACTATGCTATAAGCTAAGTAGTCGTAAACTTCGCCGCATTGTACTATGCCAAACACCTTCAAGAAAAAATGGTTTCCTGGCAATTGCAGTTTTTCACGACGGGTTGATGGCATCGACTTCCAAGGGGGATGTTGGATGGAACACGTTTAGGCACTCAACATTTTGGGAAGGATGCGAGGACTACTATATATCGCCCAACGTTGATGTCATCCTTCACAGGGGAAGGTTAATTTCGGTCGATAACAGTGGGTGCATATATTCCTGGGACATTAAACGGCCAGATGTTGATGCTTTGAGGATGGGTCATCCATATATACATCATAAACGTTTTGAGGAATCCCCAGAGATCACATTCTACTTGGCCAAATCCCCAGCTGATGAGCTTTTGGTGATCTATGTGCATGGTAATGAAAAATGTACTATGATCACTCCTGTCAAGTTGTTCTCCACGAGAATGGTAATCGCAGAAGGTACTATGCACCCCCTAGCTCCCGGAGAGTCCTGGTCATTGTGCATGATAATTTTTATAACATCCATGCAATGACAGTCTACAAATTTGACGATGCAAAACTATCATGGGAGTGCATCCATACATTTGGTTGTAAACACTCCATCTTTGTTGGGCTGAACTATCCATTCCACATGGAAAGTGAGTGGGTCGAGACAAACAGTGTATGTGTAGCTGATTTGGACGATACATATTATATTCTCCACGGAGCCTGGAAAGGAGCAAAGCATGTAGTTGATCGATCTCCCCATTAAAAAGGACGCTCGTTGCTGAATAAGCATTCTATGAGAACATCGATGTGGTTCCGCCCAACACGACCGTCCAGAGCAGAGAAGCTACTCTAATTTATTATCACTTCAGTTTGGAATATAATGAAGTGTTTATTCTTCGAGAAATTTAAGTATTATACAAGTCTTTTGGAAGTCCTATTTTTTATGATATTGTTTTCTTTCATAATTTTTCTTTTAAATAATGTATAATGTATAATACGTCTATTTTAAATGTTTAATTAGGTTCTTTCTCCTTGTTATTTTACTACTATTGGAATCAAATGATTGGAGTGCGTTAATTTTACACCTAGTGCAATAGCCCATTTTCATTACAAAGGCAACTGGAATAAATTATGTTTTACCTCTTCTTTCAATATCGCTCAAACCAAGCAACATTTCCATCAAATTAGGGCTCGTAATCATATTGTTATTTACAAGACTGGGCTTGCGACGTTCACCTTCGTCCACATGGAAGGAAAGTCTGAAAACTGAGGAAATCAATAACGGCAGTTGAACGCACCACGTGTTAGCCTAAAAATTGTTGTGCGCTCGAATAAAAGGACAGTTGGCTATGTTGACAAATTAAGCTACCAAAAATGAGAATATCAACCATCAATCATTCTCAATTACAAAAAAGATAGAAATAACATGTCATTATTCAAACATTCGTGTGATGCTATAGCATTGAACTCGCGATAGAAAAGTTTACATTATTCCAAATACATTAAGATTGCAAATTTGAGTGATGCCAGCGTGATATCACATTATTTAAATTAAATTAAAGTATGGTAGATACGGTTTTCAATCAACAATGCCACATGTACACTGAATTTCGTCTCCGTCAAAGTCCATGTTCATGCCTGCGTCCGCGCGATTGCCATTAACCATGCGATCGTATGCATCCGCCATAGAAAGGTTGTCCTGTACAGCACGTGAACATTTTTGTAGAATCTTAACACCGTAACAACATTTTTCAACCGCTATTTTAATATCATCACGAGTCACTGTCAAACGTCTCAGCCCATCTCTGATATCTATAAGGACATGAAATCTAACTATATCAATAAACCAATTTTTCGATGGTCAATGGATAATAAAAAAGTTTGTAACCTTGAAGCGGTGATCGCCATGGGCATCTTTCATTGTCAAAGAAAATGATGGAACTATGTGGCGAAGTTTCCAACGAACCTAAATATTTAAATTAGTATATTAGTAATGACAAAAAATGTTTCAAACCTACTACAATAGAATTTTTGAATTAAATAATGAAGCCACACCTCTGTCACGATTGACAAGAACCTCAGTAGCCATCATGAACTTATTACGCAAGTCCGCTTCTGCAAATACTGCACTATGACCCTGTCCGTAGGTGGTCAAAACTCGTAAGAATGCGACGCGGTCACTGCACATGACAAAAAAATAATCATAAGTGTTGACACTCAAATCAACCATTGGCGAAAAACATAATGAATAGACATAGTTTCACGACTGACCTAGTGTCCACCAAGCAAATTTCACGAGTACCAAATGGACTGTACTGTTCTCGATCCCAAGGACCAACTGAAGCTGTTTTTGATTGGTCCGGAGACATTTTTATAAAGTTATACTTTACTTTTATGGAATGAAATGATACACTAACCGTATAAATAAATCATAAGGGAATCGCTATAATCCTAATTTCCTAAAATAGTGCTAAATATCTTGATGGCGCATGGAGCAAATGGATTAATTTGATTCCCTCTCAGTATACCGAGTTTTAATTTACATGGAATGTTATATTACGAATCAAAAAAATTGTCATGGAACCACACTAATCTCTGTTTACCTAAAACACTTTTAGATATAATGATGGCTATAGTGCATACAATTGAGAAAGAAGGTGTAATTTTATGGAAATTGATAATATGGTATAATGAAGTTGATACTTGCAAAATAACTTTCACAGTAAATGAAAATGAATCAATATTTTCGAAAAATGAAGTGGACCATAACATTCAGTGTATAAATCGATGTGGTGTAAACTATGCACACACTACCAAACAACCATGGCTCCCCCTTCCGCACAAGATGTTGGTGTGCAATGGTGTCAGCTCTCCACGGACCTATGCGACACAATCGTCGACCGCATCGACCAGATGGATGTGATGAACTTCTGGGCGACGTGCGAATCAAGGCGTGATGCGTGCCAAGAAATCGACACCAAAATTCTGAAGTCAGGTATCTAACTTAAATTTACAATATATTTTATTTTCAATTCGTCATCTGCGCAAATTATGTCCAATGAATGTTTCATGTGTTTACACATGTCGCATTATTTTCGCATTTGAACATTCTTGTTTCGTCACAAAATGTAGGAACACCTATACTTCTAACATGTATGCCAGACAATAATGGTACAAATGTGGAAGAATCCCTTGCAGTGGGGACGTTTGGTATACATCCATTTGATGATCTGTCTGCATTCTGCATCGAAAAAGAGTCATTGAAACATAAGATGTGGGTAGGTGGCAAGGATGACTGGCTTATCATCTCGGACAATAGGTGCTCCCTTACCCTTAATAATATTATAACAAGAGACAAAGTACACCTTCCCTCATTAACAACGATGGGCCAATTTCAAATCAGCACATTGTATGATTTAAAGATTGTTAATGAGGTATGTAGTCGTAGACTCAGGCGCATTGTACTATGCCAGACGCCTTCAAGCATAAAGAGTTACATGGTAATTGCACTGTCTGATGATGGATTGATAGCTTTAACTTCCAAGGGGGATGTTGGATGGAAAACGCTTAGGCACCCGACGTTTTGGGTCGGATGCCTGGAGTACTATGCATTAACCTTCGTTGATGTTGTTCTTCATAGAGGAAGGTTGGTTGCTGTCGAAGAGTATGGTTGCATGTATTCATGGGACATTGACCGTCCACAGGAATACCCTTTGAAACTGACTAGTCCAAATCTACATTACTTTGAGGAATGCCCAGAGCTCACATTCTACCTGGCCAAGTCCCCAGATGATGAGCTTTTGGTGATGTGTGTGCATGGTAATAACGCAAGGTACTTTGAACCATCATGGCAGTTCTTATTGATGAACATGATCGATTTTATAACATAGATGCAATGATAGTCTACAAGTATGATGATGCAAAAGGAACATGGCAGCGCATCCATACAATTGGTGGTAAACACTCCATATTCGTTAGACTAAACTACCCATTCTACATGGATAGTGACTGGATCAAGCCAAACAGTGTGTGTGTAACTGATTTGGCTGAAAATGATGTCGTTATATTGTCCATGGAACCAGGAAAGGAAAAGAGCATGCAGTTGATCGATCTCCACACGAGAGGTGCGGCTCGTATGTTGGACAGGCATTCCATGAGAACACCAATGTGGTTTCGCCCAACACGACTGTCGAGAGCAAATAAGCTTCTCTAGTTTACCATTTTTTGTTGTTTCCTTGCATCTAGTGTCATGTTTCTAGGCGCTATTAGTAGGGTCACTTCAGATTGGATTGAAATAAAGAGTTTTTTGCTTTATTTCTTAATTTCTTTTTACTCGAGACATTGTTCTCTCTTTTTCATAAACATAATTGGAATCACCTCAGTTGGAATGTATTCATGAGTTTAGCTATTTCATTTAAAAAATCAGAAAATATTTATATGAATAAGTTATGTTTCATCAGTTGTAACACATTCATAAGAATACTTGCAATAATAGCTTCAATCTCACAATTGCACTAATTTCTCGATAACAAAATAAAAAACTGCGACATTTTAATGTATCTTATAAATCTGAAATATACAAAAAGAAGTGGCTGCGTACGATCTGCTTGCCGCTGACGATGTGGGCGACGCATGATCGTCTGTGGCACTTCATAGATGAGCGTGAGTCCACCCCTTCCGCACTTGCGATCGATGTCACGACACATTCGCCAACGGATGGGAGGCAGGCGAAGGAGGGGGCGAGGCAGGAAGCTGGTGGCTTTGAAGGTGTATATGTGCTGGATCTAAGTCTCTCAGAGACAAGCAAATCATGCGGTTATCCATTCAAATACCAAGAAACCACCATGGCAGGCAACAAGAAAACAAAGTAGGCAATAAAACATGAGTGGGTCACTACATAGGGGGACGCAGCCAGCACTCAAGGTTTAGCGAGCCTAATACAAGCGGCTCTGTGCAGGTGTAGGAGAAATGCTTAGCTTTGACACGCCAAGGTGGTGACTTACGGCATCCGCAGCAAAAGAGGGGAGCAATGTTTAGCTTGGACACGCCCAAGCAGTGACTAACAGCATCGACAACAAAACAGGGGAGCATGGAGCTGAGCTGCGATAACATGAAACATCAATCCAAGGTAGCCAGGTTTGGAGTGGGGATGAGGATCATGGCATCGAGGTTGTCCTCAGGAACGTTGCAGGCACGCTCATCCTGCAGAAAATCGTTAATGTCCTCATGGCAAAGGAGATCGATGGCGGGCTCTTGAGGTGGCGACGCAGCCGGCGGCGGGGACGGCGGGAGAGGGATGACGACGCTGGTGACCACGTGCTCCGCATCATTGTTGACCACAGTGAGTTTCAGCGAGTTGCATGGTAGGACGCTGAAGTCGAGGTCGAGGGAGCCGCAGCTCAACAAGCTCTCAGGCGAGATTGTGGCAATAGGCGCGGCCAGGAGCACCGGGTCCTCCAAAGCAGAGTTCAGCGGCGTAGGATCCTCAAGAACGCCAGGGAGCACAGGCTCGACCATAGCAGCAGGACTCGATGGCGCGACACAAGCAGGGTCCCCCATTCCAGGCACAAGCTGGACGCCCACACCACATAACCCGCACGGAAGCGGTGCGCCGTCGCACAGGAGCGCCGCATCCTTGAGCGGTAGACGGCGGCAGAGCTGAGTCATCGCCATAACAGATGGGATCCACAGAGAAGCTCATGCAGTTGCCGGCGCCAATAGTGTAGACCTGATGGAGAAAACCAATGGAGGCGGAGCAGAGGTTAACCACAAGCATACACTGGTCACCGCGGATGCCGGACGCGCTGGCTGGAGCGGCACATGGTACACACCAACATAGTTGCTGGGACCAGTGACGCGGATCTCGTAGAAGGACCCGACGCACAGGGTGATGTCCACCGTGTCCGGGTTGACAAGGAGAGGGCGCGCCTCCATCGAGGGGATGATGGTGGAGCCCCAGAGGCGTCCCATAGGCACAGGCAGGATGTCACGGACGGACATGTGCTCCGAAGCGCTCGGACCGGCTAAATCTCAGGGTGGACCAGATGCACCCAGGCCGCCAGGTTGTGCGAGGGCAGGGCCATCCGCTGCACCCGTGGTGGGCGCAGGGGGCGCGCCATGGGGGCCTGGCGCGTTGCCAAGGCCGAGCACTCTGCCCAACTGTGCAGCGTTCCCTGGGTCAGGGGAGCATGGTCCAGAGTCGTCTGAGTCCGAATCCTCATCCAATGCCCCAATGTCCGTGATGGAGACGCGAGCATATGCGCCAACCCCGGAATGGTTTTTGAAGTACTCCTCAAGCGAGATGTCGGTGGCGTCCTCGGGCTTCACCTGCATCAGGACGACGGAGAAGTCGACACCCTGAAGGCAGATGTGGTCGACGCTGTGCGGATTGGTGAAGGGGTCGACAGCATAGAACATGCGTTCCCGGTTCCAATGTTCGAGGGGGTAGTTGCGGATGGCAATGGAGACGATCTCCTCATGCTCAAAGTGGAACCGGTTCGGCGTGTCCTCTTGGCGTTCCAGGACAATGGTTTGATGCTGTCCCATGAACGAAGGAGCGTTGATGGTGCCCTCGCGAAGAGCATTGGCGTCGAACATGAGGAGCATCGCGCCATAGGACGAGGGAGCAAGGGTGACATGAGCATTTTGCGCGATGAGAGCAGCGCGGATGTTGTCGGTGGGTGCATTGTGCTGCCGAGTGATGGTGGCGTACGCGAGATGATTGAAGTGCGACACATTGATGAACAACATGTAGACATCAATGGGTTGGGGGCGCACCGGCTCCTCATGATCCTCGATGTTGGAAGCTCCTCAAGCTCCTCCATCGCTGAGTCGGAGGAGGAGGTGGCCTCAGAGCGACGCCCCGTATGCGGAGGCGAGGACGAGGCGGGGAGCCCGTCGAAGGGAATCCTGGGCATGCTGGTAGGGCGACGGCGAGGGTTGGCGCGGCACTAGCGCTCAAAGTGGTCGAACACAACAACAGCGGCGCATACGCCATGGAGCAACATGAGTGTTCTTGGATTGAGCTTCCAAGCGAAGCTGCGGCGCCCGTAAGAGGGGGGAAAAGAAGGGAAGAGGCAGGATCCACCTGCACCCATCGCAAGGGCCGGAAGCGCCAGGTGTCCGGATGAGTGGCTGGGGGCCGCCCGCCTGGGCAGGTGGTGTGCACCGGGAGCACACGAACACCCGTCCAAGGGAACCATGCAGGACTGTGCCGATGTGACGTAGCCTGCCACCCTGCAGCCGACGCGCCTCGGGGACTGGAGGCGTCGCCTCGGTGGTTCCGGTAGCTGGGCCGGTCTCCAAGCAAAACTGGGTCGGTCGCCCCATAGCTCGAAGACGGCGCTGGCGACGCGATCCCCGTTTATAAATTCAAATTCGGTTACGTGATGATCATGGTTACGTGACAATTCAAATTGAATGTAACACATAAAAACAGGGATTCTAAAGTAATTCATGAAACCACAAATTGCTTTCTATCCTTTTGCTGCACATCTAACAGTTTTCCGTAACATTTAATAAAAACATGGCACTCCCCAGATTTTTAATTTATTGACAAAAGGGTACGTATGGAGATCCTAAAATAATGCACCAAATCTTAAATTAATCTATTTATTTTAAATTAAGGTTGGTAGCACACAATCTGTGTTGTATTCAACTCCTAAGTTCCATGAATCGATGCCCATTAGACGTTATAGAAACAATATATATTATGTTATGCACAATTTTTATTTGCGACTTTTAGTGCATACGCTATCCTGTTTTCCTCATGCTCTTCGGGTCGAGGGAGACCCTCAAGCGAGGCGTAGACCCGCTGGGGGTGCGCTGGCCCCTCGAGCGAGGCGGATAGTTATTCGAGGGGTGCCAGGCCCTCGAGCGAGGCGGATAGTTATTCGAGGGGTGCTTTGCTCGAGGGTGGCTCGTGCACTTGTTTGATGGGCCGCGGACGCCGTTGGGTTGCATCAGATCGTGGGCTTTGGATGAGAACTGGGTTCTGTCCACATCTGAAGCCCACGACTATAGGCACCACATTTTGGATGCATTAATTCATAGCACTTAATTTGCATCATTTTTACTAACAATATTTTTCATTGCTCGCCCCTCAGGCCTGCCTTACAAGAAATCTCAATTTGTAGGGGATATTATCCACACACTCATTCATCCTGTGTTTAAGCAAATCAATCAAGAACCACCTTCTGAGTGTACCTGAATCCTGCAGTTTAATGGTGTGCAGTCGTGAATATTTTCGAAAAAAATCTATACAAGTGATACAGTGAGATAGGGTTTGTAAGACACGCATCTCGTAGTTGAGCACATATGTGTTCCCAATCCCACAAGTCCATGTAGTTGATGATTGCGTAACCTGACATGTTCCTGTATAGACAATATGTAGACACGTCAATGTGTCAAATTAAAGCATGGTTAATTACGTGAGCAAAGTAGAATTACCTGTCCCTAGTTTTCATCAAACATGGTGCTAAGCTGCGTATCCAGTCATATACGTCATCATTCCATTTTGGGTTCACCTCTTCCATAACAAGGTCAAGCACTTTTCCAATTCTCTGTATGTGACCCAGATAATAAGAGGTCGAGTCATCACCTGGTAATCGCCTGTGATCCTGCATTGTATCAAATATACGTATTATCCTATGACCCACGTGAAAGGAGAACATCATGTATGTTCCCAAGCACCGAAATGGTATCATAATCTATGAGCACCAGGAGTATGAAGTCAGATCACATCTGAAGTATAACTGATTCTTGTAAATAAAGTATAGTTCAGTTGAGTAAAGATATGTCTTACCTCATTGCATTTAGATAATGGCACACCAACGTTAGGCCACCCTTCAAACATTTCTTTCAGCTTCTTACGATCTGGGACAACACGATGCGTGTAGTAACATCTGTAGTTACAGTTCGCCTGAATAGCCAACGAAAAGATGATATGGCATCGGTTCTCTAAAGAACATGGACTCATCATCTGCAATCATTCGAACTGCATGATGAAGCAATCCACATCCATTGGTTTGCTCGTATCAAGTATTTCCTGAATTTGTTTCAGTGTGATACGTATAGGATATGGCTTGGAACTTTGCACCCACACTTTGCTGAGAATAATATATATTATTCAACTTAATACACTGTGATTTACATGTTAATCAACATAAATAAAATGTAGAGAAACATTTACCTCAAGTAATCTTCCCTCTTAATTAATATAATGCTCTGGCAAATTCCGTAAGAAAGATCCACTTTATTCATTGAACTTATACCAGAAAGCATTTCAGACAATATCCGTATAGAGGGACGTATGGTTCTAGAGTTACTTTGTTCAGGATCTTCTACAATGCCACTTCCTTCAATCGAAAGTGACAAGTTGGAGGGATCATCCAGAATAACACTGTTCAATGGCGAATGCAGGATAATATCTGCTAGTTTGAACCTAAAAAAAGTCATGTACTCCTACAAAAAGAATATACGTTGAAATCCAACTTTCTCACACCTAATTGTAAATTAATTAGACCGATGATTACCTGCGTTACTTCGTCTATTAGTTGGTCTCCCATCCAATACTCCATGAAATTAAGCATGAAAAGTCCGCATGATACTCTATTTGGGAAATTTGAGGATGTAT
Source organism: Cenchrus americanus (assembly GCA_947561735.1). Classification (NCBI taxonomy): domain Eukaryota; kingdom Viridiplantae; phylum Streptophyta; class Magnoliopsida; order Poales; family Poaceae; genus Cenchrus; species Cenchrus americanus. The sequence continues at coordinate 203,934,566 of OX387240.1, forward strand.
AAATATTTTAATTTCGAATTTGGTTCAAATAAAAAATTATCCATATATAAGCAATAATAAATCAAAAATAAATGTATGCACTTGTACCCATCTGACTGCATCCGGTTTTTGAAGACTTCATTTGGAGGCCAAGAGTGTACGTCAAGGTCTGGCCATTTCATACATTCAGTTTGTATGAACTCTTTTACTATATTAATTTGAAACGCTATACCATTAAGCTGATGGAATTCAATATACAAATACACCACAATGAGATTAAAAAAAGGAATGTGTTTGGCAAGACAAAAGGAAAACTTGTATTTTTTTGCAAACAAAAACTCACTATGTCATTAGCCATCTAACGGTCAAATGAATCTCCAATGGAATCCAGAAACTGAATTTCACGCCAAGAAGCATTAATGACCATAAGGTACCAATGACAGTCTTTAATGTTAACAGGAATGAATACCTGCACATTCAAAAAAATCATATTAGGTGCTCAATATATACTTGATATTTTTTTGTAATAAAAATCACACTTACAAGGTCATGCTCTATATATTTGCTGAGTCTTTCAACCACAGGATCATTATTTCTATCTGCTTCGCTATGGTTATCCTTATATTGGCCGTATTTGAGGTGCAGCTCTGAATTGAAGGAGGTTTCCAAATATACGTCGCGACCATCCCTGTTTTGAGGTTTTTTTGAGCCTCTATGCAATTTAGGTAAACGTCCGCGACCTTCATTAACACACATACAAGACATTTATAATTTTCATCGATACATAAATAAAAAAAAGTAAATTCTGTATATAACTTACATCCGACTCAACAAATGCTTCCGGATCTAAAAGACATCCAAAATGTTTCCTGGTAGCATAGGAGTCATTGACCCTGGCAACTTTTGTCTTCCCATCGAATAACATTATTGAATCAATTATTATCATATCATGAATGTCACATTGATAATCTTTAAACAAACATGAAAATATGTATTAGCATTTAGGATAATGGAAAATAAATATTAAGGGGGACAAATATGGTACCTTGAACATCGATTTGCTCTACATGTGCTTTTTTGGGCTTGTTATGATTGTGGCGTTTCTCCTCAACGCGTGTCATAACATCGAGATCAGTTTTTTCCTCACGAAATCTTTAGTTGAATCCAATTTAGTGTTAATCAAACAACTCTCGCTGGTCCCAATAAGAGATACTCGATGGGAAACCTCTTCATTGTTACTCAGAACATTTTCCGTTATGTCCATGCTTGTTGATCCTCCATCAGAGAATGGTGAAGTAATGAGCGCTGAATCATTAACTACATCAGATAATACCTTACCATCAACGATTGATGCATGCTTATCTACTCCTGGAGTATCAGTCTCCATGCTATTGTTAGTCAGATCCATCGAATCATCGACGGTTCCAAGGTTACCCGTGGACGCAGTTTCATCAGTTATATCCGCCATGGATTCCTCTTGAGTATCAGTGGCCATAGCATTGACACTCGGTTCCATCGAAACATCGACGGTTCCGACATCGTCGCCGGTAATACAGCTTCATCTTCTTCGACAAAAGCCATGGGCACAACCAGATCTAACATGCATGGGTTCAAGAAAGCATTAACTGATAATAATCAAGTCAAGAACAAATAACAAATGTGTTGTAGTATATATATAATATAAGCGTGATTGTGTGTATACATATAGATACTACTTTATCTTATATTATATATGCGTGATGTCGTGACACATTTTTTCTCGTGCAGCTACTGCAGCCTTAACAACATCACGCATAGTACAATCATTTCGCAAACCATTCCTAACTACTGCACAATCAGAATATGAACGATGTAACCAGAGTGCACATAATAATGGAATAAAATAATTATAAAATCACATGAACAAATGTTGCCACTAAAAATATTATAAATCACCTTCAAGGTTAGTTAGCCATGGATACCATCCGCTTTGAAAGAATGTAATAGACACATCGTATGAATCCTCTAGGCAATCTGGATAATGGAATAAAACAAAAGTATTCATTAAAATTTATACAAGACATGTTTTGGAACGAAAATCCAATGATATTGATATGGTACTCACATCTATCATGATTAACAATGACATTTGTGGCAATGATAAAATCATTACGCATATGGGGTTGCGTGAATAAACTGCCATATTTTGTGTATTCGTCAGTGAGGACACAAAGAAATGCTTTGCCGCTACAAGCAAAAAATGTGTCACGACAATATTGCATGTTACATTATATAACATATATGCATAAAAAGTATGAACAATATGAATCAATACTAACCTCGTATCCTTCAAACAAATTTCCCGTGTGTAGAACGGCTTGAAACCCTTTAATTCAGTTGGGCCAACAGACGCTACAACAACAATGACGCAAACTTGGGTACCATGAGGCTGTGCAAGAGCAGCTTCTAGCGTAAGGAAAACTCCGGATTAGATCATTGTTGAAAAGGCCACACAGGAGTGCTCAACCTACGCGTGTTAAATAGGGCATCAATTATGTCTATGGAAATAAAATAATTTCATTAATTTGTTACTACTTTATATTTTCTTACTTGCCTTATGATGGTTGTCGTCATCATTATAAGTATGGTATGATACCCATAACTATAGATTTGATGCGTCCGCGATAAGAGGATCCTAGAAATACTTTTATTGCCTTAAGTGTCGCTCAAGTAATTAATTATGAATCTTTTCTTTGTTGATATAATAATAATATATAACATTACACTTTCCATGATACGTAGAATCAACATCACCATGCCGTTACATGCGGGTGAATCATTAGCATACGAGGAAACTACTTGTTTTTCCATCAACCGTCATACATCAATTATACAAACCAAGGTAGTGAATACGATGAAACTCAACAACTATATTACGACAATAACAAGTTTTCCCTATGACCTTCGAGCAGTCCTCTTGTTGCCCAATTGCAAGAAATACAAGAGGACGGTTGTTGTCGACTCCAACCAGGAATTCGTCGGTGCCAAGTATTTGCTTTACAAGGCCGTTAACAACTTGAACGGCATCTGACAGCATCACATTGATCACAGGGCACCAGAACACACGGTTCTGGACCCAAGAAGAAACATGAAGTGAACCCAGAAGGTTCATGCATATACTTATGCACCATCCGTTACGGAACGGTGAAAATAGTCTTTGAATATACGTGCCTTGTCATTGATAAGATCATCAATATGCAAGGAAGCCCTAGCAACTTAACTCCAATATAAAGTGAATACAATCGTGTTAGAACAAAGTGGCATGGTAATAATCGAAACAAAAACTTTGTAAATATTTGTAGATAAAATGTACCTTCGATGCATGAGAATTTTGAGCCAGCTCCCAGCCTTACGATAGTTATTGATGTACCGTGGTGCGCATCTAAGCAACCTAAATATGAAAAGAAGGCACACGAAGGTGTAGAACGATATTTGTGTATTACGAGAAAACAATATCAATATATAGAAAGTTTAGTATATTTTACTTGAGACATGATTCACGCTAACACGTGTGGCAATAAGCATGCTTCTATTGACGCATGCATCTAACAAAATACGGAAAGTGACCTCGCTTGGATCTGTTAGAAGTCGTAGAAACACAACACATCTACCCAAAGCATTCTTTAGTGTCACACAAAGCTAGATAAAACAATTTATGAATATCAATCTAATAATGATGTTTTAACATACCGGTTGTCTCTTATGGCGACCTCCCTGATAACATAGTACCCAACGTGTTGGTAAATCATACCAACATGGCAAATAATACCCAAGGTATCCACAAGAGAACCATGAGAACTTTTCATTGAATCACCCAAGGACAAGAAAGATGCGAACGAAATCATCATGTTGTATGAATGAAGTTTTGTTTTTATTAACTAACATGAACGGAGTATTGTACTATATTAATATAGGAGACGTGAGGTTTCCAGTTAGAAAAATAACTAAAGTTTGGCAATAAATAATCTGGACATAGCACAATACCTTTCTAACGAACTAATTAATGAAACACATACTATACGATATATGTCATGCTATATTTATCGGAAAGGATATTTCTAAACCCAAAATGATTGCACAACCAAAGAAATTGCATCACAACCCATAAGTTAAATTAGGAAATTGAAATAGATGTGCAGGGAATATCGAACTGGCACCATATCAGAAACTAATCAATGAAAGATATCAATATATTCATACACCCGCTGGGACCTTGACCATGACATTGCCGCCCGGGCGCCTCTACACAAGACTCGAGATACATTATCTGCCATGCAAACACGTGTGTAAAAGCTTCGTATGCTACAAAGGGCTTTGGCCCGTGGCCAATTACAAGATGCTAACATATTAAAAGTCCTGATGTACCTTACGTAATGACTATGACGCAACCTAGACTGATGAAGCGTGTCGCAAGCATTCTTCTAGCTTCAGGACGTACTTGGGGACGTCCACCGCCGCCGAGGTTGACGCTGCCACGCAGCCACCTCTACTCTAGCTCTAGAAGGTTTCCCGTGGTACCCTCACTTACACTCGGGTTCCCCCACAAGATTCCAAATCGAGCCAGCGCCACCCCGGGCCTTCTCCGGTGCAGCATGGAGATTTCCAACATGGCCGCATACCTCCACTCACAAGGTCTGTCATGCCATGTGTTAACACCAAAAATTGGTACAGGAAAGGGACTGACTTGTGGGCCGAGTTTGGTAACGAAATACCATTCGGCAGGAAAAATCTCCTCAGAGGATTCGGTAAAGATGCTTGCGGTCGGCAATACACCATCATTCGGCAAAAGGACTGTTTGCGCTTGTAAAAGGTAGTTTTCGAGAATGCGTGATGACGTGGCCCGGATATAAGGAAAGGACGGGTTGATGGTGAGTACAAGATGGACGTTGGCACCGGAGCGTTAATTTAGGTATTAAATGTTGTGCTCGTAGTCGACCAGGAGTCGTGTTAGGACAAGGGTATAAATATAAACCCTTGATGTCTTTAATAGGGACCAAACATCTACACAACAAAACCGGCCCCGTGCCAAACATCGAGTCCTTTAGTCGAGTCGTCGAGTTCTTCGAGAGGAGCCATCGATCCGTCAACCTCCATAAGTACCGGCAACCTTGTATCATGTCTAGTATCATGCAGTGGATTTAGACCGTGATGCAAGTAGTCTCGTTACCTTGCTTAGTATCATGCAGTGGATTTAAGCTTGGTTCAAGAAGCTTTCCTGTTGGATCATGAGCCATGCGGTAGGCTAAGATCTAGCTCGAAGCTAGTTATCGGCTCTATTAGATTTGGCAAGATCTAATAGATTTAATAAGTTACCATGTGCTGCTTTGAGTTTCGCTTTCTGTTTAAATTCATGTAACACTCTTTTGCCCAATCTAGATCGATTGGTTTCGGCTTTACCTCTTTGAGATCCATGTGATGTGCTTTCAAGTCTTTGTTTATTATAAAGGATCAAGTGCTCTCAATAGCCGAATTTAGATCAATCTAGATTGTCACGTGTTGCGGGTTCAAGCTTTGACTTTTCAAATGTTTGTTCCTTCTCTACGGAACCGGATCGAGGTTTGTACAATTTGTATTCGGCAATTCTACCATGAGTGAAACGTGTTCATAAGTTTGTTTTAAATAACGTGTGCTTTTAGCCTTCCATATTTAGATTGTATCATGCAGTGGATTAATCTCTTTGTGGTTGGTGGCATGATTTCAAAAAAGTTGTATCATGCGGTGGATTAACTTGTTTGATGTCACGCTTGACAGGTTTGAAAGTGCCTAGACATGCGGTAGACTAGTGCTTTTGGCCTATGCATGCTTGTTTACTTCATATTTATAATCATGCTTTTACCTTATTTGTTTTAATTGTTATTTATCCTCAAAATTCAGTCATGACCACGTGTGAACAATACTATCTAAACAAAGATCGATATTTTGTCATGCTTACGTCATGCATTCGGCTATATCCTGATTTCATGTTTTAAAGCTCCCGAATGATGTCTAAACTGTTGACAGATAGCTTGTTGTAGCTATATGTCATTTTAATTGGCTTTCTAGACGTAAATACGGAACTGTCTGGTACCACCCGGTAAGTTCCAGGTTTTATCTAACTATTTTTCATCCTTTGTCAGTTTCAGGAAAATTGACTGGCATGCTTTGGATCCGGCACATGTGTTAAGCCAGCTTCGTTCGGCTTGCTATGTGCTTGGCGCGGGTTCCTGATTTTGCGTCAACACACTTTTTGGCACGCCCAGTGGGACCATTCTAGCTGATTCAAGATGCCTGGCATTCATGACGTCATGGATGTCACCATGGATGACCTGTCTCCGGAGCAGTGGATACAGTTGAAAGATGCCATTGACCAGTTTCAACAAAAGTGTTTAATGTCATTTGGCAAGAATAGAAGTGGTGTACCATATCTCAAATCAGACATGCCAAGGGTTGTACTACCAGGGGAGCCTGACACCACGACTGCTGATGAGAAACAGGAGACTATGAATGCTTTTCAGCAAATTATGGAAAGCATAATGGTCAAACATCATACTGCTTTCTTGACTATGTTCAAGCAGATGATGGTTGGAGTCTTTGGCCCAGGAATGGAGAGGACACTCAGTCGAGTATCGCCTCAAACATCTACTGTAGAGGTTGGAGAAACTAGTGCTGCTGAACCAGCTCGAGATGCGAGTGCTCAGCCGCCTTTGCAAAGTATGGGAGGCCAACCAATCCAACCACCTCCGCAAAGCGTGGGGAGTCAACCGATCCACCCACCTCTACAAAGTACTGGAGGTCGCCTAGTCCAACAGTTGAACCCTTATCAGGTGTCGGTGCGGAATGTGGTCCCGACACTAACAAGTAATAAGCGCCAAGGTCTATCCCTCAATGGTCGATGCTAAGCAATAAAAGACACAGAGTTTATCCTGGTTCCGGCCGAGGGGCCGTACGTCCAGCAGTGGTGTGCTCAAGGCACTATATTGCTCAGCACCGGAGGTGCCTGTAGTGGGGCTGCTACAAGCAAGGCGGGAGAGGAAGCGTGGCTTCCAAGTCCCTAGTGTAGTGGCTGAAGATGTTGTGGGGGAATTGAAGAACAAGTGCGCGATGTGTTGCGTCCTAGCTTGTCTGTCTCGTGTTGTGTTGTTCCGTGTCTGTGTGTCTGCGTGTCCCCTGCGGCGGGGGAGTTCGTCTTCCTTTTATAGGCCAAGGAGAGAGCGAATCACATGTATGCCGCGCTATTTAGCTACGTGGGGAAACGTGGTGTGCTATGCTGTAGAGTAGGCGGCCGCCTGGACGGTCCTTGCCGCGATCCGGCCATCATGGCGTATCTTGTACCCGAACAGTAACAGCTTCGAGGGTGGGAGTGCAGCGGACGGCCGTGATGTCTTTAGACAGGCTCGAGGGGGTTGCTGACGTCGGTCCGTACGTGCACAATGGCAGGTAAGGCATCGTCCCGTCCCGCACGCTCCACAGCGTAGGAGCTGTTGCCACAGTGCCCGGCGTGGGTTTGTACGCGCGGGAGCGGCCACCATGCCGTTAACAGTGGCAGGGATGGCGCCCCGCCGACCTAACGCCTCCACGAAATCCTGCAAGGTCACAAGAAAGCAAATCGAGGGTGTGGCCGGCCCCCCTTTGAGGGCTCGGCGCGTTAGCCGTACCGGAGTAGGCGGCACGGCGTCACGGGACTGGCACCGGCCACGCCGCACAGTCCCCGCGCGTGGCGGGGATGGGTTCCCTCCCCGGGGAGTTGGTGCGACGGTGCGGGCGCGAGCCCCGTGCGCATGATGGCGCCGCCCCGCCGTTGTCGGGGCATTTAATGCCCGTGTGCGGGAACGGGCGTGCGCGTGCGGGCGCCCTCGAGAGAGGCGGAGCCCGCTCGAGGGCGGAGCGGTCCCTCGAGCGAGGCGGGCCTCGCTCGAGGTAGCGCACCCCCTCGAACGGGGCGGAGCCCGCCCGAGGGAGGCGTGCACCCTCGAGCGAGGTGAAGCCTGCTCGAGGGGATCTTTGAGTGGGCCGCCTTGGTGGGCCGTTTAGGGCCATCGCGGCATGGGCCAAGCTCCACGTGCTTAAGCGAGGCACGTTTGTCTTTAGCTTGTTGCGGGTTTTAAGTGGGGATTCCCCAGCTTGTTTAAGGGGACCCCTAGGGTCGTCCCCGACGCAGCCCCCGAGCATCTGTGGGTTTGCCATTGAGGATCCCGCAGATGCATGAGCCTACCGATAGGACGCTCTTCCCTCCTGGTCTTGCGAACGCTTTCTGTGGGGCCGCGTCAGCGGACCCGCGGGTCCAGCCCCCGAAGCCCTGCAGGAGCACGGGTGCTTCTGCAGGGGTTGACCGCGAGACTTGGTCAGAGGGCATGGTACATGTTTCAACCGGCGTCGTCAATGTCTCAGCCGGCTTCGGCGACGCACGCGCTGCTGGCACTATCCCCGGCGGGTGCAATCCAGGAGGTGTAGCCGTGCGTCAAGCCCCCGAGCCTGGGCCCGTTCAAGGCAATCGGGTAGAGCTTTACGACTTGTTTTTTAACGCGCCCTCGCCGTCCCTCCGCGGGACGGAGGGTGAGGTTTCCGCAACCCCCATCGGTCGGGTCGCGGATTGCGGATTCCTCGTTGAGCTGTTAGTGGGTGGTTCGAGTGGACGCCCATGCCCCGTTCGATAAGGGTAGGCTGCATGGTCCAGAGACACGTCCATTGAAGCACTTGCGTGGGTTTGCTAGGTGGGGCTCGATCCCGTTCGCTAGGGACCGAGGGCGCGGAAGCTCTCCGTCGGTGGGATCCCCCGGCTAGCTGCCCTCGCTGGCTCTCGAACACTACATGTGGGGCACCCTCGAGCTGGCGGGCTCGAGGAACGGCTCGAATGCGCGTGCCCTCATCGTCCCTGACTCTGGTGATCTGGGGCGCCTGTTCGAACCCGTCGAGGGTCAGGCTTCGAACCAATGATCAGTAGGGCCGTACGGGGTGGCACCTAGGCGGCCCCGTCTTTGCATCTGCGAATCCTTGAGGGGCCTGGGCGAGCCAGCCCTCGAGGTGCTGATCAGTAAAGTGGTGCGGGGCGGCGGCTAAGCGCTCCCGGCCTGGCATCTGTGAACCTTCGAGGGGCCTGGGCGAGCCGGCCCTCGAAGCGCTGATCAGTAGAGTGGTGCGGGGCGGCGGCTAAGTGCTCCCGGCCTGGCATCTGCGAACCTTCGAGGGGCCTGGGCGAGCCGACCCTCGAGGCGCTGATCAGTAGAGTGGTGCGGGGCGGCTGCTAAGCACTCCCGGCCTGGCATCTGCGAACCTTCGAGGGGCCTGGGCGAGCCGGCCCTCAAGGCGCTGATCAGTAGAGTGGTGCGGCATTAGTGCTTGCGGTGCCTGTTTTATCTCAAACGGGCCCCGAGGCGACCATCTCACGCCTGCACCCTTTCGAGGGTTGAATTTTCCCGATCCAAGAGCTCGTGCCGCTCGAGGGTCCTCCTTACTTGGTAAGGAGCCGGGCCATTTAGTGCTCCGCAGTCGAGGCTACGGTTTCGCGTCGCGGGCGCACCTTTTTAGGCTCCGCGGCCGCGCGCGTAGTGGGCAGCGCGGACAGGCGGATGTGACCGCCTGCCACGGCTCTCCCGGTTCTTTGCCGTAATGATGGCCCGTTTGTGGTGGCGTGGCAGCCGCGGTCGTGGTGGGGCCCGCCCGTCAGCGAGAAAAAGATTCCCTGCAGTTAATGCGCGCGGGACGTGCGCTTCGGAGAATACGCCCGTGGCGTATAAATCTGAGGAGAGGGGAAACGGCGGTTTTTACCTTAGTGTTTCGCCATTCTCGCCCCCCTGCGCTCTTGCCTTTGTCTCGTTCTCGCCACCGCGCTCATTCGCCGTCGGAGCTCTTCTTCTTCTTCCCGTCCTCCGCTCTCGGATCCCTTGCCTTTTCTCATGGCGCCGCCTCCGCCCCTCACGATCGTCGACCCGTACGCGTGGGAGCGCTCCTCGGTGAACCGGCTGGCCCTCAGCGACCTGGTGTCCGCCGGCCAGCTGGCGGCGAACGAGGAGGGGCCGGCCGGCGGAGTGGATCGTGTCGCCGGCGGGGGACCACGCGCCCAACCCGCCGGACGGATACGTGGTGAGCTTCAGCAGCTTCCACGAGCGCGGCTTCGCCGCGCCGGCGAGCCGCTTCATGCGGGCACTCTGCCACCGCTACGGCGTGGAGTTGCACAACTTTGCGCCGAACGCGATTTCGCAGGCGGCCACGTTCGTGGGCGTCTGCGAAGGGTGTCTAGGGATCCCAGTGAATTGGGATCTCTGGGTACACCTCTTCCGCGCAGAGCTGTTCACTCAGCCGACGACGGAGCAGAGGACCCACCGCGCGGTGCGCGCCGGCGGGGTGTCGCTCGCCGTGCGGGACGCAAGCACAAGGACGACTACATCCCTTGTACCATGACGACCAACAACGCCGGCTGGGAGCGGGGGTGGTTCTACCTTCGCAACGCCGATCCCGGCCTCCCCCCTACACCGGTCTGGTGCTCCGGGAGAAGCCCAACTCCTGGGGCCACGGGGTGTCCACGGTCCAGCATCGGAGGCGGCTGGACTCGCTCCTGGCCACGCTGAAGAGCCTGGCGACGCACGGGCTGACCGCCGCAACCGTCCTCGCCTTCCTCCACCACCGGCGGATCGTGCCTCTGATGGAGAGGACGCTCTGCATCTTTGAAATGATGGAGGCGGCGGACCCCGTCGCGGTGGCGAGGTCGCAAATGCTCCCGACCCCCCTCGAACGGGGGTATGCGCTCACACGGGCACGGAGCGCCGTCGACACCCGGATGCCTCGCAGCGACCGGTCCCCGTGGGACCTCGAGATGCTCCCCACCGGCCCGCTGGTAAGTAGGATTCTTGGCCCTGTTTCTAATCTTGATGGTGCTCCATGTTTTTGATGCATCTCTGGCGTTTCCGCCCGCAGATGGTGAGCCTAAGCGCAGCGACGGGAGCAGGAGCGGGCGGCGCGCAAGAGGGAGCGCGCAAGGCGGCACCGCGAGCGCCGCGAGCGGAGGAACGAGGAGTACCGGCTGCGCGAGCAGCAGGGGCTCTCCTCTCTGGGGACCGAGGAGTACTCGTCCTCGGAGGAGGATGAGGAGGAAGAAGCTGGGGGGGGGGCAGGGCCTCACCACCGAGGCCTCGAGGAAGAGGATGCGTGCCTTCTCCTCTTCGAGGTAAGGAGCTGGCTCCTCTGCGGGGTTGGGTTTTTTGGCGACCAAGTGTTCTGACTATTTGTTTGTGTTTGTGCAGGGTGGTGCCGACCGTGCCTCCCCTCGCACCAGCCAAGGTGTTGAGGGCAGACGCGTCCGTTCCCACCCGGCGGCGCTCGTCGAGGGCGCCGCGGGCGGGGGCGAGCACGGCGCCGCGGCGGCGAGAGCTCGCGGGCGCGGGCGAGGCCTCGAGGCCTCGGCCCGGCGGATCGCCCGTCGTGCCGCGGCCGGCGGCCGTCGAGGAGCGGCGGGCGCCGGTCGTGGCGGAGGTGCAACCGCGGCGGCGGCCGTGGTAGAGGCGCGGCCGCGGCGGCGGCCGTGGTGGAGGCGCGGCCCGGCGGGCGCGGCCGAGGAGGGCGGTCGGGCGCCGCGGTCGCGGGGGCGCGGCAGAAACGGTGGCCGCGGCGCCGCGGCGGAGCCCGTGGCCACGGAGGCGCGGGCGGAGGCGTTGACGGAGGCGACACGGGGGCCGGCACCGCCGGCGGCTCCCGGGCGGTGGTGGTGGAGATCCCGGACGACGACTCCCCGCCGCCCGGGTGGGACCAGTGGGTGAGCTTCCCCACGCTCTCCCCAGAGTCCCAGGAGGGGGCCCTCGTGAGGCGGCGTGAGGGCCACATGGTGGCAGGGGGCCGAGGGCACGGCGCCGAGGCCTCGTCTTCCCGCGCCGGCCACTCCGCCCAGGTAGAGGGGATCGCTGGCGACCCGCCCGCGTTCGCCAACACCCAGGGGGAGTAGGATCTACGGGGAGAGCTCCGTAGCCACGGCGCCGCGCTCAACCGAGCGTTGAACGAGGCGCTGAGGATCCACGGCGGCCCCGCGTGGCGCGTCTTCCAGGTGAGGTATCTTTGCTTGTTTCTTTTTTTTTCCTCATTTCTGCGCGCTATCTTTGTGGCGTGATGCTTACGGGTCTTGACTTGTCGGTGACAGGAGCTCGAGCACCGCGCCCGCGACAAGTACGGCGCTTTTGACCAGGTGACCGCCGAGCTCCACCAGCTCCGGGTGCGGTGCGACGCCTTTGACGCACTCGCCGACGCCCTCAGGACCCCGGACGGCTGGCTGTCGTACCGGGCCATGGCCCTGCGCGATCAACTCCATGAGAGCGCAGGGCAGGACCCGGCGCACCCGTCCACCCTCGAGCGGGTCTGCACAGCCCTCATCGACCGGGATGAGGTGCTGCGGCAGGCGCGGGCGGACCTGGAGAAGACTCGCACCCTGGCGACCAACTGGGAGGCAGAGGTGGCCAGCGTCCGCAGCGACAACCGGGGGCTCCGCTCATCGCTCCGGGGGCGCGAGGTTCGGCGGCGCCGGGCCGAGGAGCGGGCGCGCGCGCTCGAGCAAAAGGCCAAGGAGGCCGACGACTTGAGGGCCGCCCTCGAGCCAAGGTCGCGGCGCTCGCCACCGTTGAGGGCCAGCTCCTGCAGGAGCGTACCGCCCGTCAAGGGGCTGAGGGGCGGCTTCAGCAGGAGCAGGCTTGTTGACGGTTAATAGTTGTATCAAAGTTCGTTTGTGACTTGCAAGCGGATAAGTCTCCCGTCGTAGTCAAGGGACCCTTCTTCCCTCGAGTGGTGAACCCAAGGTATCGAATCCGTGGAACAATGTGCAACGCAAGGATTCAATCTAGTAAAGCAAGGTAAAGCTATCTAATGAAGACAAGTTGCATCTAATCTACTAACTCATAAAGAAAACGAATCTAATCTAATCTACTAAAGAGGTAACAAGAGAAAGCAAGAGATAACCAATCTAGAGAATCTAGATCATGCTTATGTTGTAGCTCCAAACAAGATAGATGAAGATAGAAAAGCGAATCTCATTAAAAGCATCTTTAAATCGTGGCCTTCCCATCCGACTCCGAAAACATCCGCCTTTCGAGACCCCCCGTTCTGTCACAACGTATCCCTATTCATGCGGGGAGCTTAGGGCGAGTTCGATAGAACAAGTTGAAATCACTTGGCCGGTCCGGTATGCACCTCTAGCCACCGCGGCTACAAGAGCACCCTATGTAATCTAGCTATAGACTAGATCGTAAAAGAAGCAAAACCAAGAAGAAATCAAAATCATCGAGAAGGCACTTAATCGCTAGAAATCGGATTCACTTACAAACTTCACCATGAATGATTACATGAACAAGATCACCACCGGGCCCTCCCTCGATCTTGATCCTCGGCTCCGGAGCTCCGACGTGGTCTTCCATGCAAGGTTCCCACGTCGGCTAGGGAAACCCTAGACAACTAGCACGACCCTCATCTCCGAGATGGTGTCCCTCAAGCTTCTCTTCTCCTCGGCGGCGGATTACGACTTCGGTTCCGCGTGGCTCTCGGTCGTGGGGGCTATTTATAGCCCGAGAAGCAATTAGGTCAAAGGAGAGGCCGATTGGGCCCCGACATGGGCGGGCCGGCCGCCCGGGCCCACTTCGGCCCATCCCGCGGCCCGCTTCGCCCGTGTTGCTTCCCACGTCTTCTAGATGTTCTCCCCTTTTGCATGTGGGCCCTTGACGTCGGTTTCTCTCCGAATTGGACTCAACTCCTTGTCTTGCAAGATTCGAAGCACTTTTCGGTTCGGTCCTCGGAGTTTATCGTCTTCTCGGGCTTGGTCCTTGGGCTCTTGGAGTCATGTTCACTTCATTGCTTGACTTGTATCGGGCTTCAAGGTCTTGTCATGAGGTGCTTAATGAACTTATCCCGGAAGTCTTGCTTTCAACGTTAAAACCCTGCGTAAACACATAACTCCAAAACCGACATGCACAAGTGAACTTGTTATACCACGGGGGTTAGTACCAATGAATAAGATACAAAAGTTATGCCAACACCGAAGGTAAACTCATGGCTAGGTTGACGGATTTTCACCGTCAACATCTCCCCCATGCTTAAACCTTGCTCGTCCTCGAGTAAGCCTTCGATGGATATCATCATTGCCAAACAATGTTTAAACCTTGCACTTGATCATACATGAAAAAAAAACATAATGCTCTCAAAAGTTTAATTCGTTAAAGTTCCATAATGTACTAGCCTTCATCCCTACGGAGGGTAGATATTTAATTAAGCTTATCCCACAAGTATTAACATGCTCACAAAGTTTAAATGGATCTCAGAATTTTTGAAATAAAGAACAAGATAAAGAAAAGAGCTAAACAAAGTTCACAAATTTAAATCACCTTGCATGTTGCTCATGAACTCTCATCTCACTTGTCTCTCAAGCCTATTTATTCTACTCCTTTCCCTCTCATAACATATATGTGTGGTAGGCTTTATATGGAGTTTTGGGAAAGTTTAGTCCTAACAAGATTTTATAAATGAGGTGTTGTCAAAACAAGACAAGCTTCTCATGGTCTTACCGAGACTCGTCAAAAAGGTCATTGGAAAATAATGTTAAATCAAGGAGGGGAAAGAGAAAAATACACACACTTTTAGATGAGTGGACATGTGCAAATGGCAAAGAGTGATCCCGAGGCACAAAGGAAGTCCTCGTTATCGGATTGCACATGGTTGGAAAATGAGAATGGATCTTTTAAACTTGAAGCCTTGACTGCACTCTTAGAGAACCGGGGAGTTTACTTTATGCTCATACTTTTTTTCTCTTTCTCATATTTCTCATTCTTTTCTTTCTTTCTTTCTTTCTTTCTTTCATTATATAAATTTTTTCTTTCTGCACCTTGAAAGTCACGCATATCGCCGAATTTTTTTCTTTCATCATTATTTCATTATATATATTTTTTAAAAATACTCCCTTTTTTGAACTCTAAAACTGCACCGTACCTACCTCCTCCCCCATGCTTAGACGTTGCTCGTCCTCGAGCAAAGAGGCGAAAAATAAGGTAGGTATCGGGGTATTCTTCCTTGGAGAGATACTTGAAATCTTCAATGTTGGCACCGTCTTGCGATCTTCCTTGAATTGATGATCCATTCTCAACGATAGGTTGTGGTCAAGGAGGTAATCACAAAAGATGATATTTGGTTTAAGGGTGGATATCCGGCGAAGTTTGTGAGATCTCCGATGTGGGGATACACAATGCACGGATAAAAGGCTAGCAAAAAGATAGATACGCAAAAACGGAATGACCAGCTTCTTAGTCTCGGGCCAGAGAAATCATGGCCTGCAATAACTCACTCAAAAATAAATCTTGTACACTAAGGTTTATGCACTCAAATATATATAAGGCTCTGGATAGGTTGAGCAACACACAAGTGATATTTATGACAAGGTTAGCAATATTTTTGAGCATAAAAGACATCTTTAATCTATTCATAACTTGAGAGAACATAAAACACTATGGGTCTTTATTTTAATTATAACCTCCGCTGAAGATTAAGCTAGCATTTAGATAATTTCAGATTTGTATTTTTAAGAGAGCACTAGGTTAAACATGCATAAATCAATTACAAAGATAAACAAAGCGGCAATTATAATCATATATCATCATGGCCCAAACTTTGTAACTTTACCAAAGGTAAAAACTTGGTGGCGACATTATTCATGATGAAAATAAAAACTAAGACACATGCTGAAAAATTAAACTAACACACTTGCTGAAATTTAAATAAAAACTGAAAACACTACGCATACATAGGTGCAAACAAGCTGAAAATTAAAGAAAAGGGGTAAAGGAAAGATAACTAAAGCTCCTCCTCTCTCTAATCTTCCGCCGGTGGTTGATATTGATAGTCTTGGTTGTTGTACCCTTACTTGTAATAGGAATGCACCACTACTCTTATGAATTGTCCGACAATGCTAGGTGAAGGTGTCCAAGCACATTAGCGACGTTTGCATTTCCTTCACCCATTTGGTTTGCATTGGTTTGGATGGCTGCAATATTTTGCATGTTTCTTGTAGCGTATCCTCCAATGGTGGCCACATTTTGTTGTGGTTGAGGAAGGTGTGCAAATGGCTCCGCAAAGGCTACGTTGGGCACCACAAAAATGTTGGGGGTATGGCTGCACCACTCCCCCATGCTTGCATTGGTACACCACCGTAGTAACTCGGCGGCGCCGGGGTTCCTCCCAATGGTGGGACATAATTTTGTTGTGCACCTCCTTCTTGGGTCGTGGAAAAACCTTCTCCTAATCCTTCTCTTTTATTTTTTTCTTCGCCGGCACAAGAAGTCCTTCCTCTAACCGATCTTCTTCCCCTCAAGAAAAGTCTTAATCTTCAATCCGGAAGGGGCAAATTCACCTAGGCCACTTGGAAGCCTCCTCTCTCATCTTCACTCTTATATTTTCCTTTCTCATACATTCCTAGGGAAGTCCCGGGTAGGAGATGCTTCGGGTTCCTTGTAATACCCGGTTTTAAAGAGATAGTCAACATGGAGAGGTAACACCCCGAACCAATATCTTCCGAACTCGATGTTGCAACAACACCACCGGTTGATCATAGGTGAGTGGGGTCTATTGGCCACTTGGCAATCAAAGCCAAGTAAAGCCAATTCAACTCCGTGTTGGTTATCTTTGTCTCTCTTGTTCTCCGAAAAATCCACTTGCACAAAAGTGACACACTTGGATGATGGGGTTCCGGATAGTATTTTTTTTCGTTGATGGTCTCTTCCCATGATCATACTCCAAAAGCCTTCCCATGTGCCTTCATGCACATACTTGTTCCGGAGCTCCCTTTTGAAAGTAGGAGACACTCGCCCATGGGACTACGATACTAGAACATGCAATCATTTCGAACATGAAAACCAATCTAATCTATCGGGGGTTGTGACCACGGTTTCGCCCTTTCCCTCCTCTCGTACTCTCACTACGCGAAGGTATTCATGACTAGACCTATGATGGTCACGGTGAAAGATGATAGATAGATATTCCAACAAAGTATGATCACATCTCAAGATCGATTGCAACCCATGGATGAAAGGAGATTACCCCATCAAGGTGCTAGAAATAGCATCGTTGATCAAGGTTACCCTTCCGACGGTGTCTTCCTTCTTCTCCACTTGTGGGCTCCCTCCAACGGAATGAGAGACTCAGCACTCCTTCATTAAGGGTACGCGCCTTGGTCATGAAACTTTCCTAGGCGAATTCATTGTGGGTGTTTGCCGACACTCCGTTAGAGAATTGCACCGGTGTCCCGTGTGAAACCCAATATGTGGAGAGCTTGGTCGTCGATGTCGACGTTCGCTACAAGCCTCTACTTAAGGCGAGCGAGCTTCTTCTCCTCCTCCGTCATGATGACATACCCCTCGGAATACCGCGGAGCATATGGAGGTGGAGCGGATGATCGTGTCAAGTGGCGAGGTTGGACGAGCGGCTCCTCCATATGTTATTGAAGTTTGGTAAACCTAATAAACGAGTTTTGTGTGGCCCTCATGCCACCAAGGAGAAGAATGCGATTCCTCCTCGGCGGTGCCGTGTCCTCCTCCATACTCCGGGGATACTCGGAAACCGAGTGCCTCCTCGAAGGGGTTGATGGCTTAGACGACGATGATCCCTTTTTCTTCGGTGACAAGGCTTGTAGTTTTCTTCCATGATTGCAGCACTCTCCCTCACAAATATATATCCGGGGTTTTCACCCGGTAACAAGGTACACAAATATTATTTTGGAGTCTGGACTTTGAGTGGATTAAGGATGTGATTTGTTGCACGAAACAAACGCGGTGGATGGCTAAGTCTAAGGTGATTCCGGCCTACAAACTAGAGCACACGAACAAAGAGTTGGATGAAAGACTTACCTCTCTCCTCCTCTTGGCGCGGTTCTTCTCTAGTGCATTCATGTTGCTTCGTGATCGCGTACACCTTCCAAACGTTCCCGTCCACTCCTTCGCTTGCATTATTGCTCCTTCCACTTGATGTTTTCGCTTTGACTCACTTCCATACTCCCTTGCCCCACATGCATCCATGATATTCCTACAAAACAAAGCCTTGGCTGCCCCCCCATGCTTTTACTTTGCATGTGGTTTAAATACGTTGGAGGGGCATCCCGTGATGTATCATGGTGCATGCATGGTTAGGTTAACTAGATTGCCTCCCTTTAAGTGTGTTTAAGGCTAAGCACTCCTCTTATTTCGAAATTTAAAAATATTTTTCAGAGCCATGCAAGAGCTCAAGCATAAATTTAGAGAAGTTTTTAACCCATTAAAAACAAATGTAAGTCGAAAATATTTTTCGACTACGTCGATTTCGGTCTCACCGGTATAGTTTGCCTTCATTAGTTGAGAGCAAGCTTTTCCCGGCTTGATCATGGGGGCATAGGTTTAGGTCCTAATTTTGATTAGATGAGAGAGATTTTGAATGAAATAAAATTAAGTGAGGCTTAGAAAAATTCTAATCCTAGAGAAACCAAGGATATGGATTTTTAAACCAACCAAAAATCAAGATTCTAGGTTCACACGAGTCCTACCACGTGCTGAAATTTAAAAAACATCTAGATACAAGTCATGGCTCTACTCGAGTGTTTTTAGCATGAAAAACAAGTCAACCACAGCACCATAATGAGGGTGAAGGGTTGAGTTAGGTTCTGAATTTTTTTTTTGGTTGTGGTTTCTCGAAAAAGAAGCAAACAATCACATAGGATGGTTCATGTAAAGGGTTTATGATCAAGCAAAATATTCAACCAAGAATTATGTCTCTAATATTGTTCAACCATTCTAAGTCTAAGGTTTTGCGTAGTAAAATTCAAAACTGAATTAAAAAGACTCGAAAAACCTGGAATCGGGTTGTCCTCCCGGTAGCTTATTCTTGACTCGACGAAACGGGTTGCCTCCCGCCTAGCGCTTCGTTTATAGTCCATGGCTAGACTTCTTCACTTGATTACTCCGGATCAACGCTCTTTGTGGGCGTTGCAATCTTGGGTACCCACTTTGGCTTAGTCATTTTTTTGGTCTTCACAGGCTGGCTTTGTCCTTTGGTCTTGACGGATGCAACAACTTCCTTGTGGCTTGGCATCTCGAACTCCGGTCCTTCGGTTGTGATCTTCATGGTGATCCTTCATCTCTCCCGAGTGAGCTTGAGTAGCCTTCGCCGTCTTGGGACCTTAGAGTTGTCTCGGATATTCTTCTTTGTTACCCATCGGGCGCCCGGCAAGTTGTCCCACTTGCGTCTCTAGCATCTTCATCACGATGAACACTTCGCATGTGGATCTTGCCTTGGCAGCCTTTAGGTGTTGAGCTTCTTTCTCCATCTCCATCTTCTCCATCCTCCTCTTGATTTGAACGGCCTTCCGGCGTCTTGACTTGGAGGTGGTGATTCCCTTGGAGATTTTGATGGTCCTTCGAGCTTGTGTTGCACGTCACCTTTGCCTGTAAAGTTTTCCCCGGATCATCCACAAAAAAGTTTTGGGTTTCTTAGAGAGGTAGCCAACCATCTCCGGTTAGGGTTAGCAATAAAACAAAAATCTAAAAAGAAAAGAAAAATTAGGGTTAATCAAAACTAGATTAGATTGATTTTTTTTCTTTTTGAGGATGATCAAACATAAGAGATGCAAAAGAAAATCAAAAGAAAAACTGAAAGATAAGCGTTACTAGATCGGATCATGATTGCTTGTTCCCCGGCAACGGCGCCAGAAAAAGGGGCTTGTTGACGGTTAATAGTTGTATCAAAGTTCGTTTGTGACTTGCAAGCGGACAAGTCTCCCGTCGTAGTCAAGGGACCCTTCTTCCCTCGAGTGGTGAACCCAAGGTATCGAATCCGTGGAACAATGTGCAACGCAAGGATTCAATCTAGTAAAGCAAGGTAAAGCTATCTAATGAAGACAAGTTGCATCTAATCTACTAACTCATAAAGAAAACGAATCTAATCTAATCTACTAAAGAGGTAACAAGAGAAAGCAAGAGATAACCAATCTAGAGAATCTAGATCATGCTTATGTTGTAGCTCCAAACAAGATAGATGAAGATAGAAAAGCGAATCTCATTAAAAGCATCTTTAAATCGTGGCCTTCCCATCCGACTCCGAAAACATCCGCCTTTCGAGACCCCCGTTCTGTCACAACGTATCCCTATTCATGCGGGGAGCTTAGGGCGAGTTCGATAGAACAAGTTGAAATCACTTGGCCGGCCCGGTATGCACCTCTAGCCACCGCGGCTACAAGAGCACCCTATGTAATCTATCTATAGACTAGATCGTAAAAGAAGCAAACCCAAGAAGAAATCAAAATCATCGAGAAGGCACTTAATCGCTAGAAATCGGATTCACTTACAAACTTCACCATGAATGATTACATGAACAAGATCACCACCGGGGCCCTCCCTCGATCTTGATCCTCGCTCCGGAGCTCCGACGTGGTCTTCCATGCAAGGTTCCCACGTCGGCTAGGGAAACCCTAGACAACTAGCACGACCCTCATCTCCGAGATGGTGTCCCTCAAGCTTCTCTGCTCCTCGGCAGCGGATTACGACTTCGGTTCTGCGTGGCTCTCGGTCAGGGGGCTATTTATAGCCTGAGAAGCAATTAGGTCAAAGGAGAGGCCGATTGGGCCCCGAATTGGGCTGGGCCGGCCGGCCTCCCGCGGCCTGCTTCGCCCGGTGTTGCTTCCCACATCTTCTAGATGTTCTCCCCTTTTGCATGTGGGCCCTTGACGTCGGTTTCTCTCCGAATTGGACTCAACTCCTTGTCTTGCAAGATTCAGCACTTTTCTGGTTCAGTCCTCGGAGTTTATCGTCTTCTCGGGCTTGGTCCTTGGGCTCTTGGAGTCATGTTCACTTCATTGCTTGACTTGTATCGGGCTTCAAGGTCTTGTCATGAGGTGCTTAATGAACTTATCCCGAAGTCTTGCTTTCAACGTTAAAACCCTGCGTAAACACATAACTCCAAAACCGACATGCACAAGTGAACTTGTTATACCACGGGGATTAGTACCAATGAATAAGATACAAAAGTTATGCCAACACCGAAGGTAAACTCATGGCTAGGTTGACGGATTTTCACCGTCAACAAGGCCGCCCTTGCAGACGCTCGGGCGGCCCTGGAGCGGGAGCGCGTCGCTCGCGAGGCAGCGCAGATGTCGCTGGAGGACCGGAACACCGAGTTCTCCAAGCTCGAGGGCGAGCTGATGGTGCTCAGCATCACGAGCGCGAGCCAGGAGCTGGCCCTCCAGGAGCAAGGCGAGACCGTCAAGGGCCTCGAGCAGGCGGTCAAGGCCGGGTGCCACGCCTTCGAGGTGGAGAGGAAGCAAGTCGAAGGTAAGCCGCTGTTTGACTCCTGTTTTGCTGGTTTTCCCTTAGAGGGTTCGCACCCTTTTCTGACTTCTTTCTCATCTGGCAACTCCAGGCTTGCGCACTGCGCTGGGGCACGCGGCTGAGCGGGCCGAGGCGCTGCAGACCTCCTACAACTCCTCCAAGCAGGAGCTGCAGGAGTTGCGCACTGCGGCCCTCGAGACCTGCCGGGCCGTGGAGGAGGGCGAGGCGCGGGCGGGAGCTCGCCGGCCGGCCGCCTACGCGCCCTTGGCGGCCACGTCGCCGGGCGCATGCGCTGGGTGCTGCATCTTAGCGTCCAGAAGGCCCTCGGGGTGGTGCGATCCCACTACGAGGTCAACTTCGAGGCGCTGGCGGAGGGCTATGTCGTCCCCGAGGGTGTCGAGGACGAGGTGGCGATAAAGCGTGTGGACGCGCTCGCCGCCGACGCCGCCGGGACGCTTGCCGAGGCCTTCGAGGAGTTCCTCTTCCCGGATGCTGCTGATGCCGCCGCTCCTCCAGCCTGAAGACAGCCGGGCGCTAGGCCCTTTTTGTTTATGTATCAGTATGCTGGCCGTATGGCCTTGTAAATAAACATGTTACTTTGCTATGAATATTTGTTAATGTAAAATGACGTCTTTTGCTCATTGCGCTTTTTTGTTTCTCGTTCTTCCTGAGTAGATTCTAGTTAGGGGAGTTCGATTTTCGCAGGTGGCTTGCTGGGTTGGAGGCGAGAGAGAAGGGCCGTATCCTCGCGGAGGCGTAGGCTATCTCTGTCTCGCGCGCTCCTTCCGCTAGGCCGCCTGCGCCCTGTTCGAATCTTTGCTCGAGGACGAAGTAGAAACATAGCTTAATGCGCGTGAGTTGTTTCGTTTTTGCGCGAAAATGGGACCATTTTGCCCCCCCCCCCCCCCCCCCCCGCAGTAGCACCCAAGGGTAACTTGGGTTTCAGGGGAAAGCCGAGTTGCCCTTTTTATTGAATTGATGATGTGTACATAATTGTCACCAACTGGGGTGCTGGTTACGTGATTTTTACAACAAAATACTTGGAAATCCTAGCTAGGGATAGAAGAGACATAGCTGTTGGATGTTCCAAGCGTTGGTGTGTTCTTCGCCATCCTCGTTGGCCAGCTTGTACGTGCCGAGCTTGAGCACTTTTACCACGACGTAGGGTCCCTCCCATGGGGGTGATAGCTTGTGGAGTCCTCGGTTGTCCTGGCGTAGCCTTAGGACCAAATCCCCTTCGCTGAAGTCCCACCGGCGTATTTTCCGTGCTTGGTAGCGCCTGAGGGACTGTTGATACCTTGCGGAGTGCATCAAGGCTACGAGGCGTGCCTCGTCCAGCTGGTCCAGCGAGTCCTCGCGGGCTCGCTGGTTGGCGTCCTCGTCGTAGCCTCGAACCCTGGGCGACCCGTACTCTAGGTTCGTGGGGAGGACGGCCTCCGCGTCATGGACTAGAAAAAACGGTGTGAACTCGGTGGCTCTGCTCGGGGTGGTCCTTAGGCTCCACACGACTGCTGATAACTCTTGGAGCCATTTCCGACCAGATTTATTTAGCTGGTCGAAAATTCTGGGCTTAAGGCCTTGTAGGATCATGCCGTTGGCACGCTCTACTTGGCCGTTGGTCTGTGGGTGCGCCACAGCTGCCCAATCCACACGAATGTGGAACATGTCACAGAACTCCAAGAATTTTCTGCCCGTGAACTGGGACCCGTTGTCGGTGATGATGGAGTTGGGCACTCCAAAGCGATGGATGATATCGGTGAAGAACGTCACCGCTTGCTCTGCCCTGAGATTCGTAATGGGGCGCACCTCTACCCACTTGGAAAACTTGTCGATCGCGACCAACAAGTGGGTGAAGCCCCCGGGCGCCTTCCGCAGGGGCCCGACGATGTCCAGCCCCCACACAGCGAACGACCATGTTATGGGGATGGTCTGCAGGACATGAGCGTCAAGGTTGGACTTGCGGGCGTAAAACTGGCACCCCTCACAGGTGCGTACGATCTCGCTGGCGTCCGCGACCGCGGTAGGCCAGTAAAAGCCTTGACGGAACGCGTTGCCAACGAGGGTGCGGGGCGCGGCGTGATGTCCGCAGATCCCCGCGTGGATGTCCCGCAGGAGCTCGCGCCCCTCGGGGATGGGCACGCACTGCTGCAATATGCCGGAGGCGGCGCGCTTGTACAGCTCGCCGTCGACGAGGGCAAAGGACTTGGCCATCCTGGCGATGCGCCTGGCCTCGGCCCGGTCCGAGGAGAGTTCCCCTCGATCCATCCAGGCGACATACTTGTCGCGCCAGTCAGCCTTGACAGGGGCTGGCTCGATATCCATCACATCAACCTCGTAGGCGCCGTACCCCTCGAGGAGGGAGAGCACATACGCCTCGTTCGAGGGGTCCTCGTCCATGGCCTCTGCGCCCGCTGGGTTCGAGGGAGCCCCCGAGGGTTCTGCGTGGCTCGAGGGGTAAGGCTCGAAGACGACCGAGGGTTGGGCGATATCGCGGGCAAAAACGTTCGGGGGACGGTGATCCGCTCGAACGCGATCTTGTCCAGCTCGTCCGCCTCCTCATTGTACCGGCGGGGCACGTGATTGAGCTCGATGCCATAGAACTTGTCCTCGAGGGCTCGCACGGCCTTGCAGTATGCTTCCATCTTGTCGTCATGGCAGCTTGCGTTCTTCATGACTTGGTCAATTACGAGCTGCGAATCCCCCCGCACGTCGAGGCGCTTGACGCCTATCTCGATGGCGATCTTGAGGCCGCAAAGGAGGGCCTCGTACTCGGCCACGTTGTTTGACGCGGGGAAGTGGAGGCGCACCGCGTACCGCATGTGCTCCCCGAGGGGTGACACGAAGAGCAGGCCCGCGCCCGCCCCTGTTTTCATCACCGAACCATCAAAATACAGAGTCCAGCACTCTGCTTGGATCTGTGGCGGCGGTAGCTGCATATCTGTCCACTCAGCGACAAAATCCGCCAGGATCTGGGACTTGATGGCCTTGTGCGGGGCGTTGGCGAGCGTCTCGCCCATCAACTCCACTGACCACTTGGCGATCCTGTCCGCCGCGTCTGGATTGCGGATGATCTCCTCTAGCGGAAAGGAGGAGACCACCGTGACGGGGTGGGCCTCGAAGTAGTGGCGGAGCTTGCGCCGCGCGAGGACCACCACGTACAACAGCTTTTGGACTTGGGGGTAGCGCGTCTTGGTGTCAGACAAGACCTCGCTGATGTAATAGACTGGCCGCTGGACTGGCAGGGCGTGCCCTTCCTCTGTGCACTCCACCACGATTACGGCGCTGACCACCTGGGTGGTCACGGCCACGTAGAGCTGCAGGGGTTTGCCGTCCTGCGGCGGTGTGAGGATCGGGGCGCGGGTCAAGGATGCCTTTAGCTTGTCAAGCGCATCTTGGGCCTCGGCGGCCCAAGAGAAGCGCTCGTGCTTCTTGAGGCGGCGATAGAGGGGCAGGCCCTTTTCGCCGAGCCGTGAGATGAAGCGGCTCAAGGTGGCGAGGCACCCCAGCACGTTTTGCACCCCTCTGAGGTCCCGGATCGGGCCCATCCGCTCGAGGGCCGCAACCTTCTCGGGGTTGGCCTCGATGCCCCGTTGGGAGACGATGTATCCTAGGAGCATGCCTCGTGGCACTCTGAAGACACATTT
The DNA here is from genome assembly GCA_947561735.1 of Cenchrus americanus. Taxonomy (NCBI): domain Eukaryota; kingdom Viridiplantae; phylum Streptophyta; class Magnoliopsida; order Poales; family Poaceae; genus Cenchrus; species Cenchrus americanus. The sequence goes on from OX387240.1 coordinate 203,959,506, forward strand.
TTCGAGGTTTAGTTTGACCCCATTGGCCCGTAGGCAGCCGAACGCGATGTTGAGATCGCGAACCAGGTCGTCCGCCTTCTTGGTTTTTACGACGATGTCGTCTACGTACGCCTCGAGCGTCCGCCCGATGTGATCTCCGAAAACGTGTTGCATGCAGCGTTGATACGTTGCACCTGCGTTTCGGAGCCCGAACGGCATTGTGACGTAACAGAACATCCCGAAAGGCGTGATGAACGAAGTCGCGAGCTGGTCGGACTCCTTCATCTTTATTTGGTGATACCCGGAGTAGGCATCAAGGAAGCAAAGCAGCTCACACCCAGCCGTTGAATCAACAATTTGATCAATGCGTGGCAAAGGAAAGGGAACTTTAGGACATGCTTTATTAAGACTAGTGTAGTGTATACACATCCGCCACTTCCCATTCTTTTTCTTTACAAGTACAGGGTTTGCTAGCCACGCAGGGTGGAACACTTCCTTGATGAACCCGGCCTCGAGAAGCTTCCGCAGCTCCGCTCCGATAGCCCGTCGTCGCTCCTCGTCGAAGCGGCGGAGCCGTTGCTGCACGGCGCGGGCATAAGGCAGGATGTCAAGGGACTGCTCGGCGACCTCCCTCGGGATGCCTGGCATATCCGAGGGGCTCCACGCGAAGATGTGGGCGTTGGCGCGGAGGAAGTCGACGAGCACCACTTCCTATTTTGGATCGAGGGTGGAGCTGACCCTCAACGCATTGCCCTCGGGGGCAGCAGCATCGAGGGGCACCTCCTTGGTCTGCTCCGCGGCCTCGAAGTTGCCGGTGTGCTTAGCGGAGGAGTCGAGGTCCTCGTTGACCATCTTCTCCAAGGTAGTCACCAGTGCTTCATCCAGCGCCAGCGCCTCTGCGTGCTCTACACACTCGACGTCGCAGTCGAACGCGTGCTCGATGGACGAGCCCACAGTGATGACGCCGTTTGGTCCCGGCATCTTCATCTTCAAGTAGGTGTAATTGGGGACCGCCATGAACTTGGCGTAGCAGGGCCGCCCAAGTATGGCGTGATAGGCGCCCTTGAATCTCACCACCTCGAAGGTGAGCGTTTCCTTGCGAAAATTCTTCGCAGTGCCGAACCAAACCGGCAGGTCGATCTGCCCGAGGGGCTGGACACGCTTGCTGGGCGCGACGCCATGGAACGGCGTCGTGCTGGGCTGCAGCTGGTCCAACCCGATCCCCAACAGATGCAGCGTATGCGCGTAGAGGATGTTGAGGCTACTGCCCCCGTCAATCAAGACCTTTGAGAACCGCGCGTTCCCAATGATCGGGTCGACCACGAGCGGGTACTGGCCCGGGTTGGGGATGCGTTTTGGGTGGTCTTCCCGGCTGAAGGTGATGGCGTCCTCCGACCAGTCGAGGAAGGAGGGAGGCGCCTTCTCTGCGGCGAGGACCTCGTGCCGCTCCCGCTTGCGCTGGCGGGTTGACATGTCGACGGTGGGTCCCCCGAAGATGAGGAACACGTTCTCCACGGCGGGGAAGCCGCTGGTGTCGCCATCTCCTCCGTCCTTCTTGGCCTCCGCGTCCTTCGTGGCGGCGCGTCCGTAAAACTTCTTGAGCATGTCGCACTGCTCAAGGGTGTGGTTCACTGGGGTCTTGTGGTACGGACATGGCTTTTTCAGCATGTCATCAAACACCCCCAGGCCTCGAGGGGCCGGTCGAGGGCCTCGTCGAGCCAGGTCAACAGCAAGGGCCTCGACATCATCGCCGTCGCGCCCCTGCTCGCGCGCCTCACGGCGCGGCTTCTTCCCTTTCTTGCCCCGCTTGACCTTCCGGTGGGGCTCTCTGGACTTGCTGCCCTCCGCGGGCGCATCGTCCGAGCGCTTGCCCTTCTTGCCGTCAAAGATCGCCCCCACTGCCTCCTCTCCTGAGGCGAAGCTGGTGGCGATGTCGAACAGCTCGTTGGAGTCCACAGGCGGGCTGCGTCCCAGCTCTCGCACGAGGTCCCGGCACGTGGTGCCCTCGAGGGAGGCGTGCACAATCTCAGATTGCGCCACGCTTGGGAGCTCCGTACAGCGCTTGGAGAAGCGCCGTATGAAGTCCCGGAGTGACTCGCCGGGCTTCTAAGTGCAGGAGCGCAGGTCCCAGGAATTCCCAGGGCGCACGTACGTGCCCTGGAAGTTACCCACGAACGTGCGGACTAGATCGTCCCAGTTGTGGATCTGGCTGGTGGGCAGGTGCTCGAGCCACGTCCGAGCCGAATCGCCGAGGTGTAGGGGCAAGTTGCGGATGATGACCTCGTCGCTTGTGGCCCCGCCCAGCTGGCACGACAAGCGGTAGTCGTTGAGCCACATGCGGGGATCCGTTTCCCCGTTGTACTTGACGATGGTCGAGGGCTGGCGGAAGCGTTGGGGGAAGGCCGCCGCGCGGATCTCCCGGATGAACACACGGGTCCCCGGGGGTTCCGGCGTCGGAGAGCGGTCCTCATTGCTGTCGTAGCGCCCGCCCCGTCGAGGGTGGTAGCCTGCCGCCGCTCGCACATCTGCCTTGCTCGTGCGCCGAGCGTTGATGACGTTGCGGGCGTCGCCGTCCAGCACCCTGCGCGTGTCGAGGTGCCGCTCCTTGGGCGGCGTGCGTCCGGGTTGGCGGGCCGCATCGCCACTTCGCCTCGCATGGACCGAGGATTCACCCCCCTGCGCGGCCCCGTCGCCGGGTGCATCTCCCTGTTGGCGAATGCATGGCGCCGAGCTTTCGGCCTGCTGGACGGCCGCTTGCTCGATGAGAGCCTGCACCTCGCGGTGCAGGTTCCGCGCCTCAGGGGTCGAGGGTGCCGGCATGGCCCGTAGCAGTGTCGCAGCGGCGATAAGATTCTGGCTCGCCCGCGGAGGCGTGTCCGGGTTGTCGACGTTGAAGTCGGCGTTGATGCGGTCGCGGGCCAGTTTGCCCAGCTCCCGTGCGCGTTCGCCGCGCGCGGAGGCTTCCCCAGCCATTGAGGCGCGGAGCAGCCGCACTGTTCGGTATTCCTCGGCCAGCTTGGCCTCAAGCTCTCGAGCCTGGGCTAACTGCGCGTCGACGTCGGCCCCAGCAGCGGTGCTTGGCCTTGCAGCCAGGCGTGGAGCGATGCCTGGGGCGGGCGTGACCTCCCCGTCTCCAGCGCCTACTGCGCCGGTGGCGTTTGATGGGTCGTTGGCGATGAGGATGCAGCATTCCCGCGCGGGGTCGTAGCTCCCAGTGCTGGAATCGTCGGAGCACCCGAACCAGTAGTCCGTAGCGTCAAGAAAACGCCTGAACATGACTGGGTCCGGCACGCCGGAGAAGTCCCATTCCGCGTACCCATGGAGGTTGGCGGGTGGCAATGCGTCAAGGGAGCCCAGAGTCGACTCGTCGCCCGCGGAGGCGCCAGGGTCCCTGGCGACGAAGACGTGACGGCCAGGGGGAACCCTGCGCATCGTCGTGTTGACGTTGGCGTCGTAGGCCATCGTGGCACCGCGCAGACCGATGGGAAAGCGCGGTCCGGAGACCGTGCATTGTCCCACTGGGGCGACGGTTGCCGTGCTGATGGGTGCGCCGCGTTGAGAGGCGGCGCGTTCAGCTTGCCGCCGTTCGGACCGCGCCTGGCGTGAACGCTGGCCGGAGCGGCGGCGGTGGCGTGGCGTCGACGGGCTCGCGGCATCCGCGCCGGTGGGCGCCTGCGTCGTGGTGGTGCGCGCAGCGGGGACCGGAGCGGACGGAGCTCCTCACGGTTGGTGAGGCGCATCAGGTAGCCGTTCCCCATGGCCTGAAAGTTCAGGCCCCCGAACCGGATTTCAAACCCGGTGGGGAGGGGGTCCGAGCTGCCCATGCAGTAACGCGTACCGCGGTACTCAGTGCGGATCACCATGGAGGGAGTTGACGGTGGATTGACCTAAGGCGCTCGATTGCTCCGCGGTGGGCGCCAACTGTCGGTGCGGAATGTGGTCCCGACACTAACCAGTAATAAGCGCCAAGGTCTATCCCTCAATGGTCGATGCTAAGCAATAAAAGACACAGAGTTTATCCTGGTTCCGGCCGAGGGGCCGTACGTCCAGCAGTGGTGTGCTCAAGGCACTACATTGCTCGGCAAGCCGGGTGCTCGTAGTGGGGCTGCTACAAGCAAGGCGGGAGAGGAAGCGTGGCTTCCAAGTCCCTGGTGTAGTGGCTGAAGATGTTGTGGGGGAATTGAAAAACAAGTGCGCGATGTGTTGCGTCCTAGCTTGTCTGTCTCATGTTGTGTTGTTCCGTGTCTGTGTGTCTGCGTGTCCCCTGCGGCGGGGGAGTTCGTCTTCCTTTTATAGGCCAAGGAGAGAGCGAATCACATGTATGCCGCACTTTTTAGCTACATGGGGAAACGTGGTGTGCTATGCTGTAGAGTAGGCGGCCGCCTGGACGGTCCTTGCCGCGATCCGGCCATCATGGCGTATCTTGTACCCGAACAGTAACAGCTTCGAGGGTGGAAGCGCAGCGAACGGCCGTGATGTCTTTAGACGGGCTCGAGGGGGTTGCTGACGTCGGTCCGTACGGGGCACAGTGGCAGGTAAGGCAGCGTCCCGTCCCGCACGCTCCACAGCGTAGGAGCTGTTGCCACAGTGCCCGACATGGGTTTGTACGCGCGGGAACGGCCACCATGCCGTTAACAGTGGCAGGGATGGCGCCCAGCCGGCCTAACGCCTCCACCTAACCCTGCAAGGTCACAAGAAAGAAAATCGAGGGTGTGGCCGGCCCCCCTTCGAGGGCTCGGCGCGTTAGTCGTACTGGAGTAGGCGGCGCGGCGTCACGGGACTGGCACCGGCCACGCCGCACAGTCCCCCGCAGTGGCGGGGATGGGTTCCCTCCTGGGGAGTTGGTGCGACGGTGCGGGCGCGAGCCCCGGCGCATGATGGCGCCGCCCCGCCGTTGTCGGGGCATTTAATGCCCGTGTACGGGAACAAGCGTGCGCGTGCGGGCGCCCTCGAGCGAGGCGGAGCCCGCTCGAGGGCGGAGCGGTCCCTCGAGCGAGGCGGAGCCTGCTCGAGGTAAGCGCACCCCCTCGAACGGGGCGGAGCCCGCCCGAGGGAGGCGTGCACCCTCGAGCGAGGCGAAGCCTGCTCGAGGGGATCTTTGAGTGGGTCGCCTTGGTGGGCCGTTTAGGGCCATCGCGGCATGGGCCACGCTCCACGTGCTTAAGCGAGGGGCATTTGTCTTTAGCTTGTTGCGGGTTTTAAGTGGGGATTCCCCAGCTTGTTTAAGGGGACCCCTAGGGCTGTCCCCGACAGTAGCCCTCGAGCATCTGTGGGTTTGCCATTGAGGCTCCCGCAGATGCTGGAGCCTACCGATAGGACGCTCTTCCCTCCTGGTCTTGCGAACGCTTTCCGTGGGGCCGCGTCAGCGGGCCCGCGGGTCCGACCCCCCGAAGCCTGCGGGGAGCGCGGGTGCTCCTGTAGGGGTTGACCGCGAGACTTGGTCAGAGGGCGTGGTACATGTTTCAACCGGCGTCGGCAATGTCTCAGCAGGCTTCGGCGACGCACGCGCTGCTGGCACTATCCCCGGCGGGTGCAATCCAGAAGGTGTAGCCGTGCGTCAAGCCCCCGAGCCTGGGCCCGTTCAAGGCGATCGGGTAGAGCTTTACGACTTGTTTTTTAACGCGCCCTCGCCGTCCCTCCGCGGGACAGAGGGTGAGGTTTCCGCAACCCCATCGGTCGGGTCGCGGATTGCGGATTCCTCGTTGAGCTGTTAGTGGTTGGTTCGAGTGGACGCTCATGCCCCGTTCGATAAGGGTAGGCTGCGTGGTCCAGAGACACGTCCATTGAAGCACTTGTGTGGGTTTGCTAGGTGGGGCTCGGTCCCGTTCGGTAGGGACCGAGGGCGCGGAAGCTCTCCCTCGGTGGGATCCCCCGGCTAGCTGCCCTCGCTGGCTCTCGAACACGACATGTGGGGCACCCTCGAGCCGGCGGGCTCGAGGAACGGCTCGAATGCGCGTGCTCTCGTCGTCCCTGACTCTGGTGATCTGGGGCGCCTGTTCGAACCCGTCGAGGGTCAGGCTTCGAACCTCTGATCAGTAGGGCCGTACGGGGTGGCGCCTAGGCGGCCCCGTCTTTGCATCTGCGAATCCTTGAGGGGCCTGGGCGAGCCAGCCCTCGAGGCACTGATCAGTAAAGTGGTGTCGGGCGGCGGCTAAGTGCTCCCGGCCTGGCATCTGCGAACCTTCGAGGGGCCTGGGCGAGCCGGCCCTCGAGGCGCTGATCAGTAGAGTGGTGCGGGGCGGCGGCTAAGCGCTCCCGGCCTGGCATCTGCGAACCTTCGAGGGGCCTGGGCGAGCCGGCCCTCGAGGCGCTGATAAGTAGAGTGGTGCGAGGCGGCAGCTAAGCGCTCCCGGCCTGGCATCTGCGAACCTTCGAGGGGCCTGGGCGAGCCGACCCTCGAGGCGCTGATCAGTAGAGTGGTGCGGCATTAGTGCTAGCGGTGCCTGTTTTATCTCAAACGGGCCCCGAGGCGACCATCTCACGCCTGCACCCTTTCGAGGGTTGAATTTTCCCGAGCCAGAAGCTCGTGCCGCTCGAGGGTCCTCCTTACTTGGTAAGGAGCCGGGCCATTTAATGCTCCGCAGTCGAGGCTACGGTTTCGCGTCGCGGGCGCGCCTTTTTAGGCGCCGCGGCCGCGCGCGTAGTGGGCGGCGTGGACAGGCGGACGTGACCGCGTGCCACGGCTCTCCCGGTTCTTTGCCGTAATGATGGCCCGTTTGCGGTGGCGTGGCAGCCGCGGCCGTGGTGGGGCCCGCCCGTCAGCGAGAAAAAGATTCCATGCAGTTAATGCGCACGGGACGTGCGCTCCGGAGAGCACGCCCTTGGCGTATAAATCTAAGGAGAGGGGAAACGACGGTTTTTACCTTAGCGTTTCGCCATTCTCGCCCCCCCCCCCCCCCCCGCGCTCTTGCCTTTGTCTCGTTCTCGCCACCGCGCTCATTCGCCGTCGGAGCTCTTCTTCTTCTTCCCGTCCTTCGCTCTCGGATCCCTTGCCTTTTCTCATGGCGCCGCCTCCGCCCCTCACGATCGTCGACCCATACGCGTGGGAGTGCTCCTCGGTGAACCGGCTGGCCCTCAGCGACCTGGTGTCCGCCGGCCGGCCGGGCGGCGGCGAACGAGGAGGGGCCGGCCGGCGGAGTGGATCGTGCCGCCGGCGGGGGACCACGCGCCCAACCCGTCGGACGGCTACGTGGTGAGCTTCACCCGCTTCCACGAGCGCGGCTTCGCCACGCCGGCGAGCCGCTTCATGCGGGCACTCTGCCACCGCTACAGCGTGGAGTTGCACAACTTCGCGCCGAACGCGATTTCGCAGGCGGCCACGTTCGTTGGCGTCTGCGAAGTGTATCTAGGGATCCCAGTGAATTGGGATCTCTGGGTACACCTCTTCCGCGCAGAGCTGTTCACTCAGCCGACGACGGAGCAGAGGACCCGCCGCGCGGTGCGCGCCGGCGGGATGTCGCTCGCCGTGCGGACGCAGTACAAGGACGACTACATCCCTTGTACCATGACGACCAACAACGCCGGCTGGGAGCGGGGGTGGTTCTACCTTCGTTGAGGACCATGTGTGGTTCGAGGACCGGTGGATGGTCGCTTCCTTGTGTGATGAGTGATTGACAACGTTGTGTGGACTGATTCTTGGCTAAGTATTGCAGGTGCAGGTTGCGGCTTGACTCGTGTTGATGCAGGTGAAGAACAAGCGCGAAAGGTCGTTGCCGGTGAGGCCTCCAGGTGTGGAGAAGACAAGTAGGCTTCGTTCGAGGGACCCGGTGGTCGGCGGGGGTCAAGTGCGGGCCGCATGGTGGCATGAACGAAGAAGATGAAATCGTGGACGGTTTCTTGGTAGAGCCTCAAAACCAAGGTCGAGCCGGGACTACGTGGGAGCCGAGTCATGAGTGGAGATTGGCGGAGGCTACACCGAGTTCGCGGGGTTTGCGGTGGTTCACCGTAAAACCACCGGGTTACTCGGTTGAGCCACAAAACCGAGGCCGAAGACTCGACGAGGAGGTGCGGCCACCCGGGCGGTTCAACCGCCCGGGAGGGGCGGTCGGACCGCCCGGGGCCGGTCGGATCCCCGGGGCCGGTCTAACCGCCCGGGGGGCGGTCCGACCGCCACGGCCGCCGGCGCCGAGAAGCTTCGAAGCGGAGGACACGCGTCGGGATCGCAAGGCGTGCGTCGAGGCTACGCAGGGGTGCGGTCACCGGCATCCGTCCGATGGTGAAGACATCAAGATTTCCAAATCCGCCCTTGAGGGGCATGTATCCCTAGTTATTAGTGAAGGGTATTTTAGTCTTTTGGGTGCCTCCATATATACTCATTAGAGGGGTGGATGGCAGCCAACTCTTGGAACCCTAGCTCATTTGTTTTTCCATTTTCGTTCTCTATTTTCCCTAGGTTTTTAGAAGGCTAGTTTGAGAGCTTCATGTGAGATCTAGAGAGAGGGATGGATGTTTGGGTGGCAAACTAGACCTTGTACGAACCATTCATGGCATGTATAGAAGGTTCGGCGTGGTTCTTCATGGTGGTTTTCCCGTCTCTTTTGTGTTGATTTTCGGAGCTCTTTTTGGCGGTGTTTTGAGGACGATTTCTTGGGGTTTTTGGTGGGTGTCACGTATGAGGTTCTTGTGCCTCTTTGGCTGGTGACTTTGCCCCCAAATCTCCTTTGAATTGGACTCGATTTGGTGGTTTCTCGAGTTGGGCGAGTTCTTGACCTAGAGAAGCGATTTCTTCGATTCCTCTTGATTGTGAGCGTTTCGGGTCGATTCCTTTGAGGAAGAGGTTGCCCAGGAGGTAACCCAGCTATCCCCGAAGTTTGGCTGCAATCCGTGGAGTGATTCGGGAGATCGGGCGCGAGGAAGTTGAGGTTTGACCCGCGGGTTCGTTTTCGGGAAGGGGTGGTCTAACCGCCTACAGGGGGCGGTCTAACCGCCCGGGGTATTTCCGGGTCAAAGTTCTGTTTCGCCGGATTTTCCTCTGTGAGTTTGTTTGCCTTGATCAGAGGAGTGTCTGGGTGAAATTTGGGATCGTTCTCGTGCAGTTTGCTAGGTGTTCTTGGTCGGGGTTCGTTGCTGGGTACAGGAGGTTAGACCGCCCCAGGTAGCTGGTCTAACCGCCCCTAGGCCCTTGGGTGAAGTTTTGGTTATTCGCCAAGATTTTCTGGTAGCTAGCATGGCCTTGACCAGAGATCTTTGTTGGTGAAACCGGGGTGTGTTTTGGTGCTCGGAAGAGGCGTTTCGGAGGATTTCTTGGTTACCAGGTGGAGGCGGTCTAACCGCCCCCTATACCCGGTCTAACCGCCCCCTCTGGTTAGCCGGCTTTCGAGTTGTTTCCGCTGTCGGTGCTGCGTGTGTGTTGGAGTTGTTGGTAGAGTTTGTTCCTATGACCAGTAGCATTCCAGTGGCTACGTGGTTTTGGCAAACGGGAGGTAGAAGTGCGGAGCGTGTGATTTCGGGGGTTCGACCGAGCTAGTTCGTCTTGTCGGAGTTTTAATCTCCCTCGAGAAGAATTTTTATCGGCTCCCATTCACTCCCCCCCTCTCTGGTCGCCTTATCGGTCCTTCAAGTGGTATCAGAGCCGGTTCGGGTCTTTGTTGACTCTAACCAATCAAAGATCCAAGGAGGGCGTACAGGAACGGGGTTCGGGTCCTCCACACTTCGATGGCGGGAACTACCGGATGTGGAGCAAGCGGATGGGTGCGTTCCTTCGCGGAAAGGGTCGACCGCTTTGGGATGTCACGGTGGACACGAGGCTATGTCCGGCCGATGGATTTCCTTGCTCCGGGGGTCGAGGGACAGATTCGACGCCAACAATAAGGCGGTCGACTACTTGTTTCGTGCTTTGTGTCAGCCTGAGTTCGATCGGGTGCACACCGAGCACTTGGCTTGTAGGATTTGGGCGGTGTTGAAGGAGGCTCATGTTGGGAACGCCTAGGTTCAGGCACGGTTGTATGCGACCTACCGGAGAGAGTACGAGAACTTCACTCATCTCCCCGGTGAGTCCATCGATGCCTTGTTTCAGAGGTTCACGGTGGTGGTGAACAACATGAGGGCCAATGTGGACGTGTTCCCGTACGATGATCATGATAGAGTCGTCAAGCTCTTACACTCTTTGGATCGTACGATATGGGGCGGAAAGTTCGAGGCCATAGTCGAGTCAGAGAGGTATGATACTCTGACGGTGAACGAGCTGTTCTCGAAGCTCAAGTCGGGCCGAGGTGGATAGGGGCATGATCGCCAAGCTCGAGGGACCGACCGACTCCCATAGTCTTGCCCTCGTTGGTGGTTCCAAAGGAAAGACTAACTCTAACCCATCCACCAGGATGTTCTCGTTTTCCTCTTTGATGTCTATGCCAGATGAGGAGTTTGATGACCTTGGAGAGGACGAGCTGGCGCTGTTGACGAGGCGGTTCGAGAGGCTGCACGAGAACCGCGTGAACATGAGAAGGAACACGAGGACTCGCTTCCGATGCGGCAAGCCGGGACACTTCGTCGCCGACCGCCCGAGAAGGCCGAGAGCAAGGACGGCTACAAGCACAAGCCGAGGATGAACGATGGCAAGTACCGTTCGAGGCGCGACCACAAGAGCAAGCACAAGAACGGGTACAAGGACGAGCGACGATCGAGGAAGAAGGAGGGCCGAGGCAAGGCCCGAGCGATGGTTGGAGCGAGCGACGTCGACTCCGGTTCCGCGTACTCCACCTCGAGCTCGAGCGGCGGTGAAGACGAGGGAGATCGTCGCAAGAACAAGAAGTCGTCCAAGAACCCGAGCGGGGCGAGGCCGCTCGCGAGAGATGGCTTCGTACCATGGCGGCGAGCTCCGGCGGCAAGAAGAGCACACGGAGCGACTCGGACTGCGAGTCCGACGACGAGGTGCGTGATGAACTTCCCTTCTTGCGCCGGGAGAATGAGAGGCCGGGCTCTTTGCTTGATAATCGTGATGACATGCTTAGAGAGGCCAAGAAAATGAGGAAAGAGCTTAGGGCTTCACTCGAGGATGCTAGGACTAGAGTGGGTCGAGCTAGAGACACGAGGTGCTTGATAGCAAGCTTGAGATTGATTCGCTCAAGGCTAGCCCCGTTGTTGCCGATGAAAATGATTGTCTTGATTGCTCCATATTCCTTGCTGATCTTGCTTTGTTTAAGGAGAAGCATGCCTCCAAGTGTGAGGACCTAGATGTGCTTAGGGTTGAAGTGGCTGAGCTTAAGTCTAGACCTGCTTTGCTAGGTGCTTGCACTTCTTGCCCCGTTTTGCATGCTAAGATTGATGAGTTGCATGCTTACACTAGTTCGCTCGAGGCTAAATTGAAGGAACCCATGCCTACATCTTGCTCTACTTGTGAAATGCATGCATTGAAAAATTTGGAGCTTGCACATTATGTTGATCGCTTGCGGGATGAGAATGATGACTTGAGGAAGGCGATGGGTTGGTTGTCCGGTCATGAGCCTCGCTTGAGGATGATGATCGAGGCCTTTAAGAGGCAAGATGGTGAAAGGCTTGGGGCAAACAAGGTTGGTGAAGGAAGTGGAGAGAATATCCCGGAGCCACCAAAAACCCACCACAAAAATGATTTCCCTCCAAAACCCAACCATCTTAGGAACCGACTAGACACAACCCCAGCTCCACCTATATTTCCTACACCCACAAATGATCTCCAAAAGCCCATCAAGTTTGTGAGCACTTCGGGGAAAGTGTTCTTTGGGAAAGAGAGAGAGAAGGCAAGTGAGGAGAAATCGGTGGAGGAATTGAGTGGAGAGAAACCAAGCGAGCAGCCCCAATCCAAGCCAAAACCTAAGCTTGTGAGGTTCCGTTGTGGCCATTGTGGGAAGGAGGGTCACAAGGATGAGTTTTGCTTCAAGAGGAAGCGGGAAGAGAGGATGGCAAAAGAGTGGGAGAACAAGGATAGGTACAACCCTTCCCATGGTGTACCTAAGCCTCGTATGCCACTACCCAGGGGTAAGGCTGTGGTGAGAAGTGTTCCGGCATGGGGAGATGCGACTTCCCGCAGCCGAGGAGCTGTTCTGGAGGGGGCGGTCGGACCGGCCGGCTAGGCGGTCGGACCGCCGCCCGGCCCGCAGGGGGGGGGGGTTAGACCGGCCCGGCTAGGAGGTTTAACCGCCCCCCGAGACTCGGGCGGAGTGGTTTTCGAGGTGGTGAGACGAGAGGTTTCGGGTCCGGAGGTGGAGTTGCTGGTGGTTGGTCCGGAGAGACGAGCGGGTGGTCGGTTGCTAGGCATTCTCCCCCTCGAGGTCACTACGGGGATGGGAGGAGTCGTAGCTTTGAGAAGGAGAGGAGGGACGTTCCACGAGTTGTCTTCCGTGGTTTTGGTCCTCCTCCGGGCGATGAGGGGGTGGTTCCCTCGGAGTGGTTACCGAGGTGGTGTTCGTGGTGGTAGCTATGGTAGGAAAGATGGCTTGATGTGTGCTAATCCCACTTTCGAGCAAATGGCTCGGCCCTGGTTTTCCTCCTTTGGTACTAACCCCGATCTTGAGTCGTTTGTTCGCTCACGTGCCTATTTTTGAATTTCAGGTGGGAGACTTGAAGAACATTTGGTTGATTGACTCCGGTTGCTCGAGACATATGACCGGAGACAGGGGGTGGTTCTCAAGTCTCGTCCCGTGGTGACGAAGAGGTACATCACCTTTGGGGACAATGGGCGTGGGCGTGTGCTTTCGAAGGTGAGATAAAAGTGAGTGACAAGATCACTCGAGGCGTGTTGCTCTTGTTCAATCGGCCGGGGTACAATTTGCTTTCGTGTCTCGGTTGTTGGATGAGGGTTTTGAGGTGTTGTTTCGGCCTGGTGGTTCTCGGATTGTGGACTCTCGAGGGGACCTTGTTTGTATGGTCGTTCCCGAGGGTCAGGTGTTTCGTGCTGATTTTTCTCAGTCTTCGGGTGTTGAGCGTTGTTTCTTGGCTGGTTCTTCGAGTGAGTTGTGGAAGTGGCATAGGAAGTTGGGTCACTTGAGCTTTGACCTTTTGTCTCGCTTGAGTAAACTTAATTTGGTCCGAGGATTGCCACGGTTGAAGCTTGAGAAAGAGTTGGTTTGTGCTCCGTGTAGGCATGCCAAGATGGTGGCCTCTTCTCACCCGCCTCTCACCGATGTGATGACTGAGCGTCCATGCGAGCTGCTCCATATGGACCTTGTTGGCCCAGCTCGTGTGCGATCTCGGGTGGGAAGTGGTATGTCCTTGTTGTGGTGGATGACTATTCTCGGTATGCGTGGGTGTTCTTTCTTGAGGAGAAGGGGGAGACGTTTGGTTTTGTTCGAGATCTAGTCTTGAGGTTGAGGAACGAGAGGCACGGAGATGCCATACGAGCTATCCGCAAGGATAATGGCTCGGAATTCGGGAACTCTCGTTTTGAAACCTTTTGTCATAACTTGGGTCTTGAGCACCGGTTTTCGAGTCCGTATACGCCTCCCCGTAATGGTGTTGTGGAAAGGAAGAACGGGACCTTGTGCGAGATGGCTCGGACGATGCTTGATGAGCATAGGACTCCGAGGAGGTATTGGGGTGAGGCGGTGAATACCGCATGCTATGTGTCGAACGAATATACCTCGCAGTGCACAAGAAGAAGACATGCTATGAGTTGATGCATGGTCGCACACCCAAGGTGAGTCACTTCCATGTCTTTGGTTGCAAGTGTTTTATTCGAAGAAGGGAAGGAAGTTGGATAAGTTTGAGGCTAGGTCCGTCGATGGCATTTTCTTTGGTTATGGATCTCATTCTAGAGCATATCGTGTGCTCAATCTTGAAACTAACCAAATCGTGGAGACTTGCGAGGTAACCTTCGACGAGACGAGCCACGTAGTCGGCTTGTCTTTGAGTGTGCGGGTGATGATGAGCTTGGCGAGGAGATCTTTCGGGAGGAGGAGCATGAACATGGTGATGATGAAGATGGCGGTGTGGTGCCCCCCGACCGAACATGTACCCACTACTTCGACTACGATGATGGATGGACCCTCTCGCTACACCTACGACGACAAATCAAGAACGAGGAGAAGCCGATGTTGAGGGGGAGGTAGCTTCGAGGCGAGAACCTCCCCGGCGAGTTCGGTGGATCACCCGGCTTCGAGGATCATCGGCGACATAAATGAACGCACTACACGGTCGAGGGTTCGAAACAATTCCCATTTTGCTCATGCTGCGTTTGTTGCTTCTTTTGAGCCCAAAGACATTGGACACGCACTATCCGATCACAATTGGGTTAACTCGATGCATGAGGAGCCGGAGAACTTTGAGAGGAATCGGGTGTGGGAGTTGGTTGACCCTCCCCCGTGGGTGTAAGCCGATTGGTACAAAGTGGGTGTGGAAAAACAAAGAGGGAGAGAAGGGTGAGGTTGTGAGGAACAAGTCGAGACTTGTTGCTCAAGGGTTCGATCGAAGGAGGGGATTGACTACGAGGAGACCTTTGCTCCCGTAGCCCGTTTGGAGGCGATTAGGATCCTTCTAGCCTTTTCCGTGGCTAAAGGGTTCAAGTTGCACCAAATGGATGTGAAGAGTGCTTTTCTGAATGGTGTGCCGGAGGAAGAAGTGTATGTGAGACAACCTCCGGGGTTTGAGAGTGAGAAGTACCCCCACGGGGGTGTACAAGTTGAGGAAGGCGTTGTATGGGTTGAAGCGGCGCCTAGAGCTTAGTATGGCGGGTTGAGGGGGTTCTTGTTTGAGAGAGGATTTGAGATGGGGAAGGTCGATCGGACCTTGTTTTTTCCTGAGGCAGGGCGGTAGATAGCCCGATTGTGCGGGTGTACGTGGATGATATTGTCTTTGGTGGCTCGTCTAACTCTCTTGTTGCAAGGTTTGCGGATGATATGAGCGGGGAGTTCGAGATGAGCATGATGGGTGAGTTGCGGTTCTTCCTCGGGCTACAAATCAAGCAATCAAAGGAAGGAACATTTGTGCACCGGGCTAAGTACACCAAGGACATTGTGAGGAAGTTCAAGATGGAGGACTCCAAGGCTATGACGACGCCGATGAGTACGACTACAGCTCTTGATGCGGACGAGGAAGGTGAACACGTGGACCAGAAGGAGTACCGGAGCATGATCGGGTCACTTCTCTACTTGACGGCGACGAGGCCGGACATACAGTTCTCAGTGTGTCTGTGCGCTCGTTTTCAAGCGTCTCCGAGGACTTCGCATCGGCAAGCAGTGAAGCGAATTTTCAGGTACTTGCGTCACACTCCCGACTTCGGCCTTTGGTACTCGCGTCCTCTTCTTTGGCGCTTCATGGCTTTTCGGACGCGGATTTTGCCGGGTGTCGGTTGGATAGGAAGTCCACTTCCGGGACTTGCCGCGTTTTGGGTTCTTCGTTGGTGTCTTGGTCTTCCCGCAAGCGGTCGAGTGTTGCTCAATCCACGACCGAGGCCGAGTATGTTGCCGCTGCTAGTTGTTGCTCTCAGCTCCTTTGGATCACCTACACCATGAGTGACTTTGGTGAGGAGTATACCCATGTCCCACTTCAATGTGATAGCACCAGTGCCATAAGCGTTGCAAAGAACCCAGTGTTCCATTCCAAAACCAAGCACATAGAAGTGAGGTACCATTTCCTGAGAGACAACGTAGAGAAAGGGAAGATAGCTTTGATCCATGTACCCACACATGACCAACTAGCCGATATTTTCACCAAACCCCTAGATCAAGCAACTTTCACTCGTTTGCGGGGGGAACTTGGTGTGTGTTTAATTTCTTGAGTTGGGTGTGTGGGGGGCTTTCTTTTGCCGGTGGTGTCGAGCCCGTTTTGCCTCCCCTCGAGGAGCCGGTTTGTAACATATGTATAGCTTTCGTTGGTGCATTTCTTGCATTTGGCATTGCATATGTAACATGATGTATAGGCATCCTTGTATCTTAGATTGCATGCATTTTGTATCATCTGCATTATTAGGGAAAGCTTCTCCTATATACAATGTTTACCATGGGTTGCTATATATGTTCTTGTGAGCTTGTTTGATATGCTACGGTTAGTTTGGCTTAGCTCTTGATGATCTTGATGAATGATCCATGGTTGATGGCTAATTTTTGAAAAATGTCATATACATGCTCTCTCATGCGTAAATGCCTATATATGATCTTGACATGTTTTAGTGGCTTTGCTATGCTTACTTTGTGGTTGGATAGCTAGTTTATTGATCATATGGAGCCAAAGGCTCGCTTGCCATCATGAATGTTTAGCCCTCTTGCTTAATCTTGTGGAGGGGCATAAGTTCCTTTTTGTCGCAAAGACATTTCATGTACCATTTACAAATCTGAAAATGAAATGAAAAATGCTTGGAAAATATGTTCCCATGTCATATGTGCTGAAATTAATTTGCTTTGGGTGCTAAACCGTTGCATGATGCCTACCAATGAGAAGTCTCATACATAGAAGTAGGCACATGGCTCGGTGGCTTTGACATGACATGAGGTGCTTTTGGGTGTTTATGATGGTCTTATGATTAGAATGGCTGTCCTAGCATGAAATTTGAGTGGCTTAGCCATTTTGATATGTTTTGCTCATGTTTAGGTATTTGCTTATGAGAGAGTAACTTTTCGCAAAATTACTCAAATCCTTTTTAGCCTTGTCCAATGATTGTGAAACTTGGTGATCATGTAGTTAAGGTCATTACGAACCTGTCGAGTATCTAACTTGCTCATTTGGACTTGTGTAGCTCCTTGTGGTGAATTTTGTATATTTGAGAAGCTATATGTTGAAAGTTTTCGCATTTTGCCTTGATTCATGCATTGTCAACAAGGGGGAGAAGTTTGTGCATGTTTTGGGCACCTGGGAGTGTTTGGAAGGTGTTCCAATTGTTTCGGGCAATTTTTGAGCAGTTTGGTGCAGGGCCGGTCTCTTTGGGCGGTCTAACCGCCCCCCAGGCGGTCGGTTCGGGCGGGGCGGTCTAACCGCCCTAGGCGGCGGTCTAACCGCCCCGGGCGGTGTGAGCGGTTTTTGCTCTTTGTTGCATTCCCGAGTTGCATTGATGCATGTGTTCGGGGGGAGTGTCTTGTGGCTCGGGGGAGCTTGCATTTGTGCGGGGGAGCTCTTTGTGGTGTTCGAGTTTTGCTTTGGTGGTTTGCGCTTTTTGCTTGAGCCGTGTTTTGTCTCGGATGTGTCGAGCCGTTGCCCTTGCCTAAGGGGTCCGAGACTTGTCTTCTTCAAGTGATCTTGCTCTTTGCCTTTCTTTGGCTTTCGATCGCTTGTTGGGGTTTCTTTTTATTTTGTTTCTTTTCTTTTCCTTTTCTCTTGTGTTACTTCATGTGAGTGTGTTGTCAATGCACTCATCAAGGGGGAGATTGAGGACCATGTGTGGTTCGAGGACCGGTGGATGGTCGCTTCCTTGTGTGATGAGTGATTGACAACGTTGTGTGGACTGATTCTTGGCTAAGTATTGTAGGTGCAGGTTGCGGCTTGACTCGTGTTGATGCAGGTGAAGAACAAGCGCGAAAGGTCGTTGCCGGTGAGGCCTCCAGGTGTGGAGAAGACAAGTAGGCTTCGTTCGAGGGACCCGGTGGTCGGCGGGGGTCAAGTGCGGGCCGCATGGTGGCATGAACGGCAAGATGAAATCGTGGACGGTTTCTTGGTAGAGCCTCAAAACCAAGGTCGAGCCGGGACTACGTGGGAGCCGAGTCATGAGTGGAGATTGGCGGAGGCTACACCGAGTTCGCGGGGTTTGCAGTGGTTCACCAGAAAACCACTTGGTTACTCGGTTGAGCCACAAAACCGAGGCCGAAGACTCGACGAGGAGGTGCGGCCACCCAGGCCGGTTCAACCGCCCAGGAGGGGCGGTCAGACCGCCTGGGGCCGGTCAGATCCCCGGGGCCGGTCTAACCGCCCAGGAGGGGCGGTCGACCGCCACGGCCGCCGCGCGCGAGAAGCTTCGAAGCGGAGGACACGCGTCGGGATCGCAAGGCGTGCGTCGAGGCTACGCAGGGTGCGGTCGCCGGGCATCCGCCCGATGGTGAAGACATCAAGATTTCCAAATCCGCCCTTGAGGGGCATGTATCCCTAGTTATTAGTGAAGGGTAGTTTAGTCTTTTGGGTGCCTCCATATATACTCATTAGAGGGGTGGATGGCAGCCAACTCTTGGAACCCTAGCTCATTTGTTTTTCCATTTTCGTTCTCTATTTTCCCTAGGTTTTTAGAAGGCTAGTTTGAGAGCTTCATGTGAGATCTAGAGAGAGGGATGGATGTTTGGGTGGCAAACTAGACCTTGTACGAACCATTCATGGCATGTATAGAAGGTTCGGCGTGGTTCTTCATGGTGGTTTTCCCGTCTCTTTTGTGTTGATTTTCGGAGCTCTTTTTGGCGGTGTTTTGAGGACGATTTCTTGGGGTTTTTGGTGGGTGTCACGTATGAGGTTTTTGTGCCTCTTTGGCTGGTGACTTTGCCCCCAAATCTCCTTTGAATTGGACTCGATTTGGTGGTTTCTCGAGTTGGGCGAGTTCTTGACCTAGAGAAGCGATTTCTTCGATTCCTCTTGATTGTGAGCGTTTCGGGTCGATTCCTTTGAGGAAGAGGTTGCCCGGGGAGGTAACCCAGCTATCCCCGAAGTTTGGCTGCAATCCGTGGAGTGATTCGGGAGATCGGGCGCGAGGAAGTTGAGGTTTGACCCGCGGGTTCGTTTTACGGAAGGGGCGGTCTAACCGCCTACGAGGGGGCGGTCTAACCGCCCGGGGTATTTCCGGGTCAAAGTTCTGTTTCGCCGGATTTTCCTCTCGTGAGTTTGTTTGCCTTGATCGGAGGAGTGTCCGGGTGAAATTTGGGATCGTTCTCGTGCGGTTTGCTAGGTGTTCTTGGTCGGGGGTTCGTTCTTTGGGTACGGGAGGTTAGACCGCCCCGGTGGGCGGGTCTAACCGCCCCTAGGCCCTTGGGTGAAGTTTTGGTTATTCGCCAAGATTTTCGGTAGCTAGCATGGCCTTGACCGGAGATCTTTGTTGGTGAAACCGGGGTGTGTTTTGGTGCTCGGAAGAGGCGTTTCGGAGGATTTCTTGGTTACCGGGTGGAGGCGGTCTAACCGCCCCCTATACCGGTCTAACCGCCCCCTCCGGTTAGCCGGCTTTCGAGTTGTTTCCGCCCCGTCGGTCTTTGCGTGTGTGTTGGAGTTGCTTTGGTAGAGTTTGTTCCTATGACCAGTAGCATTCCAGTGGCTACGTGGTTTTGGCAAACGGGAGGTAGAAGTGCGGAGCGTGTGATTTCGGGGGTTCGACCGAGCTAGTTCGTCTTGTCGGAGTTTTAATCTCCCTCGAGAAGAATTTTTATCGGCTCCCATTCACTCCCCCCCTCTCTGGTCGCCTTATCAGTCCTTCAGCAACGCCGAGCCCGGCCTCCCCCCTACACCGGTCTGGTGCTCCGGGAGAAGCCCAACTCTTGGGGCCACGGAGTGTCCACGGTCCAGCATCGAAGGCGGCTGGACTCGCTCCTGGCCGCGCTGAAGAGCCTGGCGACGCGCGGGCTGACCGCGGAAACCGTCCTCGCCTTCCTCCACCACCGGCGGATCGTGCCTCTGATGGAGAGGCCGCTCTGCATCTTTGAAATGACGGAGGCGGCGGACCCCGTCGCGCTGGCGAGGTCGCGGATGCTCCCGACCCCCCTCGAACGGGGGTATGCGCTCACACGGGCACGGAGCGCCGTCGACACCCGGATGCCGCGCAACGACCGGTCCCCGTGGGACCTCGAGATGCTCCCCACCGGCCCGCTGGTAAGTAGGATTCTCGGCCCTGTTTCTGATCTTGATGGTGCTCCATGTTTTTGACGCATCTCTGGCGTTTCCGCCCGCAGATGGTGAGCCTGAGCGCCGCGAAATCCGTCCCGCCCACTTCTGACTCCCGCGCGCTTGGTCGGGCGTCACAGCAACGAAAGCGGGAGCGGGCGGCGCGCAAGAGGGAGCGCGCAAGGCGGCACCGCGAGCGCGCGGCCGGCGAGGGCACGAGGAGTACCGGCGCCGCGGCGGCGGGGGCTCTCCTCTCCGGGGACCGAGGAGTACTCGTCCTCGGAGGAGGATGAGGAGGAAGAAGCTGGGGAGCAGGGCCTCCCTGATAGGTGGGAACCTGCGCCCCCACCGCCGGAGCCGGCCTCCGGCGGCAAGGCGGCATCGCCGGGGGCAAGCGCGGCGGCGCCCGCCGCCGGGCGATCAACAACGGGAGCGGCGCGGGACGCGGGGGTGCCGGCGCGCGCGCGCGGGCGCGCGCGGTGCGCGCCCGCGCGCGCGGGCGGGGCCGCGCGCGCGCGGCGGAGATGTCGGGGAGGCGCGGCGGCGGCCGCGTCGACCGCACCGGCGTCATCCACCGAGGCCTCGAGGAAGAGGAAGCACACCTTCTCCTCTTCGAGGTAAGGGGCTTGCTCCTCTGCGGGGGTTGGGTTTTTTGGCGACCAAGTGTTCTGACTATTTGTTTGTGTTTGTGCAGGGTGGTGCCGACCGTGCCTCCCCTCGCACCAGCCAAAGTGTTGAGGGCAGACGCGTCCGTTCCCACCCGGTGGCGCTCGTCGAGGGCGCCTCGAGCCCTCAGCCGGCGGATCAGCCTGTCGTGCGCGGCCGGCGGCGATCAAGGAGCGGCGGGCGCCGGTCGTGGCGGAGGTGCAACCCGCGGAGGCGGCCGTGGTGGAGGCGCGGCCGGCGGATGCGGCCGAGGAGGGCGGTCGGCGCCCGCGGTCGTGGGGGCGCGGCCGGAAACGGTGGCCGCGGCGCCGCGGTGGGAGCCCGTGGCCACGGAGGCGCGGGCGGAGGCGTTGACGGAGGCGACGCGGGGGCGGCACCCGCCGGCGGCTCCCGGCGGTGGTGGTGGAGATCCCGGACGACGACTCCCCGCCGCCGGGTGGGACCGGTGGGTGAGCTTCCCCACGCTTTCCCCCCCGAGTCCCGGGGAGGGGGCCCTCGTGAGGGCGGCGCGAGGGCCACATGGTGGCGGGGGGCCGAGGGCACGGCGCGCCGAGGCCTCGTCTTCCCGCGCCGGCCACTTCGCCCCGGGTAGAGGGGATCGGCGGCGACCCGCCCACGTTCGGCCGACGCCCGGGGGAGCGGGAGCTATGGGGAGAGCTCCGTAGCCACGGCGCCGCGCTCAACCGAGCGTTGAACGAGGCGCTGAGGATCCACGGCGGCCCCGCGTGGCGCGTCTTCCAGGTGAGGTATCTTTGCTTATTTCTCTTTTTTCCTCGTTTCTGCGCGCTATCTTTGTTGCGTGATGCTTACGGGTCTTGACTTGTCGGTGACAGGAGCTCAAGCACCGCGCCCGCGACAAGTACGGCGCTTTTGACCAGGTGACCGCCGAGCTCCACCAGCTCCGGGAGCGGTGCGACGCCTTCGACGCGCTCGCCGACGCCCTCAGGACTCGGACGGTCGGGCCGTCGTGCGGGCCATGGCCCTGCACGATCAACTCCATGAGAGCGCAGGGCAGGACCCGGCGCACCCGTCCACCCTCGAGCGGGTCTGCACAGCCCTCATCGACCGGGATGAGACGCTGCGGCAGGCGCGGGCGGACCTGGAGAAGACGCGCACCCTGGCGGCCAACTGGGAGGCTGTTGACGGTTAATAATTGTATCAAAGTTCGTTTGTGACTTGGAAGCGTACAAGTCTCCCGTCGTAGTCAAGGGACCCTTCTTCCCTCGAGTGGTGAACCCAAGGTATCGAATCTGTGGAACAAATGTGTGACGCAAAACTTAATCTAATAAAGCCAAGTAACTCCAATCTTCGATAAAAGAAACTCTAATGCATCTATGTAAAAGACACAAAACAAATCTAATCTACTAAAGACCGGAGAAAACAAAGTAAGATTGGGTAGATAAACCGATCTAGAGGGATCGGGGTAAGCCTTTTGTTGAAGTTCCAAGCAAGAGAAGAAGTATCAAATCGAATCTTAATAGAAGCCTCTTTAAATCGTGGTTTCCCGTCCAAATCCGAAAACATCCGCCTTTCGAGACCCCCGTTCTATCACAACGTATCCCTATTCATGCAGGTAGCTTAGGGCGAGTCAAAAGATAAGTCGAGATTCTTTCGGAAGATCCGACGTGTACCTCTAGCCACCGCGGCTACAGGAACAACCTATGTAATCTATCTCAAGAATAGAATTGGAATAAGCAAAGCCGATCGAAAAACGAAATCTTCGAGGAAACACTTGATCGCTAGGAAAAGATTCAACTTGATAATTCAACTATAACAATGATACATACACAAGATCACCACCGGGATCCTTCCTTGATCTTGCTTCTAGCTCCGGGAACTATGACGTGGTCTTCCGTGCAAGATTCCCACGTCGGCTAGGGAAACCCTAGTCAACTAGCTCGACCCTCTCCTCTGCGAGATGGTGTCCCTCTCTTCTCTGCTCCTCGGCGGCCGATGACGAATTCTTCTCTGCGAGGCTCTCGGTCAGGGGGCTATAAATAGCCCGATTGGCGGCTAGGGCAAAGGAGGGGGCATTTGGGCCCTGGATGGGCCTGGGCCGACCGGACCGGGCCGGCCGGCGGCCGGGCCCATCTAGGCCCCGGCTCTGAGGGCTCCTTCGCTCCACGTCGGTTCCCTTGCTTCCTAGATGTTTCCCCCTTCTGCATGTAGGTCCATGTCGTCGGTTTCTCTCCGAATTGGACTCAACTCCTTGTCTTGCAAGATTCAACACTTTTCTGGTCAGGTCCTCGGAGTCTGTCGTCTTCTCGGATCAAGTCCCTGGCTTTTTGGAGTTAAGTTTGCTTCATTGCATGACTTGTACGGGGCTTCAAGGTCTTGTCATGAGGTGCTTGATGAACTTATCCCGAAAGTCTTGCATTCAACACTAAAACCCTGCATAAACATTAAACTCCAAAACCGACATGCACACGTGAACTTGTTATACCACGGGGGTTAGTACCAATGGATGAGGTATAAAACTCATGCCAACACCGAAGGTAAACTCATGGCTAGGTTGACGGATTTTCACCGTCAACATCTCCCCCATGCTGAAACCTTGCTCGTCCTCGAGTAAGCCTTCGATGGATATCATCATTGCCAAACGATGTTTAAACTTTGCACTTGATCACACATGAGAAAACATAATGCTCTCAAAATTTTAATTCATTAAAGTTCCATAATGTACTAGCCTTCATCTCTACGGAGGGTAGATTCTTATTAAGCTTATCCCACAAGTATTAATATGCTCACAAAGTTTAAATAGATCTCAGAATTTTTGAAATAAAGAACGAGATAAAGAAAAGCTAAACCAAGTTCACAAATTTAAATCATCTTGTATATTGCTCATGAACTCTCATCTCACTTGTCTCTCAAGCTTATATATTCTACTCCTTTCCCTCTCATACATATGTGGTAGGCTTTATATGGAGCTTTGGGAAAGTTTAGTCCTAACAAGATTTTACAAATGAGGTGTTGTCAAAACAAGACAAGCTTCTCATGGTCTTACCGAGACTCGTCAAAAAGGTCATTGGAAATTAATGTTAAATCAAGGAGGGGAAAGAGAAAAATACACACACTTTTAGATGAGTGGACATGTGCAAATGGCAAAGAGTGATCGCGAGGCACAAAGGAAGTCCTCGTTATCGGATTGCACATGGTTGGAAAATGAGAATGGATCTTTTTAACTTGAAGCCTTGAATGCACTCTTAGAGAACCGGGGAGTTTACTTTACGCATATATTTTTTTTTCATATTTCTCATTCTTTTCTTTCTTTCTTTCTTTCTTTCTTTACCCGCCCCCGATGTTGCTTCACAACACCAACGGTTGATCATGAGGTAAGAGGGGTCTATTGGCTGCCTGGCAATTAAAGCCGAGTATAGCCAATTCAACTCCGTGTCGGTCACCTTTGTCTCCTTCATCCTCCCCAATACCCTCTTGCACATCCAAGAGTGAAATATCCGGATAATGGGGTTGCGGATGCAATTGCGTTGTTGATGGGCTTCTCACGGAGATCATATTCCAAAATCCCGCTAACATGCGGGTGGCACGTCAACTTTCTCCGGAGCTCCCTTGTGGAATCCAAGCAGCTCCCTAACGTGCTCGTAGGGAACCACTTGTTGGACTCCCTCCAAACGGAATGACAAGCTTTGCACCCCATCATCATCAATTATGGGTGCAATAGTCATCAAAATTTCCAAGGCGAACCCCAAATGGGTGTCCACCGATACTCCGTTGGAGAACTGCACCCATCCAAGGTGCCCCAACATATAGTATATGTCGGTGCCAAAACCCAAGGTGTAGAGTGCTTGGTCGTCGAACTCGACGTTGGGCACAAGCCTCTTCTCAAAATTAGAGAGCCTCTCCTCCTCCTCCGCCGACAAGATGATGAAGTCGTACGAAGAGTATGTCGGGGTGTAAGGAGGTGGCGCGGTTGAGCGAGTCGATCGTCGTGGTGGCGCGGGCTGCTCCTCCGTGTGCCCACGAGGTTCGGTAAACCTCATGGAAGTGCTTCTTGCAGCCCTCATACCACCGAGGAGGAGAGCATCGTTCCTCCTCGGTGGTGCCGTATCCGTCTCCATGCTCCGGGGAGACTCGGAAACCGAGTGCCTCCTCGAAGACGTGGTTGATGACGGCTTGGACGACGACGAACTCTTCTTCTTGGAGAAGAGACTTGTGGTCTTCTTCCACATGGTTGCTGCACTCTTTTTTTCAACTAAAACTCCGGGTTGCAACCGGTAACTAGGCACTTAAACTCTTTGCTTCGGATGTGGACTTTGAGTGGATTAAGGATGTGGATTTTTTTTTCTTGAGCTATCAAGCTTGGGAAGGTTGGCTATGTCTACGGAGGTTTTGAGCACACAAACTTGATCACACAAACAAGGGAAGGAGAGGGAAGCTTGCTAGCAGAAAACGGGAGCCGGGGGGCTCCTTAAGTAGGTGAGGCCGGCCGGCCTGGGGTCCTCCTGGCTCCTCCCCGCCTCGTCTTTCTTCCAGCACGATCATTTCGCCTCTGCAACTTTCCTGCCCGCGTGCTCCACGAGTTGCACCGCCCAAACGTTCTCGTCCACTCCTTTTCTTGCATTATTGGTCCTTCCACTTGATGCTCCATGCTTTGGGTCATGTCCATGCTCCCTAGCTCCACTTGCTTCACATGCCACCATGAAATTCCTGCAAAGTTGATGCTTGCTGCCCACCATGCTTGTCCTTTGCATGTGGAATTGGTGAAAGTTGATAAAAGGGAATCCAATGGTACATGCATGATTAATTCAAACTAGATTGCCTCCATTAAGGTGTGTTTAAGGTTAAGCACTCCTCTAATTTGAAATTTAAAATATTTTTCAGAGCTATGCAAGAGCTCAAACATAATTTTAGAGAAGTTTTTTAACCATTAAAAACAAATGTAAGTCGAAAATATTTTTCGACTACGTCGATTTCGGTCTCACCGGTATAGTTTGCCTTCATTGTTTGAGAGCAGACATTTTCCCGATTTGATCATGGGGGCATAGGTTTAGGTTCTAATTTTAGCTAAATAAGAAAGATTTTGAATAAAACAAAATTAGAATAGGCTTAGAAAAATTCTAATCCTAGAGAAACTAAGGATATAGATTTTTAAACCAACCAAAAGTTTTGATTTCTAGGTTCAAGCGAGTTCTACCACGTGCTGAATTTTATTAACACTTAAATATAAATCGTGGCTCTACTCGTGTGGTTTTAGCATGAAAGATAAGTCAACCTCAGCACCATAATGAGGGTGAAAGGTTGAGTTAGGTTCTGAAATTATTTGGTTGAGGTTTCTCGAAAAGAAAAGAACAAACAAGCACATAGGAGGGTTCGTGCAAAGGGTTTATGATAAAGCAAACATTCAATCAAGAATTATGTCTCTAATATTGTTCAACCACTTCTAAGTCTAATGTCTTTGCGTAATAAAACTCAAAAACTAAATTATTAAAAATACTCGAAAAACCTGGAATCGGGTTGTCCTCCCGTAGCTTATTCTTGACTCGACGAAACGGGTTGCCTCCCGCCTAGCGCTTCGTTTATAGTCTATAGCTAGACTTCTTCACTTGATTACTCCGGATCAACGCTCTTTGCGGGCGTTGCAATCTTGGGTACCCACTTCCGCACCATCTTGGGCACGGGCTTGTCTTCCGGCTTAGTTGGCTTAGTCATTTTTTTGGTCTTCACAGGCGGCTTCTCTTCCTTTGTCTTGACGGATGCAACACCTTCTTTGATTTTCTTTACGTTCATTTTTTTCGGCTCCTTCTTCTTTTTCAGCCCCTCTGTTTGTTTTTGTTCTCCCTTCACTCAAATCATGTTGCATGCCTCAATCCTTGGACGGAACTTGAAGGAACTCCTTTCTCCGTTGATATCGAACATGATCTCCCCCTTGCCAACATCAATAGTAGCTCCCACGGTCTTGAGGAATGGCCTCCCGAGGATGAGCGGCGGCTTCTCCCTCTCTCCCATCTCGAGCACAACGAAGTCGACGGGGATGAAGTGGTGTCCAATCTTCACGGGTACATCTTCAGCAATGCTCAAGGGATAGCGAATGGAGTTGTCTCCCAACTCCAAACATATTCCTGTAGGCTCCATTGGTAGGCGTAGCTTCTCGAACACATCCCTCGGCATGACGCTTACACTAGCTCCAAGGTCGCATAACGCCTTCTCGAAGTTGAAAGAACCAACTGAACATGGAATTGTAGGGCACCCGGGTCTTTTTGCTTCTCTAGCCCATTAGCAATAGCGGCACTACACTCCTCGGACATCTTGACATGATCTACCCCGAGTGTTGCTATCTCATATTTATTTGCAAGTATGTCTTTAAAATAACGATAATATGTAGGTACTTGTAGGGCATCTAGTAATGGCATGTTGATGCTAAGTCTACGCACAACTTCCACAAACTTCTCAAAGTGGTTGTCAAGTTTACCTCGGAAGAAGCGTGGCTTGAGTTGCGGTATCCTCGTGTCTTCCTCCGGCATCTCGAATTCGGGTTCCTCGGTGACGATCCCCGTAACCTTCTCTTTAGCATTTCCTTCCACCTCGGTGGATGGTTTAAGCTTCCTTGCTCCCGCGGAACGTTCCGGATATTCGGTCTCCTTCCCCGAACGCGTTTGAATGGCCTTCGCCGATTCGGGACATTTGGGTTGTCCCGGAAGCTTCCCTTCATCATTAGTGAGGCGCCCCGCAAGTTGTCCAACTTGCGTCTCGAGCATCTTCATCATGTTGAGCACTTGATGATTGGAACTTCCGACCTCCGTCACTTTGCTATCGATGTTCTCCAACACCTTGTCTATGGTCTTGAACTTGGTGACG
This sequence comes from Cenchrus americanus, assembly GCA_947561735.1. Classification (NCBI taxonomy): domain Eukaryota; kingdom Viridiplantae; phylum Streptophyta; class Magnoliopsida; order Poales; family Poaceae; genus Cenchrus; species Cenchrus americanus. The sequence goes on from OX387240.1 coordinate 203,986,647, forward strand.
GTGTCCTTGTTGATCTTAGCTTGCTCATCCATGAACTCCTTCAATTGTATATGAAGAGGAACCGCGTTAGGAATAGATGAGCTTACATTGAATTGAGGCCTACCTTGCCCGTAGCGGAAGTTTGGCAATTCTCCCTTCCTCATGTAGTCGAGCACTTTGGCTTCCTCCGGACAATCTTTGCGGACATGGCCATACTCTCCACATTCTTCACATGTGGACCTTGCTTCGGCGGCCTTCAAGTCTTGAGCCTCTTTCTTTTCCATCTCCATCTTCTCCAACCTCCTCATGAGCAAGTCGATCTTGCCTTCAAGTATGTTCTCCTTCTCCACTTGCAAGACTCCTTTGACGTTTCCCGTGGGTGGAACCGGATGTAGGCGCCCGGACGACGCCCACGTGTCATTATCAGCGACCTTCTTGAATAGCGTGAAAGCTTCCGTCGGTGTAAGCTCGATGATAGATCCTCCCACCGATGCATCGATGATCGTCCTTGACGCCATGGTGAGTCCTTGATAGAACTTTTGCACGAGGTCTTCTTTCGGGAACTTGTGATTTGGAACCGCCCGAGTGTACTCGTTGAAGCGCTCGAATGCCTCCGAGATAGTTTCCGTAGGATATTGAACAAAGGTGGCAATCTTATTACGCAAGTTTTGAGTTTTACCCGGTGAGTAGTATTCCTTCATGAAAGCCTTCATCAACGTGTTCCAATTTTGCACCGTCTCCGCCGGTTGAGAGTGGAACCATTGCAAAGCTTTCCCGAGTAGTGAAAACGGAAAAAGCCTTGCCCTCATTTGGTCTTGAGTCACCCCATCCATGTTGAAAGTCTGACATAGTTGAATGAATGCTTGGAGGTGAAGGTTCGGATCCTCTTTACCGGTGAAGGGTGAATGTTGCACCATGCGGATTGTTGAGGTCTTGATCTCGAACGGTCTTCCGATCTCCTCAAGGTTCAAGATTGGTAGGTCGATGATGTCTGGGGTGCATAGCTCCCCAATCTTGCGTTCTTGCGGTGGTTGGTCACCCATCGGTGGAAGTCGATTCTCCCGAGGACTTTGAGGTGGTGAATTCTTCGGAGATTCCTGCGATCCTTTGTCTTCCGACTCCGAATCTACAAAATCCGGCTTTTTAGCTTGATGTGCTTCGCGTCTCCTTAGCCTCGTAAAGTTTTTCCGGATCATCCACAAAATTATTGGGTTTGTTGGAGAGGTAGCCGTCCATCTCCTGTTAGGGTTAGCAATAAACAAAGTATGCAAAAAACTAGAAAGTAAAAACAAATCTATAAAAACTAGGGTTAGACAAACTAGATTAGATGTATTTTGAGGATGATCAAAATTTAGTAGATGCAAAAATAAAAACAAAGAGAAAACTGAAAATTACAAAAAGGCAATAAAAAATCAAATCTTGATCACTTGTTCACCGGCAACGGCGCCAGAAAAAGGGGCTTGTTGACGGTTAATAATTGTATCAAAGCTCGTTTGTGACTTGCAAGCGTACAAGTCTCCCGTCGTAGTCAAGGGACCCTTCTTCCCTCGAGTGGTGAACCCAAGGTATCGAATCCGTGGAACAAATGTGTGACGCAAAACTTAATCTAATAAAGCCAAGTAACTCCAATCTTCGATAAAAGAAACTCTAATGCATCTATGTAAAAGACACAAAACAAATCTAATCTACTAAAGACCGGAGAAAACAAAGTAAGATTGGGTAGATAAACCGATCTAGAGGGATCGGGGTAAGCCTTTTGTTGAAGTTCCAAGCAAGAGAAGAAGTATCAAATCGAATCTTAATAGAAGCCTCTTTAAATCGTGGTTTCCCGTCCAAATCCGAAAACATCCGCCTTTCGAGACCCCCGTTCTGTCACAACGTATCCCTATTCATGCGGGTAGCTTAGGGCGAGTCAAAAGACAAGTCGAGATTCTTTCGGAAGATCCGACGTGTACCTCTAGCCACCGCGGCTACACGAACACCCTGTGTAATCTATCTCGAGAATAGAATTGGAATAAGCAAACCCGATCGAAAAACGAAATCTTCGATGAAACACTTGATCGCTAGGAAAAGATTCAACATGATAATTCAACTATAACAATGATACAAACACAAGATCACCACTGGGATCCTTCCATGTTCTTGCTTCTAGCTCCGGGAACTCCGACGTGGTCTTCCGTGCAAGGTTCCCACGTCGGCTAGGGAAACCCTAGTCAACTAGCTCGACCCTCTCCTCTCCGAGATGGTGTCCCTCTCTTCTCTGCTCCTCGGCGGCCGATGACGAATTCTTCTCTGCGAGGCTCTCGGTCAGGGGGCTATAAATAGCCCGATTGGCGGCTAGGGCAAAGGAGGGGGCATTTGGGCCCTGGATGGGCCTGGGCCGATCGGACTGGGCCGGCTGGCCTGGGCCCATCTAGGCCCAGCCCGAGGGCTCCTTCGCTCTACGTCGGTTCCCTTGCTTCCTGGATGTTTCCCCCTTCTGCAGGTAGGTCCATGTCGTCGGTTTCTCTCCGAATTGGACTCAACTCCTTGTCTTGCAAGATTCAGCACTTTTACGGTCGGGTCCTTGGAGTCTGTCGTCTTCTCGGATCAAGTCCCCGGCTTTTTGGAGTTAAGTTTGCTTCATTGCATGACTTGTACGGGGCTTCAAGGTCTTGTCATGAGGTGCTTGATGAACTTATCCCGAAAGTCTTGCATTCAACACTAAAACCCTGCATAAACATTAAACTCCAAAACCGACATGCACACGTGAACTTGTTATACCACGGGGGTTAGTACCAATGGATAAGGTATAAAACTCATGCCAACACCGAAGGTAAACTCATGGCTAGGTTGACGGATTTTCACCGTCAACAGAGGCGGAGGTGGCCAGCGTCCGCAGCGACAACCGGGGGCTCCGCTCGTCGCTCCAGGGGGCGCAGGTTCAGCAGCGCCAGGCCGAGGAGCGGGCGCGCGCACTCTAGCAAAAGGCCAAGGAGGCCGACGACTTGAGGGCCGCCCTCGATGCCAAGGTCGCGGCGCTCGCCGCCGGCGAGGGCCGGCTCCGCGGGAGCGTACCGCCCGTCAAGGGGCTGAGGGGCGGCTTCAGCAGGAGCAGGCCGCCCTTGCCGACGCTCGGTCGGCCCTGGAGCGGGAGCGCGTCGCTCGCGAGGCGGCGCAGATGTCGCTGGAGGACCGGAACACCGAGTTCTCCAAGCTCGAGGGCGAGTTGATGGTGCTCAGCATCACGAGCGCGAGCCAGGAGCTGGCCCTCCAGGAGCAAGGCGAGACCGTCAAGGGCCTTGAGCAGGAGGTCGAGGCCGGGCGCCGCGCCTTCGAGGTGGAGAGGAAGCAAGTCGAAGGTAAGCCGTTGTTCGACTCCTGTTTTGCTGGTTTTCCCTTAGAGGGTTCGCACCCTTTTCTGACTTCTTTCTCGTCTGGCAACTCCAGGCTTGCGCACCGCGCTGGGGCACGCGGCTGAGCGGGTCGAGGCGCTGCAGACCTCCTACAACTCCTCCGAGCAGGAGCTGCAGGAGTTGCGCACTACGGCCCTCGAGACCTGCCGGGCCGTGGAGGAGGGCGAGGCGCAGGCGGGAGCTCGGCCGGCCGCCGCTCGCGCGCCCTTGGCGGCCACGTCGCCGGGCGCATGCGTCGGGCGCTGCATCTTGGCGTCCAGAAGGCCCTCGGGGTGGTGCGATCCCACTACGAGGTCAACTTCAAGGCGCTGGCGGAGGGCTATGTCGTCCCCGAGGGTGTCGAGGACGAGGTGGCGATGGAGCGTGTGGACGCGCTCGCTGCCGACGCCGCCGGGACGCTTGCCGAGGCCTTCGAGGAGTTCCTCTTCCCGGATGTTGCTGATGCCGCCGCTCCTCCAGCCTGAAGACAGCCAGGCGCTAGGCCCTTTTTGTTTATGTATCAGTATGCTGGCCGTATGGCCTTGTAAATAAACATGTTACTTTGCTATGAATATTTGTTAATGTAAAATGACGTCTTTTGCTCATTGCGCTTTTTTGTTTCTCCTTCTTCCTGAGTAGATTCTAGTTAGGGGATTTCGATTTTCGCGGGTGGCCTGCTGGGTTGGAGGCGAGAGAGAAGGGCCGTATCCTCGCGGAGGTGTAGGCTATCTCTGGCTCGCGCGCTCCTTTCGCTAGGCCGCCTGCGCCCTGTTCGAATCTTTGCTCGAGGACGAAGTAGAAACATAACTTAGCACGCGTGAGTTGTTTCGTTTTTGCGCGAAAATGGGACCATTTTGGGGGGGGGGGATGCCCCCCGCAGTAGCCCCCGAAGGTAACTTGGGTTTCAGGGGAAAGCCGAGTTGCCCTTTTTATTGAACTGATGATGTGTACATAATTGTCACCAACTGGGGTGCTGGTTACGTGATTTTTACAACAAAATACTTGGAAATCCTAGCTAGGGATAGAAGCGACGTAGCTGTTGGATGTTCCAAGCGTTGGTGAGTTCTTCGCCATCCTCGTTGGCCAGCTTGTACGTGCCGGGCTTGAGCACTTTTACCACGACGTAGGGTCCCTTCCATGGGGGTGATAGCTTGTGGCGTCCTCGGTTGTCCTGGCGTAGCCTTAGGACCAAATCCCCTTCGCTGAAGTCCCGCCCGCGTATTTTCCGTGCTTGGTAGCGCCTGAAGGACTGTTGATACCTTGCGGAGTGCATCAAGGCTACGAGGCGTGCCTCGTCCAGCTGGTCCAGCGAGTCCTCGCGGGCTCGCTGGTTGGCGTCCTCGTCGTAGCCTCGAAGCCTGGGCGACCCGTACTCTAGGTCCGTGGGGAGGACGGCCTCCGCGCCATGGACAAGAAAAAACGGGGTGAACCCGGTGGCTCTGCTCTGGGTGGTCCTTAGGCTCCACACGACTGCTGGTAACTCTTGGAGCCATTTCCGACCAGATTTATTTAGCTGGTCGAAAATTCTGGGCTTAAGACCTTGTAGGCATGCCGTTGGCACGCTCTACTTGGCCGTTGGTCTGTGGGTGCGCCACAGCTGCCCAATCCACACGAATGTGGAACTTGTCACAGAACTCCAAGAATTTCCTACCCGTGAACTGGGACCCGTTGTCGGTGATGATCGAGTTGGGCACTCCAAAGCGATGGATGATATCGGTGAAGAACGTCACCGCTTGCTCTGCCCTGAGATTCGTAATGGGCGCACCTCTACCCACTTGGAAAACTTGTCGATCGCGACCAACAAGTGGGTGAAGCCCCCGGGCGCCTTCCGCAGGGGCCCGACGATGTCCAGCCCACACACAGTGAACGACCATGTTATGGGGATGGTCTGCAGGACATGAGCGGGAAGGTTGGACTTGCGGGCGTAAAACTGGCACCCCTCACAGGTGCGTACGATCTCGCTGGCGGCCGCGACCGCGGTAGGCCAGTAAAAGCTTTGACGGAATGCGTTGCCAACGAGGGTGCAGGGCGCGGCGTGATGGCCGCAGATCCCCGCGTGGATGTCCCGCAGGAGCTCGCGCCCCTCGGGGATGGGCACGCACCGCTACAAGATGCAGGAGGCGACGCGCTTGTACAGCTCGCCGTCGACGAGGGCAAAGGACTTGGCCATCCTGGCGATGCGCCTGGCCTCGGCCCGGTCCGAGGGGAGTTCCCCTCGAGCCATCCAGGCGACATACTTGTCGCGCCAGTCAGCCGTGACAGGTGCTGGCTCGATATCCATCACATCAGCCTCATAGGCGCCGTACCCCTCGAGGAGGGAGAGCACATACGCCTCATTCGAGGGGTCCTCGTCCATGGCCTCTGCGCCCGCTGGGTTCGAGGGAGCCCCCGAGGGTTCTGCGTGGCTCGAGGGGTGAGGCTCGAAGACGACCGAGGGCTGGGCGATATCGCGGGCAAAAACGTTCGGGGGGACGGTGATCCGCCCGGACGCGATCTTGGCCAGCTCGTCCGCCTCCTCGTTGTACCGGCGGGGCACGTGATTGAGCTCGATGCCATAGAACTTGTCCTCGAGGGCTCGCACGGCCTTGCAGTACGCTTCCATCTTGTCGTCATGGCAGCTCGCGTTCTTCATGACTTGGTCAATTACGAGCTGCGAATCCCCCAGCACGTCGAGGCGCTTGACGCCTATCTCGATGGAGATCTTGAGCCGCAAAGGAGGGCCTCGTACTCGGCCATGTTGTTTGACGCGGGGAAGTGGAGGCGCACCGCGTACCGCATGTGCTCCCCGAGGGGTGACACGAAGAGCAGGCCCGCGCCCGCCCCTGTTTTCATCACCGAGCCGTCGAAATACAGAGTCCAGCACTCTGCTTGGATCTGTGGCGGCGGTAGCTGCGTATCTGTCCACTCAGCGACAAAATGAAGGATACGTGTCTAACTTCGATGAGGAGGAGAAGCACTGTTTACGCAAACACATAAAAATTTGGTCGAGCTCATCTTCATCACCGTCAACTGAGGCAGCCCGAGTGTTGGTGGCGAGAATGAAGAAATTCCACAGAACGCTGGGACGGCTGATGATCCCATAATCATAGACTAATAATCACACGATGTCATGTCAATGCGATAATATTTATATTTATATTTGTCTTTAAGTATCTTTATCCTTTTTATTATTTCGTTTTCTCCATTTCTTCCTTTTCTTTTCTTTTTGGCTATGTATAAATTAAATTAAATATTTTAATATATCTGACCAATTTTGCTCTTCCCTAGTAGTAACGTCTCACATGTATGTTATCCTTAGTACGCACGATGTTTGGGAATAGCAATACGTCAGCATGCAAAATATCAATGAAAGGCACAAATAAATCTACACTATAAAAGTTGGGGCAACGGGGACCAAACTACAGCCCAAGCTAGACTGAACCCGACCAGGAGCCCAATTTAGGTTACATTCGGCCGAAAGTATGACCGTGAAACAAACAATAATACAGATTATCGACATAACTCAGTGCAACCAAATATTTGTCAAAAAATTATAGTTGAAAATTAGTGAATAATTTTTGCAGAGCACCAAAACATACATATGCTTCTTAAGTGTGCACAAAATTTTATTATATTCATAAAGATACATTGTTGTACCAACTAATAGTAATAACTACCTCCACAAATGCACCTGCCACCTCTGTCCTTGACCATTCCACATACACAATAATCATCTTCATCATCAATACCCATAAGCAAACATTTTCCTTCTATCATAAGTTTAAAAGCATCGCGAGCAAACTGAGGAAACCAAGTTTGATTCTGTACTGGATCAACATTGTTTATCTCGTTTTCTCGTGCAGCTACTGCAGCCTTAACAACATCACGCATAGTACAATCATTTCGCAAACCATTCCTAACTACTGCACAATCAGAATATGAACGATGTAACCAGAGTGCACATAATAATGGAATAAAATAATTATAAAATCACATGAACAAATGTTGCCACTAAAAATATTATAAATCACCTTCAAGGTTAGTTAGCCATGGATACCATCCGCTTTGAAAGAATGTAATAGACACATCGTATGAATCCTCTAGGCAATCTGGATAATGGAATAAAACAAAAGTATTCATTAAAATTTATACAAGACATGTTTTGGAACGAAAATCCAATGATATTGATATGGTACTCACATCTATCATGATTAACAATGACATTTGTGGCAATGACAAAATCATTACGCATATGGGGTTGCGTGAATAAACTGCCATATTCTGTGTATTCGTCAGTGAGGACACAAAGAAATGCTTTGCCGCTACAAGCAAAAAATGTGTCACGACAATATTACATGATACATTATATAACATATATGCATAAAAAGTATGAACAATATGAATCAATACTAACCTCGTATCCTTCAAACAAATTTCCCGTGTGTAGAACGGCTTGAAACCCTTTAATTCAGTTGGGCCAACAGACGCTACAACAACAATGACGCAAACTTGGGTACCATGAGGCTGTGCAAGAGCAGCTTCTAGCGTAAGGAAAACTCCGGATTAGATCATTGTTGAAAAGGCCACACAGGAGTGCTCAACCTACGCGTGTTAAATAGCGCATCAATTATATCTATGGAAATAAAATAATTTCATTAATTTGTTACTACTTTATATTTTCTTACTTGCCTTATGATGGTTGTCATCATCATTATAAGTATGGTATGATACCCATAACTATAGATTTGATGCGCCCGCGATAAGAGGATCCTAGAAATACTTTTATTGCCTTAAGTGTCGCTCAAGTAATTAATTATGAATCTTTTCTTTGTTGATATAATAATAATATATAACATTACACTTTCCATGATACGTAGAATCAACATCACCATGTCGTTACATGCGGGTGAATCATTAGCATACGAGGAAACTACTTGTTTTTCCATCAACCGTCATACATCAATTATACAAACCAAGGTAGTGAATACGATGAAACTCAACAACTATATTACGACAATAACAAGTTTTCCCTATGACCTTCGAGCAGTCCTCTTGTTGCCCAATTGCAAGAAATACAAGAGGACGGTTGTTGTCGACTCCAACCAGGAATTCGTCGGTGCCAAGTATTTGCTTTACAAGGCCGTTAACAACTTGAACGGCATCTGACATCATCACATTGATCACACGGCACCAGAACACACGGTTCTGGACCCAGGAAGAAACATGAAGTGAACCCAGAAGGTTCATGCATATACTTATGCACCATCCGTTATGGAACGGTGAAAATAGTCTCTGAATATACGTGCCTTGTCATCGATAAGATCATCAATATGCAAGGAAGCCCTAGCAACTTAACTCCAATATAAAGTGAATACAATCGTGTTAGAACAAAGTGGCATGGTAATAATCGAAACAAAAACTTTGTAAATATTTGTAGACAAAATGTACCTTCGATGCATGAGAATTTTGAGCCAGCTCCCAACCTTACGATAGTTATTGATGTACCGTGGTGCGCATCTAAGCAACCTAAATATGAAAAGAAGGCACACGAAGGTGTAGAACGATATTTGTGTATTATGAGAAAACAATATCAATATATAGAAAGTTTAGTATATTTTACCTGAGACATGATTCACGCTAACACGTGTGGCAATAAGCATGCTTCTATTGACGCATGCATCTAACAAAATACGGAAAGTGACCTCGCTTGGATCTGTTAGAATTCATAGAAACACAACACATCTACCCAAAGCATTCTTTAGTGTCACATAAAGCTAGATAAAACAATTTATGAATTTCAATCTATTAATGATGTTTTAACATACCGGTTGTCTCTTATGGCGACCTCCCTGATAACATAGTACCCAACGTGTTGGTAAATCATACCAACATGGCAAATAATACCCAAGGTATCCACAAGAGAACCATGAGAACTTTTCATTGAATCACCCAAGGACAAGAAAGATGCGAACGAAATCATCATGTTGTATGAATGAAGTATTGTTTTTATTAACTAACATGAACGGAGTATTGTACTGTTGACGGTGAAAATCCGTCAACCTAGCCATGAGTTTACCTTTGGTGTTGGCATAACTTTTGTATCTTATTCATTGGTACTAACCCCCGTGGTATAACAAGTTCACTTGTGCATGTCGGTTTTGGAGTTAAGTGTTTACGCATGGTTTTAACGATGAAAGCAAGACTTCCGGGATAAGTTCATTAAGCACCTCATGACAAGACTTTGAAGCCCGATACAAGTCAAGCAATGAAGTGAACATGACTCCAAGAGCCCAAGGACCAAGCCCGAGAAGATGATAAACTCCGAGGACTGAACCAGAAAAGTGCTGAATCTTGCAAGACAAGGAATTGAGTCCAATTCGGAGAGAAACCGACGTCAAGGGCCCACATGCAAAAGGGGAGAACATCTAGAAGACGTGGGAAGCAACACCGGGCGAAGCGAGGCCGCGGGATGGGCCGAGTGGGCCCGGGCCGGCCGACCCAGCCGGCCGGCCCAGCCCAATTCGGGGCCCAATCGGCCTCCCCTTTGACCTAATTGCTTCTCAGGCTATAAATAGCCCCCTGACCGAGAGCCACGCGAACCGAAGTCGTAATCCGCCGCCGAGGAGCGAGAGAAGCTTGAGGGACACCATCTCGGAGATGAGGGTCGTGCTAGTTGTCTAGGGTCTCCCTAGCCGACGTGGGAACCTTGCATGGAAGACCACGTCGGAGCTCCGGACCGAGGATCAAGATCGAGGTAGGATCCCGGTGGTGATCTTGTTCATGTAATCATTCATGGTGAAGTTTGTAAGTGAATCCGATTTCTAGCGATCAATTGCCTTCTCGATGATTTTGATTTCTTCTTGGTTTTGCTTCTTCTACGATCTAGTCTATAGCTAGATTACATAGGGTGCTCTTGTAGCCGCGGTGGCTAGAGGTGCATACCGGACCGGCCAAGTGATTTCAACTTGTTCTATCGAACTCGCCCTAGACTACCCGCATGAATAGGGATACGTTGTGACGAACGAGGGTTCGAAAGGCGGGCGTTTTCGGAGTCGGATGGAAGGCCACGATTTAAAGATGCTTTTAATGAGATTTGCTTTTCTATCTTCATCTATCTTGTTTGGAGCTACAACATAAGCATGATCTAGACTCTCTAGATCGGTTATCTCTTGCTTTCTCTTGCTACCTCTTTAGTAGATTAGATTAGATTCGTTTTCTTTATGAGTTAGTAGATTAGATGCAACTTAGTTCTTCAATAGATAGCTTTACCTTGCTTTACTAGATTGAATCCTTGCGTTGCACATTGTTCCACGGATTCGATACCTTGGGTTCACCACTCGAGGGAAGAAGGGTCCCTTGACTAGGACGGGAGACTTGTCCGCTTGCAAGTCATAAACGAACTTTGATACAATTATTAACCGTCAACAAGCCCCTTTTTCTGGCGCCGTTGCCGGGGAACAAGCAATCAAGATCCGATCTAGTATCGCTTATCTTTCAGTTTTTCTTTTGATTTTCTTTTGCATCTCTTATGTTTGATCATCCCCAAAAAGAAAAAAAATCAATCTAATCTAGTTTTGATTAACCCTAGTTTTTATGTTTAGATTTTTGTTTTATTACTAACCCTAATCGGAGATGGTTGGCTACCTCTCCAAGAAACCCAAACTTTTTTTGTGGATGATCCAGGAAAACTTTACAGGCAAAGGTGACGTGCAACACAAGCTAAAGGGTTGGAAACCCTAGATCCAAAAGCCAAAGTCGAAGGACCGTCAAAACCTCCAAGGGAATCACCACCACCAAGTCCAAAGGAAGATCAACCTCAACCACCGGAGCGCTACGCACCCCGGACATCGTTGATCTACCTATCATAAACCTTCAAGACGCCGGGAGGCAGTTCAAGATCAAGGTCTCAACTATCCGCATGACGATTGCGAGAGCTGAATGCATACGAGCCGGATTCCTTGAGTGGCATATCGGTTTACTTAAGAGGAGGATGGAGAAGATGGATATGGAGAAAGAAGCTCAACACCTAAAGGCCACCAAAGCAAGATCCACATGCAAGGAGTGTGAAGTGTTCATCGTGATGAAGATGCTAGACGCAAGTGGGACAATTTGTCGGGCGCCCGATGGGTAAAGAAGAAGAATATCCGAGACAACTCCAAGGTCCCAAGACGGCGAAGGCTACTCAAGCTCATTCGGGAGAGATGAAGGATCACACTAGAGACCATGAAGATCACGACCGAAGGATCGGAGTTCGAGATGCCGAGCCACAAGGAAGTTGTTGCATCCGTCAAGACCAAAGGACAAAGCCAGCCTGTGAAGACAAAAAAAAATTGACTAAGCCAAAGTGGGTACCCAAGATTGCAACGCCCGCAAAGAGCGTTGATCTGGAGTAATTAAGTGAAGAAGTCTATCCATGGACTATAAACGAAGCGCTAGGCGGGATGCAACCCATTTCGTCGAGTCAAGAATAAGCTACCGGGAGGACAACCCGATTCCAGGTTTTTCGAGTCTTTTTAATTCAGTTTCTAATTTTACTACGCAAAACATTAGACTTAGAATGGTTGAACAATATTAGAGACATAATTCTTGGTTGAATATTTTGCTTGATCATAAACCCTTTACATGAACCATCCTATGTGTTTGTTTGCTTCTTTTTCGAGAAACCACAACCAAAAAAAATTCAGAACCTAACTCAACCCTTCACCCTCATTATGGTGCTGTGGTTGACTTGTTTTTCATGCTAAAAACACATGAGTAGAGCCACGACTTGTATCTAGATGTTATTTAAATTTCAGCATGTGGTAGGACTCGCATGAACCTTGAAACTTGATTTTTGGTTGATTTAAAAATCCATATCCTTGGTTTCTCTAAGATTAGAATTTTTCTAAGCCTCACTTAATTTATTTCATTCAAAATCTCTCTCATCTAATCAAAATTAGGACTTAAACCTATGCCCCCATGATCAAGCCGGGAAAAGCTTGCTCTCAACTAATGAAGGCAAACTATACCGGTGAGACCGAAATCGACGTAGTCGAAAAATATTTTCGACTTACATTTGTTTTTAATGGTTTAAAAACTTCTCTAAATTTATGCTTGAGCTCTTGCATGGCTCTGAAAAATATTTTTAAATTTCGAAATTAGAGGAGTGCTTAGCCTTAAACACACTTAAAGGGAGGCAATCTAGTTAACCTAACCATGCATGCACCATGATACATCACGGGATGCCCCTCCAACATATTTAAACCACATGCAAAGTACAAGCATGGGGGGCAGCCAAGGCTTTGTTTTGTAGGAATATCATGGATGCATGTGAGGCAAGGGAGTATGGAAGTGAGTCAAAGTGAAAACATCAAGTGGAAGGAGCAATAATGCAAGCGAAGGAGTGGACGGGAACGTTTGGAAGGTGTACGCAATCACGAAGCAACATGAATGCACTAGAGAAAAACCGAGCCAAGAGGAGGAGAGAGGTAAGTCTTTCATCCAACTCTTTGTTCGTGTGCTCTAGTTTGTAGGCCAGAATCACCTTAGACTTAGCCATCCACCGCGTTTGTTTCGTGCAACAAATCACATCCTTAATCCACTCAAAGTCTAGACTCCAAAATAATATTTGTGTACCTTGTTACCGGGTGAAAACCCCGGATATATATTTGTGAGGGAGAGTGCTGCAATCAAGGAAGAAAACTACAAGTCTTTTCACCGAAGAAAAAGGGATCATCGTCGTCTAAGCCATCAACCCCTTCGAGGAGGCACTCGGTTTCCGAGTTTCCTCGGAGTATGGAGGAGGACACGGCACCGCCGAGGAGGAACCACACTTTTCTCCTCGGTGGCATGAGGGCCACACGAAACTCGTTTATTAGGTTTACCAAACTTCAATAACATATGGAGGAGCCGCCTGTCCAACCTCACCACTTGACACGATCATCCGCTCCACCTCCATACGCTCCGCGGTATTCCGAGAGGTATGTCATCATGACGGAGAAGGAGAAGAAGCTCGCTCGCCTTGGGTAGAGGCTTGTAGCGAACGTGGACATCGACGACCAAGCTCTCCACATATTGGGTTTCATATGGGACACCGGTGCAATTCTCTAACGGAGTGTCGGCAAACACCCACAAGGAATTTGCCTAGGAAATTTTCATGACCAAGGCGCATACCCTTGATGAAGGAGTCCTGAGTCTCTCATTCCGTTGGGGGGAGCCCACAAGTGGAGAAGAAGGAAGACATCGTCGGAAGGGTAACCTTGATCAATGATGCTATTTCTAGCACCTTGATGGGGTAATCTCCTTTCATCCATGGGTTGCAATCGATCTTGAGATGTAATCGAACTTTGTTGGATTATCTATTTATCATCTTGTGTTGGAGATACTTTAATGCTCAAGGTTAGCTACCATGCCGTAAAGGGAGTATAGGCCTCAATGCTTCCTTGGATCCATTCAACACAATCCCCGATAGATTAGATTGGCTTTCATGTTCGAAACGATTGCATGTTATAGTATCGTAGACCCATGGGCGAGTGTCTCCTATTTTCAAAAGGGAGCTCCGGAACAAGTGGATGTGCATGAAGGCACATGGGAAGGTTTTTGGAGTATGATCACGGGAGGAGACCATCAACAAAGAAATACTATCCGGAACCCCATCATCCAAGTGTGTCACTTTTGTGCAGGTGGATTTTTGGGAGAATAAGAGAGACAAAGATAACCAACACGGAGTTGAATTGGCTTTACTCGGCTTTGATTGCCAAGTGGCTAATAGACCTCACTCACCTATGATCAACCGGTGGTGTTGTTAAGCAACATCGAGTTCGGAAGATATTGGTTCGGGGTGTTGCCTCTCCATATTGGCTATCTCTTTAAAACCGGGTATTACAAGGAACCCGAATCATCTCCTACCCGAGACTTCCCTAGGAATATATGAAGAAAGGAAAATATATAATTGAAGATGAGAGAGGAGGCTTCCAAGTGGCCTAGGTGAATTTGCCCCTTCCGGATTAAAGATTAAAACTTTTTCTTGAGGGGAAGAAGATTGTCTAGAGGAAGGACTTCTTGTGCCGGCAAAGAGAAAAAAAATAATAAAAGAGAAGGATTAGGAGAAGGTTTTTCCACGACCCAAGAAGGAGGTGCACAACAAAATTATGTCCCACCATTGGGAGGAACCCCGGCGCCGCCGAGTTACTACGGTGGTGTACCAATGCAAGCATGGGGGAGTGGTGCAGCCATACCCCCACCATTTTTGCGGTGCCCAACGTAGCCTTTGCGGAGCCATTTGCACACATTCCTCAACCACAATAAAATGGAGCCACCATTGGAGGATACGCTGCAAGGAACATGCAAATTATTGCAGCCATCCAAACCAATGCAAACCAAATGGGTGAAGGAAATGCAAACGTCGCTTATGTGCTTGGACACTTTCACCTAGCACCGTCGGACAATTCATAGGAGGAGTGGTGCATTCCTATTACAAGTAAGGGTACAACAACCAAGACTATCAATATCAACCACCGGCGGAAGATTAGAGAGAGGAGGAGCTTTAGTTATCTTTCCTTTACCCCCTTTTCTTTAATTTTCAGCTTGTTTGCACCTATGTATGCGTAGTGGTTTAAGTTTTTATTTAAATTTCAGCAAGTATGTTAGTTTAATTTTCAGCGTGTGTCTTAGTGTTTATTTTCATCATGAATAATGTCGCCACCAAGTTTTTACCTTTGGTAAAGTTACAAAGTTTGTGCCATGATGATATATGATTATAATTGCCGCTTTGTTTATCTTTGTAATTGATTTATGCATGTTTAAGCTAGTGCTCTCTTAAAAATACAAATCTGAAATTATCTAAATGCTAGCTTAATCTTTAGCGGAGGTTATGATAAAAATAAAGACCCATAGTGTTTTATGTGCTCTCAAGTTATGAATAGATTAAAGATGTCTTTTATGCTCAAAAATATTGCTAACCTTGTCACAAATATCACTTGTGTGTTGCTCAACCTATCCAGAGCCTTATATATATTTGAGTGCATAAACTTTAGTGTACAAGATTTATTTTAGAGTCAGTTATTGCAGGCCATGATTTCTCTGGCCCGAGACTAAGAAGCTGGTCATTTCGTTTTTGCATATCTATCTTTTTGTTAGCCTTTTATCCGTGCTTTGTGTATCCCCGCATTGGAGATCTCACAAACCTCGCCGGATATCCATCCTTAAAACCAAATATCATCTTTTGTGTTTACCTCCTTGACCACAACCTATCGTTGAGAATGGATCATCAATTCAAGGAAGATCGCAAGACGGTGCCAACATTGAAGATTTCAAGTATCTCTCCAAGGAAAAATACTCCGGTACCTACCTTATTTTTCGCCTCTTTGCTCGAGGACGAGCAACGTCTAAGCATGGGGGAGGAGGTAGGTACGGTGCAGTTTTAGAGTTAAAAGGGGAATATTTTTAAAAAAAATGATGATGAAATAAAAAAAATCCAGCGATAATCATGACTTTCAAGGTAAAGAAAAAAAATATATATATAATGAAAGAAAGAAAGAAAGAAAAGAAAGAGAAATATGAGAAAGAGAAAAAAATATATGCGTAAAGTGAACTCCCCGGTTTTCTAAGAGTGCATTCAAGGCTTCAAGTTAAAAAGATCCATTCTCATTTTCCAACCATGTGCAATCCGATAACGAGGACTTCCTTTGTGCCTCGGGATCACTCTTTGCCATTTGCACATGTCCACTCATCTAAAAGCGTGTGTATTTTTCTCTTTCTCCTCCTTGATTTAACATTATTTTCCAATGACCTTTTTGACGAGTCTCGGTAAGACCATGAGAAGCTTGTCTTGTTTTGACAACACCTCATTTATAAAATCTTGTTAGGACTAAACTTTCCCAAAGCTCCATATAAAGCCTACCACATATGTGATGAGAGGGAAAGGAGTAGAATGTATAGGCTTGAGAGACAAGCGAGATGAGAGTTCATGAGCAATATGCAAGGTGATTTAAATTTGTGAATTTGGTTTAGCTCTTTTCTTTATCTCGTTCTTTATTTCAAAAATTCTGAGATCTATTTAAATTTTGGGAGCATGTTAATACTTGTGGGATAAGCTTAATAAGAATCTACCCTCCGTAGAGGTGAAGGCTAGTACATTATGGAACTTAAACGAATTAAACTTTTGAGAGCATTATGTTTTTTTTCATGTATGATCAAGTGCAAGGTTTAAACATTGTTTGGCAACGATGATATCCATCGAAGGCTTACTCGAGGACGAGCAAGGTTTAAGCATGGGGGAGATGTTGACGGTGAAAATCCGTCAACCTAGCCATGAGTTTACCTTCGGTGTTGGCATAACTTTTGTATCTTATTCATTGGTACTAACCCCCGTGGTATAACATGTTCACTTGTGCATGTCGGTTTTGGAGTTAAGTGTTTACACAGGGTTTTAACGATGAAAGCAAGACTTCCGGGATAAGTTCATTAAGCACCTCACGACAAGACTTTGAAGCCCGATACAAGTCAAGCAATGAAGTGAACACGACTCCAAGAGCCCAAGGACCAAGCCCGAGAAGATGATAAACTCCAAGGACTGAACCAGAAAAGTGCTGAATCTTGCAAGACAAGGAATTGAGTCCAATTCGGAGAGAAACCGACGTCAAGGGCCCACATGCAAAAGGGGAGAACATCTAGAAGACGTGGGAAGCAACACCGGCGAAGCGAGCCGCGGGATGGGCCGAGTGGGCCCGGGCGGCCGGCCCAGGCCGGCCGGCCCGGCCCCAATTAGGGGCCCAATCGGCCTCCCCTTTGACCTAATTGCTTCTCGGGCTATAAATAGCCCCCCGACCGAGAGCCACGCGAACCGAAGTCGTAATCCGCCGCCGAGGAGCGAGAGAAGCTTGAGGGACACCATCTCGGAGATGAGGGTCGTGCTAGTTGTCTAGGGTCTCCCTAGCCGACGTGGGAACCTTGCATGGAAGACCACGTCGGAGCTCCGGAGCGAGGATCAAGATCGAGGTAGGATCCCGGTGGTGATCTTGTTCATGTAATCATTCATGGTGAAGTTTGTAAGTGAATCCGATTTCTAGCGATCAAGTGCCTTCTCGATGATTTTGATTTCTTCTTGGTTTTGCTTCTTCTATGATCTAGTCTATAGCTAGATTACATAAGGTGCTCTTGTAGCCGCGGTGGCTAGAGGTGCATACCGGACCGGCCAAGTGATTTCAACTTGTTCTATCGAACTCGCCCTAGACTACCCGCATGAATAGGGATACGTTGTGACGAACGGGGTTCCGAAAGGCGGGCGTTTTCGGAGTCGGATGGAAGGCCACGATTTAAATATGCTTTTAATGAGATTCGCTTTTCTATCTTCATCTATCTTGTTTGGAGCTACAACATAAGCATGATCTAGACTCTCTAGATCGGTTATCTCTTGCTTTCTCTTGCTACCTCTTTAGTAGATTAGATTAGATTCGTTTTCTTTATGAGTTAGTAGATTAGATGCAACTTAGTTCTTCAATAGATAGCTTTACCTTGCTTTACTAGATTGAATCCTTGCGTTGCACATTGTTCCACGGATTCGATACCTTGGGTTCACCACTCGAGGGAAGAAGGGTCCCTTGACTACGACGGGAGACTTGTCCGCTTGCAAGTCATAAACGAACTTTGATACAATTATTAACCGTCAACATGTACTATATTTATATAGGAGACGTGAGGTTTCCAGTTAGAAAAATAACTAAAGTTTGGCAATAAATAATCTGGACATAGCACAATACCTTTCTAACGAACTAATTAATGAAACACATACTATACGATATATGTCGTGCTATATTTATCGGAAAGGATATTTCTAAACCCAAAATGATTGCACAACCAAAGAAATTGTATCACAACCCATAAGTTAAATTAGGAAATTAAAATAGATGTGCAGGGAATACCAAACTGGCACCATATCAGAAACTAATCAATGAAAGATATCAATATATTCATACACCCGCTGGGACCTTGACCATGACATTGCCGCCCGGGCGCCTCTACACAAGACTTGAGATACATTATCTGCCATGCAAACACGTGTGTAAAAGCTTCGTATGCTACAAAGGGCTTTGGCCCGTGGCCAATTACAAGATGCTAACATATTAAAAGTCCTGATGTACCTTACGTAATGACTATGACGCAACCTAGACTGATGAAGCGTGTCGCAAGCATTATTCTAGCTTCAGGACGTACTTGGGGACGTCCACCGCCGCCGAGGTTGACGCTGCCACGCAGCCACCTCTACTCTAGCTCTAGAAGGTTTTCTGTGGTACCCTCACTTACACTCGGGTTCCCCCACAAGATTCCAAATCGAGCCAGCGCTACCCCGGGCCTTCCCCGGTGCAGCATGGAGATTTCCAACATGGCCGCATACCTCCACTCACAAGGTCTGTCATGCCATGTGTTAACACCAAAAATTGGTACAGGAAAGGGACTGACTTATGGGCCAAGTTTGGTAACGAAATACCATTCGGCAGGAAAAATCTCCTCAGAGGATTCGGTAAAGATGCTTGCGGTCGGCAATACACCATCATTCGGCAAAAGGACTGTTTGCGCTTGTAAAAGGTAGTTTTCGGGAATGCGTGATGACGTGGCCCGGATATAAGGAAAGGACGGGTTGATGGCGAGTACAAGATGGACGTTGGCACCGGAGCGTTAATTTAGGTATTAAATGTTGTGCTCGTAGTCGACCAGGAGTCGTGTTAGGACAAGGGTATAAGTATAAACCCTTGATGTCTTTAATAGGGATCGAACATCTACACAACAAAACCGGCCCCGTGCCAAACATCGAGTCCTTTAGTCGAGTCGTCGAGTTCTTCGAGAGGAGCCATCGATCCGTCGACCTTCGTAAGTACCGACAACCTTGTATCATGTCCAGTATCATGCGGTTGATTTAGACCATGATGCAGGTAGTCTTGTTACCTTGCTTAGTATCATGCGGTTGATTTAAGATTGGTTCAAGAAGCTTTCCTGTTGGATCATGAGCCATGCGGTAGGCTAAGATCTAGCTCGAAGCTAGTTATCGGCTCTATTAGATTTGGCAAGATCTAATAGATTTAATAAGTTACCATGTGCTGCTTTGAGTTTTGCTTTCTGTTTAAATTCATGTAACACTCTTTTGCCCAATCTAGATCGATTGGTTTCGGCTTTACCTCTTTGAGATCCATGTGATGTGCTTTCAAGTCTTTGTTTATTATAAAGGATCAAGTGCTCTCAATAGCCGAATTTAGATCAATCTAGATTGTCACGTGTTGCGGGTTCAAGCTTTGACTTTTCAAATGTTTGTTCCTTCTCTACGGAACCCGGATCGGCTGTACAGCTGTATTCGGCAATTCTACCATGAGTGAAACGTGTTCATAAGTTTGTTTTAAATAACGTGTGCTTTTAGCCTTCCATATTTAGATTGTATCATGCAGTGGATTAATCTCTTTGTGGTTGGTGGCATGATTTCAAAAAAGTTGTATCATGCGGTGGATTAACTTGTTTGATGTCACGCTTGACGGGTTTGAAAGTGCCTAGACATGCGGTAGACTAGTGCTTTTGGCCTATGCATGCTTGTTTACTTCATATTTATAATCATGCTTTTACCTTATTTGTTTTAATTGTTATTTATCCTCAAAAATCGGTCATGACCACGTGTGAACAATACTATCTAAACAAAGATCGATATTTTGTCATGCTTACGTCATGCATTCGGCTATATCCTGATTTCATGTTTTAAAGCTCCCGAATGATGTCTAAACTGACATATAGCTTGTTGTAGCTATATGTCATTTTAATTGGCTTTCTAGACGTAAATACGGAACTGTCTGGTACCACCCGGTAAGTTCCAGGTTTTATCTAACTATTTTTCATCCTTTGTCAGTTTCAGGAAAATTGACTGGCATGCTTTGGATCCGGCACGTGTGTTAAGCCAACTTCGTTCGGCTTGCTATTTGCTTGGCGCGGGTTGCTGATTTTGCGTCAACACACTTTTTGGCACGCCCAGTGGGACCATTCTAGCTGATTCAAGATGCCTGGCATTCATGACGTCATGGATGTCACCATGGATGACCTGTCTCCGGAGCAGTGGATACAGTTGAAAGATGCCATTGACCAGTTTCAACAAAAGTGTTTAATGTCATTTGGCAAGAATAGAAGTGGTGTACCATATCTCAAATCAGACATGCGAAGGGTTGTACTACCAAGGGAGCCTGACACCACGACTGCTGAGGAGAAACAGGAGACTATGAATGCTTTTCAGCAAATTATGGAAAGCATAATGGTCAAACATCATATTGCTTTCTTGACTATGTTCAAGCAGATGATGGTTGGAGTCTTTGGCCCAGGAATGGAGAGGACACTCAGTCGAGTATCGCCTCAAACATCTACTGTAGAGGTTGGAGAAACTAGTGCTGCTCAACCAGCTCGAGATGCGAGTGCTCAGCCGCCTTTGCAAAGTATGGGAAGCCAACCAATCCAACTACCTCCGCAAAGCGTGGGGAGTCAACCGATCCAGCCACCTCTACAAAGTACTGGAGGTCGCCTAGTCCAACAGTTGAGCCCTTATCAGGCAATGCCCAACAGGCCTACTTATGGAGATTTGGCATTCGGTTCTTCTGGAGTTCCACCTAACTCTACTTATAGGATAGCCCCAGCAAACAATTGGCTATAGAAAAATATGTATGGTGAGGGGTATTCAGAAATCATGGACTATGGCGCCATCGATGCTTTCCCACACCCTGGATATGGTGCAGCTGCAGGAATGCCTAATGGGCCTATTGGAAGGCCAGGGGATCAAGATTCTAATGTTGATCTGATGGTGCAGAAAATGGCTGATGTTTTGCAAAAATCAATTTGGCCTGAAACCTAAGATGCAGGGGCAAGCTTACACACCTCTTTTCCCAGAGTGGTACCACAGGGTGGCTTTGCCACCAAGGGTGAAACCTCCTGCAGATTTCACAAAGTTTTCTGGGCTGGATGATACAAGTACTGTGGAACACATAGCCCGATACTTGATGCAGCTTAGGGAAGCTTCAGCTGATGAAGCGTTCAGGATCAGATACTTTCCCTTGTCATTGACAGGCCCGGTCTTTACATGGTTTGCTTCTTTGCCTGCTCAATCGATCTGCTCCTGGAAGGATTTGGAACAGAAGTTCCATGCTCATTACTTCATTGGCAGTAATGAGAAAAAGCTAATTGATCTGGCCACCCTGAGACAGAGGCACAATGAAACACCCATGGAATTTCTGAGAAGATTCAGAGAAACTAAAGGCATGTGCTACTCTTTGAATCTGCCAGATGATCAATTGGCTTACATGGCTGTTGCGGGTATGTTGCCAGCTATTCGGGAGAAGTTGTTCCGCATGGAGTTTGACAATCTTGGTCAACTGTCACAGTGGTTGTCATTAATGAGCAATCAAGCTTACAGATTCAGGAAAGACTCTAGGTTTGCCAAGCACAATGATATAGCTGACATCTACAACCAATTCCTCGAAAGAGCTGATCAAGGGGAAGAGGTTGATGATGATGAGGAGATAGCCGCAGCTGAGATGGTGTGGGGCAAAGAGCCGCTAACTGTGAACCAGATATGGATAAAGCAAGCCAAGGGCACATATGATTTTGATGTGACCAAGGCTGACAAGCTCTTTGAGTTCCTTGTAAAGGAAGGCCGAATCAAGTTGCCAGAAGGGCATTATATGCTTCGGCCTGATGGAGTTAAAGAGAAAAGATACTGTGGATTTCATGACATTAACTATCACTCCATCAACGATTGCATGGTTTTCAGGATGAGGATCCAAAAGGCTATCTAGGAGGGTCACTTGAAATTTGATAATAAAATGAAGTTGGATGGCAACCCTTTCCCTCAGAACATGGTTGGTTTTTCTATTAACATGGTGACCGCTGAGGAAAAAGGGAAAATAAAGGTCTTAACTTCAGCAAGAGCAAAGCAAGATGGATCAGTTGATCCTGCTCGACAAGTGATAGTGGAACAAGTCCACAAAGAAGCTCCTCGGATCCTGAGAAGCCAAATTGAAGTGGGGGAATCTTCCAGATCCAAACCCAGGTTGACTACACGTATCCTCCTTAACAAGTGGCAGCGTCAACAAGAGTAGGAACACTACCAAAAACAAAAATACGAGGAGGAGGCACGAAGGTTTGAAGAAGAAGCGCACATGAGAGAGCTAGAGGAACATGCACGAGAACAGGAGCGTGCACATTGGGGATGTGCGTTCTTCAGACATTGCTGGAATGAGGGCTTGAAGCTTCCCACGTTGAACAATTACCCTGAATGCAGTGACAAGTACACTGAGTATAGGCAGGATACTGTCAATTGCCGATCCATCCATGAAAGAATTGGAAGGATACATCCTAGTGACAGTCGGCGTGTAAAAATAAATGAAGTTGATGATCACCCAAGGAAAAGATATGCTGATCAAAAGTGGGTTGATCAAGAAGAACAGGAGCGTGAATACATCAGGCAGGAAGGACAGTGGTGCCCACCTGGTTTGAGGAGAAGCCAAAAGAAAAGAGTTCAGTGCTTGAGGACTCAAGAGTTGAAACAAGCAGGGATCAAAAGAAAGCAGGTGTGGCGTCCAAAGGATAGGCCTGATGGATCCGGTCGTTCGGCACCAACATGCATCGTATGTTTTTTGCCCAATGAGTTCATGGCTCCGGTTAATCAAGTTGTGCAGGAAGAGGTGTCCCCAGACATCAATGAGGATGAGCAACTTGGGCTAATGGCACAGCTGGTGTTGGCCAAGCAGGCAACCTTCGACAAACCAGCCAAGAATCGACATATGAGGCCACTGTACTTGAGAGAATACGTCAATGGCAAGCCATTGACCAAGATGTTTGTTAATGGTGGAGCTGCGGTCAATGTAATGCCATACACCACGTTCAGGAAGCTTGGCATGGGCCTTGGACATTTAACACCAACAAGTATAATTGTAAATGATTTTGCTGGGAATCCTTCAGACACCAAGGGCTGCGTGCATGTGGACCTGATGATCGGGTCTAAAACGTTGCTCACGACCTTCTTTGTCATTGAAGGCAAAGGGGCTTATAGCTTGCTGCTTGGACGGGACTGGATCCATGCAAACTGTTGCATCCCATCTACCATGCACCAACAACTTGTTCAATGGGTAGATGATGATATAGAAGTGGTCCAAGCAGATGATTCAGTGAGCGTGGCTAACGTCGAACCAGCCTTCTAGGAGTATCAAGGCATAGATTGCTTCTCAGGAAAGGACTGGGGTGAAGGTCCTGTTGAACCAGTCAGCAGTGATCAACAGCCAATTCAAGCAGTCGGCTCTTATAGCAATTTTCAATAAATAATCGAATTTATGGAACTGATGGGAAGTTAGGGCGTGGATTCATGTCGGCTGACAAATTGGAAGAAATTGACATTGGAGATGGTGACAAGCCAAGGCCGACATTTATCAGTGCTAACTTGGATTCGGGTTTCAGAAAAGAGTTGATCAAGTTATTAAAAGAATATAAAGATTGCTTCGCTTGGGATTATTCGGAGATGCCTAGTTCGGATCGTTCCATTGTTGAGCATCGGTTGCCAATTAAACCTGGTTTCAAACCTTACAAGAAACCTTCCCGGAAAATCTACAAGGATGAAGTATTGGCCAACGTGAAAAAAAGAGGTTGAAAGATTGATCGATGCAAATTTCATTCGGCCATGCAGATATGCGGAGTGGATCTCCAACATCGTCCCTGTTTACAAGAAAAATGGGAAGATGAGGGTTTGCATAGACTTTAGAGATCTAAACAGAGCTACTCCCATGGATGGATATCCAATGTCTGTTGCTGATTTGTTGGTTGATGCTGCTGTTGGACATAAAGTTATTAGTTTCATGGATGGCAATGCAGGGTACAATCAAGTTTTTATGGCAATAGAAGATATATCGAAGACAACCTTCAGATGTCCTGGACATATAGGCCTTTTTGAGTGGATTGTCATGACATTTGGGTTAAAAAATGCCGGTGAAACTTATCAAAGAGCCATGAATTATATTTTTCATGAGTTGATCGGCAAAATTGTTGAGATATACATTGATGATGTCGTGATCAATCTTTGAATCATGAATCACACTTAGATGATGTGAGGAAAACTCTAGAGTGCACCCGAAAGCATGGGTTGAAGATGAATCCGAATAAGTGTGCCTTTGGGGTTTCAGCTGGAGAATTCTTGGGATTTTTGGTGCATGAAAGAGGAATAGAAGTTGGCAAGAAAAGCATGAAAACTATCGATGAAGTTGTTCCTCCAACTAATCTCAAGGAGGTGCAATCACTGCTTGGCAAGATCAATTTTTTGTGGAGATTCATTTCAAATTTGTCACAAAAGGTTTTGCCTTTCTCTCTGCTTTTGAGGATCAAGAAAGATCAGAAGTTTGTATGGGGTGACGAACAACTAAAGGCTTTCGATGAAATCAAGCAGTACATGAAGGAACCACCAGTGTTGGTGCCTCCACAGTTGAACAAGCCTTTCAAGTTGTACGTGGCAGCCGATACCCAGACTATTGGATCGGGCCCTTATACAAGAATTTGAAGGAAAGGAACAGATAGTAGCATACCTTAGCCGAAAATTGCTTGGTCCTGAGACCAGGTATTCGGCTGCGGAGAAGCTTTGCCTATGTGTTTATTACTCGTGTACAAAGTTTCGGCACTACATGTTGAATGCCAAATGCGTTGTACATTCAAAGTTTGATGTAATTAAACACATGTTATCTATGCCAATTTTGAATGGAAGGATTGGCAAGTGCATTTTGGCTTTATTTGAGTTTGAATTGAAGTTTGAATCGACAAAAGCTATTAAAGGTCAGATTATTGCTGATTTCATTACTGAACATCGTGATCCCTCAATTGATTTACTTGAAATTACTCCTTGGGCTGTATTCTTTGATGGATCCTCACGTGGCAAAGGTGGTGGAGTAGGAATTTTATTAATTTTACCCAGAGGTGAGATGCTTGAGTTTGCTATTCCTATTCAGCCTACTGTCACCAATAATAAAGTTGAATATGAGGCACTGCTTAGAGGGTTTCAATATTTGAAGGAAGCAAAGGCTATTTCAGTTGAAATTTATGGAGATTCAGAGCTAGTTATAAAATAATTGAATGGCCAATATAAATGTAGAAGGGATATCCTGAGGAATTACTACGAAGAGTGCAAAGAAATCTTGAAAAGTTTTCAGTTAGTAATTCTACAACATATTCCTAGAGAACACAATGAAGAGGAAAACAGGTTGGCTCAAAGTGCTTCAGGTTATAGAGAAAACCAAGAGGTGTTTGCCACGGAGGTGTGTGCTTTCAGGAGTGATCTAGCAGAGGATGATTGGAGAACAGGGATTGTTGATTATCTGGAAAATCCATCCCGAAAGGTTTCTAGGAAGCTCAGTTATAGAGCTATAAAATTTGTTCTTCTTGATGGGTGTTTGTTTTACAAATCATTAGATGGGGTGTTGCTGCAATGCCTGGGTCAAGAAGAAGTGAAGAAAATGATGAGTGAAGTGCACGATGGGCTGTGTGGAGCGCATCGATCGGCTTATCGAATGAAATGGGTTATCAGTCACACTGGATGTTTTTGGCCGACGATGCTGGAGGATTGTTTTGAGTATTACAAAGGTTGTCAAGATTGTCAGAAGTTTGGGAATATCCAAAGAGTCCCAGCATTAGCTCTGAATCCTATTATCAAGCCGTGGCCATTCAGATGATGGGGTATAGATTTGATTGGCCAAATAAATCCTCCGTCTAGCAAGGGGCATAAATTTGTGCTTTTGACAATAGATTATTTCACCAAATGGGTTGAGGCAATTCCATTGAAGAAAGTAACATCAGAAAACATGGTTGAGTTTGTTAAAGAACACATCATTTACACATTTGGGATTCCTCAAACAATTACAACTGATCAAGGAGCTCAATTTGTATCTTCAGAGTTCAAAGAATTTGCTGAAAGCATGGGAATCAAATTATTGAATTCTTCTCCTTATTATGCCCAAGCTAATGGTCAAGCAGAGGCTTCCAACAAGATCATGATCAAGATTATACAAAAGAAAATTGATCAGAAGCCTAAGAGGTGGCATTCGATACTCAATGAGGCTTTGTGGGCTTACCGAATGGCTCCTCATGGAGCTACAAAAACATCTCCTTACGAGCTGGTTTATGGGCATCATGCTGTTTTGCCCTAGGAAATACAATCAGATTCAAGGAGAGTGGTTTTACAAAAGGATTTAAGTTACAAAGATTACATTGGCTTAATAATGGACAAGTTAGAGGATTTGCATATGATTCGTCTTAAGGCCTTGGAAAATATTGAAAAGAACAAGATGCTAGTTGCTAGATATTACAACAAGAAAGTAAAGGTCAAGCAATTTGCAGAAGGAGATTTAGTTTGGAAAGCGTTACTGCCGATCGGAACTAAATACAGCACGTTCGGCAAATGGTCCCCGAATTGGGAGGGACCTTTTCGGGTAGTCAGATGTACACCTAGAAATGCTTACATCTTGAAAACTCTACTAGGATAGGAGTTTACTGATGCTATAAATGGAAAATATTTGAAGAAATATTATCCTAGTATTGAAGTTGATCATTGATTACAAGCACCAGGATTACAAGCATCTGAGACACAGAAATTGTAACATCCTGAAATTTTCTCCGGAATGTTAGCAATGCAAAAATGTGGGTTTCAAAATTTCGATTTGAAATTGAGTGCATAATTAAGATGTAAGGTTGTCTTCTTTGATCCTCCCTTGAAAATCTTAGATTTATTTTGAGCAAAACAATAAAATTCAGGAAATATAATTTGCTAGTGTGAGAACCTTGGAGTTTTATGGGATTTATTTTGCATCTTAATTGTGTGGGATTCAAATCTGAATTCTAATTCAAATTCGAATCATAAGTTTAAATAGGAGCTAAGGTGTCAAAAAATAGGAAAGCCTTCCTTGCCACTTTGGGCCTTAACCACATCAGTAGAGGTCTGCCAGACCCCCTCCATCTTTCACCCCAGCCCTGCAACGAACAGCCAGACCGCCTGGCCTTTCGGCCCAACACAGCCAGCCGGCCCGCCTACCACCAACCCCCTCCTTGTTTCACCGCCATGTGGGCCCCGCCGGACAACCCCTTCTTTCTCCCACCTTTTCTCCTCCCAGCGTACCTCGTGACGGCGCCGAGGGGCAGGGAGGCGACGCAAGCCACGGCGGCTCCCATGGCCGCCGCCCTACCTCGCGGGCATCGCAGATGCGCGCCACACCGCTCGAAATCGCCTTCCACCGTCCATCCCTCTACCCCGGAACCCTAGGGTGTCGCCCTATAAATACCACCGCGCCGGCCTCTCCCTGTACAGCGCCGCCTTTGGGGATTTCTCCCCAAAATCCGCCGCCGCCCCTGTCTAGAAGCCCCTTGGGGTTTTCCTTCATGCTGCGCCGCAATCCAGAGGGGGAGGGGAAGGGGGAAGGAGTGGAGGAGAGGGAGTGAGGAGAACCAGAAGCCGCACTGGGGGAGCCCGAAGCCGTCGTGTCGCTGGACCACAAGGTCGCCGTCCGGCCTGCAAGCGAGGCCGCCTGAGGAAGGGGGGTGCCGTGCGTGGCCGCTGCGAAGCCGGAGCAGCCCGAGCCAGGGACGCCGACACCCAAGCCAGAGCCATCCGTGGTCAAGTCGCCACCGCAGAATAGGAGCCGGAGCTGCTGGAGACGGCATCGTGCTGCTCTGCTTCCCCTGCATCAACCCGAGCCCCCAGTCTACTTCCTCTGCTCCACCGCGCCTTCTTCGCTGCTGTGTCCAGGAGCGCAAGGTGAGCCTCAACCCGCTCGACCTTGTTGTGGACCCGGCCTTCGAGACGAGGCTGGACCGAGCCTTGTGAGCTCGCTATTTGTATGTTGCCCGCTGTCCCGCACCGCGCCGCCGCGCAGACCCGCCGTCGCTTGAGAGCCGGCCATCGAGCTGAGCCGGACGCTTTGCAGGTGCCGCTGCCGTCATCGCCGCGCGCTCCTTTGCCTTGCAGTTGTGTCGTTCCTTTGTTCGACGTGCGTCGCCGAGGTTCGGTTTGCCGCCGGCACCCACACGGCTGAGCACGCGCCATCGAGCCATGACCTTGCCTGTCTTTGGCCGGGAGTTGTGTGAGTGCAAACCCTCGTCGTGCACACTCCCCGGCTTGTCGTCACCCTGTCTCTGTCCCATTGTCGTGCGCATGTTGTCGGCATTGTGCCATCGCCACGGCTGTGCCGCCGACGTTTTGCCCGCACACACCACCACCGGGCCGAGGCCCTGTTCTTCCTGGTCGAACCTGTGCATGCACACTCACGCACACGCGAGGTCGTTCGTCGGCGTATGTCCTCAACCAATGCCACCGGGCCGTTCCTCACCGTCCCACTTTCTTTGTTCCCTTGCCTAGTGCACGCCATCAGTTTCGTGTCGCCGCCATGGCCGCGCTGTTAGTGTTCAGCACGCACACGAATGCAAGCAACCGAGGGGCCGAGCCCCTGCTTCCCTATTTGTGACCGTGCTCGACATTCCGCCGTGCTGTCACCGCGAACCCCTACGCACCGGCACACGTGTGTCCGTCGAGCCATCGACCCCAAGTTCGAACCTTTTTGGCCACCTTGACCCTGAACACCGCCTCGCCTAAATCTGCTCGTCATGCTCTTGTCTCTGTGTCGTCGCCATGCACGCGCCGTCGGTTTCGTGTCGCCCCCGTGGCCAGGCCATCGACGTTTGCACAAATGTGAACGCATACACCCGAGGGGTCGAACACCTCTGCTCTCCCCGTCCAACCGCACACATACCCGTGCGCACCCTCACGCTCGATCTCCGCACATATTCGTGTGATCCTCACCGACGCCGCACAAGAGTTTGCGTCGGTGAGCCCCATCTCGCCCCGCTCTACCGCCACCGCGAACCCCAACGCGTCGGCACACGTTTGTTCCCCGAAGCCATCAGACGCGAGGTCGAACCATCTTGGCCGCCCTGATCCTCATCACCTCCCGGCCTTAGCCTGGTCGCCGCTCTCCTTTCTTTGCGCCGTCACTGTGGCACACCGCCGAAGTCGCGTTGTCGCCATGGTCACGCCGCCGCCATACCGGCCCACCGACCTGGCCTTGACGCCGGTATGCACACTCGTTCGCCCTTGCCTTGTGCAACCACGCGCGCACGCACGTGCCCGTGCCCAGCCGCGCAACCATGCGTGCGCTTGCCTGGAGAGGTCAAGGCTGAGCCTATGGCTTCCTTTCGCGCCTGACCTTGTCGGCACTCCATCCCGCCACGGGACGAGGCTTTGCTGCCGAGGGAAATCCTTCCTCCCCGGAAGCGCGAGCGCCAACTCGATCCCATTCTTGCGCACCCGCGCGCCAACCCGGCCGTCACCTTCCACACCTCGAGTGAAACCAAAGCATCCAGATCGCGACCACCTCGTCGCTCTACTTCACCTCGCTGCCGAGGACGTCCTTCCGCCTGGGCGCATGACCGTCAGGCCAAGTCAGTGCGCGTGTCCGTCCACACGCACGCATGCAGGCGAACACCACGGTGTGCCACCACGGAGCTCGCCGCTGTGGCCAAGCCACCGACATGCCTACGCGCTCAAGTGAGGACATGGACGCCGCCTTTGGCCGGCCAATGCTCACCACCGCGCACGCTTCTTCTCCGCATTCAAGCGAAGCCAAGACGCGACCTAGCACGTGTTGAGGCATTCGCGCCTCCCTTATCAAACCTCGCCGCCCGACCTTGTCCGCGTCGGGCTGCTCTCTTTCGCCGCTGGCGTTCTGCTCACGCACACTCGCACCCGCGGGAGTCGAGCCCTGCTCTCCCTGTCCGAGCGGTGCACGTGCATGTTCTCACGCATGCATGCCCTCACAAGTGAGCTGCCATGCCGCCGCGGACACCCCAGTCGCGACGCAGCAGAGTTCGAGCTGCACCGAGCCGTTTACCATCACGCCGCCGTGCTCGTCTGGGAGCTTCATCTCACGGCCGCACGCTTGTGCATGCGCTCGACCAAGCTGTCGCCTTTGCTCTCCTTGCCCGAGTCCGGTGAACACGTTCGCGCGTGTGAGCCGAACCTGGCCGCCACTCAGCCTGTCACGGCCGGAACCCTGTCGTCAAGAGCATCCTTTCTACCGAGGCGCACGAGTGCCGGACCAACTCGTGTACACGTTCGCTCTCAGGCACGCGAGCGCATACAACCTCATCGACGCCGGCCACCCTAGCCTCGTCGCTGAAACCTTCTGCTTTGCACCGCGCGCCAAGCTGCTCTCCGTTACCGTCGTGCCGAGTTTCCGACCAAGGCAACCCTTTTCTTTGCCCAGATGGATCCCTAGGTGTATCAGAGCCGTGTCGAGTCGCGTGAGGTCGAGTCACCGACCAACTTCGCCGCCGACGAGCCCCTTTCCAGCCGCCGTTCCTTTGGAGCTTTTCATCAGCCACCTTGGGCGCAACCCCAAAACTAGTGGGGTTAACTCCACGCGCCTGCCTACACGCCGTCCCACCCGTAGCGGATCCCGTAGGATCCCGTGCACCGAGCCAACCACACCTCAGCCACACCTTTACCCGCACCTCATCGAGCCGCGGCAGATCCTTTGGATCTTGTGTGGCTGTCCAACCACTCGCAAGCCACGCGTTTGCCTGCACCTCGCTGGACCGCTTCAGATCCGACCAGGATCATTTGTGGCCGCCACACGGTCAGCCATGTGGGCAGCCACTTGTGCATGGGTCAGCTTATAGCTACCTATGTGGCAGCCATGTGAGCTCGAAGAGCTAGCTTGCAGCCAGCCTATAGATAGCTTAGAGCCCTTTAGAGCCAACATGTAGTTAGCTTATAGTTAATGTTATTGTGTATGCGTATTTTAGTTTTCAGAAAATGTATTTTGCCTTTGGAAAATCCTAGAAAACTCATTTCAACTCCAAGAATTGTGAAACCTTTTCCAAAGCTCTTCTAAAATTATAAACTCCGTGTTAGGCTAGTGTTCGCTATCTTTTGGCTCTTAATTGTTGTTCATTTGGAGTTAATTGCAATAGGAACCGCCTTTATTTTGATTACGCGTTAATAGGAGCAGTTGGAGCCAGGGAGCTGAGCTCGGAGAACGACTACACCGACGACTACGTCGTCGACGACTACTCGCACGCAGGTGTTCACGCCCGACTGATTCTGAATACCTATTAGGCATTTCTATGTAGTATGCTAGCGCTTTACTTTAAATGCATGTTGATGAACCTTGCACTGCCTTCTTTTATTATCATGTCCTTGATTGTCCTACTACTATATATGTATATAAGTGTGTATATGCACTGAGCTTCACGATGCATGTGTTTGGGATGGGAATACTGGTTCTGGACGTGAGTGGGGTAAAACCGGCAGGAGAAGGAGTTTTGGGTAATTTGGCGGGGTGAGCTCGAAACAACCGATCTGGGATCGGGGATAGGGGTGCACTCCTCAGTGTATCCCTACTTTGACGGTTTTTGGAGCCTAGGTGTTGGGGTTTTACTTGCGGATGGACGACATGAGCTTGCCCCGGTTTGAAACCGAGTGGATCAACTTGTCGATAGGACTTTCGTACACACCACCTCGCCGAGCATGGGGTTAGGGCCGAGTTGAGCTCGGCAAGTGCAGAACCATACCTGCCAGCAGGATAGAGGGTATCAGTGGGGGAGAGGTGGGAGTGAGACCACCCTCTCTGAGCGACTCCCGTGTGGCCACACGGGGGCATTTCACAGTTGAGGACCAGGAGCATCCCGGTGGTCGACGGATCACCACTCCTCTGTGATGAGTGATTGACAACGGCTGTTGGACTGACTCTTGGCTCAGTGCGCAGGTGTAGGCTGCGGCCTAGTTCGTGTTGTTGCAGGTGAAGAACGGGCGCGAAAGGTCTTCAGCCTTGAGGGGCCTCCGGGAGATGGAGAGACAAGTAGGCTCGGTTCGAGGGACCCGGTGGACGGCGGGACTAGGTGCGGGCCACATGGTGGCGAGACGAGCAAGACGAAGTCATGGACGATCGAGCCGGTGCACGGTGGCGGTCGAGTCAAGAGGCTTGGCGGGAGGCCGGGCCGAGCATGCGGGGTTTGGTGGTTTACCCACAAAACCATCGGAGGACGGTTTCTTGGTTTGGGCCTCAAAACCAAGTCTGAAGGCCCAACACGACGGAGATGGGATCTGGGCGTGTCGGGTAGCTTCGAAGCGGAGGACACGCGGCGGGATCGCATGGCTTGCGTCGGGAGGACGCGGGGTGCGGCGAAGGCGTGGCCGTCCGATGGCAAGACCCACAAACATTACATAAATGCCCCTGCGTGGGTTGTATCGCCATTAGTTGAGCTAGGGGTAGTCGAGTCATTTCCCACAACGGCGGGACCTGATATATAAGCCATGAGTGTGTGTGGATGGCTCTCTCTCTCTCTGCGCGATTAGGGTTTCATTTCTCCCCTCCTCTTTCTCATTTTCCCGAGACTTTTTCTCCTCCATTATCTCTAGGCTAGCATGAGAGCTTCATGAGAGATTTGTTGAGAGGGATGGATGCTAGGGCGGCATGCTAGACCTTGTGAATCTTTCCAGGTTTTTATAGAAGATTCGGCGTTGTGTTTTTCGTGGTCTTTTTTGTGCTTGTTTTTGGTGCCTTTGTTCTTGATGTGGTTCCGCGGATTTGAGTGGGTTTCTCCCCTGATTTCTTTGAGGGAAACATGGATGGATGTCTTGTGCATCTTTGGGATTGATCTTGTGCCCTCAAACGTTGGGAAACCACTTCGATTCAAGGATTCTCGTTCGGAGCTCTAGTTTTTGGTGGTGTTCAAAGGATCCGCGATTCCCGATGATTTAGGAAGTTAGGAGGCAAAATTTTTGGGGTATAGCATCCTTGGTTGACACCTTTCTTGTCCCCAAACTCTTATCTCAACAGCTTCTACCGTCTGGGAGATCCGGTGATGGATTGGAAGAGTTGACTCTCGGGGTCGAGCAGTTTTCTGCTCTGTTCGTGCGGCGCGGACGGTCTACGAGGCGGTGGCGGACGGTCCGCGGGCTGCGTGTTCTTCGTGTGTTCGTCGTTTTCTTGAGCGCCTTTGCTTTCGATCCAGTTTTGTTTTAGGGTTTCGTTGCAGCCGGTTCGCGGACGGTCCGAGCTTCAGTAGCGGACGGTCCAGAACCCGCGCGGATGGTCCGTTTTTCTCAGGTCGGTACTGGTGGTTTTGTTGTCTTTAACGGATGGTCCGTGGCTCCTGGCCGGACGGTCCGCGTGTCCCTTGCAGACTGTCCGGGGCACCTGGCCGGACTGTCCACGTGGCCTTTGCGGACAGTCCGTCCCGCCTGGCCGGACAGTCCGCCCGAGGCTGACAGCTTTGTTCCTTGGTTCGATTCCTCCCTCCTTTGGAGCTTCCGCGTGTGCTTCAAGGAATCGTTCCTAAGACTTGGGGTTGATCCATAACCTTGTTGTCTTGGCGGTTGGTGTGTGATTCAATCCATCGCTTGTGTGTGATCGGGAATTGTCTAGAGTATAGGCTGGGTTCTTTGTGAAGAATTTTTACCGGCTCCTATTCACTCCCCCCCTCTCTAGTCGCCATCCGATCCTTCAATTGGTATTAGAGCTTGGTGCCAGATTCTTTGTGACTTTGACAAGTCTTGAATCCTTAGATGGCGTACGTTGAGCGGGGCGGTCCGCCGCACTTCGATGGGAAGGGTTACCACAAGTGGGCGGCTCATATGATGATCTTTCTTCGTGGCAAGTCGTTGGATTTCATTGTGCTTGACAAGACCTATGCTATTCCGGCCAACATCCATACTCTTATGGTGACTGATGCCAATGCTAAGGCCAAGTATGAGGCAAATGCAAAAGTCATTGATCACTTGGTCCGGAGCTTGTGTGATCCTGAGTTTGAGCGTGTTCGCCATTTGAATCTTGCTTGGCAAATTTGGGAGAAGTTGTTGGTTGCTCACAGTGGTGATAACCATGTGAAGGCTCGCCTCTTTGTCTCTTACCGGATGCAATATGAGAACTGCACTCAACTTCTCAGTGAGGACATTGATGCGATGTTTCAGAGGTTCACTGCCATCGTGAAAAACATGAAGGCTAATGTTGAGGATTTCCCTTACACTGAGCATGATCAAGCTTTGAAGCTCTTGCATATCTTGGACCCAAATGTTTGGGGAGCTAAGGTTGAGGCCATCAAGGAGTCCGGGCAGTATTTGACCATTGAGTTAGATGACCTCTTTTCTAAGCTCAAGTCGGCTGAGGTTGATAGGAAGTTGCAATCCAAGCATGAGGGCTCGATTGATCAGTCTTGCTCTTGTAGGCGGATCAAAGGGCAAAGCCAACACTAACCCTTCCTGTCGACAGTTTTCCTTGTCTTCTCTTATGTCTATTCCAGATGAGGAGTTTGATGTGCTGGGTGAGGAGGAGCTAGCCTTGCTCTCAAGGAGGTTTGATCGACTACATGAGAGCCGGAGGAATGCAAGGTGGAGCTCAGGGACATGCTACAAGTGTGGCAAGCGTGGACACTTCATCGCCGAGTGCCCGGAAGCGGAGGACAACAAGTACAAGATGAGCGAGTACAAGGCGCACCCGAGGCGTGAAGACAAGTACTCCTCCAAGGGCAAGCACTTCAACAAGTCCAAGAGCAATGACAAGGACAAGCGGCGACCGAGCAAGAGCGGTTACAAGAAGGACAAGGCAAGAGCCATGATGGCCGGTGCAAGCGACGTCGACTCAAGCTCAAGCGACGCGCAGTCAAGCTCAAGCAGTGAAGATGAAGATGCCGGGAGGCGCAAGGGCAAGAAGAGTGCAAGCCGGAACCTCAGTGGATTGAGCTGTGTGGCGCTTGAAGGCTTTTGTGGCATGGCTCATTGCTCAAGCAGCAAGAAGTGCGAGAAGGAAGACAGCGACTCCGACTTGGAGGATGAGGTAAATCGTGACCCCGACTCTTTGCTTGCTGAGATCACTAGGTTGAATGGCTTGATTGACAACCGTGATAGTGTGTTGAGAGATGCTAAGAAGATGAGGAAAGATCTTAGGACTCAACTTGAGAATGCTAGTGAGAAAGTAGGAGAGTTAGAGTCTAAGTTGCTTGAATTGAAACTTGAGAATGACTCTTTGAAACTTGCTCCTGCTATTTCTGATGATGTTGAATACTCTGAGTGTGATGCATGGTTGAATGAGATCAAGTTGCTTAATGAGAAGAATGCTTCTACTCTGGCTAAACTAGATGCTCTTAGGACTGAGTATGATGAGCTTAAGGCTAGACCCACTTTGCTTGGTGCTTGTAAATCATGTCCTACTATGCATGCTAAGCTTGTTGATGCTCGTTCTACTATTAGCACTTTGAAAGCTTCTTTGAAATCTCCTGTTGTCAATGCATGCACTAGCTGTGATGAAGTTACTTTGCGCAATCTTGAACTTACTTCCCGTTTGGATGTCATCTATGAGGAGAATGATTATTTGAGGAAGGTGTTGGGTTGGTTGTCTAGGCAGGAACTTCAATTGAAAATCATGATTGAGGAGTTCAAGAGAGCTGATGGTCGTGGTTTGGGTTTTGAGAAGTTGGGTGAGAAAGTGGGAGAGAACAGTAGGGAGAGTGTGTATGAGAAGTGCGTTGAGTCTAAACCCGAGTTTGAGGTGATCGGAGACATCCAAGTCCCACTTCCAAAAGCACCCAAGAACTCTTTCACACCAAAGCCCAACCACCTTTGCAACAAGCTTGACACAACCCAAGATCCACCCAATTCCACCCAAAACAAATGACTTCCAGAAACCCGTGATGTTTGTGAGTGAGAAGGGTGAGAAACCTAGAGAGAAGCCAATGCCAAAACCAAAACCCATCCCCTTCAGATGTGAGTATTGTGGCAAGGAGAGACACCTAGCAGAGTTTTGCTACAAGAGGAAGAGGGATGAGAGGCTTGCTAGGGAGCAAGCAAACCAGGATAGGTATTTCCAGTCTCATGGTATTCCTGAGCCTAGAGTGCCACTTCCACGGGGTGTGGGAAGTGTGAGGAGTGTTGGTAGAGTTGGAGCTCAGGGTGGTAGGTTTCCACAGAGAGGTGGTGGTGAGAGGTTTGATAGGAAAGATGATAGTGTACGTGCTGGTGAGAGGTTTGGTCGGGCTCGTGGTGGTATTGCTGGACGTCCTCCTACTCGTCCTCAATACGGGTTTAGGGCAAATGATCGCAGCTTTGGGTTCCAGAGGAACTACGGACCACGTTTTCCCCCTCGTGGTGCTCGTACTCCTTCCATGGGACATGGAAAGTTTGGTGCAAGGGAATGATGTTTGCTAACCCCTCTTTTGAGTAGATGGTTCGACACTGGTTCAACTTTCTTTGTGCTAACCCCAGTGTCGAGTCGTTAGCTCATTCTCGTTCTTGTTTCTGACTACAGGCAAGAGGCTTGGAGAACATTTGGTTGATCGACTCCGGATGTTCCCGACACATGACCAAAGATAAGAAGTGGTTCTCCAGCCTCACTAAGTGAAGGAAAAGATGTACATCACATTTGGGGACAATGGATGAGGAAGGGTGATTTCTGAGGGTGTGGTGCATGTGAGTGACAAGGTAACGTTGAAGAGGGTTGCTCTTGTGAAGTCTTTGGGTTTCAATTTGCTTTCGGTTTCTCAGTTGCTTGATGAGGGCTTTGAGGTGCGTTTCAAGTCTGGTGAGTCTCGTTTGCTGGATTCTCGAGGTGATCTTGTTTGTATGATCATCCCCGAGGGTCATATTTTCAGGGCTGATTTCTCTCGTTCCTTGGGTCCTGCTCGCTGTTTGATGGCCGGTCCTTCTTCTGATTTGTGGAAATGACATAGGCGGTTGGGTCACTTGAGCTTTGATTTGGTTTCCCGCTTGAGTGGTCTTGACCTTGTCCGAGTATTGCCGAGGTTGAAGCTTGAGAAGGATTTGGTTTGTGCTCCGTGTAGGCATGGCAAGATGGTGCCCACTCCCCATCCACCCCTGACCGATGTCATGACCGAGTGTCCGACAGAGCTGTTGCATATGGACCTTGTTGGGCCAGCTCGAGTTCAATCGGTGGGTGGGAAGTGGTATGTCCTTGTTGTGGTGGACGATTACTCTCGCTATGCCTGGGTGTTTTTCTTGGAAGACAAGAGTGAGACATTTGGCTTTGTTCGAGATCTGATCGTGAGGTTGAAAAACGAGAGGCATGGGAATGCCATTCGAGCTATCCGCAGTGATAATGGCTCAGAGTTCAAGAACTCTCGTTTTGATGCCTTCTGTCGTGATCTAGGTCTTGAACATTAGTATTCGACCCCTTATGTGCCCCCTCAAAATGGAGTTGTGGAAAGGAAAAATCGGACTCTTTGTGAGATGGCTAGGACAATGCTCGATGAGCACAGGACTCCTAGGAGGTATTGGGCTGATGCGGTCAATACGGCTTGTCATGTCTCTAACAGGATTTTATTGCGAGCTTTCAAGAGGAAGACCTATTATGAGCTTATGCATGGTCGGGCACCCAAGGTGAGTCACTTTCGAGTCTTTGGCTGCAAATGCTTTATTCTTAAGAAGGGAAAACTCGACAAGTTTTAGGCTAGGTCTAGTGATGGAATTTTCTTTGGATATGCTAATCATTCTAGAGCCTATAGGGTGCTTAACCTTGAGACTAACAAAATCATGGAGACTTGCGAGGTAACCTTCGACGATACAATGCCATGTACCTCTCTTGGCTTTGAGTGTGCAGGTGATGAAGAGATGGTCGAGGACCTCTTTGAAGAGGAGAAGGATGAAGCTGGAGATGATGATGGAGAGAACCATGCGCCTGAAGCTGAGTGTGTACCCACTACTTCCCCTACGACCACTACGGAGGGTGGACCGTCTACTTCATGGACAATGACGGTGCGACAAGGGGACCAGGCGAGAGAAGCTGCAGTTGAGGGGGAGGTAGTCTCGAGGCGTGAGGCTCCCCGGCGGATTCAAGAAGTGCATCCCCTATCTAGGATCATTGGGGACATCGACGAATGTACCACGTGGTCAAGGTCTAGAAATTCCTCTCATTTCGCTCATGCTGTATTTGTTGCCACCTTTGAGCCCAAGGACATTGGACATGCTTTATTTGATGCAAACTGGGTCAATTCTATGCATGAGGAGTTGGAAAACTTTGAGAGGAACCAGGTGTGGGAGTTAGTTGAACCACCTCCAAATTGCCATCCTATAGGAACCAAATGGGTTTGGAAGAACAAAGAGGGAGAGAATGGGATGGTTGTGAGGAACAAGTCCAGACTTGTTGCTCAGGGATATAGTCAGAAGGAGGGGATCGACTATGAGGAGACCTTTGCTCCTGTGGCTCGTCTTGAGGCAATTCGAATCCTTCTAGCCTTTGCCGTGGCTAAAGGGTTCAAGTTGTTTCAAAAGGATGTGAAGAGTGCTTTTCTGAATGGGGTCATAGAGGAGGAGGTGTATGTGAAGCAGCCACCAGGGTTTTAGAGTGAGAAGTATCCACACAGGGTGTACAGGTTGAAAAGGGCTCTATATGGGTTGAAACAGGTGCCCCGAGCTTGGTATGGGAGATTGAGAGGTTTTCTATTGAGCAGAGGGTTTGTGATGGGTACCGTGGATAGGACCTTGTTTCTCCTCAAGCATGGGAATGACTTGTTGGTTGTGCAGATATACGTGGATGATATTGTCTTTGGTGTCTTGTCACATAACCTTGTTGCCAAGTTTGCAGATGAGATGAGCAGGGAATTCGAGATGAGCATGATGGGCGAGTTGCAGTACTTTCTTGGGTTGCAGATCAAGCAAGTGAAAGACGGAACATTTGTACATCAGACCAAGTACACAAAAGACATGCTGAGAAAGTTCCAGATGCAAGATGTGAAGCCTATGTCGACACCCATGGGGAGTACGACTACTTTGGATGCGGACGAGGATGGAGAACCAGTGGACCAGCGTGAGTACCGGAGCATGATCGGCTCCCACCTCTACCTGACGGCGACGAGGCCAGACATACAGTTCAGTGTGTGTCTGTGCGCTCCTTTTCAGGCTTCGCCGAGGACATCACATCGACAGGCCGTCAAGAGGATTTTCAGGTACCTACAGTCTGCTCCTGGTCTTGGCCTTTGGTATTCTTCCTCCTCGACTCTTTCTTTTCATGGTTTTGCTGATGCGGATTTTGCTGGTTGCCGAGTCGAGAGGAAGTCTACTTCTGGTTCTTGTCAGATTCTTGGGTCCTCGTTGGTTTCGTGGTCTTCCCGCAAGCAGTCTAGTGTAGCTCAGTCTACCACCGAGGCAGAGTATGTTGCAGCCGCGAGTTGTTGTTACCAGCTGTTGTGGATTTCATACACTTTGAGAGACTTTGGTGAGGAGTGCACCCAGATCCCACTTCTTTGTGATAGCACCAGTGCCATAAGCGTAGCGAAAAAACCAGTGCTTCATTCCAGAACCAAACACATAGAAGTGAGGTACCATTTTTTGAGAGACAATGTGGAGAAAGGGACCATTGTGTTGAGCCATGTCCCAACCCAAGATCAGCTTGCAGACATTTTCACAAAGCCTCTCGACCAAGCTACATTTGTGCACTTGCGGGGGGAACTTGGGGTTTGTTGCCCTTTCTAGTTGGTTCTTAGGGGTTTTCTTGTGTATCATATGTATCATACCATGTTTACTTTGATGTATATACATGCTTTACTTGATGTATAAACCATGGTAGGATAGCCATCTTGTCATATATCATGTTGCATTTGTATCATATTGCATTTTAGGATGATGAGCTTCTTTCATATGCCTTATTTGAGTCTCTTTGGCTACTTGTGAGATATTGGTCATGTGTGTGGAGAAATGGCTATGTGAGGCTATGCTCTTGGAATATTTGAGATATATGTGTTGTGAGATAGCCCTTTTTTAATCAAATGCTAATCTTGACTAAATTTGATGAAATGTGCTCCACTCATGAGTACTAGTGTATCCATGTCACGTTTTGGTCTAAATGTGCTTTCTATGCTTAGATTGTGCTTGGATGTCTTTTTCTTGCATTTGGGCCAAAGGCCGAATATCATTGTGAATGTTTAGCCTATGTTGCATTCATGGGGGAGCATACGCTTCTTTTTGCCGCAAAGGCACTTCATGTACCATGAAATGATTTAATCTTGAAAAGAAGTGTGTATGCTTGAAAAATGCTTCATCCACCATGTTTATGCTTTAAATGTCTTATCTTTTACACATGGGTGCAAAACATGTTGCATGATGTTCACCAGTGGAGAAGTCTCCCCTAAGTGGACACATGGCTCATGAGCTTTAACATGACATGCTTTGCTTTATGGGTGTTTGCAATGATCCTTTGTTGAGAATTGGATATCCTTGTATGATCTCTGGATGATATGCATGTTTTTAGCTAGAATATGACATGGATAGGCCTTTACATTTGAAGTGAGCCATCTTTTAATAAAACTGCTTAAATCTGAAAATTTGCTTTGTCACATGCCTATATTTTCATATATTACTTGTGGCAATGCTTTGACTATGTTATGATCCATATATGTGCTCTTTGTCTCATTTCTAGCCTTTGACACTAGATTTGGCCTATTTGAGAAGCTCATGTAGATGTTTATATGCTTTGTTTTTCATTTCTGCATTTTTACCTTGATTCATACATTGTCAACAAGGGGGAGAAGAGGTGAGCTTAATGCAAATTCAGAAGAGGTGAGCTAAAATTTGGAAGTTTGCATCCACATGTTCAGGGGGAGCTTGCATTTGTTCAGGGGGAGCTTTCTTGCTGTTTTCAGTGTGGAGTTTGTGCTTTGCTTGGCTTGTGACCTTTCTTTGCCTTTCCTAGGTTTTGGTCATGAGTTGAGCTTCTCTATTTTTCTTTCTTCTTTCTTTTTCTCTCTGAATTTCATTTCGCGTTGTGTGTTATCAATGCACTCATCAAGGGGGAGATTGAGGACCAGGAGAGTCCCGGTGGTCGACAAATGACCGCTCCTCAGTGATGAGTGATTGACAACAGGTGTTCGACTGACTCTTGTCTCAGTGCGCAGGTGTAGGCTGCGGCCTAGTTCGTGTTGTTGCAGGTGAAGAACGGGCGCAAAAGGTCTTCAGCCTTGAGGGGCCTCCGGGAGATGGAGAGACAAGTAGGCTCGGTTCGAGGGACCCGATGGACGGCGGAACTAGGTGCGGGCCACATGGTGGCGAGACGAGCAAGACGAAGTAATGGACGATCGAGCCGGTGCACGGTGGCGGTCGAGTCAAGAGGCTTGGCGGGAGGCCAGGCCGAGCACGCGGGGTTTGGTGGTTTGCCCACAAAACCATCGGAGGACGGTTTCTTGGTTTGGGCCTCAAAACCAAGTCTGAAGGCCCAACACGACGGAGACGGGATCCGGGCGTGTCGGGAAGCTTCGAAGCGGAGGACACGCGGCGGGATCGCATGGCTTGCGTCGGGAGGACGCGGGGTGCGGCGAAGGCGTGGCCGTCCGATGGCAAGACCCACAAACATTACACAAATGCCCCTGCGTGGGTTGTATCACCATTAGTTGAGTTAGGGGTAGTCGAGTCATTTCCCACACCGGCGGGACCCAATATATAAGCCATGAGTATGTCTGGATGGCTCTCTCTCTCTGCGCGATTAGGATTTCATTTCTCCCCTCCTCTTTCTCATTTTCCTGAGACTTTTTCTCCTCCATTTTTCTCTAGGCTAGCATGAGAGCTTCATGAGAGATTTGTTGAGAGGGATGGATGCTAGGGCGGCATGCTAGACCTTGTGAATCTTTCCAGGTTTTTATAGAAGATTCGGCGTTGTGTTTTTCGTGGTCTTTTTTGTGCTTGTTTTTGGTGCCTTTGTTCTTGGTGTGGTTCCACGGATTTGAGTGGGTTTCTCCCCGGATTTCTTTGATGGAAACATGGATGGATGTCTTGTGCATCTTTGGGATTGATCTTGTGCCCTGAAACGCCGGGAAACCACTTCGATTCAAGGATTCTTTTTCGGAGCTCTAGTTTTTGGTGGTGTTCAAAGGATCCTCGATTCCCGATGATTTAGTAAGTTATGAGGCAAACTTTTTGGGATATAGCATCCTTGGTTGACACCTTTCTTGTCCCCAAACTCTTGTCTCAACAGCTTCTACCGTTTGGGAGATCCGGTGATCGATTGGGAGAGTTGACTCTCGGGGTCGAGCAGTTTTTTGCTCTGTTCGTGCGGCGCGGACGGTCCGCGAGGCGGAGGCGGACGGTCCGCGGGTTGTGTGTTCTTCGTGTGTTCGTCGTGTTCTTGCGCGCCTTTACTTTCGATCCGGTTTTGTTTTAGGGTTTCGTTGCAGCCAGTTCGCGGACGGTCCGAGCTTCAGTCGCGGACGGTCCGGAAACCGCGCGGACGGTCCGCCTGGTCTTCGCGGACGGTCCGTTTTTCTCGGGTCGGTTCTCGTGGTTCTGTTGTCTTTAACGGACGGTCCGTGGCTCCTGGCCGGACGGTCCGTGTGTCCCTTGCGGACTGTCCGCGGCACCCGGCCCCGGGCCGTCCGCGCGGCCTTTGCGGACAGTCCGCCCCGCCTGGCCGGACAGTCGGCCCGAGGCTGACAGCTTTGTTCCTTGGTTTGATTCCTCCCTCCTTCTTTCGTGCTTCCGCGTGTGCTTCAAGGAATCGTTCCTAAGACTTGGGGTTGATCCATAACCTTGTTGTCTTGGCGGTTGGTGTGTGATTCGATCCATCGTTTGTGTGTGACCGGGAATTGTCTAGAGTATAGGCCGGGTTCTTTGAGAAGAATTTTTACCGGCTCCTATTCACTCCCCCCTCTCTAGTCGCCATCCGATCCTTCACCAGTGCAATTCCCTTTGCGAGGGGGATCGCTTTGAGGGCCGGATGCAGGATGGGACTGTAACTACCGAGAGTTCGCACGGTAGGATGGGCTCGGTTGGCTGATCACCGCCGTGTGCCATCCCGAGTTGGGTACAGGTGTACACGCTCTGCAGAGTTGTTTGATCTATACGTATAGCCGTGTCCTCGGTCATGAACAAACCTTGAAGACATGTTCGTTCCTCATGTTTTGGGATTTCTACCTCCCCCTGTAGTTGAGAGTGTGGTGAGCTGTGGTTGCAGTCGGTTAGAGGAGAGTGGCTCCCTCTACCTCGTTGATTCGATTGCAATCATTGAGGTGCGAGGAGAGGAAGTTCTTGCATCGACCCTAGATGGAGATAGGTTGTGGAGACGGGGCCCTGGGGTACCAGGTGGTTCTGAGCTGTGTTTGAGAGATTGGTTTGGGACCTATATAGAGATGATTTCTGTTTATGCTTTGCTGCAGCTGCATAGGATACCTGAGCTTCTACCTTGTCTCTTTTCTTACCCTTTAGGAGATAGGCCACTTAAACCTGCATACAGTCGGTGACGTGAACCTATCCCACTCCTTGGGGATAGACTTTGAGTGTGCAGGTTACGAGTCCGCCTTTGGCAACAACGCTGATGGATGGTATGACTGAGGGATGCGTTGCTTCGCTCAAGGATGCCTGTGGGCGTGAAGAATGGAGACCCTTCTGAGATGCTAGCTACCGCCGCGTAGAATTTTACTCTGATTCAGCCTTGAGGCTTGTAATGTTGTACTCCATTATGGACATGTAATAAATTATGTACTAATATTTGTGTGATGCGATGTACGGTTGTGATCTACCTTCTGTGATGAGATCTGTACGCGATAGCCACTGATCCTAGGACTATCGCAAAGGTACAGGGACTCGGGTTTTCCTCACCGAAAATCTGGGGTTATTACAGAAATAGCCGGCGTTCGGGAAAGAAGCCGCCTTTAGAACAAAAGAAAATCCTAACAGAGGAAATGGCCAATACTGGAGTGTATTGCCCTTAGCACAAAAATGTTCTACATTACAAATGTTTCTTGCAGGCTTTTATTTGACAACCTAGCTACCTAAAATTACAAGAGGGCGGGAAGCAGAAGGCCTGGAGAAAGAAGCGAAAGTATGCTTCATTCCTTTGATTCCGCGTTTTTCCTCTTCAGCTCTTCCCTCTTCAACTGTTCCAGGACCACTGTAACAGCAACCTGGAAGCTTCGGGGGTTGCCGTGACTTGCAGCTTCCATCAGGCTGTCCCAGGAAGCCTTCAAGTTGTTGTATCTGTCAGAAACATCTGAAGAAAGGAACATTTGTTGAATGTGGGATTTGAGCTTAAACGTGCGAATCAGATGAAGATGAAGATCTTACCCCCTACCAACGCCTCCAAACTCATGCGGCGTTCGCGTTCGGCACTGCAGCGAGCAGTGATGTCTCGCGGGCTGTGTTCTAGATGCCGAATGCGACAGCGCAGTTGGTGGTTTGTCCTTTGTTCCGGCGTGGCGTCTTCTTCTTCGGTGGAGGAATAGGAGAGGATGTACTCGGGAACCTCTTCAGTTCCAAAGATTTCTTCAGGAAGCAAGTCAAGGCTGGAAAAGGCAGAAATGGGTAAGCCATGAGATTGCAATCGAGAGCACCAGAAAGGATTGACAGAAAACTTACTCTCGAATGGTACGCTTCTTTGGTGGAGCACTGCCTTCCTTGATGGGTTGCTTTCCCTTGTCCGCCATGGCCTTGGGGTTTTTTCCTCTAGAGCAGGGGGAGGAGATGTGAGGTGATGGAAGTGTATGCGAGTGGATTTGCAGGGCACCAAGGGGGCTATTTTATTAGCTATGAGAGCGCATTG
Source organism: Cenchrus americanus (assembly GCA_947561735.1). Taxonomy (NCBI): domain Eukaryota; kingdom Viridiplantae; phylum Streptophyta; class Magnoliopsida; order Poales; family Poaceae; genus Cenchrus; species Cenchrus americanus. The sequence continues at coordinate 204,031,525 of OX387240.1, forward strand.
GGAGTGATGACTGGTTGTCGTGCATTATTGGAATACCAAGCGGCAGGGTTTTCTTTCCGAATGCGAAGGGTTTTCATTGAACAGTGTTTATGGATTCCGAATTGAGGATTTTCTGCGGATTCTGTGCCAAGGGGCAGGAGTTTTTGCGTGTTCGGCTAAAATAAAGTTCCTGAATTCGTTGAAAAACAGTAAGGATTCGCATTCACAAGCAAAAGGGGATCGTCACAATACAAACACAGAAGTTGAAATTTCATTATTTATTGCCAAACTTTCAAACATCCCTAGTACAAACTAATCAAAAAGCCTGTTCGACACAGACTGGGGATGGATGGAGTCGGCAATGGCGTCGCCGTGGATGTCGAGGCGCTCCAGGATGAAGTCGATTTCGTCGACGTCTTCCGGTGCGCCGCCCTAGAAGCCGCGCGGCTGCATGGAGTCGTCGACACCGGTGTGCGTCACCATGGCGGCCAGGCCCAAGGTGGTACCCAGGCGGACGCCGTGGAGAGCCACCTCATCAACGCGGTCTTCCAGCGCGGCAATGCGGGCTGTCGGCGTGTCCCCGGGGGCGTTCACCTTGTCCGCCAATTGCTTCACTAGCGTTTTCAGCCAGTTAAGCTCAACATCGTGGTCTGCAGCATTGCGGAACAATGGCGGTTAGTTCAAAGTTGAGTTGGATTAAGGTCAATCAAGAGATTTACCATCAATGGTCTCCAGCAGCTGCTTGCGTTGATGCTCCCATTCAAGCTCAGCGATGCCAGCCTTCTTGGAAACATCTTCCAGCTCATGCCGGGTTTCGTCGCGCTCCGCCTTGAACCGGAGGGCGTCGCGCTCGTTGTAGCGCGATGGAGAATAGTTGTACGAATCCGAGGAGTCGTCCGGCAGGGCTGGATTCGCGGCCGGCGCAGGAGCCGGATTCCACTGGATAAGCCTGAAAATACAAAGGGGATCGTCAGAAACAGAAAGAAATCTAGAGTGAAGCTTAAAAGGAGTTGATGATCACCGCCTCCGACGAGCACCAGCGCGGCTTCCTTCAGCCTCGTTGCTGGCTCGGCGCCTGCTGCTGCTGCCCGCCATCAGGTTTTTTGGGAGTGCTAGTGCTGAAGAAGGAAGTTTAGATTGGCAAATGCTTGAAGGCAAAAGACTTGGTGAAAGGCCGGGGGCACCCGTGGTTTTATTTATGGGGATGGAAAAGAGATCGTGGCCGTGGATCGTGGTGCATATCCCGAGAAATTTTGAAGGTGGAGAGGTTTCCTTAACCGAATCGTCGTCGGGTCGTTTGGAATTCAAGCTGAGTCGTATTCGATTGACTGGCTCGGTTGAGTTGCGATCGGATTGTTGTTTGGGTCTGGTACTGTTTGACCAGGGTTGCCGAATGGATCGTCTAAAATTGCAAACAAGGTGAGACAAAAAATGGAAAGTGAAATTTATGGTAAACAAAATTACAAGGACGATCAATCATTCGGCTACAAATTGTTTGGCACAGTCAAATGTTCAAATACTTTGAAATTACACCAGATGCGTCTAATATCATTTTGCTGATATTCTCCAGCAGTTTCTGATCAGCTTCTTGAGTGTTAGACAGGGCAGAAAGCTTTGTCTTGAGCTGGTTTGATTCAATCAGGGCTGCTGAAGCTTCCTTTTGGATTTTTTCTGTTAATCCAGGGAGTTCGGCTATCTTCTTCTTGTTAGCCTCAATTTCAGCTGTCAGATTCTTCAATTCAGCTTCTAGTGCAACTTTCCTGGCAATCTTCAACTCAAGTGCAGGCTGCAGTTCAGCCAGCAACTCCTTGTTGCTCTGGATTTGAGCCTGTGATTCTTTCACGAACTGCTTGGCTTTAGCTCTCTTTTGTTCCAGGGCTGGTCGAGAGGATTGATTCTTCAAGGCTCTCCTCACTGCTGCAAAGTGATTATCCAGTTGAGAGATAGGCTCCAGGGAAGCTTTGATACCATCAGGGAGCTCTTGATTGATGGATTCAAGCACTTCTTCTAGGAGATCCACATCCCTGACTTGGTCCTGAATGTCTCTTTGTAGCAGAGAGAGGATTTCTCTTAGTTTTGCCTAGTTCTCTTCTGATAAAGCTTGGCTTGAAGATCCTTCATCACCTTTTTTGGCAACTAAATCATCCACAGTGAATGAAAAGCTTGATGGTGATGCAACTTGATCTTGAAAGTTTTGCCGAATTAAGGATGATTTATTGAAAAAGAATAACAGAGTTGAATACCCATATTTACTTCATTCCTGGCATCCTGAATTGGAGAAAGGATTTGTTCGAGCTCAAGAGGGACTTCTTGGATGATCAGCTGAGGAGGAGCTTGAGGAGTTCCTGGTAAAGCTAAAGTTTCTAACTGAGGGGAAGTTGGTGGAATCCCTGGTAGGTTTGAAGATTCTGGCTGAGGTGAGGATGGATCCATCCCTGATAAAACTGGAATCTCTGCTTGAGTAGGGGACAGTTGGATTTCTGGAGAAATTGAAGCTTCTACTTGGGGAGAAGATGGCTGGACCCTTGGTGAAGATGGATTTGAAACGTGTTGAGGAGAAGGACTCCCCACAGGTTGGTTCACCAATATTTCCTCTACAAATGACAAATAGAAAATGAGTGCCAATGGTCTTTGAAAAGAAGTAAAATTGTGAAGGCCTTACCATCAGATGGGGCATTGGCAGACTCTGTAGTGGTTGATGGTTGCTGAACTTTAGTCTGAAATTATACAAGATAAGTTTATCAGAGTGAAGAATGGTTTTGTGCTCAAGAAAGAAGAGATGTTAACCTCAATGAGAACTCTTTTGGAGGTTCTTTTCTTCTTGGCAGCTGGAGGAGCGACCAGGGATGGAACTTTTCTCTTATCAGGAGTTGAACTGATAAGAGTTGTGGATTTAAATCCCAATGCAGAAATTGGGCCTGCAGCATTGTAAGAAATTTTCCTAGCTGGAGAAACAGGCACTGTATTGTGCAAAAGGTGGTAAAAATCATGATCAGTGAGGAAGGACATGCTTGAGAAAAGAAATAAGACAAGTGCATTACCTCTGAAGTTGGCTGGAAGTCAGGCATTAGCTCAAGGCAAAAAGAATGTACTGGCTCACTGAAGATGTGATCATGGAATTCTTGCCACCAGGAAATAAAAGAGGGATGAGCAATTGATGTTGGTACAAAGGGCCAAGTATAAATAGTTGGGCTGCATTGATATTCAAAGACCCTTCTAGCTTGCAGGTTTTCTTTGATTTCCTCTTTGGGCTTGAGAAATTCGTGAAGGAATAGCCTTGGGGGCACTTGGCCACATCCTAGCTGTTGGGCCATTATGTTTGGCTGATAATATTCAAAGGTGTTATGATTTAGCCTTCCTCCACAGAATTCTGCTGGCAGTATGCATGGATGGATGAAGATATTGAAAATCTCTATGGATCTTGCATCATTGCATCCATTCTCAAAGGTGAATTCATAAAGAAGGGTTAAATTATCATTGTCCAAATAAGAAAGCCAAAGGGGATTGGTGAAACCTCTGAAGAAAAGCTCAAAGAGTTGACTGATATTCTGATCAGTGGATATGGTTGAGGCAACTTCTCCATAAGTTTGACATCCTTTGGTGACTTGAACTTCTCCTTCTTTATAGTTGGATGAAGGACAACGCCGATTGTTGAGATCAATACCAACAATCTGGTGCATGTATAACTACAGCCACATTTGTACAAACCACCAGGGGCCATTGACACAAGAAATCTTTTGGCTGGTGTGCATCAAAAAGGTGGTCTGATGAAGCATATGGTATACACTCCCTAGGAGATATTTTCCAAGGGGAATAAGGTGACCAGCAGCCAAATCTTCAGCCATTGCAATATAGTTCAGGGTTGGCTCATTGGCTTTGCCACAGAAGACAAATCTGCACAGCCACATATTCAGGAAGGCCCTATACTCAACTTCAGTTAGAGGGCCATCAGATATATGGTTCTGGATATATGATTTATATCTGACTCCTGTTTTTACTCCTCTTTGCCTAGTGGAGCCTTTGTATTTGTAAGGATGCATGGATCCTGTAATATCAAGGTCGGTCATCATATATACATCGGCCAGAGTAGGAGACATTGGTCCATGACCAAAAAGGAAAGCATTGACACCATTTGACCAGAAGTGACAGGCTGCAATCAGGAGCATTTCATTCTTGGGGGTTCCGGCCAAAAATAACTCCAAACACTGGGCAATGCGAAGGCTGTCCCAATTGCCGGTTTTTGGACTATCATCATCAAGAATCCTCTTATACCAGTTTCTTTAACCTACAATTGGGGGCAGAGGCCAGGTTTTGAAGGCGTCTTGCCATTCGTGGGGTCTTGACAAAGCCGCTTTAAAGGGGATTTTGTTAGATTCGGCTTCGATGAATTCAAGAGGGTCAGAGGTTCCCACAGGTCCGAGGAAATAGGATGCTGATTTGTCCTCAATGGGGATCAGAATCTCGGTGGATAGAGCCTATCAAGAAAAGGTGGAAGAAGAAATCCGAGATGAAAATCGAAAAGGTAATACCGAATGGACCTTAAGGGGGTCAGATTTACCTGGAGAGCTTGATCTTGGTTCGCCATTTGAAGATTGAGCTTGGGAAATTGATGACCTAGGGTTTGGATCTAAGCGGAAACTTCAACGGATTGCAGGAGGAAAGATTGGGTGTTGAACACATTTAGCTCGGAGACGTTGGGCATTTATGGTCAATTTCGGAATAAAATCACTTTTATCCCGTAATTGAAGGGGCATATGTTAAAACCAAAAATTGGTACAGGAAAGAGACTGACTTGTGGGCCGACTTTGGTAACGAAATACCATTCGGCAGGAAAAATCTTCTCAGAGGATTCGGTAAAGATGCTTGCGGTCGGCAATACACCATCATTAGGCAAAAGGACTATTTGCGCTTGTAAAAGGAAGTTTTCGGGAATGCGTGATGACGTGGCCCGGATATAAGGAAAGGACGGGTTGATGGCGAGTACAAGATGGACGTTGGCACCGGAGCATTAATTTAGGTATTAAATGTTGTGCTCGTAGCCGACCAAGAGTCGTGTTAGGAAGGGTATAAATATAAACCCTTGATGTCTTTAATGGGGATCGAACATCTACACAACAAAACCGGCCCCGTGCCAAACATCGAGTCCTTTAGTCGAGTCGTCGAGTTCTTCGAGAGGAGCCATCGATCCGTCGACCTTCGTAAGTACCGGCAACCTTGTATCATGTCCAGTATCATGCGGTGGATTTAGAACATGATGCAAGTAGTCTTGTTACCTTGCTTAGTATCATGCAGTTGATTTAAGATTGGTTCAAGAAGGTTTTCTGTTGGATCATGAGCCATGCGGTAGGCTAAGATCTAGCTCGAAGCTAGTTATAGGCTGTATTAGATTTGGCAAGATCTAATAGATTCAATAAGTTACCATGTGTTGCTTTGAGTTTTACTTTATGTTTAAATTCATGTAACACTCTTTTGCCCAATCTAGATCGATTGGTTTCGGCTTTACCTATTTGAGATCCATGTGATGTGCTTTCAAGTCTTTGTTTATTATAAAGGATCAAGTGCTCTCAATAGCCGAATTTAGATCAATCTAGATTGTCACGTGTTGAGGGTTCAAGCTTTGACTTTTCAAATGTTTGTTCCTTCTCCACGGAACCCGGATCGGTTGTACAACGGTATTCAGAAAGGTACCATGAGTGAAATGTGTTCATAAGTTTGTTTTCAATAACGTGTGCTTTTAGCCGTCCATATTTAGATTGTACCATGCGGTGGATTAATCTCTTTGTGGTTGGTGGCATGATTTCAAAAAGTTGTATCATGCGGTGGATTAACTTGTTTGATGTCACGCTTGATAGGTTTGAAAGTGCCTAGACATGCGGTAGACTAGTGCTTTTGGCCTATGCATGCTTGTTTACTTCATGTTTATAATCATGCTTTTACCTTATTTGTTTTAATTGTTATTTATCCTCAAAAATCGGTCATGACCACGTGTGAACAATACTATCTAAACAAAGATCGATATTTTGTCATGCTTACGTCATGCATTCGGCTATATCCTGATTTCATGTTTTAAAGCTCCCGAATGATGTCTAAACTGTTGACAGATAGCTTTTTGTAGCTATATGTCATTTTAATTGGCTTTCTAGCCGTAAATACGGAACTGTCTGGTGCCACCCGGCAAGTTCCAGGTTTTATCTAACTATTTTTCATCCTTTGTCATTTTCAGGAAAATTGACTGGCACGCTTTGGATCCGGCATGTGTGTTAAGCCAGCTTCGTTCGGCTTACTGTGTGCTTGGCGCGGGTTGCTGATTTTGCGTCAACACCATGTACTGCCCTAAGCTGCACCTGGATTGTTCGCTGGGCGCAGGTGAAGCGGCTGATGCAGTTCCCCTAACTTCGCAAGAATTCTTGTAGCTCCAGATGCTGATGGCCTAACTATATGCCCTGGTGGGCGAGTACCAGCACAAGGCACTGAAGAATTACTAAGCAGCTTTGCCATGGTTCTCTGGTTGGTTCAAGTGGTGCGCTCTGTGGCCCGGCCACTTATTTATAGCCGCGGAGCAGAGCTTGTATGTATCCGCAGTTCAGCCGCCGTGGCATCCTTATCGGATGACTGTTGTCACGTGAAAAGCAAGGTCCCTGTTCATCCGTGGATGTATTGCAACACATGGCGATGACTACAGTTTTGCTTAGAGGCAGGTCCGTGACCATACAGTACACTCGTGGTACAAGACATGACAACCACAGGGAGGTCATCATGTGAGTACGAACATCACGTGGTACGAACATCAAGCGAGGTGGAGACCCACTGGGGGCGCTGGCCCCTCGAGCGAGGCGGAAAGCTACTCGAGGGTGCTAGAACCTTGAGCATGGCGGAACTTCGCCAGCTAGCAGTCCGACCCTCGAGCGAAACGGAGGTTCGCTCGAGAGTGGCTAGTGCAGATGTTTGACGGGCCGCGGAGGCCATTGGGCCTCAACAGATCGTGGGCTTTCTCCATGTTCCATGTTACAGTTGCAGTTGATTTTTGTTTTAAGAGAGCGATTTTTTGTTTATGTTTTCATTGTAAGGCTTTTAACTAATCTATTTAAAAAATAACCTTGACCCCGATGATGGAATTTATTTGTCAAACAAATTTCCAAAAAAAGCAACTGTGTGCTTCTGCTGGTGTTGAAATAGTAAAAACCATCCACGTTTCTTCCCAATTTTGACCAATTTGAACAGACTTCATCACCATAATTTCGGTACAATATTATACAAAGCATATTTTTTCCTATAATATTAGTTTAAATTAAGTCACATATAATTATGGGTACTATTTGCATTTCCCAAAAGCAGCCTCAACATATGCACAATACTTTACAGTATTGTACAAAGTATATGTTTCCTGTACTAATCGTGGTTTCATTTAAATTAACATAAATGCATCTAGTACACGACTATACATCTGTCTATATATTTTCTAAATAACCATCGAAATATGGAGCCGACTATCTACATGAACATGTAGTATTAGTCTATAGTATACAATTTAGAAATGACGCTCATGGGTCGCAACCCTTTGGTGTGGGGTTTCTGTGTGCGCCCTTCGTGCTGGGCTCCATTTGTCAGTCGTTTGTGGTGGAAACAATTGGTGTCAACCGCACCCTGTGTGCGCCTAGACGCCCCGCCTTCCCCGACGTTTCACTTCCTGTCTCGCCAATTACCAGGCGCCTCGCTGCAGTAGAAACCACCCAACCGCCGCCCGCATCCCTTTGGTATGGAGTTTATGTGTGGGTCCTTCGTGGTGAGCTCCATTTGTCAACCGCTTGCGGTGCAAAATAACTGGTGTCAACCGCACCCTTTGTCTGCATTGACGCCCCGCCTTCCCAACACTTTACTTCCTGTCTCGCCACTTCCCAGGCGTCTCGCTACAGTAGAAAGCACCCAGTGCAACCACCACCCAACTCCAATTACTTTGCAAACCTCCCCACCGCTGAAAAACCCTGGTTACTCTCCAAACCTCCCCATCGCTGGACCAGCAGGACAAGATGGAGCCGGACTCGCCCGCGGCGTCCAGGGTTTCTCGTCATCGTTACTCGCCGCCGGCTGCATTACCCGCATACTCCACGAGCCGGGAGATGGGGTCTTCAAAGGGACCAGAGGCGGATGGGGCGATGCTGGGGGGCTTTCCTTGCCCCGATGCTGGCCGGGCATCTCAGGAAGCGGACACTGAATCCGGCAGGATGCCTGGGAAGCGGAAGGCCGACGATGAGGGTTTTCAGCACCCCAACGCAAAGAAGCCGAAGCTGGCGGAGGAGTCCAGCGAGGAGTTGCACCCCCCATATGGCAGGATTCGGATGGGAGCATTCAGTATTGTTGCTTTTATCACTCTAGAACACAGTTTTTAATATCTCTGGTTGCTTAGTACACCGTCGATGATTTTTTTGTGTGATTGCGAAATTGTTTCTGAGTCATCGAGTTAAAGATCATTAAGCAAATCTATCTCTCCAATTTATGTAGTAGACAAGTGTTTATGTGAATTTTATTCGTACACAAGTGTTTATGTGAATTTTATCTTGGATAGTTTGAAACAAATTTTTAATAATAAGTTAACAAGTGTAATATTGTTGTTCATTTCTTCATTTCTTATTTCAGGATCTTGGGCCCAAGGTGACATATGAGTTCACCTACCCACAAGTTAGGCTATCCATGGAATGCAATGATGATAGCGACGATGAGGTCCGCCTCTTGGGCCCCTACCGAAAACGTCCTACTGATGCAGAGGTTAGCTTCATTCCCAATGTTCAGTTACATTCAAATTTTGATATACAATAACAGCGATGATGCATTGTAAAACAATTTCAGATTGAGGCTAAGGTGGAGGACATTCAAATTTTGATATACAATAACAACGATGATGCATTGTAAAACAATTTCAGATTGAGGCTAAGGTGGAGGACATCCGGCTGGCACTAAAGCGCTAGGCACTCCTGTAGGCACGCCTCCAAGGAATGATAGATAGCTTTTATGTAGTGAACATCTTGATTTGATGAATGACGCTTTTGTGTAATGACCTTGTGAACATCTGTATTTTCACTTTAGTGAAAATATATTGCATCTTAGTGAATGCTAGTATTATTATTACCCTTGGTCATCCTTCTGATTGCGGATGTGTTATCAATTTATTTTCTGATACAACAATCATTAAGGCAGAAAATAGCATAAATCATAATAAACAGATTTACTCAGTAAATTTGTGCAAATTCTGGTGCAGAGCATACACATGGTATTTACACTAACACATCAAAAGTTCAGATTGAGATCACAAGTATTATATATTTACATTATATAATACTTTAGGAAATGCAAAACAAATTCTTCTAAAAAGTAATGACACAAATGAGGACATATTTTTATATTTATTTCATGAATCACGACAAGTATAGAATAATTCACTCATCATCCGAATCGGTGATGATAACAGGATCCTTTATGCTGTCGCCAGGACGAAGAGCCTCTTCATCATCATTAGGATACAAATCGAACCATGTTATGTCCACCTCAACCACGTCCTCATCTAACATTGTGATTGATGGGCTCAAGAGGTCCAAAGTATGAGCCGACGTAATACTCTTGCGAGAGTGATCTGATGTGATCCTATTATTTTGACCACCGATCACTAACTCTAGAGATTTGACTTCCTCTGAATTAAACTTCTCCTGAGGATGGAATAAGTAACCGTCGTAACACAAAATACGATACGATAGTATAAAAGATTGACCATTCATACTTACTGTTGTGAGCAACTCGAAGTTAGATGGATGCGTCGGGGCTCTCATCCTCTTTCCGAAGCAATTGCGATACTCATCTACGTCACCATTAATTTTCTTCCCCAGCAAGATACCAGGTACATTTTCTTGCTCGCTTGGGATGCCGTCGGTGGCGACATCCTCTTGAACTTCATTGAACCAATGTGGGCGTCTACGGGTCGGTGAGGTTATCGTGTGAGTACGAACATCACGTGGTACCACAACTAATATATATAGGAACATATGAACATTGACAAAATATAGTATGCAAAATATTCCAAATACATGCTTCCCTGTTGCTATGAATGCGGCAAGGTTATCAGGGTCGAGGTCAAGCAGATCACCACACAAATCAGCCTCATTCCAAACATAAGCGTCCCTGTTGCTACGAATGCGGCAAGTCTATCAGCGGCGAGGGCAAGAAGATCAGCAAGCGAATCAGCATGGGGCTGCATGCTTGTGTCCCACTTCGCAACAACAAGAAATACATGATCCGAAACCACACAATTCCGAAGCAATAATTTTTCCAAGATTTATTCATAAATTACTATACCTAACATTATTAATATTTGGATAATCATAAAATTGTTCATATTATCCATTTACGCAAAACATTCATCTTTTGCATGGTGGCCATTTGAGAGTCAAATTTTGGAGGCAGATCTCTTCCTTCTTGCAGTCTTGACGTCTGCTTTATTGCAAATTAATGGCATGTATTTAGATCTAAGAGCGATAACCTCTCTAACACATTCACGAACCTCATAGTTCCGGCGAAGTGCATTCCTTACAATTGCCACGGAACAAGATCAATACACAACTTAATAAATTGATGTCTTCCACATAAATTAAAGGAAATGTATGAAATATTATCATGAAGTGATGACACCAACGAAGTCTGTGGCCAAGTTTGAATAAAATTAATTGTAGTACAAGTAGTACTGGACAAACATTCTGAATAACAAAAACAACGCAATGAGTATAAAAACATATGATACTAAACTGAAACAGTACACAATTTATTGACTGCAGATGTTACGTACGCAGATGCTGGTCCACTGAAACCTTCCCAAGTAACACAATATGGTTCTTGACATCTGCATTAAGCAATACCCTACCTACTTCAACATCGTCTCGTCTAACACACATACAAAGGAATGCTAGTGAACTGTAAATATTTAATATAACATCAGAAAGACTCTATTATCAATAACATAAAGTGATATTCATAATTAGCATTAAGATGAATAAAAAAACTAACTTCGAATCCGCTAAACAAATCTCCCGTACTACATGAGGAGGCATGTAATTAGAATCAGCTGGACCAAATAACACAACTATCGCTGCAACATCAACAGCAGTCCCATGAGGTTGAGACATCGCATCCTTTAGTTTCACGAAAGCATAGGTATTGATCTAAAAAACAAATTGCATCTCAAAATCACTCATATAACATCATTATCATTATCATTATTTATTATTATCACTATAATTCAATATTTCCAATAATTCAATAATAATTAATAATTATTATTAATACATAATAATAATAATAATTAATAATAAGATGAAATCCTCACCATTGTATGTTATCCTTAGATGACACCAGTGCGATGAAACAAATACGTGCGTCGAGACTATATATAATCTGTTTGAAAATAATTAAATTGGTAATTGGTAATAAATCAAAGGTACCAAAAATATGTACTCGATATGAGGAAGGAAGATTACAAACCTCGTGTTTGTTTCTGTTACAAGCCTTTGCCTATGGAGGGGGAGGGGAGGGGGGTTCGGGACTATATATAACCTATTTCAGATTAATTGGGAATTGGGAATAAATCAAAGTTTCCATATATATGATGAAGGTAGGATTACGAACGTCATTTTTGGAACCCTTTGCTTGTTGCCTATCGTGCTCATGGTTGATCCGAGAGGGAACAAGTCCAAATCTAAAACCAACTCCAAATAGAAAATACATAAAAACACAAAAAATTTCGGGCACGAGTTTGCAAAAGGCCCGCAAATTTAGGGGAAACAAGCTGTCTTAAAAAAGAATCGCTAAACGAGCTCAACAAATCAACCGCAACTGAAACTCGAACAAGGCCCACGACCAGCTTCGGCCCAACGGCCTCTGGAGCCTAACAAACGCACCAACCACCCTCGAGCGAACCCTCCACTTCGCTCGAGGGTCGGACCGCACGAGGGCGAACTTCCACCTCACTCGAGGGCCTGGCACCCCTCGAGTAGCTTTCGACCTCGCTTGAGGGCACCCCCCAGCAGGTCTCCGTGTTGCCCAAGGCTGGATTTTTGTTTGATGGTCCGCATCGGCTCATTTCAAAATTAAATGACAAATATAATGCAACAAAAAATAGGGGCGTTTGCATACATATGCCAAATTCTTATAACGGCCAGCCAACCTTTCTCCATCACGTATACAGGACCATAAGAAAATAGTTAATAATCATTGATAAGTTATACATACATCTATTGAAAGTAGATGGGAAATTGTAGAAACTTTAATAATACCAAACACTAATATAATTGCCTTGTACACTATTAGACATTGCAAACCATTGAATAATCTTGAAACACTCACACCAACAATCCTCTTATTGAAATGTTGTTTAATGGAGTTGTAGGCCTGAACCAAATTGGTGTGCACATCATTTGTCTTCTCAACAAAAGACCCCCTGGTTTGCATGGATAATTCAGCTTTCGAAACGGCCTGTACACTCCATCTTCATTTCCAAACACTATAACATCAGAGTTAACATTCCATCATCCGTGGAAGGGATAGTTTAATCCAACGAAATGGATGCGCCAAAATCGAGTGCATCCATACGTATCCATGTCCCGTCAGCATCGTCGTACTTGTAGAGCCTTATGCATTCTACTGTCTCGAACTTGTTGTGTTCGCTCTCAAGGACCCGGTAGTATGGGTTCTCAAGCGTTTCACCGTGTCCTTGAACAGCTATAAGAATAAGATCATCATAGGGAGACTTAGCGAGGTAAAACACGGTTCTGGCTGAGCTGCGGACGTACGGATACGCTCCGTATGTTACTGTAACCTCATCATCATCCATGCGCCAGAAAAAAACAACACCATAAATGTCAACAGCAACCAACGATTTTTTATGTAAGACGGCACCAACAAAAACTTCTGGAAAGTATGGCTGCTTCTCGATGAAATATTTTGCAGATCTGATTGTTCACCACCTGCTGTCACCTTTCGACGTGTATCCTATTTCCCAGTTATCGAATAGAGAAATTGCATTGTCACCTCCACTGTTAGATGGTGTTTGACATAAAACAATTCGACGCAGTGTACGTGTGCAATCTTGAGATGCTTGAATAAGATCCAATGACTTGTAAGTTGCATACATATCAACAGTGGAAAACGACGGTAGCCCGACTGTTACCCCAGTGCTTAGGTTCAATAATTTGATATCACACCTGTTGCTCGAGACGACAAGCCAGTCATCCTTCCCACCAAGCCAAACCACGTTCTTCATAGATTTCTTGTTGGCTAGGAATGACAAACACCATGCAACATCGTGTATACCAAACAACCCATCTCTCAACGATTCAGGAGTAGTGCCACCTCCTATATTAGGTCTAGTCGTCAGTAATGTAGGGAAGCCTGAAAAGGATAGTGGTATTGTAATTTGAAGATGAAAACATAAGTACTAATAAATGATACAAAGTAAGCAAATGAAGAAGCTATGCACCTGATATCAGACATTTAGCATTTAGGTTCCTGCAACATTCATACATTGATTTGGATGTTGTCGATATGTTTTGGGCATCCAGTACATCGATACGATCGATGATTTCGCTCCATGCATCCGCAACCAGGTCGACCCATCGTGGGCTTGGCTGAGACCTAATGTCGCTCATAATTCTCAAAACACAGTGAGATGCAAACGTTAAAAGAGGTCATTTAAATAATGGATGCAAACAAGGTGTGCCGAATGTGATTTAGAAACTGCATATGCAGATCCCCGTCTATGGATTATGGTATGCAAAGTACTGATTTTGAAGAAAGAAGGTAATCCACAAAGTCATTATTTATTTACGTAATGTATTGGATTTGTAGTCGCCTTCATATGGATATGTATCATATATACCATTAAATGGAATGCTGGATCATACAACTGGAACATTAATTACCGAATCAAGTGCTCGTACATGTCAACACATAAATCATGTCCTCAATAATACTAATTGTACAAGTCAACACATCAAAACTTTCATTCCAATATTATAACATTGACAAATAAAATTTATGACTCCAATACTTCCCTATATACAATGTTCTTAGTCTTTTTTCCGGAAGGATCAGCTAGAACATTAGGTTTTGCCAAAACCCATGTTGTTTTACGCGCAACTCCTCTAGATAGTGCTACGTAGAGTTGACCATGTGAGAAGACCGGTTCAGGAAGATATACTCCAACGATTGGAATTGTCTGCCCTTGTGCCTTGTTTATAGTCATCGCAAAACTTAGCCTGATCAAAATTTGCTTCCTCTTCAACTTGAATGGTAGTGTCACATCTTCTGATGGGGAAAGAGGAATCCTTGGAAGGAAAACACGCTTACCAGCATGTTGGCCGTTTACAATCTCAGCATCAATTGTGTTATTACCAAAACACCTAACAACCAACCGAGTGCTATTACAAAGACAATTGTGCGGGTTAAGATTGCGAAGTAGGATAATAGGGTTTAGGGTTAAGATTGCGAAGTAGGATAACAGGATCACAGGGCAGTAGGATAACCAACCGAGTGCCATCACATCTTTATTCTGAGTATATGAGGTGGCAAACCATTTGGGGTGATAGAGTTCAAAAAATCAAGCGGATATGTGTTGGTAGTGTCGTCATCGACAGTGTCATGGCTGAAATAAACATGTTCATCTCCAGGAAACTGTTTGATCATCATATCATTCATAGCATCGACATGCTCATTTCTAGTTGATAAAGTTGCCCGCTCCCGCATATATTCTGATAAACTGCAATTACCTTTCAAATCCAGAAACACATGATTTATCAGGATATCGATAGAATCCTCGGATTTATACTTAACCATAATATCTGATGGGAGCCGCACATAGTCATTAGCATCGCTCTCTTCTAAACCATTACCGATCCTCAAAATGAAATTAGAGTACCACGGGTCACTCTGTGCTCTCATATTCTGTGACAACCTGATTTTTTGTATTTTATCCCATATATGCGACCTTTGCAAGGTTGCATCTGTGATCTATGCTCGAGTGCCACGTGGCACAATAGGTAGAACTTGTCTAAAGTCACCTCCAAACACAACAACCTTACCACCAAAAGGTTCATTGCAATCCATTATATCTTGCAAAGATCTATCAAGGGTTTCAACAGCTTGTCGTTTGGTCATGGCCACTTCATCCCAAATAATTAAAGATGCTGTATGCAAAAGAGTTGTCATTCTGCTTTGTTTAGAAAAGTTACAGACTGTATTATCACCAAGTTTTATTGGAATCTTGAACCTTGAATGTGCAGTACGCCCGCCAGGCATGATAGAAGCAGCAATACCAGATGTTGCAGTTGCAACAGCAATTAATCCCGTAGAATGAACCTTGGCAAGTAACACTCTGTACAAAAACGTTTTGCCAGTACCTCCAGGGCCGTCAATGAAAAAACCCGACCTCTCTTATTTATAACACTGTCCATAATTGAATTGAACCAGACATCTGATCAGAATTCAACAAACCTATTATATTCAAATCATCCTTGTTGAAAACTACATTTCTCTCTTCTGTTAATTCCCTGTATTAATCTCTGGTCGCATCTGTATATTGGTAAAATTAATTATTATACATAATTCATAAATGCAAAATATGTATATATATATACTAATACTAAATACTGACTATTAAAAAGTAACCAATAATAAGACGTTTCGTGAAAAAAGTACCTGATTCGTCAAGATGGGGTAGACCAAAATCTTTGATATCCTTCCCCATGGATCGCACAATGTCGGCTGCATCCCTTAGCACCATTTGGACTACGTATGATTCATCCCCGTTATTGCGGTGGTAGTCCTCAGCCATTGATTCAAAGTGATAGTCCCAAAGTTTACGTATATCAGCATACTCACAAAAAATAGCTATGATAGAAAACATGCGCCTTAATGCGCACGTCATTTGAAAATGTGATGCTTCAGACATTGCTTCGTCAAGCGATCCATCCCTCGTAATAAGCCCGAGCTTCTCACAAGTGTCTCTAAAAGTAGGACATAAAACACCTCTAACAGTTCTAAGGGACTCTTACGATGTCGCACCTCTAACATGATTTAGAAGAATTCGAAGGTAGTACCTGCACCCTTCAGCTGGATTAGAATAAACCAAGATTCCAATTTAGAAACGTTGTTTCCTTGGTTTCCAATATTTACTAGACTTGACCTGGGATTATCGATATTCATCTTCAAATATTCAGTTAGCATAGATCGTTGAGAAAGGGCACGTGCTGCAACCTCTTCAAGGCTATCTGTATCATTGAAAGGTACCATATGCATTCCAGGGAGGTGAACTTGCATCTGAAGGATAGGTGGATACATGTTGTACCGTGGAAAGCGATATAGTCGATAGAATGCCTCTATCGCAGTAATACATCTTGCTCTTCTGTACTGTTTCACTTCATTTATTTTAATAGGTCCATCCGCCGTACCCAATTCAATAGAGAATGAAGCGTTGTCATATCCTTTATAAATGTATTTGTATATATATATTTGATAGACTTAATGCTGCAACAAGCCTCGACATTGATATGACAATTATAACGCATCAACAGAACAGGATTGTACGAAACCACCCACCCATTGTCTAACCAATAGTTCCTCATGAATATTTGTTGACCATCATTCCGTCTTCTATATACTGGGTATGCATCTTTCCCTTGCTGCGTATGGTCAGAAAACTACCGGGGATAGTTGAAACGACACCCACCATCAATCATACATGGACACTTTTGATTAAGAGTACCACAGGGGCCATGCATCATGTGCGTGCAAACCAACCTATGAAGATCTGGATATTTGCTTTGATCAGGCATCTTAGTTGATATATACTTGTCAAAATCATCAGGTCCATTGAGCTTTGAATTTTTCTCCATAATCAATAAAAAGTGTTCATGGGGTAGTCCCCGTTTCGGAAACTCAATAACATGAGCCCAGGCCGCAACTTTACCAAAATGACCCTTTACGATCATGAAATCATGAAGATCACGTAGCTTAGCATCGTACACTCTAGCAACAACGTCGGGTCTATCTTGCGGGGTCTGACCGGGTAGCAATTGGTTTGTAATTTCAGACCAATACGGATTGCATGTCATTGTAATGAAAAAATCAGGACGCCCATACCGTGCTACCAGAGCCATAGCATCCATAAAACATGAATGAACATCCCTGTCAGAACCAGGAAAATCCTTTGACAATACGATACGTTTACCAACCTTTCTGGCATCAGAATCACCGTGTGCCAAGCAATCTACGATACACTACACAATGAGAAACCTGATAAAGAACAAATATTTAGTATTTTTATATATCATAATAAACTACTTGTACCTTACAATTCACACTAACCTGATATAGATCTGCTCGAATAATTTTTTGATTATTAGGGTTGGAGTACCAATCAAGCCGCATTGATTCAATTTTTATGTACATATCAACAACCCACTACTGGAAGAGACGTCCACCACGGGAAAATACATTAAACACACCATCTCGTATTTGCATTAGATAACAATAATACTCCCGAGCGCTGACATAGAGCCTCAAACCTAGTATACATAAGTACAAGTAATTTCCCATAAATACTCTAATTTCTAATATATCAAAGACCACTGTTATATATACAACTGCAAGAAAAGCCGTGAAAAAACATACCACCATCTTGGTCATTTTCACCCCCGTCATCGTTGTCATGACTACCGTTACCATCGTCACCCACATCTGCATCAACGACTTGTCATGACAAGTATGTTAGATGGATCTCGAGAAATGTTAATTGAACAGACGACATTATTATGTTCTCACCAGAATCTTCAACAGAAGATGGAGCACTGACGCATCATTTTTCGTCCATGCACTGTTCCCATTTCCTTCTGACGTTACGTTAGACGCAGCATCATCTGCAAAACAAAACAAACATAAAACATTTTCATTATATAATGTGAATATGAATTAAAATTATGTAAACATTTCCATAAAAAACGTACCTTTATCCTTTTTTGTGTATTTTCATTTTACCCTCGGGAATCGTACCACGAGATTTTCTTCCAACAACACCTATTTGTCTTCCCACCCCGTCTCACCACCAAGGTAAAAGAGCGGGTAAGCTAACGGGTCATAGCAACCATGATAAGCACATATAAAGGTAGCATGCCTAGAATTCGCATAAATCATTACACTTCGCTTGAATTTTCGTTGCTCATCAGACCCATCTTGCCATATCGCAGCTACCTGGTCCATTGCAGGAGAAATAAACCTCCTTAGATCAATAGAAATGCTTCTATTTAATTCGATCTTGTACTCTTCGATATTGCCTGATTGCCCCAGGATTTTGAAATTATGTATGTATGGATTCTTAGCTACATCGCTCAATATCCAAAGGATCTCCTGGATCAAATTTTGATCAAGATGTGGAGATCTATTCCTTCTATGCACCATACTCTCATCTGTGTCATAAAAATACAGCTGCATGTGGCGTGGTCCCTTCCCACCAGGTATTAATTGGTCAATCTTGTGCTAAATTTGACTATGTACTTTGAATGCATAAATTCCGGTGCCTATGTTTAAATGAAATAATACAATCAACGTAAAGTTACTAATATCACAAAAGTAAAATAATGCATACAAATCTATATATACCTTTGGCTGTGGTTGTGCGTTCGTCAACCGTAACACCGAATGATGTGAATGAAAAATGCGAGTTGACATAATGTATGTTGTTTCTAAAGTACTTGGCATCACAATCTGTTTGACTATCAAATAAACCACGTATTTCAAATGGTAGGTCATGCACATAAATGTGAACCTTCCCTTTCCTGCAATAGAACGCCGGTGTTTCGCTACTGAATCTCAAAGCACCACAATACTCATAGATTGGAACTTTCTGTAGCACGTGTTGTTTTTTGGTAAGTCTTTATACACCCATTGGTATGGATCTTCTTTATTTACAACAACCACATCAGGATCCCGACGTGTTTTGTATTTTACAACTGTTATTAACCAAACACGATAGTAAAAAGGTTGTAAAATTTACCATAAATTATAAATGTTATTGTTATTTACCTTTTTCATAGCTCACTCTCGGATCATCTTCTTGCATGCCATCATGCGAACGTTCGTCCGGATTGTTACAATCTAAGTCCTCCTCTACAATAGTTGAATGATGCAAAACATGAATATATACATTTTAGTCAAGAAACTCACAATAGTTATGAGAGGAAACCTGGTAAGGAAATATCTGGATCGTCCGGTTCCCAGACACCGAATCCTTTTTGATAAAGAAATAATGAAATTTTAATTACTTAATTAACATGGTACCAAATAATAACTATTTCAGAATTATAAATACCTTCGTTGACACATCTTGATGCTGAACGTGTAACCACACCTGTTGCAACAGACTCACGTGTCCTAGGCGTTGCTGCAAAGTAAATAGAAAAAATAATTAATATATGATATCTTTGCTCTAATGGCCCTATTGGAAGGAGAAGGTAGAGCACCTCGGGTTGATGGAGAACCCTCGAGTGAGGCGTGGAAGCTAATCGAGGGGTGCCACATCTCGAGCGAGGTGTGGAAGCTAATTGAGGGATGCCAGACCCCCGAGCGAGGCGAAAGTTTGTCCGCGTGTCGTCCCACCATGGAACGAAGCGGAAGTTCGCTCGAGGGTGGCTGATCCAGGGTTTGGGGAGCTGGTTTCCCGTATAATTCAGTGAAATTTTAATTACTTAATTATCATGGTAGCAAACAATAACCATTTCAGAATTAAACATAGCATCGTTGACACATCTTGATGCTGAACGTGTAACCACACCTGTTTCAATAGACTCACGTGTCCTAGGCGTTGCTGCAAAGTAAATAGAAAAAATATTTAATATATAATATCTTTCCTCTAATGGCCCTATCAGAAGGAGCAGGTAGAGCGCCTTGGGTTGATGGAGAACCCTCGAGCGATGTGTGGAAGCTAATGGAGGGATGCCAGACCCTCGAGCAAGGCAAAAGTTTGTCAGGGTGTCGTCCCACCATCGAGCGAAGCGGAAGTTCGCTCGAGGGTGGCTGATCCAGGGTTTGGGCAGCTGGTTTCAGAATTATACATACCTTCATTGGCACATCTTGATGCTGAACGTGTAACCATGCCTACTGCAACAGACTGTTGCATCCTAGTAATTGTTGCAAAGTAAATATAAAACTCATTAATAATTAATATCTATACCACAAAGCACTATAGAATCACACACCTTCATCGACACTAAGACCAGTTACTACACAATCGAAAGGGGAAGGAGTTTGTTTCGTCACTACAGATTGCATTGTACAAACTCCATCCGTACCTGAAACCTTCATATATAAATGTTAGTGACAATAAACTGAAGGAAGCATCGGTAGTTGAATGGTCGTACCAGCGTCACCGTTTCTTTTCGAACGTCTTCTGTCGTTTATCGAAGATCTTACTTCATATGTTCGACGCTCATATTTTCTCTTATCTTTCGATCTGGCATTTTCCGATTGACGACTACAACACACATCTTTTGTTAATATTGATAATAATGTTAAGAAAAACATTCTCGAATTATGAATTTAATAATATATTTACCTGGAACAACATTCTCTGATCTTGTATATGAACTGTTGTGGCGAAGCCCATCATCACCGTCTAATAAATTCTCATGTTCAGACAACATAGATCCGTTGTTTGCACAAGTTCACCGCAAGCCTACGGGTGACTTGGTGCCTTTTTCACCAAGGAGGGTCCTCCCTAGATTTGTCAATCTAAGGATCAGAAGCAAACAACTAAGGTTCTCTATCTAACCTACCGGTCTGACCCCATGTATAGCATTGATTGCATAAAGGTAACATACAAACACAAAGGGATGTATGGATCACATCCACCTAGCCATAAAGGTAAGCAAACCAAAAGTAAACCTAGCCTATCGTCTTCTTGTTGCCGTTCCGGCCAAGGTGATAAACCGATCTAAACCTATACTATGATAAGGATTACACTCGATATGGAGTAACCTGATATGGAGTGGTCCGATACACGTTCACTCGCCGCTTTCTCCTCCACCGTACTGTCACTACGCAAGGATATTCATCACCGAGCAACAACCTAGGTCCGTGCACTACTATGGCGAATCCACAATACAAGACTAATCACCATGATTCGATCTAGTCCTACTAAAGGCATATGGTACCTACACATATGAATAAGCATAACTCGTAGTAGATCAAACTATGGCAAGCTATGCTTACATCACCGAATGTTGATGGTACAAACGACTTGACGAATTCAAGTCGCGGCTCCAGAACTCCACCATGGCTTTACCATGCAGGGCCCACCATGGTGGCTAGGGCATGGCCTAAGCCATCTCCTAGGCAACTCGAGGACTCGCGGCGGCCGTCGACTTCCTCCCGGTGCTTCTCCTTCGTCTCAGCGACTCTCTGATGAATGGATGGATGTGGCGGCCGGCGGAGGCAAAGGCAATAAATAGACAAGCACCTAGGGCAAAAGGGCGCACCGAACCGGTCGGCCCAGGCCCATTTCGGCCTAGTTCGGCCCCGGTTTCCTCCCCGGTTGCTTCTTGCACGATTCCTTATTTGTGTGCACTTGCATGTGGGTCTTTGACGTCGTTTTCTTCATGGTTAAGGCTTGAATCCTTGCTATGCAAGCTTCGTTGTTTTCTGGTTGAGTCCCTGAAGACTTGCACGTTGACGCTTCGGTCCTCGGGTCATTTGAAGTCATGTTTATCGAGTGTCTTGACTCTTGTCTGGCTTCATGATCTTCTTCCAAAGTGCTAGGTGAACTTATCCCGAAAGTCTCCTCTTTAGCGTAGATTTCATTCGTAAACAATGAACTCCAAAATCGACATGCAAGAGTGAACTTGTTATATACGGGGGGTTAGTTCCAGTGGTTAGAATAATAAATCAATACTAACATTAAAGGTAAACTTATAGCTAGGTTGATGGAAATTCACCGTCAACATCTCCCCCATGCTTAAACCTTGCTCGTCCTCGAGTAAGTTTTCAATAGATATCAGCATTGCCTTTCATTGTTCATACCCTGCACTTGATCACACATGAGAAAGCATAATGCTCTCCAAGCTTATATTTGTTAAAATTCCATAATGTAACTAGCTTTCATCTCTATGGAGAGTAGATATAGCTTACTCTCTTTCCACAAGTAATCAATCATTCTCCGAAAAATTCGAATAGGTCTTAGAAACTTTGGAAGTGAAGAACGAGGTGAATAAAATAGCTAAACCAAGTACAAAAGTTTAAACCTTCTTGCATCTTGCTCATGAACTCTCTCATGTGACAACACTCTCAAGCCTACTTGATCTATAACCTTTCCCTCTCATGTTTGTTGGTGGAAGGGTTTTATTTGGAGCTCATAGGAAAGTTTTTATCCTACCAAGGTGCTAAAGTTGAGACTATTATCAAAACAATGCAAGCTTCTCATGGACTTATCATGACTCGTCAAAAAGGTCATTGGAAAAATAATGTTCACAAGAAGGAGGAAGAGAAAGAACTCACACTTCTAGATAGGTGGACATGTGCAAATGGCAAAGAATGATCCTGAGGCCCCAATGAAGTCCTCGTTATCGGATTGCACATGGTTGGAAAAATGAGTATGGGTCTTCATCTTGAAGTCCTTGGAATATCCTTAAGCAACTAGAGAACCGGGGGAGATTATTATTACTCTATATTTTTTCTTTTTCTTTTTCTTGTTTTTTTCTTCTTTTTCTTTTTTTCTTTTTGACATGTGAGGTACTTTAGATTTTTTTTATTTTGTCCTCTTATCTTATTTATTTTTTATCTCTCCTAGAACTCTAATTTGCATAGTACCTACCTCCTCCCCCATGCTTAGATGTTTGCTCATCCCCGAGCAAAGAGGAAGTGGTGTTAAGGTGGGTACCGGATCTCATGATGAGAGGGAACTTGAATCTTCCCTTTGAAGCACCTTCTTTTGATGTGTCGTCTCCATACTCAAGTGATAGGTAGGTAGGTCAAGGAGGTAAACACAAAATATGATGTTGGTTTAAAGGGTGAATATCTGGTGAGATTTGCAAAGCTTCCGATGTGGGAGCTCACAATGCACGGATAGAATAAGCTAGAAAAACATAAGTTACGCAAAAAAACGGAATGACCAGCTTCTTAGTCACGAGCCAAAGAATCGAGCCTTGAATCAATTCACCCAACAATAACTCTTGTAATCTATGGTTGCACTCAATATATAAGGCTTTGGATAGGTAGAGCAAAATGCAAGAGGTATTAATGACAAGGTTAGCATGACTTTTAAAAGCAAAAAGTAATATGTCCTTCGACCCATCCAAAGTTGAGAGCATAAAAGAAACCATGGGTCTTTATTTTTATCATGACCTCCACAAAAGATTAAGCTAACATTTAATTAATTTTAGATTTGTATTAGAGAGAGAAATAGCTTAATCATCACATAAACAAGCACAAAGTTTAAACAAAGCGGCAATGGTCATCATATATCAACGAGCAAGATCAAGCCGAAATTATTTCGTTATGGTGAGCACAATGTGATGACAATAAACAAAAACTAAAACTAGGTTGTACTCCTAGAAGCCATGTTATTTAACGAGAGAGACATACAAAAGTTGCATCTAAGGTTGTTGAACGCATATACATATATACAAGCATTTAGAAAGACAAGGACAAAGAGCGGGTTGAGGAATTGTTACCGTCTTTTCATGCTTGTGATGTAGTGTGGCCCCCCATGCTTAAGAATTGTGCCTAGCATGGAAGAAGGAAGATTGGCATCCGTAGCAACCGTGATCCTTGAACTCCATGCGGTCTTCTTTCGTCCACCAAGTATTCCTCCATGCTTAGCATGTTGCTAGGCACAGAAGATGATGAATCATCTTAAAATTCTTGAAGTCCTACCGTCATGCAAGGAGATCATCATCACATTATTGCCTTTGTTCATCCTTCAATGTCCGCCCTTTGCCACGAGCCCTGATCCCAAATGTTTCTAATCCCATCTTCTCCTACTTCCATGTTGTCCTTTATTTCTGGTTCATCTTCCATGAGTTTTTGTTCTACTTCTAGAACTGAGTTTGTACTGAATAATAGCTCCATTGCAGAGTTCTTGAAATTATCTTTCCAACGAGTGGTCATTCATCCCGATCGGACTCCGAACAAGAGAGTTACACCCTTTTTACTTTGTTGGTGCAAGCTGTCCCAGGCTGATTTCAGAATGTGTGACGCCCAAAGATTTGGTTGTAACTTATTGCACAGGTCTCCTAAAATGTTGATTCTTGATGCATTGGAAAGTAGACTTAATGGAGCACTTGAATATCCAATTTTTCTCTTTTGTACATCTCTGAACATGTGCTTAATCTTAATGAAAACAGCAGTGCTCCCTTCGGGATTTTGGAGCTGTTGATGATCTTGATTTCAGCTTTTATCACGAACTCATGGGAGTGATTCACCATGCCTGCAAAATAACTATAATGCACAAAGTACCCCTGAGGTGACGGTCAGGAATACTCACCCTATTCCAACAAACCATGACATCCCTACGATCTTCACTTGTGGCATATAATCTAGCGAAAATACTAATGGGTGTACATGAGTGCAAGTGTGTATGCAAATGAGAGGATGGTATAAAAACAAAACAATGTTTATGCCAAATTCTAAGCTCCATGCTTACAAAGTGGATGCCAAACTTCTCCCTCACCATAAAGATTTATTAACCATGGTCAAAACACCATGCTTATCCCAAGATTAACAACTCTTCATGGTGTAAGATAAGTAGGGCGCATTTCAAAGTTTATAAACAATCCAATGTAATGATAGCAAGGTATATAAAACTGAATGATGTGGGTCTCCAATCTTGTCTAAAGACCATGTTTACACAAGATTACAAAAAGAAAAATGCCCATATCATCATATAAAGCATTAACATAGGTATGAAAGCATTCATCATAAAGCTTCACAAAAGATCCCAAGCTAACATAAAGTGGATGATGACAAAGAGATGGATGCAAAATGAAAATGCAAGATGTTAGCACAAGAAAACATTAGAAAGGTTTTAAAAACACTTTTGATGTGGTCTATAGTAAGTAATAGACAAAGCTTGATCTCACACTCCATACGAGGTAAGTATTGTCGTCAAGGAAGTAACCCATCGAAAAGAACCAAACAACCAAACTAACAAGGTTTAAGGGTAGGTTATGTGTATCCTATATTTTTGGCTCAAACAAGGATTTTGAAGAGAGGAAGTCAAGAGATTCTAACTAAGGTGGCGCTAGTCTATTAATGAAAAACAAACCTATGGTTTTAGGATGGCTAAAGGTGTGAAAGGTTTTCCTAAGGATTTTATGGGGAGGCTAGTCAAAGTTTTTAGTTAGAAGAGAGGAAAGAGATAGACTTGTTCAATCCAGAGGGCAAATGGTCAACACAATCAATCCTACCTTTATTGTCTATGGTTTTTGGTGGGGGTTATAGGAAGGCTTAGGTTGGTTGGACAAAAAGTTAGATTAACACAAATATGCAATGCAATGCAAGGTGGATGAACAAAATGATATGACATGATATGTGGTGGTCTAAAACAAAAACAAACATTAGACTAATTTAAATAGCCACAAGTTTAGAATCAAAGGATGGTGCCAACTTCATATATCTCTCTAAAAAGAAACAAAAGAAAAAGACTCTAAACTCTAATAGGCACACAAAAAGGTCTACGAGTTTTCCAAGATCAAATAACAAAGCGCTCCCTCAAAAGAAATTAGATCATACAATATTGTGTTGTGGTTTTTATTAGAGCAATGGTACAATGTTACTTGATGGTTCGATTAAAGAGCACAATGTAGACGGTCATGTATATATATAAATAAAAACCGGGTTGCCTCCCGCAAAGCGCTTCATTTAAAGTCACAGAGCTCGACTTTCTCACATACCTTCTTGTTGTTGCGGAGCCATGATCCTTCATGCAAGATTTGAAGGTGTTCATGCAGCCTTGATCCACTCTCCATGCTTGACACGATCACTTATGCTCCATGAGAGGCTTGCCCAATTGTCTCATTGCATCATCATCATCACCTTCTCCATAGCACTTTATCGCTGCCTCTTCTTTCACAAATTTTCCTCTCTGTCCAGATCAGACCATGTAGAAAACAATAGCTTCCATGCGTGGTGCACAAAATTGTCTTTACATCAAGTATTTATTCACCCCCAACGGACTCCGATCGAGTGAGTTATGCCTGTTCTACTATGGCGCTGAAATCTATCCAAAGCTGATTTCAGACTGCACATCGCTCAATGTTTTTGTCATATCTCCTTGTACGGGTCTTCAAATTCATCGATATTGGATGCGTTGGAACCGGCACTTGATGGAGCTTTTGATTTTAAAGTTTTTCTTCCTTGAACATGTCTGACCAGGTCCTAAAAATTGATGAAAACAACGACGTCCGTTTTTGAGGTTTGGTGATGGTGATGCACGGGTTTGCAATTCCTTTGGGTGTGACTTCTCTCCTCTTAATTTATGTTTAATACCCTGCATGGTTAGTGAAACTTGGGATTTCTCCCACAATTTTCTCTTTTAAGGTTACTAGCTTGACCAAGCACAAAGCAAGTCCAAGATTTACAAATCATATCACAAACAAACGCTTCCATAACCACAATTTATGACAAAGTAAGTTGTGATTAATTATAGCATAAGTTTTCTTGCTCAGCACTAAGCTCTCATTAGGCAAAGGTTCATTAGGCATGTAACAAATTTTAAGCACAACCAAGCCTCTTTATCACTCTCAAGAAATTCTAGCCTATCATAATTATCATAAGAACAAGACATAGGATTGAATCAACCTCACTAATGGATATGAATCATAGATATATCAAAGGAATATTATCATCTACAAAAGTATCTTGAGAGGTTAATTTGTACCTTGGCCTTCAAGCTTTTAATCGTGAGTGGTCTCTCAGAGTTGAAAGCAAACAATCTCCAATGATCGGTGGCTTGTATCGTTTTTTCGCAATTCCCTCGTTTGTGCCACACTTCATCAAGGTTGCCTTGTGTGGACTCACTCTTCTTATTCATTTGTGGGACTTCACACATTTCTCAAATATCTTCATGTAACTCCATGATCTTTCGTGTGAGAGTCAAGAGTATTTGCGCCATTGGATGCCATCATTTGTGTGTAATCCATCGTGATTTCCTTCTAACATCTCCTAGCGTCAGATGTTGCCAACTTGTGCTTTCTTTTGTCAATGATCTTGGGGTCTTTGTTTTGTTCCAAACTTCTGAATTTCATCCCGTGTGGTCCAATGGAAGCGTTTCCCAAGCTTCTCTTCATTGCCGTCGTCCTTATCTCCACTATCTTGTTCTCATCATGTTGCTGCTGCCTCTTTTCTCGTGGATTTTCCCCTGTGTACATTACAGAAAATATACCAAAATATTGTTCCATTGAAAACTTTATAAAATTACCTTTCCAACGGGTACTCATTCATCTTAATCGGAGCCCAAATGAGGGAGCTATGGCCGTTTTGTTTCCGCTCTTGCATGCTATCCAGAAAATTTCAGAACGCGCAGCCTTTGGTAATTCGGCCATGCCCGCTTGTAGGAACCTCCGATTGACTTGATTCTTGATTCGTTGGAAGTGTAACTTCATGGGGCTTCTAATATCCAAAGAAATCCTGTTGTTTTCCCTTGAGGTTGTGCAGAAATTGATGCGAACAGAAACTTCTTGTGAATTGATCCGAATATGTTGACGACCTTGATCTTGTGGTCTTCGGGGCGTTACATCGCGTCTCCTTTGTCTTTAAGTCATCACCATTGCTGGACCAGCGAGTAGCATGCTTCTTCATGATTTTGATTTAGCCAAAGTGACAGGTGCTTCTTTCGCAACATGATTGCTTCCAACACCTATTGCTTGGACAAACAAACCTCCACGAAACATTAGTCTTAAAACTTTAATTGACACATTGACATACCTTGTTTATCATCGCTCGTGTAGGGTGTGGACTCAATAGTGGACGATGGGCCACTAACAAAGTTAGCACCTACCACTAAAGAGTGAATCTTGATGTAGTCATCATCTCGTCGGAGTGGATTGTGAACTTCTCGAATGTCTTGTGTCTAGCTTTTCACCTACTTTCAAGGACACAAACAAGAAAGCAAGCATTATGCAATAATAAAAATTAGGGTTAGTCAAAGAGATAGATGGATCACCCTAGGGTTCGAGTTTCCGATCCCCGGCAACGGCGCCAGAAAAAAGGGCTTGTTGACGGTGTAAAACCGTGCTCAAGTTCATCGCAAGCCTACGGGTGACTTGGTGCCTTTTTCACCAAGGAGGGTCCTCTCTAGATTTGTCAATCCAAGGATCGGAAGCAAACAACTAAGGTTCTCTATCTAACCTACCGGTCTAACCCTATGTATAGCATTGATTGCATAAAGGTAACATACAAACACGAAGGGATGTATGGATCACATCCACCTAGCCATAAAGGTAAGCAAACCAAAGGTAAACCTAGCCTATCGTCTTCTTGTTGCCGTTTCGGCCAAGGTGATAAACCAATCTGAACCTATACTATGATAAGGATTACAATAGATATGGAGTAACTTGATATGGAGTGGTCCGATACACGTTCACTCGCCGCTTTCTCCTCCACCGTACTGTCACTACGCAAGGATATTCATCACCGAGCAATAACCTAGGTCCGTGCACTACTACGGTGTATCCGCAAGACAAGACTAATCACCATGATTCGATCGAGTCCTACTAAAGGCATATGGTAGCTACACATATGAATAAGCATAACTCGTAGTAGATCAAAGTATGACAAGATATGGTTACATCATCGAATGTTGAAGGTACAAACGACTTGACGAATTCAAGTCGCGGCTCCAGAACTCCACCATGGCTTTACCATGCAGGGCCAACCATGGTGGCTAGGGCATGGCCTAAGCCATCTCCTAGGCAACTCGAGGACTCGCGGCGGCCGTCGGCTTCCTCCCGGTGCTTCTCCTTCGTCTCGGTGACTCTCTGATGAATGGATGGATGTGGCGGCCGGCGGACGCAGAGGCAATAAATAGACAAGCACCTAGGGCAAAAGGGGGCGCCGAACCGGGCCTAGAGTGGGCTGGGCCGGTCGGCCCAGGCCCACTTCGGCCTAGTTCGGCCTCGGTTTCCTCCCCGGTTGCTTCTTGCAAGATTCCTTATTTGTGTGCACTTGCATGTGGGCCTTTGACGTCGTTTCCTTCATGGTTAAGGCTTGAATCGTTGCTATGCAAGCTTCGTTGTTTTCTGGTTGAGTCCCTGAAGACTTGCGCGTTGACGTTTCGGTTCTTGGGTCATTTGGAGTCATGTTCATCGCGTGTCTTGACTCTTGTCAGGCTTCATGATCTTCTTCCAAAGTGCTTGGTGAACTTATCCCGAAAGTCTCCTCTTTAGCGTAGATTTCCTGCGTAAATAATGAACTCCAAAATCGACATGCAAGAGTGAACTTGTTATATACTGGGGGTTAGTTCTAGTGGTTAGAATAATAAATCAATACCAACATTAAAGGTAAACTCATAGCTAGGTTGACGGAAATTCACCGTCAACAGAGGCCTTTTTTGTGCATATATTTCTCTCCTCCTAGCGTTTATGGCATCCTTAGATGCCGCATACAACTTATGATGTTGTTCTCTCTTACGAGCACCAGCATCCAACAAATAAATTACCAATAGATCAGTAAAAATTATAAACAAAAAAAATATGTTTGAACAATTGATCTGTAGAAAACTTAACCTGCGTCGGGATGAACCTCTACTTGGTTACTCACGTCACCAAGAGGTACAGGAACTTGTTCTTGCATAGGTACATCTAAAACACAAAAAACTTTTGAAATCACAAACTAAAAAGCGCTATGGACAAAACAAAACACAAACCAAAATCATACCTAGATGATGCGTCATTGGACACATTAGGGTCACCACTTCGAGGCCTTTTGCGACCCCTAGGCTGAAGTCGAGGTTCGTCCATACTTTTAATTTGAGGGGGGGAAGAGAGGCGCCAAGGACTTTAAACGACACAATTAACAAAGGAAAGGAAAGAAAACAAATAATGGAAACCATTAATCAAGGATGAAATGATATGTGGGTATTTGGTGGAAGTATATCAAACCTTCCAAAATGAAAATGTGGGTACACGTGGGGGGTAAACAAGGCACCGCACCTTACAAAATGAAAATGTGGGTACAGGGGGCGGGTAGACTTCGGCCAGATGAGAAATGAAAGCCAAAATCGCCAAAAGTATTTTCTAACGTCGAGAAAATGGTTACCCCCTTTCGTCGTCCGCAACTACTGATTCTGTGGGCCTTTTTATGACAGGTGGGTCCTCTTGTGAGGGGTAAGGGGTAGTACTTTTGGTAAAACATGTTTTAAAAAGAACTCGTTCTTCATAGTATAGATGCAGGCCCAATAGCGTCCGCATCCTGAAATTTTCACCACGTTAGCTAGGCCCAGGTAGCGACAGTACTTAGGGTTAGACAGACCAAGCTTACGTGCGACCGGTAGGGTGGTGCTTGCTAGCTGCCGATTCCCGACAAACCAGATTAGTAAAGTTCCAGTGTGGCCCGTTGCTAACTTTTCCATGATAATAATTTATATTAACAAACCATTGGAATAAAACTTTTTTTAGAATTTTCTTTAAAACTTTATGAAAAAATTTCACCACAATTTTTTTGAAGCACGGCATAAAAAGTTTTGAAAATATTTTTTCGAAAAAATTTAAGAAAATATTTTTAAAAATAGTACAGATAAATCCTTGAAAAAAGTTTATGGGTGACGACCTGCAGAGTGTGGGTCTGATGGAAATCGGGCATGAGGATTAGACTCTCTGGTCAACCGGAAACATAACATTGCGCTTAGGGGCGCTAGTAGGGTGCTTCTGCGTGTCGCTTCGGCGACAAAATCACCGAGCGTCGCTGAAGGCCCAACACCGACCTATCACGCGTCCAACCTTATCTTCTCCTCCCTCCTCTGCACCGTCGTCTTCCACCTTTCTTCTCTTGCCCGCGCAGCCGCCTCCACTCGCTCGCCCCCGCCTCCGCCATCCCGCCTCGTCTCCAGCGGCTCCCGCCACCGGATCCTTTGACCGTCGACCCCCCTGCGCTAATCAGTCGGCCCCTGCGCTGCCTCCACTAGCTCGCTCACGACCTCCCACCCCGTCTCCGACTGCTCTCGCCGACGGATTCGGTGACCCCCTCGCCCCCCCCCCCCCCCCCCCGCGCGCTAACCGATTGGTACCCGCGTCATCGTCGTCCACCTCCCGGCGCCGCCGTCGTCCGGCTCCCGGCGCCGCCATCGTACGTCGAGCTACACCCCCGCCCCGACCTAGCCCGACCACCTCTTGCGCCGCCAGGGCCCTAAGCCGCCCCACGACCTTCCCCGCCGCCTGGCCTGCCTACCTCCCCCGGCCGGCCGTCAGCTTCTAAGGTCGTAGGTCGCAGGGAGAAGCAGGAAAGGCCGAGTGGGGCCTACGTCGTCACAACAAGAGAAGCTAAATTTCCCGAGTGCCATTCGCTTCCCCGAGTGCCAAAAATCAGGCACTCAGGGAAGAATTGCACTAGGGGAATGGAGGCTTCCCCAAGTGCCTAAAAGGGCATGACACTCGGGGAGTCCGGCACTCGGGGAAGGCCATCTTCCATGAGTGCAACACTCAGGGAAGACGGGCACACTGAGGACCAGGAGCGTCCTGGTGGTCGATGGATGACCGCTCCTCAGTGATGAGTGATTGACAACGGGTGTTGGACTGACTCTTGGCTCAGTGCGCAGGTGTAGGCTGCGACCTAGTTCGTGTTGTTGCAGGCGAAGAACGGGCGTGAAAGGTCTTCAGCCTTGAGGGGCCTCCGGGAGATGGAGAGACAAGTAGGCTCAGTTCGAGGGACCCGGTGGACGGCGGGACTAGGTGGGAGCCATATGGTGGCGAGACGAGCAAGACGAAGTCATGGACGATCGAGCCGGTGCACGGTGGCGGTCGAGTCAAGAGGCTTGGCGGGAGGCCGGGCCGAGCACGCGGGGTTTGGTGGTTTGCCCACAAAACCATCGGAGGACGATTTCTTGGTTTGGTCCCCAAGACCAAGTACGAAGGCCCAACATGACGCAGACGGGATCCGAGCGTGTCGGGAAGCTTCGAAGCGGAGGACACGCGGCGGGATCGCATGGCTTGCGTCGGGAGGACGCGGGGTGCGGCGAAGGCGTGGCAGTCCGATGGCAAGACCCACAAACATTACATAAATGCCCCTGCGTGGGTTGTATCGCCAGCAGTTGAGTTAGGGGTAGTCGAGTCATTTCGCACACCGGTGGGACCTAATATATAAGCCATGAGTGTGTGTGGATGGCTCTCTCTCTCCGCGACTTAGGGTTTCATTTCCCCCCTCCCATTTCTTTTTTTCCTGGACTATTTTCTTCTCCATTTTCTCTAGGCTAGCATGAGAGCTTCATGAGAGATTTGTTGAGAGGGATGGATGCTAGGGCGGCATGCTAGACCTTGTGAATCTTCCTGGTTTGTATAGAAGATTCGGCGTTGTGGTTCCCGTGATGTTTTTCGGAGTCATTTTTGTGCTACTTTCATGCTCGTCTAGATTCTCGTTTTCTAGGCGGTTTTGGCTCGGATTTGTTTGGGGGATTCTTCCTTGAGTGCCTTGTGCCTCTTTTCCCAGTGATTTCTTGCCCCCAAACTCCTCAAATCGTCCCAGATTCGAGATTCTTTGGATGAACTCATGAGTAGGACTTGTGCTCATGTGATCCACGATTCCCGGTGATTTGGTGGGGTTGGAGACAAGATTTTTGGGGTATAATCTCACCTAGGGGTGCCTAACATCTCCCCCAAATCTTGTCTTAAGAACTTGAACCGTTTGGGATTTCCGGTGATGAGTTGGTGTGGTTGACTTCGCGAGCTCGGGATTTTTCTGCTTTGTTTGACCTGGCGGACAGTCCGGCCCCTCTCCGCGGACCGTCCGCGAGGTGCCTGTTCAGCCCAGTTCTTCGCGTGTTCATCGCGTTCTTGCTCGCCTTCGTTTTCGATCCGGTTTTGATTTAGGTTTTCGTTGCAGCCGGTTTGCGGACGGTCCGAGCTTCAGTAGCAGACGGTCCGGAACCCGCGAGGACGGTCCGCCTGGTCTTCGCGAACGGTCCGTTTTTCTTGGGTCATTTCTGGTGGTTCTGTTGGCTTTAACGGACGGTCCGTGGCTCCCGGCCGGACGGTCCGCGTGGTCCTTGCGGACTGTCCGCGGCACCTGGCCGGACTATCTGCGTGGCCTTTGCGGGCAGTCCGCCCCACCTGGCCGAACAGTCTGCCAGTGCCTGGCTGCTTTGTTCCTTGGTTCGATTCCTCCCTCCTTCTTTCGTGCTTCCGCGTGTGCTTCAAGGAATCGTTCCTAAGACTTGAGGTTGATCCATAGCCTCGTTGTCTTGGCGATTGGTGTGTGATTCGATCCATCACTCGTGTGTGACCATGGTAGGATAGCCATCTTGTTATATATCATGTTGCATTTGTATCATATTGCATTTTAGGATGATGAGCTTCTTTCATATGCCTCATTTGAGTTTCTTTCACTAGTAGGGATGTTGACAACAATGACCACATAACTTGGTCACAGAAAACTCTCAATTCGTCACTGTTTGTATTTTATGACCAATTTGTGACCAAAATTGTTTGGTCACCTATCGAGCATCACATTTTGGATACCGTGACCAAACCACTATTTTGGTCACAGATGGGATTCCATTCAGTGACCAATATGTTTTGGTCACAGATGTGATTCCCATCTATGACGATATTGTTTGGTCACTGATGACAGCTGATTATGGTCATAATTGTACATCTGGCTAGCGTTCGTTAGCCGTCTTGACGTCGATCTAACGGCGTCTGTGCGTTGTAGTGACCAATGGATTTGGTCATAGATGAGCCGACATTTTCATCAGGAATGACCATTTGACGGAGCTTGTGGTCTGTCCACGTGGCAGTGACGTGGTGCTTACGTCGTTATTGACATCAGCTAGTGACGTGGATAGTGCACGTGGCTTTTTCCATTGGTCCACGTGTCATGCTGTGATTGGTTATCAGATCATCACAGAAAAATTACAGATTTGGGCACAGAAATTCGAAGCATTTTGGTCACAGAAGTGACCAGCAGCATGGTCAGAAAAGTGACATTCAGTATGGCCAGCATACATGATAATTTTTTTAATAACATGCAGATGGTATTTGAGTAACCAAAAGCCTGCATAATTAAACATTCCAGAATTCAACTGACATATCTGTTCACACAACTGACACCATCTAAAAGTTTGATAACAGCAAGTACTAAAAACTAGATAACAGCACTGCCAAGCAACTAGAACATAGGAACTAAAGTTTGTTCGTAGGCAAAATACGTCGGACAACCTAGCAGCATGAGTTATTGCATATCCAAATTCACCAGCAGCTACCAGCAGCCCTCACTTTGAAGTAGAAGGGGTGGATTGGATGACCATCAGCGCCCTGACCAACTGATTGGTGTCTTCCAGGGCCTTGGCATTTTTCTCTGTCAGCAGCTTGTACTCCTCCAACTCCCGACTTGTCGTTGCCTGCCTTGCCTCCGCTTCTTCATATCGTTGCCAGAGAATGTTGATTTCACCTTGCACAGCAGCCCTAGCTTGAGCTGCTAGTTCTTCCCGAGTCTCTCTTTCATTTGTTGATGATGATTTGGAGGACCCAACTTGTTTGATGCCAAGACTCTTGAGGAATAGCTGTGAACTTGTCTGGGACAGCGACTTGGACACAACATTGATGCTGGACACTGGAGTCTCACCTTCTTCAACCGGTTGTGCCCTCAAATTTTCCATAGCAGCCTGAATGTGCAATAAGTAGTAGGTTAGGGAATAACAATTATGTTTTAAATGCCTTAACAATAGACAGAATAGAGTATGTTGTGGATTGTGAACAGTTTGGAGCAAAAGACCATACTGAATTATGAACATTTCGCTGGAAGAGACAGAATATAAAAGCTCTGGTACAAGACATAGTACTTATATAATGTAAAACACAGGACATCATAGAATTGGTGAGAACTTACAACTGCTTCTCTTGCTGCTTCACTAAAACCCTTTTTGGAGCTGGTATGACAGGTCACAAAGGCCTCCACAGCATCAAGTTCTTCATTGTGTTCATGGCTGGGCTCTGCATCAAGTTTTTAATCAAACACACCAAAGTTGTATCAGATCAAATGAACAAGTTATTGAGTGCAAATGAATAGGTACTGGTATAGTAAATAGTTCACTTACAAAATGATGCAAGTGTGCCATATAGCTGCGAGAGCCCGTAGCCTGATGATACTTCACTCGATTGCGATTCTGCTTGTTGTTTTCACATGTTTCCTGCATGAGATCAGTGGCTCAAAATAAGAAAATTTGTGAACTGATTTTGAAAGAAGAATATTTGACAACATATGTTTACCATGTTCTTTGGATCAAGCCACTTTGCCACTAGTGCCCTCCACTGTTCATCACTCATGCTAGGAATAGGAGAAGTTGTCCTAATCTCGTTGGCTGGAACATCATCGAAGTATCTCTTCTTCAGGCGATGACGCTATTGTTTTACAGCAGACCGCAGCATATCTGTGTGTTGACGGATAAAAGACGTATCCCTCTACGATCCGCAAGCGTACGGACCCCACACCTTTTTCACCACGGGATTCCCAAGGTTCTTGTCAATCCGCGGAGCAAGGGGATTACAAGCGTTCGATCAACAACGACACACTAGCTACTAAAACCCTAACTACTATTATACTAGAAAACACTTAACTACACTAGAGAGAATGGTAAACGATCAAGAGAGAAGACACTCGCCCACGGGTCTACGATACTAGAGCATGCAATCGCTTAAAGACATGAAAAACCAATCTAATCTATCGGGGTTGTGACCACGGTTTCGCCCTTTCCCTCCTCTCGTACTGTCACTACGCGAAGGTATTCATGACTAGACCTTTGATGGCCACGGCGTATTGAATGGATCCAAGGAAGCATTGGAGCTCGTACTCCCTCTACGGCATGGTAGCTAACCTTTAAGCATTAAAGTATATTCAACACAAGATGATAGACAAAAAATCCGACAAAGTGCGATTACATCTCACGATCGATTACAACCCATGGACGAATGAGAAGATTACCCCATCAAGGTGCCGATCATGGCACCGTTGATCATGGTTTCCCTTCCGCCGGTGTCTTCCTCCTTCTCCACGAGAGGGTGCTTCCTTCGAGGTGGTTGATCTCCAGCCCGGAGATCCTCCTCCTCTCTCTCTAGCTTGTGGATGGCCTTCTGGTGCGAATAAACTCCTCTCTCGTCGTTGGCGGCGCGTCGGGGGTTTTAGGGTCGAAGATCCTTCGAGGGCAAGGAAGACGGGACCGAACCGGTGCCCGAAGTGGGCCGGGCCGATCCGACGGGCCGGCCGGCCCGGTGCCCGGTTCGGCCCGGTTCGGTCGCCCTTTTTGCTCCGTGGGTCCTCGTGCACTTATCTACTTTGCCCCCTCCACTTGGATGATTTTGACGCCGTTATCCTCGCGATCAAGATGGAGACTCTCTTTGCATGAAGTTTGATCTTTTACGCTTCAATCCCCGGGGGTGTTCCTCGTAGCACTTCGGTCCTCACCACCATTGGAAGTAATTTCAGCGAGCTCATGAACACGAACAAGACTCCATGAATGCTCCTTTGAACTTATTGCAAATCCGTCCTTTATGTCCATGATTTCCTACATAAACACAACACTTCCAAATGCATGCACAAAGATGAACTTGTTATATGATTAGTGTGCCTAGTGGCGGGTTAGTTCGATAATCAAATCCAAACCAAAGTGTAATGAACATGCTAGGTGCACCAAAATACACCGTCAACATCTCCCCCACACTTAGCTCTTGCTCGTCCTCGAGCAAGTACTCGTAAAAGAACTTCGTCCAAGGCGTGTAATCGTGTACCACTTATCCTTCTTCACAAGTTAGTCAATCCCTTCATCATTAATACATAAACACAAAGTAATGATAATCAAACATAAACATGGGCGTTTAGAACTTTTACCACGTCAAGATTTACCCCACAACTCAAACTCTTCACTCGAAGCCTTCAATTTCAGCCATACTTACTTCTTTGCTTCCATCGGAGGGTTTTTATGATTTTCAAAACAAAAATTCCTGCAATAAGTGTTAGACAAAAACCTTTCCCCAAGCTCTCTCAAGTCACTCATATGAAGTGTCTATCCTAACCAAATTTTATAAAACTCTCACCTCCCATTAATCTCTCATATATCATGTAAAAGTGGAGCTATAGGTAGGGCTAGCGCAATCAACACAAGTATTGTCAAACTAAGAACTTCCTCTAATGATTGTCTACCTTTCAAAGCCAATGATCATGAGAATTAACCATATGTAGGGATATCAAGGATGAGAAGATTTAGAATGGTGGACATGTGCAAGGGCAAAAGGAAATTGTGACTTCAAGGCACCAATGATGTCCTCGTTGTCGGATTGCACATGGTTGGAAATAGAGTAAAAGTTTCGTCTCACAATCAACGTGACATCCTTCCTTACACTTTATTATTTTTCTTTTCTTTCACTTGATCCATCCCTCTCATATCTTCATTGCTAACTCATCTTTCTCTTTTCTTTTTCTTCCTTCATTCACATATGATTTTTTTTCTTTTTTTTTCTTTTCCATACACATACTTTTTCTCTTTATTTTTCTCTCTCTTGACATCTTTTCAAAGCTTTCAATTCTCCCTTTTCTCGCATGCACACAATCTGAAATTTTTAAATAAACCATGCAAGAGACGAGACGAAACTTTGAAAATAGGTTGTGTTCAAGGAATACGATGTTCAAAAGAGATGTATAAGGTTGGGTATGGAATTCAGTGATATGCATGACTTTCGTTGCGAAAGTCATGAACTGAATATATGTCGAGGCTAGCAACAAAAGATAAGCACAAGGACATGATCATTGCTTGAAATTAAAACTCACCAAGAGAGAAGGGTCCTAGCCTAACTCATCGTGCTAATCACACTTATAGTGGAGCGAAAAAAACAAACTTGGCTTTGGATAGGAATTTTTTTATACTCTCAACTTGGAAAAAGAGATTTTGCTAACCTTTATTACAAGGGTTTTAATATAATTTTCAGAACTGAAATCCTCCAATTTTTAGCATCGAACATAGCACAACTAGCATGTGAAGCTCAAGATCGAAGTGCGGTATGGGTACTTTAAGTAGTAGCGATTCCACTAAGCACCACGGTAAACGATTTTCAAACCACATACTTGTGTTCATATATCAAGAATCGAAGATTAGACAAACAAGTAAATAAAGATAAACAATATATAAAACACAAAGATATATATAAGACTCTTTTTATTTGGTTTTCTTAACTCAACACTAGTTTAAGACACTTGCAGAAAATTTAAAAACTGACTCGAAAACTAAAGACTCATTAAAACACTAAGACTCTCACACGAAGATTAAACCGAACCTAAATTTGAAGTTCAAAAGCTAAGGCTAGCGAGCTAGCTCTCCCCCACACTTAAAACATACGACGTCCTCGTCGTATCTTACAAAAACCAAAGGGGAAAACTAGATCTAATGGTACTTCGAGCAAGCCTTGCACCACTTGCCTCTCATGTTTCCAACCATGCCGAAAAGCTTGCGCACGTTGCGGTTAAGGAACTTGTAGTCATCTTCAACTACGCGCTCCAAGTCCTCCATACGCTGCTTCATCGCTTCCATGGTTTGAAGACATTCGTCGGCCGACGCGTAGAGAGCTGCAATGGATTGACGGCAAAATCGACGAGACACCGGATGCAATCCGAAGGGGTCGTCGTCGCCATAATCTCCACCGTTGTCACCACCGTCGTCGCCACTTCCATTGTTGTCGCCTTCGCCACCGCCGTTGCCGTCGCCGTTGGGGCCCTCGGGAGTCCTTTCGTAGGGCTGCTCGCCCCAATCATCATCATCTCTACCGGCAGCCGCCCACGAGCTCGGGCTACGATCGTCGGAGTAGTCGCTATCCCCATATTCCTTAGGCTCTGGCGACACCTCCTTGTAATCCTTACGCTTGATGCCTTGGAGACGTGCCGACCTTCGAACGGGTGTAGGGACCTTCTCTCCTTCGACGGGGTTGCGAGATGCAAGAGCTCCGGTCGGGACACGTCCTCCGCAACGGATACGTGCGGTCCTCTTGACGGGTAGCTTGACCTCGCATCGCATCGCCTCCTCCATCGATGGCTTCTTGGCTTCTACCTTCAACTCTAAGCTTTTTGGAGGCTCAATGGCCGCCACAAGGGTGCAACACATTGCTTGAAAGGATTGATTCTCGAGCTCCCAATTCGGCCAAATATATAGTCCCGAGAGAAAAGCCACGGGAACCTTATTTTCCTTTTTAACACTTCCCTTAAAATTTTCGACCAAACAAGGAAGTCGAAAAGGAGCAATTCGGGCGAAATTCGGGGACATCGGGCGTCGGTCCCCCCTTGGGCCGATCCGATCGGGCCGGCCGGCCCACCCCGCCTCGGGGGCCGGGCCGGTCCGGTTTTTTTTGCACACCGCCCTATTATTTTTTTTTTCCTCGGCCCCGTGGAAAAAGTTGGCCCGATTAATCTTCGCGAAAAACTCCGGAAAGCTAAAAGAAAAATTATTTACGAAGTTGGTGCCTTGTTTTTCGTCCTAGGCGGGACGTTCGGGCTCTTCCTCCATGGTAAAGACGTCAACATGATGAACGGGCACGATGTCGGGTTCGTAGTAAACCTTAAGCCGCTGTCCATTCACCACAAATTGATCGCCGTTTATATCCATAATGGTTACCGCTCCGTTGGAGAACACCGAATGCACAACATAAGGTCCGTCCCACTTGCTTTGCAATTTCCCCTTTCCGAAGGTTTTAAACCTCGAATTGTAGAGGAGGACCTTATCTCCTTCTTTAAATTCTTTTTTCTTCAATCTTTTATCATACCACCTTTTGATTCTCTCTTTGTATATGCTTGCGTTTTCATAAGCTTTCAACCTCAACTCCTCTAGCTCGCTTATTTGAATTCTCCGTTTCACCACCGCGGCATCGAGATCAAGGTTCATCTCTTTAATCGCCCAATAGGCTTTATGTTCTAACTCAACCGGAAGGTGGCAAGCTTTTCCATAGACGAATTGATAGGGGGTCATACCTATCGGTGTTTTAAACGCCGTTCGATAAGCCCATAAAGCGCCGTCTAATTTCTTTGACCAATCCTTGCCTCCCTTCTCTATGGTCTTGTTAAGTATGCTTTTTAATTGCCTATTTGACGTCTCCGCTTGTCCGTTGGTTTGTGGGTGATAGGCCGTGGAGACCCTATGCTCAATTCCCAACTTGGACAAGCACTTTTTGAAGTTCTTCCCGGTGAAATGAGTTCCTCCATCACTTATCAAGATTCTCGGTGTACCGAAACGGGGAAAAATCACGTTCTTGATCATAGTGATGGACTCCTCCGTGGAAGCTTTACGACATGGTATAGCCTCTACCCACTTGGATACGTAATCGACCATAACAAGTATATACTCGAATCCAAATGAGTTTTTAAAAGGCCCCATGAAGTCTATGCCCCATACATCGAATATGTCGACTTGCAAGTTGTATTTCAAAGGCATAGAATTTCTTTGAGAGATGTTTCCGGTTCTTTGGCATTCGGGGCATGACGCAACATATCTTTTAGTATCTTCATGCATCTCCGGCCAATAGAATCCGCTCGACCATACTTTGGCTTCGGTTCGAAAATGGCTATAGTGCCCACCGTACTCCGCCGAGTGGCACTTCTTTAGAATCTCAAGCCTCTCTTCCCTTGGCACACATCTTCTCATCACACCATCATTGCCAAGCTTGAAGAGGTATGGTGCATCCCAAAAATATTTCTTACTTTCAAAAATTATCTTCCTTTGAGTGTTTTTGTCTAGATGATCGAGGGGCATCTTTCGAATCGCTCGAATGATGTCGATCATCCAAGTATCTTTATCAAGCACTCTATAGAGGTGGTCATCTCTCATCTTGTCTTCTATGGGCTCTTTATCATCTTGCCCACGATTCATCCTAGACAAATGATCGGCCACAACATTCTCCACCCCCTTTTTATCACGAATTTCAACATCGAACTCTTGGAGAAGAAGGATCCAACGAATCAAACGTGGTTTAGCTTCCTTCTTAGCCAAGAGATACTTTATGGCTGCGTGATCGGTGTAAACAATGACTTTCGAGTTCACGATGTAAGATCTGAATTTTTCGAAAGCGAATACCACCGCTAGCAACTCTTTTTCCGTAGTGGCGTAATTTAATTGTGCCCCACTAAGAGTTTTGCTAGCGTAGTAAACGGCGTGAACTCGGCCTTCCTTTCTTTGTCCCAAGACCGCGCCTACGGCGTAGTCACTTGCGTCACACATGATCTCGAAAGGTTGGCTCCAATCCGGAGGTTGGATGATGGGAGCACTCACCAACGCATTTTTCAAGGTCCGGAATGCCGCTAGACACTTCTCATCAAAGTCGAAAGCCACATCCTTTTGAAGAAGGTGTGTTAAAGGCTTAGTGATCTTCGAGAAGTCCTTTATAAATCTTCTATAGAATCCGGCATGGCCTAGAAAGCTCCTTAAGGACTTAACATCCGTAGGAGGTGGGAGTTGCTCAACCGTCTCTACCTTAGCCTTGTCCACTTCAATTCCTCTCTCGGATATAACATGTCCGAGCACTATGCCTTGCTTAACCATGAAGTGGCACTTTTCCCAATTTAAAACCAAATCTACCTCCGCACACCTCGTAAGCACCTTTTCTAAGTTTGCTAAGCAATCCATGAACGTCTTCCCGTAAACGGAAAAATCATCCATGAACACTTCAACAATTTCTTCGATGAATTCCGAAAACACTGCCATCATGCAACGTTGAAAAGAGGCCGGAGCGTTGCATAGGCCGAAGGGCATCCTCCTATATGCAAACGTTCCGTAAGGACATGTAAATGTTGTCTTATGTTGATCTTCCGGGTGAATAGGAATTTGCATGAACCCCGAGTATCCATCGAGAAAGCAAAAATAGGCGTGGTTTGCTAACCTCTCGAGCATCTCGTCTATGAACGGTAGGGGGAAGTGATCTTTCTTCGTCGCTTTGTTAAGCTTACGGTAATCAATACACATCCGCCACCCGGTCACGGTTCTTTGCGGTATCAATTCGTTCTTCTCATTCTTCACCACGGTCAAACCTCCTTTCTTCGGTACACAATGTACCGGCTCACCCATTCGCTATGTGGAACCGGGTAGATGATTCCGGCATCAAGTAACTTGATAACCTCTTTCTTTACTACCTCTCGCATGGCATGGGTTAGCCTCCTTTGGTGGTCCACTACAGGCTTACATTGGTCTTCCATTGGTATACGATGAGTGCAAAAGGCTGGGCTAATACCTTTGAGATCATTGATTGAATATCCAATCACCTTCCTATGTTTTTTTAATAAAATCAGCAACGCTTCATTTTCTTCGGGGCTCAACTCGTCGCTCACAATGACCGGATAGGTTTTGTCCGGCCCCAAAAATTCATATTTTAATCCCTCGGGCAAAGGTTTAAGGTCTACTTCGGGCACTTGTGGCTCCTCGGGTTTGATTTCTCCTATGTCTTCGAACTTTTCTTCCTCCACGCTACCATCATGCGGCTCTAAGCCTTTTGTTGCTTCCTCTAGTTCTTCATCTTGTTGATTACTAATTTGATTTTCCATCGCTCTTTGCAGCGGGTCTCTAAGGGTTTCAACAAAACAAAGACTATCTATCTCTTCTATTTCTTCATCTTCGGGAGGAAAAGGAGTAAGGTGTTTAGAAGCACGAAGAAAGTTATATGTGTACTTTGTTCCATTGAGGTTCATTGTTACTTTGCCTTCTCCGCATCTAACACGGCATCAACCAACTTAAGAAAAGGCCTACCTAAGATTATATGATCGGAATTACTATGGTAAGCATCAATAACAAAGAAATCGAGTTGGTATGTAGTTTCTAGAGATTTTTACTTTCATGTTGCAAGCAATACCTAGAGGTTTGATAGTTCTACCATCTCCCATAATTAATTTCGTTGATGTTGGAGCTAAGTCTAGGTTGTGGTATTGAACTTTATCGTAAATTTTAGAAGATAGAACACTTACTTGGGCTCCGATGTCGCATAAAGCTTTGCATTGAACTCCGTTGATCTCGCAACTCAAGTGCGGCGTCATCTTCTCTTCTTCTTCGGATCCGATCGAATAAATTTCAGCAAGGCGAGCGTATGGTGATGCTTCGGGCTTGATCCCCATGATCCTCTTCACCTCGGCAATATGTTCCGGATCCACCACGTCATCTCCAAAGAGCTTTTCAAAAATCTCACCGGTGGTTTCGAGGTCGTATGAATTTTCAGCTTTCCTCTCCGGTGGGAAATCGACTTCCAATGCTCTTGCCATTCCCTTTTGATTAGGGAACGGTCTTCTCTTGTCGAATACTTCTCCGTAATCAATAGGAACCCAATCCATTGGCTCGAACTCCCTTAGTGGCTTCGCGCTTGACATGCTTCTCTTGTTCGTCTCATTTGGTGTGGCGAAGTCGATGTTTGGTGTAGTTCTTGACTTGATGTGTTCTTGTTCAAGCTTCTCCATGATTGGCTCCTCTTTTGTGACTTCCGGGTTGCCTCTTTAGAAAAATCAGCAAGCTTTTTCTTCCTTGAATTGAATTCCGGCTCTTCCGCAAGCCTTGTTTCCCAATCTCTTCGCATGGCAGCCGCTTTACTAACTTTTTGTAGAAGTTGGGCGGCTTCCGTGAGTGTTTTCTCCATGAGATCCCCACCTGCACACATTTCGACGTGTCGCATGCAACTAGGGGTTAGAGAAAAGAAAAATGTATGCAAGAGTACGTCACCGGTGAAGCCGAGTTTTGGTCCTTGTTCGATTAATTCATTAAACCTATCCCGGCTTGGTCTATCCCTTCCTCTTCTCCTTGCATAAAATTGATCACTTGCCTCCTTAGATGTTGAACCTTGCTCATTGGAAAGAACTTCTCGCAAAACTTCTTTGTCAACTTGTTCCAATTGCCTTCAACTTCAAAGGACGCAACCGAATACCATGTCTTTGCTTTGCCGGCAAGTGAGTAGGGAAAGAGATTCCATTTGAACCATTCATCGGGAACTCCTTCTTGACGCACCGTGTTGCATATTGTCGTGAAATCCCTTATGTGTCTATATGGGTTCTCCTCAACCATCCCTTCAAATGGGTTTTCCGCCACCATCTTCATGATCTTGGATTTAATTTCATACTTGGTCGCTTCGAGCTTCGAATCCGACTCTTGTACCTTTATGTCTTCACATCGAGGGCTAGCGTAATCCCTTAATGATTTCTCCGGTTCTTCCACGGGTTGATTAACGAACTCCATCTGCACAATAAGATAAAAACAAAAACAAAAAAGAAACAAGTGTTTTTCCGATAATATATGTTAGATAAAGCAAACAAAAGATAAACTAAAATATAAAACTAAGTTAGATGCAAATCAAACGATGTAAACTAACTTGCTCCCCGGCAACGGCGCCGTAAAAAAGGGGCTTGTTGACGGATAAAAGACGTATCCCTCTACGATCCGCAAGCGTACGGACCCCACACCTTTTTCACCACGGGATTCCCAAGGTT
The DNA here is from genome assembly GCA_947561735.1 of Cenchrus americanus. NCBI lineage: Eukaryota > Viridiplantae > Streptophyta > Magnoliopsida > Poales > Poaceae > Cenchrus > Cenchrus americanus. The sequence continues at coordinate 204,076,210 of OX387240.1, forward strand.
CTTGTCAATCCGCGGAGCAAGGGGATTACAAGCGTTCGATCAACAACGACACACTAGCTACTAAAACCCTAACTACTATTATACTAGAAAACACTTAACTACACTAGAGAGAATGGTAAACGATCAAGAGAGAAGACACTCGCCCACGGGTCTACGATACTAGAGCATGCAATCGCTTAAAGACATGAAAAACCAATCTAATCTATCGGGGTTGTGACCACGGTTTCGCCCTTTCCCTCCTCTCGTACTGTCACTACGCGAAGGTATTCATGACTAGACCTTTGATGGCCACGGCGTATTGAATGGATCCAAGGAAGCATTGGAGCTCGTACTCCCTCTACGGCATGGTAGCTAACCTTTAAGCATTAAAGTATATTCAACACAAGATGATAGACAGAAAATCCGACAAAGTGCGATTACATCTCACGATCGATTACAACCCATGGACGAATGAGAAGATTACCCCATCAAGGTGCTGATCATGGCACCGTTGATCATGGTTTCCCTTCCGCCGGTGTCTTCCTCCTTCTCCACGAGAGGGTGCTTCCTTCGAGGTGGTTGATCTCCAGCCCGGAGATCCTCCTCCTCTCTCTCTAGCTTGTGGATGGCCTTCTAGTGCGAATAAACTCCTCTCTCGTCCGTTGGCGGCGCGTCGGGGGTTTTAGGGTTGAAGATCCTTCGAGGGCAAGGAAGACGGGACCGAACCGGTGCCCGAAGTGGGCCGGGCCGATCCGACCGGGCCGGCCGGCCCGGGCCCGGTTCGGCCCGGTTCGGTCGCCCTTTTTGCTCCGTGGGTCCTCGTGCACTTATCTACTTTGCCCCCTCCACTTGGATGATTTTGACGCCGTTATCCTCGCGATCAAGATGGAGACTCTCTTTGCATGAAGTTTGATCTTTTACGCTTCAATCTCCGGGGGTGTTCCTCGTAGCACTTCGGTCCTCACCACCATTGGAAGTAATTTCAGCGAGCTCATGAACACGAACAAGACTCCATGAATGCTCCTTTGAACTTATTGCAAATCCGTCCTTTATGTCCATGATTTCCTACATAAACACAACACTTCCAAATGCATGCACAAAGATGAACTTGTTATATGATTAGTGTGCCTAGTGGCGGGTTAGTTCGATAATCAAATCCAAACCAAAGTGTAATGAACATGCTAGGTGCACCAAAATACACCGTCAACACTGTGCAAGCTGCATCTACTGCGGTGTCTTTCGTGTCAATGAGCAAGTGGTTCTGTTCATATGACAACACCTTATTTAGTTAGTTAACTGTGGTTAAGCAGTTGTACAAGTTAATTCAAAAATAAGAAGTACAAGTTAATGCACTTACACATAGGCCTCCCTTAAAGCTTTCTTTAATAGATGTTTTCTTGTAGTCTTTCCAATGAGGTAGGATAGGGACTGTTTTCCGAACGAGGACACCAGATTCTGAGGCAAACTTGGTAGCTTGTACTGGATCATGAGGCCTTCTGTTGCCTTGAGCAACAGCTATGGGCAATCTCCGGCCCATAGCTTTTGTCATCCTCTCTAGGTGTGCTACCTTTGTTGGTGGCCTTGGTCTCCTTGGGGCTCGATGTGCAGTAGCTACAGAAATAGAATATGCATATGAGAATGTAAAAAATTAGAGTGAGCACTATAGATTTCATAATTGATTCAAGAATAAACTAGAACTTGCCTTCACTGTTTTCCTCTCCATGTTCATTGTCTGCAGCAATAACAGTACTGTATTCAAAACCAGCTTGATCTAGCCCATCAGGACCTGTACTGCCATGATTAGTGCCACTTCCACCATGTCCATTAGCTTCATCTCCATCAGCTGTATAAGAGTTATGGGATACTTGTTCCTGTACGTCTGTCTCTGAAGGGTGGTGCCTTTTTGATCTTGTCTAGGGTGGAGGAGGTATAAATGTTGCTTCTGGATCAGCTACAGTCACTCTCTTCCTCACCCTAATTCCTGGCCCCATGTCGGGACTTGTATTCTTCTTCCTCTTTGAAGCCAAGACTTTTCGAGTAAGCCCACTAGCAAGCTGTGGAAAAAATCAAAGTCATGTTCAGTAATAAAAAGGTGTACAGATTATAAGCAAGAACAGAACAAAGTAGCTGCATGTAAAAGCAAGATCATTTATTACATAACAGATTAAAAACTTAGAAATGAAATGCAAAATTTCCGCATGAACTATGTTTAAGAAAGGAGCAACTTCATTTCCAGAGGTAGTGGTTGCTCTTCTGATTCAGTGTCATCATCATCACTATCTCCTTGATCTTCATCATCAAGGAGATACTCCGATGTATCTGAACCGTCACTATTTGATTTGTTGGTTGCTGATTTTTTCCCCTTTGATGTAGATTCAGGTATTGAGTTATTAAGAACTGTGGATAAAGTTTTCAGGTCGAGTTCTTGCATCTTCTTATGGTTTGCCGCAATGCGCCTATCCCGGCTTCTCTCATACTCAGTTATTGGAGGTTCTTACAAAAGGGATCAAATAGCGTCTATTAGAATATACATATGAGGGATCTAAGAGCAAAGAGATACTATTTACAAGTACTTGCAAAATAGAAAATAGGTAAGAGGTAATACTGCCAGATGCTAAGCTAAGAGGTAAGTGGTGATAGGTTATAGGCAACTAATATTTGGGGACTCAATTCCTTGATCATTCTAAATGGTGCATGTACTGATCTTCTATATAGCAATACAGATAACTATATTTATTATAGCTAGAATCCATGGCTGGAAGATTTTTTTTACATCCATAAGTGCATAACAAAATTCTTGCAAGCCTCAGGGTCTGGTTACAAGCTACTGTAACCAACCAAACACCCCTGGGTCTGCCAGCAGTTTGTCAATGCATGAAAATACCTAAACAACCCTAGGTGTGCCACCAGTTAGTGTATTATTTAGATTACTGATATTAAAACCACATCCTAACTCTTATGGTTCTATATTTGTACTGCACAGTTACAATTCATATGCTCCCTAATTGCTTGACATTGGTTCCACAAATCTTCAGGGCTCAATAGCTTTTGATAAGTTCCTTACAGGAAACATGTCATGCAAGGCAAGAAAATACACTTTCCTGAAACGTTAAAGACTGTATAATTTTTTTTAATTTGAGAACTAGTAGACAAACTTTATAAGCTAGGGGTTCAGCTATTATCAAGCTTAAAAAAACATTAGGCAACGCCTCCATAATTACCATACTACATATGCCTCAACAACATCTCATCAAAACAGTAAAACAGGATACAACATGAAATGAAAAAAAATCTAACCATTTGAACTCTTGACATTTATACGAATGAAACAGAAACAGCTACTAGGTCACCGCTATCCTTTTTGAAACCCATTTCAACATATTAGTTAGTGGGGCACAAGACTACTCATTTCAACATATGCTTATGTCAACACGTGAATGGACTTGGGTGCACACAACTGCCATTACATTCGTTCTTCAAACAAGAAACAAAATTGCATGATTTATATAGTAGACCCCAAAAGAAGAGTTCTAATTGAACTACTAGTTGAACAGAGAACACATTGATAGGAAAAAATACAACATGTTATCGTTACCTTCTTCTTGTGCTGCCCTCTTCCTACTGTGACCCCTTGTTGCCACCATTGGAGTCTCGTGCCCCGTCGTCGGCGGTTGGGTGTAGTGTCCCGTCAACCCTAGTCCACGGGAAATAGATCCAGTGAGGCAAGGACCCTAATTCGGGAGTGCTTAGGGTTAGGGTTGAGAAAAAGAGAGATGAATGGGGAGGGATAGGTGGAGGGAAAGATGAGAGAGAGGGGAATGCGCCGATTAAGGGATAGGGCCTCGCCGTCGGCTGCGGTGCATCGGCAGGGCGTTTCGGTCGGGGAGAAGAGAGGTGGATGGGGGCAGGGATAGGTGAATGAGATGACCGGAGAGGGGGAAGGAGGTACCAGCTCATCCTCGATGTCCTACCAGCTCGTCGAGGAAGACCTACCTGCTGGTCGACGGTGGTTGTGTCTCGGGCTCCCGGCGGCGGCGATAATGGATGGAGAATTGTGGGGAAGAGGAGTGGATGGGAGTTAGGCAGGCGTGGGGGAAACGGAATAATATATGGGTTTTTGGCGGTATTTTTTTTCGGGGTGACGCCAATGAAAAGTATTTTTGCGCTCGGGATTTTGGGCAACGCGGGACATATGGTACAAATAAATTCTCGCACGGTTTCTTTCGAACTCACATGATTAGCTCAATGGTATGCCTCCACCACTTTGAACACCTGCTCCTTGGTTCGAACCAGAGAGGCGACTTTTTTATGTGCACGTCTTATTTCATTATAAAATTTGTTTTCCATTGTCCTTTTGCATTTTCTTTACATTTTTTCTTTTTCATCTTTTTTTTGGTTTATGATCATGACACAAAAATTCTAGATATTTTTGACATAGTGCTTATACACATCCATGACTATCATGGATATCTCTCACTTAGTATCTAGTCTCCATAAGAGAGATGTATGGTTTTTGTGAGTATACACATGAAGACCACATCAAAATGATTTGAAAATTTTTTTGTCGTCATAGTACATGTAAATGAGGGGTCCAACATAGTTTTTATATTTTCATAGCTAGGTTAGGGTTTTTTTAAGAATTTTAATGACATAATGCACGAAATAAATCTAGAAATTGGTCTACTTGTTCCGAAAATTTCATAACTGCACACAACATCATAGTTTGCCTCCACGAACATCCAAAAAAAATTTCAACTCATTCCGAGAGAGTGCTAGTACAAATGTCACACGTGCATGCACCTCTCGCTTAGTCTCCAGTCTCCACAAGAGAGATGTATGGGCTTTTGTGAGTGTAGGCATCAAGGTCTAGTGTACATGTAATAGATGTATGTCTTAGTTATATTAAAGTAGAAGCAAAAAATATACAATTAAGCATAGTTTTTATATTTTCATAGCTAGGTTAGGGTTTTTTAAGAATTTAAATGACATAGTGCATGAATTAAATCTACAAATTGGTCTACTTGTTCCGAAAATTTCATAACTGCACACAACATCATAGTTTGCCTCCACGAACATCCAAAAAAAATTTCAACTCATTCCGAGAGAGTGCTAGTACAAATGTCACACGTGCATGCACCTCTTGCTTAGTCTCTAGTCTCCACAACACAGATATATGGACTTTTGTGAGTGTAGGTGTCAAGCTCTAGTGTACATGTAATATATGTATGTCTTAGTTATATTAAAGTAGAAGCAAAAAAATATACAGTTAATGGTGAAAGCAAAAAATAATATTTGTCAAAAAAAGGTCAAAGGAAAAAAATAGTACCCACCGAGGGTTCGAAGTCAGGAGGGCAAGATTGAAACAACGGTGCCTTACTATTATGCTACTGACGTGTGTTCGTCAGAAGGCAAGCGTTTTGTTTTTTAATACGTATCTTCCGTGCTCCTATATATTAATCGAGTCGCCCAGCCTCCTGTCCCCAAATGTATAATTGAATTGTTCCATAATTCTTTGCTACCTGCATACTGCCTTTTCTGAATCATATAATCGTCCATTTGTGTTACTTAAAATAATTGAAATACACATTGACGCCATGTTCTTTTCTAAAATTGAACTCAAATACAGATAAATTCAACTTAACTAAAATTGAACTGATATGAAGTTCAACTGAAATAATGGTAAATACTAAGAACATTGACGCCATGTTCTTTTGTAATCCAAATGAAGTACAAAATATCTCAACTGAAATTGTAATAAATCCAAAATATTAAAAACTAGAAATCATCATCTTCATCGTCTAGGGACATGTCATCGTTGTTATCATTCACACCATCACTGCAATACTGTAGTACTGTGTCATCATCCTTCTTAACCTCATTTTCCTCGCTAATAGTGGGCTGCCTCTTGTTTCTAATTAATTCTTCTAAATTTCCTTCAGTAATAGTGGCCTCTCCACCTTGGACACGTTGTGCAACCTCATCAACACCACCTTGATGTACTACATGCTCAGTATCTGAACAGTAGTCATCTTGATGCACGTCATGGTCGTCTCCTCCTTTTCAGGCACATCATACGTTTTTCTGGATAACTCGTCAATCTTTACCTAAAGAGATATCTGCCAGGTAAAATACCTTTTTTGCTTGGCTGGCAAAGATGAAAGGATCATTCTTATACCAAAATGACTACACATTGATGCTTTTGAAATGTCCGTCATCTCGAATGCCTCTTGTCTTGCCTACTTGGTTGTACCAATCACATCAAAATAGATAAACCCTCCTAATCTTTTGAAGATTTGAGTTATACTTCAATTCTATTACCTCTTTAAGAACACCGTAAAAATCTATTTCCTTCTCATCATGTGAACCCAGAGCCACGACACCACTATTTTGTGTCCGCATGTATTTCTCACGATCCACAGTGCTATACCGCACTCCATTAACTATGCAAGCTGCACAAGTCTTGACTCGCAGGTCTGGCTTACAAGACAGTGCCCATAGTCCTTCGCTAACAGAATTTGGATTCTCCAAGCGTTTCTTGTCAATCTATTACAACAAAAAGTCCTCAGTTCACCCTCTACATGTGGCTATAAATGCGAATACCTAAGTACACAATAATTAGTCACTTACATGGCACTTAAACCAATTTGCAAAACCTTGTTGAACCCTTTTGTCAACATCCTGTGCGCCTTGCTTCACTAATTCCTCCCTGTACATCCTGAAGCGCAAAATGTCTTATGAACAATTTATTTTTTAAAAAATTACAAGTAAATAAGAAAATGAAATTTAAACTATACTTACTCTCTATAGTCGTCAACTTCTTCGCAATTATATAGCACATACCAAATCATCTTATTCATGATAGCATCATCAATGTACCCACTCCGATCAGCTCCAAGTAGAGTCACATCATCATTAAAAATAGAGGGGTCACCAGGCACTTTGACAACACCACCCCTAACCTGTGGCTGGTGAAATGTACTATCAATATCCGCCATGTACCTAGAACAAAAGGTCAAGGATTCACTAGCAACATATGCCTCCGCAATTGATCCTTCTGGCCGAGCCCGGTTCCTTACAAAATTCTTCAAAGTGCCTAGTCGCCTTTCTATTGGGTACATCCATCCATACTGAACCGGTCCTCTAAGAAGTGCCTCATCTGGAAGATGGACAGCCAAGTGCACCATTACATCAAAGAAGGCTGGTGGAAAGATTTTCTCAAGCTTGCATATGATCAAGGGAATGTCATCTTTGAGCCGTTTCAGAACATCTATCCTTATATTTCTACTGCATAGTTTCCCTAAAAAAGGTCCCCAGCTTTGCAACTGCTTCATAAACATCCTTCCCCACTAGTCCTCTAAGGCCAGCAGGTATGATTCTTTGCAGGAATCTGTGACAAGAATGTGTTTTCAACTTCCCCACCAACCTCGAACCATCTGCACTTATGTAATTTGATAGATTTGCCGCATATCCATCAGGAAACTTGATACCTTTAAGGAATTTGCAAAATGCAATTTTCTGATCCTTCCCTAAGACATAAGGTGCTGATGGAGCACTGACTGTGGTGCCAACCTGTTTCAAGTGCAACTCAGGTCTTATTTTCATATCAAACAAATCCAGCCTAGCATTTTTTGTGTCCTTGGACTTTCCCGGTATATTCAGTAATGCTCCAAGCAAGGCTTCACATATATTTTTCTCTATGTGCATCACATCAAGATTATGTCGAGCAGTAAATGTTCCCAATATGGCAACCTCCACAAACCAACTTTTCTACTGTAAATCTTTGGATTGTCACTGCGCTTCCTTTTATTACCAGTAATATCAGGATGCTTCCCTGGCTTGATGTCTTTCACCTACTCTAGCTCACGTCGTAACTCCTCTAATGTGAACTTGCCTGGCTGATCTCTTTTTTCTGGCTTACCATCAAAAGCCGAGCTTTTCTGCCATTCATGTGTCCTTGCAAGGTACCGACGATGACCAATGAAACAAATCTTATTCCTTATTCCCCGGGACAATGGATCTTTGTCACAATGAATACATGCATAATAACCTTTTGTTCTTCACCCAGATAATGTGCTCAAAGCAGGATAATCATGTATACACCAAAGAACAGCGGCACAAAGGTCGAACTTCTTACCTGTACATGCATCCAATGTACTGACACCATTCCATAGCTCAAGCAGTTCTTTAATTAGGGGCTCAAGGAACTGTCACAACCTGGAATTTCCAATTTCAGGATGTCAATAGAGAGAATAATTAAATAACGATTTTCTCATAATTTTAAAATTTTTCCAACATTTTTTTCAGGAAATATAGTATAGGAAAAATCCTTGTTTGATTTTCTGAAACAAATAAAAAGTTGTGAGTGTTGCATTCATGCCGATGCATCTTGGTGCTTCCTGAGTGCTTATGATTTCAAAAATGCGTTTAGGAGCTGTCCAAATCCCTTCCGAGAATTTTCCAGATTTTTCTGGAATTTATTCTCATTTTCCTTGAGCTATTTCTATTTATTAGAAGGCTCTAAAATCTTTTTCATGAGCTCCAAATACTTTATTTGGATTGATCTAGTTCCAATCTACCTCTGGGAATTTTCCTAGAATTTTTGGAATTTTTAATATTTTTTGTGACTTTAATGAATTATCTAGTCATTTCTAGATTATTCTTTTCACGAAAATGTTTTTCCGAAAACAAAAAGAAAATAATTTCTTTTATCCCTTTCCCTTCTTCTCTTTCAGCCCATCATGTTTTTTTCCTAAGGTCCACAGCCGCCCCTTCTATTCTTGGGCCTGTCGCAGCGCAACACCCTCAACTCGCAGCCCAACCCTATCCTTTGAACCACCGAGTGAAGTCTGCTGGAGCTCCTCAAACTATTCTCGCATTTGCTCTTCCACCTTGGCCCGGCCTGGGCCGGCCCGCGCCGCCCGATCCGCGCGCCTCCTCCCGCGGGTTCTCGGGCCGCGCCCGCAACCCGACCCGCCGGCCGCCCGGCCCCGAGCCCGCGCGAGCCCATCCGGGCCCGGCCGCACCGGCCGCCGCCGGACTCCACCGGAGTCCGACGCCTCCACGCATTGCCGTCCGGGCAGGGGCACGCCAAGCCGGCGCCTCCTATTTAGCCCCGTGCGCCGCACCCCCGCGAACCCTAGGCCGCGCCCGCGCCCGGTCCTCGCCCGCGCCGGAGCGCCGCCGCACCCCGCACGAGCCGCGCTGCCGCCGGCCATTGCCGAGCTCGCCGCCGCCGCCCACATTTTGCCGCCGCCGTTGACCTTCGAGCCGGCACCACCGGGAGGATCCGGCCGTCGAGCCGTGCATCCTCCGCCCCTTTCCACGGCCGGAAGTGCACCGAACACCGCCGCCGCGGGAGGCCAACGCCGCCGCCGCCGCACACCGCCGCCGGCCACCCCCGCCGTCTCTTCCCCTCCAAGGTGAGCGCGTCTCCGAGTTCCCCACGACCCCCTCTCTCTTTTCCCCCATCTGACCAGGGCTCTAGCCTCCCGAGTCGCCAGAATCGAGGACCTCCAGAGCCGCCGGCGGAAGGCCCCTCCTGCGTCCTCTGTTCAGAACTGAAGGAGGAAGAAGGTGTGGCATTTTACGTATAGCCCCCTAGGTTTTCGTGTAATGTTTAGATCCCATCTCTGAGTCTTGCACTTTTCCTCGAAAACCCCCTGGGAAGATTAGATCCTTCAGATCCAGTCCACCCCATGAATCTTGCGTGAAGGCCCTCTGGTTTATACACGTAGTTATGTATATGCCCCTGTCTTTTCGCAGTTCAACCCCGGAAGTTTCCAATCTTCACATCTAGGTCCCTGGATCTTTAAAAGTCCATATCTTTCTTATTTTAGCTCCGATTTCATCCATTCAAATTGCGTCAGGTCCATAATGATGTAAAGCACGCGTTAGCGGAGTGTTTTCACTATGTTTTGTTTTCTAAAAATAATATTAATATTAATTTTGATTAATACCTAGTGATACACACCTTTTATAAATAAAAGCAATATAGATCTATACCCGTTTTTCATAATCAAATTTAATTTGATTAAAGATTCCTTTACATGTTTCTTTCAAATATAATCTAATTAGATCTTTTACTCGGTTTTCCAAAAGTCAAATATTAATTTGTTTAATGATTAATTAACTTTTATAATTAAAAGTTGATTAGGCTTTTACTCCGGCTTTATAAGTAAATGTTAATTTTGATTAATACCAATGTAAATGCTGTTTTTAATAATAATAATATGATCTACTCGAATTACAAAGTTTCCTTTGGGTTATTCATATAGTTTAGTTTTTATAAAATTAAATGTTTAATTGATTAATTCATATATGAATCTTTATAAATAAAACTTGACTAGTTCTTTACACCGGTTTTTGCAAATAAAGTTTAATTTACTTTAATTCAAACATGGGTTATTTTATTTATGAAATATCCTTACATATATTTTGTTAATTAAAATAAACCTGGCTCAAAGCTTGATCGCTCATATATATGTGCAAATCAGTCGTTAGACGTTCTTTACCTCAGTATCTCCTTTGATCAAGTTTATCAGAAGTTCTAAATCTTTCTAGTGTTAGCCCAAGCTAAACCGTGTGCATCTAATCAAGCCTTAGAGTTTCTGCTTAGCTTAGTAGCTTCATCTGTGTGAGTAGTTTGCACTCCTCATTTGCCTGTGAAGTAATCTTATCACTCTTGTTTCATGTTTATCTTAGAATCTTGTTTATCAGCATCTAGCTAGTGGATGTCTATTCCATCTCAGTTTGGTTGTCTCTTTTTGATTCAGCTGTGTTCTTGTGCCTAATCTATCATAGCTACCTTTCCTTAGAGTTTACCTGTTTCTCTGTCAGATCAGATCACCCTTGGTTAATATGTCAGTTGTTCATCCGAGTTTTCTTCGTAGACTAGTTTTCCTAAACCTAGCCTAAGCTTTCTTATGCGCTTGATAGTTCGTTGCTACCGTTCTCGTTCGTTTCACCTTAACTTGTACGTTAGCATGTGTATCACCTGTTATTTATTATAATACTGAAGATGCATGTTAATCTTGACTAATTCTTATTCCAATGCTTTTATAAATAAAAAGTGATTAGGTTCTAATCCGGTTTTCTTTAATTATGATGTAATTGGTTAATCCCTATTCATAACTAGTTTTTCTAAATAAAAGATGTTTAGTGTTAAAACATCGATTTTCATAATAAAGTTAATATGCCTAATGACATCATAAATGTCTTTTCAATATTAAATATGTTTAGTTGAACACGTGACATAAAGTTATTCGCCTAGATATCTTATACTTGCTTTATCTTTCTAAAGTAATTGTTAATTTGACGTAACTTCTACTTGAATATTATAAATAAAATATGATTAGGTTTATCGCGATTTCTTTAATTAAATATAACTTGTTTAATGGTAACATAGAGTATTTCTCTGAAATATTCTTTCACATGATTTCTTAATTAAAATATGCCAAGCGTAGTTTCTTGTTGTTTGATAATGATCTCGCGATAGTTTCAAGCTTAGTTCTGTTTCAACGTTTCTTGCGTAACCAATAGAATCGAGCTCTGTTTCAATGTGATCTTTCCGGTCCTTGCTCAATCTTCCGCAATCATCTCTTCAATGTTAACCAAGCCTTTCCCTTCCAAGCACTTTGTGTTCTTTAGTGATCCATCTAATCAAGCCTATCCTTTAGTGCGTTCTTTTAAAGCTTTTCTTTCGAGTGGTGTATTGTTCTTAGTTTGTTTGTTTGTCTATCTGCTTTGTGTATGTTTGTGACCGATGATTGATGCGATTAGAGTGAACGTTGTTCGTTGTTCGAGAGCTTGGAAGAATGTGAAGGTGAAGATATTCTGAGCAACTACTCCTTGGTTAAAGGCAAGTGTGTCCTTGATCTTTTATCCTAATAACTTTATTAATCATTATTGCATTGCTTTGCATTAATTTTGATGGGTTTCTATTAAGGATGACTAGCCTCTTTTGACCATTATCTTAAACTCGGTTTTAATTAATTCTGATGGTAGATATTGCTTAGTGTGCTCAACTGGGTTGGTAATAATCAACATGGTTATCATTTTATGCTCTATGTTCCTTTATGATAATTTTAGTACAAGATCACTGTGCATTAATCGGAACATGGAGAACCACCCAGGAAAACCGTACAACCACAAGAACTAACGGGCAATGGTCTTGGCTGAATAATTAGGAACTTTAGCTTGGGGTGATCTCACCTGATAAGGACAAGGGATCGGCAGTACTGCGGGGTATGGACTCGCTCTAGCAGGGGGTTGGGTGAGTTATTCTTTTTATGGTGGGGTGTCGACCTGCTAGGGGACTTTATACCTTGCTAACTGATCCGGACCTTGTGGGTCACAACTTGTTGGAGAACCTTTGTAAAGGCCTTGTAGCGTCCCTATGCAACCACACCTCGGAAGTGTGGTATGTTGCTTGGCCGGCATCGCATGGTTGGGTTCAAAGTTCTTCGGAGCTTTTACGCTGCTTGTGGTGAAAGTGTACAACCTCTGCAGAGTGTAAAACTAATCGATTAGCCGTGCTCATGGTCAAGAGCGGCCTGGACCCTCACATGATTAATTGAACTTGAAGATGGACTTAAATTGTGATATGTGTTATGGTTATGCTTGCCATGTGCTTATGGCGTATCTCTTATCTTTATGCTTAATTGTGGGTTGGTATAAACTTATACTTTATTAGTAATCAGGTGCTAATAAAACTTGACCAACTAAAAGTGCTTAAATGCTTTGAGCCAGTCCACTATAAAGCCTTTGCATTCATTCTTTTCTCCACACTTGCTGAGTACGACAAGTGCTCACCCTTGCTATAAACATTGTTGCTCAGAAAATGGATGCTACTCTGAAGTCTTGTGAAGATGTTGCTGGTTCTAGGCGTACGCAACCCCCAGTCGATTGCTTGTGGAGTTTGGTGCCTTCGTTTCCAGGATATAGCGTAATACTCTGATAATCTCCCTTTTTCTTACGTGATATTGTTTCTGTTATTCACTTATGTCAACTATATGCATGAAAATTGATCCTAGCATGCATATAGGTTTGCACTTGGTTTTCTTTGGAAAAACAGGTGTGACAGGAACAAATCAAAATCCTTTCCTGGACATGTAGGACCCGGGATAAGTAAAGACATAAAGCAGTTTGCTGGATTCACACATTCCCATGGTGGGAGATTGAGCGATGTCAGAAGCACTGGCCACATACTATACTGCGTACTTATGTTGCCAAAAGGATTAAATCCATCCGTAGCTAAGGCAAGCCTCAGGTTCCTTGGATGATCTGCAAATTCTGGTTCTCTCCTGTCGAACTCCTTCCATGCTTCCCCATCAGCTGGATGACTCATCACATTGTCAACTGTCTTCCGAACTTTCTTGTGCCACTGTGTTTGCTCAGAACTATTTTTATTACCAAAAATTCTTTTCAACCTCGACACAAGTGGAAAATGCCTCAACACCTTATGTGGAATCCGCTTCGTCCCAGTTCCATCTTCCCATCTAGATTGCTTGCATATTGGGTAGACATTCAAATCAGCATACCTCTTCCGAAACAAGACACAATTGTTCTTGCACACATGGATATTTTCAACTCCAAGACCCAAATCTCGAAGATATTTCTTACACTCATCATATGATTTTGGCAACTTACTCTCAAGGTATCCTTGTGAAATCAACTCCATCATTATGGAAAATCCTACATTGCTGATTCGATAACGAAACTTGACATACAAGAGCCTCATCAAAAAAGAAAATTTAGAATGCATAGAACCTGGGCTAAGTGACTTCTTTGCATTTTCAAGCACTGTTGCTAACCTTGGCTGCTCTCCATCTGCCTGTGCCACAGCATATAGATCTCCTATCATCTCTGGTACTCCGAAATCCTCTTCATAATCGTCATCAGCCACATCCACATGTATGCCAAAGTCATGGTCACTTCCAGCTCCCACATGCTCCACATTTTCAACTAATTCAACATCCGCCGACTCCCCATGATGAATCCATCTGGTATATGTAGTTGACATTCCAAAAATGTGTATATCGTCAGCTACTTTTGGCTGACTCTTTAAAACATGATTCAGACAGTTCCTGCACGGACAAAGCATCTTGCTTTCTTTGGGGTATCTTTCACGAACAAATGCCATGAACTCTTCAACTCCTTGGACAAATTTAGGAGTGAACGGAGTCCCAAAAATCCAACTTCTATCCATCTGATTTCACAATAAAAACACGTCTTAGTGCCAAAATTACAGTCAATTTAATATATAAAATTCAAAGCACAATTTATACACAGCATGTATAACTGTGGTTCAAAAAAAAAATTCAAACCATCTAATCTATGTAAATGTGATTCCAAACACTAAATCAAACATTGTAATCTATGTAAATGTGATTCAAAAATCTGATAGCACAATGCTAAATATCTATTAAATAATTAATTATTCATGCTGTGACAAATTTGCCATGATAAATATAGGGATATACATAAATCGTCTTCATAATAACTATCTTTAATTAAAAATAATTTTTTTATTAGCCAATGCCTTCTAATTCTTTAAACCAATCGACAAAAATTTAGAATAGATTGAAAACATACCTGCTGCCTCGTCGATATGGAGATAGACTGATGGAGTTGCAGACTTGACGCAGGCGGCCAGCGGGATACGCAGTGACAGACTGACGGCCAGGCGCGGGGGGTGGGTGTGGGGGGAGGTAGGAAGGAGGATGGACGGATGCGGCACCGCTGGCGGCCGGCGACACCGTCGTAGGTATTGAATGAATCACGATCGCTGTCCCTGCTATCGACGTGATAATACATGGGCCAATGTCGTATATGCATGGGCCACGGCTTTGTGCTGTATCCATATATATATCATGTTAAGTAATACAAATAGAAACATTCCATATCTGAGACAAGAAACAATGTGTAGTGTAGTAGTAAACCTCCGACGATTGCGATATGTGGTCGCGGGTTCGAATCCCTTGAAGACCACATTTTTTGCAATTAACGCCTCAGGTCCGCCCGCCGCCCGCACGTCCTCATGGGCCTCATGTCCACCCGCAACAGCCCTGCACGTCCTCATAGGCCTAATGTCCACCCGCAACAGTCTGGACGTGGGCATTTTTTTTGCAGTAATGCCCCGCGAGCAGCAACAGATGAGTTCGAACACTTGTCTGGTCTGCCTACCTAGGAAGCAGCATAATCAATGACTAATTTGTTGTGTTCATTTATGACCATACTAAGCATTTCGTCACCATTCTTTATGCCTGGCCAGCGTCACTTGTAAGTTGTGACGAACATAAATATTTGGTCATAGAATGAGCTTGTTCTGTGACCAAAATTTTGGGGGTCATAAGAGAAAGGTTATTGATGTACACATTTCTACTAGTGTTTGGCTACTTGTGAGATATTGGTCATGTGTGTGGAGAAATGGCTATGTGAGGCTATGCTCTTGGAATATTTGAGATATATGTGTTGTGAGATAGCCCTTTTTGAATCAAATGCTAATCTTGACTAAATTTTATGAAATGTGCTCCACTCATGTGTAGTAGTGTATCCATGTCACGTTTTGGTCTAAATGTGCTTTCTATGCTTAGATTGTGCTTGGATGCCTTTTTCTTGCATTTGGGCCAAAGGCCGATATCATTGTGAATGTTTATCCTATGTTGCATTCATGGAGGACCATAAGCTTCTTTTTGCCGCAAAGGCACTTCATGTACCATGAAATGAATTAATCTTGAAAAGAAGTGTGTATTCTTGAAAAATGCTCCATCCACCATGTTTATGCTTAAAATGTCTTATCTTTTACACATGGGTGCAAAACATGTTGCATGATGTTCACCAGTGGAGAAGTCTCCCCGAAGTGGACACATGGCTCATGAGCTTTAACATGACATGCTTTGCTTTATGGGTGTTTGCAATGATCCTTTGTTGAGAATTGGATATCCTTGTATGATCTCTGGATGATATGCATGTTTTTGGCTAGAATATGACATGGATAGGCCTTTACATTTGAAGTGAGCCATCTTTTGATAAAACTGCTCAAATCTGAAACTTTGCTTTGTCACATGCCTATATTTCCATATATTACTTGTGGCAATGCTTTTACTATGTTATGATCCATATGTGTGCTCTTTGTCTCATTTTTAGCCTTTGCAACTAGATTTGGCCTATTTGAGAAGCTCATGTAGATGTTTACATGCTTTGTCTTACATTTCTGCATTTTCACCTTGATTCATACATTGTCAACAATGGGGAGAAGAGGTGAAGAGGTGAGCTTAATGTAAAATTCAGAAAAATGCATCTAAAATTTGGAAGTTTGCACATGTTCAGGGGGAGCTTTCTAGCTGTTTTCAGTGTGGAGTTTGTGCTTTGCTTAGCTTGTGACCTTTCTTCGCCTTTCCTTGGTTTTGGTCATGAGTTGAGCTTCTTTGTTTTTCTTTCTTCTTACTTTCTTTCTTTGAATTTCATTTCGCGTTGTGTGTTGTCAATGCACTCATCAAGGGGGAGATTGAGGACCAGGAGCGTCCCGGTGGTCGATGGATGACCGCTCCTCAGTGATGAGTGATTGACAACGGGTGTTGGACTGACTCTTGGCTCAGTGCGCAGGTGTAGGCTGCGGCCTAGTTCGTGTTGTTGCAGGTGAAGAACGGGCGCGAAAGGTCTTCAGCCTTGAGGGGCCTCCAAGAGATGGAGAGACAAGTAGGCTCGGTTCGAGGGACCCGGTGGACGGCGGGACTAGGTGCGGGCCACATGGTGGCGAGACAAGCAAGACGAAGTCATGGACGATCGAGCCGGTGCACGGTGGCGGTCGAGTCAAGAGGCTTGGCGGGAGGCCGGGCGAGCACGAGGGGTTTGGTGGTTTGCCCACAAAACCATCGGAGGACGGTTTCTTGGTTTGGGCCTCAAAACCAAGTCCGAAGGCCCAACATGACGGAGACGGGATCCGGGCGTGTCGGGAAGCTTCGAAGCAGAGGACACGCGGCGGGATTGCATGGCTTGCGTCGGGAGGACGTGGGGTGCGGCGAAGGCGTGGCTGTCCGATGGCAAGACCCACAAACATTACATAAATGCCCCTGCATGGGTTGTATCGCCAGTAGTCGAGTTAGGGGTAGTCGAGTCATTTCCCACACCGGCGGGACCCGATATATAAGCCATGAGTGTGTGTGGATGGCTCTCTCTCCGCGACTTAGGGTTTCATTCCCCCCCTCCGATTTCTCTTTTTCCTGGACTATTTTCTTCTCCATTTTCTCCAGGCTAGCATGAGAGCTTCATGAGAGATTTGTTGAGAGGGATGGATGCTAGGGCGGCATGCTAGACCTTGTGAATCTTTCCTAGTTTGTATAGAAGATTCGGCGTTGTGGTTCCCGTGATGTTTTTCGGAGTCATTTTTGTGCTACTTTCGTGCTCGTCTTGATTCTCGTTTTCTAGGTGGTTTTGGCTCGGATTTGTTTGGGGGATTCTTCCTTGAGTGCCTTGTGCCTCTTTTCCCAGTGATTTCTTGCCCCCAAACTCCTCAAATCGTCCTAGATTCGTGATTCTTTGGATGAACTCGTGAGTAGGACTTGTGCTCATGTGATCCGCGATTCCCAGTGATTTGGTGGGTTTAGAGACGAGATTTTTGGGGTATAATCTCACCTAGGGGTGCCTAACATCTCCCTTAAATCTTGTCTCAAGAACTTGAACCGTTTGAGATTTATGGTGATGAGTTGGTGGGGTTGACTTCGCGAGCTTAGGATTTTTCTGCTCTGTTTGACCTGGTAGACAGCCCGCCCCCTCTCCGTGGACCATCCGCGAGGTGCCTGTTGAAGACCAGGAGCGTCCCGGTGGTCGATGGATGACCGCTCCTCAGTGATGAGTGATTGACAACGAGTGTTGGACTGACTCTTGGCTTAGTGCGCAGGTGTAGGCTGCGGCCTAGTTCGTGTTGTTGCAGGTGAAGAACGGGCGCGAAAGGTCTTCAGCCTTGAGGGGCCTCCGGGAGATGGAGAGACAAGTAGGCTCGGTTCGAGGGACCCGTGGACGGCGGGACCGGGTGCGGGCCACATGGTGGCGACACGAGCAAGACGAAGTCATGGACAGACGAGCCGGTGCACGCTGGCGGTCGAGTCAAGTGGTTTGGCGGGAGGCCGGACCGGGCACGCGGGGTTTGGTGGTTTGCCCACAAAACCATCGGCAGACGATTTCTTGGTTTGGGCCTCAAAACCAAGTCCGGGGGCCCAACACGACGGAGACGGGATCCGGGCGTGTCGGGAAGCTTCGAGGCGGAGGACACGCGGCAGGATCGCATGGCTTGCGTCGGGAGGACGTGGGGTGCGGCAAAGGCGTGGCCGTCCGATGGCAAGACCCACAAACATTACCTAAATGCCCCTACGTGGGTTGTATCGCCAGTAGTTAAGTTAGGGGTAGTCGAGTCATTTACCACTCCGGCGGGACCTGATATATAAGCCATGAGTGTGTGTGGATGGCTCTCTCTCTCCGGGACTTAGGGTTTCATTTCCTCCCTCCCATTTCTCATTTTCGTAGCTATTTTTCCTTCCATTTTCTCTAGGCTAGCATGAGAGCTTCATGAGAGATTTGTTGAGAGGGATGGATGCTAGGGCGGCATGCTAGACCTTGTGAATCTTTCCTGGTTTGTATAGAAGATTCAGAGTTTTGTTTCTTGTGGTCTTTTTGTGCTTGTTTTCGTGCCTTTGTTCCCGGTTCGATTCCGTGGATTTGAGTGGGTTTCTCCCCAGATTTCTTTGAGGAAAACATGGATAGATGTCTCGTGCATCTTTGTGATTGATCTTGTGCCCTCAAACGCCGGGAAACCACTTGGATTCGTAGTTTTTCGTTCGGTGCTCTAGCTTTTGGTGGTGCTCAAAGGATTCGCGATTCCCGGTGTTTTAGGGAGTTAGGAGGCAAGATTTTTGGGCTATAGCATCCTTGTGTGACGCTTTTCCAGTCCCCAAACCCTTGTCTCCATAGCTTAAACCGTTTGGGAAATCCGATGATGATTTGGGGGAGTTGACTTTCGGGGTCGGGCGTTTTCTGCTCTGTCCGCACCTGGTGGACAGTCCGCGAGGTGCTGGTGGACGGTCCGCGCGGCTAGGGTTCGTCCCGTGTTCTTCGTGTTCTTGCTCGCCTTTTGTTTCGATCCCTCGCGTTTTTGTGTTTTGGTTGGACGGAGTTTCGGACGGTCCGCTGCAGCGGGCGGACGGTCCGCGGGTGCACAGCGGACGGTCCGCGTGCTCCCCGCGGACGGTCCATGGTTCGCGGTGTGCCACTGGTGGTTCTGTTGGCTTTAACGGACGGTCCGTGGCTCGGGCCGGACGGTCCGCGGCTCGGGTGCGGACGGTCTGCGGTACCGGCCGGACGGTCCGCGCGGCCCATCGCGAATGGTCCGCCCTGTCTGGCCGGACGGTCCACCTGAGGCTGAGCGCTTTGCTTCTTGGTTCGATTCCTCCCTTTCTTCTTTCGTGCTTCCGCGTGTGCTTCAAGCAATTGTTCCTAAGGCTAGAGGTTGATCCATAACCTCGTGGTCTTGGCGATTGGTGTGTGATTCGATCCATCGCTTGTGTGTGACCGAGATTTGACTAGGGCATAGGCCGGGTTCTTTGTAAAGAATTTTTACCGACTCCTATTCACTCCCCCCCTCTCTAGTCGCCATCTGATCCTTCAATTGGTATCAGAGCTTGGTGCCGGATTCTTTGCGACTTTGACAAGTCTCGAATCCTAAGATGGCGTACGTTGAGCGGGGCGGTCCGCCGCACCTCGATGGCAAGGGTTACCACAAGTGGGTGGCTCGTATGATGATCTTTCTTTGTGGGAAGCTGTTGGATTTCATTGTGCTTGACAAGACCTATGCTATTCCGGTCAACATCCATACTCTTATGGTGACCGATGCCGGTGCTAAGGCCAAGTATGAGGCTAATGCAAAAGCCGTTGATCACTTGGTCTGAAGCTTGTGTGATCCAGAGTTTGAGTGTGTTCGCCATTTGAATCTTGCTTGGCAAATTTGGGAGAAGTTGTTGGTTGCTCACAGTGGTGATAACCATGTGAAGGCTCGCCTCTTTGTCTCTTACCGGATGCAATATGAGAATTTCACTCCACTTCCCGGTGAGGACATTGATGTGATGTTTCAGAGGTTCACCGCCATCGTGGACAACATGAAAGCTAATGTTGAGGATTTTCCTTACACCGAGCATGATCAGGCTTTGAAGCTCTTGCATGTCTTGGACCCAAATGTCTGGGGTGCTAAGGTTGAGGCCATCAAAGAGTCTGGGCATTATTTGACTATTGAGTTGGATGACCTCTTTTCTAAGCTCAAGTCGGCTGAGGTTGACAGGAAGTTGCAATCCAAGCATGAGGGCTCGACTGACCATAGTCTTGCTCTTGTGGGCGGATCAAAGGGCAAATCTAACCCTTCCTGTCGACGGTTTTCCTTGTCTTCTCTTATGTCCATTCCAGATGAGGAGTTTGATGTCTTCGGGCGAGGAGGAGCTGGCCTTGCTCTCAAGGAGGTTTGATCGACTACACGAGAGTCGGAGGAATGCAAGGCGGAGCTCAGGGACGTGCTACAAGTGTGGCAAGCGTGGCCACTTCATCGCCGAGTGCCCGGAAGCGGAGGAGAACAAGTACAAGGTGAACGAGTACAAGGCGCACCCGAGGCGTGAAGACAAGCACTCCTCCAAGGCCAAGCACTTCAACAAGTCCAAGAGCAAGGACAAGGACAAGCTGTCGGTGCGGAATATGGTCCCGACACTAACCAGTAGATAACGCCTAGGTCTATCCCTCAATGGTCGATGCTAAGCAACAAATGACACAAGATTTTATCCTGGTTCCGGCCGAGGGGGCCGTACGTCCAGCAGGGGCGTGCTCGTGGCACTATATTGCTCAGCACCGGGGGTGCTTGTAGTGGGGCAAATACAAGCAAGGCGGGAGAGGAATGGTGGCTTCCAAGTCCCTGGGTGAGTGGCTGGAGATGTCGTGGGAGAATAAGAGTGAGTGCACGGTGCGTTGTGTTCCTCTGACTTCGTCCCCCCGCGGCTGGGGGCTCGCCTCCCCTTTTATAGGCCAAGGGGGCGGCGAGTTACATGCACGCCGCGCTACCTAGCTACGTGTGGGAGCACGTCGTGCTACGGTGTAGAGCGGGCGGCCGTCCGGCCGATCTTCGCTGCGATCCGGCCATGATGGCCTACCTCGTACCCGAACAGTGGCGGTTCGAGGGTAGGAGGCGGCAGATGGCGATGGCGTCCCCTGATAGGCTTCGAGGGAGGTGCGATGATGGGCGGTACGGAGTACGGGGAGCGGGCGAACGGCGTTCCTTCCCAATGAGCTCGCGGAGGCGGAGTGGTTGCTTGCGGTGCTCGGGCGTGCGCCTGCGGAGTCAGGCGTGCGCCCGCACGCGTGGGTACGGTGGCCGCGCCGTTACAGTGGCCGGGATGGCCGCCCACCGGCCTAGCGCCCCTCACCTAACCTGCAGGGTCACGGGAAAGTGGAGTCGAGGGTGCGCCCGGCCCCTTTTCGAGGGTCGGGCGCGTTAGCCGTACAGTAGCGGGCGCACGGTGTCACGGGACTGACACTGGCCGTACCGCACAGTCCATCCCACAGTAGCGGGGATGGGCTCCTCCCTGGGGAGTTGGTGCGGCGGCACCGGGGCGTGAGCCCCGGGCGCATGATGACGCCGTCCTGCGGCGTCAGGGCGTTAAATGCCCAAGTACAGGGGCGGCGCACGCGCGTGGGGCGCCCGTGAGCGTGGCGGGCCCCGGCCCGAGGGTGGAGCGGACCCTCGAGCGAAGCGAGGCCCGCTCGAGGGGAATCGAGCCCTCGAGCGGGGCGGGATCGCTCGAGGGAAGGGTCGCCCCTCGAACGGGGCGGAGTTCGTTCGAGGAGGGGGGTTGCCCCTCGAACGGGGGCGGAGCCCGTTCGAGGAGGAGCGTACCCTCGGGCGAGGCGGAGCACCGCTCGAGGGGTCTTATAGACGAGCCGTCTTGGTGGGCCTCCGAAGTCCTGCTGCATGGGCCATGTCCTGCATGGTTAGTTTCCTGCATGGTTAGGCTTAGCTTATTTTGATGCGGGAATTTAAGTAAGGGTTCCCCCATTGTTTGAGGGGACCCCTAGGGCGGTCCCCGACAGTAGCCCCCGAGCATCCGCGGGTTTGCCATTGAGGCTCCCGCGGATGCCGGAACCTACGATAGGACGTTCTTCCCTCCTTGTTTGCGAACGCTTTCCGTGGGGCCGCGCTAGCGGACCCGCGGGTCTAGCCCCCGAAGCCCCGCGGGGGTGTGGGCTCTCCCCGCGGGGGTTAACCGCGAGCAATTCGGTCAGGAAGGCGTGGCACATATGCCAACCGGCATCGGCGGTATTTCAGCCGGCATCGGGGGTGCACGCTCCCCTGTCACCTGTCTCCGGCGGGTGCAATTCCAAGGAGGTGTAGCCGTGCGTCAAGCCCCCGAGCCTTGGCTCCGTTCGAGGCGATCGGGTCGAGCCTAACGACTTGTTTTTTAACGCGCCCTCGCCGTCCCTCCGCGGGACGGAGGGTGAGGTTTCCACGACTCCCATCGAGCGGGTCGCGAATCGCGGATTCCTCATCGAGCCGCTAGCGGGTGGTTCAAGTGGACGTCCATGCCCCGTTCGATAAGGGTAGGGCCGCGCGGTCCGGAGACACGTCCATGGAAGCGCTTGCGTGGGTTTGCTAGGTGGGGCTCGGTCCCGTTCGCTAGGGACCGAGGGCGCGGAAGCTCTCCCTCGGTGGGATCCCCCGGCTAGGCCGCCCTCGGCGGCTCTCGAACACGACATGTGGGGCACCCTCGAGCCGACGGGCTCGAGGAACGGCTCGAATGCGCGTGCCCTCGTCGTCCCTAACTCCGTGATCTGGGGCGCCTGTTCGAACCCGTCGAGGGTCAGGCTTCGAACCTCTGATCAGTAAGGCCGTGCGGGGCCGTGCATGGACAGCCCCGTCTTTTCGCGTTTGCGGCCGTCGAGGAGTCTGGTCGTGCCAGCCCTCGAGGTGCTTGTTGGCAGCACGGCGCGGTATGAGTGCTTTCGGTGTCGCTCTATTTCAAGCGTGACCTGGGCGATCCTCTTACGCGCGTGCCTTTTTTTTAGAGGGTTGACATTGTCTCGAGTTGGGGGTCATGCCGCTCGAGGGTCCTACGTGGCATGGGTGCCCATGGTGGTCTGCTCTACGTCGAGCAGGTCCCGGACGACCTTCTCACGCTGATATCCCATCGAGGGTCGCCTTGTTTCGAGTTGAGGGTCATGCCACTCGAGGGCTTCATGTGGCATGGGTGCCCGCGGCTGCCTGCTCTACACCGAGCAGGTCCCGGGCGACCTTCTCACGCTGTCATCCCATCGAGGGTCGCCTTTGTCTCGAGCCGAGGATTCGCCTCGCTCGAGGGCTCTCCTTGCTTGGCAAGGGGCCCGGGCATTTAATTGCCTTGCGGTCGTGGCCGCGGTTTTGCAGCGCGGGCGCGCCTTTTTGGCGCCGCGCGCGCGCGCGCGCGTAGTGGGCGACGTGGCCGGCGGACGTGACGGTTTCGCCTCGGTCGGCTGCCGGTCTCGCCGTAATGATGACCCGCCCCCGAGTGTTAGAGCCGCCGGCGGTCGTGGTGGGGCCCGCCCGTCGACGCGATGGAAAGATTCCTGCAGTTAATGTTGGCGGGGCGTCCGCTCCGGAGAACTCGCCCGTCGCCTATAAAACTGCGGTGAGGAAGGGACGGCGGCTTTTTACCTTGGCTCCTCACCGTTTTCAGTCCTCCGTCCCTTCGCCTTCGCCTCACTCTTGCCGTCGCGCGGGCTCGCTGCTTAGAGCTTCTTCCTCGTTTCCTTGTCCTCCGCCCTCGCACTCGTTCGTCCCCCCTTATGGCGCCGCCTCAGCTTCCGATCAGGGTCCTGGAGCCGTACGCTTGGGAGAGGTCGACCGTGACCCGGCTCGCCCTGGCGAGCCCCGGTCGCCGCCGGCCGGTGTCGGCCAACGAGGAAGGGCGCCGGCGGAGTGGATCGTGCCGCCGTCGACGCACCTCGAGCCCAACCCGCCGGAGGGTTACGTGGTGAGCTTCCTCCGCTACCACGAGCGCGGCTTCAACGCGCCGGCGAGCACATTCATGCGGGCATTGTGCTACCACTATGGGGTGGAGCTGCACAACTTTGCCCCCAACGCGATCTCGCAGGCGGCCACATTCGTGGGCGTCTGCGAAGGGTACCTGGGGATCCCAGTCAATTGGGAGCTCTGGGTACACCTCTTCCGCGGGGAGCTCATCACGCGGCCCACGTCGGAGCCGAGGACCCGCCGCGCGGTGCGCGCCGGCGGGATGTCGCTCGCCTGCGGGGGCGGCTCAAGGATTTCTACATCCCCCGCACCATGACGACGAACAACGCCGGTCGGGAGCGGGGATGGTTTTACCGCGCAACGCCGAGCCCGGCCTCCCTCCCTACACCGGCCGGGTGTTCAAGAAGAGGCCGGACTCCCGGGGCTACGGGTTGCCTACGGCCAATCATCGGGCGCGGCAAGAGTCCGTCCTCGCCGCCTGCGGCGGCCGGCGAGGGAAGGGCTCAACGCGATGGGCGTCCTCGCCTTCCTTCATCACCGGCGAATCGTGCCGTTGATGGAGAGGCCGCTCGCGTCTTCGAGATGACGAGAGGTGGCCAACCCCGTTGACGTGGCGAGGTCGCGGATGCTCCCGACGCCGCCCCGGAGCGGCCGTACGCGCTCACCGGGCGCGGGAGCGCCGTCGACACCGAGGACGCCGCCACCTGCGGGTCGAACCCCCGTGGGACATCGAGATGCTCCCCGTCGGCCGTTGGTGAGTGTGGTTTTTTGATTCCGTTTTAGTTCCGGTTCTTGCTCCCGTTTCTCGATGCGCCGTTGTCGCTTTCGCGCGCGGCGGTGCGGTTCAACGCCGCCGAGTCCGTTCCCCCCCACCCCCGACTCCCGTGCGCTTGGCCGGGCGGCGCGGCGGGAGCGACGGGGAGCGGGCGGCGCGCAAGAGGGAGCACGCCGGGCGTCGCCAAGCGCGCCGGTGACGCACGGTCGGCGGAGTACCGGCGGCGGGAGGAGCCGGGGCTCTCCTCCCGGACATCGAGGAGCCCTCGTCCTCGGAGCGAGGACGAGGAGGAAGAGTCCGAGGGGGGAGGGCCCCTCGGACGGTGGCGGCCTGCGCCCCCGTCGCCGGAACCCGCGCCGGCGTCGGGGAGCGGCTTTGCACGGGGCGGGCGCACCGGCGCCCGTCGCCGGCAATCATCGTCGGGGGCGGCACGCGCGCGGGGGGGTGCTGCGCGCGCGCCACGGAGGCGCGCGCGGCGGACGTGCTCGCGCGCGCGTCAAGCGTGCCCGCGCGCGGAGGGAGCGCGTCCGCGCGCGCGGCGTCCTCGTCAAGGGGCGCGTCGGCGGGCGCGCGCGCGCGCGCGCGGGCTAGCGTGCCCCCGCGCGTGGTGGCGGCATCGGGCGCGCCCACGCGTGAGGCGAGCGTGCCCGCGCGTGCGGCGGCGCCGTCGGGGAGGCGTTGCGGCGGGCGCGGCCCCTGCGCCGGCCTCGTCGGAGGCCTCGAGGAAAAGGAAGCGGGCCTTTTCCTCCGCGAGGTAAGGAACCTGTTCTTCCTTTGCTTGGTTTTAGTTTGCTGGTTATTAGATGCTTTAACCCTCCATTCGTGTTTGCGCAGGGCGGTGCCAACCGTCCCTCCTCTTGCACTGGCCAAGGTGCTGAGGACGGACGCGTCGATCCCCACCCGGCGGCGTTCGTCGAGGGGGTCGCGCCCAGGGACAGGCGCGGCGGCGGGCACGAGCTCGCAAGGCCCGGGCGGGGCCTCGAGGCCCCGGCCGGCGGATCGGCCGCCGCGGGCGCGGCCGGGAGGTCGCCGGGGGCGGTCGGCGCCGGTTGCCACGGAGGCGCGGGCCGCGGCGGCGGCTACGGTGGAGGTGGAGCGGGCGCAACCTGCGGGAGCGCCCGCGGATGCGGCGGCACGGACGGAGGTGGCGGCGACGGCGCCACGACGGGCACCGTGGCCGCGGAGGCGCGGGTGGGGGCGCCGGCGGAGGGCGGTGCGGGGAGGCTCCGCCCGCCGGCGGTCTCCGGGCGGAGGTGGTGGAGCTCTCGGATGACTCCCCGCCGCCCGGGTGGAACCGGTGGGCCGGGCGGCCCACGACCTCCCCCGAGCCCCAGGAGGGGGCCCTCGTGAGGCGGCGCGAGGGTCACCTGACGGTGGGGGGTCAAGGGCACGGTGCAGGGGCCTCGTCCTCCCACGCCGGCCGCCCCGCCCAGGTGGGGGGGCCGTGGAGGATCCCCCTGCGTTTGCTGACGCCAGGAGGGAGCAGGAGCTTTGGGACGAGCTCCGGAACCACGGCGCCACGCTCAACCGCGCGTTGAACGAGGCGCTGCGGGTCCACGGCGGCCCGGCCTGGACCGTCTTCCAGGTGAGCCACGGTTGCTCTTGCTCCCTTCTTTTTTTCGTTTTCGCGTGCTGCATTCAAGACTTGGCGCTTACGAGATTCGATGTGTGGATGCCAGGAGCTCGAGCGTCGCGCCCACGAGAAGTACGGCGCGTTCGACCAGGTGAACGCCGAGGCCCGCCAGCTCCGGGAGCGATGCAGCGCTTTCGACGCGCTTGCGGAAGCTCTCAGGACGCCGGACAGCTGGCTGGTCTACCGGGCGATGGCGTGGTGCGACGTGCTCCCCGAGAGCTCGGGCGGGGGCACGGCGCGTCACGGGAGCCTCGAGCGGATCCGCGCGGCCCTCGTCGATCGCGACGAGGCGCCGTGGAACGCGCGCGAGGACACGGACAAGACGCGGACGGCGGCCGCCACCGGGAGGCGGAGGTGGCCACCGCTCGCGCCGAGACCGGGAGCTCCGCACGTCGGCCGGAGGGGGCGGGCGCGGCGGCGCCGGGCCGAGGAGCGGGCGCGCGGGCCGGGAGCGAGCGCGCCAAGGAGGCCGATGACACGAAGGCCCCCCTCGACGCCAAGGCTGCGGCCCTCGTCGTCGGCCGAGGAGCGGCTTCGGCGGGGAGCGCGTTGCCCGCCAGGGGGCTGAGGGGCGGCTCCAGCAAGAGCAGGCTGCCCTCGGTGACGCCCGAACGGCGCTGGAGCGGGAGCGCGTTGCTCGCGAGACGGCGGAGAGGTCGCTGGAGGAGCGGAACGCTGCATTCTCCAAGGTTGAGGATGAGGCGCTCACGCTCAGCATCAGCAATGCCAGTCAGGAGCTGGCCCTCCGTGAGCAAGGCGAGGCCGTCCAGCGTCTCGAGTCGGAGCTCGAGTCCGCACGCCGTGACCTCGGTTTGGAGAAGAAGCAAGTCGAGGGTGAGTCACTTTCTGACTTGTTTGTTGGTTTTTCCGCTTCAGAGGGTTTGCTTCCCCTTTCTGATTTCTTGTCGTCTTGTTGATTCCAGGCTTGCGCACGCCCGGGACACGGCTGGCGGGCGGGCCGAGGCCTGCGCAAGCTTCTTACAACTCCTCGGAGCGAGAGGCTGCGGGGCGGGCGCGGGACGCGGCCCTCGCGACTGTCGCGTCGTCGAGGAAGGCGAGGCCCGGGCGGCGGCTCGGCCCCGGCCGGCCGCCTACGCGCCCTCGGCGGCCACGTCACGGAGCGAATGCGTCGGGCGTTGCACCTGGGCGTGCAGAAAGCCCTCGGAGTGGTGCGATCCCACTACGAGGTCAACCTCGAGGCGGTGGCGGAGGGCTACATCGTGCCCGAGGGCGTCGAGGACGAGGTGGCCATGGAG
The DNA here is from genome assembly GCA_947561735.1 of Cenchrus americanus. Taxonomy (NCBI): domain Eukaryota; kingdom Viridiplantae; phylum Streptophyta; class Magnoliopsida; order Poales; family Poaceae; genus Cenchrus; species Cenchrus americanus. Next base: position 204,103,884 of record OX387240.1, read on the forward strand.
CGCGCGGACGCGCTTGTTGCTGACGCCGCCGAGTCGCTCGCCGAGGCCTTCGAAGAATTCCTCTTCCGGACGCCGCCGATGCTTGCCGCTCCCTCCGCTCTGAAAAGCACACGGGCACTAGGCCCGTTTTTTGTTTTATGTGTATCGAATTCGGCCTCGTGACCTCTTGTAAATAAACAAGTCATCTCATGAACATGGTCAGTTGTTGTAAATGAAATCGTTTGCTTATTGCGCTTTTTGCTTCTTCTTCTTCCTGAGTAGATTCTAGTTAGGGGAGTTCGCCTTTCGCAGGGGGCCCGCTGGGTTGGAGGCGAGAGAGATGGGCCATAGCCGCGCGGCGTAGGCTGTCTCTGGCTCGCGCGCTCCTTCCGCTGTGCCACCTACGCCCTGTTCGAATCGTGGCTCGTGGTTGAAGTAGGAAACAAACTTAGCGTGTGTTGTTACATTTTTTGCGCGAAAAAATGGGACCATTTGGGGGGGGGTGCCCCCCCGCAGTAGCCCCCGAGGGTAACTGGGGTTTCAGGGGAAAGCCGAGTTGCCCTTTTATTAGATTCGGAGTATTTACATAGGTGGCACCAACTGGGGCGTTGGCCGTGCGTTTTTACAACAGAAAATACTTGGAAATCCTAGCTAAGGGTAGAAGCGACGTAGCTGTTGGATGTTCCAAGCGTTGGTGAGTTCTTCGCCGTCCTCGTTGGCAAGCTTGTACGTGCCCGGTTTGAGCACCTTCACCACGACGTAGGGTCCCTCCCATGGGGGCGATAGCTTGTGGCGCCCTCGGTTGTCTTGGCGTAGCCTTAGGACCAAATCCCCCTCGCTGAAATCCCTGCGACGTATCTTGCGTGCTTGGTAGCGTCGTAGGGACTGTTGATATCTTGCGGAGTGCATCAACGCCACGAGGCGTACTTCGTCTAGCTGGTCCAGTGAGTCCTCGCGGGCTCGCTGGTTAGCACCTTCGTTGTAGCCTCGAACCTTGGGTGACCCGTATTCCAGATCTGTGGGGAGGACGGCCTCCGCGCCATGGACTAGGAAAAACGGGGTGAACCCGTGGCTGCTTGGGGTGGTCCTTAGGCTCCACACGACTGGCTGGCGCTTCTTGGAGCCATTTCCGGCCGGATTTGTTGAGGCTGGTCAAAAATTCGGGGGCTTGAGGCCCCGTAGAATCATGCCGTTGGCACGTTCCACCCGGCCGTTGGTCTGTGGGTGCGCCACAGCTGCCCAATCCACACGAATGTGGAACTTGTCGCAGAACTCCAAGAACTTCCGGCCCGTGAACTGGGACCCGTTGTCCGTGATGATGGAGTTTGGCACTCCAAAGCGGTAGACGATGTCGGTGAAGAACGTGACTGCCTGCTCGGCCTTCAAATTCGTGATGGGGCGCACCTCCACCCACTTGGAGAATTTGTCAATCGCGACAAGCAGGTGGGTGAAGCCCCCGGGCGCCTTCCGCAGGGGCCCGACGATATCCAACCCCCACACGGCGAACGGCCATGTCACGGGGATCGTTTGCAGGGCGTGAGCGGGCAAATTGGTCTTGCGGGCGTAGAACGGCACCCTTCGCGGTGCGCACTATTTCGGCCGGCATCCGCGACCGCGGTAGGCCAGTAGAAGCCTTGGCGGAACGCGTTGCCGACGAGGGTGCGCGGCGCGGCGTGGTGGCCACAGACCCCCTCGTGGATGTCCCGTAGGAGCTCGCGCCCCTCGGGAATGGGTATACACCGCTGGAGGATGCCCGACGCGGCGCGCTTGTACAGCTCGCCGTCGACGAGGGTGAATGACTTGGCCATCCTGGCGATGCGCCTGGCCGCGGCCCGGTCTTCGGGGAGTTCCCCTCGAGCAATCCAGGCGATGTACTTCTCCCGCCGGTCCGCCCGGACGGGGAGCCGGTTCGATGTCCATCGCGACGGCCTCGTGGGAGTCGTACCCCTCGAGAAGGGAGAGCACGTACGCCTCGTTCGAGGGGTCCTCTTCCATGGGTTCCGCACCCGCTGGGTTCGAGGGAGCCCCCGAGGGTCCGCCGTCGCTCGAGGGGTAGGGCTCGAAGGTGACCGAGGGCTGCGCGATGTCGCGTGCGAAAACGTTCGGGGGAACGGTGATCCGCCCGGACGCTATTTTTGCCAGCTCGTCTGCTTCCTCGTTGTATCGGCGGGGTACATGATTAAGCTCGATGCCGTAGAATTTGTCTTCGAGGGCCCGCACGGCTTTACAGTAAGCCTCCATCTTGTCGTCGTGGCAGCTCGCGTTCTTCATGACTTGATCGATCACGAGCTGCGAATCCCCTCGCACGTCGAGGCGCTTGATGCCCAACTCAATGGCGATTTTGAGGCCGCAGAGAAGGGCCTCGTATTCCGCCATATTGTTGGATGCGGGGAAGTGGAGGCGCACTTTGCGTAGCGCATGTGTTCCCCGAGGGGTGACACGAAGAGCGAGGCCCGCGCCCGCTCTCCGTCTTCATCACCGAGCCGTCGAAGAACGCAGTCCGGCACTGCGCTTGAATGCGAGGGGGCGGCGGTGCGTGTCCGTCCACTCGGCCGACGAAATCGGCTAGGATTTGCGATTTGATGGCCTTGCGCGGAGCGTAGGCGAGCGTCTCGCCCATCAACTCCACGGACCACTTGGCAATTCTGCACTGCCGCGTCGGGGGTTGCGAATGATCTCTCCTAACGGGAAGGAAGAGACCACCGTGGCGGGTGGGCCTCGAAGTAGTGGCGGAGCTTGCGCCGCGCGAGGACTACCGCATACAACGACTCGGACACGGGGGTAGCGCGTCTTCGTGTCCGACAGGGACTTCGCCGATGTAGTAGACCGGCCTCGCACGGGCAAGGCATGCCCTTCCTCCGTGCGCTCCACAACGATCACGGCGCCGACCACCGGGTGGTTGCGGCCACGTAGAGTTGGAGGGGTTCGCCGTCTCGCGGCGGCGTAAGGATTGGGGCGTGTGTCGGAGACGCCTTCGGCTTGTCGAGCGCTTCTCGGGCCTCGGCGGTCCAAGAGAAGCGTTCGTGCTTTTTGAGCGGCGGTAGAGGGGCGGACCCTTCTCACCGAGCCTCGAGACGAAGCGGCTCAAGGCGGCAAGGCACCCCAACACCTTCGCACCCCTTTGAGGTCCCGAATTGGACCCATTCGCTCGAGGGCCGCGACCTTTTCAGGGTTGGCCTCGATTCCGCGCTGGGAGACGATATATCCTAGGAGCATGCCCCGCGGCACTCCGAAGACACATTTTTCGGGGTTGAGCTTGACCCCGTTGGCCCGCAGGCAGCTGAACGCGATGCCGAGATCGCCAACCAGGTCGTCCGCCTTCCTGGTCTTGACGACGATGTCGTCCACGTAAGCCTCGACCGTCCGCCCGATATGGTCCCCGAAAACGTGCTGCATGCAGCGCTGATATGTTGCGCCCGCGTTTCTGAGGCCAAAAGGCATCGTGACGTAACAGAACGTCCCGAACGGTGTGATGAACGAAGTCGCGAGCTGGTCGGACTCCTTCATTTTTATTTGATGATATCCCGAATAGGCATCAAGGAAACGAGTAGTTCACACCCGCCGTGGAATCAACTATCCGATCTATGCGCGGCAAAGGAAAAGGAACCTTTGGACATGCTTTATTGAGACTGGTGTAGTCGATACACATCCTCCACTTCCCATTTTTCTTTTTTACAAGCACAGGATTAGCTAGCCACGTAGGGTGGAACACTTCCTTGATGAATCCGGCCTCGAGGAGCTTCCGCAGCTCCGCTCCGATCGCCCGTCGCCGTTCCTCGTCGAAGCGGCGCAGCCGTTGCTGAACAGCGCGAGCATTAGGCAGGATATCAAGGGAGTGCTCGGCGACCTCCCTCGGGATGCCTGGCATGTCCGAGGGGCTCCACGCGAAGACGTCGGCGTTGGCGCGGAGGAAGTCGACGAGCACTGCTTCCTATTTAGGATCGAGGGTCGAGCTGACCCTCAATGCTTTGCCCTCGGGGGCGGATGGGTCGAGGGGGACCCCTTTGGTTTGCTCGGCGGCCTCGAACGTGCCGACGTGCTTGGCGGCGGAGCTGAGGTCGTCGTTGACCATCTTCTCCAGTGTGTTTACCAGCGCTTCATCCAGCGCTAGCGCCTCTGCATGTTCCACGCACTCGACATCACAGTCGAATGCATGCTCGATTGACGACCCGACGGTGATGACGCCGTTTGGACTCGGCATCTTCATCTTCGGTACGTGTAGTTGGGGACCGCCATGAACTTGGCATAGCATGGTCGCCCAAGGATGGCGTGGTAGGCCCCTTTGAATCCCACCACCTCGAAGGTGAGGGTTTCCTTGCGGAAATTCTTGGGGTCCCGAACCGGACGGGCGGATCGATGCCCGCCCGAGGGGTTGAACCTGCTTGCCGGGCGCGATGCCGTGAAACGGCTTCGTGCTGGGCCGCGGCTGGTCCCGGCCCAATCCCCATTAGGCGCAATGTATGCGCGAAGAGGATATTGAGGCTACGCCTCCGTCCATAAGGACCTTCGAAAACCGGGCGTTCCCAATGATGGGATCGACCACCGAGGGTACTTGGCCGGGTTCGGGATGCGATTTGGGTGGTCATCCCGGCTAAAGGTGATGGCATCCTTCGACCAGTTGAGAAAGGCCGGAGGTGCCCTCTCTGCGGCGAGGACTTCGTGCCGCTCCTTCTTGCGCTGCCGGGTTGACATGTCGACTGTAGGTCCCCCAAAGATGAGGAACACATTTTCGACGGCGGGGAAACCACCCGCGTCGCCATTGCCCCCATCCTTCTTGGCCTCTGCCTCCTTCGCGGCGGCACGGCCATAGAACTTCTTGAGCATGTCGCCTTTGCTCAAGAGTGTGGTTTACGGGGGTCTTGTGGTAGGGGCATGGCTTCTTCATCATGTCGTCGAACACCCCCGGGCCTCGAGGAGCCGGTCGAGGGCCCCGTCGGGCCGGGTCAACGGCGAGGGCCTCGGCGTTGCCGCCGTTGCGTCCCTCGCTCGCGCGCCTCGCGGCGCGGCTTCTTCCCCTTCTTGCCCCGCTTGTCGTTGCGGCGCGGCTCCTTGGACCCGCTGCCCTCCGCGGGCGTGTCCTCGGAGCGCTTGCCCTTCTTGCCGTCGAAGATTGCCCCCACGGCCTCCTCCCCGGAGGCGAAGCTGGTGGCAATGTCGAACAGCTCGTTCGAGTTCGTGGGCGGGCTGCGTCCCAGCTCGCGCACAAGGTCCCGGCACGTGGTGCCCTCGAGGAACGCGTGCACGATCTCGGATTGTGCCACGCTGGGGAGCTCTGTGCAGCGCTTGGAGAAGCGCCGTATGAAGTCCCGCAGCGACTCGCCCGGCTTCGCGTGCGGGGAGCGCGGATCCCGAGAGTTCCCGGGCGCACGTACGTGCCCCGGAAGTTGCCCACGAAGGTGTGGACCGGGTCGTCCCGGCTATGGATGCGGGCGGCGGGCGGGTGCTCGAGCCATGTCGGGCCGCGTCGCCCGGATGCGGGGGCAAGTTGCGGATGATTACTTCGTCGTTGGTGGCCCCGCCCAGCTGACAGGCCAGGCGGTAATCGTTGAGCCAGACACGAGGGTCCGTCTCCCCGTTGTACTTGACGATCGTCGAGGGCTGACGGAAGCGGCGGGGAACGCCGCTGTGCGGATCTCCCGGCTGAACACACGGGTGCCGGGGGCTCCGGTGTCGGGGAGCGATCCTCACCGCTGTCGTAGCGTCCACCCCTTCGAGGGTGGTAGCCCCTAGCTGCTCGCGCGTCCGCCTTGCTGGTGCGCCTGGCGTTGATGACGTTGCGGGCGTCGCCATCCAACGCCCTGCGCGTGTCGAGGAGCCGTTCCTTGGGCCGGCGTGCGTCCCTGGTCAGCAGGTTGACCTACGTGCACCGAGGGTTCGCCTCCCGGTGCAGGATCGTCTCCTCGTGCGTCCCCCTGGCCGGCGGATGCGTGAGGCCGAGCTCTCGGCCCGCCGCGACGGCCGCTTGCTCAAGGAGAGTTTGCACCTCGCGGTGCATGTCTCGAGCCTCGGGGGTCGAGGGTGCCGGCATGGCGCGTAGCAACGTCGCGGCGGCGATGAGCTTTTGGCTCGCCCGTGGTGGCGTATCCGCGTTGTCGACGTTGGGGGCGGGGTTGAGGCGGTCACGGACCTGTCGGCCCAGCTCCCGCGCGCGTTCGCCGCGCGCGGAGGCCTCCCCTGCCATCGAGGCGCGGAGTAACCGCACCGTCCTCTCCTGCGCCGCCTTGGCCTCGAGCTCGCGAGCTTGGGCCGGTTGCGCGTCGACGTCGGCCCCGGCGGGGAGCGCTCGGCCCCGCGGCCGGCGCGCGTGGCGATCCCCGGGGCGGGCGTGACTTCCCCCCGTCTCCGCACCCGCCGCACCGGCGGCGTTTGCCGGGTCGTTGGTGATGACGGCGCGGCACTCCCGCGTGGGGTCGTAGCTCCCGTGCGGAGTCGTCGGAGCAACCAAACCCGGTAGTCCGCGGCGTCGAGGAAGCGCCCGAACGCGGCCCCGGGTCCGGCACGCCGGAGAAGTCCCACTCCGCGTACCCGTGTCGGTTGGCGGGTGGCATCGTGTCGACGGAACCCAGGGGACGACTCGTCCGCCTGGCCGAAGTGCCGGGATCCCTGGCGACGAAGACGTGCCGACCAGGCGGAACCCTGCGCATTGTCGTGTTGATGTTGGCGTTGTAGGCCGTAGTGGCGCCACGCGGCCCCGATGGGGATGCGTGGTCCGAGACCGCACGCGGTCTGCCGGGACGGTGGCGGCTGGTCGTGACGGTGGGCGCACCGCGTTGGGCGGCGGCGCGCTCGGCCCGCCGCCGCTCGGACCGCGCTTGACGCGAGCGTAGCCCGGAGCGACGACGGCGTCGCGGCGTCGACGGACCCGCAGCATCCGTGCCTGCAGGTGCTTGCGCCGGTGTCGTGCGTGCGGCGGAGACCAGGGCGGACCTGGCCTCGCGCTGTGCGCGAAGCTCCTCACGGTTGGTGAGGCGCATAAGATAGCCGTTCCCCGTGGCCTGGAAGTTCAAGTCTCCGAAACGGATCTCGAACCCGGCTGGAAGAGGGTCCGAGCTACCCATGTTGTAGCGGGTGCTACGGTACTCAGTACGGATCACCATGGAGGGAGTTAGCGAAATGATCTTAGGCGCTCGTGTGCCCCACGGTGGGCGCCAACGTCGGTGCGGAATATGGTCCCGACACTAACCGGTAGATAACGCCTAGGTCTATCCCTCAATGGTCGATGCTAAGCAACAAATGACACAAGATTTTATCCCGGTTCCGGCCGAGGGGGCCGTACGTCCGACAGGGGCGTGCTCGTGGCACTATATTGCTCGGCCACCGGGGTGCTTGTAGTGGGGCAAATACAAGCAAGGCGGGAGAGGAATGGTGGCTTCCAAGTCCCCGGGTGAGTGGCTGGAGATGTCGTGGGAGAATAAGAGTGAGTGCACGGTGCGTTGTGTTCCTCGACTTCGTCCCCCGCGGGCGGGGGGCTCGCCTCCCCTTTTATAGGCCAAGGGGGCGGCGAGTTACATGCACGCCGCGCTACCTAGCTACGTGTGGGAGCACGTCGTGCTACGGTGTAGAGCGGGCGGCCGTCCGGCCGATCTTCGCTGCGATCCGGCCATGATGGCCTACCTCGTACCCGAACAGTGGCGGTTCGAGGGTAGGAGGCGGCAGATGGCGATGGCGTCCCCTGATAGGCTTCGAGGGAGGTGCTGATGATGGCTGGTACGGAGTACAGGAGCGGGCAGAACGGCGTTCCTTCCCAATGAGCTCTGCGGAGGCGGAGTGGTTGCTGCAGTGCTCGGGCGTGCGCCTGCGGAGTCAGGCGTGCGCCCGCACGCGTGGGTACGGTGGCCGCGCCGTTACAGTGGCCGGGATGGCCGCCCACCGGCCTAGCGCCCCTCACCTAACCCGCGGGGTCACGGGGAAAGTGGAGTCGAGGGTGCGCCGGCCCCTTTTCGAGGGTCGGGCGCGTTAGCCGTACAGTAGCGGGCGCACGGTGTCACGGGACTGACACCGGCCGTACCGCACGGTCCATCCCACGGTAGCGGGGATGGGCTCCTCCCCGGGGAGTTGGTGCGGCGGCACGGGGCGTGAGCCCCGGCGCATGATGACGCCGTCTGCGGCGTCAGGGCGTTAAATGCCCAAGTACAGGGGCGGCGCACGCGCGTGGGGCGCCCGTGAGCGTGGCGGGCCCCGGCCGAGGGTGGAGCGGACCCTCGAGCGAAGCGAGGCCCGCTCGAGGGGAATCGAGCCCTCGAGCGGGGCGGGATCGCTCGAGGGAAGGGTCGCCCCTCGAATGGGGCAGAGTTCGTTCGAGGAGGGGGGTTGCCCCTCGAACGGGGCGGAGCCCGTTCGAGGAGGAGCGTACCCTCGGGCGAGGCGGAGCCTGCTCGAGGGGTCTTATAGACGAGCCGTCTTGGTGGGCCTCCGAAGTCTCGTCGCATGGGCCATGTCCTGCATGGTTAGTTTCCTGCATGGTTAGGCTTAGCTTATTTTGATGCAGGAATTTAAGTAAGGGTTCCCCCATTGTTTGAGGGGACCCCTAGGGCGGTCCCCGACACAAGCGGCGACCGAGCAAGAGTGGCTACAAGAAGAACAAGGCAAGAGCGATGGTGGCCGGTGCGAGCGACGTCGACTCAAGCTCAAGCGACGAGCAGTCAAGCTCAAGCAGCGAAGATGAAGACGCCGGGAGGCGCAAGAGAAAGAAGAGTGCAAGCCGGAACCTCAGCGGGTTGAGCTGTGTGGCGCTTGAGGGCTTTTGTGGCATGGCCCATAGCTCAAGAAGCAAGAAGAGCGAGAAGGAAGACAGCGACTCCGACTCGGAGGATGAGGTAAATCGTGACCCCGACTCTTTGCTTGCTGAGATTTCTAGGTTGAATGGCTTGATTGATAACCGTGATAGTGTGCTAAGAGATGCCAAAAAGATGAGGAAAGATCTTAGGGCTCAACTTGAGAATGCTAGTGAGAAAGTAGGAGAGCTAGAGTCGAAATTGCTTGAATTGAAACTTGAGAATGACTCCTTGAAATTTGCTCCTACTACTCCTGATGATGTTGAGTGTCTTGAATGTGATGCATGGTTGAATGAGATCAAGTTGCTTAATGAGAAGAATGCTTCCACTTTGGCTAAACTAGATGCTCTTAGGACTGAATATGATGAGCTTAAGGCTAGACCCACTTTGCTTGGTGCTTGTAAATCATGTCCTACTATGCATGCTAAGCTAGTTGATGCTCGTTCTACCATTAGCTCTTTGGAAGCTTCTTTGAAATCTCCTGTTGTCAATGCATGCACTAGCTGTGATGAAGTTACTTTGCGCAATCTTGAACTTACTTCCCGTTTGAATGTCATCTATGAGGAGAATGACTATTTGAGGAAGGTGTTGGGTTGGTTGTCTGGGCAGGAACCTCAATTGAAAATCATGATTGAGGAGTTCAAGAGAGCGGATGGTCGTGGTTTTGGATTTGAGAAGTTGGGTGAGAAAGTGGGAGAGAACAGTGGGGAGAGTGTGTATGAGAAGTGTGTTGAGTCTAACCCCGAGTTTGAGGTGATCGGAGACATCCAAGTCCCACTTCCAAAAGCACCCAAGAACTCTTTCACACCAAAGCCCAACCACCTTTGCAACAAGCTTGACACAACCCAAGATCCACCCAAATTCCCACCTAAGACAAATGACTTCCAGAAAGCGGTGAAGTTTGTGGGTGAGAAGGGTGAGAAGCCTAGAGAGAAGCCAGAGCCAAAACCAAAATCCATCCCCTTTAGGTGTGAGTACTGTGGCAAGGAGAGGCATCTTGCAGAGTTTTGCTACAAGAGGAAGAGGGATGAGAGGCTTGCTAGGGAGCAAGCAAACCAGGACAGGTATCGCCAGTCTCGTGGTATTCCTGAGCCTAGAGTGCCACTTCCACGTGGTGTGGGAAGTGTGAAGAGTGTTGGTAGAGTTGGAGCTCAGGGTGGTAGGTTTGTTAGGAGAGATGATGGTGTGCGTGCTGGTGAGAGGTTTGGTCGGGCTCGTGGTTGTTTTGCTGGACGTCCTCCTACTCGTCCTCAATAAGGGTTTAGAGGAGATGATCGCAGCTTTGGGTTCCAGAGGAACTACGAACCACGTTTTCCCCCTCGTGGTGCTCGTACTCCTCCCATGGGACATGGGAAGTTTGGTGGAAAGGGAATGATGTTTGCTAACCCCTCTTTTGAGCAGATGGCTCGACACTGGTTTAACTTTCTGTGTGCTAACCCCAGTGTCGAGTCGTTAGCTCACTCTCGTTCTTGTTTCTGACTACAGGCAGGAGGCTTGGAGAACATTTGGTTGATCGACTCCGGATGTTCTCGACACATGACCGGAGATAAGAAGTGGTTCTCCAGCCTCACCCCAGTGAAGGAAAAGATGTACATCACATTTGGGGACAATGGACGAACAAGGGTGCTTTCAGAGGGTGTTGTGCATGTGAGTGACAAGGTAACGTTGAAGAGAGTGGCTCTTGTGAAGTCTTTGGGTTTCAATTTGCTTTCGGTTTCTCAGTTGCTTGATGAGGGTTTTGAGGTGTGTTTCAAGTCTGGCGAGTCTCGTTTGCTTGATTCTCGAGGTGATCTTGTCTGTATGATCATCCCCGAGGGTCGATTTTCGTGGCTGATTTCTCTCGTTCTTTGGGTCCTGCTCGCTGTTTGATGGCCGGTCCTTCTTCTGATTTGTGGAAATGGCATAGGCGGTTGGGACACTTGAGCTTTGATTTGGTTTCCCGCTTGAGTGGTCTTGATCTTGTCCGAGGATTGCCGAGGTTGAAGCTTGAGAAGGATTTGGTTTGTGCTCCGTGTAGGCATGGCAAGATGGTAGCCACTCCCCATCCACCCCTGACCGATGTCATGACCGAGCGTCCGACAGAGCTGTTGCACATGGACCTTGTTGGGCCAGCTCGAGTTCGCTCGGTGGGTGGGAAGTGGTATGTCCTTGTTGTGGTGGACGATTACTCTCGCTATGCCTGGGTGTTTTTCTTGGAAGATAAGAGTGAGACAATTGGTTTTGTTCGAGATCTGATCGTGAGGTTGAAAAACGAGAGGCATGGGAATGCTATTCGAGCTATCCGCAGTGATAATGGCTCTGAGTTCAAGAACTCTTGTTTTGATGCCTTTTGTCGTGATCTAGGTCTTGAACATCAGTATTCGACCCCTTATGTGCCCCCTCAAAATGGAGTTGTGTAAAGGAAAAATTGGACTCTTTGTGAGATGGCTAGGATGATGCTCGATGAGCACAGGACTCCTAGGAGGTATTGGGCTGAGGCGGTCAACGCGGCTTGTCATGTTTCCAACAGGATTTTATTGCGAGCTTTCAAGAAGAAGACCTATTATGAGCTTATGCATGGTCGGGCACCCAAGGTGAGTCATTTCCGAGTCTTTGGCTGCAAGTGCTTTATTCTGAAGAAGGGAAAACTCGACAAGTTTGAGGCTAGGTCTAGTGATGGTATCTTCTTTGGATATGCTAACCACTCTCGAGCCTATAGGGTGCTTATCCTTGAGACTAACAAAATCATGGAGACTTGCGAGGTAACCTTCAACGAGACAATGCCATGTACCTCTCTTGGCTTTGAATGTGCAGGTGATGAGGAGATGGCCGAGGACCTCTTTGAAGAGGAGAAGGATGAAGCTGGAGATGATGATGGGGAGAACCATGCGCCTGAAGCTGAGTGTGTACCCACTACTTCCCCTACGACCACTATGGAGCATGGACCATCTACCTCATGGACAACGACGGTGCAACAAGAGGACCAGGCGAGAGAAGCTGAAGTTGAGGGGGAGGTAGTTTCGAGGTGTGAGGCTCCCTGGCGGATTCAACAAGTGCATCCCCTGTCGAAGATCATTGGGAACATCGATGAACGCACTACACTGTCGAGGTCCAGGAATTCCTCTCATTTTGCTCATGCTACTTTTGTTGCTACTTTTGAGCCCAAGGACATTGGACATGCTTTATCTGATGCAAACTGGGTCAATTCTATGCATGAGGAGTTGGAAAACTTTGAGAGGAACCGGAGTGTGTGGGGAGTTAGTTGAACCACCTCCAAATTGCCATCCCATAGGAACCAAGTGGGTTTGGAAGAACAAAGAGGGAGAGAATGGGATGGTTGTGAGGAACAAGTCCAGACTTGTTGCTCAGGGGTTTAGTCAGAAGGAGGGGATCGAATCCTTCTAGCCTTTGTCGTGGCTAAAGGGTTCAAGTTGTTTCAGATGGACGTGAAGAGTGCTTTTCTGAATGGGGTCATAGAGGAGGAGGTGTATGTGAAGCAGCCACCTGGGTTTGAGAGCGAGCTGTACCCACACAGGGTATACAGGTTGAAAAGGGCTCTGTATGGGTTGAAACAGGCGCCCCGTGCTTGGTATGGGAGATTGAGAGGTTTTCTGTTGAGCGGAGGGTTTGTGATGTGTACCGTGGATAGGACCTTGTTTCTCCTCAAGCATGGAAATGATTTTTTGATTGTTCAGATATACGTGGATGATATTGTCTTTGGTGGCTCGTCACATAACCTTGTTGTCAAATTTGCAGATGAGATGAGCAGGGAGTTCGAGATGAGCATGATGGGCGAGTTGCAGTATTTTCTCGGGCTGCAGATCAAGCAAGTGAAGGACGGTACATTTGTGCACCAGACCAAGTACACGAAAGACATGCTGAGGAAGTTCCAGCTGCAAGATGTAAAGCCGACGTCGACTCCCATGGGGAGTACGGCCACTTTGGATGTGGACGAGGACGGAGAACCAGTGGACCAGCGGGAGTACAGGAGCATGATCGGCTCCCTCCTCTACTTGACGGCGACGAGGCCAGACATACGCGCCGGGCGTGTGTCCGTGCGCTCGTTTTCGAGCTTCGTCGAGGACATCACATCGACGAGGGCGGTCAAGAGGATTTTCGTGTACCTACGATCCGCCCTCGCTCTTGGCCTTTGGTATTCGTCCTCCTCGACTCTTTCTCTTCATGGTTTTTCCGATGCGGATTTTGCTGGTTGTCGAGTCGAGAGGAAGTCTACTTCTGGTACTTGCCAGTTTCTTCGGTCCTCGTTGGTCTCATGGTCTTCCCGCAAGCAGTCTAGTGTAGTTCAGTCTACCACCGAGGCGGAGTATGTTGCTGCCGCGAGTTGTTGTTCCCAGCTGTTGTGGATTTCATACACTTTGAGAGACTTTGGTGAGGAGTGCACCCAGATCCCACTTCTTTGTGATAGCACCAGTGCCATCAGCATAGCCAAAAACCCAGTGCTTCACTCCAGAACCAAACACATAGAAGTGAGGTATCATTTCTTGAGGGACAATGTGGAGAAAGGAACCATTGTGTTGAGCCATGTCCCTACCCAAGATCAGCTAGCCGACATCTTTACAAAGCCTCTCGACCAAGCTACATTTGTGCGCTTGCGGGGGGAACTTGGGGTTTGTTGCCCTTTCTAGTTGATTCTTGGGGGATTTCCTTTTTGTATTATATGTATCATACCATGTTTACTTTGATGTATATACATGCTTTGCTTGATGTTTAAACCATGGTAGGATAGCCATCTTGTCATATATCATGTTGCATTTGTATCATATTGCGTTTTAGGATAATGAGCTTCTTTCATATGCCATATTTGAGTCTCTTTGGCTATTTGTGAGATATTGGTCATATGTGTGGAGAAATGGTGATGTGAGGCTATGCTCTTGGAATATTTGAGATATATGTGTGGTGAGATAGCCCTTTTTGAAATAAATGCTAATCTTGACTAATTTTTGATGAAATGTGCTCTACTCGTGTGTAGTTGTGTATCCATGTCACAGTTTGGTCGAAATGTGCTTTTCATGCTTAGATTGTGCTTGGATGCCTTGTTCTTGCATTTGGGCCAAAGGCCGTATATCATTGTGAATGTTTAGCCTATGTTGCATTCATGGGGGAGCATAAGCTTCTTTTTGCCGCAAAGCCACTTCATGTACCATGAAATGAATTAATCTTGAAAAGAAGTGTGTATGCTTGAAAAATGCTCCATCCATCCTGTCTATGCTTAAAATGTCTTATCTTTCACATATGGGTGCAAAACATGTTGCATGATGTTCACCAGTGGAGAAGTCTCCCCGAAGTGGACACACGGCTCATGAGCTTTGACATGACATGCTTTGCTTTATGGGTGTTTGCCATGATCTTTTGCTGAGAATTTTCTGTCCTTGTATGATCTTTGAATGGTATGCATGTTTGTGGCTCAAGTGTGACATGGATAGGCTTTTACATGTGAAGCGAGCCTTCTTTTGGTAAAACTGCTTAAATGTGAAAATTTTGCTCTGTCACATGCTTGTATTTTCATATATTACTTGTGGCAAGGCTTTGACTATGCTATGATTCATATGTGTGATCTTTGTCTCATTTTTAGCCTTTGACACTAGATTTGGCCTATTTGAGAAGCTCATGTAGATGTTTATATGCTTTGTTTTGCATTTCTGCATTTTCACCTTGATTCATACATTGTCAACAAGGGGGAGAAGAGGTGAGCTTAATGAAAATTCAGAAGAGGTGAGCTAAAGTTTGGAAGTTTGCATCCACATGTTTAGGGGGAGCTTTCTTGCTGTTTTCGGTGTGGAGTTTGTGCTTTGCTTGGCTTGCGACCTTTCTTTGCCTTTCTTCGGTTTTGGTCATGAGTTGAGCTTCTTCGTTTTTCTTTCTTCTTCCTTTCCCTTTTTCTCTGATTTTCATTTCGCGTTGTGTGTTGTCAATGCACTCATCAAGGGGGAGATTGAGGACCAGGAGCGTCCCGGTGGTCGATGGATGACCGCTCCTCAGTGATGAGTGATTGACAACGGGTGTTGGACTCACTCTTGGCTTAGTGCGCAGGTGTAGGCTGCGGCCTAGTTCGTGTTGTTGCAGGTGAAGAACGGGCGCGAAAGGTCTTCAGCCTTGAGGGGCCTCCGGGAGATGGAGAGACAAGTAGGCTCGGTTCGAGGGACCGGTGGACGGCGGGATCGGGTGCGGGCCACATGGTGGCGACACGAGCAAGATGAAGTCATGGACAAGCGAGCCGGTGCACGGTGGCGGTCGAGTCAAGTGGTTTGGCGGGAGGCCGGGCCGAGCACGCGGGGTTTGGTGGTTTGCCCACAAAACCATCGGAGGACGGTTTCTTGGTTTGGGCCTCAAAACCAAGTCCGAGGGCCCAACACGACGGAGACGGGATCCGGCATGTCGGGAAGCTTCGAGGCGGAGGACACGCGGCAGGATCGCATGGCTTGCGTCGGGAGGACGCGGGGTGCGGCAAAGTCGTGGCCGTCCGATGGCAAGACCCACAAACATTACCTAAATGCCCCTACGTGGGTTGTATCGCCAGTAGTTAAGTTAGGGGTAGTCGAGTCATTAACCACTCCGGCGGGACCTGATATATAAGCCATGAGTGTGTGTGGATGGCTCTCTCTCTCCGGGACTTAGGGTTTCATTTCCTCCCTCCCATTTCTCATTTTCGTAGCTATTTGTCCTTCCATTTTCTCTAGGCTAGAATGAGAGCTTCATGAGAGATTTGTTGAGAGGGATGGATGCTAGGGCGGCATGCTAGACCTTGTGAATCTTTCCTGGTTTGTATAGAAGATTCGGAGTTGTGTTTCTCGTGGTCTTTTTGTGCTTATTTTCGTGCCTTTGTTCCCGGTTCGATTCCGTGGATTTGAGTGGGTTTCTCCCCGGATTTCTTTGAGGAAAACATGGATAGATGTCTCGTGCATCTTTGTGATTGATCTTGTGCCCTCAAACGCCGGGAAACCACTTGGATTCGTAGTTTTTCGTTTGGTGCTCTAGCTTTTGGTGGTGCTCAAAGGATTCGCGATTCCCGGTGTTTTAGGGAGTTAGGAGGCAAGAGTTTTGGGCTATAGCATCCTTGTGTGACGCTTTTCAAGTCCCCAAACCCTTGTCTACATAGCTTCAACCGTTTGGGAAATCCGATGATGATTTGGGGGAGTTGACTTTCGGGGTCGGGCGTTTTCTGCTCTGTCCGCACCTGGCGGACAGTCCGCGAGGTGCTGGCGGACGGTCCGCGCGGCTAGGGTTCGTCCCGTGTTCTTCGTGTTCTTGCTCGCCTTTTGTTTCGATCCGTCGCGTTTTTGTGTTTTGGTTGGACGGAGTTTCGGACGGTCCGCTGCAGCGGGAGGACGGTCCGCGGGTGCCTAGCGGACAGTCCGCGTGCTCCCCGCGGACGGTCCATGGTTCGCGGTGTGCCACTGGTGGTTCTGTTGGCTTTAACAGACGGTCCGCGGCTCAGGCCGGACAGTCCGCGGCTCGGGTGCGGACGATCCGCGGTACCCGGCCGGACGGTCCGCGCGGCCCATCGCGGACGGTCCGCCCGGTCTGGCCGGACGGTCCGCCTGAGGCTGAGCGCTTTGCTTCTTGGTTCGATTCCTCCCTTTCTTCTTTCGTGATTCCGCGTGTGCTTCAAGGAATCGTTCCTAAGGCTAGAGGTTGATCCATAACCTCGTGGTCTTGGTGATTGGTGTGTGATTCGATACATCGCTTGTGTGTGACCGGGATTTGACTAGGGCATAGGCCGGGTTCTTTGGAAAGAATTTTTACCGGCTCCTATTCACTCCCCCCTCTCTAGTCGCCATTTGATCCTTCACTTGTTCAGCTCAGTTCTTCGCGTGTTCGTCGCGTTCTTGCTCACCTTCGTTTTCAATCCGGTTTTGATTTAGGTTTTCGTTGCAGATGGTCCGAGCTTCAGTAGCGGACAGTCCGGAACCCGCGCGGACGGTCCGCCTGGTCTTCACGGACGGTCCGTTTTTCTCGGGCCGTTTCTGGCTGTTCTGTTGGCTTTAACGGACGGTCCGTGGCTCCCGACCGAACGGTCCGCGTGGTCCTTGCGGACTGTCCGCGGCACCTGGCCGGACTGTCCGCGTGGCCTTTGCGGACGCTCCGCCCTACTCCGGCCGGACGATCGCGCGCGCTCGGTCGCTTTATTCCTTGGTTCGATTCCTCCCTCCTTCTTTCGTGCTTCCGCGTGTGCTTCAAGGAATCGTTCCTAAGACTTGAGGTTGATCCATAGCCTCGTTGTCTTGGCGATTGGTGTGTGATTCGATCCATCGCTCGTGTGTAATCGGGATTTGTCTAGGGTATAGGCCGGGTTCTTTGAGAAGAATTTTTACCGGCACCTATTCACTCCCCCCCTCTCTAGTCGCCATCCGGTCCTTCACACACGAAAAAGAAAAGTTGCATTTGACGACAACATTGGACGGAGCCGTTCGCCAAAAAATTGAAAAAAGTTTTCTCTGAGTGCCATGCTCTAGCACTCGGAGGTGACCTGTTCCCTGTGTGCCATGACCCGGCACACGGGGAAGTGTCATATTCCCTGAGTGCCCCTTTTCTGGCACTCGGGGAACTATTTTTTTTTATTTTTTTGTTTTTTTGCCCCATTTTTTGTGAGGCCTTCCCACATTATTTAAAAATCATTGTCCAAATTTAGCCTACTTTTGAATTTTTTCTTATATTTTATTAGTTTTTTTATTTTTTGTTAACACCAAAATTTGGTACAGAAGGGGGTCTGATTTGTGGGCCTTGCTTGGTAAAAAAACCTCGTCCAGAGAAGGAAGGTTTCTTCAAAAAGATTCGGTAGAGATGCTCGCGGTCGGCAGTTTTGCTTCCGTTCGGCAAGGGAACTGTTTGCGCTGATTTCGCAGGATCGCATGGTGACGTGGCCCGAGGGGAAGAGACGAATGGATGGATAAGCATTCGCATTTGGGCGATAATTTAGGTATCAAATATTGTGCTCGTAGTCCACCACGAGTCATGCCACGACAGGGTATAAATATGAACCCTGGATGTATTTAATTGTATTCGCACATTTTCATAACAAACTGGCTTTACGCCAAACCTTCGAGTCCTCTAGTCGTGTCGTCGAGTTCTTTGAGAGGGATCATCGATCCGTCGACCTCCGTAAGTTCCTTCAACCTTGTATCATGTCTAGTATCATGCGGTGGATTTAAATTGTGATGCAAGTAGTCTTGTTACCATGCTTAGTATCATGCGGTGGATTTAAGCTTGGTTCAAGAGGGTTTCTTGTTAGGTCATGAGCCATGCGGTGGGCTAAGATCTAGCTTGGAGCTAGTTATCGGCTCTATTAGATTTTGAAAAGATCTAATAGATTCATTAAGTTACCACGTGTTGCTTTGAGTTTTACTTTATGTTTAAATTCATGTAATACTCTTTTGCCTAATTTAGATTGTTTTTGGATCGTCTTTATCTTGTTTGGTGATCTTCACATTGCACGTTCACATCTTGGCTCAATAAGGCACGTGGATCACGTGTTTCCCAAATAGCCGAAACCGAACCAATCTAGGTTGTTGAAGGATCAGATGGCGACTAGAGAGTGGGGGAGTGAATAGGAGCCGGTAAAAATTCTTCTCAAAGAACCCGGCCTATACCCTAATCAAATCCCGGTCACACACAAGCGATGGATCGAATCACACACCAATCGCCAAGACAACGAGGTTATGGATCAACCTCTAGTCTTAGGAACGATTCCTTGAAGCACACGCAGAAGCACGAGAAAGAAAGGGAGGAATCGAACCAAGAGGCATATCACTCAGCCTCTGGCAGACTGTCCGGCTAGGCAGTGCGGACCGTCCGCGATGGGCCGCGCGGATCGTCCGGCAGGGTACCATGGACTTTCCGCACCCTTGCCGCGGACTGGCCGGCTTGAGCCGCGGACCGTCCGTTAAAGCAAACAGAACCTCCAGTAACAAACCCCGAAAAACGGACCGTCCGCGGGGAGCACGCGGACTGTCCGCCAGGCACCCGCAGACCGTCCGCCCGGTACACGCGGACCGTCCGAAACTTCGTCCAACCAAAACTCAAAGCCACGACGGATCGAAACGAAAGGCGAGCAAGAACACAAAGAACACCCGACGAACACTGTTCACGCGGACCGTCCGCCAGACCCTCGCGGACCGTCCGCCAGGCACGGACAGAACTGAAAACAGCCCGTCCCCGAAAGGCAACTCCCCCAAATCATCATCGGATTTCCCAAACGGTTGAAGTTGCGGAGATAAGGGTTTGGGGACTTGAAAAGCGTCACGCAAGGATGCTATAGCCCAAAAATCTTGCCTCCTAACTCCCTAAATCACCGGGAATCGCGAATCCTTTGAGCACCACCAAAAGCTAGAGCACCAAACGAAAATCCTTGAATCGAAGTGGTTTCCCGGCGTTTGAGGGCACAAGATCAATCACAAAGATGCACGAGACATCTATCCATGTTTCCCTCAAAGAAATCCGGGGAGAAACCCACTCAAATCCGCGGAATCACACTGAGAACAAAGGCACGAAAACAAGCACGAAAAGACCACGAAAAACACAACTCCGAATCTTCTATACAAACCAGGAAAGATTCACAAGGTCTAGCATGCCGCCCTAGCATCCATCCCTCTCAACAAATCTCTCATGAAGCTCTCATGCTAGCCTAGAGAAAATAGAGAAGAAAATAGCTACGAAAATGAGAAATGGGAGGGAGGAAATGAAACCCTAAATCGCGGGAGAGAGAGCCATCCACACACACTCATGGCTTATATATCGGTCCCGCCGGGAGTGGTAAATGACTCGACTACCCCTAACTTAACTACTGGCGATACAACCCACGTAGGGGCATTTAGGTAATGTTTGTGGGTCTTGCCATCGGACGACCACGCCTTTGCCGCACCCCGCGTCCTCCCGACGCAAGCCATGCGATCCCGCCGCGTGTCCTCCGCCTCGAAGCTTCCCGACACGCCCGGATCCCGTCTCCGTCGTGTTGGGCCCTCGGACTTGGTTTTGAGGCCCAAACCAAGAAACCGTCCGCCGATGGTTTTGTGGGCAAACCACCAAACCCCGCATGCTCGGTCCGGCCTCCCGCTAAACCACTTGACTCGACCGCCACCGTGCACCGGCTCGCTTGTCGATGACTTCGTCTTGCTCGCGTCGCCACCATGTGGCCCGCACCCAGTCCCGCTATCCACTGGGTTCATCGAACCGAACCTACTTGTCTCTCCATCTCCCGAAGGCCCCTCAAGGCTGAAGACCTTTCGCGCCCGTTCTTCACCTGCAACAACACGAACTAGGCCGCAGCCTACACCTGCACACTAAGCCAAGAGTCAGTCCAACACCCGTTGTCAATCACTCATCACTAAGGAGCGGTCATCCACCGACCACCGGGACGCTCCTGGTCCTCAATCTCCCCCTTGATGAGTGCATTGACAACACACAACGCGAAATGAAATTCCGTAGAAAGAAAGAAAGGAAGAAGAAAGAAAAACAAAGAAGCTCAACTCATGACCAAAACCAAAGAAAGGCAAAGAAAGGTCACAAGCCAAGCAAAGCACAAACTCCACACTGAAAACAGCAAGAAAGCTCCCCCTAAACAAATGCAAGCTCCCCCTGAACATGTGGATGCAAACTTCCAAATTTTAGCTCACCTCTTCTGAATTTTCATTAAGCTCACCTCTTCTCCCCCTTGTTGACAATGTATGAATCAAGGTGAAAATGCAGAAATGTAAAACAAAGCATATAAACATCTACATGAGCTTCTCAAATAGGCCAAATCTAGTGTCAAAGGCTAAAAATGAGACAAAGATCACACATATGAATCATAGCATAGTCAAAGCATTGCCACAAGTAATATATGAAAATATAAGCATGTGACAAAGCAGAATTTTCAGATTTAAGCAGTTTTACCAAAAGAAGGCTCGCTTCACATGTAAAATCCTATCCATGTCACACTCGAGCCACAAACATGCATACCACTCAGAGATCATACAAGGATATCAAATTCTCAAAGAAAAGATCATGGCAAACACCCATAAAGCACGCATGTCATGTCAAAGCTCTTGAGCCATGTGTCCACTTCGGGGAGACTTCTCCACCGGTGAACATCATGCAACATGTTTTGCACCCATATGTGAAAGATAAGACATTTTAAGCATAGACATGATGGATGGAGCATTTTTCAAGCATTATACACTTCTTTTCAAGATTAAATCATTTCATGGTACATGAAGTGCCTTTGCGGCAAAAAGAAGCTTATGCTCCCCCATGAATGCAACATAGGCTAAACATTCACAATGATATTCGGCCTTTGGCCCAAATGCAAGAAAAAGACATCCAAGCACAATCTAAGCATGAAAAGCACATTTAGACCAAACTATGACATGGATACACTACTACACACGAGTGGAGCACATTTCACCAAAAATTAGTCAAGATTAGCATTTATTTCAAAAAGGGCTATCTCACCACACATATATCACAAATATTCCAAGAGCATAGCCTCACATCACCATTTCTCCACACATATGACCAATATCTCACAAATAGCCAAAGAGACTCAAATAAGGCATATGAAAGAAGCTCATCATCCTAAAATGCAATATGATACAAATGCAACATGATATATGACAAGATGGCTATCCTACCATGGTTTATATATCAAACAAAGCATGTATATACATCAAAGTAAACATGGTATGATACATATGATACAAAAGGAAATCCCCCAAGAATCAGCTAGAAAGGGCAACAAATCCCAAGTTCCCCCCGCAAACGCACAAATGTAGCTTGGTCGAGATGCTTTGTAAAGATGTCGGTTAGCTGATCTTGGGTAGGGACATGACTCAACACAATGGTTCCATTTTCCACATTGTCCCTCAAGAAATGATACCTCACTTCTATGTGTTTGGTTCTGGAGTGAAGCACTGGGTTTTTAGCTACGCTTATGGCACTGGTGCTATCACAAAGAAGTGGGATCTGGGTGCACTCCTCACCAAAGTCTCTCAAAGTGTATGAAATCCACAACAAACTCGGGAACAACAACTCGCGGCGGAACATACTCCGCCTCGGTGGTAGACTGAGCTACACTAGACTGCTTGCGGGAAGACCATGAGACCAACGAAGACCCAAGAAACTGGCAAGTACCAGAAGTAGACTTCCTCTCGACTCGACAACCAGTGAAATCCGCATCGGAAAAACCATGAAGAGAAAGAGTCGAGGAGGACGAATACCAAAGGCCAAGACCAGGGGCAGACTGTATGTACATGAAGATCCTCTTGACGGCCTGTCGATGTGATGTCCTTGGCGAAGCCTGAAAACGAGCGCACAGACACACACTAAACTGTATGTCTGGCCTCATCGCCGTAAAGTAGAGGAGGGAGCCGATCATGCTCCTGTACTCCCGCTGGTCCACTGATTCTCCGTCCTCGTCCGCATCCAAAGTGGTCGTACTCCCCATGGGAGTCGACATCGGCTTCACATCTTGCATCTGGAACTTCTTCAGCATGTCTTTCGTGTACTTGGTTTGGTGCACAAATGTTCCATCCTTCACTTGCTTGATCTACAGCCCAAGAAAATACTGCAACTCGCCCATCATGCTCATCTCGAACTCCCTGCTCATATCATCTGCAAACTTGGCAACAAGTTTATGTGACGAGCCACCAAAGACAATATCATCCACGTATATCTGTACAATCAACAAGTCATTTCCATGCTTGAGGAGAAACAAGGTCCTATCCACGGTACCCATCACAAACCCTCTGCTCAGTAGAAAACCTCTCAATCTCCCATACCAAGCACGGGGCGCCTGTTTCAACCCATACAGAGCCCTTTTCAACCTGTACACCCTGTGTGGGTACAACTCGCTCTCAAACCCAGGTGGCTGCTTCACATACACCTCCTCCTCTATGACCCCATTCAGAAAGGCACTCTTCACATCCATCTGAAACAACTTGAACCCTTTAGCCACGGCAAAGGCTAGAAGGATCCGAATTGCCTCAAGACGGGCCACAGGAGCAAAGGTCTCCTCATAGTCGATCCCCTCCTTCTGACTAAACCCCTGAGCAACAAGTCTGGACTTGTTCCTCACAACCATCCCATTCTCACCCTTTTTGTTCTTTCAAACCCACTTGGTTCCTATAGGATGGCAATTTGGAGGTGGTTCAACTAATTCCCACACCTGGTTCCTCTCAAAGTTTTCCAACTCCTCATGCATAGAATTGACCCAGTTTGCATTAGATAAAGCGTGTCCAATGTCCTTGGGCTCAAAGGTGGCAACAAAAGCAGCATGAGCAAAATGAGAGGAATTCCTAGACCTTGACCGTGTAGTACGTTCGTCGATGTCCCCAATGATCTTCGACAGGGGATGCACTTCTTGAATCTGCCGGGGAGCCTCACGCCTCGAGACTACCTCCCCCTCACCTTCGCCTTCTCTCGCTCGGTCCTCTTGTCGCACCGTCGTTGTCCATGAAGTAGACGGTCCATGCTCCATAGTGGTCGTAGGGGAAGTAGTGGGTATAGACTCGGCCTTCGTGCGCATGGTTCTCTCCATCATCATCTCCAGCTTCATCCTTCTCCTCTTTAAAGAGGTCCTCGGCCATCTCCTCATCACCTGCACATTCAAAGCCAAGAGAGGTACATGGCATTGTCTCGTCGAAGGTTACCTCGCAAGTCTCCATGATTTTTTAGTCTCAAGGTTAAGCACCCTATAGGCTCTAGAGTGGTTAGCATATCCAAAGAAAATACCATCACTAGACCTAGCCTCAAACTTGTCGAGTTTTCCCTCTTAAGAATAAAGCACTTGCAGCCAAAAACTCGGAAATGACTCACCTTGGGTGCCCGACCATGCATAAGCTCATAATAGGTCTTTTTCTTGAAAGTTCGCAATAAAATCCTGTTGGAAACATGACAAGCCGTATTGACCGCCGCCGCCCAATACCTCCTAGGAGTCCTGTGCTCATCGAGCATCGTCCTAGCCATCTCACAAAGAGTCTGATTTTTCCTTTCCACAACTCCATTTTGAGGGGGCACATAAGGGGTCGAATACTGATGTTCAAGACCTAGATCACGACAAAAGGCATCAAAACGAGAGTTCTTGAACTCTGAGCCATTACCACTGCAGATAGCTCGAATAGCATTCCCATGCGTTTCATTTTTCAACCTCACGATCAGATCTCGAAAAAAACCAAATGTCTCACTCTTGTCTTCCAAGAAAAACACCCAAGCATAGTGAGAGTAATCGTCCACCACAACAAGGACATACCACTTCCCACCCACCGAGTGAACTCGAGCTGGCCCAACAAGGTCCATATGCAATAGCTCTGTCGGATGCTCGGTCATGACATCGGTCAGGGGTGGATGGGGAGTGGCTACCATCTTGCCATGCCTACACGGAGCACAAACCAAATCCTTCTCAAGCTTCAACCTCGGCAATCCTCGGACAAGGTCAAGACCACTCAAGCAGGAAACCAAATCAAAGCTCAAGTGTCCCAACCGCCTATGCCATTTCCACAAATCAGAAGAAGGACCGGCCATCGAACAACGAGCAGGACCCAAAGAACGAGAGAAATCAGCCCTGAAAATATGACCCTCGGGGATGATCATACAGACAAGATCACCTCGAGAATCCAGCAAACGAGACTCACCAAACTTGAAACGCACCTCAAAACCCTTATCAAGCAACTGAGAAACCGAAAGCAAATTGAAACCCAAAGACTTCACAAGAGCAACCCTCTTCAACGTTACCTTGTCACTCACATGCACAACACCCTCAGAAATCACCCTTCCTCGTCCATTGTCCCCAAATGTGATGTACATCTTTTCCTTCACTGGGGTGAGGCTGGAGAACCACTTCTTATCTCCGGTCATGTGTCGGGAACATCCGGAGTCGATCAACCAATGTACTCCAAGCCTCCTGGCTATAGTCAGAAACAAGAATGAGAGTGAGCTAGCGACTCGACACTGGGGTTAGCACAAAGAAAGTTAAACCAGTGTCGAGCCATCTGCTCAAAAGAGGGGTTAGCAAACATCATTCCCTTTCCACCAAACTTCCCATGTCCCATGGGAGGAGTACGAGCACCACGAGGGGGAAAACGTGGTCCGTAGTTCCTCTGGAACCCAAAGCTGTGATCATCTCCCCTAAACCCGTATTGAGGACGAGTAGGAGGACGTCCAGCAAAACAACCACGAGCCCGACCAAACCTCTCACCAAAGACGCACACCATCATCTCTCCTAACAAACCTACCACCCTGAGCTCCAACTCTACCAACACTCTTCACACTTCCCACACCCCGTGGAAGTGGCACTCTAGGCTCAGGAATACCACGAGACTGGCGATACCTGTCCTGGTTTGCTTGCTCCTTAGCAAGCCTCTCATCCCTCTTCCTCTTGTAGCAAAACTCTGCAAGATGCCTCTCCTTGCCACAATACTCACACCTGAAGGGGATGGGTTTTGGTTTTGGCTCTGGCTTCTCTCTAAGCTTCTCACCCTTCTCACTCACAAACCTCACTGGTTTCTGGAAGTCATTTGTCTTAGTTGGGAATTTGGGTGGATCTTGGGTTGTGTCAAGCTTGTTGCAAAGGTGGTTGGACTTTGGTGTGAAAGAGTTCTTGAGTGCTTTTGGAAGTGGGACTTGGATGTCTCCGATCACCTCAAACTCGGGGTTAGACTCAACATACTTCTCATAAACACTCTCCCCACTGTTTTCTCCCACTTTCTCACCCAACTTCTCAAAACCCAGACCACGACCATCCGCTCTCTTGAACTCCTCAATCATGATTTTCAATTGAGGTTCCTGCCCAGACAACCAACCCAACACCTTCCTCAAATAGTCATTCTCCTCATAGATGACATCCAAATGGGAAGTAAGTTCAAGATTGCGCAAAGAGACTTCATCACAGCTAGAGCATGCATTGACAACAGGAGATTTCAAAGAAGCTTCCAAAGTGCTAATAGTAGAATGAGCATCAACAAGCTTAGCATGCATAGTAGGACATGATTTACAAGCACCAAGCAAAGTGGGTCTAGCCTTAAGCTCATCATACTCAGTCCTAAGAGCATCTAGTTTAGCCAAAGTGGAAGAATTCTTCTCATTAAGCAACTTGATCTCATTCAACCAAGCATCACACTCAAGACATTCAACATCATCAAGAGTAGTAGGAGCAAGTTTCAAAGAGTCATTCTCAAGTTTCAATTCAAGCAATTTAGACTCTAACTCTCCTAATTTCTCACTAGCATTCTCAAGTTGAGCCCTAAGATCTTTCCTCATCTTCTTAGCATCTCTCAACACACTATCACGGTTGTCAATCAAGCCATTCAACCTAGTGATATCAGCAAGCAAAGAGTCGGGGTCACGTTTTACCTCATCCTCCGAGTCGGAGTCGCTGTCTTCCTTGTCGCTCTTCTTGCTGCTCGAGCTATGGGCCATGCCACAAAAGCCTTCAAGCGCCACACAACTCAATCCGCTGAGGTTCCGGCTTGCACTCTTCTTGCCCTTGCGCCTTCCGGCGTCTTCATCTTCACTGCTTGAACTTTACTGCTCGTCGCTTGAGCTTGAGTCGACGTCACTCGCACCGGCCACCATGGCTCTTTCCTTGTTCTTCTTGTAGCCGCCCTTGCTCGGTCGCCGCTTGTCCTTGTCCTTGCTCTTGGACTTGCTGAAGTGCTTGCCCTTGGAGGAGTACTTGTCTTCACGCCTCGGGTGCGCCTTGTACTCGTTCATCTTGTACTTGTTCTCCTCCGCTTCCGGGCACTCGGCGATGAAGTGGCCACGCTTGCCACACTTGTAGCACGTCCCCGAGCTCCGCCTTGCATTCCTCCGACACTCGTTTAGTCGATCAAACCTTCTTGAGAGCAAGGCCAGCTCCTCCTCGCCCAGCACACCAAACTCCTCATCTGGAATAGACATAAGAGAAGACAAGGAAAACTGTCGACAGGAAGGGTTAGATTTGCCCTTTGATCCACCCACAAGAGCAAGACTATGGTCAGTCGAGCCCTCATGCTTGGATTGCAACTTCCTGTCAACCTCAACTGACTTGAGCTTAGAGAAGAGGTCATCCAACTCAATAGTCAAATATTGCCCAGACTCCTTGATGGCCTCAACCTTAGCACCTCAAACATTTGGGTCCAAGACATGCAAGAGCTTCAAAGCCTGATCATGCTCGGTGTAAGGAAAATCCTCAACATTAGACTTCATGTTGTTCACGATGGCGGTGAACCTCTGGAACATCGCATCAATGTCCTCA
Source organism: Cenchrus americanus (assembly GCA_947561735.1). Classification (NCBI taxonomy): domain Eukaryota; kingdom Viridiplantae; phylum Streptophyta; class Magnoliopsida; order Poales; family Poaceae; genus Cenchrus; species Cenchrus americanus. The sequence goes on from OX387240.1 coordinate 204,130,839, forward strand.
CCGAGAAGTTGAGTAAAGTTCTCATATTGCATCCGGTAAGAAACAAAGAGGCGAGCCTTCACATGGTTATCACCACCGTGAGCAACCAACAACTTCTCCCAAATTTGCCAAGCAAGATTCAAATGGCGAACACGCTCAAACTCAGGATCACACAGTGCTCGACCAAGTGATCAACGGCTTTTGCATTTGCCTCATACTTGGCCTTAGCACCGGCATCGGTCACCATAAGAGTATGGATGTTGACCGGAATAGCATAGGTCTTGTCAAGCACAATGAAATCCAATAGCTTCCCATGAAGAAAGATCATCATACGAGCCGCCCACTTGTGGTAACCCTTGCCATCGAAGTGTGGCGGACCACCCCGCTCAACGTACGCCATCTTAGGATTCAAGACTTGTCAAAGTCGCAAAGATTCCGGCACCATGTTCTGATACCAATTGAAGGATCAGATGGCGACTAGAGAAGGGGGGGAGTGAATAGGAGCCGGTAAAAATTCTTCTCAAAGAACCCTGCCTATACCCTAGTCAAATCCCGGTCACACACAAGCGATGGATCGAATCACACACCAATCGCCAAGACAACGAGGTTATGGATCAACCTCTAGTCTTAGGAACGATTCCTTGAAGCACACGCGGAAGCACGAGAAAGAAAGGGAGGAATCGAACCAAGAGGCAAATCACTCAGCCTCTGGCGGCCTGTCCGGCCAGGCAGTGCAGACCGTTCGCGATGGGCCGCGCGGACCGTCCGGTAGGGTACCGCGGACTATCCGGCTTGAGCCGCGGACCATCCGTTAAAGCAAACAGAATCTCCAGTAACGAACCCCGAAAAACGGACCGTCCGCGGGGAGCACGCGGACTGTCCGCCAGGCACCCGCGGACTGTCCGCCCGGTACACGTGGACCGTCCACCCGGTACACGCGGACCGTCCGAAACTTCGTCCAACCAAAACTCAAAGCCACAACAGATCGAAACGAAAGGCGAGCAAGAACATGAAGAACACCCGACGAACACTGTTCACGCGGACCGTCCGCCAGACCCTCGCGGACCGTCCGCCAGGCACGGACAGAACTGAAAACAGCCCGTCCCCGAAAGTCAACTCCCCCAAATCAGCATCGGATTTCCCAAACGGTTGAAGTTGTGGAGACAAGGGTTTGGGGACTTGAAAAGCGTCATGCAAGGATGCTATAGCCCAAAAATCTTGCCTCCTAACTCCCTAAATCACCGGGAATCGTGAATCCTTTGAGCACCACCAAAAGCTAGAGCACCGAACGAAAATCCTTGAATCGAAGTGGTTTCCCGGCGTTTGAGGGCACAAGATCAATCACAAAGATGCACGAGACATCTATCCATGTTTCCCTCGAAGAAATCTGGGGAGAAACCCACTCAAATCCGCGGAATCACACCAAGAACAAAGGCACGAAAACAAGCACAAAAAGACCACGAAAAACACAACTCCGAATCTTCTATACAAACGAGGAAAGATTCACAAGGTCTAGCATGCCGCCCTAGCATCCATCCCTCTCAACAAATCTCTCATGAACCTCTCATTCTAGCCTAGAGAAAATAGAGAAGAAAATAGCTACGAAAATGAGAAATGGGAGGGAGGAAATGAAACCCTAAATCGCGGAGAGAGAGAGATCCATCCACACACACTCATGGCTTATATATCAGGTCCTGCCGGAGTGGTAAATGACTCGATTACTCCTAACTTAACTACTGGCGATACAACCCACGTAGGGGCATTTAGGTAATGTTTGTGGGTCTTGCCATCGGACGGCCACGCCTTTGCCGCACCCCGCGTCCTCCCGACGCAAGCCATGCGATCCCGCCGCGTGTCCTCCGCCTCGAAGCTTCCCGACATGCCCGGATCCCGTCTCCGTCGTGTTGGGCCCTCGGACTTGGTTTTGAGGCCCAAACCAAGAAACCGTCCTCCGATGGTTTTGTGGGCAAACCACCAAACCCCGCGTGCTCGGTCCGGCCTCCCGCCAAACCACTTGACTCGACCGCCACCGTGCACCGGCTCGCTTGTCCATGACTTCATCTTGCTCGTGTCGCCACCATGTGGCCCGCACCCAGTCCCGCTGTCCACCGGGTCCCTCGAACCGAGCCTACTTTTCTCTCCATCTCCCGGAGGCCCCTCAAGGCTGAAGACCTTTCGCGCCCGTTCTTCACCTGCAACAACACGAACTAGGCCGCAGCCTACACCTGCACACTAAGCCAAGAGTCAGTCCAACACCCGTTGTCAATCACTCATCACTAAGGAGCAGTCATCCACCGACCACCGGGACGCTCCTGGTCCTCAGTTGTTACGTGTTGCGGGTTCAAGCTTGTTAATCTTGTGTAAATCTTGACAGAACCGGGTATCACGCGGCAGATGCAGGTTTTTGGGTTGTTTTAGAGCTAATCATCCGGTGGATTAGATTTCGATTCAATCTGATAGGTTTATCATCTTTGGCAATGTTTGTTCCTTCTCCACGGACCCCGATTTGGCTGTACAGCCGTATTTGGTTATGCTCTCACGAGTAAAACGTGTTTATAAGTTATGTTTTAAATAACACATGCTTTTAGCTTTCCATATGCAGATTGTATCATGCGGTGGATAGATCTTTTTGTGGTTAGTGGTGTGATTTCAAACAAGTTGTATCATGCGGTGGATTAACTTGTTTGAATTCATGATTGACGGGTTTTAAAGTACCTAGACATGCGGTAGACTAGTGCATTGGGCCTATGCATGCTTGTTCATTACATATTTATAATCATGCTTTACTTCATTTACTTTTATTGTTATTTATTCTCGAGGATCGGTCGTAGTCTTGTGCACGAGCAATGCTATTTAAATAAAGACTGATCTATCGTCATGCTTACATCATCCGTTCGGCTATGTTCTGTTTTACGCTTTAAAGCTTCCAAATGGTTTCTAACCTGTTGGCAGATAGCTTCTCATAGCTATATGTCATCTTACATGGCTTTCTAGCCGCAAATATGGAACTGTCTGGTACCACCCGGCAAGTTCCAAGCTTTGGTATTTAACTATTTTGTCTTTTGTTAATTTTCAGGGAAAATTGACTGGCACGCTTTGGAATCTATTCGCGTCTTAAGCTAGCTTGTTCGGCTTGCTATGTGCTTGGCGCAAGGTGTGGATTTTGCGTCAACATTTTTCTCAAATTTTTATGCACACTTCAAATTTCAACTATAGGTACATGAAATCCTATAATTTGGTGATTCAAAAAATGATATTCATGATGTTTGGTGTATATTGAGACCATATCTAGTAACTCACATGAAATATCGAGCATCTTGTTGTCGTGACATGACGAACAACTTACGTGGCAAAGTGGTTCTAAATTACAAAAAAATCCGGACGAAGTCCGAAAAACACAAAACATGTCGGGACATCGTGTTATCACATGTAGAGGTTGTGTGCAACAGTTGAGAAGATTTCGAGCAAGTTGTAATTCGTGATGCCTAAAACCCAGACATCTCCACATGTGATCCATGTGATAACACACTCGGAGATGTGTGGGTTGTAGGCATCAGACATCGCAACTTGCTCGAAATCTACTCTATTCTTGCACACAACCTATACATGTGATAACACAACTCCCCGACAAGTTTCGTTATTTTCGGACTTCGTCCAAATTTTTTGTAATTTAGAAACACTTTTCCCGCATGTTGTTCGTCATGTTACAACAACAAGATGCTCGATATTTCATGTGAGTTGGTGGATAAGGCCTCAATATACACCAAATATCATGAATATCATTTTTTGAATCACCAAATTATATGATTTCATGCACATGCAGTTCAGTTTTGAAGTGTGCCAAAAATTCGAGAAAATGAAAAAAGTAACGAAATATAACAAAAAATTCCAAATTAAGCCAAATTTGAGCAAGGAGTTTCAAACAATGTTTGAAGGCCACATAAAAAAATGGTGGAAAAATTAGTTCCCCTAGTGCCACTGTTGGCACTCGGGGGAAGAGGTCCTTCCCCGAGTGCAGGAGAATGGGCTCTCGGGGAAGAATATGCGGGAAAAAATTGAAAGTCTCCCCGCCGCGCCGGCCCAAAAGGTCAACAAGGGCAAAAACAATCCTGCCTCCCTCCCACCGTGCCCCGCCGCCCCGCTTCAAAAAAAGCCCCCGCCCTACTGCCCCGTGCCCCCACCGACACGGGTGCCACCCGGCCCCCCGCCCCCGCCGGCGCCGTGCCGAGCCGCCCATGCCCGCTCCGCTTCGCGACGTCCCTCCCCCCCGCCCGATCCGCGCGGTCCCGCATTCACCCGATCTGTCGGCGCGCGCGCGGCCCCGCCGCCGCGGCGCGCCCCCCGCCGCCGCCGCGCAGCCCCGGCGCCATGCCCCGCCCCGGCCGCGACCCGCCCCCGCCGCGCGCCCCCGGCCCGGCCCCGCGGCGCGGCCCCCCGCCTCGCGGCGGCGCCATACGACCACTGGGTTCTGCTCGACCCCGCCGGCGGGTCGTCGTCGCGCCCGTCCGCGTGTTGCAAGGTAGTACTCTAACTTACTCGCCGATGTTCCAAGGCCACCTACTGAACATGAACGAGAAAACCTTCTTCATGTACATGATTTCATTACATGGTTTCAAAAAAAGGTACCTTTTGGCCAACTTAGGTCGTTCCAAGTTTGGTGTTGATAGTTGCCTAATTTCATTTCTCTCCTTGAGCTTGCAGTGCAAACGACAACTGGCTAGAGGCTTTGACTACAAGGTCTTGTCATTTAACGCTTATGACGTGAATGGATATCGCTTTCACACAACAAGCTACGAGAAGAGTCGGCCCAATCCAAGGGCCACCAATACCGGAGTATTTATGCCTGGAGTAGTTAAAGAGCATGAGGACTATTATGGCACAGTTGAAGAAATACATGAGCTTGAATTCCATGGTGAAAATGCACCTAAGCCAGTCATATTCAAATGCAAGTGGTTTGATCCTGGAGTATCGAAAAGGTCCCCTAAATTTGGGATAGTCGAAATTAGACAGGATTCCTTCTATCTAGGAGAGGATGTCTATATTGTGGCTCAACAAGCCAGGCAAGTTTATTATTGTCCATATGCTTGCAAAACCGACCCACACGTCTTCAGGGTTGGTATATTGTGCACAAGCTGTCACCACATGGTAAATGTGCTCGCCCAAACGATGACGATTACAACGTGAACCCACCCACGGGTGACGAGAAGCTTTATCAACAAGAGGGGCTACCAGGGATGCTTGAGATAGGCTTAACTGAAGATATTGAAATGGAAGTAGATGAGGAATGGGTTGTTGACAAGGACGCTCCAGATGAGGTGCAAGATCCGAGAGACTTGAAAATGTTTGACGGACTACAACTAGACAATGACAGCGATGAGGATGAGGCTGTTGACGATTTGGAGGCTCTTGATAGTGATGACGAGACCTATCATCCATATAATCCCGATCACGAAGAATATTCGAAATACATGTAATACTTCTTGTTTTAGTACATGTAAATATTAGAAAAACATGTAATACTTTTCGTTTTAATACTTGTAATAAATATTAGAAAAACATGTAATACTTCTCGTTTTAATACTTGTAAATATTAGAAAAACATGTAATACTTATCATTTTAATACTTGTAAATATTATAAAAACATGTGATACTTCTCGTTTTAATACTTGTAAATACATTTTTTGTTTTGCTTCCTTGCTAAGTACTTCTCGTTTATCTAGACTAATACTGGTTTATTTGTTTTAATTTAAGGTGATGGGGCCCACTAGGAGGTGTCGCTCGACTTACTCGAGATAGCGGGACCGGAGCCGGAGCCAGTGACTGGGAAGCCGGAGCCGTCAGAGAGGCAGACGAGGGCTAGGGGTAGAGCCGGAGACGACCTTGGCTCCTCTCGCTCTTCTAGGGACGACGATGTCCCTTCGCAGATGTACGATGAGGGGGGCCCACACGCGTCTAAGAAGGCGGACCCGCACGCGTTTGAGGATGGGGCAGGGGGGTCGACTTCCTCTACAGCCTCTATGCCATATAAGCGAGGTCCCAGCCAGCTCCTGAAGCAACTGATTCCTGTTGACCGCCACCCACTGATTGCACCTCAGGGGGATAGGTAAGTAACTTCATATGTTCTCCATTTTATATATAGAAAAATCAGAATAAGAACTAATACTAACTATTGTTAACCACTTGTGCAGGAACTGGATACTTGTTGAGGAGGGGGTGGAGGCTCAAAATGACAATGGCATCTTGGGACTTCTGTGTAGGGAACACTTCCCTGGCCTGGTGTACAAGTCAAAGGAGGATGTGGAGGGAGAATTACCCTTGTTTGACCAGTACGCTCTCTTCCCCGCAGATGAACCGTATAGAACTTAGCGGATCAGGTGAATTCGGAGTTGTGGGTAAGCCTTTCTCGCTCTACGGACCTCATTTCATTACTTTCATTGGACATTCTTGAAACAAAATAATGGATACCTTGTGTCTTTATGTGGGACTTCTTCATATGCTAGCCAGGACAGGAGGAAAGGGCGTATCAGGTGGCTTACGCTTCCTGTAAAAGGCGTGTCTTGAACTTGTACTATGAGGCCCACCTGCAGGCGCACATTGACTACAACGCCAACTACTGTAATAGAAGAATCAACAGAAAGTAGGCAAAAAGTGAGACAGAGATTCTGACAAGGGAGCAGTACCTCCTGGTAAATACAAAACATCTCCTATTGATCTCTTTTCAGATTATTACCTATGCCAATATGATCTTTTGATGGCTTGTAGGTGATCCCGAGCTGGTCCACAACCTTTTGCGATTACTAGGCTGCTATGGTGGAGAAATGGTTGGACGCGGACCGGCAGAAGGTGCACCATGAGAAAAAGAACCACCGTATGCCGATGCCAGGTGCACCTCACCATCAGGGTAGCGCCAGCCTCAGCAAATAGAAAAAGACATATGTAAGTCGCCACCACTGGTCCAATCTAGCCGCGTACAATTCTGATTGATTCCTAACCATATGTTGGCTTTTCTGTAGGAGGCGGCGCTCAGTGGCTGGCCAATTAGCCAACTCGAGGCGTATCCTCTGGCCCACATGGTCCCGACAAGTCCAACATCGAGTACAACCCGGATGCGGGCATAGAGGCATACACCAACTCCAGCGTCCACACCGGGCTTAGTTCGTACACTGAGGCATCAAGGTTATTCCACGTGCCAGACTACAACCAGAGGTCCGAGGAACACCTTGATCCTGAGCTAGTGATGAGAATTGGACAAGACAAGAAGCATGGGCGGTTCTACATTGGCGATGGCATCCTCGACACGACTTCTACTCCTCCTCTTGACCGCCTACGAGCAGCGAGCACGAGCTCTAGTGTGCCCATAAGCTAGCGGCTGACAGCGATAGTGTCACTCCAGGTAAGTATTCTCACTTTCATTAGTCATTCTTTGACTTTTACGTTCCTTAGCTTTGCATTATTGGAACATTGGTGTCAAATGTTGCAGGCCGAAATGCAGCATCTTCGGCAGCGACAGGAGGCCTTGCTTGCCGAGCGGGAGGCTAAGCGGGCGGCTGAGCTGGCCGAGCGGGAGGCTGAGCGGGAGAGGATGCAAGCTTTGGAGGTTCAGACACAAGGTTTGCTTGCGTTCGTGCAACAACTTGGGGAGAAGCAAGGTTGGCGGATCCTAGCACAACTGCTTCCACCACCGCGACCACCTCCACCACCTCATCGAGAGTCCACCCCGGTGAGTCCACTTTCTATGCTAATGCTTAGTGTCAAACCTAGTGTCGGCCTTCGTGCCGGATTTGTTGATTCGACCTTCGTGCCAGGGTTGTTGATTTGTCGGCCTTCGTGCCGGAAATGTGGTTGTCCGCCTTTGTGTCGACCTTCTTGCAGGTTTTGGAAACCTCCCCATGTAGAGGAGGTGCAGCCAAAATTTTCAACTTTCTTTACAACTTGGATTTTTATCTTGTTACTCATGTGCAATTTCTTTTTTTTTCAGTGGCACTCGTGGGCGTCGTCAAACCATCTTCGAGGGTCGCCGGGGTCGCACGTCGGGCCATCCCCAGCTGGAGCATCGCCTGGATCCCAGTTGCCGTGAGCTGCCCACAGACTCGTTTTTATGTATTGCACTTGTGAAATTGGAATAATGTGTACTTTTGGATATGTGGTTTGTATGTAATATATTGTAAATTCCGGAGATATTTGGCCATACTTTTGGATGTGTCGTTTGTCATTTATAAATGTGGTTTGTGAGATATTGAAGTCGATTTGTGGTTTGTATAAATATATGATTTGTTTGTCACACGGTAAAGCAAAAGAAAAAAAGGGGTCTTCCCTGAGTGCTCGGGCATTTGGCACTCAGGGAAGGCTAAATTAAAAACAATGGCAGGGGGCTTTCCCGAGTGCCTGGGCATTTGGCACTAGGGGAAGGCTAAATAAAAAAGTAGGGGGCTTCCCTGAGTGTCTGGGCATTTGGCACTCAGGGAAGGTCATTTTTTTAAAAAAAGGGCAGGGTGCTTCCCCGAGTGCGTGTGCATGGGCACTGGGGGGAAGAGGCATTCTAAAAAAATGAATTTCTTCCCCGATTGTTGTACTTGGGGAAGAGGTTTCAAGAAAAAGGAAATTTCTTCCCCGAGTGTTGCACTTGGGGAAGAGTAAAAAACAAGAGACGACGTTAAATCTTCACCGAGGGGGAGTATGGCACTCGGGAAAGGCTTCCCCGAGTGCTAGATATTGGGCACTCGGGGAAGGCCTCTTCCCCGTGAGCCGCTTCCCCGGTTGGCCTTGCTCGAGTATTGCACTCGGGGAAGCCTACCCCAAGTGTTTTGGGGTCTTCCCCGAGTGCTTTTGACACTCGGGGAAGGGGCGGCTCCCTTAGTGCGTGATGGGATGTTTTTTGTCGCTTAAGCGACATGTAGTATTCTCGCGCTTAGTAAGCATGAGATGGGTCGTGCTTTTGATGATTTAGTGAAAACTGACAACACATTCACTAAAATTAATCCTTTATTAAAAATGTGCTATATAAACTTTATCGGTGCCGAGGATGTACTAATATAATCCAAAATATATTCGGTAAATCTTAAAGAGGCTTTTGCTGATTTGTACGGTTCATCTATTGTGAGAGAAAAAGTACTGCAGGGCAGGGGAGCCGAACATTATCCAAATCATGCTAAGATCCAAAGCATATTATATATGTTCAACCAAGCGATCCGGATCATGGTAAAATGAAGTATCCACAACTATTCTATGGTATCGAAATTCAATTATATATCTAGATGATAGTCAAAACAAAGAAGATCTGGAACACCCATTAGGACATCAGATGAGCACAAGCAGATTCACTCAAGCACTGGATGATCCAATTGACGGAGGGGCGATAGATAGAGGTTGAAACAACTCGTGCCCTCTAGCTCCCCCGCCCCCCCTTCGACCTTCCCATAAGGCCGCAACACATAAAGACCAGAGATCCTATTCATCTTCTTCCGGAAGATGGATAGAGGTTGTAACTCAATAACCCAATAATAGCTCTATAACAGCTCAATATCTCCAAACCCTACCTCTTGTTGGAATATTAGGCAATTTCCAGATGAAAACCAGAATATAAATCATGACGAATTGAGCAACTAGATTAAGCATGTGTAGAAAACTCAAATCACATATCAAAGCAACTAGTGTAAGCACGATTCGTACACTAGACAGATAAACTAGATTGATCATGATGAACAAATAAAACCATAGCAAGATAAGAGTGTACCCAAAGGCGGGGTGGTTGCCTCCTAATCGTGGGAGGACCTCAGTTGATGTAGTCGTACAATAGGCCACCAAGAAGTAGATGAAGTAGTCGTTTGGGAGCAGTCACACGGAGAGCGCTTCCCAAAAACCTTATTCGCCTTCTCCCGGTGCAGGATCACAAAGACGACGGTTCCGGAGACCTGCTCACCCGATCGCAAGTGCACGCCAGCGATCGGGCTGGAGTCTTAGCGATAGCAGCGCAGCAATGAGAAGAGGCAAAATCTAACTCGTATAGATCACCTTAGGGATACCCTTACTTGGGGCCTTCCCGTGTGGTAATCTATGTTGCGTTCTTTTCATGAGGGGTTCGTCCATATTTATTAGGAGAAAAACTCCCAATACTCTTGTCTATTAGCAATGTGGAACTAATAGATGGTGTACCCCTTTAACGCTAATGGGCCTTTGAGATTTATTCAGAATTATTTATATGGGCCAGGTCCATATATATCTAACAACCCCCCACCAAATCTCAAATGCCCATTTAGAGATTTGCCTGTTCTCACTACTGTTTGATATATCAGTGTTTCGGTAGAGACTGTTAAGTTGAACTTCCACCTAGAACTTCAAGCTACACTTTTTCACAACTTGAACAATGGACTACGCCTTGAATTGCAAGTTTTGTGCGAATAAGCTTTGCTCAAAGCCAAACTAGTACTTGGCTGCCAGTAGCCTTACCCCGTGGGTGGAGCATATACGTCATACTCCTTAGTCTCTTCACGAGTTTACTAGAGATCACCCAAGTCTCATAGACTGCGACGTTTAACAGACAAACTCATATAGGTATGTTCTTTCAAGAATACTCCGTAGGACAATATCTTCACTTGTTAAATTCAATAGAACATATTAACATATTAAGGCATAGTTGCCATCCTACCTCACAGTGCCTCATTGCTCTGAGAGTATTGCATCTTCACATAGAGAGGGTTATCATTATACTCTCTTCAGTTTACCAATAGCTTGTTTTTCCTAGGTCATTAGTCACGGGATCTCCGATCAAAAAGGTTGGGTTACTACTACTGTAAACTCACATGGGTCTCATACCCATCTCCCTAGATGCAATTTCTATCACATTTCGTGATAGACCTTTTGTAAAGGGATCTGTCAGGTTTTTGTCTGTTTGTATATAAGATACAATAATAACTCCGGAGTTTCTCAACTTCCTGACAGACTTCAAACGTCTTTTAACGTGTCTTGTTGACTTCGCATTATCCTTAGCACTATTCACTTTAGTGATTACTGTTTGATTATCACAGTTCATAAGGATAGCCGGTATTGGTTTTTCAACCACCGGCAATTCAGACAAGAGCTCACGCAGCCACTCTACCTCTGCAGATGCTGTATCAAAAGCTATAAGTTCAGCTTCCATGGTTGATTTAGTCAAAATAGTATGTTTGCAAGACCTCCATGACACTGCGCCACCTCCAAGGGTAAATACGTGCCCAATAGTGGTGTAGATTTGATCAATATCAGAAATCCAGTTCGCATCACTATATCCCTTTAGCACAGCTGGGTGGGCGGAATAGTGAATCCCATAGATCATCGTACCTTTAAGATAACGCAAGACCCTTTCTAGTGCATGCCAATGATCATCACCCGGGTTGGACATGTACCTACTCAACTTGCTCACAGCAAAAGAGATATCTGGTCTAGTTGCACTAGCAAGATACATGAGTGAACCAATAATTTGAGAGTACCTCAATTGATCTCTGGTATCATTCTTGTTCTTTCACAATGTCACACTAGGATCATAAGGTGTTGGAGAAGGCTTGCTATCCATATAGCCAAAACAGCTCAAGACCTTCTCAACATAGTGAGATTGTGATAAAGTAATCTCACTCTCTTCCTTAATCAACTTGATGTTTAGAATTACATCAGCTTCTCCTAGATCTTTCATGTCAAAAATCTTTGACAAGAATGACTTGACTTCATTTATAATATCCATGTTTGTTCCAAATATTAGAATATCATCTACATATAAGCATAGTATAACAAAATGACCCCCACCATGTCGATAATACACACACCTATTAGCTTCATTAACGACATAGCCCACACTAGTTAAAGTAGTGTCAAACTTCTCATGCCATTGTTTAGGAGCTTTTTTCAAGCCATACAAGGATTTCAATAATTTACACACCTTCTGCTCTTCTCCTTTCACTACAAACCCATCAGGCTGATCCATATAAATCTCCTCATACAACTCTCCATTAAGAAAAGCTATCTTCACATCCATCTGATGGACGATCAGACCATATGAGGCAGCCAAGGATAGTAGTACTCTAATAGTGGTCATTCTAGCAACAGATGAGTAAGTATCAAAGAAATCTTCGCCTTCCTTTTGAGTATAACCCTTAGCCACAAGTCAAGCATTGTACTTGTCAATAGTACCGTCAGGCCTAAGCTTCTTTTTGAACACCCACTTACAACCAATTGGTTTACAACCGAATGGTAATTCAGATAACTCCCAAGTTCCATTAGAGAGAATCAAGTCCATCTTACTACGAACTGCTTCTTTCTAATCATCTGCATCTGGAGATGCATATGCTTCTATAATAGAAGTAGGAGTATCATCCACAAGGTACACAATGAAATCATCACCAAAGGATTTCGCAATCCTTTGCCTCTTGTTCCTCACAGGAACTTCATTGTCATCCTTCTCAAGTGTTTGCTCAAATGACTCAACATGAGACTCGATAGGTATAGTATTATCAGAAGCTATTTCAGTGGAAATTTTATCATTACTATGCATATCTTTTATTGGAAAAAAATTCTCAAAAAATGTAGCATCACGAGATTCAAAAATTATATCAACATGCATATCATAAACTTCAGACTTTACTATTAAAAATCTATAAGCAATGCTATTGTGAGCGTATCCCAGAAAGACACAATCTACCGTATTTGGTCCAAGCTTACGCTTCTTAGTAATTGGAACATTGACTTTTGCCAAGCATCCCCACGTGCGCAAATGTGAAAGTGATGGTTTCCTTCCAACCCATATCTCATATGGTGTTGTCTCTTTACTTTTGTTCGTAATCCTATTCAAGACATGACTAGCAGTCAATATAGCTTCTTCCCACCATGCCTTAGATAAACCAGCAGTATCTAACATGGCGTTCACCAAGTCAGTCAATGTGCGGTTTTTCCTCTCGGCAATCCCGTTGGATTCAGGAGAATAGGGAGGTGTCCTCTCGTGAATAATACCATGTTCCGCACAAAACTTATCAAATGATATAGGAAAATATTCTCCACCACGATGTGACCTTAGATGTTTAATCTTTCTTTCTAGTTGATTTTCTGCCTCAGCCTTAAAGATTTTAAAGTCATCTAAAGCTTCATCTTTAGTTTTTAGCAAGTAAACATAGCAATATCTAGAAGCATCATCAATTAACGTCATGAAATATCTCTTTCCACCCTTAGTCAACACACCATTCATCTCACATAGATCAGAGTGAATGAGTTCTAGAGGTGCCAAGTGTCTCTCCTCCGCTGCCTTGTGAGGCTTTTGAGGTTGCTTAGATTGCACACAACTATGGCACTTAGAACCTTTGGCAATGGTGAAAACTGGTATTAACCGCAAGGTAGATAAATGTGACATCAAACCAAAATTCACATGACATAAACGAGAATACCAAACACTTAAATTATCATTAATTGTGCCACAAATATGATTGACTGACTTATTACAAAAATCTACTAAACTTAGGCGGAACAAGCCTCCACAATCATAGCCTTTACCAATAAATTGTCCATGCTTAGACATAACTACTTTATTGGACTCTAATACTACCTTAAAACCATCTCTTAATAAAAGAGAAACGCTAACAAGATTCTTACGAATAGTAGGGACATGCTGCACGTTCTTCAGCTGCACGATCTTGCCTGAAGTAAACTTCAGATCTACCGTACTAACACCACGAACAGAAGCATGTGACCCGTTCCCCATTAGAACGAAAGAACCTTGGAGCAATTGGTAAGAATAAAATAAAGAGATATTAGCACACACGTGAATATTAGCACCCATATCAAGCCACCAATTAGGTGATTGAAACACCGAAAGTACGGTAGGAATACTACCATACCCATCATCGGCATTGGTTGCAGTCACGAGGTTGACCTTCTTCTCTTTACAGTCTGCATGCTTTGGACAATCCTTAGCAAAATGTTCTAGTTCACCACAAGTGAAACAAGACATTTCAGACATATTTTTCTTCTTCTTCTTAAAGGTAGTAGTTGCTTTGGCATTAAAAGGCTGTTGATTCCCCTTTCCTTTATTCTTGCCTTTGAAATTTCTCTAGACAAAGTGGACGTTATGATCCCATAAAGGATTTGCGTCTCGTATATGCATCATTGAATCAAACAGATGATTCAAAAGCACATTACGCACAACTCCCACAAAGACATCATAGGCTTTCTAGAGTTTACTCTGATCCTCATCAGAGATATCTCCCTCAGGTAAGCCATCTTTGACCCAGAAAACTTCCATGGAAGTAAGCCAATCTGTGACCTTGACAGACCTCCTCTTAAAGTGTGCACCAGAGAACTTCTCCGGCCTCAGTGCATCAACAAAACTAGACATATGTACTGGAAAAGACCTATCATAAGGTTTTCGGATTGTTGGAATATTAGGCAATTTCCAGATAAAAACCAGAATATAAATCATGACGAATTGAGCAACTAGATTAAGCATGTGTAGAAAACTCAAATCACATATCAAAGCAACTAGTGTAAACACGATTCATACACTAGACAGATAAACCAGATTGATCATGATGAACAAATAAAACCACAGCAAGATAAGAGTGTACCCAAACGCGGGCCGGTTGCTGGAGGCAACCGATGCGCCGTTATCCCCTTGATTAGCCATACTAATAGTGGGAGGACCACAGTCGATGTAGTCGTACAAAGTCGATGCAGGAATATGTGCACATTGTAGTCCCTCGAATAACCGACAGGAAGTAGTCATACAATAGGCCACCAAGAAGTAGATGAAGTAGTCGTTTGGGAGCAGTCACGCGGAGAGCGCTTCCCAAAAACCTTATTCGCCTTCTCCCGGTGCAGGATCACAAAGACGACGTTCCGGAGACCTGCTCACCCGATCGCAAGTGCACGCGAACGATTGGGCTGGAGTCTTAGCGGTAGCAGCGCGGCAATGAGAAGAGGCAAAATCTAAATCGTATAGATCACCTTAGGGATACCCTTACTTGGGGCCTTCCCGTGTGGTAATCTATGACGCGTTCTTTTCATGAGGGGTTCGTCCATATTTATTAGGAGAAAAACTCCCAACACTCTTGTCTATTAGCAATGTGGAACTAATAGATGGTCTACCCCTTGAACGCTCATGGGACTTTGAGATTTATTCAGAATTATTTATATGGGCCAGGTCCATATATATCTAACACCTCCTCCCCACTCCTACTCCATCTCCCATGACTGTCGCCACCACCCGCGCACCACCGAGACCATCCTCGTCGTGCGCCTCCTCGGTGAGGACCATGTGTGGTTCGAGGACCGGTGGATGGTCGCTTCCTTGTGTGATGAGTGATTGACAACGTTGCGTGGATTGATTCTTGGCTAAGTATTGCAGGTGCAGGTTGCAGCTTGACTGGTGTTGGTGCAGGTGAAGAACAAGCACGAAAGGTCGTCGCCGGTGAGGCCTCCAGGTGTGGAGAAGACAAGTAGGCTTCGTTCGAGGGACCCGGTGGCCAGCGGGGTCAAGTGCGGGCCGCATAGTGGCATGAACAGCAAGATGAAGTCATGGACGGGTTCTTGGTTGAGCCTCAAACCCAAGGTCGAGCCGGAACTACGTGGGAGCCGAGTCATGAGTGGAGATTGGCGGAGGCTACACCGAGTTCGCGGGGTTTCCGGTGGTTCACCAGAAAACCACTGGGTTCCTTGGTTGATCCACAAAGACAAGACCGAAGAACCAAAGACGGTGCTGCAGCAGTGCCAGACCGGTCTGACCGGTGGGGAGCACCGGTCTGACCGGTGTGCGACGACGCAGTTCGGAGACTTCGAAGCGGAGGACACGCGTCGGGATCGCATGGCTTGCGTCGAGGCTACGCATGGTGCGGTCGCCGGGCATCCGTCCGATGGTGAAGACATGAAGACTTCCAAATCCGCCCGTGAGGGGCTTGTATCCCTAGTTATTAGGAAAGGGCATTTTAGACATTCAGTTGCCTTCATATAACCCAAGAGGTGAGAGGATGGTAGCCAACTCTTGGAACCCTAGCTCATTTGTTGTCCCATTTTCCTTCCTATTTTCCATAGGTTTTCCATAGGACTAGCAAGAGAGCTTCATGGAGAGATCTTGTTGAGAGGGATGGATGATCGGGTGGCTTGCTAGACCTTGTATGAACCTTTGTTTCATGTATAGATGATTCGGCGTGGTTCCTCAAGGTTTGGATGTGTTTCCCCGGTTATTCTTGGTGGTGATTTTCGGAGCCCTCTCTCGGTGATTTCTTTGGGTTGTTTTCGGGACCTTTCTCTTGGGGATTTGATGGGGGAAATTTGTGGGAACCCTTCGTGGTTCTTTGGGCTGTGATTCCCCTCCCAAATCCGTGAGTAAAGGTGCTCGATTTTGGGGTTTCTTGAGTTCTTGGGTTGGAAGTGCTCTTGGCGGGATTTCCTTGATTGCTCCTTTTTGGACGAGTTTTGATTGGATTAAACTTGGCTATGGACTCCTCATGAGGTGTTCCTAATATCCCCAAAGTCTTGTTCAAGTCCGTGGAGCGATTCGGGAGATCGAGGTTTGGATTTGGGGGAGTTAACTCGCGGGTGCTGTTCATCCCTAGCTGCCCAGGCTACACCGGTGCTCTTGACCGGTCTGACCAGTGCAACCCTCGGTGGGATTTTGCTCGGGTGAACGTCTTGGTGTGTTCGTTGTTGTCCCGTGGTGCTGCTGTTTTGAGTTTGGGTTAGTTTGGTGGTCGGTTGGCATGTTTGGTGCCTTGGGGGCTTTCAGGCTATGATCGGTCTGACCGGTGTGTCTCACCGATCTGACCGGTGTAGAGCCACTTAGTGAAAGTTGCTCAGTTTCACCAGCAGGGACCGGTCTGACCGGTGGTGCTCACCGGTCTGACCGGTGTGGGTCTGTTGACTCGAGGTTTGGTGTTCCGCTGCGTTCTCGGGTCGGAAGGTTGTGTGTTGGTTCCTAGGTCCAGTGGCACTCCAGTGGCTACGTGGGCTTGGCCAACTTGGGTAGTGAGTCGGAGACGTGTGTTGGAAGCCTTGTTCATCTTGTTGGAGTTTCTATCTCCTTCGAGAAGAATTTTTATCGGCTCCCATTCACTCCCCCTCTCTGGTTCGCCGTATCGGTCCTTCAAGTGGTATCAGAGCCGGTTCGGGTCTTTATTGACTCTAACTAGTCTAAGATCCAAGGATGGCGTACCAGGAACGGGGTTCGGGTCCTCCACACTTCGATGGCAAGAACTACCAGATGTGGAGCAAGAGGATGGGTGCGTTTCTTCGCGGAAAGGGTCAGATCCTTTGGGATGTCACGGTGGACACAGGCTATGTCCAACCGATGGACTTCCTTGCTCCAGGATCGAGGGACAGATTCGACGCCAACAATAAGGCGGTCGACTACTTGTTTCGTGCGTTGTGTCAGCCTGAGTTCGATCGGGTGCACACCGAGCACTTGGCTTGTAGGATTTGGGCGGTGTTGAAGGAGGCTCATGTTGGGAATGCCAGGTTCAGGCATGGATGTATGCGACCTACCGGAGAGAGTACGAGAACTTCACTCATCTCCCCGGTGAGTCCATCGATGCCATGTTTCAGAGGTTCACGGTGGTTGTGAACAACATGAGGGCCAATGTGGACGTGCTCCCGTACGATGATCATGATAGAGCGGTCAAGCTCTTACACTCTTTGGATCGTACGATTTGGGGTGAAAAGTTCGAGGCCATTGTGGAGTCAGAGAAGTATGACACTCTGACGGTGAACGAGCTGTTCTCGAAGCTCAAGTTAGCTGAGGTGGATAGGGGCATGACTGCCAAGCTCGAGGGACCGACTGATTCCCATAGTCTTGCCCTCGTTGGTGGTTCCAAAGGAAAGGCTAACTCTAACCCATCCACCAGGATGTTCTCTTTCTCCTCTTTGATGTCTATGCCAGATGAGGAGTTCGACGAGCTTGGAGAGGACGAGATGGCGCTCCTGACGAGGCGGTTCGAGAGGCTGCATGAGAACCGTGTGAACATGAGGAGGAACACGAGGACGTGCTTCCAGTGCGACAAGCCGGGACACTTCGTCGCCAACTTCCCGGAGAAGGCCGAGAACAAGGACGGCTACAAGCACAAGCCGAGGATGGACGGCAAGTACGATTCGAGGTGCGACCACAAGAGCAAGCACAAGAACAAGTACAAGGACGAGCGACGATCGAGGAAGAAGGAGAGCCGAGGCAAGGCCCGAGCGATGGTGGGAGCGAGCGACGTCGACTCCAGTTCCGCGTACTCCACCTCGAGCTCGAGCAGCAGTGAAGACGAAGGTGATCGTCGCAAGAACAAGAAGTCGTCCAAGAACCCGAGCGGCCGAGCCGCCGCGGGGAGATTGCTTCGCACCACGGCGCCGAGCTCCGGCGGCAAGAAGAGCACACGGAGCGACTCGGACTGCGAGTCCGACGACGAGGTGCGTGATGAACTTCCCTTCTTGCGCCGGGAGAATGAGAGGCTTGGCTCTTTGCTTGATAATCGTGATGACATGCTTAGAGAGGCCAAGAAAATGAGAAAAGAGCTTAGGGCTTCACTCGAGGATGCTAGGACTAGAGTGGCCGAGCTAGAGACACGGGTGCTTGATAGCAAGCTTGAGATTGATTCCCTTAAGGCTAGCCCCGTTGTTTCGGATGAGATTGATTGTCTTGATTGCTCCATATTTCTTGCTGATCTTGCTTTGTTTAAGGAGAAGCATGCCTCCAAGTGTGAGGAACTAGATGTTCTTAGGGTTGAAGTGGCTGAGCTTAAGTCTAGACCTGTTTTGCTAGGTGCTTGCACTTCTTGCCCTGTTTTGCATGCTAAGATTGATGAGATGCATGCTTACACTAGTTCACTTGAGGCTAAATTGAAGGAACCCATGCCTACATCATGCTCTACCTGTGAAATGCATGCGTTGAAAAATTTGGAACCTGCACATTATGTTGATCGTTTGTAGGATGAGAATGATGACTTGAAAAAGTTGATGGGTTGGTTGTCTGGTCATGAGCCTCAGTTGAGGATGATGATCGAGGCATTTAAGAGGCAGGATGGTGAGGGACTTGGGGCAAACAAGGTTGGTGAGGGAAGTGGAGAGAATATCCCGGAGCCACCAAAAACCCACCACAAAAATGATTTCCCCCCAAAACCTAACCATCTTAGGAACCGACTAGACACAACCCCAGCTCCACACGTGTTTCCTACACCCACAAATGATCTACAAAAGCCTATCAAGTTTGTGAGCACTTCCGGGAAAGTGTTCTTTGGGAAAGAAAGTGAGAAGTCTAGTGAGGGGAAACCGGTGGAGGAGTTGAGTGGAGAGAAACCTAGTGAGCAGCCACATCCCAAGCCTAAGCCTAAGCTTGTGAGGTTCCATTGTGGCTATTGTGGGAGAGATGGCCATAAGGAGGAGTTTTGCTTCAAGAGGACACGTGAGGAGAGAATGGCAAAGGAGTGGACTAACAAGGACAAGTACCACCCTTCCGATGGTGTACTTGAGCCTCGTGTGCAAATGCCCTGGGCCAAGGCGAATGTGAGGACAGTTCGTGCTTTGGGAGAGTGGAAGGCTATTGGAGGTGCTGCTGCCCAGGTCACACCAGTCAGATCGGTGTGGGGCACCGGTCAGACTGGTGCATGCCTGGACAGGCAGCGGTTTGGGTTTCGTGCTCATACATGTGCGAGGGTTATTTCTGGAGGTCGTGGTTCTGGTGGTTGGGCTGGAGAGTTTGCAGGTGGTCAGGTTGATAGGCGTTCTCCCCCTCGAGTTCATTACGGGGATGGGAGGAGTCGTAGCTTTGAGAAGGAGAGGAGGGACGGTCCACGGGCTCTCTTTCGTGGTTTTGGTCCTCCTCCAGGCAGAGAGGGGTGGTTCCCTCAGGGTGGTTACCGTGGTGGTGTTCGTGGAGGTAGCTTTGGTAGGAGAGATGCTTTGGTTGGTGCTAACCCCACTTTCGAGCAAATGGCTCGGCACTGGTTTTACTCTTTTGGTACTAACCCCAGTGTTGAGTCGTTTGTTCGCTCACGTGCTTGTTTTTGAATTTCAGGTGGGAGACTTGAAGAACATTTGGTTGATTGACTCCTGTTGCTCGAGGCATATGACCGGAGACAGGGGTGGTTCTCAAGTCTCGTCCCGGTGGTGACGAAGAGGTACATCACCTTTGGGGACAATGGGCGTGGGCGTGTGCTTTCAGAAGGTGAGATTAAGGTGAGTGACAAGATCACTCTGAGGCGTGTTGCTCTTGTTCAATCGCTGGGGTACAATCTGCTTTCTGTGTCCCAGTTGTTGGATGAGGGCTTTGAGGTGTTGTTTCGGCCAGGTGGTTCTCGGATTTTGGACTCTCGAGGGGACCTTGTCTGTATGGTCGTTCCCGAGGGTCAGGTGTTTCGTGCTGATTTTTCTCAGTCTTCGGGTGTGGAGCATTGTTTCTTGGCTGGTTCTTCGAGTGAGTTGTGGAAGTGGCATAGGAAGTTGGGTCACTTGAGCTTTGACCTTTTGTCGCGCTTGAGTAAACTCAATTTGGTCCGAGAATTGCCACGGTTGAGGCTTGAGAAAGAGTTAGTTTGTGCGCCGTGTAGGCATGCCAAGATGGTAGCCTCTTCTCACCCGCCTCTCACCGATGTGATGACTCAGCGTCCATGTGAGCTGCTCCATATGGACCTTGTTGGCCCAGCTCGTGTGCGATCTGCAGGTGGGAAGTGGTATGTCCTTGTTGTGGTGGACTACTATTCTCGGTATGCGTGGGTGTTCTTTCTCGAGGATAAGGGGGAGACATTTGGTTTTGTTCGAGATCTAGTCTTGAGGTTGAGGAACGAGAGGCACGGAGAGGCCATACGAGCTATCCACAGTGATAATGGCTCGGAATTCAGAAACTCTCGTTTTGAAACCTTTTGCCATGACTTGGGTCTTGAGCACCAGTTTTTGAGTCCGTATACGCCTCCCCAGAATGGTGTTGTGGAAAGGAAGAACAGGACCTTGTGCGAGATGGCTCGGACGATGCTTGATGAGCATAGGACTCCGAGGAGGTATTGGGCTGAGGCGGTGAATACCGCGTGCTATGTGTCTGTTGACGTAAAATCTGCACCCTACGCCAAGCACACAGCAAGCCGAACAAGCTAGCTTCACACGCGAGAAGATTCCAAGGCGTGCCAGTCAATTTTCCCTGAAAATTAACAAAAGACAGAGTAGTTAAATTCCAAAGCTTGGAACTTGCCGGGTGGTACCAGACAGTTCCATATTTACGGCTATAAAGCCAATTGAGATGACATATAGCTATAAGAAGCTATCTGCCAGCAAACTGGAAACCATTCGGGAGCTTTAAAGTGCAATACGTAACATAGCCGAATGGATGATGTAAGCATGACGATAGATCGATCTCTGTTTGGGTAAAGTTGAACGTGCATAAAACCATGACCGATCCTCGTGGATAAATATCAATAGATAATAAATGAAGTAAAACATGATCATAAATATGTAATAAACAAGCATGCATAGGTCTAAAGCACTAGTCTACCGCATGTCTAGATACTTTAAAACCCGTCAAGCATGATACCAAACAAATCTATCCACCGCATGATACGATTTTTGTGAAATCATGCCACCATCCATAAATAGATCTATCCACCGCATGATATAATCTAAATATGGAAAGCTAAAAGCATACAATATTTAAAGCATAACTTATAAACATGTTTCACTCGTGGAAGCATAACCGAATACGGCTGGATAGCCGAATGAGGGTCCATGAAGAAGGAACAAACATTACCAAGGAAGATAAATCTATCAGATTGGATCGAAATCTAATCCACCGGATGACTAGCTTCAAAACAACCCAAAAACCTGCATCTACCGCGTGATACTCAGTTCTTTCAAGATTTATACAAGATTTGATAAGCTTGAACCCGCAACACGTAACAACCTAGATCGATTCGTTTTCGGCTATTAGAGGACATGTGATCCACGTGCTATTAAAGCCAAGAGTACGAACTCAAATCGCATAAGGATCATCAAAGGAGACAAAGTCGATCCAAACCAATCTAGATTGGGCAAAGAAGTGTTACATGAATTTAAACATAAAGTAAAACTCAAAGCAACACGGGGTAACTTAACGAATCTATTGAATCTTGCCAAAATTCAATAGAGCCGATAACTAGCTTCAAGCTAGATCTTAGCCTACCACATGGCTCATGATCTAACAAGAAACCCTCTTGAACCAAGCTTGAATCTACCGCATAACACTAAGCATGGTAACAATACTACTTGCATCAGATCTAAATCCACCACATGATACTAGACATGATACAAGGTTGCCGGTACTTACGGAGGTCGACGGATCGATGAACCCTCTCGAAGAACTCGACGACACGACAAAGGACTCAAGGGTTTGGCGTAAAGCCGGTTTGTATTGAGAATGCTTCGAATACCATTACATATATTCAGGGTCTATATTTATACCCTGTCACAGCATGACTTCAAATGGATTTGATACCTAATTTATCTTTAAATGCGATCACCTATCCATCCATTCGTCCCTTCCGCTCGGGCCACGTCACCACGCAACCCCGCAAAATCAGCGCAACAGTTTCCTTGCCGAACAGAAGCGAATTGCCGACCGCGGAATCTTTTGCCGAATCTTTCTGAAGAAACCTTCCTTCTTTCAGACGGATTTCTCACCGAGTTGGACCCACAAAATCAGACTCCTTCCCTTACCAAATTTTGGTGTTAACATATGCCCCTTCAATTACGGGATAAAAGTGATTTTATTCCGGAATTGACTTCCAGCCACCATTGAATCTGTTCAACACCTAATCTCTCTCTTCGCAATCCGTCGGAGTCTTCGTCTAGATCCAAACCCTAGATCACCTTTTCCTCAGCTCAAATCTTCAATGGCAGGCCAAAATCAAGCTGCTCATGTAAATTTCTCCCCCATAAGCTTCATTCGGCACTTAACTTTTCGATTTTCACCTGAGATTTCTTCTCCGCCTTCTCTCAACAGGAGCTTTCCACTGAGCTTTTGATTCGCACTGAGGCCAATTCAACGTCTTATTTCCTTGGTCCTGTGGGAGTTTCTGATCCTCACGAATTCATCGCAGCCGAATCCCAAAGAATCCCCTTCAAAGCGGCTTTAACTAAGCCTTCCCTGTGGCAGGATACCTTCAAGAACTGGCCTTTGCCCCCAATTGCGGGCTGGAGGAATTGGTACAAGAGGGTCCTTGCGGACAACAGTGTTAAGACCCAAACTTGGGACACCCTCCGGATTGCTCAATGTTTGGAGCCTTCTTTGGCCGAGACCCCAAAAAACGAAGATCTTCTGATAGTCGCCTGTCATTTTTGGTCAAATGTTGTCAATGCCTTCCTTTTCGATCATGGCCCAATGTCCCCCACTCTGGCCGATGTATACATGATTACCGGCCTTGATATTTCAGGATCCGTGCACCCCTGGGACTTCAGAGGTTCCACAAGACAAACAGGAGTGAAGCCAGGGAGTGGATATAAATTTTATATCCAGAATCACATGAAAGATGGCCCCCTTGGTGAAGTTGAATATAGGGCATTCCTGAACATGTGGTTGTGCAGGTTTATCTTCTGCGGTAAAGCCAATGAGCCCACTCTGAATCATATTGTAATGGCTACACAATTGGCTGGTGGTAAACGCATTCCCCATGGAAAATACCTTCTAGGAAGTGTGTACCATATGCTTCATCAAACCATCACCCAAATGCACACTGGCCAGAAGATACTATGTGTCAACGGCCCTTGGTGGTTTGTACAGATGTGGCTGCAACTGCACATGCACCAGATCGTTGGTATTGACCTCAACAACCGGTTTTTTCCTTCATCTAGCTACCATGAAGGGGAAATTCAGGCTACTAGAGGATGCCAAACCTATGGGGAAGCTGCTTCAACTGTTTCCATCAATCAGAATATCAGCAAGCTTTTTGAGCTCTTCTTCAAAGGCTTCCCCAACCCTCTCTGGCTTCCTTACTTGGACAATGATAATTTAACCCTCCCCTGTGAATTCTCCTTTCAAGCTGGACGCCAAGATGGAAGGTTTCTGAAAATCTTCAATATCCTCATCCATCCATGCCCTCTGCCAGCTGAATTTTGTGGGGGAAGGTTAAACAACAGCACCTATGAATACTATCAGCCAAATATGGTGGCCCGATAACTTGGATGTGGCCAGATGCTCCCAAGACTATTCCTGCATGAATTCCTCAAACCCAGAGAGGTAATCAAGGAAAGTATGCAATCCAAAAGGGTCTTTGATTATGAATGCAGTCCAACCATTTATACCAGGCCTTTCACACCTACAACAGTAACTCATCCCACCTTCAACTCTTGGTGGCAAGAATTTCATGACCATATTTTCAGTGAGCCGGTGCACTCATTTTGCATAGAGCTGATGCCTGATTTTCAGCCAACTTCAGAGGTAACATGATTGTCCTTTTTCTCCAAACCAGACATTTCTTCCTCTAACCATGATCTTGATTTTTTTACCTGCAGAATACAGTGCCTGCCCCTCGAGCAAGGACAATTGCTTATAATGCAGTATGCCCAATCTCAGCCCTGGGATTTAGATCCCCAACCTTGGCTCAACTGATGGCTAGGTATGCTACAACAGACCCAATTCTCTCAGTGCCACCGCTGACAAGAGGAAAGGCCTGTCTCTGATCGCACCTCCAGCTGCCAAGAGGAAAAGAACCGTCAAGAAAGTCCTTATTGAGGTAAAATTTCCTCTCTCTTGATCACAAGATTACTCTTTACTGATAAATCTCATCTTATGTGATTTCAGACTAGAATTCAGCAGCCTTCAGCTTCAGAACATGCCAAAGATCAACACTGGCATTTACCCTTAATCTGATACTTGCAGAAGAAACATTAGTGAATCATCCTGTGGATATCCCTGTCCCTCAACATGCAAGTCCACCAAGGGCTGAGCCACCTGCTCAAGTGGAGATTTCATCCTCATCAGGTTCTCAATCACCCCCTACTCACACAGAGACATCAACCTCACCAGAGATGAACTCTCCCATCCAACCAGAGACTTCAAGTCCTCCAAAGGTTCAATCCCCTATTGTCCAGGCAGAAACCTCAACCTTAGCAGCGGTAAATCCATCTTCTCTCCAGCTAGAAACTCAGATTTACCAGAGACTGCACCAGCACCCTCTCGCACAGAAGCCTCAGCTTTGCCAAGAGCTCCTCCTTCACCAGTGGCTCAAGAAATCGCCCCTGAAACTGAACAAAACCTTGCCCCAGCTCAGGAGGTCAGGCATGAGGTAAACACCTGCACTTAACTCTGTTATCTCTTTTATTTTCCAATGAACCACCCCTGACTCGGCAATCCATAAGCACTGTTCAAATGAAAACCCTTTGCATTCGGGAGGAAAACCCTGCCGCTTGGTATTCCAATAACGCACGCCAGCCAGTCATCACTCCCAATGCACTCTCTCGGTCAATAAAATAGCCTGCTGAGATGCCCTGCAAATCGACTCGCACACTCATCCATCACTTCTCATCTCCTCCCCTGCTCCAGAAGAGAAAACCCCAAGGCCATGGACAAAGGCAAGCAGCCCAAGGAGGACAGCGTCTCAAAGAAACGCACGATTCGAGAGTGAGTTTTTCTTTAACTTGCCTTTTGCTTTCTTGTGTGATCTCGTGTTTTACCTCCTCTCTGTTTTCTTCTTTTAGCCTTGATCGGCTTCCTGAGGAAATCATTGGGACCGAAGACATGCCTGAGTACATCTCCTCTGATTCTTCCCTTGAAGCAGAGGATGCCACGCCCGAGCAGAGGGTCAACCATCAACTGCGCTGCCGCGTTCGGCACCTGGAGCACGACCTCCGGGACATCACCACTCGTTGTCAGGCCGAACGCGAGCGTTGCGTGGCTTTGGAGGCACTAGTAGGAGGTAAATATCTTCAACTTCTTCTTGACTCCGCGCTCACACCTGGATCTCTGCCTCTAACAACTACTCCTCTGTCCCAGATGTCTCTGATAGGTAACATAACCTGAAAGCGGCTTGGGACAGCTTGGTGGAGGCAGCAAACCATGGTCATCCCCACGGCTTCCAAGTTGCCGTCACGGTGGTCCTGGAACAACTGAAGAGGGAGCAGCTAAAGAAGCAAAGAAAAGATTGAATCATACTTTCGGTTCTTACGCCAGGCCTTCTGCTTTCCACCCCCTCGTAGTCCTGATCACCAGGGTTGTTAGATGTAAACCTGCAAGAAGCATTTGCAATGTAGTTTTGTGCTAAGGGCAATACATCTAAGTATTGGCCATTCCCTCCGTTTGGGGATCTTTTGTTCTGAAGGCGGCTTCGTCTTTGAACGCTGGCTATTTCTGTATCAGATGCATGTAATCCCAATGCTTGTGGTCAACGATCGATTTCAATACTAGGATAATATTTCTTCAAATACCTTCCATTTATTGCGGTGGAAAATTCCTCTCCTAGTAAAGTTTTCAACATGTAGGCATTACCGGGCACACATCTGACCACTCAAAAGGGTCCTTCCCAGTTAGGGGACCATTTGCCGAATTCGCTGTATTTGGTTCCAATCGGCAGTAAAGCTTTCCAAACCAAATCCCCTTCTGCAAATTGCTTAACTTTTACTTTCTTGATGTAATATTTGGCAACTCGCAGCTTGTTCTTCTCGATGTTTTCCAGGGCCCTAAGACGGATCATGTGCAAGTCTTCTAACTCATCCATCATGAAGCCACTGTAATCTTTGGAGCTTAAATCCTTTTGCAAAACCACCCTCCTAGAATCTGATTGTATTTCCCAAGGTAAAACTGCATGGTGTCCATAAACTAATTCGTAAGGAGATGTTTTTGTAGCTCCATGAGGGGCCATTCGGTAAGCCCATAGAGCTTCACTGAGTACCGAATGCCACCTTCTTGGCTTCTGGTCGATCTTCTTTTGTATAAGCTTGATCATGATCTTATTAGAAGCCTCTGCCTGACCATTAGCTTGGGCATAATAGGGAGAAGAATTGAACAATTTGATCCCCATGCTTTCGGCAAACTCCCTGAACTCCAAGGACACAAACTGAGCTCCTTTATCAGTTGTGATTGTTTGAGGGGTTCCAAACCGATAGATAATGTGTTCTTTAACAAACTCAACCATGTTTTCTGATGTTACCTTCTTCAGTGGAATTGCCTCAACCCATTTGGTAAAGTAATATGTTGCCAAAAGCACAAACTTATGCCCCTTGCTCGATGGTGTATTAATCTGGCGAATCAAGTCTATGCCCCAGCCCCTGAATGGCCATGGCTTGATAATGGGATTTAATGCTAATGCAGGAACTCTCTGAATATTTGCAAACCTCTGACAATCTCGACATCCCTTGTAATACTCAAAGCAATCCTCTAACATCGTCGGCCAAAAGCACCCAGCTTGCCTGATAACCCATTTCATGCGATAGGCCGATTGGTGCGCTCCACATATCCCACCATGGACCTCGCTCATCATCTTCTTTGCTTCTTCTGGACTCAGGCATCGCAGCAATACTCCATCTAATGATTTGTAAAATAGACTATCATCCAGAAGAACAAATTTTATGGCTTTGTACCTGAGTTTCCTAGAGACTTTTCGGGATGGATCCTCTAAATAATCAACGATCTCTTTTCTCCAATCATCTTCTGCAAGACCCATTCCCAGCGTACATAACTCCGTGGCAAACGCTTCTTGACTTTCTTTATAACCGGAAGCGCTTTGAGCCAACCTGTTTGCTTCTTCATTGTGTTCTCTAGGAATATGCTGCCGAATTACCAACTGAAAACTTTTCAAGATTTCTTTGCATTCTTCATAGTAACTCCTCAGCGCATCACTTTTACATTCATATTGGCCATTCAATTGCTTTATAACCAACTCTGAATCTCCATAAACCTCAACTGAAACGGCCCCGGCTTCCCTCAAATATTGAAGCCCCGAAGCAATGCCTCGTACTCAGCCTGATTGTTTGTAACAGTGGGCTGGATAGGGATAGCAAACTCAAACATCTCACCCCTGGGTGAAATTAATAGAATCCCTACTCCTCCACCTTTACCACATGATGATCCATCAAAAAACAAAGCCCAAGGAGTAATTTCAAGCAAATCAATTGATGGATCACGATGTTCAGTTATAAAATCGGCAATGATCTGACCTTTTATAGCTTTTGCCGATTCGAACTTTAACTCAAACTCAGATAAAGACAAGATTCACTTGCCAATCCTGCCGTTCAAAATTGGCATAGATAACATATGTTTTCTTACATCAAACTTGGAGTATACAACGCATTCGGCATTCAACAAGTAGTGCCGAAATTTTGTACACGAGTAGTACACACATAAGCACAACTTCTCTGCAGCCGAATACCTGGTTTCAGGATCAAGTAGTTTTCGGCTAAGGTACGCTACTACCCGCTCCTTTCCTTCGAATTCTTGAATAAGGGCCGATCCAATGGTTTGGGTATCGGCCGCCACGTACAACTTGAAAGGCTTATTCAACTGTGGAGGGACCAGCACTGGTGGTTCCTTCATGTATTGCTTGATCTCATCAAAAGCCTTTTGTTGTTCGTCACCCCACATGAACTTCTGATCCTTCTTAAGCTTCAGCAATGGAGAAAAAGGCAAAACCTTTTGCAACAGGTTTGAAATGAACCTTCTTACAAAATTGATCTTGCCGAGCAGTGATTGCAACTCCTTGAGATTGGTCGGAGGGACAACTTCATCAATAGCTTTCATGCTTTTCTTGCCAACTTCAACCCCCCCCCCTTCATGCACCAGGAATCCCAAGAACTCTCCAGCTGATACTCCAAAAGGACATTTGTTTGGATTCATCTTTAAACCATGCTTTCGGGTGCATTCCAAAGTTCTTTTCACATCCTTCAAGTGTGTATCATGATTCAAAGACTTGATCACGACATCATCTATGTAAATTTCAACAATTTTGCCGATCAACTCGTGAAAGATGTAATTCATGGCCTGCTGATAAGTCACACCAGCATTTTTCAACCCAAATGTCATGACTATCCATTCAAACAGGCCTATGTGACCAGGACACCTGAAGGCTGTCTTTGATATATCTTCTATTGTCATAAAAATCTGATTGTACCCTGCATTACCATCCATGAAACTGATAACTTTGTGTCCAGCAGCGGCATCAACCAACAAATCGGCAACAGGCATAGGGTAACCATCCATAGGAGTAACTCTGTTCAAATCCTTGAAATCTATGCAAACCCTCATCTTTCCATTCTTCTTGTAGACAGGGACAATATTAGAGATCCACTCCGCGTATCTGCATGGCCGAATGAAGTTTGCATCGAGTAATCTTTCAACTTCTTTCTTCACATCGGCCAATACTTCGTCCTTGTAGATTTTCCGGGGAGGTTGCTTGTATGGTTTAAAACCAGATTTGATTGGCAACCGATGCTCGACGATGGAACGATCCAAACCAGGCATCTCCGAATAATCCCAAGCGAAGCAATCCTTATTTCCCTTAACAGCTTAATCAATTCCTCCCTGAAATCTGACTCCAAGTTTGCGCTGATAAACGTCGGCCTTGTCTTGTCACCATTTCCAATGTCAACTTCTTCCAATTTGGCGGCTGACATGAATCCATGCCCCAACTTTCCATCGGTTCCATCAACGGGATTATCCATTAAAAATTGCTATAAGAGCCGACTGCTTGAATCGGCTGTTGATCACTGCTGAAAGGCTCAACAGGACCTTCTCCCTAGTCTTTTCCTGAGAAACAATCAATACCCTGATACTCCCAGAAAGCTGGTTCCACATTTGCGATGCTCACAGAGTCATCTACTTGGACCACCTCAATATCGTCATCTACCCATTGCATGAGCTGCTGATGCATGGTAGATGGGACGCAGCAATTGGCGTGAATCCAGTCCCGCCCAAGCAGTAGGCTGTAGGCTCCTTTGCCTTCGATGACAAAGAAGGTTGTGAGCAATGTCTTGGACCCGATCATTAGATCCACGTGGGCGCATCCCTTGGTATCTGAAGGATTTCCAGCGAAATCGTTCAGAATTATGCTCGTCGGCGTCAAGTCTCCAGGGCCCATGCCAAGCTTCCTAAAGGTGGTGTACGGCATTACTTTGACTGCAGCCCCACCATCAACAAACATCTTAGTCAATGGCTTGCCATTGACGTAACCCTTCAGGTACAGTGGCCTCATGTGTCGATTTTTGGCCGGTTTGTCGAAGGTGGCCTGTTTGGCCAACACGAGATGCGCCATCAACCCCCCAAGCTGATCATCGTCGTTGATTTCTATGGACATCTCCTCCTGCACAACCTGATTAGCAGGAGCCATGAACTCATTCGGCAAGAAGTATACCTTGCATGCCGGAGCCGGATGACCCGATCCTTCGGGCTTATCCTTTGGGCGCCAAACTTGTTTCTTCTGGATCCCCGCCTGCCTCAATTCGCGGTTCCTCAAGCGTTGAACCCTCCTTTTCTGACTCGTTCTTAGGCCAGGCGGGCACCACTGTCCTTCTTGCCAGACGTATTCATCTTCGTCTTCTTCCTGATCAGCCCATCTTAGATCAGCCTGCCTCTTCCAGGGGTGATCAATGATCTCAATTTTTTGACGCCGATCGTCACTGGGATATATCCTTCCAATTCTTTCATGGACGGATCGGCGATTGGCAGTTTCCTACCTGTACTCAAAGTATCTATCACTGCACTCAGGGCATTTTCTCAATGTGGGAAGTTTCAGGCCTTCATTCCAGCAGTGCCTGAAGAACGCGCACCCCCAATGCGCACGCTCTTGCTCGCACGTGTACTGCTCCAGTTCTCTTCTGTGAGCTTCTTCCTCAGACCTGCGCCTTTCTTCCTCATGCTTCCGCTTCTGGTAGCGCTCTTTCTCTAGCTGACGCTGCCACTTGTTGAGGAGGATGCACGTAGTTACCCTGGGCTTGGCCCTAGATGATTCCCCAACCTCGACATGGCTTTTAAGGACACGAGGGGCTTCCCTGTGGACCTGTTCCAGTGTAACTTGTCGCGCTGGATCCACTGCTCCGTCCCGTCTCGCTCTATCTGACGTCAAGACCTTAACCTTTCCCTTTTCCTCAGCCGTCACCATGTTAACAGAGAAACTTATCATATTCTAGGGAAAAGGATGACCATCCAGCTTCATCTTGTTCTCAAATTTGAGGTGCCCTTCCTGGATGGCTTTCTGGATCCTCATCCTGAAGACCCTGCAGTCGTTGATAGAGTGAGAATTCCTGTCATGGAAGCCACAATAACGTCTCTCTTTAATCCAATCGGGCCGAAGCATGGAATGCCCCTCAGGCAGCTTGATTCGGCCTTCTTTCACCAAGAACTCAAACAGTTTATCGGCTTTGGTAACGTCAAAGTCGTACGTGCCTTTAGTCTGTTTGATCCAACGCTGGTTCATGGTCAACGGCTCCTTGCCCCACATGATCTCAGCGGCAGCTATCTCCTGATCATCATCGGAATCCTCCATCTGGTCAGCCTTTTCCAGGAACTGATTGTAGATATCAGCTATATCGTGCTTCTTGTTGAACCTGGTATCCTTCTTAAACCCATAGGCTTGGTTGCTCATTAATGACAGCTTTTGAGACAACTGGCCCAGATTCTCAAATTCCATGCCAAACAATTTTTCTCGCACGGCCGGCAGCATCCCTGCGACGGCCATATCGGCCAACTGATCGTCTGGCAGATTCAACGAAAAACACATGCCCTTCATGTCCCTGAACCTTTTGAGGAACTCTAAAGGCGTCTCACTGTGCCTCTACTTCAATGTGGTGAGATCGATGAGCTTCTTTTCCGTAGTACCACTGAAGTAATGAGCGTGGAATTTTCGCTCCAGCTCCCTCCACGTGCCAACTGACTGGGGTGGTAAAGAAGTAAACCACTGGAAGGCAGACCCCGTCAATGACATGGGGAAATACCTAACCCTGAATGCCTCCTCAGATGAGGCCTCTCCAAGCTGCATCAGATAACGAGCAATGTGCTCTGTTGTGCTCGTGTCATCTTGCCCAGAAAACTTGGTAAATTCCGTGGGGGGCTTCACCCTGGGCGGCAAGATCACCCTGTAATACCACTCCGGGAAGGGAGGCGTGTAGGCTGGCCCCTGCATTTTAGGTTTGAGGCCGAATTGATTCTGCATCATGTCGGCCATCTTCTGAACCAAGATGTCGTCCTCTTGCACGCCTGCAGCTGCGCCGTACCCCGGATTTGTGTGGGCGTCAATAGCACCATAGTCCACAACTTCGTGGTAGCCTCCACCATACAAGTTCTTCTGTAATCTGTTGCTAGCTGGGGCAATCTTGTAGGTGGAGGTGAGCGGAACTCCAGCCGAACCGAACGCCATTTCCCCATATGTAGGCGGTATGGGTGCGGCTGCTGGATCGGCTGACCTGTGCTGCCTTGCGGAGGTGGCTAGACTGGCTGTCCTCCTGTGGCCTGCAGAGGAGGTTGAACTGGTTGACCTCCAGCGCCTTGCAGAGGAGGCTGGACGGCCTGGCTCCCAACGCTCTGTGGAGGAGGCTGGACTGGCTGGGCTCGCAATGGTGGCTGAGAACTGGACTCTCCAATCTCCACGGAATGTCCCTGAGGGGATACTCTACTGAACACCTGTTCCATGCCTGGGCCAAAGATGCCCACCATCATCTGCTTAAACACCCCTAGGAAAGCCCTGTGATGCCTGCTCAGCACGTCTTCCGCAGCATCTTGAAACGCTTGCATGCACTCTTCTTTCTCCTGCAGAGTTGTGGCATCAGATTCTCCTGACAGTAGGACCCTCGGCATCTCATTCTTGAGGTATGGGACGCCACTTCTATTCTTTTTGAATGACATCAAGCATTTCTGCTGAAACTGATCTGTTGCATCCTTTAGCTTTTGCAACTGCTCTGGATAGAGGTCCTCGATGGCGACGTCCATGATGTCACTGATGTCGGGCATCTTGACTTTCGGCTGTTTGTCCCACTGGGCGTGCCAAAAAGTGTGTTGACGTAAAATGTGCACCCTACGCCAAGCACACAACAAGCCGAACAAGCTAGCTTCACACGCGAGAAGATTCCAAGGCGTGCCAGTCAATTTTCCCTGAAAATTAACAAAAGACAGAGTAGTTAAATTCCGAGGCTTGGAACTTGCCGGGTGGTACCAGACTGTTCCATATTTACGGCTATAAAACCAAGTGAGATGACATATAGCTATAAGAAGCTATCTGCCAGCAAACTGGAAACCATTCGGGAGCTTTAAAGTGCAATACGTAACATAGCCGAATGGATGATGTAAGCATGACGATAGATCGATCTCTGTTTGGGTAAAGTTGAACGTGCATAAAACCATGACCGATCCTCGTGGATAAATATCTATAGATAATAAATGAAGTAAAAAATGATCATAAATATGTAATAAACAAGCATGCATAAGTCTAAAGCACTAGTCTACCGCATGTCTAGATACTTTAAAACTCGTCAAGCATGATACCAAACAAATCTATCCACCGCATGATACGATTTGTGTGAAATCACCCCTCCATCCATAAATAGATCTATCCACCGCATGATATAATCTTAATATGGAAAGCTAAAAGCATACAATATTTAAAGCATAACTTATAAACACGTTTCACTCGTGGAAGCATAACCGAATACGGCTGGACAGCCGAATCAGGGTCCATGAAGAAGGAACAAACATTACCAAGGAAGATAAATCTATCAGATTGGATCGAAATCTAATCCACCGGATGACTAGCTTCAAAACAACCCAAAAACCTGCATCTACCGCGTGATACCCAGTTCTTTCAAGATTTATACAAGATTTGATAAGCTTGAACCCGCAACATGTAACAACCTAGATCGATTCGTTTTTGGCTATTAGAGGACATGTGATCCACGTGCTATGAAAGCCAAGAGTACGAACTCGAATCGCATAAGGATCATCAAAGGAGACAAAGCCGATTCAAACCAATCTAGATTGGGCAAAGAAGTGTTACATGAATTTAAACATAAAGTAAAACTCAAAGCAACACCGGGTAACTTAATGAATCTATTGAATCTTGCCAAAATTCAATAGAGCCGATAACTAGCTTCAAGCTAGATCTTAGCCTACCGCATGGCTCATGATCTAACAAGAAACCCTCTTGAACCAATCTTGAATCTACCACATGACACTAAGCATGGTAACAAGACTACTTGCATCAGATTTAAATCCACCGCATGATACTAGACATGATACAAGGTGGCTGGTACTTACGGAGGTCGACGGATCGATGAACCCTCTCGAAGAACTCGACGACACGACAAAGGACTCAAGGGTTTGGTGTAAAGCCAGTTTGTATTGAGAATGTTTCGAATATCATTACATACATTCAGGGTCTATATTTATACCCTGTCATAGCATGACTTCGAATGGATTTGATACCTAATTTATCTCTAAATGCGATCGCCTATCCATCCATTCATCCCTTCCGCTCGGGCCACGTCACCACGCAATCCCGCAAAATCAGCGCAACAGTTTCCTTGCCGAACAGAAGCAAATTGCCGACCGCGGACTCTTTTGCCGAATCTTTCTGAAGAAACCTTCCTTCTTCCGGACGGATTTCTCACCGAGTTGGACCCACAAAATCAGACTCCTTCCCTTACCAAATTTTGGTGTTAACAGTGTCTAACAGGATCTACCTTAGAGTGCACAAGAAGAAGACATGCTATGAGTTGATGCATGGTCGCACAACCAAGGTGAGTCACTTTCATGTCTTTGGTTGCAAGTGTTTCATTCTGAAGAAAGGCAGGAAGTTGGATAAGTTTGAGGCTAGGTCTGTCGATGGTATTTTCTTTGGTTATGCATCTCACTCTAGAGCATATCGTGTGCTCAATCTTGAAACTAACCAAATCGTGGAGACTTGCGAGGTAACCTTCGACGAGACAGAGCCACGTAGTCAGCTTGTCTTTGAGTGTGCAGGTGATGATGAGCTTGGCGAGGAGATCTTTCAGGAGGAGGAGCATGAACATGGAGATGATGAAGATGGTGGTGCGGTGCCCCCGGCTGAACATGTACCCACTACTTCGACTACGGTGATGGATGCACCCTCTACTACACCTACGACGACAAATCAAGAACGAGGAGAAGCTGATGTTGAGGGGGAGGTAGCATTGAGGCGAGAACCTCCCTGGCGAGTACGAGTGGATCACCCAGCTTCAAGGATCATCGGCGACATGGATGAATGCACTACACGGTCGAGGGTTCGGAACAACTCCCATTTCGCTCATGCTGCATTTGTTGCTACTTTTGAGCCCAAAGACATTGGACACGCACTAGCGGATCACAATTGGGTTAATTCGATGCATGAGGAGTTGGAGAACTTTGAGAGGAATCAGGTGTGGGAGTTGGTTAACCCTCCCACAGGGTGTAAGACAATTGGTACAAAGTGGGTGTGGAAAAACAAAGAGGGAGAGAAAGGTGAGGTTGTGAGAAACAAGTCGAGGCTTGTTGCTCAGGGGTTCAGTCAGAAGGAGGGAATCGACTACGAGGAGACCTTTGCTCCCGTAGCCCGTTTGGAGGCGATTAGGATCCTTCTATCCTTTTCCGTGGCTAAAGGGTTCAAGTTGCACCAAATGGATGTGAAGAGTGCTTTTCTGAATGGTGTGTTGGAGGAAGAAGTGTATGTGAGGCAGCCTCCGGGGTTTGAGAGTGAGAAGTACCCCCACTGGGTGTACAAGTTGAGAAAGGCGTTGTATGGGTTGAAGCAAGCGCCTAGAGATTGGTATGGTAGGTTGAGAGGGTTCTTGTTTGAGAGAGGTTTTGAGATGGGGAAGGTCGATCAGACCTTGTTTTTGCTAAGGCAGGGCAGAGATATCCTGATTGTGCAGGTGTACGTGGATGATATTGTCTTTGGTGGCTCGTCTAACTCTCTTGTTGCAAGGTTTGCAGAGGATATGAGCAGGGAATTTGAGATGAGCATGATGGGCGAGTTGCAGTTCTTCCTCGGGCTACAAATCAAACAATCAAAGGAAGGAACATTTGTGCACCAGGCTAAGTACACCAAGGACGCTGTGGGGAAGTTCAAGATGGAGGACTCCAAGGCTATGATGACGCCGATTAGTGCGACTACGGCTCTTGATGCGGACGAGGAAGGTGAACACGTGGACCAGAAGGAGTACCGGAGCATGATCGGGTCACTTCTCTACTTGACGGAGACGAGGCCGGACATACAGTTCTCGGTGTGTCTGTGCGCTCGTTTTCAAGCGTCTCCGAGGACTTCGCATCGGCAAGCGGTGAAGCGAATTTTCAGGTACTTGCGTCACACTCCCGACTTCGGCCTTTGGTACTCCGCGTCCTCTTCTTTGGCGCTTTATGGTTTTTCATACGCGGATTTTGCCGGGTGTCGGTTGGATAGGAAATCCACTTCTGGGACTTGCCAGTTTTTGGGTTCTTCTTTGGTGTCTTGGTCTTCCCGCAAACAATCGAGTGTTGCTCAATCCACTACCGAGGCCGAGTATGTTGCCGCTGCTAGTTGTTGCTCTCAGCTCCTTTGGATTTCATAAACCATGAGTGACTTTGGTGAGGAGTATACCCATGTCCCACTTCAATGTGCTAGCCACAGTGCCATAAGCGTTGCAAAGAACCCAGTGCTCCATTCCAAAACCAAGCACATAGAAGTGAGGTATCATTTTCTGAGAGACAACGTAGAGAAAGGAAAGATAGCTTTGATCCATGTACCCACACATGACCAACTAGCCGATATTTTCACCAAACCCTTAGATCAAGCAACTTTCACTCGTTTGCGGGGGGAACTTGGTGTGTGTTTGATTTCTTGAGTTGGGTGTGTGGGAGCTCCTTTGTAGCATATGTATAGCTTTCCTTTGTGCATTTCTTGCATTTGGCATGGCATATGTAACATGATGTATAGGCATCCGTGTATCTTAGATTGCATGCTTTTTGTATCATATGCATTGGTTAGGAAAAGCTTCTCTCGTATACATTGTTCACCATGGAATGAGATATATGTCTTTGTGAGGTTGTTTGGTATGCTATGGTTAGTTTGGCTTAGCTCTTGATGATCTTGATGAATAATCCATGGTTGATGGCTATGTTTTAGAAAAATGTCACATGTATGCTCTCTCATGTGTAAATGCCTTTATATGATCTTGACATGTTTTAGTGGCTTGGCTATGCTTAATTTGTGGTTGGATAGCTAGTTTATTGATCATATGGGGCCAAAGGCTCGTTTGCCATCATGAATGTTTAGCCCTCTTGATTTATCTTGTGGAGGAGCATAAGTTCCTTTTTGTCGCAAAGATATTTCATGTACCATTTATCAATCTGAAAATGAAATGAAAAATGCTTGGAAAACATGCTCCCATGTCATACGTGCTGAATTTAATTTGCTTTGGGTGCTAAACCGTTGCATGATGCCTACCAATGAGAAGTCTCATACATAGAAGTAGGCACATGGCTCGGTGGCTTTGACATGACATGAGGTGCTTGTGGGTGTTTGTGATGGTCTTATGATTAGAATGGCTGTCCTAGCATGAAGTTTGTGTGGCTTTGCCATTTTGATATGCTTTGATCATGTTTAGGACTTTGCTCATGAGAGGCACGTTTTTCGCAAAATTGCCCAAATCCATCTTAGCTTCGTCCAATGGTTGTGAAACTTGGTGATCACGTATTTGAGATCGATACGAAGCCGTAGAGTATCTAACTTGCTCATTTGGACATGTGTAGCATTCTTTGTTGAATTTTGTCTATTTGAGAAGCTCTAGGTTACCATTTTTGCATTTTTGGCTTGATTCATGCATTGCCAACAAGGGGGAGAAGTTTGAGCTTGAAAAGGCTTGCTGGACGCATTTAGAAGGTTTTCAGGTGGTTTCGAGCCATTTCTGGGCTCTGTTGTGCACCGGTCTAACCGGTCGAGGTCACCGGTCTGACCGGTGTGAGTGCTGGTCCTGTGCACATGTTCGGCACCGGTCTGACCGGTGGTGATGACCGGTCTGACCGGTGTGAGCTGAAGTTGCTGCAGCTGCCTTGTTTTTAGCTGGTTTGCATGCATTCGTCTAGGGGGAGGTGCATTGGTTCAGGGGGAGCTTGCATGTTTGCAGGGGGAGATCTTTGTGTTTTTTCGAGCTTTGTTTCGGTGGTTTGCGCTCTTTGCTTGAGCTTTGCTTTGTCTCGGATGTGTCGAGCCGTTGCCCTTGCCTAAGGGGTCTGAGACTTGTCTTCTTCAAGTGATCTTGCTCTTTGCCATTGTTTAGCTTTCGATCGCTTGTTGGAGTTTCTTTTTGTTCGTTTCTTTTCTTTTTCTTTTCTCTCTTGTTACTTTCGCGTGGGTGTTGTCAATGCACTCATCAAGGGGGAGATTGAGGACCATGTGTGGTTCGAGGACCGGTGGATGGTCGCTTCCTTGTGTGATGAGTGATTGACAACGTTGTGTGGACTGATTCTTGGCTAAGTATTGCAGGTGCAGGTTGTGGCTTGACTGGTGTTGGTGCAGGTGAAGAACAAGCGCGAAAGGTCGTCGCCGGTGAGGCCTCCAGGTGTGGAGAAGACAAGTAGGCTTCGTTCGAGGGACCCGGTGGCCAGTGGGGTCAAGTGCGGGCCGCATGGTGGCATGAACATCAAGATGAAGTCATGGACGGGTTCTTGGTTGAGCCTCAAAACCAAGGTCGAGCCGGGACTACGTGGGAGCCGAGTCATGAGTGGAGATTGGCGGAGGCTACACCGAGTTCGCGGGGTTTCCGGTGGTTCACCAGAAAACCACTGGGTTCCTTGGTTGATCCACAAAGCCAAGACCGAAGAACCGAAGACGGTGCTGCAGCAGTGCCAGACCGGTCTGACCGGTGGGTACCGGTCTGACTGGTGGGGAGCACCGATCTGAACGGTGTGCGACGACACAGTCCGGAGACTTCAAAGCGGAGGACACGCGTCGGGATCGCATGGCTTGCGTCGAGGCTACGCAGGGTGCGGTCGCCGGGCATCCGTCCGATGGTGAAGACATGAAGACTTCCAAATCCGCTCTTGAGGGGCTTGTATCCCTAGTTATTAGGAAAGGGCATTTTATACATTCGGTTGCCTCCATATAACCCAAGAGGTGAGAGGATGGCAGCCAACTCTTGGAACCCTAGCTCATTTGTTTTCCCATTTTCCTTCCTATTTTCCTTAGGTTTTCCATAGGACTAGCAAGAGAGCTTCATGGAGAGATCTTGTTGAGAGGGATGGATGATCAGGCGGCTTGCTAGACCTTGTATGAACCTTTGTTTCATGTATAGATGATTCGGCGTGGTTCCTCAAGGATTGGATGTGTTTTCCTCGGTTGTTCTTGGTGGTGATTTTCGGAGCCCTCTCTTGGTGATTTCTTTGGGTTATTTTCGGGACCTTTCTCTTGGGGATTTGATGGGGGAAATTTGTGGGAACCCTTCTGTGACAGAACCGCTCAAATTACTTCCATATTATCGCCTAAACCCCTCCTCTGGGCCATTTAGCCATAATACAGAAGTAACTCGTCGTCTCTGCCGGGTCGTACCCGGTAAATCACTTACATCACAGGATCGACATTTGTACAACAAACTCACACGAAGGCGAGTCCAGAGGTAAACGAGTCACCACTTATTACATAACATCCTTCACAGGTTCATTAGTACAAGCCAAGTCTTTTGCATAAAGATAAACAGTTCAGAGTTCGAAACACAGCGGAATTAAATACTACACGACATAAGTAACATCACACGAGGCCATCTGTGATGCCACTAAGCACTGTCATCCTCCCACTCGTATTCCCAACCGGGTGGGAGAGAACCAGGCCACGGAGAGCCATCCTCACACAGATCATCACCTGAAAATCAGCAACAAAAGCAAGGCTGAGTATACTAATACCCAGCAAGACTTACCCGTCGGGTGATTAGGAAAATCACCAACCCTCTAGACATGCAAGGCTTTATGGATGGTGGTTTGTTTTGCTGAAAAGTAACAAAGAATATGTCCTTACTTTCAAGTTTTAGCTCATATTCTATTCTTTTAACCATTACTAGGTTATCCAACTAATTCAAGCAAAAGTTGTACAATACAAGTTAACAAGTATACAAGTTCTTTCTCAATTCCATCATTAAGGGACATAGAGTGAATGGTTAAGCAGTCTCAGATAACGGTGAGAGGCCGACGATCGATCGGTTAGTAACCTTGCAAGGTGGACCTAAACATACGGGAGAATGCATACCCCAAAAATGCCAAATAAAACCAAAGGGGTGGGGTATACACCAACCAGGCGGTTCCCAACCGTACTCAGTTCGGGATCAAGTCCACAGTCCCTGGTACGAGATTATCCAGCCACGGTATCTGACCGTCCGGATCCACCTACGCACCACTGCCTAGTATCTGGGGATCTCTCCCGGGTGTAGTGGTAGAGAGTTCCCTTCTTTGGATCGGGGAAAGTACTAGGCTTACCGGTCCCATTCCCGACAGATGCTTAGTACGTTCAAAAGCTTAACCACAGACATCCAATGACCGGAGTCAGTCCCATGCTCTTACCACATGAGCAGATAAGTTCAACAATCTTATGATTCCAACACAAGAGACCTATAGCTCGCGAGTGACGGTCATCACTCGACTTCTACCGTGGGCCTAAGCATGGCAACTAACGACCTAACAGGATAGTATTTAAACATATGAACCTAGAAGCATGCATCTAAGGTTTCAAGTCAACTCCTGAACGTAAATGCACAGAAATTTCATAAAGAAAGGAAAAGTTGCAGGAGTTTAACAAAAGTAGGTTATGCTCAGGGGCTTGCCTTCGCTGGCCAAGTCAGAAGCGAGATCCTCCGAACTTTGGTTCGGGTCTTGCTGCACTTCCACCATGTTCACGTCTCCCTTGGCTGGTTCTCCTTCAGACTCAGGCACCTGCTCGTAGTTCCCGTCAGAAAGTTCTATACGACATGCAGATGCATTAGGATTCAAGTATACAATTTTAAGTAGGTGAATTCAGTTCTGAATTTAGAGATAACACAGGGGTTCTTGTTGGTCATATTCACCTTAACAAGTTTTCAATTAACTGTTTTTCACTAGAACAATGGATGGGTGTGAAAGTTCATTCTTGTTTGATGGTGATTGTGTGCACATCTAAGTTCATTAGCCAAGTGAACTTCATTAAAGTGTTTTTGGGGCTGTTCAGATATGGTTTCACAAGTTTTAAGCTTGGACTTCAAATTGCACATGGAGACAAGTTTGATTTCCCTTTATTTGGCCCATGTTAAGCTTGTTGACGTAGGAAATTAATTCTGGCAAAATATACCTAAACTGATCATAAACATTCACCAGCATGCACACAACAGCAAGATATATATTTCTGACCAAAATTAGGAAAAACAACATTACCCAGCAATTATGACAAAATTAACAAACTTAAGCTAGTAGAAGCATGAATAAATCATAAAGCACAAGATACTCAGAATCTGAAGCTGTAACTTGGCACACAGCATGATAGGGGCATATTTAGCTCACACACCAAAAATCACATCCATAGCTGCAGTAGAAATATGGATTTGAATTTAACTCAAAATAGCAACCATAAATTAGCAGGGAATTTTACACAAGCCTAAAATTCATCCCTGATTTATGAAACACACTACTGAGCATTGCAAAGCTACAGGAGAAAGTTGAAAGGCATTTGACTAACATATAATTCTAAACAATTCATAAGTGGAGAACAGGCTGAAATCAATATAAATTCATAACTGAAGTTTCACACATGATTTCAGTGCCATTTTTCTACACAAGGTCAGGAATGCTATTATTGACAACATATCCAAAATTCACATGCAGACCATTTATACATTTCAAGTTATTTCAAATTTACTCAAACTGATCAATTCAAGTTCATTTAAAAACTGCTCTGAAATTTAAAAACTTCTTTTCTAGAAAAGTTAGGTTTCTTCACAAGGATTCCAGAACAGTTGAGTTTGCATTTTTACGATTTTCCTGTGATTTTATATCGATGTTACAAGGTTCAGCTTGTTAACCCTAAATCTATAGATGTCTTTTTGCAGACAGGCCCTCCGATCGAAAACTAAGATTGCAATCAAGTCCCTGGCGGCGGCGCAAGGCTGGCCGGCGGCGAGGGGCGGCCGGACTCCGGCGAGCAAGCGGCGAGGGGCGGCCGCAATGCGGCGAGTTGGCGGGTCGGCCGACCAATGCGCGTGCACGGGAGCGTTCCGGGGGTGCGGGTAGAGGCTAGGGTGGAGCTTGGGCTCGAGTGGAGGCGGTGGATGGCGGGGCGCACCGGCGAGCACGGCGCGGCGGCGGCGGCGGACGCGGGGGAGCGGCGCGGTTCGGCGCACGAGCAATGCGAGCGCGGGGGGAGTTGCGTGGGGCGTCGGGGGTTCCTAAGAGCGTCCATGCGGGCCGGTGGCGCGGATGGGCGGGCCTAGGCGCGCGGGCACGGCGCGTGGCCACCGTGGCGGCGACGGCGCACGGGCGCGGCTCGGCCGGCCGGCGCGCGCGCGCGCGCGCGCGCGCGGCGTGCGGCGCGCGGGGGCGTGGGCTCGGCCACTATGGCCTACGCGTGTCCCTCGCCGTGACGGCGTACGGACGGCGGGCGGATGTGGGCCGGCGCAATGCGCCGGCGCGCTGCGCCGACG
Organism: Cenchrus americanus; assembly: GCA_947561735.1. NCBI lineage: Eukaryota > Viridiplantae > Streptophyta > Magnoliopsida > Poales > Poaceae > Cenchrus > Cenchrus americanus. The sequence continues at coordinate 204,173,362 of OX387240.1, forward strand.
GGCGACGTCGCGCGCGGGGCGTGCTCTGGCGTTCCAGCCCACACTCGTTTCAATGTACTCCACTTTGACCAATTCAAACTCAAAAATTTTGAACTAAAGTTCAAAACCACCAAATACGAAAGTTGTACAACAGTTAACCCTCTTCAACTTTCGTTCAGACCGGTCGGTCTAATTCTCAACGGATTGGGAGATAATCCCCTCTAAAGTTGCAGATTTGTATGCAATGGTCAAACTGTGCAGCAGGGCTTTGACTGAGTTTTTGAGCATCTAAACCTCAGAATTTGAAATGCCAACAATGGAATGAAATGTGTTCCCAGAAAAACTAAGAAACTTTGTTGTTGGTCGATTTTGAAGTTCTATAGAAAAATTTTGAGAACGCGCAGGAAAACCAGTCCAGCCTTAAGAGCACTTGGGCTTTGACCACAGATTAGGGTGTTGACCAAGGTTCTTTGTGCAAAAGTGTGATTCCCTAAGTTAAACATGATTAGAGGCTACTTAATCCTGATTATTAAGGCCAGGTGATGTCATAAGCAAAAATAAACATCAGGGATATTACAGCCTACCCCCCTTAACAAGGATCTCGTCCCGAGATCGAAATTTAAAAGCAAGGGTTAGGGGGCAAGGTCACTTACGGTTCTAGACTTGTAGAAATCCTGGATAATGAGTGTTAAGATAGTGTTCAGTTTCCCATGTGGCTTCCTTTTCTGTATGATGACTCCACAAGACTTTGTACATGGTCACCGACTTTCTCCAAGTCTTCCTCTCCTTTGCGTCAAGAATCCGCATCGGATGTTCCACTAGTGAAAGATCTGGTTGTATCCATGTGTTGGCTTCATGGATAACTCTCAGTTCAGGTTCATGGGCGCACTTTCTCAATTGAGACACGTGGAACACGTTGTGTATAGCGGCAAACCGCTCGGGTAGGCGAATGCGATAAGCAACAGGTCCACAAATTTCAGTAATTTCATACGGGCCAATGTATCTTGGAGCTAACTTCCCCTTTACTCCAAATCTTTGTACTCCTTTTGTTGGTGAAACTCTCAAATACACTTTTTCGCCCACTTGGTATTCCCTTACAGTTTTCCCCTTGTCATGGTAACTCTTTTGTCTCATTTGTGCGGCTTTCAAGTTTTCTTTTATTACTTCGACTCTCTCCTCGGCTTCTTTAACTAAATTGGGTCCAAAGAACTTTCGCTCTCCTACTTGCGACCGCGTTTAGAGGGGTGCGGCATCTTCGCCCATAAAGAGCCTCAAAAGGTGCCATCTTCAAGCTAGCTTGATAGCTATTATTATAAAAAAATTCTGCCAAGGCTAAGCATTTGTCCCAGCTCTTGTCGAAGTGAATGATGCAGGCTCGAAGCATGTCTTCTACAATTTGGTTGACTCTCTCCGTTTGTCCATCCGTCTGAGGATGATAGGTGGAGCTACGGATTAGCTTTGTTCCCAAACTTTCGTGTAATTGTTCCCAAAAACGAGATATGAATTGCGGACCTCGATCAGAAATGATGGTCTTAGGAATCCCGTGTAGTCACACTATGCGGACAAGATATATCTCTGCATAGTCTTTGGCTGAGTAGGTGCTGTTAACGGAGATGAAGTGTGCAGTTTTGGTTAACCTATCCACCACGACCCATATAGAATCGTGATTTCTGGATGTGAGCGGCAATCCCACAATAAAATCCATGCTGATGTCATCCCACTTCCAAGAATGTATGGGCAAAGGTTGGAGAGTACCCGCTGTTTTTAAATGGCTTGCCTTGATTCTAGAACACGTGTCACACTCAGAAACATACTTTGCTATGTCGACCTTCATGTTGGACCACCAGAAATTCCCTTTCAAATCTTGGTACATTTTACTACTCCCTGGGTGGATTGAGAATTTGGAGAGATGAGCCTCATCCAAAGTTTCCTTCCGGAGGGTAGGATCTTCCGGAACAACTAGTCGCTGCCCGAACCAGATTGTACCATTGTTGTCTTGTCGAAAACATGTGTATTTCGGATCATTTTGAGACATCCTTTGTTTGATGGTTTTGATTCCCTCGTCCCTGGCTTGAGACATTACTAACTTATCCCACAAGACAGATTCTACCGAGATGGTATTCAACATGCCCTGAGAAACAATTTCCAGGCGTAATTTACTTAGCTCGCTGCACAAGGTATCCCTATAAGATTCGGTGGACAAGCAGTAGCAGTGACTCTTACGACTAAGAGCATCCGCGACTACATTGCCTTACCGGGGTGGTAGTGCACTTCAAGATCGTAGTCCTTAATCAGTTCCAACCACCTCCTTTGCCGCATATTTAAATCAGCTTGGGTAAAGATGTATTTGAGACTTTTGTGATCGGTGTAGATATTGCAACGGGTTCCCATTAAATAATGCCTCCAGATTTTCAAGGAATGAACAACCGCTGCTAACTCGAGATCGTGAGTTGGGTAATTCTTCTCGTGAGGGCGGAGTGCTCGGGAAGCATAGGCGATTACTCGGTTTTCTTGCATAAGGACACAACCCAGACCTGTGCCCGAGGCATCACAGTAAACTTCATATGGCTTGGAGTTATCAGGTTGAGCTAGCACTAGGGCAGAAGTTAGGTACTGTTTCAGAGTTTGGAAAGCATTCTCACATTTCTCGTCCCACACGAATTTGACTCCTTTCTTCAATAGTTCAGTCATAGGCTTGGCAATTCTAGAAAAATCCGGGACAAAACGATGGTAATACCCAGCCAATCCATGAAAGCTTCTAATTTGATGGACGGACTTTGGCGGTCTCCACTCCATCACTTCTTGCACTTTACTCGGATCTACTGATATACCTTCATTAGATATGGTGTGCCCTAAGAACTTGACATTGTCCAACCAGAATTCGCATTTGGAGAATTTGGCATAAAGTTTATGATCTCTCAAACGTTGAAGAACAATGCGAAGATGTTCCGCATGCTCCTCTTCGTTCATGGAATAGACCAAGATATCATCGATGAAAACCACCACGAATTTATCCAGTTCAGTCATGAATACTGAGTTCATGAGGTACATAAAGTAGGAAGGTGCATTAGTGAGACCGAAGGACATAACCAGATATTCATACAGTCCATAACGTGTGGAGAAGGCAGTCTTAGGAATATCACAAGGCCGAATCTTTATCTGATGAAAACCCGACCTAAGATCAATTTTGGAGAAGACTCTGGCTCCAGCCAGTTGATCAAACAGCACGTCAATGCGGGGAAGGGGGTACTTATTTTTGATGGTGACCGCATTGAGAGAGCGGTAGTCTACGCACAGTCTCAAGCTACCGTCTTTCTTATTGACGAAGAGAGCTGGACATCCCCAAGGAGAAGAACTCGGGCGGATAAAACCCTTGTCCAGTAACTCCTGAAGTTGGGTCTTCAGCTCTGCCAGCTCCTTGGGAGGCATACGGTAAGCTCTTTTCGAAATAGGTGCCGTACCAGGTTGTAGCTCAATCACGAACTCAATGTCCCGATCCGGTGGCTTGCCCGGCAGATCATCAGGAAAGACATCCGGGTAATCACATACCACTGGGATTTCCTCTAAGCTTGTGGCTATCGAGGCATAGGCACTGGGGTCAGCAGATCCCCTCAAAGGTAAGTAGAGAGTTGAGACACCTAAAGTAGGTGAAGCGATTTCTATCCTTCGTTCAGCAATATCCAAGAGTACTTTATGATGTGACATCCAATCCATTCCCAAAATGACATCTATTCCATCTAACCCCAAGGTTAATAGATTGGTCTGGAAGATCTTGCTACCTAGCTGCAACGGGACACTCTTGACTAGTGTGTTGGAGGATACTTTCCCTCCTGGGGTTGCGATCTTAAATTCATTCTTAACTTGAAGCACATTTAGACCCAAGTTGACTTGTGTACTTTGGTTCATAAAGCTATATGTAGCACCGGAATCAAACAAAATCTTAACAGGTTTGCCATGGATAGAGAAGGTACCCGTCATAACTGCTGCTCCCTCAGGAATTCCCACCATCGTGGTGAAGTTAAGACGACCCTGCTTGACTTGCACGGTCTGCTTCTTCTCTTTGTCCTTGTTGTTCTGGGGCTATCCCCGTCCTTGATTCTGCTACCTGGGTTGAGGACAGGCATTCATGAAATGCCCGGGCTTCCCACAATTGTAGCAACGTCTTTCATTGGGGGTGCGGGCTGGTCGGGGTGCATTGGGCCTAGCATTCTGCTGCTGAAAATTGGGGGAACGGAAATTCCCTTCCTGCTGATTTTGGGGAGGTTTTGCCACCCATCGCCCAGAACGTTGGTTCCGCTGGAAGTTTTGCTGTGGCTTCCGAACTATGCGGAACTGGCGCTTAGGCACGTTGTTAGAGTTGAACGCAGCCTTCCTTTTATTTGCATTCTGCACCCTCTTCATTGCATCTTCCTGGGATATGGCCAGGTCCAATATCTCATGATAGCTGTTGGTTTTGATGGGGTTCAGCTTTTCATAGAGCTCAGGATCGAGACCCCTGCGAAAGCGATCCATTTTCTTGGCATTTGTATCAACATAGTAGTCACCATACTGACACTGGTTGTTGAACTTCTGGGCGTACTGATATACAGAGTCAGAACCCTGCCTCAAGTTCAAGAGCTCATTTAACTTCCTCTCCACCATACCCTTAGGAATGTGGTGATTCTTGAATGCAGTTTTAAATTCAGCCCACGTGATCTCATGGCCATTTGGCTGCATCATCTTGAAATGATCCCACCATAGCAGTGCCGGACCACGGAGATACATTGCAGCAAACTTAACCTTTCTCTCCTCGGAGCATGGCGAGGTGAGAACATCCAACTTGGCTTCAATAGCACGCAGCCAAGCATCATCCTCCAATGGTTCCTCCGCTTTGTGGAAAAGCGGCGGTTTCAGCGCAGAGAACTGAGCATAGGTTGCCACTCGAGGATCTTCTTCTAACTGGTCATTGCGCCGCTGATTCATCTGCTGTTGATTTTGCAGAATCTGGCGCATCATATCAGCTTGAGCAAGGAGGAAGGTCTCCATAGGCGTCATGTTCGGTGGGGGAGGTGGTTGTGGCAGATTGCTACCACTAGCCTCACCAAACCCATGGGGATTTCCGCGTGTTGCTCCCACCATCTGAAAAATTTGGGAATGGAGGTTAGCCACATACCCATAATCTTGCCAATATGAGCATAAACAAGAAGAACATGTGTAAAGCGTTTCCTCCATGCACAAATTTCAGAAACAAGACAGCCAAGTACTCTATCGTATAAAATTCATATCTTTCTGCTCGATTATCGAACGATGCTAAACTTTGGTCAGTAGCAGCAAAATTTCATTCACTACAACTTTGGTATTCAACCAAACTCTGAATTTCGACGTTAACATGCACGAAAAATTAAAGTCCCACTGATCTGTCCAATCTGAATTTCAGACTGCAACCAGTTACAGAAAAATTCGTAACTCCAAAACCGTAGAAGCAACGAAGCTGAAATTTTACGAACATGCACACAAAGTAATTTCCAACAACTTTGTTATTCATTTCACAGCCCAGATCATGCCATAAAGAGGTTCAAACAGCCGTTACATACTGCTGCATTCAGACCGCAGCATTCACTAGCAGACTTAATTACAACATCTTAACCTAACTTTCAACAAGTCTTCACCCTAGGTTACATAGGGGTCAATGGTAGCATCAGGCTACCCAAAAGAATACTCATCCTACGTCAGCCTATCCCATTCACGGACCAAAATCAGGCCACTCGTATGAGTATGGACACTAGTCTATCAACATCTAGTAAGTATCATCACCGCCCAAGGCTGCACTAGCTGCAGGCGAACCCTCGACCATCGGGTCCAGCGGCGGAGCCTCGGTGTCGTCCACCATGGACTGAGCGTCGTCCTGGTCACCCTCCATAGCTCCCGGGGCTGGCGGGGAGCCGGCTGCTGCAACATCTGGATCAACTCGTTGGCCGCCTCCAGGTCCTGGTCCATGGCCTCAAGCTGCCCATCCATATCCATCAGTGCCTGGAGGTGCACAAACCTCTCGTCCTTCAGCTGCTCCATCTGCTCTCTCTGCTGCTCCATCTCCTCTCTCTGCTGCTCCCGCTGCTCCTGCAGTCCCACGATGGCGTGGAGACGGTCAGTGAGGATGTTGACCAACTAAGCGTCACGTGCCACCCAGTTGGCCTCGCGGGCCTCCAGCTGTCCAACCCGAAGTCGTGCCTCGGCGAGGTCCCTCTCAAGGCCCATGTAGCCAAAAGAGAGAGAGAGCGCAGGAGGTGGGTGTGCACTCCCAGCTCTCCGGCGGAGTCGAGAGCGGTAGCAGTCACTGCGGTGGAAGCAGCGCTGCGAAGAGCCTGAAGACAATACAACGCACCCTCGCGCTGAACCATCTCCTGCAGCACGTCGAGTGGGCGCATGCCGGCCAGAAGGTCGGCCATGTGCCCCATACGGTGCCTCCACGCGGGGTCCTCGGGGTCCACTGCCGGTAGCAGTCCCACCAGTGAGGTGGACACCTTGTCAGGGTGCTTTGGGCGCGAGAAGGAGTTAAGCACTCCCAAAGCAGCCACCTCCAGCGTCTCCAAAGAATCGGGACGCTCACCACGTCCGTGGTCAGGTCGGCCCACTCCAGGTGGTCAGGGTGGAGCGGCACAGACACCCGAACACGGCAGCGGGGCACTCCTAGCTGCAAGGTCTCCATCGCCTCGTACGTCGGAGGCGTCGGGTACCCAAACGAGCGGAGGGCATCCCACAAGATGCGGGCAAAACCCTCAAGGTGCAGCTCGTCAGTACGGACTGAACCGTCCGGACGAACCTCCAAAAAAGCCGTCCAGCCATCTGCATCACAAAACTCCCACTGGTTAGCGTGAGTTGAGAAATGACAGATTCTGTACAGTGCACAAAAATGCATGTAACTCAAAAACTATTGAGCCAAAAATTCCCAAATTTCACCAGATTCTTGCTGAGATACTAAGACACAAGTTTGGTATTCAAAAGCCGAGCCAAAAACGAAAGGAAAATGGCCAAAAAGCTACAAGTTCAGGTTGCTGTCACCCAAAAATTCCAGCCAACAGCACTGCACTAAACAGAGCATAACTTCAACTCCCTTTACCCAAACTTCTTGAATTTTTCACAGCAGATCCACAACAAGATTTAGAGCAACTTTTGTATTTAGCACTTTTTCTGGAAACTAGATTTTGGGGGCCTAAAATTTTTAGAACCGAACTGCTGCTAAAAGACAGCAAGAACAGCCTTATGAAGAAATCCTAACTTGAGTTTGGTCAAACCTAGTTTTATGAAATTTTTACGGTATACTCTTTGGAAGATTTAGAACCTTTTTCTTAGATGATTTCTGAAGAAAAACTTGTTATATTGATCGAGAAAATAATTCCAGACCAGCAGCTTATTCACAAGTTATTTAGTTGGATCTTACATGTCTTTTGACAGATTGTTGGTCAAGTCTTGACTTCAAGCTTTAATTGTAGGGTTGCTGTTCACTTGGGATTTTTAACATGATGCAAGCACACCTATGCATCCTCACAGACAATTTCTTGTCAACACGAAGTTAGTGCCGGTGGCAGGGCAATTAATCTCTCCCTATAATAGCTAGTCGATAGCTAGACCAAGAAGTTACCGGATCTAACGATTCGCGGTTAGCGTACCTGCAGAAAATCACAGAACATCCCGAACCTTTCATGCCAGCACTCATGAAAGCGTCCCCATACATTACCGTTCACTATAGAAACGGTATACATGCATAAAGCTTTTGCATGGACAGCATCGTAATTAAGACTCTGACGCGACGTGAGTGCCCCTTGGAATAGGCCTCACTCATCCCTCACGGACTTCCCGTGGTACCATCACGTATAAGACACGTGACGAGACTCAGACGCGACATGGAACCCATTGGAATAGGTCCCACTAGTCCCTCAGAGGACTTTCCTGTGGTACCACCACGTATAAGACACGTGATGAACTAGTATGGTTGTGCAAGAAAGTAAATTTTGACTGAAAGTAATGTGCTGGAAGTTAGTCTAGATAAACCATAGTTAACTAGCCACCAGAAAACCCAAAAAACCTCTAGGGCCTCTCGGACTAAACCATCCTTAGCGTCCCTAACGTACTTTGGAAAACACACCTTACTCTTGCAACTTTTATTCTAAAACATGTTGTTAAGGGTGTAGTAAGACCTCTGGTGTACAAATCAAGCTCAGATACCAGTTGTGACAGAACCGCTCAAATTACTTCCATATTATCGCCTAAACCCCTCCTCTGGGCCATTTAGCCATAATACAGAAGTAACTCGTCGTCTCTGTCGGGTCGTACCCGGTAAATCACTTACATCACAGGATCGACATTTGTACAACAAACTCACATGAAGGCGAGTCCAGAGGTAAACGAGTCACCACTTATTACATAACATCCTTCACAGGTTCATTATTACAAGCCAAGTCTTTTGCATAAAGATAAACAGTTCAGAGTTCGAAACATAGCGGAATTAAACACTACATGACATAAGTAACATCACACGAGGCCATCTGTGATGCCACTAAGCACTGTCATCTTCCCACTCGTATTCCCAACCGGGTGGGAGAGAACCAGGCCACGGAGAGCCATCCTCACACAGATCATCACCTGAAAATCAGCAACAAAAGCAAGGCTGAGTATACTAATACTCAGCAAGACTTACCCGTCGGGTGATTGGAAAATCACCAACCCTCTAGACATGCAAGGCTTTACAGCTGGTGGTTTGTTCTGCTGAAAAGTAACAAAGAATAGGTCCTTACTTTCAAGTTTTAGCTCCAAATTCTAGTCATATAACCATTACTAGATTAGCCAACTAATTCAATCATGAGTTGTACAATACATATTAAACAAGTATACAAATTCTTTCTCAATTCCATCATTAGGGGGACATAGAGTGAATGGTTAAGCAGTCTCAGATAACGGTGAGAGGCCGACGATCGATCGGTTAGTAACCTTGCAAGGTGGACCTAAACATACGGGAGAATGCATACCCCAAGAATGCCAAATAAAACCAAAGGGGTGGGGTATACACCAACCAGGCGGTTCCCAACCATCCTCAGTTCGGGATCAAGTCCACAGTCCCTGGTACGAGGTTATCCAGCCACGGTATCTGACCGTCCGGATCCACCTACGCACCACTGCCTAGTATCTGGGGATCTCTCCCGGGTGTAGTGGTAGAGAGTTCCCTTGCTGGATCAGGAAAGTACTAGGCTTACCGGTCCCATTCCCGACAAATGCTTAGTACGTTCAAAAGCTTAACCACAGACATCCAATGACCGGAGTCAGTCCCATGCTCTTACCACATGAGCAGATAAGTTCAACAATCTTATGATTCCAACACAAGAGACCTATAGCTCGCGAGTGACGGTCATCACTCGACTTCTACCGTGGGCCTAAGCATGGCAACTAGCGACCTAGCAGGCTAGTATTTAAACATATGAACCTAGAATCATGCATCTAAGGTTTCAAGTCAACTCCTGAACGTAAATGCACAGACATTTCATAAAGAAAGGAAAAGTTGCAGGAGTTTAACAAAAGTAGGTTATGCTCCGGGGCTTGCCTTTGCTAGCCAAGTCAGAAGCGAGATCCTCCGAACTTTGATTCGGGTCTTGCTGCACTTCCACCACGTTCACGTCTCCCTCGGCTGGTTCTCCTTCAGACTCAGGCACCAGCTCGTAGTTCCCGTCAGAAAGTTCTATACGACATGCAGATGCATTAGGATTCAAGTATACAATTTTAAGTAGGTAAATTCAGTTCTGAATTTAGAGATAACACAGGGGTTCTTGTGGTCATATTCACCTTAACAAGTTTTCAATTAACTGTTTTTCACTAGAACAATGGATGGGTGTGAAAGTTCATTCTTGTTTGATGGTGATTGTGTGCACATCTAAGTTCATTAGCCAAGTGAACTTCATTAAAGTGTTTTTGGGGCTGTTCAGATATGGTTTCACAAGTTTCAAGCTTGGACTTCAAATTGCACATGGAGACAAGTTTGATTTCCCTTTATTTGGCCCATATTAAGCTTGTTGACTTAGGAAATTAATTCTGGCAAAAATATACCTAAACTGATCATAAATTTTCACCAGCATGCACACAACAGCAAGATATATATTTCTGACCAAAATTAGGCAAAACAACATTACCCAGCAATTATGACAGAAATAACAAACTTAAGCTAGTAGAAGCATGAATAAATCATAAAGCACAAGATACTCAGAATCTGAAGCTGTAACTTGGCACACAGCATGATAGGGGCATATTTAGCTCACACACCAAAAATCACATCCATAGCTGCAGTAGAAATATGGATTTGAATTTAACTCAAAATAGCAACCATAAATTAGCAGGGCATTTTACACAAGCCTAAAATTCATCCATGATTTATGAAACTCACTACTGAGCATTGCAAAGCTACAGGAGAAAGTTGAAAGGCATTTGACTAACAGATAATTCTAAACAATTCATAAGTGGAGAACAGGCTGAAATCAATATAAATTCATAACTGAAGTTTCACACATGATTTCTGTGCCATTTTTCTACACAAGGTCAGGAATGCTATTATTGACAACATATCCAAAATTCACATGCAGATCATTTATATATTTCAGGTTATTTCAAATTTACTCAAACTGATCAATTAAAGTTCATTTAAAAACTACTCCGAAATTTAAAAACTTCATTTCTAGAAAAGTTAGGTTTCTTCACAAGGATTCCAGAACAGTTGAGTTTGCATTTTTACGATTTTCCTGTGATTTTATATCGATTTTACAAGGTTCAGCTTGTTAACCCTAAATCTATAGATGTCTTTTTGCAGACAGGCCCTCCGATCGAAAACTAAGATTGCAATCAAGTCCCTGGCGGCGGCGCAAGGCTGGCCGGCGGTGAGGGGCGGCCGGACTCCGGCGAGCAAGCGGCTAGGATGGGGTTTGGACTCACCCTCAGTCGTTTGGCGGGGTTGGCTTGGCGGAAGAAGGCTCCGGCGATGGTCGGCGGCGAGGGGTGCGGCGGACGGCCGCGCGGCCGCAATGCCGGCGAGTTGGAGGGTCGGCCGACCAATGCGCGTGCACGGGAGCGTTCCGGGGGTGCGGGTGGAGGCTAGGGTGGAGCTTGGGCTCGAGTGGAGGCGTTGGATGGCGGGGCGCACCGGCGAGCACGGCGCGGCGGCGGCGGCGGACGCGGTGGAGCGGCGCGGTTCGGCGCCCGAGCAATGCGAGCGCGGGGGGAGTTGCGTGGGGCGTCGGGGGGTGCCTAAGAGCGTGCATGCGAGGCCGGCTGGCCCGGATGGGCGGGCCCGGGCGCGCGGGCACGGTGCGTGGCCGGCTAGCCGCGCGGCGGCGGCGCACACGGCGCGGCTCGGCCGGCGGCGCGCGCGCGCGATCGCGCGGGCGTGCGGGCGCGGGGGCGTGGGCCCGGCCACTATGGCCTATGCGTGTCCCTCGCCGTGACGGCGTACGGACGGCGGGCGTATGTGGGCCGGCGTAATGTGCCGGCGCGCGCGCGGCGACGGGGCGACGTCGCGCGCAGGGCGCGCTCTGGCGTTCCAGCCCACACTCGTTTCAATGTACCCCACTTTGACCGATTCAAACTCAAAAATTTTGAATTAAAGTTCAAAACCGCCAAATACGAAAGTTGTAGAACAGTTAACCCTCTTCAACTTTCCTTGAGACTGGTCGGTCTAATTCTCAACGGATTGGGAGATAATCCCCTCCAAAGTTGCAGATTTGTATGCAATGGTCAAACTGTGCAGCAGGGCTTTGACTGAGTTTTTGAGCATCTAAACCTCGGAATTTGAAATGCCAACAATGGAATGAAATGTGTTCCCGGAAAAACTAAGAAACTTTGTTGTTGGTCGATTTTGAAGTTCTATAGGAAAATTTTGAGAACGCGCGGGAAAACCAGTCCAACCTTAAGAGCACTTGGGCTTTGACCACGGATTAGGGTGTTGACCAAGGTTCTTTGTGCAAAAGTGTGACTCCCTAAGTTAAACATGATTACATGATTAGAGGCTACTTAATCCTAATTATTAAGGCCAGGTGATGTCATAAGCAAAAATAAACATCAGGGATGTTACAGCTTCGTGGTTCTTTGGGCTGTGATTCCCCTCCCAAATCCGTGAGTAAAGGTGCTCGATTTTGGGGTTTCTTGAGTTCTTGGGTTGGAAGTGCTCTTGCGGGATTTCCTTGATTCCTCCTTTTTGGACGAGTTTTGATGGGATTAAACTTGGCTATGGACTCCTCATGAGGTGTTCCTAATATCCCCAAAGTCTTGTTCAAGTCCGTGGAGCGATTCGGGAGATCGAGGTTTGGATTTGGGGGAGTTGACCCGCGGGTGCTTTTTCATCCCGAGCCGCCGGAGCTACACCGGTCTGACCGGTGCTCTTGACCGGTCTGACCGGTGCAACCCTCGGTGGGATTTTGCTCGGGTGAACGTCTTGGTGTGTTCGCTGTTGTCCCGTGGTGCTGCTATTTTGAGTTTGGGTCAGTTTGGTGGTCGGTTGGCATGTTTCGTGCCTTGGGGGCTTTCAGGCTGTGATCGGTCTGACCGGTGTGTCTCACCGGTCTGACCGTTGTAGAGCCACTTAGTGAAAGTTGCTCAGTTTCACCAGAAGGGACCGGTCTGACCGGTGGTGCTCACCGGTCTGACCGGTGTGGGTTTGTTGACTCGAGGTTTGGTGTTCCGCTGCGTTCTCGGGTCGGAAGGTTGTGTGTTGGTTCCTAGGTCCAGTGGCACTCCCGTGGCTACGTGGGCTTGGCCAACTTAGGTAGTGAGTCGGAGACGTGTGTTGGAAGCCTTGTTCATCTTGTTGGAGTTTCTATCTCCTTCGAGAAGAATTTTTATCGGCTCCCATTCACTCCCCCCTCTCTGGTTTGCCGTATCGGCCCTTCAGTGGGGTCAAGTGCGGGCCGCTTGGTGGCATGAACAACAAGATGAAGTCATGGACGGTTTCTTGGTAGAGCCTCAAAACCAAGGTCGAGCCGGGACTACGTGGGAGCCGAGTCATGAGTGGAGATTGGCGGAGGCTACACCTAGTTCGCGGGGTTTGCAGTGGTTCACCAGAAAACCACTGGGTTACTCGACGAGGAGGTGCGGCCACCCAGGCCGGTTCAACCGCCCAGGAGGGGCGGTCAGACCGCTTGGGGCCGGTCAGATCTACCGGGCCGGTCTAACCGCCCAGGGGGGGCGGTCTGACCGCCCTGGCCGCCGGGGTCGCAAGGCTTGCGTCGAGGCTAAGCAGGTTGCGGTCGCCGGGCATCCGTCTGATGAAGATATTCCGAAGATTTCCAAATCTGCCCTTGAGGGGCATGTATCCTTAGTTATTAGTGAAGGGTAGTTTAGTCTTTTGGGTGCCTCCATATATACTCATTGAATGGGTGGATAGCAGCCAACTCTTGGAACCCTAGCTCATTTGTTTTTCCATTTTCGTTCTCCATTTTCCCTAGTTTTTCCTAGGACTAGCTTAAGAGCTTCATGTGAGATCTAGAGAGAGGGATGGATGTTTGGGTGGCAAGCTAGACCTTGTACGAACCTTTCATGGTATGTATAGATGGTTCGGCGTTGTTCCTGAAGGTGGTTTTCCCGTCTCTTTTGTGGTGATTTCCGGAGCTCTTTGTTGGCGGTGTTTTGAGAATGATTTCTTGGGGGTTTTGGTGGGTGTCACGTATGAGGTTCTTGTGCCTCTTTGGCTGGTGACTTTGGCCCCAAATCTCTCTTGAATTGGACTCGATTTGGTGGTTTTTCGAGTTGGTCGAGTTCTTGACCTAGAGAAGCGATTTCTTCGATTCCTCTTGATTGTGAGCGTTTCGGGTCGATTCCTTTGAGGTAGAGGTTGCCCAGGAGGTAACCCAGCTAATCCCGAAGTTTCGCTGCAATCCGTGGAGTGATTCAGGGGATCGGGCGTGAGGAAGTTAGGGTTTGACTCGCAGGTTCGTTTTCTGGAGAAGGCGGTCTAACCGCCTGGAGGGGGCGGTCTAACCACCCTAGGTGTTTCCAGGTCGAAGTTTTGTTTCGCCGGATTTTCCTCTATGAGTTTGTTCGCATTGATTAGAGGAGCGTCTGGGTGAAATTTCGGGTCGTTCTCGTGCCATTTGCTAGGTGTTCTTGGTTGGTGTTCGTTGCTGGGTACAGGAGGTTAGACCGCCCCTGGTAGCCAGTCTAAACGCCCCTAGGCCCCTGGGTGGAGTTTTGTTTTTCGCCAAGATTTTCTGGTAGCTAGCATGGCCTTGACCAGAGATCTTTGTTGGTGAAACCGTGGTGCGTTTTGGTGCTCGGAAGAGGTGTTTCGGAGGATTTCTTGGTTACCAGGTGGAGGCGGTCTAACCGCCCCCTATACCCGGTCTAACCGCCCACCTCTGGTTAGCCGGCTTTCGAGTTGCTTCCGCTGTCGTTGGTGCGTGTGTGTTGTGGTTGCTGGTAGAGTTTGTTCCTAGCACCAGTAGCACTCCAGTGGCTACGTGGTTTTGGCAAACGGAAGGTAGAAGTGCGGAGCGTGTGATTTCGGGGGTCCGACCGAGCTAGTTCGTCTTGTCGGAGTTTCAACCTCCCTCGGGAAGAATTTTTATCGTCTCCCATTCACTCCCCCCCTCTCTGGTCGCTTTATCGGCCCTTCAAGTGGTATCAGAGCCGGTTCGGGCCTTTATTGACTCTAACCAGTCTAAGATCCAAGGATGGCGTACCAGGAACGGGGTTTGGGTCCTCCACACTTCGATGGCAAGAACTACCAAATGTGGAGTAAGCGGATGGGTGTGTTCCTCTGCGGAAAGGGTCAGATCCTTTGGGATGTCAAAGTGGACATAGGCTATGTCCGGCCGATGGACTTCCTCGCTCTAGGATCGAGGGACAGATTCGACGCCAACAATAAGGCGGTCGACTACTTGTTTCGTGCTTTGTGTCAGCCTGAGTTCGATCGGGTGCACACCGAGCACTTGGCTTGTAGGATTTGGACGGTGCTGAAGGAGGCTCATGTTGGGAATGCCCAGGTTCAAGCATGGATGTATGCGACCTACCAGAGAGAGTACGAGAACTTCACTCATCTCCCCAGTGAGTCCATCGATGCCTTGTTTCAGAGGTTCACCGTGGTTGTGAACAACATGAGGGCCAATGTGGACGTGCTCCCGTACGATGATCATGATAGAGCAGTCAAGCTCTTACACTCTTTGGATCGTACGATTTGGGGCGGAAAGTTCGAGGCCATTGTGGAGTCGGAGAAGTATGACACTCTGACGGTGAACGAGCTGTTCTCGAAGCTCAAGTCGGCTGAGGTGGATAGGGGCATGACTGCCAAGCTCGAGGGACCGTTTGATTCCCATAGTCTTGCCCTCGTTGGTGGCTCGAAAGGAAAGGCTAACACTAACCCATCCATCAGGATGTTCTCTTTTTCCTCTTTCATGTCTATGCCAGATGAGGAGTTCGACGAGCTTGGAGAGGACGAGTTGGCGCTCTTGACGAGGCGGTTTGAGAGGCTGCACGAGAACCGAGTGAACATGAGGAGGAATACGAGGACATGCTTCCAGTGCGGCAAGCCAGGACACTTTGTCGCCGACTGCCCGGAGAAGGTCGAGAACAAGGACGGCTACAAGCACAAGCCGAGGAACGATGGCAAGTACTGGTTGAGGCGCGACCACAAGAGCAAGCACAAGAACAAGTACAAGGACGAGCGACGATCGAGGAAGAAGGAGAGCCGAGGCAAGGCCCAAGCGATGGTTGGAGCGAGCGACGTTGACTCCAGTTCCACGTACTCCACCTTGAGCTCGAGCAGCAGTGAAGATGAAGGTGATCGTCGCAAGAATAAGAAGTCGTCCAAGAACCTGAGCGGGCTGAGCTGCTTCGCGAGAGATGGCTTCTGCACCATGGCGCTGAGCTCCGGCAACAAGAAGAGCACACATAGCGACTCGGACTCTGAGTCCGACGACGAGGTGCGTGATGAACTTCCCTTCTTGCGCCAGGAGAATGAGAGGCTTGGCTCTTTACTTGATAACCGTGATGACATTCTTAGAGAGGCCAAGAAAATGAGAAAAGAGCTTAGGGCTTCACTCGAGGATGCTAGGACCAGAGTGGCTGAGCTAGAGACATAGGTGCTTGATAGCAAGCTTGAGATTGATTCCCTTAAGGCTAGCCCTATTGTTTCGGATGAGGTTGATTGTGCTGATTGCTCCATATTTCTTGCTGATCATGCTTTGTTTAAGGAGAAGCATGCCTCCAAGTGTGAGGAACTAGATGTGCTTAGGGTTGAAGTGGCTGAGCTTAAGTCTAGATCTGCTTTGCTAGGTGCTTGCACTTCTTGCCCTGTTTTGGATGCTAAGATTGATGAGATGCATGCTTACACTAGTTCTCTTGAGGCTAAATTGAAGGAACCCATGCCTACATCATGCTCTACCTGTGAAATGCATGCTTTGAAAAAATTTGGAACTTGCACATTATGTTGATCGTTTGCAGGATGAGAATGATGACTTGAGAAAGTTGATGGGTTGGTTGTCTGGTAATGAGCCTCAGTTGAGGATGATGATCGAGGCATTTAAGAGGCAAGATGGTGAGGGACTTGGGGCAAACAAGGTTGGTGAGGGAAGTGGAGAGAATATCCTAGATCCACCAAAAACCCACCACAAAAATGATTTCCCTCCAAAACCCAACCATCTTAGGAACCGACTAGACACAACCCCATCTTCACCCATATTTCCTACACCCACAAATGAACTCCAAAAGCCTATCTAGTTTGTGAGCACTTCAGGGAAAGTGTTCTTTGGGAAAGTGAGTGAGAAGGCTAGTGAGGAGAAATCTGTGGAGGAGTTGAGTGGAGAGAAACCAAGTGAGCAGCCCCAATCCAAGCCTAAGCCTAAGCTTGTGAGGTTCCGTTGTGACTATTGTGGGAAAGAAGGTCACAAGGATGAGTTTTGCTTCAAGAGGAAGCGAGAAGAGAGGATGGCTAAGGAGTGGGCGAACAAGGATAGGTACAACCCTTCCCATGGTGTACTTAAGCCTCGTATGCCACTGCCCAGGGGTAAAGCTGTGGTGAGAAGTGTTCCGGCATGGGGAGATGCGAGTTCCCCCGGCCGAGGAGCGATTCGGAGGGGGCGATCGACCGGCCCGGCTAGGCGGTCGGGACCGGACCACCCCGAGGGGGGCGGTTAGGCGGCTCGGCTAGGCGGTTTAACCGCCCCCGCAACCGCGCGAGTGGTTTTCGAGGTGGTGAGTCGAGAAGTTTCAGGTCTGGAGGTGAAGTGGCTGGTGGTTGGTCTTGAGAGACAACAGGTGGTCAGTTTGCTAGGCATTCTCCCCGTCGAGTTCACTATGTGGATGGGAGGAGTCGTAGCTTTGAGAAGGAGAGGAGGGACGGTCCACGGGTTGTCTTCTGTGGTTTTGGTCCTCCTCAAGGCAGCGAGGGGTGGTTTCCTCAAAGTGGTTACCGAGGTGGTGTTCGTGGTGGTAGTTATGGTAGGAAAGATGGTTTGATGTGTGCTAACCCCACTTTCGAGCAAATGGCTCGGCACTGGTTTTACTCTTTTGGTACTAACCCAGTGTTGAGTCATTTGTTCGCTCACGTGCTCATTTTTGAATTTCAGGTGGGAGACTTGAAGAACATTTGGTTGATTGACTCTGGTTGCTCGAGGCATATGATCGGAGAAAGGGGGTGGTTCTCAAGTCTCGTCCCGGTGGTGACGAAGAGGTACATCACTTTTGGGGACAATGGGCGTGGGCGTGTGCTTTCAGAAGGTGAGATCAAAGTGAGTGACAAGATCACTCTGAGGCGTGTTGCTCTTGTTCAATCGCTGGGGTACAATTTGCTTTCTGTGTCCCAGTTGTTGGATGAGGGCTTTGAGGTGTTGTTTCGGCCAGGTGGTTCTCGAATTTTGGACTCTCGAGGGGACCTTGTCTGTATGGTCGTTCCCGAGGGTCAAGTGTTTCGTGCTGATTTTTCTCAGTCTTCGGGTGTGGAGCGTTGTTTCTTGGCTGGTTCTTCGAGTGAGTTGTGGAAGTGGCATAGGAAGTTGGGTCACTTGAGCTTTGACCTTTTGTCCCGCTTGAGTAAACTCAATTTGGTCCGAGGATTGCCACGGTTGAGGCTTGAGAAAGAGTTGGTTTGTGCGCCGTGTAGGCATGCCAAGATGGTAGCCTCTTCTCACCCGCCTCTCACCGATGTGATGACTGAGCGTCCATGCGAGCTGCTCCATATGAACCTTGTTGGCCCAGCTCGTGTGCCATCTGCGGGTGGGAATTGGTATGTCCTTGTTGTGGTGGACGACTACTCTCGGAATGCATGTGTGTTCTTTCTCAAGGATAAGGGGGAGACGTTTGGTTTTGTTCGAGATCTAGTCTTGAGGTTGAGGAACGAGAGGCACGGAGATGCCATACGAGCTATCCGCAGTGATAAAGGCTCGGAATTCAGAAACTCTCGTTTTGAAACCTTTTGCAATGACTTGGGTCTTGAGCACCAGTTTTCGCGTCCGTATACGCCTCCCTAGAATGGTGTTGTGGAAAGGAAGAATAGGACCTTGTGCGAGATGGCTCGGACGATGCTTGATGAGCATAGGACTCCGAGGAGGTATTGGGCTGAGGTGGTGAATACCGCGTGCCATGTGTCAAACAGGATCTACCTCAGAGTGCACAAGAAGAAGACATGCTATGAGTTGATGCATGGTCGCACACCCAAGGTGAGTCACTTCCATGTCTTTGGTTGCAAGTGTTTCATTCTGAAGAAAGGCAGGAAGTTGGATAAGTTTGAGGCTAGGTCTGTCGATGGTATTTTCTTTGGTTATGCATCTCACTCTAGAGCATATCGTGTGCTCAATCTTGAAACTAACCAAATCGTGGAGACTTGCGAGGTAACCTTCGACGAGACAGAGCCACGTAGTCAGCTTGTCTTTGAGTGTGCAGGTGATGATGAGCTTGGTGAGGAGATCTTTCAGGAGGAGGAGCATGAACATGGAGACGATGAAGATGGTGGTGCAGTGCCCCCAGCTGAACATGTACCCACTACTTCGACTACGATGATGGACGGACCCTCTACTACACCTACGACGACAAATCAAGGACGAGGAAATGCTGATGTTGAGGGGGAGGTAGCATCGAGGCGAGAATCTCCCTGACGAGTACAAGTGGATCACCCAGCTTCGAGGATCATCGGCGACATGAATGAACGCACTACACGGTCGAGGGTTCGGAACAATTCTCATTTCGCTCATGCTGCGTTTGTTGCTACTTTTGAGCCCAAAGACATTGGACACGCGCTATCTAATCACAATTGGGTTAATTCGATGCATGAGGAGTTGGAGAACTTTGAGAGGAATCAGGTATGGGAGTTGGTGGACCCTCCCCCAGGGTGTAAGTCGATTGGTACAAAGTGGGTGTGGAAGAACAAAGAGGGAGAGAAAGGTGAGGTTGTGAGGAACAAGTCTAGGCTTGTTGCTCAAGGGTTCAGTCAGATAGAGGGGATCGACTACGAGGAGACCTTTGCTCCCGTAGCCCGTTTGGAGGCGATTAGGATCCTTCTAGCCTTTTCCGTGGCTAAAGGGTTCAAGTTGCACCAAATGGATGTGAAGAGTGCTTTTCTGAATGGTGTGTTGGAGGAAGAAGTGTATGTGAGGCAACCTCCGGGGTTTGAGAGTGAGAAGTACCTCCACCGGGTGTACAAGTTGAGGAAGGCGCTGTATGGGTTGAAGCAGGCGCCTAGAGCTTGGTATGGTAGGTTCAGGGGGTTCTTATTTGAGAGAGGTTTTGAGATGGGGAAGGTCGATCAGACCGTGTTCTTGCTGAGGCAGGGTAGAGATATCCTGATTGTGCAGGTGTATGTGGATGATATTGTCTTTGGTGGCTTGTCTAACTCTCTTGTTGCAAGGTTTGCAGAGGATATGAGCAGGGAATTTGAGATGAGCATGATGGGTGAGTTGCAGTTCTTCCTCGGGCTACAAATCAAACAATCAAAGGAAGGAACATTTGTGCACCAGGCGAAGTACACCAAGGACATTGTGCGGAAGTTCAAGATGGAGGACTCCAAGGCTATGACGACGCCGATGAGTACGACTACAGCTCTTGATGCGGACGAGGAAGGTGAACATGTGGACCAGAAGGAGTACCGGAGCATGATCGGGTCACTCCTCTACTTGACGGCGATGAGGCCGGACATACAGTTCTCGGTGTGTCTGTGCGCTCGTTTTCAAGCGTCTCAGAGGACTTCGCATCGGCAAGCGGTGAAGCGAATTTTCAGGTACTTGCGTCACACTCCCGACTTCAGCCTTTGGTACTCCGCGTCCTCTTCTTTGGTGCTTCATGGTTTTTCAGACGAGGATTTTGCCGGGTGTCGGTTGGATAGGAAGTCCACTTCTGGGACCTGCCAGTTTTTGGGTTCCTCTTTGGTGTCTTGGTCTTCCCGCAAACAATCGAGTGTTGCTCAATCCACTACCGAGGGAGAGTATGTTGCCGCTGCTAGTTGTTGCTCTCAGCTCCTTTGGATTTCATACACCATGAGTGACTTTGGTGAGGAGTATACCCATGTCCCACTTCAATGTGATAGCACCAGTGCCATAAGTGTTGCAAAGAACCCAGTGCTCCATTCCAAAACCAAGCACATAGAAGTGAGGTATCATTTTCTCGAGAGACAACGTAGAGAAAGAAAAGATAGCTTTAATCCATGTACCCACACATGACCAACTAGCCGATATTTTCACCAAACCCCTAGATCAAGCAACTTTCACTCGTTTGCGGGGGGAACTTGGTGTGTGTTTGATTTCTTGAGTTGGGTGTGTGGGAGCTCCTTTGTAGCATATGTATAGTTTCCTTTGTGCATTTCTTGCATTTGGCATGAAGGATCAAATGGCGACTAGAGAGGGGGGGGAGTGAATAGGAGCCGGTAAAAATTCTTCCCAAAGAACCCGGCCTATGTCCTACTCAAATCCCGGTCACACACAAGCGATGGATCGAATCACGCACCAATCGCCAAGACCACGAGGTTATGCATCAACCTCTAGCCTTAGGAACGATTCCTAGAAGCACACGCGGAAGCACTAGAAAGGGAGGGAAGGAATCGAAACAAACAAAGACCGCACGAGCTCCCGGCGGACCGTCCGGCCCGGCAAGCGGACCGTCCGCGATGGACCGCGCGGATCGTCCGACCTGCTCTCGCGGACCGTCCGCGCCGACGCCGCGGACCGTCCGCCCTTCCCGCGGACCGTCCGTTAAATCACACGAACGAACCAAAGCCACACACGACCCACGGACCGTCCGCGGGGAGCACGCGGACCGTCCGCCAAGCACCCGCGGACCGTCCGCCCGACACCGCGGACCGTCCGAAACTCCGTCCAACCAAAAACCAAAATCGCGACGGATCGAAACGAAGGACGAGCAAGAACGCGAAGAACACGGGACGAACACGACCCGACCGTCCGCGACCCCCCTGCGGACTGTCCGCCAGGTGCGAACAGAGCAGAAACAGCCCGACCCCGAAAGTCAACTCCCCCAAATCATCATCGGATTTCCCAAACAGTTGAAGCTATGGAGACAAGGGTTTGGGGACTTGAAAAGCGTCACACAAGGATGCTATAGCCCAAAAATCTTGCCTCCTAACTCCCTAAATCACCGGGAATCACGAATCCTTTGAGTACCACCAAAAGCTAGAGCACCGAACGAAAACTCACGAATCGAAGTGGTTTCCAGGCGTTTGAGGGCACAAGATCAAGCACAAAGATGCACAAGACATCTATCCATGTTTCCCTCAAAGAAATCCGGGGAGAAACCCACTCAAATCCGCGGAATCACACCGGAAACAAAGGCACGAAAACAAGCACAAAAAGCCACGAAAAACAACCCCGAATCTTCTATACAAACCAGGAAAGATTCACAAGATCTAGCATGCCGCCCTAGCATCCATCCCTCTCAACAAATCTCTCATGAATCTCTCATGCTAGCCTAGAGAAAAATGGAAGAAAAATAGCTACGAAAATGAGAAAGAGGAGGGGGAAATGAAACCCTAAGTCCCGGAGAGAGAGAGCCATCAACACACACTCATGGCTTATATATCAGGTCCCGCCGGAGTGGTAAATGACTCGACTACCCCTAACTACACTACTGGCGATACAACCCACGTAGGGGCAATTTGGTAATGTTTGTGGGTCTTGCCATCGGACGGCCACGCCTTTGCCGCACCTCGCGTCCTCCCGACGCAAGCCATGCGATCCCCCCGCGTGTCCTCCGCCTCGAAGCTTCCCGACACGCCCGGATCCCGTCTCCGTCGTGTTGGGCCCTCGGACTTGGTTTTGAGGCCCAAACCAAGAAACCGTCCGCCGATGGTTTTGTGGGCAAACCACCAAACCCCGCGTGCCCGGTCCGGCCTCCCGCCAAACCACTTGACTTGACCGCCACCGTGCACCGCTCACTTGTCCATGACTTCGTCTTGCTTGTGTCGCCACCATGTGGCCCGCACCCGGGCCCCGCCGTCCACCGGGTCCCTCGAACCGAGCCTACTTGTCTCTCCATCTCCCGGAGGCCCCTCAAGGCTGAAGACCTTTCGCGCCCGTTCTTCACCTGCAACAACACGAACTAGGACGCAGCCTACACCTGCGCACTAAGCCAAGAGTCAGTCCAACACCCGTTGTCAATCACTCATCACTGAGGAGCGGTCATCCACCGACCACTGGGACGCTCCTGGTCCTCATGGCATGGCATATATAACATGATGTATAGGCATCCTTGTATCTTAGATTGCATGCATTTTGTATCATATGCATTGGATAGGAAAAGCTTCTCCTATATACATTGTTCACCATGGGTTGCTATATATGTTTTTGTGAGCTTGTTTGGTATGCTATGGTTAGTTTGGCTTAGCTCTTGATGATCTTGATGAATGATCCATGGTTGATGGCTATATTTTTGAAAAATGTCACATATATGCTCTCTCATGTGTAAATGCCTTTATAAGATCTTGACATGTTTTAGTGTCTTTGCTATGCTTAATTTGTGGTTGGATAGCTAGTTTATTGATCATATGGGGCCAAAGGCTCATTTGCCATCATGAATGTTTAGCCCTCTTCCTTCATCTTGTGGAGGGGCATAAGTTCCTTTTTGTCGCAAAGACATTTCATGTACCATTCATAAATCTGAAAATGAAATAAAAATGCTTGGAAAATATGCTCCCATGTCATATGTGCTAAAATTAATTTGCTTTGAGTGCTAAACCGTTGCATGATGCCTACCAATGAGAAGTCTCATACATAGAAGTAGGCACATGGCTCATTGGCTTTGACATGACATGAGGTGCTTGTGGGTGTTTATGATGGTCTTATGATTAGAATGGTTGTCCTAGCATGAAGTTTGAGTGGCTTTGCCATTTTGATATGTTTTGCTCATGTTTAGGTATTTGCTTATGAGAGAGTAACTTTTCGCAAAATTACTCAAATCCTTTTTAGCCTTGTCCAATGGTTGTGAAACTTGGTGATCATGTAGTTAAGGTCATTACGAACCTGTAGAGTATCTAACTTGCTCATTTGGACTTGTGTAGCTCCTTGTGATGAATTTTGTGTATTTGAGAAGCTATATGTTTTAAAGTTTCGCATTTTGCCTTGATTCATGCATTGTCAACAAGAGGGAGAAGTTTGTGCATGCTTTGGGCACCTGGGAGTGTTTGGAAGGTGTTCCAATTGGTTCGGGAAAATTTTGAGTAGTTTGGTGCAGGGCTGGTCACATGGGGCGGTCTAACCGCCCCTCAGGCGGTCTAACCTCCCTGTACAGGCGGTCTAACCACCCTGGGCAGAGTGAGCAGTTCATTGCTCTTTGTTGCATTCTCGTGTTGCATTGCTGCATTTGTTCAGGGGGAGTGTGCTTTGGTTCAGGGGGAGCTTGCATATGTGCAGGGGGAGCTCTTTGTGGTGTTCGAGCTTTGGTTCGGTGGTTTGTGCTCTTTGCTTGAGCATGGTTTTGTCTCAGATGTGTCGAGCCGTTGCCCTTGCCTAAGGGGTTCGAGACGTGTCTTCTTCAAGTGATCTTGCTCTTTGCCTTTCTTTGGCTTTCGATCGCTTGTTGAGGTTTCTTTTTATTGGCTTCTTTTCTTTTTCCTTTTTCTCTTGTGTTACTTCATGTGGGTGTTGTCAATGCACTCATCAAGGGGGAGAGTGAGGACCATGTGTGGTTCGAGGACCGGTGGATGGTCGCTTCCTTGTGTGATGAGTGATTGACAATGTTGAGTGGACTGATTCTTGGCTAAGTATTGCAGGTGCAGGTTGCGGCTTGACTCGTGTTGGTGCAGGTGAAGAACAAGCATGAAAGGTCGTCGCCGGTGAGGCCTCCAGGTGTGGAGAAGACAAGTAGGCTTCGTTTTAGGGACCCGGTGGCCAGTGGGGTCAAGTGCGGGCCGCATGGTGGCATGAACAGCAAGATGAAGTTGTGGACAGTTTCTTGGTAGAGCCTCAACACCAAGGTCGAGCCGGGACTACGTGGGAGCCGAGTCATGAGTGGAGATTGGCGGAGGCTACACCGAGTTCGCGGGGTTTGCAGTGGTTCACCAGAAAACCACTTGGTTACTCGGTTGAGCCACAAAACCGAGGCCGAAGACTCGACGAGGAGGTGCGGCCACCCAGGCCGGTTCAACCGCCCAGAGGGGGCGGTCGGACCGCCCGGGGCCGGTCGGATCTACCGGCCGATCTAACCGCCCGTGGGGGCGGTCCGACCGCCCGGCCGCCGGCGCCGAGATGCTTCGAAGCGGAGGACACGCGTCGGGATCGCAAGGCTTGCGTCGAGGCTAAGCAGGCTGCGGTCACCGGGCATCCGTCCGATGAAGATATTCCGAAGATTTCCAAATCTGCCCTTGAGGGGCATGTATCCCTAGTTATTAGTGAAGGGTAGTTTAGTCTTTTGGGTGCCTCCATATATACTCATTGAATGGGTGGATGGCAGCCAACTCTTGGAACCCTAGCTCATTTGTTTTTTCCATTTTCATTCTCTATTTTCCGTAGTTTTTCCTAGGACTAGCTTGAGAGCTTCATGTGAGATCTAGAGAGAGGGATGGATGTTTGGGTGGCAAGCTAGACCTTGTACGAACCTTTCATGGTATGTATAGATGGTTCGGCGTTGTTCCTGAAGGTGGTTTTCCCGTCTCTTTTGAGGTGATTTTCGGAGCTCTTTGTTGGCGGTGTTTTGTGAACGATTTCTTGGGGTTTTTGGTGGGTGTCACGTATGTGGTTCTTGTGCCTCTTTGGCTGGTGACTTTGCCCCCAAATCTCTCTTGAATCGGACTCGATTTGGTGGTTTTTCGAGTTGGGCGAGTTCTTGACCTAGAGAAGCGATTTCTTCGATTCCTCTTGATTGTGAGTGTTTCGGGTCGATTCCTTTGAGGTAGAGGTTGCCCAGGAGGTAACCCAGCTAATCCCGAAGTTTCGCTGCAATCCGTGGAGTGATTCGGGAGATCGGGCGCGAGGAAGTTAGGGTTTGACCCGCGGGTTCGTTTTCTGGAGAAGGCGGTCTAACCGCCTGGAGGGGGCGGTCTAACCGCCCTGGGTATTTCCAGGTCGAAGTTTTGTTTCACCGGATTTTCCTTTGTGAGTTTGTTCGCCTTGATCAGAGGAGCGTCTGGGTGAAATTTCGGGTCTTTCTCGTGCCGTTTGCTAGGTGTTCTTGGTTGGTGTTCGTTGCTGGGTACAGGAGGTTAGACCGCCCCAGGTAGCCGGTCTAAACGCCCCTAGGCCCCTGGGTGGAGTTTTGTTTTTTGCCAAGATTTTCTGGTAGCTAGCATGGCCTTGAACGGAGATCTTTGTTGGTGAAACCGTGGTGCGTTTTGGTGCTCGGAAGAGGTGTTTCGGAAGATTTCTTAGTTACCAGGTGGAGGCGGTCTAACCGCCCCCTATACCCGGTCTAACTGCCCCCTCTGGTTAGCCGGCTTTCGAGTTGGTTCCGCTGTCATTGGTGCGTGTGTGTTGTGGTTGCTGGTAGAGTTTGTTCCTAGGACCAGTAGCACTCCAGTGGCTACGTGGTTTTGGCAAACGGAAGGTAGAAGTGCGGAGCGTGTGATTTCGGGGGTCCGACAGAGCTAGTTCGTCTTGTCGGAGTTTCAAATCTCCTTCGGGAAGAATTTTTATCGGCTCCCATTCACTCCCCCCTCTCTGGTCGCCTTATCGGTCCTTCAAGTGGTATCAGAGCCGGTTCGGGTCTTTATTGACTCTAACCAGTCTAAGATCCAAGTATGGCATACCAGGAACGGGGTTCGGGTCCTCCACACTTCGATGGCAAGAACTACCAGATGTGGAGCAAGCGGATGGGTGCGTTCCTCCGCGGAAAGGGTCAGATCCTTTGGGATGTCACGGTGGACACAGGCTATGTCCAGCCGATGGACTTCCTCGCTCCAGGATCGAGGGACAGATTCGATGCCAACAATAAGGCGGTCGACTACTTGTTTCGTGCTTTGTGTCAGCCTGTGTCCGATCGGGTGCACGCCGAGCACTTGGCTTGTAGGATTTGGACGGTGCTGAAGGAAGCTCATGTTGGGAATGCCCAGGTTCCCCCCTCTCTGGTAGCCTTATCGGCCATTCACTCGGGCTGTTGGGCTTGGCCGCTGCCTTGCCATGCGTTCCGGCGACCGACGCGCTGCCAGGACCCGTTGCCAAGCCTCTCACCCACCGCCACGCCGGCACGCCCCCTGCCAGCCACCGAAGCCAAAGGTGAAGGCCATGAAAAAATATTGGTGCAACAATTATTATTAAATGGTTGGTTTCATGAAGAATGTTGGTCCAACATTCTTTGCAAAATGTTGACAACGTTCTCGAAAACATTTGGTCTAACAACATAGACGGGAAATGCTGGTGTAACATTCTAAAAAGTTATTGGCAAATATTCTTGAAAAAATTTCAGTAAACATTTCCGAAAGATGTTGGCCAACATTTTCAAAAATGTTGGTAAATTATTTACATTTTTTCCGGTCGAACACACGAGTACGCTAGATTGCGCGAATATCGAAATCATACCTATTCGGAGTTTCCTGTCACAGGCAGTTAGACCTTGTAAGCCACGCGGTTAGACCACCTTGGTCAAGGAACACCGTGAAAACCTAAGATCCCTGCCTCAAGAGGGACCCCATCAGTGACAGCGCGCCTAGGGTTGCTCTGAGATCTGCAGGCCACTCAAAATGCCTTAAATCACTGTAGAGACGAAGAAGGAAGCAAAGGGGTTGCAAAAGTAGGGTTTGGAGATAAAAAATAAGATAATTGTTTGTTCGATTGCGTGATAGGTCCTCAACCGGCCACGACCCATGTATATTTCCCAATCTCTTCGCATGGCCGCCGATTTGCTATCTTTTGTAAAAGTTGAGCGGCTTCCGTGAGTGTTTTCTCCATGACACATTTGAACATGTTCCATGTAACTTGGGGTTAGGGCAAAGAAAAATGTATGCAAGAGTACGTCACCAGAGAAGTCGAGTCTTGGTCCTTGTTTAATCAATTCATTAAATCTATTCCAAGCTTGGTCCATCCCTTCCTCTTCTCCTTGCGTGAGGATGATCACTTGCCTCCTTAGATGTTGAACCTTGCTTATCGAAAAAACTTCTTGCAAAATTTCTTCGTCAACTTGTTCCAATTCCCTTCAACTTCAAAGGACGCAAACGAGTACCACGTCTTTGCTTCGTCGGCAAGTGAGTAGGGAAATAGGTTCCACTTGAGCCATTCATCGGGAACTCCTTCTTGACGCACCGTGTTGCATAGTGTCGTGAAATGTTTTATGTGTCTATATGGGCTCTCCGTCTCCATCCCTCCAAATGGGGTTGCCTCCGCCATCTCGATGATCCTATCCTTGATTTTCATACTTGGTCGCTTCGAGCTTTGAATCCGACTCTTGTACTTTTATGTTTTCACCTCGAGGACTAGCGTAATCTCATAGCGATTTCTCCGGTTTTTCCACGGGGTGGTTGGCCAATGCCATCTAGATAACAAAATAGAAAAACAAAAACAAAAAATGGTTTTCTAGGTAATGGGGCTTAGATGTTTTCTAGGTACTGGCTTGCTTCCCGGCAACAGCGCCAGAAAAAGGGGCTTGTTGACGGATAAAACTCGTAACCACCTACGATCCGCAAGCGTACAGAACTACACCTTTTTCACCACGGGGATTCCCTAGGTTCTTGTCAACCCATAGAGCAAGGGGATTACAAATGTTTGATCTAGCACTACTAACTAACTTATCCAAACCCTAAACTGCGGTTAATCTACAGAACTACTACGCTACACTAGAGAGGGCGATTAAACTCACAAGATATATAAAAGACACTTGCCCAAGGGTCTACGAAACTTGAACATGCAACCGCTTAGAGATATGGAAACTGATCTAATCTACCGGGGGTTGTGACCACGGTTTCGCCCTTTCCCTCGCCCTGTACTGTCACTACGCGAAGCTATTCGTGACTAGACCTATGATGATCACGACGTATTGAAGGGTTCTAAGGGAGAAGTGAGATCTATACTCCTAACACGGCATGGTAGCTAACCTTAAACATGAAAGCATCTTCCACAATAGATGATAGATTGAAACCATAAAAGTTGCGATTACATCTCAAGATCATTTACAACCCATGGACCAATGAGAATATTACCCCACCAAGGTTATAGGCATAGCACCATTGATCATGGTGACACTTCCGACGGTGTCTTCCTTCTCCTCTAGGGGTGTTGTGGCAGGGCCTCGACGTCCTCCTCCAATTGTGGTTGCTTCCCTCGAGTCGAGCGATCCTCCTCGCCAATGATCTCTCTTCTCTCCTTCCTCTCTAGCTTGTGGATGGCCTCTCAGGCGAATGGCTCTCTCCCTGCAAATGGCGGCACCTCCACATACTTAGAGTTGCATCATCTTCACGCTCAAGAAATGGGTGGCCGAACTGACACGAGAATGGGTCAGGCCGGTCACCCTGGGCCAACCGGCCTAGGCCCATCACGGCCCGGTTCGGTCGCCCCTTCGCTCCCGTGGGTCCTCTTGACATTTTGCACTTTGCCCCCTTCAATTGCATCATTTTGACAATGTCATCCTTGTGTCCAAGATAGAGGGTGTTCTCGCATGAAGTTCGGTCTTTTACACTTCAATCCTCGGGGATATTCCTTTGTAACACTTTGGTCCTTGCCACCTTTAGGAGTGATTTCATCATGCACTTGAACACGAACGAGACTCCTCCTTTGCTCCTTTGAACTTGTTGTGACTCCGTCCCTTTACTCCATGGTTTCCTGCAAAAATATAACACTTCCAAATACACATACAAAGATGACCTTGTTATATCATTAGAGCGCCTAGCTAGTGGCGGGTTAGTTTCATAATGAAGCTCAAACCAAAGTGTAATGAACATGTTTGGTGTACCAAAATACACCATCAATAACTATAAACTTCACTTTCATCATTCAAATTATTGGAAACATAATCACATGAATATGGGACCGACAAGACTCAAGCTTTTCATTTTTTTATTCAATTTTAATTCTTGTGCCATACCTCTTACAAGAACATAATCAAGCAATAAAAATCTACACCTTCTAATCTTTCTCTGAGAGCAGATTTTAAACCTTGAGCAGCAAGATAAGCTAGGTCGGAATCAGGAATCGACAAATTGAAACAATAGTTTTCAACCTCTTTAAAATACTTAAGATAATTAGAGACTATTTTGTCTTTACCTTGCTTAACCGATGTCAAATCTGTCAATTTCAGTTGATAGACCCCACTAAAGAAGTGATCATGAGTTTTTTTGTTCTAATTGATTCCAAGTATCAATAAAGTTAGGGGCTAAAGATGAAAACCAAGCAAAGGAGGTACTCGTTAAAGACAAAGAAAACAATCGTACTTTGAAAGAATCATGGGCATTTGCTTCACCTAGTTGAGCAATGTATTGACTTATGTGCCCCCATGTTGTACGATTATCCTCACAACTAAATTTAACAAAATCAGGTACACATCAACCGGGGGGATAAGCTATAAGATCAAAATCGGCTTCATAAGGTTTTTGATATAATCTAGAATTACCCATATCAATACCGATTTTATTTTTTACCATGCTAACTACCTCTTCCTTAAATTTAGAAAATTCACTCATATCATCTACCTGGGATTGCATTGTAGCTGATAAATCAAGTCTATTCACCAGGGTAGATTACCTGAAACACCCACCATCTTGCCAGACAGGGTGGTTAGACCAGCCATGGGAGGCTGTCTAACCGAGGTCATCTTTGTAAATGATGATTGTCCCAAATAAAAACTAGTCGACATGCCATCCTGTAACATCCTTGATTTTGCTTGAGTGTAAAACTGTTGAATTTCCAAAAACTTGCTTGGGTTTGAGTGTTGTTGACGGTTAATAGTTGAATCAAAGTTCGTTTAGACTTGCAAGCGGACAAATCTCCCGTCGTAGTCAAGGGACCCTTCTTCCCTCGAGTGGTGAACCCAAGGTATCGAATCCGTGGAACAAATGTGTGACGCAAAAGATGATCTAGTAATGCCAAGTAACTTCAGTCTTCGATAGATAAAACCCCAATGCATCTAATCATAAGAATCAACACAAGAACGAATCTAATCTACTAAAGACCGGAGGTAACAAAGATAGAGGGGGTAGATAAACTGATCTAGAGAGATTAGGTTGAGCCTTTTGTTGAAGTTCCAAGTGAAAGAAGAAGTAGCAAATCAAATCTCATTAGAAGCCTCTTTAAACCATGGTTTCCCGTCCGACTCTGAAAACGCCCGCCTTTCAGAGCCCTCGTTTTGTCACAACGTACTCCTATTCATGCGGGTAGTCTAGGGCGAGTCCGAGGACAAGTCGAGTTCTTTTGAAAGATCAGGCGTGCACCTCTAGCCACCGCGGCTACAAGAACACCCTATGTGATCTATCTCGAGAATAGACCTAAAATAAGCAAAGCCGATCGAAAACGAAGACTTCGGAGAAACACTTAGTCGCTAAGAATCGGATTAAACTTGATACATCAACTAGTACAATGATATATGAACAAGATCACCACCGGGATCCTACCTTGATCTTGCTTCTAGCTCTGGGAACTCCGATGTGGTCTTCCTTGCAAGGTTCCCATGTCTGCTAGGGAGACCCTAGTCAACTAGCTCGACCCTCTCCTCTCCGCGATGGTGTCCCTCTATTCTCTGCTCCTCGGCGGCTGATGACGAATTGATCGATACGTGGCTTTTGACCCCGGGGCTATAAATAGCCCCAATGGCGGCTAGGTCAAAGGGGGGGCGACTGGGCCCCGGAATGGGCAGGGCTGACTGGCCTGAGCTGACCGGCCTGGGCTCACCGGCCTGGGCCCACCCCAGCCCAGTTGCCTGCCTCCTTCGCGTGGCGTCGGCTCCCGAGTCTTCGAGATCCTTCCCCCTTCTGCATGTGGGCCCTTGTCGTCAGTTTCTCTCCGAGTTGGACGTAGCTCCTTGTCGCGCAATATTCGGCACTTTTCTGGATAGGTCCTCGGAGTTTGTCATCTTCTCGGGTTTGGTCCCTGGGCTTCTTGGAGTCAAGTTTGCTTCATTGCATGACTTGTACGGGGCTTCAAGGTCTTGTCACAAGGTGCTTGATGAACTTAGTACCAATGGATAAAGTATAAAACTCATGTCAACACCGAAGGTAAACTCATGGCTAGGTTGACAGAATTTCACCGTCAACATCTCCTACATGCTTAAACCTTGCTCGTCCTCGAGTAAACCTTCGATGGATATCATCATCGCCCTTCATTGTTTAAACCTTGCACTTGATCATACATGAGAAAACATAATGCTCTCAAAATTTTAATTCGTTAAAGTTCCTTAATGTACTAGCCTTCATCTCTACGGAGGGTAGATTCTAATTAAGCTTATCCAACAAGTATTAGCATGCTCTAAAGTTTAAATAGATCTCAGAAATTTTGAAATAAAGAACGAGATGAAAAAGAGCTAAACCAAGTTCACAAATTTAAATCATCTTGCATATTGCTCATGAACTCTCATCTCACTTTGTCTCTCAAGCCTATATGTATATGGCAGGCTTTATATGGAGCTTTGGGAAAGTTTAGTCCTACCAAGATATTAAAAATGAGATATCAAAACAAGACAAGCTTCTCATGGTCTTACTGAGACTCGTCAAAAAGGTTATTGGAAAATAATGTTATATCAAGGAGGGGAAAAAGAAAAATACACACACTTTGAGATAGGTGGACATATCCAAATGGCAAAGAGTGATCCCGAGGCACAAAGGAAGTCCTCGTTATCGGATTGCACATGGTTGGAAAATGAGTATGGATCTTTTAATCTTGAAGCCTTGGAATTCCTGATGCACTTTAGAGAACCGGGGAGTTTCACTTTATTTTTATTTTTACACAACTCATATTTTTCTCTTTTTCTCATATATATATATATATTCTTTTTCTTTCTTTCTCTTCCTCATTCATTTTTTCTTATTCTTTCTCATCAAAATTTTTTATTTGCTCCTCTTGAACTCTAAATTACATTGTACCTACCTCCTCCCCCATGCTTAGACATTGCTTGTCCTCGGGCAAAGAGGTCATAGAGATAAGGTAGGTACCGGGAATACTTTTCCTTTGGAGAGATACTTGAATTCTTCAATGTTGGCACTGTCTTGCAATCTTCCTTGAGTTGATGATCCATCCTCAACGATAGGTTGTGGTCAAGGAGGTAATCACAAGAGATGATATTAAGTTTTAAGGGTGGATATCCGGCGAGGTTTGTGAGATCTCCAATGTGGGGATACACAATGCACGGATTAAAGGCAAGCAATAAGATAGATAAGCAAAAATGGAATGACCAGCTTCTTAGTCTCTGGCCAGAGAAATCATGGCCTGCAATAACTCACTCAAAAATAAATCTTGTACACTAAGGTTTATGCACTCAAATATATATAAGGCTTTGGATAGGTAGAGCAACACACAAGTGATATTCATGACAAGGTTAGCATTACTTTTTAGGAATAAAAACCATCTTTAATCTATCTACAACTCGAGAGCACATTAAACACTATGGGTCTTCATTTTATTCATAACCTCCGCTAAAGATTAAGCTAGTATTTAGATAAATTCAGATTCGCATTTTTAAGAGAGCACTAGCTTTAACATGCATAAATCAATTACAAAGACAAACCAAGCGGCAATTATAATCATATATCACCATGACACAAATTTCATAACTTTTCCAAAAGTATAAACAAGGTGGTGTCTTTATTAATGATGAAAGGTAGTTCAAGTACATGCTGAAAATAAACTGACACACTTGCTGAAACTTAAATAAAAACTGAAAAAATACTACGCAAGCACAAGCAAACATAAGCTGAAAATTACAGAAAAAGGTAAAAGAAAAGAAAACTAAAGCTCCTCCTTCTTCTTAATCCTCCGCCGGTGGTTGGTATTGATGATCTTGGTAGTTGTACCCTTGCTCATAGTAGGTTTGGACATCCCCTCCAACGAATTGTTCCGGCGGTACTAGGTGAAGACGCCCAAGCTCATAGGCAATATTTGCATTGCCTTCACCAAATTGAGCCACGTTGGATTGGATGACTGCGACGTTTTGCATATTTCTTGCAGCATATCCTCCAATTATGGCCATGCTTTGTTGTGGTTGGGGGAATTGTGTGTAGGGCTCCACAAAGGTTACATTGGGCACCACATAATTTTGTGTAGGTATGGCTGGACCACTCCCCCATGCTTGCATTGTTGGCCCTCCGTAATAATTCGGCGGAGTAGGGATTCCTCCGAATGGTGGCACATAGTTTGGTTGTGCACCACGCGCTTGTGCGGAGGAAGATCCCTCCTCTACAATTCTTCCTCTTTTATTCTTCCTTGCCGGGAGGAGTCCCTCCTCCAACCAATCTTCCTTCCCTTGAATGAAAAGCCTAAGTCTTGGGTCCGGAAGGGGTAAGTTCACCTTGTCCACATGAAAGCCTCCTCTCTCATCTCCACTAATATATTTTCCTTGCTTCAAATACTCAAACCCGAGAGGGGTCCCACGTAAAAGATGTTCGGGATTCCTTGTAATCCCCAGCCTTAAGGAGATGGCCAACATAGAGAGGTAGCACCCCGAACCAATATCTCCCGATCCCGATGTTGCCTCGCAACACCATCAGTTGATCATAAGGTATGAGGGGTCTATTGGCTGCTTGGCAATTAAAGCCGAGTAGAGCCAATTCAACTTTGTGTCGGTCACCTTCGTCTCCCTCATCCTCCCCATAATCCTCTTGCACATCCAAGAGTGGAATACTTGGATAATGGGGTTGCGGATGGAATAGCGTTGTTGGTGGGCTTCTCCGAAGATTGAATTCCAAAATCCATCCAACATGCCATCCGGCGCGTCAACTTTCTCCGGAGCTCCCTTTTGGAACCCAAGTAGCTCCCTAATATACTCATAGGGAACCACTTGTTGGATTCCCTCCAAACGGAATGATAAACTTTGCACCCCCTCATCAAGAATAGGCGCCATAGTCATCAAGATTTCCAAGGCAAACTCCTTGTGGGTGTTTGCCGACACCCCATTAGAGAATTGCACCCATCCAAGGTGCCCGAACATATAATATATGTCCGTGCCGAAACCTAATGCGTCGAGAGCTTGATCGTCGAAATCAACATTTGCCACAAGCATCTTCTCAAGGCGAGAGAGTTTCTTCTCCTCCACCACTGACAATATAATGAAGCCATATGTGGAGTACCGCGGAGTGTATGGAGGTGGCGCAGCTGAACGGGTCGATCGACGAGGTGGGACGGGCGGCTCCTCCGTACGCCCTTGAGGTTCGGTAAACCGCATGGACATGCTCCTTGTTGCTCTCATGCCACCGAGGAGGAGAGTGTTGTTCCTCCTTGGCGGTGCCTTGTCCTCCTCCATGCTCCGAGGAGACCCGGAAATCGAGTGCCTCCTCGAAGACGTCATCGAAGATGGCTTGGACGACGATGACCCCTTCTTCTTGGTGAAGAGACTTGTGGTTTTCTTCCACATGATTGTAGCACTCTTCTCTCCACTAAAATTCTGGGTGGCAACCGGTAACTAGGCACTTAAAAACTTATTTCAGAATGTGGACTTTGAGTGGATTAAGGGTGCGAATTGTTTGAGCTATCAAGCTTGGGAAGGTTGGCTATGTCTACGGTGGTTCTGGGCACGAAAACTTGAGCACACAAATAGAGGAAGGAGAGGGATGCTTGCCTGCAGAAGACGGGAGCCGAGGGGCTCCTTTTATAGGGCAGGCCGGCGGCTTGGGCCGACCGGCCTAGGGTGGTCTGCCCCCGGGCTTGGCTCTTTTCTCCCAGCACGATCATTCCTCCTCCATAACCTTCTTGCCCGCGTGCTCCACGAGTTGCACCGCCCAAACGCTCTCGTCCACTCCTTTTCTTGCATTATTGGTCCTTCCACTTGATGCTTCATGCTTTGAGTCATGTCCATGCTCCCTTGCTCCACTTGCTTCACATGTCACCATGAATTTCCTGCAAAGTTATGCTTGCTGCCCACCCATGCTTGTCCATTGCATGTGGTCTTGATGAAAGTTGTTGAAAGGGCATCCAATGGTGCATGCATAATTAACTTTAACTAGATTGCCTCCCTCTAAGTATGTCTTATGGCCAAGTACTCCTCTAATTTCGAAGACTAAAAATGTTTTTAGAGCTATGGTAAAGTCAAGCATGAATTTAGAGAAGTTTTTAAACCATTAAAAACAAATGTAAGTCAAAAATATTTTCCGACTACAATGATATCGGTCTCACCGGTATAGTTTGCCTTCATTGGTTGAGAGCAAACTTTTTCCCGGCTTGATCATGGGGGTATAGGCTTAGGTTCTAATTTTGGCTAAATGAGAGAGATTTTGAATGTAATAAAATTAAATGAGGCTTAGAAAAATTCTAATCCTAGAAAAACCAATGATATTTTTAAACCAACCAAAAGTTTAGTTTCTAGGTTCACGCGAGTCATACCACATGCTGAAATTTAATTAACACCTAGGTACGAGTTGTGGCTCTACTCGTGTGTTTTTAGCATGAAAAACAAGTCAACCACAACATCATAATAAGGATGAATGGTTGAGTTAGGTTCTGAATTTATTTGGTTGTGGTTTCTCGAAAATAGCAAACAAACACATAGGAGGGTTCATGTAAAGGGTTTATGATCACAACAAAATATTCAACCAAGAATTATGTCTCTAATATTGTTCAACCACTTCTAGGTCTAATGTCTTTGTGTAGTAAAATTCAAAACTGAATTAAAAACTTGAAAAACCTGGAATCTGGTTGTCCTCCCGGTAGCTTATTCTTGACTCGACGAAACGGGTTGCCGCCCGCCTAGCGCTTCGTTTATAGTCCATGGCTAGACTTCTTCACTTGATTACTTCGGATCAACACTCTTTGCGGGCATTGCAATCTTGGGTACCCACTTCCGCACCATCTTGGGCACGGGCTTGTCTTCCAGCTTAGTCATTTTTTTGGTTTTCACAGGCAGCTGTTCTTCCTTTATCTTGACGGATGCAACATCTTCCTTGACTTTCTTCACGTCCTTCTTCTTCGGCTCTTTCTTCTTCTTCAGCCCTTCCTTCTTCTTGGTTCTTCCTTAACAACGCGATGATGAGGTGGAATATTTTTAACTTCAATCATATTGCATACCTCAAGGCGTGGTCGAAACTTGAAGGAACTCCTTTCTCCATTAATGTTGAACATGATCTCCCTCTTGCCAACATCGATAGTAGCTCCCACGGTCTTGAGGAAAGGACTCCCAAGGATGAGCGGCGGCTTCTTCCTCTCTCCCATCTCGAGCACCACGAAGTCGACGGGGATGAAGTGGTGTCTGACCTTCACGGGCACATCTTCGATGATGCCCAAGGGATAGCGAATGGAGTTGTCACCCAACTCCAAGCACCTACCCATAGGCTCCAACGGTAGGCGTAGCTTCTCGAACACATCTTTTGGCATGACGCTCACACTTGCTCCAAGGTCGCATAACGCCTTCTCGAACTTGAATGAACCAATGGAACATGGAATTGTCGGGCATCCGGGGTCCTTTTGCTTCTCTAGCCCATTAGCAATAGCGAAACTACATTCCTCGGACAATTTGACCTGATCTACCCCAAGTGTTGCTATCTCATATTTATTTGCAACCATGTATTTAAAGTAACGAGAATATGTAGGTACTTGAAGGGCATCCAATAATGGCATGTTGATGCTAAGTCTACGCACAACCTCCACAAACTTCTCAAAGTGATTATCAAGTTTACCTTGGAAGTAGTGTGGCTTTAGTTGTGGTATCCTCGTGTCTTCTCCTGGCATCTCAAACCCGGGTTCTTCGGTGACGATCCCCGTAACTTCCTCCTTAGCAAATTTCTCCGTCCCAACGGATGGTTTAAGCTTCCTTGCTCTGCGGAACATTGCGGATCTTCGGTCTCCTTTCCCGAATGTGTTTGAATAGCCTTCGCCGATTCGGGACATTTAGGTTGTCTCGGAAGCTTCCCTTCATCATTAGTGAGGCGCCCCGTGAGTTTTCCAACTTGCGTCTCGAGCATCTTCATCATGTTGAGCACTTGATGGTTGGAGCTTCTGACCTCCGTCACTTTACTATCGATGTTCTCCAACACCTTGTCTATGGCCTTGAACTTGGTGACGGTGTCCTTGTTGATCTTAGTTTGCTTGTCCATGAAGTTTTTCAATTGTATACAAAGCGGAACCGAATTCGGAATGGATGAGCTTGCATTAAATTGAGGTCTACCTTTCCCATAGCGGAGGTTCGACAATCCTCCCTTCCTCATGTAGTCGAGCACTTTGGCTTCCTCCTAACAATCCTTGTGGACATGGCCATACTCTCTGCATTCTTCGCATGTGGATCTTGCTTCGGCAGCCTTCAAATCTTGAGCCTCTTTCTTTTCTATTTCCATCTTTTCCAACCTCCTCATGAGTGAATCGATCTTGCCTTCAAGTATGTTTTCCTTCTCCACTTGCAAGACTCCTTTGACGTTCCCCGTGGGTTGAACCGAAAGTAGGCGTCTGGATGACGCCCATGTGTCATTATCCGCGACCTTCTTGAATAGAGTGAAAGCTTCGATCTGCGTAAGCTCGATGATAGATCCTCCCGCCGATGCATCGATGATCGTCCTTGACGCCATGGTGAGTCCTTGATAGAACTTTTGCACGATGTCTTCCTTTGGGAACTTTTGATGTGGAACCACCCGAGTGTACTCATTGAAGCGCTCGAATGCCTCCGAGATAGTCTCTGTAGGATATTGAGCAAAAGTGGCAATCTTATTACGCAAGCTTTGAGTTTACACGGCGAGTAGTATTCCTTCATGAAATCCTTCATCAACGTGTTCCAATTTTGCACCGTCTCCGCCGGTTGAGAGTGGAACCATTGCAAAGCCTTCCCGAGTAGTGAGAACGGAAAAAGCCTTTCCCTCATTTGGTCTTGAGTCACCCCATCCATGTTAAAAGTCTGGCATAGTTGAATGAACGCTTGGAGATGAAGGTTCGGGTCCTCTTTACCGGTGAAGGGTGAATGTTGCACCATGCGGATTGTTGAGGTCTTGATCTCGAATGGCCTTCCGATCTCCTCAAGGTTCAAGATTGGTAGGTCGATGATGTCCGGGGTGCATAGCTCCCCGATCTTGTGTTCTTGCGGCGGTTGTTCACCCATCGGTGGAAGTCGATTCTCCCGAGGACTTTGAGGTGGTGAATGCTTCGGAGATTCCTTCGATCCTTTGTCTTCCGACTTTGAATCTACAAAATCCAGCTTTTTAACTTGACGTGCTTCGCGCCTCCTTAGCATGTAAAGTTTTTCTGGATCATCGATAAAATTATTGAGTTTGTTGGAGAGGTAGCCATCCATCTCCTATTAGGGTTAGCGATAAACAAAATATGCAAAAACAAAAAGTAAAA
This sequence comes from Cenchrus americanus, assembly GCA_947561735.1. Lineage (NCBI taxonomy): Eukaryota > Viridiplantae > Streptophyta > Magnoliopsida > Poales > Poaceae > Cenchrus > Cenchrus americanus. The sequence continues at coordinate 204,212,151 of OX387240.1, forward strand.
ACAAATCTAAGAAAACTAGGTTTAGATAAACTAGATTAGATTTATTTTGAGGATGATCAGAGTTAGTAGATGCAAAAACAATAACTAAAAGAAAACTGAAAATCACAAAAAAAAGCAATAAAAGATCAAATCTTGATCACTTGTTCCCCGACAACGGTGCCAGAAAAAGGGGCTTGTTGACGATTAATAGTTGTATCTAAGTTCGTTTAGACTTGCAAGCAGATAAATCTCCCGTCGTAGTCAAGGGACCCTCCTTCCCTCGAGTGGTGAACCCAAGGTATCGAATCCGTGGAACAAATGTGTGACGCGAAAGATGATCTAGTAATGCCAAGTAACTTCAATCTTCGATAGATAAAATCCTAATGCATCTAATCATAAGAATCAACACAAGAACGAACCTAATCTACTAAAGACTGGAGGTAACAAAGATAGAGGGGGTAGATAAACTGATCTAGAGAGATTGGGTTGAGCCTTTTGTTGAAGTTCGAAGCGAAAGAAGAAGTAGCAAATCTAATCTCATTAGATCCTTCGTGTGGTGCCGGTTCCCGAGTCTTCTAGATCCTTCCGCCTTCAGCATGTGGGCCCTTGTCGTCAGTTTCTCTCCGAGTTGGACGTAGCTCCTTGTCCCGCAAGATTCGGCACTTTTCTGGATAGGTCCTCGGAGTTTGTCATCTTCTCGAGTTTGGTCCCTGGGCTTCTTGGAGTCAAGTTTGCTTCATTGCATGACTTGTACAGGACTTCAAGGTCTTGTCACAAGGTGCTTGATGAACGTATCCCGGAAGTCTTGCTTTCTACGTCCAAACCCTGCATAAACACTAAACTCCAAAACCGACATGCACAAATGAACTTGTTATACCAAGGGGGTTAGTACCAATGGATAAAGTATAAAACTCATGTCAACACCGAAGGTAAACTCATGGCTAGGTTGACAGAATTTCACCGTCAACAAGTGCTCATGAAATCAATTAAGGATGTCCTCCTTTTCCCTTCCCTAAAATCTTAGATTTTAATTTAATTCAATCAAATTTGAATTATTTGTATTTATATTTGGGATTTATTTGGATTTGTTTGAGTGGATTCAAATTTGAATTATTTGGATTTTTATTTGGGATTTATTTGGATTTGTTTGGGTGGATTCAAATTTGAATTGGAATTCAAATTTGAATTAATTGGTTAATAGGGTTAAGGATAATAGGAAACCCTTTTTACCCCTTGTGGGCCACCAACCTCGTTTCTAGCCCATCGTCCCTATCAGCCCAGGAGTGGCCTGCTAACGCGGCGGCCGCCCGCCACCTACCGCGTCCCCGCACTGTGTCGCTGACCTGTGGGACCCGTCGTGCGTCACGCTCGCGTCACCGTGACGTCACCGTCGTCATCTGCCTCCTTAAGCACTTTAGCTGACGCCGGCGCCAAAGCGCGGCCGCGCCGGTCATGGCTGCTGTCACGATGCGGCCGCGCGCCCCGCCTGCGCATCCGCGCCGTTCGCTGCTATAAGTAGATGCCGCCGCGACCCCCCAGGGGCTCCCAACCCTAGCCGCCTCAGGGGAGCAGCCCCCTGACCACAACACCTACACGCCGGAGGAGGAGGAGAAGGGGGAGAGGGAAAGAAGACCGGGGAAGTGACGTCGGCGCCACCGCGAAGACACTACGTGAAAACCTCAAATAGGTCATGCAACATTTGTAACGAGCCCTTAACACCCGTTACATCCACCCACATCTGTAACGGTTGTTATTTGGCACCCGTTACCTATAAGCGCGGCAGGACGACCCAGGGGTTGGCCTCCACAATGCCCGTTACCAATGTGGACTTCTGGTAACGGGCTTATTAAACGCCCGTTACATAAATTCTTTGTAACGGACGTTAAAAGAGCCTGTTACAAATGTCAAAGCTATCGGTAAAAGGCTTGTAAAGTCCGTTACCAATCAAAGCCCTATAAGTAACGGGTTGCTTAAGTCTGTTACAGATCGCTTCCGTATTGGTAACGGGCTATAAAGTCCGTTACCGATAAGTTCGTACTGGAGACGCATGCTTGTAGTATGCGTCTCCTTTGATTGGCACCCAGGGTCGCCTTTTTTCTCACATCAGAGACACATGTTGTTATCTCGTCTCTGTGTCTATGTCTTATCCTTTCGACACCACTCGCTCTCTCTCCACAAAGGCCAGGCCACTCCTGTTCCGATAACAATACTATCTCTCTCTCTCTTCTCAGAAGGCCACTCACTCGATCTGTGTGCTCAGATGTCCCCACCGGCCGATCCCGTTCGCCACCGCCAGCTGTGCGCGCTGTGAGGATTGCGCGACGGCGAAATGGGCCAGAGCGGACGTCGACTGCGCCGTCCTCCACGCCTTCGATCCTCCTCCTCGGCCGCGCTCGCCTCGTAGAAAGTCCTCGTCAAGGTAGAAATTAATTGGCCCATTTTATTGAAATTCTTCAGCTGTCTTTTTGTGTGATGAATTATGCTCATTTGGTATATGGAATGCAGATGGCGTCTGCTGCTCGGGCTTGGATGTACAGGCAACCCCAAAAAGATTGGGATAATTTCTTAAGTGGGGTCAATGGTTTTCTAAATCAAGCAAAGGCGGATATGAGAAACCGTGGTGTTCAGGCAATGCTTTGCCCCTGTATTGATTTTCTCAACCAAAAGAAAATCTCACAACGGGAAATAATTTTTCATCATTTGGTCACATGTGGTTTCACAAAACATTACATGTGTTGGAATAAGCATGGTGAGGAAGGCCTTAATGAACTCGAAGCAGGCTACCTAAATGAAGGCGAAGTGCGACACCATGCTAACCATGATTAAGACCTTGATGACAGTGGACATTTTGAGGGAAATGAACCATTATTCCCACCAAATGTGTTGAGGCCTGAGGATATCACTAATCAAGAAGTTAGGGGCTTCGATGATGGTGAGGTGCTGCAACATGTGCAGAATGTTGATCAAATGTTGCGGGATATTGAGTTTCAACGAGTGTACACACCTTCTGAAATAGCGAGGCTGAAGTAGTTCATTGAAGATTCAAAGAAACCCCTCTATCCTGATTGCCAGAAGTAGTCTCGCCTTTCTGGTGATCTAAAACTTCTGCAGCTTAAGGCAGATCATGGTTGGAGCAACAAAAGTTTCAACCATCTATTGGATGTGCTTAGAGACATGCTACCTGAAGGAAACCAAATAGCAGAGTCTGTTTATGAGGCGAAGAAGATAATCTGTCCTCTGGGAATAGAGGTTGAAAAAATCCATGCATGCAAGAACAATTGTGTATTGTTCCGTGGAGATTATGTAGACCTGGACAAGTGCCCCAAGTGTGGCTATGATCGATATAAGAGGAAAAAGGATGGTGGAGATGATAATAATGCTAATGACGAGAACGAGCCCGGCGAGATCAGAGGCAAGAAGAAGGCTAACAGAGGGGCTCCTGTGAGGGTGGCATTGTATTTTTGCATCATTCCTCGGTTGAAAAGATGGTTCGCAACACGAAAGGAGGCCCAACTCTTGCATTGGCGTGACGAAGGCCGGAAGGAGCTTAATTATAATATAGATGGCAAGTTTAGGCACCCCACAGATGCAGCACAATGGGGTAAAATTAATACCCACTTCCCATGGTTTGATGATGCAAGGAGCATACGGTTTGCTATGAGCACAGATGGCGTTAACCCATTCGGTAACCAGAGCTCAACACATAGCACCAGGCCCTTCGTGCTGTCGTTGTACAACCTTTCACCCTGGCTATGCAAGAAACAAAAATATATGATGCTGACAATATTGGTCTTCGGGCCAAAGCAACCTAGCGACCGTATTGATGTCTACTTGAGGACAATAGTTGATGACTTGAAGATATTGTGGAAGCCTAGTGTGCCGGAGGTTTCGTTGTGTACAAGCATGAGGAGTTCACAATGCATGGTATGTTGTTTACTACCATCAACGACAACCCGACTCAGCGCAACCTCTCTGGCCAGAGTAAAAGGAAAGGTGCAGCTTGCCCACACTGCTTGGAAGATACTTGCGCAATATGGCTAAGACATTCAAAGATATAAGTATTTATGGGGCACCGTCGCTTTCCTCGGCAAGAAACATCCAAACCGGGCCATGGATTGTCAGTTTAATGGGGAAAAGGAGAATCGAGAGGTGTCGTTGCATGTGACTGGAGATCTGGTCCACTTGAAAGTCAAGGACATCAAAACTATCGAGGAGTTACCCAAACTGACTGAAAAAACCCTTGGCAAAAGAAAGAAATGAGATGGTGAAGATGAAGAAGGAATGTGGAACAACAAATCAATTCTATGGGAGCTAGAGTATTGGCCGATGTTGGATGTGCGTCATTCGATTGACAACATGCACGTCAAGAAGAATGTGTGGGAACCTACTTGTGGAACATTGCTACAACAGAAGTCCAAAGGAAAAGATCATAAAAATGCAAGGGAGGATCTTAAAGAGTTGGGCATTAGGCTGGAGCTCTATGTAGAGGAAACAGAGACGAGGACGAACCTTCCCGTTGCTGCAACCACCTTGTCAAAGGCAGAGAGAAAAGAATTCTGTCAATTTTTGCATGATTTGAAAGTACCTTCAGGCTACTCATCAAACTTCAAGAAGCTAGTGTCAGTGAAGGACATGAAAATGAATTTCAACTTGATGAAATCTCATGATTGACATGTGTTGATGACAACTCTTCTTCCTGTTGCAATTAGAGGTATCAGGACAGAACTGGTTCGCGATGCGGTCATGAGCTTGTGTTTATTCTTCAATGCAATAGAACAGAAGGTGATTGATGAGGAAAAACTATTGGACTTGGATAGGAGGCATTTTGAGACCCTATGCCTGCTTGAAGCTACCTTCCCACCGTCATTCTTTGATCTCATGCTGGATCTAACAGCACACCTCACGAGGGAAATCTGGTTCCTTGGCCCATCTTACTTTCATCAGATGTTTCCATATGAGAGGTTCTATGGATTTCTGAAATCATTGGTACATAACCGGTTATTTCCGGAGGGAGCCATTGTTCGTGGCTACGAGACCATCGAAGCAGTGGAGTGGGCCATGGGTTATATGGACACCACAAAACCCCATTGGTGTGCCTCGCTCATGGAATGAAGGTAGGCTTTCAGGTGTTGGGACCATGGGGAAAAGGTCAGTCACTCCGGATGCAGATGCCTTCGAAAAGGCTCATTTCACCGTGATACAACAGCTGCACCTAATTACACCATTTGCCAGTGAGCACAAATGACAACTACGTGAAGACAACCCTAACCATTGTAGGGCTTGCCTTGCAAAGATGCACATGCAAGGTTTCAGCAGGTGGCTCCGAGAATATGTCGAGACATGCAGCAATAATGTTGTAATTACCGACGAGATAAGGAATCTAGCAGTGGGGCCATTGTTCACTGTTACAAGATACGAAGGAATGGATATCAATGGATACACATTCTACACCATGACCCAGGATAAAAAGAGTGTTTATCAAAATAGTGGTGTGCGTGTACGGGCCGTCGTTGATGACGGTCAAGATGATGATGATGACACAGAAACAGACACATATTATGGTCAAATAGAGGAGATATGAGAGCTTGATTATGTAGGATTGAAGGTAGCCTTGTTTCGGTGTAGATGGGTCATCAATGGGAAGAGAGCTGTGAGCAAGGACAAATATGGTTATGTTAGTGTTGATCTCTTGGTCTTTGGTTACAAAAACGAACCGTTTGTCTTGGACAACGATGTTGAACAAGTGTTCTATGTACCTGACCTTGCAAAGAGGAACTGGTCTGTGGTTATGCCTGGAAAAAAGGATTGTGGGGATTGAAAATGTTGTTGAGAAGGAGGAATACAACCAGTTTGACGAAATTCCATCCTTTGACACTTCATACAAGCCCCAACTCTTCGGAACTAACAAAACACCGTACTTGCGAAGCGACCATAGTGAAAAAATCCATATACAAAAATCAAAGAAGAAAAAGCAAGCCTGATTTTTGTTGAATCCTTTTTGTAATGTCGGAGGATGTGTCTATTGGTGGAAATGAATCCGTTTTGTAATATAAAGGATGCGATGTATTGGTGGAATTTCAATCTTTTTGAAATATATGGGATGTGGTGGAATTTGAATCCTGCTTGTAATATATTCTGCCATAGATACTATATATACTCTATTTATATTCTGCTTCAGTTCAATAACGGGCAAGAGACGAGGACTAACGAACCAGCGTCGCCTTTGTTACGGGCAAGAGACAAGGACTAACGAACCAGCGTCGCCTTTGTTACGGGCAAGAGATGAGGACTAGCGAACCGGCGTCGCTTTTGTTATGGGCATGAAGATATGGGAAATCACGAACAAACTACATCAAAAGAGACACGGATTAAAGCATCTCCAAGAGTTTGCCAAATTTTACTTGGCAAATCTTGTGCTTTGCCAACGTCTAAAAAGATATGCCAAGTAAAAAAAGAGTTCACCTCCAACAATCTGGCATAATTTCAGAAAAGCATGTCTCTTGAGATGCAAAATCACACACACAGATTACAGTCAGCATTGATACATCAGAACAAGGTTACAATGCGGCCATATCTTCATGACGAGATATGCAAAATCACACACACACATTGATCTTGCTCGCAGGTCGCCGATCTTGCTGCACGTGGTCATCGAACAAGCTCCACTTCTGCTGACGGCTTAGAGACTTGATTCCTGGCATGACTAATTAAAGAGAGCTTCTGTCTTGCAACCCTAATTTTGGTTTGCAAGAAAAAAGCTTTCCTTAATTATGCTCATCTTACAAGGAAAAATAATGAGATATGCTCAATCCAGATTCTGGCTGCTTCCTCATCTTCCAAGTTAACAAAAGAGAAAGATATAGAGAGGGTGGAAACATATCCCATAAAAAATCTCTCCTCCTGGAGGAGAAGGGGAAAGCAAAAGGAAGCCCAAGTGTGACGGAAAAACTGCAGCAAGCTTTCCGTCGGCTTGTACATCCGGATGCCCGGAGGTTCTGAGCTACCTTCCCTGGACACGGCTGTGAGCAAGGGGTATGTCACAAGAATTCTTCTGGCAGCTGTGTTCGAGGGATGAGCAACCCTATCACCCCCTATCACAAGTATTCTTCTAGCAACTGAGAGATCGAGGAGGAGGAAGAAGAGAGAAAAGCAAAAGCTTGCGCCCTACAAGATCTATTCTTTGCGCCATAGCTAGATCTAGATCTAGAGAATAAGGAAGAAAGTGACTCGCTTTGTTGACTCGCTTTAGTGGTAGTTTTTAACACCTCCAAATTAACAGATGTGTTTGGCTCCAAAGTGTTAGTTTTGGTGTTAGTTTGCTACAAACTAACACAAACACCTCCATCCAAACATCCAATGTAGTCATCATCTCCAAAAAAAGAGAGGAAGGAATAAGATCAAGAGCACAGGAAACGGGAAGAGGTTCCCAAGACGGTCAATGGAGAAACTGTTGCCAGCCAATGGCTGAGAGCAGAGCTGCAGAGGTAGTGATTCCAATGTAGAATGAAATGATACGCGGGGTAACGAAACATTGTCTCTACACGGATTAGCCAAACGTCATTTTAATGAAGAATTAAATGAAAACGCAGATTAGCCAAACGTCATCTCCATTGCATACTTAAACCATGTTTGGAAACAAATCTCCTATATCATCTCCTTCCAAAACAATTAGATCCCCTGCCCCTTCATCTCTACGCGCGAAAAACAGCAACTGCCTACTCCTCATCGTCACCATTCCCGGCCGGAGATGGATAGCATGCTGGGAAGAAGCACGCGAAACCAGTTGTCATCGGTACTGCTGGGCCTCCCTCAGGACCTCCGCATTGAGATTGCAGCGCGGGTCGGTGCGACCTCGGAGCGGCCCTTGGCTGACCTCCGCAGCCTACGCGGTACTTGCTCGACCATGTGCCGCGTGTGCGTCCACGGCGATGTCGGCCGGCATTTGTCGATAGAGGGGATACGAGATGAGATTTCTTGGGTGTGGAACCTCACCACTTCCAAAGCATTCCTTGCTATGCTGAGTGGTCTCGGGAATCCGGAGGCTTGTTTCCTCTCCGGAATCAAAGCCTTCTTTATCGAACACAGAGGATACAATGATCTCTGGCACGCCACCGAGGGTGGGCACGATGTGGCGGCCTATCTATACGCCATCTTGCTCTACAAGGACAATGGTGGTGCCACCGCCGAAGACACCGCGAAGGGGTACATGATGCGGGTCTCGAGCGGCGGCAGTACGACATCGTCGAGATGGCTGAGCAACGAGGGGTGTCTGCCTTTGCGCGAGAAGGTCACGCGTTCGCTCCACTACTTGACTTGGCACATTTGGGGTGAACCGCTGGCGCCTCCGACACAGGTGCGCGGCGGTCAGCCGTGCGCAGGAACCGGTGGCGGCTGCGGCATGGAAAGAGGATGGCTTCGAATTTCTCTGTTTTGCCGCGAAGACAGTAGGTTGCGCTGTGAAATGGTGAAGTTCGCAAAGAGAATAGGAAATCAGTAGTAGATTAGCTTTTGTATAATGCTCGAATTATCTGTGTAAAATTTTGGGAGAGCAGCAAATCTAACGCGGGTTATCAGCCCCGCATCGCTAATGACTGTGGGGGCCAATTCTATTCAAATGAAGAAGAGTTCCCATTTCTCCTTTTAATCTGCAATCAAATGTTGTAACAAGTATTTCTTCGTCGTTATTAGTCCAAATTTGATACTTTTTTTCTATATTTTTTAACACCATCTATTCATTAATTTCATTGTTTAGTGTACATTCCGTTTTTTGAGTGATGTTTATATGCCTTATTTTGTTCTTTGTAAGTACAACATACAAATAATATTTGTTTTACACAACCATTAGTGATGGAACTTTACATTTCGTAAGCTTAAGGTGAACACAAGGTTTTGTTACGTTTTCAAATGCATATGAGTTCGAACATGTTGCAACGTGTGGAAAACTTCAATGTTCAAGCAAACATTCCAGGAAACTATGTGAGAGATGTACACATTTGTACACAAGTATATAATTCCTTCATCGAAAACATTTAAAATTTTGAAGACAAGTCTAGGTACCCAAATTATGTTGGTATGTCAATTTGTAGATTTTTTAGAGCACACTAGATGTTGGTAAAATTATTACATCATTAACATGGGATGTAAAAACGGATTCTAAGAATCTTGGGCACACAAGTGTGACTGTTGATATTTTATTCAAATACTAAATGTCCAAATACGAATTGTTCATATTTTTATGATTTTTAGGTGCTATTTTATGGGTTCTAATAAATCAGGGAAGCAAGTTTCATTCCAAAAAAATTGTGACATGCCCACGCGTCAGCGTCAGCAGCCAATACAAAAAAAATAACCGCTGACCCAACTCCCAACAAAGGCGATCCGGGTTCACTAACCATCATCGCCCATGACACTGGCCCACTCGTCAGCGTTAGCAGGCGAATCGTGTGCGAGCTACTCAAAATTTCCCACCTATATTTACTATAGTGCCCATGAAATTCCAATTGCTGCACAGAGCCGTCAAGGGCACGCCAGTAGTTTCATTAAACACAATTACACGCGCCATTCATATTCGGCTCCTTGCTACACAAATGTTGAAATTCATTTTCATGTTTCTGGTGCAATAATTTTTGCACTGTAAATTCATGAAAAGCATAAAGGATGTTAGCATGCTTTAATTCTGCTATGCTCTGAATGTACCAGATCGACACTTATGCTTTGGACCTGTTAGCATACTTTAATTCTACTATGCTCTGAATGTACCGACAGTTATGCTTTGGACCTGTTAGCATATACTTTAATTCTGCTATGCTCAGATCGACAATTATGCTTTGGACCTGTTAGCATATTTTAATTTTGATGGCCACATAATGTCATTGGGAATTGCATCGTAGTGGTTTATAATATAGTCCACTCAATCTGCTATATATTCATGTCAAGGTGGATTAGGGAGACATGCCTTAATAGTTCATCTTCAATTGATTGACTGTGGATTTGATGGATGGATTTTGTTGCTCCATGTCTGTTTTGAAAAAATTATTGCGAACAGATGAAGTTATATGAAATGTTGAAATTCATTTTCATGTTCCTGGTGCTATAATTTTTGCACTGTAAATTCATGAAAAGCATAAAGGATGCTAGCATACTTTCATTCTGCTATGCTTTGAATGTTCCAGATCGACACTTATGCTTTGGACCTGTTACCATACTTTAATTCTGCTATGCTCTGAATGTACCAGATCGACAGTTATGCTTTGGGCCTGTTAGCATATACTTTAATTCTACTATGCTCAGATCAACAGTTATGCTTTGGACCTATTAGCATATTTTAATTCTGAACGCCACATAATGTCATTGGGAATTGCATCGCAGTGGTTTATAATGTAGTCCACCCAATTTGCTATATATTCATGTCAAGATTGATTAGGGAGACATGCCTTAATAGTTTATCTTCAATTGATTGACTGTGGTTTTGATGTATTGATTTTGTTGCTCCAAGTTTGTTTTGAATAAATTGTTGCTAACAGATGAAGTTATATGAAATGTAGAAATTCATTTTCATGTTCTTAGTTCTATAATTCTGATGGCTACATAATGTCAGTGGGAATTGCATCGCAGTGGTTTATAAGGTAGCGATAACTAGACTGTCTTATGCTTTATTGTGAGTGTTAATTGTTTCACTACTGTCATATATATTGTCATTGTTGGTGTCATGATGTGTTGTGAGTGTTGCTTCACTACTGTCATATGTAATGTCATGACCATTGCTTTATCCTCTTGTTGCATGTACATATGGAACAAACAATCCATCGCTGCTCATGTTGGACAAGGAAGCAATTGAAGGAATTTATTCTCTGCTTTGATATATAAGCATATTGTTGTGTCCCAGTCAAAATCGTTAGCACCTATCCCTGTATGCTAATTAAGTAAAATATGAACTGTGTATGTCTGTATGATGTTCACAGAGGTTTGGTATCTAGATTCTGCTAAACAACATCCCCCGCTAAAGTTCCCAGACCTCAAAAATGTTTTGAACTGGTCAGTTTCTTGTAGCTTTTGTTCACAAAAATTCAATCTCTTAGTGTTTGTAATTGGTATTCTGACCATGCAGGGCCTTTGGTACAGTATTTTTCACAAAAAATCAATCTCTTAGTGTTTCTAATTAGTATTACTGATCATGCAGGGCCTTTGGTGATGCACAATACAGAGTGACAAAAGGAAAGATAAAATAGCCAAAAGCCACACTCAAGAACAAAACAAATCTCGCTGTAAGACCGAGGTTTTTTTATGGTCCCTTCTTACCTATTTGGTACTGCATTAACTTGTCATTTTGGTACCTTGATGCAGTGTGCTTAGCAGCCACGGGGGTCCTCTTTGTGTGGATTCCATGTGACATTCCTTATGTTAAGAGTACTCGATGCTTTAAGTAGATAATAATGCTCAACCTTGTCTCTACTCATATTATCCATCTGATTTTAGAAAATGATTTCTACTTGTATTCTCATAAACGATTGTATTTTGTAGGATTTCAAACCTCCTGTAGATGTTTCCATAGAAGATGTAATACGTGTCTGGGAGATGCTGTGCGAGTACATTCCTAAGGAGGCCATCGACTGAAAGGGCAACTTGTAAAATGGTGCACCGTGAGTTTATTGTGACCAGAAACATGAAACTCATTCAGTCTTCTTTAGTCAGGTGTTGTTGCCTGAGAAACCTGCTTGGCTTGATTGGTTGGGGTCGATCATCGCCCGGTTCGGGGCTTCAGGCAGTTTTCTCATGACTCCATCCAAACAAGCCATGATGAGAGTAACTTGAAACTTGATGTGATCCTAGCTTGTCTATAAATGTGATCTTGCTTTGCCTATATCTGTGATGTGAGAATGTGTTTGTGATGTCTCCTTGCTGTGGTGGCTACCAAATCCTGGCTGATTCCAGGATGCAGCCCCTCGTGGCTGCCAAATCCTGGCTGGTTCCAGGATCCTGCCGACAACCGGGCAGGTTACTGTAGTTGTGGTTGTCGTATCTGTAACAGGCGTTAACTAAAGCTTATTACAAACACTAATAAGTGAGTAACGGGCTTCATTCAGAAAGCCCGTTACAAAAATGCCCACAATGTAACAGCCAGTGTAAAAGCCCGTTAACAGTCCTGACCGGTAGGCCCCAGGACCTGGCCCGTTCATCGAGATATAGGAGACGCAGGTTGAAAGCAAGTGTCTCCTTTAATAGAGAGAAAGAAGACGTGCGTAGAAATAGATGCGTCTCATTTCGTCGAGACAGTGGAGACGCAGTTTCATGCCCGTGGAGACCGGAGGCCGCCAGTGGAGTTGCTGGTCGCCGTGAAGCCAAGGACCTCGACGCAGCCGCCTCCTCTGCTTCCTGTGTCCGCTGTGCCATCTCCTTCCGCGCCGACCGCCCTGCTCCTCCTTCCTTCACCAACGCCTGCACGTCAGCCCGTGGACACCTAGGTAGCACCGCACCCCCTACCTCCTGTGGTGCCCGACCCACGAGTTGTGGTCGCATGCCGAGCCTTGGATGCTTGTTGTTGCAACGCACCGCCGTGCTCGTGTTGACGGTGGAATTCCATCAACCTAGCCATGAGTTTACCTTCGGTGTTGGCAAGACTTTTGTATCTTATCCATTGGTACTAACCCCCGTGGTATAACAAGTTCACTTGTGCATGTCGGTTTTGGAGTCTAGTGTTTATGCAGGGTTTTAGCGTTGAAAGCAAGACTTCCGGGATAAGTTCATTAAGAACCTCATGACAAGACCTGGAAGCCCGGTACAAGTCAAGCAATGAAGTGAACACGACACCAAGAAGCCCAAGGACCCAACCCAAGAAGATGGAAAACTCTGAGGACCTAGCCAGAAAAGTGCTGAAACTTGCGAGACAAGGAGCTTCGTCCAATTCGGAGAGAAACTGACGACAAGGGTCCACATGCAAAAGGGTGAAGGATCTAGAAGACTCGGGAAGCAACACCGGGCGAAGTAGGCCACAGACTGGGCCGAGATGGGCCGAGGCGGTCGGACCAGGCCGGCCAGCCCAGCCCATTTCGAGGCCCAGTCGGCCCCCCTTTGACCTAGATGCATCTCGGGCTATTTATAGCCCTCTGATTGAGAGCCACGAAGGAATCAATTCGTCATCCGCTGCCGAGGAGCAGAGAAGATTGAGGGACACCATCTCGGAGATGAGGGTCGTGCTAGTTGTCTAGGGTCTCCCTAGCCGACGTGGGAACCTTGCATGGAAGACCACGTCGGAGCTCCGGAGCAAGGATCAAGATCTAGGTAGGATCCCGGTGGTGATCTTGTTCAAGTAATCATTCATGGTGAAGTCTTCAAGTGAATTCGATTTCTAGCGATCAAGTGCCTTCTCGATGATTTTGTTTTCTTCTTGGTTTTGCTTCTTCTACGATCTATACTTAAGATAGATTGCATAGGGTGCTCTTGTAGCCGCGGTGGCCAGAGGTGCATACCGGACTGACCAAGTGATTTCAACTTGTTCTTATCGAACTCGCCATAGACTAGCTGCATGAATAGGAATACGGTGTGACAGAACGGGGGTTCCGAAAGGCGGGCGTTTTCGGAATCGGACCGGATGTCATGGTTTAAAGATGCTTGTAATGAGATTCACTTTTCTATCTTCATCTATCTTGTTTGGAGCTACAACATAAGCATGATCTAGACTCTCTAGATCGGTTATCTCTTGCTTTCTCTTGTTACCTCTTCAGTAGATTAGATTAGATGTGTTTCCTTTATGAGTTAGTAGATTAGATGCAACTTAGTTCTTCATAAGATAGCTTTCCTTGCTTTACTAGATTGAATACTTGCGTTGCACATTGTTCCACAGATTTGATACCTTGGGTTCACCACTTGAGGGAAGAAGGGTCCCTTGACTACGACGCGGGATTTGTCCACTTGCAAATCCATATGAACAATGATACGGTAATCTACCATCAATAAGCCCCTTTTTCTGGCGCCGTTGCCGGGGAACAAGCAATCAAGATCCAATCTAGTATCGCTTATTTTTCAGTTTTTCTTTTGATTTTCTTTTGCATCTCTTAAGTTTGATCATCCTCAAAAGAAAAAAAATCAATCTAATCTAGTTTTGATTAACCCTAATTTTTCTTTTTTTAGATTTTTGTTTTATTGTTAACCCTAACCGGAGATGTTCGACTACCTCTCCAAGAAACTCAAACTTTCTTTTGTGGATGATCCAGGAAAACTTTATAGGCAAAGGAGACGTGCAACACAAGCTAAAGGGTTGGAAACCCTAGATTCAAAAGCCAAAGCCGAAGGACCATCAAAATCTCGAAAAGAATCACCACCTCCAAGTCCAAAGGAAGATCAACCTCAACCGCCACCCATGGGAGAACAACCACAACTATGCACCCCGGACATCGTTGATCTACCTATCATAAGCTTTCAAGACGCCGGAAGGCCATTCAAGATCAAGGTCTCAACTATCCGCATGACGATTGCTGGAGCTTTGGAGCGTTTCAATGAATACATACGAGCTGGATTCCTTGAGTGGCATATCAGTTTACTTAAGAGGAGGATGGAGAAGATGGAGATAGAGAAAGAAGCTCAACACCTAAAGGCTGCCGAAACAAGATCCACATGTGAGGAGTGTGAGGAGTACGGCCATGTCCAAGGTAAACCCCGATTTAATGCAAGTTCGTCCATTCAAGATTTGGTTCCTCTTTGTGCACAATTCAAGAACTTCATGGACTAAGCCGAAGAATAAGCCCGTGCCCAAGATGGTACGGAAGTGGGTACCCAAGATTGCAACGTCCACAAAGAGCGTTGATCCGAAGTAATCAAGTGAAGAAGTCTAGCCATGGACTATAAACGAAGCGCTAGGCGGGAGGCAACCCGTTTCGTCAAGTCAAGAATAAGCTACCGGGAGGACAACCCGATTCCAGGTTATTCAAGTCTTTTTAATAATTCAGTTTTGAATTCTACTACGCAAAACATTAGACTTAGAATGGTTGATTAATATTAGAGACATAATTCTTGGTTGAATATTTTGTTTTGATCATAAACCCTTTACATGAACCCTCCTATGTGTTTGTTTGCTTCTTTTCGACAAACCACATCCAAATAAATTCAGAACCTATCTCAACCATTCATCCTCTTTATGATGTTATGGTTGACTTGTTTTTCATGTTAAAAACACACGAGTAGAGCCACGCTTTGTACCTAGATGTTATTTAAATTTCAGCATGTGGTAGGACTCGCCTGAACCTAGAAAACTTAACTTTTGGTTGATTTAAAAATCCATATCCTTGGTTTCTCTAAGATTAGAATTTTTCTAAGCCTCATTTAATTTTATTTTATTCAAAATCTCTCTCATCTAATCGAAACTAGAACCTAAACCTATGCCCCCATGATCAAGCCGGGAAAAGTTTGCTCTCAACTAATGAAAGCAAACAATACCGGTGAGACCGACATAAAAGTAGTCAGAAAATATTTTCGACTTACATTTATTTTTAATGCTTTAAAAACTCCTCTAAATTTATATTCAAACTCATTAATAGCTCTGATTTTATTCTTTTATATTCAAAATTTGACGAGTTCTTAGCATTAAAACATGCTTAGAGGGAGGCAATCTAGATAACCTAACCATACATGTACCATGATCTATCATGGGATGCCCCTCTAACATATTATCAAACCACATGCAAAGGACAAGCATGGGGGCAGCCAAGGATTTGTTTTGTAGGAATATCATGGAGGCATGTGAGGCAAGGGAGTATGGAAGTGACTCAAAGCGAAAACATCAAGTGGAAGGAGAAATAATGCAAGCAAAGGAGTGGACGAGAACGTTTGGAAGGTGCACACGGTCACGAAGTGCGCTAGAGAAGAACCGAGCCAAGAGGAGGAGAGAGGTAAGTCTCCCGTCCAGCTCTTTGTTCGTGTGCTCTAGTTTGTAGTCCGAAACCACCTTAGACTTAGCCATCCACCCCGCTTGTTTCGTGCAACAAAACACATCCTAATTCCACTCAATGTCCAGACTCCAAAATAATTTTTGTGTACCTTGTTACTGGTTGAAAACTCCGGATATATATTTGTGAGGGAGAGTGCTGCAATCATGGAAGAAACCTACAAGCTTTTTCACCAAAGAAGAAGGGATGATCGTCGTCTAAGCCATCATTGACAACCTCTTCGAGGAGGCGCTCGGTTTCCGAGTCTCCTCGGAGTATTGAAGAGAACACAGCACCGCCGAGGAGGAACCACACTCTTCTCCTCGGTGGGATGAGGGCCACACGAAACTCATTTATGAGGTTCACCAGACCTCAAGGACATATGGAGGAGCCGCCCGTCCGACCTCGCCACTCGACATGATCATCCGCTCCACCTCCATACGCTCCGCGGTATTCCGAGGGGTTTGTCATCATGACGGAGGAGGAGGAGAAAAAGCTCGCTCGCCTTGAGTTGAGGCTTGTAGCGAACGTCGACTTCGATGACCAAGCTCTCCACATATTGGGTTTTCATACGGGACACTGAGGTTGGGTGCAATTCTCTAACGGAGTGTCGGCAAACACCCACAAGGAATTCGCCTAGGAAATTCTCATGACCATGGCGCATATACTTGATGAAGGAGTGCTGAGTCTCTCATTCCATTTGGAGAAAGCCATTCGCACCAGGAGGCCATCCACAAACTAGAGAGAGGGGAGGGAGATCTCCGGAGGGAGATCAACCACCTCGAAGGAAGCACCAACAAGTGGAGAAGAAGGAAGACACCGTCGGAAGGGTAACCGTGATCAACGGTGCTATGTCTAGCACGTTGATGGGTTAATCTCCTTCATCCATGGGTTGTAATCTATCTTGAAATGTAATCATACTTTGTTGGATTATCTATCTACCATCTTGTGTTGAATATACTTTATTGCTTAAGGTTAGCTACCATGCCAAAAAGAGAGTAGAGCTCCAATGCTTCCTTGGAACCATTCAATACGCCGTGTCTATCATAGGTCTAGTCATGAATACCTTCGCGTAGTGAGTACGAGAGGAGGGAAAGGGCGAAACCGTAGTCACAACCCCCAATAGATTAGATTGGTTTTCATGTTCAAAACGATTGCATGTTCTAGTATCGTAGACCCCTGGGTGAGTGTCTCCTATCTTGATTGAACAAGCGGTTCCCTATGTATTAGGGAATAGCTCAGTTTTCAAAAGGGAGCCCCGGAACAAGTGGATGTGCATGGAGGCACATGGGAAGGTTTTTGGAGTATGGTCGCGGGAGAAGCGTAGCAACAAAGAAATTTTATCTGGAACTCCATCATCCAAGAGTTTCACTCATGGATGTGCAAAAGGATTTTGGGGAGAATAAGAGAGACAAAGATAACCAACACGGAGTTGAATTGGCTTTACTCGGCTTTGCCAGGTAGCCAATCGACCCCATTCATCTTGGTTCGGGTTGTTACCTCTCCATGTTGGCTATCTCTTTGAAACCGGGTATTACAAGGAACCCGAAGCATCTCCTAGCCGGGACATCCCTAGGATTGAATATATGAAGCAAAGCAAATATATAAGTGAAGATGAGAGAGGAGGCTTCAAAGTGGCCAAAGTAAATTTGCCCCTATGAGATGGAAGATTAAGACTTTTTCTTGAGGGGAAAGAAGATTGGTTAGAGGAAGGACTTCTTGTGCCGGTGAGAAAAATAAAGGAGAAGGATTATAGGAGAAGGATCTTCTATGGCCCAAGAAGGAGGTGCACAACAAAATTATGTGCCACCATTGGAGGAATTCCGGTGCTGCGAAGTTACTACGGTGGTGTACCAATGCAAGCATGGGGGAGTGGTGCAGCCATACCCCCACCAAATTTTGCGCTGCCCAACGTAGCCTTTGCGGAGCCATATGCACACCTTCCTCAACCAAAACAAAATGTGGCCATCATTGGAGGATACATTGTGAGGAACATGCAAATTATTGCAGCCATCCTAAACAATGCAAACCAAATGGGTGAAGGTAATGCAAACATCGCTTATGAGCTTTGGCACCTTCACTTAGCACCGTCATACAATTCATAGGAGAAGCGGTGCAATCCTATTATGAGTAAGGGTACAACAACCAAGACTATCAATATCAACCACCGGCGGAAGATTAGAGAGAGGAGGAGCTTTAGTTATCTTTCCTCTACCCCCTTTTCTTTAATTTTCAGCTTGTATGCGCCTATTTATGCTTAGTGTTTTCAGTTTTTATTTAAATTTCAGCATGTGTGTTCGTGTTTATTTTCATAATGAATAAGTTACCACTAAGTTTTTACCATCAGTAAAGTTACAATGTTTGTGCCATGATGATATATGATTATAATTGCCGCTTTGTTTATCTTTGTAATTGTTTTATGCATGTTTAAGCTAGTGCTCTCTTAAAATACAAATCTGAATTTATCTAAATGCTAGCTTAATCTTTAGCGGAGGTTATGATAAAAATAAAGACCCATAGTGTTTTATGTGCTCTCAAGTTTTAGATGGATTAAAGATGATTTATTTTTGTTCTTAAAAGTAATGCTAACCTTGTCATAAATACCTCTTGCGTGTTGCTCTACCTATCCAGAGCCATATAAATATTTGAGTGCAAAAACTTAGTATACAAGGTTTATTTTTGGGTGAGTTATCGCAGGCCATGATTTCTCTGGCCAGAGACTAAGAAGCTGGTCATTCTGTTTTTGTGTATCTATCTTATTGCTAGCCTTTTTATCCGTGCATTCTGTATCCCCACATTGGAGATCTCACAAACCTCGCCGGATATCCACCCTTAAAACCAAATATCATCTTTTGTGATTACCTCCTTGACCACAACCTATCGTTGAGAATGGATCGTCAATTCAAGGAAGATCGCAAGATGGTACGAACATTGAAGATTTCAAGTATCTCTCTAAAGGAAAAGTATTTCCGGTACCTACCTTATCTCTATCACCTCTTTGCTCGAGGACGAGCAAACGTCTAAGCATGGGGGAGGAGGTAGGTACAATGCAATTTTAGAGTTCAAAGGGGAGCAAATAAAAAAATTGATGACAAATAAAAAAATGAGAAAAAGAAATAAATAAAAATATATGTATGAGAAAAAAAGAAAAGAAAAAAATATGAGTATGTATGATATAAAAATAAAATAAAGTGAACTCCACGGTTCTCTAAAGTGCATTAGGAATTTCAAGGACTTAAGGTTAAAGGATCCAAACTCATTTTCCAACCATGTGCAATCCGATAACGAGGACTTCCTTTGTGCCTCAGGATCACTCTTTGCCATTTGCACATGTCCACCTATCTCAAGTGTGTGCACTTTTCTCTTTCCCCTCCTTGATATAACATTATTTTCCAATGACCTTTTTGAAGAGTCTCGCTAAGACCATGAGAAGCTTGTCTTGTTTTGACAACATCTCATTTATAATATCTTGGTAGGACTAAACTTCCCCAAAGAGCTCCATATAAAGCCTACCACATATATGAATGTTATGAGAGGGAAAGGAGTACAAAAAATAGGCCTGAGAGACAAGTTGAGATGGGAGTTCATGAGCAAGAAGCAAGGCGGTTTAAATTTGTGAACTTGGTTTAGCTCTTTTTTTCATCTTGTTCTTTATTTCAAATTTTCTGAGATCCATTTGAATTTTCGGAGCAGGTTAATACTTGTGGGATAAGCTTAACTAAATATCTACCCTCCGTAGGGATGAAGGCTAGTACATTATGGAACTTTAAAGAACTAAACTTTTGAGAGGATTATGTTTTCTCATGTATGATCAAGTGCAAGGTTTAAACAATGAGGGGTAACGATGATATCCATTGAAGGCTTACTCGATGACGAGCAAGGTTTAAGCATGGGGGAGCTGTGGATGGTGAAATTCCATCAACCTAGCCATGAGTTTACCTTCGGTGTTGGCATGACTTTTGTATCTTATCCATTGATACTAACCCCCGTGGTATAACAAGTTCACTTGTGCATGTCGGTTTTGGAGTTTAGTGTTTATGCAGGGTTTTAGCGTTGAAAGCAAGACTTCCGGGATAAGTTCATTAAGCACCTCATGACAAGACCTTGAAGCCCGGTACAAGTCAAGCAATGAAGTGAACACGACTCCAAGAAGCCCAAGGACCAACCCAAGAAGATGGAAAACTCCGAGGACCTAGCCGGAAAAGTGCTGAATCTTGCGAGACAAGGAGCTTTGTCCAATTCGGAGAGAAACTGACGATAAGGGTCCACATGCAAAAGGAGGAAGGATCTAGAAGCCTGGGGAAGCAACACCGGGCGAAGGAGGCCACGGACTGGCCCGAGATGGGCCCAGGCTGGTCGACCCAGGACGGCCGGCCCAGCCCATTTCGAGGCCCAGTCCCCCCCCCCCCTTGACCTAGATGCATCTGGGGCTATTTATAGCCCCCTGGACGAGAGCCACAAAGGAATCAATTCGTCATCCACCGCCGAGGAGCAGAGAAGCTCGAGGGACACCATCTCGGAGATGAGGGTCGTGCTAGTTGTCTAGGGTCTCCCTAGCCGACGTGGGAACCTTGCATGGAAGACCATGTCGGAGCTCCGGAGCAAGGATCAAGATCGAGGTAGGATGCCGGTGATGATCTTGTTCATGTAATCATTCATGGTGAAGTCTTTAAGTGAATCCGATTTCTAGCGATCAAGTGCCTTCTTGATGATTTTGTTTTCTTCTTGGTTTTGCTTCTTCTACGATCTATACTTAAGATAGATTGCATAGGGTGCTATTGTAGCCGCGGTGGCTAGAGGTGCATACCGGACCAACCAAGTGATTTCATCTTGTTCTTATCGAACTCGCCCTAGACTACCCGCATGAATAGGAATACGTTGTGACAGAACGGGGGTTCCGAAAGACGGGCATTTTCGGAATCGGACCGGAGGCCACGGTTTAAAGATGCTTTTAATGAGATTCGCTTTTCTATCTTCATCAATCTTGTTTGGAGCTACAACATAAGCATGATCTAGACTCTCTAGATCGGTTATCTCTTGTTACCTCTTTAGTAGATTAGATTAGATGTGTTTCCTTTATGAGTTAGTAAATTAGATGCAACTTAGTTCTTCATAAGGTAGCTGTCCTTGCTTTACTAGATTGAATACTTGCGTTGCACATTATTCCACGGATTCGATACCTTGGGTTCACCACTCGAGGGAAAAAGGGTCCCTTGACTATGACGGGGGATTTGTCCGCCTGCAAATCCATATGAACTTTGATACGCTAATCTACCGTCAACAGCTCGCCGCTGGTGATGCCGGCCTTCATGTCAGGCTGGGAAGCTGTCTCTTGCAGGTGCCGCTACTTTCACCATCGCGCGCGCAGCCCCGCTCGCCGTTCTTTTTTCTCGTGCGTCCTTCCCGTAGCCGTAGCACCGATGTCGTCCTCGCCGCCGCCGCTGACCTGGCGACGGTGAGCACGCGCTCAACCTCCAGTGACCACGCACACCCGTGCGCACCAATGCACCCCAGCACTAGAGCGTGTGCATTCACCTGGAGAAGTCAAGGCCCAACCGTGGGCCTTTTTGCTCACGCCGGACCTCGCCGGCATGATGTTGCACCGTCGCGGGCCGAGTCGTCGCCACCTAGGCTTTTCGCCCTGGGAGAGCGAGCGCCTGGTTGCCGTCTAGCACGCGCACATGTTCGCACGAAAGCCGCGCAGAGATCACCGGCCTTGGCCACCCCAGTCGTGTCGCCGAGTCTCGCTGCCCTTCCACCATGGCAAGCTGCGCACCCTCGTGTATTTGCTCGCTCTACCTCTCATGCCTGTGCTCCCAAGCGCGCACATGCACACACGTGCACCTGTGCGCATGCAAGTGGCCCGCCGACGTTTGAGCCTCGTCGTGTCTCCATCGCAGCGCCACCCCGCCACCGCTCCGGCCATGACTCTAACCTCGCCGCGCTGGAAACCCGACCCTAGGCCGCTTTGCCTAGCAAACCTTTGGGCCACCCTTACCTCGCCGTGAGACGTGTTGGCCAGCCGTCGTAGACCCTCGCCAGCGGTGAGACCTCATCGAGCCGCCATTCCTTTGGGGGCTTTTTGTCGAGCACCTTTGAGCCGACCCTGAAATCCAAGGGGCGGTTTCCCCTGCACATGAGGGGCCACGCGTGGATCTGGACGCAGCCGATCCACCGAATCCCGTGCGCCCGGCCAATCCCGGCCAAAACACACGCGTGCACGCACGGCGCCACGCTGCAGCGATCCGCCCAGGGATCAACTGTGTCGCGCCACACCAGCCGCCCTGCTGGCCGCCATGTGGGATCCCGCTAGCTTAAAGCTGCCTACATGGCAGCCACACATGCTTCTCTAGCCAGCCAGTAGCTAGCTTGCAGCTAGCAATAAGCCCCTTAGAGCCAGCCAGTAGTCAGCCTATAGTCTATGCTATTGTGTATGCGTATTTTATTTCCAAAAAAACTATTTTATCTTTGGAAAATCCTAATAAATCCGTGTTCCAAAAAATACAAAACCTTTTCCAGAAATTCTTTAAAATATTAAACTCAATGCTAGGCTAGTGTTTGCCCTCTTTCGACTCTTAATTGATGTTCTTTTGGGAGTTACTTGCTTTAGGACCGCTGTTTATCTTCTTTTACATGTTAATAGGAGCAGCTAGAGCCGGGGAGCTGATCCCAGAGTACGACTACGCCGACGACTTAACCGCGGAGGACTACCAGACCCCAGGTTCACACCCGACTGACTTTGAAAACCTATTAGACATTGCAACAGTGATTGCTAGCGGTTTACTTTATATGCATGATGGTGAACCTTGCGCTGCCTACTTTACATATCCTGTCCTTGATTGTCCTACTACTATATATGTATATAAGCGTGTATATACGCTGAGCTTCGCATGCATGTGTTGGGATGGGAATAGTGGTTCTTGGCGTGAGTGGGATACATCCGGCAGGAGTAGGCGTTTTGGGTACTTTGGCGGGGGTGTGCTTGAAACAACCGATATGGGATCGGGGACAGGGGTGCACTCCTCAGTGCATCCCTACTTTGACGGTTTTCGAAGCCTAGGTGTTGGGGTTTTACTTGCGCTTGGAGGATATGAGCTCGCCTCGGTCTGAAAATGAGTGGACATACCTTTTGGCGGGACCTTTACAAACACACCACCTCGCCGAGCGTGGGGTTAGGGCCGAGTTGCGCTCGGCAAGTGCAGAACCATACCTACCAGCAGGATAGAGGGTATCAGTGGGGGAGAGGTGGGAGAGAGACCACCTTCTCTCAATGCGTCGCCCGTGTGGCCACAGGGGGGCATTTCACAGTTCCGGTGTTGTTCCCTTTGCGAGGGGGATCACTTTGAGGGCCAGATGCAGGATGGGACCGTAACTACTAAGAGTTCGCACGATAGGATGGGCTAGGTCGGCCGTACACCCGCCGGGTGCCATTTCGGGTTGGGTTCAGGTGTACACACTCTGCAGAGTCGTTCGATCTATAGCTATAGTTGTATCCATGGATATGGACATGTCCCATGATAGCTTTGTTCTCATGTTTTGGGATTTCTACCTTCCCCCTTTAGATGAGAGTATGGTGAGCCGTGGTTGCAGTCGGTTAGAGAAGAGAGGCTCCATCTACCTTGTTGATCCGATTGCAATCATTGAGGTGCGAGGAGAGAAAGTTCTCGCATCGACCCTAGATAGGAGTAGGTTGTGGAAACAGATCCCTGGGTGACCAAGTGATTCCGAACTGTGATGAGAGCTTTGGGTTGGGATCTTGATGGAGATATCTTGATATTACTCTGCTGCTGCTATATAGGAAACCCGAGCCGCTTCCTTGTCTCTTTTCTCCCTTTAGAAGTTAGGCCACTTAAAGCTGCATACAGTTGGTGACACTACATGAAAAACTGGCTTTGGTAATGGGCGTAGCGCCTTTGGTAACGGGCAATGCGCCCGTTACCGATCAAGTGTTACAAATAAGCCAATAAAGGTAATGGCCAGATGCCCGTTACTGATAAGACATATTCGTAACGGGCATTAAACAATAAGCGTTACCACAACTAGCCACCGGTGATGTGAAATGGCTGTTTTTCTAGGCCCACAGGGAATTTTCGTAACGGGTACTAAAGCAAAGCCCGTTACAGAACCTCAATACCAGAGATGCTTGATGTGCACCTGCATCTCCACTATCTTGATGAACTGAGACGCGTCTATTTCACGCGCATCTCAGTACATATAGGATTCATAACGGGCATCAAACAATGACCATTACCACAACTAGTCACCGGTCACGTGAAATGGCTGTTTCTCTGGGCCCACATGGAACTTTGGTAACGAGCATGAAACAGAGCCTGTTACTATGAAATTAACTTCAGAGACGCGGTCTGTGAACCCGCGTCTCCACTGTCTCGACGAAATGAGACACATCTGTTTCTACGCATGTCTGCTTTCTCTCTATTAAAGGAGACGCTTGCTTTCAGCCTGCGTCTCCTATATCTTGATGAACGGGCCAGGTCCTGGGCCCACCAGTCAGGACTGGTAACGGGCATTTACACTGCCCGTTACATTGTGGGTATTTTTGTAACGGGCTTTCCGAATGAAGACCATTACTCACTGATCAGTGTTTGTAACAAGCTTTAATTAACGCCCGTTACAGATACGACGGCCACAACTACAGTAACCTGCCCGGTTGCTAGCAGGATCCTGGAACCAGCCAGGATTTGGCAGCCACCACAGCAAGGAGACATCACAAACACATTCTCACATCACATATATAGGCAAAGCAAGATCACATTTATAGACAAGTTTGAAGTTACTCTCATCAGGGCTTGTTTGGATGGAGTAATGAGAAAACTGCCTGAAGCCCTGAACCAGGCAGTATCTGACCCCAACCAAGCAAGCCAAGCAGGTTTCTCAGGCAACAACACCTGACTAAAGAAGACTAAATGAGTTTCAAGTTTCTGGTCACAATAAACTCACGGTGCACCACTGTACAAGTTGCCCTTTCGGTCGATGGCCTCCATAGGAATGTACTCACACAACATCTCCCAGACACGCTTTACATCTTCTATGAAAACATCTACAGGAGAATTGAAGTATGCTAACATCCTTTATGATTTTCATGAATTTACTGTGCAAAAATTATAGCACCAGGAACATGAAAATGAATTTCAACATTTCATATAACTTCATCTGTTAGCAATATTTTATTCAAAATAGACTTGGAGCAACAAAATCCATCCATCAAAACCACAGTCAATCAATTAAAGATGAACTATTAAGGCATGTCTCCATAATCCACCTTGACATGAATATATAACAGATTGGGTGGACTACATTATAAACCACTGCGATGCAATTTCCAATGACATTATATGGCCATCAGAATTAAAATATGCCAACAGGTCCAAGGCATAACTGTCGATCTGAGCATAGCAGAATTAAAGTATATGCTAACAGGTCCAAAGCATAATTGTCGATCTAGTACATTCAAAGCATAGCAGAATTAAAGTATGCTAACAGGTCCCAAGCATAAGTGTAAATCTGGTACATTCAAAGCATAGCAGAAATAAAGTATTCTAACATCCTTTATGCTTTTCATGAATTTACAGTGCAAAAATTATTGCACCAGGAACATGAAAATGAATTTCAGCATTTCAAATAACTTCATCTGTTAGCAATAATTTATTCAAAACAGACTTGGAGCAACAAATTCCATCCATCAAATCCACAGTCAATCAATTGAAGATGAACTATTAAGGCATGTCTCACTAATCCACCTTGACATGAATATATAGCAGATTGGGTGGACTACATTATAAACCACTGCGATGCAATTCCCAATGACATTATGTGGCCACTAGAATTGAAGTATGCTAACAGGTCCAAAGCATAACTATATATCTGAGCATAGCATAATTAAAGTATATTCTAACAGGTCCAAAGCATAACTATCGATCTTGTACATTCAGAGCATAGTAGAATTAAAGTATGCTAACATCCTCGATGCTCTTCATGAATTTACAGTGCAAAAATTATAGCACCAGGAACATGAAAATGAATTTCAACAGTTCATATAACTACATCTATTAGCAACAATTTATTCACACAGACTTGGGGCAACAAAATCCATCAATCAAAACCACAGTCAATCAATTAAAGATGAACTATCTAGCCATGTCTCCCTAATTAATCCACATTGACATGAATATATAGCAGATCGATTTTGGTGGCCGATGAGAGAGAGGTTGTTGGGGGTTCAAGTAGGACTAACCTCTGTCGCGAATGAAGTAGTTATTCTCGTGATGGTCGAAAGGGCCGGATCCACGGCGGCTCGTGGCCTGAGGCGGCTAGCGGGCTCGTCGTCATGGCCGGGGACGACATCGACGGATCCGCCTCAACCGTCTTTAGGTTGGCCGGGCATACGTCCGCACACCAGTAACCGCGTCCTCGTCATCGTCGTCACGCAGGGAGCGGTGGGGCTGGAGAAGAGTAGGGCTGCGGTGGGGAGAGAGTGGCGAAGGTGAGCGGGGCGACTTGCGGCGGTGGTGGGGAGAATGCGGGCGTTGTGGATCTGTCTAGTGAGGAGCCGAATATGAACGGCACGCGTAACTGTGTTTAATGAAACTACTGGCGTGCCCTTGACGGCTCTGTGTAGCAATTGGAATTTCATGGGCACTATAGTAAATATAGGTGGGAAATTTTGAGCAGCCCGCGCACGGTTCACCTACTAGCGCTGATGAGTGGGCCAGTGTCATGGGCGACGATGGTTAGTGAACCCGGATCGCCTTTGTTGGGAGTTGGGTTAGTGGTTATCGTTTTTATATTGGCTGCTGACGCTGACGCGTAGGCCTGTCACAATATTTTTTGGAATGAAACTTGCTTCCCTGATTTATTAGAGCCCATAAAACAACACCTAAAAATCATAAAAATACGAACAATTCGTATTTGGACATTTAGTATTTGAATAAAATATCAACAATCACACTTGTGTGCCCAAGATTCTTAGAATCCATTTTTACATCCCATCTTAATGATGTAATAATTCTACTAACACCTAGTGTGCTCTAAAAAATCTACAAATTGACATGCCAACATAATTTGGGTACCTAGACTTGTCTTCAAAATTTCAAATGGTTTAGATGAAGGAATTATATACTTGTGTACAAATGTCTACATCTCTCACATAATTTCCTAGAATGTTTGCTTGAACATTGAAGATTTCCACACTTTGCAACATGTTCGAACTCATATGCATTTGAAAACGTAACAAAACCTTGTGTTCACTTTAATCTTACGAAATGTAAAGTTCCATCACTAATGGTTGTGTAAAACAAATATTATTTGTATGTTGTACTTACAAAGAACAAAATAAGGCATATAAAGATTACTCAACAAACGGAATGTACACTAAACAATGAAATTAATGAATAGATGGTGATTTTAGAAAAAAAATAGAAAAAAGTATCAAATTTGGACTAATAACGACGAAGAAATACTTGTTACAACATTTGATTGCAGATTAAAAGGAGAAATGGGAACTGTTCTTCATTTCAATAGAACTGGCCCCCACAGTCATTTGAATAGAACAAAGGAGGAAGCAGAGGGCACCGCCACCCGCCGCCGCCGACATCCCTACATCATGATAAAATCAAATCCGCGTTTAGTAATATCTAATAATTTACATTCAAGATAGATAATGTTCATATTGATGCTTGCGCCTACATCCCAATGTTCGTCCTGCTGACGGCGTACTCCACGGCGGGGCGGAATTTACGCGTCCAGAGGTCGAACTCATGATGGATGTGACACTCGGCGCTGCAGTAGTGGATGATCTCTTTGGTATCCGGCCCGTAGCGCCTATATCCCGCTTCCCAAATGCAGATGTGGGGATTCTGGACGGGCAGCAACGGAATGTCGTCATCGTCGTCGCCGTCATCAAGCCAATGTTGTCGAAATCCTGCTTAACGAGGTAGCGCAGCCGCTGCAGGTTGTGGTTCTTCCACCGGCTGTCAGGGGGCGACGGGCCACCGTTGATTTCCTGGAGTAGTGCTATGGCTTCGAGGTTTGCCGGGTTGCAATGGTACTTCAACATCGCTAAAAAGTACTTGGCACCAGAGTCTTCAGCAGCGGCGACATCTCCAATGAGCTTTAGACCCTTATCGGGGTTCCGCCGCCTCATCAACCTCACCATCCCCTCGAAGCACAATGCCTCTGGATGATTGGCCTTGCAGAAGCGCTGCTCAAAGCACGACCTAACGTAGCGATTCTTGCATGCCTCACGAAGATCACACAGTGACACGTGCAGTAGTACCTCATCGGAGTTGTAGATGCGCCGGAAGGTGCCGCAGATTTTATTGCGAAGGTTTCGAAAATGGAAAAAGGCCACATCCTTGATGGAGTGGATGATGACCTTGGTGAGAAGTTCATCTGGCAGCAGCAGTATCAAGCACACTGCAGCGGCCATCAAGGAGTATGGGAGGAAATAGCACAGTGACGGGGTTTGGAATTTGAATGGCGACGAGGGTTGAAGTTGGCGGCGACGAGGGATGAAGTTGGCAAGGAGGATTGAAGTTGAAGAGGGACGAAGTTGGCGACTAGGATTGAAGTTGAAGGAGCAAGGCGACGAGCTCGAGGGTTGAAGGTTGCAGATGGCGCCTCGGCCATGTCGTAATAAAACAATAAATGGAAATTGAAAAGGCGCCGCAGTTTCTCTGTTGCCGTTGACAAGTGGGCCCAACATCATTGCCCCACCCCTTATCCTTCCCGCGTAAGTGAAAGGCGACGTGCGGCTTCACGCCCAAGACGGAGCCCGATGCGCAATCGAGTGGAACATACTGGCAGTAATGGAGTAGTGGGTGGGGGCAGAGGTGCCTGACGGTTCCGCGTATTGTCAATATAACTCCCTCGCTTAGTCGCCCTCCCCTGCTTTCTCCCCTGCTTCTTCCATAAGCTTATCACCTTTTTCTTCACTTCTTCATCCTCCTCGCGATTCACCACTACAAATATTTGGTCACCGAGAGAAGGAGGAGATGGCGTCGAGGAGCCCACCTAGGTCATCACCTCGAAAACCTCGCCAACAAACCCTATTGAACCTCTTGACCAAGTCCACACACCCTTGTGGTCAACCCTTGGTCAAAGACATGGTCAAACCCCTCTTAAACGCTGACGTTGGCGAATGTCTTCTGAAACTTTTGTCGCATTCTCCAAATTTCAACTAAACACTCCAAAATCTACCTTTATGAAAGTTGTCCAGTTTGTTAAGGGACACCACTTTCATGTAGATTGGCATTTCAAATTTTGAGAGGAAATTGGTGAAAAACGTGGTCAACCGACAGCGGCTCCTGTTCACCGGAATGTGGTGACATTCAAAGTTTGGCAGTAATTTGTGGAAAATCCATTGAGAAAAACACCATACGGCCATTGTAAAAGTTGTAGAGGGTAGTGAGATCAACAACTTTCCTATTCATCACTTAGTGCACTTCTGTTGAAAAATTTAGAGAAAGACACAGTCAAACAGAGGCTCACTAAAACGGTTTCGGACAGGAGCGCGCCCGCGCGCCGTGCGTGCCGGCGCCGCGACGCCCGCGCGCCGGTGCCTCCGCCTTGGCGTCCGGGCCACCGGCCGCATCCCGAGGCCGCGCCTTCCGAGGCTCCACATTTTGCCACGCACGCGCACGCACCGAGGCGTCTCGGAGTCTCCCCCCGCCACGTGCCACGCGCCCCCTCGCCGGTCGGCCGCACGCCCGTGCCCGCCGGTCCGCCCCGTGCCTCCACACCACGGGCACGCCTGCCGATGCGCCACCGTACCCCGGCATTGAAGCGAAGGCTTGGAGCCGCAAGCGTTCGCCCGTCTATAAATGGCACCGACCCTCCTCCCTCGCGCCCGAACTCCTACCGCTGCTCCTTGCTCCGCCGCCGGCCACCATGGTCGCTGCTCAGTGAACTTCACCTTTTCCTCCATTCTGTCACCGGCCAACACCCTCAGCACCTTACCTAGCATCCACTCGACACCCCCGCACGCGTGTCGTCCAGGCCGCGCCGCCCCTTCGCCGGAGCACCAGCTCCCGCGGCCGGCGCCACCGGGCGGCGCCGAACCCCCGTCGCCGGCACCCTCCGCCCCCAACCAAGCCCACAAACCGGTGACGGGTGAGTCCCTAGTCGTCCTCCCCACCTTCCCCAGCCGACCCCGCCGCCGGAGCCGCCGGATTTTGGCCGGCACCGCCGCCCCCCATGGCCTAGGGACCCAATTACATTTCTCTCGTTCTGTCTAAGGTGTTTTGTGCGAAGTGAGGGCATATATGTGAAGTTTTGGAAAGTTCCAGGGGCCTTAGTGAAAAGCTATAACTTCAATAGTATATGTGATTTGCTGAATCTTGTAAATTCCATAGAAAATTGTAGGTAAATCAGAAAAATGAAAACCCAATTTTTTTGTGATTCTATGTGAAAAATCCTACAGCTTTTGTCATTCTTGCCTGAGCTGTTTCCTAAAGTTTGTGGCATGAAAAATAGAAATGTGAAAAACCTAGATCTGTTGTATCTCAAAATTTACAACTCCTCTGTAGCTAAGTTTTGGATATGTTGTGTTTTATGTTATGGCTAGCTCCTGTACCAAAAATGGCACAAAGTTATGCTGTAAATCATTTTCTAAAAATTGTTTTCCATTTCTGCAGAATCTGTCCAAATGATTTTTGTAGATAAAAATAATTAGATTTTTGTGACCAACTTCTGCAGATTATCTTATCATGCCAAAATACACCTCTGGTGAATTAATCACAATTTATAATTGCCAGAGATTTTTGATCTTGAAACATGCTTGTTTTTCTTGGTAATTGCATAACTCAAGATTCATAATAGTTCTAGGTGTATATGTTGCATCCCTACCCTAGTTTTCGACCAGAGGTCATTTGTGAGGAAGTTAGGATCATTTTGATGAGTAATTATTTTTGTGTGCATTTACCTTGTTTTGCTAGCTAGCTTTTGTCATTTTCGATATGATTAATTTTGTAGCTCTCCTAAGCATGCATGTGCGTCATTTGGCTTGTTATAGGTGATTAGTGCCTAATGCATACTTGCACTGAATTTTAATTAATTAATTTATGAATAAAAGCTATGGAAGCAATTTAAGGCTTAATAGTCAATTAAATGGAAAACATCACCAACCCACCTTTGATGACCTTGTGTGTGATGAAAATCATGTTAAAAAGCTAAATATTACCAACCCATTGCCGTTTGTGAAATTAAACTAAATTTTTTACATATATATGTACACAGTCACTATCTAAAAGAATAATTAATAAAGAGTTGCATATTGTTCCTCTTTGGAAGAGTATGCTGAATGTATTTCTTATCTACGTGAATGTGGTCTTTTGTTGATTAAATTCGTCAAATAAATCTCGCATTTGCATCTTCGTGTAGATCTTCCCGGCGATAGATATACGCTCGTGCCGGAAGGAGGAGACGAAGGTGCTGACGAAGAGCTACAGTACGTGGACGTAACTCAAGACTTGGGCCAAAGTCCAGAAGGGCCCAAGGCCAGCCTTGCCAGCGAAGGCAAGCCCTGGATCATTAACCCCATCTTTTAAAATTATGAAATTATCTTTTGCTATGATTGTGCATTTACGTTTCAGGAGTTGAATTGAAACCCTAGATGCATGATCCCTAGGTACCTATGTTCTGTCACTAGTATGCTAGGTCGATAGCTGCTATGCTATAGGACCCGATAGAAGTCAAGTGATGTTCATCACTCGCGAGAATATGTTCTTATGTTGGAATCATAAGATCTTTATAAATGGATTGCTCATGTGGTAAGAGCATGGGATTTGGGCTCCGGTCCAGTGGCTTTCGTGGGCTAAGCTTTTGAACGTACTAAGCACTTGTCGGGAATGGGACTGGTAAGCCTAGTACCTTAATGAGACGGTGCGGGAACTTACTATTACTACTCTTGAGTAATCACCTACCGTCTTGCAACCGGGAGGTGTGTGCATGTGTGAGGCTGGGTGTACTGCGTGGGGCGTGCCAGATAGCTTTGTACCCAAGACTATAATCTTTGATCCCAAGCCGAGGACTTTTGGGAACCGCCTGGTCGGTGTCAGCTCTGTTGGGGCACCGCTCAGTGTGTTTAGGTCTACCTTGCAAGGTTATAAACCAATTGATTGTCGTCCTCTCACCCTTACCTGAGACTGCTTAATCAACTGGCCATGATATCCCTTAATGATGGAACTTGGTGAATTCTTCTACGTGAATTAATTGTATTGTACAATTCTTGATTGAATTAGTTGGCACACTTAGAAATGGTAATCAACTAGAACTTGTGCTAAAATAATGAAAGTAAGGACAAACTCTTTGTTGCTTTTCAGCAAAAGAACTCCACCGGCCAAAAAGCCTCTCATGTCTAGAGTTTGGTGATGTAGTTATCACCCGACGGTTAAGTCTTGCTGAGTATTAGTATACTCAGCCTTGCTTTAAAAATGTTGTTGCAGGTGTTGTTTGGCCTTGTGAGATTCCACCCGGTTGGGAGCTGGAATGGGTGGAAGAGGACGAGTGATGGCATCACGGATGGCCTCTTGTGATGTGTATCGTCGCGCTAGTTTATGTATTTCCGCTGTTTTCAAACTCTGAATATTTTCGTTCTGTCATGAACAATGGTTTTTCATAATTTGGATTTAATCCGTGTTGTACTCTGGACTCGCCTTCGTGTGAGTTTAATGCATATGTCGATCCTCTATATGAGTTCCAAGTGGTTTACCAGGCGTTAACCCGGCAATTAACGATAGGATGATACTTTACTATTGCTTAATGACCAAAGTGGATTGGTTTTAGGCAATAGTGTGGTATTTTCCTGGGCGGGTTGTCATAGACGAAGGGAGGACGACGATGATGAAAGCCGCTGTCAAAAGAAGTTGGAGAAGGGGAAGGAGCCAGTGGCCAAGGATGCCAATGAGGAACCGCTCTTCGACGACAATAAGTTCGCTGCCGAGCTGCTCAAGAGCGCCTTCAGAAAGCTTCAAGGTGTTGGCGAGGCCTTCGACATCAAGGCGCATCATGATGTGTACAAGGACCCGACCTTGAAGGGTCTCGCCTTCAGGATCCACGGGTTGGCTGAGAAGCTCGAGAACCTCCCCGTGGTCAAGCGGGCTGCCCGCCGCCATTTCTTCTTCGACGACGGTGGCTCCGACAGTGACGACAGCAGCCACGGCAATGACGACGACGACGACGGCAGCCACGGCAGCAACGGCGGGACTCCGACTAATTGATAGACTCCTCTACCAATTAGTAACAATAATGTCTCTGTGTGCTTTTGTGTCTTCGTCCGGTTCTTGGACATGAACTGCTTATAAGTTTTTCTGTCGATCATGAACTGCTTAGTTAATTAGCTTGGTTGTTAGATTTTGTATGTCATTAACTCAATCTAATATACGCGATTAGATCCAACCGCGTTGTGAAGAACTGTGTTTTGTTGTGATTAACTAGAGATCTGTTGTGAAGAATTAGATCTTATTAGAGTAGTCATTGCCGACGCAGGTTAGCCTGCTCACGCTGACGTTGACGCGTGGGCCAGTGTCATTAGCGACGATGGTTAGTGAACCCAGATCGCATTTGTTGGTAGTTGGGTCCAAGCGGGCAGGCAACGGTTATCTTTTTATATTGGCTGCAGACGCTGACACGTGGGCCTGTCACGATTTTTTTGAATGAAACTTGCTTCCCTGAATTATTAGAGCCCATAAAACAGCACCTAAAAATCATAAAAATACGAACAATTCGTATTTGGATATTCAGTATTTGAACAAAATATCAACAGTCAAACTTGTGTGCCCAAAATTCATATATTTCATTTTTACACCCCATGGTAATTATATAATAATTCGAATAACATCAAATTTGCTCTAAAAACTACAAATTAACTTGGCAACATAATTTGGGTACCCAAACTTGTCTTCGAAATTTCAAGTGGTATCGATGAAGGAATAATATACTTGTGTACAAATGTCTTCATCTCTCACATAGTTTCCTAGAATGTTTGCTTGAACATTGAAGTTTTCCACACTTTGCAACATGTTTGAATTCATATGCATTTGAAAACTTAACAAAACCTTGTGTTCACATTAAGCTTACGAAATGTAAAGTTTCATCACTAATGGTTGTGTAAAACAAATATTATTTGTATGTTGTACTTACAAAGAACAAAATAAGGCATATAAATATCACTCAACAAACAAAATGTACACTAACAATGAAATTAATGAGTATATGGTGATTTTAGAAAAATTTAGAAAAAAGTATCAAATTTAGACTAATAACGACGAAGAAATACTTGTTACAACATTTGATTGCAGATTAAAATGAGAAATGGGAACTGTTCTTCATTTGAATAGATATGGGCCCCACAGTCATTAGCGACGCGGGGCTGATAACCCGCGTGAGATTTGCTGCTCTCCCAAAATTTTACACAGATAATTCAAGCATCATACAAAAGCTAATCTACTACTGATTTCCTATTCTCTGTGTGAACTTCACCATTTCGAAGCGCAGCCTACAGTCTTCGCTGCAAAACAGAGAAATTTGAAGCCATCCTTTTTCCACGCCACAGCCGCCGCCGGTGCCTGTGCATGGCTGATTGCCGCGCACCTGTGCTGGAGGCGGCAGCGGTTCACCCCAAATGCGCCAAGTCTAGTAGTGGAGTGCACACGCGGCCTTCTCACGCAAAGGTAGACACTCCTTGTTGCTCAGCCATCTCGACGACATCGTACTGCCGCCTCCCGCGACTCGCCTCATGTACCCCCTTCACGGTGTCATCAGTGGCGGCACCGCCATTGTCTCTGTAGAGCAAGATGGTGTATAAATAGGCTGTCGCATCGTGCCCACCCTCGGCGGCGCGCCGGAGATCATTGTATCCCCTGTGTTCGATGAACAAGGCTTTGATTCCGGAGAGGAAACAAGCCTCCGGATTCCCGAGACCGCTCAGCATAGCAAGGAATGCTTTGTAAGCGGCGGGGTTCCACACCCAAGAAATCTCATCTTGTATCCCCTCTATCGACAAACGCCGGCCGACGTCGGCGAGGCCACACACGCGGCGCATGGTTGAGCAAGTACCACATAGGCTGCGGAGGTCAGCCAAGGGCCGCTCCGAGGTCACACCGACGCGCGCCGCAATCTTAATGCGGAGGTCTTGAGGGAGGCCCAGCAGAAGCGATGACGGCTGGTGTCGCGTGCTTCTTCCCGGCATGCTATCCATCTCCGGCCGGGAATGGTGATGATGAGGAGTAGGCAGTTGCTATTTTTCGCGGGTAGAGATGAAGGGGCAGGGGATCTAATTGTTTTGGAAGGAGAAGATACAAGAGATTTGTTTCCAAACACGGTTTAAGTATGCAATGGAGATGACATTTGGCTAATCCACATTATCATTTAATTATCCATTAGAAATGACGTTTGGCTAATCCGCGTAGAGACGATGTTTTTTTACCCCGCGTATTATTTAATTCTACATTGGAATCACTACCTCTGCAGCTCTGCTCTCAGCCATTGACTAACAACAGTTTCGCCATTTTTTGGAGACGATGACTACATTGGATGTTTGGATGGAGGTGTTAGTGTTAGTTTGTAGCAAACTAACACCAAAACTAACACTATGGAGCCAAACACATGTGTTAATTTGGAGGTGTTAAAAACTACCACTAACAGTAACACTAACATCTACCATCCAAACACGACCATTGGAGACGATGTTTGCTTACTCCGCGTATCATTTAATTCAATATTGGAATCACTACCTCTGCAGCTCTACTCTCAACCATTGACTAGCAACAGTTTCCCGGCCATCTTGACCGTCTTGGGAACCTTCCCGGTTGTTCCTATGCTCTTGATCTTATCCCTTCCTTGTTTTTTCTATAAAACGGCACCGACGCCTATCGGTCATCCTCACTTCAAGTTGCTTCCTTCTTCTCTAGATCTAGATCTAGCTATATGGTTCCTTCTTCTGATACAATAAAGCGGGTCACTTGCTTCCTTCTTCTCTAGATCTAGATCTAGCTATGGCGCAAAGAATAGATCTTGTAGGGCGCAAGCTTTTGCTTTTCTCTCTTCTTCCTCCTCCTCGATCTCACAATTGCTAGAATTCTTGTGATAGGAGGTGATTGGGTTGCTCATCCCTCGAATACAGCTACCAGAAGAATCCTTGTGACATACCCCTTGCTCGCAGCCGTGTCCGGGGAAGGTAGCCCTGAACCTCCTGGCATAAGGATGTACAAGCCGACGGAAAGCTTGCTGCAGCTTCTCCATCACACTTGGGCTTCCTTTTGCTTTCCCCTTCTCCTCCAGGAGGAGGGATTTTTTAAGGGATATGTTTCCACCCTCTCCGTATCTTTCTCTTGTGTTCACTTGGAAGACGAGGAAGCAACCAGAATCTGGATGGAGCATATCTCATTGTTTTTCCTTGTAAGATGACCACAATTAAGGACAGCTTTTGTCTTGCAAACCAAAATTAGGGATGCAAGACAGAAGCTCTCTTTAATTACTCATGCCAGGAATCAAGTCTCTAAGCCGTCAACAGAAGTGGAGCTTGTTCGATGACCACGTGCAGCAAGATCGATGTGTGTGTGTGATTTTGCATATCTCATCATGAAGATATGGCCGCATTGTAACCTTGTTTTGATGTATCAATGATGACTGTAATCTGTGCGTGTGTGTGTGATTTTGCATCTCAAGAGACATGCTTTTGTGAAATTATGCCAAATTGTTGGAGATGAACTCTTTTTTTACTTGGCATATCTTTTTAGAAGTTGGCAAAGCACAAGATTTGCAAAGTAAAATTTGGCAAACTCTTGGACATGCTTCAATCCGCGTCTCTTTTGATGTAATCTGTTCCTGATTTCGCATATCTTCTTGCCCATAACAAAAGCGATGCTAGTTCGTTAGTCCTCATCTCCTGCCCGTAACAAAGGCGACGCTGGTACGTTAGTCCTCGTTTCTTGCCCGTAACAAAGGCGATGTTGGTTCGTTAGTCCTCGTCTCTTGCCCATTACTGAACTGAAGAAGAATATAAATAGAGTATATATAGTATCTTGGCAGTATTACAAGCAGGATTCAAATTCCACCACATCCCATATATTACAAAAAGACTGAAATTCCACCAATACATCGCATCCTTCATATTACAAAATGGATTTCATTTCCACCAATAGACACATCCTCCGGCATTACAAAAAGGATTCAGCAGAAATCAGGCTTGCTTTTTCTTCCTTGATTTCTGTATATGGATTTTTTCACTATGGTCACTTTGCAGGTACCGTGTTTTGTTAGTTCCGAAGAGTTGGGGCTTGTATGAAATGTCAAAGGATGGAATTTCGTCAAACTGGTTGTATTCCTCCTCCTCAACAACATTTTCAATCCCCACAATCCTTTTTTCCAGGCATAACCACAGACCAGTTCCTTTTTGCAAGGTCAGGTACATAGAACACTTGCTCAACATCGTTGGCGAAGACAAACGGTTCGTTTTTGTAACCAAAGACCCGGAGATCAACACTAACATAACCATATTTGTCCTTGCTCACAGCCTTGTTCCCATTGGTGACCCATCTACACCGAAACAAGGCTAGCTTTAATCCTATATAATCAAGCTCCCATATCTCCTCTACTTGACCATAATATGTGTCTGTTTCCGTGTCATCATCATGGTTATGACTGTCGTCAACGACGGCCCGTACACGCACACCACTATTTTGATAGACTCTCCTTTTATCTTGGGTCATGGTGTAGAACGTGTATTCATTGATATCCATTCCTTCGTATCTTGTAACAGTGAACAATGGCCCCGCTACTAGATTCTTTATCTCGTCGGTAATTACAGCATTATTGCTGCATGTCTCGAGATAATCTCGGAGCCACCTGCTGAAACCTTGCATGTGCATCTTTGCAAGCCAAGCCCTACCACTGTTAGGGTTGTCTTCACGTAGTTGTCATTTGTGCTCATTGGGAAATGGTGTAATTAGGTACAGTTGTTGTATCACGGTGAAATGAGCCTTTTCGAAAGGCATCTGCATCTGGAGTGACTAACCTTTTCCCCATGGTCCCAACTGTCGTATGGACCTCCCTGGGCCCACTACCTCGGTGGGTACCAGGACCGACTACTCGGTGGGCCCCTGGGACTACCCGGCTTGCGCTACACGGCACCTGAAGGCGTGGAGCACAAGGACTACACAGGAGTAGTACTCGGTTAGGGAGCTGTACATGTTCCGCACTGTATAGAGGACTCCTAGACGTACTCGACTAGTACTCTCTCCCTACTCCGACTTGTAACCCTGCCTCCCGGACTATATAAGGTGAGGCAGGGACCGATCTCCTCATCGAATCTCCTCTCATACAACTCACGGCGCACTATTGCACCATCTTGTAATCGTGCCCTATCAATCCAGAGCTACGCAGCATACAGGACGTAGGGTATTACACACCTCGCGGCCCGAACCTGTCTAAATTGTGTGCCACGTGTCTCTTCCTTCGAGTTACCGATCTCGGCGAGTCACAATCATCTACTTCGGGTACTCCCCGTAGTAGGTTGCCGGTCTAAAACACCGACACCGGCGCGCCGGGTAGGGGGGTC
Organism: Cenchrus americanus; assembly: GCA_947561735.1. NCBI lineage: Eukaryota > Viridiplantae > Streptophyta > Magnoliopsida > Poales > Poaceae > Cenchrus > Cenchrus americanus. Next base: position 204,250,620 of record OX387240.1, read on the forward strand.
TCGCTCGAGATCACATGGCGAACTCGACGGCTTCCGTCCACTTCAAGCCAACTGTCGCCTTCAACCGCGGCGACACCTTCGTCTTCGGCGCCTGGGTCTGCACTGCTGATGGCGCGGGCTCCTTCCAGCGCCGCCTAACCATGCAGCCCGACTCGAAGACGGGTCTTGTGATGCTTCCCGAAGTTGTCACAGGCGAACTCGCCGGCAAGTTCGGCGAAATTTCGCTCTTCAACCACCACGCTGACTTCGAGCTCGAATCCGTCTCCAACTCGAACCCGACGTCGCCATGGACCATCGCATGCGAGCCGGCTACTCAGCCATCACAGACGGCCTCCTCACCACGCGGGCACTCCGCGCGTGGCCCGCGCATCCTCAGCCGGGCCCGCACGAGCGCTCCCACTTCGCGCGGGCCGGCAAGGAGCCCGTACCCAAGTGCAACTCGGACTCCGACGCCGTCCCCGACCGCGTCTCGGACTCCAGCCCTCTCTCCGAGTTCTACTCGAACCCGGACTACGAGTTCGACTTCGGGTCGGACCCTGAGGAGCCCGAGTCCGAAGACGACTCCACTGAGCTTCCCTTGTCAGGGCCAGCCTCGGGGCTGGTTATAAGATCAACGCCTGCCGGCAGATACGTCTAGTGGCCAGACCGCAAGCCCGCTGACCTGGTAAAGGGAGACTCACGCTACGTCGCCTACATCGACTCGCTACCGTTTCAGGAGGGAACACCACTAACCGGGTTGACTCAAATACACCAGCGAGGTGGCACCCTGCGAGTCCGGATTGGGTACCCCCGATCGCCAAGTCTTCATGGCCGCCGGCGACACCCCGGGACCTTCGAGCACGGCCGAGGACGGTACACGGAGGACATCTCCGCGGACGAGGGGCGTCGCCAACGCACTGCCGGACGAGACCGTCGCCAACGGGGACGCACGACGTGAACGCAACAGGGGAAGCGCAGCCGAACGGCGTCGGCGGCTCGAGAGACAACCTCCCCATCCGCAACCTTGCGGAAGCTCTCGAGGCGGTCGAGAGCGAGTACACACCACCCCCGAGCGATTGCCTCATGTCGATCACAACGATCGCACGCCGGGCTCGGGGCATACGCGCCGGAGAAGTCATCGCCAAGCTCGGCCGAAGAAGCCTACTTCATGCGGGTCGACAACAGAGTCAATCAACCTCCTCCGGCCAAACCCCGCGACAACGAAGCCACTAGTCGCAGTGCCAACGCTGGCCCCAACCGTACTCGAGCTGACATTCCAGCCGATCCAAACCGCCGCCGCTCCAACACCGGCGGACCTTCACAGCAAGACCAAGGCAACCGAGAAGTCGTTCCCCACCGTGCTCCGGCCGGTGGCGGCGGCAACGACCCTGACGGCGGCGGCAGCGATGGCGGCAGCTCCAACCACGGGGCCAACAAGAGAGCTGGAGGCGGCGGCAGTCGCGGCGGCCGAGGCCACGCGAACAGCCACGCCTCCGGTGCCTCTCACGGCGGGTACGACGCTCGCCAGAAGATTGAGGAGTTGCGGCGGAAGAAGTCGACCACCGCTGCTGAGGGCGACGGCTTCCCCGCCTTCTCACCCCGGCTTCGCAACTTGCTCCTCCCCGACAAGTTCAAGCCTTTTGGGATCACCAAGTACGATGCGAAGCAGGATCCCATCCAGTGGCTCCGATGCTACGCCCTCTCCATCGAGAACGCTGGCGGCAACAGCACACCAAATGCCTCTACTTCCCCTTCTGTCTGGATCAAGCACCACTCACATGGCTCGAGTCGCTGGACAAGCACTCGATCGACAAGTGGGACCAGCTGAAGGAGCAGTTCACGAGCAACTTCACGGGCGCCATGGGCCATTCGGGTACTCGCATGGACCTGGCCATGATCAACGAGGAACGAGGGCGAGACCCTCCGCAAGTACATGCGCCGCTTTTTCGACAAGCGCGCTACCGTCGTCGACGTCACCGACAAGGAGGTCATCGACCTCTTCCGGACGGTCTCTACCATCGCCGCACCTTCGAGGACTTCGGTCGTCGCCGCCCCAGGTCCATCCCCCACCTCAAGGACATGATCACGTCCTGGGCGGATGAAGAGGACAAGGCCAACGCCAAATACGACGCCATCCGCGGCAAGCCCAAGCAGAACCATGGTGGCGGCAGCGGCAGCAATGCAAACCAAGGCGGCCGCAACAACAACAACAACTACTACTACTCGGGTCCCAACCGCAAGCACAAGCCAGACAACACCGTCGCGGCTATCCAGCGCCCTGCGAAGGGGAACTCGAAGAAGAACTCTGGCGGGTTCAAAGACCTGCTGAAGGAGAAATGCCCGTGGCATCCAAACGGCAACCACACTACCGAGCAGTGCTACCAGCTCAGGCATGCACTCAAGGATACGCCGGAGCCACCGCACCCTCACGACCAAAAAGGCAAGAAGAAGGACGGCGACAACAACGACTTCCAAGAACCCGAGAAGACTGTCAACATCCTCTTCGGCGGATCGCCGACGGACGGGAGCGAAGGCTACCCGTCGTGAAGTGATGTCCATTGAGCCAGCGGTCCTGACCCCTCTCAGGTGGTCGGAGGTACCCATCACCTTCTCCTGCGCGGACCAATGGACCAGCTTCTCCGAACCAGGACGTTTCCCCCTCGTCCTGAAGCCAACGGTGGCGGGCTCCAAGCTCAACAAGGTGCTCATCAACGGTGGAAGCGGGCTGAACGTCCTCTTCACCAAAACCTTGAAGAAGATGAACCTCGACGTCACCCCCATGCTCACCAAGAGCAGCACGCCCTTCTACGGCATCGTCCCAGGCAACGCGGCTATCCCACTGGGCTCAGTGGTGCGCGATTACCTTCGGGGCGTCCCGGGATAACTACCGCACCGAGTACATCAAGTTCGAGGTCGCGGATTTCGAGACCTCTTACCACGCCATCCTCGGCAGACCGGCCATCGCCAAGTTCATGGTGGTGCCCCACTACACCTACTTGGTACTCAAGATGCCAAGCCCAGCCGGTGTACTCTCCCTCCAGGGGGACTTGAAGATCTCCCACGACTGCGATACAGAAGCCGTGGTGATCGCTTCCACAAACCAAGTACCCAACGCGATGATGGAAGTCTACGCCGCGTCAAAGAAGCTTGCTACAAGCGAACTCGACATCCCAGAGAAGTCTGACAGCGCCAACAAGCCTCAGCCACCTGAGGAGGTACTCGTCAGGACGGTCGACCTCGGAACAGGCGACCCCAGCAAGACCACCACCATCGGGGCCGGCCTCGACCCCAAATAGGAAGACGCGCTCATCAGCTTTCTTCGGGCTAACCGCGACATCTTCGCGTGGAAGCCGACGGACATGCCGGGAGTGCCCGGGGAGCCGATTGAGCACTGCCTCAACGTCGATCCAAAGGCCACCCCCAAGCAACAACACCTCCGACGTTTTGCCGACGACAGGCGGGACGCCATCAAGAAGGAGCTTGCCAAGCTACTCGCAGCCGGCTTCATCAGAGAAGTCTTCCATCCTGAGTGGCTCGCCAACCCCTTCCTCGTCCGCAAGAAGAACTCGAACGAGTGGAGGATGTGCGTCGACTACACTGACCTCAACAAGCACTGCCCCAAGGACCCTTTCGGGTTGCCGCGGATTGATCAAGTCATCGACTCCACGGCGGGCTGCGACCTGCTTTGCTTCCTCGACTGCTACTCCGGGTACCACCAGATCGCAATCAAGAAGGAAGACCAGGAAAAGACCGCGTTCATCACCCCGTTTGGCGCGTACTGCTATACGACCATGTCATTCGGGTTGAAGAACGCCGGCGCTACCTATCAACGGGCCATCCAGGCCTGCTTCAAGCGGCAACTCAACAAGAACGTCGAGGCCTACGTGGACGACGTGGTTGTCAAAACCAGGGACTCCAGTACCCTCATCGATGACCTTGAAGAGACCTTCGCATAGCTACGCGAGTACCGCTGGAAGCTCAACCCGAACAAGTGCGTCTTCGGTGTCCCTTCGGGCAAGCTACTCGGCTTCATCATCAGCCAGCGCGGCATCGAAGCCAACCCCGAGAAGATCTCCGCCATCACCAGCATGAAAGCTCCCACGAGCATCAAAGACGTCCGAAAGGCGACGGGGTGCATGGCGGCATTGAACAGATTCATCTCGAGGCTAGGAGAACGGGGCCTCCCCCTTCTTCAAACTACTCAAGCATCACGAGAAGTTCGTGTGGACTCCGAGAGGCGCATCAAGCCCTTGCCCGGCTCAAGGACTTCTCGTCAAAGCCACCAATCCTCACGGCTCCTCACAAAGGCGAGCAGCTCTTCGCTCTACCTAGGCTGCGACTACCCACGTGGTCGCATCTTGCCATCGTTGTCGAGCGGCGAGGGAAGACGGCCACGCCTACCCGGTCCAGCGCCCAGTCTACTTCGTCAGCGAGGTTCTATCAGAGTCCAAGGCTCGCTACCAGCCCGTGCAAAAGCTCCTGTACGCTCTAGTCATCACCTCGCGGAAGCTACGACACTACTTCCAGGAGTACTCGGTCTCCGTCGTCACCGACTACCCGCTCGGCGACATCCTGAGGAACCAAGACGCCACCGGAAGAATCTCCAAGTGGGCTGTCGAGCTCGGCGCCCTCACCATCGACTTCAAGCCACGCACAGCCATCAAGTCGCAAGCACTAGTCGACTTCATAGCAGAGTGGCGGGAAAACCAGCTACCTACTCCCACCGTGCGACCAGAGCATTGGGTGATGTACTTTGATGGCTCACTCAACCTCGAGGGCGTAGGCGCATTGGTACTCCTGATCTCTCCAACGGGCGAACAACTCAAGTACGTCCTGCAGATCTTTAGGAAGGTCTCAAACAACGAAGCCGAGTACGAAGCTCTCCTACACGGGCTCCGCCTCGCGGCTTCACTGGGCATCAAGCGGCTACTAGTCTGCGGCGACTCCGCAGTGGTCATCAACCAAGTCAATAAGTCCTGGGACCGCAACAAGGAGAACATGGACGCCTACTGCCTAGAAGTCTGCAAGCTCGAGAACAAATTCTATGATCTCGAGTTCCATCACATCGTCCGCGACAACAACTTCGCAGCGGACGTCCTCTCGAAGCTTGGATCCACCCGCGCTCAAGTACCAGCGGGCGTCTTCGTCCATGAGCTTCACGCGCCATCCATCCCGGAGCCGGCGCCATCGACCCTTGTCCCGCCCCATCCACCACCAAGGGCGGGGAGGTCATGATGATCGACGTGGACTGGAGGCAACCCTTCATCGACTACCTCAGCGAGCAGGAGGTCCCCTCCGACAAGAACGCAGCCGAACAACTCGTCCGCCGCGCCAAGTCTTACGTCCTCGTCGGAGACAAGCTTTACAAGCGGGGCGCATCTTCTGGAGTACTCATGAAGTGCGTCCCTCGTGAAGAAAGCAAGGACATCTTGGAGGAGATCCACAAAGGTGTCTGCGGCAACCACGCATCTTCACGCACGCTGGTCAGCAAGGCCTTCCGGCGAGCATTCTACTGGCCCACAGCCCTGGGCGATGCCGAAGAACTCGTCAGAAGGTGCCAAGGATGTCAGTACTTCGCCAAGCAGCAACACGTCCCAGCCTACAAGCTAGTCACCATACCGCCGACCTGGCCCTTTGCCTCGCCGGGGGCTCGACATGATTGGGCCACTACCAAGCCGCGCCGGAGGATTCAACGGGGTGCGGTGGCTATCGACAAGTTCACCAAGTGGATCGAGGTCAAGCCGGTCACGTGCCCCAAGGCCGACGAGTACTCGACTTCTGGATGAACTCGTACACCACTATGGGCTACCCCACCGCATCATCACAGACCTGGGGTCCAACTTCAACAACCACCAGTTCTGGGAGTACTGCGAGAACAGCGGGATCGACGTCCGATACGTCTCAGTCGCCCATCCACGGGCCAACGGACAAGTCGAGCGCGCCAACGGGATGGTGCTCGACGCCCTCAACAAGCGGCTGCACGACGCCGCTAACTCCAAAGGGGGCAAGTGGATCAAGGAACTACCCAACGCACTCTGGGGGCTGCGGACTCAACCATCCAAGCCAACGGGGCAATCCCCCTACTTCCTGGTCTACGGCTGCGAAGCCATCCTCCCTGCCCGACGTCATATGGAACTCGCCGGCGGTGGAGCACTACGACGAAGGCGTCTCCGAAGACGACGGACGAGTTGACGTCGACGGCCTCGAAGAAGCTCGGCCGCGCCGCCCTCGTCCAATCGGCAAGGTACCCGGAGGGTATCCGACGCTACCATGATCGCAACGTCAAGGAACGCTCCTTCAACGTTGGAGATCTTGTCCTCCGCCGTATCCAGAACACGGAAGGACTTCACAAGCTCAGATCCCCCTGGGAAGGCCCCTTCACCGTGGCTAAGGTGACCGGGCCGGGCTCCTACCGCCTCCAAACACTTGAAGGCGAAGACGTCAACAACTCGTGGAACGTCGACCAACTCTGTCGATTCTACGCCTAGTCTACACGACTACTCCGGGGTTCAAGTCTAACCGACTACACCAACGCCCCTGGCCGTAAGCGACCCTCCAGGTCCTGGCTCCAGTCTCCGGACTTCTCCTCTCCAGGGTCCAGCCCCCGCGGCTACCTACGGACCCTGGGCTACGACGAGCGTCAAGGACTCTAGCAGCGGTCTACCAAGAGACCACACTCCAAGATCCAGCCTGCGCGGCTACTTACGGATCTGCGATCCAGCCTACACGGCTACCTACGGATCACTTGCTGCAAGCGGCTACCCGCTCCAGGCGACTACCTTGTAACTACGGCCCTGGCCACCCAGGTGTACTTCTTCAGTAATAAAGTTTGATTGTTCATCAACTTATTTACTGCCTACTCCCCACGACGGGACCACTAAAGTCGAGTACTACTACTCGCACCCACTCCACGATGGGCGCTCCGCACTCTGAGATCGCGACTATGAGTACTCATTGCTGGAAAATTTTCTTTCATTGATACTCTAACAATTCATTACAATTGTTTCCCTGTACAACTATGGCTACTAGCTACCTATTACAGGGCTACTGGAGGTTCAGCTTCTCAGCTACCTGCTCCGCGATGGGAGCCATCTGCTCCGGCGGCTGCGCATCTCGCTCATCGAAGCGCAGGCGGCTACCCCGCCGGCGACCACTTCCACTGGAGCCTTCGGGAAGTACGACTTCATGAAGGCCAAGACTTGTCTTGGGATCGACTTGGCCATATGCTTGACGTAGGCGGCCAGCCGGCTTGGTGCTTCACGAAGTTGATCCAACAGAGGAGCGATCTTGGGGCCGCCCGGGTGCGGCACCAGGAGCCTCGCGATCGGGAGAGCGGCTTCCTCCAACTCCCTCAACTGGGCCCGCAACGCCTCGCAGTCTTCGTTCAATTTCTGCAAAGATTTGTAGCAGTTGACGAGATCCCTGTCAGAAGCAATCCGCAGCTCCATGTGCTTCTCGCACTCGAAGGCGAGTTCCTTGTAGTCGAGCTCGAGTACCTGGCGGGCATCCTGCTCCCGGTAGAAGAGGTTCTTCATGCTCACCTCCGAGGCCTTCAGCTGCTCCACCTGGCCCTCAAAGCTCTGCAACACAGCAATGCAATAGCGGGTCAGATGCTTCTCGGCTTCCAACAAGTACTCGACAAGTCAAAGGACATACCTTTATTCTTGTTGCGGAGGCCTTTGTTTTTCCGCACCAACTCGTCGCCCTTCGCCTGCAACTCCATGACGTCGTTGTGGTACTTGGCGAAGGCGGCGTTGAGCTTCGACTGCATGGCAGCCGCGTGCTTCCGCGACTTCACGAGCTGCTCCTCCAGGGCTTCGGCTCGGAGCACGGTGTCGCCATAACCCTGCAACAGGTTCTCGACTTCTCGCGGGATCGCTCCGCGACATCCTGCACAAGACAACTCAAGTCAAGAAGAGTACTCAATGACAAAATGATTGACAACTCAAAAGGCTACGGCGACGTACCTTCATCCATTGCTCGGCTTGACGGATCGCCTCCAGGTGCTTGGTTACCGTCGCCGGCTCGACGAGATCGTCCGCCAGAAGTTCTATCCCGCCGCGGCTACTCGAGGTAGCCTCCGTCATCGGCGCAGAGCGGATGAGCTCTGCATCCTGGATCTCAGGGCAGCAGATAGCCACCTCCAGAGCAATCTCTGGCAACGTGGTGACCGCCTCTCCCCCGACGGACTTCTCGACGACCTCCCCCACGGGCTCGGGGGCTCCTCCTGCAGCCTCCGGGGCCTCCGGTGTCAACTCCTGCATCGGCACCCCCGCAGGGATGTCACCACCTTCAGCGCCTGTCAACAAGACAACACGTGCATCAGTACCTGCGACTACTTCTCTTGGAGCTCCGCAGCTTCACGAAGGGTACTCACCTTCGACTACACTCGCCTCCGGCAGCGGCGCTTCGGTAGCCGGGGGCTCCGTCACGGCTTGGGCATCGGGAGCGGCCTCCACGACGGGCGGCGCGACTTCTTCCGCCACCGCTGATGAGGGCTCGTCCCCGTCCCAGGACAGATCCGTGGATTTTCTGCAAAAATATTCACGAAGGGTCGTTAGACAATATCGACTACTGCAGCAAGTACTACTCGTGAGGATATGATACTCACAAGTTCGACCGGACGATGGTCACGGCTGGAGCACCGAGGATGCTGGCAATATCAACCAGTCCACCCTCGGCGGGTGCCTCCTCCTCCGCCCCCACGGGTACTGCCTCTCCCAGGGTGGCCGCGGCCGGCGCAGATGTCTCCTGCGCTCCTGAGGTCGCCACCTCTTCAACGGCGGCGGCCACGGGTCCTCTGCTTTCTTCTGGAGCAGGGGGCTGGCGCTCCAGCTGCGCCAGGAGTTCTTCAACAGTGGGGGCTGGACTGCGACCTCCAGCCGGTTCCCCCACCGGGTCCCACACGCCCTCGTTGCCCTCTTCGACGGGCTCCGCTGGCGGCACCTCCTGCATACAAAGGAAGACTACTCGTCAGCGATGTACTCGAACAACGGGTACTCGACTACTTTTCTCAAGATGACTTACCTCCTGAGGCGTGGTTTCCGAGACCTTTAGCTTCTTCGTCACCCCCTTCCTGGCGGGGTTGCGCGGCTTCCGTGGCGGCGCAGCGAGGCTAGCCTCCAGGCTAGCCAGAGGGTCTTGTACCAGCGGAACGTGAGGCAAGCCCGGGCGGCTAAACCTCGATCGCAGCTGGAAGCGGTCTTGTAGCGTCTCTTCGTCTTCGTCGTCGTCATCGGAGGAATCCTCCATGATGACGGTATTGTCGCCTTCACCGACTTCGCGGCGCTCCTTCACCTTCCCCTCCGCCGGGATCTCGATCCCGCTCGGTGGCGGCTGCGGCTCGGAGACGAACCGCCTTACATCATCCTGCGCAAGACACAAGACGTCAGTAACTCTACTACAAGTACTCACTACTCGACGAGGGGAGTACGACTACTCACCTCCTTGGGCGGGCGCGCGGCGGAGTACTCCTCGACTGGGCACGCCGTGTACGGCGGCATGTCCTTGAAGATGCGCGACAACCTTTCGACGATGTCGTTGTCGTCCAGCTCGCCCCCCGGCATCGGCGGCGCGTCGTCGTCGCCGGTGTACTCGAAGCCCAGGGTCTCCCGAGCCATCAGCGGCTGGATCCTGCGCTTCATGAAACTGAAGGCCACGTGCTCGGCCCTCAGTCCCGCCTCCCTGAGCACTTTGATGCGTGCTAGCAGCTCCGGGAGCTGGATCCCTTCTTGCATGGTGGGCTCCGTATTCCACCACTCACGGTGCCTGGGCTGCCGTCCGCTCGGCTTCGGCAGGCCAGGGTGGTGGTTCGTGATGTAGAACCACCTGGTCTTCCAGTCCGTGTTGGAGTCGACGAGCTTGTACGCCAGGTACTGCTCCGCGGCGTCCTCCCTCAGCTGGATGCCGGCCCCTCCGACTACTCTGGGGTTGGAGGTGCTGGGCTGCGGCTTGACGCAGAAGAACTTCCGGAAGAGCACCCAGTGCGGCTTGATTCCGAGGAAGGCTTCGCAGAAGTGGACGAAGACCGACGTGTGGAAGATGCCGTTGGGGTTCAAGTTCAGGTACTCGACGCCGTAGTACCCGAGCAGCCCTTTGAAGAAGTCGCTGGCTGGGAGTGCAAGACCGCGCTCCACGAACCGCGAGAACATCGGGATCTCGTCCTCGGCCTTCTCCATTGGATATGGGTCTCCCGCGGCGGATCTCCACATGTCAACTTCCTTCTCCCTGATGAACCCGCTGTGGTCCCGGCGGGGGTCGTCAAGTCCTCCGTCTTCACCTTCGATTTCTTCCACTCGCGGCTGGGATCAGCCCGCGGTGGAGACATGGGCGGCGCTGTTCCGGTGGCAGCCGCGGTGGCCTCTTCACGGCCTCTCTTCTTCCCGGCGGCCTTGGATACCTTGGACGGCGACGGCTTCATCCTCCAAGTACAAGGTGTCTTCACTCGCATCCGCTCGGGGGCTACCCTAAAGGTTTCGGGTGGCGATGCGCTCGGATCTACTGCGGCGGCGGCAGGCGCTGGGAGTGGATTTGCTTCAAGATTCAAATGGAATGGCTACGCTTCGAATGGGTGAAAAACCCTAAGGGTTTTAGCTTCTATTTCTAAGCCAAATCGGCTCCGTAACGGGCGGCCGGATAAGTCCACGCGCGGCTGACTTAGCGGCTGCGCGTGACTCTTCCTATTCTACTAGTCGACGCGCCCCACCTCGGGGGCTCGGCTACTTCTACTTGACTACCTGGGAAGCGGCTAGTCTCAAGAGCATCTCAGGACACATTCTCCAAGAAGACCCTTCAATTCGAGAGGAAGTACTCGACTCAAGGCTCGGGGGCTCCGTGCCACGTGTCCTTCGGTTTTTTCTCTCCGGATTTTTCGGGATTTTCTTGCCAAGATTTCAGATGGACCCTCAGCTAGAGCCCACGGCTCAAGGCTCGGGGGCTACTCCATGTGGAGTGCGGTTTTGCAAATCACACCTCCACACCAGCTTCGGCTACAAGACAGGACAGGCAGTTTTTGAAGACCTTCGAAGGCAGTTTTCGAGGACGCTTGGGACTACTCGAGAAGACTTCAAGATTGCTCAAATATCAGCTGGAGTACATTCCAGCCTCGGGATGCTTCGATTACCCTTGAGGACTTTGACTTGCAGCACTCGGGGACGCTTGGGAACTGCTTGTTGAGGCCGTCAAGACTACTTGAAGCTATCCTTCTCGACTACAAAGTACTCGGGGGCTTGTCGTATGGACCTCCCTGGGCCCACTACCTCGGTGGGTACCAGGACCGACTACTCGGTGGGCCCCTGAGACTACCCGGCTTGCGCTACACGGCACCTGAAGGCGTAAAGCACAAGGACTACACAGGAGTAGTACTCGGTTAGGGAGTTGTACATGTTCCGCACTGTATAGAGGACTCCTAGACGTACTCGACTAGTACTCTCTCCCTACTCCGACTTGTAACCCTGCTCTCCCGACTATATAAGGTGAGGCAGGGACCGATCTCCTCATCGAATCTCCTCTCATACAACTCACGGCGCACTATTGCACCATCTTGTAATCGTGCCCTATCAATCCAGAGCTACGCAGCATACAGGACGTAGGGTATTACACACCTCGCGGCCCGAACCTGTATAAATTGTGTGCCATGTGTCTCTTCCTTCGAGTTACCGATCTCGGCGAGTCACAATCATCTACTTTGGGTACTCCCCGTAGTAGGTTGTCGGTCTAAAACACCGACACCAACACCTGAAAGTCTACCTTCATGCCATGAGCGAGGCACACCAATGGGGTTCTGTGGGTCCATATAACCCATGGCCCACTCCACTGCTTCGATGGTCTCATAGCCACGAACAATGGCTCCCTCCAGAAATAACCGGTTATGTACCAATGATTTCAGGAATCCATAGAACCTCTTATATGGAAACATCTGATGAAGGTAAGAAGGGCCAAGGAACCAGATTTCCCTCGCGAGTTGTGCTGTTAGATCCAACATGAGATCAAAGAATGACGGTGGGAAGGTAGCTTGAAGCAGGCACAGGGTCTCAAAATGACTGCTCTCCAAGTCCAATAGTTTTTCCTCATCAATCACCTTTTGTTCTATTGCATAGAAGAATAAACAAGCTCGTGACCGCGTCGCGAACCAGTGCTATACTGATACCTCTAAGTGCAATAGGAAGAAGAGTTGTCATCAACACATGGAAATCATGAGATTTCATCAAGTTGAAATTCATTTTCATGTCCTTCACTGACACTAGCCTCTTGAAGTTTGATGAGTAGCCTGAAGGTACTTTCAAATCATGCAAAAACTGACAGAATTCTTTTCTCTATGCCTTTCACAAGGTAGTTGCAGCAACGGGAAGGTTCGTCCCCGTCTCTGTTTCCTCTGCATAGAGCTTCAACCTAATGCCCAGCTCTTTAAGATCCTCCCTTGCATTTTTATTATCTTTTCCTTTGGACTTCTATTGTAGCAATGTTCCACAAGTAGCTTCACACACATTCTTCTTGACGTGCATGTTGTCAATCGAATGACGCACATCCAACATCGGCCAATACTCTGGCTCCCATAGAATTGATTTCTTGTTCCACATTCCTTCTTCTTCTTCACCATCTCGTTTCTTTCTTTTGCCAAGGGTTTTTTCAGTCAGTTTGGGTAACTCCTCGATAGTTTTGATGTCCTTGGCTTTCAAGTGGTCCAGATCTCCAGTCACATGCAACGGCGCCTCTCAATTCTCCTTTTCCCCATTAAACTGACAATCCATGGCCCGGTATGGATGTTTTTTGCCGAGGAAACGACGGTGCCCCATAAATATGTATTTCTTTGAATGTCTTAGACATATTGCGCAAGTATCTTCCAAGCAGTGTGGGCAAGCTGCACCTTTCCTTTTACTCTGGCTAGAGAGGTTGCGCTGAGCCGGGTTGTCGTTGACGGTGGTAAACAACATGCCATGCATTGTGAACTCCTCACGCTTGTACTCATCCCAAACATCCGGCACACCAAGCTTCCACAATATCTTCAAGTCATCAATTAGTGGCCTCAAGTAGACATCAATACAGTCGCCAGGTTGCTTTGGCCCGGAGACCAATATTGTCAGCATCATATATTTTGTTTCTTGCATAGCCAGGGTGGAAGGTTGTACAATGACAGCACGACAGGCCAGGTGCTATGTGTTGAGCTCTGATTATCGAATGGGTTCACGCCATCTGTGCTCATAGCAAATCGTATGCTCCTTGCGTCGTCCAACTATGGGAAGTGGGTATTAATGTTACCCCATTGCGCTGCATCAGCGGGGTGTCTAAACTTGCCATCTTTCTTATAATTAAGCTCCTTTCGGCCTTCATCATGCCAATGCAAGAGTTGGGCCTCATTTCGTGTTGCGAACCATCTTTTCAACTGAGGAATGATGCAAAAATACCATGCCACCCTCACAAGAGCCCCTCTGTTAGCCTTCTTCTTCTTGCCTCTGATCTCGCCGGGCTCGTTCTCGTCATCAGCATTATTATCATCTCCACCATCCTTTTTCCTCTTGTACCGATCATAGCCACACTTGGGGCACTTGTCAAGGTCTGCATAATCTCCACGGAACAATACATAAGTATTCTTGCATGCATGGATTTTTTCACCTCTATTCCCAGAGGACAGATTATCTTCTTCGCCTCATAGACAGACTCTCCTATTTGGTTTCCTTCAGGTAGCATGTCTCTAAGCACATCCAATAGATGTTTGAAACTTTTGTTGCTCCAACCATGATCTGCCTTAAGCTGCAGAAGTTTTAGATCACCAGAAAGGCGAGAGTACTTCTAGCAATCAGAATAGAGGGGTTTCTTTGAATCTTCAATGAACTGATTCGGCCTTGCTAATTCAGAAGGTGTGTACACTCGTTGAAACTCAATATCTCGCAATAGTTGATCAACATTGTGCACACATTGCAACACCTTACCATCATCGAAGCCCCTAACTTCTTGATCAGTGATATCCTCAGGCCTCAACACTTTTGGTGGGAATAATGGTTCATTTCCCTCAAAAAGTCCACTGTCATCAAGGTCTTCATTTAAGCAGCCTGCTCGAGTTCATTAAGTCCTTCCTCACCATGTTTATTCCAACATGTGTAATGTTTTGTGAAACCATGTGTGACCAAATGATGAAAAATGATTTCCCGTTGTGCAAATTTCTTTTGGTTGAGACAATCAATACAAGGGCAAAGCATTGCCTGAACACCACGGTTTCTCATATCCTCCTCTACTTGATTTAGGAAACCATTGACCCCGCTTATGAAATTCTCCCAATCTTCTTGGGGCTGTTTGTACATCCAAGCCCGAGCAGCAGACGCCATCTGCATTCCATACACCAAATGAGCATAATTCATCACACAAAAAGACAGCTGAAGAATTTCAATAAAATGGGCCAATTAATTTCCACCTTGACGAGGACTTTCTACGAGGCGAGCGCAGCCGAGGAGGAAGATCGGAGGCGCGGAGGACGGCGCGGTCGACATTCGCTCTGGCCCCTTTCGCCGTCGCGCAATCCTCAGAGCGCGCACAGCTGGTGGCGGCGAACGGGACAGGCCGAACGGGGACATCTGAGCATACAGATCGAGCGAGTGACCTTCTGAGGAGAGAGAGAGTGTGTGTTGTTGCGGAAAAGGAGTGGTCTATCTTCTGCAGAGAGAGAGCGAGTGGTGTCGAAAGGATAAGACACAGACACAGAGACGAGATAACAACATGCATCTCCGATGTGAGAAAAAAGGCGACCCTGGGTTCCAATAATCAAAGGAGAAGCATGCTACAAGCATGCGTCTCTAGTACGAACTTATCGGTAACGGACTTTATAGCACGTTACCAATACGGCAGCGATCAGTAACGGACTTAAGCAGCCCATTACTGATAGGGCTTTGATCGGTAACGGACTTTACAAGCCCGTTACCGATAAGTTTGACATTTGTAACGGGCTCTTTTAACATCCGTTACAAAGAATTTATGTAACGGGCGTTTAGGAAGCCCGTTACCAGAAGTCCACATTGGTAACGGGCGTTGTGGAGGCCAACCCCGGGGTCGCCCTGGCGCGCTTATTGGTAACGGGCGCCAAATAACAACCGTTACAAATGTGGATGGATGTAATGGGTGTTAAGGGCCCGTTACAAATGTTGTGTGACCTATTTGAGGTTTTCACGTAGTGTGGCTTGAACCTATCCCACTCCTTGGGGATAGAACTTGGGTGTGCAGGGTATGAGTCCGAGTACGACAACAACGCCGATGGATGGTACAACTGAGGGATGCGTCGCTACGCTCAAGGATACCTGTGGCGGGAAGAATAAAAGATGGAGACCCTTCTGAGAAGCTAGCTACCGTTGCGTAGAATTTCTCTCTGATTCAGCCAAGAGGCTTGTAATGATGTACTCCATAATGGACATGTAATAAATATATGTACTAATACTCTTATGTGATGTGATGTATGACTTTGTGTTATTATCTGTGAGATGTTCTGTACGCGATAGCCACAGATCCAGGGACTATCACGATGGTGCAGGGATTCGGGGTTTCTATGAATATCTGGGGTTTTACACATACACAGGTGTCTCAATTGAGGTTCCTAGCGCTACCGACAAGTTTGGTTGTAACACCCCTTGTGAATCTCTTTGAGGGATAGAATCATTAGAAAAATTAAAACTTCTACTTCACCCTCAAATTTTTCTAAGCAAGTAATCATACTAGCAACCTGACTATGCTGAATATTAAAAGCACGCTTGAATTTATCAGATAATGCAGTGAGCTTCGTGGATAGATAAGTTTCAGGTTTGCTTACAGTGGTGATTACCTCAATCTTGTCGTTGTTCAATTTGATCACCAACAATTCGAAGTCTTGAGCTAATGTTGCCTTGCCTTGATGATCCTTGGCACCGGAGAGAAATTGTTGCTTGATGTACTCTTGAAGCGCCGCACACTTCCTCTGGTCTTCTTTGCTGAGTTATTCAATGTTCACCAAGATGATGTTTGACAAAACAGTTGTAAAACCAGATCTGTTCCCAAGCGGAGTTGCCAAAAGTGTGTTGACGCTTTTTCTGGTCGAATGCACAAGTGCACTAGATCGCGTGAAGATCGAAATCACACCTCGTCAGAGTTTCCTGTCATGTGCGGTTAGACCACTTAGGCCACACAGTTAGACCACCTTGATCATGGAACAACGCGAAAACCTAAGATCGCTGCCCCGGGAGGGACTCCGTTAAGGACAACATGCCTAGGGTTGCTCTAAGATCGGCAGGCCACTCAGACCACCCTAAATCACCATAGAGACAAAGAAGGAAGCAAAGGGATTTGGAAAAGTAGGGTTTGGTGATAAAAAGTAAGATAATTGTTTGTGTTGGAGGGACTAATGGACGCTGAGTCGTTGGAGGTGTTGCAGGAATCATTGACCACGTTGATTACATGGTACCCATACATGGAAGGATGAAGACGGACTCCCTACTAGAATTCCTCTATAATTCTTAGTACTTGTACCGTGTAATTCTATCACTAGTAGGGAAGGGGCTTTAGTCCCGGTTGGAGAGGGGTATAGGTCTCTCAAGTCCAACCGGGACTAAAGTTCCGAGACAAAAGCCCCCCCTTTAGTCCTAGTTGAACCAACCGGGACTAAAGGATCCTTTAGTCCCGGGTGGTATTACGAACTGGGACTAAAGGGGGGGCATGCCAGCACCTGGGCCCACCCCCTTTAGTCTCGGTTGGTAATACCAACCGAGACTAAAGGGTCTCGTTTCTCTTTTTTTTTGGTTTTCGATTTGAGTGTATATTCTAATTGTTGTCTAACCCGTATATGCACGTATACATATTTGAACATGTATATAGGTATATACCTGTCTATATATACCATATACACAGTTAGACTTATATATAAAGTTTTTGAAGTTAGACTTATATATAAACTTACATAAACTGAGAAATATACACATCAAAACAGATAGTATTTATACATCAAAATATTGTTCACTTCAAATTTCTAGTCTCTATTAGATTCTTTGGATGCATTATAATGATGTTTTCCTGTTGGCATAACCACCTCCTCATGGACGAATCCCAAGAGACTTTCTTGAATCACCGAAAGACGATCCTTCTGAATGACCTCGTCCTTAACCATATCCATCTGTATAATGTGCAAATATGTTAATATATTACACCCAACAATTAAATATAGAAGCATCTGTATAATGTGCAAATATGTTAATATATTAGGAAATGATGTATTATTAATAGGTTTATTTAATTAACTTACATCATAATTTCCGGACTTTGCACTTGCCAAACATCGTATGTGCTCACAGACATAGTATCCACATAAATTATTTCCTTGTTCATGTCTCAAAGACTAAAGTGGATAGGAAAAAATGTTATGAAATATAAGTGTGATAAATTTAAATTTTCCCAAATCTGAAGTTGTTATTTTGATTACGTACCAGATAATCAGTATAGAATGTAATTGTTGGGTTAAATTCACCTTGTTTGTGTGCAATGAATTTTTGCCAAGCTCTTAGGAAAATTAATGAGAGATAATGTGTTAGTAAAAGCATAACTTGCGGGTAAAAGAATATATATATAAATATATATAAATAAATATTGCATTTAAAAGAATGTCTTAGGTAGAATTATTACACTTGAAAATATCTTGAAGGTTTTGGTAACTTGTGGGGTTTTTTCTCAATGAATCCCACACCATGACGCTGCTATTGTCTACTTGAATGATCATAAGAATCCAGTGGAAACCGTACTGAAGGATCAGATGGTGACTAGAGAGGGGTGGAGTGAATAGGAGCCGGTAAAAATTCTTCCCAAAGAACCCGGCCTAAACCCTAGTCAAACCCAGGTCACACACGAGCGATGGATCGAATCACACACCAATCGCCAAGACCACGAGGTTATGGATCAACCTCTAGCCTTAGGAACGATTCCTTGAAGCACACGTGGAAGCACGAAAGAAGAAGGTGAGGAATCGAACCAAGAGGCAAAGCGCACAGGCTCTGGCGGACCGTCCGGCCAGGAGGGCCGGACCGTCCGCACTGGCCTCGCGGACCGTCCAGCCTGATGCCACGGACCGTCCGCGCCAACCCTACGGACTGTCCGGCCCTACCCCGCGGACCATCCGTTAAAGCACACAGAACCAACAGAAGCGACCCGAGAAAAACGGACCGTCCGCCAAGGCCGGGCGGACCGTCCGCGTGGGTCGCGGACCGTCCGCTACTCAAGCTCGGACCGTCCGCAAACCAGCTGCAACAAAAACTAAAAGCCAAACCGGATCGAAAGCAAAGACGCGCAAGAACACGACGAACACGCGACGAACACGCCACCCGCGGACCGTCCGCGCCGCACGGACAGAGCAGAAAACTGCTCGACCTCGAAGGTCAACTCCCCCAAATCATCATCGGATTTCCCAAACGGTTGAAGCTGTGGAGACAAGGGTTTGGGGACTTGAAAAGCGTCACACAAGGATGCTATAGCCCAAAAATCTTGCCTCCTAACTCCCTAAATCACCGGGAATCGCGAATCCTTTGAGCACCACCAAAAGCAAGAGCACCGAACGAAAACCTACGAATCCAAGTGGTTTCCCGGCGTTTGAGGGCACAAGATCAATCACAAAGATGCACGAGACATCTATCCATGTTTCCCTCAAAGAAATCCGAGGAGAAACCCACTCAAATCCGCGGAAACACACCGAGAACAAAGGCACGAAAACAAGCACAAAAGACCACGAGAAACACAACTCCGAATCTTCTATACAAACCAGGAAAGATTCACAAGGTCTAGCATGCCGCCCTAGCATCCATCCCTCTCAACAAATCTCTCATGAAGATCTCATGCTAGCTAGAGAAAATGGAAGAAAAATAGCTACGAAAATGAGAAATGGGAGGGAGGAAATGAAACCCTAAGTCGCGCAGAGAGAGAGCCATCTACACACACTCATGGCTTATATATCAGGTCTCGCCGGAGTGGTAAATGACTCGACTACCCCTAACATAACTACTGGCGATACAACCCACGTAGGGGCATTTAGGTAATGTTTGTGGGTCTTGCCATCGGACGGCCACGCCTTTGCTGCACCTCGCGTCCTCCCAACGCAAGCCATGCGATCCCGCCGCGTGTCCTCCGCCTCGAAGCTTCCCGACACGCCCGGATCCCGTCTCCGTCGTGTTGGGCCCTCGGACTTGGTTTTGAGGCCCAAACCAAGAAACCGTCCGCCGATGGTTTTGTGGGCAAACCACCAAACCCTGCGTGCCCGGTCCGGCCTCCCGCCAAACCACTTGACTCGACCGCCACCGTGCACCGGCTCGCTTGTCCATGACTTCGTCTCGCTCGCCTCGCCACCATGTGGCCCGCACCCGGGCCCCGCCCGTCCACCGGGTCCCTCGAACCGAGCCTACTTGTCTCTCCATCTTTCGGAGGCCCCTCAAGGCTGAAGACCTTTCGCACCCGTTCTTCACCTGCAACAACACGAACTAGGCCGCAGCCTACACCTGCGCACTAAGCCAAGAGTCGCTCCAACACCCGTTGTCAATCACTCATCACTGAGGAGCGGTCATCCATCGACCACTGGGACGCTCCTGGTCCTCAATCTCCCCCTTGATGAGTGCATTGACAACACACAACGCGAAATGAAATTCAGAGAAAAAAAGAGAAAAGAAGAAGAAAGAAAAACAAAGAAGCTCAACTCATGACCAAAACCAAAGAAAGGCGAAGAAAGGTCACAAGCCAAGCAAAGCACAAACTCCACATCGAAAACGAGAAGAAAGCTCCCCCTGAACAAATGCAAGCTCCCCCTGAACATGTGGATGCAAACTTCCAAATTTCAGCTCACCTCTTCTGAATTTTCATAAGCTCACCTCTTCTCCCCCTTGTTGACAATGTATGAATCAAGGTGAAAATGCAGAAATGCAAAACAAAGCATATAAACATCTACATGAGCTTCTCAAATAGGCCAAATCTAGTGTCAAAGGCTAAAAATGAGACAAAGATCACACATATGAATCATAGCATAGTCAAAGCATTGCCACAAGTAATATATGAAAATACAAGCATGTGACAAAGCGAAATTTTCAGATTTAAGCATTTTTTTACCAAAAGGAGGCTCGCTTCACATGTAAAAGCCTATCCATGTCACACTTGAGCCACAAACATGCATACCATTCAAAGAACATACAGGGATATCAAATTCTCAGCAAAAGATCATGGCAAACACCCATAAAGCAAAGCATGTCATGTCAAAGCTCATGAGCCATGTGTCCACTTCGGGGAGACTTCTCCACAGGTGAACATCATGCAACATGTTTTGCACCCATATGTGAAAGATAAGATATTTTAAGCACGTACATGATGGATGGAGCATTTTTCAAGCATTTTACACTTCTTTTCAAGATTAATTCATTTCATGGTACATGAAGTGCCTTTGTGGCAAAAAGAAGCATATGCTCCCCCATGAATGCAACATAGGCTAAACATTCACAATGATATTCGGCCTTTGTCCCAAATGCAAGAACAAGGCATCCAAGCACAATCTAAGCATGAAAAGCACATTTAGACCAAATTGTGACATGGATACACAACTACACACGAGTGGAGTATATTTCATCAAGAATTAGTCAAGATTAGCATTTATTTCAAAAAGGGCTATCTCACCACACATATATCTCAAATATTCCAAGAGCATAGCCTCACATCACCATTTCTCCACACATATGACCAATATCTCACAAATAGCCAAAGAGACTCAAATATGGCATATGAAAGAAGCTTATCATCCTAAAATGCAATATGATATATGACGAGATGGCTATCCTACCATGGTTTATACATCAAGCAAAGCATGTATATACATCAAAGTAAACATGGTATGATACATATGATACACAAAGGAAATCCCCCAAGAATCAACTAGAAAGGGCAACAAACCCCAAGTTCCCCCCGCAAGCGCACAAATGTACCTTGGTCGAGAGGCTTTGTGAAAATGTCGGCTAGCTGATCTTGGGTAGGGACATGGCTCAACACAATGGTTCCTTTCTCCACATTGTCCCTCAAGAAATGATACCTCACTTCTATGTGTTTGGTTCTGGAGTGAAGCACTAGGTTTTTGGCTATGCTTATGGCACTGGTGCTATCACAAAGAAGTGGGATCTTGGTGCACTCCTCACCAAAGTCTCTCAAAGTGTATGAGATCCACAATAGCTGAGAACAACAACTCGCGGCAGCAACATACTCCGCCTTGGTGATCAACGGCTTTTGCATTAGCCTCATACTTGACCTTAGCACCGGCACCGGTCACCATAAGAGTATGGATGTTGACCGGAATAGCATAGGTCTTGTCAAGCACAATGAAATCCAACAGCTTCCCACGAAGAAAGATCATCATACGAGCCGCCCACTTGTGGTAACCCTTGCCATTGAAGTGCGGCGGACCGCCCCGCTCAACGTACGCCATCTTAGGATTCGGGACTTGTCAAAGTCGCAAAGAATCCGGCACCAAGCTCTGATACCAATTGAAGGATCAGATGGCGACTAGAGAGGGGGGAGTGAATAGGAGCGGGTAAAAATTCTTCCCAAAGAACTCGGCCTAAACTCTAGTCAAACCCAGGTCACACACGAGCGATGGATCGAATCACACACCAATCGCCAAGACCACGAGGTTATGGATCAACCTCTAGCCTTAGGAACGATTCCTTGAAGCACACGTGGAAGCACGAAAGAAGAAGGGGAAGAATCGAACCAAGAGGCAAAGCGCACAGGCTCTGGCGGACCGTCCGGCCAGGAGGGGCGGACCGTCCGCACTGGCCTCGCGGACCGTCCGGCCCGATGCTGCGGACCGTCCGCGCCAACCCTGCGGACTGTCCGGCCCTACCCCGCGGACCGTCCGTTAAAGCACACAGAACCAACAGAAGCGACCCGAGAAAAACGGACCGTCCGCCAAGGCTGGGCGGACTGTCCGCGTGGGTCGCGGACCGTCCGCTACTCAAGCTCGGACCGTCCGCAAACCAGCTACAACAAAAACCAAAAGCCAAACCGGATCGAAAGCAAAGACGCGCAAGAACACGACGAACACGCGACGAACACGCCACCCGCGGACCGTCCGCGACCACCCCGCGGACCGTCCGCACCGCACGGACGAGCGCGGAAACCGCTCGACCTTGAAGGTCAACTCCCCCAAATCATCATCGAATTTCCCAAATGGTTGAAGCTGTGGAGACAAGGGTTTGGGGACTTGAAAAGCGTCACACAAGGATGCTATAGCCCAAAAATCTTGCCTCCTAACTCCCTAAATCACCGGGAATCGCGAATCCGTTGAGCACCACCAAAAGCAAGAGCACCGAACGAAAACCTACGAATCCAAGTGGTTTCCCGGCATTTGAGGGCACAAGATCAATCACAAAGATGCACGAGACATCTATCCATGTTTCCCTCAAAGAAATCCGAGGAGAAACCCACTCAAATCCGCGGAAACACACCGAGAACAAAGGCACGAAAACAAGCACAAAAGACCACGAGAAACGCAACTCCAAATCTTCTATACAAACCAGGAAAGATTCACAAGGTCTAGCATGCCGCCCTAGCATCCATCCCTATCAACAAATCTCTCATGAAGCTCTCATGCTAGCCTAGAGAAAATGGAAGAAAAATAGCTACGAAAATGAGAAATGGGAGGGAGGAAATGAAACCCTAAGTCGCGCAGAGAGAGAGCCATCTACACACACTCATGGCTTATATATCAGGTCCCGCCGGAGTGGTAAATGACTCGACTACCCCTAACATAACTACTGGCGATACAACCCATGTAGGGGCATTTAGGTAATGTTTGTGGGTCTTGCCATCGAACGGCCACGCCTTTGCCGCACCCCGCGTCCTCCCGACGCAAGCATGCGATCCCGCCGCGTGTCCTCCGCCTTGAAGCTTCCCGACACGCCCGGATCCTGTCTCCGTCGTGTTGGGCCCTCGGACTTGGTTTTGAGGCCCAAACCAAGAAACCGTCCGCCGATGGTTTTGTGGGCAAACCACCAAACCCCGCGTGCCCGGTCCGGCCTCCCGCCAAACCACTTGACTCGACCGCCACCGTGCACCGGCTCACTTGTCCATGACTTTGTCTCGCTCGCGTCGCCACCATGTGGCCCGCACCCAGTCCTGCTGTCCACCGGGTCCCTCGAACCGAGCCTACTTTTCTCTCCATCTCCCAGAGGCCCCTCAAGGCTGAAGACCTTTCGCGCCCGTTCTTCACCTGCAACAACACGAACTAGGCCGCAGCCTACACCTGCGCACTAAGCCAAGAGTCAGTCCAACACCCGTTGTCAATCACTCATCACTGAGGAGCGGTCATCCATCGACCACTGGGACGCTCCTGGTCCTCATGTACATACATGGTCATAATAGTCATACAAATTAGAATTAAATAGAATTAGCAAAGACAATTAGATGGCAACTGCACATACTCGCAACTGTAAGTTAGTAGTATGAGATCCTTGTCATGAAACTTAGACAAGGTCCTATTGATTGTCGCGATTGTTGTGTCTGGTTGATGCTTGACCTCAAACTTGTTGACTTTTGATGGGTCTATGAAACCAATACTGGCAATATTCTTTTTTTGCATCTCATGTTTTTGCAGGCTACCAAAAAGGAAATACAAATTTCATTAGTAAATCCACATATGTAATAATTTAATTAATAAACATAAAAAAGACGCCACTTACAGACACTAAGTGACGATAACATCGGTATTCAGGGCGTCTTAATGGTAAACTTCATAAATATCTTTAAAATCCATCCAGACCACCTTGTTGCCTTCAGTGGCAAAATCTTCGGGTGCAGCAAGCATAGCCATGTTATGTACGCCTTTCAGTGATTTCCGCATGTACCACTCACGAAATTTGTACTAGTTATAGCCTGACAAGAGGTTTTCCTAGCTGAAAGGGCCATCTATACTCGAAACTTGGATCCCGGGGTGGTTCTTCATGGCCGAGTGCAACACCTAAAGGCATCCTTGTTTCTTCCATGAAACCAAGGAGCTTCACTACTTGTTGTGTAGGCATTTCTGCTACAGCTCGTTCCTATGCATTGAGGCAGGAGAGAACGTAAGTTTG
Source organism: Cenchrus americanus (assembly GCA_947561735.1). Taxonomy (NCBI): domain Eukaryota; kingdom Viridiplantae; phylum Streptophyta; class Magnoliopsida; order Poales; family Poaceae; genus Cenchrus; species Cenchrus americanus. The sequence goes on from OX387240.1 coordinate 204,274,685, forward strand.
TTTTCTCATCAACGCATCTTCTTTAGACGACGTCGACGCCGGTATGGGCATCATCAGTTTCTTGCTGTTTTCACTCATTAGTTTGAAAAACCCAAGTTTTGACGGATCTAGTTGTTTGGTCTCCTCTAGTTCCCTCCGTTGTTGTTTTGTATTCAGATTGTTGAAAAATTCATGCACATGTTGGGCACTGATCGTTGTTTTTCCTTCTTCTTCTGTCGTCTCCCAAGCTATCTTCCTTTTGCAGATGGGCTCAACCATTTTCTTTATCGTTGGTGGTTTTGGTGGTTGCACTGGGTTGGAAGATTGTGCTCTGACAGTTTTTTCGGTTGTGCTTTCGTGGCTAGGTGGTTTTTTCTGCGGTGGTTTCGCAGTTTTTTCTGATATGCTTTGGTGGTTGGGCAGTTTTTCTGATGCGCTTTCATGGCTGGGCGGTTTTTTCTGCGGTGCTGCGTGTTTTTTTGTGCTTTTGATGGCACTTGCTTTGCCTCCATTAGTTTTTTCTGCTTTTTTGGAGGTGATTCGGGATTGATGTCAATATCATGGCTAGAGCTCGCACCTCCGAAATTGAATAATAGTTCTTGTGTAGACGGTGAGCGAGGTGATATTGAAGGTCGTGAGGACGACCTAGGAGATGATGATGGTCACGACTGCGGGGGATCTGTAGAAGGGATTGATCCCTCCGTCTGGGGATTATAATGTAATGTTTGGGCCACAATATGATACCATGAACCACATCCTTGAGTGTCCTTTCCCCGTCACCTCCTGGGATGTCTAGCTCTAAATCTTCAAATTGTGGCTGACAAATCTCATCCACAGAAACCGAGGCGTAGCCGGGTAGAATCAACATGTCGTGGCTAGTCTATCCAGGAAAATGTGCAAAAGCACTTCCGTGCGCCACCTGCATTGTGATGTTGCCGAATGGCTTGTGCAGCTCACATGGGGTGCACCGACAGAGAAAATCCACCGGGTATTGTTGGTTGTCATCCACTGGAACTCCTTCGATTACCCTCGGCTCTTCAAGGTCTTCTGTGCAAGCACCCGGTGCGTCCTCTATGCAAGCACCTGGTGCAACCTCGGTAGAAGCACAACTGCTTTTCTGAGCGGAAGGGCTAATGACGGGATCCAGAGGTACTTCGGGCAGTGCTCCAGTATTGGCTATTTGACATATCATTACGGCCAGTCACCGTTCAATCTCTACTTGCATCGTTTCTTCTTGTTCTTTAAGTCTTTGCTCCATCATTTGGCGCCAATGCTCCTCTTCGCGCTCTTTTCTTATTCTGCGGCTTTTATAGCTATCGAGGTTTCCCTTGAAGGCATACTTCCATGGCACCACCCCGTAGCCCCTGCAACATCTTGGGTTTTCTGGATTCCTGAGTGCCATAGTGAGCTCATCCATTTGTCTGTCAACCTTCAATCTACCAGCTTTGACATCTTCTATTTTGTTCATTAACTCAAGTGCCTTCTCTCGTAACGTGGGTGGGAATTCAAGGGTACCATCATCCGGATTCAATCTGCCTCGATGCGGATAATACCAATTCTTCAATCTTTCGGGCCAGTGAAAGACTGCTGATATGATACCTTTGGCGATAAGGTCGTGTTCCAACATCCGCCACTTGGGAATTGCTACCGCGTAACCACCTCGACCAAGACGATGGTTGTACACCCCTTTCTTACTAGCACTGTTCTTCGCTTGGGCCTTTTTTGGGAAAAAATTTCACTTGTATTCAACAAAGGACTTCTAGTGATCTTTTATCTTCGGATATTCATCCCAATTTGGAGTTCGGTTATTCTTGATAAAATCTCTAGTCAACTTCTTCTTGAAATTCTGAAATTGAGTTGCCATCTTTACTAGAGTCCAACCTTTAACAAGGTTTGCGTCGACACCTTTAAGAAGTGCGAAGTGTTTTAGCACATCATCCCACAGCTGGTCTTTCACTGAGTCTGGAACCACGTATGGATTACTTGGTTTTCCCTTCCATTCTCTATGTATTTCTAGTATCCATGTAGAATAAACACTAATTTTCTATGTATTTCTAGTATCCATGTAGAATAAAAACTAATTTTCTATGAATCGACACGAATTATGAGAATGTACAATAATTTCTATGTATTTATACGAGAAGGGGAATATAAAATAGTGTCGCCTACTGCAGTCGGTGAGGAGACGGGGAGCCGGGATCCTAGGGTGCGTCGAGGGAGGCAGTGGGGAGCCGGGGCGAGACGGCAGCGGGATCTTGGGTGCGTCGAGGGAGGCAGTGGGGAGCTGGGGTGAGACGGCGGCGGGATCTTGGGTGTGTTGAGGGAGGCAGTGGGGAGCCGGGGTGAGATGGCGGTCAGCGATGCTGGGGAGAAACGAATTTAATTAGAATTATTATATACATATTTAGTACAATTTTATACATAAAATAATTCTTTAAAAGAAAGTAAAAATGCTGACGCAAACAATTAATTTTCTTGCGTCAGCAAGACCCAATTTGGGGGCAGCCGAGCAGGGTCGGTGAACGTTGGCGGCCGGGGAGGGAGGGTGGGGGGCGAGCTCTCCCCTATCGGCTTTGGGGAGGACAACTGTGAGACGCCCCTACCAGCAGGACGAGGCGACGATGCTCAGGACGGCCGCACGACAAGGCGCGCGGCGGCAGCGGCGGAGCCCTGGAGGCTGGGGAGGACGGCGCGGAGGAGGAAGATGGGGAGGAGGCCGACGCGAGGAGTATGGGGATCAGGGAGCCCCGGAGGCCGAGGCAGGTCGGGGAGGAAGTCGCCGGCGTTCGGGGGCTGACGGGCGGTGGACCGGCGGCGTGGCGGGGGGCGAGGGCGTCGGCGGATTTCAGGAGGCCGACGGCGGTAGAGAATCCCGTGGGGCAGAGGACGGGGGGTGCAACGGAAGGCGGCGGTCGGGGAGGATGACGGCGGCAGCGGAGGAGGAGGACACGACGACGACGATGGCGGTGGATTGGGGACGAAAAAGTGTCTAAGTGCTGGAGGGGGAGGGTCACTGCTTTTATATATAGACACACCTTTAGTCCCGGGTCGTGTAACGAAGCGTGACAAAAGGGGTGCCTTTTGTCACGGTTGGTGATACCACCCGGGACTAAAGGGTGATTTCACGTTGGAGTCTCAAAAGGGAAAATTTCCCTCTTTAGTCCCGGGTCGTGTAACGAACCGTGACAAAATGGTGGCTTTTTGTCTTGGTTCGTAAAACCACCAAGGACTAAAGGTCTATTTTGAGCGGGACTTTAATTCTTTTCCTGTTTTCCCACCTCATTTTTCTCAATCTTTCTCTTTGCAACATTTTAAAAAAATGGTAATTTTAATTTAGTTAAGTGTTAACAGCCTTAACTTTCTAGTATAAAAAATAATTTATGTTGGGGGTACCCGAAAAATTCGGAATACTACCCTAACACAAGCGAAAGTTCTTAACACGTTCAATAGCACAGTTAGGGCGCAAAGAGACTGAAATCCCTCCTGCAAATAGCACAAGTCCCAAAAAAGTCTGAATCCGTTTACACGTGCCCTCGCGCCCCCTTTTATAGGGAGACGAAGGGACTTTTACATTCCGATAACACCCTCGGGCTCGGAGAATATTCCTAATGTGAACACACACAAGAATGTCTTTTCCCCCCCTTACACATTTACAAGTCTGCCACTAGTTCACACTCTAAACCCGACTTTTTGGGACTACAACTTTGACTTTGCTTCTCCCGTGATTCGTGAATGTCTTCGCCCGAAATTCCCGAATTAGGTCTTCTACGCATTCCCCGAAGTGGCTCTTGCTTCCCGGCAGGTTCGTGCGTGTCCTTGCGCCCGAGTCCCGAACGAGTCTTCATCGATTCCCGAATCGGCAAATCTCCGAAGTTCGGACCATCAACGATTGAGATTCCGGCTTCCGCATGTTCATGACTCCGCCTCTTCACCGAATCAAGATTCCCGAACTCGCACATTCGCGACTCGAGACTCCGCAGTCCCCGTACTTCCGAGAATCGCGAATTCCCTGCCCCTGAAAAACATGCTCTGAGAATTCCGTTAAACTCGACGTTTCGAGGGTGACGGGTTTTCCTGAATTCCCCAACACTAGCCCCTCGGGGAAGCGGGTTGACTCCGACGATCCGATTCCACGAACCTTTCGGAAATTTAGTAAAAATGTCACCCTCGGAACGTCGGAGGGGACACGCGTCATCCAGGGAGCCAAAGGCGGTTAAATCGAGGCATACTTCGCGAAACTACCCCCCCCCCCCCCCCCCGGCCCTATAAATAGCGGGCTGGCGCTGTTAAAAATCTTTTTACTGCTCTCGAGCTTTTCACTATTCGCGCATCTCTCTCTTCGCGGATTCTGGTTTTCTGCTTGAAAGCTTACGAACTCCAGGCCTTGTTCGTGCTCCTCTAAGGTATTTTTTATCCATGCTTCGTTGATTCATTATTTCGTTAAATTTAGGTGTAGAGACATCGCGAATTCGCGAGTTTCATTTTCGAACATTATTCTCACCTGTTTGGATGTTCGTGTTTATTAGGTGGCTCGGGTTAAAAGTACAGCTAGGCCCATGACTACTGAAGAGCTGATCGTTGCCGGTCTCCCACTCGATCCAACCGCCGAAAGTGCGGATCGTGATGCTCCGGCCGAAGATGTTGGTTCACCCAGCGGTTCCCGAAGTCGCGAGGACGGAGAGGTTGGGTCCGACGGCGGCGAAGACGTCGGGGATGTGGACGCCGGTGTTGACGATCTCGTCATGCTGAGGACTTCTGGCCCACTGCCGCCCTCGCTCGCCTTCGGAGAGTCGAAGGTCACAAGCAACATTATTCGCGAGTACGAGAAGGCCGGATTCTTCTCTCCTGGCGCTGGGCGTGCCCCACTTGATGAACTAACTCCTACTCCCAAGGCCGGAGAAATTGTGGTTTTTCGAGACTTCTTCGTCCGTGGGCCGCGGTTCCCTTGTGATCCAATCTTGCCAGCAATTCTCGATGCATTTTCGGTGAAGATCCACCAACTTACCCCGACGTCCTTCCTCGAAGTGTCGAAGTTTATCTGGATCTTGAAGACCTTTGGCTGCAATCCTATTGTTGATGGTTTCACTCGGTTCTACGAGTTGGTGATCATCCCCGAAGTTATCAAGGGCGACGATGGGCAGTTTTACCATAGTCAGCACGCGTGCTGCACCTTCAACACGCGACGCCAGAACACCCGACAGGGGATCACTCGAATCCGGATCGCTCCCCTCGCCGCAAGAGCAACCTCACCGACGATTGGAGATCTTATTGGTTCTACTTGAAGGTTGATGAACCGAAGATGTCAAGCCCGATCGTGCCCCTCGCGGCAGTAAATGTAGGAAGATACAACCAGCGGGCCTTAGGAATCGAAGTTGCGAAAGTGCATTTCATCCGGCCGGCCACGATACTCGGCGGCCGTGACATTATCGAAGAATTTGTCGCCGCGCGAATCTGGCCTATTTCGAACGGCTGGTCCCCTGCCGAAATCGTATACTACAACGTCAACTGGGCAGATCAGCAGGTTCCTTTCCCAAAGTTCGGGATTAAACTTCGCGAGGGCCAGAGCGCCAAGGACTTCATGGACGAAGTTGAGAAAAGGGTCAATGTCATGGTAGGCGAATATACCATGAACGAGTACAAAGCATACAAGGCCCTGGTGAAGCACAAGAAGAAGATCAATCGTGTCTTTTCGGAGATCAGCGGTGATAAATTTTTCAGCTCTCGAGGCCCTGGTCCCAAGTTGAAACTTCCTGCCGTCGCCGTGGCCAGCTGCTCAGCCGCCCCCATCAACGCCCCCCGAATCAGGTCGTCGAAGCGAAACCCGTCACCTGCCACCGAGGGAACTTCTTCGGGAGTGAAGCCTTCGAGGACTAGATCACTTGAGTCATCGAAGCGGAAACGAAAGACCTCGGAATCTCAAACCTCAGAAGCTGGACTCCAAGCTGCTTCGGGGCTTGCCCAGATGAGCCGCAAGAAATTGAAGAAAGCTGTGAAGAAAGTTTCTTCCACTGGAGTTCGGCGAGTCCCATCCGCCTTCGACGACGACACCCTCACGAAGACAGATAGTCTAAAAGGTGTTTTCCTCTGGCCATTATTTAACTTTCGAGACGGTTGCCTGCTGGGTTCCGAAAATGAATTCGTGGATATTGATTCCTTTTCGGATGTTGTTCCCGAAGTTCGAAGAGAGCCATCTCCCGCCGTTGCCGATAAGTCCGTTATTGCCGCCTGAAGTTGTTGTTCACACCGAGTCCCCCGCTGCTGCCAAAACCCCTGCTGTTGAGGTCGCTGCTGCTGATGAAGTTTCCTCCGAATTCGCTCGGGACCTTGAGCGGACTATCCAAAGGGAGGGCCACTCTGCCGAAAATGTTCCTTTGGTCGAAGTTTGGGAGGTCGTCCCCGAAGACCAGGCACCCTCTCCTTCCTTGGCCGCTTTTAACAAAAGCTTTGGTACGTCTCATCGCGGCAAACTATTGCGTGTTGGTTTCGAGACAAGTGGCGTCGGGGGCAAGGCGTCCAAGTTTTTAACTCTATGGAAATCGTCCGCCATTGTTGATGAAACAGGGGAGGAAGCGCCCGAACGACCCGAAGAGGCCGCTCAAGGCTCCGAGAGAAGGCCCCTCTCTGGTCTCCGAAACCGCTCCTTCGCCTCGAGGGAAAACTTCTTCGGGTTCGAGCAAACAAGTTACCATGCAGCGGTTCTCTAAAGAAGGTTCGTCCTTCCTTACTATCTTTTCATACGTTTCCCAGTTATTGAGTCTTAGTCTGAGACTTTCTCTTGATCTTCGCAGAATTCAGGAATTTGTTACACTCGTATTCGCCTTCAAAGCTTGCACGATTTCATGAAGACTATGCCCTCAAGTACTCGATGCTCGGGAAGGTTGCCGTAGACCGGCTTTCTGAACAGGTGAAGATTAATGAAGAACTTTCTCAGAAGTCGAAAGAGCTGGAGCGCAACTTCACCCTCGCGCAATCCACGAATCTGGAACTCGAGAGGAAGGTGTCCGAGCCGGCGAGGCTCGAAAAGAAGTCGGGATGAAAAGAAAGTGGCTGAAGCTGCGCTCGAGGAATCGAAAAAGGATCTCGAGAAAATTCGGAAATCTCATGAAGATGATTTGAGCGTAATCGAAAAACTTCGGCAAAAGCAAGAGCGAGACGCGAAAATCGCTGAAGATCTTCGCATCAACAATGCCAGCCTCGCTAAGTCACTGAGCTCAAAGGATCGGAAGATCGTGGATCTTGAGAAGGCGCTAGTAGAGCAAGGTGAAGCTTCGAAGAAAAACACTTCGGAAATTTTGGGGAAGCTGAAATTGCTTTATGCTGAGTACCAGAAGTCCCCGAATGAGTACGGTGTTCGTCCGACCCCTCTCCCGCATGACATTGATATCCCCGATTTCATGGATTGGCTAGAAGATGAATTCAAGGCTCTTCCCAAAGTGATCTCTGGTGCCAGCAACTTCGCCGTATCTTTTTCTGTGGAGAGTATTCTGAAGGTCCTTCACGATTACGACTGTGTGGACTTGGCGAAGTTTCGCGCGAACCTTTCTCAGTTCCCAAGCGTTACCAGCGATACTATACTTCAAGCAAACTCTGACATTGTGGCTATAAAGTTGAAATTCGCGAAAGAATTCCGCTCGGTTGGCGGGGCGGATATTGCTAAGACTGTTGCGCGGGCAAAGCTTGACGAGGTAATTTCTTTTTGCTCGATTTCGTGACTTATGTTCGTCGCGGTGTTCCAGCTTTCTTAAGCCTTCCTTACTCTTCTCTTCCTTTCACAAACCGAGAGAAAAAGAGGACCAAGAAGGCGTCGCCGCGTCTCCCGAAGGATCGACTTCCGGGAGAGTTCGGGTGGGTCCGGCGAGGATGGCTCAGGGCGGCGGCAACAGCAGTAGCGGCGGTGATGATGGCGACGACGGTGGACAAGTCCCCGAACAAGAAGAAGATTCGCCGAAGGTGGATGTTACGAATTGAGCGACATGTCTAGACTCTTTTTGGGTGAATTCGAGACCGGCCGTAGATTTATGTAGATTCATCAAACTTCTCTCGAACAAACCGTTTTGTAAATTTTAACCTACGCAGTCCCGCAAGCCGGGCTCGCGCAGACGTGCTACCACTTCGGATTCATCGAGACGATATGTTCGTTAGTGGTGAAGCGTGGCGCCTGTTCAAACGAGCGCATCCTGAACAGGATTTTTCCGATTTTTGGTTTGAGGCTTCGCTTAAGTTTTCTATAGGTTGTTTTGACCTCTCCTCGTCTTTCTTACTTCGCAAGAAGGTTCGCTCCGTGTCACCTACTCCGCCGTCTGACAAGGTTCCCAAGACGGAGCCCCTTAGCCCCTTAGCCGATGCATCTGATTTCGCCTACGCTTGCGATGTGGCTGAAGACAGTGCTTGTAAACCGGACATGTTGTTGAGCTTTCGTTTTGAGTTTTACGCCAAGCGTTGTAATTACCAAAGAACTGTTCGGAAGTTTTTATGCGAATAAGGCAATGAATTTGTTTTTTCTTCGAAAAAACGTCACCCTCCCCCACCTTGCCGTTTCGCATGAAAACTAGATTGCAAGGTCGCGAATTTTACTATTCGCAAACTTTTTTAGCGCATCCTTAGGAGGAATCTTCGTTAATTTTTGAAAATTTCTACCGTCATTACGCAAGTCGACAAAATTTGTTTTTCGAATTTTGTGGACTTGCCCCACTTGGCAGGCTTGCCTCGGTTGAAATTGCAACCTTCAGTTGCTTCAACCAAGATTTTTCTGCGAACGTCTGATGGAGCCCCTTGCCCTTTTCTTATAATGGTGATACCCGAAAGAATTTTCAACAATTTGAACTAGGTGAGAATACATAGGCGAACCCCTAGGCATTCGTTTTCTCGATATTGTCATGCGAACTTCCCGTGGGAATCCCTTCGTGGATGGGATTTTTCTAGGCCACAACTTGTTGTTGTCTCAGGCCTTTTTTGATGGGAATCCCTCGATGGATGGGATTTTTCTAGGCCACAACTTGTTGTTGTCTCGAGTGCCTTTTTTGATGGGAATCCCTCGATGGATGGGATTTTTCTAGGCCACAACTTGTTGTTGTCTCAGGCCTTTTTCACATAGCCTTTCTCACAAACTTTCTCTTTTTTATCGATGGGATTTCAGCTATCAGGAAGCCCTTTCTCATGAACCACTTCTTTTTTCACGATGGAATTTCGGCTATCAGGGAGCCTTTTTCACGAACCACTTCTTTTTTCACGATGGAATTTCGGCTATCAGGGAGCCTTTCTCACGAACCACTTCTTTTTTCACGATGGAATTTCGGCTATCAGGGAGCCTTTCTCACGAACCACTTCTTTTTTCACGATGGAATTTCGGCTATCAGGGAGCCTTTCTCACGAACCACTTATTTTTTCACGATGGAATTTCGAGACACAAAATACGAACCATGCAATTTGGGGGAAGACTCTCTTCATATATATCAGAAAGAGTATTTTACATGGGATCCGCCTCGTTAAAAACCTTGCCTCTTGATTTAGAGCCCCCTTTGCAAGGAAAAGAGTACGGTCCTTCTTATTCTAGTACTATGATTAAGAAGTAAGACTAGCTTTCCCCGAAGTCACTTATAGACACGTGATTCGGGTTTTTATTTTCCTACAGTTTAAACTTACGAAAATTGAAAAACTACTACCTACTACACTTATGTACAACTATGGTCTTCATGGATAATACCTCTTTAAGCTATCGGCATTCCACGAGTATGGCAATTCTTCGCCAGTCTGCTCCATCAGGCGAAAAGCCCCTGGCATGTCTGTTTCCCTAGCTATGTAAGGGCCTTCCCATGACTCATGAAACTTTCCTGGGTTCTCCCAATTTTTCTTTCTTTTCAAGACAAGATCACCAGTTTTGATGTCCTTCCGGACTACTTTTTTGTCTCTCCATGCCCTTGTCTCTCTCTGGTACTTCTCAATGTTTTCTGCTGCTTCGAGGATTGTCAGCTCTATCATGTCTTTCTCCACCTTCTTATCAATTTCCTCTATCTCTTTTCCTTTCAAGACTCTCATGCTTTCATTCTTGATCTCCTCTCGGTGTCATAGCCTCGGTCCCCGAAGAGTAGGCGAAAAGGTGTGAAACCCGTTGCCCTTGAAACCGTGGTGTTGTGAGACCGCATCACCTTTGGAAGTTCATCCACCCACTTTCCCTTTTTCGATCAAATAAGCATTTCTTGATTCCCGAAAAAAATCGAGGCCATTGGCTCTTTCAACTGCTCCATTGGACTGTGGATGATATACCGACGAAAATTTCGCTTGTGTGCCTAGGGTTCGCAATACTCTTTGAAGGTGTAGCAGGTCGAACCGTTTGCCATTATCAACCGTCGGTTCTCTAGGAACTCCGAACCCGCGGACTATGTTCGCCAAAAGAATTTCGAACCGTTGCTTCGCCGTGATGTTCGCGAGTGGTTTTGCTTCTACCCACTTCGTGAAATAGTCGACCGCTACGGCCGCGAATCGGCAATTACCCCCCGAGCCGTTGGCAACGGGCCTACTAGGTCCATGCCCCATCTTTGCGAGAGGCCGGGTTGGAGGAATTAAATGAACGGCATTGAAGGCGGATTCCCGCCGATTTCCCGTCTTCTCGGCATGCTTCACATTGCCGAACCAACATCTTGGCGTCGATGTTTATGGTTGGCCAATAGAATCCTTGTTTTATCGCCTTGCCGCCCAAAGCCCCGGTGCCTATGTGTGCCCCACAAAATCCACTGTGAATTTCTTTTAGGAGTTCACGACCTTTTTCGGAGGTGATGCAGCGTAGCCAAGGCTCAGTGACTCCTGATTTGTACAATTCTCCATTTACCACTGTATAGCCCCGAGCCCTTTGCCTCAACCTTTTCTCTTCCAGTTCATCTTGTGGTTCGTAATGTCCCCTTAGGTAGGCCATTATTTCTGTTCTCCAGTCTGGAATTTACACCATATTCACGATTTGAGTTCTTGAATCTTTGATGGAAGGTTCTCTGATGATTTCAAAGAACACATCTGGTGGTAGCTCTTGATTTCTCGGGCCGCCGCCTTCACCGCTTATCCGCCTCATTGTTATCATCCCTTGGGATGTGCTTTGGATCGAATATCCTTTGAAGTGTCTTTCCATTTCTCCGACTTTTTCAAGATATTTCATGAGAAGCTGGATTCTCGGCCTCGCTTTCCTTCTCGATGTGTTCCCGGATTACTTTCGAATCCGTTCGATTATGAAGGTCTGCTGCCCCAAGGCTTTCATTTTTCTCAATGCCGCGAAGAGAGCTTCGTACTCCGTTGTATTGTTCGTGGAGTATTCATTGTTCGCGAATACGAGTCGCGCTGCATATCTTATGACCACGCCCGTCGGCGATGTTACAACGTACCGAAATTCCAACCCCCTTGTAACACCATGCTCCATCACACCGCACTACCCAAGGTTCGGGCATATTTTCCTCCAGATTCTGAGTAGGTGAGGTCCGGTCCACGACGAAATCCGCCAGGACTTGCGACTTTATTGCACTTCTTCTTTCGAAATCCACCACATACTCGGAGAGTTCAAAGCACCCCACTTGATGATTCGGGTGGATGCCTCCTCGTTTGCGAACGGGTCACTTAACGGTTGGTTGGTGATAACTCTTATTCCGTGGCCCTCGAAGTAGTGTCTTAGCTTTCTTGCTGCCATGATGACCGCATACGCGATCTTCTCCGGTTCGGAATAAAAAACCTTGGAACCGTACAATGCTTCGCAGGCGAAATATACGGGAATTTGCCTAAGCTTTCCTTCTTCTTGCTTTTCTCCGTACCAAAGACCGCGCTTCTTGCCGAATTTGATGCGGACACATACGGCGAAGCGGCGATTTTGGCTCGGGAGGACAGAGTTTGGTCATGCTTGGACAAGTAGTTCTTTAGTTCGTGAAAGGCCCCGCTTCGAGGTTCGGACCACCGGAATTTCTTGGCACTTCGAGAACTTGGAAGAATGGCAAACTTCTTTCTCAGCCTTTGGGGATGAATCTGTTGAGGGCGACCACTCTCCCCGTCAACTTCGAACATCTTTCACCGAGGGCCGGCTCTTGCATTTCCATCGAGCCTTTATCTTGTCGTGGGTTTGCTTCAATGCCTTTCGTTGAAACTAGGCATCCAAGAACTTTTCCCTTGTGAATTCCGAACACACATTTTTCCGGGTTTAGCTTCAAGTTTGCTTGTCCTCAAGTTCGCGAACGTTTACGCCAAATCACCGATATGGTCTTTTCTCTCGAATACTTTTGACAACTATGTCATCCACGTATGCCAAGATATTTCTCCGAATCTGCCGGTGCAACGCACTATTGCTATCATCCTTGAAAACGTGCACCCCGCATTCTTCGGCCCTCTCGGCATTCTTACGAAACAAAATGTTCCGAAAGGAGTGATGAAACTTGTCTTCTCTTCGTCCTCTTTGCGAACTCGATTTGATGATACCCAGAGAACATGTCCAGGAGCGAAAGCATCTCACTGTTGGCTGCATCATCCACGATTTTGTCTACCCTTTCCAAGGGAAAATCGTCCTTCTTGCACGCCTTGTTCAAATCGGTGAAGTCGACACGCATTCTCCATTTGCCATTTTTCTTCTTGACTGGCACGGTGTTGGCTAACCAGACTGGGTACTTGACCTCTCTGATCACTTGGGCATCCTGTAACCTCTGAACTTCTGCTTCCACTGCCTTGACCTTTTCGTCAGACATTTTCCGAAGTTTTTGCTTCTTGGGCGGTATCTTGTCATCTGTTTCGAGGACATGTTCGATTATGTCTCTGTCAACGCCTTGCAAATCTTTGGCTGACCATGCGAAAACATCCTTGTTTCTGTTCAGGAAGCGTATGAGTTCATCATCCTCTTCGGCGCTGAGGTTCGCCCTTATTATGACTGCTCTGTCGGGCATGTCGTCCAGATACACTCTCTTTGTTTCATCTTCTGCGGCTATGTTATTTTTCTCTTTGTCCCGCTTCGGCTCTTCATAGGTTTCCTTCCTCTCTTCGGTGCTTTCGGTCGATACACATTCGTTTGACCGGGCGTGTGGCCCTTTTCTATGTTCCCGGCCTCTTGTTGATTGCCAAATCCGTGATAACCCCTTTGGGCGCGGCATCTTCATGCATAGGAACTTGTTGCCTTATGACAGCATCGAACTTGTTCATGAAACCCCCGCCGAAGATCGCAAGATACGGGTGATATATGTCAACCACATCAAAGGTGAGGTTCTCAGTTCTGGCATTCTCAAGATCTCCGAAAGAAACTGGGAGTGATATTTTTCCAACCGGCTTGATGGGCTTCCCTCCGAACCCCTGCAATGGGTACTCTGGTGGGTCCAACATGTGCTGACTCAGATTCATTTTCTCGAATGTTTTCAGGAATAGGATGTCCGCCGAACTCCCGTTGTCCACCAAGATTTTTCCTATGACCCATCCAGCAATGTTGACTTCAATCACCATGGCATCATTGTGGATCGCGGATTTCAGCCTGAAATCTTCTTCTGTAAAGGTGATTGGCACCTTCGCCCACTCCGGGCGGGCGGCTGGACCATCATTGATGATGGTATTCACGGATCCGAAGTAGTTGTTTCGCCGCTTCTTTGTTTCAAATTCCATGGCGGATCCACCGTGATTGGCATGATAGTCCCGAACGATGGCAATGCTTTGGAGTTCGAGGTCCCGAACTTGACCGAGGCCTTGATGAGCTTTCCGGAGGCGGTGGCAAGATTTCCCGAATGGGCGCGGCCGCCGGATCGACCGTATCGCTTGCGACCGAGGGAAGAATTCTTGTGAAGGCTGCCATGCCGATTGCGATTGTGGAAATTGCCGAACCGGTACGCAGCTTGGTCGCGGACTTGCGAACTGCGGCTGCCAGAAGTTCGGCGGAACCGGGTTGGCATCGAGGATGCGATGCTCATCAGTGCCTTTTCTTGTTGGATTCGTGCCATGTTCTTCTTTGTCTCTGGGCACCCTTCGGTGCTATGGCCTCTTCCATGATGCTGGCAGTAGAAGTGTGGATCTCTTGGGTTGTGGTTCGGGAGGCTTGGGGTTCCTCTTCCTCTATGACTGAATCCTCCCCTGGCACTTGGCCTGCTTTCTTGCTGTTGTTGAGGATTTGCAACACTGTTTACATTTCGTGGATGCTGGGGTGGTGCCCGCCAGGTCATATCTCTGCCGCCCTGTCTTGCCTCGTTTCGTTCGGCTACTCTCTTGCGGTGGTCATCATCAGACAGAATGTAATCCTCCAATTCCCGAAATAGTTCTTCAACTGTCTCAGGCTTCTTTCTTGTGAGGTGGGAGGCTGTTGGCCCTGGGGTGAGACCCTTGATCAGTGCCTTGATCGTTGTCTTGTCATCAGCGTCGGGGATCGGTGGACCATGGCTAGCTCTCTGTCTATGGAATCATCATCAGCATCAACATTCTCGTGCTCTTGCTGTTCAGCAGGTTGTTCTTGGATGTGAGCTGTTTTTTCTGCTCTTGCCTTCATGAGGGCTTCGAGCTTCTCTCTTCGCTGCTGGTCTGTTACGTTCGAGGATTCAGGAACAAACAAATTTTTGTTCCCCTGGGTGAGATGGCGATCTTGTTGGTTGGCCTGCACTGGAGCAGTCTTCTTTGACTTCTTCTGAGGTGGCATCGTGAGTTTCTTTTCGGCTGGAACACGGTGGGCGCCAATGTTGGGGGTACCCAAAAAATTCGGAATACTACCCTAACACAAGCGAAAGTTCTTAACACATTCAATAGCACAGTTAGGGCGCAAAGAGACTGAAATCCCTCCTGCAAATAGCACAAGTCCCAAAAAAGTCTGAATCCGTTTACACGTGCCCTCGCGCCCCCTTTTATAGGGAGACGAAGGGACTTTTACATTCCGATAACACCCTCGGGCTCGGAGAATATTCCTAATGTGAACACACACAAGAATGTCTTTTCCCCCCTTACACATTTACAAGTCCGCCACTAGTTCACACTCTAAACCCGGACTTTTTGGGACTACAACTTTGACTTTGCTTCTCCCGTGATTCGTGAATGTCTTCGCCCGAAATTCCTGAATTAGGTCTTCTACAGATTCCCGAAGTGGCTCTTGCTTCCCAGCAGGTTCGTGCGTGTCCTTGCGCCTGAGTCCCGAACAGAGTCTTCATCAGATTCCCGAATCGGCAAATCTCCGAAGTTCGGACCATCAACAGTTGAGATTCCGGGCTTCCGCATGTTCATGACTCCGCCTCTTCACCGAATCAAGATTCCCGAACTCTGCACATTCGCGAATTCGAGACTCCGCAGGTCCCAGACTTCCGAGAATCGCGAATTCCCTGCTCCTGAAAAACATGCTCTGAGAATTCCGTTAAACTCGACGTTTCGAGGGTGACGGGTTTTCCTGAATTCCCCAACAATTTAATAGTTGAAATAATTACTTTTTTCGGACTCGACCATATTTGTCTCCTAGAACATAAGAAAAATGTCAAACTTTGTGGTTACTTCTCATAGGGCATCTGAAAGGCTTTAACAAGTTTCAGTTCAAATAACTAAAGGAATACACTCATAGAACATTACACAAATGATTTGAACATTAATCATTACAGTACAGTATTGAAGTTTCTTTTCTTGACGAAAGTTCTTTGGTCATGGTCGTGATGTAAGTACGGTGTCTCTTCATTTCCAAGCGGTGTGCTTGGGTCAACTTCGACAGCAAATGGAGGCATGCCACCGAACTGATCATAGTCATCAGATTTGTCTGTTCTGTCCTCGAATCCCACAATTACTCTTTTACCTGGAAGAACAATGTGTCGTTATGGCTCTTGTGTTCCTTCAGGATTTTTATTCTTCGGTTTGCTAGTCATATCCTTGACATGGAAAACTTTATGCACATTTTTGGCAAGGACGAATGGTTCATCTTTGAAACCAATCTTGGTCAGGTCGACTATTGTCATTCCATATTGATCTTTCCTTATGCCACCTCCAGTTAGATTTACCCATTGGCAAAGAAACAGAGGGATGTTAAGTGGCCCGTACTCATGCTCCCATATCTCTTCTATGACACCATAATATGAGTTCTTGTTATTGTTGTTGTCCATGGTGTCTATACAGACACCACTATTTTGGTGTGTGGTTTTCCGATCTTGATCTCTTGTGTAAAAAGTATAACCATTTATATTGTAAGCTTGGAATTTGACAATTGTGCTAGAAGGTCCCCTGGCTAACAAAGCGAGTTGTGGGTGAATTGTGGAATCACCAATAACTTGTTCACTCAACCATGAGGGGAAATTTTCCAGGTGATGGCGTGTAACCCATGCTTCGGTTTTGGTTGGATTTTGTGAAGAAATAATCTGCTTGTGTTCCTCAATGTACGGAGTCACTAAGGTTGATTGTTGGAGAACAGCTAGGTGTGATTTATTGAACAAATCAGTATCATTGCTGAAACATGCTTTCCTTCCAATGGTGCCCTTTCCTAGTAGCCTCCCCTCGTGTTGTGATACTGGAATCCCAATCGAGTCAATTGAGTCGACAAAGTCCACACAAAACTCAGTGACCTCCTCAGTTACATATCCTTTGGCGATGCTTCCTTCCGGACGTGTGCGGCTAAGAACATATGTCTTGAGGACTGACATGAACCTCTCAAAAGGCCACATGTTGTGCAAGTATACTGGTCCAAGAATAGTAATCTCTTTCACAAGGTGCACCAGGAGGTGAGTCATAATATCGAAGAATGAAGGTGGAAATGCCAACTCAAAGCTGACAAGACATTGCACAACATCATTTTGTAGCTTCACTAGGTTCCTTTGATCGATTGCCTTCTGTTAAATTGCATTGAGAAATGCACAAAGCTTTACGAGCGCTAATCATACTTTCTCTAGTAGACACCCCTCAACACAACTGGAAGTAACTGTGTCATCAACATGTGGCAGTCGTGGGCCTTTAGATTTGTGAACTTCTTATCTTTCATACTTATTATCCCTTTTATATTCGATGAGTAGCCAGATGGAACCTTCATACTGTTTAGGCAATCAAACATGATGTCCTTCTCTTCCTTGCTCAGGTTGTCCTACACACATTTGATTTTCAAGGTTGAGCTCGAACAAGGAAAACAAGGTAGACGGATACAAGACCTAGGTGTGCCTAGCAAAGCGTAAACCAAGCCGAAAGAAGCTATGATCGGGACTTGCGACTACAAGCTAGACTGTACAAGGAGCAACTGTTTTTAAAAAGCTGGTTTAATTAAATCTAGCACAAGGTACAACAAGGTGAACAAGCTTTTTCAAAATTTCGGCAGCACGACAGCTAAGCATGAGAGGTACACTAGTTTATAAAAAGCACACACTAGCAAAATCTTCCTTAGAGAGCATATAGAAATTCAGTTTTGGGTCCATTTTAGTTGTTTCGATTTTTAATATGCATGCAAGACGTCCTATCCGACCTCACATGGCAATCAAGCCAAAAATCGAAGTTAGTGCCGGTGGCAAGGCTTTTATTCGTCTCTCCCTATAATATCTAGTCGAGAGCTATACGGTACTTGCTTAATGGCTAACGAAGTGTTGTTATGTACCTGCAGAAAATGAACATCTCATGCCAGCACATCACGAAAGCGTCCACATACATTATCGTTCACTATAGAAACGGCATCCATGCGTTAATCTGCTGCATGGACAGCGTCCAACCTCGGACACCCTCCGTTTGAATGGAGTGTATCCTTGCCTCGCATGATCGACATGCGGAATGCACACGTATGAACCACGTGGCAACACACAACTCATAAACAGACGTGAAGATGGGATTCGTGGAATGGATCACTCCATCAACCCTTGCAATTCCCGTGATGCGGTACAACACAGGTATAAAACACGTGGCTCATCTAGTTTGGTTGTGCAAGAAGTAAGTCTGACATAAAGTAATGTGCTGGGAGTTAGCAAAATAAACCATAAGTTAATTAATCCACCTGAAGAACCTAAAATTCCTTCTAGGGTCTCTCGGTCTAGTTTATCCTTAGCGGACCAACGTATTTTGGTAAATCCAAACAATCTTGGCAAATTTTATTCAAAAATCAGTGATTAAGGTTGTTAATTAATCCCTGGTGCATATAATTGCTCTGATGCCAACTGTGACAACCCGCCCAAGAAAATACCGTACTATCACCTAAACCACTCCACTTTGGTCATTAAGTGATAATAAAGTATCATCTTGTCGTTAGTCGCCGGGTTAACGCCCAGTAAATCACTTGAATAGCAACAAGGATCGACATATATGCATTAAAACTCACTCGAAGGCGAGTCCAGAGATACATCATCATTAACATCCAAATTTGTACCCCGAAGGGTTTAATTATTACAAGCCAAAGTTTTTGCCATAACGGAGTAGTTCAGAGTTTTGAAACAGCGGAATTAAACTAACGGAAAGCGGCAACACCACGGGAGGCCATCCATGATGCCTTCAGTCATCATCCTCCACCCACTCCAGCTCCCAGCCGGGCGGGATCTCTCCGGGCCACACATCACCGAAAGCATTACCTGGATCAACATATTATAGCAAGGCTGAGTATACTAATACTCAGCGAGACTTACCCGTCGGTGATAACTACTTCACCAAATCTAGACATGAAAGGCTTTTGGCCATTGAGTTTCTTTTTGCTGAAAAGTCACAAAGAGTATGTCCTTACTTTCAAGATTTTAGGACAAGTTCTAGTGGGTTTAATCTTTACTACATTAGCCATCTAGTACAGAAAAAGTTGTACAATACAATTAATCAAGCATAGTATTCATCAACTTCCATCATTAGGGATCTCATGGCTAGTGGAGTAAATAGTCTCAGATGACGGTGAGAGGCCGACAATCCATTGATACAAAACCTTGCAAGGTAGACCTAAACACACGGTAGGCTGCCCCCGCAAGGACAACTTCCCAAGCAGTTCCCAAAAATCCTCGGGTCGGGATCGAATCTTACAGTCTTTGGTGCAGGCTATCCGACATACCCCACAAGGCACCCGGAGTCACCGTACACCACCGGTAGCTAACCGTGAGACGTATCCCAAGAGTAGTAATAGTAGGATCCCTCGCCGCCTCATTAAGGTGCTAGGCTTACCGGTCCCATTCCCGACAAGTGCTTAGTACGTTCAAACACTTAACCCACAATAGCCATTGGACCGGAGCCCAAATCCCATGCTCTTACCACATGAGCAATCCAATTAAGGATATATTGTGATTTCTATCTAGGAACCTATTCTCGCGAGTGAGGTCATCACCCGACTTGTAACGGTCCTATAGCTTAGCAGCTATCGACCTATCATACTAGTAAGGACAAAGGTACCTAGGGATCATGCATCTAAGGTTCCATTCAATTCGTGAACTTAATGCACAAGCATCCATAGATAATTGAATAATCAACAACTTGAAAACTAGGTTAGATGCACCGGGGCTTGCCTTCATCAGCTAGGTTAGCCTGAGCACCCCCGGTGTCGTCGAGCACTACCACGTACTGCAGCGAAGCTTCCGCTCCTCCTTCCTCGGACTCCGGGACGAGGGAGTAGTCACCGTCCGGAAGATCTACACGGAATGCAATGCAAGGCTTAGGTGATGTGACAGCTTGTTATCTTATCCAACTCTTGTTGGTCATATTCACCTTAACAAGTATCTAGGTATTACATCTCTTTTAGGAAGTTTATTAGTTATATGCGATTCATTCTTTTATTGCACATTTGAATTAATGTTTCTTTTATACTTATTATTTCATGTGAAGGTTTAATCTTGTTTCCTCTCACTAGTAAGGTGTGTACAAGATAGTTAGTTATAATTTAATCTCTTCATCAGCAAGGGTGTGTTCTTAACCTTTAATTAAGTGAGCTAACACTTTCTAAAAAGGAAAAGAATTAAAAAGGCATTTTACTTATTTAATTGTTCTTTAATCTTTAAAAGGGCTTTAAAGCTTTTTATTAAGCAATAAATCACTAAAAATTTAGAGAAGTGTTTTTTAAGCATAACAACACCTATACTGGACCACTGGACCCACAAGTAAGGCTTGGAAGCTAGGAAATTGAAAACTTTGGAAATTAACAAAGACTAGCTAGCAATCAAATTAAATGCAAACAAACATAAATAAGCATCAAAATGGTCCAATCATTCTCATAGATGCTCTCTGGTCCTAAGCAAGCCTAAAGGACCAGCAAGTACACCTTGAAACTCTACTGATCTTGCTTCACAAATTTACAAAGGAAAACATGCACAATTTAAGTATAATTATTTCTAATAAACCAAAAATCTTGATTAATTCACCAGAGATGTGGTTTGACATAAAAAGACAGCATGCACAAGTTGGGCACAAAAATATAAATATTTTTAACTACAAAAATCATCTAGGAAGATTCTGCGTACAAGGAAAACAATTCACACAAAAAGATTTACATCATAACTTTGTGCAACTTTTGGCACGGGAGCTAGTCATGACATTATACACAACATATCCAAAATTTGGATGCAGAGGATTTATAGTTTTTAAGTTATAGTAGATCTAGGTATTTCACATTCCTATTTTTCATGTTAAAAATATCCAGAATCAGAACTTGTGAGAATAACAAAAGTTGTAGTATTGTCCACCATGAATCCAACAAAATTGGTTTTGCAATTTTCTGAATTTTCTACAAATTTCTAAGGTTTTTCTAATGCACTGGACCAACTAGCAAAGAAACCTAGATAACTTTTGTTGCAAACAGGTCCCTAATTCACAAAAATGCCCCTGGATTTCACAGATGTGCCCCTGCGGCGGCGGGGGAGTTCGCCGGCGGCGGCGACGGGACCGTGGCGGCGCGCCCGCGGTCGCACGGATTCCGGTGAGGCCCGTGGCGGTGCAGCGCAATGCGTGGCTTGGGAAGCTCAAGTGTCTAGGGAAGGCTTAGGAACGTTTGCACGGTGTTGAGCGCGAGCGGGGTATGGAGTTCACCGGCAGCGGCGGAAATCACTAGTAGGGATGTTGTCATCAACGACGTTACATTAACGTCATTGAAGACGCGAGAATGGTCACAATTAGTCTTTTGTGACGATTTTGTTTTAGTCACTATGGTGGCGTCACATTTGTTCATCGGTGACGAAATTGGTTTTTTCGTCATAGATGTGTCTCCAATCTGTGACGAATTTTGTGTCGTCATGGATTTGAATTCATTCTGTGACAAACGTTTTTGGTCATAGATTATACCTTGTTTTCGTCATAATTTCACGTCCGCCTGGCTAACTGACGTCGCCGTTAACGCCGTTAGTGATTTTGTGACGATCCATTTTCGTCATAATCTCCCGTCCGCCTGGCTAACGGACGGCGATGTTACAGTAGTGTGACGATCTGGTTTTGTCACAGATGTAGTCTTGTGTTGGTCATAGCCTGCCGTATGCCACGCTGGTAGATGACGAGGCGGTGACGTCAGCAATGACGTGGCAGCTGACGTGGCGGTGATGTCATTAATGACGTAGCAGCTGACGTAGCTTTTTGGAATAGTCGTAGAAGACAAGTTTATATCGTCAAAGAATGATATTTGCCATCGTCACCTTTTGATATAAAATAATCACAGATTTGCCATTAATTTGGTCACAAATATAACATCAATTCGTCACAGATTAGAAATTAGTTTCATCACAGGTACAGGATCACAACGGTCACAAAATTGCAAATAATAATTTAATTTGAATTTGCAAATGATATATAATGGCCACACAAATCCATATTCAAGTGTGCATACAACTGATTGGACACCAGTACGCATATATTCAAGTATCCAGTGCTCCACAAAAATTTCACTCGTCCAAAGATAGAAACATATATTACAACCAAAGTATGTATAATTATAGCCCATATACAGACACTAAGATTTGTGGGCTTCACGATAAAATTGCTCCATCAATCCTTCAATGCATTTGTCAACATGATAAAGTGGTCCTTCAATCCTCCATGCATCTGGAACTACAAACTGAATTGACTTATCAATGACCCTTACACCAAGATATGGTCATACAGGAAGCTAGATATGGTCCATGAATCCAATTAAAATCATCCAGTTTATAGGAATGCAGAAACACCTTGACTATAAAAACATACATTACAAGTGGATTATGCTCATAATGTTCCCACACTTTAGACCTTTTAGCACATGTTTGAGTTGAATGATAGTCATCAGAGCTATCCAATGTGTTAGCAGACATGTTGAGGCAACAGATTAGACAAGAGAATCCCTGAACAACATGTAATAAAGGCAAATGACCATTCATATTAACTAGTAGGAAGTCATGCAGCTAACAATTAAAAGTTAACATAGACACAACAAATAAAAGTTAACTTAGCTTGAAGGCATAGGTCACAAGTTCGATTCCTATGTTTGCATTTTTTTTTTTGAAAAAAATCAAACAATAAACACAAATGAAGTAGTAGTTCAATTGTATTTTTTAAAGTCCAGGTGCACAAACAGTTTTTGAGCCTAGAAAAAATTGGGCTGCTCATAAAGAGAAAGGAAAAACAATTTCTGACATGTTATTATGGATGCTAATGTCTTGCAGTACTTTGCCACCGTCCTGTAGATTGCCACTCCAAGCTACCTGCATTAAGCAAATCAGCTAAGACTCAGATTAGGAATCCATACATGTTTAATTCACTAGCATAATGAGCATGTATTTTACAAAGCTAGCTTGAAATGTATTATAGCAATTACCAATCTGAACCAAAACACAGGATTGCAGGCTTAATTTGGACTATCATCGGTGTGCCTATGGACAGGTCAATCCTTTAAAGAATCTCATTCGTGAGGATATGTAGAAAAATATATCATATGCTATTAATTTCGTCTTTGTTGCTGCTAGTTGAGATGGATAGGTAGCCTAATTCATCACCAAAGCTAACTATCGATCTGCCTGTACCAAATTAAAGCAGCTTCTCAGACTTCCAGCCTACTATCAACCACGATTTCTTTTACAAAGAACCACAAGTAAGCAAAATGTTTTGTCCGCAATAAGAAAAATGGTTGGGGGAATTTACTCTGATGTGAACTACTAACTGCTCGTCCGCTCCAATATAAAATTGTTTTAATCCATCAGGGAAGGGAAAAGGATGACACGAAGGAGATGGAGATTTACCTCGATCCACAGTTGTTGTCGCCGCCGACAGCGTCGCCTTTCTCAGTACAGCGTGGCACCCAACCCCTGGCTCCTGGATGCTGGTCCCCTGCAGATCCTGCGTGCCTTGAGGTCGAGCTCGTTCTCGCTGGCTGGATGATGTACTGCTTGCGGACCTGGTGGTTCTTTGAGATGTCTGCAGGGGTAAGGAGAGGAGCAGAGCAAGTCAAAAGTGAGCTAGGATTTGGAGGCGGAGGCGATAGAGGGGATTAGCGCCTACCTTTCTGGATCTTACTGAGGGCGTTAGCCTAGACCTCGAGATCGTTTTGCATCTCGCGGACGACGCCATCTGGATCTGAGGAGGTTCCTGTTGTCATGGCAGGGCTCGCTACGGCACTCTCACGCGGTTGGGGATGGTAGCGGCGCGTGGGCTAGAGAGGAGGTGGAGGAGGGTACGGAAGGGAGGTGGAGGTGGAGGCGGAGGTGAGCACGGAGCGGAGGTGGAGCAGCGGCGGGCGGCGGGCCTTGGGAGCTTGCAACCGTGCGGATCTGAGGGGTGGAGAGTTCGTGTCTTCGTGAGGAAGGAAGAGGTCGCCGCCTGCGGGGGTATAAGAGGAGCTAGGGTATGGGGGAGCAGTCGCGTGCTCCAGTTGTTTACCTATTAAGTGCAATCCTAACCGTTGGATCGAGGATTGTTGGACGGTCAGTAATGATTGGGCCATATAAACTGAGCCCAAAAACAGCTCAAAATAGGTCTTTAAGCCCATTTAAGCAAATTTAACATTTATTTTCTTTTAATGATAGAATTGTCTTAAAGTTTAAGATATCAAAAATGATTTCAAATGAAAAAGTTGTCAATACAAAAGTTATAGAACTTATCGAGATCTACAACTTCTTTTGGATGCTAATGGATGCAATATAAGATGTTGGGTGAAGTTTTGGAATTTTCTGACCAAGTTTGCCTATTATTGTAAATATTTGATGATTTAATAAGGAATAAATGTAAAAAACTTGTAACCTTCCTTAAAAAATCTGAAATTTTGCTGGAGCTCCTCCTTTTGGTACGGTATGTTGTCAAAAACGTTTCAAGTGATTCTGAGAAAGTGATGATGCACTTCCCCACTGAAGCATACATGCCTCACACATGTCACTGTGACTAACCAAGAGATGATCATCCCTGTGTGGGACGTGTAGTACAAGTTGCTTGAAATCGTGTGAAATGTTTTTTGGATGCTAATGGATGCAATATAAGATGTTGGGTGAAGTTTTGGAATTTTCTGACCAAGTTTGCCTATTATTGTAAATATTTGTTGATTTAATAACGAATAAATGTAAAAAACTTGTAACCTTGCTTAAAAAATCTGAAATTTTGCTGGAGCTCCTCCTTTTGGTACGGTATGTTGTCAAAAAAGTTTCAAGTGTTTCTGAGAAAGTGATGATGCACTTCCCCACTGAAGCATACATGTCTCACACATGTCACTGTGAGTCACCAAGAGATGATCATCCCTATGTGGGACGTGTAGTACAAGTTGCTTGAAATCGTGTGAAACTTTTTTTGGATGCTAATGGATGCAATCTTAGGGCGTGTTTGGGACTACTCTGCTCCCGTTTTTCCAGCTCCGCTCCACGAACTCCACCATGGAGCAGCTCCACCGTGGAGTTCGTGGAGCAGGTGCTACTCCATAAAAATCGTGGAGTTGGTGGAGTACCCCTTGAGGTACTCCAAGAAAAACGTGGAGTTGGCCTCCAGCTCCACGTTTTTCTTGGAGCGGAGTTCGTGGAGCTGGATGTGTTTGGCACCGTGGAGCTGGAGCGGAGCTGGAAAAACGGGAGCAGAGCAGTCCCAAACACCCCCTTAGATGTTGGGTGAAGTTTCGGAATTTTCTGACCAAGATTGCCTATTATTGTAAATATTTGATGGTTTAATAAGGAATAAATGTAAAAAACTTGTAACCTTGCTTAAAAAATCTGAAATTTTGCTGGAGCTCCTCCTTTTGGTACGGTATGTTGTCAAAAAAGTTTCAAGTGTTTCTTAGAAAGTGATGATGCACTTCCCCACTGAAGCATACATGTCTCACACATGTCACTGTGAGTCACCAAGAGATGATCATCCCTATGTGGGACGTGTAGTACAAGTTGCTTGAAATCGTGTGAAACTTTTTCTGGATGCTAATGGATGCAATCTTAGATGTTGGGTGAAGTTTCGGAATTTTCTGACCAAGATTGCCTATTATTGTAAATATTTGTTGATTTAATAAGGAATAAATATAAAAAACTTGTAACCTTGCTTAAAAAATCTGAAATTTTGCTGGAGCTCCTCCTTTTGGTATGGTATGTTGTCAAAAAAGTTTCAAGTGTTTCTGAGAAAGTGATGATGCACTTCCCTACTGAAGCATACATGTCTCACACATGTCACTGTGAGTCACCAAGAGATGATCATCCCTATGTGGGACGTGTAGTACAAGTTGCTTGAAATCGTGTGAAACGTTTTTTGGATGCTAATGGATGCAATATAATTTGTTGGGTGAAGTTTGGGAATTTTCTGACCAAGTTTGCCTATTATTGTAAATATTTGTTGATATAATAAGGAATAAATGTAAAAAACTTGTAACCTTGCTTAAAAAATCTGAAATTTTGCTGGAGCTCCTCCTTTTGGTACGGTATGTTGTCAAAAAAGTTTCAAGTGTTTCTGAGAAAGTGATGATGCACTTCCCCAGTGAAGCATACATGTCTCACACATGTCACTGTGAGTCACCAAGAGATGATCATCCCTATGTGGGACATGTAGTACAAGTTGCTTGAAATCGTGTGAAACTTTTTCTGGATGCTAATGGATGCAATCTTAGATGTTGGGTGATGTTTCGGAATTTTCTGACCAAGATTGCCTATTATTGTAAATATTTGATGATTTAATAAGGAATAAATGTAAAAAATTTGTAACCTTGCTTAAAAAATCTGAAATTTTGCTGGAGCTCCTTCTTTTGGTACGGTATGTTGTCAAAAAAGTTTCAAGTGTTTCTGAGAAAGTGATGATGCACTTCCCCACTGAAGCATACATGTCTCACACATGTCACTGTGAGTCACCAAGAGATGATCATCCCTATGTGGGACGTGTAGTACAAGTTGCTTGAAATCGTGTGAAACTTTTTTTGGATGCTAATGGATGCAATCTTAAATGTTGGGTGAAGTTTCGGAATTTTCGGACCAAGATTGCCTATTATTTAAATATTTGTTGATTTAATAAGGAATAAATGTAAAAAACTTGTAACCTTGCTTAAAAACCTGAAATTTTGCTGGAGCTCCTCTTTTTGGTACGGTATGTTGTCAAAAAAGTTTCAAGTGATTCTGAGAAAGTGATGATGCACTTCCCCACTGAAGCATACATGTCTCACACATGTCACTGTGAGTCACCAAGAGTTGTTCATCCCTATGTGGGACGTGTAGTACAAGTTGCTTGAAATCGTGTGAAACTTTTTTTGGATGCTAATGGATGCAATCTTAGATGTTGGGTGAAGTTTCGGAATTTTCTAACCAAGTTTGCCTATTATTGTAAATATTTGATGATTTAATAAGGAATAAATGTAAAAAACTTGTAACCTTGCTTAAAAAATCAGAAGTTTTGCTGGAGCTCCTCCTTTTGGTACGGTATGTTGTCAAAAAAGTTTCAAGTGATTCTAAGAAAGTGATGATGCACTTCCCCACTGAAGCATACATGTCTCACACATGTCACTGTGAGTCACCAAGAGATGATCATCCCTATGTGGGACGTGTATTACAAGTTGCTTGAAATCGTGCGAAACTTTTTTGGATGCTAATGGATGCAATATAAGATGTTGGGTGAAGTTTTGGAATTTTCTGACCAAGTTTGCCTATTATTGTAAATATTTGTTGATTTAATAAGGAATAAATGTAAAAAAACTTGTAACCTTGCTTAAAAAATCTGAATTTTACTGGAGCTCCTCCTTTTGGTACGGTATGTTGTCAAAAAAGTTTCAAGTGTTTCTGAGAAAGTGTTTTAACAACATTCAAACTTTGACATAGTTTCTAATAACTCAACACAAACTTTGAGATTTGAGTGGTGATTTACATTTTCAAAGTCGTATGCATCTAAAACTTGGTTACAACCTTATATTTATCATAACATTAGAAAATATGAAGTTATGTTAGCATTTGCTATGCCAAAATATGTTTTATTTATTATCTTTCACAACAAGAAAAGAAGTTATATAAAAAGGTAAATGAAATAGTAACTAATATGCAAACGAACGAAATTACATGAAAGATCGTAATTTTCCAAAAAATCAGAAAAAAGAATCAATAAATTTGGAGTTAATATGACTGAGAAACACTAGTTTTAAATTTTAATTGTAGATTAAAAAGAAAAAACGAGGGGAAAACGAGCTCAGCGTGCGCCACGTGGTCCAGGGGAAGCAACTTGACTACCCCTGTGCTGCCACATGGTCCAGGTGAAGCTCCATCGCTTGGTAAACACAATTATAAAAGGACATCATACACCAAAAGGATACAAGTCATGTTATAGTTAGTGGTAAGTCTCTCTCTTCCCACTAAGGAGACTAGGGTTCGAATCCCATGGGTGCACCTTTTTTTGTTTTGCAAATTTAAATGTGGGTGGTTCCATTAAAATGTTGATAGGAGGAATGACATACACCTATGGGACAGAAATCATGTTATAGCTCAGTGCCGGGTTCGAATCCCATGGGTGCACCTTTTTTTGTTTTGCAAATTTAAATGTGGGTGGTGTACCATTAAAATGTTGATAAGATGAATGACATACACCAATAGGACAGAAATCATGTTATAGCTCAGTGGTAACTCCCTCCCTTCCCATCGTGCAGACCAGGGTTCAAATCCCCCTAGTTGCTCTTTTTTTCATGCTGATTAAAGCCAAAAAGAGTGGCCCATTTGTTGTGGCCCAATTCCAAAAAACAGGGAGCGGGGCGGCCCATTTGGAACATGCATCCCACGCCATCAAGTGCACTGATTTGTGACCAATTTGTTTCATCATTAAGTGTGTCAAAAAATTTCAATAAATGTTGACGATATCAAAACTAATTTGTGATGATCAGATTTCGTCTTTCCAATACGGTATACCCAACTCTTTTTTTCATGCTGATTAAAGCCAAAAAGAGTGGCCCATTTGTTGTGGCCCAATTCCAAAAAAACAGGGAGCGGGGCGGCCCATTTGGAACACGCATCCCACGTCGTCAAGTGCACTGATTTGTGACCAACTTGTTTAATCGTTAAGTGTGTCAAACAATTTCAATAAATGTTGACGATATCAAAACTAATTTGTGACGATCAGGTTTCGTCATTCCAATACGGTATACCCAAACAAGTTTTATGACGATCTCCTGAAGGCATCTAGGCCCCTAATTCGTGTTTTGGTAATTAATGACAATCATTATGGACTAACAATTTTATTTGAGTTATAAGAATAGGTTAGTCCGGTAAAATGATGAGATCATGTGGTATACATGAGAAGGTCTTGGATGACTTGTGTTGGAAAGGGCTCAAGGCAAAGGTAAAAGATAGGGTTTTTTTACCGGTCATAAGGTGATTAGAGGATGTTAAATGACCGGGTTAATAGGATAGATAGCCGTACTATCAAGAGGGATCAATTTCATTGCCTTGACTTTCCATAGTGCCACTTGGATCAAAAATTTGCATGCATTGCATTTAGATGAGTGGCGGTTTCTCTAGGTAAAAGGGTTTAATTGAAAATCACAAGAAAAACAAGTTTTCAGGTATCTGGCGGACAGTCCGGGTCCTTGGGGCGGACGGTCCGTGGGTTGTTGGTTATTATTTAATACCTGAGTTTTTGGCAAAAGTTTTCAAGAAAAGGCGCTTCCGGGCGGACGGTCCGCGGGGTCCAGGCGGACGGTCCGCGGGGACAAGACGGACGGTCCGTTATTCGTAACAGAACGAGGTGCTGCTTGGTGGACAGGGCGGACGGTCCGTGGCCCGCCCGCGGACAGTCCGCGTGGCCCAGGTGGACGGTCCGCCCGGCCCAACGGGCAGTCACCCCAGCCGTTGACTTCGCGATTTTACCGTTGGAATTCAAATGCGGACAGTCCGCGAGGGCATCGCGGACAATCCGCGAGGCACGCGTTTTGTTCCTAACGGCTAGTAACGGGAAGGGGGAGTATTTATACTCCAAGCCCGGGGTTGGAGAGCCTCTCTTGGCACTTTGAAAGGTTCATACTCCTTGTAGAGCTCTCCCTCTCCTCTCTCTCACTCACTTGACTTAGTGGTGGTATTCTTTGTGAGATTGAGAGTTTCTAGTGCATTGCATCAAGGTTTTGGTCTTTGTGGCACTAGGGAATCATCAAGCAAGTGGTTGATTTGTTACTCTTGGAAGTTGCCGCTTCCTAGACGGCTTGTTGGTGGAAGAATCCGTTGAAGCTCGCAAGAAGATTGTGCGTGGCTCCGGATTTCGTGTTGTGAGAGGTATTGTGCTCACCTCACCGGAGCGGTAAAGAGCAACTCTAGTGGAATCGAGGTGTGGAGTGGTTCTCTTGTTCTAACCGGCTCAAGATCAAGTGGTGTCTTGATAGAGGAGCGGTTGAACATTGAATCCACCTCAACGTGGATTAGGGGTGACCGGCAAGTCATCGATACCACAGGATAAAATTCGTCTCTTGTGCTTGGTTACCTCTTTCCTCAATTTCCTTTCAAGAACTTTACTTTGAGCATTCTATTTCTAGAGGTTGTTGTTTATCTTGTCACCCTAGGCCGCAAAACCCCCAACATAGGAATAGAGTAGGTAGAGATTTATTTCTCCTTGTGGTTCTAATTAAATTTCTCTAGTGTTGTGGTTTTAGTTTTTAAACCGCCTATTCACCCCCCCCCCTCTAGTCGGTATCCTAGATCCTACCAGTGGTATCAGAGCCGAGAACTCCTTGTTTGAAAGATTTAACTATCTCGGAGTAGTATAAATGGGTGAGGAAGATAAGTTTCATGTTGGGAAGCCACCAGTCTTTGATGGGAACAATTATGACTATTGGAAGAAAAGAATGGAGGTTCACTTTAAGGCCTTGGGAAGAGAATTACGGAAGATTGTAATGGAAGGATATGTTATTTTGGATTCTAAGAATAAGACGGATCAAGATGATAAAAATGAAAAACTCAATGATAGAGCTTTGAGTGTACTTTACAATGCTCTTGCTCTTAGTGAATTCAATAGAGTGAAGGGACTTGAGAAGGCAAACGAGATATGGGAGAAGCTTATGGAAATTTACGAGGGAACATCTACAGTTAAGGAAGCAAAACTTTATGTGTACAAGGGAAAGTTCAATGAGTTCACCATGAAGAAGGATGAAGATGTTTCAACCATGTTCAACCGGTTGAATGATATAGTGAATGAACTCAAGTGTCTTGATTTTGATGTATCAAACAAAGACTTCTCTCAGAAGTTCCTTAGGTGCCTTCCGACAAAATATGAGACAATTGTGACCCTGCTTGTGAGGAGTGATTTGAGTAAGATGACTCCTACGGAGGTGCTTGGTGAAGTGCAAACTCATGATCTATTCAAGCAATCACAAAAGGAAGTTCAAGGCCAATCAATTAATGAATAGAAGAAAAATATTGCTCTCAAGGCCAAGGCTACTCAAGAGGAAAATGATGATGAGAATCAAGATATTGACTCCGATGAAGAAATGGCTCTTATTGTAAAGGGACTCAGAAGAATCATGAAGAAGAAGTTTGGCAAGATGGGCAATCTTCAAAGAAGAATCCTTTTGAAGGAAAAGATTGCTTCAATTGTGGTGAAATTGTACATATCTCAATTAATTGTCCAAACAAGAAAGAAGACAAATATGGCAAGAAGAAAGACAAGAAGAGTGTACCTAAGAAGAAAAAATATTACAAGAAGGAGAAGAATGGTCAAGCATATTTTGTTGAGTGGGATTCCGATGCAAGCTCCGATGAAGAAGATGATGACAAGCCTTCAAGAGGACTTGCCGGGGTTACTATCAAGGAAGCACCTTCTCTCTTCTCCAAGCCATATTGTCTCATGGCAAAAGGTGAATCTAAGGTAATAATCGACGATGATGATGATGATTGTGATAGTGATAATGATGATAATGCTTTATCTTATGATGATCTTGTCGCCATGATTATTAAGTCCGATGACAAATTGCGCTTGGAGAGATCAAAGTTGACGGATTTGGAGTTGAAAAATATTTCACTTCAAAATTCTTTTGAGGAGCTAAAGACTACTCATGATAATCTAAAGACTACCCATGAAACACTTAACATTTCTTGGGAAACTCTTAAAGAGTAGCATGAGAAGCTTAAGGAAGCTCGCAACTCTCTCCTTGCACAAGAAGTCAAAGGGAAAATGAGTATGGGTGTTGAATGTAATATATTGAATGCTCCTCTTTGTTCATCTAACCCATCTTGTAGAACAAGCACTAGCTCTTGCATTAGTGAGGATATGTCTTATGACTCTCTATTATTGGAAAATGAATCTTTGAAGAAGGAGATTGAGTGCTTATCTAATGATCTTGCACGGTATTTTGGAAGTCATGTTCGGTTTAATCATATTTGGACAAATCAAAAATTCACCTTAAATAAAGATGCACTTGGTTACTTGCCCAAGAAAGGAAAAGAGGCTTTCATTCCTAAGGAAAGTATCTTTGTAAATTCAAATGTTTCCTTTGAGGAAGAAGAAAAGATTAAGATGTGCCATAAGTGCAAGACAAGGGTCGATGTGGATCACCAATGCAAGAGCAAGAAGACCATATCCTTGGATCCTTCATATATTCTTAAGAAAGATTCTAGGGAGTTGTTTGTGCTAAATATGTTGGTCGTTCTCTCGGTAGTAGTAAAAAGAAATCTATTTGGGTGCCTAAAATTTTGGTCACTAACATTGAAGGACCCAAGAAAATTTGGGTACCTAAAACAAAGTAATTTCTTTTGTAGGTGAACTATAAAGCCGGAGGAAGACATTGGGTAATTGATAGTGGTTGTACAAATCACATGACCAGCGAAAGAAAAATATTCTCTCATCTTGATGAAGACATTTCCGATTTTGATAACATCACTTTTGGAGATGATAGCAAGGGAGGTGTAAAAGGCATTGGTGAAATACCTATCTCTAAAGACTATAATCTCTCTAATGTCTTACTAGTTGATTCTCTCAATTTCAATTTTCTATCTATTGCTCAACTTTGTGAAAATGGCTATAAATGTACTTTCACTAGCAATGATTTTGAAGTTACCTCACTTGATGGGAAAGATTCTATTTTTAAGGGCTTTCGTCATGAGAGCTTATATCTAGTGGATTTCTCATCGAAAAAGGCAAATTTGACTACTTGCTTATTCTCAAAGGCCTCTATGGGTTGGTTATGGCATAGAAGACTTGGCCATGTTGGTATGAAACAACTCAACCGATTGGTAAAACATGACTTAGTTCTTGGCTTGAAAGATATAAAATTTGAGAAAGATAAATTATGTAGTGCTTGTCAAGCCGGAAAGCAAGTTGCCAACTCACATCCTAACAAGAGTACTATGTCAACCACAAGACCATTGGAATTACTACATATGGATTTATTTGGTCCTACTACCTATAGAAGCATTGGTGGTAATACCTATTGTCTTGTAATTGTGGATGATTATTAAAGATACACATGGGTATTCTTTCTTCGTGACAAAGCTATCACTTGTGATATTTTCAAGTCATTTGTGAGAAGAGCCGAAAATGAATTTGAGCTAAAGTTGAAGAAAGTTAGAAGTGACAATGGTAGTGAGTTCAAGAACACAAATGTTGAAGAGTTTTGTGATGAGAAAGGAATCAAGCATGAGTTTTCAACTACATATACACCGGAACAAAATGGTGTAGTCGAGAGGAAGAATAGGACCTTGATTGAGATGGCAAGATCAATGCTAGATGAGTACAAAGTTTCGGATTCTTTTTGGGCCGAAGCTATCAACACCGCTTGCCATGCCTCTAATAGGCTATATTGTCATAGATTCTTCAACAAAACACCTTATGAACTTCTAAATGGAAGGAAGCCAAATATTTCATATTTCCGGGTTTTTGGTTGCAAGTG
This sequence comes from Cenchrus americanus, assembly GCA_947561735.1. Lineage (NCBI taxonomy): Eukaryota > Viridiplantae > Streptophyta > Magnoliopsida > Poales > Poaceae > Cenchrus > Cenchrus americanus. The sequence continues at coordinate 204,307,788 of OX387240.1, forward strand.
CTATATCTTGAGGAAAGGATCTCGGTTGTCTAAATTTCAAAGCAAGTGTGATGAGGGATTTCTTCTTGGATATTCTTCAAATTCCAAAGCCTATAGAGTACACAACAAGTCTAAAGGATTTGTTGAGGAGGCATATGATGTGCAATTTGATGAAACTTTGGGCTCTCAAGATGAAAAAGAGAATTTAGATGATGTGAGAGGTGAAGAATTAAGCAAAGCAATGAAGACTATGGTCATTGGGGATATCATGCCTAGAGAAGAAGACGATGATGAAGATCCATCGATATCTATTGAAGTCAACCCATCTACTTCCACAACAAATGATCATGATCAACAAAATGCTAACTCAAGTAATAATGACTCACCTCAAGAAGATGATCAAAGGGCCCATATGACTACACCTTCTCCATCAACTCAAGAACCAATTGATCAACCAAGAATTCATCATCAAGTCGCCAAAGATCACCCTATTGATCAAATCATGGGTGACATTAGTAAGGGTGTTCAAACTCGATCTCGTGTTGCTTCTTTTTGTCAACATTACTCTTTTGTTTCTTTCCATGAGCCTAAGCGTGTAGATGAAGCACTTAGTGATCCGGATTGGGTTATTTCCATGCAAGAAGAATTAAATAATTTCACTAGAAATGAAGTTTGGGAGTTGGTTGAAAGACCCAAGAATCATAATGTTATTGGTACTAAATGGGTCTTCCGAAACAAAGAAAATGAAGATGGTATTGTTGTGAAGAACAAGTCGAGATTAGTTGCTCAAGTTTATACTCAAGTAGAGGGATTGGATTTTGATGAAACCTTTGCTCCCGTAGCTAGACTTGAGGCCATAAGAATCTTGCTTGCTTATGCATGTTCTCGCAACATCAAGTTATATCAAATGGATGTCAAAAGTGCTTTCTTGAATGGGAAAATTAGTGAACTAGTATATGTTGAGCAACCTCCCGGTTTTGAAGATCCCACAAAGCCTAATCGTGTGTACAAGCTCTCTAAGGCATTATATGGGTTGAAACAAGCCCCTCGTGCTTGGTATGAAAGGCTTCGGGACTTTCTTCTTTCAAATGGATTTAAAATTGGGAAGGTTGATACTACATTGTTCACCAAGAAAATTGGAAACGACGTCTTTATTTGTCAAATTTATGTTGATGATATCATCTTTGGTTCAACAAATGAAGATTTTTGTAAAGAATTTGGAGAAATGATGTCTAGGGAATTTGAAATGTCTATGATTGGTGAATTAAGTTTCTTCCTTGGTCTTCAAATCAAACAATTGAAGGAAGGCACTTTTGTTTGCCAATCTAAATATGTGAGGGACATCTTAAAGAAATTTGGCATGGAAGATGCAAAACCCATCAAAACTTCTATGGCTACTAATGGACATCTTGATCTTGATGAGGGAGGTAAACCGGTTGATCTTAAGCTTTATAGGTCCATGATTGGTAGTTTGCTTTATCTTACCGCATCTAGGCCCGACATCATGTTTAGTGTGTGCATGTGTGCTAGATTTCAAGCTGCTCCTAAAGAATGTCATTTGACCGCCGTAAAGCGGATTTTGAGATATTTGAAGTATTCTCCTAACATTAGTCTTTGGTATCCAAAGGGTGCTCAATTTGAGTTAGTAGGCTTTTCGGACTCGGATTATGCCGGTTGCAAAGTTGATAGGAAGAGCACTTCCGGAGGTTGCCAATTGCTTGGACGGTCACTTGTTTCTTGGTCATCTAAGAAGCAAAATTCAGTGGCTCTTTCAACCGCCGAAGCGGAATATATCTCGGCGGGGAGTTGTTTTGCTCAATTGCTATGGATGAAGCAAACACTTCTTGATTATGGTGTGAAATTCAAGGAAATTCCTCTCTTATGTGACAATGAAAGTGCTATCAAGATTGCAAACAATCCGGTTCAACACTCTAGAACCAAGCATATTGACATCCGGCACCATTTTCTTAGAGATCATGTGAGTAAAGGAGATATCAAGATTGATGGAGTAAGCACGGATGATCAATTGGCGGATATTTTCACCAAGCCTTTGGATGAGTCTCGGTTTTGCAAATTGAGAAATGAGCTAAATGTGATTGGTATCTCAAATGTGGCTTGAGACTAGCACATGTGTTTATCCATATGCTTTTGTCTATCTCTCTTATATATTTGTAGCTCATCTCTTACTTTTTATTCTTAATTTTTTTATGAGTTTGCCTTTTGCATATTATTTTTTCTAGCATTACTCGGTTCATTGCATCATTCAATATTTTTCCTTCATTAATTTTGAGCAATGATCCCAAAAGATATCCTTGAAAATCTTTATCTCAAGTTATTTCACGCTGAAATTAAAAAGGAGGTCGGACCGTCCGCAGCAACAGGGCAGACCGTCCGGCTGCTCCTGGCGGACTGTCTGCCAGGGTAGCGCGGACCGTCCGCGTGGCTCGTGGGGCGAAGGTGCAGCACTGGATGTTCTGGAAGCATTAACGGACAGTCCGCGCCTGGGGTCCGGACCGTCCGCGCGCCTCGCGGACTGTCCGCGGGGGTGTCACGGACTGTCCGCCCGTGTCGCGCGCGGGTGGGTCCCAGGCCGTGGGCTGAAATCAATCCAGCCTCTCCTTTCCTTCCTCCACCGAAGCCAGTTCGTCCCTTTCTCCTTTCTCTTGCTCCCTCTCAAAGTGATAGCCCCCCTCTTAGGGATTTCTCTTGGGGCACTCCCCGGACCGTCCGAGCACATCCCCGGACTCTCCGCGAGGTTCTCCACCATGTCATCCGGGTATTTTTTTCGTATCTCTCATTCTATCTCTCGGATTTTGAGCAAAGAGGTGGTTAGGGTTTGGATGTGTGATCTAAAATTCGTCCATGATTTCAAGTTTTTTGCTTGGTGAATGTGTTTGGGATATCAATGTGATGTTGTGGCAAAATTTTGGTAAACAAATTTTGGTTTTTGATCAAGTTATGAGGTTGGAAAGAATTGGAACAACTGTTCATGGGCGCCCGCCTTCCCGGACCTGGCGGACCGTCCGCCGCCTCTGCGTGGACGGTCCGCGCGGCCCCGGCAGCGGCTCCCATGTACAATGGCTTCTCGAATGGGGTTTCATGCTCACTTCAAATTGCTTCCTACTGCTAATACTCATTGAAATATATGGTTTTTGACAGTGTTGGCAAGGCTATAGCTTCACTCACTAGAAAGGTGACCAAAAAGGGCACATCAAAGAAGAAGGGCAAGGATGTTGGGACATCGAAGAGGCGGAGAAAAGATGATACCTCTGAGGAAGAAGAGGAACCCGACAATCCAAATGACAGCGACTTTAATCCGGCCGATGAAGCGGCAAGTGCCTCATTCATGGTGGATGAAGATGAGATAAATCAAGGGGGAGGTAATAATGTTGAAATCATTGATGTGGTTAATTACACAGCTCCTAGAAGGCAGTGGACACAAAGAGAGTTTGCTATTGCTCGAAATGAAAATGCTTATAATCAACCCCGCGACACCTACAATTTATTCTTCCACACTCTTGTGCAAGAACAAGCTTTTTTCGGTAGTTTGATGGAGTGCACAGTTTTCTCTCATCGAAGGGTTGATTTTGATTATCTTGAGTCTAAACATGTCCTTACTGGGGTAGCAACAAAACTTGAATCTTCGGGGTTAAAACCATTTCTTCAGCATAGATGTGACTGGAATGATACAATAGTTAGACAATTCTATGCAACTTATGAAATGGATTTCATAGGGAAGAAAATGAGATGGATGACTGGTAAGAGTGAGTATGAGGCCACATTTGCAGAATTTGCGGCTGCTAATCATCTTAACTATGAGTATTTTAGCGAGGGTGTTGATGTTTATAACGAGGATATTCTTGAAGATACAGCTGTATTCTATGAGCCTGGCACCCCTAATGCAACTATAATGAACTGGCTAGCAGCAGGACTTAGACACCATCCGGCTGCCATCAACAACATCATTAGGCACACTTTTATGCCTAAAAGTGGTAATAAGGATAAAGTCCGGGAACATTATTGGAATGTGATTGATTATGTTATGAATGCAATTAGATTTAATGTTGTGAAGCTTATTCTTGATCAAATGATTTGCAAGAAGCGTCTTATTCGAGATAGTATTTATTTCGCTCCCTATATTATGTCATTGATCAAGATCAAGACGGGGTTCAATGGGTTATGTGATGTGAAGCATGAACTTTATCGTCCATTTTACAATGCTAAAGCCTTTTTGAACAAGCCATTGACACCCTATGGACAGAAGCGAGAGGCTCACAATGTTGCAGAAAATATTGAGGCTCATGGTGGTGATGATGAAAATGCAAATGTTGGCAACATGGGCTATGTTAATGTTGATGAGGGTGCTTATGCTATGCCTCCTCCTCCTCCTCCAGTTCCTCCCATGCAGCCACAGTGGGAGCCTCCTGCTGGATATTTTGATTCCTATTTTGCTAATATTCAACAGTCTATGAACTCTCAGCTTCAGCAAATGCAATCTGGGTTTCAATCTCACTTTGAGGCATATTGACAGCAGATGAGTGATACTTTTCGGACTATGCAGCAGAATTTTCAGCATCAGATTGATACTAGTCTGGATACCTTTGGTCATCATGTCTATAATACTATGCAGGACCCCATGATGCAGCGGTTGGGTGATATGCAGACTCATCTTCAGAATGACCTCAGTGCCCTCAATGATAGATTCTCTCAGATGTCCACCTCCGAGCAGTATCAGCAGTTGCATGATCAGCAGACACAGCTTCAGCACGATGTCCATAACCTGAACACTGCTTTTGGAGATTTTAGAGATCATTTTTATCATTACTATTCGGCTCCAGCTCCACCACCACAGTTCTGTCCCCCTCCGCCATTCTATCCTCCTCCGCCGCCGCCTCAGGATGACTAGGCCCTTTTGGTATTTGATGCCAAAGGGGGAGAGAGATTTGGAGGAGTGTGTGATCTTTAGGGGGAGCTCACTTTGCTTGCATGAATTTGGAACTCTCTTGCATTGCATCTACATGTTTAATTTCGGTTTTGCATGAACTTCGTTTGGCTTGTAATAATTTTGTGAGACTTACGTTTTGGTGTGTGATGTGATTGAGAACTAGAACTTGTGGCTATCTTGTGATGTTCTATAATTATGATCTTGTTTTGTTTATCTTATGGCTTGTTCTAGTTCCCGTAGTAGTTTTTGATGCTAACCCTTCCTTGATCTCTTTGGATATATATATATGTGGTTCTTGCCTTGATCTCTATTTTGTAGGGAAACTCTGTCAAAATTTATTATGTTTATGCATATGTGTAAAAATCAAATGGAAATTACATGCACATATGTAGGGGGAGTTATCTCTATATTCTTGTTTTGGAGACATTCACTCTATCTATTTATTGAATTTATTTGAGAAGAGTAAGTGATTCCAAAACACAAAACCTTTCTTATATCACTCCTTTAAATGGTTGTCATCAATTACCAAAAAGGGGGAGATTGAAGGCATCTAGGCCCCTAATTCGTGTTTTGGTAATTAATGACAATCATTATGGACTAACAATTTTATTTGAGTTATAAGAATAGGTTAGTCCGGTAAAATGATGAGATCATGTGGTATACATGAGAAGGTCTTGGATGACTTGTGTTGGAAAGGGCTCAAGGCAAAGGTAAAAGATAGGGTTTTATTTTTACCGGTCATAAGGTGATTAGAGGATGTTAAATGACCAGGTTAATAGGATAGATAGCCGTACTATCAAGAGGGATCAATTTCATTGGCTTGACTTTCCATAGTGCCACTTGGATCAAAAATTTGCATGCATTGCATTTAGATGAGTGGCGGTTTCTCTTGGTAAAAGGGTTTCATTGAAAATCATAAGAAAAACAAGTTTTCAGGTATCTGGCGGACAGTCCGGGTCCTTGGGGCGGACGGTCCGTGGGTTGTTGGTTATTATTTAATACCTGAGTTTTTGGCAAAAGTTTTCAAGAAAATGCGCTTCCGGGCGGACGGTCCGCGGGGTCCAGGAGGACGGTCCAGGGGGACAAGACGGATGGTTCGCGAGGACGATGGACGGTCCATTATTCGTAACAGAATGAGGTGCTGCTCGGTGGACAGGGCGGACGGTCCGCAGCCCGCTCGCGGACAGTCCGCGTGGCCCAGGCGGACGGTCCGCGTGGCCCTGGCGGACGGTCCGCCCGGCCCAACGGGCAGTCACCCCAGCCGTTGACTTCGCGATTTTACCGTTGGAATTCAAATGCGGACAGTCCGCGAGGGCATCGCGGACAATCCGCGAGGCACGTGTTTTGTTCCTAACGGCTAGTAAAGGGAACGGGGAGTATTTATACTCCAAGCCCGGGGTTGGAGAGCCTCTCTTGGCACTTTGAAAGGTTCATACTCCCTTGTAGAGCTCTCCCTCTCCTCTCTCTTACTCACTTGACTTAGTGGTGGTATTTTTTGTGAGATTGAGAATTTCTAGTGCATTGCATCAAGGTTTTGGTCTTTGTGGCACTAGGGAATCATCAAGCAAGTGGTTGATTTGTTACTCTTGGAAGTTGCCGCTTCCTAGACGGCTTGGTGGTGGAAGAATCCGTTGAAGCTCGCAAGAAGATTGTGCGTGGCTCCGGATTTCGTGTTGTGAGAGGTATTGTGCTCACCTCACCGGAGCGGTAAAGAGCAACTCTAGTGGAATCGAGGTGTGGAGTGGTTCTCTTGTTCTAACCGGCTCAAGATCAAGTGGTGTCTTGATAGAGGAGCGGTTGAACATTGAATCCACCTCAACGTGGATTAGGGGTGACCGGCAAGTCATCGATACCACAGGATAAAATTCGTCTCTTGTGCTTGGTTACCTCTTTCCTCAATTTCCTTTCAAGAACTTTACTTTGAGCATTCTATTTCTAGAGGTTGTTGTTTATCTTGTCACCCTAGGACGCAAAACCCCCAACATAGGAATAGAGTAGGTAGAGATTTATTTCTCCTTGTGGTTCTAATTAAATTTCTCTAGTGTTGTGGTTTTAGTTTTTAAACCGCCTATTCACCCCCCTCTAGTCGGTATCCTAGATCCTACATCTCCTTTTACAATTCTGTGATGTTATTTTTGTTTTCGTCATAATTTTCCAGGCCAAATCTTCGTCACTTGCCACCTATGACGAAATTGGAGATTTCGTCATATAAGACATACCATTCTGTGACGAAAGTGAGCAGCGTCACGAGCAAATCGTCACAGATAGCAACTTTTCTAGTAGTGAATGGCGCGGCGCGGCGGGACGGTGGCTCGGATGGTGTGGGGGCGAGGGGAGCACAGGGCGGCCTTAAATACAAGTGAGCCGGGGTGACGACGGCTGACGACGGGGAGGCATCTCCATGCTACGGCGGCTCGACCGGTGTGCGTACGGCCGGCGCCGCGGACGGACCGAGGCTCCACCGCGCGCACGGCGCGGGTACAACGGCGTGGCCGGCGCGGCTCGAGGCGCCCTAGGGCGCAGCGAGCGTCGGGGCGCGTGGACCTCGGGCGCATACGCCTCGGGCGAGAGGGGTCGTTGGGAAGGTGCGTGGAGCACGGCCGCCGAGTGTCGGCCGGCGCCCGGCCGGCGACGCGCGCGGCGCGCGGGCGCGCGACGTCACGGCGTGCTGGCGCCCGGCCTAAACCGTGTTGCTGACTCTGCCTTTGAATTTGAAATTCTCCAAATTTTTGAATATAACTCGACAGAAACTTTGAACATGAAAGTTATAGATCTAGCTACCCTCTACAAACTCCAAAAAGGCTATAGGGGGTTTTCCCCACAGATTTTGAATGACACAGTTGCCAACTTTGAATGTCACCCTGTTTGCATGAATTCTAGATCCTGCCCTTGGAACCAATTTTTCAAGCTTTTCCACTCAAATTTGAAATGCCAATCTACATGAAAGTTGTGTCCCTCAACAAGATGGATAACTTTCATAAAGGTAGAATTTTTAAGTGTTTAGGTGAATTTTGGAGAGCGCGTCAAAAGTTCCGGCAGACATCTATGGACACTAGGGTGACAAGGGGTTTGACCAAGTCTTTGACCATGGGTTGGCCCCACAAGTGTCTTTACTAGTCAAAAGGGTTCACTAGAGTAGGTAAGTGAGTTTTTCGAGGTGAGGGCCCAGGTTGACCGTGATTTGACCACTGTCAGCTGGTTGACCGGCTGTTAGGGTTAATTAAAAACCTGGGGCGTCACAGCCTACCCCCCTTAAACGGAATCTCGTCCTGAGATTCGATTTGATAACTATAAGATGGGGAGAAGAACTCACGGTTTCGAGATTGCAGGAAGCCCGGATACTTAGTGTTGAGGTAGTCTTCCGTCTCCCAAGTTGCTTCATCTTCCGTGTGATGACTCCATTGAATTTTGTACATTCATACTATTTGTCTTCAGGTCTTTCCTTCTTTTTGGTATAATATTCTCAATGGGTGCTCGATGAGCGAGAAATCCGGCTCTATCCAAGCATTAGGGTCCAATGTAGCACGGAGCTAACTTTCCCTTAACACCGAACCTTTGCACACCCTTGGTGGGGGACACCTTCAAATACACGTAATCTCCCACTTCAAAGTGTCGAGGTGCGGTTCCCTTGTCATGGTAACTCTCTTGCCTCATCTGAGCCATCTTCAAATTCTCTCTTATCACTTGCACTCTTTCTTCGGCATCTTTAACTAAGTCCAGACCAAAGAGTGTCCTTTCCCCGGCTTCTGACCAATTCAACGGAGTGCAGCATCTTCGTCCGTAGAGAGCATCGAACGGTGCCATCTTCAAACTGGCTTGGTAACTATTGTTGTAAGAGAATTCTGCCAAAGACAAACACTTGTCCCAACTCTTGTCAAAATGCAAGATGCTTGCTCTCAGCATATCTTCCAAAATCTAATTTATTCTTTTCGTCTGACCATCGGTCTGCGGATCATAACTGGAACTGCGGATTAGCTTGGTTCCTAAACACTTATGCAATTGCTCCCAGAAGCGAGCTACAAACTGAGTTCCTCTGTCAGAGATTATGGTCTTCCGAATTCCATGCAAGTGAACTATGTGGTCCATGTACAACTCTGCATATTGTTGTACTGAACAAGTGGTATGTACGGCAATGAAATGAGCGGTCTTGGTGAGTCTGTCTACGATTACCTAAATAGAATCTTTCTTTCTAGTTGTTAGGGGTAAACCCACAATGAAATCCATACTAATATCATCCCACTTCCACATGGGTATCGACAGGGGTTGGAGTACACCTGCCGATTTCAAATGGCTTGCTTTCATCCGGTGGCAAGTATCGCACTCGGCTACATACTTGGCTATATCCACCTTCATATTGGACCACAAGAAATTCTGTTTCAGATCTTGATACATCTTGATACTGCCGGGATGAATAGAAAATTTGGACTTGTGAGCCTCATCTAGGATGATCTTCTTAATTTCCGGATCAACGGGGACCACAAGACGTTTCCCAAACCAGACCACCTGGTGATCTTTCTGGAAACAAGTATACTTGGGATCTCCCTCTGCTAGTTTCTGTTTGATGGTTAGTATGTCTTCATTATTGTGTTGAGCAGTGACGATTCTATCATAAAGATTGGATTCCGCCGTTAAGGCATAAAGACTTCCCTACGGTACCACTTCTAAGTTGAGCCTTCTCATTTCTTCACATAACGGGTCACTAACTGGATCTAACTCTAGATGGTTGCAGTGAACTTTGCGGCTAAGAGCATCCGCAACAACATTCACTTTGACGGGGTGGTAGTGCACTTCTAGGTCATAATCCTCAATCAACTCAAGCCATCTTCTTTGCCTCATATTCAACTCGGACTGAGTAAAGATGTATTTGACTCTTGTGATCAGTGAAGATGTTACAACGATTACCCATTAGGTAATGCCTCCATATCTTGACAGCATGGACAACAGCAGCTAACTCAAGATCGTGGGTAGGATAATTGATCTCATGAGGTCGAAGTGCCAGTGAAGAATAGGTAATGACTCGGCCTTCTTGCATAAGGACACAGCCGAGACCCGTGCCTGATGCGTCACAGAAGACATCAAACGGTTTGGAATTATCCGGTTGCACTAGCACTGGGGCTGAGGTCAAATGTTGCCTCAAGGTGTGGAAGGCTTTCTCACATGCTTCGCTCCACACGAACTTCACTCCTTTCTTGAGTAGTTCAGTCATAGGCTTTGTGATTCTAGAGAAGTCAGGGATGAATCGACGGTAGTATCCCGCCAATCCTAGGAAACTGCGGATCTGGTGTACAGACTTGGGTGGTTTCCAATCCATCACCTCTTGAACTTTACTAGGATCTACGGAGATACCATCTTGGGAAATGGTGTGCCCCAAGAATTTCTCACTTTTCAACCAGAATTCACATTTGGAGAACTTAGCATAAAGCTTATGATCTCGCAAACGCTGAAGGACAACTCGGAGGTGTTTGGCATGTTCTTTGTCGCTTTTGGAATAGATGAGGATATCATCGATAAAGACCACGACGAATTTGTCGAGCTCCGTCATAAACACGGAGTTCATGGGATACATGAAGTAGGTTGGGGCATTCGTAAGACCAAAGGACATTACCAAGAACTCGTAAAGACCATAATGAGTGGAGAAAGCGGTTTTAGGAATGTCACAAGGTCGAATTTTGATTTGATGATAACCAGAACGAAGGTCAATCTTGGAGAACACTTTGGCTCTAGCCAATTGATCAAAAAGAACATTGATTCGAGGAAGAGGATATTTGTTCTTGATGGTGACTGCATTGAGCGGTCGGTAATCCACACACATTCTCAAGCTACCATCTTTCTTTTTGACGAACAGGGCGGGGCAACCCCAAGGAGAAGAACTTGGGTGAATATAACCCTTATCTAACAGTTCCTGGAGTTGAGTTTTCAGTTCGGCTAATTCTTTGGGTGGCATACGATAAGGTCTTTTGGAAATGGGTGCGGTACCCGGTTGGAGTTCGATTACAAACTCGACATCTCTGTCTGGTGGCATACCAGGCAACTCATTAGGAAAGACATCCGGATACGCACACACTACTGGAATTTCATCAAGAGGGGAGATAATGGTCACATAGGCACAAGAGTCGATACCGTCCTTGAAAGGTAGGTACAAGGTAGTGTGCCCGACCGTTGGTGAATTGATCTCTACGACCCTATCTGATATATCTAGAACCACCTTATGCTGGGTCATCCACTCCATACCCAAGATAACATCCATGCTTCCCAATTTTATGGTTATGAGATTAGATTGAATAACCTTACTCCCTAACCTTAAAGGAACTCCAAAAGTTACTAGGTGAGAAGAGATGTTTCCACCTGGTGTGGTAATTTTGTAAGCCGATTTGGTTTGCATTCCTTTTAGACCCAATTTGCCCAATAGATTCTCATTTATGAAACTGTGAGTGGCTCCCGGATCAAATAAAATCTTAACAGGGGTGTTGTTGATAGAGAATGTACCCATGAGCACTGAAGCTCGCTCTGCAATATCACTCATGGCGGTGAAGTTCAGATTGCCTTGGCGTACTTGCACCATAGGCTTCTTAGTCGGAGTGGCAGGCTTGTTTCCTGCTCCTTGATTCTGTGGGTTGGGCTTGATCTGCATGGGCTTGGGACACTCACTGATGTAATGCCCCGGTTGACCACAGTTGAAGCAACGACGATCACCAACGTTGCGAGGAGGTTCATTAGGCTTTGGAGCCTGCTGCTGAGCATTGGGGAACTGGAAGTTCCCTGCGGGTTTGCTCTGGGATGGCTTCATCGTCCAGCGTCCAGTTGAAGATTGCTGGGGTGGGTTTGGAACATTCTTCTTCACAAAGCGAAACTTTTTACCAGTTCCGCTGCCCGGAGCAAAACCAGACACCCTCTTTTTGTCCCCGTGGGCCTTCTTCATAGCATCCCTCTTGGGAGATAGCCTTGTTTACTAGCTCATGGAAGTTCACGGGCTCGAGCAGGTTCAGTCGCTCGTACAACTTGGCATCTAGTCCGCCGCGGAATCTCTCCATCTTCTTCGCATCAGTGTCAACATGATGCCCACCATAATGGCACAAGCTGTTAAACTTCTAAGCATAGAAGTACACCGTGTCGGACCCCTACCTAAGGACCAACATCTCCCTCATCTTCCTATCCATAAGTCCCTTGGGAATGTGGTGGATCTTGAAGGCTTGCTTGAACTCATCCCAAGTTACAGCATGACCTCGCTGCATTGACTTGAAATGGTCCCACCACATCAAAGCTTCTCCCCGCAGTTGCAGAGCTGCGAAGTTGTCTTTGTTCTCCTCGGAGCAAGGCAGCACAAAGGCAGAGAATTTTTCCTCTATGGCCTTGATCCAAGCTTCAGCTTCCAGGGGGTCTTCCGCCGTGGAGAAGGTCGGCAGCTTCATTGCGATGAACTGAGCATACGTAGTGACCTGATTAGGCCCCTCATGGTTGGCCCCGTGTGGCGGCCCTCGGTTCATCTGTTGGGCGATCTGCTGCTGCGTCTGAAGGATCTGGCGCAGCACCTCGGTCTGTGTGGCCATGAAGGCCTCCGACGGTGTCATGGGCGGTGGTGGCGGCAAGTCACAGCTACCGCTCGCTCCGAACCCGTTGGGAGAGCTGCGCGTGGTTCCCACCATCTGAAATGCGAGCCTTGTTAGTTACATAACCAAAAGCTTACTCGGAACGGATGACAAGCATGATCATACATAACCACAGCTCATTAGCATTCATATGACGATAACAGCAACAATCGAAAGGTATCACATAGCCAACAAGGATTCCTAGGATCGTTCTTCGACATAGTTAGGAAATGCGACCACTCGAATACATGAGCCAATATCCCCTCTTGGGCAATTTCTGCCATTTCGGGTAGCAATGAAGGTGGTATACGAACGAGCACTTAATTGCTTGGCAGATGAGTGACGCCCCTGGAATGCTTTAGTTTTATTAATGCTTATGTGAGATGCAAGGTTTGGCAAGCGTGGTCATTGCAATGATCTGCTCAAAAAAATTCGGCAATCATACGCAATAAAACTTCAACTTCTGGGGTGAACAAGCGAATTTCAATTAAAACACCACATGCTTAAGCATTCATTATTACAACAAGATGGAACATGGGTCCACGGACATTACAAGACTCAAATTTGAAAACATCACAATACGACAAAGTTACAAGCAGTTACTCTGCACGTAGACGTGCTCAAAGCTAACTACTCCAAACATCTCGAAGATAACACCATAGGATCACAATTCTTCCTTTTATCACTGCCGGCAACATAGTTGCCCACCGAAGCACCACTGTCCTAGGCGAAGCTGGGGGAGTCGGTAACGGTGGTCGTGCCTGGCTCGTCTAATTCAGACCAAATTGATCCTGATGCTCCTCCGGGTGTGCCTGTACTGGAGGCAGTGGCTGTAAAGCCACTATAGCCTGCAAGGCTGCCACTTGTACCTCGGCCTCCTCCACCTGCTGCTGCATATCAGCAATGTTCTGAAGTAGCGTCAACCTCTCAATCTCATACGCATCGGCATTCTCCTCCAGGGTGTGACTCTCCGCCTCCAGATCTACAATCCTCTGTAAGCGGTCGCCTCTCTCTAGCTCTCACTGGAATCTCATGGCATGCAGCCTGTCATTCTCCTGCTCCATCTGAGTAAGTGTAAAGTTCAGCTGCTGATGGGTTGCTGATAGATGCTGCCAATCCCGCCTAGATGCCTCCAAACGCTGCCCGATAATAGTTGTGGTGTTATAGCGCAGCCCCTGAAGTGTGAAAACCATGTTAAGACAGCGAGCCAGCGTCTGCGTGACATCCAGCGGCTCCGCTAGTGTCAACGGGTCCCGTAGGTGATCCATACGGTCCAACCATGCCGGGTCGTGAGGACTCACAACAGGAAACAGCCCGAACGGAGAGAGAGCTACCACAGTGGGGTTGTGGTCACAGAAGTCCGTCAGCACTCTGAGGGCTGCTGACTCAACGGCCTTGTGGGTAATGAATCCCCAGTAGATAAAACTCAAGTCGAACCAGTCGGCATGGTCCGGGTGTGGTAGTACAGTGACGATCACTCTGCAACGGGGAATACCATAGCGCTCGAACTCGGACACCTCATAAGTTGGTGGTTTGAGGTAGCCTGCGGCGCTGAGTGCTTCCCACGCAAGCCGTGGAAAACCCTCCCAGTGCAACCCGTTGGTACGGATCGTACCGTCAGCGTCGAACTCGTGAAACACGGGGAAAGCCATTTGTACAAAAATGTAACACATGTCAGGTCTCAAGGAGAACGGCATGTCAAATGGTGAAGTTCTGGCAGCTGTGAATAAAAATTCATAACCAACAATCCAGAACCCTCAAAATCTTCCCCAAGTTTCCCGGCTACAACAAGGTTCTCCTACACACATTTGATTTTCAAGGTTGAGCTCGAACAAGAAAAACAAGGTGGACGGATACAAGACCTAGGTGTGCCTAGCAAAGCGTAAACCAAGCCGAAAGAAGCTATGATCGGAACTTGCGACTACAAGCTAGACTGTACAAGGAGCAACTGTTTTTAACAAGCTAGTTTAATTAAATCTAGCACAAGGTACAACAAGGTGAACAAGCTTTTTCAAAATTTTGGCAGCACGACAGCTAAGCATGAGAGGTACTCTAGTTTATAAAAAGCACACACTAGCAAAATCTTCCTTAGAGAGCACATAGAAATTCGGTTTTGGGTCCAATTTAGTTGTTTCGATTTTTAATATGCATGCAAGATGTCCTATCCGACCTCACATGGCAATCAAGCCAAAAATCAAAGTTAGTACCGGTTGCAAGGCTTTTATTCGTCTCTCCCTATAATATCTAGTCGAGAGCTATACGGTACTCGCTTAATGACTAACGAAGCGTTGTTATGTACCTGCAGAAAACGAACCTCTCGTGCCAGCACGTCACGAAAGCGTCCACATACATTACCGTTCACTATAGAAACAACATCTATGCGTTAAGCTGCTACATGGACAGCGTCCAACCTCGGACACCCTCCGTTTGAATGGAGTGTATCCTTGCCTCGCATGATCGACAAGCGGAATGCACACGTATGAAACACGTGGCAACACACAACTCATAAACAGACGCAAAGATGGGATCCGTGGAATGGATCACTCCATCAACCCTCGCAATTCCCATGATGCGGTACAGCACACGTATAAAACACGTGGCTCATCTAGTTTGGTTGTGCAAGAAGTAAGTCTGACATAAAGTAATGTGCTGGGAGTTAGCAAAATAAACCATAAGTTAATTAAGCCACCTGAAGAACCCAAAATTCCCTCTAGGGCCTCTCGGTCTAGTTTATCCTTAGCGGACCAACGTATTTTGGTAAATCCAAACAAACTTGGCAAATTTTATTCAAAAATCAGTGATTAAGGTTGTTAATTAATCCCTGGTGCATATAATTGATCTGATGCCAACTGTGACAACCCGCCCAAGAAAATACCGTACTATCGCCTAAACTAATCCACTTTGGTCATTAAGCGATAATAAAGTATCATCCTGTCGTTACGGGTTAACGCCCGGTAAATCAATTGAATAGCAATAAGGATCAACATATATGCATTAAAACTCACTCGAAGGCGAGTCCAGAGATACATCATCATTAGCATCCAAATTTGTACCCCAAAGGGTTTAATTATTACAAACCGAAGTTTTTGCCATAACGAAGTAGTTCAGAGTTTTGAAATAGCGGAATTAAACTAACGGAAAGCGGCAACACCACGGGAGGCCATCCATGATGCCTTCAGTCGTCATCCTCCACCCACTCCAGCTCCCAGCCGGGCGGGATCTCTCCGGGCCACACATCACCAAAAGCATTATCTGGATCAACATATTATAGCTAGGCTGAGTATACTAATACTCAGCAAGCCTTACCCGTCGGTGATAACTACTTCACCAAATCTAGACATGAAAGGCTTTTGGCCACTGAGTTTCTTTTTGCTGAAATGTCACAAAGAGTATGTCCTTACTTTCAAGATTTTAGCACAAGTTCTAGTGGGTTTAATATTTACTACATTAGCCATCTAGTATAGACAAAGTTGTACAATACAATTAATCAAGCATAGTATTCATCAACTTCCATCATTAGGGATCTCATGGCTAGTGGAGTAAGTAGTCTCATATGACGGTGAGAGGCCGACAATCGATTGATTCAAAACCTTGCAAGGTAGACTTAAACACACGGTAGGCTGCCCCCGCAAGGACAACTTCCCAAGCAGTTCCCAAAAATCCCCGGGTCGGGATCGAATCTTGCAGTCTTTGGTGCAGGCTACCCGGCATACCCCGCGAGGCACCCGGAGTCACCGTACACCACCGGTAGCTAGCCGTGAGACGTATCCCAAGAGTAGTAATAGTAGGATCCCTCGCCGCCTCATTAAGGTACTAGGCTTACCGGTCCCATTGCTGACAAGTGCTTAGTACGTTCAAACACTTAACCCACAATAGCCATTGGACCGGAGCCCAAATCCCATGCTCTTACCACATGAGCAATCCAATTAAGGATATATTGTGATTCCTATCTAGGAACCAATTCTCGCGAGTGAGGTCATCACCCGACTTGTAATGGTCCTATAGCTTAGCAGCTATCGACCTATCATACTAGTAAGGACAAAGGTACCTAAGGATCATGCATCTAAGGTTCCATTCAATTCCTGAACTTAATGCACAAGCATCCATAGATAATTGAATAATCAATGACTTGAAAAGTAGGTTAGATGCACTGGGGCTTGCCTTCGTCAGCTAGGTTAGCCTGAGCACCCTCAGTGTCGTCGAGCACTTCCACGTACTGCAGCGAAGCTTCCGCTCCTCCTTCCTCGGACTCCGGGACGAGGGAGTAGTCACCGTCCGGAAGATCTACACGGAATGCAATGCAAGGCTCAGGTGATGTGACAGCTTGTTATCTTATCCAACTCTTGTTGGTCATATTCACCTTAACAAGTATCTAGGTATTACATCTCTTTTAGGAAGGTTATTAGTTATATGCGATTCATTCTTTTATTGCACATTTGAATTAATGTTTCTTTTATACTTATTATTTCATGTGAAGGTTTAATCATGTTTCCTCTCACTAGTAAGGTGTGTACAAGATAGTTAGTTATAATTTAATCTCTTCATCAGCAAGGGTGTGTTCTTAATCTTTAATTAAGTTAGGTAACACTTTATAAAAAGGAAAAGAATTAAAAAGGCATTTTACTTATTTAATTGTTCTTTAATCTTTAAAAGAGCTTTAAAGCTTTTTATTAAGCAATAAATCACTAAAAATTTAGAGAAGTGTTTCTTAAGCATAACAACACCTATACTGAACCACTGGACCCACAAGTAAGGCTTGGAAGCTAGGAAATTAAAAACTTTGGAAATTAACAAAGACTAGCTAGCAATCAAATTAAATGCATACAAAAATAAATAAGCATCAAAATGGTCCAATCTTTCTCATACATGCTCTCTAGTCCTAAACAAGCCTAAAGGACCAGCAAGTACACCTAGAAAGTCTACTGATCTTGCTTCACAAATTTACAAAGGAAAACATGCACAATTGAAGTATAATTATTTCTGTTAAACCAACAATCTTGATTAATTCACCAGAGGTGTGGCTTGACATAATAAGACAGCATACACAAGTTGGGCACAAAAACATAAATATTTTTAACTACAAAAATCATCTAGGCAGATTCTGCATACAAGGAAAACAATTCACATAAAAAGATTTACTTCATAACTTTCTGCAATTTATGTCACAGGAGCTAGTCATGACATTATACACAACATATCCAAAATTTGGATGCAGAGGATTTATAGTTTGTAAGTTATTGTAGATCTAGGTATTTCACATTCCTATTTTTCATGTTAAAAATATCCAGAATCAAAACTTGTGAGAATAACAAAAGTTGTAGTACTTTCCACAATGAATCCAACAAATTTGGTTTTGCAATTTTCTGAATTTTCTACAATTTTCTATGGTTTTTCTAATGCACTGGACCAACTAGCAAAGAAACCTAGATAACTTTTGTTGCAAACAGGTCCCTAATTCACACAAATGCCCCTGGATTTCACAGATATGCCCCTGCGGCGGCGGGGGAGTTCGTCGGCGGCGAGGTGGGGCCGGATCAGGGCAACACGTGGCACAGGGGCACGATTAGGCTCACCCCTAGCCGATTGGTGGCGGTGGCGGGGTCGGGGCGAGCTCCGACGAGCGGCGGCGACGGGACCGCGGCGGCGCGCCCGCGGTTGCACGGATTCCGGCGAGGCCCGCGGCGGCGCACCCGCGGTCGCACGGATTCCGGCGAGGCCCGCGGCGGTGCAGTGCAATGCATGGCTTGGGAAGCTCAAGTGATGTCTAGGGAAGGTTTAGGAACGTTTGCACGGTGTTGAGCGCGAGCGGGGGATGGAGTTCACTGGCGGCGGCGGCAATGGCGCGACCCGGCGGGACAGTGGCTCAGGATGGCGTGGGGGCGAGGGGAGCACAGGGCGGCCTTAAATACAAGCGAGCCCGGGTGACGACGGCTGACGACGAGGAGGCATCTCCGTGCTACGGCGGCTCGACCAGCGTGCGTACGGCCGGCGCCGCGGACGGACCGGGGTCCACCGCGCGCACGGCGCGGGTACGGCGGCGTGGCCGGCGTGGCTCGAGGCGCCCTAGGGCGCAGCGAGCATCGGGGCATGTGGACCTCGGGCAGGCACACGCCTCGGGCGGAGGGGTCGTCGAGAAGGTGCGTGGGGCACGGCCGCCGAGGGTCGGCCGGCGCCGGCCGGCGACGCGCGCGCGCGCGCGGCGCGCGACGTCGCGCGGCGTCGGCGCCCGGCCTAAACCGTGTTGCTGACTCTGCCTTTGAATTCGAAATTCTCCAAATTTTTGAATATAACTCGACCAAACTTTGAACATGAAAGTTATAGATCTAGCTACCCTCTACAAACTCCAAAAAGGCTATTGGGGGTTTTTCCCCATAGATTTTGAATGACACAGTTGCCAACTTTGAATGTCAGCCTGTTTGCCTGAACAGTAGATCCTGCCCTTGGAACCAATTTTTCAAGCTTTTCCACTCCAAATTCGAAATGCCAATCTGCATGAAAGTTGTGTCCCTCAACAAGATGGACAACTTTCATAAAGGTAGAATTTTAAGTGTTTAGGTGAATTTTGGAGAACGCGGCAAAAGTTCCGGCAGACATCTATGGACACTAGGGTGACAAGGGGTTTGACCATGGGTTGGCCCCACAAGTGTGTTTACTAGTCAAAAGGGTTCACTAGAGTAGGTTAGTGAGTTTTTCGAGGTGAGGGCCCAGGTTGACCGTGATTTGACCACTGTCAGCTGGGTTGACTGGCTGTTAGGGTTAATTAAAAACCTGGGGCGTCACAACAGTTTGTTTCGCTTCAGATATTGTCGACGGTAATTCATTGTTCTCGGGAAGCTTTTCCTTCACAATTTTTAGCATTCCCTCAAATGCTTTATCAAACACACCATATTTTGCCTTCCATTGCAACATTTCAATTGTAGTACCAAGCTTTTTGTGACCCTGTTTGCAATCTGTGTACAATAGTTTTCTATGATCTTCTATCATACAACGCAACTTTGCCTTTTCATTATCATTTTCACAGTCCCTTTGTGCATCTTTTAGAACTTGACCAAGATCATCAACATGGCCATCTTCCAATATCTCTTCTTCGTTAGCATCTTCTATTAAAGTATCCGCAAAATCTTGCCCCGCTGCCCAGTTAGGAATGTTATTATCATCCTCCTCATCTTCGTTCTCTTCCATCACAACCCCTCTTTCACCATGCCTGGTCCAAAGCACATAGTTCACCATGAATCTGTTTTTAATCAAGTGGAGGTGAAGAGTCCCCCAGTCAGAGTAGTCTTTGTCGTTTCTGCACAAAGAGCATGGACAACACATGAATCCCTTTGGGTTCTTGTTGGCTTTGGCCACTTCAAGAAAAGCTTGCATGCCAGCAATGTACTCCGGGGATCGTCTGTCGGCATTCATCCATTGTCGATTCATCTGCATCATATTAAGTCCAATTTTTATATTAAAAAGTAAACAAAGAGAAAGATGAAGAAGGGTGAATTCGATGATGTATTCCGTTATGAACTAGATGACGAGAATTGGAGGTCTACCTACATTCTTCTTTAACGTGTTGATCATCTCAACACAATACGTAAATTCGTAAATGTGTTTGAAGCAGAGGTTCAAAAGCTAGAAGCTGACTAGTTTTTAGCTTGGGGACTTGTGATATAATGACATACAGAGGTCACTTGATGACCATTTTGATCTCCATTATCAGTGACCATACTTTTTATAAACTAACTTCTATAAAATTAGCTAGATGAAAAATTAAGATTAGTTCTATGTTTCATTATATTAAAAAGTAAACAAAGAGAAAGATGAAGAAGGGTGAATTCGATGATGTATTCTGTTATGAACTAGATGATGAGAACTGGAGGCCTACCTACAATCTTTATAAACAAAGTTCTATAAAATTAGCTAAATGTAAAATCATAATTAGTTCTATGTTTCATTATATCCAAAAGTAAAATTCAATTTTTTCTACATCAATATAAAAGATAACAAGACAATGTTAGTGTTTAGCCAACCACATTTTTCTCAAACTTTAGTATATAAATAATAACCTCATCTCTCATTACCTCCTCCCACCTAGGATATAAGATTTCTATTTTCTACATCTCTAAAATATATCAAAACAATTAATCACAACAAATGATGGGAGGAAGAAGAATCAAACCTCGAAAACTCTTTAGATGAGAGAAATCTTCACAAATACATGAAGAAAAAATTCAGCAGCACCTCTCTAAGGTTGAGGCGCCATGGAGGAGGAGCTTGAGCTCTTGGTGAAGAATGGCTCGGGCAAGAGAAAGGGGAATGGGAAGCTAGATTTATAGGGCGCCGACTATTTGTCCCGGTTGGAGTTACCAACCGAGACTAGAGGGCACACTTTAGTCCCGGTTGGTAACTCCACCTGGTACTAAAGAATTAGCACCAGGTGGAATTACCAACCGAGACTAAAGGGTACACCTTTAGTCTCGGTTGGTAATTCCACCCGGTGCTAAAAGTGTGCGTCAATCATTGTGGGAAAATGCCGTTGGGAGGCAGCCCTTTTGTCACGGTTGGTTATACCAACCGGGACTAAAGGGGGTGTCTCCAGCGAGCATTTCGGGCCACGTCGAAGAAAGGCCTTTAGTTCCGGCTCCAAAGTTGAACCGGGACTAAAGGCCTGAACAAAAGCCTCGCTCTCTACTAGTGTATATGAAATGTAACTGATTAGGCACCCGCCCCTTGGACTATATAAAGGAGGGTCAGATACCTAGGAGGACAGCTGAACAACCCAGCACCCAAGCGCAGGGTGCCATACATGATACTCCAAACATGACGTAGGGTTCGCTACTCTGGCAACCCAAACCTGTATAAATCTGTGTCCCGTGTCCCTGCCTTTACCTTCGAGTTTCAGGTCTCACAATCACGATCCCCACCGCACAATCTACTACCTCAGGTACCCCCTTGGTTGGTTTGTCGGGTTGAAACACCGACAACTAACATGCCAGGTAGGGGTGATCATCGACAACGGGCGAATTCGAAGGACCTTGATCAACAAGACCAATCTACACAGTTGTACAACGTGATAGTCGGAAGGCGGTGACTCTAGTCCAGGGCGGATTCGATTCTGTCATGCGCACATCATTCAGTTGAAGTCCTCAAGTTCGGAACTTCGGATTCGATTGGATGTTGTGAAGGCCTTGTGCTGGCTAGCGACTTGAACCTAGGTATGGCTCGTCTGGCTACGGATTGCACTAATGTGGTCAGGAGTATCCAGAGTGAAGGACTGAGACCCTATGGAGCGGTCATGAGGGATATTCAAGGAAGGATAAGCTCATTCATAAGGTGGATTTCGTTCATGAGAGGATGTTCGAATGCTGATGCACATGTCTTAGCTATGAGCTCAGTACTACTTGATGATGGTAGGAATATGTGGTATGAATCCTCCGGACGGAGTTTGTAATTCCGTAATGACTTAATAAAGTGTGACCCCCCTAAAAAAATGGAGGCCTGACACGTAGATGCACACCGAGGAAGAAGAACATTAAATTAGGCAGACTCAAGGCAAAACACCTCCGCCCCTGGCTGTCAGGAACATACTGTATTTGTTTCGTGGTCAGCTCTAAATTTATCATGGAATGTCATCTAGGAACATATTGTATTTCAGCAATTTAAAATAACATATTAGTATCGACTTGTTAAATGTGCCATTATTCGAGTCGACATTCCCTAATTTACTTGTATCTTTGTTGATGTATATCATCCCGATATGGAGATTTCCCTTTGGACAAAAATTGGTAAGGTGATTGAAGTGGGTGCTATCCACAATGACTACAAGAGGGTGAAGGTCGATTTCCCTTTGGACAAACCCGTGATGAGAGTTGTGAAGCAAAAGGTGAAAGGCCATGGGGTTTTGGAATTCTTAGTCAGATATGAGAACATCCCTCACTTCTGTTTTTTCTGTGGCTGCATTGGGCATGCCCAACGTGAATGCTCGGAGGAAGGGGCTGAAATGGGTGATGTACGCTTTGGTCAGAACTTGCGATGTTCTCCACAGAAGAAGGTTCTGGTGAGGCGTGGCCCTAAGCGTGCAACAGTCCCTACTGCTAAGCGGGGATTAAATTTTAGTGGTGATCAGAAGAGAAAAGTGATGTCTGAAGGCTATTCTTCAAATGCTTCCCCTAGGGGCGGAGATCATTCCTTTTATTCAGGGAGAGACGACTGGGAGATGGGGCAGCATAGTAAGGAGGATGTATCATGTAACAGTGAAGTGCCGATAGAAGTTCAAGCTGACCTAGTAGAGGGTGTGGCAAATATGTCAGTGGATGCCAAACTGGAGACTGGGGCCAACTCTCATTCACAGAAGCTACCGGAGAAAGTCTCTGGTATCGACTCCTTCATGGGCTCTAGTGGGGAGAATGGAAATTCTACTGCTGGTAGTGGTGAGCAGATGTCTATGCATGAGCGCCTCCTTTCAAGGGGAGCACAGGTGAAAGTCTTGACGCATAGGAGAGGCTTTGGGCGTGGGATGGGAGGATCTGTGAAGGGGCCCATGACTCAGACGCAAGGCAGTCTCAATGATGGTGCTGAGACAGTTCCTGCTGGCGAGTCTCCTGCGAAGCGCAGCAGGCTTTCCATGGTGCAACAGAATACCATGAAGGGACCTCATGACGAGGTCCGTCAGGCGCAATGAATGTGTTAGTCTAGAACTGCCGAGGGCTGGGGAATCCTCGGACAGTTCAGGAGCTTTGCGGCTTTGTGAAGTCGCATCACCCCAAAATCGTTTTCCTCTCAGAAACTAGAATGTGTGATAATAGGAGCAGTAATCTTCGTTGGATGTTAGGTTTTCGTAATTGTCTTGCTGTCAGTAGCGATAGGCTGAGCGGTGGTCTTGCTTTGTTCTGGGATGAGTCAATAAATGTCTCGTTGCTCTCAAAAGGTGAGAGGTATATCGATGTGGTCATCTCTGAAGCTCCAGATGCTACTCCATGGTGTGTTACCTTTGTGTATGGAAAGCCCAGAGTGGAAAAGAGGAAAGATATGTGGGATTTAATGTGTACCCTGTGTGGTGAGTGGTTGGGGCCGTGGACTCTCATGGGAGATTTTAATGAAGCTATGTGGCAATATGAACACTTCTCGAAAACTCCTCGCTCGGAAAGATAGATGATGGATTTTAGGGAGGTCCTCAGCTATTCTGATCTGTATGATCTTGGTTTCTCGGGTTTGCCATGGACTTACAATAACAACCAAAGGGGAACCCGGAATGTTCGTGTGCGGCTTGATAGGGGGGTAGCAAACTCAGATTGGATGTTGATGTGGCCTATTACAAATGTTATCCATCATACGTCACCACAATCGGACCACAAAGCTCTTTTGGTAAAAGTGCGTTCGGGTAGTGAAACCTTGCACCAGCATAGGATCTTTAGATATCAAATTATGTGGGAGAGAGAGGAGACCTTGAGCTCTGTCGTAGAAAAGGAGTGGCAACGGAAAAATCCGGGTAGTGATCTTGGTGCGCTAGCTGAAAGATTGCAAGTGGTTACCAAAGATCTAAAGGCATGGAGCCGCTCTAATTTTTGGCAGATTACAAAACAGTTAGAAGAGCTGTGTGATGAGGTAGTGTCCCTTGAACGCGATGATCCAATCCGGAACTGGGACACTATTTTGACAACAAAAAAGAAGCTAGATGAGTTACTCTATCGTGAGGAAATGATGTGGTTACAGCCCTCTAGAGTCAATTTGTTGAAAGATGGAGACCGAAATACAAAATATTTTCATCAGAGAGCGAGATGGCGAGCAAGGAAAAATAGAATTAAGAAGCTCAAAAAACAGGATGGTAATTGGATGTCTGATCAAGAGGAGATGCAAAATATGGCCACAGATTACTTTGCTAATCTTTTTATGGAGGATGCTTCTGTGAATCCACAAGGAGTTGTTAATCTGTTTAGTCTGATCATCACAAAGGAAATGAATTATGGTCTGATTAAGCCTTACAGCGCAGAGGAGATCAGTGACACCCTTTTTCAAATTGGGCCACTCAAGGCACCAGGGCCAGATGGTTTTCCAGCTCATTTTTTCCAAAGGAGTTGGCCAGTTATGAAAGAAGACATCATCCGTGCAACTCAAGAATTTTTTGAGACAGGAATCATGAAGGAGGGAGTGAATGATACTTGTCTTGTCCTCATCCCAAAGGTACCATTTTCTGAAACCTTAAAGGACTTCAGACCTATTAGCTTATGTAACGTCATTTACAAGGTGGTGTCGAAGTGCATCGTGAACAGATTAAGCCTCTGTTGGATGGTATTATCTCGCCAAACCAAAGTGCTTTTATCCCGGGGAGACTCATCACAGACAATGCACTGATCGCTTTTGAGTGTCTGCATGCTATTAGCTCGAATGCAGGTGAGAGGAGCACCTTTTGTGCGTACAAGCTAGACCTTGCCAAAGCATATGATCGTGTTGATTGGAGTTTTTTGAACAATGTTTTACTGAAGCTAGGCTTTCAGAGTTCATGGGTGAGCCGAGTTATGACTTGTGTGTCTTCGGTTCGCTATATTGTCCGCTTCAATGGTGCCATGTCAGCACCATTCACTCCATCACGTGGTCTTCGCCAAGGTGACCCACTGTCACCATATCTGATCCTCTTTGTTGTTGAAGGGCTCTCTAAACTGATCAATAGTAAGGTGCAGGATGGTACATTACAAGAGTTAAAGGTATGCCGGAGAGCCCCTGGTATCTCACATCTCTTATTTGCAGACGACACTCTCCTTTTTTTCAAAGCTAATCCCGCACAGGCCGTGGAGGTGAAGAATGTTCTGGACCTTTTTGCACAAGGTACGGGACAGCCGATCAATCCGGCCAAATGTTTGATAATGTTCAAGGCAGAGGAACATGAAGGGGATCATATGGAGGTCCGACAAATTTTACAGGTAGAACGCACGGTGCTGGATGAGAAGTATCTTGGGCTGCCAACACCGAAAGGTAGGATGAAGGGTGACAGGTTTCAGCCACTTAAGGAGCGGCTGAGTAAAAGGCTGCAAGACTACTCTGAAAAATTCATGTCTGCTGCAGCAAAAGAGATACTCATAAAAGCAGTTGTGCATGAGTGTCTTTAAGCTACCTTTGGGGCTGTGTGATGATCTACAATCTGTTATTCGTCAATTTTGGTGGGGAGTGGAGAATGGGAAGAGGAAGATGGCCTGGGTGGCTTGGAAAGATATCATCAGTAAGAAGTCATGTGGAGGGTTAGGCTTTAAGGATCTACGGCTATTTAATCAGGCCATGCTAGCTCGACAGGCTTGGAGACTAATCCGTTTCCCAGAGAGCTTGGGTGCTCGGCTTCTCAAAGCAAAATACTATCCGAATGGAAATCTGGTTGACACGGCTTTTTGTACAAATCCTTCACAGACTTGGCAAGGTGTCATGCATGGTCTTGATTTATTCAAACAAGGTGTTATTTGGAGGATTGGCAATGGATCCCAAGTACAAATATGGAGGGACCCTTGGATTTCTCGAGATTTCTCTCACAAGGTTGTTACCAGACAGGGGATATGTAGGCTAAGATGGGTTTCAGATTTATTAGATGCCTCGGGACGAGATTGGGATTATGATCGGCTCGCTCACACCTTTTGTCTTCCTGATGCAGAGGCCATTTCGAGTATAAAACTCCCCTTTAGGCCATCAGAAGACTTCCTTACGTGGAGCATGGTAAAGACTGGACTTTTCACAGTTCATAGTGCATACACCCTGGCTTTGAAACTTAAAACATTATAGAGAAGCCAATCATCAAGTTCGGTCCCGAATGGTGATAGGAAAATGTGGCTGCACATTTGGGGAGGAGGTGTACCGCCAAAAGTTAATGTCTTTGCTTGGAAACTATCAAGAAACGCTTAACCGACGAGGAGGGATAAGTTTGCCAGAGGAATGGAAACTAGTGCTATTTGTCCAATTTGTGATCGAGAGGATGAGTCAAGTTTTCATGCAACTGTGGTCTGCCCAGCGGCAAAAGGACTTCGGGATGCCATGCGTAAGTATTGGCTATTGCCAGATGAACAACAGTTCCTGTACACCGGGCCGGATTGGCTTCTGTTGTTATTGAATGACTCTCTGTTGAGCAGCGAAATAGGGTGAAATTATTGCTTTGGAGAACATGGACTGTACATAACAACATTACACATCAATCAGGTCCTGTGGGGATCCTTGATTCGGTACATACCCTCCTTGCAATGGAATCCTCCATGGATGACGCCCTGAAGAAAGATGAATTGGGGACTCAAAGGAACATAAATAGGAAGCTCTCGGGTTCAGACTTGAGGAAAGGTAAGGATTGTTGGACAGACACCAAGACATCAGGTTGGACTCCACCCCCTCCAGGCTGGACGAAAATCAATGTTGATGGTTCTTTCCTCGTCGCGACTGGTGCAGCTGCTGTTAGAGTGGTTGCTAGAGATAGCTCCGGCCATATTTTATTCACAGCGCGGCGAGTTCTTTAAAGGTGTGTGGATGCGGCTGAAGCGGAAGCAAAAGCATGTGTGGAAGGCCTAACTCTGGCAGCGCGTCTCACTCCCGGTTCAATTATTCTGGAAACAGACTGTGCTCGTGTAGCCAAAGCGTTGCAGGAGAAGGAGGATCGTTCGGAATTAGGCTTCATCGTTGCAGAGGTGAAGGAGCAAGCTCAGCTGCTTGTAGGATGGCGAGTAGCTCAGGTAAGAAGAGAAGGAAATTCAGTTGCCATGAGTTAGCACAATTAGCTAGGTGAGATGATGCTAGTGAAATTCAAGTGGGGGGATGCGCCTGCGTGCGTCAAACCCCTGATTGAGAACGATTGTAATTTCCCTAGCTAATTAATAAATTCTCTCTTACCCGCAAAAAAAATAAATAAAAGTAGAAATAAAAAATATCCAAGCATAGCATTAAGAAGAAAAACTTTTTAAACAACCCTAAGCTTTGCAAAATTATTTAGTTCTAACTTCTTCTTCCTTCGTTCCAATTTGTAGGTTATTTTAGCATTTCAAGGTTCACAATTTTTGTTATGCATCCAAATCCATATACTTATGTCTAGTACATAATAACAACAATGAATGTAGGTTTGCCAAAACAACCTACAATTTGGAATAGAGGAAATAGTATGTAACAAACCTCCATGCTGATAATACAACACAAGTGATCCTAGGAGCATTTTGCGTACTTTGGATCTATAGATGATAAATTAGTTTGAGGACTTCAATATGCATTTTCAAAGCTTATAGACCTCAAATGGCACTTCATGACATGTGTCATGTTTAGTGATTAACTATACATTTTACTCTTTTCCCTTTTCGCGTTTCTTTCTTATCTATCACAATCATATTTTTTTTAAAAAAAGAGTGGTATAATTTTGTTGTCCATGCATAAACTTTGTTCTAGCTATATATATTTTTGGTTTCATACATACATATCAAATGTTGTAATTTGTATTAAATGATGTATCTTCAACAATTTATTGATTCCATGCTCAGAATGTTTTTATTTCAATAAAGTGCATATTTTTTTCATGGATCCGTATGATTTGTTTCAAGTGTATAAACACTCTACTTGTCAGTGGCGGAGCTAGCTTTCGGCCTAGACTAGGGCCTGCCTAGTATGATAAAAAATGGGCCTTGAGGATTTGTTTTTGGGTCAAAAGTTAAGGTGGTTTGTGGACTTTGTTGGGTCATAGGGCAACAGCCGGGGTAGCGTGGGTCGCAGCTCCACCACGGCTACTTGTTTCGAAAACTTGTGGACTTTTGTTCCACAAGTTCTTTTGATGTAATTAGGGTGACAAACTTCTTTTGATTAGGGTGGACCTTGGTGCCTTGGTGGAAGCGCATTGTGGAACCCCTACCCGAACTATGGCACATGAATGCCTTCGAGCATAATTCACCTTCTTGGAAGCATCCATCGATGTGCCTATCTCATGCACGTACGGTGTAGCATCCATGGATGTTGTAGTGTAATTGGTGGTGTTGTACGTTGTGTAGTGAAAAGTTGACTTGAGTGGCACTTGGCGTCTCCGTATGGATTTCTTGTGTAATTGGTGGTGCTGTCGTGTAGTGAATTTGTCTTGAGTGGCACTTTGGAATCGTTGAGTTTAGCTAGCAGTGTGTTTAGAGCAACTCTAGCAGTTTAAGTAAATTTCATCCCTTATATAAAGTTATTGGGGTGGAGTAAAAATATTTTCATCCCTAAAACACAATTTGTTTCAGCAGTTTCCATATTCTCCTTCCCAACTCGTGGGTCGCACCATGCCATGTCAGCTTCTCGTTCCCTTCCCCAAATCTTCAATCTTTCGGCTCGCCCCGACGCCCAACCGCCTGGTCCGGTGGGCGACAATCCTGGCGAGATGAGCGGCCAACAACGGCTTGCTCTGGCGGCGATGCACAGCTCCGGCGGCTATGGCGATGCGGCGGTGGGGACTGGAGAGAGTTGCAGCTTGGCGTCGTGGAGCTCGGGGTGTCGTCGTCTTGGTCCAGTCATTCCCCTGGGTGATGAATCGGCGACGGCTAGAGAGGCTCTGCCCTGCTCCCCTCGGCGGCGCTCCTACAGGTCTTGATGGTGAGGAAGGAATGAAGGAGTGGAACGGTTGCAGATCGACATAGTGGTTCCCATGGTGGTACAGGATTGCTCCGGGATCGGCGAAAGCGACGAAGACTGGCGGTGGTGCATGGCGTACGGTTCGGCCTCCAGACCGTGGTGCTCCGATGCAACCACTGAAGCTGCCAAGCCTGGCGGCGAGCACCACCTGCGCCCCTCGCGCCGACGACGACGCCCGTTGCAGCCGCATCATCCTCTAGTCCCTCCGCCACCGGCAAGTCTTCGCGGGCTCCTTCATCCCTCCCTGTTTTCTCCCTCATGATCTCATCTCATCTTCAGGCAGATCCAACGCAGGGCTGCCTCCAGCCAGCGCATCCTCGTGTGCGACGTCGATGGCGTAGGCTACCAGCTCGGCCTCCGTGTGACGGCGGTCGACGATGCCGCTCGCGCTACGCCGATGGGCCCGCCAGCCGCCTGTTATGGTGTGGTTAGCAGTTCCTCTACCTGGCCACGCGCTGTGCATTTCGCCCTCACCTCGCGCCGACTGATGCCGCCTCCTATGTGGTCCTCGGGCGCTGCCGGCTTCGCTTCGCGGGCGGTGGCGGCGGCTCGATCCGATGGTGGTGGATTCGATCTGTTCCGATGGGTCCCACGGAGTATGGGATGGAGGAGAGATCCCCTCTATGCTGGAGAAGGTTTTTGGACATTTCATCCCCTACTATATAACTATTTATTTGCTACCGTGGAGGGGATAGGGAAGCGGTGAAATTGCTCTTAGCACTTGTTGATGTTCCAATTCCATTCACTGTTTAGAGTTGTTAGAATTGTGTGACGTGTATCGATATCTGGATTCAATTAACCAATATTAATTTGTTGTTCTGCATATTATTTAAATATATATATATATATTAATTAATTAAAGTTTATATATATTATAAAGTGTTATACTAATAAAATTGTAATTAGTCGAAGTTTTGTCCAACAAAATTGAATAATTTCTATATTATAAGTCATTTTGACTTTATTTGATTCACGGAGGATATTATGCATTTAATAATATTTATAAATCAAGAAAACTCAAAAAGACATAAATTCGAAACGGAGGTCGTAGTATCTTAATAATACTTGGTGATACCCCGCGCGTTACTGCGAGAATTTCAACAAATTTTAAAGATAACATTTGAAAGTAAAAACTAAATTGATTGCTTTGCAACATTATACCGCAAATAACACATACATGGATGCTATTAGCCCTAGAAAATCGATAGAAAAAATAAATTGATGATTTTAGTGGATAGTAATGTGTACATTTTGCATGTTGAGAGAAGATATAGTGGATGATGACGTGGCGCGCTAAGATTCAAGACAACTCCTTAGGGAGGAGCTTTTATATAAGTTTTGTACGATTTCAGCTTAGGAATCAGGAGGCTGGATAATCAATAACGGAAACGCTCAGACTCAGACGTCCAACGCGCGTCACGCGCCCGGACGGGTGAGCTGGCGCGGCATAGAGTGAGGTGGGTCCCACCTGCAATCTTATCTCCTCATGCGGATGCCCCCCGCCGCTCATTCCGCTCATTCCTTTTTCCGCGGCCACACGTGCGACGCACCTTGACCAGCAGAACAGGAGCGACACACCTCGGCGAGTGCGTCCGCTCGGACCTCCACCGCACCGGCAAGCTCGCGGAAGGACCTGCTGCTCCCGCGCGTCCGCCGCTGGAGCTTCCCCTCCCCCACGCCGGCGAACTCGCGGAAGGAGCTGCTGCTCTCGCGCGGTGCCCGCACCTGCCCTTGGTGGTGGCTCCTCCGTGGGACAAGAGAAGAGGGAGGCGACGACGACGACCTCCACGGCACGCGCTTGAGGGAGGTCTCGATTCGGCCCATGGGGATCTCGGTCGGGGAGGAACATGGCGTGAGGGTGAGCTTCCCACCATTTTTCTCCGCGGCGCAGTCGGCCGCGACGCCCATTCTCTACTGCGAGCGGCGCTCCTTGCTCCTCCGCCATGTGTGCTGGAGGAGCTCGCGGTAGGGTTTGTGGTGTATGTTGCAAGCGTGTGTCCCACGTGTTTCACATGTCTCATAAGGGTGTTGCAAGAGTTTGCGGATGTTGCAAAAGTAGATCTTGATTTTTCAACATTGCAGATGTTGATCCCCAACACAAACGTTTGATCCCTGATGTTGCAACTATTTGTTTTCAGATGTTGCGGATGTTGCAACTACTTTTAACATATTTTTGATGTTGCAAACATTAATTTTAGATGTCGCGGATGCTGAGTTTGATGTTGCAGACATATTGTGTGTTGTGTCTAGGGGTAGGCCCCTTGATGTTGGATGTTACAACTATTAATTTTTGACGCTGCAAATGTTGAGTCTCGATGTTGCAGACATTTGTTGTTAGGTGTTGCAAACATTATTTTTCAATGTTGCAGATGTTGTGTTTCGATGTTGCAGACATTTGATGTTGGGTCTTGTGTCGAGGAGAAGGGAGAAGAGACTTCTGATGTTGGATGTTGCACGCAACACGGGTCGCAACATGGCCGTAATATAGTCGTTACATGGTCGCAACATAGGGGAGGAGAGAAGAAAAACTCCTGATGTTGGATGTTGCGAGCAACCACGTTCGCAACATTTTCGCAACACGTTCGCAACACGCTCGCAACATTGACTCGGTGGACTTTAAATCTAACGGCTGACGATTGAGCATCCTAGGATCTAATGTACAGTAGAGAACACCTTCCATGCCTTTTGTATTCTGACACACATCACTTCTCGTCTGCTGCTTGCGGATTGCCTGTTGCCACCCTTGGCTGTCCCATCCCATCCACTCAATCAGACCGACCGGCACGCGGCATAGGGTCTTCTTCAAATTCTTCACAGCTCCCCTCGAGGGAAGAAGAAAAGTCCCCATGGGCACGGGCAAGGGCACCCAATGAAACCACCCACCAGAGAACCACGCGCTTCACGGAGGCACGCGCAAAGCGACACTATCTGGAGAGATGCCACTCAACTTGGCATGCCGCCGCCTCTTACTGCTCCTCCTCGCCGCAGTCGCCACCTCGCCGGCGATGACGTCTGCGGCCGAGTCCAACCGCTCCTCCAACTGCACCCTGCTCCCTGACGCGGAGTTCGTCCGTGCAGCGTTCCTGAACGTCGCCAACTTCACGCTGCCGTTACCCGGCCGCCGCGCGTGCCGCCCGGTCCGGCGGCTCCGGTTCTCGTCGCGCGACCTCGCTGGCGCCGTGGATTGGGCCGAGCTGGGCAACCTGTCCAACCTCCTCACCGTCGACCTCTCCGGCAACTCCCTCCACGGCGCTATCAGCAGCGCGTTCTGGCGCGCGCCGTTGCTCCGGGCCGTGGACGTCTCCCGCAACCGCCTCGGCGGCGCGCTCCGGTTCGACTACCCGAACACGCGCCTGGCTGCGTTGAACGTGTCCGGCAACCAGTTCGCCTCCATCTGCATCGAAAACGTGTCCGCGCTCGCCGGCCTGGAGGACCTCGACGTGTCGAGGAACGTGATCGCAGCGGCGCCCGTGGGGCTGCGACAGCTGACGGGGCTACGGCGGCTCGATTTGTCGTGGAACGGGATGGCTGGGAGGTTTCCCGACGACCTGCCGCCGCTCGACGGCCTCGTTGCCCTGAACATATCCTACAATAACTTCACGGGCGTGGTGCCCAGCGACATCGTCGGCAGGTTCGGCCCCGACGCTTTCGTCCACGCCGGCGGCAACGCGCTACAAGTCGGACAGTCGTCAAGGGGCAGAAAGAAGCCCACGCGCACGGTCACCATCGCGCTAATCTCAGCCGGTGCAGCGGTGATCGCGGCGGCGCTGGCGTTCCTGGCGGCGTGCGTGGCGTGCGGCCTGACACGTCGCTGGAGGAGGAAGAAGAACAAGGATGGGAACGCAGCGGTGTGGGAGGACGAGGAGGTGGTCGTGGGGGCGGTGAAGGTGGCCGCGGTGGCGCCGGTGGTGGTGCTGGAGCGGCCGCTGATGGAGCTGACGCTTGCCGACCTGGCCGCGGCCACGTCGGGGTTCGGACGCGAGTCGCAGCTCGCCGAGACGGGCGGTCGCAGCGGCGCCGCGTACCGCGCCGTGCTCCCCGGGGATCTGCACGTCGTCGTGCGCGTCGTGGAGGGGCCCGTGGCGGGAGTTGGGGAAGACGACGACGAGGCTGCCACGGCCGCCGGGTTCCGGGAGCTCGCTCGGCTCAGGCATCCAAACATTCTCCCGCTCCTTGGTTACTGCATTGCAGGTTAGTTTATTACTCTATAAAACAAATTTACTCCAAGGGAATGAACTTCATTTTTTTACCATCCCAAAGCAGTACTAAAAACGGTCATTCCTGTTATTGTCAAGCGTAAATTAGTATTTTTGAACAAAATAAATAAACAAAAAATCACCTGATGCAAATAAACTGATAGAGGTCATTATGACTAGAAAGATGTGAAATTGAAAACGACATAGACATTGACAGGAACACTGATTTCCAAAAGAACAAAAAAAATGACAGGAGGAGCAAGTTTCCTGTCCAATTTATTTTATCATTTAAACTGGCTTCTGGAAGCAAGAATAATTTCCAGCAGCGTTCACTGTCATCACATTTCTATCACAGCAGAAACATTCTACAAATTAAATTGAAATAATCTATGATCAATATAATGAAATTCTATAGTTGAACATTCTCTGATTTTTTATTTTCCCGCCCGTAAATCTTACACAGGAAAGCAAAAACTCCTCCTCTTCGAGTACATGGAGAAAGGCGACCTCCACCGGTGGCTCCACGAGCTACCGGTGGGTAGCATGGACACGGAGGACATAGGCATCGACACGATGGAGGCCATCGACATCGTGGACAGGAAGCCCGCCGGCGACTGGCCGACTCGGTATCGCGTCATCCTCGGGATAGCTCGAGGGCTCGCGTTCCTGCACCAGGGACGGGCAGGATCGTCCGGCCGACCCATCGTGCACGGCCGGTTGGTCCCGACCAACATCCTCCTCGGCGACGACATGGAGCCCCGGATATCGGACTTCCTGCTGCACCACCCCAGCGACGGCGAGACGCCGGAGAGCGACGTCTACCGCTTCGGCACCCTGGTGTTCGAGGTCGTGACAGGGCAGGCGAGGTGGAACGAGACGTCGACGAGCTGGGCGAGAGGCGTGATCCGGAACAGGAAGGGCCTCAACCTCGTGGACGATAGGTTGAGGGACGAGACGGCGGGGACGGAGGCGGAGAAGGAGATGGCGGAGTGCCTGCAGGTGGGGTTGCTCTGCACGGCGAGCTCGCCGGAGAAGAGGCCCACCATGCAGCAGGTGGTTGGCCTGCTCAAGGACATCAGGCCGGCGGCAACCGCCGGTGAGCCGCTGCCGGCTGTCGCCGGCCTCATGATGCAATGATGGACCTTGTGCTTTTCTTTCACACGGTGCGACTCCCGAATCAGAAATACTGGAATGGAATACCCGCTTTCTGTGCTCTGCTTTTGGAGCTCGCTTTCGATGGGTCACGTTGTTTTCTGTCTTGTTTTCGTTGAAGGTAGGATGGCGCTTTATCGGTTGGTACAACAACTTTGTTGCGGCAGCCTGTGGGGGTGTTGGAGTGCTGGTCATTGAGCACGAGGTGCCTGGAGTGAGAGTTCGTTCTGATTGCACCCGCATAAATGCGCCTGACACACATCCAGAGCTATTTGTCCTGACCGACCGGAATGGAGAGGGCTTGATGTGAATGTGATAAGGTACTCCCGTCCGTTAACAAGCTTCCCGAGAGTTATTTAGATATAAAAAGTATATGGTGCATCATATCAGTTGTTGACGATCCTTACAACAAAGATTCGACCGTCAAAACCTCGAGTTCGAGAGCAGGGGCGGGCTTACAGTGATTCATGGGTATTCAAATGAATACCCATTATTTTTGACAAAAAATTTTACATATGCAGTATATGATATGTACATCTATTAAAAACTAAATAATAACACCATAAAATAAGCTTTCCAATATCTCATTCTCTTATTTAGTGGCAAAGAAGAGATAATCTGAGCTAGAGATTTTTTACTTCATCTATAAATGAGTATATAAACTAATTTTTCTCTACCATAGGAAATTTTGAATACCCATTGTCAAAATTTTGGGCCCTCCCCTGTTCCAGATGCGTATACAACAAGTTTCATGCACATTTTTATACTAATAAAGTTCCACGAGTTGTGTTGTGATTTTTATGGGCAAGTACACATTTTGGGAACAATTGGAACCAACGTGCCACACGGGCTAGGCACGGACGCACCACCAAGCATGGCCGGCCCTGCAGGTGCGGCCTCACCTGCCCTGTGGCACGCCGCTGGTCCAACGCACCTCCTCTCCCACGGGCACAACTTGGATGAACGAGATCAACCAAGAAAACGTCGGTTTGATCGAATGGATGAGGTTAGGATCACTTGGATCAATGGGTCCACTTGTCCGGCCGATCAACCGCCACAACCGTCATTCCAAGGCAATCCTAGGCGTTCCTAAGCGAAGGCGGTTCATCACACAGCTCGGGGTAGGGCTGGCCGCACCTTCCAAACCGTCGTGCTGACCGAAACCGACACGAGATACCGACCTTCAACTGCCTCAGGAGCAAGGATCAGGAGCATCCAAGTCGAGAGGCGATGGATCATAGGGCCGGCCGCACCTCCTCATCCAGTCGCACGTCCTCATCCAACCACACCTATGAAAATCGGCCCATGAGCTCAACCGACCTCACTTGCCTATAAAAAGAACCTCACACCCACTGGAACGGACACACAACGCTAGAGCATCTCATTTCCACTCTTTTGTTCACTTAGAGTAGGATTAGTGTAGCTTGGGAGTTAGAGTCGAGTCGAGCTAGTCTTGGGGTTCCAGAGGAGTCTTCTTCAGAGTTCCAGTACTACTCTTGTATCCTTTCTTTGTTTAAACTCAAGTACAATTCAAGTTATCTTTCTATCTTACTTTTGAGTCAATTACATTCAACTTTTACTTTGCTCTCGAAGCTTTATTCTTGGTTTAGACTAATGTTAGTTTAGACTTGGTTAACATAGCTCTCTTGAACCCTATAGTGTTGTGGTCGTTATTCGCTTGATCTCTGGTGTTTCACGGGAGAGAGACCTTCCTTCGCGGTACCCGGGGAAAGGTTCTTTGGTTCATTGTGAGCACGGTGCTTAGAGCTTAGCTTAGTCTTAGATTGGTGTCCCGTGCAACAGAATAGTTGTGGTACCCTAAGGAGGTGACAGCTCCAGACGGACTTTGTAGTCCACCACGTCAGTTCGGGTCAGTAGGATTCAGCGTGTCGTCGTCCTCCCTTCTCATCCCAGTTTGAGGGCATGTCTTTGCATGCCCCTGCAACACTAGAAAAGCTTATTGAGTTAGCTTGCCTTGGTTATCCTTTGCTTTAGTCCTTTGCCTAGATTTGACAAGAATAGATAGATTGTGTTAGGATCCTTTCTTGTCTCGATGTCCTCCCAGCTCGCTAGATCCTCTATAGTCCTTTATCGAGATATCCTTGTGTGTGTCAAGTTATCCCCGAATATCTTTATTCGTTATCCCCCTCTATAGCTCTTTGCTAAGTCTTGGTTATTCTCCACTGTTTGCTCGATCATCTTTGTCGTAGTAACTCCCTTGGGAAAATATAAATACGATAACCCGAATACCACCGGGTGAAGTGCTACAACGGTAATCCGTGCGCTTGCGAACCTTTCTGTAATCGTGTGTTTTACCGCCCGACGTTCCTAGCTCCATTACTAGGTACACACTTAGTAGTGAGGCTAAGGAGCGTCAACATCAGTTACTCTCTTCATTCATTCTAAATTATAGATCATTTTGGTTTTATTAGATTTGTAAATGATGTTGTGCATTTAGATATGCACTATGTCTAGATGCATAATAATATTTATAAATTTAGAAAATTAAAAACGTCCTATAATTTGAAATGGAGGGAGTTTAAGTCTTGAACAGATAAATTTATAATTATAAAAAATGTTACTTTGGATATTGCAATTTTTTCTGAATGGATTTTCCACACATGACATTTGTTACTTTTCCACCGACCTTATATCACCTATACCACCCAAGTATACCACCTACTCCTATGTTACAAGTGCAAGTTTTAGTGGTATACAATTAATTTCAACCGTCAGATCTTTTCATACTAATCTTTTTCAAACAGTGTTATAAGATGGTATGGTGCACCATAAAAGAGCCTTTTTTAAAACCTAGCTAGATTAGATAAAATAGTATTAGTAATATTTTTTATAGATAAGTAAATAACATTCGCAACGTAGCGTAGAGGAACATTGCATACGTCAGTTGGTGATAGTGTGCCACCTTATTCACCCTATTTTGGATCCTCGCCCAAAGTTCGTTTGGATTCTCAGCCACCAGCCAGTAGCACTTTTCTCTCGTAACAAATCATCATCAATCACCATCCAGTTAGCGGTAATTTTCTCTTAGAACATATCATCACCAGCCACCAGCCAACATTCAGCCGAACGGTGATTATTCAATATACACATGTGTTGTTTAATTGAAGCTGTTCTTTTTTTAATCACAACGTACACGCTCACATACACACACCCATACTCGCCCATCTAGAAAATCCTTGAGGTTTATCCTACCACTAAAAGAATAACACCGGTTAATTTATGGAATTTGGGATGAATGTAGGTATACTTAGGGGGTGCTAATTCACCCCAAAATTTTGAAAAACAGTGTATGTCTCCAATTTTTCACCATATTTGCACCCCTATGACTCAATTTCGTGCATCCACAAGGCAATTACAACCCCAAACCCCCTCCCCACCCTACCCCATTTGCTCTAGTTTCGCCAGTGCCAAGAATAAATTCAGAAGAATGTGATGCGAGCACTAGTGACAAGTCAAGAACTTGAACCTTAGTAGTCCGGTTCCACCACAAGGAACCCTGCCAGCAGAGCCATGCTCAGCTCCATAAATGAAGCCAATCACTTGCTCGTTTTTAATGTATATAGTGCCTTCTACCGTTCTACGTATTCCAGGTACACATAAAATGGACGCACACACACACACAAAATGGACGCACACACACAGGACGACTCAAGTCAAACACATCAAACTAATTATTTCTTGTGGTGGAACATGTCCACCATGATTTGAGTTCTCGACTTAGCACTGGTGCTCACATTTTTCTGGATTTATTCTAGGATTTAACAGATAATTCTTTCAGTGGTAGGTGCCCGTCGATAGTGAGACACCAGCCGGCTCATCAATCTTTCGAAGGTGCTCATAGAGGTAAAGTTGCTTGTATGTGCTCGTAGGGGCGAGTGTGCCCGTGTGCATGTGAGCATCTATAGACCTATCGTGTGATTAAAAAACAGATCAAACTAATTGAATTCAGGCAATTTCATAGATATTTGTCTATGTGTGAACGGAGGAAGTACCATGCAACTAGCGAGTGCCGTAGGTTGAACCGTTGGAGTCCTTTTGTTTGCATAGAGAGATCAAGAAAAAGATTAATATATAAATCGCGTCATCAATTTTACATTACACGAAAGAGAACAAGTCAGCACCAACTACCAGCTACCAGCCACCAACCAGTCAACAATAATTTTCACTCCGAACACTACCAACCACTAACCAACCAACAATATTTTTATCTCAAAACAAATTAGCACCAGCCAGCCAGCTGAACAGGTGGTCTATCCGTGCTATCTGCTGTAACACATCTGTTGCAATAATGGACGGAGAGTCTTGGAAGGAGTTAGTTGAACACGTCACCTGTTGCTAAGATGGTGATTTGTTGAGTATTATAGGACGGACCCGTGAGTGGTTATTACTTTGTAAAATCTTCTAGTTGTTTTAGTTGAAAAATCCATGCTGGAACACACAGGAGTCGTCAGTAGACTCTTGTCACCTTATAGTGACGGTTCTGTTACTGTCGGGTACGTCTGGAAGGAGGAAATGGGACAGCGTTGCATCATCAGCTTCGAAAAAACTTCTATACACCACCTGGCAAATCTTTTCCCTTTTCGCTTTTGCACCTCTCACTTCCATTTCAGCAACTTGGACAAGAAACTGTCATGATCACGCGTTTCTGTGGGAATGAATCGATTTAATCCCTTCAAACTAATTACTGCAATATGTATGCAATAACCTGTTCAAGTTAATATTTAGTTGTCAACAGTCACTGTCAGACGTACTTGATTTCACATGTATCACGGCGAATAAAATTGGAAAACCGTAAATTGTTGGTAACAAATACATGATGAACGAATATCTTTTGGTTGCAAATTATTCTGAATACTGATTGCAAAATAAAATTAGTTTTTTGTGTATGGAAAACTTTATACTAGATATACTGTTTTTTTACATATTACTGAAATCATTATTTGAAACCACGTCAGTAGGATCCTCCTCCCTTCTGTTTCAGCTGGTCCAAACACAATTTGCATTGCTATCATGATCAGTTGATCAGTATCACTTAGTAGCTTAGTCTGAAACAGTATAATTTCAACAAATAATAAGCCATAATGAGTAGTCTGTCTTGCCTCTTAACGATGCCACAGGGAGCTAGCATGACCTGGTAGACTGCTTTGCTCGTACGTTTTTCACAAGGTCTACTTGCCAATTAGTGCCCCCTTCTTTCCTTTTGTTTCGTGACAGAAGCTGATGTCCCTGCGTTGAACAGTATCAGTGACTACATATTGGCACACAGAATGTTTCAATCAATTGATCCCGTTCACATTACTTTTTTTTCCTTTCGAGAAAACCCTTTCACATTTCAGCTCTGTTTAATTTAGATTATGGTCGATTTTGAAGGTTCGATTATGAGAGGGTTCAAACGTCAAATGACTCTTATAATCCATAATTCAGAATCCAGATAAACATCTATTGGGAGATTAGTAGTATCAAAGATGTCCTACACCCCCATGACAAAATCAGGAATGGTATAACTGCACCCTTTTCTTGCGGAATGTTTGTTGTATTTTAAAAGGGCGAACAACTGTATCCATTTTCTTTTTTCATCTATTGGTGAAAATCCTCTGATGACATGCTACATATATTGCTTTTTACCTGAAAAAACTACATTTGCTCTTTGAGAGTCCCTTTGGTTGGTTTTCTATTGGCTTTTCCTTTTTTTTAAAAAAAAGTGAAAAATCCAACCAAAAGGGGACCCCATACAACTCCTTCGTTCATCGTGTACTCTAAGAAAATTACCCACCATACCATCCGTTAGCATATACCAATTCAATTCTTTTCCCCTGTCATCCCCTTCCTGGACGCTTGTAGATCTCTTCCGACGCTGCACACGGAAGTGGGCTCGAGCTCCGTCGCAACCACACTGCCATGCGTGGGATCCATCGTCACCACACACGGGGGCATGCGTAAGCTTTGTTGATGCCGCACACAGGTGCCCTGTGAGCTCCTCCGCCGCCTCACACAATCATAGGTGTGAGCTCCACTGCAGTCACACGGGTTCTATGCTGCCATACCCGTACGGCTTCCATGGTAGGTCAGGGCACATGCGGTCAGAATCCGGTGATTACCGGTGAATTCGAATCCGAGAAGGCAACTTGGTGGTCTAGATGGATAGCAGATTCTTGCTCCCTGTCGTATGGACCTCCCTGGGCCCACTACCTTGGTGGGTATCAGGGCCGACTACTCGGTGGGCCCCTGGGACTACCCGTCTTGCGCTACACGGCACCTGATGGAGTGGAGCACAAGGACTACAGAGGAGAAGTACTCGGTTAGGAAGCTGTACATGTCCCGCACTGTATGGAAGACTCATAGACGTACTCGACTAGTACTCTCTCCCTACTCCGACTTGTAACCCTGTCTCCTGGGCTATATAAGGCGAGGCAGGGACCCCTCTCTAGATCATCTCATCTCACAGCGTACAATTACACCATCTTGTAATCGTACCCAATCAATCTAGAGCTACGCAGCATACAGGACGTAGGGTATTACGCACCTCGTGGCCCGAACCTGTCTAAATTGTGTGCCACGTGTCTCTTCCTTCGAGTTACCGATCTCGGCGAGGCCACATTCATCTACTCGGGTATAGGCTGCCGGTCTAAAACACCGACAGCTGGCGCGCCAGGTAGGGGATCTCGCCAGAGATCACATGGCGAACTCGACGGCTCCTGTCTACTTCAAGCCAACCGTCGCCTTCAACCGCGGCGACACCTTCATTTTCGGCGCTTGGGTCTGCACTGCTGACGGCGCGGGATCCTTCCAGCGCCGCCTCACCATGCCGCCCAACCCGGAGACCGGCTTCATGACGCTTCCAGAAGTTGTCACAGGCGAACTCGCCAGCAAGTTCGGCGAAATTTCGCTCTTCGACCATCACGCGACTTTGAGCTCGAGTCCGCTTCCAACTCGAACTCGACGTCTCCATGTGCTATCGCATGCGAGCCGGCTACTCAACCATCGCATGTGGTCCCACCACCCCGTGAGCGCTACACGCGTGGTCCCCGCATCCTCAGCAGGGCCTGCATGGAGGCTCCCTCTTCGCGCCGGGCCGGCAAGGAGCCCGTACCCGAGTACAACTCGGACTCCGACACCGCCCCCAGCCACGCTTCGGACTCCAACCCCCTCTTCGGGTTCTACTTGGATTCCGCATACGAGTTCGACTTTGGGTCGGACCCAGAAGATCCCGAGTCCGAGGACAACTCTACTGAGCATCCCTTATCTGGGCCGGCCTCTGGGCTGGTTATAACGTCCACACTGGCCGGGAGATTCGTCTACTGGCCAGACCGCAAGCCCGCTGACCTGATAAGTGGAGATTCACGCTACGTCACCTACATCGACTCGCTCCCGTTCCAGGAGGGAACACCGCTTGCCCGAGCTGACTCGAACACCCCAACTGAGGTGGCGGCCTCTGAGTCCAGCCTTGGCACCCCTGATCGCCAAGTCTTCATGGCTGCCGGCGACACGCCAGGACCTTCAGGGACGGCTCAACACAAGTACCTTGAAGACATCTCTGCAGACGAGCTGTCTGCTGACGCACCTGCAGACAAGACCGCCGCTAACAGGGACGCTCGACGTGAGCGTAACAGGAAGCGCAACGAACGGCGCCGGCGTCTCCGAGACAACCTACCCATCCGCAACCTTGCGGAAGCTCTCGAGGCGGTCGAGAGCAGAGTACACACTACCCCTGAGCAATGCCTCATGTCGATCACAGCGATCGCACACCAGGCTCAGGGAATTCGCGCCGGAGAGGTCATCGCTAAGCTCACTGAAGACGCCTGCTTCATGCGGGTCGACAACAGGGTCAACCAGCCTCCTCCCGCCAGGAACCGCGACAACGAAGCTACAAGTCGCAGCGCCGACCTCGGTCGCAACCGTACTCGAGCTGAGCTCCCAACTCAGCCCAACCGTACGCGCGCAAACGCCGGCGGACCCTCACAGGGTGGCAACAACAACCGCGAGATCGTCCCTCACCGCGCCCGTGGCGGCGGCGGCCGTGACCCTGACGGCGGCGGCAGCGACGACGGAAGTTCCAACCACGGAGTCAACAAGAGGGCCGGCGGCGGCAGTCGCGGCGGTCGAGACCACACGAACAGCCACGCCTCCGGAGCCTCACAGGGCGGCTACGACGCCCGCCAGAAGATTGAGGAGCTCCGGCGGAAGAAGTTAGCCACTGCCGGCAACAACGACGGCTTCCCCGCCTTCTCACCTCGACTTCGCAACTTGCTCCTCCCCGACAAGTTCAAGCCTTTGGGGATCACCAAGTACGACGCGAAGCAGGACCCCACCCAGTGGCTCAGGTGCTACGCCCTCTCCATCGAGAACACTGGCGGCAACAATGACACCAAGTGCCTCTACTTCCCCTTCTGCCTGGACCAAGCCCCACTCACATGGCTCGAGTCGCTGGACAAGCACTCGATTGACAAGTGGGACCAGCTGAAGGAGCATTTCACCAAAGAACTTCGGCGGGCGCCATGGGCCGATCGGGTACTCGCATGGACCTGGCCATGGTCAAGCAGGAACAAGGCGAGACCCTCCGCAAGTACATGCGCCGCTTCTTCGACAAGCGCTCTACCGTAGTCGACGTCACCGACAAGGAGGTCATCGACCTCTTCCAAGATGGCCTCTACCATCGTCGCACCTTTGAAGACTTCGGTCGTCGCCGCCCCAAGTCCATCCCCCACCTTAAGAACATGATTACGTCCTGGGCGGATGAGGAAGACAAGGCCAACGCCAAGTACGACGCCATCCGTGGCAAAAACAAGCAGAACAATGGCGGCGGCAGCGACAATAACAGGAACCAAGGCGGTCGCAACAACAACAACTACTCGGGTCCCAACCGCAAGCGCAAGCCAGACAACACTGTCACGGCTATCCAGCGCCCTGCGAAGGAGAACTCGAGGAAGAACTCCGGTGGCTTCACAGACTTGCTGAAGGAGAAGTGCCCGTGGCATCTGAACGACAACCACACCACCGAGCAGTGCTACCAGCTCAGGCATGCACTCAAGAGTACCCCGGAACCACCGCACCCTCACGACAAGAAAGGCAAGAAGAAGAACGACAGAGACAACAACGACTTCCAGGAACCCGACAAGACTGTCAACGTCCTCTTCGGTGGACTACCCAGCAGGCGGGAGCAAAAGGCTACCCGTCGAGAAGTCATGAGCATTGAACCAGTGGTCCCGACCCCTCTCAGGTGGTCGGAGGTACCCATTACCTTCTCTCGCGCGGATCAATGGACCAGCTTCTCCGAACCAGGGCGGTTCCCCCTCGTCCTGAAGCCGGTGGTCGCGGGCTCCAAGCTCAACAAGGTCCTCATCGACGGTGGAAGCGGGCTCAACGTCCTTTTCACCAAGACCTTGAAGAAGATGAAGCTCGACATCACCCACATGCTCACCAAGAGCAACACGCCCTTCTACGGCATCGTCCCCGGTAACGCGGCTATCCCACTGGGCTCAGTGGTCCTTCCAGTTACCTTCGGGGAATCTCGGGACAACTACCGTACCGAGTACATCAAGTTCGAGGTCGCGGACTTCGAGACATCCTACCATGCCATCCTCGGCAGACCGGCCATCGCCAAGTTCATGGTGGGGACCCACTACACCTACTTGGTACTCAAGATGCCAAGCCCAGCGGGTGTACTCTCTCTCCAAGGGGACTTGAGGATCTCCCACGACTGCGATACAGAAGCCGTGGAGATCGCCTCTACAAACCAAGTACCCAACGCTATGATGGAGGTCTACACTGCGTCGAAGAAGCTTCCTACAAGTGAACTCGACATCCCGGAGAAGTTTGACAGCGCCAACAAGCCTCAGCCAGCTGAGGAGGTTCTAGTCAAGACGATCGACCTCGGAACAGGCGACTCCAGCAAGACCACCACCATCGGGGCCGGCCTCGACCCCAAATA
Source organism: Cenchrus americanus (assembly GCA_947561735.1). NCBI lineage: Eukaryota > Viridiplantae > Streptophyta > Magnoliopsida > Poales > Poaceae > Cenchrus > Cenchrus americanus. The sequence goes on from OX387240.1 coordinate 204,352,179, forward strand.
GGAAGACGCGCTCATCAACTTCCTCTGGGCTAACCGCGACATCTTCGCGTGGAAGCCAGCGGACATGCCAGGAGTGTCCAGGGAGTTGATTGAGCACTGCCTAAACGTCGATCCTAAGGCCACCCCCAAGCGACAACACCTCCGACGTTTCGCTGACAACAGACGGGATGCCATCAAGAAGGAACTCGCCAAACTACTCGCGACTGGCTTCATCAGAGAAGTCTTCCATCTTGAGTGGCTTACCAACCCCGTCCTCGTCCGCAAGAAGAACTCGAAAGAGTGGAGGATGTGCGTCGACTACACGGATCTCAACAAGCACTGCCCCAAGGACCCCTTCGGGTTGCCGCAGATTAATCAAGTCATCAACTCCACGGCAGGCTGCGACCTGCTCTGCTTCCTCGCCTGCTACTCCGGGTACCACCAGATCGCGATCAAGGAAGAAGACCAGGACAAGACCGCGTTCATCACCCCATTTGGCGCGTACTGCTACACGACCATGTCCTTCGGGTTGAAGAACGCCGGCGCCACCTATCAACGAGCTATCCAGGCCTGCTTCAAGAGGCAACTCAACAAGAACGTCGAAGCCTACGTGGATGACGTGGTCGTCAAGACCAGAAACTCCAGTACCCTCATGAAAGTTCATCTTGGCCCCTAATTATTTTGGTGATAATGACAAGCACGATTTGTGGGATTTAATGCTTTGACAAGATGTGTGCAGGTCTTAAATGAATAAAACTCATATGGTTGATCAAAGGAAGGCCCCCAATTTCAAGTCGTTGCTTTCAACTCGAATCAAGGCTTTATTTCATTTTACTTTTGAATTTGAGTATAGGAAACACCGTACTATAAAGGGGGATGCAAATCGATAGCCAAGAGATGCTAAAAGTGCTCTAGAAGGTAATCCAAGTGAGTGAGAAGAGTTGAGAGTTGGCACATGCACAAATGCTTCTCTATTCCCAAACTCTCAGCCTGGGCCGGTTGTACCGACGCCACGTCGGTACTACCGACGATCGTCCCTCGGTAGTACCGGCGCAGGGCCGGTATACCGATATGGCTTCACTGGCGAGTTTTAGCCAGGGGGTCGGTACTACCGACCCTGTGTCGGTACTACCAATGACCGTACTGTTTTAGTTCAGAACCCGCCCCCCTTCGGTAGTACCGACGCCGTGTCGGTAGTACCGGGGTTACACGATTCTGCACAGTAACGGCTAGTTTTTGGCCCCTAGTATTTAAGCCCCCTTCTCCCTCCTCACTCATTGCTGACCAACCACGAGACAAACACTTCCTTGAGCATTCACTCCACCTCTCCCCTCTCCTCTATAGCTAATCCTTGGTTCCCTTGAGCTAGGGTTTGAGTAGAGAGGTGAATTCTAGTGAAGTGTGCCCAAGCTTTGAGGGCCCCATCGTTCTTCTCCTTCTCAAGAGCACTTGAAGCATCTACGGGCTTTTGGTTTGCATTTGTTACTCTTGAAGCTTGCTTCTAGACGGTTAGTCGTCGCCCGTGAGTGCCCTCTTGGTGTGGTGCACCCGGGATCGTTTGTATTGCCCCCTCCTTGGTGGAGAATTCTTAGTGAGCACCAATCTTCCTTTGTGGGGGTTGGAAGAGGAAAAGAGGCTCTTGGTGATAGCCCTCCCTTTGTGGGATCCTCAACGGAGACGTAGCATCCTTTGTGGGTGTGAACTTCGGATTAAATCTTGTGTCTCCTTTGCTTGCTTGAATTCTTTGTTTCTAACAAACCCTAGAACTTGTTTTAGCCCGATCTATCAATTGGTTGCTATCCAACTCATTTCTGTGGTTCCATGTGGTTCTTAGCCTCTAAACTTAAACTTTGATTCAAGTAGAATTGCTAGAAACCTCATAGAATTTAAATTTCGCTTTAAGTCATTCCTGCCTGTCGGTAGTACCGACCTGGTACCGGTAGTACCGACCCCGTCGGTAGAACCGGCACCACGTCGGTAGTACCGACAGGAGTTTTAATCTGCTGCTTTTGTTTCAGAAATTTGAAGTGATCCTATTCACCCCCCTCTAGGCATCACAAGGTCCTTTCAATTGGTATCAGAGTCTAATCCCTTGATTTAGGCTTAACCGCTAATGGATCAAGATGTCGAGGATTGGAAGCAACCCAACCGCCAAAGAAATTGCCGCAAAAGAAGCTCAAGAGAGAGAGCTCACGGCAGCTCAAGTCGGCGACCTCGTCGGCAGGGCCCCAAGCCGTACTCCATCCAACATGGACAGCTCCGACGACTCATCATCGGATTCCGACTCCGACTCGGATTCCGACTCAAGCGATGAGGATGCCAAGGACGATGATCTTGCGGCAAAGAAGGCGGCAAAGAAGAGAAGAAAGGCTAAGAAGAAGAAGAAGGCCAAAAAGATGGCAAAGAAGCTCCTCAAGAAGATGATCAAGAAGAAGCAAGCCAAGTACTCTCACTCCGGCTTCTACGATGTGCCCCATCACTACGGGCAAATCCCGGGCAACAACTCTAACGATAAATTTTATTCCGTGCATTTGGGAAAGCCTCCTCATTTCGATGGGAAGGACTATCCCAAATGGGCTTATGATATGCAAATGCACCTTTACGGGCTTCACCCTTCTCTTTGAAAGATTGTGGTTGTAGGTGTGACAATTCCCACCGAAGGAGAAGCCCTCACTATTGAGCATGAGCAAGATCTTCACCGCAATGTACAAGACACAAGAGTCATCACGGGATCCTTGTGTGCACAAGAGTTCAACAAGGTGCGGAACATCCAAATTGCCAAGGTAATTTGGGACACACTCAAGGAAGCACATGAGGGAACCGAGCATGTGAGACAAGGGAAGATGGACCTAATCAATGGAGAGCTTGAGCTTTTCTTCATGAAGGATGGAGAGACCGTTCAAGAAATGTATGATAGACTCATGGTACTTGTCTCAGACATTAGAGCTCTTGGAAGCAAAGATTGGGACGACTCAAAAGTCACAAAGAAGTTGCTAAGAGCTTTTGCCCCCAAGGACAAGAACTTGACGCAAATGATAAGAAGAGATCCAAGATATCCAACAATGACTCCCACTCAACTCCTTGGAGAAATATTGCATCAAGAACTTGTTGACCAAGATGTGGAGAAGTCTCTAACCTTGAAGATGGGCAAGAGCCTAGCTCTCAAAGCTTGCTCTAGTGAAGTAGTTGAAGAAAAGCCCAAGGCATCCAAGAGCAAAAAGGAAGACACTAGCGATGAAGAAAGCACGGATGAAGAAACCGCCTTTGCTATAAGGAAGTACAAGAAATTCTTGAAGTCAAGAAACTCAAGAAAAGGTGGAGATGATAGAAGGAAGAAGTCACAAAGGAAGTGTTATGAGTGTGGAGAGTATGGACATTTCATTGCCGAGTGCCCCAAGAACAAGAACAAGAATAAGGAAGAAAAGAGGTTCAAGGAGAGGAGCAAGGAGTACAAGAACAAGTACCAAGGGCGTGCACATGTGGGTCAACAATGGGACTCAAGTGATGAAGATGAAGAACCGAAGAAGCAAGGAATGGCAACAATTGCCATGGCACAAGGTTCATCCTCAACACGCCTCTTCAACAACCTCTCCGATGATGAAGACCACTCTCATTTTTGCCTCATGGCAATGGGGAGCAAGATACAAGAATCTACCGTCTCATCCTCTCCAACATCCTCTTCATCCACCTCTAGTAGCGACATAGACAACATAGATGAGGAAAAGGAAATAGAGAACAACATGATAAAGAAATTTGGTAAAAATGGCCACAAGGAAATTAAAAGGCTATTGGACAAACTAGAGAAAAAGAAAGAGATCCTTCATGAGCAAGAAGACTTGCTTATCCTTGAAAAGGAAAGAAACCTTGCTCTAGAAAAATCTCTTGCCGAAGAGAAGGCTAAGGTTGAAAAGTTGACCATGGACTTGTCCTTGATCGGCAATTCTAATAAGAAGATGTCAAAGGATTTCAACTTGGCAAATGAATCTTTAGCTTCCCTAAAGGCTACTCATAGTGAGCTTCAATCAAGCTTCTCATGCTTGACGGAGAAGTACAAATCTCTTGAAGCTAACTTTAGTAGTCTTTGGGAAAGCACCAAAGCCACTCCATCGGCAAGCTTGAACTCTAGTGCCTCCACTAGCAAAACTTGCTCTTCTTGCGCTAACATTGATATGAATGCTATCAAGACTAACCTTGCAAGGCTTGAAGAGAAAATTAAGAGCAAGGACAAGGAAATTGCCCGATTGAACATGTTGTTTACACAAGGCAACATTAGTGCCAAGTCCAAACCCAAGGTAGTGGACAAGCAAGGACTTGGACACCGCAAGAACAACAAGGCAAATGGTAGAGTAACGGTGAAAGGGCATGAGATCCCCTTATGGAACAAGGGAGGCTACCTCAACACAATAAGGGCTCCTTTGGCAGCTCAGGCCGAGCTACCCGGGGTAGGACAGCCTGAGGCCAAGCTACCCTGAGGCCTGCGCATCCCTGCCAGAAGAGGGGACAGCGCTCCCCACCACCTGGCATCCTGTTTGGGAGTGATGGAAGCCCCCCGCGGGACCGGCCACATTATTTTTATATAGAGGATCTCAATCCAGGAATAAAGCAAATTAGAGTACATGGATCTCAATCAAATCAAAAAAATCAAGAAAAATCCAGGAATAAAGCAACTTGATCCAGGAAAATTACATCCACCACATGACACTTTTTAACAACACAGTTCACAAATTCTTCAAAAATACCTAAAATCATGGGAAAATCAAGAAAAATCCAGGAATAAAGCAACTTGATCTCAATCACCATTATTACATTTGTATCCAAACTGACTATAATAAAAATAACATTAGCTACAAAACTACTGTTAACACAATTGTTGTCGCATAATCAAATTATTGTATAAGATATTTATAGCTAGTAAAAAAAGCCAAGGATGTTCTCCCCAACATTCTTTCGCCTCTTCATGTTCTTGAATACTTTGCTGCTCACCGATTCTTGAAAAAAAAGGTAAGGTCAGCAGAAATACACGATGCACTTATCATGGCATTACTAAGGCTGAAAAATCTCAACTTTGCATTATAAAGAAAAGCAATGACATCTACTGATTGCGCTGTATGGTCGACCAAATTTTTCAAGACTATACTAAATCACAAAGTTGACAAGTAGCCACGAAACAATTGTAATGCTCTATAGAGGCAATCACATATAGTATTCTTAGAGGCGGATGTTGAATTTAGGTTTGCAAATTAGTAAATTCTAAGCCGAATGATGTTAAAAGAACTCGAACCTATAATTCAATACCATTTCAGCTATGTCCACCGTTAAAAGAACTCGAACCCGCAATTAACTTTACGCATGACAATGCAATTAACAACTATGGCACCCCCTAGGAGAAATTTACAAGATGAATCCCAAGAAGGAAGAATAAGGCCGCCGTTGCTATTGGAGTGCTAGCTGAATGACGGACATATTAAGCTACAAAGGAAGTATATGGCAGTAAATAAAGAAATGCATATTTGGGTCAGCACATAAAGTTTGACAGACCTGATAAACGAAGAGAAGCAATCCATGAGCAAGGTGAACCCATCTGGGAGGTGCTGTATCTAGATGTTGTGAATATAACTGCAAGCGCCAATGTTGTATCATGATTGCAACAAAAAGCAGCATAGCTCATAGTAGCAGCATGTGAATTGAATTCTCACCATGTTTGGTCTGCAGATCGTTCCAACATGGATACCCACAAGAGATAACAATAAAGAATGTTAGCACTCAATGCACAAAACTAAGAAAGATGCAACTGGATGTGCACGAGCATTAGGTTGAAGATGAGACTGCAGATATGGTATGCTTTATTGAAAGTGGCAAACTTTGCATCTAAATAGCAAACAACAGGAAGGTAACAAAAAGGAAACAAAGAAACAGTACCTGACTAGTTTTCACTACTGGCAGCACTGGAGGGGGCACAAAGCCGAGCAATCTTTTTCTTCAACCAAATCAGCATGACATTTGGATTTTTGGTACCCACAAACACTTTCCTGTGTGTTTCATTTTCAAAAACTTCATTTGCATCGGCCTTTTCTTCATCAGACAGCCCTTCCATGGCATCCACAATGTCAATACATTTCTCAATTGAGTAGTCTTCTTCACGTTTCTTTTTGTCTTCTATTGCTTCTTGAGCCTTTTGAATCTGAGACTTTCTAAAGCCAAGGTAGTCCCCAAGTTTTGCTTCCATTTGACTTTGCTTGCGTTTCTTTCCACTGGTAACATCTAGGTCCTCTAAATTGTGAGTACTTATATCAGACTGAACTTCTAGGCCTTCTACACCACCAAGACCAATACTGCTCTGAGATGGAGGTGGTACTAGGGGTGGCTGATTTGAGATACTACTTCGGGGATTGGGTTCAGGTTGCAGCTCACTTCTTTGTGGTGGATGTGGCACTAGTGGAGGTGGTACTGGTTGAGTTGATGTGAAGTTTAGATCACCTGTGGCAATGCTGCCTATAAAACAAACAATTAAATAATTGAGTTCATGTGCATCCTTTGCATCTGATGTTGCACAAAAACCTACAGAAATCAATTTGGCACCTAGACCCTTGAATACATGGACATGCTGTACTTTTCAACTCTTTATTCAATATAAATATTGGTTCATCCTAGTAAACTAACTTATCAAAGGAAGCAACCTATGTTCTGAAATTTTCAGTTTTGGAAACATAAAAGTAGTTCTGGGCTGAAAGCAAGTATGTCATCTGAAGGCCCAAAGCCAGTTGAAGAAAGTCTCCTCAAGATCATTGATCATGCAAGGAGGTCTCAGTTACTAGAGCTCTTGTGCAAGTGCCTAATAGCTTCAGGTTCAAGCATAGTATAAGGTTCTACTAACATGGTACATGCAGCTTGTGAGGCATGCAAGGCTATTTGGTATCTAGCTCATACTGTTGAATAAAAGGAGGTTTCACACAAAATGTTTAAGTGCAGGACAAAAGATTTATTACAAATCAGCTAATCAGAAAAAATGAAACTGAAACTGAAATTGAACATGCAAGAAAGTGCTATATTAAACTTAGATTATATATTACCTTCATATAGTGATTCCAGATCGCTATATAGAGGAAATGGTTTCTTGCGAAATTTGCTTTGACTTTGGGATTGTCTTTTATCATTTTTTTCCCATCCTTGTGGTTCGCAATGATCATGCCCAAAGTGTCATTCCACCCCACACCACTTTTCCTAGCTTCTTTTATAACCTTGTAGTTGCCTTTCGGCTCCTTCTCCTTTTCATGTACTTGCTTTCTCGAAGTTTGCTCTTGGAAACATATCATTGAATTTGTTTGTGATACTCCTCCAACCTTCAGCTGTCCACCCATTCTGCCCCTTAAACATTGGTATGTTACCAAGCTCTTTCAAAATATCCACCAATCCCTTCTCATACGTGAAGGTCCAGGTGGCCCTTTCTGATGACATTGCTGCAAGAAATAAACAAGATTAGATTAAGGATACAGAAATAACAATGAAACAAAAAAGTATAGAAATAATAAATTGATGCATCCTAGTGCTTCACCTAATTATTATGGGCAGCCCACATCTAATGGGCAATTTGGTCTCGTAGGGCGTTTCCATCAATCAATTGAAGTTTGTCTGGGTAATTGTCATACCTCTCTGGTAACTCAACAAAATCGGTTGGATCGATATTATTTGGTTGGTGATCCAGCCACCCTTCATCCCCATTTAGACCTCTAATGAGATTGTGAAACACTCTTGCATTTGCAAGCTGGAATTTTAATACGATTCTCAATGGGATGAAAGGTTCCAACTTTTAGGATTGGAAATCGTTTCTTTAGCACACCAAAAGCCCTTTCAATATGATTGCGAAGCTGAGCATGCCTATGGTTGAACAATTCCTTGTAATTTGCATACCGATTGCCTTGCCTCCTAAACTCGCTAAGGTGATACCTAACGCCTCGGTATGGAGCAATAAATGAGGTTGTATTTGCATAACCACCATCTACAAGGTAGAACTTTCCTTCAGGCACATGAAACCCCTTGGAAAGTGCAGACCGTAGGACCCCTGCATCAGATGCCGATCCTTCCCAACCACATGAGATGAAAGTAAAATTCAAATCAAAGTTGGAAGCACACATCACATTCTGTGACAAGGTCCCTTTCCTATTTCTGAAGGGAGCAGCTCTTTCTTGTGCAATAGTGATAGGGACATGAGTGCCATCAATGGCCCCAATGCAGTTCTGGAAGAAAGGCATGAAATGGGGATCTGATGCAATCTTCACATGGGTATGGCCCACATTTGGGAGCTTCACAAATCTTTGTGTAAGTGTTGGAATTATATCGAAGACCTCCGTTATTTTCCTATGGATAGTCTCACCACTGTGCTGAAATTCCTTCTTTAGCCTATCAGTGCTAGCATTGTAAGCAAGCATGAACATGAACATCCCTAGCTGCTCCTCAACTTTAACACCACGGGTGTCATGCAATAAATTATGTGTCCTAAGATAATGTGCTGCAGCTCTAAATATCTCAGGCTCCATCCTAAACTCCACTCTGCACCAATTCGGATGGCCTTCTAATATTTCTTTGATATTTTGTGCACCAGAAAGAGAAGAGGTGCGCTCTGGCCTTTTCTCATCACAAAGGCACAGTTGAAGTGCAGGGAGCAAAATCAAAAAAAATTCATCATCCTCTTCCTCCTGCTCTAACATAAATCTCCTAAGATCATCCTCCCAAGTTTCCATAGCAGTATCTAAGAAATAGCTGGTCCTGTGAAAGTCAAAAGTTATTCTAAGTTGTGAAATTCGTGTGCACTACTGCACTCTAACACTTTTGGTGAAATGATAAGATCTGGGTATGATTATATTAAGAACGAGCCACAACACAACAAAGCTATTATACCAATGCCTTTTCAAAGTGATGGCAACCTTTGTTTCTTTTTCAAGCCATGGTTCTCTTTCTTACTACCTATGTAGGGCAACTAATATATATATTCATATATGAAAGTAAACGAAAACCTCATAAACTATAAGAAAACTAGCAGGGATTCCACAGCTTTGGCATGCATGAGATGAGCTGCACCCTGCACACGACTTTATTCTCGCAGCCAGCATTATCACCACTGCCACCCTCCCGGGAAGAACCCACAGTAAAAAGTTAAAAGCGACCCCTCCCCCCATTGAGGTAAATAATTACACCACCAGCACCAGCAGTTATAAGGAGACGGAAAGAAACACTGCTTTCTCCAAACATGAAGCAAAGACTATAGGTAAGCAGTGTACATCAGGAGAAATAAGAGTAACCAAACTGAATTTATAACATGACAAAGATCTAACAAGAATAGAATAAAGCACTAGGGCAATGAGACTGCAGATCAAACAAGAAACCATATATGATAAAGCATCCATATATAAATAAATGGGACAGAATAGGAGTACAACATTAATTTGAGCAGCAACAAATAGAAATAGAACAATTTACTATTGATACACTGATGCACGCAGAGCCTGAAAATTAGTGGCTACGATCTGTTGGTTCCAAAAAAAAACTCCAGCCCAAATCGACAATGCTGAGGACACCCTATAGACGACTGACGCTGTTACTGTTTACCGTGTCACCATGATCTAAGTACCCTCCGATTACTAGTAGTAGGAAAGAAACACGTGCACCCTATAGACGCACTTGAAGCCGTCGGTTGTGTGTCAAAAATAAACTGTCAACATCAGCTTATCTGGCACACCACATATATTAGTATGCTCTATTTTTCTATGTTTGCAAAACAAACTGTTTACCTGACCAAAATCGATAACTACGTCTACGTGCCTACACGCTAACGTTCGCTTCTTCTTTCCTTCATCAAATTCATTGTCGAATTGTTTCCAGCTACCTCAAGGCCTCAAGTGATTCGAATACCATCAGTTCGAGAACTCGGACTTCATCAGTCCAAGCCCACGTGCCGGTGAGTCAGTGAGATGTAAAAATGCAGGTGGCAATCCGACAACTAATATAGATTTGTGGTCGTAAACAGATCGACGAGAGAGTCTTCAAGGGACTGAGAATTGAGAAGGCATTTTTATATTATAGGCCTTAGGAAAACTAGTTTTTATGACATCAGTCAGCCCTCCTCATGTACCAGATCATAAACTTGGCCTCCATATCTAGTATTAGATAACTTATCATCCCTCAGATAAAATTGTGGTATTAATTTCCTATTACAAAACTAACAAATGGATCAATCAAACATTACCCATAAATTCTGTAATAGCAATGTTTTGAACTCGATGAGCTGAATCAGATTACGAGCGTTACGAATCATCAAAACCACAAATCATTACTAATAAACAAGTAGAGCACACAGGCAAAGGAAAACATACCAACGATTTCAACACTGCTACCACTAATTTTTGTTCGTACAGTCTGATGTGGTGTTAATCAGTGGTACAGATTGTGTCAAAGAATTCAAGACCTATCTCCCTCTACTCAAATAAGTAGAGTCGTTTCCTACAAAGAAGAACCTGAATCTTGAAGCTAATACACCAAGATCGAATCAGGAAAAAGGAGAGGGGGAGGGGGGAACTGACCAAGATCTGCCAGAAGGACAGTGGCACTTGGGTGTCGGTGAGCACGAGGGTGTTGTAGATCGGCGAAGAGGAGCAGATACGGTGGCGACGGCGACAGATGGTCGGGGACGAAGATGAGGACGCGGAGGAGCAGTAGCGTCTGGATAACGACGAGGAGGGGCGACGACGTGGTACAACGGACGACGAGGGGAGCGTGACGGAGCAGACGGGGAGGCGGCGCGACGCGGTACACACCGCTGCTCCAGAGGGCCGGCCTCATCGCCTGGATGGTGGCGACGTTGTGGAGCAGATGGAGACGGGCGTGGTGGAGAGGATTGCGGCGTGGAGGGGAAAGAAGGGGGCGGCGCTGCCAGGAGTCGGCAGGTGGGGAGATCTCACCCAGTGGAAAACGCAGGGTTGGGGTCAACTTCCCACGCCGGATGGGCTCCCAAACACCCATCTATTTTGGCCCGGGGACAAATCGTGACGCGGGAGTCCAGCCTAGGGAAATCTCTGGGAACCCCCCGCGGATTGGGCCTTCCAAAGGGGCCCTAATGGATATTGCCCATGGAGTCACCACATCTACCACAACCAATGAAGCTCCAAAGATGGTGCAAACCACAAAGGGAATTGGTGGGAGTAATACCCCACCTAAGGCATCGAAGAATGTGGTTGAGCACAAATCCACACCCAACTACACTTGTGATTACATTGTAACCTTGGACCATAATGGTAAAATGGTTGTCAAGTATGTTGGGGCCTATGCCATGAAGGCCATGAGAGAGAGTGTGTGGGTTCCAAAAGTTTTTGCATCTAACCTCCAAGGACCCAAATCCTTTTGGGTACCTAAACCAAGAGCTTAAACTTGTTTTGTAGGCCTACTCCTCCGGTGGAAGTGCATGGTTGATTGATAGTGGTGCCACTAATCACATGACCGGAGATGAAGGCTTGTTTGCATCCCTTGACCGTTATGACAACCCTACGGAAACTATCATTTATGGAGACAATGGTCAAGGGTATGTCATTGGTTTAGGTAAAATTGCTATCTCAACAACAAATTCAACTGAAGATGTTTATCATGTGCAAGGGTTGGGATACAACTTGTTGTCGGTTTCACAACTTTGTGAGAAAGGCTACAATTGTCTCTTTACTCATGAGGGTGTGACCATCTCTAGAAGGGAGGATTCCTCTATTGTCTTTGCGGGTCACCTACGAGGAAAACTTTACTATGTGGATTTCACAAAAGTAAAGGTGGATCCTAAGGCTTGCTTAGTGGCAAAATCCGACTTGGGTTGGCTATGGCATCGCCGACTAGCCCATGTTGGCATGAGGAACTTGGCCAAACTTCAAAAAGACGAACACATCCTAGGACTAACAAATGTTGTCTTTGAGAAAGATAGGTTATGTAGCGCATGTCAAGCGGAAGCAAGTTGGAGCTCATCATCCCGCCAAGAACATTCTATCCTCATCAAGACCATTGAAGCTACTACACATGGATTTATTTGGACCAATTGCCTATATAAGGATCGGTGGTAATAAATATGGTTTAGTAATTGTTGATGACTTTTCCCGTTTCACTTGGGTATTCTTTTTGCAAGATAAAAGTGAGGCAAAGGGAATTGTGAAGAAGTTCATTAGAAGAGTTCAAAATGAGTTCGAGCTCAAGGTCAAGAACATAAGAAGTGACAACGGCTCGGAGTTTAGGAACACACAAGTTGAAGAGTTCCTAGATGAATAAGGCATCAAGCATGAACTCTCCGCTCCATACACACCTCAACAAAATGGCATTGTTGAGAGGAAGAACCGCACATTGATAGAAGCGGCAAGGACAATGCTTGATGAGTACAAGACTCCGGACTCATTTTGGGCGGAAGCCATCAACACCGCATGCCACGCCGCCAACCGACTCTACCTCCACAAGTACTTGAACAAGACTCCCTACGAAATCATCACCGGTAAGAAACCTAGTGTGCATTACTTTAGGGTATTTGGGTGTAAGTGTTTCATACTTAACAAGAAACCCAAGGCCTCAAAGTTTGCATCCAAGGTTGATGAAGGTTTTCTACTTGGTTATGGAACTAACGAGCATGCCTATCGTGTTTTCAACAAAACCACCGGTTGTGTTGAGACCACGGTAGACGTGAAATTTGATGAATCCAACGGCTCTCAATGAGAGCAAGTTAGTGAAAACCTTGTAGACGATGAAGAGCCCCCAAGCATATCCATATTTAGAATGGGGACTGGTGAAGTAATGCCTCGGGAGATTCAAGCACAAACTCTGGTTGACACAAGCACTCATGATCCATCATCATCAACAAGAGTGGAACCACCTAGTTCTCAAGTCTATCAAGATGAGAGTCAAGTCCATGGTGACGATCATGGACGGGGCTTTGATCAAGGGGGAGAACTAAGTGATGAAGCTCAAGAAGATACACCACAAGTTGAAGATGACGATGATGGACCTATCCAACGTCAATCTCAAGAGCCACACCCAAGGGTACATCAAATGGTTCAACGTGATCATCCTGTTGACAACATTCTTGGGAGTATTTAAAGAGGGGTAACAACTCGATCTAGATTGTCAAATTTTTGTGCATTTTACTCATTTGTTTCCTCTTTGGAACCTCTTAGTGTGGAACAAGCTCTTGAGGATCCAGATTGGATTATTGCCATGGAGGAAGAATTGAACAACTTCAAGAGAAATGAAGTTTGGGAGTTGGTACCAAGACCCAAGCAAAATGTGATCGGCACCTAGTGGGTTTTTAGGAACAAGCAAGATGAATTTGGTGTCGTCACGAAGAACAAGGCAAGGCTTGTTGGCAAGGGTTACACGCAAGTTGAAGGCTTAGATTTTGGAGAGACTTATGCACCGGTAGCAAGGATCGAGTCAATTCGTATTCTTTTGGCCTATGCTACTCATCATGATTTCAAACTTCATCAAATGGATGTGAAGAGTGCTTTCTTGAATGGGCCTCTCCAAGAAGTGTATGTGGATCAACCACCGGGCTTTGAAGACTCAAGATTTCCAAATCATGTGTACAAGCTCCATAAGGTGCTCTACGGGCTTAAGCAAGCTCCTAGAGCATGGTATGAATGCCTTAAGGATTTTCTTCTCAAGAACGGCTTTGAGATAGGCAAAGCCGATTCCACTCTCTTCATATAAAGAAACGGAAAAGATATTTTCGTTTGTCAAATTTATGTCGATGATATCATTTTTGGGTCTACTAATGATAAATTTTGTGAAGAATTTAGTAGGATCATGACCAAGAGGTTTGAGATGTCTATGATGGGAGAATTGAAGTTCTTTCTTGGGTTTCAAATCAAGCAAATGAAGGAAGGGACTTTCTTGTGTCAAACCAAGTATGTGAAGGATATGCTCAAGAGGTTTGACATGGCCAGTTCCAAGCCCATCAAAACACCCATGGCATTAAACGGACATCTTGATCTCAATGAAGAAGGGAAGTCGGTCGACCAAAAGGTATTCCGTTCCATGATTGGCTCCCTCCTTTACCTTTGTGCATCTAGGCCCGATATAATGCTTAGTGTGTGCATGTGTGCAAGATTTCAAGCCAATCCTAAGGAGTGCCATCTAATGGCTGTTAAGAGGATCTTTAGATATTTAGTTCATACTCCTAACCTAGGCTTGTGGTATCCCAAAGGTTCCACTTTTGATCTACTTGGCTACTCCGATTCGGATTATGCCGGTTGCAAAGTAGATCAAAAGAGCACTATCGGGACTTGCCAATTTGTTGGTAAGTCTTTGGTGTCGTGGAGCTCAAAGAAGCAAAATTCGGTTGCTTTATCCACGGCTGAAGCCGAATATGTGGCGGCCGGAGCTTGTTGTGCACAACTCTTGTGGATGAAGCAAACGTTGAGTGATCATGGTTGCAAGTTTAGTAAGATTCCACTCTTGTGTGACAACGAGAGTGCTATCAAACTAGCGAACAATCCTGTCCAACACTCTAGAACAAAGCACATAGACATTAGACATCACTTCTTACGGGATCATGAGGCTAAGGGTGACATTGCTTTACGGCATGTTTGCACCGAAAAGCAACTTGCCGACATTTTCACTAAGCCTCTAGACGAGCAAAGGTTTTGTGCTTTGAGGAGTGAGCTAAACATCTTAGATTCTCGTAAATTGGCTTGATCCTTTGCACATAAACTTTTTTGTTGCCTAGATAGGAAACAAAATATTTTATTTTAATTTTCTTTGTGTGTGTTTTACAAAACATTGGATTTTTACATAGTGGTTGGTGACTATAGCTTTGATTGATTGCTTGTGACTAGTCACCAACTCCTATGGGGTCTCTACATGTCCATATTCCCCTTTACCAAAAATCTCAATCTAGATCTTCAATCTATTCCAAAAACTGTTTAAACTGCCGGTACAACTGACACAAGGTCGGTAGTACCGATATGAGTCTTCTGTTGGAATTTCTGGCATTCCCCGGTAGAACCGACGCCGTGCCGGTACTACCGCCCCCCGGTAGAACCGACCCAGGGTCGGTATACCGATATCACTTCTCTGTCATAATTTCCAGGGACCGCCGGTAGTACCGACGCCTTGTTGGTACTACCGATAACAGCAGCTGGGCTATATAACCCCGCGAACTGAGGGCTAGAGTTTCCTTCTTCTTCCTAACCGTTACTGCGCCCTCTCTCCTCATCTTCTCAAATCCGTGAGGGAATCTCAAGAACCAACCGTGCAAAGTGTTTCTAGTCCACATCCTTAGATTCTCCACCCTCCGGAACATCCGATCCTCGCCGGAAGTTCGTCGATTCGCGCGGGAAGCATCTCAAGGTATACATTCAAAATCTCCGTCGATCGATCTCTCAATGTAGTTGTTTCTAGAGGCAATGCTTTAGGGAATCATCATTTTGTCCATCCTAGAACTCGTATCTATGATTTCGTAGCTTTTGGTTGGCTAAATCATCCGGATTCAAACTTTTCCACCCAAAACCGAACCCCATCGGTAGTACAGACGCCGTGTCGGTAGTACCGATGGGGGGCTGTCAACTAAGCTTCCCCCCTAGGTTGAGCCATCACTTTCAATAATCGATACACCCATCTTATGCACTCTTTGCTAATCCTCCAGATGGGTCGCGCCGGCAAGCAAGTGGTTCGTGAAGGATCCGATGAAGACGACGTTCCTCTCGCTCAAAGGAAGAGGAAAGGGGGAGCTAGCTCTCAAGCTCCTCGTGGTCGTGGTCGTACCAATCCTCCGGCTGCTCCTCGCCAGTCCACGGGACAAGGTCATCGTGCCCGTACCAAGCAAGCTCACCAACCCGATGATCACTATGATGATTATGAGGACATCTCCTTGGAAACCCTCTCCTCGTTCATCCTTCGGCCATCCAAGCCTCCTCGTCCAGCCACTCAAATGGGGATTGTCAGGATGGTAGATTACACAAGGGGTCGCACAATGTCTACAAGGAAAGGTACTCCGACCCCGCTCTTTGGCAAAAGGAGTTTGACGCGGACATCCGCTTTTGGCTCAAGTTCAATGCCGATTGGTATGAGTCAGTTATTCTCAGCAAGGACCACATGACTATTGATATGAAGTCAATCAACTGGGATCTCCTTAGGTCACTTGACATTCCGGCCGTCAATGATGCGATTGATATATGTCATGCCAAGGGGATGACCAATGTGATGGCAATCAACTATGATTGGAATGAAGAAGTGGTCTCCCAATTCTATGCCAACCTCTACATCCGCCGTGAGACCCGGACCTTTCATTGGCTCCTCCAAGGCAAGCCCCACTCCGTCTCATATGAGTGTTTTGCTCAAATCCTTGGTTTTGGTGAAGAGGATCTCGCTCGTCCCAAGCTTCATGGTGGAGCGTTTCCCCTCGACAGTGAGATGGCTTTCATGTATGATTCCGTGTATGGCAAGGTGGAGTTTGGTACCACACATGGGATGAAACCGGTCTATAGGATGTTGAACCAACTCTTTCGCGACACTCTCACTCCCAAGATAGGTGACAACACCAATATCTCCAATGTGGCAAAAGAGATCCTTGTGAGGATGGCACCGGGCAAGGAGGACTTTAGCATATTCAACTTCATTTGGGAGGAAATCATTGTGTGCTCCGTGTCCGCCAACAAGAGTTTCCAATATGCCCCTTAGATATTCAAGATGATTTGTGAGGTGGCGGGAGTTGATATCCTCCCTGACAAGACTCATTCTTGGTACAAGCCCAACAAAGGCAACATTGAGAGGCTTCTCAAGTTGGGCAAGCATGCCCCTCCTTGTCCTTCTACCGCGGGTGGCTCCTCCTCCGGTGGGCCATCCACCTTTGAGCCACCTTCCTCCTATCGTGGGACATCCGCATCTCGAGGCACCGTTCCCCCCGGCAAGAAAAAGAGTATCTTTAACTTTCTCTCTCAAGGTCTCTTCACTTGCTTCAATGTGGGAAAACACAATGCACAGGAAATTCGTGCACATAGACAGCATGTTGATGAGCAGCTCCTGAAGTTGGAGACGCGTCAAAAGTCCTTGCTCGCTCAACACAACATTGAGCACTCTCCCGTCCGCGAGCCCTTGGACTTTCCTCCTCCACCAAACTTCTACAACCCTTGGGAGATCTACGGCGACACCTCCATGATGTATGGAGCTCCTCCGGCCGACATCGACGACGAGGACTTTGGTGGTGGTGAGACCGACGACGACGACTCTCCTTCGGCTGCCCACTCTCCACATGACTTTGATGATTGAAGGGCCTCCTCTTTTTGGCGCTTGATGCCAAAGGGAGAGTGAGATCACAATTTATCTATGTGTGGTGTGGGCTTGCATCTTCATTTATCTATCTATCTATCTATCCTTAGGTTTGTGGACATGTATGGACTATTTGTGTATTCGTGTGGTGTAATGCTTGTTGAAGAACCTAGAACTCGTTTAAATTTGTAAGACCTAAATTGTGCTTGTGGTGTGAGGAACCTTGTTTATCTATTTGTGATGCTTGTTGTCTATCACTTTATTGTTTTGTATACCATGTCATATGCATCACGGTTTATATATCACACTCATGCACTTGTGTATACAATTTGAGAGTGAAAAGTCTTCTAAGTGTGTGATGGGCATTTGAGGCCTTCATAAAAGTTGAAGCACACATTTAGGGGGAGTTTCAGTTTCAAATTCGTCAAATACACACATCTTTTATATAAACAAATTGTGGTTGTCATCAATCACCAAAAAGGGGGAGATTGAAAGTCCATCTTGGCCCCTAATTATTTTGGTGATAATGACAAGCACGATTTGTGGGATTTAATGCTTTGACAAGATGTGTGCAGGTCTTAAATGAATAAAACTCATATGGTTGATCAAAGGAAGGCCCCCAATTTCAAGTCGCTGCTTTCAACTCGAATCAAGGCTTTATTTCATTTTACTTTTGAATTTGAGTATAGGAAACACTGTACTATAAAGGGGGATGCAAATCGATAGCCAAGAGATGCTAAGTGCTCTAGAAGGTAATCCAAGTGAGTGAGAAGAGTTGAGAGTTGGCACGTGCACAAATGCTTCTCTTTTCCCAAACTCTCAGCCTAGGCCGGTTGTACCGACGCCATGTCGGTACTACCGACGATCGTCCCTCGGTAGTACCGGCGCAGGGCCGGTATACCGATATGACTTCACTAGCGAGTTTTAGCCAGGGGGTCGGTACTACCGACCTTCTGTCGGTACTACCGATGACCGTACTATTTTAGTTCAGAAACCCCCCCTCTTCGGTAGTACCGACGCCGTGTCGGTAGTACCGGGGTTACATGATTCTGCACAGTAATGGCTAGTTTTTGGCCCCTAGTATTTAAGCCCCCTTCTCCCTCCTCACTCATTGCTGACCAACCATGAGACAAACACTTCCTTGAGCATTCACTCCACCTCTCCCCTCTCCTCTATAGCTAATCCTTGGTTCCCTTGAGCTAGGGTTTGAGTAGAGAGGTGAATTCTAGTGAAGTGTGCCCAAGCTTTGAGAGCCCCATCGTTCTTCTCCTTATCAGGAGCACTTGAAGCATCTCCGGGCTTTTGGTTTGCATTTGTTACTCTTGAAACTTGCTTCTAGACGGTTAGGCGTCGCCCGCGAGTGCCCTCTTGGTGTGGTGCACCCGGGATCGTTTGTATTGCCCTCTCCTTGGTGGAGAATTCTTAGTGAGCACCAATCTTCCTTTGTGGGGGTTGGAAGAGGAAAAGAGGCTCTTGGTGATAGCCCTCCCTTTGTGGGATCCTCAACGGAGACGTAGCATCCTTTGTGGGTGTGAACTTTGGATTAAATCTTCTGTCTCCTTTGCTTGCTTGAATTCTTTGTTTCTAATGAACCCTAGAACTTGTTTTAGCCCGATCTATCAATTGGTTGCTATCCAACTCATTTCTGTGGTTGCAGGTGGTTCTTAGCCTCTAAACTTAAACTTTGATTCAAGTAGAATTGCTAGAAACCTCACAGAATTCAAATTTCGCTTTAAGTCATTCCTGCCTGTCGGTAGTACCGACCTGGTACCGGTAGTACCGACCCCGTCGGTAGAACCAGCACCACGTCGGTAGTACCGACAAGAGTTTTAATCCGCTGCTTTTGTTTCAGAAATTTGAAGTGATCCTATTCACCCCCCTTCTAGGCATCACAAGGTCCTTTCACCTCATTGACGACCTTGAAGAGACTTTCGCATCCCTGCGCGAGTAACGCTGGAAGCTCAACCCGAACAAGTGCGTCTTCGGCGTACCTTCGGGCAAACTACTCGGCTTCATCATCAGCCAACGCGGCATCGAAGCCAACCCCGAGAAGATCTCGGCCATTACCAGCATGAAAGCTCCCACGTGCATCAAAGATGTCCAGAAGCTGATCGGGTGCATGGCGGCCTTGAACAGATTCATCTCGAAGCTTGGAGAACGGGGGCTCCCCTTCTTCAAACTACTCAAGCACCAAGAAAAGTTCGTGTGGACTCCAGAGGCGGATCAAGCCCTTGCCTAGCTCAAGGACTTCCTATCGAAGCCACCGGTCCTCACGGCTCCTCGCAAAGGCGAGCAGCTACTACTCTACCTCGCTGCGACTACTCATGTGGTCAGTACTGCCATCATCGTCGAGCGGCAGGAAGACGGCCACGCCTATCCAATCCAGCGCCCAGTCTACTTCGTCAGCGAGGTCCTGTCAGAGTCGAAGGCACGCTATCGGCTGTGCGAAGCTCTGTACGCGATGCGATCACCTCGCGGAAGCTACGACACTACTTCCAGGAGTACTCGATCTCCGTCGTCACCGACTACCCGCTCGGCGACATCCTGCGGAACCAAGATGCTACTAGAAGAATCTCCAAGTGGGCAGTCGAACTCGGTGCCCTCACCATCGACTTCAAGCCACGCACAACCATCAAGTCACAGGCGCTAGTCTACTTCATGGTGGAGTGGCGGGAGAATCAGCTACCCACCCCAACCATGCGACCAGAGCATTGGGTGATGTACTTCGACGGCTCACTCAACCTCGAGGGCGCAGGTGCAGGGGTACTCTTGATCTCTCCAACGGGCGAACAACTCAAGTACGTCCTGCAGATCTTCTGGAAGGTCTCAAACAACGAAGCCGAGTACGAAGCTCTCCTACACGGGCTCCTCCTCGCGGTTTCACTAGGCATCAAGCGGCTACTAGTCTACGGCAACTCCGCAGTGGTCATCCACCAAGTCAACAAGTCCTGGGACTGCAACAAGGAGAACATGGACGCCTACTGCCTAGAAGTCCGCAAGCTCAAGAACAAGTTCTATGGTCTCGAGTTCCACCACATCGTCCGCGACAACAACGTCGCAGCGGACGTCCTGTCGAAGCTTGGATCTACTCGCGCTCAAGTACCAGTGGCTGTCTTCATTCACGAGCTTCATGCGCCATCCATCCCGGAGCCGGCGCCACTAACCACTATCCCAGTGCATCCACCGGCTGGACAGGAGGTCATGATGATTGACGTGGACTGGAGGCAACCCTTCATCGACTACCTCAGCGAGCAGAAGGTTCCCTCGGAAAAGAACTTGGCCGAGCAGCTCATCCGCCGCGCCAAGTCCTTCGTCCTCGTCGGAGACAAGCTTTACAAGCGGGGCGCATCTTCTGGAGTACTCATGAAGTGCGTCCCCAGGCAAGAAGGCAAGGACATCTTGGAGGAGATCCACAAGGGCGTCTGCGGCAACCACGCGTCTTCCCGCACGCCGGTCGGCCAAGTCCTTCGGCGAGCTTTCTGCGGCCCCACGGCTGCGGGCGATCTTTGAAGAACTCGTCAGAAGGTGCCAAGGATGCCAATACTTCGCCAAGCGGCAACACGACCCGGCCTACAAGCTAGTCACCATACCGCCAACCTGGCCCTTCGCTTGCCGGGGGCTCGACATGATTGGGCCCCGCCAACCGCGCCGAGTGGTTTCAACAGAGTATTGGTGGCCATCGACAAGTTCACCAAGTGGATCGAGGTCAAGTCGGTCACATGCCCCAAGGCTGACAGAGTACTCGATTTCCTGGATAAACTCGTGCATTGCTACGGACTACCCCACCGCATCATCACAGATCTGGGCTCCAACTTCAACAACCACCAGTTCTGGGAGTACTGCGAGAACAGCGGGATCGACGTCCGATACGTCTCAGTGGCCCATCCTCGGGCCAACGGACAAGTCGAGCGCGCCAACGGGATGGTGCTCGACGCTCTCAAAAAGCGGCTACACGACATTGCTAATTCCAAAGGAGGCAAGTGGATCAAGGAACTACCCAACGCAATCTGGGGGCTATGTACTCAGCCTTCCAAGCCAACGGAGCAATCCCATTACTTCCTGGTCTACGGCTCCGAAGCAATCCTCCCTGCTGATGTCATATGGAACTCGCCAGCAGTGGATCACTATGACTAAGGCGTATCTGAAGACAGCAGACGAGTGGACATCGATGGACTCAAAGAGGCTCGCTGCGCTGCCCTCGTCCAATCAGCAAGGTACCTGGAGTGTATCCGACGCTACCACGACCGCAACGTCAAGGAACGCTCCTTCAACGTGGGCGATCTCGTCCTCCATCGTATCCAGAACACGGAAGGACTACACAAGCTCAGCTCCCCCTGGGAAGGTCCCTTCACAGTTGCAAAGGTGACCGGGTCGGGATCCTACCGCCTCTAGACACTTGAAGGAGAAGATGTCAACAATTCGTGGAACGTCGACCAGCTCTGTCGATTCTACGCCTAGTCTACACGACTACTCCGGGGCTCAAGTCTACACGACTACATCAATACCCCTCCGCTGTAAGCGGCCTCCACGTCCTGGCTCCAGTCTCCGGACTATTCCTTCGCTGTAAGAGGCCTCCGGGTCCAGGCACTAGTCTCCAGACTACTACTCTCCAGGATCCAGCCCGCGCGACTACCTACGGATCCTGGGCTGCAACGAGTGACAAAGGACTCTAGCAGCGATCTACTGAGAGACCATGTACTCCAAGATCCAGCCCACACGGCTACTTACGGATCTACTGCTGTAAGCGGCTACTCGCCCCAGCACCACTTAGCCGTAAGCGGCCTCCGGGTCCTGGCGACTACTCTGTAACTACGGCCCTAGCCATCCAGGTGTACTTCTTCAGTAATAAAGTTTGATTGTTCATCAACTTCTTTACTATCTACTTCCCTCAACGGGACTACTGCCGAGTACGACTACTCGTGACAACTCCACGATGGGACTCCGCACTCTGAGATCGCGACTACGAGTACTCATTGATGGAACTTTTCTTCATTAATACTTGAACAATTACATTACAAATGTTTTTGTACATATACTGCTACGAGCTAACTATTACAGGACTACTGGAGGTTAAGCTTCTCGGCGACTTGCTCCGCAATGGGCGCCATCTGCTCCAGTAGCTCCGCATACTGCTCGTCTGTACAGTTGGCGGCTACCCCGCCAGCGACTACATCCACGGGCGCCTTCGGGAAGTAGGACTTCATGAAGGCCAGCACCTGGTTCGGGATCGACTTCGCCAGATGCTTCACGTAGGCCGCCAGCCGGCTGGGGGCTTCCTTCAGTCGATCCACCAGTGGTGCTATCTTGGGGCCGCCAGGATGAGGCACCAAGAGTCTTGCGATGGGGAGCGAGGCTTCTTCAAGCTCCTTCAGCTGGGCCCACAGCCCCTCGCAGTCCTCGTTCAGCTTCTGCAATGATTTGTAGCAGTTGACGAGGTCACGATCGGAGGCAATACGAAGCTCCATGTCCTTGTCGCACTCGTAGGCAAGCTCCTTATAATCTAACTCGAGTACCTGGCGAGCCTCCTGCTCCCGGTAGAAGAGGTTCTTGAGATCTGTCTCTGAAGCCTTCAACTGATCCACCCGGGTCTCAAGGTCTGCAAACAACAAGGAAAAGCGGGTTAGACTACCTCTCAACCTCCAACAAGTACTCAACAAGACAAGTGGTGTACCTTTGTTCTTATTGCGGAGCGACTTGTTCTTCCGCACCAAGTCTTCGCTCTTCGCCTGCATCTCCTGGATATCGTTGTGATACTTGGCGAAGGCGGTATCAAGCTTGGACTGCATGGCGGCCGCGTGCTTCCGCGACTTCAAGAGTTGATCCTCCAGTGCTTCAGCCCGAAGTACCGCGTCGCCGAAGCCTTGAAGCATGCTAGACTTCTTGCGGGACCGCTCCACGACGTCCTGCACAGACAACACATGTCAAATGAGTACTCAACGCTTACGGATTGACTACTCAGGAGTTATGACTACTCACCTTCATCCACTGTTCAGCTTGGCGAACCGCCTCCAGGTGCCTGGCCACCGTTGCCGGGTCGACCAAGTCGTCTGCCAGCAACTCCACCCCGCCATGACTACCCGTGGCGGCTTCAGTCATCGGCGCAGAGCGGATGGGCTCCGTGTCTTGGATCTCCGGGGAGCGGACGACCACCTCCAGAGCGGGTTCTGGCGGCGCGGTGGCCTCCTCTCCTCCGGTCGCTGTGGCGGCCTCTCCGACGGCCACCTCTATCAGCTCGGGGGCTCCTTCAGCAGCTTCCGGCACTTGTGGTGTCAAATTCTACATGGGCACCACATTTGGGATGTCGCTCCCTTCGGCCTCAGCGCCTGTCAACAAGAAGACAAGTGCATCAGCGACTACGACTACTCTTTGGGGAGTGCTATAACCTCAGCAGAGTACTCACCTTCGACCACGCTGGCTTCGGGCAACGTAGCCTCAGCAGCCGGCGCTTCGGGCTCCGCCTGAGGGGCGGGAGTGGACTCCTCGGCGGGCGGCGCGGCTTCTTCTTCCGCCACCGCTGTAGAGGGTTCATCCCCCTCCCAGGACAGATCCGTTGATTTCCTGCAGTGTACACAAATTGGTTGTCAATCAAGCTCGACTACTACATCAAGTACTACTTGGGGAGATCTAACACTTACAAGCTTGACCGGACTATCGTCACGGTCGGGGCGCTGAGGATGCTAGTGATATCCACTAGTCCAGCCTCGGCGGGTGCCTCCTCTTGCACCTCTGCGACCGCTGCCTCTTCCGCAGCACCAGCAGCAGGTGCAGCGCTCTCCCGCGCTTCTGCGGCCACCACTTCTTCTGCAGCAGTGGCTGCGGGCTCCGTGCTCCCTTGAGGAGCAGGGGGCTGGCGCTCCATTTGCGCCAGGAGCTCTTCAACAATGGGGGCTGGGCTACGACTCCCAGCGGGTTCCCCCACCGTGTCCCACTCGCCTTCGTCGCCCTGTTCAGCGGGCTCCGTAGGCGGCAATTCCTGCAAGCAAGGAAGCTCAGTCATCAGCAAGTGAACTCGAGAGACTAGTACTCGACTACACTACTCAAGACGCTCTTACCTCTTGGGGCGTGGTCTCAGAGACCTTCAACTTCTTCGACACCCGCTTGCGGGCGGGGTTGCGCGGCCTCCGCGGCGGAGCGATCAGACTAGCCTCTAGGCTAGTCGGTGGATCCTGCACGAGGGGCACGTGAGGTAGGCCAGGACAGCTGAACCTCGACCACAGCTGGAAGCGGTCCTGCAGCGTCTCCTCGTCGTCGTCCTCGTCGGACGTGTCCTCCACAACCACGGTGTCGTCTCCTTCGCCAACTTCCCGCCGCTCCTTGGCCTTGGTCTTCCCCTCCTCCGGGATCTCGACTACCTGAGGGGGCGGCGGCGGCTCGGAGACGAACTTCTTCAAGTCATCCTGCAAGACACAACTCGTCAGCGCGACTACTCACACGGAATGGGTACTCGACAGGGGGGTACGGCTACTTACCTCCTTTGGCGGGTGCGTGGCGGAGTACTCCGGGACAGGGCACGCCGTGTACGGTGGCATGTCCTTGAAGATGCGCGTCAGCCTATCGAAAATGTCGTTGTCGTCGTCGACTTCGTCTCCTGGCATCCGTGACGTGTCGTCGTTGCCGGTGTACTCGAATCCTAGGGTGTCGAGAGCCATCAGTGCCTGCACCCTGCGCTTCATGAAGCTGAAGGCCACGTGCTCGGCCCTTAGCCCGGCTTCTCTCAGCGCCTTGATCCGCGCCAACAGCTCGGGGAGCTGGATCCCCTCCTGCATCGTCGGCTCCGTGTTGCACCTCGGGCGATGCTTGGGCTGCTTCCCGCTCGGCTTCGGCAACCCTGGGTGGTGGTTCGTGATGTAGAACCACTTCGCTTTCCAGTCTTGGTTGGAGTCGATGAGCTTGTACGAGAGGTACTGCTCGGCGGCGTCCTCCCGCATCTGGATTCCCGCTCCACCGACTACTCGTGGGTTGCTGGCGCTCGGTTGCGGCTTCACCCGGAAGAACTTCCGAACAAGATCCAATGGGGCTTGATCCCCAGAAACGCTTCACAGAAGTGGATGAAGACAGCGGTGTGGAAAATACCGTTGGGGTTGAGGTTGAGGTACTCGATGTCGTAGTACCCCATGAGCCCCTTGAAGAAGTCGCTCGCCGGGAGCGCGAGTCCACGCTTCGCGAAGCGCGCAAACATCGGGATCTCGTCTTCGCTTTTCTCCATCGGGTACGGATCCCCGGCGGCGGCCCTCCACATGTCCACCTCCTTCTCGCGAATGAATCCGCTGTTGAGGAGGGCCAGCAAGTCTTCGGTCTTCGCTTTTGACTTTTTCCACTCGCGGTTCAGATCTGGCCGCGGTGGAGACATCGGCCGTGCTGCCCCTGCGGCAGATCCAGCGGCTATGTTGCGGCTCCTCTTCTTCCCGCCGGTGGTATTCGTGGTCTTGGATGGCGATGGCTTCATCCTCCAAGTGCACGACGTCTTCACACGCATTCGCTCAGGGGCTACTCTGGTGGCTCTGGACGGCGGCGCACTTAGATCTACAGCGGCGGTGGTGTGCGCTGGCGGCGATTCTGGCCAAGATCTATTCGAAATGGCTACAACGGCGATGGGTGAAAAACCCTAAGGGATTTGGCTTGTATTTATAAGTCAACACGGCCCTCCAACGGCCGGA
Organism: Cenchrus americanus; assembly: GCA_947561735.1. Classification (NCBI taxonomy): domain Eukaryota; kingdom Viridiplantae; phylum Streptophyta; class Magnoliopsida; order Poales; family Poaceae; genus Cenchrus; species Cenchrus americanus. Next base: position 204,378,089 of record OX387240.1, read on the forward strand.
TGGATAAGTTTGCGCTCGGCTGACTCAGCGGCCGCGCGTGACTCTTCAACTTCAACTAGTCACCGCGCCTCAGCTCGGGGGCTCGGCTACTTCTACTCGACTACCTGGGAAGCGACAAGACTCAGGAGCATCTCAGGACACATTCTACAAGATGACCCTTCAATTCGAGAGGAAGTACTCGACTCAAGGCTTGGGGGCTCCGTGCCACATGTCCTTCGGTTTTTTCTCTCCGGATTTTTCGGGACATTCTTGCCAAGACTTCAGATGGACCCTCAGCCAGAGCCTACGACTCAACCTAAGGCTCGGGGGCTACTCCATATGGAGTGCGATTTTGCAATCGCACTTCCATATCAGCTTCGGCTTCAAGACAACATGAGCTTTGTTGAAGACCTTCGAGGGCAGCACTCGAGGACGCTTGGGACTACTCGAGAAGACTTCAAGATTGCTCAAACATCAGCTGGAGTACATTCCAGCCTCGGGATGCTTCGACTACTCTTGAGGACTTTTGACTTGTAGTACTCGGGGATGCTTGAGGACTACTCGTTAAGGCCGTCAAGACTACTTGAAGCCATCCTTCTCGACTACAAAGTACACGGGGGCTTGTCGTATGGACCTCCCTGGGCCCACTACCTTGGTGGGTATCAGGGCCGACTACTCGGTGGGCCCCTGGGACTACCCGGCTTGCGCTACACGGCACCTGATGGCGTGGAGCACAAGGATTACAGAGGAGAAGTACTCGGTTAGGAAGCTGTACATGTCCCGCACTGTATGGAAGACTCCTAGACGTACTCGACTAGTACTCTCTCCCTACTCCGACTTGTAACCCTGCCTCCCGGGCTATATAAGGCGAGGCAGGGACCCTCTCTAGATCATCTCATCTCACGGCGTACAATTACACCATCTTGTAATCGTACCCAATCAATCCAGAGCTACGCAGCATACAGGACGTAGGGTATTACGCACCTCGCGGCCCGAACCTGTCTAAATTGTGTGCCACGTGTCTCTTCCTTCGAGTTACCGATATCGGCGAGGCCACATTCATCTACTTCGGGTACTCCCCTTAGTAGGTTGCAGGTCTAAAACACCGACACTCCCCTCCCGACCAGCGAGCGCCGCGAGTGCGAGCTCCGTCGTCGTGGCCGCGTGCGTGAGCTCCATCGCGCGCATGGGCTCCGTAGCCATAGGAGTGATCTCCACCGCGGCGGCACATGCTCCGTTAGTGGGGATATTTAACTATTTTGCCACTCTTAGCTAGGGTCAATTAATCCCCCTCACATTCACTCATCTCTCATGGGTGGCAAATCTGTTGCCACTCACCCCAATATGATGGCAATAGGTTAAATATTCCGTTAGTGAGGCCCCTGTCAAACCGTGTATAGGCGGGATGGAGACGAAGATCTCGTCGGTGAGAGAGGAAGAAAGTTGAGTGAGGTTCGCTCCTAAGTGTGTTACAAAAGTCACAACTACTTTACCCAACAAATTTCAGCTTTTTTCACAGCTCACGGCCCACATAACTTTTCCAGGACCACAGCCAACCAAACATACAAACATTCCACAAGAAAACTAAGGGCACGTACAACACGTCAGCAAGAGGCGTATGTATGGTAGCTACTTTGCAAAAACCCCTATGCCTGCTCAAACCGACGGCCCCCGTGTCGCCTCCGGAGGCGACACCTCCGTCTTGTTCCCAAAGGCGGAGTCGACGCCCGAGGACGCGTTGTAGACGGCGTCACCTCGCATCGCCGCGGTGCGCTGGATCCCGCGCGCCTCCTCCTTCCCCGACCGCGCGCGCGTTTCTCCCCGCCAAAACTACGGTTGCCGGCATGCCCACAAATGCCTGATCCGGCCGTGGGAGAAGAAATCCGGCCACGGCCACCACGAATCCACAAGGAGAAGCGGTGGCTACGCCAAGAGTCCGATGATGCGGCGAGCACAAGGCTCTGCTTGCCGAGGTCGCGGCGCTGCAGCTCCGCCTCACTCACCCTTGCTGGAGGAGGAAGAGGACGTGGTGGAGAGGCCACGCTCTCCAACTCCACATTCTCAACTCCATCTGGTGGCAGCAGGCCTCAAATCGACGGTGGCGGAGGTCGATTCGGCGGCTGTGAAGCGTGATTGATGGTTGTGAAGCTCGATTCAATGCCTGTGATGGTTGATTTGGTGGCGGGGGAGCTCGAATCGGTTAGGGGAGATCGAATCGGTAGCAATGGAGCAAGCTTGTTGTCCAAAGACGAGAGCGCGCGGGCCACTGAGTCTCCCACCGGCCTCCCTCCTCAGTCCTCCCAGCATCCCACTGCTCCGCCGAGCACGCCCACCGCTCGAGCACGGGAGCGTGCCTTCCCCCGCATGCACGACTTGCAGTGTCTGGAGTGAGTCTCGTCGGGAGCCGGAGCTAATAGAAAAATTGGAGATAATGGAAGAACATGCTGCCCCAGGGATAGATGTGTGGGTAGGAATTCAACAAGGAAACTTGGACCTCCTTGCGCCACGGTCCAGATTTCTTTGATTTCTATAGTATCATTTTTGATATTTTTATAGGAAACATAGGTACTAGAAATATTCTAGCTAGTTTCTATGATTTTTCAGCTGAAATTTATACTACTAGCCACACAATGGTATACACAAAATATATTTTTGTAGTTGATCTTAACCTCATGTAAAGCAATTAACAGCTTAGAGACAGACTCTTGTCTGTACGTTGTATGAACTGTCTTTATATCTGTTTGTATGTTAATTTCGAGATTCTGCACTGTACATGCCCTAAGCAAACTGTTCGAGCCATTTAAAACAATCTTAGGAAATTCAGCAAAATGTTTGCATGTGATCCAAAACACGGATCACTATTATTGCCAGAACCAAGATAATTATGCGAGAAATGCAATTCTCTACACTGACGCACCAAGATTTAGTTATGACTTATGAGCTGAGTATTCAACTCTGTTTTTTTTTGCTTGCATTGCGCTCACTACCGGAGAATGAAAATTTCCCGAGCAGTCGACGGTGTGGTGTGGAAATTAAAGGCACTCGGATATCCCAGGATTAGCATTGGCGGAACCATACACGGGATCAAGCCCGCTCTCGCACGTGGCTACAAAACTCAACCGTGCAAATGCGTCGCACCTGCCAGACAATGCACACGACAACTTGCCAATCCTGTTGCACTCACGCCTCTCGCATTGTCACATGTGACCTGCACGTACTGCCCGGAGACCAGCCGTGCCGCGTCAACCACGCAAGCCAACGACGTTTTGCCGCCGTCGCCGGCAACGCGACGGTATTTTCCCCGGCCCGATCGGTCGGTCGGTCGCCGCCGGGACCTGTCACCTTGCGCCTTGTGCCCTTCCGCCCCCGGAATCTGAGACGACGAAACGCCTGGCCTGCTGGCTCCAATCCGTTGACGGGCAGGAGTCATCGCCACGGTGGTCGTTGTTCTTTCGGAAGTATCATTGGCATCGACCACCACCACCTCGGTCTGCCTGCGTGTCACGCGCCGGCGCGGATGCGACGATCCAGGTGCACGGTGGCGATCATCGGAGTGCTCGGGAATCGGGATTGGGAGCTACGGCAGGGTATAGCTAGGGTTTCGGCAAGTCTATCTTTGGTGCCAGACGGAACAGTATCTCCCTTTCATGGTTGTTTGAATGAGAAAATAAAAAAGGCAAAATAATTACAAAAAAAGGGAGAAAACTCAGGCTGAAGCTTCAGATGATCCCTTCTGAGCACGTTCGATCTTGCAGCATACCAAGTTGCTGCCTTTTCGGTCATCTTGGTAATTAAGAAGATCTTCAAATAATGTGACAATGTGTTTGAAAATTCTCGCAATATATGCGCTCATTCCATATATCCCACGAAGCAAGTAGAATTAGCGAGTAGCGACCACAGTACTGTCCAGATTGGCAATCGATCTATATATCTATCCTGCTCATCGCAGCAGTCCATCCTTGGGATACCTCATATTGCTCCCACCCTGCGATTTCTAGGAAGAAGCCTACAGTCCATGGTCATATTATAGATGTCCAAACGGGCCGCCCGGCCCTAGCCCGACCCTAGCCCGATCTGGCCCGGCCCGCCGCGGCCCGACACTATACAGGCACGGTGGACTTCCGTGCCGGGCCGTGTCGGACCACCGGGCCGAGGTGGCGGCCCAGGCACGGCACTAATGCCCCTCGTGCCGTGTTGGCCCGGCCCGAGGCACGGTAAGGCCCAACGGCCCATCAAGCCCATCGGGCCCGACTGTGCTCCAACGACCGGCGGCGCCGACCCTTCTTCGGCGGCGATGCGGCTCCCGGCGGCCGCCGCGGCGGAAGAGGAAAAGCGCCGGCGTGCGGCCCGGCCGTAGGGGAGGAGGCGGTGGCCAACGCGCGGCGGCCGGCCGTGGCGGAGGAGATGGCGGCCGGCGTGGCCGGCCATGGCGGAGCCTCCGCCGCGGAGGAAGGGAGGCGGCCGGCTCGACACATGGCGGTGGCGGACGAAGAGGCGGCCGGCGCGGCCTAGCCATGGCGGAGGAGGAGGCGGGCGGCTCGGCGCCTTGCGGTGGCGGACGAGGAGGCGGCCGGCTCGGCGCCAAGCCGTGGCGTAGGAGGCGGCGCAGCCACCCGCATGAGAAAGAGAAGTGGGGAATTAGGGTTAGGGTTGGAGAAATTTTGGTTTTTATATGAAATGATGGGGTGGGCTCTTAGCAGGCTAAAATTGACGGGCTAACATCGGGCCGGCCCAATTTTGTGTCGTGCCCGTGTTGGGCCGCCGTGCCGAGGTGGCGGCCCGGCACGACCCGACAGTCGTGCCCGGCCGGCCCGAGGCACGAACCCCTCCGTGCCGGGCCGTTCTAGGGTTGTGCTTTTTCGGGCCGTTTCCGTGCCGACCCATCGGGCCTGGCCCATTTGGCCATTTATAGGTCATATAGCTGCCCAGATTTTGATGCTGTATCAAAGTGTAATGGTGACTCCCTGGTCGCCAATAAAGAGGATATGCAAGCTGAATTGGCTACACCCCCTTTATTTTCTCGAGGCACATGACATTTATAATTTGTTCTTGCAAGGAATCGGATGCTCCTAGCCTAAGAGCAGTCCCAACCCAAAAGCTACCCATAGAGTCTTTGAGTTCAAGACTCTAACACAAAAAAACTATTGTCCCCGATGCAGAAATTATAGTAGTAGTTTCTATATACAAAGACATTTATTACCCAACACAAAACAATGTGATCAGCTGTGGCATAACCATGTGATCCACCTTGTACCCCTTCTACAATATCACCAAACCACGAGATTCAATGGCCAAAAGCCAGTTTTGTGCCTGCCTGACATAGGACCGAACTAGCAAATTTCACCAAATTTCACCAGTAGCATATCACGCATAATTATACAGTAGCATATCACCAAAAGCGGCAAATTGAAATCTGGCATACCAGAAGCATACATCAATGTATCACGCATGGCAAAACTGAAATCTGGTTTAAGCATACAGCAATATGTCTTGCATACAATCTGGTAACATTGATATGGATTGCAAACTAAATAGATAATTAATAATATTTATAACTCCATCATCCTGCACGTAGAACAGGCCATGCCTCCTCCTCCATGCAGAACAGCCATCCATCGACAGTCCAAATTAATCTGCTAAAAAATGAGAATGTCAGTATAATTAGAAAACTATGCAAGAGTTAACAGAATCTGAATGGTTGTTAAAAATACAAAATCTCAGTGGTTCCACTACTATATATGTTAGATGTTACCGAGTGCTCAAACAAAATAAGTAACTGACCCGTAAATAGGTCTATGACAAAGGCTGTCGGTGCGGAATATGGTCCCGACACTAACCGGTAGATAACGCCTAGGTCTATCCCTCGATGGTCGATGCTAAGCAACAAATGACACAAGGATTTATCCTGGTTCCGGCCGAGGGGGCCGTACGTCCGGCGGTGGTGTGCTCGTGGCACTATATTGCTCGGCACGGGGTGCTTGTAGTGGGGCAAATACAAGCAAGGCGGGAGAGGAAGCGTGGCTCCCAAGTCCCTGGTGAGTAGCTGAAGATATTGTGGGAGAATAAGAGAGTGAGTGCACAGTGCGCTGTGTTCTTCCGGGTTCGTCCGAACTCGTCCTCCTCCGCCTCCCCTCCGCGGCTGGGGGCTCGCCTCCCCTTTTATAGGCCAAGGGGGGCGGCGAGTTACATGCACGCCGCGGCCCCGCCTAGCTACGTGAGGGAGCACGTCGCGCTATGGTGTAGAGTGGGCGGCCGTCCGGTCGATCTTCGCTGCGATCCGGCCATGATGGCCTACCTTGTACCCGAACGGTGGCGGTTCGAGGGTAGGAGGCGGCGGATGGCGATGGCGCCCCACGATAGGCTTCGAGGGAGATGCGATGATGGGCGGTACGGGGGTACGGGAGCGGGCGAACGGCGTTCCTTCCCAATGAGCTCGCGGTGGTGGAGTGGTTGCTTTGCGGTGTTCGGGCGTGCGCTGCGGAGTCGAGGCGTGCGCCTCGCGCGCGTGGGTACGGCGGCCGCGCCGTTGCGGTGGCCGGGATGGCCGCCCACCGGCCTAGCGCCCTTCACCCAACTGCGGGGTCACGGGAAAGTGGGATCGAGGGTGCGCCGGCCCCCTTTCGAGGGTCGGGCGCGTTAGTCGTACGGTAGCGTGCGCGCGGTGTTATGGGGCCGACACCGGCCGTACCGCACGGTCCACCCCACGGTGGCGGGGATGGGCTCCTCCCCGGGGAGTTGGTGCGGCGGCACGGGCGTGAGCCCCGGGCGCATGATGGCGCCGTCCGCGGCGTCGGGGCGTTAAATGCCCAAGTACGGGGCCGGCGCACGCGTGCGGGGGCGCCCGTGAGCGTGGCGGGCCCCGGCCGAGGGTGGAGCGAACCCTCGAGCGAGGCGAGGCCTGCTCGAGGGGGAGCGGGCCCTCGAGCGGGGCGGGACCGCTCGAGGGAAGGGTCGCCCCTCGAACGGGCGGAACCTTTGTTCGAGGAGGGGGTTGCCCCTCGAGCGGGGGCGGAGCCCGTTCGAGGAGGAGCGTACCCTCGGGCGAGGCGGGGCCTGCTCGAGGGGTCTCGCGGTCGGGCTATCTTGGCGGGGCCTCCGAAGTCTCGCCTGCGTGGGCCACGTCTCGCATGGTTAGTTCCCCGCATGGTTAGGCCCGAGTTCATTTGATGCGGGAATTTAAGTGAGGGTTCCCCCATCGTTTGAGGGGACCCCTAGGGCGGTCCCCGACGGTGCCCCCGAGCATGCGGGTTTGCCATTGAGGCTCCCGCGGTGCCGGAACCTACCGATAGGACGTTCTTCCCTCCTTGTTTGCGAACGCTTTCCGTGGGGCCGCGCTAGCGGACCCGCGGGTCTAGCCCCGAAGCCTGCGGGGTGTGGGCTCTCTGCGGGGGTTAACCGCGAGCAATTCGGTCGAAAGGCGTGGCACATATGCCAACCGGCATCGGCGGTATTTCGGCCGGCATCGGGGGTGCACGCTCCCCCGTCCTCTGTCTCGGGCGGGTGCAATTCCAAGGAGGTGTAGCCGTGCGTCAAGCCCCCCGAGCCTTGGCCTGTTCGAGGCGATCGGGTCGAGCCCGACGACTTGTTTTTTATCACGCCCTCGCCGTCCCTCCGCGGGTCGGGAGGTGAGGTTTCCACGACTCCCATCGAGCGGGTCGCGAATCGCGGATTCCTCTACGAGCCGCTAGCGGGTGGTTCAAGTGGACGTCCATGCCCCGTTCGATAAGGGTAGGGCTGCGCGGTCCGGAGACACGTCCATGGAAGCGCTTGCGTGGGTTTGCTAGGTGGGGCTCGGTCCCGTTCGCTAGGGACCGAGGGCGCGGAAGCTCTCCCTCGGTGGGATCCCCCCGGCTAGCTGCCCTCGCTGGCTCTCGAACACGACATGTGGGGCACCCTCGAGCCGACGGGCTCGAGGAACGGCTCGAATGCGCGTGCCCTCGTCGTCCCTAACTCTGTGATCTGGGGCGCCTGTTCGAACCCGTCGAGGGTCAGGCTTCGAACCTCTGATCAGTAAGGCCGTGCGGGGCCGTGCCTAGGCCAGCCCCGTCTTTTTCGCGTTTGCGGCCGTCGAGGGGTCTGGGCGTGCCGACCCTCGAGGTGCTGGTTGGTGGCATGGCGCGGTATGAGTGCTTTCGGTGTCGCTCTATTTCAAGCGTGACCTGGGCGATCCTCTTATGCGCGTGCCTTCTTTAGGGGGTCGACATCGTCTCGAGTTGGGGGTCATGCCGCTCGAGGGTCCTACGTGGCATGGGTGCCCGCGGCTGCCTGCGCTCTACACCGAGCAGGTCCCGGGCGACCTTCTCACGCTGATATCCCATCGAGGGTCGCCTTGTTTCGAGTTGGGGGTCATGCCGCTCGAGGGTCCTACGTGGCATGGGTGCCGCGGTGGCCTCGCTCTACATCGAGCAGGTCCCGGGCGACCTTCTCACGCTGATATCCCATCGAGGGTCACCCCTGTCTCGAGCCGAGGATTCGCCTCGCTCGAGGGCTCTCCTTGCTTGGCAAGGGGCCCGGGCATTTAATTGCCTTGCGGGCGTGGCCGCGCGGTTTTGCGGCGCCCGGCGCGCTTTTTTAGGCGGCGCGGCTCCGCGCGCGCGCGCGTAGTGGGCGGCGGCGCCGGCGGATGTGACGGTTTCACCTCGGTTGCTGCCGGTCTCGCCGTAATGATGACCCGCTGCGGTGTTAGAGCTGCCGCGGTCGTGGTGGGGCCCGCTTGCCGACGCGACGGAAAGATTCCTCGCAGGTTAAATGCGGCGGGGCGTCCGTTCGGAGAACTCGCCCGTTGCCTATAAACCGCGGGAAGGAGTAGGCGGCGGTTTTTTACCTTGGCTCCTCACCGTTTTAGTCCTCCGCCTCTTCGCCTTCGTCTCACCCTTGCCGTCGCGCGGGCTCGCTTGCTTAGAGCTTTCTCCTCGTTTCCTCGTCCTCCACCTTCCTACTCGTTCGTCCTCCCTCATGGCGCCGCCTCGGCCCTCCGATCGGGGTCCTGGAGCCGTACGCCTGGGAGAAGTCGACCGTGACCCGGCTCGCCCTGGGCGAGCGGTCGCCGCCGGCCGGCTCTCGGCCAACGAAGAAGGGCGCCGGCGGAGTGGATCGTGCCGCCGGCGTCGCACCACGAGCCCAATCCGCCGGAGGGTTACGTGGTGAGCTTTCTCCGCTACCACGAGCGCGGCTTCAACGCGCCGGCGAGCACGTTCATGCGGGCGTTGTGCTACCACTACGGGGGTGGAGCCGCACAACTTCGCCCCCAACGCTATCTCGCGAGGGCGGCCACATTCGTGGGCGTCCGCGGAGGGGTACCCGGGGATCCCGGTCCAATTGGGAGCTGCGGGTACACCTCTTCCGCGGGGAGCTGATCACGCAGCCCACGTCGGAGCCGAGGACCCGCCGCGCGGTGCGCGCCGGCGGGATGTCGCTTGCCCTGCGAGGGCAGCTCAAGAACTTCTACATCCCCTGCACCATGACGACGAACAACGCCGGGCCGGGAGCGGGGATGGTTTTATCTGCGCAACGCCGAGCCCGGCCTCCCTCCCTACACCGGGCGGGTGTTCAAGGAGAGGCCGGACCGCTGGGGCTACGGGTTGCCTACGGCCAACCACCGGCGCGCCGGAGTCCGTCCTCGCCGCCCTCGCCGGCGGGCGGCGAGGGAAGGGCTCAACGCGATGGGCGTCCTCGCCTTCCTTCATCACCGGCGAATCGTGCCGTTGATGGAGAGGCCGCTCTGCATCTTCGAGATGACGGAGGCGGCCAACCCCGTCGACCTGGCGAGGTCGCGGATGCTCCCGACGCCGCCGGAGCGGCCGTACGCGCTCACCCCGGGCGCGGAGCGCCGTCGACACCCGGACGCCGGCGCCTGCGGGTCGGACCCCGTGGGATATCGAGATGCTTCCCACCGGCCCGTTGGTGAGTGTGGTTTTCTACTCTGTTTTGGTCCTCGTTCTCGTTTATGTTTCTTGACGCGCCATTGTCACTCTTGCGCGCAGTTGGTGCAGTTCAGTATCGCCAAGTCCGTTCCACCCACCCCCGACTCCCGTGCGCTCGGCCGGGCGGCGCAGCGGGAGCAGCAGGAGCGGGCGGCGCGCCGGGGGGAGCACGCAAGGCGGCGCCGGGCGCGTCGCGACGCACGGTCCGCCGAGGACCGGCGGCGGGGAGGAGCCGGGGCTCTCCTCCCCCGACATCGAGGAGCCCTCGTCCTCGGATCGGGACGAAGAGGAAGAGTCCGAGGGGGAGGGCCCCTCGGACGGTGGCGGCCCGCGCCCCCGTCGCCGGATCTCGCGCGCGGCGTCGGGGGCGGCTTCGTCCGGGGGCGGGCGCGTCGGCGTCCGCCGCCGGGCGGTCGTCGTCGGGGGCGGCACGCGCCGCGGAGGTGCCGGCGCGCGCCGCGGAGGCGCGCGCGCGCGGCGGACGTGCTGCGCGCGCGCGTCGAGCGTGCCCGCACGCGGCGGGAGTGCGTCCGCACGAGCGGGCGTCGTCGTCGAGGGGCGCGTCGGGAGGGGCGTGCCCGCGCGCGGGACAAGCGTGCCCCCGCGCACCGTGGCGCCGTCGGGGGGTGCGGCGTCGGGTGCGCCCGCGCACGGGGCGGCGTGCCCGCGCGTGCGGCGGCGCCATCGGGGAGGCGGCTCGCGTCGGGCGCGACCGCTACGCCGGCCCCCGTCCGGGAGGCCTCGAGGAAAAGGAAGCGGGCCTTTTCCTCCGCGAGGTACGTAGCCTTGCCTTCCTCCGTGTGGCTTTGGTGTGCTTGGTGGTTAGATGTTCTAACTCTCCGTTCGTGATTGCGCGAGGCGGTGCCGACCGTTCCTCCTCTTGCACCGGCCAAGGTGCCGAGGACGGACGCGCCGATCCCCACCCCGGCGGCGCTCGTCGAGGGGGTCGCGCCGGGGAACGAGCGCGGCGGCGGGCACGAGCTCGCAAGGCCCGGCCGAGGCCTCGGGGGCCCGGCCGGCGGATCAACCCGCCGCGGCGCGGCCGGAGGTTGTTGGGGGCGACCGGCGCCGGTCGCCACGGAGGCGCGAGGCCGCGGCGGTGGCTACGGTGGAGGTGCCGCCGCGGTGGCGACCACTACGGAGGAGGCGGAGCGGGCGCGACTGCGGGAGCGCCCGCGGATGTGGCGGCGCGGACGGTGGTGGCGGCCACGGCGCCACGACGGGCGCCCGTGGTCGCGGAGGCGCGGTGGAGGCGCCGGCGGAGGCGGCGCGGTGGCTCGCCGCCGGCGGTCCCCGTGCGGCGGAGGTGGTGGAGCTCTCGGATGACTCCCCGCCGCCCGGGTGGAACCGGTGGGCCGGGCGGCCCGCGAACTCCCCCGAGCCCCGGGAGGGGGGCCCTCGTGAGGCGGCACGAGGGTCGCATGACGGCGGGGGGCCGAGGGCACGATGCCGAGGCCTCGTCCTCCCGCGCCGGCCGCCCCGCCCGGGTGGGGGGGGGCCGTGGAGGATCCCCCGGCGTTTGCTGACGCTCGGGGGGGAGCGAGAGCTCGGGGCGAGCTCCGGGGCCATGGCGCCACGCTCAACCGCGCGTTGAACGAAGCGCCGCGGGTCCACGGCGGCCCGGCCGGGACCGTCTTCCAAGTGAGCCACGGTTGCTCGTTTCCCTTCCTTTTTCGTTTTCGCGTGCTGCACTCAAACTTTGGCGCTTACGGGATTCGATGTGTGTTATGCCAGGAGCTCGAGCGCCGCGCTCGCGAAAAGTACGGCGCGTTCGACCGAGGTGAACGCCGAGGCCCGCCGGCTCGGGAGCGATGCGGCGCTTACGACGCGCTTGCGGATGCCCTCGGGACGCCGGGACAGTGGGCCCCGGGTGTGCGGGCGATGGCGTGGTGCGACGTGCTTCCCGAGGGTTCGGGGCGGGACGCGGCGCGTGACCCGAGCCTCGGGCGGATCCGCGCGGCCCTCGTCGATCGTGACGAGGCGGCGTGGAACGCGCGCGAGGACTCGGACAAGACGCGAACGCCGGCCGCCACCCGGGAGGCGGAGGTGGCCACCGCTCGCGCCGAGACCGGGAGCTCCGCACATCGCTCGAGGGGGCCCGGGCGCGGCGGCGTCGGGCGAGGAGCGGGCGCGCGGGGCCGGGAGCAGCGCGCCAAGGAGGCCGATGACCCGAAGGCCGCCCTCGACGTGAAGGCGCGGCTCTCGTCGCCGGCCGAGGGGCGGCTCCGGCAGAGCGCATCGCCCGCCGTGGGGGCCGAGGGGCGGCTTCGGCGGAGCGAGCCGCCCTTGGTGACGCCGGACGGCGCCGGAGCGGGAACGCGTCGCGCGCGAGACGGCGGAGAGGTCGGCCGGAGGAGCGGAACGCCGCATTCTCCGAGGTTGAGGATGAGGCGCCGGCGCTCAGCATCAGCAATGCCGCCCAAGAGATGGCCCTCGTCGAGCAAGGCGAGACCGTCCAGCATCTCGAGCTGGCGCTCGAGTCCGCGCGCCGCGACCTCGATCTGGAGAAGAGGCAAGTCGAGGGTAAGTTCTTGTCCGACCTCGCTTGTTAGTTTTTGCTTCTAGAGGGTTCGTTTCCCCCTTTCGATTTCTTGTCGTCTTGTCGCTTCCGGGCTCGCGCACGGCTTTGGGGCACGCTCGTTGGGCGGGCCGAGGCCCCCGCGGCCTCCTACAACTCCTCCGAGCGGGAGGCTGCGGGGAGGCCGCGGGACGCGGCCCTCGAGACTCGTCACGTCGTCGAGGAAGGCGATGTCCGGGCCGGCGGCTCGGCGGCCGGCCCTGCGCGCTCTCGGTGGCCACGTCACGGAGCGGGTGCGCCGGGCGTTGCACCTGGGCGTGCAGAAGGCCCTCGGAGTGGTGCGATCCCACTACGAGGTCAACCTCGAGGCGGTGGCGGAAGGCTACATCGTGCCCGTGGGCGTCGAGGACGAGGTGGCCATGGAGCGCGCGGACGCGCTTGTTGCTGACGCCGCGGAACGCTCGCCGAGGCCTTCGAGGAATTCCTCTTCCGGACGCCGCCGACGCCGCCGCTCCCTCTACCTCGAAAGCATCCGGGCGCTAGGCCCGTTTTTTGTTTGTGTGTATCGGAAATTCGGCCTCGTGGCCTCTTGTAAATAAACAAGTAGTTTCGTGAACATGGTCGGTTTGTAAATGAAATCGCTTGCTTATTGCGCTTTTTGCTTCTTCTTCTTCTCGAGTAGATTCTAGTTAGGGAAGTCCGCCTTTCGCGAGGGGCCCGCCGGGTTGGAGGCGAGAGAGACGGGCCGTAGCCACGCGGCGTAGGCGTCTCGGCTCGCGCGCTCCTTCCGCCGTGCCGCCTACGCCTGTTCAAATCGTGACTCGTGGTTGAAGTAGGAAACAAACTTAGCGCGTGTTATTACGTTTTTTGCACGAAAAAATGGGACCATTTGGGGGGGGGTGCCCCCCGCGGTAGCCCCCGAGGGTAACTTGGGTTTCAGGGGAAAGCCGAGTTGCCCTTTTATTGGATTCGGAGTATTTACATAGGTGACGCCAATCGGGGCGTTGGCCGGTGCGTTTTTACAACGGAAAATACTTGGAAATCCTAGCTAAGGGTAGAAGCGACGTAGCCGTTGGATGTTCCAAGCGTTGGTGAGTTCTTCGCCGTCCTCGTTGGCAAGCTTGTACGTGCCCGGTTTGAGCACCTTCACCACGACGTAGGGTCCCTCCCATGGGGGCGATAGCTTGTGGCGCCCTCGGTTGTCTTGGCGTAGCCTTAGGACCAAATCCCCCTCGCCGAAATCCCCGCGACGTATCTTGCGCGCTTGGTAGCGTCGTAGGGACCGTTGATACCTTGCGGAGTGCATCAACGCCACGAGGCGTACTTCGTCTAGGCCGATCCGGTGAGTCCTCGCGGGCTCGGCGGTTAGCGTCCTCGTTGTAGCCCCGAACTTTGGGTGAACCGTATTCCGGATCCGTGGGGAGGATGGCCTCCGCGCCATGGACTAGGAAAAACGGGGTGAACCCGGTGGCTCGCTTGGGGTAGTCCTTAGGCTCCACACGACCGCCGGCCAGTTCTTGGAGCCATTTTCGGCCGCATTTGTTGAGCTGGTCGAAAATTCTCGGGTTTGAGGCCTTGTAGAATCATGCCGTTGGCACGTTCCACTTGGCCGTTAGTCCGCGGGTGCGCCACGGCTGCCCGGTCCACTCGGATGTGGAACTTGTCGCGAGAACTCCAAGAACTTCCGGCCCGTGAACCGGGACCCGTTGTCCGTGATGATGGAGTTTGGCACTCCGAAGCGGTAGACGATGTCGGTGAAGAACGTAATCGCTCGCTCGGCCCTCAAATTCGTAATGGGGCGCACCTCCACCCACTTGGAGAACTTATCGATTGCGACGAGCAGGTGGGTGAAGCCCCCGGCGCCTTCCGCGGGGGCCCGACGATGTCCAACCCCCACACGGCGAACGGCCATGTGACGGGGATTGTTTGTAAGGCGTGAGCGGGCGGGTTGGTCTTGCGGGCGTAGAACGGCACCCTTCGCGGTGCGCACGATTTCGTTGGCGTCCGCGACCGCGGTAGGCCAATAGAAGCCCCGGCGGAACGCGTTGCCAACGAGAGTGCGTGGCGCGGCGTGGTGGCCACGGATTCCCGCGTGTATGTCCCGCGAGAGCTCGCGCCCCTCGGGGATTGGTGTACACCGCCGGAGGATGCCCGACGCGGCGCGCTTGTACGGCTCGCCGTCGACGAAGGTGAATGACTTGGCCATCCCGGCGACACGCCCGGCCGTGGCCCGGCTGCGGGGAGCTCCCCTCGAGCAATCCGGGCGATGTACTTCTCCCGCGGTCCGCCCGGACGGGAGCCGGCTCGATGTCCATTGCGACAGCCTCGTGGGAGCCGTACCCCTCGAGAAGGGAGAGTACGTACGCCTCGTTCGAGGGGTCCTCTTCCATGGGGTCCGCACCCGCTGGATTCGAGGGAGCCCCCGAGGGTCCGTCGTCGCTCGAGGGGTAAGGCTCGAAGGTTACCGAGGGCTGCGCGACGTCGCGCGCGAAAACGTTCGGGGGAACGGTGATCCGCCCGGACGCTATCTTTGCCAGCTCGTCTGCTTCTTCGTTGTACCGGCGGGGTACATGATTAAGCTCGATGCCGTAAAATTTGTCCTCGAGGGCCCGCACGGCTTTACAGTAGGCCTCCATCTTGTCGTCGTGGCAGCTCGCGTTCTTCATGACTTGGTCGATCACGAGCTGCGAATCCCCTCGCACGTCGAGGCGCTTGATGCCCAACTCGATGGCGATCTTGAGGCCGCGAGAGGAGGGCCTCGTATTCCGCCATATTGTTGGATGCGGGGAAATGGAGACGCACCGCGTAGCGCATGTGCTCCCCCGAGGGGTGACACGAAGAGCGAGGCCCGCGCCCGCTCCCCCGTCTTCATCACCGAGCCGTCGAAGAACGCAGTCCGGCACTCTGCTTGGATGCCGAGGGGGCGGCGGCTGCGTGTCCGTCCACTCCGCGACGAAATCGGCAAGGATTTGTGATTTGATGGCCTTGCGCGGGGCGTAGGCGAGCGTTTCGCCCATCAACTCCACGGACCACTTGGCAGTTCCGCCCGCCGCGTCGGGGTTGCGAATGATCTCTCCTAACGGGAAGGAAGAGACCACTGTAACTGGGTGGGCCTCGAAGTAGTGGCGGAGCTTGCGCCGCGCGAGGACTACTGCATACAACAGCTTCTGGACCTGGGGGTAGCGCGTCTTCGTGTCCGACAGGACCTCGCTGATATAGTAGACCGGCCTCTGCACGGGCAAGGCATGCCCCTTCTTCCGTGCGCTCCACGACGATCACGGCGGCCGACCACCGGGTGGTCGCGGCCACGTAGAGTTGGAGGGGTTCGCCGTCTCGCGGCGGCGTAAGGATTGGGGCGTGCGTCAGCGATGCCTTCAGCTTGTCGAGCGCTTCCTGGGCCTCGGCGGTCCAAGAGAAGCGCTCGTGCTTCTTGAGCAGCCGGTAGAGGGCGAGGCCCTTCTCACCGAGCCTCGAGACGAAGCGGCTCAAGGCGGCGAGGCACCCCAACACTTTCTGCACTCCTTTGAGGTCCCGAATTGGACCCATTCGCTCGAGGGCCGCGACCTTTTCAGGGTTGGCCTCGATCCCCCGCTGGGAGACGATGTATCCTAGGAGCATGCCCCGCGGCACTCCAAAGACACATTTTTCGGGGTTGAGCTTGACCCCGTTGGCCCGCAGGCAGCTGAATGCGATGCCAAGATTGCTGACCAGGTCGTCCGCCTTCCTGGTTTTGACGACGATGTCGTCTACGTAAGCCTCGACCGTCCGCCCGATATGGTCCCCAAAAACGTGCCGCATGCGGCGCCGATATGTTGCGCCCGCGTTTCGAGGCCAAAAGGCATCGTGACGTAACGAACGTCCCGAACGGTGTGATGAACGAAGTCGCGAGCTGGTCGGACTCCTTCATTTTTATTTGATGATATCCCGAATAGGCATCAAGGAAACGAGTAGTTCACACCCGGCCGGGGAATCAATGATCCGATCTATGCGCGGCAAAGGAAAAGGAACTTTTGGACATGCTTTATTGAGGCCGGTGTAGTCAATACACATCCTCCACTTCCCATTTTTCTTTTTTACAAGCACGGGATTAGCTAACCATGTCGGGTGGAACACTTCCTTGATGAATCCGGCCTCGAGGAGCTTCCGCGGCTCCACTCCGATCGCCCGTCGCCGTTCCTCGTCGAAGCGGCGCGGCCCGCCGGCCGAACGCCGCGAGCATTAGGCGGATATCAAGGGAGTGCTCGGCGACCTCCCTCGGAATGCCTGGCATGTCCGAGGGGCTCCACGCGAAAACGTCGGCGTTGGCGCGGAGGAAGTCGACGAGCACTGCTTCCTATTTAGGATCGAGGGTCGTGCTGACCCTCAATGCTTTGCCCTCGGGGGCCGATGGGTCGAGAGGGACCCCTTTGGTTTGCTCGGCGGCCTCGAACGTGCCGACGTGCTTGGTGGCGGAGGCGAGGTCGTCGTTGACCATCTTCTCCCGGCGCGTTTACCGGCGTGTAGTGTTGACGTTGGCGTTGTAGGCCGTAGTGGCGCCACGCAACCCGATGGGGACGCGTGGTCGGAGACCGCACGCGGTCCCGGCCGGGGCGGTGGCGGTCGTCGTGGCGGTGGACGCTCCGCGTTGGGCGGCGGTGCGCTCGGCCCCGCCGCCGCTCGGACCGTGCCCGTCGCGAGCGCGGCCCGGAGCGACGACGACGTCGCGGTGTCGACGGTCCCGCGCATCCGTGCCCGCGGGTGCCCGCGCCGGTGTCGTGCGTGCGGCGGTGACCGGGGCGGACTCGGCCTCCCGCCGCGCGCGTAGCTCCTCACGGTTGGTGAGGCGCATGAGATAGCCATTCCCCGTGGCCTGGAAGTTCAAGTCCCCGAAGCGGATCTCGAACCCGGCCGGGGAGGGGGTCCGAGCTACCCATGTTGTAGCGGGTGCTACGGTACTCGGTGCGAATCACCATGGAGGGAGTTAGCGAAATGACCTTAGGCGCTCGTTGGCCCCACGGTGGGCGCCAACTGTCGGTGCGGAATATGGTCCCGACACTAACCAGTAGATAACGCCTAGGTCTATCCCTCGATGGTCGATGCTAAGCAACAAATGACACAAGGATTTATCCCGGTTCCCGCCGAGGGGGCCGTACGTCCGGCGGTGGTGTGCTCGTGGCACTATATTGCTCGGCACCGGGGGTGCTTGTAGTGGGGCAAATACAAGCAAGGCGGGAGAGGAAGCGTGGCTCCCAAGTCCCCGGTGAGTAGGCGAAGATATTGTGGGAGAATAAGAGAGTGAGTGCACGGTGCGCCGTGTTCTTCCGGGTTCGTCCGAACTCGTCCACCTCCGCCTCCCTCCGCGGGCCGGGGGCTCGCCTCCCCCTTTTATAGGCCAAGGGGGCGGCGAGTTACATGCACGCCGCGCCGCCTAGCTACGTGAGGGAGCACGTCGCGCTATGGTGTAGAGTGGGCGGCCGTCCGGTCGATCTTCGCCGCGATCCGGCCATGATGGCCTACCTTGTACCCGAACAAGGTGGCGGTTCGAGGGTAGGGAGGCGGCGGATGGCGATGGCGCCCCCCGATAGGCTTCGAGGGAGATGCGATGATGGCCGGTACGGGGTACGGGAGCGGGCGAACGGCGTTCCTTCCCAATGAGCTCTACGGTGGTGGAGTGGTTGCTTTGCAGTGTTCGGGCGTGCGCTCGCGGAGTCGGGCGTGCGCCCGCGCGCGTGGGTACGGCGGCCGCGCGCGTTACGGTGGCCGGGATGGCCGCCCACCGGCCTAGCGCCCTTCACCTAACCCGCGGGGTCACGGGAAAGTGGGATCGAGGGTGCGCCGGCCCCCTTTCGAGGGTCGGGCGCGTTAGTCGTACGGTAGCGTGCGCGCGGTGTTATGGGACCGACACCCCGCCGTACCGCACGGTCCACCCCACGGTGGCGGGGATGGGCTCCTCCCCGGGGAGTTGGTGCGGCGGCACGGGCGTGAGCCCCGGGCGCATGATGGCGCCGTCCCGCGGCGTCGGGCGTTAAATGCCCAAGTACGGGGCCGGCGCACGCGTGCGGGCGCCCGTGAGCGTGGCGGGCCCCGGCCGAGGGTGGAGCGAACCCTCGAGCGAGGCGAGGCCTGCTCGAGGGGGAGCGGGCCCTCGAGCGGGGCGGGACCGCTCGAGGGAAGGGGTCGCCCCTCGAACGGGGCGGAACCTGTTCGAGGAGGGGGTTGCCCCTCGAGCGGGGCGGAGCCCGTTCGAGGAGGAGCGTACCCTCGGGCGAGGCGGGGCCTCGCTCGAGGGGTCTCGCGGTCGGGCTATCTTGGCGGGGCCTCCGAAGTCTGCCTGCGTGGGCCACGTCCCGCATGGTTAGTTCCCCGCATGGTTAGGCCCGAGTTCATTTGATGCGGGAATTTAAGTGAGGGTTCCCCCCATCGTTTGAGGGGACCCCTAGGGCGGTCCCCGACAAAAGCAATTGTGCAAAATGATTTAACCATTGGTCTGATAATAGAATGACTCACTTTCAGTTGAGAATATCAATCAGTAGTCAAATTGTTTAAAAATTCATAGACCTTACTACTGTCCACCTTACCAGTGCAGTTTCATATAGCACATTCAGAACCTGCACAAGAAGACTTCATCTAAGCATCTTTGCTCAATTGATGTAACTCAGTGTGGATGCCGCACACATATCCCTTGTGTAACCAAAGGGCGTGCCTAAGCATCTTTCGCAGTGTAAATTGTTTTGTTGTATATGAATCATTACAATTTCTCAGATCATGCATTATGTTGGGAGTCTGAGACTAGGATTATGTGCAGGTGAATAACTATGGCCACAAAGAAATACATTCAAATATGAGTTCCAAATTTAGAGGCAATTCACAGTCCAATACAATTTCACTTCTGAAAATTGTTGATTAATTTGGTGGTAAGAGAATCACGCATAAAAGTTTTTTAGGAATCAGGCATGCATACAACAGAACCCTGTAGAAGAACTCTACTTAGCATTTCCAAAAAACCAATACAAAATTTACCACAGTTTTATAATCCTAATATTTCTGCTAGCTGATAAGGAACGATCTGAAAAATAGTGTGGCTTAACTTACCTATTGTAGAGCAGTACCATGTCCATCATTCTCCAAGCAGATCTGTTACAAAATGAATGATACAGTAAAATAACAAATTATATAGGAGCTTGAAATGATAGAATCCAAATGGGTCAGTTAAAAAACATATGCTCAATATTTCATGAAGAAAAATTTAATCATAATTCTACCTAACGAGTTGGATTCCCAAACTTTTGCCAAATGTGATCGATCAAATCTGATTGTAGTTGCTTGTGAATTGCACAATCACGAATCTCGGCATATCTCAGTACAACCTCCGCCATCACTGGATCATGTGCATGAGCGACTGTAGGTTGCTGAACAGAAGACGTGGTTGCTTCCTCGTTCAAGTCAAACAAATCATCTTCTATACCCCTCTCATCCTCAATTACCATGTTGTGAAGTATTATACAAGCTAACATGATATTCTGAAGGTCGCCTTGTTCATACAAACGTGCCGGACGACGCAAAATGTGAAAACGGGATTGTAAGATCCCAAATGCACATTCAACATATTTTCTTGCCCCCTCTTGATGTTCTGCAAATAACTTGTGCTCAGCTGTCTGTGGTTTTTGTATGGACTTGACAAAAAAAGCACACTCTGGGTATATCCCATCGGTAAGGTAATAAGGTGGAGTATATCGCCTTCCATTCACAAAAAACTCCACCTCGGGAGCTTCTCCTCTTAACTGATTGACAAACAAATCAGACTGATTCAACACATTGATGTCATTGTTGGCTCCAGCCACTCCAAAAAACGCATGCCATATCCAGCGATCATGTGAAGCAACTGCCTCTAGAATGATGGTTGGTACACGATGATCACCACGAGTATATTGTCCCTTCCAGCCATAGGGACATTTTTCCCAAGGCCAATGCATACAGTCAAGGCTCCCTGCCATGCCGGGAAAACCACGACGCTCACCGATCTTTAACAATCATTCTAAATCTTCGACTGTTGGGCGTTTCAAGTACTCTTCACTGTATACTTCAATCACAACCTCAACAAACTTTTTCAAGCATTCCACACTAGTACTTTCTCCCATTTTCAGGTACTCATCATGCAGATCTGCAGAGCTTCCATAAGCTAATTGATGGATCGCTACTGTGCACTTATGGATTGGTGAGAATCCGGGACGATTCAAAGCATCTAACCTTGTTGTGAAATACTCAGACCATCCACTCAAGCCCTCAACAATCTTCAGAAAGAGGGGTTTCTTCATCCTAAATCTTCTACGAAACTATATCTCATTGTAGACTAGATTAGGATAGAAGTAGTCGTCCATTAGTTGTTGGTTGGCTTGTTCACGAGGCCTATCCACAAAGCGCCTAGGACCACACCGAGATCTTTCACCTTGCATGTCAGCAACAATAGACTGCATTCCAGCAACTAGTTGATCACCAAAATCATCAAGAATTTATTGCTCTTGAAGGAAGTCATCCATGGAGTACAAATCAGTATGATCGATGCTGCCATCTCCATCCATGGCAGCAAAGGATCTCAGCAGAATTGTGGGTAGTAGAGGGCAGTGGTAGAAGATGAGAAAGGAAAGGAGTAGTAGAAAAGAGCGCATGAAAGGGATAACAGCCGTGGCTATCCTATATATAGTCACAAATGTCGTTGCTCTATGTATTCAAACATAATGTGACTGTATGTATTCAGATTTGCATTTAGACTTAATGTGGCTACATGTATTCAGATTTGCATTCATACTTAATGTGGCTGCATGAATTCAGATAACACTAGTCATAGGAATTAATAAAGCACTGGTCAAAGGAATTAAAATAGCACTGCTGAATTAAAATACCACTAGTCATAGGAATTTAAATAGCACTCGTCAAAGGAATTAAAATAGCACTGGTGAATTAAAATACCACTAGTCATAAGAATTAAAATACCTTAGGGAAATTGCTGCCATGGTCACATTTCTTTGCACACACTTGCTACTGCATAATCATTTCCAAAAAATTATAGATTATCAGATAGCAGTTCCAATCAACTAAATGAGCAATTGAAAATGTTTGGTAGTGAATACCTTCGGAAATAAAGCAAGTGTCAAGCTCTCTAGTGCCATGTTTCTCTGAACTAAAGCTTCTGCACTTAGGTGAGGACCATGTGTGGTTCGAGGACCAGTGGATGGTCGCTTCCTTGTGTGATGAGTGATTGACAACGCTGTGTGGACTGATTCTTGGCTAAGTATTGCAGGTGCAGGTTGAGGCTTGACTAGTGTTGGTGCAGGTGAAGAACAAGCGCGAAAGGTCGTCGCCGGTGAGGCCTCCAGGTGTGGAGAAGACAAGTAGGCTTCATTCAAGGGACCCGGTGGCTAGCGGGGTCAAGTGCAGGGCCGCATGGTAGCATGAACAGCAAGATGAAGTCATGGAGGGTTTCTTGGTAGAGCCTCAAAACCAAGGTCCAGCCGAGACTACGTGGGAGCCGAGTCATGAGTGGCGATTGGCGGAGGCTACACCGAGTTCGCGGGGTTTCCAGTGGTTCACCAGAAAACCACTAGGTTCCTTGGTTGATCCACAAAGCCAAGACCGAAGAACCGAAGACGGTGCTACAACAGCTCCAGACCGGTCTGACCGGTGAGGAGCACCGATCTGACCGGTGTGCGACGACGCAGTCCGAAATCTTCGAAGTGGAGGACACGCGTCGGGATCACATGGCTTGCGTCGAGGCTACGCACAGTGCGGTCGCCAGGCATCCGTCCGATGGAGAAAATCTGAGGACTTCCAAAAACTCCCTTGAGGGTATTGTATCCCTAGTTATTAAGTAAGGGTATTATAGACTTTCGGTTGCCTCCATATAACCCATGAGGTGAGAGGATGGCAGCCATCCCTTGGAACCCTTGTTCATTTGCTTTCCTATTTTCCCTTCCTATTTTCTTAGAATTTCCATAGGACTAGCTTGAGAGCTTCATGGTGAGATTTTGTGAGAGGGTTGGATGATCGGGCGGCAACCTAGACCTTGTATGAACCTCCTTGGTATGTATAGATGATTCGACGTGGTTCCTTAAGGCTTTGTTGTGTTGTTCCGGGTTGTTCTTGGTGGTGATTTTCGGAGCTCTCTCTTGGTATTTTTCTCGGTGTGTTTTTGGGATCTTGCTCTTGGTGATTTGATGGGGGAAATTCGTGTGAACCCTTCGTTGTTCTTTTGCCTTTGATTCCCCTCCAAAATCCGTGAGTTAAGGGGCTCGATTTTGGGGTTTTCAGTGTTCTAGGGTTAGAGGAGTTCTTGGCGGGATTTCTTCGATTCCTCTTGATTTGGCAAGTTTTGGTGGACAAAATATTGGCTATGGACTCCTGATGAGGTGTTCCTACTATCCCCAAAGTCTTGTTCAAGTCCGTGGAGCGATTCGGGAGATCGAAGTTTGGATTAGGAGGAGTTGACCCGCGGGTGGTGTTCATCCCGAGCTGCCCAGGTTACACTAGTCTGACCGGTGCTCTTGACCAGTCTGACCGGTGCGAGCCAGTTGTGGGATTTTCCTCAGGTGATCTGCTGGACTCGTGTCTTTTTGGGCTGTGGTGTTGCTGGTCAGTTCTTGGTCTGTTTGGAGTTGTCTTGGTAGGTTTTGTGTAGGTTTTTCCTTCTGTGCAGGTTGTGTTTTGGGGGTGTTTTTGTTCCAGGGCCTAGAGAAGTCACTGAGGCTCTCTGGAACGCTTGTTGTGCGGCTGCTGTAGCCACCGGTCTGACCGGCGCTTTTCACCGGTATGACTGGTGTCACCGGTCTGACCGGTGCAAGCCATCGGCCTGACCGGTGCAGCACAGGCAGCAAGCCGTTGAAGTTTCCGCTGTGCGTGTTGGTGTGTTTTGGCTCAGAGGGTTGTTTGTTGGTTCCTAGGTCCAGTAGCACTCTAGTGGCTGCGTGGGCTTGGCCGAATTAGGTAGTGAGTCGGAGACGTGTGTTGGAAGCCGTGTTCATCTTGTTGGAGTTCTCATCTCCTTCGAGAAGAATTTTTATCGGCTCCCATTCACTCCCCCTCTCTGGTTCGCCATATCGGTCCTTCAAGTGGTATCAGAGCTGGTTCAGGTCTCTATTGACTCTAACTAGTCTAAGATCCAGGGATGGCGTACCAGGAACGGGGTTCGGGTCCTCCACACTTCGATGGCAAGAACTACCAGATGTGGAGTAAGCGGATGGCGGCGTTCCTTCGTGGAAAGGGTCAGATCCTTTGGGATGTCATGGTGGACACAGGCTATGTCCAGCCGATGAACTTCCTTGCTCCAGGATCGAAGACATGTTCGATGCCAACAACAAGGCGGTCGACTACTTGTTTCATGCTTTGTGTTAGCCTGAATTCGATCGGGTGCACACCGAGCACTTGGCTTGTAGAATCTGCTCGGTGTTGAAGGAAGCTCATGTTGGGAATGCCTAGGTTTAGGCTCGGATGTATGCGACTTACCGGAGAGAGTATGAGAACTTCACTCATCTCCCCGGCGAGTCCGTCGATGCCTTGTTTCAGAGGTTCATGGTGGTGGTGAACAACATGAGGGCCAATGTGGACGTGCTCCCGTACGATGATCATGACAGAGCCGTCAAGATCTTACACTCTTTGGATCGTACGGTTTGGGGCGGAAAGTTCGAGGCCATTGTGCAGTCGGAGAAGTATGACACTCTGACGGTGAACGAGCTGTTCTCGAAGCTCAAGTTAGCTGAGGTGGATTGGGGCATGACAGCCAAGCTCGAGGGCCCGACTGACTCTCATAGTCTTGCCCTCGTCGGTGGTTTGAAAGGAAAGGCTAACACTGACCCATCCACCAGGATGTTCTCTTTGTCCTCTTTGATCTCTATGCTAGATGAGGAGTTCAACGTGCTTGGAGAGGACGAGCTGGCGTTGCTGATGAGGAGGTTCGAGAGGCTGCACGAGAACCGAATGAACATGAGGACATGCTTCTAGTGCGGCAAGCCAGGACACTTTGTCGCCGACTGCCCGGACAAGGTCGAGAACAAGGATGGCTACAGGCACAAGTCAAGAACGGATGGCAAGTACCGGTCGAGGCGCGACCACAAGATCAAGCACAAGAACAAGCACAAGGACGAGCGACGATGAAGGAAGAAGGAGAGCCGAGGCAAGGCCCGAGCGATGGTTGAAGCGAGCGACGTCGACTCTAGTTCCGCGTACTCCACCTCGAGCTCAAGCAGCAGTGAAGATGAAGGTGATCGTCGCAAGAGTAGAAAGTCGTCCAAGAACCTGAGCGGGCTGAGCTGCTTTGCGAGAGACGACTTCTGCACCATGGCGCTGAGCTCCGGTAGCAAGAAGAGAATACAGAGCGACTCAGACTTTGATTCTGACAACGAGGTCGTGATGAACTCCCCTTCTTGTGTCTGGAGAATGAACGGCTTGGCTTGTTGCTTGATAATCGTGATGACATGTTAGAGAGGCTAAGAAAATGAGGAAAGAGCTTAGGGCTTCACTCGAGGATGCTAGGACTAGAGTGGCTGAGCTAGAAACACAGAATTTGGATGCTAAGCTGGAAATTGATTCTCTGAAAGCCTCACCTGTTGTTTCTGATGATGTTGAATGTGCTGATTGCTCTATTTTCCTTACTGATCTTGCCTTTTTTAAGGAAAAGCATGCCTCAAGTGTGAGGAACTAGATGTGCTTAGGGTTGAAATGGCTGAGCTTAAGTCTAGATCTGCTTTGCTAGGTGCTTGCACTTCTTGCCCTGTCTTTCATGCTAAAATTGATGAGATGCATGCTTACACTGTTTCTCTTGAGGCAAAGTTGAAAGAACCAATTCCTACATCTTCCTCTACCTGTGAATTGCATGCTTTGAAGAATTTGGAACTTGCACATTATGTTGATCGTTTGTAGGATGAGAATGATGAGTTGAGAACGTTGATGGGATGGTTGTCTGTTCATGAGCCTCAGCTGAGGATAATGATCGAGACATTCAAGAGGGTGGATGGTGAGGGACTTGAAACAATGTTGGTGAGGGAAGTGGAGAGAATATCCCAGAGCCACCAACAATCCACCACAAAAATGATTTCCATCCTAAACCTAACCATCTTAGGAACCGACTAGACACAACCCCAGCTCCACCCGTGTTTTCCCCACAAACAAATGATTTCCAAAAGCCTATCAAGTTTGTGAGCACTTCCGGGAAAGTGTTCATTGGGAAGGAAAGTGAGAAGGTTAGTGAGGAGAAACCAGTGGAGAAGCCGAGTGGAGAGAAACTAAGTGAGCAACCAAAACCCAAGCCTAAACCTAAGGTTGTAAGGTTCCATTGTGGCTATTGCGGGAGAGATGGCCATAATGATGAGTTTTGCTTCAAGAGGAAGCGAGAGGAGAGAATGGCGAAAGAGGTGGGCTAACAAGGACAAGTACCACCCTTCCGATGGTGTACTTGAGCCTCGTGTGCAGATGCCCAAGGCCAAGGCGAGTGTGAGGACAGTTCGGGCTTGGGGAGAGCGAAAGGCTGTTGGAGGTGCTGCTGGCCGGGCTACACCGGTCAGACCAGTGAGGGGCACCGGTCAGACTGGTGCAGGCCTGGATAGGCAGCAGTTCAGGTTTCGTACTCGTACAGGTGCGAGGTTTGGTTCTGGAGGTCATGGTTCTGGTGGTTGGGCTGGAGAGTTTGCACGAGGTCAGTTTGCTAGGAGTTCTCCCCCTCGTGTTCTATACGGGGATGGGAGGAGTCGTAGCTTTGAGATGGAGAGGAGGGACGGTCCACGGTACTCCTTTCGTGGTTTTGGTCCTCCTCCAGGTAGAGAGGGTTGGTTCCCTCATAGTGGTTACCGTCTTGGTGTTCGTGGAGGTAGCTTTGGTAGGAAAGATGGTTTGGTTTGTGCTAACCCCACTTTCGAGCAAATGGCTCGGCACTGGTTTTACTCTTTTGGTACTAACCCCAGTGCTGAGTCGTTTGTTCGCTCACGTGCTCGTTTTTGAATTTCAGGTGGGAGACTTGAAGAACATTTGGTTGATTGACTCCGGTTGCTCGAGGCATATGACCGGAGACAAGGGGTGGTTCTCAAGTCTCGTCCCGGTGGTGACGAAGAGGTACATCACTTTTTGGGACAATTGGCATGGGCGTGTGCTTTCAGAAGGTGAGATTAAGGTGAGTGACAAGATCACTCTCAGGCGTGTTGCTCTTGTTCAAACGCCTGGATACAATTTGCTTTCTGTGTCCCAACTGTTGGATGAGGGTTTTGAGGTGTTGTTTCGGCCTGGTGGTTCTCGGATTTTGGACTCTCGAGGGGACCTTGTTTGTATGGTTGTTCCCGAGGGTTAGGTGTTTCGAGCTGATTTTTTTCAGTCTTCTAGTGTTGAGCGTTGTTTCTTGGCTGGTTCTTTGAGTGAGTTGTGGAAGTGGCATAAAAAGTTGGGTCACTTGAGCTTTGACCTTTTGTCTCGCTTGAGTAAACTCAATTTGGTCCGAGGATTGCCACGGTTGAGGCTTGAGAAAGAGTTGGTTTGTGCGCCGTGTAGGCATGGCAAGATGGTAGCCTCTTCTCACCCGCCTCTCACCGATGTGATGACTGAGCGTCCATGCGAGCTGCTCCATGTGGATCTTGTTGGCCTAGCTCGTGTACGATCTGCGGGTGGGAAGTGGTATGTCGTTGTTGTGGTGGACGACTATTCTCGGTATGCGTGGGTGTTCTTTCTCGAGGATAAGGGGGAGACGTTTGGTTTTGTTCGAGATCTTGTATTGATGTTGAGGAACGAGAGGCACGGAGATGCCATACGAGCAATCCGCAGTGATAATGGCTCAGAATTCAGAAACTCTCATTTTAAAACCTTTTGCCATGACTCGGTTCTTGAACACCAGTTTTCGAGTCCGTATACGCCTCCCCAGAATGGTGTTGTGGAAAGGAAAAATAGGACCTTGTGTGAGATAGCTCGGACGATGCTTGATGAGCATAGGACTCCGAGAAGGTTCTGGGCTGAGGCGGTGAAAACCGCGTGCTATGTGTCGAACAGGATCTACCTCAGAGTGCATAAGAAGAAAACCTACTACGAATTGATGCACGGTCGCACACCCAAGGTGAGTCACTTCCATGTCTTTGGTTGCAAGTGCTTTATTCTGAAGAAAGGAAAGAAGTTGGATAAGTTTGAGGCTAGGTCGGTCGATGGTATTTTCTTTGGTTATGCATCTCATTCTAGAGCATATCGTGTGCTCAATCTTGAAACTAACCAAATTGTGGAGACTTGCGAGGTAACTTTCGACGAGACACAACCACGTAGTTAGCTTGTCTTTGAGTGTGCAGGTGATGATGAGCTTGGCGAGGAGATCTTTCAGGAGGAGGAGCATGAACTTGGAGATGATGAAGATGGCGGTGTGGTGCCCCCGGCTGAACATGTACCTACTACTTCGACTACAGTGGTGGAAGGCCCCTCTCCTACACCTACGACGACGAACCAAGATCGAGGAGAAGCTATAGTTGAGGGGGAGGTAGCATCAAGGCGAGAACCTCCCCGGCGAGTACAAGTGGATCACCCAGCTTCATGGATCATCGGCGACATGAATGAACGTACTACACGGTCAAGGGTTCGGAACAGTTCTCATTTCGCCCATGCTGCATTCATTGCCACCTTTGAGCCCAAAGACATTGGACACACACTATCTGATCATAATTGGGTTAAATCGATGCATGCGGAGTTGGAGAACTTTGAGAGGAAATAGGTTTGAGAATTGGTTGACCCTCCCCCTGGGTGTAAACCGATTGGTACAAAGTGGGTGTGGAAGAATAAAGAGGGAGAAAAAGGTGAAGTGGTGAGGAACAAGTCAAGGATTGTTGCTCAGGGGTTCAGTCAGAAGGAGGGGATTGACTACGAGGAGACCTTTGCTCCCGTAGCCCGTTTGGAGGCGATTAGGATTCTTCTATCCTTTTCCGTGGCTAAAGGGTTCAAGTTGCACCAAATGGATGTGAAGAGTGCTTTTCTGAATGGTGTGTTGGAGGAAGAAGTGTATGTGAGGCAACCACCTGGGTTTGAGAGTGAGAAGTACCCCACCGGGTGTACAAGTTGAGGAAGGCGCTTTATGGATTGAAGCAGGAGCCTAGAGCTTGGTATGGTAGGTTGAGGGGGTTCTTGTTTGAGAGAGGTTTTGAGATGGGGAAGGTTGATCAGACCTTGTTTCTACTTAGGCAGGGCAGAGATATCCTGATTGTGCAGGTGTACGTGGATGATATTGTCTTTGGTGGCTCATCTAACTCTCTTGTTGCAAGGTTTGCAGAGGATATGAGCAGGAAATTTGAGATGAGCATGATGGATGAGTTGCAGTTCTTCCTCGGGCTACAAATCAAGCAATCAAAGGAAGAAACATTTGTGCACCAAGCTAAGTACACCAAGGACATTGTGCGGAAGTTCAAGATGGAGGACTCCAAGGTTGTGACGACGCCGATGAGTACGACTATAGCTCTTGATGCAGATGAGGAAGGTGAACACGTGGACCAGAAGGAGTACCGAAGCATGATCGGGTCACTCCTCTACTTGACGACGACGAGGCCGGACATCCAGTTCTCGGTATGTCTGTGCGCTCGTTTTCAAGCATCGCTGAGGACTTCGCATCGACAAGCGGTGAAGCGAATTTTCAGGTACTTGCGTCACACTCCCGACTTCAGCCTTTGGTACTCCGCATCCTCTTCTTTGGCTCTTCATGGTTTTTCGGATGCGGATTTTGCCAGGTGTCGGTTGGATAGGAAGTCCACTTCTGGGACTTGCCAGTTTTTGAGATCTTCTTTGGTGTCTTGGTCTTCCCGCAAACAGTCGAGTGTTGCTCAATCCACTACCGAGGCAGAGTACATTGCCGCTGCTAGTTGTTGCTCTCAGCTCCTTTGGATCACATACACCATGAGTGACTTTGGTGAGGAGTATACCCATGTCCCACTTCAATGTGATAGCACCAGTGCCATAACCGTTGCAAAGAACCCAGTGCTTCATTCCAAAACCAAGCACATAGAAGTGAGATATCATTTTCTGAGAGACAACATAGAGAAAGGAAAGATAGCCTTGGTCCATGTACCCACACATGACCAACTAGCCGATATTTTCACCAAACTCCTAGATCAAGCAACTTTCACTCGTTTGCGGGGGAGCTTGGTGTGTGTTTGATTTCTTGAGTTGGGTGTGTGGGAGCTCCTTTGTAGCATATGTATAGTTTCCTTTGTGTATTTCTTGCATTTGGCATGGAATATGTAACATGATGTATAGGCATCCTTGTATCTTAGATTGCATGCATTTTGTATCATATGCATTGAATAGGAAAAGCTTCTCCTATATACATTGTTCACCATGGAATGCTATTTATGTCTTTGTGAGCTTGTTTGGTATGCTATGGTTAGTTTGACTTAGCTCTCGATGATCTTGATTTATAATCCATGATTGATGGGTATATTTTTGAAAATTGTCACATGTATGCTCTCTCATGTGTTAATGCCTTTATATGATCTTGACATATTTTAGTGTCTTGGTTATGCTTAATTTGTGGTTAGATAGCTCATTTATTGATCATATGGGGCCAAAGGCTCATTTGCCATCATGAATGTTTAGCCCTCTTGCTTTATCTTGTGGAGGGGCATAGGTTCCTTCTTGTTGCAAAGACATTTCATGTACCAAATTTGAATCTGAAAATGAAATGTAAAATGCTTGGAAAATGTGCTCCCATGTCATATGTGCTAAATTTAATTTGCTTTGGGTGCTAAATCGTTGCATGATGTCTACCAATGAGAAGTCTCATATATAGAAGTAGACACGTGGCTCGGTGGCTTTGACATGACATGAGGTGCTTGTGGGTGTTTGTGATGGTTGTCCTAGCATGAAGTTTTTGTGGCTTTGCCATTTTGACATGTTTTGATCATGTTTAGGACTTTGCTCATGAGAGGTGAATTTTTCGCAAAATTACCCAAATCCATCTTAGCTTCGTCCAATGGTTGTGAAACTTGGTGATCTTGTAGTTGATGTCAATACGAAGCTATAGAGTATCTAACTTGCTCATTTGGACATGTGTAGCATCCTATGTTGAATTTTGTCTATTTGAGAAACTCTAGGTTGAAAGTTTTGCATGTTTGGCTTGATTCATACATTGCCAACAAGGGGGAGAAGTTTGAGCTTGAAATGGCTTGCTAGATGCATTTAGAAGGTTTTTAGGTGGTTACGAGCCATTTCTGGGTTCTAGTGTGCACCGGTCTGACCGGACGAGGTCACCGGTCTGATCGGTCAGAGTGCTGGTCCTAATCACATGTTGCACACCGGTCTGACTAGTGGTGTTGACCGGTCTGACCGGTGAGAGCGGAGTTGTTGCAGCTGCCTATTTTCAAGTGGTGTTTTGCATGCTTTCGTCTAGTGGGAGTTGTATGTGTTTAGGGGGAGCTCTTTGTGGTTTTTCGAGCTTTGGTTTGGCGGTTTGCGCTCTTTTCTTGAGCATAGTTTTGTCTCGGATGTGTCTAGCCGTTTCCCTTGCCTAAGGGGTCCGAGACTTGTCTTCTTCAAGTGATCTTGCTCTTTGCCTTTGTTTGGCTTTCGATCGCTTGTTGGAGTTTCTTTTTATTCGTTTCTTTCCTTTTTTTTTCTCTTGTGTTACTTTATGTGGGTGTTGTCAATGCACTCATCAAGGTGGAGATTGAGGACCATGTGTGGTTCGAGGACCGGTGGATGGTCGCTTCCTTGTGTGATGAGTTATTGGCAACGTTGTGTGGACTGATTCTTGGCTAAGTATTGCAGGTGCAGGTTGCGGCTTGACTGGTGTTGGTGCATGTGAAGAACAAGCGCGAAAGGTCGTCGCCGGTGAAGCCTCCAGGTGTGGAGAAGAGAAGTAGGCTTCGTTCGAGGGACTCGGTGGCCAGCGGGGTCAAGTGCGGGCCACATGGTAGGATGAACAGCAAGATGAAGTCATGGACGGTTTCTTGGTAGAGCCTCAAAACCAAGGTCGAGCCGGGACTACGTGGGAGCTGAGTCATGAGTGGCGATTAGCGGAGGCTACACCGAGTTCGCGGGGTTTCCAGTGGTTCACCAGAAAACCACTGGGTTCCTTGGTTGATCCACAAAGCCAAGACCAAAGAACCGAAGACGGTCTTGCGGGGAGCTCTAGACCGGTCGACCGGTGAGTCGACCCGGTCGACCGGTGGGTACCCCGGTCGGCGGTGAGGAGCACCAGTCTGACCGGTGTGCGACGACGCAGTCCGGAATCTTCGAAGCGGTGGACACGCGTCGGGATCACATGGCTTGCATCGAGGCTAAGCAGGGTGCGGTCGCCGGCCATCCGTCCGATGGAGAAAATCTGAAGACTTCCAAAACCGCCCTTGAGGGGCTTGTATCCCTAGTTATTAAGTAAGGGTATTTTAGACTTTCGGTTGCCTCCATATAACCCATGAGGTCAGAGGATGGCAGCCATCCCTCTGAACCCTAGTTCATTTGCTTTCCTATTTTCCCTTCCTATTTTCTTAGGATTTTCGTAGGACTAGCTTGAGAGCTTCATGGTGAGATCATGTGAGAGGGTTGGATGATCGGGCGGCAAGCTAGACCTTGTATGAACCTCCTTGGTATGTATAGATGATTCGGCGTGGTTCCTCAAGGCTTTGCTGTGTTGTTCCGGGTTGTTTTTGGTGGTGATTTTCGGAGCCCTCTCTTGTTGTTTTTCTCGGTGTGTTTTTGGGACCTTGATCTTGGGGATTTGATGGGGGAAATTCGTGTGAACCCTTCGTGGTTCTTTTGCCTTTGATTACCCTCCCAAATCCGTGAGTTAAGGGGCTCGATTTTGGGGTTTTCGGTGTGCTAGGGTTAGAGCAGTTCTTGGCGGGATTTCTTCTATTCCTCTTGATTTGGCAAGTTTTGGTGGACAAAATCTTGGCTATGGACTCCTCATGAGGTGTTCCTACTATCCCCAAAGTCTTGTTCAAGTCCGTGGAGCGATTCGGGAGATCGAAGTTTGGATTAGGAGGAGTTGACCCCCGGGTGTTGTTCATCCCGAGCTGCACAGGTTACACCGGTCTGACCGGTGCTCTTGACCGGTCTGACTGGTGCGTGCCACTTGTGGGATTTGCCTTGGGTGATCTGCTGGACTCGTGTGTTTTTGGGCCGTGGTGTTGCTGGTCAGTTCTTGGTCTGTTTGGAGTTGTCTTGGTACGTTTTGTGTAGGTTTTTCCTTCTGTGCAGGTTGTGTTTTGGGAGTGTTTTTGTTCCAGGGCATAGAGAAGTCACTGGGGCTCTCTGGAACGCTTGTTGTGCGGCTGCTGTAACCACTGGCCCGACCGACGCTTTTCACCGGTCTGACCAGCGCAGGCCATCGGTCTGACCGGTGCAGCACAGGCAGCAAGCCGTGCAAGTTTCCGCTGTGCGTGTTGGTGTGTTTTGGCTCGAAGGGTTGTTTGTTGGTTCCTAGGTCCAGTAGCACTCCAGTGGCTGCGTGGGCTTGGCCAACTTAGGTAGTGAGTCGGAGACGTGCATTGGAAGCCGTGTTCGTCTTGTTGGAGTTCTCATCTCCTTTGAGAAGAACTTTTATCGGCTCCCATTCACTCCCCCCCCCCCTGTGGTTCGCCGTATCGGTAGTTCATTAGGTTATCAGTAGGTGCAAGCAAGAGTTGTGTGTAAGTTTCTAACATTTTGCACTTAGTTTGCTCACGGGCTGCTTTAGTTTGTTCATGGGCAGCTTCATGATTAATCCTAGCTGCTTCAATCTTTTTATCAGCCAAGCTTTGCTGAACTTCAGCCATCTTCTCTCTTTCTTCCCTATTCTTTGTACTTGTTTGAATGAACTTGTCAATTTTTTCATTAAAATCAGCCAAAGCATCAGAGGTCTTCCTTTTGCCATTAAGTTCTTTTTTTGCTTTCTTATGTCCCACAGGTCTCTTTTCCCCTTCTAATGCAAAATTCACTACTTGAGCTGGATTATCCTTTGCATTCTTTTCATTTTCCTTCTTCAATCTAGCAAGATATGTGGACCACTTCTGCTCATCACGTACTACCTTCCACATATGCAGCAGGTGGAAGGCCTTATTGTTATTTCGGCTAGACCACATCTCTAATGCCTTGTCAGTCAATTGGTCATCGCTCATCCCACTTTGCCACACTCTACCGGCATTTACCCAACTTACATGAAAATCAGATAATGGTTTCTTACAACGATCCCAACGTATTTTGAGTTGATTCTGGTTCCTCTTCCGGTTACTTTCTGTGGTCTTGTTGTATTCTTCTGTAACATCTGTCCAATAAGCATCTGCCTTCTTTCCATTTCCATCAACTGGATCCTTTGAATTATGCAACCAAGTATTGGCCTACAGAAACAACAAAACAAAAACATAATTAAAAAAGAGAATTGTTAATCTTCAAGTTTGCATTGAGATAGCATGGTTGGAACTTACCAATCGTATGTCATCAGGTACGGACCAATTCAAACGTTTGTGAGTTCTAGAATCATAAGGGATATTGTTTGTTTCATTTTCTTCTACATCTAAGTCATCCACCATATTATCAGTTTGTTGTGCTGGAGAGGGAGTTCTTGTAGCACTCATGTATTGCGGTGAAACCGAAGCTTGACTCATTCCAGCTCCAACAAAGTGAGAATTTTCAGTTCCATTTGGATGGTTAGTAAATGGTTTTGACTCCAGAAAATTTGAGAACCCACCTGGTGGGTATAAACTGCAACAATATGAAGCTCTAATTAATTACTTATGTTTCTTAAATTTTAGGTAGCAGATTCAAGTTTTTTATGGCAGAATATTGTTAAATTTTACATATTATCAGCTTTGAAATTGCTACTTGAATTTAATATAACAATATCATTTATCAGAGCAACACAAAAATTTGATACTAGAACGACATTGGCAGGATTCAACACACTGTAAATTTGCTACTTGAATTGATCATAACAGTGTCATAGTCAGCCATATGAGTCATATAAAAAATAGGTCTTTTACATAATTGATTTTTTATATGGGAAAAATGTAACTAGCCACCTCTAATAAAATGATGCACTTAAAGCCTGTCCGCCACCTCTAATAAAATAGGTCAGTTTTGATTGATGCATTTTGTAAATGTTTCTTTACACTCCATGAATTTGTGATTATTTCCCAATTGCCAAACATAATCTAGTAACAAAAGGTAAAAGTAGTCTGCATGGGCAAAGGAAGCTTCTACTGTACCCCATGCCCTGAGAAGACAATATATGATCCAACAAAATTACAGTGCTAAGAAAACTTGCCAAGGAAAAAATTACAGTATATGATCCAACAAAATTACAGTGCTAAGTACATAGGATGGGGTTCTACAGCTAAGAAAACTTGCTGCATTGTCCCATAGACAAGTTTGTTTTTCCCTATTATTTATGGTAAAATGGAACTCATAAGTACAATTTTTCAGGTGTTAGTATTGTTCTGAGCAGAGGATTTACAATTCTGTTTCTTAGTGTTTGTGGGATATACCTCACTCATTGATGGAAAAGAAACATCCAAAAGCAACTACGTAAGATGTATTAATCTATCATTAAACAGCCATATAGAATATACTCCCTTCTGTAATTTCTCTCCCAACCACCAGGACGTATACACCACACCCCTCTTGCATATTTTTACTAAACCAGATTTCCACACTATTGATATCAGATCAACACATTGTAAATTTGCTTCTATAATGACTTTGGCAGGATTCAACAAACTGTAAATTTGTTACTTGAACGACATAAACAGGATTCAGAGGTAGTTTACTTACCCTTCGCTAGGAGATGACACAGGCCAACTACACCCAACCGGAGAAGCACCAGGTCCAGGTTGAGGAGGAACAAAACCAACAGGGAGAGCACCAAGTCGAGGAGGAACAAAACCAAGGGGGAAGCACTAGGTCGAGGAGCAACAAAACCAAATGGGGAAACACCAGATTGAGGAGCAACACCAACATCCTGATTCGCACTGGTGGCTCCAACTTGAGTTCGGATTGCAGTCGATCCGGTGATTGGAGCATAGGTAGCAGGGGCGGATCGAGGTTGGGTCCTGCCTCGCTTATTCTTTATCAATGGATTCATCTGTGATCTGTCGGATGTGGAGAGGCTTGAGTCAGAAACGGATGGAGGAAGGAGATGGAATTGGAGGGGGAGGAGGCGATGCAGTGCCAGAGAGGAGGGGCGACAGCGTTTACCTGGTGTGCGCGACGACGACGGACGTTTCTGGTGGCAGCAGACGATTCCTCGCGGTCACGATGCAGACGGCGTGGGGACTGGCGACACGGGAGGGATTGAGCGGGAAGTGGAAGGGGAGGGGCGCACTGGGGGGGGGGGGGGGGGCAATCGGTGGCGGCGGGCCGGGGGAGCAGAGGATCCATGGCAATGACGATGCCCCTCCCCAACGCGCGTCTGTGTAGCATCTACGGTCTCAAAGCTAGCGAAGCCGTCACGTCCATATTAGAAATGGAGTCATAAGCTCATATATAGAGACATAAGCTCGCAAGGACATGACTCGGTAGCATGAAGCTCATATTGCTATATTCACTCTTTTAGAGATGTTATATCACATTGAGAGTGAAATAACATTATCTTAGAATGAAGTACAACACCAGAACGTGTCGCTAAGGGACTACATAAGGTAAGTTTGAAACAATGTTAGTCCCATAAACAAACCATAGGATGAGCTCCCCCTAAATTTGTGAATTTAGTGTTTGAATCACCAACCAAATGTATGCACATTGTTTACGACAACAAAAGGGAAGCTAAGCCTATAGCTTGCTCATGATGCAAAGAAATATATAAGAAAAATGCACCATGAAAGAATAAGTGTAGCTATCCTACACACTAATCAAACCATGTAGGTTGCTCATGGGTTAGCACATGACACAAGCAACCTACCATATGTAAACAACTAGGCAAAGCAACAAATGCAAACCTAGACAAGGCAATGGAGCTACAAAGATACATGAGATAGGTTATAGTTTCCATTACCTCAACCGGGGAACTTGAGCACATGTCCAACTAGTAAGCTTGGCTTCTAGGCTTGAAACTTCACATCTTCTTTGTGCCAAGCCTCCCAAGTCCCCGCTCCCAAGGCCTTCAAGTGGCCTTCGGAATCCAAACCATTTGAAGCCCCTTCATGTTGATGATGACTTCGTTGGGCACCCAAATGGGTTGGTTCCTACCCTACTCACTACGTGAAAACCTCAAATTGGTCACGCAACATTTGTAACGGGCCATTAACGCCTGTTACATCCACCCACATCTGTAACGATTGTTGTTTGGTGCCTGTTACCTATAAGTGCGCCAGGACGACCCCACGGTTGGCCTCCACAATACCCGTTACCAATGTGGACTTCTGGTAACGGGCTTCTTAAACGCCCGTTACAAGAATTCTTTGTAACACACGTTAAATAGAGCCCATTACACAAGTTAAACCTATTAGTAACGAACTAGTAAAGTCCGTTACTGATCAACACCCTATCAGTAACGGGCTGTTGAAGTCCATTACTGATCCTCCGTATTGGTAACATGCTATAAAGTCCGGTACCGATGCGCATTTGACGCCCGTTACTAGTTTGAGAGCCCAACAAAAGTCTGAGAGCACTCAACTGCCGTGTAGCGGGAGCGCGACATCAGTGAACAAATGAGACAGAGTCTTGTTAATCATCGTCTCCTTTGAGTCTGTCCTCATTGACAGGTCAACTTGATCCATCTCTCATTGCTTCCATTTCGATATAAAGGCACAATCAACATACATATCTTCTGAGACAAAACAGACTGTTGACGGTGAAATTTCGTCAACCTAGCCATGAATTTACCTTCGGTGTTGGCATAAGTTTTATATCTTATCCATTGGTACTAACCCCCGTGGCATAACAAGTTCATTCGTGCATGTCGGTTTTGGAGTTTAGTGTTTATGCAGGGTTTTAGCGTTGAAAGCAAGGCTTCCGGGACAAGTTCATCAAGCACCTCATGACAAGACCTTGAAGCCCGGTACAAGTCATGCAATGAAGCAAACACGACTCCAAGAAGCCTAGGGACCAAACCCGAGAAGATGACAAACTCCGAGGACCTAGCCAGAAAAGTGCCGAATCTTGCGAGACAAGGAGCTTCGTCCAAATTGGAGAGAAACTGACGACAAGGGCCCACAAGCAGAAGGGGGAAGGATCTAGAAGACTCGGGAACCAACACGGGGCGAAGGAGGCCACGAACTGGGCTGAAATGGGCCTAGGCTGGTCAGCCCAGGCCGGCCGGCCCAGCTCGTTTCGAGGCCCAGTCGCCCCCCTTTGACCTAGATGCCTCTCGGGCTATGTAACATCCCGGATTTTCCCGGAATGAACTTGACCGCGAAAATGTGAATTTCAAAAAAATTTGTTTGAATTTGAGTGCTTACCTAAAATATAAGGTTGCTCTCTTTGATCCTTCCCTGAACTCCTAGGTTTAATTTGAGCAAAATAATAAAATTTAGGAAATATAAAACGTTAGCGTGAGAACCTTGGAGTTTATTGAATTTCATTTGGATTTTCCTTGCTTGTGTTTCAAATTTGAATCTTCAATTCAAATTTGAATTGTGTTTAAATAAGGAGGAAGGTTAGAGGAAATGGGAAAAACCTCTTTATCAGTTTGGGCCCAAACCTTTTCGATGAAGTCTACCGGACCTCCCTAGCCAGCCAGCCTGCCAAGCCTTTCGGTCCACCACCGCCAGCCGGCACAGCTCCCACCTACCCAAAACGGCTCAGCCACTTACAGGTGGACCCCACGAGTCAGTCGGCGCCCTGTGGTCTTTTCTCCTTCCTCGTGACGTCGCCGCGATGGGGCAGGGGGGGCGACGCCAGCCGCGCCGCCCATGGCTGCCCGCCCCCACCGCGGCTGCGCCGCGGATGCGTGCCACGCCGCCCGAAATCGATCCCCCCCCCGCCGTCCGCCCGCACCTCAAACCCTAGCCGACCGCCCTTTTAAATCCCATCCCGGCCGCAGCTCCCTGTTCCGCCGCCGCACGGGTCTCCCTTTCAATTCCGGTCGCGGCCACCGCAGAAGAGAAGAGGGAGAGGGAAGGAGAAGGAAGGGAGGAAGAGGGCGCGGCGCCCGGGGAGGAGCCGAAGCCGCCCCCTTTCTTTGTCGGCACCGAGGTCCCGTCCGGGAGCCGCCGGGGCCGCGGCACTAGGGAGCCGCGCCGAGCCATGGACGTCGTCGCCGTCCGGAGCGGGAGGCTGCGCGGGTGCCGTGGAGGCCGGCAGTCGTTGCGCACGGACGCCGACGCCGGTGTGCCGGAGGACCCGGAGCGCCTCCGCCGCCATGGATGCCCTCAACGTCGACCACCACCTCGTTCGGTAGAATGCCCGAACAGTGGTTGGTGCTGCTTCCCCTACCTCGAGCCGAACCGCCGCCGTTCTGCTTCACCGTCCTCACCGCCGTTCACCACGGCGGCCCGGGACCCCTAGGTGAGCACGCTGTGTCGTTTTCCCTACTCTGTGTGTCGGCCGTCGTGCCGTGGAGGAGAAACGGGCCAAGCCCGAGAGTTTGAGAGGGACTTGTGGTTGCTTGCTTCGCGCCGCCGCGCGAGCGCCGTCGCTTGTGTGCCGACCATCGAGTCGAGCCTTACGCCCGCAGTGCCGCCGCCGTCGACCGCGCGCGCGCACCCCGCTTGACCACCTCCGTTTGCCCCGGTTGTCGTGCGCTTGCCGCGATAAGGCGTGGGGGCCGACCGTTCCCGCCGTGTCGAGAGCACCGTCCACCGTGCGCTCGCCGCACGTGCACAAGCCGAACCAAGACACCATCCTTCCTCTCGTTCGCCGCCACCGTGCGCACGCCGGCAAGATGCCGCCTTGGCCCATGCCCCCGGTCGGCACGCGCATGTCTTCAGCTAGGAAAGTCGAGGCCTCCCTTTTAGGATTTGTTCCTCAGCGTAAGCTCGAGCACGCACCCATGCTCGAGGGCAGGCGCGCCGACGACATTCTTAGCCGCCGCCGCCCTAGTACCCTCGTTGCCAGCGAGCCGTATCCCAGACCGGCAAGCTTGAGCCTTGAACCACCCTAGGGGAAGCCCTAGCCTTTCCTAAACCTAGTCGGGTCATCTGTTGACCTGCCACCGGAGCATCCCGCCGTATGCAAGCTTTGCCACTCCGTTGTCCATTGGGCGTTTTGTCGAGCACCTCCTGACCATGCCCCATAAACCCGGAGGGGTTTTCTTGCACTCGCGTGCATACATGCGCGGGAAGGCACAAAGGGTTTGACCTGTAGCTCGCCGTACTCATCTGATGAATCGCTGCCCCTCTTGTATCTCACTGTCGTGCGCTTGCCGGGCTATGGCACCATCGTGTGCTTACTCGCACCGTCGCCTAGCTCGTCGCCGAGGTCAAGCCGTTGGCTTGCGCACGCGCACACGCGTGGAGGCAAGCCTTCGCCTTTGGGGGCTCTATATCGCACCCGTGCACATCCTGGCGCGCTTATGCGCCGGTGCGAGCACGCCTGCAATCTGAATGCAGCACCGCCGCTCTGGTGTTTCACCGTCGTGTGAGCTGCGCCCAGAAAACCAACCAAGGCTTCACCTTTAACCATGCTGACCTCTGTCGAGAGCGTGCAAGGTTGAGTTGTCGCCTTTTTCCGTTCCGCCTGGAGCTCGCCGTCGAGGGTTTCCCTTCGGCATACACACGCGGGAGCCAACCAAACCGCCATTGGGCAAGCCGTATCCCGACCGTGCTCCTCCGTTCGCAAGATGGTGCCCCGCCGCGCTGAGCCGCCACCGTTTGGTCGTTGCTCGACACCGGGTGCGTCTGTTTGCAGCCGTGTGCCCGTGCACATACACGCGCATGCACTCCCTCGCTGGCAGACTACCACGCCGCCACGGGTACCCCAGCCGCAACGCAGCGGAGCTCGAGTCGCACCAAGTCGTTACCGCCGCGCCGTTGCTCGGAATTGGCCACCCCAACTTCGATGCGGACCTGCTCTGTTCCACCACCACCCGCCTCTCCTTGCCTCTACTCTCCTCCCTTTGTTTTTCCCCCGTTGCAAGATCCGAAGTGTGGCAGCCACCGCTTTGCTCCCTCTCTGGTTGGCAAGCAAACAACATACTTGCTGCCCTGATCTTGTGTCACAAGGACTAGCAGCTGGCTGCCTTCCTATCTTCTGCGATTCCTGCAAGAACCAGTAGTAGGAGCTGAAATCCAAGCAAAGCACCAGCAGTCCCTCTCTCTTTTCTCCATATCCCAAGTAACAAGCTAGCGATTCCTTTTTCTTCTTCCACTAAAGCAGCTCAACAGCCACCAATCCTGGAGGGTGCACCAGCAAGCCGCCACCACCCTTCTCTCTCCGTCTGGTCTCTGTTCATCGAGGTAGCAAGCTGTTTCTCTGCACTTCGATCCTTCCCTCTGTATATTCTTTTTCACCAGAAGCTCTCATCTTACTCGAGCAACCAATCCACACCGGCAGCTGCAGCCCCAATGCTTTCCCTCTTTGCCTCAGCTCTTCTTTGTTCCACGCGAGACGCAGAGCAATAGCCTGCAATTATTTTCTCCACCGAACTGCAGCCTCAATCTTCTTTCTTCCACCAGGAGCAGCAAGCCGAGCTTCCTGCTCTGTCCATCACCTCTTCCCTGTTCCCAAATCAACCGGTGTCCTCTTTTGCACCGTTCGGTACCGCCGCCGACCACCGAGTGCTCCCGTATGCACCTGTGGGTGGGAGTCGACAGGAATTCGCTACCACCCGTACCCAGGTGCTGCCACCAGAGGGCCGTTGGCCATGCTTGCGCCGCCAACGAGAAGCCCCATCTGTCGTGAACCAGTCCAACAGTGTGCAGCCATGGGACACATGCCCTTGTGGCATTTGATCGAGCGCTCTGCACGCAAAACCAAGGAACCTTTGCTATGCCCACAACCCACTCGGTGATTTGCCGAAACACCTAGTCAAGCTGGCCGTGCCATCACCTTTTTCCTCTACGAAGCCGGCCTTCGATGTTGCAACCGAGGCGTGATCCAGGTTGCACTTTGCTCTGCTTGCCACCGCAGCGCATGCGCTGACGCCCCTCTGAGAAACTGGTCTTCGCGCCAAGTTTCGAACTGCAGGTGCCGCAGCCTACAACGACGCGCGCCGCCGCTTGCTACGCGATCATGAATCG
Source organism: Cenchrus americanus (assembly GCA_947561735.1). Taxonomy (NCBI): domain Eukaryota; kingdom Viridiplantae; phylum Streptophyta; class Magnoliopsida; order Poales; family Poaceae; genus Cenchrus; species Cenchrus americanus. The sequence continues at coordinate 204,419,569 of OX387240.1, forward strand.
CGCTCGCACGTTGCATCGTCGATCTCTGTTCTCCATGACAAGGCCGAACCTCGACCAAGGACATGAAGTCTTTACCTTTACCTGTGCTCCCAGCCGGTGTGATCACACCCACCACCCGTAACCGCGTACCATCTGGCAAACCTTCGAGGCATATCCTATCTGTCTAGCAGCCTTGTTTCCCGCCATGCTTAATTGGTGACCTTTCCGTCCCAATTAGTGAGGTGGTGCTAATGCCGGAAGCGAGCAAAGCTGAGACCACTCGTGATTGGTTATGTGCCATGGGCGTATAGCTCTAGCGATCATCCTAGAAGTTCAGATCCATCACGAGGGCACGCTGGGACTACAAACCTGTAGTGCTTGTTCTCGGCCACAACCTATGCAAGTAGTAGCCGCTGCTTGTAAACCTATAAGACGTGTCAGTGCTAATCTAGCCTTAGCTCCTTATCTTTCTTGATTGTGTGTTGCTTGCTAGCAGCAACACTTGACCCGTTGTCTGCCGAGCCTCCTCTTAGTACCAAGTGCTGGTTCTCAATCTTTCAAGTCCCGGCCACACTTTTCGCCACGACCGTGCCACGTCTTCGTCGTGGACAATGCGTGCACTATCTAAACCCATCAGCCATATCCGGGTTAAGACCCTCCTCGCCACATCACTGCCATGTTCCAGCCCGAGCCGAGTTTCTCACCCACACAGCTTCTCTTCTAGCTGATCAATCATACACAGTCTCTAGTTTGACCAAAGGGGCCCACGAACTTACCGTTGGGTTCCACTAACATGTGAGGCCGCTAACTGCTCAACCTGATCTCATCCGGCACACGGGACCCACAGGGTGACTTGTGGGGTTCCGGTTGACCTTTGATCTTCCCTTTGACTTGGTCAACAAAGATCGTTGACTAGTCAACAAACCTTGCAGACTTACCCAAAACCCAGCGTATGGTTCTCTAACTTGCTGACTTGTGTTTTATGTGCTTCATCGCAATAAATTAAACGAGTAAAATATTTATTTATTTGAAAATCAATAATAAATTGTTTCTACCTTAGAAAAATATGAAATCAATTTCTGTATTCTTATAAAATCATGAAGCACCCGTTGGACTAGCGTTTGGAGTTTATTTGGTTCTTTATTGCTTCTCTTTGGAGTTATTTGCATCTAGAAACCGTGTTTATTTATATTTGCGGATCTAGGAATTCCCGGAGCCGAGGAGTCAGGCCAGAAGATCGAGTACAACTACGGAAACTCCGACGACTACTTGCACACAGGTGTTCACGCCCGACTGATTCCGAAATACCTATTAGGCATTGCTAAGTAGAATTGCTAGCGCTTTACTTTATATGCATGATGATGAACCTTGCACTGCCTTCTTTAATTATCCTGTCCTTGATTGTCCTACCACTTTATATGTTTAAATAAGCGTGTATATGCGCTGAGCTTCGTGATGCATGTGTTTGGGATGGGAATAGTGGTTCTTGGCGTGAGTGGGGAAAAACCGGCAGGAGAAGGCGTTTTGGGTACTTTGGCGGGGGTGAGCTCGAAACAACCGATCTGGGATCGGGGATAGGGATGCACTCCTCAGTGTATCCCTACTTTGACGGTTTTCGGAGCCTAGGTGTTGGGGTTTTACTTGCGGATGGAGGACATGAGCTTGCCCCGGTCTGAAAGCGAGTGGATCAACCTTGTCGATAGGACTTTCGTACACACCACCCCGCCGAGAGTGGGGTTAGGGCCGAGTTGAGCTCGGCAAGTGCGGAACCATACCTGCTTAGGAAGGATAGAGGGTATCTGTGGGGGAGCGGTGGAGGTGAGACCACCCTCTCAGTGCGTCTCCCGTGTGGCCACACGGGAGCATTTCACAGTTCCGGTGCGATTCCTTCTGAGGGGGGATTCGCTTTGAGGGACGGATGCAGGGTGGGACCGTAACTACCGAGAGTTCGCACGGTAGGGTGGGTTCAGTCGACTAGCTACCGGCTGGGTTCCATCCCGGGTTGGGTACAGGTGTACACGCTCTGCAGAGTTGTTCGATCTATACGTATAGCCGCGTCCTCGGTCATGGACAAACCTTGAAGACATGCTTGTTCCTCATGTTTTGGGATTTCTACCTCCCCCCGTAGTTGAGAGTGTGGTGAGCCGTGGTTGCAGTCGGTTAGAGGAGAGTGGCTCCCTCTACCTCGTTGATCCGATTGCAATCATTGAGGTGCGAGGAGAGGAAGTTCTCGCATCGACCCTAGATGGAGATAGGATGTGGAGACGGGGCCCTGGGGTACCAGGTGGTTCCGAGCTGTGGTTGAGAGTTTGGTTTGGGACTGATATGGAGATGTTTTCTAATTATGCTTTGCTGCTGCTGCATAGGAAACCTGAGCTTCTACCTTGTCACTTTTCTTGCCCTTTAGAGATAGGCCACTTAAAGCTGCATACAGTCGGTGACGTGAACCTATCCCGTTCCTTGGGGATAGTTTTGTGAGTGTGCAGGATTGGACTTGGCTTGAGAGTCCGGGTTCGGGGACTCCATGAAGGAAGGGTTGCGTTGCTTCGCTCAAGGATGCCTGTGGTGAAGACTGAAGATGAAGACTTGAAGCCCTAGCTACCGCTACGCAGGATTTCTACTTGTCGCTTAGCCCAAGGGGCTTGTACTAAATTCGTATACCGAGTTGTTTCGGCTGTAAATATTATGATTTGTACTCTGATTTCGTTGTATGGAAATGATATTATTCTGTAATGAGTTCTGTACGTGTTAGCTTACCGATCCAGGGACTATCACAATGGTACAGGGAGTCGGGCTTTCCTCACCGAAAACCCGGTTTGTTACAGGCTATTTATAGCCCCCTGACCGAGAGCCACAAATCAATCAATTCGTCATCCGCCGCCGAGGAGCAGAGAAGCTTGAGGGACACCATCTCGGAGATGAGGGTCGTGCTAGTTGTCTAGGGTCTCCCTAGCCGACGTGGGAACCTTGCATGGAAGACCACGTCGGAGCACCAGAGAAAGGATCAAGATCGAGGTAGGATCCCGATGGTGATCTTGTTCATGTAATCGTTCATGAAGTCTTTAAGTGAATCCGATTTCTAGCGATCAACTGCGTTCTCGATGATTTTGTTTTTGCTTCTTCCCCAATCTATACTTAAGATAGATTGCATAGGGTGCTCTTGTAGCCGCGGTGGCTAGAGGTGCATATCGGACCGAACAAGTGATTTCAACTTGTTCTCATCGAACTCGCCTTAGACTACCCGCATGAATAGGAGTGCGTTGTGACAGAACGGTGGCGCTGAAAGGCGGGTGTTTTCGGAATCGGACCGGAAACCACGTTTTAAAGATGCTTTTAATGAGATTAGCTTTTCTATCTTCATCTATCTTGTTTGGAGCTACAACATAAGCATGATCTAGACTCTCTAGATCGGTTATCTCTTGCTTTCTCTTGCTACCTCTTTAGTAGATTAGATTAGATGTGTTTACTTGATGATCTCTTAGATTAGATGCTATTTGGTTCTTCATAAGATAGCTTTCCTTGCTTTACTAGATTGAATCCTTGTGTTGCACATTGTTCCACGAATTCGATACCTTGGGTTCACCACTCGAGGGAAGAAGGGTGCCTTGACTACGACGGGGGATTTGTCTGCTTGCAAATACATATGAAATTTGATACGAATATACACTGTCAACAAGCCCCTTTTTCTGGCACCATTGCCAGGGAACAAGCAATCAAGATCCAATCTAGTATCACTTATTTTTTTCAGTTTTTCTTTTGATTTTCTTTTGCATCTCTTATGTTTGATCATCCTCAAAAGAAAAAAAATCAATCTAATCTAGCTTTTGATTAACCCTAATTTTTCTTGTTTTAGATTTTTGTTTTATTGCTAACCCTAACCGGAGATGGTTGGCTACCTCTCCAAGAAACCCAAATTTTCTTTTGTGGATGATCCAGGAAAACTTTACAGGCAAAGGAGACATGCAACACAAGCAAAAGGGTTGGAAACCCTAAATTCAAAAGCCAAAGTTGAAGGACCGTCGAAATCTCCAAGGGAATCACCACCTCCAAGTCCAAAGGAAGATTAACGTCAATCACCACCCATGGGAGAACAACCACAAACGGAGCGCAAGATCAAACTATGCACCCGGACGTTGTTGATCTACCTATCATAAACCTTCAAGAAGCCGGAAGGCTGTTCAAGATCAAGGTCTCAACTATCTGCATGACGATTGCGAGAGCTTTGGAGCGTTTCAATGAATACATACGAGCCGAATTCCTTGGATGGCATATCGGTTTACTTAAGAGGGGTATGGAGAAGATGGACATAGAGAGAGAAGCTCAAGACCTAAAGGCTGCCAAGGAAAGATCCACATGCGAGAAGTGTGAGGAGCACGACCATGTCCAAGGTAAACCCCGATTTAATGCAAGTTCGTCGATTCAAGATTTGGTTCCTCCTTGTACACAATTGAAGGACTTCATGGACGAGCAAGTTGAGATCAACGAGGACGCCGTCACTAAGTTCGAGGCTATGGAGAAAGTATTGGAGAATTTAGATGGCAAGGTGACGGAGGTCGGAAACTCTATATGTGAAGTGTTCATCATAATGAAGATGCTAGAGACGCAAGTGGGACAGCTTGTCGGGCACCCGATGGGTAGCAAAGGAGAACATCCGAGACAACCCCAAGGTCTCGAGACGGCAAAAGCTACTCGAACTCATTCGGGAGAGATGGAGGATCACACTAAGGAGACCATGAAGATCATGACCGAAGGACCGGAGTTTGAAATGCCGAGCCACTACATGAAGGAAGTTGTTGCATCCGTCAAGACCAAAGGACAAAGCCAGCCTGCGAGACCAAAAAAATGGCTAAGCCTAAGCATAAGCCCGTGCCCAAGATGGTGCGGAAGAGGGTACCCAAGATTGCAACGCCCGCAAAGAGCGTTGGTCCGAAGTAATCAAGTGAAGAAGTCTAGCCATGGACTATAAACGAAGCGCTAGGCGGGAGGCAACCCGTTTCGTCGAGTCAAGAATAAGCTACCGGGAAGACAACCCGCATCAATATTTTTTGAGTCTTTCAATTAAGTTAGTTTTGATATTTACTATGCAAGACATTAGACTAAGAATGGTTGAACAACATTAGAGACATAATTCTTGGTTGAATATTTTGCTTGAATCATAAACCCTTTACATGAACCATCCTATATGATTGTTTGCTTCTTTTCGAGAAACCACAACCAAATAAATTCAGAACCTATCTCAACCTTTCATCCTCTTCATGATGTTATGGTTGACTTGTTTTAAATGCTAAAAACACACGATTAGAGTCACGACTTGTATCTAGATGTTATTTAAATTTCAGCACGTGTTAGGACTCGCGTGAACCTAGAAACTTCATTTTTGATTGGTTTAAAAATACATATCCTTGGTTTCTCTAAGATTAGAATTTTTCTAAGCCTCATTTAATTTTATTTCATTCAAAATCTCTCTCATCTAACCAAAATTAGAACCTAAACCTATGCCCCCATGATCAAGCCGGGAAAAGTTTGCTCTCAACTAATGAAAGCAAACAATACCGATGAGACCAACATAAAAGTAGTCGGAAAATATTTTCGACTTACATTTGTTTTTAATGCTTTAAAAAACTCCTCTAAATTTATATTTAAACTCATTGATAGCTCTGAATTTATTTTTTTATTTTGAAATTAGAGGAGCGCTTAGCATTATAACATGCTTAGAGGGAGGCAATCTAGTTAACCTAACCATACACGCACCATGATCCATCACGGGATGCCCCTCCAACATCTTTTATCAAACCACATGCAAAGTACAAGCATGGGGGGCAGCCAAGGATTTGTTTTGCAGGAATATCATGGAGGCATGTGAGGCAAAGGGAGCATGGAAGTGACTCAAAGCGAAATCATCAAGTGGAAGGAGCAATAATGCAAGCGAAGGAGTGGACAAGAACGTTTGGAAGGTGCAACCCCGTGGAGCACGCGGTCACGAAGCAACAAAGCAAGCATGAGCGCACTTGAGAAGATAAGTCTCCCATCCAGCTCTTTGTTTGTGTGCTCAAGTTTGTAGTTCATAACCACCTTAGACTTAGCCATCCACCCCGCTTGTTTCGTGCAACAAATCACATCCTTAATCCACTCAAAGTCCATACTCGAAAACAATATTTGTGTACCTTGTTACCGGTTGAAAACCCCGGATATATATTTGTGTGAGAGAGTGCAGCAACCATGTGAAAAAAACTACAAGTCTTTTCACCAAGAAGGAGGGATCATCGTCGTCCAAGCCATCATCGACAACCTCTTCAAGGAGGCACTCGATTTTCGAGTCTCCTCAGAGTATGGAGGAGGACACGACACCGCCGAGGAGGAGCGATACTCTTCTCCTCAGTGGCATGAGGGACACATGAAACTCGTCTATGAGGTTCACCAAACCTCAAGGACATATGGAGGAGCCGCCCGTCTGACCTCGCCGCTCGACACGATCATCCGCTCCACCTCATACACTCCGTGGTATTCTGATGGGTTTATCATCATGACGGAGGAGGAGGAGAAGAAGCTCGCTCGCCTTAAGTAGAGGCTTGTAGTGAATGTCGACTTCGACAACCAAGCTCTCCACATGTTGGGTTTTCATACGGATATTACTAGATGTTGGGACACCTAGGTTGGGTGCAATTCTCCAACGGAGTGTCGGTAAACACCCATAAGGAATTTGCCTTAGAAATTCTCATGACCATGGCGCATATCCTTGATGAAGGAGTGTCGAGTCTCTCATTCCATTTGGAGGGAGTTGAACAAGTGGTTCCCTATGAGTTAGGGAGTTGCTTGGTTTTCAAAAGGGAGCCCCGGAACAAGTAGATGTGCATGAAGGCACATTGGAATGTTTTTGGAGTGTGATCGTGGGAGGAGCCCATCAACAAAGAAATAGCATCCGGACCCCATCATCCAAGTATGTCACTTTGTTGTGCAAGTAGATTTTTTGGGGAGAATGAGAGACAAAGATAACCAACACGGAGTTGAATTGGCTTTACTCGGCTTTGATTGCCAGGTAGCCAATCGACCCCACTCAACTTATGATCAACCGGTGGTGTTGTGAAGCAACATCGGGTTCGGGAAATATTGGCTCGGGGTTTTACCTCTCCAAGTTGGCTATCTCTTTGAGACCAGGAATTCCAAGAAACCCGAAGCATCTCCTAGCCGGGACTCCCCTTGGATTTGAGTACATGAAGCAAGGCAAGTACGTAAGTGGAGATGAGAGAGGAGGCTTCAAAGTGGCCAAGGTGAATTTCCCCCTTCCGGATGGAAGATAAGACTTTCTTGAGGGGAAGAAGATTGGTTAGAGGAAGGACTTCTTATGCCAATGAAGAAAAATAAAAGAGGAAGGATTGTAGAAGAAGGATCGTCCTCGGCATGAGAAGGAGGTGCAAAACAAAACTATGTGCCACCATTGGAGGAATTCCGGCACTGTCGAGTTACTACGGTAGTGTACCAATGCAAGCATGGGGGAGTGGTGCAGCCATACCCCCACCAAATTTTGCGGTGCCTAACGTAGACTTTGCGGAGCTATATGCACATCTTCCTCAACCACAACAAAGTGTGGCCATCATTGGAGGATACACTATGAGAAACATGCAAAATATCGCGGTCATCCAAACCAATGCAAACCAAATGGGTGAAGGAAATGCAAACATCGCTTATGAGCTTCAACGCCTTCACCTAGCACCGTCGGGACAATTCATAGGAGGAGTGGTGCAATCCTATTATGAGCAAGGGTACAACAACCAAGACTATCAATATCAACCACCGACGGAAGATTAGAGAGAGGAGAAGCTTTAGTTATCTTTCCTTTTTCCCTTTTCTTTAATTTTCAGCTTGTATGCACCTATGTATGCGTAGTGTTTTCAGTTTTTATTTAAATTTTCAGCATGTGTGTTAGTTTTTATTTTCATCATGAATAAAATCACCACATAGTTTTTACCTTTGGTAAAGTTACAAAGTTTATGCCATGGTGATATATGATTATAATTGCTGCTTTGTTTATCTTTGTAATTGTTTTATGCATGATTAAGCTAATGCTCTCTTACAATGCAAATCTGAAATTATCTAAACGCTAGCTTAATCTTTAGCAGAGGTTATGATAAAAATAAAGACCCATAGTGTTTTATGTGCTCTCAAGTTTTAGATGGATTAAAGATGCTTTATTTTTGTTCTTAAAAGTAATGCTAACCTTGTCATAAATACCACTTGTGTGTTGCTCTACCTATCCAGAGCCATATATATATTTGAGTGCAAAAACTTAGTATACAAGATTAATTTTTGGGTGAGTTATTTCAGGTCTTGATTTCTCTGGCCTGAGACTAAGAAGCTGGTCATTCCGTTTTTGCGTATCTATCTCATTGCTAGCCTTTTATCCGTGCATTGTGTATCCCCACATCGGAGATTTCGCAAACCTCACCGGATATCCACCCTTAAAACCAAATATCATCTTTTGTGATTACCTCCTTGAACACAACCTATCGTTGAGTATGGATCATCAATTCAAGGAAGATAGCAAGACGGTGCCATTATTGAAGACTTCAAGTATCTCTCCAAAGGAAAAGTATTTCCAGTACCTACCTTATCTTTATCACCTCTTTGCCCGAGGACAGGCAAATGTCTAAGGATGGGGGAGGAGGTAGGTACAATGCAATTTTGGAGTTCAAAGGGGAGCAAATAAAAAAATTTTGATGAAAAAATAAAAGAAAAAATGAGAAAGAGAAAGAAAGAAAAAGAAAAAAATATGAGTATGTATGATATAAAAATAAAATGAAATAAAGTGAACTCCCCGGTTCTCTAAAGTGCGTTAGAAATTTCGAGGTTTCAAGATTTAAAAGATCCAAACTCATTTTCCAACCATGTGCAATCCGATAACGAGGACTTCCTTTGTGCCTCGGGATCACTCTTTGCCATTTGCACATGTCCACCTATCTCAAGTGTGTGTATTTCTCCCCCCTCCTCCTTGATATAACATTATTTTCCAATGACCTTTTTGACGAGTCTCGGTAAGACCATGAGAAGCTTGTCTTGTTTTGACAACATCTCATTTATAATATCTTGGTAGGACTAAACTTTCCCAAAAAGCTCCATATAAAGCCTACCACATATATGAATGTTATGAGAGGGAAAGGAGTAGAATAAATAGGCTTGAGAGACAAGATGAGATGAGAGTTCATGAGCAAGATGCAAGGTGGTTTAAATTTGTGAACTTGGTTTAGCTCTTTTTTTCATCTCGTTCTTTATTTCAAAATTTTTGAGATCTATTTGAATTTTGGGAGCATGTTAATACTTGTGGGATAAGCTTAATTGATAATCTACCCTCCATAGGGATGAAGGCTAGTACATTATGAGACATTAACGAACTAAACTTTTGAGAGCATTATGTTTTCTCGTGTATGATCAAGTGCAAGGTTTAAACAATGAAGGGCAACGATGATATCCATCGAAGGCTTACTCGAGGACGAGCAAGGTTTAAGCATGGGGGAGATGTTGACGGTGAACTTCCGTCAACCTAGCCATGAGTTTACCTTCGGTGTTGGCATAAGTTTTATATCTTATCCATTGGTACTAACCCCCGTGGTATAACAAGTTCATTCGTGCATGTCAGTTTTGAAGTTTAGTGTTTATGCAGGGTTTTAGCGTTGAAAGCGAGACTTCCGGGATAAGTTCATCAAGCACCTCATGACAAGACCTTTAAGCCCGGTACATGTCATGCAATGAAGCAAACACGACTCCAAGAAGACCAGGGACCAAACCCGAGAAGATGACAAACTTCGAGGACCTAGCAAGAAAAGTGCCGAATCTTGCGAGACAAGGAGCTTCGTCCAACTCGAAGAGAAACTGACGACAAGGGCCCACATGCAGAAGGGGGAAGGATCTAGAAGACTCGGGAACCAACAACGGGCGAAGGAGGCCATGAATTGGGCCGAAATGGGCCTAGGCTGGTCGGCCCAGGCCGGCCAGCCCAACCCGTTTCGAGGCCTAGTCGCCCCCTTTGACCTAGATGCCTCTCGGGCTATTTATAGCCCCCTGACTGAGAGCCACGAATCAATCAATTTGTCATCCGCCGCCGAGGAGTAGAGAAGCTTGAGGGACACCATCTCGGAGATGAGGGTCATGCTAGTTGTCTAGGGTCTCCCTAGCCGACGTGGGAACCTTGCATGGAAGACCACATCGGAGCTCCAGAGCAAGGATCAAGATCGAGGTAGGATCCCGTGGTGATCTTGTTCATGTAATCATTCATGGCGAAGTCTTTAAGTGAATCCGATTTCTAGCGATGAAGTGCCTTCTCGATGATTTTGTTTTTGCTTCTTCCCCAATCTGTACTTAACATAGATTGCATAGGGTGCTCTTGTAGTCGCGGTGGCTAGAGGTGCATACCGGACCGACCAAGTGATTTCAACTTGTTCTTATCAAACTCGCCCTAGACTACCCGCATGAATAGGAGCACGTTTTGACAGAACAGTTGTCGGTGCGGAAAGTAGTCCCGACACTAACTAGTAATAAGCGCCAAGGTCTATCCCTCAATGGTCAGTGCTAAGAAACTAGTGACACAAGTTTTATCCTGGTTCCGACCGAGGGCCGTACGTCCAGCAGCGGTGTGCTCGAGGCACTATATTACTTTGCACCGTAGTGCCTGTAGTGGGGCGGCTACAAGCAAGTCGGGAGAGGAGGCGTGGCCTCCAAGTCCCTGGTGGAGTGATCGAAATGAGTCTAGATGTTGTCGGAGAACTGTGCGTGGTGCGGTTCGGGTGTTCGTGTATGGATATCTGATGTCTCGTGTCCTGTCCCCTGCGGCGAGGGGGTTCACCTTCCTTTTATAGGCCAAGGAGAGGGCGAATTACAAGCATGTCGCACTATTTAGCAACATGGGGAAGTATGGTGTGCAGCGCTACAGAGTAGGCGGCCGCCTTGACGGTCCTTGCCACGATATAGTCATCATGGCGCGTCTTGTACCCGAACAGTGGCAGCTTCGAGGGTAGGGGCGTAGTGGTTGGCCGTGGCGTCTTCAGAAAGGCTTGTGGAAGCGGTTGACGGCGATCCGTACGGGTTACAGTGGTAGGCGTGGCGGCATCCCGTTCCCGCGTGCTTCACGGCGCCGGAGTGGTTGTAACAGTGCCCGGCGTGGTGTCGCGAGCACGGGGACGGCCGCGCAGGACCAACGGTGGCGGGGATGGCGTCCCGCCGGCGTAACGGCATGACCTGGCCCTGCAAGTTCACGAGAAAGCGCTTCGAGGGTGTGGCCGACCCCCCCTTCGAGGGCGCGGCGTGTTAGCCTTACGGGAGTAGGCGGCGCAATGACACGGGGCTGACACCGGCCACGTCGCACAGTCCCCCACAGTGGGATGGGTTCCCCCTGGGGAGTTGGTGCAACAGGACCGGGGCATGATTCCCAAGCACATGATGGTGCCACCCTGCCTTGCCAGAGCATTAAATGTCCGTACCCGCGTGCGGGAATGGGCGTGCGTGCAAGGGAGCCTCAAGCGAGGCGGAGGCGAACCTTCGAGCGAGGCGGAGCCCGCTCGAGGGGGCCGTGAACCCTCGAGCGAGGCGGAACCTGCTCGAGGGAAGTGTGAACCCTCGAGCGAGGCGGAACCTGCTCGAGGGGGCCTTTGAGTGGGCCACTCCGGCGGGTCGCGGAGACCACCGCAGTGTGGGCCACGCCCCGTGTGCGTGTTTAAGTGAGAGGTGTTTCGCTTTGGTTTTTTGCAGGCTTTAAGCAGGATTTTACCGGTTGTTTTAGGGGACCCTCGGGGCTGTCCCCGACAGTAGCCCCCGAGCATCTGCGGGTTTGCCGGCCAGGCTCCCCCAGATGCTGAAGCCTACTGATAGGACATCCTTCCCCCCTGGTTGCTAAAGCTTTTTGCGGGGCCGCGTCAGCAGACCCGCGGGTATAGCCCCCGAAGCCCTGCAGGAGCGTGAGTGTTCCTGTAGGGGTTTTTACCGTGGAGTTTGGTCAGTGGGCGTGGTACATATTCCAACCGGCGTCGGCGATATTTCAGCCGGCTTCGGTGACGCACGCACGACTGGCACTATCCGCGGCCGGTGCAACTCAGGAGGTGTAGCCATGCGTTGATCCCCCGATCCTGGGCCCGTTCAAGGCGATCGGGGCGAGCTCTACGACTTGTTTTTAACGCGCCCTCGCCGTCCCTCCGCGGGACGGAGGGTGAGGTTTCCGCAACCCCCATCGGTCGGGTCGCGGATTGCGGATTCCTCATTGAGCTGTTAGTGGGTGGTTCGAGTGGACGCCCATGCCCCGTTCGATAAGGGTATGCTGCGTGGTCCGGAGACGCGTCCATTAAAACGCTTGCATGGGTTTGCTAGGTGGGGCTCGGTCCCATTCGCTAGGGACCGAGGGCGCGGAAGCTCTCCCTCGGTGGGACCCCCCCGGCTAGCTTTCCTCGCTGGCTCTCGAACACGACATGTGAGGCACCCTCGAGGCGGTAGGCTCAAGGAAAGGCTCGAATGCGCGTGCCCTCGTCGTCCCTGACTCTGGTGATCTGGGGCGCCTGTTCGAACCCGTGGAGGGTCAGGCTTCGAACCTCTGATCAGTAGGGCCGTGCGAGGTAACAGCCAAGTCCCCCCGTCTTTTGCATCAGCAGGTTTCGAGGGTCCCTAGCCGCGCCAGCCCCTGAACCGCTGATGAGTAGTACTCGTGAATCGAGGGCACCGGTGGCGCCCGTTTATTTCAAACGGGCTTCGAGGCCACCGGTCAATGTTTGCACCCTTCGAGGGTCGTGTCAATTTGAGCCAGGGGCTCGGGCTGCTTCGAGGGTCTACCTTACTCAGTAAGGGACAGGGCCAATAAATGCTCGCAGTCGCGACTGTAATCGCGCCGCGGGCGCGCCTTTTCAGGCGCTGCGGCCGCGCGCGTAGTGGGCGGAGTGGGTAGGCGGATGTGACCGCCTGCTACGGCCCCCCGGTTACCGCGCCGTGATGATGGCCTGCGAGCTCTGGAGAGCACGCCTGCGGCCTATAAATCAATGGGAGGGGAATGGGCGGTTTTTACCTTTGCGCTTAGCACTTGCCGTTATTGCCTCTTGCGCTCTAGCCCCCGAGCCGCCCTCGCCATTGCACCTCTCTCCTCTCGGAGCTCTTCTTGTTCCTTGTCCTTCGCCTCTTCGCCCGCTCGCATGGCGCCCCATCAGCCTCTCATCATCATCGACCCGTTGGCGTGGGAGCGCTCGACGGTGCCACGGCTGGCCCTGAACCAGCTGGTAACCGCTGGCCAGCTGGCGGCGAACGAGGATGGACGGCCGGCCGAGTGGATCGTGCCGTCGGAAACGGAGCGAGCGCCCAACCCTCCGAGCGGCTACGTGGTCAGCTTCGTCCGCTTCCATGAGCGGGGCTTCATGGCGCCGACGAGCCGTTTTATGCGGGCTCTCTGCCACCACTACGGCGTGGAGCTCCACAACTTCGCGCCGAACGCAATCTCGCAGGCGGCCACATTCGTTGGCGTCTGCGAGGGCTTCCTAGGAATCCCGGTGAATTGGGATCTCTGGGTTCATCTTCTCCGCGCGGAGCTGTTCATGCTGCCGACGATGAAGCCGAGGACCCGCCGCGCGGTGCGTGCCGGCGGCATGTCGCTCGCCGTGCGGGGCCAGCGCAAGGACGACTACATCCCCAGCACGATGACGACCAACAATGCAGGCTGGGAGCGGGGGTGGTTCTACCTTCGCAACAACGAGCCCGGCCTCCCCCCTACACCGGCCTGGTGCTCCGGGAGAGGCCCGCCTCCTGGTACCACAGGGTGTCTCCGCCCCAGCACCAGGCGCGGTTGGACTCGCTCCTGGCCGCGCTGAGGAATCTGGCGGGCCGTGGGCTGACTGCGGAGGTCATCCTCGCCCACCTCCACAATCGGCGGATCGTCCATTTAATGGAGAGGCCGCTCCGCATCTTCGAGATGACCGAGGAGGCGGACCCCGTCGCGTTGGCGAGGTGACGGTCGCTGCAGAGCCCCCTCCTGCGGGAGTACGCGGCTACCCGGGCGCGGTGCGCCATCGACCCCAAGTCCGAGAGGCTACAACGATGGGGCCCTGTGGGATCTCGAAATGCTGGCCACCAGCCAACTGGTGAGTGGAGTCCTTAATTTCATCCTCAACTTTGCCAGTTCTTCGAGTTGTTGACGCATTCTGATGCTTTGCCTGCAGTTGGTGAGCGTGAGCGCCGCGAAGTCTGAGCCGCCCACCCCCCACTCTCACGCGCTCGCGTGCGCGGCGCAGCAGCGAGAGCGGGAGCGAGTGGTTCGCAAGAGGGAGCGTGTGACGCGACACAGGGAGCGCCGTGAGCGGAGGAGCGAGGAGTTCCGGCTGCGTGAGCAGCAGGGGCTCTCCTCGCCGGGGACCGAGGAATACTCGTCATCGGACGAGGAGGAGGAAGAGGTCAGGGGCAGGCCCTCCCCGATAGGTGGGAGCCTGCACCCTCGTCACCGGAGCTGGCTCCGGTGGCAAGAGCGGCATCGCTTGGAGCGGGCGCGGAGGCGCCAGCCCCCAGGCAATTGACGACAGAGGCGGCGCGGGCCGCGGAGGGCCGGCGCGCGCCTCGGAGGCTTCCGCGCGCGCGGCGGAGGTGCCCCCGCGCGCGGTGGAGATGGCCGGAGGTGCGGTGGCGGCCGCGCCGGCCGCACCCGCGACATTAGCGGGGACCTCAAGGAAGAGGAAGCACGCCTTCTCCTCCTCGAGGTAAGGGGTCGTCTTTCGGGGGTCCGTGTGTCCGCTAGGCAGGAATCTGACAGCTTGTTTGCATCTCCGCAGGGTGGTGCGAACTGTGCCTCCCCTCGCACCGGCCAAGGTGTTGAGGGCGGATGCATCCATCCCCACCCGGCGGCGTTCATCGAGGGCGCCGCGGGCGGGGGCGAGCGCAGTGGTGATGGCGGGTGAGAGCTCGCAGGGCGCGGCTAAGGCCTCGAGGCCGCGGCTCGGTGGCCTCGCCCGCCGAGTCGCGGCCGACGGTCGGCGAGGAGCGGCGGGCGCCGGTCGTGGTGGAGGCGCAGCAGGCGGCGGTCGTGGTGGAGGCGCTGCACGCTTCCTACAACTCCTCCGAGCAAGAGCTGGTGGAGCTGCGTTCCGCGGCCCTCGAGACCTGCCAGGCCGTGGAGGAGGGCGAGGCGCAGGCTGGAAGCTCGTTTGCCAGTCGCCTGCGCGCCCTCGGCGGGCACGTCTCTAGGCGCATGCGCCGCGCTCTGCGTCTTGGCGTCCAGAAGGCTCTCGGGGTGGTGCGGTCCCACTACGAGATCAACTTCGAGGCCGTGGCGGAAGGCTACATCGTCCCGGAGGGCATCGAGGATGAGGCAGCGATGGAGCACGCGGACGCGCTAGCCGCTGATGCCGCCGGGGCGCTCGCCGAAGCCTTCGAGGAGTTCTTGTTTCCGGACACTGCTGGCACTGATGCTCCTCAAGCCTGAAGATTGCTGGGCGCCGGGCCCTTTTTTGTTTGTATGTTAGTGTATGGGCCGCGTGGCCATGTAAATGAACAATCACTTTGTTTCAGACACTTGTGGGAGCGAATGTTGTTTGTTGTCTTTATGGCGCTGTTTTGTTTCTTCCCTTTGCCTGAGTAAATTCGTGTTAGGGGAGTTCGGTTTTCGTGAGCAGCCTGCTGGTCTGGAGGCAAGAGAGAAGGGCCGTATCCTCGTGGAGGCGTAGGCTATCTCTGGCTCGCGCATCCTTTCCGCTAGGCCATCCACGCCCTGTTTGAACTTTGCTCAAGGCTTAGGTCGAGCCATACTTAGCGCGCGTGGGTTTTTTGCGAAAAAATGGGACCATTTTTGGGGGGGTGTGCCCCCCGTAGTAGCCCCCGAGGGTGACTTGGTTTTCTAGGGAAAGCCGAATTGCCCTTTTTATTGAATTGCTGCTGTTTACATTTGTGCCGCCAACTGGGGTGTTGGGCTTTGCGATTTACAACAGGAAGAACTTGGAAATCCTAGCTAAGGATAGAAGCGACGTAGCTGTTGGATGTTCCAAGCGTTGGTGAGTTCCTCGCCGTCCTCGTTGGCTAGCTTGTGCGTGCCGGGCTTAAGCACCTTCACCACGACGTAGGGTCCCTCCCACAGAGGTGATAGCTTGTGGCGTCCTCGGTTGTCTTGGCGCAGCCTTAGGACCAAATCCCCCTTGCTGAAGTCTCGCCGGCGCACCTTTCGGGCTTGGTAACGCCTAAGGGACTGCTGGTATCTTGCGGAGTGCATCAGGGCCACGAGGCGCGCTTCATCTAGTTGGTCCAGTGAGTCTTCGCGAGCCCGCTGGTTGGTGTCCTCGTCGTAGCCCCGCACCCTGGGTGGCCCGTATTCTAAGTCCGTGGGGAGGACGGCCTCCGCGCCGTGGACTAGAAAGAACGGGGTGAACCCGGTGGCTCTGCTTGGGGTGGTTCTTAGGCTCCACACGACAGCAGGCAGTTCCTGGAGCCATTTCCGACCAGACTTATTCAGCTGGTCGAAAATTCTGGGCTTGAGGCCTTGTAGGATCATGCCATTGGCACGTTCTACTTGGCCGTTGGTCTGTGGGTGTGCCACAGCTACCAATCCACACGGATGTGGAATTTCTCACAAAATTCCAGGAATTTCCTGCCCATGAACTGGGACCCGTTGTCGGTGATGATGGAGTTCGGCACTCCAAAACGATGGACGATGTCGGTGAAGAACGTCACCGCCTGCTCCGCCCTGAGGTTCGTGATGGGGCGTACCTCCACCCATTTGGAGAATTTGTCGATGGTGACCAATAGGTGGGTGAAGCCCCCAGGCGCCTTTCGCAAGGGCCCGACAATGTCCAGCCCCCACACAGCGAAAGGCCATGTAATGGGGATGGTCTGCATGACGTGCACAGGGAGGTTAGATTTTCGGGCGTAGAGTTGGCACCCTTCGCAGGTGCGCACGATCTTGCTGGCATCTGCGACCGCGGTCGGCCAGTAAAAGCCTTGGCGGAACGCGTTGCCTACGAGGGTGCGGGGTGCGGCGTGGTGGCCGCAAATCCCCGTGTGTATGTCCCGGAGGAGCTCGCGCCCCTCGTGGATGGGCAGGCATCGCTGCAGGATGCCAGAGGCGGCGCGCTTGTACAGCTCGCCGTCGACGAGGGCGAAGGATTTGGCCATCCTGGCGATGCGCCTGGCTTCGGACCGGTCCGGGGGGAGTTCCCCTCTGTCCATCCAGGCGATGTATTTGTCTCGCCAGTCCGCCTTGACGGGAGCTGGCTCAACGTCCATCACCTCGGCCTCGCTGGCGCCGTACCCCTCGAGGAGGGAGAGCACGTACGCCTCGTTCGAGGGGTCCTCGTCCATGGGCTCTGCGCCTGCTGGATTCGAGGGAGTCCCTGAGGGTTCCGTGTCGCTCGAGGGGTGCGGCTCGAGGGTGACGGACGGTTGGGCGATATCTCTGGCGAAGACGTTTGGGGGGACAGTGATCCGCCCCGACGCGGTCTTGGAAAGCTCGTCCGCCTCTTCGTTGTACCGGCGGGGCACATGATTAAGCTCGATGCCATAGAACTTGTCCTCGAGGGCCCGCACGGCCTTGCAGTATGCCTCCATCTTGTCGTCGTGGCAGCTTGCGTTGTTCATGACTTGGTCGATCACAAGCTGCGAATCCCCCCGTACGTCGAGGCGCTTGACGCCTATCTCGATGGCGATCTTGAGGCCGCAGAGCAGGGCCTCGTACTCAGCCATGTTGTTTGACACGGGGAAGTGGAGGCGCACGGCGTACCGCATGTGCTCCCCGAGGGGAGAGATGAAGAGTAGACCCGTGCCCGCCCCTGTCTTCATCACCGAGCCGTCAAAATACAAAGTCCAGCACTCTGCCTGGATCTGCGGCGGCGGCAACTGCGTGTCTGTCCATTCGGCAACGAAATCTGCCAAGATCTAGGACTTGATGGCCTTGCGCGGGGCATAGGTGAGCGTTTCGCCCATCAGCTCCACCGACCACTTGGCGATCCTGCCCGCTGCGTCTGAATTGCGGATGATCTCTCCTAGTGGAAAGGAGGAAACCACCATGACAGGGTGGGCCTCGAAGTAGTGGTGAAGTTTGCGCCGCGCGAGGACTACTGCATAAAGTAGGTTCTGGACTTGGGGGTAGCGTGTCTTGGTGTCGGACAAGACTTCGCTGATGTAGTACACAGGCCGCTGGACCGGCAAGGCGTTCCTTACCTCCGTACGCTCTACCACGATTACGGCGCTGAGCCACGTAGAGGTGCAGTGGTTCGCCGTCTTGCGGCGGTGTAAGGACTGGGGCGTGGGTCAAGGACGCCTTCAGCTTGTCAAGCGCTTCCTGGGCCTCGGCGGTCCAGGAGAAGCGCTCGTGCTTCTTGAGGAGGCGGTAGAGGGGCAAGCCTTTCTTGCCGAGCCGCGATTTGAAGCGGTTCAAGGCTGCAAGGCACCCCAGCACCCTTTGCACCCCTTTGAGGTCCCAAATCGGACCCATTCATTCGAGGGCCGCAACTTTTTCAGGGTTGGCCTCGATGCCTCGCTGGGAGACAATGTATCCTAGAAGCATGCCCCGCGGCACGCCAAAGACACATTTTTCGGGGTTTAATTTTACCTCGCTGGCCCGTAGGCAGCCGAACGCGATACTGAGGTCGCCAACCAGGTCGTCCGACTTCCTGGTTTTAACGACTACGTCATCTACGTATGCCTCGACGGTCCGCCCGATGTGGTCTTCGAAAACGTGCTGCATGCACCACTGGTACGTCGCACCCGCATTTCGGAGGACGAACGGCATCGTGACGTAGCAAAACATCCCGAACGGCGTGATGAATGAAGTCGCGAGCTGGTCGGACTCCTTCATTTTGATCTGGTGATACCCGGAATAGGCATCAAGGAAACAGAGTAGCTCGCACCCGGCGGTCGAATACGCGGCAAAGGAAAAGGAACCTTTGGACATGCTTTATTAAGACTGGCATAGTCTACACACATCCGCCACTTCCCATTCTTTTTCTTTACTAGTACAGGATTGGCTAGCCACGTAGGGTGGAACACTTCCTTGATGAACCCAGCCTCGAGGAGCTTCTGCAGCTCCGCTCCGATCGCCCGCCGCCACTCCTCGTCGAAGCGGCGGAGCCGTTGCTGGACGGCGCGGGAGTGAGGTAGGATGTCAAGGGAGTGCTCGGCGACCTCCCTCTGGATGCCTGGCATGTCCGAGGGGCTCCACGCGAAGATGTCAGCGTTGGCGCGGAGGAAGTCGATGAGCACCACTTCCTATTTCAGGTCGAGGGTTGAACTGACCCTCAACGCCTTGCCCTCGGGGGTAGTAGGGTCGAGGGGCACCTCCTTGGTCTGTTCCGCAGCCTCAAAGCTGCCGGCGTGCTTGGCGGTGGAGTTGAGGTCTTCGTTGACCATCTTCTCCAAGTTGGCCACGAGCACTTCGTCCAGTGCTAGGGCCTCGGCGTGCTCCACGCGCTCGACGTCGCAGTCGAAGGCGTGCTCGATGGACGAGCCCACGGTGATGACGCCGTTGGGGCCCAACATCTTCATCTTGAGGTAGGTGTAGTTGGGGACCGCCATGAACTTGGTGTAGCAGGGCCGTCCGAGTATGGCGTGGTATGCGCCCCTGAACCCCACCACCTCGAAGGTGAGCTTCTCCTTGCGGTAGTTGCTCGGAGTGCCGAACCAGACGGGTAGGTCGATCTGCCCGAGGGGCTGGACGCGCTTGCCCGGCGCGACGCCATGGAACGGCGTCGTGCTGGGCCGCAGCTGGTCCAACCCGATCCCCAGCAGGCGCAGCGTGTGCGCGTAGAGGATGTTGAGGCTGCTGCCTCCGTCCATCAGGACCTTTGAGAACCGCGCGTTCCCGATGACCGGGTCGACCACCAGCGGGTACTGGCCCGGGTTGGGGATGCGGTTCGGGTGATCCTCGCGGCTGAAGGTGATGGCGTCCTCTGACCAATCGAGGAAGGAAGGAGGTGCTTTCTCTACGATGAGAACGTCGTGCCGCTCCCGCTTGAGCTGGCGGCACGACATGTCGACGTCGTGCCGCTCCCGCTTGCGCTGGCCCCCCGAAGATGAGGAAAACATTTTCCACAGCGGGGAAGCCACCGGCGTCACCATCACCCCCGTCCTTCTTGGCCTCGGCGTCCTTCGCGGCGGCCCGACCATAGAACCTCTTGAGCAAGTCGCATTGCTCGAGGGTGTGGTTGACTGGCGTCTTGTGGTAGGGACATGGCTTCTTCAGCATGTCGTCGAAAACCCCCGGACCTCGAGGGGCCGGTCGAGGGCCCTGCCGAGTCGGGTCAACAGCAAGGGCTTCACCATCGTCGGCGTCGCGTCCCTGCTCGCGCGCCTCGCGGCGCGACTTCTTTCGCTTCTTGCCCCGATTGTCCTTCCAGTGGGTCTCCTTGGACTTGCTGCCCTCCACGGGCGCGTCGTCTGTGCGCTTGCCCTTCTTGCCGTCGAAGATCGCTCCCACAGCCTCTTCGCCTGAGGCAAAGCTGGTGGCGATGTAGAACAGTTCGTTCGAGTCGACCGGCAGGCTGCACCCCAGCTCGCGCACGAGGTCCCGGCACGTGGTGCCCTCGAGGAAGGCGTGCACAATCTCGGATTACGCCACGCTCGGGAGCTTCGTGCAGCGCTTGGAGAAGCGCCGTATGAAGTCCCGGAGCGACTCGCCGGGCTTCTGGGTGCAGGAGCGCAAGTCCCAGGAGTTCCCAGGGCGCACATATGTGCCCTGGAAGTTGCCAACGAACGTGCGGACCAGATCATCCCAGTTGTGGATCTGACTGTCCGGCAGGTGCTCGAGCCACGTCCGCGCCGAGTCGGCGAGGTGCAGGGGGGAGGTTGCGGATGATGACCTCGTCACTGGTGGCTCCGCCCAGCTGGCACGCCAGGCGGTAATCGTTGAGCCACACACAGGGGTCTGTCTCCCTGTTGTACTTGACGATGGTCGTAGGCTGGCGGAAGCGCTGGGGGAAGGCCGCCGCGCGGATCTCCCGGCTGAACACGCGGGTCCCCGAGGGCTCCGGCGTTGGCGAGCGGTCTTCATCGCTGTCGTAGCGTCCGCCCCATCGGGGGTGGTAGCCTGCGGCCGCCCTCGCCTCCGCTTTGCTCGTCCGCCGAGCGTTGATGACGATGCGGGCATCGCCGTCGCGTGCCTGCCCGCGTGTGTCGAGGAGTCGCTCTTTGGCTGGCGTGAGCCCCGGGTTGGCGAGGTGCTCCGTTGCTCTATCCGCATGTACCGAGGGTTCGGGCCCCTGCGCGCCCCCGTCGTCCCGTGCGTCCCCCTGCTGGCGGATGCGGGACGCCGAGCTCTCGGCCTGCTGGATGACCGCTTGCTCGATGAGCGCCTGCGCCTCACGGTGCAGGTTCCTCGCCTCGGGTGTCGAGGGGGCGGGCATGGCCCGCAGCAGCGTTGCGGCGGCGATGAGCTTTTGGCTCGCTCGCGGAGGCGTGTCTGGGTTATCGACCTTGAAATCGGCGTTGATGCGGTCGCGGGCCTGTATGCCCAGCTCACTCGCGCATTCGCCGCGCGCGGAGGCCTCCCCCGCCATAGAGGCGCGGAGCAACCGCACCGTCCGATACTCTTCGCCGCCCTTGGCCTCGAGCTCGCGGGCTTGGGCCAGCTGCGCGTTGATATCGGCCCCTGTTGGGGGTGAAGGAGCAGGGGCGCTTGGTCCCGCCGCGCCGCGGCGGTCCCCGCAGCGGGCGGAACCTCTCCGTCGCCGGCGCCCGTTGCGCCGGTGGCGTTCGCTGGGTCGTTGGCGATGACGACGCAGCATTCCCGCGCGGGGTCGTAGCTTCCAACACTGGAGTCGTCGGAGCAGCAGAACCAGTAGTCCGTGGCGTCGAGAAATCGCCTGAACATTACTGGGTCCAGCACGCCGGAGAAGTCCCACTCCGCGTACCCATGCGAGGTCGCGAGTGGCAGTGCGTCAAGAGAGCCCAGGCACGACTCGTCGCCGGCGGAGGCGCTAGGGTCCCTGGCGACGTAAACGTGGCGGCCAGGGGGAACCCTGCGCATCGTGGTGCTGACGTTGGCGGTGTAGGCCGTCGTGGCGCCGCACAGACCGATGGGGAAGCGCGGCCCGGAGACCGGGCGGCCGGCGTCGTGCCGACGGCGCGCGCCGCGTTGTGGGCCGACGCGCTCGCCGTGCCGTCGCTCGACCGCGCCGGCGCGAGCGCCGGTCGGAGCGGCGGCGGTGCCGTGACGCGATGGGCCCGCGGCGTCCGTGCCTCGCGGGCGTTTGTGTCGTGGCGACGCGTGCAGTGGCGACCGGGGCGGACCCGGCTTGGTGCCGCGCACGGAGTTCCTCACGATTGGTGAGGCGCATCAGGTAGCCATTCCCCGTGGCCTGAAAGTTCAGGCCCCCGAACCGGATTTCGAACCCGGCGGGGAGGAGGTCCGAGCTGCCCATGGAGTAACACGTGCCGCAGTACTCAGTGCGAATCACCATGGAGGTAGTTGATGGCGGATTGACCTTTAGCGCTCGCGTGCCCCACGGTGGGCGCCAACTGTCGGTGCGGAAAGTAGTCCCGACACTAACTAGTAATAAGCGCCAAGGTCTATCCCTCAATGGTCGGTGCTAAGCAACTAGTGACACAAGTTTTATCCTGGTTCCGGCCGAGGGCACTATATTACTTTGCACCGGAATGCCTGTAGTGGGGCGGCTACAAGCAGGGCGGGAGAGGAGGCATGGCCTCCAAGTCCCTGGTGGAGTGATCGAAGTGAGTTCAGATGTTGTGGGAGAATTGTGCGTGGTGTGGTTCGAGTGTTCGTGTATGGATGTCTGATGTCTCGCGTCTTCTCCCCTGCGGCAAGGGGGTTCACCTTCCTTTTATAAGCCAAGGAGAGGGCGAATTACAAGCATGCCGCACTATTCAGCTACATGGGGAAGTATGGTGTGCAGCGCTGCAGAGTAGGCGGCCGCCTTGACGGTCCTTGCCACGATCTAGTCATCATGGCGCGTCTTCGAGGGTAGGGGCGTAGTGGTTGGCCGTGGCGTCTTCAGAAAGGCTTGTGGAAGCGGTTGACGGCGATCCGTACGTGGTACAGTGGTAGGCGTGGCGGCGTCCCATTCCCGTGTGCTTCACGGCGCCGGAGTGGTTGTAACAGTGCCCGGCGTGGTGTCGCGAGCACGGGGACGACCGCGCAGGACCAACAGTGGCGGGGATGGCGTCCCGCCGGCCTAACGGCATGACCTGGCCCTGCAAGTTCACGAGAAAGCGGTTCGAGGGTGTGGCCGGCCCCCCTTCGAGGGCGCGGCGCATTAGCCGTACGGGAGTAGGCGGCGCAGTGTCACGGGGCTGACACCGGCCACGTCGCACAGTCCCCCAGAGAGGCGGGGATGGGTTCCCCCTAGGGAGTTGGTGCAACAGGACCAGGGCATGATTCCCAGGCACATGATGGCGCCACCCTGCCATGCCAGAGCATTAAATGTCCGTACCCGCGTGCGGGAATGGGCGTGCGTGCGAGGTAGCCTCGAGCGAGGCGGAGGCGAACCGTCGAGCGAGGCGGAGCCCGCTCGAGGGGGCCGTGAACCCTCGAGCGAGGCAGAACCCGCTCGAGGGAAGTGTGAACCCTCGAGTGAGGCGGATCCTGCTCGAGGGGGCCTTTGAGTGGGCCACTCCGGCGGGTCGCGGAGACCACCGCAGTGTGGGCCACGCCCCGTGTGCGTGCTTAAGTGAGAGGTATTTCGCTTTGGTTTTTTGCAGGCTTTAAGCAGGGTTTCCCCGGTTGTTTTAGGGGACCATCAGGGCTGTCCCGGACAACAGTGGCTCTGAAAGGCGGGCGTTTTCAGAATCGGACCGGAGGCTATGGTTTAAAAGATGCTTTTAATGAGATTCATTTTTTCTATCTTCATCTATCTTGTTTGGAGCTACAACATAAGGATGATCTAGACTCTCTAGATGGGTTATCTCTTGCTTTCTCTTTCTACCACTTTAGTATATTAGATTAGATGTGTTTACTTGATGATCTCTTAGATTAGATGCAATTTGGTTCTTCATAAGATAGCTTTCCTTGCTTTACTAGATTGAATCCTTGCGTTGTACATTGTTCCACGGATTCGATACCTTGGGTTCACCACTCGAGGGAAGAAGGGTCCCTTGACTACGACGGGGGATTTGTCCGCTTGCAAATCCATATAAACTTTGGTACGAATATACACTGTCAATACAGACATCATAAGAGAGATAACTTTTCCATAAAGATGAAGATAACTTGTCCACAGGAATAAAGATAACTATTTCAAAAGGTTAACTTGTCCATATATCAGGCTAGGACTTAACTAGTCCATCACATTATTTACTATGGTCGTGCTATTTGACCATATACATCAACAAAGGCATGCCCCTTGAACATCCACAAAAGTATGGCTACTCACCCTGCACATCAACAAGCTTGAACTAGATGATGCCCCATCAGGATTATTGGCTCTTTTTGCAGCCTCTTCGTAAGCAACCAAGGATTCTTGAAGCCCTTCTAGCGCACCTTCAATGGACTCAAGATTTTGTTCAGTAGTATAATTGTACCTCCTTATGTGCTTAGCCTTTTTGATGAGGATGTTCACTTCTTTTGTGATTTTTCAAACTCAGGTTTCACATAATCCCAAAGATTAAGGTTAAGAAGTAACTCAAGCTTTGCTCGCGACTCAAAGAGTTTTACCTGAAATAGGGTTAAACATGGTATAAGAACAACATAGTTAATTCAGAACTAATTTGCCTCAGACCTTGGAGCAGGGTGTGACAAGTAAAAGCAGAACTAAGTTCAACACTGATTTACCTTAGAACTTGGTATAATTAAGATCATGACAAGCATGGAAGACATCATCATAGGCACTAATTAACTTTATGAATCTCAAGCTCAAGCTACCTTAAGCTCCATCTATAAAACAAGTAAAAAGGTAGTGAGATTCAGAGAGACTTGCTTCGCCGTCGTTGTAGTTGTTACCAGAGTCAGAGATGAGGTCCTCTACACCTTCTTCACTGCTCCCTCGACACCTCTTCGTAGTTGCCAGACACTTGTGCTCGCAAATGTGAGGCAGGCCCCTCGCCCACTTCGCTGCCTCCTCGCCAGCACGCTCCTCCTTGCCGCTGCTTGGCCCCTAATCGGAATCCGAGAGGATCCAGTCGAGGACCATCGTCTCCGACATTGGGTTCACTCCACCGCTGCTTGGCCCCTCTCCGGCACTCATCGTTGTCTCCCTCTTCGCTGCCATCTCGCCGGCACGCGCGCGAATGCATTTGCGGCACCGCTTCGTGTTCCGGTTCTCCTCGATCCCGGGTGCGTGGGTTCGTTCACTGCTTGTCCCCTCGCCGATGCTTTTTTCAAGGAAAGTGTTGTGCTTATCCATTCGGAAAGAAGAAAGGGGCGATATTTGGGATGGAGGGGGTAGTAGTCAATGCCGACGCG
Organism: Cenchrus americanus; assembly: GCA_947561735.1. NCBI lineage: Eukaryota > Viridiplantae > Streptophyta > Magnoliopsida > Poales > Poaceae > Cenchrus > Cenchrus americanus. Next base: position 204,444,890 of record OX387240.1, read on the forward strand.
GGTTAGCAAACCTGGGTCGCTTTGTTGGCTGGTGCGCGGGCAATGGTTACCTTCTTTAACGCTATTTTTTGAAATGACACTTAATTGCTTCCCTCAAAAATTAGGGCCCATAAAGCAGCACCTAAAAACTAGGTAATTCCCCACGCGTGTTGCTGCGAGATATGAGAAAATTTTTTGATAAATTATGAACCAATTTGCTACCACAACCAGTTTATGCAATAACCCTTAGTTGGTGGAAGATGATATGGGTAGTTTGTATGAAGAAAGAATTGGTGTGATGAAGAGAAAAAGAGATAGAGTTTATAACCCTTAGTTTGATGGGAGATGATGTGGGAAGCTTGCATGAAGAGAGAAATGAAGTTAATGATAGTTAGTGGGTACCAATTATATAAGTTATATTAATATATATATATATATAGATTAATTAATAAAATATGAACAATTCATAGTTTTTTTAGGAATCGAACAACTCATAGGAGTAGTTGGGCATTTGGTATTTTGAATAAAATATGAACAGTCACACGTCTCCTTGTGACCACATGATTTTTGTGTCCAAGAGCTCTCCTGAGCGGACACGGGTTACGAGGCGTGTGACCGACCGCCTGACGATTCACTGTCTTGTCAATATAAATCCTGGCCGGCCAAGAACTTTGTCAACCGTGGCACCAAGAAAACCCCAGCACCACCGTCTCCGGTCACCAAGAAGTGAATCCAAGAGCTTCTCCTTACTCAAGCAAGCGCATGGCGTCAAGCGAGCGATCTAGGAAGCGGAGAAGGGAGGAGGTGCCACCGCCCCCACCCGCCGAGCCCAAGGAGGAGCCGCCGACCCCGCCGCCGAGCCTGAGGAGGTGCCACCGCCACTGCCCACCGAGCCCGAGGAGGTGCCGCCGCCCCCGCTCGAGGAGGTGAAGCGGCTGAAGCCGCCTCGACGCAAGGTGGCGCGGCAGCACGTGGTGCCCCTACATGCTCCAAAAGTAGATTATTCGGATGCCTGTTTTTCAGTGAAGATGCTCTACGAGGCTTGGCAGAGTCTTGGAAAGCTGGCCGTTCATCTCAGGCTCCAACTACCCCCTGGTCCGATGCAGATGACCGTGATGGATTACGCCTTCAAGGTCAATGTCTTGGCTGGGAAGCTGGAGAGAGAAGTGCCCCCCCGTCTACTACGACGACGACAATGGCGGCCTCGACATCTCCAGCTCTGGCTCCGACTCTGACTCCAACTCCGACGGTGGGGCTTCCTCTGTTAATGTGTTCTTCCAGTGTGCTTGTTGAACTTGTGATGGACTAGCTAGTAGATCTGTGTATGTTGAACTTGTGGTGAACTAATAGATCTAAGAGACGCGGTAGATCAATCCATGTCTCCTATTTTGGAAGGCATTGCAATGTCTATGGTAGCAGCTTACAATGAATTGCAATTTGTATGCGAATTTTGATACTCTGTTTGTGTCATTATATGGCAGCAGTTCACAATGAATTGCAATGTGTATATATGCAGAGTTATGCCAGAAGTTTGTTACTCTATTTGTCTTAATAATCCACATTTCCTTTGCCTCGTGCTGCAATGAAATGTCAGCACAGATGAATTAATGAATTTTGTGATGTGTGACACATTAAGATTTGTGACCCAATTGTCATTCCATTCATTCTTCATTCATACATTTAAGTTTGTCATATGTGACAAATTTTTCATTCTTCATCCACACAGATGAAGCAAAAGCACCACTTTTAACATTAGAATTACTTCTTTGCAGCATACATCCCTAGTAAACATCCAAATACTACACAAACAACAGCCACAATAATCAAGTTCATCTTCTAGATCACATTGTCCATCTTCTCCTCCAGTGCTTTCTTCCTCTACTTGTCCTCTAGTGCTTGCCTCTGCTCGCCGCTCCCAATCTTACATTCCACTGAATCAACTACTTCATCGACCGCGTCTGCCAGTTCGACGATCGAAAAACAATGACGCCAACATCCTTCAACATCTGGAGATACTCCTTGTGGAAATGATAATATCCTGCAGAATCAAAAGCACATAAGAACCCTAACTCAGATTTGGGAGACACAATAGACTACTCACCGAGTTCATTGCACACTTGAAATAAAGACGACTGTGGTTTTCACCTTCCTTCTGCGTCTGCCCCTCCACCACCCGAGACATACCCCAGTCCGGGCAAGGGACCACTGGAAAGCCGCTTAGCTCACCGACTGGATCCAAGCTGATGGAGTGATTGCGGCTGCTCCGGCAACCTTGGACCCTGCTCCTCGCACGTGCACCTCTAGACGAATCAGCGTAGTGCGACATGTGTGCGACGGCGGGGAAGGATGGGCGGGCGGCGGCGGTGGAGCTCAGATCGGGGAAGAAGAAGGGGGCAGGGGTCGGGGCGGATGCATATTCATTCGGCAAGGGGCATTTTTGAGAATGGAGCACTTGTTGGCGACGATGGTTAGTCTACTCTGATCGCCTTTGTCGGTCGGACAGGCTACGGTTATCTTTTTTTATATAGGCTTCTGACGCTAACGCGTGGGCCTGACACTATTTTTTCTGAATTGAAACTTGCTTCCCTCAAATATTATACCCCATAAACAGCACCAAAAAATTCGTAAAAACTATGAATAATTCATAGTTGGTAAATTAGTATTTGAATAAAATATCAACAACCACACTTGTCTAACCAAATTTCTTAAAATTAGAATTTTTATCTCTTGTTTACGATATAATAATTATAATAACGTCTTAGTGTGTTCTAAAAATTCTACAAATTGACTTGGTACCATGATTTAAGTCCCTAAGCATGTCTACAAAAATTCAAATGGTTTTGAAAACGGAAGATTATACTTGTGTACAAATGTCTACATCTCTCACCTAGTTTATTGGAATGTTACTTCAACATTGAAGTTTTCTACACTTTGAAACATGTTCGAACTCATATGCATTTGAAATTTTAACATAACCTTATGTTCACCATAAGATTACGAAATGCAAAGTTTAATTAGTAATGGTTGTGTAAAAAATATTATTTATATGTTGTACTTATAAGGAACACTATAAGATGTATAAACAACATCCAAGAAATGTAATTACATATGAAAAAATGTAATAAATGAATGGATGTTGAATTTAGAAAAATTTAGAAACAAATATCATCAAATTTGGATTACGGTTGACGGAGAAAAACATGATACAAAATCTGATTTCAGATTAAAAGGGGAAAAGCAAACTGTTCTTCATTCGAACAGACCTGGCCCCGCCCCTTCATTGGCGACGATGGTTAGTCTACCTTGATCGCCTTTGTCGGTCGGGCAGGCTACGGTTATCTTCTTTTTATATAGGCTTCTAACGCTGACGCGTGGGCCTGACACTATTTTTTGGATTGGAACTTGCTTCCCTCAAATATTATACACAATAAATAGCACCAAAAAATTCGTAAAAAATATGAATAATTCATAGTTGGTAATTTAGTATTTGAATAAAATATCAACAACCACATTTGTCTAACCAAATTTCTTAAAATTATAATTTTTATCTCTTGTTTACAATATAATAATTATAATAACATCTTAGTGTGTTCTAAAAATTCTACAAATTGACTTGGCAACATAATTTAAGTCCCTAAGCTTGTCTACAAAAATTCAAATGGTTTCGAAAACGAAAGATTATACTTGTGTACAAATGTGTACATTACTTCAACATTGAAGTTTTCCACACTTTAAAACATGTTCGAACTCATATGCATTTGAAATTTTAACATAACCTTATGTTCACCATAAGATTATGAAATGCAAAGTTTAATTAGTAATGGTTTTGTAAAAAATATTATTTATATGTTGTACTTATAAGGAACAATATAAGGTGTGTAAACAACATCCGAGAAATGTATTACATACGAAAAATGTTATAAATGAATAGATGTCGATTTTAGAAAAATTCAGAAACAAATATCATCAATTTTAGATTACGGTTGACGGAGAAAAACATGATACAAAATTTGATTGTAGATTAAAAGGGGAAAATCAAACAGTTCTTTATATAGGCTTCTGACGTTGACGCGTGGGCCCAACACTATTTTTTCTGAATTAAAACTTGCATCCCTCAAATATTATACCCCACACAAGCCCACTCGCGCTAGGTTAGTACTTAGAAGGGAAGGATGCCTCCCTCACGTAGTCTCCTCCCACTCTCCCCTCGCATCGCCGTCGCCACTTTCTCCCCCTCGCCTTCGTCCCCCTCACCTCCCCCATGCCGCTCTACAAATGTTATACAATTCGGTAAATGCATTCTACCAACTGGGTAATAATTGTAAAATTAACAACAATTCAGTAATAAGGTAATTTGGTATATTTGATCGATTATGGAATTAGGCCAAGCGTGCTTTTGCAGCACACATGCGTTCAGGTAATCAAGTATACAACATATGCGTGCGTATGGTTTTCTTTTTATATAAATGCGTATAATATACTTGTACTTGTGGGAATTGCAGGGTATGCCGTGGCTCCTTTGTATAAGTACATGTGGACATACTTAGCTGTCGATCGTATACACACTTAGCATTTCCCTTTAGATTGACTCTTACATTTGGTTTTGCTCTTGTTCCTATTCACATCTGCACATTCTCTCCAAGTTGAATAAGTACCTCATCAGAAACCGAGGCTGCCTGCATCTAATGGTATGGTCGCTTTGCCTGCACTAATTTTTTGTTTACTGAATTTTCCATTTATGTTAATCGTTTACCAAGAACCAATGATATTACAGTGGGCTAAAGTAGTTACTATAATTTCCTTGACTATTAATTCACAGGATAATTCTGACGAGGACTGACCTGGGCCACAAGATGAGAAGAGGGTTATGGCACTGTTAGTGCACAACAAGACCAGATGGGTGGGGCTCAGCGCCGAGGCAGAGCGCCATGGACATCCACAAAGTGGCCAAGTGACACAGAGATAGTCACTGAGGTCGACATAGTGGGGGTGCCGGTACCATTGACTCAAAACTGCAGGTTCAGGGCGCTTGCGGGGCTTGTTGCTAGACAAAAGATACCTTTTAACTTGCCGGAAATCAAAGAACTAAGCAATGACGAAAAGTGGGACTTGTTTGATAAGCATGTGCAGAAACTCTTGAAGTTCCAGGAAGATGCGAAACCGCATGCATTCAAGCTTTTCTGGAAGACGGCAGCCAAGGCATGGAGACAATTCAGATTTCAGCTTAGGCGAGATTTTATCAGAAAAGGACTTGAGCCATTTACAAGGCACCCGTTTATTGTCCCGGAACAGTGGAAGGAGTTCATGAAATAGGCAGAAACCGAGCAAGCCTCATCTGCTAGTGTCAAGTTCAAAGAACTCTGAAGCCGGAACACAAGTGAGCACAACATGGGTCCAGCTGGTTATACTGTGAAACTAGAACAATGGGAGGAAGAGGACAGACAATTAGCTGCAGCTGGTATCCCCAACCCATATGACGCCTACCCTGACTGATGAGGACATGACACTCATGCATACGACCATGATTGGTGCATGGAATGGAGTAGAAGAAGTCCAACAAGGGTTTCTTAGTCAACAAGGAGGTCTAAGGTTGATCCGGTTCGAGTCCCCGAGGTGGAGGCCAAAAGCAATTCAAGTTCGAGTCCAGTTCGGAGTCCAGGAGCAGTGCGCAATAAAACGGACGCCCAGGTCGCATACGGAGTCGGTTTTGGACGTTCTATATATGGTTGGAAGCATAATTTCATAGAGCTTCCAATGGCACCGGTCTCATGCCAAAATTCGTTCCGAGTCAACGGGAATCGTCGAAACAAGTTGACGTCCAGAATCTGCCAAAGTGCTGCGTCGACAGTTTGGTTGGGCTTTAGGCCCAAGTTGAGGGCGCCCCTCCTAGGTCGCCCCAAACCCTAGGAAGCCCCCCTCCTCTTATACTCAGTAGCCGCCACCTTAGAAACTCGGGTTTTGCTTAAGTCATTCTGTCAAGAACAGTTCGCCGCTCGATCGGTTTGTGAGACCCCAACTTGTGAGCTTAATCATTCATCTGCAATTTTCCAGATTGTGTTTCTTTCTTGTTCTTGCTTGTGTCTTTCGATTCTCGGGCAAGGATTAGCCCTCGTGGCGAGGTCAATCGTGCGGTGCATGGTTGATAACCGGAGGAGAAGTGGTGCTGCGATTGCGGGGTTCTAGTCGTGTTGATTGGAAGCCGGATCGTTTGTGTGACATCTCCACCAAATCGATAGCTATCTCCACCTGACGGAAGATCGGGAACCCACGTCCCCATTAAGTGGTAATCAGAGACTCATGTATCACCGTCAGGCTTACCCTAGTTTTGAGTGTTTTCGCCTTCGTCCCATAGTCCACAAAAAGCTTAAAAAAATTTCCGCTGTCCTACAACCCTAGTTTTTAGCCTCGCAATTTCGTTTTCGCATTGCTTTGTTGAGTTTGTGTCCGTGTTCGAGTCTTGTTGCTGGTTTAGGTCGTGTTCATCATCGTAGTTCAACCGCGCCGTCGCTGTTTTGTTTCCGCCGCTAGCCCATCCACCTTTTCCAGATTACAAGTCGAGCCACCACATCACTCGACTTGCCCTCGCTAGCCGCCTTGTGTGAATTCCTGCCACGCCGGCCCATAGATAGGTTGCAAACCGCCTTTGAGCCCCTCCTTGATTCATAATCTTGCAATACCTACGGCTTATACCAGGGAGGATTGTGCCCCTGCGTTCCATAGCCACCGCTGCGTTTCCTGCCGATTTGTGCTTTTTGGAAAACATAGGTTGAGTGACCTTCCATAAAACAGGCATAACTTTTCGCTCAGTGCTCCGTTTTGGCTCAAATTTTTACAGGAGCCTAGCAACGAAAAGTTGCACATACGATTCACCAACTTTGTCGGTTTTGCCGTTCTCAAAAATACAAAAAAAATCAGGAAGAAAAAGAAAAAATTCATTTACTCGTTTCGAGGGATTTCTGAAAAAGTTCCAGAATTTCCCTAGGCCGCAATACACCTTTGTTTCAGGTGATTTTTCTTGTGCTTCCATCTTTGGTGATCTTAGTTCAGTGGTAAAAAATTTGGCCAAAGATCAACTCGTTTGCTGGTACCCCTTTGGAAGCGCCCATTTTTTATTTCTACTAGTGCTGAAAAAACTGCTCTATTTACAGAACTGCCATTCTGCTAAGTTCTTTGAGTTTTGTCCATCGTTCCTTGTTATTTTTACCTTGTTGTGCTACGATAGGACCCGTCTTAGCTAGAAATTGTGACTTGTGCCTTGGACACTTATTGAACTTCGCTAATCTGCATTCGATATTTGCTAATCCTTCATATTGTATTTTTGACCTCCCAAGCTCCACATACTTTCTTCTGATCAATACAGCTTTGACCTTGCAATCGTGGTTTCACTCCCTTTGGTAAGTATCATTTGCTTGGTATTTCATCAGACACTTGTAAGAGCTTGGTAAGACACAATAGAGTGTGTTCCGGTGTTCCACCTGAGAGGAGTGTGTAGTGAGATTATTAGGGATAAACTTCACCGTTTGTGTTGTTTTTTTTTCTGTCTTCTAGCCATGACAGATTCTTCATATCCACCAACATACAATGGTGTGGGTGCTGATGCATACATGGAGTGGGAAATTGCCATTGAAGAAATATTTGCTACTCGTTTTATGTGTCCATGGAGGAAGGTAAAAAATGCAGCTAGTGTTTTGCGACACTCAGCTTTATCTTGGTGGGAGTCTTTAAATAATTATGATAAACCCCAAACTTGGAATGCTATGAAAATTCTTATGAGAGAAACTTTTGTTCATCCACCTCCTACATTAAATTCATATGATGAGGTGATTAGTTTAGAGGATCAGTCCATTGTTTTATCTCTTGCTCCACCTAACCTTTTGCAGGATTCTGAACAAAAGCAAGAGGACAAGGATGACATAGAAGAAAATGAGGAGCTCACATCCTCATGTGAAAATTCAGAACCACCACTTCACAGTGCACCTGATATTTCTACTGAGGACACAGGTAATGACCATGGTGCTATAATTATAGAAGGTGAGAATTGTCATAATATGCTGAATTTTTCCACACACCATGCTATCCAAGAGCAATTGTTAGTGGAACCCTCTCTAGATTTATCTATGTCACATGATGATTCGCTTGCTATTCCTTGTGATAAAGATGAATTGTTTGAAAATGCTTTAGTTTTACATGTTTTGAAACCAAACACTTCTGCTGGATATAAACATGTTAGTCCTATTGCTAGTGCACATGATGAGCAAAAATTATTGTCTTCTTTACATACTTTGGGTTACATTGATTTCGATGATTTGTGTAATCTAGATTGTTTAGAAGAGAGAATTTTTGCACATGCTGATTTTCCATGGTTGTCTAGACATTCATATAATGTTATTGGCAAATATAACAACAAAGGACAATATATGATACATCGAGTGTACATTTGTGAAAATTTGAATTATCCTTTTGTTGTGCTCAATTTTGATCCACTAGAGGGCAGCCACACTACACATATTCATTCACCTTTCTCTAGTTCAGTTTTTGGGAAACAAGTTTACTTCCAAGAAGGGGAGCATTGCTGGTTGCTACCTATGCCTACTTTGTCTTTTGTTGGTACTAATCTTTTGCAGGGTAGTGTTGCCAAATATTATGTGTCATCCGATCCAGATGCTTACATGCTCGCTAAATTTTATATGCAAGATGACATATTCACCAATTGGAGACATGGTGACATTCCTACTCACAATAATTTTGATTTCTTTGGTTTTCAAAATCCCGTTCGCTCTTGTGTTGTGCAGGATCGGTTCCAAGTACAATCGACGCCGAGGACGGCTTTTCATCAAGAAGGGGAGAATGATGAGGACATGACACTCATGCATACGACCATGATTGGTGCATGGAATGGAGTAGAAGAAGTCCAACAAGGGTTTCTTAGTCAACAAGGAGGTCCAAGGTTGATCCGGTTCGAGTCCCCGAGGTGGAGGCCAAAAGCAATTCAAGTTCGAGTCCAGTTCGGAGTCCAGGAGCAGTGCGCAATAAAACGGACGCCCAGGTCGCATACGGAGTCGGTTTTGGACAACTTATATATGGTTGGAAGAAGAATTTCATAGATCTTCCAATGGAACCGGTCTCATGCCAAAATTCGTTCCGAGTCAACGGGAATCGTCGAAACAAGTTGACGTTCAGAATCTGCCAAAGTGCTGCGTCGACAGTTTGGTTGGGCTTTAGGCCCAAGTTGAGGGCGCCCCTCCTAGTTCGCCCCAAACCCTAGGAAGCCCCCCTCCTCTTATACTCAGTAGCCGCCACCTTGGAAACTCGGGTTTTGCTTAAGTCATTCTGTCAAGAACAGTTCGCCGCTCGATCGGTTTGTGAGACCTCAACTTGTGAGCTTAATCATTCATCTGCAATTTTCCAGATTGTGTTTCTTTCTTGTTCTTGCTTGTGTCTTTCGATTCTCAGGCAAGGATTAGCCCTCGTGGTGAGGTCAATCGTGCAGTGCATGGTTGATAACCAGAGGAGAAGTGGTGCTGCGATTGCGGGGTTCTAGTCGTGTTGATTGGAAGCCGGATCGTTTGTGTGACATCTCCACCAAATCGATAGCTATCTCCACCTGACGGAAGATCGGGAACCCACGTCCCCATTACTGACGATCATTCCAAGAATTGGATACGAGCAAGGAGTAAGCTAGTGATTAAAGACCGTGTTGCCGTGATAGTGTTAAACAACAAAGAGGCAGAAAAATTGGCTGCGGACATCAAGGAGAAGATTGCATGTGCAGAATCTTCAGGAATGGCAGGGCAGAGGGAGTATGATGTGCTAAGTCAGTGCTTGGGCTGCCTTGAACAACACGGTCGTGTGTGTGGTGTCTCCAGCTACCAGGACTGGAAGTATGCATGGCCTCAGCATGTCGAGATGTACAGGAAGAAGAAGTGGACGAAGACCGACACATCAGTTGATACGGAAAAGATAAAGGAACAAATCAAGCAAGAACTGGTGGCTGAGATGCGGATGCAAAACATGCAGATGCAGAGGTGGTGTTGTCACCAATGTCCAATCACGCAAGCCCTTCACCCGCCACACTGAAGAGCAGTTGTGCGTCCGCAGATGTAGGTTTGATCAATGGCACTGCAGAGTTGGGGACAAAGGTGCGCTCTGACGATCGTACACACGAAGACCTTATAGGCATGTTGACTGAACCCACACAATGTGGCCTATGGATCACGTGGAGGGGGCTTTAATGTGTGGCTGCACTTGGTCTTGTTCATCCAGAGGAGACTACGCTACAAACAGTCCCGATTCATGAAAACTGTGTTGTGGTTGAAGTGATCACTGTATATACTATCTTTGCGGATGAACTGTTGGAATATCATCCTAATGACGAGGTGATGAAACTCGGACAAGCTCAAGGATAGAGGTTACAGTGGAAAAGGTGTCGGATTGACATCAAAGGAGCACCAACATGTATATCTCGTTCACAGGCTATTGTACAGATTCCTTGTAGTTCACACAGTACGATACATGTTCCTTCCTCAGATGGTTCCCCTCCTCCTCCTCCTCCTCCTCCTCAATCCCCACATGTTCCATCCCCACATCTGAAAGGTACAACAAATATTCCATCCCCACCACCACGCCCACCACCACCACCTCCTTCTCCTCCTCCTCATGAAACAACAAAACCTACACCCCCAAATGGAAGTGCTCAAAACAATCATGCCAAAGTAGGTACATCTGGGACTAATACCTCTGTAATAGGTCTTGGTGAGACACCACTAGGCAAGAAAGCCCTTGAGAAACCTTCAGCCATTTCAAAGCTACAAGAATAGAAACATGCAAAAAATAATAGCTCTACAGCACCTACAGCAGGCAAGCAAGCCCTTAAGAAACCTTCTTCAGCCATCTCAAAGTAGCAGGGAAAGGAAATTGTTGTAAATAAAACCTCTAAGAGGCCTACTAGAAAGCGATCTAAAAGAAACACCAAGGAGAATCGTCAGTATATGACTAACCCAAAGCAATCTGAGAGTGACACTAAGAAGAATCCTTGGGCTATGGCTAACCCAAGTTACAAATTCGGAAAGAACATTCTCAGTGATGGTGATCTCAAAAAGGCTGCTCCTTTTACCAGAAAGCTCCACACATTCTACATGCGACGTGGTGAGTCCGATGATGCTTCTAACATTATGGTCGCACTTCGGCCCGGCCAGGACCAATGCATGGCTGAAGAGAGATGAATCGTCAAACGCACTCCAGCAGATGACTGTGCAACTCAGTGATTTGTACGATCTCTTCAACTTGGATGCTTTGGATCTGACACTTCTCCGCTGCTTCATCCTGTAAGTTGCTTGAAAATTTAATCTACTTCTCACTAATCACATCCTCTATCGAACTGTGCTTTTTGCCTCACATCATCTTTATTACCATGTATTTTGCCTCCTTATACTTTGTTTTTTCCTTACTAATAGGAATATGATTGTAGAAGTTGACAACAAGGGCCCTGCAGTTGGCTACCTTGATCCTGAATGCCTTTGCTCGACAATGTTGAGTAGCACGGATAACACTGTTTCTTTCTCTGTTGACTATATGCTCAGAGCCTTCGAACAATATGCTACAAAGGATTTAATGCTTAGCACTTATCTTGGTACGAACCACTGGATTGCAGTGGCAATCATTCTGAAGCAGTGGAAGGTCTACTATCTTGATTCATTGAAGACAATTAATGCTAATACTGGCCCTTTTGAGCTAATCATTAATGAGTAAGTTATTTCTTTCTTAACTTGCGGACGTTCCTCAACAAACCGTACAGAGTATATTAATTAATAGTGTCCTAACCATTATTGATATTTTCGTTGTAGGGCTTGGAATCGTTACTGCCGCAAAAAGTTCTCGCGCCGTGGCCCCTTGAAACACGTCAAAGATGTTAAGGTACATACCACTTATTTCCTTCCTGTGGAAGCTAGTACTAAATCTTGAGTTTATTTCTTCTTGATCACCACTATTTTTCTTTGTACGTTTATTGCAGTGCCACCAACAACCTACTGGATCCAGACTCTGCGGCTTCTATTGTGCCTATCACATGCTTCAAGTAAAATATAGCGGCACACATATGGAGGTACTTTCTTGGGATCTTCATTTGTAAAACCTGCAACTGAGCACAGTTCTTGCTTATTAGCACTACACTTGTTTGGCAACCACCTATATATGTGTGCTGACTGGTGACATTATTATATCCAGAGATTTGGGCTAGATGAGCATCCTCTCGACAAATCATTGCTAGCAGATGTTCGTGAAAAATTGCCACATTCCTCATGGAACAGGTGATCACAGCCGGAGGAAAATTTCATGCTGGTGAAACTGTGTGGGCTAATATTGTGTTTGGTGACTAGGAAATTTTTGCATTCCTCCTTGTCCATGAATTTTTTGCATTCCTCATTGTCCATGTTTTGTGATATTGTTGCATTCCTCCTTGGGAGATGCATTTCCTCCTTGTATGAGATGATGATGATGAATTTTGTCATATGATGCATGTGAATTGTGGATTTCTATGAATTTGGATGTTAGATCTAATTTCTGTGAATTTAGTCATATACTCATATCCTAGCTGGTTCCAGGATGCTACCTCATTCAATTCCAACAAGCTATTCCATGCACATCCAAACAATAAAATTGGTATTAATGTATTATAACCCATTTCCAATACCAGTCTGTTTTGGTATTTGACTCAATTCAATGCCAACCTGTCCAATATCAACATCCAAACAGACCGTAAGGAATGCTAGGTTTAGAAATGGTGCATGTTTACAGAAACACATAGCCACTTGTGGTCGATTGTTTAAGTAAGATGCAGTGTTTACATGTTGCAAAATCCATAAGGAACAATGACGCTCTACCGTTTTTGTCATGTAATTTCGTTGCTACTCAACTATGCAACTTATGCTCGGGAAGTGCAACTTCAATGGTTCTTCAAATTTCATGACCAGAAAGACTAAATTTTTTGTGTTGTAAGTGAAAATAGAAGTGCCAAATTCAGATTAGGAAAAATACGTCGAACCATTAGAAACCTTTTCTTCTTTTAGGAGACTAGCTCAAACACGTACCTTCTTAAAAAAACAGCCAATCATTCCAGTCATTCAAGTTTTCAACCACATTTCCATCGTTTTAGCTTCTTAAAAAAATACATTCAACCACATTTGTCTGGTCATTCAACCACAAAAGAAACATAAATCAAGATTTCGTCAGTCTTGTAGACAAAATGTAAATTAATTGCGTCCCAGCAGGTTGAGAATAAAAGCAAATGTGAATTTGTCTTTTGGCATCTGCTTAATTATCTGCGTGGAGAACATCCTGTTCTGTGAATAATGCATCCAAGGACGAGTTCACATGGATGATAGATTGGCTCAATCAAAATCTTCCATGTGTGGCTGCAGCATGCCCATGAAGTTTGTAGTGTGATCATATTTCCCCTGAGTGAGTTACATTTAGTTGAAAAAACATGGCATCCTATATGTTTGTGATCCCTACGCGAGCTCTATCCCTTTCTTGTCCTGTCAAGAACTGCAGCCCAAGCACTCCATCCTTCAGCTTTGACAGAAAATTTTGATGTCTAGAAATCAGGTGGTCTTCTGTGTTGCTGCGAAGTGAGAGTGACATGGAATTCTTCATTTTAGTATGTCAATCCTTTGAAATGGCAGCACTTCATTTCTTCAAATGTGTATATATGGTCTTTTAATTTGAGTCAGTTTGATTAGTTGAAACCACTGTCATGTGGATGTAGGAACAAGTTGCGAAGCAATAACTGCGGACGGATCCACCTAAAAGGAGGAGCATGGAGCCAACCAGTTATCCATTATCTAAAAAAAATATTTAATCGTAAATTGCAGTCAAGTAAGGACATGCAACAGGCTTTCTGCACATTTTCAAGGTGCAGATGATCTCCAGAGCAATGTGTAGTTGTAGCTTTGTACCAGACAGTAGGCACATGCTCCATTTGGATATGATATATAGCAGTCTTTATGTGGCTTTAAGTTAGTAATTTAGGTACGATAAGTGTTCGGTCTTGGATTGCGTCCGGTGCAAGAAAATTTCACAACACCTTTGAAAGCCTGGTATTTTGATCCAAAAGGTCTCAAACTTGAAGTGCTTTGGGAACATGTTGGCTCACTTTGGTTTGAGAAGTATAGCCAGCGATGGTCAGAGAGACGCCATAGACATAGCTTGGCGAATATGCGAGCTAAAGGTGATGTGCCAATCTTCACCGAAAATCCTATGAAGTCGAACAATGGTTGGGTTGTGCCTCTCATTATTATTCCAAGTGAACTTACAATTTTGTAGATGAAATTTCTTGAGCACACAAAAGTTAAGTGTGCTCGTGAGCTGTGCTAGGAGGTTTCTATATAAAAGGTTATTATTGTTCTTGTCTCTGGTATGATAAATCAAATTGAAGTCACCTAGGATTAGCCACTTGGCACCCTTTGGTTAATGATTTGATCTCCTCTAGGAAGGCCGGTTTAAATATGTTCTTTGATGGACCATGCACAGTGGCGAAGCTAGGAATTGATGACAAGGAGGAGCTCCCACTGCTTCCTCCTCATCCAGCCTTCTTTCTCCCTCTTCTTTCTCCTCCGACTTTTGGGGGGGTGCTTGGTGGGGCTGCAACGAAGGTAGCCGATGGTTGGAGGGTTGCCCCTCTCGCCCCACCGCTGACCATGCATAGACATCAAGAAAAACGTAGAAACTGTGTGCCTTATAGTTGAAATGTCACTCAAGTACTCGAACCAAGGTTTGCTTTACTGGTAAAAGAGAGAAAATTGGATGTCACCAGAAACATGTTTATCAGATTTCTCGAAAATTTCTCAGATTTATTTTTCCCCTTTTCGGAAAAATTTAGAAACAAAAACCTCACTTTGTACACAAAATATCTTAGATTATTTTGAAACAATATAACATGAAAACAGGACATAATAGTGCATGGAAATGGGATTTATGTTTATTATGGGGAGCCGGAGGCAGGGGTTTGGGTTGTGCTTCTTTAGTTTGACGCGAATTCGAAAAGACCAAAGATTTTGAGTGGTAAATAAAAAACCAAGCTCAACCAAGAAACATGTTTTATCAGATTTCTATTTTTTTTTGCAGAGAAATTTTTCCATCCCTCGAACACAAATCCCAGGTGCTCAAGAGAAAGAGGATCACACAGTTTGTTAGAGCAACTCCAGTAGACTACCTACTTGACCCCAACTCAAATGGTAGGGGCTAAGAGCAAAAAAAATGCACTTTAGCAAGGCCCCTACTCGGGCACCAACTCTAGGGTGCGGGGGGGGGGGGGCATCCAAATCCTCCACTTTGGCACCTGTTCCCACAGGTGCTTGGGGAAGCCCCTACCTGTTTGTTGGTCGTTTCCTCTGACGCGTGCCAAACAAGGGCGTCGCACCGTCCCCACTCCTCTGCGCAGCCGGAAAGACCGGCAGAGGCATCCTCGCTCCTACGCACCGACGGTCAAGCCCGCAACGCCGCCCCCGCTCCTCCCGCCGTTGGGCCAGCCCACCGCACATGGCCTAAGCTAGAGCAGATCCGCCGGCCGGCCCAGATCTAGCGCAACCACTCCCAACCCGTTAGGCTCTCCCGCCAGATCCCAAGCTCCATCGTTTGAGTTCCAGAGGAAGGAAGGGAGAGAAAAGGGGGCGGTGGAAGAGAAAGGGAGCCCACCTCTGCTACCGAGCTCCCATGGCGGTGCTAAATCAGGGGAGTAGGCGGCGGGTGGAGGAATGGGGCATGGTGCAGGACAGGGAGCGCGCGCCGCCATAGGAGGCGGGCTCCCTCCCAAGCATTTCCATCCGGCTCTAGGAGGGAGGGTAAGAAGTGGCGATGACCTGCTTTGTACGCGAGAGAAGATGTGGGAAAAGGGAAACTTTTTTAACCCGCTGACAACTTGGACCCGCATGTCATATGGGAATAGGGGCTATTGCTAGAGTAGGAGGTTAAATTTACAGCCCGAGAAAGTTGGGTGAGCCCCTACTCAGAATGGTAGCTAGGGTTTATTGCTGCAGTTGCTCTTACGGTCTTACCCCCCTAGAAGCAGCAAGCGGTTGCTCCGTCAATTTCAAGTTTGTCTCCTGCAAACAAGCTTGGTGGATCGAAGATGAAGAGAGAGCATTATGCATTGTTTGATTTTAGATTGTGCCATATGCAGCTGCAGCAAACGCCAAAGATGGAAGCATGCAAAAACAAATAAAGCAGTAGCAGGCTAGGAGCACAGAATAAACTAGGATTAAAAAAATTCAAAACTGCTCGGGGGCAGCCAAGCAGACCATTTTGAAGCATGAAGACTTCTGAAACATGTTGCAGGAAGTTCTCACTGATACAAACTTAAATGAGAGATAAAGTTTGGTGATAGTTCTGCAGGGACAATTGAAATGTAGAAAACTAAGATGATGCAAATAAGGAAGGCGCATGCATGTGTGAATTGCATTGCTGATGGCTTCCATAATTTCCCTTGCTTATTTCAGACGACCATGCATGGATGATCAGTCCAGGGAGTTGCTGTTATCATAGTTGATGAAGCCTCCCTGCCAGAAACGCTCGACCCCGCTGCTGCTGCCTGAAGCCCCGCCGTCCACGTTGTTGCCTGCACTGCCATCGCCTTGCTGCTCCTGTGCTGTTGAGGACGACACCGGCCACTGCCGGAGCCCACTACCACCACCACCACCAGCCATAGGCGGTTTCACTTCCTGATCCCCCTGCAGGATCCCCACCATCTGCTGGCCAGATGACCCATCCATTAACCCATGCCTATGCTGCTCCATTGCACCAAACGACGGGGCCGCCGGAAGAAATGGTGGAAACGCTGCCATCCCGTTGTTGCTGCTGCTGTCAAGAAACCCTCCTCTCAGTAAGTCCGTGAACGACGGCATCGTGATCGTGCCAGGGTTTGGCGACAGCAGAGACGACAAGGGTGCGAAGGGCAGGGAGCGGTGGTCACTGCTGGGGAGCTGGAAGCTGCTGCCGCCTGCCGACATGAACGCCGGGAGCACGCTGGGGAAGCTGGCCGGCATAGGTGCCGTGGCAGTGGGCATCATCAGCAGCTGCTGTGTGACGATGTTCATCTTCTTGGACTCATCAATGGTGGTGGAGGATGGTGCAGGTGGTGCCATGGAGGAGGAGCCCCCGGCACGGTTCTGCCTGCTGTTCTTCCTGGAGCCGCCGCCCACGGGAACATTGCGGAGGGAGCCGCCCTGCGTCCAGTTGCGGCGGCAGGCCTTGCAGAAGTAGCGCGGCTGTGTCATGCTGTAGTTGTTATAGTAGCAGAACTTGGTGTTGGTGGAGTTGCAGCGCGGGCAGTTGAGCGCCTGGTCTTGCGGTGGCCGCGGCTTACGCTCCCCGCTGCCGCTTGCCACCACCTGCTGCCGTGCCTGCTGCTTGGGTTTGATGTTCCTAGCTGCAGCTTCTTCCTCCCTAGGTGGTGATGCCACCATCGCCACCTCCTGCACAAAATTAGAGTAGTTACATGATGCACAAATTAATTAGATTTTAATTTGTATATGTATGCAGCATGCTGCAAAAAGAATTATTCATGTAAAAATTACTGATTACTACTTTTTTAGCTAGGTCGTAATAAGCAGACACACAAGAACACAATTACTCAGAGATCAACAACATATCCTCTGGACATCTGTCATAAATTAGCTAGTATCTAGCTATATATAATAGCAGTCCAGCAAAATTTAACTTTTATCCAAGCTTAACAACATGTCTATAATCCTCCTATGAGCATTTCTGGCATGTTATGGACCGTCAATCCACGTAATCCAATGGCCCATTTCCACCCCACTTATCCTATTTTATTTTCTCTCTCTTTAGAACAAATCACAACTCTCCGTCCCCGTATGATATCTAGCCATGGCCTAGCTACTACTTGGGCATTTCCTAAAATTGAAGTGAATTGATTCCATATATATGACCCAATGGCCTATTTCTCCACCCCATAAATTTTATCTTGATTGATCATGGCCTCCTTGTAGCACCAGAGCATATCGTATATAGAGATGCCCTAAATTTTGGGTTGTCAAATCATGTTTTCCAGCAGCCCATTAGCCAACCACTTATTTTCTCTCACGACCATCCCATTAGGTTGGGCATGTCATAATTTTCGGATCACAATTTCATGTGACGACCCAACGAACCATTTATGTACCCCACTTTGCTTGATCATTCGTGACCCTCCCATAGGTTCTAGCTATTGCCTATTTGGACATATCCTAAATTTTGGGCTTTCAATTCATGTGATATAATGACCCATGTCTCCATCCCACTTATTTTCTAGATCGACCAAGCTTTAGGCAAGCACTGGATTTTGGGCCAAATTCATTTGATCCAACAGCCCATTTACTTCTCCGAGTAACTTCAATCCAAACTTACCTTTTGAGCGACCGCCTCATAAGATCGAACCGTAGCTTATTTGGACTTGTCCTATTTGGGCTTTTTTAAAAAAATTTTGGGCCATCAATTCATCGAACGACCCATTTTCTACATGTTTAACCTAATCGATCTTTCTCCCTATCGATCCTCGCCCCTCCTGTTTCGCCGCCGCCACCACCCACAACTCCCTAGCGCGCCTGACACCAACGAACTACCACCAAAGCCTTCTCCTCCCTGTTAGCATTATCTAATTGCTTGACTATCGCGACTTTCTCAATGGTTCCCTGGCTCTTTAAATGACCATCTCTTCTTCTCTGATGGCTCCTCGCGACTAGATCCATCACTGCATAGGGGCGGAGCCAGCAAATCAATTCACCGATGTCAGCTGACATCGATGGTTTTCAAAAGCTAGAATTGGACTTTTATAGGAAGGAGGGAGTACCACACATCAGTGCATCTTTGGATTGGTTTAGTATAGTCGATCCGATCCACAGAGGAGAATACACATGGAAACATTACTAATTGAGTACTATTTCCATTAATGTACACCTCAACTCCTAGCTGCTCGCTAGGGTGCTACTCTTATTCAAAGTGATAAAGAATCATGATTATTCCTTATCCACCAAGCTAGTTCACAACACCCAAGAGAAGCAGCCGAGAAATCTGTATATGGAAGGAAGGTATATGAAGGGAGAGGAGGAGCAAGGAGCCAGCTTATCGACGGCGTAGATACCTTCTTGTTTAACAAAGTAGATGGAGCAGCAGTGTTACTGGTGGTGTTGGAGATCATGTCCATGGATCCTTCCTTCCTTCCTTCCGCCAATCTGTTTATTGGGAATTAATAAAGGATTGATGAGCCCACAAAATAATTTAAGCCAAGATCGATCAATTAATTCAAGCGAATCAAACATATAGAGCAGAACACCTTACTAGCAAGGAGTTGAGGATGGAGGATCGACTGGCAGCCTCTGATCTGATCCGTCTCGTCGTTGTGGAGAGGAACAGGGAGAGAGTGAGATAGATATAGACTGTGAGAGATGCCTTCAGTTGTATATAGAGAGGGTGATGGGCTTATGGTGTGACGACCTAAAACGTACTGTGGGCTGCAGGAGATGGAGCCAGCAGTTAAGTGGAAACGGCAAGCTGATTTTACGTGAAAGCAACCACGCGCCTTGGCGGCTAGATGATGACGCATGCATGTCATGATGACCCTCCCTCTCGTGGGAGATCCATGCATGCATGGTCTGCACCCCGCCCACCGAGATGCCTTCCAGGTCTGCACTTTTCGTTTGCATATGAAACAGAAACTGTCTATACACTAACAAACCAGACATGATACACTGCTCTGTCAATATGTCATCTATCATCTTCTTCCACAACAAGGTAGCCATCGTTCCTCATCCTTGATAGATTGATCATAACTAGGATTAGTATCCCATGGGCGGATCCCTAATCTAATTGGGAAAAAACTATATGATATGGGAGTGTTTTTGAAGCCTGGTTTCACGTTCGTATTATTTTGGAAAAGGTACAAATTACTGCTTTCAAGTATAGCAAATGTCATGATAGCTTCTGAAACTATGTTTTGGTTGAATTTACTCCATAAACTATGCTATTTGGTTCAACTTACCTCATGCATAATGTAATTTGTCATATTTATTTCTCCAAACACAAGTTGAATTTTAATTTTAGACTTTGTAGGGTGGAAGCAAACATCATAGTCTACAGTAAAGACATATTTGATGAATCTCGTGTCGCCCCGCGCGGGCGACCGGGATCCACAACCGAGCCACACCACCCCCACTCCCCTCTGTGCATCCGCGTCGCGCCGCCGCCCGAGGGGCCTCTGGGTACCTGTGAGACATGGGTACCCCTAGGTCCCACCGACCAGGCTCACGGCCGTCCCCGACAGGTGGGTCCGGCCTAACAGAAGAAAAGCGACCTAACAGTGGTGGGTCCAACCGACCTAGTTGGTGGCCCACACGACCTCCTAAAGACCTTCTAGAAGATTCCAAGCGACCTTATCTAGAGCGACTACATGACTTGGTGTGTAAGACAAGACATCAATGGATTCTGACCAAGCAGATCTAAGGATAGTGTTGTAATCAACTAGACTTGTTACAAGGAACCGACCTTGTTCGATGGCCAATATAAGGCGGGCAGGGCGACCCCTTGTAACATCATGCAATCCTCAAGCAATCTACACCAACAAGTAGACGTAGGGTTTTACTCTTCGGAGGCCCGAACCAATATAAAATCGCCGTGTTCTTTGTGTTCCGTGTGCTCGTGCACAACCTTCGAGTTCTTAACCTTAGATTCCACCCCACCGAACAAATAAACCACCGGGGTTAACCCCCCGAACAAATAAACGTCTAACAGTTGGCACGCTAGGTAGTGGGGAATTCAGGGTTCTTTGTGTAACTCGATGGCTTCTTCAAGCGACGTCATCTTCCCCGAGAGCATGGTGGACTTCCTCGCCAATCCCGTCGACATCCGCTTCGGCTCTATGCTGGCGGAATCCATCACTCCAGCCGCCTGCCTCATCATCGAAGGCAATGCGGTCACTTCCACCAGCAGACCGGAACCGATCTACTGGCGGAAATCCACCCACCCACTCCTCGCGACCTGATTGCGGGGCTCGACCACGTCGAAGACATACTCTTAGACACGATCAAGTTCTATGAACGCGCCAAGCCCCCTCACAAGACCTCTGCTCCTTCACCTCGCATGCCTCTCGGCCTGCGAAACGCAGCTCATGTAGCATCCCACTACACGAAGAACAAAATCCAGATCGAATCTGGACCCAAGACCTCACAATGTGGAAACCGCAGAGGTCACCCCGATGGCCCTTGCCCCATCCACGAGAACTCCAGACACACGGCTTGCCAGTGCCGTGTGCTCAAAAAGCTTCATCGACCTCTCACTGCGGATCATCGCCGATAGCTCAACCGCAAACCATCTCCGGACCACCTCGCATTCCAGATCGCCCGCACGACCATCTCCCCCAACTATTTGGGTGAGGTGTTTGAGATCCCAGACCAAGAAGTCCTTGTGGTCTCCGCCAACGTACCTCCTCAAGCTAGCGAGACGGATGAGCAATGCATTCAGCGTGAAAACGCCAATGTTGCACGAGCTGTGCGCCATCAGCAAGAAGTAGATGCAGCTGCAGCAGATGCAGGATAGCCTTCAGACAACACCGTACCAGGTGCTGGTGACCAATCCGCAGGCAATGTCGTCAATGGGGCACAACCCCCCACGGCTCACAGAATCACAACGAGCCTAGTCGAGTCCGCCTACACGCCAGAGACCTCCTGAGGGACTTCTAGCAAGACGGCCATGAAGTTTACAACTCCCCCAGGCAAACCTAAGCGCAGCCCTTGCCGCGCTAGGTCAACTTGAAGATACTCCTGCAATACGGTGCCTACAGGCTCACATTCATGTCGCCACCGCCCAGGTCGAAGAAAGAGGTCCAGGATACAATAGATTAGTTTCAAGCTCCTACTCCAGGAGTAGGTCGGAGTGACCTCGTCAGTGACATCACAACAACGCCCCCTTCAGCCTGTGGCTGAAGAGGGAGGAGGTGACAATGAAGTCTTGTAGTCGGTCAACCTCGCTGCCAACGGTGCCGCCAACGCAGTGGCCAACCCTCCAACTAGCCCTGTTCATGGTCTGGTCTGAAAACCGGTGGAATCGTGTGACTAGCCTACATAAAACCAGGTGCAGAGTCATAACCAGGTTCAAATTAGTTTCAGTGGAAACCATCTAAACCGTTGACCAACTCACATCACCTTCGTCTTCCTCCGATCCACGGGCTTCATTACTGCTCAGTGACAACGGGAGGTCAGCTTCTACCTCTCTTAATGAGAGAAGCTTCCCCAAACAGGTCGGCGACGGCATCGTGAGAGCGTACATGGGTCAGAGACTAGGATAGCTTCCCCTCTTCCTTTTCCTTCCCTGCAATGTTGATCTACTAATCTGAAGTATGAGGAAGAAGCAAAAACGTAGGAATCACTGATCTCTCCCTCTTGATTTTGATGTTGGAAGAAGGTTAGGGTTTGGAATTGCATCGCAAGTTTGCAAAACATTGGAATTGGGCTGTGAGATTGATGCCCAATGCAGTTGAGATGCCACCGCTAATGCTTTTCCCCATCCTTGTTCTGCTTCTGCTAGGCTACAGCTCCCAACACCACACTCTTCCTTCTCCCTTGATTTCTTCCATGTTGTTGGTGCAGTCACACAGGTCGCCCTCTCGCCGACGTGCCGACGCCCATGTCATCGCCTCCCGCTCGCCCATCAGTCCACACCCTGGCCGTCATCTTCTCCATGCCGCACCTGATCTCCGACTGCGCTGCCTGTGGGGTCCACTCGGAATCGGGGAGCTGGAGCAGGAGCTTCCCATTCCAGTGCCACACGGATAATGTCAAAGAGCTTAGGGGAGAGACAGAAGGCGCAGGGGGCGGGTCGGCAGCTTGGCAGATGAAACCGGTGAAACCCATGCAACCCGTGGTTCCAAACCGCTCAACTTGACTCTGTACCGACTTGGGTCGATTTGATTTTAAAAAATCGTGGAACACATTTTTGTACAGACCTACCTCCAACCAACGCTGGTGCTAATGCTGCATGCAACATCGCCAACAATGCTGCCAATGCTGCTAGCACTCAACAACAAAACGCTACTGCCAACGCAGGACAGAACGCGGGAGCTTAACCTCCACCAGTGCAAGCCAACCGCCCTCAAAGCAGTCAGTGTCAACGCATACGAGACGAAGTGGAGATAGAACGCCGTGCTAACTACGACTGTGGCAACGGGGTCCCTGATCCCCTTGACACTGATCACCTATCCAAGCAACAGAACTTCGTCAAATGCACGACAAAGAGCTCCTAGGACGTGCCCAGTACGACAAAGATAATGGTCCTCCTGATGACCTCTACATCATCCCGACATCATACAACCCATCAGCCAGCCTTGGAGCAATCAACAGCTTCGCAACGTTCTCACGTCACCTCAGGACGATTAGATACCCCAAGGACTTCAAGCCAGCTATCGAAAAATATGACGATCGCTTTGACCCGAGTATTTGGCTCAAGATGTACAACATCGCAGCCCATGCCTCTTGAGGAAACGAAGACCACATGGTGGGATATTTCCCCCTCGTGATGGGCAAAGTGCCACTCTTGTGGTGCGACAATCTTCCCGTGGAGTGCATCACTTCATGGGCGACCTTATCACAGCTCTTCACGACCAACTATCAAGTGACCTACAACCGTCCTGGAAACACACATCACCTCGCCAGAGTGCGTATGAGGCGTGATGAAACTCTCCGACATTACACTTACCGCTACTTTGAGAATCGCAACACTCTCACAGATGTCAAGGATGAAGACGTCATAGACTACTACAAGAAGGGGGTAACAAACATCAAGCTCTTCGAGAAGATCCACGAAGCTGACGCCCATACCATCACAGACCTCATGGCCTACGTTGACAAGCTTGTCAACACTCAAGACGCGGTGATGCACGACTTCAAAGGTGAAGACCACGATGACGGTGGCAGCAGGTCGCAAGCAGTCCAGCGAGGTCTATGCGACCGATCCACCCAGACTTTCCACCTTCCTTGAAGATGACTTCAACATGGTCATGGACGACCTGTGCCAGTTCCACCGCCACGCCAAGCACACCATGAGGGAGTGCGAGCAGCTAAAGCATGCTCTAGGGGTACCTCCAGAGCCCAAGAAGACCAAGAGCGGCAACAACTACAACTAGAATAGCATCCAATGCTATGACAACCGTAACCGTCGACCTGATCGACGTGATTACCGTGACCATTGAATCTACTGTCTTAACAACGACAGGGATCGTCGTGACTATCGCCGCGACTATCACCACGATGACCGCTGTGATGACCGACGAGACGACTACCGCCATGAGGATCGCCGCGAAGAAAACTGCACTGACCAGCGTGATGATCACCGCGATGACCGACGTGATGATCACTGCAACGACCAGCGTGATGATCGGTGCCGTCAAGACGACCATATTGACAGTCAATTTTGGTTCACCTAGCTATGAGTTTACCGTCAACATTCGCACATATTTGATATCCTAACTAATTGTACTAAAACCCTATATGATAAGTTCACACTCCCATGTGGTTTTTGGAGTATGTTCTTTACGCAGGATTTAAGCGCTCAAAGGAGCACTTTCGGGTAAAGTTCATCAAGCACTTTATCAGAAGATCATGAAGCCCGTCATAAGTCAAGACACGAAGTGAAAAAGACTCCAAACAACCCAAGGACCAAAGAATTAACACGTAAAACTCCGGGGACTTGAAGGTTTACTAACAAGATCAACTTAGCCCGAGAGATATTCTCGTAGCCCGAGACAACAAGATCTTCTGGTGCAGATTCGGAGACCTAAATGGCCTCTAATGGCAAAAGTTTGAATACCAAAGATGTGCGCCTCGACGATAGCTTTGATTTGGACATGTGGAAGGACCAATTCAGGTCAAGGAGCTAGTAGAAATGACCCCCGAAATACCTGCTGTGCAGATAAGTCCGAAATCAGACAGATTATCATCCGAGGCTGTTTTTGGGATCTTATCTTCGTTTCCAAGGAAATCAATGAATTCCAAAGTTGGAGATAATTTTGTGGCACACAACCTTGCATTATTTGGAGTCCGGACGTGGGAGGTATGGTGTCGGCAAGCAAGGGCTACGAATCAGGAAAATCTAGACGAGGCTAAGTTTATGGAAACCAGGTTCCCTTCTTCCCAAAGGAAGATTTCGTGCAAGGCAAAGTGAAGCACGTCCCAAGGCTCCCATAGGGTATAAATAAAACCCCCTATGCGCCCCAAGAGGGGGATCCAGTGATCCATTCATTAGAGAGCCGCCGACATGAAGGAGAAGCACCGAGAGCAAGCCGACGGCCGCCGCAAGTCCTCGTGTTGCCTAGGAGATGGATTAGGCCATGCCATAGCCGCTATGGTTGGCCCTGCGTGGTGAAGCCATGGTGGTGTTCCGGAGCCACGACTTGAATTCATCAAGTCATTTGTACCTTCAACATTCGATGGTGATGTAATCATATCTTGTCCTACTTTGATCTATATCGATGATTGTTTTATCCATATGTGTAGCTAGCATATGTTTTTAGTAGAAATAGGTCTAATCGTGGTGGTTAGTCTATCTCTTGCGTATACATCGTTGTAGTGCACGGACCGAGGTTGTCATTCGGTGATGAATATCCTTACTTAGTGACAGTACGGTGGAGGAGCAAGCGGCGAATGAACGTGTATCAGACCACTCAAAATTGGGTTACTCCATATCGAGTGTACTCCTTATCATAGTATAGATTTAGATAGGTTTGTCACCTTGTCCGGAACGACAACAAGAATACAACAGGCTAGGGTTGCCCTTTGGTGTTGACCTTTATGACTAGGTGGATGAGATCTATACACCCCTTCGTGTTTGTATGTTACCTCTATGCAATCAACGCTTCGTGATAGGTTAGATCATTAGGTTAGATGGATAGCCTTAGGTGTTTGCTTTTGATGCTTGGATTGACAAATCTAGGGAGGACCCTCCTTGGTGAAAAAATCACGAAGTCCCCCGTAGGCTTGCTGTGAACTTGAGCACGGTTTTGCACCATCAACAAGCCCCTTTATTGGTGCCGTTGCCGGGGATCAACAACTCGAACCCTAGGGCGATCTATCTTTCTTTTTTAACAAAACCTAATTTTATTATTGCATATACCCTGTATTCCTTGTTTGTGTTCTTGAATGCAGGTAAAACCTAGACACAAAGCGATCAAGAAGTTTTCAACATTCGTACTTCAACAAGTCCAACCTCGCTCAACCAAGTTGACGGTTATGCAAAGAATTGCTCTTTAGTGGTAGGTGCTAACCTTGGTTAGTGGCCCAACATCCGCTATTGAGTCCCCACCCAAAGCAAACGAAGATGAACAAGGTATGCCTATGTGTGTCAATTGAGTTTCTAAGACTAATTTCTTCTGGAGGTTTGTATGTTCGAGCTATAGGTTTTGGAAACGACCATGTCAAGCATGATGGAGAAGGATTCCATTACCGTCATGCTCATGCAGCGATGGTAATGATTTTTGAAGCCAAGGGATGCGTGGCATGGTGCCCTAAAAGATTCAAGATGAAGACCACACGTACATCTTCGGATCGATGGACAAAAAGGATAATGATGTCATCAAGATGCCTTGCACAACCTCAGCAGAAAAGAGTTGGATATATTTGAATTTTCAGAAGCTCCATGAAGTCTACGTTCCAACGAATCAAGCGGCAAGGCAATCGGAGGTTCCTACAAGCAGATATGGCCGAATCACCAATGGTTGCACATGCTGAAATTCTGGACAGCAAGCAATGCTGAAGTGAAACAGCCATAGCTCCCTCATTCGGACTCCGATTAAGATGAATGAGTACCTGTTGGAAAGGTAATTTTATAAAATTTTCAATAGAACTATATTTTTGTATATGTTCTATTCTAGATGCAGGGGTAAATCCACGAAGAAGAGGAAGCAATAAGGTGATGACGACAAGATGGAGGAGATGGACATGGTGTCAATAAAGAGAAGACGGGGCAACGGTTCCACAACACGTACATGATGAAATTCAGAACCTAAGGACTAAAACAAACCCTCCAGAGCATGGATGAATGAAAACACAAGAGGCACCACTCAACACATGATGATGTTAGAAGCGAACCACAACCGATTTCATAAGGCAACATCAAGTTGCATGGCGACTTTGGATTCTCGCACAAGTAATCATGAAACAACGATAAAAGGGTACGTGAGAAAGTCGAGCTCTATGACTTTGAATGAAGCGCTTTGTGGGAGGCTAACCGATCTTTTTATTTATGTATATAAACTATGACAAGTCTACATTGTGTTCTTTATTTGAAAACTTCAAGTAACATTGTACCATTGCTCTAATAAATATCACAACCACATGTTGCATGCTTTAATATATATATATATATATATATATATATATATATATATATATATATATATATATATATATATATATATATATATATATATATATATATATATATATATATATATATATATATATATATTGAGGGAGCACTTTTCTACTTGATTTTTTGAAAACTTGTAGACCACTATTTTGTGTGCTTATTAGTGTTTAGAGTCTTTTTAATTGTGTTTTAGAGAGAAAAATGAAGTATGATCCCTTTTGATTATAAACTTGTGGTTAGTTAACTTAGGCTAATTTTTGCTTTTGGTTTAGACCACCACCATATCATATCATGTCATGTCATTTTGTTCATTCATATCATGTTGCACTTCTTTCAACATTGTTCTCCACCCTTGCATTTTGTTGCATGATGCATATCATTTTTAAGACCCTTTTTGTGAAAAACAAAAAAAATCCTTTGCCTAAACCTTCCTATCAAACTACACCTAGAACCTAGTCCAACAAAGGAAGGATCTACTTGTGTTAATCCGACCAAGTCTATCTCTATTCCTTTTCTAATTAAAATTTTGACTAGCCTCATCCTAAACACTTAGGCAAAACCTCTCATACCTTTAGTAATCCTAAAACCATAGGTTTGTTTTTCATCCTAAATTCAATCCTTGTTTTCTTTTCTTCTCTTTCAAAACCACCTTAGATAGAATTTTTTCACCGAACTTATCTTTTCAAAATTCTTGTCTTAAGACAGAAATATAGGATACCCATAAGCCTTACCTTAAAACCTTGTTAGCATGTTTGATTAGGTATTTTGATAAAAGGTTTTGTTGACAAGACTCTACCTCTCATAAAGTGACTTGCTTGTCATTATTGAACGACATAGAAAGCTTTTTCAAACATTGCTGGACCTTTTACTAACCCCTTTTTGCATTTGCATTTTGCATCAACCCCTTTGTTTTATCATGTCTAGGTTAGCTTGGTTTCTTTGTGAAACTTTTTGCTGAATGCTTTATTTCCATGATAATGCTTCACGTGTGGCACTTTCTTTTGCAATCTTGTGTAAACATGGTGTTTAGACATGGTTGGAGACCCCATCATTCAGTTTTGTGAACCTTTCTTTCACGTTGCATAGGTTGGTTTATAAGCTTTGCAATGCGCTTTAACTTTCTTGCGGCATAAAGAATTATTAACTTTGAAATGAACATGGTGTCTTGACCTTGGTTAAATCTTTATGGTTATAAAGAAATAAAGCAATCTTGTTGTGAACATGGTGTTTAGAACTTGGTGCAAACATTGTCATTGTTTGTATCCCTTCCTTTCATTTGCATTTTTTCACCTATACACGCACGTACACCCATTAGGTTCTCTTTTCCTTAGGGATGTATTTGGTTTGTTGGCAATTGTTTCTACTCTAGACCATAACCTTGGGGGTAGAATGTGCATTATATTTGTTTTGTAGGCATGGAGAAGAGTTTCCATGAGTTCCTAACCAATTGCAATCAAGATCGTTAGTCATCTACAAGGCTTGAGAGGGAAGTCACTGTTTCCATCAAGATTTAAGCATGTGTTCAGAGATGTACAATGGAAGAAAATTTAATATTCAGAAGTTCCTTCAAATCTCCTTTCCAATGCATCAAGAATCGTCAATTTTGAAGACTCGTACATTATATGGCAGAAACATTGAGCACTGCGCAGTCTGAAATCAGCCTTGGACGGATTGCATCGCCAGAGTAAAATAGGTACAACTATCTTGTTCGGAACCCGTTTCATGCGTATGATGGCTCGTTGGAAAGATAATACCATGAACTTCAACTTGGAGGGGTGTTTCAGTACATGTTATATTCTATTAGTGAAATAAAATCTGTGGAAGATGAGGAAGCGACAAGGACGGGATGGAAGTCGGTGATGACAATATGATGAAGGATTGGAACCATGTCTGGATGATGATAAGAAGAATGTCACACCTGTTTTTCCAAAGAAAACCAAGTGCATAACTATATGCATGCCAGGATCAAGTTTCATGCATATAGTGACAAATAAGTGTATACAGAAACAATATCACGAAAAAGGGGGATTATCAGAGATTTACTCTTTATCATGGAAACGAAGGCACCAAACTTCACAGGCAATCGACTTGGGTTTGCGTACGCCTAGCACCAGAAACATCTTCAGCAAACTCTGTAGTAGCTTCCTCTTTCTGAGCAACATTGTTTATAGCAAGGGTGAGCACTTGTCGTACTCAGCAAGTGTGGGGAAAGTATGAATGCAAAGGCTTTATAGTGGACTGGGCTATGAGCATTTAGCATTTTAGTTGGTCAAATTTTGTTAGCACCTTATTACTAAATAAGTATAAGTATATACCAACCCACATTAAGCATAAGGTAAGATGCACCATAAGAATATGGCAAGCATAACCAGAGAACACGATTTAAGTCCATCTTCAAGTTCAGTTATCATGTGAGGGTCTAGGCCGCTCTTGACCGTGAGCACGGCTAATCGATTAGTTTAACACTCTACAGAGGCTGTAGACTTTCACCACAAGTCGCGTAAAAACCCCAAAGAGTTTTGGACCCAACCATGTGGTGTTTGCAAGGCATCATACCACACTACCAAGGTGTGATTCCATAGGGACGCTACGAGGCCTTTACGAAGATCCTTCAGTGAGCAGCAACCCAATAGGTTTCAGGTCGAAGCGGGGCACAAAGCTCCCTAGCGGATCAATACCCCACCATAAATAACAAACCCAACTCCTCGCTAGAGCGGGTCTATGCTCCGTCAACGCCTCCCCATTTGTCCCTTTCGGGTAAGGTTGCTACAACACTAAAGTCTCTAGTTATTCAGCCAAGACAGAGCCATGTGCCTTGTGGTTGTGCGGTTTTCTTGGGTGGTTCTCCATGTTCTGATTAATCATATGATCTTGTATTAAGCAACCAAAGATATATAGCATACAAGTAAAACAAGTTCATAATTAATGTTCATTATAACCACCATAACCGAAGTAAAGCAACTAAGCATAGCTACCCAACATAAAGGTAAACCCGGTTGATCAAGGCACAGGGTAAACAACAGTAGTCACTCCTTAAACATGGGTCCCATCATATTAAATGCGAAACAATGCAAAATGATTAATCATAGTTGTTGGGACAAAAGATCAAGGACACACTTGCCTTTAACCAGAGTAGTGATGTTGCTCAGAATTCCTCATCTTCGTACTCTTCCAAGCTCTTGAACCACGTTAGTTCTACTTGCGTCAAACATAAGCACAAGCATACAAAGCAAACAAACAAGCATACTAAGAACAAAGCACCAATAAAAAAAGAAGCTTTAAAAGAACGTACTAAAGGATATGCTCGATTAGGTGGATCACTAAAGAACACAAAGTGTGCTTGGAAGGGAAAGGCTTGGTTAACTTTAAAGAGATGGCTATGATAGGTTGAGCAAGGACCGGAATGATCACACTCAGATAGAGCTTGATAAAGAACGTCTAATGAATGTTTTGCATATGTGAAACACAAAAGACTATGCGAGCTAGGTTTAGTTTAATTAACAAAACAAATATAAAGGATATTTCAGAAATAAAATACCCTATATTGACATTAATGCAATATTATATTTTATTTGCAAAAACCGAAGTAAAGGACTAGTCAAATTTTATTTACAAAAGTTCAAGTGTCAATTATATCAGTTAAACAATTTATTTAAGAAAAGGTTAGAACAACTAATCGAATAAAGACACATGACGTGTTGAGATAAACAATCTTAATTTAGAAATTACATGCATGTTAACATTAGGCAAGTTAACATTTATTATAAAAAGACGGTGTAAAAGCCTAATTAGCTTTTAATTAGAAAAGTTAATTAATTATTAAACAAATTAATATTTGGTTTACGAAAAACAAGGTAAAGATCTAATTGGATTTTAGTTACGAAAGCATGTGGGAGAAACATTAATCAAATTAAATTTGATTATGAAAAAAGGTGTATAGATCTATATAGATTTTATTTAGAAAAGACATGTTTAATAAGCATTAATCAAAATTAATATCAAATTAATTTTCAGAAAACAAATAGTATGAAAACACACCACTAATGCGTGCTCAATTTTATTAGGAACCTACCGCAACTTGAACGGATAAAAACGGAGTTAAAACGATCAAGATATGGTTGTTCAAAGGTTCTGGGACCTATATGAGATTAACCATAGACTTCAAGGCTAGCTGAGAAGATCTGCAAGACACATCAAATAGTGCTCGCGAAACTGATAAAGCTCGGGGTTAGATCTGCAAAATGGCTACGGGTTGGATGTATGTGCAAGGAATCTAAAAGATCTAGGGTTTAAGTTGTAAAGGACACAAGACACATAAACTGAACAAAAGATTACAAGATCTGATAGGGGCCTACTTGCAACATGGCTAGCCTTCTTCTTCCTCTGTCCAGGAGCAGCGGCGGCGCTGTCCCCACGCACGGGCAGCGTTCCGGCAGTTGGCTCCCGACGGGAAGTGGCGGAGGAAGTGCAACACGAGATCCCGGAGCTCCTAGGGATTCTGTTTTCCTCCGGTCGGGCTCCACACCGACGAATCGAGAACGGCGGCGCACCGGCCGGCTCGGCTTGGCCTTGTGCTGTGCGGCGCAGGATGGGAGAGGCGCAGGGCGGCCTTTATAGGGGCGCGGGCAGAGGTGGCCTGGGCGCGCACGCCTAGGAGACCGACGGTGGCACGCCGTCCCGGCCATGGCCGGCTTGGCCGCATGGGCCTCGGTGGGAGAGGCGGCTGGGCCGGAGCGGACCTGGGTCGGGCCTTTGGGCTCAGCCTAGTTAGATAGGATTTGTTTTTTCGAATTTATTTTTAATGCAAAAACAATTCCAGAAAATCTAGAAATTGTTTTAAAGGCACAAAAAATACTCGAAAAAATTCCAGGAAAATTCCCAAAGGTAGATTGAAGTATGAACAATCCAAATAAAGTATTTGGAGTTCATGCAAAAGATATTAGAGCCTTCTAATAAATTGAAATAACTCAAGAAAAATGAGAATAAATTCCAGAAAAATACAGAAAATTCTCAGAAGGATTTGGACAGTGCCTAAACGCATTTTGGAAACCTTTAGCACTCAAGAACAACTAGATGCACCGGCATGAGTGCAACACACATAATCATTACTTTAATTTAGAAACTCAAACAAAGGTTTTATCCTATACTACATTTTCTGTAAAGAAAATAAATGTTGGAAAAGTTTTAAAATTATGATAAAATTGTTATTTAATTATTCTCTCTATTCCCATCCAAAAATTACAAAGAAGTTGAAGGAAAACTGAGTTAACAAAGACAAGAAGTGAAGATGATTATCAAACACATGGCAATAGGGAATTACAAGCAATTCAAGTTCTTCCACACTTAGGTCTCGTTCGTTTGTGTTGGAATGGCCCCGTTCCAAGTGGTTTGGGCTGGCTAGGAATGAATTTAGAGGTCTATAAAAATTGCTGTTCGGTTAGCCGTGTTCGAAACCACAACTGAGCTGGTTCGGTTCCCCTGCTTCACAAAATAGGTTGGCAACAAACCCCACCTCCAACCCTCTGGAACGAATCCTAATTAGCGGCTGGCAGCACGAGATGGAACGAGTGAAACAGGAGGATTCACTCGATCCTCCCCTTGAACGGTTCCTGCTCAGGAACGGATCACAGACAACCGAACGAGGCCTTAGCGACACGTTAAGCATGGGGGAGGATTTGAAGGACGAAAGGGAAATATGCCACGTAGAGTACAAGGATCACCTTCAACTCAAGATGCTCATCATTATTTTTCCATGCTAAGCACAATGAATAAGCTTGGAGGAGGCATCACTGCACTTCATTACGAGCACGAAAAGGACGGTAACTCGCCCTTAACTCTATCTTTGTTCATCTTCTTTTAAATGCTTGCACATATATGCTTTCAACCATAAACAACCTTTGTATCTATTACTCAATCAATAACATGGATACTAGGAGGACAACCTAGGTTAGTCAGTTTTTATTCTTCAGTAAATGAATCACCATCTCTTTTGAGCTTACCACGGTGATATCATTTGTATGCCTTGCTTATGGAAAAATGATGAAATTTGCTGCCTTGTTTTACTTGCATGATGTTTTATATGACATAACTTTTTGCTCTCTGTTAAAAGGAACTTATGATTAAATACTAGCTTTTTCATTTGTGGAGGTTAAATGACTAATTTTTAAGACCCAGATACTCTATGTTGCTCTTTGATTTAAGTTTACCGATGACCTATGCCTTCCTCTTGTTTTATTAAAAATTATTATGCTATCTACATTTGTGAATCTCTTGCAAGGCTCTACCTACCAAAGCCTATACACACACAAGTACTTTCATGATATAACCTTTAGTTTGCAAACTTATACCTTGATGAGTTGGATTAGGATTGATTTTTGTGGTACGAGACTAAGAAACTTGTCGTATGGACCTCCCTGGGCCCACTACCTCGGTGGGTACCAGGACCGACTACTCGGTGGGCCCCTGGGACTACCCGGCTTGCGCTGCACGGCACCTGATGGCGTGAAGCACAAGGACTACAGAGGAGAAGTACTCGGTTAGGAAGCTGTACATGTCCCGCACTGTATGGAAGACTCCTAGACGTACTCGACTAGTACTCTCTCCCTATTCCGACTTGTAACCCTGCCTCCCGGACTATATAAGGCGAGGCAGGGACCCCTCTCTAATCATCTCATCTCACGGCGTACAATTGCATCATCTTGTAATCGTACCCAATCAATCCAGAGCTACGCAGCATACAGGACGTAGGGTATTACGCACCTCGCGGCCCGAACCTGTCTAAATTGTGTGCCACGTGTCTCTTCCTTCGAGTTACCGATCTCGGCGAGGCCACATTCATCTACTTCGGGTAGTCCCCTTAGTAGGTTGCCGGTCTAAAACATCGACAGCTGGCGCGCCAGGTAGGGGCTCTCGCCCGAGATCACATGGCGAACTCGACGGCTCCTGTCTACTTCAAGCCAACCGTCGCCTTCAACCGCGGCGACACCTTCATTTTCGGCGCTTGGGTTTGCACTGCTGATGGCGCGGGATCCTTCCAGCGCCACCTCACCATGCCGCCCAACCCGGAGACTGGCCTCGTGACGCTCCCTAAAGTTGTCACAGGCGAACTTGCCGGCAAGTTCGGCGAAATTTTGCCCTTCGACCATCACGCTGACTTCGAGCTCGGGTCCGCTTCCAACTCGAACTCGATCTCTCCGTGGGCTATCGCATGAGAGTCGGCTACTCAACCATCGCATGTGGTCCCACCACCCCGCGAGCGCTCCACGCGTGGCCCTCGCAACGTCAGTAGGGCCCGCACGGAGGCTCCCCTTCGCGCCGGGCCAGCAAGGAGCCCGTACCCGAGTACAACTCGGACTCCGACACCGCCCCCGGTCATGCTTCGGACTCCAACCCCTTCTCCGGCTTCTACTCGGACTCTGCGTACGAGTTCGACTTCGGGTGGGACCCAGAGGATCCCGATTCCGAGGACAATACGACAGAGCACCCCTTGTTAGGCCCGGCCTCTGGCCCACACCTGCCGGGAGATTCGTCTACTGGCCAGACCGTAAGCCTGCGGACCTGATAAGTGGAGATTCATGCTACGTCGCCTACCTCGACTCGCTCCCGTTCCAGGAGGGAACGACACTTGCCCGAGCTGACTCGTACACTCCTACTGAGGTGGCGAGTTCTGAATCCAGTCTTGGCAACCCTGATCGCCAGGTCTTCATGGCTGCCGGCGACACACCGGGGCGCTCAGGGACAGCTCAGGACAAGTACCTCGAAGATATCTCTGCAGACGAGTTGTCTGCCGATGCACCTGCAGACGAGACCGCCGCCAACAGGGACGCTCGACGTGAGCGTAACAGGAAGCGCAAAAAATGGCGCCGGCGTCTCAGAGACAACCTCCCCATCCGCAACCTTGCGGAAGCTCTCGAGGCGGTCGAGAGCAGAGTACACACTACCCCCGAGCAATGCCTCATGTCGATCACAGCGATCGCGCTCCAGGTCAGGGAATACGCGCTGGAGAAGTCATCGCCAAGCTCGCTGAAGACACTTACTTCATGCGGGTCGACAACAGGGTCAACCAGCCTCCCCCCGCCAGGAACCGCGACAACGAAGCTACAAGTCGCAGCGCTGACCTCGGCCGCAACCGTACTCGAGCGGAGCTGCCGGCTCAGCCCAACCGTACTCGCACAAACGCCGGCGGACCCTCACAGGGTGGCAACAGCAACCGCGAGGTCGTCCCTCACCACGCTCCTGACGGCGGCGGCCGTGACCTTGGCGGCGGCGGCAGCGATGATGGAAGCTCCAACCACGAAGCCAACAGGAGGGCCGGCAGCGGCGGCAATCGCGGCGGTCGAGACCACGCGAACATCCATGCCTCTGGTGCCTCACAGGGCGGCTACGACGCCCGCCAGAAGATTGAGGAGCTGCGGCGGAAGAAGTCAGCCACTGCAGGTGACAACGACGGCTTCCTCACCTTCTCACCTCGACTTCGCAACTTGCTCCTCCCCGACAAGTTCAAGCCTTTGGGGATCACCAAGTACGACGCGAAGAAAGACCCCATCTAGTGGCTCAAGTGCTACGCCCTCTCCATCGAGAATGCTGGCGGCAACAACGACACCAAGTGCCTCTACTTCCCCTTCTGCCTGGACCAAGCCCCACTCACATGGCTCGAGTCGCTGGACAAGCACTCGATCGACAAGTGGGACCAGCCGAAGGAGCAGTTCACCAGCAACTTCGCGGGCGCCATGGGCCACTCAGGTACTCGCATGGACCTGGCCATGGTCAATAAGGAACAAGGCGAGACCCTCCGCAAGTACATGCGCCGCTTCTTCAACAAGCGCGCTACTGTAGTCGACGTCACCGACAAGGAGGTCATCGACCTCTTTCAAGACGGCCTCTACCACCGTCACACCTTCGAAGACTTCGATCACCGCCACCCCAAGTCCATCCCCCTCCTCAAGGACATGATCACATCCTGGGCGGATGAAGAAGACAAGGCCAATGCCAAGTACGACGCCATCCGTGGCAAAAACAAGCAGAACACGGGCGGCGGCGGCGGCAACAACGGGAACCAAGGCGGTCGCAGCAACAACAACAACTACTAGGGTCCCAACCGCAAGCGCTAGCCAGACAACACTGTCGCGGCTATCCAGCGCCCTGCGAAGGAGAACTCGAAGAAGAACTCCGGCGGCTTAAAAGACATGCTGAAAGAGAAGTGCCCGTGGCATCTGTACGGCAACCACACTACCGAGCAGTGCTACCAACTCAGGCGAGTACTCAAGAGTACTCCAGAGCCACCGCACCCTCACGACAAGAAAGTCAAGAAGAAGAACGACAGAGACAACGACGACTTCCAGGAACCCGACAAGACTGTCAACGTCCTCTTCGGCGGACTACCCAGCAGGCGGGAGCAAAAGGCTACCAGTCGAGAAGTCATGAGCATTGAACTAGTGGTTCCGACCCCTCTCAGGTGGTCGGAGGTACCCATTACCTTCTCCCGCGCGGATCAATGGACCAGCTTCTCCGAACCAGGGCGGTTCCCTCTCGTCCTGCATCTGGTGGTCGCGGGCTCCAAGCTCAACAATGTCCTCATCGACGGTGGAAGCCGGCTCAACGTCCTCTTCACCAAGACCTTGAAGAAAATGAAGCTCGACATCACCCACATGCTCACTAACAGCAACACGCCTTTCTACGGCATCATCCCCGGTAACGCGGCTATCCCACTGGGCTCAGTGGTCCTGCCAGTTACCTTCGGGGAAACTCGGGACAACTATCGTACCGAGTACATCAAGTTCGAGGTCGCGAACTTCGAGACATCCTACCATGCCATCCTCGGCAGACTGGCCATCACCAAGTTCATGGCGGTGCCCCACTACACCTACTTGGTAGCCAAGATGCCAAGTCCGGCAGGTGTACTCTCTCTCCAAGGGGACTTGAAGATGTCGCACGACTGCGACACGGAAGCTGTGGAGATCGCCTCCACAAATCAAGTACCCAACACGATGATGGAGGTCTACGCCGCGTCAAAGAAGCTTGCTCCAAGTGAACTCGACATCCCTGAGAAGTCTGACAAAGCCAACAAGCCTCAGCCAGCTGAGGAGGTTTTGGTCAAGACGATCGACCTCGGGACAGGCGACGCCAGCAAGACCACCACCATCGGGGTTGGCCTCGACCCCAAATAGGAAGACGCACTCATCAACTTCCTCCGGGCTAACCGTGACATCTTCACGTGGAAGCCAGCGGACATGCCAGGAGTGCCTAGGGAGTTGATTGAGCACTGCCTCAACGTCGATCCAAAGGCCACCCCCAAGCGACAACACCTCCGGCGTTTTGCCGACGACAGACGGGA
Organism: Cenchrus americanus; assembly: GCA_947561735.1. NCBI lineage: Eukaryota > Viridiplantae > Streptophyta > Magnoliopsida > Poales > Poaceae > Cenchrus > Cenchrus americanus. The sequence continues at coordinate 204,482,604 of OX387240.1, forward strand.
CGCCATCAAGAAGGAACTCGCCAAACTACTCGCGGCTGGCTTCATCAGAGAAGTCTTCCATCCTGAGTGGCTTGCGAACCCCGTCCTCGTCCGCAAGAAGAACTCGAACGAGTGGAGGATGTGCGTCGACTACACTAATCTCAACAAGCATTGCCCCAAGGACCCCTTCGGGTTGCCGCGGATTGATCAAGTTAGCGACCTGCTCTGCTTCCTCGACTGCTACTCCGGGTACCACCAGATCGCGATCAAGGAAGAAGACCAGGAGAAGACCGCATTCATCACCCCGTTTGGCGCGTACTGCTACACGACCATGTCCTTCGGGTTGAAGATTGCCGGTGCCACCTATCAATGAGCTATCCAGGCCTGCTTCAAGAGGCAACTCAACAAGAATGTCGAAGCCTACGTGGAGGACGTGGTCGTCAAGACCAGAAACTCCAGTACCCTCATCGACGATCTTGAAGAGACTTTCACATCTCTGCGCAAGTACCGCTGGAAGCTTAACCCGAACAAGTGTGTCTTCGGTGTACCATCGGGCAAACTACTCGGCTTCATCATCAGCCAACGCGGCATCAAAGCCAACCCCGAGAAGATCTCCGCGATCACCAGCATGAAAGCTCATACGTGCATCAAAGACGTCCAGAAGCTGACCGGGTGCATGGCGGCCTTGAACAGATTCATCTCGAAGCTTGGAGAACGGGGGCTCCCCTTCTTCAAACTACTCAAGCACCAAAAGAAGTTCGTGTGGACTCCAAAGGCGGACCAAGCCCTTGCCCAACTCAAGGACTTCATATCGAAGCCACCAGTCCTCATGGCTTGTCACACCTGTTTTTCCAAAGAAAACCAAGTGCAAACCTATATGCATGCCAGGATCAAGTTTCATGCATATAGCTGACATAAGTGAATAACAGAAACAGTATCACGCAAGAAAAAGGGAGATTATAAGAGATTCCGGTTAATCCTGGAAACGAAGGCACCAAACTCCACAAGCAATCGACTGGGGGGTTGCGTACGCCTAGAACCAGCAACATCTTCACAAGACTTCAGAGTAGCTTCCTCCTTCTGAGCAACATTGTTTATAGCAAGGGTGAGCACTTGTCGTACTCAGCAAGTGTGGGGAAAAGAATGAATGCAAAGGCTTTATAGTGGACTGGCTATAAGCATTCAGCATTTTAGTTGGTCAAATTTTATTAGCACCTATTTACTAGCAAGTATAAGTATATACCATCCCATAATTAAGCATAGAGATATGAGATACACCATGAGCACATGGCAAGCATAACCATAACACATATCACAAATTAAGTCCATCTTCAAGTTCTATTAATCATGTGAGGGTCCAGGCCGCTCTTGACCGTGAGCACGGCTAATCGATTAGTTTTACAATCTGCAGAGGTTGTACACTTTCACCACAAGCAGCGTAAAAGCTCCAAAGAACTTTGTGTCGTATGGACCTCCCTGGGCCCACTACCTCGGTGGGTACCAGGACCGACTACTCGGTGGGCCCCTGGGACTACCCGCCTTGCGCTACACGGCACCTGAAGGCGTGGAGCACAAGGACTACACAGGAGTAGTACTCGGTTAGGAAGCTGTGCATGTTCCGCACTGTACAGAGGACTCCTAGACGTACTCGACTAGTACTCTCTCCCTACTCCGACTTGTAACCCCCGCCTCCCCGGACTATATAAGGCGAGGCGGGGACCGATCCCTTCATCCAATCTCATCTCATACAATCCACGGCGCACTATTGCACCATCGTGTAATCGTGCCCTATCAATCCGTAGCTACGCGGCATACGGGACGTAGGGTATTACGCACCTCGCGGCCCGAACCTCGTCTAAATTGTGTGCCACGTGTCTCTTCCTTCGAGTTACCGATCTCGGCGAGTCACATTCATCTACTTCGAGTACTCCCTGTAGTAGGTTGCCGGTCTAAAACACCGACACCGGCGCGCCGGTAGGGGCTCTCGCTCGAGATCACATGGCGAACTCGACGGCTTTCGTCCACATCAAGCCAACCGTCGCCTTCAACCGTGGCGACACCTTCGTCTTCGGCGCCCGGGTCTGCACACTCGATGGCGCGGGCTCCTTCCAGCGCCGCCTGATCATGCAGCCCGACTCGAGGACAGGCCTTGTGACGCTTCCCGAAGTTGTCACAGGCGAACTCGCCGGCAAGTTCGGCGAAATTTCGCTCTCCAACATCCACGCTGACTTCGAGCTCGAGTCCGTCTCCAACTCGAACCCGACGTCGCCATGGGCCATCGCATGCGAGCCGGCTGCGCAGCCATCGCAGGCGGCCCCTTCACCATGCCGGGCCGGCAAGGAGCCCGCATCCGAGTACAACTCGGACTCCGACGCCGTCCCCAACCGCGCTTCGGACTCCAGCCCCCTAGCCGAGTTCTACTCGAACCCGGACTACGAGTTCGACTTCGGGTCGGACCCTGAGGGCTCCGAGTCCGAGGACGACCCTACTGAGCTTCCCTTGTCAGGGCCAGCCTCGGGGCTGGTTATAAAATCAACTCCTACCGGCAGATACGTCTACTGGCCAGACTGCAAGCCTGCTGACCTGGCAAAGGAGGACTCACGCTACGTCGCCTACATCGACTCACTGCCGTTCCAGGAGGGAACACCACTGGCCCAGGCTGACTCCAACACACCAACCGAGGTGGCACCCTCTGAGTCCAGCTTGGGTACCCCCGATCGCCAAGTCTTCATGGCTGCCGGCGACACCCCGAGACCCTCGAGCACGGCCGAAGACAGTGCACCGGAGGACATCTCCGCAGACGAGCTGTCTGCCAACGCACCGGCAGACGAAACCGCTGCCAACAGGGACGCTCGACGCGAACGCAACAGGAAGCGCAGCGAATGACGCCGACGGCTCAGAGACAACCTCCCATTCTGCAACCTTGCGGAAGCTCTCGAGGCGGTCGAGAGCAGAGTACACACCACCCCTGAGCAATGCCTTATGTCGATCACAACGATCGCACGTCAGGCTCAGGGCATACGCGCTGGGGAGGTCATCGCCAAGCTCGCTGAAGAAGCTTACTTCATGCGGGTCGACAACAGAGTCAACCAACCTCTCCCAGCTAAACCCCGCGACAATGAAGCTACTAGTCGCAGCGCCGATCCTGGCCCCAACCGTACTCGAGCTGACCTCCCGGCTGATCCAAACCGCCGCCGCTCCAACGCCGGCGGACCTTCACGGCAAGACCAAGGCAACCGAGAAGTCGTTCCCCACCGCGCTCCGGCCGGTGGCGGCGGCAACGACCCTGACGGCGGCGGCAGCGACGGCGGCAGCTCCAACCACGGAGCCAACGAGAAGAGCCGGAGGCGGCGGCGGCCCGCGGCGGCCAAGGCCACGCGAACGACCATGCCTCCGGCGCCTCCCACCCGAGGGTACGACGCCCGCCGAAGATCGAGGAGCCGCGGCGGAAGAAGTCGACCACCGCTGCTGAAGGCGACGGCTTCCCCGCCTTCTCACCCCGGCTTCGCAATCTGCTCCTCCCCGACAAGTTCAAGCCTTTGGGGATCACCAAGTATGACGCGAAGCAGGATCCCATCCAGTGGCTCCGATGCTACGCCCTCTCTATCGAGAACGCTGGCGGCAACAGCGACACCAAATGCCTCTACTTCCCCTTCTGTCTGGATCAAGCTCCACTCACATGGCTCGAGTCGCTGGACAAGCACTCGATCGACAGGTGGGACCAGCTGAAGGAGCAGTTCACGAGCAACTTCGTGGGCGCCATGGGCCGTTCGGGTACTCGCATGGACCTTGCCATGATCAAGCGAGAACAAGGCGAGACCCTCCGCAAGTACATGCGCCGCTTTTTCGACAAGCGCGCTACCGTCGTCGACGTCACCGACAAGGAGGTCATCGACCTCTTCCGGGACGGCCTCTATTATCGCCGCACCTTCGAGGACTTCGGTCGTCGCCGCCCCAGGTCCATCCCTCACCTCAAGGACATGATCACGTCCTGGGCGGATGAAGAGGACAAGGCCAACGCCAAGTACGACGCCATCCGCGGCAAGTCGAACGAGAACCGGGCGGCGGCGGCGCGAATGCAAACCAAGGCGGCCGCAACAACAACAACAACAATAACAACTACTCGGGTTCCAACCGCAAGCGCAAGCCAGACAACACCGTCGCGGCTATCCAGCGCCCTCCGAAAGGGAACTCGAAGAAGAATTCTGGCGGGTTCAAGGACCTGCTGAAGGAGAAGTGCCCGTGGCATCCAAACGGCAACCACACTACCGAGTAGTGCTAGCAGCTCAGGCATGCACTCAAGGATACGCCGGAGCCACCGCACCCTCACGACCAAAAGGGCAAGAAGAAGGACAGCGACGACAACGACTTCCAAGAACCCGAGAAGACCGTCAACGTCCTCTTCGGCGGACCGCCCGGCGGCGGGAGCGAAGGCTACCCGTCGTGAAGTGATGTCCATTGAACCGGCGGTCCCGACCCCTCTCAGGTGGTCGGAGGTACCCATCACCTTCTCCCGCGCGGACCAATGGACCAACTTCTCCGAACCGGACGGTTCCCCCTCGTCCCGAAGCCAACGGTGGCGGGTTCCAAGCTCAACAAGGTGCTCATCGACGGTGGAAGCGGGCTCAACGTCCTCTTCACCAAAACCTTGAAGAAGATGAACCTCGACGTCACCCCCATGCTCACCAAGAGCAGCACGCCCTTCTACGGCATCGTCCCAGGCAACGCGGCTATTCCACTGGGCTCAGTGGTACTGCCAGTTACCTTCGGGGCGTCTCGGGATAACTACCGCACCGAGTACATCAAGTTCGAGGTCGCGGATTTCGAGACTTCTTATCACGCCATCCTCGGTAGACCGGCCATCGCCAAGTTCATGGCGGTGCCCCACTACACCTACTTGGTACTCAAGATGCCAAGTCCAGCCTGCGTACTCTCCCTCCAAGGGGACTTGAAGATCTCCCACGACTGCGATACAGAGGCCGTGGTGATCGCTTCCACGAACCAAGTACCCAACGTAATGATGGAGGTCTACGCCGCGTCGAAAAAGCTCGCCACGAGCGAACTCGACATCCCGCAGAAGTCGACGCACCAACAAGCCTCAGCCACCTGAGGAGGTACTCGTCAGGACGGTCGACCTCGGAACAGGCGACCCCAGCAAGACCACCACCATCGGGGCCGGCCTCGACCCCAAATAGGAAGACGCGCTCATCGGCTTCCTTCGGGCTAACCGCGACATCTTCGCGTGGAAGCCGACGGACATGCCGGGAGTGCCCGGGGAGCCGATTGAGCACTGCCTCAACGTCGATCCAAAGGCCACCCCCAAGCGACAACACCTCCGGCGTTTTGCCGACGACAGACGGGACGCCATCAAGAAGGAGCTCGCCAAGCTACTCGCAGCTGGCTTCATCAGAAAAGTCTTCCATCCTGAGTGGCTCGCCAACCCCGTCCTCATCCGCAAGAAGAACTCGAACGAGTGGAGGATGTGCGTCGACTACACCGACCTCAACAAGCACTGCCCCAAGGACCCCTTCGGGTTGCCGCGGATTGATCAAGTCATCGACTCCACGGCGGGGCCGCGACTCGCTCTCGCTTCCTCGACTGCTACTCCGGTTACCACCAGATCGCAATCAAGGAGGAAGACCAGGAGAAGACCGCGTTCATCACCCCGTTTGGCGCGTACTGCTACATGACCATGTCATTCGGGTTGAAGAACACCGGCGCTACATATCAACGGGCCATCCAGGCCTGCTTCAAGCGGCAACTCAACAAGAATGTCGAGGCTTACGTGGACGATGTGGTTGTCAAAACCAGGGACTCCAGTACCCTCATCGACGACCTTGAAGAGACCTTCGCATCGCTACGCGAGTACCGCTGGAAGCTCAACCCGAACAAGTGCGTCTTCGGCGTCCCTTCGGGCAAACTACTCGGCTTCATCATCAGCCAGCGCGGCATTGAAGCCAACCCCGAGAAGATCTCCGCCATCACCAGCATGAAAGCTCCCACGAGCATCAAGGACATCCAGAAGCTAACGGGGTGCATGGCGGCGTTGAACAGATTCATCTCGAGGTTAGGAGAACGGGGCCTCCCCTTCTTCGAACTACTCAAGCACCACGAGAAGTTCGTGTGGACTCACGAGGCGGATCAATCCCTTGCCCAGCTCAAGGACTTCCTGTCAAAACCGCCAATCCTCACGGCTCCTCACAAGGGCGAGCAGCTACTGCTCTACCTAGCTGCGACTACTCACGTCGTTAGTACTGCCATCGTTGTCGAGCGGCAGGAAGACGGCCACGCCTATCCGGTCCAGCGCCGCCCGGTCCTACTTCGTCGGCGAGGTTCTATCGTAGTCCAAGGCTCGCTACCGGCCCGTGCGAAGCTCCCCGTACGCTCTACTCATCACCTCGCGGAAGCTACGACACTACTTCCCGGGAGTACTCGGTCTCCGTCGTCACCGACTACCCGCTCGGCGACATCCCGAGGAACCAAGACGCCACCGAAGAATCTCCAAGTGGGGCGTCGAGCTCGGCGCCCTCACCATCGACTTTAAGCCACGCACGGCCATCAAGTCGCAAGCACTAGTCGACTTCATGGCGGATTGGCGGGAGAACCGCCTACATACTCCCACCGTGCGACCGCAGCATTGGGTGATGTACTTTGATGGCTCACTCAACCTCGAGGGCGCAGCGCAGGGGGTACTCCCCGATCTCTCCAACGGGCGAACAACTCATGTACGTCCCGCGATCTTCCGGAAGGTCTCAAACAACGAAGCCGAGTACGAAGCTCTTCTACACGGGCTCCGCCTCGCGGCTTCACTTGGCATCAAGCGGCTACTAGTCTACGGCGACTCCGCAGTGGTCATCAACCAAGTCAACAAGTCCTGGGACCGCAACAAGGAGAACATGGACGCCTACTGCCTAGAAGTCCGCAAGCTCGAGAAAAAATTCTATGGTCTCGAGTTCCATCACATCGTCCGCGACAACAACGTTGCAGCGGACGTCCTCTCGAAGCTTGGATCCACCCGCGCCCAAGTACCCGCGGGCGTCTTCGTCCATGAGCTTCACGCGCCATCCATCCCGAAGCCGGCGCCACCGACCACTGTACCAGCTAATCCACCACTGGGCGGAGGTCATGATGATCGACGTGGACCGGAGGCAACCCTTCATTGACTACCTCGGTGAGCGAAGGTCCCCTCCGACAAGAACGCAGCCGAACAACTCGTCCGCCGCGCCAAGTCTTACGTCCTCGTCGGAGACAAGCTTTACAAGCGGGGCGCATCTTCTCGGAGTACTCATGAAGTGCGTCCCTCGCGAAGAAGGCAAGGACATCTTGGAGGAGATCCACAAGGGCGTCTGCGGCAACCACGCGTCTTCACGCACGCCGGTCGGCAAGGCCTTCGGCGAGCTTTCTACCGGCCCACGGCCCCGGGCGACGCCGAAGAACTCGTCGAAGGTGCCAAGGATGTCGGTACTTCGCAAAGCGACAACACGTCCCGGCCTACAAGCTAGTCACCATACCGCCAACCCGGCCCTTTGCCCGCCGGGGGCTCGACATGATTGGGCCACTACCAACTGCGCCGGGAGGATTCAACGGTGGTACCGGTGGCTATCGACAAGTTCACCAAGTGGATCGAGGTCAAGCCGGTCACATGCCCCAAGGCCGACGAGTACTCGACTTCTCGGATGAACTTGTACACCGCTACGGGCTACCCCACCGCATCATCACATACCTGCGGTCCAACTTCAACAACCACCGAGCTCCGGGAGTACCGCGAGAACAAAGTGGGATCGACGTCGATACGTCTCGCTCGCCCATCCACGGGCCAACGGGCAAGTCGAGCGCGCCAACGGGATGGTGCTCGACGCGCTCAAGAAGCGGCTACACGACGCTGCTAACTCCAAAGGGGGCAAGTGGATCAAGGAACTACCCAACGCACTCTGGGGGCTGCGGACTCAACCATCCAAGCCAACGGGGCAATCCCCCTACTTCCTGGTCTACGGCTCTGAAGCCATCCTCCCTGTCGACGTCATATGGAACTACGACGAAGGCGTCTCAAGACGACGGCCCGAGTTGACATCGACGACCTCGAAGAAGCTCGGCGCGCCGCTCTCGTCCAATCGGCAAGGTACCTGGAGGGTATCCGACGCTACCATGATCGCAACGTCAAGGAACGCTCCTTCAACGTTGGAGATCTTGTCCTCCGCCGTATCTAGAACACGGAAGGACTTCACAAGCTCAGCTCCCCCTGGGAAGGCCCCTTCACCGTGGCTAAAGTGATCGGGCCGGGCTCCTACCGCCTCCAAACACTTGAAGGCGAAGACGTCAACAACTCGTGGAACGTCGACCAACTCTGTCGATTCTACGCCTAGTCTACACGACTACTTCGGGGTTCAAGTCCAATCGACTACATCAGCACCCCTCGCCGCAAGCGACCCTCCGGGTCCTGACTCCAGTCTCCGGACTACTTTCCTCCAAGGTCCAGCCCGTGCGGCTACCTACGGACCATGGGCTGCGACGAGCGTCAAGGACTCTAGCAGCGGTCTACCAAGAGACCACACTCCAAGATCCAGCTTGCGCGGCTACCTACGGATCTGTGATCCAGCCTACACGGCTACCTACGGATCACTCGCTGCAAGCGGCTACCCGCTCCCGGCGCTACTTAGGCGAAAGCGGCCTCCGGTCCGAGCGACTACTTGTAACTACGGCCCCGGCCACCCGTGTGTATTTCTTCAGTAATAAAGTTTGATTGTTCATCAACTTCTTTACTGTCTACTCCCTGCAACGGGACCACTGAAGTCGAGTACCACTACTCGCACCTACTCCACGATGGGCGCTCCGCACTCTGAGATCGCGACTACGAGTACTCATTGCTGGAAAAATTCATTTCATTGATACATGAACAATTCATTACAAGTGTTTCCTGTACAACTACGGCTACTAGCTATCTATGCAGGGCTACCGGAGGTTCGGCTTTTCGGCTACCGCTCCGCGATGGGAGCCATCTCGCTCCCGACTCGCGCATCGCTCATCCGAGCAGTTGGCGGCTACCCCGCCGGCGACCACCTCCACTGGAGCCTTCGGGAAGTACGACTTCATGAAGGCCAGGACTTGCTTCGGGATCGACTTGGCCATGTGCTTGACGTAGGCAGCCAGTCGGCTTGGCGCTTCACGAAGTCGATCCGCCAGAGGAGCGATCTTGGGGCCGCCCGGGTGCGGCACCAGGAGCCTCGCGATCGGGAGGGCAGCTTCTTCAAGGTCCTTCAGCTGGGCCCGGAGCGCCTCGCAATCTTCATTCAACTTCGCAAAGATTTGTAGCAGCGACGAGATCTCTGTCGCAGGCAATCCGCGGCTCCATGTGCTTCTCGCACTCGAAGGCGAGCTCCTTGTAGTCGAGCTCAAGTACCGGCGGGCTTCTTGCTCCCGGTAGAAGAGGTTCTTCATGCCGACCTCCGAGGCCTTCGGGCCGCTCCACCCGGCCTTCGAGTTCTGCAACACGGAAACACAACAACGGGTCAGAGGCTTGACGACTTCCAACAAGTACCCGACAAGTCAAAGGACATACCTTTATTCTTGTTGCGGAGGCCTTTGTTCTTCCGCACCAACTCGTCGCCCTTCGCCTGCAACTCCATCACGTCGTTGTGGTACTTGGCGAAGGCGGCGTCGAGTTTTGACTGCATGGCGGCCGCGTGCTTCCGCGACTTCACGAGCTGCTCCTCCAGGGCCTCTGCTCGGAGCACGGTGTCGCCGTAACCTTGCAGCAGGTTCGACTTCTCGCGGGATCGCTCTGCGACGTCCTGCACAAGACAATTTCAAGTCAAGAAGAGTACTCAACGGTGGAGGATTGACTACTCGGGAAGCTACGGCTACGTACCTTCATCCATTGTTCGGCTCGCCGGATCGCCTCCAGGTGCTGGGCCACCGTTGCCGGCTCGACGAGATCGTCGGCCAGAAGTTCAATCCCGCCGCGGCTACTCGACGTAGCCTCCGTCATCGCCGAGCGGATAGGCTCCGCGTTTTGGATCTCGGGGGGAGCGGACGGCCACCTCCCGAGCAATCTCTAGCGACGTGGTGCCCGCCTCTCCCCCGGCGGTCTTCTCCATGACCTCCCCCACGGGCTCGGGGGCTCCTTCCGCAGCCTCCGGGGCCTCTGGTGTCAACTCCTGCATGGGCACCCCTGCAGGGATGTCACCTCTTTCAGCGCCTGCCAACAAACGACACGCGCATCAGTGCCTACGACTACTCGTCCTGGAGTTCTACAGCTTCAAGAAGGGTACTCACCTTCGACTACGATCGCCTCTGGCAGCGGCGCTTCGGTAGCCGGGGGCTCGGTCGTGGCTTGGGCTTCGGGAGCGGCCTCCTCGACGGGCGGCGCAGCTTCTTCTGCCACTGCTGATGAGGGCTCTTCCCCGTCCCAGCTCAGATCCGTGGATTTTCTGCAGAAGAATTCACAGAGGGTCGTCAGACAAATCGACTACTGCAGCAAGTACTACTCGTAAGGACATGGTACTTACAAGCTCGACCGGACGATGGTCACGGCCGGAGCACCGAGGATGCTGGCAATATCAACCAGTCCACCCTCGGCGGGCGTTTCCTCCTCCGCCTCTTCGGCTACTGCCTCCTCCACGGCGGCGGCGGCCGGCGCAGACGTCTCCTGCGCTCCAGAGGTCACCACCTTTTCAACGGTGGCGGCCACGGGTCCTCTGCCGCTCTCTCGCGGGAGCGAGGGGCCGGCGCTCCGACCGCGCCGGAGTTCTTCGACAGTGGGGGCTGGACTTCAGCTTCTAGCTGGTTCCCCCACCAGGTCCCACTCGCCTTTGTCGCCCTCTTCTACAGGCTCCGCTGGCGGCATCTCCTGCACACAAAGGAGGACTACTCGTCAGCAATGTACTAGATTAACGGGAACTCAACTACTCTGCTCAAGATAGCTTACCTCCGGAGGTGTGGTCTCTGAGACCTTCATCTTCTTCGCCACCCGCTTCTTGGCGGGGTTGCGTGGCTTCCGTGGCGGCGCAGCAAGGCTAGCCTCCAGGCTAGCCGGAGGGTCTTGAACAAGTGGAACATGAGGCAAGCCCGGACGGCTAAACCTCGACCGCAGTTGGAAGCGGTCCTGAAGAGTTTCTTCGTCTTCGTCGTCGTCATCGGAGGCATCCTCCACGATGACGGTGTCGTCGCCTTCACCGACTTCGCGGCGCTCCTTCACCTTCCCCTCCACCGGGATCTCGATTCCGCTCGGTGGCGGCTGCGGCTCGGAGACGAACCGCTTCACATCATCCTGCGCAAAGACACAAGGTGTCAACAACTCTACTACAAGTACTCACTACTCGACGAGGGGTACAACTACTCACCTCGTTGGGCGGGCGCGCGGCAGAGTACTCCTCGACCGGACACGCCGTGTACGGCGGCATGTCCTTGAAGATCCTCGTCAACCTTTCGACGATGTCGTTGTCGTCCAGCTCGCCCCCCGGCATCCGCGACGTGTCGTCGTCGCCGGTGTACTCGAAGCCCGGCCGTATCCCGCGCCATCAGCGGCTGGATCCTGCGCTTCATGAAACTGAAGGCCACGTGCTCGGCCCTCAGTCCAGCTTCTCTGAGCACTCGAATGCGGGCTAGCAGCTCGGGGAGCTGGATCCCCTCTTGCATGGTGGGCTCTGTGTTCCACCACTCACGATGCCTGGGCTGCCGTCCGCTTGGCTTCGGCAGGCCAGGGTGGTGGTTGGTGATGTAGAACCACCTCGTCTTCCAATCCGTATTGGAGTCCATGAGCTTGTATGCCAGGTACTGGTCCGCGGCGTCTTCCCTCAGCTGGATTCCGGCTCCTCCGACTACTCTGGGGTTGGAGGCACTGGGCTGCGGCTTGACGCGGAAGAACTTCCGGAAGAGCACCCAGTGCGGCTTGATTCCGAGGAAGGCCTCGCAGAAGTGGAAGAAGACCGACGTATGGAAGATGCCGTTGGGGTTCAGGTTGAGGTACTCGATGTCGTAGTACCCGAGCAGCCCCTTGAAGAAGTTGCTTGCTGGGAGCGCAAGACCCCGCTCCACGAAGCGCGAGAACATCGGGATCTCGTCTTCGGCCTTCTCCATCGGATAAGGATCTCCTGCAGCGGATCTCCACATGTCGACTTCCTTCTCCCTGATGAACCCGCTGTTCAACAGGGTCAGCAGGTCCTCCGTCTGGACCTTCGATTTCTTCCACTCGCGGCTTGGATCAGCGCGCGGTGGAGACAGGGGCGGCGCCGCATCGGTGGCGGCCGCGGTGGCCTCTGCACGGCTCCTCTTCTTCCCGCCGGTCTTGGACGTCTTCGACGGCGACGGCTTCATTCTCCAAGTGCAAGGAGTTTTCACTCGCATCCACTCGGGGGCTACCCTAAAGGCTTCGGGTGGCGATGCGCTCGGATCTACTACGGCGGCAGCAGGCGCTGGAGTGGATCTGCTTCAAGATTCAAGTGGAATCACTGCGGCTCGAATGGGTGAAAAACCCTAAGGGTTTTGGCTCTTATTTATAAGCCAAATCGCCTCCGCAACGGGCGGCTGGATAAGTCCACGCGCGGCTGACTCAGCGGCTGCGCGTGACTCTTCGTATTCTACTAGTCGGCGCGCCTCACCTCGGGGGCTCGGCTACTTCTACTCGACTACCTGGGAAGCGGCTAGTCTCAAGTGCATCTCAGGACACATTCTCCAAGAAGACCCTTCAATTCGAGAGGAAGTACTCGACTCAAGGCTCAGGGGCTCCGTGCCACGTGTCCTTCGGTTTTTTCTCTCTCCGGATTTTTCGGGATTATCTTGCCAAGATTTCAGATGGACCCTCAGCCAGAGCCCGCGGCTCGAGGCTCGGGGGCTACTCCATGTGGAGAGCGGTTCTGCAAATCGCACCTCCATGACGGCTCCGACTTCAAGACAAGACAGGCATTTCTTGAAGACCTTCGAAGGAAGATTTCGAGGACGCTTGGGACTGCTCGAGAAGACTTCAAGATTGCTCAAACATCAGCTGGAGTACATTCCAGCCTCGGGATGCTTCGACTACTCTTGAGGACTTTTGACTTGTAGCACTCAGGGACGCTTGGGGACTACTCGTTAAGGCCGTCAAGACTACTTGAAGCTATCCTTCTCGACTACAAAGTACTCGGGGGCTTGTCGTATGGACCTCCCTGGGCCCACTACCTCTGTGGGTACCAGGACCGACTACTCGGTGGGCCCCTGGGACTACCCGCCTTGCGCTACACGGCACCTGAAGGCGTGGAGCACAAGGACTACACAGGAGTAGTACTCGGTTAGGAAGCTGTGCATGTTCCGCACTGTACAGAGGACTCCTAGACGTACTCGACTAGTACTCTCTCCCTACTCCGACTTGTAACCCTGCCTCCCGGACTATATAAGGCGAGGCAGGGACCGATCCCTTCATCCAATCTCATCTCATACAATCCACGGCGCACTATTGCACCATCGTGTAATCGTGCCCTATCAATCCAGAGCTACGCAGCATACAGGACGTAGGGTATTACGCACCTCGCGGCCCGAATCTGTCTAAATTGTGTGCCACGTGTCTCTTCCTTCGAGTTACCGATCTCGGCGAGTCACATTCATCTACTTCGGGTACTCCCCGTAGTAGGTTGCCGGTCTAAAACACCGACACTTTGGACCCAACCATGCGATGCTGATCAGGCACCATACCACACTACCGAGGTGTGATTGCATAGGGACGCTACAAGGCCTGTACAAAGGTTCTCCAACAAGTTGTGACCCACAAGGTCCGGATCAGTTAGCAAGGTATAAAGTCCCCTAGCAGGTCGATACCCCACCATAAAAAGAATAACTCACCCAACCCCCTGCTAGAGCGAGTCCATACCCCGCAGTACCGCCGATCCCTTGTCCTTATCAGGTAAGATCACCACAAGCTAAAGTTTCTAATCATTCAGCCAAGACCATTTCCCATTAGTTCTTGTGGTTGTACTGTTTTCCTGGGTGGTTCTCCATGTTCTGATTAAACATATGGTCTTGTATATTAAACATCACATATCACATTGGAACATAGAGCATAAATGATAACCATGTTGATTATTACCAACCCAGTTGAGCACACTAAGCAATATCTACCATCAATATTAGTTAAGAACCAGGTTCAAGATAACAGTCAAAAGAGGCTAGTCATCCTTAATAGGCACCCATCAAAATTAAAGCAAGGCACATGCAATAGTGATTAATAAAGTTATTAGGACAAAAGATCAAGGACACACTTGCCTTTAACCAAAGAGTAGGTGCTCAGAATATCTTCACCTTCACATTCTTCCAAGCTCTTGAATCACGTTCGTTCTACTCGCATCAATCATCGGGCACAAGCATACAAAGCAAACAAACAAGCATATACTAAGAACAATAAATCAATCAAATCAAAGCTTTAAAGAACGCACTTAAAGAATAGGATCGATTCTAAGGATCACTGAACAACACAAAGTGTGCTTGGAAGGGAAAGGCCTGGTTAACTTTGAAGAGATGATGGCGGAAGATTGAGCAAGGACCGGAAAGATCACTTTGAGATAGAGCTCGATTCTGTTGGTTACGTAAGCGCAAGAAACGCTGAAACAGAACTAAGCTCGAAACTATCATGAGATCATTATCAAACAACAAAAGACTACGCTTGGCATATTTTAATTAAGAAATCACGTGAAAGAATATTTCAGAGAAATACTCTATGTTACTATTAAACAAGTTATATTTAGTTAAAGAAATCGCGATAAACCTAATCATATTTTATTTATAACATTCGAGCAGGAATTATGTCAAATTAACAATTACTTTAGAAAGATAAAGCAAGTATAAGACATCTAGGCGAGTAACTTTATGTCACGTGTTCATCTAAACATATTTAATATTGAAAAGGCATTTATGATGTCATTAGGCATATTAACTTTACTATGAAAACCGATGTTTAACTCCAACATCTTTTATTTAGGAAAAAACTAGTTATGAATAGGGATTAACCAATTACATCATGATTAAAGAAAACCGGATCATAACCTAATCACTTTTGATTTATAAAAGCATTGGGATAAGAATTAGTCAAGATTAGCATGCATCTTTAGTATTAAAACAAGTAACAGGTGATACACATGCTAACGTACAAGTTACTATGAAACGAACTAGACGGATAGCAACAAACTATCAAGCGCATAAGAAACCTTAGGCTAGGGTTTAGGAGAACTAGTCTACAAAGGGAACTCGGATGAACAACTGACACACTAACCAAGAGTGATCTAATCTGACAGGAGAAACAAATAACAGGAAAGGTCGATAGATTAGGTACAAGAACACAGCTGATTCATGAACTAGCTAGATGTTAAAGATTGGATCACAAAGAACTGAAGGAGTATAGTTGTCTTACATAAAAGACAATTACAATAGGATGACATGCACTAGAATTGGAAAGATCTGGAGCATGAAAGAAGGCTAGCTCTACAACAGAGACACACTGAGACAGAGCTTGATAAAGAACGTCCATCGAACGACTTGCATTTATGAGAGAACAAGACTATACGCTTAGGTTTATTTTAATTAGAAAAAATGTGCAAAGGATATTTCATAAAGAAAATACCCTAAGTTGGTTTCAATGCAAATTAGATTTTTATTTGCAAAGCCGGTGTAAAGAACTAGTCAAGTTTTATTTATAAAGATTCATATATTGATTAAATCGATTAAACATTTAATTTAGAAAAACTAAACTATATGAACAATCTGAACGGAACTTTGTAATTCAAGTGGATCATATTATTATTAAAAACATTATGGTATTGACATTGATCATATTAACATTTATTATAAAAGCCGATGTAAAAGCCTAATCAAATTTTAATTAGGAAAGATTAATTAACTATTAAACAAATTAACATTTAGTTTACGAAAACCGAGATAAAGATCTAATTAACTTTTATATACAAAAACATGTGATAGAAACATTAATCAAATTAAATTTGCTTATGAAAAACAATGTATAGATCTATATAGTTTTTATTTATAAAAGGCATGTATAATTAGTCATTAATCAAAATTATTATTAATTTTATTTTCAGAAAACAAAACATGATGAAAGCACTCCGCTACCGCGTGCTGGACCTGACGCAATTTGAACGGATTAAATCGGAGCAAAAACATGGAAGATATGGACTTTTAAAGATCCAGGGACCTAGATGCAGAGATCAGGAACTTCCAGGGAGTTTACTGTGAAAAGACAGGGGCATATACTTATTTATGTATATAAACTCAGGGATTTACTTGCAAAACTGCCGGGAAGGGTTTATGTGCAGGAGGTGGGGTCTCTGTAGGGGGTTATGAGCAAGATTGACAAGTCACAAAAGAAAACAAAGAGTTACTAAAAGGACAGGGTCCTAACCGCAAGATTGGCATCTCCCCTTCTTCCTCCTCTGGACTGCCATGGCGGCAAGTAGGGAAGCTCTATCCCACGGCGGCGGTGGCGACCTAGGGCACAAGGGGCTTAGCGAGGTGGGGGAAAAGAGAGAGGAGGAGATGGGGAACACGGAGTAGAGCTTACCGCGGACGAGAGCGGGTGGGGAGGTGGCTGCCGGCGGTGGAGTTGGCCGGCGGGCTCGGTCCCATGGCAATGGTGGTGCTCCGGTGCTTCCCCGGCCGCAGGAAGTGGCTGAGGAGACACGGCAGGAAGGCGCGGAGCCAGCGGTGGCGTCGGCTAGCTTCTGGTGGCGACGACCGCGACGAATCGCGTTCGGCGGCGCACCGGCCGTAGCGGCGCAACGCGCGAGCAAGGAAGGCGCGGGGCGGCGGCGGCCGGAGCGCGCGGGGGCTCGGGCGCGGCTTAAAAGGGGCCGCGGCGCGGGAGTCCCGAGCAGGTACGACACGGACGCCGAGGCGTGGAGGCGCGGGACTCCGGCGAGTCTTGGCGGCGGCGGCGCGAGCCGTGTCCTCCATGGACACTGGGAGTTGGGGATCTGGGCCCAGATGGGCTTTCGCGGGCGGGCTCGTGGCCGGGCCGGTGGGTTAGGATGCTGGGCTGGAGCGGACCGGGCTGCGGCCTGCTGAAACTAGAGAGTTGAGGGGGAAAAGAGAGACTTGGAGGTTTGGGCTTAAGGAGGAGATGGGCTTGAGCTAATAAAAAGAGAAGAGGGATGATGGCTAAACCGGTACAGGGAAAAGAGGGAGCTTGAGTGGACTTGTGCTTCTTGGGCTCGGTCCAAAAGAATTGGAGAGATTTTCATTTTCCGAATTTAATTTCTAATGCGAAAACAATTCCAGGAAAAATCTAGAAATTGTTTTAAAGCACTAATAATACTCAGAAAATTCCAAAAATTCCAGGAAAATTCCCAGAGATAGATTGGAGCATGAACAATCCATGTAAAGTGTTTGGAGCTCATGAAAAAGATTTTAGAGCCTTCTATTAAATGCTCAGAGAAAATGAGAATAAATCCTAGAAAAATCCGGAAAATTCTCAGAAAGATTTGGACAACTCCTAAACGCATTTTGAAACCTTAAGCACTCAGGAAGCACCAGGATGCATCGGCATGAATGCAACACTCACAACTTTTTATTTGTTTCAGAAAATCAAACAAGGATTTTTCCTATACTATATTTCCTGTAAAGAAAAATAAATGTTGGAAAAATTTTAAAATTATGAGAAAATCGTTATTTAATTATTCTCTCAATTCACATCCTGAAATTGGAAATTTCAGGGTGTGACAGCTCTACCCCCCTTAAAAGGAATCTCGTCCCGAGATTCAAGAAAGGTTAGCAAGAGACAAGAGCTCACGTGGGTATTATCCAAAGCTTATCAACTTTGTTCATATCGACCTTCCTTACACAAGCAAAACATCCTCTTCCATTCTCCATAGCTCATGGGAATATATAGTCTGGTCCCACTTATAACTTATCCACCCTTCTATTATTGTGATTTCTCCATTCTTCACTTTGCACCATCATAGTCATTGGTAGATCAACTTGTGCATCAGGATTCTTCTTGATAGGAGTGACATATATAAGTCGGACAATCTTAGGCTGGGGTTTTGTCAGAACCAGGTTCAGTACCATTATCTGCCCCTAAATGTGATAACTTCTTCTCTCGTCTCATTCTATGATTTTGTTTATTAGATCACTTGCGCCTACCAGGTTTGTATTCTTGCAAGTGATAATCCAATCATCAAGGTTTAGGGTTTGAGTATGACCTTCAGCTTGAGAACCATCTTCTTGAATTAGGTTTTGGGTGGACAACATCCTCTGCTTATTGATATCTATGGGGTTATGTTGGCGAGCTTCTGCTGTCATAAGACTAGCTTCCTTCAGGGGACATGAAAGACCATGGTACTCACCACACGGACACATATCTGGAGCCTTGTTAACCTCATATTGTTTCTCCATGGTTAGTTTCTGTGCTTCATGCTTTTTCTTCTTCTTCCTTTGATTGATTTTCTTTCCATGCTTCAGCAACTTGCCTCTTCACTGGCCCAATGGGAACTCTGTCTTTGGCCATCTCATTATGTAAGTAGGTTGTGCTAGGCTGCATCCTTCTTCGTAAGACTTGAGTCTGCATAGCCGATAGCTTCTCTTTATCAAATGGTGGGGTCCATGTTTTGATGGTTATCATTGGTGATGGTATTGTGGTCTTTAGGGACTGAAGCTTGCTCTTTAATGGACTGATAAATCTAAACCATGGTTTGGGCCATTTCCTGCAAAACCTGAGTTTGTGCAGCGATATACTCCAATCATCTTGCGTTCCAATGATGAGGTTGCAAGAGGAATGTTGATGTTTCCTTCATTATCTTTATCTTCATGATTTGTGTTGGAGCTCTCCATCTGATTGGGTATTTGTGATAGGACCAGAAGAGATAGACTGAAGAGTAGAGAGGAAGAATGGGAAGATCAAGGAGGTGGAAGATGCAAAAGAAGAACCCAACTAAGCAACTGATGCCATTGCAGATATAAGATCCACAATACACCAACACCCACTTCAAAGAACCAACACAAGCAATATCATAAAACCAAGTATCATCATGCAAACACTGAATTCCACCAATCAACACATAGCTAAAGGGAACGATACTACACGTTGTTAATAAAGTCAGGGGGTATCCTCCTAATAGATCAGATATATCTCCCAGCAAGGATATCCATAAATAATGGATTTTTTCCCAGACCAAGGAGTATGAAATTATGAGTTCATCCCAACTGGAATCACCTCAATCGGAGGTTTAGAACTCGAGATATGAATTAAACAAGATGGCTATGTCAGCAGTGTTGACAGATTCAGAAACTCCAAAGTTTCGGGCATAACTTTCTGTATATACAACCAAAATTGATGAATTTTGGACAGAGTGAATCTTGTGAAATTTCTGAACTACTCCAATTGGATTTAACTCAATCGGAGGTCCATAGCCCGAGATACAAAATAATGAAGGTAACTAGGTCAGCAGGGTTTACAGATTATGATAGCTCCAATGTTTCGAGCATATCTCCTGTAACATGTACTGGATAGGTCTGAATTTTTGATAGAAATTCACTTATGAAATTTAGGAACTAACCCAACTGATTTCATGTCAATCGGAGTTATGTAGCTCGAGAAAGAATTAAAACAGCGCTGATGTGTCAGAGATCTGCGCGAAAAAGATAGAATATCAAGGGTAACAATTCACCTTTTGACTTATTGGTGGAATTGCTTGAGAGAAGTGGAAAGAGAGACAAGATCAAGACCAAGGGAAGAGTAAATTAACAAACAAGGGTAGAGGTCATAATCATTTGCAAAACAATAATGTGCAAATGAAAATGTGACAGTCAACGGTGAGCTGTCAAGGAGGATTGATGAATGATATGGTTTAAGGAGCAAGAATATTCATCAAAGAGCTCAAAGGAGAGGTAGTGATGAATTTTAGATCAAAGGAAACCTTAAGAAACGACCATTACTATCTAGGCTCACGTCCTACAGTCGATACAACTCTGATACCACTCTGTCACACCTGATTTTCCAAAGAAAACCAAGTGCAAACCTATATGCATGCCAGGATCAAGTTTCATGCATATAGCTGACATAAGTGAATAACAGAAACAATATCACGTAAGAAAAAGGGAGATTATCAGAGATTTACGCTTAATCCTGGAAATGAAGGCACCAAACTCCACAAGCAGTCAACTGGGGGGTTGCGTACGCCTAGAACCAGCAACATCTTCACAAGACTTCAGAGTAGCTTCCTCCTTCTGAGCAACATTGTTTATAGCAAGGGTGAGCACTTGTCGTACTCAGCAAGTGTGGGGAAAAGAATGAATGCAAAGGCTTTATAGTGGACTGGCTATAAGCATTCAACATTTTAGTTGGTCAAATTTTATTAGCACCTATTTACTAGCAAGTATAAGTATATACCATCCCATAATTAAGCATAGAGATATGAGATACACCATGAGCACATGGCAAGCATAACCATAACACATATCACAAATTAAGTCAATCTTCAAGTTCTATTAATCAAGTGAGCGTCCAGGCCGCTCTTGACCGTGAGCACGGCTAATCGATTAGTTTTACACTCTGCAGAGGTTGTACACTTTCACCACAAGCAGCGTAAATGCTCCAAAGAACTTTGGACCCAACCATGCGATGCTGATCAGGCACCATACCACACTACCGAGGTGTGATTGCATAGGTACGCTACAAGGCCTTTACAAAGGTTCTCCAACAAGTTGTGACCCACAAGGTCCGGATCCGTTAGCAAGGTATAAAGTCCCCTAGCAGGTCGATACCGCACCATAAAAAGAATAACTCACCCAACCCCCTGCTAGAGTGAGTCCATACCCCGCAGTACCGCCGATCCCTTGTCCTTATCAGGTAAGATCACCACAAGCTAAAGTTCCCAATTATTCAGCCAAGACCATTTCCCATTAGTTCTTGTGGTTGTACTGTTTTCCTAGGTGGTTCTCCATGTTCTGATTAAACATATGGTCTTGTATATTAAACATCACATATCACATTGGAACATAGAGCATAAATGATAACCATGTTGATTATTACCAACCCAGTTGAGCACACTAAGCAATATCTACCATCAATATTAGTTAAGAACCAGGTTCAAGATAACAGTCAAAAGAGGCTAGTCATCCTTAATAGGCACCCATCAAAATTAATGCAAGGCACATGCAATAGTGATTAATAAAGTTATTAGGACAAAAGATCAAGGACACACTTGCCTTTAACCAAAGAGTAGTTGCTCAGAATATCTTCACCTTCACATTCTTCCAAGCTCTTGAATCACGTTCGTTCTACTCGCATCAATCATCGGGCACAAGCATACAAAGCAAACAAACAAGCATATATTAAGAACAATAAATCAATCAAATCAAAGCTTTAAAGAATGCACTTAAAGAATAGGATCGATTCTAAGGATCACTGAAGAACACAAAGTGTGCTTGGAAGGGAAAGGCCTGGTTAACTTTGAAGAGATGATGGCGGAAGATTGAGCAAGGACCAGAAAGATCACTTTGAGATAGAGCTCGATTCTGTTGGTTACGTAAGCACAAGAAACGCTGAAACAGAACTAAGCTCGAAACTATCGTGAGATCATTATCAAACAACAAAAGACTACGCTTGGCATATTTTAATTAAGAAATCACGTGAAAGAATATTTCAGAGAAATACTCTATGTTACTATTAAACAAGTTATATTTAGTTAAAGAAATCGCGATAAACCTAATCATATTTTATTTATAACATTCGAGCAGGAATTATGTCAAATTAACAATTACTTTAGAAAGATAAAGCAAGTATAAGACATCTAGGCGAGTAACTTTATGTCACGTGTTCATCTAAACATATTTAATATTGAAAAGGCATTTATGATGTCATTAGGCATATTAACTTTATTATGAAAACCGATGTTTAACTCCAACATCTTTTATTTAGAAAAAAACTAGTTATGAATAAGGATTAACCAATTACATCATGATTAAAGAAAACCGGATCATAACCTAATCACTTTTGATTTATAAAAGCATTGGGATAAGAATTAGTCAAGATTAGCATGCATCTTTAGTATTAAAACAAGTAACAGGTGATACACATGCTAACGTACAAGTTACTGTGAAACGAACTAGGCGGATAGCAACAAACTATCAAGCGCATAAGAAACCTTAGGCTAGGGTTTAGGAGAACTAGTCTACAAAGGGAACTCGGATGAACAACTGACACACTAACCAAGAGTGGTCTAATCTGACAGGAGAAACAAATAACAGGAAAGGTAGCTACGATAGATTAGGTACAAGAACACAGCTGATTCATGAACTAGCTAGATGTTAAAGATTGGATCACAAAGAACTGAAGGAGTATAGTTGTCTTACATAAAAGACAATTACAATAGGATGACATGCACTAGAATTGGAAAGATCTGGAGCTTGAAAGAAGGCTAGCTCTACAACAGAGACACACTGAGACAGAGCTTGATAAAGAACGTCCATCGAACGACTTGCATTTATGAGAGAACAAGACTATACGCTTAGGTTTATTTTAATTAGCAAAAATGTGCAAAGGATATTTCATAAAGAAAATAACCTAAGTTGGTTTCAATGCAAATTAGATTTTTATTTGCAAAGCCGGTGTAAAGAACTAGTCAAGTTTTATTTATAAAGATTCATATATTGATTAAACCGATTAAACATTTAATTTAGAAAACGGAACTTTGTAATTCAAGTGGATCATATTATTATTAAAAACATTATGGTATTGACATTAATCATATTAACATTTATTATAAAAGCCGATGTAAAAGCCTAATCAAATTTTAATTAGGAAAGATTAATTAACTATTAAACAAATTAACATTTAGTTTACGAAAACCGAGATAAAGATCTAATTAACTTTTATATACAAAAACATGTGATAGAAACATTAATCAAATTAAATTTGCTTATGAAAAACGATGTATAGATCTATATAGTTTTTATTTATAAAAGGCATGTATAATTAGTCATTAATCAAAATTATTATTAATTTTATTTTCAGAAATCAAAACATGATGAAAACACTCCGCTAATGCGTGCTGGACCTGACGCAATTTGAACGAATTAAATCGGAGCAAAAACATGGAAGATATGGACTTTTAAAGATCCAGGGACCTAGATGCAGAGATCAGGAACTTCCAGGGAGTTTACTGTGAAAAGACAGGGGCATATACTTATTTATGTATATAAACTCAGGGATTTACTTGCAAAACTGCCGGGAAGGGTTTATGTGCAGGAGGTGGGGTCTCTGCAGGGGGTTATGAGCAAGATTTACAAGTCACAAAAGAAAACAAAGAGTTACTGAAAAGGACAGGGTCCTAACCGCAAGATTGGCATCTCCCCTTCTTTCTCCTCTGGACTGCCATGGCGGCAAGCAGGGAAGCTCTATCCCATGGCAGCGCTGGCGACCTAGGGCACAGCGGGCTCAGCGAGGTGGAGGAAAAGAGAGAGGAGGAGATGGGGAACACGGAGTAGAGCTTACCGCGGACGAGAGCGGGCGGGGAGGTGGCTGCCGGCGGTGGAGTTGGCCGGCGGGCTCGGTCCCATGGCAATGGTGGTTCTCCGGTGCTTCCCAGGCCGCAGGAAGTGGCTGAGGAGACACGGCAGGAAGGCGCGGAGCCAGCGGTGGCGTCGGCTAGCACCGGGTGGCGACGACCGCGACGAATCGCGTTCGGCGGCGCACCGGCCGCGCGCGCAACGCGCGCGGGCAAGGAAGGCGCGGGGCGGCGGCGGCCGGAGCGCGCGGGGGCTCGGGCGCGGCTTAAAAGGGGCGCGGCGCGGGAGTCCCGGCGGGGTACGACACGGATGCCGAGGCGTGGAGGCGCCGGACTCCGGCGAGTCCCGGCGGCGGCGGCGCGAGCCGTGTCCTCCTTGGACACCGGGGAGTTGGGGATCCGGGGCCCGGATGGGCTTTCGTGGGCGGGCTCGTGGCCGGGCCGGTGGGTAAGGATGCTTTGGGCCGGAGCGGACCGGGGGTCCGCGGCCCGCTGAAACTAGAGAGTTGAGGGGGAAAAGAGAGACTTGGAGGTTTGGGCTTAAGGAGGAGATGGGCTTGAGCTAATAAAAAGAGAAGAGGGATGATGGCTAAACCGGTACATGGAAAAGAGGGAGCTTGAGTGGACTTGTGCTGCGTGGGCTCGGTCCAAAAGAATTGGAGAGATTTTCATTTTCCGAATTTAATTTCCAATGCGAAAACAATTCCAGGAAAAATCTAGAAATTGTTTTAAAGCACTAAAAATACTCAGAAAATTCCAAAAATTCCAGGAAAATTCCCAGAGATAGATTGGAGCATGAACAATCCAAGTAAAGTGTTTGGAGCTCATGAAAAAGATTTTAGAGCCTTTTATTAAATGCTCAGAGAAAATGAGAATAAATCCTAGAAAAATCCGGAAAATTCTCAGAAAGATTTGGACAACTCCTAAACGCATTTTGAAACCTTAAGCACTCAGGAAGCACCAGGATGTATCGGCATGAATGCAACACTCACAACTTTTTATTTGTTTCAGAAAATCAAACAAGGATTTTTCCTATACTATATTTCCTGTAAATAAAAATAAATGTTGGAAAAATTTTAAAATTATGAGAAAATCGTTATTTAATTATTCTCTCAATTCACATCCTGAAATTGGAAATTTCAGGGTGTGACACGGCTCCTCGCAAAGGCGAGCAGCTACTGCTCTACCTCGCTGAGACTACTCATGTGGTCAGTACTGCCATCGTCGTCGAGCGGCAGGAAGACGGCCACGCCTATCCGGGGCCCGGCCGCCCGCCTACTTCGTCGGCCGAGGTCCCGTTAGAGTCCAAGGCACGCTACCGGCACCGTACGAAGCTTCCGTACGCAGTACTCATCACCTCGCGGAAGCTACGACACTACTTCCAGGAGTACTCGATCTCCGTCGTCACCGACTACCCGCTCGGTGACATCCTGCGGAACCAAGATGCTACTGGAAGAATCTCCAAGTGGGCAGTCGAACTCGGCGCCCTCACCATCGACTTGAAGCCACGCACAGCCATCAAGTCGCGGGCGCTAGTCGATTTCATGGCGGAGTGGCGGGAGAATCAGCTACCTACTCCAACCGTGCGACCAGAGCATTGGGTGATGTACTTCGACGGCTCACTCAACCTCGAGGGCGCAGGTGCAGGGGTACTCCTGATCTCTCCAACAGGCGAACAACTCAAGTACGTCCTGCAGATCTTCTGGAAGGTCTCAAACAACGAAGCCGAGTACGAAGCTCTCCTACACGGGCTCCGCCTCGCGGCTTCACTGGGCATCAAGCGGCTACTAGTCTACGGCGACTCCGCAGTGGTCATCAACAAAGTCAACAAGTCTTGGAACTGCAACAAGGAGAACATGGACGCCTACTGCCTAGAAGTAGGCAAGCTCGAGAACAAGTTCTACGGTCTCGAGTTCCACCACATCGTCCGCGACAACAACGTTGCAGCGGACGTTCTGTCGAAGCTTGGTTCTACTCGCGCTTAAGTACCAGCGGGTGTCTTCGTCCACGAGCTTCACGCGCCATCCATCCCGGAGCCGGCGCCACCGACCACTATCCCAGCGCATCCGCCAGCTGGCCAGGAGGTCATGATGATCGACGTGGACTGGAGGCAACCCTTCATCGACTACCTTAGCGAGCAGAAGGTTCCCTCGGACAAAAACTTGGCTGAGCAGCTCATCCGCTGCACCAAGTCCTACGTCCTCGTCGGAGACAAGCTTTACAAGCGGGGCGCATCTTCTGGTGTACTCATGAAGTGCGTCCCCAGGCAAGAAGGCAAGGACATCTTGGAGGAGATCCACAAGGGCGTCTGCGGCAACCACGCGTCTTCTCGTATGCTGGTCAGCAAGGCCTTCCGGCGAGCCTTCTACTGGCCCACAGCTCTGGGCGACACTGAAGAACTCGTCAGAAGGTGCCAAGGATGTCAGTACTTCGCCAAGCAGCAACACTTCCCAGCCTACAAGCTAGTCACCATACCGCCAACCTGGCCCTTTGCCTGCTGGGGGCACGACATGATTGGGCCACTGCCAACTCCGCCAGGTGGATTCAACATAGTATTGGTGGCCATCGACATGTTCACCAAGTGGATCGAGGTCAAGCCGGTCACATGCCCCAAGGCTGACAGAGTACTCGACTTCCTGGATGAACTCGTGCATCTCTATGGACTACCACACCGCATCATTACAGACCTAGGCTCGAACTTCAACAACCACCAGTTCTGGGAGTACTGCGAGAACAACGGGATCGACGTCCGATACGTCTCAGTTGCCCATCCTCGAGCCAATGGACAAGTGGAGCGCGCCAACGGGATGGTGCTCGACGCTCTCAAGAAGCGGCTACACGACGTTGCTAACTCTAAAGGAGGCAAGTGGATCAAGGAACTACCCAATACACTCTGGGGGCTACGTACTCAGCCTTCCAAGCCAATGCGGCAATCCCCTTACTTCCTAGTCTACGGCTCCGAAGCAATCCTCCCTGCTGATGTCATTTGGGACTCACCAGCAGTAGAGCACTACGACGAAGGCGTCTCTGAAGCCAGCGGACGATTTGACATCGATGGACTCGAAGAAGCTCGCTGTGCTGCCCTCGTCCAATCAGCAAAGTACCTGGAGGGTATCCGACGCTACCACGACCACAACGTCAAGGAACGCTCCTTCAACGTTGGCGACCTCGTCCTCCGTCGTATCCAGAACACGGAAGGACTACACAAGCTCAGCTCTCACTGGGAAGGTCCCTTCACAGATGCAAAGGTGACCAGGCCGGGCTCCTACCGCCTCCAGACACTTGAAGGCGAAGATTTCAACAACTTGTGGAACGTCGACCAACTCTGTCGGTTCTACGCCTAGTCTACACGACTACTCTGGGGGCTCAAGTCTACGCGACTACATCAAGACCCCTCCGCCGTAAGCGGCCTCCGGGTCCTGGCTCTAATCTCCGGACTACCCCTTCGCTGTAAGCGGCCTCCGGGTCCAGGCACCAGTCTCCAGACTACTCCTCTCCAGAATCCAGCCCGCGCGGCTACCTACGGATCCTTGGCTGCAACGAGCGACAAAGGACTCTAGCAGCGGTCTACTGAGAGACCATGTACTTCCAGATCCAGCCTACACGGCTACCTACGAATCTACTGCTATAAGCGGCTACTCGCCCCAGCACCACTTAGCCGTAGGCGGCCTCCGGGTCCAGGCGACTACTCTGTAACTACTGCCCTGGCCATCCAGGTATACTTCTTCAGTAATAAAGTTTGGTCGTTCATCAACTTCTTTACTGTCTACTTCCCTCAACGGGACTACTACCGAGTACAACTACTCGCGACAACTCCACGATGGGACTCCGCACTCTGAGATCGCGACTACGAGTACTCATTGATGGAACTTCTCTTCATTAATACTTAAACAATTTCATTACAATTGTTTTTGTACATCTATTGCTACGAGCTAACTATTACAGGACTACTGGAGATTGAGCTTGTCGGCGACTTGTTCCGCAATGGGCGCCATCTGCTCCAGCAGCTCCGCATATTGCTTGTCGGTACAATTGGCGGCTAGTCCACCGGCGACTACATCTACTGGTGCCTTCGGGAAGTAGGACTTCATGAAGGCTAGCACCTGGTTCGGGATCGACTTCGCCAGATGCTTCACGTAGGCCGCCAGCCGGCTGGGGGCTTCCTTCAGTCGATCCACCAACGGCGCTATCTTGGGACCGCCGGGGTGAGGCACCAGCAGCCTCGCGATGGGCAGCGCGGCTTCTTCAAGCTCTTTCAGCTGGGCCCGCAGCTTCTCGCAGTCCTCGTTCAGCTTCTGCAATGATTTGTAGTAGTTAACGAGGTCACGATCAGATGCAATACGAAGCTCCATGTGCTTGTCGCACTCGTAGGCAAGCTCCTTATAATCTAACTCGAGTACCTGGCGGGCCTCCTGCTCCCAGTAGAAGATATTCTTCAGATCCGTCTCTGAAGTTTTCAACTGCTCTACCCGGGTCTGAAGCTCTACAAACAGCAAGGAAAAGCGGGTCAGACTACCTCTCGACCTCCAAGAAGTACTCAACAAGACAAGTGGTGTACCTTTGTTCTTGTTGCGGAGCGACTTGTTCTTCCGCACCAAGACGTCGCCCTTCGCCTGCATCTCTTGGATATCATTGTGGTACTTGGCAAAGGCAGCGTCCAGCTTTGACTGCATTGCGGCGGCGTGCTTCCGGGACTTCACGAGTTGTTCCTCCAGCGTCTCCGACTTCAGGCGGGACCTCTCAGCGACGTCCTGCACGGACAATACACATCAAATGGGTACTCAACGCTAAAGGATTGACTACTCAGGAGTTACGACTACTCACCTTCATCCACTGCTCGGCTTGGCGGACCGCCTCCAGATGCCGAGCCACCGTTGTCGGGTCGACCAAGTCGTCCGCCAACAATTCTATCCCGCCACGACTACTTGTGGCGGCTTTGGTCATCGGTGCAGAGCGGATGGGCTCCGCATCTTGGATCTCCGGGGAGCGAACGACCACCTCTAGAGCGGGTTCTGGTTGCGTGGTGGTCTCCTCTCCCCCGGTCGTCGCGGCAGCCTCTCCGGCGGCCATCTCCATCGGCTCGGGGGCTCCTCCGGCAGCCTCCGGAGTGTCTGGTGTCAAGTTCTCCACGGGCACCACCGACGAGATCTCGTTCCCTCCAGCTTCGGCACCTGTCGACAAAAAGACAAGTGTATCAGTCAACATGCGACTACGACTACTCTCTAAGGTTCTTCGACTTCAGCAGAGTACTCACCTTCAACAATGCTGGCCACGAGCAGCGTAGCCTCGGCGACCGGCGCTTCGGGCTCCGCCTGAGGGGCGGGAGAGGACTCCCCAGTGGGCGGTGCGGCTTCCTCTTCCGCCACTGCTGCGGCGGGTTCATCCCCCTCCCAGGAGAGATTCGTCGATTTCCTACAAAGTGCACAAGTCGGTTGTCAATCAAGTTCGACTACCACGTCAAGTGCTACTCGGAAGATTCAACACTTACAAGCTTGACTGGACCACCGTCACGGTCGCGGCGCCGAGGATGCTGGCGATGTCTATCAGTCCGGCCTCGGCGGGCGCCCCCTCATGCGCCTCTACAGCCACTGCCTCGGCAGGCGCCTTCTCCTGCGCCTTTGTAGCAACTGTCCCTTCCGCTGCCTCTTCTGCAGCAGCAGCAGTGGGCTCCGCGCCCTCCTGGGCAGTTGGGGGCTAGCGCTCCATCTGCGCCAAAAGTTCTTCGACAGTGAGGGCTGGGCTGCGACTCCCAGCGGCTTCCCCCACCGTGTCCCACTCGCCTTCGTCGCCCTAATCAGCGGGCTCCGTAGGCGGCAACTCCTGCAAGCAAGGAAACTTCTTCATCAACAAGTGAACTCGAGACACTAGTACTCGACTACACTACTCAAGAAGGCTTACCTCTGGGGACGTGGTCTCAGTGACCTTCAACTTCTTCGTCACGCGTTTGCGGGATGCATTGTGCAGCTTCCGCGGCGGCGCGGCCAGACTAGCCTCTAGGCTAGCCGGCTTATCCTGGACAAGAGGAACGTGAGGTAGGCCAGGACGGCTGAACCTCGACCACAGCTGGAAGCGATCCTGCAGCGTCTCCTCGTCGTCGTCCTCGTCGGACGTGTCCTCCACGACTACGGTGTCGTCTCCTTCGCCGACTTCACGCCGCTCCTTGGCCTTGGTCTTCCCCTCCTCTGGGATCTCTACTTCCTGAGGGGGTGGCGGTGGCTCGGAGACAAATTTCTTCAAGTCATCCTGCAAGAAACAACTCATCAGTGCGACTACTCACATGGAATGGGTACTCGACCAGGGGTACGACCACTTACCTCCTTTGGCGGGCGCACGACGGAGTACTCCGGTACGGGGCACGCCGTGTACGGTGGCATGTCCTTGAAGATCCGCGCCAGCCTATCGACAATGTCGTCGTCGTCGACTTCGTCTCCAGGCATCCACGACATGTCGTCGTCGCCGGTGTACTCGAAGCCCAGGGTGTCGCGGGCCATCAGCGGCTGCACCCTGTGCTTCATGAAGCTGAAGGCCACGTGCTCGGCCCTCAGCCCTGCTTCCCTTAGCGCCTTGATCCGCGCCAACAACTTGGGGAGCTGGATCCCCTCCTGCATGGTCGGCTCCGTGTTCCACCACGGGCGGTGCTTGGGTTGCTTCCCTCTCGGCTTCGGCAGTCCCAGATGGTGGTTCGTGATGTAGAACCACTTCACCTTCCAGTCTTGGTTGGAGTCTATGAGCTTGTACGAGAGGTACTGCTCGGCGGTGTCCTCCCGCATCTGGATCCCCGCTCCTCCGACTACTCGCGGGTTGCTGGCGCTTGGTTGCGGCTTCACCTGGAAGAATTTCCAGAACAAAATCCAATGGGGTTTGATCCCCAGAAAGGCTTCACAGAAGTGTACGAAGACGGCAGTGTGGAAAATACCGTTGGGGTTGAGGTTGAGGTACTCGATGCCGTAGTACCCCATGAGCCCCTTGAAGAAGTCGCTCGCCGGGAGGGAGAGTCCGCGCTCCGCGAATCGCGCGAACATCGGGATCTCGTCTTCATTCTTCTCCATCGGGTACGGATACCCGACGGCGGCCCTCCACATGTCGACCTCCTTCTCGCGAAGGAATCCACTATTCAGCAAGGCGAGCAGGTCTTCGGTCTTCGCCTTGGACTTCTTCCACTCGCGGTTTGGATCTGGCCGCGGCGGGGACACTGACGGTGGTGCCCCTGCGGCAGATCCGGTGGCTTCGTCACGGCTCCTCTTCTTCCCGCCGGCGGCCTTCGCGGTCTTGGACGGAGATGGCTTCATCCTCCAAGTGCACGGGGTCTTCACCCGCATTCGCTAGGGGCTACAGCGGTGGCTCTCTCCGGCGGCGCGCTCGGATCTACACTTCACTCAAAGGAGGCAGTGTGCAATGATGGTGATTTTCTGGCCAATATCTGTTTGGACTGGCAACAACTGCGTGGGGTGAAAAACCCTAAGGGTTTTGGCTTCTATTTATAAGTCAACGCGGCCATCCAACGGCCGGATGGATAAGTCTGCGCTTGGCTGACTCAGCGGCCGCGCGCGACCCTTCAACTTCAACTAGTCGACGCGCCTAACCTCGGGGGCTCGACTACCTCTACTCAACTACCTGGGAAGTGACAAGACTCAGGAGCATCTCAGGACACATTCTACAAGATGACCCTTCAATTCGAGTGGAAGTACTCGACTCAAGGCTCGGGGGCTCCGTGCCACGTGTCCTTCGGTTTTTTTCTCCGGATTTTTTGGGATATTCTTGTCAAAACTTCAGATGGACCCTCAGCCAGAGTCTACAACTCAACCTAATGCTCGGGGGCTACTCCATATGGAGTGCGGTTTTGGAATCGCACTTTCATATCAGCTTTGGCTTCAAGACAACACGAGCATTGTTGAAGACCTTCAAGGGCAGCACTCGAGGACGCTTGGGACTACTCGAGAAGACTTCAAGATTGCTCAAACATCAGCTGGAGTACATT
This sequence comes from Cenchrus americanus, assembly GCA_947561735.1. NCBI lineage: Eukaryota > Viridiplantae > Streptophyta > Magnoliopsida > Poales > Poaceae > Cenchrus > Cenchrus americanus. Next base: position 204,514,038 of record OX387240.1, read on the forward strand.
CCAGCCTCGGGATGCTTCGACTACTCTTGAGGACTTTTGACTTGTAGTACTCGGGGACGCTTGAGGACTACTCGTTAAGGCCGTCAAGACTAATTGATGCTATCCTTCTCGACTACAAAGTACTCGGGGGCTTGTCGTATGGACCTCCCTGGGCCCACTATCTCAGTGGGTACTAGGACCGACTACTCGGTGGGCCCCTGGGACTACCCGGCTTGCGCTGCACGGCATCTGATGGCGTGAAGCACAGGGACTACGGAGGAGAAGTACTCGGTTAGGAAGCTGTACATGTCCCGCACTGTATGGAAGACTCCTAGACGTACTCGACTAGTACTCTCTCTCCCTATTCCGACTTGTAACCCTGCCTCTCGGACTATATAAGGCGAGGCAGGGACCCCTCTCTCATCATCTCATCTCACGGCGTACAATTGCATCATCTTGTAATCCTACCCAATCAATCCAGAGCTACGCAGCATACAGGACATAGGGTATTACGCAGCTCGCGGCCCGAACCTGTCTAAATTGTGTGCCACGTGTCTCTTCCTCCGAGTTACCGATCTCGGCGAGGCCACATTCATCTACTTCGGGTAGTCCCCTTAGTAGGTTGCCGGTCTAAAACACTGACAAAACTGGCCATTCCTTTGCGTATCTTTTTTCATTCTAGCCATTCTTGTCCATGCATTGTGAGTTTCTACATTGGAAATTTCGCAAACTTCGCCGGGCATCCACGCTAAACCCAAAATATCTCTTTGTGATTACCTCCTTGACCACAACCCAAATTGAGTCTGAATGATCTTTCGATGAATTTTTTGAATATTTTCTTGCAATATTTCAACATGCAGGATGCCCTTGAAGATTTCAAAAGATTTATAGAGGAACACAAGGACTTCGTACTTCTCTAGCAGCCATAGGTCCCCTCACTTCTATGCTCGAGGACGAGCAATCATTTAAGCATGGGGGAGGACTGCTTTAGCAAGTACTATGTTGCTTAAAAGTTCGGAGGAGCATAAAAAATGAAGAATAAAAAAATAATAAGAAAAATAAACAAAAGAAAAAATGAAGGAAAGAAAGAAAAATAAGAAAAGAAAAAAGAAACGAAAAAGAGAAAAATAAAATTGCTCCTTAGTTCTTTTTAGCTTCATTGAAATCTTAGAGAGCTTTGAAGACAAGTCAATACTCAATCTTTTCCAACCAGGTGCAATCCGATAACGAGAACTTCATTCGTGTCTCGGGATCACCCATTTACCACTTGCACATGTACACCACCTTTCCAAACGTGTGTGTTCCATCTCTCGCTCCCTTTCCAACATTTATTTTGCATGGCCTTTTTGATTAGTCTCGGTAATTCCAATAGATCTCTCTCTTAGTATGACAATATTTCAAGTATAAAGTTTTGCTAGGATTGTCTTTACCTACCAAGCTCCACATAATCTTTCCACTTTCAAATATGAGTAGAATAGGTTGAGAATAATCTAGTGTAGGCTTGAGTGACTTGACGAGATGAGTGTTTCCATGAGCTTTTGCAAGAGAACCTCACTTATTCTATATGTGCAACTTTGTGAAAACCCTTCACAACGAAACAAGGTAAAGGTTTGAAGTTTGCTTAAGTTCAAGAGCAATATTTGTTTTATTGTGGCATGTTCTTTAATGATAGTCTATCTTCCATAATGATGTAGCCGGTCAAAACTTAAACCTTAAATGCTAAATACTTGAGAGAGCAATATGTCTTGTTGTGTATAACTAAGTGCAGGAAAGACATTGAAGGGCAACACTGATTTCCAAGTTAACCAATGATCTAGGACTTCCTCGAGGACGAGCAAGGTTTAAGCATGGGGGTATGATGACAGTTGGTTTTGCTACATCTAGCTATGAGTTTACCATCAACATTTGTATGTATTTGATATTCTAACCAAAGGTACTAACCCCTCGGAGGTATCAAGTTCACTCCCGCATGTCGATTTTGGAGTTTATTGTTTATGTAGGAAAATAACATTAAAGAGGAGACTTTCAGGACAAGTTCCTTAAGCACTTCAAGAGAAGATCATGATGCCCATCACAAGTCATGACACAAAGTGAACAAGACTCCAAACAACCCAATGACTGAAGCATTTCAACACATAGAACTTCGGGGACTTGGATGTTTACCAATGAGATCAACTCAGCCCGAGAGATATTCTCGCAGCCCAGGACAGCATGATATTTTGGTGCAGATTCTGAGATTTAAACAACCTCTAATGGAAAACGTTTGGCTACCAAAGTTGTGGGCCTTGACGATACCTTCGATTTGGACATGTGGAAGGCCCAATTCGGGTCAAGGAGGTAGGAGATATGACCCCCGAAATCCCTGCTGCGCAATCAGTCCGAAATCAGAACAGATTATCTTCCATGGACGATTTGGAGATCTTATCTTCATCTCCAAGGAAAGCAATGAATACCAAAGTCAGAGGAAATTTCGTGCCACACAACCAGGACACCGAATTTGCATTATTTGGAGTCCGGAAGTGGGAGATATGGTGGCGGCGAGGCAGGGCTACAAAACAGGAAAGTCTGGACGAGGCAGATTTTATGGAAACCAAGTTCCCTTCTCTCCCAAGGAAGATCTCGTGCAAGGAAAAGTGGAGCACGCCCCAAGGCTCCACAAGGTCATAAATACAACCCCTTGGGTGCCTAAGGAGGGGTGATCGATCCATACTTCCATCAGAGAGCCACCGACACGAAGAAGCGCCTGGAGGAAGCCGATGGCCGCCGCAAGTCCTTGAGTTGCCTAGGAGATGGCCTAGGCCATGCCCTAGCCGCCATGGTTGGCCCAGCGTGGTAAAACCATGGTGGAGTTCTGGAGACACGACTTTAATTCTCAAGTCGTTTGTACCTTCAACATTCGATGGTGATATAAATCAATTCTTGTCTTTGCTTTGATCTACTACGAGTTGTGCTTATTCATATGTGTATCTACCATATGCTTTTAGTAGGATTAGATCAAATCATGGTGATTAGTCTTGTCTTGCGTATACACCGTAGTAGTGCATGGACCGAGGTTGTCGTTCGGTGATGAATATCCTTGCGTAGTGATAGTACGGTGGAGGAGAAAGCGGCTAGTGAACATGTACCGGACCACTCCATATCAGGTTACTCCATATCGAGTGTAATCCTTATCATAGTATAGGTTTAGATTGGTTTATCACCTTAGCCGGATCGGCAACAAGAAGACGATAGGCTAAGCCTACCTTTTCATGCTTACCTTCATTGCTAGGTGGATGTGATCCATACATCCTCGTGTATGTTTAACCTTTATGCAATCAACACTTCACATAGGGTTAGACCGATAGGTTAGATGGAGAACCTTAGTGGTTTGCTTCCAATCCTTGGATTGACAAATCTAAGGAGGACCCTCCTTGGTGAAAAAGGCACAAAGTCACCCGTAGGCTTGCGGTGAACTTGAGCACGGTTTGAACCGTCAACAACAAGCAGGATAAGCAGCTTAAATACGCACAAAAGAGGTAGGAGTTTGAACTTCTAAAGAAGAATGCTGAGCTGGGAGAAAGAGTTGCGCAACTAGAGACAAGGTTAGCTGAACTTGAGGCAGCAACACAAAAGAAGCCATCTAGCTGGCTAACTAGTTCCCTTGCAGCTACAATCTAGTTTGTTGATGCGCCCAACTGATGCAGTCTTATTTTGGTGATGCGCCCTGCTAATGCATGTCAGATGTGAATATGTTTGTTATGAGTTAGTTTGCTTGGTGATGTGAACTTGTGATGCATGTCATATGTGAACATGTGATGCTATATCAATAGCCACACTTGTTTAACCAAATTTCTTAAAGTTAGTTTTTCTTATAACATGTTTATGATATACTATAATAATAGTAGAGTAGTACTGTACTTGACTACATTACTCATTTTAAGGCCCACACAAGCCCACTCGCGCTAGGTTAGTAGGGAAGAACGCCTCCCTGACGCAGTCTCGTCCCACTGTCCCGTCGCATCGATGCCACCGCCACCGCTTTCTCCCCCTCGCCTTCGCCCCCCTCAGCTCCCCCCACGCCGCGACGCACGCTACACCCCTTCGCTGAGACGCGTGCCACACCATGCTCGGCGCGACACGCACCACACCTCTGACAGCGAGATTTGGAGGAGGAGGGACCCAACAGCGGCAGCGGTGGAGGCGACGACGACTAGAGGAGGGATCCAGTGACGACGACAACTAGGAGTTTCAGGATGGATCCAGCCACGAGGTCGACGCGAGGACGAGGATGTGGCAGCGAGCAGACAACGACGAGGAGTAGAGATCCCTCCGCTTCGGCAGTGTGAAGGTTAATGGCGAATCAGGATTTGAGTTTATGGTATGCCGCTCTAAAAATGTCTTATACAATTCGGTAAATGCATCCTACCAACTTGGTAATAATTGTAAAATTAACAACAATTCAGTAATAACATAATTTGGTATATTTGCTCGAGTTTATGGAATTAGGCCAAACGCGCTTTTGCAGCACACATGCGTTCAGATAATAAAGTATACAACATATGTGTGCATATGGTTTTCTTTTTATATAAATGCGTATAAATATACTTGTACTTGTGGGAATTGCAGGGTATGTCGTGGCTCCTTTGTATAAGTACATGTGGAGATACTTAGATGTTGATGGTATACATACTTAGCATTTCCCTTTAGATTGACTCTTATATTTGGTTTTGCTCTTGTTCTTATGTACATCTGCACATTCTCTCCAAGTTGAATAAGTAGGCAGCCTGAATCTTCCTCTTTAAAATGGTATGGTCGCTTTGCCTGACCTAATTTTTGGTTACCGATTTTCCATTTATGTTAATGGTTTACCAAGAACCAATGATATTACAGTGGGCTAAAGTAGTTACTGTAATTCCCTTGACTATTAATTCACATGATAAATCTGACGAGGACTATAGACTTGGGCCACATGATGAAGAAGAGGGTTATGGCACTACTAGTGCACAACAAGACCAAGTGGGTGGGGATGCCAGTACCATTGACTCAAAAGCGTAGGTTCAGGGCGCTTGCGGGGCTTGTTGCTAGACAAAAGATACCTTTGCACTTGCCAGAAATCAAAGAACTAAGCAATGATGAAAAGTGGGACCTGTTTGATAAGCATGTGCAGAAACACTTGAAGTTCCAGGAAGACGCGAAACTGGAGGCATTCAAGCTTTTCTGGAAGACGGCAGGCATGCATGGAGATAATTCAGATTTCAGCTTAGGCGAGATTTTATCAGAAAAGGACTTGAGCCTTTTACAAGGCACCCGTTTATTGTCTCGGAACAGTGGAAGGAGTTCATGAAACAGGAGGAAACCGAGCAAGCCTCATCTGCTAGTGTCAAGTTCAAAGAACTCTGAAGCCGGAACACAAGCGAGCACAACATGGGTCCAGCTAGTTATACTGTGTGAAACTACAACAATGGTAGGAAGAGGACAAACAATTAGCTACAGCTGGTATCCTCAACCCATATGACGCCTACCCTGATGATCGTTCCAAGAATTGGCTACAAGCAAGGAGTAAACTAGTGATTAAAGACCGTGTTGCCGTGATAGTGTTCAATAACAAAGAGGCAGAAAAATTGGTCGCGGACATCAAGGAGAAGATTGCATGTGCAGAATCTTTATGAATGGCTGGACAGAGGGAGTATGATGTGCTAAGTCAGTGCTTGGGCCGCCCTGAACAACCAGGTCGTGTGCGTGGTGTCACCAGCTACCAGGGCTGGAAGTATGCATGGCCTCAGCACGTCAAGATGTACAGGAAGAGGAAAATGACTAGGACCGACACATCAGTTGGTACAGAAAACATAAAGGAACAAATCAAGCAAGAACTGGTGGCTGAGATGCGGATGCAGAACAGGCAGATGCAGAGGTGGTGTTGTCACCAGATGGTATTGTCACTAGTGTCCAATCGCGCAAGCCCTTCTCCCGCCACACTGAAGTTCAGTTGTGCGTCCACAGCTAATGTAGGTTTGATCGATGGAACTGCATAGTTAGCGATGGAGGTGCACTATGACGATTGTACACACGACGACCTTATAGGCATCTTGACTGAACCCACACATTGTGCCTATGGATCACGTGGAGGGGTCTTCAATGTTGAGGTTGCAATTGGTCTTGTTCATCCAGAGGAGACTACACTACAAATAGTCCCGATTCATGAAGACTGTGTTGTGGTTGAAGTGCTCACTGTATATACTATCTTTGCGGATGAACTATTGGAATACCTTCCTAATGACGAGGTGATGAAACTTGGACAAGCTGAAGGGCAGAGGTTAGAGTGGAGAAGGTGTCAGATTGACATCAAAGGAGCACCAACATGTAAATCTTGTTCACAGGCTACGATACAGATTCCTTGTAGTTCACACAGTACGGTACAGGTTCCTTCCTCACATGGTTCCCCACATCTGCAAGACATTCCATTCGGACCTCCTCCTCGTCTTGAAAAACTTGCATCCCAACCTCCTTGTCATCCTGAAAACACAGAAAAACTTGCATCCCCACATCCGCAAGATACACCAAATATTCCATCCCCACCTACTACTAGTTCTGAAAAAACAAAAACAACTTGCATCCCCTCATCTGCAAGAGACACCAAATATTCCATCCCCACCACCACACCCATCTCCTCCTCCTCCTCCTCCTCCTCGTGAAACAACAAAACCTACACCCCAAACAGAAGTTCTCAAAACAATCATGCCAAAGCAGGTACATCTGGGCCTAATACCTCTGTAATAGGTCCTGGTGAGACACCACTGTTACAAGTCAACCAGAGTGATATGTTGGCTGGTGCTAATAAATCTGTCCACGACATTTCGAAGAAAGCTGTATGTACATCTAGGCCCAATTCCTCTGTAATAGCTCCTGGTGAGACACCACTACACAAGAAATCCCTTGATAAACCTTCAATCATTTCAAATTAGTAAGGAAAGAAACTTGCCGAAAATAAAATATCTACACCACGTACAGTAGGCAAGAAATCCCTTGAGAAACCTTCCGCCATTCAAAGCTGCAAGAAGAGAAACTTGCCAAAAATAAAAGCTCTACACCACCTACAGTAGGCAAGCAAGCCCTTAAGAAACCTTCTTCAGCCATCTCAAAGCAACAGGAAAAGAAATTTGCTATAAATAAAACCTCTAAGAGGCCTACTAGAAAGCAATCTAAGAGAAACACAATGGAGAATCCTTGGTATATGACTAACCTAAAGCGACTGAGAGAAACACCGAGAAGAATCCTTGGGCTATGGTTAACCCAAATTACAAATTCAGAAAGAGGCTTCTCAGTGATGGTGATATCAAAAAGGCTGCTCCTTGTTCCAGAAAGCTCCACACATTCTACATGCAACATGGTAAGTTAGATGATGATTCTAACATTATGGTCACACTTCGGCCCGGGACCAGTGCATGGCCTCTGAGATTGTCAAACGGACTCCAGTAGCTACTTATGCAACTCAGTGATTTGTACGATCTCTTCAACTTGTATGCTTTAGATCTGACACTTCTCCGCAGCTTCATCCTGTAAGTTGCTTGAAAATTTAATCTGCTTGTCACTAACCACATCCTCTATCGAAATGTGCCTTTTGCCTCACATCATCTTTACCATGTATTTTTCCTCCTTACACTTTGTTTTTTCTTACTAATAGGAATATGACTGTAGAAGTTGAGAAGACGGGCACTGCAGTTGACTTCCTTGATCCTGAATGCCTTTGCTCGACAACGTTGAACAAAATGGATAACACTCTTGCTTTCTCTGTGTCCTATATGTGCAATGACTTCAAACTATATGCTAAAAAGAATTTGATGCTTACCGCTTATCTCAGTATGAACCACTGGATTGCGGTGGCGATCATTCCGAAGCAGCAGAAGGTCTACTATCTTGATTCATTGAAGACAATCAATACTGATACTGACCCTTTCGAGTGAATCATTAATGAGTAAGTTATTTCTTTCTTAACCTGTGGACGTTTCTCAACAAACTGTGCAAAGTATATTAATTAATAGTGCCCTAACAATTGTTTCATGTTTCGTTGTAGGGGTTGGGAACGTTACTGCCGCGATAAGAAGTTGCGCCTTGGCACCTTGGAACACGTCAAAGATGTTAAGGTACATACCACTTATTTTCTTCCTGTGGAAGCTAGTACTAAAGCTTGAGTTTATTTTATCTCGATCACCACTATTTTTCTTTGTACATTGATTGCAGTGCCACCAACAACCTACTGGATCCAAACTCTGTGGCTTCTATTGTGCTTATCACATGTTTCATAAAACGCGTCTCTAATGTTGAGTTTCTGTAACGGGCTTTGTTTTGGTGTCCATTACCAAATTTCTCTGTGGGCCTAGAGAAACAGCCATTTCACGTGACCGGTGGTTAGTTGTGGTAACAGTCCTTGTTTCATGCCCGTTACGAATATGTGTTATCAGTAACGGACATCTGCCTGTTACCTTTCTTGGCTTATTTGTAACACTTGATCGGTAATAGGCGCTTTGCCCGTTTCCAAAGGCAATCTATGCCCGTTACCAAAGAGAGTTTTTCACGTAGTGTCCTTCAAACTCTCTTTCCAATGCATTAATAATCATCAATTTTGAAGACCCGTACAAGGAGATATGGTGGAAACATTAAGCGTCGCGTAGTCTGAAATCAGCCTTGGATAGATGGCATCACCGGAGTAAAAAAGGCATAACTCTTTTGTTCAGAACCTGTTTCACGTGAATGATGGCTCGTTTTATATATAACTTCACGAACTTCAAGTTGGACGGGTGTTTCAGTACATGTTCTGTACAGGAAGTAAAAGGAAATCTGTATAAGATGAGGCAGCGACAAGGACGGGATGGAAGTCGGTGATGACGATACGATGAAGGATTGGAACCATGGCTTGATGACAATAAGTAGAAGTTGAAGGACAACTAAGGCAACAAAGGCAAGGAAGTGATGATGATTCTCAAACACATGGCAATAGGAATTTACGAGAGATTTGAGTTCTTCCACACTTAGCAACATGCTAAGCATGGGGGAGGATTTGAAAGACGAAAGGGAAAAAGGCCACATGTAGTTCAAGGATCACCTTCACCACAAGATGCTCATCAACATTTTTCCATGCTAAGCACAATGCTTAATCATGGGGGAGGCCACACTGCACTTCACTACGAGCATCTAAAAGGATGATAACTCACCCTTAACTTCATCTTTGTTCATCTCCTTTTAAATGCTTGCACATATATGCTTTCCACCATAAACAAACTTTGTATTTATCTCGATCAATAACGTGGCTACTAGGAGGACAACCTAGGTTTTTAGTTTTGTTTTTCAAATAAATGAATCACCATCTCTTTAGAGCTTACCACGATGATATCATTTGTAAGCCTTTCTTATGGAGAAGTGATGAAAGTTGCCATTTTGTTTTAATTGCATGATGTTGTATATGACTTGACTTTTTGCTCTCTATTAAAAGAAAATAAAATTGATTTAATACCAGCTCATTCATTTGTGGAGGTTAAATGTCTAATTTTTAAGACCCACATACTTTATGGTTCTCTTTGATTTAAGTTTACTATTGACCTATGCCTTGTACTTATTTTATTTAAAATTATTATGCTATCTACATTTGTGAATCTCTTGCAAGGTTCTACCTAAGCCTATACACATACAAGTTCTTTTATGATGTAACGTTTTAGTTTGCAAACTTATATCTTGATGAGTTGGATTAGGATTGATTTCTATAGTATGAGACTAAGAAGCTGGTCATTGCTTTGCTTATATTTTTCATGCTAGACATTTTTGTCCATGCATTGTGAGTTTCTACATTGAAAATTTCATAAACTTCGCTGGGCATCCATCCTAATCCTAAAACATCTTTTTGTGATTACCTCCTTGACCACAACCCAAATTGAGTATGGATGATCTTTCGGCCAATTTTCTGAAGATTTTGTGGCAAGATTTCAAGACATATAATATATGAAGGGACTCATCAAATGCAGAGTTTTGACATGGAGGATGCCCTTGAAGATTTCAAAAGATTTATAGAGGAACACAAGGATTTCGTACTTCTCTAGCAGCCAAAGGTCCCTTCACTTCTATGCTCGAGGACGAGCAATCATTTAAGCATGGGGAGGACAACTATAACAAGTACTATGTTGCTTAAAAGTTCACAGGAGCATAAAAATGACGAATAAAAAAGGAGAAGAAAAACTGAATGAAAAAAACAAGAAAAAATAAGTAGAAGAAAGAAAAAAATAAGAAACGAAAAAACAAGAAAAATAAGAAAAATAAAAATGCTCCTTGGTTCCTTTTAGCTTCAGTTAAATCTTAGAGAGCTTTGATGACAAGTCCATACTCAGTCTTTTCCAACCATGTGCAATCTGATAATGAGAACTTCATTTGTGTCTTGGGATCACCCATTTGCGACTTGCACATGTCCACCTTTCTAAATGTGTGTGTCCCATCTCTCTTCTCTCCAACATTTATTTTCCATGGCCCTTTTTACTAGTCTCGGTAATTCCAATAGATCTTTGTCTTAGTTTGACAATATTCCAAGTATAATGTTTTGCTAGTATTGTTTTTACCTACCAAGCTCTACATAAGCTTTGCACCTTCATATATGAGTATAATAGGTTGAGAATAATCTAGTGTAGGCTTAAGTGACTTGACGAGATGTGTGTTTCCATGAGCTTTTGCAAGAAGAGCCTCACTTATGTTAGATGTGAAACTTTTTGAAAACTCTTCACGATGAAACAAGGTAAAGGTTTGAAGTTTGCTTAAGTTTCAGAGCACTATATTTGTTTTATTGTGGCATGTTCTTTAATGATAGTCTATCTTCGATAATGAAGTAGCTGGTCAAAACTTGAATCTTAAATGCTAAATACTTGAGAGAGCAATATGTCTTGTTGTGTATAATTAAGTGCAGGGAAGACATTCAAAGGCAATGCTGATTTCCAAGGGTAAGAAAATATTTTGGACTTGCTCGAGGACGAGTAAGGTTTAAGCATGGGGTATGTTGACGGTCGATTTTGGTACACCTAGCTATGAGTTTACCGTCAACATTCACACATATTTGATATCCTAACTAACGGTACTAACCCCCTTGATATGATAAGTTCACACTCGCATGTGGTTTTTGGAGTATGTTGTTTACGCAGGATTTAAGCGCTCAAAGGAATACTTTCGGGTAAAGTTCATCAAGCACTTTATGAGAAGATCATGAAGCCCGACATAAGTCAAGATACGAAGTGAACAAGACTCCAAACAACCCAAGGACTGAAGCATTAATACGTAAAACTCTGGGGACTTGGAGGTTTACCAACGTGATCAACTCAGCCCGAGAGATATTCTCGCAGCCCAAGACAACATGATCTTTCGGTGCAAATTCAGAAACCTAATTGGCCTGTAATGGCAAAAGTTTGAATACCAAAGTTGTGCGCCTCGACAATAGCTTCGATTTGGACATGGGGAAGGACCAATTCGGGTTAAGGAGCTAGGAGATATGACCCCTGAAATACGTGTTGCGTAGATAAGTCTGAAATCACACAGATTAACTTCCGAAGCAGTTTTTGGATCTTATCTTCATTTCCAAGGAAATCAACGAATACCAAAGTTGGAGTTAATTTCATGGCACACAACTTGGACACCAAATTTGCATTATTTAGAGTTCAGAAGTGGGAGATATGGTTCTGGCAAGCAAGGGCCGCGAATCAGGAAAATCTGGACGAGGTTGAGTTTATGGAAACAAAGTTCCCTTCTCTCCCAATAAAGATCTCGTACAAGGCAAGGTGGAGCACGCCCCAAGGATCCCATTGGGTATAAATACAACCCTCTAGGCGCGCCGAGGGGGGATCCATCCATCCATTCATCAGAGAGCCGCCGACACGAAGGAGAAGCACCGGCAGGAAGCCAAGGGTCGCCGCAAGTCCTCGAGTTTCCTAGGAGATGGCTTAGGCCATTCCCTAGCAACCACAGTTCCCCCTGCATGGTGAAGACATGGTGGAGTTCCGGAGCCACGACTTGAATTCTTCAAGTCATTTGTACCTTCAACATTCGATGGTGATGTAATCATATCTTGTCCTATTTTGATCTACATCGATGAGTGTTTTATCCATATGTGTAACTAGAATATGGTTTTAGTAGGAATATGTCTAATCATGGTGGTTAGTCTATCTCTTACGGATACATCATTGTAGTGCATGGACCGAGGTTGTCGTTCGGTGATGAATACCCTTGCGTAATGACACTATGATGGAGGAGAAAGCGGCGAATGAACATGTATTGGACCACTCGATATCGGGTTACTCCTTATCGAGTGTACTCCTTATCATATTATAGGTTTAGATTGGTTTGTCATCATGGCCGGAGCAGCAATAAGAAGACGATAGGCTAGGGTTACCTTAGGTTTGCTTACCTTTATGGCTAGGTGGATGTGATCCATACATCTTTTCATGTATGTTTAACCTTTATGCAATTAACACTTCACATAGGGTTAGACCACTAGGTTAGATAGAGAACCTTAGTGGTTTGCTTCCGATCCTTGGATTGACAAATCTAGGGAGGACCCTCCTCGGTGAAAAGGCACCAAGTCACCCATAGGCTTGCAATGAACTTGAGCACGGTTTTGAACCGTCAACAAGCCTGTTTTTCTGGCGCCGTTGCCGGGGATCTTGAGAGTACCGTTAATTAGGATAGTACTTGAGAGAGCAATATGTCTTGTTGTGTATAACTAAGTGCAGGGAAGATATTGAAAGGCAACACTGATTTCCAAGGGTAAGCAAGTATCTTGGACTTGCTCGAGGACGAGCAAGGTTTAAGCATGGGGGTTTGTTGACAGTCGATTTTGGTACACCTATCTATGAGTTTACTGTCAACATTTGCACATATTTGATATCCTAACTAACGGTACTAAGCCCCTTGATATGATAAGTTCACACTCGCATGTGGTTTTTGGAGTATGTTGTTTACGAAGGATTTAAGCGCTCAAAAGAGTACTTTCGGGTAAACTTCATCAAGCACTTTATGTGAAGATCATGAAGCCCGTCAAAAGTCAAGACACGAAGTGAACAAGACTTCAAAAAACCCAAGGAACGAATAATTAACACGTAATACTCCGAAGACTTGGAGGTTTACCAACGAGATCAACTCAGCCCGAGAGATATTCTCACAGCCCAAGACAACATGACCTTTCGGTGCAGATTCGGAGACCTAAATGGCCTTTAACGGCAAAAGTTTGAATTCCAAAGTTGTGGGCCTCGAAGATACTTCGATTTGGACATGTGGAAGGAGCAATTCAGGTCAAGGAGCTAGGAGATATAACCCCTGAAATACTTGCTGCGCAGAAAAGTCCGAAATCAGACAGATTATTTTCCGAGGCATTTTTTGAGATCTTATCTTCGTTTCTAAGGAAATCAATGAATAGCAAAGTTGGAGATAATTTCGTGGCACACAACCTGGACACCAAATTTGCATTATTTGGAGTTCGGACGTGGAAGATATGGTGCCGGCAAGCAAGGGCTGCGAATCAGGAAAATCTGGACGAGGCTGAGTTTATGGAAACAAAGTTTCCTTCTCTCTGAAGAAAGATCTCATGCAAGGCAACGTGGAGCACGCCCCAAGGCTCCCATAGGGTATAAATACAACCCCCTCGGCGCCCAAGAGGGGGATCCATCCATCCATTCAACAGAGAGCCGCCGACACGAAGGAGAAGCACCGGGAGGAAGCTGACGGCCGCCACAAGTCCTCGAGTTGCCTAGAAGATGGCTTAGGCCATGCCCTAACTGCCATGGTTGGCCCTACATGGTGAAGCCATGGTGCAGTTCCAGAGCCACGACTTGAATTCATCAAGTCATTTGTACCTTCAACATTCGGTGGTGATGTAATCATATTTTGTCATACTTTGATCTACATCGATGAGTGTTTTATCCATATGTGTAGCTAGCATATGTTTTTAGAAGGAATAGGTCTAATTGTGGTGGTTAGTCTATCTCTTGCGGATACATCATTGTAGTGCACGGACCAAGGTTGTCGTTCGGTGATGAATATCTTTGCGTAGTGACAGTACGGTGGAGGAGAAAGCGGCGAATGAACGTGTATCGGACCACTCCATATCGGGTTACTCCATATCAAGTGTACTCCTTATCATAGTATAGGTTTAGATTGGTTTGTCACCTTGGCCAGAACGGCAACAAGAAGACAATAGGCTAGGGTTACCCTTTTGTGTTTACTTTTATGGCTAGGTGGATGAGATCTATACATTCCTTCGTGTTTGTATGTTACCTCTATGCAATCAACGATTCGTGATAGGTTAGATCATTAGCTTAGATGGATAGCCTTAGGGGTTTGCTTCCGATCCTTGGATTGACAAATCTAGGGAGGACCCTCCTTGGTGAAAAAGGCATGAAGTCACCAGTAGGCTTGCGGTGAACTTGAGCACGGTTTTGCACCGTCAACAGACCACAGCCGCAATAACAACGATAGTAAGGGTCCTTCTCTGCCACCACCGCCAAAATGGGGCAACCCTAATGGCGTGTTCCAGAACGCCAATCGACAGATCAACTTCATCGTTGGTGGTCGTCAAGCAGCTAAGAGCAACAAACAGCAGCGATCAAACGCAAGGGAGATCGGCCAAGTTAACCGAAACTCCACAACCCCTGTGTTGGTTGGAATTCCCCATCATTTTCTCCAGGAAAGACCATTGGGTGCACATACCTAACCCTGGGACCTACACGCTAGTCGTCAACCCCATCGTGGATGGTGCGTTCCTGCCAAAGACCCTCGCCGACGGGGGCAGCAGCCTGAATATCATCTTCACCGAGACACTGAGAACGATGGACTTCGACTTCTCCAAGATGACCACCTGTGACGAACCCTTCTACGGGGTCGTGCCCGGCAAGGCTGCGTACCCCATAGGTCGCGTATGCCTACCGGTCACCTTCGGCAACAAGGACAACTTCCGCACAGAGTACCTGACATTCGAGGTCGTGCATTTTTGCTCTTCCTACCATACCATCCTTGGTCGACCTATGTTGACCAAATTCGTGGCCATACCGCACCACACCTACCTCAACATGATGATGCCATCACCAAATGGAATCCTCTTTGTCTGCGATGACATCCTTGTCTCTTATAATTGTGAGAGCGACATCGTTGACCTCGCCAAAGTTTCCGCTTGCAAAGCCGCTACTACGGTCATGGTTGCTCAGGCCGCCAAGATCGACCAAACTACTCTAGAGGTACCAGAACAGAAGTGTACAACTACCGCCTTGGATCCAAGTCTTGCTGTGAAGAAATTTTGCCTCAATCTACCTAAGGCATCCAAGGAAGTCACCATCGGGGCCGATCTCGATCCCAAATAGGAACTCGCGCTCACCAGTTTCCTCCGGGACAACGCCAACATCTTCGCATGGAGCCCATCTGACATGCCTGGTGTCCCCAGGGAGCTGGTTGAGGATGACCTTGAAGAAAGCAAGACCCCACGACATATCTAGCAAAAGCTCCTACGATTTGCAAAAGATATAAAGCAAGCTATAGAAGTAGAAGTCTGTAAGCTCTTAGCTGTAGTATTCATCCATGAATGTAAACACCTGGTTTGGTTCGCAAACCCGGTTGTTGTACCCAAAAAGACTAGAGGATTAAGGATGTGTATCGACTACACCAACCTTAACAAGCACCGCTCGAAAGATCCCTTCCCTCTTACTCGCATCGACCAGGTCGTGGACTCCACAGCTGGTAGCGTCCTACTCTGCTTTCTCAACTACTATTCTGGATATCACTAGATAGCCCTCAACCCCAACGACGAAGACAAGACGACGTTCATAATGCCTAACGACATGTACTGCTACAAGGTCATGACCTTTGGCCTGAGAAACACCGGCACAACGTACCAAAAGGCAATATAGAAGTGCCTGAAGTCTCAGATCGGGAAGAACGTAGAAGCCTACGTCGACGATGTGGTCGTCAAGACCACTGAACAAGATCAGCTCATCACCGACCTCGCTGAGACCTTCTCAAATTTATGCAAATACCAGTGGAAGCTCAACCCGACCAAGTGCGTTTGCGGTTTCTCCTCAGGATTGCTTCTGAGATTCATGGTAGGGCACTGAGGAATTGAAGCCAACCCCGTCAAGGTTGACGCAATACGCAACATGACCAAGCCATCTTGAAAGAAGGACGTTATGAAACTCACAGGTATGATGGCAGCTCTAGGTCATTTCATTAGCAAGCTCGACGAAAAAGGTCTGCCTTTCTTCAAGCTATTGAAGAAAGCAGATAAATTCGTATGGGATGAAGAAGCACAAAAGGCTTTCGTGACTCTTAAAGACTCCTTGACCACGCCTCTGTTGACGTTCCTTAGCCTCACCACTAAGATGGCACAAACAACAGTGGTGACATAAATGCTTGTTGGCGCATACAAGCGTCACCGCCAGGTTCACACCTCTAGTAATGGGACTAGGGGACGTCTGGGGTAAAACACACAATCACAGAAAGGTCCTCAAGCGCACGGATTACCATTGTAGCACTTCACCCGGTGGTATTCGGGTTGTCGATTTATATTTTCCTGTGGGAGGCACGACGGCTAAGATGATCGAATAAACGGTGGAGAATAACCAAAACTTGGTAAAGAGCTATAGCGGGGGATAACGAATAAATATATTCAAGGATAACTTGACACATGCTAGGAGATCTAGATAAAAGACTAGAGAGGATAGCAAGCTGGGAGGACAACGAGACCAGAAAGGATCCTGACACAATCTATCTATTCTTGTCAACTCTAGGCAAAAGGCTAAAGCAAAGGATAACCAAGGCAAGCTAACTCAACAAGCTCTTCTAGTGCTGCTGGGGGATGTGAAGACGCACCCTCAGACTGGGATGAGAAGAGAGGATGACGACGTGTTGAATCCTACTGGCCCGAACTAACACGGTGGACTACAGAGCCCGTCCGGAGTTGTCACCTCTTTAGGGTACCACAACTATTTCGTTGTGCGAGACACCAATCTAAGACTAAGATAAGCCCTGAGCACCACACTCACAATGAACCAAAAAACCTTTCCCTGGATATCACGAAGGAAGAGCTCTCTCTCTGGTGAAACACCGGAGAGATCAAGTGAATAACGACCACAACACTAAAGGGTTCAAGAGAGCTATGCTAACCAAGACTAAACTACCTTTAGTCTAAACCAAGATTAAACTTCTAGAGCAAAGTAAAAGCTAAATGTAATTGACTTGAAAAGTAAGATAGAAAGATAACTTGAATTGTACTTAAGTCTGAACAAAGAAAGGATACAAGAGCAATACCGGAACTTTGAAGAATACTCCTCCGGAACCTCGAGACTTGCTCGACTCTAACTCCCAAGATACATTAATCCTACTCTAAGTGAACTAAAGAGTGGAAGTGAGATGCTCTGGCACTGTGTGTTGGATCCAATGGGTGTGAGGCTCCTTTTATAGGCAAGTGAGGTCGGTTGAGCGTGTGGGCCCATTTTCATAGGTCTGACCGGATCAAGGGGTGTGGCCGACCCTATGATCCAACCTCTCTTGACTTGGACGCTCCTGATCCTTGCTCCTGAGGCGGTTGAGGGTTGGTTTCTTACGTCGATTTTGGCCGGTATGGTGGTTGGGAGGTGCGGCCGGCCCACCTTTAAGCCGTGAGATGAACCGCCTTTGCTTAGCGACGCTCAGGATGCTCTTGAAATGATAGTTGTGTCGGTTGATTGGCCTGAGAGGTGGACCCATTGATCCAAGTGATCACAACTTCATCCATTCGATCAAACCGACGTTCCCTTGATTAATCTCGTTCATCCAAGTTGTGCACGTGGGGTACGAAACATTTGGGACCGAGGACATGCCAGGAGGCAGGTGCGGCCGCACCTGGCAAGGCCGGCCGCACCGCGGGCCGGCGGGACCTACCAGGCTGGCCGCACCTGCAGGGCCGGCCGTGCCTGGTGGTGTGGCCGGGCCTGGCTCGTGTGGCACGTTGGCTCCATTTGCTCCCCTAAATGTGTACGTGTCCATAAAAATTTCAACACAACTCGTGGAACGTTATTAGTATAAAAAATGTGCATGCAACTTGTTGTATACTCCTCTCGAACCCGAGGTTTTGACGGTCAGATCTTTGTTGAAAGGACCGTCAACAAACTCCCCCAAGCTAAATGTTTGCTCGTCCGCGATCAAAGCCTAGACTTGGCCTCGGTGGATCAGGGGTTGCAAGATGTTATCACTCGGCAAGTACCTGCGCACGAACTCCATGCTCTTCTTGCAAATTTGAAAAGGTTGGTACGAGAGGAGCTTAGCCTTACTTTACCCTTGGGGATTTTAGCTTTCCACGTTGCCTTCGGAGGTTGAAAAGTAGAACGGATTTTAACTTTGAATCTCTTGCTCTCCCTCTTTTTTGGATCCCATCTCGGAGTTTTTTAATATTTTGCAAAGAAAGACAAGGTTCCTCGGATGGTTCCCTCGATCGCTCAAGTGGTGTTTGTTACCTCACCAAAGGCTTTAAGCGAGCCTCAACTTCCTACTTCTATGGCTTGTATGTGGAGGTTTGGGTAGGATAAGTATGAGGATCACTTGTGCCACATGATGTTGTTGAGCCAAAGACCGGATCCAAGAAGAAACTAGTCATGCAACTTGATCGAGATGTGCAAGTGTGTGGAAATTTTTTGTGATTTTCTAAACACTCCTTGCTTTGAGATTCTCCTCTTGCTTTTATTTTGTAGGGGGTCATGCTTTCTTTTTCTTTTCTTCTTTTTTTCTATGCTCTTTTGATTGGAGCATATTTTATCTATGCTTTTTGTGCATATACTTTTTTTCTATGACCCCTCTTTCCTTTTGCAAGATTACAAGAAGAGAAATCTCTTTGAACTTTGGAGTATTTATTTTTTTGTGGATGGATGGCATGCTTTGCGTAACTCCCGGTGTAGGAGTTAGCATGTATATGTGGGTGTACGTGATCTCGATCTATGGAAGCATGAAAAGATTGTACCAAGGGTCGCAACAATTTGGCAAAACTCAATGGGTCACAAGCAAGCATATGTAGAAGGTTTGAGCATTGATATCGACATATGGCTTTGGTAGGTAATAAGACCATTGAGGAACTTGCCTTGTTTTATTTTCAGAAAGAAATCAACCGAGATTTCACCATACTTTGTGATAGAGCACATAACCATTGTCGCACCATATCATACTAGTCAACAACCTAGATTTGGTCATAAGCATTTGGTTCCCACAAAGTTTTATTTCAGGCTTTTGTTCTCAAAATATAGCAACAAATTCAAAAAGGCATAGAGCACAAAGATATGCACTAGGTTCTTGCAAAGCTTTAACTTAGCAACCATTCATCATTTCCAAAGTGAGGGTATAGACAAGATTTGAAGCAAACATTTTCCTTTTATTCAAAAGAGATAAACAAGATGTAAAAGAGTAGTTTGGATGGACAAACCTTTATTGATTGAAAATGGGGTCTCCCCCAAGCTAAATTTTGGCTCTTTGGTTGGCCTGTCTTAATTTTGGTGATGGGACGAGCATTTGGACGCTTGTAGTGGTTGTCTTGATGGATCAGTGAAAAATCATAGGTACAACCGTATCACTTGGTACAGCCGACCCTACTAAATTTTTTTTAGGCACTTGTGTTCCCTCCTGTAAACATCCTGCACAAAAATTTTGTCTAGGGGAGGTACGGTCGTACCTCTAGGTTCGGCCGTATCACCAAAATTCTCCAAAACTACTTTTCTATGTCTTGTTTACTTACTAAATGTAATGATGGAAACAAATTTGAAATCTAAACATGATTGATGCACGAAATAAAATAATTGGAAGGGAAATATGAGATAATTACCGGTTTACCTCTCTGTGAGGGCTTGTAGTTTAGAGTCCATGAGCGGGACTCCTCCAGTTGCTCAATTAATCTTGAGCTCATCCGGTCTTGGAGTGGAAGACTCAGACAATGCTCTCTTTACTCGCCACACCTTCTTTGTTTTCTTTGATGGCGATGAAGTCGGTGAGGCTTTAGCAGGGGTGTTCTTGATTTCCGTCTTCTTTTCCCCCTTAGCCTTGTTGATTGCCTTCGACTTCTTGGGTTTATGGCGCTTGTTGAATGATTTGTCCTTGGGTTTGTTCGGGGTCACCTCATCTTTCTTATGTTGGGGTCGTGGCTTCCTCCACCTTCTAGCTTCCTCATCATGTACTAGGTAACATTGCTCTTCACTTGCTTGGAATTTGAAGGTCATGTTCCTTCGCCCTATGCGGAGTTGGATCTTCCCGGCTGTGACATCAATCCTTGCATTGACATCTCTTAGGAATAGTCGCCCGAGAATGAGCGGAATTTCTTCTTGTGTGTCGAGGACCACGAAATCTGCAAAGACATACGAGCCTATGACATTCACTAAGAGACTTTCTACTATGCCCTCTGGATATTTGATCGATGAATCGGCAAGTTGGAATGTCATCATTGTCAGAGAGATAGCCGGATATCCTAACTCCTCAAACATGGCTTTGGGCATGAGGTTGACACTCGCTCCGAGGTCACAAAGAGCATTCTTGGTCTCTTGATAGTAGATTGTGCATGTGATGCGCGGATAGCCATTATCTTATTTGTGCAAGACGGTTGATTTGTCCCATGGGTCTTGGATTTGATGTATAAGCTTCCCTACATGGTTAGGTGCATATGCCCTCCTAGATGGCTTATCACATCCGGTGGATATGGCGCTAACATGCTCTCTGGTAGGCTCAGGTTGCCACGGGATTGCACCCGACTCAGAAGAAGGCAAAGAAGTAGCAAGTTGAGCTAGTTGAGTTTCGATCATTTTATTAAAGCTAAGCTGATTCTTCATGGCAAAGGTGTCGATGCGGAAAGTAGTCCCGACACTGACTAGTACAAGCGCTGAGATCTATCTCTCGATGGCTGGTGCTAAGCAACTAAGTGACACGAGTTCTATCCTGGTTCCGGCCGGGGCCGTACGTCCAGCAGGGGTGTGCTCGAGACACTATATTGTACTGCACTATGGTGCTTGCAGAGGGGGGCTACAAGCGTGGCGGGAGAGGAGGTGGTGCTTCCATGTCCCTGAGGTTTGATTGAGGCAAGATGCCAGTATCGTGGTGAAGGCGGAAAACGTGTAAGTGAGCGCTATCCGTCGCCCCTTGTGGCCGGGGACTGCCCCTCCTTTTATAGGCCAAGGGGAGGCATTTTACAATCATGCCGCACAGTTCTAGCTACGTGTGGCAGTATGGTGTACAGTGCCACAGAGTGGATGGCTGTCCTGGCGAATCTTATTTTTGGCGTGGCGTTGCTACGAACCCTGTGCCCGTCTGTTGACGGTGAAAATCCGTCAACCTAGCCATGAGTTACCTTCGGTGTTGGCATGAGTTTTATACCTTATCCATTGGTACTAACCCCCGTGGTATAACAAGTTCACGTGTGCATGTCGGTTTTGGAGTTTAATGTTTATGCCGAATTTTAGTGTTGAATGCAAGACTTTCGGGATAAGTTCATCAAGCACCTCATGACAACACCTTGAAGCCCCGTACAAGTCATGCAATAAAGCAAACTTAGCTCCAAGAAGCTGGGGACTTGATCCGAGAAGACAACAGACTCCGGGGACCTGACCAGAAAAGTGCTGAATCTTGCAAGATAAGGAGTTGAGTCCAATTCGGAGAGAAACCGACGACATGGACCTACATGCAGAAGGGGGGAACATCCAGGAAGCAAGGGAACCGACGTGGAGCGAAGGAGCCCTCGGGCTGGGCCTAAATGGGCCCGGGGGCCGGCCGGCCCCGTCCGGTCGGCCCGGGCCCATTTAGGGCCCAAACGCCCCCTCCTTTGCCCTAGCCGCCAATCGGGCTATTTATAGCCCCCTGACCGAGAGCCTCGGGGAGAAGATTTCGTGATCGGCCGCCGAGGAGCAGAGAAGAGAGGGACACCATCTCGGAGAGGAGAAGGTCGAGCTAGTTGACTAGGGTTCCCCTAGCCGACGTGGGAACCTTGCACGGAAGACCACGTCGGAGTTCCGGAGCTAGAAGCAAGATCAAGGAAGGATCCCGGTGGTGATCTTGTGTATGTATCATTGTTATAGTTGAATTATCAAGTTGAATCTTTTCCTAGCGATCAAGTGTTTCCTCGAAGATTTCGTTTTTCGATCGGCTTTGCTTATTCCAATTCTATTCTCGAGATAGATTACATAGGGTGTTCTTGTAGCCGCGGTGGCTAGAGGTACACGCCGGATCTTCCGAAAGAATCTCGACTTGTCTTTTGACTCGCCCTAAGCTCCCCGCATGAATAGGGATACGTTGTGACAGAACGGGGGTCTCGAAAGGCGGATGTTTTCGGATTTGGACGGGAAACCACGATTTAAAGAGGCTTCCATTAAGATTCGATTTGCTACTTCATCTCTTGCTTGGAACTTCAACAAAAGGTTTACCCCGATCCCTCTAGATCGGTTTATCTACCCAATCTTACTTTGTTTTCTCCGGTCTTTAGTAGATTAGATTTATCTTTGTTTTATGTCTTTTACTTAGATGCATTAGGGTTTTATCGAAGATTGAAGTTACTTGGCTTTAATAGATTAAGTTTTGCGTCACACATTTGTTCCACGGATTTGATACCTTGGGTTCACCACTCGAGGGAAGAAGGGTCCCTTGACTACGACGGGAGACTTGTACGCTTGCGAGTCACAAACGAACTTTGATACAATTATTAACCGTCAACAAGCCCCTTTTTCTGGCGCTGTTGCCGGGGAACAAGTGATCAAGACTTGATTTTTTTATTGCCTTTTTTGTAATTTTCAGTTTTCTTTTTGTTTTTCTTTTTTTGCATCTACTAAATTTTGATCATCCTCAAAATACATCAAATCTAGTTTGTCTAACTCTAGTTTTTATAGATTTGTTTTTACTTTCTAGTTTTTTTTGCATACTTTGTTTATTGCTAACCCTAACAGGAGATGGACGGCTACCTCTCCAACAAACCCAATAATTTTGTGGATGATCCAGAAAAACTTTACAGGCTAAGGAGACGCGAAGCACATCAAGCTAAAAAGCTGGATTTTGTAGATTCGGAGTCGGAAGACAATGGATCGCAGGAATCTCCGAAGAATTCACCACCTCAAAGTCCGCGGGAGAATCGACTTCCACCGATGGGTGACCAACCACCGCAAGAATGCAAGATTGGGGAGCTATGCACCCCAGACATCATCGACCTACCAATCTTGAACCTTGAGGAGATCGGAAGACCGTTAGAGATCAAGACCTCAACAATCCGCATGGTGCAACATTCACCCTTCACCGGCAAAGAGGATCCGAACCTTCACCTCCAAGCATTCATTCAACTATGTCAGACTTTCAACATGGATGGGGTGACTCAAGACCAAATGAGGGCAAGGCTTTTTCCGTTCTCACTACTCGGGAAGGCTTTGCAATGGTTCCACTCTCAACCGGCGGAGACGGTGCAAAATTGGAACACGTTGATGAAGGCTTTCATGAAGGAATACTACTCACCGGTAAAACTCAAAGCTTGCGTAATAAGATTGCCACCTTTGTTCAATATCCTACGAAACTATCTCGGAGGCATTCGAGCGCTCCAACGAGTACACCGGGCGGTTTCACATCACAAGTTCCCGAAAGAAGACCTCGTGCAAAAGTTCTATCAAGGACTCACCATGGCATCAAGGACGATCATCGATGCATCGGCGGGAGGATCTATCATCGAGCTTACACCGACGGAAGCTTTCACGCTATTCAAGAAGGTCGCGAGATAATGACACGTGGGCGTCATCCGGCGCCTACATCCGGCTCAACCCATGGGGAACGTCAAAGGAGTCTTGCAAGTGGAGAAGGAAGACATACTTGAGGGCAAGATCGACTCGCTCATGAGGAGGTTGGAGAAGATGGAGATAGAAAAGAAAGAGGCTCAAGACTTGAAGGCCGCCGAAGCAAGGTCCACATGCGAAGAATGTGGAGAGTATGGCCATGTCCGCAAAGATTGTCGGAGGAAGCCAAAGTGCTCGACTACATGAGGAAGGGAGAATTGCCGAACTTCCGCTACGGGCAAGGTAGGCCTCAATTTAATGCAAGCTCATCTATTCCTAACGCGGTTCCACTTCGGATACAATTGAACGAGTTCATGGATGAGCAAGCTAAGATCAACAAGGACACCGTCACCAAGTTCAAGACCATAGACAAGGTGTTGGAGAACATCGATAGCAAAGTGACGGAGGTCGGAAGTTCCAATCATCAAGTGCTCAACATGATGAAGATGCTCGAGACGCAAGTTGGACAACTTGCGGGGCGCCTCACTAATGATGAAGGGAAGCTTCCGGGACAACCCAAATGTCCCGAATCGGCGAAGGCCATTCAAACGTGTTCGGGGAAGGAGACCGAAGATCCGGAACGTTCCACAGGAGCAAGGAAGCTTAAACCGTCCACCGAGGTGGAAGGAGTTGCTAAAGAGAAGGTTACGGGGATCGTCACCGAGGAACCCAAATTCGAGATGCCGGAGGAAGACACGAGGATACCGCAACTCAAGCCACGCTACTTCCGAGGTAAACTTGACAACCACTTCGAGAAGTTTGTGGAAGTTGTGCGTAGACTTAGCATCAACATGCCATTACTAGATGCCCTACAAGTGCCTACATATTCTCGTTACTTTAAAGACATACTTGCAAATAAATATGAGATAGCAACACTCGGGGTAGATCATGTCAAAATGTCCGAGGAGTGTAGTGCAGCTATTGCTTATGGGCTAGAGAAGCAAAAAGACCCCGGTGCCCTACAATTCCATGTTCGGTTGGTTCTTTCAATTTTGAGAAGGCGTTATGCGACCTTGGAGCTAGTGTGAGTGTCATGCCGAGGGATGTGTTCGAGAAGCTACGCCTACCGATGGAGCCTACGGGAATATGCTTGGAGTTGGGTGACAACTCCATTCGCTATCCCTTGGGCATTGCTGAAGATGTACCCGTGAAGATTGGACACCACTTCATCCCCGTCGACTTCGTTGTGCTCGAGATGGGAGAGAGGGAGAAGCCGCCGCTCATCCTAGGGAGGCCGTTCCTCAAGACCGTGGGAGCTACTATTGATGTTGGCAAGGGGGAGATCATGTTCGATATCAACGGAGAAAAGAGTTCCTTCAAGTTCCGTCCAAGGATTGAGGCATGCAACATGATTGGAGTGAAGGGAGAACCAAAACAAATGGAGGGGCTGAAAAAGAAGAAGGAGCCGAAAAAAATGAACGTAACGAAAATCAAAGAAGGTGTTGCATCCGTCAAGACAAAGGAAGAGAAGCCGCCTGTGAAGACCAAAAAAATGACTAAGCCAACTAAGCCGGAAGACAAGCCCGCGCCCAAGATGGTGCGGAAGTGGGTACCCAAGATTGCAACGCCTGCAAAGAGCGTTGATCCGGAGTAATCAAGTGAAGAAGTCTAGCTATAGACTATAAACGAAGCGCTAGGCGGGAGGCAACCCGTTTCGTCGAGTCAAGAATAAGCTACCGGGAGGACAACCCGATTGCAGGTTTTTCGAGTATTTTTAATAATTTAGTTTTTGAGTTTTACTACGAAAGACATTAGACTTAGAAGTGGTTGAACAATATTAGAGACATAATTCTTGATTGAATGTTTGCTTTATCATAAACCCTTTGCATGAACCCTCCTATGTGCTTGTTTGATTCTTTTCTTTTCGAGAAACCCTCAACCAAATAATTTCAGAACCTTAACTCAACCTTTCACCCTCATTATGGTGCTGAGGTTGACTTATTTTTCATGCTAAAACCACACGAGTAGAGCCACGATTTATATTTAAGTGTTAATAAAATTCAGCACGTGGTAGGACTCGCGTGAACCTAGAAATCAAAGGTTTTGGTTGGTTTTAAAAATCTTTATCCTTGGTTTCTCTAGGATTAGAATTTTTCTAAGCCTACTCTAATTTTGTTTTATTCAAAATCTTGCTTGTTTAGCCAAAATTAGAACCTAAACATATGCCCCCATGATCAAGCCGGGAAAACGTTCGCTCTCAACCGATCAAGGCAAACTATACCGGTGAGACCGAAATCGACGTAGTCGAAAAATATTTTCGACTTACATTTGTTTTTAATGGTTTAAAAACTTCTCTAAAATAATGCTTGAGCTCTTGCATGGCTCTGAAAAATATTTTAAATCTCGAATTAGAGGAGCGCTTAACCTTAAACACACCTTAATGGAGGCAATCTAGTTTGAATTAATCATGCATGCACCATTGGATTCCCTTTTATCAACTTTCACCAATTCCACATGCAAAGGACAAGCATGGTGGGCAGCAAGCATCAACTTTGCAGGAATTTCATGGTGGCATGTGAAGCAAGTGGAGCTAGGGAGCATGGACATGACCCAAAGCATGGAGCATCAAGTGGAAGGACCAATAATACAAGAAAAGGAGTGGACGAGAGCGTTTGGGCGGTGCAACTCGTGGAGCACGCGGGCGGGGAAAGTTGCGGAGGCGAAATGATCGTCTTCGGAAGAAAGACAAGGCGGGGAGGAGCCGGGAGGCCCCCAAGCCGGCCGGCCCGGCCGGCCGGCCTCACCTACTTAAGGAGCCCCCGGCTCCCGTTTTCTGCAGCAAGCTTCCCTCTCCTTCCTTTGTTTGTGTGTTCAAGTTTGTGTGCTCAAAACCTCCGTAGACATAGCCAACCTTCCCAAGCTTGATAGCTCAAGAAAAAATCCACATCCTTAATCCACTCAAAGTCCACATCCGAAGCAAAGAGTTTAAGTGCCTAGTTACCGGTTGCAACCCGGAGTTTTAGTTGAAGAAAAGTGTGCAGCAACCATGTGGAAGAAGACCACAAGTCTCTTCTGCAAGAAGAAGAGTTCGTCGTCATCCAAGCCGTCATCAACCACGTCTTCGAGGAGGCACTTGGTTTCCGAGTCTCCCCGGAGCATGGAGACGGATACGGCACCACCGAGGAGGAACGATGCTCTCCTCCTTGGTGGTATGAGGGCTGCGAGAAGCACTTCCATGAAGTTCACCGAACCTCGTGGGCACACGGAGGAGTAGCCCGCGCCACCACGACGATCGACTCGCTCAACCGCACCACCTCCTTACACCCCGACGTACTCTTCGTACGGCTTCATAATCTTGTCAGCGGAGGAGGAGGAGAGGCTCTCTAATCTTGAGAAGAGGCTTGTACCCAACGTCGAGTTCGACGACCAAGCACTCTACACCTTGGGTTTTGGCACCGACATATACTATATGTTGGGGCACCTTGGATGGGTGCAGTTCTCCAACGGAGTATCGGTGGACACCCATTTGGGGTTCGCCTTGGAAATTTTGATGACTATTGCACCCATCGTTGATGATGATGGGGTGCAAAGCTTGTCATTCCGTTTGGAGGGAGTCCAACAAGTGGTTCCCTACGAGCACGTTAGGGAGCTGCTTGGATTCCACAAGGGAGCTCCGGAGAAAGTTGACGTGCCACCCGGCATGTTAGCGGGATTTTGGAATATGATCTCCGGAGAAGCCCATCAACAACGCAATTGCATCCGCAACCCCATTATCCGGATATTTCACTCTTGGATGTGCAAGAGGGTATTTGGGAGGATGAAGGAGACAAAGGTGACCGACACGGAGTTGAATTGGCTATACTCGGCTTTAATTGCCAGGCAGCCAATAGACACTTCTTACCTTATGATCAACCGTTGGTGTTGTGAAGCAACATCGGGGCGGGTAATATTGGTTCGGGGTGCTACCTCTCCATGTTGGCCTTCTCCTTGCGGCCGGGGATCGCAAGAAACCCCGACCACCTTTTGTGTGGTACCTCTCTCGGCATTGAGTATTTGCGGCAAGGCAAATACATTAGTGGAGATGAGAGAGGAGGTTATCGGTTGGCCATAGTGAACCTACCCCTTCCGAATGAGAGGCTTAGGCTTTTCACCGAAGGAAGGGAAGATTGGTTGGAAGAGGGACTCCTTGTCCCTGCAAGGAAAAACAAAAGAGGAAGAATCGTGGAGGAGGGAACATCCTCCGCACAAGCGAGTGGAGCACAACCCAATGTGCAACCATTCGGCGGGATCCCTCCTCCGCCAAGTTACTACGGAGGGCCACAAGAGCAAGCATGGGGGGTGGTGCACCGGTACCCCCACCAAATTATGTTGTGCCCAACGCTAACTTCGCGGAGTCCTACGCTCATCATCCCCAACCACAACAAAGCATGGCCATAATTGGAGGGTATGCTGCAAGAAGTGCTCAAAACATCGCAGCTATCCAAGCTAACGCAGCTCAAGTTGGTGAAGGCAACGCAAATATTGCCTTTGAACTTGGACGCCTTCACCTTGTGGAGCCAAATCAATTCGTCGGAGGAAGTGTCCAATCATATTATGAGCAGGGGTATTATTATCAAGATCATCAACATCAACCACCGGCGGAGGACTAGAAGATTTAGGAACTTTAGTTTTCTTTTCTTTTCTTTTTCTCTGTAATTTTCAGCTTTTGCTTATGTGTGTTTGCGTAGTTTTTTCTGTTTTTATTTAAATTTCAGCAAGCATGTTTGTTTATTTCAGTATGTATTTCAACTTGATGTCATCATTAATAAAGACACCACCTTGATTATATCATTGGAAAAGTTACAAAATTCGTGCCATGATGATATATGATTATAATTGCAGCTTTGTTTATCTTTGTAATTTATTTATGCATGTTTAAGCTAGTGCTCTCTTAAAAATACAAATCTGAATTTATTTAAATGCTAGCTTAATTTTCAGCGGAGGTTATGATTAAAATAAAGACCCATAGTGTTTTATGTGCTCTCAAGTTATGAATATATTAAAGATGTCTTTTATGCTCAAAAATATCGCTAACCTTGTCACAAATATCACTTGTGTGTTGCTCAACCTATCCAAAGCCTTATATATATTTGAGTGCATAAACCTTAGTGTACAAGATTTATTTTTGAGTGAGTTATTGCAGGACATGATTTCTTTGGCCCGAGACTAAGAAGCTGGTCATTCCGTTTTTGCGTATCTATCTTTTTGCTAGCCTTTTATCCGTGCATTGTGTATCCTCGCATCGGAGATCTCACAAACTTCGCCGGATATCCACCCTTAAACCAAATATCATTTTTTGTGATTATCTCCTTGACCACAACCTATCGTTGAGAATGGATCATCAATTCAAGGAAGATCGCAAGACGGTGCCAACATTGAAGATTTCAAGTATCTCTCCAAGGAAAATTATTTTCGGTACCTACCTTATTTTTCGCCTCTTTGCTCGAGGACGAGCAACGTCCAAAAAGGGAGTATTTTAAAAATAATAATAATAATATAATGATGAAAGAAAAAAAATTCCGCGATATGCGTGACTTCCAAGGTGAAGGTCTCACAAGAAGAAAATATATATATATATAATGAATGAAAGAAAGAAAGAAAGAAAGAAAGAAAAGAATGAAAAATATGAGAAAGAGAAAAAAATATGTGCGTAAAGTAAACTCCCCGGTTATCTAAAAGTGCATTCAAGGCTTCAAGTTAAAAAGATCCATTCTCATTTTCCAACCATGTGCAATCCGATAACGAGGACTTCCTTTGTGCCTCGGGATCACTCTTTGCCATTTGCACATGTCCACTCATCTAAAAGTGTGTGTATTTTTCTCTTTCCCCTCCTTGATTTAACATTATTTTCCAATGACCTTTTTAACGAGTCTCGGTAAGACCATGAGAAGCTTGTCTTGTTTTGACAACACCTCATTTATAAAATCTTGTTAGGACTAAACTTTCCCAAAGCTCCATATAAAGCCTACCACATATATATGAGAGGGAAAGGAGTAGAATATATAGGCTTGAGAGACAAGTGAGATGAGAGTTCATGAGCAATATACGAGATGATTTAAATTTGTGAACTTGGTTTAGTTTTTCTTTATCTTGTTCTTTATTTCAAAAATTCTGAGATCTATTTAAAACTTTGTGAGCATGTTAATACTTGTGGGATAAGCTTAATAAGAATCTACCCTCTGTAGAGATGAAGGCTAGTACATTATGGAACTTTAATGAATTAAATTTTGAGAGCATTATGTTTTCTCATGTGTGATCAAGTGCAAAGTTTAAACATTGTTTGGCAATGATGATATCCATCGAAGGCTTACTCGAGGACGAGCAAGGTTTAAGCATGGGGGAGATGTTGACGGTGAAAATCCGTCAACCTAGCCATGAGTTTACCTTCGGTGTTGGCATGAGTTTTATACCTTATCCATTGGTACTAACCCCCGTGGTATAACAAGTTCACGTGTGCATGTCGGTTTTGGAGTTTAATGTTTATGTAGGATTTTAGTGTTGAATGCAAGACTTTCGGGATAAGTTCATCAAGCACCTCATGACAACACCTTGAAGCCCCGTACAAGTCATGCAATGAAGCAAACTTAACTCCAAGAAGCTGGGGACTTGATCCGAGAAGACAACAGACTCCAGGGACCTGACCAGAAAAGTGTTGAATCTTGCAAGATAAGGAGTTGAGTCCAATTCGGAGAGAAACCGACGACATGGACCTACATGCAGAAGGGGGAAACATCCAGGAAGCAAGGGAACCGACGTGGAGCGAAGGAAACCTCGGGCTGGGCCTAAATGGGCCCAGGCCGGCCGGCCCGGGCCCGGTCGGCCCAGCCCATTTAGGGCCCAAACGCCCCCTCCTTTGCCCTAGCCGCCAATCGGGCTATTTATAGCCCCCTGACCGAGAGCCTCAGGGAGAAGATTTCGTGATCGGCCGCCGAGGAGCAGAGAAGAGAGGGACACCATATCGGAGAGGAGAGGGTCGAGCTAGTTGACTAGGGTTCCCCTAGCCGACGTGGGAACCTTGCACGGAAGACCACGTCGGAGTTCCCGGAGCTAGAAGCAAGATCAAGAAAGGATCCCGGTGGTTGTCTTGTGTATGTATCATTGTTATAGTTGAATTATCAAGTTGAATCTTTTCCTAGTGATCAAGTGTTTCCTCGAAGATTTCGTTTTTCGATCGGCTTTGCTTATTCCAATTCTATTCTCGAGATAGATTACATAGGGTGTTCTTGTAGCCGCGGTGGCTAGAGGTACACGCCGGATCTTCCGAAAGAATCTCGACTTGTCTTTTGACTCGCCCTAAGCTCCCCGCATGAATAGGGATACGTTGTGACAGAACGGGGGTCTCGAAAGGCGGATGTTTTCGGATTTGGACGGGAAACCACGATTTAAAGAGGCTTCTATTAAGATTCGATTTGCTACTTCTTCTCTTGCTTGGAACTTCAACAAAAGGCTTACCCCGATCCCTCTAGATCGGTTTATCTACCCAATCTTACTTTGTTTTCTCTGGTCTTTAGTAGATTAGATTTATCTTTGTTTTATGTCTTTTACTTAGATGCATTAGGGTTTTATCGAAGATTGATGTTACTTGGCTTTAATAGATTAAGTTTTGCGTCACACATTTGTTCCACGGATTCGATACCTTGGGTTCACCACTCGAGGGAAGAAGGGTCCCTTGACTACGACGGGAGACTTGAACGGTTGCGAGTCACAAATGAACTTTGATACAATTATTGACCGTCAACACCGTCCATGAGCAGCTTCGAGGGTAGTGGCGTGGGAGCTTCTCCTTTGGTCGTCGTGCGTGCGTCAGCTCGGGGGTTGGGCTGACGGAAGGCTGGTGGTCGCACAGTGGCAGACGTGGCGACATCTTGTCGTCCTGGGCTCCCACAGCACCAGGGATGGTGCTGCAGTGCTTGAGATGGTGACGTAGCGGCGGGGCTGGCCGCATAGGGCCGATGGTGACGGAGGAGACGCGCCTCACTGGTCTACGTCACAGTGTCGTCCCATGCGGGCGCGAGACAGGCGTTCGTACCCTTTTCGAGGGTTCTGCCGTCCTCTTTCAAGGGTGCGGCGTGCAGGCCGTACAAGAGTGGGCGGCACAGTGTCACGGAGCTGACACTGGCCTTACCGCACAGTGTTGTGCAGTGGTGGGGATGGCCTCACCAGGAGGGTTGGCGAAACAGCACCGGGATATGATTCCCAGGCGGTGTCAGTGGGCCGGCGTGGCGGGGATTCGCCTTTGACCCGGGCGCCTGCGTCATGTCAAAGAATTTAATGCTCCGATCGGGGTAGTGGGTGCACGAGCGGCGGACCCGCGAGAGCCTCGAGTGAGGCGGAGTCTCGCCCGAGGGGGCATCCAGCCCTCGAGAGAGGAGTTTTGGCCCGAGGGGGCGTCCAGCCCTCGAGCGAGGTGGAGTTTCGGTGGTACGGCGCTGGGCCCCTCGAGCGAAGCGGATTTTCGCTAGAGGGGTGCCGGGGCTGACAGCTTGATGGGCCGCTGAGGTTGCCAGGGTCGTGGGCTCCTGTCACCAGGCCGTGATTGCATGGGCGTA
Organism: Cenchrus americanus; assembly: GCA_947561735.1. NCBI lineage: Eukaryota > Viridiplantae > Streptophyta > Magnoliopsida > Poales > Poaceae > Cenchrus > Cenchrus americanus. The sequence continues at coordinate 204,546,331 of OX387240.1, forward strand.
ATTTGCAATTTGTGAGTTCGTTTGTGTTTTTATTATTTTGCGAAAAAATCGGTTTTCCCCAGTTATCAGGGGACCCTTATGGCTATCCCTGACAAAAGGTAAAGGATTCTATTGTGGAATTAAGATTTTCAAGAACTTTCTCATTGGCGGCTAGCTTCTTGTTTAAACTTTCATTAATCCTAGTTTGGCCAAAGACAAGATCTTTAATGGAAGGCTGATTATTGAAAGAGTTAGAATAGTTACCTCCATTTTGATTGTTGAACGGGAAGTTGGGCCTCGAGTTCCACCCTTGATTGCTATAGTTGTTGTTGCGGAACCATTTGTTGTTGACATTGTTGATGAAGCTGGCTTCTTCCCTTGTTTCGAGACAATCGTTGCCCGAATGACCGACATTACTGCAAACCTCACACGTCATGTGTGCATCCATGATCTTTGCGGTTTCCATGTTGGTTGTTGCCTCCAATTTTTTCATGAGGAGGTCCATCTTGGCGTCTATCATGTATCGACTTGGTGTACACTGCAGGTACAAGGTTGGATATGATCTCCATCCCAACCTTGATTTGCCACCATCCTCTCGATTAATTCCTTAGTGGCTGGTACTTGTAGCGAGAAGAAGGCTCCTCCAGCAGCTGCATCTAGGTGCTCACGGGATGTACGCTTGAGCTCGTGATAGAAGGTCTGAATTAAGAACCACTCGTGCAAGCCATGGTGTGGGCACGCGGTGATGTACTCCTGGATGTGTTCCCATGCTTCCGGGATACTCTCATCATTATACTGCTGGAAACCCAAAATTCTTGCGCGGAGGGCATTGGTTTTGCCCACGGGGAAGAACTTTGCAAGGAATGCCTTTGAGCAATTATCCCATGTGCTTATGGCATCTCGCTCTGCATAAAACTATTGCTTCGCCTTCCCGAGTAATGAGAACGGGAATAGGCGAAGACGGATGGCATCATCCGTCACTCCACGGATAGTGAAAGTCCTACACACCTCCAAAAAGTGCTTGACACGTGCATTAACATCTTCATTAGACTTGCCGAAGAACGGATTTGCTTGCATCATGTTGATCAACGCCGGCTTGAGTTCAAAGTTTCCATCTCCCACCGTTGTGGTTGGTCCGGTTTGGACATTGGTGTTGGATGGAGTGGAAAACTCGCGGATCGTCCTCTCAGCCATTGGTGCTGATGAGGTGTCTACGGGATCGACAATGTTCATCTCTTGAGTCGAGAGAAACTTCTGAGGGATAAAGACACGGGGTTGCACTCTCCTCACAAGTGAGTCTGGATTGTCGTTAATGTTGGACGGTAGGTCAAATCCGGTCATGCACTACTCCGCGTACACGAGAATAGAGCAAGGGTAAACCCGCTTAAAATAGCAGTTCACCGAACCTTGATAATTCTACCACGATGTCTAAATGATATCTTATGCCTATTGCCTCCCTGGCAATAGCACCAGAAATGCTTGTTGACGTTCCTTAGCCTCACCACTAAGATGGCACAAACGGCAGCGATGACAGAAATGCTTGTTGGCACCTACAAGCGTCACCGCCGGGTTCACACCTCTAGTAATGGGACTAGGGGACGTCTGGGGTAAAACACACGATCGTAGAAAGGTCCGCAAGCGCACGGATTACCGTTGTAGCACTTCACTCGGTGGTATTCGGGTTGTCGATTTATATTTTCCCGTGGGAGGCACGACGGCTAAGATTATCGAACAAATGGTGGAGAATAACCAAGACTTGGTAAAGAGCTATAGCGAGGGATAACGAATGAAAATATTCGGGAATAACTTGACACATGCTACGAGATCTGGACAAAAGACTAGGGAGGATAGCGAGCTGGGAGAACAACGAGACGAGAAAGGATCCTAACACAACCTATTTATTCTTGTCAACTCTAGGCAAAGGGCTAAAGCAAAGGATAACCAAGGCAAACTAACTCAACAAGCTCTTCTAGTGCTGCAGGGGCATGCGAAGCCGCACCCTCAGACTCGGATGAGAAGGGAGGATGACGACACGCTGAATCCTACCGGCCCGAACTAACGTGGTGGACTACAGAGCCCGTCCGGAGTTGTCACCTCCTTAGGGTACCACAACTATTCCGTTGTGCAGGACACCAATCTAAGACTAAGGTAAGATCTGAGCACCATGCTTACAATGAACCAAAGAACCTTTCCCCGGATATCAGAAGGAAGGTCTCTCTCTCCGGTAAAACACCGGAGATCAAGCGAAGAACGACCGCAACACTATAGGGTTCAAGAGAGCTATGCTAACCAACACTAAACTAACTTTAGTCTAAACCAAGAATAAATCTTCTAGAGCAAAGTAAAAGTTGAATGTAATTGACTCGAAAAGTAAGATAGAAAGATAACTTGAATTGTACTTGAGTCTAAACAAAGAAAGGATACAAGAGCAATAACGGAACTCTGAAGAAGACTCCTCCAGAACCCCGAGACTTGCTCGACTCGACACTAACTCCCAAGCTACACAAATTCTACTCTAAGTGAACTAAAGAGTGGAAATGAGATGCTCCAGCGCTATGTGTTCGATCTAGGCTCGTTTTATAGACAAGTGAGGTCGTTTGAGCGCTGTTGACGGTTAATAATTGTATCAAAGTTCGTTTGTGACTCGCAAGCGTACAAGTCTCCCGTCGTAGTCAAGGGACCCTTCTTCCCTCGAGTGGTGAACCCAAGGTATCGAATCCGTGGAACAAATGTGTGACGCAAAACTTAATCTATTAAAGCCAAGTAACTTCAATCTTCGATAAAACCCTAATGCATCTAAGTAAAAGACACAAAACGAATCTAATCTACTAAAGACTGGAGAAAATAAAGTAAGATTGGGTTGATAAACCGATCTAGAGGGATCGGGGTAAGCCTTTTGTTGAAGTTCCAAGCAAGAGAAGAAGTAGCAAATCGAATCTTAATAGAAGCCTCTATAAATCGTGGTTTCCCGTCCAAATCCGAAAACATCCGCCTTTCGAGACCCCCGTTCTGTCACAACGTATCCCTATTCATGCGGGGAGCTTAGGGCGAGTCAAAAGACAAGTCGAGATTCTTTCGGAAGATCCGGCGTGTACCTCTAGCCACCGCGGCTACAAGAACACCCTATGTAATCTATCTCGAGAATAGAATTGGAATAAGCAAAGCCGATCGAAAAACGAAATCTTCGAGGAAACACTTAATCGCTAGGAAAAGATTCAACTTGATAATTCAACTATAACAATGATACATACACAAGATCACCACCGGGATCCTTCCTTGATCTTGCTTCTAGCTCCGGGAACTCCGACGTGGTCTTCCGTGCAAGGTTCCCATGTCGGCTAGGGGAACCCTAGTCAACTAGCTCGACCCTCTCCTCTCCGAGATGGTGTCCCTCTCTTCTCTGCTCCTCGGCGGCCGATCACGAAATCTTCTCTGCGTGGCTCTCGGCCAGGGGACTATAAATAGCCCGATTGGCGGCTAGGGCAAAGGAGGGGGCGTTTGGGCCCTAAATGGGCTCGGGGCCGACCGGATCGGGCCGGCCGGCCCGGGCCCATTTAGGCCCGCCCCGAGGGCTCCTTCGCTCCACGTCGGTTCCCTTGCTTCCCGGATGTTTCCCCCTTCGCATGTAGGTCCATGTCGTCGGTTTCTCTCCGAATTGGACTCAACTCCTTATCTTGCAAGATTCGCACTTTTCCGGTCGTGTCCCCGGAGCCTGTTGTCTTCTCGGATCAAGTCCCCAGCTTCTTGGAGTTAAGTTTGCTTCATTGCATGACTTGTACGGGGCTTCAAGGTCTTGTCATGAGGTGCTTGATGAACTTATCCCGAAAGTCTTGCATTCAACACTAAAATCCCGCATAAAACATTAAACTCCAAAACCGACATGCACACGTGAACTTGTTATACCACGGGGGTTAGTACCAATGGATAAGGTATAAAACTCATGCCAACACCGAAGGTAAACTCATGGCTAGGTTGACGGATTTTCACCGTCAACATCTCCCCCATGCTTAAACCTTGCTCGTGCTCGAGTAAGCCTTCGATGGATATCATCATTGCCAAACAATGTTTAAACTTTGCACTTGATCACACATGAGAAAACATAATGCTCTCAAAATTTAATTCATTAAAGTTCCATAATGTACTAGCCTTCATCTCTACGGAGGGTAGATTCTTATTAAGCCTATCCCACAAGTATTAACATGCTCACAAAGTTTTAAATAGATCTCAGAATTTTTGAAATAAAGAACAAGATAAAGAAAAGCTAAACCAAGTTCACAAATTTAAATCACCTCGTATATTGCTCATGAACTCTCATCTCACTTGTCTCTCAAGCCTATATATTCTATTCCTTTCCCTCTCGTATATATGTGGTAGGATTTATATGGAGCTTTGGGAAAGTTTAGTCCTAACAAGATTTTATAAATGAGGTGTTGTCAAAACAAGACAAGCTTCTCATGGTCTTACCGAGACTCGTCAAAAAGGTCATTGGAAAATAATGTTAAATTAAGGAGGGGAAAGAGAAAAATACACACACTTTTAGATGAGTGGACATGTGCAAATGGCAAAGAGTGACCCCGAGGCACAAAGGAAGTCCTCGTTATCGGATTGAATGAGAATGGATCTTTTTAACTTGAAGCCTTGAATGCACTTTTAGAGAACCGGGGAGTTTACTTTACGCACATATTTTTTTCTCTTTCTCATATTTCTCATTCTTTTCTTTCTTTCTTTCTTTCTTTCATTATATATATATTTTTCTTTCTTTACCTTGAAAGTCATGATTATCACTGGATTTTTTTTTCTTTCATCATCATTCATTTTTCTTTTTTTTTCATCATCATTTTTTTTAAAAATATTCCCCTTTTAACTCTAAAACTGCACCGTACCTACCTCCTCCCCCATGCTTAGACGTTGCTCGACCTCGAGCAAAGAGGCGAAAAATAAGGTAGGTACCGGAGTATTTTTCCTTGGAGAGATACTTGAAATCTTCAATGTTGGCACCGTCTTGCGATCTTCCTTGAATTGATGATCCATTCTCAACGATAGGTTGTGGTCAAGGAGATAATCACAAAAAATGATATTTGGTTTAAGGGTGGATATCCGGCGAAGTTTGTGAGATCTCCGATGCGGGGATACACAATGCACGGATAAAAGGCTAGCAAAAAGATAGATACGCAAAAACGGAATGACCAGCTTCTTAGTCTCGGGCCGGAGAAATCATGGCCTGCAATATCTCACTCAAAAATAAATCTTGTACACTAAGGTTTATGCACTCAAATATATATAAGGCTTTGGATAGGTTGAGCAACACACAAGCGATATTTGTGACAAGGTTAGCGATATTTTTGAGCATAAAAGACATCTTTAATCTATTCATAACTTGAGAGCACATAAAACACTATGGGTCTTTATTTTAATCATAACCTCCGCTGAAAATTAAGCTAGCATTTAAATAAATTCAGATTTGTATTTTTAAGAGAGCACTAGCTTAAACATGCATAAATAAATTACAAAGATAAACAAAGCTGCAATTATAATCATATATCATCATGGCACGAATTTTGTAACTTTTCCAATGATATAATCAAGGTGGTGTCTTTATTAATGATGACATCAAGTTGAAATACAAACTGAAAATAAACAAACATGCTTGCTGAAATGTAAATAAAAACAGAAAATACTACGCAAACACACATAAGCAAAAGCTGAAAATTACAGAGAAAAAGAAAAGAAAACTAAAGTTCCTAAATCTTCTAGTCCTCCGCCGGTGGTTGATGTTGATGATCTTGATAATAATACCCTTGCTCATAATACGATTGGACATTCCCTCCGACGAATTGATTTGGCTCCACAAGGTGAAGGCGTCCAAGTTCAAAGGCAATATTTGCGTTGCCTTCACCAAGTTGAGCCGCGTTAGCTTGGATGGCTGCGATATTTTGAGCATTTCTTGCAGCATACCCTCCAATTATGGCCATGCTTTGTTGTGGTTGGGGATGATGAGCGTAGGACTCCGCGAAGTTAGCGTTGGGCACAACATAATTTGGTGGGGGTACCGGTGCACCACCCCCCCCCCATGCTTGCTCTTGTGGCCCTCCGTAATAACTTGGCGGAGGAGGGACCCCGCCGAATGGTTGCACATTGGGTTGTGCTCCACTCGCTTGTGCGGAGGATGTTCCCTCCTATACGATTCTTCCTCTTTTGTTCTTCCTTGCGGGGACAAGTAGTCCCTCTTCTAACCAATCTTCCCTTCCTTCCGTGAAAAGCCTAAGCCTCTCATTCAGAAGGGGTAGGTTCACTATGGCCAACCGATAACCTCCTCTCTCATCTCCACTAATGTATTTGCCTTGCCGCAAATACTCAATGCCGAGAGAGGTTCCACGCAAAAGGTGGTCGGGGTTTCTTGCGATCCCCGGCCGCAAGGAGAAGGCCAACATGGAGAGGTAGGACCCCGAACCAATATTACCCGCCCCCGATGTTGCTTCACAACACCAACGGTTGATCATGAGGTAAGAGGGGTCTATTGGCTGCCTGGCAATTAAAGCCAAGTATAGCCAATTCAACTCCGTGTCGGTCACCTTTGTCTCCTTCATCCTCCCCAATACCCTCTTGCACATCCAAGAGTGAAATATCCGGATAATGGGGTTGCGGATGCAATTGCGTTGTTGGTGGGCTTCTCCGGAGATCATATTCCAGAATCCCGCTAACATGCCGGGTGGCACGTCAACTTTCTCCGGAGCTCCCTTGTGGAATCCAAGCAGCTCCCTAACGTGCTCATAGGGAACCACTTGTTGGACTCCCTCCAAACGGAATGACAAGCTTTGCACCCCATCATCATCAACGATGGGTGCAATAGTCATCAAAATTTCCAAGGCGAACCCCAAATGGGTGTCCACCGACACTCCGTTGGAGAACTGCACCCATCCAAGGTGCCCCAACATATAGTACATGTCGGTGCCAAAACCCAAGGTGTAGAGTGCTTGGTCGTCGAACTCGACGTTGGGCACAAGCCTCTTCTCAAGATTAGAGAGCCTCTCCTCCTCCTCCGCCGACAAGATGATGAAGCCGTACGAAGAGTATGTCGGGGTGTAAGGAGGTGGCGTGGTTGAGCGAGTCGATCGTCGTGGTGGCGCGGGCTGCACCTCCGTGTGCCCACGAGGTTCGGTGAACCTCATGGAAGTGCTTCTTGCAGCCCTCATACCACCAAGGAGGAGAGCATCGTTCCTCCTCGGTGGTGCCGTATCCGTCTCCATGCTCCGGGGAGACTCGGAAACCGAGTGCCTCCTCGAAGACGTGGTTGATGACAGCTTGGACGACGACGAACTCTTCTTCTTGGAGAAGAGACTTGTGGTCTTCTTCCACATGGTTGCTGCACTCTTTTCTTCAACTAAAACTCCGGGTTGCAACCGGTAACTAGGCACTAAAACTCTTTGCTTCGGATGTGGACTTTGAGTGGATTAAGGATGTGGATTTTTTTCTTGAGCTATCAAGTTTGGGAAGGTTGGCTATGTCTACGGAGGTTTTGAGCACACAAACTTGAACACACAAACAAGGGAAGAAGAGGGAAGCTTGCTCGCGTAAAACGGGAGCCGGGGGGCCCCTTAAGTAGGTGAGGACGGCCGGCCTGGGCCGGCCGGCCTGGGGGCCTCCCCGGCTCCTCCCCGCCTCGTCTTTCTTCCAAAGACGATCATTTCGCCTCTGCAACTTTCTTGCCTGCGTGCTCCACGAGTTGCACCGCCCAAACGCTCTCGTCCACTCCTTTTCTTGCATTATTGGTCCTTCCACTTGATGCTCCATGCTTTGGGTCATGTCCATGCTCCCTAGCTCCACTTGCTTCACATGCCACCATTAAATTCCTGCAAAGTTGATGCTTGCTGCCCACCATGCTTGTCCTTTGCATGTGGAATTGGTGAAAGTTGATAAAAGGGAATCCAATGGTGCATGCATGATTAATTTAAACTAGATTGCCTCCATTTAGGTGCGTTTAAGGTTAAGCACTCCTCTAATTCGAAATTTAAAATATTTTTCAGAGCCATGCAAGAGCTCAAACATAATTTTAGGGAAGTTTTTAAACCATTAAAAACAAATGTAAGTCGAAAATATTTTTCGACTACGTCGATTTCGGTCTCACCGGTATAGTTTGCCTTCATCGGTTGAGAGCAGACATTTTCCCGGCTTGATCATGGGGGCATAGGTTTAGGTTCTAATTTTGGTTAAATAAGAAAGATTTTGAATAAAACAAAATTAGAATAGGTTTAGAAAAATTCTAATCCTAGAGAAACCAAGGATATAGATTTTTAAAACCAACCAAAAGTTTTGATTTCTAGGTTCACGCGAGTCCTACCACGTGCTGAATTTTATTAACACTTAAATATAAATCGTGGCTCTACTCGTGTGGTTTTAGCATGAAAAATAAGTCAACCTCAGCACCATAATGAGGGTGAAAGGTTGAGTTAGGTTCTGAAATTATTTGGTTCAGGTTTCTCGAAAAGAAAAGAACAAACAAGCACATAGGAGGGTTCATGCAAAGGGTTTATGATAAAGCAAACATTCAATCAAGAATTATGTCTCTAATATTGTTCAACCTCTTCTAAGTCTAATGTCTTTGCGTAATAAAACTCAAAAACTAAATTATTAAAAATACTCGAAAAACCTGGAATCGGGTTGTCCTCCCGGTAGCTTATTCTTAACTCGACGAAATGGGTTGCCTCCCGCCTAGCGCTTCGTTTATAGTCTATAGCTAGACTTCTTCACTTGATTACTCCGGATCAACGCTCTTTGCGGGCGTTGCAATCTAGGGTACCCACTTCCGCACCATCTTGGGCGCGAGCTTGTCTTCCGGCTTAGTTGGCTTAGTCATTTTTTTGGTCTTCACAGGCGGCTTCTCTTCCTTTGTCTTGACGGATGCAACACCTTCTTTGATTTTCTTTACGTTCATTTTTTCGGCTCCTTCTTCTTTTTCAGCCCCTCCGTTTGTTTTGGTTCTCCCTTCACTCCAATCATGTTGCATGCCTCGATTCTTGGACGGAACTTGAAGGAACTTCTTTCTCCGTTGATATCGAACATGATCTCCCCCTTGCCAACATCAATGGTAGCTCCCACGGTCTTGAGGAACGGCCTCCCTAGGAAGAGCGGCGGCTTCTCCCTCTCTCCCATCTCGAGCACAACAAAGTCGATGGGGACGAAGTGGTGTCCAATCTTCACGGGTACATCTTCAGCAATGCCCAAGGGATAGCGAATGGAGTTGTCTCCCAACTCCAAACATATTCCCGTAGGCTCCATTGGTAGGCGTAGCTTCTCGAACACATCCCTCGGCATGACGCTCACACTAGCTCCAAGGTCGCATAACGCCTTCTCGAAGTTGAAAGAACCAACTGAACATGGAATTGTGGGGCACCCGGGGTCTTTTTGCTTCTCTAGCCCATTAGCAATAGCTGCACTACACTCCTCGGACATCTTGACATGATCTACCCCGAGTGTTGCTATCTCATATTTATTTGCAAGTATGTCTTTAAAGTAACGAGAATATGTAGGTACTTGTAGGGCATCTAGTAATGGCATGTTGATGCTAAGTCTACGCACAACTTCCACAAACTTCTCAAAGTGGTTGTCAAGTTTACCTCGGAAGTACGTGGCTTGAGTTGCGGTATCCTCGTGTCTTCCTCCGGCATCTCGAATTCGGGTTCCTCGGTGACGATCCCCGTAACCTTCTCTTTAGCAGCTCCTTCCACCTCGGTGGATGGTTTAAGCTTCCTTGCTCCCGCGGAACGTTCCGGATCTTCGGTCTCCTTCCCCGAACGTGTTTGAATGGCCTTCGCCGATTCGGGACATTTGGGTTGTCCCGGAAGCTTCCCTTCATCATTAGTGAGGCGCCCCCGCAAGTTGTCCAACTTGCGTCTCGAGCATCTTCATCATGTTGAGCACTTGATGATTGGAACTTCCGACCTCCGTCACTTTGCTATCGATGTTCTCCAACACCTTGTCTATGGTCTTGAACTTGGTGACGGTGTCCTTGTTGATCTTAGCTTGCTCATCCATGAACTCCTTCAATTGTATACGAAGCGGAACCGCGTTAGGAATAGATGAGCTTGCATTGAATTGAGGCCTACCTTGCCCGTAGCGGAAGTTCGGCAATTCTCCCTTCCTCATGTAGTCGAGCACTTTGGCTTCCTCCGGACAATCTTTGCGGACATGGCCATACTCTCCACATTCTTCACATGTGGACCTTGCTTCGGCGGCCTTCAAGTCTTGAGCCTCTTTCTTTTCCATCTCCATCTTCTCCAACCTCCTCATGAGCGAGTCGATCTTGCCTTCAAGTATGTTCTCCTTCTCCACTTGCAAGACTCCTTTGACGTTCCCCGTGGGTTGAACCGGATGTAGGCGCCCGGACGACGCCCACGTGTCAATATCCGCGACCTTCTTGAATAGAGTGAAAGCTTCCGTCGGTGTAAGCTCGATGATAGATCCTCCCGCCGATGCATCTATGATCGTCCTTGACGCCATGGTGAGTCCTTGATAGAACTTTTGCACGAGGTCTTCTTTCGGGAACTTGTGATGTGGAACCGCCTGGGTGTACTCGTTGAAGCGCTCGAATGCCTCCGAGATAGTTTCTGTAGGATATTGAACAAAGGTGGCAATCTTATTACGTAAGCTTTGAGTTTTACCCGGTGAGTAGTATTCCTTCGTGAAAGCCTTCATCAACGTGTTCCAATTTTGCACCGTCTCCGCCGGTTGAGAGTGGAACCATTGCAAAGCCTTCCCGAGTAGTGAGAACGGAAAAAGCCTTGCCCTCATTTGGTCTTGAGTCACCCCATCCATGTTGAAAGTCTGACATAGTTGAATGAATGCTTGGAGGTGAAGGTTCGGATCCTCTTTGCCGGTGAAGGGTGAATGTTGCACCATGTGGATTGTTGAGGTCTTGATCTCGAACGGTCTTCCGATCTCCTCAAGGTTCAAGATTGGTAGGTCGATGATGTCTGGGGTGCATAGCTCCCCAATCTTGCGTTCTTGCGGTGGTTGGTCACCCATTGGTGGAAGACGATTCTCCCGCGGACTTTGAGGTGGTGAATTCTTCGGAGATTCCTCGCGATCCTTTGTCTTCCGACTCCGAATCTACAAAATCCAGCTTTTTAGCTTGATGTGCTTCGCGTCTCCTTAGCCTCGTAAAGTTTTTCTCGGATCATCCACAAAATTATTGGGTTTGTTGGAGAGGTAGCCGTCCATCTCCTGTTAGGGTTAGCAATAAACAAAGTATGCAAAAAAAACTAGAAAGTAAAAACAAATCTATAAAAACTAGAGTTAGACAAACTAGATTAGATGTATTTTGAGGATGATCAAAATATAGTAGATGCAAAAATAAAAACAAAAAGAAAACTGAAAATTACGAAAAGGCAATAAAAAATCAAATCTTGATCACTTGTTCCCCGGCAACGGCGCCAGAAAAAGGGGCTTGTTGACGGTTAATAATTGTATCAAAGTTCGTTTGTGACTCGCAAGCGTACAAGTCTCCCGTCGTAGTCAAGGGACCCTTCTTCCCTCGAGTGGTGAACCCAAGGTATCGAATCCGTGGAACAAATGTGTGACACAAAACTTAATCTATTAAAGCCAAGTAACTTCAATCTTCGATAAAACCCTAATGCATCTAAGTAAAAGACACAAAACGAATCTAATCTACTAAAGACCGGAGAAAATAAAGTAAGATTGGGTAGATAAACCGATCTAGAGGGATCGGGGTAAGCCTTTTGTTGAAGTTCCAAGCAAGAGAAGAAGTAGCAAATCGAATCTTAATAGAAGCCTCTTTAAATCGTGGTTTCTCGTCCAAATCCGAAAACATCCGCCTTTCGAGACCCCCGTTCTGTCACAACGTATCCCTATTCATGCGGGGAGCTTAGGGTGAGTCAAAAGACAAGTCGAGATTCTTTCGGAAGATCCGGCGTGTACCTCTAGCCACCGCGGCTACAAGAACACCCTATGTAATCTATCTCGAGAATAGAATTGGAATAAGCAAAGCCGATCGAAAAACGAAATCTTCGAGGAAACACTTGATCGCTAGGAAAAGATTCAACTTGATAATTCAACTATAACAATGATACATACACAAGATCACCACCGGATCCTTCCTTGATCTTGCTTCTAGCTCCGGAACTCCGACGTGGTCTTCCGTGCAAGGTTCCCACGTCGGCTAGGGGAACCCTAGTCAACTAGCTCGACCCTCTCCTCTCCGAGATGGTGTCCCTCTCTCTCTCTCGCTCCTCGGCGGCCGATCACGAAATCTTCTCTCGCGTGGCTCTCGATCAGGGGACTATAAATAGCCCGATTGGCGGCTAGGGCAAAGAAGGGGGCGTTTGGGCCCTAAATGGGCTCGGGCCGACCGGCTCGGGCCGGCCGCCCGGGGCCCATTTAGGCCCGCCCCCGAGGGCTCCTTCTCTCCACGTCGGTTCCCTTGCTTCCTGGATGTTTCCCCCTTCTGCATGTAGGTCCATGTCGTCGGTTTCTCTCCGAATTGGACTCAACTACTTATCTTGCAAGATTCAGCACTTTTCCGGTCGTGTCCCCGGAGTCCGTTGTCTTCTCGGATCAAGTCCCCGCCTTCTTGGAGTTAAGTTTGCTTCATTGCATGACTTGTACGGGGCTTCAAGGTCTTGTCATGAGGTGCTTGATGAACTTATCCCGAAAGTCTTGCATTCAACACTAAAATCCTGCATAAACATTAAACTCCAAAACCGACATGCACACGTGAACTTGTTATACCACGGGGGTTAGTACCAATGGATAAGGTATAAAACTCATGCCAACACCGAAGGTAAACTCATGGCTAGGTTGATGGATTTTCACCGTTAACAAGCGCATGGGCCCATTTTCATAGATGCGACTGGATCAAGGGGTGCGGCCGGCCCTATGATCCACCGCCTCTTGACTCGGACGCTCCTGATTCTTGCTCCTGAGGCGGTTGAGGGTCAGTTCCTTGTGTCTGTTTTGACCGGTATGGTGGTTGGGTGTTGCGGTCGGCCCTCTAGGTGCGGCTGGCCCACCTCTAAGCCGTGGGATGAACTGCCTTCGCTTGGTGACGCTCAGGATGCTCTTGGAATGACGGTTGTGGCAGTTCATAGGCCGGAGAGGTGGACCCATTGATCCAAGTGATCAAAACTTCATCCATTCGATCAAACCGACATTTTCTTGATCAATTCTCTTCGTCCAAGTTGTGCACGTAGGGAAGGAAACATTTGGGACCGAGGTCGTGCCAGGGGGGCAGGTGCGGCCGCACCTGCAGGGCCGGCCGTGCCTGGTGGTGCGGCCGTGCCTGGCTCTTGTGGTACGTTGGCTCCATTTCCCCCCTAAATGTGTACCTGTCCATAAACATTTCAACACAACTCGTGCAACTTTATTAGTATAAAAATGTGCATGAAACTTGTTGTATACTCCTCTCGAACCCGAGGTTTTGACGGTCAGATGTTTGTTGTAAGGACCGTCAACAGCCTCCAATCATGACGTCACCCATACCAGGAGAAACACTCCTCCTCTACATCTCCACCACCACTAATGTGGTCAACACGGTTCTCGCCGCAGAATGAGAAGAAGAAGGACAGGCCTATCCTGTTCAATGACCTGTGTACTACGTGAGCGAGGTCCTGGCCGACGCTAAAACACGCTACTCCCAACCTTAGAAGTTGCTCTACGCACTCATGATCACGTCGAGAAAGCTTTGTCACCACTTTCAAGCCCACAAGATTACGGTGCTTTCATCATTCCCACTAGGAGAGATCATCTACAATCACGATGCTAACAGCTGCATCGTCAAGTGGTCAGTGGAGCTTGGAGAATTCGACATCAAGTTCTGCCCTCGACCAGCAATCAAGTCGCAGATCCTAGCCGACTTCGTGTCAGAATGGACAGAGATCCAGATGCCCCCTCCCAAGGAAAGGCCTAAACACCGGTGTGACGCCTCAGTTTTTTTAATTAGCGTCAGTGATGCTAATGACCGGTTTAGCTGAGTCAAACCTGCTGACATTGGTCAAACCATGGCCAATCTAGGTCATCACCTCGAAAATTTTGTCAACAATCCCTAATGACCCTCTTGATCAAGTCAACACACACTTGTGGTCAAACCTTGGTCAAAGGCACAGTCAAACATTGCTTAAACCCTAATGTCCTTGAACTCCCTCCGGAACAATTGCCGCGTTCTCCAAATTTCACCTAAACACTTCAAAATCTCCCAATATAAAAGTTGTCCAGTTTTTCGAGGGACGCAACTTTCATGTTGGATGGCATTTCAAATTTGGAGTGGAACGTGGTGAAAAACTTGGTCAATTGCAGCCGAGTACTATTCACCGAAATCTAGTGGCATTCAAAGTTTGGCAGCAATTTGTGCAAAATCCATTGCTCAAAACCCCTATGAGCCTTTGTAAAAGTTGTAGAGGGTAGTGAGATCTACAACTTTGGTATAATCACCTTGGGTCACTTTAGTTCATGTTTTCAAAGTTATTTGCGATCAAATAGTGGCAGTCGGAATGAATTAATGCCGGAACACAACGTCGCCTACGCCACCGCGTTCCCGCGCTCTAGAGCACCGCGCCCACCGTACCCCGTCGTACGCATGCCGAGGCGGGCCCGAGACCATTAGTCTGTGCGTTGCGCCCGCGTGACGTCTCCCTCTGCCACGCGTTGTGCCCTCACTTGCCTGCCCAGCCGCACTGCCGTGCCCGCCGAACGCCCCGCGACCTCCCTGCTCGCACGCCTGCCGAGGCCGCCGCCGTACCACGACACAATCCCCCCGGTCCCTTCGCCGCGAAGCAAGCAGGAGCTCACCTATATAAGGCCTCCAAGCATCGTCGCATGCACCGCACCCCTCCTGCTGCTCGCCGAGCACCGCCGGTGCCATTGCCGCCGTCTACGCCGAGCTCCATCTTCCGCTTGCAACCACAGCCCCCAACCGCTTGGACACCTCCCCTATGATCTATAGCATCTCTCAGTGTTGCGCATTGCCTTGGCTGCGCTGTCTCATCGCCGGAGCAAAGCCCACAGCGGCCACCGCTGCCGGGCGCCACCGAGCCCCCTCACCGGAGACTTCCCTGCCCCAACTCCGGTCACTAGAAAGTCCTAGGTGAGCACATGGTCGAGCCCCACCACCTCCCCGGTCGAGAGTGCCATCGGCCTCGCTGGATTCCGGCCGGCCGCGCCGCCCCCTAGGTCCAAGGATCCAATTGCAAGGATTGAATTCTTTCTAGGGTCTTGGTTGTGAATCGAGGGCATATATGTGAGACTTTAAATCTTTCCTGGGACCCAGGTGTAAAAATGACATCTTCAACAGTAAAGCAGATTTGCCGAAACTTGTAAAATGCATAGAAAATCATAGGAAAATCAGAAAAATGCAAACCCAAATTTGTTGGATTCCTAGTTTAAAACCCTACAACTTTTGTAAAGCATATCCATGGTATTTCCTGTTAATTTTTGCATGAAAAATACAATAGATCTGTTGTATCTCATAATTTGCAAGTCTTCTGTAGCTGAATTTTGGATATGTTGTGTGTTTTGCCATGCCTAGCTCCTGTACCAAAAATTGTACAAAGTTATGTGGTAAACCTTTTTACATGATTTATTTTATGCAGAATCTGTCCTAATGATTTTTGTAGCTAAAAATAAATAGATTTATGTGCCCAACTTCTGCATGTAGTATTTTTATGTCTAAATGCACCTCTAGTGAATTATTCATAATTTTATTTTTGTCACAAATATTTATTCTTGAAATATGGTTGTTTTTCTTTATAAATGCATAAACCAATACCTATAGTAGCTCTAGCTGTAATTGTTGCATGCCTAGCTTAGTTTTGGATCAAAGATCATGTTTGAGAAAATTGGAAGCATTTTGATGTGTATTTCTTTTTCTATGCTTCTCTCTTGTTGTGGTAGCTAAACTTTGTTATTTTCAGTTTATTTAATTTGATAGCTCTCCTAAGTGTGAATGTGTGTTTAGTGGCTTGGTATAGGTGTTTAGTGCTTAATGAACCCTTCCACTGAATTTTATTAATTTATTTTGTGAATAAAAGCAATGAAAGTACATTAAAGCTTAATATTAAATTAAAATGGGAAAATCACCTACCACACCCCTAATAACCCCATGTGTGTGATGTAAATCATTTTAGAAAGATAAATACCAACCCATTGCTATTTGTGGAATTTAAATTATTTTATTCAAATAAATATGTACACAGTCTCTATCGAAAAGAATAAATAATAAAGATCCGCATGTTGTTCCTTTTTGGAAGAGTATGCTAAATGTATTTCTTATCTAGGTGAATGTGTTCAACCATGCACCCCATGGTTGCCATTTGTTGATTGCAATTAATTAAATTAAAAATTGTCAAATAAATCTTGCATTTGCATCTTCGTGTAGATCTTCCCAACGGTAGATATACACTCGTGCTGAATAGAGGAGACGGAGGTGCTGACGAAGACCTGCAGTACTTGCATGTAGCTCAAGACCTGGACCAAAGTCCAGAAGGGCCCAAGGACAACCTTGCCAGCGAAGGAAAGCCCGGGATCATTAACCCTGTGTTTTAAAATTATGCAATTACCTTTGCTATGATTGTGCATTCACATTTCTGGAGTTGAATTGAAACCCTAGACACATGAATCCTTAGGTACCTATGCTCTATTACTAGTATGCTAGGTCGATAGCTGCTATGCTATAGGACTCAGTAGAATTCGAGTGATGATCATCACTCGCGAGAATAGGTTCTTATGTTGGAATCATAAGATCTTTATAAATGGATTGCTCATGTGGTAAGAGCATGAGATTTGGGCTCTTGTCTAGTGGCTTTCGTGGGCTAAGCTTTTGAACGTACTAAGCACTTGTCGGGAATGGGACCGGTAAGCCTAGTACCTTAATAAGGCGGTGTGGGAATGGACCCTTAATAATCTTAAGTATTCACCTACCCGGCTAGCTAATGGGGAAGGGGGTACCTGTGTGAAGCTGTGTGCCTCGCAGAGTATGCCAACTAGCCTTGTACCCAGGACTGTAAGCTTTGATCCCAAACCGAGGATTTTTGGGAACCACCTGGATGGTTGTCCTGATGGGAGCACCCTACCATTTGTTTAGGTTTACCTTGCAAGGTTCAAATTAATTGATTGTCGGCCTCTCACCGTTATCTGAGACTGCTTAATCAACTAGCCATGATATCCCGTAATGATGGAACTTGGTGAATATTACTGCTTGAATCAATTGTTTGTACAATTCTTGATTGAATTAGTTGGTACACTTAGAAATGGTAATCACTAGAACTTTTGCTAAAATATTGAAAGTAAGGACATATTCTTTGTTGCTTTTCAGCAAAAGAAACTCCACCGGCCAAAAAGCCTCTCATGTCTAGAGTTTGGTGATGTAGTTATCAGCCGACAGTTAAGTCTTGTTGAGTATTAGTATGTTCATCCTTGCTTTAAAACTGTTGTTGCATGTGTTGTTGATCGGGTGGATAACGACAAGTGATGGCATCACGGATGGCCTCCTATGATGTTTACCGGCGCGCTAGTTTATTTTATTCTGCTGTTTTTGAACTCTAAAGCTCTACTTCATGCCTTGAACAATGTTTTGTAATAATTTTACCCTCTGGAGTAATTTGGACTTAAGTTTTGTTTGTACTCTAGACTCGCCTTCGCATGAGTTCTAATGCATACGTTCGCTCCTCTGTGTGAATTCCAAGTGATTTACCAGGTGTTAACCCGGCATCTAAAGATAGGATGATACTTTATTATTGCTTAATGACCAAAGTGGATTGGTTTAGGCGATAGTACGGTATTTTCCTGGGCGAGTTGTCACAACTGGATAATGTACTTTGACGATGCCCTTAACCTTGAAGGTGCAGGGGTAGGGGTAGGGGTGTTGTTTATCTCTCCTCAGGAGAGCAGCTCAAGTGCGTAATGCAGATACACTACAAGGCCTCCAACAATGGAGCAGAGTACGAAGCTTTAATCCTCAGGCTCCGTATAATAGTGTCCCTTGGCATCAAGCAACTACCAGCATACGGTGACTCCAAGGTCGTCATCGAGCAAGTCAACAAGGAGTAAGACTGTGTTAAAGACACAATGGACACCTATTGTGTAGAAATCCGCAAGCTCAAAGGCCACTTCGAGGGCTTCAAGTTCCAACATGTGACACGTAATAACAACGTGGCTGCCGACATGCTATCCAAGCTAGGCTCCAAACGAGCCCTAGTCCCAGCGAGTGTGTTCATCCAAGACCTATGCAAGCCGTCCATCAAATTGTTGGACCCGGACAATCTGAACCAACTACAGAACAACCCAACCCCGTCACCTCCCTGCAACGTACTGATGACCGAAAAAGGATGATTGGTGCGATCCTTTTCTAGCCTTCCTGCTCGACCAATGAGTCCCAGAAGATACAGCTGAACGGAAATGCATCATGCGACATAGTGCCAACTACGTCGTGATCGGCAACGACCTCTATAGGAAAGACGCATCCACTGGCGTCTTAATGAAGTGCATCTTGCGATCAGAATGTCTCCAGCTGCTAGCTGAGATTCACGGCGGCGAGTGCGGCTGAAATGCAGCTTCCGCCAACCTTGTCGGCAAAGCTTACCGATCTGGTTTCTACTGGCCCACGGCCATGGCTGACGCCAAAGACCTCATCAAGAAGTGCAAAGGGTGCCAATATTTTGCAAAATAGTAGCACCTATCAGCTCAAGCCCTGGCGCACAATTCCCACATCCTGGCACTTCGCCATGTGGGGTCTCGACCTCGACTCCATAGGACTGTTCCGAACCGCTCCAGGCGGCTACAAGCACATCCTTGTGGCCATCGACATATTCACCACATGGATTGAAGTCCGACCTATCGCCAAGGTCACATCGGAAGAAGCTGCCAAATTCATCAAAGAGATCACGCATTGCTTCGGTGTGCCCAACAGAATCATCACTGGCCTAGGGACGGCCTTCACGGGGTCCGTGTTTTGGGATTTTTGCCAAGACAACACAATCGACGTCTACTACTCCTCGGTCGCCCACCCCAGGTTCAACGGCCAGGTCGAGCGTGCCAACGGCATGGTTCTTTAAGCTCTCAGAGATCGTATCTTTGATGATGCCTCAAATTAGACTACCAGGTGGTTAGCCGAGCTACCACACATCATCTGGGGTCTGAGGACTCAAGTCAGCTCTGCTACAGGCTTCTCGCTCTTCTTCGTGGTCTACGGATCCGAAGCCATCCTACCCACTAACGTCACTTTTGGAGCTCCACGCATACAGTTCTACGAGGAGGGAGAAGCCGAGTAGACTCGTCGCGTCGACAGCCTCGAGGATCAGAGAATGGCAGCTGTTATCACTATGTGAAAAACTGGCTTTGGTAACGGGCGTAGATCGCCTTTGGTCACGGGCAATGCGCACGTTACCGATCAAGTATTACAAATAAGCCAAGAAAGGTAACGGGTAGATGCCCGTTACTGATAAGACATATTCGTAATGGGCATTAAACAATGACCGTTACCACAACTAGCCACCGGTCATGTGAAATGGCTGTTTCTCTGGGCCCATAAGGAACTTTCGTAACGGACACCAAAGCAAAGCCCATTACAGTATCTCAATATCAGAGACGCCTGATATGCACCTACATCTCCCCTATCTTGACGAATTGAGACGCGTCTATTTCACGCACGTCTCAGTACATATAGGATTCGTAACGGGCATCAAACAATGATTGTTACCACAACTAGTCACCAGTCACGTGAAATGGCTGTTTCTTTGGGCCCACAAGGAAAATTGGTAACTGCCATGAAAAAAGAGCCCGTTACTGTGAAATTAACATCAGAGACGCATTCCGTGAACCTGGGTCTCCTCTGTCTCGATGAAATGAGACACATCTATTTCTACGCGTGTCTGCTTTATCTCTATTAAAGAAGACGCTTGCTTTCAACATGCGTCTCCTATATCTCGATGAACGAGCCAGGTCCTGGGGCCCACCGGTCAGGACTGGTAACGGGCTTTTTACACTGCCCATTACATTGTGGGCATTTTTGTAACGGGCTTTCCGAATGAAGCCCGTTACTCACTGATCAGTGTTTGTAACGAGCTCTAACTAACGCCCGTTACAGATACGTAGGCCACCCCTACAGTAACCTGCCCGGTTGCAGGCGACATCCTGCAACCAGCCAAGATTTGGCAGCCCTAAGTGGCTGCATCGTGGAACCAGCCAGGATATGGCAGCCACCATAGCAAGGAGACAACACAAACACATTCTCACATCACAGATATAGGCAAAGCAAGATCACATTTATAGACAAGCAAGATCACATTTATAGACAAGCTAGGATCATATCCAGTTGTAATTTACCCTAATCAAGGCTTGTTTGGATGGAGTCATGAGAAAACTGCCTTAACCAGGCAGTATCTGACCCCAACCAAGTAAGGCAAGCAGGTTTCTCAGGCAACAACACCTGACTAAAGAAGACTGAATGAGTTTCAAGTTTCTGGCCACAATAAACTCACATTGCACCACTGTAGAAGTTGCCCTTTTGGTCGACGGTCTCCTTAAGAATGCACTCGCACAGCATCTCCCGGACACGCTTTACATCTTCTATGGAAACATCTACAAGAGGTTTGAAATCCTGGAAAATATAATCATTTATGAGAATACAAGTAGAAATCAATTTCTAAAATCAGATGGATAATATGAGCAGAGACAAGGTTGAACATTATTATCTACTTATAGCAGCCTTCTTGATGTCAGGTATGTCATCGAGTAATCTTAACATATGGAATGCCACATGGAATCCACACAAAGAGGACCCCCGTGGCTACTGAGCACACTGCATCGAGGTACCAAAATGACGAGTTAATGCAGTACGAAATAGGTAAGAAGGGACCATAAAAAACCTCCGTCCTACAGCGAGATTTGTTTTGTGCTTGAGTGTGGCTTTTGGCTTTTTTGCTTTCCTTTCGTCACTCTGTCCTGTGCATCACCAAAGGCCCTGCATGATCAGCAATACCAATTAGAAACACTAAGAGATTGAATTTTTGTGAACAAAATATACTTTACCAAAGGCCTTGCATGGTCAGCAATACCAATTAGAAACACTAAGAGATTGAATTTTTGTGAACAAAACCTACAAGAAACTGACTAGTTCAAAACAAGTTGGAGGTATGGAACTTTAGCAAGGGATGTTGTTTAGCAGAATCTAGATACCAAACCTCTTTGAACTTCATACAAATGATCACTGTTACCCAGCGGCTAGTGTAGTAGGCACCCACCACGTAGTTGTTGTTCATCATTGCATTTGAGATTGCTTTGCCAACTTGTTGAGAACGATGAGCAATATTTGTTGAAGTAATCAAATCTGGATCTAAAAACCCAACACTGATCTGCATCTCCGATTCCTTGTCCATCATTTTCCTACAAAAAATCAAATTGTTAGCATGCATGAACTTTGTGGTCAAAAATCAGTGAAATATCTTTTTAGGTTTTAAAGGACTTACAATGTCCACAATCTCATGAAGGTAACATCCAGAGAAGCCAGGGTTATAAGGTTATACACGCTACTGAATTCAATGTTTAACATTAAAGCACCACAACCACCTTTAAAGTAGTCTTGATCCACCTTTGCTGGAAAGGCAAGTTTATCCTTACTGTGTTCCATGACATAAGCATGAAACTTGGCACAATTTGGTCCAGCAGCCTTTACATTTGCTTCTGACAACATAGGTGCACCAGGCTTGTATTTTGGTCGGTCCTGTTCTGTCCCATTAACACAGTTAAGAATCTCATCTTTAGACAGAGGTTTCCTGGCCTGGTTCCCATTCTGCAGTGCAAAATTCCTGGGCTCCTCCTATTGCAGAGGCTGCTGTACTTGTTGCATCTGCTACTTAGGGGGAGATTGCCTGCGCTCCTCCTCCTACTGCTGGAGAGGCTGCTGTTTTGTCTATTGCTTATCCTCATGTTGCAGCTGCTGCTTAGGCATAGTTTGACTGGGCTCCTCCTGCTGTTGTCGATGCTCCTGCTGCTGGAGAGGCTGTTGTTTCGTCTGTTGATTATCCTCAAGTTGCAGCTGATGCTTAGGCGGAGTTTGCCTAGGCTCCTCCTCCGGTTGTTGTCGACGCTCTTGCTACGTAGTTTTGCTAATCTGCTGCTGCTGTTGCTGTTGAGCCTTTTCTTGTTGACACTGAGCTGCAACACCTCCATCTGATGTTGTACCCTTGCTACCTGTTACGGCTTCGGGGTTGGGATGTCTCGTCATGGGAGGTATAATGATCCTATCCACTGGCCATTGAATCCTTTGAACGAGAGCCTCTGCTAGGGTTGCTACGTCACCCCCATCAATTGGTACAGGCAGAGAGTATTGACCCGCATTGGCCCACACATAAGTAGGTTGCACCACAACATACCCATCCTGCACCGGTACTGAATGGCAAGCCTTTTGAAGTGGAAAGACTTTCGCTAGTGCGAGCTCCACGGTGCCATCCAAAAGACTACACGTGGTTGCCTCTGTCTGCTTATCTATTGTGTCTAGCATAGGTGATCGACTATCACTGTGCACTTCATTCGCTTCGTCACCGTTGGCATTCCAATGATCTTGCTCTCTGCCATCTTCCTCACTGTCATGCGCATGTTCTTCCTTGCGGTCATGCCCATCTTCTTCCTCACTGCCATCCATATCTTCTTCCTTGCTGCTACTGACAGGCGCTGGTAATTGGGAAGGAAGAAGTGCATTTTTCGGTATGTTGATGCCTGATAGTCTTAGAGCATGGACAATTGATTTAAATGTTTTGTCCATCACATCATGAGCATCATACCTCTTGTTCCTCTTCTTCCTGTACATTCGAGCGAACTCTTCACCAAACCAATTACCCCAGCCAAGTGAACTAGACACACCTCGGACCTGACCTCGATGCTCTGGAGTCTCAAGTGTTGCGGTGAGGATATCATCCTCCCTAACACAGAGAAAAAATCATCACCACCCTGAGCTGCAAGTGTTTTCACCCTATCTGCTACCCCCACCACCACAGGGTTACTGAATGTTATGCCCCCGCTTCCTTCACTAGTATTCTTCTTCTTCTTCCCTACACTTGCCCGCAGATAAGGTCTCGAACGTCCAGGAAATTGGTCCCATGGGTTTTGTTTTCCTTCTGCAGCTAGCTTTGCATCCCCCTCCCACTATTTCCTTTTACCACAATAACCTTTTATGCCTGTCTTGTGTGGCTTATTATGCAATGCTCTCTTTTGTTTCATCTCCTGGCTCAATTGCCGAAATTCAGGAGAACTGGTTTTCTGCACAAACATGTCCCAGTCTTTTTGCTGCAAAAAGGCATGCTTCACAAAGGGAGTCTCCTCTTCACTCACATATTTTTTTTCTTAAATGGGCCTTGAACCGTCGTTGCAAGGTTTCCAATCTTTGATATAGGTACCTTAACTGCCTTCTTGCGAACAGATTCTTCCAGATTGGATGGGTATTCTAGCTTTTCCTCTAAAACTGTGAACATATGGTCCTTCTCAATTGGTGAGAGATCATCAACCGCCTTGTTGATGACACCCTCTCCAGAGCAATGAGACCGCAGACCAATACAAATCTATCCCTCGCAATATCTGTGGTTGGCCAAAAATTAGCATCAAGTCCAGTTGTAGTTAACTTGTCTTCTGGCCATTTGGTTTGTGTCCTTGACCCGCGGGATCGAGTACTACTAACAACAGTCTGTGTTGGGTGACCCTTTGAAGAAGGTTCACCGACGATGGGTTATGATGATGCACTGAAGGTAGAGGAGTTTGTTGTTGTGGGAGACTGCATAGATGATATGTCAGGTTTGTCAGTAGAGCAACATAAGCAAGACTAAAAATCTAAACAAAATTCGTATTAGATAAATTCATTTTCTCTAATAGGCAAAATAGCTGATACTGTCGTGAATAAAATCAGCATAGACATACACAGTTCATATTTTACTTAATTAGCATACAGGGATAGGTGCTTACCATTTTGACGGGGACACGACAATATGCTTATATATCAAAGCAGAAAATAAATTCCTTCAACTCCTTCCTTGTCCAACTTGAGCAGCGATGAATTGTGTGTTCCATGTGTACATGCAACAAGAGGGTAAAGCAATGGTCATGACATTATATATGATAGTAATGAAACAACACTCACAACACCTCATGACACCAACAATAATAATATATATGATAGTAGTGAAACAATTAACACTCACAACAAACCATAAGACAGTCTAGTTATCACTACATTACAAACCACTGCGATGCAATCCCACTGACATTATGTGGCCATGAGAATTAAAGTATGCTATGCTTTTCATACATTTACAGTGCAAAAATTATAGCACCAGGAACATGAAAATGAATTTCAACATTTCATATAACTTCATCTGTTAGCAACAATTTATTCAAAACAGACTTGGAGCAAACAAAATCCATCCATCAAATCCAGACAATCAATTGAAGATGAACTATTAAGGCATGTCTCCCTAATCCACCTTGACATGAATATATAGTAGATTGGGTGGACTACATTATAAACCACTACGATGCAATTCCCAGTTTTCTTATGTGGCCATCAGAATTAAAAGATGCAAACAGGTCCAAAGCATAACTGTCGATCTGGTACATTCAAAGCATAGCAGAATCAAAGTAAGCTAACAGGTCCAAAGCATAAATGTCGATCTGGTACATTCAATGCATAGAAGAATTAAAGTATGCTAACATCCTTAATTCTTTTCATGAATTTACAGTGCAAAAATTGTAGCACCAGGAACATGAAAATGTATTTCAATAGTTCATATAACTACATCTGTTAGCAACAATTTATTCAAACAGACTTGGGGCAACAAAATCCATTCATCAAATCCATAGTCAATCAATTAAAGATGAACTATCAAGGCATGTCTCCCTAATTAATCCACATGAACATGAATATATAGCAAATTTTGGTGGCCGAGGAGAGAGAGGGCATTGGGGTTCAAGCAGGACTAACCTCTGTCGCGAATGAAGTAGTTGTTCTCGTGATGGTCGGAGGGGACGGATCCACGTCAGCTCGTGGCCTGAGGCGGCCGGCTCGTCGTCGTGGCCGGGGACGATGTCGACGGATCCGCGTCAACTGTCTTTAGGTTGGCCGGGAATACGTACATCCACACGCCAGTTCCGCGTCCTTGTCACCGTCGTCACGTAGGGAGAGGTGGGGCTGGAGAAGAGAAAGTCTGCGCGGGGAGAGAGCGGCAAAGGCGAGCGGGCCGAGTGGCGGTGGCGGTGGGGAGAATGTGGGCGTTATGGATCTGTCTAGCGAGGAGCCGAATATGAACGACACGTGTAACCGTAGTTAATGAAACAACTGGCATGCCCTTGACGGCTCGGTGCAGCAAGTGGAATTTCATGGGCATTATAGTTAATATAGGTGGCAAATTTTGAGCAGCCCGCGCACGGTTTGCCTGCTCACGCTGACGAGTGGACCAGTGTCATCGGCGACGATGGTTAGTGAACCCGCATCGCCTTTGTTAGGAGTTGGGTCCAGCGGGCGGGCAGCGGTTATCTTTTTTATATTGGCTACTGACGCTGACGCGTGGGCCAACCACTATTTACTTTCGATGAAACGTGCTTCCCTAAAATATTAGAGCCCATAAAACAGCACTTGAAAAATCATAAAAATACGAACAATTTGTATTTGGACATTTAGTATTTGAATAAAATATCAACAATCACACTTGTGTGCCCAAGATTCTTAGAATCCGTTTTTACATCCCATGTTAATGATGGAATAATTCTACTAACATCTAGTGTGCTCTAAAAAATCTACAAATTGACTTGCCAACATAATTTGGGTACCTAGACTTTTCTTCAAAATTTCAAATGGTTTCGATGAAGAAATTATATACTTGTGTGCAAATATCTACATCTCTCAGATAGTTTCCTAGAATGTTCCTTGAACATTGAAGTTTTCCACACTTTGCAATATGTTCGAATTCATATGCATTTGAAAACTTAACAAAATCTTGTGTTCATCTTAAGCTTACGAAATGTAAAGTTCCATCACTAATGGTTGTGTAAAACAAATATTATTTTTATGTTGTACTTACAAAGAACAATATAAGGCATATAAACATCACTCAACAAACGGAATGTACACTAAACAATGAAATTAATGAATAGATCGTGATTTTAGAAAAAATATCATATTTGGACTAATAACGACAAAGAAATACTTGTTACAACATTTGATTGCAGATTAAAAGGAGAAATGGGAACTGTTCTTCATTTTAATAGAACTGGCCCCCACAGTCATTTGAATAGAACAAAGGAGGAAGCAGAGGGCACCGCCGCCCGCCGCCGCCGCCGTGCCCACTTCGGCGGTTTTGACACCCAAGAGGGCATCCCATGCCTCGTTGGTGGCATATGAGACCACCACAACATTCGATTTGACTCACAAACGTGACAAATCAAATATTATCTATCAAAAACTGATTAAAAACCGACATCCCGATAAAATCAAATACACGTTTAGTAATATCTAATAATTTACATTCAAGATAGATAATGTTCATTCATGCTTGCACCTACATCCCGATGTTCATCATGCTGGCGTACTGCACGGCGGGGCGGAAGCTACGCATCCAGAGGTCGAACTCATGACGGATGCGACACTCGGCGCTGCAGTAGTAGATGATCACTTTGGTATCCGGCCTGTAGCGCCTACATCCCACTTCCAAATGCAGATGTGGGGATTCTGGACGGGCAGCAACGGGATGTCATCGTCTTCGCCGTCATCAAGCCAGTACCACCAAGCAATGTTGTCGAGATCCTGCTTGACGAGGTAGCGCAGCCGCCGCAGGTTGTGGTTCTTCCACCGGCCGTCAGGGGGCGACGAGCCGCTGCTGATTTCCTGGAGTAGTGCCATGGCTTCGGGGTCCGCCGAGTTGCAACAGTACTTCAGCATCGCTGAGAAGTACTTGGCACTGGAGTCTTCAGCAGCGGCATCTCCGATGAGCTTCAGACCCTTATCGGGGTTCCGCCGCCTCATCAACCTCACCATCCCTTCGAAGCACAATGCCTCCGGATGATTGGCCTCGCGGAAGCGCTGCTCAAAGCACGACCTGACGTAGCAATTCTTGCACGCCTCACGGAGATCACGCAACGACACGTGTAGTAGTATCTCATCGGAGTTGCAGATGCGCCGGAAGGTGCCGCAGATTTTATTGCGAAGGTTAAGAAAATGGAAAACGGCCACATCCTTGATGGAGTGGATGATGACCTTGGTGAGAAGTTCATCTGGCAGCAGCAGCATCAAGCACACCGCGGCCATCAAGGAAAAGTGGGGGAAATAGCACAACGACGGGGTTTGGAATTTGAATGGCGATGAGGGTTGATGTTGGCGGCGACGAGGGATGAAGTTGGCAAGGGGGATTGAAATTGAAGAGGGATGAAGTTGGCCACGAGGATTGAAGTTGAAGGAGGCGACGAGCTCGAGGGTTGAAGGTTGAAGATGGCGCCTTGGAAATGTCGTGATAAAACAATAAATGGAAATTGAAAAGGCGCCGCAGTTTGGCTACTGCCGTTGACAAGTGGACCCGACATCATTGCCCCACCCCTTCTCCTTCCCGTGTAATTGAAAGGTGACTCATGCTTTGCGCCCGAGACGGAGCCCGATGCGCAATCGAGTGGTACGTACTGGCAGTAATGGAGTAGTGGGTGGGGGCAGAGGCGCCTGACGGTTTCGCGTCTTGTCAATATAACTCCCTCACCCAGTCACACTCCCCTGCTTTCCCCTTCTTCTTCCATAAGCTTATCATCTTTTTCTTCACTTCTTCTTCCTCCTCGCAATTCACCACTACAAATCTTCGGTCACCGAGAGAAGGAGGAGATGGCGTCGAGGAGCCCACCGCCGTCGAAGTAGGGATGAAGGGAGGACAACGACGACGAAAGCCGCCATCGGAAGAAGTTGGAGAAGGGGAAGGAGCCAGCGGCCAAAGACGCCGATGAGGAATTGCTCTTTGACGACACTAAGTTCACCGTCGAGCTGCTCAGGAGCGCCTTCAGAAAGCTTGAAGGTGTTGGCGAGGCCTTCGACATCAAGGTGCATCATGATGTGTAAAAGGACCAAGTGTGAAGGGTCTCACCTTTAGGTTCCACGGGTTGGCTGAGGAGCTCGAGAACCTCCCCGTGGTCAAGCAGGCTGCCCGCCGCCACTTCATCTTCGACGACGGTGTCTCCGACGGCGACAACGGCAGCCACGACGGCGACAACGGCGGGACTCCGACTAATTGATAGACTCCTCTACCAATTAGTAACAATAATGTGTGTGTGCTTTTGTGTCTTTGTCAGGTTCTTGAACATGAACTGCTTAGTTAATTAGTTTGGTTGTTAGATTTTGTATGTCATGAACTCGATCTAATAGACGCGAGTAGATCCAACCGCGTTGTGATGAACTGTGTTCTGTTGTGATGAACTGGATATCTGTTTTGATGACTTAGATTTTATTAGAGTAATCATTGCCGATGCAGGTTAGCCTGCTGATGCATGGGCCAGTGTCATTGGCAATGATAGTTAGTGAACCCGCATCGCATTTGTTGGCAGTTGGGTCCGGGTGGACATGCAACGATTATCTTTTTTATATTGGCTGCTGCGTGGACCTGTCACAAATTTTTTCGGAATGAAACCTGCATCCCTGAATTATTAGAGCCCATAAAACAACACCTAAACAATTCGTGTTCGGACATTCAGTATTTGATTAAAATATCAACAGTCACACTTGTGTGCCCAAAATTCATATATTTCATTTTTACACCCCATGGTAATTATATAACAATTCTTATAACATCAATATTGCTCTAAAAAAATCTACAAATTGACTTGGCAACATAATTTGGGTACCTAAACTTGTGTTCGAAATTTCAAATGGTATCGATGAAGGAATAATATACTTGTGTACAAATGTCTACATCTCTCACATAGTTTTCTAGAATTTTTGCTTGAACATTGAAGTTTTCCACACTTTAAAACATGTTCGAACTCATATGCATTTGAAAACATAACAAAACCTTGTGTTCACCTTAAGCTTACGAAATGTAAAGTTCCATCACTAATGGTTGTGTAAAATAAATATTATTTGTATGTTGTACTTACAAAGAACAAAATAAGGCATATAAACATCACTCAACAAACGGAATATACACTAAGTAATGAAATTAATGAATAGATGGTAATTTTAGAAAAATTTAGAAAAAAGTATCAAATTTGGACTAATAACAATGAAGATTTCACTTGTTACAATATTTGATTGCAGAGTAAAAGGAGAAATGAGAACAATTCTTCATTTAAATAGAACCGGGCCCCACAGTCATTAGTGACGCGGGGCTGATAACCCGCGTTGGATTTGCTGCTCTCCCAAAATTTTACACAGATAATTTGAGTATCATACAAAAGCTAATCTACTACTGATTTCCTATTCCAATACTCTGTGCCAACTTCAACATTCCGCAGCGCAGCCTACAGTCTTCGCTGCAAAACAGAGAAATTCAAAGCCATCTATTTTCGACACCGCAGCCACCGTCGGTGTCTGCGCACGGCTGATCGTCGCACACCTGTGCAGGAGGCGACAGCGGTTCACCCCAAATGCGCCAAGTCGAGGAGTGGATCACAAGTGTGGCCTTCTCGCGCAAAGGCAGACATCCCTCGTTGCTCAGCCATCTCGATGTTGTATTGCCTCCGCCTGCGACCCGCCTCATGTACCCCTTCGCGGTGTCGTCGGCGGTGGCACCGCCATTGTCTCTGTAGAGCACGATGGTGTATATATAGGCCACCACATCGTGCCCACCCTCGGCGGCGCGCCGGAGATCATTGTATCCTTTGTGTTCGACGAAGAAGGCTTTGATTCCAGACATAACCACAGACCAGTTCTTCTTTGCAAGGTCAGTTCTTCTTAGCAAGGTCAGGTACATAAAACACTTGCTCAACATCGTTGGCAAAGACAAATGGTTTGTAACTATAACCAAAGACCCAGAGATCAACACTAACATAACCATATTTGTCCTTGCTCACAGCTCTCTTCCCATTGGTGACCCATCTACACTGAAACGAGGCTACCTTCAATCCTACATAATCAAGCTCCCACATCTCCTCTATTTGACCATAATATGTGTCTGTCTCCGTGTCATCATCATTGTCATTACTGTCGTCAACGACGGCCCGTACACACACAACACTATTTTGCTATATGCTCTTTTTATCCTGGGCCATGGTGTAGAACGTGTATCCATTGATATCCATTCCTTCGTATTTTGTAACAGTCAACAATGGCCCCACTACTAGATTCCTTATCTTGTCAATAATTACAGCATTATTGCTGCATGTCTCGCCATAATCTTGGAGCCACCTGCTGAAACCCTTCATGTGCATCTTTGCAAGCCAAGCCCTACCACGGTTAGGGTTGTCTTCACGTAGTTATCGTTTGTGCTCATTGGCAAACGGTGTAATTAGGTGCAACTGTTGTATCACGATGAAATGAGCCTTTTGGAAGGCATCTGCATCCGAAGTGACTGACCTTTTCCCCATGGTCCCAACACCTGAAATCCTACCTTCATTTGTTCTCATAGCAAATCGTATGCTCCTTGCGTCGTTAAACCATGGGAAGTGGGTATTAATGTTACCCCATTGTGTTGCATCTGCGGGGTGCCTAAACTTGCCATCTTTCTTATAATTAAGCTCCTTTCGGCCTTCTTCATGCCAGCGCAAGAGTTGGGCCTCCTTTCATGTTGGGAACCATCTTCTCAGCCGAGGAATGATGCAAAAATACCATGCCACCCTCACAGGATTCCCTTTGTTAGCCTTCTTCTTGCCTCTAATCTGGCCGGGCTTGTTCTCGTCATCAGCATTATTATCATCCCCACCATCCTTTTTCCTCTTGTACCGATCATAGCCACACTTGGGGCACTTGTCAAGGTCTCCATAATCTCCATGGAATAATACACAACTGTTCTTGCATGCATGGATTTTTTTCAACCTCTATTCCCAGAGGACAGATTATCTTTTTCGCCTCATAGACAGACTCTGCTATTTGGTTTCCTTCAGGTAGCATGTCTCTAAGCACATCCATTAGATGTTTGAAACTTTTGTTGCTCCAACCATGATCTGCCTTAAGCTGCAGAAGTTTTAGATCACTAAAAAGGTGAGAGTACATCTGGCAATCAGGATAGAGGGGTTTCTTTGAATCTTCAATGAACTGCTTCAGCCTCGCTAATTCAGAAGGTGTGTACACTCGTTGAAACTCAACATCCCGCAATATTTGATCAACATTGTGCACACGTTGCAACACCTCACCATCATCGAAGCCCCTAACTTCTTGATAAGTGATATCCTCAAGCCTCAACACATTTGGTGGGAATAATGGTTCATTTCCCTCAAAAAGTCCACTGTCATCAAGGTCTTCATCATGGTCGGTAGCATGGTGTCGCACTTCACCTTCATTTAGGCAGCCTGCTTCGAGTTCATTAAGGCCTTCCTTACCATGTTTATTCCAATACGTGTAATCTTTTGTGAAACCATGTGTGACCAAATGATGAAAAATGATTTCCTGTTGTGCGAATTTCTTTTGGTTGAGACAATCAATACAGGGGCAAAGCATTGCCTGAACACCACGGTTTCTCATATCTGCCTCTGCTTGATTTAGAAAACCATTGACCCCGCTTAAGAAATTCTCCCAATCTTCTTATGGTTGTCTGTACATCCAAGCCCGAGCAGCAGACGCCATCTACATTCCATACAGAAATGGGCATAATTCATCACACAAAAAAATTGATAACACACAAGAGGATTAGCACAGCTGAAGAATTTCAATAAGAGGGGCCAATTAATTTCCACCTTGACGAGGACTTTCTACGAGGCGAGTGCGGCCGAGGAGGATATCGGAGGCGGTGTCGCGGCCGCGGCGACAGCACGGAGGACGGCGCAGTCGACGTTCGCTCTGGCCCCTTTCGCCGTCGCGCACGCGTCCGACCGGCCTGCTGCAGTGCCGACTTTCTGAGGAGAGAAATTAAGCGAGATCCTCAGAGCGCACGCAGCTGGTAGCGGCAAACGGGACAGGCCGGTGGGCACATCTGAGCATACAGATCGAGCGAGTGACCTTTTGAGGTGTGAGAGAGAGAGAGCGAGTGTTGTTGTCGGAACAAGAGTGGCCTTCTGCGGAGAGAGAGCGAGTGGTGTCAGAAGGAGAAGACATAGACGAGCAATAACAATGTGCGTCTCCGATGTGAGATAAAAAGGCGACCCTGGGTGGAAATCAAAGGATACGCGTCCTAAGACAAGAGAAACATCCAATTTGGTCTCCAGCAATAGAGACTCATCCTACAAGCATGCGTCTCTAGTACAAAATTATCAGTAACGGACTTTATAGCCCGTTACCAATACAGCAGCGATTAGTAACGGACTTAAGCAGCCTGTCACTGATAGGGCATTGATTGGTAATAGACTTTACAAGCCCGTTATTGTTAGGTTTAACATTTGTAACGGGCTCTATTTAACATCCGTTACAAAGAATTTATGTAACAGGCATTTAAGAAGCCCGTTACCAGAAGTCCACATTGGTAACGGGTGTTGTGGAGGCCAACCCCTGGGTCGTCCTGGCGCGCTTATAGGTTACGGGCGCCAACCAACAACCGTTACAGATGTGGGTGGATGTAACGGGCGTTAAGGGCCCGTTACAAATGCTGCATGACCTATTTGAGGTTTTCACGTAGTGTATGAGGCAAGCTCATTACGACCAGCAACTCAGCTGGTACCATGATCGCAATGTCAAAGAAACCTCCTTCAACGTTGGCGACCTAGTCCTAAGACGTATCTAGAAGACCGACGTCATCCACAAGCTATCTGCCCCTCCAGAAGGACCCTTCATCATCATTGAAGTCATCAGCCCATCCACATATCGCCTCCAGTGGGGTGACGGGCAAGGTGTGCCCAATCCATGGAACGTGGAGCACCTACGACAATTCTATCCATAGAATAGTTTTTATTTCATCTATGTATTCCTCGTCTTTGTACTTCCAATTTAATAAAAAGCAGTCATCTGCTATGTCTTGAGCCCTACCTTCCTCTTTCTTCATGTCTACATGCTCGGGGGCTTGGCCAAAGCCAATACAAGGGTTGAAAGACCTGCGGGTAAAATTCATGTCCCCCCTCGATACGCTTAGGGGCTTGGCTTAAGCCAACACAAGGGTTGCTCGACCTGAGGACATTATTCCTCATGACTACCTACTTTGTGTTTTTGTTGAAGGATCGATTAGGCGAACTAGAGGGGGGGAGTGAATGGGAGCCGATAAAAATTCTTCTCGAAGGAGTTGAACTCCAACAAAATGAACATGGCTTCCAAAACATGTCTCCGACTCAACTACCTAAGTTGGTCAAGACCACGTAGCCACTGGAGTGCTACTGGTCCTAGGAAACAACAACCACCTTCACAGAGTCGAGAACGCAGCGGAACAGGAACTCGAGCACTACTAACCTACACCGGTCAGGACGGTGAGCACCACCAGTCAGACTGGTCCCTGCTAGCAAAACCTGAGAACTTCCACAGAAGGCCCCTACACCGGTCAGGCAGGTGTAGCTCACCGGTCAGACCGATCCAAGCCAGGAAATCCCAAATCTACCAAACAGGCCTACCGAGCTCCAAACTGACCCAAACTCGAAACAGCAGCAACACGGGACAACAACGAACTCACCTAGACGTTCACCCGAGGCAAAACCCACTGATCCTCTACACCGGTCAGACCGGTCAAGGTGGGCTGCTCAGGGATGAACAGCACCCGCGGGTCAACTCCTCCAAATCCAACTCCTGATCTCTCGAATCGCTCCAAGGATTTGTGCAAGACTTTGGTGATAGTAGGAACACCTTATGGGCACTCCATAGCCAAGATTTCGTCCACCAAAACTTGCTAAGTCAAGAGGAATCAAAGACATCCCACCAAGAACGCCTCTAACCCTAGAGCCAATAAAACTCCAAAATCGAGCCACTTTGCTCACAGAGTTGAGAAAAGAACCTCGAAGGGTTCAAGCATACATCCCCCACCAAATCCCAAAGAGAAAGGCCTCAAAATCGCTCTAAGAAAATCGCCAAGAAAGGGCTCCAAAAATCACCAAAAAGAACAAACGGGAAAGACACATCCGAGCCTTGAGGAACCACGTCGAATCTTCTATACATACCAAAGAGGTTAATACAAGGTCTAGCTTTCCGCCTGATCATCCTTCCCTCTCACAATATCTTACCATCAAGCTCTCAAGCCAGTCCTATGGAAATCCTAAGTAAAATAGGAAGGGAAAATATGAATACAAAATGAGCTAGGGTTCCAAGAGATGTCTGCCATCCTCTCACCACTTAGGCTATATGGAGGCAACCGAAAGTCCAAAATACCCTTACTAACTAACTAGGGATACATGCCCCTCAAGGGCGAATTCGGAAATCATTGTCTTTGCTCCATCAGACAGATGCCCAGCGACCGCAAACTTGCTTAGCCTCAATGCAAGCCTTGCGATCCCGACACGTGTGTTGGAGGTCGATTTCCGTCAACCAAGAACACTTGTTATGTTATGGTTGGAACTTAATTTTGGAACTAACCCGCCACTAGGTATACTAATGATATAATAAGTTCACCGTTGGTTGTGCATTTTGGAGTATAGTGTTTTTGCAGGAATTCACGTATTAAATGAGGAAAGATGCATCTAGTTCGGAGAACGTTTTGCAAGTCAATCAAGGAGCTCCGATCACATGCCAACTAGCGTCCAAAGGCTGGAAGTTCATGCATAAAGATCCCTCAACTTGATCGTGGAGGTAACAACGTCCAAAGCCCACAATTGAAGGGGCCAATGATCCAAAGTGCAAGAGATGGACCGTGGAGAAAGTTGGGCCGAAACTGAGCCGAGAAGACCCAGGTCGACCGGCCCATTCGGACCAGCCGAGCCCCTTATGGCGGCGGTTCGGGTCCCCCTTTCTTCGGTGTTAAGTAGATGCAACCCTAATCGCATGTAAAAGGGCCATTCACCAGAAATGTCGTCTAGTCCTTCAGAGTTGTCGAGGAAGAGAAGATCGACTACGAGAGAGACCCTTGGGGGAGGACACTCAGGAGAGATCATTGCCAAGCCCAAGGGAGGTCGCCACGAGGAAGGAGGACGCCGAGAGCTTGCCACGACACCGCCGGAGTTGAAGGACAACGAAGATCCATCTCCATCGGAGGCATCCACCATCTCAACGGTGCCATGCCTAGCATCATGATGGGGTAAACCTTTTGTTTGTCCATGGAGATGTAACAGAAATTGAAGTGTAGTCACCTATATATCTTGTTTGGATCATATGTCTATCATACCTTTTGTTGATGATGCTTAATGTTTAAGGCTAGCTACCGTGCTTTCGGGGTTGCTCCTGTAGATCTCATCAACATACCGTGTTCATTAGGATTAGCATCGATTACCTTCGCGTAGTGACATGTACGAGGGAAGGGAAAAGACTAATCCTTGAGCACACACCTATATAGATTGGATCGGGAGATTATCATGTTTTGGGTAATTACATCATCATGTGCCTAGACTCCATGGGCATACGTTCTTCGTACTTGTGCACCTTTAATCTCTCTTTAACATAATCTAGGGTTAGTTTGTCTTTACTTTCTAGATTAATATTTCTTTCGTAAGACTTTAATTAACTAGATTAGTGTTAGGTTAACCGCTAGTAATCCTCTTGCTCCTTGGGTTGACAAGAACCTTGGGATCTCTCGTAGGTGAAGAAAGGCATAGGAGATCCGTACGCTTGCAGACCGAAACTTCATACGAGTTTTACCTATCAACAAGCCCCTTTTTCTGGCGCCGTTGCCGGGGAGCGAGCTAGTTTACTTCATTTAATCTTTCATTGATTTTGTTGAGTACTAACATCTAACCCCTTTGTTCTAGAAAAACACTCTTTTTGTTTTTTTTTGATTGTCTAGATGGCGTTCGTTCGAAATCCGTTGGAGGATCAAGAAAAATAGCTAAGAGAATACGTTAGCCCTCGATCTGAGGACATCAAGGTACAAGAGTCGAACTTGGTTCTCCAAGCGACAAGGTATGAAATCAAGCCTTGAATCATTGAGATGGCAGCAACTAATCCGTTCCGAGGGGTGGAGACAGACAACCCATATAGACATATCCAGCGCTTCACGACACTATGCAATATGGTACGTCAAGAGGGAGTTCCCGATGATTGGTTTAAATGGAATCTCTTTTCCTACTCACTTGCAGATGAAGCAATCAAATGGTATTCATTTGCATCCTTCGAAGTCGAGGGAAATTGGGATCAATTGATAAAAAAATTTTGTGCCACGTTTTTCCCTATAAGCAAGATTCAACATATAAGGATGCAACTCATTAACTTTAAGCAAGGAGAAGAAGAGGGGACTGATCAAGCGTGGAATAGATTCAGCGAGCTAATTGAACAAGGACCAAGACTCATATTTCCCAGTGATGTGCTTCTGCATACATTTTTCTTTTCCCTAACCCCTAGTTACATGCAATACTTTCAAATGTGTGCAAGAGGGGATCTCATGGAGAAAACACTCACGGAAGCTGCCCAACTTTTACAAAAAATAAGCAAAGCGGCGACCATGCAAAGAGATTGGGAAACGCGACTTTCGGGGAAGCCGGAATGTGATACAAGTTTGAGACCACTTGCTGGAATTTTCGGAAATATAGTCCTGGAAGAGAAGAAAGAGGAGCCAATCCTGAAAAGGGTTGAATAAATCAAACACACAGAAGCTAGAATCATCCCAGAGAGTGATCACACCAAGACAAGCAAAGCAAGTGAAAGGACTATGTCAAGCGCAAAGCCACTAAGGGAGTTCGAGCAAATGGATTGGGCCCCAATTGATTTTGGAGAAATTTTTGACAAGAGAAGACCGTTCCCTAATCAAAAGGGGATGGAGAAAGCCATGGAGATAGACTTTCCGTTAGAGAAACATGTGGAACAACCATACAACCTAAAGACAACCGCGGAGGTCCTTCAAAAACTCTTTAGCGAAGAAGAAGTAGATCCGGACCATGTGGCTGAAGCGAAAAGGATTATGGGAATCAAGCCCGAGGCATCACCATTCGCTCGCCTCGCTAAAATTTATGCCACAAGATCTGATGAATAAGAGAAGACATCGCCGTGTATAGATTGCAAGGTCAACAACATCGATTGCAAGGCGTTATGCGACATTGGAGCACAAGTAAGTGTCTTGTCTTCTACGATTTTGATAAAATTCATGATCATACCATTGACCTAGTTCAAACCACTACTAGATTAATCATGGGATATGGTAGAATTGTTAAACCTATTGAAATTGCTCGAAATCTAGAAGTTTTAATTTCTGGTAAACATATACCAACTGATTTCTTTATTGTTGATGTCTACTATGATGAAAATGATCATGTAATTCTTGGTAGACCTTTTCTCAAGTTGGTTAATTCTGTTTTAGATGCCGGAAAAGGAAAAGTAACTATTAATCTTAATGGGGATAATCACACATATAACTTTCTTCCCGCTTCTAGAATTGCCTCACCCACACATCCTGATGACGAAGAGGTAGAGAGCCTTCATTTTGTTGAATCCTTTAGGGATCCATTTCAAAGATCAATGGAGAATGAAACTAGTAATGAGCTAGATGAAGAATTAATAGAAGCAACTAAATGACTAGAACCACAAGACGGAAGCTTAGAGGAAGATAAATTTGAAGATACATGGGAAATTAAACATGAATGTTTTGGGCTAGACAAGAGGTGGATCTTAAGCCATTGCCCAAAGGACTAAAATATGAATGTTTTGGGCTAGACAAGACTTATCCCGTGATCGTGAGTGACAAATTGAGTCCCGAAGAGAAGGACGTGTTACTAAATTTATTGAAAAAGCGCAAGAAAGTGATCGGGTATTTTATAAATGACCTCAAAGGATTTAGCCCAATGTTTTACACTCACCACATACCTATGAAGGATCAGTGCAAGCCCGTGGTGGACCATACAGGGGGTTAACCCATGCCATGCGAGAGGTGGTGAAGATGGAGGTCATCAAGTTGTTGGACGTTGGAATCATCTACCCGGTGCAGCGTAGAGAATGGGTGAGCCCCGTACATTGTGTGCTGAAGAAAGGAGGTTTGACCGTGGTGAAGAATGAAAAGAATGAACTAATTCCACAAAGAACTGTGACCAGATGGAGGATGCGTATCGACTATCGTAAAATGAACAAAGCAACGAAGAAGGATCACTTCCCCTACCATTCATCAACAAGATGCTTGAGAGGTTAGCAAATGATGCATATATTTGTTTCCTTGATGGTACTCAGGGTTCATGCAAATTCCCATTCACCTGGATGATCAACACAAGATGAAATTCACTTGCCCTTATGGAACATTTGCACATAGAAGGATGCCCTTCGGTTTATGTAATTCTCCAGCCTCTTTTCAATGATGCATGATGGCGGTATTTTCGGAGCTCATCGAGGAAATAGTCGAAGTATTTATGGATGACTTCTCCATTTATGGTAAAACTTTTGCAGATTGTTCAAAAAACTTGGATAAAGTTCTTACAAGGTGTGGGGAGGTTGACTTGGTGCTAAATTGGGAGAAATGTCACTTCATGGTGAAACAAGGAATAGTGTTTGGACACGTGATATCCGAGAGGAGGATTTAGGTGGACAAGGCCAAGGTTGAAGCGGTTGAGAAGCTTCCACCACCGACGGATATCAAATCTTTGATGAGTTTCTTAGGCCATGCAAGATTCTATAGGAGATTCATCAAGGATTTCTCAAAGATTACATTGACTAATCTTCTCCAAAAAGATGTGCCATTCAATTTTAATGAGAAGAGCTTGGCAGCATTCCGGATACTAAAGAGAGCTCTCATAATGGCACCTATCATTCAACCGTCCATTTGGAGTCAACCATTTGAGATCATGTGCGACGCTAATGACTATGCCATTGGAGCCGTGTTGGGACAGCGAAAAGAAGGCAAGATACATGCTATATATTATGCTATCAAAACCCTTAATGGATCTCAATTGAGTTATGCAACAACGGAGAAGGAATTCCTTGCGATAGTATTTGCCTTTGAAAAATTCAGATCCTATATTGTGAATTCTAAAGTAATCATCTACACCGATCATGCGACAATCAAGTATCTCTTGTCTAAAAAGGATGCCAAGCCAAGGTTGATTAGGTGGATCCTTCTCTTGCAATAGTTCGACGTGGAGATTCGGGATAAAAAGGGGTCGGAAATGTTGTGGCCGACCATCTATCAAGAATGAATCGTGAGGATGATAAAGTGCCCATCGAAGACAAGATGACAGACGATCATCTATATCGCGCCCTTGACAAAGACACTTTGATGATCAACATTATTCGAGCCATACGAAAGATGCCACTTGATCACTTAGATAAAAATGCTTAAAAAAGGGTGATGGCTGAGAGCCGAAAATACTATTGGGATGCACCTTATCTCTTTAGTCTTGGACCAGACGGAGTCTTGTGAAGGTGTGTACCAAGGGAAGAAAGAGTCGAAATATTAAGGAAGTGTCACTCGGGCGAGTATGGGGGACACTATGGACATTTCAGGACTCAAGAAAAGGTATGGGCTAGTGGGTTCTATTGGCCGAAAATGCATCAAGATTCGAAAAGGTATGTTGCTTCTTGTCTGGAATGTCAAAGAAAGAGGAATATATCACAAAGGA
This sequence comes from Cenchrus americanus, assembly GCA_947561735.1. Lineage (NCBI taxonomy): Eukaryota > Viridiplantae > Streptophyta > Magnoliopsida > Poales > Poaceae > Cenchrus > Cenchrus americanus. The sequence goes on from OX387240.1 coordinate 204,586,006, forward strand.
ACGCTATGCCTTTAAATTATAACTTGCAAATTGATATATTCAACGTATGGGGAATTGACATCATGGGTCCTTTCACAAATTAAAATGGATATGAGCATATATTAGTAATGGTTGATTATGTATCCAAGTAGGTAGAGGCCATCCCTTGTCGAAGAGCTTCAACAGAGGAATCTATATCAATGATCAAGAATGTTGATAAGTGATAGAGGAACAGAGAAGTCTCATCAAGACATGCGGGAAACTTTTAGAATGGCGACTCCCCCCCACCCTCGTAGGCCCCCGGCGATCATCTCCCTGGCGATCTACCGCTGGTGATTGGTGATTGGACTCCCTTCCTGGATCTTTCTCTCATGGAGGTGCCTTCGGATCTGATTGGCAAGTTGGATTTCAACCATGGGAAGCTTTTCCAAGATCAAGTGCTGGTACGTCATCGCAAGTCCGTGCATCACCCTTCCTCCTCTCCGAATGGCTCTTTCTTCCTTTTGGCTGTTTTTCGTCGCTTTACAGTCCGTTTGATGGAGGATTCAGTTGCTTGGATGCTCCAATCATGCCTTGGTGGGATGGCTGCTGGTTTTCATGTTCAATTCCAAAGTGATCGCCATTTTCGTTTCTCGGTGTCCTGCAAGGCAGTGGGCTTTATGATCTACAACCTCAAACGATTCATTGGTGATTGTTTTGATGTCTATTTCTTTCTGTGGAATAATGGGGCTCCTCATTGGGAGAGAGAAAAATTTTTGTGGGAGCATGAACAATTGAAAGAATGGCATTATGTGCAATCTAAGAGGCAAAAGAAGCTTTCTTCTCGGTCTCGTGGTCGCCGAGTTCACTTTGCTCCTGACGTTTCTCGTGATCCTCCATTGCATCGACCTGATCCTGTGAAATCGTTTGTGGTTGGTTCACTTGTGGTTCCCACTACAGTTAGTTTTTCGACTGTCTTTGGAAGAATTTCAGCCGATCTCCTTCAATCAGATCCGGCATCCAGGGCGTGTTCTTCGGGCGTTGATACCCCTGATCAAATTTCAAATTCAAAGGCCAAATCTGAATCGTGTGGCAAATGTCTCGCAGTGGGCCATCGGGCTGTTTCCTGTCAAAGCCCGTGGAGATGTCGGGCTTGTTTTGGGTATGGGCACAAACAGCGTTGGTATTTTACTCGGGCTAAACCTAAAGTCTTTTGGGCCCCCAAAGGAAAGTGTCCGGCTCAGCCCGTGGAAGATGAAAGGTCACGCTATGTTTCCTCCCCTGCCTCCCACGACTCCCGAGGAAATAGCAATCCCGAAAGTTTCCAATCTTCCCCAAGCTACAGTGCTGATCGCTACTCCTCGTCGCCGCCTTCTGCTTCCCCCCCACCGCCGCCACCACCTCCTCCGCCCCTCCTGAGCCTGACGACATGGCCAACTTCCCGTGCAACCAAATGCTCTTTCTCCCAGCCGGGCTTCATGTGGAGCATGGATGGCATCGCCCTGCCCGAGCTCGTGTCGCCTTGGGGGGTGAGCCGCCTCGTCGACATGAACAGTACGCCATCATCTCCTTGGAGCCGGAACCGCAGCAAGGTCAAGTGCTTGGTATCCTTCAGCAAGTCAGTGAGTTCTTGGAGCACAACTTTCACGTTGATGTGGTTTCATCGTTCCCATCTCCACTGGGTTTGGGGCTTTTTCGGTTTGCCAATCCTGTCCAGCGTGAAAAATTGCTGGCCGCTTCCCCAATTAATTTTGGTCAGTGGGTCATGTCGGTGCATAAGCATGATGAGGCTCCACGCAACTTCAGAACCTGCAACTATATCAGAGAATCATGGATCATGTTTTTGGCTTTTCCGCTGGATTATCAGACTCAAGACTTCATCCAGGTAGCTGTTGCCCCTTTTGGCAGATTGATTAGATGGTTTGAGGGACCTAACAAGTCAAGAGTGATTGCGCGCTGCTTAATTCTGTCCCCTGATCGTGTCCCTTGTAGCTTGGTGGTTTCTCAAGGCACCATGCTTGGCGGTGCAGGGAGATCCTGGACGGTACCTGCCTTTATTCTGAATGGCAACTTTCCAGATGGTTTTCCTCAAGATGAGGACCCGTGCCAGTGGATGGTAACCCGCACCCAGTTAATGGGGCTGTTCAGCCTGGCAATATTGCTGGGGCACAGGGGTGGCAGCATGATCTCAATGGAGCTGGTCACCATGTCCATGCAGATTTTGGCTTAAATGACCAACAGATATGGCCGACGTCCAACAAGAGCCGCAGGCTCAACTCCGACCCCCATCATCGGTTGGCCGGATGGGATGCTTGGCCCGATGTTGAGCAACGGCGGGAGAATGAGTGGCGAGGATGAAGTCGATCGAGTTATGGAAGAACTCCGTTCAACAAAGAAGATTCGGTCACTTTTGATCAATCGGGGTCTACACCGAGTATCCGAGGGCTCATGGCCCTGACATTGTGCTGAATGTAGAAGATGTCCTAACTGGGAAGTTCAAGGCAGGTTCCTCTTCCTCCACTTCATCTGATGCATCTTCTCCAGTTGACTCTGAGGTGCAGAGCATGCTACACCCTACATTGCAGTCAGTTGAGATGACAGCCTTTCAGAAGCTGCTGATTCCCAGTATTCCCCCAGTGCTGCATTCCCCAGTAACTGTCAATACTTCACTCATACAAACACTCATCTCTGGTTCTACTTCGGTCCAGCACACTACGGATGATTCACTTGCAATTGTTCCTGTGAAGCCTCCTAGTTTGCATTCTGTTCTTCTGCATCTTTGGGCCTTTTGGCACAGCGACATTCAGGCAAACCCAAGCAGCAGTAGCACAGATATGGAGGTGGAAGTCCCTGCTGAACAATCTCTTGAACCTCTGCTGGATGCACCCCTTCAGGATGGGGCCTCATATGTTTCTCAGGGAACTAGGAGGGCTTTGTCTCTGCCCAAGACAGTCTCTAAAAGAAACAGCAGGAAGCCTCTTGTAACACAAGGGTGTAGGAGAAGCAGTAGGCTCAATATCTTTGAAGGGTTTAAGCATTCTCAGCTGCTTGACAAGACTCCCAGGAAGAAGAGGAAGGTCCTGGACAGTGCTGCACTTCACCTTTTGGACAATCCTCCTAGGCCTTCTGAAATTGTTCCTGCCCCTGTCCCAATTGAGACTCTTCAGCAATGGGGGCTGCTCTGCAATGTGTCTCCTAGTGAGCTCACAGCTGATGAACTTATGACAAGGAAGACAAATGATGGACAGGATGTTGTGCCTTAATTTCTTATTGTCCAAGTGTTATTTTGTTTCTTTCTGGCTTCTCTGTTTAGCCTGGACTATCTCCCTTTTGGTGGACTTTAGTAGTTTTAGCTACTATGTCTTTACTCTATGGTGCTTGTGGGCCTTTCAGACTCTACTGTGCTTGTCTGTTGGACCTATGCCTTTTTCCTGCTGTGCCTCTGTTGTCTGGATATGGGTTTTCTACTGGCATCCTTTACATATTCTCTCATGGCTGTGTTTGGATTATGCTCTGGTAGTATTAAGCCCCTCTTTTATCTTTTATTACCTCGGTTACAAATGAACAATAGAAATTGGAATATTTTGTGTTGGAACATACGGGGTCTTAATGCCACTGACAAGCATGATGCTGTTAGAAATAAAATCGAAGAGAGCGGTTCCTCTATTATCTGTTTACAAGAAACAAAACTGCAAAGTGTTGATATGCATATTATAAGGAAATTTGCCCCGAGACGCTATGATAAGTTTGATTTGTTCCCTCCCCGGGTGCCTCTGGTGGAATCCTTGTGATATGGAATAGTGCTCATTTTCTCGGGATGACTTTAGATAAGCAGCCTTTTGGTCTTACAATTTCCTTCACCTCCCAATTCAACTCAGCGATGTGGAAACTCACCACGGTTTACGGCCCATGCCATGACCCTGAGAGATCTGCTTTTGTTCACTGGATGCGCTCTCATGTTATTGAAGACGAGGAGAACTGGTTATTTCTTGGCGACTTTAATTTTTACAGATCCCTAGAGGATAGAAACAAGCCTGGAGGAAATCTATCGGATACTCAAATTTTTAATGACCTTTTGGGTCACCTGGGTTTGCTGGAGCTGCCTTTAAAAGGAAGAGCCTTTACCTGGTCCAATATGCAACAGGACCCGCTTCTAGAACAATTGGATTGGTTCTTCACCTCTGCGAATTGGACAGTTCAATATCCGAATACACTTGTGCTTCCTTTGGCCAAAACTACTTCAGATCATATTCCTTGCAAGATTACTATTGGAAAATTAAAGGATACAAGATTTAAATTGAAGAACTGGAGTAAAAGTTTGTCCCATCTTTCCTCATTGATCAAGAACTGTAACAAGGTTATTTTTTTCCTAGACTCTCTTGAGGATTGCAGACAACTTCTGTTGACAGAATGGAATCTGAGATTTACTATTAAAAGACAGTTGCAAATGTTTTTGAGATATAAAAACTTATACTGGAGGAAGAGATTCACTGTCAACAGAATACGGTTTGGGGATGAATGTACTAAGTTCTTTCATGCTATGCCTACAGTCTCCCATAGGAAAAATTCCATCACCTACCTAAGAGATGACACTGGTAATCAAGTACATGATCATGAAGGGAAAGCTGCTCTTCTTCTACAGGAATACAAGAATAGAATGGGAATTTCTTTACAGCCGAATATGCTCTTTGATTTGTCTCAACTAGTCTCCATTACTCAAGATCTGGACAGTCTAGTGGCACCTTTTCTGCCACAGGAGATTGATAATATCATCAAAATTGTTCCCATTGACAAAGCTCCAGGGCCAGATGGTTTCAATGGTTTATTCCTAAAGAAGTGTTGGGGGATCATCAAAAAGGACTTTTACATTCTCTGCCAGGATTTCTTTGACTGCAATATTAATTTAGACTGCTTGAATGAATCCTTCATTACCCTTGTGCCAAAGAAGAATAACCCTGAAACTGTAAATGACTTTCGGCCTATTTCCCTCCTTAACAGTAGTATCAAATTGCTCACTAAGATTCTTGCAGAGAGGCTACGAGTCGTAATCTTAAATTTGCTCCATGCTAATCAATATGGTTTCATAAAATCAAGATCCATTCAGGACTGCATTGCTTGGTGCTTTGGATATATTCATCAGTGTCAACAAAGCAAGAGGGAGATTGTCATTCTAAAGCTTGATTTTGCAAAAGCTTTTGATACTGTTGAACACAATGCCATTCTTAGCATGATGGAGGCTTTAGGTTTTCCTGCAAAATGGTTGTCATGGATTAGAGCTATTCTCTCTTCTGGCACTTCTTCAATTCTGCTGAATGGTACCCCGGGAAGGAAATTTAAATGTAAAAGGGGAGTTAGATAGGGAGACCCTCTCTCCCCCCTGTTATTTGTTCTGGCTGCTGAGTTACTTCAGTATGTTATCAATGATGCACTACGAAACAATCACTTGTCTTTGCCAATCCCTCATGTCGCCAATGACTTCCCAGTTGTGCAATATGCAGATGATACTATCTTGATCCTACCAGCTGATAGAGCACAACTACTTCATCTTAAGGGCCTCCTACAAACTTTTGCTGATTCCACAGGCTTGAGAGTCAATTTCCACAAGTCTTCTATGGTCCCCCTGAATGTGTCTGAAACTAAGATACAAGACCTAGCTACAGCTTTTGGTTGTCAAATTGCCAGCATGCCTTTTACCTATTTGGGCCTCCCAATGGGTACAACCAAACCTCGAATTGAAGATCTCACTCCACTAATGGATAGAGTTGAGAGGAGACTGAATGCTTGTTCGATATTCCTTTCATACACTGGTAGGCTTGAGATGATCAACACAGTCCTTACTTCAACGGTGACCTATGCCATGTGCTCCATCAAGCTGCCTGTGGGAGTGATTGACAATATAGATAGAATGAGAAAGCAATGTTTGTGGAGAGGTAATCATCCAGACAAGAATGGGGGTAACTTGGCTGCTTGGTCTATGTTTCAGAGGCCAAAATCCAAGGGAGGACTGGGTATCGTTAATCTGAGATTACAAAATGAGGCTTTGCTTCTCAAGCAACTCAACAAATTTTATAATCATATGGATATCCCTTGGGTTCATTTAATCTGGAATAAATATTATCTTGGGAAAGTTCCTCATGCTTACTCGGAGATTGGTTCCTTTTGGTGGAAAGATGTCTTGCGCCTAAATATCCTCTTCAGAGGGATTGCCTATTGTGTTTTGGGAAATGGTACTACAGTTACTTTTTGGGAAGATCTGTGGTGTGGTGAAGTCTTGGCTCATAAGTTTCCAAGACTTTTTTCTTTTGCCAAGAATACTGCCATCTCTGTCCAAGATTTTGCGCAAGCTGATGATCTAGACACACTGTTTGCCTTGCCTCTATCGATTGAAGCTCATGAGGAATTGCTACAGCTTGATGTGCTGTTGCTTTCTGTAGAACTAAATCCAGTTGAACATGATTCTTGGTCTTTCTCTTGGGGAAACCAAAAATACACTTCTAGAAGGTATTATCGAATGGTGTTTGAGAACTTTCAGTCTTCTCGGATCTTCACGCTCATCTGGCACTCCAAGTGTATAAACAGGATCAAATTCTTCATATGGTTAGTCCTAGTGGATCGCTTGAATACAAGGACTATGCTTTTACGGAGGAACTATAATGTGCAACCAAATGCTTGCTGCGTCTTATGTACTGCTAATGAGGAGGAAGACATTGATCATCTTTTCTTTTCCTGTGTGTTTGCTCTCGGTTGTTGGGCAAAACTTGGTATCAGCTGGAACATGAACCTACCGATTGATGAAAGGGTTCTTCAAGCTTTTCGGATGTCTACCCTAGAGTTCTTCATGGAGGCCTTCGTCATAGCAACTTGGGAGATCTGGAATCTCAGAAATGCTGTCATCTTTGATAATGGTTTAGCCTCTGTTAGCACTTGGGTTAGGAAGTTTAAAGCTCAGGGTTTTCTTCACGTCGTGAGAGTGAAGAGTGATAGGCAGGCTTCTTTTATTTCGTTTTTGGAGAGTATCTCTTAATGTAATGGTAGCCTCCCTCCTCCCTCCTTTCCTCTTGTTCCTGCTTGTACATATACTCCTTTGATTTATTTAAGCTTTTATCTAAGCTGTGGGGAACTCCCCCACAGTATTTTTCCTCAAAAAAAAGTGATAGAGGAACACACTTAACGGGAAATAGTTTTAGAAAGTGCTTGTCCAAGTTGGGAATCGAGCAGAGAGTGGCCACGGCTTACCACCCACAAACCAATGGTCAAGAAGAAACTTCAAATAGGCAACTCAAGAGTATTCTTAACAAGATCGTTGAAAAGGGAGGTAAAGATTGGTCGAAAAAGTTGGACGGCGCATTATGGGCATATCGGACGGCACACAAGACACCAGTAGGTATGACACCATATCAATTTGTCTATGGTAAATCTTGTCATTTGCCTTTGGAATTAGAGCACAAAGCATATTGGGCGATCAAGGAGATGAATCTTAATGTGGATGCCGTGAGAATAAAATGGAGAATTCAAATAAGTGAATTAGAAGAGATGAGGCTTAAAGCTTATGAGAGTGCAACCATCTACAATGAAAGGATGAAGTGATGGTATGATAAAAGACTTCAAGAAAAGGAATTCAAAGAAGGCGACAAGGTCCTCCTCTTTAACTCAAAGTTCAAGATATTCGGGAAAGGCAAATTGAAAAGCAAATGGGATGGATCGTATGTCATCCACTTGGTCTCTCCAAGTGGAGCGGTAACGATTATGGATATAAAAGGAGACCCATATGTGGTTAATGGACAACGACTGAAGGTTTTTTCTTGAGCCCCATGTCGTGCCCATCGACTACATTGACATATACACCATGGAAGACAAGCCCGAGCGTCAAGCCGAAGACGTAAAACAAGGTAACTTTGTTGTCAATAAATTTTAATTTTCTTTTCTTATTTTTATCGAGTGCTTTTTGTGATTTTTAGCTGGACCTTTTCACCACATAGGCTAGTATGCACGGCGAAACATAGAGGCCTGCAGAAGATGGGCCACGGGGGTCCAAAACCATGAGATAGGCCGGCCGGCCCATGCCGACCGACCCTGCATCTCCCTGCGTTGGTTCCTGCCAGGTTTTCTCTGGCATAAGACTCGGTTTATTTCCTATCTTTGCTGACCCTTTTAGCAACTACAAAATTAGGAAAGGCTGAGTTTTCCTGAAGGAGTGGTGCTCTTCTTGTGGGAAGTTTCATTAGGTATAGTAGCTATCATCCCTCTTGTACCTCTTGTAAAATTACGACGAGGACGTTGTAAGATCTAGGCGTGGGGGGGAGCTAGCTGTTTTAAAATTTTAGCTCAAGTGATGAAAGGTTGAATCTTAAAGTGAAGTCAAGTTTGAGTCTTGTTTTTAAAATTTTTAGCTTGAGATGAGTCTTAATTAGCGTTGAGTCAAGAAAAAAAGAAATAAATAGTCTTTTACATTTTTGTCATGCAAGTCTTTTGTTTCTTTTACTTGTTATGTCTTTCTTTTGTCATTATTATTTGAGCATGAGCATTGTAAATAATTGTTTAATGTTGTGCTTAGTGGAAGTTTACCTTTGAAAGTATCCATGCTCAACTTTGATCTAGGACCTTACTCTGGCTATGCTTTGAGTAATACTAATATTGGAGGTGTTTATTTTTCTGAAAATTATGAAAAACTCCTTGCAATGAAGGTTAGAGATTTCTTTCTCCAGGTTGAGAGGTAAGTCTATCCTATACAAGGCCTAAACTATATATATGATTTCTTGCAATGAAGTGTTGTTTAGTATGATGAATTCAGTTAGGACTTTACTCTCTTGGGAGGTCTAATTTCGAGCAATGATCATGTCCTTGATGTTATGTCTTTTATTGCTAGCCTCGTCATATATTCGGTAATGGGAATTTCACATTGAAAGGCCCATACATCGCCGGATTCCATACCCAAAACCATAAACATCTTTTTATCATCTTATAACTTCAGCACAACCCATGTCCGAAGATTCATTCAATTTTTAGGTAAGGTTTTATTTAAAATTTAGATTGGTATGCATAGCAAAAGGATGGGCGAAAGGATTTAGAATAGAACATAAAGATGTGGAGGAAAGAAAAAAATATATATGTATATGTTTGTGCACACATAAGAAAAAAAGAGAAAGAGAGAGAAAAGAAAGAAAAAGAAAGGAAAGAAAAAGAAAAGTGAAAAATCCAAGGCAATGCAAGAAGGATATAATGAGGGATGATAAGTCAAGTGAAGGTCAAGAGAAGTGCAAGGAAGGATGTGATGATGTTGAGAACGAATCTTCAATGTTCCATACCATGTGCAATCCGACATCGAGGACATCATTAGTGCCTTGAAGTCATTATTCTTTTTCCCTTTGCACATGTCCACCATTCTAATCCCATCCTTGACACCCTTACATATGGTTTAACTCTCTTGATCATTGGCTTGGAAGGTGAACAACCACTAGAGGATTTTCTTAGCTTGATAATACTATGGTTTAACTCTCATGATCATTGTCTTGATAATACTATGGTAAATTTCTAAACACCCATGTTTACATTATGATCTTTGTTTCATGTCTCATATATTAAAGATGAATGATTGACTAACTTGCATGGAAGGGTTTGACGAAGAATGTTTCAACTCCTTGGATGAACAACTTGTGAGCAACTTGCTCGAGGACGAGCAAGATCTAAGCATGGGGGATATTGGCGGTCGATTTCCATCAACCAAGAACACTTGTTATGTTATGGTTTGAACTTCATTTTGGAACTAACCTGCCACTAGGCATACTAATGATATAACAAGTTCACCGTTAGATGTGCATTTTGGAGTATAGTGTTTTTTCTTGAATTCACATATTAAATGAGGAAAGATGCATCTAGTTCGGAGAATGTTTTGCAAGTCAATCAAGGAGCTCCGACCACGTGCCAACTAGCCTCCAAAGGTGGCAAGGACCAATGTCCTTGAATGGAGAACTCTCGAGGACTGAGATGAAAATGCTGGAAGTTCATGCATAAAAATCCCTCGACTTGATCGCGGAGATAACGACGTCCAAAGCCCACAATTGAAGGAGCCAATGATCCAAACTGCAAGAGATGGACCGTGGAGAAAGTTGGGCCGAAACTGAGCCCAGAAGAGCCCAGGCTGGCTGGCCCGTTTGGACCGGCCCAGCCCCTTCTGGCGGTGGTTTGGGTGCCCCTTTCTTCGGTGTTAAGTGGATGCAACCCTAATCACGTGTAAAAGGGCCATTCCCTAGAAACGCCATCTAGTCCCTCAGAGCTGCCAAGGAAGAGAAGATCGATTACGAGGGAGACCCTTGGGAGAGGACACTCAGGAGAGATCATTTCCAAGCCCAAGGGAGGTCACCACGAGGAAGGAGGACGCCAAGAGCTTGCCACGACGCAACCAGAGTTGAAGGACAACGAAGATCCATCTTCATTGGAGGCATCCACCATCTCAACGGTGCCATGCCTAGCATCATGATGGGTTAAACCTTTTGTTTGTCCATGGAGTTGTAACGGAACGTGAAGTGTAGTCACCTATATATCTTGTTTGGATCATATGTCTATCATACCTTTTGTTGATGATGCTTAATGTTTAATGTTAGCTACCGTGCTTTCGGGGTTGCTCCCGTAGATCGCATCAACACAACGTGTTCATTACGATTAGTATCGATTACCTTCGCATAGTGACATGTACGAGGGAAGGGAAAAGTCTACTCCTTGATCACACACCTAGATAGATTAGATCGGGGGTTTATCATGTTTTGGGTAATTACATCTTCAAGTGCCTAGACTCCATGGGCATACGTTCTTCATACTTGTGCACCTTTGATCTCTCTTTAACGTAATCTAGGGTTAGTTTGTATTTACTTTATAGATTAATCTTTCTATCGTAAGTCTTTAATCAACTAGATTAGTAATACCCTTGCTCCTTGGGTTGACAAGAACCTTGGGATCTCCCGTAGGTGAAGAAGGGCATAGGAGATCCGTACGCTTGCGAATCGAAATTTCATACGAGTTTTACCTATCAACAGTGTGTCCTCCATTTGAAGTCCTTGGATTGTGTCGTCGCACACTGGTCAGACCGGTGCTCCTCACCGGTCAGATCCGTACCCATCGGTCAGACCTGTCAGACCCACCGGTTAGACCAGTCTGGAGCTGCTGCACCTCCGTCTTCGGTTCTTCGGTCTTGGCTTTGTGAATCAACCAAGGAACCCAGTGGTTTTCTGGTGAACCACCGGAACCCCAAGAACTCGGTGTAGCCTTTGCCAATCACCACTCATGACTCAGCTCCCACGTAGTCCCGGATCGACCTTGGTTTTGAGGCTCAACCAAGTAACCGTCCATGACTTCATCTTGCCATTCTTGCCACCATGCGACACACACTTGACCCTGCTGGCCACCGGCTCCCTCGAACCAAGCCTACTTGTCTTCTCCACACCTGGAGGCCTCACCAACAATAACCTTTCGCGCTTGTTCTTCACCTGCACAAACACCATTCAAGCCGCAACCTGCATCAGCAATACTTAGCCAAGAATCAGTCCTCACAATGTTGTCAACCACTCATCACACCAGGAAGTGACCATCCACCGGTCCTCGAACCACACATGGTCCTCAATCTCCCCCTTGATGAGTGCATTAACAACACACACATATAGTAACCTGAGAGAAAAGGAAAAGAAAAGAAATGAATAAAAGAAACTTTAGCAAGCGATCGAAAGCCGAAGAAAGGAAAAGAGAAAGATCACATGAAGCAGGCAAGTCTCGGACCCCTTAGGCAAGGGAAACGACTCGACACATCCGAGACAAAACAATGCTTAAGCAAAGAGCACAAACCACAAATCCAAAACACGAAAACCATAATGAGCTCCCCCTGCAGACATGCAAGCTCCCCTTGAACCAATGCAACTTCCCCTGGATTAATTCATGCAAACCACCTCGCAATCAGAGCAGCTGCTTTAGCTTTGCTCTGACCGGTCAGACCCGTCCACCTAACTGGTCATACTGGTGGACAAGAACGCCCAACACTTGGGAATTACACCGGTTAGACCGGTGTACCTCACCAGTTAGGCCGATGCCACCTGGGAAACTGCCCGAGCTCAAAAATAGCTCGAAACCACTTGGAAACCTTCTAAATGCATGCAGCAAACCAAATCATGCTCAAACTTCTCCCACTTGTTGACAATGCACGAATCAAGCCAAAAATGCAAAAAATACAAAATTGAACAAAGGATGCTACACATGTCCAAATGAGCAAGTTAGATACTCTATAGCTTCGTAATGACATCAACTACATGATTACCAAGTTTCATAACCATTGGACGGAGCTAAGATAGAATTGAGCAACTTTGCGAAAATTTACCCAAAATGGAAAAGACACACAAATTTCATGATAGGACAACCATTCTAATCATAAGACCATCATAAACACCCACAAGCACCTCATGTCATGTCAAAGCCACCGAGCCATCTGCCTACTTCTATATATGAGACTTCTCATTGGTAGGCATCATGCTATTGGCTCATTTTATCTATAAATATTTCCCCTCACATTTACTGGAAAAAGACTAAAATATAATTAGATCACCTTATTAGGGTTTATATTTACAATTTCCACGAGTTTTGGTGAATCTATGAATTTACATAGACTATTCAGAAAATATGCAAAGAAACCATTCTAGAAGACTCTAGAAGGCTCCGGAACTCAACGTGACTTAGCACCTAAGAAAGAAGCATTTGAAGGATCAATGACCCACCTGGCCGAAGTGGACCCCGAGGGGGCCCACCCCAGCCCGATCGGCCTGGTGGTGGGGCCGGTCGCCCCCTGGCACCAAATGGGCCCAGCTTCCGGAATGTTTTCCACTGCATATGAGGATCAATCTAAACCACAAGTTAGGTCGGTTTGATCGTACGGTGCACGTCATCTCCTCCAGGCTATATAAGCAGACCCCCTAATCCTAGGGCAGACAACAATTCATTCTATCAGATCCTCCATGCCTATCTGAGATTAGAGCTCTAGATTAGAATTAGAGTTGGAGAGTTAGTATCAAGTTGAGAGATTAGAGCCACGATCTATTTAGATCTAGCTAATCTTGTTCGAGAGGATTAGAGAGCGGTAGAGGCGAAGCTGAAGGAAGGCCCGGACTTGTCGGTGTCTCCTCTTCATCTTCTACCTCTGGGATCAACTCCATTGAAGCCTGATCCTGATACCTTGTGGAAAGATCAACTTCTTATTCAAGTGAGTAACATTGTTTTTATTGTTCTTATGGTTCATAACACTTTGAGTACTTTAATTCATGTCGCTCTTGAGTTAAAGTTGCATGTTTAGTGCAAGCGTGGTGCTTAGACTAGCTAGCTTATGAATGCCTTCTATATTCTGGATCATGTGGTACAAGCAGGAAGTGACCTTGTTCCCGTCTGTCCTTTGCAGTCCTCCTCCCATCTATAGAAACCGTAGGACTCCCCCCAAATAGATTATCGGGAGGTTCCCTTTTCTAAGTGTGCCTTCAGACAATCACCCCATAAGAACAATATAGACATAGCTTGTGAGAATAAGAACCAGACATCCTTAAGTTTTCCATATCTCTCTTTCTGTCAAGTCCTTGATAGCTACTCAGTGATTAGTTATATACCTCAGATACTCTCTTTACCGTTCTCCTTGTCGATTCGACATTTAAAACCCTCTCCTGCGTGGAATGCTCACCGGTATTTGTGCGCTTGCGGATTATCCATCATAATATTTATGTAGGCTTAACAAATACCAACAAGCATTTCTGGCGCCGTTGCCAGGGAGAACGATTAAGAGAAAACTCTTCGAGTATAACTAATCTTGTATCTTTCTTTTTTCTTTTTAGTTTTAGATTACCTACTATCCTTAGGGACACTACCGTAATTAAAGACTTTTCGGCACCCTTAGAGCTCAGCCTTAGGTCTATGCCATCAACGAAACCAATCCTATCTGATGCCTATGAGCTTCGCCCATGGTTAATAGAGATGGTCCAAACCATCACTTTCTTAGGAATAGAAGACGAAGACCCTTATCATCATCTCCAACAGTTTGAGCAAACTGGTGACTGCCTAAACATTGAGGGTAAGTCAGACGAGACTATCCGTTGGAAGCTTTTTCCATTCACTCTGAAAGGAAAAGCTCGCCAATGGTACGACCGGACCAAAAAGAAGATGAAAGGCGATTGGGGAACTCTCTTTGTAGATTTTTGCATGGATTTTTATCCCTTATCTAAAGTAGTCGACCTCAGAATCAAGATCATATCCTTCAAATAGGGGGATAATGAGTCTATGAGTTCAACCTTGGAATGTTTTGAACTCCTTTGGAAATTCGTACCAGATCTAAGCCTTCAAGACCATATTCTCCTTCAACATTTCTATATTGGTCTTACTAAGGAATCTAGAGCCTATTTGAATGTCACCTCTCATGGATCATTCATACACCTTACATCTAGAGCTTTAATCTCATGTAGTCCATTTGGAATCACCTTCTATACCAATTCAATGTACAATCAATGGAACCCCCTTTGATGCCCTTTATAATCCAGTTGTGGGAATCAATATAATGGCCTTATCCTTTTTCCATCAGTTTATCAAAAACAAGACATTATCTCCCACAACGAAGTTATTAAAGTGCTCCTCATGACAAATTATTCAAAGTTCGGGAATTCTCTATGTCTTACCTGTTTCAGCTTACAACATGTCAATTCACCTGAGCTTTGACATTTTTGATATTAAGGTGTTTGATCTTTTAATAGGTTATCCTTTAGAAAAAACTTTTTAAAGGACACACAGGGAAACTTGATGTTTGCCTAGGCAAAACCATTAAAGTTCCCTTACACTTCTCACATTCAATCCATACTAAGACCGAACCCAGTCCTAAACCTGACCCAATGGAACAGGTGAATGAAGCATCTCTAGAACATTTCGTAGAATCCAATTAAGAAGATGTCACCGAATTCTTCATCGAGGAGGAAGAAGAAAATCCTACAGAATCTGAGCCCCTTGATGAAACCGAGGAACCCTCGAGACCTCCCATTGAGCTTAAACTTCTACCACCTGGTCTTAGATATACCTTTTTGCATAATGATTCTGAGTCACTTGTGATCATTAATGACCAACTCTCTCAGGAAGAGACTCATAGGCTGACAACCATCTTAGAACAACATCGCTCAGCCTTTGGCTACTCACTCCAAGACCTTAAGGGCATCAGTCCTGCCCTGTGCACTCATCTCATTCCTACAAACCCTGATGTTCTACCATCTAGAGAGCCACAATGAAGACTCAATAATGCGATGAGAGAGGTAGTGAAGAAAGAAGTTCTGAAACTCTTACACACTTGGATTATATATCATGTGCCACATAGTGAGTGGGTGAGCCCCGTGCAAGTTGTGCCTAAAAAAGGAGGCATGACAGTTGTGAAAAATGAGAGGAATAAATTAATTCCTCGTAGAACCATCACTGGTTGGCGTATGTGCATAGATTATAGAAAACTCAACAAAGCCACAAGGAAATATCACTTTCCAGTGCCCTTCATTGATGAAATGTTAGACCGGTTGGCAAATCACTCTTTCTTTTGCTTTCTTGATGGATATTCTGGATATCACCAAATCCCAATCCATCCCAGTGACCAGAGCAAAACCACTTTTACATGTCCTTATGGAACTTATGTTTATCGTAGAATGTCTTTTGGGCTATGTAATGCTTGTCGGTGCGGAAAGTAGCCCCGACACTAACTAGTACGAGCGCTGAGATCTATCTCTTGATGGCTGGTGCTAAGAAACTAAGTGACACGAGCTTTATCCTGGTTCCGGCCGGGGCCGTACGTCCAGCAGGGGTGTACTTGAGGCACTGTATTGCGCTGCACTATGGTGCTTGCAGAGGGGAGCTACAAGCGAGGCGGGAGAGGAGGCAGTTCCTCCAGGTCCCTGAGGTTTGATTCAGGCTCGATGACAATATTGTGGTGAAGGGAGAAAGCTTGCAAGTGTGTGCTCATCGTCGTCCCCGCGGCTGGGGGACTGCCCCCTCCCTTCATAGGCCAAGGGGATGCAGTTTACAATTGTGCCGCATAGTTTTAGCTACTTGTAGCGGTATGGTGTACAGTGCCATGGAGTAGACGGCTGTCCTGGAGAATCTTGCTTCTGGTGGGGCGTGGCGGAGGACCCTGTGCTCATCTAGGAGCGGCTTCGAGGGTAGCGGCGTGGAAGCTTCCCCTTTAGTCGTTGCGCATGCATCAGCTCGAGGGTCGGGCTGACGGAGGGCTGGAGGTCGCACAGTGGCGTACGTGGCGATGTCTTGTCATCCTGGGCTCCCACAGTGCCGGGGATGGTGTTGTAGTGCTCGCGATGGTGGTGTAGCAGCGCGGATGGCCGCACAGGGCCGATGGCGATGGAGGAGACGCACCTCACTGGTCCGACGTCATGACGTCGTCCCGTGCGGGCGCAAGATAGGCGTCTGTCTCTTTTTCAAGGGTTCCACCGTCCTCTTTCGAGCGTGCGGCGTGCGGGCCGTACGAGAGTAGGCGGCACAGTGTCACGGAGCTGACACTGGCCTTAGTGCACAGTGTCGTACAGTGGCAGGGATGGCCTCACAAGGAGGGTTGGCGAAACAGTGCCGGGATATGATTCCCAGGTGGTGTCAGAGGGACGGCATGGTGGGGATTCATTTTTTACTCGGGCGCTTGTGTTGTGTCAGAACATTAAATTCTTTGGTCGGGGGAGTGGTTGCAGGAGCGGCGGACCCGCAAGAGCCCTGAAGCGAGGCGTAGTCTCACCCGAGGGGGTGTCCAGCCGTCGAGCGAGGCGGAGTATCACCCGAGGGGGCGTCCAGCCCTCAAGCGAGGTGGAGTCTCGGCGGTACAGCATTGTGCCCCTCGAGCGAAGCGAAGTTTTGCCTGAGGGGTGCCAGGGCCGACCGTTTTGGTGGGCCGCTGAGGATGCCGGGGCTGTGGGCTCCTGTTACCGGGCCGTTATTGTTTTGGGTGTGATTTATGATTTGTGAGATCATTTGTGTTTTGTTATTTATGAAAGAAAATGGGTTTTCCCCAGTTATATAGGGGACCCCCATGGCTGTCCCCGGTAGTAGCCCTTGAGCCTTTGCGGTGGTATCCGTTGGGAACACGCAGAGGCTGATGCTTGCTGATGGGACATTCTTCCCTCCTGGTTGTTCCACTGTTCCGTGGGGGCACGCTAGCGCACCTGTTGACGCAAAATCCGCACCTTGCGCCAAGCACACAGCAAGCCGAACAAGCTAGATTCACACACGAGCAGATTCCAAAGCGTGCGAGTCAATTTTCCCTGAAAATTAACAAAAGACAAAGTAGTTAAATACCAAAGCTTGGAACTTGCCGAGTGGTACCAGACAGTTCCATATTTACGGCTAGAAAGCATGTAAGATGACATATAGCTATGAGAAGCTATGTGCCAGCAGATTAGAAACCATTCGGGAGCTTTAAAGCGTAAAATAGAACATAGCCGAACGGATGACGCAAGCATGACGATAGATCGGTCTTTATTTAAATAACATTGCTCGTGCACAAAAACCATGACCGATCCTCGAGAATAAATAACAATAAACAATAAATGAAGTAAAGCATGATTACAAACATGTAATGAACAAGCATGCATAAGCCCAAAGCACTAGTCTACCGCATGTCTAGGTACTTCAAAACCCGTCAAGCATGAGACCAAAAAAGTTTATCCACCGCATGATACAACTTGTTTGAAATCACACCACCAACCACAAATAGATCTATCCACCACATGATACAATCTAAATATGGAAAGCTAAAAGCACACGTTGTTTAAAACATAACTTATAAACACGTTTTACTCATGAAAGCATGACCGAATACGGCTGGACAGCCGAATCAGGGTCCGTGGAGAAGGAACAAACATTGCCAAAGATGATAAACCTATCAGATTGAATTAAAAGTCTAATCCACTGGATGATTAGCTCTAAGACAACCAAAAAACCTGTATCTACAGCATGATACCCGGTTCTGTCAAGATTTACGCAAGATTAACAAGCTTGAACCCGCAACACATTACAACCTAGATTGGTTCGGTTTCGCCTATTTGGGAAACACGTGATCCAAAGCTCGAATCTTCAATGGAGGGTCAAAATCAAGCTACTCAGGTAAATTTCATCCCCGTAAGTTTCATTCGGCATTACCCTTTTCGATTTTTACTTCAGATTTCTCCCTCCGACTTTTCTTGATAGGAGATTTCCACCGAGCTTTTGATTCATACTGAGACCAACTCGACATCTTATTTCCTCGGTCCTGTGGGAACTTCTGATCCCCGCGAGTTCATTGCAGCCGAATCCCGAAGAATCCCTTTCAAAGCGGCTTTATCAGGGCCTCCCCTGTGGCAAGATGCTTTCAAGAATTGGCCTTCGCCCCCAATTGCAGGCTTTAGAAATTGGTATAAGAGAATAATTGCAAATAATAGCGCCAAGACCAGCAATTGGGACAGCCTCCGCATCGCTCAATGCTTGGAGTTATCCTTGGCCGAGACCCCAAAGAATGAAAATCTTTTGATAGCAGCTTGCCACTTTTGGTCAAATGGCATCAACGCCTTCCTCTTTGGTCATGGCCCAATGTCCCCAACTCTGGCCGATGTGTACATGATCACCGGCCTTGACATTTCAGGATCCGTGTACCCCTGGGAATTCAAAGGCTCCACAAGGCAGACAGGAGTGAAGTCAGGAAGCTGATACAAATCATATATCCAGAATCACATGAAAGATGGCCCTATTAGTGAAGTCGAATATAGGGCATTCTTGAACATGTGGCTGTGCAGATTCATTTTTTGTGGCAAAGCCAATGAGCCAACTTTGAATCATATTGCAATGGCTACACGCTTGGCTGCTGGTAATCGCATTCCTCTTAGAAAATACCTTCTGGGGAGTGCGTATCATATGCTCCATCAGACTATCTCTCAAATGCACACTGGCCAGAAGATACTATGTGTCAACGGCCATTGGTGGTTTGTGCAGATGTGGCTGCAACTGTACATGCACCAGATTGTCAACATTGACCTCAACAACCGGCTTTTCCCTTCATCCAGCTACAAAGAAGGGGAAGCTCAAATCACCAGAGGATGCCAAACCCATGGGGAAGCTGCTTCAACCGTTTCCATTGATCAAAATGTCAGTCAGCTTTTCGAGCTCTTCTTCAAAGGCTTCCCTGATCCTCTTTGGCTCCCTTACCTGAACAATGACAATTTAACTCTCCCCTGTGAATTCCCCTTTGAAACTGGATGCCATGATGCAAGATCTGTAGAAATCTTCAATATCTTCATCCATTCATGTCCTTTGCCAGCAGAATTTTGTGGAGGGAGGTTAAATCATAGCACTTATGAATATTATCAGCCAAATATGATGGCCCGACAGCTTGGATGTGGCCAAATGCCCCCAAGATTATTCCTTCATGAATTCCTCAAACCTAGAGAGGAAATCAAGGACAGCATACAAGCCAGAAGGGTTTTCGAGTATGAATGCAGCCCAACTCTTTACACCTGGCCTTTCACACCCATAACAATAGCTCATCCCTCCTTCATCTCCTGGTGGCAAGAATTCCATGACCATATCTTCAGTGAGCCAGTGCACTCATTCTGCTTGGAGTTGATGAGTGATTTTCAGCCAACCTCAGAGGTAACACACTTGTCTTTTTCCCTTTGATCAGGCATACCTTTCACCACTAACCATGATTTTTGATCATCCCCTGCAGAATACAGTGCCTACCCCTCGAGCCAGGACAATTGCTTATAATGTGGTACATCCAATTTCAGCTCTGGGATTTAAATCCCCAACTCTAGCTCAGCTGATGGCCAGATATGCTACAATGGACCCAATTCTCTTCAGCTCTACTGCTGACAAGAGAAAAGTCCTATCCTTGGTTGCACCTTAAGCTACCAAGAGAAAAAGAACCACCAAAAAGGTCCCTGTTGTGGTAAGATTTCCTCTTTCTTGAACACAAGATTCCTCTTATTTTGACAAATTTCATCTTGTGCAATTTCAGACTAGAACCAAGCAGCCATCAGCTTCAGAACCTGCCAATGCTTCATCTATTGGTATGACCTTTATTACTTTCCTTTTTCTTCAAAGATCACTACCCACACTAGCATTTACCCTTCATCTGGCATTTGCAGAAAAAATATTGGTGAATCATCCTGTGGAAACCTCTCCCCCTCAGCATGCAAGTTCACCAAGGGTTGAAGCATCTTTTGCTCAAGTGGAGACCTTATCTTCATCAGGGACCCAGTCACCCCCTTCTCAAATAGAAGTGCCAGCTTCACCAGAGATGAACCCATTAATTCAACCAGAAGCTTCAAGCCCTTTAAGGGTTCAATCTCCCCTTGGCCAAGCAGAAATCCCATTCTTAACACAGATAAATCCACCTTCACCTCAGCCAGAAGCTTCAAATTTGCTAGAGACTACACCAGCCTCCCCTCAAGTGGATGCTTCAGCTTTACCAAGAGCTCCTCAAACTCCTCTTCCACCAATGGCCCAAGAAATTCCCCCTGAACCTGAACAAGTCCCTGCCCCAGTTCAAGGAATCAGGCATGAGGCAAGCGCATGCACCGAACTCTCTTACCTTCTTTTAAAAAACCATTCCTAACCCAGCAATCTTTCTTTTTCAGGATCAAACTCCATCATCATCGAGCTCATTTGTGGTGAATGATCCAGCTGCCGAAACAAGAGATGGAGGAACTCAAAATCAGGCTCTACCAGAGGAAATTCAAGCAAGGCTCAAAGAAATCTTTGCCTGGCTGCAAAAGGATGCTCAAGATCAAATAAGAGATGTTGATCATTTCGAGGAAATGCTTGAGCCCATCAGTCAAAAGCTCCCTGAAGACGTCAAGGCTTCGTTGGAGCCCATCTCTGGTCTGGACATTCATTATGTGGCAATAAGGCGAGCCTTGAAGAGTCAATCTACCCGACCAGCCGTTGAGCAAAAGAAAGCCAAAGCTGAACAAGCTGCGAAGGGAGCACAAACCCAAACCGAGAGCCACAAGGAAATGTTGACCAATATGCAATCTGCTCTCGAATTGAAAATTGCCAGAAAGACTGCAATGGAAACAGAGCTGAAGAATTTGTCAGCTAAAATAGAAGCTGACGAAAAGAAGATAGCCGAGCTCCCTGGTCTGATAGAGAAAGCCCAAAAGGAAGCATCATCGGCCATAACTGAAGCAAATCAGTGCGAGGCAGAGCTCACCGTCCTGTCCAACACTCAGAAAGATTATTAGGAACGGATGAAGAACATTAATCAGACAATATCAAATGCCTCTAATGTAATTGCAAAGTACTTGAACATTTAGTTGCACTAAGCAATGTGTAACCGAATTAACCGTCCTTGTAATATTTGTCTTTTATAAATTTCATTTTCCTTTTCTCTGCATAATTTTGATCGCAACTCTGAACGACCCATTCGGTAACGAACGGTCAAACAGTGCTACACCCGAACAGCACTCCGACCGCAACCCAACCGAGCCAGTCAACCGAATATGACTCAGCTTTGAATTCCAAACGACCAGACGGCGAATCGGTTAAGGAAACCTCTCCACCTTCCAAGTTTCTCGGGATATGGACCACGATCCAAGGCCACGATCTTTTCCCCAGTCCTATAAATAAAACCGTAGGTGCCCCTAGCTTTTCATCGAGCCTTTAGCATTCAAGCCTTTGCCAATCCGAGCCTGTTTTTTCCTCCACCAGCGCTGCTTCAAGAACCAATGGCAGGCAGCAACAACAGGCGCTGCGCCGTCGATGAGGCAGAAGGAAGCCGCGCCGGCGCGCGTCGGAGGCAGTGATCGCCATCTTCTCTTACGATCCCTTCCAGATTTTTTCTGTTCCTGACGATCTCCTCTGTTTCAGGCTCATCCACTGGAATCCAGCTCCCACGCCGGCCATGAATCAGCCCCTGCCGGACGACTCCTTGGAGTCGAACCATTACTCCCACGTACCCTACGGGGAGCTCGACGCCCTCCGCTTCATGGCGGAGCTTGAGGTGGTCCAGCGCAAGCTGGAAGATGTCTCCAAGAAGGCTGGCATCGCCGAACTTGAGTGGGAGGACCAGCGCAAGCAGTTGCTAGCAACCATCGACGGTACGCCCCTTAGATTGCCCCCCAATCCAATTCGGCTTTTGATACTAACCGCCATTGTTTTGCAACTTTGCAGCCCGTGACGCCGAGCTTGACCAGCTAAAAATGCTGGTGGAGCAACTGGCTGACAAGGTGAACACCCGTGGGGACACGCCGGCGGAGCGCCTTGCCGTGGTGGAAAACCGCGTGGACGAGGTGGCTACTCACAGCATCCGCCTGGGCACCACCCTAGGCTTGGCTGCCATGGCGACGCATACCGGCGTTGACTACTCCATCCAACCGCGCGGCTTCCAGGGCGGCGCACCAGAGGACATCGACGGGATCAAGATCATCTTGGAGCGCCTCGATGGCCACGACGACGCCATTGCCGAACTCACTCATCCCCAGTCTGTGCTAAACAGGCTTTTCGATTAGATTGTACTAGGGATGTTTGATCTTCGGCAATAAATAAAGAATTTCAATTTCCATGCTTGTATTGTGATGATTTCTTCGCGTTTGCAACTGCGAGCCTTATTCCTCTTAAACGCATTCGGGAACTTTGTTTAAGCCGAACACGCGAAAATAAGTCCCCCTTGGCGCAAAACCCGCAGAAAATCCTCAATTCGGGAATCCATAAGCACTGTTTAATTAAAACCCCTCACATTCGGGAGAAAAACGCTGCCGCTTGGTTTTCCAATAACGTAAGCCAACCAGTCATCACTCCCAATGCGCTCTCTCAGTCAGTAAAATAGCCCCCTGGGATGCCCTGCAAATCCACTCGCACACTCATCCATCACTTCACATCTTCTCCCCTGCTCCAGAAGAGAAAACCCCAAGTCCATGGACAAAGGCAAGCAACCCATCCAGGAAGACAGCACCCCACCCAAGAAGCGCACCATTTGAGAGTGAGTTTCCTTTCAACCTGCTTCTTTCTCTCATATGCAATCTCATGTTTAGCCCTTCTTGTTTTTCTTTAGCGTTGATCTGCTTCCTGAAGAAATCCTTGGGACAGAAGAGACGCCTGAGTACATCTCCTTTGACTCCTCCCTTGAAGCAGAGGACGCCACGCCAGAACAGAGGATCAACCACTAGTTGCTCCGCCGCATTCGGCATCTAGAGCATGATCTTCGAGACATCACCGCTCGCTGCCAGGCCGAACGCGAACGTCACATGGCCTTGGAGGCGTTGGTAGGAGGTAAACCTTCCATCTTTATTTTGACTTCATGCTTGCGCTCAGATATCTGTTTCTAACAACTGTTCTTCTGTTTCAGATGTCTCCGACAGGTACAGCGACCTGAAAGCTGCTTGGGACAGCCTGATGGAGGCTGCGAGCCACGGTCACCCCCAAAGCTTCCAAGTTGCCGTCACAGTGGTCCTGGAACAATTGAAGAGGGAGGAGCTGAAGAAGCAAAGATAAAAGGATTGAAGCATACTTTCGCTTCATACGCCAGGCCTTCTGCTTCCCACCCCTTTGTAATCTTGAGCAACTTGGTTGTTAAATAAAAAACCTGCAAGAAGCATCTGTAATGTAGTTTTGTGCTAAGGGCAATACATTTGAGTATTGGCCATTTGCCCTATTTAGGATTTTCGTTCTAAAGGCGGCCTCTTTCTTGAACGCCGACTATTTCTGTGTCAAATGCCTGTAATCCCGGTGCTTGTGATCAACGATCAATTTCAATACTAGGATAATATTTCTTCAAATATCTTCCATTTATTGCAGCAGAAAATTCTTCTCCTAATAAAGTTTTCAACATGTAAGCATTTCCAGGCACGCATCTGACCACCCGAAAAGGTCCTTCCCAGTTTGGGGACCATTTGCCGAATGCACTGTATTTGGTTCCAATCGGCAGTAATGCTTTCCAAACCAAATCTCCTTCTGCAAATTGCCTGACCTTTACTTTCTTGTTGTAATATTTAGCAACTCGCAGCTTGTTCTTTTCGATGTTTTCTAAGGCTCTAAGACGGATCATATGCAAGTCTTCTAACTCATCCATCATTAAGCCACTATAATCTTTGGAGCTTAAGTCCTTTTGTAAAACCACTCTCCTAGAATCTGATTGCATCTCCCAAGGCAAAATAGCATGGTGCCCATAAACCAATTCATAAGGAGAAGTCTTCGTAGCTCCATGAGGAGCCATTCGGTAAGCCCATAAAGCTTCATTGAGTACCGAATGCTACCTCTTTGGCTTCTGGTCGATCTTCTTTTGTATAAGTTTGATCATGGTCTTGTTAGAAGCCTATGCCTGACCATTAGCTTGGGCATAATAGGGAGAAGAATTAAACAATTTGATCCCCATGCTTTCGGCAAACTCCTTGAACTCCAAGGACACAAATTGGGCTCCTTGATCAGTTGTGATTGTTTGAGGAATTCCAAACCTATAGATGATGTGTTCCTTAACAAACTCAACCATGTTCTCTGATGTTACTTTCTTTAGTGAAATTGCCTCAACCCATTTGGTGAAGTAATCTGTTGCTAAAAGCACAAATTTATGCCCCTTGCTAGATGGTGGGTTAATCTGGCCAATCAAGTCTATACCCCACCTCCGAATGGCCATGGCTTGATAATGGGATTCGATCTTGCCGACGCTGGAACCCTTTGAATATTTCCAAACTTCTGACAGTCTTGACATCCCTTGTAATACTCAAAGCAATCCTCCAACATCGTCGGCCAAAAACATCCAGCTTGCCTAATAACCCATTTCATACGATAGGCCGATTGATGTGCTCCACATATCCCATCATGCACCTCACTCATCATTTTCTTTGCTTCTTCTGGACCAAGGCATTGCAACAACACCCCATCCAATGATTTATATAATAGACTTCCATCCAGAAGAACAAATTTTATGGCTTTGTACCTGAGCTTCCTAGAAAATTTTCGAGATGGATCTTCCAGATAAACAACAATTTCCTTTCTCCAATCATCTTCTGCGAGATCCCCTCCCAAAGCACACACCTCCATGGAAAACGCTTCTTGATTCTCTCTATAACCTGAAGCGCTTTGAGCTAACCTGTTTGCCTCCTCATTGTGTTCTCTAGGAATATGCCGTAGAATCACTAACTGAAAACTCTTTAAGATTTCCCTGCATTCCTCGTAGTAATTCCTCAGGGTATCACTCTTGCACTCATATTGGCCGTTCAATTGCTTTATAACCAGTTCTGAATCCCCATAAATCTCAACTGAAACAGCCTCGGCTTTTTTCAGATATTGAAGCCCTCTAAGCAATGCCTCGTACTTAGCTTGATTGTTTGTGACGATAGGTTGGATAGGGATGGCAAACTCAAACATCTCACCTCTGGGTGAAATCAAAAAGATCCCTACTCCCCCACCTTTACCACATGATGATCCATCAAAGAACAAAGCCCAAGGAGTAATTTCAAGCAAATCAATCGATGGATCACGATGCTCAGTTATAAAATCGGCAATAATCTTACCCTTTATAGCTTTTGCCGATTCGAACTTCAACTCAAACTCAGATAAAGCTAAGATCCACTTGACAATCCTTCCATTCAAAATTGGCACAGATAACATATGTTTTATTACATCAAACTTGGAGTATACAACGCATTCAGCATTCAACAAGTAGTGCCGAAACTTTGTACACGAGTAGTACACACACAAGCACGGCTTCTCGGCAGCCAAATACCTGGTCTCAGGATCAAGTAATTTTCGGCTAAGGCACTCTACTACCCGCTCCTTTCCTTCAAATTCTTGTATAAGGGCCGATCCAATGGTTTGGGTATCGGCCGCCACGTACAACTTGAAAGGCTTGTTCAACTGCGGAGGCACCAGCACTGGTGGTTCCTTCATATATTGCTTGATTTCATCAAAAGCCTTTTGTTGTTCGTCACCCCATATGAACTTCTGGTCCTTCTTGAGCTTCAACAACGGAGAAAAGGGCAAAACCTTTTGCGATAGATTTGAAATGAACCTTCTCACAAAATTGATCTTGCCAAGCAGTGATTGCAATTCCTTGAGATTGGTTGGAGGGACAACTTCATCGATAGCTTTCATGCTTTTCTTGCCAACCTCAATCCCCTCTTTGTGTACCAGAAATCCTAAGAATTCTCCAGCTGATACTCCAAAAGCGCACTTGTTTGGATTCATCTTCCATCCATGTTTTCGGGTGCACTCCAGAGTTCTCTTTACATCCTCCAAGTGTGAGTCATGACTCAAAGATTTGATCACGACATCATCAATGTAAATCTCAACAACTTTGCCGATCAACTCATGAAAGATATAATGCATGGCTCGTTGATAGGTTGCACCGGCATTTTTCAACCCAAATGTCATGACTATCCACTCAAACAGGCCTATATGACCAGGACATCTGAAGGCTGTCTTTGATATGTCTTCTATTGCCATAAATATTTGGTTGTACCCCGCATTACCATCCATAAAACTGATAACTTTATGTCCAGGAGCAGCATCAACCAATAAATCAGCAACAGGCATTGGGTATCCATCCATAGGAGTAGCTTTGTTCAAATCTCTGAAATCTATGCAAACTCTTATCTTCCCATTTTTCTTGTAGACAGGGACGATGTTAGAGATCCACTCCGCATACCTGCATGGCCGAATGAAGTTTGCATCATGTAATCTCTCAACTTCCTTCTTCACATCGGCCAATACTTCGTCTTTGTAGATTTTCCGGGGAGGTTGCTTATAAGGTCTAAAACCAGGCTTGATTGGAAACCGCTGCTCAACAATGGAACGATCCAAACCAGGCATCTCCAAATAATCCCAAGTGAAGCAATCTCTATATTCTTTTAACAGCTTAATTAACTCTTCTCTGAAACCTGACTCCAAGTTAGTACTGATAAATGTCGGTCTTGGCTTGTCACCATTTCCAATATCAACTTCCTCTAATTTGTCAGCTGACATGAATCCTCGCCCTAACTTTCCATCAGTCCAATCAACTGGATTGTCCATTAAAAATTACTATAAGAGCCGACTGCTTGAATCGGCTGTTGATCACTGCTGACAGGTTCAACAGGACCTTCACCCCAGTCTTTTCCTGAGAAACAATTGATGCCTTGATATTCCCAGAAAGTTGGTTCGACGTTTGCAATGCTTACTGAATCATCTACTTGGACTACTTCAATATCGTCATCTACCCACTGAACGAGCTGTTGATGCATGGTAGATGGGATGCAGCAGTTTGCATGGATCCAGTCCCGCCCAAGCAGCAAGCTATAGGCTTCTTTGCCTTCGATGACAAAGAAGGTCGTGAGCAATGTCTTGGACCCAATCATCAAGTCCATGTGCACGCAGCCCTTGGTATCTGAAGGATTTCCAGCAAAATCATTCAGAATTACGCTCGTTGGTGTCAAGTCTGAAGGACCGATACGGCGAACCAGAGAGGGGGGGAGTGAATGGGAGCCGATAATAATTCTTCTCGAAGGAGATCGAAACTCCAACAAGATGAACACGGCTTCCAACACACGTCTCCGACTCACTACCAAGGTTGGTCAAGCCCACGTAGCCACCGGAGTGCCCCTTGGACCTAGGAACCAACACACCACCTTCCGACCCGAGAAACGCGGCGGAAAAAGCAAACCTCGAGTCTACGGACCCACACCGGTCGGACCGGTGAGCACCACCGGTCGGACCGGTCCCTGGCGGTGAAACCGAGCAACTTCCACTAAGTGGCTCTACACCGGTCGGACCGGTGAGACACACCGGTCGGACCGATGGCGGCCGAAAGCCCCCAAGTCACCAAACGGGCCAACCGACCACCAAACGGACCCAAACTCGAAACGGCGAAGCAACACGGGACAACAACGAACACACCAAGACGTTCACCCGAGCAAAATCCCACAAGGGCTCGCACCGGTCAGACCGGTCAAGAGCACCGGTCGAACAGTGTAGCACAGGCGGCTCGGGATGAACGGCACCCGCGGGTCAACTCCCCCAAATCCAAATCTCGATCTCCCGAATCACTCCACGGACTTGAACAAGACTTTGGGGATATCGGGAACACCTCATGAGGAGTCCATAGCCAAGTTTAATCCCACCAAATCTCGTCCAAAAAGGAGGAATCGAAGAAATCCCGCCGAAAGCACTTCCAACCCAAGAACTCAAGAAAACCCCAAAATCGAGCACTTTTACTCACGGATTTGGGAGGGGAATCACGGCCCAAAGAACCACGAAGGGTTCCCACAAATTTCCCCCATCAAATCCCCAAGAGAAAAGCCCCGAAAACACCCCAAAGAAATCACGAAGAGAGGGCTCCGAAAATCACCACCAAGAACAACGGGAAAACACATCCAAACCTTGAGGAACCACGCCGAATCATCTATACATGAAACAAAGGTTCGTACAAGGTCTAGCAAGCCGCCCGATCATACATCCCTCTCTACAAGATCTCTCCGTGAAGCTCTCTTGCTAGTCCTAAGGAAAACCTAGAGAAAATAGGTGGAAAATAGGAAAACTAATGAGCTAGGGTTCCAAGAGTTGGCTGCCATCCTCTCACCTCTTGGGTTATATGGAGGCAACCGAATGTCTAAAATGCCCTTCTCTACTAACTAGGGATACAAGCCCCTCAAGGGCGGATTTGGAATTCTTGATGTCTTCACCATCGGACGGATGCCGGCGACCGCACCTCGCGTAGCCTCGACGCAAGCGATGCGATTCCGACGCGTGTCCTCCGCTTCGAAGATTCGGACCGCGTCGTCGCACACCGGTCGAGCCGGTGCTCCTCACCGGTCGGGCCGGTCCCCACCGGTCGACCGGCCCGTGCCGCTCTTTGCACCTCCGTCTTCGGTTCTCCGGTCTTGGCTTTGTGGATCAACCAAGGAACCCGGTGGTTTTCGGTGAACCACCGGAAACCCCGCGAACTCGGTGTAGCCGCCGCCAATCTCCACTCATGACTTGGCTCCCACGTAGTCCGGCTCGACCTTGGTTTTGAGGCTCAACCAAGAAACCGTCCACGACTTCATCTTGTTGTTCATGCCACCATGCGGCCCGCACTTGACCCCGCCGGCCACCGGGTCCCTCGAACAAAGCCTACTTGTCTTCTCCACACACCGGAGGCCTCACCGGCGACGACCTTTCGCGCTTGTTCTTCACCCGCACCAACACGAGTCAAGCCGCAACCTCGCACTCCGCAATACTTAGCCAAGAATCGGTCCACACGGCGTTGTCAATCACTCATCACACAAGGAAGCGACCATCCACCGGTCCTCGAACCACACATGGTCCTCAATCTCCCCCTTGATGAGTGCATTGACAACACCCACACGAAAGTAACAAGAGAGAAAAGAAAAAGAAAAGAAACGAACAAAAAGAAACTCCAACAAGCGATCGAAAGCCAAACAAAGGCAAAGATCAAGATCACTTGAAGGAAACAAGTCTCGAACCCCTTAGGCAAGGGCAACGGCTCGACACATCCGAGAAAAAACAAAGCTCAAGCAAAGAGCACAAACCACCGAAACAAAACTCGAAAACTCACAAAGAGCCCCCCCTGCACACATGCAAGCTCCCACTGAACCAATGCAACTCCCCCTGGACGAATGCATGCAAGAAACCACATGAAACAGGACAGCTGCAGCACTTTCAGCTCACACCGGTCGGACCGGTCATCACCACCGGTCGGGCCGGTGCCTAACATATGTACGGGACCAGCACTCACACCGGTCGGACCGGTGCTCATCACCGGTCGGACCGGTGTACAACGAAGAGCCGAGAAATGGCTCGAAACCACTCGAAAATCTTCTAAACGCGTCCAACAAGCCATTTCAAGCTCAAACTTCTCCCCCTTGTTGGCAATGCATGAATCAAGCCAAAAATGCAAAACATTCAACCTAGAGCTTCTCAAATATACAAAATGCAACAAAGAAGGCGACACATATCCAAATGAGCAAGTTAGATACTCTACGGCTTCGTATCGATCTTAACTACATGATCACCAAGTTTCACAACCATTGGACGAAGCTAAGATGGATTTTGGCAATTTTGCGAAAAAATTTGCCTCTCATGAGCAAGGTCCTAAACATGATCAAATCATATCAAAATGGCAAAGCCATACAAACTTCATGCTAGGACATCCATTCTAATCATAAGACCATCACAAACACCCACAAGCACCTCATGTCATGTCAAAGCTACCGAGCCATGTGCCTACTTCTATGTATGAGACTTCTCATTGGTAGGCATCATGCAACGGTTTAGCACCCAAAGCAAATTAAATTCAGCACATATGACATGGGAGCATATTTTTCAAGCATTTTTCATTTCATTTTCAGATTTGTAAATGGTACATGAAATGTCTTTGCGACAAAAAGGAACTTATGCTCCTCCACAAGATAAATCAAGAGGGCTAAACATTCATGATGGCAAATGAGCCTTTGGCCCCATATGATCAATAAACTAGCCATCCAACCACAAATTAAGCATAGCAAGGCCACAAAAGCATGTCAAGAGCATGTAAAGGCATTTACTGAGATGAGAGAGCATACATGTGACATTTTTCAAAAGCATAGCTATCAACCATGGATTATTCATCAAGATCATCAAGAGCTAAGCCAAACTAACCGTAGCATACCAAACAAGCTCACAAAGACATATATTTCATTCCATGGTGAACAATGTATATGAGAGAAGCTTTTCCTAACCAATGCATATGATACAAAATGCATGCAATCTAAGATACAAGGATGCCTATACATCATGCTACATATGCCATGCCAAAATGCAAGAAATGCACAAATGAAAGCTATACATATGCTACAAACCGGCTCCTCGAGGGGAGGCAAAACGGGCTCGACACCACCGGCAAAAGAAAGCTCCCACACACCCAACTCAAGAAATCAAACACACACCAAGTTCCCCCCGCAAACGAGTGAAAGTTGCTTGATCTAGGGGTTTGGTGAAAATATCGGCTAGTTGGTGATGTGTGGGTACATGGATCAAAGCTATCTTTCTTTTCTCGACGTTGTCTCTCGAGAAAATGATACCTCACTTCTATGTGTTTAGTTTTGGAATGGAGCACAGGGTTCTTTGCAACGCTTATGGCACTGTGCTATCACATTGAAGTGGGACATGGGTATACTCTTCACCAAAGTCACTCATGGTGTAGGTGATCCAAAGGAGCTGAGAGCAACAACTAGCAGCGGCAACATACTCGGCCTCGGTCATGGATTGAGCAACACTCGACCGCTTGCGGGAAGACCAAGACACCAATGAAGAACCCAAAACGCGGCAAGTCCCGAAGTGGACTTTCTATCCAACCGACACGCGGCAAAATCCACGTCCGAAAAACCATGAAGCGCCAAAGAAGAGGACGCGGAGTACCAAAGGCCGAAGTCGGGAGTGTGACGCAAGTACCGAAAATTCGCTTCACCGCTTGCCGATGCGAAGTCCTCGGAGACGCTTGAAAACGAGCGCACAGACACACCGAGAACTGTATGTCCGGCCTCGTCGCCGTCAAGTAGAGGAGTGACCCGATCATGCTCCGGTACTCCTTCTGATCCACGTGTTCACCTTCCTCGTCCGCATCAAGAGTTGTAGTCGTACTCATCGGCGTCGTCATAGCTTTGGAGTCCTCCATCTTGAACTTCCTCACAATGTCCTTGGTGTACTTAGCCTGGTGCACAAATGTTCCTTCCTTTGATTGCTTGATTTGTAGCCCGAGGAAGAACTGCAACTCGCCCATCATGCTCATCTCAAACTCCCTCGCTCATATCATCCGCAAACCTCGCAACAAGAGAGTTAGACGAGCCACCAAAGACAATATCATCCACGTACACCTCGCACAATCGGGATATCTCTCGTCCCCGCCTCGGCAAAAACAAGGTCCGATCGACCTTCCCCATCTTAAAACCTCTCTCAAACAAGAACCCCCTCAACCTTGCCATACCAAGCTCTAGGCGCTGCTTCAACCCATACGGCGCCTTCCTCAACTTGTTCACCGGTGGGGGTACTTCTCACTCTCAAACCCCGGAGGGCGCCTCACATACACTTCTTCCTCCAAAGCACACCATTCGGAAAAGCACTCTTCACATCCATTTGGTGCAACTTGAACCCTTTAGCCACGAAAAGGCTAGAAGGATCCTAATCGCCTCCA
Source organism: Cenchrus americanus (assembly GCA_947561735.1). Lineage (NCBI taxonomy): Eukaryota > Viridiplantae > Streptophyta > Magnoliopsida > Poales > Poaceae > Cenchrus > Cenchrus americanus. The sequence continues at coordinate 204,618,113 of OX387240.1, forward strand.
AACGGGCTACGGGAGCAAAGGTCTCCTCGTAGTCGATCCCCTCCTTCGGCGAACCCCCGAGCAACAAGTCTCGACTTGTTCCTCACAACCTCACCCTTCTCTCCCTCTTTGTTTTTCCACACCCACTTGGTACCAATCGGCTTACACCCCGGGGGAGGGTCAACCAACTCCCACACTGATTCCTCTCAAAGTTCTCCAACTCCTCATGCATCGAGTTAACCCAATTGTGGTCGGATAGTGCATGTCCAATGTCTTTGGGCTCAAAAGAAGCAACAAACGCAGCATGAGCAAAGTGGGAATTATTTCGAACCCTCGAGCGTGTAGTGCGTTCATTCATGTCGCCGATGATTCTCGAAGCCGGGTGATCCACCCGAACTCGCCGGGGGTTCTCGCCTCGAAGCTACCTCCCCCTCAACATCGGCTTCTCCTCGTTCTTGATTTGTCGTCGTAGGTGTAGCGAGAGGGTCCATCCATCATCGTAGTCGAAGTAGTGGGTACATGTTCGGCCGGGGGCACCACACCGCCACCCATCTTCATCATCACCATGTTCATGCTCCTCCTCCCCGAAAGATCTCCTCGCCAAGCTCATCATCACCCGCACACTCAAAGACAAGGCGACTACGTGGCTCTGTCTCGTCGAAGGTTACCTCGCAAGTCTCCACGATTTGGTTAGTTTCAAGATTGAGCACACGATATGCTCTAGAATGAGATGCATAACCAAAGAAAATGCCATCGACGGACCTAGCCTCAAACTTATCCAACTTCCTGCCTTTCTTCAGAATGAAACACTTGCAACCAAAGACATGGAAGTGACTCACCTTGGGTGTGCGACCATGCATCAACTCATAGCATGTCTTCTTCTTGTGCACTCTGAGGTATATTCTGTTCGACACATAGCATGCGGTATTCACCGCCTCAGCCCAATACCTCCTCGGAGTCCTATGCTCATCAAGCATCGTCCGAGCCATCTCACACAAGGTCCTGTTCTTCCTTTCCACAACACCATTCTGGGAGGCGTATACGGACTCGAAAACGGTGCTCAAGACCCAAGTCATGACAAAAAGTTTCAAAACGAGAGTTCCCGAATTCCGAGCCATTATCACCTGCGGATAGCTCATATGGCATCTCCATGCCTCTCGTTCCTCAACCTCAAGACTAGATCTCGAACAAAACCAAACGTCTCCCCCTTATTCTCGAGAAAGAACACCCACGCATACCGAGAATAGTCGTCCACCACAACAAGGACATACCACTTCCCACCCGCAGATCGCACACGAGCTGGGCCAACAAGGTCCATATGGAGCAGCTCGCATGGACGCTCAGTCATCACATCGGTGAGAGGCGGGTGAGAAGAGGCCACCATCATGGCATGCCTACACCGAGCACAAACCAACTCTTTCTCAAGCCTCAACCGTGGCAATCCTCGGACCAAATTGAGTTTACTCAAGCGAGACAAAAGGTCAAAGCTCAAGTGACCCAACTTCCTATGCCACTTCCACAACTCACTCGAAGAACCAGCCAAGAAACAACGCTCCACACCCGAAGGCCGAGAAAAATCAGCACGAAACACCTTACCCTCGGGAACGACCATACGGACAAGGTCCCCTCGAGAGTCCACAATCCGAGAACCACCGGGCCGAAACAACACCTCAAAACCCTCATCCAACAAGCGGGACACGAAAGCAAATTGTACCCCGGCGATTGAACAAGAGCAACACGCCTCGAGTGATCTTGTCACTCACTTTTATCTCACCTTCGAAAGCACACGCCCACGCCCATTGTCCCCAAAAGTGATGTACCTCTTTGTCACCACCGGACGAGACTTGAGAACCACCCCCTGTCTCCCGGTCATATGCCTCGAACAACCGGAGTCAATCAACCAAATGTTCTTCAAGTCTCCCACCCGAAATTCAAAAATAGGCACGTGAGCGAACAAACGACTCGGCACTGGGGTTAGTACCAAAGGAGGAAAACCGGTGCCAAGCCATTTGCTCGAAAGTGGGGTTAGCACCAACCAAAGCATCTCTCCTACCAAAAGCGCACTCCACGAACACCACCACGGTAACCACCACCGAGGGAACCACCCCTCTCTGCCCGGAGGAGGACCAAATCCACGCAAGAAAGCCCGTGGAACGTCCTTCCTCTCCAACTCAACACCACGACTCCTCCAATCCCCGTATTGAGCACGAGGAGGAGAACGCCTAGCAACCGACCACCCGCACCCTTTCCAGCCCAACCACCAGAACCACGACCACCAGAAACAACCCTCGCACCTGTACGAGCTCGAAACCCAAACGGTATGTCTGTCCCGTGCCCGCACCGGTCCGACCGGTGCTCCACACCGGTCCGCCCGGTGTGACACAGCGCAGCAACACCACCTACTGACCTTCTTCTCTCCCCAAGCCCGAACTCGTCCTCACAATCGCCTTGCCCCTGGGCATCTGCATACGAGGCTCAAGTACACCATCGGAAGGGTGGTACTTGTCCTTGTTAGCCCACTCCTTCTCCATTCTCTCCTCACGCTTCCTCTTGAAGCAAAACTCCTCCTTATGGCCATCTCTCCCACAATAGCCACAATGGAACCTCACAAGCTTAGGCTTAGGCTTGGGATGTGGTTGTTCACTCGGTTTTTCTCCACTCAAACCCTCCACCGGTTTCTCACCACTTGCCTTCTCACTCTCCTTCCCAAAGAACACTTTCCCCGAAGTGCTCACAAACTTGATAGGCTTTTGTAGATCATTTGTGGGTGTAGGAAACACGGGTGGAGGCTGGGGTTGTGTCTAGTCGGTTCCTTAGATGGTTAGGTTTTGGTGGGAAATCATTTTTGTGGTGGGTTTTTGGTGGCTCCGGATATTCTCTCCACTTCCCTCACCAACCTTGTTTGCCCCAAGCCCCTCACCATCTTGCCTCTTAAAGGCCTCGATCATCATCCTCAACTGAGGCTCATGACCGGACAACCAACCCATCAACTTCCTCAAATCATCATTCTCATCCCGCAAACGATCAACATAATGTGCAAGCTCCAAATTTTTTAATGCATGCATTTCACAGGTAGAGCAAGATGTAGGCATGGGTTCCTTCAATTTAGCCTCGAGCGAACTAGTGTAAGCATGCATCTCATCAATCTTAGCATGCAAAACGGGGCAAGAAGTGCAAGCACCTAGCAAAGCGAGGTCTAGACTTAAGCTCGGCCACTTCAACCCTAAGCACATCTAGTTCCTCACACTTGGAGGCATGCTTCTCCTTAAACAAAGCAAGATCAGCAAGGAATATGGAGCAATCAGCACAATCATTCTCATCAGAAACAACAGGGCTAGCCTTAAGCGAATCAATCTCAAGCTTGCTATCAAGCACCTATGTCTCTAGCTCAGCCACTCTAGTCCTAGCATCCTCGAGTGAAGCACTAAGCTCTTTCCTCATTTTCTTGCCCTCTCTAAGCATATCATCGCGATTATCAAGCAAAGAGCCAAGCCTCTCATTCTCCTGGCGCAAGAAGGGAAGTTCATCACGCACCTCGTCGTCGGACTCAGAGTCCGAGTCGCTCTGTGTGCTCTTCTTGCTTCCTGGAGCTCAATGCCATGGTGCAGAAGCCATCTCTCGCGAAGCAGCTCAGCCCGCTCAGGTTCTTGGATGACTTCTTGTTCTTGCGGCGATCTCCCTCGTCTCCGTTGCTGCTCGAGCTCGAGGTGGAGTACGCGGAACTGGAGTCGACGTCGCTCGCTCCAACCATCGCTCGGGCCTTGCCTCGGCCCTCCTTCTTCCTCGATCGTCGCTCGTCCTTGTACTTGTTCTTGTGCTTGCTCTTGTGGTCGCGCCTCGAACGGTACTTGCCATCGTTCATCCTCGGCTTGTGCTTGTAGCCTGTCCTTGTTCTCGGCCTTCTCCCGGGCGGTCGGCGACAAAGTGTCCCGGCTTGCCGCACCGGAAGCAAGTCCTCGTGTTCCTCCTCATGTTCACGCGGTTCTCGTGCGGCCTCTCGAACCGCCTCGTCAACGGCGCCGGCTCATCCTCTCCAAGGTCATCAAACTCCTCATCTGGCATAGACATCAAAGAGGAAAACGAGAACATCCTGGTGGATGGGTTAGTGTTAGTCTTTCCTTTGGAACCACCAACGAGGGCAAGACTATGGGAATCAGTCGGTCCCTCGAGCTTGGCGGTCATGCCCCTATCCACCTCAGCCGACTTGAGCTTCGAGAACAGCTCGTTCACCGTCAGAGTATCATACCTCTCCGACTCGACTATGGCCTCGAACTTTCCGCCCCATATCGTACGATCCAAAGAGTGTAAGAGCTTGACCACTCTATCATGATCATCGTACGGGAGCACGTCCACATTGGCCCTCATGTTGTTCACCACCACCGTGAACCTCTGAAACAAGGCATCGATGGACTCACCGGGGAGATGAGTGAAGTTCTCGTACTCTCTTCGGTAGGTCGCATACAACCGTGCCTCGAATCCGGGCGTTCCCAACACGAGCCTCCTTCAACACCGCCAAATCCTACAAGCCAAGTGCTCGGTGTGCTCCCGATCGAACTCGGCCGACACAAAGCACGAAACAAGTAGTCGACCGCCTTATTGTTGGCGTCGAATCTATCCCTCGACCCCGGAGCAAGGAAATCCATCGGTGGACATAGCCTCGTGTCCACCGTGACATCCCAAAGCGACCCGACCCTTTTCGCGGAGGAACGCACCCATCCGCTTGCTCCACATCTGGTAGTTCTTGCCATCGAAGTGTGGAGGACCCGAACCCCGTTCCTGGTACGCCATCCTTGGATCTTAGACTGGTTAGAGTCAACAAAGACCCGAACCGGCTCTGATACCACTTGAAGGACCGATACGGCGAACCAGAGGGGGGGGAGTGAATGGGAGCCGATAAAAATTCTTCTCGAAGGAGATCGAAACTCCAACAAGATGAACACGGCTTCCAACACACGTCTCCGACTCACTACCAAGGTTGGTCAAGCCCACGTAGCCACTGGAGTGCCACTGGACCTAGGAACCAACACACCACCTTCCGACCCGAGAAACGCAGCGGAAAAACCAAACCTCGAGTCTACGGACCCACACGGTCGGACCGGTGAGCACCACCGGTCGGATCGGTCCCCGCCGGTGAAACCGAGCAACTTCCACTAAGTGGCTCTACACCGGTCAGACCGGTGAGACACACCGGTCAGACCGATGGCGGCCCGAAAGCCCCCAAGTCACCAAACGGCCAACCGACCACCAAACGGACCCAAACTCGAAACAGCAGAAACACGGGACAACAACGAACACACCAAGACGTTCACCCGAGCAAAATCCCACAAGGGCTCGCACCGGTCAGACCGGTCAAGAGCACCGGTCGACCGGTGTAGCACGGGCGGCTCGGGATGAACAAGACCCGCGGGTCAACTCCCCCAAATCCAAATCTCGATCTCCCGAATCACTCCACGGACTTGAACAAGACTTTGGGGATATCAGGAACACCTCATGAGGAGTCCATAGCCAAGTTTAATCCCACCAAATCTCGTCCAAAAAGGAGGAATCGAAGAAATCCCACCGAAAGCACTTCCAACCCAAGAACTCAAGAAAACCCCAAAATCGAGCACTTTTACTCACGGATTTGGGAGGGGAATCACAGCCCAAAGAACCACGAAGGGTTCCCACAAATTTCCCCCATCAAATCCCCAAGAGAAAAGTCCCGAAAACACCCCAAAGAAATCACGAAGAGAGGGCTCCGAAAATCACCACCAAGAACAACCGGGGAAAACACATCCAAACCTTGAGGAACCACGCCGAATCATCTATACATGAAACAAAGGTTCGTACAAGGTCTAGCAAGCCGCCCGATCATACATCCCTCTCTACAAGATCTCTCCGTGAAGCTCTCTTGCTAGTCCTAAGGAAAACCTAGAGAAAATAGGTGGAAAATAGGAAAACTAATGAGCTAGGGTTCCAAGAGTTGGCTGCCATCCTCTCACCTCTTGGGTTATATGGAGGCAACCGAATGTCTAAAATGCCCTTCTCTACTAACTAGGGATACAAGCCCCTCAAGGGCGGATTTGGAATTCTTGATGTCTTCACCATCGGACGGATGCCCGGCGACCGCACCCCGCGTAGCCTCGACGCAAGCGATGCGATTCCGACGCGTGTCCTCCGCTTCGAAGATTCCGGACTGCATCGTCGCACACCGGTCGGACCGGGTGCTCCTCACCGGTCGGACCGGTCCCCACCGGTCGAGCCGGTCGGACCCACCGGTCGGGGCCGGTCGGTGCTGCTGCACCTCCGTCTTCGGTTCTCCGGTCTTGGCTTTGTGGATCAACCAAGGAACCCAGTGGTTTTCTGGGTGAACCACCGGAAACCCCGCGAACTCGGTGTAGCCTCCGCCAATCTCCACTCATGACTTGGCTCCCACGTAGTCCCGGCTCGACCTTGGTTTTGAGGCTCAACCAAGAAACCGTCCACGACTTCATCTTGCTGTTCATGCCACCATGCGGCCCGCACTTGACCCCGCTGGCCACCGGGTCCCTCGAACAAAGCCTAGTTGTCTTCTCCACACCTGGAGGCCTCACCGGCGACGACCTTTCGCGCTTGTTCTTCACCTGCACCAACACGAGTCAAGCCGCAACCTGCACCTGCAATACTTAGCCAAGAATCAGTCCACACAGCGTTGTCAATCACTCATCACACAAGGAAGCGACCATCCACCGTTCCTCGAACCACACATGGTCCTCAAAGTCCCCGGGGCCCATGCCAAGCTTCCTGAAGGTAGTGTACGACATCACGTTCACCGCAGCTCCACCATCAACAAACATCTTGGTCAATGGCTTGCCATTGACGTATCCCTTCAAGTACAACGGCCTCATTTGCCGATTCTTGGCCGGTTTGTCGAAGGTGGCCTGCTTGGCTAATACCAGTTGCACCATCAATCCCCCAAGTTGTTCATCATCATTGATATCCAGGGACGTTTCCTTCTGCACAACTTGGTTAGCGGGACCCATGAATTCATTCGGCAAAAAGTATACCATGCACGCTGGAGCCGAACGACCCGATCCTTCAAGCTTGTCTTTTGGGCGCCATACTTGCTTTCTCTGGACCCCCGCCTGCTTCAATTCCCGGTTCCTCAAGCGCTGAACCCTTCTCTTTTGGCTTTTCCTCAAGCTAGGCGGGCACCACTGTCCTTCTTGCCAAATGTACTCACGTTCCTCTTCTTCTTGATCAGCCCATCTCTGGTCAGCTTGCCTTTTCCTGGGGTGATCAATGACCTCAATTATTTTTTGACGCCGATCGTCATTAGGATGCATCCTTCCAATTCTCTCATGGATGGATCGGCGATTGACAGTCTCCTGCCTATATTCAGAGTACTTGCCACTGCACTCAGGGCAGTTCATCAATGTGGGGAGCTTCAAACCCTCATTCCAGCAGTGTCTGAAGAATGCGCACGCCCAATGTGCACACTCCTCTTCCCATTTGTATTGTTCCAGTTCTTTCCTGCGCGCCTCCTCTTCGAACCTGCGCCTCTCCTCCTCATGTCTTTGCCTCTGGTCATGTCTTTGTTCCAGTTCTTTCTCCTGCTGACGCTGCCATTTGTTGAGGAGGATGTGCGTGGTGACCCTGGGCTTGGTACTGGATGATTCCCCAACTTCAACATGGCTCTCGAGAACACGAGGGGCTTCTCTGTGAACCTGTTCCAACGTCACTTGTCGCGCGGGATCCACTGCTCCACCTTGTTTTGCTCTAGCTGATGTCAGGACCTTCACCTTCCCCTTCTCCTCAGCAGTCACCATATTGACAGAAAAGCCAATCATATTTGGAGGGAAAGGATGGCCATCCAGTTTCATCTTATTATCAAATTTCAGGTGTCCCTCCTGGATAGCCTTTTGGATCCTCATCCTGAAGACCCTGCAGTCATTGATGGAGTGAGAGTTTCTATCATGGAAGACGCAGTAACGTTTCTCTTTAACCCCATCGGGCCGAAGCATCGAATGCCCTTCAGGCAGCTCGATTCGGCCTTCTTTTACCAAGAACTCAAAAAGCTTGTCAGCTTTGGTGACGTCGAAGTCATATGTGCCCTTGGTTTGGTTGACCCACCACTGGTTCATAGTCAAAGGCTCCTTGCCCCCACATAATTTCAGCGGCGGCCACCTCCTCATCATCATCAGAATCTTCCATCTGGTCAGCCTTCTCGAGGAACTGATTATAGATGTCAGCTATGTCGTGGTGCTTGTTAAAACTGGTCTCCTTCTTGAACCCATAGGCCTGGTTGCTCATCAGTGATAGCTTCTGAGACAATTGACCTAGGTTGTCAAATTCCATACCAAACAACTTCTTTCGTACAGTTGGCAACAGTCCTGCAACGGCCATATCGGCCAACTGATCGTCCGGTAGAGTCAAAGAGAAGCACATGCCCTTGACTTCCCTGAATCTTCTGAGGAACTCCAGAGGCGTCTCATTGTTCCTCTGTTTCAAAGTAGTTAGATTGATCAGTTTCTTCTCTGTGCTACCACTAAAGTAATGGGCGTCGAACTTTTGCTCGAGCTCCCTCCACGTGCCAACTGACTGGGGAGGTGTCGTATGGACCTCCCTGGGCCCACTACCTCGGTGGGTACCAGGACCGACTACTCGGTGGGCCTCTGGGACTACCCGGCTTGCGCTACACGACACCCAAAGGCGTGGAGCACAAGGACTGCACAGGAGTAGTATTCGGTTAGGGAGCTGTACATGTTTCGCACTGTATGGAGGACTCCTAGACGTACTTGACTAGTACTCTCTCCCTACTCCGACTTGTAACCCTGCCTCCCGGACTATATAAGGCGAGGCAAGGACCGATCTCTAGGATCACCTCATCCAATATCATCTCATACAACCCACGGCGCACTATTGCACCATCTTGTAATCATGCCCAATCAATCCAGAGCTACGCAGCATACAGGACGTAGGGTATTACGCACCTCGCGGCCCGAACCTGTCTAAATTGTGTGCCACGTGTCTCTTCCTTCGAGTTACCGATCTCGGCGAGTCACATTTATCTACTTTGGGTACTCCCCTTAGTAGGTTGCCGGTCTAAAACACCGACAGCTGGCGCGCCAGGTAGGGGATCTCGCCCGAGATCACATGGCGAACTCGACGGCTTCCGCTACTTCAAGCCAACCGTCGCCTTCAACCGCGGTGACACCTTCGTGTTCGGCGCCTGGTTCTGCACCGCAGACGGCGCGGGCTCTTTTCAGCGCCGCCTCACCATGCCGCCCAACCCGAAGACTGGCCTCGTGACGCTTTCAGAAGTCGTCACGGGCGAACTCGCCGGCAAGTTCGGCGAAATTTCGCTCTTCAACCACCACGCTGACTTCGAGCTCGAGACCGCTTCCAACTCGAACTCGATGTCGCCATGGGCTATCGCATGCGAGCCGGCTGCTCAGCCATCGCAGGCGGTCCCCTCACCTCGCGAGCGCTCCGCGCGCGGCCCCCGCACCCTCAGCCGGGCCCGCACGGGGGCTCCCACTTCGCGCCGGGACGGCAAGGAGCCTGTACCCGAGCGCAACTCGGACTCCGACGCCACTCCCGATCGCGCTTCGGACTCCGGCCTTCTCTCCGAGTTCTACTCGAACCCGGACTACGAGTTCGACTTCGGGTCGGACCCTGAGGAGCCCGAGTCCGAGGACAACTCCACCGAGCTTCCCTTGTCAGAGCCAGCCTCTGGGCTGGTTCTAACATCCACGCCGGCCGGGAGATACGTCTACTGGCCAGACCGCAAACCTGCTGACCTGAGAAAGGGAGACTCACGCTACGTCGCCTACATCGACTCGCTACCGTTCCAGGAGGGAACACCGCTAGCCCGGGCTGACTCAAGCACACCTACTGAGGTGACACCTTCGGAGTCCAGCCTTGGCAGCCCCGATCGCCAAGTCTTCATAGCTGCCGGCGACACCCTAGGGCCTTCAGGCACGGCTGCGAGGAACCAAGTTGAGAAGTACCTTGGTTCGTGTGTGATGAGTGATTGACCGGATGGTTTGAAGCTTTGTGTGTGTAGTGTTGAGTTGTGTTGTGTGTGTTTTATTTTGTGTATTTACCTTATTGTTTATGTGGTGTGTTGTCAATGCACTCGTGAGGAGTGGTTGACAACGTTGTGTGGACCGACTCTTGGCCTAGTATTGCGGTGTTGGTTGTGGCTTGGTTTGCGTTGGTGCGGGTGAAGAACGGGCGCGAAAGGTCTTAGCCTTGCGGGGCCTCCGAGGAGTGGAGAGACAAGTAGGCTTGGTTCGAGGGACCGGTGGCCGACGGGATCAAGTGCGAGCCGCATGGTGCAAGAAGAGCAAGACGAAGTCGTGGACATGGAGCCGGTGCATCGGTGGTGGCCAAGTCAAGGAACGAGGCAAGACTGAGTAGACCGTCCGGCGCCGGAGGTGAAAGGCTTGGCGGGCTCGACGCTTGGCGTGGTGAGGCCGGGCCGTGTACGCGGGGTTTGGTGGTTTGGCCACAAAACCATCGGAGGACGGTTTCTTGGTTTGGGCCTCAAAACCAAGTCCGAGGGCCCAACACGACGGAGACGGGATCCGGGCGTGTCGGGGAAGCTTCGAGGCGGAGGACACGCGGCGGGATCGCATGGCTTGCGTCGGGAGGACGCGGGGGTGCGGCAAAGGCGTGGCCGTCCGATGGCAAGACCCACAAACATTACCAAAATGCCCCTACGTGGGTTGTATCGCCAGTAGTGTAGTTAGGGGTAGTCGAGTCATTTACCACTCCGGCGGGACTCCGATATATAAGCCTGGAGTGTGTGTTGATGGCTCTCTCTCTCGCGCGACTTAGGGTTTCATTTCCCCCCTTCTCTTTCTCATTTTCGTAGCCATTTTTCTTCCTATTTTCTCTAGGCTAGCATGAGAGCTTCATGAGAGATTTGTTGAGAGGGATGGATGCTAGGGCGGCATGCTAGACCTTGTGAATCTTTCCTGGTTTGTATAGAAGATTCGGGGTTGTTTTTCGTGCCTTTTTGTGCCTATTTTCGTGCCTTTGTTCTCGGTGTGATTCCGCGGATTTGAGTGAGTTTCTTCCCGGATTTCTTTGAGGAAAACATGGATAGATGTCTTGTGCATCTTTGTGCTTGATCTTGTGCCCTCAAACGCCGGAAACTACTTCGATTCGTGAGTTTTCGTTCGGTGCTCTAGGTTTTGGTGGTGCTCAAAGGATTCGCGATTCCCGGTGATTTAGGGAGTTAGGAGGCAAGATTTTTGGGCTATAGCATCCTTGTGTGACGCTTTTCAAGTACCCAAACCCTTGTCTCCACGGCTTCAACCGTTTGGGAAATCCGATGATGATTTGGGGGAGTTGACTTTCGGGGTCGGGCCTTTGTTTCGCTCGTCCGCACCGGCGGACGGTCCGCGGGGGGTCGCGGACGGTCCGCGTGGGCCGTGTTCGTCCCGTGTTCTTCGCGTTCTTGCTCGTCCTTTGTTTCGATCCGTCGCGATTTTGGTTTTTGGTTGGACGGAGTTTCGGACGGTCCGCGGTGTCGGGCGGACGGTCCGCGGGTGCTTGGCGGACGGTCCGCGTGCTCCCCGCGGACGGTCCGTGGGTCGTGTGTGGCTTTGGTTCGTTCGTGTGATTTAACGGACGGTCCGCGGGGAAGGGCCGGACGGTCCGCGACGTCGGCGCGGACGGTCCGCGAGAGCGGGTCGGACGGTCCGCGCGGTCCATCGCGGACGGTCCGCCCCCTGCCCGGGCGGACAGTCCGCCAGAGGCTCGTGCGGTCTTTGTTTGTTTCGATTCCTTTCCTCCCTTTCTAGTGCTTCCGCGTGTGCTTCTAGGAATCGTTCCTAAGGCTAGAGGTTGATCCATAACCTCGTGGTCTTGGCGATTGGTGCGTGATTCGATCCATCGCTCGTGTGTGACCGGGATTTGAGTAGGACATAGGCCGGGTTCTTTGGGAAGAATTTTTACCGGCTCCTATTCACTCCCCCCCCTCTCTAGTCGCCATCTGATCCTTCAATTGGTATCAGAGCTTGGTGCCGGATTCTTTGCGACTTTGACAAGTCTCGAATCCTAAGATGGCGTACGTTGAGCGGGGCGGTCCGCCGCACTTCGATGGCAAGGGTTACCACAAGTGGGCGGCTCGTATGAGGATTTTTCTTCGAGGAAAGCCGTTGGAGTTTATTGTGCTTGACAAGACATATGCTATTCCGGTCAACATCCATACTCTTATGGTGACCGATGCCGATGCCAAGGCCAAGTATGAGGCTAATGCAAAAGCCGTTGATCACTTGTGCCGAGCTTGTGTGATCCGAGTTTGATCGTGTTCGCCATTTGGATCTTGCTTGGCAAATTTGGGATAAGTTGTTGGTTGCTCACGGTGGTGATAACCATGTGAAGGCTCGCCTCTTTGTCTCTTACGGATGCAATATGAGAATTTTTCTCCACTTCCCGGTGAGGACATTGATGCGATGTTTCGCAGGTTCATCGCCATCGTGAACAACATGAAGGCTAATGTTGAGGATTTTCCGTACTCCGAGCATGATCGGGCTTTGAAGCTCTTGCATGTCTTGGATCCAAATGTTTGGGGTGCTAAGGTTGAGGCCATCAAGGAGTCCGGGAATTATTTGACTATTGAGTTGGATGACCTCTTTTCTAAGCTCAAGTCGGCCGAGGTTGACGGAAGATGCTATCCAAGCATGAGGGCTCGGCCGACCATAGTCTTGCTCTTGTGGGAGGATCAAAGGGCAAATCTAACCCTTCCCGTCGACGGTTTTCTTTGTCCTCTCTTATGTCCATTCCGGATGAGGAGTTTGATGTCTTTGGGGCGAGGAGGAGCCGGCCTTGCTCTCAAGAAGATTTGAACGACTACACGAGAGTCGGAGGAACGCAAGGCGGAGCTCGGGGACGTGCTACAAGTGTGGCAAGCGTGGCCACTTCATCGCCGAGTGCCGGATGCGAGAGGAGAACAAGTACAAGGTGAACGAGTACAAGGCGCACCCGAGGCGTGAAGACAAGTACTCCTCCAAGGGCAAGCACTTCAACAAGTCCAAGAGCAAGGACAAGGACAAGCGGCGACCGAGCAAGAGCACCTACAAGAAGAACAAGGCAAGAGCGATGGTGGCCGGTGCGAGCGACGTCGACTCAAGCTCAAGCGAGGAGCAGTCAAGCTCAAGCAGCGAAGATGAAGACGCCGGAAGGCGCAGTGGCAAGAAGAGTGCAAGCCGGAACCTCAGCGGGCTGAGCTGTGTGGCGCTCGAGGGCTTTTGTGGCATGGCCCATAGCTCTAGCGGCAAGAAGAGTGTGAAGGAGGACGGCGACTCCGACTCGGAGGATGAGGTAAACCGTGATCCCGACTCTTTGCTTGCCGAGATTGCTAGGTTGAATGGTTTGCTTGATAACCGTGATAGTGTCCTGAGAGATGCCAAAAAGATGAGGAAAGATCTTAGGGCTCGGCTTGAGAATGCTAGTGAGAAAGTAGGAGAGTTAGAGTCAAAATTGCTTGAATTGAAACTTGAGAATGACTCTTTGAAACTTGCTCCTACTTCTCCCGATGATGTTGAATGTGTTGAATGTGATGCTTGGTTGAATGAGATCAAACTCGCTTAATGAGAAGAATGCTTCCATTTTGGCTCAACTAGATGCTCTTAGGATCGAACATGATGAGCTTAAGGCTAGACCTACTTTGCTTGGTGCTTGCAAATCATGTCCTACTATGCATGCTAAGCTTGTTGATGCTCGCTCTACTATTAGTTCTTTGGAAGCATCATTGAAATCTCCTGTTGCAAATGCATGCTCTAGGCCGTGATGAAGTCACTTTGCGTAATCTTGAGCTTACTTCCCGGTTGGATGTCATCTATGAGGAAAATGACTATTTGAGGAAAGTGTTGGGTTGGTTGTACGGACAGGGAACCTCAATTGAAAATCATGATTGAGGAGTTCAAGAGAGGGCGATGGTCGTGGTTTGGGGTTTGAGAAGTTGGGTGAGAAAGTGGGAGAGAACAGTGGGGAGAGTGTGTACGAGAAGTGTGTTGAGTCTAACCCCAGGTTTGAGGTGATCGGAGAGATTCAAGTTCCTCTCCCAAAAGCACCCAAGAACTCTTTCACACCAAAGCCCAATCACCTTTGCAACAAGCTTGACACAACCCAAGATCCACCCAAATTCCCACCTAAGACAAATGATTTCCAGAAACCAGTGAAGTTTGTGGGTGAGAAGGGTGAGAAGCCTAGAGAGAAGCCAGAGCCAAAACCAAAACCCATCCCCTTCGGGTGTGAGTATTGTGGCAAGGAGAGGCATCTTGCGAGTTTTGCTACAAGAGGAAGAGGGATGAGAGGCTTGCTAGGGAGCAAGCAAACCCGGGACAGTATCGCCGGCCCTCGCGGTATTCCCGAGCCTAGAGTGCCACTTCCACGGGGTGTGGGAAGTGTGAGGAGTGTTGGCGAGGTTCCCACGGAGAGGTGGTGGTGAGAGGTCCGTCGGAGAGATGATGGTGTGCGGGCCGGTGAGAAGTTTGGTCGGGCTCGTGGTGGTTTTACCGGACGTCCTCCTACTCGTCCTCGGTACGGGTTTAGGGGAGATGATCGCGAGTTTTGGATTCCGGAGGAACTACGGACCACGTTTTCCCCCTCGTGGTGCTCGTACTCCTCCCATGGGACATGGGAAGTTTGGCGGCAAGGGAGTGATGTTTGCTAACCCCTCTTTTGAGCGGATGGCTCGACACTCGGTTTAACTTTCTCTGTGCTAACCCCGGTGTCGAGTCGCTAGCTCGTTCTCGTTCTTGTTTCGATTTGCGGGCGGGGAGGCTTGGAGAACATTTGGTTGATCGACTCCGGGTGTTCTCGACACATGACCGGAGATAAGAAGTGGTTCTCCGGCCTCACCCCGGTGAAGGAAAAGTTGTACATCACATTTGGGGACAATGGTCGAGGTAGGGTCTTTGTCCGAGGGTGTTGTGCATGTGAGTGATAAGGTAACGTTGAAGAGAATGGCTCTTGAAAGCCTTTGTACACATGTATAGTGAGTTTTCTTTTCCCCTTGTACTCTCTTGTATATACTTGTGTCTTGCTTGTGTGAAAACCATGGTAGGCTAGCCACCTTGTTCATGATAGCTTTGTGATCTTGAATATCTATCTTGCTATCTTTGTATGATTTCATGGTGGGTGATATTTATGAACATCATGTCATGCTTTATGGTTGATTGCTCGGATATGTCATGTTGTTCATTCATATCATGTTTGTCTAGCTCGATGGTACCTTTCTGTTAGCATGTTTGTCCCCCATGTATATCTTGTCATGCTAGCTTTGTAATATATGTTGGTGGATGATCCATGTGATCTTGTATCATGCCTTTGTTTAGTTCTTGTATATTGTTTGGCATGTTGTTCTTTGGTATCATTTCGGTTTAGTGTTGTACCTTGTTGACATACTTGCTTGCCCATGCTTATTCATATTTGTGGAATCATGTTACAATGCTCTATTTATGTTAAGTGATATTATCAATGCTTTGTGTAGCATGTTGTGAGCTTTCCTTGGAGTTTTGGGCTTGTCTTGTCTTCGAGTTGTGTTGTTGTTCCTCTTTTCGGTTGGTTTTAGAGTTTTTCCTTGCTCTTCCTTTTCCTAGCTTTTTCTTTGTTAGTTGCCCTTGGTTGAGGGGGAGCTTGGCTTCTTTTGATAGGGAATTTGATTCCAAGAAGGATTGTGGCTTTTTGGGTAGTCTTTGTGATCCTCCAATTGATATTCCTTCTATGGTATTCAATTGGGATCTTTGCGGTTTTGCAATTGGTACTTTTTCTATGGTACTCAATTGGGACCTTTGGTGGCTCTTCTCTCGCTTGGAGCGATTCTTGGTTGGTGTGTTCCCTCGTGAGCTTTATTGGTGTTAAGTCAAGTTCCTTGTCTCCCTATGCATTCTGCATTGCATTTGTATCATATATCATGATGTATAGACTTTGATAGGTTTGACATTTGTGTCTTGCATCTCGTCATATATCATGTTCCTTTTGATGTACATATCTTGTTGCATTTGTGTCATATTGCATTTTAGGATGATGAGCTTCTTTCATATGCCATATTTGAGTCTCTTTGGCTATCTGTGAGATATTGGTCATGTGTGTGGAGAAATAGCTATGTGAGGCTATGCTCTTGGAATTTTTGAGATATATGTGTTGTGAGATAGCCTTTTTGAATCAAATGCTAATCTTGACTAAATTTGATGAAATGTGCTCCACTCGTGTGTAGTTGTGTATCCATGTCACAGTTTGGTCTAAATATGCTTTTCATGCTTAGATTGTGCTTGGATGCCCTGTTCTTGCATTTGGGCCAAAGGCCGGATATCATTGTGAATGTTTAGCCTATGTTGCATTCATGGAGGAGCATAAGCTTCTTTTTGCCGCAAAGGCACTTCATGTACCATGAAATGAATTAATCTTGAAAAGAAGTGTGCATGCTTGAAAAATGCTCCATCCATCATGTTTATGCTTAAAAATGTATTATCTTTCACATATGGGTGCTAAACATGTTGCATGATGTTCACCGGTGGAGAAGTCTCCCCGAAGTGGACACATGGCTCATGAGCTTTGACATGACATGCTTTGCTTTATGGGTGTTTGCCATGATCTTTTCTTGAGAATTTGATATCCTTGTATGATCTTTGAATGGTATGCATGTTTTGTGGCTCAAGTGTGACATGGATAGGCTTTTACATTTGAAGTGAGCCATCTTTTGATATAATTACTCAAATCTGAAAATTTGCTTTGTCACATGCCTATATTTCCATATATTACTTGTGGCAATGCTTTGACTTTGTTATGATCCATATATGTGCTTTTTGTCTCATTTCTAGCCTTTGTCACTAAATTTGGCCTATTTGAGAAGCTCATGTAGATGTTTATATGCTTTGTTTTGCATTTCTGCATTTTCACCTTGCTTCATACATTGTCAACAAGGGGGAGAAGAGGTGAGCTTAATGAAAAATTCAGAAAACTGCATTTAAAATTTGGGAGTTTGCTCCACTTGTTCAGGGGGAGCTTGCATTTGTGTAGGGGGAGCTTTGGTGAGTCTCCTTTGTTTGCCTGAGTTGTGCTTTGGTGGTTGCTTTTTGCTCTATCACGTGTGTTTAGGGTGAGCTTTGTATGCTCTTTGTCCCTAGTGCATGTGTTTAGGGGGAGCTTGTGAGCTTGGTGTGCTCTTTTCTCTATCTTATGAGTTTAGGGTGAGCTTTGTATGCTCTTTGGTCCTAGTTCATGTGTTTAGGGGGAGCTTGTGATTTTTGTGCTCTTGTGCCGGTGGTGTTGAGCCCCTTTGCCTCTTCTTGAGGAGCCGGCGGTTGACTTATGTTTTCGATTATCACATGATTGGTGTTGAGCCCTTTGTGCCTCTTCTTGAGGGATCGTGTGATTTCGCTTGTCCATGATCGGTGTTGAGCCCTTTGTGCCTCTTCTTGAGGGATCATGCATTCTTATCTCGGTTGTGTCGAGCCGTTGCCCATGTCTTTGGGGACCGAGACATTGAGTTGGCCTTTGTGGTTTCTCTCATGCCAAGTGACCTTGTTCTTTGCTCTTGTGTGGTTTTCTTTCACTTGGATGAGGTGTTCGGTCTTTGCCCTCTCAAACCATTTCTTTGTGCTCACTTGTTGTCAATCCGCTCCTCAAGGGGGAGAAATTTGGAAAATCAAGTTGATATGAACCTTGATTTGGTGGTGATGAGCGGTTGACAAGTGTTTTGGTAAGAGTTTTATGGCACTTTGTGTTGAGCATTTTGGTTTGATGGCTTTTAGGGATTGCATGTTGGTAGTGTGTCTCTTCGATTGCGCTTAGCCTTGTGCTTGCTTTGGTTTCGAGAGGAATTTGTCGGAGCATGTTTTTATCCCTTCTCACTTCAAGTGGCCTTTTGTTTGCTTTTTATTGGCTTTGTGGCGCTTGAATGAGTTCTTGTTTGCTTTTTGACCTTCTTTTGTCAATGCACTCATCAAGGGGAGATTGAGGAACCAAGTTGAGAAGTACCTTGGTTCGTGTGTGATGAGTGATTGACCGGATGGTTTGAAGCTTTGTGTGTGTAGTGTTGAGTTGTGTTGTGTGTGTTTTATTTTGTGTATTTACCTTATTGTTTATGTGGTGTGTTGTCAATGCACTCGTGAGGAGTGGTTGACAACGTTGTGTGGACTGACTCTTGGCCTAGTATTGCAGGTGTTGGTTGTGGCTTGGTTTGCGTTGGTGCAGGTGAAGAACAGGCGCGAAAGGTCTTAGCCTTGCGGGGCCTCCGAGGAGTGGAGAGACAAGTAGGCTTGGTTCGAGGGACCGGTGGCCGACGGGATCAAGTGCGAGCCGCATGGTGCAAGAAGAGCAAGACGAAGTCGTGGACATGGAGCCGGTGCATCGGTGGTGGCCAAGTCAAGGAACGAGGCAAGACTGAGTAGACCGTCCGGGCGCCGGAGGTGAAAGGCTTGGCGGGCTCGACGCTTGGCGTGGTGAGGCCGGGCCGTGTACGCGGGGTTTGGTGGTTTGGCCACAAAACCATCGGAGGACGGTTTCTTGGTTTGGGCCTCAAAACCAAGTCCGAGGGCCCAACACGACGGAGACGGGATCCGGCGTGTCGGGAAGCTTCGAGGCGGAGGACACGCGGCGGGATCGCATGGCTTGCGTCGGGAGGACGCGGGGTGCGGCAAAGGCGTGGCCGTCCGATGGCAAGACCCACAAACATTACCAAAATGCCCCTACGTGGGTTGTATCGCCAGTAGTGTAGTTAGGGGTAGTCGAGTCATTTACCACTCCGGCGGGACTCGATATATAAGCCTGGAGTGTGTGTTGATGGCTCTCTCTCTCGCGCGACTTAGGGTTTCATTTCCCCCCCTTCTCTTTCTCATTTTCGTAGCCATTTTTCTTCCTATTTTCTCTAGGCTAGCATGAGAGCTTCATGAGAGATTTGTTGAGAGGGATGGATGCTAGGGCGGCATGCTAGACCTTGTGAATCTTTCCTGGTTTGTATAGAAGATTCGGGGTTGTTTTTCGTGCCTTTTTGTGCCTATTTTCGTGCCTTTGTTCTCGGTGTGATTCCGCGGATTTGAGTGAGTTTCTTCCCGGATTTCTTTGAGGAAAACATGGATAGATGTCTTGTGCATCTTTGTGCTTGATCTTGTGCCCTCAAACGCCGGAAACTACTTCGATTCGTGAGTTTTCGTTCGGTGCTCTAGGTTTTGGTGGTGCTCAAAGGATTCGCGATTCCCGGTGATTTAGGGAGTTAGGAGGCAAGATTTTTGGGCTATAGCATCCTTGTGTGACGCTTTTCAAGTACCCAAACCCTTGTCTCCACAAACTTCAACCGTTTGGGAAATCCGATGATGATTTGGGGGAGTTGACTTTCGGGGGTCGGGCCGTTTCTCGCCTCTGTCCGCACCCGGCGGACGCTCCGCAGGGGGGTCGCGGACGGTCCGCGTGGGCCGTGTTCGTCCCGTGTTCTTCGCGTTCTTGCTCGTCCTTTGTTTCGATCCGTCGCGATTTTGGTTTTTGGTTGGACGGAGTTTCGGACGGTCCGCGGTGTCGGGCGGACGGTCCGCGGGTGCTTGGCGGACGGTCCGCGTGCTCCCCGCGGACGGTCCGTGGGTCGTGTGTGGCTTTGGTTCGTTCCGTGTGATTTAACGGACGGTCCGCGGGGAAGGGCCGGACGGTCCGCGACGTCGGCGCGGACGGTCCGCGAGAGCAGGTCGGACGATCCGCGCGGTCCATCGCGGACGGTCCGCACCGCCGGGCCGGACGATCCGCCGGAGCTCCGTGCGGTCTGTTTGTTTCGATTCCTTTCCTCCCTTTCTAGTGCTTCCGCGTGTGCTTCTAGGAATCGTTCCTAAGGCTAGAGGTTGATCCATAACCTCGTGGTCTTGGCGATTGGTGCGTGATTCGATCCATCGCTCGTGTGTGACCGGGATTTGAGTAGGACATAGGCCGGGTTCTTTGGGAAGAATTTTTACCGGCTCCTATTCACTCCCCCCCCTCTCTAGTCGCCATCTGATCCTTCGGGCTCGGGACAAGTACTTGGAAGACATCTCCTCTGTCGAGCTCTCTGCTGATTCTCCACCGAACGAGAACCCTGCAGACAGAGACGCTCGACGTGAGCGTAACCGGAAGCGCAGCCAACGTCGCCGGCGCCTCCAAGACAACTTCCCCGTCCGCAACCTTGCGGAAGCTCTCGAGGCGGTCAAGAGCAGAGTACACACCACCCCCGAGCAATGCCTCATGTCGATCACAGCGATCGCACGCCAGGCTCAGGTCATACGCGCTGGAGAGGTCATCGACAACAGAGTCAACCAACCTCCTCCAGCCAGACCCCGCGACAACGAAGCCACAAGTCGCAGCGCCAACAACGGTCCTAACCGTACTCGAGCCGACCTCCCGGCCGAGCCAAACCGTCGTCGCTCCAACGCTGGCGGACCTTCACAGCACGACCACGGCAACCGGGAAGTTGTTCCCCACCGCGCTCCGGCCGGTGGCGGCGGCAACGACCCCCGACGGCGGCGGCGGCGACGGCGGAAGCTCCAACCATGGAGCCAACGGGAGGGCCGGCGGTGGCGGCGGTCGCGGCGGCCGAGGCCACGCGAACAGCCACGCCTCCGGCGCCTCACATGGCGGGTACGACGCTCGCCAGAAGATTGAGGAACTGCGGCGGAAGAAGTCGACCACCGCGGCCGAGGGTGACGGCTTCCCCGCCTTCTCATCTCGACTTCGCAACTTGCTCCTTCCCGACAAGTTCAAGCCTTTGGGGATCACCAAGTACGATGCGAAGCAAGATCCCATCCAGTGGCTCAGATGCTACACCCTCTCCATCGAGAACGCTGGCGGCAACAGCGACACAAAGTGCCTCTACTTCCCCTTCTGCCTGGACCAAGCACCACTAACATGGCTCGGGCCGCTGGATAAGCACTCGATCGACAAGTGGGACCAGCTGAAGGAGCAGTTCACAAGCAACTTCGCGGGCACCATGGGCCGATCGGGTACTCGCATGGACCTGGCCATGATCAAGCAGGAACAAGGCGAGACCCTCCGCAAGTACATGCGCCGCTTCTTCGACAAGCGCGCCACCGTCGTCAACGTCACCGACAAGGAGGTCATCGACCTCTTTCAAGACGGTCTCTATCACCATCGCACCTTTGAAGACTTCGGTCGTCGCCACCCCAGGTCCATCCCCTACCTCAAGGACATGATCACGTCCTGGGCGGATGAAGAAGACAAGGCCAATGCCAAGTACGACGCCATCCGTGGCAAGACCAAGCAGAACCAGGGCGGCGGCAGCGGCAGCAACGCAAACCAAGGCGGCCGCAACAACAACTACTACTACTACTACTCGGGTCCCAACCGCAAGCGCACTCCAGACAACACTGTCGCGGCTATCCAGCGCCCGGCGAAGGGAAACTCGAAGAACAACTCCGGCGGCTTCAAAGACCTGCTGAAGGAGAAGTGCCCGTGGCATCCAAATGGCAACCACACCACCGAGCAGTGCTACCAACTCAGGCATGCACTCAAGGTTACGCCAGAGCCACCGCACCCCCATGACCAAAAGGGCAAGAAGAAGGATGACGACAATAACGACTTCCAGGAGCCGGACAAGACCGTCAACGTCCTCTTCGGCGGATTGCCCAGCAGGCGGGAGCAGAAGGCTACCCGTCGTGAAGTCATGTCCGTCGAGCCAGCGGTCCCGACCCCTCTCAGGTGGTCGGAGGTACCCATCACCTTCTCCCGCGCGGATCAATGGACCAGCTTTTCTGAACCAGGATGGTTCCCCCTCGTGCTGAAGCCAGTGGTGGCGGGCTCCAAACTCAACACGGTGCTCATCGACGGTGGAAACGGGCTCAACGTCCTCTTCACCAAGACCTTGAAGAAAATGAAGCTCGACATCACTCATATGCTCACCGAGAGCAACACGCCCTTCTACGGCATCGTCCCCGGCAACGCGGCTATTCCACTGGGCTCAGTGGTCCCCCGATTACCTTCGGGGCGTCTCGGGACAACTACCGTACCGAGTATATCAAGTTCGAGGTCGCGGACTTCGAGACCTCTTACCACGCCATCCTCGGCAGACCCGCCATCGCCAAGTTCATGGCGGTGCCTCACTACACCTACTTGGTACTCAAAATGCCAAGCCCAGCTGGTGTACTCTCCCTCCAAGGGGACTTGAAGATCTCCCACGACTGCGACACAGAAGCCATGGAGATCGCCTCTACAAACCAAGTACCCAACGCGATGATGGAGGTCTACGCCGCGTCGGAGAAGCTTGCTACAAGTGAGCTCGACATCCCAGAGAAGTCTGACAACACCAACAAGCCTCAGCCACCTGAGGAGGTACTCGTCAAGACGGTCGACCTCGGAACAGGCGACCCCAGCAAGACCACCACCATCGGGGCTGGCCTCGACCCCAAATAGGATGATGCGCTCATCAGCTTCCTTCGGGCTAACCGCGACATCTTCGCGTGGAAGCCAGCGGACATGCCAGGAGTGCCCAGAGAGCTGATTGAGCACTGCCTCAACGTCGATCCTAAGGCCACCCCCAAGCGACAACACCTCCGAAGCTTTGCCGACGACAGGCGGGATGCCATCAAGAAGGAACTCGCCAAGCTACTCGCAGCTGGCTTCATCAGAGAAGTCTTCCATCCTGAGTGGCTCGCCAATCCCGTCCTCGTCCGCAAAAAGAACTCGAACGAGTGGAGGATGTCCGTCGACTACACTGACCTCAACAAGCACTGCCCCAAGGACCCCTTCGGGTTGCCGCGGATTGATCAAGTCATCAACTCCACGGCGGGCCGCGACTCGCTTCGCTTCCTCGATCGCTACTCCGGGCACCACCAGATCGCAATCAAGGAGGAAGACCAGGAGAAGACCGCGTTCATCACCCCGTTTGGCGCGTACTACTACACAACCATGTCCTTCGGGTTGAAGAACGCCGGCGCTACCTACCAACGAGCTATCCAAGCCTGCTTCAAGAGGCAACTCAATAAGAACGTCGAGGCCTACGTGGAAGACGTGGTTGTCAAGACCAGGGACTCCAGTACCCTCATTGACGACCTTGAAGAGACCTTTGCATCACTACGCGAGTACCGCTGGAAGCTCAACCCGAACAAGTGCGTCTTCGGCATCCCTTCGGGCAAACTACTCGGCTTCATCATCAGCCAGCGCGGCATCGAAGCCAACCCCGAGAAGATCTCCGCCATCACCAGCATGAAAGCTCCCACGAGCATCAAAGACGTCCAGAAGCTGACAGGGTGCATGGCGGCGCTGAACAGATTCATCTCGAGGCTAGGAGAACGGGGTCTCCCTTTCTTCAAACTACTCAAGCATCAAGAGAAGTTCGTGTGGACTTCAGAGGCAGATCAAGCCCTTGCCCAGCTCAAGGACTTCCTATCAAAGCCACCGATCCTCACGGCTCTTCACAAAGGCGAGCAGCTATTGCTCTACCTCGCTGCGACTACTCACGTGGTCAGTACTGCCATCGTTGTCGAGCGGCAAGAAGACGGCCACGCCTACCCAGTCCAGCGCCCAGTCTACTTCGTCAGCGAGGTTCTATCAGAGTCCAAGGCCCGCTATCAGCCCGTGCAGAAACTCCTGTACGCACTACTCATCACCTCGCGGAAGCTACGACACTACTTCTAGGAGTACTCGGTCTCCGTCGTCACCGACTACCCGCTTGGCGACATACTGCGGAACCAAGATGCTACTGGAAGAATCTCCAAATGGGCAGTCGAGCTCGGCGCCCTCACTATCGACTTCAAGCCACGCACAGCCATCAAGTCGCAGGCACTAGTCGACTTCATGGCAGAGTGGCGGGAGAACCAGCTACCCACTCCCACCGTGCGACCAGAGCATTGTGTGATGTACTTCGACGGCTCACTCAACCTCGAGGGCGCAGGTGCAGGGGTGCTCCTGATCTCTCCAACGGGCGAACAACTCAAGTACGTCCTGGCGCATCTTCCGGAAGGTCTCAAACAACGCAGCCGAGTACGAAGCCCTCCTACACGGGCTCCGCCTCGCGGCTTCACCGGGAATCAAGCGGCTACTAGTCTACGGCGACTCCGCAGTGGTCATCAACCAAGTCAACAAGTCCTGGGACCGCAACAAGGAGAACATGGATGCCTACTGCCTAGAAGTCCGCAAACTCGAGAACAAGTTCTATGGTCTCGAGTTCCATCACATCGTCCGCGACAACAACGTTGCAGCGGACGTCCTCTTGAAGCTCGGATACACCCGCGCTCAGGTGCCAGCGGGTGTCTTCGTCCACGAGCTTCACGCGCCATCCATCCCGGAGCCGGCGCCACCGACCACTGTCCCAGCCCACCCACCAGCTGGGCAGGAGGTCATGGTGATTGACGTGGACTGGAGGCAACCCTTCATCGACTACCTCTGCGAGCAGAAGGTCCCCTCCGACAAGAACGCGGCCGAGCAACTTGTCTGCCGCGCCAAATCCTACGTCCTCGTCAGAGACAAGCTTTACAAGCGGGGCGCGTCTTCTGGAGTACTCATGAAGTGTGTCCCTCGTGAAGAAGGCAAGGACATCTTGGAGGAGATCCACAAGGGCATCTGCGGCAACCACGCGTCCTCACGCATGCTGGTCAGCAAGGCTTTCCTACGAGCCTTCTACTGGCCCACAGCTCTGGGCGACGCCGAAGAACTCGTCAGAAAGTGCCAAGGATGCCGCTGCTTCGCCAAGCGAAGAACACGTCCCGGCCTACAAGCTAGTCACCATACCGTCAACCTGGCCCCTTGCTTGCTGGGGGCTCGACATGATTGGGCCACTGCCAACCGCGCCGGGGAGGATTCAACAAGGTATTGGTGGCTATCGACAAGTTCACCAAGTGGATCGAGGTCAAGCCGGTCACATGCCCCAAGGCTGACGGAGTACTCGACTTTCTGGATGAACTCGTACACTGCTACGGGCTACCCCACCGCATCATCACAGACCTGGGATCCAACTTCAACAACCACCAGTTCTGAGAGTATTGCGAGAATAGCGGGATCGACGTCCGATACGTCTCAGTTGCCCATCCACGGGCCAACGGACAAGTCGAGCGCGCCAACGGGATGGTGCTCGACGCTCTCAAGAAGCGGCTACACGACGCCGCGAACTCCAAAGGGGGCAAGTGGATCAAGGAACTACCCAACGCACTCTGGGGGCTACGGACTCAGCCATCCAAGCCAACGGGGCAATCCCCATACTTCCTGGTCTACGGCTCCGAAGCAATCCTCCCTGCCGACGTCATATGGAACTCACCAGCAGTGGAGCACTACGACGAAGGCGTCTCAGAAGATAGTAGACGAGTTGATATCGACAGCCTCGAAGAAGCTCGCTGCGCTGCCCTCGTCCAATCAGCAAGGTACCTAGAGGGTATCCGACGCTACCATGATCGCAACGTCAAGGAACGCTCCTTCAACGTTGGAGATCTTGTCCTTCGCCGTATCAAGAACACGGAAGGACTTCACAAGCTCAGCTCCCCCTGGGAAGGTCCCTTCACCGTGGCAAAGGTGACTGGGCCGGGCTCCTACCGCCTCCAAACACTTGAAGGCGAAGACATCAACAACTCGTGGAACGTCGACCAGCTCTGTCGATTCTACGCCTAGGCTACAAGACTACTCTGGGGTTCAAGTCTACACGACTACATCAACACCCCCTTGCCGTAAGCGACCCCCCGGGTCCTGGTGTTGGGGAATTCAGGAAAACACATCACCCTCGAAACGTCACAGTCTAATGGCATTCTCAAAGTATGTTTTTCAGGAGCAGGGAATTCGCGAATCCAGGAAGTCCGACACCTGCGAAGTCTCGAATTCGCGATTGTGCAGAGTTCGAGGATTTTGATTCGGTGAAGGGGCGAAGTCATGAACACGCGGAAGCCCGGAACCTCCACTGCGGAAGGTCCGAACTTCGGAGATTTGCTGATTCGGGAATCTAGTGAAGACTCTGTTCGGGACTCAGAAGCAAGGACATGCACGAACCCGCGGGGAAGCAGGAGCCACTTCGAGAATCTGTGGAGGACTTAGTTCGGGAATTTCGGGCGAAGACGTTCGCGAATCACGGAAGAAGCAAAGTCAAAGTTGTAGTCCCAGAAAGTCCGGGTTTAGAGTGTGAACTAGTGGCAGACTTGTAAATGTGTAAGGGGAGAAAAGACATTCTTGTATGTGTTCACATTAGGAATATTCTCCGAGCCCGAGGGTGTTATCGGAATGTAAAAGTCCCTTCATCTCCCTATAAAAGGGGGTGCGAGGGCACGTGTAAACGGATTCAGACTTTTTGGGACTTGTGCTACTTGCAGAGAGCTTCACTGTCTCTTTGCGCCCTAACTGTGTACTTGAACGTGTTGAAAACTTCACTCGTGTTTGGGTAGTTATCCGAATTTTTCGGGTATCCCCCCAACATTGGCGCCCACCGTGTTTCAGCCGAAAAAGAAACTCACGATGCCACCTCAAAAGAAATCCAAGAAGAATGCCCCGAAGACGGGCGAACCGGATGATAACCTTCCCACCCAAGGAAATGAAACTTCGTTTGTTCCCGAATCCTCGAACGTAACAGACCAGCGGCGAAAAGAGAAGCTCGAAGCCCTCATGAAGGCAAGGGCGAGAAAACACCTCACATCCAAGAACAACCTACCGAACACCAAGAGCACGAAAATGTTGATGCCGATGATGATGCCATAGACGGACGACTAGCCATGGTCCACCAAAAGATTCAACAACTACGGAGGGATAAAGAAAAGTTCGCGGCTCGGTTGCGGGCGAAAAGAAAAATCTCTCGAAAAGCTAGAACGACTCGAACAAAGCAAAAGAACAAATACGGAGCAATTCGTAGAGAAATTGACGAGATGAAAGAGCAAGAGAACAGCTCCCCCGTGGCAAGAAACACCGCAACGAACACCGCGCCCGCAAGAGAATCCCCGAAGGAAAACTTCTTCGCGGGAAATGGAGTCTCACACTTCGTGGATTCTGAATCACCACTGTCAATAGGGCCGCAAACAAGCACCTTGGCCGCCGAAGTTCAAGCCGCCCTCTATTCCCAAGTACAACGGTTTCGGAAACTCCAGGCAGTTCCTCATGAGATACGAGTCAGCTGTGAATTCGGCAGGAGGAGATGATGTCGCACTTGCCAAATCCTTCATCATAGCTTGTGAAGGACCAGTACTGAATTGGTACTCATTGCTGCCTCCACACTCGATCTACAGCTGGGTAGATCTCAAGACAAAGTTCATGCAAGTGTTTCGGATGTTCCATGACACAACGGCCGAAGCTTCGCATTTGTATAACTCGCGAGCGAAGGACGAGGGGACCACCGCGAAATTTCGTGAGAAGATTCATGCAACGAGAGGTCTCGGATCCCCCGATGCCGATGACAAGACAACGATCAAGGCACCGATCAAGGGTCTCACCCCGGGGCCAACGGCTTCCCACCTCACAAGAAAGAAGCCCGAGACAGCTTGAAGAATTATTTCGGGAATTGGAGGATTACATCCCGTCCGACGATGACCACCGCAAGAGAGTAGCCGAACGAAACGAGGCAAGACGGGCGGCAGAGATACGACCTGGAGGGCACCACCCCAAAGCATCCGCGAAATGTAAACGTGTTGGAAATCCTCAAGCAACAACAAGAAAGCGAGGCCAAGTGCCGGGGGAGGATTCAATAAAGAGGAAGGGGGAGAGGAAGAGGAATCCCAAACCTTCCGAACCACAACCCGAGAGATCCCCACTTCTATTGCCAGTATCATGGAAGAGGTCACAGCACCGAAGGGTGCCCTGAGACAAAAAAGAACATGGCACGAATCCAACAAGAGAAGGCACTGATGAGCATCGCATCTTCGATGCCAACCCAGTTTCGGCCGAACTTCTGGCCGCCGCAGTTCGCGAATTCGCAGCCAAGCTCTGTACCAATTCACCAATTTCCACAATCGCAATCAACATGGCAGCCTTCACAGCAATTCTTCCCTCAGTCGCAAGCAATACAGTCAATCCAGCAGCCACAACCCATTCGGGAAATCTTGCCACCGCCACCAGAAAGCTCATCAAGGCCTCAGTCAAGTTCGGGACCTCAGAACTCCAAAGCATTGCCATCGTTCGGGACTATCATGCCAATCACAGGCGGATCTGCCATGGAGTTTGAAACAAAGAAGCATCGAAGCAACTACTTTAGATCTCGTGAATACCATCATCAATGATGGTCCACCTGCCCGCCGCCGAGTGGGCGAAGGTGCCAATCACCTTTACGAAAGAAGATTTTAGGTCGAAATCCGCGATCCACAATGATGCCATGGTGATTGAAGTCAACATTGCCTGGATGGATCATAGGAAAAATCTTGGTGGACAACGGAGTTCGGCGGACATCTTATTCCTGAAAACGTTCGAGAAAATGAATCTGAGTCAGCACATGTTGGACCCACCAGAGTACCCATTGCAGGGGTTCGGCGGGAAACCCATCAAGCCAGTTGGAAAAATATCACTCCCAGTTTCTTTCGGGGATCTTGAGAATGCCAGAACCGAGAACCTCACCTTTGATGTGGTTGACATATATCACCCGTATCTTGCGATCTTCGGCGGGGGCTTCATGAACAAGTTCGATCTTTGTCATAAGGCAACGTTCCTTTGCATGAAAATGCTCGCGCCCAAAGGGGTTATCACGGTATTCGGCAATCAACAAGAGGCCGAAACATAGAAAAGGGCCACACGCCCGGTCAAACGAATGTGTATCGGTGAAA
The DNA here is from genome assembly GCA_947561735.1 of Cenchrus americanus. Lineage (NCBI taxonomy): Eukaryota > Viridiplantae > Streptophyta > Magnoliopsida > Poales > Poaceae > Cenchrus > Cenchrus americanus. The sequence continues at coordinate 204,646,756 of OX387240.1, forward strand.
GCAACTCAAGAGAGAAAGCAAGTCTATGAAGAGCCGAAGCGGGACAAAGAGAAAAATAATATAGCCGCGAGAAGATGAAACAAAGAGAGTGTACCGGACGATATGCCCGACGAGCGGTCATAATAGGGGCGAACCTCGGCGCCGAAGAGGATGATGAACTCATACGATTCTCGAACGTAAACAAGGATGTTTTTGCATGGTCAGCCAAAGATTTGCAAGGCGTTGACAGAGACATAATCGAGCATGTCCTCGAAACAGATGACAAGATACCACCCAAGAAGCCAAAACTCCGGAAAATGTCTGACGAAAAGGTCAAGGCAGTGGAAGCAGAAGTTCAGAGATTGCAGGATGCCCAAGTGATCAGAGAAGTCAAGTACCCGGTTTGGTTAGCCAACACCTGTGCCGACCAAGAAGAAAAATGGCAAATGGAGAATGTGTATTGACTTCACCGATTTGAACAAGGCGTGCAAGAAGGACGATTTTCCCTTGGAAAGGGTAGACAAAATCGTGGATGATGCACCAACGAAAGTGAGATGCTTTCGCTCCCGGACATGTTCTCTCGGTTATCATCAAATCGAGTTCGCAAAGAGGACGAAGAGAAGACAAGCTTTATCACTCCTTTCGGAACATTTTGTTTCGTAAGAATGCCGCAGGGGTCGAAGAATGCGGGGTGCACGTTTTCAAGAATGATAGCAATAGTGCCGCACCGAGCGATTCGGAGAAATATCTTGGCATATGTGGATGACATAGTCGTCAAAAGCTTTCGAAGAAAAGACCATATCGGTGATTTGGCGTAAACGTTCGCGAACTTGAGGACAACGAACTTGACACTCGAACCCGAAAAAATGTGTGTTCGGGATTCACAAGGGGAAAGTTCTCGGATGCCTAGTTTCAACAAAGGGCATTGAGGCAAACCCTGACAAGATAAAGGCTTTGATGGAAATGCAAGAGCCGGCCTCAGTGAAAGATGTTCAGAAGTTGACAGGGAGAGTGGCTGCCCTTAACAGATTCATTCCCAAAGCTGCAGAAAGAAGTCTGCCGTTCTTCCAAGTTCTCAGAAGTGCCAAGAAATTCCAGTGGTCCGAACCTCAAAAGCAAGCTTTTCGCGAACTGAAGGACTACTTGTCCGAAGCATGACCAAGCTCCGTCCTCCCGAGCCAAAATCGCCGCTTCGCCGTATGTGTCCGCATCAAATTCGGCGGTAAGCGCGATCTTCGGTACGGGAGAAGGAAGAAGAAGGAAAGCCGAGCCAAATCCCCGTATATTTCGCCTCCGAGGCATTGTCCGGTTCCAAGGTTTTCTATTCCGAACCGGAAAAAATCGCGTATGCGGTCATCATAGCAACAAGAAAGCTAAGGCACTACTTCGAGGGCCACAGAATAAGAGTTATCACCAACCAACCGTTAAGTGACCCGTTCGCAAACGGGAGGCATCTACTCGAATCATCAAGTGGGTGCTTGAACTCTCCGAGTACGTGGTGGATTTTGAAAGAAGGAGTGCAATAAAATCGCAAGTACCGGCAGTTTCGTCGTGGACTGGACCTCACCTACTCATAATATGGAGGAAAACATGCCCGAACCTTGGGTAGTGCAGTGTGATGGAGCATGGTGTTACAAGGGGGTTGGAATTTCGGCTGTTGTAACATCACCAACGGGCGTGGTCATAAGATATGCAGCACGGCTCGTATTCGCGAACAATGAATACTCCACGAACAATACAACGGAGTACGAAGCTCTCCGCGGCACCGAGAAAAATGAAGGCCTTGGGGCGACGGACCTTCATAATCGAACGGATTCGAAAGTAATCCAAGAACACATCGAGAAGGAAAGCGAGGCCGGGAATCCGCTTCTCATGAAGTATCTTGAGAAATTCGGAGAAATGGAAAGACACTTCGAGAGGATATTCGGTTCAAAGATATCCCAAGGGATGATAACAATGAAGCGAGATAAGCTCGCGAAGGCAAGCCCGAAATAAATCAAGAGCTACCACCGGATGTGTTCTTTGAAATCATCGAGAGAGCCTTCCATCAAAGATTCACGAACTCAAATCGTGAACATGGTGGAAATTCCGGATCGGAGAGCAGAAATAATGGCCTACTTAAGGGGACATTACGAACCACAAGATGAACTGGAAGAGAAAAGGCCGAGGCAAAGGGCTCGGGGCTACACCGTGGTAAATGGAGAATTGTACAAATCGGGGAGTCACCGAACCTTGGCTACGCCGCATCACCTCCGAAAAAGGTCGTGAACTCCTAAAAGAAATTCACAAAGGATTTTGTGGGGCACACATAGGCACCGGGGCTTTGGCCGGCAAGGCGATAAAACAAGGGTTCTATTGGCCAACCATTAACATCGACGCCAAGATGTTGGTTCGGCAATGTGAAGCATGCCGAAGACGGCAAATCGGCGAGGATCGCCTTCAATGCCGCTTCATTTAATTCCTCCAACCTCGGCCTCTCGCAAAGATGGGGCATGGACCTAGTAGGCCCATTGCCAACGGCTCGGGGTAATTGCGGATTCGCGGCCGTAGCGGTCGACTATTTCACGAAGTGGGTAGAAGCAAAACCACTCGCGAACATCACGGCAAAGAATGCTCGTAAATTCTTTTGGCAAAACATAGTCTCGCGAGTTCGGAGTTCCTAGAGAACCGACAATTGATAATGGCAAACGCTTGACTGCTACACCTTCAAAGAGTATTGCGGAACCCTAGGCACACAGGCGAAATTTTCGTCGGTTTATCATCCGCAATCAATGGAGCAGCTTGAAAGAGCCAATGGCCCGATTTTTTTCAGAATCAAGAAATGCTTATTTGATCGAAAAAGGGAAAGTGGGTGGACGAGCTTCCAAAGGTGATCCGGTCTCACAATACCACGCTTTCAAGGGCAACGGGTTTCACACCTTTTCGCCTACTCTTCGGGACTGAGGCTATGACACCAGAGGAGATAAAGAATGAAAGCATAAGAGTCTTGAAAGGAAAAGAGATAGAGGAAATTGACAAGAAGGTGGAGAAAGACATGATAGAGCTGACAATCCTCGAAGCAGCAGAAAACATTGAGAAATATCAGAGGGAGACAAGAGCATGGAGAGACAAAAGGGTGGTCCGGAAGGACATCAAAACAGGTGATCTTGTCTTGAAAAGAAAGAAAAATTGGGAGAACCCAGGAAAACTTCACGAGTCATGGGAAGGGCCTTACATAGCTAAGGAAACAAATATGCCAGGGGCTTTTCGCCTGATGGAGCAAACTGGCGAAGAGTTGCCGTATTCGTGGAATGCCGACAGCCTAAAGAGGTATTATCCATGAAGATCTCAGTTGTACATAAGTGTAGTAGATAGCAGCTTTTTCAATTTTCGTAAGTTTATACTGTAGGAAAATAAAAGCCCGAGTCGCGTGTCTATAAGTGACTTCGGAAAAATTAGTTTCATGTCTTAATCATAGTTCTAGAATAAGAAGGACCGTACTCTTTTCCTTGCAAAGGGGGCTCTAAATCAAGAGGCAAGGTTTTTAACGAGGCGGATCCCGTGTAAATACTCTTTCCGATATATATATGAAAAGAGTCTTCCCCCGAATTGCTTGTTTCGTATTTTGTGTCTCGAGAATTCCATCGTGAAAAAAGAAGTGGTTCGTGAAAAAGGCTTCGTGATAGCCAGAGTTTCATCATGAAAAAAGAAGTGGTTCGTGAAAAAGGCTTTGTGATAGCCAGAGTTTCATCGTGAAAAAAGAAGTGGTTTGTGAAAGGGCTTCCTGATAGCAGAAATTCCATCGTGAAAAAAGAAAAACGTCATGAGAAAGGGCTTCCTTATAGCCGAAATTCCATCGTGAAAAAAGAAAAATGTCATGAGAAAGTGCTTCCTGATAGCCGAAATTCCATCGTGAAAAAAGAAAAAGTTCGTGAGAAAGGCTTCCTGATAGCCGAAATCCCATCCATCGAGGGATTCCCACTGAAAAGGCTCCGAGACAACAACAAGTTGTGGCCTAGAAAAATCCCATCCATCGAGGGATTCCCATCGAAAAGGCTCCGAGACAACAACAAGTTGTGGCCTAGAAAAATCCCATCCACGAGGGGATTCCCATCAGAAAATTCGCATGATGATTTCGAGAAAATGAATGTCTAAGGATTTGCCTGTGTATTCTCACTTGGTATAGATTGTTAAAAGTTTTTCAGGTATCATCGTTGTAAGAAGAGGGCAAGGGGCTCCATCAGACGATCGCAAAAAAACCTTGGTTGAAGCAACCAAGGGTTGCTGTATCAACCGAGGCAAGTCTGCCAGTCCGGTCAAGTCCACAAAATTCGGAACAAATTTTGTCGACTTGCGCATTAGCAATCGAGGTTCGCAAAAACTAAGGAAGACTACTCTTAGAAAGATATGCTAGAAATTCGAGAATAGTAAAGTTCGTGAACCTGCAATCTAGTTTTCATGCGAAACGGCAAGCTGGGGGAGGGTGACGTTTTTTCAAAGAAAAAACATATTCATTGCCTTATTCGCATAAAAACTCCCGAATAGTTCCTCAAAAATTACAACAATCAATACGAAACTTAGAACGAAAGTTCTATTACATGTCCTGGTTTACAAACGTTGTTGTCAGCCACATCGCTAGCATAGGCGAAGTCAGATGAACCGGCTAAGGGGCTAAGGGGCTCCGTCTTCGGAGTCCTTGAGGATCGCGAAGTAGAGGATGCGAAACGGCTCTTTTTACGAAGCAAGAAAAACGAAGTAAGATCAAAACAACCTATAGAAAATTTAAGCGAGGCCTCAAGCCAAAAATCGGAAAAATCTTGCTCAGGATGTGCTTGTTTGAATAGACGCCATGCTTCACCACTAACAAACATTCTATCTCGATGAATTCGTAGTGGTAGCACATCCTGCACAGGCCCAGCTTGCAGGACCTGCGCAGGTTAAAATATACAAAACGTCTGTTTAGAAAAGTTTGATGAATCTACCTGAATGTACACCCGATTTCCAATCCACACAAAAGTTCGAACATGACGTTTAATTCATAACATCCACCTTCGGTGAGTCTTCTTCTGGTTCGGGGACTTGTCCACGGTCGTTGCCACCGTCGGCTGCCGCCGCCTGCCGGCCGCCCGAGCCATCCTCGCCGGATCCTCCCGAACTCTCCCCGGAAGTAGATACTTCGGGAGACGCGGCGACGCGTTCTCGCTCCTCCTTTTCTCTAAGCTGCGAAAGAAAGAGAAGAGTAAGGAAATCTTAAGAAGCTGGAACACATACGACGAACATAAGTCACGAAATAGACCAAAGAATTACCTCGTCAAGCTTTGCCCGCGCGACAGTCTTAGCCATATCCGCCCCGCCAACCATCCAGAATTCCTTCGCGAACTTTAGCTTTATAGCAATAACGTCAGGGTTGTCTTGAAGTATAGTTTCGCTGGTAACGCCTGGGAACTGAGAAAGGTTCGCGCGAAACTTTGCCAAGTCAACACAACTCGTAGTCGTGAAGGACCTTCGAATGCTTTCCACGAAAAAGATACGGCAAAATTGCCGGCACCGAGAGATAACTTCGGGGAGAGCCTTGAATTCTTCCTCGAGCCAGTCCATAAAATCGGAGATGTCAATGTTATCTGGAAGAGGAGCTGGACGAACACCATACTAATTTAGGGACTTCTGATACTCAGCATAAAGCAACTTCAATCTTCCCAGAATTTCCGAAATATGTTTCTTCGAAGATTCACTTTCTGCCGTCAGTGCTTTCTCAAGATCTACGATTTTCTGATCCTTCGAGCTCAGTGACTTGGCAAGGCTGGCGTTGTTGATGCGGAGATCTTCAGCAATCTTGGCAAGACGCTCTTGTTGTTGCCGAAGTTTCTCGATCATACTCGTGTCATCTTCGTGAGATTTCCGAACCTTCTCCAGCTCTTTCTTGGAATCCTCGAGCGCGGCTTCGGCGACCTTCTTCTCGTCCCGACTCCTTTTCAAAGCCTCGACCACTTTCGTATACCTTCTTTTCCAGCTCTAGGTTCGTGGATTCCGCGAGACCAAAGTTGCGCTCCAACTCCTTAGACTTCCGAGAAAGTTCCTCATTAATCTTCTCCTGCTCAGAAAGTCGCTCTATGGCAACTTTCCCGAGCATAGAGTACTTGAGAGTATAGTCTTCATGGAAGCGCGCAAGTTTCGAAGGAGAATAGGAATGCAACAGATTCTTGAACTCTGAAAAATTCAAGAATAAATCTCAGGTGAAAATTCTACAGTCACGAATCGCACAAGGGGACAGTGAGAATCAACGAACCTTGCTTGCTGAAGTGCTGCATAGTGACTTGTTTGGTCGAACCCGAAGAGGCCTTCCCCTGAGGTGAAGGGGTAGTTTCGGAGATAGATAGAGGCCTTTTTTCGGAGCCTTGAGCGGCTTCTTCAGGTTGTTCCGACGCACCTTCTCCTGTTTCATCAACAATTGTGGACGATTTCCATAGAGTTAAAAACTTGGACGTCTTGCCCCCGACACCAATTGTCTCGAAACCAACACGCAACAGTTTGCCGCGATGAGACGTACCAAAGCTTTTGTTAAAGGCAGCCAAGGAAGGAGAAGGCGCTTGGTCTTCGGGGACGACCTCCCGAACTTCGATCAATGGAATATTTTCGGAAGAAGGGCCATCCCTTTGAATGGTCCGCTCAAGATCACGGGCAAAGTCGGAGGAGACTTGATCAGTGGCAGTGACATCGGCGGCAGGAATTTCGGCAGCAGCAGGGGATTCAGCATGAGCAATAGTTTCGGCATCAACAGTGGACTTCTCAGCAGCAGCAGGGGATGCCTCTTGTCGGACTTCGGGAGCAACATCTGAAAAGGAATCGATGTCGACGAACTCATTTTCGGAACCAGCAGGACAAATGTCTCGAAAGTTAAATAATGGCCAGAGGAAAACACCTTTGGGACTATCTGCCTTCGTAGGGATGTCGTCGTCGAAGGCGGACGGGACTCGCCGAACTCCGGAGGAAGAAACCTTCTTCGCAGCCTTCTTCAATTTTTTGCGGCTCATCTGGGCAAGCCCTGAAGCGGCCTGGAGTTCAGCTTCTGAGGTTTGAGGTTCGGAGGTACTTCGCTTGCGCTTCGACGACTCAAGCGATCTGGTCCTCGAAGGTTTCACTCCCGAAGACGTCCCCTCGGTGACAGGTGACGAGTTTCGCTTCGACGATCTGATTCGAGGAGCGTTGATGGGGGCGGCGACGGCAGGAAGTTTCAGTTTAGGACCAGGGCTTCGAGAGCTGAAAAATTTGTCACCGCAGATCTCCGAAAAGACGCGGTTGATCTTCTTCTTGTGCTTCACCAGGGCCTTGTATGCTTTGTATTCGTTCATGGTGTATTCGCCAACCATGACATTGACCCTCTTCTCAACTTCGTCCATAAAGTCCTTGGCGCTTTGGCCCTCGCGAAGTTTAATCCCGAACTTTGGGAAAGGAACCTGCCGGACCGCCCGCTGACGTTGTAGTCCACGATTTCGGCAGGGGACCAGCCCTTCGAGATAGGCCAGATTCGCGCGGCGACGAATTCTTCGATGATGTCGCGGCCGCCGAGTATCGTGCTGGCCAGATGGAATGCACTCTCACAATTCCGAATTCCTAGGGCCCGCTGGTTGTACTTCCCCACATTTACTGCGGTGAGGGGCGCGATCGGGCATGGCAGCTTCGGCACATTGACCTTCCGGTAAAACCAGTAGGACTTCCAATCGTCGGAAAGGTTAGTCTTGCGGCAACAGGGGGAAATCTCGGATTCGGTAATCCCTTGTCGAGTGTTTTGGCGTCGGGTATTGATGGTACAACAGGCGTCTGGGCCGTGATAGAACCGCCCGTCTTCGCCTTTCACAACTTCCGAATAATCACCGCTCGTAGAACCGGTGAAGGCGTCGATGGTAGGATTGCACCCGAAGGTCTTCAGAATCCAAATAAACTTTGATACTTCGAGAAAAGACGTCGGGGTAAGCTGGTGGATCTTCAATGAGAAGGCATCAAGAATCGCCGGTAGCACTGGATCACAAGGGAATCGCAGCCCACAGATGAAGAAGTCCCGAAAAACCACAATTTCCCCAGGCTTGGGAGTGGGAATTGTTTCATCGAGTGGGGCGCGCCCGGCCCCAGGAGAGAAGAATCCAGCCTTCTCGTACTCACGAATAATGTCGCTCGTCACCTTCGACTCTCCGAAGGCAAGCGAGGGCGGCAGTGGGCCAGAGGTCCTCAACATAACGAGATCGTCGACACCGGCGTCAACATCTCCGACGTCTTCGCCGCCGTCGGCTAATAGTCGAAAAAGAAGCCGTCTCCGCATTCAGACAGCTTAGGCTAATAGTCGAAAAAGAAGCTACGAAAATCGTAACATTACTACACCAAAGTTAAACGAACTAACGAAACAACATAGCAAGCATAAAGGAATACCTTAGAAAAGCGCGAACAAGGCCTGGAGTTCGCAAGTTGTCTAGCAGAGAAAGCTAGTTCCGCGAAGGAAGGAAAGTGTGAAAGTCGTGAAAGGCGCAAAGGCAGTAAAAATTTTTTAACAGCGCCGGCCCGCTATTTATAGGGCCGGGGAGGGGCAGTTTCGCGAAGTGCGTCTCGATTTAACCGCCGTTGGCTCCCTGAGTGACGCGTGTCCCCTCCGACGTTCCGAGGGTGACGTTTTTTACTAAATTTCCGAAAAGTTCGTGGAATCGGATCGTCGGAGTCAACCCGCTTCCCCGAGGGGCTAGTGTTGGGGAATTCAGGAAAACACATCACCCTCGAAACGTCACAGTCTAATGGCATTCTCAAAGTATGTTTTTCAGGAGCAGGGAATTCGCGAATCCAGGAAGTCCGACACCTGCGAAGTCTCGAATTCGCGATTGTGCAGAGTTCGAGGATTTTGATTCGGTGAAGGGGCGAAGTCATGAACACGCGGAAGCCCGGAACCTCCACTGCGGAAGGTCCGAACTTCGGAGATTTGCTGATTCGGGAATCTAGTGAAGACTCTGTTCGGGACTCAGAAGCAAGGACATGCACGAACCCGCGGGGAAGCAGGAGCCACTTCGAGAATCTGTGGAGGACTTAGTTCGGGAATTTCGGGCGAAGACGTTCGCGAATCACGGAAGAAGCAAAGTCAAAGTTGTAGTCCCAGAAAGTCCGGGTTTAGAGTGTGAACTAGTGGCAGACTTGTAAATGTGTAAGGGGAGAAAAGACATTCTTGTATGTGTTCACATTAGGAATATTCTCCGAGCCCGAGGGTGTTATCGGAATGTAAAAGTCCCTTCATCTCCCTATAAAAGGGGGCGCGAGGGCACGTGTAAACGGATTCAGACTTTTTTGGGACTTGTGCTACTTGCAGAGAGCTTCACTGTCTCTTTGCGCCCTAACTGTGTACTTGAACGTGTTGAAAACTTCACTCGTGTTTGGGTAGTTATCCGAATTTTTCGGGTATCCCCCCAACACCTGGCTCCAGTCTCCGGACTTCTCCTCTCCAGGATCCAGCCCGCGCGGCTACCTACGGACCCTGGGCTGCCACGAGTGTCAAGGACTCTAGCAGCGGTCTACTGAGAGACCACACTCCAAGATCCAGCCTGCACGGCTACCTACAGATTTACGATCCAGCCTACACGGCTACCTACGGATCTACCGTCGTAAGCGGCTACCCGCTCCGCCGCTACTCGCCCGTAAGCGGCCTCCGGTCGAAGCGACTACTCCGTAACTACGGCCCCGGCCATCCGTGTACCTCTTCGCAATAAAGTTTGATCGTTCATCAACTTCTTTACCGTCTACTCCCTACAATGGGACCACTACTGCCGAGTACTACTACTCGCATCCACTCCACGATGGGGGCTCCGCACTCTGAGATCGCGACTACGAGTACTCATTGCTGGAAAATTTTCTTTCATTGATACTTAAACAATTCATTACAGTTGTTTTCTCTACAACCCTGGCTACTAGCTATCTATTACAGGGCTACTGGAGGTTAAGCTTCTCAGCTACTTGCTCCGCGATGGGAGCCATCTGCTCCAGCAGCTCTGCATACTGCTCATCAGTGCAGTTGGCGGCTACCCCGCCGGCTACTACCTCCACTAGGGCCTTCGGGAAGTACGACTTCATGAAGGCCAAGACTTGCCTTGGGATCGACCTCGCCATGTGCTTCACATAGGCCGCCAGCCGGCTTGGAGCTTCCTTGAGACGATCCACTAGCCGAGCAATCTTGGGGCCGCCCGGGTGCGGCACCAGGAGTCTTGCGATCGGCAGTGCGGCTTATTCAAGCTCCTTCAGTTGGGCCCGCAATGCCTCGCAGTCTTCATTCAACTTCTGCAAGGATTTGTAGCAGTTGACGAGATCGCGGTCAGAAGCAATCCGGAGCTCCATGTGCTTCTCGCACTCGAAGGCGAGTTCTTTGTAGTCGAGCTCGAGTACCTAGCGGGCTTCTTGCTCCCGGTAGAAGAGGTTCTTCATGCTCGTCTCCGAGGACATTAGCTGCACCACCTGGCCCTCAAGCTCTGCAACACGACAACAGCAAAGTGGGTCAGGGACCTCTCGACCTCCAACAAGTACCCGACAAGTTCAGCGGCGTACCTTTGTTCTTGTTGCGGAGGCCCTTATTCTTCCGCACCAAGTCGTCGCCCTTCGCTTGCAACTCTTGGACGTCGTTGTGGTACTTGGCGAAGGCGGCGTCGAGCTTCGACTGCATGACAGCCGTGTGCTTCCGCGACTTCACAAGTTGCTCTTCTAGCGCCTCGGCTCGGAGCACCGCGTCGCCATAGCCCTACAGCATGTTCGACTTGTCGCGGGACCGCTCCGCAACGTCCTACACAAGACAACTCAAGTCACACGAGTACTCAACGACAAAGGATTGGCTACTCAGAGGCTACAACTACTTACCTTCATCCACTGCTCGGCCTGACAGATCGCCTCCAAATGCTTGGCCACCGTTGCCGGCTCGATTAGATCGTCTGCGAGCAGCTCTACTCCGCCGCGACTACTCGCGGTGGCCGCCGTCATCGGCGCAGAGCGGATGGGCTCTGCGTCCTGGATCTCCGGGGAGCGGATGGCCACCTCCAGAGCGACCTCTGGCGACGTGGTGACCCCATCTCCCCCCCGCCGCCACGACGGCCACTTCAACGACTTCCTCCACGGGCTCGGAGGCTCCTCCCGCGGCCTCCGGGCCTCTCGGTGTCGACCTCTCGCATCGGCACCCCCGCAGGGATGTCACTACCTTCGGCCCTCGCCGCCGCCAAAAGAAGATGAGTGCGTCGGCCGACTACGACTACTTCCCAAGGAGCTCTGTAGCTTCAAGAAGAGTACTCACCTTCGACAACGCTGGCCTCCGGCAACGGCGCCTCGGCAGCCGGTGGCTCGGGCACCACCTGGGTAGCGGGAGCGGACTCCTCGGCGGGCGGCGCGACTTCTCCCGCCACCGCTGAAAAGGGCTCATCCCCCTCCCAGGACAGATCCGTGGATTTCCTGCAGAAGCACACATAATTGGTCGTCAGTCAACCTCGACTACTACAACAAGTACTATTCAGGAAGATGGAGTACTTACAAGTTCGACCGGAGCACCAAGGATGCTGGAGATGTCGACTAGTCCACCCTCGGCGGGCGCCTCCTCCGACGCTCCCGCGGCTACCACTTCCTCCACAGCAGCGGCGGCCGGCGCAGTGGTCTCCTGCGCTCCTGAAGCCACCACCTCTTCAACGGCGGCGGCTACGGGTTCCGTGCTCCCCTGTGGAGCAGGGGGCTGGCGCTCCAGCTGCGCCAAGATCTCCTCAACAGTGGGGGCTGGACTACGACTTCCGGCTGGCTCCCCCACTGTGTCCCACATGCCTTCGTCACCCTCTTCGACGGGCTCCGTCGGCGGCACCGCCTGCATACAAGGCAGACTACTCATCAGCAAGGGTGCTTGTGCGATGAGTACTCGACTACTCTAGTCAAGACATCTTACCTCCTGAGGCGTGGTCTCTGAGACCATAATCTTCTTCGCCACTCGCTTCCTGGCGAGGTTGCGCGGCTTCCATGGCGGCGCAGCCAGGCTAGCCTCCAGGCTAGTCGGGGGGTCTTGTACTAGAGGCACATGAGGCAAGCCTGGACGGCTAAACCTCGACTGCAATTGGAAGCGGTCTTGTAACGTCTCGTCATCGTCGTCGTCGTCGTCGTCGGTGGTATCCTCCACGACGACAGTGTCATCGCCTTCACCGACTTCTCGCCGGTCCTTCGCCTTCCCTTCCCTCGGGATCTCGATTCCGCTCGGAGGCGGCTGCGCCTCGGAGATGAACTTCTTTAAGTCATCCTGCAAGACACGAAGACGTCAGTAAGTCTACCCCAAGTAATGACTACTCGACCAGAGGAGTACGACTACTCACATCTTTTGGCGGGCGCGCGGCGGAGTACTCCTGGACAGGGCACACCTTTTACGGCGGCATATCTTTGAAGATCCGCGACAACCTCTCGATGATGTCGTTGTCGTCCAGCTCGCCTCCGGGCATCCGCGACGTGTCGTCGTCGCTGGTGTACTCGAAGCCTAAGGTGTCTCGAGCCATCAACGGCTGCACCCTTCGCTTCATGAAACTAAAGGCCACGTGCTCGGCCCTCAGTCCCGCTTCCCTGAGCACCTTGATGCGTGCCAGCAGCTCAGGAAGCTGGATCCCCTCCTGCATGGTGGGCTCCGTGTTCCACCATTCACGGTGCCTGGGCTGTCGTCCGCTCGGCTTCGGCAGGCCGGGGTGGTGGTTCGTGATGTAGAACCACCATGTCTTCCAATCAGTGTTGGAGTCGACAAGCTTGTACGCCAGATATTGCTCCGCGGCGTCCTCCCTCAACTGGATGCCGGCTCCTCCGACTACCCTTGGGTTGGTGGAACTTGGCTGCGGCTTGACGCGGAAGAACTTCTGGAATAGTATCCAATGCGGCTTGATCCCAAGGAAGGCTTCGCAGAAGTGCACGAAGACCGCGGTGTGGAAGACGCCGTTGGGGTTCAGATTCAGGTACTCGATCCCGTAGTACCTGAGCAGCCCTTTGAAGAAATCGCTGGCCGGGAGCGCAAGCCCACGCTCCACGAACCGCGCGAACATGGGGATCTCGTCTTCGGCCTTCTCCATCAGATATGGATCTCCAGCAGCGGATCTCCACATGTCGACCTCCTTCTCCCGGATGAACCCACTGTTCAGGAGAGTCAACAGATCTTCCGTCTTCACCTTGGACTTCTTCCATTCGCGGCTTGGATCAGCCCGCGGTGGAGACATGGGCGGCGCTACTCCAGTGGCGGCCGCGGCGGCCTCTTCGCGGCCCCTCTTCTTCCCGGCGGCCTTCGACGTCTTAAATGGTGACGGCTTCATCCTCCAAGTGCAGGGCGTCTTCACGCGCATCTGCTTGGGGGCTACCCTAAAAGCTTTGGGTGGCGGCGCACTTGAATCTACTACGGCGGCGGCAAGCGCTAGGAGTGGATCTACTTTAGATGGAATCGAAATGACTACAGCTCGAATGGGTGAAGAAACCTAAGGGTTTCGGCTTCTATTTATAAGTCAAACCGGCTCCACAATGGGCGGCTGGATAAGTCCACGCGCGGCTGACTCAGCGGCTGTGCATGACCCTTCATATTCTACTAGTCGACGCGCCTCACCTCGGGGGCTCGGCTACTTCTACTCGACTACCTGGGAAGCGGCTAGTCTCAAGAGCATCTCAGGACACATTCTTCAAGATGACCCTTCAATTCGAGAGGAAGTACTCGACTCAAGGCTCGGGGGCTCCGTGCCACGTGTCTTTCGGTTTTTTCTCTCCGGATTTTTCGGGATTTTCTTGCCAAGACTTCAGATGGACCCTCAGCCAGAGCCTGCGGCTCAACTTAAGGCTCGGGGGCTACTCCATATGGAGTGCGATTTTGCAAATTGCACCTCCATATTAGCTACGGCTTCAAGACAAGACGGGCATTTTTTGAAGACCTTCGAAGGCAGTATTCGAGGACGCTTGGAACTACTCGAGAAGACTTCAAGATTGCTCAAACATCAGCTGGAGTACATTCCAGCCTCGGGATGCTTCGACTACTCTTGAGGACTTTTGACTTGTAGCACTCAGGGACGCTTGAGGACTACTCGTTAAGGCCGTCAAGACTACTTGAAGCTATCCTTCTCGACTACAAAGTACTCGGGGGCTTGTCGTATGGACCTCCCTGGGCCCACTACCTCGGTGGGTACCAGGACCGACTACTCGGTGGGCCTCGGGGACTACCCGGCTTGCGCTACACTGCACCCGAAGGCGTGGAGCACAAGGACTGCACAGGAGTAGTACTCGGTTAGGGAGCTGTACATGTTCCGCACTGTATGGAGGACTCCTAGACGTACTCGACTAGTACTCTCCCTACTCCGACTTGTAACCCTGCCTCCCGGACTATATAAGGCGAGGCAGGGACTGATCTCTAGGATCACCTCATCCAATATCATCTCATACAACCCACGGCGCACTATTGCACCATCTTGTAATCGTGCCCAATCAATCCAGAGCTACGCAGCATACAAGACGTAGGGTATTACGCACCTCGCGGCCCGAACCTGTCTAAATTGTGTGCCACGTGTCTCTTCCTTCGAGTTACCGATCTCGGCGAGTCACATTTATCTACTTCGGGTACTCCCCTTAGTAGGTTGCCGGTCTAAAACACCGACAGGAGGCAAAGAAGTAAACCATTGGAACGCCGGGCCCGTCAATGACAGAGGGAAATATCTAACCCTGAACGCCTCATCAGCTGAGGCCTCTCCAAGCTGCATCAAATACCGAGCAATGTGCTCCACCGTGCTTGTATCATCCTGCCCAGAGAACTTCGTAAACTCCGTAGGAGGCTTCACCCTTGGCGGCAAGATCACTCAATAGTACCATTCCGGGAAGGGAGGTGTATAAGCTGGTCCTTGCATTCTAGGCTTAAGGCCGAATTGATTTTGCATCAGATCGGCCATCTTCTGAACCAGAATATCATCTTCCTGCACTCCTGCAGCTGTACCGTACCCAGGATTTGGGAGAGTGTCAATAGCGCCATAATCCATGACCTCATGGTAACCTCCACCGTACATGTTCTTTTGCAACCTGTTATTGGCAGGAGCTATCTTGTAAGTGGAATTGGGCGGCACTCCAGACGAACCGAATGCCAGATCCCCATATGTAGGTTGATAAGGGTTGGGCTGCTGAACTGGTTGACCTTTTTGTAAAGGTGACTGGACTGGCTGACCCCCCATGCTCCGCAGAGAAGGTTGCATCGGCTGACTCCCAACGCTTTGTGGAGGAGGTTGGATCGGTTGTCCCCCAACGCTTTGTGGAGGAGGCTGGGTCGGTTGGCTCTGCAGTGGTGGTTGAGCTCCTGTTAGTTGAGCAGAACTGGTTTCCCCGACTTCTGCAAAATATGCGTGAGGGGATACTCGACTAAACACCTGTTCCATGCCTGGGCCGAACACGCCTACCATCATCTGCTTGAACATGCTCCGGAAAGCCTTATGATGCCTACCCAACACAGATTCTGCAGTATCCCGAAGCGCCTGTAGAGCCTCTTCCTTCTCTTGAAAAGATGTGGCGTCAGTCTCCCCTCACAGAAGAACCCTAGGCATTTCAGTTTTAAGATATGGAACGCCACTTCTGTTCTTCTTGAACGACATCAAGCACTTCATCTAGAATTGGTTTGTAGCATCTTTCAGCTGTTGTAGTTGCTCTGGAGAAAGGTCATCAACGGTGTGCCAAAAAGTGTGTTGACACAAAATCCGCACCGTGCGCCAAGCACACAGCAAGCCGAACAAGCTAGCTTCACACACGAGCAGATTCCAAAGCGTGCGAGTCAATTTTCCCTGAAAATTAACAAAAGACAAAGTAGTTAAATACCAAAATCTTGGAACTTGCCGAGTGGTACCAAACAGTTCCATATTTACGGCTAGAAAGCCATGTAAGATGACATATAGCTATGAGAAGCTATCTGCCAGCAGATTAGAAACCATTCGGGAGCTTTAAAGCGTAAAATAGAACATAGCCGAACGGATGACGCAAGCGTGACGATAGATCGGTCTTTATTTAAATAACATTGCTCGTGCACAAAAACCATGACCGATCCTCGAGAATAAATAACAATAAACAATAAATGAAGTAAAGCATGATTACAAACATGTAATGAACAAGCATGCATAAGCCCAAAGCACTAGTCTACCACATGTCTAGGTACTTCAAAACCCGTCAAGCATGAGACCAAACAAGTTTATCCACCGCATGATACAACTTGTTTGAAATCACACCACCAACCACAAATAAATCTGTCAACCACATGATACAATCTAAATATGGAAAGCTAAAAGCACACGTTGTTTAAAACATAACTTATAAACACGTTTTACTCGTGAAAGCATAACCGAATACGGCTGGACAGCCGAATCGGGGTCCATGGAGAAGGAACAAACATTGCCAAAGATGATAAACCTATCAGATTGAATTAAAAATCTAATCCACCGGATGATTAGCTCTAAGACAACCCAAAAACCTGCATCTACAGCATGATACCCGGTTCTGTCAAGATTTACGCAAGATTAACAAGCTTGAACCCGCAACACGTTACAACCTAGATTGGTTCGGTTTAGGTTATTTGGGAAACACGTGATCCACGTGCCTTATTGAACCAAGATGTGAGCGTACGATGTAAAGACCACCAAACAAGATAGAGCCGATCCAAATCAATCTAAATTGGGAAAAAAAGGTGTTACATGAATTTAAACATAAAGTAAAAACTCAAAGAAACACGTGGTAACTTAATGAATCTATTAGATCTTGCCAAAATCTAATAGAGCCGATAACTAGCTCCAAGCTAGATCTTAGCCCACCGCATGGCTCATGACCTAACAAGAAACCGTCTTGAACCAAGCTTAAATCCACCGCATGATACTAAGCATGGTAACAAGACTACTTGCATCACGATCTAAATCCACCACATGATACTAGACATGATACAAGGTTGCCGGTACTTACGGAGGTCGACAGATCGATGAACCCTCTCGAAGAACTCGACGACACGACTAGAGGACTTGAGAGTTTGGCGTAAAGCTGGTTTGTTATGAGAATGTTTCGATTACCATTACATACATCCAGGGTTTATATTTATATCCTGTCGTGGCATGACTCCTGGTGGACTACGAGCAAAATATTTGATACCTAATTTATCGCCCAAGTGTGAATGCTTATCCATCCATTCATCCCTTCCACACGGGCCACGTCACCACGCAATCCCGCGAAATCAGCGCAAACAGTCCCTTTGCCGAACGGAAGAAAACTGCCGACCGCAAGCTCCTCTGCCGAATCTTCTGAAGAAATCTTCCTCCGCCAAACGAGATTTTTTTACCAAATTAGGCCCACAAATCAGACTCTTTCCTGTACCAAATTTTGGTGTTAACAGCACTAGCGGGTGTAGCCCCCGAAGCCCTGCAGGAGCGTGGGTGCTCTTGTAAGCTTTTTTCGCAGAGTCTGCCGGTGTGCGAGGTGTTAGTTTCAGCTAGCGTCGGCAATATTTCAGCCGGCCTCAGCGGTGCCATGCACACGTATTTGGCGCACGTCTGTGTTCTGTGCGTATCTAGGAGGTCTAGCTATGCATCGAGCCCCCGAGCCTGGGCCCAGTCGAGGCGATCGAGGGGTGCTCTCCATCTTGTTCTCACGCCCCTTCGCCGTCCCTCCGTAGGATAGAGGGGTGAGGCATCCACAACTCCCATCGAGTGGGTCGCGAATTGCGGGTTCCTTGTTGAGCTATTATCGGGTGGTTGAAGTGGACGTCCGTGCCCCGTTCGGTAAGGGTAGGCTCATGGTCCGGGAGACACGTCCATAAAAGCGCTTACGCGGGAGTGCTAGGTAGGGCACGGTCCCATTCCCTGGGGACCGAGGGCGCGGAAGCTCTCCCTCGATGGGATCTTTCGACTAGCTTCCCTCGTCGGCTCTTGAACACGACATGCTGTTCTCCCTCGAGCCGATGGGCTTGAGGATAGGGTCGAATGCACGCGCCCTAGTTGTCCCTGACTCCGTCGATATGGGGCGCCTGTTCGAACCCTTCGAGGATCAGGCTTCAAACCCCTGATCAGTAGGGCCATCGCGGGGTGGCAGCTAGGTGCCCCCTGTCTTGGTTACATCTACAGGATTCGTGGGTTCGCGGCTGAGCCGACCCTCGAGCTGCTGATCAGTAATCCTCTAGATTCGAGGGCACCTGTGGCGCCCACTCTTGCCGAGGGGGACTTGAGGCCACTGGCCAATACTCGCACCCTTTGAGGGTCTGGTTTTTCGAGCCTTTGGCTTGGGCCGTGCAGGGGTCACGCTTACTCGGTAAGGGACCAGGCCATTAAATGCCCACAGTTGTGGCTGTTTCGGCGCAGTGGGCCCGCCTGTCAGTGGCAGACGGAGCCACCTACAGTTAATGCGTGTGGCACGCGTGGTTTCGGGAGCGCAGCTGCCCCAGATCTATAAATCATAAGAGAGGGAGGGGCGAATCCTTTACCTTGCCGCTTAGCGTTTGCTGCCCCTGCCCTGCGCTTCTTTTTTCCAGGTCGCGCACTTCCTTGTTCTTGCCCCGCCCGTTTCGTTCTTGCGCCGCCGCTTCCCTTGCCTTCCAGCTCTCGCCTGCAATGGCTCCGCCTCTGCCAATCGTAGTGCTAGACCCCTTGTGCTGGCCCCGCTCGACGGTGACGCCATTCTCTCTGAATGAGTTGGTCAACGGCGGGCTGCTGGCGCCGAACGTGGAAGGGGCACCCCCGGCATGGATCGTACCGTCTGCGACGGACCGGGAGCCCAACCCGCCATACGGCTATATGGTCAGCTTCATCAGGCACCATGAGCGTGGCTTAGCCGCGCCAACGAGCCGCTTCATGCGGGAGCTGTGCTACCACTACGGGGTGGAGCTCCACAACTTCGCCCCCAACGTGATCTCGCAGGCGGCCACCTTCGTCGTCGTCTGCGAGGGTTTCCTAGGGATCTCAGTGAGCTGGGATCTCTAGGTGCACCTATTCCGCGCGGAGCTGCACACTCTTGCCACGAGCTAGACACGGGTGCGTCGAGCGGTGCATGCCAGCGGCCTGACATTCACTGTAACGACCTAGGAATTTAGGTGTGTAAATTTTGCGAAAATTTAAAACTTTTTGCTTGCATTTGAGTGCTATCAATTTTTGAACCAAAATTGCTAGCCCTTCACTAAATTCTCCACTAATTTATCCTATTTATAAAACATATGTTAAAAATATGGTAAAATATGTGAGTTGGTTTTTCTTTGGTTTATTTGGAGTTCAATTGAGTGAAGTTTGAATTTGAAAGGGAATCAAATTCAAACTCTTTTTCAAATCCTAGTTCAAACTTATTTATTTTATTAGGCAAGGAGCAGCCAAGTGCTTTGGGCCGTCTTCTCCTTTTCCTTGCGATGCAGCCGGCCCAGCCCGCGTCACCATCTAGCCCAACACGCCCTCACCGCAGCACCCTCTCCTTAACCACTGGCCAGCGGACCCCACGCGTCAGCCCTTCCTTTTCACCTACCCAGCTAGCCAGCCAGCCCACCCCAACCGCGCCGCCGCCGGTCCCGTCGCACCCGCCGCGCGCGCGGGGCGCGGCCGAGCCGCCGGCCGCCGGCGCGCACGCCGAGGGACCGGCGCCGCGCGTGAACCGAGCCGTGGCCGGGGGAAAGGGAAATCCCCTACTACCCCCGCGCCTAGCCCCGCGTCGCCGGCCGCGTGTGAGGGAGAGGCTAGCGCCGCCACGGGCACCGGGCGGTCCAAGCCGGGGGGGGGGGGGGGGGCACCGAAAATCGCCCGCCCCTTGCGGCGCCGCGGATTCAAAAGCGAGGGGGGAAGAGCAAGCGCCGAGGGCCACCGCCACCAACCCGCATTGGGGTTTTGCCCCCTTCCAGAGCCGCCGCCGAAGGGGAAGCAGGGGGGGGGGGAAGTAGAGAAGGGAAGGGGGAGCGGGGAAGGCCGGTGAGCCGCGCCGCCGCCGGTCGCCGTCGTGGAGTGACGAGTTCGCGGGGAGCCGGGACGAGGGGGGAGGCGCCGTACGGGACCGAAGAGGAGCCGGACCGGAGCAGAGGATCGAGCGCCGCCGTGAACCTCGACGCCGACGCCGCACCGCCGCCCACGTCGAGCCTGCAACGACTCCACCGTCGACCCGCTGTGAGCACCGAAGCCACCCTTTCTTCTTCTTGCACCGCACCTCTTCTTAGCCTGCCTGTGCGCGTGCCTTCGAGCCGCCCGTGACCGAGCGCGTCGCGCCGCCGCCTCCCCATGGGCGACGACGCGTCGCGTCTTGCCGGCCGGGAGCCCGGGGTCGTGGCTACCCCAAGCCGCGTCGTCCCGTTGCTTTCGCCAATTTTGGGTTCGGGAAAACATCCGCGTAAAGGGCCGGGGAACACCCCACGCCGCGCGCGTCGTGCACCGCGCCGAACGCGCATCGCGCCGCCCGCCCGGTGAGCAGGTTCGCCCTTTCCGCCGCGTCGCGCCCCTCGGGGCGAGCCGCCGCGGGGGCTTGTGAAGCTTCGCCGTGACCCGGCCTTCGTGCCGTGGGTTTTCCGTGCGGGCGTATTGGTGTGCGCGGAGCCGGCCGGCCGCACCCACGCGCGCGCGTGGCCGTGGCCTCGCCACCGGTGGAGCTCCGCGTACAGGCGTTCCACGCCGTGTTCCGTGTCGAGCTGAGCCGGCCATCGTGCCGAGGATGTGTTTATGCAGGGGAGCGTGCGCTTGGACCCTAGCCGGCCGCACCCCAGCGCGCCATGGCTGTGGCCGCACCGTGGAGATGAACGCGCGCCGGCTTTGATGTCGCGCCGCGCGCCGTGGCGGGCGTGCGCGGTGCCGGCCTTCGAGACGTGTGTGCGTGCGTGTGAGTTCGGAGGAGAGAGGAGGGGACGGAAGCGCCCGGCGCCGTGTCCCGAGTCGCCGCCGCCGCCGATGCCGGCGTGCGGCCGCCGCGCGCGCCGCCGGCGCGGCGAGCGCTTAAGGGAGGAGCAGGGAGCCTCCCCTGGCTGCGGTAGAATAAGAAGCCGTTGGGCCTCATGTGGCACCTGGCCCATCGGGCAGCCGCGTAGGCCCACCGCTAGAATGAGACCTGGGCCAGGAGATCAGGGAGGATTAGAAGACTTCCTCCATCTGGGCCAGTTGGGCCGAGCCCAGTGGGCCACTTTCGGCCCAGTAAGTCTTTCAGCCCATCAACAGCCCACGAACCCTGGAGCGCTGACGTCATGCTGACGTCAGCAGCATATTTTCTGAAAAAACCATTTTCTCTTCTGTTTAAAAAAATTCCAGAAAATGTCTTTAACCTTTAAAAATTCGTAATAAATTCTAGGGAGCTCAGAAAAATACAAAACTAATTTCTATAAATCCGTATTTGCGAAACCGTTGCCGATTGTAGGTAGTTTGGGTTCTTTTGGATCTTCTAAATTGATTCTTATTTGGAGTTATTGCTTAGATGTGCACCGTTATCTTATTTTCGCGTCGAATCTCGTGCCGCGCACCCGAGCTTCGACCGGAGGACGTGGAGGACCCCGAGTACACTCGCTCCCCGACGCCGATCGCCTTCAACGGCAACGAAGGTGTCATGTCACTCCCAACCATATATATCCCATGTTAAATAGCTGCTAGTGCTTTACTTTAATGCATTGATCTGATGAATTGCATAACCCGTTTAATAGCCATGCCTTGATACTTTGTTATATCCTGTTTCCTTGTTCTACTACCTGCGGGACTAGCTACAGACCCCTAGCTAGTCCCTTACCTCAACTATCCATACTTTTGTTGTTTGATTATGGATGGTACTCTGGGCTTGGACTGAGATGTGGATATCTCGGTGTGTTTCTAGCGTGCGTTCTGGGTGCGTATCTCCTTGCTGAGTTTTGGCGGGAGCGAGACGCTTGGTTACTTGTGAACGGCTGCCGAGGGAAGATGCGATCTGGCCTCTTACCCGAGGGTCGTGTCGTGTGGGATGGAGATGTTAAGTGCTCGCTCTCGGCCCCTTAAGGACCGATCGTCAGTTGACCTTGTTTCGGATAACTATTTTCGTACAGACCGCCCGCCTTGTATTGGGCGGGGGTGCGGGGTGAGACTTGTAGTGGATAGCACCCCTCCTGTAGGAGGATCGGTGTGATCGTGTCGGGAGGGGTCGTTCCCTCCTTAGTAGACTTTTCCCCCGGCGAGGCCGGGGGAAGGGTTCCACGGCCTTCGAGGGACCTCTCGCGGGTAGTATGAGCTCGCGGGGGGGCCGGGCCGTGCTCGGAGATGCGAAGGGTACTATCCACTTACTTGGGCTTCAGCCGTATGGTAGGGTCGGACACCGGTGACGGCCGGTTCCGGACCTATTCGCGCGAGTACAGTTGTACAACCTCTGCAGAGTGTTAAACCTATAGCTATAGTCCGTGTCCACTGGTTATGGACAGTCTTCCGCGCGGCCTGGGAGCGTTCCGACCAGCAGAGGCTGACAGAGCTGGAGGCGCTCTCCGCACAGCTACCACCCAAGAAGAGGCCCCGACTGAGGACAGAGTGTAACATCCCTAGTTTTGACTTGCATTCAAAATGTCGAATTTTAAAAAAAACTTGAATTGAAATGGAGTGCTCGTTAATCGAACAAGGTTGTCTTCCTGTTTCTTCCCCCGCAATTCCTAGATTTAGTTTTGGCTTCGACGATGTTTTTAGGGTTTATAACCTGCTAGTGTGGCAATTTGGTTCTTCAATTGGAATTTAATTTGGGTTTTATTTGGGTGAATTCAAATTTGAGTTGGAATTCAAATTTGAATCTATTTTGAGGCCTAAGGAAAATTGGTAAACTACACTATTGCACACGGGCCGCCAACCTCACTTCGGCCCAACCCCGTTTTCGCCCGTTGGCGGCCCGGCCCGCCCACGCCCGCGCCCCACCTACCGCCCGTCGCGCCGCGGCCGCCGCCAAGTGGGCCAACCCCCTGCGTCATGCCGACGTCGGCGTCGTCCACCCTCCTCCTTTCTCTTTTGCCGGCGTCGAAAGGGGAAAGAGCCGGGCGCGCCGGTCATGGCGCCGTCGCGACGCGCCCCCGCGGCCTCCCATCGCATCGGCGCCGTCCACGTACCCCCCGCGCCCCGCCGCTATAAGAAGCCGCCGCCGCCGCCTCTGGAACCCCCCAAACCCTAGCCGCCCGGGGGAACCGATCCCCTGCCCACCTACCCGCAGCCGGAGGAGAGAAGGGAGAAGAGGAGGAGAAGGAGCTGGGAGCGGCGCCGCCACCGCGGAGCCGTACCCGCGACGCCGGAGCTGCCTGCGAGGAGGAGCCGGACCCGCGGGACACGCACGCCTACGACCTCGGCCCGCTCGACTTCCACGCCGCCGTACCGCACCGCCACCTCTACCAGCGCCGCCTCCCTCCTCGTCTCTGCACCACCGTCCTTCACCGACGCGTCTTCACTTCGGCCCGTGGCCACCTAGGTGAGGGCACCCGCCTCCCGTCGCTCGTGGATGCCCCCGGCCTTCGCGCCGGGGAGGAACGTGCTGTGCCCCGCGCCGCCGCGCCGTCGCGCCGTGAAGCCGGCCATCGTGCCGGGGGGCCGGGTCAATTCTTGCGGTGTGCCGCCGCGCCGTCGCCAAGCGCACGCCGCCCGCCTAGTCCTCGTTCTTCTCTTTTTTTTGCGCTAGCACCCGTGTCGTCCGCATCGCCGCCGCGCCGTGTCGAGCGCCGCGACGCGTTCGCGTCGCGGGCATGCCCGCGCGCGCGCGCGCGCGCGCCACGGAGCACGCACGCGTGCACCCCCCGCACGCGCGCGTCGCGACCGTATAGGCAAACCGGGCCTCGGCCCCTCTCCTCGAGCCCCGCCGCGGCCACCGAGCCTTGTGCTCGCCGCGCCGCCGTCGTGCGGGATGACCACGTCGCGGAGCCCCCCCGTGCTCGCCGTGTAGATGAATACCTAGCGCCGTGCCGTACCTCGGGTCAAGGACGCACCGGCCCAACCCCCAAGCGCCTCGCTCGCCGCCGCCCATGGCGTCGAGCCGTGCGCCGCCGTAGCGCCGCCGCGACACCCGTCGCGAGCTCGAGCCGAAGCCCCGCTAGGTTTGCCCTAGACGCCCTAGCGCACCCCGTGCACGCTCACCTCCACTCCACCCGCCGGTGCCCGCACGAGGGAAACCCTTGCACGCCGCCACGCCGCGCCGCCGCCGCGCTCACGCCGCGACCGACGCGCAAGGCCTACCCCCGCCGCCCTAGCGGTCTCCTACCCCCACCCCCCCGAGGAGCTCGCGCGGGGAGCACCTTGCACACCGGCCACCCGGCGCCGAAGGCCGTCCACCGCCGGCGAGACCCGACGCGACGCCGCCCTTTTTCACCGGCCGGCGGTCCCGTCGTCACGAGAGAAGGGGAAAAGCACACGGGGCGCATTTGAGCCCACACGCGCGCGCGGCCGCGGACGCATCCGCGGGATCCGGTGCGGCCCGCCACTCGAACCCAGGCCACACGGTGGCCGCACCGCGCCCGCCGCACCGGCCGCCGCCGGACGGCCGGGGCCGGCCGCGGCGCGGCCGAGCCGCGCGCGCGGGCCACGGGGAGCCCCGGCCGTAGCTGGGATCCGGGGATCCCGTGCGGCCGGCCGTAAAGGAGGGGATTTCTTTTATTTAAAAATTCCAGAAAAATCCTTTTCCCTTCTAAAAATCCTAGAAAATCCATTTTTACTCCAAAAATTACGAAACCTCTTCCAGAAAATTTCTAAAATCTCAAACTACGGGTTGGGTTGGTGGTTGTTCCCGTTTTGGATCTTAATTTCTCTTATTTGGATTTAAGTTGCCATAGGACCGCTGTTTATTTTCTTTTTCGCGCTACTAGGAGCAGGAGGAGCCGGAGAGCTGAGTCAGGAGTACGACTACGCCGACGACTTCGCCGCGGAGGACTACCCGACCCCAGGTTCACGCCCGACCGATTCTGAACTACCCATTAGGCATTGCTGAGTAGTATTGCTAGCGCTTTAATTTATGTATGCATGTTGATGAACCTTACACTGCCTCTTTATTTACCCTGTCCTTGATTGTCCTATTACTACTATATATGTTTATGTGGGCGTGTATGTGCGCCGAGCTTCGCGATGCATGTGTTGGGATGGGAGTAGTGGTTCTTGGCGTGTGTGGGGTAAACCCAGCAGGAGAAGGCGTTTTGGGTACTTTGGCGGGGGTGAGCTCGAAACAACCGATCCGGGATCGGGGGATAGGGGTGCACTCCTCGTGCATCCCTCCCGTTACGGTTTTCGGAGCCTAGGTGTTGGGGTTTTTCGTGCGCTTGGAGGACATGAGCTCGCCCTGGTCTGAAATCGAGTGGATCAACTTGTTTATAGGACATCGTACACACCACCCCGCCGAGAGTGGGGATAGGGCCGTGTTGAGCTCGGCAAGTGCGGAACCATACCTGCTTAGGATGGATAGCGGGGTATCAGTGGGGGAGTGGTGGAGGTGAGACCACCCTCTCAGAGCGACTCCCGTGTGGCCACACGGGAGCATTTCACAGTTCCGGTGTAGTCCCTTCCGAGGGGGGGCAACTTTGAGGGCCGGATGCAGGATGGGTTCGTAACTACCGAGAGTTCGCCGGTAGGATGGGCTCGGTCGGCCGTACACCGGCCGGGAACCATTCCGGGATGGGTACAGGTGTACACGCTCTGCAGAGTTGTTCGATCTATAGCTATAGCCGCGTCCTCGGTCATGGACATTGCCTAGAAGACGTACTTGATCCTCATGTTTTGGGATTTCTACCTTCCCCTATAGGTGAGAGTGTGGTGAGCCGTGGTTATAGCCGGCTAGAGGAGAGAGGCTCCATCTACCTCGTCGATCCGGTCGTAATCATTGAGGTGCGAGGAGAGGAAGTTCTCGCATCGCCCCTAGACAGGAGTAGGATCTGGTGACGGGTCTTCTGGGTGACCAGTTGGATCCGGGCTGTGTTGAGAGACTTGGGTTTTGGGATATTGAAGGAGATTCCTTATTTATACTCTGCTGCTGCTGCATAGGAAACCCCAGCCGATTCCTTGTCTACTCTCTTTTCCCTTTAGATGTTAGGCCACTTAAAGCTGCATACGGTTGGTGACGTGGACCTATCCCGCTCCTTGGGGATAGACTTTGGGTGTGCAGGGTACGAGTCCGAGTTCGACTGCAACGCCGACGGATGGTACGACTGAGGGATACGTCGCTTCGCTCGAGTTGCCTGTGGCGGGAAGAATAAAGATGGAGACCCTTCTGAGAAGATAGCTACCGTTGCGTAGAATTTTCACTCTGATTCAGCCAAGAGGCTTGTAATGATGTACTCCATAATGGACATGTAATGAATTAATGTACTATTAACTTTATGTGATGCGATGTATGACTTTGTGTATCGTTCTGTGAGACGTTCTGTACGCGATAGCCACTGATCCAGGGACTATCGCGATGGTACAGGGATTCGGGTTTTCTATGAAAATCCGGGGTTTTACACAGAGACTTTCGAGCTTCCCCCGACGCTCCTACCCCGTGTACGCCCGTACCCGAGTGGTTCTCAGGACACAGCAGAGATGGACCGTGCTCTTCAGGATACCTGTGACTACTACGGAGGACCGGCGATCGGAGTGCCGGGATACCCAGGGGCACACCCACCGCCGTTCTACTCAGTTCCACCAGACGCTAGCCCCGAGGCACCTCAGTGTACCCCGTGATGGGAGTGGAGATCTATCAGTAGATTCTGAGTCGTTGTAATAAGTTAGATATGATGCTGTCGCTTATGCTGTCATGCTTGTAGTGGCTACCCCCATGTTGTACCATGCGTTAGCGTGATGTGTTGCCGTGTATCCTCAAAGGTTGTCGGAGTAAACCTCGAGGAGCACCCCTTTTGTATGGTGGCATTGATTGAGTGACATGGATCTTCATGGTTTCTTTCGGATTTCATGCTTCCTTATGTCTGTCTGAAATTCTGTGACTGTTAGCAGGATTACTCCTTTATAGTTAATAACCTTAATAGATACATTCTCCCTACCACTACTAACTATTGCAACTGGAACAGATGTCGGGAGCAAGGAGGTCCGGGCGACTCCTGGTCCGTTTCGAGGAGGTCGCTGGGGACGACGGAGAGGAGGATGTCCCTAACCCAGCAGGAGCGAGAGGCCGCGGACGTCGTGGAGGTCACGCGCCACGAGGCGGGCTCCGCGGAGGCCTGGTAGGCTGCGGAGGCCGAGGAGGCCGAGTTGGCGGTCGAGGAGCCGTGCGCGACGACGAGGGAGCTCGGGAGCGAGGAGCTCGAGCACGAGCAGTACCCCCCCCGAGGGAGGAGCGGCCGGGCTCGGGGACACGAGGTGCCACCACCGCCACCTCCCCCGAACTTGGCCGACGTGATGGCAGTGCAGACTCAGCTGATGCAGACGATCACCCAGATGCTAGCTCAGAACAACAACAACAACCACAGGGCTCAGAACCGCAACGCTCCAGAGGGTTTCTAGAAGAAGGTTGAGAACTTCAACAAGCTACGACCGCCTACCTTCGACCACTCAGCTGACCCGATGGACGCAGACAACTGGCTACGTGAGATTGAGAAGAAGCTGGAGCTGACTGAGCTTACTGAGGAGGAGTGTGTGACCGTGGCCGCGCACCAGTTGGTCGGCACGGCCGCTGCGTGGTGGGGACAGCCCATCCGTGACTCGCACCGGACCCGTTGCACATCGGGTGGGACGAGTTTGTGGAGGCCTTCGGAGTCACCACATCCCGCATGCGGTGATGGACAGGAAGGCCGACGAGTTCGGCACCTCAAGATGGGAAACATGTCGGTGCGGGGGGTACGCCAACCGCTACCGGAGCTGATGAGGTCCGTGCCAGACGACACCGACACAGAGAAGAAGAAGGTTTACTGGTTCAGAAAGGGGCTGCACAAGGGGATGGAACACCACTTGTCCGCGCACGACTGCCCGACACTTCGCTCCATTATCGACAAGGCACTGATCGTGGAGAGGTCAAGGCTTGAGTACATGGAGGTTCGTGGAAACAAGTCCAAGCGCACAGACCAGGCAGGACGCTCAGGTCCACCCCAGAGGCAGAGGACAGGCTACGCTCGTGGTCACCGATCACGGCGGAGAGGCACCACGTCTCCCGCTCTCGCCCGCAGAAGAGCCAACCCGTGCGGGAGTGGAGGTCGAACGGCTGGGAAACCGAGGCCACCACCACGGTCGGCGAGACGGATCCAAGGTGACTTGCTTCAACCCGTCGTCGGGTTGGGCACAAGTCATTCGAGTGTCCACAGCAGGCGCCACCGGGGGAGTCGCAGCCGCGCCTCTCGGTTCCGGACCCCGGCCCAAGCCACCAAAGCACCGGAGGACAGCCACCCCGTACACAGCAGAGGACCGCTCGGCCCGCCGCCTACTCGAGGCCGTCCGAACCACCTCACCGCCGAGGATGCGGCCCGCACCCGACGTCACACTTGGTGAGTTCCTTGTTGACTCGCTTTGGCAACCGTTTTGTTCGATACTGGAGCTCAGTTTTCGTATATTTCTACCAAGTTTGCTAAAGAAAGGTCTTTACCAACTAAGCCTCGACCAAGGCCTATCTTGACTAGCTCTCCGCTAGGAGAGAAGAGGAGTACGTTAGAGTGCAGGGGAGTGAGGATGGTGTTTGAGGGGCTACAGTTCACGGCAGACTTGACAGTTTTGGAGTCTACCGGGATAGACGTGATCCTAGGGATGGACTGGTTGGCAAAGCACAACGGGATAGTCTCTTGCAACCCCAGAGTGATACAGCTAGAACACCCCAGTGGAACGATGGTGCGGATCGAGCCGCAGAGTCAGAAGGTTGCTACGATGATGTGCAACATGAGTGGGAAAGAGATTGAGGAAATCCCAGTGGTCCGTGAGTTTCCGGACGTGTTCCCAGAGGAGCTTACGGAGTTACCCCCAGATCGGGATGTGGAGTTCGTGATTGAACTGATGCCAGGGGCGGGGCCCGTTGCAAAGAGTCCATACCGGATGTCGTCTGACGAGCTGGACGAGTTGAAGAAATAGCTCAAGAAGCTGCTCGAGCAAGGGTTTGTTCGGCCGAGTGCCTCACCGTGGGGTTCACCAGTGCTCTTCGTGGAGAAGAAAGACGGCACCAAGAGAATGTGCATTGACTACCGCACGCTCAACTCGATGACAATCAAGAACAAGTACCCGCTACCCAGAATCGAGGATTTGCTGGATAGGCTCAAAAAGGCAAGGTTCTTCTCCAAGATCGACTTGAGGTCAGGCTACCACCAGATGAAGATCCGAGAGCAGGATATACCCAAGACAGCCTTCACCACACGTTACGGTTTGTACGAGTTCGTGGTGGTTTCTTTCGGGCTAACCAACGCCCCAGCTTACTTCATGAACTTGATGAACAAGGTCTTTATGGAAGAGTTGGACAGGTTTGTAGTGGTGTTTATCGATGATATCTTGATCTACTCTGAGACCACTGAGGAACACGAGGAGCACCTGAGAGTCGTGCTAGAGAGGCTGAGGCAGCAGAAACTGTACGCAAAGTTCAGCAAGTGCGAGTTCTGGATGGAGAAGGTCGCGTTCTTGGGACACGTGTTGTCAGCAGAGGGGATAGCCGTGGACCCGTCCAAAGTAGAGTCAGTGACCAAGTGGGAGCAGCCGTTGAACGTGACAGACGTCAGGAGCTTCCTTGGGTTGGCAGGTTACTACCGGAGGTTCATTGAGAACTTTTCCAAGATCGCAAAGCCAATGACAGAGTTGCTCAAGAACAACACAAAGTTCGAGTGGTCAGAAGCGTGTGAGAAGAGTTTTCAAGAGCTGAAAAAGAGACTCACCACGGCACCAGTGCTCACCTTGCCAGATATCAAGAAAGACTTTGTGGTCTACTGTGATGCTTCAAGGCAGGGACTCGGATGTGTGCTGATGCAGGGAAGAGAAAGTTGTGGCTTATGCTTCCGGGCAGGTGAAGAAACACGAGGAAAACTACCCGACACACAACTTGGAGCCGGTACCGTTGTGCATGCGCTCAAGATCCGGAGACACTACCCGATAGGGAACAAGTGTGAACTCGTTTTCCGACCACAAGAGCCCGAAGTACTTCTTTACCCGTACGAGAGTTGAACATGAGGCGGAGACGATGGCCGGAGCCGATCAAGGACTATGACGTTGAGATCAACTACCACCCAGGCAAAGCTAACGTCGTGGAAGATGCACTGAGCCGGAAAACATACGCAACAACCTCATGGTAAAAGAGGAGCAACTCGCTTTGCATGAAGAGCTAGAGAAGCTGAGAATCGAGATTGTAGACCAAGGCCAAGTCAACGTGATGCAAGTGACCTATGACCTGGAGGAGCGAATCCGTACAGCCCAGAAGGAGTGTGCAGAAATCAAAGTGCTGCGAGAACTAATGAAGCAGGGCAAAGCAGAGGACTACCGGGTTGATGAACAGGGCACTGTGTGGTTGAAAGAACGGATCTGTGTACCACAAGACAGAGCACTCCGGGAGCAGATCATGAGAGAAGCTCACGACTCGAGGTACTCGATTCACCCGGGCAGCACCAAGATGTACAGAGATCTGAAGATCAGTGCGGTGGAAGGACATGAAGAAGGACATAGCACACTACGTGGCCCGTTGCGACACCCGTAGCAAGTAAAAGATTGAACATCGAAACCCGTCGGTTTGTTGAAGCCGTTGGCCGTTCCCGTTTGGAAGTGGGAGGACATTTCCATGGACTTTGTGGTGGGACTTCCTAGAACACCAAAAGGAAACGACTCGGTTGGGTCATAGTGGACAGGCTGACCAAAGTGGCTCACTTTGTGCCGGTGAAGACCCGGTATGCAACCGAGAAGTTGGCGTAACCGTACGTAGAGCACATACTCGGCCGCACGGAGCACCCGTAAGTATTGTATCCGATCGAGGGCCACGGTTGTCTCCAAGTTTTGGCGCAGCTTCCACAAGCTCATGGGCACCACTCTCGGCTACGCGCACGCTTTTCACCCACGTACGGATGGTCGGACGAGAGAGGGTCAACCAGGTGTTAGAGGATATGCTACGAGCGTGTGCACTCACCTATGGTACCGATTGGGAGAGCGGTTGCCGTTTGCGAGTTCTCATACAACAACAGCTTTCAAGCAAGTCTCCGGATGGCACCCTTTGAGGCCCTTTACGGGCGGAAGTGCAGAACCCCGCTAGCTTGGTCAGAGGTGGGAGAGCGAACACTGTTTGGGCCAGCAATCATTGAGGAAGCAGAGGAGAAAGTTGAGAAAGTTCGTGAGAACCTGAAGATCGCTCAAAGTCATCAGAAGAGCTATGCCGACAAAAGAAGGAGAGAGTTGACTTTTGCAGTTGGCGACCGAGTGTACCTAAAAGTCTCACCGCTTCGAGGAACTAAAAGGTTCTTAGTGAAAGGAAAGCTTGCACCGAGGTACGTGGGACCGTACCCTATCACCCGAAGGATTGGGAGTTTGGCTTACCAGCTTGCACTACCCGAGACGATGGCAGGAGTTCACCCAGTGTTCCACGTGTCACAGCTGAAGAAGAGCGAGAAGGCAGTGGAGGCAAAGCAAGTGCCCATGGAGTTGCTCGACTTGCAAGACAACCTAGAGTATACAGAATATCCTGAAAAATCTTGGACCGAGCAGTCAAGGAGACAAGGAGAACAGCTATTCATTTCTGTAGAGTGTTGTGGAGCAACCATACCGAGCGAGAAGCAACATGGGAGAAGGAAGCTGATCTCAGGAAAGAGTACCCTCACTTGTTCACAGAGGAGGTCAAGGACTAAATCTCGAGGACGAGATTCTCGGTGGTGGGGGAGAATGTAACGACCCAGGAATTTAGGTGTGTAAATTTTGCGAAAATTTAAAACTTTTTGCTTGCATTTGAGTGCTATCAATTTTCGAACCAAAATTGCTAGCCCTTCACTAAATTCTCCACTAATTTATCCTATTTATAAAACATATGTTAAAAATATGGTAAAATATGTGAGTTGGTTTTTCTTTGGTTTATTTGGAGTTCAATTGAGTGAAATTTGAATTTGAAAGGGAATCAAATTCAAACTCTTTTTCAAATCCTAGTTCAAACTTATTTATTTTATTAGGCAAGGAGCAGCCAAGTGCTTTGGGCCGTCTTCTCCTTTTCCTTGCGATGCAGCCGGCCCAGCCCGCGTCACCATCCAGCCCAACACGCCCTCACCGCAGCACCCTCTCCTTAGCCACTGGCCAGCGGACCCCACGCGTCAGCCCTTCCTTTTCTCCCTACCCGGCCTAGCCGGCCCACCCCACCCCCAACCGCGCCGCCGCCGGTCCCGTCGCACCCGCTCGCGCGGCGCGGGTCGCGGCCGAGCCGCCCGGCCGGCGCGCACGCCGAGGGACCAGCGCCGCGCGCGAACCGAGCCAGGGCCGGGGAAAGGAAAATCCCCTTCTACCCCCGCGCCTTGCCCCAGTGTCGGCCGGCCGCGTGTGAGGGAGAGGCCGGCGCCGCCACGGGCACCGGGCGGTCCAAGCCGGGGGGGGCAGCACCGGAAAATCGCCCTGCCCTTGCGGCGCCGCGGATTCAAAAGCAGGGGAAGAGCAAGCGCCAGAGGGCCACCGCCACCAACCCGCATTGGGGTTTTGCCCCCTTCCAGAGCCGCCGCCGAAGGGGAAGCAGGGGGGAAGTAGAGAAGGGAAGGGGGAGCGGGGAAGGCTGGTGAGCCGTGCCGCCGCCGGCGCGTCGCCGTCGTGGAGTGACGAGTTCGCGGGGAGCCGGACGAGGGGGAGGCGCCGTACGGGACCGAAGAGGAGCCGGACCGGAGCAGAGGATCGAGCGCCGCCATGAACCTCGACGCCGACGCCGCACCGCCGCCCACGTCGAGCCTGCAACGACTCCACCGTCGACCCGCTGTGAGCACCGAAGCCACCCTTTCTTCTTCTTGCACCGCACCTCTTCTTAGCCTGCCTGTGCGCGTGCCTTCGAGCCGCCCGTGACCGAGCGCGTCGCGCCGCCGCCTCCCCATGGGCGACGCCGCGTCGCGTCTTGCCAGCGGGAGCCTGGGGTCGTGGCTACCCCAAGCCGCGTCGTCCCAGTGCTTTCGCCAATTTTGGGTTCGGGAAAACATCTGCAGGAAGGGCTGGGGAACACCCCGCGCCGCGCCGTCGTGCACCACGCCGAACGCGCGTCGCGCCGCCCGGCCGGTGAGCGGGTTCGCCCTTTCCGCCGCGTCGCGCCTCGGGGCGAGCCGCCGCGGGGGCTTGTGAAGCTTCGCCGTGACCCGGCCTTCGTGCCGTGGGTTTTCCGTGTGCAGTGCCGGTGTGCGCGGAGCCGGCCGGCCGCACCCACGCCGCCGTGGCCGTGGCCTCGCCACCGGTGGAGCTCCACGTACAGGCGTTCCACGCCGTGTTCCGTGCCGAGCTGAGCCGGCCATCGTGCCGAGGATGTGTTTATGCAGGGGAGCGTGCGCTTGGACCCTAGCCGGCCGCACCCCAGCGCGCCATGGCTGTGGCCGCACCGTGGAGATGCACGAGCGCCGGGCTTTGATGTCGCGCCGCGCGCCGTGGCGGGCGTGCGGCGGGCCGGCCTTCGAGACGTGTGTGCGTGCGTGTGAGTTCGCAGGGAGAGAGGAGGGGACGAGAAGCGCCCGGCCGCCGTGTCCGCAGTCGCCGCCGCCGCCGATGCCGGCGTGCCGGCCGCGCGCCGCCGCCCGGCGCGGCGAGCGCTTAAGGGAGGAGCAAGGAGCCTCCCCTGGCTGCGGTAGAATAAGAAGCCGCTGGGCCTCATGTGGCACACCGGCCCATCGGGCAGCCGTGTAGGCCCACCGCTAGAATGAGACCTGGACCAGGAGATCAGGGAGGATTAGAAGACTTCCTCCATCCGGGGCCGCCTTGGGCCGAGCCCGGTGGGCCACATTCGGCCCGATGAAGTCTTTCTGCCCATCAACAAACCCCCACGAAACCGGGAGCGCCGACGTCATGCCGACGTCGCAAAGATATTTTCTCAAAAAACCATTTTCTCTTCTGTTTAAAAAAATTCCAGAAAATGTCTTTAACCTTTAAAAATTCGTAATAAATTCTAGGGAGCTCAGAAAAATACAAAACTAATTTCTATAAATCCGTATTTGCGAAACCTTGCTGATTGTAGGTAGTTTGGGTTCTTTTGGATCTTCTAAATTGTTTCTTATTTGGAGTTATTGCTTAGATGTGCACCGTTATCTTATTTTCGCGTCGAATCTCGTGCCGCAGACCCGAGCTTCGACCAGGAGGACGTGGAGGACCCCGAGTACACTGCTCCTGACAGCGACTGCTTCAACGGCAACGAAGGTGTCATGTCACTCCCAACCATATATATCCCATGTTAAATAG
Organism: Cenchrus americanus; assembly: GCA_947561735.1. Taxonomy (NCBI): domain Eukaryota; kingdom Viridiplantae; phylum Streptophyta; class Magnoliopsida; order Poales; family Poaceae; genus Cenchrus; species Cenchrus americanus. The sequence goes on from OX387240.1 coordinate 204,680,955, forward strand.
CTGCTAGTGCTTTACTTTAATGCATTGATCTGATGAATTGCATAACCCGTTTAATAGCCATGCCTTGATACTTTGTTATATCCTGTTTCCTTGTTCTACTACCTGCGGGACTAGCTACAGACCCCTAGCTAGTCCCTTACCTCAACTATCCATACTTTTGTTGTTTGATTATGGATGATACTCTGGGCTTGGACTGAGATGTGGATATCTCGGTGTGTTTCTAGCGTGCGTTCTGGGTGCGTATCTCCTTGCTGAGTTTTGGCGGGAGCGAGCCGCTTGGTTACTTGTGAACGGCTGCCGAGGGAAGATGCGATCTGGCCTCTTACCCGAGGGTCGTGTCGTGTGTGATGGAGATGTTAAGTGCTCGCTCTCGGCCCCTTAAGGACCGATCGTCGCTGACCTTGTTTCGGATAACTATTTTCGTACAGACCGCCCGCCTTGTATTGGGCGGGGGTGCGGGGTGAGACTTGTAGTGGATAGCACCCCTCCTGTAGGAGGATCGGTGTGATCGTGTCGGGAGGGGTCGTTCCCTCCTTAGTAGACTTTGCCCTGGCGAGGCCAGGGAAGGGTTCCACGGCCTTCGAGGGACCTCTCGCGGGTAGTATGAGCTCGCCGCGGGGGCCGGGCCGGCTCGGAGATGCGAAGGGTACTATCCACTTACTTGGGCTTCAGCCGTATGGTAGGGTCGGACACCGGTAACGGCCGGTTCCGGACCTATTCGGGCGGGTACGCTTGTACAACCTCTCGCAGTGTTAAACCTATAGCTATAGTCCGTGTCCACTGGTTATGGATAGTCTTTCGATCTCTCACCTGACTAGTTACACTTCTCTTGTGCTTCTTCTCTCCCCCGAGTGTGTGAGCCCGGCTTCGGCCGTTGAGATGTGGGGATAGGAGCCGGTGGGCCCCACGTCGCAGATGAGAGTTGGGTTCTGGATCGTGGTTGAGATCCGGTGATTTGGTGTGGTATTCCTTGAGCGGGGTGTGGACCCCTGAGGTGTGGACCTCGGAAGCGGAAGCTTCCCCGAGGTGTGGACCTCCTAGCCGTATTCTCGCTTACCTTGTACGTTGGACCGTCGCTTTGCTTAAGCCTTCTACGCCCGCATTAGGGATATCTCATGCATAGTAGAATATACACCGCTTTTGCCTCTTTGTTGGGAAGTCGACATGACCTACCCGCTTATCGGGTAGACCCCGGTGACTCGACGCAGCCGGACTACGACTTCGACAACGACAACTTTGGGTGGACTAGAGCTCTTCCTAGACTTGAGCCGCTCGCGGAGATGGAGTTTCCCGCGCTTTCATGGAGCCGCTGCTAGACGTTTTATTTATGTTTGATTCCGTCCTGTTGGACTTGTACCCGGCATGTGCCGAAGAGATGTACTCTGATTAATGTAATAAAATAAATGTTGTACTCTACTTTATTGTTTTTACCTTTCTGTATGGATTTTGGAATCGCTGAGACAGGGATTGCACGTGGTAGCCCTCCTGGGACTACCACCGAGGTGCTAAGATTCGGAACTCCGTTCGCGGAAATCCGGGTAGTTTCATTCACGATGCGAGACTTGCACAGAGAGTTGTACTTGCCGTGCACAATATCCACCAACAACGCGAAGTGGGAGCGGGGGTGGTTCTACCTCCACAACGACAGTGCTGGCCTCCCCCCTACACCGGCAAGGTGTTGAAGGAGAAGCCCGACACCTGGCACCACGACGTGTTACCCTCATCGCGCCAGCAGCGGCTGGAGTCGCACACTGACGTGACGCGGAGCCTGGCGGATGCCGAGTTGTGGGCAGCTTCGGTCCTCGCCAACCTCCACCACCGGCGGATCGTCCCCCTCATGGAGAGGGCGCTCCGCATCTACGAGAAGAGCGACGCTGCCGACCCTACGGCGTTGGCGCGTTCGCAGCTACTGCACGACCGTTTCCCTCAGGAATACACGACGACAAGGGCGAGGCGTGCCATCATCCTCAAGTCCGCGTCACACGGCCACGACGACCGCTGGTCGTTCATCATGCTCCCCGACGGCCCGACGGTGAGTGATCTCCCCCTCCCCCCATTCTCTTGCAGCGCACCGATGTAACCTTAAGGGTTTCCATTTAGTAGAGGGTGACGGTGGACGCCACGCGATCGGATCCACCAACGCCCCGGGCTTTGGCGGCCAGCCGCGCCGTGCAGTGGCGGGAACAGGAGCGGGCGACACGCTCGAAGGAGAGAAGAGTCACACGGCAGGAGCGCCGGGAGCAGCAGGACGAGGAGTACTAGCTGCGCGAGCAGCAGGGGCTCTCTCCCTGGCAACGCCGGCAAACTCCTCGTCGTCGAAGGAGGATGAAGATGATAGCGAAGGGGGCGGGCCCCCCACCGAGAGGTGTAATCCCCCACCCCCGTCACCACAGGCCGCACCACAGGCCGCGGAGGCGGCTGTGGAGGAAGCTCCCGCGGCGGGCGTGGAGGTGCCCGCTGCGGGGTTATCAGTGGAAGCACCCGCGGGCGCCGCGGAGGCACCGGCGAGGGCCACGGCGGCGCCGGCAGGCGCGACAGGGGCGCCCCCTAAACCCTCGAGGAAGAGGAAGTGGGGCTTCTCCAGCCTGAGGTGAGTGGCATTTCCCCCGTGCGTCTTTAATCTCGAGGGGTCGATGTTAACCCTTGTGTTTCCCATTTGCTGGGCAACGCCGACCGTCCCCGCCCTTGCACCTACAAAGGTGCCCAGGTTGGAGGTGACCGTGTTGACAAGGCGGCGCTCGTCGAGGGCGACACGGGTAGCGGTGAGTGCGGCGGCGACGGGCGAGCCGCCGCGGGACACGGCCGTGGCCACGTGGCCGCGGCGGGAGGGGACGGCAAGAGAGGCGGCCGCGGAGGCGGCAACCGTGGTGGCGTCGGCAGTGGCCACGACGGCGACGGCCGCTGCGACGCCGGTGTCGCTAGCACTCGCCTCTACCACGAGCAATCGTGTGGCTGTGGTGGAGATTCCTGACAACGATGCCCCGCCCCACGGGTGGGGCCAATGGGAGAACTGGCCCGCATCAGCCCCCGAGCCTGCGGCGGGGGTGTTGGTGATGCGGGAGGATGGCTGTGTGATGCTGAGGCGCCCGGCGCACGGCGCCGAAGCCTCGTCGTCATGCGCCGTCCTACCCGCACCTGACGTCGTTGTTGCGCCCCCATAGTAGGAGCGAGGTATTGCCGGCACGCCGCCGACTCATTTTGACGAGGCCCAGGCCGAACAGGCGCTGTGGAAGGAATTTCGAGACCACGACACCTCGATCAACAATGCGCTGAATGAGGCGCTGCGAGTCCATGGGGGCCCTTCGTGGCAGATCTTCCAGGTACGTATTTTTGCCAAATTCGAGGCTTGCTCCCTTGTCCCTTTTGCGTCCGCGTGTTTTTTGACTTTGCGTTCTCCCGCGTCTCGTCTGCTGGTAACAGGAGCTGGAGGGCCAGGCTCGGGAGAGGTACAACTGCCTCGCTCAGCTGAGCTCCGAGCGCGACTGGTACCGGGAGCAGTACGACGCCCTCGACGCCCTCGTAGAGGCCTTGCGGACCAACAATGGGTGGCTGGAGTACCGGCTGCAAATTGCGCGGGACGAGCTCCTAAAACAGGGCGCCCAGGCTGTGTCTGATGCCTCTACGGTCGAGAGGGTGACGTCAGCGCTCTTGGAGCAGGACGAGGCGCTGCGGAAGGCGTGCGAGGACCTGGCCGCGATGTGGACCGTGGCGGCAGAGTGGGAGATGGAGGTCACCTCGACTCGTGGCTAGCTCCAACAGGACCGCGCAACCCTCAAGGGGGCGCGGTCTTGGCAGAGGCAGGTTGAGGAGAAGGCCAAGGAGGCCGAGCAACTGAGAGCCGACTTGGTGGACAGGGTTGCCGCACTAGACACGACGGAGGAGCAGCTCCAGCAGGAGCGGGGCACGCGCCAGTAGGCAGAAGCCTGACTCCAGCAGGAGTGGTCCACCCTCGACGAGGCCCGAGCTGCCTTCGAGCGCGAGTGCATGGCGCGAGAGAAAGCGCAGGGCCAACTCCAACGGGAGTGCGCCGCGCTGGAGTAGGCGCAGGGTAGTCTCATGCTCCGGGAGTTGGAGATCACGCGGCTCTCGGGCGAGCTTGTCCAGGAGGACGTGTCCTACGAGGAGCTGCGTTAGGCCTGCGAGGAGAAAGACGCCTCCATCCTCGAGCTACAGCAAGCAGCCAAGGCTGCGCGCGCAGCCCTCGAGACGGAGAAGAAACAGGTTCAACGTGAGTTGCCTTTCCCACCTCTCTCCCGCTGGCTTGATTCATTTGGGATCTGCACCCAATATGATCTGTGTCTTGTTTTTCATGCCTGAGGCCGGCTCTCGGGAACTCAGCGACCCAGGCACAAGCCATACATACGGCCTAAATTTTTCCCAACAGGAGCTGGAGGAGCTGCAGGCCGCTGCTAGGGTTTGAAGAAGGAGAGGTTCAGGCCGAGAGCTCCATGGTGAGTCGTCGCCGCGCCCTAAGCGGGCACGTCACCCAGTGCATGCACCGCGCCCTTCACCTGGGGTCCAAAAAGCCCTTGCCGTGGTGGTTTCTCACTACCAGGTCAACCTCGAGGCCATCTTCATGGGCTACGTCGTCCCCGTCGGTGTGGAAACGCTCGCCGCTCCCGTTGCCAACGTCCTCGCTAAGGACTTCATGGACTTTCTATTCCCAGATGCTCTCCGGCTAGCGGCTCTGAGCCCTGAAAATAGTTGGGCGTTTGTGCCCTTTAAAACTTTTTGTGTTAGGATTCGAGCCGTGCGTCTATGTGTAATAAACATTTTTTGTTTAAAATGCTTGTAAATTGTAGCACTTGTTTTTTATTTCAACGGCCTGAGTTGTTCTGTCTCTTCCACCTTCTTGAGTGAGTTTTTACCAGATAGATTTCGTTTGCACGAGTAGCTTAAAGGCAAAGCAGCGAGGTGGAAGGGTCGTATCCTGCTGGAGGCATGGACTATCCCCGGCTCGCGCATCTTCGCCCTTGGCTGCTCGCGTCCGCGTAACTTCACCCGAAGTTTGGGTCAAGACATACTTGGCTCATTTGTGATGATTTTTTTTGCCAAAAAAATGGGACTATTTTTTGGTGGCAATGCCCCCCGCAGTAGCCTCCGAAGGGGACTTGGTTTTCGGGGGAAAGCCGAGTCACCCTTTTACTTTATTAATTGATGAAATTTACATTTGTACATCCAACTGGGTGTTGGGTATGTAGATAACGAAAAAAGACTTGGAAATCCTTTCTAAGGGTAGAAGCGACGTAGCTAATGAATGTTCCAAGCATTTGTGAGATCCTCGTCGTCCTCGTTTGCCAGCTTGTAGGTGCCTAGCTTGAGCACTTTGACGACGATGTAGGTGTCAGTGTTTTAGACCGGCAACCTACTAAGGGGAGTACCCGAAGTAGATGAATGTGGCCTCGCCGAGATCGGTAACTCGAAGAAAGAGACACGTGGCACACAATTTAGACAGGTTCGGGCCGCGAGGTGCGTAATACCCTACGTCCTGTATGCTGCGTAGCTCTGGATTGATTGGGCACGATTACAAGATGCTGTAATAGTGCGCCTGGATTGGATGAGATGCTAGAGAAAGGTCCCTGCCCCGCCTTATATACTCCGGGAGGCAGGGTTACAAGTCGGAGTAGGGAGAGAGTACTAGTCGAGTACGTCTAGGAGTCTTCCATACAGTGCAGGACATGTACAACTTCCTAACCGAGTACTTCTCCGTAGTCCTTGTGCTCCACGCCATCAGGTGCCGTGTAGCGCAAGCCGTGTAGTCCCAGGGGCCCACCGAGTAGTCGGTCCTGGTACCCACCGAGGTAGTGGGCCCAGGGAGGTCCATACGACAAGCCCCCGTGTACTTTGTAGTCGAGAAGGATAGCTTCAAGTAGTCTTGACGGCCTTAACGAGTAGCCCTGAAGCGTCCCCGAGTTCTACAAGTCAAAAGTCCTCAAGAGTAGTCGAAGCATCACGAGGCTGGAATGTACTCCAGCTGATGTTTGAGCAATCTTGAAGTCTTCTCGAGTAGTCCCAAGCGTCCTCGAGTGCTGCCTTCGAAGGTCTTCAAAAAATGCCCGCCTTGTCTTGAAGCCGAAGCCGATATGGAAGTGCAATTGCAAAATCACACTCCATATGGAGTAGCCCCCGAGCCTTAGGTTGAGCCGCAGGCTCTGGTTGAGGGTCCATCTGAAGTCTTGGCAAGAAAATCCTGAAAAATCCGGAGAGAAAAAACCGAAGGACACGTGGCACGGAGCCCCCGAGCCTTGAGTCGAGTACTTCCTCTCGAATTGAAGGGTCATCTTGAAGAATGTGTCCTGAGATGCTCCTTTGTCTTGTCGCTTCCCAGGTAGTCAAGTAGAAGTAGCCGAGCCCCCGAGGTGAGGCGCGTCGACTAGTAGAATGCGAAGAGTCACGCGCGGCCGCTGAGTCAGCCGAGCGCAAACTTATCCATCTGGCCGTTGAAGGGCCGGTTTGACTTATAAATAGAAGCCAAAACCCTTAGGTTTTTCACCCATCACTGCTCAAGCCATTTCGAATAGATCTGAGCCAGATCCACTTCCAGCGCACGCCGCCACCGTAGTAGATCCAAGCGCGCCGCCACCCAGGGCTTCCAGAGTAGCCCCCGAGCGAATGCGCGTGAAGACGCCGTGTACTTGGAGAATGAAGCCTTCACCGTCCAAGTCTACGAAGGCCGCAGGGAAAAAGAGAGGCCGTGACGAGGCCGCCGCGGCTGCCACGGGGGCAGCACTGCCGATGTCTCCACCGCGGCCAGATCCAAGCCGCGAGTGGAAAAAGTCGAAGGTGCAGACCGAGGATTTGTTGGCCCTTCTCAACAGCGGATTTATCCGGGAGAAGGAAGTGGATATGTGGACAGCCGCCGTCGAAGATCCGTACCCAATGGAGAAAGCTGAAGACGAGATCCCGATGTTCGAGCGCTTCGCGGAGCGCGGACTCGCGCTTCCGGCCAGCGACTTCTTCAAAGGCCTCCTCGGGTACTACGGAGTTGAGTACCTCAATCTCAACCCTAACGGCATTTTCCATACTGTAGTCTTCGTCCATTTTTATGAAGCATTCTTGGGGATCCAGCCGCACTGGATCCTGTTCCGGAAATTCTTCCGGGTGAAGCCGCAACCGAGCGCCAGCAATCCGCGAGTAGTCGGAGGGGCGGGCATCTAGATGCGAGAAGACGCCGTTGAGCAGTACCTCGCGTACAAGCTCATCGACTCCAATGCCTATTGGAAGGCGCGGTGGTTCTACGTCACGAACCTCCACCCCGGCTTACCGAAGCCGAGCGGGAGGCAGCCCAGGCACCGGGACTGGTGGAACACGGAGCCCACGATGCAGGAGGGGATCCAGCTCCCCGAGCTGCTGGCACGCATCAAGGAGCTCAGAGAAGCCGGGCTGAGGGCCTAGCATGTGGCCTTCAGCTTCATGAAGTGGAGGGTGCAGCAGCTGATGGCCCGCGACACCCTAGGCTTCGAGTACACCGGCGACGATGACACGTCGCGGATGCCTGGAGGTGAAGTCGACGACGACGACATCGTTGATAGGCTGATGCGCATCTTCAAGGACACGCCACCGTACACGGCGTGCCCGGTCCAAGAGTACTCCACCGCGCGCCCGCCAAAGGAGGTAAGTAGCCGTACCGCCTAATCGAGTAGTCATTACTTGTGAGTAGTCGCGCTGATGTCTTGTGCCTTGCAGGACGACTTGAAGAGGTTCGTCTCCGAGCCGCAGCCGCCCCCTCAGGGAATCGAGATCCCGAAGGAGGGGAAAGCCAAAGCCAAGGAGCGGCGAGAGATCGGCGAAGGAGATGACACTATCATCGTAGAAGACACATCCGACGACGACGACGATGACGACGAGGAGGCGCTACAGGACTGCTTCCAGCTGCGGTCGAGGTTCAGCCTTCCCGGCTTGCCTCATGTACCCCTCGTGCAAGATCCGCCGACTAGCCTGGAGGCTAGTCTGGCTGCGCCGCCACGGAAGCCGCGCAACCCCGCCCGCAAGCGGGTGACGAAGAAGCTGAGGGTCTCAGAGACCACACCTCAAGAGGTAAGATGTCTTGACTAGTGTAGTCGAGTACCCGTCATACGAGTACACTTGCTGATGACTGATCTCCCTTGTATACAGGAGGTGCCGTCGACGGAGCCCGTCGAGGAGGGCGACGAAGGTGAGTGGGACACAGTGGGGGAGCCGGCTGGGAGTCGTAGCCCAGCCCCCACTGTTGAAGAACTCATAGCGCAGTTGAAGCGCCAGCCCTCTGCTCATCAAGAGGGCGCAGAACCCGCAGCCCCCGCCGTCGAAGAGGTGGTGGTCGCAGGAGCGCAGGAGGGCGCTGCGCCGGCTACTGTTGCTGCAGAGGAGGCAGCGGCTGTACAGGAGCAGGAGGAGGCGCCCACAGAGGGTGGACTGGTAGACATTGCCAGCATCCTCGGTGCTCCGGCCGTGAAGATAGTCCGGTCAAGCCTGTGAGTACTTGGCCTTCCCGAGTAGTACTTGGTGTAGTAGTCGAGTTGAATGACGACCAATTTTGTGTTCTTCTACAGGAAATCAACAGACCTATCCTGGGAGGGAGAAGAGCCCTCCACGACAGTGGCGGAGGAAGAAGTCGCGCCGCCCGCCGAGGAGGCTACCCCAGCCCCTCAGGCGGAGTCAGAAGTGCCAGCCGCTGGAGCTGCGTTGCCCGAGGCCAGCGTGGTCGAGGGTGAGTACTCTACTGAGGCTTTTGTCTTCCCCATAGAGTAGTCGTAGTTGCTAATGCACTTGACGTCTTCTTGTCAGGCGTCGAGGCCGGAGGGAGCGACATCCCTGCAGCGGTGCCCATGGAGTAGTTGACACCACAGGCGCCGGAGGCTGCTGAGGGAGCCCGCGAGCCGACGGAGGAGGTCGCCGAGGAAGCCGCCGCGACGACCGGAGGATAGGAGGCCACCGTGCCACCAGAGGTTGCTCTGGAGGTGGTTGTCCGCTCCTCGGAGATCCAGGACGCAGAGCCCATCCGCTCTGCGCCGATGACTGAGCCTGCCACGAGTAGTCGCGGCGGAGTGGAGCTGCTCGTGGATGATCTGGTCGACCCGGCGACGGTGGCCAGGCACCTGGAGGCGGTCCGCCAGGCTGAGCAGTGGATGAAGGTAAGTAGCCTTAACTTCTGAGTAGTCAATCCTTTGTTGTTGAGTACTCGTTGACGTGTGTTGTCTGTGCAGGACGTCGCGAAAGAGGTCCTGCGAGAAGTCCAACATGCTGCAGGGCTTTGGTGACGCGGTGCTCCGGGCTGAGGCACTAGAGGATCAGCTTTTGAAGTCGCGGAAGCACGCGGCTGCCATGCAGTCCAAGATCGACGCCGCTTTTGCCAAGTATCACAATGACATCCAAGAGTTGCAGGCAAAGGGTGGTGACTTGGTGCGGAAGAACAAGACACTCCGCAACAAGAACAAAGGTACGCCGCTTGACTTGTTGGGTAGTTGTTGGAGGTCGAGAGGTAGTCTGACCCGCTGCGCTTTGTTGTATTGCAGAGCTTGAGGGCCAGGTGGATCAGTTGAAGTCCTCGGAGACAAGTATGAAGAACCTCTTCTACCGGGACCAGGAGGCCCGCTAGGTACTCGAGCTCGACTATAAAGAACTTGCCTTCGAGTGCGAGAAGCACATGGAGCTTCGGATTGCTTCTGACCGTGATCTCGTCAACTGCTACAAATCGTTGCAGAAGTTGAATGAAGATTGCGAAGCGCTGCGGGCCCAGCTGAAGGATCTTGAAGAAGCCGCACTGCCGATCGCAAGGCTCTTGGTGTCTCATCCGGGCGGCCCCAAGATCGCTCCGCTCGTGGATCGCCTCAGGGAAGCCCCCCCACCGCCGGCGCCTTATGTGAAGCATATGGCGAGGTCGATCCCGAAGCAAGTCTTGGCCTTCATGAAGTCCTACTTCCTGAAGGCGCCCGTGGAGGTAGTCGCTGGCGGGGTAGCCGCCAACTGTACTGATGCAGAGTACGCGGAGCTGCTGGAGCAGATGACACCCATTGCAGAGCAAGTAGCCGATAAGCTCAATCTCTAGTAGCCCTGTAATAGTTAGCTCGTAGTCAAAGTTGTACAAAAACAATGGAATTGCTTAAGTATTATTGAAAGGAAAATTCCAGCAAAGAGTACTCGTAGTCCCAATCTCAGAGTGCGGAGCCCCATCGTGGAGTGGATGCGAGTAGTCGTACTCGGCAGTAGTCCTGTTGAGGGGGGTAGTCAGTAAAGAAGTTGATGAACGATCAAACTTTATTACTGAAGAAGTACACCTGGATGGCCAGGGCCGTAGTTACATAGTAGTTTCCTGGACCCGGAGGCCGCTTACAGCTAAGTAGTGCTAGGGCGGGTAGCCGCTTACAATAGTAGATCCGTAGGTAGCCGTGTAGGCTGGATCTTGGAGTACATGGTCTCTTAGTAGACCGCTGCTAGAGTCCTTTGTCGCTCATCGCAGCCCAGGGTCCGTAGGTAGCCGCGCGGGCTGGATCCAGGAGAGGAGTAGTCCGGAGACTGGAGCCAGGACCCGGAGGCCGCTTACGGCGGAGGGGTGTTGATGTAGTCGTGTACACTTGAACCCCGGAGTAGTCGTGTAGACTAGGCGTAGAACTGTCATAGCTGGTCGACGTTCCACGAGTTGTTGATGTCTTCACCTTCAAGTGTCTGGAGGCGGTAGGAGCCCGGCCCGGTCACCTTTGCCACAGTGAAGGGACCTTCCCAGGGGGGAGCTGAGCTTGTGTAGTCCTTCCGTATTATGGATACGACGGAGGACAAGATCACTAAAATTGAAGGAGCGTTCCTTGACGTTGCGATCGTGGTAGCGTCGGATACCCTCCAGGTACCTTGCTGATTGGACGAGGGCAACGCAGCGAGCTTCTTCGAGGCTGTCGATGTCAACTCGTCTGCTGTCTTCTGAGACGCCTTCGTCGTAGTGCTCCACTGCTGGCGAGTTCCATATGACGTCGGCAGGGAGGATTGCTTCGAAGCCGTAGACCAGGAAGTAAGGGGATTGCCCCGTTGGCTTGGAGGGCTGAGTCCGTAGCCCCCAGAGTGCGTTGGGTAGTTCCTTGATCCATTTGCCTCCTTTGGAGTTAGCAGCATCGTGTAGCCGCTTCTTGAGAGCATCGAGCACCATCCCATTGGCGCACTCGACTTGTCCGTTGGCCCGAGGATGGGCAACTGAGACGTATCGGACGTCGATCCCGCTGTTCTCGCAGTACTCCCAGAACTGGTGGTTGTTGAAGTTGGAGCCCAGATCTGTGATGATGCGGTGGGGTACTCCGTATCGATGCACGAGTTCATCCAGGAAGTCGAGTACTCTGTCAGCCTTGGGGCATGTAACCGGCTTGACCTCGATCCACTTGGTGAACTTGTCGATGGCCACCAATACTCTGTTGAAACCACCTGGCGCAGTTGGCAGTGGCCCAATCATTTCGAGTCCCCAGCAGGCAAAGGGCCAGGTTGGCGGTATGGTGACTAGCTCGTAGGCTGGGACGTGTTGCTGCTTGGCGAAGTACTGGCATCCTTGGCACCTTCTAACGAGTTCTTGAGCGTCACCCAGAGCAGAGGGCCAGTAGAAGGCTCGCCGGAAGGCCTTGCTGACCAGCGTGCGGGAGGACGCTGGTTGCCACAGACGCCCTTGTGGATCTCCTCCAAGATGTCCTTGCCTTCTTGTCGAGGGACGCACTTCATGAGTACTCCAGAAGATGCGCCCCACTTGTAAAGCTTGTCTCCGACGAGGACGTAGGACTTGGCGCGGCGGATGAGCTGCTCGGCCGAGTTCTTGTCCGAGGGAACCTTCTGCTCACTGAGGTAGTCGATGAAGGGTTGTCTCCAGTCCACGTCGATCATCATGACCTCCTCGTCCGGTGGTGGGTGTCTTTCGGGACAATGGTCGGTGGCGCCGGCTCCGGGATGGATGGCGCGTGAAGCTCGTGAACGAAGACACCCGCTGGTACTTGAGCGCGGGTAGATCCAAGCTTCGAGAGGACGTCTACTGCAACGTTGTTGTCGCGGACGATGTGGTGGAACTCGAGACCATAGAACTTGTTCTCGAGCTTGCGGACTTCTAGCCAGTAGGCGTCCATGTTCTCCTTGTTGCGGTCCCAGGACTTGTTGACTTGGTTGATGACCACTGCGGAGTCGCCGTAGACTAGTAGCCGCTTGATGCCCAGTGAAGCTGCGAGGCGGAGCCCGTGTAGGAGAGCTTCGTACTCGGCTTCGTTGTTTGAGACCTTCCAGAAGATCTGCAGGACGTACTTGAGTTGTTCGCTCGTTGGAGAGATGAGGAGTACCCCTGCACCTGCGCCCTCGAGGTTGAGTGAGCCGTCGAAGTACATCACCCAATGCTCTGCTCGAACGGTCGGAGTAGGTAGCTGGTTCTCCTGCCACTCTGCCATGAAGTTGGCTAGCGCCTGCGACTTGATGGCTGTGCGTGGCTTGAAGTCGATGGTGAGGGCGCCGAGCTCGACTGACCACTTGGAGATTCTTCCAGTAGCATCTTGGTTCCGTAGGATGTCGCTGAGCGGGTAGTCGGTGACGACGGAGATCGAGTACTGCTGGAAGTAGTGTCGTAGCTTCTGTGAGGTGATGAGTACTGCGTACAGGAGCTTCTGCACCGGCTGATAACGTGCCTTGGACTCGGATAGGACCCCGCTGACGAAGTAGACTGGGCGCTGGACTGGGTAGGCGTGGCTGTCTTCCTGCCACTCAACGACGATGGCAGTACTGACCACATGAGTAGTCGCAGCGAGGTAGAGCAGTAGCTGCTCGCCCTTGCGGGGAGCCGTTAGGACCGGTGGCTTCGATAGGAAGTCCTTGAGCTGGGCAAGGGCTTGATCCGCCTCTGGAGTCCACACGAACTTCTCTTGATGCTTGAGCAGTTTGAAGAAGGGGAGCCCCCGTTCTCCAAGCTTCGAGATAAATGCGGTCAATGGCCGCCATGCACCCGGTCAGCTTCTGGACGTCTTTGATGCTCGTGGGAGCTTTCATGTTGGTGATGGCGGAGATCTTCTCGGGGTTGGCTTCGATGCCGCGTTGGCTGATGATGAAGCCGAGTAGTTTGCCCGAAGGTACACCGAAGACGCACTTGTTCGGGTTGAGCTTCCAGCGGTACTCGCGCAGAGATGCGATAGTCTCTTCAAGGTCGTCGATGAGGGTACTGGAGTCTTTGGTCTTGACGACCACGTCGTCCACGTAGGCTTCGACGTTCTTGTTGAGTTGCCTCTTGAAGCAGGCCTCGATAGCTCGTTGGTGGGTGGCGCCGGCGTTCTTCAACCCGAAGGACATGGTCGTGTAGCAGTACGCGCCAAACGGGGTGATGAACGCAGTCTTCTCCTGGTCTTCGTCCTTGATCGCGATCTGGTGATACCCGGAGTAGCAGTCGAGGAAGCAGAGAAGGTCGCAGCCTGCCGTGGAGTCGATGACTTGATCAATCCGCGGCAACCCGAAGGGGTCCTTGGGGCAGTGCTTGTTGAGGTACATGTAGTCGACGCACATCCTCCACTCGTTCGAGTTCTTCTTGCGGACGAGGACAGGGTTGGCGAGCCACTCAGGATGGAAGACTTCTCTGATGAAGCCAGCTGCGAGTAGTTTGGCGAGTTCCTTCTTGATGGCATCCCGTCCGTCGGCGCAAAGCGGCGGGAGGTGTTGTCGCTTGGTGGTGGCCTTAGGATCGACGTTGAGGCAGTGCTCGATCAACTCCCTGGGCACTCCTGGCATGTCCGCTGGCTTCCACGCGAAGATGTCGCGGTTAGCCCGAAGGAAGCTGATGAGCGCGTATTCCTATTTGGGGTCGAGGCCAGCCCCGATGGTGGTGGTCTTGCTGGGGTCGCCTGTTCCGAGGTCGATCGTCTTGACAAGAACCCTCCTCGTGTGGCCGAGGCTTGTTGGCGCCGTCGACTTCTCCGGATGTTGAGTTCACTTGTAGCAAGCTTCTTCGACGCAGCGTAGACCTCCATCATAGCGTTGGGTACTTGATTCGTAGAAGCAATCTCCACAGCTTCTGTGTTGCAGTCGTGGGAGATCTTCAAATCCCCTTGGAGAGAGAGTACACCCGCTGGGCTTGGCATCTTGAGTACCAAGTAGGTGTAGTAGGGCACCGCCATGAACTTCGCGATGGCTGGTCTGCGAGGATGGCGTGGTAGGAACTCTCGAAGTCCGCGACCTCGAACTTGATGTACTCGGTACGGTAGTTGTCCCGAGATTCCTCGAAGGTAATCGGGCAGACCACCGAGCCCAAGGGATAGCCGCGTTACCGGGGACGATGCCGTAGAAGGGCGTGTTGCTCTTGGTGAGCATGTGGGTGATGTCGAGCTTCATCTTCTTCAAGGTCTTGGTGAAAAGGACGTTGAGCCCGCTTCCACCGTCGATGAGGACCTTGTTGAGCTTGGAGCCCGCGACCACCGGCTTCAGGACGAGGGGGAACCGTCCTGGTTCGGAGAAGCTGGTCCATTGATCCGCGCGGGAGAAGGTGATGGGTACCTCCGACCACCTGAGAGGGGTCGGGACCGCTGGCTCAATGGACATGACTACTCGACGGGTAGCCTTGTGCTCCCGCCTGCTGGGCAGTCCGCCGAAGAGGACGTTGACGATCTTGTCGGGTTCCTGGAAGTCGTTGTTGTCGCCGTCCTTCTTCTTGCCCTTTTTGTCGTGAGGGTGCGGTGGCTCTGTCGTATCCTTGAGTGCATGCCTGAGTTGATAGCACTGCTCGGTGGTGTGGTTGCCGTTTGGATGCCACGGGCACTTCTCTTTCAGCAAGTCTTTGAAACCGCCAGAGTTCTTCTTCGAGTTCTCCTTCGCAGGGCGCTGGATAGCCGCGACAGTGTTGTCTGGCTTGCGCTTGCGGTTGGCACCCGAGTAGTAGTAGTTGTTGTTGTTGCGACCGCCTTGGTGTCGGTGTTTTGGACCGGCAACCTACTACGGTGAGTACCCGAAGTAGATGAATGTGACTCGCCGAGATCGGTAACTCGAAGGAAGAGGCACGCGACACACAATTTAGACAGGTTCGGGCCGCGAGGTGCGTAATACCCTACGTCCTGTATGCTGCGTAGCTCTGGATTGATAGGGCACGATTACAGGATGGTGCAATGGTGCGCCGTGAGTTGAGATTGGATGAGGTGATCCCGAGATCGGTCCCCGCTCGCCTTATATAGTCCCAGAGGCGGTGGTTACAAGTCGGAGTAGGGCAGAGTACTAGTCGAGTACGTCTAGGGAGACCTCTACACAATGCGGAACGTGTACGTAGTCCTAACCGAGTACTACTCCCGTGTTGTCCTTGTGCTCCACGCCTTCGTGTGCCGTGTAGCGCAAGCCGGGTAGTCCCATGGGCCCACCGAGTAGTCGGTCCTGGTACCCACCGAAGTAGTGGGCCCAGGGAGGTCCATACGACAAGCCCCCGAGTACTTTGTAGTCGAGAAGGATAGCTTCAAGTAGTCTTGAAGGCCTTAACAAGTAGTCCTCAAGCGTCCCTGAGTGCTACAAGTCAAAAGTCCTCAAGAGTAGTCGAAGTATCCCGAGGCTGGAATGTACTCCAGCTGATGTTTGAGCAATCTTGAAGTCTTCTCGAGTAGTCCCAAGCGCCCTTGAAATCTGCCTTCGAAGGTCTTCAAAAATGCCTGCCTTGTCTTGAAGCCGGAGCCGTCAAGAGCATGCGATTTGCAGAACCGCCATCGACATGGAGTAGCTCCCGAGCCTCGAGCCGCGGGCCCTGGCTGAGGATCTATCCGAAGTCTTGGCGAGAAAATCCCGAAAAATCCGGAGAGAAAAAACCGAAGGACACGTGGCACGGAGCCCCCGAGCCTTGAGTCGAGTACTTCCTCTCGAATTGAAGGGTCTTCTTTGGAGAATGTGTCCTGAGATGCTCTTGAGACTAGCCGCGTCCCAGGTAGTCGAGTAGAAGTAGCCGAGCCCCCGAGATGGGGCGCGTCGACTAGTAGAATGCGAAGAGTCACGCGCAGCCGCTGAGTCAGCCGCGCGTGGACTTATCCAGACGCCCGTTGCGGAGGCGTTTTGGCTTATAAATACAAGCCGAAACCCTTAGGGTTTTTCACCCAAGTGAGCCGCAGTCATTCGCCACTTGAATCTTGAAGTAGATCCACTCCAGCGAGCGCCGCCGCCGTAGTAGATCCGAGCACATCGCCACCCGAAAGCTGTAGGGTAGCCCCCGAGCGGATGCGAGTGAAGACTCCCTGTTCTTGGAGGATGAAGCCGTCCCCGTCGAAGACGTCGAAGGCCGGCGGGAAGAAGAGGAGCCATGCGAGAGGCTGCCGCGGCCGGCACCGGAGCGGCGCCGCCCACATCTCCACCGCGCGCTGACCCAAGCCGCGAGTGGAAAAAGTCGAAGGTGAAGACCGAAGACTTGCTGACCCTGTTGAACAGCGGGTTCATCGGGGAGAAGGAGATCGATATGTGGAGATCCGCCGGCAGAGATCCCTATCCGATGGAGAAAGCGCAAGACGAGATCCCGATGTTCTCGCGCTTCGTGGAGCGCGGGCTTGCGCTCCCGGGCCGAGCGATTTCTTCAAGGGGCTTCTCGTGTACTATGGCATCGAGTACCTCAACTTGAACCCCAACGGAATATTCCACACTTCGTCTTCGTCCATTTCGCGAAGCATTCTTGGGGATCAAGCCACACCGGGTTCTCTTCCGAAATTCTTCCGCGTGAAGCCACAGCCCCCCGCCTCCAACCCCGCAGTAGTCGGAGGGGCCGGGATCCGCTTGAGGGAAGATGCCGCCGAGCAGCACTCGGCGTACAAGCTCGTGGACTCCAACACGGACCGGAAGACGAGGTGGTTCTACACCACGAACCACCATCCCGAGCCGCCGAAGCCGAGCGGACGGCGGCCCAAGCATCAAGAGTGGTGGAACACGGAACCCACCATGCAAGAGGGGATCCAGCCTCCCGTGAGTTGCCGGCACGCATCAAGACCCCGCGCGGATGCGGGACCGAGGGCCGAACATGTGGCCTTCGGTGCATGAAGCGCCGGATCCGCCCGCCGGCTCGCGCGGGATACGATGGGCTTCGAGTACACCGGCGACGACGACACGTCGCGGATGCCGGGGGCGAAATCGAGGACAACGACATCATCGAGAGGTTGTCGAGGATCTTCAAGGACATGCCGGAGTACACGGCGTGCCCTGTCGAGGAGTACTCCGCCGAGCGCCCGCCCAACGAGGTGAGTAGCCGTACCCGCCCCGTCGAGTAGTAGACACTTGTAGCAGAGTTGCTGACGCTTTTGTGTCTTTTGCGCAGGATGATGTGAAGCGGTTTGTCTCCGAGCCGCAGCCACCACCGAGCGGGATAGAGATTCCAGCGGTGGAGAAGGTGAAGGAGCGCCGAGTAGTCGGAGACGACGACGATCCCGTCATCGTGGAGGATACCTCCGATGACGAAGAAGACGAGGAGACGCTGCAGGACCGCTTCCAGCTGCGGTCGAGGTTTAGCCGTCCAGGCTTGCCTCATGTACCTCTCATCCAGACCCTCCCGGCTAGCCCCGGGAGGCTAGCCTTGCTACGCCGCCGAGGAAGCCGCGCAACCCCGCCAAGAAGCGGGTAGCAAAGAAGATGAAGGTCTCGCAGACCACGCCTCCGCAGGTAAGTCATCTTGAGCAATGTAGTCGAGTACCCGCTGATCGAGTACGGTGCCGACGAGTAGTCGTCCTTGTGTGCAGGGAGAGGCCTCCAACGAGCCCGTGGAGGAGGGCGATGAGGGCACGTGGCCCACGGTGGGGGAACCGGCTGGAAGCCGAAGTCCAGCCCCCCACTGTCGAAGAACTTCGGCGCAACGGGGCGCCGCCCCCCGCCCCCGTGAAGGGAGCAGAGTACCCGCGGCCGCCGCCGTTGAAGAGGTGGAAGCCGCAGGGAGCGCGAGAAATCCGCCGCGCCGCCGCCGCCGTGGAGGAGGCGGTAGTCGGAGAGGCGGAGGAAGAAACGCCCGCCGAGGGTGGACCGGTCGATATCGCCGCATCCTCGGTGCTCCGGCCGTGACTATCGTCCTGGCCGAGCTTGTAAGTACCACGCCTTCTTCAGAATACTCATTGTAGTAGTCGATTTTATCCGACGACCCTCTCGTGGATACTTGTGCAGAAAATCCACCGACTCTGAGCCGGGACGGAGAGGAGCCCACGGCAACCAGAGGCAGTGGCCGCGCCGCCCGTCGAGGAGCCCGCTCCCGGAAGCCCAAGCCGCGACCGAGCCCCCACCCGCCGAAGCGCCGTCGCCGCAGGCGGTGGTGGTCGAAGGTGAGTACTCTTCTTGAAGCTGTAGAGCCCCAAAGAGAGTAGTCGTAGATGCTGATGCGCGTGTTCCTTGGTGACAGGCGCTGAAGGGGGTGACATCCCTGCAGGGGTGCCCATGCAGGAGTTGACACCAGAAGCCCCAGAGGCTGCGGTAGAAGCCCCCGAGCCCATGGGGGAAACCGTCGAGAAGTCCGCCGAGGGAGAGGCGGCTACCACGTCGCCAGGGGTTGCCCTGGAGGTGGCGATCCGATCCCCGGAGATCCAAGACGCGGAGCCTATCCGCTCGCCGCCAATGGCGGAGGCTACAACGAGTAGCCGTGGCGGGATCGAGCGCTTGCCGACGATCTCGTCGAACCGGCGGTGTTGGCGCGCACTTGGAGGCGATGCGGCGAGCCGAACAGTGGATGAAGGTACGTAGCCGTTGCCTCCCGAGTAGTCAATCCTTTGCGTTGAGTACTCTGCTTGACTTGTACTTGTCTTGTGTAGGACGTCGCGGAACGATCCCGCGAGAAGTCGAATCTACTGCAAGGCTACGGCGACACGGTACTGCGAGCTGAAGCCCTGGAGGAGCAGCTCATGAAGTCGAGGAAGCATGCGGCCGCCATGCAGTCGAAGCTTGACGCCGCCTTCGCCAAGTACCACAACGATGTGATGGACTTGCAGGCGAAGAGCGACGAGCTGGTGCGGAAGAACAAGGGTCTCCGCAACAAGAATAAAGGTATGTCTCTTGACTTGTCGGGTACTTGTTGGGAGTCATCAAGCTCTGACCCGTTTTTGTGTTCCGGTGCTGCAGAGCTCGAAGGCCAGGTGGAGCGACTGAAAGGCTCGGAGATCAGCATGAAGAATCTCTTCTACCGGGAGCAGGAAGCTCGCCAGGTACTTGAACTCGACTACAAGGAGCTGGCCTTCGAGTGCGAGAAGCACATGGAGTTGCGAATTGCATCTAACCGAGATCTTGTCAACTGCTACAAATCCTCTGCTGGAACGAGGACCGCGAGGCGCTCCGGCCCACCCGGAAGGACCTTGAAGAGGTCGCCCTCCCCGATCGCGAGGCTCCTCGGTGCCGCACCGGTGGCCCCAAGATTGCTCCGTCGGCGGATCGACTTCGTGAGGCGCCAAGCCGGCCGGCCGCCTACGTGAAGCACATGGCCAAGTCAATCCCGAAGCAGGCGTCGGCCTTCATGAAGTCGTACTTCCCGAAGGCCCCGTGGAGGTAGTCGCCGGCGGGTAGCCGCCAACCGCCGGATGAGCAAGATGCGCAGTTGCTCGGGAGCGCATGGCTCCCATCGCGGAGCAGGTAGCCGATAAGTTGAACCTCCGTAGCCCCGCATAGATAGCTAGTAGCCGTAGCCGTATAGGAAACAGTTGTAATGAACTTTTTTCATATATCAATGAAATGTGATGTTCCGTCAATGAGTACTCGTAACCGCGATCTCAGAGTGCGGAGCGCCCATCGTGGAGTAGGTGCGAGTAGTAGTACTCGGCTTAGTAGTCCCGTCGCTAGGAGTAGACAAGAAAGAAGTTGATGAATAATCAAACTTTATTACTGAAGAAGTACACCCGGGGTGGCCGTGGCCGTAGTTACAAGTAGTCGCCTGGACCCGAAGGCCGCTTACAGCTGAGTAGTACTGGAGCGGGTGGCCGCTTACAGTGGGTGATCCGTAGGTAGCCGTGTAGGCCGGATCGCGGATCCGTAGGTAGCCGTGGGGCTGGATCTTGGGGTGTGGTCTCTTGGTAGACCGCGCTAGAGTCCTTGATGCTCGTCGCAGCCCAGGGTCCGTAGGTAGCCGCACGGGCTGGACCTGGAGTAGAGTAGTCCGAAGACTTGGAGCCGTGGACCCGAGGGTCGCTTGCGGCAAGGGGTGTTGATGAAGTCGTGTAGACGTGAACCCCGGGTAGTCGAGCGACTAGGCGTAGAATCGACAGAGTTGGTCGACGTTCCACGAGTTGTTGACTTCTTCGCCTTCAAGTGTTTGGAGGCGGTAGGAGCCTGGCCTGGTCACCTTAGCCACGGTGAAGGGGCCTTCCCAGGGGGAGCTGAGCTTGTGAAGTCCTTCCGTGTTCTGGATACGGCGGAGGACAAGATCCCCAACGTTGAAGGAGCGTTCCTTGACGTTGCGATCATGGTAGCGTCGGATACCCTCCAGGTACCTTGCTGATTGGACGAGGGCGGCGCGGCCGAGCTTCTTCGAGGTCGTCGATATCAACTCGTCCGTCGTCTTCCGAGACGCCTTCGTCGTAGTGCTCCACCGCCGGCGAGTTCCATATGACATCGGCGGGAGGATGGCTTCGGAGCCGTAGACCGGGAAGTAGGGGGATTGCCCCGTTGGCTTGGATGGTTGAGTCCGCGACCCCCGCAGTGCGTTGGGTAGTTCCTTGATCCACTTGCGCCCTTTTGAGTTAGCGCGCGTCGTGTAGCCGCTTCTTGAGGGCGTCGAGCACCATCCCATTGGCACGCTCGACTTGTCCGTTGGCCCGTGGATGGGCGACCGAGACGTATCCGACGTCGATCCCGCCGGTTCTCGCGCACTCCCGCAACTCGGTGGTTGTTGAAGTTGGACCCCGGTGTCCGTGATGATGCGGTGGGGTAGCCCGTAGCGGTGTACGAGTTCATCCGAAGTCGAGTACTCTATCGCCTTTGGGGCATGTGACCGGCTTGACTTCGATCCACTTGGTGAACTTGTCGATAGCTACCGCACTCCGTTGAATCCTCCCCCGGCGCAGCTTGGCGGTGGCCCAATCATGTCGAGCCCCCGCCAGGCAAAGGGCCGGGTTGGCGGTATGGTGACTAGCTTGTAGGCGGGGACATGTTGTCGCTTGGCGAAGAACCGACATCCTTGGCACCTTCGACGAGTTCTTCGGCATCGCCCGCAGCCGTGGGCCGGAGAAGGCTCGCCGGAAGGCCTTGGCCGACCGGCCGTACGTGAGGACGCGTGGTTGCCGCAGACGCCCTTGTGGATCTCCTCCAGGATGTCCTTGCCTTCTTCACGAGGGACGCACTTCATGAGTACTCCAGAAGATGCGCCCCGCTTATAAAGCTTGTCGCCGACGAGGACGTAAGACTTGGCACGGCGGACGAGTTGTTCGGCCGCGTTTTTGTCGGAGGGGACCTTCTGCTCGCTGAGGTAGTCGATGAAGGGTTGCCTCCAGTCCACGTCGATCATCATGACCTCCTGCCCAGCTGGTGGATGGGCGGGGCAATGGGTCGGTGGCGCCGGCCTCCGGGATGGATGGCGCGTGAAGCTCATGGACGAAAACGCCCGCGGTACTTGGGCGCGGGTGGATCCAAGCTTCGAGAGGACGTCCGCCGCAACGTTGTTGTCGCGGACGATGTGATGGAACTCGAGACCGTAGAACTTGTTCTCGAGCTTGCGGACTTCTGGCGTAGGCGTCCATGTTCTCCCTTGTTGCGGTCCCGGGACTTGTTGACTTGGTTGATGACCACCGGCGGAGTCGCCGTAGACTAGTAGCCGCTTGATGCCAAGTGAAGCCGCGAGGCGGAGCCCGTGCGGGAGGGCTTCGTACTCGGCTTCGTTATTTGAGACCTTCCGGAAAGATCTGCAGACGTACTTGAGTTGTTCGCCCGTTGGAGAGATCGGGAGTACCCGCGCTCGCGCCCTCGAGGTTGAGTGAGCCGTCAAAGTACATCACCCAATGCTGCGGTCGCACGGTGGGAGTAGGTAGCCGGTTCTCCCGCCACTCCGCCATGAAGTCGACTAGCGCTCGCGACTTGATGGCCGTGCGTGGCTTGAAGTCGATGGTGAGGGCGCCGAGCTCGACGAGCCCCACTTGGAGATTCTTCCGGTGGCGTCCGGGTTCCTCGGGATGTCGCCGAGCGGGTAGTCGGTGACGACGGAAACCGAGTACTCCCGGGAAGTAGTGTCGTAGCTTCCGCGAGGTGATGAGTAGAGCGTACGAAGCTTCGCCGACCGGCCGGTAGCGAGCCTTGGACTCCGATAGAACCTCGCCGACGAAGTAGACCGGGTCTTCGGGACCGGGTAGGCGTGGCCGTCTTCCCCGCCGCTCGACGACGATGGCAGATCGACCACGTGGGTAGTCGCGGCTAGGTAGAGTAGTAGGCTGCTCGCCCTTGTAGGGAGCCGTGAGGACCGGCGGCTTTGACAGAAGGTCCTTGAGCTGGGCAAGGGCTTGATCCGCCTCCGAGTCCACACGAACTTCTCGTGATGCTTGAGAAGTTTGAAGAAGGGGAGACCCCGTTCTCCGAGCCTCGAGATGAATGCGTTCGGCGCCGCCATGCACCCCGTCGCCTTCACGGACGTCCTTGATGCTCGTGGGAGCTTTCATGCCGGTGATGGCGGAGATCTTCTCGGGGGTTGGCTTCGATGCCGCGCCGGGCGATGATGAAGCCGAGTAGTTTACCCGAAGGTACGTCGAAGACGCACTTGTTCGGGTTGAGCTTCCCGACGGTACTCGCGCAATGGATGCGAAGGTCCGTTCAAGGTCGTCGATGAGGGTACCGGAGTCCCCGGTTTTGACAACCACGTCATCCACGTAGGCCTCGACGTTCTTGTTGAGTTGCCGCTTGAAGCTGTGCCCGGATGGCCCGTTGGTAGCTAGCGCCGGCGTTCTTCAACCCGAATGACATGGTCGTGTAGCAATGACGCGCCAAACGGGGTGATGAACGCGGTCTTCTCTCGGTCCTCTTCCTTGATTGCGATCCGTGGTACCCGGAGTAGCAGGTCGAGGAAGCAGAGCAGGTCGCGCCGCCGCCGTGGGAGTCGATGACTTGATCAATCCGCGGCAACCCGAAGGGGTCCTTGGGGCGATTGCTTGTTGAGGTCGGTGTAGTCGACACACATCCTCCACTCGTTCGAGTTCTTCTTGCGGACGAGGACGGGGTTGGCGAGCCACTCGGGATGGAAGACTTCTCCGATGAAGCCGGCGCCCCGAGTAGCTTGGCGAGCTCCTTCTTGATGGCGTCCCGTCCGTCGTCGGCGAAGCGTCGGAGGTGCCGTCGCTTAGGGGTGGCCTTTGGGTCGACGTTGAGGCGATGCTCGATCGGCTCCCCGGGCACTCTCGGCATGTCCGTCGGCTTCCACGCGAAGATGTCGCGGTTAGCCCGAAGGAAGCCGACGAGCGCGTCTTCCTATTTGGGGTCGAGGCCGGCCCCGATGGTGGTGGTCTTGGTGGGGGTCGCCCGTTTCCGAGGTCGACCGTCTTGGTGAGCACCTCCTCGGGTGGCCGAGGCTTGTTGGCGCCTGTCGGACTTCTGCGGGATGTCGAGTTCGCTTGTGGCAAGCTTCTTCGACGCGGCGTAGACTTCCATCATTGGGGTGGGTGCTTGATTTGTTGAAGCGATCACCACGGCCTCTCGTATGTCGCGCCGTGAGAGATCTTCAAGTCCCCTTGGAGGGAGAGTACGCCCGGTACCGGACTTGGCATTTTGAGTACCAAGTACGTGTAGTGGGGCACCGCCATGAACTTGGCGATGGCCGGTCCGCCGAGGATGGCATGGTAGGAAGTCTCGATATCCGCGACCTCGAACTTGATGTACTCGGTGCGGTAGTTGTCGCGAGACGCCCCGAAGGTAACCGCGGTACCACCGAGCCCGGTGGGATAGCCGCGTTGCCCTCGGGACGATGCCGTAGAAAGGCATGCTGCTCTTGTCGAGCATGGGGGTGACGTCAAGGTTCATCTTCTTCGCAGTCTTGGTGAAGAGGACGTTGAGCCCGCTTCCGCCGTCGATGAGCACCTTGTTGAGCTTAGAGCCCGCCATCGTTGGTTTCGGGACGAGAGGGAAACGTCCCGGTTTGGAGAAGGCTGGTCCATTGGTCCGCGCGGGAGAAGGTGATGGGTGTCTCGACCACCTGAGAGGGGTCATGACCGCTGGTTCAATGGACATCACTTCACGGCGAGTAGCCTTCTGCTCCCGCCTGCTGGGTAGTCCGCCGAAGAGGACGTTGACGGTCTTCTCGGGTTCTTGGAAGTCGTCGCCGTCCTTCTTCTTGTTCTTCTGATCGTGGGGGTGCGGCGGCTCCGGCGTGTCCTTGAGTGCATGCCTGAGCTGGTAGCACTGCTCGGTAGTGTGGTTGCCGTTTGGATGCCACGGGCACTTCTCCTTCAGCAGGTCTTTGAACCCGCCGGAGTTCTTCTTCGAGTTCCCTTTCGGAGGACGCTGGATAGCCGCGACGGTATTGTCTGGCTTGCGCTTGCGATTAGAACCCGAGAAGTTGTTGTTGTTGTTGTTGCGGCCGCCCTGGTTTGGATTGCTGCTGCTGCCGCCACCTTGGTTCTGCTTGGACTTGCCGCGGATGGCGTCGTACTTGGCGTTGGCCTTGTCCTCTTCATCCGCCCAGGACGTGATCATGTCCTTGAGGTGGGGAATGGACCTGGGGCGGCGTCGACCGAAGTCCTCGAAGGTGCGGCGATGGTAGAGTCCGTCTCCGGAAAAGGTCGATGACCTCCTTGTCGGTGACGTCCACGACGGTAGCGCGCTTGTCGAAGAAGCGGCGCATGTACTTGAGGAGGGTCTCGCCTTGCTCCCCGCTTGATCATGCGCCCGCGAAGTTGCTTGTGAATTGCTCCTTCAGCTGGTCCCACTTGTCGATTGAGTGCTTGTCGAGCGACTCGAGCCACGTGAGTGGGGCTTGATCCAGGCAGAAGGGGAAGTAGAGGCATTTGGTGTCGCTGTTGCCGCCAGCGTTCTCGATGGAGAGAGCGTAGCATCGGAGCCACTGGATAGGATCCTGCTTCGCGTCGTACTTGGTGATCCCCAAAGGCTAGAACTTGTCGGGGAGGAGCAGGTTTCGAAGCCGGGGTGAGAAGGCGGGGGAAGCCGTCGCCTTCGGCGGCGGTGGCCGACTTCTTTCTCCCGCGACTCCTCGATCCTCGACGAGCATCGTACCCGCCATGGGGAGGCACCGGAGGCGTGGCTATGCGCGTGGCCGCGGCCGCCGCGGGCCGCCGCCGCCTCCGGCTTTCTTGTTGGCTCCGTGGTTGGAGGCTGCCGCCGTCGCCGCCGCCGCCGTCGGCTGCCGCCGCCGTCGGGGGTCGTTGCCGCCGCCACCGGCCGGGGCACGGTGGGGGACGACTTCTCGGTTGACGTTGTCTGCCGTGAGGGTCCGCCGGCGGTGGAGCGTCGGCGGTTTGGATCAGCCGGGATGTCGCCCCGAGTACGGTTGGGACCGGGGTCGGCACCGCGACTAGTAGCTTCGTTGTCGCGAGGCTTAGGCGGGGGGAGGTTGGCCGACTCTCTTGTCGACCCGCATGAAGTAAGCTTCTTCGGCGAGCTTGGCGATGACCTCCCCCGGCTCGTATGCCCCGAGCCCGGCGTGCGATCGCCGTGATCGACATAAGGCATTGCTCGGGGGTGGTGTGGACTCTGCTCTCGACCGCCTCGAGAGCTTCCGCAAGGTTGCGGATGGGAAGGTTGTCTCCCGAGCCGCCGGCGTCGTTCGTTGCGCTTCTGTTACGTTCGCGCCGGGTGTCCCTGTTGGCGTCGGTCTCGTCGCGAGGGCATCGACGAACGGCTCGTCCGCGGAGATGTCCTCCAAGTACTTGTCCCGCGGCCGTGCCCGAGGTTCCCGGGGTGTCGCCGGCAGCCATGAAGACTTGACGATCAGGCGTACCCAAGCTTGGCTCAGAAGGCGCCACCTCAGTCGGTGTGTTTGAGTCAGCCTGGGCTAGTGGCGTTCCCTCCTGGAACGGTAGTGAGTCGATGTAGGCGACGTAGCGTGAGTCCTCCTTTGTCAGCTCAGCGGGCTTGCGGTCTGGCCAGTAGACGTATCTTCCGGCCGGTGTCGATCTTATAACCAGCCCAGAGGCTGGCCCTGACAAGGGAAGCTCAAAGGAGTCATCTTCGGACTCGGGCTCCTCAGGGTCCGACCCGAAGTCGAACTCGTAGTCCGGGTTCGAGTAGAACTCGGAGAGAGGGCTGGAGTCCGAGACGCGGTTGGGGACGGCGTCGGAGTCCGAGTTGTACTCGGTTACGGGCTCCTTGCCGGCCCGGCGTGGTGTAGAAGCCTCCGTGCGGGCCCGGCTGGGAACGCGAGGGCCACGCGCGCAGCGCCGGCGTGGAGAGGGGACCGCTGCGATGGGCGAGGAGCCGGCTCGCATGCGATGGCCCAAGGCGACGTCGGGTTCGAGTTGGAGATGGACTCGAGCTCGAAGTCGGCGTGGAGGTTGGAAAGCGAAATTTCGCCGAACTTGCGGCGAGCTTGCCGTGACAACTTCGGGAAGCGTCACAAGGCCTCGTCCTCGAGTTGGGTTGCATGATCAAGCGGCGGCCCGGAAGGAGCCCGCGCCATCGCGCGATGCGGACCCGTGTGCCGAAGACGAAGGTGTCGCCGCGGTTGAAGGCGACGGTTGGCTTGATGTGAACGGAAGCCGCCGAGTTCGCCATGTGATCTCGAGCGAGAGCCCCTACCCGGCGCGCCGGTGTCGGTGTTTTGGACCGGCAACCTACTACGGGGAGTACCCGAAGTAGATGAATGTGACTCGCCGAGATCGGTAACTCGAAGGAAGAGGCACGCGACACACAATTTAGACGAGGTTCGGGCCGCGAGGTGCGTAATACCCTACGTCTCGTATGCTTTGCGTAGCTCCGGATTGATAGGGCACGATTACGGGATGGTGCAATGGTGCGCCGTGAGTTGAGATTGGATGAGGTGATCCCGAGATCGGTCCCCGCCTCGCCTTATATAGTCCGGGAGGCGGGGTTACAAGTCGGAGTAGGGCAGGGTACTAGTCGAGTACGTCTAGGAGACCTCTACACAATGCGGAACGTGTACAGAGTCCTAACCGAGTACTACTCCTGTGTTGTCCTTGTGCTCCACGCCTTCAGGTGCCGTGTAGCGCAAGCCGGGTAGTCCCAGGGGCCCACCGAGTAGTCGGTCCTGGTACCCACCGAAGTAGTGGGCCCAGGGAGGTCCATACGACAAGCTGTCGGTGTTTTGGACCAGCAACCTACTACGGGGAGTACCCGAAGTAGATGAATGTGACTCGCCGAGATCGGTAACTCGAAGGAAGAGGCACGCGACACACAATTTAGACAGGTTCGGGCCGCGAGGTGCGTAATACCCTACGTCCTGTATGCTGCGTAGCTCTGGATTGATAGGGCACGATTACAGGATGGTGCAATGGTGCGCCGTGAGTTGAGATTGGATGAGGTGATCCTGAGATCGGTCCCTGCCTCGCCTTATATAGTCCGGGAGGCAGGGTTACAAGTCGGAGTAGGGCAGGAGTACTAGTCGAGTACGTCTAGGAGACCTCTACACAATGCGGAACGTGTACAGAGTCCTAACCGAGTACTACTCCTGTGTTATCCTTGTGCTCCACGCCTTCAGGTGCCGTGTAGCGCAAGCCGGGTAGTCCCAGGGGCCCACCGAGTAGTCGGTCCTGGTACCCACCGAAGTAGTGGGCCCAGGGAGGTCCATACGACAAGCCCCCGAGTACTTTGTATTCGAGAAGGATAGCTTCAAGTAGTCTTGAAGGCCTTAACAAGTAGTCCTCAAGCGTCCCTGAGTGCTACAAGTCAAAAGTCCTCAAGAGTAGTCGAAGTATCCCGAGGGCCGGAATGTACTCCGGTCGATGTTTGAGCAATCTTGAAGTCTTCTCGAGTAGTCCCAAGCGCCCTTGAAATCTGCCTTCGAAGGTCTTCAAAAATGCCTGCCTTGTCTTGAAGCCGGAGCCGTCAAGAGCATGCGATTTGCAGAACCGCCATCGACATGGAGTAGCTCCCGAGCCTCGAGCCGCGGGCCCTGGCTGAGGATCTATCCGAAGTCTTGGCGAGAAAATCCCGAGAAAAATCCGGAGAGAAAAAACCGAAGGACACGTGGCACGGAGCCCCGAGCCTTGAGTCGAGTACTTCCTCTCGAATTGAAGGGTCTTCTTTGGAGAATGTGTCCCGAGATGCTCTTGAGACTAGCCGCGTCCCGGTAGTCGAGTAGAAGTAGCCGAGCCCCCCGAGATGGGGCGCGTCGACTAGTAGAATGCGAAGAGTCACGCGCGCGCCGCCGAGTCAGCCGCGCGTGGACTTATCCAGACGCCCGTTGCGGAGGCGTTTTGGCTTATAAATACAAGCCGAAACCCTTAGGGTTTTTCACCCAAGTGAGCCGCAGTCATTCGCCACTTGAATCTTGAAGTAGATCCACTCCAGCGAGCGCCGCCGCCGTAGTAGATCCGAGCACATCGCCACCCGAAAGCTGTAGGGTAGCCCCCGAGCGGATGCGAGTGAAGACTCCCTGTTCTTGGAGGATGAAGCCGTCCCCGTCGAAGACGTCGAAGGCCGGCGGGAAGAAGAGGAGCCATGCAGAGGCTGCCGCGGCCGCACCGGAGCGGCGCCGCCCACATCTCCACCGCGCGGCCCGACCCAAGCCGCGAGTGGAAAAAGTCGAAGGTGAAGACCGAAGACTTGCGACCCCGTTGAACGGCGGGTTCATCGGGGAGAAGGAGATCGATATGTGGAGATCCGCCGCGGAGATCCCTATCCGATGGAGAAAGCGCAAGACGAGATCCCGATGTTCTCGCGCTTCGTGGAGGCGCGGGCTTGCGCTCCCGCCGAGCGATTTCTTCAAGGGGCTTCTCGTGGTACTATGGCATCGAGTACCTCAACTTGAACCCCAACGGAATATTCCACACTTCGTCTTCGTCCATTTCTCGCGAAGCATTCTTGGGGATCAAGCCACACCTGGGTTCTCTTCGGAAATTCTTCCGCGTGAAGCCGCGACCCGGCGCCTCCAACCCCGAGTAGTCGGAGGGGCCGGGATCCGGTTGAGGGAAGATGCGGCGAGCGAGCACAGCGTACAAGCTCGTGGACTCCAACACGGACGGAAGACGAGGTGGTTCTACACCACGAACCACCATCCCGAGCCGCCGAAGCCGAGCGGACGGCGGCCCAAGCATCAAGAGTGGTGGAACACGGAACCCACCATGCAAGAGGGGATCCGGCTCCCGGAGTTGCGGCACGCATCAAGACCCCGCGGGATGCGGGGCCGAGGGCCGAACATGTGGCCTTCGGTTTCATGAAGCGCCGGATCCGGCCCGCCGGCTCGCGGGATACAATGGGCTTCGAGTACACCGGCGACGACGACACGTCGCGGATGCCGGGGGGCGAAATCGAGGACAACGACATCATCGAGAGGTTGTCGAGGATCTTCAAGGACATGCCGGAGTACACGGCGCTGGATAGCCGCGACAGTGTTGTCTGGCTTGCGCTTGCGGTTGGCACCCGAGTAGTAGTAGTTGTTGTTGTTGCGACCGCCTTGGTTCGCGTTGTTGCCGCTGCCGCCGCCCTGGTTCTGCTTGTTCTTGCCACGAATGCCGTCGTACTTGGCGTTGGCCTTGTCCTCTTCGTCCGCCAGGACGTGATCATGTCCTTGAGGTGGGGGTGGACTTGGGGCGGCGACGACCGAAGTCTTCGAAGGTGCGGTGGTGGTAGAGGCCATCTTGGAAGAGGTCGATGACCTCCTTGTCGGTGACGTCGACTACGGTAGCGCGCTTGTCGAAGAAACGGCGCATGTACTTGCGGAGGGTCTCGCCTTTTTCTTGCTTGACCATGGCCAGGTCCATGCGAGTACCCGATCGGCCCATGGCGCCCACGAAGTTGCTGGTGAACTGCTCCTTCAGCTGGTCCTACTTGTCGATCGAGTGCTTGTCCAGCGACTCGAACCATGTGAGTGGAGCTTGGTCCAGGCAAAAGGGGAAGTAGAGGCACTTGGTGTCGTTGTTGCCGCCAGCGTTCTCGATGGAGAGCGCGTAGCACCTGAGCCATTGGATGGGGTCCTGCTTCGCGTTGTACTTGGTGATCCCCAAAGGCTTGAAGTTGTCAGGGAGGAGCAAGTTGCGAAGTCGAGGTGAGAAGGCGGGGAAGCCGTCGCTGTCGCCTGCGGTGGTCGACTTCTTCCGCTGCAGCTCCTCAATCTTCTGGCGGGCGTCGTAGCCGCCCTGTGAGGCACCAGAGGCGTGGCTGTTTGCGTGGCCTCAGCCGCCGCGACCCCCGCCGCCGCCGCCGGCCCTTACGGTTGGCTCCATGGTTGGAGCTTCCGCCGTCGGCCCCGCCACCGCCGTCGGGGGTCGTGGCCGCCGCCCGCCGGCCGGAGCGCGGTGGGGGACGACCTCGCGGTTCTTTGTTGTCACGGCGTGGAGGTCCGCCGGCGTTGGAGCGAGGACGGTTCGGCTCGGGCGGGAGCTCGGCTCGAGTACGGTTGGGACCGTTGTTGGCGCCGCGACTTGTGGCTTCGTTGTCGCGGTGCACGGCGGGGGAGGAGGTTGGTTGACCTGTTGTCGACCCGCATGAAGTAAGCGTCTTCGGCGAGCTTGGCGATGACCTCTCCCGACGCGTATGTTACGAGCACGGCGTGCGATCGCTGTGATCGACATGAAGCATTGCTCAGGGGTAGTGTGTACTCTGCTCTCGACCGCCTCGAGAGCTTCCGCAAGGTTGCGGACGGGGAAGTTGTCGCGGAGGCGCCGGCGACGTTCGTTGCGCTTCCGGTTATGCTCACGTCGAGCGTCTCCGTCTGCAGGGGTCTCGTTTGCTGGGGCATCAGCAGAGAGCTCGTCGGAGGAGATGTCTTCAAGGTACTTGTCTTGGGCCGTCCCTGAAGGTCCAGGGGTGTCGCCGGCAGCCATGAAGACTTAGCGATCAGGAGTGCCGAGGCTGGATTGATTGGGTATGATTACAGGATGGTGTAATAGTATGCCGTGAGATGGGACTCGGTGCTAGAGAAAGGTCCTTGCCTCGCCTTATATAGTCCGGGAGGCAAGGTTACAAGTCGGAGTAGGGAGAGAGTACTAGTCGAGTACGTCTAGGAGTCTTCCATACAGTGCGGGACATGTACAGCTTCCTAACCGAGTACTTCTCCTTTGTAGTCCTTGTGCTCCACGCCATCAGGTGCCATGTAGCTCAAGCCGTGTAGTCCCAGGGGCCCACCGAGTAGTCGGTCCTGGTACCCACCGAGGTAGTGGGCCCAGGGAGGTCCATACGACAGTAGGGTCCCTCTCATGGGGGTGACAGCTTGTGGCGGCCTCGATTGTCTTGGCACAACCTTAGAACTAGGTACCCTTTGTCAAAGTCTCGGCGCCGTATCTTCCGGGCTTGGTACCGCCTCAGCGCTTGATGGTACCTTGCTGAGTGCATCAGGGCCACAGTGTGGGCCGCATCCAGTTGATCAAGTGAGTCCTCGCGGGCTCGTTTGTTGGCGCTCTCATCATAGCCCTTGACTCTGGGCAACCCGTACTCCAAATCCATGGGGAGGACAGCCTCCGCGCCATAGACTAGAAAGAACGAGGTGAATCCCGTGGCCCTGCTCGGGGTGGTCCTGAGGCTCCAAACGACCACTGCTCCTGGAGCCATTTTCGGGCAGACTTGTGAGGCCTTGTAGGATCATGCCGTTGGCATGTTCCACCTGACCATTGGTCTGTGGATGTGCGATGGCCACCCAGTCCACGCGGATGTGGTGCTTGTCACAGAACTCCAGGAACTTTCAGTCGATAAATTGGGACCTGTTGTCGGTGATGATGGAATTCGGTACCCCGAATCGGTGGATGATGTTAGTGAAGAATGACACGGCTTGATCCGCCCTAAGGTTCGTGATTGGGCGTGTCGCGATCCACTTGGAGAACTTATCCATGGCTACCAGCAGGTGGGTGTAGCTCCTGGGCGCCTTTCGAAAGGGCCCGACCATATTCAGCACCCACACGGCGAAAGGCCATGTGACAGGAATCGTCTGGAGGGCATGCGCTGGGAGGTTGGTCTTGCAGGCGTAGAACTAGCACCCCTCGCAGGTGCGTATGACCTCGTTGGCGTAAGTGACCGCGGTGGGGTAGTAGAAGCCATGGCGGAACGCATTACCCATGAGGGTATGCGGCGCCGCGTGGTGGCCGCACACGCATGCGTGGATGCTCAGAGGAGCTCGTGCCCTTGAGGGACGGGAATGCACCACTGTAGGACACCGGACACGGTGCGCTTGTACAGCTCGCCCTCGACGATGATGAATGACTTGGCCATTCTGGCGATGCGCCTGGCTTCATACTGGTTCGAGGGAAGTCCCCCTTGATCCATCCACGCGAGATATTTGGCCCGCCAATCCTCCATGCGGGGGGCTGGCTCCGTGTCCATGGCCTCGGCCTTGTCTGCGTCATAGCCCTTGAGCAGGGAAAGCACAAACACCTCGTTCGAGGGGTCCTCATCCATAGGCTCTGCGCCCGCTGGATTCGAGGGAGCCCCCGAGGGTTACTCCTGGCTCAAGGGTGTTGGTTCGAAGTTAACGGACGGTTTTGCGACGTCCCTCGCAAAAACGTTCGGGTGGCACACCCGATTTTACAAGGAAAACCGAATGCATCTCATATGTGCACCAAGATTGTAATACCATTGCTATAATAAAAACTTACAAGAGTTAAACTGATACAATATTCTTTATTACACTTAGATGGGAGGACTCGAAGGTCCAAACACAAAGCGATAACTAAAAATGAGTAGCTCCTTCTTCAGCTTCCACAGGCATAATGACTGGGGGATCCGCATGTCGTATGGACCTCCCTGGGCACACTACCTCGGTGGGTACCAGGACCGACTGCTCAGTGGGCCCCTGGGACTACCCGGCTTGCGCTACACGGCACCTGAAGGCGTGGAGCACAAGGACTACACAGGAGTAGTACTCGGTTAGGGAGCTGTACATGTTCCGCACTGTATAGAGGACTCCTAGACGTACTCGACTAGTACTCTCTCCCTACTCCGACTTGTAACCCTACCTCCCGGGCTATATAAGGCGAGGCAGGGACCGATCTTTAGCATCCAATCTCCTCTCATACCACTTACGACGCACTATTGCACCATCTTGTAATTGTGCCCTATCAATCCAGAGCTACGCAGCATACAGGACGTAGGGTATTACGCACCTCGCGGCCCGAACCTGTCTAAATTGTGTGCCATGTGTCTCTCCCTTCGAGTTACCGATCTCGGCGAGTCACATTCATCTACTTCGGGTACTCCCCGTAGTAGGTTGCCGGTCTAAAACACCGACAGCTGGCGCGCCAGATAGGGGCTCTTGCCCGAGATCACATGGCGAACTCGACGGCTTCCGTCCACTTCAAGCCAACCGTCGCCTTCAACCGCGGCGACACCTTCGTGTTCGGCGCCTGGGTCTGCACTGCTGATGGCGCGGGCTCCTTCCAGCGTCGCCTGACCATGCAGCCCAACCCGAAGACAGGCTTCATGACGCTTCCTGAAGTTGTCACGGGTGAACTCGCCGGCAAGTTCGGCGAAATTTCGCTCTTCGACCACCACGCTGACTTCGAGCTCGAGTCCATCTCCAATCCGAACTCGACGTCGCCATGGGCCATCGCATGCGAGCCGGCTGCTCAGCCATCGCAGGCGGTCCCCTCACCACGCGAGCACTCCACACGTGGCCCCCGCATCCTCAGCCGGGCCCGCACGGGGCTCCCCGCCGCGCGGGCCGGCAAGGAGCCCATACCCGAGTACAGCTCGGACTCTGACGCCGCCCCCGATCGCGCTCTGGACTCCAGCCCTCTCTTCGAGTTCTACTCGAACCCGGATTACGAGTTCGACTTCGGGTCGGACCCTGAGGAGCCCGAGTCCGAAGACAACTCCACTGAGCTTCCTTTATCAGGTCCAGCCTCTGGGCTGGTTATTAAATCCACGCCGGCCGGGAGATACGTCTACTGGCCAGACCTCAAGCCTGCTGACCTGATAAAGGGAGACTCACGCTACGTCGCCTACATCGACTCGCTACCGTTCCAGGAGGGAACACCCTTAGCCCGGGCTGACTCGAGCACACCAACTGAGGTGGCACCTTCTGAGTCCAGCCTTGGCACCCCTGATCTCCAAGTCTTCATGGCTGCTGGCGACACCCCAGGGCCTTCAGGCACGGCTCAGGACAAGTACCTGGAAGACATCTCCTCCGACGAGCTCTCTACTGATGCACCAGCTGACGAGACCCCCGCCAACAGAGACGCTCGGCGTGAGCGTAACCGGAAGCGCAGCGAACATCGCCGGCGCCTCCGCGACAACCTCCCCATCCGCAACCTTGCAGAAGCGCTCGAAGCGGTCGAGAGCAGAGTACACACCACTCCTGAGCAATGCCTCATGTCGATCACAGCGATCGCACGCCAGGCTCAGGGCATACGCACTGGAGAGGTCATCGCCAAGCTCGCTGAAGACGCTTACTTCATGCGGGTCGACAACAGAGTCAACCAACCTCCTCCAGCTAAACCCCGCGACAACGAAGCTACTAGTCGCAGCGCCAACAACGGTCCCAACCGTACTCGAGCTGACCTCCCGGTGAGCCAAACCGTCACCGCTCCAACGCCGGCGGACCTTCACGGCAAGACCACGACAACCGAGAAGTTGTTCCCCACCGCGCTCCGGCCGGTAGCGGCGGCAACGATCCCGACGGCGGCGGCGGCGGCGGCGGCCGGCTCAAACCATGGGGCCAACAGAGAGGCGGAGGCGGCGGCGGCCGCGGCGGCCCGAGGCCACGCGAACAGCCACGCCTCCGGCGCCTCACAGGGCGGGTACGACGCCCGCCAGAAAATTGAGGAGCTGTGGCGGAAGAAGTCGACCACCGCCGCTGAAGGCGACGGCTTCCCCGCCTTCTCACCTCGACTTCGCAACTTGCTTCTCCCCGACAAGTACAAGCCTTTGGGGACACCAAGTACGACGTGAAGCAGGACCCCATCCAGTGGCTCCGATGCTACGCCCTCTCCATCGAGAACGCTGGCGACAACAGCGACACCAAGTGCCTCTACTTCCCCTTATGCCTGGACCAAGCACCACTCACTTGGCTCGAGTCGCTGGACAAGCACTCGATCGACAAGTGGGACCAGCTGAAGGAGCAGTTCACAAGCAACTTCGCGGGCGCCATGGGCCGATAAGGTACTCGCATGGACCCGGCCATGATCAAGCAGGAACAAGGCGAGACCCTCCGCAAGTACATGCGCTGCTTTTTCGACAAGCTCTCTACCGTCGTCGACGTCACTGACAAGGAGGTCATCGACCTCTTCCAAGACGGCCTCTACCACCGCCGCACCTTCGAAGACTTCGGTCGTCGCCGCCCCAGGTCCATTCCCCACCTCAAGGACATGATCACGTCCTGGGCGGATGAAGAGGACAAGGCCAATGCCAAGTACGACGCCATTCGTAGTAAGTCCAAGCAGAACCAGGGCGGCGGCAGCGGCAGCAATGCAAACCAAGGCGGCCGCAACAACAACAACTACTACTACTACTCGGGTCCCAACCGCAAGTGCAAGCCTGACAACACTGTCGCGGCTATCCAGCGCCCTGCAAAGGGGAACTCGAAGAAGAACTCCGGCGGCTTCAAAGACCTGCTGAAGGAGAAGTGCTCGTGGCATCCAAACGACAACCACACTACCGAACAGTGCTACCAGCTCAGGCACGAACTCAAGGAGACGCCGGAGCCACCGCACCCTCACGACCAAAAGGGCAAGAAGAAGGACGTCGACAACAACGACTTCCAAGAACCCGAGAAGACCGTCAACGTCCTCTTCGGCGGACTGCCCAGCAGGCGGGATCAGAAGGCTACCCGTCGTGAAGTAATGTCCATTGAGTCAGCGGTCCCGACCCCTCTCAGGTGGTCGGAGGTACCCATCACCTTCTCCCACGCGTATCAATGGACTAGCTTCTCCGAACCAGGACGGTTCCCCCTCGTCCTGAAGCCAACGGTGGCGGGCTCCAAGCTCAACAAGGTGCTCATCGACGGTGGAAGCGGGCTCAACGTCCTCTTCACCAAGACCTTGAAGAAAATGAGGCTCGACATCACCCCCATGCTCACCAAGAGCAGCACGCCCTTCTACGGCATCGTCCCCGGCAACGCGGCTATTCCACTGGGCTCGGTGGTCCCGCCGATTACCTTCGGGGCATCTCGGGACAACTACCGTACCGAGTACATCAAGTTCGAGGTCGCGGACTTCGAGACCTCCTACCACGCCATCCTCGGCAGGCCGACCATCGCCAAGTTCATGGCGGTGCCACACTACACCTACTTGGTACTCAAAATGCCAAGCCCAGCCGGTGTACTCTCCCTCCAAGGGGACTTGAAGATCTCCCACGACTGCGACACAGAAGCCGTGGAGATCGCCTCTACAAACCAAGTACCCAACGCGATGATGGAGGTCTACGCCGCGTCGAAGAAGGTTGCTACAAGTGAACTCGACATCCCAGAGAAGTCTGACAGCACCAACAAGCCTCAACCACCTGAGGAGGTACTCGTCAAAACGGTCGACCTCGGAACAGGCGACCCCAGCAAGACCACCACCATTGGGGCTGGCCTCGACCCTAAATAGGAAGACGCGCTCATCAGCTTTCTTCGGGCTAACCGCGACATCTTCGCGTGGAAGCCAGTGGACATGCCAAGAGTGCCCAGGGAGCTGATTGAGCACTGCCTCAACGTCGATCCTAAGGCCACCCCCAAGCGACAACACCTCCGACGCTTTGCCGACGACAGGCGGGACGCCATCAAGAAGGAACTCGCCAAGCTACTCGCGGCCGACTTCATCGAGAGAAGTTTTCCATCCCGAGTGGCTCGCCAACCCCGTCCTCGTCCGCAAGAAGAACTCGAACGAGTGGAGGATGTGCGTCGACTACACCGATCTCAACAAGCATTGCCCCAAGGACCCCTTCGGGTTGCCACGGATTGATCAAGTCATCGACTCCACGGTGGGCTGCGACCTGCTCTGCTTCCTCGACTACTACTCCGGGTACCACCAGATCGCAATCAAGGAGGAAGACCAAGAGAAGACTGCGTTCATCACCCCGTTTGGCGCGTACTGCTATACGACCATGTCCTTCGGGTTGAAGAACGCCGGCGCTACCTACCAACGAGCTATCCAGGCCTGCTTCAAGAGGCAGCTCAACAAGAACGTCGAGGCCTACGTGGATGACGTGGTTGTCAAAACCAGGGACTCCAGTACCCTCATCGACACGACCTTAAAGAGACCTTCGCATCACTACGCGAGTACCGCTGGAAGCTCAACCCGAACAAGTGCGTCTTCGGCGTCCCTTCGGGCAAACTACTCGGCTTCATCATCAGCCAGCGCGGCATCGAAGCCAACCTCGAGAAGTTCTCCGCCATCACCAGCATGAAAGCTCCCACGAGCATCAAAGACGTCTAGAAGCTGACAGGGTGCATGGCGGCGCTGAACAGATTCATCTCGAGGCTAGGAGAACGGGGCCTCCCCTTCTTCAAACTACTCAAGCATCAAGAGAAGTTCGTGTGGACTGCAGAGGCGGATCAAGCCCTTGCCCAGCTCAAAGACTTCCTATCAAAGCCACCGATCCTCACGGCTCCTCACAAGGGCGAGCGACCCTCGCTTTACCTAGGCTGCGACTACTCACGTGGTCGGTCACGCCATCGTTGTCGAGCGGCAGGAAGACGGCCACGCCTACCCGGTCCAGCACCCAGTCTACTTCGTCAGCGAGGTTCTATCAGAGTCCAAGGCTCGCTACCAGCCCGTGCAGAAGCTCCTGTACGCTCTACTCATCACCTCGCGGAAGCTACGACACTACTTCTAGGAGTACTCGGTCTTCGTCGTCACCGACTACCCACTTAGCGACATCTTGCGGAACCAAGATGCTACCGGAAGAATCTCCAAGTGGGCTGTCGAGCTCGGCGCCCTCACTATCGACTTCAACCCACGCATAGCCATCAAGTCGCAGGCACTAGTCGACTTCATGGCGGAGTGGCGGGAGAACCAGCTTCCTACTCCCACTGTGCGACCAGAGCATTGGGTGATGTACTTCGACGGCTCACTCAACCTCGAGGGCGCAGGTGCAGGGGTACTCCTGATCTCCTCAACGGGCGAACAACTCAAGTACATCCTGCAGATCTTTTGGAAGGTCTCAAACAACGAAGCCGAGTACGAAGCCCTCCTACACGGGCTCCGCCTCGCGGCTTCACTTGGCATCAAGCGGCTACTAGTCTACGGCAACTCCGCAGTGGTCATCAACCAAGTCAACAAGTCCTGGGACCGCAACAAGGAGAACATGGACCCCTACTGCCTAGAAGTCCGCAAGCTCGAGAACAAGTTCTATGGTCTTGAGTTCCATCACATCGTCCGCAACAACAACGTTGCAGCGGACGTCCTCTCGAAGCTTGGATCCACTCGTGCTCAAGTGCCAGCGGGCGTCTTCGTCCACGAGCTTCACGCGCCATCCATCCCGGAGCCGGCGCCACCGACCACTGTCCTAGGCCATCCACCAGCTGGGCAGGAGATCATGATGATCGACGTGGACTGGAGGCAACCCTTCATCGACTACCTCAGCGAGCAGAAGGTCCCCTCCGACGAGAACGCGGCCGAGCAACTCGTCCGCCGCGCCAAGTCTTACGGCCTCGTCGGAGACAAGCTTTACAAGCGGGGCGCATCTTCTGGAGTACTCATGAAGTGCGTCCCTCGTGAAGAAGGCAAGGACATCTTGGAGGAGATTCACAAGGGCGTCTGCGGCAACCACGCATCTTCACGCACGCTGGTCAGCAAGACTTTCCGGCGAGCTTTCTACTGGCCCACAGCTCTGGGCGACGCCGAAGAACTCGTCAGAAAGTGCCAAGGATGCCAGTACTTCGCCAAGCAGCAACACGTCCCAGCCTACAAGCTCGTCACCATACCGCCAACCTGGCCCTTCGCTTGCTGGGGGCTCGACATGATTGGGCCACTGCCAACTGCGCCAGGAGGATTCAACAGGGTATTGGTGGCTATCGATAAGTTCACCAAGTGGATCGAGGTCAAGCCAGTCACATGCCCCAAGGCTGACAGAGTACTCGACTTCCTGGATGAACTCGTACACCGCTACGGCTACCCCACCGCATCATCACGGACACCGGGATCCAACTTCAACAACCACCGATTCGGGAGTACCGCGAGAACAGCGGGATCGACGTCCGATACATCTCAGTTGCCCATCCACGGGCCAACGGACAAGTCGAGCGCGCCAACGGGACGGTGCTCGACACTCTCAAGAAGCGGCTACACGACGCCGCGAACTCCAAAGGGGGCAAGTGGATCAAGGAACTACCCAACGCACTCTAGGGGCTGCGGACTCAACCATCCAGGCCAACGGGGCAATCCCCCTACTTCCTGGTCTACGGCTCCGAAGCTATACTCCCTGCCGACGTCATATGGAACTCGCCAGCAGTTGAGCACTACGACGAAGGCATCTCAGAAGACAGCAGACGAGTTGAGATCGACAGCCTCGAAGAAGCTCGCTGTGCTACCCTCGTCCAATCAGCAAGGTACCTGGAGGGTATCCGACGCTACCATGATCGCAACGTCAAGGAATGCTCCTTAAACGTTGGAGATCTTGTCCTCCGCCACATCCAGAACACAGAAGGACTTCACAAGCTCAGCTCCCCGTGGGAAGGTCCCTTCACCGTAGCAAAGGTGACCGGGCCGGGCTCCTACCGCCTCCAAACACTTGAAGGCGAAGATATCAACAACTCGTGGAACGTCGACCAGCTCTGTCGATTCTACGCCTAGTCTACACGACTACTCTGGGTTTCAAGTCTACACGACTACATCAACACCCCTCGCCGTAAGCGGCCCCCCGGGTCCTGGCTCCAGTCTCCGGACTTCTCCTCTCCAGGATCCAGCCCATGCGGCTACCTACGGACCCTGGGCTGCGACAAGCGTCAAGGACTCTAGCAGCGGTCTACTAAGAGACCACACCCGAAGATCCAGCCTGCACGGCTACCTACGGATCTACGATCCAGCCTACACGGCTACCTACGGATCAACTGCTGTAAGCGGCTACCCGCTCCAGCGCTACTCAGCTGTAAGCGGCCTCCGGGTCCAAGCGACTACTCTGTAACTACGGCCCTGGCCATCCAGGTGTACTTTTTCAGTAATAAAGTTTGATCGTTCATCAACTTCTTTACTGCCTACTCCCTACAACGGGACCACTACTGCCGAGTACTACTACTCGCATCCACTCCACGATGGGGGCTCCGCACTCTGAGATCGCGACTACGAGTACTCATTGCTGGAAAATCTCTTTCATTAATACTTAAACAATTCATTACAATTGTTTTCCCCCGCACAACCATGGCTACTAGCTACCTATTACGGGGGCTACCGGAGGTTCAGCTTCTCAGCTACCTGCTCCGCGATGGGAGCCATCTGCTCCAGCAGCTCTGCATACTGCTCATCCATGCAGTTGGCGGCTACCCCGTCGGCGACTACCTCCACTGGGGCCTTCGGGAAGTACGACTTCATGAAGGCCAAGACTTGTCTTCGGCCAGCCGGCTCGGAGCTTCCTTGAGGCGATCCACCAGAGGGGCAATCTTGGGGCCGCCCGGGTGCGGCACCAGGAGTCTTGCAATCGGCAGTGCGGCTTCTTCCAACTCCTTCAACTGGGCCCGCAATGCCTCGCAGTCTTCGTTCAACTTCTACAAAGATTTGTAGCAGTTGACGAGATCTCGGTCGGAAGCAATCGGAAGCTCCATATGCTTCTCGCACTCGAAGGCGAGTTCTTTGTAGTCGAGCTCGAGTATGAGGAACCAAGTTGAGAAGGACCTTGGTTCGTGTGTGATGAGTGATTGACCGGATGGTTTGAAGCTTTGTGTGTGTAGTGTTGAGTTGTGTTGTGTGTGTTTTATTTTGTGTATTTACCTTATTGTTTATGTGGTGTGTTGTCAATGCACTCGTGAGGAGTGGTTGACAACGTTGTGTGGACTGACTCTTGGCTTAGTATTGCAGGTGTTGGTTGCGGCTTGGTTTGCGTTGGTGCAGGTGAAGAAGAGGCGCGAAAGGTCTTAGCCTTGCGGGGCCTCCGAGGAGTGGAGAGACAAGTAGGCTTGGTTCGAGGGACCCGGTGGCCGACGGGATCAAGTGCGAGCCGCATGGTGCAAGAAGAGCAAGACGAAGTCGTGGACATGGAGCCGGTGCATCGGTGGTGGCCAAGTCAAGGAACGAGGCAAGACTGAGTAGACCGTCCGGCGCCGGAGGTGAAAGGCTTGGCGGGCTCGACACTTGGCGTGGTGAGGCCGGGCCGTGTACGCGGGGGTTTGGTGGTTTGGCCACAAAACCATCGGAGGAGGGTTTCTCGGTTTGGGCCTCAAAACCGAGCCCGAGGGCCTGACGTGACGGAGACGGTATCCGGGTGCGTCGGGAAGCTTCGAGGCGGGCGACATGCGGCATGATCGAGGTGCTTGCGTCGGGAGGACGTGAAGGTCCGATGGATGCGCGGCCGTCCGATGGTGAACTTCATGTGTTGACCAAAATGCCCCTATGAGGGCTTGTGTTGTACTCCTAGTGTAGGGGCACTTCGGTCTTTTCCGGAGGGCCTATATATAGGAGGAGGGTCTGAATTTTCAGCCAACTCTTGGGCTAGAGGCGGCCGTACTCTTTCATTTTGGAGTGCTTTGGGAGAGAGGGAGAGAGGGGAGAGTGGCTCTTTGATTGGAGCTTTTTGCCATCTTAGATTTGGTTTCTAGGAGTGGCTTGTAATCGATTGGACAAGATATTCATAGTGATTTCTTCCTCTAAATCTTGTGCCAATCTTTCTATTCCCGAATGTCTTTTATTGCTTTTTCGGAGCTCTTTTGTGCTATTTTCGTGCTTGTTTTTGTGCCTTTTTTCTTGGTGTGATTCCGCGGATTTGAGTGGGTTTCTCCCCGGATTTCTTTGAGGGAAACATGGATGGATTTCTAGTGCATCTTTGTGATTAATCTTGTGCCCTCAAACGCCGGGAAACCACTTCGATTCAAGGATTTTCGTTCGGTGCTCTAGCTTTTGGTGGTGTTCAAAGGATCCGCGATTCCCGATGATTTAGGGAGTTAGGAGATGAAATTTTTGGGGTATAGCATCCTTGGTTGACGCTTTACATGTCCCCAAACTCTTGTCTCAACAGCTACTATCGTGAGGGAGATCCGGTGATGAATTGGGAGTGTTGACTTTCGGAGTCGAGCAGTTTT
Source organism: Cenchrus americanus (assembly GCA_947561735.1). Taxonomy (NCBI): domain Eukaryota; kingdom Viridiplantae; phylum Streptophyta; class Magnoliopsida; order Poales; family Poaceae; genus Cenchrus; species Cenchrus americanus. The sequence continues at coordinate 204,723,076 of OX387240.1, forward strand.
CAGTTCTGTTCGTGCTTGGCGGACGGTCCGCGAGGGCCAGGCGGACGGTCCGCGTGTACAGTGTTCTTCGCGTGTTCTTCGTGTTCTTGCGCGCCGTTGTTTTCGATCCGGTTTGGCTTTCGGTTTTTGTTGCAGCCAGTTTGCGGACGGTCCGGGCTTGAGTAGCGGACGGTCCGCGGGTGGCGCGGACGGTCCGCCGGCCTCGGCGGACGGTCCGTTTTTCTCGGGTCGCTTCGGTGTTCCGTGTGCTTTAACGGACGGTCGGCGGTGTACGACCGGACGGTCCGCGGGGTTGGCGCGGACGGTCCGCGAGGGCGGCCGGACGGTCCGCGAGGCCTGCACGGACGGTCCGCCCCTCCTGTCCGGACGGTCCGCCAGAGCCTGGCTGCTTTGCTCTTTGGTTCAATTCCTCCCTCCTTCATTCGTGCTTTCGCGTGTGTTTCTAGGACTCGCTGTTTTAGCGATTGGTGTGTGATTCGTTCCAACGCTTGTGTGTGACCGGGTTTTGACTAGGGTATAGGCCGGGTTCTTTGAGAAGAATTTTTACCGGCTCCTATTCACTCCCCCCCCTCTCTAGTCGCCATCCGATCCTTCAATTGGTATCAGAGCCGGTTGTGGATTCTTTTGGCTCTAACAAGTCTTGAATCCATAGGGTGACTAGAGGAAAGAGGTGCTTTTGCTTGCGACCTTGGTTTGCGCGTTTTGAGTCCGACGATTTGGAGTTGTGCCCTTGGAAAACCATAACTTGAGATACCTTCAGTAAAACGGGCATAACTTTTCGCTCGGTGCTCCGTTTTGGCTCAAATGTTTACAGCGGTTTCGTGACTCCATTTGTAGGTGATCCAAAATAATCTAAAGATCATTTTGGGGTCTTCAAAAATTCAGAAAAAATCAAGAAGATAATTGAAAAATCCTCATTTATGTCTCTTGCGGCTTTGTCTTGTTTCTTCTGGATTTTCTCTAGACTTCATTTCACCTTATTTTGAGCTGAAATTTTATTGTGCCTCTATCTTTGGTGCTCCTTGTTCAGTGGTAAAATTTTGGGAAAAAGATAAGATCCTTTGCTATTGAACTCGTCAGTAGTTGTTAGAGAATTGAGGCTTTTTGAGTGCTTTCTTTGCATCGTTGCTTGTTCCTTGAGCTTGGTTTCGGCTAATCCTAACCGGTACTTTGTTTATGGCACCAAGTTCTTCTCCTTGTGGTTCTTTGAGCAGGAGGAGTATGGAGGTTGAGGCGGAAGCCGAAGTGGAGGAGATGATATCTCTCATCGAGGACTATCGAGATGGTGACATCAAGAAAGGCGAGCTCTACCACAAGCTAGGAGGCATGAACCAAGGTACACTTGCCAAAGCTATCTTGATCCTATGCAATAGGTTGGATGATTGTGAGCGTGATTGTGGAGGCTTGCATAGGAGAAACATAGATTTGTGTGATGCCTTGCGTAGGAAGAATGAGAAGATGAAATGCTCTCTTACTAGGTTGAAATGTGGTATGGCTCATTGGAGGTCTCGTGCTTTGAATTCTTGCACTTCTTGTAACACCATGCATGCTAAAAATGATGCTTTGATTGCTTCCATTGCATGCTTGAAATCTGAAATTAAGGTGTTAAATTTCAAAGCTTCTTTGCCTTGCAAATCATGCAATGCCTTGTGTGCTGAAAATGAGAAATTAAAAGATGAAGTTAGTTGGCGCAAAATGCATGTTGAAGCTTTTAGAAGAGCATGCGACAATCTTGATTTTGAGAATGATGAATTGAGATCATCTCTTGCTAACTTGCAATCTGAAATTGACTTGTTGAAATCCAATGCTTCTATGCCTTGCAACTCTTGTGTTGTTTTGAATGATGAGCTTGATATGGCTAGGAGTAAGATTGCTTTGTTAGAGACAAGTGCTTCTTTACCATGTGTTTCTTGTGAGTCTTTGCATGCTGAAATTAATGAATTAAAATTGACTCACACCACATGTGTAGATGATCTTGAGCATGCTAGGGCTGAAATTTGTGATATAAAATCCATGCCTTGTAGCAAGTGCTCTTTGTTGCTGGTTGAGGATGCTTGCCATACTTCTTGCAATGATGATAGTGCTTTGCGAGATGTAAATGATGTTGCTTGTTCATGTGATTTCGTTTGCACCTCATGCATTGATTTGGAAAGTGAAGTTTTGGCTTTGAAAAAGATGCGTGAGGATATGAGCGCTAAGTTGGTTGAGCATGATGAGATGAGTGCCAACCTTGAGAAAGAAAATGAACTCTTGCGTACCACATATGCTAAATGCATTGAAGAAGAAATAAATAATTTGAGAAATATGACATGTGGTACTTGTGAGCGCCTCAAGTCTCAAAATGAGGTTTTGCGCACAAGGTGCAAGAGTCTTTGTGCCAAGGGTTTGGATTCTCACTTCTCTTGTCACTCCGATGTTGATGCTTCTAAATTTGCTTCTTCTAAACCGGAGTCGACTTCTTCTCTTGAGTGTGAGTCTTTGGATGCTAGTAAGTGTGCTAGTGCTTTGGATAGCTCTCCCATAGCTACTCCTAAGCTTGTTGCTTCTTCCGGTGTTGCCCAAGGTGATTTGAATGGAAAGGGTGCCTCCCACATATTTGGAACTCATACTCCCAAGCCGAGGTTTCAATGCACCTTTTGCAAGAAGGATGGGCATACCGTTGAGTTTTGTTTTCGCCGTGTCAAGCACGAGCGACGTGTGCGTGCTAAAGCTTTTAAGAAGTCACGTAGCCTGTCTCATGGCACGTGTGATTCTAATGTGAGCACCAAGTTGGATGTTGGGGTTGATGCTTCATGCTCTAAGTCCCAAGGGACTTCCCACTTACAAGAGAATGGCGATTCATCCACTCGGACTGTGCCTCTCAATAGGCCTTTGTACCATTGCTCTCACTGTGGGAAGGATGGGCATCAAGAGAGCTTTTGCTACCGCCGGGCAAGGAGAATACGGCGAGGAGGTGCCTCTAGGCCTTTGGTTGTTCATAGCCCTTCTCATGGCATGAACACTTGTGAGCCTAAGAAGGCGAGATTTGTGTACGGGTTTTATGACACTCTTTCTAGTGAGTTAGGCCATGATCGTGGACATGCTTCTAGTGTTTCTTGTGTTGGTTCGCGACATGCTTCCCGTGGTGCTTGTGTTGGTTCTTCTCCTATGACCCCGAAGGATATTTGCCTTTTTGCTCGTGGTAGCACTCGACTTTCTTCGCGAGTGACTTCTTTAAGGCATGGTTCCAAGGGTGTTCGAAAGACTTTTCATTCCAACCGGCATTTGCATCATGCTAACCCACATGATAGGTTGTGTGCACCACTTACCCGTGTGACCAAATCTTGGATTCCCAAGTACGTGCTTGCTAACCCGTTGGGATCCAAGGCTCGGTCTTTCTCGTCTCCTTGTGTGTAGGTACGGAGACGCGGTTGGAGAACATGAGCTAAATGGAGACTTGATGGTTCTCCACACCGTTTTGGATGGCTCTTGAAAGCCTTTGTACACATGTATAGTGAGTTTTCTTTTCCCCTTGTACTCTCTTGTATATACTTGTGTCTTGCTTGTGTGAAAACCATGGTAGGCTAGCCACCTTGTTCATGATAGCTTTGTGATCTTGAATATCTATATTGCTATCTTTGTATGATTTTATGGTGGATGTTATTTATGAACATCATGTCATGCTTTATGGTTGATTGCTCGGATATGTCATGTTGTTCATTCATATCATGTTTGTCTAGCTCGATGGTACCTTTCCTGTTAGCATGTTTGTCCCCCATGTATATCTTGTCATGCTAGCTTTGTAATATATGTTGGTGGATGATCCATGTGATCTTGTATCATGCCTTTGTTTAGTTCTTGTATATTGTTTGGCATGTTGTTCTTTGGTATCATTTTGGTTTAGTGTTGTACCTTGTTGACATACTTGCTTGCCCATGCTTATTCATATTTGTGGAATCATGTTACAATGCTCCATTTATGTTAATTGATATTATCAATGCATTGTGTAGCATGTTGTGAGCTTTCCCTAGAGTTTTGGGCTTGTCTTGTCTTCGAGTTGTGTTGTTGTTCCTCTTTTCGGTTGGTTTTAGAGTTTTCCTTGCTCCTTCTTTTCCTAGCTTTTGCTTTGTTAGTTGCCCTTGGTTGAGGGGGAGCTTGGCTTCTTTTGATAGGGAATTTGATTCCAAGAAGGGTTGTGGCTTTCTGGGTAGTCTTTGTGATCCTTAAATTGATACTCATTCTATGGTATTCAATTGGGATCTTTGCGGTTTTGCAATTGGTACTTTTTCTATGGTACTCAATTGGGACCTTTGGTGGCTCTTCTCTCGCTTGGAGCGATTCTTGGTTGATGTGTTCCCTCGTGAGCTTTATTGGTGTTAAGTCAAGTTCCTTGTCTCCCTATGCATTCTGCATTGCATTTGTATCATATATCATGATGTATAGACTTTGGTAGGTTTGACATTTGTGTCTCGCATTCTGTCATATATCATGTTCCTTTTGATGTACATATCTACCTATGTTGCATTTGTATCATATTGCATTTTAGGATGATGAGCTTCTTCCATATGCCTCATTTGAGTTTCTTTGGCTACTTGTGAGATATTGGTCATGTGTGTGGAGAAATGGCTATGTGAGGCTATGCTCTTGGAATATTTGAGATATATGTGTTGTGAGGTAGCCTTTTTGAATCAAATGCCAATCTTGACTAAATTTGATGAAGTGTGCTCCACTCATGTGTAGTAGTATATCCATGTCACTTTTTGGTCTAAATGTGCCTTTCATGCTTAGATTGTGCTTGGATGTCTCTTTCTTGCATTTGGGCCAAAGGCCAATATCATTGTGAATGTTTAGCCTATGTTGCATTCATGGGGGAGCATAAGCTTCTTTTTGCCGCAAAGGCACTTCATGTACCATGAAATGACTTAATCCTGAAAAGAAGTGTATAATGCTTGAAAAATGCTCCATCCATCATGTCTATGCTTAAAATGTCTTATCTTTCACATATGGGTGCAAAACATGTTGCATGATGTTCACCAGTGGAGAAGTCTCCCCGAAGTGGACACATGGCTCATGAGCTTTGACATGACATGCTTTGCTTTATGGGTGTTTGCCATGATCTTTTGCTGAGAATTTGATATCCTTGTATGATCTTTGAATGGTATGCATGTTTGTGGCTCAAGTGTGACATGGATAGGCTTTTACATTTGAAGTGAGCCATCTTTTGATATAATTACTCAAATCTGAAAATTTGCTTTGTCACATGCCTATATTTCCATATATTACTTGTGGCAATGCCTTAACTATGTTATGATCCATATATGTGCTCTTTGTCTCATTTCTAGCCTTTGTCACTAAATTTGGCCTATTTGAGAAGCTCATGTAGATGTTTATATGCTTTGTTTTGCATTTCTGCATTTTCACCTTGATTCATACATTGTCAACAAGGGGGAGAAGAGGTGAGCTTAATGAAGTATTCAGAAAACTGCATTTAAAATTTGGAAGTTTGCTCCACTTGTTCAGGGGGAGCTTGCATTTGTGTAGGGGGAGCTTTGGTGAGTCTCCTTTGTTTGCCTGAGTTGTGCTTTGGTGGTTGCTTTTTGCTCTATCACGTGTGTTTAGGGTGAGCTTTGTATGCTCTTTGTCCCTAGTGCATGTGTTTAGGGGGAGCTTGTGAGCTTGGTGTGCGCTTTTCTCTATCTCATGAGTTTAGGGTGAGCTTTGTATGCTCTTTGGTCCTAGTTCATGTGTTTAGGGGGAGCTTGTGATTTTTTGTGCTCTTGTGCGGTGGTGTTGAGCCCCTTTGCCTCTTCTTGAGGAGCCGGCGGTTGACTTATGTTTTCGATTATCACATGATTGGTGTTGAGCCCTTTGTGCCTCTTCTTGAGGGATCGTGTGATTTCGCTTGTCCATGATCGGTGTTGAGCCCTTTTCGCCTCTTCTTGAGGGATCATGCATTCTTGTCTCGGTTGTGTCGAGCCGTTGCCCATGTCTTTGGGGACCGAGACATTGAGTTGGCCTTTGTGGTTTCTCTCATGCCAAGTGACCTTGTTCTTTGCTCTTGTGTGGTTTCTTTCACTTGGATGAGGTGTTCGGTCTTTGCCCTCTCAAACCATTTCTTTGTGCTCACTTGTTGTCAATCCGCTCCTCAAGGGGGAGAAATTTGGAAAATCAAGTTGATATGAACCTTGATTTGATGGTGATGAGCGGTTGACAAGTGTTTTGGTAAGAGGTTTATGGCACTTTGTGTTGAGCATTTTGGTTTGATGGCTTTTAGGGATTGCATGTTGGTAGTGTGTCTCTTCGATTGCGCTTAGCCTTGTGCTTGCTTTGGTTTCGAGAGGAATTTGTCGGAGCATGTTTTTATCCCTTCTCACTTCAAGTGGCCTTTTGTTTGCTTTTTATTGGCTTTGTGGCGCTTGAATGAGTTCTTGTTTGCTTTTTGACCTTCTTTTGTCAATGCACTCATCAAGGGGGAGATTGAGGAACCAAGTTGAGAAGGACCTTGGTTCGTGTGTGATGAGTGATTGACCGGATGGTTTGAAGCTTTGTGTGTGTAGTGTTGAGTTGTGTTGTGTGTGTTTTATTTTGTGTATTTACCTTATTGTTTATGTGGTGTGTCAATGCACTCGTGAGGAGTGGTTGACAACGTTGTGTGGACCGACTCTTGGCCTAGTATTGCGGGTGTTGGTTGCGGCTTGGTTTGCGTTGGTGCGGGTGAAGAACGGGCGCGAAAGGTCTTAGCCTTGCGGGGCCTCCGAGGAGTGGAGAGACAAGTAGGCTTGGTTCGAGGGACCGGTGGCCGACGGGATCAAGTGTGAGCCGCATGGTGCAAGAAGAGCAAGACGAAGTCGTGGACATGGAGCCGGTGCATCGGTGGTGGCCAAGTCAAGGAACGAGGCAAGACCGAGTAGACCGTCCGGCGCCGGAGGTGAAAGGCTTGGCGGGCTCGACGCTTGGCGTGGTGAGGCCAGGCCGTGTACGCGGGGTTTGGTGGTTTGGCCACAAAACCATCGGAGGAGGGTTTCTCGGTTTGGGCCTCAAAACCGAGCCCGAGGGCCTGACGTGACCGAGACGGTATCCGGGTGCGTCGGGAAGCTTCGAGGCGGCCGACACGCGGCATGATTGAGGTGCTTGCGTCGGGAGGACGTGAAGGTCTGATGGATGCGCGGCCGTCCGATGGTGAACTTCATGTGTTGACCAAAATGCCCCTGTGAGGGCTTGTGTTGTACTCCTAGTGTAGGGGCACTTCGGTCTTTTCCGGAGGGCCTATATATAGGAGGAGGGGGCTGAATTTTCAGCCAACTCTTGGGCTAGAGGCGGCTGTACTCTTTCATTTTGGAGTGCTTTGGGAGAGAGGGAGAGAGGGGAGGGTGGCTCTTTGATTGGAGCTTTTTGCCATCTTAGATTTGGTTTCTAGGAGTGGCTTGTAATCGATTGGACAAGATATTCATAGTGATTTCTTCCTCTAAATCTTGTGCCAATCTTTCTATTCCCGAATGTCTTTTATTGCTTTTTCGGAGCTCTTTTGTGCTATTTTCGTGCTTGTTTTTGGTGCCTTTGTTCTTGGTGTGATTCCGCGGATTTGAGTGGGTTTCTCCCCGGATTTCTTTGAGGGAAACATGGATGGATGTCTAGTGCATCTTTGTGATTAATCTTGTGCCCTCAAACGCCGGGAAACCACTTCGATTCAAGGATTTTCGTTCGGTGCTCTAGCTTTTGGTGGTGTTAAAAGGATCCGCGATTCCCGATGATTTAGGGAGTTAGGAGACGAAATTTTTGGGGTATAGCATCCTTGGTTGACGCTTTACATGTCCGCAAACTCTTGTCTCAACAGCTACTATCGTTAGGGAGATCCGGTGATGAATTGGGAGTGTTGACTTTTGGAGTCGAGCAGTTTTCAGTTCTGTTCGTGCTTGGGGGAAGGTCCGCGAGGGCCAGGCGAACAGTCCGCGTGTACAGTGTTCTTCGCGTGTTCTTCGTGTTCTTGCGCGCCTTTGTTTTCGATCCGGTTTGGCTTTCGGTTTTTGTTGCAGCCAGTTTGCGGACGGTCCGGGCTTGAGTAGCGGACGGTCCGCGGGTGGCGCGGACGGTCCCGCCGGCCTCGGCGGACGGTCCGTTTTTCTCGGGTCGCTTCGGTGTTCCGTGTGCTTTAACGGACGGTCCGCGGTGTACGGCCGGACGGTCCGCGGGGGTTGGCGCGGACGGTCCGCGAGGCTCGCACGGACGGTCCGCGAGGGCGGCCGGACGGTCGCGAGGCCTGCACGGACGGTCCGCGAGGGCAGGCCGGACGGTCCGCCAGAGCCTGGCTGCTTTGCTCTTTGGTTCGATTCCTCCCTCCTTCATTCGTGCTTCCGCGTGTGTTTCTAGGACTCGTTGTTTTGGCGATTGGTGTGTGATTCGTTCCAACGCTTGTGTGTGACCGGGTTTTGACTAGGGTATAGGCCGGGTTCTTTGAGAAGAATTTTTACCGGCTCCTATTCACTCCCCCCCTCTCTAGTCGCCATCCGATCCTTCAGAGTACCTGGCGGGCTTCTTGCTCCCGGTAGAAGAGGTTCTTCATGCTCGTCTCCGAGGCCTTCAGCTGCTCCACTTGGCCCTCAAGCTCTGCAACATAGCAACGCAACAGCGGGTCAGAGACTTCTCGACCTCCAACAAGTACCCGACAAGTTGAGGGGTATACCTTTGTTCTTGTTGCGGAGGCCCTTATTCTTCCGCACCAAGTCGTCGCCCTTTGCCTGCAACTCTTGGACGTCGTTGTGGTACTTGGCGAAGGCGGCGTCGAGCTTCGACTGCATGGCAGCCGCGTGCTTCCGCGACTTCACGAGTTGCTGTTCTAGCGCCTCGGCTCGGAGCACCGTGTCGCCATAGCCCTGCAGCAGGTTCGACTTGTCAAGGGATCGCTCCGCAACGTCCTGCACAAGACAACTCAAGTTACAAAGAGTACTCAACGACAAAGGATTGGCTACTCAAAGGCTACGGCTACCTACCTTCACCCACTGCTCGGCTTGACGGATCACCTCCAGATGCTTGGCCACCATCACCGGCTCAATAAGATCATCCGCGAGCAGCTCTATTCCACCACGACTACTCGCGGTGGCCTCCGTCATCGGCGCAGAGCGGATGGGCTCTGTGTCATGGATCTCGGGGGAGCGGATAGCCACATCCAGAGCAACCTCTGGCGACGTAGTGACCGCCTCTCCCCCGGCGGACTTCTCGACGACCTCCTCCATGAGCTCGGGGGCTCCTTCCGCAGCCTCCGGGGCCTCTGGTGTCAACCTCTGCATTGGCACCCCTGCAGTGATGTCACCACCTTCAAGAAGGGTACTCACCTTCGACAACGCTGGCCTCCGGCAACGTCGCCTCGGCAACCAGTGACTCGGGTACCGCCTGGGCCGTGGGAGTGTGAAGGATCAGATGGCGACTAGAGAGGGGGGGAGTGAATAGGAGCAGGTAAAAATTCTTCCCAAAGAACTCGGCCTATACCCTAGTCAAACACCGGTCACACACGAGCGATGGATCGAATCACACACCAAGCACCAAGACCACGAGGTTATGGATCAACCTCTAGCCTTAGGAACGATTCCTTGAAGCACACGCGGAAGCACGAAAGAAGGAGGGGAGGAATCGAACCAAGAGGCAAAGCGCACGAGCTCGCGGACCGTCCCGGCCGGGGGGGCGGACCGTCCCCGCGAGCCTCGCGGACTGTCCGACCTGAAGCTGCGGACCGTCCGCGCCAACACCGCGGACTGTACGTTAAAGCACACGGAACCACCAGAAGCGACCCTAGAAAAACGGACCGTCCGCCAAGGCCGGGCGGACCGTCCGCGTGGGTCGCGGACCGTCCGCTACTCAAGCCCGGACTGTCCGCAAACCAGCTGCAACAAAAACCAAAAACCGAAACGGATCGAATGCAAAGACGCGCAAGAACACGACGAACACGCGACGAACCCTAGCCGCGCGGACCGTCCGCCAGCACCTCGCGGACTGTCCGCCAGGTGCGGACAGAGCAGAAAACGCCCGACCCCGAAAGTCAACTCCCCCAAATCATCATCGGATTTCCCAAACGGTTGAAGCTATGGAGACAAGGGTTTGAACACTTCAAAAGCGTTACACAAGGATGCTATAGCCCAAAAATCTTGCCTCCTAACTCCCTAAATCACCGGGAATCGTGAATCCTTTGAGCACCACCGAAAGCTAGAGCACCGAACGAAAACTTACGAATCGAAGTGGTTTCCCGGCGTTTGAGGGCACAAGATCAATCACAAAGATGCACGAGACATCTATCCATGTTTCCCTCAAAGAAATCCGGAGAGAAAGCCACTCAAATCCGCGGAAACACACCGGGAACAAAGGCACGAAAACAAGCACAAAAAGGCCAGGAAAACACAACCCCGAATCTTCTATACAAACCAGGAAAGATTCACAAGGTCTAGCATGCCGCCCTAGCATCCATCCCTCTCAACAAATCTCTCATGAAGCTCTCATGCTAGCCTAGAGAAAATGGAAGGAAAATAGCTACGAAAATGAGAAATGGGAGGGAGGAAATGAAACCCCAAGTCCCGGAGAGGGAGAGCCATCCACACACACTCATGGCTTATATATCAGGTCCCGCCGGAGTGGTAAATGACTCGACTACCCCTAACTTAACTACTGGCGATACAACCCACGTAGGGGCATTTAGGTAATGTTTGTGGGTCTTGCCATCGGACAGCCACGCCTTTGCCGCACCCCGCGTCCTCCCGACGCAAGCCATGCGATTCCGCCGCGTGTCCTCCGCCTCGAAGCTTCCCGACACGCCCGGATCCCGTCTCCGTCGTGTTGGGCCCTCGGACATGGTTTTGAGGCCCAAACCAAGAAACCGTCTGCCGGTGGTTTTGTGGGCAAACCACCAAACCCCGCATGCCCGGTCCGGCCTCCCGCCAAACCACTTGACTGGACCGCCACCGTGCACCGGCTCGATTGTCCATGACTTCGTCTTGCTCGTGTCGCCACCATGTGGCCCGCACCCAGTCCCGCTGTCCACCGGGTCCCTCGAACCGAGCCTACTTGTCTCTCCATCTCCCGGAGGCCCCTCAAGGCTGAAGACCTTTCTCGCCCGTTCTTCACCTGCAACAACACGAACTACGCCGCAGCCTACACCTGCGCACTAATTCAAGAGTCAGTCCAACACCCGTTGTCAATCACTCATCACCGAGGAGCGGTCATCCATCGACCACTGGGACGCTCCTGGTCCTCAATCTCCCCCTTGATGAGTGCATTGACAACACACAACACGAAATGAAATTCTGAGAAAGAAAGAAGGAAGAAGAAAGAAAAACAGAGAAGCTCAAGTCATGACCAAAACCGAAGAAAGGCAAAGAAAGGTCACAAGCCAAGCAAAGCACAAAGCCCACATCGAAAACAGCAAGAAAGCTCCCCCTGAACATGTGAATGCAAACTTCCAAATTTCAGCTCACCTCTTCTGAATTTTCATTAAGCTCACCTCTTCTCCCCTTGTTGACAATGTATGAATCAAGGTGAAAATGCAGAAATGCAAAACAAAGCATATAAACATCTACATGAGCTTCTCAAATAGGCCAAATCTAGTGTCAAAGGCTAAAAATGAGACAAAGATCACACATATGAATCATAGCATAGTCAAAGCATTGCCACAAGTAATATATGAAGATACAAGCATGTGACAAAGCAAAATTTTCAGATTTAAGCAGTTTTACCAAAAGAAGGCTCGCTTCACATGAAAAAGCCTATCCATGTCACACTTGAGCCACAAACATGCATACCATTCAAAGATCATACAAGGATATCAAATTCTCAGCAAAAGATCATGGCAAACACCCATAAAGCAAAGCATGTCATGTCAAAGCTCATGAGCCATGTGTCCACTTCGGGGAGACTTCTCCACTGGTGAACATCATGCAACATGTTTTGCACCCATATGTGAAAGATAATATATTTCAAGCACAGACATGATGGATGGAGCATTTTTCAAGCATTATACACTTCTTTTCAAGATCAATTCATTTCATGGTACATGAAGTGCCTTTGCGGCAAAAAGAAGCTTATGCTCCCCCATGAATGCAACATAGGCTAAACATTCACCATGATATCCGGCCTTTGGCCCAAATGCAAGAACAAGGCATCCAAGCACAATCTAAGGATGAAAAGCACATTTAGACCAAACTGTGACATGGATACACAACTACACACGAGTGGAGCATATTTCATCAAAAATTAGTCAGGATTAGCATTTATTTCAAAAGAGGCTATCTCACCACACATATATCTTAAATATTCCAAGAGCATAGTGAGGACCATGTGTGGTTCGAGGACCGGTGGATGGTCGCTCCCTTGTGTGATGAGTGATTGACAACGTTGTGTGGACTGATTCTTGGCTAAGTATTGCAGGTGCAGGTTGCGGCTTGACTCGTGTTGGTGCAGGTGAAGAACAAGCGCGAAAGGTCGTTGCCGGTGAGGCCTCCAGGTGTGGAGAAGACAAGTAGGCTTCGTTCGAGGGACCCGGTGGCCAGCGGGGTCAAGTGCGGGCCGCATGGTGGCATGAACAGCAAGATGAAGTCGTGGACGGTTTCTTGGTAGAGCCTCAAAACCAAGGTGTTAGAAGTGACAATGGTAGTGAATTCAAGAACACCAATGTTGAAGAGTTTTGTGATGAGAAAGGAATCAAGCATGAGTTTTCAACTACATATACACCGAACAAAAATGGTGTTGTTGAGAGGAAAAATAGAACCTTAATTGAGATGGCAAGATCAATGCTAGATGAGTACAAAGTTTCGATTCTTTGGGTCGAAGCTATCAATTACTACCTTGCCATGCCTCTAATAGGTTATATTGTCATAGATTCTTTTAATAAAACACCTTATGAACTTCTAAATGGAAGAAAGCCAATATCTCATATTTTCGGTCTTTGGTTGCAAGTGCTATATCTTGAGGAAAGGATCTCGATTGTCTAAATTTCAAAGTAAATGTGATGAGGGATTTCTTCTGGATATTCTTCAAATTCCAAAGCCTATAGAGTATACAACAAATCTAAAGGATTTGTTGAGGAAGCATATGATGTGCAATTTGATGAAACTTTGGGCTCTCAAGATGAAAAGAGAATTTAGATGATGTGAGAGGCGAAAAATTAAGCAAAGCAATGAAGACTATGGCAATTGGGGATATCATGCCTAGAGAAGAAGATGATGATGAAGATCCATTGGTATCTATTGTGCTAACCTTATCCACTTCCACAACAAAATGATCATGTTGAACAAGATGGTAACTCAAGCAATAATGACTCATCTCAAGAAGATAATCAAATAGCTCATATAACCACACCTTCTCCATCAACTCAAGAACAAATTGATCAACCAAGAATTCATCATCAAGTCGCCAAAGATCACCCCATTGATCAAATCATGGGTGTAGACATTCGTAAGGGTGTTCAAACTCGATCTCGTGTTGCTTCTTTTTGTCAACATTATTCTTTTGTCTCTTTCCATGAGCCTAAGCGTGTAGATGAAGCACTTAATGATCCTAGATTGGGTTATTTCCATGCAAGAAGAATTAAATAATTTCACTAGAAATGAAGTTTGGGAGTTAGTTGAAAGACCCAAGAATCATAATGTTATTGGTACTAAATGGGTCTTCCGTAACAAAGAAAATGAAGATGGTATTGTTGTAAAGAACAAGTCAAGATTAGTTGCTCAAGGTTATACTCAAGTAGAGGGATTGATTTTGATGAAACTTTTGCTCCCGTAGCTAGACTTGAGGCCATAAGAATCTTGCTTGCTTATGCTTGTTCCCACAACATCAAGTTATATCAAATGGATGTCAAAAGTGCTTTCTTTAAATGGGAAAATTAGAGAACTAGTATATGTTGAGCAACCTCCCGTTTTGAAGATCCTACAAAGCCTAATCATGTGTACAAGCTCTCTAAGGCATTATATGGGTGAAACAAGCCTCGTGCTTGGTATGAAAGGCTTCGACTTTTCAAATGGCTTTAAAATTGGAAAGGTTGACACTACATCGTTCACCAAGAAAATTGGAAACGACATCTTTATTTGTCAAATTTATGTTGATGATATCATTTTCGCTCAACTAATGAAGATTTTTGTAAAGAATTTTGGAGAAATGATGTCTAGGGAATTTGAAATGTCTATGATTGGTGAATTGAGTTTCTTCCTTTGGTCTTCAAATCAAACAATTGAAGGAAGGCACTTTTGTTTGCCAATCTAAATATGTGAGGGACATCTTAAAGAAATTTGGCATGGAAGATGCAAAACCCATCAAAAACTCCTATGGCTACTAATGGACATCTTGATCTTGATGAGGGAGGTAAACCGGTTGGATCTAAGCTTTATAGGTCCATGATTGGTAGTTTGTTTTATCTTACCGCATCTAGGCCCGATATCATGTTTAGTGTGCATGTGTGCTAGATTTCAAGCCGCTCCTAAAGAATGTCATTTTGACCGCCGTAAAGCGTATCTTGAGATATTTGGCGACATTCTCCTCACTACTGGTCTTTGGTATCCAAAGGGTGCTCAATTTGAATTAGTAGGGTTTTCGGACCTTGACATGCCGTTGCAAGGTTGATAGGAAAAGCACTTCCGGGAGGTTGCCAATTGCTTGACGGTCACTTGTTTCTTGGTCATCTAAGAAGCAAAATTCAAAGGGTTCTTTCCAACCGCCGAAGCGGAATATATCTCGGCGGGGAGTTGTTGTGCTCAATTACTATGGATGAAGCAAACACTTTCGACTATGGTGTGAAATTTAAGGAAATTCTTTATAGACACAATGAAAGTGCTATCAAGATTGCAAACAATCCGGTTCAACATTCTAGAACCAAGCATATTGACATCCGGCACCATTTTCTTAGAGATCACGTGAGTAAAGGAGATATCAAGATTGATGGAGAAGTTAACGATGATCAATCAAGTGATATATTTACCAAGCCTTTGGATGAGTCTTGGCTTTGCAAATTGAGAAATGAGCTAAATGTGATCGACATTTCAAATGTGGCTTGAGAACTAGCACATGTGTTTATCCATATGTTTTTGCTTTTCTCTCTTATTAATTTCTAACTTATCTCTTGTCTTTTAGTTTCGTAAAGTTTGCTTGTGCATATTTTCTTTAGCATTACTCAGCACATTGCATCACAACAAATTCTCTTATTATTCTTGAGCAATGATCCCAAAAGAAATCCTTAAAATATCGCTTCTTAAAGTTAATTCACGCCGAAATAAAAAAGAGTCGGACCGTCCGTCTCAGCCCTGGGCGGGACCGTCCGCCTCCCGCGACCGTCCGCCGCGGCGCCGCTGGGACCGTCCGCGTGATTCGTGGGGCACCCGTGCGGTTCGGGAGGCTCCGGGAAGCGACCCGACCGTCCGCGCCCGGGGCCCGACCGTCCGCGCGCCTCGCGACCGTCCGCGTGGGTGTCGCGATCGTCCGCCCGTGTCGCGGCGACGGGGTGGGTCCTGTGCCGCTGGGATGGTTTTGGACTCAGCCCATCTTTTCCCTTTCTCCACCGGCGGCTTTGGCTTCTATCTTCTTTCTCCCTCTTGCCCTCTCTCAAAGAAAAGAGCCCCTCTTAGGGGATTTTGACTAGGGCCTCCCTGGACACCGAGCACATCCCCGTACCTCTCGCCAAGCCCTCCACCATGTCATCCCAGTATTTTTTCGAATCTCTCCTCGTCTATCTCTTGGTTTTTGAGCAAGGAGGTGGTTAGGGTTTGGAGGTGTGAGATCTAAAATTCGTCCACATTTCCAAGATTTTGGCTCGTGAATGTGTTTGGGGTATCAATGTAGTGTCGTGGCAAAATTTTGCAAAGAAATTTCGGTTTTTGACGAAGATATGAGGTTGGAAAGTGACGGTCATCGTTCATGGGGCGCTCGCCGGCCACGGACCGGGCGGACCGTCCGCCGCCTCCTCGGCGACGCGTCCGCGCGCCCCTACGTCGCTCCCATGCACAAAGGCTCCCCTCTCGAATGGGGTTCATTATCAATTCAAATTGCTTCCTAAAGTTAATACTCATTGAAATGTATGGTTTTGACAGTGCTCGCAAGGCTATAGCTTCTCTCACTAAAAAGGTGACCAAAAAGGTCACATCAAAGAAGAAGGGCAAGGATGTTGGGACATCGAAGAGGCGGAGAAAAGATGATACCTCTGAGGAAGAAGAGGAACCTGGACAATCCAAATGACAAACATTTCAACCGCCGATGAAGCGCAAGTGCCTCATTCATGATGGATGAAGATGAGATAAGTCAAGGGGGAGGTAACAATGTTGAAATCATTGATGTGGTTAATTACACAAAGACCTAGAAGGCAAAGCTGGACCCAAAGAGAGTTTGCTATTGCTAGAAATGAAAATGCTTATAATCAACCCCGTGACACCCACAATTTATTCTTCCACACTCTTGTGCAAGAACAAGCATTTTTCGCAGTTTGATGGAGTGCACGGCTTTTCTCTCATCAAAGGGTTGACTTTGATTATCTTGGAATCCAAAACTATCCTGTCAGGGGTGGCAACAAAATTTGAGAATTTGCGGTTAAAATCCATTTCTTCGCATAGATGTGACCGGAATGATACAATAGTTAGACAATTCTATGCAACTTATGAAATGGATTTCATAGGGAAGAAAATGAAATGGATGACTCGTAAAAGTGAGTATGAAGCCACATTTGCAGAATTTGCCATTGTTTAATCATCTTAACTATGAGTATTTTAGTGAGGGTATTTATGTTTATAACGAGGATATTCTTGAAGATACAAATTGCATTTTTTATGAGCCCGGCACTCTTAATGCAACCATAATGAACCCGCTCGTCATCGTGACTTGCATAACACCATCCAGCAAACCCATCAACAACATCATTAGGCACACTTTTATGCCTAAAAGTGGTAATAAAGATAAAGTCCGGAACATTATTGGAATGTGATTGATTATGTTATGAATGGAACTAGATTTGATGTTGTGAAACTTATTCTTGATCAAATGATTTGCAAGAAACGTCTCTCTTGTCTTAGATAGTATTTATTTTGCTCTATATTATGTCATTGATCAAGATAAAGACAAGGTTCAATGGGCGTGATGAAGCATGAACTTTATCGCCCATTTTACAATGCTAAAGCTCTTGAACAAGCCATCGACACCCTATGGACAGTAGCGTAAGCTCACAATATTGCGTAAAACATTGAGGCTCATGGTGGTGATGATAAATGCAAATGTTGGAAACTTGGGAAATGTTAATGTTGATGAGGGTACTTATGATATGCCTCCTCCTCCTCCACTCCTCCGATGCAAATGACAAGAGGCTCTCCTCACGGATACTTTGATCCCTATTTTGCTAATATTCAACAATCAATGAATTCCCGCTCAAAGAAAATGCGCTGGGGTTTCAATCTCACTTTGAGGCATATGGACAAGAGATGACCGACACCTTTCGACTATGCACAGACTTCGCATCGATTGATACTAGTCTAGACACCTTTGGTCATCATGTCTATAATACTATGCATGATCCCATGATGCAAATGTTGGGTGAAATGCAGACTGATCTTCGAATGATCTTAGTGCCCTCAATGACAGATTCTCCCCGATGTCCACCTCCGAGCATCAAGAAGCAGATGACTCAGACAGCTCAAGACGATGTCCATGCCCCGAACACAAATTTTGGAGATTTCAGAGATCATTTTTATCATTACTATCCCGGCTCTCGCTCCACCACTAGAAGTTCTGTCCCCTCCGCCATTCTATCCCTCCTCCGCCGCCGCCACAGGATGACTAGGCTCTTTTTGGTATTTGATGCCAAAGGGGAGAGAGATTTGGAGTGAGTGTGATTTCTGTGGAGAGCTCACTTTGCTTGCATGGATTTGGAACTCTTTGCATTGCATTTACATGTTTAATTTCGGTCTTGCATGAACTTCGTGTGGCTTGTAATATTTTTTGTGAGACTTACGTTTTGTTGTGTGATGTATTCGAGAACTAGAACTTGTGGCTATCTTGTGAGGATCTTTAATTATGATCTGTTTTGTTCTAGTTCCTATAGTAGTTTTTGATGCTCACCCTTAATTCCTTTGGATATATCCTTGTGGTTGTTGCATTGATCTCTATTTTGTAGGAAACTCCGTCAAAATTTATCATATTTCTGCATTTATGTGAAAATCAAATGGAAATTACATGCATTATTGTTATGTAGGGGGAGTTATCTCTATTTTCTTGTTTTTGGAGACAATTACTCTATATACTTATTGAATTTATTTGAGAAGAGTAAGTGATTCCAAGACACAAAACCTTTATTATATCACTACTTTAATGGTTGTCATCAATTACCAAAAAAGGGGGAGATTGAAGGCATTCAGCCCCTAATTCGTGTTTTGGTAATTAATGACAATCATTATGGACTAACAATTTTATTTGAGTTATAAGAATAGGTTAGTCCTGGTGAAACGATGAGATCATGGGGAACATGAGAAGGTCTTGGTTGACTTATGTTGACTCGTGATGGTGCGGGTGAAGAACAAGCGCGAAAGGTCGTTGCGGTGAGGCCTCCGGGTGTGGAGAAGACAAGTAGGCTTCGTTCGAGGGACCGGTGGCCGGCGGGGTCAAGTGCGGGCCGCATGGTGGCATGAACAGCAAGATGAAGTCATGGACGGTTTCTTGGTAGAGCCTCAAAACCAAGGGCGAGCCGGGACTACGTGGGAGCCGAGTCATGAGTGGAGATTGGCGGAGGCTACACCGAGTTCGCGGGGTTTGCAGTGGTTCACCAGAAAACCACTGGGTTACTCGGTTGAGCCACAAAACCGAGGCCGAAGACTCGACGAGGAGGTGCGGCCACCCAGGCCGGTTCAACCGCCCAGGAGGGGGAGGTCGGACCGCCCGGGGCCGGTCGGATTCCCCGGGCCGGTCTAGCCGCCCGGGGGGGCGGTCCGACCGCCACGCGCCGGCGCGCCGAGAAACTTCGAAGCGGAGGACACGCGTCGGGATCGCAAGGCTTGCGTCGAGGCTACGCCGGGTGCGGTCGCCGGGCATCCGTCCGATGGTGAAGATATCAAGAATTCCAAATCCGCCCTTGAGGGGCTTGTATCCCTAGTTAGTAGAGAGGGGCATTTTAGACATTCGGTTGCCGCCTATATAACCCAAGAGGTGAGAGGTTGGCGGCCAACTCTTGGAACCCTAGCTCATTTGGTTTTTCCATTTTCGTTCTCTATTTTCCCTAGGTTTTTAGAAGGCTAGTTTGAGAGCTTCATGTGAGATCTAGAGAGAGGGATGGATGTTTGGGTGGCAAACTAGACCTTGTACGAATCATTCATGGCATGTATAGAAGATTCGGCGTGGTTCTTCATGGTGGTTTTCCCGTCTCTTTGATGTTGATTTTCGGAGCTCTTTTGGCGGTGTTTTGAGAACGATTTCTTGGGGTTTTTGGTGGGTGTCACGTATGAGGTTCTTGTGCCTCTTTGGCTGGTGACTTTGCCCCCAAATCTCCTTTGAATCGGACTCGATTTGGTGGTTTTCGTTGGAACTCGAGTTCTTGACCTAGAGAAGCGATTTCTTCGATTCCTCTTGATTGTGAGCGTTTCGGGTCGATTCCTTTGAGGAAGAGGTTGCCCAGGAGGTAACCCAGCTATCCCCGAAGTTTGGCTGCAATCCGTGGAGTGATTCGGGAGATCGGGCGCGAGGAAGTTGAGGTTTGACCCGCGGGTTCGTTTTACGGAAGGGGCGGTCTAACCGCCTACGGGGGCGGTCTAACCGCCCGGGTGTTTCCGGGTCAAAGTTTTGTTTCGCCGGATTTTCCTCCGTGAGTTTGTTCGCTTTGATCGGAGGAGTGTCCGGGTGAAATTTGGGGTCGTTCTCGTGCGGTTGCTAGGTGTTCTTGGTCGGAGTTCGTTCTTGGGTACGGGAGGTTAGACCGCCCCGGTAGCCGGTCTAACCGCCCCTAGGCTCTTGGGTGAAGTTTTGGTTTTCGCCAAGATTTTCGGGTAGCTAGCATGGCCTTGACTAGAGATCTTTGTTGGTGAAACCGTGGTGTGTTTTGGTGCTCGGAAGAGGCGTTTTGGAGGATTTCTTGGTTACCGGTGGAGGCGGTCTAACCGCCCCTATACCGGCTCTAACCGCCCCCTCCGGTTAGCCGGCTTTCGAGTTGTTTCCGCTGTCGGTGCTGCGTGTGTGTTGTGGTTCTTTGGTAGAGTTTGTTCCTAGGACCGGTAGCACTCCGGTGGCTACGTGGTTTTGGCAAACGGGAGGTAGAAGTGCGGAGCATGTGATTTCGGGGGGGTCCGACCGAGCTAGTTCGTCTTGTCGGAGTTTCAATCTCCCTCGAGAAGAATTTTTATCGGCTCCCATTCACTCCCCCCCTCTGGTCGCCTTATCGGTCCTTCAAGTGGTATCAGAGCCGGTTCGGGTCTTTATTGACTCTAACCAGTCTAAGATCCAAGGATGGCGTACCAGGAACGGGGTTCAGGTCCTCCACACTTCGATGGCAAGAACTACCAGATGTGGAGCAAGCGGATGGGTGCGTTCCTCCGCGGAAAGGGTCGGACTACGTGGGATGTCACGGTGGACACGGGATATGTCCGGCCGATGGATTTCCTCTCTCCGGGGTCGAGGGACGATTCGACGCCAACAATAAGGCGGTCGACTACTTGTTTCGTGCTTTGTGTCAGCCTGAGTTCGATCGGGTGCACACCGAGCACTTGGCTTGTAGGATTTGGGCGGTGTTGAAGGAGGCTCATGTTGGGAACGCCCAGGTTCAGGCACGGTTGTATGCGACCTACCGGAGAGAGTACGAGAACTTCACTCATCTCCCCGGTGAGTCCATCGATGCCTTGTTCCAGAGGTTCACGGTGGTTGTGAACAACATGAGGGCCAATGTGGACGTGCTCCCGTACGATGATCATGATAGAGCGGTCAAGCTCTTACACTCTTTGGATCGTGCGATATGGGGCGGAAAGTTCGAGGCCATAGTCGAGTCGGAGAGGTACGACACTCTGACGGTGAACGAGCTGTTCTCGAAGCTCAAGTCGGCTGAGGTGGATAGGGGCATGACTGCCAAGCTCGAGGGACCGACTGACTCCCATAGTCTTGCCCTCGTTGGTGGTTCCAAAGGAAAGACTAACTCTAACCCATCCACCAGGATGTTCTCGTTTTCCTCTTTGATGTCTATGCCAGATGAGGAGTTTGATGACCTTGGAGAGGACGAGCGGCGCCGTTGACGAGGCGGTTCGAGAGGCCGCACGAGAACCGCGTGAACATGAGGAGGAACACGAGGACACCTTCCCGGTGCGGCAAGCCGGGACACTTCGTCGCCGACGCCCCGCAGAAGGCCGAGAGCAAGGACGGCTACAAGCACAAGCCGAGGAAGAACGACGACAAGTACCGTTCGAGGCGCGACCACAAGAGCAAGCACAAGAACAAGTACAAGGACGAGCGACGATCGAGGAAGAAGGAGGGCCGAGGCAAGGCCCGAGCGATGGTTGGAGCGAGCGACGTCGACTCCAGTTCCGCGTACTCCACCTCGAGCTCGAGCGAGCGGCCGACGACGAGGGAGATCGCCGCAAGAACAAGAGGTCGTCCAAGAACCTGAGCGGGCTGAGCTGCTTCGCGAGAGACGGCTTCTGTACCATGGCGCTGAGCTCCGGCAGCAAGAAGAGCACACAGAGCGACTCGGACTCTGAGTCCGACGACGAGGTGCGTGATGAACTTCCCTTCTTGCGCCAGGAGAATGAGAGGCTTGGCTCTTTGCTTGATAACCGTGATGACATGCTTAGAGAGGCC
Source organism: Cenchrus americanus (assembly GCA_947561735.1). Classification (NCBI taxonomy): domain Eukaryota; kingdom Viridiplantae; phylum Streptophyta; class Magnoliopsida; order Poales; family Poaceae; genus Cenchrus; species Cenchrus americanus. Next base: position 204,744,826 of record OX387240.1, read on the forward strand.
AAGAAAATGAGGAAAGAGCTTAGGGCTTCACTCGAGGATGCTAGGACTAGAGTGGTCGAGCAAGAGACACGAGGTGCTTGATAGCAAGCTTGAGATTGATTCGCTTAAGGCTAGCCCCGTTGTTGCCGATGAAAATGATTGTCTTGATTGCTCCATATTCCTTGCTGATCTTGCTTTGTTTAAGGAGAAGCATGCCTCCAAGTGTGAGGAACTAGATGTGCTTAGGGTTGAAGTGGGCCGAGCTTAAGTCTAGACCTGCTTTGCTAGGTGCTTGCACTTCTTGCCCCGTTTTGCATGCTAAGATTGATGAGTTGCATGCTTACACTAGTTCGCTCGAGGCTAAATTGAAAGAACCCATGCCTACATCCTTGCTCTACTTGTGAAATGCATGCATTGAAAAATTTGGAGCTTGCACATTATGTTGATCGCTTGCGGGATGAGAATGATGACTTGAGGAAGTTGATGGGTTGGTTGTCCGGTCATGAGCCTCGCTTGAGGATGATGATCGAGGCCTTTAAGAGGCAAGATGGTGAGGGGCTTGGGGCAAACAAGGTTGGTGAAGGAAGTGGAGAGAATATCCCGAGCCACCAAAAACCCACCACAAAAATGATTTCCCTCCAAAACCCAACCATCTTAGGAACCGACTAGACACAACCCCAGCTCCACCTATATTTCCTACACCCACAAATGATCTCCAAAAGCCCATCAAGTTTGTGAGCACTTCGGGGAAAGTGTTCTTTGGGAAAGTGAGAGAGAGGGCAAGTGAGGAGAAATCGGTGGAGGAGTTGAGTGGAGAGAAACCAAGCGAGCAGCCCCAATCCAAGCCAAAACCTAAGCTTGTAAGGTTCCGTTGTGGCCATTGTGGGAAGGAGGGTCACAAGGATGAGTTTTGCTTCAAGAGGAAGCGGGAAGAGAGGATGGCAAAGGAGTGGGCGAACAAGGATAGGTACAACCCTTCCCATGGTGTACCTAAGCCTCGTATGCCACTACCCGGGGGTAAAGCCGTGGTGAGAAGTGTTCGGCATGGGGAGATGTGAGTTCCCGCGGCCGAGGAGGCTGTTCCGGAGGGGGCGGTCGGACCGGCCCGGCTAGGCGGTCGGACCGGCCCGGCCCGAGGGGGGGGCGGTTAGGCCGGCCGGCTAGGCGGTTTCGCCGGCCCCCCGCACTCGGGCGGAGTGGTTTTCGAGGTGGTGAGTCGAGAGGTTTCGGGTCCGGAGGTGGAGGCTGCCGGTGGTTGGTCTGGAAAGACAGCAGGTGGTCAGTTTGCTAGGCATTCTCCCCCTCGAGGTCACTACGGGGATGGGAGGAGTCGTAGCTTTGAGAAGGAGAGGAGGGACACTCCACGAGTTGTCTTCCGTGGTTTTGGTCCTCCTCCAGGCAGTGAGGGGTGGTTCCCACGGGGTGGTTACCGTGGTGGTCTTCGTGGTGGTAGCTTTGGTAGGAGAGATGCTTTGGTTGGTGCTAACCCCACTTTCGAGCAAATGGCTCGGCACTGGTTTTCCTCCTTTGGTACTAACCCCGGTCTTTGAGTCGTTTGTTCGCTCACGTGCTTGTTTTTGAATTTCGGGGTGGGAGACTTGAAGAACATTTGGTTGATTGACTTCGGTTGCTCGAGACATATGACCGGAGACGGGGGGTGGTTCTCAAGTCTCGTCCCGTGGTGACGAAGAGGTACATCACCTTTGGGGACAATGGGCGTGGGCGTGTGCTTTCGGAAGGTGAGATAAAAGTGAGTGACAAGATCACTCGAGGCGTGTTGCTCTTGTTCAATCGCCGGGGTACAATTTGCTTTCCGTGTCTCAGTTGTTGGATGAGGGCTTTGAGGTGTTGTTTCGGCCGGTGGTTCTCGGATTGTGGACTCTCGAGGGGACCTTGTTTGTATGGTCGTTCCCGAGGGTCAGGTGTTTCGTGCTGATTTTTCTCAGTCTTCGGGTGTTGAGCGTTGTTTCTTGGCTGGTTCTTCGAGTGAGTTGTGGAGGTGGCATAGGAAGTTGGGTCACTTGAGCTTTGACCTTTTGTCTCGCTTGAGTAAACTCAATTTGGTCCGAGGATTGCCACGTTTGAAGCTTGAGAAAGAGTTGGTTTGTGCTCCGTGTAGGCATGCCAAGATGGTGGCCTCTTCTCACCCGCCTCTCACCGATGTGATGACTGAGCGTCCATGCGAGCTGCTCCATATGGACCTTGTTGGCCCAGCTCGTGTGCGATCTACGGGTGGGAAGTGGTATGTCCTTGTTGTGGTGGATGACTATTCTCGGTATGCGTGGGTGTTCTTTCTGGAGGATAAGGGGGAGACGTTTGGTTTTGTTCGAGATCTAGTATTGAGGTTGAGGAACGAGAGGCACAGGAGATGCCATACGAGCTATCCGCAATGATAATGGTTCGGAATTCGGGAACTCTCGTTTTGAAACCTTTTGTCATGACTTGGGTCTTGAGCACCCGCTTTCGAGTCCGTATACGCCTCCCCGAATGGTGTTGTGGAAAGGAAGAACAGGACCTTGTGCAAGATGGCTCGGACGATGCTTGATGAGCATAGGACTCCGAGGAGGTATTGGGGCGAGGCGGTGAATACCGCATGCTATGTGTCGAACAGAATATACCTCAGAGTGCACAAGAAGAAGACATGCTATGAGTTGATGCATGGTCGCACACCCAAAGTGAGTCACTTTCATGTCTTTGGTTGCAAGTGTTTCATTCTGAAGAAGGGCAGGAAGTTGGATAAGTTTGAGGCTAGGTCTGTCGATGGCATTTTCTTTGGTTATGCATCTCATTCTAGAGCATATCGTGTGCTCAATCTTGAAACTAACCAAATCGTGGAGACTTGCGAGGTAACCTTCGACGAGACAGAGCCACGTAGTCAGCTTGTCTTTGAGTGTGCAGGTGATGATGAGCTTGGCGAAGAGATCTTTCAGGAGGAGGAGCATGAACATGGTGATGAAGATGGCGGTGCGGTGCCCCCGGCTGAACATGTACCCACTACTTCGACTACGATGATGGATGGACCCTCTGCTACACCTACGACGACAAATCAAGAACGAGGAGAAGCTGATGTTGAGGGGGAGGTAGCTTCGAGGCGAGAACCTCCCCGGCGAGTTCAGGTGGATCACCCAGCTTCGAGGATCATCGGCGACATGGATGAACGCACTACACGGTCGAGAGTTCGAAACAATTCCCATTTTGCTCATGCTGCATTTGTTGCTTCTTTCGAGCCCAAAGACATTGGACACGCACTATCTGATCACAATTGGGTTAACTCGATGCATGAGGAGTTGGAGAACTTTGAGAGGAATCAGGTGTGGGAGTTGGTTGACCCTCCCCCAGGGTGTAAGCCGATTGGTACAAAGTGGGTGTGGAAAAACAAAGAGGGAGAGAAGGGTGAGGTTGTGAGGAACAAGTCGAGACTTGTTGCTCGGGGGTTCGCCGAAGGAGGGGATCGACTACGAGGAGACCTTCGCTCCCGTAGCCCGTTTGGAGGCGATTAGGATCCTTCTAGCTTTTTCCGTGGCTAAAGGGTTCAAGTTGCACCAAATGGATGTGAAGAGTGCTTTTCTGAATGGAGTGTTGGAGGAAGAAGTGTATGTGAGGCAGCCTCCGGGGTTTGAGAGTGAGAAGTACCCCCACCGGGTGTACAAGTTGAGGAAGGCGTTGTATGGGTTGGAAGCGGGCGCCCAGAGCTTGGTACGGCAGAGTTGAGGGGGTTCTTGTTTGAGAGAGGTTTTGAGATGGGGAAGGTCGATCGGACCTTGTTTTTGTCGAGGGCAGGGCAGAGATATCCCGATTGTGCGGGTGTACGTGGATGATATTGTCTTTGGTGGCTCGTCTAACTCTCTAGTTGCAAGGTTTGCGGATGATATGAGCGGGGAGTTCGAGATGAGTATGATGGGTGAGTTGCGGTTCTTCCTCGGGCTACAAATCAAGCAATCAAAGGAAGGAACATTTGTGCACCGTGGCTAAGTACACCAAGGACATTGTGAGGAAGTTCAAGATGGAGGACTCCAAGGCTATGACGACGCCGATGAGTACGACTACAGCTCTTGATGCGGATGAGGAAGGTGAACACGTGGACCGGAAGGAGTACCGAGCATGATCGGGTCACTCCTCTACTTGACGGCGACGAGGCCGGACATACGCTTCTCGGTGTGTCCGTGCGCTCGTTTTCAAGCGTCTCCCGAGGACTTCGCATCGGCAAGCAGTGAAGCGAATTTTCAGGTACTTGCGTCACACTCCCGACTTCGGCCTTTGGTACTCCGCGTCCTCTTCTTTGGCGCTTCATGGCTTTTCGGACGCGGATTTTGCCGGGTGTCGGTTGGATAGGAAGTCCACTTCGGGACTTGCCGCTTTTGGGTTCTTCGTTGGTGTCTTGGTCTTCTCGTAAGCAGTCGAGTGTTGCTCAATCCACGACCGAAGCCGAGTATGTTGCCGCTGCTAGTTGTTGCTCTCAGCTCCTTTGGATCACCTACACCATGAGTGACTTTGGTGAGCAGTATACCCATGTCCCACTTCAATGTGACAGCACCAGTGCCATAAGCGTTGCAAAGAACCCAGTGCTCCATTCCAAAACCAAACACATAGAAGTGAGGTATCATTTCCTGAGAGACAATGTAGAGAAAGGGAAGATAACCTTGATCCATGTACCCACACATGACCAACTAGCCGATATTTTCACCAAACCCCTAGATCAAGCAACTTTCACTCGTTTGCGGGGGGAACTTGGTGTGTGTTTGATTTCTTGAGTTGGGTGTGTGGGGGCTTTCTTTTGCCGGTGGTGTCGAGCCCGTTTTGCCTCCCCTCGAGGAGCCGGTTTGTAGCATATGTATAGCTTTCGTTGGTGCATTTCTTGCATTTGGCATGGCATATGTAACATGATGTATAGGCATCCTTGTATCTTAGATTGCATGCATTTTGTATCATATGCATTTTTAGGGAAAGCTTCTCCTATATACAATGTTTACCATGGGTTACTATATATGTTCTTGTGAGCTTGTTTGATATGGTACGGTTAGTTTGGCTTAGCTCTTGATGATCTTGATGAATGATCCATGGTTGATGGCTAATTTTTGAAAAATGTCATATACATGCTCTCTCATGCGTGAATGCCTATATATGATCTTGACATGTTTTAGTGGCTTTGCTATGCTTACTTTGTGGTTGGATAGCTAGTTTATTGATCATATGGAGCCAAAGGCTCACTTGCCATCATGAATGTTTAGCCCTCTTGCTTAATCTTGTGGAGGGGCATAAGTTCCTTTTTGTCGCAAAGACATTTCATGTACCATTTACCAATCTGAAAATGAAATAAAAAAATTGCTTGGAAAATATGTTCCCATGTCATATGTGCTGAATTTAATTTGCTTTGGGTGCTAAACCGTTGCATGATGCCTACCAATGAGAAGTCTCATACATAGAAGTAGGCACATGGCTCGGTGGCTTTGACATGACATGAGGTGCTTTTGGGTGTTTATGATGGTCTCATGATTAGAATGGCTGTCCTAGCATGAAGTTTGAGTGGCTTTGCCATTTTGATATGTTTTGCTCATGTTTAGGTATTTGCTTGTGAGAGAGTAACTTTTCGCAAAATTCCTAAAATCTTTGTTAGCCTTGTCCAATGGTTGTGAAACTTGGTGATCACGTAGTTAAGGTCATTACGAACCTGTCGAGTATCTAACTTGCTCATTTGGACTTGTGTAGCTCCTTGTGATGAATTTTGTATATTCGAGAAGCTATATGTTGCAAGATTTCGCATTTTGCCTTGATTCATGCATTGTCAACAAGGGGGAGAAGTGTGTGCATGTTTTGGGCACCTGGGAGTGTTTGGAAGGTGTTCCAATTGTTTCGGGCAATTTTTGAGCAGTGTGGTGCAGGGCCGGTTTCTTTGGGCGGTCTAACCGCCCCCCAGGCGGTCGGTTCGGGCAGGAGGCGGTCTAACCGCCCGGGCGAGCGGTCTAACCGCCCGGGCGGTGTGAGCGGTGTTTTTGCTCTTTGTTGCATTCCCGAGTTGCATTGGTGCATGTGTTCGTGGGGAGTGTCTTGTGGCTCGGGGGAGCTTACATTTGTGCAGGGGGAGCTCTTTGTGGTGTTCGAGTTTTGCTTTGGTGGTTTGCGCTCTTTGCTTGAGCTGTGTTTTGTCTCGGATGTGTCGAGCCGTTGCCCTTGCCTAAGGGGTCCGAGACTTGTCTTCTTCAAGTGATCTTGCTCTTTGCCTTTCTTTGGCTTTCGATCGCTTGTTGGGGTTTCCTTTTATTTTGTTTCTTTTCTTTTCCTTTTCTCTTGTGTTACTTCATGTGAGTGTGTTGTCAATGCACTCATCAAGGGGGAGATTGAGGACCATGTGTGGTTCGAGGACCGGTGGATGGTCGCTCCCTTGTGTGATGAGTGATTGACAACGTTGTGTGGACTGATTCTTGGCTAAGTATTGCGGGTGCGGGTTGCGGCTTGACTCGTGATGGTGCGGGTGAAGAACAAGCGCGAAAGGTCGTTGCCGGTGAGGCCTCCGGGTGTGGAGAAGACAAGTAGGCTTCGTTCGAGGGACCCGGTGGCCGCCGGGGTCAAGTGCGGGCCGCATGGTGGCATGAACAAGAAGATGAAGTCATGGACGGTTTCTTGGTAGAGCCTCAAAACCAAGGGCGAGCCGGGACTACGTGGGAGCCGAGTCATGAGTGGAGATTGGCGGAGGCTACACCGAGTTCGCGGGGTTTGCAGTGGTTCACCAGAAAACCACTGGGTTACTCGGTTGAGCCACAAAACCGAGGCCGAAGACTCGACGAGGAGGTGCGGCCACCCAGGCCGGTTCAACCGCCCGGAGAGGGCGGTCGACCGCCCGGGGCCGGTCGAATTCACCGGGCCGGTCTAACCGCCCAGGGGGGGCGGTCTGACCGCCCTGGCCGCCGGCGCCGAGAAGCTTCGAAGCGGAGGACACGCGTCGGGATCGCAAGGCTTGCGTCGAGGCTACGCAGGGTGCGGTCGCCGGGCATCCGTCCGATGGTGAAGACATCAAGAATTCCAAATCCGCCCTTGAGGGGCTTGTATCCCTAGTTAGTAGAGAGGGGCATTTTAGACATTCGGTTGCCGCCTATATAACCCAAGAGGTGAGAGGTTGGCAGCCAACTCTTGGAACCCTAGCTCATTTGGTTTTTCCATTTTCGTTCTCTATTTTCCCTAGGTTTTTAGAAGGCTAGTTTGAGAGCTTCATGTGAGATCTAGAGAGAGGGATGGATGTTTGGGTGGCAAACTAGACCTTGTACGAATCATTCATGGCATGTATAGAAGATTCGGCGTGGTTCTTCATGGTGGTTTTCCCGTCTCTTTGATGTTGATTTTCGGAGCTCTTTTGGCGGTGTTTTGAGAACGATTTCTTGGGGTTTTTGGTGGGTGTCACGTATGAGGTTCTTGTGCCTCTTTGGCTGGTGACTTTGCCCCCAAATCTCCTTTGAATCGGACTCGATTTGGTGGTTTTCGTTGGAACTCGAGTTCTTGACCTAGAGAAGCGATTTCTTCGATTCCTCTTGATTGTGAGCGTTTCGGGTCGATTCCTTTGAGGAAGAGGTTGCCCGGAGAGGTAACCCAGCTATCCCCGAAGTTTGGCTGCAATCCGTGGAGTGATTCGGGAGATCGGGCGCGAGGAAGTTGAGGTTTGACCCGCGGGTTCGTTTTCCGGAAGGGGCGGTCTAACCGCCTACGAGGGGGCGGTCTAACCGCCCGGGTGTTTCCGGGTCAAAGTTTTGTTTCGCCGGATTTTCCTCTCGTGAGTTTGTTCGCTTTGATCGGAGGAGTGTCCGGGTGAAATTTGGGGTCGTTCTCGTGCGGTTTGCTAGGTGTTCTTGGTCGGAGTTCGTTGCTTTGGGTACGGAGGTTAGACCGCCCCGGGTAGCCGGTCTAACCGCCCCTAGGCTCTTGGGTGAAGTTTTGGTTTTCGCCAAGATTTTCGGGTAGCTAGCATGGCCTTGACCAGAGATCTTTGTTGGTGAAACCGTGGTGTGTTTTGGTGCTCGGAAGAGGCGTTTTGGAGGATTTCTTGGTTACCAGGTGGAGGCGGTCTAACCGCCCCCTATACCCGGTCTAACCGCCCCCTCTGGTTAGCCGGCTTTCGAGTTGTTTCCGCTGTCGGTGCTGCGTGTGTGTTGTGGTTGCTGGTAGAGTTTGTTCCTAGGACCAGTAGCACTCCAGTGGCTACGTGGTTTTGGCAAACGGGAGGTAGAAGTGCGGAGCATGTGATTTCGGGGGTCCGACCGAGCTGTCGGAGTTTCAATCTCCCTCGAGAAGAATTTTTATCGGCTCCCATTCACTCCCCCCCTCTCTGGTCGCCTTATCGGTCCTTCACATAGCCTCACATCACCATTTCTCCACACATATAACCAATATCTCACAAATAGCCAAAGAAACTCAAATATGGCATATGAAAGAAGCTCATCATCCTAAAATGCAATATGATACAAATGCAACATGATATATGACAAGATGGCTATCCTACCATGGTTTGTACATCAAGCAAAGCATGTATATACATCAAAGTAAAACTTGGTATGATACATATGATACAAAAGGAAAATCCCCCAAGAATCAACTAGAAAGGGCAACAAACCCCAAGTTCCCCCCCGCAAGCGCACAAATGTAGCTTGGTCGAGAGGCTTTGTAAAGATGTCGGCTAGCTGATCTTGGGTAGGGACATGGGTCAACACAATGGTTCCTTTCTCCACATTGTCCCTCAAGAAATGATACCTCACTTCTATATGTTTGGTTCTGGAATGAAGCACTGGGTTTTTTGCTACACTTATGGCACTGGTGCTATCACAAAGAAGTGGGATCTGGGTGCACTCCTCACCAAAGTCTCTCAAAGTGTATGAAATCCACAACAGCTGGGAACAACAACTCGCGGCAGCAACATACTCTGCCTCTGTGGTAGACTGAGCTACACTAGACTGCTTGCGGGAAGACCATGAGACCAACGAAGACCCAAGAAACTGGCAAGTACCAGAAGTAGACTTCCTCTCGACTCGACAACCAGCAAAATCCGCATCGGAAAAACCATGAAGGGAAAGAGTCGAGGAAAAAGAATACCAAAGGCCAAGACCAGGGGCAGACTGTAGGTACCTGAAAATCCTCTTGACGGCCTCTCGATGTGATGTCCTCGGCGAAGCCTGAAAACGAGCGCATAGACACACGCTGAACTGTATATCTGGCCTCGTCGCCGTCAAGTAGAGGAGGGAGCCGATCATGCTCCTGTACTCCCGCTGGTCCACTGGTTCTCCGTCCTTGTCCGCATCCAAAGTGGTCGTACTCCCCATGGGAGTCGACATTGGCTTCACATCTTGCATCTGGAACTTCCTCAGCATGTCTTTCGTGTACTTGGTCTGGTGCACAAATGTACCGTCCTTCACTTGCTTGATCTGCAGCCCGAGAACGTACTGCAACTCGCCCATCATGCTCATCTCGAACTCCCTGCTCATCTCATCTGCAAACTTGGCAACAAGGTTATGTGACGAGCCACCAAAGACAATGTCATCCACGTATATCTGCACAATCAACAAGTCATTTCCATGTTTGAGGAGAAACAAGGTCCTATCCACAATACCCATCACAAACCCTCTGCTCAAAAGAAAACCTCTCAATCTCCCATACCAAGCACGGGGCGCCTGTTTCAACCCATACAGAGCCCTTTTCAACCTGTATACCTTGTGTGGGTACAACTCGCTCTCAAACCCAGGTGGCTACTTCACATACACCTCCTCCTCTATGACCCCATTCAGAAAAGCACTCTTCACGTCCATCTGAAACAACTTGAACCCTTTAGCCACGGCAAAGGCTAGAAGGATCCGAATTGCCTTAAGACGGGCCACAGGAGCAAAGGCCTCCTCATAGTCGATCCCCTCCTTCTGACTAAACCCCTGAGCAACAAGTCTGGACTTGTTCCTCACAACCATCCCATTCTCTCCCTCTTTGTTCTTCCAAACCCACTTGGTTCCTATGGGATGGCAATTTGGAGGTGGTTCAACTAACTCCCACACCTGGTTCCTCTCAAAGTTTTCCAACTCCTCATGCATAGAATTGACCCAGTTTGCATCAGATAAAGCATGTCCAATGTCCTTGGGCTCAAAAGTGGCAACAAAAGCAGCATGAGCAAAATGAGAGGAATTCCTGGACCTCGACCATGTAGTGCGTTCGTCAATGTTCCCAATGATCTTCGACAAGGGATGCACTTCTTGAATCCGCTGGTGAGCCTCACGCCTCGAGACTACCTCCCCCTCAACTTCAGCTTCTCTCGCCTGGTCCTCTTGTCGCACCGTCGTCGTCCATGAAGTAGATGGTCCACACTCCATAGTGGTCGTAGGGGAAGTAGTGGGTACACACTCAGCTTCAGGCGCATGGTTCTCCCCATCATCATCTCCAGCTTCATCCTTCTCCTCCTCAAAGAGGTCCTCGGCCATCTCTTCATCACCTGCACATTCAAAGCCAAGAGAGGTACATGGCATTGTCTCGTCGAAGGTTACCTCGCAAGTCTCCATGATTTTGTTAGTCTCAAGGTTAAGCACCCTATAGGCTCTAGAGTGGTTAGCATATCCAAAAAAATACCATAACTAGACCTAGCCTCAAACTTGTCGAGTTTTCCCTTCTTCAGAATAAAGCATTTGCAGCCAAAGACTCGGAAATGACTCACCTTGGGTGCCCGACCATGCATCAGCTCATAACAGGTCTTCTTCTTGAAAGCTCGCAATAAAATCCTGTTGGAAACATGACAAGCCGTATTGACCGCCTCAGCCCAATACCTCCTAGGAGTCCTGTGCTCATCGAGCATCGTCCTAGCCATCTCACAAAGAGTCCGATTTTTCCTTTCCACAACTCCATTTTGAGGGGGCACATAAGGGGTCGAATACTGATGTTCAAGACCGAGATCACGACAAAAGGCATCAAAACAAGAGTTCTTGAACTCAGAGCCATTATCACTGCGGATGGCTCGAATAGCATTCCCATGCCTCTCGTTTTTCAACCTCACGATCAGATCTCGAACAAAACCAAAAGTCTCACTCTTATCCTCCAAGAAAAATACCCAAGCATAGCGAGAGTAATCGTCCACCACAACAAGGACATAGCACTTCCCACCCACCGAGTGAACTCGAGCTGGCCCAACAAGGTCCATATGCAATAGCTCTGTCGGACGCTCGGTCATAACATCAGTCAGGGGTGGATGGGGAGTGGCTACCATCTTGCCATGCCTACAAGGAGCACAAACCAAATCCTTCTCAAGCTTCAACCTCGACAATCCTCGGACAAGGTCAAGACCACTCAAGCGGGAAACCAAATCAAAGATCAAGTGTCCCAACCGCCTATGCCATTTCCACAAATTAGAAGAAGGACCGGCCATCAAACAGCGAGCAGGACCCAAAGAACGAGAGAAATCAGCCCTGAAAATCTGACCCTCGGGGATGATCATACAGACAAGATCACCTCGAGAATCAAGCAAACGAGACTCGCCAAACTTAAAACGCACCTCAAAACCTTCATCAAGCAACTGAGCAACCGAAAGCAAATTGAAACCCAAAGACTTCACAAGAGCCACTCTCTTCAACGTTACCTTGTCACTCACATGCACAACACCCTCAGACAGCACCCTTCCTCGTCCATTGTCCCCAAATGTGATGTACAACTTTTCCTTCACTGGGGTGAGGCTGGAGAACCACTTCTTATCTCCGGTCATGTGTCGAGAACACCCGGAGTCGATGAACCAAATGTCCTCCAAGCCTCCTGCCTGTAGTCAGAAACAAGAACGAGAGTGAGCTAGCGACTCGACACTGGGGTTAGCACAAAGAAATTTAAACCAGTGTCGAGCCATCTGCTCAAAAGAAGGGTTAGCAAGCATCATTCCCTTGCCACCAAACTTCCCATGTCCCATGGGAGGAGTACGAGCACCACGAGGGGGAAAACGTGGTCCGTAGTTCCTCTGGAACCCAAAGCTGCGATCATCTCCCCTAAACCCGTATTGAGGACGAGTAGGGGGACGTCCAGCGAAGCCACCACGAGCCCGACCAAACCTCTCACCAGCACGCACACCATCATCTCTCCTCACAAACCTGCCACTCTGAGCTCCAACTCTACCAACACTCTTCACACTTCCCACACCCCGTGGAAGTGGCACTCTAGGCTCAGGAGTACCATGAGACTGGCGATACCTGTCCTGGTTCGCTTGCTCCCTAGCAAGCCTCTCATCCCTCTTCCTCTTGTAGCAAAACTCTGCAAGATGCCTCTCCTTGCCACAATACTCACACCTGAAGGGGATGGGTTTTGGTTTTGGCTCTGGCTTCTCTCTAGGCTTCTCACCCTTCTCTCCCACAAACTTCACCGGTTTCTGGAAGTTATTTGTCTTAGGTGGGAATTTGGGTGGATCTTGGGTTGTGTCAAGCTTGTTGCAAAGGTGGTTGGGCTTTGGTGTGAAAGAGTTCTTGGGTGCTTTTGGAAGTGGGACTTGGATCTCTCCGATCACCTCAAACTCGGGGTTAGACTCAACACACTTCTCATACACACTCTCCCCACTGTTCTCTCCCACTTTCTCACCCAACTTCTCAAAACCCAAACCATGACCATCCGCTCTCTTGAACTCCTCAATCATGATTTTCAATTGAGGTTCCTGCCCAGACAACCAACCCAACACCTTCCTCAAATAGTCATTCTCCTCATAGATGACATCCAAACGGGAAGTAAGTTCAAGATTGCGCAAAGTAACTTCATCACAGCTAGTGCATGCATTGACAACAGGAGATTTCAAAGAAGCTTCCAAAGAGCTAATAGTAGAACGAGCATCAACAAGCTTAGCATGCATAGTAGGACATGATTTACAAGCACCAAGCAAAGTAGGTCTAGCCTTAAGCTCCTCATACTCAGTCCTAAGAGCATCTAGTTTAGCCAAAGTAGAAGCATTCTTCTCATTAAGCAGTTTGATCTCATTCAACCATGCATCACACTCAACACATTCAACATCATCAGGAGTAGTAGGAGCAGGTTTCAAAGAGTCATTCTCAAGTTTCAATTCAAGTAATTTCGACTCTAACTCTCCTACTTTCTCACTAGCATTCTCTAGTTGAGCTCTAAGATCTTTCCTCATCTTTTTGGCATCTCTTAGCACACTATCACGGTTGTCAATCAAGCCATTCAACCTAGCAATCTCAGCAAGCAAAGAGTCGGGGTCACGATTTACCTCATCCTCCGAGTCGGAGTCGCTGTCTTCCTTCTCGCTCTTCTTGCTGCTCGAGCTATGGGCCATGCCACAAAAGCCCTCAAGCGCCACACAGCTCAACCCGCTGAGGTTCCGGCTTGCACTCTTCTTGCCCTTGCGCCTCTCGGCGTCTTTATCTTCGCTGCTTGAGCTTGACTGCTCGTCGCTTGAGCTTGAGTCGACGTCGCTCGCACCGGCCACAATCGCTCTTGCCTTGTTCTTCTTGTAGCCGCTCTTGCTCGGTCACCGCTTGTCCTTGTCCTTGCTCTTGGACTTGTTGAAGTGCTTGCCCTTGGAGGAGTACTTGTCTTCACGCCTCGGGTGCGCCTTGTACTCGTTCACCTTGTACTTGTTCTCCTCCGCTTCTGGGCACTCGGCGATGAAGTGGCCACGCTTGCCACACTTGTAGCACGTCCCTGAGCTCCGCCTTGCATTCCTCTGACTCTCGTGTAGTCGTTCAAACCTTCTTGAGAGCAAGGCCAGCTCCTCCTCGCCCAACACATCAAACTCCTCATCTGGAATGGACATTAGAGAAGACAAGGAAAACTGTCGACAGGAAGGGTTAGATTTGCCCTTTGATCCGCCCACAAGAGCAAGACTATGGTCAGTCGAGCCCTCATGCTTGGATTGCAACTTCTCGTCAACCTCGGCCGACTTGAGCTTAGAAAAGAGGTCATCCAACTCAATAGTCAAATACCGCCGGACTCCTTGATGTCCTCAACCTTAGCACCCCAAACATTTGGGTCCAAGACATGCAAGAGCTTCAAAGCCTGATCATGCTCGGTGTAGGTAAAATCCTCAACATTAGCTTTCATGTTGTTCACGATGGCGGTGAACCTCTGAAACATCGCATCAATGTCCTCACCGGGAAGTGGAGTGAAATTCTCATATTGCATCCGGTAAGAGACAAAGAGGCAAGCCTTCACATGGTTATCACCACCGTGAGCAACCAACAACTTCTCCCAAATTTGCCAAGCAAGATTCAAATGGCGAACACGCTCAAACTCAGGATCACACAAGCTCTGAACCAAGTGATCAACGGCTTTTGCATTAGCCTCATACTTGGCCTTAGCACCGGCATCGGTCACCATAAGAGTATGGATGTTGACCGGAATAGCATAGGTCTTGTCAAGCACAATGAAATCCAACAACTTGCCACGAAGAAAGATCATCATACGAGCCGCCCACTTGTGGTAACCCTTGCCATCGAAGTGCGGCGGAGCACCCCGCTCAACGTACTCCACCTTAGGATTCGAGACTTGTCAAAGTCGCAAAGAATCCGGCACCAAGCTCTGATACCAATTGAAGGATCAGATGGCGACTAGAGAGGGGGGGAGTGAATAGGAGCCGGTAAAAATTCTTCCCAAAGAACCCGGCCTATACCCTAGTCAAACACCGGTCACACACGAGCGATGGATCGAATCACACACCAATCGTCAAGACCACGAGGTTATGGATCAACCTCTAGCCTTAGGAACGATTCCTTGAAGCACACGCGGAAGCACGAAAGAAGGAGGGGAGGAACCGAACCAAGAGGCAAAGCGCACAGGCTCTGGCGGACCGTCCGGCTAGGAGGGGCGGACCGTCCGCGCAGGCCTCGCGGACTGTCCAACCTGAAGCCGCGGACCGTCCGCGCCAACACCGCGGACCGTCCGGCCCTACGCCACGGACCGTCCGTTAAAGCACACAGAACCACCAAAAGCGACCCGAGAAAAACGGACGTCCGCCAAGGCCGGGCGGACCGTTCGCGTGGGTCGCGGACCGTCCGCTACTCAAGCCCGGACTGTCCGCAAACCAGCTGCAACAAAAACCAAAAACCGAAACGGACCGAAAGCAAAGACGCGCAAGAACACGACGAACACACGACGAACCCTAGCCGCGCGGACCGTCCGCCAGCACCTCGCGGACTGTCCGCCAGGTGCGGACAGAGTAGAAAACGCCCGACCCCGAAAGTCAACTCCTCCAAATCATCATCGGATTTCCCAAACGGTTGAAGTTATGGAGACAAGGGTTTGGGCACTTGATTAGAGTCACACAAGGATGCTATAGCCCAAAAATCTTGCCTCCTAACTCCCTAAATCACTAGGAATCGCGAATCCTTTGAGCACCACCGAAAGCTAGAGCACCGAACGAAAAATTACGAATCGAAGTGGTTTCCCAGCGTTCGAGGGCACAAGATCAATCACAAAGATGCACGAGACATCTATCCATGTTTCCCTCAAAGAAATCCGGGGAGAAACCCACTCAAATTCGCGGAAACACACCGGGAACAAAGGCACAAAAACAAGCACAAAAAGGCCACGAAAACACAACCCCGAATCTTCTATACAAACCAGGAAAGATTCACAAGGTCTAGCATGCCGCCCTAGCATCCATCCCTCTCAACAAATCTCTCATGAAGCTCTCATGCTAGCCTAGAGAAAATGGAAGGAAAATAGCTACGAAAATGAGAAATGGGAGGGGGGAAATGAAACCCTAAGTCCCGGAGAGGGAGAG
Source organism: Cenchrus americanus (assembly GCA_947561735.1). Lineage (NCBI taxonomy): Eukaryota > Viridiplantae > Streptophyta > Magnoliopsida > Poales > Poaceae > Cenchrus > Cenchrus americanus. The sequence continues at coordinate 204,760,520 of OX387240.1, forward strand.
CCATCCACACACACTCATGGCTTATATATCAGGTCCCGCCGGAGTGGTAAATGACTCGACTACCCCTAACTTAACTACTGGCGATACAACCCACGTAGGGGCATTTAGGTAATGTTTGTGGGTCTTGCCATCAGACGGCCACGCCTTTGCCGCACCCCGCGTCCTCCCGACGCAAGCCATGCGATCCCGCCGCGTGTCCTCCGCCTCAAAGCTTCCCGACACGCCCGGATCCCGTCTCCGTCGTGTTGGGCTCTCGGACTTGGTTTTGAGGCCCAAACCAAGAAACCGTCCGCCGGTGGTTTTGTGGGCAAACCACCAAACCCCGCATGCCCGGTCCGGCCTCCCGCCAAACCACTTGGCTTGACCACCACCGTGCACCGGCTCGATTGTCCATGACTTCGTCTTGCTCGTGTTGCCACCATGTGGCCCGCACCCAGTCCCGCTGTCCACCGGGTCCCTCGAACCGAGCCTACTTGTCTCTCCATCTCCCGGAGGCCCCTCAAGGCTGAAGACCTTTCGCGCCCGGTCTTCACCTGCAACAACACGAACTAGGCCGCAGCCTACACCTGCGCACTAAGCCAAGAGTCAGTCCAACACCCGTTGTCAATCACTCATCACTGAGGAGCGGTCATCCATCGACCACTGGGACGCTCCTGGTCCTCAGAGTGGACTCCTCCACGGGCGGCGCGACTTCTTCCGCCACCGCTGATGAGGGCTCATCCCCCTCCCAGGACAGATCCGTGGATTTCCTGCAGAAGCACACACAACTGGTCGTCAGTCAACATCGACTACTGCAACAAGTACTACTCGAAAGGACACGGTACTTACAAGGGGGCTCCTCCGACTACCCTGGGGTTGGTGGCACTTGGCTGCGGCTTGACGCGGAAGAACTTCCGGAAAAGCACCCAATGTGGCTTGATCCCGAGGAAGGCTTCGCAGAAGTGCACGAAGATCGCCGTGTGGAAGATGCCGTTGGGGTTCAGGTTCAGGTACTCGATCCCGTAGTACCCGAGCAGCCGCTTGAAGAAATCGCTGGCCGGGAGCGCAAGACCGCGCTCCACGGACCGCGCGAACATTGGGATCTCGTCTTCGGCCTTCTCCATCAGATATGGATCTCCAGCGGCAGATCTCCACATGTCGACTTCCTTCTCCCTGATGAACCCACTGTTCAGGAGGGTCAGCAGATCCTCCGTCTTTACTTTGGAGTTCTTCCACTCGCGGCTTGGATCAGCCCGCGGTGGAGACATGGGCGGCGCTGCTCCGGTGGCAGCCGCGGTGGCCTCTTCGCGGCCCCTCTTCTTCCCGGCGGCCTTGGACATCTTGGACGGTGACGGCTTCATCCTCCAAGTGCAGGGCGTCTTCACTCGCATTCGCTCGGGGGCTACCCTAAAGCTTTGGGTGGCGGCGCACTCGAATCTACTACGGCGGCAGCAAGCGCTGGGAGTGGATTTGCTTCAGATGCAAACGGAATGGCTGCAGCTCGAATGGGTGAAAAACCCTAAGGGTTTTGGCTTCTATTTATAAGCCAAACCGGCTCCGCAACGGGTGGCTGGATAAGTCCACGCGCGGCTGACTCAGTGGCTGCGCGTGACCCTTCGTATTCTACTAGTCGACGCGCCTCACCTCGGGGGCTCGGCTACTTCTACTCGACTACCTGGGAAGCGGCTAGTCTCAAGAGCATCTCAGGACACATTCTTCAAGATGACCCTTCAAATCGAGAGGAAGTACTCGACTCAAGGCTCGGGGGCTCCGTGCCACGTGTCCTTCGGTTTTTTCTCTCCGGATTTTTCGGGATTTTCATGCCAAGACTTCAGATGGACCCTCAGCCAGAGCTTGCGGCTCAACCTAAGGCTCGGGGGCTACTCCATATGGAGTGCGATTTTGCAATCGCACCTCCATATCAGCTCCGGCTTCAAGACAAGACAGGCACTTTTTGAAGACCTTCGAAGGCAGTTTTCGAGGACGCTTGGAACTACTCGAGAAGACTTCAAGATTGCTCAAACATCAGCTGGAGTACATTCCAGCCTCGGGATGCTTCGACTACTCTTGAGGACTTTTGACTTGTAGCACTCAGGGACGCTTGAGGACTACTCGTGAAGGCCGTCAAGACTACTTGAAGCTATCCTTTTCGACTACAAAGTACTCGGGGGCTTGTCGTATGGACCTCCCTGGGCCCACTACCTCGGTGGGTACCAGGACCGACTGCTCGGTGGGCCCTTGGGACTACCCGGCTTGCGCTACACGGCACCTGAAGGCATGGAGGACAAGGACTACACAGGAGTAGCACTCGGTTAGGGAGCTGTACATGTTCCGCACTGTATAGAGGACTCCTACACGTACTCGACTAGTACTCTCTCCCTACTCCGACTTGTAACCCTGCCTCCCGGACTATATAAGGTGAGGCAGGGACCGATCTCTAGCATCCAATCTCCTCTCATACAACATATGGCGCACTATTGCACCATCTTGTAATCGTGCCCTATCAATCCAGAGCTACGCAGCATACAGGACGTAGGGTATTACGCACCTCGCGGCCCGAACCTGTCTAAATTGTGTGCCACGTGCCTCTTCCTTCGAGTTACCGATCTCGGCGAGTCACATTCATCTACTTCGGGTACTCCCCGTAGTAGGTTGCCGGTCTAAAACACCGACACCGCATGCCTTAGAATTCCTCGAAGTCGCTCCAGTACTCCTCCTCACCGATGTTCTCCTTTGAATAGTGGTAAGCAAGGGTTGAGCACACTTATGGTTGGAGCTCAGGAAGTGGGAGAAATAATGCAAGGCTACCAAGGATAGGCTATGGTTCACAGCGGTAAGCTTTTTATAAGTTGGTCAAGTTTTAATTAACAACACCTAGTTACTAAGTGTAAGTTGGTACCAACCCTCTTAACTTTAAAAAACATCTCAACCCAAAACCCATAAGACCCACGATTTACATCCATCTTTAAGTTTGATGATCATGTGGGGGTCCAAGCCGCTCTTGACCGTGAGCACGGCTGTTATAACAGTTTTACACTCTGCTGAGGTTGTACACTTTACCCACAATTCGTGTTCCCCATTTTTCCCGGGTTAGCTAGACCCTTAAACACTTCCAAGGTGTGTGCCTAGGGGTCCACTACGAAGCCTTTACAAAGGAAAAAAGAGAAACCAACAGCGTGCGACAGTTACAGCTCAGGGCGGACCATAACCCTCCCTAATGGTCAGCACCTTAGCAAAGGCTGCTACCCCAGAAGAACCGGGCTATACCCCTGCAACCCCGAGCCCCCTGTGCCCCTCTCAGAAAAAAGGCTATCAGCTAACCCACTCTCCTAATTAATTGGCTAAGCCAGAGCCATATGGTGGACTATGGTTGTACTGTTGTCTTGGGTGGTTCTCCATGTTCCATTTAACTCAAAGGTGATCTTTTCTTTAAACATTAACACATTTTATAAACAGAACTGAGTTGCATTTCATAACCAAAATATAACCATTCCCATGTTTGAGCAAACTAAGCAAATATCTTTGCAAGCATTTGATAAACAGGGTTGATCAAGGTAACAGGATAAAACATCTAGTCAAATCCTTAAAAAGGTGTTTGCCCATCATATAAATGCATTGCAATAGAAATAGTAAATATTGTTTAAGCATGCAGTGTTATAGGTTCAAAAGAGAAAATGCAAAGGGGAAAAGCCACTTGCCTTCCTCTACAACCTGGGTATACTCCTCTTCAAGGACAGACCCTTCCTGATCAGTTCCGACGGGGAGCTCAGACGAAATAGAACGCTAAAAACGGAGTTAAAACAAGAAAGTTATTCTTAAAAAATTTTAAAGTGACCTATCTGCAATAAAGCTAAATTTTACAGGACCTTTATAAACAAAAACCAGGGGCTAAAACATAATTTCATATAAAAACAGGAGGGCTAACTTGCTAAAACAAAAGAAAAGGACCACAGGTGAAATTATTCAGGGTAGACAGGGGCTACCTCGTAAAAATTCAGGACCTGGTTGCAAGACTCTTATAGGGTGGAAGGACCGGCATGCAGTTAAGAGATTGATCAGGGACTCTTTAAAGAAATCGGCTCAGCCGAGCCATGGATCTCAGATTCAACGGCTGCGGGGACCGTGGACTGCGCTGTGCACCCGATGCACGGGTCCACGGTGAACCCATCTAAAGGGGTACACCCTAAATAAATTCGAGCCACTCGTGCGAGATCCGACGGCTCTAGACGCGCGCGTGCGGGTTGCGGCGGCGAGCGCGCCAGAGAGAAAGACCGCGCGGCGGCGCGCGGCGGCGACTCGACGGCGTTGCCCCTAGACAGTGCTCCCGGCCACCAATTTGTCCACAGGCCGGTGCATTACATAGCAGGAACACATGCGCATGTGATAGGGGACTCAGGGAGAATGCTCGGGCTCCGATGACGGCCGGCGCCGGAAGGGGGCGGCGCGGCCGCTCCGGCGAGCTTGTGAGCGCGCCGTTGTGCACAAGGATAAGGGGAAATGAGCGGGGTTATTGCTCACCATGTCATACAAAACCAGAAGTGACAGCAGGAGTGGAAGGGGAAGTGGAGGAGCGGGCCCGCGTCGACGGCGATCTCGGCGCCGCTCTAGCGACCCTCGAACTGGCTCAGGGACGGCTCGGTGTCGTCAACCTGCAACACGACAAGCTCAGTGAGCTTCTAGCGAACCAAGAGAGAGAGAAAAAAGGGGCGAAGGGGTGTTATCTTTCACCGGCGGCGACGATGGCACGTCGGCGGCGGAAGAACAGAGGTGGCGGCGCTGCGGTTTCGAGCTCGGGAGGCTGAATGCATGTGCGTGGAGGGCAAAGGAAGGGAAGGGAGCTCGCAATTAAGTTTATATAGCGCCGGAAGGTTTTTAGAGGGAAGAAGGAGAACTCCAGCGGCGGCGCCTTGCCAATGATGGCCGCGGGCATCTCGGGGCAGAAATGGGGAAGGTAGAAGGGGAAACAGAGGGTAACTTGCAATGAATTATGGGCACGGTAATTACGGCTCTTGATTGCCGGTTGAAGAAGGAAGGGAGAGAAAGGGCAGAGGCGCGAGCGGAGGAAATGAAGGTGGCCCGCTGCGGCAGAGGAAAGGGAAGGGGCGAGCGAGAGGAAAGAGACGGCCTGACGGCCGGGTCCACTCGCCAGCGCGCGCGAGAGGAAGAGGCGGGGGTGCGCGCGGGCCGCGAGGCCGATGGGCCTATCGGACCGAAAGGTAAGGTTGTTTCTTTTTTTTCTTTTTTTCTTTTCCAAACCTTTTTCAATACAATTCTTTTTCAAATCAAATCCAAACCAAAATCCTTCAAACTTTTCACAAAATTTTATAAATCTTTTAGACTGCACGCAAGCAACCAAAAACTATGTAAAGCCAAATATTGATGCACAAACACTTGTTGTCTCTAAATTAATTAAATTAAAATAATTAGTTAAGAGCTCATTTTAATTTAGCATTTCATTATAAATACTTAAGACTATTTGTCATGTTGCTAAGTGTATTTATTGATGGAATTTTAGGGTGTCACAAATCCTACCCCCTTAAAGAGAATCTCGTCCCAGATTCAGAAGATTTAGAGAACAGCTGAGGAAAGTCTTCCTTAAGTTCATCCTCTCTTTCCCAAGTTGCTTCTTCCTCAGTATGGTGACTCCACTGTATTTTACACATCCTAATGATTTTGCTTCTAGTAACCCTTTCCGATGTATCCAAGATCCTAAAAGGATATTCCTTATAAGTCAAATCATTCCCCATTTTAATATCCTCCAATTGTATCGGTTCTATCTTAACTTCACTCGTACATTTCTTCAATTGCGATACATGGAACACATCATGAACACCTGACAACTGTGCTGGCAATTCCAACTGGTAAGCTACTTCTCCTTTTCGTTCCACTATCTTGAAAGGACCTATGAATCGAGATGATAACTTCCCTTTAACATTAAACCTCCGTAGACCACGAGTAGGTGATATTCTGAGGTATGCATAATCACCGACTTCCAAAACCACCTCTCTTCTTCGAGGATCAAGATAACTCTTCTGACATAACTGTGCCGCTTTGAGATTCTCTCTAATGATCTCAACTTGCCTCTCTGCTTCTCTTATGCTGTCTGGTCCAAAGAGTTGACTCTCTCCAGTCTGATTCAAAAACAATGGTGTTCTACACTTTCTTCCATACAAAGCCTCAAAAGGTGCCATCTTGATGCTAGACTGATAACTATTGTTATAAGCAAACTCTGCATATGGCAAACTCTTATCCCAACTGCCACTATTCTTCAACGCACAAGCTCTCATCATGTCCTCAAGAATCTGATTTGTTCTCTCTGTCTGCCCATCTATCTGAGGATGATATGCTGAACTGAAATTTAGCTTTTTATCCATTGACTCATGCAATTTCTACCAAAACCGTGAAGTAAACCAAGTGCCTCGATTTGACACTATCTTCTTTGGTACCCCGTGCAGACACACTATTCTTGAATTATATAGCTTTGCCAGTTTAACTCCGGTATAAGTCGTCTTCACTGGAATAAAGTGTGCTACCTTGGTTAACCTATCCACAATAACCCATATAGAATCATACCCATCACGAGTACGGGGTAATCCCACAATGAAATCCATACCAATCTCTTCCCATTTCCACTCAGTACCTGCAAGGGTTGAAGTAATCCTACTGGTCTTTGATACTCAGCTTTCACTCTCTGGCATACATCACACAAAGCTAAATGAGCTGCTACATCCTTTTTCATTCCATACCACCAATACCTCTGTTTCAAGTCCTGATACATCTTAGTACTTCCAGGATGGATAGAGTAAGCTGAATCGTGTGCTTCCTTCAAGATAGTTTCTCGCAACTCCTTAATCTTAGGTACACAGATTCTATTCTCTAACCACACAGTTCCTTGCTCATCCTCCCTGAAATCCGGAACTTTGCCCAACCTTATCAACTTCTTGTACTCTACAATCTTCTCATCAGTCAACTACCCTTTGCTAAGATCCTCCACAAGTGTCGACTCGATTTCCAATGTCAAAGTCTCACTCGAAGCAACTATTTCCAAGTTGAGCTGTGCCATCTCCCAACATAACTCCTGAGGTAACAAGTGTCCTATCAGCATGCTGGTCTGACCTTTCCGACTCGAAGTGTCTGCTACCACATTTGCTTTACCAGGATGATACTGAATATCCAAATCATAATCCTTGATTAACTCCAACCATCTTCTTTGCCTTAGATTAAAATCCTTCTGAGTAAAGATGTACTTCAGACTCTTGTGGTCGTTAAAAATCTGACACTTATTCCCAATCATGTAATGCCTCCAAATCTTCAATGCATGAACAACTACAACTAGCTCAAGATCATGAATAGGATAGTTCTGCTCATGTTTCCTCAACTGCCTTGAAGCAAAAGCTACTACCTTTCCTTCCTGCATCAACACACAACCCAAACCTTGTCGAGAAGCATCACAGCATACATCAAACCCTTTATGTATATCTGGCATGATCAACACAGGAGCTGTGGTTAACCTCTTCTTTAACTCTTCAAAACTAGCCTGGCACTTCTCATCCCACTTAAATTCTTTACCTTTCTCAAGTAGAGTGGTAAGAGGCTTCACAATCTTAGAAAATCCCTCGATGAATCTTCAATAGTATCCTGAAGTCCAAGGAAGCTTCTGATCTCCGGTACATTCTTAGGCGGACTCCAGTTCAATACGTCCCGAACCTTGCTTGGATCCACTGCAATCCCTCCATCTGTGATAATGTGTCCGATTCAACCAGAAAGCACACTTGCTAAACTTGGCATACAGCTGATGCTCCCGAAGCTTCTGCAACACAAGCCTCAAATGTTGTTCATGTTCTTCCTCATTCCGAGAGAATACCAGAATGTCATCAATGAATACCACAACAAACTTATCGAGATACTCCATGAATACCTTGTTCATTAAGTACATGAAGTACGCTGGAGCATTGGTCAAGCCAAAAGACATCATAGTGAACTGATACAGCCCATATCTAGATATAAATGTTGTCTTTGGTATATCCTCCACTCGGATTTTCAACTGATGGTAACCCGATCTAAGATCTATCTTGGAGAATACCTTAGCTCCTCTCATCTGATCAAACAAATCCTCAATCCGAGGTAAAGGGTATTTGTTCTTCATAGTAACCTCATTAAGATATCGATAGTCTATACATAACCTCCTAGATCCATCCTTCTTATCAACAAAGGGTGTGGGGGCTCCCCATGGTGATGAACTAGGACGGATAAAGCCTTTACTAAGTAGTTCCTCAATTTGTTTCTTTAATTCAGCTAAATCTTTAACATCCATTCTATAAGTTCTTTTAGATATGGGAGCAGTACCAGGTATAAGTTCAATACTAAATTCAATGTCATGGTCAGGTGGCATACCTGGCAAATCCTCTGAAAACACATCAGGGAATTCATTCACTACCCTTATATCTTCCAAAGCCTTGCCTTCTACTAAGTTCACAGTTTCACTGTTGGATCAGGGTGTACCCACATACTCTATTCTCTCTCCTTGTGGACTGGTTGACAACAATGACTTCTTCCGACACTAAATAACCCCGTCATGTTTTTGTAACCAATCCATCCCTAGGATGATATCTATCCCCCATGATTTTAGGACTACCAGATTAGCAAGAAAGTCTACTCCCATAATGTTAATCTTTACTTGGAGACATATGTAACCAGTTTTCATTTCTCCTACCGGGGAGCTAACTATCAGTGGATTCATCATCGAGCTCATAAATAAGTTATATTTTGTCACAAATTGATCAGTTATGAAAGAGTGTGATGCTCCCGAATCAAATAGTACTGTAGCGGGTACAGAGTTGACAGGAAACATACCCAATACCACGCCGGAGTCATTCTGGGCTTGCTCCACTGATAAATGATTAACCCAGCCTCGCACATAGTTCTACTGGCCTCTCTTGCTAGGAGTTTGTGGAGTACGAGCCTGTGAAGATGGCTGCCCTGACCTGTTACCACTGTCTCTTTGAGGAGTCTGCATCACTCTCTTGGGGCAGTTGTTAGCATAGTGCCCCAGCTCTCCACACTTGAAGCATCCACTGGGCTGAACAGGAGTAGTGTTTCTGACAAGCGCTCGGAGCCATTGTTGGGACAACAATGTTGAAGAGTAGGAGCTCTGGGTGTCTGTGGGTTGAAGCGCAGTGGCTGAAACGAACGCTACAGCTGCATGTTTTGTGGGTACCTCCCACTATGACCACCAGGACGGTACTGAGTCAGACTCTGCTGAGAACTGAAACGAGGACGGGTGTTGCTGCTGGACTGTCCATGCGACTGAAACTTGCATTTCTGTTCGCCCATTTCCTTTCTCTTGCTTTCCACTCTAATTGCCTTGTTTACCAGTGTCTGGAAGTCTAGAAAAATGTGGCTCTGCAGTTGATAATTAAGAGGGCCAATCAAACCATCTAGAAACCTTTCCTGTCTCTTAGGATCAGTGTTCACCTCATCCACTGCATCACGAGACAGATGAGTGAACTTGTCCAAGTACTCAGTCACAGACATGCTTCCCTGCCTCAGTGACAAGAATTCCCTCTGCTTAAGCTTGATCACCTCTGAAGGGATGTGATAGGTACAAAAATTGTCGCGGAACTCCTGCCAGGTGATATTCTGCCTGTTGGGATGTGCAGTTGAATATGCATCCCACCAATCTGCAGCTTGTCCCACAAGTCTGCCAGCAGCGTATAAGACCATCTCCCTGTCAGTACACTGAACGATCTCCAGCTTCTTGGCAATTGTCTTCAACCAATCATCTGCATCCAGTGGATCAGACGAGTGAGAGAAGGTAGGAGGATGGTGGCTCATGAATTCCTTGTGCCTGTCCCTGGGCGGCGGAGGAGCTGGCTGTGGTGGCTAGTTTTGCCGAGCCTGCATCTGTTGCACAGTGTTGGTGAGGTTCTAGATCAACTGCATCTGTGCTTCAAAGAACTGCTGCATAGCCGGATCCATTTCTTGATTAACCGGTGGGGGTGGTGCAGGATTTTGCTAGTTAGCAATATGAGCACGGATCACAGGCGGTACGTCTTGACCTCCTCCGGACCTAGTGTTTACCATCTGACCATTAGAGAAATATATTTCAGAAAGATGTACTTGAATCAATGCATAAGAAGATAACTCAAATTGAATAAGCAACATGTTTTCCAACTAGGACAGATTCTGTTGACCACAAAGAATCAAGTGTAACTCTCTGTATTATTATCCAAAAATCATGAATTTTTACCAGGATATGAAGGATAAAATTATGAAACCATCCCAACTGGAATCACCTGAATTGGATATATACAACTCGAGATAAAATTCAAACAGTGCAGCTGTATCAGCAGAAATTTACAGACTCCGATGTGCTCATTACTTTGTGCATAACTCCCAGAATATATACTGTATAACATTGAATTTTTGACAGAAAATCATCCTCAAAATGTGTGAACTAACCCAACTGGTTTCATGTCATTTGGAGCTCTGTAGCTCGAGATATAAACAAAACATCACTGATATGTCAAATGACTGCAAGAACAGATTTGATTCATTTCAATCTTGCATGAGAGATTAACTAAAAGACAACCAGATTTGGATCCCAAACTAACTTTATTTAACTTAACAATTTCTGATTGTATAGTGGCCATCACTCCACCATACAACTTACACACAAACAAAAATCCAACTCAAACATGTTTTCAAGCAACATTCATTTATTACAAGCATTACGTCCTCGTAGGAACGATCTATCGAAACTTTAAATGGTAAAGGCAGGCATCCTAAGATCCTAGCCAAGACGAGTCGTAGCTTCAGCGGTGCCGTAGCGGAGTCTTTTACGTGGAGGAGAAGCTGTAGTCTGGTACGACATTGCTTCTTGAGGAGGTCGCTGACCAGCCAGCTGTGCTTCTAAATGTGCAATTCTTGCTTGTGCAGCCTGCAACTCCTCATGGTACCTATCCATTTCAGTTGTTGCACCCTCAAGGTCGGTGTTCAAAGCAGTAGTCACTCAAGCCAAGACATCAATGCAAATCACCTCCAGCTAGAACCACGGTCTCCTTTGAGCCACTCACATGACGGGGAACATGGAGAAACTCAGACCCATGTAGACGCTCACGTTGTGCATTACAGAGTGACCAGAGTGCCCTTCTTGCTGCATCATTTACCGCAACATCATCAGGAGAGAAATGAGTTGTACTATGGTGTGACGAGTGATACCTCCATCCATTAGTGTCATTAAAGGGCGCCCGGATGTAGACTCGGTTGGTGTAGTAGTCCCTCATGCCTGGCTCAGTGAAGTGCTTTGTAACATAAAGCGGCCTCATGGTGTACCTCAAGTGCTGCAGTACCTCACGAAGAAGAGTACAGAACTAACCATTCTCCTCCTCAATGGAATGTTTGTGGTACTCAGCTCCATGATAGCGAGGATTTTCGTCCTCTTCCTCCTCAGGGTTTTCATCAGCGTTGTTGTCATCTCCTGAATCATCTGGATCACCACCCACAGCATTGGGTGCAGGATCAACAGGCGCAGGAGGTGCATCATCCTCTTCCACAGGTGCTGGTGGGATCACTAAATCACCATCAGCATCAGCTTCCAGAATAGTGCCATCATACAGTTGTGGCTGCTCCACTGGTTCTTCTTCCATCTCCACTTCTTCTATAGGTTCCGGCTGCACTTCCCCCGGATCCTCCTCAATTTCAGCCTCTGGCTGAATCTCCTCAGGTTCCTCCTCAACATCCTCCAAATGGTGACGAGGAACCAGCTGTCTAGTGGGAACATGGCCACTGGTGCTCTTGCGAGGAGTCAGGTAAGTTCTGGCCATCTGTCAAAGTAAAACTGAACTCAGAGTACAAAATAAATAAAAAGTGATAGAGTTTAAATGATAAACAAGATTAAATTAGATTTTTAAAGCGTAAATAAGATGATTTGAAGCATGACATGGGTTTCTAGAACATGAATCCTTAAGTTCGACCATTTCTAACTAAGGTCGCGACCTACAGTCATCACGGCTCAGGTACCACTTTGTCACACCTGATTTTGCAAGGAAAACCGAATGCATCTCTTATGTGCGCCAGGATCAAATTACACTCACATGATAGACAAAAGAGTGTAATACCATTGCAGTAATAAAAACGTACAAGAGTTAAACTGATACAATATTCTTTATTACACTCAGACGGGAGGACTCAAAGGTCCAAACACAAAGCGATAACTAAAAACGAGTAGCTCCTTCTTCAGCTTCCACAGGCATAATGACTGGGGGATCCGCATGCCTTAGAATTCCTTGAAGTCGCTCCAGTACTCCTCACCGATGTTCTCCTTTGAACAGTGGTAAGAAAGGGGTGAGCACACTTATGGTTGGAGCTCAACAAGTGGCGGAAACAATGCAAGGCTACCAAGAATAGGCTATGGTTCACAGCGGTAAGCTTTTTATAAGTTGGTCAAGTTTTAATTAACAGCGCCTAGTAACTAAGTGTAAGTTCATACCAACCCTCTTGACTTTAAAAGACATCTCAACTCAAAACCCATAAGACCCAAGATTTACATCCATCTTTAAGTCTGATTATCATGTGAGGGTCCAAGTCGCTCTTGACCGTGAGCATGGCTGTTATAACAGTTTTACACTCTGCAGAGGTTGTACACACTACCGGATTCAGGGCCTTCGCCGAGAGCAGGGTTCCTCTCGGTGAAGGCTTCACCGAGAGTGAACTCTCGATGAAGGCCTCTCGGTGCCTTGCTGCCGGTGAAGTCCTCTTCGACTAGAGCTGCCGGTCCTCCTCACGGTGGATTTTCGCGGAGAGGCAAATATGGCACTCGGTGAAGAAAATTTCATAAAAAAAAAGAAATTGTCAGGGCACTGCGGGCCCACCGACCGGCCCACAGTGCCCTTTGCCACCGCCGCCACCTTCACCACTGTGACACCCTAAAATTCCATCACTAAAAATTACCTAGCAACTGTTAATTAGCCTTAAGGATTTATATTGAATTTGTCATTTAAATTGAGCTCTAAAATATTAAACTTAATTTAATTAATATAGAGACAACAACTGGTTGTGCATCATTATTTGGCTTTGCATGGTTTTTGATTGCTTGTGTGGCTATTAAAAAGTTTATAAAATTTTGTGAAAAGTTTAAAAGAAATCTGGTTTGAATTTGAATTTAAAAGTATGTTTGAAAAGGGTTTGAAAAAAAGATAAAAAAGAGAAAAGCTTACCTCCCTTCCTTTCTGGCCCAGCGGCCCATCAGCCACTCCCCGCGCCAGCCCATGCCGCCTCCCTCTTCTTTTCTTTTCTTTCCTTTCGCTGACAGCTGGGTCCCACTGGTCAGCCTCCCCTTCTCCCCCTTCCTTTCTTCTTCCTCCCCTCTGCTCAGCCCGACCCGGCGCCGCCGCAATCCTCGCTGCACCCGGCCGCCCCCTCCACCTTCGCTTTCTCTCTGGGCAAGCCAATTAAGGCAATAACTCTCCCAATCAAATCCCCCTCCGTTACTTGCCGTTTTCCCTCTCTAATTGCTCAATTGTGCCGGATCGGCCGCCGGCCATCAATGGCAAGCGCCGCCGCCGCAGGATCCCTCTGCCTCCCCTCGCCTTCCTCTCCTTGTTGCCATTTAAGTTCAAGCTTGGGCTCACATACTCCACTTTGCACTCGAATCACACCAGCACACGCACTCGAGCAACAATTCTACCGGCGCCGCCGCCTCTGAATCACCTCGCCGCCGGACGCCGTCGGTGGAGTACTCCGTGGCCCTATCTTTTCTTTCTCCGACGCGGTCGTATCCCTCACGTGATGCTTGTTGCTCGGGGGAAATCGCCACCGGGATCGCGCAGCGTCTGGAGCTTGGGTCCCCGCCCGCCGGAGCGCCGCCCGAGCCGCCGCCGTCGTCGAACTCCATCACTGCCGCCTTCCCTTCACCCGTGAGCTCGCCCGGCGCTTCTTCACGTGGTGAGAAAAGTCTCCCCGCTCGTTTTTCACTTCCTTGCACGCTATAGCTGCTCCACGGGCTCGCCGGCGAGGCCGACCTGCCCTCTTCCGGTGCCGGCCGCCGTGGATGCCCGCGCTATCCCCCTGACCCCCTAGGCTCGCTCGCGTGCTTCCCAGCTTCGTGTAGAGCCCGCGCGCGCACGAATTGGCGTCTTGTGCAGCGAGATAGGGCCGTGCCGGTGAACCCTCCACCACGCCCCGCCGCACTCCGGCGTGCTCGCCGTCGCTCCTCGCTTGCATGCAACCTGGGCCGTGATATCTGCGATGGACGGACAAGATCGCGTACCCTTTCGCGTTAAGGGCCGGTCCACCGTAGACTCATGGACCGCGACCACGGCGCGTTCCACGGCGCACGCGCGCGCCGGCAGCCGTTGGATCCAAGATCCACGGTGCAGCTTTGATGATTTTGTTAAAGAGACCCTGGGTAATTTTGTTTTAGCATGCCGGTCCTCCCACCTAGAAAGATTCTTGCAGTTAGGTCCTGGATCTTGCAAACTAGCCCCTGTCTACCCTATATAATTCCATCAGAGGTCCTTTTCTTGAGTTTTAGCACTTTAACCCCTCTGTTTTTATATGAAATTATGTTTTAGCCCCTGGATTTATTTACAGAAGTTCTGTAAAATTTAGTTTTACTGCAGATAGGTCCCTGAATCTTGTTTTGAGCATATCTTTCTTGTTTTAACTCCAATTTTAGTGTTCTATATACCGAAATGATCGTCTCAACGCGTAGAATCATTTAAACAACAAGTTTTCTAGTTTTGCTACTGTTTGGTGTACTGTTTATTTATTGTTGGTTGTTTATGTTTGACACGTAGATATCGTGCCTGTTTCGTCTGAGCTCCCCATTGGAGGTGATCAGGAAGAGCCTGCTTTCGAAGAGGACTATACTCAGCTTGTAAAGGAAGGCATGTGGCTTTCCCCCTGCATTATCTCTTTTGAACCTATAACACTGCATGTTAAAACAAAGTTTACTATTCCTGTTGCAATGCATTAACATGATAGGCAAACACCTTTTTAAGGACTTGACTAGATGTTTTACCCTGTTACCTTGATCAACCATGTTATCAAATGCTTGGGTAGATTAATGCTTAGCTTGCTTTACATGGGAGTGGTTATGCTTTGTTTATGAAACACAACTCAGTTCTGTTTATGTAATGTGTACATGTTTAAGACAAGATAACTCGTAATTTAAATGGAACATGGAGAACTCACCTTGGAAGTGTTTAAGGGTCTAGCTAACCCGGGCAAAATGGGGAACACGAACTGTGGGTAAAGTGTACAACCTCTGCAGAGTGTAAAATTGATCGATCAGCTGTGCTCACGGTCAAGAGCGGCTTGGACCCTCACATGATAATCAAACTCAAAGATTAATGTAAATCGTGGGTCTTTGGGTTTTTCGAGGTTTCTTTTAAGTTAAGTGGGTTGGTATACACTTACACCTAGTAATTAGGTGCTGTTAAGTAAAATTTGATCAACTTATAAATTGCTTACCGCTGTGAACCATAGCCTATCCTTGATAGCCTTGCATTGTTTCCCCCACTTGCTGAGCACCAACCATAATTGTGCTCCCCCTTGCTTACCGTTGTTCAGAGGAGAACATTGGAGGTGAGGACGAGTACTGGAGCGACTATGAAGAGTTCTAAGGCATGCAGATCCCCCAGTCATTATCCCTGAGGAAGCTGAAGTTGAAGCTACTCGTCTTTTAGTTATCGTTTGTGTTTGGACCTTCGAGTCCACCCGTCTGAGTGTAATAAAGAATATTGTATCAGTTTAACTCTCATACGTTTTATCACTGCAATGGTATTACACTCGTTTCATCTATCATGTGTTTGTAAATTGATCCTGGCGCACACGTGAGATGCATTCGGTTTTCCTTGTAAAATCGGGTGTGACAAAGTGGTACCAGAGCCGTGATGACAGTAGGTCGCAGCCTTAGTTAGAAATGGACGAAATTAAGGATTCATGTTCCAGAAAACCTTATCATGCTTCAAATCATCTTATTTACGCATTAAAAATCTAATTTAATCTTGTTTATCATTTAAACTATGTCATTTTGATTTATTCTGTACTCTGAAATCTGTTTTGCTTTGACAGATGGCCAGAACCTACTTGACTCCCCGCAAGAGCACTGGTGGACGCGTTCCGACTGGACAACTGGCTCCTCGTCATCGTCTAGAGGATGTTGAGGAGCAACTAGAGGAGTTTCAACCACAGGCTGAAATGGAGGAAGATCCAGAGAAGTTCAGCCAGAGCCCGAATAAGAAGATCCAGAGGAGATTGAGATGGAGGAAGAGCCATTGGAGCAGTCGTAGCTGTACGATGGCACCGTGTTGGAGGTAGACACTGATGGGGACATTGTGATTCCTCCAGCACCTGTGGCAAATGATGAGGCACCTCCTGCGCATGTCGATCTTGCGCCTGATGCTGAGGGTGGTGACCCGGATGATTCTGGGGATGACAGTGGAAATGATGATGGTGATAACAATGTCGATGAAAACCCGGAGGAGGAAGAGGATGAGGATCCTCGCTATCATGGAGTAGTGTATCACAAACACTCCACTGAAGATGAGAACAGGCAGTTTTGTATTCACCTGCGGGAAGTTCTACAGCACCTGGGATACACCATGAAGCCTCTCTATTTCACGAAACATTTCAGTGAACCAGGGATGAGGGATTACTACACCAGCAGGGTCTACATACAGATGCCTTTGAATGATGCAGATGGCTAGAGGTACCGCTCATCTCATCACAGCACAGCTCATTTTTCTTTAGATGATGCTGCAGTGAACGATGCGGCAAGGAGGGCACTCTGGTCACTCTGCAATGCAAAGCGGGCACGTCTGTTTGACTCGGAGTATCGTCATGTTCCCCGTCGTGCGAGTGGCACAGAGGAGACTATAGTGCCAGCTGGAGGTGATGATCGCATTGATATCCTGGCTCGTGTGACTGCTGCTTTGAACACTGACTTGGAGGGAGCAACAACTGAGATGGATAGGTACCACGAAGAGTTGCAGGCTGCCCAGGCAAAGATTGCACGTTTGGAAGCACAGCTGGCTCGTCAGCGACTCCTCAAGAAGTGGTGCCATATCATACCACAGCCTCCCCTCCGCGCAAGAGACTCCGCTACGGCACTTATGAAGCAATGACTCGCCTTGGCTAGGATCATAGGATGCTTGCCTTTACCATTTACCGTTCCGTTAGACCGTTCCTGCGAGGACGTAATGCTTGTAATAATGAATGTTGGTTGCAAACATGTTTGAGTTGGATCTTTATTTGAATGAAAGTTGTATGGTAGAGTGATGACCACTATACAATCAGAAATTTGTTAAGTTAATTACAAGTTAGTTCGGGTTTCTATTTCGGTTGTCTTTGATTAATCTCATATGCAAGTTTGAAGTGAATCAAATCTGTTCTCGCAGTCATTTGGCATACCAGTGATGTTTTGTTTATATCTCTAGCTACAGAACTCCAAATGACATGAAACCTGTTGGGTTAGTTCAAAAATTTAGGGGATGACTTTTTGTAAAAAATTCAATGATATACAGTATATATTCTGGAAGTTATGCACAAAGTAATGAACATGTCAGAGTCTGTAAATTTCTGCTGATACAGTTGCACTGTTTGAACTTTATCTCGAGTTGTAGATGTCCAATTGAGGTGATTCCAGTTGGGATAGTTTCATAATTTTATCCTCCACAATCTGGTAATAATTCGTCATCTTTGGATAACTACACAGAAAGTGACACATAATTCTTTGAGGTCAACAGAATCTGTCCTAGTTGGAGAACATGTTGCTTATTCATTTTAAGTTATCTTCTTATGCATTGATTCAAGTACATCTATCTGAAATATAATTTTTCTAACGTTCAGATGGTAAACACCAGGTCCGGAGGAGGTCAATACGTACCGCCTGTGATTCGTGCTCATATTGCAAATCAGCAGAATCCTGCACCACCCCCACCGGTTAATCAAGCAATGGATCCGGCTATGCAGCAGTTCCTTGCGGCACAGATGCAGTTGATCCAAAACCTCACCAATACTGTGCAACAGATGCAAGCTCAGCAGAACCAGCCGCCACAGCCAATTTCTCCGCCACCTCCGCCACCCAGGGATAGACACAAGGAATTCATGAGCCACCATCCTCCTACATTTTCTCACCCGTCTGATCCACTGGATGCAGATGACTGGTTGAAAACAATTACTAAGAAGCTAGAGATTATGCAATGTACTGACAGGGAAATGGTCTTGTATGCTGCTGGCAGACTTGTGGGAAAAGCTGCAGATTTGTGGGATGCATATTCAACTGCTCATCCCAACAGGCAGAATATCACATGGCAGGAGTTTCGTGACAACTTCCGTACTTATCACATCCCGTCAGGGGTAATCAAGTTTAAGCAGTGGGAATTCTTTTCACTGAGGCAGGGCAACATGTCTGTGACTGAGTATTTGGACAAGTTCACTCATCTGTCTCGTTATGCACCGGATGAGGTGAACACTGATCCTATAAGGCAAGAAAGGTTTCTGGATGAATTGATTGGGCCTCTTAACTATCAACTGCAAAGCCACATCTTTCCAGACTTCCAGACACTTGTGAACAAGGCAATTGGACTGGAGAGCAAGAGAAAGGAAATGGGTGAACAGAAACGCAAGTTTCAGTCGCATGGACAATCTAGCAGCAACAACCGTCCTCGTTTCAATTCTTAGCAGAGTCTGACTCAATATCGTCCTGGTGGTCATGGTGGGAGATACCCACAGAACATGCAGCTGCAGCGTTCGTTTTAGCCACAGCGCTTCAACCCACAGACACCCAGAGCTCCTACTCCTCAGCTGAGTCATCCCAACAATGGCTCTGGAGCGCCTGTCAGAAACACCAATTCTGTTCAGCCTGGTGGATGCTTCAAGTGTGGTGAGCTCGGGCATTATGCTAACAATTGTCCCAAGAGAGTGATACAAACTCCTTAGAGAGACAGTGGTAACAGGACTGGGCAGTCATCTTCACAGGCTCGTACTCCACAGACTCCTAGCAAGAGAGGCCAGCAGAATCATGTGCGTGGTCGGGTTAATCATGTATCAGTGGAGCAAGCTCAGAATGACGTCGGCGTGGTATTGGGTACGTTTTTCGTCAACTTTGTATCCGCTACAGTATTATTTGATTCAGGAGCATCACATTCATTCATAACCGATCAATTTGTGACAAAATATAACTTATCTATGAGCTCAATGAAGAACCCACTGATAGTTAGCTCCCCGGGAGGAGAAATGAAAACTGGTCATATATGCCCACAAGTAAAGATTAATATCATTGGTGTAGACTTTCTTGCTAATCTGGTAGTTCTAAAATCATGGAGAATAGATGTCATTCTTGGGATGGATTGGTTACAAAAGCATGATGGAGTTCTCCAGTGTCGAAAGAAGTCATTGTTGTCAACAGTCTACAAGGAGAGAGAATAGAGTATGTGGTTACACCCTCATCCAACAGTGAAACTGTGAACTCAGTAGAAGGCAAGGCTTTGGAAGATATAAGGGTAGTGAATGAATTCCCTGATGTGTTTCCAGAGGATTTGCCAGGTATGCCACCTGACCGTGACATTGAATTTAGTATTGAACTTATAACTGGTACTGCTCCCATATCTAAAAGACACTATAGAATGGATGTTAAAGATTTAGCTGAATTAAAGAAAAAAATTGAAGAACTACTTAGTAAAGGGTTTATCTGTCCTAGTTCATCACCATGGGGAGCCCCCACACTCTTCGTTGATAAGAAGGATGGATCTAGGAGGTTGTGTATAGACTATAGATCACTTAATGAGGTCACTATCAAGAACAAATACCCTTTACCTCGGATTGAGGATTTGTTTGATCAAATGATAGGAGCTAAGGTATTCTCCAAGATATATCTTAGATCGGGTTATCACCAGTTAAAAATTCGAGTGGAGGATATACCAAAGACAGCATTTACATCTAGATATGGGCTGTATGAGTTCACTTTGATGTCTTTTGCCCTGACCAATGCTCCAGCGTACTTCATGTATTTGATGAACAAGGTATTCATGGAGTATCTCGATAAGTTTGTTGTGGTATTCATTGATGACATATTGGTATTCTCTCGGAGTGAGGAAGAACATGAAGAACATCTGAGGCTTGTATTGTAGAAGCTTCGGGAACATCAGTTGTATGCCAAGTTTAGCAAGTGTGCTTTCTGGTTGAAGGAGGTCTCTTTTCTCGGGCACATTATCACAGATGGAGGGATTGCAGTGGATCCAATTAAGGTTCGGGATGTATTGAACTGTAGTCCGCCTAAGAATGTACCGGAGATCAGAAGCTTCCTTGGACTTGCGGGATATTATCGAAGATTCATCGAGGGATTTTCTAAAATTGTGAAGCCACTTACCACTGTGCTAGAGAAAGGTAAAGAGTTTAAGTGGGATGAGAAGTGTCAGGCTAGTTTTGAAGAATTGAAGAAGAGATTGACCACAGCTCCTGTGTTGATCATGCCAGATATACACAAAGGGTTCGATGTGTATTGCGATGCTTCTCGGCAAGGATTGGGTTGTGTGTTGATGCAAGAAGGAAAGGTAGTAGCTTATGCTTCAAGACAGTTGAGGAACCATGAGCAGAACTATCCTACTCATGATCTTGAGTTAGCCGCAGTTGTTCACTCATTAAAGATTTGGAGATACTACATGATTGGGAATAAGTGTCAGATTTCACTAACCACAAGAGTCTGAAGTACATCTTTAATCAGAAGGATTTGAATCTGAGGCAAAGAAGGTGGTTGGAGTTAATCAAAGATTATGATTTGGACATTCAGTATCATCCAGCAAAGGCAAATGAGGTAGCGGATGCTTTGAGTCGGAAGGGTCAGACCAACATGCTGACAGGACACTTGCTACCTCAAGAGTTATGTTGGGAGATGGCACAGCTCAACTTGGGAATAATCGCCACGAGTGAGACCTTGACTTTGGAAATTGAATCGACACTTGAGCAGGATATTAGGAAAGGGCAGTTGGCTGATGAGAAGATTGCAGAGTATAAGAAGCTGATAAAGTTGGGCAAAGTTCCGGATTTCAAGGAGGATGAGCAAGGAACCGTGTGGTTCAAGAACAGAATCTGTGTACCTGAGATTAAGGAGTTACGAGACACTATCTTGAAGGAAGCACACGATTCAGCTTACTCTATTCATCCTGGAAGTACTAAGTTGTATCAGGACTTCAAACAGAGATATTGGTGGTATGGAATGAAGAAGGATGTAGCAGCTCATGTAGCTTTATGTGATGTGTGTCAAAGAGTGAAGGCTGAGTACCAAAAACCAGCAAGATTGCTTCAACCTCTAAAGGTATGAATGGAAATGGGAAGAAATTGGTATGGACTTCATAGTGGGCTTACCTCGTACTCGTGATGGGTATGACTATATGGGTTATTGTGGATAGATTAACTAAGGTAGCACACTTTATTCCAGTGAAGACGACTTATACATGAGTTAAGCTAGCTGAGATGTATAATTCAAGGATAGTGTGTTTGCATGGGGTACCGAAGAAGATAGTGTCAGATCGAGGCACACAGGTTACTTCACAGTTTTGGCAGAAGTTGCATGAGACGATGGATACAAAGTTAAATTTCAGTTCAGCATACCATCCTCAGACAGATGGACAAACAGAGAGAACAAATCAGATTCTTGAGGATATGTTGAGGGCTTGTGCGTTGAAGAACAGTGGCAGTTGGGACAAGAGTTTGTCATATGCAGAGTTTGCTTATAATAATAGTTATCAGTCTAGCATTAAAATGGCACCTTTTGAGGCTCTGTATGGAAGGAAGTGTAGAACACCGTTATTCTGGAACCAGACTGGTGAGAGTCAACTCTTTGGACCAGACAGCATTCGGGAAGCAGAAAAGCAAGTTGAGATCATTAGGGAGAATCTCAAAGCGGCACAGTCACGTCAGAAGAGTTATGTTGATCCTCGGAGAAGAGAGGTGGTTTTGGAAGTCGGTGATTATGCATACCTCAGAGTGTCGCCTATTCGTGGTCTATGGAGGTTTTTTGTCAGAGGGAAGTTATCACCTTGATTCATCGGACCTTTCAAGATAGTGGAATGGAAAGGAGAGGTAGCTTATCAGTTGGAGTTGCCTGCACAACTGTCAGGAGTTCATGATGTGTTTCATGTATCACAATTTAAAAAATGTACAAGTGAAGTTAAGATATAGCCGGTGCAATTAGAGGATATTCAAATGGAGAATGACTTGACATACAAGGAATATCCTGTAAAGATCTTGGATACATCAGAAAGGGTTACCAGAAATAAAATCATCGGGATGTGTAAAGTACAGTGGAGTCACCATACTGAGGAAGAAGCAACTTGGGAAAGAGAGGATGAACTTAAGGAAGACTTTCCTCAGTTGTTCTCTAAATCTTCTGAATCTCGGGACGAGATTCTCTTTAAGGGGGTAGGATTTGTGACACCCTAAAATTCCATCACTAAAAATTACCTAGCAACTGTTAATTAGCCTTAAGGATTTAAATTGAATTTGTCATTTAAATTGAGCTCTAAAATATTAAACTTAATTTAATTAATATAGAGACAACAAGTGGTTGTGCATCATTATTTGGCTTTGCATGGTTTTTGATTGCTTGTGTGGATTTTAAAAAGATTATAAAATTTTGTGAAAGGTTTAAAAGAAATTTGGTTTGAATTTGAATTTAAAAGGATGTTTGAGAAGGGTTTGAAAAAAAAGATAAAAAAAAGAGAAAAGCTTACCTCCCTTTCTGGCCCAGTGGCCCATCAGCCACACCCCGCGCCAGCCCATGCCGCCTCCCTCTTCTTTTTCTTTTCTTTCCTTTCGCTGACAGCTGGGTCCCACTGGTCAGCCTCCCCTTCTCCCCCTTCCTTTCTTCTCCCTCCCCTCTGCTCAGCCCGACCCGGCGCTGCCGCAATCCTTGCCGCACCCGGCCGCCCCCTCCACCCTCCACCTTCCCTTTCTCTCTCGGCAAGCCAATTAAGGCAATGACTCCCCCAATCAAATCCCCATCCATTACTTGCCGTTTTCCCTCTCCAATTGCTCAATTGTGCCGGATCGGCCGCCGGCCATCAATGGCAAGCGTCGCCGCCGCGGGATCCCTCCGCCTCCCCTCGACTTCCTCTCCTTGGTTCTATTTAAGTTCAAGCTCGGGCTCACGCACTCCCCTTTGCACTCGAATCACACCAGCACATGCACTCGAGCACCAATTCCACCGGCGCCGCCGCCTCTGCATCACCTCGCCGCCGGACGCCGTCGGTGGAGTACTCCGTGGCCCTACCTTTTCTTTCTCCGACACGATCGTATCCCTCACGTGATGCTTGTTGCTCAGGGGAAATCGCCACCGGGATCGCGCAGCGTCTGGAGCTTGGGTCCCCGCCCGCCGGAGCGCCGCCCAAGCCGCCGCCGTCGTCGAACTCCATCACTGCCGTCTTCCCTTCGCCCGTGAGCTCGCCCGGCGCTTCCTCACATGGTGAGCAAAGTCTCCCCGCTCGTTTTTCACTTCCTTGCACGCTATAGCCACTCCACGGGCTCGCCGGTGAGGCCGACCCGCCCTCTTCCGGCGCCGGCCGCCGTGGATGCCTGCGCTATCCCCCTGACCCCCTAGGCTCGCTCGCGTGCTTCCCAGCTTCGTGTAGAGCCCGCGCGCGCACGAATTCCCGTCCTGTGCAGCGATATAGGGCCACGCCGACGAACCCTCCGCCGCGCGCCGCCGCACTCCGGCGTGCTCGCCGCCGCTCCTCGCTTGCATGCAACCTGGGCCGTGAGATATGCGATGGACGGAAGAGATTGCGTACCCTTTCGCGTTAAGGGGGTGGTCCATCGTAGACTCATGGACCGCGACCACGGCGCGGTCCACGGCGCACGCGCGCACCGGCAGCCATTGGATCCATGATCCACGGTGCGGCTTTGATGAATTTGTTAAAGAGACCCTGGGTAAATTTGTTTTAGCATGCCGGTCCTCCCACCTAGAAAGATTCTTGCAGTTAGGTCCTGGATCTTGCAAACTTGGCCCTGTCTACCCTGTATAATTCCACCAGAGGTCCTTTTCTTGAGTTGTAGCACTTTAACCCCTCTGTTTTTATATGAAATTATGTTTTAGCCCCTGGATTTATTTACAAAAGTTCTGTAAAATTTAGTTTTACTGCATATAGGTCCCTGAATCTTGTTTTGAGCATATCTTTCTCGTTTTAACTCCGATTTTAGCGTTCTATATACCGAAATGATCGTCTCAACGAGTAGAATCATTTAAAAAGCAAGTTTTCTAGTTTTGCTACTGTTTGGTGTACTGTTTATTTATTGTTGGTTGTTTATGTTTGACACGTAGATATCGTGCTTGTTTCGTTTGAGCTTCCCATTGGAGGTGATCAGGAAGAGCATGCTTTCGAACAGGACTATACCCAGCTTGTAGAGGAAGGCATGTGGCTTTCCCCCTGCATTATCTCTTTTGAACCTATAACACTGCATGTTAAAACAAAGTTTACTATTCCTGTTGCAATGCATTAACATGATAGGCAAACACCTTTTTAAGGACTTGACTAGATGTTTTACCCTGTTACCTTGATCAACCATGTTATCAAATGCTTGGGTAGATTAATTCTTAGCTTTCTTTACATGGGAGTTGTTATGCTTTGTTTATGAAACACAACTCAGTTCTGTTTATGTAATGTGTACATGTTTAAGACAAGATAACTCGTAATTTAAATGGAACATGGAGAACCACCCAAGACAACTGTACAACCATAGTCCACATGGCTCTGGCTTAGCCAAGTAATTAGGAGAGTGGGTTAGCTGATAGCCTCTTTCCGAGAGGGGCACAGGGGGCTCGGGGTTGCAGGGTATAGCCCGGTTCTTTTGGGGTAGCAGCCTTGGCTAAGGTGCTGACCATCAGGGAGGGTTATGGTCCGCCCTGAGCTATAATTGTGGTGGGTTGTTGGTTTGTCTTCTTTCATTTGTAAAGGCTTCGTAGTGGACCCCTAGCCACTCACCTTGGAAGTGTTTAAGGGTCTAGCTAACCCGGGCAAAATGGGGAACACGAAATGTGGGTAAAGTGTACAACCTCTGCAGAGTGTAAAACTGATCGATCAGCTATGCTCACGGTCAAGAGCGGCTTGGACCCTCACATGATAATCAAACTCAAAGATTAATGTAAATTGTGGGTCTTTGGGTTTTTGGAGGTTTCTTCTAAGTTAAGTGCGTTGGTATACACTTACACCTAGTAATTAGGTGCTGTTAAGTAAAATTTGATCAACTTATAAAATGCTTACCGCTGTGAACCATAGCCTATCCTTGATAGCCTTGCATTGTTTCCCCCACTTGCTGAGCACCAACCATAAGTGTGCTCACCCTTGCTTACCGTTGTTCAGAGGAGAACATTGGAGGTGAGGACGAGTACTGGAGCGACTACGAAGAGTTCTAAGGCATGCAGATGCCCTAGTCATCATGCCTGAGGAAGCTGAAGTTGAAGCTACTCGTCTTCTAGTTATCGTTTTTGTTTGGACCTTCGAGTCCTCCCGTCTGAATGTAATAAAGAATATTGTATCGGGTTAACTCTCGTACATTTTATCGCTGCAATGGTATTACACTCTTTTTGTCTATCATGTGTGTGTAAATTGATCCTGACGCACACGTGAGATGCATTCGGTTTTCCTTGTAAAATCTGGTGTGACAACCACCGGCGGCCGCCGCCTTCACCATAGCCCGCCACCACCCGCCACCGGCGCCACCTCCCTGGCTCCCACCGACGCCACTGCCACCACGACGGCCACCCACTACCGCCGCTGCCACCACCCGCCACTGCCGCCACCACATGCAACAACCGCCTCCACCACGCCACCACCACCAGAGCCGCCGTCCGCCACCACTCCGCCGTCCACCACCTGTTGAAGAAACAGAGAGGAAGGGGGAAGAAGTCACGCTCGCCGGAGGGAGGAGAAGGTGCGACCGCCGGATCCACTGCCGGGCGAAGTGGAGGTCGTGCATGCCGCGGATCTCCCTGCCGTCGAGGCCGCGCCCGCCGGATCCTCCATCGTGGCCACGCCTACCGGATCCGCCGCCGAGCGCTCGCCGAATCCCCGCTGTTAGCCGCGCCCGCCGTAGCTTGTGCTGCCTTCACACCTCGCCCCTCCGCCGCTCCTCTCTGCGAGGCCGAAAGGTAGCGAGCGGAGTGGGGAGATGAGGGGCAGCGAGCGGAGGGGCGGCATTGTGGGTGGCGGCGGCGTGGAAGGGAGGGCCATCGGGGTTGGGGGTGGGTGGCGGCGTGGGAGGGGGGAGCGGGGTGCCAAGGGAGGGGAGGCCATTTATATAGGTAGGGTTCGGTGGGGGTGTGGGGTAGTGGGCCGCGGTAGATGGGCTGGGTGGTCCGGTTGTGGAGTGGAAATGGTGGACTGGGGAGAGGGAGTGGGAGAGGTGGGCCGACGGGCGAGCGGGACTGGTGGGCTTCGCCGAGAGCCCACAAGTTGGCTCTCGGCGAAGCCAATTTTAATCAAAAAATAATAGAAATAGCAAATAAATCTGAAAATTTTCCAACAGTTAACATGCACTAGATGTGGTCTGTATTGCTTATAAAAAAGTTGTTGTGGTCAAACTCAAACTTAAATTTCTCTAATGTACCATTCCTAGTGACATTAGTTCAATTTCTCTGAAACTTCTCGTGAGATGTTCCGGTTTCTAAACAGCGTACGTGTCAAAGTGACCAAAATGTTACCAACTATTTACCACAACATCGACATATGATATAACGAGCGCTTGGCAAAATTCGAGATTTTCAAACTTCATTTGAATTTTATATAATTTTAAAACCTTTATACGACACGATCTTCATCATGATCAGAGAACAAAATGTTTGAAATTTAGTTTCATTTCGTCTACATGGTCTTAGAGATGTCTCATTAACATGAATATCATGTCTCCAACAACTTTACTGTATGATTTCATGCACTTGAGTTCATATCGGATGTCTTCGAAAAAATTACCTAGAATGAAGCCAAATTTTTAAATATAGCAAACAGAGATAAAATTATGCCAAATTTGAACATATCCTTTGTATAAGTGCATGTTGAGGATAGAAAATTTTGGGAAGTGAAAAAATGATTTTTTAAAAAATTTCTTCGCGGATAGTTATTTTTTTTTGCTCTCGGCGAAGAATTTTTATCCGAGAGTTAATTTTTGGCTTTCGACGAAGAATTCTTAACCGAGAGTTTTTATCTTCACCGAGAAATTTTTTCTTTACTCTCGGCGAAGAGTTCTTCAACGAGAGCCCAAGGTTTGGCTCTCACCAAAGAGTTCTACTCTCGGCGAAGGCTCTGTTTCCCGTAGTGACACTTTACCCACAGTTTGTGTTCCCCATTATGCCCGGGTTAGCTAGACCCTTAAACACTTCCAAGGTGAGTGGCTAGGAGTCCACTACGAAGCCTTTACAAAGGAAAGAAGAGAAACCAACAGCCCGCGATAGTTACAGCTGAGGGCGGACCATAACCCTCCCTAATGGTCAGCACCTTAGCAAAGGCTGCTACCCCAGAAGAACCGGGCTATACCCCTGCAACCCCGAGCCCCCTTTGCCCCTCTCGGAAAAAAGGCTATCAGCTAACCCACTCTCCTAGTTAATTGGCTAAGCCAGAGCCATGTGGACTGTGGTTGTACTGTTGTCTTGGGTGGTTCTCCATGTTCCATTTAACTCAAAGGTGATCTTTTCTTTAAACATTAACACATTTTATAAACGGAACTGAGTTGCATTTCATAACCAAAACATAACCATGCCCATGTTTGAGCAAACTAAGCAAATATCTACCCAAGCATTGGATAAACAGGGTTGATCAAGGTAACAAGATAAAACATCTAGTCAAGTCCTTAAAAAGGTGTTTGCCCATCATATAAATGGATTGCAACAGAAATAGTAAATATTGTTTAAGCATGCAGCGTTATAGGTTCAAAAGAGAAAATGCAGAGGGGCAAAGCCACTTGCCTTACTCTGCAAGCTGGGTATACTCCTCTTCAAGGACAGACCCTTCTTGATCAGTTCCGACGGGGAGCTCAGACGAAATAGGCATGATATCTACGCACAAGCATATACAACAAACAATAAATAAACAGTACACCAACAGTAGCAAAAGTTAAAAACTCGCTGTCTAAATGATTCTACTCGCTAGGACAATCATTTCGGTATATAGAACGCTAAAAACGTAGTTAAAACAAGAAAGTTATGCTTAAAACAAGTTACAGGGACCTATCTGCAATAAAACTAAATTTTACAAGACCTTTATAAACAAAACCAAGGGCTAGAACATAATTTCATATAAAAACAGGAGGGCTAACTTTCTAAAACAAAAGAAAAGGACCTCAGGTGCAATTATTCAGGGTAGACAGGGGCTAGCTCGTAAAAATTTTGGACCTGGTTGCAAGACTCTTATAGGGTGGAAGGACCAGCATGCAATTAAGAGATTGATCAGGGACACTTTAAAGAAATCGGCACAGCCGAGCCATGGATCTCAGATCCAACGGCTGAGGGGGCCGTGGACCGCACCGTGCACCCGGTGCACGGGTCCACGGTGAACCCATCCGAAGGGGTACGCCCTAAATAAATCCAAGCCACTCGTGCGAGATCCAATGGCTCTAGACGCGTGCGTGCGGGGTGCAGCGGCGAGCGCGCCGGAGAGAAAGACCACACGGCGGCGACTCGCCGGCGTTGCCCCTGGATAGTGCTCCCGGCTACCAATTCGTCCGCGGGCCGGTGCATTACGTAGCAGGAACACATGCGCACGTGATAGGGGACTCAGGGGGAATGCTCAGGCTCTGATGATGGCCGGCGCCGGAAGGGGGCGGCGCGGCCGCTTCGGCGAGCTTGTGAGCGCGCCGTTATGCACAAGGAGAAGGGGAAATGAGCGGGGTTATTGCTCACCGTGTCGTACAGAACTGGAAGCGACAGCAGGAGTGGAAGGGGAAGCGGAGGAGCGGGCCCACGTCGACGGCGATCCCGGCGGCGCTCCGGCGACCCTCGAACTGGCACAGCGATGGCTCGGTGTCGTCAACCTGCAGCAAGACAAGCTCGGTGAGCTTCTGGCAAACCAAGAGAGGGAGAAAAGGGGCGGAGGGGTGTTATCTTTCACCGGCGGCGACGATGGCACGACGGCAGCGGAAGAACAGAGGTGGCGGCGCTGCGGTTTCGAGCTCGGGAGGCTAAATGCGTGTGCGTGGAAGGCAAAGGAAGGGAAGGGAGCTTGCAATTAAGTTTATATAGTGCTGGAAGGATTTTAGGGGGAAGAAGGAGAGCTCCGGCGGCGGCGCCTTGCCAATGATGGTCGCGGGCATCTCCGGGCAGAAATGGGGAAGGTAGAAAGGGAAATGGAGGGTAACTTCCAGTGAATTATGGGCGCGGAAATTACGACTCTTTATTGCCGGTTGAAGAATGAAGGGAGAGGAAGGGAAGAGGCACGGGCGGAGGAAACGGTGGTGGCCTGCTGCGGCAGAGGAAATGGAAGGGCGAGCGAGAGGAAGGAGACGGCCTGACGGTTGGGTCCCACTCGCCAGCGAGCGCGAGAGGAAGAGGCGGGGGCGCGCGGGCCGCGAGGCCGATGGGCCTATCGGGCCGAAAGGTATGGTTGTTTCTTTTTTTTCTTATTTTTTCTTTTCCTGACCTTTTTCAATACAATTCTATTTTCAAATCAAATTCAAACCAAAATCCTTCAAACTTTTCACAAAATTTTATAAATCTTTTAGACTTCACACAAGCAATCAAAAACTATGCACAAACACTTGTTGTCTCTAAATTAATTAAATTAAATTAATTAGTTAAGAGCTCATTTTAATTTAGCATTTCATTATAAATCTTTAAGACTATTTGACATGTTGCTAAGTGTATTTTAGTGATGGAATTTTAGGGTGTCACACCGGGGAATGGTGATTCGCCCCGACGCAATTTTGGCGAGTTCGTCCGCCTCCTCGTTGTACCTGCGGAGGACATGATTGAGCTCGAAGCTGTAGAACTTGTCCTCGATGAGGACCATGTGTGGTTCGAGGACCGGTGGATGGTCGCTTCCTTGTGTGATGAGTGATTGACACCGTTGTGTGGACTGATTCTTGGCTAAGTATTGCAGGTGCAGGTTGCGGCTTGACTCGTGTTGGTGCAGGTGAAGAACAAGCGCAAAAGGTCGTTGCCGGTGAGGCCTCCAGGTGTGGAGAAGACCAGTAGGCTTCGTTCGAGGGACCCGGTGGCCAGTGGGGTCAAGTGCGAGCCGCATGGTGGCATGAACAACAAGATGAAGTCGTGGACGGTTTCTTGGTAGAGCCTCAAAACCAAGGTCGAGCCGGGACTACGTGGGAGCCGAGTCATGAGTGGAGATTGGCGAGAGGCTACACCGAGTTCGCGGGGTTTGCGGTGGTTCACGAGAAAACTACTTGGGTTACTCGGTGAGCCACAAAACCGAGGCCGAAGACTCGACGAGGAGGTGCGGCTACCCGGGCCGGTTCAACCGCCCGGGAGGGGCGGTCGGACCGCCCGTGGCCGGTCGGATACCCCCGCGGGCCGGTCTAACCGCCCAAGGGGGCGGTCGACCGCCACGGCCGCCGGCGCGAGAAGCTTCGAAGCGGAGGACACGCGTCGGGATCGCAAGGCTTGCGTCGATGCTAAGCAGGTTGCGGTCGCCGGGCATCCGTCCGATGGTGAAGACATGAAGACTTCCAAATCCGCCCTCGGGGGGCATGTATCCCTAGCTATTAGTGAAGGGTAGTTTAGTCTTTTGGGTGCCTCCATATATACTCATTGAATGGGTGGATGGCAGCCAACTCTTGGAACCCTAGCTCATTTAGTTTTTCCATTTTTCGTTCTCCATTTTCCTTAGGATTTTAGAAGGCTAGCTTGAGAGCTTCATGTGACATCTAGAGAGAGAGATGGATGTTTGGGTGGCGAGCTAGACCTTGTACGAACCTTTCATGGCATTTATAGAAGGTTTGGCGTTGTTCATCATGGTGGTTTTCCCGTCTCCCTTGTGTTGATTTTCGGAGCTCTTTTTGGCGGTGTTTTGAGGACGATTTCTTAGGGTTTTTGGTGGGTGTCACGTATGAGGTTCTTGTGCCTCTTTGGCTGGTGACTTTGCCCCCAAATCCCCTTTGAATCGGACTCGATTTGGTGTTTTCTCGAGTTGGGAGAGTTCTTGACCTAGAGAAGCGATTTCTTCGATTCCTCTTGATTGTGAGCGTTTCGGGTCAATTCCTTTGAGGTAGAGGTTGCCCAGGAGGTAACCAGGCTATTCCCAAAGTTTTTCTGCAATCCGTGGAGTGATTCGGGAGATCGGGCGCGAGGAAGTTGAGGTTTGACCCGCGGGTTCGTTTTCTGGAAGGGGCGGTCTAACCGCCTACAGGGGGCGGTCTAACCACCCTGGGTGTTTCCGGTGAAAGTTTTGTTTCGCCGGATTTTCCTCTATGAGTTTGTTCGCCTTGATCGAGAGGAGCGTGTAGGTGAAATTCGGGGGTCGTTCTCGCGCGGTTTGCTAGGTGTTCTTGGTTGGAGTTCGTTCTTTGGGTACGGGAGGTTAGACCGCCCCCGGTAGCCGGTCTAACCGCCCCTAGGTCCATGGGTGAAGTTCTGGTTTTCGCAAAGATTTTCTGGTAGCTAGCATGGCCTTGACCAGAGATCTCTGTTGGTGAAACCGTGGTGAGTTTTGGTGCTCGAAAGAGGCGTTTCGGAGGATTTCTTGGTTGCCAGGTGGAGGCGGTCTAACCGCCCCCTCTGGTTAGCCGTCTTTCGAGTTGTTTCCGTTGTCGGTGCTGCGTGTGTGTTGTGCTTGCTGGTAGAGTTTGTTCCTAGGACCAGTAGCACTCTGTTAACACCAAAATTTGGTAAGGAGTCTGACTTGTGGGTCCAGCTCGGTGGAGAGTCCGTCTGGTGGAAGGAAAGGTTTTCTTAGATGTATTCGGCAGAAGGATCCGCGGTCGGCTATCTGCTCCCGTTCGGCAAAGGAAAAGTTGAGCTGATTTTGCGGGATTGGATGGTGACGTGGCTCAAGCAGGAAGGACGAATGGATGGATAGGCGATCAAGCTTAGAGATAAGTTAGGCAGCGAATCCATTCGAGGTTGTACTTGGCAGGGTATAAATATGAGCCCTGAATGTATGTAATACACACAATCATTCTTCAATACAAACCGGCCTTACGCCAAACCCTAGAGTCCTTTTGTCGTGTCGTCGAGTTCTTCGAGAGGGTTCATCGATCCGTCGACCTCCGTGAGTACCGGCAACCTTGTATCATGTCTAGTATCATGCGGTGGATTTAGATCTGATGCAAGTAGTCTTGTTACCATGCTTCGTGTCATGCGGTAGATTCAAGCTTGGTTCAAGAGGGTTTCTTGTTAGGTCATGAGCCATGCGGTAGGCTAAGATCTAGCTTGAAGCTAGTTATCGGCTCTATTGGATCCTGGCAAGATCCAATAGATTCATTAAGTTACCCCATGTTACTTTGAGTTTTTACTTTATGTTTAGATTCATGTAACACACTTTTGTCCAATCTAGATAGATTTGGATCGGCTTTATCTCTCTTGTGATCCTTGTACGAGTAGACTTCGTGTTTTAACGCGTGGATCTTGTGCTTTCCGATAGCCGAAACCGAATCAATTTAGGTTGTTACGTGTTGCGGATTCAAGCTTGCCAACGTTGGTATAAATCTTGAAAGAACTGAGTATCATGCGGTAGATGCAGGTTTTTGGGTTGCTTTGGAGCTAGTCATCCGGTGGATTAGATTTAAAATCAATCTGATAGATTTATTCGCTTGGTAATGTTCGTTCCTTCTTCATGGACCCCGAATCGGTACATTCGGCCCGTATTCGGTTATGTTCCTTCACGAGTAGAACACGTGCGTAATTCATGCTTTAAATAGCGTATGCTTTTAGCTTTCCATATTTAGATTGTATCATGCGGTGGATAGATCTATTTGTGGAAAGTGGAACGGTTTCATGCAAGTTGTATCATGCGGTGGATAGATTTGCTTGGCACAGTATCCGGCGGGTTTTAAAGTACCTAGACATGCGGTAGACTAGTGCTTTGGATCTATGCATGCTTGTTTATTACATGTTTATGTTCGTGCTCTACTTTATTTAATGTTAATTATCATGGGGATCGGTCATGGCCCCGTGCATGTGCATCTTTGTTCAAACAGAGACTGATCGCTGTCATGCTTATGTCATCCATTCGGCAATGTTACTCTTTTCTTTTATAAGTCCCCGAATGGTTTCAATTTATTGGCGGATAGCTTCCTATAGCTATGTGTCATCCTATCTGGCTTCTTAGCCGTAAATATGGAACTGTCTGGTACCACCCGGCAAGTGCCAAGCTTTGTTATCTAACTACTTTATCTTTTGTTAATTTTCAGGAAAAATTGACTGGCACGTCTCGTGACTCTTTGCGCGTGTGAAGCTAGCTTGTTCGGCTTGCTGTGTGTTTGGCGTTAGGTGCACATTTTGCGTCAACACACTTTTTGGCACGCCCAGTGGGACCTCAGCTGAATAGATCAAGATGCCTGAAATCGCGGACATCATGGACGTCAACATTGAGGACCTCTCTTCCGAGCAATGGCAGCAGCTCCAGGACGCCATGGACCAGTTCCAGCAGAAATGTCTGCTATCCTTCAAGAAAAATAGAAGTGGCGTCCCGTACCTGAAGAACGAGATGCCCAGGGTATTGCTAACAGGGGAGAGCAACGCCACGACACAGCAGGAGAGAGAGGAGTGCATGCAAGCATTCCGGGAATCTGCAGATTACATGCTGAGCAAGCACCACGAAGCTTTTCTTGGTGCGTTCCAGCAAATGATGGTGGCTATCTTTGGCCCGGGCATGGAGCAGGCATTCAGTAAGGTACCCGTCCAAGGGGGCACCGTGGAGCTGGGCGAATCAAGCTCTCAACCACCGTTACGAAGCCAGCCAATTCAGCCTCCTCCTCAGAGCGCCGGAAGTCAAGCTTTCCAGCCCCCTCCGCAAGGCGCCGGGGGTCAACCAGTTCAGCCCCCCACTACGGGCCTCGGGGAGGGCGACCAATCCGGCCACCACCGCGGGGTAGCACCGGTCAACCCGTGCAACAGCCGAATCCGTACCAGCCCACGTACGGAGAACTAGCGTTCGGCTCGCCTAGGGCCCCGCTTGCCTCCGGCCACAGAATTTCTCCGGCAAACAACTGGCTGCAGAGGAACCTATACAGCGGGGGCTACCACGAGGTGGTAAACTATGGAGCCATTGACGCTTTCCCACATCCAGGTTACGCGCCAGCTGCAGGCGCACAAGAGGATGACGCCCTGGCGCGGAAGATGGCCGAGTTGATGCAAAATCAGTTCGGCCTCAAGCCAAAAATGCAGGGACCTGCCTACAAGCCGCCGTTCCCAGAATGGTACTGCAACGTGCTCCTTCCGCCAAGGGTGAAGCCGCCGACGGAGTTCACGAAATTTTCCGGGCAAGACGACACAAGCACAGTAGAGCACATTGCTCGTTACCTGATGCAGCTCGGAGAATGCTCAGCTGAGGAAACGTTCAGGGTCCTCTACTTCCCCGCGTCACTGACGGGCCCGGCGTTCCAGTGGTTTTCGTCCTTGCCCCCTGAGTCAGTTAGCAGATGGAAAGACCTAGAAAGGAAATTCCATGCCCACTATTTTAGCGGCAGCTCAGAGAAGAAGCTGATCGACCTTGCCACCCTAAAGCAGAGACACAACGAGACGCCATTGGAATTTCTCAAGAGATTCAGGGAGGTTAAAGGCATGTGCTTCTCGCTCAACTTGCCAGATGACCAGTTGGCTGACATGGCCGTCGCCGGGATGCTGCCGGCTGTGCGTGAGAAGCTGTTCGGCATGGAGTTTGAGAACCTGGGCCAGCTGTCTTAGAAGCTTTCATTGATGAGCAACCAGGCGTATGGCTTCAAGAAGGATGCCAGGTTTGGCAAGCAGCATGACGTGGCGGACATCTACAACCAGTTCTTAGACAAGGCCGATCTGATCGAGGATTCTGATGATGAACTGGATGTGGCCGCAGCCGAGATCATGTGGGGGAAAGAGCCTTTAACAATGAATCAGCGCTGGGTCAAACAGGCCAAGGGCACCTACGATTTCGATATCACGAAGGCTGACAAGCTGTTTGAGCTCCTAGTGAAGGAAGGCCGAATCAGACTGCCTGAAGGGCATTCCATGCTTCGGCCGATGGAGTCAAGGGGAAACGTTACTTGTGGCTTCCACGACGGGGATTCGCACTCCATCAACGATCGGCAGGTCTTCGGGATGAGGATCCGGAAATCCATCCGGGAGGGGCACCTCAAATTCGACAACAAGATGAAGTTGGATGGCCACCCCTTCCCTCGAACATGGTGGGCTTCTCTTGTCAACATGGTGACGGGCGAGGGAGAAGGGCAAGGTCAAGGTCTTGACCTCGGCCCGGGGCTAGACGAGGATGGAGCAGTGGACCCGGAGCGCCAAGTAACTCTGGAACAGGTGCATGGTGAAGCCCCCCGTATTCTCAAGAGCCACATCGAAATCAGTGAATCATCCAGAGCCAAGCCCAGGGTGACCACGCGCATCCTCCTCAACATGTGGCAGCGCCAGATGGAAAAAGAGTGCTACCAAAAGCGAAGATACGAGGAGCAAAAGCGTAGAGCCGAAGAGGAGGCACACAGAAGGGACCAGGAGATATACACGCGCGAGCAGGAGCGCGCGCACTGGGGATGTGCGTTCTTCAGGCACTGTTGGAACGAGGGTTTGAAGCGCCCACGGCGAGGAGCGTCCGAGTGCGGTGACAGATATTTTGAGTACAGGCAGGAGACTGCCAATCGCCGATCCGTCCATGAGAGAATTGGAAGGATCCACCCTAACGATGATCGGCGCCAAAAATTGAAATCATTGATCACCCCAGGAAGCGGCAAGCTGATCGAAGGTGGGCTGATCAAGGAGAGGATGAGGACGAGTACATCTGGCAGAAGGGGCAATGGTGCCCACCTGGCCTACGCAAAAGTCAGAAGAGACGGGTTCAACGCTTGAGGAACCGTGAACTGAGGCAGGCCGGGATCCAAACAAAGCAGGTGTGGCGTCCAAAGGACCAACCGAAAGGGTCAAGGCGTTCGACTCCAACATGCATGGTATACTTTCTGCCGAACGAATTCATGGCTCCTGCTAACCAGGTTGTGCAGGATGAGGTGTCCCTAGATGATGAGCAGGTCGAGGGGATGATGGCACAGCCGGTGCCGGCCAGCGAGGCAATCTTCGACAAACCGGCCAAAAATCGACATATGAGGCCGCTGTACTTGAGAGGATACGTCAATGACAAGCCATTAACCAAGATGTTTGTCGACGGTGGAGCGGCGATCAACGTAATGCCGTACACCACCTTCGGGAAACTTGGCATGGGCCGAGCGATCCGACGCCTACAAGCATAATACCGAATGATTTCGGCCGGAAATCCTTCGGACACCAAGGATGCACTCACGTGGATTTGATGATCGGGTCCAAGACACTTGCTCACTACCTTCTTTGTTATCGAAGGTAAAGGAGCCTACGACCCTCTTGCTCGGACGGGTCTGGATTCATGCCAATTGTTGCGTCCCATCCACCATGCACCAGCAGCTTATGCAGTGGGTGGATGATGAGATTGAGGTCGTACAAGCAGATGACTCCGTGAGCGTTGCGAACATGGAACCAGCCTTCTGGGAATACGAAGGTATTGATTGTTTCTCAGGGAAAGACTGGGGAGAAGGTCCTGTTGAACCTGTCAGTAGTGATCAACAGCCGATTCAAGCAGTCGGCTCTTATAGTAATTTTTAATGGAGAACCCCGTAGATGGCACTGATGGCAAGTTGGGGCGAGGATTTATGTCGGCTGATAAATTAGAAGAGGTTGACATTGGAAGCGGTGATAAGCCAAGGCCGACGTTCATCAGCGCAAACTTGCAGCCAGACTTCAGGGAGGAATTAATCAAGCTTCTTAAGGAATACAAAGATTGCTTTGCCTGGGATTATTCGGAGATGCCTGGATTGGATCGTTCTATCGTCGAGCATCGGTTGCCAATCAAATCTGGTTTCAAACCATACAAGCAACCACCCCGGAAAATCTACAAGGATGAGGTATTGGCCGATGTGAAGAAAGAAGTTGAAAGATTACTTGATGCAAACTTCGTTCGGCCATGCAGATATGCGGAGTGGATTTCTAACATTGTCCCTGTGTACAAGAAGAATGGAAAAATAAGGGTCTGCATAGATTTCAGGGACCTGAACAGAGGTACTCCGATGGATGGTTACCCCATGCCTATTGCCGATTTGTTGATTGATGCCGCAGCTAGACACAAAGTCATCAGTTTCATGGACGGCAATGCGGGATACAACCAAATCTTCATGGCAATAGAGGATATATCGAAGATGGCCTTCAGATGTCCTGGTCATATAGGCCTGTTTGAATGGATAGTCATGACATTTGGGTTAAAGAATGCCGGTGCAACTTATCAGCGAGCCATGAATTACATTTTTCACGAGTTGATCGGCAAAGTGGTGGAAATCTACATTGATGATGTGGTAATCAAGTCCCTAAGTCATGACACACATTTGGAAGATGTGAAGAAGACCTTGGAGTGCACCCGGAAGCATGGTTTAAAGATGAATCCAAACAAGTTGTTGACGGATAAAACTCGTATCTACCTACGATCCGCAAGCGTACGGACCTACACCTTTTTCACCACGGGATTCCCAAGGTTCTTGTCAATCCGCGGAGCAAGGGGATTACTAGCGCTTAACCAAGTACTAATCTAGTCGAATGGAAAACCTCTGAAAGAGAGTATTAATCTAAAAGTAAAGACAATCTAACCTAAGTTAAACTAAGTTTAGTTGATCAAACAAATCTAGGGTTAAACTAGATGGTAAAGGGGTGAACACAAGAGAGTGAGCAAGAAAGATAAGCGTTCCCTCCCTAGGATCTAGGATAACATGGTATGCATCTACTACACGAAAGCGGTAAACCAATCTACCGGGGGTTGTGACCACGGTTTCGCCCTTTCCCTCCTCTCGTACTGTCACTATGTGAAGGTATTCGTGACTAGACCTATGATGGACATGGTATGTTGATGGAATCTATGGGAGTAGCGGATATCATACGCCCAAAAAACACGGTAGCTAACCTTAATCATCAAAGCATCATCAACATGAAAACAATAGATTGAAACCACAAATCGAGTAGCGATCACATAGCATGTATCCATCTAATCCTAGGGATGAACGGAGACATTACCCCATCATCTTACACGGATTGAAGCACATAGGGTTGGTGGAGACTCCGGAGAACGTCGTCGATGAAGATGGCGGTGATGGAGCTTGGGAACACCCCTAGGCCAGCGGCTTGGAGTCCTCCTCTTGCTTCCTTCTCTCCGCCGGCGTTGATCCTTGCGATGAGCTCATCTAACTCTCTCCCTCATCTTGCGGCGGCGGTTTTCTGGTGATTGGCGTCGGTAGGATGATTTGTTCGATGTGGCGGCCGACGGCGGCGACAGCAATAAATAGACGAACACCTAGGGCAAAGGGGGGACCGAACCGACCCCGGAGTGGGCTGGGCCGGTCGGCCTAGGCCGGCCGGCCCAGGCCCATTTCGGCCCGGTTCGGCCCCAGTTTCCTCCCCGGTTGCTTCTCGCGTGATCCCTTATATGTGTGCACTTGCATGTCGGCCTTTGACGTCGTTTCCTTCACGGTTAAGGCTTGAATCCTTGCTATGCAAGCTTCGCTGTTTTCTGGTTGAGTCCCTGAAGACTTGCACGTTGACGCTTTGGTCCTCGGGTCATTTGGAGTCATGTTGATCGCGTGTCTTGACTCTTATCGGGCTTCATGATCTTCTTCCAAAGTGCTTGGTGAACTTATCTCGAAAGTCTCCTCATTAGCGTCGATTTCCTCCGTAAACAACAAACTCCAAAATCGACATACAAGTGTGAACTTGTTATATCATTAGTATGCCTAGTGGCGGGTTAGTTGCAAATCATAATCGAAACCAATGTATAACAAGTACTCTAGGTGGACGGAAATTCACCGTCAACATCTCCCCCATGCTTAAACCTTGCTCGTCCTCGAGTAAGTAATCCTTGCTTAAAAGGGAAATCAGTGTTGCCTTCCAATGTTGTCCCTGCACTTAGTCATTCATGATGAGGCAAATTGCTCTCTCTTAAGAATTTATTTTTAAAGTTCAAGTTGTGACCGGCTTCTTTTTCATTATGGAAGATACACTAACAATAAAGAACAAGCCACATTTAACACGATGCTCTCAAACTTAAGTGAACATCAAACCATTACCTTGTCACATGGAAGAAAAAAGATGCATATCCAACATAAGTGAAAATCTCTTGCAAGAGCTCATGGAACACTCATCTCATCAAGTCACTCAAGCCTATACTAGATTATTTTCAACCTACTCTACTCATATGTGATAGTGGAAGGCTTATGTGGAGCTTGGAAGGTTAAAAACAATCCTAGCAAAACATATATCCGAAATATTGTCAAATTAAGAGAGAGGTCTATTGGAATTACCGAGACTCGTCAAAAAGGCCATGGAAAATAAATGTTGGAAAGAGAGAGGGATGAAACACACACATTTAGATAAGTGGACATGTGCAAGTGGCAAATGGATGATCCCGAGGCACGAGTGAAGTCCTCGTTATCGGATTGCACATGGTTGGAAGATTTGAGTATGGATGTGTCATCAAGTCACTTGAGAACTTATGAAGCAAAAAGAACCGAGGAGCATCTTTATTTTTTCTTTATTTTATTTCCTTCTCATATTCACTCTTTTCTTTTTTTCACTTTATTCTTCCTATTTTTCTTACTTTTCTTTTCTTCTTATCATATTTTTTTCATTTTTCATTTTTTTCTTTTTTTTCTTTTGCTCCTCAAAACTTTTTGCAACATAATACTTACATAGCATTTGTGTCAGAGAATGACTCCTCCCCCATGCTTCAACGATGCTCGTCCTCGAGCATCAAAGAGAGGGGAAATGACTGCTAAAGTAAGTATAAATTCCATAATATTGCAGAATATTTGAATCTCCATCGAGAATTTTACTCCATACTCAAATTGGGTTGTGGACAAGGAGGTGATCACAAAAAGATGTTTTTGGTTTAGGGTGGATGCCCAACGAAGTTTGTGAAATTTTCGATGTGAAAACCCACAATGCATGGATAAAAAGGCTAGCATGAAAAGTTACACAAAGGAATGACCAGCTTCTTAGTCTCGAACCATAGAAATCAATCCTAATCCAACTCATCAAAACATATGTTTGCAATCTACGGGTTTTGTTATCATAAAAGATATATGTATATGGCTTTGGTAGGTAGAACTTTGCAAGAGCATCACAAATATGTAGGTAGCATAAAAGTTAAGTTTTCATAAAAACAACAAGTTATCCGGCTATCCATAAACTTAAATCAAAGAGCAAAGATATGTATGTGGGTCTACAAAGATAGTCATTTCACCTCCACAAATAAAAGAGCCGGTATTTAAATTAATTTCAGATCATATTATAGAGAGCAATTATCCAAGACATGTATAACTTCATGTAGGTAAAACAAAGCGGCAACTTTCATCATCTCTCCGTAAGCATAGGCAATATAGAACATCAAGGTGAACACATGGTCATGCTTATCTATTGAAAGTAAAAAGAAACCTAGGTTGTCCTCCTAGTAGCCATGTTATTGTTTGAAGAGAAAAACAAAAGGTTGCACCTAGTTGATGTTGAAGGCATACTTACAAGCATTTGTGTTTGGAAAAGAGAAGGTCCATAGAGATGTTACCATGCTTTGTAATTCTTCGTTGCCTTCTTCCGACATCTCCATGTATCGATGTGGCTTTTGCTTTTGTCTTGATTTATCAATGCTCCTAAACTTCTGAATTTAATCTTGTATGCTTAATGGAGTCATTGGTCACCCTTCTCTTCAATGTTGTCATCACCATCTCCTCTTTCTTGTTCTCATCATCTCCTTGCTGTCTCTTTTTCATGGATTTCCCCTCTGTCTAGAACAGAACATATATCTAAATATAGCTCTATTGAAAATTTTATGAAATTACCTTTCCAACGTGTGGTCATTCATCGAAAACGGAGTTCAAACAAGGGAGCTATGTCCGTTTTACTTCAACGCTGCGTACTGTCCAAAACTGATTTCAGGACGTGTTGCACTCGGTGATTCGGGCATAACCGCTTGTAGGAACCTCCGATTGTCTTGATTCTTGATTTGTTGGAATCGTAACTTCATGGGGCTTCTAAATATCCAAAAATACCCAGTGTTTTCCCTTCGAGACCATGCAGAATTTTGATGAGATTGATAGCTTTTCGCGCATTGATCCGGTGATGATAACTTCCGTGTTGAAGATTCAGGGTCTCCCCCATGCTTAGCATTTTGCTAGTCATGGAAGAAGAAGACAAAACATTTCTTAGTCATCCTTCAATTTCCTTGTAGTGAGAGTCTTTATCTTGCCTGTAAGACGTTTTAAACGCACATTCTACCCCCAAGGTGACGGTTGGGAGTAGATAGAATTGCCAACAATCCAACAATGTCTCCTAAGATTCTTAACTTGTGGCATAATTAGTCTAACGAGGAATAAAAACCTAATGAGTGTACGTGGTGCAAGGTGTGTATGCACATGATAGGAAAGCATATAAACAAAGACAATGTTTTCACCTAGTTCTAAACACCATGTTTACAACTAGGTTGCCGAATTTCTTCATAGCCATAAAGGTTTATATATCTAGGGTTAAAACACCATGCCCATCCCTAAATCAATAACTCTTATAGCACAAGAAAAATTAAGCGCATTGCAAAGCTTATAAACTAACCAAAGCAACATGAAAACATATGAAAAGCCAGCTAGGTTTATCGAACTTAACGATGATGGTCCGCAATCATGTTTAAACACCACGTTTACACAAGATCACAAAAGGAAAATACCCATAGGGCCCTATGAAGCATTAACATGGAAACTGAAGCATACATCATTAAGTATATAAAACAACCAAGCCAACTATGTGCAGAACATGTATACACAAAGAAACATCATGAGGACAACAAAATGCAATGCATGCAAATAAATAAATATGAGCATGAACATGATGGTGGTTCCAAAAAGGAAATCTAAACTTAGATTAATAACCACAAGTTGATCATCATAATATGGTGCCATTCTTTATTCTCTCTAAGAAAGTAGTAAAAATATAAAGAAACGGGTTGCCTCCCGAAAAGCGCTCCATTTAAAGTCATAGAGCTCGACTTTCTCACATACCTTCTTTTCGTTGCATAGCCATGGCCCTTCATGCAAGAAGAAAAGGTACCAATGCAGCTTTAATTTACTTCCCATGTTGTGCTTGATCACTTATAGAAGACTTGCCCAAAGCATCCTTTTGTTTCATCGTTATCTCCTTCTTATCATCCTTCAGTGCTGCCTTCACTCCATGAATTTTTTTCCAGAACAGAAAGTATACTCAATCTCTACTCCATTGCACAGTGCACAAAATTTCCTTTCCAACGAGTCTTCATTTGCTCAAATCGGACTCCGGACAAGAGAGTTACGTCCGTTTTACTTCGGCGATGAAATCTGTCCTGAAATTTCAGAACGCGCAACGCTCAATGTTTTCTCCATAACTCCTTGCACGGGTCTTCAAACTTGTTGGTTCTTGATGCGTTGGAACGGTAATTTGATGGAGCTTCTGAATATCTCATTTTCTTCATTTGTACACCTCTGAACAATCTATCAAATTGATGTTGACAGCAGCATCCATCGCGGGATTCGGAGAGGTTGATGATTTATCTTGCAACTCTTTTAGGCATGACTTCTTTTTTTCATTATTCAAGCCTTGTCTACATGGTTAGTGAAAATCGGGCCTTTCCCGACATATGATTCTTTAAGGTCATTAGCTTGACCAAGCGCAAAGCATGATCGAGATTTACAAAACTTATTGTAAACATACGCGTCCATAATTAACACCACATGTGAATTGTAGCAACAAGTCAAGGTGTAAATAAAAGAAGCATATGTTTCATGCATAGCACTTAGCTCATCATTAGGCAAAGGTTGTTTAGGTGTGAGATTAATTGGATCAAACTTAAATGTTTCCTCTTTTTCATTCTCAAGAAAATCTAGCCTATCAACATGATCACTATTGGAACAAGGCATAGACATTAAACTATCATTCATACTATTGGTTGAGCATGAGTATTTGAATTTATCAACATCAATACCAATAATATCTTGAGATTTCAGCGCGTACCTTGGCCTTAGAGATTTTTCAACAAGAGTGATATTTGGTTCATCAAGCGGTGTTGAAGGCGAATCGATCTCAACAAGTGTAGTTGCCTC
The DNA here is from genome assembly GCA_947561735.1 of Cenchrus americanus. Classification (NCBI taxonomy): domain Eukaryota; kingdom Viridiplantae; phylum Streptophyta; class Magnoliopsida; order Poales; family Poaceae; genus Cenchrus; species Cenchrus americanus. The sequence continues at coordinate 204,803,816 of OX387240.1, forward strand.
TTCATCACCATCTTGCAATTTCTTTAACTCATCATGTGGAACATGTAATCCTTCAACTATGTACGCATTCATCTCTTCTTTGAAGTCTTCTTTATCAACCAGATCTTCATCTTCAAAGACTTGTATGTTGCTTTCTTTATCTTCCATGTACCACATGTCGTCAAGATCGCTCATTGTTGATTCACTCTTTCCTTCATCCTTGAGTACTTCCATGTCTTGATTTGCTAGTGTGTAGGCTTCAATAGCACACAAGCTATCATCTAGCTTGAGTCCTATCTCCTCCCATTTATCCTTTGAGTCACTAGGCTCATCACGGTTGTACTCTTCTCTTCCTTCATCATAAATCTTTGAGTTGTCAAACCGGTCGATCCATCCTTCATCTCCTTCTTCTCTTTCTTCAAACATCTTTTGGATCGACTCTCCACTCATCTCTTGATCAAATATATCTTCGGTAGTTAATTAGTGGGGCGAAATCAACTTGAACCCAACCAGATTGAATGAACTCCGCCAATGGTCTAGCATTCCACATACTTCGGCCTACATTCATGTTAGTTTCAACATTTTTAACATCCGAAATGACTTCTCTTACCTTGGGAAGTGGATCTTCAATTTCTTGAATGGTCGGTTCATCTTCCTTGACCTCCGGTTCATCTTTTCAGAAATTTCAGCAAGCACCTTGGGCTTGCTTTTGTCGTTTTGCTCCTCTCGACAACATCTTTGCCAATCTCGTATTGTTCTTTGTCCATTGCTTATCCTTTGTAAGATTTGTGCGGCTTCACTAATTGTTTTATCCATTATATCACCGCCTGCACACATGCTTACAAAACGAGACGAGTTAGGGGTTAGTGAAAAATAAAAGGTATGCAACATCAAGTCACCGGAAAATCCCAAGTTCGGGCCTCGCTCAAGTAGTTCATTAAATCGGTCCCATGCTTCATCAATTCCTTCATCCTCTCCTTGCTTGAAAGTGAGCACTTGCCTCCTTAAGTCTTGGACCTTGCTTATGGGAAAGAACTTCAAAAGAAATTTCTTCACTAGCTCATCCCAATTTCCTTTTGCTTCAACGGAAGCAAGTGTGTACCATCTTCGTGCTTCATGTTCGAGAGAGAATGGAAAAAGATTCCACTTGAACCAAGCGGCCGGAACTCCTTTTTGTTGCACCGTGTTGCATAACATCGTGAATTCCTTAAAGTGTCTATATGGGATGTCATCCTCCAATCCTCTAAATGGTTTTGTCGCCACTAACTTGATGATTCCAGGCTTCACTTCATAGTGGGTTGTAGCAAACGTCAAATCTGATTTTTGCATCTCAATGTCTTCCATTGACGGCATTGCTAGCTCCCTTAGAGACATCTCTTCGTCTTCCAATGGTGAGGTGAACAAATCCATCTAGGCACAAGAAAAGTAGAAAGAAAAACAAAAAAGATTTTTTTTCTTTTTTTAGAAAACAAGGGTTAGGTGTTAGTAATCAACAAAATTAATACTAGATTAAATGTAGCAAACCGGCTTGCTCCCCGGCAACGGCGCCAGAAAAAGGGGCTTGTTGACGGATAAAACTCGTATCCACCTACGATCCGCAAGCGTACGGACCTACACCTTTTTCACCACGGGATTCCCAAGGTTCTTGTCAATCCGCGGAGCAAGAGGATTACTAGCGCTTAACCAAGTACTAATCTAGTCGAATGGAAAACCTTTGAAAGAGAGTATTAATCTAAAAGTAAAGACAATCTAACCTAAGTTAAACTAAGTTAAGTTGATCAAACAAATCTAGGGTTAAACTAGATGGTAAAGGGGTGAACACAAGAGAGTGAGCAAGAAAGATAAGCGTTCCCTCCCTAGGATCTAGGATAACATGGTATGCATCTACTACACGAAAGCGGTAAACCAATCTACCGGGGGTTGTGACCACGGTTTCGCCCTTTCCCTCCTCTCGTCTCGTCACTACGCGAAGGTATTCGTGACTAGACCTATGATGGACACGGTATGTTGATGGAATCTATGGGAGTAGCGGATATCATACGCCCGAAAAACACGGTAGCTAACCTTAATCATCAAAGCATCATCAACATGAAAACAATAGATTGAAACGACAAATCGAGTAGCGATCACATAGCATGTATCCATCTAATCCTAGGGATGAACGGAGACATTACCCCATCATCTTACACGGATTGAAGCACATAGGGTTGATGGAGACTCCGGAGAATGTCGTCGATGAAGATGGCGGTGATGGAGCTTGGGAACACCCCTAGGCCAGCGGCTTGGAGTCCTCCTCTTGCTTCCTTCTCTCCGCCGGCGTTGATCCTTGCGACGAGCTCATCTAACTCTCTCCCTCATCTTGCGGCGGCGGTTTTCTGGTGATAGGCGTCGGTAGGATGATTTGTTCGATGTGGCGGCCGACGGCGGAGGCAGCAATAAATAGACGAACACCTAGGGCAAAGGGGGGACTAAACCGACCCCGGAGTGGGCTAGGCCGGTCGGCCCAGGCCGGCCGTCCCAGGCCCATTCGGCCCGGTTCGGCCCCGGTTTCCTCCCCGGTTGCTTCTCGCGTGATCCCTTATATGTGTGCGCTTGCATGTGGGCCTTTGACGTCGTTTCCTTCACGGTTAAGGCTTGAATCCTTGCTATGCAAGCTTCGCTGTTTTCTGGTTGAGTCCCTGAAGACTTGCACGTTGACGCTTCAGTCCTCGGGTCATTTGGAGTCATGTTGATCGCGTGTCTTGACTCTTATCGGGCTTCATGATCTTCTTCCAAAGTGCTTGGTGAACTTATCTCGAAAGTCTCCTCATTAGCGTCGATTTCCTGCGTAAACAACAAACTCCAAAATCGACATGCAAGTGTGAACTTGTTATATCATTAGTATGCCTAGTGGCGGGTTAGTTGCAAATCATAATCGAAACCAATGTATAACAAGTACTCTAGGTGGACGGAAATTCACCGTCAACACAAGTGCGCTTTTGGGGTACCAGCTGGAGAGTTCTTGGGATTTTTAGTCCACGAGGGGGGAATTGAAGTTGGCAAGAAGAGCATGAAGGCCATCGATGAAGTTGTTCCTCCAACTAATCTCAAGGAGTTACAATCACTGCTCGGCAAAATTAATTTCGTGAGAAGATTCATTTCAAATTTGTCACAGAAGGTTTTGCCATTCTCTCCACTGCTGAAGCTAAAGAAAGATCAGAAGTTCACATGGGGCGACGAACAACAAAAGGCTTTCGACAAGATCAAGCAGTACATGAAGGAGCCACCAGTGTTGGTCCCTCCTCAGCTGGATAAGCCTTTCAAGTTGTACGTGGCGGCTGATACCCAAACCATTGGATCGGGCCTCATTCAAGAATTCGAAGGGAAGGAGTGGGTAGTAGCATATCTTAGCCGAAAACTACTTGATCCCGAGACCAGGTATTCGGCTACAGAGAAGCTGTGTTTGTGCGTGTACTACTCGTGTACAAAGTTTCGGCACTACTTGTTGAATGCCGAATGCACTGTGTATTACAAGTTTGACGTAATAAAACATATGTTATCTATGCCAATTTTGAATGGCAGGATTGGCAAATGGATCTTGGCCTTATCAGAGTTCGAGTTAAAGTTCGAATCGGCAAAGGCTATCAAGGGACAGATCATTGCCGATTTTATAACTGAACATCGCGATCCGTCAATTGATTTGCATGAAATTACCCCTTGGGCTTTATTTTTTGATGGATCATCATGTGGTAAAGGTGGGAGAGTAGGGATCCTACTGATTTCGCCTAGAGGTGAGATGTTTGAATTTGCCATCCCTATACAACCCACTGTCACAAATAACCAGGCTGAATACGAAGCACTACTTCGAGGGCTTCAATATTTGAGAGAAGCTGGGGCCGTTTCAGTTGAAGTTTATGGAGATTCAGAGCTGGTGATCAAGCAATTGAACGGCCAATACGAGTGCAAAAGTGAAGCGCTGAGGAGTTACTACGAAGAATGCAGGGAAATCTTGAAGACCTTCCCATTGGTAACTCTACAGCATATTCCTAGGGAACATAATGCAGAAGCAAACAGGCTGGCTCAAAGCGCCTCTGGTTACAAGGAGAGTCAAGAAGCGTTTGCTGCAGAGGTATGTGCACTGGGGACGGATCTCGCAGAAAATGATTGGAGGAAAGAGATCGTTGATTACTTGAAGGATCCATCCCAAAAGGTCTCGAGGAAGCTCAGGTACAAGGCCATAAAATTCGTTCTTCTGGATGATAATTTGTTATATAAATCATTAGATGGGGTATTGTTACGATGCCTGGGTCCAGAAGAAGCCAAGAACATGATGAGCGAAGTGCACGATGGGATATGTGGAGCACGCCAATCGGCCTACCGTATGAAATGGGTTATTAGACAAGCTGGGTGCTTTTGGCCGACGATATTAGAGGATTGCTTTTGAGTATTACAAGGGATGTCAGGATTGCTAGAGGTTTGGAAATATTCAAAGGGTCCCCGCGTCAGCATTGAATCCCATCATCAAGCCGTGGTCATTCAGGGGCTGGGGTATAGACTTGATTGGCCAAATTAATCCACCATCTAGTAAGGGGCATAAGTTCGTGCTTTTGGCTACGGATTATTTTACTAAATGGGTTGAGGCGATCCCACTGAAGAAGGTGACATCAGAAAACATGGTTGAATTTGTCAAGGAGCACATCATCTATTGGTTTGGAATCCCTCAGACAATCACCACTGATCAAGGGGCACAATTCGTGTCACTGGAATTCAGAGAGTTTGCCGAAAGCATGGGAATCAAATTGTTTAACTCTTCTCCCTATTATGCCCAAGCTAATGGTCAAGCAGAGGCTTCTAATAAGACCATGATCAAGCTGATACAAAAAAAGATCGACCAGAAGCCAAGAAGATGGCATTCGGTACTCAGTGAGGCACTGTGGGCTTACCGAATGGCCCCCCATGGAGCTACAAAGACCTCTCCTTATGAATTGGTTTACGGACACCACGCGGTTCTTCCTTGGGAGATGCAATCAGATTCAAAGAGAGTTGTGTTACAGAAAGATTTGAGCTCCAAAGATTACAGTGGCCTAATGATGGACGAGCTAGAAGATTTACATATGATCGGTCTTAGAGCCCTGGAAAACATCGAGAAAAACAAGCTGCGGGTTGCCAAATACTATAACAAGAAAGTAAAAGTTAGGCAGTTCGTAGAAGGCGATCTGGTTTGGAAAGCGCTATTGCCGATTGGAACCAAATATAGCGAATTCGGCAAATGGTCCCCTAACTGGGAAGGACCTTTTCGTGTGGTCAGATGCGTCCCTGGTAATGCATATATACTGAAAACTTTACTGGGAGAAGAATTTTCCGCTGCAATAAATGGAAGATATCTGAAGAAATATTATCCTAGCATTGAGATCGATCGATGATCACCAGCGGCGGGATTACACACATCCGACACGAAACAACCGCGCTCAAGAACGAGGCCGCCTTCAGAACAAAAAATTCACAAACAGAAGAAATGGCTGGTGCCTAGATGCATTGCCCTTAGCACAAAAACTACATTACAACTGCTTCTTGCAGGTTTACATCCAACGACCCTGGTGTTCAGGACCTCAAGGAGGTGGGAAGCAGAAGGCGTGGAGGAAGAAGCGAAAGTATGATTCAATCTTTTCTTTGCTTCTTCTCCGGCTGCTCCCTCTTCAGTTGTTCCAGGACCACCGTGACGGGAACTTGGAATGCACGAGGGTGACCATGGTTTGCGGCCTCCACCAAGCTGTCCCAGGACGCTTTCAGGTTGTTGTACCTGTCAGAGACATCTGAAGCAGAGGAGTGGATGTTAGGGGCAAGAAATCCAGATGTGGGCACAAAGCCAAGAAGAAGTCAAAAGCATTTACCCCCCACTAGTGCCTCTAGAGCCCTGCGGCGCTCGCGTTCGGCTTGACAACGAGCGGTGATGTCCCTGAGGCCGTGCTCCAAGTGCCGAACGCGGCGGCGCAGTTGATGGTTGGTCCTCTGTTCAAGTGTGGCGTCCTCTGCTTCGAGGGAGGAATCGGAGGAGATGTACTCAGGCACATCTTCGGTCCCGATGATTTCTTCAGGGAGCAAATCAAGGCTGAAAGAGGAAAAGAAGAGGAGGTAAAGCGCAAGATCATGTGGGAAACAGGAAGTAAATCAAGGGAAAACTCACCTTCGAATCGTGCGTTTCGTTGGAGGGTCGCTCTCCGGGGGCGCTTGCCCTTGTCCATGGCCGTGGGGTTTTTTTCCTCTGGAGACGGGGGAGGAGATGAGAAGTGATGGATGAGTGTGCGAGTGGATTTGTAGGGCATCTCAGCAGGCTATTTTATTGACCGAAGGGGCGCATTGGGAGTGATGACCGGCCAGTACACACTGTTGGAATACCAAACGGCAGGATTTTTTCCGGATGCGAAGGGTTTTTGCTTGAATAGTATTTACGGATTGCCGATTTGGGGATCTTCTGCGGATTTTACGCCAAGGGGCATCTGTTCGCGCGTATTCTGCTCAAGATAGTTCCCGGATACGTTTAAGGAAAAACAAGATTCACAGATGCAAATGTAAAGAAAATCATCACAGAGCAAGCACGGAATTCAAAAGTTCTTCATTTATTGCCGATATTCAAACATCCCTAATACAATCTAGTCAAAAAGCCTGTTCAACACAGATTGGGGATGAGTGATTTCGGCAATGGCGTCGCCGTGGCCATCGAGGCGCTCCAAGATGAGCTCGATCTCCTCAATGTCCTCTGGCGCGCCGCCCCGGAAGCCGCGCGGCCTGGTGGAGTAGTCGACGTCCGTGTGCGTCGCCATGGCAGCCAGGCCCAGGGTAGTGCCCAAGCGAACGCCATGGGTGGCCACCTCGTCAACACGGTGCTCCACCGCAGCAAGGCGCTCCGCCGGCGTGTCACCGCGGGCGTTCACCTTGTCGGCCACCGCTCCACCCGGTGCCTTCGTGGTTGAGCTCGGCATCGCGGGCCGCAAGGAGCAAGAAGAAAGGAGATTAGCATCAAAAGCCGGGTTGGATCAAAGATTTGATTTCGTCAGCCGTACCGTCGATGGTTTCCGGCGCGCTGTTGCGCCGGTCCTCCCACTCCCGGCTCGGCTATGCCCACCTTTTTGGAGACGTCCTCCAACTCGCGCCGGGGCCGTCTCCGCCCTCCGCCTTGAAGCGGAGGGCGTCGAGTTCCCCGTAGGGCACGGGGGAGTGGCCGTCGGACTCGAGGAGTCGTCCGGAAGGGGCCGATTGGCGGTGCGGAGACGGATTCCACCGAATCAACTCGAAAGGGAGATGATCGTCAAAACCAGAAAAGATCAAAGGTGAATCAAAGAAAAGGAATCGACGATCATTGCCTCCGGCGCGCATTGGCGCTGCTCCCCTCTGCCTCATCAGAGACACGGCGGCGGTTGAGGCGGCGCACCATGTTGCTTTAGGATGTGCACTGTTTGGAGAGAAGAAGAACTGAGATTGGCAAAGATTCGAGAGCTAAAAGGCTTGGTGGAGAGCTAGGGGCACCTACGGTTTCATTTATAGGCCTGGCAAGACAGATCGTGGCCTCGAGTCGTAGCTTTGGATCGTGGCGCATATCCCAAGAAAATCGGAAGGTGGAAGGTTTCCTTGGCCAGCCCACTAGCGAGTCGCTTGGAGTTCTAGGCTGAGTCGCATTCAGTTGACTTGCTTGGCTGAGAGGAGTCAATGTGCCATTCGGGTGTTGGCATTTCTTTGCCGAATGGGTCGTTCAGCATTACACTTGAAGGTGCGCAGAAGAAAATGGAAATAAAATTGCGAGAACGAATATTACAAGAGCGACCAATTCGGTTATACATCAATTGAGGCATTTAAATGTTCAGGTATTTCGCAATCACGCCACGGACATTTGATGTTGTTTGACGAAAATTGTCCAACCGCTCCTAGCAGTCTCTCTGGGCACTAGACAAGGTGATGAGTTCTGCGTCGCATTGTTCCATCTTGGCTATAGCTGATTTTGCTTCCTCTTGGGTCTTCTCTATCAATCCAGGGAGCTCGGCTATTTTCTTTTTATCAGCCTCTATATCAGCTGACAAGCTTCTCGCTTCCGCCTCCCGAGCAGCCTTTCCCCGGCAATTTTTAGATCACAAGAAGCTTGCAGATTGGCCAATGTATCTTTGTGGCTCTCTGTTTGGGATTGCACCCCGTTCATGGCTTGTTCAGCACTGGCTCTCTTCTTTTCAACAGCCGGGCGGGAGCGCACTTTCCTCAAAGCCTGCCTTATGGGCACATAGTGGATCTCCAAGCCACAGATAGATGCCAGAGAAGCACTGATGTCCTCAGAGAGTTCTTGGCTAATAGATTCAAGCATCTCTTCAAAGTGATCGAGATCCTTGAACTGATCTTGTGCATCTCTTTCTCACCAGGCAACAATTTCTTTGAGCTTTGCTAGCACCGCCTCTGACAGAATTTGATGAACTCCTTCCATCGCCTCGGCAACTGGATTGTTCCCCGTTGACAGACTTGAGGATGATGGGGCCTGATCCTAAGAAGCAGTATTGCCGAGTTAGGAGTGCTAAAAGTAAAGGTAGCAGAGTTAAATGCAAATGAGTACCTCATGTCTGATTTCTTGAGCTGGGACAGGATTTTGTTCAGGGGCAATCACAGGTGAAGGTGTTCCAGGTAAAGCTGAAGCTTCTAAGTGAGAAGATGTTGATGCAGTTGCTGGCAACTCATGGGCTTCTGGCTGAAGAGGAGATGGGTCCACCACTGCTGGGGTTGGTGTCTCTGCATAACCAGCAGGTGATTGTGCCCTTGGAGGACTTGATGGTTCTGGCTGGATCGGGAGATTCATCTCTGGAGAATTCATTGCTTCTGCAGAGGGTGATTGAGTCCCTGATGAAGATGAGATCTCCACTGGGATAGGTAATTCAACCCTAGGTGGACTTGCTTGTTGAGACACTAGGATGTCCACAAGTTGTGCTTCCATTATTTCTTCTGCAAGCGTCAAATTAAAAGGTAAATGCCAGTGTTCATCCTTAAAAGAGGACAGTAAAGGTCATACCAGCGGATGGGGCATTGGCAGGTTCTGGCGCTGAAGGTTGCTGGGCTCTGGTTTGAAAATGCACAAGATATGATTTATCAGGAACAGAGTAATCTTGTGATCAAGAAAGTAAAAGATTTTACCTCAATAAGAACTTTCTTGACAGTTCACCTCCTCTTGGCATTTGGAGGAGCAATCAGAGACAAACCATGCCTCCTATCAGCAGCAAGGCTGGAAAGGCTTGGGTATGTTGTGGCAAACCTGGCCATTAGCTGAGCCAGAGTTGGAGACCTGAATCCCAGTGCTGAGATCGGGCCTACTGCATTGTAGGTGATATTCCTGGCTCGAGGGGCAGGCACTGTGTTCTGTGAGTAAAAGAAATGAGATCAGAATCATGATTGGAAGAGGAAATGTCTGATCCAAAGGTTAATTATATTACCTATGAAGTTGGTTGAAAGTCAGGCATCAATTCTGCACAGAACAAGTGCACAGGCTCACTGAAGATATGATCATGGAATTCTTGCCACCAGGAATTGAAGGTGGAGTGAGCTATAGTTGTGAGCACAAAAGGCCAGGTGTAGACAGTGGGACTACACACATAATGGAAGACTCTGCTACTGTGCATAAGTTCCTTGATTTGCTCTCTGGGCTTGAGGAATTCATGCAGGAACAGTCTTGGAGGCATCTGGCCACACCCATGTTGCCGAGCCATTACATTGGGCTGATAATATTCATAAGTGCTACAGGTCAGCCTTCCTCCGTTGAATTCAGCCTTACAAGATACATGGGCGGATTATGATGTTGAGGATCTCTAAGAATCTCCCATCTTGGCGTTCGGATTCAAAAGAGAATTCACAAGGGAAAATCAAAGTGTCATTGTCCAGATAAGGGAGCCAGTGAGGATTCTGGAAACCTTTGAAGAATAGCTCGAAACGCTGGCTGATATCCTGCTGAACGAGAACAGTTGAAGCAGCTTCTCCATAATTCTGGCATCCTCTGGTGGCTTGGGGTTCCCCTTCAGGTTGATTGGATGAGGGGAAAAGCCTGGTGTTCAAATCGACACCAACAATCTGATGCATGTGAAGCTGCAACCACATTTGAACAAACCACCAAGGGCCGTTGAGTCATGCTATCCTTTGGCTAGTGTACATCTGGGTGACAGTTTGGTGAAGCATATGGTACACACTGCCTAGGAGGAATTTCCCAAGGGGGAGGCGGTTGCCACTGACCAAATGAGAAGCCATTGCAATGTGATTCAGGGTAGGCTCATTGGCTTTACCACAGAAGACGAACCTGCATAGCCACATGTTCAGAAATGCCCTGTATTCAATTTCACCAAGGGGTTTGTCCTTCATGTGTTTCAAGATGTAGTTCTTGTATCCGCTCCCTGGTTTCACACCTGTTTGCCATGAAGAGTTTCTGAATTCCCAGGGTTGAACGGATCCTGTAATGTCGAGGCCGGTGATCATATACACATCGACCAGAGTTGGAGACATCGAGCCGTGGCCAAAGAGGAAGGCGTTGACGCCGTTTGACCAAAAATGGCAAGCTGCTATCAGAAGGTCTTCATTCTTGGGGGTCTTGGCCAAGGATAACTCCAAGCACTGAGCAATGCGGAGGGTATCCCAGTTTTTGGTTATGGCACTCTTGTCTGCGAGAATCCTCCGATACCAAGTTTTCCAGCCTGCGATTGGAGGCAAGGGCCAGTGTCGGTGTTTTGGACCGGCAACCTACTACGGGGAGTATCCGAAGTAGATGAATGTGACTCGCCGAGATCGGTAACTCGAAGGAAGAGACACGTGGCACACAATTTAGACAGGTTCGGGCCGCGAGGTGCGTAATACCCTACGTCTGTATCTTTGCGTAGCTCGGATTGATAGGGCACGATTACGGTGATCCTGGGATCGGTCCCCGCCCTCGCCTTATATAGTCCGGAGAGGGTGGTTACAAGTCGGAGTAGGGAAAGAGTACTAGTCGAGTACGTCTAGGAGACCTCTACACGTTGCGGAACGTGTACAGCCCTAACCGAGTACTACTCCTGTGTAGTCCTTGTGCTCCACGCCTTCGGTGCCGTCGCGCAAGCCGGTAGTCCCGTGGGGGCCCCCCCCGAGTAGTCGGTCCTGGTACCCACCGAGGTAGTGGGCCCAGGGAGGTCCATACGACAAGCCCCCAAGTACTTTGTAGTCGAGAAGGATAGCTTCCAGTAGTGTTGACGGCCTTAACGAGTAGTCCTCAAGCGTCCCTGAGCGCTACAAGTCAAAAGTCCTCAAGAGTAGTCGAAGCATCCCGAGGCTGGAATGTACTCCAGCTGATGTTTGAGCAATCTTGAAGTCGAAGCCGTCGCGGAGATGCGATTTGCAGAACCGCAGTCCACATGGAGTAGCCCCCGAGCCTCGAGCCGCGGGCTCTGGCTGAGGATCTATCCGAAGTCTTGGCAAGAAAATCCCGAAAAATCCGGAGAGAAAACCGAAGGACACGTGGCACGGAGCCCCCGAGCCTTGAGTCGAGTACTTCCTCTCGAATTGAAGGGTCTTCTTGGAGCATGTGTCCTGAGATGCTCTTGAGACTAGCCGCGTCCCAGGTAGTCGAGTAGAAGTAGCCGAGCCCCCGAGGTGAGGCGCGTCGACTAGTGGAATGCGAAGAGTCACGCGCAGCCGCTGAGTCAGCCGCGCGTGGACTTATCCAGCCGCCCGTTACGGAGGCGTTTTGGCTTATAAATACAAGCCGAAACCCTTAGGGTTTTTCACCCAAGTGAGCCGCAGTCATTCGCCACTTGAATCTTGAAGTAGATCCACTCCAGCGAGCGCCGCCGCCGTAGTAGATCCAAGCGCATCGCCACCCGAAAGCTGTAGGGTAGCCCCCGAGCGGATGCGAGTGAAGACTCCCTGTTCTTGGAGGATGAAGCCGTCCCCGTCGAAGACGTCGAAGGCCGGCGGGAAGAAGAGGAGCCATGCAGAGGCTGCCGCGGCCGGCACCAGAGCGGCGCCGCCCACATCTCCACCGCGCGCTGACCCAAGCCGCGAGTGGAAAAGGTCGAAGGTGAAGACCGAAGACTTGCTGACCCTGTTGAACTCCGGGTTCATCAGGGAGAAGGAAATCGATATGTGGAGATCCGCCGCAGGAGATCCCTATCCAATGGAGAAGGCACAAGACGAGATCCCGATGTTCTCGCGCTTCGTGGAGCGCGGCCTTGCGCTCCCAGCGAGTGACTTCTTCAAGGGGCTTCTCAGGTACTATGGCATCGAGTACCTCAACTTGAACCCCAACGGAATATTCCACACCTCTCGTCTTCGTCCATTTCTCGCGAAGCATTCTTGGGGATCAAGCCACATTGGGTTCTCTTTCGGAAATTCTTCCGCGTGAAGCCGCGATCCCAGCGCCTCCAACCCCACCGTAGTCGGAGGGGCCGGGATCCGCTTGAGGGAAGATGCCGCCGAGCGCGCACGGCGTACAAGCTCGTGGACTCCAACACGGACGGAAGACGAGGTGGTTCTACACCACGAACCACCATCCCGAGTCGCCGAAGCCGAGCGGACGGCAGCCCAAGCATCAAGAGTGGTGGAACACGGAACCCACCATGCAAGTGGGGATCCAGCTCCCGGAGTTGCTGGCACGGATCAAGACCCTGCGGGATGCAGGACTGAGGGCCGAGCATGTGGCCTTCGCCTTTCATGAAGCGCCGGATCCGGCCCGCCGCCGCCGCGGGATACGATGGGCTTCGAGTACACCGGCGACGACGACACGTCGCGGATGCGGGGCGAAATTGAAGACAACGACATCATCGAGAGGTTGTCGAGGATCTTCAAGGACATGCCGGAGTACACGGCGTGCCCTGTCGAGGAGTTCTCCGCCGCGCGCCCGCCCAACGAGGTAAGTAGCCGTACCCGCCTCGTCGAGTAGTAGGCACTTGTAGCAGAGTTTGCTAACGCCTTTTGTGTCTTTGATGCAGGACGATGTGAAGCGGTTTGTCTCCGAGCCGCAGCCACCACCGAGCGGAATTGAGATTCTAGCGGTGGAGAAGGTGAAGGAGCGCCGAGTAGTCGGAGACGACGACGATCCCGTCATCGTGGAGGATACCTCCGACGACGAGGAAGACGAGGAGACGCTGCAGGATCGCTTCCAGCTGCGGTCGAGGTTTAGCCGTCCAAGCTTGCCTCATGTACCTCTCATCCAAGACCCTCCGGCTAGCCTGGAGGCTAGCCTTGCCGCGCCGCCGAGGAAGCCGCGCAACCCCCGCCAAGAAGCGGGTAGCCAAGAAGATGAAGGTCTCAGAGACCACGCCTCCAGAGGTAAGTCATCTTTAGCAAAGTAGTCGAGTACCCGCTGATCGAGTACGGTGCTGACAAGTAGTCGTCCTTGTGTGCAGGAGAGGCCGCCAACAGAGCCCGTGGAGGAGGGCGATGAGGGCACGTGGCCCACAGTGGGGGAACCGGCTGGAAGCCGAAGTCCAGCCCCCACTGTCGAAGAACTTCTGGCGCAGCTGGAGCGCCAGCCCCCTGCCCCGTAAGGGAGCAGTACCCCCGCGACCGCCGCCGCTGAAGAGGTGGAAGCCGCAGGGGCGCAGAAAACTTCTGCGCCGGCCGCCGCCGCCGTGGAGGAGGCGGTAGTCGGAGAGGCGGAGGAAGAAACGTCCGCCAAGGGTGGACTGGTTGACATCGCCAACATCCTCGGTGCTCCGGCCGTGACTATCGTCCGGTCGAACTTGTAAGTACCACACTTCATGAGTAGTACTCATTGTAGTAGTCGATCTTGTCTGACGATCCTCTGTGGATACTTGTGCAGAAAATCCACGGACTTGAGCTGGGACGGAGAGGAGCCCACGGCAGCGGAGGCAGAGAAGGCCGCGCCGCCCGTCGAAGAGCCCGCTCCAGAGGCCCAAGCCGCGACCGAGTCCCCACCGCCGGCGCGCCGTGCGCCGCCGGAGGCGGTCGTAGTCGAAGGTGAGTACTCCTCCTGAAGCTATGGAGCCCCAAAAGGAGTAGTCGTAGATGTTGATGCGCGTGTTCCTTGGTGACAGGCGCCGAAGGAGGGTGACATCCCTGCAGGGGGTGCCCATGCGAGTTGACACCGTGGGCCCCGCAGGCTGCGGTAGGAGCCCCCGGGCCCATGGGGGAGACCGTCGAGAAGTCCGCCGAGGAGGAGGCGGCTGCCACGTCGCCAGGGGTTGCCCTGGAGGTGGCGATCCGGTCCCCGGAGATCCAAGACGCGTAGCCTATCCGCTCGGCGCCAATGACGGAGGCTACGACAAGTAGCCGTGGCGGGATCGAGTTGCTTGCCGACGATCTGGTCGAGCCGGCGGTGTCGGCGCAAAGATCCGGAGGCGATGCGGCGAGCCGAACAGTGGATGAAGGTACGTATCCGTTGCCTCCCGAGTAGTCATTCCTTTCGTTGAGTACTCTGCTTGACTCGAATTGGTTTTGTGCAGGACGTCGCGGAGCGATCCCGCGAGAAGTCCAATCTGCTGCAAGGCTATGGAGACACGGTACTGCGAGCTGAGGCCTTGGAAGAGCAGCTCATGAAGTCGAGGAAGCACGCGGCCGCCATGCAGTCGAAGCTTGACGCCGCCTTCGCCAAGTACCACAACGATGTGATGGACTTGCAGGCGAAGAGCGACGAGCTGGTGCGGAAGAACAAAGGTCTCCGCAACAAGAATAAAGGTATGTCTCTTGACTTGTCGGGTACTTGTTAGGAGTCATCAAGCTCTGACCCGTTGTTGTGTTCCGGTGCTGCAGAACTCGAAGGCCAGGTGGAGCGTCTGAAGGGCTCGGAGATCAGCATGAAGAATCTCTTCTACCGGGAGCAAGAAGCCCGCCAGGTACTTGAACTCGACTACAAGGAGCTGGCCTTCGAGTGCGAGAAGCACATGGAGTTGAGAATTGCATCTGACAGAGACCTCGTCAACTGCTACAAATCTTTGCAGAAGTTGAACGAAGACTGCGAGGCGCTCCGGGCCCAGCTGAAGGACCTTGAGGAGGCTGCCCTCCCGATCGCGAGGCTCCTGGTGCCGCACCCGGGCGGCCCCAAGATCGCTCCGTTGGCGGATCGACTTCGTGAGGCGCCAAGCCGGCTGGCCGCCTACGTGAAGCACATGGCCAAGTCGATCCCGAAGCAGGCCGGCCTTCATGAAGTCGTACTTCCCGAAGGCCCCGGTGGAGGTAGTCGCCGGCGGGGTAGCCGCCAACCGGCTCGGATGAGCAAGACGCGAGTTGTCGGAGCGAGATGGCTCCCATCGCGGAGCAGGTAGCCGATAAGTTGAATCTCCAGTAGCCCTGCATAGATAGCTAGTAGCCATGGTTGTATAGGAAACAGCTGTAATGAACTATCTCATATATCAATGAAATGTGAAGTTCCATCAATGAGTACTCGTAACCGCGATCTCAGAGTGCGGAGCGCCCATCGTGGAGTAGGTGCGAGTAGTAGTACTCGACTTAGTAGTCCCGTCGCTAGGAGCGGGACAAGAAAGAAGTTGATGAACAATCAAACTTTATTACCGAAGAAGTACACCCGGGTGGCCGTGGCCGTAGTTACAAGTAGTCGCCCGGACCCGAAGGCCGCCATACCGAGTAGTACCGGAGCGGGTAGCCGCTTGCGTGAGTGATCCGTAGGTAGCCGAGTAGGCCGGATCGCATCCGTGAGTAGCCGCGCGGCCGGATCTTGGAGTGTGGTCTCTTGGTAGACCGCTGCTAGAGTCCTTGATGCTCGTCGCAGCCCAGGGTCCGTAGGTAGCCGCACGGGCTGGACCTGGAGAAGAGTAGTCCGGAGACTTGAAGCCGGGACCCGGAGGGTCGCCTGCGGCGAGGGGGTGTTGGCGTAGTCGTGTAGACTTGAACCCCGGAGTAGTCGAGTAGACTAGGCGTAGAATCGACAGAGCTGGTCGACGTTCCACGAGTTGTTGACTTCTTCGCCTTCAAGTGTTTGGAGGCGGTAGGAGCCTGGCCCGGTCACCTTAGCCACGGTGAAGGGGCCTTCCCAGGGGGAGCTGAGCTTGTGAAGTCCTTCCGTGTTCTGGATACGGCGGAGGACAAGATCTCCAACGTTGAAGGAGCGTTCCTTGACGTTGCGGTCATGGTAGCGTCGGACACCCTCGAGGTACCTTGCCGATTGGACGAGGGCGGCACGCCGAGCTTCTTCGAGGCCGTCGATATCAACTCGTCCGTCGTCTTCCGAGACGCCTTCGTCGTAGTGCTCCACCGCCGGCGAGTTCCATATGACATCGGCGGGGAGGATGGCTTCGCAGCCGTAGACCGAGAAGTAGGGGGATTGCCCCGTTGGCTTGGATGGTTGAGTCCGCGCCCCCGCAGTGCGTTGGGTAGTTCCTTGATCCACTTGCCCCCTTTTTAGTTAGCGCCGGTCGTGTAGCCGCTTCTTGAGGGCGTCGAGCACCATCCCGTTGGCGCGCTCGACTTGTCCGTTGGCCCGTGGGTGGGCGACGGAGACGTATCCGACGTCGATTCCGCCGTTCTCGCGTACTCCCGCAACCGGTGGTTGTTGAAGTTGGACCCCGTGTCCGTGATGATGCGGTGGGGTAGCCCGTAGCGGTGCACGAGTTCATCCAGAAGTCGAGTACTCGTCGCCCTTGGGGCATGTGACCGGCTTGACCTCGATCCACTTGGTGAACTTGTCGATAGCCACCGGCACTCCGCTGAATCCTCCTGGCGCGGCTTGGCGGTGGCCCAATCATGTCGAGCCCCCAGCAGGCGAAGGGCCAGGTTGGCGGTATGGTGACTAGCTTGTAGGCAGGAACGTGTTGCTGCTTGGCGAAGAACTGACATCCTTGGCAGCGTCTGACGAGTTCTTCGGCATCGCCCAGGGCTGTGGGCCGCAGAAAGGCTCGCCGGAAGGCCTTGCCGACCCGGGCCGTGCGGGAGGACGCGTGGTTGCCGCGACACCCTTGTGGATCTCCTCCAAGATGTCCTTGCCTTCTTCGCGAGGAACGCATTTCATGAGTACTCGAAGATGCGCCTCGCTTGTAAAGCTTGTCGCCGACGAGGACGTAAGATTTGGCGCGGCGGACGAGTTGTTCGGCCGCGTTCTTGTCGGAGGGGACCTTCTCGCTCGCCGAGGTAGTCGATGAAGGGTTGCCTCCAAACCACGTCGATCATCATGACCTCCCCGCCCGCCCTGGTTGGTTAGCCGGGACAAGGGTCGGTGGCGCCGGCTCCGGATGGATGGCGCGTGAAGCTCATGGACGAAGACGCCCGCGGTACTTGGGCGCGGGTGGATCCGAGCTTCGAGAGGACGTCCGCCGCAACGTTGTTGTCGCGAACGATGTGATGGAACTCGAGACCATAGAATTTGTTCTCGAGCTTGCGGACTTCTAGGCGTAGGCGTCCATGTTCTCCTTGTTGCGATCCCGTAACTTGTTGACTTGGTTGATGACCACCGCGGAGTCGCCGTAGACTAGTAGCCGCTTGATGCCAAGTGAAGCCGCGAGGCGGAGCCCGTGTAGGAGGGCTTCGTACTCGGCTTCGTTGTTTGAGACCTTCCGGAAGATCCGCAGGACGTACTTGAGTTGTTCGCCCGTTGGAGAGATCGGAGCACCCCCGCGCCCTCGCGCCCTCGAGGTTGAGTGAGCCGTCGAAGTACATCACCCAATGCTCGGTCGCACGGTGGGAGTAGGTAGCCGGTTCTCCCCGCCACTCGCCATGAAGTCGACTAGAGCTTGCGACTTGATGGCCGTGCGTGGCTTGAAGTCGATGGTGAGGGCGCCGAGCTCGACGGCCCCATTTGGAGATCCTTCCGTGGCGTCCGGGTTCCTCGTGATGTCGCCGAGCGGGTAGTCGGTGACGACGGAGACCGAGTACTCCCGGAAGTAATGTCGTAGCTTCCGCGAGGTGATGAGTAGAGCGTACAGAGCTTCGCACGGCCGGTAGCGAGCCTTGGACTCTGATAGAACCTCGCTGACGAAGTAGACCGGGCGCTGGACCGGGTAGGCGTGGCCGTCTTCCTGCCGCTCGACGACGATGGCAGGATCGACCACGTGAGTAGTCGCAGCCGAGGTAGAGCAACGGCTCGCTCGCCCTTGTAGGGAGCCGTGAGGACCGGTGGCTTCGACAGGAAGTCCTTGAGCTGGGCAAGGGCTTGGTCCGCCTCTGCAGTCCACACGAACTTCTCGTGGTGCTTGAGTAGTTTGAAGAAGGGGAGACCCCGTTCTCCTAGCTTCGAGATGAATTCGTTCAATGCCGCCATGCACCCCGTCGCCTTCGGACGTCCTTGATGCTCGTGGGAGCTTTCATGCCGGTGATGGCGGAGATCTTCTCGGGGGTTGGCTTCGATGCCGCGCCGGCGATGATGAAGCCGAGTAGTTTGCCCGAAGGGACGCCGAAGACGCACTTGTTCGGGTTGAGCTTCCGGCGGTACTCGCGTAGCGATGCGAAGGTCTCTTCAAGGTCGTCGATGAGGGTACCGGAGTCCCCGGTTTTGACAACCACGTCATCCACGTAGGCCTCGACGTTCTTGTTGAGTTGCCGCTTGAAGCAGGTGCCCGGATGGCCCGTTGGTAAGTAGCGCCGCGTTCTTCAACCCGAAGGACATGGTCGTGTAGCGCACGCGCCAAACGGGGTGATGAACGCGGTCTTCTCCTCGGTCTTCCTCCTTGATTGCGATCCGGTGGTACCCGGAGTAGCGCCGAGGAAGCAGAGCAGTCGCGGCCCGCCGTGGAGTCGATGACTTGATCAATCCGCGGCAACCCGAAGGGGTCCTTGGGGCGCGTGCTTGTTGAGGTCGGTGTAGTCGACGCACATCCTCCACTCGTTCGAGTTCTTCTTGCGGACGAGGACGGGGTTGGCGAGCCACTCGGATGGAAGACTTCTCTCGATGAAGCCGGCAGCGAGTAGCTTGGCGAGCTCCTTCTTGATGGCATCCCGTCCGTCGTCCGGCGAAGCGTCGGGAGATGTTGTCGCTTGGGGGTAGCCTTTGGGTCGACGTTGAGGCGGTGCTCGATCGGCTCCCCGGGCACTCCCGGCATGTCCGTCGGCTTCCACGCGAAGATGTCGCGGTTAGCCCGAAGGAAGCTGATGAGCGCGTCTTCCTATTTGGGGTCGAGGCCGGCCCCAATGGTGGTGGTTTTGGTGGGGTCGCCCGTTCCGAGGTCGACCATCTTGGTGAGCACCTCCTCGGGTGGTCGAGGCTTGTTGGCGCTCGTCGTACTTCTCCGGAATGTCGAGTTCGCTTGTGGCAAGCTTCTTCGACGCGGCGTAGACCTCCATCATTGGGGTGGGTACTTGATTCGTTGAAGCGATCACCACGGCCTCTGTATCGCAGTCGTGAGAGATCTTCAAGTCCCCTTGGAGGGAGAGTACGCCGGCTGGACTTGGCATTTTGAGTACCAAGTATGTATAGTGGGGCACCGCCATGAACTTGGCGATGGCCGGTCTGCCGAGGATGGCATGGTAGGAAGTCTCGATGTCCGCGACCTCGAACTTGATGTACTCGGTGCGGTAGTTGTCGCGAGACGCCCCGAAGGTAATCGGCGCACCACCGAGCCCGGGGATGGCCGCGTTGCCTGGGACGATGCCGTAGAAGGGCATGCTGCTCTTGTCGAGCATGGGGGTGACGTCAAGGTTCATCTTCTTCACAGTCTTGGTGAAGAGGACGTTGAGCCCGCTTCCGCCGTCGATGAGCACCTTGTTGAGCTTAGAGCCCGCCATCGTTGGTTTCGGGACGAGAGGGAAACGTCCCGGTTCGGAGAAGCCGGTCCATTGGTCCGCGCGGGAGAAGGTGATGGGTGTCTCCGACCACCCGAGAGGGGTCATAACCGCCGGTTCAATGGACATCACTTCACGGCGAGTAGCCTTCGCTCCCGCCCCTCGCAGGTAGTCCGCCGAAGAGGACGTTGACGGTCTTCTCGGGTTCTTGGAAGTCGTCGCCGTCCTTCTTCTTGTTCTTCTGATCGTGAGGGTGCGGTGGCTCCGGCGTATCCTTGAGTGCATGCCTGAGCTGGTAGCACTGCTCGGTGGTGTGGTTGCCGTTCGGGTGCCACCGGCACTTCTCCTTCGAGCAGGTCTTTGAACCCGCCGGAATTCTTCTTCGAGTTCCCTTTCGGAGGGCGCTGGATAGCCGCGACGGTATTGTCTGGCTTGCGCTTGCGGTTGGAACCCGAGAAGTTGTTGTTGTTGTTGTTGCGGCCGCCTTGGTTTGGATTGCTGCTGCTGCCGCCGCCACCTTGGTTTTGCTTGGACTTGCCGCGATGGCGTCGTACTTGGCGTTGGCCTTGTCCTCTTCGTCCGCCCGGGACGTGATCATGTCCTTGAGGTGGGGAATGGACTTGGGGCGGCGTCGGCCGAAGTCTTCGAAGGTGCGGCGATGGTAGAGCCCATCCTGGAAGAGGTCGATGACCTCCTTGTCGGTGACGTCCACGACGGTAGCGCGCTTGTCGAAAAAGCGGCGCATGTACTTGCGGGGGGTCTCGCCTTGTTCCCGCTTGATCATGGCAAGGTCCATGCGAGTACCCGAACGGCCCATGGCGCCCGCGAAGTTGCTCGTGAACTCGCTCCTTCGGCTCGGTCCCACTTGTCGATTGAGTGCTTGTCCGGCCGACTCGAGCCACGTGAGTGGGGCTTGGTCCGGCGAAGGGGAAGTAGAGGCACTTGGTGTCGCCGTTGCCGCCGCCGTTCTCGATGGAGAGAGCATAGCATCGGAGCCACCGGATGGGATCCCCGCTTTGCGTCGTATTTGGTGATCCCCAAAGGCTTGAACTTGTCGGGGAGGAGCAAAGGGTTGCGAAGCCGGGGTGAGAAGGCAGGGAAGCCGTCGCCTTCGGCGGCCGGTCGTCGACTTCTTCTCGCCGCAACTCTTCGATTCTCCGGCGAGCATCGTACCCGCCGTGAGAGGCGCCGGGAGGCGTGGCTATGCGCGTGGCCGCGGCCGCCGCGGCCGCCGCCGCCTCCGGCCTTCTTGTTGGCTCCGTGGTTGGAGCCGCCGCCGCCGCCGCCGCCGTCGGGGTCGTTGCCGCCGCCACCGGCCGAGCACGCGTGGGGGACGACTTCTCGGTTGACGTTGTCTTGTCGTGAGGGTCCGCCGGCGGTGGAGCGTCGACGGTTTGGTTCACCGGAATGTCGCCCCGAGTACGGTTAGGGACCGGGGTCGCAGACCGCGACTTGTAGCTTCGTTGTCGCGAGGCTTAGCCGGGGGAGGTTGGCGACTCTCTTGTCTACCCGCATGAAGTAGGCTTCTTCGGGCCGAGCTTGGCGATGACCTCCCCGGCTCGTATGCCCTGAGCCTGGCGTGCGATCGCTGTGATCGACATGAGGCACTGCTCGAAGTGGTGTGGACTCTCGCTCTCAACCGCGCCGAGAGCTTCCGCAAGGTTGCGGATGGGAAGGTTGTCTCCGAGCCGCCGGCGTCGTTCGTTGCGCTTCCTGTTACGTTCGCGCCGGGTGTCCCTGTTGGCGTCGGTCTCGTCCGCAGGGGCATCAGCAGACAGCTCGTCTGCGGAGATGTCCTCCAAGTACTTGTCTGCGGCCGTGCCTGAGGTTCCCGGGGTGTCGCCGGCAGCCATGAAGACTTGACGGTCGGGGGTACCCAAGCTTGGCTCAGAAGGTGCCACCTCAGTTGGTGTGTTCGAGTCAGCCTGGGCTAGTGGTGTTCCCTCCTGGAACGGTAGCGAGTCGATGTAGGCGACGTAGCGTGAGTCCTTTGTCAGCTCAGCAGGTTTGCGGTCTGGCCGCAGACGTATCTTCCGGCCGGCGTCGATCTTATAACCAGCCGGAGGCCGGCCCTGACAAGGGAAGCTCGAAGGAGTCGTCTTCGGACTCGGGCTCCTCGGGGTCCGACCCGAAGTCGAACTCGTAGTCCGGTTCGAGAAGAACTCGTGGAGAGAGGGCCGGAGTCCGAGACGCGGTTGGGGGCGGCGTCGGAGTCCGAGTTGTACTCGGTTGCGGGCTCCTTGCCGGCCCGGCGTGGTGCGAAGCCTCCGTGCGGGCCCGGCCGGGAACGCGAGGGCCACGCGCGCAGCGCCGGCGTGGAGAGGGGACCGCTCGCGATGGCCGAGGAGCCGGCTCGCATGCGATGGCCCATGGCGACGTCGGGTTCGAGTTGGAGACGGACTCGAGCTCGAAGTCAGCGCGGAGGTTGGAAAGCGAAATCTCGCCGAACTTGCCGGCGAGCTTGCCCGTGACAACTTCGGGAAGCGTCACAAGGCCCGTCCTCGAGTCGGGTTGCATGATCAAGTGGCGCTGGAAGGAGCCCGCGCCATCGCCAGCGCGGCACCCGTGCGCCGAAGACGAAGGTGTCGCCGCGGTTGAAGGCGACGGTTGGCTTGATGAGAACGGAAGCCGTCGAGTTCGCCATGTGATCTCGAGCGAGAGCCCCCGCTCGGCGCGCCGCCGTGTCGGTGTTTTGGACCGGCAACCTACTACGGGGAGTACCCGAAGTAGATGAATGTGACTCGCCGAGATCGGTAACTCGAAGGAAGAGACACGTGGCACACAATTTAGACAGGTTCGGGCCGCGAGGTGCGTAATACCCTACGTCCTGTATGCTTGCGTAGCTCTGGATTGATAGGGCACGATTACAGGTTGGTGCAATAGTGCGCCGTGAGTTGAGATTGGATGAGGTGATCCCGGGATCGGTCCCCTCGCCTCGCCTTATATAGTCCGGAGGCGGTGGTTACAAGTCGGAGTAGGGAAAGAGTACTAGTCGAGTACGTCTAGGAGACCTCTACACGGTGCGGAACGTGTACGCAGCCCTAACCGAGTACTACTCCCCGTGTCGTCCTTGTGCTCCACGCCTTCAGGTGCCGTGTAGCGCAAGCCGGGTAGTCCCAGGGGCCCACCGAGTAGTCGGTCCTGGTACCCACCGAGGTAGTGGGCCCAGGGAGGTCCATACGACAGCCAGTTCTTGAAAGCATCTTGCCACCGAGGAGGTGGAGACAAAGCTGCTTTGAAAGGGATCCTTTGAGATTCAGCCGCAATGAAATCTCGAGGATCAGAGTTTCCCACGGGACCAAGGCAATAGGATCTTGAATTGGCCTCGGTGCGAATCAGAAGCTCAGTGGAAGGCTCCTGAAGAGAAAGCGGAAAAGAAATCTCAGGTAAAAAATTGAAAACCTAAATGCCGAATGAAGCTTACGGGGGGGGGGGGGGGAATTTACCTGAGCATCTTGGTTTTGAGCCGCCATGGGGGAGTTGAGCTTAGAACAAGGAGATCTAGGGTTTGGATCTGGACGAGGATTCCAGCGGATTGTGAAGAAAGAAGAACAGGTGTTGACAGATTCAATTTGAAAATGTTCGTGGCTGGAGTCAATTGCGGAACAAAATTACTTTTATCCCGCAATTGAAGGGGCATGTGTTAACACCAAAATTTGGTAAGGAGTCTGACTTGTGGGTCCAGCTCGGTGGAGAGTCCGTCTGGTGGAAGGAAAGGTTTTCTTAGATGTATTCGGCAGAAGGATCCGCGGTCGGCTATCTGCTTCCGTTCGGCAAAGGAACAGTTGAGCTGATTTTGCGGGATTGGATGGTGACGTGGCTCAAGCAGGAAAGACGAATGGATGGATAGGCGATCAAGCTTAGAGATAAGTTAGGCAGCGAATCCATTTGAGATTGTACTTGGCAGGGTATAAATATGAGCCCTGAATGTATGTAATAGACACAATCATTCTTCAATAGAAACCGGCCTTACGCCAAACCCTAGAGTCCTTTTGTCGTGTCGTTGAGTTCTTCGAGAGGGTTCATCGATCCGTCGACCTCCGTGAGTACCGGCAACCTTGTATCATGTCTAGTATCATGCGGTGGATTTAGATCTGATGCAAGTAGTCTTGTTACCATGCTTCGTGTCATGCGGTAGATTCAAGCTTGGTTCAAGAGGGTTTCTTGTTAGGTCATGAGCCATGCGGTAGGCTAAGATCTAGCTTGAAGCTAGTTATCGGCTCTATTGGATCCTGGCAAGATCCAATAGATTCATTAAGTTACCCCGTGTTACTTTGAGTTTTTACTTTATGTTTAGATTCATGTAACACACTTTTGCCCAATCTAGATAGATTTGGATCGGCTTTATCTCTCTTGTGATCCTTGTACGAGTAGACTTCGTGTTTTAACGCGTGGATCTTGTGCTTTCCGATAGCCGAAACCGAATCGATCTAGGTTGTTACGTGTTGCGGGTTCAAGCTTGCAAACGTTTATAAATCTTGAAAGAACTGAGTATCATGCGGTAGATGCAGGTTTTTGGGTTGCTTTGGAGCTAGTCATTCGGCGGATTAGATTTCAAATCAATCTGATAGATTTATTCGCTTGGTAATGTTCGTTCCTTCTTCATGGACCCCGAATCGGCTGTTCAGCCGTATTCTGTTATGTTCCTTCACGAGTAGAACACGTGCGTAATTCATGCTTTAAATAACGTATGCTTTTAGCTTTCCATATTTAGATTGTATCATGCGGTGGATAGATCTATTTGTGGAAAGTGGTACGGTTTCATGCAAGTTATATCATGCGGTGGATAGATTTGCTTGGCACCGTGTCCGACGGGTTTTAAAGTACCTAGACATGCGGTAGACTAGTGCTTTGAATCTATGCATGCTTGTTTATTACATGTTTATGTTCGTGCTCTACTTTATTTAATGTTAATTATCATGGGGATCGGTCATGGCCCCGTGCATGTGCATCTTTGTTCAAACAGAGACCGATCGCTATCATGCTTACGTCATCCATTCGGCAATGTTACTCTTTTCTTTTATAAGTCCCCGAATGGTTTCAATTTATTGGCGGATAAGCTTCCTATAGCTATGTGTCATCCTATCTGGCTTCTTAGTCGTAAATATGGAACTGTTTGGTACCGCCCGGCAAGTTCCAAGCTTTGGTATCTAACTACTTTATCTTTTGTTAATTTTCAGGAAAAATTGACTGGCACGTCTCGTGACTCTTTGCGAGTGTGAAGCTAGCTTGTTCGGCTTGCTGTGTGTTTGGCGTTAGGTGCACATTTTGCGTCAACACACTCCAGTGGCTACGTGGTTTTGGCAAACGGGAGGTTGAAGTGCGGAGCGTGTGTTTTCGGGGGTTCGACCGAGCTAGTTCATCTTGTCGGAGTTTCAATCTCCCTCGAGAAGAATTTTTATCGGCTCCCATTCACTCCCCCCCTCTCTGGTAGCCTAATCGGTCCTTCAAGTGGTATCAGAGCCGGTTCGGGTCTTTGTTGACTCTAACCCGCCCAAGATCCAAGGATGGCGTACCGGAACGGGGTTCGGGTCCTCCACACTTCGATGGCAAGAACTACCGGATGTGGAGCAAGCGGATGGGTGCGTTCCTCCGTGGAAAGGGTCAGCTTCTTTGGGATGTCACGGCGGACACGAGTGCTATGTCCACCGATGGATTTCCTTGCTCCGGGGTCGAGGGACAGATTCGACGCCAACAATAAGGCGGTCGGCTACTTGTTTCGTGCTTTGTGTCAGCCTGAATTCGATCTGGTGCACACCGAGCACTTGGCTTGTAGGATTTGGGCGGTGTTGAAGGAGGCTCATGTTGGGAACGCCCAAGTTCAGGCACGGATGTATGCGACCTACGGAGAGAGTACGAGAACTTCACTCATCTCCCGTGAGTCCATCGATGCCTTGTTTCGCAGGTTCACGGTGGTTGTGAACAACATGAGGGCCAATGTGGACGTGCTCCCGTACGATGATCATGATAGAGCGGGCCAAGCTCTTACACTCTTTGGATCGTACGATATGAGGCGGAAAGTTCGAGGCCATTGTCGAGTCGGAGAAGTATGACACTCTGACGGTGAACGAGCTGTTCTCGAAGCTCAAGTCGGCTGAGGTGGATAGGGGCATGACTGCCAAGCTCGAGGGACCGACTGATTCCCACAGTCTTGCCCTTGTTGGTGGTTCCAAAGGAAAGACTAACTCTAACCCATCCACCAGGATGTTCTCATTTTCCTCTTTGATGTCTATGCCAGATGAGGAGTTTGATGACCTTGGAGAGGACGAGCTGGCGCTGTTGACGAGGCGGTTCGAGAGGCTGCACGAGAACCGTGTGAACATGAGGAGGAACATGAGGACGTGCTTCCAGTGCGGCAAGCCGGGACACTTCGTCGCCGACTGCCCGGAGAAGGCCGAGAACAAGGACAGCTACAAGCACAAGCCGAGGAAGGACGGCAAGTACCGTTCGAGGCGCGACCACAAGAGCAAGCACAAGAACAAGTACAAGGACGAGCGACGATCGAGGAAGAAGGAGAGCCGAGGCAAGGCCCGAGCGATGGTCGGAGCGAGCGACGTCGACTCCAGTTCCGCGTACTCCACCTCGAGCTCGAGCAGCAGTGAAGACGAAGGCGATCGCCGCAAGAACAAGAAGTCGTCCAAGAACCTGAGCGGGCTGAGCTGCTTCGCGAGAGATGGCTTCTGCACCATGGCGCTGAGCTCCGGCAGCAAGAAGAGCACACAGAGCGACTCGGACTCTGAGTCCGACGACGAGGTGCGTGATGAACTTCCCTTCTCGCGCCAGGAGAATGAGAGGCTTGGCTCTTTGCTTGATAACCGTGATGACATGCTTAGAGAGGCCAAGAAAATGAGAAAAGAGCTTAGGGCTTCACTCGAGGATGCTAGGACTAGAGTGGCTGAGCTAGAGACACAGGTGCTTGATAGCAAGCTTGCGATTGATTCTCTTAAGGCTAGCCCTGTTGTTTCGGATGAGAATGATTGTGCTGATTGCTCCATATTCCTTGCTGATCTTGCTTTGTTTAAGGAGAAGCATGCCTCCAAGTGTGAGGAACTATATGTGCTTAGGGTTGAAGTGGTTGAGCTTAAGTCTAGACCTGCTTTGCTAGGTGCTTGCACTTCTTGCCCTATTTTGCATGCGAAGATTGATGAGATGCATGCTTACACTAGTTCGCTTGAGGCTAAATTGAAGGAACCCATGCCTACATCATGCTCTACCTGTGAAATGCATGCATTGAAAAATTTGGAACTTGCACATTATGTTGATCGTTTGCAGGATGAGAATGATGACCTGAGGACGTTGATGGGTTGGATGTCTGTCCATGAGCCCCAGTTGAGGATGATGATTGAGGCCTTTAAGAGGCAAGATGGTGAGGGACTTGGGGCAAACAAGGTTGGTGAGGGAAGTGGAGAAACTATCCCGGAGCCACCAAAAACCCACCACAAAATGATTTCCCTCCAAAACCCAACCATCTTAGGAACCGACTAGACACAACCCCAGCTCCACCTATATTTCCTACACCCACAAATGATCTCCGTAGGCCTATCAAGTTTGTGAGCACTTCCGGGAAAGTGTTCTTTGGGAAAGTGAGTGAGAAGGCAAGTGAGGAGAAATCGGTGGAGGAGTTGAGTGGAGAGAAACCAAGCGAGCAGCCCCTATCCAAGCCAAAACCTAAGCTTGTGAGATTCCGTTGTGGCCATTGTGGGAAGGAAGGTCACAAGGATGAGTTTTGCTTCAAGAGGAAGCGGGAAGAGAGGATGCCAAAGGAGTGGGCGAACAAGGATAGGTACAACCCTTCCCATGGTGTACCTAAGCCTCGTATGCCACTGCCCAGGGGTAAGGCTGTGGTGAGAAGTGTTCCGGCATGGGGAGATGCGAGTTCCCGTAGCCGAGGAGCAGTTTTGGAGAGGGCGGTCAGACTGACCTGGCTAGGCGGTCGAGCCGGCCCGCCCCGCAGGGGGGCGGTTAGACCGGCCCGGCTAGGCGGTTTAACCGCCCCCGGCACTCGCGCAGTGGTTTTCGAGGTGGTGAGTCGAGAGGTTTCGGTGTCCGGAGGTGGAGTTGCCGGTGGTTGGTCCGGAGAGATAGCGGTGGTCGGGCCTTGCTAGGCATTCTCCCCCTCGAGTTCACTACGGGGATGGGAGGAGTCGTAGCTTTGAGAAGGAGAGGAGGGACGTTCCACGGGTTGTCTTCCGTGGTTTTGGTCCTCATCCAGGCAGTGAGGGGTGGTTTCCTCGGAGTAGTTACCGAGGTGGTGTTCGTGGTGGTGGTTATGGTAGGAAAGATGGCTTGATGTGTGCTAATCCCACTTTCGAGCAAATGGCTCGGCACTGGTTTTCCTCTTTTGGTACTAACCCCAGTGCTGAGTCGTTTGTTCGCTCACGTGCTTGTTTTTGAATTCCAGGTGGGAGACTTGAAGAACATTTGGTTGATTGACTCCGGTTGCTCGAGGCATATGACCGGAGACAGGGGGTGGTTCTCAAGTCTCGTCCCGGTGGTGACAAAGAGGTACATCACCTTTGGGGACAATGGGCGTGGGCGTGTGCTTTCAGAAGGTGAGATGAAAGTGAGTGACAAGATCACTCTGAGGCGTGTTGCTCTTGTTCAATCGCTGGGGTACAATTTGCTTTTTGTGTCCCAGTTGTTGGATGAGGGCTTTGAGGTGTTGTTTCGGCCGTGTGGTTCTCGGATTGTGGACTCTCGAGGGGACCTTGTTTGTATGGTCGTTCCCGAGGGTCGGTGTTTCGTGCTGATTTTTCTCGCTCTTCGGGTGTGGAGCGTTGTTTCTTGGCCGGTTCTTCGAGTGAGTTGTGGAAGTGGCATAGGAAGTTGGGTCACTTGAGCTTTGACCTTTTGCCTCGCTTGAGTAAACTCAATTTGGTCCGAGGATTGCCACGGTTGAGGCTTGAGAAAGAGTTGGTTTGTGCTCCGTGTAGGCATGCCAAGATGGTGGCCTCTTCTCACCCGCCTCTCACCGATGTGATGACTGAGCGTCCATGCGAGCTGCTCCATATGGACCTTGTTGGCCCAGCTCGTGTGCGATCTGCGGGTGGGAAGTGGTATGTCCTTGTTGTGGTGGACGATTATTCTCGGTATGCTTGTGTGTTCTTTCTGGAGGATAAGGGGGAGACGTTTGGTTTTGTTCGAGATCTAGTCTTGAGGTTGAGGAATGAGAGGCACGGAGATGCCATACGAGCTATCCGCAGTGATAATGGCTCGGAATTCAGGAACTCTCGTTTTGAAACTTTTTGCCATGACTTGGGTCTTGAGCACCAGTTTTCGAGTCCGTATACGCCTCCCCAGAATGGTGTTGTGGAAAGGAAGAACAGGACCTTGTGCGAGATGGCTCGGACGATGCTTGATGAGCATAGGACTCCGAGGAGGTATTGGGCTGAGGCGGTGAATACCGCGTGCTATGTGTCGAACAGATATACCTCGCAGTGCTCAAGAAGAAGACATGTTATGAGTTGATGCATGGTCGCACACCCAAGGTGAGTCACTTCCATGTCTTTGGTTGCAAGTGTTTCATTCCGAAGAAGGGCGGGAAGTTGGATAAGTTTGAGGCTAGGTCCGTCGATGGCATTTTCTTTGGTTATGCATCTCATTCTAGAGCATATCGTGTGCTCAATCTTGAAACTAACCAAATCGTGGAGACTTGCGAGGTAACCTTCGACGAGACAGAGCCACGTAGTCGGCCTTGTTTTTGAGTGTGCGGTGATGATGAGCTTGGCGAGGAGATTTTTCAGAGGAGGAGCATGAACATGGTGATGATGAAGATGGCGGTGCGGTGCCCCCGGCTGAACATGTACCCACTACTTCGACTACGATGATGGATGGACCCTCTGCTACACATACGATGACAAATCAAGAACGAGGAGAAGCTGATGTTGAGGGGGAAGTAGCTTCGAGGCGAGAACCTCCCCGTCGAGTTCAAGTGGATCACCCAGCTTCGAGGATCATCGGCGACATGAATGAACGCACTACACGGTCGAGGGTTCGGAACAACTCTCATTTCGCTCATGCTGCATTTGTTGCTTCTTTCGAGCCCAAAGACATTGGACACGCACTATCTGATCACAATTAGGTTAATTCGATGCATGAGGAGTTGGAGAATTTTGAGAGGAATCAGGTGTGGGAGTTGGTTGATCCTCCCCCAGGGTGTAAGCCGATAGGTACCAAGTGGGTGCGGAAAAACAAAGAGGGAGAGAAGGGTGAGGTTGTGAGGAACAAGTCGAGACTTGTTCCTCAAGGGTTCAGTCAGAAGGAGGGGATTGACTACGAGGAGACCTTTGCTCCCGTAGCCCGTTTGGAGGCGATTAGGATCCTTCTAGCCTTTTCCGTGGCTAAAGGGTTCAAGTTGCACCAAATGGATGTGAAGAGTGCTTTTCTGAATGGTGTGTTGGAGGAAGAAGTGTATGTGAGGCAACCTCCGGGGTTTGAGAGTGAGAAGTACCCCCACCGGGTGTACAAGTTGAGGAAGGCGTTGTATGGGTTGAAGCAGGCGCCTAAGGCTTGGTATGGCAGGTTGAGGGGGTTCTTGTTTGAGAGAGGTTTTGAGATGGGGAAGGTCGATCGACCTTGTTTTTGCCGAGGCAGGGCGTAGATATCCCGATTGTGCGGTGTATGTGGATGATATTGTCTTTGGTGGCTCGTCTAACTCTCTTGTTGCAAGGTTTGCGATGATATGAGCAGGGAGTTTGAGATGAGCATGATGGGTGAGTTGCGCTTCTTCCTCGGGCTACAAATCAAGCAATCAAAGGAAGGAACATTTGTGCACCAGGCTAAGTACACCAAGGACATTGTGAGGAAGTTCAAGATGGAGGACTCCAAGGCTATGACGACGCCGATGAGTACGACTACAGCTGTTGATGCGGACGAGGAAGGTGAACACATGGACCAGAAGGAGTACCGGAGCATGATCGGGTCACTCCTCTACTTGACGGCGACGAGGCCAGACATACAGTTCTCGGTGTGTCTGTGCGCTCGTTTTCAAGCGTCACCGAGGACTTCGCATTGGCAAGCAGTGAAGAGAATTTTCAGGTACTTGCATCACACTCCCGACTTCGGCCTTTGGTACTCCGCGTCCTCTTCTTTGGCGCGTCATGGCTTTTCAGACGCGGATTTTGCCGGGGTGTCGGTTGGATAGGAAGTCCACTTCTGGGACTTGCCAGTTTTTGGGTTCCTTTTTGTTGTCTTGGTCTTCCCGCAAGCAGTCGAGTGTTGCTCAATCCACGACCGAAGCCGAGTATGTTGCCGCTGCTAGTTGTTGCTCTCAGCTCTTTTGGATCACCTACACCATGAGTGACTTTGGTGAGGAGTATACCCATGTCCCACTTCAATGTGATAGCACCAGTGCCATAAGCGTTGCAAAGAACCCAGTGCTCCATTCCAAAACCAAACACATAGAAGTGAGGTATCATTTCCTGAGAGACAACGTAGAGAAAGGGAAGATAGCTTTGATCCATGTACCCACACATGACCAACTAGCCGATATTTTCACCAAACCCCTAGATCAAGCAACTTTCACTCGTTTGCGGGGGGAACTTGGTGTGTGCTTGATTTCTTGAGTTGGGTGTGTGGGAGCTCCTTTGTAGCATATGTATAGCTTTCTTTTGTGCATTTCTTGCATTCGGCATTGCATATGTATCATGATGTATAGGCATCCTTGTATCTTAGATTGCATGCATTTTGTATCATATGCATTGGATAGGAAAAGCTTCTCCTATATACACTGTTTACCATGGGTTTCTATATATGTTCTTGTGAGCTTGTTTGGTATGCTACGGTTAGTTTGGCTTAGCTCTTGATGATCTTGATGAATGATCCATGGTTGATGGCTAATTTTTTGAAAAATGTCACATATATGCTCTCTCATGTGTAAATGCCTTTACATGATCTTGACATGTTTTAGTGGCTTTGCTATGCTTACTTTGTGGTTGGATAGCTAGTTTATTGATCATATGGGGCCAAAGGCTCATTTGCCATCATGAATGTTTAGCCCTCTTGCTTAATCTTGTGGAGGGGCATAAGTTCCTTTTTGTCGCAAAGACATTTCATGTACCAATCATAAATCTGAAAATGAAATGAAAAATGCTTGGAAAATATGTTCCCATGTCATATGTGCTGAAATTAATTTGCTTTGGGTGCTAAACCGTTGCATGTTGCCTACCAATGAGAAGTCACATACATAGAAGTAGGCACATGGCTCGGTGGCTTTGAGATGACATGAGGTGCTTTTGGGTGTTTATGATGGTCTTATGATTAGAATGGCTATCCTAGCATGAAGTTTGAGTGGCTTTGCCATTTTGATATGTTTTGCTCATGCTTAGGTATTTGCTTGTGAGAGAGTAACTTTTCGCAAAATTACTCAAATCCGTTTTAGCCTTGTCCAATGGTTGTGAAACTTGGTGATCACGTAGTTAAGGTCATTACGAACCTGTCGAGTATCTAACTTGCTCATTTGGACTTGTGTAGCTCCTTGTGATGAATTTTGTATATTCGAGAAGCTATATGTTGAAAGTTTTAGCATTTTGCCTTGATTAATGCATTGTCAACAAGGGGGAGAAGTTTGTGCATGTTTTGGGCACCTGGGAGTGTTTGGAAGGTGTTCCAATTGTTTCGGGCAAATTTTGAGCAGTTTGGTGCAGGGCCGGTCTCTTGGGGCGGTCTAACCGCCCCCAGGCGGTCAGATCAGGCACAGGCGGTCTAACCGCCCTGTACAGGCGGTCTAACCGCCCTGGGCAGTGTGAGCAGGTTTTTGCTCGTTGTTGCTTCCCGCGTTGCATTGCTGCATTTGTTCAGGGGGAGTGTGCTTTGGCTCAGGGGGAGCTTGCATATGTGCAGGGGGAGCTCTTTGTGGTGTTCGAGCTTTGCTTTGGTGGTTTGCGCTCTTTGCTTGAGCTGTGTTTTGTCTCGGATGTGTCGAGCCGTTGCCCTTGCCTAAGGGGTCCGAGACTTGTCTTCTTCAAGTGATCTTGCTCTTTGCCTGTCTTTGGCTTTCGATCGCTTGTTGAGGTTTCTTTTTATTTGTTTCTTTTCTTTTCTTTTCTCTTGTGTTACTTCAGGTAAGTGTGTTGTCAATGCACTCATCAAGGGGGAGATTGAGAACCATGTGTGGTTAGAGGACCGGTGGATGGTCGCTTCCTTGTGTGATGAGTGATTGACAACGTTGTGTGGACTGATTCTTGGCTAAGTATTGCAGGTGCAGGTTGCGGCTTCACTCGTGTTGGTGCAGGTGAAGAACAAGCGCGAAAGGTCGTTGCCGGTGAGGCCTCCAGGTGTGGAGAAGACAAGTAGGCTTCGTTCGAGGGACCCGGTGGCCAGTGGGGTAAAGTGCGGGCTGCATGGTGGCATGAACAGCAAGATGAAGTCGTGGACGGTTTCTTGGTAGAGCCTCAAAACCAAGGTCGAGCCGGGACTACATGGGAGCCGAGTCATGAGTGGAGATTGGCGGAGGCTACACCGAGTTCGCGGGGTTTGCAGTGGTTCACCAGAAAACCACTGGGTTACTCGGTTGAGCCACAAAACCGAGGCCGAAGACTCGACGAGGAGGTGCGGCCACGCAGCCGGTTCAACCGCCCAGAGGGGCGGTCAGACCGCCTGTGGCCGGTCAGATCCCCCGGGCCGGTCTAACCGCCCAAGGGGGGCGGTCTGACCGCCCTGGCCGCCGGCGCCGAGAAGCTTCGAAGCGGAGGACACGCGTCGGGATCGCAAGGCTTGCGTCGATGCTAAGCAGGTTGCGGTCGCCGGGCATCCGTCCGATGGTGAAGACATGAAGACTTCCAAATCCGCCCTCGGGGGGCATGTATCCCTAGTTATTAGTGAAGGGTAGTTTAGTCTTTTGGGTGCCTCCATATATACTCATTGAATGGGTGGATGGCAGCCAACTCTTTGAACCCTAGCTCATTTAGTTTTTCCATTTTTCGTTCTCCATTTTCCTTAGGATTTTAGAAGGCTAGCTTGAGAGCTTCATGTAAGATCTAGAGAGAGGGATGGATGTTTGGGTGGCAAGCTAGACCTTGTACGAACCTTTCATGGCATGTATAGAAGGTTTGGCGTTGTTCATCATGGTGGTTTTCCCGTCTCCCTTGTGTTGATTTTCGGAGCTTTTTGGCGGTGTTTTGAGGACGATTTCTTGGGGTTTTTGGTGGGTGTCACGTATGAGGTTCTTGTGCCTCTTTGGCTGGTGACTTTGCCCCAAAATCCCCTTTGAATCGGACTCGATTTGGTGGTTTCTCGAGTTGGATGAGTTCTTGACCTAGAGAAGCGATTTCTTCGATTCCTCTTGATTATGAGCGTTTCGGGTCGATTCCTTTGAGGTAGAGGTTGCCAAGGAGGTAACCTAGCTATTCCCGAAGTTTTGCTGCAATCCGTGGAGTGATTCGGGAGATCGGGCGCGAGGAAGTTGAGGTTTGACCCGCGGGTTTGTTTTCTGGAAGGGGCGGTCTAACCGCCTACAGGGGGCGGTCTAACCGCCCTGGGTGTTTCTGGGTCAAAGTTTTGTTTCGCCGGATTTTCCTCTCGTGAGTTTGTTCGCCTTGATCGAGGAGGAGCGTCCGGGTGAAATTCGGGGTCGTTCTCGCGCGGTTTGCTAGGTGTTCTTGGTTGGAGTTCGTTGCTTGGGTACGGATGTTAGACCGCCCCCGGTAGCCGGTCTAACCGCCCCTAGGCCCCCGGGTGAAGTTTTGGTTTTCGCCAAGATTTTCTCGGTAGCTAGCATGGCCTTGACCGCAGATCTCTCGTTGGTGAAACCGTAATGAGTTTTGGTGCTCGGAAGAGGCGTTTCGGAGGATTTCTTGGTTGCCGGTGGAGGCGGTCTAACCGCCCCCTATACCCGGTCTAACCGCCCCCTCGGTTAGCCGGCTTTCGAGTTGTTTCCGCCGTCGGTGCTGCGTGTGTGTTGTGCTTGCTGGTAGAGTTTGTTCCTAGGACCAGTAGCACTCCAGTGGCTATGTGGTTTTGGCAAACGGGAGGTTGAAGTGCGGAGCGTGTGTTTTCGGGGGTTCGACCGAGCTAGTTCGTCTTGTCGGAGTTTCAATCTCCCTCGAGAAGAATTTTTATCGGCTCCCATTCACTCCCCCCTCTCTGTCTCCTAATCGGTCCTTCACTCGAGGGCTCGTACGACGTTACAGTAGGCCTCCATCTTCTCGTCATGGCAACTCGGATTCTTCATGACTTGGTCATTCACGAGCTGTGAGTCTCCCCTAACATCGAGGCGTTTGATGCCTGTTTCGATGGCAATTCAGAGGCCGCAGAGAAGGGCCTCATACTCTACCATGTTGTTTGACACAGGGAAATATAGGCGTACCACGTACCTCATGTGTTCCCTGAGGGGTGAGATGAAGAGTAGGCCCACGCCTGCCCCTGTCTTCATCACTGACCCATCGAAGTAGAGGGTCCGGCACTAGGTCTGAATCTGCAGCGGCAGCAGCTGTGTATCCGTCCACTCGGCGATGAAATCCGCCAGATCTGGGACTTAATCGCCTTGCGCGGCGCGTAGGCGAGCGTCTCGCCCAGAAGTTCCACAGACCACTTGGTGATCCTGCCCGCCACGTTCTGATTACGGATGATCTCCCCCAATGGGAACGAGGAGACCACCGTGACCGGGTGGGCCTTGAAGTAAAGCCGGAGCTTGTGCCGTGTGAGCACCACCTCAGAGAGCAGCTTCTAGATCTGCGGGTATCGTGCCTTGGTCTCGGACAGCACCTCACTGATGTAATACACTGGCCTTTGGACTGGTAAGGAGTGTCCTTCCTCCATGCGCTCCACTACGATGACCGCGCTGACCACTTTGGCGGTGGCGGCGACGTAGGCTCGCTTCCCTAGGGTGGTGTTAGGATTGGCGCGTGGACGAGTGTTGCCTTGAGTTTGACCAGAGCCTCCTGGGCCTCGATGGTCCAGGAGAAGCGCTCGTGCTTCTTCAGGAGTCGGTAGAGGGGAGCCCTTTTCGCCGAGCCGCGCGATGAAGCGGCTCAAGGCGGCAAGGCACCCCAACACCTTCTGGACCCCTTTGAGGTCTCGAATCGGGCCCATTCAATTGAGGGTCGCGACCTTCTCGTGATTGGGCTCGATGCCTCGCTGGGAAATGATGTACCCCAATAGCATGCCGCGTGGCACCCCGAATACGCACTTTTCGGGGTTCAATTTTACCCCGTTGGCCCACAGGCAATCAAACGTGATGCGCAGGTCGTTAACCAGGTCGTCCACCTTTCTGGTCTTCACTACTATGTCATCTACGTATGCCTCAATGGTCCGCCCGATGTGGTCTCCGAAAACGTGCTGCATACATCGCTGGTATGTAGTGCCCGCATTTCCGAGGCCAAATGGCATCGTCACGTAGCAGAACATCCCAAACGACATGATGAAGGAAGTCACGAGCTGGTCGGACTTTTTCATCTTTACTTGGTGGTACCCAGAATAGGCATCAAGGAAACATAAAAGCTCACACCCTGCAGTTGAGTCAACAATTTGATCGATTCGTGGCAAAGGAAAAGGAACTTTGGGACATGCTTTATTCAAACTAGTGTAATCTACACATATCCACCACCTCCCATTCTTTTTCTTAACTAGTACAGGATTAGCTAGCCACGTAGGGTGAAAGACTTCCTTGATGAATCCGGCCTCGAGGAGCTTCTGCAGCTCTGCTCCGATCGCCCAGCATCGTTGGTGATGCGATGAGGTTCCTGACCGCCAGAAGGTGGTGGCCAGGAAGGTCCTCGTACGCTGCCACGTCGGTGCTAGTGGACGAGGCGTAGGCTGTCGCGGCGTTGCACATCCCGTGGGGAACAGCGGCTCGGGAGCCACGCGCTCCCTCGTGGGCGCCATCGTCATCGCACTGTGAAGGATCAGATGGCGACTAGAGAGGGGGGGAGTGAATAGGAGCCGGTAAAAATTCTTCCCCAAGAACCCGGCCTATGTCCTACTCAAATCTCGGTCACACACAAGCGATGGATCGAATCACACACCAATCGCCAAGACCACGAGGTTATGGATCAACCTCTAGTCCTAGGAACGATTCCTTGAAGCACACGCGGAAGCACGAAAGAAAGGGGGAAGGAATCGAACCAAGAAGCAAAACACACAGGCTCTGGCGGACCGTCCGCGCAGGAGGGGCGGACCGTCCGCAAAGAGCCGCGCGGACCGTCCGGCCGGGTATCGCGGACTGTCCGCACCGAGCCGCGGACCGTCCGGCCTTAGCCGCGGACCGTCCGTTAAATCACACAGAACGGACCAAAGTCACCTACAAGCCACGGACCGTCCGCGGGGAGCACGCGGACCGTCCGCGAAGCACCCGCGGACCGTCCGCCCGACACCGCGGACCGTCCGAAACTCCGTCCAACCAAAAACCAAAATCGCGACTGATCGAAACGAAAGACGAGCAAGAACACGAAGAACACGGGACGAACCCTAGCCGCGCGGACCGTCCGCCTGGTCCTCGCGGACCGTCCGCCAGGTGCGGACAGAGCTGAAAACAGCCCGACCCCGAAAGTCAACTCCCCCAAATCATCATCGGATTTCCAAACGGTTGAAGCTGTGGAGACAAGGGTTTGGGTACTTGAAAAGCGTCACACAAGGATGCTATAGCCCAAAAATCTTGCCTCCTAACTCCCTAAATCACCGGGAATCGCGAATCCTTTGAGCACCACCAAAAACTAGAGCACCGAACGAAAACTCACGAATCGAAGTAGTTTCCCGGCGTTTGAGGGCACAAGATCAAGCACAAAGATGCACAAGACATCTATCCATGTTTCCCTCAAAGAAATCCGGGGAGAAACCCACTCAAATCCGCGGAATCACACCGAAAACAAAGGCACGAAAACAAGCACAAAAAGCCACGAAAAACAACCCCGAATCTTCTATACAAACCAGGAAAGATTCACAAGGTCTAGCATGCCGCCCTAGCATCCATCCCTCTCAACAAATCTCTCATGAAGCTCTCATGCTAGCCTAGAGAAAATAGGAAGGAAAATAGCTACGAAAATGAGAAAGAGGAGGGAGCAAATGAAACCCTAAGTCGCGGAGAGAGAGAGCCATCAACACACACTCATGGCTTATATATCAGGTCCCGCCGGAGTGGTAAATGACTCGACTACCCCTAACTAAACTACTGGCGATACAACCCACGTAGGGGCATTTTGGTAATGTTTGTGGGTCTTTCCATCGGACGGCCACGCCTTTGCCGCACCCCCCGCGTCCTCCCGACGCAAGCCATGCGATCCCGCCGCGTGTCCTCCGCCTCGAAGCTTCCCGACACGCCCGGATCCCGTCTCCGTCGTGTTGGGCCCTCGGACTTGGTTTTGAGGCCCAAACCAAGAAACCGTCCGCCGATGGTTTTGTGGGCAAACCACCAAACCCCGCGTGCTCGGTCCGGCCTCCCACCAAACCACTTGACTTGACCGCCACCGTGCACCGGCTCACTTGTCCATGACTTCGTCTTGCTTCTGTCGCCACCATGTGGCCCCCACCCAGTCCCCGCCGTCCACCGGGTCCCTCGAACCGAGCCTACTTGTCTCTCCATCTCCCGGAGGCCCCTCAAGGCTGAAGACCTTTCGCGCCCGTTCTTCACCTGCAACAACACGAACTAGGTCGCAGCCTACACCTACGCACTAAGCCAAGAGTCAGTCCAACACCCGTTGTCAATCACTCATCACTGAGGAGCGGTCATCCATCGACCACTGGGACGCTCCTGGTCCTCAATCTCCCCCTTGATGAGTGCATTGACAACACACAACGCGAAATGAAATTCAGAGTAAAATAGAAAAGAAGAAGAAAGAAAAACAAATAAGCTCAACTCATGACCAAAACCGAAGAAAGGCAAAGAAAGGTCACAAGCCAAGCAAAGCACAAAATCCACCCCGAAAACAGCAAGAAAGCTCCCCCTGAACAAATGCAAGCTCCCCCTGAACATGTGGATGCACACTTCCAAATTTCAGCTCACCTCTTCTGAATTTTCATTAAGCTCACCTTTTCTCCCCCTTGTTGACAATGTATGAATCAAGGTGAAAATGCAGAAATGCAAAGCAAAGCATATAAACATCTACATGAGCTTCTCAAATAGGCCAAATCTAGTGTCAAAGGCTAAAAATGAGACAAAGATCACATCCATGAATCATAGCATAGTCAAAGCATTGCCACAAGTAATATATGAAAATACAAGCATGTGACAAAGCAAAATTTTCAGATTTAAGCAGTTTTACCAAAAGAAGGCTCGCTTCACATGTAAAAGCCTATCCATGTCACACTTGAGCCACAAACATGCATATTACTCAAAGATCATACAAGGATATCCAATTCTCAGCAAAAGATCATGGTAAACACCCATAAAGCAAAGCATGTCATGTCAAAGCTCATGAGCCATGTGTCCACTTCGGGGAGACTTCTCCACTGGTGAACATCATGCAACATGTTTTGCACCCATATGTGAAAGATAAGACATTTTAAGCATAGACATGATGGATGGAGCATTTTTCAAGCATTATGCACTTCTTTTCAAGATTAATTCATTTCATGGTACATGAAGTGCCTTTGCGGCAAAAAGAAGCTTATGCTCCCCCATGAATGCAACATAGGCTAAACATTCACAATGATATCCGGCCTTTGGCCCAAATGCAAGAACAAGGCATCCAAGCACAATCTAAGCATGAAAAGCACATTAAGACCAAACTGTGACATGGATACACAACTACACACGAGTGGAGCATATTTCATTAAAAATTAGTCAAGTTAAGCATTTATTTCAAAAGGGGCTATCTCACCACACATATATCTCAAATATTCCAAGAGCATAGCCTCACATCACCATTTCTCCACACATATAACCAATATCTCACAAATAGCCAAAGAGACTCAAATATGGCATATGAAAGAAGCTCATCATCCTAAAATGCAATATGATACAAATGCAACATGATATATGACAAGATGGCTATCCTACCATGGTTTGTACATCAAGCAAAGCATGTATATACATCAAAGTAAAACATGGTATGATACATATGGTACAAAAAGAAATCCCCCAAGAATCAACTAGAAAGGGCAACAAACCCCAAGTTCCCCCCGCAAGCGCACAAATGTAGCTTGGTCGAGAGGCTTTGTAAAGATGTCGGCTAGCTGATCTTGGGTAGGGACATGGCTCAAAACAATGGTTCCTTTCTCCACATTGTCCCTCGGAAATGATACCTCACTTCTATATGTTTGGTTCCGGAGTGAAGCACGGGTTTTTGGCTACGCTTATGGCACTAGTGCTATCACAAAGAAGTGGGATCCGGGTGCACTCCTCACCAAAGTCTCTCAAAGTGTATGAAATCCACAACAACCGGGAGCAACAACTCGCGGCGGCAACATACTCCGCCTCCGTGGTAGACCGAGCTACACTAGACCGCTTGCGGGAAGACCATGAGACCAACGAAGAACCAAGAAACCGACAAGTACCGAAGTAGACTTCCTCTCGACTCGACAACCAAAGCAAAATCCGCATCGGAAAAACCATGAAGAGACAGAGTCGAGGAGGAAGAATACCAAAGGCCAAGACCAGGGGCGCGGACCGTAGGTACCGAAAATCCTCTTGACGACTCGTCGATGTGATGTCCTCGGCGAAGCCTGAAAATGAGCGCACAGACACACGCTGAACTGTATGTCTGGCCTCGTCGCCGTCAAGTAGAGGAGGGAGCCGATCATGCTCCTGTACTCCCGCTGGTCCACTGGTTCTCCGTCCTCATCCGCATCCAACGTGGCCGTACTCCCCATGGGAGTCGACATCGGCTTCACATCTTGCATCCGGAACTTCCTCGACGCATGTCTTTCGTGTACTTGGTTTGGTGCACAAATGTACCGTCCTTCACTTGCTTGATCTGCAGCCCGAGAAAATACTGCAACTCGCCCATCATGCTCATCTCGAACTCCCTGCTCATCTCATCTGCAAACTTGGCAACAAGGTTATGTGACGAGCCACCAAAGACAATATCATCCACGTATATCTGCACAATCAGCAAGTCATTCCTATGCTTGAGGAGAAACAAGGTTCTATCCACGGTACCCATCACAAACCCTCTCGCTCAAAAGAAAACCTCTCAATCTCCCATACCAAGCACGGGGCGCCCGTTTCAACCCATACCGAGCCCTTTTCAACCCGTATACCCCGTGTGGGTACAACTCGCTCTCAAACCCGTGTGGTCGCTTCACATACACCTCCTCCTCTATGACCCCATTCGAAAAGCACTCTTCACGTCCATCCGAAACAACTTGAACCCTTTAGCCACGGCAAAGGCTAGAAGGATCCGAATTGCCTCAAGACGGGCCACGGAGCAAAGGTCTCCTCATAGTCGATCCCCTCCTTCGACTAAACCCCCGAGCAACAAGTCCGGACTTGTTCCTCACAACCATCCCATTCTCTCCCTCTTTGTTCTTCCAAACCCACTTGGTTCCTATGGGATGGCAATTTGGAGGTGGTTCAACTAACTCCCACACCCGGTTCCTCTCAAAATTTTCCAACTCCTCATGCATAGAATTGACCCGGTTTGCATCGGATAAAGCATGTCCAATGTCCTTGGGCTCAAAAGTAGCAACAAAAGCAAGATGAGCAAAATGAGAGGAATTCCCGGACCTCGACCGTGTAGTGCGTTCATTGATGTCTCCAATGATCTTCGACAGGGGATGCACTTCTTGAATCCGCCGGGGAGCCTCACGCCTCGAGGCTACCTCCCCCTCAACTTCAGCCTTCTCTCGCCCGGTCCTCTTGTTGCACCGTCGTTGTCCATGAAGTAGACGGTCCATGCTCCAAAGTAGTCGTAGGGGAAGTAGTGGGTACATGCTCAGCTTCAGGCGCATGGTTCTCCCCATCATCATCTCCAGCTTCATCTTTCTCCTCTTCAAAGAGGTCCTCGGCCATCTCTTCATCACCTGCACATTCAAAGCCAAGAGAGGTACATGGCATTGTCTCGTCGAAGGTCACCTCGCAAGTCTCCATGATTTTGTTAGTCTCAAGGTTAAGCACCCTATAGGCTCTAGAATGGTTAGCATATCCAAAGAAAATACCATCACTAGACCTAGCCTCAAACTTGTCGAGTTTTCCCTTCTTCAAAATAAAGCATTTGCAGCCAAAGACTCGGAAGTGACTCACCTTGGGTGCCCGACCATGCATAAGCTCATAACAGGTCTTCTTCTTGAAAGTTCTCAATAAAATCCGGTTGGAAACATGACAAGCTGTATTGACCGCCTCAGCCCAAAACCTCCTAGGAGTCCTGTGCTCATCGAGCATCGTCCTAGCCATCTCACAAAGAGTCCGATTTTTCCTTTCCACGACTCCATTTTGAGGGGGCACATAAGGGGTCGAATACCGATGTTCAAGACCTAGATCACGACGAAGGCATCAAAACGAGAGTTCTTAAACTCGCAGCCATTATCACCGCGGATAGCTCGAATAGCATTCCCATGCCTCTCGTTTTTCAACCTCACGATCGGATCTCGAACAAAGCCAAAAGTCTCACTCTTATCCTCCAAGAAGAACACCCGTGCATAGCGAGAGTAATCGTCCACCACAACAAGGACATACCACTTCCCACCCACCGAGCGAACTCGAGCCGGCCCAACAAGGTCCATATGCAACGGCTACGTCGGACGCTCGGTCATGACATCGGTCGGGGGTGGATGGGGAGTGGCTACCATCTTACCATGCCTACAAGGAGCACAAACCAAATCCTTCTCAAACTTCAACTTCGGCAATCCTCGGACAAGGTCAAGACCACTCAAGCGGGAAACCAAATCAAAGCTCAAGTGTCCCAACCGCCTATGCCATTTCCACAAATCAGAAGAAGGACCAGCCATCAAACAGCGAGCAGGACCCAAAGAACGAGAGAAATCAGCCCTGAAAATCTGACCCTCGGGGATGATCATACAGATAAGATCACCTCGAGAATCAAGCAAGCGAGACTCGCCAGACTTGAAACACACTTCAAAACCCTCATCAAGCAACTGAGAAACCGAGAGCAAATTAAAACCCAAAGACTTCACAAGAGCCACTCTCTTCAACGTTACCTTGTCACTCACATGCACAACACCCTCTGAAAGCACCCTACCTCGTCCATTGTCCCCAAATGTGATGTACTGCTTTTCCTTCACTCGGGGTGAGGTCGGGAGAACCACTTCTTATCTCCGGTCATGTGTCGAGAACACCCGAGTCGATCAACCAAATGTTCTCCAAGCCTCCTCGCCCGCAAATAAACAAGAACGAGAATGAGCTAGCGACTCGACACCGGGGTTAGCATAGAGAAAGTTAAACCGAGTGTCGAGCCATCCGCTCAAAAGAGGGGTTAGCAAACATCACTCCCTTGCCACCAAACTTCCCATGTCCCATGGGAGGAGTACGAGCACCACGAGGGGGAAAACGTGGTCCGTAGTTCCTCTCGGAACCCAAAGCTGCGATCATCTCCCCTAAACCCGTACCGAGAACGAGTAGGAGGACGTCCAAAGAAAACCACCACGAGCCCGACCAAACCTCTCACCAAAGACGCACACCATCATCTCTCCCGACAAACCTCTCACCACCACCTCTCCGTGGGAACCCGCCAACACTCCTCACACTTCCCACACCCCGTGGAAGTGGCACTCTAGGCTCGGGAATACCGCGAGACCGGCGATACCCGTCCCGGTTTGCTTGCTCCCTAGCAAGCCTCTCATCCCTCTTCCTCTTCTAGCAAAACTCGCAAGATGCCTCTCCTTGCCACAATACTCACACCCGAAGGAGATGGGTTTTGGTTTTGGCTCGGCTTCTCTCTAGGCTTCTCACCCTTCTCACCCACAAACTTCACTCGGTTTCGGAAATCATTTGTCTTAGGTGGGAATTTGGGTGGATCTTGGGTTGTGTCAAGCTTGTTGCAAAGGTGGTTGGGCTTTGGTGTGAAAGAGTTCTTGGGTGCTTTTGGGAGTGGGACTTGGATCTCTCCGATCACCTCAAACTCGGGGTTAGACTCAACACACTTTTCGTACACACTCTCCCCACTCGTTCTCTCCCACTTTCTCACCCAACTTCTCAAACCCCAAACCACGACCATCGCCTCTCTTGAACTCCTCAATCATGATTTTTAATTGAGGTTCCCGCCCGTACAACCAACCCAACACCTTCCTCAAATAGTCATTCTCCTCATAGATGACATCCAAACGGGAAGTAAGTTCAAGATTACGCAAAGTGACTTCATCACAGCTAGAACATGCATTTGCAACAGGAGATTTCAAAGATGCTTCCAAAGAACTAATAGTAGAACGAGCATCGACAAGCTTAGCATGCATAGTAGGACATGATTTGCAAGCACCAAGCAAAGTAGGTCTAGCCTTAAGCTCATCATGTTCGACCCTAAGAGCATCTAGTTGAGCCAAAATAGAAGCATTCTTCTCATTAAGCAGTTTGATCTCATTCAACCAAGCATCACATTCAACACATTCAACATCATCAGAAGGAGTAGGAGCAAGTTTCAAAGAGTCATTCTCAAGTTTCAATTCAAGCAATTTTGACTCTAACTCTCCTACTTTCTCACTAGCATTCTCAAGCTGAGCCCTAAGATCTTTCCTCATCTTTTTGGCATCTCTCAGCACACTATCACGGTTATCAAGCAAACCATTCAACCTAGCAATCTCCGCAAGCAAAGAGTCGGGATCACGGTTTACCTCATCCTCCGAGTCGGAGTCGCCGTCTTCCTTCACACTCTTCTTGCTTGCTTGAGCTATGGGCCATGCCACAAAAGCCCTCGAGCGCCACACGGCTCCCCGCCGAGGTTCCGCTTGCACTCTTCTTGCCACCGCGCCTCCCGGCGTCTTCATCTTCGCCGCTCGAGCTTGATCGCTCCTCGCTTGAGCTTGAGTCGACGTCGCTCGCACCGCCACCATCGCTCTTGCCTTGTTCTTCTTGTAGGTGCTCTTGCTCGGTCGCCGCTTGTCCTTATCCTTGCTCTTGGACTTGTTGAAG
This sequence comes from Cenchrus americanus, assembly GCA_947561735.1. Taxonomy (NCBI): domain Eukaryota; kingdom Viridiplantae; phylum Streptophyta; class Magnoliopsida; order Poales; family Poaceae; genus Cenchrus; species Cenchrus americanus. The sequence continues at coordinate 204,848,391 of OX387240.1, forward strand.
TGCTTGCCCTTGGAGGAGTACTTGTCTTCACGCCTCGGGTGCGCCTTGTACTCGTTCACCTTGTACTTGTTCTCCTCCGCTTCAGGGCACTCGGCGATGAAGTGGCCACGCTTGCCACACTTGTAGCACGTCCCCGAGCTCCGCCTTGCGTTCCTCCGACTCTCGTGTAGTCGTTCAAACCTTCTTGAGAGCAAGGCCGCTCCTCCTCGCCCAAGACATCAAACTCCTCATCCGGAATGGACATAAGAGAGGACAAAGAAAACTCGTCGACAAGAAGGGTTAGATTTGCCCTTTGATCCTCCCACAAGAGCAAGACTATGGTCAGTCGAGCCCTCATGCTTGGATAGCAACTTCCTGTCAACCTCAGCCGACTTGAGCTTAGAAAAGAGGTCATCCAACTCAATAGTCAAATAATTCCCAGACTCCTTGATGGCCTCAACCTTAGCACCCCAAACATTTGGATCCAAGACATGCAAGAGCTTCAAAGCCTGATCATGCTCGGAATACGGAAAATCCTCAACATTTGCCTTCATGTTGTTCATGATGGCAGTGAACCTCTGAAACATCGCATCAATGTCCTCACCGGAAAGTGGAGTGAAATTCTCATATTGCATCCGGTAAGAGACAAAGAGGCGAGCCTACACATGGTTATCACCACCGTGAGCAACCAACAACTTATCCCAAATTTGCCAAGCAAGATTCAAATGACGAACACGCTCAAACTCTGGATCACACAAGCTCCGGCACAAGTGATCAACGGCTTTTGCATTAGCCTCATACTTGGCCTTGGCATCGGCATCGGTCACCATAAGAGTATGGATGTTGACCGGAATAGCATAGGTCTTGTCAAGCACAATAAAATCCAACAAATTTTCCTCGAAGAAAAATCATCATACGGGCCGCCCACTTGTGGTAACCCTTGCCATCGAAGTGCGGCGGACCGCCCCGCTCAACGTACGCCATCTTAGGATTCGAGACTTGTCAAAGTCGCAAAGAATACGGCACCAAGCTCTGATACCAATTGAAGGATCAGATGGCGACTAGAGAGGGGGGGGAGTGAATAGGAGCCGGTAAAAATTCTTCCCCAAGAACCCGGCCTATGTCCTACTCAAATCTCAGTCACACACAAGCGATGGATCGAATCACACACCAATCGCCAAGACCACGAAGTTATGGATCAATCTCTAGTCCTAGGAACGATTCCTTGAAGCACACGCGGAAGCACGAAAGAAAGGGGGAAGGAATCGAACCAAGAAGCAAAGCACACAGGCTCTGGCGGACCGTCCGCGTAGGAGGGGCGGACCGTCCGCAAAGAGCCGCGCGGACCGTCCGGCCGGGTGCCGCGGACCGTCCGCACCCGAGCCGCGGACCGTCCGGCCTTAGCCGCGGACCATCCGTTAAATCACACGAACGGACCAAAGTCACCTACAAGCCACGGACCGTCCGCGGGGAGCACGCGGACCGTCCGCCAAGCACCCGCGGACCGTCCGCCCGACACCGCGGACCGTTCGAAACTCCGTCCAACCAAAAACCAAAATCGCGACCGATCGAAACGAAAGACGAGCAAGAACACGAAGAACACGGGACGAACCCTAGCCGCGCGGACCGTCCGCCCGGTCCTCGCGGACCGTCCGCCGTGTGCGGACGAGCCGAAAACAGCCCCGACCCCGAAAGTCAACTCCCCCAAATCATCATCGGATTTCCCAAACGGTTGAAGCTGTGGAGACAAGGGTTTGGGTACTTGAAAAGCGTCACACAAGGATGCTATAGCCCAAAAATCTTGCCTCCTAACTCCCTAAATCACCGGGAATCGCGAATCCTTTGAGCACCACCAAAAACTAGAGCACCGAACGAAAACTCACGAATCGAAGTAGTTTCCCGGCGTTTGAGGGCACAAGATCAAGCACAAAGATGCACAAGACATCTATCCATGTTTCCCTCAAAGAAATCCGGGGAGAAACCCACTCAAATCCGCGGAATCACACCGGGAACAAAGGCACGAAAACAAGCACAAAAAGCCACGAAAAACAACCCCGAATCTTCTACACAAACCCGGAAAGATTCACAAGGTCTAGCATGCCGCCCTAGCATCCATCCCTCTCAACAAATCTCTCATGAAGCTCTCATGCTAGCCTAGAGAAAATAGGAAGGAAAATAGCTACGAAAATGAGAAAGAGGAGGGAGCAAATGAAACCCTAAGCCGCGGAGAGAGAGAGCCATCAACACACACTCGTGGCTTATATATCAGGTCCCGCCGGAGTGGTAAATGACTCGACTACCCCTAACTAAACTACTGGCGATACAACCCACGTAGGGGCATTTTGGTAATGTTTGTGGATCTTGCCATCGGACGGCCACGCCTTTGCCGCACCCCGCGTCCTCCCGACGCAAGCCATGCGATCCCGCCGCGTGTCCTCCGCCTCGAAGCTTCCCGACACGCCCGGATCCCGTCTCCGTCGTGTTGGGCCCTCGGACTTGGTTTTGAGGCCCAAACCAAGAAACCGTCCGCCGATGGTTTTGTGGGCAAACCACCAAACCCCGCGTGCTCGGTCCGGCCTCCCGCCAAACCACTTGACTTGACCGCCACCGTGCACCGGCTCACTTGTCCATGACTTCGTCTTGCTTGTGTCGCCACCATGTGGCCCGCACCCAGTCCCGCTGTCCACCGGGTCCCTCGAACCGAGCCTACTTGTCTCTCCATCTCCCGGAGGCCCCTCAAGGCTGAAGACCTTTCGCGCCCGTTCTTCACCTGCAACAACACGAACTAGGCCGCAGCCTACACCTGTGCACTAAGCCAAGAGTCAGTCCAACACCCGTTGTCAATCACTCATCACTGAGGAGCGGTCATCCATCGACCACTGGGACGCTCCTGGTCCTCACACTGGCAGGTGCGTCGCCTTGTGAGGCGACACGCGCGGCCCGGCATCGCTCCATTCGCGCTTGGCGCGAGTGCTGGCTGGAGCGCCATTAGCATCGGGGTGCTGAAGGCCCCGCAGCGTCCGCCTGGGCGGGCGCTGGAGCGTCGCCGCAGCGGGGGCGTGGCGGGAACCGGTCCCGGCCCGGTCGACCGCCACGGGTGAAGCTCACCACGGTTGGTGATGCGCATGAGCTAGCCGTTCCCCGTGGCATGGAAGTTCAGGCTTCTGAATCGGATTTCAAATCCGACTGCGAGGGGGTCTGAGCTACCCACGAAGTACCTCTGGAACCTGTACTCGGTGCGGATCACCATCGAGATGGCTGGTGGAAAGCTGTTCTTCGGCGCAGCTCCCATACTTGGCGCGCCAACTGTCGGTGCATAAAGTAGTCCCAACACTAACTAGTACGAGCGCTAAGATCTATCTCTCGATGGCCGGTTCTAAGCAACTAAGTGACACGAGTTTTATCCTGGTTTCGGCCGGGGCCGTACGTCCAGTTGGGGTGTGCTCGAGGCACTGTATTGTGCTACACCGTGGTGCTTGCAGAGGGGAGATACAAGCGAGGTGGGAGAGTAGGCGGTTCCTCTAGGTTTCTGAGGTTTGATTGAGTCTAGATGCCAATAACGTGGTGAAGGCGGAAAGAGTGCAAGTGTGTGCTCACCGTCGTCCCCGCTACTGGGGGACTGCCCCTCCCTTTATAGGCCAAGGGGAGGCAGTTTACAATCATGTCTGAGGACCATGTGTGGTTCGAGGACCGGTGGATGGTCACTTCCTTGTGTGATGAGTGATTGACAACGTTGTGTGGACTGGTTCTTAGCTAAGTATTGCAGGTGCAGGTTGCGGCTTGACTCATGTTGGTGCAGGTGAAGAACAAGCGCGAAAGGTCGTTGCCGGTGAGGCCTCCAGGTGTGGAGAAGACAAGTAGGCTTCGTTCGAGGGACCCGATGGCCAGTGGGGTCAAGTGCGGGCCGCATGGTGGCATGAACAGCAAGATTAAGTCGTGGACGGTTTCTTGGTTGAGCCTCAAAACCAAGGTCGAGCCGGGACTACGTGGGAGCCGAGTCATGAGTGGAGATTGGCGTAGGCTACACTGTTGACGGTTAATAATTGTATCAAAGTTCGTTCGCGACTCGTAAGCGTACAAGTCTCCCGTCGTAGTCAAGGGACCCTTCTTCCCTCGAGTGGTGAACCCAAGGTATCGAATCCGTGGAACAAATGTGTGACGCAAGACTTAATCTATTAAAGCCAAATAACTGCAATCTTCAATAAAGAACCTAATGCATCTAAGTAAAAGACACAAAACGAATCTAATCTACTAAAAACCGGAGAAAACAAAGTAAGATTGGGTAGATAAACCGATCTAGAGGGATCGGGGGTAAGCCTTTTGTTGAAGTTCCAAGCAAGAGAAGAAGTAGCAAATCGAATCTTAATAAAAGCCTCTTTAAATCGTGGTTTCCCGTCCAAATCCGAAAACATCCGCCTTTCGAGACCCCCGTTCGTCACAACGTATCCCTATTCATGCGGGGAGCTTAGGGCGAGTCAAAAGACAAGTCGAGATTCTTTCGGAAGATCCGGCGTGTACCTCTAGCCACCGCGGCTACAAGAACACCCTATGTAATCTATCTCGAGAATAGAATTGAAATAAGCAAAGCCGATCGAAAAACGAAATCTTCGAGGAAACACTTGATCGCTGAGAAAAGATTCAACTTGATAATTCAACTATAACAATGATACATACACAAGATCACCACCGGGATCCTTCCTTGATCTTGCTTCTAGCTCCGGAACTCCGACGTGGTCTTCCGTGCAAGGTTCCCACGTCGGCTAGGGGAACCCTAGTCAACTAGCTCGACCCTCTCCTCTCCTAGATGGTGTCCCTCTCTTCTCTGCTTCTCGGCGGCCGAAGACGAAATCTTCTCTCGCGTGGCTCTCGGTCGGGGGACTATAAATAGCCCGATTGGCGGCTAGGGCAAAGGACGACGGGTTTGGGCCCAAAATGGGCCCGGGCCGACCGGACCCGGGCCGGCCGGCCGGGGCCCATTTAGGCCCGGCCCCGTGGGCTCCTTTGCCCGAGGTCGGTTCCCTTGCTTCCCGGATGCTTCCCCCTTCCGCATGTAGGTCCATGACGTCGGTTTCTCTCCGAATTGGACTCAACTCCTTATCTTGCAAGATTCAAAGACTTTTCCCGTCGGGGTCCCCGGAGTTGGTCGTCTTCTCGGATCAAGTCCCCGGCTTCTTGGAGTTAATTTTGCTTCATTGCATGACTTGTTCGGGGCTTCAAGGTCTTGTCATGAGGTGCTTGATGAACTTATCCCGAAAGTCTTGCATTCAACACTAAATCCCCGCATAAACATTAAACTCCAAAACCGACATGCACACGTGAACTTGTTATACCACGGGGGTTAGTACCAATGGATAAGGTATAAAACTCATGCCAACACCGAAGGTAAACTCATGGCTAGGTTGACGGATTTTCACCGTCAACATCTCCCCCATGCTTAAACCTTGCTCGTCCTCGAGTAAGCCTTCGATGGATATCATCATTGCTAAACAATGTTTAAACTTTGCACTTGATTACACATGAGAAAACATAATGCTCTCAAAATTTTAATTCATTAAAGTTCCATAATGTACTAGCCTTCATCTCTACGGAGGGTAGATTCTTATTAAGCTTATCCCACAAGTATTAACATGCTCACAAGGTTTTAAATAGATCTCAGAATTTTTGAAATAAAGAACGAGATAAAGAAAAACTAAACCAAATTCACAAATTTAAATCATCACGTGTATTGCTCATAAACTCTCATCTCACTTGTCTCTCAAGCCTATATATTCTACTCCTTTCCCTCTCATATATATGTGGTAGGCTTTATATGGAGCTTTGGGAAAGTTTAGTCCTAACAAGATTTTATAAATGAGGTGTTGTCAAAACAAGACAAGCTTCTCATGGTCTTACCGAGACTCGTCAAAAAGGTCATTGGAAAATAATGTTAAATCAAGGAGGGGAAAGAGAAAAATACACACACTTTTAGATGAGTGGACACGTGCAAATGGCAAAGAGTGATCCCGAGGCACAAAGAAAGTCCTCGTTATCGGATTGCACATGGTTGGAAAATGAGAATGGATCTTTTTAACTCGAAGCCTTGAATGCACTTTTAGAGAGCTTAGGGAATTTACTTTACGCACATTTTTTTTCTTTCTCATATTTCTCATTCTTTTCTTTCTTTCATTCATTCATTTTTTTCCTCGTCATATATTCAGCCCATGACTTCCACAATGAAGTTTTGATTTTTTATACCTTGAAAGTCATGAGTATCGCTGGATTTTTTTTTCTTTCATCATTCATTTTTTTTTTATATATTCCCCTTTGAACTCTAAAACTGCACCATACCTACCTCCTCCCCCATGCTTAGACGTTGCTCGTCCTCGAGCAAAGAGGCGAAAAATAAGGTAGATACCGGAATATTTTTCCTTGGAGAGATACTTGAAATCTTCAACGTTGGCACCGTCTTGCGATCTTCCTTGAATTGATGATCCATTCTCAACGATAGGTTGTGGTCAAGGAGGTAATCACAAAAATGATATTTGGTTTAAGGGTGGATATCCGGCGAAGTTTGTGAGATCTCCGATGCGGGGATACACAATGCACGGATAAAAGGCTAGCAAAAAGATAGATACGCAAAAATGGAATGACCAGCTTCTTAGTCTCGGGCCAGAGAAATCATGGCCTGCAATAACGCACTCAAAAATAAGTCTTGTACACTAAGGTTTATGCACTCAAATATATATAAGGCTTTGGATAGGTTGAGCAACACACAAGTGATATTTGTGACAAGGTTAGCAATATTTTTGAGCATAAAAGACATCTTTAATCTATTCATAACTTGAGAGCACATAAAACACTATGGGTCTTTATTTTAATCATAACCTCCGCTGAAAATTAAGCTAGCATTTAAATAAATTCAGATTTGTATTTTTAAGAGAGCACTAGCTTAAACATGCATAAAACAAATACAAAGATGAACAAAGCTGCAATTTTAATCATATATCATCATGGCACGAATTTTGTAACTTTTCCAATGATAAAATCAAGGTGGTGTCTTTATTAATGGTGACATCAAGTTGAAATACATACTGAAAATAAACAAACATGCTTGCTGAAATTTAAATAAAAAACAGAAAATACTACGCAAACACGCATAAGCAAAAGCTGAAAATTACGAGAGGAAAAGAAAAGAAAAGAAAACTAAAGTTCCTAAATCTTTTAGTCCTCCGCCGGTGGTTGATGTTGATAGTCTTGATAATAATACCCTTGCTCATAATATGGTTGGACGCTTCCTCCGTCGAATTGATTTGGCTCCACAAGGTGAAGGCGTCCAAGTTCAAAGGCAATATTTGCGTTGCCTTCACCGAGTTGGGCTGCGTTAGATTGGATGGCTGCGATGTTTTGAGCATTTCTTGCAGCATACCCTCCAATAATGGCCATGCTTTGTTGTGGTTGGGGATGATGAGCGTAGGACTCCGCGAAGTTAGCGTTGGGCACAACATAATTTTGTGGGGGTACCGGTGCACCACCCCCCATGCTTGTTGTTGTGACCCTCCGTAATAACTTGGCGGAGGAGGAACTCCGCCGAATGGTTGCACATTGGGTTGTGCTCCACTCGCTTGTGCGGAGGATGTTCCCTCCTCTACGATTCTTCCTCTTTTGTTCTTCCTTGCAGGGACAAGTAGTCCCTCTTCCAACCAATCTTCCCTTCCTTCGGTGAAAAGCCTAAGCCTCTCATTTGGAAGGGGTAGGTTTACAACGGCCAACCGATAACCTCCTCTCTCATCTCCACTAATGTACTTGCCTTGCCGCAAGTACTCAAAACCGAGAGAGGTACCACGCAAAAGGTGAGCGGGGTTTCTTGCGATCCCCGGCCGCAAGGAAAAGGCCAACATGGAGAGGTAACACCCCGAACCAATATTACCCGCCCCCGATGTTGCTTCACAACACCAACGGTTGATCATGAGGTAAGAGGGGTCAATTGGCTGCCTGGCAATCAAAGCCGAGTATAGCCAATTCAACTCCGTGTCGGTCACCTTTGTTTCCTTCATCCTCCCCAATACCCTCTTGCACATCCAAGAGTGAAATATCCGGATAATGGGGTTGCGGATGCAATTGCGTTGTTGATGGGCTTCTCCGGAGATCATGTTCCAAAATCCCGCCAACATGCCGGGTGGCACGTCAACTTTCTCCGGAGCTCCCATGTGGAATCCAAGCAGCTCCCTAACGTGCTCATAGGGAACCACTTGCTCGATTCCCTCCAACCGGAATGACAAGCTTTGCACCCCATCATCATCAACGATGGGTGCAATAGTCATCAAAATTTCCAAGGCGTAACCCAAATGGGTGTCCACCGATATTCCGTTGGAGAACTGCACCCATCCGAGGTGCCCCAACATATAGTATATGTCGGTGCAAAAACCCAAGGTGTAGAGTGCTTGGTCGTCGAACTCGACATTTGGCACAAGCCTCTTCTCAAGATTGGCGAGCCTCTCCTCCTCCTCCGCCGACAAGATGATGAAGCCGTACGAAGATTGTGTCGGGGTGTAAGGAGGTGGTGCGGTTGAGCGAGTCGATCGTCGTGGTGGCGCGGGCTGCTCCTCCGTGTGCCCACGAGGTTCGGTGAACCTCATGGAAGTGCTTCTCGCAGCTCTCATACCACCAAGGAGGAGAGCATCGTTCCTCCTCGGTGGTGCCGTGTCCGTCTCCATGCTCCGGGGAGACTCGGAAACCGAGTGCCTCCTCGAAGACGTGGTTGATGACGGTTTGGACGACGACGAACTCTTCTTCTTAGAGAAGAGACTTGTGGTCTTCTTCCACATGGTTGCTGCACTCTTTCTTCAACTAAAATTCCGGGTTGCAACCGGTAAACTAGGCACTTAAACTCTTTGCTTCGGATGTGGACTTTGAGTGGATTAAGGATGTGGATTTTTCTTGAGCTATCAAGCTTGGGATGGTTGGCTAAGTCTACGGAGGTTCCGAGCACACAAACTTGAACACACAAACAAGGGAAGGAGAGGGAAGCTTGCCCGCGAAAATGGGCGCCGGGGGCTCCTTATATAGGGGCGGCCGGCCGGCTCGGGCCGGCCGGCCCGGGGCTCCTCCGGCTCCTCCTCGGCACGTCTTTCTCCTAGCACGATCATTTTGCCTCTCGCAACTTTCCCCGCCCGCGTGCTCCACGAGTTGCAACGCCCAAACGCTCTCGTCCACTCCTTTTCTTGAATTATTGGTCCTCCCACTTGATGCTCCATGCTTTGGGTCATGTCCATGCTCCCTATCTCCACTTGCTTCACATGCCACCATGAAAATCCTGCAAAGTTGATGCTTGCTGCCCACCATGCTTGTCCTTTGCATGTGGAATTGGTGAAAGTTGATAAAAGGGAATCCAATGGTGCATGCATGATTAATTCAAACTTGATTGCCTCCAATTGGGTGTGTTTAAGGTTAAGCACTCCTCTAATTCGAAATTTAAAATATTTTTCAGAGACATGCAAGAGCTCAAGCATAATTTTAGAGAAGTTTTTAAACCATTAAAAACAAATGTAAGTCGAAAATATTTTTCGACTACGTCGATTTCGGTCTCACCGGTAAAGTTTGCTTTCATCGGTTGAGAGCGAACGTTTTCCCGGCTTGATCATGGGGGCATAGGTTTAGGTTCTAATTTTGGCTAAATAAGAAAGATTTTGAATAAAACAAAATTAGAAGAGGCTTAGAAAAATTCTAATCCTAGAGAAACCAAGGATAAAGATTTTTAAAACCAACCAAAAGCTTTGATTTCTAGGTTCACGCGAGTCCTACCACGTGCTGAATTTTTATAACACTTGAATATAAATCGTGGCTCTACTCGTGTGGTTTTAGAATGAAAAATAAGTCAACCTCAGCACCATAATGAGGGTGAAAGGTTGAGTTAAGGTTCTGAAATTATTTGGTTGAGGGGTTTCTCGAAAAGAAAAGAATCAAACAAGCACATAGGAGGGTTCATGCAAAGGGTTTATGATAAAGCAAACATTCAATCAAGAATTATGTCTCTAATATTGTTCAACCACTTCTAAGTCTAATGTCTTTGCGTAATAAAACTCAAAAACTAAATTATTAAAAATACTAGAAAAACCTGGAATCGGGTTGTCCTCCCGTAGCTTATTCTTGACTCGACTTGACGAAACGGGTTGCCTCCCGCCTAGCGCTTCGTTTATAGTCTATAGCTAGACTTCTTCACTTGATTACTCCGGATCAACGCTCTTTGCGGGCGTTGCAATCTTGGGTACCCACTTCTGCACCATCTTGGGCGCGGGCTTGACTTCCGGCTTAGTTGGCTTAGTCATTTTTTTGGTCTTCACAGGCGGCTTCTCTTCCTTTGTCTTGACGGATGCAACACCTTCTTTGATTTTCGTTACGTTCATTTTTTTTCGGCTCCTTCTTCTTTTTCAGCCCCTCCGTTTGTTTTGGTTCTCCCTTCACTCCAATCATGTTGCATGCCTCAATCCTTGGACAGAACTTGAAGGAACTCCTTTCTCCGTTGATATCGAACATGATCTCCCCCTTGCCAACATCAATAGTTGCTCCCACGGTCCTGAGGAACGGCCTCCCTAGGATGAGCGGCGGCTTCTCCCTCTCTCCCATCTCGAGCACAACGAAGTCGACGGGGATGAAGTGGTGTCCAATCTTCACGGGTACATCTTCAGCAATGCCCAAGAGATAGCGAATGGAGTTGTCTCCCAACTCCAAACATATTCCCGTAGGCTCCATCGGTAGGCGTATCTTCTCGAACACATCCCTCGGCATGACACTCACACTAGCTCCAAGGTCGCATAACGCCTTCTCGAAGTTGAAAGAACCAACTGAACATGGAATTGTAGGGCACCGGGGTCTTTTTGCTTCTCTAGCCCATAAGCAATAGCCGCACTACACTCCTCGGACATTTTGACATGATCTACCCCGAGTGTTGCTATCTCATATTTATTTGCAAGTATGTCTTTAAAGTAACGAGAATATGTAGGTACTTGTAGGGCATCTAGTAATGGCATGTTGATGCTAAGTCTACGCACAACTTCCACAAACTTCTCAAAGTGGTTGTCAAGTTTACCTCGGAAGTAGCGTGGCTTGAGTTGCGGTATCCTCGTGTCATCCTCCGGCATCTCGAATTCGGGTTCCTCGGTGACGATCCCCGTAACCTTCTCTTTAGCAGCTCCTTCCACCTCGGTGGATGGTTTAAGCTTCCTTGCTCCCGCGGAACGTTCCGGATCTTCGGTCTCCTTCCCCGAACGTGTTTGAATGGCCTTCGCCGATTCGGGACATTTGGGTTGTCCCGAAGCTTCCCTTCATCATTAGTGAGGCGCCCCGCAAGTTGTCCAACTTGCGTCTCGAGCATCTTCATCATGTTGAGCACTTGATGATTGGAACTTCCGACCTCCGTCACTTTGCTATCGATGTTCTCCAACACCTTGTCTATGGTCTTGAACTTGGTGACGGTGTCCTTGTTGATCTTAGCTTGCTCATCCATGAACTCCTTCAATTGTATCCGAAGTGGAACCGCATTAGGAATAGATGAGCTTGCATTAAATTGAGGCCTACCTTGCCCGTAGCGGAAGTTCGGCAATTCTCCCTTCCTCATGTAGTCGAGCACTTTGGCTTCCTCCGGACAATCTTTGCGGACATGGCCATACTCTCCACATTCTTCGCATGTAGATCTTGCTTCGGCGGCCTTCAAGTCTTGAGCCTCTTTGTTTTCTATCTCCATCTTCTCCAACCTCCTCATGAGCGAGTCGATCTTGCCTTCAAGTATGTCTTCCTTCTCCACTTGCAAGACTCCTTTGACGTTCCCCATGGGTTGAGCCGGGTGTAGGCGCCCGGATGACGCCCACGTGTCATTATCCGCGACCTTCTTGAATAGCGTGAAAGCTTCCGTCGGTGTAAGCTCGATGATAGATCCTCCCGCCGATGCATCGATGATCGTCCTTGACGCCATGGTGAGTCCTTGATAGAACTTTTGCACGAGGTCTTCTTTCGGGAACTTGTGATGTGGAACCGCCGGGTGTACTCGTTGAAGCGCTCGAATGCCTCCGAGATAGTTTCGTAGGATATTGAACAAAGGTGGCAATCTTATTACGCAAGCTTTGAGTTTTACCCGGTGAGTAGTATTCCTTCATGAAAGCCTTCATCAACGTGTTCCAATTTTGCACCGTCTCCGCCGGTTGAGAGTGGAACCATTGCAAAGCCTTCCCGAGTAGTGAAAACGGAAAAAGCCTTGCCCTCATTTGATCTTGAGTCACCCCATCCATGTTGAAAGTCTGACATAGTTGAATGAATGCTTGGAGGTGAAGGTTCGGATCCTCTTTGCCGGTGAAGGGTGAATGTTGCACCATGCGGATTGTTGAGGTCTTGATCTCGAACGGTCTTCCGATCTCCTCGAGGTTCAAGATTGGTAGGTCGATGATGTCTGGGGTGCATAGCTCCCCAATCTTGCGTTCTTCCGGTGGTTGGTCACCCATTGGTGGACGTCGGTTCTCCCGCGGACTTTGAGGTGGTGAATTCTCCGGAGATTCCTGTGATCCTTTGTCTTCCGACTCCGAATCTACAAAATCCAGCTTTTTAGCTTGATGTGCTTTGCGTCTCCTTAGCTCGTAAAGTTTTTCTCGGATCATCCACAAAATTATTGGGTTTGTTGGAGAGGTAGCCGTCCATCTCCTGTTAGGGTTAGCAATAAACAAAGTATGCAGAAAAAACTAGAAAACAAAACAAATCTATAAAGACTAGAGTTAGACAAACTAGATTAGATGTATTTTGAGGATGATCAAAATTTAATAGATGCAAAAATAAAACAAAATCAGTACTGAAAATTACAAAAAAAGCAATAAAAAATCAAATCTTGATCACTTGTTCCCCGGCAACGGCGCCATGAAAAAGGGGCTTGTTGACGATTAATAATTGTATCAAAGTTCGTTCGCGACTCGCAAGAGTACAAGTCTCCCGTCGTAGTCAAGGGACCCTTCTTCCCTCGAGTGGTGAACCCAAGGTATCGAATCCGTGGAACAAATGTGTGACGCAAGACTTAATCTATTAAAGCCAAATAACCGCAATCTTCAATAAAGAACCTAATGCATCTAAGTAAAAGACACAAAACGAATCTAATCTACTAAAAACCGGAGAAAACAAAGTAAGATTGGGTAGATAAACCGATCTAGAGGGATCGGGGTAAGCCTTTTGTTGAAGTTCCAAGCAAGAGAAGAAGTAGCAAATCGAATCTTAATAAAAGCCTCTTTAAATCGTGGTTTCCCATCCAAATCCGAAAACATCCGCCTTTCGAGACCCCCGTTCGTCACAACGTATCCCTATTCATGCGGGGAGCTTAGGGGCGAGTCAAAAGACAAGTCGAGATTCTTTCGGAAGATCCGGCGTGTACCTCTAGCCACCGCGGCTACAAGAACACCCTATGTAATCTATCTCGAGAATAGAATTGAAATAAGCAAAGCCGATCGAAAAACGAAATCTTCGAGGAAACACTTGATCGCTGAGAAAAGATTCAACTTGATAATTCAACTATAACAATGATACATACACAAGATCACCACCGGGATCCTTCCTTGATCTTGCTTCTAGCTCCGGGAACTCCGACGTGGTCTTCCGTGCAAGGTTCCCACGTCGGCTAGGGGAACCCTAGTCAACTAGCTCGACCCTCTCCTCTCCTAGATGGTGTCCCTCTCTTCTCTGCTTCTCGGCGGCCGAAGACGAAATCTTCTCTGCGTGGCTCTCGGTCAGGGGACTATAAATAGCCCGATTGGCGGCTAGGGCAAAGGACGACGGATTTGGGCCCAAAATGGGCCTGGGCCGACCGGACTGGGCCGGCCGGCCTGGGCCCATTTAGGCCCAGCCCGTGGGCTCCTTTGCCCGAGGTCGGTTCCCTTGCTTCCTGGATGTTTCCCCCTTCTGCATGTAGGTCCATGTCGTCGGTTTCTCTCCGAATTGGACTCAACTCCTTGTCTTGCAAGATTCAGCACTTTTCTGGTCAGGTCCCTGGAGTTTGTCGTCTTCTCGGATCAAGTCCCCGGCTTCTTGGAGTTAATTTTGCTTCATTGCATGACTTGTTCAGGGCTTCAAGGTCTTGTCATGAGGTGCTTGATGAACTTATCCCGAAAGTCTTGCATTCAACACTAAATCCCTGCATAAACATTAAACTCCAAAACCGACATGCACACGTGAACTTGTTATACCACGGGGGTTAGTACCAATGGATAAGGTATAAAACTCATGCCAACACCGAAGGTAAACTCATGGCTAGGTTGACGGATTTTCACCGTCAACATACACCGAGTTCGCGGGGTTTCCGGTGGTTCACCAGAAAACCACTAGGTTCCTTGGTTGATCCACAAAGCCAAGACCGAAGAACCGGAGACGGTGCTGCAGCAGTGCCAAACCGGTCTGACCGGTGGGTCTGACCGGTGGGTACCGGTCTGACCGGTGTCGGGGACAGCCCTAGGGGTCCCCTTTAACAACCGGGAAATCCCCACTTAAAACCCGCAACAAAGCCAAACACACTTTTCCTAACCATGCAGGATACGGCCCAGGCCGCAGGGACCTCAACGGCCCACCAAGGCGACCCTCTTGAAGATCCCCTCGAGCAGGCTTCGCCTCGCTCGAGGATGCGCCCCTCCCTCGGGCGGGCTCCATCTCGTTCGAGGGGGTACGCTTCCCTCGAGCGGGTTCCGCCTCGCTCGAGGGCCCGCTCCCCCTCGAGAAGGTTCCGCCTCGCTCGAGGGTCCGCCCCGCCCTCGACCGGGGTCCGCCTCGCTCGAGGGCGCCCGCACGCGTGCGCCCTCGCCCCCATACGCGGGCATTTAATGCCCCGACACCGGCGAGGACAGCGCCATCATGCGCCGGGGCTCGCGCCCGGTGCCGCCGCACCAACTCCCCGGAGGGAGCCCATCCCCATCACCGTGGGGAGGGAGCGTGCGGCGGGGGCCGGTGCCAGTCCCGTGACGCCGTGCACCTGCTCTAGTACGGCTAACGCGCCGAGCCCTCGAAGGGGGGCCGGCTGCACCCTCGATTTGCTTTCTTGTGACCTTACAGGGTTAGGTGGAGGCTCTAGTCCGGTGGGACGCCATCCCTGCCACTGTTACGGCATGGCTGCCGCCCCCGCTCGTGCGGGCGCACGCCAGGCGCTGTAGCAACGACTCCAGCACTGTGGAACGTATTGGAACGGGACGCCGTTTTACCTACTCTTGTACTCCGTACGGGCCAACGTCAGCAGCTCCCTCGAGCCTATCAGAAGACGACACAGATACAACACAGCAGGAGACGGGCTGCGCCACGCACTTGCTCTCCAATTCTCCCACAACACCTTCAGCCACCACACCAGGGACTTGGAAGCCAGGCTTCCTCTCCCGCCTTGCTTGTAGCAACCCCACTACAAGCACCCCCGGTGCTAAGTAATATAGTGCCTTGAGCACGCGGCTGCTGGACGTACGGCCCACCGGCTGGAACCAGGATAAAACTCTGTGTCTCTTGTTGCTTAGCATCGACCATTGAGGGATAGACCACGACGCTTATCACTGGTTAGTGTCGGGACCACATTCCGCACTGATAGTTGGCGCCCACCGTGGGGCAATCTGAGCGCCTAAGGTCATTCCACCAACTCCCTCCATGGTGATCCGTACTGAGTACCGTGGTACACGCTACTGCATGGGCAGCTCGGACCCCCTCCCCGCCGGGTTCGAAATCCGGTTCGGGGGCCTGAACTTTCAGGCCACAAGGAACGGCTACCTCATGCGCCTCACCAACCGTGAGGAGCTCCGCGCGCGGCACCAGGCCGGGTCCTCCCCGGTCCCCGCTGCACGCACCACCACGGCGCGGACGCCCGCGAGGCACGGATGCCGCCGGTCCGTCGACGCCGCGACGTCGCCGCCGCTCCGGGCTGCGCTCGCGCCGGGCGCGGTCGGAGCGACGGCAGGCCGAGTGCGCCGCCTCTCAGCACGGCGCGCCCGCCGCCACGATCACCACCATCTCGGCGGGACGGCGCACGGTCTCCGGACCGCGCATCCCCATTGGGCTCCGTGGTGCCACGTCGGCCTACAACGCAAATGTCAACACCACGATGCGCAGGGTTCCGCCTGGCCGTCACGTCTTCGTCGCCAGGGATCCTGGCGCCTCAGCGGGTGACGAGTCATCCCTGGGTTCCCTCGACGCGTTGCCGCCCGCCAACCGCCACGGGTACGCGGAATGGGACTTCTCCGGCGTGCCGGACCCAGTCATGTTCAGGTGTTTCCTTTACGCTACAGACTACTGGCTCGGCTGCTCCGATGACTCCAGCACCGGGAGTTACGATCCCGCACGGGAGTGCTGCGTCGTCGTCGCCAACGACCCAGCAAACGCCACCGGAGCAGTGGGCGCCGGCGACGGGGAGATCACGCCTGCCCCAGGGATCGCTCCACGCCAAGCCGTGGGAACAAGCACCCCTGCTGGAGCCGACGCCGACGCGCGGTGGCCCAAGCCCACGAGCTCGAGGCTGGGCCGGCGGAGGAGTACGAAGCACGGTGCGGGCGCTCCGCGCCTCGATGGCGGGGAGAAGCCTCCCGCTTGCGGCGAACGCGTGCGGGGAGGCCGGGCGGGCGGTGCCCGCGACCGCATCAACGCCGACGACCCCAACGTGCCCTCACGGGCAAGTCAGAAGCTCGTCGCCGCCGCAACGCCGCCGCGGGCTATGCCAGCACCCTCGACCCCTGAGGCGCGGAACTGCGGCGCAAGGTGCGGACCCTCATCGAGCGAGCGGCCGTCCGGCGGGCCGAAAGCTCGGCCTCACGCATCCGCCGCAAGGGGATGCGCGGGGGTGACGGGGCCGCACAAGGGGGCGAACCCTCGGTCCACGCGGACGAAGCCGCGGGACGCCCCGCCAACTCGGGACGCGCAGCGGCCAAGGAACGGCTCCTCGACACGCGCAGAGCGCTGGACGGTGATGCTCGCAACGTCATCAACGCCAGGCGCACGAGCAAGGCGGACGCCTGAGCAGCGGTGGGCTACCACCCTCGACGGGGCGGACGCTACGACAGCGGTGAGGACCGCTCCCCGACGCCGGAGCCCCCAGGGACCCGTGTGTTCAGCCGGGAGATCCGCGCGGCGGCCTTCCCCCAGCGCTTTCGTCAACCCTCCACCATCGTCAAATACAACGGGGAGACGGATCCCCGCGTGTGGCTCAACGACTACCGCTTGGCTTGCCAGCTGGGCGGGGCCACCTTCGACGAGGTCATCATCCGCAACTTGCCCCTGCACCTCGGCGATGCGGCCCGGACATGGCTCGAGCACTTGCCCGCCAACCAAATCCACAATTGGGATGATCTGGTCCGCACGTTCGTGGGCAACTTCCAGGGCACGTATGTGCGCCCTGGAAATTCCTAGGACCTGCGCTCCTGCACCCAGAAGCCCGACGAATCGCTACGGGACTTCATACGGCGCTTCTCCAAGCGCTGTACAGAGCTCCCCAGCGTGGCGCAATCCGAAATCGTGCACGCCTTCCTCGAAGGCACCACGTGCCGGGACCTCGTGCGAGAGCTGGGACGCAGCCCGCCCGCTGACTCCAACGAGCTGTTCGACATCGCCACCAGCTTCGCCTCAGGAGAGGAGGCCGTGGGGGCGATCTTCGACGGCAAGAAGGGCAAGCGCTCGGAAGACGCGCCCGCGGAGGGCAGCAAGTCCAAGGAGCCCCATCGCAACGACAAGCGGGGCAAGAAGGGAAAGAAGCCGCGCCGCGAGGCGCGCGAGCAAGGGCGCGACGACGGTAATGCCGAGGCCCTCGCTGTTGACCCGGCTCGACGGGGCCCTCGACCGGCCCCTCGAGGCCCGGGGGTGTTTGACGACATGCTGAAGAAGCCATGTACTTACCACAAGACCCCAGTGAACCACACCCTTGAGCAGTGCGACATGCTCAAGAAGTTCTATGGCCGCGCCGCCGCGAAGGAGGCGGAGGCCAAGAAAGACGGAGGAGACGGCGACGCCGGCGGCTTCCCCGCCGTGGAGAACGTGTTCCTCATCTTCGGGGGACCCACCGTCGACATGTCGACCCGCCAGCGCAAGCGGGAGCGGCACGAGGTCCTCACCGCGGAGAAGGCGCCTCCCTCCTTCCTCAATTGGTCGGAGGACGCCATCACCTTCAGCCGGGAGGACCATCCGAACCGCGTCCCCAACCCGGGCCAGTACCCGCTGGTGGTCGACCCCATCATCGAGAACGCGCGGTTCTCGAAGGTCTTGATGGACGGAGGCAGCAGCCTCAACATCCTCTATGCGCATACGCTGCGCTTGATGGGGATCGGGCTGGACCAGCTGCGGCCCAGCACGAAGCCATTCCATGGCATTGCGCCGGGCAAGCAGGTCCAGCCCTTCGGGCAGATCGACCTGCCAGTTTGGTTTGGCACCGCAAAGAATTTCCGCAAGGAGATCCTCACCTTCGAGGTGGTGGGGTTCAAGGGAGCCTACCACGCTATAGTTGGGCGACCCTGTTACGCCAAATTCATGGCGGTCCCCAACTATACCTATTTGAAGATGAAGATGCCAGGACCGAACGGCGTCATCACCGTTGGCTCGTCCATCAAGCATGCATTCGACTGCGACGTCGAGTGCGTGGAGCACGCAGAAGCACTGGCGCTGGATGAAGCGCTGGTGACCACTTTGGAGAAGATGGTCAATGACGACCTCGACTCCACTGCCAAGCACACCGGCACCTTCGAGGCCGCGGAGCAGAGCAAGGAGGTCCCCCTCGATCCTTCTGCCCCCGAGAGCAAGGCGTTGAGGGTCAGCTCCACCCTCGATCCCAAATAGGAAGTGGTGCTCGTCGACTTCCTCCGCGCCAACGCCGACATCTTCGCGTGGAGCCCCTCGGATATGCCAGGCATCCCGAGGGAAGTCGCCGAGCACTCCCTTGACATCCTGCC
The DNA here is from genome assembly GCA_947561735.1 of Cenchrus americanus. Taxonomy (NCBI): domain Eukaryota; kingdom Viridiplantae; phylum Streptophyta; class Magnoliopsida; order Poales; family Poaceae; genus Cenchrus; species Cenchrus americanus. The sequence continues at coordinate 204,867,266 of OX387240.1, forward strand.
TCACGCCAGCGCCGTGCAGCAACGGCTTCGCCGCTTCGACGAGGAGCGGAGACGGACAATCGGAGCGGAGCTGCGGAAGCTCCTCGAGGCCGGGTTTATCAAGGAGGTGTTCCACCCAACGTGGCTAGCCAACCCTGTGCTTGTAAAGAAAAAAAACGGGAAGTGGCGGATGTGTATTGACTACACTAGTCTTAATAACGCATGTCCTAAAGCTCCTTTCCCTTTGCCACGAATTGATCAAATCGTTGACTCAACGGCTGGGTGTGAACTGCTCTGCTTCCTTGATGCCTACTCCGGGTATCATCAAATAAAGGTGAAGGAGTCCGACCAGCTCGCGACTTCGTTCATCACGCCGTTCGGGATGTTCTGTTACGTCACGATGCCGTTTGGCCTCCGAAACGCAGGTGCGACATACCAGCGCTGCATGCAGCACGTTTTCGGAGATCACATCGGACGGACGGTCGAGGCGTACGTGGACGACATCGTCGTGAAGACCAGGAAGGCGGACGACCTGGTTGGCGACCTTGGCATCGCGTTCGGCTGCCTACGGGCCAATGGGGTCAAGTTAAACCCCGAAAAGTGTGTCTTTGGAGTGCCGCGAGGCATGCTCCTGGGATACATTGTCTCCCAACGGGGAATCGAGGCCAACCCTGAAAAGGTTGCGGCCCTCGAACGAATGGGTCCGATCCGGGACCTCAAAGGGGTGCAAAAGGTGCTGGGGTGCCTTGCCGCCCTAAGCCGCTTCATCTCGAGGCTCGGCCAGAAGGGCCTGCCCCTCTATCGCCTGCTCAAGAAGCACGAGCGCTTCTCCTGGACCACCGAGGCCCAGGACGCGCTCGACAAGCTGAAGGCGTCCTTAGCGCACGCCCCAGTCCTCACGCCGCCGCAGGACGGCGAGCCCCCTCTGACTCTACGTCGCCGCGACCACCCAGGTGGTCAGCGCCGTGATCGTCGTGGAGCGCACAGAGGAGGGGCACGCCTTACCTGTACAGCGGCCTGTCTATTACATCAGCGAGGTCCTGTCAGACACCAAGACGCGCTACCCTCAGGTCCAGAAGTTGCTGTACGCGGTAGTCCTTGTGCGGCGCAAGCTCCGCCACTACTTCGAGGCCCACCCCGTCACGGTGGTCTCCTCCTTCCCGCTGGGGGAGATCATCCGCAATCCCGACGCTGCGGGCAGGATTGCCAAATGGTCCATGGAGCTGATGGGCGAGACGCTTGCCTACGCCCCGCGCAAGGCCGTCAAATCCCAAATCTTGGCAGATTTCGTCGCTGAGTGGACGGATACGCAGCTGCCGCCGCCGCAGATCCAAGCGCACGTCGGACTGCGTTCTTCGACGGCTCGGTGATGAAAACGAGGGCGGGCGCGGGCTCGCTTTTCGTGTCACCCCTCGGGGAACACATGCGGTACACAGTGCGCCTCCACTTCCCCGCATCTAACAATATGGCTGAATACGAGGCCCTCCTCTGCGGCCTCAAAATCGCCATTGAGTTAGGCGTCAAGCGTCTCAACGTGTGGGGGACTCGCAGCTCGTAATCGATCAAGTCATGAAGAACGCGAGCTGCCATGACGACAAGATGAAGGCCTACTGCAAAGCCGTGCGAGCCCTCGAGGACAAGTTCTACGGCATCGAGCTCAACCATGTGCCCCGCCGGTACAACGAGGAGGCGGACGAGCTGGCCAAGATTGCGTCCGGGCGGATCACCGTCCCCCCGAACGTTTTCGCGCGTGATGTCGCTCAGCCCTCGGTCGTCTTCGAGCCTCACCCCTCGAGTCACGACGAACCCTCGGGGGCTCCCTCGAATCTAGCGGGTGCGGAACCCATGGACGAGGACCCCTCGAACGAGGCGTACGTGCTCACCCTCCTCGATGGGTATGGCTCCCATGAGGCCGACGTGATGGACGTCGAGCCGGCTCCTGTCAAAGCGGACCGGCGTGACAAATACATCGCCTGGATGGCTCGAGGGGAACTCCCCGCGGACCGGGCCGCGGCCAGGCGCATCGCCAGGATGGCCAAGTCCTTTGCCCTCGTTGACGGCGAGCTGTACAAGCGCGCCGCCTCTGGCATCCTGCAGCGGTGCGTGCCCATCCCTGAAGGGCGCGAACTCCCCGCGGGACATCCACGCGGGGATCTGCGGTCATCACGCCGCGCCCCGCACCCTCGTCGGCAACGCGTTCCGCCAGGGCTTTTACTGGCCTACCGCGGTCGCGGACGCCAGCGAGATCATACGCACTTGCGAAGGGTGCCAGTTCTACGCCCGCAAGTCCAACCTACCCGCCCATGCCCTGCAGACCATCCCCGTAACGTGGCCATTTGCCGTGTGGGGGCTGGACATCATCGGGCCCCTGCAGAAGGCGCCCGGGGGCTTCATCCACTTGTTGGTCACGATCGACAAGTTCTCCAAGTGGGTGGAGGTGCGCCCCATCACGAACCTCAGGGCAGAGCAGGCGGTAACATTCTTCACCGACATCGTCTACCACTTTGGAGTGCCAAACTCTATCATCACCGACAATGGGTCCCAGTTCACGGGCAGGAAGTTCTTGGAGTTCTGCGACAAGTTCCACATCCGTGTGGATTGGGCAGCTGTGGCACACCCACAGACCAACGGCCAAGTAGAGCGTGCCAACGGCATGATCTTACAAGGCCTCAAGCCCAGAATTTTCGACCGGCTAAACAAATCTGGGCGAAAATGGCTCCAAGAGTTACCAGCGGTTGTGTGGAGCCTAAGGACCACCCCCGAGCAGGCCACTGGGTTCACCCCGTTTTTCCTAGTCCATGGCGCGGAGGCCGTCCTCCCCACGGACTTAGAATACGGATCGCCCAGGGTTCGAGGCTATGACGAGGATGCCAGCCAGCGAGCCCGCGAGGACTCGCTGGATCAGTTGGACGAGGCACGCCTCGTGGCCTTGATGCATTCCGCAAGGTATCAACAGTCCCTAAGGCGCTACCAAGCACGCAAGATACGTCGATGGGACTTCAGTGAAGGGGACTTAGTCCTAAGGCTACGCCAAGACAACCGAGGGCGCCACAAGCTATCGCCCCCATGGGAGGGACCCTACGTCGTGGTGAAGGTACTCAAGCCCGGCACGTACAAGCTGGCCAACGAGGACGGTGAAGAGCTCACCAACGCTTGGAACATCCAACAGCTACGTCGCTTCTACCCCTAGCTAGGATTTCCAAGTATCTTTTGTTGTAAAAATCATATGACCAACGCCCCAGTTGGTGACAACTATGTAAACGCCTCAAGTCTAATAAAAAGGGCAACTCGGCTTTCCCCTGAAACCCAAGTTACCCTCGGGGGCTACTGCGGGGGGCACCCCCCCAAAATGGTCCCATTTTCGCGCAAAAATAAAACAACTCACACGCGCTAAGTTTGTTTTCTACTCCGGCCCCGAGCAACGATTCGAACAGGGCGCAGGCGGCCTAGCGGAAGGAGCGCGCGAGCCAGAGATAGCCCACGCCGCGAGGATACGGCCCTTCTCTCTCGCCTCCAACCCAGCAGGCCCCCCGCGAAAATCGAACTCCCCTAACTAGAATCTACTCAGGAAGAAGGAGAAACAAAAAGCGCAGTAAACAAAAGAATTCGTTTCGTATCAACAAATGTTTACAAATAAAGTAACTTGTTTATTTACAAAGGCCGCGTGGCCAAAATACTGATACACAAATAAAAACGGGCCTAGCGCCCAGCTGTCTTTAGGCAGGAGAAGCGGCGGCGTCAACAGCTTCCGGGAAGAGGAACTCCTCGAAGGCTTCAGCGAGCGACCCGGCGGCATCAGCGGCGAGCGCGTCCACACGCTCCATCGCCACCTCGTCCTCGACACCCTCGGGAACGACGTAGCCCTCCGCCAGCGCCTCGAAGTTGACCTCGTAGTGGGATCATACCACTCCGAGGGCCTTCTGGACGCCAAGACGCAGCGCTCGGCGCATCCGCTCGGTGACGTGGCCGCCAAGGGCGCGCAGGCGGCCGGCCAGCGAGCTTCCGGCCTGCGCTTCACCCTCCTCCACAGCCTGGCAGGTCTCGAGGGCCACATCGTGCAGCTCCTGCAACTCCTGCTCGGAGGAGTCGTAGGAGGTCTGCAGCGCCTCGGCCCGCTCAACCGCGTGTCCCAGCGCGGCGCGCAAGCCTTTAGTCACCAAGACAAGAAAGAAATCAGAAAAAGGAATGCGAATTCCCAAACAGAAAACCAACCAAACAGGAGTCAAGCAGCAGCTCACCTTCAACTTGCTTCCTCTCCGCCTCGAGGTCACGGCGCTCAGCCTCGACCGCCAGCTCAAGGCGCTTGACGGTCTTACCTTGCTCCTGGAGGGCCAGCTCCTGATTTGCGTTTGTAATGCTGAGCATAATCACCTCGCCCTCGGCCTTGGAGAACGCGGTGTTCCGCTCCTCCAGCAACTTCTGCGCCGCCTCGCGAGCGACGCGCTCCTCGCTCCAAAGCACCGACCGGGCGTCGGCGAGGGCGGCTTGCTCTCCGCCGGAGCCGCCCCTCGGCCCCTTGGCGGACGGCGCGCTCCTGCCGCAGAGCTGCTCCTCGGCCGACGGCGAGCGCCGCGACCTTGGCGTCGAGGGCGGCCTTCAAGTCGTCGGCCTCCTTGGCCCGCTGCTCCCGCCCGCGCGCCCGCTCCTCGGCCCGGCGCCGGCCGCGCCCCGCGCCCCCTCGAGCGATGAGCGGAGCCCCCGGTTCTCGCTGCGGACGCCGGCCACCTCCGCCTCCCAGTTGGTCACCAGCGTGCGCATCTTCTCTAGGTCTGAGCGCGCCTGCCACAGCGCCTCATCAAGGTCGATGAGGGTTGCGCAGACCCGCTCGAGGCTAGAGCGGCGCGCCGGGTCCTGCCGCGAGCTCTCGGGGAGTTCGTCGCGCCAGGCTACGGCCCGGTACGCCAACCAGCCGTCCGGAGTCCTGAGGGCGTCAGCGAGCGCGTCAAAAGCGCCGCATCACTCCCGGAGCTGGTGGAGCTCGGCGTTCACCCTATCGAAGGCGTCGTACTTGTCTTGGGCGCGGCGCTCGAGCTCCTGGCACCCACAAATCAAAACCCGTAAGCGCCACGACATAGAAGCAGCGCACAAAAACGAGAGAAAGAAGAAAACGAGCAACAACGCCCTACCTGGAAGACGCGCCATGTGGGGCCGCCATGGACCCTCAGCGCCTCGTTCAGCGCGCGGTCGAGCATAGCACCGTGGCTCCAGAGCTCTCCCCAGAGCTCCTGCTCCCCCTCGGGCGTCGGCGAACGCAGGGGGATCACCAGCGGCCCCCTCTACCTGGGCGGAGAGGCCGGCGCGGGAGGACGAGGCCTCGGCACCATGTCCTCGGTCCCCCGCCACCATGTGACCCTCGTGCCGCCTCACGAGGGCCCCCTCCTGGGGCTCGAGGGAACGTGTGGGGAAGCTCGCCCACTGGTCCCACCCGGGCGGTGGAGAGTCGTCGTCCTGGACCTCCACTACCTCCGCCCGGAGCCGCCGCCGGCGGCGCCGGCCCCCGCGCCGCCTCCGCCGGCGCCTCCACTTGCGCCTCCCCTAGCCGCGGGCGCCCGGCGCGTCGCCGCGGCCACCGCCTCCGGGCCGTGCCTCCGCGACCACGGGCGCCACCGCGGGCTGCACCCGCTCGCCTCCTCCGCCGGCCGGCGCCACGGACCGCGCCTCCGCCGCGGCGCCCTCCGCGGGCCGCGCCTCCGCCACGGCCGCCGCCGTGGGCCGCGCCCCCACCACGGCCGGCGCCCGGCCGCTCCTCGGCAACCGCCGGCCACGCCATGGCGGGCTGATCCGCCGGCCGAGGCCTCGGGGCCTCGGCCGGGCTTTGCGAACTCTCGCCCGCCGCCGCCGTGCTTGCCCCCGCCCACGACGCCCTCGATGAGCGCCGCCGGGTGGGGATGGACGCGTCTGCCCTCAGCACCTTGGCCGGTGCGAGGGGAGGCACAGTTGGCACCACCCTGCACAAGCACAAACAGAAAGTTGGAATGCCTGATCGTCAAAAAACCAAACCAAGCAGAGAAGCGAGCCCCTTACCTCGAAGAGGAAAAGGCGCGCTTCCTTTTCCTCGAAGCCTCAGCGGATGAGGCCGGCGCGGCCGGCGCGCCCGCCACCGCGCCTCCCCCGACGCCGCCACCGCGCGCGCGGCCCCGCCCCTCGCGCGGGGCGCGCTTGCCGCGTGCGCCTGCGCGCGCGCGCCGGCACCTCCGCGCGCGCGCGCCGTCCCTCGTTGTCGATTGCACGGCGGCGGGCGCCGCCGCGCCCGCCCCCAGCGATGCCGCCCTTGCTGCCGGAGCCGGCTCCGGCGACGGGGCGCGGTTCCCACCTATCGAGGGGCCCCGCCCCTCGGCCTCTTCCTCTTCGTCCTCCTCCGAGGACGAGTATTCCTCGGTCCCCGGGGAGGAAAGCCCCCGGCTCCTCGCGCCGCCGGTACTCCGCGCCGCCGGTACTCCGCGCTCCGTCGCTCGCGGCGCTCGCGGTGCCACCTCGCGCGCTCCCTCTTGTGCGCCGCCCGCTCCTGCTCCCGTTGCTACGCCGCCCGACCGAGCGCGTGGGAGTCGGGGGTGGGCGGAACGGACTTCGCGGCGGTGAAGTTCACCAGCTGCATGCAGGAACGTCAAAGACGCGTCAGGGGGCAGAGGCAACGCCAAGAACTAAAACAGAATCAAGAATCATACTCACCAGCGGGCCGGTGGGGAGCATCTCGAGGTCCCACGGGGTTCGGTCCGGCGCCCCGGCATCCGGGTGTCAACGGCGTTCCGCGCCGGGTGAGCGCATATGGCCGTCCGAGGGGGGTCGGGGAGCATCCGCGACCTCGCCGGCGTGACGGGGTGCCGCCTCCTCTCGTCATCTCGTAGATGCGGAGCGGCCTCTCCATCAGAGGCACGACCCGCCGGTGATGGAGGAAGGCGAGGACGCCCGCCGCGGTCAGCCCTTGCGCCGTCAGGCTCCTCAGGGCGGCCAGGACCGAGTCCTGCCGCCTCCGATGCTGGGCCGTGGACACCCCGTAGCCCCAGGAGCTAGGCTTCTCCTTGAACATCCGACCGGTGTAGGGGGGAGGCCGGGCTCGGCGTTGCGTAGGTAGAACCATCCCCGCTCCCAGCCGGAGTTGTTCGTCGTCATGGTGCAGGGGATGTAGTCGTCCTTGAACTGCCCCCGCAGGGCGAGTGACATCCCGCCGGCGCGTACCGCGCGGCGGGTCCTCGGCTCCGTCGTGGGCTGCGTGAAGAACTCCGCGCGGAAGAGGTGTACCCAGAGCTCCCAGTTGACTGGGATCCCCAGATACCCCTCGCAGACACCCACGAACGTGGCCGCCTGCGAAATCGCGTTGGGCGCGAAGTTGTGCAACTCCACGCCGTAGTAGTGGCACAACGCTCGCATGAAGCGGCTCGCCGGCGCGTTGAAGCCTCGCTCGTGGAAGTGGACAAAGCTCACCACGTAGCCTTCCGGCGGGTTGGGCGCGCGGTCCCCCGCCGGCGGCACTATCCACTCCGCCGGGCGGCCATCCTCGTTTGCCGCCAACTGGCCGGCAGTGACCAGCTTGCCAAGGGCCAGCTGGGTCACCGTCGACCGCTCCCAGGCGTACGGGTCAAGGATCGTGAGGGGTGGAGGCGGCGCCATGAGGAAGGACAAGGGATGCGAAGAACAAAGGACAAGAAGAAGAAGAAGAGCTCTAATGGCGAAGTCGCACAGTGGCGATGGCAAAGCGGAGAAGAAAGCACAGGGGGCTAAAATGGTGGAGCGCTAAGGTAAAAAACCGCCGCTTCCCCGTCCCCTCAGATTTATAAGCCGCGGGCGAGCTCTCCGGGGCGGATGTCCCGCGCGCATTAACTGCAGGGAATCTTCTCTTCTCGCTGGCGAGCGGACCCCACCACGACCGCAGCGGCCAGATCACCGCAAACGGGCCATCGTCACGGTGAAGACTAGCAGGGGCCGTGGCAGGCGGTCACGTCCGCCTGCCCACGCCGTTGTTGACGGTTAATAGTTGTATCAAATTTCGTTTATGACTTGCAAGCGGAAAAAAGTCTCCCGTCGTAGTCAAGGGACCCTTTTTCCCTCGAGTGGTGAACCCAAGGTATCAAATCTGTGGAACAATGTGCAACGCAAGGATTCAATCTAGTAAAGCAAGGTAAAGCTATCTATTGAAGAACAAAGATGCATCTAATCTAAGATATGATCAAGTAAACGAATCTAATCTAATCTACTAAAGAGGTAACAAGAGAAAGCAAGAGATAACCAATCTAGAGAATCTAGATCATGCTTATGTTGTAGCTCCAAACAAGATAGATGAAGATAGAAAAGCGAATCTCATTAAAAGCATCTTTAAATCGTGGCCTTCCATCCGACTCCGAAAACGCCCGCCTTTCTGAACCCCCGTTCTGTCACAACGTATCCCTATTCATGCGGGTAGTCTAGGGCGAGTACGATAGAACAAGTTGAAATCACTTGGCCGGTCCGGTATGCACCTCTAGCCACCGCGGTTACAAGAGCACCCTATGTAATCTAGCTGCAAACTAGATCGTAGAAGAAGCAAAACCAAGAAGAAAACAAAATCATCGAGAAGGCACTTGATCGCTAGAAATCGAATTCACTTACAAACTTCACCATGAATGATTACATGAACAAGATCACCACCGGGGCCCTCCCTCAATCTTGATCCTCGCTCCGGAGCTCCGACGTGGTCTTCCATGCAAGGTTCCCACGTCGGCTAGGGAAACCCTAGACAACTAGCACGACCCTCATCTCCGAGATGGTGTCCCTCAAGCTTCTCTGCTCCTCGGCGGCGGATTACGACTTCTTTTCTGTGTGGCTCTCGGTCAGGGGGGCTATTTATAGCCTGAGAAGCAATTAGGTCAAAGGAGAGGCCGATTGGGCCCCGAATTGGGCTGGGCCGGCCGGCCTGGGCCCAATTCAGCCCATCTCGTGGCCTGCTTTGCCCGGTGTTGCTTCCCGCATCTTCTAGATGTTCTCCCCTTTTGCATGTGGGCCCTTGACGTCGGTTTCTCTCCGAATTGGACTCAACTCCTTGTCTTGCAAGATTCAGCACTTTTCTGGTTCAGTCCTCGGAGTTTATCATCTTCTCGGGCTTGGTCCTTGGTCTCTTGGAGTCATGTTCACTTCATTGCTTGACTTGTATCGGGCTTCAAGGTCTTGTCATGAGGTGCTTAATGAACTTATTCCGGAAGTCTTGCTTTCAACGTTAAAACCCAGTGTAAACACTTAACTCCAAAACCGACATGCACAAGTGAACTTGTTATACCACGGGGGTTAGTACCAATGAATAAGATACAAAAGTCATGCCAACACCGAAGGTAAACTCATGGCTAGGTTGACGGATTTTCACCGTCAACATCTCCCCCATGCTTAAACCTTGCTCGTCCTCGAGTAAGCCTTCGATGGATATCATCGTTGCCCATCAATGTTTAAACCTTGCACTTGATCATACATGAAAAAAAACATAATGCTCTCAAAAGTTTAATTCGTTAAAGTTCCATAATGTACTAGCCTTCATCCCTACGGAGGGTAGATTCTTATTAAGCTTATCCCACAAGTATTAACATGCTCACAAAGTTTAAATAGATCTCAAAATTTTTGAAATAAAGAATGAGATAAAGAAAAGAGCTAAACCAAGTTCACAAATTTAAATCACCTTGCATGTTGCTCATGAACTCTCATCTCACTTGTCTCTCAAGCCTATATATTATACTCCTTTCCCTCTCATCACATATATGTGTGGTAGGCTTTATATGGAGCTTTGGGAAAGTTTAGTCCTAACAAGATTTTATAAATGAGGTGTTGTCAAAACAAGACAAGCTTCTCATGGTCTTACCGAGACTCGTCAAAAAGGTCATTGGAAAATAATGTTAAATCAAGGAGGGGAAAGAGAAAAATACACACGCTTTTAGATGAGTGGACATGTGCAAATGGCAAAGAGTGATCCCGAGGCACAAAGGAAGTCCTCGTTATCGGATTGCACATGGTTGCAAAATGAGAATGGATCTTTTTAACTTGAAGCCTTGAATGCACTCTTAGAGAACCGGGGAGTTCACTTTACACATATATTTTTTTTCTCTTTCTCATATTTCTCATTCTTTTCTTTCTTTCTTTCTTTCTTTCTTTCTTTCTTTCTTTCTTTCATTATATATTTTTTCTTTGAAAGTCACGATCATCGCCGGATTTTTTTTCTTTCATCATTTTTTTAAAAATATTCCCCTTTTAACTCTAAAACTGCACCGTACCTACCTCCTCCCCCATGCTTAGATGTTGCTCGTCCTCGAGCAAAGAGGCGAATAATAAGGTAGGTACCAGGGTATTTTTCCTTGGAGAGATACTTGAAATCTTCAATGTTAGCACCGTCTTGCGATCTTCCTTGAATTGATGATCCATTCTCAACAATAGGTTGTGGTCAAGGAGGTAATCACAAAAGATGATATTTGGTTTAAGGGTGGATATCCGGCGAGGTTTGTGAAATCTCCGATGTGGGGATACACAATGCACGGATAAGAGGCTAGCAATAAGATAGATACGCAAAAACGGAATGACCAGCTTCTTAGTCTCGGGCCAGAGAAATCATGGCCTGCAATAACTCACTCAAGAATAAATCTTGTACACTAAGGTTTACTCAAATATATATAAGGCTTTGGATAGGTTGAGCAACACACAAGTGATTTTTTTGACAAGGTTAGCGATATTTTTTAGCATAAAAGACATCTTTAATCTATTCATAACTTGAGAGCACATAAAACACTATGGGTCTTTATTTTAATCATAACCTCCGCTAAAGATTAAGCTAGCATTTAGATAATTTCAGATTTGTATTTTTAAGAGAGCACTAGGTTAAACATGCATAAATCAATTACAAAGATAAACAAAGTGGCAATTATAATCATATATCATCATGGCACAAACTTTGTAACTTTACCAAAGGTAAAAACTTGGTGGTGACATTATTCATGATGAAAATAAACACTAAGACACACACTGAAAAATTAAACTAACACTAAAAATTAAAGCAAAGCTGAAAATACTACGCAAACATAGGCGCAAACAAGCTGAAAATTAAAGAGAAGGGGGGTAAAGGAAAGATAGCTAAGGCTCCTCCTCTCTCTAATCTTCGTCAGTGGTTGATATTGATAGTCTTGGTTGTTGTACCCTTACTTGTAATAGGAATGCACCACTCCTCCTATGAATTGTCCGACGGTGCTAGGTGAAGGTGTCCAAGCACATAAGCGACGTTTGCATTTCCTTCACCCATTTGGTTTGCATTGGTTAGGATGGCTGCAATAATTTGCACGTTCCTTGCAGCGTATCCTCCAATGGTGGCCACATTTTGTTGTGGTTGAGGAAGGTGTGCAAATGGCTCCGCAAAGGCTACGTTGGGCACCGCAAAAATGGTGGGGGTATGGCTGCACCACTCCCCCATGCTTGCATTGGTACACCACCGTAGTAATTCGGCGGCGCCGGGGTTCTTCCCAATGGTGGGACATAATTTTGTTGTGCACCTCTTTCTTGGGCCATAGAAGATCCTTCTCCTATAATTCTTATTTTTTTCTTCGCCGGCACAAGAAGTCCTTCCTCTAACCGATCTTCTTCCCCGCAAGAAAAGTCTTAATCTTCAAATCCGGAAGGGGCAAATTCACCTAGGCCACTTGGAAGCCTCATCTCTCATCTTCACTTATAAATTTTCCTTTCTTCATATATTCCTAGGGAAGTCCCGGGTAGGAGATGATTTGGGTTCCTTGTAATACCCGGTTTTAAAGAGATAGCCAACATAGAGAGGTAACACCCCGAACCAATATCTCCCGAACTCGATGTTGCTTAACAACACCACCGGTTGATCATAGGTGAGTGGGGTCTATTGGCCACTTGGCAATCAAAGCCGAGTAAAGCCAATTCAACTCCGTGTTGGTTATCTTTGTCTCTCTTGTTCTCCCAAAAATCCACTTGCACAAAAGTGACACACTTGGATAATGGGTTCCGGATAGTATATTTTTTTCGTTGATGGTCTCTTCTCGTGATCATACTCCAAAAACCTTCCCATGTGCCTTCATGCACATACTTGTTCCGGAGCTCCCTTTTTGAAAATAGGGGACACTCACCCATGGGTCTATGATACTAGAACATGTAATCGTTTCGAACATGAAAGCCAATCTAATCTATCGGGGATTGTGTTGAATGGATCCAAGGAAGCATTAGAGCCCTTACTCCCTTTACGGCATGGTCGCTAGCCTTAAGCATTAAAGTATTTCCAACAAAAGACGATAGATAGATAATCCAACAAAGTATGATTACATTTCAAGATCGATTGCAACCCATGGATGAAAGGAGATTACCCCATCAAGGTGCTAGAAATAGCATCATTGATCAAGGTTACCCTTCCGACGATGTCTTCCTTCTTCTCCACTTGTGGGCTCCCTCCAACGGAATGAGAGACTCAGCACTCCTTCAACAAGGGTATGCGCCATGGTCATGAAAATTTCCTAGGCGAATTCCTTGTGGGTGTTTGCCGACACTCCGTTAGAGAATTGCACTGGTGTCCCGTATGAAACCCAATATGTGGAGAGCTTGGTCGTCGATGTCGACGTTCGCTACAAGCCTCTACTAAAGGCGAGCTAGCTTCTTCTCCTCCTCCGCCGTCATGATGACATACCCCTCAGAATACCGCGGAGCGTATGGAGGTGGAGCGGATGATCGTGTCGAGTGGTGAGGTTGGATGTGCGGCTCCTCCATATGTCCTTGAAGTTTGGTAAACCTCATAGACGAGCTTCGTGTGGCCCTCATGCCACCGAGGAGAAGAGTGTGGTTCCTCCTCTGCGGTGCCGTGTCCTCCTCCATACTCCGAGGAAACTCGGAAACCGAGTGCCTCCTCGAAGAGGTTGATGGCTTAGACGACGATGATCACTTCTTCTTCGATGAAAAGGCTTGTATTTTTCCTCCATGATTGCAGCACTCTCCCTCACAAATATATATCCGGGGTTTTCACCCGGTAACAAGGTACACAAATATTATTTTGGAGTCTGGACTTTGAGTGGATTAAGGATGTGATTTGTTGCACGAAACAAACGCGGTGGATGGCTAAGTCTAAGGTGATTCCGGCCTACAAACTAGAGCACACGAACAAAGAGTTGGATGAAAGACTTACCTCTCTCCTCCTCTTGGCTCGGTTCTTCTCTAATGCATGTTGCTTCGTGATCGCGTACACCTTCCAAACGTTCCCGTCCACTCCTTCGCTTGCATTATTGCTCCTTCCACTTGATGTTTTCGCCTTGACTCACTTCCATACTCCCTTGCCTCACATGCATCCATTATATTCCTACAAAACAAAGCCTTGGCTGCCCCCCATGCTTGTACTTTGTATGTGGTTTAAATATGTTGGAGGGGCATCCCGTGATGTATCATGGTGCATGCATGGTTAGGTTAACTAGATTGCCTCCCTTTAAGTGTGTTTAAGGCTAAGCACTCCTCTAATTTCGAAATTTAAAAATATTTTTCAGAGCCATGCAAGGGCTCAGGCATAAATTTAGAGAAGTTTTTAAACCATTAAAAACAAATGTAAGTCGAAAATATTTTTCGACTACGTCGATTTCGGTCTCACCGGTATAGTTTGCCTTCATTAGTTGAGAGCAAGCTTTTCCCGGCTTGATCATGGGGGCATAGGTTTTGGTCCTAATTTTGATTAGATGAGAGAGATTTTGAATGAAATAAAATTAAGTGAGGCTTAGAAAAATTCTAATCTTAGAGAAACCAAGGATATGGATTTTTAAATCAACCAAAAATCAAGCTTCTAGGTTCACGCGAGTCCTACCACATGCTGAAATTTAAATAACATCTAGATACAAGTCGTGGCTCTCCTCGAGTGTTTTTAGCATGAAAAACAAGTCAACCACAGCACCATAATGAGGGTGAAGGGTTGAGTTAGGTTCTGAAATTTTTTTTGGTTGTGGTTTCTCGAAAAAGAAGCAAACAATCACATAGGATGGTTCATGTAAAGGGTTTATGATCAAGCAAAATATTCAACCAAGAATTATGTCTCTAATATTGTTCAACCATTCTAAGTCTAATGTTTTGCGCAGTAAAATTCAAAACTGAATTAAAAGGACTCGGAAAACCTGGAATCAGGTTGTCCTCCCGGTAGCTTATTCTTGACTCGACGAAACGGGTTGCCTCCCTCCTAGCGCTTCGTTTATGGTCCATGGCTAGACTTCTTCACTTGATTACTTCGGATCAACGCTCTTTGTGGGCGTTGCAATCTTGGGTACCCACTTTGGCTTAGTCATTTTTTTTGGTCTTCACAGGCTGGCTTTGTCCTTTGGTCTTGACGGATGCAACATCTTCCTTGTGGCTCGGCATCTCGAACTCCGGTCCTTCGGTCGTGATCTTCATGGTCTCTAGTGTGATCCTTCATCTCTCCCGAATGAGTTTGAGTAGCCTTCGCCGTCTTGGGACCTTGGAGTTGTCTCGGATATTTTTCTTTGTCACCAATCGGTTGTCCGGCAAGTTGTCCCACTTGCGTCTCTAACATCTTCATCACGATGAACACCCCGCATGTGGATCTTGCCTTGGCAGCCTTTAGGTGTTGAGCTTCTTTCTCTATCTCCATCTTCTCCGTCATCGTTGATCTTGAACGGCCTTCCGGCGTCTTGATTTGGAGGTGGTGATTCCCTTGGAGATTTTGATGGTCCTTCGACTTTGACTTTTGAATCTAGGGTTTCCGCCCCTTTAGCTTGTGCTGCACGTCACCTTTGCCTGTAAAGTTTTCCTGGATCATCCACAAAAAGGTTTTGGGTTTCTTGGAGAGGTAGCCAACCATCTCCGGTTAGGGTTAGTAATAAAACAAAAATCTAAACATAAAAACTAGGGTTAATCAAAACTAGATTAGATTGAATTTTTTTCTTTTTGAGGATGATCAAACTTAAGAGATGCAAAAGAAAATCAAAAGAAAAAACTGAAAAATAAGCAATACTAGATTGGATATTGATTGCTTGTTCCCCGGCAACGGCGCCAGAAAAAGGGGCTTGTTGACGGTTAATAGTTGTATCAAATTTCGTTTATGACTTGCAAGCGGACAAGTCTCCCGTCGTAGTCAAGGGACCCTTCTTCCCTCGAGTGGTGAACCCAAGGTATCGAATCCGTGGAACAATGTGCAACGCAAGGATTCAATCTAGCAAAGCAAGGTAAAGCTATCTATTGAAGAACAAAGATGCATCTAATCTAAGATATGATCAAGTAAACAAATCTAATCTAATCTACTAAAGAGGTAACAAGAGAAAGCAAGAGATAACCAATCTAGAGAATCTAGATCATGCTTATGTTGTAGCTCCAAACAAGATAGATGAAGATAGAAAAGCGAATCTCATTAAAAGCATCTTGAAATCGTGGCCTTCCATCCGACTCCGAAAACGCCCGCCTTTCGGAACCCCCGTTCTGTCACAACATATCCCTATTCATGCGGGTAGTCTAGGGCGAGTTCGATAGAACAAGTTGAAATCACTTGGCCGATCCGGTATGCACCTCTAGCCACCGCGGCTACAAGAGCACCCTATGTAATCTAGCTGCAAACTAGATCGTAGAAGAAGCAAAACCAAGAAGAAAACAAAATCATCGAGAAGGCACTTGATCGCTAGAAATCGAATTCACTTACAAACTTCACCATGAATGATTACATGAACAAGATCACCACCGGGGCCCTCCCTCAATCTTGATCCTCGCTCCGGAGCTCCGACGTGGTCTTCCATGCAAGGTTCCCACGTCGGCTAGGGAAACCCTAGACAACTAGCACGACCCTCATCTCCGAGATGGTGTCCCTCAAGCTTCTCTGCTCCTCGGCGGCGGATTACGACTTCTTTTCTGTGTGGCTCTCGGTCAGGGGGCTATTTATAGCCTGAGAAGCAATTAGGTCAAAGGAGAGGCCGATTGGGCCCCGAATTGGGCTGGGCCGGCCGGCCTGGGCCGGCCGGCCTGGGCTCAATTCGGCCCATCTCGTGGCCTGCTTCGCCCGATGTTGCTTCCCGCGTCTTCTAGATGTTCTCCCCTTTTGCATCTGGGCCCTTGACGTCGGTTTCTCTCCGAATTGGACTCAACTCCTTGTCTTGCAAGATTCAACACTTTTCTGGTTCAGTCCTCGGAGTTTATCATCTTCTCGGGCTTGGTCCTTGGGCTCTTGGAGTCATGTTCACTTCATTGCTTGACTTGTATCGGGCTTCAAGGTCTTGTCATGAGGTGCTTAATGAACTTATTCCAGAAGTCTTGCTTTCAACGTTAAAACCCTATGTAAACACTTAACTCCAAAACCGACATGCACAAGTGAACTTGTTATACCACGGGGGTTAGTACCAATGAATAAGATACAAAAGTCATGCCAACACCGAAGGTAAACTCATGGCTAGGTTGACGGATTTTCACCGTCAACAGCCGCCCACTACGCGCGTGCGCGCGGCCGCGACGCCTAAAAAAGCGCGCCCGCGATATGAAACCGCAGCCTCTCCTGTGGAGCATTTAATGGCCCGGTCCCTTGCAAAGCAAGGAGAACCCTCGAGCGGCACAGACTCCTGGCTCGGGATAAATTCAACCCTCGAAAGGGTACAGGCGTGAGAAGGTCGCCTCGAGGCCCGCTTGAAACAGAGCGGGCATCGCGAGCACCCATGCCACGTAGGACCCTCGAGCGGTGCGCGCCCCTGGCTCTAGACAATGTCAGCCCTCTGAAGGGTACAGGCGTGAGAAGGTCGCCTCGAGGCCCGTTTGAAACAGAGCGGGCATCGCGAGCACACATGCCACGTAGGACCCTCGAGCGGTGCGAGCCTCTGGCTCTAGACAATGTCAGCCCTCTGAAGGGTACAGGCGTGAGAAGGTCGCCTCGAGGCCCGTTTGAAACAAAGCGGGCATCGCGAGCACCCATGCCACATATGACCCTCGAGCGGCACGAGCCCCTGGCTCGAGACGATATCAACTCTCTAAAAGGGGCACATGCGTGAGAAGGCCGCCCGGGGCCCGCTTGCAGTAAAGCCGGCACCACCAGCGCCCATGCCGCGCTGTGCTACCAACCAGCGCCTCGAGGGCTGGCTCGCCCAGACCCCTCGATGGCCGCAAACGCAAAAGACGGGGCCGCCCAGGCGCCGCCCCGCACGGCCCTACTGATCAGAGGTTCGAAGCCTGACCCTCGACGGGTTCGAACAGGCGCCTCAGATCGCAGAGTCAGGGACGACGAGGGCACGCGCATTCGAGCCGTTCCTCGAGCCCGTCGGCTCGAGGGTGCCCCACATGTCGTGTTCGAGAGCCAGCGAGGGCAGCTAGCCGGGGGATCCCACCGAGGGAGAGCTTCCGCGCCCTCGGTCCCTATCGAACGGGACCGAGCCCCACCTAGCAAACCCACGCAAGCGCTTCCATGGACGTGTCTCTGGACCACGCAGCCTACCCTTATCGAACGGGGCATGGGCGTCCACTCGAACCACCCACTAACAGCTCGACGAGGAATCCACAATTCGCGACCGACCGATGGGGGTTGCGGAAACCTCACCCTCCGTCCCGCGGAGGGATGGCGAGGGCGCGTTAAGAAACAAGTCGTAAAGCTCTACCCGATCGCCTCGAACGGGCCCAGGCTCGGGGGCTTGACGCACGGCTACACCTCCTTGAATTGCACCCGCCGGAGACAGCGCCAGCAGCGCGTGCGTCACCGAAGCCGGCTGAGATATTGCCGACGCCGGTTGAGACATGTACCACGCCCTCGACCGGCTCTCGCGGTTAACCCCTACGGGGAGCATCCACGCTCTGCGCAGGCTTCGGGGGCTAGACCCGCGGGTCCGCTGACGCGGCCCCACGGAAAGCATTCGCAAGACAAGAAGGGAAGAACGTCCTATCGCAGGGTTCCGGCATGCGCGGGAGCCTCAATGGCAAACCCACGGATGCTCAGGGGCTACTGTCGGGGACAGCCCTAGGGGTCCCCTTTAACAACCGGGGAAACCCCACTTAAAACCCGCAACAAAGCCAAACACACTTTGCCTAACCATGCAGGATACGGCCCAGGCCGCAGGGACCTCAACGGCCCACCAAGGCGACCCTCTTGAAGATCCCCTCGAGCAGGCTTCGCCTCGCTCGAGAATGCGCGCCTCCCTCGGGCGGGCTCCGTCCCGTTCGAGGGGGTACGCTTCCCTCGAGCGGGCTCCGCCTCGCTCGAGGGCCCGCTCCCCCTCGAGCGGGTTCCGCCTCGCTCGAGGGTCCGCCCCGCCCTTGACCGGGGTCCGCCTCGCTCGAGGGTGCCCCCGCACGCGTGCGCCCGCTCCCCGTACGCGCGGCATTTAACGCCACGACACCGGCGGGACGGCGCCATCATGCGCCCGGGGCTCACGCCCCGGTGCTGCCGCACCAACTCCCCAGGAGGGAGCCCATCTCCATCACTGTGGGGAGGGACTGTGCAGCAGGGCCGGTGCCAGTCCCGTGACGTCGTGCACCTGCTCTAGTACGGCTAATGCGCCGAGCCCTCGAAGGGGGGCCGGCTGCACCCTCGGTTTGCTTTCTTGTGACCTTACAGGGTTAGGTGGAGGCGCTAGGCCGGTGGGACGCCATCCCTGCCACTGTTACGGCATGGCTGCCGCCCCCGCGCGTGCGGGCGCACGCCAGGCGCTGTAGCAACGACTCCAGCACTGTGGAACGTATTAGAACGGGACGCCGTTTTACCTACTCCTGTACTCCGTACGGGCCAACGTCAGCAGCTCCCTCGAGCCTATCAGAAGACGCCACAGCCATCCG
Organism: Cenchrus americanus; assembly: GCA_947561735.1. NCBI lineage: Eukaryota > Viridiplantae > Streptophyta > Magnoliopsida > Poales > Poaceae > Cenchrus > Cenchrus americanus. The sequence continues at coordinate 204,885,974 of OX387240.1, forward strand.
CCGCCCTTCTACCCTCGAAGCCGCCACTGTTCGGGTACAAGATAGGACATGATGGCCGGATCGCTGCAAGGATCGTCCGGACGGCCGCCCACTCTACAGCATGCACGCCACGACCCTTCACGTAGCTAAATAGCACGGCGCGCATGTGATTCGCTCCCTCCTTGATCTATAAAAGGGGGACGAACCCTCCCTGCCGCGGGGGGGGGGGGACACAGATACAACACAGCAGGAGACGGGCTGCACCACGCACTTGCTCTACAATTCTCCCACAACACCTTCAGCCACCACACCAGGGACTTGGAAGCCAGGCTTCCTCTCCCGCCTTGCTTGTAGCAGCCCCACTACAAGCACCCCCGGTGCTAAGTAATATAGTGCCTTGAGCACGCCGCTGCTGGACGTACGGCCCACCGGCCGGAACCAGGATAAAACTCTGTGTCTCTTGTTGCTTAGCATCGACCATTGAGGGATAGACCACGACGCTTATCACTGGTTAGTGTCAGGACCACATTCCGCACCGACAACCGGTGAGGAGCACCAGTCTGACCGGTGTGTGACGACGCAGTCCGGAGACTTTGAAGCGGATTACACGCGTCGGGATCGCATGGCTTGCGTCGAGGCTACGCAGGGTGCGGTCGCCAGGCATCCGTCCGATGGTGAAGACATGAAGACTTCCAAATCCGCCCTTGAGGGGCTTGTATCCCTAGTTGTTAGAGAAGGGTATTTTAGACTTTCGGTTGCCTCCATATAACCCAAGAGGTGAGAGGATGGCAGCCAACTCTTGGAACCCTAGCTCATTTGTTTTCCCATTTTCCTTCCTATTTGTCGGGGACAGCCCTAGGGGTCCCCTTTAACAACCGGGAAATCCCCACTTAAAACCCGCAACAAAGCCAAACACACTTTGCCTAACCATGCAGGATACGGCCCATACCGCAGGGACCTCAACGGCCCACCAAGGCAGTCCTCTTGAAGATCCCCTCGAGCAGGCTTCGCCTCGCTCGAGGATGCGTGCCTCCCTCGGGCGGGCTCCGTCCCGTTCGAGGGGGTGCGCTTCCCTCGAGTGGGCTCCGCCTCGCTCGAGGGCCCGCTCCCCCCCTCGAGCGAGGCTCCGCCTCGCTCGAGGGTCCGCCCCGCCCTCGACCGGGGTCCGCCTCGCTCGAGGGCGCCCCGCACGCGTGCGCCCGCCCCCGTACGCGGTCATTTAACGCCCTGACACCGGCGGGACGGCGCCATCATGGGCCCGGGGCTCGCGCCCCGGTGCTGCCGCACCAACTCCCCAGGAGGGAGCCCATCCCCATCATTGTGGGGAGTGTCGTATGGACCTCCCTGGGCCCACTACCTCGGTGGGTACCAGGGCCGACTACTCGATGGTCCCCTGGGACTACCCGGCTTGCGCTACACGGCACCTGAAGGCGTGGAGCGCAAGGACTACACAGGAATAGTACTCGGTTAGGGAGCTGTACATGTTCCGCACTGTATAGAGGACTCCTAGACATACTCGACTAGTACTCTCTCCCTACTCCGACTTGTAACCCTGCCTCCTGGACTATATAAGGTGAGGCAGGGACCGATCTCAGGATCACCTCATCCAATCTCCTCTCATACAACTCACGGCGCACCATTGCACCATCTTGTAATCGTGCCCTATTAATCCAGAGCTACGCAGCATACAGGACGTAGGGTATTACGCACCTCGCGGCCCGAACTTGTCTAAATTGTGTGCCACGTGTCTCTTCCTTCGAGTTACCGATCTCGGTGAGTCACAATCATCTACTTCGGGTACTCCCCGTAGTAGGTTGCCGGTCTAAAACACCGACACGGTGCGCGCCGGTAGGGGCTCTCGCTCGAGATCACATGGCGAACTCGACGACTTCCGTCCACTTCAAGCCAACTGTCGCCTTCAACTGTGGCGACACCTTCGTCTTCGGCGCACGGGTGCCGCTCGCCGATGGCGCGGGCTCTTTCCCGGCGCCGCCCTAACCGTGCGGCCCAACCCGAGGACGAGCCTCGTGACACTTCCCCGAAGTTGTCACGGGCGAACTCGCCCGCAAGTTCGGCGAAATTTCGCTATTCAACCGCCACGCTAACTTCGAGCTTGAGTCCGTCTCCAACTCGAACCCGACGTCGCCATGGGCCATCGCATGCGAGCCGGCTGCTCAGCCATCGCAGGCGGCCCCCTCACCACGCGGGCACTCCGCGCGTGGCCCACGCATTCTCAGCTGGGCCCGCACGAGCGCTCCCACTTCACGCCGGGTCGGCAAGGAGCCCGTACCCGAGTACAACTCGGACTCCGACGCCGTCCCCGATCGCGTCTCGGACTCCAGCCCTCTCTCCAAGTTCTACTCGAACCCGGACTACGAGTTCGACTTCGGGTCGGACCCTGAGGAGCCCGAGTCCGAAGACGACTCCACTGAGCTTCCCTTGTCAGGGCCAGCCTCGGGGCAGGTTATAAAATCAACGCCGGCCGGGAGATACGTCTACTGGCCAGACCGCAAGCCCGCTGACCTGGTAAAGGGAGACTCACGCTACGTTGCCTACATCGACTTGCTACCGTTCCAGGAGAGAACACCACTAACCCGGGCTGACTCAAATACACCAATTGAGGTGGCACCCTCTGAGTCTAGCCTGGGCACCCCCGATCGCCAAGTCTTCATGGCTGCCGGCGACACCCCAGGACCTTCGAGCACGGGCCGAGGACAGTGCACTGGAGGACATCTCCGCAGACGAGCTGTCTGCCAACGCACCTGCAGACGAGACCGCCGCCAACAGGGACGCTCAACGCGAACGTAACAGGAAGCGCAGCGAACGACGCCGGCGGCTCAGGGACAACATCCCCATCCGCAACCTTGCGGAAGCCCTCGAGGCGCCGAGAGCGAGTACACACCACCCACGAGCGATGCCTCATGTCGATCACAACGATCGCACGCCAGGCTCAGGGCATACGCGCTGGAGAGGTCATCGCCAAGCTCGCTGAAGAAGCCTACTTCATGCGGGTCGACAACAGAGTCAACCAACCTCCTCCAGCCAAACCCCGCGACAACGAAGCTACTAGTCGCAGCGCCAACGCTGGTCCCAACCGTACTCGAGCTGACCTTCCAGCCGAGCCAAACCGCCGCCGCTCCAACGCCGGCGGACCTTCACAGCAAGACCAAGGCAACCGAGAAGTTGTTCCACACCGCGCTCCGGCCGGTGGTGGCGGCAACGACCCTGACGGCGGCGGCAGCGACGACGGCAGCTCCAACCATGGGGCCAACAAGAGAGCTGGAGGCGGCGACAGTCGCGGCGGCCGAGGCCACGCGAACGACCATGCCTCCGGCGCCTCGCACGGCGGGTACGACGCTCGCCGAAGATTGAGGAGGCCGCGGCGGAAGAAGTTGACCACCGCCGGCGAGGGCGACGGCTTCCCCGCCTTCTCACCTCGACTTCGTAACCTTGCTCCTCCTCGACAAGTTCAAACCTTTGGGGGGTCACGAAGTACGACGCGAAGCGAGGATCCTATCCGGTGGCTCCGATGCTACGCCCTCTCCATCGAGAACGGCGGCGGCAACGGCGACACCAAATGCCTCTACTTCCCCTTCCGCACGGACCAAGCACCACTCACTTGGCTCGAGTCGCTCGACAAGCACTCGATCGACAAGTGGGACCGGCTCAAGGAGCGGTTCACGAGCAACTTCGCGGGCGCCATGGGCCGTTCGGGTACTCGCATGGACACCGGCCATGATCAAGCGAGGAACGGGGCGAGACCCTCCGCAAGTACATGCGCCGCTTTTTCGACAAGCGCGCTACCGTCGTCGACGTCACCGACAAGGAGGTCATCGACCTCTTCCAGGACGGCCTCTACCATCGCCGCACCTTCGAGGACTTCGGTCGTCGCCGCCCCAGGTCCATCCCCCACCTCAAGGACATGATCACGTCCTAGGCGGATGAAGAGGACAAGGCCAACGCCAAGTACGACGCCATCCGCGGCAAGTCCAAGCAGAACCAGGGCGGCGGCGGCGGCGGCAATGCAAACCAAGGCGGCCGCAATAACAACAACAACAACAGCAACTACTCGGGTCCCAACCACAAGCGCAAGCCAGACAACATCGTCGCGGCTATCCAGCGCCCTGCGAAAGGGAACTCGAAGAAGAACTCTGGCGGTTTCAAAGACCTGCTGAAGGAGAAGTGCCCGTGGCATCCAAACGGCAACCACACTACCGAGCAGTGCTACCAACTCAGGCATGCACCCAAGGATACCCCGGAGCCACCGCATCCTCACGACCAAAAGGGCAAGAAGAAGGACGGTGACAACAACGACTTCCAAGAACCCGAGAAGACCGTCAACGTCCTCTTCGGCGGAGCCCAACGGGCGGGGAGCGAAGGCTACCCGTCGTGAAGTGATGTCCATTGAGCCAGCGGTCCCGACCCCTCTCAGGTGGTCGGAGGTACCCATCACCTTCTCCCGCGCAGACCAATGGACCAGCTTCTCCGAACCAGGACGGTTCCCCCTCGTCTTGAAGCCAACGGTGGCGGGCTCCAAGCTCAACAAGGTGCTCATCGACGGTGGAAGCGGACTCAATGTCCTTTTCACCAAAACCTTGAAGAAAATGAAGCTCGACGTCACCCCCATGCTCACCAAGAGCAGCACACCCTTCTACAGCATCATCCCAGGCAACGCGGCTATCCCACTGGGCTCAGTGGTACTGCCAGTTACCTTCGGGGCGTCTCGGGACAACTACTGCACCGAGTACATCAAATTCGAGGTCGCGGATTTCGAGACCTCTTACCACGCCATCCTCGGCAGACCGGCCATCGCCAAGTTCATGGCGGTGCCCCACTACACCTACTTGGTACTCAAGATGCCAAGTCCAGCAGGTGTACTCTCCCTCCAAGGTGACTTGAAGATCTCCCACGGCCGCGACACGAAGCCGTGGTGATCGCTTCCACAAACCAAGTACCCAACGCGATGATGGAGGTCTACGCCGCGTCGAAGAAGCTTGCTACAAGCGAACTCGACATCCCGGAGAAGTACGACGGCGCCAACAAGCCTCGGCCACCGAGGAGGTACTCGTCAGGACGGTCGACCTCGGAACAGGCGACCCCAGCAAGACCACCACCATCGGGGCCGGCCTCGACCCCAAATAGGAAGACGCGCTCATCAGCTTTCTTCGGGCTAACCGCGACATCTTCGCGTGGAAGCCAGCGGACATGCCAGGAGTACCCAGAGAGCTGATTGAGCACTACCTTAACGTCGATCCAAAGGCCACCCCTAAGCTACAACACCTCTGACGTTTTGCCGACGACAGACGGGACGCCATCAAGAAGGAGCTCGCCAAGCTACTCGCAGCTGGCTTCATCAGAGAAGTCTTTCATCCTGAGTGGCTCGCCAACCCCGTCCTCGTCCGCAAGAAGAACTCGAACGAGTGGAGGATGTGCGTCGACTACACCGACCTCAACAAGCACTACCCCAAGGACCCCTTCGGGTTGCCGCGGATTGATCAAGTCATCGACTCCACGGCGAGCTCGCGACTGCTTTGCTTCCTCGGCGCTACTCCGGGTACCACCGGATCGCAATCAAGGAGGAAGACCGGAAAAGACCGTGTTCATCACCCCGTTTGGCGCATACTGCTACACGACCATGTCATTCGGGTTGAAGAACGCCGGCGCTACCTATCAACAGGCCATCCAGGCCTGCTTCAAGCGGCAACTCAACAAGAACGTCGAGGCTTACGTGGATGACGTAGTTGTCAAGACCAGGGACTTTAGTACCCTCATCGACGACCTTGAAGAGACCTTCGCATTGCTACGCGAGTACCGCTGGAAGCTCAACCCGAACATGTGCGTCTTCGGCGTCCCTTCGGGCAAACTACTCGGCTTCATCATCAGCCAGCGCGGCATTGAAGCCAACCCCGAGAAGATCTCCGCCATCACCAGCATGAAAGCTCCCACGAGCATCAAAGACGTCCGAGAAGGCCGACGGGGTGCATGGCGGCATTGAACAGATTCATCTCGAGGCTAGGAGAACGGGGCCTCCCCTTCTTCAAACTACTCAAGCATCACGAGAAGTTCGTGTGGACTCCGAGAGGCGGATCAAGCCCTTGCCCGGCTCAAGGACTTCTGTCAAAGCCACCAATCCTCATGGCTCCTCACAAGGGCGAGCGACTCTTGCTCTACCTAGGCTGCGACTACTCACGTGGTCGATCTGCCATCGTTGTCGAGCGGCAGGAAGACGGCCACGCCTACCCGGTCCAGCGCCCAGTCTACTTCGTCAGCGAGGTCCTATCAGAGTCCAAGTCTCGCTACCAGCCCGTGCAGAAGCTCCTGTACGCTCTACTCATCACCTCGCGGAAGCTACGACACTACTTCCAGGAGTACTCGGTCTCCGTCGTCACCGACTACCCGCTCGGCGACATCCTGAGGAACCAAGACGCCACCGGAAGAATCTCCAAGTGGGCTGTCGAGCTCGGCGCCCTCACCATCGACTTCAAGCCACGCACAGCCATCAAGTCGCGAGCACTAGTCGATTTCATGGCGAGTGGCGGGAGAACCGGCTCGCCTACTCCCACCGTGCGACCGAGCATTGGGTGATGTACTTTGATGGCTCACTCAACCTCGAGGGCGCGGGCGCGGGGGTACTCCCCGATCTCTCCAATGGGCGAACAACTCAAGTACGTCCTGCGATATCTTCCGGAAGGTCTCAAACAACGAAGCCGAGTACGAAGCTCTCCTACACGGGCTCCGCCTCGCGGCTTCCTTTGGGCATCAAGCGGCTACTAGTCTACGGCGACTCCGCGGTGGTCATCAACCAAGTCAACAAATCCCGGGACCGCAACAAGGAGAACATGGACGCCTACGCCTAGAAGTCCGCAAGCTCGAGAACAAATTCTATGGTCTCGAGTTCCATCACATCGTCCGCGACAACAACGTTGCGGCGGACATCCTCTCGAAAGCTTGGATCCACCCGCGCTCCAAGTACCGGCGGGCGTCTTCGTCCATGAGCTTCACGCGCCATCCATCCGGAGCCGGCGCCACCGACCACTTGTCCCGGCCCATCCACCAGTGGGCGGGGAGGTCATGATGATCGACGTGGATCGGAGGCAACCCTTCATCGACTACCTCGGCGAGCGAGAAGGTCCCCTCCGACAAGAACGCAGCCGAACAACTCGTCCGCCGCGCCAAGTCTTACGTCCTCGTCGGAGACAAGCTTTACAAGCGGGGCGCATCTTCTGGAGTACTCATGAAGTGCGTCCCTCGTGAAGAAGGCAAGGACATATTGGAGGAGATCCACAAGGGCATGCGGCAACCACACGTCTTCACGCACGCTGGTCAGCAAGGCCTTCCGGTGAGCTTTCTGCGGCCCACGGCCACGGGCGATGCCGAAGAACTCGTCAGAAGGTGCCAAGGATGTCAGTACTTCGCCAAGCAGCAACACGTCCCAGCCTACAAGCTAGTCACCATACCGCCAACCTGGCCCTTTGCCTGCTGGGGGCTCGACATGATTGGGCCCCGCCAAGCTGCGCCATGAGGATTCAACAGAGTACTGGTGGCTATCGACAAGTTCACCAAGTGGATCGAGGTCAAGCCGGTCACATGCCCCAAGGGCCGACGAGTACTCGACTTCCTGGATGAACTCGTACACCGCTATGGGCTACCCCACCGCATCATCACAGACCTGGGGTCCAATTTCAACAACCACCGGTTACGGGAGTACGCGAGAAATCGGCGGGATTGACGTCCGATATGTCTCGGTCGCCCATCCACGGGCCAACGGACAAGTCGAGCGCGCCAATGGGATGGTGCTCGACGCCCTCAAGAAGCGGCTACACGACGCCGCTAACTCCAAAGGGGGCAAGTGGATCAAGGAACTACCCAACGCACTGCGGGGGCCGCGGACTCAACCATCCAAGCCAACGGGACAATCCCCCCTACTTCTTGGTCTACGGCTACGAGGCCATCTCCCCGCCGACGTCATATGGAACTCGCCGGCGGTGGAGCACTACGACGAAGGCGTCTCGGAAGACGACGGACGAGTTGACATCGACGGCCTCGAAGAAGCTCGGCTGCGCCGCCCTCGTCCAATCGGCAAGGTACCTGGAGGGTATCCGACGCTACCATGATCGCAACGTCAAGGAACGCTCCTTCAACGTTGGAGATCTTGTCCTCCGCCGTATCCAGAACACGGAAGGACTTCACAAGCTCAGCTCCCCCTGGGAAGGCCCCTTCGCCGTGGCTAAGGTGACCGGGCCGGGCTCCTACCGCCTCCAAACTCTTGAAGGCGAAGATGTCAACAACTCGTGGACCGTCGACCAACTCTGTCGATTCTACGCCTAGTCTACACGACTACTCCGGGGTTCAAGTCTAATCGACTACATCAACGCCCCCTGGCCGTAAGCGACCCTCCGGGTCCTGGCCCCAGTCTCTGGACTTCCCCTCTCCAGGATCCAGCCCGCGTGGCTACCTACGGATCCTGGGCTGCGACGAGCGTCAAGGACTCTAGCGGCGGTCTACCAAGAGACCACACTCCGAGATCCGGCTGCGCGGCTACTTACGGATCTACGATCCAGCCTACACGGCTACCTACGGATCACCTGCTGTAAGCGGCTACCCGCTCCAGCGCTACTTCGGCCGTATGGCGGCCTCGGGTCCAGGCGACTACTTTGTAACTACGGCCCTGGCCACCCAGGTGTACTTCTTCAGTAATAAAGATTGATCGTTCATCAACTTATTTACTGCCTACTCCCTACAACGGGACTACTAAAGTCGAGTACTACTACTCGCACCCACTCCACGATGGGCGCTCCGCACTCTGAGATCGCGACTACGAGTACTCATTCTGGAAAATTTTCTTTCATTGATACTTGAACAATTCATTACAATTGTTTTCTGTACAACTATGGCTACTAGCTACTTATTACAGGGCTACTTTGGAGGTTCGGCTTCTCGGCTACACCTTTCCGCCGATGGGGGCCATCTGCTCCGGCCGGCTACGCATCTTGCTCATCGGAGCGGTTGGCGGCTACCCCGCCGGCGACCACCTCCACTTTGGAGCCTTCGGGAAGTACGACTTCATGAAGGCCAAGACTTGTCTTGGGATCGACACGGACATATGCTTGACGTAGGCGGCCGGCCGGCTTGGAGCTTCACGAAGGCGATCCACCGGAGGAGCGATCTTGGGGCCGCCGGGTGCGGCAACAGAGCCTTGCGATCGGCGGAGCGGCCTCCTCCAACTCCTTCAAGCGGGCCCACAATGCCTCGCGGTCTTCGTTCAATTTACGCAAAGATTTGTAGCGATTAACGAGATCCCTGTCGAAGCAATCCGCGGCTCCATATGCTTCTCGCACTCGAAGGCGAGTTCCTTGTAGTCGAGCTCGAGTACACGGCGGGCTTCTTGCTCCCGTGAGAAGAGGTTCTTCATGCTCATCTCCGAGGCCTTCACCTAGCTCCACACCGCCCTCAAGCTCTGCAACACAGCAATGCAACAGCGGGTCAGATGCTTCTCGACTTCCAACAAGTACTCGACAAGTCGAAGGATATACCTTTATTCTTGTTGCGGAGGCCCTTGCTCTTCCACACCAAGTCGTCGCCCTTCGCCTACAACTCCTGGACGTCGTTGTGGTACTTGGCGAAGGCGGCGTCGAGCTTTGATTGCATGGCAGCCGCGTGTTTCCGCGACTTCACAAGTTGCTCCTCTAGCGCCTCTGCTTGGAGCACGGTGTCGCCATAACCCTGCAGCAGGTTCGACTTGTTGCGGGACCGCTCCGCGACATCCTGCACAAGACAACTCAAGTCACGAAGAGTACTCAACGGCAAAAGGATTGACTACTCGAAAGGCTACGGCTACTTACCTTCATCCATTGCTCGGCTCGACGGATCGCCTCCAGGTGCTTGGCTACCGTCGCCGGCTCGACGAGATCGTCCGCAAGAAGCTCTATCCCGCCGCGGCTACTCGAGGTGGCCTCCGTCATCGGTGCAGAACGGATGGGCTTTGCGTCTTGGATCTCAGGGGAGCGGATAGCCACCTCCAGAGCAATCTCTGGCGACGTGGTGACCGCCTCTCCCCCGGCGGTCTTCTCGACGACCTCCGCCATAGGCTCGGGGGCTCCTTTTGCAGCCTCCGGGGCCTCTGGTGTCAACCTCTGCATTGGCACCCCTGCAGGGATGTCACCACCTTCAGCGCCTGTCAACAAAACGACATGTGCATCAGTGCCTACGACTACTCCTCCGGAGCTCCGCGGCTTCACGAAGGGTACTCACCTTTGACTACACCGGCCTCCCGCAGCGGCGTTTCGGTAGCCAGTGGCTCGGTCACGGCTTGGGCGGCGGGAGTGGTCTCTTCGACGGGCGGCGCAACTTCTTCCGCCACCGGCCGATGAGGGCTCGTCCCCATCCCAGGTCAGATCCGTGGATTTTCTGCAGAAATATTCACGGAAGGTCGTCAGACAAGATCGACTACTGCAGCAAGTACTACTCGTGAGGATATGGTACTTACAAGTTCGACGGACAATGGTCACGGCCGGAGCACCGAGGATGCGGCAATATCAACCGATCCACCCTCGACGGGCGCCTCCTCCTCCGCCCCTGCGGCTACTGCCTCCTCCACGGCGGCGGCGGCGGCGCGGGACGTCTCTGCGCTCCCCGAGGCCACCATCTCTCGAACGGCGGCGGCCACGGGTCCTGTGCTCTCTTCTGGAGCAGAGGGCTGGCGCTCCAGTTGCGCCGAGGAGTTCTTCAACGGTGGGGGGTCGCCGGACTACGACTTCCGGCGGTTCCCCCACCGTATCCCACACGCCCTCGTCGCCCTCTTCGACGGGCTCCGCTGGCGGCACCTCCTGCATACAAAGACTACTCTTCAGCAACGTACTCGAACAACGGGTACTCGACTACTCTGCTCAAGACAACTTACCTCCTGAGGCGTGGTCTCCGAGACCTTCAGCTTCTTCGTCACCCGCTTCCTGGCGGGGTTGCGCGGCTTCCGTGGCGGTGCAGCAAGGCTAGCCTCCAGGCTAGCCTCCCGTGCTAGCCGGAGGGTCTTGTACCGGCGGAACATGAGGCAAGCCCGGCGGCTAAACCTCGACCGCGGCTCCGGAAGCGGTCTGCGCCGTCTCTTCGTCTTCGTCGTCGTCATCGGAGGTATCTTCCACGATGACGGTGTCGTCGCCTTCACCGACTTCGCGGCGCTCCTTCACCTTCCCCTCCACTGGGATCTCGATCCCGCTCGGTGGCGGTTGCGGCTCGGAGATGAACCTCTTCACATCATCCTGCGCAAGACACAAGACGTTAGCAACTCTACTACAAGTAATCACTACTCGACCAAGGGAGTACGACTACTCACCTCCTTGGGCGGGCGCGCGGCGGAGTACTCTTCGACCGGGCACGCCGTGTATGGAGGCATGTACTTGAAGATCCGCGACAACCTCTCGACGATGTCGTTGCCATCCAGCTCGCCTCCCGGCATCCGCGACGCGTCGTCGTCGCCGGTGTACTCGAAGCCCAGGGTCTCCCGAGCCATCAGCGGCTGGATCTCGCGCTTCATGAGCCGAAGGCCACGTGCTCGGCCCTCGGTCCCGCCTCCCCGAGCACTTCGATGCGTGCTAGCGGCTCGGGGAGGCTGGATTCCTTCTTGCATGGTGGGCTCCGTGTTCCACCACTCACGGTGCACAGGACGCCGTCCGCTCGGCTTCGGCGAGGCCGGGGTGGTGGTTCGTGATGTAGAACCACACGGTCTTCCAATCCGTGTTGGAGTCGACAAGTTTGTACGCCAAGTCTTGCTCCGCGGCGTCCTCCCTCGCCCGGGATGCCGGCTCCTCCGACTACCCCGGGGTTGGAGGCACTTGGCTGCGGCTTGACGCGGAAAAACTTCCGGAAAAGCACCCAGTGCGGCTTGATTCCGAGGAAGGCTTCGCAGAAGTGGACGAAGACCGACGTGTGGAAGATGCCGTTGGGGTTCAGGTTTAGGTACTCGATCCCGTAGTACCGGCGACCCCCTTGAAGAAGTCGGCCGGCCGGGAGCGCAAGTCCACGCTCCACGAACCACGAGAACATCGGGATCTCATCTTCGGCCTTCTCCATCGGATATGGATCTCCGACGGCGGATCTCCACATGTCGACTTCCTTCTCCCCGATGAACCCCTTTGTTCGGGAGGGTCGGCGAGTCCTCCGTCTTCACTTTGGATTTCTTCCACTCGCGGCTCGGATCGGCTCGCGGTGCGGACATGGGCGGCGCCGCTCCGGTGGCAGCCGCGGCGGCCTCTTCGCGGCCCCTCTTCTTCCCGGCGGCCTTGGACGTCTTGGACGGCGACGGCTTCATCCTCCAAGTGCAAGGCGTCTTCACTCGCATCCGCTCGGGGGCTACCCTAAAAGCTTCGGGTGGCGGCGCGCTTGGATCTACTACGGCGGTAGCAGGCGTTGGGAGTGGATTCGCTTCAAGATGCAAATGGAATGGCTGCGGCTCGAATGGGTGAAAAAACCTAAGGGTTTTGGCTTCTATTTATAAGCCAAATCGGCCCCGCAACGGGCGGCCGGATAAGTCCACGCGCGGCTGACTCAGCGGCTGCGCGTGACTCTTCGTATTCTACTAGTCGACGCGCCTCACCTCGGGGGCTCGGCTACATCTACTCGACTACCTGGGAAGCGCCTAGTCTCAAGAGCATCTCAGGACACATTCTCCAAGAAGACCCTTTAATTCGAGAGGAAGTACTCGACTCAAGGCTCGGGGGCTCCGTGCCACGTGTCCTTCGGTTTTTCTCTGCGGATTTTTCGGGATTTTCTTGCCAAGATTTCAGATGGACCCTCAGCTAGAGCCCGCGGCTCAAGGCTCGGGGGCTACTCCATGTAGAGTGCGGTTTTGCAAATCGCACCTCCATACCAGCTTCGGTTTCGAGACAAGACAGGCAGTTTTTGAAGACCTTCGAAGGCAGTTTTCGAGGACGCTTGGGACTACTCGAGAAGACTTCAAGATTGCTCAAACATCAGCTGGAGTACGTTCCAGCCTCGGGATGCTTCGACTACTCTTGAGGACTTTTGACTTGTAGCACTCAGGGACGCTTGAGGACTACTCGTTAAGGCCGTCAAGACTACTTGAAGCTATCCTTCTCAACTACAAAGTACTCGGGGGCTTGTCGTATGGACCTCCCTGGGCCCACTACCTCGGTGGGTACCAGGACCGACTACTCGGTGGGCCTCTGGGACTACCCGGCTTGCGCTACACGGCACCTGAAGGCGTGGAGCGCAAGGACTACACAGGAATAGTACTCGGTTAGGGAGCTGTACATGTTCCGCACTGTATACAGGACTCCTAGACGTACTCGACTAGTACTCTCTCCCTACTCCGACTTGTAACCCTGCCTCCCGGACTATATAAGGTGAGGCAGGGACCGATCTCAGGATCACCTCATCCAATCTCCTCTCATACAACTCACAGCGCACCATTGCACCATCTTGTAATCGTGCCCTATTAATCCAGAGCTACGCAGCATACAGGACGTAGAGTATTACGCACCTCGCGGCCCGAACCTGTCTAAATTGTGTGCCACGTGTCTCTTCCTTTGAGTTACCGATCTCAGCGAGTCACAATCATCTACTTCGGGTACTCCCCGTAGTAGGTTGCCGGTCTAAAACACCGACAGGGAGGGACTGTGCAGCGCGGCCGGTGTCAGTCCCATGACGCCGTGCACCTGCTCCAGTACGGCTAACGCGCCGAGCCCTTGAAGGAGGGCCGGCTGCACCCTCGATTTGCTTTCTTGTGACCTTACAGGGTTAGGTGGAGGCGCTAGGCCGGTGGGACGCCATCCCCGCTTCCGTTACGGTATGGCCGCCGCCCGCGCGTGCGGGCGCATGCCAGGCGCTGTAGCAACGACTCCGAAGATCGTGGAACGTATTGGAACGGGACGCTGTTTTACCTACTCCTGTACTCCGTACGGGCCAACGTCAGCAGCTCCCTCGAGCCTATTAGAAGACGCCACAGCCATCCGCCGCCCTTCTACCCTCGAAGCCGCCACTGTTCGGGTACAAGATAGGCCATGATGGCCGGATCGCTGCAAGGATCGTCCGGACGGCCGCCCACTCTACAGCATAGCGCGCCACGCCCCTTCACGTAGCCAAATAGCGCGGCGCGCATGTGATTCGCTCCCTCCTTGATCTATAAAAGGGGGACGAACTCCCCCTGCCGCGGGGAACACAGGCACAACACAGCAGGAGACAGGATGCGCCACTCACTTGCTCTCCGATCCTCCCGCGACATCTTCAGCCACTACACCAGGGACTTGGAAGCCACGCTTCCTCTCCCGCCTTGCTTGTAGCAGCCCCACTACAGGCACCCCCGGTGCTAAGTAATATAGTGCCTTGAGCACGCCACTGCTGGACGTACGGCCCACCGGCCGGAACCAGAATAAAACTCTGTGTCTCTTATTGCTTAGCACCGACCATTGAGGGATAGACCACGGCGCTTATTACTGGTTAGTGTCGGGACCACATTCCGCACCGACAGTTGGCGCCCACCGTGGGGCAATCTGAGCGCCTAAGGTCATTCCACCAACTCCCTCCATGGTGATCCGCACTGAGTACCGTGGTACACGCTACTGCATGGGCAGCTCGGACCCCCTCCCCGCCGGGTTCGAAATCCGGTTCGGGGGCCTGAACTTTCAGGCCACGGGGAACGGCTACCTCATGCGCCTCACCAACCGTGAGGAGCTCCGCGCGCGGCGCCAGGCCGGGTCCGCTCCGGTCCCCGCTGCACGCACCACCACGGCGCAGACGCCCGCAGGCACGGATGCCGCGGGCCCGTCGATGCCACGACGTCGCCGCCGCTCCGGGCCGTGTTCGCGCCGGGCGCGGTCCAAGCGACGGCAGGCCGAGCGTGCCGCCTCTCGGCACGCGCGCGCCCGCCGCCACGATGACCACCATCCCAGCGGGACAGCGCACGGTCTCCGGACCGCAGATCCCCATTGGGCTGTGTGGTGCCACGTCGGCCTACAACGTCAACGTCAACACCACGATGCGCAGGGTTCCGCCCGGCCGTCACGTCTTCGTCGCCAGGGATCCCGGCGCCTCAGCGGGTGACGAGTCGTCCCTGGGTTCCCTCGACGCGTTGCCGCCCGCCAACCGCCACGGGTACGCGGAATGGGACTTCTCCCGCGTGCCGGACCCGCGGTCATGTTCGGCGTTTCCTTGACGCTACGGACTGCGGTTCGGGCCGTTCGATGACTCCGAGACCGGGAGTTACGATCCCGCGCGGGAGTGCTTTGCGTCGTCGTCGCCAACAACCCGGCAAACGCCACCGATGCGGTGGGCGCCGGCGACGGGGAGGTCACGAATGCCCCAGGGATCGCTCCGCGCCAAGCCGCGGGACCAAGCACCCCTGCTGGAGCCGACGCCGACGCGCATTTAGCCCAAGCCCGCGAGCTCGAGGCTAAGCTGGCAGAGGAGTACCGCACGGTGCGGGCCGCTCCGCGCCCTCGATGGCGGAGAAGCCTCCGCTCGTGGCGAACGCGTGCGGGAGCTGGGCAGGCAGGCCCGCGACCGCATCAACGCCGACAATCCTGACGTGCCGCCGCGAGCAAGTCAGAAGCTCGTTGCCGCCGCGATGCTACTGCAGGCTATGCCAGCACCCTCGACCCCTGAGGCGCGGAACCTGCAGCGCAAGGTGCAAGCCCTCATCGAGCAGGCGGCCGTTCAGCAGGCCGAAAGCTCAGCCTCACGTATCCGCCAGCAAGGGGATGCGCGAGGCGACGGGGCCACACAAGGGGGCGAACCCTCGGTCCACGCAGGAGAAGCCGCGGAGCGTCCCGCCAACTCAGGGCGCGCAGCGGCCAAGGAGCGGCTCCTTGATACGCGCAGGGCACTCGACGGTGACGCCCGCAACGTCATCAACGCCAGGCGCACGAGTAAGGCGGACGCGCGAGCAGCGGTGGGCTACCACCCTCGACGGGGCGGACGCTACGACAGCGGCGAGGACCGCTCCCCAACGCCGGAGCCCCCAGGGACCCATGTGTTCAGCCGGGAGATCCGCGCGGTAGCCTTCCCCCAGCGCTTCCGCCAACCCTCGACCATTGTCAAGTACAACGGGGAGACGGATGCCCGCGTGTGGCTCAACGACTACCGCTTGGCTTGCCAGTTGGGCGGGGCCGCCAGCGACGAGGTCATCATCCGCAACTTGCCCCTGCACCTCGGTGATGCGGCCCGGACATGGCTCGAGCACTTGCCCGCCAGCCAAATCCACAATTGGGATGATCTGGTCCGCACGTTCGTGGGCAACTTCCAGGGCACGTACGTGCGCCCTGGAAATTCATGGGACCTGCGCTCCTGCACACAGAAGCCCGGCGAGTCGCTGCGGGACTTCATACGGCGCTTCTCCAAGCGCTGCACGGAGCTCCCGAGCGTGGCGCAATCCGAAATTGTGCACGCCTTCCTCGAGGGCACCACGTGCCGGGACCTCGTGCGAGAGCTGGGACGCAGCCCGCCCGCGGACTCCAACGAGCTGTTCGACATCGCCACCAGCTTCGCCTCAGGAGAAGAGGCCGTGGGGGAGATATTTGACGGCAAGAAGGGCAGGCGCTCGGATGATGCGCCCGCGGAGGGCAGCAAGTCCAGGGAGCCCCACCGCAAGGACAAGCGGGGCAAGAAGGGAAAGAAGCCGCGCCGCGAGGCGCGCGAGCAGGGGCGCGACGGCGGTGATGCCGAGGCTCTTGCTGTCGACCCGGCTCGACGGGGCCCTCGACCGGCCCCTCGAGGCCCGGGGGTATTTGATGACATGCTGAAGAAGCCATGTCCTTATCACAAGACCCCAGTGAACCACACCCTTGAGCAGTGCGACATGCTCAAGAAGTTCTATGGCCGCGCTGCCGCAAAGGAGGCGGAGGCCAAGAAGGACGGAGGAGATGGCGATGCCGGCGGCTTCCCCGCCGTGGAAAACGTGTTCCTCATCTTTGGGGGGCCAACCGTCGACATGTCGACCCGCCAGCGCAAGAAGGAGCGGCACGAGGTCCTCGCCGTGGAGAAGGCGCCTCCCTCCTTCCTCAATTGGTCGGAGGACGCCATCACCTTCAGCCGGGAGGACCATCCAAACCGCATCCCCAACCCAGGCCAGTACCCGCTGGTGGTCGACCCCATCATCGGGAACGTGCGGTTCTCGAAGGTCTTAATGGACGGAGGCAGCAGCCTCAACATCCTCTACGCGCATACGCTGCGCTTGATGGGGATCGGGTTGGACCAGCTGCGGCCCAGCACGAAGCCGTTCCATGGCATCGCGCCCGGCAAGCAGGTCCAGCCCCTCGGGCAGATCAACCTGCCGGTTGGGTTTGGCACCGCAAAGAATTTCCGCAAGGAGATCCTCACCTTCGAGGTGGTGGGGTTCAAGGGAGCCTACCATGCTATACTTGGGCGACCCTGTTACGCCAAATTCATGGCAGTCCCCAACTATACTTACTTGAAGATGAAGATGCCAGGACCGAACGGCGTCATCACCGTCGGCTCGTCCATCGAGCACGCATTCGACTGCGACGTCGAGTGCGTGGAGCACGCAGAGGCACTGGCGCTGGATGAAGCGCTGGTGACCACTTTGGAGAAGATGGTCAACGACGACCTCGACTCTACCGCCAAGCACACCGACACCTTCGAGGCCGCGGAGCAGACCAAGAAGGTCCCCCTCGATCCTTCTGCCCCCGAGGGCAAGGCGTTGAGGGTCAGCTCCACCCTCGACCCCAAATAGGAAGTGGTGCTCGTCGACTTCCTCCGCGCCAACACCTACATCTTCGCGTGGAGCCCCTCGGATATGCCAGGCATCCTGAGGGAAGTCGCCGAGCACTCCCTTGACATCCTGCCTCACGCCCGCGCCGTGCAGCAACGGCTCCGCCGCTTCGACGAGGAGCGGCGACGGGCAATCAGAGCGGAGCTGCGGAAGCTCCTCGAGGCCGGATTCATCAAGGAGGTGTTCCACCCAACGTGGCTAGCCAACCCTGTGCTTGTAAAGAAAAAGAACGGAAGTGGCGGATGTGTATTGACTACACTAGTCTTAATAAAGCATGTCCTAAAGTTCCTTTTCCTTTGCCACGTATTGATCAAATCGTTGATTCAACGGCTGGGTGTGAATTGCTTTGCTTCCTTGATGCTTACTCCGGGTATCATCAAATAAAGATGAAGGAGTCCGACCAGCTCGCGACTTCGTTCATCACGCCGTTCGGGATGTTCTGCTATGTCACGATGCCATTTGGCCTCCGAAACGCAGGTGCAACGTATCAACGCTGCATGCAACACGTTTTTGGAGACCACATCGGGCGGACAGTCGAGGCGTATGTGGATGACATCGTCGTAAAGACCAGGAAGGCGGATGACCTGGTTGGCGACCTTGGCATCGCGTTCGGCTGCCTATGGGCCAATGGGGTCAAGTTAAACCCCGAAAAGTGTGTCTTTGGAGTGCCGCGAGGCATGCTCCTGGGATACATTGTCTCCCAACGGGGAATCGAGGCCAACCCTGAAAAGGTTGCGGCCCTCGAACGAATGGGCCCGATCCGGGACCTCAAAGGGGTGCAAAAGGTGCTGGGGTGCCTTGCCGCCCTGAGCCGCTTCATCTCGAGGCTCGGCGAGAAGGGCCTACCCCTCTATCGCCTCCTCAAAAAGCACAAGCGCTTCTCCTGGACTACCGAGGCCCAGGACGCGCTCGACAAGCTGAAGGCATCCTTAGCGCACGCCCCGATCCTCACGTCGCCGCAGGATGGCGAACCCCTGCAGCTCTACGTGACCGCAACCACCCAGGTGGTCAGTGCCGTGATCGTCGTGGAGCGCACGGAGGAAGGGCACGCCTTGCCTGTACAGCGGCCGGTCTATTACATCAGCGAGGTCCTATCAGACACCAAGACGCGCTACCCTCAGGTCCAGAAGCTGCTGTACGCGGTAGTCCTTGCGCGGCGCAAGCTCCGCCACTACTTCGAGGCCCACCCCGTCACAGTGGTCTCCTCCTTCCCGCTGGGGGAGATCATCCGCAATCCCGACGCCGCGGGCAGGATTGCCAAATGGTCCATGGAGCTGATGGGCGAGACGCTCGCTTACGCCCCGCACAAAGGCCGTCAAATCCCAAATCTTGGCAGATTTCGTCGCTGAGTGGACGGATACGCAGCTGCCGCCACCGCAGATCCAAGCGGAGTGCTGGACTCTGTTCTTCGACGGCTCGGTGATGAAAACAGGGGCGGGCGCGGGCCTGCTTTTCGTGTCACCCCTCGGGGAACACATGCTGTACGCGGTGCGCCTCCACTTCCCCGCGTCTAACAATATGGCTGAATACGAGGCCCTCCTCTGCGGCCTCAAAATCGCCATTGAGTTAGACGTCAAGTGCCTCGACGTGCGGGTGGACTCGCAGTTCGTAATCAATCAAGTCATGAAGAACGCGAGCTGCCATGACGACAAGATGGAGCCCTACTGCAAAGCCGTGTGAGCCCTCGAGGACAAGTTCTACGGCATCGAGCTCAACCATGTGCCCCTCCGGTACAACGAGGAGGCGGACGAGCTGGCCAAGATTGCGTCCGGGCGGATCACCGTCCCCCCGAATGTTTTCGCGCGCGACGTCGCTCAGCCCTCGGTCGTCTTCGAGCCCCACCCCTCGAGTCACGACGAACCCTCGGGGGCTCCCTCGAATCCAGCGGGTGCGGAGCCCATGGATGAGGACCCCTCGAACGAGGCGTATGTGCTCTCCCTCCTCGAGGGATATGGCTCCTACGAGGCCGACGTGATGGACATCGAGCCAGCCCCCGTCAAGGCTGACTGGCGCGACAAGTATATCGCGTGGATGGCTCGAGGGGAACTCCCCGCGGACCGGGCCGCGGCTAGGCGCATCACCAGGATGGCCAAGTCCTTTGCCCTCGTTGACGGCGAGCTGTACAAGCGCGCCGCCTCCGGCATCTTGCAGCGGTGCGTGCCCATCCCTGAGGGGCACGAGCTCCTACGGGACATCCACGCCGGAATCTGTGGCCACCACGTCGCGCCTCGCACCCTCGTCGGCAACGCGTTCCGCCAGGGCTTTTACTGGTCTACCGCGGTCGCGGACGCCAGCGAGATCGTACGCACTTGCGAAGGGTGCCAGTTCTACGCCCGCAAGTCCAACCTACCCGCCCATGCCCTGCAAACCATCCCCGTAACGTGGCCATTTGCCGTGTGGGGGCTGGACATCGTCGGGCCCCTGCGGAAGGCGCCCGGGGGCTTCACCCACTTGTTGGTCGCGATCGACAAGTTCTCCAAGTGGGTGGAGGTTTGCCCCATCACCAATCTCAGGGCAGAGCAGGCGGTAACATTCTTCACCGACATCGTTCACCGCTTCGGAGTGCCAAACTCCATCATCACCGACAACGGGTCCCAGTTCACGGGCAGAAAATTCTTGGAGTTCTGCGACAAGTTCCACATCCGTGTGGATTGGGCAGCTGTGGCACACCCACAGACCAACGGCCAAGTAGAGCATGCCAACGGCATGATTTTACAAGGCCTTAAGCCCAGAATTTTCGACCGGCTAAACAAATCTAGGCGAAAATGTCTCCAAGAGTTACCAGCAGTCGTGTGGAGCCTAAGGACCACCCCGAGCAGAGCCACTGGGTTCACCCCGTTTTTCCTAGTCCATGGCGCGGAGGCCGTCCTCCCCACGGACTTAGAATACGGATCGCCCAGAGTTCGAGGCTACGACGAGGATGCCAACCAGCGAGCCCGCGAGGACTCGCTGGACCAGCTGGACGAAGCACGCCTCGTGGCCTTGATGCATTCCGCAAGGTATCAGCAGTCCCTTAGGCGCTACCAGGCATGCAAGATACGTCGACGGGACTTCAGCGAGGGGGATTTGGTCCTAAGGCTACGCCAAGACAACCGAGGGCGCCACAAGCTATCGCCCCCATGGGAGGGACCCTACGTCGTGGTGAAGGTACTCAAGCCCGGCACGTACAAGCTGGCCAACGAGGACGGTGAAGAGCTCACCAACGCTTGGAACATCCAACAGCTACGTCGCTTCTACCCTAGCTAGGAGTTCCAAGTATTTTTTGTTGTAAAAATTATATGACCAACGCCCCAGTTGGTGACAACTATGTAAACGCCTCAAGTCTAATGAAAAGGGCAACTCGGCTTTCCTCTGAAACCCAAGTTAACCTCTGGGGCTACTGCGGGGGGCATCCCCCCAAAATGGTCCCATTTTCGCGCAAAAATAAAACAACTCACACGCGCTAAGTTTGTTTTCTACTTCAACCCCGAGCAACGATTCGAACAGGGCGCAGGCGGCCTAGCGGAAGGAGCGCGCGAGCCAGAGATAGACCACGCCGCGAGGATACGGCCCTTCTCTCTCGCCTCCAACCCAGCAGGCCCCCCGCGAAAATCGAACTCCCCTAACTAGAATCTACTCAGGAAGAAGGAGAAACAAAAAGCGCAGTAAACAAAAGACTTCATTCCGTATCAACAAATGTTTGCGATTAAAATAACTTGTTTATTTACAAAGGCCGCGTGGCCAGAATACTGATACACAAATAAAAACGGGCCAAGCGCCCAGCTGTTTTCAGGCAGGAGGAGCGGCGGTGTCAACAGCGTCCGGGAAGAGGAACTCCTCGAAGGCTTCAGTGAGCGACCAGGCGGCATCAGCGGCGAGTGCGTCCACGCGCTCCATCGCCACCTCGTCCTCGACGCCCTCGGGAACGACGTAGCCCTCCGCCAGTGCCTCGAAGTTGACCTCGTAGTGGGACCGTACCACTCCGAGGGCCTTCTGGACGCCAAGACGCAACGCCCGGCGCATCCGTTCGGTGACGTGGCCGCCAAGGGCGCGCAGGCGGCTGGCCAGCGAGCTTCCGGCCTGCACTTCACCCTCCTCCACAGCCTGGCAGGTCTCGAGGGCCGCATCCCGCAGTTCCTGCAACTATTGCTCGGAGGAGTCGTAGGAGGTCTGCAGCGCCTCGGCCCGCTCAACCGCGTGTCCCAGCGCGGCGCACAAGACTGGAGTCACCAAGACAAGAAAGAAATCAGAAAAAGGAATACGAATTCCCAAACAGAAAACCAACCAAACAGGAGTCAAGCAGCATCTCACCTTCAACTTGCTTCCCCTCCGCCTCGAGGTCACGGCGCTCAGCCTCGACCGCCAGCTCGAGGCCCTTGACGGTCTAACCTTGCTCCTGGAGGGCCAGCTCCTGGTTTGCATTTGTAATACTGAGCATAATCACCTCGCCCTCGGCCTTGCGAGAGCGCGGTGTTCCGCTCCTCCAGCGACTTCTGCGCCGCCTCACGAGCGACGCGCTCCTACTTCAGCGCCGACCGGGTGTCGGTGAGGGCGGCTTGCTCTCCCGCCGGAGCCGCCCCCTCGGCCCCTTGGCGGGCGGCGCGCTCCCCGGCAGAGCTGCTCCTCGGCCGACGGCGAGCGCCGCGACCTTGGCGTCGAGGGCGGCCTTCAAGTCGTCGGCCTCCTTGGCCCGCCGCTCCGCCCCCGCGCGCCCGCTCCTCGGCCCGGCGCCGCCGCGCCGCGCCCCCTCGAGCGACGAGCGGAGCCCCTGGTTCTCGGTGCGGACGCTGGCCACCTCCGCCTCCCAGTTGGTCGCCAGCGTGCGCATCTTCTCCAGGTCTGAGCGCGCCGCGCGCGCCTCATCACGGTCGATGAGGGCTGCGTAGACCCGCTCGAGGGTAGAGCGACGCGCCGGGTCCTGCCTCGAGCTCTCGGGGGAGTTCGTCGTGCCAGCCACGGCCCGCTACGCCAACCAGCCGTCCGGAGTCCTGAGGGCGTCAGCGAGCGCGTCGAAGGCGCCGCATCGCTCCCGGAGCTAGTGGAGTTTGGCGTTCACCCGATCGAAGGCGTCGTACTTGTCGTGGGCGCGACGCTCGAGCTCCTGTCACCCACAACTCGAAACCCGTAAGCGCCACGACACAGAAACAGTGCACAAAAACGAGAGAAAGGAGAAAACGAGCAACAACGCCCTACCTGGAAGACGCGCCATGAGGGGCCGCCATGGACCCTCAGCGCCTCGTTCAGCGCGCGGTCGAGCGTGGCGCCGTGGCTCCGGAGCTCTCCCCGGAGCTCTCGCTCCCCCCGGCGTCGGCAACGCAGGGGGATCGCCAGCGGTCCCCTCTACCTGGGCGGAGTGGCCGGCGCGGGAGGACGAGGCCTCGGCGCCATGTCCCCGGTCCCCCACCACCATGTGACCCTCACGCCGCCTCACGAGGGCCCCCTCCTGGGGCTCGGGGGAGCGTGTGGGGAAGCTCACCCACTGATCCCACCCGGGCGGCGGGGAGTCGTCGTCCGGGACCTCCACCATCTCCGCCCGGGAGCCACCGGCGGCGGCCGGCTCCCGCGCCGCCCTCCGCCGCGCCTCCACTTGCGCCTCCGTAGCCGCGGGCACCCGGCGCGGCGCCGCGGCCACCGCCTCCGGCCGTGCTACCGCGACCACGCGGCGCCACCGTGGGCTGCACCCGCTCGCCTCCTCCGCGCCGGCGCCACGGACCGCGCCTCCGCCGCGGCAGCCCTCCGCGGCCGCGCCCCGCCACGGCCGCCGCCGTGGGCCGCGCCTCCGCCATGGCCGCCGCCATGGGCTGCGCCCCCACCACCGCCGCCGCCGCCGCTCCTCGGCAACCGGCCGGCCGCGCCATGGCGGCCGATCCGCCGGCCGAGGCCTCGGGGCCTCGCCCGAGCTTTGCGAGCTCTCGCCCTCCGCCGCCGTGCTTGCCCCCGCCCGCGACGCCATCGACGAGCGCCGCCGGTGGGGATGGACGCGTCCGCCCTCGCGCACCTTGGCCGGTGCGAGGGGCGGCACGCTGGCACCACCCCCGCACAAGCACAAACAGAAAGTTGGAATGCGTGATCGTCAAAAAACCAAACCAAGCGAAAAGCGAGCCCCTTACCTCGAAGAGGAAAAGGCGCGCTTCCTTTTCCTCGAAGCCTCAGCGGATGAGGCCGGCGCGGCCGGCGCGCCCGCCGCCGCGCCTCCCCGACGTCGCCACCGCGCGCGCGGCCCCGCCCCCGCGCGCGCACGCTTGCCCCCGCGCGGGCGCGCTTGCCGCGCGCGCCTTCGCCGCACGCGCGCGCGCCCGCCCGCGGCGCACGCCGTCCCTGTTGTCGATTGCAGCCGCGCGGCGCCGTTGCGCCGCCCCGGCGATGCCGCCCTTGCCGCCGGGCCGGCTCCCGGGCGACGGGGGCGCAGGGCTCCCACCTATCGAGGGGGCCCCGCCCTCGCCCTCTTCCTCTTCGTCCTACTCCGAGGACGAATACTCCCTCGGTCCCCCGGGGAGGAAAGCCCCGGCTCCTCGCGCCGCCGGTACTCCGCGGCTCCGTCGCCGCGCGCGCTCGCGGTGCCGCCTCGCGCTCTCCCTCTTGCACGCCGCCCGCTCCTCGCTCCCGCCGGCCGCACCGCCCGACCGAGCGCGCGGGAGTCGGGGGTGGGCGGAACGGACTTCGCGGCGGTGAAGTTCACCAGCTGCATGCGAGAACATCAATGGCGCGTCGGGGGACAGAGGCGACGCCAAGAACTAAAACGGAATCAAGAATCATACTCACCAGCGGGCCGGTGGGGAGCATCTCGAGGTCCCACGGGGTTCGGGTCCGGGGCTCGCCGCATCCGGGTGTCGACGGCGTTCCGCGCCCGGTGAGCGCATACGGCCGCCCGAGGGGGCCCGGGAGCATCCGCGACCTCGCCGCCGCGACGGGGTCCGCCTCCTCTCGTCATCTCGTAGATGCGGAGCGGCCTCTCCATCGCAGGCACGACCCGCCGGTGATGGAGGAAGGCGAGGACGCCCGCCGCGGTCGCCCCTTGCGCCGTCGGGCTCCTCGGGCGGCCAGACCGAGTCCTCGCCGCCTCCGATGCCGGGCCGTGGACACCCCGTAGCCCCGTGAGCCGGGCTTCTCCTTGAACACCCGACCGGTGTAGGGGGGAGGCCGGGGCTCGGCGTTGCGTAGGTAGAACCATCCCCGCTCCCGGCCCGGCGTTGTTCGTCGTCATGGTGCGGGGGATGTAGTCGTCCTTGAACCGGCCCCCGCAGGCGAGTGACATCCCGCCGGTGCGCACCGCACGGCGGGTCCCTCGCTCCGTCGTGGGCTGCGTGAAGAGCTCCGCGCGGAAGAGGTGTACCCGCAGCTCCCGCCTGACCGGGATCCCCGCAGATACCCCTCGCAGGACACCCACGAACGTGGCCGCCCGCGAAATCGCGTTGGGCGCGAAGTTGTGCAACTCCACGCCGTAGTAGTGGCACAACACTCGCATGAAGCGGCTCCGCCGCGCGCGTTGAAGCCTCGCTCGTGGAAGCGGACAAAGCTCACCACATAGCCTTCCGGCCGGGTTGGGCGCGCGGTCCCCCGCCGGCGGCACTATCCACTCCGCTGGGCGGCCATCCTCGTTTGCCGCCAACTGGCCGGCGGGAGACCCCGGCCGCCAAGGGCCGGCTGGGTCACCGTCGACCGCTCCCAAGCGTACGGGTCAAGGATCGTGAGGGGTGGAGGCGGCGCCATGAGGAAGGACGAGGGATGCGAAGAACAAAGGACAAGAAGAGGAAGAAGAGCTCTAATGGCGAAGCCGCACGGTGGCGAAAGCAAAGCGGAGAAGAAGCACAGGGGGCTAAAATGGCGGAGCGCTAAGGTAAAAAACCGCCGCTTCCCCTTCCCCTCAGATTTATAAGCAGCGGGCGAGCTCCCCGGGGCGGATGTCCCGCACGCATTAACTGCAGGGAATCTTCTCTTCTCGCTAGCGAGCGGACCCCACCACGACCGCAGCGGCCACATCACCGCAAACGGGCCATCATCACGGTGAAGACTAGCAGGGGCCGTGGCAGATGGTCACGTTCGCATGCCCACGCCGCCCACTACGCGCGCGCGCACGGCCGAGACGCCTAAAAAAGCGAGCCTGCGATGTGAAACCGCAGCCTCTACTGTGGAGCATTTAATGGCCCGGTCCCTTGCAAAGCAAGGAGAACCCTCGAGCGGCACGGACTCCTGGCTCGGGATAAATTCAACCCTCGAAAGGGTACAGGCGCGAGAAGGTCGCCTCGAGGCCCGTTTGAAACAAAGCGGGCATCGCGAGCACCCATGCCACGTAGGACCCTCAAGCGGCACGAGCCCCTGGCTCTAGACAATATCAGCCCTTTGAAGGGTACAGGCATGAGAAGGTCGCCCCGAGGCCCGTTTGAAACAAAGCGGGCATCGCGAGCACCCATGCCACGTAGGACCCTCGAGCGGCGCGAGCCCCTGGCTCGAGACGATATCAACCCTCTAAAGGGACACAAGCGTGAGAAGGTCGCCCCGGGGCCCGCTTGAAACAAAGCAGGTACCACAAGCACCCATGCCACGCTGTGTTGCCGACCGCCGCCCGAGGGCCGGCTCGCCCAGACCCCTCGACGGCCGCAAACGCAAAGACAGGGCCGCCAAGGCGCCGCCCCGCACGGCCCTACTGATCAGAGGTTCGAAGCCTGACCCTCGACGGGTTCGAACAGGCGCCCCAGATCGCAGAGTCAGGGACGACGAAGGCACGCGCATTCGAGTCGTTCCTCGAGCCCGTCGGCTCGAGGGTGCCCCATATGTCGTGTTCGAGAGCCAGTGAGGGCAGCTAGCCGGGGGATCCCACCGAGGGAGAGCTTTCGCGCCCTCGGTCCCTAGCGAACGGGACCGAGCCCCACCTAGCAAACCCACGCAAGCGCTTCCATGGACGTGTCTCTGGACCACGCAGCCTACCCTTATCGAACGGGGCATGGGCGTCCACTCGAACCACCCACTAGCACCTCAACGAGGAATCCGCAATTCACGACCCGCTCGATGGGAGTCGCGGAAACCTCACACTCCGTCCCGCGGAGGGACGGCGAGGGCGCGCTAAGAAACAAGTCGTAAAGCTCTACTCGATCGCCTCGAACGGGCCCAGGCTCGGGGGCTTGACGCACGGCTACACCTCCTTGAATTGCACCCGCCGGGAGACAGCCCGGCCAGCCGCGTGCATCACCGAAGCCGGCTGAGATATTGCCGACGCCGGTTGAGACATGTACCACGCCCTCTGACCAGCTCTCGCGGTTAACCCCTACAGGAGCATCCACGCTCCTGCAGGGCTTCGGGGGCTAGACCCGCGGGGCCGCTGACGCGGCCCCACGGAAAGCGTTCGCAAGACAAGAAGGGAAGAACGTCCTATCAGTAGGTTCCAGCATCTGCGGGAGCCTCAATGGCAAACCCACAGATGCTCGGGGGCTACTATCGGGGACAGCCCTAGGGGTCCCCTTTAACAACCGGGAAATCCCCACTTAAAACCCGCAACAAAGCCAAACACACTTTGCCTAACCATGCAGGATACGGCCCATGCCGCAGGGACCTCAACGGCCCACCAAGGCGGCCCTCTTGAAGATCCCCTCGAGCAGGCTTCGCCTCGCTCGAGGATGCGTGCCTCCCTCGGGCGGGCTCCGTCCCGTTCGAGGGGGTGCGCTTCCCTCGAGCGGGCTCCGCCTCGCTCGAGGGCCCGCTCCCCCTCGAGCAGGCTCCGCCTCGCTCGAGGGTCCGCCCCGCCCTCGACCGGGGTCCGCCTCGCTCGAGGGCACCCCCGCACGCGTGCGCCCGCCCCGTACGCGGGCATTTAACGCCCCGACACCGGCGGGACGGCCGCCATCATGCGCCCGGGGCTCGCGCCCCCGCGTGTCGCCGCACCAACTCCCCAGGAGGGAGCCCATCCCCATCACTGTGGGGAGGGACCGTGCGCCGCGGCGGTGTCGTCCCGTGACGCCGTGCACCTCGCTCCAAAGACGGCTAACGCGCCGAGCCCTCGAAGGGGGGCCGGCTGCACCCTCGATTTGCTTTTTTGTGACCTTGCAGGGTTAGGTGGAGGCGCTAGGCCGGTGGGACGCCATCCCTGCTACTGTTACGGTATGGCTGCCGCCCCCGCGCGTGCGGGCGCATGCCCGCGCCGTAGCAACGACTCCAAAGATCGTGGAACGTATTGGAACGGGACGCCGTTTTACCTACTCCCGTACTCCGCACGGCCAACGTCGCAGCCCCCCTCGAGCCTATCGAAGATGCCACGCCCATCCGCCGCCCTTCTACCCTCGAAGCCGCCACTGTTCGGCACAAGATAGGCCATGATGGCCGGATCGCCGCAAGGATCGTCCGACGGCTGCCCACTCTACAGCATAGCACGCCACGCCCCTTCACGTAGCCAAATAGCGCGGCGCGCATGTGATTCGCTCCCTCCTTGATCTATAAAAGGGGGACGAACTCCCCCTGCCGCGGGGAACACAGGCACAACACAGCAGGAGACAGGCTGCGCCACGCACTTGCTCTCCGATCCTCCCGCGACATCTTCAGCCACTACACCAGGGACTTGGAAGCCACGCTTCCTCTCCCGCCTTGCTTGTAGCAGCCCCACTACAGGCACCCCCGGTGCTAAGTAATATAGTGCCTTGAGCACGCCACTGCTGGACGTACGACCCACCGGCCGGAACCAGGATAAAACTCTGTGTCTCTTATTGCTTAGCACCGACCATTGAGGGATAGACCACGACGCTTATTACTGGTTAGTGTCGGGACCACATTCCGCACCGACACTATTTTCCTTAGGTTTTCCATAGGACTAGCAAGAGAGCTCCATGGAGAGATCTTATTGAGAGGGATGGATGATCGGGCGGCTTCCTAGACCTTGTATGAACCTTTGTTTCATGTATAGATGATTCGGCGTGGTTCCTCAAGGTTTGGATGTGTTTTTCCCCGGTTGTTCTTGGTGGTGATTTTCGGAGCCCTCTCTTGGTGATTTCTTTGGGTTGTTTTCGGGACCTTTCTCTTGGGGATTTGATGGGGGAAATTTGTGGGAACCCTTCGTGGTTCTTTGGGCTGTGATTCCCCTCCCAAATCCGTGAGTAAAGGTGCTCGATTTTGGGGTTTCTTGAGTTCTTGGGTTGGAAGTGCTCTTGACGGGATTTCCTTGATTCCTCCTTTTTGAACGAGTTTTGGTGGGATTAAACTTGGCTATGGACTCCTCATGAGGTGTTCATAATATCCCCAAAGTCTTGTTCAAGTCCGTGCAGCGATTCGGGAGATCGAGGTTTGGATTTGGGGGAGTTGACCCGCGGGTGCTGTTCATCCCGAGTCGCCGAGGCTACACCGGTCCGACCGTGCTCTTGACCGGTCGGACCGGTGCAACCCTCGGTGGGATTTTGCTCGGGTGAACGTCTTGGTGTGTTCGCTGTTGTCCTGCGGTGCTGCTGTTTCGAGTTTGGGTCAGTTTAGTGGTCGGTTGGCCTGTTTGGTGCCTTGGGGGCTTCCAGGCTGCGATCGGTCTGACCGGTGTGTCTCACCGGTCTGACCGGTGTAGAGCCACTTAGTGAAAGTTGCTCAGTTTCACCAGCAGGGACCGGTCTGACCGGTGGTGCTCACCGGTCTGACCGTTGTGGGTCTGTAGTCTCGAGGTTTAGTGTTCCGCTGCGTTCTCGGGTCCGAAGGTTGTGTGTGTTGGTTCCTAGGTCCAGTGGTACTCCAGTGGCTACGTGGGCTTGGCCAACTTGGGTAGTGAGTCGGAGACGTGTGTTGGAAGCTGTGTTCATCTTGTAGGAGTCTCCATCTCCTTCGAGATGAATTTTTATCGGCTCCCATTCACTCCCCCCCTCTCTGGTTCGCCGTATCGGTCCTTCAAGTGGTATCAGAGCCGGTTCGGGTCTTTGTTGACTCTAACCAGTCTAAGATCCAAGGATGGCGTACCAGGAACGAGGTTCGGGTCCTCCACACTTCGATGGCAAGAACTACCAGATGTGGAGCAAGCGGATGGGTGCGTTCCTCCGCGGGAAGGGTCAGATCCTTTGGGATGGCACGGTGGACACAGGCTATGTCCAGCCGATGGACTTCCTCGCTCCAGGATCAAGGGACAGATTCGACGCAAACAATAATGCGGTCAACTACTTGTTTCGTGCTTTGTGTCAGCCTGAGTTCGATCGGGTGCACACCGAGCACTTGGCTTGTAGGATTTGGGCGGTGTTGAAGGAGGCTCATGTTGGGAATGCAGGTTCAGGCACGGATGTATGCAACCTACTGGAGAGAGTACGAGAACTTCACTCATCTCCCCGGTGAGTCCATCGATGCCTTGTTTCAGAGGTTCACGGTGGTTGTGAACAACATGAGGGCCAATGTGGACGTGCTCCCGTACGATGATCATGATAGAGCGGTCAAGCTCTTACACTCTTTGGATCGTACGATTTGGGGCGGAAAGTTCGAGTCCATTGTGGAGTCGGAGAAGTATGACACTCGACAAGGAACGAGCCGTTCTCGAAGCTCAAGTCGGCTGAGGTGGATAGGGGCATGACTGCCAAGCTCGAGAGACCGACTGATTCCCATAGTCTTGCCCTCGTTGGTGGTTCCAAAGGAAAGGCTAACTCTAACCCATCCACGAGGATGTTCTCTTTTTTCTCTTTGATGTCTATGACAGATGAGGAGTTTGATGACCTTAGAGAGGACGAGCTGGCGCTATTGACGAGGAGGTTCGAGAGGCTGCACGAGAACCGGGTGAACATGAGGAGGAACATGAGGACGTGCTTCCAGTGCGACAAGCCGGGACACTTCGTCGCTGACTGCCCGGAGAAGGTCGAGAACAAGGACAACTACAAGCACAAGTCGAGGACGGATGGCAAGTACCGGTCGAGGCGCGACCACAAGAGCAAGCACAAGAACAAGTACAAGGACGAGCAACGATCGAGGAAGAAGGAGAGCCGAGGCAAGGCCCGAGCGATGGTTGGAGCGAGTGACGTCGACTCCAGTTCCGCGTACTCCACCTCGAGCTCGAGCAGCAGTGAGGATGAAGGTGATCGTCGAAAGAACAAGAAGTCGTCCAAGAACCTGAGCGGGCTGAGCTGCTTCGCGAGAGACGGCTTCTACACCATGGCGCTGAGCTCCGGCAGTAAGAAGAGCACACAGAGCGACTCAGATTCAGAGTCCGACGACGAGATGCGTGATGAACTTCCCTTCTTGCGCTAGGAGAATGAGAGGCTTGGCACTTTGCTTGATAACCGTGATGACATGCTTAGAGAGGCCAAGAAAATGAGAAAAGAGCTTAGGGCTTCACTCGAGGATGCTAGGACTAGAGTGGCTGAGCTAGAGACACAGGTGCTTGATAGCAAGCTTGAGATTGATTCCCTTAAGGCTAGCCCTGTTGTTTCGGATGAGGTTGATTGTCTTGATTGCTCCATCTTTCTTGCCGATCTTGCTTTGTTTAAGGAGAAGCATGCCTCCAAGTGTGAGGAACTAGATGTGCTTAGGGTTGAAGTGGCTGAGCTTAAGTTTAGACCTGCTTTGCTAGGTGCTTGCACTTCTTGCCCTGTTTTGCATGCTAAGATTGATGAGATGCATGCTTACACTAGTTCACTTGAGGCCAAATTGAAGGAACCCATGCCTACATCATGCTCTACCTGTGAAATGCATGCTTTAAAAAATTTGGAACTTGCACATTATGTTGATCGTTTGCAGGATGAGAATGATGACTTGAGGAAGTTGATGTGTTGGTTGTCTGGTCATGAGCCTCAGTTGAGGATGATGATCGAGGCATTTAAGAGGCAGGATGGTGAGGGACTTGGGGCAAACAAGGTTGGTGAGGGAAGTGGAGAGAATATTTCGGAGCCACCAAAAACCCACCACAAAAATGATTTTCCCCCAAAACCTAACCATCTTAGGAACCGACTAGACACAACCCCAGCTCCACCCGTGTTTCCTACACCCACAAATGATCTACAAAAGCCTATCAAGTTTGTGAGCACTTCAGGGAAAGTGTTCTTTGGAAAAGAAAGTGAGAAGGCTAGTGAGGGGAGACCGGTGGAGGAGTTGAGTGGAGAGAAACCAAGTGAGCAGCCACATCCCAAGCCTAAGCCTAAGCTTGTGAGGTTCCATTGTGGCTATTGTGGGAGAGATGGCCATAAGGAGGAGTTTTGCTTCAAAAGGAAGCGTGAGGAGAGAATGGCAAAGGAGTGGGCTAACAAGGACAAGTACCACCCTTCCGATGGTGTACTTGAGCCTCGTGTGCAGATGCCCAGGGCCAAGGCGAATGTGAGGACAGTTCGGGCTTGGGGAGAGCGGAAGGCTGTTGGAGGTGCTGCTGTCCAGGTCACACCGGTCAGACCGGTGTGGAGCACCGGTCAGACCGGTGCAGGCCTGGACAGGCAGCATTTTGGGTTTCGCGCTCTTACAGGTGCGAGAGTTGTTTCTGGAGGTCGTGGTTCTGGTGGTTGGGCTGGAGAGTTTGCATGTGGTCAGGTTGCTAGGCGTTCTCCCCCTCGAGTTCACTACGGGGATGGGAGGAGTCGTGGCTTTGAGAAGGAGAGGAGGGACGGTCCACGGGTTCTCTTTCGTGGTTTTGGTCCTCCTGCAGGCAGAGAGGGATGGTTCCCTCAGGGTGGTTACCGTGGTGGTGTTCGTGGAGGTAGCTTTGGTAGGAGAGATGCTTTGGTTGGTGCTAACCCCACTTTCGAGCAAATGGCTCGGCACTGGTTTTACTCTTTTGGTACTGACCCTAGTGCTGAGTTGTTTGTTCGCTCACATGCTCGTTTTTGAATTTCAGGTGGGAGACTTGAAGAACATTTGGTTGATTGACTCCGGTTGCTCGAGGCATATGACCGGAGACAGGGGGTGGTTCTCAAGTCTCGTCCCGGTGGTGACGAAGAGGTACATCACTTTTGGGGACAATGGGTGTGGGCGTGTGCTTTCAGAAGGTGAGATCAAAGTGAGTGACAAGATCACTCTGAGGCGTGTTGCTCTTGTTCAATCGCCGGGGTACAATTTGCTTTCTCGTGTCCCGGCTTGTTGGGTGAGGGCTTTGAGATGTTGTTTCGACCGGTGTGGTTCTCGGATTTTGGACTCTCGAGGGGACCTTGTCCGTATGGTCGTTCCCGAGGGTCGTGTGTTTCGTGCTGATTTTTCTCGGTCTTCGGGTGTGGAGCGTTGTTTCTTGGCCGGTTCTTCGAGTGAGTTGTGGAGGTGGCATAGGAAGTTGGGTCACTTGAGCTTTGACCTTTTGTCTTGCTTGAGTAAACTCAATTTGGTCCGAGGATTGCCACGATTGAGGCTTGAGAAAGAGTTGGTTTGTGCGCCGTGTAGGCATGCCAAGATGGTAGCCTCTTCTCACCCGCCTCTCACCGATGTGATGACTGAGCGTCCATGCGAGCTGCTCCATATGGACCTTGTTGGCCCAGCTCGTGTGCGATCTGCGGGTGGGAAGTGGTATGTCCTGGTTGTGGTGGACGACTATTCTCGGTATGCTTGGGTGTTCTTTCTCGAGGATAAGGGGGAGACGTTTGGTTTTGTTCGAGATCTAGTCTTGAGGTTGAGGAACGAGAGGCACGGAGATGCCATACGAGCTATCCGCGTGATAATGGCTCAGAATTCAGAAACTCTCGTTTTGAAACTTTTTGCCATGACTTGGGTCTTGAGCACCAGTTTTCGAGTCCGTATACGCCTCCCCAGAATGGTGTTGTGGAAAGGAAGAACAGGACCTTGTGCAAGATGGCTTGGACGATGCTTGATGAGCATAGGACTCCGAGGAGGTATTGGGCTGAGGCGGTGAATACCGTGTGCTATGTGTCAAACAGGATCTACCTCAGAGTGCACAAGAAAACGACATGCTATGAGTTGATGCATGGTCGCACACCCAAGGTGAGTCACTTCCATGTCTTTGGTTGCAAGTGTTTCATTGTGAAGAAAGGCAGGAAGTTGGATAAGTTTGAGGCTAGGTCTGTCGATGGTATTTTCTTTGGTTATGCGTCTCATTCTAGAGCATATCGTGTGCTCAATCTTGAAACTAACCAAATCGTGGAGACTTGCAAGGTAACCTTCGACGATACAGAGCCACGTAGTCAGCTTGTCTTTGAGTGTGCAGGTGATGATGATCTCGGCGAGGAGATCTTTCAGGAGGAGGAGCATGAACATGGAGACGATGAAGATGGTGGTGCGATGCCCCCTGCTGAACATGTACCCACTACTTCGACTACGATGATGGACGGACCCTCTACTACACCTACGACGACAAATCAAGAACAAGGAGAAGCTGATGTTGAGGGGGAGGTAGCATCGAGGCGAGAACCTCCCCGGCGAGTACAAGTGGATCACCCGGCTTCGAGGATCATCGGCGACATGAATGAACGCACTACACGGTCGAGGGTTCGGAACAACTCTCATTTCGCTCATGCTGCATTTGTTGCTACCTTTGAGCCCAAAGACATTGGACACGCACTATCTGATCACAATTGGGTTAATTCGATGCATGAGGAGTTGGAGAACTTTGAGAGGAATCAGGTTTGGGAGTTGGTTGACCCTCCCCCAGGGTGTAAGCCGATTGGTACAAAGTGAGTGTGGAAAAACAAAAAGGGAGAGAAAGGTGAGGTTGTGAGGAACAAGTCGAGCCTTGTTGCTCAAGGGTTCAGTCAGAAGGAGGGGATCGACTACGAGGAGACCTTTGCTCCCGTAGCCCGTTTGGAGGCGATTAGGATCCTTCTAGCCTTCTCTGTGGCTAAAGGGTTCAAGTTGCACCAAATGGATGTGAAGAGTGCTTTTCTGAATGGTGTGTTGGAGGAAGAAGTGTATGTGAGGCGGCCTTTCCGGGGTTTGAGAGTGAGAAGTACCCCCACCGGTGTACAAGTTGAGGAAGGCGCCGTATGGGTTGAAGCAGCGCCTAGAGCTTGGTATGGTAGGTTGAGGGGGTTCTTGTTTGAGAGAGGTTTTGAGATGGGGAAGGTCGATCGACCTTATTTTTGCCGAGGCGAGGCGGAGATATCCCGATTGTGCGGTGTACGTGGATGATATTGTCTTTGGTGGCTCGTCTAACTCTCTTGTTGCAAGGTTTGCGAATTATATGAGCAGGGAATTTGAGATGAGCGTGATGGGTGAGTTGCGGTTCTTCCTCGGGCTACAAATCAAACAATCAAAGGAAGGAACATTTGTGCACCGTGCTAAGTACACCAAGGACATTGTGCGGAAGTTCAAGATGGAGGACTCCAAGGCTATGACGACGCCGATGAGTACGACTACGGCTCTTGATGCGGACGAGG
Organism: Cenchrus americanus; assembly: GCA_947561735.1. Taxonomy (NCBI): domain Eukaryota; kingdom Viridiplantae; phylum Streptophyta; class Magnoliopsida; order Poales; family Poaceae; genus Cenchrus; species Cenchrus americanus. The sequence goes on from OX387240.1 coordinate 204,920,909, forward strand.
AAGGTGAACACGTGGACCGGAAGGAGTACCGAGCATGATTGGGTCACTCCTCTACTTGACGGCGACGAGGCCGGACATACGCGTTCTCGGTGTGTCCGTGCGCTCGTTTTCAAGCGTCTCCGAGGACTTCGCATCGGCAAGCGGTGAAGCGAATTTTCGTGTACTTGCGTCACACTCCCAACTTCGGCCTTTGGTACTTCGCAACCTCTTCTTTGGCGCTTCATGGTTTTTCGGACGCGGATTTTGCCGGTGTCGGTTGGATAGGAAGTCCACTTCGGGACTTGCCGCTTTTGGGTTCTTCTTTGGTGTCTTGGTCTTCCCGCAAACAATCGAGTGTTGCTCAATCCACTACCGAGGCCGAGTACGTTGCCGTCGCTAGTTGTTGCTCTCGGCTCCTTTGGATTTCATACACCATGAGTGATTTTGGTGATGAGTATACCCATGTCCCACTTCAATGTGATAGCACCGGTTGCCATAAGCGTTGCAAAGAACCCAGTGCTCCATTCCAAAACCAAGCACATAGAAGTGAGGTACCATTTTCTGAGAGGCAACGTAGAGAAAGGGAAGATAGCTTTGATCCATGTACCCACACATGACCAACTAGCCGATATTTTCACCAAACCCCTAGATCAAGCAACTTTCACTCGTTTGCGGGGGAACTTGGTGTGTGTTTGATTTCTTGAGTTGGGTGTGTGGGAGCTCCTTTGTAGCATATGTATAGCTTTCCTTTGTGCATTTCTTGCATTTGGCATGGCATATGTAACATGATGTATAGGCATCCTTGTATCTTAGATTGCATGCATTTTGTATCATATGCATTGGTTAGGAAAAGCTTCTCTCATATACATTGTTCACCATGGAATGAGATATATGTCTTTGTGATCTTGTTTGGTATGCTATGGTTAGTTTGGCTTAGCTCTTGATGATCTTGATGAATAATCCATGGTTGATGGCTATATTGTTGAAAAATGTCACATATATGCGCTCTCATGTGTAAATGCCTTTATATGATCTTGACATGTTTTAGTGGCTTTTCTATGCTTACTTTGTGGTTGGATAGCTAGTTTATTGATCATATGGGGCCAAAGGCTCATTTTTCATCATGAATGTTTAGCCCTCTTGCTTCAGCTTGTGGAGGGGCATAAGTTCCTTTTTGTCGCAAAGACATTTCATGTACCATTTACAAATCTGAAAATGAAATGAAAATTGCTTGGAAATGTGCTCCCATGTCATATGTGCTGAATTTCATTTGCTTTGGGTGCTAAACCGTTGCTTGATGCCTACCAATGAGAAGTCTCATACATAGAAGTAGGCACATGCACTACTAGGAATCAACCCTTTGCCAACACCTATATATGGTTGCAATATGGCTGTTTTGGTTGCATTTGGAATCAGTTGCATCGAAGTGAGGTGGTCGACACATGGTTGCAATTGGAACGGTGCAATAGCCTGAGGTAACCGTAAGATGATCTTTTGCAATAGAGTTTGTTAATGCAATGACCAAAAAATCAAATTGCAACCAATATTTGGTTGCTACAAAAATATTGCAACGCAAGAGAAGCCTAATGCAACCTATACTAGGTTGTAATAACAAATATGGCAACGAACAAAAAAGGAAATGCAACCCATTTTTGGTTGCAAGAGTAAATATTGCAACAACTTTATTGGCTGCCTCAGGTTATATTGCGACCAAACGCTAGGATGCAATAGTTCATGATTGCCACGACCAAATGTGTTGCAATAGAAAAGTATTGCCACTCCAAAGCTACGTAGGCATACAGTCTTATTACCACGAATTCTGATCCATTGCATTACAATGCTTTTGCAACAAATCAGATATGGTGGCAATAGATGGTATGGTAATGCAACGAACTAGTCTTCGAGGTAATATACATATGTTGCAACGAATTTGTGTGGGTGGTAATAGAGGTTAGATGCAACAAACAATGGTTTGTGGCAATAGATGTTATGATAATGCAACGCTTAAAGTTAGTAGCAATAATGCATATTGCAACCAAAATGAATGGTTTCCTATTATTCTATCGCAACGCGGTGAATTTGAATAGTAGTTTACAAATCAATTGCACAGCATGCACATCACATTACATAACTGAGTAATTCTTTATTTAAGATTGTCTCAAAACATAGTAACAGGTAATGACCAGAATTCGTCTTGATTGAACATGACCACAACTAACAAAATTAAGACAGCACATTTAACTAAGTTCACTACATTGTTTAGCATATAATAAATGGTTCTAAAAATTGTTGCTCCAAGTCCATCAGCTCCACATCCATCATTCTTGTTGGCCGCCCATCAACACTAAACCATGGAAGCTTTCTCTAATTGTTTTGGCTGTTTGAGTTTCTCTGCTAATCATGAAAACATATATGATTAAATTAATGGAGTAATTAGCAATCAAAGAACAAGAGCAATTGATATAGACAAATTAGATTCCACTTGGGGTTTAAAAAAACTATGTCTGTTCACTGAAGGGAAAGATAGTTTAACAATTCAATCTGCATATAAATTATATGAGAATCCAATGGGACACTAAAATGTGAAATATTATCCTGATCATGTCATATCATCTCAGCTACACCATCACAAATATTATCCTGATCACAAATAAACAACATCTAGAAAATTATACGCATTATTCAGATTTTCCTGATCATATCATGTTGACACTTCATGTGGATGTGTCAGATAGGTTACTGCTTTAGACATCCTAGACTAAAGGGTGAGACTAAACATCCTAGACTGATTAGGATTTCCTTTTTTGACAAGGACAATTCCTAGTCCACAGGACAACAGTTTAGTGTAAAGACTTAATCCCTAGCCCGCAAACCATGGAGAAAGCGCACAAGGACCAATAGCTTACCATCAATAACCCTCTGTGGTCACAACTCAGTGTAGCTGAAATGAATAAACCAAATTCGTATTGACAGGTATCAGCCTCTTTTCAGCTGCTAAAAAAATGCAATTAAACATAAAAAAACATCAGGCACTGCTAGCAAAACAGGTAGCTAGATCATTCTAAAGTAGCATATTTATAGCAAAAAAAACTCATGCTAACTAATGTTTACGTTAAACATCCTGCTTCTGGGACTAAATTACTAAGACTCACTAACACTATATTCAGGATTATGTATGATTCTTGGCCCAAGTGCTAAAAGAAAGGTTAGAAAAAAAAGATAACATGGCTTTCAAAAAACTGAGAAAAGCAGCATATAGGTGGAATGTTCTATAACTCATTACCAGAACCAATGCCAAAATTGCTGATTGAGGATTTATGATGGCACATAATTGTTTGATTCTACTTTCCACCAATGTCATGAACTTTCCTCAATTCTACTTTCCAGCATAGCACACTTAGTAAGCACAACATACCTCATAATCTACTGGTTTTATACTATTATCTCTTTCTTTTTGAGCCAACTGCTTCAACTCCTCAGCAACTGGACTAAGTCCCTTGTTGTGTGCATCCTGCAGCATAAGTAACAGTTAGAATTTCTCCAAAAGAAAAACAGGTACATGGTACACCAATCGATGCCTTAAACAGGTCCATGCTAGTACTCCTACACAGTACACAAATCGATGCCTCCACATATTGGCATGTCTCTAACATTGTTTGTTAACATGGTACACCATACTAACCTAATACATATGATCTTGACACCTAGGTTTTGTATCTTCAGATACTGTACCCAATGTTTTCGTAAACGCTAAACGGTAAACAATCGGTCACCCTTCGTTTAGCGTTTAGACGGTTTAGACTACGTTTAGACGGAATTAAACGGTCCAAACGGTTTTGTATATTTCTAATAAAAATAAATATTTTGCATGTCAAGTATTCTAACAAATATACATTTGTCACGCCACATTCATACGAGACATAAAAACTGTGACAAATTACAGAGAGCTGTACGTTGCCTAAAATATTCATACCTTTTGTTTTAGGAGACTTCCATAGTTCCATTGATACGACAAGTCAGTAAGGCACAACAAATCAATTTACATGCTACGAAACTTCTAGTATCTACTATCAGTGATAAACAAAGCACAATGTTCCTTAGCAAACTAATTCCAAGAAAAATAATAGATGCGCAGTTGTTTGCTTGTCCATGCTCCAGAATTTCAGAAGCAACAAGCTGCCAACTGCCCCGCGGCCTTCCTCCTCCTAGCCAGAGAACATGTTAATTGATTTCTGCAGCAAGCAAGAAGCAACAAGAACTCAAAGGAGATCTCTGCAGCCCACGCTGCGCGGCTCCGAGCAAGTGCGCGTGAGTCCCCGGCCTCCACGGCGGCCGGCGACCTTCCTGTTCCCGGCGGCCGACGACCTTCCTGTCATTGGTGGCGGCGACTTTCTACTACCTGGCAGCCTTCCGGCTCCGAGCTAGAGAGCAGGGGACGACTTAAGAGGGCGCAGGTGCGGTGGAGGAAGGGACGCATCGTGGCGAAGGTCGGAGGCACGATGGCAGCGGCCGCGCGATGGAAGCGACGGCGGCGGCGGCAGAATCTGAATGAAACCCTAAACACCATGAATTGGGCCGTGTCATATGTGTGTATGTGCTGCCGCAAATAATAGGCATGTGGCGTGGTGGGCTGGTTGGCGGCCAAATTTTGGTCCGTCCGCAAATTTGGCATCCCCTAAACAGCCTGTTTAGCCCGTGTAATTCCGCCCAAGCCCGTTTCATTTAGACCGTTTCCTCTGTTTTTTAACGTTTACGAACGTTTAAACTGTCAGGTCGTTTAGACCACCGTTTATGGCCGAAACAAGTCAGAGGGGCACCGTTTCCGTTTTATTAGCCGTTTAAATGGTCTAAACGGCCGTTTACGTGAACATTGACTGTACCTTATGAGACTTCCCAACCGCATATAATGTAAATGTGCCTGTATCAGATACAGAGATACTCATGTTAGCTCATGTGTCCTAAAAAATTTCAGAACTTGTATATCAATTTCTAGATAATAGAAAATATATATTATGATATCAGGTAGAATATAAAATATCAGTATTTTTAGCACCTGAGCTCTTGTAATTTCTGGCCTTGTATATGATATAAACTAAGCCATGTGTTTAGCGACCTAGCATACAATTTCATTGAACCAAAACATGAAGGGTAGAAAAGCATTTATTATTTTCAGACCCTACCTAGGATTGATCATTGGTCATGAAAAATGCAAATGACAGATCATAATAAAAAAATATAAAGAAATGATTGCTTTTAGGTCGGGAATCTTCTTTTATAGTTAATGGGATTTCATGCAAGATGACTAGAAGTGCTAAACATTACAAAAAAACTAATCCACCACATCTTAGCAAATAGAGATGTGAAAAGCATAGTTATTAGAACCAGACCAGTAATCGAACCGGTGAGACCTTCGCTTCAATGGTTCATTGGTTCAACCGTTAAAAACCGGTTGAACCACTGGTTCGATAAGTTTGAATCGGAGAAGCAAACCGGCCACAAATACGTTGAACCGGTCCTATATAATAGTCATAATTAAAGTACATATATACCATCATATACATATAACTATAAATTACGATCCACTGTATGAAAAAAATCAAGAGTGAGGATGATAAATTTGCACACGTAGGAAGTAGCAGTTTATTAAATTAGGACTATCCCACCTGCAGATCTACTGGAACTTGCAATTATTCACTGAAAATAGCCTATTGACTATCGAGTCGCTTCAGTTTCTCAGGTAGTGGTCTGGATGACAATCCTGATTCTCTACTACGTAGATCTGTGAATACTCAATCCTAATCATTACACAAAATGAACCATTATAGTACACAACACCAAACATTTGGGGTATCGAGAGTTACATAGTACTCACGACAGGCAAGCAGAGAGAGATACCAATTTTGTAACGCCGGACAGGAGCAGGTTAGCATAGAGACGAGAAGGGCAGTGGATTGAGGAGCCACGGTCCAGGGGCTGCCGCCGGAGAAGAATGAGCAGGGCCAGGGAGGAGCACGAACCGGTAATGTGGACGACAGCTTCCGGAGAAGAACGAATAGAGCGGATGAGTTGCCGCGGCCATAGCCGGCGGAGGAGAGACAGGGTCGATTGATGCGGCGGGAGGAGATGGGGGGTCGCCACCTGCTCATGATGCACCGCCGACCTGCTGGCTCGCTCGTGGATCGGCCGGAATGCGCCGGACGCCAGTAGCGTCCCTTTTTCCTCGATGCGCCGACGTTGCCTATCGAGTCGGAGCGAAGATGTGCTGGCCTGCTTGGGTTGCTTCATGCGGTTGTCGTGGTCATTAGTTGGCGTTGCTGTTTGGCTGGGTATGGAAGGTAGAAAGAGGAAGGCGAGGGGAAGGAGATGGCATTAGATGCCGACGGGAGACGCCTGGGAAGGGAGACAGCGGATCGGGGAGAGGAAAGAGAGAGAGCTAGGGTTCGTGAATGTGCGACCTTTTTATGGATCTCAGTAGCGAATCTGAGCCATCGAATCGAGAATGAATGGCTTCAAATAGTTGGGCCATTTGGACTGGAACGGGCCTTTATTCATTTACTCACTATCTAATATTTTTCTTTTTCTTTTCATTTTATTATACCATTGTGAAGTAGGGAAAATTCAAACTTCTATTAGTAATCTTATTATAAAATAATGATAATAATACCTAAATCTCATCCATAAATTATGAAATTTGTCATGGAATCATTTTAAGGATGTTTAAACTTGACATAATTTTCAAGAGATTTCTCAAAAAAAGGAGTATACATTGTTCACAAATGGACACAACTCTTATATAGGTTAATACAATTGAAGACAAACTTTGAGATTTGAATACCTCATGATTATCTTGGAATCGTATGCATCTAAATTTTGAACACAACCTTATGTTGACCATAACATTAGCAAATATGAATTTACATTACCTTTTTTCTTAAAAAAGTTGGTTTTCTATTTTTAAATACCTAATAAATGTACCTTTATGAATTAACATGAAAATTAATTACCTTATATACCCCAATACATTTTTCACATGCAGCAAACAACATTTAAGTTTCCTTCTAGGCGTTTCAAGATTTTTTCGAATAGATTTGCAATTTTCTATCATTTAGTTAAATTTCTGCGTGCTTACCGAGAGTAATTCCTAGTTGACCTATGTGTACCACCAATAAAATTGGAAAAATTTCACAAAAATCATATTTAAGCTTCTATGTTCCATTCTAGTCCATATTTTTGCAGATTAATGACAAATACAATTCAACTTATAAGGAACATTCAAACTTTTATCTCAAAAGTACAATATAACAATTATAGTAATATCTAAATTTTTTCAGAAAATTCTACAAATTGGCATAACATCTTGTTTTTGGTGCTGCCTATTTTTTTCTCTTTCACCAGACTGGGTGGTGACGTGGCCCGTTGTGGCCGGTGACCTGTCTGGCCTGTGACATGGCGGGCCGACTAGGTGACTTTTATGAAGTAACTTGAAAATTAATTACCTTATATACCCGCAATACATTTTCACATGTAGCAGACAACATTTAAGTTTCCTTCTAGGTGTTTCAAGATTTTTCGAATAGATTTGCTATTTTCCATCATTTAATTGAATTTCTGCGTGCTTATCTAGATTAATTCCTAGTTCCATTCGTAATCATATTTAAGCTTCCATGTTCCATTATAGTCGATGTACTTTTTTACCACATGGAGATTAGTATTTGGAGATTTAGATTTTCAATTGTCATGTGAAAAAGTTGTTTTTCTATTTTTTTAAATACCTAATTAAGACACCCTTGTAAAGTAACCTACAAAAATTATGTAAATTTGCATAACAACATGTTTTTGGTCCACAATCCTGCCATAAAAAATTTAAGTGGTTTCAAGAAAGTGACAATATACACTGCTCACAAATGGAAACTTCTCTAACATAGTTTCTAATATCTCAACACAAACTTTGAGATTTGAGTGGCTATTTACATTTTCAAAGTTGTATGCATCTCAAACTTAGCTACAACCTTATGTTTATCATAACATTAGAAAATATGAAGTTATGTTACCATTTATTATGCAAAAATATCTTTTATTTATCCTCTTTCGGTAGAAGAATAGAATCTATATAAAAAGATAAATGGAATAGCAATTAGTATGCAAACAAAAAATTTCACAGGAAAGATCATGATTTTACAAAAAATTAGAAAAAAGAATCACTGAATTTGAAGTTACTATGACCTAGAAACACTAGTTACAAATTTTAATTGTAGATTAAAAAACCGACGGGAAAACGAGCTCATCATGCGCCATGTGGTCCCGACGAAGCAACTCGACCATTCCAATGCTACCACATGGTCCCAAACCTCGATTTATACAAAAAAAACTACAATCAAACCATCACACATAGTGAAGTGGTGCAGTGGTAGTCGTTCCATCTCTTGAGACCTTGTGGTCTTGGGCTCGAACCACACTCCCCCCATTTGCGTGGTTTGATTTTTTAAGTTTTTATTAACTGATGACATGGTCAGGTGAGGTGGCGCGGCTCGCATGGCAGTGATTTTTCCGGAATGTTGCGGAATGTTGTTGTTTGCAAAAATGTGAATCCAAAATTTTTCGTACTTCATGTGTTCTCTCAAAAATGCAAGGCTGTTTTCTTGTGCTCTCTCACCTAACTCTTAGTAACTAAATATTAAAATGCTCCTTGTTTGCTAACGACAATTTCCATATTAGTGTGATTTGGTACTTAAACGATTTATTTGGATCTTTGGGTGTGATTTATATTTGAATTCTAAATTCAAATATAAATCTAAAGCTAGTTGAACTAACTACCCTCTCTAACCTTTGGGACCCACCCAAGCCATCTGATGTTCTTTAACTTCTCCATCGGCCTTCTACTTTTTTCCGGACTAATCTTTTAAAGTGCTCTAGAATTCCTTAAATGGATTATGGAATTATCTTCCAACTCTTCAAATTAATTCTTTGCAATTGATTTGATTTTGGGGGAATTCATTGGATTAAGTTCTCGAGAGTTCATTTGAATTATGACGATATTTTCCGACTTCTCAGATTAATATTTCACTATTGATTCGTTCCGAAAAATAGTCTAACTCTTTTGTTTGAGTTCTGCAAAATAAATTGCTATCGGTTTATTTCACGGGTTGAATTTGATTGGGCCCAAATCCTAATGTCATCTGGCTAACCCTAATCACTTTTCCTAAATACGCTCGCTCTCTCTTCTCTTCACGTCTCTTACTTTCTTCCCTGCCGCCGCCACCAGCATCTCTTCTTTCTCATCTTTGCCAAGCCGCTGCCGCCAGCCTCTTCCTGCTACTCTTTCTTCACGGTGGAGAGCACCTCTCTCTCTCTCTCCTTTCTCCAAATCGGCAGAGCAAATCAACAGCTGCACCTCCCTGCCTCCTTCTGAAGTTCTCCACTCGAATCTATGCCAAGCTGTAGCCTTATCCCTCCTCGCCTCAAACCTGCTTGTAGGAATGCGCCAATGGCAAACAACACACGAAAGCTGTTGCGTAGGTCACATCATCCTCACCGCGAAGCTTCTGCTACCTCTCCGTCAAGTCACAGCTACCGAAGGTGTTGATGGTGAAGCTTGAACCGCAAGCTGCTACCTTCATCGGCCTCACCTTCTACTTGTTCGACGAAATGCCTGAACAGCGACAGCAGCCCTGTTAGTGAGTTCTCCTCTCCTTGATCTCCCTTGTTGCGCCGGCCTTCGTGCCGAGGAGCTGTGCCATGATGTGTCCCTATGCTTGCTTGCACCGCGCCGCCGCGCGACCGCCGACGCTTGTGTGCCGACCATCGAGTCGAGCCTTACACCTGCAGGTGCCGCTGCCAACGATCCGCTCGCACACCCCTCTTGACCTTTCTGTCCATCTCACAGTTTTTCTTTAAGAAAATAATAGAGAGAATATGTAATGAATGCACTTAGAGTTCACATCAACACGTGCTTTACACCCTTACCATTTTATCAGTGACTCTTGTAGATGCCTGATCATAAGAAATACCTGAATTAATGTTCTGTTAGTGACTGTTATAGATGCCTGATTAATCATTAGTACATACGTGACGTATATACTTATATATATGTTGTTATTTTCCTGTAATTCATGAGTGTGGTCCTTTTGGCATCTTTATTTCACGATGTCTCATGCATAAACCGAAAAGGGATGGAAATTGCCCCCGATTAGGACTTGTTCAGTTTGATACTTTGATGAATTGTTATCTGGATAGCTTAGACAATGTTAGCAATCTTGGCACTTCAGAAAGGCCACTAGGCCAAAAAGATATCACACCGTTACTTACTGAACAATGCATTTTAACTTATTGTTTGAGGTAATATGTTATTGCACACATTTATGAAATTTATTGTGCTAAAGCATTTCAGGTTTGGGCTTTGAGTGTTTTTGTCAGCTATATGTGTATATGTAGAAAAATCATGCAATACACACTGTATTTTTCATCAATAGCAAGTTTGGACTTCCTGTGGCTCAATGGATAGCCTAATAATATACTGTAACAGCTGGATACTTCTTGTAGAGAATAGTTAACTGATCACAATATTGTTTATTTGCTATGCATCCTTGCAAGTCGGAGATGCTTACCAACTGATGCAGTTGCTACTTTGGCGGCCATTGAGTCGTAGCTCCAGCAAGAAGGAGTTCATCTGCCATACCAAAGAACTCCGTTTGGCCAAATGACAGAAAGGTAACAACAACTTGCATAGGTATAGTGAATGTGCTCTATGTGAGATCTATGGTGAAATAATCTCATAGTGAATGCCATATCTTTGTGATACATTTATGGGATCTGTTTGTAGTGAATGCATGTGTGAACTCCATGTTCCTGCAACTCTGCAAGTATGTATGATAAAAAACAATTTAATGCTTAATCTTTGGCAAACTAGGTGAGCTAGACTTGGATCAATGTTTCTTTTATATAAAAATCAATAATTCTGTTGAAACCATTCATTGTTGGAACCATGTGTAGAAAACTGGAGTAGAGGTCTGATGTACTGGGAGAGGAATTGACTAGCTGGTAAATTTGACGAATTGACTTGAATGGAATTAAAATTTCATAGCAGCCAGAGTACTATATGTGTTGATTCATATTTTTATTTTGGTTGCGATTATTATTGGATGCAAGATGAGAACAAGAATGTAACCAGCCATTTTTATGTGCTAAGATTGTAACCTGAGATTTTGTATATAATATGTTGTAATTTTGATATATGGGCTGCAAACAATATCTTCTGTGATGAAATGGCTGTTATGATAAATGTGCTCACTATTTCAATGGGTTGAAATTATATGAGTTTGAAATGCTTATTTGCTGAAAATTTGATGTGCTCAGTAGAGTAGGTTGGAAACTGACTGACGTTTGAAATTGGTCCATTAACAAATGGGCCAGCATCCTTAAAAAACAAATGGGAAAATTGGCCCATTAACAAATGGGTCAGCATCCTTAAAAAACAAATGGGTCAGCATCTTCTTAAAAAAATAGGTCAGGAATGTCAATATAAAAAAACAAATGGGTCAGGAATGTTAATATATGACGGCTTGACCAACATTATGTGACAGTTATAGGCGTCATAACGTAACGTCAAAAATTCTCACATTATTTAATAGTTTACCTTTTTTCGTCACAAGATACATTTAGCAACGGTTGATATGTGATGACCCATATGACAGTGGATTTTCTTCACAGGATGCTTTTTATGACAGTTTTTGTTACATGACCATATCATTTTGTCATGGAAACCAATTTTTTTAGTGGCACGGGCATGATCCTAGTACTGGTAAAAATGAAAGAAACAGTTTACTTACTAATAATGTGTAGGCGTTCAGATAATGTTATTTCATCATCGTCACAAGTAGGCAAAAATAACAACCAACTAAATGTTTGTGGCAACAAATGCACGTCAAATGCAACAAACTGTTTGCTGGATGCAATAGCCACATGAGCAATTGCAACGAAGGTTAAATTTTTAAACAACACTATTTCATTGTGGCCACAGGCATGCCTATTCGCAACCAACTAAATGTTTGTGGCAACAAACACACATCAAATGCAATGACCTGTTTGTTGGATGCAATAGCCAAATGAGCTATTGCAACAAAGGTTATGTTGTAGACAACGTTCTTTCATCGTGGCCACGGGCATGCCTATTCGCAACCAAATAATTATTCGTGGCAAGAAACACACATCTATCGCAACACTAAATCGATACTATCGCAATGAACAATTAGTTGTGGCAATAGGTACCCATAAAGGCAACCACCATTTTCACCGTGGCATTAACACCGACCAATTGCAACGACTGTTTCAACAGACGCAACACACATTTTTGGTTGCCATAACATCCAGATATCACAACCCATTAATACATTGGTTGCTATAAAACCAAATATTGCAACCAAATATGTGGTGTTGCAAAAAAATTTGGTGCTCTAAGGGTCAATTCCTAGTAGTGATGGCTCGGTGGCTTTGACATGACATGAGGTGCTTGTGGGTGTTTGTGATGGTCTTGTGATTAGAATGGCTGTCCTAGCATGAAGTTTGTGTGGCTTTGCCATTTTGATATGCTTTGATCATGTTTATGACTTTGCTCATGAGAGGCAAGTTTTTCGCAAAATTGCAAAAATCCATCTTAGCTTCGTCCAATGTTGTCAATGCACTCATCAAGGGGGAGATTGAGGACCATGTGTGGTTCGAAGACCGGTGGATGGTCGCTTCCTTGTGTGATGAGTGATTGACAACGTTGTGTGGACTGATTCTTGGCTAAGTATTGTAGGTGCAGGTTGCGGCTTGACTCATGTTGGTGCAGGTGAAGAACAAGCGCGAAAGGTCGTTGCCGGTGAGGCCTCCAGGTGTGGAGAAGACAAGTAGTCTTCGTTTGAGGGACCCGGTGGCCAGTGGGGTCAAGTGCGGGCCGCATGGTGGCATGAACAGCAAGATGAAGTCGTGGACAGTTTCTTGGTTGAGCCTCAAAACCAAGGTCGAGTCGGGACTACGTGGGAGCCGAGTCATGAGTGAAGATTGGCGTAGGCTACACCGAGTTCGCGGGGTTTCCGGTGGTTCACCAGAAAACCACTGGGTTCCTTGGTTGATCCACAAAGGCAAGACCGAAGAACCAAAGACGGTCTTTGCGCGGCGGCTGCCGGACCGGTCCGACGAGGTGGGTCGACCGGTCCGACCGGTGGGTACCGGTCCGACCGTGAGGAGCACCGGTCCGACCGGTGTGCGATGATGCAGTCCGGAGACTTCGAAGCGGAGGACACGCGTCGGGATCGCATGGCTTGCGTCGAGGCTACGCAGGGTGCGGTCGCCGGGCATCCGTCCGATGGTGAAGACATGAAGACTTCCAAATCCGCCCTTGAGGGGCTTGTATCCCTAGTTGTTAGAGAAGGGTATTTTAGACTTTTGGTTGCCTCCATTTAACCCAAGAGGTGAGAGGATGGCAGCCAACTCTTGGAACCCTAGCTCATTTGTTTTCCCATTTTCCTTCCTATTTTCCTTAGGTTTTCCATAGGACTAGCAAGAGAGCTTCATGGAGAGATCTTGTTGAGAGCGATGGATGATCGGGCGGCTTGCTAGACCTTGTATGAACCTTTATTTCATGTATAGATGATTCGGCGTGGTTCCTCAAGGTTTGGATGTGTTTTCCCCGGTTGTTCTTGGTGGTGATTTTCGGAGCCCTCTCTTGGTGATTTCTTTGGGTTGTTTTCGGGACCTTTCTCTTGGGGATTTGATGGGGGAAATTTGTGGGAACCCTTCGTGGTTCTTTGGGCTGTGATTCCCCTCCCAAATCCGTGAGTAAAGGTGCTCGATTTTGGGGTTTCTTGAGTTCTTGGGTTGGAAGTGCTCTTGACGGGATTTCCTTGATTTTCTCCTTTTTGGACTAGTTTTGGTGGGATTAAACTTGGCTATGGACTCCTCATGAGGTGTTCCTTATATCCCCAAAGTCTTGTTCAAGTTCGTGGAGCGATTCAGGAGATCGAGGTTTGGATTTGGGGGAGTTGACCCGCGGGTGCTGTTCATCCCGAGCTGCCCAGGCTACACCGGTCTGACCGGTGCAACCCTTGTTGGGATTTTGCTCGGGTGAACATCTTGGTGTGTTCGTTGTTGTCCGCGCGTCTTCGCCGTTTCGAGTTTGGGTCGGCTTTGGTGGTCGGTTGGCTCGTTTGGTGCCTTGGGGGCTTCCAGGCTGCGATCGGTCTGACCGGTGTGTCTCACCGGTCTGACTGGTGTAGAGCCACTTAGTGAAAGTTGCTCAGTTTCACCAGCAGGGACCGGTCTGACCGGTGGTGCTCACCGGTCTGACCGTTGTGGGTCTGTAGTCTCGAGGTTTGGTGTTCCGCTGCGTTCTCGGGTCTGAAGGTTGTGTGTGTTGGTTCCTATGTCCAGTGGCACTCCAGTGGCTACGTGGGCTTGGCCAACTTGGGTAGTGAGTCGGAGACGTGTGTTGGAAGCTGTGTTCATCTTGTAGGAGTCTCCATCTCCTTCGAGAAGAATTTTTATCGGCTCCCATTCACTCCCCCCTCTCTGGTTCGCCGTATCGGTCCTTCAATGTCGCATAGTCTTAGCTACGTGTAGCGATATGGTGTACAGTGCCGTGGATTAGACGGTTGTCCTGGCGAATCTTGCTTCTGGCGGGACGTGGCGGAGGACCCTGTGCTCGTCCAGGAGCGGCTTTGAGGGTAGCGGCGCGGAAGCTTTCCCTTTAGTCGTTGCACATGCATCAGCTCGAGGGTCGGGCTGACGGAGGGCTGGAGGTCGCACAGTGGCGGACATGGCGACGTCTTGTCGTCCTTGGCTCCCACATCGCCGTGGATGGTGTTGCGGTGCTCGAGATGGTGGCGTAGCGGCAGGGGATGGCCGCACAGGGCCGATGGCAACAAAGGAGATGTGCCTCACTAGTCCGACGTCATGGCGTTGTCCCGTGCGGGCGCGAGACAGGCGTCCGTCCCTTTTTGAAGGGTTGCACCGTCCTCTTTAGATGGTGCTGCGCATGGGCCGTACGAGAGTGGGTGGCATAGTGTCATGGAGCTGACATTGGCCTTACCGCACAGTGCCGTATAGTGGTAGGGATGGCCTCACCAGGAGGGTTGGCGAAACAGCGCCGGGATATGATTCCTAGCCGGTGTTAGAGGGATGCATGGCGGGGATTCATCTTTGACTCGGACGCCTGCATTGTGTCAGAACATTAAATGCTCCGGTCGGGGGAGAGGGTGCGTGGACGGTGGACCCGCGAGAGCCCTCGAGCGAGGCGCAGTCTCACCCGAGGGGGCATCCAGCCCTCGAGCGAGGTGGAGTCTCACCCGAGGGGGCGTCCAGCCCTTGAGTGAGGTGAAGTCTCGGCAGTACGGCGTTGTGCCCCTCGAGCGAAGCGGTGTTTTGCCCGAGGGGTGCCAGGGCCGACCGTTTTGGTGGGCCGCTGAGGTTGCCGGGGCCGTGGGCTCTTGTTACCGGGTCATGATTGTTTTGGGTGTGATTTATGATTTGTGAGCTCGTTTGTGTTTTGTTATTTGTGAAAGAAAATGGGTTTTCCCTCGGTTATATAGGGACCCCCATGGCTGTCCCCGACAATGCTCCATCTTCTTTTCAAAGATTTATGATGTCTATATTCTCTTATATGATTGAAGAGATCATGGAAGTTTTCATGGATGATTTTTCTGTTTATGGAAAAACTTTTGATGATTTTCTAGAAAACATGGATAAGGCTTTGCAAAGATGTGAAGAAAAGCACTTAGTCCTTAATTGGCAAAAATGTCATTTCATGGTTAGAAAAGGAATAGTGCTAGGCCATCTAATTTCTAAATATGGAAAGCTAAAAGCATGCATTATTTTAAAACATAATTTATAAGCACGTTTTACTCATGAAAGCACAACCGAATACAGCTGTACAGCCGAATCGGGATCCGTGGAGAAGGAACAAACATTGCCAAAGATGATGAATCTATCAGATTGAATCGAAATCTAATCCAACCCCAAAACCTGCATCTACCGCATGATACCCGGTTCTGTCAAGATTTACACAAGATTAACAAGCTTGAACCCGCAACACGTTACAACTTAGATTGATTCGGTTTCGGCTATTGGAGAACACGTGATCCACGTGCCGTATTGAGCCAAAGATATGAACATGTTGCATAAGGATCACCGAACAAGATAAAGCCGATTCAAACCAATCTAAATTGGGCAAAAGAGTGTTACATGAATTTAAACATAAAGTAATGTCTCAAAGCAACACGTGTTAACTTAATGAATCTATTGGATCTTGCCAAATCCAATAGAGCCGATAACTAGCTCCAAGCTAGATCTTAGCCCACCGCATGGCTCATGATCTAACAGGAAACCCTCTTGAACTAAGCTTGAATCCACCGCATGATACCAAGCATGGTAACAAGACTACTTGCATCACGATCTAAATCCACCGCATGATACTAGACATGATACAAGGTTGCCGGTACTTACGGAGGTTGACGGATCGATGAACCCTATCGAAGAACTCGACGACACGACTAGAGGTCTCGAAAGTTTGGCGTAAAGCCGGTTTGTTATGAGAATGTTCGATTACAATTACATACATCCAGGGTTCATATTTATACCCTGTCCTAACATGACTCCTGGTGGACTACGAGCACAATATTTGATACCTAATTTAATGCCCAAGTGTGAATGCCTATCCATCCATTCGTCCCTTCCTTCCGTTCGGGCCACGTCACCACGCGATCCCGCGAATCCAGCGCAAACAGTCCTCTTGCCAAACGGAAACAAACTATCAACCGCAGGCATTTCTGCCGAATCTTCTGAAGAAATCTTTCCCCGCCGAACGGAATTTGTTAACAAGTGTGGTCCACAAATCAGCCTCCTTCCTGTACCAATTTTTGGTGTTAACATATGCCCCTTCAATTACGGGATAAAAGTGATTTTATTCCGAAATTGACTGTAAACGCCGACATCTTCAAGCCAAATCTGTTCATCAACACCTATTCTCTCTCCCTGCAATCCATCGGAGTCTCCGTTCAGATCCAAACCCTAGGTCATCTTTTCCCCAAGCTCAAATCTTCAATGGCGGATCAAAATCAAGCTGCTCAGGTAAATTTCATCCCCTTAAGTCCTATTCGGCATTATTCTTTTCGACTCCTACCTTAGATTTCTTCTTCCGTCTTTTCTTGACAGGAGCTTTCCACCGAGCTTTTGATTCAAACTGAGGCCAATTCAACATCCTATTTCCTCGGTCTTGTCGGAACTTCTGATCCCCGTGAGTTCATTGAAGCCGAATCCAAGAGAATCCCTTTCAAAGCGGCTTTATCAGGGCCTCCTTTGTAGCAAGATGCTTTCAAGAACTGGCCTTTGCCCCCAATCGCAGGTTGGAGAAATTGGTACAAGAGGATACTTGCAGATAACAGCGCCAAAACCAGCAATTGGGACAGCCTCCGCATCGCCCAGTGCTTGGAGTTATCTCTAGCTGAGACCCTCAAGAATGAAAATCTTTTGATAGCAGCCTGCCATTTCTGGTCAAATGGCGTCAATGCTTTCCTCTTTGGTCACGGCCCAATGCCTCCTACTTTGGCCGATGTATACATGATCACCGGCCTTGATATCTCAGGACCCATGTATCCCTTCCAATACAAAGGCTCCACAAGGCAGAAAGGAGTGAAGACAGGAAGTGGATACAAGTCATATATCCAGAATCACATGAAAGACGGCCCTCTGGGTGAAGTTGAATACAGAGTGTTCCTGAACATGTGGCTATGTAGATTCATCTTCTGTGGTAAAGCCAATGAGCCAACTTTGAATCACATTGCCATGGCCACAGATTTGGCTACTGGTCATCGCATCCCTCTTTGAAAATATCTCCTATGGAGTGTGTATCATATGCTCCATCAGACTATTTCTCAAATGCACACTGGCCAGAAGATATCATGTGTCAACGGCCCTTGGTGGTTTGTGCAGATGTGGCTACAACTGTACATGCACCGGATTGTTGACATCAATCTCAACAATTGGCACTTCTCTTCATCCAGCCACAAGGAAGGAGAAGCTCAGATTACCAGAGGATGCCAAACCCATGGAGAAGCTGCTTCAACCATATCTATTGACCAGAATGTCAGTCAGCTTTTTGAGCTTTTCTTCAGAGGTTTCATCAACCCCCTTTGGCTCCCTTATCTGAACAATGACAATTTGACCCTCCCCTTTGAATTCTTCTTTGAAACTGGATGCCATGATGCAAGATCTATAGAAATCTTCAATATCATTATCCATCCATGCGCCTTGCCAGCAGAATTTTGTGGGGGAAGGTTAAATCATAGCACTTATGAATATTACCAGCCAAATATAGTGGCCCGACAGTTAGGATGCGGCCAAATGCCCCCAAGGCTATTTCTTCATGAATTCCTCAAACCCAGAGAGGAAATCAAAGAGAGTATTCAAGCCAGAAGGGTCTTTGAATATCAATGCAGCCCAACTCTTTATACCTGGCCTTTCACACCAATAACAATAGCTCACCCTCTCTTTATCTCCTGGTGGCAAGAATTCCATGACCATATCTTCAGTGAGCCAGTGCACTCATTCTGTCTTGAGCTGATGCCTGACTTTCAGCCAACTTCAGAGGTACGACACTTATCTTTTTCCTTTGATCAGGCATACCTTTCACTACTAATCATGATTTTGGTCACCTCTTGCAGAATACAGTACCTGCCCCTCGAGCCAGGACAATTGCTTACAATGTAGTAGGTCCAATCTCAGCTCTGGGATTTAAATCCACAACTCTGGCTCAGCTGATGTCCAGATATGCCATAATGGACCCAACTCTCATCAGCTCAACTTCTGACAAGAGAAAAGCTCTTCCCTTGGTTGCACCTCCAGCTGCCAAAAAGAAAAGAACCACTAAAAAGATTCCCGTTGAGGTAACATCTTTTCTTTCTGGAACACAAGACCATTCTTTATCTGACAAATTTCATCTTGTGCAATTCCAGACTAGAACCCAGCAACCATCAACAGCTTCAGAATCCGCCAATGCTCCACCTGTTGGTATGACATTTATTGCTTCTTTCTTTTCAAAGATTATTACTTACACTGGCATTTATTCTTTATTTAGTATCTGCAGAAGAAACATTGGTGAATCAACCCATGGAGACTTCCTTCCCAAGTTCACCAAGGATTGAACCATCTCCTGTTCAAGCAGCAACTTTAACTTCGCCAGGGATCCAATTACCCCTTCCTCAAGCAGAAGTTCCAGCTTCACCAGAAATGAACCCATCTTCAGTCCAACCAGAAGCTTCAAACTCTCCAAGGATTCAATCTCCCCCTTGCCAAGCAGAAATTCCAGTCTCACCAGGGATGAATCCACCTTCATTTCAGCCAGAAGCTTCAAATTCAGGCACTGCACCAGCTTCCCCTCAAGTAGAAGCTTCAGCTTTGCCAAGAACTCCTCAGACTCCTCTTCAGTTGGTCGCTCAGGAAACTTCCCCTGAACCGGAACAGGCTTCTGTCCCAATTCAAGGAATCAGGCATGAGGTAAGTGCAGGCATCCAACTTTGTTATCTCCTTTCAATAAACCATTCCTAATTCGGCAATCCTTTCTCAGGATCAAACTTCATCACCACCAAGCTCTTCGTTTATGGTGAATGATCCAACTGCTGAAACAGGGGATGAAGAAACTTCAAATCAGGTTCTGTCGAAGGAAAACCAGGCAAAACTCAAAGAAGTCTTTTCCTGGCTGCAAAAAGATGCCCGAGATCAAGTCAGAGATGTCGATCACTTCGAGGAAATTCTTAAATCCATCGATCAAGAGCTCCCTGAAGACATCAAAGTTTCCCTGGAGCCTATCTCAGATCTGGACATTCATTATGTGGCAATAAGGCGAGCCTTGAAGAGCCAATCCTCCCGACCAGTTCTTGAGCAAAAGAAAACCAGAGCTGAACAAGCTGTGAAAGGATCTCAAGCCCAAATCGAAAGCAACAAGGAAATGTTGGTCAAACTCCAATCCGCTCTTGAGTTGAAAATTGCCAGAAAAGCTGCATTAGAAACTAAGCTGAAGAATTTGTCAACCGAAATTGAAGCTGATGATAAAAAGATAGCCCAGCTCCCTGGATTAACAGAGAAAATCCAAGAAGAAGCATCAGCGGCCATGACTGAAGCAAACAAGCTCGATGCACAACTCTCCGCCCTATCCAATACTCGGAGAGATTACCAGGAACGGCTGGAGAATATCAATCAAATAATATCAAATGCCTCTAGTGTAATTGCAAAGTATTTGAACATTTGATTGTACTAAGCAATGTATAACGGAATCAATCGTCCTTGTAACCTTGATTTTTATAAACTTCATTTCCTTTCTTCTGTATTACCTTGTTTGCAATCTTCTGGATGATTCATTCAGTAACTGCGGTCAAACAGTACCATACCCGAACAGCACCCTGATCGCAACTCAGCCGAGCCAGTCAACCGAATATGACTCAGCTTGGATTCCAAACGACCAGATGGCGATTCGGTTAAGGAAACCTCTCCACCTTCCAAGTTTCTCGGGACATGCACCACGATCTAGGGCCACGATCTCTCCACCATCCCTATAAATAAAACCGTAGGTGCCCCCAGCTTTTACCAAGCCTTTAGTCTTCAAACTTTTACCAATCTAAATTTTCTTCCTCCATCACCAGCACACCTCCAAAACCAATGGCGGGCAGTGGCAACAGGCGCCGTGCCGCTGATGAAGCAGAAGGAAGCCGTGCTGGCTCCTGTCAGAGGTGGCGATCGTCAACTCCCTTTGCGATTTTTTCTAGATTTTTCTTTTCACTTCTGACGATCTTTTACTGTTCCAGGCTCATCCAATGGAACCCGGCCCCTGCGCCGGCCATGAATCCGGCTCTGCCGGATGACTCCTCGGAGTCGAACAACTACTTCCCCGTGCCCTACGGGGAGCTCGACGCCCTCCGTTTCAAGGTGGAGCTTGAAGAAGCCCAGCGCGAGCTGGAGGATGTCTCCAAGAAGGCTGGAATCGCCGAACTCGAGTGGGAGGACCAGCGCAAACAGTTGCTGACAACCATCGACGGTATATCCCTTAGATTAACTTTCAATCCAATTCACCTTTCGATACTAACCACCATTGCCTTGCAACTTTGTAGCCCGCGACGCCGAGCTTGACCAGCTGAAAATGCTGGTGAAGCAATTGGCTGACAAGGTGAACGCTCCTGGAGACACGCCGGCGGAGCGCCTCACCGCGGTAGACGATCGCGTGGACAAGGTGGCTGTGCACAGCATCCGCCTCGGCACCACCCTGGGATTGGCCGCCATGGCGACGCACACCGGCGTCGACTACTCCATCCAGCCGCGCGGCTTCTAGGGCGGCGCACCAGAAGACATTGACGAGATCGAAGTCATCTTGGAGCGCCTCGATGGCCACGGCGATGCCATTGCCGAACTCACCCATCCCCAGTCTGTGCTAAACAGGCTTTTTGATTAGATTGTACTAGGGATGCTTGATTTTTGGTAATAAATAAAGAACTTTAATTTCCATGCTTGTATTCTGATGATCCCCTCCTACTTGCAACTGCGAACTTTACTGTTCTCAAACGAATTCGGGAACTTTACTTAAGCCGAATACGTGAAAACAACCGCCCCTTGGCGCAAAATCTGCAGAAAATCCTCAATTCGGGAACCATAAGCACTGTTCAATGGAAACCCTTCGCATTCAGGAAGAAAACCCTGCCGCTTGGTATTCCAGTAACATACGCCAACCAGTCATCACTCCCAATGCGCTCTCACAGTCAATAAAATAGCCCCCCTGGGTGCCCTGCAAATCCACTCGCATACTCTTCCATCACTTTATATCTTCTCCCCCCTGCCTAGAGGAAAAACCCCAAAGCCATGGCGGACAAGGGAAAGCAACCCATCAAGGAGGACAGCACTCCACCAAAGAAGCGTACCATTCGAGAGTGAGTTTTCTTTTAATCTGTTTCTTGCTCTCATTTGCAATCTCATGTTTACCCCTTCTTGTTTTCTCCAGCCTTGATCTGCTTCCTGAAGAAATCCTTGGGACTGAAGAAACGCCCGAGTACATCTCCTCTGACTCCTCCTTTGAAGAAGAGGACGCTACGCCGGAACAGAGGGTCAATCACCAGTTGTGTCGCCGCATTCGGCATCTGGAGCACGATCTGCGAGTCTTCACCACCCGCTGCCATGCCGAACGTGAACGCCGCATGAGCTTGGAGGCGTTGATTGGGGGTAAGATTATCATCTTCATTTGACTTCCCGTACTCAATCTCATTTTCACTTGACAACTGTTCCCCTCTTCAGACATCTCTGACAGGTGCAGTAACTTGAAGGCTGCTTGGGACAGCCTAATGGAAGCTGCAAGTCATGGCAATCCCCGAAGCTTCCAGGTTGCCGTCACAGTGGTCCTGGAACAGTTGAAGAGGGAGGGGCTGAGGAAGCAAAACAAGAAAAATGAATGAAGCATACTTTCGCTTCTTCCTCCAGGCCTTCTGCTTCCCACCCCCTTTAATCTTGAGTAACTGGATTGTCAAATAAGAGCATGCAAGAAACATCTTTAATGTTATGTATTTCCGTGCTAAGGGCAATACTCCTTAGTATTGGCCATTTCCCCTGTTTAGGATTTTTTGTTCTAAAGACGGCTACTCTCTTGAACGCTGGCTATCCCTCTGTATCAAATGCTTGCAATCCTGGTGCTTGTGATCAACGATCAACTTCAATACTAGGATAATATTTCTTTAAATATCTTCCATTTATAGCCGCAGTAAATTCTTCTCCTAGCAAAGTTTTCAATATGTAAGCATTGCCAGGTACACATCTGACTACCCGAAAAGGGCCTTCCCAATTCGTGGACCATTTGCCGAACGCACTGTATTTAGTCCCAATCAGCAGTAACGCCTTCCAAACCAAATCTCCTTTTGCAAATTGCTAAACCTTTACTTTTCTGTTGTAGTATTTAGCAACATCTTGTTCTTTTCAATGTTTTCCAGGGCTCTAAGACGAATCATGTGCAAATCTTCTAACTCATCCATCATTAAGCCACTGTAATCTTTGGAGCTTAAATCCTTTTGCAAAACCACTCTCCTAGAATCTGATTGTATTTCCCAGGGCAAAACAGCATGATGCCCATAAACTAACTCATAAGGAGAAGTTTTTGTAGCTCCATGAGGAGCCATTCGGTAAGCCCATAAAGCCTCGTTGAGTACCGAATGCCACCTCTTTGGCTTCCGGTCAATCTTCTTTTGTATAAGCTTGATCATGATCTTGTTAGAAGCCTCTGCTTGACCATTATCTTGGGCATAATAAGGAGAAGAATTAAACAAATTGATTCCCATGCTTCTTAGCAAACTCCCTGAACTCCAAAGATACAAACTGAGTTCCTTGATCAGTTGTAATTGTTTGAGGAATTCCAAACCTGTAAATGATGTGTTCTTTAACAAACTCAATCATGTTTTCTGATGTTACTTTCTTCAGTGGAATTGCCTCAACCCATTTGGTGAAGTAATCTGTTGCCAAAAGCACAAATTTATGCCCCTTACTAGATGGTGGATTTATTTGGCCAATCAAATCTATACCCCATCCTCTGAATGGCCATGGCTTGATAATAGGGTTCAAGGCTGATGCTGGAACTCTCTGGATGTTCCCAAACCTCTGACAGTCCTGACACCCTTTGTAATATTCAAAGCAATCTTCTAATATCATTGGCCAATATCATCTAGTGTGCCTGATAACCCACTTCATACGATAGGCCGATTGATGCGCTCCACACAGCCCATCATGCACCTCGCTCATCATTTTCTTTGCTTCTTCTGGACCCAAGCATTGCAGCAACACCCCATCTAATGATTTGTAAAATAAATGTCCATCCAGAAGAACAAATTTTATAGCTTTATACCTGAGCTTCCTAGAAACCTTTCGGGATGGATTTTCCAGATAATCAATGATTTCTTTTGTCCAATCATCCTCTGCAAGATCACTTCTGAAAGCACATACCTCCATGGCAAACACTTCTTGATTCTCTCTATAACCTGAAGCACTTTGAGCCAACCTGTTTGCCTCTTCATTGTGTTCTCTAGAAATATGCTGTAGAATTACTAACCAAAAACTCTTTATGATTTCCCTGCATTCTTCGTAGTAATTCCTCAGGGCATCACTTCTGCGCTCATATTGGCCGTTCAATTGTTTTATAACCAACTCTGAATCTCCATAAACTTCAACTGAAACAGCCCCGGCTTCTCTCAGGTATTGAAGCCCTCTAAGTAGCGCCTCGTACTCAGCTTGATTGTTCGTGACAGTAGGCTGAATAGGGATAGCAAACTCAAACATCTCACCCCTGGGTGAAATTAATAAAATCCCTACTCCTCCAACTTTACCACATGAGGATCCATCAAAGAAAAAAGCCCAAGGAGTAATTTCAAGCAAATCAATTGATGGATCACGATGCTCAGTAATAAAATCAGCAATAATCTGACATTCTATAGCTTTTGCTGAATCGAACTTCAGCTCAAACTCAGATAGGGCTAAAATCCACTTGCCAATCCTTCCATTCAAAATTGGCATAGATAACATATGTTTTATCACATCAAATTTGGAATATACAACGCATTCGGCAATCAACAAGTAGTGCCAAAACTTTGTACACGAGTAGTAAACACATAAGCATAGCCTCTCCGCAGCTGAATACCTGGTCTCAGGATCAAGTAATTTTAGGCTAAGGTACGCTACTACCCGCTCCTTTCCTTCAAATTCTTGTGTAAGGGCCGATCCAATGGTTTGGGTATCGGCCGCCACGTACAACTTAAAAGGCTTGTTCAACTATGGAGGCACCAACACTGGTGGTTCCTTCATGTATCGCTTGATCTCATCAAAAGCTTTTTGTTGTTCGTCACCCCATACAAATTTTTGGTCCTTCTTGAGCTTTAACTGCGAAGAAAAAGGCAAGACCTTTTGTGACAAATTTGAAATGAACCTTCTCACAAAATTGATCTTGCCAAGCAGTGATTGCAACTCCTTGAGATTGGTTGGAGGAACAACTTCGTCAATAGCTTTCATGCTTTTCTTGCCAACTTCAATCCCTCCTTCATGTACCAGAAATCCCAGGAACTCTTCTGCTAACACACCAAAGGCACACTTGTTTGGATTCATCTTTAACCCATGCTTCTGGGTGCACTCCAGAGGTCTCCTTACATTCTTCAAGTGTGAATCATGATTCAAAGATTTGATCACAACATCATCAATATAAATTTCAACAATTTTGCCAATCAACTCGTGAAAGATATAATTCATGGCTCGTTGATAAGTTGCACCGGCATTTTTCAACCCAAATGTCATGACAATCCACTCAAACAGGCCTATATGACCAGGACATCTGAAGGCTGTCTTCGATATGTCTTCTATTGCCATAAATATTTGATTGTACCCTGCATTACCATCCATAAAACTGATAACTTTATGTCCAAAGGCGGCGGATCAACCAATAGATCAGCAACAGGCATTGGGTATCCATCCATAGGAGTGGCTCTGTTCAAATCTCTGAAGTCTATGCAAACCCTCATCTTCCCATTTTTCTTGTAAACAGGGACGATGTTCGAGATCCATTCCACATATCTGCACGGCCGAATGAAATTTGCATCAAGTGATCTTTCAATTTCCTTTTTCACGTCGGCCAATACTTCATCCTTGTAGATTTTTCGAGGAGGTTGCTTATACGGTTTAAAACCAGGCTTGATGGGCAACCGATGCTCAACAATAGAACGATCCAAACCAGGCATCTCCGAATAATCCCAAGCGAAGCAATCTTCGTATTCCTTTAACAACCTGATCAACTCTTCTCTGAAACTTGACTCTAAGTTAGCACTGATAAATGTCGGCCTTGGCTTGTCACCATCTCCAATATCAATTTCTTCTAATTTATCAGCCGACATAAATCCACGTCCCAACTTTCCATCAGTTCCATCTACTGTATTATCCATTTAAAAATTACTATAAGAGCCGACTGCTTGAACCGGCTGTTGATCACTGCTGACTGGTTCAACAGGACCTTCTCCCCAGTCCTTTCCTGAGAAGCAATCAATGCCTTGATACTCCCAGAAGGCTGGTTCGACATTAGCTATGCTCACTGAATCATCTGCTTGGGCTACTTCAATGTCGTCATCCACCCACTGAACAAGCTGTTGATGCATGGTAGATGGGATGCAGCAGTGGGCATGGATCCAGTGTCGTCCAAGCAGCAAGCTGTAAGCTCCTTTGCCCTCAATGATAAAGAAGGTTGTGAGCAATGTTTTGGACCCAATCATCAAGTCCATGTGCACGCAGCCCTTAGTATCTGAAGGATTTCCAGCAAAATCATTCAGAATTATGCTTGTTGGCGTTAAGTCCCCGGGGCCCAGGCCAAGCTTCCTGAATGTAGTGTATGGCATCACGTTGACCGCAGCTTCGCCATCATCAAACATCTTGGTCAATAGTTTGCCATTGATGTATCCCTTCAAAAACAACGACCTCATGTGTCGATTCCTGGCCGGCTTGTCGAAAGTGGCCTGCTTAGCCAACACCAGTTGCGCCACTAATCCCCCAAGTTGCTAATCCTCATTGGCATCTGGAGACACCTCCTCCTGCACAACTTGGTTAGCGGGTGCCATGAACTCATTCGGCAGAAAATACACCATGCACGCTGGAGCCGAACGACCAGATCCATCAGTCTTACCTCTTGGGCGCCACACTTATTTCCTCTTGATCCCCGCCTGCTTCAATTCTCGGTTCCTCAAGCGTTGAACCCTTCTCTTTTGGCTTTTCCTCAAGCCAGGCGGGCACCACTGTACTTTTTGCCAGATGTACTCGCGCTCCTCATCTTCTTGATCAACCCACCTTTGGTCAGCTTGTCTTTTCCTTGGGTGATCAACGACCTCATTTATTTTTAGACGCCGACCGTCATTAGGATGCATCCTTCCAATTCTTTCATGGACGGATCGGCGATTGACAGTTTCCTGCCTGTATTCAGAATATTTATCACTGCACTCAGGGCAATTTCTCAATGTGGGGAGCTTCAAGCCTTCGTTCCAGCAGTGTCTAAAGAATGCGCACCCCCAATGTGCACGCTCCTGTTCCCGCGCGTGCTCTTCTAGTTCTCTTCTGCGCGCCTCTTCTTCAAACCTGCACCTCTCCTCTTTACATTTTTGCTTCTGGTAGCATTCCTTTTCCTCCTGACGCTGCCATTTGTTAAGGAGAATGCGTGTGGTAACCCTGGGCTTGGACCTGGATGATTCCCCAACTTCAACCTGGCTCTTGAGGATGCGGGGAGCTTCTTTGTGGACTTGCTCCATCGTCACTTGTCGTGTAGGATCCACTGATCCATCCTGTTTTGCTCTAGACGAAGTCAGGACCTCACTTTCCCCTTCTCTTCGGCAGTTACCATGTTGACAGAAAAGCCAACCATGTTTTGAGGGAAAGGGTGACCATCCAGTTTCATCTTGCTATCAAATTTCAAATGCCCTTCCTGGATAGCCTTTTGGATCCTCATCCTGAAGACCCTGCAATCATTAATGGAGTGAGAGTTTCTATCATGAAAACCACAATAACATTTTTCTTTAACTCCATCGGGCCGAAGCATAGAATGCCCTTCACACAACTTGATTCGGCCTTCCTTCACCTAGAACTCAAAGAGCTTGTCAGCTTTGGTGACATCAAAGTCATACGTGCCCTTGGTTTGCTTTATCCACCGCTGGTTCACAGTCAAAGGCTCCTTGCCCCACATAATCTCAGCCGCTGCTACTTCCTCATCATCATCCAATTCCTCCACCTGATCAGCCTTCTCGAGGAACTGGTTGTAGATATCAGCTATGTCATGGTGCTTGGCAAATCTGGAATATTTCTTGAACCCGTAAGCTTGATTGCTCATCAAAGACAGTCTCTGGGACAACTGACCAAGATTGTCAAATTCCATGCCAAACAGCTTCTCCCGAATAGCTGGTAACATCCCTGCAACAGCCATATCAGCCAGTTGATCATCCGGTAGGATTCCAGAGAAGCACATGCCCTTGACCTCTCTAAATCTTCTGAGAAATTCCAAAGGCGTTTCGTTATGTCTCTGTTTCAAGGTAGCCAGATTAATAAGCTTCTTCTCAATGCTACCACTAAACTAATGAGCATGGAACTTCTGCTGTAAGTTTTTCCAAGTGTTGACTGATTGAGGGGCAAAGAAGTAAACCATTGAAACGCTGGGCCTGTCAATGATAAAGGAAAATATCTGACCCTGAATGCCTCATCAGCTGAAGCTTCACCAAGCTACATTAAATATCGGGCAATATGCTCTACAGTGCTTGTATCATCCTGCCCAGAGAACTTTGTGAATTTCGTAGGAGGCTTCACCCTTGGCGGCAAGATCACCCTATAGTACCAGTCTGGGAAAGGAGGCGTATAAGCTGGTCCTTGCATTTTAGGCTTAAGGCCGAATTGATTTTGCATCACATTGGCCATTTTCTGTACCAGAATATCATCATCTTGCATTCCTGCAGCTGTACCATACCCAGGATCTAGGAGAGCATCTATAGCGCCATAATCCATAACCTCATGATATTCCCCACCATACATATTTTTTTGCAACCTGTTACTGGCCGGGGCTATCTTGTAAGTAGAGTTAGGCGGCATCCCAAACGAACTGAACGCCAGGTCCCTATATGTAGGCTGATACGGGTTCGGCTGTTGAACCGATTGACCTCTATTGTTTTGTAGAGGTGGCTGGACTAGCTGACTCCCCACGCTTTGTAGAGGAGGTTGGATCGGCTGACTCCCAATGCTTTGTGGAGGAGGCTGGATCGGCTGGCTTTGCAGTGGTGGTTGAGCTCCTGTATATCGAGGTGGTTGAGCAGAACTGGTCTCTCCAACCTCTGCAGAATATGTATAAGGGGATACTCGACCAAGCATCCCCTCCATGCCTGGACCAAATAAGCCGATCATCATCTGCTTAAACATATGCAGGAAAGCAGTATGATTCTTGGCCATCACAGTTTCTATAGCCTCCCGAAAAGCATTCAGAGCCTCTTGTTTCTCTTGAAAAGATGTGGTATCAGGTTCCCCTGGCAACAGAACCCTGGGCATGTCAGACTTAAGGTACGGGACGCCACTTCTGTTCTTGCTAAACAACATCAGGCACTTCTGCTGGAATTGGTCAATTGCATCCTTCAGCTGCGCTTGTTGTTCCAGAGACAGGTCATCAATGGTGACGTCCATGACGTCGCCAATTTCAGGCATCTTGATTCAACTAGATGGGTCCCACCGGGCGTGCCAAAAAGTGTGTTGACGCAAAATCCGCACCCTGCGCCAAGCACACGAGCAGATTCCAAAGCGTGCCATTCAATTTTCCTGAAAATTAACAAAGGATAAAGCAGTTAAAAACCAAAGCTTGGAACTTGCCGGGTGGTACCAGACAGTTCCATATTTGCGGCTAGGAAGCCATGTAAGATGACATATAGCTATGAGAAGCTATTTGTCAATAGATTGAAAATCATTCGGGAGCTTTAGAACATAAAAACAGAACATAGCCGAATGGATGACGTAAGCATGACAAAAGATCGGTCTTTGTTTAGATAACGTTGCTTGTGCATGATCATGGCCGATTTTTGATGATAAGCAACAAATAAAATAAATAAAGTAAAGCATGATCATAGATATGAGATAAAAGGCGTGCATAGGCCAAAAGCACTAGTCTACCGCATGTCTAAGTACTTTAAAACCCGTCAAGCACGAAACCAAACAAGTTAATCCACTTCATGATACAACTTGTTTGAAATCACACCACTAACCACAAAGAGATCAATCCACCGCATGATACAATCTAAATATGGAAAGCTAAAAGCATGCATTATTTTAAAACATAATTTATAAGAACGCTTTACTCATGAAAGCACAACCGAATACAGCTGTACAGCCGAATCGGGATCCGTGGAGAAGGAACAAACATTGCCAAAGATGATAAATCTATCAGATTGAATCGAAATCTAATCCACCGGATGATTAGCTCTAAAACAACCCAAAAACCTGCATCTACCACATGATTGTGACGCCCCAGGTTTTTAATTACCGTCATTAACGCTAATGACCGGATCAGCCGAGTCAAACCGGTCAAACATCGGTCAAACCTAGGTCAACCTGAGTCATCACCCCGAAAACCTCGCCAATGAACCCTAATGAACCCCTTGATCAAGTCTACAAACACCCGTAGTGGACCCTTGGTCAAAGACACGGTCAAAACCGGCTTAACCGTTGACGTCAGCGAATGTCGTCCGGAACTTCTGCCGCGTTCTCCAAAATTCACCTAAACACTTCAAAATCTACCTTTATGAAAGTTGTCCATCTTGTTGAGGGACACAACTTTCATGTAGATTGGCATTTCAAATTTTGAGTGGAAATTGGTGAAAAACTCGATTGACTGACAGCCCCTCCTGTTTTCCAAGACAGAGCGGCATTCAAAGTTGGCACGACGTTCGTGCAAAATCCGTTGAGAAAAACACCCTAGAGCCTTTTTAGAAGTCGTAGAGGGTGACTAGATCTACAACTTTCATGTTCCCTACTTGGTCAGGTTCTATTCAAGTTTTTGGAGAAAACTTCGCTTGAACGGGGCCAGTCCGAAAAATTTCAGGCGCTCCCGCGCGCCACGCCGCGCCGCGCGCGTGCCCGAGCGCGCCGCCGGCGCCGCCCGCCACCGCCGCGCGCCCACGCCTTGCGCCTCGATGGCCGCGCGCACACGCCGCCCGAGGGTCCGCTCCCCAAGGTCGCCCCTTCCCCACATCGCACGGATGCCAAGGTCGCTTAGAACGTCGCGCCGCCGTACGGTCGTCCGCTTGCCCCGCGGTCCGTCCGCCGTATCCTGGTACTTGTGTCCCTGAGGCGCCTCCCTTCGGTCCGTAGGGCATGAGCCGGCGCGCGGTTCGGCTATAAAGGGTGCGAATGCCCTCACCGGCGCGAGCGCCGTGCCCACCATCCCAGCCAACGCGGGCGCCGCCACCCTCCGCCTCCCCACCGCAGCCAACAGTCCCCAACCGCCCTCTAGCATCTCCGAGAACTGCCGCTACCACCGGTTGCCGCACATTGGCCGCGGCCTCGCCGGAGACGACCACCGCCGCGGCCACCTCCCCCCGGCCCCGCCGCCGTGCCCGCCCTCTCGGCTGCTCCTAGCACCAACCGAGCCCCCAAACCAACCACTAGCGACCCTTAGGCCATTTCCCCACCGTCCCCGACCGGACCTGCGCCAGCCCTCGCTGGAATTTCCCGCCGGACCGCCGCCGGCCGCCCCTAGGGACTACATTGCAAAGCTGACTTTCTTTCCAGGGTCCTCCCTGCAAAAGCGCAACTGAAATAGTAAAAGTGAGTTTGCTGATTCTTGTAAAATCCATATAAAATCGTAGAAAAATCAGAAAAATGTCTATTAGTTTTGTTATTCCACAACTGAATTTTGTTGGATTCGTGGTGAAATATCCCACAACGTTTGTTATTCTGGCCTGGGCTAGTTCCTGTTAGTTTTTGCATGAAAAATACAAATGTGAAAAACCTAGATCTGCAATATATCAAAATATATAAATCCTCTGTAGCTAATTTTTGGATATGTTGTGTGTTATGTCATGACTAGCTCCTATGCCAAAAATTGCACAAAGTTATGATGTAAATAGTTTTATAAAAATGTTTTTCCATTTCTGCCAGATCTGCATAAATCATTTTTCTTGCTAAATATATTTATGTTCTTGAGCTCAACTTGTGCACACTGTCTTGTAATGTCAAAATCCACAACTTGTGAATTAATCATGATTTTTGGATTAACAGAAATAATTATTCTCGATTTATGCATGTTTTCCTTTGTAATTTAATAAACCAAGATAAGTAAAGTTCCTAGATGTATATGCTAGTTCTTTAGGCTTGTTTAAAACCAGAGAGCATGCACAAGAAAGTTTGGATCATTTTGAGGCTTATTTATTTTTGTATGCATTTAATTTGAATCACTAGCTAGCCTTTGTTATTTTCTATAATATTTAATTTACTAGTATCCAACACTTACATGTGGGTCCAATGGACCAGGATAGGTGCTAATATGGTTAAGAAACATTTCCTTAATTTTTGGTAATTTAATTGCTTAATAAAAAGCTTAAAAGCCCTTTTAATATTAAAGAGAAATTAAATAAAGAAAGGCCCCTATTTAATTCTTTTTTTGAAAGTATT
The DNA here is from genome assembly GCA_947561735.1 of Cenchrus americanus. Classification (NCBI taxonomy): domain Eukaryota; kingdom Viridiplantae; phylum Streptophyta; class Magnoliopsida; order Poales; family Poaceae; genus Cenchrus; species Cenchrus americanus. The sequence continues at coordinate 204,953,090 of OX387240.1, forward strand.
ATCTAATTTAATTAAAAGATAATTAATTCTCATTGCTGATAAGGAATTAATTCATGGATAAAATATTATTTATATCTTTGCTTTTGAAAGGAAAAGGATTAAAGCTTTCACATGAAATGACAAGTACAAAGAAACCTTTATTCAATTGTGCAATAAAAGAATAACCCATGTACAACCAATAACCTTCCTAAAAGAGAAACACTATCTAGATGCTTGTTATAGGTGTTTAGTGGTTAATACACCCTTCCACTGAATTTTATTGATTAATCCCATGAATAAAAGATATGTAGGTCATTAAAGGCTTAATAAAGGGGAGAAATCACCAAACCACCCTTGCTAACTTGTGTGTGGTTGTAAATCGATTTAAAAAGCTAAATGCACCTACCCACTACTGTTTGTGAATTTAAATTAAATTATTTACTTATATATGTACACAGTCACCATCAAAAAGAATATCTAATAAAGGATCGCAAATGGTTTCTTTTTGGAAGAGTATGCTAAATGCATTTCTTATCTAGGTGAATGTGCCCAACAAATACACCCCTGATTGTCATTTATGGTTCGTGGTTAATTAAATTAAAAATCATCACATAAACCCTGCATTGCATCTTCGTGTAGAACCTACCAACGGTAGACGGACGTTCGTGCCGGAAGGAAGGAACGAAGGTACCGACAAAGAACTGCCGTGCGTGAACGTAGCTCAAGACCTGGACCCAAGTCCAGAAGGGCCCAAGGCCAACCTTGCCATCGAAGGCAAGCCCCGGATCATTAACCCCGTCTTTTAAAATTATGCAATTATGTTTGCTACGATTGTGCATTTACGTTTCAGGAGTTGATTTGAAAACCCTAGATGCATGATCCCTAGGTACCTATGCTCTATCACTAGTATGCTAGGTCGATAGCTGTTATGCTATAGGACCCGATAGAAGTCGAGTGATGTTCGTCACTCGCGAGACTAGGTTCCTAGATAGGAATCATAAGATATCCTTAAATGGATTGCTCATGTGGTAAGAGCATGGGATTGGGCTCCGGTCCAGTGGCTTTCGTGGGCTAAGCTTTTGAACGTAGTAAACATTCGCCGGTTATGGGGCCGGTAAGCCTAGTACCTTAATGAGACGGCTAGGGATGGAACTGTCACTACTCTTGGGATTTGCTCTCACGGCTAGCTACCGGTGGTGTATGGTGAGTCTGGGTGCACTGGGTGGGACATTCCAGATAGCCTGCACCAAAGACTGTGGCCTTTCATCCCGACCAGAGGATTTCTGGGGACGGCCTGGGACAGCTGTACCTTTGTGGGCAGCCTACCGTGTGTTTGGGTCTACCTTTCAAGGTTTAAATCAATCGATTGTGGCCTCTCACCATTATCCGAGACTGCTTAATCAACTGGCCATGATGTCCCATAATGATGGAACCCGAGGAATACTGTTGTATGAATTAATTGCTTGTCCAATTTTTGATTGAATTAGATGGCACATTTAGAAATGGTAATCAACTAGAACTTGTGCTAAAAGATTGAAAGTAAGGATCTACTCCTAGCAGTACATTCAAAGAAAAGGAACTCCACCGGCCAAAAGCCTTTCATGTCTAGAGTTGGTGATGTAGTTATCACCCGACGGTTAAGTCTTCTTGAGTATCGGTATACTCGACCTTGCTTTAAAAATTGTTGTTGCAGGTGTGATTGATCGGAAGGGTGACGACAAGTAATGACATCACGGACGGCCTCCTGTGATGTTTACCGTTGCGCTAGTTTACAATATTTCCGCTGTATTTTCGAACTCTGAACCTTTACTCCATGTCATGAACAAGGGTTTGTAATAAAATGTTTAATTCATGTTGTACCCTGGACTCGCCTTCGCGTGAGTTTTAATGCATGTGTCGATCCTCTATTCGATGTCTAAGTGATTTACCGGGCGTTAACCCAGCAACTAACGACAGGATGATACTCTACTATTTCTTAATGACCAAAGTGGATCGGTCTTAGGAGATAGTACGGTATTTTCCTGGGCGGGTTGTCACAGTTGGTATTAGAGCGACTGCATGCACCAGAGCTAAATTCACAATCTTGACCACATGATTTTCGAATAAAATTTGCCAAGATTGATTGATTCGCAAAACACGTTGGTCCGTTAAGGATAAACTAGACCGAGAGGCCCTAGAGGGAATTTTGGGTTCTTTCAGGTGGCTTATTAATCTATGGTTTATTTTGCTAACTCCCAGCACATTACTTTATGTCAGACTTACTTTCCTGCACAACCAAACTAGATGAGCCACGTGTTTTATACGTGTGTTGTTCCGCATCACGGGAATTGCGAGGGTTGATGGAGTGATCCGTTCCACGGATCCCATCTTCGCGTCAGTTTATAAGTTGTGTCTCACCACGTGTTTCATACGTAAGCATTCCGCATGTCGCTCATGCGAGGCAAGGATATACTCCATTCAAACGGAGGATGTCCGAGGTTGGACGCTGTCCATGCAGCGGCTTAACGCATGGATACCGTTTCTATAGTGAACGGTAATGTATGGGAACGCTTTCATGAGTGCTGGCATGAAAGGTTTGTTGTGTTATGTGATCTTCTGCAGGTACACTAACCTCGTTCCGTAAGTCGCTAAGTAAGCATCGACTAGATCTCGACTAGTTATTATAGGGAGATACGTGTATGTGCCATGCCACCGGCGCTAACTCCGAGTTTTGGCTTGATTGCCATGTGAGGACGATTAGGACGTCTTGCATCATGTAAAGGTCATGAAAGAACCTAAACTGAACTCACGTCTGTTTCCGTGTTCTCGGAGGTAAAATGGTGATAGCGTGCCTTGTCATGTTTAGCCTCTTTAGGTGTAGATGTGTTGTCATGCTTAAATTTATTAGAGTTGTTGCTTAGATTGCTGTTCTTGTCCAAGAATATTTCGTCTAGATGATCTTAACCTAGGTGCTCCAATCTAATCCCATTTCTGCTCACCCAAGCTCACGATCATGACTTAGGTCTACCGCAAGCTATGCTCGGTTAGTCAACCCTTGTCTGCTATCTTCATAGAACCTTTGGAATCTTACTTGGTTAAGCACCTTCCTCATCCTCTAGCTTAACCTCGCGTACCCGACTTGAGTTTCATAACCTTGCTAAGTTATGCCGCATATTTGACAAATGTGGGACTCCAGTTGAGTTAGGGAGCTCGGTTTCCGTTTACCCGAAACCTGGTATCATTGGTATGCCTGCTCGTCCGAGCTCCGCATACGATGGTATTTTGGTATACATAATGACCCCACACCTTAACCCCTAATAGTATTCATGGATCGAGTTACCTTTGTACACTCGCACCCGACTGGTTCTCACTTTTTGTCGTCGTGTCCAGATGGACAACGCTGGCTCTACGTAGGCTGATGTGGAATCATGGACTCTCGTGAACTACCTCGAGGAGGGTGGTTTTCCTGCACTTTTGTGGGACACCCTGACGGACTTTGGGTACACCACTTACCAGGAGTACTCGACACGTGAGGTCATGACCACAGGCCAACTCCTTCATTGCGAAGTGAAGGTGAAGATTTCAGTATGCCCTACCAATCCTGCTTGGGAAGAGTGGGAGTGTATGGCACACGGAAGAAACTTGTCCGACACGGTGCAGAAGGCTGCTCTTGAGGCACTCACAACTTTCTGTGGAAAGCACCCTGCCGAGATAGTCAACTCTGCAGCCAAAGTAATTCCGGTGCCCGAGCGACACATTGCACCAGGTGGTGAACGAGAAACTATCCTTCCAGCCCAGAGCAACTCTCACTATAGCCCTGATCTTGTCACCCCAGTCCGCTTTTCAGAAGCCATGTACGACACCTACCGACGGATGGTGGGAGAAAGCGTATTCTATAGACACCAAATCTATAGATACAAAGTTAAGGAAGTGGAGTGTTCAGCTCAAGTGTTGAAGGAAGCCCGAGCAATGATAGCTACTCTCAAGAAGGAAAGACGCAAGGACAAGGCCAAGATACAAGAGTTGAGTGAGATTATACACGAGAAAAATTTCTTGTTGCAGCATAACGACCAGTATATGCTTGAACTAGAAAATCAACTGGAAGCTCTAGCCGTTCCACCCCCAGAACATGTCATTCCTGGACCAACACAAGAAGAAGATGTTGAAGATATCCAAGGTGAATCTGGAATTGAGTCTGGACTCGAGTCACCATAGCCCTTAGCGTGGAAGATTCCACCTTAGGAAGTTGGTCCGTCGGAAATAAAAGTTCTGAGTCGTAAGAGTGTAGGGTTGTAAGGAACCCTAGTGTACCATGACCGCTTTCAGTCAACTATCGTTGTCGGTCGAATTAGGAATCTTGTCGTTGCCGCTAGTCTGCATTGTAATTCCAAAGGTTGTTTGGTAATTCTAAAACCCTCATCGATGTAGTGCCTTGACTAAACATCTCTTTCGTAATGATCTTTGTAAGCGTTATTTATGCTAGTTGTGATCAATCAAGTCCTGTGCTCCACAGACTTCGTGTCAATCGAAGATCCAATCGATTCCTCCGTCCTGAATTTATTCTTTTCGGTCTTGCTCAAAACCTTGTGTTGTAAATTGAAAATGTTGCTTTTGAGCATGCACTGCCTAGCATATGCATTTGGGAAGCATGGGTATACTAATGTGCATTCACATGAAAACTCTGTACCTTTTGCCTTGCCTCTCTGGATTGGTGGTGTTGCTACTCTATAGCCAAAGGTGCCACGACGGAACCTAGGGTATCGTGTGTGCTGCAGCCACCCGACTACCACTAGGAGCGCGCTAGGTATCTTAGTTATGAGAAAGCGACTCGCCACTCAGACCCTTCCTGCCCTCGATTGCCCTTGCAATCACTGACTCATCATATGGGTAACCAAGTCATTCTAACGTGCATCATGAGCACCATACTGCACAAGCATATGCATTGCATCAACTTTGAAAAGTATTGCACTTTCAAAACAATGAGTTGTCAAAACCCCAAAATTGCTAAATAAGTAAAGGTGTGAGCAAGCCTATTCCGAACTTTCCGCATAAAGTCATTATCCGTACAAGAAACTATGGCACTCCTTAAATTAGCCTTCCTTTCCTGGTAATGGTCTTGTGGGAATCCCCGTTGATTTGGTCTCATTCCACCAATCACGATGACCTGGTAGCATCGATCCCTTCCTGCTAGCCACGCGGAAGCCCTAGACGTAAAATTTCTCTTGAGCAGTCAAGGTTCTCGAATAGTCAATGTGGAGAAGTCATCCATCGTGTATTCGTTCTTGGTCCGTGCTCATAACCTTCAAATCCTCGGAAGCGAACAAGGAAGTACGCCCAGGATCGATCGAAGCCTTTGGCTACAATTCTCGTTGGTGCTATCACAAACGTAAAGAGTTGTACACTGAGCTTCTCTCGTTTCGCTCCCCATCACGGCCGATAATTTAGACCGTCGAGCCCCATCGTCATCAGTGTCACAACCGTACGACGCCATGACGTCGCTCTACCATCAATTTCCGCAACCATATTTACGACGCCAAAGCCTCACGAGCTGACCATTGTCGAGCTCCATGTCGTCTACACCAGATACCCGACTGGGTCAACTGACCGTTACCGCCCCGCAGCGATTATAATAGAACCTTTTACCTGGAACCGCCGATACGAAAGCTCCATTTCCATCCGAGCTCGGCCTTATCATTGTTCTTGTTCTTCTTCTAGCTAGCCTGGCTACTTTGCCACTAGAGCACCTCTCCCAGCTACTTCAATCTTCCCGAGCAGACTGTTCTCCATCTTCATTTCCGACGTCAAGAAGAAGCTCGGAGTAGACCGAAAGCAGAAATCAATCCAAGCTGCCACCCATGACTCCGTCTTCGGAAGAGCTCGAGTCGTTTCGCTGGACACTGTTAGGGATGTACCTCTGTATCGTAGGAGGATTATGTTTGCTATTAGTTGTGCATGTGCACATTCATCGTCCACTTCCTCATGAACGACGATCAGGTAGTAGGAGAACCCACTTGTATCTTTTTGATCCATCTGCATTTCCCCAATCATGGGATGTTTGGACCAAGCTTTACCAATTTAATATTGTGACTGTTTGGATGTGTGGTTCGCCTTTCTTACTGTGAACGAGTCTCATAGAGTATGTTCGAATTATAGGTTTCTGAGTAAGATTCTGAACATGTACTAATTAGGGACTTAAAATTTTCAGATGTTCAGACCGGCATGGAATAACCCCCATGGTTTCGATACATTGGGTAGTGGTGATCTATTGCTACCACAACCCACGATGATGACCGAAGCTTTCATAGCAGCTCATACCGAAGTGTTGCGCCAACTCCTGCAAGCGCAACAACGGATGGCTCAGCAACTGCAGCAAATGCCACCGTTGCAACAGAAGGTCCAACCTTCCAAGCCCTGTTCACCCGAAGTACCCACCCAGAGGGACATAAACGCCATTGTCGGCGCAAATCAACTGTTAGAAGGGCAGAATTCCGTGCTGAACCAGATGGTGTCCGATATCATCCAAGGACGTTATGGGAACCCATATTAGAATAGTTTGGCAGACAGTCTCTCTCAGTCCTTATCTGCCTCTATGGTCGAACAAGCCCATCTGTTCAATCTGTTGGAGAAGTATGTTAATCAAGACCAACCCCAAGCCTCCGACTCAATATTACCACCTTCTCCATTACCAATGGATCTTAGAGAAGAAGAGAAGGCCAACCGAGGCCACAAACGAGTCTTATCCGAGATAGATGTAAGTGAGTGGGAAATTACCTGTACGGAGACTTGTCCGCGTGAAGGCAAATGAAGTTGTAACCCTAGCACGGCCACTCAACTCCCCATGGGTGAAACAGCTCCGCGAGCCACGAAGTCAAAAAGGAAAAAGGAGAGGAATAGGCTCCGCCTTATCAAGAAAGCCCCGCAACAAATCTCCAAACCCGGAGACATTCCACCCCGTTTGTGCTACCATTGTGGACAACCCGGGCATTTCAGGCGTGATTGCCCAAATCTCCCGCATCAGGATCAGAACCCCGGAGCAGCTAAGTGTGCTCCCGGCAAGAACCCAATTTTTCAAGAAAAGCCAGACCGGCTTAACGCTATGGGTAACACCTCTATCCCAGAACCACTTCCCCATTTCCTCTTGTAGTTTCGAATCTCGGGACGAGATTCTGTTTAAGGGGGGTAAGACTGTGACGCCCCAGGTTTTTAATTACCGTCATTAACGCTAATGACCGGATCAGCCGAGTCAAACCGGTCAAACATCGGTCAAACCTAGGTCAACCTGGGTCATCACCCCGAAAACCTCGCCAATGAACCCTAATGAACCCCTTGATCAAGTCTACAAACACCCGTAGTGGACCCTTGGTCAAAGACACGGTCAAAACCGGCTTAACCGTTGACGTCAGCGAATGTCGTCCGGAACTTCTGCCGCATTCTACAAAATTCACCTAAACACTTCAAAATCTACCTTTATGAAAGTTGTCCATCTTGTTGAGGGACACAACTTTCATGTTCACTACTTGGTCAGGTTCTATTCAAGTTTTTGGAGAAAACTTCGCTTGAACAGGGCCAGTCCGAATAATTTCAGGCGCTCCCGCTCGCCACGCCGCACCGCGCGCGCGCCCGGCGCGCGCCGCCTCGCCGCCGGCGCCGCCCGCCACCGCCGCGCGCCCACGCCTTGCGCCTCGATGGCTGCGCGCACACGCCGCCCGAGGGTCCGCTCCCCATGGTCGCCCCTTCCCCACGTCGCACGGATGCCAAGGTCGCTTAGAACGTCGCGCCGCCGTACGGTCGTCCGCTTGCCCCGTGGTCCGTCCGCCGTCTCCTGGTACTTGTGTCCCTGAGGCGCCTCCCTTCGGTCGGCTATAAAGGGTGTGAATGCCCTCACCGGCGCGAGCGCCGTGCCCACCGTCCCCGCCAACGCGGGCGCCGCCACCTCCCCCGGCCTCCCCACCGCGACCAACCGTCCCCAACCGCCCTCTAGCATCCCCGAGAGCCGCCGCCACCGCCGGTTGCCGCACATTGGCCGCAGCCCTCGCCGCAGACATCCACCACCGCGGCCACCTCCTCGGCCCGCCGGCGTGCCCGCCCTCCCGGCCGCTCCTAGCACCAACCGAGCCCCCAAACCAACCACTAGCGACCCTTAGGCCATTTCCCCGCCGTCCCCGACCGGACCTGCGCCAGCCCTCGCCGGAATTTCCCGCCGGACCGCCGCCGGCCGCCCCTAGGGACTACATTGCAAAGCTGACTTTCTTTCCAGGGTCCTCCCTGCAAAAGCGCAACTGAAATAGTAAAAGTGAGTTTGCTGATTCTTGTAAAATCCATATAAAATCGTAGAAAAATCAGAAAAATGCCTGTTAGTTTTGTTATTCCACAACTGAATTTTGTTGGATTCGTGGTGAAATATCCCACAACTTTTGTTATTCTGGCCTGGGCTAATTCCTGTTAGTTTTTGCATGAAAAATACAAATGTGAAAAACTTAGATCTGCAATATATCAAAATATATAAATCCTCTATAGCTAATTTTTGGATATGTTGTGTGTTATGTCATGACTAGCTCATATGCCAAAAATTGCACAAATTAATGATGTAAATATTTTTATAAAAATGTTTTTCCATATCTGCCAGATCTGCATAAATGATTTTTCTTGCTAAATATATTTATGTTCTTGATCTCAACTTGTGCACACTGTCTTGTAATGTCAAAATGCACATCTTGTGAATTAATCATGAGGTTTGGATTAACAGAAATAATTATTCTCGATTTATGCATGTTTTCCTTTGTAAATTAAGAAACCAAAATAAGTAAAGTTCCTAGATGTATATGCTGGTTCTTTAGGCTTGTTTAGGACCAGAGAGCATGCACAAGAAAGTTTGGATCATTTTGAGACTTATTTATTTTTGTATGCATTTAATTTGAATCACTAGCTAGCCTTTGTTATTTTCTATAATATTTAATTTCCTAGCATCCAACACTTACATGTGGGTCCAATGGACCAGGATAGGTGCTAATATGGTTAAGAAACATTTCCTTAATTTTTGGTAATTTAATTGCTTAATAAAAAGCTTAAAAGCCCTTTTAATATTAAAGAGAAATTAAATAAAGAAAGGCCCCTATTTAATTCTTTTTCCTTTTTGAAAGTATTATCTAATTTAATTAAAAGATAATTAATTCTCATTGCTGATAAGGAATTAATTCATGGATAAAAATATTATTTATATCTTTGCTTGTGAAAGGAAAAGGATTAAAGCTTTCACATGAAATGACAAGTACAAAGAAACCTTTATTCAATTGTGCAATAAAAGAATAACCCATGTACAACCAATAACCTTCCTAAAAGAGAAACACTATCTAGATGCTTGTTATAGGTGTTTAGTGGTTAATACACCCTTCCATTGAATTTTATTGATTAATCCCATGAATAAAAGATATGTAGGTCATTAAAGGCTTAATAAAGGGGAGAAATCACCAAACCACCCTTGCTAACTTGTGTGTGGTTGTAAATCGATTTAAAAAGCTAAATGCACCTACCCACTACTGTTTGTGAATTTAAATTAAATTATTTACTTATATATGTACACAGTCACCATCAAAAAGAATATCTAATAAAGGATCGCAAATGGTTTCTTTTTGGAAGAGTATGCTAAATGTATTTCTTATCTAGGTGAATGTGCCCAACAAAGACACCCCTGATTGTCATTTATGGTTCGTGGTTAATTAAATTAAAAATCATCACATAAACCCTGCATTGCATCTTCGTGTAGATCCTACCGACGGTAGACGGACGTTCGTGCCGGAAGAAAGGAACGAAGGTGCCGACAAAGAACTGCCGTGCGTGAACGTAGCTCAAGACCTGAACCCAAGTCCAGAAGGGCCCAAGGCCAACCTTGCCATCGAAGGCAAGCCCCGGATCATTATCCGAGACTGCTTAATCAACTGGCCATGATATCCCATAATGATGGAACCCGAGGAATACTGTTGTATGAATTAATTGCTTGTCCAATTCTTGATTGAATTAGATGGCACATTTAGAAATGGTAATCAACTAGAACTTGTGCTAAAAGATTGAAAGTAAGGATCTACTCCAAGCAGCTGTTCAGCAAAAGGAACTCCACCGGCCAAAAGCCTTTCATGTCTAGAGTTGGTGATGTAGTTATCACCCGACGGTTAAGTCTTGCTGAGTATCAGTATACTCAGCCTTGCTTTAAAAATTGTTGTTGCAGGTGTGATTGATCGGAAGGGTGACGACAAGTAATGACATCACGGACGGCCTCCTGTGATGTTTACCGTTGCGCTAGTTTACAATATTTCCGCTGTATTTTCGAACTCTGAACCTTTACTCCATGTCATGAACAAGGGTTTGTAATAAAATGTTTAATTCATGTTATACTCTGGACTCGCCTTCGCGTGAGTTTTAATGCATGTGTCGATCCTCTGTTCAATGTCTAAGTGATTTATCGGGCGTTAACCCGGAAACTAACGACAGGATGATACTTTACTATTACTTAATGACCAAAGTGGATCGGTCTTAGGCGATAGTACGGTATTTTCCTAGGCGGGTTGTCACAATGATACCCGGTTCTGTCAAGATTTACACAAGATTAACAAGCTTGAACCCGCAACACGTGACAACTTAGATTGATTCGGTTTCGGCTATTGGAGAACACGTGATCCACGTGCCGTATTGAGCCAAAGATATGAACATGTTGCATAAGGATCACCAAACAAGATAAAGCCGATTCAAACCAATCTAAATTGGGTAAAAGTGTGTTACATGAATTTAAACATAAAGTAAAATCTCAAAGCAACACGTGGTAACTTAATAAATCAATTGGATCTTGCCAAATCCAATAGAGCCGATAACTAGCTCCAAGCTAGATCTTAGCCCACCGCATGGCTCATGATCTAACAGGAAACCCTATTGAACTAAACTTGAATCCACCGCATGATACCAAGCATGGTAACAAGACTACTTGCATCACGATCTAAATCCACCGCATGATACTAGACATGATACAAGGTTGCCGGTACTTACGGAGGTCGACGGATCGATGAACCCTCTCGAAGAACTCGACGACACGACTAGAGGACTCGAAAGTTTGGCGTAAAGCCGGTTTGTTATGAGAATGTTTTGATTACCATTACATACATCCAGGGTTCATATTTATACCCTGTCGTGGCATGACTCCTGGTGGACTACGAGCACAATATTTGATACCTAATTTAATGCCCAAGTGCGAATGCCTATCCATCCATTCGTCCCTTCCTTCCATTTGGGCCATGTCACCACGCGATCCCGTGAATCCAGCGCAAACAGTCCTCTTGCCGAACGAAAACAAACTGCTGACCGCAGACATTTCTGCCGAATCTTCTGAAGAAATCTTTCCCAGCCGAACATAATTTGTTACCAAGTTTGGTCCACAAATCAGCCTCCTTCCTGTACCAATTTTTGGTGTTAACAGATATTATGCTAGGTGTAGAGGCATTTGGCAAAGTTTGGTGTTGATCGGAGGAGGTTGATTGGTCCGGCCGAACCTGCTAGGTTGGGCCGCACCTACCCCCGACACGTCTCGTATCACAATCTTTCGCGAGGCATAACTTCTGCATCCGGACTCCGAATTGGGTGAACCAAAACTCCATTTCGATCATCTCAACGAGAACATCGCAATGGTTCTATCAAACTAAGCATTTGAGGTTGTTTGTCAATATGCTTTATTTGTGTTATAATGTCTCATTATGACCTGCATCCAGATATTCACAAAAGCTCGTGGAATCCGTTAGTTTATAACCCTACTACTATGATGCAAGCTTTGATGGAGTGAAATTTTCTCAAAGTTAGGGGTTCAAAATAGGGACTTAACGACCATCAACACACCCCCACACTTGGCCCTTTGCTCGTCCTTGAGTAAAGGTTAAGGACCATGGTGAAAACAAAAATTCATATGGTATGAAGCAAGCATAAGAAATATTCAAAACCATACCTTGCACTTGTGAACTTTGAAGTGTCTATCATGCCATCTTGGGTAGTTGAGGAATGGAACGATGTTGAGTCAAATCACTTCTACTCCTCATGCCGAGTAGCTTGGTTTTTTTTCAATATGTTTTTAAAATGAACCTTGCTTGGCTCCTCATTTGATTCTCTCAAATCGCTCAATGTGTATAGCCCTCACCAAGGCATGTGACTTGTCTTTCCTTATCCTACTTCTAATGATGGATTAGGGTAGGGTATAAAGATGAGGCATACTTGCATCACATGTATTGCAAAGTCAAAAACCGGATCCAAGGAGAAAATCAAAGCATATAATCTGATCAAGATGTGCATGTGTAGGGATATGATGGATATGTTAAGGTGGGTACTAGGCCCAGAATGGGTGCTAGATATCACCATATCTATAATGAACGTTTTGATGGTAAGGTGTACACTAGGCCCGGATTGGGTGCTAGTTATTACCATCTGATTTGTTGTAACTCCATTTTGCATGATCCCCTCTCTCTCTCTCTTGACTCTTTTGTGGACATGGCTATTTTTTTCCATTTTTTCCTTGGACCTTCATGTGTCCAACTTTTTTTTTCTTTTCTCACTTGGACCTTCATGTGTCCATATTTTTTTTATAGCCAAGTCTCTGTTGTAATATTAACTTGGAGAGACAGAGAGAGAGAGATCAACACATAGTGTGGAGCTTTATTTTGTGGAATAGATAGATGGTACAATGCTAGCTCTCAACTGTGCATAGCAAGGAGGATGTTGGTGTGTACGTGCATCTTGATCACGAAAGCATGAAAAGAATTATCACAAGGGTCACAACAATTTGACAAATCTCAACGCAACGACAAGTAGCATATGTGTATGAGGTTTTCAAGATGTCTTATCATATGGCTCTAGTAGGACTTGGTATTAGGGGTGGGCAGAAAACCCGAGACCCGCACACCGAACCCGAAAAACCCGACCCTGAACCCGAAAAACCTAGACCCCAGAAACCCAAAGGGTATATCGGGTGCTATGTTTGCAAACCCGAAATTATTACACGTAAATCGGGTTTAGCACCCCGGTACCCGAGAAACCCGAATTTCCTGACAGCCTAACACAAAACAGGCTTTTAGCCCAGCTACGAGCGCCCAGCCCACAAAACTCCATTACCCCCACGACCCCCACCGAACCCTATCTTCAAGAGCCGCAGTTGGCGACGGCGGCCGGCAGCGCATCTCGCACATCGCACCAACCCCCACCACCATCCTCCTTGCCGACCGTAGGTGAGTAGATCCACAGCCGGCCGCAGCCTCCTATCTGTATCTCAGCTTTTTGCTCCACTGCCGCACTGCCTGTCGTGACTTCCCGTGGTTGCCGGCGCCGCTGCCCATCTCCAGTCCTTCTCTGCTGCTTGTGTGGTCGTGCTGAGCCAACGAGCTGCATGCCTGAAACAACCACAACTCTATCTTCTCTCTCTAGAAGAAACGAGAAGTTCTGTGACAGTTCGCAAGGGGCAACATGCTTCTGCAAGCGGTGTTCAAGTCTGTGATCTGTTTTTTATATGTAAAAAAATTCTGATTTGTGAACCACTGTTGGATTGTTTGCTGCGCAAAATTGGTGCATTTCTTCTCTTGTAGTTGAAACTTCTATTTTTCTGCATTTGTTCGACCTCTGATCTGGATGCGTTCTACTGTCGTAGGCACTCGTTCGGGTATATTGGGGTTACCCAAACCCGAATTATCGGGTAGCCGAAATGTCGGGTTTCACTTCGTTCAGGCAAATCTCGGGTTTCATTTCTCAAAACCCGAATTTCCAAAAACCCGAATAACCCGACCCGAAATTTTCGGGTTACCCGATTGCCCAGCCCTAATTGGTATATCAAAGAGGAGCTTCACAAACGGTTTTCAAAATTTTCAATTAAATTCCCCAAGAACTCAAACATTTGGAGTGAAGATTATTTCACCAGACCATATCTCAAACGTCAACAACTTAGATGAGCATGAGTTCTCTAAAGATATGTTGTTCACAAGCATCAAGATAATAAGTATGGAATAAAACTTATGCAAGCCAACAATATGAAACATGTCATTGGGTGCATGAGGATTTAATTGAGTTTGATTTATATGATCAGATTTAAAGCTCATTTAAACTCACTACTAGGAATCGACCCTTAGAGCACCAAATTTTCTAGCAACACCACGTATTTGGTTGCAATAGTTGGTTTTATAGCAACCAACGTATTAATGCGTTGTGATATCTGGGTGTTATGGCAACTCGAAGGACCGATACGGCGAACCGCAGAGAGGGGGGGGGAGTGAATGGGAGCCGATAAAAATTCTTCTCGAAGGAGATCGAAACTCCAACAAGATGAACACGGCTTCCAACACACGTCTCCGACTCACTACCAAGGTTGGTCAAGCCCACGTAGCCACCGGAGTGCCACCGGACCTAGGAACCAACACACCACCTTCCGACCCGAGAAACGCAGCGGAAAAACCAAGCCTCGAGTCTACGGACCCACACCGGTCGGACCGGTGAGCACCACCGGTCGACCGGTCCCCGCCGGTGAAACCGAGCAACTTTCACTAAGTGGCTCTACACCGGTCGGACCGGTGAGACACACCGGTCGGACCGGTGGCGGCCCGAAAGCCCTCAAGGCACCAAACAAAGCCAACCGACCACCAAACGGACCCAAACTCGAAACAAGAAAGCAACACGGGACAACAACGAACACACCAAGACGTTCACCCAAGCAAAAACCCACAAGGGCTTGCACCGGTCGACCGGTCAAGAGCACCGGTCGTACCGGTGTAGCTCGGGCGCTCGGGATGAACAGCACCCGCGGTCAACTCCCCCAAATCCAAATCTCGATCTCCCGAATCGCTCCACGGACTTGAACAAGACTTTGGGGATATCAAGAACACCTCATGAGGAGTTCATAGCCAAGTTTAATCCCACAAAAACTCGTCCAAAAAGGAGGAATCGAAGAAATCCCGCCGAGAGCACCTCCAACCCAAGAACTCAAGAAACCCCCAAAAACGAGCACCTTTACTCACGGATTTGGGAGGGGAATCACAGCCCAAAGAACCACGAAGGGTTCCCACAAATTTCCCCCATCAAATCCCCAAGAGAAAGGCCCCGAAAACAACCCAAAGAAATCACCGAGAGAGGGCTCCGAAAATCACCACCAAGAACAACCGGAAAACACATCCAAACCTTGAGGAACCACGCCGAATCATCTATACATGAAACAAAGGTTCGTACAAGGTCTAGCAAGCCGCCCGATCATCCATCCCTCTCTACAAGATCTCTCCGTGAAGCTCTCTTGCTAGTCCTAAGGAAAACCTAGAGAAAATAGGTGGAAAATAGGAAAACTAATGAGCTAGGGTTCCAAGAGTTGGCTGCCAACCTCTCACCACTTGGGTTATATAGGCGGCAACCGAATGTCTAAAAAGCCCCTCTCTACTAACTAGGGATACAAGCCCCTCAAGGGCGGATTTGGAATTCTTGATGCCTTCACCATCGGACGGATGCCCGCGACCGCACCTCGCGTAGCCTCGACGCAAGCCATGCGATCCCGACGCGTGTCCTCCGCTTCGAAGATTCCGGATCGCGTCGTCGCACACCGGTCGGACCGGTGTTCCTCACCGGCCGGACCGGTCCCCACCGGTCAGACCGGCCAGACCCACCGGTCAGACCGGTGCGGTGTCCGCTGCACCTCCATCTTCGGTTCTCCGGTCTTGGCTTTGTGGATCAACCAAGGAACCCAGTGGTTTTCTGGTGAACCACCGGAAACCCCGCGAACTCGGTGTAGCCTCCGCCAATCTCCACTCATGACTTGGCTCCCACGTAGTCCCGGCTCGACCTTGGTTTTGAGGCTCAACCAAGAAACCGTCCATGACTTCATCTTGTCGTTCATGCCACCATGCGGCCCGCACTTGACCCCGCCGGCCACCGGGTCCCTCGAACGAAGCCTACTTGTCTTCTCCACACCCGGAGGCCTCACCGGCGACGACCTTTCGCGCTTGTTCTTCACCCGCACCAACACGAGTCAAGCCGCAACCCGCACCCGCAATACTTAGCCAAGAATCGCTCCACACAACGTTGTCAATCACTCATCACACAAGGAAGCGACCATCCCCCCGGTCCTCGAACCACACATGGTCCTCAATCTCCCCCTTGATGAGTGCATTGACAACACCCACACAAAAGTAACAAGAGGGAAAAGAAAAAGAAAAGAAACGAACAAAAAGAAACTCCAACAAGCGATCGAAAGCCAAACAAAGTCAAAGAGCAAGATCACTTGAAGAAAACAAGTCTCGGACCCCTTAGGCAAGGGCAACGGCTCGACACATCCGAGACAAAGCAAAGCTCAAGCAAAGAGCACAAACCACCGAAACAAAACTCGAAAACTCTCAAAGAGCTCCCCCTGCACACATGCAAACTCCCACTGAACCAATGCAACTCCCCCTGGACGAATGCATGCACGAAACCACATGAAACAGGCAACCGCAAAGACTTTCGGCCCACACCGGTCGGACCGGTCATCACCACCGGTCAGACCGGTGCCTAACATATGTACAGGGACCAGCACTCACACCGGTCAGACCGGTGCTCTTCACCGGTCGGACCGGTGTAAAACGAGAGCCCGTAAATGGCTCGAAACCACTCGAAAACCTTCTAAATGCATCCACTAAGCCATTTCAAGCTCAAACTTCTCCCCCTTGTTGGCAATGCATGAATCAAGCCAAAAATGCAAAACTTTCAACCTAGAGCTTCTCAAATATACAAAATTCAACAAAGAATGCTACACATGTCCAAATGAGCAAGTTAGATACTCTACGGCTTCGTATCGATCTCAACTACATGATCACCAAGTTTCACAACCATTGGACGAAGCTAAGATGGATTTTGGCAATTTTGCGAAAAACTTGCCTCTCATGAGCAAAGTCCTAAACATGATCAAAGCATATCAAAATGGCAAAGCCACACAAACTTCATGCTAGGACAGCCATTCTAATCATAAGACCATCACAAACACCCACAAGCACCTCATGTCATGTCAAAGCCACCGAGCCATGTGCCTACTTCTATGTATGAGACTTCTCATTGGTAGGCATCATGCAACGGTTTAGCACCCAAAGCAATTTAAATTCAGCACATATGACATGGGAGCACATTTCCAAGCATTTTTCATTTCATTTTCAGATTTGTAAATGGTACATGAAATGTCTTTGCGACAAAAAGGAACTTATGCTCCTCCACAAGATAAATCTAGAGGGCTAAACATTCATGATGGCAAATGAGCCTTTGGCTCCATATGATCAATAAACTAGCTATCCAACCACAAATTAAGCATAGCAAGGCCACAAAAACATGTCAAGAGCATGTAAAGGCATTTACACATGAGAGAGCATACATGTGACATTTTTCAAAAGCATAGCTATCAACCATGGATTATTCATCAAGATCATCAAGAGCTAAGCCAAACTAACCGAAGCATACCAAACAAGCTCACAAAGACATATATCTCATTCCATGGTGAACAATGTATATGAGAGAAGCTTTTCCTAAACAATGCATATGATACAAAATGCATGCAATCTAAGATACAAGGATGCCTATACATCATGTTACATATGCCATGCCAAATGCAAGAAATGCACAAAGGAAAGCTATACATATGCTACAAACCGGCTCCTCGAGGGGAGGCAAAACGGGCTCGACACCACCGGCAAAAGAAAGCTCCCACACACCCAACTCGGAAATCAAACACACACCAAGTTCCCCCCGCAAACGAGTGAAAGTTGCTTGATCTAGGGGTTTGGTGAAAATATCGGCTAGTTGGTCATGTGTGGGTACATGGATCAAAGCTATCTTCCCTTTCTCTACGTTGTCTCTCAGAAAATGATACCTCACTTCTATGTGTTTAGTTTTGGAATGGAGCACTGGGTTCTTTGCAACGCTTATGGCACTAGTGCTATCACACTGAAGTGGGACATGGGTATACTCCTCACCAAAGTCACTCATGGTGTAGGTGATCCAAAGGAGCTGAGAGCAACAACTAGCAGCGGCAACATACTCGGCTTCGGTCGTGGATTGAGCAACACTCGACTGCTTACGAGAAGACCAAGACACCAAAGAAGAGCCCAAAAACTGGCAAGTCCCATAAGTGGACTTCCTATCCAACCGACACCCGGCAAAATCCGCGTCTGAAAAACCATGAAGCGCCAACGAAGAGGACGCGGAGTACCAAAGGCCGAAGTCGGGAGTGTGACGCAAGTACCGAAAATTCTCTTCACCGCTTGCCGATGCGAAGTCCTCGGAGACGCTTGAAAACGAGCGCACAGACACACTGAGAACTGTATGTCCGGCCTCGTCGCCGTCAAGTAGAGGAGTGACCCGATCATGCTCCGGTACTCCTTCCGGTCCACGTGTTCACCTTCCTCATCCGCATCAAGAGCCGTAGTCGTACTCATCGGCGTCGTCATAGCCTTGGAGTCCTCCATCTTGAACTTCCTCACAATGTCCTTGGTGTACTTAGCCCGGTGCACAAATGTTCCTTCCTTTGATTGCTTGATTTGTAGCCCGAGGAAGAACCGCAACTCACCCATCATGCTCATCTCGAACTCCCCGCTCATATCATCCGCAAACCTCGCAACAAGAGAGTTAGACGAGCCACCAAAGACAATATCATCCACGTACACTCGCACAATCGGGATATCTCCCCCCCGCCCTCGCAAAAACAAGGTCCGATCGACCTTCCCCATCTCAAAACCTCTCTCAAACAAGAACCCCCTCAACCTCGCCATACCAAGCTCTAGGCGCCCTGCTTCAACCCATACGGCGCCTTCCTCAACTTGTACACCCGGTGGGGGTACTTCTCACTCTCAAACCCCGAGGTCGTCTCACATACACTTCTTCCTCCAACACTCCATTCGGAAAAGCACTCTTCACATCCATTTGGTGCAACTTGAACCCTTTAGCCACGTAAAAGGCTAGAAGGATCCTAATCGCCTCCAAACGGGCTACGGGAGCAAAGGTCTCCTCGTAGTCGATCCCCTCCTTCCGATCGAACCCCCGGGCAACAAGTCTCGACTTGTTCCTCACAACCTCACCCTTCTCTCCCTCTTTGTTTTTCCACACCCACTTGGTACCAATCGGCTTACACCCTGGGGGAGGGTCAACCAACTCCCACACCTGATTCCTCTCAAAGTTCTCCAACTCCTCATGCATCGAGTTAACCCAATTGTGATCAGATAGTGCGTGTCCAATGTCTTTGGGCTCGAAAGAAGCAACAAATGCAGCATGAGCGAAATGAGAGTTGTTCCGAACCCTCGACCGTGTAGTGCGTTCATTCATGTCGCCGATGATCCTCGAAGCTGGGTGATCCACTTGAACTCGCCGGGGAGGTTCTCGCCTCGAAGCTACCTCCCCCTCAACATCAGCTTCTCCTCGTTCTTGATTTGTCGTCGTAGGTGTAGCAGAGGGTCCATCCATCATCGTAGTCGAAGTAGTGGGTACATGTTCAGCCGGGGGCACCACACCGCCATCTTCATCATCACCATGTTCATGCTCCTCCTCCTGAAAGATCTCCTCGCCAAGCTCATCATCACCTGCACACTCAAAGACAAGCTGACTACGTGGCTCTGTCTCGTCGAAGGTTACCTCGCAAGTCTCCACGATTTGGTTAGTTTCAAGATTGAGCACACGATATGCTCTAGAATGAGATGCATAACCAAAGAAAATGCCATCGACAGACCTAGCCTCAAACTTATCCAACTTCCTCGCCCTTCTTCGAATGAAACACTTGCAACCAAAGACATGGAAGTGACTCACCTTGGGTGTGCGGCCATGCATCAACTCATAGCATGTCTTCTTCTTGTGCACTCGAGGTATATCTCGTTTGACACATAGCACGCGGTATTCACCGCCTCGGCCCAATACCTCCTCGGAGTCCTATGCTCATCAAGCATCGTCCGAGCCATCTCGCACAAGGTCCCGTTCTTCCTTTCCACAACACCATTCGGGGAGGCGTATACGGACTCGAAAAGCGGGTGCTCAAGACCCAAGTCATGACAAAAGGTTTCAAAACGAGAGTTCCCGAATTCCGAGCCATTATCACCGCGGATAGCTCGTATGGCATCTCCGTGCCTCTCGTTCCTCAACCTCAAGACTAGATCTCGAACAAAACCAAACGTCTCCCCCTTTTCCTCGAGAAAGAACACCCACGCATACCGAGAATAGTCGTCCACCACAACAAGGACATACCACTTCCCACCCGCGATCGCACACGAGCCGGGCCAACAAGGTCCATATGGAGCGGCTCGCATGGACGCTCGCTCATCACATCGGTGAGAGGCGGGTGAGAAGAGTCTACCATCTTAGCATGCCGACACGGAGCACACACCAACTCTTTCTCAAACCTCAACCGTGGCAATCCTCGGACCAAATTGAGTTTACTCAAGCGAGACAAAAGGTTGAAGCTCAAGTGACCCAACTTCCTATGCCACTTCCACAACTCACTCGAAGATCCAGCCAAGAAACAACGCTTAACACCAGAGGACTGAGAAAAATCAGCTCGAAACACTTGACCCTCGGGAACGACCATACAGACAAGGTCCCCTCGAGAGTCCACAATCCGAGAACCACCCGGCCGAAACAACACCTCAAAGCCCTCATCCAACAACCGGGACACGAAAGCAAATTGTACCCCGGCGATTGAACAAGAGCAACACGCCTCGCAGTGATCTTGTCACTCACTTTTATCTCACCTTCCGAAAGCACACGCCCACGCCCATTGTCCCCAAAGGTGATGTACCTCTTCGTCACCACCGGGACGAGACTTGAGAACCACCCCCGTCTCCCCGGTCATATGCCCGGAGCAACCGGAGTCAATCAACCAAATGTTCTTCAAGTCTCCCACCCGAAAATCAAAAATAGGCACGTGAGCGAACAAACGACTCAACGACCGGGGTTAGTACCAAAAGAGGAAAACCGAGGCCGAGCCATTTGCTCGAAAGTGGGGTTAGCACCAACCAAAGCATCTCTCCTACCGTAACTACCTCCACGAACACCACCACGGTAACCACCCTGAGGGAACCACCCCTCTCTGCCTGGAGGAGGACCAAATCCACGCAAGAAAGCCCGTGGAACGTCCTTCCTCTCCAACTCAACACCACGACTCCTCCAATCCCCGTATTGAGCACGAGGAGGAGAACGCCTAGCAAACTGACCACCTGCACCCTTTCCAGCCCAACCACCAGAACCACGACCACCAGAAACAACCCTCGCACCTGTACGAGCACGAAACCCGAACATCTGTCTGCCCAGGCCTGCACCGGTCTGACCGGTGCTCCACACCGGTCTGACCGGTGTGGTCTGGGCAGCAGCACCACCGCAGCCTTCTTCTCTCCCCAAGCCCGAACTCGTCCTCACAATCGCCTTGCCCCCGGGTATCCGCATACGAGGCTCAAGTACACCATCGGAAGGGTAGTACTTGTCCTTTTTAGCCCACTCCTTCTCCATTCTCTCCTCTCGCTTCCTCTTGAAGCAAAACTCCTCCTTATGGCCATCTCTCCCACAATAGCCACAATGGAACCTCACAAGCTTAGGCTTTGGCTTGGGATGTGGCTGCTCACTTGGTTTCTCTCCACTCAAACCCTCCACCGGTTTCTCACCACTTGCCTTCTCACTCTCCTTCCCAAAGAACACTTTCCCCCGAAGTGCTCACAAACTTGATAGGCTTTTGTAGGTCATTTGTGGGTGTAGGAAACACGGGTGGAGCTGGGGTTGTGTCTAGTCGGTTCCTTAGATGGTTAGGTTTTGGTGGGAAATCATTCTTGTGGTGGGTTTTTGGTGGTTCCGGAATATTCTCTCCACTTCCCTCACCAACCTTGTTTGCCCCAAGCCCTTCACCATCTTGCCTCTTAAAAGCCTCGATCATCATCCTCAACTGAGGCTCATGACCGGACAACCAACCCATCAACTTCCTCAAATCATCATTCTCATCCTGCAGACGATCAACATAATGTGCAAGCTCCAAATTTTTCAATGCATGCATTTCACAGGTAGAGCAAGATGTAGGCATGGGTTCCTTCAATTTAGCCTCGAGCGAACTAGTGTAAGCATGCATCTCATCAATCTTAGCATGCAAAACGGGGCAAGAAGTGCAAGCACCTAGCAAAGCAGTCTAGACTTAAGCTCACCCACTTCAACCCTAAGCACATCTAGTTCCTCACACTTGGAGGCATGCTTCTCCTTAAACAAAGCAAGATCAGCAAGGAATATGGAGCAATCGAGACAATCATTCTCATCGAAACAACGGGGCTAGCCTTAAGCGAATCAATCTCAAGCTTGCTATCAAGCACCCGTGTCTCTAGCTCACCCACTCTAGTCCTAGCATCCTCGAGTGAAGCCCTAAGCTCTTTCCTCATTTTCTTGGCCTCTCTAAGCATGTCATCACGGTTATCAAGCAAAGAGCCAAGCCTCTCATTCTCCTGGCGCAAGAAGGGAAGTTCATCACGCACCTCGTCGTCGGACTCGCAGTCCGAGTCGCTCCGTGTGCTCTTCTTGCTGCCGGAGCTCGGCGCCATGGTGCGAAGCCATCTCTCGCGAAGCGGCTCGGCCCCGCTCGGGTTCTTGGACGACTTCTTGCTCTTGCGGCGATCTCCCTCGTCGTCGGCCGCCGCTCGAGCTCGAGGTGAAGTACGCGGAACCGGAGTCGACGTCGCTCGCTCCAACCATCGCTCGGGCCTTGCCTCGGCCCTCCTTCTTCCTCGATCGTCGCTCGTCTTTGTACTTGTTCTTTTGCTTGCTCTTGTGGTCGCGCCTCGAACGGTACTTGTCATCGTTCTTCCTCGGCTTGTGCTTGTAGCGTCCTTGTTCTCGGTCTTCTCCGGGCGGTCGGCGACGAAGTGTCCCGGCTTGCCGCACCGGAAGCAAGTCCTCGTGTTCCTCCTCATGTTCACGCGGTTCTCGTGCGGCCTCTCGAATCGCCTCGTCAACGGCGCCGGCTCGTCCTCTCCAAGGTCATCAAACTCCTCATCCGGCATAGACATCAAAGAGGAAAACGAGAACATCCCGGTGGATGGGTTAGAGTTAGTCTTTCCTTTGGAACCACCAACGAGGGCAAGACTATGGGAATCAGTCGGTCCCTCGAGCTTGGCAGTCATGCCCCTATCCACCTCAGCCGACTTGAGCTTCGAGAACAGCTCGTTCACCGTCGAGTATCATACCGCTCCGACTCGACTATGGCCTCGAACTTTCCGCTCCATATCGTACGATCCAAAGAGTGTAAGAGCTTGACCGCTCTATCATGATCATCGTACGGGAGCACGTCCACATTGGCCCTCATGTTGTTCACCACCACCGTGAACCTCGAAACAAGGCATCGATGGACTCACCGGGGAGATGAGTGAAGTTCTCGTACTCTCTCCGTAGGTCGCATACAACCGTGCCCGAACCCGGGTGTTCCCAACATGAGCCTCCTTCAACACCGCCCAAATCCTACAAGCCAAGTGCTCGGTGTGCACCCGATCGAACTCGGCCGACACAAAGCACGAAACAAGTAGTCGACCGCCTTATTGTTGGCGTCGAAGGCCGTCCCTCGATCTCGGAGCGAGGAAATCAACCGGCCGGACATAGCTCTGTGTCCACCGTGACATCCCAAAGGATCCGACCCTTTCCGCGGAGAAAAGCACCCATCCGCTTGCTCCACATCCGGTAGTTCTTGCCATCGAAGTGTGGAGGACCCGAACCCCGTTCTCGGTACGCCATCCTTGGATCTTAGACCGGTTAGAGTCAACAAAGACCCGAACCGGCTCGATACCACTTGAAGGACCGATACGGCGAACCGGAGAGGGGGGGGAGTGAATGGGAGCCGATAAAAATTCTTCTCGAAGGAGATCGAAACTCCAACAAGATGAACACGGCTTCCAACACACGTCTCCGACTCACTACCAAGGTTGGTCAAGCCCACGTAGCCACCGGAGTGCCACCGGACCTAGGAACCAACACACCACCTTCCGACCCGAGAAACGCAACCGGAAAAACCAAGCCTCGAGTCTACGGACCCACACCGGTCGGACCGGTGAGCACCACCGGCCGACCGGTCCCCGCCGGTGAAACCGAGCAACTTTCACTAAGTGGCTCTACACCGGTCGACCGGTGAGACACACCGGTCGAGCCGCCGTGGCGGCCGAAAGCCCTCAAGGCACCAAACGAGCCAACCGACCACCAAACGGACCCAAACTCGAAACAGCGAAGCAACACGGGACAACAACGAACACACCAAGACGTTCACCCAAGCAAAAACCCACAAGGGCTTGCACCGGTCAGACCGGTCAAGAGCACCGGTCAGACCGGTGTAGCTTGGGCAACTCGGGATGAACAGCACCCGCGGGTCAACTCCCCCAAATCCAAATCTCGATCTCCCGAATCGCTCCACGGACTTGAACAAGACTTTGGGGATATCAAGAACACCTCATGAGGAGTTCATAGCCAAGTTTAATCCCACACAAACTCGTCCAAAAAGGAGGAATCGAAGAAATCCCGCCGAGAGCACCTCCAACCCAAGAACTCAAGAAACCCCCAAAAACGAGCACCTTTACTCACGGATTTGGGAGGGGAATCACGGCCCAAAGAACCACGAAGGGTTCCCACAAATTTCCCCCATCAAATCCCCAAGAGAAAGGCCCCGAAAACAACTCAAAGAAATCACCGAGAGAGGGCTCCGAAAATCACCACCAAGAACAACCGGGAAAACACATCCAAACCTTGAGGAACCACGCCGAATCATCTATACATGAAACAAAGGTTCGTACAAGGTCTAGCAAGCCGCCCGATCATCCATCCCTCTCTACAAGATCTCTCCGTGAAGCTCTCTTGCTAGTCCTAAGGAAAACCTAGAGAAAATAGGTGGAAAATAGGAAAACTAATGAGCTAGGGTTCCAAGAGTTGGCTGCCAACCTCTCACCACTTGGGTTATATAGGCGGCAACCGAATGTCTAAAATGCCCCTCTCTACTAACTAGGGATACACGCCCCTCAAGGGCGGATTTGGAATTCTTGATGCCTTCACCATCGGACGGATGCCCGGCGACCGCACCCTGCGTAGCCTCGACGCAAGCCATGCGATCCCGACGCGTGTCCTCCGCTTCGAAGATTCCGGTCGCGTCGTCGCACACCGGTCGACCGGTGTTCCTCACCGGTCGACCGGTCCCCACCGGTCGGCCGGTCGGACCCACCGGTCGGACCGGTGCCGGTGCCGCCGCACCTCCATCTTCGGTTCTCCGGTCTTGGCTTTGTGGATCAACCAAGGAACCCGGTGGTTTTCGGTGAACCACCGGAAACCCCGCGAACTCGGTGTAGCCTCCGCCAATCTCCACTCATGACTTGGCTCCCACGTAGTCCCGGCTCGACCTTGGTTTTGAGGCTCAACCAAGAAACCGTCCATGACTTCATCTTGCTTGTTCATGCCACCATGCGGCCCGCACTTGACCCCCGCCGGCCACCGGGTCCCTCGAACGAAGCCTACTTGTCTTCTCCACACCCGGAGGCCTCACCGGCGACGACCTTTCGCGCTTGTTCTTCACCCGCACCAACACGAGTCAAGCCGCAACCCGCACCCGCAATACTTAGCCAAGAATCGGTCCACACAACGTTGTCAATCACTCATCACACAAGGAAGCGACCATCCCCCGGTCCTCGAACCACACATGGTCCTCACAACCAAAAATGTGGGTTGCGTCTGTTGAAACAATCGTTGCAATAGGTTGGTGTTAATGCCACGGTGAAAATGGTGGTTGCCTTTATGGGTAGCTATTGCCACAACTGATTGTGCATTGCGATAGTATCGATTTAATGTTGCGATAGATATGTGTTTGTTGCCACGATTATTTAATTGGTTGCGATAATGCAAGCCTATGGCCACAATGAAATTTTGTTGTGTACAGTGCAAACTTTGTTGCGATAGCTGATGTGCCTGTTGCATCCAAAAAATCATTCGTTGCGTTTGATGTGTGTTTGTTGCCACGAATATTTAGTTGGTTGCGATTATGTCGGCTTTCAACCACGATGAATTAACGTTGCCTAAAACTTAAACCTGGTTGCGATAGGTCATGTGACTGTTGCATCCAGAAAACAAATCGTTGCATCAATTAGGTTTTATTGCCATGATAAATTTGGTAAATTCATTAGATTTTTTGTTGCGCTAAAAGATTTTATGATGATGTAATTAAACCCACCTGCACGTTTGAAGAAAGAAAAATAAGCAAGCCCAATTGGGTTGTATTGTTGTGGCCGTCCCGCTAACAAAATTAGGAAAAAAATCATGCCTCTAACCCAGCCCACCGGCGCATGAGGAGAGGGAAAAAAGACCTGAGAAGAAAAAAAGGCCGACTCATGCCTGCGTATGCGCCCTGTGTAGGTCGGACCTCGGCCAGCCGGCAACAGCATGGTCGCAGAGGCAACATCATGGTCGCAGAAAAAAAGAAAAAACATGTCAGCAACAGGAATTGAACCTATGACCAACCACTTGGGAGATAGAAACGTTACCATTGTGCTACTTGGTTGTTGATGCCAAATCTTAGTATTTATTTATTTTGAATAACTCCTATAGGTACTGTTGTTTGCCACGCGAGCGCCACCTCAGCCAAGCACCACACATCACTGCCACGCAAGCCGCGCCACCTCACCTGACCATGTCACCAGTTAATAAAAATTTTAAAAATCAAACCACGCAAATGGGGGAGTGTGGTTCGAGCCCAAGACCACAAGGTCTCAAGAGATGGAACGACTACCACTGCACCACTTCACTGTGTGTGATGGTTTGATTGTAGTTCTTTTTATATAAATCGAGGTTTGGGACCACATGGCAGCACTGGGATGGTCAAGTTTCTTCGTCGGGACCACGTGGCGCATGATGAGCTCGTTTTCCCGTCGTTTTTTATCTACAATTAAAATTTGTAACTAGTGTTTCTAGGTCATAGTAACTTCAAATTCAGTGATTCTTTTTTCTATTTTTTTGTAAAATCATGATCTTTCCTGTGACATTGTTTGTTTGCATACTAATTGCTATTCCATTTATCTTTTTTATATAGCTTCTATTCTTCTACCGAAAGAGGATAAATAAAAGATATTTCTGCATAATAAATGGTAACTTAACTTTATATTTTCTAATGTTATGATAAACATAAGGTTGTAGGTAAGTTTGAGATGCATACAACTTTGAAAATGTAAATAGCCACTCAAATCTCAAAGTTTGTGTTGAGTTATTAGAAACTATGTTAGAGAAGTTTCCATTTGTGAGCAGTGTATATTGTCACTTTTTTGAAACCACTTAATTTTTTTATGGCAGGATTGTGTACCAAAAACATGTTCTTATGCAAATTCACATAATTTTTGTAGGTTACTTTACAAGGGTGTCTTAATTAGGTATTTAAAAAAAATAGAAAAATAACTTTTTCACATGACCATTGAAAATCTAAATCTCCTAATACTAATAAGAGAGTAAGGGTAAGATTGCATCCAAACTTGAGGTGTCCATGTGGTAAAAAAAGTACATGGACTAGAATGGAACATGGAAGCTTAAATATGATTATGAATGGAACTAGGAATTAATCTCGATAAGCACGCAAAAATTCAATTAAATGATAGAAAATAACAAATCTATTCAAAAAATCTTGAAACACCTAGAAGGAAACTTAAATGTTGTCTGCTACTTGTGAAAAATGTATTGCAGGTATATAAGGTAATTAATGTTTTCAAGTTACTTCATAAAAGTCACCTAGTCGGCCCGCCATGTCACAGGCCAGACAGGTCACCGGCCACAACGGGCCATGTCACCACCCAGTCTGGTGAAAAGAGAAAAAGATAGGCAGCGCCAAGAATGTGACGGTTAAGCGAATTCATCATGAACCATATTTTAAAAATTATAATGTTATATGAAAAATTGAAAAAACATAATAATACCAAAGCTCGACCTTGCAACCTCTTGCACACAATAAGTTAAATTTTCCATTGACCTATAATTTTGTTTGTTCGTTTCCTCACTATATAGATATTTTATATTATTACACCAAATACCACGTCACCAAGCCAGTCGAGGCCTAGCATGACCGCCCGGACGCACGAGGCCCAGCCAACCGCGTGCCAGGTCACCAGGCCGCAGGCCCAGTCAACCGCGCCGCGCCCCCAGGTGCATTTATGGATGGCTATGCTTTACTTAGTGAACAAATAAGGTTTTGTATATCAAGTGTTTGATATTCCTATTCTAGCGTAATGGTTAAAGTTGTTCGGTCGGAAGTCTCAGGTCTCGGTTTTGAGACACCAGCCGGACAAATTTTTGCCCTTTTTCCCAATGGGCAAAGTGAAAAAAAAAACCGTCTCAACACGGAATTGAACCTGAGACTCCAGTCATAGGGAACACAGAACGTACCACTGCGCTACTAGCTCGGATGCCAAACAAAGAGAACGTTAACCTGTAATATACAAACCTCACCAGAGGTGGAGAAGGCTCGGATGAATGCGATCCAGGAGTTGCAGAGTGTTGAAATTTTTCTTTTTAATCTGTAATAAAAAATTGAAATAGGTATTTCTCGGTCATAGTAACTTCAAATTTGTTGATTTTTTTCTAAATTTTTATAAAAACACGATCTTTCATTTGATACTATTTGTTCTCTATTCATTTCTATTTTATGACTCATTAAATATATGGACTTATTTGTCCCAAATAAGAAGAGAATAAAATAACATATTTTGCATATCAAATAGACAATGTAACTTCATATTCTCTAAATTAATGTTCTAAATAAGGTTATGTATCAGTTTGAAGTTCATATGAGTTCGGCGAAAGATATATGGTTCTTAAATCTCAAACTTTGAGTTGAGTTGTAAAAAACTACATGAGACATGAGTCCATTTGTGAACAATATAACTTCATCGTCATCCAAATCATTTAATTTTTTTGTGACAGCCTTAATAGCCAAATACATTTGTCCATATCAATTTGTAGCATTTTTTACCACATTTAGATATTATGGTAATATTTATATGATGCTTTGGAGAAGTAATTTTAAATTTTCTATAGAACGTAACTGGTTTTGCAACCCATATCCTAGAAATAGACTGAAATGGATCATAGAAATCTAATTATAATTTTTATTCATTTTTTAAAACTTATTAGACAGACAAATAATTTAAATTGACATGAAAACATAAAAGTTCACCGAAATAATACAAAAATATGGGCTTGGTGTATATTGCTGAATGACACGAATTGTGAAATAGGCTGTGTTGGGCTGGAATCTTGTGGGCCATGTAGATCTAGATCATTATATTAAATTTGGCCACATCATCATCTGCGTAGGCTGCCACAGCAGCGCCACATGGCTGCAACGTTAGCGCCATGTGGCTACCACATCAGCATCACGTGGCTGCCACGTCAGCACCACTTTTTAAAACACCATTGCCATGTCATCTGCCACATAATCACCACGTCATCTGCCACTTCATCTGCCACGTCATCTCTACAAGTGATGTGGCAAGTTAATCCATGGCGATCACTTCTCGATGTGTTTCGTGCACGGACGAGTCAGCCATGAATCGTCTCGACAACGACTAAATCTGATCCAGGTCGGCAGTCCGTGACCCCGCTCACACCGCCGTGGAAGAGGAGGTCGTCTCCACCGATGGTTGCAGGATTGCCACCGCCGTGTCGCCTGATGCCGAGACGTGCGGCATCGTCGTCGTTGTCGTCAGGGCGGCCGACGACGGGCTCCCCAGCAGCGGCAACTTCATGAACCCGTCCCAGCACGATCTAGATGGGCCTTCGGTACCTCCCCGCGCGCCCTACCCGCGCCACCGCCGAGCTGCGGTGAGAGGAGCTGCTCGTCCTCTTTCACAACTTGCCCATGTACTGCAGGATGTGGTCGAGCGTTTCGTCACTGGAGGAGTGCCGGATGCCGTGATTCACCGCGCCACCATGCCGCCACCGTCGCCGCCGCTACCTCCCGACAACTCTTTCTGGTGGTCCTTCTTCTTGAAGACCTTGAACACCACCCAGACGTCCTCCTGACCGGCGTCCGCCGCCACCGCTGCAGCGACCTGTAGGTCATCGTCGACAAAAATGCGGAAGCAGCACATAGTGACACAGTGTTAACTCTGCAAAACGAATCCCCGCAGCCGCCTACCCAGCAACTGTGCTGCTGCATGCGGATGATCGATTGCATACCGAAGTGTAGTGGTGTGCGAGTCTCTGCAGAGCAGCACGATATGCCAAGTTATTTTGGGTTAACCAGTTACCCACCGCTGAAACCCAAAGTGAACCAAAATTTTTTTGGGTCGGTTCTATAGGGTAATAACACTGTTTTTCAATTGTGGGGATTGGGTAGTTGGGTCAACCCAACAAAACCTGCATCCTTACTCGCAGCCCTCCCCAAACCGTGCCGCCGCCTCCCCACCTCAAACGCGCCGCCGCCTCCCCCAACCATGTCGTCACCTCCCCCAACGCCGCCACCTCCCTTCTGAGCCGCCTCTTCGCACCAACGTCGCCGTGTTCCCCTCCTGTGCCGTCGACTCCCCCACCCCCGTCGCCGCTTCCCATCTGCGGCGGCCGTCCATGCATCGTCGTCCACCAGATCCGGGACGCCGCTTCCCATCGACGTCGCCGACTGGCCCCAACCCACGCTGCCCTTGGCCCTCTTCGATTTTTTATTTCTTTTTCAAGGATGGTGGTGGCTTCCATCTTCTCCTATTTGTCTGGATTGATCTGTGATTTCTGATGAATTATGCTTTCCCTACATGGCTATGCCTACCATGCTGCTCTTTAACAATTTGTATCTAAAAGACACTGATCTGGAAGTATTCATGTTTTACTACTTTGTTTTTTTTTTCCATCAAGGGCCTTGCCCGAATTTCATTACTAAGAAGCAACGAAATTACGAGTTAAAGCGAGTACCAAAAGACCGAACTAATTATTACAACCATAGTGAGTTTCCGGACACCAAGGGTCTAAAAGTTTTGGAAAGCACCGGCGCTAAACATCAAAAGGCGGCGAACGACGAGCGGCCTACCAAGCACCTAGACATCGTAAAACACACTAGAGCGAGACTAAACCGTTGGAGACGCTTGTCAATCTTCTTCTCAACAGCCACCACCGATTAATTCAGCAAAACAGTCCCATCACCGGTAGCTCCTTCATCTTGGACGGGGTGAAAAAAGTAAAGCTGCGTTTTTCATAGCTTCAACACCAATCTCCGGCGCTTTGTTTGTCCCCTTCATTGTGAAGACCCGCCCAATAAGAGATGAACGAAGAAGCCACACAAACTATCTCGGTAGGGGATAGTACGGGTTTTTTGTCAAAATAGACTTTATTCCTAACTTTCCAAATGGCCCGACAAATCGCCGAGAGCCCAAGAAAGTGAATGACTTTATTGTTAGTTATGAATTTGTTCACCCATATCCAAAACTCGTAAGAAGGATGTTGGTCTACAATCGGCGCCCACCACATAGGATACCAAGCTCCATATGTATCTTGCTAACCGACACTCAAAAAAGAGATGATCAATATTTTCATCGAATTACGAAATAGCATCTCCTATCCCCCTGCGAATTTCTCTTGATTAAATTGTCCTTAGTCAAAATAGCATTTTCTTGAATGAGCCACATAAAAATCTTAACTTTCAAAGGAATTCTAGATTTCCACAATTTTTTGTTTGGGGAGTTCACCTCCCAGCTGAAGAGAAACCTATACATAGATTTAACTGTAAAAATTCCTGATTTTTCCAGAGTCCATCTAGCCTTATCTCTTTCATCTGACAGAGCACAGGCACCAAGGATGTCTCTCAACTGTCTCAATTGACCTTGGGCACTTTCATCCAACCACCTACGAAAACCCATCCTCCACCCTCTGTTTGCCATCTCAGCCACACTTTTATTTTGTTCTGTACAAATTTCAAAAAGCTCTGTAAATTTTTCTTTCAATGGAACCACCCCACACCAAGCATCTTCCCAGAAATCAGTATCTTGACCATTACCCACCAACATTGTTCTCCCCAACAAATATAAAGCTTTCACTTTCAACAAATCATTCCAAACGGATGAGTTTCTTGGATTTTTCTCCAGAATCGGGTTATCCCCCTTCTTATCTTGTATTTTTTCCTCACTATCTCCTGCCACAAACCTTCCTCATGTTCTAGTTTCCACCACCATTTGCAGAGAAGACTAATATTCATTTTCCTCAGATCCTTAATACCTAGACCCCCTTTTTGTTTAGGTCTAGTAATTTTATCCCACTTCACCAGATAGTATTTCCTTTTTTCTCCTCCTCCTTGCCAGAAAAATCTTTTCCTGGTCCTATCCATTTTTTTCAGGATAGTTTTAGGCAGCATATGCATGGACATATAATATGTAGGTATACTGCTGAGACACGAATTTATGAGAATGTGTCTTCCTCCAAGAGACAATGCATTTCCTTTCCAACCATCCAATCTTTTCAAGAGTTTCTCATCTACTGGCATCCAGTCAGCTATATGTAACTTACTACTTGTCACCGGTACCCCTAGATACTTAATTGGCCATTCCCCAGTAGCACAGTTCATAATCTCAGCATAAAAGATAGCTTTTTCCCAGTCCTGAGAGATCATAAGAACTTCACTCTTATTGAAGTTTATTTTTAGTCCTGACATTTTTTCATAAATACATAATAGCAATTTCATATTCTGCACAGATTCTGTATCTTCTTCCAAACAAAGTATAGTGTCATCCGCATATTGAAGAACCGCTAAACCATGTTCAATATAGTCTGATACCAAACCTTTCACCAGACCATTCTCTTGAGCCTTATGAATCATTTTGGCTAAACCATCCGCAGCTAGATTAAACAGAAGGGGAGACAGAGGATCCCCTTGTCTTACACCCTTGCCACTTTTAAAGTAGCTCCCTACCCTGCCATTAATCTGAACACTAATAGTACCACTTGTAACTACTTCTCTTATCCAATTGCACCAAGTTTCACTAAAACCTCTTTGACTTAACATATCAAACAAGAATTCCCAGCTGATCTTATCATACGCCTTCTCAAAGTCTAACTTTACAATCACCCCATCTTTCTTTTTCCATTTGACATCATGCAGGATTTCATGAAGGATCATTACCCCGTCCATTATATTTCTGCCTTTTATAAACGCTGTCTGGCATCTGTGTATAATTCTACTCATACATCCTTCAAACCTGAGCATCAAGATCTTAGTTATTATTTTGAAGCTTACATTCAGTAGACAAATCGGTCTATACTGTTGTATCGTAGCCGCTTCTTTATTTTTTGGGATTAAGGTAATAACTCCATAATTGAGTCTTCCTAAATCAAGTTTATGCTCCCAGAAATCCTTAATCATCTCATACAGATCACTTTTGATAATTTCCCATCCACTTTGATAGAATTCCACTGGAATATGATCAGGTCCAGGTGCTGTGTTTGTCTCCATAGAGAAAATAGCAGCTTTCAATTCCTCTACACTAAAAGGTTTGCATAAAGTTTCATTCTCCTCTGCAGTGACTTTATCCCCTTGCCCCCAACAATCTGGGTCTAAATTAAAAATTGGCTTTTCAGAAGGCCCAAAAAGCTTTTTGTAGTACTCAGTTGCATGAATGAGAATATCCTCCTCTTTTTGCAAAGTAACCCCTCCATCATCCAGCTGCAAGATTGTATTTTTCCTCTTTTTACCATTAGCATATCTATGAAAAAAACCTGTATTACTGTCTCCCTGCAGTAACCAGTTCTGATTAGATCTTTTGTGCCAGTACAACTCTTCTTCTTCTAGAATTCGCATCAACTCTGTGTGAATAAAAGTTTTCCTTTCCAGTAGTGAGGTAGGTAGACTTCCTTTTTCCTCCTCTGATTCCAAAAACATCAATTCTTTTTCTAGGGAATTTTTGTATTTTTTTGAATGACCCTTAATGTTTTGACCCCAACCTCTCAGGAATTTCTTCACTCTGTTCAACTTGATCTGCCACTTTTCTACTGCATTTTTGACTACCACCTCTTTTCCCCAAACTTCTTTGACTTTCTTCATATACTCTGGGTGTTTAATCCAACTAGTTTCAAAACAAAAGATTTTTTGTTTATTCTTTTCTCCCAAATCTGTACATAATATCAGAGGATTATGATCAGACAAGGTTCTGGGGTTTTTCCTTAAGTTTGTTAAGGGGAAGTTATTTTCCCATTCGGGATTTATAAGCACCCCGTCCAACCTTTCCCGAGTTGGATCGGAATGATTATTACTCCGGGTAAACAATCCTCCATTTAGAGGAAGGTCCCTAAGTTCATAAATGTTTATGATCCAATTGAACAAGTCGGTGAACTCGTTACCCGTAAAAGATTTATTCTTCTCAAAACTGTATCTTAGGATATTAAAATCCCCACCAATAAGGGTGGGAATTTTATTACTTGCACATATTCCGGCTAATTCGAAAGAAAAATATTTTTCTTATCATCATGAGCGAGGCCCATATATCATCACTAATTTCACATTTTTCCTCAGAGTCTTATCTTGAACTTCAGCTACAATAGCAAACTCCCTTTCCTCTACCCTAATAATATCAAAACTTTCTTTTTTAATCCCACACAGGATCCCTCCTGATCTGCCTATAGAGGGCAGCCAATGCCAGGCATAAATCTTAAAGGGATCAATTAGTCTAAAGAACTTGTCAGAAAATTTTTCCCTCATAGTTTCTTGCAACCCAATGAAATCAGCCTTGAATTCAGAGTAAAGATTTTTAACTTTGGTTGCCATACCTTTTTTTGAAACCCCTCTGCAATTCCATATAAGACCTATCATTTCAAATTTCTGTAATGTGAATGTACCCCCCTTCTGAGATAATATCTAGCGCTAGATCTAGATTTCTCTCCTTCCAAGAGCTCAGCACCAACAGCAGGTTGGGCTGAGGATCCCTTGGGTTTATTCTCTACTATAGGAGATCTACTTTTTTTATTTCTCTTTTTCTTTCTCCTAGCAACTCTTTGGAATCCCTCCAAGTCCGAGGAGTTAGAGGTATACGATTTCCGGTCAATGAACTTCATCTCCTCCAAGGGGAGATCTTCTACAATCACTTTGTCTGGTTCCCTCTCTAAGCTCCGAGCTCTCTCTTTTAAATTATGATTAGCTATCTCCAGATCTTTTAACAAATCAAATTTTTCAAGATTAGAAGTTTTAGTGCTTCCTCCCATTTTACTAAATTTGGAAGCAAGAACTAAACTATCTAGAGCTGCAAAGGAGTTCTTGAGAGTGATTGTATTACCTTCCAGGTTCTTCTTTTTTATCGCTATCTCTGCCTTGTCTGCAATCTTGATTCCTCCCAAGCCTTGTTTCAAGATCCTGTCACTACTTTGTTACAAGGTACTAAGGTCCTTTCAAGGTAGGATGGCACAGTTTATTTTAAAGGCCTAGTCTTGCACAAAAAAAAAGAAATCCTAACTTATTACCAAGTCTGAATAATGTGTGATCTGTTCGAAAGACTTGAGTCATTGGTGACAATTGACAACATCAACCTGATAGGATGTAGAACTATTTGTTGGCCAAGTATGTCTGTTGTAAGCTGCAAATCAAACCAATTAATATACTCAGGATTCAGGATTAGAGTTCAAATTTCCTTCTGCTGCTAATACTTCTTGCACTGTACTAACTAATTAACCTTGTAGGCTGCCTACATATACTTTATCATGACCACCACATGCATATAGTTGAAGTCCCTTGGGTTTAGGTCACAGTTTACTAACTTTGGCTATACTACTGAATTAATATAAAAAAGCCCCCTGGGTTTAAATACTGCCGGCGATCTCATGCCTTTTGACTGTCGTGTCACCAGTTCACGTTTCACAATGCTATAGCTGGAAAGTATAAACATGGGCTATTCAAAAATGGTCGCAATCAGTGCTGAGCTGATCATGATCTGACACCTCCTCACCTGATGGTGCATTGTTTGGCTGCTGGTGAGCACATGGCGTGTGAATGATGCATGAGTTGTGTTGGTCCCGTACATTTAGAGATGCTCTAAACTTGAGTGTAGATTTATTTGGTAAATACTAAGATGATTTTTTAGCTAAGAACAACTGAAAATCTGGTACTTTCCTGCACTTAATTTGGGTGTGTTAGGAACCATGCCCCACAGCTGCATGTCATGGGGAAGTGAGTTGCGGCTCCAATCTCATTTCTTGTGTCTGGATGGTGGGTGAAAATCAGATTCTTTCTGTATCAGGTCTCTTGTGGTTTCTGGCCAGTTTGGCACCCAGAATATGGCCAGGTATCCTTTTAGTTTGAACTCTGAAACTTTGTGCAGATTTGATTTGTAGGTATAAACTAGTGCAGATTTATTTACCACTCCCAGTGTCCTCTCAGTTAGAATGACCTGAAGATGAACCTCTTGTTGCAGATAGCAACATGAATAATTTCCGTGATGAGTTAGCACATCCTTTGTTTCATGACACATGCTACCAGGTTATCCATCATTCTAGATATGAATATCAAGGCTCTGTTTGTTAAGGACTCTTCTTTAAGATGTCATTATTTCGTTAAGTCTGTTGTTTATAAATCCAACTTGAAAATATTGCTCTGATAGTTTGTTGTGGTGTGGAGTTGTAACAGATCATAGCTCATTTTATACATTGATACCTCAGGTTTTGAAGAAGGCATACGGGACATGAAACTAGGTGGTAAGACGAGAATGATAATACCTCCAGAGCTTGGTCCTCCAGTAAGTTATTACTGTCTTTTGATCCCCTCGTTCATTCAGCAACATAGGTTTCTAAAGTCAAGTTTCATTGCCTTCGGATCTCCCTTGCTAAACAAACTATCTATATGGCGAATCGGCAATCATCACTTCAGCAGATTTTTTATGTTCTTACTGCTGGCCATCACCATACTGCAGAATCTGGTTCCACAATGGCTGATGTACGGGCAGATGCATCAGTCTGGTCGTCAGTGAGGACGCCACAACACATTTTAGTCAAAATTAGTGTTGTTCTAAAACTATTCTGGTAGTTCTAGTGTTGTTGCCATGTCATGTGGGTTGGTGGAGAGATCATAAAATACTAGTACTATCGATTGATCTAGCAGTGTTGCCTATATGTAAGGTTCATCATCTGGAAGTGCAGAGTGTACAAGGAAGTTTGCTAGTGCAGAGTGTCTGAAATTTACTAGTGCAGAGTGTCTGAAATGCAATGTCTGAAATCTGCTGGTAGGATGTATCTTTGAATTAAAGGTCAAATAGCCCAGATAGCCCTTGGATCCAAACAACTCAAGAGCTATTTCATTTGAGGGCTATTTTCTTAGGCTAAACTTTAGCCCACAAAATAGCTCTATGCTATTTCTCCAAACACAACCCTTCTAGGTATTGTACCCAAGATAATAAGGTCAGGTGGTTACACACATAATTCTTGTAATTGAACTCATTATTTACCCAACTTTCCTTTTATACATATATATAACAGACATGGTCTCACATATGTGTTTTTGTTCAATGAAAGCATGTTTCCAATTTTAGCTTTTCTTCACCTATGTGATGATGCTATTCCCAATGTTACATTTGTAATTCAGATATCTCTTTAGGTTAAGATGGAGTCTTGTTGGTGTCTTGGTGTATGATGTTGAGTGAAAATGCATATGCTTTTGTGAAGTGACATGCTGCTCTGAATACTATAGATAGGAGCTAGATTTGATAGCAGAGTGA
Organism: Cenchrus americanus; assembly: GCA_947561735.1. Classification (NCBI taxonomy): domain Eukaryota; kingdom Viridiplantae; phylum Streptophyta; class Magnoliopsida; order Poales; family Poaceae; genus Cenchrus; species Cenchrus americanus. The sequence goes on from OX387240.1 coordinate 204,990,739, forward strand.
ATTTATATTAATGTCATTACTAATTCTTTTCTATTTTTACAATTTGAAACATTAGCTGCTCCCTGATTCATTTAATTGTCACTTGGTTAGGTACAAAAATACAATGGGTTAGAGCTAGCAGACTGCCATCTTGCTTCAGTTCAACTTCAAGGTAAAATTCACTATGTACTGGTCATCTTCATCCTTGCTTGCTGCAGCCTACGATCCTGAGCTACTCTTGCCACGTAGCTCTGCCTCCACGGCTCTGCCCCTCCGCTCAGCTCCCAACAAGGTGCGTTCCTCCCTCTTCCTCCTTTTGGGCCGCCAGCAGCAGCAACATCCATGCTTGTAGTTTTCCCGTGTGCTCCCTTGACCCCAATGAGCATGCTTCCATGTAGTTTGTCCTATGTTTGTTGAAAAGTCTCATTGCTTGTTTCATTTTTGTGAAGGGAAATATGAACATATTTGCTTTCCTATGTGTACTACAGGACATTTGAAAAGAAGAACCAGTAAGCTAGCAAGGAGACAACACAAGGTCATGAGTTGCTAGTTACTTTGGGGTATGAATCTGCAGTTTGCCGGTATGCAGTTATCTTACTATATTTCTGTCTCAAATGGAGGATAATTTGACTAGTATTGTATCTGAATATCTGATGCTTTTAACCTAAGGTCCATTTCATCAATGCTCTTACATATCATTGTTACATAAAACATTAAGTTGTGCAGATACTTAAGAACTGGCATTTTTTTAATAAAATGAGGTTGTTTGAGAGCTAAAATAATATTGGACATTTGTAACTCTTTAGTCCTGCTTTTATGGGTGAGTCAATTTTGGATTAATTGAGTCCAACATTTTCCACATTGCTCGACCACTTTCATATTGTTGGGACAAAGCTATAAGTATGCTTTCCATTTGAACTATAGAATGTAGTATGTTTGTGTGAAGCCTTGTTGCAGTAATTAACAAACCCTCTAATTTAGTAATCTTTGCCCTTCTAATTGTGAGCATATTCTGATCATTGATATGGTTGTTATATTTCCAAATTTATTTGCTGAGAATCACAAATGAATGACACATGTTGGCTTGCTGATTTTCCTTTTATTGTCATTGAGAATGCATTCTGAATCCTGGTGTCCTGAGATTTCTTTATTTGGTGCCCTACAGTTTTGAAATGTGTGCTCGTGATTCATGAAACAAATTTTGCCTTTCGTTTCATAATATTGTAGGCTGTGGACGCGATAGTATCAAGGTCTCTAGGAGACTTATTTTATTTTCCTGTGTGCAATATCCAGGGGATGCTTATATTAGTAGCTTTGTCTCTGTTTGCTTGCCTCTGGTACAATTGAACCTGACAGCAGTAGCTTGTGGCAAGAAGCTCGGCTTCTTTCATATATGCGAATTGTTCATGCCTCTGTTACCGTTGAACCTGACATAGCTTGGTTCAGATAAGAACTATCTAAGTTCCCATGTTTCATGGTTCGGATAAGAAACTCCTATTCATTGTATATATGTACATTGTAATCAAAAAAAGAAGGTATGAATAATGTTTTGAATTCAATCCCAATAACTTGATATGCTCGTGATGTTCACCATGTCATTGCTAGATTTTTGCGTATGACTTGTGTTGTGTATGCCATCTAGTAAAGAAACAAGAGATGTTTACCATGTGTATTGAATAAACTCTGCCATTCCAATTTCTTTACTACCTACACTTGATTTGCACTTTACATTCAAGATGATTTGGTATGGATTTGATCTGTTGCTAGTGATTATGTTTAATGTTTGGGGAAAAATAAACTATATTTCACAACTCTAGTGTCCCATTGGATTCTCATAGAATTTATTTAAATAATGAATTCTTAAAAAAATTCTAGCAGTTTTTTGTCCCAGCATGGCTGAATGTGCTTGGAATTGTTTGATCTCAATTGCACTTGTCCAACGATTGCTAATTATTCCATGATTTTAAACATATTTGTTTTCATGAATCACAGAGAAACTCAGGGAGCCAAAACAATTAGAGAAAGCTTCTATGGCTGCAAGTTGATGGACGACACCAACAAGAATGACAAGTTGCTGATGGGCGATGGAGCAACCAACGAACCCATTTCTAGATCAATTATTTGTATGCTAAACAATGCAGTGAACTTAGTTAAATATGATGTCCTTATTTTGTTAGTTGTGGTCATGCTTTTTAAACCAGAATGTTGGTCGTTGTGTGATACTTCAGTTTGAGACAAAATTAATGTTAATGAATGTATCAATTATTATCTGTGATATTCTCTACTAGTGAAAATAATTCAAAAAACTAATTTTAATTTCACGTCATTGCGATAGACTATTGATTTTGGTTGCAATATGCTTTATTGCAATGAACTTTAAGTGTTGCGTTATCGTATTATTTATCACTACCAACAACACAAATACGTTGCAATCTAGATATATTACCTCGAAGACTAGTTCGTTGCATTAACATATCATCTATTGCCACCATATTTGATTTGTTGCAAAAGCATTGTAATGCAATGGATCAGAATTCGTGGTAATAAGACTATATGCCTACGTAGCTTTGGAGTGGCAATACTTTTCTATTGCAACACATTTGGTCGTGGCAATCATGAACTATTGCATCCTAGCGTTTGGTCGCAATAAAACCTGAGGTAACCAATAAAGTCGTTGCAATATTTACTCTTGCAACCGAAAATTGGTTGCATTTCCTTTTTTGTTCGTTGCCATATTTGTTATTACAACCTAGTGTAGGTTGCATTAGGCTTCTTTTGCGTTGCAATATTTTTGTTAGCAACCAACTATTGGTTGCAATATGATTTTTTGGTCATTGCATTAACAAACTCTATTGCAACACATCATCTTACGGTTGCCTCAGGCTATTGCACCGTTCCAATTGCAACCATTTGTTGACCACCTCACTTCGATGCAACTGATTCCAGATGCAACCAAAACAGCCATATTGCAACCATATATAGGTGTTGGCAAAGGGTTGATTCCTAGTAGTGACTCATGATTTCCAAAAGTAGAGAGGTAGGGGTGCACATACTATCGCTCTGGGAGAAAGTGCGGAATGAGGTAGACAAATGTTGATTCGGCCAAACCACATGGGCGACCGACTTATTCTAGTGCACTTACCTCATCCCTCGTCAAGTAGTGTAGTCAGTGTTGTGCGGCACCATGGAGGGAAATCTCAATTGTGTGTTTCGACGAGCTTGGAAGATCTCCCCCACAATTATTCTTGTACCTGGTGTTATTATTCAAAGAAAAATATGGAAACAAAAAGGGAGGCTCTACTAGCTCAAGAGCTAGGAAACCTTTATTCAAATTCAAATATTTTTTTGTGTTTTGTTTTTTTAGGGTAAGATGCAAGAACCAACACCATCTTCAAACCAAAGTATGAGAGAAACTTACTCGAGGATACTCACATATCTCCCCCACAATTGGAGTTTGCATTGCTAGGCAATATAACTCAAATGTGCAGAGTTCAAGCTTCCTTGTAATAATTTCTCTCCATGAATTACCTTGGTGTTGTAGTTGGGGTAGTTCTCATGTTTTTAGGCATTGCTTATCCATCGGTCCTTTCAATCTCCACCTGAAATGTTAGCAACCAAAAATACCCGAAGGACGACTAATCCTAAAAAGACATGCTCTTGCTTTTATTTGAAAAGGAAATCTAAATGGTTATTCGGGCTATCTCCCGATAGTGCTTTGTTTTTGGTCATAAGCTCGACCACTTGAGACCTTCATCTTGCAACCAATCGAGACAATGAAACCATCATAGCTCTAGCTGCAAGGTTAGCACCAAAAATGACCACGAAATTTGCAATGTTTTCGGTAAACAGAAGCATCTACAACCTTCCTTTCAAAGTTAGCATGCACAAGGAAAATGAGGAGGTTGTAGGTTTCGTAAAGGTATTTGGTACTGGGGCTTGATAACTCTGGAAACTCTTGTTGTGAGCATGGAATTAGTGATCCCTCTAGTGTAAAACCTTCATGCTCGAGTTTGTTTTGAGAATCCAGTGTCTATGCCTCAAGAATGTCCATAGACCACACATATTCTCTCTTAACCTCAGGTCTATGACATTGGAGATGTATATCTCGAACCTCAAGATAATATGGCTGCTTTTCATGGTTGAGCACACTACTCAGTACCCCTTCAATGGGTCTTCCGATGAGAATGAAGGGTGGATCTCCTTTTGGGATGTCAAAGATATGATAATCTAGGAAGATCCCATACTCTCGAATCTTTGTTTGGACGACTAAGGATTCCCTCCATCTATATGGTTTGACCCGAAATCCATTGGAGACGCTTCTGAGAGAAAGAGAGGGGTTTGTCGGGAAAGGCCTCTAATACTAAGGATTTAGGAATGATATTGATACCGACCCTAGGGTCGTAGAACACATCCTTGTAAGAGAGGTTTCCTACTTGGCATGAGAGTAACTTTAGCTCAGGACATAGCTAGATTACTTGATCCATGACTTCTGTTTCTCTCAGCCACTCCCGACTACTGACTGCGGAGACATATTCCAACCTTTCTCTCCATCTTTCTACCTCCTCTTGGTTGGGTAAGTTCACTAATTCTCTCTCGTGTGTTGAGTCTCTTTCCCTTCTTGGGGAGGATTTCTCCATCTAATGTTTATCAAATAACTCATCATAAAACAAGTAGATGAAATCACACAAGGGGTCATTGTTGACATTTCAAAACAGTGCTCAAGTTCACCGCAAGCCTACGGGTGACTTGGTGCCTTTTTCACCAAGGAGGGTCCTCCCTAGATTTGTCAATCCAAGGAAGCAAATTCCTAGGATTCTCCATCTAACCTATTGATCTATCCTAACATGAAGCATTGATTGCATAAAAAGATAAACCTTAAAGATGTATAAGTTATAACATAAGGTTGATCGCATCCATGAACGTCGGCATGGTAAGGAGCAAGCAAGGGAAACTAAGGCCTATCGTCTTCTAGTCATAGTTCTAGCCAAAAGAGCAAGCACAACATGCATCTCATCCAAAGACATCTTTAAACTACTATCCTCCGATCCGATTCCGAAGACGCCCGCCTTTTGGAGCCACCATCTTGTCACAATGCACTCCTATTCGTCTGGGTTAGCCTAGGGCGAGTTCGAGAAGAACATGTTGAAAACACTTGGTCGATCCGGTATGCACCTCTAGCCACCATGACTACAAGAGCACCCCAAGCAATCTATCTGTACAATAGATTGAAGATGAAGCATAGCCAAGCGAGAGCAAAATCATAAAAAGAGGAATTGAGTCGCTAAAAGATCAGATGACATGAAGTACTTTACTCACATAATAAACATGTTTAGATCATCTCCACCGAGTACATACCATTGATGACCTCAACTAGCTCCGGAACTCCGCCATGGCTCAATCGTGCAAGGTGGCCATGGCAGCTAGGGTATTCCTAGGCCATCTCCTAGACAACTTTGAGGACTCGCGGCGCCTGTCGTCGCTGTCTCCTAGGTTTCGTTGAGTTCCTGTGGATGGATGCCGCCGAATTTTTGCAGCGAGACTATTAATACCCCGAAGCAACCCTAGTCAAAAGGGGGGCTTGAACCGCCACAAAAATGGGCCGGGTCGGTCCGTCTGCGCCAGCCGACCCAGGGGCTTTCTGGCCCATTTCGGGCCCATCTTTCACGGGCGGGCTTCTTTTGCAATTGTGGGCTTCTGTCTTCTCAATTGTGTGGCCTTTTGACGTCTTTATCCGCGTGAATAGTTAGGATGTCTTCTAGTCCAAGCCTCTATATCTTTCGTCTGAGTCCCCGGAGTTTTGTGCATTCACATTGTGGTCCTTGGGTCATTTAGAGTCATGTTCACCTCGAGTGTTGACTTGTATCAGGCTTCATGATCCTCTCGCAAAGTGCTCATTGAACTTCTCCCGAAAGTGCTCCTTTTAGTGCGTAAATCCTGCGTAAACAACATACTCCAAATACCACATTCACAAGTGAACTTGTTACATCATTAGTATACCTAGTGGCGGGTTAGTTGCAAATCATAATCGAAACCAATGTATAATAAGTACTCTAGGTTGACGGAAATTCATCGTCAACATCTCCCCCATGCTTAAACCTTGCTCGTCCTCCAATGGATATCAGCATTGCCTTTCATTGTTCATACCCTACACTTGAGAAAGCATAATGCTCTACAAGTTTATATTTGTTAAATCCCATAATGTAACTAGCTTTCATCTCTATGGAGGGTAGATATAATTTAAGCTCTTTCCAAAAGTAATCAATCATGCTCCACAAAATTCGAATAGGTCTTAGAAACTTTTGAAGTGAAGATCTAGGTGAATAAAAGAGCTAAACCATGTACAAAAATTTAAACCTTCTTGCATCTTGCTCATGAACTCTCTCATCTCACAACCCTCTCAAGCCTACTTGATCTATATCTTTTCCCTCTCATGTTTGTAGGTGGACGAGTTTTATTTGGAGCTCATAGGAAAGTTTTTATCCATACCAAGATGTTAAAGTTGAGACTATTATCAAAACAAGGCAAGCTTCTCATGGACTTATCATGACTCGTCAAAAAGGTCATTGGAAAAATAATGTTCACAAGAAGGAGGAAGAGAAAGAACTCACACTTTTAGATAGGTGGACATGTGCAAATGGCAAAGAATGATCTCGAGGCCCCAACGAAGTCCTCGTTATGGGATTGCACATGGTTGGAAAAATGAGTATGGGTCTTGATCTTGAAGTCCTTGAAAAATACTTAAGCAACTAGAGAAACAGGGGAGATTATTATTACTCTCTTTTTTCTCTTTTTTCTTCTTTTCTTTTCTTTTTTTTCTTTTTTCTTTTTGACATGTGCGAGGTGCTTTGAATTTTTTTTTTATTTTATCCTCTTATCTTCATCATTTTTATCTCCCCTAGAACTCTAATTTGCATCGTACCTACCTCATCCCCCATTCTTAGACATTTGCTCGTCCCCGAGCAAAGAGGAAGTGGTAAGGTAGGTACCGGATGTTTTGATGAGAGGGAACTTGAATCTTCCCTTTGAAGCACCTTCTTGTGACGTGTCATCTCCATACTCAAGTGATAGGTAGGTCAAAGAGGTTAACACAAAATATGATGTAGGTTTAAAGGGTGGATATTCGGTGAGGTTTGCAAAACTTCCAATGTGGGAGCTCAAAATGCACGGATAGAATAGGCTAGCGAAAGATAAGTTACGCAAAAAAATGGAATGACCGGCTTCTTAGTCACGAGCCAGAGAATCGAGCCTTGAATCAATTCACCCAACAATAACTCTTGTAATCTATGGTCGCACTCAATATATAAGGCTTTGGATAGGTAGAGCAAATTGCAAGAGGAATTAATGACAAGGTTAGCATGACTTTTAAAAGCAAAAAATAATATGTTCTTCGACCCATCCAAAGTTGAGACCATAAAAGAAACCATGGCTCTTTATTTTTATCATGACCTCCACAAAAGATTAAGCTAGAATTTAATTATTTTCTGATTTGCATTAGATAGAGCAATAGCTTAATCATGCATAAATAAGAACAAAGTTTAAACAAAGCGGCAACGATCATCATATATCTACGAGCAAGATCAAGCCGAAATTATTTCATCGTGGTGAGCACAAGGTGATGACAATAAACAAAAACTAAAACTAGATTGTACACCTAGAAGCCATGTTATTTAACAAGACAGACATGCAAAAGTTGCATCTAAGGTTGTTGAAGGCATATACATATATACGAGCATTTAGAAAGACAATGACAAAGAGAGGGTTGAGGAATTGTTACGGTCCTTTGATGCTTGCCATGTAGCGCGCCCTCCCCCATGCTTAAGCATTGTACCTAGCATGGAAGAAGGAAGATCGACATCCGTAGCAACCGTGATCCTTGAACTCCATGCGGTCTTCACTACATGAAAAACTCAAATAGGTCACGTAGCATTCGTAACGGGCCCTTAACGCCTGTTACATCAACCCACATCTGTAACAATTGTTGTTTGGCGCCCGTTACCTATAAGCGCACCAGGACGACCCCGGGGTTGGCCTCCACAACACCTGTTACCAATGTGGACTTGTGGTAATGGGCTTCTTAAACACTTGTTACATAAATTCTTTGTAACGGATGTTAAAAGAGCCCGTTACAAATGTAAAACCTATCGGTAACGGGCTTGTAAAGTCTGTTACCGAGCAATGCCCTATCAGTAACTGGTTGCTTAAGTCCGTTACTGATTGCTGCCATATTGGTAACGGGCTATAAAGTCCGTTACCGATAAGTTCGTACTGGAGACGCATGCTTGTAGGATGTGTCTCCTTTGGTTGCCACCTAGGGTCTTCTTTTTTCTCAAATCAGAGATGCATGTTGTTATCTCGTTTATGTCTTATCCTTTCGACACCACTCGCTCTCTCTACGCAGAAGGCCACTCCTATTCCAACAACAATACTCGCTCTCTCTCTCTCCTCAGATGGTCACTCGCTCGATCTGTGTGCTCAGATGTCCCCGCCGGCCTGTCCCGTTCGCCGCCGCCAGCTGTGCGTGCTCTGAGGATCACGCTTAATTTCTCTCCTAAAAAAGCGAGTGCCGCAGCAGGCCGGCCGACCGCGCATGCGCGATGGCGAAAGGGGCCAGAACAGACGTCGACTGCACCGTCCTCCACGTTGTCGCCGCGGTCGCGACGCCGCCTCCGATCCTCCTCCTCGGCCGCGCTCACCTCATAGAAAGTCCTCGTCGAGGTGGAAATTAATTGGCCCCTTTTATTGAAATTCTTCAGCTATATTTTTGTGTGATGAATTATGCACATTTGGTGTATGGAATGCAGATGGCGTCTACTGCTCGGGCTTGAATGTACAGACAACCCCAAGAAGATTGGGAGAATTTCTTAAGCGGGGTCAATGGTTTTCTAAATCAAGCAGAGGCGGATATGAGAAACCGTGGTGTTCAGGCAATGCTTTGCCCCTGTATTGATTGTCTCAACCAAAAGAAATTCGCACAATGGGAAATCATTTTTCATCATTTGGTCACACGTGGTTTCACAAAAAATTACACGTGTTAGAATAAACATGGTGAGGAAGGCCTTGTTGAACTCGAAGCAGGCTGCCTAAATGAAGGTGAAGTGCAACACCATGCTAACCATGATGAAGACCTTAATGACAGTGGACTTTTTGAGGGAAATGAACCATTATTCCCACCAAATGTGTTGAGGCCTGAGGATATCACTGATCAAGAAGTTAGGGGCTTCGATGATGGTGAGGTGTTGCAACGTGTGCACAATGTTGATCAAATGTTGCGGGATATTGAGTTTCAATGATTGTACACACCTTCTGAATTAGTGAGGATGAAGCAGTTCATTGAAGATTCAAAAAAACCCCTCTATCCTGATTGCCAGAAGTACTCTCGCCTTTCTGGTGATCTAAAACTTTTGGAGCTTAAGGCAGATCATGGTTGGAGCAACAAAAGTTTCAAACATCTATTGGATGTGCTTAGAGACATGCTACCTGAAGGAAACCAAAGAGCAGAGTCTGTCTATGAGGCGAAGAAGATAATCCGTCCTTTGGGAATAGAGGTTGAAACAATCCATGCATGCAAGAACAGTTGTGTATTGTTCCGTGGAGATTATGCAGACCATGACAAATGCCCCAAGTGTGGCTATGATCGGTACAAGAGGAAAAAGGGTGGTGGAGATGATAATAATGCTGATGACGAGAACAAGCCTAGCGAGATCATAGGCAAGAAGAAGAAGGCTAACAGACGGGCTCCAGTGAGGGTGGCATGGTATTTTTGCATCATTCCTCGGTTGAAAAGATGGTTTGCAACATGAAAGGACGCCCAACTCTTGCGTTGGCATGACGAAGGCTGAAAGGAACTTAAGAAAGATGGCAAGTTTAGGCACCCTGCAAATGCAGCACAATGGGGTAACATTAATAACCACTTCCCATGGTTTGACGAAGACGCAAGGAGCATACGGTTTGCTATGAGCATAGATGGCGTGAACCCATTCGGCAACCGGAGCTCAACACATAGCACCTGTCCTGTCGTGCTGTCGTTGTACAACCTTCCACCATGGCTATGCCAGAAACAGACATATATGATGCTGATAATAATGGTCTCTAGGCCAAAGCAACCTAGCGACCGTATTGATGTCTACTTGAGGGCACTAGTTGATGGCTTGAAGATATTGTGGAAGCCTGGTGTGCTGGAGGTTTGGGATGAGTACAAGCGGAGTTCACAATGCATGGTATGTTGTTCACCACCATCAACGACAACCCGGCTCAGCGCAACCTCTCTGGCTAGAGTAAAAGGAAAGGTGCAGCTTGCCCACACTGCTTGGAATATACTTGCGCAATATGGCTAAGACATTCAAAGAAATATGTATTTATGGGGCACTGTCGTTTCCTCAGCAAGAAACATCCATACCGGGCCATGGATTGTCAGTTTAATGGGGAAAAGGAGAACTGAGAGGCGCTGTTGCATGTGACTGGAGATCTGGTCCACTTGAAAGTCAAGGACATCAAAACTATCATGGAGTTACCCGAATTGATTGAAAAACCCCTTGGCAAAAGAAAGAAAGGAGATGGTGAAGAAGAAGAAGGAATGTGGAACAAAAAATCAATTCTATGGGAGCTAGAGTATTGGCCAATGTTGGATGTGCGTCATTCTTCTTGACAACATGCATGTCAAGAAGAATGTGTGTGAAGCTACTTGTGGAACATTGCTACAACAGAAGTCCAAATGAAAAGATCATAAAAATGCAAGGGAGGATCTTAAAGAGCTGGGCATTAGGTTGGAGCTCTATGCAGAGGAAACAGAGACAGGGACGAACCTTCCCGTTGCTGCAACCACCTTGTCAAAGGCACAGAGAAAAGAATTTAGTTAGTTTTTGCATGATTTGAAAGTACCTTCAGGCTACTCATCAAACTTCAATAGGCTAGTGTCAGTGAAGAACATGAAAATGAATTTCAACTTGATGAAATCTCATGATTGCCATGTGTTGATGACAGCTCTTCTTCCTGTTGAACTTAGAGGCATCAAGACAGTACTGGTTCATGATGTGGTCACGAGCTTGTGTTTATTCTTCGATGCAATAGAACAGAAGGTGATTGACAAGGTAAAAGTATTGGACTTGGAGAGGAGGCATTTCGAGACCCTATGCCTACTTGAAGCTACCTTCCCACCGTCATTATTTGATCTCATGCTGCATGTAACAACACACCTCGTGAGGGAAATCTGGTTCCTTGGCCCATATTACCTTCATCAGATGTTTCCACACGAGAGGTTCAATGGATTCTTGAAATCATTGGTACATAACCAGTTATTTCTGGAGGGAGCCATTGTTCGTGGCTACGAGACCATCAAAGCAGTGGAGTGGGCCATGGGTTATATGGACCCACAAAACCCCATTGGTTTGCCTCGCTCACGGCATGAAGGTAGGCTTTCAAGTGTTGGGATCATGGGGAAAAGGTCAGTCACTCCGGATGCAGATGCCTTCAAAAAGGCTCATTTGACCGTGATACAATAGTTGCACCTAATTACATCGTTTTCCAATGAGCACAAACGACAACTACGTGAAGACAACGCTAACCATGGTAGGGCTTGGCTTGCAAAGATGCACATGCATGGTTTCAGTAGGTGGCTCCGAGATTATGTCGAGACACGCAACAATAATGTTGTAATTACCGACGAGATAAGGAATCTAGAAGCGAGGCCATTGTTCACTGTTACAAGATACGAAGGAATGGATATCAATGGATACACGTTCTACACCATGACCTAGGATAAAAAGAGCGTCTGTCAAAATAGTGGTGTGCGTGTACGGGTCGTCTGAAGGGCCGATTAGGCGACCAGAGAGGGGGGGAGTGAATGGGAGCCGATAAAAATTCTTCTCGAAGGAGATTGAAACCCCAATAAGATGAACTCGCTCGGTCGGACCCCCAAAATCACATAGCCACTGGAGTGCTACTGGTCCTAGGAACAAACACTACCAGCAACCTCAACTCCTACGCACCCACGACAGTGGAAACAACTCGGGAACCAACTGTTCAGAGGGGAGCGGTTAGACCGGGTATGGGAGGCGGTTAGACTGCCTCCACCAGGCAACCAAGAAATCCTCCGAAACACCTCTTTCGAGCACCAAAACGCACCACAGTTTCACCAACAAAGATCTCTGGTCAAGGCCATGCTAGCTACCAGGAAATCTTGGCGAAAATCAAAACTTCACCCAGGGGCCTAGAGGCGGTTCGACTGGCTACCAGGGGCGGTCTAACCTCCTGTACCCAGAAAAGAACTCCAAGCAAGAACTCCTAGCAAACAACACGAAAACGACCCGAAATTTCACCCAAACGCTCCTCTGATCAAGGCAAACAAACTCACAGAGCAAAATCCGGCGAAATCAAAACTTGGACCTGGAAGGCCCAGGAGGGTTAGACAACCACCTACCGGCGGTTAGACCGCCCCTTTCAGAAAACCTACCCGCGGGTCAAACCTCAACTTCCCATCGCCCGATCTCACGAATCACTCCACAGATTGCAGCGAACCTTCGGGAATAGCTGGGTTACCTCCTGGGCAATCCCTACCTCGAAGGAATCGACCCGAATCGCTCACAATCAAGAGGAATCGAAGAAATCGCCTCTCTAGGTCAAAAACTCGCCAAACTCGAAAACCACCAAATCGAGTCTGATTCAAGAGAGATTTGGGGGCAAAGTCACCAGCCAAAGAGGCACAAGATCCTCATACGTGACACCCACCAAAAACCTCAAGAAAACGTCCTCAAAACTCCGCCAACAAAAGCACAACAAAGAGCTCCGAAAATCACCACAAAGTAGGACGAAAGAAAGCACTTCACAAGCTTGAGGAACAACGCCGAACCATCTATACATACCATGAAGGTTCGTACAAGGTCTAGCTTGCCACCCATACATCCATCCCTCTCTCTAGATCTCACATGAAGCTCTCAAGCTAGTCCTAGGAAAAACTAGGTTAAAATGAGAATGAAAATAGAAAAACAAATGAGCTAGGGTCCCTCGAACGAAGCCTACTTGTCTTCTCCACACCTGGAGGCCTCACCGACGACGACCTTTTGCGCTTGTGCTTCACCTGCACCAACACGAGTCAAGCCTCAACCTGCACCTGCAATACTTAGCCAAGAATCAGTCCACACAACGTTGTCAATCACTCATCACACAAGGAAGCGAGCATCCACCGGTCCTCGAACCACACATGGTCCTCAATCTCCCCCTTGATGAGTGCACTGACAACACCCACATAAAGTAACACGAGAGAAAAGAAAGAGAAAAGAAACGAATAAAAGAAAACCTCAACAAGCCATCGAAAGCCAAAGAAAGGCAAAGAACAAGATCACTTAAAGAAGACAAGTCTCGGACCCCTTAGGCAAGGGCAACGGCTCGACACATCCAGACAAAACCATGCTCAAACAAAGAGCACAAACCACCGAACCAAAGTTCGAACACCACAAAGAGCTCCCCCTGCACATATGCAATCTCCCCCTGAGCCAAAGCACACTCCCCCTGAACTAATGCAGCAATGCAACATTGGAATGCAGCAAAGAGCAAAATTCTGCTCACCATGCCCAGGGCGGTTAGACCGCCTTCACAAGGCGGTTAGACTGCCAGCCACACATCTTACTGCCTGAGGGGCGGTTAGACCACCCCATGTGACTGGCCCTGCACTAAACTGCTCAAAAACTGCCCGAACAAATTGGAACACCTTCCAAACACTTCAGGTGCCCAAAACAAGCACAAACTTCCTCCCCTTGTTGACAATGCATGAATCAAGGCAAAATGCGAAAAGTTTCAACATATAGCTTCTCAAATATACAAAATTCATCACAAGGAGCTACACAAGTCCAAATGAGCAAGTTAGATACTCTACAGGTTCGTAATGACCTCAACTACATGATCACCAAGTTTCACAACCATTGGACAAGGCTAAAAAGGATTTGTGTAATTTTGCGAAAATTTACCCTCTCATGAGCAAAAACCTGAACATGAGCAAAACATGTCAAAAAGGCAAAGCCACACAAACTTCATGCTAGGACAACCATTCTAATCATAAGACCATCACAAACACCCACAAGCACCTCATGTCATGTCAAAGCCACCGAGCCATGTGCCTACTTCTATATATGAGACTTCTCATTGGTAGATATCATGCAACGGTTTAGCACCCAAAGCAAATTAAATTCAGCACATATGACATGAGAGCACATTTTCCAAGCATTTTACATTTCATTTTCAGATTCATATTTGGTACATGAAATGTCTTTGCGACAAAAAGGAACTTATGCCCCTCCACAAGATAGCTAAACATTCATGATGGCAAATAAGCCTTTGGCCCCATATGATCAATAAAATAGCTATCCAACCATAAATTAAGCATAACCAAGCCACTAAAACATGTCAAGATCATATAAAGGCATTTACACATGAGAGAGCATACATGTGACAATTTTTCAAACAACATAGCCATCAACCATGGATATAAATCAAGATCATCAAGAGCTAAGCCAAACTAACCATAGCATACCAAACTAGCTCACACAATCATATATAGCCCATCATGATGAACAATGTATATAGGAGAAGCTTTTCCTAAACAATGCATATGATACAAAATGCATGCAACCTAAGATTCAAAGATGCATATACATCATGTTATATATGCTATGCCAAATGCAAGAAATGCATAAAGGAAAGCTATACATATGCTACAAAGGAGCTCCCACACACAAAACTCACAAACGACTAGCTCATCGAGGGGAGGCAAAAAGGGCTCGACACCACCGGCAAAAGAGCAAAGGAGCACAAAACTCACAAGCTCCCCCTAAACTCATGCATTAAGGACAAACAGCATGCAAAGCTCACCTTACACACATGAGATAGGGCAAAGAGCAAAAATGAACCAAGTGGCTTGACCAAGGCCACGCACTGGAAGGTCACAAATTTACTTACCTTGATCATTTCTTCACAATTCACTCGTCCTTGTCAACCATCCCCGAAAGTGATGTACCTCCATGTCACCACTGGGGTATGAGGCCGGAGAACCACCCCCGATATCAACCAAATGTTCTCCGGGCCAACCACCTGCAACTCAAAACCAAGAGCGAGAGCGAGCAAATGACTCAACACTGGGGTTAGTTCCAAAGGTGTTAAACCAGTGTCGGGCCATTTCCTCGAAAGTAGGGTTAGCAACACTCATCCTACCGCGCCTATCAAAAATGCGATCCATCCTGTCAACCCTATCAAACCTGGAACCACCATGGGAAAACCACTCCCGTCTCACTGGAGGAGTACGACTGTACGAGTGCCACGAAAGAAAGACCATGGTCTGTAGCCCCTCTGAGACTCAAAACTGCAACCTCTCCCAAACTCGTATTGATCATGAGATGGAGAACGTCCAGCAAACTCAACACTACCAAACTCAAGGTGCTTACCATCTGTTCCACGACTCAAAGGACTGAAGCCTCTAGCATCACAACCAGGGAAACCAAACTCTCCAACAATCTGCCTAGCACTGGTCTGACTGGTCACCCTGACCGGTCTGGCCGGTGGTCCTCGGCCAGCAGCCTTGTCTCCACTTAAGGCTCTCCTATCTCTCCATGCTAGAACCGTATACACAAAACCCTTTCCCTTGGGCAGGGACACACAAGACTCAGGCACACCATGAGAAGGGTGGTACTTGTCCTTGTTTGCCCACTCCTTAGCCATTCTCGCCTCTCTCCTTCTCTTATAGCAAAACTCTTTCTTGTGACCATCCTTTCCACAAAACTCACAATGGAAACGGATTGATCTGGGCTTAGGCTTGGGGTGAGGCTCTTCACAAGGCTTCTCACTTGGTTTCTATCTCGGTTTAAGCAACTGGTTTGGCTTGGGAGCAAACTTGTCTTTGGGTGTGGATTGTGGTGGAACTGGAACATTCCCAAATTTCCCTTCTCTCTCACCACTGCTCTCACCAACCTTATCAAATCCCAAAGCCCAACCATCAAAGTGCTTACAACTAGCAATCATCATACGAAGTTGAGGTTCTTGACTAGACAACCAACTCAGCACCTCACGTAACTTATTGTTTTCATCCTGCAAATGGTCAACACATTGTGCAAGTTCCAGATTCTTCACAGCATGCAACACAAGTAGAACAAGAGGTAGGCATAGGCACTTTCAGATCAGCCTCAAGTGAAACAATGCGAGAACGAAGCTCAACAATTTTCTCATGCAAACTAGGGCAAGAAGTACAAGCACCAAGCAAAGTGGGTCTAGATTGCAGCTCAGCCAACTCAACCCTAAGCACATCTAGTTCCTCACACTTGGAGGCATACTTTTCCCTAAGATCAGTCAAGTCAGCTAGGAAAATAGAGCAATCAGCACAATCAACCTCATCAGAAACAACAGGGCTAGCCTTAAGAGAATCAATTTCAAGCTTGCTATCAAAAACCTGTGTTTCTAGCTCAGCCACTCTAGTCCTAGCATCCTCAAGCAAAGATCTAAGCTCCTTCCTAAGCTTCTTAGCCTCTCTAAGCATGTGATCGCGATTATCAAGCAAGTCAACCAACTCCTCATTCTCCTTGCGCAAAGAAGAGAGCTCATCACATACCTCATCCTCGGAATCCAAGTCCGAGGCGTCCTTCTGGCTTCTCTTGCTGCTGGAGCTGCGAGTCATGCCGCAGAAGTCGTCCTTGAGGCTAAGGCCCATCACACAAAGGCCATTCAAATACTTGCCGAGGTTCTTCTTCTTCTTCTTCTTCTTCTTCTTCTTCTTCTTCTTCTTCTTCTTCTTCTTCTTCTTCTTCTTCTTCTTCTTCTTCTTCTTCTTCTTCTTCTTCTTCTTCTTCTTCTTCTTCTTCTTGTCATCCTCTTCATCTTCATCACTCGAGCTTGAAGACGTGTCCTCGGAGTCGGACTCGATGTCGCTCGATCTCTTCATCTTCTCTTGAGCCTGTGTCTTCTTCCCATGTCCATGATCCTTCTTATTGGACTTCTTCCTCTTGTCCTTAAACTTGTGCTTGTTGTGGTTGTTCACCTTCGGACACTCGGCGAAATAGTGTCCAGCCTTGCCTCACTTGAAGCATGTCCTCGTATTCCTCCTCATGTTCACCCGGTTCTCGTGCAGCCTCTCGAACCTCCTCGTTAGCAACGCCAACTCGTCCTCTCCAAGCACGTCGAACTCCTCATCTGGCATAGACATCAAAGAGGACAAAGAGAATATCCTGGTGGATGGGTTAGTGATAGCCTTTCCTTTCGAACCACCAACGAGGGCAAGACTATGAGAGTCAGTTGGGCCCTCGAGCTTGGCTGTCATGCCCCTATCCACCTCAGCCGACTTGAGCTTCGAGAACAGCTCGTGCACCGTCAGAGTGTCATACTTCTCCGACTCCACAATGGCCTCGAACTTTCTGCCCCAAATCGAACGATCCAAAAAGTGTAAGAGCTTGACAGCTCTATCATGATCTTCGTAGGGGAGCACGTCCACATTGGCCCTCATATTGTTCATAACCACCGTGAACCTCTGAAACAAAGCATCGATGGACTCACTGGGGAGATGAATGAAGTTCTCGTACTCGCTCTGGTAGGTCGCATAAATCTGAGCCTTAACCTGATCATTCCCAACATGAGCTTCCTTCAACACCGACCAGATTCTACAAGCCAAGTGCTCGGTGTGCACCCGATCGAACTCAGGCTGACACAAAGCACGAAACAAGTAGTCGACCGCCTTATTGTTGGCATCGAACATGTCCCTCGATCCTGGAGCAAGGAAGTCCATCGGCTGGACATAGCCTGTGTCCACCGTGACATCCCAGAGGATCTGACCCTTTCCGCGGAGGAACGCCACCATCCGCTTACTCCACATCGGGTAGTTCTTGCCATCGAAGTATGGAGGACCCGAACCCCGTTCCTAGTACGCCATCTTTGGATCTTAGACTGGCTAGAGTCAATAAATACCCAAACCTGCTCTGATACCACTTGAAGGACCGATTAGGCGACCAGAGGGGGGATTGAATGGCAGCCGATAAAATTCTTCTCGAAGGAGATTGAAACTCCAACAAGATGAACTCGCTCAGTCGGACCCCCAAAATCACACGCTCCGCACTTCTACCTTCCGTTTGCCAAAACCACGTAGCCAGTAGAGTTCTACTGGTCCTAGGAACAAACACTACCAGCAACCTCAACTCCTACACACCCATGACAGCGGAAACAACTCGGGAGCCAACTGTCCAGAGGGGGGCGGTTAGATCGGATATGGGGGGCAGTTAGACCGCCTCCACTAGGCAACCAAGAAATCATCCGAAACACCTCTTCCGAGCACCAAAACGCACCATGGTTTCACCAACAAAGATCTCTGGTCAAGGCCAAGCTAGCTACCAGGAAATCTTGGCGAAAACCAAAACTTCACCCAGGGGCCTAGGGGTGGTTAGACCGGTTACCAGGGGCGGTCTAACCTCCTGTACCCAGCAAAGAACTCCAAGCAAGAACTCCTAGCAAACGACACCAAAACGACCCGAAATTTCACCCAAACGCTCCTCTGATCAACGCGAACAAACTCACAGAGCAAAATCCGGCGAAATCAAAACTTCGACCTGGAAGGCCCAGGGCGGTTAGACCGCCCCCTACCGGCGGTTAGACCGACCCTTCCAGAAAACCTACCCTCGGGTCAAACCTCAACTTCCCATCGCCCGATCTTCCGAATCACTCCACAGATTGCAGCGAAACTTCGGGAATAGCTGGGTTACCTCCTGGGCAACCCCTACCTCAAAGGAATCGACCTGAATCGCTCACAATCAAGAGGAATCGAAGAAATCACCTCTCTAGGTCAAGAACTAACCCAACTCGAAAAACCACTAAATCGAGTCTGATTCAAAAGAGATTTGGGGGCAAAGTCACCAGCCAAAGAGGCACAAGATCCTCATACGTGACACCCACCAATAACCTCAAGAAAACGTCCTCAAAACTTCACCAACAAAAGCACAGCAAAGAGCTCCAAAAATCACCACAAAGAAGGACGAAAAAAGCACTTCACAACCTTGAGGAATAACGTCGAACCATCTATACATACCATGAAGGTTCGTACAAGGTCTAGTTTGCCACCCATACATCCATCGCTCTCTCTAGATCTCACATGAAGCTCTCAAGCTAGTCCTAGGAAAAACTAGGGGAAAATGAGAACGAAAATGGAAAAACAAATGAGCTAGGGTTCCAAGAGTTGGCTGCCATCCATTCCCTCAAAGAGTATATATGGAGGCACCCAAAAGACTAAACTACCCTTACTTAATAACTAGGGATACAAGCCCCTCAAGGGCGAATTTGGAAGTCTTCAGATTTTCTTCATCAGACGGATGCCCGGCGACTGCAACCTGCTTAGCCTGGACGCAAGCCTTGCGATCCCGACGCGTGTCCTCCGCTTCGAAGAATCTCAGCGTCAGTGACCAGGGCGGTCAGACCGCCCCCCCTAGGGCGGTTAGACCAGCCCCGGCGATCTGACCGCCCCTCCTGGGCGGTTGAATTGGCCTGGGTGGCCGCGCCTCCTCGTTGAGTCTTCGGCCTCGGTTTTGTGGCTCAACCGAGTAACCCAGTGGTTTTCTGGTGAACCACTGCAAACCCCGCGAACTCGGTGTAGCCTCCGCCAATCTCCACTCATGACTTGGCTCCCACGTAGTCCCGGCCCGACCTTGGTTTTGAGGCTCTACCAAGACACCTTCCACGACTTCATCTTGATGTTCATGCCACCATGCGGCCCGCACTTGACCCCGTTGGCCACCGGGTCCCTCGAACGAAGCCTACTTGTCTTCTCCACACCTATAAGCCTCACCGGCGACGACCTTTCGCGCTTGTTCTTCACCTGCACCAACACGAGTCAAGCCACAACCTGCACCTGCAATACTTAGCCAAGAATCAGTCCACACAATGTTGTCAATCACTCATCACACAAGGAAGCGACCATCCACCGGTCCTCGAACCACACATGGTCCTCACCGTCATTGACGACAGTCATGATGATGATGACACAGAGACAGACACATATTATGGTCAAATAGAGGAGATATGGGAGCTTGATTATGTAGGATTGAAGGTGGCCTTATTTCGGTGTAGATGGGTCACCAATGGGAAGAGAGCTATGAGCCAGGACAAATATGGTTATGTTAGTGTTGATCTCCGGGTCTTTGGTTACAAAAACGAACCGCTTGTCTTCGCCAACGATGTTGAGCAAGTGTTCTATGTACCTAACCTTGCAAAGAAGAACTGGTATGTGGTTATGCCTAGAAAAAAAGGATTGTTGGGATTGAAAATGTTGTCGAGGAGGAATACAACCAATTTGATGAAATTCCATCATTTGACACTTCATACAAGCCCCAACTCTTGGAAACTAACAAAACACCGTACTTGCGAAGTGACCATAGTGAAAAAATCCATATACAGAAATCAAGGAAGAAAAAGCAAGCTTGATTTCTGCTGAATCATTTTTGTAATGCTGAAGGATGTGTCTATTGGTGGAAATGGAATCCGTTTTCTAATATAAAGGATGCGATGTACTGGTGGTATTTCAGTCCTTTTTGTAATATATGGGATGTGGTGGAATTTGAATCCTGCTTGTAAAATATTCTATTTATATTTTGCTTCAGTTTAGTAACGGGCGTTAATATCAAAGGGACGAGGATTAACCAACCCGCGTCGCCTAAGTTACGGGCAAGAGACGAGGATTAACAAACTCGCGTCGCCTTTGTTATGGACAAGATATGCGAAATCACGAACAGATTACATCGAAAGAGACACAGATTGGCCAGCCCCCATCAGCTTGTTCTTGAAGCTTTGCAAGTGAGTAGGTAAATCTTACAAAAAATTGTACTGCACAGAGATAATCACACAAGCATGTCTCTTGAGATGCAAAATCACACACACAAAGATTACATCAAAAGAGACACGGATTAGCCAGCCCCCGTCGTCTTGTTCTTCTTCATGCTTGCAAGTGAGTAGGTAAATCATACAAAAATTGTACTGCACAGAGATAATCACAAAAGCATGTCTCTTGAGATGCAAAATCACACACACAAATAAATCATGCAAAAAAATGTGCGAGAAGGCTGCGCGTGCGCTCCACTCCTCGACTTGGTGCATTTGGGGTGAACCGCTGCCCCTTCGGCAACGCCGGCGGCTGCGGCGTGGAAAAAGGATGGCTTCGAATTTCTCTGTTTTGCAGCGAAGACTGTAGGCTGCGCTGCGAAATGGTGAAGTTCACATAGAGTATTGGATTATGAAATCAGTAGTAGATTAGCTTTTGTATGATGCTCGAATTATCTGTGTAAAATTTTGGGAGAGCAGCAAATCCGACGTGGGTTATCAACCCCTCGTCGCTAATGACTGTGGGGCCCAGTTCTATTCAAATGAAGAACGGCTCACATTTCTCCTTTTAATCTGCAATCAAATGATGTAACAAGTATTTCTTCGTCGTTATAAGTCTAAATTTGATATTTTTTCTAGATTTTTCTAAAATCACCATCTTTTCATTAATTTCATTGTTTAGTGTACATTTCATTTGTTGAATAATGGTTATACGCTTTATTTTGTTCTTTGTAAGTACAACATACAAATAATATTTATTTTACACAACCATCAGTGATGAAACTTTACATTTCATAATCTTAAGGTGAACACAAGGTTTTGTTAAGTTTTCAAATGCATATGAGTTCGAACATGTTGCAAAGTTTGGAAAACTTCAATGTTCAAGCAAATATTCTAGGAAACCATGTGAGAGATGTAGACATTTGTACATAAGTATATTATTCCTTCATCGATACCATTTTAAATTTCGAAGACAAGATTAGGTACTCAAATTATGTTGCCAAGTCAATTTGTAAATTTTTTAGAGAAAATTTGATGTTATTAGAATTATTATATAATTACCATGGAGTGTAAAAACGAAATATATGAATTTTGGGCACACAAGTGTGACTGTTGATATTTTATTCAAATACTAAATGTCCAAATACAAATTGTTCGTATTTTTATGATTTTTAGGTGCTGTTTTATGGGCTCTAATAATTGGGGAAGCAAGATTCATTTCAAAAAAATAGTGACGGACCCACACGTCAGCGTCAACAGCCAACATTAAAAAGATAATCGTTGTCTTCCCACCCGGACCCAACTGCCAACAAATGCGATGCGGGTTCACTAACCATCGTCGCTAATGACACTGGCCCACGCATTAGCGTCAGCGTCAGGAGGCTAACCTGCGTTGGCAATGACTATCCATTGTCTCTAAGATATAATTCATCACAACAGATCTCCAGTTCATCACAATGGAACACAGTCCATCACAACGCGGTTGGATCTACTCGCGTCTATTAGATCGAGTTCATGACTTACAAAATCTAACAACTAGACTAATTAACTAAGCAGTTCATGATCGACAGACAAACTAAGCAGTTCATGTCCAAGAACCTGACAAAGACACAAAAGCACACACACATTGTTACTAACTGGTAGAGGAGTCTATCATTTAGTTAGAGTCCTGCTGTTGTCGCCTATTGACGGTGAAATTCCGTCAACCTAGCCATGAGTTTACTTTCGGTGTTGGCATGAGTTTTATATCTTATCCATTAGTACTAACCACCTTGGTATAACAAGTTCATTCGTGCATGTCGGTTTTGGAGTTTAGTGTTTATGTAGGGTTTTGACGTTGAAAGCAAGACTTCCGGGATAAGTTCATTAAAGCACCTTGACAAGACCTTGAAGCCCGGTACAAGTCATGCAATGAAGCAAACTTGACTTCCAAGAAGCCCAGGGACCTAACCCGAGAAGATGACAAACTCCGAGGACCTAGCCAGAAAAGTGTCGAATCTTGCGAGACAAGGAGCTTCGTCCAATTCGGAGTGAAACTAACAACAAGGGCCCACATGCAGAAGGGAGAAGGATCCAGAAGACTCGGGAACCGACACCATGCGAAGGAGGCAGGCAACTGGGCCGAGGTTGGCCCAGGCCGATCGGCCCAGGCCGGCCGGCTCCACCCATTCCGGGGCCCAGTCGCCTTCCCCTTTGACCTAGCCGCCATTCGAGCTATTTATAGCCCCAGGGTCGAGAGCCACAGATCAATCCATTCGTCATCGGCCGCCAAGGAGCAAAGAAGGGAGGGACACCATCTCAGAGAGGAGAGGGTTGAGCTAGTTGACTAGGGTCTCCTAGCCGACGTGGGAACCTTGCAAGGAAGACCACGTCGGAGTTCTCGGAGCTAGAAGAAAGATCGAGGTAGGATCCTGGTGGTGATCTTGGTTTATTTATCATGTACTAGTTGATGTAACAAGTTGAATCCGATTTCTAGCGATTAAGTGTTTCTCCGAAGTCTTCATTTCCGATCGGCTTTGCTTATTTTAGATCTATTCTCGAGATAGATCACATAGGGTGTTCTTGTAGCCGTGGTGGCTAGAGGTGCATGCCTGACCTTCCGAAAGACTTCGACTTGT
The DNA here is from genome assembly GCA_947561735.1 of Cenchrus americanus. Taxonomy (NCBI): domain Eukaryota; kingdom Viridiplantae; phylum Streptophyta; class Magnoliopsida; order Poales; family Poaceae; genus Cenchrus; species Cenchrus americanus. Next base: position 205,014,159 of record OX387240.1, read on the forward strand.
CCTCGGACTCCCCCTGGACTAACCCACATGAATAGGGGTACGTTGTGACAGAACGGTGATTCCAAGAGGTGGGCGTTTTCTGAGTCGGACGGGAAACCATGGTTTAAAGAGGCTTCTAATGAGATTAAACTTGCTACTTCTTCTTTTGCGCGAAACTTCAACAAAAGGCTTGACCCGATCTCTCTAGATTGGTTTATCTACCCCTCTCTATCTCTTGCTACCTCCGGCCTTTAGTAGATTAGATTCGTTTTCGATGTTCTTTGATTAGATGCATTAGGGTTTCACCTCTCGCAGATTGAAGTTTCTTGGTATTACTAGATCAACTCTTGCATAACACATTTGTTCAACGAATTCGATACCTTGGGTTCACCACTCGAGGGAAGAAGGGTCCCTTGACTACGACGGGAGACTTGTCCGCTTGCAAGTCTACTTGAACTTTAACACGAATATACATCGTCAACAAGCCCCTTTTTCTAGCGCCGTTGCCGGAGAACAAGTGATCAAGATTTGATCTTTTATTGCTTTTTTGTGTAATTTTCAGTTTTCTATTAGTTTTTCTTTTTGCATCTACTAATTTTTTATCATCCTCAAAATCAATCTAATCTAGTTTGTCTAACTCTAGTTTTCTTAGATTTGTTTTTACTTTTTCGTTTTTGTATATTTTGTTTATCGCTAACCCTAATAGGAGATGGACGGCTACCTCAACAACAAACCCGATAATTTTGTGGAGATCCAGAAAAACTTTACAGGCTAAGGAGATGCGAAGCACATCAAGCTAAAAAGCTAGATTTTGTAGATTCAAAGTCGGAAGAGGAAGGATCGTTGGAATGTCCGAAGAATTCGCCACCTCAAAGTCCTCGGGAGAATTGACTTCCACCGATGGGTGAACAACCGCCGCAAGAACGCAAGATCGGGGAGCTATGCACCCCGGACATCGTCGACCTACCAATATTGAACCTTGCGGAGATCGGAAGGCCGTTCGAGATCAAGACCTCAGCGATCCGCATGGTGCAACATTCACCCTTCACCGGTAAAGAGGATCCGAACCTTCACCTCCAAGTGTTCATTCAACTATGTCAGACATTCAACATGGACGGGGTCACTCAAGATCAAATGAAGGCGAGGCTCTTCCCGTTCTCGCTACTCGGGAAGGCTTTGCAATGGTTCCACGCTCAACCGGCGGAGACGGTGCAAAATTGGAATGCGTTGATGAGGGCCTTCATGAAGGAATACTACTCGCCGGGTAAAACTCAAAGCTTGCGTAATAAGATTGCCACTTTTGCTCAATATCCTACAGAAACTATCCGGAGGCATTCGAGCGCTTCAATGAGTATACTCAGGCGGGTCCACATCACAAGTTCCCGAAGGAGGACCTCGTGCATCGGCGGGAGGATCTATACTCGAGCATACGCCGATCGAGAAAAATCCGGAAAATTCTCGGAAGAGTTTGGACAGCACCTAAACGCATTTTGAAACCTTTTGCACCCAAGAACCACTAGATGCACCGGCATGAATGCAACACTCACTCAGTCATTTAATGATATTTCGAAAAACAAACAAGGGTTTTTCCCGATACTATATTTCCTGTAAAGAAAATAAATGTTAGAAAAATTTTAAAATTATGAGAAAATCGTTATTTAATTATTCTTTCTATTCACGTCCTGAAATTGGAAATTTCAGGGTGTGACACTAACTTCCTAGCTCCAGGATCGAGGGACATGTTCGACGCCAACAATAATGCGGTCGACTACTTGTACTGTGCTCTGTGTCAATCCGAATTCGATCGGGTTTAGACAGAGGATTCGGCGTGCAGGATTTGGTTGGAGCTGAAGAATGCTCATTCTGGGAATGCGGATGTTTAAGCACGGTTGTATGCGACTTATCAGAGAGAGTATGAGAATTTCGCTCATCTCCCCGGTGAGTCTATAGATGCCTTATTCCAGCGGTTCACGGTGGTTGTGAATAACATGAGGGCCAATGTCGCTGTACGCTGACCATGATAGAGTGGTGAAGCTCTTACATGTGTTGGATCATACCGTGTGAAAGGTCGAGGTCATTCTTGAGTCCAAGAAGTACACCACTCTGACGGTGAATGTCACACCTGTTTCTCCAAAGAAAACCAAGTGCGTAACTATATGCATGCCAGGGTCAAGTTTCATGCACATAGTGACATATAAGTGAATACAGAAAGAGTGTCACGTAAGAAAAAGGAAGATTATGAGAGATTTACACTTAATCCTGGAAATGAAGGCTCCAAACATCACAGGCAGCCGACTGGGGTTGCGTATGCCTAGCTCCAGCAACATCTTCATAGCAGCTTCCTCTTTCTGAGCAACATTGTTTATAGCAAGGGTGAGCACTTGTCGTACTCAGCAAGTATGAGGAAAGGATGAATGCAAATGCTTTATAGTGGACTGGGCTATAAGCATTTAGCACTTTTAGTTGGTCAAGTTATATTAGCACCTGATTACTAATAAAGTATAAGTTGATACCAACCCACAATTATCATAAAGAGATAGATAAGATACGCCATAAGCATATGGCAAGCATAACCAGAGATCACGATTTAAGTTCATCTTTAAGTTCAGTTATCATGTGAGGGTCCAGGCCGCTCTTGACCGTGAGCATGACTAATCAACTAGTTTTACACTCTGCAGTGGTTGTACATCTTATCCACAAGTCGCGTAAAAGTCCCGAAGAACTTTAAACCCAACCATGCGATGTCGGCCAAGCATTATACCACACTACCGAGGTGTGATTGCATAGGGACGCTACGAGGCCTTTACAAAGAGTCCTCCCGTGTGTATTAGTCCATAGTAGTATGTCGTAGAGGCTATCTTTCGTACCACACTTCTTCTCACGGATGGTCAGCAATAGAGTACTTCCATTCCAATACCACTCCGGAATAGAAGATCCATAAAAGCATTCCTCCGTCCCCAAACTACTATGCGAGTAATAACCACACAAGACTTCCCTAATTACTCAGCCAAGACCAGAGCCATATAGTTCTTGTGGTTGCACTATTGTCCTGGGTGGTTCTCCATGTTCTGATTAAACATATGGTCTTGTATATTAAACATCACATATCACATTGAAACATAGAGTAAAAGAGTATCCAAGTTGTTTATTACCAACCTAGTTGAGCAAACTAAGCAAGATCTACCATCAAGGTTAATTAAACAACCTAGTTATACAAGGCAATGGCAAAAAGAAACTAGTCATAATCTTGAGGACCATGTGTGGTTCGAGGACCGGTGGGTGGTCGCTTCCTTGTGTGATGAGTGATTGACAACGTTGTGTGGACTGATTCTTGGCTAAGTATTGCAGGTGCAGGTTGCGGCTTGACTTGTGTTGGTGCAGGTGAAGAACAAGCGCGAAAGGTCGTCGCCGGTGAGGCCTCCAGGTGTGGAGAAGACAAGTAGGCTTTGTTCGAGGGACCGGTGGCCGGCGGGGGTCAAGTGCGGGCCGCATGGTGGCATGAACGACAAGATGAAGTCGTGGACGGTTTCTTGGTTGAGCCTCAAAACCAAGGTCAAGCCGGGACTACGTGGGAGCCAAGTCATGAGTGGAGATTGGCGGAGGCTACACCGAGTTCGCGGGGTTTCCGGTGGTTCACCGAGAAAACCACCGGGTTCCTTGGTTGATCCACAAAGCCAAGACCGAGAGAACCGAAGATGGAGCCGCGAGCGGCGCGGACCGGTCGGCCCGGTGGGTCGACCGGTCCGGCCGATGAAGAGCACCGGTCGACCGGTGTGCGACGACGCGGTCCGAATCTTCGAAGCGGAGGACACGCGTCGGGATCGCATGGCTTGCGTCGAGGCTACGCGGGGTGCGGTCGCCGGGCATCCGTCCGATGGTGAAGACATCAAGAATTCCAAATCCGCCCTTGAGGGGCTTGTATCCCTAGTTGTTAGAGAAGGGCATTTTAGACATTCGGTTGCCTCCATATAACCCAAGAGGTGAGAGGATGGCAGCCAACTCTTGGAACCCTAGCTCATTAGTTTTCCTATTTTCCACCTATTTTCCTTAGGTTTTCTCTAGGACTAGCAAGAGAGCTTCACGGAGAGATCTTGTAGAGAGGGATGGATGATCGGGCGGCTTGGTAGACCTTGTACGAACCTTTGTTTCATGTATAGATGATTCGGCGTGGTTCCTCAAGGTTTGGATGTGTTTTCCCCGGTTGTTCTTGGTAGTGAGTCGGAGACGTGTGTTGGAAGCCGCGTTCGTCTTGTTGGAGTTTTCATCTCCTTCGAGAAGAATTTTTATCGGCTCCCATTCACTCCCCCCTCTGCGGTTCGCCGTATCGGTCCTTCAAGTGGTATCGAGCCGGTTCGGGTCTTTGTTGACTCTAACCGGTCTACGATCCAAGGATGGCGTACCGGGAACGGGGTTCGGGTCCTCCACACTTCGATGGCAAGAACTACCGGATGTGGAGCAAGCGGATGGGTGCTTTTCTCCGCGGAAAGGGTCGGATCCTTTGGGATGTCACGGTGGACACGGGCTATGTCCGGCGGTTGATTTCCTCGCTCCGGGATCGAGGGACGGCTTCGACGCCAACAATAAGGCGGTCGACTACTTGTTTCGTGCTTTGTGTCGGCCCTAAGTTCGATCGGGTGCACACCGAGCACTTGGCTTGTAGGATTTGGGCGGTGTTGAAGGAGGCTCATGTTGGGAACGCCCGAGTTCGAGGCACGGTTGTATGCGACCTACCGGAGTGAGTACGAGAACTTCACTCATCTCCCCGGTGAGTCCATCGATGCCTTGTTTCAGAGGTTCACGGTGGTGGTGAACAACATGAGGGCCAATGTGGACGTGCTCCCGTACGATGATCATGATAGAGCGGTCAAGCTCTTACACTCTTTGGATCGTACGATAGGGGCGGAAAGTTCGAGGCCACAGTCGAGTCGGAGAGGTATGATACTCTGACGGTGAACGAGTCGTTCTCGAAGCTCAAGTCGGCTCGGGTGGATAGGGGCATGACCGCCAAGCTCGAGGGACCGATCGATTCCCATAGTCTTGCCCTTGTTGGTGGTTCCAAAGGAAAGACTAACTCTAACCCATCCACCGGGATGTTCTCGTTTTCCTCTTTGATGTCTATGCCGGATGAGGAGTTTGATGACCTTGGAGAGGACGAGCCGGCGCCGTGACGAGGCGGTTCAAGAGGCCGCACGAGAACCGCGTGAACATGAGGAGGAACACGAGGACCTGCTTCCGGTGCGGCAAGCCGGGACACTTCGTCGCCGACCGCCCGGAGAAGGCCGAGAACAAGGACGAGCTACAAGCACAAGCCGAGGATGAACGATGGCAAGTACCGTTCGAGGCGCGACCACAAGAGCAAGCACAAGAACAAGTACAAGGACGAGCGACGATCGAGGAAGAAGGAGGGCCGAGGCAAGGCCCGAGCGATGGTTGGAGCGAGCGACGTCGACTCCGGGTCCGCGTACTCCACCTCGAGCTCGAGCGGCGGTGAAGACGAGGGAGATCGCCGCAAGAACAAGAAGTCGTCCAAGAACACTCGAGCGGGGTGAGGCCGCTTCGCGAGAGATGGCTTCGCACCATGGCGGCGAGCTCCGGCGGCAAGAAGAGCACACGGAGCGACTCGGACTCGAGTCCGATGACGAGGTGCGTGATGAACTTCCCTTCTTGCGCCGGGAGAATGAGAGGCTTGGCTCTTTGCTTGATAACCGTGATGACATGCTTAGAGAGGCCAAGAAAATGAGGAAAGAGCTTAGGGCTTCACTCGAGGATGCTAGGACTAGAGTGGGCGAGCTAGAGACACGGGTGCTTGATAGCAAGCTTGAGATTGATTCACTTAAGGCTAGTCCTGTTGTTTCTGATGAGAATGATTGTGCTGATTGCTCTATATTCCTTGCTGATCTTGCTTTGTTCAAGGAGAAGCATGCCTCCAAGTGTGAGGAACTAGATGTGCTTAGGGTTGAAGTGGCTGAGCTTAAGTCTAGACCTGCTTTGCTAGGTGCTTGCACTTCTTGCCCTGTTTTGCATGCTAAGATTGATGAGATGCATGCTTACACTAGTTCGCTCGAGGCTAAATTGAAGGAACCCATGCCTACATCTTGCTCTACCTGTGAAATGCATGCATTGAAAAATTTGGAGCTTGCACATTATGTTGATCGTTTGCAGGATGAGAATGATGATTTGAGGAAGTTGATGGGTTGGTTGTCCGGTCACGAGCCTCAGTTGAGGATGATGATCGAGGCCTTTAAGAGGCAAGATGGTGAGGGGCTTGGAGCAAACAAGGTTGGTGAGGGAAGTGGAGAGAATATCCCTGAGCCACCAAAAACCCACCACAAAAATGATTTCCCCCCAAAACCTAACCATCTAAGGAACCGACTAGACACCACCCCAGCTCCACCCATGTTTCCTACACCCACAAATGACCTACAAAAGCCTATCAAGTTTGTGAGCACTTCGGGGAAAGTGTTCTTTGGGAAGGAGAGTGAGAAGGCTAGTGGTGAGAAACCGGTGGAGGGTTTGAGTGGAGAGAAACCAAGTGAGCGAGCCACATCCCAAGCCAAAGCCTAAGCTTGTGAGGTTCCATTGTGGCTATTGTGGGAGAGATGGCCATAAGGAGGAGTTTTGCTTCAAGAGGAAGCGTGAGGAGAGAATAGAGAAGGAGTGGGCTAACAAGGACAAGTACCACCCTTCCGATGGTGTACTTGAGCCTCGTATGCAGATGCCCAGGGGCAAGGCGATTGTGAGGACAGTTCGGGCTTGGGGAGAGAAGAAGGCTGCAGGTGGTGTTGCTTGCCCAGGTCACACCGGTCAGACCGGTGTGGGGCACCGGTCAGACCGGTGCGGGCACGGAAAGACGGATGTTCGGGTTTCGAGCTCGTACGGGTGCGAGGGTTGTTTACGGTGGTCGTGGTTCGGTGGTTGGGCCGGAAAGGGTGCGGGTGGTCGGTTGCTAGGCGTTCTCCTCCTCGTGCTCAATACGGGGATTGGAGGAGTCGTGGCTTTGAGTTGGAGAGGAAGGACGTTCCACGGGCTTTCTTGCGTGGATTTGGTCCTCCTCCGGGCGAGAGAGGGGTGGTTCCCTCAGGGTGGTTACCGTGGTGGTGTTCGTGGAGATAGTTTTGGTAGGAGAGATGCTTTGGTTGGTGCTAACCCCACTTTCGAGCAAATGGCTCGGCACTTGGTTTTCCTCCTTTGGTACTAACCCCGATCTTGAGTCGTTTGTTCGCTCACGTGCCTATTTTTGAATTTCAGGTGGGAGACTTGAAGAACATTTGGTTGATTGACTCCGGTTGTTCGAGGCATATGACCGGAGACAGGGGGTGGTTCTCAAGTCTCGTCCCGGTGGTGACGAAGAGGTACATCACTTTTGGGGACAATGGGCGTGGGCGTGTGCTTTCAGAAGGTGAGATAAAAGTGAGTGACAAGATCACTCTGAGGCGTGTTGCTCTTGTTCAATCGCTGGGGTACAATTTGCTTTCGTGTCTCGGTTGTTGGATGAGGGTTTTGAGGTGTTGTTTCGGCCCGGTGGTTCTCGGATTTTGGACTCTCGAGGGGACCTTGTCTGTATGGTCGTTCCCGAGGGTCAGGTGTTTCGTGCTGATTTTTCTCAATCTTCGGGTGTGGAGCGTTGTTTCTTGGATGGTTCTTCGAGTGAGTTGTGGAAGTGGCATAGGAAGTTGGGTCACTTGAGCTTTGACCTTTTGTCTCGCTTGAGTAAACTCAATTTGGTCCGAGGATTGCCACGTTTGAGGCTTGAGAAAGAGTTGGTTTGTGCTCCGTGTAGGCATGCCAAGATGGTGGCCTCTTCTCACCCGCCTCTCACCGATGTGATGACTGAGCGTCCATGCGAGCTGCTCCATATGGACCTTGTTGGCCCAGCTCGTGTGCGATCTGCGGGTGGGAAGTGGTATGTTCTTGTTGTGGTGGACGACTATTCTCGGTATGCTTGTGTGTTCTTTCTGGAGGAGAAGGGGGAGACGTTTGGTTTTGTTCGAGATCTAGTCTTGAGGTTGAGAAACGAGAGGCACGGTGATGCCATACGAGCTATCCGCAGTGATAATGGCTCGGAATTCAGGAACTCTCGTTTTGAAACCTTTTGTCATGACTTGGGTCTTGAGCACCAGTTTTCGAGTCCGTATACGCCTCCCCGAGATGGTGTTGTGGAAAGGAAGAACGGGACCTTGTGCGAGATGGCTCGGACGATGCTTGATGAGCATAGGACTCCGAGGAGGTATTGGGGCCGAGGCGGTGAATACCGCATGCTATGTGTCGAACGAATATACCTCGAGTGCACAAGAAGAAGACATGCTATGAGTTGATGCATGGTCGCACACCCAAGGTGAGTCACTTCCATGTCTTTGGTTGCAAGTGTTTCATTCGAAGAAAGGCGGGAAGTTGGATAAGTTTGAGGCTAGGTCCGTCGATGGCATTTTCTTTGGTTATGCATCTCATTCTAGAGCATATCGTGTGCTCAATCTTGAAACTAACCAAATCGTGGAGACTTGCGAGGTAACCTTCGACGAGACAGAGCCACGTAGTCAGCTTGTCTTTGAGTGTGCAGGTGATGATGAGCTTGGCGAGGAGATCTTTCAGGAGGAGGAGCATGAACATGGAGATGATGAGGATGGCGGTGCGGTGCCCCCGGCTGAACATGTACCCACTACTTCAACTACGATGATGGATGGACCCTCTGCTACACCTACGACGACAAATCAAGAACGAGGAGAAGCTGATGTTGAGGGGGAGGTAGCTTCGAGGCGAGAACCTCCCCGGCGAGTTCAAGTGGATCACCCAGCTTCGAGGATCATCGGCGACATGAATGAACGCACTACACGGTCGAGGGTTCGGAACAATTCCCATTTTGCTCATGCTGCGTTTGTTGCTTCTTTCGAGCCCAAAGACATTGGACACGCACTATCTGATCACAATTGGGTTAACTCGATGCATGAGGAGTTGGAGAACTTTGAGAGGAATCAGGTGTGGGAGTTGGTTGACCCTCCCCCAGGGTGTAAGCCGATTGGTACAAAGTGGGTGTGGAAAAACAAAGAGGGAGAGAAGGGTGAGGATGTGAGGAACAAGTCGAGACTTGTTGCTCAAGGGTTCAGTCAGAAGGAGGGGATCGACTACGAGGAGACCTTTGCTCCCGTAGCCCGTTTGGAGGCGATTAGGATCCTTCTAGCCTTTTCCGTGGCTAAAGGGTTCAAGTTGCACCAAATGGATGTGAAGAGTGCTTTTCTGAATGGTGTGTTGGAGGAAGAAGTGTATGTGAGACGACCTCCCGGGGTTTGAGAGTGAGAAGTACCCCCACGGGGTGTACAAGTTGAGGAAGGCGGCCGTATGGGTTGAAGCGGGCGCCTAGAGCTTGGTATGGCGAGGTTGAGGGGGTTCTTGTTTGAGAGAGGTTTTGAGATGGGGAAGGTCGATCGGACCTTGTTTTTGCCGAGGCGAGGGCGAGAGATATCCCGATTGTGCGGGTGTACGTGGATGATATTGTCTTTGGTGGCTCGTCTAACTCTCTTGTTGCGAGGTTTGCGGATGATATGAGCGGGGAGTTTGAGATGAGCATGATGGGCGAGTTGCGGTTCTTCCTCGGGCTACAAATCAAGCAATCAAAGGAAGGAACATTTGTGCACCGGAGCTAAGTACACCAAGGACATTGTGAGGAAGTTCAAGATGGAGGACTCCAAGGCTATGACGACGCCGATGAGTACGACTACAGCTCTTGATGCGGACGAGGAAGGTGAACACGTGGACCAGAAGGAGTACCGAAGCATGATCGGGTCACTCCTCTACTTGACGGCGACGAGGCCGGACATACAGTTCTCAGTGTGTCTGTGCGCTCGTTTTCAAGCGTCTCCGAGGACTTCGCATCGACAAGCGGTGAAGAGAATTTTCAGGTACTTGCGTCACACTCCCGACTTCGGCCTTTGGTACTCCGCGTCCTCTTCGTTGGCGCTTCATGGTTTTTCAGACGCGGATTTTGCCGGGTGTCGGTTGGATAGGAAGTCCACTTCTGGGACTTGCCAGTTTTTGGGTTCTTCGTTGGTGTCTTGGTCTTCTCGTAAGCAGTCGAGTGTTGCTCAATCCACGACCGAAGCCGAGTATGTTACCGCTGCTAGTTGTTGCTCTCAGCTCCTTTGGATCACCTACACCATGAGTGACTTTGGTGAGGAGTATACCCATGTCCCACTTCAATGTGATAGCACCAGTGCCATAAGCATTGCAAAGAACCCAGTGCTCCATTCTAAAACCAAGCACATCGAAGTGAGGTATCATTTCCTGAGAGACAACGTTGAGAAAGGAAAGATAGCGTTGATCCATGTACCCACACATCACCAACTAGCCGATATTTTCACCAAACCTCTAGATCAAGCAACTTTCACTCGTTTGCGGGGGGAACTTGGTGTGTGTTTGATTTCTTGAGTTGGGTGTGTGGGAGCTTTCTTTTGCCGGTGGTGTCGAGCCCGTTTTGCCTCCCCTCGAGGAGCCGGTTTGTAGCATATGTATAGCTTTCCTTTGTGCATTTCTTGCATTTGGCATGGCATATGTAACATGATGTATAGGCATCCTTGTATCTTAGATTGCATGCATTTTGTATCATATGCATTGGTTAGGAAAAGCTTCTCTCATATACATTGTTCACCATGGAATGAGATATATTTCTTTGTGAGCTTGTTTGGTATGATATGGTTAGTTTGGCTTAGCTCTTGATGATCTTGATGAATAATCCATGGTTGATAGCTATGCTTTTGAAAAATGTCACATGTATGCTCTCTCTTGTGTAAATGCCTTTACATGCTCTTGACATGTTTTTGTGGCCTAGCTTTGCTTAATTTGTGGTTGGATAGCTAGTTTATTGATCATATGGGGCCAAAGGCTCATTTGCCATCATGAATGTTTAGCCCTCTTGATTTATCTTGTGGAGGAGCATAAGTTCCTTTTTGTCGCAAAGACATTTCATGTACCATTTACAAATCTGAAAATGAAATGAAAAATGCTTGGAAATGTGCTCCCATGTCATATGTGCTGAATTTAATTTGCTTTGGGTGCTAAACCGTTGCATGATGTCTACCAATGAGAAGTCTCATACATAGAAGTAGGCACATGGCTCGGTGGCTTTGACATGACATGAGGTGCTTGTGGGTGTTTGTGATGGTCTTATGGTTAGAATAGCTGTCCTAGCATGAAGTTTGTGTGGCTTTGCCATTTTGATATGCTTTGATCATGTTTAGGACTTTGCTCATGAGAGGAAAGTTTTTCGCAAAATTGCCAAAATCCATTTTAGCTTCGTCCAATGGTTGTGAAACTTGGTGATCATGTAGTTGAGATCGATACGAAGCCGTAGAGTACCTAACTTGCTCATTAAGACATGTGTAGCTTTCTTTGTTGAATTTTGTCTATTTGAGAAGCTCTAGGTTGCATTTTTTGCATTTTTGGCTTGATTCATGCATTGCCAACAAGGGGGAGAAGTTTGAGCTTGAAATGGCTTACCGGGCGCATTTAGAAGGTTTTCAGGTGGTTTCGAGCCATTTCTGGGCTCTGTTGTACACCGGTCTGACCGGTGAAGAGCACCGGTCCGACCGGTGTGAGTGCTGGTCCTGTACACATGTTAGGTACCGGTCTGACCGGTGGTGATGACCGGTCGACCGGTGTGAGTGAAAGTCTTTGCGGTTGTCTGTTTCATGTGGTTTCTTGCATGCATTCGTCTAGGGGGAGTTGCATTGGTTCAGGGGGAGCTTGCATGTGTGCAGGGGGAGCTCTTTGTGAGTTTTCGAGTTTTGTTTCCGTGGTTTGCGCTCTTTGCTTGAGCTTTGTTTTGTCTCGGATGTGTCGAGCCGTTGCCCTTGCCTAAGGGGTCCGAGACTTGTCTTCTTCAAGTGATCTTGCTCTTTGCCTTTGTTTGGCTTTCGATCGCTTGTTGGAGTTTCTTTTTGTTCGTTTCTTTCCTTTTTCTTTTCTCTCTTGTTACTTTCGTGTGGGTGTTGTCAATGCACTCATCAAGGGGGAGATTGAGGACCATGTGTGGTTCGAGGACCGGTGGGTGGTCGCTTCCTTGTGTGATGAGTGATTGACAACGTTGTGTGGACCGATTCTTGGCTAAGTATTGCGGGTGCGAGGTTGCGGCTTGACTTGTGTTGGTGCGGGTGAAGAACAAGCGCGAAAGGTCGTCGCCGGTGAGGCCTCCGGTGTGGAGAAGACAAGTAGGCTTTGTTCGAGGGACCCGGTGGCCGGCGGGGGTCAAGTGCGGGCCGCATGGTGGCATGAACGGCAAGATGAAGTCGTGGACGGTTTCTTGGTTGAGCCTCAAAACCAAGGTCAAGCCGGGACTACGTGGGAGCCAAGTCATGAGTGGAGATTGGCGGAGGCTACACCGAGTTCGCGGGGTTTCCGGTGGTTCACCGAGAAAACCACCGGGTTCCTTGGTTGATCCACAAAGCCAAGACCGAGAAGCCGAAGACGGAGGCTGCGGCGGCGCGGACCGGTCGGCCGGTGGGTCGACCGGTCGGCCGGGTGGGGACCGGTCGGCCGGTGAAGAGCACCGGTCGGCCGGTGTGCGACGACGCAGTCCGGAATCTTCGAAGCGGAGGACACGCGTCGGGATCGCATGGCTTGCGTCGAGGCTACGCAGGGTGCGGTCGCCGGGCATCCGTCTGATGGTGAAGACATCTAGAATTCCAAATCCGCCCTTGAGGGGCTTGTATCCCTAGTTGTTAGAGAAGGGCATTTTAGACATTCGGTTGCCTACATATAAACCAAGAGGTGAGAGGATGGCAGCCAACTCTTGGAACCCTAGCTCATTAGTTTTCCTATTTTCTACCTATTTTCCTTAGGATTTCCTTAGGACTAGCAAGAGAGCTTCACGGAGAGATCTTGTAGAGAGGGATGGATGATCGGGCGGCTTGCTAGACCTTGTACGAACCTTTGTTTCATGTATAGATGATTCGGCGTGGTTCCTCAAGGTTTGGATGTGTTTTCCCCGGTTGTTCTTGGTAGTGAGTCGGAGACGTGTGTTGGAAGCCGCGTTCGTCTTGTTGGAGTTTTCATCTCCTTCGAGAAGAATTTTTATCGGCTCCCATTCACTCCCCCCTCTCTGGTTCGCCGTATCGGTCCTTCAAATCTTTAATAGGAACCCATCAAAATTAATGCAAGCAATGCAATGAGTGATTAAATATAATTCTTAGGACAAGAGATCAAGGACACACTTGCCTTTAACCAAAGTAGTGATGTTGCTCAGAATTCTTCACCTTTGTGCTCTTCAATGCTCTTGAACCACGTTCACTCTATGTGCATCAATCATCAGGCACAAGCATACAAACCAAACAGACAAGCAAACTAAGAACAATGCACCAAACAAAAGAGAAGCTTCAAAAGAACATACTAAAAGATAGGCTCGATTAGATGGATCACTAAAGCACACAAACTGTGCTTAGAGGAAGAAAGGCTTGGTTAACTTTAAAGAGATGGTTGTGGAAGATTGAGCATGCACTAGGACCGGAAAGATCACACTAAGAGAGCTTGGTAAAGAAAGTCTAACGAATGTTTTGCATTTATGAACATAAAAGACTATGCGAGCTGATTTCATTTTAATTAACAAAACAAATGCAAAGGATATTAAGGAAATACCCCGAGTTGAAATTAAAGCAAGTTAAATTTTATTTACAAAATCGATGTAAAGAACTAGTTAGCTTTTATTTATAAATATTCATGTATAAATTATACCAATTAAAAATTTAATTTGGAAAAGATAAAGTATATAAATAATCTAAATGTGACTTTATGATTCGAGTAGACCATATGATTATTAAAAACATCATGGAATTGACACTAATGAAATTAACATTTATCATTAAAAGCCGATATAAAAGCCTAATCAAATTTTAATTAGAATAGGTTAATTAACTATTAAACAAATTAATAATTTGTTTATGAAAAACTGAGATAAAGATCTAATTACTTTTATTTAGAAAAACATGTGAAATAACATTACTCAAATTAATTTTGATAAAGAAAAACTGTGTACAACACTATATAGATTTTATTTGGAAAGACATGTTTACTAAGCATTTATCAAAATTAATATTAAATTAATTTTCAGAAAACAAACATGTTGAAAACACACAACTAACGCGTACTTTACACTATTATGGACCTAACGCAACTTGAATGGATTAAAACGGAGCTAAAACAAAGAATCTATGGAGAAAACAAGATGATAAGGACCTAGTCGTGATTAACTATAGATCTCAGGGGCTAGCATAAAATATGTCACACCCGGTTTTAAAGGAAAAACCGAATGCATTGATCACGTGTGCGCCAGGATCAAGTTACACACACGCTTAGACATTATGAATACCAAAAACAGTGCCACACGAATAAAGAGTTATTACAAACAATAGTCTTAAACGAATCTTAAATAAACGAGTTCTCGCAGCGGACAAAATGCCTCCACAGGCAGCTGACTGAAGACTACGCACACCTAGAACTCCTGGAAATCTCCTGGAATATCTTCAAAGTTCTCCCAGTCTGAGCAGCAATTCGGGTATTGTAGATGCAAGAGAATAAACAAGCGTGAGCACATATCGTACTCAGCAAGAGAGAACAACATAACATGCAAGGCCATATGGTGGATGGCTAAGGTTCAAGCACTTTAGCATTTTAGTTGATCAAGTTTTATTAGCAACCTGATTACTAAAGGTGTAAGTTCATACCAACCCAATTAATAAGATATAAGCATCATAAATAAAGAATAAAACAACAATTTAAACATTAAAGTTCCATAATTTAATCATGTGAGTGTCCAGGCCGCTCTTGACTGTGAGCACGGCTAATCGATTATTTTAACACTCTGCAGAGGTTGTACACTTTCACCACAAGCAGCGTAAAAGCTCCGAAGAACTTTGGACCCAACCATGCGGTGTTTGCAAGACACCATATCACACTTCCGAGGTGTGATTGCATAGGGACGCTACATGGCCTTTACAAAGGTTCCCTAGCAAGTTATGACCCACAAGGTCGGATCGATTAGCAAGGTATAAAGTCCCCTAGCGGTCGATACCCCACCATAAAAGAATAACTCACCCAACCCCCGCTAGAGCGAGTCCATACCCCACAGTACCGCCGATCCCTTGTCCTTATCAGGTAAGACCATCCCAAGCTAAAGTTCCTAATTATTCAGCCATGACCATTGCCCATTAGTTCTTGTGGTTGTACTGTTTTCCTGGGTGGTTCTCCATGTTCCGATTATCATATTAAAGTGGTCTTGTAAAGTAAAAGATCATAAACGGAACATAGAATAACAAAAGCTATCCAAGTTTGATTAATACCAATTCCCAGTTGAGCATGCTACGCAATAGCTACCACAAGATTAATTTAATTCCCGGTATCAAGGTAAAGGTAGTAAAAAGCTTGGCATGATCCTTAATAGGTTCCCATCAAATTAATGCAAGTGGAAAAGTAAAGACAGTGAATTTAAATGCATGTTATGTAGGACAAGCGGGCATGCATCAAGGAATACTTGCCTTCAACCAAGCCTTGCTGCTCAAACTCTTGCACAACTTGATCTTCAAATCCCTCGAACGAATCGCTCTCTACGGTCCACAATCATCACATACAAGCATACAATAGGAATAAATAAGAAACAGTCACCAAACAGATCAAACAGATCTAAACAGTAGCATAAAACTAATCTACGCTTCGAAATGAACGCGTGGACATAAAGAACGCTAAAATCAGAGCTAAAACGACCAAGTTATGGCTTAGGGAAGGTGTAGGGACCAATCGTAAAGATTTGAAAAGGTTTTGGGCTAAAATAAAGAAAAAGGACTAAACTGTAAGAAATCTTCTAAGGTGGAAGGGTATATCGTAAATATAGGAAACTCGGGGGCTTTTCTGCAAAACGGCCAGGGCTGGCGGCGGGGTTGACCTAGTTGACCGGGTCGGGTGCTTTAGATCCATTGGATCTGAATCTAACGAGCCGCGGTTCAACACGGGCGGGCCGGATCGGATGCGAGACGCCGGATCTTGATCCAACGGCGCGAACGCACGCGAGCGGCCGGCGGCGGGGCCGCACGGCCGGCGGCGGCGGGGGCGCACAGGCCGACGGCGGCGAGCGGTGGCGGGCTCACCGGCGAGGACCCTAATCTAGGGTTTCGGCCACGGGCTAGGACGCGGATGGCATCTACGCGGTGCGCGCAACACGGCGGATCGATCTAGGGCGGCGGCTTTGGCGGAGGGGCGGCGGCGCGGGGGCGCGAACTCCGGCGAGGTCCCTAGGGCGGCCGGGTGCACGGGGTCGACGACGTGCGGTGCGGGCGCGATGCTCACCTCCTTGCGCGGCTCCGGAGCGATTCCTTGGCGGCGGAAGGACGACGGCGGCGGGATTCGACGGCGACGGCGGCGAGCTTGAACTAGGGTTTGCGGGCTCGCGGCTAGGCAAGAAGGCGGCGCGTTTTGCTTCGATGGGAGGGTCCAGGGGGCGGCGGCGGCTTTAAATAGCCCGGTCGAGCACCTTGGCGTGCGGGCCACGCGTCCCGTGGCGTGCCTGCTCGGACTCGGCGCGGCGGCGGAGGAGTCGGGGGCGGGGACGGGCGCGCGGGTAGAAGATGACGAGGGGGCCCCACCCGTCGGCGGCACGGGCGCGGGGTGCGGCCGCAGGTGCGGGTGGGCCGGCGGTCTTGGGCCGCGAGCCGGCGGGCCGGGGCGGCAAGGGGCACCGGCGGACTTCCAGGCGATGGGCCGCAAGCCAACACGGGCCAGAAGAAAGGAGGGCCTAAGGGTGCAATGGGAAAGGTTTGGCTAATTTTTGAAAAGGGGTTTTAGGAAAAAGGATTCAAACAAAAGGAATTCAAACTTAAATTTGAATTCCAGCAACCAAAAATAATGCTCCAACACGAATGCAACAATTAACTCCTATATTTCATTGACTTTATTTTAGAAAATGTTTTAAATGCCTAAAAATAAATAAAGCAACCTTATTATCCTTAAGCAAATAAATGGTTTCTAGCAAATTTTTATAAAGCCGAATTTTTAATAAAATTAGGGTGTTACAAATCCTACCCCCCTTAAGAAGAATCTCGTCCTCGAGATTCGAACAGATTGGGAAAAAGATCTGGAAACTCTGCTTTCAGCTCATCCTCTCTTTCCCATGTTGCCTCATCCTCTGCATGATTACTCCACTGTACTTTGCACATCTTAATCACACTATTCCGGGTGACTCTTGTCATGGTTTCCAATATCCGAATGGGGTGTTCAACAATGGTGAGATCCTCTTTAACGTTTAGATCATCTAAGGGTAACGGCTCCTTGTCATGAGGACCAAAACCCTTCTTTAACTGAGAGATATGGAATACATCATGCACATCAGCTAGCCGGATCGGCAACTCCAATCAGAAGCCACTTCTCCCACTCTCTCAAGGATCTTGAAAGGTCCAATAAACCGAGGTGATAACTTTCCTTTAACTCTGAATCGACGCAAACCTCTGATAGGTGACACCTTTAGGTACACATAATCGCCTTCCTGAAAGACCACATCCCTTCGTTTGCCATCTGCATAACTTTTCTGTCTAGATCCTCAAATTTTCTCTGATAATCTGAACTTGCTTCTCTGCTTCTCTGATGATATCTGCCCCAAATAACTGTCTTTCGCCTGTCTCACTCCAGTACAACGGGGTTCTACACTTCCTTCCATACAGGGCCTCAAAGGGTGACATTTTGAGACTAGCTTGGTAGCTGTTGTTATAAGAGAACTCAGCATATGGCAAGCTCTTGCCCCAACTACAACCATGCTTAAGCGCACATGCTCTCAGCATGTCTTCTAGGATCTGATTGGTTCTCTCTGTCTGTCCATCTGTCTGTGGATGATAAGCTGAGCTGAAATTTAGCTTAGTATCCAGAGATTCATGCAACTTCCCCCAGAAACGAGAAGTAAACTGAGTACCTCTGTCTGACACGATCTTCTTTGGTACACCATGCAAACACACAATCTTGGACATGTATAGTTCTGCCAACTTAGCTCCTGTATAAGTAGTCTTTACCGGAATGAAGTGAGCTACCTTAGTCAAACGATCCACGATAACCTAAATCGAATCATAACCATCTCGGGTTCGGGGTAAACCCACTATGAAGTCCATTCCGATATCTTCCCACTTCCACTCAGGTACCTTCAATGGTTGAAGCAAACCAGCGGGTCTCTGATGTTCGGCCTTAACCCGGTGGCAAGTGTCACACAAAGCCACATGTGCGGCCACATCTCTCTTCATACCGTACCACCAATACCTCTGCTTGAGATCCTGGTACATCTTAGTACTGCCTGGATGGATAGAATAAGCTGAGTCGTGAGCTTCTCTCAAGATCGTCTCTCTGAGATCTCCTGTCTCTGGTACACACAATCGGTTCTTAAACCACACGGTTCCTTGCTCATCTTCTGTGAAATCTGGGGCTTCTCCTTGTTGCATACTCTCCTTATTTTCTGTATTCCAGCATCCTCTAGCTGCCACTTACGTATCTCTTGCTCCAGAGTGGATTGTACTTCCAAAGTCACTCCTTCTGCATGTGCAAACACTTTCAAGTTAAGCCTTTCAAACTCTTTTACCAACTCATCAGGAAACTGAATGATCATAGCCATGTTAGTGTGGCCCTTCCGACTCAAAGCATCAGCAACCAGATTCGCTTTACCCGGATGATAGTGAATCTCTAGATCATAGTCCTTGATCAACTCTAACCAACGACGCTGTCTTAGATTGAGATCCTTCTGAGTGAAGATATACTTCAGACTCTTGTGATCGGTATAGATCTGACACTTAGTTCCCATAATGTAATGTCTCCAAATTTTCAATGCATGAACCACTCGTCGCTAACTCAAGATCATGTGTAGGATAGTTCAACTCATGCTTCCTCAACTGACGAGATGCATAGGCTATAACATGACCTTCTTGCATCAACACACATCCTAGACCTTGTCGAGATGCATCACAATAAATGTCAAAGCTCTTCCGTAGATCAGGCATTACTAGAACAGGCGCTGTGGTTAACCACTTCTTTAACTCTTCAAAACTAGACTGACATGCACTGGTCCATTTGAACTCCCTGTCCTTCTCTAGCAATGTAGTGAGAGGCTTCACAATCTTGGAGAATCCTTCAATAAACCGACGATAGTAACCAGCAAGTCCAAGAAAACTCCAGATCTTAGACACTGTACGAGGGGCTTCCCACTTTAATACATCACTAACCTTGCTGGGATCTACCGCAATACCTCCGTTGGTGATGATATGACCTAGAAAAGACACTTCCTTGAGGCAGAACTCACACTTGCTGAACTTCGCATATAACTCATGCTCTCTCAGCTTCTGCAACACAAGCCTCAAATGCTCCTCATGGTCCTGCTCATTCTTGGAGTAGATCAAAATGTCATCAATGAATACCACAACGAACTTGTCCAGATACTCCATAAAGATCTTGTTCATCAAGTACATGAAGTACGCGGGTGCATTGGTTAACCCAAAAGACATAACTGTGTACTCATAAAGTCCGTACCTGGTAGTAAAAGCTGTCTTAGGAATATCTGAAGGCCTAATCTTCAACTGATGATAACCAGATCGCAGATCGATCTTAGAAAACACTTTAGCTCCTCTCATCTGATCAAACAAATCTTCAATACGTGGCAGAGGATACTTGTTCTTGATGGTAACATCATTAAGGGACACCGTAATCAACACACATCCTCTGTGTGCCATCTTTCTTACCCACAAAGATAACGGGTGCTCCCCAAGGTGATGAACTAGCACGAATGAACCCTTTACCCAATAATTCTTTAATCCGAGCTTTAAGTTCTTGTAACTCGATCACTAGACATTCTATATGGGCGCTTAGAGATAGGAGCGAGACCGGGTAAAAGATCAATAACGAACTCAACATCTCGGTCAGGGGGCATACCTGGCAACTCCTCGGGAAACACATCAGGATAATCGCACACTACTCGTATGTCTTCCAAGGCTGCTCCATCAAGCTTTTTCACGGCACTGGCGTTTGATGGTGCGGGATCTGCTGCAAACTCAAATCTTTCACAAGCTGGACTTGTAAGGAGGATTGATCTCTTAGCACACTGTATCACCGCATCACACGCGGTCAACCATCCCATTCCCAATATCACATCGATCCCCTTTGAATCCAAGATTATAAGATTGGCACGGAAATCTCTGCCCACAATCTTGAGATGGACGTTATCACATTTATAGATGGCTTTCAATTCCCCCCCAGGTGAGGTAACTAACATGTGGCGAGACATGGGACTGATAGGTAGATTATGTTGAGCTACAAACTGGGATGTAATGAAAGAATGGGATGCTCTAGAATCAAACAAAACTGAGGCAGGAGTAGAGTTGACTAGAAACATACCGAGCACTACTCGGGGTTCTCTCGAGCGACTTCGGCATCAACGTGCATCGCCTTGCCTCGTGCATAGCTCTGTTGCCCTTTGTTAGACTGCGGGGTTTGGCTTCCGCTCCTAGTCTGCTGCTGGTTCTGCACAGGGGTGTGTGGAGGGTTCCTCTTTGGGCAAGCATTGGCATAGTGTCCAAGCTCTCCGCACTTGAAGCAAGTAGTGGTGGCAGGATTGGGCGGCGCCACGGACCTTACAGGTGTGCCAACTGGGCTCTCTCGCCGACTCGCCGGGAAGCGGGCGGGGAGTCTGAGGAACAGGACGCTGAAACTGCTGAGCGGTCTGCTGGAACTGCTGAGCAGGACGCTGGGACTGCTGCTGCCCAAAGTTTCCACCCGGTCCCCCAAAGCGGAACGGGGTGTTCGGCGGTGGGTTGATGCGCGGGCGAGATGCACTCCCAAACTGCCCAGAGCTGGCGGCCTTCCTCTTCTTCTCTCCGAGCTCCTTGCGCTTGTGCTCCAAGCGGATGGCGACTGTTGTGGGGAAGCCGCAGCTTTCGCACATGAACAATGAGAGGGGACAAAAGCTCGAAAACCAAAAGCCAAAATGCAAAGCGAAAGGACAAACAAAAGCTTCTTTCTCAACAGTGGATTTCTCAAAAGTCGATCCCCTTTACAAGTGCCGGTCCGTCTCCTTTTATAGGGAGGCGGGCGGACTTTTTACATTCCGAGAACACCCTCGTGTAAAACGAATCAAAACAGAATGTGCTAGGCTATCTTCGGGTAATCTCCAATTAGGTCTCCACGTAATCGGCGCTTCATGATGTCACGCCGCAAATCGCGGCGCCTTTCCAGCTCTTGTCACGTGCGCCTGTCGGGGGGAAAACCCCTGAGCCTTTGGAGATCCACCCTTTCGCCTAGCACTCTTCATCACCTGAAACAAAAACCACACTCAAGTTTGAACTCGTTAAATGTTAGGAACGACGAAACCTCCTGAGCGAATCCCAGGCTGAGGCGCCCTGGGTGAATAATATTCGCCCTAGGGGTTTCGTCATGGAATAAGTCGCCAAGCGAGACTTTGACACCCTGTCCTATGCTGGATTCGTTTGGCCGCTTTGTTGGCGACGAAGGGTACTGGCCGAAACGCAAAATCCGGAAGGTGGAAAAGGAATCCGCGGTTCCTGGGGTTTCGCTGTTGAACCTTTCGCGCAGCCGCTTTTTATTTTTAGGTATACGAAAGGCTTGGTTCCGAATCCCCCCAACATCGACATCAACTAGCTGCTGAAAGTTAGGGAAAGGATAGGACATCAGCTGGTACTACAGTGAACCAGCTAACCCATCCAGGAACAGCTCCTGCTTCTTCCTATCTTCAGCAACCTCCTCAGCTGCATAGAGAGACAACTCAGTGAACTTGTCTCTATACTCAGCTACTGACATTCCTCCCTGCTTCAGAGAAAGGAACTCCTTCTTCTTGATCTTCATAACTCCAGAGGGTATGTGATGGCTCCTGAAGTTGGTGGTAAACTCCTCCCAAGTGATAGTGTCTGGGGCGGCATGAGCGGCAGAGTACACATCCCACCAAGCGGCTGCAGATCCTTGAAGTCGTCCTACAGCATACAAGACCTTCTCTCTGTCGTCACACTGACAGGTAGTGAGCATCTTCAGTATTGTCTTTAGCCAATCTTCCGCTTCAAGTGGATCAGCGGCGTGAGTAAACACAGGAGGGTGATGACTCATGAACTCCCGGTGCTTGTTGCGAGGCGCGGGTGGCGGCACCGGTGGATTGTTAACCTGGGCTTGCAAGTTTGTCACGGTGTTGGTCAAGTTCTGGAGGAGCTGGGTCTGTGCCTCCAGGAACTGCTGCATAGCGGGATCCATTTGTACTGGCTGGGGTGCTCTTCTTGCTGGTTGATCAACACCGAATCCTAACCTGGTGTTCACCATCTGAGTGTTAGGGACATTATTTTAGATGATTGCACCAAGGGTTAAACTCAAGAAGATAAGATAGCAATGATATTCAGATAAGACAGATTCTGTTGACTCCAAACAATCAGGCATAGCTCTTAGTGCGGGTAACTAAAAATTATGGATTTTGGACTGATAAAAGGTAATGAAATTACGAAACTACTCCAACTGGAATCACCTCATTCGGAGTTGTGTAGCTCTGGTTATAAAATAAACAAGTCAGGTAGGTCAGCAGTGTTTAACAGATTCGTGAGGCTGTAATGTTTCAGTTATAACTCTCTGGTTATCCATCCAAATATTCTGAATTTTTCACAGAAAATCAGCCAGGAAATTCTTGAACTTCTCCAATTGGTTTTACTGCAATCGGAGTTCTGTAGCCCGAGATAAAATTAAAACAGTGCAGCTGACTCAGAAAGCTGAGCGAACAGATTTAGGGATCTCGAATTTGCATTAAGGAAAAACTTAAAGGGACAAAAAGATTAGGATAGATAACTGATTGAGACTGAAAGTTAACCCCCACAAACTTACTACTAAACCAATGTCGTTGTGGTCATCACTCCACAACACATTGCACTCAACCAAAAATCCAACTCATACATTAAGCACAAAATCAAGCATTCAACCACACCTCTAAACTAAACACACTTTACCGATCGTCTACTAGCGATTACAAAGAAATCCTATCCTTAATCTTAAACCTAAGGACTATCTTCTGCCATGGCATCTGTGCGGGCGTCAGGGGAGTCGTAGTGTGGCCTCTTGGGTGACGGGGAGGTACATCCTTTTGTGGCTTCATGGGCTTCTGGCTGCTCTGAAGTGCAGCTTCTAGGGCATGCCTCTGCATCTCCAGAGTGAAAATCTGCTGCTGTGCTGCATATAGAGTGTTGTTGGCATCATCCAATGCGGTGTTCACAGCTGCAAGTAGACTCCGGACGTTGTTGAGCGTTCCTTCATAGGCTGGTGCTCGGGCGATGTAAGTCTTGGCTTCCCCACTTGCTCTGAAAGGTGTGTAACGGCAGTGGGTATCCTTAAACCTGTCACGCTCCTTGTGAGAGAGCACATAGAGCGCCCTCCGAGCTGACTCTGCTATCCCAGCATCCATAGTAGTCCTGTGAGCCACATCATGATGCTTGGACACCTCCTTCACTCCGCGGCATGGAATGTACTCCTCCAAGATGGCAGCAACCTCCAAATGGGGCTCGAACCACGGATGAGTCCACAGCTCACAATGGTAGACAGGGGCCTTATCATAGCCCAGGCGGAGTACCATCGCTCTCAGGTGGTCTGCCATGGGAATGCCTACTCCATCAGCTTTGTAGTGGTACACTTCCCAGATCGCTTCCTCAGCTTCCTCCTCTTGCTCTTGTTCTTCTTCCTCCATCTCTTGATCAAGGTGATCCTCATCTTCTCCTGGCGCTTGCTCCTCTAGGTTTGGCTGTTCAGCTAGCTCATCCTCCTCTGGAATCATTTCCTCTGGATCTTCCTCATCATCAGGCACCATGATAAGGTTAGGGAAAACCATAGGTGCAGGCTCCATCTCAATCTCCACATCTGTATCTCCATCATGCAAGTCATTGTACTGTTCCTGTGGAGCATACTGATGGATTGCTCCAGCCTGAGAGGTCCTCAAACTACGAACCATCTGTAGTGCAGTGCAGAAAGTGAAAGATGGTGAGGCAAAAGGATGAGAGCTAAAGCAAGCACAAGGCAAAGAATGCAGACAGCTCAAGAGTGAAGCAAAAAGGCAAGAGTAAGGTTAATAAGAATAAAGCAAGCATGTAAGAGAAAGCTTCTATGAGTATAAAATCCTTAGTTCGACCATTTCTATCTAGGCTAGCGTTCCTACGGTCAACACGGCTACGGTACCACTCTGTCACACCCGGTTTTAAAGGCAAAACCGAATGCATTGATCACGTGTGCGCCAGGATCAAGTTACACACACGCTTAGACATTATGAATACCAAAAACAGTGCCACACGAATAAAGAGTTATTACAAACCATAGTCTTAAACGAATCTTAAATAAACGAGTTCTCGCAGCGGACAAAATGCCTCAACAGGCAGCTGACTGAAGACTACGCACACCTAGAACTCCTGGAAATCTCCTAGAATATCTTCAAAGTTCTCCCAGTCTGAGCAGCAATTCCGGGTATTGTAGATGCAAGAGAATAAACAAGCGTGAGCACATATCGTACTCAGCAAGAGAGAACAACATAACATGCAAGGCCATATGGTGGATGGCTAAGGTTCAAGCACTTTAGCATTTTAGTCGATCAAGTTTTATTAGCAACCTGATTACTAAAGGTGTAAGTTCATACCAACCCAATTAATAAGATATAAGCATCATAAATAAAGAATAAAACAACAATTTAAACATTAAAGTTCCATAGTTTAATCATGTGAGTGTCCGGGCCGCTCTTGACCGTGAGCACGGCTAATCGATTAGTTTAACACTGCGAGAGGTTGTACACTTTCACCACAAGCAGCGTAAAAGCTCCGAAGAACTTTGGACCCAACCATGCGGTGTTTGCAAGACACCATATCACAATTCCGAGGTGTGATTGCATAGGGACGCTACATGGCCTTTACAAAGGTTCCCTAGCAAGTTATGACCCACAAGGTCCGGATCAGTTAGCAAGGTATAAAGTCCCCTAGCAGGTCGATACCCCACCATAAAAGAATAACTCACCCAACCCCCTGCTAGAGCGAGTCCATACCCCACAGTACCGCCGATCCCTTGTCTTATCAGGTAAGACCATCCCAAGCTAAAGTTCCTAATTATTCAGCCATGACCATTGCCCATTAGTTCTTGTGGTTGTACTGTTTTCCTGGGTGGTTCTCCATGTTCCGATTATCATATTAAAGTGGTCTTGTAAAGTAAAAGATCATAAACGGAACATAGAATAACAAAAGGTATCCAAGTTTGATTAATACCAATTCCCAGTTGAGCATGCTAAGCAATAGCTACCACAAGATTAATTTAATTCCCGGTATCAAGGTAAAGGTAGTAAAAAGCTTGGCATGATCCTTAATAGGTTCCCATCAAATTAATGCAAGCGGAAAAGTAAAGACAGTGAATTTAAATGCATGTTATGTAGGACAAGCGGGCATGCATCAAGGAATACTTGCCTTCAACCAAGCCTTGCTGCTCAAACTCTTGCACAACTTGATCTTCAAATCCCTCGAACGAATCGCTCTCTACGGTCTACAATCATCACATACAAGCATACAATAGGAATAAATAAGAAACAGTCACCAAACAGATCAAACAGATCTAAACAGTAGAATAAAACTAATCTACGCTTCGAAACGAACGCGTGGACATAAAGAACGCTAAAATCGGAGCTAAAACGACCAAGTTATGGCTTAGGGAAGGTGTAGGGACCAATCTGTAAAGATTTGAAAAGGTTTTTGGCTAAAATAAAGAAAAAGGACTAAACTGTAAGAAAACTTCTAAGGTGGAAGGGTATATCTGTAGATATAGGAAACTCAGGGGCTTTTCTGCAAAACGGCCAGGGCTGGCGGCGGGGTTGACCTAGTTGACCGGGTCGGGTGCTTTAGATCCATTGGATCTGAATCTAACGGCTGCGGTTCAACACGGGCGGCTGGATCGGATCTGAGACGCTGGATCTCGATCCAACGGCGCAGAACGCACGCGAGCGGCCGGCGGCGGGGGCCGCGCGGCCGACGGCGGGGAGCGGCGGCGGGCGGCGGCGGGCTCGCCGGCGAGGACCCTAATCTAGGGTTTCGGCCACGGGCTAGGGACGCGGATGGCATCTATGCGGTGCGCGCAACACGGCGGATCGATCTAGGGCGGCGACTTTGGCGGAGGGGCGGCGGCGCGGGCGATCGACGCGGCGGTGCGGGGCGCGAACTCCGGCGAGGTCCCTAGGGCGGCCGGGTGCACGGGGTCGACGACGTGCGGTGCGGGCGCGATGCTCACCTCCTTGCGCGGCTCGGAGCGATTCCCTGGAGGCGGAAGGACGACGGCGGCGGGATTCGACGGCGACGGCGGCGAGCTTGAACTAGGGTTTGCGGGCTCGCGGCTAGGCAAGAAGGCGGCGCGTTTTGCTTGGATGGGAGGGTCCAGGGGGCGGCGGCGGCTTTAAATAGCCGGTCGAGCACCTTGGCGTGCGGGCCACGCGTCCCGGGCGTGCCTCGCTCGGACTCGGCGAGGCGGCGGAGGAGTACGGGGCGGGGACGGGCGCCGGGTAGAAGATGACGAGGGAGCCCCACCCGTCGGCGGCACGGCAGCGCGGGGTGCGGCCGCACGGGCGGGTGGGCGGCGGTCTTGGGCCGCGAGGCGGCGGGGCCGGGCCGGCAAGGGGCGCCGGCGGACTTCCAGGTGATGGGCCGCAAGCCAACACGGGCCAGAAGAAAGGAGGGCCTAAGGGTGCAATGGGAAAGGTTTGGCTAATTTTTGAAAAGGGGTTTTAGGGAAAAGGATTCAAACAAAAGGAATTCAAACTTAAATTTGAATTCCAGCAACCAAAAATAATGCTCCAGCACGAATGCAACAATTAACTCCTATATTTTATTGACTTTATTTTAGAAAAGGTTTTAAATGCCTAAAAATAAATAAAGCAACCTTATTATCCTTAAGCAAATAAATGGTTTCTAGCAAATTTTTATAAAGCCGAATTTTTAATAAAATTAGGGTGTTACAAAAGATCTGCAAGATGCATTGAATAGTGCTCACCAATATATCTAAGATCAGGGTTAGATATGCAAAAAGGGCTTGGTTGGATCTATTTGCAGGAAACTAATACATCTAGGGTTAAACTTGAAAAAAATGCAAGGGACATAGGGTAACTTATGGATTAAAGGAAACTTCAGGGGGCTACTTGCAAACCGGCCAGCCTTCATCTTCTACCTCTACTCCATACAGGGACAGGGGTGGACGACAGGTCTGGCTGACCAAATCACCAGCTGCTCGGGCATCAAGGGGCTCGGGTGAGGCTAGGAATGGGTAGAGGAAGACGAGGGGAACTCGTAGGAGTGCTCACCCACGGTGGAGATGTGGGGACGCGGCTGGAATCGAATGAGGACGGTGGCGATGTTGGCGGCAAGCTCGGTGTTCCAAACGGCGGCGTTGTTCCGGTGGTCCTCCGGCGACGAGAGAAAACTCCCCGGATGCGGCTTGTCGTCACAGAGCTCCATGCGGTGGTCACTTGGCCTGAAGACCGACGGAGGCAGTGAATTGAGTAGGGCAACGCCGGCGGCTTGGCTCGGCGCGCGCTCCGGCGGCGGTGCTGAGCAGAGGGGACGGTAGGGCAGCGGCGGCATCTAGGGTAGTGCGGGGGGCTTGGCGGCGGCCGAATAAGGGCGCGGGACCGCCCTTGGTGTGGCACGCACGCCAAGGTGGCGGCGGCGGCGCCGACCGAGAAGGCCACGGCCTGCGGCGTGCGGGCTCCGCAGGGCCCAAATGGGCTTCGGCGGGCCTGCTGGCTGGGTCGGCTGAGATGCGGGTCGGGCCTTCAGGCTCGGACCAAAAGGGGAGGTTTAGATTTCTTTTTTTTCTAAATATTTTCAATGATAACAAATTTCAAAAAAAAACTAGAAAATGTTTTAAGGCACGGAAAATACTCAAAAAATCTCAAAATTTCCAGTAAAATTCCCAGAGATAGATTGAGACATGAACAACCCAAACAAAGTATTTGGTGCTCGAGAAAAAGATTTTAGAGCCTTCAAATAAATAGAATAAGCTCAAGGAAAATGAGAATAAATTCCAGAAAAGTCCGAAAAATTTCTCGGAAGGATTTGGACAGCACCTAAACGTATTTTTGAAACCTTTTGCACTCAATAAGCACCAAGATGCATCGGCTTGAATGCAACACTCACAACTTTTATTTGATTAAGAAAATCAAACAAGGATTTTTTTCCTATACTATATTTCCTGTAAAGAAAATAAATGTTGGAAAAGTTTTAAAATTTTGGGAAAATCGTATTTAATTTCTTATTGCTATTCACATCCTGAAATTTTCAATTTCAGGGTGTGACAGTGAACGAGTTGTTCTTGAAGCTGAAGTCTGCTGAGGTTGATCATGGTTTGACAGCCCGTCTTGAGAGCCCGACTGATTTTCATAGTCTTGCTGTTGCCGGTGGCTCAGATGCCAAGTCTAATGCTAACCCATCCTCCAGGATGTTTGCTTTATCCTCTTTGATGTCTTTGCCAGACGAGGTGTTCGACGTGCTTGGAGAGGACGAGCTGGCGTTGCTGACACGGAGATTCGAGAGGATGCACAAGAACCGGGTGAACTCAAGGAGGAACTCGAGGGCGTGTTTCAAGTGCGACAAGACCGAACACTTTTTCACCGAGTGTCCGAAGGTGAACAACCACGACAAGCACAAGTTCAAGGATAAGAGGAAGAAGTCTAAGAATAAGGATCATGGACATGGCAAGAAGACGCGGTCTCGAGATAAGATGAAGAGATCGAGCGACCTCGAGTCCGACTCCGAGGGCACGTCTTCAAGCTCGAGTGAAGAAGAAGAAGAAGAAGAAGAAGAAGAAGAAGAAGAAGAAGAAGAAGAAGAAGAAGAAGAAGAAGAAGAAGAAGAAGAAGAAGAAGAAGAAGAAGAAGAAGAAGAAGAAGAAGAAGAAGAAGAAGAAGAAGAAGAAGAAGAAGAACAAGAAGAACAAGAACAAGAAGGAGGAGGAGGAGGAGGACGAAGAAGAAGAAGAAGAAGAAGAAGAAGAAGAAGAAGAAGAAGAAGAAGAAGAAGAAGAAGAAGAAGAAGAAGAAGAAGAAGAAGAAGAAGAAGAAGAAGAAGAAGAAGAACCTCGGCAAGTATCTCAATGGCCTCTGTGTGATGGGTCTAAGACCCAAGGATGATTTCTGCAGCATGGCTCGCAGCTCCAGCGGCAAGAGAATCCAGAAGGACGCCTTGGACTCAGATTCCGAGGATGAGGTATGTGATGAGCTCTCTTCTTTGCGCAAGGAGAATGAGGAGTTGGTTGACCTGCTTGATAATCGCGATCACATGCTTAGAGAGGCTAAGAAGCTTAGGAAGGAGCTTAGAGCTTTGCTTGAAGATGCTAGCACTAGAGTGGCTGAGCAAGAAACACAGGTTCTTGATGGCAAGCTTGAAATTGATTCTCTTAAGGCTAGCCATGTGGTTTCTGATGAGATAGATTGTGCTGATTGCTCTGTTTTCCTAGCTGATTTGACTGCTCTTAGGGAAAAGCATGCCTCCAAGTGTTAGGAACTAGATGTGCTTAGGATTGAGTTAGCTGAGCTGCAATCTAGACCAACCTTGCTTGGTGCATGTACTTCTTGCCCTGGTTTGCATGAAAAAATTGCTAAGCTTCGATCTCGCATTGTTTCGCTTGAGGCTGATTTGAAAGTGTCTATTCCTACTTCTTGTTCTACTTGTCAATTGCATGTTCTGAAGAATTTCGAACTTGCACAAATTGTTGGTCATTTGCAGGATGAGAACAATATGTTGCATGAAGTGCTGAGTTGGTTGTCTAGTCAGTAACCTCAGCTTGGTATGATGATTTCCAGTTATAAGTGCTTTGATGGTTGGGCTTTGGGATCTGATAAGTTTGGTGAGAGCAGTGGTGAGAGAGAAGGGAAATTTGGAAATGTTCTAGTTCCACCTCAACCCACACCCAAAGACAAGTTTGCATCTAAGCCAAACCAGTTGCTTGAACCGAGAGAAAAACCAAGTGTGAAGGCAAGTGAAAAGCCTAGTGAGAAACCAAGTGGGAAGCCTAGTGAGAAGCCTTGTTAAGAGCCTCACCCTAAGCCTAAGCCAAGACCAATCCATTTCCATTGTGAGTTTTGTGGAAAAGGATGGTCACAAGAGAGAGTTTTGCTATAAGAGAAAGAGAGAGGCGAGAATGGCTAAGGAGTGGGCGAACAAGGACAGGTACCACCCTTCTCATGGTGTGCCTGAGCCTCGTATGCCACTGCCTAAGGGAAAGGGTTTTGTGCGTAAGGTTTCGGCATGGGGAGATGAGAGATCCCGTAGCCGAGGCGGTGGTCTGGAGAGGGAGGCCAGGCCGGCAAGGCATGGCTGTCAGACCAGCCCTACCTATGGAAGGGCGGTCAGACTGGCCTTGCTAGGCAGTCAGACCGGCCCTCCCCAAATTTCTGGGCAGTTCGGTTTCCGAGGTTGCGATCCTAGTGGTTTCAGTTCCCTTGGTCATGCTGCAGGTGGTAGACACTTTGAGTCTGGTGGTGTTGAGTTTGTTGAACATTATCCACCTCGTGATCAATATGAGTTTGGGAGAGGTTGCAGCTTTGAGTCTTAGAGGGGCTACAGAACACGCTTTCCCTTTCGTGGTAGTCGAACTCCTCTAGTGAGACGGGAGTGGTTTTCCCATGGTGGTTCCAGGTTTGATAGGTTTGACAGGATGGATCGCAGTTTTTATAGGCGTGGTAGGATGGATGTTGCTAACCCTACTTTTGAGAAAATGTCCCGACACTAGTTTGACACCTTTGGTACTAACCCCAATGTTGAGTCATTTGCTCGCTCTCGCTCTTGGTTTTGAGTTGCAAGTGGGAGGCCCGAAGAACATTTGGTTGATATCGGGGGTGGTTCTTCGACTTCATTCCCTAGTGGTGACATGGAGGTACATCACTTTCGGGGAAGTTGGACAAGGATGAGTGACTTTTGAAGAAATGATAAAGGTAAGTATTTTTGTGACCTTCAAGTGTGTGGCCTTGATCAAGCCACTTCGTTTGTTTCGCTCCTTGCCCTATCTCATGTGTGTAAGGTGAGCTTTGTATGCTCTTTGACCTTAATGCATGACTTTAGGGGCAGCCTGTGTGCTTAGTGTGCTCTTTGCTCTATCTTATGTACTATGGGTGAGCTTTGTATGCTCTTTTGCCCTAGTGCATGTGTTTAGGGGGAGCTTGTGAGTTTTGCGCCCCTTTGCTCTTTTGCTGGTGGTGTCGAGCCCTTTTGCCTCCTCTCGAGGAGCCGGTCGCTTGTGAGCTTTGTGTGTGGGAGCTCCTTTGTAGCATATGTATAACTTTCCTTGATGCATTTATTGCATTTGGCATGGCATATGTAACATGATGTATAGGCATCTTTGTTTCTTAGGTTGCATGCATTTTGTATCATATGCATTGGTTAGGAAAATCTTATCCTATATACTTTGTTCACCATGGAATGATATGTATGTCTTTGTGAGCTTGTTTGGTAAGCTATGGTTAGTTTGGCTTAGCTCTTGATAATCTTGGTTTATAGCCATGGTTGATGGCTATGTTTTTTAAAAAATGTCACATGTATGCTCTCTTGTGAGTAAATGTCTTTATATGATCTTGACATGTTTAGTGGCTTGGCTGTACAATTTGTGATTGGATAGCTTATTTTGATCATATGGGGCCAAAGGCTCTTTTACTATCATGAATGTTTAGCCCCCATGCTTTATCTTGTGCAGGGGCATAAGTTCTTTTTTGTCGCAAAGACATTTCATGTACCAACTATGAATCTGAAAATGAAATGTAAATTGCTTGGAAAATGTGCTCCCATGGCATATGTGCTAAATTTAATTTGTTTTGGGTGTTAAATCGTTGCATGATGCCTACCAATGAGAAGTCTCATATATAGTAGTAGGCACATGGCTCGATGGCTTTGACATGACATGAGGTGATTGCGGGTGTTTGTGATGGTCTTATGATTAGAATGGTTGTCCTAGCATGAAGTTTGTGTGGCTTTGCCATTTTGATATGTTTTGCTCATGTTTAGGACTTTGCTCATGAGAGGGTAAATTTTCACAAAATTGCTCAATTCTATCTTAGCTTTGTCCAATGGTTGTGAAACTTGGTGATCATGTAGTTGATGTAAATACGAAGCTATAGAGTATCTAACTTGCTCATTTGGACATATGTAGCATCCTACGTTGAATTTTGTCTATTTGAGAAGCTCTAGGTTGCATTTTTTGCATTTTCGGCTTGATTCATGCATTGTGAACAAGGGGGAGAAGTTTGAGCTTGTTTTGGGCTACTGAATGCATTTAGAAGGTTTTCAGGTGGTTTTGAGTCATTTCTGGGTTTTGTTGTGCACCGGTCTGACCGGTTGAGGTCACCAGTCTAACCGGTCAGAGGGCTAGTCCTGTTCACATGTTGAGCACCGGTCTGACCGGTGGTGTCGACCGGTCTGATCTCTCAGAGCTGAGCTGATGCAGCTGCTCCGTTTTTGTCAAGTGGTTCGCATGCATTCGTCCAGGTGGAGTTGCATTGGTTCAAGGGGAGCTTGCATGTGTGCAGGGGGAGCTCTTTGTCGTTTTTGAGCTTTGATTTGGTGGTTTGCGCTTTTCAGTTTTGTCTAGAATGTGTCGAGTCATTTCCCTTGCCTAAGGGGTCCGAGACTTGTCTTCTTCAAGTGGTCTTGCTCTTTGCCTTTTGTTGGCTTTCGATCACTTGTTGGAGTTTCCTTTGTTTGTTTCTTTTCTTTTCTTTCTCTCTCGGGTTACTATATGTGTGTGTTGTCAATGCACTCATCAAGAGGGAGATTGAGGACCATGTGTGGTTCGAGGACCGGTGGATGGTCGCTTCCTGGTGTGATGAGTGATTGACAACGTTGTGTGGACTGATTCATAGCTAAGTATTGTAGGTGCAGGTTGCAGCTTGACTGGTGTTGGTACAGGTGAAGAACAAGCACGAAAGGTCATTGCCGGTGAGGCCTCCAGGTGTGGAGAAGACAAGTAGGCTTGGTTCGAGGGTCCCGGTGCCAAGCGGGGTCAAGTGCGGGCCGCATGGTGGCAAGAACAGCAAGATGAAGTCCTGGACGGTTTCTTGGTTGAGCCTCAAAACCAAGGTCGAGCCGGGACTACGTGGGAGCCGAGTCATGAGTGGTGATTGGCGGAGGCTACAACGAGTTCGCGGGGTTTCCAGTGGTTCACTAGAAAACCATTGGGTTCCTTGGTTGATCCACAAAGACAAGACATAAGAAACCGAAGACGGAGGTGTAGCAGCATCGGACCAGTCTAACCGGTCTGACCGGTGTGCGACGATGGAGTCTGGAGACTTCGAAGCAAAGGACATGCATCGGGATCGCAAGGCTTGCGTCGAGGCTAGGCAAGTTTGCAGTCGCCGGGCATCCATCCGATGGAGCGATGACAAAGTGTTGACGGATAAAAGACGTATCCCTCTATGATCTGCAAGCGTACGGACCTACACCTTTTTCACCACGGGATTCCCAAGGTTCTTGTCAATCCGCGGACCAAGGGGATTACAAGCGTTTGATCTACCTCTACACACTAGCTACTCAAACCCTAACTATGATTAAACTAGAAAACAACTAAACTACACTAGAGAGAATGATTAAGCAATCAAGATAAAAGACACTCGCCCATGGGTCCACTATACTAGAGCATGCAATCGCTTTAAACAAGAAAACCAATCTAATCTATCGGGGTTTGTGACCAAGGTTTCGCCCTTTCCCTCCTCTCATACTGTCACTACGCGAAGGTATTCGTGACTACACCTATGATGGACACGGTGTATTGAATGGATCCAAGGGAGCATTGGAGCTCTACTCCCTTTACGGCATGGTAGCTAACCTTAAGCATTAAAGTATATTCAACACAAGGTGATAGATAGATAATCCAACAAAGTATGATTACATCTCAAGATCGATTACAACCCATGAACGAATAAGGAGATTACCCCATCAAGGTGCTAGACATAGCACCGTTGATCATAGTCACCCTTCTGACGATGTCTTCCTTCTTCTCCACTTGTGAGTGCGTCCTTCGAGGTGGACGATCCCCCTCCAGAGATCTCCCTCCTCGCTCTCTAGCTTGTGGATGGCCTCCTGGTGCGAATGGCTCTCCCCCCTACGAATGGCGGCGCCTCCAGGGTTTTAGGGTTGAAGATCCTTCGGGTGCAAGGAAAGGGGGGCCGAACCTACACCAGAAGTGGGCTGGGCCGGCCGGCCTTGGCCGACCGGTCCAGGCCCAATTCGGCCCGGTTCGGTCACCCCGTCACTCACGTGGGTCCTCAGGTGATTATGCACTTTTCCCCTTCCACTTGCATGATTTTGACGATGTCATCCTTGCATCCAAGATGGAGGTTCTCCGTGCATGAAGTTCGGTCTTTTACGCTTCAATCCCCGGGGGTGTCCCTACGCAGCACTTCGGTCCTTGCCACCATCGGAAGTGATTTCATCAAGCTCATGAACACGAACAAGACTCCGTAAATGCTCCTTTGAACTTGTTGTGAATCCGTCCTTTATGTCCATGTTTGCCTACATATACACAACACTTCCAAATGCATGCACATAGATGAACTTGTTATATGATTAGTGTGCCTCGTGGCGGGTTAGTTCCATAAACAAATCCAAACCAAAGTGTAATGAACATGTTTGGTGTACCAAAATACACCGTCAACATCTCCCCCACGCTTAGCTCTTGCTCGTCCTCGAGCAAGTACTTGTAAAAGAACTTCGTCCAAGGCGTTGTAATCATGTTCCACTAAATCTTTCTTCACAAATTAGTCAATCCTTTATCTTTAATACATAAACATAAAGTAATGAGCATCAAACATAAACATGGGCGTTTAGAATCTTTACCACATCAAGATTTACCCCACAACTCAAACTCTTTACTTGAAGTCTTCAATTTCAGCCATGCTTACTTCTTTGCTTCAATCGGAGGGTTTTTATGATTTTCAAAAACAAAATTCGTGCAACAAGTATTAGACAAACACCTTTCTCCAAGCTCTCTCAAGTCGCTCATATAAAAGTGGCTATCCTAAACAAATTTTATAAAACTTTCACCTCCCATAAATCTCTCATATGACATGTAAAGTGGAGCTATAGGTAGGGCTAGTGCAATCAACACAAATATTGTCAAACTAAGAACTTCCTCTAATGGTTGTTTACCTTTCAAAGCCAATGATCATGAGAATTAATCCATATGTAGGGATATCAAGGATGAGAAGATTTAGAATGGTGGACATGTGCAAGGGAAAAAGAAAATTGTGACTACGAGGCACCGATGACGTCCTCGTTGTCGGATTGCACATGGTTGGAAAAAGAGTGAAAGTTTCGTCTCTCAACAACATGACATCCATCCTTGCACTTTTTTTTCTTTCACTTGATTCATCCCTCTCATATCTTTCTTGCCACTCCTCTTCTCTCTTTTTATTCTTTTTCTTTCATTCTTTCACACATATATTTTTTCTTTACCTTTCTATTATTTTTTTCTTTCTTTTCCATACTCATACTTTTCTCCTTATTTTTCCCTCTCTTGACATCTTTCCTCTCTTGACATCTTTTCAAAGCTCTCAACTCCTCTCTTTCTTGCATGCATACAATCTGAAATTTTAAATAAACCATGCTAGAGACGAGACTAAACTTTGGGAGTAGGTTGTGTTTAAGGAATTCAATGTACAAAAGAGATGTATAGGGTTGGGTATGGAATTCGGCGATGTACGGGTCTTTCGATGTGAAAGTCACGTTACCGGATACATGACGAGGCTAGCAACAAAATATAAGCACAAGAACATGATCATTGCTTGAAATTAAAACTCC
This sequence comes from Cenchrus americanus, assembly GCA_947561735.1. NCBI lineage: Eukaryota > Viridiplantae > Streptophyta > Magnoliopsida > Poales > Poaceae > Cenchrus > Cenchrus americanus. The sequence goes on from OX387240.1 coordinate 205,049,960, forward strand.
CAAGAGAGAAGGATCCTAGCCCAACTCATCGTGCTAATCACACTTATGGTGGAGCAAAAAATAAATTGGCTTTGTATAGGATTTTTTCTTACTCTCAACTTGGAAAAACAGGTTTTGCTAACCTTTATTACAAGGTTTTTTAGATAATTTTCAGAACTGAAATCCTCCAACTTTTAGCATCAAACATAGCACAACCAACATGTGAAGCTCAAGATCTAAGTGTGGTATGGGTACTTTTAATAGTAGCAATTCCACTAAGCACCACGGTAAACGTTTTTCAAACCACACACATATGTTCATATATCAAGAATTAAAGACAAACAAACAAGTGAATAAAGATAAGCATCACACACAAGACATAAAATTTAAAAGACTTTTTATTTGATTTTCTTTGACTCAAAACTAAATTAAGACACTTCAAACTTGCAAAAATTAAAAAGAACACTCAAAAACTAAAGACTCTTAAACTCTAAAACTCTCTCGAAAACTAAAGTCTCTCGAAGACAAAACTGAACCAAACTAAACTTGAAGCTCAAAAGCTAAGCTAGCTAGCTAGCTCTCCCCTACGCTTAAATCATACGACGTCCTCGTCGTATCTTACAAAAATCCTAAGGGGAAAAACTAAACCTAGTGGTACTTTCCGCAACTATTGCACCACTTGCCTCTCATGTTCCCGACCATGCCAAAAAATTTGTGCACGTTGCGGTTCAGGAACTTGTAGTCGTCTTCGGCCATGCGCTCCAAATCCTCCGTACGCTGCCTCATCGCCTCCATGGCCTGGAAACATTCATCGGCCGTTGCGTAGAGCTCCGAGATGGAGTGACGGCAAGCCACACAACACATCAGATGCATCCCGAAAGGGTCTTCATCGCCAGGGTCTCCGCCGTCGTCACCGCAGTTGTCGCCATCACCATTGTCGTCGCCGCCGCCATCGTTGTCACCGAAGTTGGGGCCTTCGGGAGTCTTCTCCTTGGGCACCTCTTCCCAAATGCAAAGATCGTTATCATCTCTTCCGGCGGCCGCCCACGAGCTCGGGCTACGATCGTCGGAGTAGTCTCTATCCCCATAGTCCTTAGGCTCGGGCGACACCTCCTTGTAGTCATTCCGCTTCATGCCTCGGATGGGCGCCGACCTTCGAACGGGAGTAGGGACCTTCTTGTGACAACCCGCCCAGTAAAATACCGTACTATCGCCTAAGACCGATCCACTTTGGTTGTTAAGCAATAGTAATGTATCATCCTGTCGTTAGTTGCCGGGTTAACGCCCGGTAAATCACTTGGAATTCAAACAGAGGATCGACATATGCATTAAATCTCGCGCGAAGGCGAGTCCAGAGTACAACACAAGTAAAACCGATTTATTACAAACCATTGCTCATGGCATGGAGTAAAGGTTCAGAGTTCGAAAACAGCGGAAATAAATTAGACTAGCGCAACGGTAAACATCACAGGAGGCCATCCATGATGTCATCACTTGTCGTCACCCTTCCGGTCAACAACACTTGCAACCAAGCAAGGCTGAGTATACTAATACTCAGCAAGACTTAACCGTCGGGTGATGACTACATCACCAAACTCTAGACATGAAGGCTTTTGGTCGGTGGAGTTTCTTTTGCTGAACAGCTACTAGAGTAGGTCCTTACTTTCCATGTTTTAGCACAAGTTCTAATTGATTATCATTTCTAAATGTGCCATCTAATTCAATCAAGAATTGGACAAGCAATTGATTCATACAACCATATTCCTCGAGTTCCATAATTACGGGATATCATGGCCAGTTGATTAAGCAGTCTCGGATAACGGTGAGAGGCCGACAATCGATTGATTTAAACCTTGCAAGGTAAACCTAAACACACGGTGGGATGCCCCTCGCGAGGACAACCACCAAGCGGTTCCCAAAGTCCTCGGGTTGGGATCGAATCTTACGATCCTGGGTACAAGGTTAGCTGGCATACCCCGCGAGGCACCCAGTCTCACACATGCACCCCCCTTCCCGGTAGCTAGCCGGTTAGGTGATTCCTCATGAGTAGTAATAGTAAGTTTCCACACCGTCTCATTAAGGTACTGGGCTTACCGGTCCCATTCCCGACAAGTGCTTAGTATGTTCAAAAGCTTAGCCCACGAAAGCCACTGGACTGGAGCCCAAATCCCATGCTCTTACCACATGAGCAGTCCATTTATAAAGATCTTATGTTTCCAACATAAGAACCTATTCTCGCGAGTGACGAACATCACTGGACTTCTATCGGTCCTATAGCAAAGCAGCTATCGACCTAACATACTAGTGATAGAGCATAGGCACCTAGGGATCATGCATCTAGGGTTTCAATTCAATTCCTGAAACGTAAATGCATAATCATAGCAAAAGATAATTGCATAATTTTAAAAGACGGGGTTAATGATCCGGGGCTTGCCTTCGCTGGCAAGGTTGGCCTTGGGCCCTTCTGGACTTGGTCCAGGTCTTGAGCTACGTCCACGTACTGCAGCTCTTCGTCGGCACCTTCGTCTCCTCCTTCCGGCACGAGCGTATGTCTACCGTCAGAAAGATCTACACGAAGATGCAAATGCAAGATTTATTCGACGATTTTTAATTTAATTAACCACAAACAATAAATGACAACCAAGGGGTGCATTAGTTGGACACATTCACCTAGATAAGAATACATTCAGCATGCTCTTCCAAAAAGGAACAATATGCAGCTCTTTATTAAATATTCTTTTTGATAGTGACTGTGTACATATATATGTAAGTAATTTAATTCAACTTCACAAACAGCAGTGGGTGGGTACATTTAGCCTTTTAAATCGATCTACATCTACACATGGGGTTATTAAAGGTGGGTTGGTGATTTTTCCCATTTAAATGACTATTAAGCCCTTAATGGCCTCCATAGCTTTTATTCACAAATTTAAATAATAAAAATCAGTGGAAGGGTGTGTTAACACTAAACACCTTAAAGCAAGCCACTGGACATACATGCGTAACTTGGATAGCTAGAAATTAATTATTCTTGAAAATAACAAAAGCTAGCTTAGAAGGACAAGGTAAATGCACACAAAATAAATACTCAACAAAATGATCCAAACTTTCTCACACATGATATATGGTCCAAAACTAGCCTAGGGATGCAGCATACACACCTAGAACTAATAGGAATCTTGAGTTATGTATTTTCAAAGAAAATCAAGTATATTTCAAGAATAACTATTTCTGATAATCATAAAATTATGATTAAGTCACCAGAGGTGTATTTTAGAATAGAAAGACAACATGCAGAAGTTGGGCACCACAACATGCAGAAGTTGGGCACCAAAATCTAATTAATTTTACCTACAAAAATCATTTGGACAGATTCTGCAGAATTGGAAAACAATTTTCATAAAACGATTTACATCATACCTTTGTGCAATTTTTGGCACAGGATCTTGTCATGACATAAGACACAACATATCCAAAAATTAGCTACAGAGGATTTATGGATGTTGCAATATAGCAGATCTAGTGTTTTCAACTTTCTATTTTTCATGCAGAAACTTTCAGGAACTAGCTTAGGAAAGAATAACAAAAGTTGTAGTATCTTTCACAAAGAATCCAAAAAAATTGAGTTTGCATTTTTCTGATTTGTCTACGATTTTCTACTGATTTTACAAGATTCAGCTAAATGGCTTTCCTATTTTAGATTCACTTTTGCAGCGGGTCCCTGGAAGTTTTAGATTCTTACAAATATGCCCTTACTTTGCGGCAGAGCCCTTGGAAATAACTGGAGGCTCGCAATTGGGTCCCCCGGGGCGGCCGGCGGCGGTTCCGGCCGAAATCCGGCCGGCGGCGCGGGTCGGCCGGGGAAGGTGGGGAGGATGACTAGAGACTCACTGGCGACCGGTTTGGGAGCTTGGTTGGAGTCGGGGTCGCGCGGCAAGGGCACACCACGGCACGGCCGGGGCCGCGGCCGCCGGGAGCCCTGCTCCGGCGAGGCGGCGGCTCGGTGGGAGGAGGGAGCGAGCCGGCGAGCAACAACAAGCGCGAGAGAGGGTGGAGGCACTGCAGCTTGGGCACGCGGCCGATGGAATTCGAGCTCGCCGCGGCGGCCCCCGCTCGGCGCGCGGTGAACGGCACGGCCGGTGGCTGGGGGATCCTCCGTGCCGAGGCAAGGAGCAGCGGCCGATCCTCTGTGCCGAGGCAAGGAGCAGCGGCCGATCCTCCGTGCCGAGGCAAGGAGCAGCTGCCGCTTTATAGGCGACGCGCGAGCTTCCTAGTGACCGGCGGACGAACGGGGGCGCCTCGGGGGCTCGCGGCCGGACGACACCGTCGGACCGCGGGCGCGCGCGGCGGTACGGCGGCGACGCGAAGCGTGAGGCGTCCTCGGCATGCGCGCGGTCTCGGGGAAGGAGCGCCTCGGGAGGGCGCGTCCTCGGGCGGCGCGCGCGCGGGCACCGAGGCAACGGCGCGGACGCGGCGCGGCGTGGCGCGGGCGCGGGCATGGCGCGGCGCGCCTCAAACGTGTCGGACTGGCAACGTTTGACCGAGATTTTCTCAAAAACTTTGAATAGAAGTGCTCAAAGTGGTAAATAGGAAAGTTGTAGATCTCACTACCCTCTATAGTGTTTTTCTCAACGGATTTTGCAGAATCGGCTTGCCAACATTGAATGTCGCCATGTTCTGGTAAACAGGAGGTACTGTCGGTTGACCACGTTTTTCACCAATTTCCACTCAAAATTTGAAATGCCAATCTACATGAAAGTTGTGTCCCTCAACAAACTGGACAACTTTCATATTGGTAGATTGTTAAGTGTTTAGGTGAAATTTGGAGAATGTGGCAAAAGTTCCGGATGACATTTGCCGACGTCAATGGTTAAGCCGGGTTTGACCGTGGCTTTGACCAAGGGTTGACCACGGGTGCGTGTAGACTTAGTCAAGGGGTTCATTATGGTTTGTTCGCAAGGTTTTTGAGGTGATGACATAGGTTGACCTAGGTTTGACCAGTGTCGGTCGGTTTGACTCGGCCGAAACGGTCATTAGCGTTAATGACATTAATTAAAAACCTGGGGCGTCACACTTCTCCTCTTCGACGGAGTTGAGAGATGCGATAGCTCCGGTCGGGACACGCCCTCCGCAATGGATGCGGGCGGTCCTCTTGATCTCGACGGGTAGCTTGAGCTCGCATCGCTTCACCTCCTCCATCGATGGATCCTTGGCGCCTTGCTTCAACTCTAAGCTCCTCGGGGACGCCATGGCTACTGCGTGGGTACAAAAGTATGCTTGATGGGATGGATTCCCGAGCTCCCAATTCGGCCAAATAAATAGTCTGAAGGGGAAAACCCTAGGAACCTCAATTTTCTTTTATAAACTTCCCTTAAAATTTTCTGACCGAAGAAGGAAATCGAAAAATCAGGCAAAAACCGGGGCGAACCACCGCCGAGACCCACCTGGGCCGGTCGGACTGGGCCGGCCGGCCCACCCTGTTCCGGGGGCCGGGCCGGTCCGGTTTCCCATGTACCGCCCTTTTTTCGCTTTCTCAGCCCATGGGAAAAAGTTGGCCCAGTAAATCTTCGCGACAAACTCCAGAAAATTAAAAAAACTATTTACAATAATCCATGCCTTGTTTTTCATCCTAGGCCGGACGTTCGGGCTCTTCTTCCATGGTGAAGACATCAACATGGTGAAAGGGCACAACGTCGGGTTCGTAGTAAACCTTAAGCAGTTGACCGTTCACCATAAATTGATCACCTTTCACATCCATAATGGTTACCGCTCCGTTGGAGAGCACCGAATGCACAACATAAGGTTCGTCCCACTTGCTTTGCAATTTCCCCTTTCCGAAGGTTTTAAACCTCGAATTGTAGAGGAGGACCTTATCTCCTTCTTTAAACTCTTTTTTTTAACCTTTTATCATACCATCTTTTGATTCTCTCTTTGTATATGCTTGCATTTTCGTAAGCTTTCAACCTCATCTCCTCTAGCTCGCTTATTTGAATTCTTCGTTTCACCACCGCGGCATCGAGATCAAAGTTCATCTCTTTAATCGCCCAATAGGATTTATGTTCCAACTCAACCGGAAGGTGGCAAGCTTTTCCATACACGAATTGATAAGGGGTCATACCTATCGGTTTCTTGAACGTCGTTCGATAAGCCCACAAAGCTCCTTCCAATTTCTTTGACCAATCCTTGCCTCCCTTCTCTATGGTTTTGTTGAGAATACTTTTCAATTGCCTATTCGATGTTTCCGCTTGTCCGTTGGTTTGTGGATGATAGGCCGTAGAGACCCTATGTTCAATTCCCAACTTAGACAAGCACTTTTTGAAATTTTTTCTAGTGAAGTGAGTTCCTCCATCACTTATCAAGATTCTCGGTGTACCGAAATGAGGAAAAATCACGTTCTTGATCATAGTAATGGACTTCTCCGTGGAAGCTGTCGGTGTTTTAGACCGGCAACCTACTACGGGGAGTACCCGAAGTAGATGAATGTGACTCGCCGAGATCGGTAACTCGAAGGAAGAGACACGTGGCACACAATTTAGACAGGTTCGGGCCGCGAGGTGCGTAATACCCTACGTCCTGTATGCTGCGTAGCTCTGGATTGATAGGGCACGATTACAGGATGGTGCAATAGTGCGCCGTGGATTGTATGAGATGAGATTGGATGAAGGGATCGGTCCCTGCCTCGCCTTATATAGTCCGGGAGGCAGGGTTACAAGTCGGAATAGGGAGAGAGTACTAGTCGAGTACGTCTAGGAGTCCTCTGCACAGTGCGGAACATGCACAGCTTCCTAACCGAGTACTACTCCTGTGTAGTCCTTGTGCTCCACGCCTTCAGGTGCCGTGTAGCGCAAGCCGGTAGTCCCGAGGGCCCACCGAGTAGTCGGTCCCGGTACCCACCGAGGTAGTGGGCCCAGGGAGGTCCATACGACAAGCCCCCGAGTACTTTGTAGTCGAGAAGGATAGCTTCAAGTAGTCTTGACGGCCTTAACGAGTAGTCCTCAAGCGTCCCTGAGCGCCACAAGTCAAAAGTCCTCAAGAGTAGTCGAAGCATCCCGAGGCTGGAATGTACTCCAGCTGATGTTTGAGCAATCTTGAAGTCTTCTCGAGTAGTCCCAAGCGTCCTTGAAATCTTCCTTCGAAGGTCTTCAAGAAATGTCTGTCTTGTCTTGAAGCCGGAGCTGTCATGGAGGTGCGACTTGCAGAATCGCACTCCGCATGGAGTAGCCCCCGAGCCTCGAGCCGCGGGCTCTGGCTGAGGGTCCATCTGAAATCTTGGCAAGATAATCCAGAAAAACCCGGAGAGAAAAAACCGAAGGACACGTGGCACGGAGCCCCCGAGCCTTGAGTCGAGTACTTCCTCTCGAATTGAAGGGTCTTCTTGGAGAATGTGTCGTGAGATGCTCTTGAGACTAGCCGCTTCCCAGGTAGTCGAGTTGAAGTAGCCGAGCCCCCGAGGTGAGGCGCGTCGACTAGTAGAATACGAAGAGTCACGCGCAGCCGCTGAGTCAGCCACGCGTGGACTTATCCAGCCGCCCGTTGCGGAGGCGATTTGTCTTATAAATAAGAGCCAAAACCCTTAGGGTTTTTCACCCATTCGAGCCGCAGTGATTCCACTTGAATCTTGAAGCAGATCCACTCCAGCGCCTGCTGCCGCCGTAGTAGATCCGAGCGCATCGCCACCCGAAGCCTTTAGGGTAGCCCCCGAGCGGATGCGAGTGAAAACTCCTTGCACTTGGAGAATGAAGCCGTCGCCGTCGAAGACGTCCAAGGCCGGCGGGAAGAAAGGAGCCGTGCGAGAGGCCGCCGCGGCCGCCACCAGTGCGGCGCCGCCTCTGTCTCCACCGCGCGCTGATCCAAGCCGCGAGTGGAAGAAATCGAAGGTCAAGACGGAGGACCTGCTGACCCTGTTGAACAGCGGGTTCATCAGGGAGAAGGAAGTCGACATGTGGAGATCCGCCGCAGGAGATCCCTATCCGATGGAGAAGGCCGAAGACGAGATCCCGATGTTCTCGCGCGTGGAGCGGGGTCTGCGCTCCCCGCGAGCGACTTCTTCAAGGGGTCGCTCGGCTACTACGGCATCGAGTACCTCAACCCGAACCCCAACCTGCGCATCTTCCACACGTCGGTTCGGGCCCGACCCCCCGCGGGCCTTCCCGGGAATCAAGCCGCATTGGGTGCTCTTCCTAGTTCTTCCGCGTCGTCGCGTCTCCCGCCGCCTCCAACCCCGCAGTAGTCTAGAGCCGATCCGGCCTGAGGGAAGACGCCGCGTACGCACTGCGCATAAGCTCGTGGACTCCAACACGTATTGGAAGACGAGATGGTTCTACATCACCACACCACCACCCCGGCCTCGGCCGGCTGCCGCACGGGCAGCCTGTGCATCATGAGTGGTGGAACACAGAGCCCACCATGCAAGAGGGGATCCAGCTCCCGAGCTGCTAGCACGCATTCGAGTGCTCGAGAAGCCGGACCGAGGGCCGAGCACGTGGCCTTCGCCCATGCGGAAGCGGCGAGATCCCGCCGCCGATGGCGCAGATTACGCCGGGCTTCGAGTACACCGGCGACGACGACACGTCGCGGATGCAGAGGGGCGAGCTGGACGACAACGACATCATCGAAAGGTTGACGAGGATCTTCAAGGACATGCCGCCGTACACGGCGTGTCCGGTCGAGGAGTACTCCGCCACGCGCCCGCCCACCGAGGTGAGTAGTTGTACCCCCTCGTCGAGTAGTGAGTACTTGTAGTAGAGTTGCTGACGTCTTGTGTCTTTGCGCAGGATGATGTGAAGCGGTTCGTCTCCGAGCCGCAGCCGCCACCGAGCGGAATCGAGATCGCGGCAGGAGGGGAAGGTGAAGGAGCGCCGCGGGTTTGCGTGAAGGCGACGACACCGCCACCGTGGAGGATGCCTCCGATGACGACGACGAAGACGAAGAACCCTCAGACCGCTTCCAACTGCGGTCGAGGTTTAGCCGTCCGGGCTTGCCTCATGTGCCGTTGGTACAAGACCCTCCGGCTAGCCTTGAGGCGGCCAGCCTTGCCGCGCCGCCATTTTAAGCCACGCAACCCCGCCAAGAAGCGGGTGGCGAAGAAGATGAAGGTCCCGTAGACCACGCTCCGGAGGTAAGTTATCTTGAGCGGAGAAGTCGAGTTCCCCCGTTAACTCCAGCAGCATTGCCGACGAGTAGTCCTCCTTTGTGCAGGAGGTGCCGCCACGGGAGCCCGTCGAAGAGGGCGACAAAGGCGAGTGGGACCCGGGTGGGGACCCGGCTCGGAAGCCGAAGTCCGGCCCCCAATCGTCGAAGAACTCCCCGGCGCAACTCGGAGCGCTGCACTCCCTGCTCCCGCAGAGCGTAGGACCCGTGGCCGCCACCGTTGAAAAGGTGGTGACCGAGCGGAAACGTGAAGCGCCGCCGCCGCCGCCGTGGGAGGACACTAGTCGCAGGCGGAGGAGGAGGCGCCCGCCGAGGGTGGACTCGTTGATATTGCCGCATCCTCGGTGCCCGGCCGTGACCATCGTCCGGTCGAACTTGTAAGTACCATGTCCTTACGAGTAGTACTTGCTGCAAGAGCTGCCCATTTGTCCGACGACTCCCTCTCGTGAATTCTTCCGTAAAATCCACGGATCTGAGCTGGGACGGGGAAGAGCCCTCATCAGCGGTGGCAGAAGAAACTGCGCTGCCCGTCGAGGAGGTCGCTCCCGAAGCCCAAGCCACGACCGAGCCCCCGGCTACCGAAGCGCTGCTGCTAGAGGCGATCGTAGTCGAAGGTGAGTACCCTTCTTGAAGCTGTAGAACTCCAGGACGAGTAGTCGTAGGCGCTGATGCGAGTGTCGTTTGTTGGCAGTGCGCCCGAAGGAGGTGACATCCGCCGGGCAGGGGTGCCCATGCAGGAGTTGACACTGAGGCCCCGCAGGCCGCGGAAGGAGCCTCCGAGCCCGTGGGGGAGGTCATGGAGAAGACCGCCGGGGAGAGAGGCGGGCACCACGTCGCCGCAGATTGTGACCGGAGGTGGCCGTCCGCTCCCCTGAGATCCAAGACGCGGAGCCTATCCGCTCAGCACCGATGACGGAGGCTACGTTGAGTAGCTGCGGCGGGATTGAACTTCTGGCCGACGATCTCGCGGCTCTTCCAGCCGGCAACGGTGGCCTGGGAAGACTGAGGCGATCCGGCGAGCCGAACAATTGATGAAGGTACGTAGCCGTAGCCTCCCGAGTAGTCAATCCTCCACCGTTGAGTACTCTTCTCGACTTGAGCTTGTCTTGTGCAGGACGTCGCGGAGCGATCCCGCGAGAAGTCGAACCTGCCGCAAGGTTACGGCGACACCGTGCTCCGAGCAGGCCCGGAGGAGCAGCTCGTGAAGTCGCTTAAGCACGCGCCGCCATGCGTGGCCAGTCCTCGACGCCGCCTTCGCCAAGTACCACAAATCGACGGATGGAGCTGCAAGCGAAGGGGCGACGAGTTGGTGCGGAAGAAAAGGCCTCCGCAACAAGAATAAAGTTGCATGTCCTTTGACTTGTCGGGTACTTGTTGGAAACTCTGCCAAGCCTCCGACCCGTTGTTGTGTTCCGGTGTTGCAAAACTCGAAGGCCAGGTGGAGCACCAAGGCCTCGGAGGTCGCGCATGAAGAACCTCTTCTACCGGGAGCAAGAAGCCCGCTGCAGTACTTGAGCTCGACTACAAGGAGCTCGCCTTCGAGTGCGAGAAGCACATGGAGCTGCGGATTGCCTCTACGTAGATCTCGCTTTCGAATCGCTACAAATCTTGCAAGTTGAATGAAGATTGCGAGGCGCTCCGGCCCAAACTCGAAGGACCTTGAAGAAGCTGTCCTCCCACCCCGCGAGGCCCTCGGTGCCGCACCCGGCGTCCAAGATCGCTCCTTCCGGCGGATCGACTTCGTGAAGCGCCAAGCTCTGGGCCGGCCGCCTACATCAAGCACATGGCCAAGTCGATCCCGGGCAAGTCCTCCGGCCTTCATGAAGTCGTACTTCCCGAAGGCTCCAAAGGGAGGTGGTCGCCGCGGGTAGCCGCCAATCGCTCTGATGAGAAGACGCGTAGCCGTCGGGAGCAGATGGCTCCCATCGCTTTTAAGGTGTAGCCGAAAAGCTGAACCTCCGTAGCCCCCGCATAGATAGCTAGTAGCCGTAGTTGCACAGAAACACTTGTAATGAATTGTCTATGTATCAATGAAATGAAATTTTCAAACAATGAGTACTCATAGTCGCGATCTCGCAGTGCGGAGCGCCCATTGTGGAGTAGGTGCGAGTAGTGGTACCGACTTCAGTGGTCCTTGCAGTAGGAGTAGACAGAAGAAGTTGATGAACGATCAAACTTTATTACCGAAGAAGTACACCTTGCGGCCGCGTCGTAGTTACAAGTAGTCGCCCTCGGGATCTTGAGGCCGAGGCGCGCCCAAGTAGCGCCGGGAGCGGGTAGCCGCTGCGCCGAGTGATCCGTAGGTAGCCGTGTAGGCCGGATCGCAGATCCGTAGGTAGCCGCGTTGTGCCGGATCTTGGAGTGTGGTCTCTTGCAGACCGCCGCTAGAGTCCTTGACGCTCGCTGTACCTCATGGTCCGTAGCCGCACGGGTCGGACCCCGGAGGAGAGTAGTCCGGAGATCGGAGCCGGGACCCGAGGGTCGCTTGTGGCGAGGGGTGCCGATGTAGTCGACTGGACTTGAACCCCGGAGTAGTCGTGTAGACTAGGCGTAGAATCGACAGAGTTGGTCGACGTTCCACGAGTTGTTGACGTCTTCGCCTTCAAGTGTTTGGAGGCGGTAGAGCCCTACCGTCACCTAGCCATCCCGTGAAAGGGCCTTCCCGTGGGGAGCCGAGCTTGTGAAGTCCTTCCGTGCTCGGGATACTGCCAGGACAAGATCTCCAACGTTGAAGGAGCGTTCCTTGACGTTGCCATCATGGTAGCGTCTCTGACACCCTCCAGGTACCTTGGCCGATTGACGAGGGCTGCGCGCAAGCCGAGCTTCTTCGAGGTCGTCGATGTCAACTCACCGCCGTCTTCCGAGACTTTCGTAGTAGTGCTCCACCGCCGGCGAGTTCCATATGACGTTGCCGGGCAGGGAGGATGGCTTCGTAGCCGTAGACTGTGTAGTTAGGGGGATTGCCCCATCGCTTGATGGTTGAGTCCGTTCCCGCAGTGCGTTGGGTAGTTCCTTTTTGATCCACTTGCCCCCTTTGGAGTTAGCACAGCGTGTAGCCGCTTCGAGCGCGTCGAGCACCATCCCGTTGGCGACCAACTTGCCCGTTGGCCCGTGGATGGGCGACCGAGACGGATCTCGACTTCGATCCCGTCGTTCTCGCAAGATTCCCGTAACCGGTGGTTGTTGAAGTTGGACCCCGGTGTCCGTGATAATGCGGTGGGGTAGCCCGTAGCGTGTACGAGTTCATCCAGAAGTCGAGTACTCGTCGCCTTTGGGGCATGTGACCGGCTTGACCTCGATCCACTTGGTGAACTTGTCGATAGCCACCAGCACTCGCTGGAATCCTCCCGGCGCAGCTTGGTAGTGGCCCAATCATGTCGAGCCCCCGCAGTGTGCGGGCCAGGTTGGCGGTATGGTGACTAGCTTGTAGGTCGGGACGTGTTGCTGCTTGGCGAAGTACCGACATCCTTGGCACCTTCGACGAGTTCCTCGAAGGCCGCCGTGGCCGTGGGCCAAGAGAAAGCTCGCCGGAAGGCCTTGTCGACCAGGGGCCGTGCGAAGACGTGGTTGCCGTGTATGCCCTTGTGGATCTCCTCCAAGATGTCCTTGCCTTCTTCGCGAGGGACGCACTCCTCATGAGTACTCCGTAAGATGCGCCCGCTTGTAAAGCTTGTCTCCGACGAGGACGAAGATCGGGCGCGGCGCACGAGTTGTTCGGCCGCGTTCTTGCCTCCGAGGGGACCTTCGCTCGCCGAGGTAGTCGATGAAGGGTTGCCTCCAACACGCCGACCATCATGACCCCCGCCCCGCCTGGTGGATTAGCTGGTACAGCGGGGGTCGGTGGCGCCCGCTCCGGATGGATGGCGCGCAAAGCTCATGGACGAAGACGCTCAGCGGCACTTGGGCGCGGGTGGGATCCGAGCTTCGAGAGGACGTCCGTCGCAACGTTGTTGTCGCGGACGATGTGACGTGGAACTCGAGACCATAGAATTTGTTCTCGAGCTTGCGAACTTCTAGGCGTAGGCGTCCATGTTCTCCTTCTTGTTGCGGTCCCAGGACTTGTTGACTTGGTTGATGACCACCGCGGAGTCGCCGTAGACAGTAGCCGCTTGATGCCAAGTGAAGGCCGCGAGGCGGGAGCCCGTGTAGAAGAGCTTCGTACTCGGCTTCTTGTTTGAGACCTTCCGAAGATCTCAGATGAGCTCTGGAGTTGTTCCCGCCCGTTCGAGAGATCGTGAGTACCCCGCGCCTACGCCTCGAGGTTGAGTGAGCCATCAAAGTACATCACCCAATGCTCGGTCGCACGGTGGGAGTAGGTAGCCGGTTCTCCCGCTCACTCGCCATGGCCGACTAGTGCTTGCGACTTGATGGCCGTGCGTGGCTTGAAGTCGATGGTGAGGGCGCCGAGCTCCGACAGCCCCCACTTGGAGACTTTTCCGGTGGCGTCTTGTTCCTCGTGATGTCGCCGAGCGGGTAGTCGGTGACGACGGAGACCGAGTACTCCCCGGAAGTAGTGTCGTAGCTTCGCGAGGTGATGAGCAGAGCGACAGGAGCTTCGCACAGCCGGTAGCGAGCCTTGGACTCGATAGAACCCTCACCGACGGCGAGACCGGGCGCTGGACCGGATAGGCGTGGCCGCTTCCGCCGCTCGACCACGATGGCAATACTAACGACGTGAGTAGTCGCGCCTAGGTAGAGCAAGAGCTGCTCGCCCTTGTGAGGAGCCGTGAGGATTGGCGGTTTTGGACAGAAGTCCTTTGAGCCGGGCAAGGGCTTGATCCGCCTCGTGAGTCCACACGAACTTCTCGTGATGCTTGAGCATTTTGAAGAAGGGGAGGCCCCGTTCTCCTAGCCTCGAGATGAATCCGTTCAACGCCGCCATGCACCCCGCTCGCCTCTCGGACGTCCTTGATGCTCGTGGGGGCTTCTGCGGCTGTGATGTCGGAGATCTTCTCGTGGTTGGCTTCAATGCCGCGCCGTCGATGATGAAGCCGAGTAGTTTGCCCGAAGGGACGCCGAAGACGCACTTGTTCGGGTTGAGCTTCCGGGGCCGTGCTCTCGCGTAGCGATGCGAAGGTCTCTTCAAGGTCGTCGATGAGGGTACCGGAGTCCTCGGTTTTGACAACCACGTCGTCCACGTAGGCCTCGACGTTCTTGTTGAGTTGCCGTTGAAGCAGTGCCCGGATGGCCCGTTGATAGGTAGCGCCGGCGTTCTTCAACCCGAATGACATGGTCGTGTAGCAAGACGCTCCAAACGGGTGATGAACGCGGTCTTTTCCCGGTCTTCCTCCTTGATTGCGATCCGGTGGTACCCGGAGTAGCAAATAGAGGAAGCAGAGCAGTCGCAGCCCCCGCCGTGGAGTCGATGACTTGGTCAATCCGCGCAACCCGAAGGGGTCCTTGGGGCAGCGTTTACCGAGGCCTGTAGTCGACGGACATCCTCCACTCGTTCGAGTTCTTCTTGCGGACGAGGACGGGGTTGGCGAGCCACTCAGATGGGAGACTTCTCCGATGAAGCCACTGCGAGTAGCTTGGCGAGCTCCTTCTGATGGTGTCCCGTCCGTCGTCGGCAAAACGTCGGAGGTGTTGTCGCTTGGGGGTGGCCTTTGGATCGACGTTGAGGCGCGTTCAATCGGGGCCTCCCCTTCGGGCACTCCCGGCATGTCCGCTCGGCTTCCACGCGAAGATGCTCAGCTTAGCCCGAAGGAAGCCGATGAGCGCGTCTTCCTATTTGGGGTCGCAGGCCGGCCCCGATGGTGGTGGTCTTGCCGGGGTCGCCCGTTCCGAGGTCGACCGTCCTAACGAGTACCTCCTCAGTGGCCGAGGCTTGCGCGCGTTTGCATCTTCTCTCGGGATGTCGAGTTCGCCGTGGCGAGCTTCTTCGACGCGGCGCAGACCTCCACCGCGTTGGGTACTTGGTTCGTGGAAGCGATCACCACGGCCTCTCGTATCGCAAGCCGTGGGGAGACCTTCAAGTCCCCTTGGAGGGAGAGTACACACCTCGGACTTGGCATCTTGAGTACCAAGTAGGTGTAGTGGGGCACCGCCATGAACTTGGCGATGGCCGTCCGCCGAGGATGGCGTGGTAAGAGGTCTCGAATCCGCGACCTCGAACTTGATGTACTCGGTGCGGTGGTTAATCGGACGTCCCGAAGGTAATCGCGCACCACCGAGCCCGCGGGAATAGCCGCGTCCGGGGACGATGCCGTAGAAGGCGTGTCGCTCTTGGTGAGCATGGGGTGACGTCGAGGTTCATCTTCTTCAAGGTTTTGTGAAGAGGACGTTGAGCCCGTTTCCACCGTCGATGAGCACCTTGTTGAGCTTGAACTCGCCATCGTTGGCTTCAGACGAGGGGGAACCGTCCCGGTGGAGAGTAGTTGGTCCATTGGTCCGCGCTGAGAAGGTGATGGGTACCTCCGACCACCCGAGAGGGGTCGGGACCGCCGGTTCAATGGACATCACTTCGACGTCGGGTGCTTCCTCGCTCCCCCGCCCGCCGGCGTCCGCCGAAGAGGACGTTGACTCGTCTTCTTGGGTTCTTGGAAGTCGTTGTCGCCGCCGTCCTTCTTCTTGCCCTTTTCGTCGCGAGGGTGCGGTGGCCCGCGTATCCTTGAGTGCATGCCCTCGAGCCGGTAGCACCGCTTCTGTGAGTGTGGTTGCTGCTTGGATGCCACTTCGGCATCTCTTCCTTCCGCCGGTCCTTGAACCCGCCGAGTTCTTTTTCGAGTTCCTTTCTAGAGGGCGCCGGATAGCCGCGACGGTGTTGTCGGCCGGCGCTTGCGTTGGAACTCGAGTAGTAGTAGTAGTTGTTGTAGTTGTTGTTGCTGTTGCGGCCGCCTTGGTTCGCATTGGCCGCCGCCGGCCGCCGCCCCGGTTCTCGTTTGGGACTTACCGCTGAGCGGCGCCGTACTTGGCGTTGGCCTTGTCCCTTTCATCCGCCAAGGACGTGATCATGTCCTGGAGGTGAGGGATGGACTGGGCGGCGACGACCGAAGTCCTCGAAGGTGCGGCAATGGTAGAGGCCGTCTCGGGAAGAGGTCGATGACCTCCTTGTTCGTTAGACGTCGACGACGGTAGCGCGCTTGTCGAAAAGCGGCGCATGTACTTGTAGAGGGTCTCGCCTTGTTCCCCGTTGATCATGGCAAGGTCCATGCGAGTACCCGAACGGCCCATGGCGCCCGCGAAGTTGCTCGTGAACTCGCTCCTTCGCCCCGTCCCACTTGTCGATCGAGTGCTTGTTCGGGGCCGACTCGAGCCATGTGAGTGGAGCTTGATCCAGACAGAAGGGGAAGTAGAGGCATTTGGTGTCGCCGTTGCCGCCGCCGTTCTCGATGGAGAGTGGCCGAGACGAGCCACCGGATGGGATCCTCGCTCGCGTCGCACTTGGTGATCCCCAAAGGCTGGAACTTGCCTGGGAGGAGCAAAGTCATGGCCGGTGAGAAGGCGGGAAGCCGGCCGCCTTCGGCTAGCCGGTGGTCGACTTCTTCCGCCGCGCCTCCTCGATCTTCTCGGCGCGGCCGTGGCTCCGCCGTGGGAGGCGGCCGAGGCGTGGTCGTTCGCGTTGCTCGGGCCGCCGCGTCGCCGCCGCTCCGCCTTCTCGTTGGCCCCGTGGCCGGAGCCGGCCGCCGCCGCCGCCGTCAGGGTGGTTGGGCCGCCGGGCCACCCACGGAGCGCGGTGGGGAATAACTTCTCGGTGCCATGGTCCTGCCGTGAAGGTCTGTCGGCGTTGGAGCGGCGGCGGTTTGGATCAGCCGGGAGGTCAGCTCGAGTACGGTTGGGGCCAGGGTCGGCGCTGCGACTAGTATCTTCATTGTCGCGGGGTTTAGCTGGGAGAGGCTGGTTGACTCTATTGTCGACCCGCATGAAGTAGGCTTCCTCAGCGAGCTTGGCGATGACCTCTCCAGGCGCGTATGCCTTGAGCTCCTCGACGTGCGATCGTTGTGATCGACATGAGGCATTGCTCGGGGGGTGGTGTGTACTCTGCTCTCGACCGCCTCGAGAGCTTCCGCAAGGTTGCGGATGGGGAGGTTGTCTCCGAGCCGCCGGCGTCGTTCGGCTGCGCTTCTCGTTGCGTTCGCGTCGAGCGTCCCCGGTGGCGGCCGGTCTCGTACGCGAGTGCGTTGGCGGACGGCTCGTCCGCGGAGATGTCCTCCATGTACCGTCTTCGGCCGTGCACGAGGGTCCCGGGGTGTCGCCGGCGGCCATGAAGACTTGGCGATCGGGGGTACCCAAGGCCGGACTCGAGAGGGTGCCACCTCGGTTGGTGTGTTGGAGTCGGCTCGGGCTAGTGGTGTTCCCTCCGGAACGGTAGTGAGTCGATGTAAGCGACGTAGCGCGAGTCCTCCTTTGCCGTGGTCGGCAGAGGCTTGCGATCCGGCCGGAGGACATATCTCGCCGTAGGCGTTGATTTTATAACCAGCCCCGAGGCTGGCCCTGACAAGGGAAGCTCAGTAGGGTCGTCCTCGGACTCGGAGCCCTCAGGGTCCGACCCGAAGTCGAACTCGTAGTCCGGGTTCGAGTAGAACTCGGCTAGGGGGCTGGAGTCCGAAGCGCGGTTGGGGACGGCGTCGGAGTCCGAGTTGTACTCTGATACGGGCTCCTTGCCGGCCTGGCGTGGAGTAGGAGCCTTCGTGCGGGCCCGGCTGGGGACGCGGGGGCCACGCGCGGAGTGCTGGTATGGTGAAGGGGCCGCCTGCGATGGGCGAGCGGCCCGGCTCGCATGCGATGGCCCATGGCGACGTCGGGTTTGAGTTGGAGACGGACTCGAGCTCGAAGTCAGCGTGGATGTTGGAGAGCGAAATTTCGCCGAACTTGCTTGGCGAGTTCGCCCGTGACAACTTCGGGAAGCGTCACAAGGCGTCCGTCCTCGAGTCGGGCTGCATGATCAGGCGGCGCTAGAAGGAGCCCGCGCCATCGGTGTGCGGACCCGTGTGCCGAAGACGAAGGTGTCGCCACGGTTGAAGGCGACAGTTGGCTTGATGTGGACGAAAGCCGTCGAGTTCGCCATGTGATCTCGAGCGAGAGCCCCTACCTGGCGCGCCAGCTGTCGGTGTTTTAGACCGGCAACCTACTACGGGGAGTACCCGAAGTAGATGAATGTGACTCGCCGAGATCGGTAACTCGAAGGAAGAGACACGTGGCACACAATTTAGACGAGGTTCGGGCCGCGAGGTGTGTAATACCCTACGTCCCGTATGTCGCGTAGCTCGGATTGATAGGGCACGATTACGGGATGGTGCAATAGTGCGCCGTGGATTGTATGAGATGAGATTGGATGAAGGGATCGGTCCCTCGCCTCGCCTTATATAGTCGGGAGGCGGGGTTACAAGTCGGAATAGGGAGAGAGTACTAGTCGAGTACGTCTAGGAGTCCTCTCGCACGGTGCGGAACATGCACGGCTTCCTAACCGAGTACTACTCCTGTGTAGTCCTTGTGCTCCACGCCTTCAGGTGCCGTGTAGCGCAAGCCGGGTAGTCCCAGGGGCCCACCGAGTAGTCGGTCCTGGTACCCACCGAGGTAGTGGGCCCAGGGAGGTCCATACGACAGAAGCTATACAACATGGCTTGGCCTCTACCCACTTGGATACATAATCAACCATGACTAGAATGTACTCATATTCGTATGAGTTTTTGAAAGGCCCCATGAAGTCTATACCCCACACATCGAATAAATCGATTTGTAGATTATATTTCAAAGGCATAGAATTTCTTTGAGAGATGTTTCCGGTTCTTTGGCATTCGGGGCATGATGCAACATATCTTTTAGTATCTTCATGCATCTCCGGCCAATAAAATCCGCTCGACCACACTTTTGCTTGGGTCCTAAAATGGCTATAGTGTCCACCGTATTCCGTCGAGTGGCACTTTCTCAAGATTTCTAGCCTCTCTTCTCTTGGCGCACATCTTCTCATGACTCCGTCATTGCCAAGTTTGAAGAGGTATGGTGCATACCAAAAGTACTTCTTACTTTCGGAGATTATATTCTTTTGAGAGTTTTTATCTAGATGATCAAGAGGCATCTTCCGAATTGCTCGAATGATATCAATCATCCAAGTGTCTTTATCGAGCACTCGATAGAGGTGGTCATCTCTCATCTTATCTTCTATGGGCTCTTTATCATCTTGTCCACGATTCATCCTAGACAAATGATCAGCCACAGCATTCTCCACCCCCTTCTTATCACGAATTTCAACATCAAATTCTTGAAGAAGGATCCAAAAAATCAAACGTGGTTTAGTTTCCTTCTTAGCCAAGAGATACTTGATGGCTGCGTGATCGGTGTACACAATGACCTTCGAGTTCACGATATAAGATCTGAATTTTTTGAAGGCGAATACCACCGCTAGCAACTCCTTTTCCGTAGTGGCATAGTTTAATTGTGCCCCATTAAGAGTTTTGCTAGCGTAGTAAACGGAGTGAACTCGGCCTTCCTTTCTTCGACCCAAAACCGCGCCTACGGCGTAGTCACTTGCGTCACACATGATCTCAAAAGGTTGGCTCCAATCTGGAGGTTGAATAATGGGAGCACTCACCAACACACTTTTCAAGGTTCGGAATGCCGCTAGGCACTTCTCATCAAAGTTGAAGCCACATCCTTTTGAAGGAGATGCGTTAAAGGCTTAGTGATCTTTAAGAAGTCCTTAATAAACCTTCTATAAAATCTGGCATGACCTAGAAAGCTCCTCAAAGACTTAACATCCGTCGAGGTGGGAGTTGCTCAACCATCTCCACCTTAGCCTTGTCCACTTCAATGCCTCTCTCGGATATAACATGTCCGAGCACTATGCCTTGCTTAACCATGAAGTGGCACTTTTCCCAATTTAACACCAAGTCTACCTCCGCGCACCTCGTGAGGACCTTATCCAAGTTTGCCAAGCAATCCATGAACGTCTTCCCATAAACGAAAAAATCATCCATGAACACCTCGACAATTTCTTCGATGAATTCCGAGAATATGGCCATCATGCAACATTGAAAAGAGGCTGGAGTGTTGCATAGACCGAAGGGCATCCTTCTATATGCAAACGTTCCATAAGGGCACGTAAACATTGTTTTGTGTTGATCGTCCGGATGAATGGAAATTTGCTTGAACCCTGAGTATCCATCGAGAGAGCAAAAATAAGTGTGGTTTGCTAATCTCTCGAGCATCTCATCGATGAACATGAGGGGGATGTGATCTTTCTTCGTTGTCTTGTTAAGCTTACAATAATCGATACACATCCGCCACCCGATCACGGTTCTTTGCGGTATCAATTCATTCTTCTCATTCTTTACCATGGTTAAACCTCCTTTCTTCGGTACACAATGTACCGGGCTCACCCATTCGCTATGTGGAACCGGGTAGATGATTCCGGCATCAAGTAACTTGATGACCTCTTTCTTTACTACCTCTCGCATGGCATGAGTTAGCCTCCTTTGGTGGTCTACTACGGGCTTACATTGGTCTTCCATTGGTATACAATGAGTGAAAAAGGTTGGGCTAATACCTTTGAGATCATTAATTGAATACCCAGTCACCTTCTTATGTTTTTTCAATAAAATCAGCAACTTCTCATTTTCTTCGGGACTCAACTCGTCGCTCACAATGACTGGATAAGTCTTGTCTGGGCCCAAAAATTCTTACTTTAATTCTTTGGGCAAAGGTTTAAGGTCTACCTCGGTCACTTGTGGCTCCTCGGGTTTAATCTCTCATATGTCCTCGAATTTTTCTTCCTCCACGCTCCCATCTTGTGGTTCTAAGCCTTTTGTTGCTTCTTCTAGCTCTTCATCTTGTTGATCACTAATTTGATTTTCTATCGCTCTTTGCAGCGGGTCTCTAAGGGTTTCAACAAAACAAAGACTATCTACCTCCTCTACTTCGTCTTCGGGGGGATAGGGTGTAGGGTGTTTAGAAACGCGAAGAAAGTTATATGTGTACTTTTCTCCATTAAGGTTCATTGTTACTTTGCCTTTTCTGGCATCCAACACGGCATCAACCAACTTAAGAAAGGGCCTACCTAGAATTATATGATCATGATTACTATGGTAAGCATCAATAACAAAGAAATCAGTTGGTATACATTTTCCAGAGATTTTCACATTCGTGTTGCAAGCAATACCTAGAGGTCTAATAGTTCTACCATCTCCCATTATTAATTTTGTTTATGTTGGAGCTAAGTCTAGGTTGTGGTCTTGAACTTTATTGTAAATTTTATAAGATAGGATACTTACTTGGGCTCCGATGTCGCATAAAGCTTTGCATTGAACTCCGTTGATCTCGCAACTCAAGTGTGGTGCCATCTTCTCTTCTTCTTCGGATCCTATCGCGTAAACTTCGGCGAGGCGAGCGTATGGTGATGCTTAGGGCTTGATCCCCATGATTCTGTTCACCTCGGCTATGTGTTCCGAATCCACTTCATCATCTCCAAAGAGTTTTTGAAAGATCTCACCGGTGGTTTCAAGGTCGTATGAATCTTCCGCTTTCCTTTCTGGTGGGAAATCCACTTCCAATGCTCTTGCCATCCCCTTTTGATTAGGGAACAGTTTTCTCTTGTCGAATACTTCTCCGTAATCGATTGGAACCCAATACATTGGTTCGAACTCCCTTAGTGGCTTCGCGCTTGACATGCTTCTCTTGTTTGTTTCGTTTGATGCGGCGAAGTCAACGCTCGGGGTAGTTCTTGACATGATGTGTTCTTCTTCAAGCTTATTCGAGATCGGCTCCTCTTTTTTGACTTCCGGGGTTGCCTCTTTGGAAAATTCAGCACACTTCTTCATCCTTGAATTATATTCCGGCTCTTCCGCAAGTCTTGTTTCCAATCTCTTCACATGGCAGCCGCTTTACTAATTTTTTGTACAAGTTGGGCGGCTTCCTTGAGTGTTTTCTCCATGAGATCCCCACCTGCACACATTTGGACGTGTTGCATGCAACTAGGGGTTAGGGAAAAGAAAAATGTATTCGAGAGTACGTCACCGAAGAAGCCGAGTCTTGGTCCTTGTTCGATCAACTCATTAAACCTAGTCCAAGCTTGGTCTATCCCTTCCTCTTTTCCTTGCGTGAAAGTGATCACTTGCCTCCTTAGATGTTGAACCTTGCTAATTGGAAAGAACTTCTCGCAAAACTTCTTTGTCAACTTGTTCTAATTGCCTTCAACTTCAAAGGACGCAAACGAGTACCATGTCTTTGCTTCACCGGCAAGTGAGTAGGGAAAGAGATTCCATTTGAACCATTCATCGGGAAGTCCTTCTTGACAAATCGTATTGTATAGCGTTGTGAAATGCCTTATGTGTCTATATGGGTTCTCCAAAACCATCCCTTCAAACGGGTTTGCCGCCACCATCTCGCTGATCTTGGATTTGATTCCATACTTGGTCGCTTCGAGCTTCGAATCGGACTCTTGTACTCTTATGTCTTCACATCGAGGGCTAGCGTAATCCCTTAGTGATTTCTCTGGTTCTTCCACAGGTTCATTGATGAACGCCATCTAGACAACAAGATAAAAACAAAAAACAAAAACAAAACAAGTGGTTTTCTAGATAATATGTGTTAGATATAGCAAATAAAAGATAAACTAAATATAAAACTAAGTTAAATGCAACCAAATGATGTAAACTAGCTTGCTCCCCGGCAACGACGCCAAAAAAAGGGGCTTGTTGAAGGATAAAAGACGTATCCCTCTATGATCCGCAAGCGTACGGACCAACACCTTTTTCACCACGGGATTCCAAAGGTTCTTGTCAATCCGCGGAGCAAGGGGATTACAAGCGTTTGATCTACCTCTACACACTAGCTCAAATCCTAACTATGATTAAACTAGAAAACAACTAAACTACACTAGAGAGAATGATTAAGCAATCAAGATAAAAGTCACTCGCCCATGGGTCAACGATACTAGAGCATGCAATAGCTTTAAACAAGAAAACCAATCTAATCTATCGGGGTTTGTGACCACGGTTTCGCCCTTTCCTTCCTCTCGTACTGTCACTATGCGAAGGTATTCGTGACTACACCTATGATGGACACGGCGTATTGAATGGATCCAAGGGAGCATTGGAGCTCTACACCCTTTACGTCATGGTAGCTAACCTTAAGCATTAAAGTATATTCAACACAAGGTGATAGATAGATAATCCAACAAAGTACGATTACATCTCAAGATCGATTACAACCCATGGACGAATAAGGAGATTACCCCATCAAGGTGCTAGACATAGCACCGTTGATCATGGTCACCCTTCCGACGGTGTCTTCCTTCTTCTCCACTTGTGGGTGCTTCCTTCGAGGTGGACGATCCCCCTCCGGAGATCTCCCTCCTCTCTCTCTAGCTTATGGATGGCCTCCTGGTGCGAATGGCTCTCCCCCCTACGAATGGCGGCGCCTCCAGGGTTTTAGGGTTGAAGATCCTTCGGGTGCAAGGAAAGGGGGGCCGTGTGACAGAACCGCCCAAAATAGTTCCGTATTATCGCCTAAGCCTGTCCACGTGGCCATTAAGCAATAATAAAGAACTATTCTGTCGCTTCCGCCGGGTAAAGCCCGGTAAATCACATACAATAGGATCACTGATATGCGCTAAGCCCACACGAAGGCGGGACCAGAGTACAACATTGCATTACATTAAAGTCCACAAGTTCATCATTATAACAAACCAGGTTTTTCGTACATAAAAGTAAAGGTGATTCAGAGTTGAAACAGCGGAAAGTAAACTAAACGCGTGATACACACAGGAGGCCATCCATGCATATCACTCATCATCATCGTTCTCCCATTCAACCTCCCATCCCTCTGGAATAACACCAGGCCAGATAGGATTACCTGAAATCAACAAATTAAGCAAGGCTGAGTACTAAAACTCAGCAAGACTTACCCGACAAAAATAAAGTAAGACTAGACATGCAACGCTTTTTGGCTGCTGGGTTTGTTTTGCCAAAAGCGACTAAGAGTTGATCCTTATTTTCAGATTTTAGCTCAAATTCTAGTATGTTAACCATTCTAGGTGAGCACCTGCACTAAACAAGCATGTTGTGCAAACAATATTAAACAGGCAACAATATTAATCCAAAGTGTTCCATAAATAAAAATGGGGTAGCCAGTGGTCAAGCCGACTCAGATAACGGCGAGTGACCGACGATCGATCGATTTATATCCTTGCAAGGTAAACCCAGGATACACAGAAGTAGACCCCAAGAATTCAAATAAAAGCAAATGCAGGGTCTACCCCGACCAGGCGGTTCCCGTCATTCCCCAGATTAGGAAAAGATGTTACAGTCCTAAGTACAAGGTTACTGGAACGCCCTCACACGGCCCGTCCAGGATCACACTTGCACTACCGGGAGCAAACCGGGAGACGCATCTCAAGAGTAGTAGCAATAAAATTCCCGCACTGGTTAATTAGGTACTGGGCTTACCGGCTCCATTCCCGACAAGCACTTGGTACGTTCAATAGCTTAGACCAGCACCATGCTACTCGGTCGAGACTGAACCCATTGCTCTTACCACATGAGCGAGTCAATTTAATCAACTTATGATTCCAACATAAGCAACCTATATCTCGCGAGCAATGAGTCATTACTCGACTTCTACCGTGACCTTGGAGCATGGCACTAGCGATCCTAACATACTTGTAATAGAGCATAGGAGTCCTAAGGAACATGCAACTAGGTTTCAAAACAAATCCTGAAACTTAAATGCACAATTTAAATCAATAAAGTGCTGAAAAGTAAAGGACATGATTTTCATTTATAAAAGATGGGTTAGATGAAACCGGTGCTTGCCTTCCTTTGACTCTATACCAACACAAGCCTTGGGCTCTTCTGGACTTTGGTCCAGGTCTTGCTGCACACCAGCTTGATTCAACTCTCCACTAGCTGCTCCCTCCTCCTCCTGGGTGAGCGTGTATGTCCCGTCAGGAAGATCTACACGTTCACATGCACATGCATTATATTATGGTGAAGGTGGGAGAATTACCACAAAACCAACTCTTGTTGGACACATTCATCCAAACATTATCATTTTCTCACAGAAATTATTAGGGTGTGTGATGATAAACAAAACACTACTTTGATGGTGATTGTGTGCACATCTAAGCAATTTAAGTTACTTAACTTCACCAAACAGCAAGGGGGTGTGTTTAAATTAATAAAAACAGAAACAAACATGATTTCACAATTTAGCACTTTTAATTTCCATTTCTTTCTTTAATTACTTAAAACAAGCCTTTCAACCATAATCCAAATTAAATCAAAAACACTTCCAATGAGCTTAATCTTTTGCACACAGCAACATATGCTTAATTTAAGCTCTCAAACCAAAATTTGGCTTAAGATCATTTCTAAATTAATTTATACGAAAAAGACAAATTTCAGCCTAGCAAATCAACATTAATTCATATAAAAAGATTTATTAAAATTTTTGATCTCAACTTTCTCCTACAGGTCATGTATGCCAAGAAAGAGTTTCTGACCAAAGCATGGTTGCAGATACAAATTATTTTTCAGATTTTGAATTTAAACTCCTACACAAGATTAAATCCAAAACATCTATTAAACAATACCCTAAAATCACACCCATCATACCAGAGGTGCTAATCAACAAGGCAAAGCACTAGGGTGCACTGGTGCTCCAAGAAAAGTTCATTAAAGAGGCTATAAAAAGCATCAAACATAATCTAGCATTGAGCTTAAATAAATCATAACTGAAAATATACATATCAAAATCATGCAAACTTTGGCCACAGATCTAGACATGCCATAAAGAGCAAAATATCCAAAAATCAAGTTCATAGCATTTTTATATTTTAAACTGCACCAAAAACATACCAAACTGAGTTTGAATTTTTAAATCAAAAACTGCACAGAAAACCCAGATACATGTTGTCTAGAAAAGATAGGTTTCTTCACCAGGAAACCAACAAAATTGGTTTTGCATTTTTCTGATTTTTCTACGATTTTTAACGATTTTTCGAAGTTGCAGCTGAAAACCCTAAAACAACTTTACAGGGCCCTTGAAGTATTTTCTCGAAATTACACAGAGGTCCATGGTTTACGAAAACAACCCTAGAAAGAACGAAATCAAAGCAATGTAGTCCTCGCCGGTGAGGACGAGCTCACCAGCGGCGGCTCGCTGCCGGAATCGGCCCGGGAGCCGGCCTGGAAGCCTTTGCGCACCTGTACAGGACGATTTGGTGCGGAAGTTGGGCCAGGGGCGGTGTCGTCGGGCGCCGGCGGCGGGGGCTGGCCGTGAGCATCCGCTACGGCTCGTCTCGGTCGACGCCGGTGCAGCCGGATGGACTAGCGACGACGACGGAGTGTTGAGGAGGACCGGGGAGCGAGAGGGAGGGCGACGGAATGGGCTGCGAGCCGGCTCGGCGGCGACCGCGTTCGGCACCGGGAGCGCGGTGCTCTGCTCGTGCGCCTCACGCGTGGTGACGCGCACGGCGGAGCAGAGCGTGCGTGGTGCGGCGAACGAGCGGTCGGACGACAGGAACGAGGTACGCGCGGCGCCATGCTCGCTTTCCTTTTAACCCAGACCCGGCGTGGAAGCCTGCACGCGTGCGCCGTCTGTTGTTGATGGTGAAAATCCGTCAACCTAGCCATGAGTTTACCTTCGGTGTTGGCATGAGTTTTATACCTTATCCATTGGTATTAACCCCCGTGGTATAACAAGTTCACGTGTGCATGTCGGTTTTGGAGTTTAATGTTTATGCAGGGTTTTAGCGTTGAATGCAAGACTTTCGGGATAAGTTCATCAAGCACCTCATGACAAGACCTTGAAGCCCCGTACAAGTCATGCAATGAAGCAAACTTAACTCCAAGAAGCTAGGGACTTGATCCGAGAAGACGACAGACTCCGAGGACCTGACCAGAAAAGTGCTGAATCTTGCAAGACAAGGAGTTGTGTCCAATTCGGAGAGAAACTGACGACATGGACCTACATGCAGAAGGGGCAAACATCTAGGAAGCAAGAGAACCGACGTAGAGCAAAGGAGGCCTTGGGCTGGGCCTGGATGGGCCCAGGCCGGCCGGCCCAGGCCGGTCGGCCCAGCCCTGTCCAGGGCCCAGTGAGGCTCACCTTTGCCCTAGCCGCCAATCAAGCTATTTATAGCCCCCTGACTGAGAGCCACGAGAAGGGGAATTCGTCATCGGCCGCCAAGGAGCAGAGAAGAGAGGGACACCATCTCGGAGAGGAGAGGGTCGAGCTAGTTGCTAGGGTTTCCCTAGCCGACGTGGGAACCTTGCGTGGAAGACCACGTCGGAGTTCCCAGAGCTAGAAGCAAGATCAAGGAAGGATCCCGGTGGTGATGTTGTGTATGTATCATTGTTATAGTTGAATTATCAAGTTGAATCTTTTCCTAGCGATCAAGTGTTTCCTCGAAGATTTCGTTTTTTGATCGGCTTTGCTTATTCCAATTCTATTCTCGAGATAGATTACATAGGGTGTTCTTGTAGCCGCAGTGGCTAGAGGTACACGCCGGATCTTCCGAAAGAATCTCGGCTTGTCTTTTGACTCGCCCTAAGCTCCCCGCATGAGTAGGGATACGTTGTGACAGAACGGGGGTTCCGAAAGGCGGATGTTTTCGGATTTGGACGGGAAACCACGATTTAAAGAAGCTTCTTATAAGATTCGATTTGCTACTTCTTCTCTTGCTTGGAACTTCAACAAAAGGCTTACCCCGATCCCTCTAGGTTGGTTTATCTACCCAATCTTACTTTGTTTTCTCCGGTCCTTAGTAGATTAGACTAGTTTCATGTCTTTTACCTAGATGCATTAGGGTTTCTTTTACCGAAGATTGGAGTTACTTGGCTTTATTAGATTAAGTTTTGTGTCACACATTTGTTCCACGGATTCGATACCTTGGGTTCACCACTCGAGGGAAGAAGGGTCCCTTGACTACGACGGGAGACTTGTCCGCTTGCAAGTCATTAAACGAACTTTGATACAACTATTAACCGTCAACAAGCCCCTTTTTCTGGCGCCGTTGCCGGGGAACAAGTGATCAAGATTTGATTTTTTATTGCCTTTTTGTAATTTTCAGTTTTCTTTTTGTTTTTCTTTTTGCATCTACTAAACTTTGATCATCCTCAAATTACATCTAATCTAGTTTGTCTAACCCTAGTTTTTATAGATTTGTTTTTACTTTCTAGTTTTTGCATACTTTGTTTATTGCTAACCCTAACAGGAGATGGACGGCTACCTCTCCAACAAACCCGATAATTTTGTGGATGATCCAGAAAAACTTTACAGGCTAAGGAGAAGTGAAGCACATCAAGCTAAAAAGCTGGATTTTGTAGATTCGGAGTCGGAAGACAAAGGATCGCAGGAACCTCCGAAGAATTCACCACCTCAAAGTCCTCGAGAGAATCGACCTCCACCGATGGGTGACCAACCACCGCAAGAACGCAAGATTGGGGAGCTATGCACCCCAGACATCATCGACCTACCAATCTTGAACCTTGAGGAGATCGGAAGACCGTTTGATATCAAGACCTCAACAATCCGCATGGTGCAACATTCACCCTTCACCGGTAAAGAGGATCCGAACCTTCACCTCCAAGCATTCGTTCAACTATGTCAGACTTTCAACATGGATGGGGTGACTCAAGACCAAATGAGGGCAAGGCTTTTTCCGTTCTCACTACTCGGGAAGGCTTTGCAATGGTTCCACTCTCAACCGGCGGAGACGGTGCAAAATTGGAACACATTGATGAAGGATTTCATGAAGGAATACTACTCACCAGGTAAAACTCAAAGTTTGCGTAATAAGATTGCCACCTTTGTTCAATATCCTACGGAAACTATCTCGGAGGCATTCGAGCGCTTCAACGAGTACACCCGGGCAGTTCCACATCACAAGTTCCCGAAGGAAGACCTCGTGCAAAAGTTCTATCAAGGACTCACCATGGCGTCAAGGACGATCATCGATGCATCGGCGGGAGGATCCATCATCGAACTTACACCGACGGAAGCTTTCACTCTATTCAAGAAGGTCACGGATAACGATACATGGGCGTCATCTGGGCGCCTACATCCGGTTCAATCCACGGGGAACGTCAAAGGAGTCTTGCAAGTGGAGAAGGAGAACATACTTGAAGGCAAGATCGACTCGCTCATGAGGAGGTTGGAGAAGATGGAGATGGAAAAGAAAGAGGCTCAAGACTTGAAGGCCGCCGAAGCAAGGTCCACATGTGAAGAATGTGGAGAGTATGGCCATGTCCGCAAAGATTGTCCGTAGGAAGCCAAAGTGCTCGACTACATGAGGAAGGGAGAATTGCCGAACTTCCGCTACGGGCAAGGTAGGCCTCAATTTAATGCAAGCTCATCTATTCCTAACGCGGTTACGCTTCGAATACAATTGAAGGAGTTCATGGATGAGCAAGCTAAGATCAACAAGGACACCGTCACCAAGTTCAAGACCATAGACAAGGTGTTGGAGAACATCGATAGCAAAGTGACGGAGGTTGGAAGTTCCAATCATCAAGTGCTCAACATGATGAAGATGCTTGAGACGCAAGTTGGACAACTTGCGGGGCGCCTCACCAATGATGAAGGGAAGCTTCCTGGACAACCCAAATGTCCCGAATCGGCGAAGGCCATTCAAACACGTTCGGGGAAGGAGACCGAAGATCCGGAACGTTCCGCGGGAGCAAGGAAGCTTAAACCATCCACCGAGGTGGAAGGAGTTGCTAAAGAGAAGGTTACGGGGATCGTCACCGAGGAACCCGAATTCGAGATGCCGGAGGAAGACACGAGGATACCGCAACTCAAGCCACGCTACTTCCGAGGTAAACTTGACAACCACTTTGAGAAGTTTGTGGAAGTTGTGCGTAGACTTAGCATCAACATGCCATTACTAGACGCCCTACAAGTACCTACATATTCTCGTTACTTTAAAGACATACTTGCAAATAAATATGAGATAGCAACACTCGGGGTAGATCATGTCAAGATGTCCGAGGAGTGTAGTGCCGCTATTGCTAATGGGCTAGAGAAGCAAAAGGACCCCGGGTGCCCTACAATTCCATGTTCGGTTGGTTCTTTCAACTTCGAGAAGGTGTTATGCGACCTTGGAGCAAGTGTGAACGTCATGCCAAGGGATGTGTTCGAGAAGCTACGCCTACCAATGGAGCCTACGGGTATATGTTTGGAGTTGGGAGACAACTCCATTCGCTATCCCTTGGGCATTGCTGAAGATGTACCCGTGAAGATCGGACACCACTTCATCCCCGTCGACTTCGTTGTGCTCGAGATGGGAGAGAGGGAGAAGCCGCCGCTCATCCTTGGGAGGCCTTTCCTCAAGACCGTGGGAGCTACTATCGATTTGGCAAGGGGAAGATCATGTTCAATACCAACGGAGAAAGGAGTTCCTTCAAGTTCCGTCCAAGAATCGAGGCATGCAACATGATTGGAGTGAAGGGAGAACCAAAGCAAAAGGAGGGGCTGAAAAAGAAGAAGGAGCCGAAAAAATGAACGTAAAGAAAATCAAAGAAGGTGTTGCATCCGTCAAGACAAAGGAAGAGAAGCAGCCTGTGAAGACCAAAAAAATGACTAAGACGGAAGACAAGCCCGTGCCCAAGATGGTGCGGAAGTGGGTACCCAAGATTGCAACGCCCACAAAGAGCATTGATCCGGAGTAATCAAGTGAAGAAGTCTAGCTATAGACTATAAACGAAGCGCTAGGCGGGAGGCAACCCGTTTCGTCGAGTCAAGAATAAGCTACCGGGAGGACAACCCGATTCCAGGTTTTTCGAGTATTTTTAATAATTTAGTTTTGAGTTTTATTACGCAATGACATTAGACTTAGAAGTGGTTGAACAATATTAGAGACATAATTCTTGATTGAATGTTTTGCTTTATCATAAACCCTTTGCATGAACCCTCCTATGTGTTTGTTTGTTCTTTTCTTTTCGAGAAACCTCAACCAAATAATTTCAGAACCTAACTCAACCTTTCACCCTCATTATGGTGCTGAGGTTGACTTATTTTTCATGCTAAAACCACACGAGTAGAGCCACGACTTATATCTATGTGTCAATAAAAAATTCAGCACGTGGTAGGACTCGCGTGAACCTAGAAATTAAAACTTTTGGTTGGTTTAAAAATCTATATCCTTGGTTTCTCTAGGATTAGAATTTTTCTAAGCCTCATCTAATTTTGTTATATTCAAAATCTTTCTCATTTAGCCAAAATTAGAACCTAAACCTATGCCCCCGTGATCAAGCCGGGAAAAGTTTGCTCTCAAACGATGAAGGCAAACTATACCGGTGAGACCGAAATCA
Source organism: Cenchrus americanus (assembly GCA_947561735.1). Taxonomy (NCBI): domain Eukaryota; kingdom Viridiplantae; phylum Streptophyta; class Magnoliopsida; order Poales; family Poaceae; genus Cenchrus; species Cenchrus americanus. The sequence goes on from OX387240.1 coordinate 205,081,339, forward strand.
ACGTAGTCGGAAAATATTTTCGACTTACATTTGTTTTTAATGGTTTAAAAACTTTTCTAAAATTATGTTTGAGCTCTTGCATGTCTCTGAAACATATTTTAAATTTCGAATTAGAGAAGTGCTTAACCTTAAACATACCTAAATGGAGGCAATCTAGTTTGAATTAATCATGCATGCACCATTGGATTCCCTTTCATCAACTTTCACCAAATCCACATGCAAAGGACAAGCATGGTGGGCAGCAAGCATCAACTTTGCGGGAATTTCATGGTGGCATGTGAAGCAAGTGGAGCTAGGGAGCATGGACATGACCCAAAGCATGAAGCATCAAGTGGAAGGACCAATAATGCAAGAAAAGGAGTGGACGAGAGCGTTTGGGCGGTGCAACTCGTGGAGCACGCGGGCGGGGAAAGTTGCGAGAGGCGAAATGATCGTCTTTGGAAGAAAGACGAGGCGGGGAGGTGCACCGAGGCCCCCGGGCCGGTCGGCCCAGGCCGGCCGGCCTACCCTATTTAAGGAGCCCCCCCCCCCCCCTCCCGTTTTCTGCAGGCAAGCTTCCCTCTCCTTCCTTTGTTTGTGTATTCAAGTTTGTGTGCCCAAAACCTCCGTAGACATAGCCAACCTTCCCAAGCTTGATAGCTCAAAAAAATCCACATCCTTAATCCACTCAAAGTCCACATCTGAAGTAAGATGTTTTAGTGCCTAGTTACCGGTTGCAACCCGGAGTTTTAGTAGAAGAGAAGAGTGCAGCAACCATGTGGAAGAAAACCACAAGTCTCTCCTCCAAGAAGAAGGGTTCGTCTTCATCCAAGCCGTCATCAACAACGCCTTCGAGGAGGCACTCGGTTTCCGAGTCTCCCCGGAGCATGGAGACAGATACGGCACCACCGAGGAGGAACGATGCTCTCCTCCTTGGTGGTATGAGGGCTGCAAGGAGCACGTCCATGAGGTTTACCGAACCTCAAGGGCACACGGAGGAGCAGCCCGCGCCACCACGACGATCGACCCGTTCGACCGCACCACCTCCTTATACTCTGATATATTCTTCGTACGGCTTCATCATCTTGTCATCGGAGGAGGAGGAGATGCTCTCTCGTCTTGAGAAGAGGCTTGTGCCCAACGTCGAGTTCGACGACCAAGCACTCTGCACCTTGGGTTTTGGCACCGACATATACTACATGTTGGGGCACCTTGGATGGATGCAATTCTCCAACGGAGTATCGGCGGACACCCACATGGGGTTCGCCTTGGAAATTTTGATGACCATTGAACCTATCCTTGATGATGGGGTGCAAAGCTTGTCATTCCGTTTGGAGGGAGTCCAACAAGTGGTTCCCTACGAGCATGTTAGGGAGCTACTTGGATTCCATAAGGGAGCTCCGGAGAAAGTTGACGTGCCACCTGACATGTTAGTGGGATTTTGGAATATGATCTTCGGAGAAGCCCATCAACAACGCAATTGCATCCGCAACCCCATTATCGGGATATTTCAATCTTGGATGTGCAAGAGGGTATTGGGGAGGATGAAGGAGACGAAGGTGACCGACACAGAGTTGAATTGGCTCTACTCGGCTTTAATTGCCAGGCAGCCAATAGACCCCTCTTACCTTATGATCAACCGTTGGTGTTGTGAAGCAACATCGGGGGTGGGACATATTGGTTCGGGGTGCTACCTCTCCATGTTGGCCTTCTCCTTACGGCCGGGGATCGCAAGAAACCCCGACCATCTTTTGCGTGGTACCTCTCTCGGCATTGAGTATTTGCGGCAAGGCAAATACATTAGTGGAGATGAGAGAGGAGGTTTTCGTTTGGCCATAGTGAACCTACCCCTTCCCGATGAGAGGCTTATGCTTTTCACCGAAGGGAGGGAAGATTGATTGGAAGAGGGACTCCTTGTCCCTGCAAGGAAGAACAAAAGAGGAAGAATCGTAGAGGAGGGAACATCCTCCGCACAAGCGAGTGGAGCACAACCCAATGTGCAACCATTCGGCGGGATCCCTCCTCCGCCAAGTTATTACGGAGGGCCACAAGAGCAAGCATGGGGGGGTGGTGCACCGGTACCCCCACCAAATTATGTGGTGCCCAACGCTAACTTTACGGTGCCCTACGCACAATATCCCCAACCACAACAAAGCATGGCCATAATTGGAGGGTATGTTGCGAGAAACGCCCAAAACGTCGCAGCCATCCAAGCCAACGCGGCTCAACTTGGTGAAGGCAATGCAAATATTGCCTATGAGCTTGGACGCCTTCACCTAGCGGAGCCGAATCAATTCGTTGGAGGGAATGTCCAATCATATTATGAGCAAGGGTACTACTATCAAGATCATCAATACCAACCACCGGTGGAGGACTAGAAGATTTATGAACTTTAGTTTTCTTTTCTTTTCTTTTTCTCTGTAATTTTCAGCTTTTGTTTATGTGTGTTTGCGTAATATTTTCTGTTTTTATTTAAATTTCAGCAAGCGTGTTTGTTTATTTTCAGTTTGTATTTCAACTTGATATCATCATTAATAAAGACACCACCTTGATTATATCATTGGAAAAGTTACAAAAATTTGTGCCATAATGATATATGATTATAATTGCAGCTTCGTTTATCTTTGTAATTGATTTATGCATGTTAAAGCTAGTGCTCTCTTAAAATACGAATCTGAATTTATTTAAATACTAGCTTAATCTTTAGTGGAGGTTATGATTAAAATAAAGGCCCACGGTGTTTTATGTGCTCTCAAGTTATGAATAGATTAAAGATGTCTTTTATGCTCAAAAATATCGCTAACCTTGTCATAAATATCACATGTGTGTTGCTCAACCTATCCAAAGCCTAATATATATTTGAGTGCATAAACCTTAGTGTACAAGATTTATTTTTGAGTGAGTTATTGCAGGCCATGATTTCTCTGGCCCGAGACTAAGAAGTTGGTCATTCCGTTTTTGCGTATCTATCTTTTTGCTAGCCTTTTATCCGTGCATTGTGTATCCCCGCATTGGAGATCTCACAAACCTCGCCGGATATCCACCTTTAAACCAAATATCATATTTTGTGATTACCTCCTTGACCACAACCTATTGTTGAGAATGGATCATCAATTCAAGGAAGATCGCAAGACGGTGCCAACATTGAAGATTTCAAGTATCTCTCCAAAGGAAAAATATTTCCGGTACCTACCTTATTTACCGCCTCTTTGCTCGAGGATGAGCAACGTCTAAGCATGGGGGAGGAGGTAGGTACGGTGCAGTTTTAGAGTTCATAAGGGAGCAAATTAAAAAAAATGTATGAAAGAAAATTCAAAGGCGATGTACATGACTTCCAAGGTGAAAGTCTCAAAGAAAAAAATGAATGAATGAAAGAAAGAAAGAAAAGAAAAGAATGAGAAATATGAGAAAGAGAAAAAAATATGAGTATGCATAAAGTGAACTCCCCGGTTCTCTAAGAGTGCATTCAAGGCTTCAAGTTTAAAAGATCCATTCTCATTTTCCAACCATGTGCAATCCGATAACGATGACTTCCTTTGTGCCTCGGGATCACTCTTTGCCATTTGCACATGTCCACTCATCTAAAGTGTGTGTGTTTTTCTCTTTCCCCTCCTTGATTTAACATTATTTTCCAATGACCTTTTTGACGATTCTCGGTAAGACCATGAGAAGCTTGTCTTGTTTTGACAACACCTTATTTATAAAATCTTGTTAGGACTAAACTTTCCCAATGCTCCATATAAAGCCTACCGCACATATATGTTATGAGAGGGAAAGGAGTAGAATATATAGGCTTGAGAGACAAGCGAGATGAGAGTTCATGAGCAATATGCAAGATGATTTAAATTTGTGAACTTGGTTTAGCTTATCTTTATCTCGTTCTTTATTTCAAAAATTCTGAGATCTATTTAAACTTTGTGAGCATGTTAATACTTGTGGGATAAGCTTAATAAGAATCTACCCTCCGTAGAGATGAAGGCTAGTACATTATGGAACTTTAACGAATTAAAATTTTGAGAGCATTATGTTTTCTCGTGTATGATCAAGTGCAAGGTTTAAACATTGTTTGGCAATGATGATATCCATCGAAGGCTTACTCGAGGACGAGCAAGGTTTAAGCATGGGGGAGATGTTGACGGTGAAAATCCGTCAACCTAGCCATGAGTTTACCTTCGGTGTTGGCATGAGTTTTATACCTTATCCATTGGTACTAACCCCCGTGGTATAACAAGTTCACGTGTGCATGTCGGTTTTGGAGTTTAATGTTTATGCAGGGTTTTAGCGTTGAATGCAAGACTTTCGGGATAAGTTCATCAAGCACCTCATGACAAGACCTTGAAGCCCCGTACAAGTCATGCAATGAAGCAAACTTAACTCCAAGAAGCCAGGGACTTGATCCGAGAAGACGACAGACTCCGAGGACCTGACCAAAAAAGTGCTGAATCTTGCAAGACAAGGAGTTGTGTCTAATTCGGAGAGAAACTGACGACATGGACCTACATGCAGAAGGGGGAAACATCCAGGATGCAAGGGAACCGACGTAGAGCAAAGGAGGCCTCGGGCTGGGCCTGGATGGGCCCAGGCCGGCCCGCCCAGGCTGGTCGGTCCAGCCCTGTCCAAGGCCCAGTGAGGCTCCCCTTTGCCCTAGCCGCCAATCAGGCTATTTATAGCCCCCTGACCGAGAGCCACGAGAAGGGGAATTCGTCATCGGCCGCCAAGGAGCAGAGAAAAGAGGGACACCATCTCGGAGAGGAGAGGGTCGAGCTAGTTGACTAGGTTTTCCCTAGCCGACGTGGGAACCTTGCACGGAAGACCACGTCGGAGTTCCCGGAGCTAGAAGCAAGATCAAGGAAGGATCCCGGTGGTGATCTTGTGTATGTATCATTGTTATAGTTGAATTATCAAGTTGAATCTTTGCCTAGCGATCAAGTGTTTCCTCGAAGATTTCGTTTTTCGATCGGCTTTGCTTATTCCAATTCTATTCTCGAGATAGATTACATAGGGTGTTCTTGTAGCCGCGGTGGCTAGAGGTACACGCCGGATCTTCCGAAAGAATCTCGACTTGTCTTTTGACTCGCCCTAAGCTCCCCGCGTGAGTAGGGATATGTTGTGACAGAATGGGGGTTTCGAAAGGCGGATGTTTTCGGATTTGGACGGGAAACTACGATTTAAAGAAGCTTCTTATAAGATTCGATTTGCTACTTCTTCTCTTGCTTGGAACTTCAACAAAAGGCTTACCCCGATCCCTCTAGGTCGGTTTATCTACCCAATCTTACTTTGTTTTCTCCGGTCTTTAGTAGATTAGATTAGTTTCGCGTCTTTTACCTAGATGCATAGGGTTTCTTTTACCGAAGATTGGAGTTACTTGGCTTTATTAGATTATGTTTTGTGTCACACATTTGTTCCACGGATTCGATACCTTGGGTTCACCACTCGAGGGAAGAAGGGTCCCTTGACTACGATGGGAGACTTGTCCGCTTGCAATTCATTAAACGAACTTTGATACAACTATTAACCGGCAACAGCTGTCAACCGCGGCATCCGGCGCGTGTCGCCCGTCATTCCAGTGTGGGTGGACGCAGCGTACAAGACCGAGGCGGGCGGAGGATCGACTGCAGGGCTCCCGGTCCACAGCGACGTCGCCCAGGCGTCCGTACGCCGGACTCTCCCGCGGGCGCCACGTGGGCGTGCAGAAGGGCGCGCGCGAGCCCCTGCTAGAGCACGGCGATGGCAACGCAGGTGCCAGTTTTATTTCATTCGCGCAGATTCAAAAATGCAAAACTCCAAAAATCGTCAACAAACTCGAAAATCTTAAAAAAGCAAAGTTGTAGAGGAGCTATAGATCTACAACTGTCCCAAAGGGCGTCATATGTTTTGATCAACCGTTTGTGCGAGAACATCGGCCGAAGTTGCAGATTTTCCACGGCTCGGGTTACTGTTCACAACGCGGTCAACTCGATTTTTGGCCAATTTGCACTCAAAATTGGAATGTCCGCCAATTACGAAAAATGTATTCCCGGAAATAACGAACAACTTTCGTTTCGGCCGATTTTGAACTTCTATAGTGAAATTTGTAGAACGCGCAAGAAAACCATTTCAGCCTTAAAGGAGATCTAGGGTTTGACCGTGATTTGGGATTTTGACCAAGGTCTTTTATATAAATTCGTGACAAAACATGTTAAACATGCTTAGAAGCTAATTAACCTTGATTAACACATCTAATTAAGGTCATTAGCACCAACAAACATCAGGGATGTTACAGCTTACCCCCCTTAAAAGAAATCTTGTCCCGAGATTAGGATTTAAAAGATGGAAACAGGGGGAAGGAACTTACGTTGCCTTGATTCAATAAAACCCGGATAATTCTCGTTGAGATAATGGTCAGTTTCCCATGTCTCTTCTTCTACCGTATGATGACTCCATTGGATTTTATTCATTTTTACAGATTGCCTTCGAGTTTTTCTTTCTTTTACATCAAGAATTCTCAAAGGATGTTCCACAACAGAGAGATCCGGTTCAATCCAAGCATTAGCTTCTTCAATCACTTCTCTAATCGGTTCATGTGCACATTTCCTCAATTGTGATACGTGAAACACATTGTGCACGGCAGAGAATCGTTCGGGTAGCCGAATATGGTATGCCACTGGCCCACATACTTGAATGATCTCATAAGGGCCAATGTAGCGAGGAGCTAACTTCCCTTTCACACTAAATCTTTGGACACCCTTGGTTGGCGAAACTTTTAAATACACAAAGTCACCAACTTTGTATTCCTTAGTTGCCTTTCCCTTGTCATAATGACTCTTTTGTCTTTCTTGAGCAATTCTCAAATTTTCCTTGATCACCCTCACTTTTTCTTCGGCATCCTCAACCAAGGCTGGACCAAAGAATTTCCTCTCCCCGGTCTGTGACCAGTTCAAGGGAGTACAACATCTCCGTCCATAAAGAGCCTCAAAAGGTGCCATTTTCAAGCTGTCTTGATAACTATTATTGTAAGAAAATTCAGCCAAGGCGAGACACTTGTCCCAACTCTTATAAAAATGAATCACGCAGGTTCGCAACATGTCCTCCAGAATCTGGTTTACTCTTTCAGTTTGACCATCAGTCTGAGGACGATAAGCTGAACTGCGTATGACTTTTGTGCCAAGTGACTTATGTAACTGTTCCCAAAAACGTGACATAAACAGAGATCCCCTATCAGAAATTATAGTTTTAGGAACACCATGCAAGCGAACAATGTGCTCAATATAAAGACTTGCATAGTCTTTGGAATTATATGTAGTGTGGACTGGAATAAAGTGGGCTGTTTTTGTCAGTCTATCCACGATAACCCAGATGGAATCATGTTTCCTAGATGCGAGTGGCAATCCGGACACAAAGTCCATACTTATGTCATCCCACTTCCATGAAGGTATGGTAGGGGTTGAAGAGTACCGGAAGGTTTCAAATGACTTGCTTTAATTCTTTGACAAGTATCGCATTCCGACACATATTTGGCAATGTCCACCTTCATATTGGACCACCAAAAATTCTCCTTTAAATTTTGATACATTTTACTACTTCCCGGATGGATAGAGAATTCAGAGAGATGACCTTCATCAAAGATTTCCTTTTTTCAACTCCCAATTATTTGGAACAACAAGGTGTTGCCCAAACCAGACTATGTCTCTATCATCCTTCCGGAAACAATCATGCTTAGGACCCTTTTCTAGCAATTTTTGTTTAATTAAAAGAATACCCTCATCTTGAAGTTGAGCCTTAACAATTCTATCAAATAGGTTAGACTCCGCAGAAAGAGCGTTTAGGCTTCCTTGTTCAACAATTTCCAAGTTTAGCCTTCTCAAATCCTCACATAGAGTGTCACTGTAAGGTTCCATTGATATGCAATTGCAGTGAGCCTTGCGGCTAAGAGCATCTACAACTACATTCGCCTTTCCAGGATGGTAATGAACCTTAAGATCATAATCTTTGATTAACTCTAACCATCTTCTTTGCCTCATATTTAAATCAGACTGAGTGAAAATGTATTTGAGGCTTTTATGGTCAGTAAAGATATTGCAGTGGGTTCCCATAAGATAATGCCTCCACAATTTCAATGCATGAACAACCGCTGCTAGCTCTAAGTCATGTGTGGGATAATTCTTTTCATGAGGGCGAAGCGCTCGTGAGGCATAGGCAATAACCCGATTTTCTTGCATAAGAACACAGCCAAGACCCGTGCCTGAAGCATCACAATAAACTTCATATGGCTTTGAATTGTCCGGCTGCGCTAGCACTGGGGCTGAAGTTAAATGTTCTCTTAATTTTTGGAAAGCTTTATCACAAGCCTCACTCCACACAAATTTCACGCCTTTCTTTAGCAACTCAGTCATAGGCTTAGCAATTCTAGAGAAATCCGGAATAAAACGGCGATAATAACCAGCCAAGCCTAGAAAGCTGCGGATTTGATGAGCTGATTTAGGAGGTTGCCAATCCATAACTTCTTGCACTTTGCTTGGATCAACAGATATGCCTTCACTGGAAATAGTGTGCCCCAGAAATTTAACACTATCCAGCCAAAACTCACACTTGGAGAATTTAGCATAGAGTTTATGTTCTCGCAAGCATTGTAGGACAATGCGAAGATGTTCTGGATGTTCTTCCTCATTCTTGGAATAAATAAGGATGTCGTCAATGAAAACCACGATGAATTTATCCAACTCCGTCATAAATACGGAATTCATAAGGTACATGAAGTAGGTTGGTGCATTTGTGAGACCGAAAGACATAACCAAGAATTCATATAGGCCATAGCGAGTAGAGAAAGCTGTCTTGGGAATATCACTAGGCCGGATTTTATTTTGATGATATCCAGACCGAAGATCGATCTTTGAGAAGACCCTAGCTCCAGCCAACTGGTCAAATAGCACGTCAATGCGGGGCAACGGATATTTGTTTTTTATAGTCACCGCATTGAGAGGTCGGTAGTCCACACACAACCTCAGACTACCATCTTTCTTTTTCACAAAGAGGGCAGGACAGCCCCGAGGGGAAGAGCTTGGGCGGATATAGCCCTTATCAAGCAACTCTTGAAGTTGTTTCTTTAATTCAGCAAGTTCTTTGGGTGGCATTCTATAAGATCGCTTAGAAATAGGAGCAGTGCCAGGCTGTAGCTCATTGACAAACTCAACATCTCTGTCTGGTGGCAAGCCAGGCAATTCATCAGGAAAGACATCCATGTACTCGCATACCACTGGAATGTGCTCAAGTTGAGTAGTTATGGCCACATACACACATGAGCCTTTATGGCCGGCTGGGGGAAGGTAAAGAATTGAATTCCCGACAAAAGGTGAGTTGATTTCTAACATTCTCTCAGCAATATCCAGGACAACTTTGTGCTGAGTCATCTAATTCATGCCTAGTATAACATCTACCCCTTCTAGGTTCATAGCGACCCTCAAGGCTACTTGGTTTGAAGCAACCTTTCCACCCGGTGTGGCAACCATATAGGCTTGCTTGGTATGACACCACTTCAAGTCCAATTTACACACGGTTTTCTCATTAATAAAGCTGTGCGTAGCACCAGAATCAAATAATATAGTAATTTGATGACCATGAATAGAAAATGTACCCGTCAAGACTGGTGCTCCCTTTGGTAGATCAACCACTGTGGTGAAGTTTAAACGGCCTTGCTTCACTTGCACACTTTGTTTCTTTCCCTGTTGTCCAGCCTTAGAGCCTTGCCCCTGACTTTGCTGATGTTGCTGTCGAGGGCGTGTGCACTTGTTAGCATAGTGCCCCAGCTGTCCGCAGTTATAGCAACGACGATCATCATTGTTGCGGGCAGGTGGGGGTGCACTAGGCCTAGGAGCGGTCTGCTGAGTGCTGCGATAGCCAAAGTTGCCAGACGGCTTAGACTGAGATTGCCTCATCACCCAGCGTCTAGCTGAAGATGGCTAGGTGGCACCCTGCACATTCTTCTTTACAAACTTAAATTTCTTGCCTTGTCCACTTCCTGAAGCTTTATTGAACTTCCTCTTTCTATCCTGTTGGTCCCTCTTCATGGCGTCCTCCTGAGAGATGGCCAAATTCACTAGCTCAGGATAGCTATCAATTTTGATTAAGTTCAACCTCTCATGGAGCTCTCCATCAAGCCCTTCACGGAAGCGCTCCATCTTTTTCTTATCAGTATCAACATGATAGTCCCCATACTGACAGAGACAATTAAACTTATGAGCATACTGATAGACTGAGTCAGAGCCTTGCTTGAGATTCATTAGCTCTCTCATTTTCCTATCAACAAGACCCTTAGGAATATAATGCTCTTTAAAGGCTTTCTTGAATTCCCGCCCAAGTAATCCGGTGACTCGTGGCTGCATGGATTTGAAATGCTCCCACCAGATTAATGCTTCACCCCTCAATTCTTTGAGCAGCGAAGCCTGCCTTATGTTCTTCTGAGCAAGGCAGTGTGAAGATGGAAAACATGGCCTCTAGGGCCCTGATGAAAGCATCAGCCTCTAGGAGCTCCTCTGCCTTGGTGAAGAGGGGTGGCCTCATGGCCCTGAATTTTTCATAGGACATGACTGCATTAGGCCCATCCTGATTATGGCCTTGATTGTGCACAGGCTGCTGCAATCTTTGTGCAATTTGCTGCTGAGTCTGCAGAATTTGGCGCAACACTTCGGTCTGCGCAGCAATGAAAGCTTCTGCGGGTGTCATGGGTGGAGGTGGAGGAAGAGGAACATCCCCACTGCCTCCCGCACCCCGAGGGTCATTCTGTGTGTTATCAGACATCTGAAAAGTTGAACTTTTATTAGATACATATTCAAAGCTTGCTTGACAGAATACAAGAAAAATATGCATACGAAAATCGAGACTTATAGAAATTTCAGAATTCAGACAGCATCACAGTCCTGAGTAAATAAATCATAACTCTCTGTACAAAAGTCAAAAATTCATAAAATTTGGTCAGCATGTGTAGAATTTTATAAGCTTCAACTTTGGTATTCAACTCCAAATCAGATTCATATTTTACAGGGGTCGAAAAATTCAGTTTCCAAAGTTCTGTCTAGCAGTTTGGACAGCAGCCAACAGCTTACTAAAAATTCGATATTTCTTAAACTACACATGCAAAAATGCTGAATTTTGGTGAGCATGACCATTATAAAATTTCAAACAACTTTGGTAGTTACTGCAAAATCCAGAAATGACCATAACTTTCTTCATTTCATTTCTTAGGCAGATTGCTGCCGGAAAGTTGTTTTTCAACCATAATTACAAGATTACAAAATTTGGTGGATCACCATTACATAGGGGTCACTATGTAGCTTCTAGCTACACAAAAGAATACTCTAAGTCAGCCTAGCACCAAAATCCAACCAAAAGGGCTAACAAAGAGTACATGTCCAGTTTTCTACTACAACATCTAGGATCTAGGTCCTATGTACAAACTATGGAGAGTTCCCCGCGACATGTAAGAATAGAGCACCAAGCTCCTCTAATCGAGTCCGGGAACGTCCTGAACCTCCTCTGGGTCCAGCTGGATCTCCATCTGTTCATCGTCAACAATAGCCGGTGGGTGGTGCACCTGCTGGAGCATAACCACAACACCCTCCATGGCCTGTATATCGAGCTTGAGGTCCCCAACCTGCTCCTGCAAATCCTGGATGTGCTCAAGGTGCACAAGCCTCTCAGCATCCCTATCATCCAGCTGAGCCTGCAGACCCTGCTGCCCAGCCTGTAAGTCCAGAATCTGCTGCAAGTGGTCACCTCGCTCGAACAGAAACTGGTGTGCCTGACCCTGAAGCTGTTGTATCTGATCCTGAAGGTCAGCAATAGTCTGCACAGCCTGAGTGTACTTAACATACTGCTCGGTGAAGAGACTGACAACCCAGTAGATGTACCAAGTAGCTCCAGTGAGACGACCAGCCAAGTTATCCGCGATAACTCGACGAAGGTCCTGTAGAGCGTACAAGGCCCTCAAGCACGTGCCCAAAGTCTGTACGGTGTCGTAGGGTGGCACAGTCTCGAGAAGTGTGGCTATATTGGCCATCCGGCCTAGCCACAAAGGATCGTTGGGGTCCAAAGCTAGAACCAACCCCAACGGTGTCTGAAGCATCTCCTGCGGTCTGTGGGTGGAGAGAGTGTGGAGCACCATCAAGGCTGTCGACTCCACTGCCTCGGCAGCGCGGAAACAGAGGAGCTCCATGCTCAAGTCTGCCCACTCGGGGTGGCCCGGGTGGGGAGCACAGTCACTCGAACTCTGCAGCTCGGTACGCCCAACTCCTCGTACTCCACCCCCTCGTAGAAGGGAGGGGTGGTGTAGCCGACAGCACACAAGGCTCTCCACGCAATGCGTGTGAAGCCCTCCCACTGCAAGCCAGTGGTGGCAAACGTGCCATCAGCGCCCACCGCAACAAACCCAGGGGCAGCCATCTGTAAAATAATTACAAACACATGTTAGAACCCAAAAATATGAGTTGAACATGCAATATGGCAAAACTAGCAGTTCTGAACAAAAATTCATAACTAAAAAACCACTACCCCAAAAATTCCAAATTTTTGTGAGCAACTCGACAATGTTATAACTCACATTTTTGGTATTCAAAGGTCCAACCAATTCAGATTGGAAAAGGGTGCAAAAGGTCCATTTTCAGAGTGCTGTTGCCCAGGAATTCAGCAGGGCAGAGCTTCACTAAAAAGACCATAACTCAATACATGAGTACCCAATTACCATGAAATTTTTACAGCATGATCTATTCTAGATAATGAACATTTTTGCTGTAGATTCTCAGGTCAAATTCTTTTCGGAACTATGTGTAAAGATTCGAGTTTTCTGCCTAACTCAGAATTTTGACAGCAATTCAGCAAGACTTAGGCTAGCCATTTTGATCCTAACTTCAGTTTTGAACATCCTAAAATCATGAGAAATTCAGGGAGCAAACTTAACTAGGTGATGAACAATTTCCCTAAAGAGCACCTAGCCAGAAATTTTCTAGATAATCCTTAGGAAGATTTGGACAGCAGCTAGTTAAATTTTTTGCTTAATCACGCATCAAAGCATCAAACTAGCATGATTGATCCTTAAGAAACAAATTTAACTAAAGACCAAATGACACATGATTTAAGTTCATTTTTGGTTCAATAGCTTTTACATGATGCAAAAAGCGTCCTAAACTTCCTCACAAAGCCTTTAAGCTTAAAAACGAAGTTAGTGCCGGTGGCAGGGCATATATAAACGTCTCTCCCTATAATAACTAGTCGGAAGCTATTCGTTTCTTAATTACCATGCCTAACAACCGTGGTTAGTGTACCTGCAGAAAATCACAGAACATTCAGAACCTTTCGTGCCAACACTCACGAAAGCGTCCACATTCATTACCGTTCACTATAGAAACGGTATCCATGCATAAAGCCGCTGCATGGACAGCGTCCAACCTCGGACACCCTCCGTTTGAATGGAGTGTACCCTTGCGTCGCATGAGTGATATGCGGAATGCACACGTATGAAACACGTGGCGACACACAACTCATAAACAGACGCGAAGATGGGATCCATGGAATGGATCACTCCATCAACCCTCGCAATTCCCGTGATGCGGAACAGCACACATATAAAACACGTGGCTCATCTAGTTTGGTTGTGCAAGAAAGTAAGTCTAACATAAAGTAATGTGCTGGAAGTCAGACTAAATACACTATAGAATACTAGCCACCTGAAAGAACCCAAAAATTCCCTCTAGGGCCTCTCGGACTAGATTAGACCTTAACGTCCTACTCTTTAACAAGGTTATTAATCTTGGCAAATTTTATTTCAAAAACAAGTTTGTTAAGGTATTTTAATTACTCTGGTGCATATCATCGCTCTGGTACCAGCTGTGACAGAACTGACCAAAATAGTTCTGTATTATTGCCTAAGCCTGTCCACGTGGCGATTAAGCAATAATAAAGAACTATTCTGTCGCTTCCGCCGGGTAAAGCCCGGTAAATCACATACAACAGGATCGCTGATATGCGCTAAGCCCACACGAAGGCAGGACCAGAGTACAACATTACATTACATTAAAGTCCACAAGTTCATCATTATTACAAACCAGGTTTTTCGTACATAAAAGTAAAGGTGATTCAGAGTTTAAACAGCGGAAAGTAAACTAAACGCGTGATACACACAGGAGGCCATCCATGCATATCACTCATCATCATCGTTCTCCCATTCAACCTCCCATCCCTCTGGAATAACACCAGGCTAGATGGATTACCTGAAATCAACAAATCAAGCAAGGCTGAGTACTAAAACTCAGCAAGACTTACCCGACAAAAATAAAGTAAGACTAGACATGCAACGCTTTTTGGCTGTTGGGTTTGTTTTGCCAAAACCGACTAAGAGTTGATCCTTATTTTCAGATTTTAGCTCAAATTCTAGTATGTTAACCATTCTAGGTGAGCACCTGCACTAAACAAGCATGTTGTGCAAACAATATTAAACAGGCAACAATATTAATCCAAAGTGTTCCATAAATAAACATGGGGTAGCCAGTGGTCAAGCCGACTCAGATAACGGCGAGTGACCGACGATCGATCGATTTATATCCTTGCAAGGTAAACCCAGGATACACGGAAGAAGTAGACCCCAAGAATTCAAATAAAAGCAAATGCAGGGTCTACCCCGACCAGGCGGTTCCCGTCATTCCCCAGATTAGGAAAAGATGCTACAGTCCTAAGTACAAGGTTACTGGAACGCCCTCACACGGCCCGTCCAGGATCACACTTGCACTACCGGGAGCAAACCGGGAGACGCATCTCAAGAGTAGTAGCGATAAAATTCCCGCACTGGTTCATTAGGTACTAGGCTTACCGGTCCCATTCCCGACAAGCACTTGGTACGTTCAATAGCTTAGACCAGCACCATGCTACTCGGTCGAGACCGAACCCATTGCTCTTACCACATGAGCGAGTCAATTTAATCAACTTATGATTCCAACATAAGCAACCTATATCTCGCGAGCAATGAGTCATTACTCGACTTCTACCGTGACCTTAGAGCATGGCACTAGCGTTCCTAACATACTTGTAATAGAGCATAGGAGTCCTAAGGAACATGCAACTAGGTTTCAAAACAACTCCTGAAACTTAAATGCACAATTTAAATCAATAAAGTGCTGAAAAGTAAAGGACATGATTTTCATTTATAAAAGATGGGTTAGATGAAACCGGTGCTTGCCTTCCTCTGACTCTACACCAACACAAGCCTTGGGCTCTTCTGGACTTTGGTCCAGGTCTTGCTGCACACTAGCTTGATTCAACTCTCCACTAGTTGCTCCCTCCTCCTCCTGGGTGAGTGTGTATGTCCTGTCAGGAAGATCTACACGTTCACATGCACATGCATTAGATTATGGTGAAGGTGGGAGAGTTACCACAAAACCAACTCTTGTTGGACACATTCATCCAAACATTATCATTTTCTCACAGAAATTATTAGGGTGTGTGATGATAAACAAAACAATACTTTGATGGTGATCGTGTGCACATCTAAGCAATTTAAGTTACTTAACTTCACCAAACAACAAGGGGTGTGTTTAAATTAATAAAAACAGAAACAAACATGATTTCACAATTTAGCACTTTTAATTTCCATTTCTTTCTTTAATTACTTAAAACAAGCCTTTCAACCATAAATCCAAATTAAATCAAAAACACTTCCAATGAGCCTAATCTTTTGCACACAGCAACATATGCTTAATTTAAGCTCTCAAACCAAAATTTGGCTAAAGATCATTTCTAAATTAATTTATACGAAAAACACAAATTTCAGCCTACAAAATCAACATTAATTCATATAAAAAGATTTAATAAACTTTTTGATCTCAACTTTCTCCTACAGGTCATGTATGCCAAGAATGAGTTTCTGACCAAAGCATGGTTGCAGATACAAACTATTTTTCAGATTTTGAATTTAAACTCCTACACAAGATTAAATCCAAAATATCTATTAAACAATACCCTAAAATCACACCATCATACCAGAGGTGCTAATCAACAAGGAAAAGCCCTAGGGTGCACTGGTGCTCCAAGAAAAGTTCATTAAAGAGGCTATAAAAAGCATCAAACATAATCTAGCATAGAGCTTAAATAAATCATAACTGAAAATATACATATCAAAATCATGCAAACTTTTGCCACAGATCTAGAAATGCCATAAAGAGCAACATATCCAAAAATCAAGTTCATAGCATTTTTATATTTTAAACTGCACCAAAAACATACCAAACTGAGTTTGAATTTTTAACTCAAAAACTGCACAGAAAAACCCTATTCATGTTGTCTAGAAAAGATAGGTTTCTTCACCAGGAAACCAACAAAATTGGTTTTGCATTTTTCTAATTTTTCTACGATGTTTAACGATTTTTCGAAGTTGCAGCCGAAAACCCTAAAACAACTTTACAGGGCCCTCGAAGTATTTTCTCAAAATTACGCAGAGGTCCCTGGTTTACGAAAACAACCCTAGAAAGAACGAAATCAAAGCAATGTAGTCCTCACCGGTGAGGAGGAGCTCACCGGCGGCGGCTCGCTGCCGGAATCGGCCCAGGAGCCGGCCTGGAAGCCTTTGCGCACCTGTACAGGACGATTTGGTGCGGAAGTTGGGCCAGGGGCGGTGTCGTCGGGCGCCGGCGGCGGAGCTGGCCGTGAGCATTCGCTACGGCTCGTCCTGGTCGACGCCGGTGCAGCCAGATGGACTAGCGACGACGACGGAGTGTTGAGGAGGACCAGGAGCAGAGGGAGGGCGACGGAATGGCTGCAGAGCCTGGCTCGGCGGCGACCGCATTCAGCACCAGGAGCGCGGCGCTCTGCTCGTGCTCCTCACGCGTGGCGACGCGCACGGCGGAGCAGAGCGTGCACGGTGCGGCGAACGAGCGGTCGGACGACAGGAACGAGGTACGCGCGGCGCCATGCTCACTTTCCTTTTAACCCAGACCCGGCGTGGAAGACTGCACGCGTGCGCCGGCTGTCAACCGCAGCATCCGGCGCGTGTCGCCCGTCATTCCGGTGTGGGTGGACGCAGCGTACAAGACCGAGGCGGGCGGAGGGTCCACCGCAGGGCTCCCGGTCCACGGTGACGTCGCCCATGCGTCCGTACGCCGGACTCTCCCGCGGGCCCCACGTGGGCGTGCAGAAGGGCGCGCGCGAGCCCCTGCTAGAGCGCGGCGATGGCAACGCTGGTGCAAGTTTTATTTCATTTGCGCAGATTCAAAAATGCAAAACTCCAAAAATCGTCAACAAACTCGAATATCTCCGAAAAGCAAAGTTGTAGAGGAGATATAGATCTACAACTTTCCCAAAGGGCGTCATATGTTTTGATCAACCGTTTGTCCGGGAACGTCGGCCGAAGTTACAGATTTTCCACGGCTCGGGTTACTGTTCACAGCGCAGTCAACTAGATTTTTGGCCAATTTGCACTCAAAATTGGAATGTCCGCCAATTACAAAAAATGTGTTCCCGTAAATAATGAACAACTTTCGTATTGGCCGATTTTGAACTTCTATAGTGAAATTTGGAGAACGCGCAAGAAAACCATTTCAGCCTTAAAGGAGATCTAGGGTTTGACCGTGATTTGGGATTTTGACCAAGGTATTTTGTATAAATTCGTGACAAAACATGTCAAACATGCTTAGAAGCTAATTAACCTTGATTAACACATCTAATTAAGGTCATTAGCACCAAAAAACATCAGGGATGTTACAGGCCGAACCGACGCCAGAAGTGGGCTGGGCCGGCCGGCCTCGGCCGACCGGCCCAGGCCCAATTCAGCCCGGTTCGGTCGCCCCTTCGCTCCCGTGGGTCCTCAGGTGATTATGCACTTTGCCCCTAGGTTCTCTGTGCATGAAGTTCGGTCTTTTACGCTTCAATCCCCGGGGGTGTTCCTACGTAGCACTTCGGTCCTTGCCACCATCGAAAGTGATTTCATCAAGCTCATGAACACGAACAAGACTCTGTAAATGCTTCTTTGAATTTGTTGCGAATCGGTCCTTTATGTCCATGTTTTCCTACATAAACACAACACTTCCAAATGCATGCACATAGATGAACTTGTTATATGATTAGTGTGCCTAGTGGCAGGTTAGTTCCATAAACAAATCCAAACCAAAGTGTAATGAACATGTTTGGTGTACCAAAATACACCGTCAACACAAAGATTTCTGAATCCGCCCTCGAGGGGCATGTATCCCTAGTTAGCTAGTAAGGGTATTTAGACTTACGGTTGCCTCCATATAACCCAAGTGGTGAGAAAATGGCAGCCATCTCTTGGAACCCTAGCTTATTCGGTTTTCCTATTTTCCCTAGGATTTCTATAGGACTAGCTTGAGAGCTTCATGGTGAGATCTTGTGAGAGGGAAGGATGATCGGGCGGCAAGCTAGACCTTGTATGAACCTTTTGGTATGTATAGATGATTCGGCGTGGTTCCTCAAGGTTTGATTGTGTCTCTCCCGTTAATCCTTTTTGGTGATTTTCGGAGCCTTTTCTTTGGTTTTTCGTTTGTCGCTTGATTCTTCGATTTGAGAGCGTTTCTCTCTGGATTTCTTTGAGGGATCATGGGTGAGTGCCTTGTGCCTCTTTGTGGATGATCTTGACCCCCCCCCCAAATGCCAGATTTGGCCTTCGACTGCCCCCTTAGCGACTGAGGGTCTTTCCCGAGCTGTCCCTGATCCTTGGCCTTCTATCGGAGGACGGGAAGCGAGTGGCCACACATCAAGAATGCATGCAACCTCCATGGGTCCTGCCTTTTTGGGAGCCTCAGTGATGGCAGGGATGTCTCCCTTGATGGGCTCCTAAGAGGAGGACTCCACGGGGTAGGGAAGGATGCTCTTGTCGGCCATGGCGATTGCTTGGGGGAAGGAAGGAGCAGGGTGGATGGAGTTCTACACAACTCAAAATTTGACACACAGTGAGGAGGAGATCTTTGGAGGACGAAGGGAGGCACGCACGAAAGGGGAGAGGCGGCAGCACCCAGGCTGGGTCGGTCGACCTAATGGATCAGCCGAACCTATATGGGATCCGTTGGGCCTCCCTTTGGCTTGTGGGTTCTAGCACGGGTCACAGCCTCAGGGCCAGGTGTCCCGCAGGTTTTGAGGTTGGAGGCTCTAGGAATAGCTAAGGCCAAGTGTTGAGCAAAAATGCTCTCACTCTAACGTTAGCTTTCCTTAAACCTCCTCCCACACAAATGACACAACATCGGAACTTCACCTGGACCCATATCTTCAAAAACATGGCTCAAGAACACTCGAACCCCAAATCAAGCGAATGGGATTCCATGGGTCGGAGGAGCATTCGAGCCCTAAGCCAAGAGAAACAAAGTTTGTAGTTCATTCTCTCCTCAGGCTGCCACAGGTTTTCATCCCCACTGACGCGAGGACAACACGTGGGCTAACCCGGCTTCCAACGGTAGTGCATAGAGTAGGAATGCCACTACCCTTTCGTAGGGCATCGGTCCAGCCAGAGTATTAGAATGGGATTTTGTGCCCACTGAGCTTGACCGGCATTGGTTCCTAGCTGAGCTCATGATGATGAGATAAGTTGCTCGACTGGACCTGTACAAAGCGGTGCTTCCCAAGGACAGAAGTTTAGGGACTTGCAATCCTGAGGCCAGTGTCTTGACCTGACCCTCGGTGTGGTGACACCTCAGGCTAAGCCTTGACACTAAGCACAAAACATCCATTGTAACCTCGCCCGGAAAGTTGTAATCAAAATCGCGATGGTTTCTCTTGCCAAGAACAACCACCCTCCTTTGATTACTCCTTTCCTCCTTCCTTCGAGACTAAGTCTCGAAGGTCGGGGTTTTAAGAGAAGAAACGATAAGGGAACCTAAGGGCAGAACTCACACTGGGTGTTCTTTCCCAAAGGTTCCTGCTAGTCAAGAATGACATCTTCGACGAGAGTGTAGAGAAAGTTGGTATGTAGGCTCGGACTCTCTCGAGGATAGGTTTAGGAGACTCATTACTGTGGTTGGCTACCTCAGTGCTTAGGATGGGCGGGGAGCTGAAATCCAGGAGTTTCTCTAGAATTTCCTTAACCAGTTCCGGCTCTAAGAAAACAAAGTTGCCCCCTGACATGGCATCAAGCGCCATGTCGTTGTCCCTTAGCAGACCAAATCGGAAATGCTCCAAGAGCACCAGGTCTAGCAGACCAAGGACTGGACATGACTCGGTCATGAAAGCAAAATGATCCCATGCCATTCCTAGAGATTCCTTCTCTCTTTGTTGGAAACTGAGGATTGCTATTCTTAGGGAAATGATACGCCTCAAAGGAAAGAATCGGATGCAGAAAGCTGCTTTTAATGCTCCCCAATTGAGGTGTTTATAGCCAAAACAACGGTACCAAGTTCTCACTCCTCCTGAAAGGGAGAATGGGAACAAGTTCCTCCTAAAAACATCCTGTGTCGCCCGGTCTTTCCCTGGGTAGAGCACAGTTGTTCAAAGTCTCTCACATGTGCATAGGGATTTCCCTGATTTTTCCCTGAGAAGGGTTTGCTCTCGACTAGCTTAAAGTTGGATGGATGAACCATGCAGGGTGTTAAGGAGACAGGTTGCCTCCACATAGTTGATTCCATTGGTTCATTCATAATGAGCAGAAGGTATGTACAAGGATAACCTTCCTGGGATAACGCGGTAGAGGTAGAAACAAAGAAGGAAAACAAATGATACGAGGACAATCCGGTTCGTAGACTCGTGACAACTGTTCCCTTGCAATGGCGCTAGAAATGCTTTTTGGTATTTCTTAACCTCACCACTATGGCGTCGGGTTAGTGTGAGCATGTAAGAAACACTCGGGTACACTGACGAGTGTGAACTAATTTGCAAGCGCACGGATACACCGTTGTAGCACTTTTCCCTCGGGAGTATTCCAAAGGGTATCGAATTCAAGGAACGGTTGGGAGCTCTATGAGCGATTTATCCAAGGACACAGGATCTCTGCTATGGTAAATGAGAGGTATGGTTTCCCTTGTAGGCACTTGGTTCTAGGGAAGTACAAGCTGCAAAGTCTCGCTTTGGACACCGGACCCTCCAGGCTATAACAGTCGGTTCACGACAAATCGTCACCTACACCTGTATGCGAACTTGGGGGATTCCAAAAGTGTCCAACAGCTGTCACCACCGGGGCCTACCCCAAGACCAACCATGGGATCAGGGCAATCGAAGGATAACATGTAGTCCAGACACCGCGTCTGCACCACTGGCTACTACTACAGCATAGCTACGCCTGACGTCACGTAGCAACACTATAGCACTTCGTAAAGATACGGAGCGACGATCTCGCGAGCACAACTAGTCCTTACACTAGTAGACATAGAGGGTTTAGTACGCCCCTTTAGTCCCGGTTCAACTTTGGAGTCAGGACTAAAGGAGTTTCATCAACGTGGCCCGAAATGGCTGCTGTAGCCGGCACCTCTTTAGTCCCGGCTCGTATTACCAACCGTGACAAAAGGAGGGCTCCCAACGGCTCCATCCGGCAATAATTTCCCCGGTCTTTAGTCCCAGGTGGTGTTACGAGCCAAAAGGGGTACCCTTTAGTCTCGGCTCGTAACACCAGGCGGGACTAATGGCTGGCATCCATATAAGCACTTGTACCTCCTTCTTCCTCCTGCCACCCGAGCCATTCACCATAGTCACCCGCGAGCTCAATCACCCCCCTCCATGGTGACTCAAGCCTAGGGTGGTGTTGTGACTTTTTTCATTAGTTTGTGAACATTTCTCTCCTCCAAGGTGTTGTCAAGGTTGGAATCTTCATCCTCCCTTCATTTGTTGTGATTAAATTTTGTTTTATGGTTTAGAGATGGAGAAAATAGAAATGTTAATTTGTAGCTAGGTAGGAGGAGCTTAAACTAATTAGAGAGATGATTGTATATACACGTGAAAATGTAGTTAGGATGGTACTTGCATTGTTCCTTCTTTCATTAAATTTGTATTAATAGGCAGTCTCTTATTTTCTTATTTTTTATAATATTGAATTTTTCTTGTACATATATAGTTTATAAAATATATGCTCATAAAAGAAGACATACAGAAAATGTACTAGGTATTTCCATTCTTTCATCATTTAGAAATGATTTTATTCTAGGTAGCCATTGGAGGAAATATAAGATTAAATTCTTTTGTTAAGTATGTTTTTAATTTTTATAGAGAATAAATGTAAGCATTCTCTTATTTTCTTGTTTTTCATAAATTTGAATTTGTTACATCTACTTGTTAAAATCAAAAGATGAAGTGTTACATTACTTTAAGATCTATAAAGCTGAAGTAGAAAATCAACTTAATAGAAAGATTAAACACCTAAGGTCAAATCGAGGTGGCGAATACTTCTCTAATACTTTTGATACATTCTGCGAGGAACACGGTATTGTTCATGAGAGGACACCGCCTTATTCACCCCAATCCAATGGGATTACCGAAAGAAAGAACCGCACGCTGACTGACTTGGTGAATGCCATGTTAGAAACCACGGGACTATCTAAGGAATGGTGGCGTGAGGCGATACTGACGGCATGTCTTGTCCTGAACCATGTTCCTTTGAAAAATAAGGAAGTAACACCATTCGAGGAATGGGAGAAGAAGAGATTAACTCTTTCATATTTACGCACTTGGGGTTGCATTGCCAAAGTCAGTGTGCTAATCACCAAGAAACGTAAACTTGGACCAAAAACGGTGGACTATGTTTTTCTAGGGTATGCTTTTCATAGCGTCGAATATAGATTCTTGGTAGTAAGATCTGGAGTGCCTTACTTGCTTGTCGGTACAATTATGGAGTCAAGAGACACTACATTCTTTGAGAATATTTTTCCAATGAGAGATGAAACAAGTTCATCTAGGCAAGAGTCTGTCGAGAAGGATGACTCCACCAAGATGATGGAACTCAATGAGCCTACATTTATTGAGCATCCTGAGGAGGACAATGATGAGGCTCCTAGGAGGAGCAAGAGACAAAGGACAGTGAAATCCTTTCGAGGTGATTTCATCGTATACCTAAAAACACACGAGTAGAGCCAAACCTTGTACCTAGATGATATTTAATTTTTAGCGCATGGTAGGACTCGCGTGAACCTAGAAACTTAACTTTTGGTTGGTTTAAAATTCCATATCCTTGGTTTCTCTAGGATTAGAATCTTTATAAGCCTCATTTAATTTTACTTCATTCAAAATCTCTCTCATTTAACCAAAGTTAGAACCTAAACTTATGCCCCCATGATCAAGCTGGGAAAAGCTTGCTCTCAACTAATGGAAGAAAACAATGCCTGTGAGACCAAAATAAAAGTAGTCGGAAAACATTTTCGACTTACATTTGTTTTTAATGCTTTAAAAACTCCTCTGAATTTATATGTGAACTCATTGCAAGCTTTGAGTTTATTTTTATTTTTCGAAATTAGAGGAGTACTTAGCGTTAAGACATGCTTAGAGGGAGGCAATTTGATTAACTTAACCATGCATGCACCATGATGCATCACGGGATGCCCTTCCAACATCTTTCATCAAACCACATGCAAAGGACAAGAATGGGGGGCAGCCAAGGTCTTGTTTTGCAGGAATATCATGGAGGCATGTGAGGCAAGGGAGTGTGGAAGTAACTCAAAGCAAAACCATCAAGTGGAAGGACCAATAATGCAAGTAAATGAGTGGACGAGAGCATTTGGGGGTGCAACCCCGTGGAGCACGCGGTCGCAAAGCAACAAAGCAAGCATGAATACGCTGGAGAAAGTCGGAGTCAGGAGGAGTAGCAGGCCACCCAGGCCGGTCGGCCCAGGCCGGTCGGCCCAGGCCGGTCGGCCCAGGCCGGTCGGCCTCCCCCTTCTTAAGCCCCCTGGTGCTTCCCTTAGCCAGGTAAGTCGCTCATCCGGTTCCTTGTTCGTGTTCTTGAGTTTACAACCCAGAACCACCTTAGACTTAGCCTTCCACTCTGAGTTTGTTTCGTCCAATAAAATCCATCCTAAATCCACTCAAAGTCCATACTCTGAATAATATTTGTGTGCCTTGTTACCGGTTGAAAACCTCGAATTTATATTTGTGAGGAGAGTGCAGAAATCATGTGGAAGAAAACTACAAGTCTTTTCACCAAGATGAAGGGATCATCATCGTCCAAGCCATCATCGACAACCTCTTCGAGGAGGCACTCGGTTTCCGAGTCTCCTCAGAGTATGGAGGAGGACACGGCACCGCCGAGGAGGAACGACACTCTTCTCCTCTGTGGCATGAGGGCCACTTGAAGCTCGTCTATGAGGTTCACCGAATCTCAAGAACGTACGAAGGAGTCGCCCGTCCGACCTCGCCGCTCGACACGATCATCCGCTCCACCTCCATACGCTCTGCGGTATTCCAAGTATGGGTTTATCATCATGACGGAGGAGGAGGAGAAGAAGCTCACTCGCCTTGAGAAGAGGCTTGTGGAAAACGTAGACTTCGACGATCAAGCTCTCCAAATGTTGGGTTTTCATACGGATATTTACTACATGTTGGGACACCTAGGTTCAGTGCAATTCTCGAAAGGAGTGTCGGTAAACACCCACAAGGAATTCGCCATGGAAATTCTCATGACCATGGCGCCTATCCTTGATGAAGGAGTGTCGAGTCTCTCATTCCATTTGGAGGGAATTGAACAAGTGGTTCGCTATGAGTATATTAGGGAATTACTTGGTTTTCAAAAAGGAGCCCCCGAACAAGTGGATGTGCATGGAGGCACATTGGAATATTTTTGGAGTATGATCGCGGGAGAGGCTCACCGGAAAAGAAATAGTATCCGGAACCCCATCATCCAAGTGTTTCACTCATGGATGTGTAAGAGGATTTTGGGGAGAATGAGAGAAACCAAGAATTGGTGTTACACGGCTTTGATCAACCGGTGGTGTTGTGAAGCAACATCGGGTTCGATAGATATTGGCATGGGGTGTTATCTCTCCATGTTGGCAATCTCTTTGAGACCGGAAATTATAAGGAATCTGGAGCATCTCCTAGTCGGGACTTCCCTTCGGATTGATTATATGAAGCAAGGCAAATACATAAGTGGAGATGAGAGAGGAGGCTATAAAGTGATCAAAGTAAATTTTCCCCTACCGGATGCAAGATTAAGACTTTTTCTTGAGGGGAAAGAATATTGGTTAGAGGAAGGACTTTTTGTGCCGGCAAAGAAAAATAAGAGAGGAAGAATTATAGAAGAAGGTTCTTTCGCAGCCCAAGGAGGTGCGCAAAAAAATTATGTGCCACCATTTGGAGGAATTCCGGCGCCGCCAAGTTACTACGGTGGTGTACCAATGCAAGCATGGGGGAGTGGTGCAGCCATGTCCCCCGCCAAATTTTGCGGTACCCAACATAGATCGCGCGGAGCCATATGCACATCTTCCTCAACCACAGCAAAGTGTGGCAATCATTGGAGAATACACTGCGAGAAACATGCAAAATATCATAGCCATCCAAACCAATGCAACCCAAATGGGTGAAGGAAATGCAAACATCGCTTATGAGCTTAGACGCCTTCACTTAGCACCACCAGGACAATTCATAGGAGGAGCGGTGCAATCCTATTATGAGCAAGGGTACAACAATCAAGATTATCAATATCAACCACCGGTGGAAGATTAGAGAGAGGAGGATCTTTAGTTTACCTTTCCTTTTCCCTTTTTTTTAATTTTCAGCTTGTATCTGCCTATGTATGCGTAGCGTTTTTTGTTCTTTATTTAATTTTCAGCATGTGCGTTAGTGTTTATTTTCATCATGAATAAAGTCACCACCTTGTTTTTACCTTTGTCAAAGATACAAAGTTTGTGCCATGATGATATATGATGATAGTTGCCACTTTGTTTATCTTTGTACTTGTTTTATGCATGATTAAGCTAATGGTCTCTTAAAATACAAATATGAAATTATCTAAATACTAGCTCAATTTTTAGCAGAGGTTATGGTAAAAATAAAAGACCCATAGTGTTTTATGTGCTCTAAAGTTTTAGATGGATTAAAGATTATTTATTTTTGTTCTTAAAAGCAATGCTAACCTTGTCATAAATACCTCTTGCATGTTGATCTACCTATCCAGAGCCTTATATATATTTGAGTGTAAAAACTTAGTATACAAGTATTATTTTTGGGTGAGTTATTTCAAGCTATGATTTCTCTGGCCCGAGACTAAGAAGCTGGTCATTCCGTTTTTGTGTATCTATCTTTTTGCAAGCCTCTTTATTTGTGCATTGTGTATCCCCACATCGAAGATTTCACAAACCTCGCCGGATATCCACCCTTAAAGCCAAAAATATCATCTTTTGTGTTTACGTCCTTGACCACAACCTATCATTGTGTATGGATCGTCAATTCAAGATAGTGCCAACTCTCCAAAGGAAAATATTTTTAGTACCTACCTTATCTTTATCACCTCTTTTGCCCGAGGACGAGCAAACGTCTAAGCATGGGGGAGGAGGTAGGTACAATGCAATTTAGAGTTCAAAGGGGAGTAACTAAAAAAAGAGAAAAAGAAAGAAAAAATGAGTATAAAGAAATATATATATATGAGAAAAGAAAAAAATATGAGTATGTATAAAAACAAAGTGAACTCCCTAGTTCTCTAAAGTGCATTAGGAATTTCAAAAGTTTTAAGATTAAAAGTTCCAAAATCATTTTTCCAACCACGTGCAATCCGATAACGAGGACTTCCATTGTGCCTCGGGATCACTTTTTGCCTTTTGCACATGTCCACCTATCTCATAGTATGCGTATTTTTTTCTCCCCCTCCTTGATATAACATTATTTTCCAATGACCTTTTTGATGAGTCTCAGTATGACCATGAGAAGCTTCTCTTGATTTGACAACATCTCATTTATAATATCTTGGTGGGACTAAACTTTCCCAAAGAGCTCCACATAAAGACTGCCACTTTTATGTATGTTATGAGAGGGAAAGGAGTAGAATAAATAGGCTTGAGAGACAAGATAAGACGAGAGTTCATGAGCAAGATGCAAGGTGGTTTAAATTTTTGAACTTGGTTTAGCTCTTTTTTATCTCATTCTTTATTTCAAAAATTCTGAGATCCATTTTGAATTTAGGGAGCATGTTTAATACTCGTGGGATGAGCTTAATTAATACCAACCCTCCGTAGGGATGAAGGCTAGTGCATTATGGAACTCTAACGAATTAAACTTTTGAGAGCATTATGTTTTCTCGTGAATGATCAACTGCAAGGTTTAAGCAAAGAAGGGCAACGATGACATCCATCAAAGGCTTACTCGAGGACTAGCAAGGCTTAAGCATGAGGGAGATGTTGATGGTGAATTTTCGTCAACCTAGCCATTAGTTTACCTTCAGTGTTAGCATGAATTTTATATCTTATCCATTGGTACTAACCCCCTTGGTATAACAAATTCATTCGTGCATGTCGGTTTTGGAGTTTAATGTTTATGCAAGAATTTAGCATTGAAAGCAAGACCTTCGAGTAAGTTCATCAAGCACCTCGTGACAAGACCTTGAAGCCCGGTACAAGTCAAGCAATGAAGTGAACATGACTCCAAGAAGCCCAAGGACCAACCTGTGAAGATGGAAAACTCCAAGGACCTGAACAGAAAATGTTGAATCTTGCGGGACAAGGAGCTTCATTTAAACCGAGGAGAAACTGACATCAAGGGCCCACATGAAGAAGGGAGAATACTCTAGAAGACTCGGGAAGCATCACTGGCAAAGGAGGCCGTGAGATTGGCTGAAATGGGCCCTGGCCGGTCGGCCCAGCCCATTTCGGGCCCCATTCGGGCCCCATTCGCTGCCCCCTTTGACCTCGACACCTCTCAAACTATTTATAGCCCCCTGGCCAAGAGCCACGCATCAACTCATTCATCATTCATCGTCGAGGAGCAGAGAAGAAAGGGACACCACTCCGAAGAGGAGAGGGTCGAGCTAGTTGTCTAGAGTTTCCCTAGCCGACGTGGGAACCTTGCAAGGAACACCACGTCGGAGTTCCAGGAGCTAGAAGAAAGATCTAGGTAGGATCCCGGTGGTTATCTTGTTTATGTATCATGTACTATGTTGAATTATCAAGTTGCAATCCGATTTCTAGCGATCGAGTGTTTCTCCTACGATTTTGACTTCAATCGGCTTTTCTTACTTTAAGATCTATTCTCTAGATAGATCATAGAGGGTGTTCTTGTAGCCGTGGTGGCTAGAGGTGCATGCCTGACCTTTGGTGAGATTTCAACTTGTCCATTGGACTCGTCCTAGGCTAACCCGCATGAGTAGGAGTGCGTTGTGACATAACAGTGGCTCCAAAAGGTGGGTGCCTTCGGAGTTGGACGGGAAACCGTGATTTAAAAATGCTTTTTTATGAGATTCGACTTGGCTATTTCTTCTTTGCTCGGAACTTCAAGAAAAGATTGATCCAATCTCTCTAGATTGGTTTTACCTACCCCTCTCTACCACTTGCTACATCCGACATTCATAGATTAGATTTGTTTCTTTCGATGTTCTTTAGATTAGATGCAAAAGCATTCCCTTTTGAAGATCTAAGTGTTCTCGGCTTTAATAGATAGGATTTTGCATCACACATTTGTTCCACGGATTCGATACCTTGGGTTCACACTTGAGGGAAGAAGGGTCCCTTGACTACGACGGAGGACTTGTCCGCTTGCAAGTCCAAACGAAGTTTGATACGCATATACACTATCAACACTTATGTGATCGGAGATCCCATGAATTAAGATGGTAAAACAAGCTATGGTTTAACTGAGAGAAGAGAACCTTTGAAAAGGCTCGGTTCATGAAAATATGCATTTCTTTTCAAAACTGTATGGCAGGCTGGTATATATACCTTAATGTGCTCCAAGTGGCTTTCATGAAACAAGGTAGTTGTTTCTCTGAAGCAAAGACATAGTCCTACAGTATGTCTTCAAGGAACACACCTATATGAGTATTGACTATTGGTCATAGTCTATGAGATTTGGGTGATCTCTAGAAAACTCATGAAGAGGGACGGAGTGTGACCCATAAGCTCCAACCCGCGGGGATTCTATGTACATACAACTATCAGTAAAGGGCTCTAGCCAAGCTTAGATGAACAAAACTGATTATTCAAGGCATAGTCCATTATTCAGTTGCAAATAAGTCTAACTTGAGTTCCTGGTGGATGTCCAACTTAACAGTCTCCATCATAATACTGGTATATCGAAAACAATAGGGAAGATGATAGCATTCCAATGTGGCTTAAAATTCTCGGTGGGGATTGTTAGAATAAATGAGCCTAGAGCCATTTATTATAATAATAAAAGAATTAAAGCTCATTCATTTAATGCTAGGGAAAAGAGAGAAATACCGTATGGGTATTTGAGGAGTCTCCCATCCAACTTATGAGGTAGCCTTTCAATACACCTCTTGTGAAGTTTAATATAGGAGTTAGGCGTGTCACAAGCGAGCGCGCGCGCTCGCTCACCGAGCCGAGCCGAGCTATGGGCGTGGGCGTGAGATTAACAAATGGCCACGCTGAGTGCTTTCTGCAACTGCGTCGAGTGCTTCTGCTACTCCGCCGAGTGCTTCTGCAGCAGCGTCTTCTTGTGTCGTGTCGAGTCGAGACGAGACGAGAAGGCTGTGTGGTGCGGTCAGTCGGTCGGTCGGACGAACGTAATGTGTTGCGGGACGGGAGCATCTTTTTGTTGTTGGCTGTTGAAGGGGAATGATGGCGCCTTATACCATGACCATTACTAGACCTTAACGATAGCGCCTTAAACCGCACCCGTTACTGCCTGCGGCGCATTAACAGTGACATCTAGGTTCATCCCCCGCGCCTACTCGCCTATATAACTCGCCCTCCTCCTGCTCAGGTATCCAATACACACTAAGGTATTCCTGCCTAGGAGACCTCTCCCTCTCTCCCTCTGTTTGCTGCTTCTTTTCGCATTCCCATCGGTTAAAATTGACAGATTTAACATCGGTTAAGCAAGGTAAAGACGAGACAGTCTCTAATTACCTTAAGCGATTTAAAGAGGTTAAAACTGTTGTTTCAACTTGTCGATTTCTGATTCCGACCTAGCTAATCATGTTGCTAAAGGTTTAAAATCTGCTCTAAGATAAAGATTAGAAGGTGTAAACTTTTATCCGCTTAATTATGTTCTTGTGAGAGGCATGGCATAAGAACTGAAATTGAATAAAGAAAAAGAAAAACTTGAGTCTCATCGGTCTGATGTTCATGTGATTGATTATGTTTCTAATAATTTGAACGATGAGACTGGAATTTATAGTGTTGAATTTGTGTGGCCTTCTGAAGATAAATTTTTTCTTGTACATCACTTAAGCCGGCTAGCAAAGGTCGGTAAGAAGAATTAAAATTTACTTTTGATGTTTCTAAGTGTGATCGCATTTTTGATGAATTGCTTAAACTTGGAAATATTAAAATATCTCATACCATGCCTCCACTTAATGAGATAAAGCGATGTGCATATTGTAAATATCATCATTCTTATTCGCATGCTACTAATGATTGCAATGTGTTTCGTCGCAAGATTCAGTCGGCCATAAATGAAGTTCGTTTGGTACTTCATGAAAAGCAAGTTGAGAAGCATCCTTTTCCTATCAATACCATGGAATTGCAGTAGCCCAAGGTTCTGATTCGGCCACATTAAGTCGAAGCAACCAAGGGAAAGAATGTGGTGGTCGGAGAAGCGAAGCCCGACTTGAGAGGAAAAGAGTCAACAAGAGAAGTTATTTGTGAAAAGACCCATGATGGTAGAGAAACATTCAAGATCACCATCAAAGCTTCTGGACTTGGGGGGTAAGGGTCGTCCGCACCTGTTAGTTGGCAACCACTTGAGTTTGAAAAGGATGGGGCGCTTAAACGGGCTGGGGTAGGCGGTCAGACCACCCCTGCCCATGGTCGCCCAAAGATGCCTATTCTGAAGTGGCCGGAGATTGGAAATTGGAAGCTCAACGTGGCAAAGAATCAAGGGAGTGGTCCAAAGCCACACATTTGACATGCTATTTGACAAATAGTCCAAACCAAAGGTCGTTACGAGTGATCGGCCAATAAAAAGGATGAGGTCACCCACACATCAAGAGAGGCCATCATCGCCTCCCAAGGCAGCTGTCAGGTTCAGGGGTGAATCATCTCAAAGGCAACACTTTACTTCAGCTTGGGCTCCTTCAAGTTCAAATTCACCTTGTCCAATCTACGACAATAATGGAGTGATGTGGATGCCATATCAACAATCCTTCCATCTTGGACGAGGGGGATCAAGGAGGCCAGCTCTGGATCGAATTTCACAACCTACACACGATCGCTGGACGTCACATCAGTCTGGACAGGGTCACCAGGACAAACCGGTTAGACCGCCCCCTACAGGCGGTCAGACTGCCCTGCCCAAAAGAGTTCAACTTCCTCTAAAACAGGTGTACAAGCCCAAGATCATAAAGGGGGAGGTTGAAAAGATGGAAGTTGACACAGAAAGGACTACTAGTCAAGATATCATTCAAATTGGGGCGATGGGCGTTATAGTTGAGAAAGATAGCAAGAGACCGATTGTTTTAAACTATCAGGTTGGAGCATTTGCTCAAAAGGGATCTATTGCCATTAATGATCATGAGGCCAGTGGAAGAGCTTCAAACTCCAAGTACTTTCTACCGAGATGGTGTCCTCCCGATTTGACTCACACTCAAAGGAGGAAGCTTCAACGCTTGAGGTTGCGAGAGAAGAAGGAAAAGGAGCTGGAAGAACAGAGGGACAAGATCTTCAATAGCTACAGGCCCGTGGTACCACAAGGGAAGGAGTGGAGAACCAAGACAGCACCTCAGGCAGAGGCGGTCAAACCGCCAGAGGATGTGGTTGAACCGCCACAGGCGGTCAAACCGGTTAACCAGGCGGTCAGACCGGGTTCACCAGAGACGCCGCTCAATTTCTCTTCTTCAGTCCCCATGGCTTGCGATGATAAGTTGTCGTCGGTACCTGCTCTAGAAGACGACGAGCAACTTATTGATTACAGTTCTTTTCCAAAACGCATGGATCTTGAAGACAATTGAGAAGACATAGCCAATTTCAATGAGAAACGCCCTTAGGAAAAAAATGGCCAGTGGAAAGTGTTTCATCGATCTTAGAATTGTTTTTTAGTACACAAGCTTTACTAAAAAACAGGGGCATATGTTGACACCCAAAAATGGCAGGTCTGGGCTAACCCGGTTAGACCGCCCTGTACCCCGGTTAGACCGCCCTGATCAAAGTCCTTAAAAGGTAATTTGGACTTCCACATTGGATAGGTCTCGTCGAGGATCAAGATCCATATATAGAACGTTCAATTCGGAGTCTGGATGAAAGAGATATGGCTTCCGGAAGATCTCCACGTCACCCGGGCGGTTAGAATGAGGGTCCAGGCGGTTTGACCGGGTCCGGGCTTTGCAAACCGAGTTGAAGTTGTATTTTAGCACGAGATTTGTTAGGCCTTCAACTCCGGCAGGGGCAAGACCTCCCCACCCTATAAATATAAAGGGTCGTGGCCGATTGAGGATCTATCACCCAATCGAAAATATCAAATTTACTTTTTTATCTCCAACCCTACTTTTCCAACCCCTTTGCTTCCTTCTTCGTCTCTACGGCGATTTAGGGCGTTCTAAGTGGACTGCCTAGGCGCGTTGTCCCTGACGGGGTCCCTCCCGAGGCAGCGATCTTAGGTTTTCAGCGATGTTCCTGTCCAAGGCGGTTAGACCGGCCCCCAGTGCGGTTAGACCGGCCCGTGCCGGGAACCTCGACGAGGTGATATTCGACTACCGCGCGATCGAGCGCACTCGTGTGTTCGAGCGGAAAAAGCGTAAACAGAAATACATTAGAAATCAGAGGGGAAGATACAAGTACACAGATACGTAGTCGCAAATTACTAGCTAGGAGCTACGTAAACGCACACGTACGGTTCATATCACTAATCATTGTCACGATTATTTAATTTGGATATGGGCGGTACAAGATTGCGATCGCCTGCATCAGTTGCAGTTGCAGTTGGCGACGCCGTCGACGAGGCCGAGGTTGATGATACCCCAGGCGGTGCGGGGCCACTCCCGGCGCTGGGCCTTGTCCCTCATCAGCCTGCCCCACGACACCCACCCCTCCCAGGACATGCGCTTGTCCCAGCTGCTCCCCCACTCCAGCAGCAGCCGCACCCCGCGCGCCGCCGCCGCCGCCGCCTCCTCGTACCTGCCGCCCCCCTCGTTCAGGAGCACCTGCGCCAGCACCAGCCACGGCTCGCCCACGAACGGGTTCCTCTTGATGCTCTCCCGCAACAACCCTTCCGCTGCTCTCTTGCCGCCGCCGGAGATGGCTTCCCAGTACAGGTCCCTCGCCGCCTTTTGCTCCTCCGGGTCCAGCACGCGGGTGCACCCCTCGAACACCGGCGGGACCACCAGCTCGCCCACCAGCGCGTCGTCATCGCCGACCTTCTGTTGCTTGTTCTCTTGCAACAGCAGCTGGTCGTCCCGAGCGATGAGGTTGTAGAGCGCCGCCACCCGCGACATGGCGCTCACCCACAGCCCCGGCTTGCCGGTGCCGGGCCACAACGCGGCCCAGTTGTCGCCGGTGAACTCCAGCCGCCCGTCCTCGTTCCCGAACAGCTCGTCCTGGTAGTCCGTGTACTGGTCGCTGAAGTCCGCCACGGTCATGAGGAGGAACGCCGCCACCACCCGCCGCGACAGCGCCACTGGCTCCCCCGTGCGGATGTGCCGCGCCACCATGCCGTCCACCGGGACCAGAGACCGCAGCTTCCGCCGCCACGCGGGCTGCTCTTGTTCCGTGGAGGCGGCGGCGTCGCAATCCACTGGAGCCTGCGACTGCGCCTGCGAGGTGGCGAGGTGGTCCCTGAGCTCCTGGTCAGTGTAGTGGAAGAGCAGGTCTTCGTGGATGAGCTGGTGCCTCGGGACGACGCAGAAGAGGTGGACGAGACGCTCGGCGGGGGCACCGACGATGGCCCTGACGCGGTCGCGGCCGGTGTCGGGCTGGAAGATGGCGAGGTTGACGTAGGAGTTGGAGTAGGAGGAGTGGAACAGGCCGCAGCGCGCCACGGCGTCCGGCGCGCCCCACAGCCGGAGGATGCGGTACACCTCCAGGAGGTGCGCCAGGAAGGTGCCGTGCTTGTGGTAGCACTCGCCGGCGCCCGCCGCGCGCAGCACGGCCACCAGCGACGGCAGCTCCGGGTCCGCCGCCCCGAGCTCGCCGCGGAGGAACGGGCGGGCGGCGTGGAGCAGGGACGGCAACACCTGCTCGTCGTCGTCAACATGATCTTCATTGCCGACGCCGTTCATGATCCTGTTCTTGTTGACGGTCGCCATGATCGATCGGCCGATCACTGAAGCAAGTAGTAGCATTCACTTGTGGTTGCAAGCTAATTAAGAGCGACTGAGTGATCGATGGCTATCATAGAGAGTATATAGTTCTATATATAGGCGGGCGAGAGGAGTGAGGGAGCTAGTAGCCTTCATGTTGTCACTTGTCAGTGTTGGTACCTGATGACGCTGACGATCCATCGAGAGGTGGTTTGCAGTTGCACCTATCCATCGATCATCGATGGGCGCCATGACAAATTTGAGGTCCGTGCTGTACTCATCGCTGAGTGTATGCATGCACAATGAATATAATGCTGCCAATTCAGCTTTCAGGTGATGGACGACGACGGATCGTCGACGAGGACGACGACAAGGCTTCTGATGAGGCCTGAGGCGTCCAAAGATTGCCGCCTTTGATTCATCATATCTCTGCACGGAGCCTCAGATCTGTTGGATGCAAGCTGAAACTGACGATCGATCGTGATGCCAGCGAAGGATGCGTCCATGTCACCCTAACCTGCTGTGGACGTACTAGTTGCCAACAACTACGCATGAGCTACTTAGGTTGGAGCTATGCCGAGGCCCACGTACGCCCCGTGATGTCGTCCTAAGGGTCTCGTCTCAGTCTGTGGATGCACACAGTACAGGCATGCTGCCAAACAATTGTACAGCCGAAGGAGCCAAAGTTTGCTTTCATTGCATTCATTCACTCAGATTTGGTTGCAGTTGCGGGTAGAGTTTGGCCACCCCAACCCGATCTACCATATCCCTCGACTTCTTCGTCTCATCACAATCTATCACCAGAAAAAAAAATCATAATGGTTCACAAAATCATTCGTTCACGAAATCACAAGGTCAACAAAAATGGTGGAAATAGAGAAAGCAAGTTAAGCAGATGAACCAATAATATGGGCCAAGTCACAACTCTCTAACTCGACTGAGTCGTTACGAGACCTCCGCGGGGATCCTAGGGATCTTTCCGATATTTTTAAATTCAAAATGTTTAAGATTCGTGCAACACAACTACACACGTGATATCCACACACTTCTAATCCTAAGCTGTCTCCACCCGCCTCCAAACCAGAAATGCATTGCCGTGGCTATGAGCGGTCGCTCAGCTTATCCCCGCGCCCGGATTGGATGCATGCCGCCATGGGGCCCGCGGTGCATGCCAGACTGTAGGATATAAAATAGGTGCGGGGCCCACACGCAGTCAAACGAATCTGCCTCGCTATGTGCCTCGCGCGCGGGCGTCTATGGCGGCATCAAATTTTTTCGCCTCACCAGGTCGACCAGTGGCCACATCCTCACTGCCTGACACACTTGAAAGTTGAAACCCTAACACCCAACTCATTCCGGAATGAGCGGCGGCGGCTCGTGCCCCACCATTGCCGTCACCATCAGCAGATCTCCAGACGCGGCCCGCACGAGCTCATCTTCTGTGCTGCAACGGAGGAGCCACCTGTACATCCTCCGCCTGCTCTCCCTCCAGCATCTCTCTCCATGAACGCGAGGTACGAGCTCTCCATTCTAACTTCAGTGGAGGTGCTGGCTGTACATCCCCACTGGATCTTACTCCATCTATCTGAACACTAGCTCCAATGCATCACCTGGCAGCTTGTTCATCCACCTGACGACAACACTACAGAGATCGAGCTTGACCTCAATCTTGAGCAGATGTATTTGCTCGTTCCTCAGATCTGCACAATGACAATCGTCTCCCCCCTTTTATCTGTTTAGTGTTTTTTTCAACAATTTCAGATTTTACCAGTCCAATGGAGTTCAAAATGTTCAGAGACTGGAGGTCATATATTCAGATCCTTCAGTTTTCTTTCATCCTGAATTGCAGTGATTGTGTTATTATTATGGCCATCTTGCCATATTTATCTGTTCATTCTTGCAATAGTTTCTAATAATAGTGCCATGCTTGTATGGTCAATTTCCTGCATTGTTATGTGTCAGTTTGCATATTCTACTACACCACCCTAATGATTATTTGTTATTCATAGAATTCAGATGTCCCTTCTAACAAATCACGTGTTTCCTATTGTTGTTACATATTTTAGGCTCTTAGATGTTTCTCTTGATATTAAGGAATTCAGACTTGAGGTGTTAATATCCTCAGATTTCATTACTGTCATTGTTCTTATTTTTTTTACATCTCGTCATATTTACTTGTTCATTCTTTCGACAACTTCATATTTGACTATGTCTATACGGGGTATGAATTCTGCACTGTTCTGAAGCGCGTCATTGATCTTAATTTTGACATCTCATCATATTTATCTGTTCTTTTTTGCAATAGCTTCATATTGAACTATGTCTTGTATGGGGTATGAACTGCACTGTTCCAAAGTAAATCATGTGATTCATATTTCCCCCATCTCTTCATATGTCTCTGTTCAATCTTTGTACCAAGTGCATATCATACTAGATCATATATGTAGACTATAGATGAGGTAAAGCTTTTATTAAGACATGATCTGGGTGATTCTCATTATAGCACTTGTTTCATATGTTTTCGGTGTGTGTGCAAAGCATTACAAAATCTGATTTGGTTCCTCATTTATCTTTGTACCAAGTGCATATCATACTAGATCATATATGTAGACTATAGATGAGGTAAAGCTTTTATTAAGACATGATCTGGGTGATTCTCATTATAGCACTTGTTTCATATGTTTTCGGTGTGTGCGCAAAGCATTACAAAATCTGATTTGGTTCCTCCTTTATGTTTTATTAAGGAGCCGGGGGTGCCTGGGAGCATGGGAGGCAGGCGTAGCGAGGCAGGCAGTTTTGAGACCGTCCCCGTTGCTGAGGCAGGTTTCGTGCCTCGCGGCCTTTGACTGGCTGGGACACACAGTCATTTAAGTAATCGAAAGGGGGAGTCTGCACGCATGCAGTGTGGGCCTTACGGCCGCATGCGTCCAATGAGATGCGGCGAATAAGATCCGCGGCCGCTCATACATGTGGTATTTTCGCTCTGGCCTCCAAACCCCTCCACCTTGCTTGCGCGATGCTGCGAGCAAATGAGCAGAAGGGAGAGCCGAATGGAGGTTGGCTGGGCCAGGATTAGAGAGGCGTGAGCATTCCAGGGTAACAAAGCAAGAATCATCCGGTTCGTCGGTTTTTTCAAAAAAAAAAGGCTAGTTCAGCTGGTTTTTACCGGTCCTGTTGCAGAGACGATCATTTAAGTGAACTGAACCGCTGAAGGCTGTAGTTCGGTCTTTTACTGGTCGAACCGCCTATCCGGTCCAGTCCTTAAAACTGTGGTCCCGACCAGTGGCCGTGCACCCACGTGCCGGTGCACTTTCGGCCAGCCGTTGCGCCCCCGCGCGCCATCGGCCTCTAGAAAGAAATATGAAAATAATGTTGAATGCTTTTAAATAAAATATTGAAACTTTTTTTAAAATGTTGAACAACATTTCTGTGAAAAGGTTACAGTGCTGAAACTGTTTAAAAATGACAGATCCAATTTCTTTCTTAAAAAAGATGTTGAGCAACTTTTTTGTGAAAATGTTACGGTGGTGCAACTGTTTAAAACATGTTACAATGTTCCGTGAAATTTTTTCTCTAACAAAATGTTGGTATAACTCTTCTTCCAAAAAAGTTGCCCAACATTTTTATGAAACATGTTGGTCCAACCTTTTACAAAATGTTACAATATTTCAGAAAATGTTGTAACAATTTTTTTATCATGTGGAGAGTTGGGGAAGTAGATGACAAAAAGAAAAATAAGGTTGAGATGGTTTTTTTTGTCTGCATGTTTCAACTCATATTCATCTTCCACAACATAGATAGGAGCCCCCCCCCCCCCCCCCCACCCCCCCCCCCCCCCCTACAAAAGCATCTTCATCAAGTGTCATTATTGTAGACTTTCAATTATGACGGAATGGGTATCATAACATTCCATGAAAAGGGTGGGCCAATTTGTAAGGTAACATCAAAGTGTATTTAGTAATAGCAGGTATAACAAAATAGATGGCGGTTAACTGTTTTGCAAAAGTTAGTTGATAAATAGGCTACATGGTACCTTACATTATTCAAGATTAAAAGCAAATTTAGACCTCATGTACCTAGGAGGAACTCGTAGTTATTCGTTAGCAAGAAGAAATAGTCACCCACATTGAAGATAAGACGATGACATTGTCACATTTAATTCACACCCACTTGCTAGTTCCGTTTGGATGTACTATCGAAATTTTAGCTGGCTAAAGTTAGATGCTATAGATCCAAACATGAGTACATCAGTACATGACCTAGCTACTTTAATTAGCTATATCTAAAATTTTGTAGCTGGTAACAAACTTTAGCTCACAACAGGAAACGCGTGCTCCAACCCTGTTGGCGAAGGCTTTCCCAACAGGGTTTCCGAGTTCCTGTTGGGAAAGAACCGTTGGCGTTTCAAGTGATGGGAAAGAGCTCTTCGCCAACAGGAACGCGGGTCCTGTTGGGAAAGCTTCGCCAACAGCCACGTGTACCGTTGGCGAAGGGGGGACGCCGTCAGCTCGGCTGCCGTTCCCTTCGCCAACAGGACTGCAATGGACAAAGCTGTTGGCAAAGGAACCTTGTTGGCAAAGCTGGCATGTTTTGCTGGGGAACAAGCCCAGCTTTGCCTACAGCTTTGTCCCATGCTGTTGGGAAAGCTGGGAAATAATTTTTTTCCTTTTCTTTTGCTGTTTTGTTGCCTTTAAACCACATGTATAGCATATATATACCACAATACCACATATATATCAAACAATAAAACAAAGGTTTCATCAGTGTCCAAATTCATACATTCATCACAAAATCAAGTGACCATGTGCGCAATACAAAGCTTTATTCATAAATGTAGGCACATAACAAATACAGGTAGCACTTTGATGTCTATTAATAGTACATATATCCTATAGGACATTCATAGGCACATAACAAATACAGCTACCTACATATTTGGATTGTTTGGCTCCAAAACAAAACAAAAAAAAACAGATAATCTCTAGGTAGTACAAAACTAATTAAACAGTGGATCAACACTTTGGTCACCTTGATGTTAACAAGCTGTTGCCTGGCACATCCTTAAGCTCCTGAAACACATTGGTATGGAATCAACAACATCCGTTCCTCAATGTATATAAACTAAAATTAAGGCCAGCAACTTTCTAATGTGTTTCCACAAATCAGATAAACATTGCAGTGAATCTTTTTATAGAAGCTAATAAATAGAGCCACAATTAAAATCAAAAGCACATAGTTGATAGTCTTGATATGGATTTAGAGGCCATACTTTAGCACATACAAAGACAATTCCATGTTCATAAGCCACAAATTTACATATCTATTACAAGCTCATTTACATTATTGGAGAAATAATACAAGAGCAGACTTCACATGTGAACAAGTCCTTTTGACTTGTCTGAAATTAAAGTGAAGCACAGTATTATAAAATAAATCTGTCAAGGTAAGATCAAAGTACTGATCAAGCATCTTAATTGCAAGTAATATTGAGATTGGATCTATACTTTACTTTAAGGCAAGTCGCAAACATCAGGCAAAATCAAAGTACTCTCTTCAAAAGTCAGGGAAAATATTACATATAGCATGAAAAAAATTAGATCCAGGCATACAACTCGTTCATGTTCAAGGAAAATGGCATTTCTCATTAGATACAGGCATACAGGCATACTCTTGCTCATGTTCATGTTCAAAAATTAGATACAGGCATACAGGCATACTCTCGTTCATGTTCAAAAGTCAGTGCATTTCTCATTTTATTTTTTGAGAGAAAACGCGGTAATGATGCAAAGGACGTAATGATGTGAACTCTAAGTGTATTTTAGACATATTCTCTCTATTATTTTCTTAAAGGAAAATGGCAAGAATGCAAAGCACAGAGCAAACAGAAAGAAGCACAGGCACTTGCTAGTTATGGAAGCCTATGTATCCTCCATGTATTTCTCTTTTTATTTTGTGAAGGAAAATGGCAAGAAAGAGAAGAGCTGCAGCAACCTGTCTATGGCGACACTGGACGGTAGCACGGCGGCACCCAACGGCAGTGGCTCTCATGTCGCAAGACCTCCACGACAGGAGAGCAGAGCTAGGCCGAGCTCAGGCATGGCTGGTGCAGAGTGCAGACCCGCGAAGGGAGGTTGGGAAGGTGGAGGTGGAGCTCTTGCCGAGTGGCCATGGCGGCCACAGGATTTGGAATCTCGGGCAAGATGACTGCCGTGGTGTGAGGAGGTTGGGTGGAGGAGGGAGCTGGGGATTTTGTACGTCGGCCGCGCCGCGAGGCCCTCAGGAGGAGCGCGGCGGAGGCGAGGCAGGGCGTGCAGATGGAGGTGTCAACGGAGGCCGGGTGCTGGCCTTGCCGGGTGGGTGGAGGTGGGGGTGCTGCCGGAGGTGGAGGCGGAAACCGTGTGCAGCTTGCGCGCTGCCGGATCTGGTGTGCGTCGAGCCTTGGAGTAGGATCAAGTGGCGGAGGCAGGGGAGCGAGCTAGGGTTTGGTCTGGATAGTAGCTTATATAGTATGGTGACACGATCAGAGCCGTGGATTTGTTGATCGACGGCTGACAATAGCTGGACTGTTTGGGCCGAAACGGGCTTTGCATTCTTTCTCAGCTTAATATTTTTTCTTTTTCTTTTTCATTTTATTATTGCACCATTGTGAACTAACACACAACAATAATTATTTTATATAAATCAAATTATTTTTTATATGTAATCTACTACATATATGTTGTCTTTGAAGAAGTTTTAAAATTTTGAAACCGATTTAATATTTTTTATACATTAAGTGATTTTCTAGATGGTCATTAGATTTAATTCCAAATTGAACTTTGTGTACCTCTAACATGAATCAAAAAGTTACTAAAAATTATATTTAGACTTATATGTTCCATTGTAACTCATCTCTTGAAGGTTGATGAAAAATTAAATTATCTCTTAGGGACAACTCAAACTTCTATCTCAAAATTACCACATAATAATTGTAATAAAGAGTTAATTTGGTCAAAAGATTGTAAAAATTGGAATGACAACATATTATGGGACCATAAACTTGTCATAAATTTTTCTAATGATTTTTAATAAAGTGTGATTGTATATTGTTCACAAATGGATACATCTCTTAACTACTTTTCAATAACAAAAGTCAAACTTTGAGATTTGAATCACTGACGTGGCAACTTGCTCTGAACTTTCTTAAATGTTTATCGCAGCCTCCACATGCGATCACAAGACACCCTGACAAGTTTCGTGATTTTTCGACTTCGTTTGGATTTTATATAATTAAAAAAAACAGTTGTACCATGCCTGGACCGTCGTGTTACGTGGACAAGGACTTCGATATTCGGGTGAGCTTTGGGACACGGTCTCAAAACACACTCCCCGACATGAATATCATTTTTCGAACGCCTAAGTTTCATTATTTCAGGCACCTGCAGTTCAAATTTGAATTATGCCGGAAAATTCAAGTGAACGAAAATAATTAACGAAATATAGCTAAATGTTGCAAAATGGGCCTATATTTAACCATGTGCTTGTGAACAATGTAGCAAGGCTACCAAAAAAGTTTGAATTCAAAATTCGAAAAAAATGAAAATTCTTTGCCAACAGCCGCAATCTTCCCCAACAGCCCCTACAAGGCTGTTGGGAAAGAAGGCTCTTCGCCAACAAACTTGGTAGCCCCGTTGGCGAAGGGGCCGCTCCCTTTGCCAACAGCTAACGGCGAAGCTGTTGGCGAAGCTGACGGCGGCGGTACCGTTTGGCCGCGCCGGAGCTTCGCCAACAGCTTTTCTTTCCCAACAGGAATGCTGTTGGGAAATAACCCCTTCGCCAACAGCCGAACTTTGCCATCAGTCATTGGATTTTGGGCTGTTGGCGAAGATTTCTTTCCCGACAGCGGAATTTTCCTGTTGGGAAAGAGTTTCTTCGCCAACAGCTCAGGTCTTGGCTGTTGGGAAAGCTTTGGGCTGTTGGCAAAGCCACAGTTTCCTGTTGTGGCTATAGTACTTGTCAAAAAAAATAGCTATAGCTAAACTGATAAAAGAATGATTGTCCCTCCACCTTTCTTGAGAAACTCGGTGAGGGAGATAAGATTATTGTTGAGAGGTGGAAAGGGAGGGATACCGTAGGATAGACAAATATCTTTTCAACAATCGTTTAGCTGGTGAATTCAAACACTCCAAACTAAAATTTAGCTAGTTGATTTTTATAGCTAACTAAAACCGGAGGTGCTAAAATTTTAGCTAAAGTAAAATTTAGGTGGATGATCCGAAACAGATCCACTGTATGTAACATCCCATGTGTACGTCCAATTTTGTCTGTGTTCGTCACTAAATATGGTCAATGTGCGGTTTTCACCTAGTAGCTGTGTAGCTCTAATCATTTTTTCCACTTTAGGGCATCTCGCTGGCTTTTAATTTTGTTGGAATGATCAAGTAGAGTGCTCCGTCGGAGATAGGCAACGACCAACTAGCTGGTCAGCTGCTGCTGTTGACCACGCTACAGTTGGCCCTGATCTGGCCAGCGTTTCCAGTGAGCGGGCTGATGTTCCCCAATTTTCGCCCTGTTCGCTTGGCTTATCAGCCACCAGCCAGCAGTACTTTTCTCTCACATCAAACCAGCCACCAGCAACCAGCCAGCAGTACTCTTCTCTCAGAACAAACCAGCACCAGCCATCAGCCACCAGCCAACCGAACAGGCTGTTTATCATCGCCGTCACGAAGTCGGCGAAGAAGAGCGCGCCGTCCGTGCTGTAGTTCTGCACCAACAAGTCCTGCGACCCGCCAGTGAAGAGTTCCTGGTCGGAGCGCAGCAGGACGCGCCTGGCCACCAGATCCGCGTAGTAGGCGCTCAGGCCCTTGTTCCGAACGCCGTGATTAGCGTGGCGAGGTCGGAGTCCGGCGACGGGAGGTCGATGTTCGCGAGGGTCCGGTTCGCCGTCGTCGAGTCACGCCGGCCAAGAGGCACGTACGTCCCAGCTTGGACCCCCGAGCTGCGATGCAACAGAGATCGGGAATGTATAATAAGTAAGGATCGAGGACACAGGTGAGAAACGGCGACGAGCTCACCCGCACAAGGTTGCGCCACCATTGCATATCTGGCGGTTGCCTGGCGCCACCGCCACGTACCAGCGCGGTGCCGTCTCGTGGGGCGAGGGCGACGATGTGAGCGCAGGAGACGACGACGGGGCAGTTGGCCTCGACCTGCCACGGCCAGTGGAGAGGGTATGGACAAATTCACTCTTGTTCATACTCAAATCCAAATAATTATTATCCACTTTTTACCCTCTCATTCTCACTCATACCCAATGGATAATTAGTTTTGAATTAGATTCTATACATACTCGATCGATTATTTCCATCCTTCTCACATCCTACCCTCTCCATTTCTTCAAAGGTAATTATTTTTTACTCGTACCCTCCCCATTTGAGATGGATGTGGATTTGAATATGGACAATGGATAAAAACAATAGGCAAAGCCTCGAAGGCCGCCTTGATACTGTCGACGCGGACGGAGTTCACTTTGGGGAAGGCAGAGTTCACTTTTGGGGAAGGCGGTTTTCTCGCCACGAAGCTGCCCACGTCGTCCAGAAGAATAGAAGCGTCGCAGCCCTGCACAACCAGACTACGATGTACATCGTCATTCGTGACACCCTCAACAACGAGACAGATCAGTGCATGGATCGGACGAAGAAAATGCTTGAGTGCCTGAACGAAGCAGTCGTGGAAGAAGAGCCTGGGGAGGCACCCATCCGGCGGTCGGCGGCGATGGCCTTTGAAGGATCAGATGGCGACTAGAGAGGGGAGTGAATAGGAGCCGGTAAAAATTCTTTCCAAAGAACCCGGCCTATGCCCTACTCAAATCCCGGTCACACACAAGCGATGGATCGAATCACGCACCAATCGCCAAGACCACGAGGTTATGGATCAACCTCTAGTCCTAGGAACGATTCCTTGAAGCACACGCGAAAGCACTAGAAAGGGAAGGAAGGAAGCGAAACAAGCAGCACTGCACACAGTTCCTGGCGGACTGTCCGGCCTGGCAGTGCGGACCGTCCGCGATGAACCGCCCGGACTGTCCGACCTGCTACCGCGGACCGTCCGCGCTGACGCCGCGGACCGTCCGGCCCTCTCCGCGGACCATCCGTTAAACACACACAGAACACCAGAAGCGACCCGGGAAAAACGGACCGTCCGCCAAGGCCGGGCGGACCGTCCGCGCCACCCACGGACCGTCCGCTACTCGAGCGCGGACCGTCCGCAAACTGGCTGCAACCAAAACAAAGAGCCAAACCGGATCGAAAACAAAGACGCGCAAGAACACGACGAACACGCGACGAACAGGCTCCACGCGGACCGTCCGCGACCCCCCCACCCCCCCCCCCGGACCGTCCGCGCCGCCGGACGAAACGGAAACAGCCCGACCCCGAAAGTCAACTCCCCCAAATCATCATCGGATTTCCCAAACGGTTGAAGCTATGGAGACAAGGGTTTGGGGACTTGAAAAGCGTCACACAAGGATGCTATAGCCCAAAAATCTTGCCTCCTAACTCCCTAAATCACCGGGAATCGCGAATCCTTTGAGCACCACCAAAAGCTAGAGCACCGAACGAAAACTCACGAATCGAAGTGGTTTCCGGCGTTTGAGGGCACAAGATCAAGCACAAAGATGCACAAGACATCTATCCATGTTTCCCT
Organism: Cenchrus americanus; assembly: GCA_947561735.1. Lineage (NCBI taxonomy): Eukaryota > Viridiplantae > Streptophyta > Magnoliopsida > Poales > Poaceae > Cenchrus > Cenchrus americanus. The sequence goes on from OX387240.1 coordinate 205,126,274, forward strand.
CAAAGAAATCCGGGGAGAAACCCACTCAAATCCGCGGAATCACACCGGGAACAAAGGCACGAAAACAAGCACGAAAAGCCACGAAAAACAACCCCGAATCTTCTATACAAACCAGGAAAGATTCACAAGGTCTAGCATGCCGCCCTAGCATCCATCCCTCTCAGCAAATCTCTCATGAAGCTCTCATGCTAGCCTAGAGAAAATGGAAGGAAAAATAGCTCCGAAAATGAGAAAGAGGAGGGAGGAAATGAAACCCTAAGTCGCGGAGAGAGAGAGCCATCCACACACACTCATGGCTTATATATCAGGTCCCGCCGGAGTGGTAAATGACTCGACTACCCCTAACTAAACTAGTGGCGATACAACCCACGTAGGGGCATTTAGGTAATGTTTGTGGGTCTTGCCATCGGACGGCCACGCCTTTGCCGCACCCCCGCGTCCTCCCGACGCAAGCCATGCGATCCCGCCGCGTGTCCTCCGCCTCGAAGCTTCCCGACACGCCCGATCCCGTCTCCGTTGTGTTGGGCCCTCGGACTTGGTTTTGAGGCCCAAACCAAGAAACCGTCCGCCGGTGGTTTTGTGGGCAAACCACCAAACCCCGCGTGCCCGGTCCGGCCTCCCGCCAAACCACTTGACTTGACCGCCACCGTGCATCGACTCGATTGTCCATGACTTTGTCTTGCTTGTGTCGCCACCATGTGGCCCGCACCCGGGCCCCGCCGTCCACCGGTCCCTCGAACCGAGCCTACTTGTCTCTCCATCTCCCGGAGGCCCCTCAAGGTTGAAGACCTTTCGCGCCCGTTCTTCACCTGCAACAACACGAACTAGGCCGCAGCCTAAACCTGCGCACTAAGCCAAGAGTCAGTCCAACACCCGTTGTCAATCACTCATCACTGAGGAGCGGTCATCCATCGACCACTGGGACGCTCCTGGTCCTCAATCTCCCCCTTGATGAGTGCATTGACAACACTCAACGCGAAATGAAATTCAGAGAAAAAGAGAAAAGAAGAAGAAGAAAGAAAAACAAGGAAGCTCAACTCATGACCAAAACCAAAGAAAGGCGAAGAAAGGTCACAAGCCAAGCAAAGCACAAACTCCACACCGACAACAGCAAGAAAGCTCCCCCTGAACAAATGCAAGCTCCCCCTGAACATGTGGATGCAATCTTCCGAAATTTCAGCTCACCTCTTCTGAATTTTCATTAAGCTCACCTCATCTCCCCCTTGTTGACAATGTATGAATCAAGGTGAAAATGCAGAAATGCAAAGCAAAGCATATAAACATCTACATGAGCTTCTCAAGTAGGCCAAATATAGTGTCAAAGGCTAAAAATGAGACAAAGATCACACATATGAATTATAGCATAGTCAAAGCATTGTCACAAGTAATATATGAAAATACAAGCATGTGACAAAGCAAAATTTTCTGATTTAAGCAGTTTTACCAAAAGAAGGCTCGCTTCACATGTAAAAGCCTATCCAAGTCACACTTGAGCCACAAACATGCATACCATTCAAAGATCATACAAGGATATCAAATTCTCAGCAAAAGATCATGGCAAACACCCATAAAGCAAAGCATGTCATGTCAAAGCTCATGAGCCATGTGCCCACTTCGGGGAGACTTCTCCACTGGTGAACATCATGCAACATGTTTGGCACCCATATGTGAAAGACATTTTAAGCATAGACATGATGGATGGAGCATTTTTCAAGCATTCACACTTCTTTTCAGGATTAATTCATTTTATGGTAAATGAAGTGCCTTTGCGGCAAAAAGAAGCTTATGCTCCCCCATGAATGCAACATAGGCTAAACATTCACAATGATATTCGGCCTTTGGCCCAAATGCAAGAACAAGGCATCCAAGCACAATCTAAGCATGAAAAGCACATTTAGACCAAACTGTGACATGGATACACAACTACACACGAGTGGAGCATATTTCATCAAAAATTAGTCAAGTTTAGCATTTATTTCAAAAGGGGCTATCTCACCACACATATATCTCAAATATTCCAAGAGCATAGCCTCACATCACCATTTCTCCACACATATAACCAATATCTCACAAATAGCCAAAGAGACTCAAATATGGCATATGAAAGAAGCTCATCATCCTAAAATGCAATATGATACAAATGCAACATGATATATGACAAGATGGCTATCCTACCATGGTTTATACATCAAGCAAAGCATGTATATACATCAAAGTAAAACATGGTATGATACATATGATACAAAAAGGAAATCCCCCAAGAGTCAACTAGAAAGGGCAACAAACCCCAAGTTCCCCCCGCAAGCGCACAAATGTAGCTTGGTCGAGAGGCTTTGTGAAAATGTCTGCAAGCTGATCTTGGGTAGGGACATGGCTCAACACAATGGTTCCTTTCTCCACATTGTCCCTCAAGAAATGATACCTCACTTCTATATGTTTGGTTCTAGAATGAAGCACTGGATTTTTGGCTACGCTTATGGCACTGGTGCTATCACAAAGAAGTGGGATCTGGGTGCACTCCTCACCAAAGTCTCTCAAAGTGTATGAAATCCACAACAGCTGGGAACAACAACTCGCCGCAAAGAACATACTCCGCCTCGGTGGTAGACCGAGCTACACTAGACTCGCTTGCGGGACTAACGAAGAACCAAGAAACCGGCAAGTACCGAAGTAGACTTCCTCTCGACTCGACAACCAAAAAATCAGCATCGAAAAAACCATGAAGAGAAAGAGTCGAGGAGGACGAATACCAAAGGCCAAGACCAGGGGTAGACTGTAGGTACCTGAAAATCCTCTTGATGGCCTGTCGATGTGATGTCCTCGGCGAAGCCTGAAAACGAGCGCACAGACACACGCTGAACTGTATGTCTGGCCTCGTCGCCGTCAAGTAGAGGAGGGAGCCGATCATGCTCCTGTACTCCCGCTGGTCCACTGGTTCTCCATCCTCATCCGCATCAAAAGTGGCCGTACTCCCCATGGGAGTCGACATCGGCTTCACATATTGCATCTGGAACTTCCTCAGCATGTCTTTCGTGTACTTGGTCTGGTGCACAAATGTTCCATCCTTCACTTGCTTGATCTGCAGTTCGAGAAAATACTGCAACTCGCCCATCATGCTCATCTCGAACTCCCTGCTCATCTCATCTGCAAACTTGGCAACAAGGTTATGTGACGAGCCACCAAAGACAATATCATCCACGTATATCTGAACAATCAACAAGTCATTTCCATGCTTGAGGAGAAACAAAGTCCTATCCACGGTACCCATCACAAACCCTCTGCTCAACAGAAAACCTCTCAATCTCCCATACCAAGCACGGGCGCCCGTTTCAACCCATACAGAGCCCTTTTCAACCTGTATACCCTTTGTGGGTACAACTCGCTCTCAAACCCAGGTGGCTGCTTCACATACACCTCCTCCTCTATGACCCCATTCAGAAAAGCACTCTTCACGTCCATCTGAAACAACTTGAACCCTTTAGCCACGGCAAAGGCTAGAAGAATCCGAATTGCCTCAAGACGGGCCACAGGAGCAAAGGTCTCCTCATAGTCGATCCCCTCCTTCTGACTAAACCCCTGAGCAACAAGTCTGGACTTGTTCCTCACAACCATCCCATTCTCTCCCTCTTTGTTCTTCCAAACCCACTTGCTTCCTATGGGATGGCAATTTGGAGGTGGTTCAACTAACTCCCACACCTAGTTCCTCTCAAAGTTTTCCAACTCCTCATGCATAGAATTGACCCGGTTTGCATCAGATAAAGCATGTCCAATGTCCTTGGGCTCAAAAGTAGCAACAAAAGCAGCATGAGCAAAATGAGAGGAATTCCTGGACCTTGACCGTGTGGTGCGTTCATCGATGTCCACAATGATCTTCGACAGGGGATGCACTTCTTGAATCCGTCGGGGAGCCTCACGCCTCGAGACTACCTCCCCCTCAACTTCAGCTTCTCTCGCCTGGTCCTCTTGTTGCACCGTCGTTGTCCATTAAGTAGACGGTCCATGCTCCAAAGTGGTCGTAGGGGAAGTAGTGGGTACATGCTCAGCTTCAGGCGCATGGTTCTCCCCATCATCATCTCCAGCTTCATCTTTCTCCTCTTCAAAGAGGTCCTCGGCCATTTCTTCATCACCTGCACATTCAAAGCCAAGAGAGGTACATGGCATTGTCTCGTCGAAGGTTACCTCGCAAGTCTCCATGATTTTGTTAGTCTCAAGGTTAAGCACCCTATAGGCTCTAGAGTGGTTAGCATAACCAAAGAAAATACCATCACTAGACCTAGCCCCAAACTTGTCGAGTTTTCCCTTCTTAAGAATAAAGCACTTGCAGCCAAAAACTCGGAAATGACTCACCTTGGGTGCCCGACCATGCATCAGCTCATAACAGGTCTTCTTCTTGAAAGCTCGCAATAAAATCCTGTTGGAAACATGACAAGCCGTATTGACCGCCTCAGCCCAATACCTCCTAGGAGTCCCGTGCTCATCGAGCATCGTCCTAGCCATCTCACAAAGAGTCCGATTTTTCCTTTCCACGACTCCATTTTGAGGGGGCACATAAGGGGTCGAATACCGATGTTCAAGACCTAGATCATGACAAAAGGCATCAAAACGAGAGTTCTTGAACTCGCAGCCATTATCACTGCGGATAGCTCGAATAGCATTCCCATGCCTCTCGTTTTTCAACCACACGATCAGATCTCGAACAAAACCAAATGTCTCACTCTTATCCTCCAAGAAGAACACCCAGGCATAGCGAGAGTAGTCGTCCACCACAACAAGGACATACCACTTCCCACCCACCGAGCGAACTCGAGCTGGCCCAACAAGATCCATATGCAACAGCTCTGTCGGACGCTCTGTCATGACATCGGTCAGGGGTGGATGGGGAGTGGCTACCATCTTGCCATGCCTACAAGGAGCATAAACCAAATCCTTCTCAAGCTTCAACCTCGGCAATCCTCGGACAAGGTCAAGACCACTCAAGCGGGAAACCAAATCAAAGCTCAATTGTCCCAACCGCCTATGCCATTTCCACAAATCAGAAGAAGGACCGGCCATCAAACAGCGAGCAGGACCCAAAGAACGAGAGAAATCGCCCCCGAAAATCCGACCCTCGGGGATGATCATACGACAAGATCACCTCGAGAATCAAGCAAACGAGACTCGCCGGACTTGAAACGCACCTCAAAACCTTCATCAAGCAACCGAGAAACCGAAAGCAAATTGAAACCCAAAGACTTCACAAGAGCCACTCTCTTCAACGTTACCTTGTCACTCACATGCACAACACCCTCTCGAAAGCACCCTTCCTCGTCCATTGTCCCCAAATGTGATGTACTCGCTTTTCCTTCACCGGGGTGAGGGCCGGAGAACCACTTCTTATCTCCGGTCATGTGTCGAGAACATCCGGAGTCGATCAACCAAATGTTCTCCAAGCCTCCTGCCTGTAGTCAGAAACAAGAACGAGAGTGAGCTAGCGACTTGACACTGGGGTTAGCACAAAGAAAGTTAAACCAGTGTCGAGCCATCTGCTCAAAAGAGGGGTTAGCAAACATCATTCCCTTGCCACCAAACTTCCCATGTCCCATGGGAGGAGTACGAGCACCACGAGAGGGAAAACGTGGTCCGTAGCTCCTCTGGAACCCAAAGCTGCGATCATCTCCCCTAAACCCGTACTGAGGACGAGTAGGAGGACGTCCAGCAAAACCACCACGAGCCCGACTAAACCTCTCACCAAAGACGCACACCATCCTCTCTCTCCCGACAAACCTCTCACCACCACCTCTCCGTGGGAACCTCGCCAACACTCCTCACACTTCCCACACCCCGTGGAAGTGGCACTCTAGGCTCGGGGAATACCATGAGACCGGCGATACTCGTCCCGGTTCGCTTGCTCCCCTAGCAAGCCTCTCATCCCTCTTCCTCTTGTAGCAAAACTCGCAAGATGCCTCTCCTTGCCACAATACTCACACCGAAGGGGATGGGTTTTGGTTTTGGCTCGGCTTCTCTCTAGGCTTCTCACCCTTCTCACCCATAAACTTCACCGGTTTCGGAAATCATTTGTCTTAGGTGGGAATTTGGGTGGATCTTGGGTTGTGTCAAGCTTGTTGCAAAGGTGGTTAGGCTTTGGTGTGAAAGAGTTCTTGGGTGCTTTTGGAAGTGGGACTTGGATCTCTCCGATCACCTCAAACTCGGGGTTAGACTCAACACACTTCTCATACACACTCTCCCCACTCGTTCTCTCCCACTTTCTCACCCAACTTCTCAAAACCCAAACCACGACCATCGACTCTCTTGAACTCCTCAATCATGATTTTCAATTGAGGTTCCCGCCCAGTACAACCAACCCAACACCTTCCTCAAATAGTCATTCTCCTCATAGATGACATCCAAACGGGAAGTAAGTTCAAGATTGCGCAAAGTAACTTCATCACAAACTAGAACATGCATTTGCAACAGGAGATTTCAAAGATGCTTCCAAAGAACTAATGGTAGAACGAGCATCGACAAGCTTAGCATGCATAGTAGGACATGATTTGCAAGCACCAAGCAAAGTGGGTCTAGCCTTAAGCTCATCATATTCGATCCCTAAGAGCATCTAGTTGAGCCAAAGTAGAAGCATTCTTCTCATTAAGCAGTTTGATCTCATTCAACCAAGCATCACATTCAACACATTCAACATCATCAGGAGTAGTAGGAGCAAGTTTTAAAGAGTCATTCTCAAGTTTCAATTCAAGCAATTTTGACTCTAACTCTCCTACTTTCTCACTAGCATTCTCAAGATGAGCCCTAAGATCTTTCCTCATCTTTTTGGCATCTCTCAGCACACTATCACGGTTGTCAAGCAAGCCATTCAACCTAGCAATCTCAGCAAGCAAAGAGTCGGGGTCACGGTTTACCTCATCCTCCGAGTCGGAGTCGCTGTCTTCCTTCTCGCTCTTCTTGCTGCTTGAGCTATGGGCCATGCCACAAAGGCCTTCGAGCGCCACACAGCTCAGCCCGCTGAGGTTCCGGCTTGCACTCTTCTGCCATTGCGCCTCCCGGCGTCTTCATCTTCGCTGCTTGAGCTTGACTGCTCCTCGCTTGAGCTTGAGTCGACGTCGCTCGCACCAGCCACCATCGCTCTTGCCTTGTTCTTCTTGTAGCCGCTCTTGCTCGGTCGCCGCTTGTCCTTGTCCTTGCTCTTGGACTTGTTGAAGTGCTTGCCCTTGGAGGAGTACTTGTCTTCACGCCTCGGGTGCGCCTTGTACTCGTTCACCTTGTACTTGTTCTCCTCCGCTTCCAGGAACTCGGCGATGAAGTGGCCATGCTTGCCACACTTGTAGCACGTCCCTGAGCTCCGCCTTGCATTTCTCCGACTCTCATGTAGTCGTTCAAACCTTCTTGAGAGCAAGGCCAGCTCCTCCTCGCCCAGCACATCAAACTCCTCATCTGGAATGGACATAAGAGAGGACAAGGAAAACTGTCGACAGGAAGGGTTAGATTTGCCCTTTGATCCTCCCACAAGAGCAAGACTATGGTCAGTCGAGCCCTCATGCTTGGATTGCAACTTCCTGTCAACCTCAGCCGACTTGAGCTTAGAAAAGAGGTCATCCAACTCAATAGTCAAGTAATGCCCAGACTCCTTGATGGCCTCAACCTTAGCACCCCAAACATTTGGGTCCAAGACATGCAAGAGCTTCAAAGCCTGATCATGCTCGGTGTACGGAAAATCCTCAACATTAGCCTTCATGTTGTTCACGATGGCGGTGAACCTCGAAACATCGCATCAATGTCCTCACCGGGAAGTGGAGTGAAATTCTCATATTGCATCCGGTAAGAGACAAAGAGGCGAGCCTTCACATGGTTATCACCACCGTGAGCAACCAAAGAACTTTTCCCAAATTTGCCAAGCAAGATTCAAATGGCGAACACGCTCAAACTCTGGATCACACAAGCTCCGGACCAAGTGATCAACGGCTTTTGCATTAGCCTCATACTTGGCCTTGGCACCGGCATCGGTCACCATAAGAGTATGGATGTTGACCGGAATAGCATAGGTCTTGTCAAGCACAATGAAATCCAACAGCTTCCCACGAAGAAAGATCATCATACGAGCCGCCCACTTGTGGTAACCCTTGCCATCGAAGTGCGGCGGACCGCCCCGCTCAACGTACGCCATCTTAGGATTCGAGACTTGTCAAAGTCGCAAAGAATCCGGCACCAAGCTCTGATACCAATTGAAGGATCAGATGGCGACTAGAGAGGGGGGGAGTGAATAGGAGCCGGTAAAAATTCTTTCCAAAGAACCCGGCCTATGCCCTACTCAAATCCCGGTCACACACAAACGATGGATCGAATCACGCACCAATCGCCAAGACCACGAGGTTATGGATCAACCTCTAGTCCTAGGAACGATTCCTTGAAGCACACGCGGAAGCACTAGAAAGGGAAGGAAGGAAACGAAACAAGCAGCACTGCACACAGCTCCTGGCGGACTGTCCGGCCTGGCAGTGCGGACCGTCCGCGGTGAACCGCGCGGACTGTCCGACCTGCTACCGCGGACCGTCCGCGCCGACGCCGCGGACCGTCCGGCCCTCTCCGCGGACCGTCCGTTAAACACACACAGAACACCATAAGCGACCGGGAAAAACGGACCGTCCGCCAAGGCCGGCGGACCGTCCGCGCCACCCACGGACCGTCCGCTACTCGAGCGCGGACCGTCCGCAAACTGGCTGCAACCAAAACAAAGAGCCAAACCGGATCGAAAACAAAGACGCGCAAGAACACGATGAACACGCGACGAACGTGCTCCACGCGGACCGTCCGCGACCCCCGCGCGACCGCCCGCGCCGCGCGGACGAACGAAACAGCCCGACCCCCGAAAGTCAACTCCCCCAAATCATCATCGGATTTCCCAAACGGTTGAAGCTATGGAGACAAGGGTTTGGGGACTTGAAAAGCGTCACACAAGGATGCTATAGCCCAAAAATCTTGCCTCCTAACTCCCTAAATCACCGGGGATCGCGAATCCTTTGAGCACCACCAAAAGCTAGAGCACCGAACGAAAACTCACGAATCGAAGTGGTTTCCCGGCGTTTGAGGGCACAAGATCAAGCACAAAGATGCACAAGACATCTATCCATGTTTCCCTCAAAGAAATCCGGGGAGAAACCCACTCAAATCCGCGGAATCACACCGGGAACAAAGGCACGAAAACAAGCACGAAAAGCCACGAAAAACAACCCCGATCTTCTATACAAACCAGGAAAGATTCACAAGGTCTAGCATGCCGCCCTAGCATCCATCCCTCTCAGCAAATCTCTCATGAAGCTCTCATGCTAGCCTAGAGAAAATGGAAGGAAAAATAGCTCCGAAAATGAGAAAGAGGAGGGAGGAAATGAAACCCTAAGTCGCGGAGAGAGAGCCATCCACACACACTCATGGCTTATATATCAGGTCCCGCCGGAGTGGTAAATGACTCGACTACCCCTAACTAAACTACTGGCGATACAACCCACGTAGGGGCATTTAGGTAATGTTTGTGGGTCTTGCCATCGGACGGCCACGCCTTTGCCGCACCCCGCGTCCTCCCGACGCAAGCCATGCGATCCCGCCGCGTGTCCTCCGCCTCGAAGCTTCCCGACACGCCCGGATCCCGTCTCCGTCGTGTTGGGCCCTCGGACTTGGTTTTGAGGCCCAAACCAAGAAACCGTCCGCCGGTGGTTTTGTGGGCAAACCACCAAACCCCGCGTGCCCGGTCCCCGGCCTCCCCGCCAAACCACTTGACTTGACCGCCACCGTGCACCGACTCGATTGTCCATGACTTTGTCTTGCTTGTGTCGCCACCATGTGGCCCGCACCCGGTCCCCGCCGTCCACCGGGTCCCTCGAACCGAGCCTACTTGTCTCTCCATCTCCCGAGGCCCCTCAAGGCCGAAGACCTTTCGCGCCCCGTTCTTCACCTGCAACAACACGAACTAGGCCGCAGCCTAAACCTGCGCACTAAGCCAAGAGTCAGTCCAACACCCGTTGTCAATCACTCATCACTGAGGAGCGGTCATCCATCGACCACTGGGACGCTCCTGGTCCTCAGCCTTAGCCACGGCAGAGCGAACGATGTGCTCTAGCGTAGGGCAGCCCGAGGCGTAGAGCGACGGCGAGAGCTGTCCGTATACGACGGAGAAGAGCAGGAAGAAGGCAACGAGTAAGCAAAAATGGGTTGTAGTAGTCGAAGAAGAAGCCACGGCTTACCAAAGTTTGATCGATGATTCGATCAGCTATATGCTATGTGTATAGCAAGTGAGGTTTGCCTGCATAATAAGCCCCCAATGCAACTTATATAGCGCCGGTCTTGCTTTATTTGCATGCATGCAATCGAGTAACCCGATTTGCCACTCTCCTGCATGGGACATGCGTGTGCAATAATGGAGAAAGTCGTAGAATAACGCGTGCTCCTCCGTGATTCTGTTCGGATTTCGAGCATCTCCGGTGTCGTGGCCAGCCGGCTATAAGGACGACGGCCGGGCAGGGTAACGTGCAACTACGATGAGCTGCGGGCCTGCGGGCTGCGGCACATGCGGCTACCACTACCGGAAACAGAGTCTTCACCGTGAGTCAGAACTCCAGCTCTCGGTGAAGCCTCTCTTCGCCGAGAGCACATGGTATTGCTCTCGGCGAAGGGCTGGCCCACGGTGAATAGCCCCTTCGCCGAGAGCTTTCTGCTTTCAACTCTCAGCGAAGGGTTCAGCTGTCGGCGCTACCGTCGCAACTGTAACGGCCGCCTACGTCCGTTAAATTCGCCGAGAGCCAGGCGTACGTGGCTCTCGGCGAAGAAAAACACGGCGCAGGGGCACTTTCACCGAGAGCATTAAATCTTTGGTGAGTGTCTTGTGTCTACTCACGGCGAATTTTCCAAAAAAACTTCACATTTTTTAGTCCAAACTTTTTCCTTGATCCACATACACTCATACAATGTACATGTTCAAAATTGGCACCATTTTTTCTTTTTTTGCTATATTTAACAATTTCACTTCATTCTTTGTACTTGTTTCTTATACGTCTGATATGAACTGCAAGTGCATAAAATCATTGTAGCGAACATGGCCTCATATGCCATTAGTTCGAGTTTGATTTTTGGTGAATCATGACAACATGATCATTCAGACTAATCTTATTGTTCTAGCATGTCTTTGTAGACATTTCTAGGTTCCAAGGATGCAAGAAAACTACATGCAAAAATGAGGAAAACAAGGGTCAAAACCGAGCAAGAAAAGGAAAAGAAAAGACACCGTCGGATGAACCGACGGTCCCTCAAATACAAGCGTCGGTGCAATTGTCGGACGAGTTGGTGCACAGGGTCAAACCCTAGGTACCGTCGGATGAACCGACGGTCAATTACTTAGTAGCGTCGGACGAGTTGCAGAGGAAGAGCATGGAAGACAGTAGCACCGGATGATCCGACAGTCTGAGTGGTGACCCCGTCGGTCTATCCGACGATCAGTTTGAATTTGTACAGAGACGCGCCAAGACAAAGCCTTCAGCACCGGATGATCCGACGCCTTGGTCAGGGTTAGCGTCGGTCTATCCGACGCGTCGCCTGGAAGCTAACGGAGGCGACTTGGACGCGAGGTCTTCGGAAGACCGGATGATCCGACGCACCATCGGTGCATAGCGTCGGAGCGGTTGTGTCGAGAACCTCAATGGCTACGTGACGTGGGAGGGGCTCCGGATGAACCGACGCCCGGAAAAGCATAGCGTCGGATCATCCGACGGTACCTTTTTCAGTGGACGTTAGCCAACGGCTAGTTTGATGCCTTGGGCTATTTATACCCCCTCCACTCACCCATTTGAGGTGGCTGGATTGTGTGGAAGTGCAGAGGAGTTCAAGACACATTCAAGATCATATCCAATCCATCCAAGTGCTTAATTGCTCATCCTTAGACTTGCATATGCTTTGTGTATGTGCTTAGTGCTAGGCTTAGCTTAGAGCTGAGTGGGTGCAAGGTTGTGCCAACCTTGTGAGGTGATTCTTGAGTGAATCCAGTTGTACAAGGTTCGCCGAAAGCCTTGGGGCCTAAGTGGCTCACCGGCAATCGTCATCGACCCTTTGGCTTGGTGTGGAGCGGCGAGGATACTTTGTGTGGGGGGGCGTGGAGACCCCCTTCCTTTGTGGAGAAGCTCCCTAGTGGAGGCGGCATCAAGGTGACCAAGGGAGCTTGACAAGTGCCTAAGTGGCTAGCCTTTGTGGCAAGACAAGTTGGTGCTCTTGGGAGAGACTTGGTGGCCGGGAAGCAATACTCTTGTGTGAGTGCTTCAACAACATGGTCTAGGGGTGGCTTAGTGCCTACAGATACCACGGGATAAATCGCGTGTCAAGAGTTTGCTTCCTCTCATCCCCTTTACGTTTCCGCATTTACTCTATTGCAATCTTTGCTTGCCTATACTTTCCTAGAGTAGTATCATGCTAGGATTGGCTATAGGTTGCAAACCTTCTTTTGGGATGGGAGTTTCACACTAGAACAACCGTAGTTGCACATATAGATAGTATGTTCTAGTTTACTTTTGTGTAAAATTTAGTGAGCCATAGGTTAAGGTTTTAAGTTGCCTAATTCACCCCCTCCCCCTCTTAGGCTAACGGGCATCCGATTCCTTACAATCATAGAGTAAATTTGTTCGAAAAATGGTATTCATGTTCATGAGACATCTCTAAGACCATGTACACGAAATGAAGCTCAATTTTCTTGCATTTGGTTCTTGTATCATGATGAAGATCGTATGGTAGAAAGGTAAAAAAATTATATAAAATTAAAATGAAGTTGAAAAATCACGAATTTTGTCGAGTGGTCGTGATATCATACATAGAGATTGTGATAAATAGTTGACACGTACACACTTTAGAAACCGGAACATCTCACGAGAAGTTTCACAGAATTTGAACTAATATCACTTGGTTTGGTCTCGTCGTGAAATTTCATTTTGAATTTGTGTACAACCACTTTTTTATAAGCAATAAACAACATATCTAGTGACATGTTAAGTTTTGGCGAAATTTTGAATTTTTTGCTATTTTTAAATAAAATTTGATGAAAATAACCTTCGTTGAGAGCAAAGCTCTCGGCGAAGATGGATTCTTCGCCGAGAGCCTCTCTACGTGGCTCTCGGCGAAGGCAGATTTTTCTTTTTTTTTTGAATTTCCACCTGCACTCTCTCGTGAGCAGCGGCCCACACGTGGGCCCGCTCCTAGGCTTCGCCGAGAGCCTTGGACCTTGGCTCTCGGCAAAGGTGGAATTTTTTTTAATTTGCACCTGCACTCTCCCACGAGTAGCGGCCCACATGTGGGCCCGCTCCTAGGCTTCACCGAGAGCCTTGGATCTTGGCTCTCGGCGAAGGTGGGTTTTTTTTGAATTTGCATTTGCACTCTCCCGTGAGCAGCGGCCCACACGTGGGCCCGCTCCTAGGCTTCGCCGAGAGCCTTGGATGTTGGCTCTCGGCGAAGGGGGGGACCCTGGCCCGCTGTTCAGCCACACACACAACACACCACCCACCACACACACGCGCGCGAACACACAGACCCGCCGCCCCCACACACGCGCCGCCGCGCCACCGCCCCCCCCCCCCGCCCCCGCCCTCGCCGCCGACCCACGTCTAGCCCCCCCGCCGCGCCGCCCCCGCTCCGCCGCGCCACTCCGCAGCCCCCCCCCCCCGCACCCCCCCCCCCCCCGCCCCGATGCACCGCCCCCTAGGCCCGTCGCCCCCCTCCCGCACCGCCCCCGCCCCCGCCGCGCGCCGTCCCCGCCCTCCGCCGCACCACCACACCGTGCTCGCACCCCCGCGCCCCCCCCCCCGCCACGCGGCCCGCTTCCCTTCTGCCTCCCCCTCCCCCGCAGCCACCCGTCCCCTACCGAGAGCCGCCCCAAGGAGGAAGAAGGGCGCCTTCAGGAGGAAGGCCTGAGGCGGAAGTTCAGTAGGGGGAGAGGAGACTCGCCACCCCGAGCCCCAGTCAGGCCTCGCCGGCTGCCAAGGAGAAGGAGGTGGGAGGAGGAGGAGATGGAGAAGGCTGTAACACCCAAAATTCCATCACTTAAAAAAAATGCTAGCAACAATTAGCATTTTTATTTCTAAGGTTAATGAATTTGAATAATTAAATTTGCCTTTAAATATATGCAATGATAATTAATTAATTTAGAGAAACCAAGTGTTTGTGCATCATGTTGAATGCATGGATTTTGAATTGATTGTGTGGTCAAAAGTTGGTTTAAAAATTTTGAAAGGATTTTGAGTAAAAGTTTGAAAAAGAAATGAGAGAAAGGGAATTGAAAAAAAAGAGAAAGAAAAAAAACAAACAAAACAGACCACCCTAACCCATTTCCCCGTAACAGCCCAGCCCACCTTTTATTCCGCGCGGCCCAAGAACCGGCCCATTTAACACCGCCCGCCCCCGCTACCTCTCTCCCACTCACGCGCGCGGCCCGGGTGGGGCCCACCGTCGTGGGCCACCTTCAACCTCCCCGCGCCGCCCCATCTCCCCTCGCCGCGCCGGCCACCGCCACCGACCCGCGCCGCCTCCCCTCCCTCTAGTGCGCGAAGCACTACCCCGTCGCCGCCTCAGCCGCCCCGCGCCTCTTCCCCTCCCCGAAACGGCCGCCCCCACCGAGCCCGCCATTAATGGCGGCCGCCACCGTGACCCCCGCGCCACCGCCTTGCCGTGCCTCCTCCGCTCCCCTCAACACCTATAAAAGGCCGCCCCCGAGCTCCTCTCCACCTCGCACCGCTCAATCGAGCTCTTCTCCTCCTCTACACCGCCGCCCCCAAGGAAGCCCGCCGGAGCTCCGCGCCTCGCCGCCGATCCGCTCCGCCGCCGCCTCTTCTTCCCCTTCAAGTTGCTTCGGTGAAATCCACTTCTCCTCCTCTTCGTTTTGGTACCCTCATCTTCTTGGTTTAGTGCACCGTAGTGTGGTTTTGGCCTTCTCCGACGAGCCGGCCGGCGAGCGCCGCCGCCCCGCCACCGCGCGCCGCCGCCGCCCGTGGCCGCCCGCGCGGCTCTTAGCCGCAAGCCGCCGGCGCGGCCTTTAGATCTTCATCCAACGGCCTAGATCTAATCGAGCCCCCGGTTAACCAAAGTCATACCGGTCAAACCTAGGGTTGCGCCGGCCATTTTTCTAAAGAGCCCTTGTCTTTTATATATTTTGCAACCCGGTCCTTCCACCATATAAAAGCCTTGCAAGTTAGTCCCTGGTTTTTATAGATAAGCCCCTAGCCCTTTCAAAAATATTCAACCGCAGTCCAAAAGCCTTTTTTTTGCACCTAGGACCTCTAGATTATATTTATAATTATTTTTTAGCCCCTGAATTTTTATAGAAAACCCCCTAAGGATCATTTACTTTTACAAAATAGTCCCTAGAATTTGTTTTAATCATAACTTTTCCGTCCTAGCTCCGATTTAGGCGTTTTTGGTGTCTACGCGATCGTCTCAACAAGCACGTTAGTTTTAGAAGCTTGTATTAGATTTTTAGCAATGTTTGATGTACTGTTTTATTTATTGTTTGTTTTTCTTGTGTGATCGTAGAGGACGTGCCGTTCGAGATTGAGCAGGAACCATCTTTTGAAGAAATTGAGCCCCAGTTTTTAGGAGAAGAAGGCAAGTGGATTTCCCCCCTGCATACTCTTTTTGTCCTAATAACATGCATATTATCACACTTTAAATTTCAATCGTTATGCATAAATTTGATGGGAAATGCCTATTAAGGAAATGACTAGATTTTAATCCTTATACCTTGCATACCTTGTTTTAAATAAATGTTTGGGTAGATAAATGCTTAGATGCTATACATTGGGAATGGAAGTTATCTTTTAAAATGTTGAATTTAAATGGAATTTGTGTTTATGATATTTCAAGAGCATATAACTTAAAACATGGAGAACCACCCGGGAAAACGATTGCAACCACAATCCACATGGCTCGGCTTAGCCAATTAATTAGGAGTGTAAAATATCTAATAGCCCTTGTCCGTAAGGAACACGGGGGGCTCCCGGGTGTGGGGGGTATAGCCCGGTCCTTTTGGGGTAGTAGCCTTTGCTAAGGTGCCGACCACTAGGGAGGGTTATGGTCCGCCCACAGTCAGAATCGTCGTGGGATATTGGTGTTTTGCACGCCTTTGTAAAGGCTTCGTAGTGAACCCCTTGCCACTCACCTCGGAAGTGTTTAAGGGCTTTGCAAACCCGGGCGGGATGGGGAACACGAACCGTGGGTAAAGTGTACAACCTCCGCGAGTGAAAACGGATCGATCGGCGTGCTCACGGTCAAGAGCGGCTTGGACCCTCACATGATAGTTAACTAGAAATGGATTTCAAATTGTGGTTTATTTATAATTTGGAGGAATATTCTCGAAAAGCTAAGTTTTGGGGTGGTATACACTTACACTTAGTAAATAGGTGCTTGCTAATAAAATTTGACCAACTTAAAATGCTTACCGCCGAAAACCCTAGCCTACCCTTGATAACTTTGCATTTTCCCCCACGGCCGAGTACCAACCATAAGTGTACTCACCCTTGCCATATGTGTTCGAGAGGAGGATGCGGAGCGAGTTCTTCGACGAGTTCGATGGATTCGAGGCTCGCGTTACCCCCGATCGGGAGCTTGTGAAGTTGGAGACGGTGTTCCATCGTCTTGCTATCGATGTTCGTGTTTAGACCTTCGTGTCTAACGATGAGTGTAATAAATTTAATAAACCTCTCTATGTACGTTTTGAGCATTGTACTATGATATTACACTCATTTGTCTATCATATGTGTGAGATTGTGATTATGGCACACGTATGAGATGCATTCGGTTTTCTTCGGAAAAACGGGTGTGACAGAGTGGTATCGAGCAATGCGATCGTAGGACGCAGCCTTAGATAGAAATGGTCGAAATAAGGACATTATCTAGAAAGACATTTCGGCTCTCTCATTCAAAAAAAATCCCCTAAATACACCTAAAAATCTATCTTATTTGCTTTTGTTAAAACCTTGTCCCCTTTATTGTTTTATTCTCGCTCCGAGTTCGCGTTTTCTTTTCATAGATGGCCGAGGACTCGACCGTTCGGAGCACGGTGCCTCCTCTGTCCGGCCGAGGAGGAACCGGAGGACCCCTACTTCTTCGTAGAGGCCGAGGATGGAGCGATCTCGGAGGTGTACTCGATGGAGAGCTAGGATCTCCGCGACCTCTCGCCTTCCCCGCCACCGGTGCCCCCTCGCCTCACCGGCGGCTCCCCATCGCCCCCGAGGATCCTGCACCAGTTGCCGCGGAAGGAGATCCAAACGACTCTGGCGATGACACCGAGGACAGTGAGGCGACGGAGGACGACAACGAGGAGAGGGACGACGCTTACTACGAGGGACCTCGCGAGGGAGACCCGTCTTGCATCATGCACTCGTCCGAGGTGGCACTTGGCTACTTCCCTTGGGCTGCCGCGAACACTCTCTACCGGAGCCGGGGAACACCGTGTACCCCATGTACGTCACCCACGGCTGGAACGAACCACCACTAGGCACCTACTACTTGACCGGGGTCCACATCGGGGTGCGCAACCACGCGGAGGAGGGTATATCTCGCGCACGACCCATGATTCTACTACACCTCACTCTACCTACCCGGGCATCCGTCGGCAACGCCGCCGGGAGGGCCTTGTTCTCTCTTCGTTTCGAGCATGACCGGGAGTTGAGCCTCGGCGACTACCGCCACATCCCTCGTCGTACCGGTGGCACCGAGCGGACGGTGGTACCGCCGACCGGCTCCGAGGACCCACGCCTCCACACTCTTGCCCGAGGTCACGGCGGCACTCAACACCGACCCGGAGGGTACTACGGCCGAGCCGGGAGCGGACCCACGGTGAGTCGAAGGACGCCTACGCCGAGATTGCTCGGTGGAGGCCGAGCGTGACGGTAGGGAGCCACCCGTCCGGCCCCCGACGAGACCCCTTTCCCTGCGGAGTCACCACCCCGCAAGAGGCTTCGTTACGGCTCTTCGTCTGCTACCACGGGTCTTCTGGGTTAGGATGCCACCCTGAGTTGAGATCGTTAGACCCGTCCCTGCAAGGACGTAATCGATGTAATAATGCTTGTTGATTGAAAACATGTTTGATTTGGGTTTTTGTTTGACTGAAATGCCTTGTGGTGTGATGGCCGCATGTGCATTAATAAAATAATTAAGTTTAAATTTAATCTTAGCCCCCTTTCTCTCTTACTCATGTTTATCGATACTGCTCTTATCTGAAATGACTTTCTCTAACAATCAGATGGTAAACACCAGGTCCGGAGGTGGACAGGACGTACCGCCTGTGATACGTGCTCACATCGCCAATCGGCGAGAAT
Organism: Cenchrus americanus; assembly: GCA_947561735.1. Taxonomy (NCBI): domain Eukaryota; kingdom Viridiplantae; phylum Streptophyta; class Magnoliopsida; order Poales; family Poaceae; genus Cenchrus; species Cenchrus americanus. The sequence goes on from OX387240.1 coordinate 205,144,600, forward strand.
CCCGCCCCGCCTCCACCTCGGGGATTAGCAATGGATCCAACCATGCGGCGGTTCTTCACGGCACGGATGCGGTTGATTCGAATCTTACGCACCGTCCCGAACTCCGCGAGCACGACGAAACAATCCGCCACCACAAGGACCTCCACCACCTCCACCGGTCAACAAACACGGAGAGAGTTTATGAGCCACCATCCACCCACCTACTCCCACTCGGTGGATCCTCTTGACGCGGATGATTGGCTCAATACTATCAATAAGAAGCCGAACATCACTCGGTGCAATGACCGAGAGAAAGTCCCGTATGCCTCGGGACGCTTGGAGGGTGCCGCTGCCGATTGGTGGGATGCCTACACCGTAGCACATGCCGCCGCTGGACACTATCACACAGCGGGGAGTTCCGGGGAAGCTTTCCGTACTCACCACATCCCGTCCGGAATAATCAAGCCGAAGCGAGAAGGAGTTTCTCGCTGCGAAGCAAGGCGGCATGTCCGTTAGCGAGTATCGGGACAAGTTCACCCAAGCTTGTCTCGGTATGCTCCGGATGAAGTGGATGCCGACCCGAAGAGGCAGGAACGATTTACGGATGGTCTCATAGGGTCACCGAACTATCAGCTCCCGAGCCACACTTTCCCCAACTTCCGGACCCTATTAGACAAAGCTATCGGTCTTGAAAGCAAGCGCGAGAGAACTTGGAGACCGAAACGCAAGTTCCAAAACCAAGGGCGATCTAGCGACAACACACGTCCCCGCTATAATGCACCACGGAATCCTCGGTTCCGCTCGGGGAGGATATAGTGGGAATTTTCGAGCGGAACCCGGCCATTCCGGCGTTCAGCTCAGCAGCCCCAGCGCTTCCATCAACAGACTCCTCGCGCCCCAATTCAGCAGCAGAGCCGCCCGAACAATGTCCCAGGTGCCCCAGTGAGAAACACCGCACCAGTTCAGCCTAATGGATGCTTCAAGTGCGGAGAGTTAGGGCATTATGCCAATAACTGTCCCAAGCGTGGAATGCAAACTCCACAGAAGGGCAATGGTCAGAAGCCTGGGCAGCCATCCTCTCAGATTCGCACCGGGAATTCTACTCCTCAGGGCGGCGAGGGCTCAACAAAACTTTGTGCGTGGGAAAGTAAACCACGTGACGATTGAGCAAGCTCAGGAAGCTCCCGAGGTCGTGCTTGGTACGTTCCTTGTCAATTATGAACCTGCATCCGTTTTATTCGATTCCGGAGCATCACATTCATTTGTTACCAATCAATTTGTGGAAAAATATAACTTGCCCATGAGTCTTATGAAGACACCATTACTAGTTAGCTCCCGGGCGGTGAAATGAAAGCCAGACACATATGTCCACGGGTGAACCTTAAACTTAATGAGATAGAATTTCTAGCCGACCTAGTAGTTTTAAAATCTTGGGGAATAGATGTCATACTTGGAATGGATTGGTTGCGCAAGCATGACGGGGTGATTCAGTGTCGCAAGAGATCAGTGGTTTTGACTAGCCCACAAGGAGACGAAATTGAGTTCGAGTGGATAACTCATCCGAAGAACAAGGAACAATGAATTCAGCAAAGGGCAAATCTTTAGAGGAAATCAAAGTTGTGAACGAGTATCCCGACGTATTTCCGGATGAGTTACCGGGTATGCCGCCCGACCGCGACATTGAATTCAGCATTGAACTTTTACCCAGTCTGCTCCTATTTATAAAAGACCATATGGAATGAATGTTAAGGATTTGGCCGAATTAAAGAAACAAATAGATGAGTTGCTTAGTAAAGGTTACATCCGACCTAGTTCGTCACCTTGGGGATCTCCCATTCTCTTTGTTGATAAGAAAGATGGTACTAGAAGAATGTGCATAGATTATCGTCCCCTTAATGATGTTACCATCAAGAATAAGTACCCTTTACCCAGGATTGGAGATTTGTTTGATCAAATGAAAGGTGCTAAAATATTCTCCAAGATCGATCTACGATCCGGGTACCATCAACTGAAAATCCGATTAGGGGACATTCCCAAAACTGCTTTCACATCTAGATATGGCTTATACGAGTTCACGGTTATGCCCTTTGGATTGACAAATGCACCAAAGATACTTCATGTATCGATGAATAAAGTATTCATGGAGTACCTTGATAGGTTTGTGGTAGTTTTCATCGATGACATTCTCGGTGTTCTCCCAAAATGAAGAAGAGCATGAAGAACACACGAGACTCGTCTTTGCGAAACTACGAGAACATCGGTTATATGCCAAATTCAGCAAATGTGATTTTTGGCTAAAGGAAGTTTCCTTCCTTGGACATATTATCACGAGAGGGTGGAATAGCGATAGACCCGAGTAAGGTGAAAGGCATGTCTTGGATTGGAAACCGCCTAAGAATGTGGCTGAGATCAGAAGTTTCCTTGGATTGGCAGGTTATTACCGTCGATTCATCGAAGGATTCTTGAAGATTGTAAAACCTCTCACCTCATTGTTAGAAAAAGGAAAGGAATTTAAGTGGGATGCCAAGTGCGAGGATAGTTTTGAGGAACTAAAGAAGAGATTAACCACAGCTCCTGTGCTAATAATGCCAGATATTCACAAGAGCTTTGATGTGTATTGTGACGCTTCACTTCAGGGACTTGGGCGTATGTACCGATGCAAGAGGGAAAAGTGATTGCTTATGCTTCTAGGCAATTGAGAAAACATGAGCAAAATTACCCCACTCACGATTTGGAGTTGGCTGCCATTGTGCACGCTCTAAAGATTTGGAGGCAATATATGATCGGAAATAGGTGTCGCATCTTCACTGACCATAAGAGCTTGAAGTACATCTTCACCCAGAAGGATCTAAACCTCAGACAGCGTAGATGGTTGGAATTAATCAAAGACTATGATCTGGACATTCAGTATCATCCCGGCAAGGCAAACGTTGTGGCAGATGCCTTGAGTCGGAAAAGTCGAGCAAACGCACCGATAGCTCATGTGATGCCTCAAGAGTTGTGTTGGGAGATGGCACGTCTTAATGCGGGAATTGTCACCCGAGTGAAGCTATGACGTTGGAAATAGAATCTACACTTGAACAAGAAATCGGGAAGGGCCAAATGACGGATGAGAAGATTAAGGAGTATGGACGGTTGATTGATGCGGCAAGGTTCCAGATTTCAAAAGAGATGACCAAGGAACTATTTGGTTCAGGAATAGAATCTGTGTGCCCGAAATTGATCATCTTCGAGAGACTATACTTAAGGAAGCACATGACTCTGCCTATTCAATCCATCCCGGAAGCACCAAGATGTATCAAGATTTGAAGCAGAAATACTGGTGGTATGGAATGAAAAAGGATGTTGCTGCTTATGTAGCTCTATGTGACATATGCCAGAAAGTAAAAGCAGAATACCGAGAGACCAAACGGGTTTGCTTCAACCACCGAAAGTACCCGAGTGGAAATGGGAGGAAATAGGCATGGATTTTATTGTGGGATTGCCACGTACCCGTGATGGATATGACTCCATATGGGTCATTGTGGATAGGTTAACCAAGGTTGCTCACTTTATACCCGTCAAAACTACTTACACCGGAGCCAAACTAGCGAGAACTATATATGTCCGGAATTGTATGCTTACATGGAGTTCCAAAGAGGATAGTATCGACCGTGGGACACGGTTTACATCACGTTTACGGGGAAAGCTACATGAATCAATGGATACAAAGCTCAACTTCGATTCTGCGTATCATCCACAAACAAATGGTCAAACCGAAAGGACAAATCAAATCCTAGAGGATATGCTTAGGGCATGTGCCTTAAAGCATGGAGGTAGGCTGGGATAAAAGTTTGCCATATGCGAGTTTGCCTACAATAACGGCTACCAAACCGGCCTTAAGATGGCCCCTTTTGAAGCCTTATACGGGAGAAAGTGCGAAACACCATTGTACGGGATCAAACGGGGGAGAGTCAACTTTTTGGACCGGACATTATAAAAGAAGCTGAAAGACAAGTTGAGATAATTCGGGAAAATCTCAAGGCCTTGCTCGGTCACGACAAAAGAGTTACGGCGATCCCAAAAGGAGAGAAGTTGTGTTTGAAGTAGGAGATTATGTGTATCTCAGAGTATCACCCATTAGAGGTCTACGAAGATTCAAGATTAGAGGGAAGTTGTCACCACGATTCATTGGACCTTTTAAGATCTTAGAAAGAAAGGGAGAAGTTGCCTATCAATTAGAACTCCCGGCTCGATTGTCGGATGTACATGATGTGTTTCATGTATCTCGGCTCAAGAAGTGTTCAAGTGAGACTAAAGTAGACCACCTACCTTTGGAAGATCTTGATGTGAAGGATGATCTAACCTATAAGGAACACCCTATCAAAATTCTAGATACATCACAAAGAATTACCCGAAGCAAAGTCATTAAAATGTGCAAAGTCCAATGGAGTCACCACTCAGAGGAAGAAGCTACTTGGGAAAGAGAAGATGAGCTTATGGCAGAATTTCCTCAGCTGTTTCCCAATCTTCCTGAATCTCGAGGACGAGATTCTCTTTAAGGGGGTAGGATTTGTAACACCCAAAATTCCATCACTTAAAAAAAATGCTAGCAACAATTAGAATTTTTATTTCTAAGGTTAATGAATTTGAATAATTAAATTTGCCTTTAAATATATGCAATGATAATTAATTAATTTAGAGAAACCAAGTGTTTGTGCATCATGTTGAATGCATGGTTTTTGAATTGATTGTGTGGTCAAAAGTTGGTTTAAAAATTTTGAAAGGATTTTGAGTAAAAGTTTGAAAAAGAAATGAGAGAAAAGGAATTGAAAAAAAAAGGAAAGAAAAAAACAAACAGACACCCTAACCCATTTCACCCTAACAGCCCAGCCCACCTTTTAAACCGCGCGGCCCAAACAAGCAACCGGCCCATTTAACACCGCCAGCCCGCTACCTCTCTCTCACTCACGCGCGCGCCGCCGACGACGGTGGGGCCCACCCGTCGGGGGCCACCTTCAACCTCCCGCGCCGCCCCCATCTCCCCGCCGCGACGGCCACCGCCACCGACCCGCGCCCCTCGCCTCCCCGCGCCGCCTCCCCTCCCTCTAGTGCGCGAAGCACTACCCCGTCGCCGCCTCAAGCCGCCCCGCGCCTCTTCCTCTCCCGAAACGGCCGCCCCCACCGAGCCCGGCCATTAATGGCGGCCGCCGCCGTGACCCCCGCGCCACCGCCTTGCCGTGCCTCCTCCGCTCCCCTCAACACCTATAAAAGGCCGCCCCCGAGCTCCTCTCCACCTCGCACCGCTCAATCGAGCTCTTCTCCTCCTCTACACCGCCGCCCCCCAAGGAAGCCCGCCGGAGCTCCGCGCCTCGCCGCCGATCCGCTCCGCCGCCGCCTCTTCTTCCCCTTCAAGCCGCTCGGTGAAATCCACTTCTCCTCCTCTTCGTTTTGGTACCCTCATCTTGCCTTGTTTAGTGCGCCGTAGTGTGGTTTTGGCCTTCTCCGCGAGCCGGCCGGCGAGCGCCGCCGCCGCCACCACGCGCCGCCGCCGCCCGTGGCCGCCCCGCGCCGCTCTTAAGCCGCAAGCCGGCCGCGCCTTTAGATCTTCATCCAACGGCCTAGATCTAATCGAGCCCCCGGTCAACCAAAGTCATACCGGTCAAACCTAGGGTTGCGCCGGCCATTTTTCTAAAGAGCCCCTGTCTTTTATATATTTTGCAACCCGGTCCTTCCACCATATAAAAGCCTTGCAAGTTAGTCCCCGGTTTTTAAAGATAAGCCCCTAGCCCTTTCAAAAATATTCAACCGCAGTCCAAAAGCCTTTTTTTGCACCTAGGACCTCTAGATTATATTTATAATTATGTTTTAGCCCCTGAATTTTTATAGAAAACCCCCTAAGGATCATTTACTTTTACAAAATAGTCCCTAGAATTTGTTTTAATCATAACTTTTCCGTCCTAGCTCCGATTTAGGCGTTTTTGGTGTCTACGCGATCGTCTCAACAAGCACGTTAGTTTTAGAAGCTTGTATTAGATTTTTAGCAATGTTTGATGTACTGTTTTATTTATTGTTTGTTTTTCTTGTGTGATCGTAGAGGACGTGCCGTTCGAGATTGAGCAGGAACCATCTTTTGAAGAATTTGAGCCCCAGTTTTTAGGAGAAGAAGGCAAGTGGATTTTCCCCCCTGCATACTCTTTTTGTCCTAATAACATGCATATTATCACACTTTAAATTTCAATCGTTATGCATAAATTTGATGGGAAATGCCTATTAAGGAAATGACTAGATTTTAATCCTTATACCTTGCATACCTTGTTTTAAATAAATGTTTGGGTAGATAAATGCTTAGATGCTATACATTGGGAATGGAAGTTATCTTTTAAAATGTTGAATTTAAATGGAATTTGTGTTTATGATATTTCAAGAGCATATAACTTAAAACATGGAGAACCACCCGGAAAACGATGCAACCACGGTCCACATGGCTCGGCTTAGCCAATTAATTAGGAGTGTAAAATATCTAATAGCCCTTGTCGGAAGGAACACGGGGGGCTCCGGGTTGCGGGGGTATAGCCCGGTCCTTTTGGGGTAGTAGCCTTTGCTAAGGTGCCGACCACTAGGGAGGGTTATGGTCCGCCCCGAGTCAGAATCGTCGTGGGATATTGGTGTTTTGCACGCCTTTGTAAAGGCTTCGTAGTGAACCCCTTGCCACTCACCTCGGAAGTGTTTAAGGGCTTTGCAAACCCGGGCGGGGATGGGGAACACGAACCGTGGGTAAAGTGTACAACCTCTGCAGAGTGAAAACTGATCGATCAGCCGTGCTCACGGTCAAGAGCGGCTTGGACCCTCACAAGATAGTTAACTAGAAATGGATTTCAAATTGTGGTTTATTTATAATTTGGAGGAATATTCCTGAAAAGCTAAGTTTTGGGGTGGTATACACTTACACTTAGTAAATAGGTGCTTGCTAATAAAATTTGACCAACTTAAAATGCTTACCGCTGAAAACCCTAGCCTACCCTTGATAGCTTTGCATTTTCCCCCACGGGCTGAGTACCAACCATAAGTGTACTCACCCTTGCCATATGTGTTCAGAGGAGGATGCGGAGCAGAGTTCTTCGACGAGTTCGATGGATTCTGAGGCTCGCGTTACCCCCAGTCAGGAGCTTGTGAAGTTGGAGACGGTGTTCCATCGTCTTGCTATCGATGTTCGTGTTTAGACCTTCGTGTCTAACGATGAGTGTAATAAATTTAATAAACCTCTCTATGTACGTTTTGAGCATTGTACTATGATATTACACTCATTTGTCTATCATATGTGTGAGATTGTGATTATGGCACACGTATGAGATGCATTCGGTTTTCTTCGGAAAAACGGGTGTGACAGAGTGGTATCGAGCAATGCGATCGTAGGACGCAGCCTTAGATAGAAATGGTCGAAATAAGGACATTATCTAGAAAGACATTTCAGCTCTCTCATTCAAAAAAAAAATCCCCTAAATACACCTAAAAATCTATCTTATTTGCTTTTGTTAAAACCTTGTCCCCTTTATTGTTTTATTCCGCTCTGAGTTCGCCTTTTCTTTTCATAGATGGCCAGGACTCGACCGTTCGGAGCACAGCTGCCCTCCTCGTCCAGCCTCGAGGAGGAACCGGAGGACCCCTACTTCTTCGTAGAGGCTGAGGATGGAGCGATCCTGGAGGTGTACTCTGATGGAGAGCTAGGATCTCCGCGACCTCTGCCTTCCCCGCCACCACCGCCCCCCTGCCTCACCAGCAGCTCCCATCGCCCCTGAGGATCCTGCACCAGTTGCCGCGGAAGGAGATCCAAACGACTCTGGCGATGACACCGAGGACAGTGAGGCGACGGAGGACGACAACGAGGAGAGGGACGACGCTTACTACGAGGGACCTCGCGAGGGAGACCCGTCTTGCATCATGCACTCGTCCGAGGTGGCACTTGGCTACTTCCCTTGGCTGCCGCGGAACACTCTGCCGGAGGCCGGGGAACACCGTGTACCCCATGTACGTCACCCACGAACTGGAACGAACCACCACTAGGCACCTACTACTTGACCGGGGGTCCACATCGGGGTGCGCAACCACGCGGAGGAGGGTATATCTCGCGCACGACCCATGATTCTACTACACCTCACTCTACCTACCGGGCATCCGTCGACAACGCCGCCGGAGGGCCTTGTTCTCTCTTCGTTTCGGGCATGACCGGAGTTGAGCCTCGGCGACTACCGCCACATCCCTCGTCGTACCGGTGGCACCGAGCGGACGGTGGTACCGCCGACCGGCTCCGAGGACCCACGCCTCCACACTCTTGCCCGAGTCACGGCAGCACTCAACACCGACCCGGAGGGTACTACGGCCGAGCCGGGAGCGGCACCCACGGTGAGCCGAAGGACGCCTACGCCGGATTGCTCGGTCGGAGGCCGAGCGTGACGGTAGGGAGCCACCCGTCCGGCCCCCGACGAGACCCCTTTCCTCGCGGAGTCACCACCCCGCAAGAGGCTTCGTTACGGCTCTTCGTCTGCTACCACAGGTCTTCCGGGTTAGGATGCCACCCCGAGTTGAGATCGTTAGACCCGTCCCTCGCGAGGACGTAATCGGTGTAATAATGCTTGTTGATTGAAAACATGTTTGATTTGGGTTTTTGTTTGACCGAAATGCCTTGTGGTGTGATGGCCGCATGTGCATTAATAAAATAATTAAGTTTAAATTTAATCTTAGCCCCCTTTCTCTCTTACTCATGTTTATCGATACTTGCTCTTATCCGAAATGACTTTCTCTAACAATCGATGGTAAACACCGAGTCCGGAGGTGGACGGGACGTACCGCCCGTGATACGTGCTCACATCGCCAATCGGCGAATCCCGCCCCGCCTCCACCTCGGGGATTAGCAATGGATCCAACCATGCAGCGGTTCTTCACGGCACGGATGCGGTTGATTCGGAATCTTACGCCACCGTCCCGTAACTCCGCAGCACGACAGAACAATCCGCCACCACAAGGACCTCCACCACCTCCACCGGTCAACAAACACGAGAGAGTTTATGAGCCACCATCCACCCACCTACTCCCACTCGGTGGATCCTCTTGACGCGATGATTGGCTCAAGACTATCAATAAGAAGCCGAACATCACTCGGTGCAATGACCGAGAGAAAGTCCCGTATGCCTCGGGACGCTTGGAGGGTGCTTTGCCGCCGATTGGTGGGATGCCTACACCGTAGCACATGCCGCTGCCGACACTATCACCGGCGGCAGAGTTCCGGGAAGCTTTCCGTACTCACCACATCCCGTCCGGAATAATCAAGCCGAAGCGAAGGAGTTTCTCGCTCCGAAGCAAGGCGGCATGTCCGTTAGCGAGTATCGGGACAAGTTCACCCAACTTGTCTCGGTATGCTCCGGATGAAGTGGATACCGACCCGAAGAAGCGGGAATGATTTCCGGATGGTCTCATAGGGTCACCGAACTATCGGCTCCAGAGCCACACTTTCCCCAACTTCCAGACCCTATTAGACAAAGCTATCGGTCTTGAAAGCAAGCGCAGAGAACTTGGAGACCAGAAACGCAAGTTCCAAAACCAAGGGCGCTCTAGCGACAACACACGTCCCCGCTATAATGCACCACAGAATCCTCAGTTCCGCTCGGGGAGGATATAGTGGGAATTTTCGGCGGAACCCGACCATTCCCGGCGTTCGGCTCGGCGGCCCCGGCGCTTCCATCGGCGGACTCCTCGCGCCCCAATTCGGCGGCGAGCCGCCCGAACAATGTCCCGGGTGCCCCGGTGAGAAACACCGCACCGGTTCGGCCTAATGGATGCTTCAAGTGCGGAGAGTTAGGGCATTATGCCAATAATCGTCCCAAGCGTGGAATGCAAACTCCACAGAAGGGCAATGGTCAGAAGCCTGGGCAGCCATCCTCTCAGATTCGCACTGGGAATTCTACTCCTCGGGGCGGCGAGGCTCAACAAAACTTTGTGCGTGGGAAAGTAAACCACGTGACGATTGAGCAGGCTCAGGAAGCTCCCGAGGTCGTGCTTGGTACGTTCCTTGTCAATTCTGAACCTGCATCCGTTTTATTCGATTCCGGAGCATCACATTCATTTGTTACCAATCAATTTGTGGAAAAATATAACTTGCCCATGAGTCTTATGAAGACACCATTACTAGTTAGCTCCCCGGGCGGTGAAATGAAAGCCAGACACATATGTCCACGGGTGAACCTTAAACTTAATGAGATAGAATTTCTAGCCGACCTAGTAGTTTTAAAATCTTGGGGAATAGATGTCATACTTGGAATGGATTGGTTGCGCAAGCATGACGGGGTGATTCAGTGTCGCAAGAGATCAGTGGTTTTGACTAGCCCACAAGGAGACAGAATTGAGTTCAGAGTGGATAACTCATCCGAAGAACAAGGAACAGTGAATTCAGCAAAGGGCAAATCTTTAGAGGAAATCAAAGTTGTGAACGAGTATCCCGACGTATTTCCAGATGAGTTACCAGGTATGCCGCCTGACCGCGACATTGAATTCAGCATTGAACTTTTACCTGGTAATCGCTCCTATTTATAAAAGACCATATGGAATGAATGTTAAGGATTTGGCCGAATTAAAGAAACAAATAGATGAGTTGCTTAGTAAAGGTTACATCCGACCTAGTTCGTCACCTTGGGGATCTCCCATTCTCTTTGTTGATAAGAAAGATGGTACTAGAAGAATGTGCATAGATTATCGTCCCCTTAATGATGTTACCATCAAGAATAAGTACCCTTTACCCGGATTGGAGATTTGTTCGATCGGATGAAAGGTGCTAAAATATTCTCCAAGATCGATCTACGATCCGGTACCATCAACTGAAAATCCGATTAGAGGACATTCCCAAAACTGCTTTCACATCTAGATATGGCTTATACGAGTTCACGGTTATGCCCTTTGGATTGACAAATGCACCAGCATACTTCATGTATCTGATGAATAAAGTATTCATGGAGTACCTTGATAGGTTTGTGGTAGTTTTCATCGATGACATTCTGGTGTTCTCCCAAAATGAAGAAGAGCATGAAGAACACCTGAGACTCGTGCTGCAGAAACTACGAGAACATCAGTTATATGCCAAATTCAGCAAATGTGATTTTTGGCTAAAGGAAGTTTCCTTCCTTGGACATATTATCACGAGAGGGTGGAATAGCGAAGAGACCCGAGTAAGGTGAAAGGCCGTACTTGGATTGGAAACCGCCTAAGAATGTGGCCGAGATCGAAGTTTCCTTGGATTGGCGAGGTTATTACCGTCGATTCATCGAAGGATTCTCGAAGATTGTAAAACCTCTCACCTCATTGTTAGAAAAGGGAAAAGAATTTAAGTGGGATGCCAAGTGCGAGGACAGTTTTGAGGAACTAAAGAAGAGATTAACCACAGCTCATGTGCTAATAATGCCAGATATTCACAAGAGCTTTGATGTGTATTGTGACGCTTCACTTCAGGGACTTGGCTGTGTACTGATGCAAGAGGGAAAAGTGATTGCTTATGCCTCTAGGCAATTGAGAAAACATGAGCAAAATTACCCCACTCACGATTTGGAGTTGGCTGCCATTGTGCACGCTCTAAAAATTTGGAGGCAATATATGATCGGAAATAGGTGTCGCATCTTCACTGACCATAAGAGCTTGAAGTACATCTTCACCCAGAAGGATCTAAACCTCAGACAGCGTAGATGGTTGGAATTAATCAAAGACTATGATCTGGACATTCAGTATCATCCCGGCAAGGCAAACATTGTGGCGGATGCCTTGAGTCGGAAAAGTCGGCAAACGCACCGATAGCTCATGTGATGCCTCAAGAGTTGTGTTGGGAGATGGCACGTCTTAATCCGGGAATTGTCACCCGGAGTGAAGCTATGACGTTGGAAATAGAATCTACACTTGAACAAGAAATCGGGAAGGGCCAAATGACGATGAGAAGATTAAGGAGTATGGACGGTTGATTGATGCGGCAAGGTTCCGCATTTCAAAAGAGATGACCAAGGAACTATTTGGTTCGGGAATAGAATCTGTGTGCCCGAAATTGATCATCTTCGAGAGACTATACTTAAGGAAGCACATGACTCGCCTATTCAATCCATCCCGGAAGCACCAAGATGTATCAAGATTTGAAGCGAAATACTGGTGGTATGGAATGAAAAAGGATGTTGCTGCTTATGTAGCTCTTTGTGACATATGCCGAGAAAGTAAAGGCGAATACCGAGAGACCAGCGGGTTTGCTTCAACCACCGAAAGTACCCGAGTGGAAATGGGAGGAAATAGGCATGGATTTTATTGTGGGATTGCCACGTACCCGTGATGGATATGACTCCATATGGGTCATTGTGGATAGGTTAACCAAGGTTGCTCACTTTATACCCGTCAAAACTACTTACACCGGAGCCAAACTAGCGAACTATATATGTCCGAATTGTATGCTTACATGGAGTTCCAAAGAGGATAGTATCCGACCGTGGGACACGGTTACATCACGTTTCCGGGGAAAGCTACATGAATCAATGGATACAAAGCTCAACTTCGCTTCTGCGTATCATCCACAAACAAATGGTCAAACCGAAAGGACAAATCAAATCCTAGAGGATATGCTTAGGGCATGTGCCTTAAAGCATGGAGGTAGCCGGGATAAAAGTTTGCCATATGCGAGTTTGCCTACAATAACGACTACCAAACCAGCCTTAAGATGGCCCCTTTTGAAGCCTTATACGGGAGAAAGTGCGAACACCATTGTGCGGGATCAAACGGGGGAGAGTCAACTTTTTGGACCGGACATTATAAAAGAAGCTGAAAGACAAGTTGAGATAATTCGGGAAAATCTCAAGACCCGCTCGGTCACGACAAAAGAGTTACGCCGATCCCAAAAGGAGAGAAGTTGTGTTTGAAGTAGGAGATTATGTGTATCTCGCAGTATCACCCATTAGAGGTCTACGAAGATTCAAGATTAGAGGGAAGTTGTCACCACGATTCATTGGACCTTTTAAGATCTTAGAAAGAAAGGGAGAAGTTGCCTATCAATTAGAACTCCCGACTCGATTGTCGATGTACATGATGTGTTTCATGTATCTCGGCTCAAGAAGTGTTCAAGTGAGACTAAAGTAGACCACCTACCTTTGGAAGATCTTGATGTGAAGGATGATCTAACCTATAAGGAACACCCTATCAAAATTCTAGATACATCACAAAGAATTACCCCAAGCAAAGTCATTAAAATGTGCAAAGTCCAATGGAGTCACCACTCAGAGGAAGAAGCTACTTGGGAAAGAGAAGATGAGCTTATGGCGAGAATTTCCTCACTTGTTTCCCAATCTTCCCGAATCTCGAGGACGAGATTCTCTTTAAGGGGGTAGGATTTGTAACACCCAAAATTCCATCACTTAAAAAAAATGCTAGCAACAATTAGCATTTTTATTTATAAGGTTAATGAATTTGAATAATTAAATTTGCCTTTAAATATATGCAATGATAATTAATTAATTTAGAGAAACCAAGTGTTTGTGCATCATGTTGAATGCATGGTTTTGAATTGATTGTGTGGTCAAAAGTTGGTTTAAAAATTTTGAAAGGATTTTGAGTAAAAGTTTGAAAAAGAAATGAGAGAAAAGGAATTGAAAAAAAAAGGAAAGAAAAAAAACAAACAGACACCCTAACCCATTTCACCCTAACAGCCCAGCCCACCTTTTAAACCGCGCGGCCCAGCAACCGGCCCATTTAACACCGCCAGCCCGCTACCTCTCTCCCACTCACGCGCGCCGCTGACAGGTGGGGCCCACCTGTCAGGGCCACCTTCAACCTCCCGCGCCGCCCCCATCTCCCCGCCGCGACGGCCACCGCCACCGACCGCGCGCCCCTCGCCTCCCCGCGCCGCCTCCCCTCCCTCTAGTGCGCGAAGCACTACCCCGTCGCCGCCTCAAGCCGCCCCGCGCCTCTTCCTCTCCCGAAACGGCCGCCCCCACCGAGCCCGGCCATTAATGGCGGCCGCCGCCGTGACCCCCGCGCCACCGCCTTGCCGTGCCTCCTCCGCTCCCCTCAACACCTATAAAAGGCCGCCCCCGAGCTCCTCTCCACCTCGCACCGCTCAATCGAGCTCTTCTCCTCCTCTACACCGCCGCCCCCCAAGAAAGCCCGCCGGAGCTCCGCGCCTCGCCGCCGATCCGCTCCGCCGCCGCCTCTTCTTCCCCTTCGAGCGGCTCGGTGAAATCCACTTCTCCTCCTCTTCGTTTTGGTACCCTCATCTTGCTGTTTAGTGCGCCGTAGTGTGGTTTTGGCCTTCTCCGGCGAGCCGGCCGGCGAGCGCCGCCGCCCCTGCCACCACGCGCCGCCGCCGCCCGTGGCCGCCCCGCGCCGCTCTTAAGCCGCAAGCCGGCCCGCCCTTTAGATCTTCATCCAACGGCCTAGATCTAATCGAGCCCCCGGTCAACCAAAGTCATACCGGTCAAACCTAGGGTTGCGCCGGCCATTTTTCTAAAGAGCCCCCGTCTTTTATATATTTTGCAACCCGGTCCTTCCACCATATAAAAGCCTTGCAAGTTAGTCCCCGGTTTTTAAAGATAAGCCCCTAGCCCTTTCAAAAATATTCAACCGCAGTCCAAAAGCCTTTTTTTGCACCTAGGACCTCTAGATTATATTTATAATTATTTTTTAGCCCCTGAATTTTTATAGAAAACCCCCTAAGGATCATTTACTTTTACAAAATAGTCCCTAGAATTTGTTTTAATCATAACTTTTCCGTCCTAGCTCCGATTTAGGCGTTTTTGGTGTCTACGCGATCGTCTCAACAAGCACGTTAGTTTTGGAAGCTTGTATTAGATTTTTAGCAATGTTTGATGTACTGTTTTATTTATTGTTTGCTTTTCTTGTGTGATCGTAGAGGACGTGCCGTTCGAGATTGAGCAGGAGCCATCTTTTGAAGAGATTGAGCCCCAGTTTTTAGGAGAAGAAGGCAAGTGGATTTCCCCCCTGCATACTCTTTTTGTCCTAATAACATGCATATTATCACACTTTAAATTTCAATCGTTATGCATAAATTTGATGGGAAATGCCTATTAAGGAAATGACTAGATTTTAATCCTTATACCTTGCATACCTTGTTTTAAATAAATGTTTGGGTAGATAAATGCTTAGATGCTATACATTGGGAATGGAAGTTATCTTTTAAAATGTTGAATTTAAATGGAATTTGTGTTTATGATATTTCAAGAGCATATAACTTAAAACATGGAGAACCACCCGGAAAACAAGTGCAACCACAGTCCACATGGCTCGGCTTAGCCAATTAATTAGGAGTGTAAAATATCTAATAGCCCTTGTCGGAAGGAACACGGGGGCTCCGGTTGCGGGGGTATAGCCCGGTCCTTTTGGGGTAGTAGCCTTTGCTAAGGTGCCGACCACTAGGGAGGGTTATGGTCCGCCCCGAGTCAGAATCGTCGTGGGATATTGGTGTTTTGCACGCCTTTGTAAAGGCTTCGTAGTGAACCCCTTGCCACTCACCTCGGAAGTGTTTAAGGGCTTTGCAAACCCGGGCGGGATGGGGAACACGAACCGTGGGTAAAGTGTACAACCTCTCGCAGTGAAAACGATCGATCGGCCGTGCTCACGGTCAAGAGCGGCTTGGACCCTCACATGATAGTTAACTAGAAATGGATTTCAAATTGTGGTTTATTTATAATTTGGAGGAATATTCTCGAAAAGCTAAGTTTTGGGGTGGTATACACTTACACTTAGTAAATAGGTGCTTGCTAATAAAATTTGACCAACTTAAAATGCTTACCGCCGAAAACCCTAGCCTACCCTTGATAGCTTTGCATTTTCCCCCACGGGCTGAGTACCAACCATAAGTGTACTCACCCTTGCCATATGTGTTCAGAGGAGGATGCCGGAGCAGAGTTCTTCGACGAGTTCGATGGATTCTGAGGCTCGCGTTACCCCCAGTCAGGAGCTTGTGAAGTTGGAGACGGTGTTCCATCGTCTTGCTATCGATGTTCGTGTTTAGACCTTCGTGTCTAACGATGAGTGTAATAAATTTAATAAACCTCTCTATGTACGTTTTGAGCATTGTACTATGATATTACACTCATTTGTCTATCATATGTGTGAGATTGTGATTATGGCACACGTATGAGATGCATTCGGTTTTCTTGGGAAAAACGGGTGTGACAAAGGCCGACAGGGAGGAGGATGGTTAGGAGACGTCGGAGCATCCTTGTCACAGCCGCATCAGGCGCCGTTGCTTCACCCTTGTGAGTGCACTCTTGACCTCCTCTCAAATTCAGTAATTTAGTTACAAATTAGTGATGAATGAGTGATGTTGGATATACAATTATAGATAGGTATACAAATTTTATATATGAATTAGTGATTTAAAATTTTAGATATAGAATTTGAACTTGTCATGCCTCTCAATTTGAATTGTAATACTTGTCAACTTGACCACGTGTCGTACTGCAACACATGTCATGTGTCTGCCAATCGAGGAGCCGTGAGAAGAAATTTTTTGTGTGGCCCGACCAAGGTGTTGTGGCTTTTCTTGCAGCCCTCCCGGAGAGGGGAGGTGTTGTCGCAATTTTTAATTTACACTATTATATTCATTTTTTCAGGAGTTGAGCACCGAGCCACCGGCCTCCGCCATCGGCTTCCTGCTGCCTTCCTCCTTCTTCTTCAAGCCAGCAAGGTGAGACATCGTCTACAAGGCACATGTGATTTGTCCGGCCATCGAGCTGTTGGAAGAAAATGTGTCTGTAGCCCAGCCTTCGTGCTGTGGCTTTTGTTGCAGGTTTTGGAAACCTCACCTTACAAGGGAGGTGCTGTCGAAATTTATATTGACATTGTTATGATCATTTATTTCAGGTTCCCGGTGCCTTCCTCCGTCAGGGGTCCGTAGCCGCAGCCGCCCTCGTCTTCAGCTGTCACACCCTGAAATTTTCAATTTCAGGATGTGAATAGAAAGAATAATTAAATAACAATTTTCTCATAATTTTAAATTTTTTTCCAACATTTATTTTCTTTACAGGAATATAGTATAGGAAAAATCCTTTGTTTGATTTTCCGAATTAAAACAAAGTTGATAGTGTTGCATTCATGCCGATGCATCTAGTGGTTCTTGAGTGCAAAAGGTTTCAAAAAGGCGTTTAGGAGCTGTCCAAATCCTTCCGAGAATTTTCTGGATTTTTCTGGAATTTATTCTCATTTTTTGAGCTATTTCTATTTATTAGAAGGCTCTAAAATCTTTTTCATGAGCTCCAAATACTTTATTTGGATTGTTCATGTCTTAATCTAGCTCTGGGAATTTTCCTGAAATTTTTAGGATTTTCAGAATATTTTTCGTGGCTCTAAGGAATTATCTAGCTATTTCTAGATTATTTTGTTTTTCACGAAAATGATTTCTGAAAATAAAAAGGAATTTCCTTTCTCCTTTCCTTTTTCGGCCCAAAGCTGTTTTCGGCCCAATCTTCCGAAGTCCATTGCCGCCCCCTCAACTCTCTGTCCCAGTTTAGTTTCAGGAGGCCGCAGCCCGGTCCGCTCCGGCCCAACCTTTCCGACCCGCCAGCCCAGTCACGAGCCCGCCCGCGAAAGCCCATCTGGGCCCAGATCCCCAACTCCCCAGTGTCCATGGCGGACACGGCTTGCGCCGGCCGCCGCCTTTCCCTTGGCGTCTGTGCCGGGCACGCCTACCCAACCTCGCGCCCTGTGGCCTATATAGCTGCGCCGGCCGAAGCTCCTGCGTGCCCTAACTCGCCATACCCTGCGCCGCCGCCTAGCCACGCAGTTCGCCGGAGCCGAGAACCACCGCCGCCGGCCGTCCTCTATCCGCCGGCTAGGGAGCCGACCGGAGGAAGCTAAGGCCGCCATGGAGTCTGCGACGCCGAGTCACATCACCTCCGCCAATTCCCGAAGCCGGCCGAGTGCTAGAGCGTCGCCGGCCATGGAAACCGCCGCCGCCGGCCACAGATACCGCCGGTGCCGCCCCTTCGAAATCCTGCAACTCCCTTCCATCCTCGCCGCCGGTGAGCACAAATCCGTGACCCCCTAGTCCTCCTCTCTCCGTTCAGAGTCTCACCCGCGCTCCCAGGCCGCCGAGTCGCCGGCGATTTGGCCGGACAGGGCCGCCGTTCCCTCCCTGCTCGCTCCTGGCCGAAGGAAGAAGAAAGGCCTTGTTGTTTTGCGTCTAGCCCCTTGCCTTTTCCTGTAACCATTAGATTTGTTCTGTGTCTTGCAATCTTGCAGAAACCCCCCAGATCTATTAGATTCTTCAGATCTAATCCTACCTGACTCCTTTGTAAGTAAGCCCTCGAGTTTATATACATAATTATGCATATACCCCTGGGTTTTCGCTGTAAAGCCCCTGAAGTTCCTAATCTTTCACAGCTAGGTCCCAAGATCTTTAAAAGGCCATATCTTTTATGTTTTAGCTCCGATTTCATCCGTTCAAATTGCGTCAGGTCCATAATAATGTAGAGCACGCGTTAGTGGTGTGTTTTCACCATGTTTTAATTTCTGAAAATAAAATTAATATTAATTTTTATTAATGTCTATTTACACATGCCTTTTATAAAAAAAGTAATATAGGTCTACATATCGCTTTTCATAATCAAATTAAATCCTATTAGTGTTTCTATCACATGTTTTCGCACATAAAAGTTAATTAGATATTTATCTCAGTTTTCGTAAATCAAATGTTAATTTGTTTAATAGTTAATTAATCTTTTCTAATTAAAATTTGATTAGGCTTTTACATCGGCTTTTATAATAAATATTAATTTGATTAATGCCAATACCATAATGTTTTTACTAATAATATGATCTACTCGAATTACAAAGTTTCGTTTAGATTTCTCATATAGTTTAGTTTTTCTAAATTAAATATTTAATTGGTTAATTCATATATGAGTCTTTATAAATAAAACTTGACTAGCTCTTTACACCGGTTTTGCAAATAAAGTTTAATTTACTTTAACTCCAACATGGGGTATTTTATTGATGAAATATCCTTACATATATTTTGTTAATTAAAATAAATCCAGCTCATAGTTTGATCTCTCATATGCAAATAATTCGTTAGACGTTCGGTATCAGCTTTATCTCTTTTAATCAAGTTTATCAGAAGCTCTAAACCTTTCTAGTGTTAGCCCGAGCTAAACCGTGTGCATCTAATCAAGCCTTAGCGTTTCTGCTTAGCTTAGTAGCTTTATCTGTGTGAGTAGTTTTCACTGCTCAGTTGCCTATCAAGTAATCTTATCACTCTTATTTCATGTTTCTCTTAGAATCTCGTTCATCAATATCTAGTTCATTCCTATCCTATCCCAGTTAGGTTGTCTCTTTATGAATCAGTTGTGTTCTTGTACCTAATCTATCGTAGCTACCTTTCTTTAGCGTTTACCCTGTTATCTGCTTCACCTGTTAGTTCACCCTTGGTTAGTGTGTCAGTTGTTCATCCAAGTTCTCTTTGTAGACTAGTTCTCTTAAACCCTAGCCTAAGGTTTGCGTGTGCGTTATAGTTCGCTTCTACCGTTCTCGTTCGTTTCACCTTAACCCTGTGTGTTAGCATGTGTATCACCTGTTACTTGTTTTTACATCAAAGTTGCATGTTAATCTTGACTAATATTTATTTCATTACTTTTCCAAATAAAAAGTGGTTAGGTTCTAATCCGGTTTTCTTTAATCATGATGTAATTGGTTAATCCCTATTCATAACTAGTTTTTCTAAATAAAAGATGTTAGAGTTAAACATCAGTTTTCATAATAAAGTTAATATGCTTAATGACATCATAAATGCCTTTTCAATATTAAATCTATTTAGTTGAACTCGTGACATAAAGTTATTAGCCTAGATATCTTATACTTTCTTTATCTTTTTAAAGTAATTGTTAATTTGACATAACTTCCACTCAAATGTTATAAATAAAGATGATTAGGTTTATCGTGATTTCTTTAATTAAATGTAACTTGTTTAATGGTAACATAGAGTATTTCTCTGAAATATTCTTTCACATGATTTCTTAATTAAAATATGCCAAGCGTAGTCGCTTGTTGTTTGATAATGATCTCACAATAGTTCCGAGCTTAGTTCTGTTTCAGCGTTTCTTGCGCTTGCGTAACCAATAGAATCGAGCTCTATCTCAAAGTGATCTTTCCAGTTCTTGCTCAATCTTCCGCAATCATCTCTTCAAAGCTAACCAAGCCTTTCCCTTCCAAGCACACTTTGTGTTCTTTAGTGATCCATCTAATCAAGCCTATCCTTTAGTGCGTTCTTTTAAAGCTTTCTTTTGATTGATGTATTGTTCTTAGTTGTACTCGTGCATTTGCTTTGCATGTTTTGTGCTCGATGATTGATGCGAGTAGAATGAACGTGCTTCGAGAGCTTGGAAGAGTATGAAGGTGAAGTATTCTGAGCAACTACTCTTTGGTTAAAGGCAAGTGTGTCCTTGATCTTTTGTCCTAATAACTTTATTAATTACTTTGCATTGCTTTGCATTAATTTTGATCGGTTCCTATTAAGGATGACTAGCCTCTTTTGACCATTATCTTAAACCCGGTTTTAGTTAATATTGATGGTAGATATTGCTTAGTTTGCTCAACTGGGTTGGTAATAATCAACATGGTTATCATTTTATGCTCTATGTTCCAGTGTGGTATGTGATGTTTAATATACAAGACCATATGTTTAATCGGAACATGGAGAACCACCCAGGAAAATAGTACAAACCACAAGAACTAATGGGCAATGGTCTTGGCTGAGTAATTAGGAACTTTAGCTTGGAGTGATCTTACCTGATAAGGACAAGGGATCAACGGTACTGCGGGGTATGGACTCGCTCTAGCAGGGGGTTGGTGAGTTCTTTATTTCTATGGTGGGGTATCGACCTGCTAGGGGACTTTATACCTTGCTAACTGATCCGGACCTTGTGGGTCACTACTTGTTGGAGAACCTTTGTAAAGGCCATGTAGCGTCCCTATGCAACCACACCTCGGTAGTGTGGTATGGTGCCTGATCAGCATCACATGGTTGGGTTCAAAGTTCTTCGGAGCTTTTACACTGCTTGTGGTGAAAGTGTACAACCTCTGCAGAGTATAAAACTAATCGATTAGTCGTGCTCACGGTCAAGAGCGGCCTGGACCCTCACATGATTAATCGAACTTGAAGATGGACTCAAATTGTGATATGTGTTATGGTTATGCTTGCCATGTGCTCATGGTGTATATTTTATCTTTATGCTTAATTGCGGGTTGGTATAAACTTATACTTTTATTAGTAATCGGGTGCTAATAAAACTTGATCAACTAAAATGCTAAATGCTTATAGCCCAGTCCACTATAAAGCCTTTGCATTCATTCTTTCCCCACACTTGCTGAGTACGACAAGTGCTCACCCTTGCTATAAACAATGTTGCTCAGAAGGAGGAAGCTACTCTGAAGTCTTGTGAAGATGTTGCTAGTTCTAGGCATACGTAACCCTCAGTCGACTGCTTGTGGAGTTTGGTGTCTTCGTTTCCAGGATTAAGCGTAAACTCTGATAATCTCCCTTTTTCTTACGTGATATTGTTTCTGTTATTCACTTATGTCAACTATATGCATGAAAATTGATCCTGGCATGCATATAGGTTTGCACTTGGTTTTCTTTGGGAAAACAGATGTGACATAGTGGTATCAGAGCTGTATCGACTGTAGGACGTGAGCCTAGATAGTAATGGTCGTTTCTTAAGGTTTCCTTTGATCTAAAAATCATCGCTACCTTTGCCTTGAACTCTGTGATGAATATTCTCGCTGATTAAACCATATCTTTCATCAATCCTCCTTGATAGCTCATCGGTGACTGTCACATTTTCACTTGCACGTCATTGTTTTGCAAATGATTATGACCTCTACCCTTGCCTATTTATTCACTCTTCCCTTGGTATTGATCATCCTTGATATTATATCAGCATGTCCTGTAAAAAAATATATTTCCAATGTATCTATCTCCACCAAATATATGTATCCATCTACCTATTTCTCATTCCAGTTAAGTTGTTGTCAAATCTGTTTGCGCAGCTCCCCGACACACCAGCATTGTTTTAATTCTTTCTCAAGCTACATAACTCCGATAGACATGAAACCAATTGGGTTAGTTCCTAAATTTCATAAGTGAATTTCTATCAAAAATTCAGCCATATCCAGTATATACTCCAAGAGCTATGCTTGAAACATTGGAGCTATCAGAATCTGTAAACTCTGCTGACCTAGTTAACTTCATTATTTTATATCTCGGGCTATGGACCTCCGATTGGGGTAAATCCAATTGGAGTAGTTCAGGAATTTCATAAGATTCACTCTGTCCAAAATTCATCAATTTTGGTTGTATATACAGAGAGTTATGCCCGAAACTTTGGAGGTTCCCGAATCTGTCAACACTGCTGACATGGCCATCTTGTCTAATTCATATCTCGAGTTCTAAACCTCCGATTGAGGTGATTCCAGTTGGGATGAACTCATACTTTCGGCCTCCTTGATCTAGGAAAAATACATTGTTTATGGATGTCCTTGCTAGGAGCTACATCTGATCTATTAGGAGGATACCCTCTGACTTTATTAACAACGTGTAGTATCGTTCCCTTAACCATGTCTTGTTTGGTGAAATTCTGTGCTTGCATGATGATGCTTGGTTTTATGACCTTGATTGATTTGTTTCTTTGCAGTGAGTGTTGGTGTATTGTGGATCTTATATCTGCAATGACATCAGTTGCTTAGTTGGGTTTTTCTTTTGTACCTCCCACCTCCTTGCTCTTCCCATCCTTTCTCTCTACACTTCTGATTCTATCACAAATACTTAGTCAGATGGAGAACTGCAACATAAATCATGAATATAAAGATAATGAAGGAAACATCAACATTCCTCTTGCAAACTCATCATTGGAGCACAAGATGATGGAGTATATCACTGCACAAACTCAGGTTCTGCAAGCAATGGCCCAAACCATGGTTACGATTCATCAGTCCATTACAGAGCAAGCTTCACTCCCTAAAGACCACAATACTGTCACCAATGATAACCATCAAAACATGACTCCTCCACCATTTGATAAAGAGAAGCTATCAACTATGCAGACTCAAGTCTTACAAAGAAGGATGTAGCCTAGCACAACCTACTTTCGTAATGTGATGGCCAAAGACAGAATTCCCGTTGGGCCATTGAAGAGGCAAGTTGCTGAAGCATGGAATAACCAAGGAAAGAAGAAGAAGCATGAAGCACTGAAACTAACAATGGAGAAACAACATGAGGTTAACAAGGCTCCAGATAGGTGTCCGGGTGGTGAGCACGATGCTCTCTCATGTCCCCAGAAGGAAGCTGGTCTATTGACAGCAGAAGCTCGCCAACATAACCCTATAGATATCAATAAGCAGAAGATGTTGTCCACCCAAGACCCAACTCAAGAAGAAGGTTCTCAAGCTAAAGGTCATACTCAAACCCTAAACCTTGATGAATGGATTATCACTTGCAAGGAATACAAACCTAGTAGACGCAAGCGATCCAACAAACAAAATCGTAGAACAAGACGAGAGAAGAAGTTATCACATCAGGAGCAGATAATGGTACGGAACCTGGTTCCGACAAACCCCAGCCTAAGATTGTTCGACCTATGTATGTCACTCCCCTCAAGGAGAATCCTGATGCAAAAGTTGATCTACCAAGGACTATGATGGAGCAAAGCGAAGAGTGGAGGAATCACAGTGATAGAAGAATGGATAAGTTATAAGTGGGACCAGACTATATATTCCTATACAAGACCAATGAGCTATGGAGAATAGAAGATCATGTTTGGTATGCTTGTATAAGGAAAGTCGATATGAGGAAAGTTGATAAGCTTTGGATAATACCCCCATGAGTCTTTCTTTCTTGCTAACCTTTCTCGAATCTCGGGACGAGATTCCTTTTAAGGGGGGTAGAGTTGTCACACCCTGAAATTTTCAATTTCAGGATGTGAATAGAAAGAATAATTAAATAACAATTTTCTCATAATTTTGAAAAAAATTCCAACATTTATTTTCTTTACAGGGAATATAGTATAGGAAAAATCCTTTGTTTGATTTTCCGAATTAAAACAAAGTTGAGAGTGTTGCATTCATGCCGATGCATCTAGTGGTTCTTAAGTGCAAAAGGTTTCAAAAAGGCGTTTAGGAGCTGTCCAAATCCTTCCGAGAATTTTCTGGATTTTTCTGGAATTTATTCTCATTTTTCTTGAGCTATTTCTATTTATTAGAAGGCTCTAAAATCTTTTTCATGAGCTCCAAATACTTTATTTGGATTGTTCATGTCTTAATCTAGCTCTGGGAATTTTCTTGAAATTTTTAGGATTTTCATAATATTTTTCGTGGCTCTAAGGAATTATCTAGCTATTTCTAGATTATTTTGTTTTTCACGAAAATGATTTCTGAAAATAAAAAAGAATTTCCTTTCTCCTTTCCTTTTTCGGCCCAAAGCTGTTTTCGGCCCAATCTTCCGAAGTCCATTGCCGCCCCCTCAATTCTTTGTCCCAGTTTAGTTTCAGCAGGCCGCAGCCCGGTCCGCTCCGGCCCAACCGTTCCGACCCGCCAGCCCAGTCACGAGCCCGCCCGCGAAAGCCCATCTGAACCCAGATCCCCAACTCCCCAGTGTCCATGGCGGACACGGCTTGCGCCGGCCGCCGCCTTTCCCTTGGCGTCCGTGCCGTGCACGCCTGCCCAACCTCGCGCCCTATGGCCTATATAGTTGCGCCGGCCGAAGCTCCTGCGTGCCCTAGCTCGCCATACCCTGCGCCGCCGCCTAGCCACGCAGTTCGCCGGAGCCGAGAACCACCGCCGTCGACCGTCCTCTATCCGCCGGCCAGGGAGCCGACCGGAGGAAGCTGAGGCCGCCATGGAGTCTGCGACGCCGAGTCACATCACCTCCGCCAATTCCCGAAGCCGGCCGAGTGCCAGAGCGTCGCCGGCCATGGAAACCGCCGCCGCCGACCGCAGATACCGCCGGTGCCGCCCCTTCGAAATCCTACAACTCCCATCCATCCCCGCCGTCGGTGAGCACAAATCCGTGACCCCCTAGTCCTCCTCTCTCCATTCAGAGTCTCACCCGCGCTCCCAGGCCGCCGAGCCAATTATGTGATCGTTGGTGGACTATGTGATGAATATATATGCCTGTGATGGATATTATATACATGTGATGAATATTGTATATGCCTGCGATGATATATGTGATTTGTGTGAATTTTGAGTCTGCTGGAAAAAAGTAAAAAAAAGAAAAAAAGAAAAAATTCTTCGCCGAGAGCAAAAGCCACTGCTCTCAGCGAAGGGGGCGCCCAGCACTGTGGGGTGTACAGACCTTCGCCGAGAGTAGAAGGCACAGCTCTCGGCGAAGGTCCCCTCTTCAACAAGAGCCAATATTTGGCTCTCGGCGAAGCGCCCTTCTTCAACGAGAACCAAATATTTGGCTCTCGGCAAAGGAGTGGCCCCCACTCCTAACGGAGTGACGTGCCGTGACGGTAAGAGGGCCTTCGGCGAGAGCCAAGGACGCCTCTCGACGCATGTCCGCCGAGAGGATCCAGTAGCGCTCTCGGCGAAGCCCGCTTCACCGGCGGGGCTTCAACGTGTGGCCTTCGCCGAGAGCTTCCTCTCGGCGAAGCCTTCAACGAGTGGAAAAGGGCCTTCGCCAAGAGGATCCCCGCTCTCGGCGAAGAGCCCGAATCCAGTAGTGTACTACGGTACTACCCGGGAATCTGGGATCATCGCAGGGCCACGAAGTGTCAAACTGCTGAGTGTCTTGTTTGATTCGCCATCTGTCGGAAATATGCGCTACAGTAATACGGAGTATTACTCTCTTTTTCTTCAATGATGAATTTTAGGTGTGATTTCTTCAACTATACTTAAGGCTGAGTCCAACAGAACGGGCATTTGCATATTTGCTTCTCCAGCATGCACTGTTCATGCGGTGCATACGCTCCAACAGCGAGTGCAAACCCGAGAGGCAAAGTGCTTTCGAGGAGAGAGGCGATGCAAAATTGCAATCCCTCTCTCCTCGAAGGCATTCGAGCCCACGACGAGAGTAGCCAATCCTCCGACACTGTGGGATCTGCATGGCTCGGCGGAGTTTGGGAAGTAGAGGAGAAGGTCGAGAGGGAAGTGCGGATGTGCTCACCGAGGTTGGGAGTTGGCGGCTTTGGCCGGAAATTGGAGGTAGGAGGACAGCAATGGTCATCCGGCCGGCGTGCTCCTCCGGCGGCAGAGCAGGGACGGCGAATGGCAGCGGGTGCGCGCCCGAGCGTCACGAAGCTCGTGGCGCTCTCCTCTTGCTCTGACAGGCGGTGATCGCTACGAATCGAGCGGCCGGCGGCGCCCGCGGGAGGCGCGGGGGAGGCGGAGGAGCGGGAGACGGCGGAGGAGCAGAGGCAAAGCTTCGGTGGCATTGCGGCAGCAGCGGCGGCGGCACGGCACCCTCCTCCCTCACGGTCCAGCGCTCGGCGGAGGGAGGTGGGCGCTCGATAGCTCGACGAGGAGGAAGGATCTTCCGCCGTTGACCTCTCCGGCGGTTAGGCTCCGCGGTGATCCAGAGGCGCGGCTGCGCGGGGGACGCGGAGGCAGAGGAGTCGGGGAGGGGGAGGTGGAGGGGATGGATGCCAATGTGATTTCCTTCTATCTGTTGGAGACGGTGTCCTACGAAGGAGATTGCAAACACTGTTCACGTTAGGCAAAAGCTCATTTGCCTTCCATTTTTGCACTACCTTGTTGGAGTTAGCCTAATATACTATAGTCACGGAAACCAAACACCCATTACTCTTAGTGACACTTGGACCATACCAACACCAGGAACGACATAAATAGAGGGGTTTCCCGGTTGTTGGGCAAAACATATTACCATAATTTCAGGATGTATAAGTTGCTCGAAAAACAAATGTTAGGTGTTATGAGAATTTTTATATACTTTTTAAAATTATTTTGCAAAAATATACGATGGTTTGAAAATTTTGCACTTTTGACATCCATTCGTCATGGCCCACGGCGGTTTCAGCACTTACCGCCGTGGGCCACGACAGTTCAGATACCGCCGTGGGCCATGGCGGTTCAAATATTGTTGTGGGGTACGCAGTGCCACCAACGGCGGCATGGAGTAGCCCAGCTGTTGGGGACAGCCATAAGGGTCCCCTGATTACTGGGGAAAACCCATTTTGTCGCAAATAATAAAAATACAAATGAACTCACAAATTGTAAATTACGCCCCACGCAATCACGGCCTGGTGACAGGAGCCCACGGCCCTGGCAACCTCAGCGGCCCATCAAGCGGTCGGCCCCGGCACCCCTCGGGTGAAACTCCGCTTCGCTCGAGGGGCCCAGCGCCGTACCACCGAAACTCCGCCTCGCTCGAGGGCCGGACGCCGCCTCGGGCGAAACTCCGCCTCGCTCGAGGGCTGGACGCCCCCTAGGGCGAGACTCCACCTCACTCGAGGCTCTCGCGGGTCCGCCGCTCCCGCACCCACTCCCTCGACCAGAGCATTAAATGCTCTGACACGATGCGGGCGCCCGGTCAAAGGCGAATCCCCGCCTAACGTGTGTTGTGCCCTGAGATCCATCTTAATCATCAAAGCAAACACAGGAATGATGATCACGATCACCTCCTGCATGCGGGTCCTCATGATTAGCATGCCTACCACCACCATGATCATCACGACCACCTCCAAAAATGGTCACGAAAACCACGCCCGAAACCAGAATTTTCATCACTAGATTCCTCATAGTCATGTGGAGGTCTTCTTCCCGCAGCAGGAAAATGTTCATTGGATATCCTTCAATTGCCTCCACAAGCGAGTTCGCCATGTTGCGTAATTCAGCTTAAGACAGGAGGCTCCTCATCTCCATGGTTTTCACCACGAACACTCAAATTAGATCCTGCCATGTTAAGATTTCGCAAGAGAAAGTGGAATGGTAAAAAAATTTGGAATCACACTACCTCACCTCTTGCTTACCCAAATTCTTACCCATTCTCAAGGACCGTGATTGTGCTGAAAGTGAAGTAACCAAGTCTGTGATTAAGCGGTCGAAAGGACTACGAATCAAGAGCCACGGTTACAAATTTTTGTAGAGCTATAGGTAGCTGAAAAAGGGAGGCTACGGTACTAAAACAAAGTGAGACAAACCGTTCAAACAAGATAGAAATTTTGTTGTCCGATGCACCACAAACTGGAATTTTCATATATAAAACTTGGAGTAACACAATCCCTTACACAACCCCTTTCACTTCTCTTCTATTTTCTTTTCTTCTTCTTTTTTCTCTTTCTTTTGCACTTTTCTTTTCTATTTTTCACTAAAAACAAACACACAACAATCTATGAGGGTGCAGATAAAATTAAACAAGAGTACTGTGGAAGAATAAAGGCGGTGACTAGCAACATGATGAATGGAATGAATACAAAGAACCGATACCAACAAAATGACTATAGACTTTTTTGTATGGATTTTCAGTGGACTATAGGATATGAACAAAATGATATATCATATAAGGGCAGGAGGGTGTGGGTAAAAACAAAACCTACCATGACAACGATAGCTCTGATTACCACATGATAGGGACCGTTGCTAAGAAAGGTCCTTGGGATGGCTCGTTCTTCACATCAGTAGGTTTCGAAACAAGATAAGTTGCTGCAAGCAGCGGGTATTGACCCCGCTGGCCACCGGGTCCCTCGAACAAAGCCTACTTGTCTTCTCCACACCTGGAGGCCTTACCAGCGACGACCTTTCGCGCTTGTTCTTCACCTGCACCAACACCAGCCAAGCCGCAACCCGCGCCTGCAATACTTAGCCAAGAATCAGTCCACACAACATTGTCAATCACTCATCACACAAGGAAGCGACCATCCACCGGTCCTCGAACTACACATGGTCCTCAATCTCCCCCTTGATGAGTGCATTGACAACACCGACATAAAGTAACACGAGAGAAGAGGAAAAGAAAAGAAATGAATAAAAACAAACTCCAACAAGCGATCGAAAGCCAAACAAAGGCAAAGGGCAAGATCACTTGAAGAAGACAAGTCTCGGACCCCTTAGGCAAGAGCAACGGCTCGACACATCCGAGACAAAACTATGCTCAAGCAAAGAGCGCAAACCACCAAACCTCGAAAAACCACAAAGAGCTCCCCCTGCACACATGCAAGCTCCCCATGAACCAATGCAACTCCCCCTAGACGATTGCATGCAAAACACCACTTGAAATCAGGGCAGCTGCAACAACTCAGCCCTGACCGGTCAGACCGGTCAACACCACCGGTCAGACCGGTGTGCAACATGTGAGCAGAACCAGCACTCTGACCGGTCAGACCAGTGACCTCGACCGGTCAGACCGATGCACACCAGAGCCTAGAAATGGCTCGAAACCACCTGAAAACCTTCTAAATGCATCCAACAAGCCATTTCAAGCTCAAACTTCTCCCCCTTGTTGGCAATGCATGAATCAAGCCAAAAATGCAAAACTTTCAACCTAGAGCTTCTCAAATAGACAAAATTCAACATAGGATGCTACACATGTCCAAATGAGCAAGTTAGATACTCTATAGCTTCGTATTGACATCAACTACAAGATCACCAAGTTTCACAACCATTGGACGAAGCTAAGATGGATTTGGACAATTTGCGAAAATTTACCTCTCATGAGCAAAGTCCTAAACATGATCAAAACATGTCAAAATGGCAAAGCCACACAAACTTCATGATAGGACAACCATTCTAATCATAAGACCATCACAAACACCCACACGCACCTCATGTCATGTCAAAGCCAGCGAGCCATGTGTCTACTTCTATATATGAGACTTCTCATTGGTAGACATCATGCAACGGTTTAGCACCCAAAGCAAATTAAATTTAGCACATATGACATGGGAGCCCATTTTCCAAGCATTTTACATTTCATTTTCAGATTCAAACTTGGTACATGAAATGTCTTTGCGACAAAAAGGAACTTATGCCCCTCCACAAGATAAAGCAAGAGGGCTAAACATTCATGATGGCAAATGAGCTTTTGGCCCCATATGATCAATAAACTAGTTATCCAACCACAAATTAAGCATAACCAAGCCACTAAAACATGTCAAGATCATATAAAGGCATTTACACACGAGAGAGCATACATGTGAGAATTTTCAAAAATATAGCCATCAACCATGGATTATAAATCAAGATCATCAAGAGCTAAGCCAAACTAACCATAGCATACCAAACAAGCTCACAAAGACATAAATAGCATTCCATAGTGAACAATGTATATAGAAGAAGCTTTTCCTATCAATGCATATGATACAAAATGCATGCAATCTAAGATACAAGGATGCCTATACATCATATACATATGCCATGCCAAATGCAAGAAATGCACAAAGGAAACTATACATATGCTACAAAGGAGCTCCCACACACCCGACTAAAGAAATCAAACACACACCAAGCTCCCCCCGCAAACGAGTGAAAGTTGCTTGATCTAGGGGTTTGGTGAAAATATCGGCTAGTTGGTCATGTGTGGGTACATGAATCAAAGCTATATTTCCTTTCTCTACGTTGTCTCTTAGAAAATGACACCTCACTTCTATGTTCTTGGTTTTGGAATGGAGCACTGGGTTCTTTGCAACGCTTATGGCACTGTGCTATCACATGGAAGTGGGACATGGGTATAGTCCTCACCAAAGTCACTCATGGTGTATGTGATCCAAAGGAGCTGAGAGCAACAACTAGCAGCGGCAACGTACTCTGCCTCGGTAGTGGGTTGAGCAACACTCGACTATTTGCGGGAAGACCAAGACACCAAAGAAGATCCCAAAAACTGGCAAGTCCCAGAAGTGGACTTCCTATCCAACCGACACCCGGCAAAATCTGCATCCGAAAAACCATGAAGAGACAAAGAAGAGGACGCGGAGTACCAAAGGCCGAAGTCGGGAGTGTGACGCAAGTACCTGAAAATTCGCTTCACCGCTTGTCGATGTGAAGTCCTCGAAGACGCTTGAAAACGAGCGCAAAGACATACCGAGAACTGGATGCCCGGCCTCGTCGTCGTCATGTAGAGGAGTGACCCGATCATGCTCCGGTACTCCTTCTGGTCCACGTGTTCGCCTTCCTCGTCCGCATCAAGAGCTGTAGTCGTACTCATCGGCGTCGTCATAGCTTTGGAGTCCTCCATCTTGAACTTCCGCATAATGTCCTTGGTGTACTTCGCTTGGTGCACAAATGTTCCTTCCTTTGATTGCTTGATTTGTAGCCCGAGGAAGAACTGCAACTCGCCCATCATGCTCATATCAAATTCCCTGCTCATATCCTCTACAAACCTTGCAACAAAAGAGTTAGATGAGCCACCAAAGACAATATCATCCATGTACACCTGCACAATCAGGATATCTCTGCCCTGCCTAAGTAGAAACAAGGTCTGATCGACCTTCCCCATCTCAAAACCTCTCTCAAACAAGAACCCCCTCAACCTGCCATACCAAGCTCTAGGCTCCTGCTTCAACCCATACAATGCCTTCCTCAACTTGTACACCTGGTGGGGGTACTTTTCACTCTCAAACCCCGGTGGTTGCCTCACATACACTTCTTCCTCCAACACACCATTCAGGAAAACACTCTTCACATCCATTTGGTGCAACTTGAACCCTTTAGCCACGGAAAAGGCTAGAAAGATCCTTATTGCCTCCAAACGGGCTACGGGAGCAAAGGTCTCCTCGTAGTCAATCCCCTCCTTCTGACTGAACCCCTAAGCAATAGACCTCGACTTGTTTCTCACTACTTCACCTTTCTCTCCCTCTTTGTTCTTCCACACCAACTTTGTACCAATCGGCTTACACCCTGGGGGAGGGTCAACCAATTCCCAAACCTGATTCCTCTTAAAGATCTCCAACTCCTCATGCATCGAATTAACCCAATTATGATCAGATAGTGCGTGTCCAATATCTTTGGGCTCAAAAGTAGCAACAAATGCAGCATGAGCAAAATGAGAATTGTTTCGAACCCTCGACCGTGTAGTACGTTCATTCATGTTGCCGATGACACTTGAAGCTTGGTGATCCACTTGTACTCACCGTGGAGGTTCTCGCCTTAATGCTACCTCCCCCCTCAATTGTAGCTTCTCCTCGATTTTGATTTGTCATCGTAGGTGTAGGAGAGGGGCCGTCAACCACTTAATCTCACCTTCTGAAAGCACACACCCACGCCCATTGTCCCCAAAAGTGATGTACCTCTTCGTCACCACTGGGACGAGACTTGAGAACCACCCCTTGTCTCCGGTCATATGCCTCGAGCAACCGGAGTTAATCAACCAAATGTTCTTCAAGTCTCCCACCTGAAATTCAAAAATGAGCACGTGAGTGAACAAACGACTCAGCACTAGTGTTAGTACCAAAAGAGTAAAACCAGTGCCGAGCCATTTGCTCGAATGTGGGGTTAGCACAAACCAAACCATCTTTCCTACCAAAGCTACCTCCACGAACACCACCACGGTAACCACCACGAGGGAACCAACCCTCTCTACCTGGAGGAGGACCAAAACCACGAAAGAAATCCCGTGGACCATCCCTCCTCTCCATCTCAAAGCTGTGGATCCTCCCATCCCCGTATTGAGCACGAGGGGGAGAACGCCTAGCAAACTGACCTCCTGCAAACTCTCCAGCCCAACCACCAGAACCACGACCTCCAGAACCAAACCTCGCGCCTGTACGAGCACGAAACCCAAGCTGCCGCTCGTCCGGGCTCGCACCGGTCCGACCGGTGCCCCTCACCGGTCCGACCGTGTAGCCCGGCCGCAAAGACCTCCAACGGCCTTTCGCTCTCCCCAAGCCGAATCGTCCTCACACTCGCCTTAGCCCTGGGCATCTGCACACGAGGCTCAAGTACACCCTCGGAAGGGTGGTACTTGTCCTTGTTAGCCCACTCCTTCGCCATTCTCTCCTCTCGCTTCCTCTTGAAGCAAAACTCATCCTTAGGGCCATCTCTCCCACAATAGCCACAATGGAACCTCACAAGCTTAGGTTTCGGCTTGGGTTTGGGCTGCTCACTTGGTTTCTCTCCACTCGGCTTCTCTACCGGTTTCTCCTCACTAGCCTTCTCACTTTCCTTCCCAAAGAACACTCCCCCGGAAGTGCTCACAAACTTGATAGGCTTTTGGAAATCATTTGTTTGTGGGGAAAACACAGGTGGAGCTGGGGTTGTGTGTAGTCGGTTCCTAAGATGGTTAGGTTTAGGAGGGAAATCATTTTTGTGGTGGGTTTCTGGTGGCTCTGGAATGTTTTCTCCACTTCCCTCACCAACCTTGTTTGCCGCAAGTCCCTCACCATCCTGCCTCTTGAATGTCTTGATCATTATCCTCAACTGAGGCTCATGACCAGACAACCAACCCATGAACTTTCTCAACTCATCATTCTCATCCTGCAAACGATCAACATAATGTGCAAGTGCCAAATTCTTCAAAGCATGCAATTCACATGTAGAGCAAGATGTAGGAATTGGTTCTTTTAACTTTGCCTCAAGAGAAACAGTGTAAGCATGCATCTCATCAATTTTAGCATGCAAGACAGGGCAAGAAGTGCAAGCACCTAGCAAAGCAGATCTAGACTTAAGCTCAGAAACTTCAACCCTAAGCACATCTAGGTCCTCACACTTGGAGGCATGCTTTTCCTTAAACAAGGCAAGATTAGCAAGGAAAATAGTGCAATCAGCACATTCAACATCATCAGAAACAACAGGTGAAGCTTTCAGAGAATCAATTTCCAGCTTAGCATCCAAATTCTATGTTTCTAGCTCAGCCAATATAGTCCTAGCATCCTCGAGTGAAGCCCTAAGCTCTTTCCTCATTTTCTTAGCCTCTCTAAGCATGTCGTCAAGATTATCAAGCAACAAGACAAGCCGTTCATTCTCCTGACGCAAAGAAGGGGAGTTCATCACACACCTCGTCGTCGGAATCAGAGTCTGAGTCGCTCTGTGTGCTCTTCTTGCTACCGGAGCTCAGTGTCATGATGCAGAAGCCGTCTCTAGCGAAGCAGCTCAGCCCGCTCAGGTTCTTGGACGACTTCCTGCTCTTGCAACGATCACCTTCATCTTCACTGCTGCTTGAGCTCGAGGTGGAGTACGCGGAACTGGAGTCGACGTCGCTCGCTCCAACCATCGATCGGGCCTTGCCTCGGCTCTCCTTCTTCCTCGATCGTCGCTCGTCCTTGTGCATGTTCCTGTGCTTGCTCTTGTGGTCACGCCTCGACCGGTACTTGCCATCCGTTCTTGACTTGTGCTTGTAGCCATCCTTGTTCTCGACCTTCTCCGGGCAGTCGGCAACGAAGTGTCCCGGTTTGCCGCACTGGAAGCATGTCCTCGTGTTCCTCCTCATGTTCACCCGGTTCTCGTGCAGCCTCTCGAACCTCCTCGTCAGCAACGCCAACTCGTCCTCTCCAAGCACATCGAACTCCTCATCTGGCATAGACATCAAAGAGGACAAAGAGAACATCCTAGTGGATGGGTTGTATTAGCTTTTCCTTTCGAACCACTGACGAGGGCAAGACTATGAGAGTCAGTCGGGCCCTCAAGCTTGGCTGTCATGCCCCTATCCACCTCAGCCGACTTGAGCTTCGAGAACAGCTCGTTCACCGTCAGAGTGTCATACTTCTCCAACTCCACAATGGCCTCGAACTTTCCACCCCAAATCGTATGATCCAAAGAGTGTAAGAGCTTGACAGCTCTATCATGATCGTCATATGAGAGCACGTCCACATTGGCCCTCATGTTGTTCACAATCACCATGAACCTCTGAAACAAGGCATCGATGGACTCACCGGGGAGATGAGTAAAGTTCTCGTACTCTCTCCGGTAGGTCGCATACATCCGAGCCTGAACCTGGGCATTCCCAACATGAGCTTCCTTCAACACCGACCAAATTCTACAAGCCAAGTGCTCGGTGTGCACTCGATCGAACTTAGGCTGACTCAAAGCACGAAACAAGTAGTCGACCGCCTTATTGTTGGCGTCAAACATGTCCCTCGATCCTGGAGCAAGGAAGTTCATCGGCTGGACATAGCCTGTGTCCACCGTGACATCCCAAAGAATCTGACCCTTTCCGCGGAGGAACGCTGCCATCCGCTTACTCCACATCTGGTAGTTTTTGCCATCGAAGTGTGGAGGACCCGAACCCCGTTCCTGGTACGCCATCCTTGGATCTTAGACTGGTTAGAGTCAATAAAGACCCGAACCGGCTCTGATACCACTTGAAGGACCGATACGGCGAACCAGAGAGGGGGGAGTGAATGGGAGCCGATAAAAATTCTTCTCGAAGGAGATGGAGACTCCATCAAGACGAACACGGCTTCCAACACACGTCTCCGACTCACTACCCAAGTTGGTCAAGCCCACATAGCCACTGGACCTGGGAACCAACAAACAACCTTCCGAACCAAAACACACCAAAACGCACAGAGGAAACTTGCAAGGCTTGCTGCCTGTGCTGCACCGGTCAGACCGATGGCCTGCGCCGGTCAGACCGGTGACATCGGTCAGACCGGTGGATAGAGCCGGTCAGGCCGGTGGCTACAGCAGCCGCACAACAAGCGTTCCAGAAAGCCTCAGTGACTTCTCTAGGCCCTGGAACAAAAACACCCCAAAACACAACCTGCACGGAAGGAAAACCCTACACAAAACCTAACAAACCAACTCCAAGCAGACCAAGAACTAACCAGCGGCACCAAAACCCAAAGACACACGAGTCAAGCAGTTCATCCAAGGCAAATCCCACAAGTGGCTCGCACCGGTCAGACCGGTCAAGAGCACCGGTCAGACCGGTGTAACCTGGGCAGCTCGGGATGAACAGCACCCGCGCGTCAACTCCTCCAAATCCAAACTTCGATCTCCCGAATCGCTCCACGGATTTGAACAAGACTTTGGGGATAGTAGGAACACCACATGAGGAGTCCATAGCCACAATTTTGTCCACCAAAACTTGCCAAATCAAGAGGAATCAAAGAAATCCCACCAAGAACTCCTCTAACCCTAGAACACCGAAAATCCCAAAATCGAGCCCCTTAACTCTCGGATTTGGGAGGGGGATCAAAGGCAAAAGAACCATGAAGGGTTCACACAAATTTCCCCCATCAAATCCCCAAGAGCAAGGTCCCGAAAACACTCCAAGAAAACCACCAAGAGAGGGCTCCGAAAATCACCACCAAGAACAACCGGGAGGAACACAACAAAGCCTTGAGGAACCACACCGAATCATCTATACATACCAAGGAGGTTCATACAAGATCTAGCTTGCCGCCCGATCATCCAACCCTCTCACAAAATCTCACCATGAAGCTCTCAAGCTAGTCCTATGGAAATCCTAAGAAAATAGGATGGAAAATAGGAAAGCAAATGAACTAGGGTTCCAAGAGATGGCTGCCATCCTCTCACCTCTTGGGTTATATAGGAGGCAACCGAAAGTCTAAAATACCCTTACTTAATAACTAGGGATACAAGCCCCTCAAGGGCGGTTTTGGAAGTCTTCAAATTTTCTCCATCGAACGGATGCCCGGCGATCACACCCTGCTTAGTCTCGACGCAAGCCATGTGATCCCGACGCGTGTCCTCCGCTTCGAAGATTTCGGACTGCGTTGTCGCACACCGGTCAGACTAGTGCTCCTCACCGGTCAGACCGGTCTGGAGTTGCTGCATCTCCGTCTTCGGTTCTTCGGTCTTGGCTTTGTGGATCAACCAAGGAACCCAGTGGTTTTCTGGTGAACCACTAGAAACCCCACGAACTCGGTGTAGCCTCCGCCAGTCACCACTCATGACTCGGCTCCCACGTAGTCCCGGCTCGACCTTGGTTTTGAGGCTCTACCAAGAAACCGTCCATGACTTCATCTTGCTATTCATGCTACCATGTGGCCCGCACTTGACCCCGCTGGCCACCGGGTCCCTCGAACGAAGCCTACTTGTCTTCTCCACACCTGGAGGCCTTACCGGCGACGACCTTTCGCGCTTGTTCTTCACCTGCACCTGCACCAACACCAGCCAAGCCGCAACCTGCACCTGCAATACTTAGCCAAGAATTAGTCCACACAACGTTGTCAATCACTCATCACACAAGGAAGCGACCATCCACCGGTCCTCGAACCAAACATGGTCCTCAGCCTCGCATGACTATTGGCCTCCTGTGCAGCCACTTTGTTGCATTGGAAAGTTGACTTCAAGCTCATTCCATCAGGTACCCATGGAGCTCCAGAGACATCAAGACCAAAAGAGTTATTGTAGATTCATTATGCAGGTCCAAACTGTTCCGAAGTGAACTATGTTGGGTCCTTATTCTGAACTGGGGATCATTGGTTTCCAAGCTGGTCCGAAGTGGTGGTCTGAAGTGAACTATCCTAGATCCTTGTTCCGGGCTGGTGATTCTTGGTTCGAACTGATCTGCTTGTTTCTTGTTTCTTGAGTCCTCTCCGTGTATAGCTGCTATATACCTTTCACATATGTACCTAAGTACAACCAACATAGAACATTTAGGTAGTATAACATTCTCAGATATGTTAAAATTAATTTCAGCTCGGAGAGAATTCACCTCTTATTGAAATTTGTTAGCACGTTTCATGCAATAGGCCCTTGAAACACATTAGCTTGTGTGCCAGATCCATGATCTTGTGTAACTCGTGGGATGTCCACATCACCTATAGCCCATGCACGCAGACGACCTAGCCACTTTGGGTTGCTCGCTGCCTGAAATGTATGTCGGTCATAACATACACACACTCTCTCATACGCACTCCTCTCCCTCTGATCTCTTGCTTCAGGTAGGTAGAAGGGCAGCAGCTCGGCAGACCACCGACACCAGAGAGGTCGCCGGGGCAGCAGGGTCCCTCTACCTTCCCCTTCACCGCCTGCTAAAGCTACTAGCTAAGCGTGCGGAGTCCATCGAGCCAATACGAAGATGAGGAGTGTTGGTGAAGTTTCGCGAGAGCGGCACCTCATGGTGCTGCACAAGGCGGAGACGGTGCAAGTGAGCGGCGGAGAGGCCGAGTGTCTGCATGTTTTGTCATTTTCATGTTCTTGTCTTTTGTGTTTTTCTGAAAACATTACTAAGTTGAAATTTATATATATATTTTTTTTCTTCTTTCACATGAGTTATATGAATAACTTGTTTGATTGAAAAAAGTTGTATGTATAAGTTTTGCCTCTTTGGCTCTATCCCATAAATTATGTACATAACTTCTTCTATTTGAAAAGTTATATACATAAATTTGCTTCTCTCGAGCATAAATTATGTATGTATATTTTTTATTTGAAAAGTTATATCATAAGTTTGGCTTCTTTCGCATAACTTATATACATAATTGCTTCTCTCCCATAAATTGTGTATATAAATTCTTATTTGAAAAGTTATGTACATAAGTTTTTCTTATTTCACATAAGTTATATACATGATTTTTATTTTGAAAAAAGTGTATGTATAAGTTTGTTTTCCGAGTACTTTTTCACAGTAAAAAATGTATAGTTAACTTCTTGATTCTTTCAAGATGCACTAGATGGTGGTCAGGTGTGAACTGATTGAAAATCGGTTGAAGAGATAAATAGATGGTCTGGTGGATAATGATATGGCATATAGTGAATATTAACATAGCGTATATTGGGTTATGATGTGGAATGCTTGTATGTTGAGGGAAATAGTTAGTGGGTTCCATCTATATAGTTGTACTAGGTGATACCCCGCGGGTTGCTGCGGGAATTTTTGAACAAAGTTGTAAGTTGAAAATTTGAAAGAATAAACTAAGATGATTGTTATGCAACATTCTTTTACAAAGGACACTATATATGAAAATATGTTCATTTAGTTGAGAGAAAACAGTTGTTAAATGGTTGATATTTCGCGTATTTCTATTGTTGGAATTTTTGAGCATTGTACTTGCAAAAGATGTATGGATGTTATAGTCACGGAAAATCAGTGGAAGACATAAATTGATAATTTAGTAGATGATGATGTGGCATGTGAGGTGGGTGCCTTGTATGTTGAGAAAAATATAATTAATGCCTCTTAGTGGGTTTCATTTATATGATTATACTAGGCGATACCCCACGCATTGCTGCGGAAAATTATATAAAATTTGAGGATGCAATTTGAAAGTAGAAACACTAAAATGATTTCATCACAACATTTTTTTCAAACAACAATGTAGATGAAAACATTCATTTCATTGGTAGAGAACTACTTAAAAATTTGTAGCATAGTACTCACAAAGACTAACACAATGCACGCATGATTACTATTACCCGCAGAAAATCGGTAGAAGACATAAATTCATGATTCTAATAGGTGATGTGGACAACTTGCATATTAAGAGAAATTTATCCATGATGTTTAATAGGTTTCATCTATATAGTTGTTATAGAAGATTATATATAGATATGATCTGCAATCCGAAATGGATTACCGTTAGGCCTCATTCGTTTCCACGGGATCAATTCCGATCGGAATGGATAAATACAACAGGAAAATCATGATAGTTACTATAAGAGATCTGGATTTATTCCGGGTCGAAAATTAATTCGCTCATGATAGGTACACCAAAAGGCTCGGAATGAATCCACAGGTCAAGAGGTGTGGAACCAATCCGGCTCTACGGTCTCTTGTTCTACCTATCATGATTGGTAAATTAATTTTTGATCCGGAATAAATCCGAGTCCATATCACAATTTTCTTCATAGATTTATTATTCCGGCCGGATTGAATCGCACGGAAGCGAACAAGCCCTTAGTAAGCACTTGATCTTTGCATGTGTAATGGGAAGCAATATCCCTGTGCGCAGGTGGTCAAGCTAACTAGGCGAAAACGTCAACTATTCCATACCTCAATGTTTTTTTTTGCTATTCTCACACTTTCTGCAACTTTGATTTATAAAATAGACATACTAATAATTTTGAATCGACTACAGATTTTAATAGACATATACGGTTATTAGGTTTGAATAGATTTTAATTTCCACAAGAAAAAAAAGAAGCTTAATTCACCACCCCTCTAGCTAGACATCCTGACTCTTTGAGGCTGAACGGTGAACGCACAAATTTGGTCGAAAAAACACATGAGTTGTATTGTTCGAGTGCTTGGATTTTTTTTTCTAAAACCAGTACAAATTACCATTTACTGATTTTTTTCTAATGAGGAAAGCTAAAATAATTAGTAATTGGAGACCAGAAAATACCTAGAAAATATATAGTAAGGCGGGAGTGGTTGGAAACGTTCCATCCGACCAGTACGTCAGACCTTAGCTGGAATCGTTGCAAACCTCTCATGTGGTATGTTCCAGACAAGGATATCGATAGGTTTAGACATTCAGTAAAGCTTTGATGTGTAGATAAAAGTTTGTCATTTATATATTTGTGTTGTGAAATGTAATTCAACAAAATACCAACTTTATGCCATGGAAAATGATTAGAGAAGGCATTTTGAGGCCATTAATAAGTGTGCAATCCGCAATTTCTAGTTTTAATCCTTTCTCATATAACATAAACTTGTTTCCTTGTAAGTCTATACTAGAGCGAAGATAATAGAAAAACTTTTCTCATCTAACTCATGTCCGCCTTATCCCTCACGCTGGACTTATCCGTCACGTCGGAAGAGAAAAATGGAACACTATAAAAATCGCAATTTAACAAACATTTCTACGAAAATCGAATTTTTTTTTGTCACCCACCCATGTCTGCCCACCCTCCCTACCCGTCGAGCCCACCACCCGCCATTGACCACGACATTAAAAAATGACACGGGAACCCCTCCCCCGCGCGGCCCGCTGGGCCCCATCGGCGTGGCGCGAGCCGGCGGCGGCCATGGTGCTCGCCCGGCCGGCTTGCCAACACCGGATTCACCTATTGTGGGGGAGGCTGGCATCCGGCTCTGGCCGTTGGGTGCCCCCATGAGGCCGTCGTATGCGCCCGAGCGCAGCCGGTGACCTCCGGTGCGATCCTCTCCCATTTTTATCTTCTCTGATGCGGCGGTGCAGGTGGAGAAGCAGAGACAGGCAGCAGCCGCTGCTAGCTACTGCTTGCCTGCGCGCGAGGGGAAACAAAACGGAGAGGTGCGGCGGTGTGCTGCTGCTTGCTTGGTAGCTTCCTGGCTGAGAAAGGAAAAAAGGGCAGCTGCTGGTTCTTGCGGTTGGAAAATCAGAGAAGGGTGCTCTGATTTGCTGGCCGAGGGAGGTCAAGAGGAGAGATTACATGGGTGGGCGTGCTTGGATTTGGTGCTGGTTGTGAAGGCTCGATGTCAGGGAGAAGTAGCAGAAGGATTTGAGATTTGTGGCTGTGGTGTGCAGGAAAAAGAGAGCTCCTGGTTTATTTCGGCTGAGAAGAAGAGCCGAGAGGAAGGGAGGTGACCCCATCTGTGCTGTTCTGCTACTAGCTTCCTGCCATTCGAGAAGAGGAGCAGCTGCCAGCTATGGGTTGCTTGCTCGATGTAGGAAATCAGAGAGAGAGAGGTGATGCTGTTTGGCTGATTTGCTTTAGGGAGAGAAGAAAGGGTAGCTGCTAGCTATGAGAAAGGGTAGCTGCTAGCTATGAGGTCACAGAGGTGGGGATGTCACCACGACCAAGGTGGACGACGATGAGGCTTGAGAGGTGAGGACGACAGGAGGCGAGGTCGGGTCGGGCATATGACAGCAAAGCCGTGGAAGACGATGGGGTGTGTATGACGAGGAGACAAACAATATTCTTCTGTTGCAACACACAGGCATGCGCTTTCGTGGATCAACATCATGTGATCAAAAATTTGCAAGGTTGTTTAATATGTTATTAACATGTGCGTGTCGCACGTCCACCTTACCGGTATGTTTTAGTTTTCCAAGTAAGATCAGTGTTGTTGGCTGTTTTATGTACAACAAAAAGAGACCCTTGTATACTCATTGAACTCTTCCACAGTTGGTGTTTTGTACGGCCGGACCGTTGCTTTAGTTCAGCAGTGGAAGCCAATCCATGCGAAGATCTAAAAGGAACTCCATCCACGCTACAAGAAAAATGTTTATCTTCAAATATGGAATTACTAAGTAGGACTAAGCATAGTAACTGCATTAGTGACAGAAATAAGAGGCTATATAAACCGCACAAGATGGATGGCGGCCTTTCCTTTAATGTGAGGTAGTATACATCGTAGAAGCAATGAGCTGATTCATGTTAAGATAACTACATGGTACAAGTAAATTGATGCTTAAAATGATGAATGTCAGGCACCAGGGAAGCATTTATGAATGTCCACCTCTGGTTAAAAGACACGGTGCTCTCAAAGTCTCAATTAGGACCTAAGAACAATCTTCCACGGTTACTGTGATGTCACCACCTCTCTGGTCTTAGCATATCAGCACCCCCCTCTTCCAAGGGATACGGATATGGTGTAGTCCCATTGGCACTGCTGCTCATCACAGAATTGTCCTAGGCATTCTCAGATGCACCATTTGCATCCTGAAGCCTTTGGTCCTGATGATGCCTAGCAACTTGACGCATTATAAATAATAGCATCCTTCGAGTGTTTTGTATCCCATTGACACCATCAACATCACCATCACTTTCTGCATCCTCCAAGTCCACTGCATCCTCCAAGTCAAGCACGTAATCACCAAGAACAACGGCCCTGCCCATTGTTGCAGTGATTGTACTGAGTGCATCTTGCTGCTCCCTTGCAATCTCAAGTAATCTCCACCTCTCTTCAAGGAGAGGATCCAATTCCCTTGGCTTTGCAAGAGGTGTTCTAACTTGACATGCTTGTGGAGTTCCTTGTAGGTCCCCACAAACGAGCAACCATCCTGAATACATGTTCTCCTTTTTCCATTGAGATAGCTTCGAGCTGGTTCTACCACTGTCCAACCTTTCACCTTGCCGCGACACAATGGACACGAAAGGTCAATCGACTCGGTTTTTTCACCTGGAGCCAATGGTACTGAATCCAGATTACTGCCAACACTATTTGCAGGAACTTCCTCGAGCAATGCACCCTTGGTGTAAGCCTTCTTAAACTGATCAAGGCAATTTGAGTGGCGGTAACTAGTTCCACACATGTAAGGCCGGCAGCCATTATCATGAGAAGAACAGAGGAGGAGAACAGCATTATGGGGGCCTTCCATGCACACAGAACATTTGGCATCTTCCCAATCCATCTCCCTTGCAGCTGGCACTGTTTTCTTTATTTGGGATTCTTTCATCGCCTTCCAATGATATGAAGGAACGGGCTGAATGGGATATGGTGTAGGCCTGAGCTGACGTGGCACATGCCTCCTAGCTCTCGCACTTCTTGCCATTTCCTCGGAAATCTATCAAGAAAGGCATGGGTTGATGAATATATGAAATCCTGTGGTGAAATAGGCTACATATGCCTTAACATTCATCATGTAAGATTTCTCAAGCAACAGAAAGGAAAAGAAAATCTTCGAATAAATTCTTAGGACACGAACTAAACAAAATGACTGCCCAGAAAGGGCAATAACGTGTTTTGTATTGAAAAGAAACAAGGGCAATGATATGAAACGATAATTAGAATTATTAACAGCGAAATATAGAATTTCAGAACTTCAGATCTAAAATGAAGGATAAAACAACCAAGGAAAGATAAGTTACAGATGGAGTTTATGGGATCCAAACTGATCGAGTAGGGAAATAAAGAAATAATCAGTTGGACCAACAAAAAGCACTAAATAAAGAAGTCACAAGCAAGAGCCAGATAAGAGCTACAGGGGCAACTAGCAGCCCACATGGAGCATCTTCATGGCTCATCTCAGGTCTACAGATAAGAAGGGGAAAACAACAAGAAATGACTTTTTAATTGAAAACAATAAAATTATTCTGCACATAAGCAACTGATTTCATCCTTTTGAGAAAATGCTATGTTAGCAGCACAAGCAGAGAATTCGAAACAAAGGTCTTCTTTAGTTTTAATTATTCTCTTGGTCCTCCCACGCTCAGTACAGATCGCTAGCACATGGATGGGCCTTGATCCTCTTTTGCCACAGTTGCAAAAGGATGCAACTTTTTTATAAACTAAAAGAACACATTATCCACTCAACAATGCACAAAGAACTAAGCAAAAGTCTTTACCTGCTTGGCTGCATCTCAGGCAAAGCATCGGAACCTGAAACGATAGGGTGAAGTGCCTACTTGCTATCTACTTGAACTTTCTGCCAGAATGCTGGATCTGCATTTAACTGGCACTACCAATTTGCAGAACATCAAACCGAACAGAATGGATATTCACTGCTTTGGTGGCATGCTCTAAGGGTGCCTTTGGCACGGCTCTCGTTGCGGCTGTGGCAGCTCTGGCTGTGGCTGTTCTGGTAGAGCGGATTCTCTGGTGGAGCTGAATC
Source organism: Cenchrus americanus (assembly GCA_947561735.1). Taxonomy (NCBI): domain Eukaryota; kingdom Viridiplantae; phylum Streptophyta; class Magnoliopsida; order Poales; family Poaceae; genus Cenchrus; species Cenchrus americanus. The sequence continues at coordinate 205,188,921 of OX387240.1, forward strand.
TGTTTTAGAAAAACGTTTGGCAAAACAGTTTCTCCTGGTTTGGTAAAGTGGATAAGAGGGTGAAATGTCCGTAGCGCCTTCATTTTTATTTCTTTATTTATTTCTTTTATTTTCTTATTTATGTTCTCTGATTATTTTTTAATTTTCCTTATTATTTTTTATCTCTTTATTCCCTCCCCTCTCCTCCTTATCCCTTTCCCGAGGAATCTTCTCCAGCCATCCTGCACCACCGCCAACCGGCGCCCCCCTTCTTCCTCCTGCGCCACCGCCCACTGGCGCTCCCCCTTCTTCCTCCCTACGCCTCCCTGCCCCGCCGCCGCTCGCAACCCCTGCGCCTCCCTGTGTCGCCGCCGCTCCCAACCCCCGCAACGCGCCACCGGGCGGCCGCCGTCCGCCCTCGCCGTGCGGGGAGGCCGGGCTAGGCGACCGCCACCATGCCGGGAGGTACTCCTGCGGCGGCTAACATGGCACCCAGCGGACCCGCTGGTAGACCTCCCGGCTAACCCCGCCGTCGGGCACGAACGGGCCACCGGCGGCCCCTCCGTCGACCTCATCTGGCAAGTCCCCACCGGATTTACCTTCTCCGTCTGCCGCCGCCTCCTCCTGGTTCTCCGTTCGCCGCCCACCGCCAGGGCAGTCTGGAGCACTGAGGAAGAAAGAGGAGAGGAGGTCGATGCGGGTGGTGGAGTGGCAATTCTGTTGTAATTTGGGCAAACGGCAGTGGTATTTTGGAACGGGTGTGGACGGAGCTGGGGGTGGGGGGAGCTACGTTTTTTGGCTTCCTCCGCACCGAACTGCTCTAGTCAGCGTAATTTCCGGGAGCTTCTGTGGTGAATCCATTTTTCACTGCCCTTTGGTACAGCTTCAGCAAAAAAGAGCTACGGAGCCGGAGCTGAATCTGTACCAAACGGACCCTAATCAGGCACCAAAATGATACTTCCTCCTTCCCATATAAAAATGCAATCCTAGCTTTTGAAAAAATCCCACAAAGAATGCATTTTTAGAAAATAGATCTAATCACCTTCCTAATTAAGTGGCTAATTAAGTGGTCAGATTTGATTTGCATGGCAAACAAAGAAGGGTATTAAAATCTTTTTATTCCTCTACTAATCTGTCCTAGAAAAACTAAAATTGCACTCTTTTATAGGACGGAGGTAGTAAATTATATTATATAGAAATTGCTAAATTATATCGACTAAACAGGCCAACTTACTGCTCCAATAACTCAGAAATGCAGCGGTGGAGCTCATCTACCACTGTACAGGGATGTACAGGGACGGGCTTAGCATTGGGTATGGGCAACAACAACAACAACAACAACTTAGCCTTTTGTCCCAAGCAAGTCGGGGTAGGCTAGATATGAAACCCAAAGGTACCATCAACATAAAGACACGTAGAAGAAGTCATGGCTCAGGAACGTTGATGGCTAGTCTCCAAGCGCCCCTGTCCAAAGCTAAGTCCTTGGAGATATTCCACTCCCTAAGGTCTCTCTTGACTGACTCATCCCAGGTCAGTTTAGGTCGACCTCTAACTTTCTTCACATTGTCGTCCCGCTCTAGGACGCCACTACGCACCGAGCCTCGGGAGGCCTTCGTTGGACATGTCCAAACCATCTCAACCGATGCCGGGATCGGTTTCTCCTCAATTGGCGCCACCCCGACCCCCGTCCCGAATATCATCGTTCCGTACTCTATCCCTCCTCGTGTGCCCACAAACCCAACGCAACATACGCATCTCCGCCACACTCAATTGCCGGACATGTCGCCTTTTTGTAGGCCAACACTCCGCACCGTATAACATCGCCGGGCGAATCACCGTCCTATAAAACTTACCTTTTAGCTTCTGAGGCACCCTTTTGTCACGAGAGGACGCCGCAGGCTTGACGCCATTTCAACCGGCCAGCTGAAATTCTATGCCTAACATCTTCGTCGATGTCGCCATCCTTCTGTAGTATCGAACCTAAATACCGAAAAGTATCCTTCTTGGTCACCACTTGCCCATCAAGGGTGACGTCTCCCTCCTCACGCGTCGTACCGCTAAAGTCGCACCTCATGTACTCGGTCTTGGTCCTACTAAGTCTAAACCCTTTCGATTCTAACGTATGCCTCCACAGCTCTAACTTCCTATTTACCCCCGCCCTACTCTCATCAACTAGCACCACATCATCGGCAAAGAGCATACACCAGGGGATATCACCTTGAATGTCCCTTGTGACCTCATCCATCACCAAAGCAAATAGATAAGGGCTCAACGCCGACCCTTGATGTAGTCCTATTTTAATTGGGAAATCACTAGTATCGCCATCGCATGTCCGGACACACGTCACCACATCCCCGTACATATCCTTGATGAGGTTAACATACTTAGTTGGGACCTTGTGCTTCTCCGGTGCCCACCACATGACGTGTCTCGGCACTTTGTCGTATGCCTTCTCGAGGTCAATAAATACCATGTGCAAGTCCTTCTTCTCGCTCCCTATATCTCTCCATCAATTGGCGTATTAAGAAAATCGCCTCCATGGTCGACCTACCAGGCATGAACCCAAACTGATTTTGGGTCACACTCGTCCCTCTTCTTAGGCGATGCTCGATAACCCTCTCCCAGAGCTTCATCGTATGGCTCATCAACTTAATTCCACGGTAGTTCGTACAACTCTGAACGTCTCCCTTGTTCTTGAAGATCGGTACTAATATGCTTCTCCTCCATTCTTTAGGCGTTCAGTAAAAAGCCAATTGCCCCCATTTTTGGAAGATTAGGATTTGATTGTTCATAGAAGCAGGCAAATAGATCTATCTCCCAGAACAAACAAGTCTTGAAAAAGAATTGCATCTAGTAGTTGATAGAGTTCCTTACCAACGGAACAAGAAACGGCGAGTTGGGACGGGTCACCAATCCAGCCGACGCGTCGGCGGTCGGCGGTGGGAGCGAAACTGGCTCTGGCTGCGTGCCCTTCTTCAACCGCCGTTGGAACCACCCGAGGCTGGCCTAGCCGGCTAGCCAGCGGTTGCAGGTCCTTCTTCCTCGGTGCGGTTTTTCTTCTTTCGGTGGAAGGAAGAGGTGGTTGTTGGCAGTTGGTACCTGATTGATTTGTGGTAGAATTTGAGGAATTGGAGAGAGATTAAACTGGGATTAGCAAGGATCTGAGGAGTAATGGCAACAGGAGCATCATGGCCTCATGGGAATGGGAAGGGGAATTAGCACAGGAAGGGGGAGTAGTCCTGTACCGTTTTCTTTCTGTTCGATGCCTCGCTCCGTTGGTACCAGTACCACCGGAGAGGAATTCTGTTCGTTGTCATTTTTCTTCCCTAAATTCCACATCCGTTCACAAACCAACCCACACATGCAAATTATAGGAACTCTTTAAGTTGGATTCAGATCCAGAGGTTGGAGAGGGATGTGGGGGTAATTTTACAAATAGTCACCCGCCATCAACCCCTAATCGCTTTTTTTTTTGCAAAATCCCCCCTACCCTTATACCCAGAGCTAAGCACCCGAGCGCACGCCGCATGCCGCTTCTTCTCCCACCGCGCGTCGGACAATTCGACTCCCCATGGCCGCGGCCCCTCGATTCCTCTAGTGCCGCTCCTCCCCTCAATTCCTCGCCCGCTTTTGCCCCTCCCCGCGAGCCTCGACCCACGTTGGGTTGCGACGCTTCGCTACCAGCTCGTCGTCACGGCGCCGCTCACAGGAAGGACAACCGGAGTCCATGGCGTCGCGGGCTTCGGGTGACTCGCGGGCATCTGATGATTCACAGGCATTGCGAACGGCACTGTAAGCGTTGGGGACCACAACCAATCGGGTGGGCACCGATTCGCGTGCGTCGGATTGCATTTTGCCACCGGCGGGTGACAATTCGCAGCCGTCGGAGTTCATGGCGGCTGTTGGTGGCCACTCGCAGACCAGCGGTGGTGTTTCTTCGGGCGTCGGCGACGATCGCGGTGGGAGAAGAAGCGTCGTGCGGTGTGCGCTAGGGTGCTAGGCGCAGGGGATTAGGGTAGGGGGGATTTTGAAAACAACAGGTGGGGTGGCGGGCGGTTATTTGTAAAATTATCTCACCCCTCTCCTCAGCCTCTAGATCTGATTTCGGCGACTGTAACGAACATGGCCCCATTTGCAATTTGTTCGAGTTGATTTTGGTGATTCATGCTAACACAACCAATGAGACTAACCACATTGTCTAACATGTATTTGTAGGCATACCTAGGTCCCATGGATGTTACCACGTGTTAACATACTATGCCCAACTTAACATGAAATGAGGACTTAGTATATATTTTGGGGCTATAAGTGATGGAATGTTAAATATGTTAAGTTAAAGCAAAGATCCAAGTCGAATACGCGAAGAAAAGGAGAAGAAAAGACATCGTCGGATGAAACGATAGTACCATCGGTGCATAGCGTCAGTGTACTTGGTACACTGCGCAACAACGACTGAAGTTAACTTGATACCGTCGGATGAACCGACGGTCCCTTTCCTATTTGCGTCGGATGAATTGAAGACGAGGAGAAGTGAAGACAATAGCACCGGATAATCCGACGGCCTTAGTGAGGACACTGTCGGTCTATCCGACGCTTAGTTTGAATCAAGACAGAGACGCGCCAAGACTGGAGCTTCAGCACCAGATGAACTGACGGTAGGTCAGTGGTTCATCCGACGCTTACGAAGATGCAGACAGTAAGGTTTTGGCGATGAGTCCTTCATCACCGGATGATCCGACTCACTGTCGGTGTATAGCGTCAGAGCAGTTGTGTCAGTAGATCTTCAACGGCTAAGTGATGTGGAGGGCACCAGATGAACCAACGCCTAGAAAAAGCATAGTATTGGTTCATCCAACGCTACCTTTTTCAGTGGCCGTTAGCCAACGGCTCTTTGGATGTCTTGGGATATTTATACCCCCTCCACTCACCCATTTGAGGGTGCTGGATTGTGTGGCAGTGCAGGAGAGTGCAAGACACCTAGAAGATCATATCCAATCCATCCAAGTGCTTAATTGTTCATCTTTAGACTTGCATATCCTTTGTGTATATGCTTAGTGCTAGGCTTAGTTTAGAGCTGAGTGAGTGCAAGGTTGTGCCAATCTTGTGAGGTGACTCTAGAGTGAAACAAGGTGTACAAGGTTCGTCGGAAGCCTTGGGGCCTAAGTGGCTCACCGGAAATCGTCATTGACCCTCCGGCTGTGTGTGGAGCAGCGAGGACACTTTGTGCGGGGGACGTGGAGACCTCCTTCCTTGGTGGAGAAGCTCCTTAGTGGAGGCGGCATCAAGGTGAACAAGGGAGCTTGACGAGTGCCTAAATGGTGAGCCTTCGTGGCGAGTCGAGTGGTGCTATTGGGAGAGACTTGATGACTGAGAATCAATACTCTTGTGTGAGTGCTTCAACAACGTGGACTAGGGGTGGCTTAGTGCCTATCGATACCACGAGATAAATCGCGTGTCAAGAGTTTGCTTCCTCTCATCACCTTTACGTTTCCCCATTTACTCTATTGCAATCTTTGCTTGCCTTTACTTTTCTAGAGTAGTATCATGCTAGGATTGGCTATAGGTTGCAAACCTTGTTTTGGATAAAAGTTTCACACTATAACAACCCTAGTTGCACATCTAGATAGTATGTTCTAGTTTATCTTTGTGCAAAAATAGTGAAGCCAGAGGTTAAGGTTTTTATATTGCTTAATTCACCCCCTCCCCCTCTTAGGCTACGAGCATCCGATTCCTTACAACAACTCCTATCGGAGTTTTCATAGTTTGGTGGATTGGGTTAGTTTCCACTTGATACACTTTCTTATTTAATACCCCTAAACAGTAATAAGAAAAAAAAATCACTACCAACCAAACACTATCATATATCTAAATATAAATATAGATACGAAAGAATGTTTATAGGAAAGTAAAAACAACTAGTAGTTTAGAACAAAGGAGTACATAATGGTTCATCACAGTCGGTTCTAGCTAAAATCCTGTCACACCCGTTTTCCGAAGAAAACCGAATGCATCTCATACGTGTGCCAGAATCATAAATTCACACATATGATAGACAAACGAGCGTAATATCATAATATAATGCTCAAAATGTACAAAGAGAGGTTTATTAACTTATTACACTCATCGTTAGACTCGAAGGTCTTTACACGAACATTGATAACTAGACGATGAAACACCATCTCCAACTCCACAAGCTCCTAACTGGGGGAAACGCGAGCCTCAGAATCCATCGAACTCATCGAAGAACTCTGCTCCAGCATCCTCCTCTGAACACATATAGGCAAGGGTGAGTACACTTATGGTTCGTACTCAGCCTGTGGGGGAATATGCAGAGCTATCAAGGGTAGGCTAAGGTTTTCAGCGGTAAGCATTTTAAGTTGGTCAAATTTTATTAGCAAGCACCTATTCACTAAGTGTAAGTATATACCAACCCAAAACTTAGCATTTATAAAATTATTCCTCCAAACCATAAACAACCCACAATTTGAATTCCATCTTTAAGTTCAATTATCATGTGAGGGTCCAAGCCGCTCTTGACCGTGAGCACGGCTGATTGATCAGTTTTCACTTTACGAACGGCACGTCCTTTACGATCACATAAGAAAACATGTAATAAATAAAACAATACATCAAACATTTCTAAAAGACTAAAACAAGCTTTTAAAACTAACGTGCTTGAGACGATCGCGTGGACACCAAGAACGCCTAAAACGGAGGTAGGATGGAAAAGTTATGGCCTAGACAAGATCTAGGGTCTAGATTGTAAGAGTACTGGAACTTAAGGGGGTTTTCTATAAAAGTCCAGGGGCTAAAACATAATTATGAGAATAAACTGGAGGACTCTGGTGCAAAAAGGTGGACTTTGGACTGCGGGTGAACACTTTTGAAAGAATAGGGGCCTAAGCATAAAAAACCAAGGGCTGAACTGTAAGGGTTCTATATGGTGGAAGGACCGACATGCAATTTATAAATAGGACAGGGGCTATTTAGAGAAATTGCCGGCGGCGGCTTTAGTTGACCGGTATAAGGAGTTTTGACTCGGGGTGCGGGTGCATCTAGGCCGTTGGATGGAGATCGTGCGGACAGCGGCCCGCGGCGGCGCTGGGCGGCGGAGCTCGCTGGAGGCTCGCCGGCACATGCCAAAATGCACTCCCGTTCACCAAATTCGACGGGAAGAGCACCAAAAGGAAGAGGAAGACTCGAGGAACTCACCGGAGGCCTTGGAAGGGAGGTGGAGGCGCCGGCGGAGGAGATCGGCGGCGAGGGGCAGAGCTTCGGCTCGGTTTCCTTGGGGCGGTGGTGTAGAGGAGAGGAGGAGATCCGGGGAGCGGTGCGGTGCAAGGAGGGAGTTCTGGGGCTCCTTATATAGGTGGAGAGGGGAAGGGAAAGGGGTGGGTTCCGGCGGTGGCCGGTGCCATTGAATGCCATGGAGCTCGGTGGGCGGCCGTTACGAGAGGGAGAAGAAGGGGAAGGGGCTGGGCGGTGCCGGGTGAGTGCGCGGCGCACTAAAGGAGAAGGGGAGGAGGCGTCGGGTAGGGGGAGAGGCGCCGGGGTGCGGCGGCACGGCGTGGCCATGGGGTGTCCGCCGGCTGGACGTGGAAGATGGCCCTGACAGGTGGGCCCCACCTGTCGGTCGGCGGAAGAGAGAGGGAGAAGAGAGGTGGGCCGGCGGGCGCTTTCGTGGGCCGGAAGCTGAGCGGGTCGCGGAAAGAAAAGGAGAAAGGAAAAAAACGGGCCAGCGCTGGGTTGGGCTGAAAGAAGGAGGGAGAGAAAGAGAGGGTTTGGTTACTTTTTTCCTTTTTTTATTTTGAAAACACACAAACTCAAACAAAAACATGCAACCACAAATTATGCACAAGCACTTTGGTGACTCTAATTAATTAAATATTATTTCATATATTTAAAACACAATTTAATTAGTCAAATTATTAAGACCCCTTAGAAATTAAATTCTAATTTTGTTGCTAGCATTTTTTAAGTGATGGAATTTTGGGTGTTACAAATCCTACCCCCTTAAAGAGAATACCGTCCTCGAGATTCAGGAAGATTGGGAAACAGCTGAGGAAATTTTGCCTTAAGCTCATCTTCTCTTTCCCAAGTAGCTTCTTCCTTTGAGTGGTGACTCCACTGAACTTTGCACATTTTAATGACTCTGCTTCGAGTGATTCTTTGTGATGTGTCCAAAATTTTGATAGGGTGTTCCTTATAGGTCAAATCATCCTTCACATCAAGATCTTCCAGAGGTAGGTGGTCTACCTTAATCTCACTCGAACACTTCTTGAGCTGGGATACATGAAACACATCATGCGCATCTGACAATCGAGCTGGGAGTTCTAATTGATATGCAACTTCCCCCTTCCTTTCTAAGATCTTAAAAGGTCCAATGAAACGAGGTGACAGTTTCCCTCTAATCTTGAATCTTCGTAGGCCTCTAATGGGTGATACTCTGAGATATGCATACTCTCCAACTTCAAACACTACTTCTCTCCTTTTGGGATCAGCATAACTCTTATGTCATGACTGGGTAGTCTTAAGATTTTCCCGAATTATCTCAACTTGTCTTTCAGCTTCCTTTATAATGCCTGGTCCGAAAAGTTGACTCTCTCCTATCTGATTCCAGTATAATGGTGTCCTACACTTTCTCCCGTATAAGGCTTCAAAAGGGGCCATCTTGAGGTTGGTTTGGTAGCTGTTGTTATAAGCAAACTCTGCGTATGGCAAACTTTTATCCTAACTACTCCCATGTTTTAAGGCACAAGCTCTCAGCATATCTTCTAGAATTTGGTCTGTCCTTTCAGTTTGACTGTCCGTTTGGGGATGATATGCAGAACTAAAGTTAAGCTTTGTATCCATTGATTCATGTAACTTTCCCCATAATCGTGATGTAAACTGTGTCCCTCGATCGGATACTATACTCTTTGGAACTCCATGTAAACATACGATTCTAGACATATACAATTCTGCCAACTTAACTCCGGTATAAGTTGTCTTGACTGGTATGAAGTGAGCAACTTTGGTCAATCTATCCACAATGACCCATATAGAATCATATCCATCACGGGTACGTGGAAACCCTACAATAAAATCCATCATCCTCGCTTGAGCTTCCATGAGTAGACATCCTACTCAACATCTTCTCTTTTTGGCTTGAGAGAGCATGGCTTGTAGTTGGAGAAGATGGTTCTTGGGGCGCCTTCTTTGACTTGGGCATGAGTTGAAGCTCATGTGCCATGATCTTACTCAAGATATGAGATGGCTTCAATTCTTCGAGCATCTTCTTGTAGATGATAGCCTTCACCAAGTCATAATATGGCTTCCGGAGACTTCGAAGGATCTTGCGGTTGATGTTCAAGTCCGTGATATCCTTCACACCTAAAGCATTGATCTCATTGACAAGCACATTTAGGCATGAGTACATAGATTCGGCATTTTCATTTGCAAGTTGCTTAAAGCTATTGAATTCCTCAAAGAGACAACCGTAGCGTTCATTAGCAACTTCTTTTGAACCCTCATTTTGCTCCTTGATGGTTTTCCATAGCTCATGAGCATTTTCACAAGTAAAAACTCTATTGAAAACGCCTACATCTAGTGAGGACAAAATGATACTCTTAGCAATCACATCAAATTGCTTTTCCTTCTTAGTACCATTTTTCATGCCCTCATCGGTGACTCTCCAAACATCAAGGTCCTTTGCTTGGAGAAAGGCCTCCATGAGAACCTTCCACCGAGGGTAGCCCGTGCCATAGAAATGTGGAGCCAAACCTAAGGTATCCACCCCTTTCATACCTCTATAGAGCAACTCACTAGGCGGTGAAGCCTAACCATTCCAATGAGCCGGTTTTCACAATTTACCAATCGAATTGGTGTTTCCTTGTGAAGGAAGTGAGTCCCGACTCTGATACCACTTGTAAGGAAACGGATGCTCGTTAGCCTAAGAGGGGGAGGGGGTGAATTAGTTAACTTAAAACCTTAACCTATGGCTTCACTACTTTTGCACGAAGATGAACTAGAACATACTATCTAGATGTGGAACTAGGGTTGTTCTAGTGTGAAACTCCCATCCCAAAACGAGGTATGCAACCTATAGCCATTCCTAGCATGATACTACTCTAGGAAAGTAAAGGCAAGCAAAGATTGCAATAGAGTAAGTGCGGAAACGTAAAGGGGATCAGAGGAAGCAAACTCTTGACACATGATTTATCCCGTGGTATCGGTAGGCACTAAGCCACCCTAGTCCACGTTGTTGAAGCACTCACACAAGAGTATTGCTTCCCGGTCACCAAGTCTCTCCCAAGAGCACCACTTGACTCGCCACAAAGGCTAGCCACTTAGGCACTTGCCAGGCTCCCTTGGTCACCTTGATGCCGCCTCCACTAAGGAGCTTCTCCACCAAAGAAGGGGGTCTCCACGTCCCCCGCAAAAAGTGTCCTCGCCACTCCACACCAAGCCGGAGGGTCAATGACGATTGCCGGTGAGACACTTAGGCCCCAAGGCTTCCGGCAAACCTTGTACAACTTGATTCACTCAAGAATCACCTCACAAGGTTGGCACAACCTTGCACTCACTTAGCTCTAAGCTAAGCCTAGCACTAAGCACATACACAAAGCATATGCAAGTCTAAGGATGAGCAATTAAGCACTTGGATGGATTTGATATGATCTTCAATGTCTCTTGAACTCTTATGCAGTTCCACACAATCCAGCCTACTCAAATGGGTGAGTGGAGGAGGTATAAATAGCCCAAGGCATCAAACTAGCCGTTGGCTAAAAGCTGCTGAAAAAAGTTGCATCGGATGAACCGATGTTGTGCTTTTCCAGGGCGTCGGTTCATCCGGTGCCCCTCCCACGTCACATAGCCGTTGAGGTTCTCTGACAGAACTACTCCGATGCTATGCACCGACGGTGTGTCGGATCATCCGGTGCTGAAGACCCCGCGTCCAAGTCGCTTCTGTTAGCTTCCACGCGACCGTCGGATAGACAGATAATTCACCTTGACCGAGGTGTCGGATCATCCGGTGCTGAAGGCTTCGTCTTGGCGCGTCTCTATCTTGATTCAAACTTAGCGTCGGATAGACCGACGGTGACCCCACTCAGACCGTCGGATCATCCGGTGCTACTGTCTTCGCTACTCTTCCTCTGCAACTCGTCCGACGCTACTAGAACATGGACCGTCTATTCATCTGACGGTGCCTAGGGTTTCACCAGTGTACCAACTCGTCCGACGATTGCACCGACACTTGCTACTAAGATACCGTCGGTTCATCCGACGGTGTCTTTTCTTTTCCTTTCTTGCTCGGTTTTGACCCTTCGTTTTCTCATTTTGGCATGTGGTTTTCTTGCATCCTTGAGACCTAGAAGTGTCTACAAAGACATGCTAAAACAATATGGTTAGTCCCAATGATCATGTTGTCATGAATCACCATAATCGAACTCGAACTAATGGCAAGTGAGACCATGTTCGCTACAATCTCCCCCTTTTTGGTGATTTATGACAACACAACCAAAGCAAGCATAAATTTGCAAAAATTGACAGAATTAGACAAAATTAGAACTACTTACACTTGCTTGGATACTTACCATCATCCAAACTCCCCCTAGATCAAACTTCCCCCTTTTTGATCTTCTCTTCCTATGTTCACATTCTCCCCCTTTGGTCTCATATCCTTGGAATCTAGCTTGCTTTGGTCTCACATTCTCCCCCTTTGGATTAAAATCTCCAAAAAGTCCAAAGCAAAAGGGCTCCAAGAAAACTAGCAAGTCCTAGCAAACATAGATCAAAGAGAGATGTTAAAAACAAGGGAGAAAGCCGCATGAACCATGATCCATATGTATGATATCAATGAAAATACCACATGTAAGAATAACTATGGTGGATCACAAGCTCATGAGACTATCATGATACAAACTAAGCTCCCCCTAAGTGTGTGCACAAAAATATGGTGTGAAAAACAAGTGCACAACTACAAACTTGTAAGACAAGGAAGCTTAGAGTATATCATGCAAGGAGGTAGCTTAAAGGACAAGAGATAAAACAAATGGGTTCTTGTTACATTACCACTTGTAGATATCACTTGTAGTCTTTTGATCATTGCATACCTCCGGGGGGGTTCCTCTCTACCTTGTTGGCACCACATTGAGATGAGCCACTTGGAAATGATATCACTAGATGACACCACTTGAAAGAAGCTTGCATAGAAGACACTTGGGGTACCACAAGGATTAGGAATGTATGAGTACATTGCCTTTGAACTTATATAGAGACATAAGCTCGCAAGGACATGACTCAATAGCATGAGGCTCATATTGCTATATTCACTTTTTTAGAGATGTTAGATTACATTGAGAGTGAAATAGCATTCTCTTAGAATGAAGCACCGCACCGGAACGCGTCGCCAAGGGACTACATAAGATAAGCTTGAAACAATGTTAGTCCCATAACCAAACCATAGGATGAGCTCCCCCTAAATGTGTGCATTTAGTGTTTGAATCACCAACCAAATGTATGCACATTGTTTATGACAACAAAAGGGAAGCTAACCCTATAGCTTGCTCATGATGCAAAGAGATATAAATGAAAACATGCACCATGAAAGAACAAGTGTAGCTTTCCTACACACTAATCAATCAATGTAGGTTGCTCATGGGTTAGCACATGACACAAGCAACCTACCAAATGTAAACATTGCAACAAATTCAACCTAAACAAGGCAATGGAGCTACAATGATACATGAGATCGGTTCAAGTTTCCATTACCTCAACCGGGGAACTTGGGCAACACATGTCCAACTTGCAAGCTTGGCTTCTAGGCTTGAATCTTCACAACTTCTTTGTGCCAAGCCTCCCAAGTCCCCGCTCTCATGGCCTTCAAGTGGCCTTTGGAACCCAAACCATTTGAGGCCCCTTCATGTTAGTGATGACTTCGTTGGGCACCCAAATGGGTTGGTTCCAACCCCGCTCTTCCTTCATCTTCCCAACCTTGTGTGCAACCACCTTGCCATTAGCCTTCTTCTTGATGACGTAGGTGTTGCTCTTGGTCTTGTTCTTGCGGTTGGGCTTGGTGTAGATGAGGGAGCTCTTGATGGTGGGCTTCAATTTCTTCTTTGCACCCTTGTCCATCTTCTTGACAAATTGAGGGCATTTGTAGAACTTGTGCCCTTCTCCATGACACTTGTAGCAAGTCACGGTTGCACCCTTCTCATGCTTCTTCACCATGGGATCACGGTTATCTTGAGAAGGTTGGACTTTGCTCTTCATGTCTTGAGAGATGTCCACTTGTTTTTCATCGTTCTTGCCCTTGCCCATCAAGCTTGCCAACCTCTCTCGGAGCCATTTCACTTCTTGCTTGAGCTCATCATTTTTCTTGCCTATGAGACAATCACATGTTTCTACAACAACATTCTCATTGCAAGATGGTGAGAAAGATTCATCAATTAAATCAATGCAAGAAGTTGAAGCATCTACCTTGGAGATAGGAATTGCACAAGGGATAGATGATTCATCAAGCTCAAAGGAATTACTTGTTTTAGTCTCATTGCTCTCAAGCTTAGATTTTAGCTCATCACACTCCTTGCTAAGAAATTTGAATTTGCACAACAAATGTTCATAATTTGTAGCAAGGGTTGCACTAAGATCATTGAGAGCGTTGAGTTCTTTAATTTAATTAGCTTGTTTCTCAAGAATTCCTTTTTGCTCATGGACTAGCTCAACAAGATCATCAAGAGAGGTGGTGTCGGATTCATCATCACTTACATTACTTTCCATACCTTTGGCCATAAGGCACATGTGTAGTGATGATGAAGGACCTTGCATGAAGCGGGTGGTGAAGTTCTTTATTGATTCATCACTTGAGCTAGAAGAACTTGATTCACCATCACTTGTCCTAGTTGCTTTTTGCCTTGGTCTCCTCTCCTTGACCACCTTCTTCTTGGGCTTGTGCTCGATCTTGGTGAACTTGATGTGTTGATGATGACGTCCTTCTCTCAAGTGGACGTTGTAGCCGTACATGTTGACTTTCTTCACATACTTGAAGATTTTCTTCACGTACTCAGCCACCATGGATTCAACCTCTTCATCACTTGAGGAATCTTCATCGTCACCATCATCACCATCATCCTCGCTTGAGCTTCCATGAGTAGCCATCCTACTCAACATCTTCTCTTGTTGGCTTGAGAGAGCATGGCTTGTAGTTGGAGATGATGGTACTTGGGGCTTTTCTTGGGGCACCTTCTTTGACTTGGGCATGAGTTGAAGCTCATGTGCCATGATCTTGCTCAAGATATGAGATGGCTTCAAGTCTTCGAGCTTCTTCTCATAGATGATTGCCTTCACCAAGTCATAATCAGGCTTCCGGAGACTTTGAAGGATCTTGCGGTTGATGTTCAAGTCCGTGATGTCCTTCACACATAAAGCATTGATCTCATTGACAAGCACATTTAGGCGTGAGTACATAGATTGGGCATTTTCATTTGCAAGTTGCTTAAAGCTATTGAATTCCTCAAGGAGACAACTGTAGCGTTCATTAGCAACTTCTTTTGAACCCTCATTTGCTCCTTGATGGTTTTCCATAGCTCATGAGCATTTTCACAAGTAAAAACTCTATTGAAAACGCCTACATCTTGTGAGGACAAAATGATACTCTTAGCAATCACATCAAATTGCTTTTCCTTCTTAGTACCATTTTTCATGCCCTCATCGGTGACTCTCCAAACATCAAGGTCCTTTGCTTGGAGATAGACCTCCATGAGAACCTTCCACCGAGGGCAGCCCGTGCCATTGAAATGTGGAGCCAAACCTAAGGTATCCACCTCTTTCATACCTCTATAGAGCAACTCACTAGGCGGTGAAGCCTAACCGTTCCAATGAGCCGGTTTTCACAATTTACCAATCGAATTGGTGTTTCCTTGTGAAGGAAGTGAGTCCCAGCTCTGATACCACTTGTAAGGAATCGGATGCTCCTTAGCCTAAGAGGGGGAGGGGGTGAATTAGGTAACTTAAAACCTTAACCTATGGCTTCACCACTTTTGCACGAAGATGAACTAGAACATACTATCTAGATGTGTGTTGACGGTTAATAATTGTATCAAAGTTCGTTCGCGACTCGCAAGCGTACAAGTCTCCCGTCGTAGTCAAGGGACCCTTCTTCCCTCGAGTGGTGAACCCAAGGTATCGAATCCGTGGAACAAATGTGTGACGCAAGACTTAATCTATTAAAGCCAAATAACTGCAATCTTCAATAAAGAACCTAATGCATCTAAGTAAAAGACACAAAACGAATCTAATCTACTAAAAACCGGAGAAAACAAAGTAAGATTGGGTAGATAAACCGATCTAGAGGGATCGGGGTAAGCCTTTTGTTGAAGTTCCAAGCAAGAGAAGAAGTAGCAAATCGAATCTTAATAAAAGCCTCTTTAAATCGTGGTTTCCCGTCCAAATCCGAAAACATCCGCCTTTCGAGACCCCCGTTCGTCACAACGTATCCCTATTCATGCGGGGAGCTTAGGGCGAGTCAAAAGACAAGTCGAGATTCTTTCGGAAGATCGGGCGTGTACCTCTAGCCACCGCGGCTACAAGAACACCCTATGTAATCTATCTCGAGAATAGAATTGAAATAAGCAAAGCCGATCGAAAAACGAAATCTTCGAGGAAACACTTGATCGCTGAGAAAAGATTCAACTTGATAATTCAACTATAACAATGATACATACACAAGATCACCACCGGGATCCTTCCTTGATCTTGCTTCTAGCTCCGGAACTCCGACGTGGTCTTCCGTGCAAGGTTCCCACGTCGGCTAGGGGAACCCTAGTCAACTAGCTCGACCCTCTCCTCTCCTAGATGGTGTCCCTCTCTTCTCTCGCTTCTCGGCGGCCGAAGACGAAATCTTCTCTCCGTGGCTCTCGGTCGGGGGACTATAAATAGCCCGATTGGCGGCTAGGGCAAAGGACGACGGGTTTGGGCCCAAAATGGGCTCGGGCCGACCGGCTCGGGCCGGCCGGCCGGGGCCCATTTAGGCCCGGCCCCGTGGGCTCCTTTGCCCGAGGTCGGTTCCCTTGCTTCCCGGATGCTTCCCCCTTCGCATGTAGGTCCATGTCGTCGGTTTCTCTCCGAATTGGACTCAACTCCTTATCTTGCAAGATTCGGCACTTTTCCGGTCGGGTCCCCGGAGTTGGTCGTCTTCTCGGATCAAGTCCCCGCCTTCTTGGAGTTAATTTTGCTTCATTGCATGACTTGTTCGGGGCTTCAAGGTCTTGTCATGAGGTGCTTGATGAACTTATCCCGAAAGTCTTGCATTCAACACTAAATCCCCGCATAAACATTAAACTCCAAAACCGACATGCACACGTGAACTTGTTATACCACGGGGGTTAGTACCAATGGATAAGGTATAAAACTCATGCCAACACCGAAGGTAAACTCATGGCTAGGTTGACGGATTTTCACCGTCAACATCTCCCCCATGCTTAAACCTTGCTCGTCCTCGAGTAAGCCTTCGATGGATATCATCATTGCTAAACAATGTTTAAACTTTGCACTTGATTACACATGAGAAAACATAATGCTCTCAAAATTTTAATTCATTAAAGTTCCATAATGTACTAGCCTTCATCTCTACGGAGGGTAGATTCTTATTAAGCTTATCCCACAAGTATTAACATGCTCACAAGGTTTTAAATAGATCTCGAATTTCGAAATAAAGAACGAGATAAAGAAAAACTAAACCAAATTCACAAATTTAAATCATCACGTGTATTGCTCATAAACTCTCATCTCACTTGTCTCTCAAGCCTATATATTCTACTCCTTTCCCTCTCATATATATGTGGTAGGCTTTATATGGAGCTTTGGGAAAGTTTAGTCCTAACAAGATTTTATAAATGAGGTGTTGTCAAAACAAGACAAGCTTCTCATGGTCTTACCGAGACTCGTCAAAAAGGTCATTGGAAAATAATGTTAAATCAAGGAGGGGAAAGAGAAAAATACACACACTTTTAGATGAGTGGACATGTGCAAATGGCAAAGAGTGATCCCGAGGCACAAAGAAAGTCCTCGTTATCGGATTGCACATGGTTGGAAAATGAGAATGGATCTTTTTAACTCGAAGCCTTGAATGCACTTTTAGAGAGCTTAGGGAATTTACTTTACGCACATTTTTTTTTCTTTCTCATATTTCTCATTCTTTTCTTTCTTTCATTCATTCATTTTTTTCCTCGTCATATATTCAGCCCATGACTTCCACAATGAAGTTTTGATTTTTTATACCTTGAAAGTCATGAGTATCGCTGGATTTTTTTTTCTTTCATCATTCATTTTTTTTTTAAATATTCCCCTTTGAACTCTAAAACTGCACCATACCTACCTCCTCCCCCATGCTTAGACGTTGCTCGTCCTCGAGCAAAGAGGCGAAAAATAAGGTAGGTACCAGAATATTTTTCCTTGGAGAGATACTTGAAATCTTCAACGTTGGCACCGTCTTGCGATCTTCCTTGAATTGATGATCCATTCTCAACGATAGGTTGTGGTCAAGGAGGTAATCACAAAAATGATATTTGGTTTAAGGGTGGATATCCGGCGAAGTTTGTGAGATCTCCGATGCGGGGATACACAATGCACGGATAAAAGGCTAGCAAAAAGATAGATACGCAAAAATGGAATGACCAGCTTCTTAGTCTCGGGCCAGAGAAATCATGGCCTGCAATAACGCACTCAAAAATAAGTCTTGTACACTAAGGTTTATGCACTCAAATATATATAAGGCTTTGGATAGGTTGAGCAACACACAAATGATATTTGTGACAAGGTTAGCAATATTTTTGAGCATAAAAGACATCTTTAATCTATTCATAACTTGAGAGCACATAAAACACTATGGGTCTTTATTTTAATTATAACCTCCGCTGAAAATTAAGCTAGAATTTAAATAAATTCAGATTTGTATTTTTAAGAGAGCACTAGCTTAAACATGCATAAAACAAATACAAAGATGAACAAAGCTGCAATTTTAATCATATATCATCATGGCACGAATTTTGTAACTTTTCCAATGATAAAATCAAGGTGGTGTCTTTATTAATGGTGACATCAAGTTGAAATACATACTGAAAATAAACAAACATGCTTGCTGAAATTTAAATAAAAAACAGAAAATACTACGCAAACACACATAAGCAAAAGCTGAAAATTACGAGAGGAAAAGAAAAGAAAAGAAAACTAAAGTTCCTAAATCTTTTAGTCCTCCGCCGGTGGTTGATGTTGATAGTCTTGATAATAATACCCTTGCTCATAATATGGTTGGACGCTTCCTCCGTCGAATTGATTTGGCTCCACAAGGTGAAGGCGTCCAAGTTCAAAGGCAATATTTGCGTTGCCTTCACCGAGTTGGGCTGCGTTAGATTGGATGGCTGCGATGTTTTGAGCATTTCTTACAGCATACCCTCCAATAATGGCCATGCTTTGTTGTGGTTGGGGATGATGAGCGTAGGACTCCGCGAAGTTAGCGTTGGGCACAACATAATTTTGTGGGGGTACCGGTGCACCACCCCCCCATGCTTGTTGTTGTGACCCTCCGTAATAACTTGGCGGAGGAGGAACTCCGCCGAATGGTTGCACATTGGGTTGTGCTCCACTCGCTTGTGCGGAGGATGTTCCCTCCTCTACGATTCTTCCTCTTTTGTTCGTCCTTGCAGGGACAAGTAGCCCCTCTTCCAACCAATCTTCCCTTCCTTCGGTGAAAAGCCTAAGCCTCTCATTTGGAAGGGGTAGGTTTACAACGGCCAACCGATAACCTCCTCTCTCATCTCCACTAATGTACTTGCCTTGCCGCAAGTACTCAAAACCGAGAGAGGTACCACGCAAAAGGTGAGCGGGGTTTCTTGCGATCCCCGGTCGCAAGGAAAAGGCCAACATGGAGAGGTAACACCCCGAACCAATATTACCCGCCCCCGATGTTGCTTCACAACACCAACGGTTGATCATGAGGTAAGAGGGGTCAATTGGCTGCCTGGCAATCAAAGCCGAGTATAGCCAATTCAACTCCGTGTCGGTCACCTTTGTTTCCTTCATTCTCCCCAATACCCTTTTGCACATCCAAGAGTGAAATATCCGGATAATGGGGTTGCGGATGCAATTGCGTTGTTGATGGGCTTCTCCGGAGATCATGTTCCAAAATCCCGCCAACATGCCGGTGGCACGTCAACTTTCTCCGGAGCTCCCTTGTGGAATCCAAGCAGCTCCCTAACGTGCTCGTAGGGAACCACTTGCTCGATTCCCTCCAACCGGAATGACAAACTTTGCACCCCATCATCATCAACGATGGCTGCAATAGTCATCAAAATTTCCAAGGCGTAACCCAAATGGGTGTCCACCGATATTCCGTTGGAGAACCGCACCCATCCGAGGTGCCCCAACATATAGTATATGTCGGTGCAAAAACCCAAGGTGTAGAGTGCTTGGTCGTCGAACTCGACGTTTGGCACAAGCCTCTTCTCAAGATTGGCGAGCCTCTCCTCCTCCTCCGCCGACAAGATGATGAAGCCGTACGAAGATTGTGTCGGGGTGTAAGGAGGTGGTGCGGTTGAGCGAGTCGATCGTCGTGGTGGCGCGGGCTGCTCCTCCGTGTGCCCACGAGGTTCGGTGAACCTCATGGAAGTGCTTCTCGCAGCTCTCATACCACCAAGGAGGAGAGCGTCGTTCCTCCTCGGTGATGCCGTGTCCGTCTCCATGCTCCGGGGAGACTCGGAAACCGAGTGCCTCCTCGAAGACGTGGTTGATGACGGTTTGGACGACGACGAACTCTTCTTCTTAGAGAAGAGACTTGTGGTCTTCTTCCACATGGTTGCTGCACTCTTTCTTCAACTAAAATTCCGGGTTGCAACCGGTAAACTAGGCACTTAAACTCTTTGCTTCGGATGTGGACTTTGAGTGGATTAAGGATGTGGATTTTTCTTGAGCTATCAAGCTTGGGATGGTTGGCTAAGTCTACGGAGGTTCCGAGCACACAAACTTGAACACACAAACAAGGGAAGGAGAGGGAAGCTTGCTGCCGGAAAAATGGGCGCCGGGGCTCCTTATATAGGGCAGGCCGGCCGGCCCGGGCCGGCCGGCCCGGGGCTCCTCCGGCTCCTCCTCGGCGCGTCTTTCTCCCAAAGCACGATCATTTCGCCTCTGCAACTTTCCCCGCCCGCGTGCTCCACGAGTTGCACCGCCCAAACGCTCTCGTCCACTCCTTTTCTTGAATTATTGGTCCTCCCACTTGATGCTCCATGCTTTGGGTCATGTCCATGCTCCCTAGCTCCACTTGCTTCACATGCCACCATGAAAATCCTGCAAAGTTGATGCTTGCTGCCCACCATGCTTGTCCTTTGCATGTGGAATTGGTGAAAGTTGATAAAAGGGAATCCAATGGTGCATGCATGAATAATTCAAACTTGATTGCCTCCAATTGGGTGTGTTTAAGGTTAAGCACTCCTCTAATTCGAAATTTAAAATATTTTTCAGAGCCATGCAAGAGCTCAAGCATAATTTTAGAGAAGTTTTTAAACCATTAAAAACAAATGTAAGTCGAAAATATTTTTCGACTACGTCGATTTCGGTCTCACCGGTAAAGTTTGCTTTCATCGGTTGAGAGCGAACGTTTTCCCGGCTTGATCATGGGGGCATAGGTTTAGGTTCTAATTTTGGCTAAATAAGAAAGATTTTGAATAAAACAAAATTAGAATGGGCTTAGAAAAAAATTCTAATCCTAGAGAAACCAAGGAATAAGATTTTTAAAACCAACCAAAAGCTTTGATTTCTAGGTTCACGCGAGTCCTACCACGTGCTGAATTTTTATAACACTTGAATATAAATCGTGGCTCTACTCGTGTGGTTTTAGCATGAAAAATAAGTCAACCTCAGCACCATAATGAGGGTGAAAGGTTGAGTTAAGGTTCTGAAATTATTTGGTTGAGGGGTTTCTCGAAAAGAAAAGAATCAAACAAGCACATAGGAGGGTTCATGCAAAGGGTTTATGATAAAGCAAACATTCAATCAAGAATTATGTCTCTAATATTGTTCAACCACTTCTAAGTCTAATGTCTTTGCGTAATAAAACTCAAAAACTAAATTATTAAAAATACTAGAAAAACCTGGAATCGGGTTGTCCTCCCGTAGCTTATTCTTGACTTGACTTGACGAAACGGGTTGCCTCCCGCCTAGCGCTTCGTTTATAGTCTATAGCTAGACTTCTTCACTTGATTACTCCGGATCAACGCTCTTTGCGGGCGTTGCAATCTTGGGTACCCACTTCCGCACCATCTTGGGCGCGGGCTTGACTTCCGGCTTAGTTGGCTTAGTCATTTTTTTTGGTCTTCACATGCGGCTTCTCTTCCTTTGTCTTGACGGATGCAACACCTTCTTTGATTTTCGTTACGTTCATTTTTTTCGGCTCCTTCTTCTTTTTCAGCCCCTCCGTTTGTTTTGGTTCTCCCTTCACTCCAATCATGTTGCATGCCTCAATCCTTGGACGGAACTTGAAGGAACTCCTTTCTCCGTTAATATCGAACATGATCTCCCCCTTGCCAACATCAATAGTTGCTCCCACGGTCTTGAGGAACGGCCTCCCTAGGATGAGCGGCGGCTTCTCCCTCTCTCCCATCTCGAGCACAACGAAGTCGACGGGGATGAAGTGGTGTCCAATCTTCACGGGTACATCTTCAGCAATGCCCAAGGTATAGCGAATGGAGTTGTCTCCCAACTCCAAACATATTCCCGTAGGCTCCATCGGTAGGCGTAGCTTCTCGAACACATCCCTCGGCATGACACTCACACTAGCTCCAAGGTCGCATAACGCCTTCTCGAAGTTGAAAGAACCAACCGAACATGGAATTGTAGGGCACCCGGGGTCTTTTTGCTTCTCTAGCCCATAAGCAATAGCCGCACTACACTCCTCGGACATTTTGACATGATCTACCCCGAGTGTTGCTATCTCATATTTATTTGCAAGTATGTCTTTAAAGTAACGAGAATATGTAGGTACTTGTAGGGCATCTAGTAATGGCATGTTGATGCTAAGTCTACGCACAACTTCCACAAACTTCTCAAAGTGGTTGTCAAGTTTACCTCGGAAGTAGCGTGGCTTGAGTTGCGGTATCCTCGTGTCATCCTCCGGCATCTCGAATTCGGGTTCCTCGGTGACGATCCCCATAACCTTCTCTTTAGCAGCTCCTTCCACCTCGGTGGATGGTTTAAGCTTCCTTGCTCCCGCGGAACGTTCCGGATTTTCGGTCTCCTTCCCCGAACGTGTTTGAATGGCCTTCGCCGATTCGGGACATTTGGGTTGTCCCGGAAGCTTCCCTTCATCATTAGTGAGGCGCCCCGCAAGTTGTCCAACTTGCGTCTCGAGCATCTTCATCATGTTGAGCACTTGATGATTGGAACTTCCGACCTCCGTCACTTTGCTATCGATGTTCTCCAACACCTTGTCTATGGTCTTGAACTTGGTGACGGTGTCCTTGTTGATCTTATCTTGCTCATCCATGAACTCCTTCAATTGTATCCGAAGTGGAACCGCGTTAGGAATAGATGAGCTTGCATTAAATTGAGGCCTACCTTGCCCGTAGCGGAAGTTCGGCAATTCTCCCTTCCTCATGTAGTCGAGCACTTTGGCTTCCTCCGGACAATCTTTGCGGACATGGCCATACTCTCCACATTCTTCGCATGTGGACCTTGCTTCGGCGGCCTTCAAGTCTTGAGCCTCTTTCTTTTCTATCTCCATCTTCTCCAACCTCCTCATGAGCGAGTCGATCTTGCCTTCAAGTATGTCTTCCTTCTCCACTTGCAAGACTCCTTTGACGTTCCCCATGGGTTGAGCCGGGTGTAGGCGCCGGATGACGCCCACGTGTCATTATCCGCGACCTTCTTGAATAGCGTGAAAGCTTCCGTCGGTGTAAGCTCGATGATAGATCCTCCCGCCGATGCATCGATGATCGTCCTTGACGCCATGGTGAGTCCTTGATAGAACTTTTGCACGAGGTCTTCTTTCGGGAACTTGTGATGTGGAACCGCCCGGGTGTACTCGTTGAAGCGCTCGAATGCCTCCGAGATAATTTCGTAGGATATTGAACAAAGGTGGCAATCTTATTACGCAAGCTTTGAGTTTTACCCGGTGAGTAGTATTCCTTCATGAAAGCCTTCATCAACGTGTTCCAATTTTGCACCGTCTCCGCCGGTTGAGAGTGGAACCATTGCAAAGCCTTCCCGAGTAGTGAAAACGGAAAAAGCCTTGCCCTCATTTGATCTTGAGTCACCCCATCCATGTTGAAAGTCTGACATAGTTGAATGAATGCTTGGAGGTGAAGGTTCGGATCCTCTTTGCCGGTGAAGGGTGAATGTTGCACCATGCGGATTGTTGAGGTCTTGATCTCGAACGGTCTTCCGATCTCCTCGAGGTTCAAGATTGGTAGGTCGATGATGTCTGGGGTGCATAGCTCCCCAATCTTGCGTTCTTCCGGTGGTTGGTCACCCATTGGTGGACGTCGGTTCTCCCGCGGACTTTGAGGTGGTGAATTCTCCGGAGATTCTGCGATCCTTTGTCTTCCGACTCCGAATCTACAAAATCCGGCTTTTTAGCTTGATGTGCTTCGCGTCTCCTTAGCCTCGTAAAGTTTTTCTTCGGATCATCCACAAAATTATTGGGTTTGTTGGAGAGGTAGCCGTCCATCTCCTCGTTAGGGTTAGCAATAAACAAAGTATGCGAAAAAAACTAGAAAACAAAACAAATCTATAAAGACTAGAGTTAGACAAACTAGATTAGATGTATTTTGAGGATGATCAAAGTTTAATAGATGCAAAAATAAAACAAAATCAGTACTGAAAATTACAAAAAAAGCAATAAAAAATCAAATCTTGATCACTTGTTCCCCGGCAACGGCGCCAGAAAAAGGGGCTTGTTGACGGTTAATAATTGTATCAAAGTTCGTTCGCGACTCGCAAGCGTACAAGTCTCCCGTCGTAGTCAAGGGACCCTTCTTCCCTCGAGTGGTGAACCCAAGGTATCGAATCCGTGGAACAAATGTGTGACGCAAGACTTAATCTATTAAAGCCAAATAACTGCAATCTTCAATAAAGAACCTAATGCATCTAAGTAAAAGACACAAAACGAATCTAATCTACTAAAAACTGGAGAAAACAAAGTAAGATTGGGTAGATAAACCGATCTAGAGGGATCGGGGTAAGCCTTTTGTTGAAGTTCCAAGCAAGAGAAGAAGTAGCAAATCGAATCTTAATAAAAGCCTCTTTAAATCGTGGTTTCCCGTCCAAATCCGAAAACATCCGCCTTTCGAGACCCCCGTTCTGTCACAACGTATCCCTATTCATGCGGGGAGCTTAGGGTGAGTCAAAAGACAAGTCGAGATTCTTTCGGAAGATCCGGCGTGTACCTCTAGCCACCGCGGCTACAAGAACACCCTATGTAATCTATCTCGAGAATAGAATTGAAATAAGCAAAGCCAATCGAAAAACGAAATCTTCGAGGAAACACTTGATCGCTGAGAAAAGATTCAACTTGATAATTCAACTATAACAATGATACATACACAAGATCACCACCGGGATCCTTCCTTGATCTTGCTTCTAGCTCCGGGAACTCCGACATGGTCTTCCGTGCAAGGTTCCCACGTCGGCTAGGGGAACCGTAGTCAACTAGCTCGACCCTCTCCTCTCCTAGATGGTGTCCCTCTCTTCTCTGCTTCTCGGCGGCCGAAGACGAAATCTTCTCTCCGTGGCTCTCGATCAGGGGACTATAAATAGCCCGATTGGCGGCTAGGGCAAAGGACGACGGGTTTGGGCCCAAAATGGGCCTGGGCCGACCGGACTGGGCCGGCCGGCCCGGGCCCATTTAGGCCCGGCCCCGTGGGCTCCTTTGCCCGAGGTCGGTTCCCTTGCTTCCCGGATGCTTCCCCCTTCGCATGTAGGTCCATGTCGTCGGTTTCTCTCCGAATTGGACTCAACTCCTTATCTTGCAAGATTCAAGACTTTTCCGGTCGTGTCCCCGGAGTTGGTCGTCTTCTCGGATCAAGTCCCCGGCTTCTTGGAGTTAATTTTGCTTCATTGCATGACTTGTTCGGGGCTTCAAGGTCTTGTCATGAGGTGCTTGATGAACTTATCCCGAAAGTCTTGCATTCAACACTAAATCCCTGCATAAACATTAAACTCCAAAACCGACATGCACACGTGAACTTGTTATACCACGGGGGTTAGTACCAATGGATAAGGTATAAAACTCATGCCAACACCGAAGGTAAACTCATGGCTAGGTTGACGGATTTTCACCGTCAACAATGTGCAACTAGGGTTGTTCTAGTGTGAAACTCCCATCACAAAACGAGGTATGCAACCTGTAGCCATTCCTAGCATGATACTACTCTAGGAAAGTAAAGGCAAGCAAAGATTGCAATAGAGTAAGTGTGGAAACGTAAAGGGGATGAGAGGAAGTAAACTCTTGACACATGATTTATCCCGTGGTATCGGTAGGCACTAAGCCACCCCTAGTCCACGTTGTTGAAGCACTCACACAAGAGTATTGCTTCCCGATCACCAAGTCTCTCCCAAGAGCACCACTTGACTCGCCACAAAGGCTAGACACTTAGGCACTTGCCAGGCTCCCTTGGTCACCTTGATGCCGCCTCCACTAAGGAGCTTCTCCACCAAGGAAGGGGGTCTCCACGTCCCCTGCAAAAAGTGTCCTCGCCACTCCACACCAAGCCGGAGGGTCAACGACGATTGCCGGTGAGCCACTTAGGCCCCAAGGCTTCCGGCAAACCTTGTACAACTTGATTCACTCAAGAATCGCCTCACAAGGTTGGCACAACCTTGCACTCACTCAACTCTAAGCTAAGCCTATCACTAAGCACATACACAAAGCATATGCAAGTCTAAGGATGAGCAATTAAGCACTTGGATGGATTGGACATGATCTTCAATGTGCCTTGAACTCCTCTGCACTTCCACACAATCCAGCCTACTTAAATGGGTGAGTGGAGGGGGTATAAATAGCCCAAGGCATCAAACTAGCTGTTGGCTAAAAGCTGCTGAAAAAGCTAGCGTCGGATGAACTGATGCTATGCTTTTCCAAGGCGTCGGTTCATCCGGTGCCCCTCCCACGTCACATAGCCGTTGAGGTTCTCTGACAGAACTACTCTGACGCTATGCACCGACGGTGCGTCGGATCATCCGGTGCTGAAGACCCCGCGTCCAAGTCGCTTCTGTTAGCTTCCACGCGACCGTCGGATAGACCGACAATTCACCTTGACCGAGGTGTCGGATCATCCGGTGCTGAAGGCTTCGTCTTGGAGCGTCTCTGTCTTGATTCAAACTGAGCGTCGAATAGACCGACGGTGACCCCACTCAGACCGTCGGATCATCCGGTGCTACTGTCTTCGCTGCTCTTCCTCTGCAACTCGTCCGACGCTACTAGAAAATGGACCGTCGGTTCATCCGACGGTGCCTAGGGTTTCACCAGTGTACCAACTCGTCCGACGATTGCACCGACGCTTGCTACTAAGGTACCGTCGGTTCATCCGACGGTGTCGTTTCTTTTCCTTTCTTGCTCCATTTTGACCCTTGTTTTTCTCATTTTGGCATGTGGTTTTCTTGCATCCTTGAGACCTAGAAGTGTCTACAAAGACATGCTAAAACAATATGGTTAGTCCCAATGATCATGCTGTCATGAATCACCAAAATTAAACTCGAACTAATGGCAAGTGAGACCATGTTCACTACACCATACCACCAATATTTCTATTTCAAATCTTGATACATTTTGGTGCTTCCGGGATGAATTGAATAGGCCGAATCATGTGCTTCCTTTAATATATTCTCTTGGAGATGATCAATTCCAGGCACACAGATCCTATTCCTGAACCAAATAGTTCCTTGGTCATCCCTTTTGAAATCTGGAACCTTGCCGGAATCAATCAACCTTCCGTACTCCTTAATCTTCTCATCTGTCATTTGACCCTTCCTGATTTCCTGTTCAAGTGTAGATTCTATCTCCAATGTTATGGTTTCACTCTGGACAACAATTCCCAAATTGAGACGTGCCATTTCCCAACAAAACTCTTGAGGTATCAAACGAGCTATTAGTGTATTTGCTTGACTTTTCCGACTCAAGGCATCTGCTACAACATTTGCCTTACTGGGATGATACTGAATATCCAGATCATAGTCTTTGAGTAATTCTAACCATCTACGCTGTCTGAGGTTAAGATCCTTCTAGGTGAAGATATACTTCAAGCTTTTATGGTCAGTAAAGATACGAAACTTATTCCCGATCATGTATTGCCTCGAAATTTTTAGAGCGTGCACAATGGCAGCCAACTCTAAATCGTGAGTGGGGTAATTCTGTTCATGTTTTCTCAATTTCCTAGAAGCATAAGCAATCACTTTTCCTTCTTGCATTAATACACAACCAAGACCCTAAAGTGAAGCGTCACAGTACACATCAAAACCCTTGTGAATATCCGGCATTATCAGTACGGGAGTTGTAGTTAACCTCTTCTTCAGTTCTTCAAAACTATCCTCACACTTGGCATCCCACTTAAATTCCTTTCCTTTTTCTAACAATGATGTGAGAGGTTTTACAATCTTCGAGAATCCTTCGATGAATCAACGGTAATAACCTGCCAATCCAAGGAAACTTCTGATCTCGGCCACATTCTTAAGCGGATTCCAATCTAGTACAACCTGAACCTTACTCGGGTCTACTGCTATTCCACCCTCTGTGATAATATGCCCAAGGAAGGAAACTTCCTTAAACCAAAAATCACATTTGCTGAGCTTAGCATATAGCCGATGTTCTCGTAGTTTCTGCAGCACGAGTCTCAGGTGTTCTTCATGCTCTTCTTCATTCTGGGAGAATACCAGAATGTCATCGATGAAAACTACCACAAACTTGTCAAGGTACTCCATGAATATGTTGTTCATCAGATACATGAAGTATGCTGGTGCATTTGTCAATCCAAAGGGCATGACTGTGAACTCGTATAAGCCATATCTGGATGTGAAAGCAGTTCTGGGAATGTCTTCTAGTTGGATTTTCAGCTGGTGGTACCCGGATCGTAGATTGATCTTAGAGAATATTTTAGCACCTTTCATCTGATCGAACAAATCTCCATCCTGGGTAATGGGTATTTGTTCTTGATGGTAACATCATTAAGGGAGGGGTCGATAATCTATGCACATTCTTCTAGTACCATCCTTTTTATCAACAAAGAGAATGGCAGACCCCCAAGGTGACGAGCTAGGTCGGATGTAACCTTTACTAAGAAACTCATCTATTTGTTTCTTTAATTCGGCCAAATCCTTAACATTCATTCCATATGGTATTTTATAAATAGGAGCAGTACCAGGTAAAGGTTCAATGCTGAATTTATTGTCGCGGTCATGTGGCACACCTGGTAACTCATCTGGAAATACGTCGGGGTACTCATTCACAACTTTGATTTCTTCTAAGGATTTGCCTTTTGCCGAATTCACTGTTCCTTGTTCATCGGATGAGGTATCCACTTTGAACTCAATTCTATTTCCTTGTGGGCTAGTTAAAACCACTGACCTCTTGCGACACTGAATAACTCTGTCATGTTTGCATAACCAATCCATTCCAAGAATTACATCTATTCCCCAGGATTTTAAAACTACTAGGTCAGCTAGGAATTCTGTTTCATTAAGTTTACGGTTCACCCGCGGGCATATGTGGCTGGCCTTCATCTCACCACCCGGGGAGGTAACTAACAATTGTTTCTTCATAGGATTCATGGGTAGATTATGTTTTTCCACAAATTGATTTGTAACAAATGAATGTGATGCTCTAGAATCGAATAAAACGGATGCAGGTTCAGAGTTGACAAGGAACGTACCAAGCACAACTTCCGGAGCTTCCTGTGCTTGTTCAACCGTCACGTGGTTTATCTTACCACGCACATAGTTCTGTTGGGCCCTGTTACCTTGAGGAGTAGAATTCCTAGTGCGAACCTTAGAGGATGGCTGCCCAGGCCTCTGTTCACTACCCTTCTGTGGAGTTTGCATTTCACGCTTGGGACAGTTGTTGGCATAATGCCCCAACTCTCCGCACTTGAAGCAACCACTAGACTGAACTGGTGCGGTGTTTCTCACTGGTGCACCTGAGGCATTGTTCGGGTGATTCTGCTGCTGAATTGGAGCAAGAGGAGTCTGCTGACTAAAGCACTGGGGCTGTTGAGCTGAACGTTGGAACGACTGGTTCTGCTGAAAATTTCCACCATGTCCTCCTGAGCGAAACTAAGGATTCTGTGGTGCATTATAGAGGGGACGTGCATTGCTGCTAGACTGCCCTTGGGATTGGAACTTGCGCTTTTGCTCTCCAAGTTCCCTACGCTTGCTTTCAAGACCGATAGCCATGTCTAACAGAGTCTGGAAATTGGGGAAAGTGTGGCTCTGGAGCTGATAGTTCAGTGGCCCTATGAGACCATCCAAGAAACACTCTTGTCTCTTTGGATCAGTGTCCACTTCATCTGGAGCATATCGAGTCAGTTGGGTGAACTTGTCTCGATACTCAATGACAAACATGTTACCCTGCTTTAAAGCGAGAAACTCCTTCTGCTTCAGTTTTATTATCCCTGACGGGATGTGATGAGTATGGAAAGCTTCTGGGAACTCCTGCCAGGTGATGGTGTTAGCAGTAGCATGTGCAACGGTATAAGCATCCCACCAATCGGCTGTAGCGCCTTCCAAGCATCCTGAGGCGTACAAGACCTTCTCCTGGTCATTGCACTGTGTGATGTTCAGCTTTTTATTAATAGTCTTAAGACAATCATCAACGTCGAGAGGATCCACTGAATGGGAGTAGGTAGGTGGGTGGTGGCTTATAAACTCTATATGCTTGTTGAGTGGGGGTGGAGGTGGTGGAGGTCCTTGTGGTGGTGGCTGGTTTTGCTGTGCCTGCAGATTCTGTATAGTGGCGGTAAGATTCTGAATTAACTGCATTTGTGCCATGAAGAATTGCTGTATCGCTGGATCCATCGCTAATCCTTGAGGTGGAGGAGGGACTGGATTCCGCTGATTGGCGATGTGAGCTCGTATCACTGGCGGTACGTCTTGTCCACCTCCTGACCTGGTGTTTACCATCTGATTATTAAAGAAAGTTATTTCAGATAAGGAGCAGTATTGATAAACATGAGTAAGAGAAAAGGGGCTAAGATTAAATTTAAACTTAGTTATTTATTAATGCATATGTGTCCATCACTCCACAAAGCATTTCAATCATAGCAAAGATCCAAATCAACCATGTTTTCAACCAACAAGCATTTATTACAACGATTACGTCCTCGTAGGGACGGATCTAGCGATCACATCTCAAAGGTGGGCATACTATCCCAGAAGACCTGTGGTAGCGGAAGAAGAGCCGTAACGGAGCCTCTTGCAGGGTGGTGACTCCGCAGGGAAAGGGGTCTCGTCAGGCTGGACAGGTGGCTCCCTACCGTCACGCTCGGCCTCTAGCTGAGCAATCCTGGCATAGCCGTCCTTCAGCTCCTCATGGGTCTGCTCCAGCTCAGACGTAACACCCTCCAAGTCGGTGTTGAGTGCTATAGTGACCTGGGCGAGAGTGTGGAAGCGTGGGTCCTCAGAGCCTGTCAATGGTACCACTGTCTGCTCAGTGCCACTGGTATGATGAGGGATGTGGCGGTAGTCGCTCAGTCTCAACTCCTGGTCATGCCTGGAACGAAGAGAGAACAAGGCCCTCCTGGCGCAATCACTGACGGATGCCTGGTAGATGGAGTGGCGTGTAGTAGAATCATGCGTCATGCGCGAGATGTAGCCTCCACTGGTATGGTTGCGCACCCTGATGTGGACCCTGGTCATGTAGTAGGTTCCGAGTGGTGGATCGGTCCAGCTGTGGGTGACGTACATGGGATACACTTGTTTCCCAACTCCAGCAGGGTGTTCCAAAGCAACCACGGGAAGTAGCCAGGTGCCACCTCGGACGAGTGCATGGTGCAGTATGGTTCTCCCTCACGAGGACCATCATAGTAGAAGTCATCTCCTTCCTCATTGTCATCCTCTGTCTCGTCACCATCCTCGGTGTCGTCGCCGGAATCATCTGGATCTCCTCCCGCGGCAGCTGGTGCGGAAACAACTGGAGCGATAGGAGCAGCTGGTGGTGGCACCTCCACTGCTGGCGGGGAAGACAGAGCTCGCAGAGATTCCAACTCTCCATCAGAGTAAACTTCCAGGATCGCTCCATCCTCTGCCTCAACGAAGTAGTAGGGGTCCTCCGGTTCCTCCTCCACAGGCTGGACAGGAGGGGGTAGCTGCACTCCAAAAGGCTGAGCCCCGACCATCTATAAGATCAAAACCAAACTCAGAGCATAATAAAACAATAAGGGGACAAGATTTTAACCAAAAGCAAATAAGATAGATTTTTAAGTGTATTTAGGGGATTTTTTTGAGTGAGAGCTGAAATGTCTTTCTAGAAAGTGTCGTTATTTCGACCATTTCTATCTAAGGTTGCGTCCTACAGTCAGCATTGCTCTGATACCACTCTATCACACCCGTTTTCCGAAGAAAACTGAATGCATCTCATACGTGTGCCAGAATCATAAATTCACACATATGATAGACAAACGAGTGTAATATCATAGTACAATACTCAAAACATACAAAGAGAGGTTTATTAACTTACTACACTCATCGTTAGACTCGAAGGTCTTTACACGAACATCGATAACTAGACGATGAAACACCGTCTCCAACTCCACAAGCTCCTGACTGGGGGAAATGCGAGCCTCACAGCCCGTCGAACTCATCTAAGAACTCTGCTCCAGCATCCTCCTCTGAACACATATAAGCAAGGGTGAGTACACTTATGGTTGGTACTCATCCTGTGAGGGAAATATGCAGAGCTATCAAGGGTAGGCTAAGGTTTTCAGTGGTAAGCATTTTAAGTTGGTCAAATTTTATTAGCAAGCACCTATTTACTAAGTGTAATTATATACCAACCCAAAACTTAGCATTTATAAAATTATTCCTCCAAACCATAAACAACCCACAATTTGAATTCCATATTTAAGTTCAATTATCATGTGAGGGTCCAAGCCGCTCTTTACCGTGAGCACGACTGATCGATCAGTTTTCACTCTGCAGAGGATGTATACTTTTCCCACAGTTCGTGTTCCCCATTTTGCCCAGGTTTGCAAGGCCCTTAAACACTTCCGAGGTGAGTGGCTAGGGGTCCACTACGAAGCCTTTACAAAGGCGTGCAAAGCACCAATAACCCATGACAGTTACAGCTCAGGGCGGACCATAACCCTCCATAGTGGTCAGCACCTTAGCAAAGGCTACTTCCCCAAAAGGACCAAGCTATACCCCTGCAACCCGGAGCCCCTGTGTTCCTTTCGGATAGGGTTATCAGATAATTCACAATCCTAATTAATTGGCTAAGCTAGAGCCATGTGGACTGTGGTTGCACTGTTTTCCTAGGTGGTCTCCGTGTTCCGATTTAATTTATGCGATCTTGTATTACCATAAGCACCAACTTTATCTTAACCAACATTTTGTAAAGTTTCATTTCCATCACCCATAGTATAGCATCTAAGCATTTATATACCCCAAATCATTTATTTAAAACAAGGTGATCAAGGTATAGGGATGCAAAACTAGTCATTCCTTAAAAGGCATTTCCCATCGGATTTATGCATAATGACATATAAAATTTAAAGTGTGATAACATGCTTGTTATTAGGACAAAAGAGTATGCAGGGGGGAAATTCCACTTGCCTTATTCCCCTAAGAACTGTGGCTCGACCTCTTCAAAAGATTGCTCCTGCTCGACCTCGAACGACACGTCCTCTACGATCTCATAAAAAACATGCAATAAATAAAAAAATACATCAAACATTTCTAAAAGACTAAAACAAGCTTCTAAAACTAACGTGCTTGTTGAGACGATCGCGTGGACACCTAGAACGCCTAAAATGGAGATAGGATGGAAAAGTTATGGCCTAGACAAGATCTAGGGGCTAGATTGTAAAAATACTGGAACTTAGGGGGGTTTTCTATAAAAGACCAGGGGCTAAAACATAATTATTAGTGTAAACTGGAGGACTTTGGTGCAAAAAGGTGGACTTTGGACTGCGGGTGAACACTTTTGAAAGAATAGGGGCATAAGCATAAAAAACCAAGGGCTGAACTGTAAGGGTTCTATATGGTGGAAGGACCGGCATGCAATTTATAAAAAGGACAGGGGCTCTTTAGAGAAATTGCCGGCAGCAGCTTTAGTTGACCGATATAAGGAGTTTTGACTCGGGGTGCTGTTGACGGTTAATAATTGTATCAAAGTTCGTTTGTGACTCGCAAGCGTACAAGTCTCCCGTCGTAGTCAAGGACCCTTCTTCCCTCGAGTGGTGAACCCAAGGTATCGAATCCGTGGAACAAATGTGTGACGCAAGACTTAATCTATTAAAGCCAAGTAACTTCAATATTCGATAAAAGACCTAATGCATCTAAGTAAAAGACACAAAACGAATCTAATCTACTAAAAACCGGAGAAAACAAAGTAAGATTGGGTAGATAAACCGATCTAGAGGGATCGGGGTAAGCCTTTTGTTGAAGTTCCAAGCAAGAGAAGAAGTAGCAAATCGAATCTTAATAGAAGCCTCTTTAAATCGTGGTTTCCCGTCCAAATCCGAAAACATCCGCCTTTCGAGACCCCCGTTCTGTCACAACGTATCCCTATTCATGCGGGGAGCTTAGGGCGAGTCAAAAGACAAGTCGAGATTCTTTCGGAAGATCCGGCGTGTACCTCTAGCCACCGTGGCTACAAGAACACCCTATGTAATCTATCGTACGAATAGAATTGGAATAAGCAAAGCCGATCGAAAAACGAAATCTTCGAGGAAACACTTGATCGCTAGGAAAAGATTCAACTTGATAATTCAACTATAACAATGATACATACACAAGATCACCACCGGGATCCTTCCTTGATCTTGCTTCTAGCTCCGGGAACTCCGACGTGGTCTTCCGTGCAAGGTTCCCACGTCGGCTAGGGAAACCCTAGTCAACTAGCTCGACCCTCTCCTCTCCGAGATGGTGTCCCTCTCTTCTCTGCTTCTCGGCGGTCGAAGACGAAATCTTCTCTCCGTGGCTCTCGGTCAGGGGACTATAAATAGCCCGATTGGCGGCTAGGGCAAAGGAGAGCGAGTTTCGGCCCAAAATGGGCTCCCGGGCCGACCGGACCGGGCCGGCCGGCCGGGGCCCATTTAGGCCCGGCCCGTGGGCTCCTTTGCCCCACGTCGGTTCCCTTGCTTCCCGGATGTTTCCCCCTTCGCATGTAGGTCCATGTCGTCGGTTTCTCTCCGAATTGGACTCAACTCCTTGTCTTGCAAGATTCGGCACTTTTCCGGTCGAGTCCCCGGAGTTTGTCGTCTTCTCGGATCAAGTCCCCCGCTTCTTGGAGTTAAGTTTGCTTCATTGCATGACTTGTTCAGGGCTTCAAGGTCTTGTCATGAGGTGCTTGATGAACTTATCCCGAAAGTCTTGCATTCAACACTAAAACCCTGCATAAACATTAAACTCCAAAACCGACATGCACACGTGAACTTGTTATACCACGGGGGTTAGTACCAATGGATAAGGTATAAAACTCATGCCAGCACCGAAGGTATACTCATGGCTAGGTTGACGGATTTTCACCGTCAACATCTCCCCCATGCTTAAACCTTGCTCGTCCTCGAGTAAGCCTTCGATGGATATCATCATTGCCAAACAATGTTTAAACTTTGCACTTGATCATACATGAGAAAACATAATGCTCTCAAAATTTTAATTCATTAAAGTTCCATAATGCACTAGCCTTCATCCCTACGGAGGGTAGATTCTTATTAAGCTTATCCCACAAGTATTAACATGCTCACAATGTTTTAAATAGATCTCAGAATTTTTTGAAATAAAGAACGAGATAAAGAAAAGCTAAACCAAATTCACAAATTTAAATCATCTCGTGTATTGCTCATAAACTCTCATCTCACTTGTCTCTCAAGCCTATATATTCTACTCCTTTCCCTCTCATATATATGTGGTAGGCTTTATATGGAGATTTGGGAAAGTTTAGTCCTAACAAGATTTTATAAATGAGGTGTTGTCAAAACAAGACAAGCTTCTCATGGTCTTACCGAGACTCGTCAAAAAGGTCATTGGAAAATAATGTTAATCAAGGAGGGGAAAGAGAAAAATACACACACTTTTAGATGAGTGGACATGTGCAAATGGCAAAGAGTGATCCCGAGGCACAAAGAAAGTCCTCGTTATCGGATTGCACATGGTTGGAAAATGAGAATGGATCTTTTTAACTTGAAGCCTTGAATGCACTCTTAGAGAACCGGGGAGTTCACTTTACGCACATATATATTTTTTCTCTTTCTCATATTTCTCATTCTTTTCTTTCTTTCTTTCTTTCTTATATATATATATATTTTTTTTCTTTCTTCACCTTGGAAGTCACGTACATCGCCGAATTTTTTCTTTCATCATTATATATATTTTTTTAAAATATTCCCTTTTGAACTCTAAAACTGCACCGTACCTACCTCCTCCCCCATGCTTAGACGTTGCTCGTCCTCGAGCAAAGAGGCGAAAAATAAGGTAGGTACCGGAGATATTTTTCCTTGGAGAGATACTTGAAATCTTCAACGTTGGCACCGTCTTGCGATCTTCCTTGAATTGATGATCCATTCTCAACGATAGGTTGTGGTCAAGGAGGTAATCACAAAAAGATGATATTTGGTTTAAGGGTGGATATCCGGCGAAGTTTGTGAGATCACCGATGCGGGGATACACAATGCACGGATAAAAGGCTAGCAAAAAGATAGATACGCAAAAATGGAATGACCAGCTTCTTAGTCTCGGGCCAGAGAAATCATGGCCTGCAATAACGCACTCAAAAATAAGTCTTGTACACTAAGGTTTATGCACTCAAATATATATAAGGCTTTGGATACGTTGAGCAACACACAAGTGATATTTGTGACAAGGTTAGCAATATTTTTGAGCATAAAAGACATCTTTAATCTATTCATAACTTGAGAGCACATTAAACACTATGGGTCTTTATTTTAATCATAACCTCCGCTGAAAATTAAGCTAGCATTTAAATAAATTCAGATCTGTATTTTTAAGAGAGCACTAGCTTAAACATGCATAAATCAATTACAAAGATGAACAAAGCTGCAATTTTAATCATATATCATCATGGCACGAATTTTGTAACTTTTCCAATGATATAATCAAGGTGGTGTCTTTATTAATGGTGACATCAAGTTGAAATACAAACTGAAAATAAACAAACATGCTTGCTGAAATTTAAATAAAAACAGAAAATACTACGCAAACACACATAAGCAAAAGCTGAAAATTACAGAGAAAAAGAAAAGAAAAGAAAACTAAAGTTCCTAAATCTTCTAGTCCTCCGCCGGTGGTTGATGTTGATAATCTTGATAATAATACCCTTGCTCATAATATGATTGGACATTTCCTCCGACGAATTGATTTGGCTCCACAAGGTGAAGGCGTCCAAGTTCAAAGGCGATATTTGCGTTGCCTTCACCAAGTTGAGTTGCGTTAGCTTGGATGGCTGCGATGTTTTGAGCGTTTCTTGCAGCATACCCTCCAATAATGGCCATGCTTTGTTGTGGTTGGGGATGATGAGCGTAGGACTCCGCGAAGTTAGCGTTGGGCACAACATAATTTTGTGGGGGTACCGGTGCACCACCCCCCATGCTTGTCCTTGTGACCCTCCGTAATAACTTGGCGGAGGAGGGACCCCGCCGAATGGTTGCACATTGGGTTGTGCTCCACTCGCTTGTGCGGAGGATGTTCCCTCCTCTACGATTCTTCCTCTTTTGTTCTTCCTTGTAGGGACAAGTAGTCCCTCTTCCAACCAATCTTCCCTTCCTTCGGTGAAAAGCCTAAGCCTCTCATTCGGAAGGGGTAGGTTCACTATGGCCAACCGATAACCTCCTCTCTCATCTCCACTAATGTATTTGCCTTGCCGCAAATACTCAAAACCGAGAGAGGTACCACGCAAAAGGTGAGCGGGGTTTCTTGCGATCCCCGGCCGCAAGGAAAAGGCCAACATGGAGAGGTAACACCCCGAACCAATATTACCCGCCCCCGATGTTGCTTCACAACACCAACGGTTGATCATGAGGTAAGAGGGGTCTATTGGCTGCCTGGCAATTAAAGCCGAGTATAGCCAATTCAACTCCGTGTCGGTCACCTTTGTTTCCTTCATCATCCCCAATACCCTCTTGCACATCCAAGAGTGAAATATCCGGATAATGGGGTTGCGGATGCAATTGCGTTGTTGATGGGCTTCTCCGGAGATCATGTTCCAAAATCCCGCCAACATGCGGGTGGCACGTCAACTTTCTCCGGAGCTCCCTTGTGGAATCCAAGCAGCTCCCTAACGTGCTCGTAGGGAACCACTTGTTCGATTCCCTCCAAACGGAATGACAAGCTTTGCACCCCATCATCATCAACGATGGGTGCAATAGTCATCAAAATTTCCAAGGCGTAACCCAAATGGGTGTCCACCGATATTCCGTTGGAGAACTGCACCCATCCGAGGTGCCCCAACATATAGTATATGTCGGTGCAAAAACCCAAGGTGTAGAGTGCTTGGTCGTCGAACTCGACGTTCGGCACAAGCCTCTTCTCAAGATTGGCGAGCCTCTCCTCCTCCTCCGCCGACAAGATGATGAAGCCGTACGAAGAGTGTGTCGGGGTGTAAGGAGGTGGTGCGGTTGAGCGAGTCGATCGTCGTGGTGGCGCGGGCTGCTCCTCCGTGTGCCCACGAGGTTCGGTGAACCTCATGGAAGTGCTTCTCGCAGCCCTCATACCACCAAGGAGGAGAGCATCGTTCCTCCTCGGTGGTGCCGTATCCGTCTCCATGCTCCGGGGAGACTCGGAAACCGAGTGCCTCCTCGAAGACGTAGTTGATGACAGCTTGGACGACGACGAACTCTTCTTCTTGGAGAAGAGACTTGTGGTCTTCTTCCACATGGTTGCTGCACTCTTTCTTCAACTAAAATTCCGGGTTGCAACCGGTAAACTAGTCACTTAAACTCTTCGCTTCGGATGTGGACTTTGAGTGGATTAAGGATGTGGATTTTTTTCTCGAGCTATCAAGCTTGGGAT
Source organism: Cenchrus americanus (assembly GCA_947561735.1). NCBI lineage: Eukaryota > Viridiplantae > Streptophyta > Magnoliopsida > Poales > Poaceae > Cenchrus > Cenchrus americanus. The sequence continues at coordinate 205,227,102 of OX387240.1, forward strand.
GGTTGGCTTTGTCTACGGAGGTTCTGAGCACACAAACTTGAACACACAAACAAGGGAAGGAGAGGGAAGCTTGCCTGCAGAAAACGGGAGCCGGGGGGCTCCTTAAATAGGTCGGCCGGCCGGCCCGGACCGGCCGGCCCGGGGGTCCTCTCGGTTCCTCCCCGCCGCGTCTTTCTCCCGGCACGATCATTTCGCCTCGCAACTTTCCCCGCCCGCGTGCTCGACGAGTTGCACCGCCCAAACGCTCTCGTCCACTCCTTTTCTTGAATTATTGGTCCTCCCACTTGATGCTCCATGCTTTGGGTCATGTCCATGCTCCCTAGCTCCACTTGCTTCACATGCCACCATGAAAATCCTGCAAAGTTGATGCTTGCTGCCCACCATGCTTGTCCTTTGCATGTGGAATTGGTGAAAGTTGATAAAAGGGAATCCAATGGTGCATGCATGATTAATTCAAACTAGATTGCCTCCATTTAGGTGTGTTTAAGGTTAAGCACTCCTCTAATTCGAAATTTAAAATATTTTTCAGAGCCATGCAAGATCTCAAGCATAATTTTAGAGAAGTTTTTAAACTATTAAAAACAAATGTAAGTCGAAAATATTTTTCGACTACGTCGGTTTCGGTCTCACCGGTATAGTTTGCTTTCATTGGTTGAGAGCGAACATTTTCCCGGCTTGATCATGGGGGCATAGGTTTAGGTTCTAATTTTGGCTAAATAAGAAAGATTTTGAATAAAACAAAATTAGAATAGGCTTAGAAAAATTCTAATCCTATAGAAACCAAGGATAAAGATTTTTAAAACCAACCAAAAGCTTTGATTTCTAGGTTCACGCGAGTCCTACCACGAGCTGAATTTATTAACACTTAAACATAAATCGTGGCTCTACTCGTGTGGTTTTAGCATGAAGAATAAGTCAACCTCAGCACCATAATGAGGGTGAAAGGTTGAGTTAAGGTTCTGAAATTATTTGGTTGAGGTTTCTCGAAAAGAAAAGAATCAAATAAGCACATAGGAGGGTTCATGCAAAGGGTTTATGATAAATCAAACATTCAATCAAGAATTATGTCTCTAATATTGTTCAACCACTTCTAAGTCTAATGTCTTTGCGTAGTAAAACTCAAAAACTAAATTATTAAAAATACTCGAAAAACCTGAAATCGGGTTGTCCTCCCGGTAGCTTATTCTTGACTCGACGAAACGGGTTGCCTCCCGCCTAGCGCTTCGTTTATAGTCTATAGCTAGACTTCTTCACTTGATTACTCCGGATCAACGCTCTTTGCGGGCGTTGCAATCTTGGGTACCCACTTCCGCACCATCTTGGGCGCGGGCTTGTCTTCCGACTTAGTTGGCTTAGTCATTTTTTTGGTCTTCACAGCGGCTTCTCTTCCTTTGTCTTGACGGATGCAACACCTTCTTTGATTTTCGTTACGTTCATTTTTTTCGGCTCCTTCTTCTTTTTCAGCCCCTCCGTTTGTTTTGGTTCTCCCTTCACTCCAATCATGTTGCATGCCTCAATCCTTGGACGGAACTTGAAGGAACTCCTTTCTCCGTTGATATCGAACATGATCTCCCCCTTGCCAACATCAATTGTAGCTCTCACGGTCTTGAGGAACGGCCTCCCTAGGATGAGCGGCGGCTTCTCCCTCTCTCCCATCTCGAGCACAACGAAGTCGACGGGGATGAAGTGGTGTCCAATCTTCACGGGTACATCTTCAGCAATGCCCAAGGGATAGCGAATGGAGTTGTCTCCCAACTCCAAACATATTCCCGTAGGCTCCATCGGTAGGCGTAGCTTCTCGAACACATCCCTCGGCATGACGCTCACACTAGCTCCAAGGTCGCATAACGCCTTCTCGAAGTTGAAAGAACCAACTGAACATGGAATTGTAGGGCACCCGGGGTCTTTTTGCTTCTCTAGCCCATAAGCAATAGCTGCACTACACTCCTCGGACATCTTGACATGATCTACCCCGAGTGTTGCTATTTCATATTTATTTGCAAGTATGTCTTTAAAGTAACGAGAATATGTAGGTACTTGTAGGGCATCTAGTAATGGCATGTTGATGCTAAGTCTACGCACAACTTCCACAAACTTCTCAAAGTGGTTGTCAAGTTTACCTCGGAAGTAGCGTGGCTTGAGTTGCGGTATCCTCGTGTCATCCTCCGCATCTCAAATTCGGGTTCCTCGGTGACGATCCCCGTAACCTTCTCTTTAGCAACTCCTTCCACCTCGGTGGATGGTTTAAGCTTCCTTGCTCCCGCGGAACGTTCGGGATCTTCGGTCTCCTTCCCCGAACGTGTTTGAATGGCCTTCGCCGATTCGGGACATTTGGGTTGTCCCGAAGCTTCCCTTCATCATTAGTAAGGCGCCCCGCAAGTTGTCCCACTTGCGTCTCGAGCATCTTCATCATGTTGAGCACTTGATGATTGGAACTTCCGACCTCCGTCACTTTGCTATCGATGTTCTCCAACACCTTGTCTATGGTCTTGAACTTGGTGACGGTGTCCTTGTTGATCTTAGCTTGCTCATCCATGAACTCCTTCAATTGTATCCGAAGCGGAACCGCGTTAGGAATAGATGAGCTTGCATTAAATTGAGGCCTACCTTGCCCGTAGCGGAAGTTCGGCAACTTCTCCCTTCCTCATGTAGTCGAGCACTTTGGCTTCCTCTCGGACAATCTTTGCGGACATGGCCATACTCTCCACATTCTTCGCATGTGGACCTTGCTTCGGCGGCCTTCAAGTCTTGAGCCTCTTTCTTTTCTATCTCCATCTTCTCCAACCTCCTCATGAGCGAGTCGATCTTGCCCTCAAGTATGTCTTCCTTCTCCACTTGCAAGACTCCTTTGACGTTCCCCATGGGTTGAGCCGGATGTAGGCGCCGGATGACGCCCACGTGTCATTATCCGCGACCTTCTTGAATAGCGTGAAAGCTTCCGTCGGTGTAAGCTCGATGATAGATCCTCCCGCCGATGCATCGATGATCGTCCTTGACGCCATGGTGAGTCCTTGATAGAACTTTTGCACGAGGTCTTCTTTCGGGAACTTGTGATGTGGAACCGCCCGGTGTACTCGTTGAAGCGCTCGAATGCCTCCGAGATAGTTTCGTAGGATATTGAACAAAGGTGGCAATCTTATTACGCAAACTTTGAGTTTTACCCGTGAGTAGTATTCCTTCATGAAAGCCTTCATCAACGTGTTCCAATTTTGCACCGTCTCCGCCGGTTGAGAGTGGAACCATTGCAAAGCCTTCCCGAGTAGTGAAAACGGAAAAAGCCTTGCCCTCATTTGATCTTGAGTCACCCCATCCATGTTGAAAGTCCGACATAGTTGAATGAATGCTTGGAGGTGAAGGTTCGGATCCTCTTTGCCGGTGAAGGGTGAATGTTGCACCATGCGGATTGTTGAGGTCTTGATCTCGAACGGTCTTCCGATCTCCTCGAGGTTCAAGATTGGTAGGTCGATGATGTCCGGGGTGCATAGCTCCCCAATCTTGCGTTCTTCCGGTGGTTGGTCACCCATTGGTGGAGGTCGATTCTCCCGCGGACTTTGAGGTGGTGAATTCTTCGGAGATTCCTCGCGATCCTTTGTCTTCCGACTCGAATCTACAAAATCCAGCTTTTTAGCTTGATGTGCTTCGCGTCTCCTTAGCCTCGTAAAGTTTTTCCGGATCATCCACAAAATTATTGGGTTTGTTGGAGAGGTAGCCGTCCATCTCCTGTTAGGGTTAGCAATAAACAAAGTATGCAAAAAACTAGAAAGTAAAAACAAATCTATAAAAACTAGAGTTAGACAAACTAGATTAGATGTATTTTGAGGATGATCAAAATTTAGTAGATGCAAAAATAAAAACAAAAAGAATACTGAAAATTACAAAAAAAATCAATAAAAAATCAAATCTTGATCACTTGTTCCCCGGCAACGGCGCCAGAAAAAGGGGCTTGTTGACGGTTAATAATTGTATCAAAGTTCGTTTGTGACTCGCAAGCGTACAAGTCTCCCGTCGTAGTCAAGGGACCCTTCTTCCCTCGAGTGGTGAACCCAAGGTATCGAATCCGTGGAACAAATGTGTGACGCAAGACTTAATCTATTAAAGCCAAGTAACTTCAATATTCGATAAAAGACCTAATGCATCTAAGTAAAAGACACAAAACGAATCTAATCTACTAAAAACCGGAGAAAACAAAGTAAGATTGGGTAGATAAACCGATCTAGAGGGATCGGGGTAAGCCTTTTGTTGAAGTTCCAAGAAAGAGAAGAAGTAGCAAATCGAATCTTAATAGAAGCCTCTTTAAATCGTGGTTTCCCGTCCAAATCCGAAAACATCCGCCTTTCGAGACCCCCGTTCTGTCACAACGTATCCCTATTCATGCGGGGAGCTTAGGGCGAGTCAAAAGACAAGTCGAGATTCTTTCTGAAGATCCGGCGTGTACCTCTAGCCACCGTGGCTACAAGAACACCCTATGTAATCTACCGTACGAATAGAATTGGAATAAGCAAAGCCGATCGAAAAACGAAATCTTCGAGGAAACACTTGATCGCTAGGAAAAGATTCAACTTGATAATTCAACTATAACAATGATACATACACAAGATCACCACCGGGATCCTTCCTTGATCTTGCTTCTAGCTCCGGGAACTTTGACGTGGTCTTCCGTGCAAGGTTCCCACGTCGGCTAGGGAAACCCTAGTCAACTAGCTCGACCCTCTCCTCTCCGAGATGGTGTCTCTCTCTTCTCTGCTTCTCGGCGGCCGAAGACGAAATCTTCTCTCCGTGGCTCTCGGTCAGGGGACTATAAATAGCCCGATTGGCGGCTAGGGCAAAGGAGAGCGAGTTTGGGCCCAAAATGGGCTCCGGGCCGACCGGACCGGGCCGGCCGGCCCGGGCCCATTTAGGCCCGGCCCGTGGGCTCCTTTGCCCCACATCGGTTCCCTTGCTTCCCGGATGTTTCCCCCTTCGCATGTAGGTCCATGTCGTCGGTTTCTCTCCGAATTGGACTCAACTCCTTGTCTTGCAAGATTCGAGCACTTTTCCGGTCGTGTCCCCGGAGTTTGTCGTCTTCTCGGATCAAGTCCCCCGGCTTCTTGGAGTTAAGTTTGCTTCATTGCATGACTTGTTCGTGGGCTTCAAGGTCTTGTCATGAGGTGCTTGATGAACTTATCCCGAAAGTCTTGCATTCAACACTAAAACCCTGCATAAACATTAAACTCCAAAACCGACATGCACACGTGAACTTGTTATACCACGGGGGTTAGTACCAATGGATAAGGTATAAAACTCATGCCAACACCGAAGGTATACTCATGGCTAGGTTGACGGATTTTCACCGTCAACAGGTGCGGGTGCATCTGGGTCGTTGGATGGAGATCGTGCGGACGACGGCGGCTGGAGTTTGCGGGCGGTGGAGGGACAGCGGCCCGCGGTGGCGCTGAGCGGCGGAGCTCGCCGGAGGCTCTCCTGCGCACGCCAAAATGCACTCTCGTGCACCAAATTCGATGGGAAGAGCACTAAAAGGAATCGGAAGACTCGAGGAACTCACCGGAGGCCTTGGAAGGGAGGTGGAGGCGTCAGCGGAGGAGATCGGCGGTGAGGAGCGGAGCTCCGGCTCGGTTTCCTTCGTGCAGCAATGTAGAGGAGAGGAGGAGCTCCGGGGAGCGGTGCGGGGAAGGGAGGGAGCTCTAGGGCTCCTTATATAGGTGGAGAGGGGAAGGGAAAGGGGCGGCCGAGGCGGTGGGGCGGGTTCCGGCGGTGGCCGGCATTGAATGCCATGGAGCTCGGTGGGCAGCCGTTACGGGAGGGAGAGGAACGGGAAGGGGCTGGGCAGCGCCGGGTGAGTGTGTGGCGCACTAAAGGAGAAGGGGAGGAAGTGCGGGGTAGGGGGAGAGGCGCCGGGGTGCGGCGGCACGGCGTGGCCATGGGGTGTCGGCCGGCTGGAGGTGGAAGATGGCCCTGACAGGTGGGCCCCACCTGTCAGTCAGCGGAAGAGAGATGGAGAAGAGAGGTGGGCCGGCGGGCGCTTTCGTGGGCCGGAAGCTGAGCGGGCCGCGGAAAGAAAAGGAGAAAGGGGGAAAAACAGTCCGGCGCTGGGTTGGGCTGAAAGAAGGAGGGAGAGAAAGAGAGGGTTTTGTTACTTTTTTTCCTTTTTTATTTTGAAAACACACAAACTCAAACAAAAACATGCAACCACAAATGATGCACAAGCACTTGGGTGACTCTAATTAGTTAAATATTATTTCATATATTTAAAAGGAAATTTAATTAGTCAAATTATTAAAACGCCCTAGAAATTAAATTCTAATTTTGTTGCTAGCATTTTTTTAAGTGATGGAATTTTGAGTGTTACAAATCCCATCATCGCCAATTTTGAAGACTGTTACGGGGCAACCGACGGTGATGGGAACCACCGTTTTGGAACCGACGGTTGATGCTATTAAAAAAACTGTCTGGTGGCTATCGCCCTATTCGTTTGGCTTATCAGCCACCAGCCAGCCGTACTTTTCTCTTTGAACAAAGCAGCCATCAGTACTTTTCTCTCAGAACAAATCAGCACCAGCCACCAGCCAAAGGAACAGGGTGCATAGCCCCAGCGAGTCGGTCGCAACACTTAGATGTAGGGACGCTCATAGTCTTCGTTAGAGGAGAAGGGTCTTCATGACATCATGAGACTGAGGCATTTTGGAGAGATAAACTGGTGTTTGCCTACCGTGTACAGTATTTTGCAACAAGTTGCAATCGCATTGGCTCCAACAGCAGGGAGGCAGAGGCATTTTACTCAACGACCTCGTCTACTTCGCGCCCCTCTCCAGACCGCGCTCACGGCGCCTCCTCCATGCGCGTGCCCCCTCCCTACTCCTCCACCAGCGAGCCGTGGGGACGCCCCGCCCTCCCTTCCCCTCCATCTAGCAACAGCACCGCCCTCTCCCCTCCGTCTTCGGCCTGCACTGGCCCGTCCTCTCTGTCGCTGGTCGCCACCGCTCCATCCCCTTCATCTTTAGTCGGAGTCGCGCGCTCCCTTCCCCTGCTCGGAGGCGGTCGAGGAGCGGCAGGTGCGGGAGGAGACGACGGCACAGCTGAGTGGGCACGACGGGGTGGCCCCATCCTCCTCTGTCGCACTGACCTCGGTCGATTCAAGCTCCGTCGATGTCGAGAATCGACTTTTGCCACCGCCGATTCGACTATGCAGGCGTCTATTTGAGGTTCACCGTTGTTGATTCGACCTTCGTAGGAGTCGAATTGACTACCACCACCGTCGTTCGTCGAGGCCGGGTCCAACCCCCTCCCCTCCCCTGCTCCGGCTGCGACAGGGGAATAGGGGCAGCCCCACGCGGGGAAGGAGGGAGGGGCGTGGCGGCATGGAGGCCATGGCAGAGCGACACCGGTCTCCTCCAGTGCTCTCCTCCCGTCGGCGGAGCTCCCCACCCTCCCTCTCCCTCCCTTGCATCAGGCTCAAATGCATTCGAGGAGAGAGGGGTTGCAATTTTACCTCTCCTCTCTCCTCGAAGGCAGTCTTCCTTCCAGGTTTGCCTCATCTGTTGGAAGACATGCCTCACGACATGCCTCACATGAACAGTGTCGATTGGAGAGGCAAAATGTGTTTTGCCTGCCCTTGTTTGAGTCAGTCTGACTCAGACTTGATAAGATTGATAGAATACTCATACCAAAGTTGCAACTTGTTTTAAAAGATCTCATGTAAGAAGAATTCCAAGGGGCTAAGCGTGCTTGACCTAGAGCAATGTCGGGATAGGCGACCGTTCGAAAAGTTCTTCCCGAGCGCGCACAAATGAGAACAAAATACACAGAAAAGATTTGTGTTGATTTGTGAGAGGATTCTTGAGAACCTAGAGAACTGTCAATTGTAAACAGGCCCGGCCGCGAGGGGCGTTAGAATCTTCCCACTGTCGTTGTGCAACTAATATGGTGGATAAAAATTTCTGATCTGAGCCCTAGACATGGCCAGCGGTTTGTAAATGGAGTTGAAGCCGCATAATGCAAACCGGTTGGGTGATAGAATATTGGAAAAAATCTAAATTACTCTCCTCAACTATAGTTTAAGTCAGGATAACCTCTAAAGTATTTTTTAATTTACCCTCTAAACTATGTCATTTGTTTCAATTTACCCTTAAAATAATTTATCAATTTTATTTCTTTTATGCATAAGTAGAGTTTTAAATTATAATTTTGTAAGGCGATAGCAGACAACATAAAACATGTTAAAAAATATATCTCATGAATCTTTCATCACTCATAATAGGATAGGATAATTAATCATAAAATTTTTGTTGAGATACAAAATTATATAAAAACTAATAATGAAAATTCATAAAATATATTTTATATATAGATTACAATGCCCACTACCATTCCGTAAAGGTTCAAATTAAAATTCCACTTGCATATGAAGAAAAAATTTTGATAAATTATATTATGGGGTAAGTTGAACCAAATAGCATAGTAGGGGGTGAATTGAACAAATTTAGAGAGTTATCTGAACTTTTGCTTGAAGGGAGTAATTTGGACTTTTCCTAGAATATTATCACCATCAGTTTCATTTTCACTGCCGGATCATGTAAAAAGGTGGTGATACCCTATGTTAAAAAAACAGGGCATTTGGGATGAAGGTTTCTGGTGTGGTAGTGCACGATTTAATAAAAAATGAGAGAAAAATCCACTTATCATCATCATACAAAACTACATAAGAGGTCCCCACTAAGGACTTCTCTCAAACCTCATTGTGCCACTTCACCTGCTGACGTCACCTAGCACTTATGCAGAGAAACATCGATCCAGGTCACCTAGCACAATACCTACATTGCAGAGACCACCAGCAGAGACCACCAGCGCAACAGCTGAACCGTCCCAGCTACAAAAAATTGAACCGTCGTTGACAAATGAAGAGCCTCCACCCTCCCCTGAACTCCAACGCCGGCCAGTCCAAATTAACTCGATTGGGCACACCAAAAGACAACAGCTGAAGAGGCGAGCGTCGCGGGACTGGTACCTGGAAATATATAAGCTAACACATCCTCACTCAACACAGTTGGCACCATGCCGGCGGTGTGCATGTTCTCGCTGGGGAGCGACGGCGGCTAGAGCGTCCTGACGACCCACGCGAAGACTCTATCTACTGGGCAATTGGAGGAGAATCTCCTTTCACTAGCATCATCCATTTTTCTCTGTGAGTGCATGTCTCAAGAATCTAATGTCAAGCAGCTGTGGCAGCAGAAGGGAAAGGAAAGGAAACAATGAAGAGCAAGAGGACAAGACCGACCACCAAGGAGTAGAATCATCACTGGTTCGGACTGACCTTCTGCGGAGCAGCAGCATGCTGCCTGACCGAGTAATGGGGTGTCGTGTATTAGACAGATTTTTTGCTGAATATAATATACGCTGGAGTGTAAGATTATATTTTGTGTACTATTTCCATTCTATTTTAGGGAGAATAGGGTGTAATCTTAATAATATGGCATAAAGGTGCTTATACTTCATGTGGCATGGATTCAACCAAACGATCTATTTATATCTTCACATAAAAAAGCTCAAATCTCCACTCTTACCCAAGTACATCAAATAATCATTTTTTTTTCAAATCTTCACTCAATCCAAGTACATCAATAAATAAAAAATAAGTAACATATCCCCGCGGTAACGCGCAGGAAATTCACCTAGTATTATAGACGCCTACCACTGATGATACAATTTACATTGTTGTTCTTATGGAATATTCCATAGATAATTGTGTAACGTCCGTGATTGAGAGTATGGCATTGCCCCCCTGTCAATTACCATAGTTGTTTCATGCAACTACAATAAAGTCTCTTGTTGTTAATTAAGCGTATCTTAGTTGGTAAGGTTTCTTGTGCTGAAACCATCCCATCAAGATTTGAGTTCTCGACTTGGCACCGGTGCTTGCAGTTTTTGAGTTTATTTGAAAATTCAATAATCAATGCTATTCATTTTTCGAGTTTATTTCAAGATTTAACTAGTGAGACGTTGGTGGTGACTTAATCAATCTCGGAAATTTTCCACTTCAGTCTTTTGAAGTTTCTCATAGAGGTAGAATTGCCTGTGTATGTTCCTAGGAAGTGACTGTGTGCGTGTATGTGAGCGTTTGTATTTGAACTAGTTGTGTGATTGAAAAAAATAAAACCTCTTGTTAAAGTTGTCGGGCATACAGCCAAATGTATCCGATGCGGAAGATTGCCCAAGAGCCAAGAGCGTGAGAGTGATGGCAGTGGTCAAACTTCACATCAAAATTGAGGGGCCCAAATAATTGACTTGGAGACAAATTATTTCCAAAATTCAAGCTCAGTTACTTTGTTAGACCGAATGAAACAATGCAATTTGTTGTTGGTGGTGGGGCGGTGGAGGCATGGCCCCTATTGACTCGATGTTAGTAATCCCTAACCTGATAGTAGTGTCAATGTTATAGCTCTTGGGTTGATGAATGGTGAGGACTTAGAGCAACTCCAAGAGATTTGCTATGTTGGCTTAACTAGCTAAAAAATAGAAAATTGTCCAAAAACTCAATCCAACAGACTAGCTAAACTTGTCCTCGCTATCCTTCGCTAGCTAAACCGGGGACTTCGCTAACCATTTTTGGCTAGCCAATCCCGCTAGCTATCCCCTCGTACATGAGTATGGCAGGCGGGACCCAGTAGCGGTGGAGCATATGGAGAGTTGATTTTAGCTAGTCTGTTGGATTTCATCAACTTTTTTTACTAGCTTTCATTTTACATACTAGCCAAATCATGGTTTTAGCTAGTTGTTTTTAGAGAAACTCTTGGAGTTGCTCAACATAATGTAAGACTTGATTCCTAGTATAAAGGATTCCAATTTTCACCAAAAACATAGCGAAGTTAATTCCACGGGTCAATGGAAATGTAATCTCATTTGAAAATTTTCAAAATGTAATATGGTCATGTAGTAAGGGCCTGTCTGGTAGGGCTCCCGCTCTTCCAAAAACGATTTCGGATCTGGCTCCTTGAGTGGAGCGGCTTTTCTAATGGAGCTGAAGCCGTTTTGGAAAACGTTTGACAAAACGGCTTCACCTGTTGGATTAATGTCGTAAAATGTTGAAATTCCTCTTCATTATATTTTTATCTTTTTTCCCTTCTCATTTTCTCCCTTTTCTTTTTCTTATTCTCCCCCATTTTCTTTTTTCCTCCCCCCGCGCCGCCCCTCGCCTAATCATCCCCGCGGCCTCCCGCCGCTCTGCATCACCGCCTCCGCGCGAGGGGCAGATGGGAGCCACGCCGCGGGTGCGAGGCAGCAACAGAAGGAGGAAGCGCCAATGGTGCGTCCGGGCGCGGCGGAGGCGGGGCAACAGAGGCCGCAGCTCATCGGGTATGAGAAGCTCCCCGTGTCGGCGCACGACGGCGGGCTGCTCAGCCCACTAGGACACAACGGCGGTGGGGTGGCCTGCTCTGGCGACCTCCTGGCTCCAGCGCCGGCTGGGGCGCTCCTCTCGCTACTTCCATGAGTGCCGCCGTCCTCTGCCACGAGCGCCACCGTCCTCTAATGCGCTCCGGCGAGCCCCACACGGGGGCGAGGTTGGAAAAAGCGAGGCGGAGCCGGACGGAGTCACGTTTTTTTGCCCCGCCTCGTCCAAACTGCTCCAATGAGCATGTTTTCCGGGGCTCCACTGTTGGAGCTCTTATCCATCTTGCCATTTGGCATGGCTCCAGCAAGAGCTGGTGGAGGAGCCGGAGCTGGAGCCCTCCCAAAGAGAGCCTAATACTGTCCTTATATGAATTACAAATGAGTAGGATACTTAAAATTATTATAAAAAAATTGAAGCTAAATGAAAATAGTGTTGATATGCGCTTGAATTTGTTTAATGGACTCTAAATTTGACTTATTGAGCTATATTTTAACATGAAAAACTATACTCTCATTTCCTCTTCATATTAACAAATGGTGGCACACATCATGTGTATTAACATAATTGTTTCTTACATAAAGAGTGTAAGAATATACAACTTAAAACCATATCTTGATGTACCTCTAGTATGCTTTTAATGAAGCTGATTTGGATTGAAATATTCAACAGTGTCATATGTCCGAGATTTATATATAATTTTTTTATAATGTCAGTCGTAGGAAATTTAGATATAAATTTAAGGGATTATTTTGAATTGGCCTCCTGGTTAATTTAGATGAATATTAGGGATTACTTTAATTTGTTTTATTTAATGGTAGAGATGAGTAGTTTAGACATAGATTTAGAATGTTACTTTAGACTATTTTCATAATGACATAGGTGGATAATTTTTTAGAAAATATAATAGATACAATGGTCATAATGATCGAGAACAACGAATTGATGGGCTAGATGTTTCGTTTTTTGAGAGCATTTCTTGCCTTTTTCTAGAGTGTCCAATTATGATTCCTACGTGCCTTCAAAAGAGCTTTTAATTAGTAACAGCAAGATAAGATAGGAATTATATTCATATTCCATATATCTTCATTAAATTTCTCTTATTAATGTATTTGATTGAAGAGAAAATAATGGTTAGAGTACCTCCAACCGCGACTACCTATTTTGACTTAACTAACTAAAAAATACAAAAATAAGTGGATCTAACATACTAGCTATTCCCTCTCCTCGCCATCTCACGCTCCCTGCTAGCTATACATGGCCAAACGGGCCGTGCCGGCCCGGCACGGCACTAAGCAGCACGGCACTATGTCATGCTCGTGCCTAGCCGTGCCGTGCCACTTCGGGCTACCGTGCCAAGGTTGAGGCACTAGCACGGCCCTACGACATCTCAGGCGTGCTGTGCCGTGCCGACGACACTACGAGGCACTATCGTGCTACAAGAGAATGGAGCGAATCAAGATGCAAATGTCAAAAAAAACATCACACAAATCATAAAAAATTCAACATATAAATCAAACCGATTATAAATCCATCAAAAATGCCATCTCGAGGGTGGACGGGATGCTCTGGTCCCGGCGATGGCGTCATGCGCTGCTAAAAATATCAAGTTTATAGGAATTATCGTGCCACCATCGTGCCGGCTCATTAGTCGTGTCGTGCCCGTGCTAGTGCCGCGGGCCGGACCTGCGGCCCAGGTATTGTCTAGATCGTGCCTCGTGCTAGGGCCGTGCTTTTTCGGGCCGTGCCCGTGCTGGCCCATCGGGCCTGGCCCATTTGGCCATCTATACTGCTAGCTAGAAATGACTAGCTAGTCTCGCTTGGTATCAGCATCCCAGACCCACGTCACCATGAGCGCCATCCTGCCGAGCTGCTGGGCTGCCTGCCTATCATCGCGCCGCGCAAAAAACTGGAGTACGACCACGCCCGTCGGGGGCCGCGTTCTACCCCCTCCTCGGTGTGCCCTCCGGCTCCCGTGCCGCTGTGCACAGCCCCATCTCCAGTGCGCTCTGGTGAGGACGAGCTTCGCCGCCGACGCGCTCTAGTGAGGGTGAGCTCCGCCCCGAGGGCGAGCTTGGACGCCGCCCTGAGGACCCAACGAGGTCAGCGCAGAAGGGGAGGAGATTGAGCGCTTCGTTGTCCTCACCGAGCTGTTGGGCCCGCCCATCGCCGAGGTCCTCTGCCGCGCCGCGCAGGCGTACGACTAAGCGCGTCGGGGCCTAGTCACCGCGTTCCCGGGTCGACCGGATCGAGGAACGGAACGAGGATCGTGGTACGCCATTTTTGAAAACTATTTGGGACGACGAGTATACAGCTTCAGCACGTCCCAAACTAACTTGGATGGTGATCCAAGTTAGTTCGGGACGATGTTCCCGGAACGATGGGTAGGAATGAAGGACGCGAACCATGTATATATAGATCGATTGTTTGAAACAATACTTGAAATGCCTTTGTCTGACACTCAAATATCTTAATAGCTTGGACAACCACACTCTTAGTTCATACGTACCGTCGTTCTTTCCTTTCTCTCCTTCAAGCATAGTAATTTCAGTCATGAAAGGATTTATCTTACCCTCTGCTTGAGCCTGAGTCAAAAAGCATAACCTACAATCAGTAAGGGCTTGTTTGGGAATCAGTGGAACGAAGGGGAATGAGGGGTATTGGGGTGGAGGAATTTCCATTATAACTCAAAATTTCCCAAAATCCCCTTCAATCCTCTTCCATCCACTTCAATCCTCCATTTCCCAAACAAGCCCTAAAGGAGTTCCAGTTCCAGGCACAAGGGCAAAAAGCAACCATATAAATACACCAAACACCTAGGGCTATGGATCTTTTTACACAGATGCAGCAAAGCGATCAACAGCAGTCTGTTGATAATAATATTCAGCAGCGATCAACAAATGCACCATATAATTTCAGCTATGGATAATATCCCATCTCACTATCAATTGGCATTCACATTAAGATAAATCATCATCAGTGATCAGCAGCAGTAAGTTGATACAATCAATGACGAAATTACAGGCTCCAAACAGAGAACGGACAACAAGCTATAGAACTTCTAACTTGACTGAAATTACATGCACAACTGTACTCAGTCATCTAGTGATTCTAGTCTAGATAATAATATTCAATCAGAAATACGTGCAAAACTGTAACAGCCAATTAAAAAAAACAGTCAGGCATTTCATCGAACAACAGTCAGGCAGATTGCATGGTAAAAGTTGATGACCTGACATGGTGGTTCTTGTTCTTCCTCTTCAACGTTGATGGCCCCCTCCAGTTCCTCACCGGCGTCTATGTCTACACCATCGGCGAGTATGTCTTCATCATCCTCAGACCGCTCGCGCTTCCCCGATCCGAACGCCATTGCAGGCCAGAGGAGGGAGAAGTGCTGGAGCAGAGCAAAGATTAGAGAAGAGGGAGGAGGACCGGAGGAGGGAGAAGTGCAGGAGTAGACTAGCAGAGCAGATCGGCGGACTCACACTCACCTAATAAAGCCCCAAGGAGCTTGGCCTTCCGCCTTCCTGGTCCAGGAGACCAGGACTCGATGCTGATTAATGGGGGCTGACCGGCGGGAACACACTGAACGCTTCACCTCCGTCGTCTCTTGCCCCGATGGGAATGCGCCGCTTGGCCTCCTGTTGCTGACGCAGGGACGCGGTCGAGTACCCGCGGCGGCGCGGTCGAGCTCCCCGCGGCGGCGGGGTCGAGTTCCGCGGGCGGGGCGGGCGACAGGCGGGGACATGTTCCGTCCGCGTTCCGTGATCGACCCCGGCGCGTTCCCGTTCCGCGTCTTGGGACGACATCCCGCGGAACGAGGATCGCCGCGTCGTTCCGCATTCCCGGTGACTAGGGCCGGGGGCATATGCGTACCCCACGGCCGCGTTCCGCCGCCTCCACGGCGCGCTCGCCGGCTCCGGCGCCACCGTTCATGACCCCAACCCCAGCGCTCTGGTGAGGGCGAGCTTCCGCGGCCTGAGGATACAAGGAGGCTCGATGTCTCCTGTCCGGGGCGTCTTGGAGCCATGGATAGGGAGCACAAAGGAGGACGAAAGAGGGGCGATCCGTTAGTGAGTGGGAGATAGAAGAGAAGAGAGGAGAATTGGATATGAAGAGGAAGATTTAACTAGTTTGTTGGAGGAAGAAGAGATATAAAGAGGGAATACTAGCTAAAAGTACGTGAATTTAGCTAGTTTGATATAGTGAGTCTCTTGGAGATGTTCTTAGGCTTTGTTCCAAAATACATGTTTTAATGGCAATATGGCTTGCACTAAGAAAAGGAAAGAAAATTTGAATATAATTGTACTTATTTCGAACTGACTAAATATTTTTTTAGGGATGTTACATAAATATTATTTTATTACTAGAAAATGGATACCATTTCTTCGTAGCGTACTTCAATTTAGACGTCAATTTGCTTTTGAACGAACAGCTAGCCTGCATGTACGTGGCCGGCTATCAGCTTGAGAGACACCTCAAATGATGGTTAGCACCAATGATGAGCTTTTGCTGCTGCTAGTTAATAACCGCAGCACAGTTGGTCCTGATCTGACCAGCAGTTCCGGTGAGCGGGTTGATGTTCCCCATCTTGACCATCGCCGTGACGTAGTCGGCGAAGAATGCGCCGCTGTTGGAGCTGTATTTCTTGACCAGCGCATCCTGCGAGCCGCCATTGAAGAGCTCCTGGTCGGAGTGGAGCAGGCCTTTGTTCTTGAGCAGGTCCCCGTAGTAGGCGTTGTCGAAGGTGAGCGGCGTCGCCACGTCGAGCGGCGCCAGGACGGTGTCGTTGACGCCCCGCGTCTCCGGGCAGTCGCTCTGGCGCAGCTTGGCGAACTGCTGGCTGATGTTGTTGTCGTTGTAGATGCGGTTGCGGTAGACCTGGCACTGCGCGAAGCCGACGGTGTGCGCGCCGGAGAGTGCCGTCATGTCCTGGGCGTTGAGGCCCTTTCTGCCGAACGCCGCGATGAGCGTGGTAAGGTTGGCGAACGGCGAGGGGAGCTCGTTGTTCGCTTGGTCTCGGCTCGCCGTCGTCGAGTCGCGCCGGCCGAGGGACACGTTCCAGGTTGGCCCATTGAGCTGCAATAGTTAATTAAACAAAGCGTAAATGTGCATTCGACGAGACGACGACGAGGGAATAATCGACCGAATTATAAGTGTTTTCTTGCGTCGATCTGGCTGTGGCTCGCTGGCGCTCCAGGTCGTACTCACCAGCACGGTGCCGTCCCTCGCGGCGAGAGCGACGATGTCAGCGCAAGAGACGACGCCGGGGCAGCTGGACTCGACGGCCGCCTTGATATTGTTGATGACGTCGTAGCCACGGACGGAGTTAGCGTTCGGGATAGCGGTTTTCTCGCTGACGATGGTCCCCGGCACGTCGTCGAGAAGAATCGAGGCGTCACAGCCCTGCACACACCAAATGTCACACCAGTTCATCGATCACTCCATTCCATGACGATCTGTAAGATCAGTAGTCAATATATACCTGAACGAAGCAGTCGTGGAAGAAGAGACGGACAAGGGAGGCGCCCATGCGGCGGTCGGAGGCGATAGCGTTAGACACGACGGAGCGCACGATAGACTGCAGTGACGGGCAGCTCGTGTCGTAGAACGACGTCGAGAGCTGGGCGTGTGCTGCGGAGGACAGAAGGAGAAGGGCGAGGAGCAAGCTATGCCCGGCGCCGGTCGTGGACGAAGCCATGTCGTGCTGCTGCTGAATCACACAGTACGTAATTATTGCAAACTTTAGCAACAAGCTCCCTCTGGTTTGTCCTGCTTGCTAGGGCTTCCTTGCTTGGCTGATGAGATGGTGTCTCTGTGCGATATGATGTCCTATTTATAGTGCTATACTGCTATCGTTTGCATGCAAATGGGGTTTTCCTTCGAGTTTGCTCCTCCCCATGTGAAATATCCAGGGCAACTTGTACGATATAGTACCGACATACCGTGCACGTTATATTTGCAGTGATCTGTACTGTTGCAGTAGTTTTGTCATGAATTCCTGTAAACAAAGACTAATCATTCTTCTCCCGACGTAAATTTTGAAGGGGCAGCCAACTAAATTGATTTGGTTTCTTCTGCTCTTCATTTGGGATTTTTTTTGGATTTGTTGTAGAAATAAACAATGATAAATAAACAATGATATTTCAATGGTAGATGGCGTGTCGTTATCTCCATAGCAAGGCGTATATGGCAACTTCGTAAACTTTTTTTTCCGAATTACACAATACATCGGAGACACTTAGAATGCACGCACACTCAGTCCAAACTCCCTAGCGCTAATAAGAGCATTTTCCAAGAATCTTTCGAAATTTTACTCTCTAAATCATTATTTAGAGACTCATTGTCATGAAAATCATTTTTTATATCTTTTTATTTTCCAACAACTTTTCTATTTCTTATGCACACTCTATAGAGTCAATCTCGTCATCTATATTTAACTAGCGAAAAATCCAGAATAGAAGATGGTTATATTTGGATTATCATTTAGATAAGCTGTTGGAAGACATTTTCACCAAAATCTCTATTTCTACCATTTAGATAGAATATAGTCTCTTAGAGATGCTTTAAGACGGGAATGATGAAAATGTGTGTGATGACTAGCCTACATGTGAACGTCAGCATATTTGTGATGTCCTTTGCAAAAGCACGCCCCCACCCCACATGAATAGACACGCACACATTTAGGGTGTATTGTCAGGGTTCCGGCTGTGGTTGTTCCGGCTGTGGCTGTGCTGGTGAAGTAGATTCTATAACAAAGCTGAAACCATTTTAAAAAAAGTTTGACAAAACAACTTCTCTTGGCTGTGTAAGGTGGATAAGAGAGTGGAATGTCCATAATGCCCCTCTCTATTTTCTTTCTTTTCTTTTCTTTTCTTATTTTTCATTCTTCTTATTTTTTCTTTTTTCCTTCTCATTCTTTTCCCTTCCCTAATTCCCTTTCCTTCTCACCTTATCATCCCCTCCACCTTATTCATTCAGGCCTCCTCCACCTATCACTAACTACATTGGCGTTGATATAAGTCACTTTTGCAACTCACCAACCGTCGTATAGACATAGAATGTGTAGTACCGATGGAAGATTAGCCACATAGCTATAACGACACACAGTTTGATGGCATATAACTAGTTATAACAACGCACATTCGATGCAACTATGGGGCTGTGGTATACTACCACATCCAGGGCCGGGATCTCCCTCCCCGCCAGCCATGCGCGCCCGCCGCGCGCCCCTTCCCCCCCCCCCCCCCCCCCCGCGCCCCGGCCCCCGACCACCGTGATCGGCTTCCATCGCACCCGCCCCGGTCCTCTGCTCCGTCGACCACCGTCCACCTCCGCTCCGCTCCCACAACGCGTCGTTGACGCGTGCCACCGCGGTCCAGCTCCCTCGGCGCTGTCATCGAGCTACGTCGACATGAACAGATGTGCACACATCTATTGACGGCCTCCCACGGACCACCTACCCTCGTCTCCACTACTGGCCGCCCATCTCCACTGTGCACCACTAGCCGCTCGTCTCCACCGCATGCCCCCACTTCCCGTCTCCCCCTTTTTCGCCACCCCGGCCTCCTCTGTCTGCCTCCACCACGCTGCGCCACCAACGACCTCCTCTACTCGTCTCCACCAGTGCCACATCCCCTCGCTGGCGTCATCTCCCGTGCACATTGGCCCGGATCAAGCTCCTCCTCCCCTTCCCTGCCCTCTCACTCTCACTTCCTCACCGACCTCTCTATCCGCGTCCTCGGGGACCTTGGAGAATAGTAGGGTCCAGTCGTGGGTCCCCCGAGGGCAGGGTGGGGAATTTCAAGGAGGTGCCATAGACAGGGGGTATGAGTTTTGGCTCTGCATCCTGCAAAACGCTCCTGTTAGTGTTTTTTCTGGAGCCCCCTCACCGGGAGCCGTTTTGGACTGGCGTTTGACAGGGCTCCTCGCTTCGTGCATGGAGCAAAGCCGGTAGAAGCCCTGCCAAAAAGCACCCTAACACCCCACATCTGAGCCTTATGAGCTGCTCGGAAAAAAAATAAGTTGGTCGCACATCTTAAAAATGACAAAGTCACCAATAACATCTTGATATCAAGAGGGGAATTTTTACCACATCAAAATTAAAACATGTCGCTGTTAATTTCTAGAATAAATTAAGAAAAAGGTGAGCATATATGTGTATGTATCGAGTCAAGAACTCAAACCTTGAACCTGCTTGTTGGCATATATATACAATTATTGTACTTTTATAGCCTTGCTGAAAAAACTCTGCCTCTCCCCGTATATATATTTTGCATGTATACACAATTTCTACGAGTTACTCCCTCCGGTTCCCTATTAGAAGTCGTTTTGGACAAGGTTTGAGGCATTGGGAATATAAATCATAAATAACTTTTAAATTGTTGAGTTTGAAAATATGAAAATCATATAAATAGATTTGTCTTGAAAATTACTTTCATAAGAATATACATATATAACTTTCCAATAAATATTTTTATAGAAAAGAGAAGTCAAAGTTGTGCTTTGGTGACTGTGTCGCTGTACTAAACGACTTCTAATACGGAACCGGAGGGAGTATGACGTGAGTGCCCTTGGCATTTCCTTATCACCAAATTAAATACGCAGCACATAACCAGGGTGTTTTCTGTTTTAATTTTCAGCAGTGTGCCAGTGTGAGAGCATTCATCGAGAGGCTGCCAACCGGAGCAAAGCATGCATGCAATCCTAACTAAATTCTTTGCGCGGCGGCGGGGGAAGATTAGATGCTTTTGCATGTGCTCCCCCCACAAGAACGATATGCGCGGCGGCGGCACATCCGGTGGTCCTCGCTGCGTATAGTACGCGCGCTTCGCAACTGAACACGAAGATGATCATAGACGCTAGGGAATGTTTGACCCTGATTACTATATGCATGGAATGTGAGTAGATCGCACGTACATACCGCGGCAGCATGCACATGCATGCAAGCGTAACGTGCGCGCAGGCGCAGTGTATGCAGGAACGATGAACGAACCAACGCGAATTCTTCATCATCGCGCAACAAACTCTAATTATGTAGGCAGTATGTATGCAAGTTGAGAGGTTGAGTAGTTGAGTTTTCCAGCAAGTCTGTAAGGTCAAATAGTTATATATATGTGCCAACTGCGAAATCGGGTGATGAGCATCTGCAGCAGCCTCCCTTTCCCCAATTAAAGTACCATATTGGGAGAGTTTTGATAAGAAAATATAGTGCTTTACATTTCAATTTTCCAATAATTATTTGGTAAAACCCAAACTCTCCCTAAATGAGTTGCGACTGTCGTAATATGGTTGGCATGGGCTGAGATTATCAGGAGAATGCAAAAGCAACTCTCCAATAACAGTGAAAGTGGTATAATGGGATATCCGTATTAACTAGTTACTGAGAAATATTTATTAGAGGGTTGTTATTAGATGCTCTAAGGTTCCAGTCTTCAACTCTGCATTGGTGCTCACAATTTTCAAAATTGTTGACACTCTATATTTAGTGTGGTATGGGACGTGCACCTCAACAGCATGCAAGGCAGATGTCAAAAGAAAAAAAAAGCTCTGTTTGGTGCAGCTCTCCTCCACTCTAGCTCCAATTTTCAAAATTGTTGACACTCTATATTTAGTGTGGTATGGGACGTGCACCTCAACAGCATGCAAGGCAGATGTCAAAAGGAAAAAAAAGCTCTGTTTGGTGCAGCTCTCCTCCACTCTAGCTCCGTGTGACACACACCTGATGTGACACTCTAGCAGCACTGTTTAGCAGATCCGATTTTCTCTCCTCAGAGGAGCTTTTTTTTACTCCTCCCGTCCTCCGGCTCTGGATCCTCTGACAGCTCAGAACAACTAACAAGTATGACTTTTTATTAAAAAAATTGATTAATCACTGGTAGAGATCGAGACTTTGGTTCGGGCCTTTAGTCCAGTTCAACTTTGGAGTCGGGACTAAAGGCCTTTCGTCAACGTGACCCGAAATGGCTGCTGTAGCCGGCCCCCCTTTAGTCCCGGCTCATATTACCAACCGTGACAAAATGGGGGCTCCCAACGGCTCCATCCGACAATAATTGCCTCCGGTCTTTAGTCCCCGGTACCCCTTTAGTCTCGGCTCGTAACACCACCCGAGACAAAAGCATTAGTCCCGGCTGGTGTTACGAGCCGAGACTACCCTTTAGTCTCGGTTCGTAACACCAGCCGAGACAAATGACCGGCATCCATATACTCATCGTACCTCCTCCTTCCTCCTGCCACCCGAGCCATTCACCGTATCAGTCACCCGTGAGCTCAAGCTCCTCCCCTCCATGGCGACTCAAGCCTAGGGTGGTGCTGCGATTTTTTCTTCATTAGTTTGTGAAGATTTCGCTCCTCCAAAGTGTTGTCAAGGTTGGCATCTTCATCCTCCCTTCATTTGTTGTGATTAAAATTTGTTTTATGGTTTAGAGATGGAGAAAATAGAAATGTTAATTTGTAGCTAGGTAGGAGGATCTTCAATTAATTAGAGAGATGAGATTTTGTATATACATGTGAAATGCAGTTAGGATGATACTTGCATTGTTCCTTCTTTCATTAAATTTGTATTAATAAGCCTCTTATTTTATTGTTTTTCATAATATTGAATTTTTCTTGTACATATATATACTTTATAAAATATATGCTCATAAAAGAAGACATACATAAAATGTATACTAAGTATTTTCATTCTTTCATTGTTTAGAAATGATTTTATTCTAGGTAGCTATTGGAGGAAATAGAAGATTAAATTCTTTTGTTAAGTATGTTTTTATTTTTATATATAATAAATGTAAGCATTCTCTTATTTTCTTGTTTTTTATAAATTTGAATTTTACTTGTACATATAGTTTATAAAATATATGATCATAAAGAAAATAATAGACATACAGAAAATGTATTAGGTATGTATTTCCATTCTTTCATTGTTTAGAAATACTTTTATTTTTAGGTAGCTATACGAGGAAACAAAATATTAAATTCTTTTATTACGTATTTTTATTTTTATATACAACAAATGGAAGCATTTTTCTTTTCTTCTTTTTGATACATAGCCCCACGTCCTAATTAGGTATAGTCGAACATCACGGGCTACGTGGGGACTGCCTGCAGCTCCATGATGTTGGACTGTATCCACATAGGAGGTGTAGGGCATGTGTAGTACTGTAAGTGGGAGAGCCGAGTGTATATAGCAGTGAGGTGAGACTGTTGTAGTTCCCGGAGCATCTGGGTCTTCTGAGTCGCTGGTTCGTAAAGGTTATGTACAGTAATAATAGTGTTGAATTATATCCCCTTTTGTTTTTCTATTTATGCATATATTGAATCCAATTTTTATATACACAAACAAATCCTATTTATTGTGAATAATGTGTGTTATTTTGATTTGGATATAGATTGAGCTAACAATGTCGTCGTCAAGTGGTGTTGGTAATGGCGCCCGTGGCGTGGCATAGTCCGTCGCCGTGGTGGGCGTGGTAGCCGTAGAGGTCTTGGTGGCCGTGGAGGTGTTTTAGAGGACCCATTGCTTCTACGTCCAGGATTGCACTTTCATCGCAAGATTACCTTGCAAATGGGTGATCCGTATAGCTAACATGGTAATATAAGAATTGAAATTAATTTGCTCTACATAGAACTTTTTTCATTTCACATGGAAAATCTGTAATTTTAGTTACATATATAATTATTGTAGGTTATAACAATATCATATGGCTTAGAGATATTATCGGGGATATGAATGGTACTCCCCCTATAGTGCAAACTGAGCACGTTGATGAGAACATGGCAACAATGTATATATCTTTCACCGTACCTGCTCGATATATAGACTACAACTAGTTGCTAGTAGGCGCGCCACATCTAATGGTTACCATTGCAACAGTTGGCTCAACATCACCTATTCGGTTAACCCGAGAGAGGACTGTCGTGGAGAATTGTCTGCAACAGCTCCAGAATAATGTTTGGTGCGATTCGTGCCGGACCTTTCCTATTTTAAATTAAGGCAACTCGAGGCGGGTGAAGGTAATGTGGTTAAGACTACAGAGAGGCTTTCTAGGACTCATCGAGTTGTGGTATAATATATATAATATAAGAATTTTTATTCATCCTTAATTATTTTGTTTCTGTTACATATATATTTTGAACTTTCATAAGGTTATTATATCTCACCATCATCTAATTGTGTGCAGGATCACTCTGGTTCTACCTATGCTTCAATTAGCTTCTGTGCGATTCTTAATCAAGTTGTGGAAAGAGTTGGGGTGGATTACTATGGTGGGGAGCCGTTTTCACCAACAATTGGAAGAGTTAAGCAATTCTAACTTTCTACAAGCCAGCAGAACCCGAGGCTCTATTGTTTGATGTTTGTAGTGTTGTTTGTGACACTCCTCCGAAAGCGGAGGAGAGTGTACTAGTACGTGCTCTAGCTTATTTTGAGGGAGTTCTAGGTTCGAGGATTGCAGACACTAAACATATTTCATATCTACAAGCGTGTGCTGCTCGATTAGTAACATTATGCATGCATGGATCAGGCTTTGTACCGTACCCTATTATATGAACTTGTATTAATTAGCTAGCTATGTGAACATTTACGACCTTATTATTAATTATTATTAATTAGCTACTTTATTATGAATTCATGTATTGTCTTCAACATGTTTAGTAAGCGATAGTGTTTTCAGTGACACCTCCAGTACCATGCATTCAGACATATATTGCACTACCTCCAGTACCGATAGGAGCAAGCTTCCCAAGCATAGTGTTTTTGGTGACACCTTTCAGGAGGTCAGCTCTAGACTATATATACTAGCTCTTAGACACCTTTTCTAGAGAGTGAGAGAGAATGTCGACATCTTGCTTGAACAGCTTGCTCTGTCGGTACTGGAGGTTACGTGCCCTATATATGTGTATACGTAAGTCATTGTAAAAAATTAGGTAAATGTAAAATTCATAATTAGTTATATGGATCATTATATAAAAAAGTAAACAAAGACAAAGATGAGAAGAAGGGTGAGTTTGATGATATATATTCCGTTATGAGCTGGATGATGAGAACTGGAGGCCTACCTACATTCTTCCTGAGCATGTTGATCATTTGAAGACAATACGCGAATTCATAAATGTGTTTGAAGCAGAGGTTCAAAAGCTAGAAGCTGACCAACTTCAGCTTGGGACTTGTACTCATTGGTATTAATTAATGTCATGCCTTGTAATAGCCATTAGGTGACCTCTGTATGTGAGAGACATGGATACCCACCAACTAGGGTCCTGGACGTCCCTGTCATGTGGACCCGGCCTGTCAGAAGCCCCACCGGCCTGCAAGTGGACCCGGAGACCTTATCCACAACCCGGCGACCTTGGAAGACCCCGGGCGACCTTATCTGAATCCCAAAAGACCTGTCGGGCTTGTGGCACAAGTTTCTCCCCTAGGTCGCGGCACAACGCCGCTAGTAGGTCCGCGCATTGCGGGATTCACCCTGTAATGACGGAAGATGACCTTCCTAACTTGTAACCGACCCCGATGAGGGTCCACCGACCTCGAATGGAAGCCATAGCCCGTTGACCATATAAGGCGGCCTAAAGTACCATTCGAGGGGACTTCCCCATTCACGCATAATTCCACCACATACTAGAAGTAGGGTTTTACTCCCCGGAGGCCTGAACCAGTCTAAACCCTGGTTTCTCCCACCATTCTCGCTGTGTTCTGAGTTCTCCCTATGAACTACCACCTATGCTCTTAGGTCCCAATCCCCTCCAATAAACCTACAACCGCTTGGGTCGTCCCCTTGCGGACCTGTCCAGGTCTCACCCCTTGACAGTTGGCGCGCTAGGTAGGGGTGATCGGGAACTCACTGTGCAGCAGGGTGACCCGATCTGGTGTCGTTTTTCGGCAAGCATGGAAGACATTCTCGCCAACCCCGTGGAGATCTGCTTCGTATCCTTCATGACGACCTCAACCACACTGGCGGCGACCTCCCCGACGATCGTTGTGAAGGTCCCGACGACACCCGTCACTACCCCCGCCTCCGATCTGAAGTTGAAGACCCACCCGCCCAAATCCTATGATATTGTTCAGGGAATGGAGCGTGTCAATGGAGGAGACCCTCCAAATCTGCGAGAAAGCCCAGCGCTCAATGCAGACCGTGTTGCATCGCAAGACATTTCCCTTCGGTCTGCGACCACCCAGCGATGCCTACATCCGCCAGGCAGCCAAGTCCTCCTAGATCCAATCTGGCAGTGGGAGTCTTCTGGCGACCTCAAGACCGAGCCTCGCGCCTGCCGCGTTCCGCTCGACGTACCATGCACCTAGCACAAGGGCGCGCGGCACACCCTCCGCGGCTGCCGGCTGCAGAAGAAGATCGACCAGGAGCGTACTGCTCCTCACAGCACGCGAACTCCCACGCCTCTAGACGTTGGTGAGTTTCGAAAGGTCCGGGTCCGTGTCTCCCCCAATGACCAGAGTTCCATCCGGCGGTAGGTCCTTGTGGTTTCGGCGAACGAACCACCACGGGTCGGCGCGGCTAACTCCGAGGAGGCACCTTAGATCCAGGGCAATGCCAACCGCGCCCAGAGACGGACGGAGGAGCAGCGCCAGGCGATACCTCCGTGCGCCCATGACCTACATCTCCAGTTCGAAGAGGCAGGGCTGCCGATGTTCAATAGCCCTCAGGCTAACCTGGGCGCGTGGCTATGGCACGTCTCCAGCAGGCCAACCCATCACCCGAGGCCGAAGCGGCCATGGCTTACCTCCGGGTCGCTACAGCCCCGGTGGAAGAAAAGAGCGCGATATCCAAGTCTACAACGTCTTCATCGCCCCGGCATTTGCGTAGTCGATCTAATCGACCCGCGCACAAAAAACTTCCCACCATCCAGGAAGAAGTCGACCAACCTCGGGCGAATGGTGCGAAAGATGGCGACTTACACGCCAACCTCGACAAGAATAGGCGTGACAGCGATGCTCACGACTACATCGATTAGCGCCATCGCGAGCGCGAAGAGAGGGAGCTCCGATGTCGTTTGGACTATGATCAAGAGTATGGACCTTCGGGTGCCGTTCATCGCATCATGGAGCATGAGGAGCGCGACCACCATGACGTCGAGAACAAGCGACGTGCCTAGTACGAGGCACACTACGACCACCCTAAGGGTCCTATTCCTAACCAGGATTGCCATCCCAAATCCCAGGTCGTGGCCCCCCGCATAGAACGTGGGCGGCACCCAGGTAGGAGATAACGGTGACAACATGGCCATCACCGCCTTCCCTGCGTTGGCCCCTCGTCTCCGATCGGTTGCCTATTCCGACAACTTCAAGCTGAACATCCAGAAGTATGACGGCCGCTCCGGCCCCAACATCTGGCTGTCGACTTACTACATAGCCGTCAAGGTAGACGACGGCAACTTCGATCACATGGCGGCCTATTTCCCGCTAGTGATGGGCGATGCACCGTCACTCTAGCTCAACAACCTCCCGGCAGGCAGCATCAAGTCGTGGGCTGACCTATCCCAGGCCTCCACTTCAAATTTCCAGGCGACCTATAATCGCCCTGGGAACGCCTTAAACCACGGGAGGGTCACCATGAAGACCAACGAGCGGCTCCGCGACTACACCAACCGGTTCTTCTAGAACCGAAACACCTGCATTGGCGTCCGGGACGACCAGGTCCTCGACAGCTACAAGAAAGGCATCAGGGACTGCAAGGTCTTCGAGAAGATCCATGAATCAGGCACCATCACAGTCGCGTCGCTCATGGAGGCCGTCAACAAACTCATCGACACCGACGAAGCGTTGGTCAACCAGTTCGACTCCGACGCCAAGTGCGACGTAGGGACCTCTGGCGCCACGACCGATCCAAGCTCCAAACTGCGCAAGCGACCCTCCGAGGTGCTTGCGACGGACGGACATCGACCTTCGACGTTCAACGTCGATGAGTTCAACGCGGTGCTCGACAACCCCTGCTCGTTCCACAAGGGGGCAACCCACACGGTCCGAGAATGCACACAGTTCAAGAGAGCGTTCCGTACACCCGACGACCCGAAGCGATCCAGAGGCGACGGTGATCGGTCGTCTTCACGTCGCTACAACAACAACCGCCACGACGATTGCCGTGATGATCGGCGACGCGATAACCAGCAGCCGGAGGACCGCCGTGACGAGCGCGACCTACCTCCTCCACCGGAGACAGGCAACCCCAAAGGCCCCTTCCAGCAGGCCAAGAGGTCGATCAACATGATCCTGGGCACCTTGAAGACCAGCACGAGCAAGAGGAGGTATCACAAGGACAAGTGTGAGATCCAGCTCATCCACACCAAGCCATCGCAACCCCTGCGTTGGTCGGAGTAGCCGATCACATTCTCCAGGGCTGATCACTGGGTCCACATCCCAGATCCCAGGTCTTATCCACTCGTCGTTGAGCCCATAGTTGAGGGCGCCCTGCTCCCTCAGACCCTCCTCAACGGGGAAAGTGGGCTTAATGTTACCTTCATCGACTCCTTGAAGAAGATGGACTTCGACTTCAAGAGGTTGACGACATGCGATGAGCCCTTCTTCGACATCGTCCCCGGCAAGGCGGCCTGCCCCATGGGCCGGGTCTCCCTCCTGATGACCTTTGGCACTGAGGAGAACTTCCACATGGAGTACCTCAGCTTCGAGGTTGCGGACTCCAAGTCTTCGTACCATGCCATCCAAGCTCGCCCTATGCTGGCCTGGTTCATGGCTATTCCATACTACACCTACTTGGTGTTGAAGATGCCGACTCCCCATGGAGTCCTCACTGTCTATGGCGACCTCATCATCTCATTCAAGTGCCGCAACGAGGACCTAGAGATCGCGATGACAAACGCCTGCATCGACGCCTCGGCGGTCATGATCGCCGAAGCAACGGAGGTCAGCCTGAGCGACTTCACCGTACTAGAGCAGAAGCGCACTGACACCGCCCTGGATGCCACACCAGTGACGAAGAAGGTCTATCTCGGCCTTGCCAACCCAAAGAAGCAGTGGTCATCGGCGAAAACCTCGGGGAGAAATAGGAACTCACGCTCTCCAGTTTCCTCCGAGACAACGCTGACATATTCGCATGGACCCTATCGGATATTCCAGGTGTTCCAAGGGAGCTAGCTGAGCACTCCTTGGATGTAAGCAAGACGGCCAAGCCTGTCAAGCAGAAGCTACGCCACTTTGCGAAGGATCGCAAGGAGGTCATTAGGGTAGAGATAATAAAGCTCCTAGCTGTCGGATTTATCCGCGAGTGTAAAAATCCGATTTGGCTCACAAACCCAGTGCTTGTACCCAAGAAAACTGGTCAATGGAGAATGTGTATCGACTACACCGGTCTCAACAGGCACTGTGTTGACGGTCCTTAAAATAAAAATTCAACCGTCAAAACCTCGGGTTCTAGAGGAGTATACAACAAGTTTCATGCACATTTTTGATACTAATAAAGTTCCACGAGTTGTATTGCAATTTTCATGGATAGGTACACGTTTAGGGGGAAAAGGAACCAACGTGCCACACGAGCTAGGCACGATCGCACCACCAGGCACGACCGGCCCTGCAGGTGCGGCCGACCTGACAGTTGCGGCCAGCCCTGCAGGTGCGGCAGCACCTGCCCCGTGCCACATATTCGGTCCGAGTCAAGTCTTTCCCCACGTGCACAAATTGGATGAACAAGATTGATCAAGGAAACGTCGGTTTGATCGAATGGATGAAGTTGTGATCACTTGGATCAATGGGTCCACCTCTCCGGCCGATCAACTACCACAACCATTCTTCCAAGACCATCCTGAACGACCCTGAGTGAAGGTAGTTCATCCCACGGCATAGAGGTGGGCCGGCCGCACCTAGATAGCCGGCCGCACCTCCCAACCGTTGTGCGACCAAAACCGACTCAAGTTACAGACCTTCAACCACCTCAGGAGCAAGGTCAGGAGCGTCCAAGTCAAGAGGTGCACTACTAGATTTCCCCCCTAATGAAACACACACAATGTGTTGTAATATGCCATATTTGGTTGCAATAGACACAATTGCAACCAAATTGTTCCTTGGGCCATGGGATGCGAAAGGCCACGTTGCATTAGGGTATTGCGACGTTGTCCATCAGGTAGTTGCAAAAGTATTTTTTGTTGCAACGTAACACGACGTTGCAATTAGGTTTTTTTTACCACGCTTGTTCTGGTTGCAAACTGTACTATTGTGACGCATCTGCGGTGTTGCCAAAGGTGCAATTGCAACGTTTCTGTTTCGTAGCAAATTATAGTATTGCTGTGCACTGAATTTGGTTGCTATAGGTTGAACCTCCTCTATTACCACGAAAGTAATTTGGTTGCACTATGTGTTATTGTCTGATGCCACGAAATTGGCTAGTTGCTATAGGTGGTCTCCTCTATTGCCACAAAAGTTGATTTCGATGCGATAGTTAGTATTGTCTGATGCCACGATATTGGTTAGGTTGCTATAGGTGGTATCCTCTATTGCCACATAGTTTGATTGGTTGTAATATGTGGTCCTCTATTATTGCTTCAAAATTTGGTTGGTTGCCAAAAGTTAAAGTCTTTATTACAACGTTTCTATTAGGGTTGCTACAAATGCACTATCTATTGCCACGTTCCTTTTGTGTTGCTACAAGTTGAACTTCTTATTACCACGTTTATATTAGGGTTGCTACAAGTGCACCATACTATTTCCACGTTCCTTTTGTGTTGCTACAAGTTGAACATCTTATTACCACATTTCTATTAGGGTTGCTACAAGTGCAGCTTACTATTGCCACGTTCCTTTTTGACAACGAAAAACACTGACTGTGATATGATGATTTATCCTTTGCAACGTATGGTGTATTCTGCCATGCTCATTTATGTAGCAACACTAATTTGAAACATTAATTAACATCATCAGATAAATATAACTATGCATTTATAGTTAATGAACCAACATTCAACCATCCACTGAGTTATTATATGACTCATGAAGTACTTAAATACTGAAAAGTTTGGCATGGGACATTGTTTCAACACATAGTAGACAAATTTGCTAGGATATGAAGAACTTGGTCTGCAAATGGTGACTTGGAGATGATCCCAACACTTGATCAGCAAAGGGAGGATTCAATAAAAGGAGGTCGCATCACCTGTAAAGAAGCAACAAAATTTTTAAGCTAGCATCAAATAATCTCTAATATTGGAATTTGTGCAACAACAGCATATAGCAAACCAAAGATTGATTGCGATTCATAAAAATAGCATAATGAAATCAAATAATTATCACAACCATAAACACACTTTGACAGCCGAAGCATGAATTACATTCACAGTAGGAAGAGGAGTTGAAAAAACTTCACCTTATGTCTTTTTGGTGCTTTGTCGTCTCCTTTGTGCAGCTTGTACCTGTAGCTGTTGAGAAGAAATTTGTCTAATGGGAGGGATGGTGGATTGTGTTTCAGGAATGTTAACACCTTTAGTGCTTCTAGTTTTGCACAAGACTTGTTTTGGAACATCTTCAGAACCAATCATTTGGAAGGACAAGATTAGGTGTAATTTGATCAGTAATTGATGATATGTACTAGTAACAAGTTGTGAATTCGAGAACAACCTGAGTACAAGAGAGAACATTCCTGGAGTCTGGCTGTACATTCCCAGTTGTAGGAATTGATGCATCCGCCACCACGTTGTCTGTAGATTCGGCGTCAAGGTTGTTTTGCTGGGTGATTGATGCAGCTGTTGCCACGTCGGCAGATTTAGTGACATTGTTGCTTGGTTGGACAGATATTGGCTGGTCAACCTATGAAAGAATTCAAACATTCATATATAGAACCCAAGGAAAGGAACTCATTCATGCAAATAGCTTGACCAGTACCTATGGAACTTGTGCATGTTCATTTGTTGCTTGCAGCATTGATAGGAACTCTTGCCTAAGCTGTTGCAGATCTACCTGCCTTCTCTTTTCACTTTTTTCAAGTTGCCGTGCATGTTCTCTCCTTTCTGTTTCCCTTTCTTCTTCCCATGCTGACATTTTGTCTTGTAGCTGCCCAAATGCGTCCATGAGCTCGACTATTCCTGATGCTGTAGCTCTTCCCTACGAATTTGTTCCTTGTGCTCCGCATTGAGCAACTGCCTTCTAGTTGGGTTTTTTGCCAGGTACCCATTTCCATGCAACTTGGTTGATTTGCACTTTGTGACTTCGTTGTCGGCTTTTTGGAACATCTGATTTTTTTCCTTTTGGGAAACGAAGTTGTTCTCTGCATTTGATTCCGCCTCAGCAATAACACTGCTTGCTTTGTCCTAACATTTGCAAGGCACAGGTGGAGGAGTCAGTTGAACAAGAGATTGGTTGCATTCTATTGTTGCATGGACTATGTATAGTAATGTATGTACTAATTCATTGAGAACTCACATAGACATGTTTAGATTGTTCGTCTGTCCAATCCCCTTGCTTAGTGTGAGTTATCCACCAAAGTTCCATATCATCGGGCTCTTCACCAATTTCTGGTTCTCTTTGTTATGCCAAGAAAATAACAAATTAATGTTCTTCATCCTGCAAGATAGATTGGAGATGTGCTTCTCCAGTTATTACCTTCTCGTAGCTGCGCTGAGAATAAGGCTTAGGGTCTGACAAATGTCTTGTCATTTGTTGGCCTCGAATCACAGAATTTTGTGTGCTCCTTTCCTATACAATGTAAAGTTTTGAACAAAAATCTTAAAGACTCAGACATTGCCATTTGAATGAAAAATGTATTGGTTAGTAATAGTAACAATGTGGAACAAACCTTTAATTTAGCAGTACTGAAATCTTCAACAGATAGAGCCATTTAACAATATTTAATTCTTGAGTCTTATGTAACATTCTCTGGTGGTAGCTGTTGTATGTCTTGGCTGTAGCACTGAAAGTTGAACGCCATCCTTTGTAACGCTCCCTAGCAATGGCCCATATCTTTTCCCTTGATTCGACATTATCCTCCATGTCCCACTTTTCCTGTTATATAATCACAATAGCATGCAAATACTATGTGAGTTGATATGTTAGTTTTTATTTGAATTGTACTGAAAAGCAAAGTCTATTATTACCAATACATCAGTTGCTATTGTGTTTCTGACTTCTTCCCTGACATTTTTCCATGATTTCACTCTAATGATTGGAGCCCTTTTCCTTGTATACATGACCACTTCATCAACGAATGAGCGGTAGTTATCACCTACCGGTCCTCCATGTTTAGAGAATTGAATGTCCAACTGCTGCTTTCCCGCCTTGATTCTCTTGGCGATTACTGTTAAGGCTCTTACGGGACCGTGTCCTCTTTTCTTCACATTTTGTGAGACTATTCCATGCGAACAACATGTGATAATACCCAAAAAATAGTATGCATAGACAGGTAATTTCTATGAAACACATGTTGCCATATCTATGCTCCTGTTGTTTCCAACGCCGAGCATGAGATGGAGGCTGCACTGCAGGTGTTGGGTTCATTTCATTCCTGTGTTGCAAAATGAAGGTGGGGTCCACATACCGTTCTACAGAGAATTTAGTGGCATATGATGACCTATCATATTGTGTAGTCTGAGAAAGAATGGTAATTTGCTTGCAAATTAGGAGAGGGGTAATTTGCCTGCAAATTAGGAGAGGGATATTACCTATGTCTTCAAGTAGTCCTGCAACATTTAGGTATTCTCGGTATGTGTCGATTGTGTCATCCCTAAATATGTCTTTTAATTCTGAAATAGGATCCATAATTAATTTCAATCATGTGACTGAGCATGCAAATTCATGAGTATAAATACACAAATATTGGGTTGTACCATATCTTACCCAAGGCTTTCTTCTCTTGATGCATTTCAGCTAGCCAAAGTTTTTATTCATCTAAGTCACATTGTTCTACTTCTTCTTCTTCATCATCATCAGCTTGTGTGTAAACACTTTTGGATTTCAAAGGTGTTATGGCCATGGTATGGTTTATAGGTATTGGCTCTCTGGAGACAACTAATCTGATCACCATCTCCTCCTCGTGAATCTTTTTCATTCTTTCTACATCGACGTCGAAGTCGATCTCAGTGAGTGTTGCTTCCGCAGGAGAGTCAGGAATTCTAGTCTTGTAGTAAACAATGTGGTTCCGATACCATAGTTTTTGTTTCAGCCTATTTATCGTTTGAAGGGTGATTTGTTTACCAAGAGGGTAACAAGTATGTTTTTTATCTGGCGCCCCATCTATACCCTTTTCAATCATATATACGGTCCAATGCTCCTCATCCAATGATATGTGCATTCATTTTGATGTCATATCAATAATGTGAAGAAATTTGGTGTGCAAATTGCGTGATCAAATGCATGAAATCTAGGGTACCAGTGTGTGCACAGATGCATGAAATGTAGGAAGCAGTACGTACGAGGGAAAAGATCGAACCACGAAATAGCGTACCTAGCCTCGGTCGTCTCGTCCTGAGATGAAGGTACAACATCTTGGTCTGCATCTACGGCGTCATCGACGAATGCTTCTGGGTCGCCTGAAGGTGATGATGACCCAAAGAGTGCAGTCGTTGCCCTAGCCCTGGGGGCATGGTGGTGGTTAGTTCAGCATTCGCCGCACCAGAGGTTGGTGTGAACATTCTAGGTAGCATGGTCGACGATGGTGTGTGCTGTGCTTCAGAGGATGTAGGGGTCACCCTTGCCGGCTCGCTGGACGTCGGCATCCTCGTGTACGGCGAGAAGCAGCTTGGCGGTGGCGGCGGTCGTCGTCGACTACCTGGCCCCTAACTGACCGAGATGTTGATTTGTTTTGCGAGGGGATTAGGGAGGGAAAGTAAAGACGCATGACTTTCTACTCTAGTAACCCGACGTGGTGGCCCCAGTCATTGTTGCACGGTAGTTTGAGCGAAAGTTAAGTAATTCGGATGGGAAAAACTGGTGCCACATTCCAAAATGCCGGCTACCCAAATTTTCTGAACGGTTGGCGTATTTGATGGGTGCGTTTTGGTGTGACCCGCTGACGGGTGGGTCCCACAAAGTTTTATAAATATATGTAAATATGATGTGTTGAACATAATCAAGTATTGTAAATATAGTTTTATTTTTATTATACAAGTTTACTTATTGTTTACTACATATGTATCTACACGAGATGACACATGTTATTGTATATTGGTTACACATTTTTTGATGTGGTCAGAGTAAATTTTCGAATGTCATCTTTGCACCAACTTTAGTAGACTAACATAAACTCTTTATCAATTTTGTACCAGAGTAAAATGCATCACACAAATATCTATAACAAACATAAAGATCAGGTAGTAGTTGGTACGATATATGATGACTGAGTTTACACATAGGCTTCCCGAGCCACGATGACACCACAACAACAAAGGATCATCAAAAACATGCTCTACAAGGACACAAGTTGAGAGACACATCATCCAAAGACACAACTTCAGAGACATGCTTTGAGTTTATTAGCTGGATTTCTTCAAAGTTCTGACTGAAATGACGCCAAAGCCTCTCTGCAAGGTCCCTCGTCAGTGGCAGATAAATTTCCAGAAAATGAAGAAAGCATTAAATGAATTGTCAGAACAATTGAATTCCTGATAACTGAAATCCTGTGAACTGAAACAATGTTAGCAGTCAGCTGAAGTTAAATAACACAAGAAAGAAGGCAAACATGTAAACTAAAATTCAGAAAGTCTTTTAGGGTGCATCATGTGTGGCACAAATTAATCAAGAAATATCAGCAATCACAAATTTTATACCTTCTTTCAGATCATTAACGCTTCCTTGAGTGTGAAGAAGGACCAATCACACTCGTTTCGGATCCTACACTCTTCGCTGCAGAACCTACGCCACGAGTACCAAGCATGCTATCCTGCGTGGTCGCCACACCCGCGACCCGCACACTGCAAATCGTCGTGGCGAGGTACGGGCGCCGGCACTGGCGACACGACAATCGCACCTGTCAGCCAGTAGTCCCACGTCGACGTAATGATCCTGGAGTGGCGTTTTGTACAAGTCAAATTTTTCCAAGGAAGCGCTGTCGCCCCCTCTTGGGGTCCCTCGACCACGCGCAGGAGCCGCCTAGCCTCGTCGTCATCGGCCTCACCGCTGTTGGGTCTGTAGAGGACGAGGGGAAGGGCGTACATCGATTCCTTGTGGCCCGCCTCCGCGGCGCGCTGTAGCTGGTCGAGGCACGACCCGCCGCGTGTGTTCCCCAGTACTACGCGGCGCAAGCCGCTCTGGAACAAGGCCTCCGGGTTGCCGACGTTGGCCACTGTGTTGATGAGCGCCGCACGATACTCCGAGCCGAGGTAGAATCGACACTGCAGGACGCGTTTCAGGGCTAGGCGTCGTCTGACTGTGGCGGCGCCGCCCACCACGCATATTGCCTTGCATGTTGCACGCATGTTGCGGAGATCCACAATGGCGTCCTCTTACTGCGCAGCGACGCGGGAGACGATGTCAATCGTCAGCTCCGTTGGCAGTTCCACCAGCCTCGGCGCCGCCTCATAGTGAGCCATGGAGATCTTTTCCATGGAGTGGTTGCAGTTCGTCACGCGCGGGGGGTAATTGGATGTGCAAAGCTATTATCCCTAGCGAGGATGAGGTAGAAGATGAATTTTGAGATGTGAGGGGAGATGGAAAAGAACCGCCGCCGCTAGATCATGTTGTTGATTGAATTGGGGGGGGGGTCCCATGGTACATTGGGTTTAAGGAAACTGCACTTTCATATGGAGGACACGGAATCACAGAGTTGTGGGTCCCACCTGTCGGTGCCCAGATTGTGATGTGTTCTTGAGTTGTTCATGGACCTAATTAATTTTATTATTTGATTCGTATAATCATAACTTCAAAGTTGTTTAAATTTCTCAAATGACGTCCAAATCACGATATTTTTTCTTACACACTTATGAAACAATAATCAAGGTCATGGTGTACACTGCATCTCATGACACTGTGTTTCAGCAATCATAATTAAGAAATAGAACATTTCATAACTTGACTCAAGATTTTCAATCAGTAGATGACGTCAATTGGAAATGAGATGAATACCAAAGTTTCATAGCTCGTCGAGATGAACAATCTTTATTTTGGTTGGATTCTCATTTGACGAAGTGGTACTGCACATTGTTCGTTAATCCTAGGTTCACTCTCATAGTTTAAGAAACTTGGTTGGAGACATGTCATTTTTGTTCTACATGATAGTACCAATTCGTCAAATCAAAATCCGACCAAAATAAAGTTTCTTCATCTCGAGGAGCAATAAAACTTTGGTATTCATCTCTTTTCCAATTGGCGTCATGTACTGTTTGAAAATCTTGATTCTAGTTATGAAATGTTGTATTTCTTAATTATGATTGCTTAAACACACTGACGCGATATGCAATGGACACCATGATCTAGATTATGTTGTCATAAGAATGTAGGAAAAAAATTTCTGATTTGGACGTCATTTGAGAAATATAAACAACTTTGAAGTTATGATTATACGAATGAAATAATCAAGTTAATTAGGACCATTAACAACTCAAGAACACATCCCAATCTGGGCACTGACAGGTGGGGCCCACAACTCTGTCGAATGGGGAAATCTCTCGCGGGTTCAGGCCTACAGTTTGGAGCAACAATCCTACCTACAGGTGCACCGCAACTCTTTCCATAGATGGGGTCACCCAGAGTCAAATTTCCGTTAAAGACTGAATAGTGGCCAACAAGTGGCTGGGTCCACGCGTCATTGACCTTTTTTAACTGCCCCACCCCTTCGTTGTCAAACTCCACCCATAACATGTACTGTAGGAGAGTACTACTCCAAGTAGGAACCGCCGACCCTTCGTCTTGCCGATTGTCTTGAAATCTTGCCATTCCCATTGCTTCGGCAATCGCCACGCCGTCGCACCCGCATTCCGCTCAGTTTGCACCCCACCGCCGGCCCCTCACGTCAAACCAAGGCCACCAGAGCAGAGATGGACTCCTTGTCGACGGCGGGGTCAAGGGTTTCTTGGCACCGTCGTGCCTAGAAACCCGCATTGGCGGGATCGTCGAGGCGTGTGGAGACTGTGCCGACGGAGGCTGCGAGGGGGCCATGGGCGTCGGTCCCGGCAGCGGTGGAGGAGCCGGAGCCCGTCCCCAATCTTCCGGCGGTGGAGGAGGTTCTGGAGGTCGCGGACTACGGCCGACGGGGCCTCAAGCGGAAGTCCGGTGAGGGTCCTCAGCACCCCATCGCCAGTAAGGCCAGGACGGGCGATTCCTCGGACAGCGAGGAGTCGGAGGACTACCCGCACCTCTTGCCGGATTTCAACTGGGAACGGCCGGTAAGTTTTGTTTCTTCTACCAAATTAATTTGCCCCCTTTGTAATTTTAGAACATAGTTATTAATTCTACTGATTATTGAAATAATATAAGTGATTATTGTTTCTTTGCATGAGAACATAGTTCTGAACATAAATGGCAAGAACTGATAGGAACCTTCTTTGGCATTCAGTGCTACCTTCTCATCATGATATGTACATTTTACTACAAAAGATTAGTCTTACCTTATCTACAAAATTCACCAGCAAATACACTGGGCCTGTTGTTCTGTTTTTTGGATGTGCTTGCATTAACTGAAATTGCACTCATAAACGTCTCTTGCATTTTTTTGCAACATCTATCCCTGCTGTTCATTGCAAAATTTAGTATTAATTCATGTCTACATTTCTTAATCCAGGAACATGGGCCCAAGGTCACGTATGAGATCAACATGCTGCGGGCCAGGATCTTCGTGGACTGCACTGACGACAGCGATGATGAGGACTGCAGGCCCAACCGTAGGCCACCTACTAACACCGAGGTATATGTTTTACCTTCATTCCCTATGTTCTATTAGAGCGACTCCAAGAGCATCTTTAAAAATCACTAGCTAAAATCCTAATTTAGCTAGTACATAAAATGAAATAGCTTGCAAAAAGTTGTTGACATCCAATAGTCTCTCTAAACTGAACTCTCTATATGCTCCATCGCCTATGGGTCCCGCCGACATACTCATGAAAATTAGGATAGCTAGTCACTAGCCACTAGCCACTAGCCAAAGATAGCTAGCCGAGCAACAAATTTAGCTAGTCAGGATAGCTAGTTGGGCAGATAGCTAGTTTGTTAGAAGAGTGTTTTTGAGATTTTTTCCAAAATTTAGCTAGTTAAGTCATTTTAGCTAGTCTTTTGGAGTTGCTCTTATGTTCCATATGCAAATTGTGTTGTACATGTCTCTGTAATGCATACTTAAAACATGTCAGGTCGAGCGGCTGGTGGAGGAGCTTTGCGTGGCAATCAAGCGCTGGGTTTATTACCCACCTTCAAGATGAAGTAGCTTGTGATCTTGACCCTTGTGTATTTATGACCTAGGAATCATGGCTTTTGTGTATTGACCCTTGTGAAGTGGCCTAACTTAAGTGGAAATATATGGTCCCTTTTGATAAATTGAGTAGTACTCTGCATCTTGTTGCCATGTTTAGTACACTCTACTTCGGTTTGTATTCAGAACATTTTCTAGGAACACAAAGCAAACTTTTAAAAAATGCTGAACATTTTCTAAGAATTAACATAAAACTTGAGCCGCGGATGATTTTGGTTTACCGGATCCACCTCCCTGCTCACGCACCCGTTAGCATTCAATAGTGTTGACTATTTTTTTCTTTACCAAAACCTTTTTGGACGGAATGCTGTTACTGGGCATACATATTGGAGCCAAATTAGGGCCTGTTTAGATGCCCAACTTCCTCCAAAAAGCACTATGCAAAAACAAGATTCCCCATCACATCAAACATCTCATCAAAAATGTCGACCTAAAAAAGAACGAATCTTTTGAGTCTAGTTAGGCCATGGCAGAACAATATTCACCAAAAAATGAAAAGTGCTACAGTGCTTTTCAGTTTGGTACAGTGCTTTTCAGCCTAAAAACCATGCAAAATCCACGCTTTTGGGTTCCCCTTGTAGCCATCTAAACACACCCATTGTGTTTAGATGACTGAAATGGGGATGAATTGGGGAGGAATTGGTGTAAATGCAGATGAATATTGAGAGGTGATGTGAGTGATGTGATAGACGATGTGATGCTTTTTGCAAAACTTTTGGAGAAATAAAACAAATTGTACCCTAAAAAAAGCTTAAATGAAGAAAAGAAGAGTTTGGTCAAGTTGGGTATGGAAAACATGAAAGGGAATAACGTAGGACATAATGACATGATAATTAGAATAACATAGATTGTAAGAAATGTTGCTTCTCTCTCATAATGGTTCTATCTCATTTTTCCTAAAAATGGTAAGAAATGTTGTTTATAGTGTTTACATAGCCATCGTGGTAAAGGAAAATGAATCTTGAAAGTAAGATTCATAATAATGACGTGGAGAAACCTAAAAGTTATCTTCTTTCAAATCCCGAAAGATTTTTTCCTACCTTTTTTCTTTTCTTTCTCAACTTATCGTAATTATATCATGTTGTCAATGTGTGAAGGAACAATTAGTCATAAAAGGGGTGCTAGAAAAATAAAAAAAGAATAGCAGCATAAGATATTGTAAAAATAAAACCCAAACATGACAATCTACGCCTATAAAAACTATGAAGAAATAAAGCAAACTTTAGAGAAACAGATAGCCGCGTGGCCCCACTTCTCTTTGACTTCTAGATGAAGTTGGAGACCAAATCCAGTGCACGCCATGCGCACTGCACGTGCCGTGCGCGCCCCTCTACATCACCCTTCATCCACGAACGGACGCCGCGCAGGTTGCTCCGTCCAGGCCCACGAGAATAGCATGGCCCACAGGAAGGGCAGCGTACATGAAGCCGAACTGACAGCATGGAATATACTAGTTTCGATTCATCCCTCCCTCCCCCAAACTGTCCCATCGAAGGAGGGGGTTTTCTTGCCTGCCATCGCCGGCGACCCCCAAGCTTGCAATCTCGGCTACCGCCATCGCCAGCGACCCCCAAGCTTCCGAAGGCGGCGATGACCTGAAGTGAGGCAGCGGAAGGCGGC
Source organism: Cenchrus americanus (assembly GCA_947561735.1). Lineage (NCBI taxonomy): Eukaryota > Viridiplantae > Streptophyta > Magnoliopsida > Poales > Poaceae > Cenchrus > Cenchrus americanus. The sequence goes on from OX387240.1 coordinate 205,267,443, forward strand.
GCCGCCCCTGAAACGAAGGGGGATGCCGTAGGGGAAACCGCTGCCGCTGGCCTCCACATTAACTTAGGTGCTACAGGCGGAGCAAGCCCCGCCGCGTCAGTAGAGCGCGCCGATTTCAAGGTGAGTCCTTCGCGGTACAATGTGTTTCTAGTCGTGGATTTGTTGCGAGATTGAAGATTCCGAACTCTGTTTTTTTGGATTGGGACTGCAGGGTGGCAAGTGTGTCGCCGTGCATGTGTGGGACGTTGCTGTCGATCCAGACGACGTTCGATCACGCAGTGGCTGGGACGAATGGCGCCCCGCCGTCGTTCGTCCACGACTTTCGCAGAAGCAGGGACCGCCCCCAACTTCGATGCACGAGGTTGAATTCTTCAAGGAGCGGTACCCGAGCATCAAGACCACCGTCACTTGCAACGCGAGAGTAGTGGCGGAGTACATCAATGAAATCAAAGGTAGCCCTCCTCCAAAATGTTTGCTCGTTGGATTGGACACCGAGTGGATTGAGCTTCTAAGTGGCGAGCACAAGGTTGCATTGTTGCAATTGTGAGTCGTGTTGCCTTATTTACCAGGTGCGCCATGCCGGCTATAAGCTTCCAGATGTCCTGACCAAGTTTCTCAGCGAGGAAGGCAACATCTTTGTCGGAGCGCATATCTCCAGTGATGTTGAACGCCTACAGTAGGACTGCAGCATCAAGATTTCATATTGGAGAGACCTTGAATTGATTGTTTCTGAGGTTGATGACAAGTATAGCCATCTGTACCAAAATGGTTATAGGTCTTCACTGGAGAAGATTGGAAATGTTGTACTAGAGGTACCTCTATACAAGGACAGAAAAGTGAACCACAAGCTGTGGGGTTTGAGATATTTGCTAGACTGGCAGGTGAATTACGCCTCCAAGGATGCATTTCTGCTTTTGAGATTGCTAATCAGCTTGAGATCAAGCATGGTTACCGATTTGTGCCAGATGCTAAATGGTTAGAATCACATATGTAATGTACTAACCAAAAGTAACAAGTAGAATTTCTGGGTTTTCAGAACAAGTATCTGTGTACATATTTCTAGTAATGCAGTGATGTAGTCAATGCAAGTACATTGCTGGTACTTTGGAATATATGTGCAAGTCTTTTTCATGATGTGAAATGGAAACTTTGGTATTATAGGTTGACACATGAAATGACACCACGTCACGCCACGACACGACACGACACGCCAGTTCGAACCCACACCACGACATGATAGTTTTGACGTTCAGTTGTAAATTTCTGTAGAAACAACCTGAAAGGCCGCGCCGGATAATTGGAAAATAGCACGCTCCCCCGCCGTGCCCTCGCCGCCCACATCTCACGCTCCCCCACCGTGCGCTCTCCCCCCACATCTCACGCTCCCCCGCCGCGCGCTCTCCGCCCACATCTCACGATCCACCACCGCGCCGTCTCCGTCCAGATCTCACGCTCCGCGCCACGCCACCACTTGCCTTCCATGGCATCAAGAGAGCACCCCCGGTCGCTCGCGGAACTCTCGATTGAGTTGCAGGCAAACATCACTGTCCGAATCGCTGCGACATCGAAGCAGCCAATGGACGACCTCCGCAGCCTACGTGCCACCTGCAAGAGCATGCTCAGCCCCTACTGCGATAGAGACGTCAGTAGGCAGCTGGCACTAGATCAGGTTCCAGTCCAAGATATGCAGAACACCGACCCCGAAGGCTACAACGTCTTCGTTTGTAGCCTGACTGCAGCTGGCAACTCGGCGGCCAGCTTCCTCGCCGGGATTGACGACATCTTCGGCAGGAACCACTGCCCGTGTCCTCCCCTCGACAAGCTACACCGTGCTACCCAGGCTGGGCACAGAGGGGCGGCCTATGTGGCGGCCGTCGTCCTCTACAGGTTCTACAACGGGGTCGACGCTGACGGCACTGCATTTGCATACATGAAACAGGTTGAGGGCGAGGCTCCAGGGCAGTGGCATCGGTGGATGCTCAACAACGTGCATTCTCTTTATTTCCGGACTCGTGGGGTTAATCTTGCAACACAAATGAGGACTATCGCCCTCTGAGACGGCCACCGTCGGCCGATGCTGCCACCGGTGGTGGCGCGAGGTAACATTCAACACTGCATAGGCCGAACCTTCTGCAGTAGGGAGCCGAGCCAGAGGGGGTTTGCCATGCATTTCTGTAGTGATGAATGTAGGCTTCGTTTCGAATGCGATGCCTTCTTCGTTGGTGTTAATCATGTTTTCAGAGGCTAAAATGAGGACCATGTGTGGTTCAAGGACCGGTGGATGGTCGCTTCCTTGTGTGATGAGTGATTGACAACGTTGTGTGGACCGATTCTTGGCGAAGTATTGCGAGGTGCGGGTTGCGGCTTGACTCGTTGGTGCAGGTGAAGAACAAGCGCGAAAGGTCGTCGCCGGTGAGGCCTCCAGGTGTGGAGAAGACAAGTAGGCTTTGTTCGAGGGACCCGGTGGCCAGCGGGGTCAAGTGCGGGCCGCATGGTGGCATGAACAGCAAGATGAAGTCGTGGACGGTTTCTTGGTTGAGCCTCAAAACCAAGGTCGAGCCGGGACTACGTGGGAGCCAAGTCATGAGTGGAGATTGGCGGAGGCTACACCGAGTTCGCGGGGTTTCCGGTGGTTCACCGAAAAACCACCGGGTTCCTTGGTTGATCCACAAAGCCAAGACCGGAGAACCGAAGACGGAGGTGCGGCGGCACTGCACCGGCCCCGACCGGTGGGTCCGACCGGTCCCCGACCGGTGGTGACCGGTCCGACCGGTGAGGAGCACCGGTCCGACCGGTGTGCGACGACGCGATCCGGAATCTTCGAAGCGGAGGACACGCGTCGGGATCGCATCGCTTGCGTCGAGGCTACGCAGGGTGCGGTTGCGGGCATCCGTCCGATGGTGAAGACATCAAGAATTCCGAATCCGCCCTTGAGGGGCATGTATCCCTAGTTAGTAGAGAGGGGCATTTTAGACATTCGGTTGCCGCCTATATAACCCAAGAGGTGAGAGGTTGGCGACCAACTCTTGAACCCTAGCTCATTTGTTTTCCTATTTTCCACCTATTTTCCTTAGGTTTTCTCTAGGACTAGCAAGAGAGCTTCACGGAGAGATCTTGTAGAGAGGGACGGATGATCGGGCGGCTTGCTAGACCTTGTACGAACCTTTGTTTCATGTATAGATGATTCGGCGTGGTTCCTCAAGGTTTGGATGTGTTTTCCCCGGTTGTTCTTGGTGGTGATTTTCGGAGCTCTCTCTTCGTGATTTCTTTGGGGTGTTTTCGGGGCTTTTCTCTTGGGGATTTGATGGGGGAAATTTGTGGGAACCCTTCGTGGTTCTTTGGGCCGTGATTCCCCTCCCAAATCCGTGAGTAAAAGTGCTCGTTTTTGGGGTTTCTTGAGTTCTTGGGTTGGAAGTGCTTCCGGCGGGATTTCTTCGATTCCTCCTTTTTGGACGAGATTTGGTGGGATTAAACTTGGCTATGGACTCCTCATGAGGTGCTCCTGATATCCCCAAAGTCTTGTTCAAGTCCGTGGAGCGATTCGGGAGATCGAGATTTGGATTTGGGGGAGTTGACCCGCGGTGTCGTTCATCCCGAGTCGCCTGTGCTACACGGCCTCGACCGGTGCTCTTGACCGGTCTGACCGGTGCAAGCCCTTGTGGGTTTTCGCTCGGGTGAGCATCTTGGTGTGTTCTCTGTTGACCCGTGGTGCTGCTGTTTCAAGTTTGGGTCCGTTTGGTGGTCGGTTGGCCTGTTTGGTGCCTTGGGGGCTTTCTGGCTTCCATCGGTCTGACCGGTGTGTCTCACCGGTCTGACCGGTGTAGAGCCACTTAGTGGAAATTGCTCAGGTTCACCACCAGGGGACCTGGTCGACCGGTGGTGCTCACCGGTCCGACCGGTGTGGGTCTGTAGACTCGGGGTTTGTTGTTCCGCCGCGTTCTCGAGCTCGGAAGGCCGTGTGTGTTGGTTCCTAGGTCCGGTGGCACTCCCTGGCTACGTGGGCTTGGCCAACTTGGGTAGTGAGTCGGAGACGTGTGTTGGAAGCCAAGTTCGTCTTGTTGGAGTTTTCATCTCCTTCGAGAAGAATTTTTATCGGCTCCCATTCACTCCCCCCCTCTCCTCGGTTCGCCGTATCGGTCCTTCAAGTGGTATCGAGCCGGTTCGGGTCTTTGTTGACTCTAACCAGCCTAAGATCCAAGGATGGCGTACCGGAACGGGGGTTCGGGTCCTCCACACTTCGATGGCAAGAACTACCGGATGTGGAGCAAGCGGATGGGTGCTTTTCTCCGCGGAAAGGGTCGGATCCTTTGGGATGTCACGGTGGACACAAGGCTATGTCCCGGCGGTTGATTTCCTCGCTCCAGATCGAGGGACGCCTTCGACGCCAACAATAAGGCGGTCGACTACTTGTTTCGTGCTTTGGGTCGCCCGAGTTCGATCGGTGCACACCGAGCACTTAGCTTGTAGGATTTGGGCGGTATTGAAGGAGGCTCATGTTGGGAACGCCCAGGTTCAGGCACGGTTGTATGCGACCTACCGGGAGAGTACGAGAACTTCACTCTTCTCCCCGGTGAGTCCATCGATGCCTTGTTTCGCAGGTTCACGGTGGTGGTGAACAACATGAGGGCCAATGTGGACGTGCTCCCGTACGATGATCATGATAGAGCGGTCAAGCTCTTACACTCTTTGGATCGTACGATATGGAGCGGAAAGTTCGAGGCCATAGTCGAGTCGGAGCGGTACGATACTCGACGGTGAACGAGCCGTTCTCGAAGCTCAAGTCGGCCGAGGTGGATAGGGGCATGATCGCCAAGCTCGAGGGACCGACCGATTCCCATAGTCTTGCCCTCGTTGGTGGTTCCAAAGGAAAGACTAACTCTAACCCATCCACCAGATGTTCTCGTTTTCCTCTCTCGATGTCTATGCCGTATGAGGAGTTTGATGACCTTGGAGAGGACGAGCCGGCGCCGTTGACGAGGCGGTTCGAGAGGCCGCACGAGAACCGCGTGAACATGAGGAGGAACACGAGGACTTGCTTCCGGTGCGGCAAGCCGGGACACTTCGTCGCCGACCGCCCGAGAAGGCCGAGAACAAGGACAGCTACAAGCACAAGCCGAGGAAGAACGACGACAAGTACCGTCCGAGGCGCGACCACAAGAGCAAGCACAAGAACAAGTACAAGAACGAGCGACGATCGAGGAAGAAGGAGGGCCGAGGCAAGGCCCGAGCGATGGTTGGAGCGAGCGACGTCGACCCGGGCCCGCGTACTCCACCTCGAGCTCGAGCAGCAGCCGACGACGAGGGAGATCGCCGCAAGAACAAGAGGTCGTCCAAGAACCCGAGCGGCCGAGCCGCCTCGCGAGGGACGGCTTCTGCACCATGGCGTTGAGCTCCGGCAGCAAGAAGAGCACACAGGCGACTCGGACTCGAGTCCGACGACGAGGTGCGTGATGAGCTTCCCCTTCTTGCGCCAGGAGAATGAGAGGCTTGGCTCTTTGCTTGATAATCGTGATGACATGCTTAGAGAGGCCAAGAAAATGAGGAAAGAGCTTAGGGCTTCACTCGAGGATGCTAGGACTAGAGTGGCTGAGCTAGAGACACAGGTGCTTGATAGCAAGCTTGAGATTGATTCGCTTAAGGCTAGCCCTGTTGTTTCTGATGAGAATGATTGTGCTGATTGCTCTATTTTCCTTGCTGATCTTGCTTTGTTCAAGGAGAAGCATGCCTCAAAGTGTGAGGAACTAGATGTGCTTAGGGTTGAAGTGGCCGAGCTTAAGTCTAGACTCGCTTTGCTAGGTGCTTGCACTTCTTGCCCCGTTTTGCATGCTAAGATCGATGAGATGCATGCTTACACTAGTTCGCTCGAGGCTAAATTGAAGGAACCCATGCCTACATCTTGCTCTACCCGTGAAATGCATGCATTGAAAAATTTGGAGCTTGCACATTATGTTGACCGTTTGCGGGATGAGAATGATGATTTGAGGAAGTTGATGGGTTGGTTGTCCTGGTCCACGAGCCTCGCTTGAGGATGATGATTGAGGCCTTTAAGAGGCAAGATGGTGAGGGGCTTGGGGCAAACAAGGTTGGTGAGGGAAGTGGAGAGAATATCCCCGAGCCACCAAAAACCCACCACAAGAATGATTTCCCACCAAAACCTAACCATCTAAGGAACCGACTAGATACAACCCCGCCTCCACCCGTGTTTCCTACACCCACAAATGACCTACAAAAGCCTATCAAGTTTGTGAGCACTTCGGGGGAAAGTGTTCTTTGGGAAGGAGAGTGAGAAGGCTAGTGGTGAGAAACCGGTGGAGGGTTTGAGTGGAGAGAAACCGAGTGAACGTACCACATCCCAAGCCAAAGCCTAAGCTTGTGAGGTTCCATTGTGGCTATTGTGGGAGAGATGGCCATAAGGAGGAGTTTTGCTTCAAGAGGAAGCGAGAGGAGAGAATGGAGAAGGAGTGGGCTAACAAGGACAAGTACCACCCTTCCGATGGTGTACTTGAGCCTCGTATGCGGATGCCCGTGGGGCAAGGCGATTGTGCGGACGGTTCGGGCTTGGGGAGAGAAGAGGGCCGAGGTGGGGTGCGCTGCCCGGACCACACCGGTCGACCGGCAGTGTGGGGCACCGGGCGGACCGGTGCGGGCCTGGGACAGACAGATGTTCGGGTTTCGAGCTCGTGCAGGTGCGAGGGTTGTTTCTGGTGGTCGTGGTTCTGGTGGTTGGGCTGGAAAGGGTGCGGTGGTCGGTTGCTAGGCGTTCTCCACCTCGTGCTCAATACGGGGATTGGAGGAGTCGTGGCGGTGAGTTGGAGAGGAAGGACGTGCCACGGGCTTTCTTGCGTGGTTTTGGTCCTCCTCCAGGCAGAGAGGGGTGGTTCCCTCAGGGTGGTTACCGTGGTGGTGTTCGTGGAGGTAGCTTTGGTAGGAGAGATGCTTTGGTTGGTGCTAACCCCACTTTCGAGCAAATGGCTCGACCGGTTTTCCTCCTTTGGTTCTAACCCCGATCTTCGAGTCGTTTGTTCGCTCACGTGCCTATTTTTGATTTGCGGTGTGGGAGACTTGAAGAACATTTGGTTGATTGACTCCGGTTGTTCGAGGCATATGACCGAGAGACAGGGGGTGGTTCTCAAGTCTCGTCCCGGTGGTGACGAAGAGGTACATCACCTTTGGGAACAATGGGCGTGGGTGTGTGCTTTCGTAAGGTGAGATAAAAGTGAGTGACAAGATCACTCGAGGCGTGTTGCTCTTGTTCAATCGCCGGGGTACAATTTGCTTTCTCGTGTCCCGGCTTGTTGGATGAGGGTTTTGAGGTGTTGTTTCGGCCTGGTGGTTCTCGGATTGTGGACTCTCGAGGGGACCTTGTTTGTATGGTCGTTCCCGAGGGTCGTGTGTTTCGTGCTGATTTTTCTCGCTCTTCGGGTGTGGAGCGTTGTTTCTTGGCCGGTTCTTCGAGTGAGTTGTGGAAGTGGCATAGGAAGTTGGGTCACTTGAGCTTTGACCTTCGTCTCGCTTGAGTAAACTCAATTTGGTCCGAGGATTGCCACGGTTGAGGCTTGAGAAAGAGTTGGTTTGTGCTCCGTGTAGGCATGCCAAGATGGTGGCCTCTTCTCACCCGCCTCTCACCGATGTGATGACCGAGCGTCCATGCGAGCCGCTCCATATGGACCTTGTTGGCCCAGCTCGTGTGCGATCTGCGGGTGGGAAGTGGTATGTCCTTGTTGTGGTGGACGACTACTCTCGGTATGCGTGGGTGTTCTTTCTCGAGGATAAGGGGGAGACGTTTGGTTTTGTTCGAGATCTAGTCTTGAGGTTGAGGAACGAGAGGCACGGAGATGCCATACGAGCTATCCGTAGTGATAATGGCTCGGAATTCAGAACTCTCGTTTTGAAGCCTTTTGTCATGACTTGGGTCTTGAGCACCCGCTTTTCGAGTCCGTATACGCCTCCCCGAATGGTGTTGTGGAAAGAAAGAACAGGACCTTGTGCGAGATGGCTCGGACGATGCTTGATGAGCATAGGACTCCGAGGAGGTATTGGGGCGAGGCGGTGAACACCGCATGCTATGTGTCGAACAGGATATACCTCGCAGTGCACAAGAAGAAGACATGCTATGAGTTGATGCATGGCCGCACACCCAAGGTGAGTCACTTCCATGTCTTTGGTTGCAAGTGTTTCATTCCCAAGAAAGGCGGGAAGTTGGATAAGTTTGAGGCTAGGTCTGTCGATGGCATTTTCTTTGGTTATGCATCTCATTCTAGAGCATATCGTGTGCTCAATCTTGAAACTAACCAAATCGTGGAGACTTGCGAGGTAACCTTCGACGAGACGAGCCACGTAGTCGGCCTTGTCTTTGAGTGTGCGGTGATGATGAGCTTGGCGAGGAGATCTTTCGGAGAAGGAGCATGAACATGGAGATGATGAGGATGGCGGTGCGGTGCCCCCGCCGAACATGTACCCACTACTTCGACTACGATGATGGATGGACCCTCTCGCTACACCTACGACGACAAATCAAGAACGAGGAGAAGCCGATGTTGAGGGGGAGGTAGCTTCGAGGCGAGAACCTCCCCGGCGAGTTCAAGTGGATCACCCGGCTTCGAGGATCATCGGCGACATGAATGAACGCACTACACGGTCGAGGGTTCGAAACAATTCCCATTTTGCTCATGCCGCGTTTGTTGCTTCTTTCGAGCCCAAAGACATTGGACACGCACTATCTGATCACAATTGGATTAACTCGATGCATGAGGAGTTGGAGAACTTTGAGAGGAATCGGTGTGGGAGTTGGTTGACCCTCCCCCGGGGTGTAAGCCGATTGGTACAAAGTGGGTGTGGAAAAACAAAGAGGGAGAGAAGGGTGAGGTTGTGAGGAACAAGTCGAGACTTGTTGCTCGGGGGTTCGCCGCAAGGAGGGGATCGACTACGAGGAGACCTTTGCTCCCGTAGCCCGTTTGGAGGCGATTAGGATCCTTCTAGCCTTTTCTCGTGGCTAAAGGGTTCAAGTTGCACCAAATGGATGTAAAGAGTGCTTTTCCGAATGGTGTCTTGGAGGAAGAAGTGTATGTGAGGCGACCTCCGGGGGTTTGAGAGTGAGAAGTACCCCCACCGGTGTACAAGTTGAGGAAGGCGTTATATGGGTTGAAGCGGCGCCTAGAGCTTGGTATGGCGAGGTTGAGGGGGTTCTTGTTTGAGAGAGGCTTTGAGATGGGGAAGGTCGATCGGACCTTGTTTTTGCTGAGGCGGCGGAGATATCCCGATTGTGCGGGTGTACGTGGATGATATTGTCTTTGGTGGCTCGTCTAACTCTCTTGTTGCGAGGTTTGCGGATGATATGAGCGGGGAGTTCGAGATGAGCATGATGGGTGAGTTGCGCTTCTTCCTCGGGCTACAAATCAAGCAATCAAAGGAAGGAACATTTGTGCATCGGGCTAAGTACACCAAGGACATTGTGAGGAAGTTCAAGATGGAGGACTCCAAGGCTATGACGACGCCGATGAGTACGACTACGGCTCTTGATGCGGATGAGGAAGGTGAACATGTGGACCGGAAGGAGTACCGAGCATGATCGGGTCACTCCTCTACTTGACGGCGACGAGGCCGGACATACGCTTCTCGGTGTGTCCGTGCGCTCGTTTTCAAGCGTCTCCGAGGACTTCGCATCGGCAAGCGGTGAAGAGAATCTTCGTGTACTTGCGTCACACTCCCGACTTCGGCCTTTGGTACTCCGCGTCCTCTTCTTTGGCGCTTCATGGTTTTTCGGACGCGGATTTTGCCGGTGTCGGTTGGATAGGAAGTCCACTTCCGGGACTTGCCGAGTTTTGGGTTCTTCGTTGGTGTCTTGGTCTTCCCGTAAGCGCCGAGTGTTGCTCAATCCACGACCGAGGCCGAGTATGTTGCCGCCGCTAGTTGTTGCTCTCGGCTCCTTTGGATCACCTACACCATGAGTGACTTTGGTGAGGAGTATACCCATGTCCCACTTCGAAGTGTGATAGCACCGGTGCCATAAGCGTTGCAAAGAACCCGGTGCTCCATTCCAAAACCAAGCACATAGAAGTGAGGTATCATTTTCTGAGAGACAACGTCGAGAAAGGAAAGATAGCTTTGATCCATGTACCCACACATGACCAACTAGCCGATATTTTCACCAAACCCCTAGATCAAGCAACTTTCACTCGTTTGCGGGGGGAACTTGGTGTGTGTTTGATTTCTTGAGTTGGGTGTGTGGGGGCTTTCTTTTGCCGGTGGTGTCGAGCCCGTTTTGCCTCCCCTTGAGGAGCCGGCTTTGTAGCATATGTATAGCTTTTCATTTGTGCATTTCTTGCATTTTCGCATGGCATATGTAACATGATGTATAGGCATCCTTGTATCTTAGATTGCATGCATTTTGTATCATATGCATTGGTTAGGAAAAGCTTCTCTCATATACATTGTTCACCATGGAATGAGATATATGTCTTTATGAGCTTGTTTGGTATGCTATGGTTAGTTTGGCTTAGCTCTTGATGATCTTGATGAATAATCCATGGTTGATAGCTATGCTTTTGAAAAATGTCACATGTATGCTCTCTCATGTGTAAATGCCTTTACATGCTCTTGACATGTTTTTGTGGCCTTGCTATGCTTAATTTGTGATTGGATGGCTAGTTTATTGATCATATGGGGCCAAAGGCTCATTTGCCATCATGAATGTTTAGCCCTCTAGATTTATCTTGTGGAGGAGCATAAGTTCCTTTTTGTCGCAAAGACATTTCATGTACCATCTACAAATCTGAAAATGAAATGAAAAATGCTTGGAAAATATGCTCCCATGTCATATGTGCTGAATTTAATTTTCTTTGGGTGCTAAACCGTTGCATGATGCCTACCAATGAGAAGTCTCATACATAGAAGTAGGCACATGGCTCGGTGGCTTTGACATGACATGAGGTGCTTGTGGGTGTTTGTGATGGTCTTATGATTAGAATGGCTGTCCTAGCATGAAGTTTGTGTGGCTTTGCCATTTTGATATGCTTTGATCATGTTTAGGACTTTGCTCATGAGAGGCAAGTTTTTTGCAAAATTGCCAAAATCCATCTTAGCTTCGTCCAATGGTTGTGAAACTTGGTGATCATGTAGTTGAGATCGATACGAAGTCGTAGAGTACCTCACTTGCTCATTTGGACATGTGTAGCATTCTTTGTTGAATTTTGTCTATTTGAGAAGCTATAGGTTGCATTTTTTGCATTTTTGGCTTGATTCATGCATTGCCAACAAGGGGGAGAAGTTTGAGCTTGAAATGGCTTGCTTGGACGTGTTTAGAAGGTTTTCGGGTGGTTTCGAGCCATTTCGGGCTTCGTTGTGCACCGGCTCGACCTGGTCGAGGTCACCGGTCCGACGGTGTGAGTGCTTTGGTTCCGTACACATGTTGCACACCGGTCGACCGGTGGTGTTGACCGGTCCGACCGGTCGGGGCTGGTTTGTTGAAGCCGCCCGGTTTCAAGTAGTGTCTTGCATGCATTCGTCCGGGGGAGTTGCATTGGTTCGGGGGAGCTTGCATGTGTGCAGGGGGAGCTCTTTGTGGTTGTTCGAGCTTTGTTTTGGTGGTTTGCGCTCTTTGCTTGAGCTTTGCTTTGTCTCGGATGTGTCGAGCCGTTGCCCTTGCCTAAGGGGTCCGAGACTTGTCTTCTTCAAGTGATCTTGCTTTTTGCCTTTGTTTGGCTTTCGATCGCTTGTTGGAGTTTCTTTTTGTTCGTTTCTTTTCTTTTTCTTTTCTCTCTTGTTACTTCCGTGTGGGTGTTGTCAATGCACTCATCAAGGGGGAGATTGAGGACCATGTGTGGTTCAAGGACCGGTGGATGGTCGCTTCCTTGTGTGATGAGTGATTGACAACGTTGTGTGGACTGATTCTTGGCGAAGTATTGCGGGTGCGGGTTGCGGCTTGACTCGTTGGTGCGGGTGAAGAACAAGCGCGAAAGGTCGTCGCCGGTGAGGCCTCCGTGGTGTGGAGAAGACAAGTAGGCTTTGTTCGAGGGACCCGGTGGCCGGCGGGGGTCAAGTGCGGGCCGCATGGTGGCATGAACAAGAAGATGAAGTCGTGGACGGTTTCTTGGTTGAGCCTCAAAACCAAGGTCGAGCCGGACTACGTGGGAGCCAAGTCATGAGTGGAGATTGGCGGAGGCTACACCGAGTTCGCGGGGTTTCGGTGGTTCACCGGAAAACCACTGGGTTCCTTGGTTGATCCACAAAGCCAAGACCGGAGAACCGAAGACGGAGGTGCGGCGAAGCACCGGACCGGTCGACCGGTGGGTCGGCCGTCCGACCGGTGGTGACCGGTCCGACCGGTGAGGAGCACCGGTCCGACCGTGTGCGACGACGCGGTCCGGAATCTTCGAAGCGGAGGACACGCGTCGGGATCGCATCGCTTGCGTCGAGGCTACGCAGGGTGCGGTTGCCGGCATCCGTCCGATGGTGAAGACATCAAGAATTCCGAATCCGCCCTTGAGGGGCATGTATCCCTAGTTAGTAGAGAGGGGCATTTTAGACATTCGGTTGCCGCCTATATAACCCAAGAGGTGAGAGGTTGGCAGCCAACTCTTGAACCCTAGCTCATTTGTTTTCCTATTTTCCACCTATTTTCCTTAGGTTTTCTCTAGGACTAGCAAGAGAGCTTCACGGAGAGATCTTGTAGAGAGGGACGGATGATCGGGCGGCTTGCTAGACCTTGTACGAACCTTTGTTTCATGTATAGATGATTCGGCGTGGTTCCTCAAGGTTTGGATGTGTTTTCCCCGGTTGTTCTTGGTGGTGATTTTCGGAGCTCTCTCTTCGTGATTTCTTTGGGGTGTTTTCGGGGCTTTTCTCTTGGGGATTTGATGGGGGAAATTTGTGGGAACCCTTCGTGGTTCTTTGGGCTGTGATTCCCCTCCCAAATCCGTGAGTAAAAGTGCTCGTTTTTGGGGTTTCTTGAGTTCTTGGGTTGGAAGTGCTTCCGGCGGGATTTCTTCGATTCCTCCTTTTTGGACGAGATTTGGTGGGATTAAACTTGGCTATGGACTCCTCATGAGGTGCTCCTGATATCCCCAAAGTCTTGTTCAAGTCCGTGGAGCGATTCGGGAGATCGAGATTTGGATTTGGGGGAGTTGACCGCGGGTGCTTGTTCATCCCGAGTCGCCCGTGCTACACCGGCTCGACCGGTGCTCTTGACCGGTCCGACCGGTGCAAGCCCTTGTGGGTTTTCGCTCGGGTGAGCATCTTGGTGTGTTCTCTCGTTGACCCGTGGTGCCGCCTGTTTCAAGTTTGGGTCCGTTTGGTGGTCGGTTGGCCCGTTTGGTGCCTTGGGGGCTTTCGCTTCCATCGGTCCGACCGTGTGTCTCACCGGTCCGACCGGTGTAGAGCCACTTAGTGGAAATTGCTCAGGTTCACCAGCAGGGACCGGTCTGACCGGTGGTGCTCACCGGTCTGACCGGTGTGGGTCTGTAGACTCGGGGTTTGTTGTTCCGCCGCGTTCTCGAGTCGGAAGGCCGTGTGTGTTGGTTCCTAGGTCCAGTGGCACTCCAGTGGCTACGTGGGCTTGGCCAACTTGGGTAGTGAGTCGGAGACGTGTGTTGGAAGCCAAGTTCGTCTTGTTGGAGTTTTCATCTCCTTCGAGAAGAATTTTTATCGGCTCCCATTCACTCCCCCCCCCTCTCGGTTCGCCGTATCGGTCCTTCATAAAATCAATGCAGCAATCCAATTCCACCCCATGAAGTTCAGTAAGGAAACAGGGTGTTTTGTTCAGTTGCGCTTTGCTGGGCGAAGTCAGTTGCAGGTTTTAGTGGCCTTTTGTGCCTGTCTATCTGTCCTTTAGTTGTTCATGTTGGTCTTGGTTTGTTTTTCTGGAGTTTGTTGCCCTCCGAGCTGTGGAAGCCCTTTGCTTCATGTTGGAGATGGATTTCTGTCTTTAAGCTTTCGTTTGCTACTCTGTTCTGTGTGGTGTTGGTATTAAACTCTGTAATTTCGTTGTGTTGTTAATTACATTCGGGCTTTGCCCTTGGTGGAAAAAATGGTGTAAAATGTCTTATCTACTATGTGATTTGAAATGGTTAATTTTAATACGTAAAATATGAATTTAAAATTTGATATGTGTATAATGAAACAGAGGATCTATGTAGATGAAAAGATATAAAATGGTTAATGTTAATATGTAAAATATGAAAAAAGAGGTTTTGTTTAGTTGCAAAAAAATGTGTCATGGGGCTACAGGGCCAGCCAGGCCACAACAGGCTCAACCGGCAAGCAGGAGCCCGATGGGCCAGCGAGCGGGAGCCCGATGGGCCGGCCAGCCCATTAAGCCCCATAGCACAAAGAGGAAGCAGTCATGGTTGATCAATTAGGAGTTCGATAGCACAACCACACCTCCATATTTAAGCTGTGCTACGCCCTTCTCAGGTTTCGGTGTGGGAGTAAACGTAGTATAGTGCGACGCCGCTGGAAATAACACTAATGGGCCGGTGCAAAAAAAATACAATGCCAACCGGCTAGCCCAAATCGTCTATTAACATAGCGAGTCATCTCCGATCCCCAATCCCCTCGAAGCTTCAGAAATTCTCCATCCCCCATCAGAGGCTCCGACGCATGCACTTCAACATGGCCACCGGAGTGAGGGGCGGTAGCGCTGCCACGCAGGTGAGCGGCAGTCTCGGAGGGAGGGTCTATACCGCTGCAGCGCAGGCGAGCGGCGGCCGTGGACTGAGCGGCGCCGGTGGCAGGAGGGGCCACAATGCCGCCACCCAGAAGCGCGACGCACGCGGGCGATTCAAGCCTCCGACGCCACCGCTTACCCCAACGTCGTTCGTCGGTGGCACCCCCTACGAACCGTCCTGCGGCATGTACGGCCCCGTCAAGTCCTCCTTGTTGTCCGATGGACCGCATACCCAAGTTGAGCCATCGGTTAGGGGTAAGCAGGCCCTAGTCGGATCTAAGCGATATCGGAGTGATGTGAGGTAAACCGCCAAAACTCCCTCTCTCCCTCTCCATAACAGTACATTGGTTGACAGAAATCATCTCTGGTTGATTAATTGATCAACGACCCAAATTAGTTCGAATGAAGTTTTGTTTTGCATTTCTTTCATTTTTAGCTCACTAAGCTGATTTAACAACACTGTTGGAGTTGTTCTCAATATATGTTCAGCTATGCACATATGTTGTAAGCACAACATTTTCACAAATAATTTGATTTGTTCTCAACATATTTTCTGAAATATATTGCTTTGATCACATAATATGTATTAATCCGCCTGACTTGTTGGGCCTATTCCTTCCATTTCTTTGACTTGTATTAATCAGGCTGACAATGATGATGAGTCTGCATCACACTTCATATGGTCCTGTTAGGGCTTACACTAATTTATTTGCATATAAACATGAGAATTTATTTATTCATTCATTACTCGTTCATGTTTGGTCAAGGTCGTCAAAAAATCTATTAGTAAGACAAGGATCATCATCTCCGACTCGTCTGATTATGAACCCAACAGGAACATACCATCACCACCACCCCAAAAGAAAGATGCCAGATCTTCGAAAACAAAGGTGCATTTTTTATGCTTTCATGGCTGCATAGGTAAGACCTGATCTAAGCCATTTCAAGTTACTAATTTAAGCTTATTGACTGCTGTAGAAACTGCCATTGCGCCAGAAGATTCAGCAGCTAAAGGATCTCTATAACGATTTGCGTGAGCAGATCGAGAGTATAGGGCTGCAAGTAGATGGAGCTCATGAAGCCATGGAAATGGCCATGACAGAATTCATGGAGGATGTAGGTGGCAAGTTAGACGCGATGGAGAAGAAGATCTCCAAGCTTTATGACAAAGTCTTCCAGAAGTAGTAAATAATGGCAACATCTAAGTCATGACTACGATCGAACTTGTATATTGGTACTTAATGTACATATTGATCTCATTTATGTAAAAAGCTGATCTTCCTCGCCTTGCCCTAAAGTGTCAAGGCAAGAATAAATTTCCTCTTAACACGCCAAACAAAAAACGACTAAGTATCAATTGAAAAACTCATCATCTTGGGCATCTTGAACTATTGGTGCAACAATTCCATCATCAATGTACGTGTCATCTGCATCATTTTCATCATCAACATCAAATACGTCATCGTATGGTTCATCAACCGCCTCGGCCCGACCCTGATTAATATCTGAGACATCGCCGGTTCTGCCTTCGTTGTCCGATCTAGACCAATTTGTTAAATCCTAGTGTTCACCGAGCAAATTAATACCTTCGATACCCACAACAAGTGAGTCCTCAAGATCAAATTCAGGCATGGCAAACAAGTTCCTTGGTTTCATTGAAATAATACTGCTCCAACCCGGTTTGTTCACCAGCGTAACACCACGTCTTTTTGCTCAGTGGTGATTTGTGCTAACGGCACTCTTAACTACTCCTCTAACTACCCTTGGGAACCCTAGGTCAACCCATGGTCAAAACCCTAGACTAAAACCCCAGTGTTCCCTTTGACCCCCTTGTGCCATTATAGAACTTTGGCACATTCTCCAAAATTTCACTTAAGACTTCAAAATCACCCAATAGGAAAAATGTGCAGTTTTGCAAGGCACACAACTTTCATGAAGATTGGTATTGCTGATTTTGAGTGCAAGGGTGTAAAAACGCAAATACAGGCACTGAATCACTATTCACAGGAGCCGAGTTTTTGGCTATTTTGCACTGACGTTCCTGCTCAAACTAGCGAGTAAAACCCTACCGAGCCTTTGCCATTATTGAAGAGGGCAACTTGCTTGACAACTTTGGTATTCAAAGTTTGGAGCACCCCTGCTTGAATTTTTTTGAGAAAATCTAATTGAAAGAAGGTCAAATGAAATGAATCGGTGCAACCGGCGCTCCCGCGCACGATGTCGCCCGCGCGCCGCCACGTCGGCCCCGCCGTACCCGCCCCGCTCGCACACACCGATGCGCCGGGAAACCCGCGGTCCGAGGCCCGCGCCGCCGCCACTGTACACCTAAGGCTGATGACGCGTGTGAGGGGCTTAGGTCGGTGCCACGCTGCCTGTGCGTACACGCTGGCGGGCGAACCGCCATGCGCCATTGGCCCCTGGCTCCGCCGGACGTCGCCACCGCCTTCGCCCCCTAGCTCTTGTTGGCCACGAAGCTACCGAGCAACCGCCTCGGCATGCCCCCAGGCCTATAAAACCCTCCCTGCTCCTTTTCCTCGTGCGCCCGAGCAGCTCTGCCACCCGTCGCCGTCTGCCATTGGCGCCTCCGACGATCTTGCTGCTCCCCTCGCACCTTTTGCCAACCAGCGACCCTAAGCTTCTCCCTAGCACCCACTCGAGCTTCCACGCGCACGGGATGGCCTAGCCTCGCCTGCATTGCGCCGGAGTCCGAGCCACGGCGGCCGCGCCACTACTGCCTCACCGCTGGCCATCGCTGGAGGCAACTCCGACCCCACCTGCGCCACCAATCGATCTCAGGTGAGCAACTAGGGACCCCCGTGCCATTTGTTGCCCAAGTCCGGCCGGCTATCGCCGCCGGCGAGCCCTCCCCGCGGTGGGAGGGTACACCCGTGATGATTTCAGTCTTTTAAGGACCCCAACACTAAATCCAAGGACCTTTCTGTGAGAGTTCAAAAGTTCCAATGGGTCGGGTGCAAATAGATTCTTTCCAGGTTGTGAATTGTTTCAGTGTCTTGTAAATTCAATATCAATTCGTAGAAAAATCCGAAATTTACAAACCCAATTTTGTTGTGCTCTGTGTAACTAGAACTACAACTTTCTCAAAGCGTGTATATACTTTTGAGCCTTAGTTTTTGCTTGAAAAATTGAAATGTGAAATACCTAGATCTGTGTTTCTGCAAAATCCATCCATGATCTTGAGCTGGATTTTGGATATGTTGTGGAGACTAACATGTGTCGGTTCTGTGCCAAAATTTGCACAAAGTTACTTAAGGAATCTTTTTATATAAATTATCTTGTAATATTGTCAAGTCTGCCTAGAGTATTTTTGTAGTTTAAAATATAATTATTTATGAGCCCTACTTCTGTCTATTGTCATATTATGCTAAAATTCACCTCTCGTGAATTTATCCTGATTTTATCCCTGTAGAAATATTATTTCCAACTTTATGCTTGTTTTTAATCATAAATGTATAGCTCAAGATCTATAATAGCTCTAGGTGTATTTGTTGGTTCCTTAGGCTTGTTTTGGACCAAAGCATGTGTAGCAGAAAGTTGGACTCCATTTCTATTATATTTATTTTAATATGCATTAATCCTCTATTTGCTAATTAGATATGCTTTCATTGTGTGCATTTAATTTCAGTGGTGAAAGCTAGTTGCTTGCTGTCCAAATAGGTGTTTCCTGGTCATTAGGACCAGTGGGCACTGTTGGGCAAGTTGGAGGTTGATTGTTCGACTAAAAGTTGAAAACTAGATTAATCTAGTGAGGGAAAAATAGGAAAACCCATTTCTTTTGTGCATAAGCTTTGTAACTGAGTTAAGAAGCATTTTGTGGCATAGAAGTAAATTTACTTGCTGTATTGCATTTAAAATAAATACTCTTTTATAGATGTGCACACAATCACCATAAAGAAAAGACTAATTAAGCTTTTTGATTATCTTTCAAGGGAAAGTGTTTGAATACTTTTGTTAAGGTGAATATGGCCAACCATATACCCCTAGTAGTTGTTTGCTACTGTTTGTTATTTAAATTAAATTAATCACCCTCCTATTCTCTGCATTGCATTCCCCGTATAGAAGTCCCCGAAGGTAGCTATATGCTCATGCCGGCTGACGAGGACGAGGGAGCAGGAGGAGACGTGCACTACGTGACCATAGAGCAAGATCCAGACCAAAGTCCAGAAGTTTGTATGTCTCCTTGTGCTGACGAAGGCAAGACCTTGTTTAATCATTAACCCATGTGTTTACTTTCAAGCTTCTGAATTTATCATTGTTATCTTATGTGCATTTATGTTCAGGAGTTGAATTGAAACCCTAGTTGCATGATCCATAAGTACCTATGATCTTATACTAGCATGATAGGTCGCTAGTTGCTATGCTCTAAGGATCCGGTACAAGTCGAGTGATGTTCGTCACTCGCGAGAATAGGATCTCCTTTATGGAATCACCTTATTGAATAAATGGATTGCTCATGTGGTAAGAGCATGGGATTGGGCTCCGGTCCAATGGCTTCGTTGGTTAAGTGTTTGAAAGTACTAAGCACTTGTCGGAAATGGGTATGATAAGCCTAGTACCTAAATGAGATGGTGCGGGAACTTTGTGCTACTAAACTTAGGGTTGCGGCCCCGGGCTCGCCACCAGAGTACTTGCGTGAGGCTGGGTGACCTTGGTGGCGTAGCCCAGGAAACCTCGTACTTGAGACTGTAGCATCTGATCCCAATCCGAGGATTGACGGGAACCGCCTGGTGGGTGAACTCTTAGTGAGGGCACCTTCCATGTGCTTAGGTCCACCTTGCAAGGTTTGAATCAATCGATTGTCGGAGAGCTTCCACCCGGCTCGGAGCTGGAATGGGTGGATGACGTAGAGTGATTGCATCATGGACAGGCCTCCAATGATGTGATCGTATCATTTAATTATCTTCCCCTGTTTTCAATAAACTCTAAACTATTTACTTTCTTGTCAAAGAACTATGTTGGTAATAATGGACCCTGGGAGTTGATGTTAATTTGAAGACACTATGGACTGTCCTTCGTGGGAGTTTTAATGCATACATTCGATCCTCTCTGTCTTGTTAAGTGATTTATCGGGCGTTAACCCGGTAACACTCAACGGGATGATTCCTTATTATCGCTTAATGACCAAATGTAGTGGTTTAGGCGATAGTACGGAATTATCTCGGGTGGGGTTGTCACAGTTGGTATCAGAGCATCTGTATGCACCAGAGTGATTAGATTAATACTAATCACATGATTTACAATAAAACTTGCCAAGATTGATTGGATTTTGAAAATCCGTTGGATCGTTAAGGGATGATCTAGATCGAGAGGCCCTAGAGGGAATTTTCGGTTCTTTAAGGTGGCATAATAATCTATGGTTTATTTTGCTAACTTCCAGCACTTTAATGTATGTCAGACTTACTATCTCACACAACCAAACTAGATGAGCCACGTGTTTCATACGTGTGTTGTTCTGCATCACGGGAATTGCGAGGGTTGATGGAGTGATCCATTCCACGGATCCCACCTCCGCGTCTGGTTATGAGTTGAGGTGTCGCCACGTTTATCATACGTGTGCATTCCACATGTCGATCATGCGAGGAAAGGATACACTCCATTCAAATAGAGGGTGTCCGAGGTTGGACGCTGTCCATGCAGCAGCTCGACGCATGGATACCGTTTTTATAGTGAACGGTAATGTATGTGGACGCTTCCGTGACGTGCTGGCACGGAAGGTTCGTTTTCTGCAGGTACACTAACAATGTTTCGTAAGTCGTTAAGTGCGAATCGAGTAGCTCCGACTAGTTATTATAAGGAGAGCCGATTATAAGCTTGCCACCGGCACTAACTACGTCTTTTTGGATCCATGTGTGTGAGGTCGTTTAAGACGTATGCAATCATGATTAAAACCTTGTGAACCTAAAATTTGGTCTTTGCTTGTTGAAGTAATTCTTTCCTAGGGTGATTGCTTGATCTTAGATAAGGTTTCCCTCTCTTTTGATCTTAGGAAATTTCTGGCAGATTCTGTTACTCTCATTTCTCAATTTTTACAGCCAAATATGTAAGGAATCTTGAAGGACCGATTAGGCGACCAGAGAGGGGGGAGTGAATGGGAGCCGATAAAATTTCTTCTCGAGGGAGATTGAAACTCCGACAAGATGAACTAGCTCGGTCGGACCCCCGAAATCACACGCTCTGCACTTCTACCTTCCGTTTGCCAAAACCACGTAGCCACTGGAGTGCTACTGGTCCTAGGAGCAAACTCTACCAGCAACCTCAACACACACGCACCAACGGCAGCGGAAACAACTCGAAAGCCGGCTAACCAGAGGGGGGCGGTTAGACCGGGTATAGGGGGCGGTTAGACCGCCTCCACCTGGTAACCGAGAAATCCTCCGAAACACCTCTTCCGAGCACCAAAACGCACCACTGTTTCACCAATAGAGATCTCTAGTCAAGGCCATGCTAGCTACCAGAAAATCTTGGTGAAAACCAAAACTCCACCCAGGGGCCTAGAGGTGGTTAGACCGGCTACAAGGGGCAGTCCAACCTCCTGTACCAAGCAACGAACTCCAACCAAGAACACCTAGCAAACAGCACGAGAAGGACCCCAAATTTCACCCAGACACTCCTCTGATCAAGGCGAACAAACTCACAGAGGAAAATCCGGTGAAACAAAACTTTGACCTGGAAACACCCAGGGCGGTTAGACCGCCCCCTGCAGGCGGTTAGACCGCCTCTCCCAGAAAAACAGCCCGCGGGTCAAACCTCAACTTCCTCGCGCCCGATCTCCCAAATCACTCCATGGATTGCAGCGAAACTTCGGGATTAGCTGGGTTACCTCCTGGGAAACCTCTACCTCAAAGGAATCGACCCGAAACGCTCACAATCAAGAGGAATCGAAGAAATCGCTTCTCTAGGTCAAGAACTCGCCCAACTCGAAAAACCACCAAATGGAGTCCGATTCAAAGGAGATTTGGGGGCAAAGTCACCATCCAAAGAGGCACAAGAATCTCATACGTGACACCCACCAAAAACCCAAAGAAATCATCCTCAAAACACCGCTAACAAAGAGCTCCGAAAATCACCACAAAAGAGATGGGAAACCACCAAGATGAACAACGCCGAACCATCTATACATACCATGAAAGGTTAGTACAAGGTCTAGCTTGCCACCCAAACATCCATCCCTCTCTCTAGATCTCACATGAAGCTCTCAAGCTAGTCCTCTAAAAACCTAAGGAAAATAGAGAACGAAAATGGAAAAACAAATGAGCTAGGGTTTCAAGAGTTGGCTGCCATCCACCCATTCAATGAGTATATATGGAGGCACCCAAAAGACTAAACTACCCTTCACTAATAACTAGGGATACATGCCCCTCAAGGGCGGATTTGGAAATCTTCGGAATATCTTCATCGGATGGATGCCCGGCGACCACAACCTGCTTAGCCTCGACGCAAGCCTTGCGATCCCGACGCGTGTCCTCCGCTTCGAAGCTTCTCGACGCCGGCGGCCAGGGCGGTCAGACCGCCCCCTTGGGCGGTTAGACCGGCCCGGGAGATCTGACCGGCCCCAGGCGGTCCGACCGCCCCTCCTGGGCGGTTGAACCGGCCTGGGTGGCCACACCCCCTCGTCAAGTCTTCGGCCTCGGTTTTGTGGCTCAACCGAGTAACCCAGTGGTTTTCTGGTGAACCACTGCAAACCCCGCGAACTCGGTGTAGCCTCCGCCAATCTCCACTCATGACTCGGCTCCCACGTAGTCCCGGCTCGCCCTTGGTTTTGAGGCTCTACCAAGAAACCGTCCACGACTTCATCTTGTCGTTCATGCCACCATGCGGCCCGCACTTGACCCCACCGGCCACCGGTCCCTCGAACGAAGCCTACTTGTCTTCTCCACACTCGGAGGCCTCACCGGCGACGACCTTTCACGCTTGTTCTTCACCTGCACCAACACGAGTCAAGCCGCAACCTGCACCTGCAATACTTAGCCAAGAATCAGTCCACACAACGTTGTCAATCACTCATCACACAAGGAAGCGACCATCCACCGGTCCTCGAACCACACATGGTCCTCAATCTCCCCCTTGATGAGTGCATTGACAACACCCACATGAAGTAACACAAAAGAAAAGGAAAAAGAAAAGAAGCAAATAAAAAGAAACCTCAACAAGCGATTGAAAGCCAAAGAAAGGCAAAGAGCAAGATCACTTGAAGAAGACAAGTCTCGGACCCCTTAGGCAAGGGCAACGGCTCAACACATCCGAGACAAAGCAAAACTCAAGCAAAGAGCGCAAACCACCGAACCAAAACTCGAACACCACAAAGAGCTCCCCCTGCACATATGCAAGCTCCCCCTGAGCCAAAACACACTCCCCCTGAACAAATGCAGCAATGCAACACGGGAATGGAACAAAGAGCAAAGAACTGCTCACTCTGCCCAGGGCGGTTAGACCACCTGTACAGGGCGGTTAGACCTCCTGTGCCTCATCTGACCGCCTGGGGGCGGTTAGACCGCCCCATGAGACCGGCCCTGCACCAAACTGCTCAAAATTTGCCCGAACCAATTTGAACACCTTCCAAACACTCCCAGGTGCCCAAAGCATGCACAAACTTCTCCCCCTTGTTGACAATGCATGAATCAAGGCAAAATGCGAGACTTTACAACATATAGCTTCTCGAATATACAAAATTCATCATAAGGAGCTACACAAGTCCAAATGAGCAAGTTAGATACTCTACAGGTTCGTAATGACCTTAACTACATGATCACCAAGTTTCACAACCATTGGACAAGGCTAAAAAGGATTTGAGTAATTTTGCGAGAAGTTACTCTCTCATAAGCAAATACCTAAACATGAGCAAAACATACCAAAATGGCAAAGCCACTCAAACTTCATGCTAGGACAACCATTCTAATCATAAGACCATCATAAACACCCACAAGCAGCTCATGTCATGTCAAACCCACCGAGCCATGTGCCTACTTCTATGTATGAGACTTCTCATTGGTAGGCATCATGCAACGGTTTAGCACCCAAAGAAAATTAATTTCAGCACATATGACATGGGAACATATTTTCCAAGCATTTTTCATTTCATTTTCAGATTTATGAATGGTACATGAAATGTCTTTGCGACAAAAAGGAACTTATGCCCCTCCGCAAGATGAAGCAAGAGGGCTAAACATTCATGATGGCAAATAAGCCTTTGGCCCCATATGATCAATAAACTAGCTATCCAAACACAAATTAAGCATAGCAAAGCCACTAAAACATGTCAAGATCATATGAAGGCATTTACACATGAGAGAGCACATATGTGACATTTTTCAAAAATATAGCCATCAACCATGAATCATTCATCAAGATCATCAAGAGCTAAGCCAAACTAACCATAGCATACCAAACAAGCTCACAAAAACATATATATAGCAACCTATGGTGAACAATGTATATAGGAGAAGCTTTTCCTATCCAATGCATATGATACAAAATGCATGCAATCTAAGATACAAGGATGCCTATACATCATGTTACATATGCAATGCCAAATGCAAGAAATGCACAAAAGAAAGCTATACATATGCTCCAAAGGAGCTCCCACACACCCAATTCAAGAAATCAAACACACACCATGTTCCCCCCGCAAACGAGTGAAAGTTGCTTGATCTAGGGGTTTGGTGAAGATATCGGCTAGTTGGTCATGTGTGGGTACATGGATCAAAGCTATTTTCCCTTTCTCTACGTTGTCTCTCAGAAAATGATACCTCACTTCTATGTGCTTGGTTTTGGAATGGAGCACTAGGTTCTTTGCAACGCTTATGGCACTGGTGCTATCACATTGAAGTGGGACATGGGTATACTCCTCACCAAAGTCACTCATGGTGTATGAAATCCAAAGGAGCTGAGAGCAACAACTAGCAGCGGCAACATACTCGGCCTCGGTAGTGGATTGAGCAACACTCGATTGTTTGCGGGAAGACCAAGACACCAAAGAAGAACCCAAAAACTGGCAAGTCCCAGAAGTGGACTTCCTATCCAACCGACATCTGGCAAAATCCGCGTCTGAAAAGCCATTAAGCGCCAAAGAAGAGGACGCGGAGTACCAAAGGCCGAAATCGGGAGTGTGACGCAAGTACCTGAAAATTCGCTTCACCGCTTGCCGATGCGAAGTCCTCGGAGACGCTGGAAAACGAGCGCACAGACACACCGAGAACTGTATGTTCGGCCTCGT
Organism: Cenchrus americanus; assembly: GCA_947561735.1. Classification (NCBI taxonomy): domain Eukaryota; kingdom Viridiplantae; phylum Streptophyta; class Magnoliopsida; order Poales; family Poaceae; genus Cenchrus; species Cenchrus americanus. The sequence continues at coordinate 205,292,336 of OX387240.1, forward strand.
CGCCGTCAAGTAGAGGAGTGACCCGATCATGCTCCGGTACTCCTTTTGGTCCACGTGTTCACATTCCTCGTCCGCATCAAGAGCTGTAGTCGTACTCATCGGCGTCGTCATAGCCTTGGAATCCTCCATCTTGAACTTCCTCACAATGTCCTTGGTGTACTTAGCCTGGTGCACAAATGTTCCTTCCTTTGACTGCTTGATTTGTAGCCCGAGGAAGAACTGCAACTCGCCCATCACGCTCATCTCAAATTCCCTGCTCATATCATCTGCAAACCTTGCAACAAGAGAGTTAGACAAGCCACCAAAGACAATATCATCCATGTACACCTGCACAATCAGGATATCTCCGCCCCGCCTCGAGCAAAAACAAGGTCCGATCGACCTTCCCCATCTCAAAACCTCTCTCAAACAAGAACCCCCTCAACCTACCATACCAAGCTCTAGGCGCCCGCTTCAACCCATACGCCGCCTTCCTCAACTTGTACACCCGTGGGGGTACTTCTCACTCTCAAACCCCGGAGGTCGCCTCACATACACTTCTTCCTCCAACACTCCATTCAGAAAAGCACTCTTCACATCTATTTTGTGCAACTTGAACCCTTTAGCCACGAAAAAGGCTAGAAGGATCCTAATCGCCTCCAAACGGGCTACGAGAGCAAAGGTCTCCTCGTAGTCGATCCCCTCCTTCTGACTGAACCCCTGAGCAACAAGTCTTGACTTGTTCCTCACAACCTCACCTTTCTCGCCCTCTTTGTTTTTCCACACCCATTTTGTACCAATCGGCTTACACCCTGGGGGAGGGTCAACCAACTCCCACACCTGATTCCTCTCAAAGTTCTCCAACTCCTCATGCATCGAATTAACCCAATTGCGATCAGATAGTGCGTGTCCAATGTCTTTGGGCTCAAAAGTAGCAACAAACGCAGCATGAGCGAAATGGGAATTGTTTCGAACCCTGGACCGTGTAGTGCGTTCATTCATGTCGCCGATGATCCTCGAAGCTGGGTGATCCACTTGTACTCGCCGGGGAGGTTCTCGCCTCGATGCTACCTCCCCCTCAACATCAGCTTCTCCTCGTTCTTGATTTGTCGTCGTAGGTGTAGTAGAGGGTCCGTCCATCACCGTAGTCGAAGTAGTGGGTACATGTTCAGCTGGGGGCACCGCACCACCATCCTCATCGTCTCCATGTTCATGCTCCTCCTCTTGAAAAGTCTCCTCTCCAAGCTCATCATCACCTGCACAATCAAAGACAAGCTGACTACGTGGCTCTGTCTCGTCGAAGGTTACCTCGCAAGTCTCCACGATTTGGTTAGTTTCAAGAATGAGATGCATAACCAAAGAAAATACCATCGACAGACCTAGCCTCAAACTTATCCAACTTCCTGCCTTTCTTCAGAATGAAACACCTGCAACCAAAGACATGAAAGTGACTCACCTTGGGTGTGCGACCATGCATCAACTCATAGCATGTTTTCTTCTTGTGCACTTTGAGGTAGATCCTGTTTGACACATAGCACGCGGTATTCACTACCTCAGCCCAATACCTGCTCGGAGTCCTATGCTCATCAAGCATTGTCCGGCCATCTCGCACAAAGTCCTGTTCTTCCTTTCCACAACACCATTCTGGGGAGGCGTATACGGACTCGAAAACTGGTGCTCAAGACCCAAGTCATGGCAAAAGGTTTCAAAACGAGAGTTTCTGAATCCCGAGCCATTATCACTGCGGATAGCTCGTATGGCATCTCCGGAGAAAGGAGTTCCTTCAAGTTCCGTCCAAGAATCGAGGCATGCAACATGATTGGAGTGAAGGGAGAACCAAAGCAAACAGAGGGGCTGAAAAGAAGAAGGAGCCGAAAAAATGAACATAAAGAAAATCAAAGAAGGTGCTGCATCCGTCAAGACAAAGGAAGAGAAGCCGCCTGTGAAGACCAAAAAAATGACTAAGCCGGAAGACAAGCCCGTGCCCAAGATGGTGCGGAAGTGGGTACCCAAGATTGCAATGCCCACAAAGAGCGTTGATCCGGAGTATTCAAGTGAAGAAGTCTAGCTATAGACTATAAACGAAGCGCTAGGCGGGAGGCAACCCGTTTCGTCGAGTCAAGAATAAGCTACCGGGAGGACAACCCGATTCCAGGTTTTTCGAGTATTTTCAATAATTTAGTTTTGATTTTTATTATGCAAAGACATTAGACTTAGAAGTGGTTGAACAATATTAGAGACATAGTTCTTGATTGAATGTTTGCTTTACCATAAACCCTTTGCATGAACCCTCCTACGTGCTTGTTTGATTCTTTTCGGGAAACCTCAACCAAATAATTTCAGAACCTAACTCAACCTCTCACCCTCATTATGGTGCTGAGGTTGACTTGTTTTTCATGCTAAAACCACACGAGTAGAGCCACAATTTATATTTAGGTGTTAATAAAATTCAGCACGTGGTAGAACTCGCGTGAGCCTAGAAATCAAAACTTTTGGTTGGTTTAAAAATCAATATCCTTGGTTTCTCTAGGATTAGAATTTTTCTAAGCCTCATATAATTTTGTTTCATTCAAAATCTCTCTTATTTAGCCAAAATTAGAGCCTAAACCTATGCCCCCATGATCAAGCTGGGAAAAGTTTGCTCTCAACCGATGAAGGCAAGCTATACCGGTGAGACCGAAATCAACGTAGTCGAAAATATTTTCGACATACATTTGTTTTTAATGGTTTAAAAACTTCTCTAAAATTATGTTTGAGCTCTTGCATGGCTCTGAAAAATATTTTAAATTTCGAATTAGAGGAGTGCTTAACCTTAAACATACCTAAATGGAGGCAATCTAGTTTGAATTAATCATGCATGCACCATTGGATTCCCTTTCATCAACTTTCACCAATTCCACATGCAAAGGACAAGCATGGTGGGCAGCAAGCATCAACTTTGCAGGAATTCATGGTGGCATGTGAAGCAAGTGGAGCTAGGGAGCATGGACATGACCCAAAGCAGGAAGCATCAAGTGGAAGCATCAGAGGCGAAATGATCGTGCTAGAAGAAAGACGAGGCGGGGAGGTGCACCGAGGCCCCCTGGCCGGTCGGCCCAGGCCGGCCGGCCTACCCTATTTAAGGAGCCCCCCGGCTCCCGTTTTCTGCAGGCAAGCTTCCCTCTCCTTCCTTTGTTTGTGTGTTCAAGTTTGTGTGCCCAAAACCTCCGTAGACATAGCCAACCTTCCCAAGCTTGATAGCTCAAAAAAATCCACATCCTTAATCCACTCAAAGTCCACATCCGAAGTAAGAGTTTTAGTGCCTAGTTACCGGTTGCAACCCGGAGTTTTAGTAGAAGAAAAGAGTGCAACAACCATGTGGAAGAAAACCACAAGTCTCTTCTCCAAGAAGAAGGGTTCGTCGTCATCCAAGCTGTCATCAACGACGTCTTCGAGGAGGCACTCGGTTTCCGAGTCTCCCCGGAGCATGGAGACGGATACGGCACCACCGAGGAGGAACGATGCTCTCCTCCTTGGTGGTATGAGGGCTGCAAGAAGCACGTCCATGAGGTTTACCGAACCTCGAGGGCACACGGAGGAGAAGCCCGCGCCACCATGATGATCGACCCGTTCAACCGCGCCACCTCCTTACACTCTTATATACTCTTCGTACGGCTTCATCATCTTGTCGTCATCGGAGGAGGAGAGGCTCTCTCATCTTGAGAAGAGGCTTGTGCCCAACGTCGAATTCGATGACCAAGCACTCTACACCTTGGGTTTTGGCACCGACATATACTACATGTTGGGGCACCTTGGATGGGTGCAATTCTCCAACGGAGTATCGGCGGACACCCACATGGGGTTCACCTTGGAAATTTTAATGACTATTGCACCTATCCTTGATGATGGGGTGCAAAGCTTGTCATTCCGTTTGGAGGGAGTCCAACAAGTGGTTCCCTACGAGCACGTTATGGAGCTACTTGGATTCCACAAGGGAGCTCCGGAGAAAGTTGACGCGCCACCCGGCATGTTAGCGGGATTTTGGAATATGATCTCCGGAGAATCCCATCAACAACGCAATTGCATCCGCAACCCCATTATCCGGATATTTCACTCTTGCATGTGCAAGAGGGTATTGGGGAGGATGGAGACGAAGGTGACCGACACGGAGTTGAATTGGCTCTACTCGGCTCTAATTGCCAGGCAGCCGATAGACCCCTCTTACCTTATGATCAACCGTTGGTGTTGTGAAGCAACATCGGGGGCGGGAAATATTGGTTCGGGGAGCTACCTCTGCATCTTGGCCTTCTCCTTACGGCCGGGGATCGCAAGAAACCCCGACCATCTTTTGCGTGGTACCTCTCCCGGCATTGAGTATTTGCGGCAAGAAAGAAAAATATATGTATAATGAATGAAAGAAAGAAAGAAAGAAAGAAAGAAAGAAAGAAAAGAATGAGAAATATGAAAAAGAAAAAAGTATATGAGTATGCATAAAGTGAACTCCCCGGTTCTCTAAGAGTGCATTCAAGGCTTCAAGTTTAAAAGATCCATTCTCATTTTCCAACCATGTGCAATCCGATAACGAGGACTTCCTTTGTGCCTCGGGATCACTCTTTGCCATTTGCACATGTCCACTCATCTAAAGTGTGTGTGTTTTTCTCTTTCCCCTCCTTGTTTTAACATTATTTTCCAATGACCTTTTTGACGAGTCTCGGTAAGACCATGAGAAGCTTGTCTTGTTTTGACAACACCTCATTTATAAAATCTTGTTAGGACTAAACTTTCCCAAAGCTCCATATAAAGCCTGCCACACATATATGTTATGAGAGGGAAAACAGTAGAATATATAGGCTTGAGAGACATGAGAGTTCATGAGCAATATGCAAGATGATTTAAATTTGTGAACTTGGTTTAGCTTTTCTTTATCTCGTTCTTTATTTCAAAAATTCTGAGATCTATTTAAACTTTGTGAGCATGTTAATACTTGTGGGATAAGCTTAATAAGAATCTACCCTCCGTAGAGATGAAGGCTAGTACATTATGGAACTTTAACGAATTAAAATTTTGAGAGCATTATGTTTTCTCATGTATGATCAAGTGCAAGGTTTAAACATTGTTTGGCAGCGATGATATTCACCGAAGGCTTACTCGAGGACGAGCAAGGTTTAAGCATGGGGGAGATGTTGACGGTGAAAATCCGTCAACCTAGCCATGAGTTTACCTTCGGTGTTGGCATAAGTTTTATACCTTAACCATTGGTACTAACCCCCGTGGTATAACAAGTTCACGTGTGCATGTAGGTTTTGGAGTTTAGTGTTTATGCAGGGTTTTAGTGTTGAATGCAAGACTTTCGGGATAAGTTCATCAAGCACCTCATGACAAGACCTTGAAGCCCCGTACAATTCATGCAATGAAGCAAACTTAACTCCAAGAAGCCAGGGACTTGATCCGAGAAGACGACAAACTCCGAGGACCTGACCAGAAAAGTGCTGAATCTTGCAAGACAAGGAGTTGTGTCCAATTCGGAGAGAAACTGATGACATGGACCTACATGCAGAAGGGGGAAACATCCAGGAAGCAAGGGAACCGACGTAGAGCAAAGGATGCCTCGAGCTGGGCCTGGATGGGCCCAGGCCGGCCGGCCCAGGCCGGTCGGCCTAGCCCTGTCCAGGGCCCAGTGAGGCTCCCCTTTGCCCTAGACGCCAATCAGGCTATTTATAGCCCCCTGACCGAGAGCCACGGAGGATACAATTCGTCATCGGCCGCCAAGGAGCAGAGAAGAGAGGGACACCATCTCGGAGAGGAGAGGGTCGAGCTAGTTGACTAGGGTTTCCCTAGCCGACATGGGAACCTTTCACGGAAGACCACGTCGGAGTTCCCGGAGCTAGAAGCAAGATCAAGGAAGGATCCCGGTGGTGATCTTGTGTATGTATCATTGTTATAGTTGAATTATCAAGTTGAATCTTTTCCTAGCGATCAAGTGTTTCCTCGAAGATTTCGTTTTTCGATCGGCTTTTCTTATTCCAATTCTATTCTCAAGATAGATTACATAGGGTGTTCTTGTAGATGCGGTGGCTAGAGGTACACGCCGGATCTTCCGAAAGAATCTCGACTTGTCTTTTGACTCGCCCTAAGCTCCCCGCATGAGTAGGGATACGTTATGACAGAACGGGGGTTCCGAAAGGCGGATGTTTTCGGATTTGGACGGGAAACCACGATTTAAAGAAGCTTCTTATAAGATTCGATTTGCTACTTCTTCTCTTGCTTGGAACTTCAACAAAAGGCTTACCCCGATCCCTCTAGATCGGTTTATCTACCCAATCTTACTTTGTTTTCTCCGGTCTTTAGTAGATTATATTAGTTTTGTGTCTTTTACTTAGATGCATTAGGGTTTCTTTTATCGAAGATTGAAGTTACTTGGCTTTATTAGATTAAGTTTTACGTCACACATTTGTTCCACGGATTCGATACCTTGGGTTCACCACTCGAGGGAAGAACGGTCCCTTGACTACGACGGGAGACTTGTCCGCTTGCAAGTCATAAACGAACTTTGATATAATTATTAACCGTCAACAGCAAACAACAAGGAAAAGCGGGTTAGATTACCTCTCGACCTCCAACAAGTACTCAACAAGACAAGTGGTGTACCTTTGTTCTTGTTGCGGAGCGACTTGTTCTTCCGCACCAAGTCGTCGCTCTTTGCCTGCATCTCCTGGATGTCGTTGTGATACTTGGCGAAGGCGGTATCAAGCTTGGACTGCATGGCGGCCGCGTGCTTCCGTGACTTCAAGAGTTGATCCTCTAGCGTTTCAGCCCGGAGCACCGCGTCGCCGAAGCCTTGAAGCATACTAGACTTCTCACGGGACCTCTCCACGACGTCCTGCACAGACAACACATGTCAAATGAGTACCCAACGCTTACGGATTGACTACTCAGGAGTTAAGACTACTCACCTTCATCCACTGCTCAGCTTGGCGGACCGCCTCCAGGTGTCTGGCCACCGTTGCCGGGTCGACCAAGTCGTCTGCCAGCAACTCCACCCCGCCATGACTACTTGTGGCGGCTTCAGTCATCAGCGCGGAGTGGATGGGCTCCGTGTCTTGGATTTCCGGGATGCGGACGACCACCTTCAGAGCGGGTTCTGGCGGCGCGGTGGTCTCCCCTCCTCTGGTCGCCGTGGCGGCCTCTCCGATGGCCACCTCCATCTGCTCAGGGGTCCTCCAGCAGCCTCCGACACTTGTGGTGTCAAATTCTGCATGGGCACCGCCGCTGGGATGTCGCTCCCTTCGGCCTCGGCGCCTGTCAACAAGAAGACAAGTGCATCAGCGACTACGACTACTCTTTGAGGAGTACTATAGCCTCAGCAGAGTACTCACCTTCGACCACGCTGGCTTCGGGCAATGTAGCCTCAGCAGCCGGCGCTTCAGGCTCCGCCTGAGGGGCAGGAGTGGACTCCTCGGCGGGCAGCGCGACTTCTTCTTCCGCCACCGCTGTAGAGGGTTCATCCCCCTCCCAGGACAGATCCGTTGATTTCTTGCAGAGTACACAAATTGGTTGTCAATCAAGCTCGACTACTACATCAAGTACTACTCGGGAAGATTCAACATTTACAAGCTTGACCGGACTATCGTCACGGTCGGGGCGCCGAGGATGCTGGCGATGTCCACCAGTCCAGCCTCGGCGGGTGCCTCCTCTTGCGCCTCTGCGGCCGCTGCTCCTCTTGCAGCAACAGCAGCCGTTGCAGCGCTCTTCTGCGCTTCCGCGGCCACCACTTCTTCTGTAGCGGCGGCTGCGGGCACCATGCTCCCTTGAGGAGCAGGGGGCTGGCGCTCCATCTGTGCCAGGAGCTCTTCGACGGTGGGGGCTGGGCTATGACTCCCAGCGGGTTCCCCCACCGTGTCCCACACGCCTTCGTCGCCCTGTTCAGCGGGCTCTGTAGGCGGCAATTCCTTCAAGCAAGGAAGCTCAGTCATCAGCAAGTGAACTCGAGAGACTATTACTCGACTACACTACTCTAGACGTTCTTACCTCTTGGGGCGTGGTCTCAGAGACCTTCAACTTCTTCGACACCCGCTTGCGGGCGGGGTTGCGCGGCTTTCGCGGCGGCACAGCCAGACTAGCCTCTAGGCTAGCCGGTGGATCCTGCACGAGGGGCACGTGAGGTAGGCCAGGACAGCTGAACCTCGACCGCAGTTGGAAGCGGTCCTGCAGCGTCTCCTCGTCGTCGTCCTCGTCGGACGTGTCCTCCACAACGACAGTGTCGTCTCCTTCGCCGACCTCCCACCGCTCCTTGGCCTTGGTCTTCCCCTCCTCCGGGATCTCGACTACCTGAGGGGGCGGCGGTGGCTTGGAGACGAACTTCTTCAAGTCATCCTGCAAGACACAACTCGTCAGCGCGACTAGTCACACGGAATGGGCACTCGACAGGGGGTACGGCTACTTACCTCCTTTGGCGGGCGCGCGGCGGAGTACTCCGGGACAGGGCACGATGTGTATGGTGGCATGTCCTTGAAGATGTGCATCAGCCTATCGACAATGTCGTCGTCATCGACTTCCTCTCTTGGCATCCGCGACGTGTCGTCGTCGCCGGTGTACTCGAATCCCAGGGTGTCGCGAGCCATCAGTGGCTGCACCCTGCGCTTCATGAAGCTGAAGGCCACGTGCTCGGCCCTCAGCCCGGCTTCTCTCAGCGCCTTGATCCGCGCCAACAGCTCGGGGAGCTGGATCCCCTCCTGCATCGTGGGCTCCGTGTTCCACCACGGGCGATGTTTGGGCTGCTTCCCGCTCGGCTTCGGCAACCCTGGGTGGTGGTTCGTGATGTAGAACCATTTCGCCTTCCAGTCCTGGTTGGAGTCGATGAGCTTGTACGAGAGGTACTGCTCGGCGGCGTCCTCCCGCATCTGGATTCCCGCTCCACCGACTACTCGCGGGTTGCTGGCGCTCGGCTGCGGCTTCACCCGGAAGAACTTCCGGAACAAGATCCAATGGGGCTTGATCCCCAGAAACGCTTCACAGAAGTGGACGAAGACAGCGGTGTGGAAAATACCGTTGGGGTTGAGGTTGAGGTACTCGATGCCGTAGTACCCCATGAGCCCCTTCAAGAAGTCGCTCGCCGGGAGCGCGAGTCCACGCTCCACGAAGCGCGCGAACATCGGGATCTCGTCTTCACTCTTTTCCATCAGGTACGGATCCCCGGTGGTGGCCCTCCACATGTCCACCTCCTTCTCACGTGTGAATCCGCTGTTGAGGAGGGCCAGCAAGTCTTCGGTCTTTGCTTTCGACTTCTTCCACTCGCGGTTCGGATCTGGCCACGGTGGAGACATCGGTGGTGCTGCCCCTGCGGCAGATCCGACGGCTTCGTCGCGGCTCCTTTTCTTCCCCCCGGCGGCTTTCACGGTCTTGGACGGCGACAGCTTCATCGTCCAAGTGCACGGCGTGTTCACGCGCATTCGCTCAGGGGCTACCGCGGTGGCTCTCTCTTTGGCGGCGCACTCAAATCTACAGCGGCGGCGGCGTGCGCTGGCGGCGATTCTGGCCAAGATCTATTCGAAATGGCTACATCTGCGATGGGTGAAAAACCCTAATGGATTTGTCTTCTATTTATAAGTCAAAACGGCCCTCCAACGCCCGAATGGATAAGTCTGCGCTCGGCTGACTCAGCAGCCGCGCGTGACTCTTCGTATTCTACTAGTTGACGCGCCTCACCTCGGGGGCTTGGCTACTTCTACTCGACTACCTGGGAAGCGACAAGACTCAGGAGCATCTCAGGACACATTCTACAAGATGACCCTTCAATTCGAGAGGAAGTACTCGACTCATGGCTCGGGGGCTCCGTGCCACGTGTCCTTCGGTTTTTTCTCTCCAGATTTTTCAGGATATTCTTGCCAAGACTTCAGATGGACCCTCAGCCAGAGCCTACGACTCAACCTAAGGCTCGGGGGCTACTCCACACTCCCATATCAGCTTCGGCTTCAAGACAACACGGGCATTGTTGAAGACCTTCGAGGGCAGCACTCGAGGACGCTTGGGACTACTCGAGAAGACTTCAAGATTGCTCAAATATCAGCTGGAGTACATTCTAGCCTCGGGATGCTTCAACTACTCTTGAGGACTTTTGACTTGTAGTACTCGGGGACGCTTGAGGACTACTCGTTAAGGCCGTCAAGACTACTTAAAGCTATCCTTCTCGACTACAAAGTACTCGGGGGCTTGTCTTATGGACCTTCCTGGGCCCACTACCTCGGTGGGTACCAGGACCGACTACTCGGTGGGCCCCTGGGACTACCCAGCTTGCGCTACACGATACCTGATGGCGTGGAGCACAAGGACTATGGAGGAGAAGTACTCGGTTAGGAAGCTGTACATGTCCCGCACTGTATGGAAGACTCCTAGACGTACTCGACTAGTACTCTCTCCCTACTCCGACTTGTAACCCTGCCTCTCGGACTATATAAGGCAAGGCAGGGACCCCTCTCTTGATCATCTCATCTCACGGCGTACAATTACTCCATCTTGTAATTGTACCCAATCAATCCAGAGCTACACAGCATATAGGACGTAGGGTATTACGCACCTCGCGGCCCAAACCTATCTAAATTGTGTGCCACGTGTCTCTTCCTTCGAGTTACCGATCTCGGCGAGCCACATTCATCTACTTCGGGTACTCCACTTAGTAGGTTGCCGGTCTAAAACACCGACAACCACCAGACAGGGTCGTCGAATTTGTCATAGAGCTTCAGCCTGGCATTGAACCAATCTCTAAGAGACCCTACCGAATGCCACCCAAAGAGCTAGCCGAGTTGAAGAATCAATTGCAAGAATTGCATGATAAAGGGTATATCCGCCCAAGTTCTTCTCCTTGGGGGAGTCCCGCTCTTTTTGTGAAAAAGGAGGATGGTAGTTTGCGGATGTGTGTTGACTATCGTCCACTAAATGCGGTGACAATCAAGAATAAATATCCGTTGCTCCACATTGATGTTCTCTTTGATCAATTGGCTGGTGCCAAAGTCTTTTCCAAGATCGATCTTCGATCGGGCTATCATCAAATTAAGATTCGGGCGAGTGACGTCCCGGAGACGGCCTTCTCCACCAGATATGGCCTTTATGAGTTTCTGGTGACGTCTTTCGGTCTCACAAATGCACCTGCCTATTTCATGTACCTTATGAACTCAGTTTTCATGAATGAATTGGCCAAGTTCGTAGTGGTATTCATTGATGATATCCTTATTTATTCCAAGAATGAGGCCGAGCATGCGAAGCATCTTCGTATTGTCTTGCAGTGTTTGAGAGATCACAAACTCTATGCCAAATTCTCTAAGTGTGGGTTCTGGATGGATAGTGTGAAATACTTGGGTCACACTATTTCCAAGGATGGTATATCCGTGGATCCTAGCAAAGTGCAGGAGGTCATGGATTGGAAGCCACCCAAGTCGGTGCATCAAATCCGCAGTTTTCTGGGTCTAGCTGGCTATTACTGTCGGTTTATTCCGGGTTTCTCCAGAATAGCTAAACCCATGATTGAAATGTTGAAGAAGGGTCTCAAGTTTGTATGGAGCGATGAGTGTGATAAAGCCTTCCATACCTTGAGGGAATACTTAACCTCAACTCCTGTGTTAACACAACTAGATATGACCAAACCATTTGAGGTGTTTTGTGATGCTTCGGGCACTAGTCTTGGTTGTGTGCTTATGCAAGAAAACCGAGTCATTGCCTATGCCTCACGGGCACTTCGACCTCATGAGAAGAATTACCCTACTCACGACCTTGAGCTAGCAGCAGTCGTGCATGCCTTAAAACTGTGGCGGCATTACTTGATGGGTAATCGCTGCAATATCTACACAGATCACAAGAGCCTTAAGTATATTTTCACTCAATCAGATCTGAATATGAGGCAAAAAAGATGGTTGGAATTGATAAAATATTATGATTTGGAAGTCCATTATCATCCCGAAAAAGCTAACGTGGTTGCAAATGCGCTTAGCCGCAAGCATTGCAACTACGTGACATTAGAGCCGTATAATGAAGCTTTATGTGAAGAAATGAGGAAGCTCAACTTGGAAATGGTCGAGCATGGAAATCTTTATGCTGTCTTGATCGAATCTCCTCTTCATGAAAGAATAGCTATGACTCAACTCATCGATGAAGAGGTTCAGAAAATCAAATAGAAGTTAGAAGAAAGAGACCCCAAGTTTGATTGTTTCCGGAGGGATGACAAAGGAGTTATTTGGTTCGGTCAAAGATTAGTTATCCCCCAGCATCGGGACCTAAGAAACGAGATTTTAGATGAGGCTCATCTCTCTAAATTCACCATTCATCCGGGTAGTACCAAAATGTACCGAGATCTTAGGGAAAATTTTTGGTGGTCAAACATGAAGGGTGAGATAGCCGAGTATGTGTCCGGTTGTGATACATGTCAAAGGATCAAGGCTAGTCACCTAAAGACTGCGGGTCAAATGCAACCATTGTCCATTCCTGCATGGAAGTGGGACGATGTAAGCATGGACTTCATTGTCGGGTTACCTCTCACACCCCGGAAGCATGATTCCATTTGGGTAATAGTGGACCGGCTGACCAAGACTGCTCATTTCATTCCTGTCCACACTACCTATTCATAGTGCGGTTGCACGGTGTTCCAAAGACTATCTTGTCAGATCGAGGTACTCAATTTGTTGCTCGCTTTTGGGCACAAGTGCATGAATCCTTGGGAACCAAGCTAATCCATAGCTCCAGCTACCACCCCCAAACTATCAGTCAGACAGAAAGAGTGAATCAAATAGTGGAAGATATGTTGAGAGCTTGCATCATTCATTTTGACAAATCTTGGGACAAATGCTTAGCCCTAGCAGAGTTTGCTTATAACAATAGTTATCAAGCTAGCTTGAAGATGGCCCCGTTTGAAGCCATGTATGGAAGAAGGTGTCGTACCCCTTTGAATTGGTCACAAGCAGGTGAACGAACCTTGTTTGGTCCAAAGCTGGTACAAGAAGCCGAAGAGAAAGTGAGTGTGATTAGAGAAAATTTGAGAGCATCTCAGATGAGACAAAAGAGTTATCATGACAAAGCTAAAGCTCCCCGAGAGTTTGAAGTTGGTAACTATGTGTACCTCAAGGTATCTCCAACCAAAGGTGTGCAACGCTTTGGAGTAAAAGGGAAATTAGCTCCACTCTATATTGGTCCTTATGAAGTCACCGAGAAGTTTGGTACGGTTGCCTACCGTATTCGACTTCCCGACCGATTGTCTGCAGTACACGACGTGTTTCACGTCTCACAATTGAAGAAGTGCGAGCAGATTCCGGAAGCACAAATAATTGAGGAGACTAATGCAGAAATAGAACCAGATCTATCCCTAGCAGAGTATCCAATGAGAGTATTGGATAAAAAAGAAAGACAAACTAGGAGACAAAGGGTGAAGATGTACAAGATACAATAGAGTCACCACACCGAAGAAGAAGCTACATGGGAGATCGAGCAATTCTTAAACACCAAGTATCCAGACTTTCTTCCAAGTCAGACTCGTAAGTGAACTCTCCCCGCTTACTCCTTGACTTCGAATCTCGGGACGAGATTCCCGTTAAGGGGGGTAGGCTGTAACACCCTGTGTTTTTGCTCAGTGGTGATTTGTGCTAACGACACTCTTAACTACTCCTCTAACTACCCTTGGGAACCCTAGGTCAACCCATGGTCAAAACCCTAGCCTAAAACCCCAGTGTTCCCTTTGATCCCCTTGTGCCATTATAGAACTTTGGCACGTTCTCCAAAATTTCACTAAAGACTTCAAAATCATCCAATAGGAAAAATGTGCAGTTTTGCAAGGCACACAACTTTAATGAAGATTGGCATTGCTGATTTTGAGTGCAAGGGTGTGAAATATGCAATAACAGGCACTGAACCATTGTTCACAGACATTCCTGCTCAAACTAGTGAGTAAAACCATACCGAGCGTTTGACATTATTGAAGAGGGCAACTTGCTTTGACAACTTTGGTATTCAAAGTTTGGAGCACTCCAGTTTGAATTTTTGGAGAAAATCCAATTGAAAGAAGGTCAAACGAAATGAATCGGTGCAACCGGCACTCCCGCGCACGACGTTGCCCGCGCGCCGCCACGTCGCCCCGCCGTGCCCGCCCGCACGCGCACGCCGAGGCGCCGGGAAACCCCGCGGTCCGAGGCCCGCGCCGCCGCCACGGTACACCAAAGGCCGATGACGCGTGTTAGGGGATTAGGCCGGTGCCATGCGGCTCTGTGCGTACTCGCCGGCGGGCGAACCGCCATGCGCCATTGGCCGCCGGCTCCGCCGCAAGTAGCCACCGCCTCCGCGCCCATCCCCTAGCTCCTGTAGGACACGAAGCTACCGAGCAACTGCCTCGGCACGCCCCAAGCCTATAAAACCCTCCTTGCTCCTTTTCCTCGCGCGCTCGAGCAGCTCTGCCACCCGCCGCCGTCCGCCATTGGCGCCATCGACGATCTTGCTGCTCCCCTCGCACCTTTTGCCAACCAGCGACCCTAAGCTTCTCCCTAGCACTCACTTGAGCTTCCACGTGCACAGGATGGCCTAGCCTCACCTGCATTGCGCCGGTGTCCGAGCCGTGGCGGCTGCGCCACCACTGCCTCGCCGTCGGCCATCACCGGAGGCCACTCCGACCCCACCCGCGCCACCAATCGATCTCAGGTGAGCAACTAGGGACTCCCGTGCCATTTGTTGCACAAGTCCGGCTGGCTATCGCCGCCGGCGAGCCCTCCCTGCGGAGGGAGGGTACACCCGTGATGATTTCAGTCTTTTAAGAACCCCAACGCTAAATCCAAGGACCTTTTTGTGAGAGTTCAAAAGTTCCAAGGGGTCGGGTGCAAATAGATTCTTCCTAGTTTTGTGAATTGTTTCAGTGTCTTGTAAATTCAATATCAATTCGTAGAAAAATCCAAAATTTGCAAACCCAATTTTGTTGTGCTCTGTGTAACTAGAACTACAACTTCCTCAAAGCGTGTATATACTTTTGAGCCTTAGTTTTTGCTTGAAAAATTGAAATGTGAAATACCTAGATCTGTGTTTCTGCAAAATCCATACATAATCTTGAGCTGGATTTTGGATATGTTGTGGAGAATGGCATGTGTAGGTCCTGTGCCAAAATTTGCACAAAGTTATTGAAGGAATCTTTTTATATAAATTATCTTTTGATATTGTCTAATCTGCCTAGAGTATACTTGTAGTTTAAAATATAATTATTTTTGAGCCCTACTTTATGCTTATTTTTAGAAATATTATTAGAAATATTATTTCCAACTTCATGCTTATTTTTAATCATAAATGTATAGCTCAAGATCTATAAGAGCTCTAGGTGTATTTGTTGGTTCCTTAGGATTGTTTTGGACCAAAGCATGTGTAGGAGAAAGTTTGACTCCATTTCTGTTATATTTATTTTAATATGCATTAATCCTCTATTTGCTAATTAGATATGCTTTCATTGTGTGCATTTAATTTCAGTGGTGCAAGCTAGTTGCTTGCTGTCCAAATAGGTGTTTCCTGGTCATTAGGACCATTGGGCACTGTTGGGCAAGTTTGAGGTTGATTGTTTGACTAAAAGTTGAAAACTAGATTAATCTAGTGAGGGAAAAATAGGAAAAACCCATTTCTTTTGTGCATAAGCTTTGTAAATGAGTTAAGAAGCATTTTGTGGCATAGAAGTAACTTTACTTGCTGTCTTGCATTGAAAATAAATATTCTTTCATAGATGTGCACACAATCACCATAAAGAAAATGCTAATTAAGCATTTTGATTATCTTTAAAGGGAAAGTGTTTAAATACTTTTGTTAAGGTGAATAGGGCCAACCATATACCCCTAGTGGCTGTTTGCTACTGTTTGTTATTTAAGTTAAATTAATCACCCTCCTATTCACTGCATTGCATTCCCCGTATAGAAGTCCCCGACGGTAGCTATACGCTCGTGCCGGCTGACGAGGACGAGGGAGCAGGAGGAGACGTGCACTACGTGACCATAGAGCAAGATCCGGACCAAAGTCTGGAAGTTTGTCTGTCTGCTTGTGCTGATGAAGGCAAGCCCCTGTTTAATCATTAACCCATGTGTTTACTTTCAAGCTTCTGAATTTATCATTGTTATCTTGTGTGCATTTATGTTCAGGAGTTGAATTGAAACGCTAGTTGCATGATCCATAAGTACCTATGATCTTTTACTAGTATGATAGGTCGCTAGTTGCTATGCTCTAAGGATCCAGTACAAGTCAAGTGATGTTCGTCACTCGCGAGAATAGGATCTCCTTTATGGAATCACCTTATTGGTTAAATGGATTGCTCATGTGGTAAGAGCATGGGATTGGGCTCTGGTCCAATGGCTTTGTTGGTTAAGTGTTTGAAAGTACTAAGCACTTGTCAGAAATGGTACGATAAGCCTAGTACCTAAATGAGACGGTGCGAGAACTTTGCGCTACTAAACTTAGGGTTGCGGCCCCGGGCTCGCCACCGAGTACTTGCGTGAGGCTGGGTGACCTTGGTGGCGTAGCCTAGTAAACCTCATAATTGAGACTGTAGCATCTGATCCCAATCTAAGGATTGATGGGAACCGCCTGGTGGGTGAACTCTTAGTGAGGGCACCTTCCGTGTGCTTAGGTCCACCTTGCAAGGTTTGAAACAATCGATTGTAGGCCTCTCACAGTTATCTGAGACTACTTACTCTACTGGCCATGATATCCCTTTATGATGGAACTTTGTGAAAATTATTGTTGATTAATTGTTTGTACAACTTTGATTGCATTAGTTGCTTATCTAGTAATGATTACTTCTACTAGAACATGAGCTAAAATGTGAAAGTAAGGATTCACTACTTAGTAGCTTTTGGCAAACAAACCCACTAGCCAAAGGCCTTGCATGATTAGAGGTAAAAGTTTTCTTTTTAGACGGGTAAGCCTTGATGAGTATTAGTATACTCAGCCTTGCTTTATAAATGTTGTTTCCAGGTAATGCATGTGATGTGTGGCCCGGAGAACTTCCACCCGGCTGGGAGCTGGAATGGGTGGATGACGAAGAATGATTGCATCATGGACAGGCCTCCAATGATGTGATCGTATCATTTAATTATCTTCCGCTGTTTTCAATAAACTCTGAACTATTTACTTTCTTGTGAAAGAACTATGTTGGTAATAATGGACCCTACAGGGAGTTGATGTTGATTTGTAAGGCACTCTGGACTTTACTTCGTGGGAGTTTTAATGCATACGTTCGATCCTCTCTGTGTTGTCAAGTGATTTACCGGGTGTTAACCTAGAAACACTCAACGGGATGATTCTTTATTATCGCTTAATGACCAAATGGAGTGGTTTAGGCGATAGTACGGAATTATCTCGGGTGGGTTTGTCACAACTAGATTCACATAAAACACGAGTTCTGCCTGTGTTGCCAGAATATAGGGTTCATTCCTAAACTTATGTCGAGTAGTATCGATGTCAATGACCCCAACTTTATGTTTATTGTATCCTTTGCCTCTGTTGGTACTTGTGTCAAGAGGCACATCAAACCAGTCACACTAGAACAGAATAACTTCTTTTTGGCCAGGGAATTCCAGTGAGATCATTCTTTTAATCACCCCATACCAGTTCGTGCCTTTTGCCTCACCCTTGACAAGCACACCACTGTTTTGTGTCACAAGGGTTTTCTTGATGTTAACGGTTTGAAACAGCCAATTGTTGATATGACATCTATTCAATGTACGAGGTCGGGGATCCGGTCCTTGAGCAAGTGCAAACAAATCTGAACTTACTTCCCCTCTAGCATGTAGACCTCTGATCTTGCTTTCAAACCATCTTACAAGTTGAGCCTCATGTCGCTGATCAAGATTTATGGTTCCATATGCCTTCAGTTCTTCCAAATGCTCGCTGCACACAAATGAATATTACCGTTAGTTTGAAATTTTAAATTAAAAGCAATAAATGATGTTGAGTAGTGTATCTTACTCGACATATGGTCCAGCTTCATCATAATTGCAAATTATGTAGTGCCTCATCTTCCGAAACTCATTTGGTGGAATTTCTTCGACCGTTTGTCCTCTCCTCTTGTAATCCATTTCTGAAAAAATGGTCAAACCAGATGGTGGCTCATTCACAGTAACTGTTTCATGTCGATCAACATGATTGTCTTTGTTGTCCACGTCCAAGAATCTTGAGCAGAATGTAAGACACTCCTCGAGTATGTATCCCTCAGCAATTGAACCTTCAGGGTGAGCCTTGTTCCTCACATATCCTTTCACAGTGCATAGGTACCGTTCCACTGGGTACATCCATCTGTAACACATTGGCCCCCCAAGTTTAGCTTCTTCAGCTAGATGAAAAGGCAAATGGATCCTGATATCAAAAAATGCAGGTGGGAATATCATCCCAAGTCGACAAATAACCTCCCTAATTGAACAGCTAAGCCTGTCCAATTCTGCTGCCACCAGCTCCTTTGAACATAGTGCATCGAAGAAATTACTAAGCTGAATCAATCCTATGACAACAGCTTCTGGCAAAATCCTACGCACCACTAAGGGTAAAAGTTTATGTAGAATTAGATGGTAGTCATGCGTTTTCAAGCCAGACAACTTACGTGACTTTACATCAACACATCTTCTTATATTTGAGGAAACCCCATCAGGCATCTTCACTCCATATAGAAATTCACACAAACTTTCTCTGGCATCCTTATCTAACTCGTACAAGGCTGATGGCAAGGTATACTTATCATCTTTAATCACAGGGTGCTCATCTGGTCATATCCGTAGATGCTCCATGTGAAGCCGAGCATTCTCCCCGTCCTTACATTTTCCATCCAATTTAAGCAGAGTGCCTAGTATGCTCTCGCATATATTTTTCTCAATGTGCATCACGTCCAAATCATGCCTGATTAGCAAAGAAGACCAGTAAGGGAGCTTAAAAAACTCTTCTTGCTCCAGTTGTGGCATCTGTTGTCTTCGTCATGCTTCCTTTTTTTGATAACAAGGTCTTTCCAAATTCTACTTGTTCAAAAGTAGAATACTGCTCAAGTACCTGTGCACCAGATAGTGGTTCTGGTGTCTCCCTGGTTTCGACCTTGTTGTTGAAGCTGACCGCGTTGTTGCGCCATGGATGGTCAGGGGGGCAAAAAATGTCAATGTGCCATGTAGCAGTGCTTTCGCCCATGTTTCAACCAAAAATACTCAGTATGTTTGTGGCAGTATGGACATGCAAACTTTCCTTTAGTGCTCCAACCAGACAACATAACATAGACTGGGAAGTCATTAATTGTCCAAAGAAGTATAGCACGCAATCTAAAATTCTTCTTAGTCCCTGCATCTCTTGTTTCAACACCATTATTCCAAAGCTCCTTGAGCTCAAGTATCAGGGGCCTCAAATATACATCAATATCCATTCCGGGAGATTTTGGACCAGGAATCAACATTGACATGATCCAGTTAGATTGTTTCTGACACAACCATGGAGGCAAATTGTAAGGTACTAGGATGACATGCCAAATGGAGTACGTAAGACTTTGCATGCCAAAGGGATTGAACCAATCAGAAGCAAGACCCAGCCTAACGTTACGACCTCCTTCTTCTGAAAACCATTTAAACTCTGAATCCACATGCTTCCATGCCTTTGAGTCAGCAGGGTGGCGCATTTTCCCATCATTCACCAATTCTTTCTTGTGCCACTGCATATCCTTTGACATTTGCTTTGACATATACATTCTTTGTAGCCAAGGAATAAGAGGAAAGTAGCGTAGGATCTTAACTGGTAACTGCTTCTTAACAGAAGTAGCACCAACTGCACCGCAATTATTATCATAAGTTTTGAGGACCATGTGTGGTTCGAGGACCGGTGGATGGTCGCTTCCTTGTGTGATGAGTGATTGACAATGTTGTGTGGACTGATTCTTGGCTAAGTATTGCAGGTGCAGGTTGCGGCTTGACTGGTGTTGGTGCAGGTGAAGAACAAGCGCGAAAGGTCGTCACCGGTGAGGCCTCCAGGTGTGGAGAAGACAAGTAGGCTTCGTTCGAGGGACCCGGTGGCCAGCAGGGTCAAGTGCGAGCCGCATGGTGGCATGAACAGCAAGATGAAGTCATGGACGGTTTCTTGGTTGAGCCTCAAAACCAAGGTCGAGCCGGGACTACGTGGGAGCCGAGCCATGAGTGGCGATTGGCGGAGGCTACACCGAGTTGACAGGGTTTCCAGTGGTTCACCAGAAAACCACTAGGTTCCTTGGTTGATCCACAAAGCCAAGACCGAAGAACCGAAGACGGTACTGCAGCAGCACCAGATCGGTCTGACCGGTGGGTACCAGTCTGACCGGTGAGGAGTACCGGTCTAACCGGTGTGTGACGATGCAGTCCAGAATCTTCGAAGCGGAGGACACGGATCGGGATCGCATGGCTTGTGTCGAGGCTAAGCAGGGTGTGGTTGCCGAGCATCCGTCCGATGGAGAAAATCTGAAGACTTCAAAAACCGCCCCTGAGGGGCTTGTATACCTAGTTATTAAGTAAGGGTATTTTAGACTTTCGGCTGTCTCCATATAACCCATGAGGTGAGAGGATGGCAGCCATCTCTTGGAACCCTAGTTCATTTGCTTTCCTATTTTCCCTTCCTATTTTTCTTAGGATTTCCATAGGACTAGCTTGAGAGCTTCATGGTGAGATTTTGTGAGGGTTGGATTATCGGGCGACAAGCTAGACATTGTATGAACCTCCTTGGTATGTATAGATGATTCAGCATGGTTCCTCAAGGCTTTGTTGTGTTGTTCCCGGTTGTTCTTGGTGGTGATCTTCGGAGCCCTCTTTTGGTGGTTTTCTTGGTGTGTTTTCGGGACCTTGCTCTTGGGGATTTGATGGGGAAATCTGTGTTAACCCTTCGTGGTTCTTTTTGGGGTTTTCGGTGTACTAGGGTTAGAGGAGTTCTTGGCAGGATTTCTTTGATTCCTCTTGATTTGACAAGTTTTGGTGGGATTAAACTTGGCTATGGAATCCTCATGAGGTGTTCCTACTATGCCCAAAGTCTTGTTCAAGTCCGTGGAGCGATTCGGGAGATCGAAGTTTGGATTTGGGGGAGTTGACCAGCGGGTGCTGTTCATCCTGAGCTGCTTAGGTTACACCGGTCTGACCGGTGCTCTTGACCGGTCTGATTGGTGCAAGCCACTTGTGGGATTTGCCTCGGGTGAACTGCTTGACTCGTGTGTCTTTGGGTCTTGGTGCTGCTGGTCAGTTCTTGGTCTGTTTGGAGTTGTTTTGCTAGGTTTTGGTGTAGGGTTTTCCTTCTGTGCAGACTGTGTTTTAGGGGTGTTTTTGATCCATGGCCTACAAAAGTCGCTGAGGCTCTCTGGAACACTTGTTGTGCGGCTGCTGTAGCCACCGGCCTGACCGGCTCTGTCCACCGGTCTGACCGGTGTCACCGGTCTGATCGGCGCAGGCCATCGGTCTGACCGGTGCAGCACAGGCAGCAAGCCGTGCAAGTTTCTGCTGTGTGCGTTGGTGTGTTTTGGCTCGGAAGGTTGTTTGTTGGTTCCTAGGTCCTGTGGCACTCCAATGGCTACGTGGGCTTGGCCAACTTGGGTAGTGAGTCGGAGACGTCTGTTGGAACCCGTGTTCGTCTTGTTGGAGTCTCAATTTCCTTCGAGAAGAATTTTTATCGGCTCCCATTCACTCCCCCCTCTCTGGTTCGCCGTATCGGTCCTTCAAGTGGTATTAGAGCCGGTTCGGGTCTTTATTGACTATAACTTGAAGGACCGATAAGGCGACCAGAGAGGGGGGGGAGTGAATGGGAGCCGATAAAAATTCTTCTCGAGGGAGATTGAAACTCCGACAAGACGAACTAGCTCGGTCGAACCCCCGAAATCACACGCTCCGCACTTCTACCTCCCGTTTGCCAAAACCACGTAGCCACTGGAGTGCTACTGGTCCTAGGAACAAACTTTACCAAAGCAACCACAACACACACGCAGCACCGACAACGCGGAAACAACTCGAAAGCCGGCTAACCGAGGGGGCGGTTAGACCGGGTATAGGGGGCGGTTAGACCGCCTCCACCGGCAACCAAGGAATCCTCCGAAACGCCTCTTCCGAGCACCAAAACTCACCACGGTTTCACCAACGAGAGATCTCTCGGTCAAGGCCATGCTAGCTACCGGAAAATCTTGGCGAAAACCAAAACTTCACCCAAGGGCCTAGGGGCGGTTAGACCGGCTACCCGGGGCGGTCTAACCTCCCGTACCCAGCAATGAACTCCAACCAAGAACACCTAGCAAACTGCACGAGAACGGCTCCAAATTTCACCCGGACACTCCTCCGATCAAGGCGAACAAACTCACGAGAGGAAAATCCGGAGAAACAAAACTTTGAACCGGAAACACCCCGGCGGTTAGACCGCCCCCCCAAAGCGGTTAGACCGCCCCTTCCGAAACGAGGAACCCGCGGGTCAAACCTCAACTTCCTTGCGCTCAATCTCCCGAATCACTCCACGGATTGCAGCCAAACTTCGGGGATAGCTGGGTTACCTCCTGGGCAACCTCTACCTCAAAGGAATCGACCCGAAACGCTCACAATCAAGAGGAATCGAAGAAATCGCTTCTCTAGGTCAAGAACTCGCCCAACTCGAAAGACCACCAAATCGAGTTCAATTCAAAGGGGATTTGGGGGCAAAGTCACCAGCCAAAGAGGCACAAGAACCTCATACGTGACACCCACCAAAAACCCCAAGAAATCGTTCTCAAAACACCGCCAAAAAGAGCTCCGAAAATCAACATCAAAGAGACGGGAAAACCACCATCAAGAACCACGCCGAACCTTCTATACATGCCATGAATGGTTCGTACAAGGTCTAGTTTGCCACCCAAACATCCATCCCTCTCTTTAGATCTCACATGAAGCTCTCAAACTAGCCTTCTAAAAACTTAGGGAAAATAGAGAACGAAAATGGAAAAACGAAATGAGCTAGGGTTCAAAAAGTTGGCTGCCAACCTCTCACCTCTTGGGTTATATAGGCGGCAACCGAATGTCTAAAATGCCCCTCTCTACTAACTAGGGATACATGCCCCTCAAGGGCGTATTTGGAATTCTTGATGCCTTCACCATCGGACGGATGCCCGGCGACCGCACCTCGCGTAGCCTCGACGCACGCCTTGCGATCCCGACGCGTGTCCTCCGCTTCAAAGCTTCTCGGCGCCGGCGGCCGTGGCGGTCGGACCGCCCCCCCGGGCGGTTAGACCGGCCTAGGGATACATGCCCCTCAAGGGCGGATTTGGAATTCTTGATGCCTTCACCATCGGACGGATGCCCGGCGACCGCACCCCGCGTAGCCTCGACGCACGCCTTGCGATCCCGACGCGTGTCCTCCGCTTCGAAGCTTCTCGGCGCCGGCGGCCGTGGCGGTCGACCGCCCCTCCCGGGCGGTTGAACCGGCCCGGGTGGCCGCACCTCCTCGTCGAGTCTTCGGCCTCGGTTTTGTGGCTCAACCGAGTAACCCGGTGGTTTTCTCGGTGAACCACCGCAAACCCCGCGAACTCGGTGTAGCCTCCGCCAATCTCCACTCATGACTCGGCTCCCACGTAGTCCCGGCTCGACCTTGGTTTTGAGGCTCTACCAAGAAACCGTCCACGACTTCATCTTGCTTGTTCATGCCACCATGCGGCCCGCACTTGACCCCCGCCGGCCACCGGGTCCCTCGAACGAAGCCTACTTGTCTTCTCCACACCCCGGAGGCCTCACCGCAACGACCTTTCGCGCTTGTTCTTCACCTCGCACCAACACGAGTCAAGCCGCAACCTGCACCTGCAATACTTAGCCAAGAATCAGTCCACACAACGTTGTCAATCACTCATCACACAAGGAAGCGACCATCCATCGGTCCTTGAACCACACATGGTCCTCAATCTCCCCCTTGATGAGTGCATTGACAACACACTCACATGAAGTAACATAAGAGAAAAGGAAAAGAAAAGAAACAAAATAAAAGGAAACCCCAACAAGCGATCGAAAGCCAAAGAAAGGCAAAGAGCAAGATCACTTGAAGAAGACAAGTCTCGGACCCCTTAGGCAAGGGCAACGGCTCGACACATCCGAGACAAAACGCAGCTCAAGCAAAGAGCGCAAACCACCAAAGCAAAACTCGAACACCACAAAGAGCTCCCCCCGCACAAATGCAAGCTCCCCCCGAGCCACAGACA
This sequence comes from Cenchrus americanus, assembly GCA_947561735.1. Classification (NCBI taxonomy): domain Eukaryota; kingdom Viridiplantae; phylum Streptophyta; class Magnoliopsida; order Poales; family Poaceae; genus Cenchrus; species Cenchrus americanus. The sequence goes on from OX387240.1 coordinate 205,316,463, forward strand.
CACTCCCCCCGAACACATGCATCAATGCAACTCGGGAATGCAACAAAGAGCAAAAACACGCTCACACCGCCCGGGCGGTTAGACCGCCTGTCCGGGCGGTTAGACCGCCTCTGCCCGACTTGACCGCCCGGGGGGCGGTTAGACCGCCCGAAGAAACCGGCCCCGCACCAAACTGCCCAAAAATTGCCCGAAACAATTGGAACACCTTCCAAACACTCCAGTGCCCAAAACATGCACAAACTTCTCCCCCTTGTTGACAATGCATGAATCAAGGCAAAATGCGAAAACTTGCAACATATAGCTTCTCGAATATACAAAATTCATCACAAGGAGCTACACACGTCCAAATGAGCAAGTTAGATACTCGACGGTTCGTAAGGACCTTAACTACGTGATCACCAAGTTTCACAACCATTGGACAAGGCTAAAAAGGATTTTAGTAATTTTGCGAAAAGTTACTCCCTCACAAGCAAATACCTAAACATGAGCAAAACATATCAAAATGGCAAAGCCACTCAAACTTCATGCTAGGACAGCCATTCTAATCACAAGACCATCATAAACACCCAAAAGCACCTCATGTCATGTCAAAGCCACCGAGCCATGTGCCTACTTCTATGTATGAGACTTCTCATTGGTAGGCATCATGCAACGGTTTAGCACCCAAAGCAAATTAATTTCAGCACATATGACATGGGAACATATTTTCCAAGCATTTTCCATTTCATTTTCAGATTTGTAAATGGTACATGAAATGTCTTTGCGACAAAAAGGAACTTATGCCCCTCCACAAGATTAAGCAAGAGGGCTAAACATTCATGATGGCAAGCGAGCCTTTGGCTCCATATGATCAATAAACTAGCTATCCAACCACAAAGTAAGCATAGCAAAGCCACTAAAACATGTCAAGATCATATATAGGCATTTACGCATGAGAGAGCATGTATATGACATTTTTCAAAAATTAGCCATCAACCATGAATCATTCAACAAGATCATCAAGAGCTAAGCCAAACTAACCATAGCATATCAAACAAGCTCACAAGAACATATATAGCAACCCATGGTGAACAATGTATATAGGAGAAGCTTTTCCTATCCGATGCATATGATACAAAATGCATGCAATCTAAGATACAAGGATGCCTATACATCATGTTACATATGCCATGCCAAATGCAAGAAATGCACAAAGGAAAGCTATACATATGCTACAAACCGGCTCCTCGAGGGGAGGCAAAACGGGCTCGACACCACCGGCAAAAGAAAGCCCCCACACACCCAACTCAAGAAATTAAACATACACCAAGTTCCCCCCGCAAACGAGTGAAAGTTGCTTGATCTAGGGGTTTGGTGAAAATATCGGCTAGTTGGTCATGTGTGGGTACATGGATCAAGGCTATCTTCCCTTTCTCTACGTTGTCTCTCAGGAAATGATACCTCACTTCTATGTGTTTGGTTTTGGAATGGAGCACTGGGTTCTTTGCAACGCTTATGGCACCGGTGCTATCACATTGAAGTGGGACATGGGTATACTCCTCACCAAAATCACTCATGGTGTAGGTGATCCAAAGGAGCCGAGAGCAACAACTAGCGACGGCAACATACTCGGCTTCGGTCGTGGATTGAGCAACACTCGACCGCTTACGAGAAGACCAAGACACCAACGAAGAACCCAAAAACTCGGCAAGTCCCGAAGTAGACTTCCTATCCAACCGACACCCGGCAAAATCCGCGTCCGAAAAGCCATGAAGCGCCAAAGAAGAGGACGCGGAGTACCAAAGGCCGAAGTCGGGAGTGTGACGCAAGTACCGAAAATTCGCTTCACCGCTTGCCGATGCGAAGTCCTCGGAGACGCTTGAAAACGAGCGCACGGACACACCGAGAACCGTATGTCCGGCCTCGTCGCCGTCAAGTAGAGGAGTGACCCGATCATGCTCCGGTACTCCTTCTCGGTCCACGTGTTCACCTTCCTCGTCCGCATCAAGAGCCGTAGTCGTACTCATCGGCGTCGTCATAGCCTTGGAGTCCTCCATCTTGAATTTCCTCACAATGTCCTTGGTGTACTTAGCACCGGTGCACAAATGTTCCTTCCTTTGATTGCTTGATTTGTAGCCCAAGGAAGAACCGCAACTCACCCATCATGCTCATCTCGAACTCCCCGCTCATATCATCCGGAAACCTCGCAACAAGAGAGTTAGACGAGCCACCAAAGACAATATCATCCACGTACACCCGCACAATCGAATATCTCTGCGCCCGCCTCTGCAAAAACAAGGTCCGATCGACCTTCCCCATCTCAAAACCTCTCTCAAACAAGAACCCCCTCAACCTTGCCATACCAAGCTCTAGGCGCCCGCTTCAACCCATACGGCGCCTTCCTCAACTTGTACACCCGGTGGGGGTACTTCTCACTCTCAAACCCCGAGGTCGTCTCACATACACTTCTTCCTCCAACACTCCATTCGGAAAAGCACTCTTCACATCCATTTGGTGCAACTTGAACCCTTTAGCCGGAGAAAAGGCTAGAAGGATCCTAATCGCCTCCAAACGGGCTACGGGAGCAAAGGTCTCCTCGTAGTCGATCCCCTCCTTCGATCGAACCCCCGAGCAACAAGTCTCGACTTGTTCCTCACAACCTCACCCTTCTCTCCCTCTTTGTTTTTCCACACCCACTTTGTACCAATCGGCTTACACCCTGGGGGAGGGTCAACCAACTCCCACACCTGATTCCTCTCAAAGTTCTCCAACTCCTCATGCATTGAGTTAACCCAATTGTGATCAGATAGTGCGTGTCCAATGTCTTTGGGCTCAAAAGAAGCAACAAACGCAGCATGAGCAAAATGGGAATTGTTTCGAACCCTCGACCGTGTAGTGCGTTCATTCATGTCGCCGATGATCCTCGAAGCTGGGTGATCCACTTGAACTCGTCGGGGAGGTTCTAGCCTCGAAGCTACCTCCCCCTCAACATCAGCTTCTCCTCGTTCTTGATTTGTCGTCGTAGGTGTAGCAGAGGGTCCATCCATCATCGTAGTCGAAGTAGTGGGTACATGTCCAGCCGGGGGAACGGCACCGCCATCTTCATCATCACCATGTTCATGCTCCTCCTCTCGAAAGATCTCCTCGCCAAGCTCATCATCACCTCGCACACTCAAAGACAAGCCGACTACGTGGCTCTGTCTCGTCGAAGGTTACCTCGCAAGTCTCCACGATTTGGTTAGTTTCAAGATTGAGCACACGATATGCTCTAGAATGAGATGCATAACCAAAGAAAATGCCATCGACAGACCTAGCCTCAAACTTATCCAACTTCCTGCCTTTCTTGAGAATGAAACACTTGCAACCAAAGACATGGAAGTGACTCACTTTGGGTGTGCGACCATGCATCAACTCATAGCATGTCTTCTTCTTGTGCACTCTGAGATATATTCTGTTCGAAACATAGCACGCGGTATTCACCGCCTCAGCCCAATACCTCCTCGGAGTCCTATGCTCATCAAGCATCGTCCGAGCCATCTCGCACAAGGTCTTGTTCTTCCTTTCCACAACACCATTCTGGGGAGGCGTATACGGACTCGAAAACTGGTGCTCAAGACCTAAGTCATGACAAAAGGTTTCAAAACGAGAGTTCCTGAATTCCGAGCCATTATCACTGCGGATAGCTCGTATGGCATCTCCGTGCCTCTCGTTCCTCAACCTCAAGACTAGATCTCGAACAAAACCAAACGTCTCCCCCTTCTCCTCAAGAAAGAACACCCATGCATACCGAGAAAAGTCGTCCACCACAACAAGGACATACCACTTCCCACCCGCGAGATCGCACACGAGCCGGGCCAACAAGGTCCATATGGAGCAGCTCGCATGGACGCTCGGTCATCACATCGGTGAGAGGCGGGTGAGAAGAGGCCACCATCTTGGCATGCCTACACGGAGCACAAACCAACTCTTTCTCAAGCCTCAAACGTGGCAATCCTCGGACCAAATTGAGTTTACTCAAGCGAGACGAAGGTCAAAGCTCAAGTGACCCAACTTCCTATGCCACTTCCACAACTCACTCGAAGAACCGGCCAAGAAACAACGCTCAACACCCGAAGACCGAGAAAAATCAGCACGAAACACACCGACCCTCGGGAACGACCATACAAACAAGGTCCCCTCGAGAGTCTACAATCCGAGAACCACCAGGCCGAAACAACACCTCAAAACCCTCATCCAACAACCGAGACACGAAAGCAAATTGTACCCCGGCGATTGAACAAGAGCAACACGCCTCGAGTGATCTTGTCACTCACTTTTATCTCACCTTCGAAAGCACACGCCCACGCCCATTGTCCCCAAAAGTGATGTACCTCTTCGTCACCACGGACGAGACTTGAGAACCACCCCCCGTCTCCGGTCATATGCCTCGAACAACCGGAGTCAATCAACCAAATGTTCTTCAAGTCTCCCACCCGAAATTCAAAAACAAGCACGTGAGCGAACAAACGACTCAACGACGGGGTTAGTACCAAAGGAGGAAAACCGATGCCGAGCCATTTGCTCGAAAGTGGGGTTAGCACCAACCAAAGCATCTCTCCTACCAAAGCTACCTCCACGAACACCACCTCGGTAACCACTCCGAGGAAACCACCCCTCACCGCCCGGAGGAGGACCAAAACCACGGAAGACAACCCGTGGAGCGTCCCTCCTCTCCTTCTCAAAGCTACGACTCCTCCCATCCCCGTAGTGACCTCGAGGGGGAGAATGCCTAACAACCGACCACCCGCTTGTCTTTCCGGACCAACCACCGCTAACTCCACCTCCGGACACCGAAACCTCTCGACTCACCACCTCGAAAACCACTCCGCCCGAGTGCCGGGGGGGGCCGGCGAAACCGCCTAGCCGGGCCGGTCCTAACCGCCCCCTCTCGCGCCGGGCCGGTCGGCCCGACCGCCTAGCCGGGCCGGTCCCGACCGCCCCCCTCCCGTAACGGCTCCTCGGCTGCGGGAACTCACATCTCCCCATGCCGGAACACTTCTTACCACAGCCTTACCCCTGGGCAGTGGCATACGAGACTTAGGTACACCATAGGAAGGGTTGTACCTATCCTTGTTCGCCCACTCCTTTGCCATCCTCTCTTCTCGCTTCCTCTTGAAGCAAAACTCATCCTTGTGACCCTCCTTCCCACAATGGCCACAACAGAACCTCACAAGCTTAGGTTTTGGCTTGGATTGGGGCTGCTCGCTTGGTTTCTCTCCACTCAACTCCTCCACCGATTTCTCCTCACTTGCCTTCTCTCTCACTTTCCCAAAGAACACTTTCCCCGAAGTGCTCACAAACTTGATGGGCTTTTGGAGATCATTTGTGGGTGTAGGAAATATAGGTGGAGCTGGGGTTGTGTCTAGTCGGTTCCTAAGATGGTTGGGTTTTGGAGGGAACTCATTCTTGTGGTGGGTTTTTGGTGGCTCTGGATATTCTCTCCACTTCCCTCACCAACCTTGTTTGCTCCAAGCCCCTCACCATCTTGCCTCTTAAAGGCCTCGATCATCATCCTCAACTGAGGCTCGTGACCGGACAACCAACCCATCAACTTCCTCAAATCATCATTCTCATCCCGCAAACGATCAACATAATGTGCAAGCTCCAAATTTTTCAATGCATGCATTTCACGGTAGAGCAAGATGTAGGCATGGGTTCCTTCAATTTAGCCTCGAGCGAACTAGTGTAAGCATGCAACTCATCAATCTTAGCATGCAAAACGGGGCAAGAAGTGCAAGCACCTAGCAAAGCGAGTCTAGACTTAAGCTCGGCCACTTCAACCCTAAGCACATCTAGTTCCTCACACTTGGAGGCATGCTTCTCCTTAAACAAAGCAAGATCAGCAAGGAATATGGAGCAATCGGCACAATCATTTTCATCGGCAACAACGGGGCTAGCCTTAAGCGAATCAATCTCAAGCTTGCTATCAAGCACCCGTGTCTCTAGCTCGGCCACTCTAGTCCTAGCATCCTCGAGTGAAGCTCTAAGCTCTTTCCTCATTTTCTTGGCCTCTCTAAGCATGTCATCACGGTTATCAAGCAAAGAGCCAAGCCTCTCATTCTCCTGGCGCAAGAAGGGAAGTTCATCACGCACCTCGTCGTCGGACTCAGAGTCCGAGTCGCTCTGTGTACTCTTCTTGCTGCCGGAGCTCAGCGCCATGGTACAGAAGCCGTCTCTCGCGAAGCAGCTCAGCCCGCTCAGGTTCTTGGACGACCTCTTGTTCTTGCGACGATCTCCCTCGTCATCGCTGCTGCTCGAGCTCGAGGTGGAGTACGCGGAACTGGAGTCGACGTCGCTCGCTCCCACCATCGCTCGGGCCTTGCCTCGGCCCTCCTTCTTCCTCGATCGTCGCTCGTCCTTGTACTTGTTCTTGTGCTTGCTCTTGTGGTCGCGCCTCGAACGGTACTTGTCGTCATTCTTCCTCGGCTTGTGCTTGTAGCTGTCCTTGTTCTCGGCCTTCTCCGGGCAGTCGGCGACGAAGTGTCCCGGCTTGCCGCACTGGAAACAGGTCCTCGTGTTCCTCCTCATGTTCACACGGTTCTCGTGCAACCTCTCGAACCTCCTCGTCAACAGCGCCAGCTCGTCCTCTCCAAGGTCATCAAACTCCTCATCTGGCATAGACATCAAAGAGGAAAACGAGAACATCCTGGTGGATGGGTTAGAGTTAGTCTTTCCTTTGGAACCACCAACGAGGGCAAGACTATGGGAGTCAGTCGGTCCCTCGAGCTTGGCAGTCATGCCCCTATCCACCTCAGCCGACTTGAGCTTCGAGAACAGCTCGTTCACCGTCAGAGTATCGTACCTCTCCGACTCGACTATGGCCTCGAACTTTCCGCCCCATATCGTACGATCCAAAGAGTGTAAGAGCTTGACCGCTCTATCATGATCATCGTACGGGAGCACGTCCACATTGGCCCTCATGTTGTTCACAACCACCGTGAACCTCTGGAACAAGGCATCGATGGACTCACCGGGGAGATGAGTGAAGTTCTCGTACTCTCTCCGGTAGGTCGCATACAACCATGCCTGAACACGGGCGTTCCCAACATGAGCCTCCTTCAACACCGCCCAAATCCTACAAGCCAAGTGCTCGGTGTGCACCCGATCGAACTCGGCCGACACAAAGCACGAAACAAGTAGTCGACCGCCTTATTGTTGGTGTCGAATCCGTCCCTCGACCCCCGGAGCAAGGAAATCCATCGGCCGGACATATCCCGTGTCCACCGTGACATCCCACGAGTCCGACCCTTTCCGCGGAGGAACGCACCCATCCGCTTGCTCCACATCCGGTAGTTCTTTCCATCGAAGTGTGGAGGACCCGAACCCCGTTCCTCGGTACGCCATCCTTGGATCTTAGACGGTTAGAGTCAACAAAGACCCGAACCGGCTCGATACCACTTGAAGGACCGATAAGGCGACCGAGAGGGGGGGGGAGTGAATGGGAGCCGATAAAAATTCTTCTCGAGGGAGATTGAAACTCCGACAAGACGAACTAGCTCGGTCGAACCCCCGAAATCACACGCTCCGCACTTCTACCTCCCGTTTGCCAAAACCACGTAGCCACTGGAGTGCTACTGGTCCTAGGAACAAACTTTACCAGCAACCACAACACACACGCAACACCGACAGCGGAAACAACTCGAAAGCCATCTAACCAGAGGGGGCAGTTAGACCGGGTATAGGGGGCGGTTAGACCGCCTCCACCTGGCAACCAAGGAATCCTCCGAAACGCCTCTTCCGAGCACCAAAACTCACCACGGTTTCACCAACAGAGATCTCTGGTCAAGGCCATGCTAGCTACCAGAAAATCTTGGCGAAAACCAAAACTTCACCCAAGGGCCTAGGGGCGGTTAGACCGGCTACCGGGGCGGTCTAACCTCCCGTACCCGCAATGAACTCCAACCAAGAACACCTAGCAACCGCACGAGAACGGCTCCAAATTTCACCCGGACACTCCTCGATCAAGGCGAACAAACTCACGGAGAGGAAAATCCGGAGAAACAAAACTTTGACCCGGAAACACCCCGGCGGTTAGACCGCCCCCTGCAGGGCGGTTAGACCGCCCCTTCCCGAACAGAACCCGCGGGTCAAACCTCAACTTCCTTGCGCTCAATCTCCCGAATCACTCCACGGATTGCAGCCAAACTTCGGGGATAGCCGGGTTACCTCCCGGGCAACCTCTACCTCAAAGGAATCGACCCGAAACGCTCACAATCAAGAGGAATCGAAGAAATCGCTTCTCTAGGTCAAGAACTCGCCCAACTCGAAAGACCACCAAATCGAGTTCAATTCAAAGGGGATTTGGGGGCAAAGTCACCAGCCAAAGAGGCACAAGAACCTCATACGTGACACCCACCAAAAACCCCAAGAAATCGTTCTCAAAACACCGCCAAAAAGAGCTCCGAAAATCAACATCAAAGAGACGGGAAAACCACCATCAAGAACCACGCCGAACCTTCTATACATGCCATGAATGGTTCGTACAAGGTCTAGTTTGCCACCCAAACATCCATCCCTCTCTTTAGATCTCACATGAAGCTCTCAAACTAGCCTTCTAAAAACTTAGGGAAAATAGAGAACGAAAATGGAAAAACGAAATGAGCTAGGGTTCAAAAAGTTGGCTGCCAACCTCTCACCTCTTGGGTTATATAGGCGGCAACCGAATGTCTAAAATGCCCCTCTCTACTAACTAGGGATACATGCCCCTCAAGGGCGGATTTGGAATTCTTGATGCCTTCACCATCTGACGGATGCCCGGCGACCGCACCCTGCGTAGCCTCGACGCACGCCTTGCGATCCCGACGCGTGTCCTCCGCTTCGAAGCTTCTCGGCGCGGCGGCCGTGGCGGTCGGACCGCCCCCCCGGGCGGTTAGGACCGGCCCGGTGGATCCGACCGGCCCCGGGCGGTCCGACCGCCCCTCCCGGGCGGTTGAACCGGCCCGGGTGGCCGCACCTCCTCGTCGAGTCTTCGGCCTCGGTTTTGTGGCTCAACCGAGTAACCCGGTGGTTTTACGGTGAACCACCGCAAACCCCGCGAACTCGGTGTAGCCTCCGCCAATCTCCACTCATGACTCGGCTCCCACGTAGTCCCGGCTCGACCTTGGTTTTGAGGCTCTACCAAGAAACCGTCCACGACTTCATCTTGCTTGTTCATGCCACCATGCGGCCCGCACTTGACCCCGCCGGCCACCGGTCCCTCGAACGAAGCCTACTTGTCTTCTCCACACCCGGAGGCCTCACCGCAACGACCTTTCGCGCTTGTTCTTCACCTGCACCAACACGAGTCAAGCCGCAACCTGCACCTGCAATACTTAGCCAAGAATCAGTCCACACAACGTTGTCAATCACTCATCACACAAGGAAGCGACCATCCACCGGTCCTCGAACCACACATGGTCCTCATAACTAGTCTAAGATCCAAGGATGGCGTACCAGGAACGGGGTTTGGGTCCTCCACACTTCGATGGCAAGAACTACCAGATGTGGAGTAAGCGGATGGCGGCGTTCCTCCGCGGAAAGGGTCAGATCCTTTGGGATGTCACGGTGGACAACAGCTATGTCCAGCCGATGAACATCCTTGCTCCAGGATCGAGGGATATGTTCGACGCCAACAGCAAGGCAGTCGACTACTTGTTTCGTGCTCTGTGTCAGCCTGAATTCGATCGGGTGCACACAGAGAGCTTGGCTTGTAGAATCTGGTCGGTGAAGCTCATGTTGGGAATGCCCAGGTTCAGGCTTAGATGTATGCGACTTACCGGAGAGAGTATGAGAATTTCACTCATCTCCCCTGCGAGTCCATCGATGCCTTGTTTCATAGGTTCATGGTGGTTGTGAACAACATGAGGGCCAATGTGGACGTGCTCCCATACGATGATCATGATAGAGCTGTCAAGCTCTTACACTCTTTGGATCGTACGGTTTGGGGCAGAAAGTTCGAGGCTATTGTGGAGTCGGAGAAGTATGATACTCTGACGGTGAATGAGCTGTTCTCGAAGCTCAAGTCGGCTGAGGTGGATAGGGGCACGACAGCCAAGCTCGAGGGCCCGACTGACCCTCATAGTCTTGCCCTCGTTGGTGGTTCGAAAGGAAAGGCTAACACTAACCCATCCACCAGGATGTTCTCTTTGTCCTCTTTGATGTCTATGCTAGATGAGGAGTTCGGCGTGCTTGGAGAGGACGAGCTGGCGTTGCTGACGAGGAGGTTCGAGAGGCTACACAAGAACCAGGTGAACATGAGCAGGAACACGAGGACATGCTTCCAGTGTGGCAAGCCGGGACACTTTGTCGCCGACTTCCCCGAGAAGGTCGAGAACAAGGATGGCTACAGGCACAAGTCAAGGACGTATGGCAAGTACCAGTCGAGGCGTGACCACAAGAGCAAGCACAAGAACAAGCGACGAGCAACAATCGAGGAAGAATGAGAGCCGAGGCAAGCCCTGAGCTATGGTTGGAGCGAGCGATGTCGACTCCAGTTCCGCGTACTCCACCTAGAGCTCAAGTAGTAGTGAAGATGAAGGTGATCGTCGCAAGGGCAGGAAGTCATCCAAGAACCTGAGCGGGCTGAGCTGCTTCGCTAGACACAGCTTCTGCACCATGGCGCTGAGCTCCGGCAGCAAGAAGAGCGCACAAAGCGACTCGGAATCTGACTCCGACGACAAGGTGCGTGATGAACTTCCCTTCTTGCGTCAGGAGAATGAACGGCTTGGCTTGTTGCTTGATAATCATGATGACATGCTTAGAGAGGCTAAGAAAATGAGGAAAGAGCTTAGAGCTTCACTCGAGGATGCTAGGACTAGAGTGGCTGAGCTAGAAACACAAAATTTGGATGCTAAGCTGGAAATTGATTCTTTGAAAGCTTCACCGGTTGTTTCTGATGATGTTGAATGTGCTGATTGCTCTATTTTCCTTGTTGATCTTGCCTTGTTTAAGGAAAAGCATGCCTCCAAGTGTGAGGAACTAGATGTGCTTAGGTTTGAAGTGGTTGAGCTTAAGTCTAGATCTTCTTTGCTAGGTGCTTACACTTCTTGCCCTGTCTTGCATGCTAAAATTGATGAGATGCATACTTACACTATTTCTCTTGAGGCAAAGTTGAAAGAACCAAATCCTAAATCTTGCTCTACCTGTGAATGGCATGCTTTGAAGAATTTGGAACTTGCACATTATGTTGATCGTTTGCAAGATGAGAATGATGAGTTGAGAAAGTTGATGGGTTGGTTGTCTGGTCATGAGCCTCAGTTGAAGATAATGATCGAGACATTCAAGAGGCAGGATGGTGAGGGACTTGGGGCAAACAAGGTTGTTGAGGGAAGTGGAGAGAATATCCCAGAGCCACCAAAAACCCACCACAAAAATGATTTCCCTCATAAACCTAACCATCTTAGGAACCGACTAGACACAACCCCAGCTCCACCTGTGTTTTCCCCACAAACAAATGATTTCCAAAAGCCTATCAAGTTTGTGAGCACTTCCGGGAAAGTGTTCTTTGGGAAGGAAAGTGAGAAGGCTAGTGAGGAGAAACCGGTAGAGAAGCCGAGTGGAGAGAAACCAAGTGAGCAGCCCAAACCCAAGCCTAAACCTAAGCTTGTGAGGTTCCATTGTGGCTATTGTGGGAGAGATGGCCATAAGGATGAGTTTTGCTTCAAGAAGAAGTGAGAGGAGAGAATGGTGAAGGAGTGGGCTAACAAGGACAAGTACCACCCTTCCGATGGTGTACTTGAGCCTCGTGTGCAGATGCCCAGGGCCAAGGCGAGTGTGAGGACAGTTCCGACTTGGGGAGAGCGAAAGGCTGTTGGAGGTGCTGCTGGCCGGGCTACACCGGTCAGACCGGTGAGGGGCACCGGTCAGACCGGTGCAGGCCTGGACAGGCAGTAGTTCGGGTTTCATGGTCATACAGGTGCGAGGTTTGGTTCTAGAGGTCGTGGTTCTGGTGGTTGGGCTGGAGAGTTTGCAGGAGGTCAGCTTGCTAGCCGTTCTCCCCCTCGTGCCCAATACGGGGATGGGAGGATCCGTAGCTTTGAGATGGAGAGGAGGGACGGTCCATGGGCTTTCTTTCGTGGTTTTGGTCCTCCTCAAGGTAGAGAGGGTTGGTTCCCTCATGGTGGTTACCATGGTGGTGTTCGTGGAGTTAGCTTTGGTAGGAAAGATGGTTTGGTTTGTGCTAACCCCACTTTCGAGCAAATGGCTCGGCACTGGTTTTACTCTTTTGGTACTAACCCCAGTGCTGAGTCGTTTGTTCGCTCACATGCTCATTTTTGAATTTCAGGTGGAAGACTTTAAGAACATTTAGTTGATTGACTCCGGTTGCTCGAGACATATGACCGGAAACAAGGGGTGGTTCTCAAGTCTCGTCCCGGTGGTGATGAAGAGGTACATCACCTTTGGGGACAATGGGTGTGGGCGTGTGCTTTCAAAAGGTGAGATTAAGGTGAGTGACAAGATCACTCTCAGGTGTGTTGCTCTTGTTCAATCGCTTGGATACAAATTTGCTTTCTGTGTCCCAGCTGTTGGATGAGGGTTTTGTGGTGTTGTTTCGGCCTGGTGGTTCTCAGATTTTGGCCTCTCGAGGGGACCTTGTCAGTATGGTAGTTCCCGAGGGTCAGGTGTTTCGAGCTAATTTTTCTTAGTCTTCTGGTGTGGAGTGTTGTTTCTTGGTTGGTTCTTCGAGTGAGTTGTGGAAGTGGCATAGGAAGTTGGGTCACTTGAGCTTTGACCTTTTGTCTCGGTTGAGTAAACTCAATTTGGTCCGAGGATTGCCACGGTTGAGGCTTGAGAAAGATTTGGTTTGTGCGCCGTGTAGGCATGCCAAGATGGTAGCCTCTTCTCACCTGCCTCTCACCGATGTGATGAATGAGCATCCATGCGAGCTGCTCCATATGGACCTTGTTGGCCCAGCTCGTGTGTGATCTGCGGGTGGGAAGTGGTATGTCCTTGTTGTGGTGGACGACTACTCTCGGTATGTGTGGGTGTTCTTTCTTGAGGATAAGGGGGAGACATTTGGTTTTGTTCGAGATCTTGTCTTGAGGTTGAGGAACGAGAGGCACGGAAATGCCATACGAGCAATTCGTAGTGACAATGGCTCAGAATTCAGAAACTCTCATTTTGAAACCTTTTGCCATGACTTGGGTCTTGAACACCAGTTTTCGAGAACAGGACCTTGTGCGAGATGGCTCGGACGATGCTTGATGAGCATAGGACTCTGAGGAGGTTCTGGGCTGAGGCGGTGAACACCGTGTGCTATGTGTCGAACAGGATCTACCTTAGAGGGCATAAGAAGAAAACATGCTACGAGTTGATGCATGGTCGCACACCCAAGGTGAGTCACTTCCATGTCTTTGGTTGCAAGTGCTTTATTCTAAAGAAAGGGAAGAAGATGGATAAGTTTGAGGCTAGGTCAGTCGATGGTATTTTCTTTGGTTATGCATCTCATTCTAGATCATATTGTGTGCTCAATCTTGAAACTAACCAAATCGTGGAGACTTGCGAGGTAACCTTCGACGAGACACAGCCACATAGTCAGCTTGTCTTTGAGTGTGCAGGTGATGACAGGCTTGGCGAGGAGATTTTTCAGGAGGAAGAGCATGAACTTGGAGATGATGAAGATGGAGGTGTGGTGTCCCCAGCTGAACATGTACCTACTACTTCGACTACAGTGGTTGACGGCCCCTCTCCTACAGCTACGACGACGAATCAAGATCGAGGAGAAGCTACAATTGAGGGGGAGGTAGCATCAAGGTGAGAACCTCCCCGGCGACTACAAGTGGATCACCCAGCTTCAAGGATCATCGGCGACATGAATGAATGCACTACACGGTCAAGGGTTCGAAACAATTCTCATTTCGCTCATGCTGCATTTGTTGCTACTTTTGAGCCCAAAGACATCAGACACGCACTATATGATCATAATTGGGTTAATTCGATGCATGAGGAGTTGGAGAACTTTGAGAGGAATCAGGTTTGGGAATTGGTTGACCCCCCCCCAGGGTGTGTAAGCCGATTGGTACCAAGTGGGTGTGGAAGAACAAAGAGGGAGAGAAAGGTGAAGTGGTGAGAAACAAGTCGAGGCTTGTTGCTCAGGGATTCAGTCAGAAGGAGGGGATCGACTACGAGGAGACCTTTGCTCCCGTAGCCCGTTTGGAGGCGATTAGGATCCTTCTAGCCTTTTCCGTGGCTAATGGGTTCAAGTTGCACCAAATGGATGTGAAGAGTGCTTTTCTGAATGGTGTGTTGGAGGAAGAAGTGTATGTGAGGCAACCACCGGGGTTTGAGAGTGAGAAGTAACCCCACCGGGTGTACAAGCTGAGGAAGGCACTTTATGGGTTGAAGCAGGCGCCTAAAGCTTGGTATGGTAGGTTGAGGGGGTTCGTGTTTGAGAGAGGTTTTGAGATGGGGAAGGTTGATCAGACCTTGTTTCTACTTAGGCAGGGCAGAGATATTCTGATTGTGCAGGTGTACGTGGATGATATTGTCTTTCTTGGCTCGTCTAACTCTCTTATTGCAAGGTTTGCAGAGGATATGAGCAGGGAATTTGAGATGAGCATGATGGGAGAGTTGCAGTTCTTCCTCACGCTACAAATCAGGCAATCAAAGGAAGGAACATTTGTGTGACGATGCAGTCCGGAATCTTCGAAGTGGAGGACACGCGTCGGGATCGCATGGCTTGCGTCGAGGCTAAGCAGGGTGCGGTCGCCGGGCATCCGTCCGATGGAGAAAATCTGAAGACTTCCAAAACCGCCCTTGAGGGGCTTGTATCCCTAGTTATTAAGTAAGGGTATTTTAGACTTTCGGTTGCCTCCATATAACCCATGAGGTGAGAGGATGGCAACCATCTCTTGGAACCCTAGTTCATTTGCTTTCCTATTTTCCCTTCCTATTTTTTTAGGATTTTCCATAGGACTAGCTTGAGAGCTTCATGGTGAGATTTTGTGAGAGGGTTGGATGATCGGGCGGCAAGCTAGACCTTGTATGAACCTCTTTGGTATGTATAGATGATTCGGCGTGCTTCCTCAAGGCTTTGTTGTGTTGTTCCCGGTTGTTCTTGGTGGTGATCTTCAGAGCCCTCTTTTGGTGGTTTTCTTGGTGTTTTTTCGGGACCTTGATCTTGGGGATTTGATGGGTGAAATATGTGGGAACCCTTCGTGGTTCTTTTGCCTTTGATTTCCCTCCCAAATATGTGAGTTAAGGGGCTCGATTTTGGGGTTTTCGGTGTACTAGGGTTAGAGGAGTTCTTGGCGGGATTTCTTCGATTCCTCTTGATTTGACAAGTTTTGGTGGGATTAAACTTGGCTATGGACTCCTCATGAGGTGTTCCTACTATCCCCAAAGTCTTGTTCAAGTCCGTGGAGCGATTCTGGAGATCGAAGTTTGGATTTGGAGGAGTTGACCCGCGGTGTCTTGTTCATCTCGAGTCGCCCGTGTTACACCGGTCTGACCGGTGCTCTTGACCGGTCTGACCGGTGCAAGCCACTTGTGGGATTTTCCTCGGGTGAACTGCTTGACTCCTGTGTCTTTGGGTCTTGGTACTGCTGGTTAGTTCTTGGTCTGTATGGAGTTGTTTTGCTAGGTTTTGGTGTTGGGTTTTCCCTCCGTGCAGGCTATGTTTTAGGGGTGTTTTTGTTCCAGGGCCTAGAGAAGTCGCTGAGGCTCTCTGAAACACTTGTTGTGTAGTTGCTGTAGCCACCGGCCTGACCGGCTCTGTCCACCGGTTTGATCGGCGCAGGCCATCGGTCTGACCGGTGTAGCACAGGCAGCAAGACGTGCAAGTTTCCGCTGTGTGTGTTTGTGTGTTTTGGCTCGGAAGGCTTTTTGTTGGTTCCTAGGTCCAGTGGCACTCCAGTGGCTACGTGGGCTTGGCCAACTTGGGTAGTGAGTCGGAGACGTGTGTTGGAAGCCGTGTTCGTCTTGTTGGAGTCTCCATCTCCTTCGAGAAGAATTTTTATCAGCTCCCATTCACTCCCCCCCGTCTCTGGTTCGCCGTATCGGTCCTTCAGGTTTTTTCTACAACTTTCCACCCTGACTTCTTACAAATGGGACATATTTCCATATTTGCATATTTATCAAAAAATAACACACAATCATTTTGGCATGCGTCTATCTTGACATAGTCCTAGCCCAGGTCTCGAACCACCCTTTGCACTATATCCAAGGAGTCAGGAATACAATGCCCTTCAGGGAGAATCTTTCCAAAGAGCTTAAGTATGGCCTCCAACGCTGCGTTACTTAAGCCATACATGCACTTTATCTGAAAAATCTGCACAATAAAAAAGACCTTAGTTGCAGTTTTGCATTCTGGATACAATTCCTTCTTTGCCTGCTCTAATAGTTTCAAAAAAATCTTTGCCTTCTTATCTACCTCCTCCTCATCTCTTGTTTGTCCATGATGTATAGTGCCACTGATAATGTTTCTAATCAGAGTATTAGTGGCAGCAGGGTTGTCATCCCAACCATCTTCTTCATCATCTTCTCCAAAAAAAGTGTTGTATCATTAGCTATAGATACTGCATCATGATTATTGAGATCAACAGTAACATCTTGATTCATAGGACCCTGAGTTGAAGTATTAGTTTAGTCTTGGATGTTACCATCATCGATGAAACAATCAGCAAACCCTCTATTCAGTAAATGCATTTGAATGGGAAACACGGCGGAACGTCTGATCATGCATTGACACAAAGTACATGGGCAGGCAATAGATCGACCTCGCGCTGAGGCGGTAAATTTTTGCAAAAAAATTCGGAAATTGTTCTGCCAATCCGCTGAGTGTCGAGGCAATCGCATCCAACTCCGATCTTCATCTGATGCCATTCATTAATCTGCATTGTTCATGTTTCAATAGACCTAGATCATGATATAGAAATATGCATGCATATGCAGTGAACGATTGAATATATATACGAGATCATCAAGACAACAGTACGCACCGGTCGTGGCCGTGGCGCCGCGCAGATCTCCGCAACAAGAACCACGTGGAGATCGCCGTGGAGATTGATCCCCTAGAGGCCCTCGTGGAGAACTCCGCAACAAGAACCAGGTTGTCGAAGAAGGAATTTTGGAATGGTACGGATCGGAAGAGCCCCTATCTAATCGTCGTATTGATCTCCTGCATAAAAGTTGTGATAGACTTACAGTGCAACCAAGGAATATCTCGTTGCAATAATTTTTATAAAGTTGCAACAATCACAAAAAATAATGCAATGACTAAATTTGGTGGCAATACATATACGATAGACAAATTTTAGTGCAACCAAGGAATACCTCATTTCAATATTTCTGAGGTTGTACGTATTATGACCTTTCTTAGGGTCCACATTATGTGCACCGGATTTTCAACAGATGCGTAATTCATTATTTTTCTTTTCCGATCGGCTACTATAGAGGCTAACAATAATACAAAAAATTCAGGAGTTCTAGTGAAGAGTCTCCAAATTGTTGATCACAATGCTTTGTGAATATACACTAGTCTAGCATAAACAATAGCATGTCGCAATTCTGAAAACATACAGATGGTTAGTCCAAATATGCATGACAGGACCCAACAGATTTCAATTTGTGTCACTCATAAGTTAAAATATTTTGCAAGGACTCATTCAGATCCAAACACATAGACATACGAACATGTATATATAAAAGTTTTAGCACACAACCGTACGTACACAAAGTACTACAATTACAATATAGAGGTTCAAAGTTATTACTTAGATGTTGGCATACTTAGATGTTGCCACATACACATCCATTCTTAGACCATTCACCAGCATCTGCATAACATTCACCTAGGACCTGGTTATGTTACGTACTAAGCTAGATTACTACTACTTGCGATTAACTTTATCTTGAAGCTTGTGGATCTTCTTCGCCATCACTTCTAACTTGTCAGCAACAGTCTCCATGAATTCCTTCAGGGTCATCTCCATGTCTTCCTGCATTCCAGTAATTTCCATGCTTAGGTTCTCAATCTGCTCCCGCAAATCATCATAGCGCTCCTTCAGCTGCTGAACCATTTGGCGCAAGGGCATTTGCTACGGCAGACAACAAACACAAGTTACTAACATGAAATGTGTTACAACAGCAGTGGCCAATTGTGACAACCCGCCCAGGAAAGTACCGTACTATCGCCTAAGACCGATCCACTATGGTCGTTAAGCAATAATAAAGTGCCATCCTGTCGTAAGTCGCCGGGTTAACGCCCGGTAAATCACTTGACTAGCACAAGGATCGAATATATGCATTAAAACTCACTCGAAGGCGAGTCTAGATATACAACAACATTCAAATCCAAATTCGTACCCCGAAGGGTTTAATTATTACAGACCGTAGTTTTTGTCACAACGAAATAGTTCAGAGTTTTGAAAAGCAGCGGAAATTAACTAGCGGCAGCAAAGTCACCACGGGAGGCCATCCATGATGCTTCAGTAGTCGTCCTCCACCCACTCCAGCTCCCAGCCGGGCGGGATCTCACCGGGCCACACATCCCTGAAGGCATTACCTGGATCAACACATTAAAGCAAGGCTGAGTATACTAATACTCAGCAAGTCTTACCCGTCGGTGATACCTACTTCACCAATCTAGACCATGAAAGGTTGTTTGGCTACTGGGTTGCCTTTGCTAAAAAGTAACAAAGAGTAGGTCCTTACTTTCAAGATTTTAGCACAAGTTCTAGTGGTTTAGTCATTACTACATTAGCCAACTAGTACAGACAAAGTTGTACAATACAATTAATCAAGCATCATCTTCATCAACTTCCATCATTAGGGATCACATGACTAGTGGAGTAAGTAGTCTCGGATAACGGTGAGAGGCCGACAATCGATTGATTTAAACCTTGCAAGGTAGACCCAAACACACGGTCGACTGCCCCCGCGAGGACAACTCCCCAGGCTGTCCCCATAAATCCTCGGGTTGGGATCGAATCTTACAATCTTTGGTGCAGGCTATCCGGCATACCCCGCGAGATACCCGGAGTCACCATACACCACCGGTAGCTAGCCGTGAGAGCGAATCCCAAGAGTAGTAATAGTAGGATCCCTCGCCGCCTCATTATGGTACTAGGCTTACCGGTCCCATACCCGGCATATGCTTGGTACGTTCAAACAATTAACCCACATAACCACTGGACCGGAGCCCAGATCCCATGCTCTTACCACGTGAGCAATCCATTTAAGAATATAGTATGATTCCTATCTAGGAACCTATTCTCGCGAGTGAGGTCATCACTCGACTTGTAGCGGTCCTATAGCTTAGCAGCTATCGACCTATCGTACTAGTAGGGACAAGGGTACCTAGGGATCATGCATCTAGGGTTTCATTCAACTCCTGAACGTAAATGCGCAATCATTCATAGATAATGGAATAAAGGATTTGGAAACTAGGTTAGATGCACCGGAGCTTGCCTTCGTCGACTAGGTTAGCTTGGGCACCCTCGGTGTCGAGTACGTCCACGTACTGCAGCGACGCTTCCGCTCCTCCTTCCTCGTTCTCCGGGACAAGCGAGTAATCTCCGTCCGGAAGATCTACACGGAATGCAATGCAAGATTTAGGTGATGTGATAGTTTGTTGTCTTATCCAACTCTAGTTGGTCATATTCACCTTAACAAGCATCTATCTAAGGTTTCTCTTTTAGGAAGGTTAATGATTGTACATGGGGTACTCTTTCATTCCATATTTGAATAAAGGTTTTATTAAGCTTATCATTTCATGTGAAAGTTTCATTTTATTTTATCTTCATGGTGTAATTAATTTGTGAATTAACTCCTTATCAGAGCTGATAATTAAATTTATTTTATTTATATTAAATAATGCTTTCAAAAAGGAAAAAGATTTAATTAAAGATTTCTCTTTATTTTAATTTCCCTTTAATAATAAAAGGGCATTTAAGCCTTTTATTAATCAATTAATTTACCAAAAAATAAATGAGTGTTTCTTAAGCCTACTAACACCTATCCTGGTCCATTGGACCCACATGTAAGTGTTGGATGCTAAGAAATTAAATATTGTGGAAAATAACAAAGGTTAGCTAGTGATTCAAGGTAAATGCATATAAAAATAATTAAGCCTCAAAATGACCCAAACTTTCTTGTGCATGCTCTCGGGTCCTAAACAAGTCTAAAAAGCCAGCATGTTCACATGTAATCTCTACTGAACTTGGTTTATTAATTTACAAAGGAAAACATGCATAATTCAAGAATAATTATTTCTGTTAATCAAAAATTCATGATTAATTCACAAGATGTGCCTTTTGACATAACAAGACAGTGTGCACAAGTTGGGCTCAAGAACATGCATATATTTAACATGAAAAATCACCTAGGCAGTCACTGCAGGAATGGAAAAGAATTTGTCTAGCAAAATCTACTGCATAACTTTGTGCAAATTTTGGCACAGCATCTAGTCATATCCTAACACACAACATATCCAAAACTTGGCTACAGAGAAGCTATACATTTCAAATTATGACAGATCCAATCATAACACATTTGTAATTTTCCTGCCAAAACTATTTTGAATCTAGCCATAAGTGTACAACAAGGAGGTGGGGTTTAACATCCTGAAACCTACAAAATTGGTTTGAGAATTTTCTGATTTTTCTGTGAATTTCTAGGAATTTCCTAAGACCTTGGACTGATCTGCAATAAAACTAAGTTAAGTTTCCTTGCAACTAGGTCCTTGAATTCGCAACCATGCCCTCGGCGGCGGCGGGAGGGCTCGCCGGCGGCGATGTGGGGCCCGGCCACGACAACAAGCGGCACAGGGATGGAACTGGGCTCACCACGGTTCGCCGCGGGTGGTGGTGGCGGGGTCGGGCGGAGCTCCGGCGACGGCGCACGGCGGTGGCCGGCGGCGGCGCACACGGCGGCTCGGGGTGGGGTGGTGTGGAGGCCAAATTGAAGCCAAAAAGTGCGCACGTGAGCTTGCCCGGGTGCTAAGGAGGCTATCTATGGGCTTGGACGGCGGCGAGCACGAGCGGGGAGCTCGGCACCGGCGGCGGCGACAATGGCGGCGGGGCGCTCGGTGTGGCGCGCGGGGGAGGAGCGAGAGGGCTTAAATACCCCCCTCGGGCGGCCCGTGGGTGACGCGGGGATGACGGCGGAGATGCCGGCCGTGCTACGGCGGCTCGAGGTGCGCGCGTACGGCGGTGACGCCGCCGACGGACCGCCGGTCCGTGGCGCGCGCGCGAGTACGGCGGCGCGGGCCTCGGGGCACCTCGGGACGGCGCGATCTAGGGGCGCGGGGCATCGGGACGGGGGCACGGCGCGGGCGTAGAGACCTTGGGCGGCGTGGGCACGGACGCCGGGGCGTGGCCGGCGGCGGACGGCGGCGGCGGCGCACGGGTCGCGCACGACGTCGCGCTCGGCGTGCTCTGGCCCTAGCAGTGTTGCTGGTGCTATGTTTGAGCCACTGTTTCTCCAAAATTTTGAATAAAACCTAACCAAGCAATAAATACCAAAGTTGTAGATCTAAGTACCATCTACAACTTTCACAAAGGCTGTATGGGGTTTTTCTCTCTAGATTTGAATCTGTGGGAATGCCAACCTTGAATGTCAGCCTGTGCTTGACAACAGTAAACTCTGGCTTGCAAGGGCTTTTTCACAATTTTCCCCTCCAAATTTGCAATGCCACTCTACATGAAAGTTGTGTCCCTCAGCAAGACCTACAACTTTCCTAAAGGTAGAATTTTAAGTGTTTAGGTGAATTTTGGAGAACGCGGCAAAAGTTCCGGCAGGCACCTGTGGACACTGGGATGGCAAGGGGGTTTGACCCACCCCTTGACCATGGGTTGACCCACAAGTGTAAGAACTATTCACTAGGGGTCTCTAGGGGTGTGTTAGGGAGTTTTCATGGGTGAGGACCCAGGTTGACCTAGGGTTGACCATTTGACCAGCTAACCCGGTCATTAACGTTAACGACGGTAATTAAAAACCTGGGGCGTCACAGCCTACCCCCTTAAAAGGAATCTCGTCCCGAGATTCGATTTGACAACGAAGGGATGGGGAAAAAGACTCACTGTTTCGGGATTGGAGGATGCCCGGATACTTGGTGTTCAGGTAATCCTCCGTCTCCCACGTGGCTTCTTCTTCTGTGTGATGGCTCCATTGGATCATGTACATTCGCACGGTTTGCCTCCGGGTCTTTCGCTCTTTTTGATCTAGTACCTTCAAAGGATGCTCGACGAGCGAGAAATCCGGCTCGATCCAAGCATTAGCTTCTGTGATGATCTCGTTCTCCGGAACAGGCATTCCCTTCTTCAACTGAGTTACATGGAACACATTGTGAACCGCGGAAAACCGTTCTGGCAATTGGATACGGTAGGCCACGGGTCCACATACTTCTATTACTTCGTAGGGTCCAATGTAGCGCGGGGCTAACTTTCCTTTTACTCCGAACCTTTGCAAACCTTTGGTGGGGGATACTTTCAAGTATACATGGTCTCCCACTTCAAAGTGTCGAGGTGCGGTTCCCTTATCATGGTAACTCTTTTGTCTCATCTGGGCCATCTTCAAATTCTCTCTTATCACTTGCACCCTGTCTTCGGCCTCTTTAACTAACTCTGGTCCAAAGAGTGTTCTTTCTCCGGCCTCTGACCAATTCAGTGGGGTGCGGCATCTGCGTCTGTATAGAGCATCGAACGGTGCCATTTTCAAGCTGGTGTGATAACTGTTATTGTAGGAGAACTCTGCTAAGGACAAGCACTTGTCCCAACTCTTGTCAAAGTGCAAGATGCTTGCTCTCAACATGTCTTCTAGGATCTGGTTTATCCTCTCCGTCTGACCATCGGTCTGTGGGTGATAGCTGGAACTACGGAGTAGCTGAGTTCCCAAACACTCATGCAACTGCTCCCAAAAACGGGCTACAAACTGAGTCCCTCTATCAGAGATTATAGTCTTTGGGATCCCATTTAGACGAACTATATGGTCTACATACAACTCTGCATATTGTTGCACGGAGTAAGTGGTATGCACGGCAATGAAATGAGCGGTCTTGGTGAGCCTATCCACGATTACCCAAATAGAGTCCTTCTTTCTAGGGGTCAGGGGTAAACCCACAATAAAATCCATACTAATGTCGTCCCATTTCCACATAGGTATCGACAGGGGTTGGAGTACTCCTGCCGATTTCAAATGACTTGCTTTCATCCGGTGGCAAGTATCGCACTCGGCTACATACTTGGCTACATCCACCTTCATATTGGACCACCAAAAGTTCTGCTTTAGATCTTGGTACATCTTGGTACTACCAGGGTGAATAGAGAACTTGGATTTGTGAGCTTCATCTAGAATGATTTTCTTGATTTCTGGGTCAACGGGGATCACTAGGCGTTTTCCAAACCAGACCACATCTTGGTGATCCTTCTGGAAACAAGTGTACGTCGGGTCTCCTTCCACTAGTTTCTGCCTGATGGTTTGGATATCAGCATCATTGCGCTGGGCAGTGACAACCCTATCATAAAGGCTTGACTCTGCCGTCAAGGCATAAAGAATTCCCTACGGTACCACTTCTAGGTTGAGCCTTCTCATTTCTTCACACAAGGGTTCACTGACTGGCCCCAACTCTAGGTGGTTGCAATGATCCTTGCGGCTAAGAGCGTCCGCAACAACATTTGCTTTACCGGGATGATAGTGCACTTCTAAATCATAATCCTTGATCAACTCAAGCCATCTTCTCTGCCTCATATTCAATTCTGACTGAGTGAAGATATATTTGAGGATCTTGTGATCAGTGAAGGTATTGCAATGATTGCCCATTAGATAATGTCTCCATATCTTGAGGGCATGAACAACGGCAGCTAACTCAAGATCATGAGTAGGATAGTTGAGGTCATGGGGTCGAAGGGCTCATGAAGCATAGGCAATGACTCGGCCTTCTTGCATAAGGACACAGCCAAGACCGGTGCCTGATGCGTCACAGAAGACTTCAAACGGTTTGGAATTATCGGGTTGAGCTAGCACTGGGGCTGAAGTTAGATGTTGTCGGAGGGTGTGAAAAGCTTTCTCACATGCTTCACTCCACGCGAATTTTACTCCCTTCTTGAGCAATTCGGTCATGGGTTTTGCGATTCTAGAGAAGTCAGGAATGAATCGACGGTAATATCCCGCCAATCCTAGGAAACTGCGGATTTGATGTACGGATTTGGGTGGTTTCCAATCCATCACCTCCTGAACTTTGCTAGGATCTACGGAGATACCATCGTGGGAAATGGTGTGCCCCAAGAATTTGACACTTCTCAACCAGATTTCGCATTTGGAGAACTTAGCATAAAGCTGATGATCTCGCAAACGCTGAAGGACAACTCGGAGATGGTTGGCGTGTTCTTCCTCGCTCTTAGAATAGATGAGGATATCATCGATAAAGACCACGACAAACTTATCGAGCTCCGTCATGAATATGGAGTTCATGAGGTACATGAAGTAGGCAGGCGCATTAGTGAGTCCGAAGGACATGACCAAGAACTCGTAAAGACCATAACGAGTGGAAAAAGCGGTTTTAGGAATGTCGCATGGTCGAATCTTGATTTGGTGGTAGCCAGAACGAAGGTCGATCTTAGAGAAGACTTTGGCACCAGCCAATTGATCAAACAGAACATCAATTCGAGGAAGTGGGTATTTGTTTTTGATGGTGACTGCATTGAGTGGTCGGTAATCTACGCACATTCTCAAGCTACCAGCTTTCTTTTTGACAAAGAGAGCAGGGCAACCCCAAGGAGAAGAGCTCGGGCGAATGTAACCCTTATCTAACAATTCTTGGAGTTGGGTTTTTAGTTCGGCTAACTCTTTGGGTGGCATGCGATAAGGTCTTTTGGAAATGGGTGCGGTACGGCCGGAGTTCGATCACAAACTCAACATCTCTCGTCCGGTGGCATACCGGGCAACTCGTCGAGAAATACATCCGGGTA
The DNA here is from genome assembly GCA_947561735.1 of Cenchrus americanus. Taxonomy (NCBI): domain Eukaryota; kingdom Viridiplantae; phylum Streptophyta; class Magnoliopsida; order Poales; family Poaceae; genus Cenchrus; species Cenchrus americanus. The sequence continues at coordinate 205,341,365 of OX387240.1, forward strand.
CTCACACACTATTGGAATCTCATCAAGGGAGGAGATAATGGTCGCATAGGCACAAGAGTCGGTACCGTCCCGGAAAGGCAGGTACAAGGTACTGTGCCCGACTGTAGGAGAGTGGATCTCTACGACCCTATCAGATGTATCTAGAACCACCTTATGTTGATTCATCCATTCCATACCCAAAATAACATCCATGCTTCCTAATTTGATGACTATCAGGTTAGATTGAATGACCCGACTTCCTAGTCTTAGGGGAACTCCAAAGATCACTAACTGAGACGTGATGTTTCCACCGGGTGTGGTAATTTTATAAGTAGATTTGGTTGGTACTCCTTTTAGACCCAATTTGTCTAGTAGACTCTCATTTATGAAACTATGGGTGGCTCCTGAATCAAATAAGACCTTAATAGGAGTGTTATTGATAGAGAATGTACCCGTGAGTACTGGAGCTCCTGCGGGAATGTCACTCATGGTAGTGAAGTTCAGCTTGCCCTGGCGCACTTGCACTATCGGCTTCTTGGCCGGAGTGGCAGGCTTGTTTCCCGTGCTCTGATTCTGCGGGTTGGGCTTGATCTGCCTGGGCTTAGGACACTCATTGATGTAGTGCCCTGGCTGGCCACAGTTGTAGCAACGATGATCTCCAACATCACGAGGGGGTGCATTAGGCTTTGGAGCCTGCTGCTGGGCACGGCGGAATTGGAAATTCCCGGTAGGTTTGCCCTGGAATGGCTTCATCGTCCAGCGTCCAGTTGAAGATTGCTGGGATGGGCCCGGAGCTTCCTTCTTCACAAAGCGAAACTTCTTGTTTGTTTTGCTGCCTGGGGTGAAACCGGACATCCTCTTGTCGTCCCCATGGGCTTTCTTCATAGCATCCTCTTGCGAGATAGCTTTATTCACGAGCTCATGGAAGTTGGCGGGCTCGAGCAGATTTAGGCGCTCATACAGCTTGCCATCAAGCCCGTCGCGGAACCTCTCCATCTTCTTGGCATCAGTATCAACATGAGGCCCACCGTACTGGCATAAGCTATTGAACTTCGAGCATAGCGGTACACGGAGTCGGATCCCGGCGGAGGGCTAGCGGCTCCCTCATCTTCGGTCCATCGGACCCTTGGGGATGTGGTGACTCTTAAAAGACTGCTTGAACTCTTCCCAGGTCACGGCGTGGCCTCGCTGCATGGACTTGAAGTGGTCCCACCACATCAAAGCTTTCCCCCCGCCGATTGCGGTCTTTGCGAAGTTCGCTTTGTTCTCCTCGAAGCAAGGCAGCACAAAGGCAGAGAATTTCGGCTCTATGGCCTTGACCCAAGCCTCAGCTTCCAGAGGGTCTTCTACTTTCGCGAAGGTTGGCGGCTTCATGGCGATGAACTGGGCGTACGTGGTGACCTGGTTGGGTCCCTCGTGGTTGGCCCCATGTGGCGGCCCTCGGTTCATCTGCTGGGCGATCTGCTGCTGTGTCTGCAAGATCTGGCGCAGCACTTCGGTTTGGGTGGCCATGAAAGCCTCCGTCGGGTTCATGGGCGGGGGTGGCGGCAAGTCACCACTACCACTCGCTCCAAAACCGTTGGGAGAGCTGCGCGTGGTTCCCACCATCTGAAAAGTGAGCGTCATTAGTGAGATAACCGAAAGCTTACTCCAAATGATGACAAGCACGATCATGCATTACCACATCTCATTAGTAATAAATAATGAGGACAAAGAACTTGAAAGACAACATTCTATAGCCACCAAGATTCATAGAATCGTTTCTCTTAATATGGTTAGGACGGTGATTACTCAATTGCACGGCTCATAATCACTTCCGAACGATCGTCGTTATTCTGAATACCAAAGAAGGTGGTATACGAATGAGCACTTATTTTCTAGCAACGAGTGATGTTCGTAAAGATGCTTTTGTTTTACCAACGCTCTTAGGAGAAAAACAATGCAATCTTTGACAAGCGTGATCATTCGCAACGAATTATCCAAGGATCTGGTATTCAACACAAGAAAATTTCCCTTGGAAAGACAACGAAACTCACTTTAAGCATACAAGCTTAAGCATTCTTATTACAACATGACAGAACAAGGTTCAACGTCATTACAACTCGATTTCGAAACATCATGACAAATACACGATACAATAGTTGCTTGGCACGAAGACGTGCTGTCAAGCCAACTACTCTAACATCTCAAAGACAACTCGGTAAGATCGACATCCTGCTGCTCCCTGCTGTCAGCAACCTAGTTGCCCACTGAAGCACCACTGTACGAAGGTGAAGCTAGGGGAGTCGGTAGCGGTGGTCCTGCCTGGCTCGTCTGATCCGGACCGGACACAGCCTGCTGCTCCTCCGGTGTGCACATGCGGGGGCGGTGGGCCGTAAGGCCACTATAGCCTGTAAGGCGGCCACCTGTACGTCGACCTCCTGCACGTGCTCCCGCATCTCATCAATGTTCCGCGGCGGGGGTCGGCCTCTCTATCTCGTGTGCGTCGGCATCCTCCTCTAGTGCATGGTTCTCCGCCTCTAGGTCCACGATCCTCCGGAGGCGGTCACCTCTCTCAAGCTCCAAGCGGAACCTCCTAGCACGCAGCTGTCGTTCTCCTGCTGCACACAGGTAAGCGTGAAGTTCGGCCCGCCGGTGTCTTCTTGAAAGTCGCTCCCAATCGCGCCTAGATGCCTCCAAGCGATGTGCAAGGATTGCTGCGGTGTCAAAACGCAGCCCCTGGAGTGTAAAGACCACGTTCAGACAGCGGGCAAGTGTCTGGGTAACATCCAACGGCTCTGCTAGGGTCAGTAGCTCCCGTAGATGGTCCATACGGTCCAACCAAGCTGGGTTGTGAGGACTCACAGCCGGAAACAATCCAAACGGGGAAAGAGCTACCACCGTAGGGTTGTGGTCACAAAAGTCTGTCAGCACTCAGAGGGCGGCTGACTCCACGGACTCATGCGTGATAAATCCCCAGTAAATAAAACTCAGGTCAAACCAGTCGGCGTGGTGCGGGTGCGGCGGCACGGTAACGATCACCTGCCGGCGGGGAACACCAAAGCGCTCAAACTCCTTCACCTCGTACGTCGGTGGGGTAAGGTAGCCTGCGGCACTGAGTGCTTCCCATGCCAAGCGTGGAAAACCCTCCCAGTGCAACCCGTTGGTACGGATCGTACCATCAGCGTCGAACTGGTGGAACACGGGGAAATCCATCTGTACACAAAGGTAACCCATGTCAGATCTCAAAAGAGAACGGCATGTCAAATGGTGAAGTTCTGGCAGCTGTGAATAAAATTCATAACCAAAAATCCAGAAGCCTCAAAAATTTCCCCAAGTTATCAATTTAACCTTTAATACTTTTAATCAAGCTTTTTAAGGTTGAGCATCGATCAAGGAAACAAAATGAAGGGTCCTTAACTTGGATGTGCCTAGGGGAAATGTGAACCAACCCAACGAACTAGGATTAAGACTTGCTATTACAAGGTAACTAGTTGAGGATCAACTGTTTTTAACAATTTGGTTTAATTAACCTAGCACATGGTAAACAAATTTTCACAAAATTTCGGCAGCATGACGGCTAGGTATGAGAGGTATTCTAGTTTATAAAAAGCACACACTAGCATAAACTTCCTTAGAGAACACACGGAATTCCGAGTTTTGGGTCCATTTTAGTTATTTCGATTTTTAGTATGCATGCAAGACGTCCTATTCGACCTCACATGGCAATCAAGCCAAAAATCGAAGTTAGTGCCGGTGGCAAGGCTCATATTCGTCTCTCCCTATAATATCTAGTCGAGAGCTATACGGTACTACTTAACAACTAACGAAGCGCTGTTATGTACCTGCAGAAAACGAACCTTTCGTGCCAGCACGTCACGAAAGCGTCCACATACATTACCGTTCACTATAGAAATGGTATCCATGCGTTAAGCCGCTGCATGGACAGCGTCCTATTTTAGACTCTGACGCGACGTGAGTGCCCGTTGGAATAGGCCTCACTCATCCCTCACGGACTTTCCCGTGGTACCATCACGTATGGCAAAACGTGACGAGACTCAAACGCGACGTGGCACCCACTGGAATAGGTCCCACTAGTCCCTCACAGGACTTTCCTGTGGTACCACCACGTATGGCAAAACGTGATGAACTAGTACGTTTGTGCGGGAATGTAAGTCTGACATAAAGTAATGTGCTGGGAGTTAGCAAAATAAACCATAGGTTAATTAAGCCACCTGAAAGAACCCAAAATTCCCTCTAGGGCCTCTCGGTCTAGTTTATCCTTAGCGGACCAACGTACTTTGGAAAATCAGAAGATCTTGGCATATTTTATTCAAAAATCAGTGATTAAGGTTTATTAATTAATCTCTGGTGCATATAAGCTCTGATGCCAACTGTGACAACCCGCCCAGGAAAGTACCGTACTATCGCCTAAGACCGATCCACTATGGTCGTTAAGCAATAATAAAGTACCATCCTGTCGTAAGTCGCCGGGTTAACGCCCGGTAAATCACTTGACTAGCACAAGGATCGAATATATGCATTAAAACTTACTCAAAGGCGAGTCTAGAGATACAACAACATTCAAATCCAAATTCGTACCCCGAAGGGTTTAATTATTACAAACCGTAGTTTTTGTCACAACGAAATAGTTCAGAGTTTTGAAAAGCAGCGGAAATTAACTAGCGGCAGCAAAGTCACCACGGGAGGCCATCCATGATGCTTCAGTAGTCGTCCTCCACCCACTCCAGCTCCCAGCCGGGCGGGATCTCACCGGGCCACACATCACTGAAGGCATTACCTGGATCAACACATTAAAGCAAGGCTGAGTATACTAATACTCAGCAAGTCTTACCTGTCGGTGATACCTACTTCACCAATCTAGACCATGAAAGGCTTTTTGGCTACTGGGTTGCCTTTGCTAAAAAGTAACAAAGAGTAGGTCCTTACTTTCAAGATTTTAGCACAAGTTCTAGTGGTTTAGTCATTACTACATTAGCCAACTAGTACAGACAAAGTTGTACAATACAATTAATCAAGCATCATCTTCATCAACTTCCATCATTAGGGATCACATGACTAGTGGAGTAAGTAGTCTCGGATAACGGTGAGAGGCCGACAATCGATTGATTTAAACCTTGCAAGGTAGACCCAAACACACGGTCGGCTGCCCCCGCGAGGACAACTCCCCAGGCCGTCCCCATAAATCCTCGAGGTTGGGATCGAATCTTACAGTCTTTGGTGCAGGCTATCCGGCATACCCCGCGAGATACCCGGAGTCACCATACACCACCGGTAGCTAGCCGTGAGAGCGAATCCTAAGAGTAGTAATAGTAGGATCCCTCGCCGCCTCATTATGGTACTAGGCTTACCGGTCCCATACCCAGCATATGCTTGGTACGTTCAAACACTTAACCCACATAACCACTGGACCGGAGCCCAGATCCCATGCTCTTACCACGTGAGCAATCCATTTAAGGACATAGTATGATTCCTATCTAGGAACCTATTCTCGCGAGTGAGGTCATCACTCGACTTGTAACGGTCCTATAGCTTAGCAGCTATCGACCTATCATACTAGTAGGGACAAGGGTACCTAGGGATCATGCATCTAGGGTTTCATTCAACTCCTGAACGTAAATGCGCAATCATTCATAGATAATGGAATAAAGGATTTGGAAACTAGGTTAGATGCACCGGAGCTTGCCTTCGTCGACTAGGTTAGCTTGGGCACCCTCGGTGTCAAGTACGTCCACGTACTGCAGCGACGCTTCCGCTCCTCCTTCCTCGTTCTCCGGGACAAGCGAGTAATCTCCGTCCGGAAGATCTACACGGAATGCAATGCAAGATTTAGGTGATGTGATAGTTTGTTGTCTTATCCAACTCTAGTTGGTCATATTCACCTTAACAAGCATCTATCTAAGGTTTCTCTTTTAGGAAGGTTAATGATTGTACATGGGGTACTCTTTCATTCCATATTTGAATAAAGGTTTTATTAAGCTTATCATTTCATGTGAAAGTTTCATTTTATTTTATCTTCATGGTGTAATTAATTTGTGAATTAACTCCTTATCAGAGCTGATAATTAAATTTATTTTATTTATATTAAATAATGCTTTCAAAAAGGAAAAAGATTTAATTAAGGATTTCTCTTTATTTTAATTTCCCTTTAATAATAAAAGGGCATTTAAGCCTTTTATTAATCAATTAATTTACCAAAAAATAAATTAGTGTTTCTTAAGCCTACTAACACCTATCCTGGTCCATTGGACCCACATGTAAGTGTTGGATGCTAAGAAATTAAATATTGTGGAGAATAACGAAGGTTAGCTAGTGATTCAAGGTAAATGCATATAAAAATAATTAAGCCTCAAAATGACCCAAACTTTCTTTTGCATGCTCTCTGGTCCTAAACAAGTCTAAAAAGCCAGCATGTTCACATGGAATCTCTACTGAACTTGGTTTATTAATTTACAGAGGAAAACATGCATAATTCAAGAATAATTATTTCGGTTAATCCAAAATTCATGATTAATTCACAAGATGTGCCTTTTGATAATCACAAGACAGTGTGCACAAGTTGAGCTCAAGAACATGCATATATTTAACATGAAAAATCACCTAGGCAGTCACTGCAGGAATGGAAAAGAATTTGTCTAGCAAAATCTACTGCATAACTTTGTGCAAATTTTGGCACAGCATCTAGTCATATCCTAACACACAACATATCCAAAAATTGGCTACAGAGAAGCTATACATTTCAAATTATGACAGATCCAATCATAACACATTTGTAATTTTCCTGCACAAACTATTTTGAATCTAGCCATAAGTGTACAACAAGGAGGTGGGGTTTAACATCCCGAAACCTACAAAATTGGTTTGAGAATTTTCTGATTTTTCTGTGAATTTCTAGGAATTTCCTAAGACCTTGGACTGATATGCAATAAAACTAAGTTAAGTTTCCTTGCAACTAGGTCCTTGAATTCGCAACCATGCCCTCGGCGGCGGCGGGAGGGCTCGCCGGCGGCGATGTGGGGCCCGGCCACGACAACAAGCGGCACAGGGATGGAATTGGGCTCACCACGGTTCGCTGGGTGGTGGTGGCGGGGTCGGGCGGAGCTCCGGCGACGGCACACGGCGGTGGCGGCGGCGGCGCACACGGCGGCTCGGGGTGTGGCGGCGTGGAGGCCAAATTGAAGCCAACAAGTGCGCACGTGAGTTTGCCCGGGTGCTAAGGAGGCTATCTATGGGCTTGGACGGCGGCGAGCACGAGCGGGGAGCTGCGGCGCCGGCGGCGGCGACAATGGCGGCGGGGCTGCTCGGGGGTGGCGCGCGGGGAGGAGCGAGAGGGCTTAAATACCCGCTCGGGCGGCTTGTGGGTGACGCGGGGATGACGGCGGAGATGCCGGCCGTGCTCCGCGGCTCGAGGCGCGCGCGTACGGCGGCGACGCCGCCGACGGACCGCCGGTCCGTGGCGCGCGCGCGTGCGGCGGCGCGGGCCTCGGGGCACCTCGGGACGACTCGATCTAGGGGCGCGGGGCATCGGGACGGGGCACGGCGCGGGCGTCGAGACCTTGGGCGGTGCGGGCACGGACGCCGGGGCGTGGCCGGCGGCGGGCGGCGGCGGCGGCGCACGGGTCGCGCACGACGTCGCGCTCGGCGCGCTCTGGCCCTGGCAGTGTTGCTGGTGCTATGTTTGAGCCACTGTTTCTCCAAAATTTTGAATAAAACCTAACCAAGCAATGAATACCAAAGTTGTAGATCTAAGTACCAGCTACAACTTTCACAAAGGCTGTATGGGGTTTTTCTCTCTAGATTTGAATCTGTGGGAATGCCAACTTTGAATGTCAGCCTGTGCTTGACAACAGTAAACTCTGGCTTGCAAGGGCTTTTTCACAATTTTCCCCTCCAAATTTGCAATGCCACTCTACATGAAAGTTGTGTCCCTCAACAAGACCTACAACTTTACTAAAGGTAGAATTTTAAGTGTTTAGGTGAATTTTGGAGAACGTGGCAAAAGTTCCGGCAGGCACCTGTGGACACTGGGATGGCAAGGGGGTTTGACCCACCCCTTGACCATGGGTTGACCCACAAGTGTAAGAACTATTCACTAGGGGTCTCTCGGGGTGTGTTAGGGAGTTTTCATGGGTGAGGACCCAGGTTGACCTAGGGTTGACCATTTGACCAGCTGACCCGGTCATTAACGTTAACGACGGTAATTAAAAACCTGGGGCGTCACACCAATGCAGCCAAATAGTCAAAAAATGCACCTTTCTTTTCGATGGTCCCGAAGCTTTCGATGGAGACGGTTTCTTGCTATTGTCCTGCTCATCATCCGAGTCCGGAATGATGATCCTCACTTGATTAGAAGTGTTCACTAGCCTGACCAAACAAAACAATTTGTTGTTTTTCTGTTTAAAACAGCCTATTCAATCTCTTGACTAATAATGTATACCAATTTACCCGTGATCCCCCTACTAGATGCCAGAAAAGGCCTAACCTACTAAATGGGACAGCCTGTGTTCATTTGGCTGACTTTGTTTTCAGCAATGTGATCAAATGTACACAGGTCAGATTCACAGCAAAAGATGGCAAGAAATCAAGCCAAATATCATTATCATTATTTAGTATGGGGTGAGATGGATCCACACAAAAACACAATTATCATTATCTGGTATGAAATTTTGATTACTATGAACTACTAACATTTTTTTAATTGCAAAAGGAGTCACACGATTCCTGGAAAGTCAAAGAGGGCAGGGCACTGTACCTCACATTTCTTCTGGAACGCTTGCATCCGACTAGGGCCTGCTTACCCTTACCGGATGGATCGACTTGGCGATGCGGGCCGTCAGAAGACGACGAGGAGGTGGCGGCGTCGTCCGTACCAGAGCACGACAGGGTTGGGGTGCCGCCGACCTTACCAGAGGACGATGAGGTCGGTGGTGTGGTACACTTGAACCGCCCGCGTGCATCACACTTCTGCGTGGTGGAGCTGTGGCCCCTCCGTACGCCACCGCCGCTCGCCTGAGAACCCTTGGTGCGGCCCCGCCATCCGCTGCTGCCGCTCTCCTGGATCCCCTCGATGCGGCCCCGCTGTCGTGGCGGCCGCTCGGGGGCGTGTTGCGCGCGCGCGCCCCTCCGTCCGCGCCCGCCGCTGGTCTAGGAAGGCTCGATGCGGCCACTCCGGCCGTTATCGCCGCTTGCCGCAGGCGAAACCGCGATGCGGGGCATCTCGATGTGGACGCGTTGGTTGGAGCCGACGAGGGGGATGGTTGGGAGCTAAAGTGTATTGGGGGTGGGGGAGCTAAAGGTTATAGACAATTTGGGCCGCTACATCCTTGTTTTTATTACTCTCACCGGCCCATTTGACATTTTTGCAGCAGCGTCACACTCTAGTACCTTTAGTGCCACCCCGTAAACTGAGAAGGGGGTATCCCAGCTTAAAAGGGGAGGCGTGCCTACGCTTTCGAACTCCGAATTACCATTATCAACTAATGCTTGCTACTTGTGCTATGGGGCTTAATGGGCTGGCCGGCCCACTCGGGCTCCCGCTCGCTGGGCTTTACACACGTGGGTTGAGCCTGTTGTGGTCTGGCTTAGCCCACATCCCCATAGCACACCATTTTTTCATCTAAACAAATCCTCTCTTTTTTTCATGGTACATATAGTCTATACATTGTTAAAATTCAGATTTTTCATAATAACATTTATTTATTAAATCACATTTTAAATTTTGCTACGACCCCATAGCAGATTTTTTTCATCAAAACAAATTCCATGGCAATACGTACACGATATTCCTCCTTGAGGCTAGAAACGAAGCAATAGCCTTTTGCAACAACGCAAAGATAAATTTGGAACCCAAATAAGACGTTGCGATATAGCCGTTCAAACGCAACCAACCCTAGTATGGTAGCCATAGCAAGTTTCTATTGCAACATGCGAATTTCTAGTGCAATGCAGAAATAGGGTAACAGTATTTCCTACCAAATGCAACACAATCCTGAATAATGGGTGCATTAGCGCCAACCTGTTGCAACATCGCAATGATATATTTGAACCCCAAATAAGGCGTTGCGATATAGCCGTTCAAACGCAACCCAGCCTAGTACGGTGGCCATAGCAACTTTCTATTGCAACTCACGACATGCTAATGCAACGCAGAAATGGGGAAGCAGTATTTCCAACCAAATGCAACACAAATCCTCATAATAGGTGCATTAGCGTCAACCTATTGCAACAAAAAAATTAATATTGCAACTCGAAAATTTTGTAGCAATAAACACACATATTACAACCAAATTACTGTTTCAGTGCCATAGTACCCCCCTAATGCAACCAAATTTGTGGTGTTGCCTAAGGGTTCTGTTGCAATAGGGGGAAAATCTTGTAGTTGTGGTGGATCATAGGGCCGGCGACACCTCCTCATCCGGCCGCACTTATGAAAATGGGCCCACGCGCTCAACCGACCTCACTTACCTATAAAAGGAGCCTCACACCCACTGGAATGAACACACAGCACTGGAGCATCTCATTTCCACTCTTTTGTTCACTTAGAGTAGGATTAGTGTAGCTTGGGAGTTAGAGTCGAGTCGAGCTAGTCTCGGGGTTCCGGAGGAGTCTTCTTTAGAGTTCAGATATTATCTTGTATCTTTTCTTTGTTTAGACTAAAGTACAAATTATGTTATCTTTCTATCTTACTTTTCGAGTCAATTATATTTAGCTTTTAGTTTTCTCTAGAAGCTTTATTCTTGGATTAGACTAAAGTTAGCTTAGTCTTGGTTAGCATAGCTCTCTTGAACCCTATAGTGTTGTGGTCGTTCTTCGCTTGATCTCCGGTGTTTCATCAGAGAGAGAGACCTTCCTTCATGATTTTCGAGGAAAGGTTCTTTCATTCGTTGTGAGCATGGTGCTCAGAGCTTACCTTAGTATTAGATTGGTGTCCCACGCAACAGAATAGTTGTGGTACCCTAAGGAGGTGACAACTCCGGATGGGCTTTGTAGTCCACCATGTTAGTTCGGGCCAGTAGGATTCAACACATCGTTGTCCTCCCTTCTCATCCCAGTCTGAGGGCACGGCTTTGCATGCCTCTGCAGCACTAGAAGAGCTTGTTGAGTTAGCTTGCCTTGGTTATCCTTTGCTTTAGCACTTTGCCTAGAGTTGACAAGAATAGATAGATTGTGTTTGGATCCTTTCTCGTCTCGTTGTCCTCCCAGCTCGCTATCCTCTCTAGTCTTTTATCTAGATCTCCTAGCATGTGTCAAGTTATCCCCGAATATCTTTATTCATTATCCCCCGCTTTAGCTCTTTACCAAGTCTTGGTTATTCTCCACTATTTATTCGATCATCTTTCCCGTAGTGCCTCCCATGGGAAAATATAAATACGATAACTCGAATACCACTAAGTGAAGTGCTACAACGGTAATCCGTGTGCTTGCGGACCTTTCTGTAATCATGTGTTTTACCCAGACGTCCCTTAACTCAATTACTAGGTGTGAACTTAGTGGTGAGGCTAAGGAGCATCAACTAGTATTTCTGGCGCCATTGCTGGGGAGGCAATAGGTATAAGATAATGTTTAAACATCGTGATAGAACTATCAAGGTTCGGTGAACCGCTATTTTAAGCGGGTTTACCCTTGCTCTACTCTCATGTATGCAGAGTAGTGCATGACAGGTTTCGATGTACCGTCCACTTTTAACGACAATCTTGATTCACTTGTGAGGAGAGTGCGACCCTGTGTCATCATCCCTTAGAAGTTTCTCTCGAATCAAGAGACGAACACCGTCGATCTCGTAGACAACACCTCGTCAGCACCAATGGTCGAGAGGACGATCCACGAGTTCTCCACTCCCTCCAACACCAATGTCCCTACTGGACCAACCACAACGGTGGGAGATGGAAACTTTGAACTCAAGCCGGCATTGATTAACATGGTGCAAGCAAATTCGTTGTCCGTCATGCCGAATGAAGATGCCAATGCACATCTCCAACATTTTTTGGATGTGTGTAGGACTTTCACTATCCGTGGTGTGACGGATGATGCAATCCGTCTTCGCCTATTCCCATTCTCATTGCTCGAGAAGGCGAAGCAATGGTTTTATGCGGAGCGAGATGCCATAAACACATGGCATAAGTGCTCAAAGTCATTTCTCGCAAAGTTTTTCCTAGTGGGCAAAACCAATGCCCTTCGTGCAAGAATTTAGGATTTCCAGCAGGAGAATGATCAGAGCATCCCAGAAGCACGGGAACGCATCCAAGAGTACATCATCACGTGCCCGCACCATGGCATGTACGGGTGGTTCTTAATTCGGACCTTCTATCACGGGGTCAAACGTAAATCCCGTGAGCACCTAGATGCAGCTGCTGGAGGAGCCTTCTTCTCGCTACAAGTACCAGCCGCTAAGGAATTAATGGAGAAGATGGTGGCATATCAAGGTTGGGATGGAGATCGTATCCAACCCCGTACCCGCGGTGTACGCCAAGTCGATGGAATCGACATGATCGCCGCCATGATGGACCTCCTCATGAAGAAATTAGAGGCATCGGCCAACAAGGAAACCGCCAAGATTATTTGACGCGCATATGATGTGCAAAGTTTGCGGTAATGTGGGTCATTCGGGCAATGATTATCTCGAAACAAGGGAAGAAGCAAGCTTCATCAACAATGGTAACAACAACGGGTTCTGCAACAATAACTACAACAATCAAGGGTGGAACTCGAGGCCCAACTTCCCGTTCAACACTCAAAATGGAGGTAACTATTCTAACTCTTTCAATAATCAACCTTCCATTAAAGATCTTGTCTTTGGCCAAGCTAGAATTAATGAAAGTTTAAACAAGAAGCTAGCTGCCAATGATAAAGTTCTTGAAAATCTTAACTCCACCATAGAATCCTTCACCTCTGCCATGAGGAATCAACTAAGCTTTAACATAATGATAGAAACTCAACTTGCTCAGCTTGCTGCTTCTTTACCTTCTTCTGAGTTGGGTAGAATCCTGGGGCAACCCGAGACTACCCGAAAGAATTTAAAATCAGTTACCATGAGAGGTGGTAAGACCACTGGGGATCCACCACATCCTAACCCCGCAGAGAAGAAACAGAAGGAAGTGACCACCGAGTCAGACGAAGGAGAAGACACCGAGGAGGTAGCCCCTGAAGAGGAAGGGTTAAGGAAAACGGCACCCCAAAAATATGTCGACACCACGCTCCTTCCATTTCCCCGAAGAATCAAAAAGCCTACCATGGATGAGCAATTCAAGAAGTTCGCTGAGGTAATCAAGAAACTCAATGTCAACATACCATTTCTTCAGGCTATGTAGGTACCAACCTACGCCAAGTACCTCAAAGAGATCCTCAACAATAAGAGACCTCCACCCACCACGGATATGGTCAAGCTTATGGAGGAGTGTAGTGCGGCCATTCTAAAGAAGAAAGACCCCGGGTGCCCTACTATCAGGTACTCTATCGGGTCCGAACACTTTGAGAATGCACTTTGTGACCTTGGAGCCAGTGTTAGCGTCATTCCTAAGGTAGTCTTCGACAAACTCAACTATACTTCCTTGTCACCTACAACCATGTGCTTGCAGCTAGCAGATCAATCGGTTTGCTACCCAGCGGGGATTGCGGAGGACATTCCGGTGAGAGTCTGGGATTTCTTTGTACCCGTGGATTTTGTCATCCTCGACATGGATGTCGATAAAAGGATGCCTCTAATCCTCGGGAGGCCTTTCTTGAGCACCGCCAATGCTAACATCGATGTAGGAGCCAGGGAAATCCGCCTCAACATCAACGGTGAGGAAGAATGATTCACCTTTAAACCAAAGGTGGAGCAATGCTCACAGGTACAAATGGTCGATAGAAAACTTTCTAACCTTGTGTAGGAAGATGAGGTGGCCCCAACCAAACCCAAGGCGAAAGCATTCAACGAGCACCACCAACCCAAGAAGTCGAAGCCAATCAACAAGGCCTAGGGGGAAGCAGACGGAAATCGAGAACACCCCCGCCAAAGCCTCACCGACTTCATCGCCACCAAAGAAAACAAAGAAGGTGTGGCATGTGAAGAGAGCATCGTCTGAGTCCTCCACTCCGGGACCGGACGAGCCCAAGATCAATTGAGCAACTGGAGGAGTCCCGCTCACGAACTCTAAACTACAAGCCCTCACCGAGAGGTAAACCGGTAATTATGTCATATTTCCCTTTCCATCCTTTTATTTCATGCACCAATCATGTTTAGATTTCAAATTTGTTTTCGTCATTGCATTTAGTAAGTAAACAAAACTTAGAAATGTAGTTTTGGAGATTTTTGGTGATACGGCCGAACCTAGAGGTACGGCCGTACCTCCCCTCGACAAAATTTTTGTGCAGGATGTTTATAGGAGGGAACACGAGTGCCTGGGAAAAATTTAGTAGGACCAGCCGTACCAAGTGATACAGCCGTACATAAGATTTTTCATAGATCCATCAAGACAACCACTACAAGCATCCAGGTGCTCGTCCCATCACCAAAATGATGACAGGCCAAGCAGGGAGCCAAAATTTAGCTTGGGGGAGATCCCATTTTCAATCAAGGCAGGTATGTCCATCCAAACTGCTCTTTAACATCTTGTTTATCTCTTTTGAATAAAAGAAATGTTTGCTTCAACCATGTGCTTGAAATCTTGTATATACCATCACTTCGGAAATGATGAATGGTTGCTAACTTAAAACTTTGCAAGAACCTAGTGAATATCTTTGTTCTCTATGCCTTTTTGAATTTGTTGGTATATTTTGAAACAAGAGCCTGAAATAAAACTTTGTGGGAAGCAAATTCTTATGACCAAATCTAGGTTGTTGACTAGTATGATATGGTGCGACAATGTTGATCTGCTCTAGCTATCTCAAAGTATGGTGAAAATCTCAGATGATTTCCTTTTGAAAATAAAACAAGGCAAGTTCCTCAATGGTCATATTAACTACCAAAGCCATATGTCGATATCAATGTTCAAACCTACTACATATGCTTGCATGTGACCCATTGAGTTTTGCCAAATTGTTGTGACCCTTGGTACAATCTTTTCATGCTTCCATGATCGAGATCACATACACCCACATATACATGCTAACTCCGACATCGAGAGTTACGCAAAACATGCCATCCATCCACCAAAAATAAATACTCCAAAGTTCAAAAACATTTCTCTTCTTGTAATCTTGCAAAAGGAGAGAGGGGTTATTGAAAGAAAAAAGTAAATGCTCGAGAAGCATAGAAAAAAATGCTCCAATCAAAGAGCATAGAAAAAACAAAAAGTGAAGCATGACCCCCCTCCAAATAAAAGCAAGAGGAGAATCTCAAAGCAAGGAGTGTTTAAAAAAACACAAAAGTTTTCCACACACTTGCACATCTCGATCAAGTTGCATGATTAGTTTTTTCTTGGATCCGGTCTTTGGCTCAACAATATCATGTGGCACAAGTGAGCCTCATACTTATCCTACCCAAAGCTCCACAAACAAGCCATAGAAGTAGGAAATTGAGGCTCGCTTAAAGCCTTTGGTGAGGTAGCAAATACCACTTGAGCGATCAAGGGAACCATCCGAGGAACCTTGTCTTTCTTTGCAAAATCTTCAAAAATTCCGAGATAGGATCCAGAAAAAGAAGAAGAGTGAGACATGCAAAGTCAAAATACATTCTACTTTTCAACTTCCGAAGAAAGGTGGAAAGCTAAAAGCCCCATATGTAAAGTAAGGCTAAGCTTCTCCCGTACCAATTTTTTCAAATTTGTAAGAAGAGCATGGAGTTTGTGCGCAGGTACTCACCAAGTGATAACATCAAGCGACCCCTGATGCACCGAGGCCAAGTTGTTGACGGAAAAAACTGGTATCCACCTATGATCCGCAAGCGTACGGACCTACACCTTTTTCACCACGAGATTCCCTAGGTTCTTGTCAATCCACGGAGCAAGGGGATTACAAGCTTTTGATCTACCTCTACTCACTAACTTACCCAAACCCTAATCTATGGTTAAACTAGAAAACAACTACACTATACTAGAGAGAACGATTAAGCCGATGAGATATAAAAGAGACACTTGCCCAAGGGTCTACGATACTTGAACATGCAACCTATTAAGACATGAAAACCAATATAATCTATCGGGGGTTGTGACCATGGTTTCGCTCTTTCCCTTCCCCCGTACTGTCACTACACAGAGGTATTCGTGACTAGACCTATGATGGACATGGCGTATTGAATGGATCCAAGGAAGCATTGAGGCCTTACTCCCTTTACGGTATGGTAGCTAACATTAAACATTAGAGCTTCTTCAACACTAGATGATAGATAGATATCCGAACAAAGTAGCAATTACATCTCAAGATCGATTACAACCCATGGACAAATGAGAAGATTACCCCATCAAGGTGCTAGACATGGCACCATTGATCATGGTGACGCTTCTGACAGTGTCTTCTTTCTTATCCACTTGTGGGTGCTTCCTTCGAGTTGAGCGATCCTTCTCTGAAGATCTCCCTCCTCTCTCTCTAGCTTGTGGATGGCCTCTCGGTGTGAATGGCTCTCACTCTTGCGAATGGCGGCGCCTCCATGAACTTAGGGTTGAAGATCCTTCGAGTGTAAGAAAACGGGGGCCGAACCGACCCCCAGAGTGGGCCAGGCCGGCCAACTTGGGCCGACCGGCCCAGGCTCATCCCGACCCGGTTCCGTCGCCCCTTCGCTCCCGTGGGTCCTCATGTATTTATGCACTTTGCCCCCTCCACTTGCACTATTTTGATGATGTCATCCTCGCGTCCAAGATGGAGGTTCTCCTTGCATGAAGTCCGGTCTTTTACGCTTCAATCCTCAGGGATGTTCCTTTGTAACACTTCGGTCCTCGCCACCATTGGAAGTGATTTCATCAAGCTCATAAACACGAACAAGACTCCTTAATTGCTCCTTTGAACTTTTTGTGAATCCGTCTTTTATGTCCATGTTTTCCTACATAAACATAACACTTCCAAATGCACACACAAAGATGAACTTGTTATATGATTAGTGTGCCTAGTGGCGGGTTAGTTCCATAATCAAATCCAAACCAAAGCGTTATGAACATGTTTGGTGTACCAAAATACACCGTCAACATCTCCCCCACGATTAGATCTTGCTCGTCCTCGAGCAAGTACTCATAAAAGAACTTTGTCCAAGGTGTTGAAATCATGCTCCGCTAATTCTTTGTTTACAAGTTAGTCAATCCTTTATATTCAATACAATAAACATAAAGCAAAGATCATCAAACATAAACATGGGTGTTTAGAACTTTTACCAAATCAAGATTTACCCCACAACTCAAACTCTTCACTCGAGGTCTTCAATTTCAGCCATGCTTACTTCTTTGCTTCCATTGGAGGGTTTTCATGATTTTTCAAAAGATGAAGTTCCTGCAACAAGTATTAGACAAATACCTTTCTCCAAGTTCTCACATGTCGCTCATATGAAGTGGCTATCCTAAACAATTTTTATAAAACTCTCACCTCCCATAAGCCTCTCATATAACATGCAAAGTGGAGCTACAGGTATGGCTAGCACAATCAACACAAGTATTGTCAAACTAAGAACTTCCTCTAATGGATGTCTACCTTTCAAAGCCTATGATCATGAGAATTAAACCATATGTGGGGATATCAAGGATAAGAAAATATATAATGGTGGACATGTGCAAGGGCAAAAGAAAATAAGATTACGAGGCACCGATGACGTCCTCGTTGTGTAATTGCACATGGTTGGAAAAAGAGTAGAAGTTTTGTCTCTGAACAATGTGACATCCTTCCTTGCACTTCATTTATCTTTTGCTTGATTCATCCAGTTCATATCTTTCTTATCATTCCTCTTTTTTTCTTTTTCTCTTTCATTCTCTCTCTTTTTTTCTCTTTTCCATACACACACATATTTTTTTTCTTTACTTTTCTTTCTCTTGACATCTTTATCTCTCTTTTCAAAGCTCTCAACTCATCTCTTTCTTGCATAAACACAATCTGAATTTTAAAATAAAACTATGCTAGAGACGAGACAAAACTTCGAGAATAGGTTGTGTTCAAGGAATTCGATGACAAAAGAGATATAAAGGTTTGGGTATGGAATTCGGCGATGTACGGGACTTCCGATGTGAAAGTCATGTTACCAAATGCATGACGAGGCTAGCAATAAAAGATAAGAACAAGGACATGATCATTGCTCGAAATTAAAACTTCCAAGAGAGAAGGATCCTAGCCCAACTCAATATGCTAATCGCACTTATGGTGGAGCAAAAACTAAGTATGGATTTGCATAGGATTTTTCTTAAACTCTCAACTTGGAAAAAGAGAATTTGCTAACCTTTATTACAAGGGATTTTCAATAATTTTCAGAATTAAATTCCTCTAAACTTTAGCATCAAACATAGCACAACCAAAATATGAAGCTCTAGATCGAAGCATGATGCAAGTACTTTTAGAGGTATGAACTCTACTAAGCACCACGGTAAATGTTTCAAACCAAATACTTATGTTTATTTATTAAAAATAAAGACGAACAAACGAGTAAAGTAAGAAAAGCATCACAAGAGACAAAAATTTAAATGACTCTTTTTATTTGATTTTCTTAACACGAACACTAACTTTAAGACACTTCAAACTTTCAAAAATGTAAAAGCATACTCCTAAAACTTAAGACTCTAAGACTCTCACACTCTCACGAAAACTAAACCGAACCAAAACTAATCTTAAAGCAAAAGGCTAGCTAGCTAGCTCTCCCCCACGCTAAAATCATACTACGTCCTCGTCGTATCTTACAAAAAACCTAAGAGGGAAAACTTTATCTAATAGTACTTCATACAACTATTGCACCACTTTCCCTCCATGTTCCCCACCATGCTGAATAACTTCCGCACGTTGCGATTCAGAAATTTATAGTCGTCTTCAACCACATGTTCCAAATCTTCCATGCACTGCCTCATTGCCTCCATGGCCTGGAAACACTCATCGACCGATGCGTAGAGCTCCGAGATGGAGTGACGGCAAGCCACACAACACATCGGATGCATCTCGACAGGTTCGTCATCACTGGGGTCTCCGCCGTCGTCATCGTCGCCGTCGTTGCCATCGTCGCCGCCGTCATCATGGCCGCTGCTGTTGGGGCCTTCGGGAGTCTTCTCCTTGAGCACCTCATCCCAATAATACAAGTCCTTGTCATCCCTTCCGGCGGCCGCCCACGAGCTCGGGCTACGATCATCGGAATAGTCACTCCCCCCATAGTCTTTAGGATCGGCCGACACCTCCTTGTAATCCTTCCTCTTCATGCCTCGGATGCGCGCCGACCTTCGAATGGGAGTAGAGACTTTCTCCTCCTTGATGGGGTAGCGAGATGCGATTGCTCCAGTCGGGACACGCCCTCCACAACGGATGCGGGCGGTCCTCTTGATCTCCATGGGTAGCTTGAGCTCGCATCGCTTTGCCTCCTCCATCGATGGCTCCTTAGCACCTAGCTTGAACTCTACGCTCTTCAGGGACGTCATGGCTGCTGCGTAGGTGCAAAAGAATGCGAGTTGGGATGGATTACTGAGCTCCCATCTCGGCCAATTAAACTGTCCGGGAAGGAATACTCTAGAAACCGCATTTTCCTTTTTCAAACTTCCTCTAAAATTTTCTAACCAAAGAAGGATGTCGAAAAGGCACGTCCCAGAGGAAACCGGGGGCGAACTGCCGCCTGGGCCCCCTGTCCGGTCGGACCGGGCCAGCCGGCCTACCTCGGTTTGCGGGTCGGTGTGGTCCGGTTTTCCGTGAGTCCCTTTTATTTCATATTTTCAGCCCATGAGAAAAGATGGCCTAGTAAAATTTTGCGAGAAACTCCAGAAAAATAAAAGAAAATCTATTTACAAAAATCCTCACCTTGTTTTACATCCCAGGCTTGACGTTCGGGCTCTTCTTCCATAGTGAAGACATCAATATGGTGAAGAGGCACAATGTCGGGTTCGTAATAAACCTTAAGCCATTGACCGTTCACCATGAATTGATCACCTTTCACATCCATGATGGTTACCTCTCCATTGGAGAGCACCGAATGAACAATGTAAGGTTTCCAAAGGTTTTAAACCTCGATTTGTAGAGGAGGACCTTATCTCCTTCCTTAAATTCCTTTTTCTTCAACCTTTTCTCATACCACCTTTTAATCCTCTCTTTGTATATGCTCGCATTTTCATATGCCTCAACCACATCTCCCCTAGCTCGCTTATTTGGATGCTTCGCTTTACCACCGCAGCATCTAGACCAAGGTTCATCTCTTTAATCGCCCAATAGGCTTTATGCTCTAACTCAACCGGAAGGTGACAATCTTTGCCATAGATGAATTGATAAGGGGTCATACCTGTCGGTGTCTTCAACGCCGTTCGATACGCCCACAAAGCTCCATCTAATTTCTTTGACCAATCCTTGCCTCCCTTCTCTATGGTTTTGTTGAGTATGCTCTTTAATTGCCTATTCGATGTTTCCTCTTATCCATTGGTTTGTGGATGATAGGCCGTAAAGGTCCTATGTTCAATTCCTAACTTGGAAAAGCACTTTTTGAAATTCTTGCCAGTGAAGTGAGTTCCTCCATCGCTTATCAAGATTCTTGGAGTACCAAATCGAGGGAAAATCACGCTCTTGATCATTGCAATGGACTCCTCCGTGGAAGCTTTACGACATGGCATGGCCTCTACCCACTTGGATACATAATGAACCATGACTAGGATATGCTCAAATCCATGTGAGTTTTTGAAAGGCCTAATGAAGTCTATTCCCAACACATCGAATAAGTCGATTTGTAGATTATATTTCAAGGGCATATAATTTCTTTGAGAGATATTCCCGGTTCTTTGGCATTTGGGGCATGACACAACATATCTTTTAGTATCTTCATGCATCTCCGTCCATAGAATCCGCTAGACCACACTTTTGCTTGGGTTCGAAAGTGGCTATAGTGTCCACCGTACTCCGCCGAGTGGCACTTTCTTAAAATTTCTAGCCTCTCTTCTCTTGGCACACATCTTCTCATGACTCCATCATTGCCAAGTTTGAAGAGGTCAGGTGAATCCCAAAAGTATTTGCGACTTTCGGAGACTATCCTCCTTTGAGTGTTTTTATCTAAGTGATCAAGAGGCATCATCCGAATTGCTCGAATGATATCAGTCATCCAAGTATCTTTGTCGAGTACTCGATAGAGGTGGTCATCTCTCATTTTTTCTTCTATGGGCTCTTTATCATCTTGTCCACGGTTCATCCTAGACACATGATCGGCCACCACAATTCCACCCTCTTCTTATCATGAATTTCAACATCGAACTCTTGAAGAAGAAGGATCCAACAAATCAATCATGGTTTAGCATCCTTCTTAGCCAAGAGATACTTGATGGCTGCGTGATCAGTGTAAACAATGACTTTCGAGTTCACGATGTAAGATCTTTATTTTCAAAGGCAAACACCACCGCTAGCAACTCTTTCTCCATAGTGGCATAATTTAATTGTGCCTCATTAAGAGTTTTACTAGCGTAGTAAAAGGCGTGAACTCGGCCTTCCTTTCTTTGACCCAAAACCACTCCTATGGCATAGTCACTTGCATCACACATGATCTCGAAAGGTTGGTTCCAATCCGGAGGTTGAATAATGGGAGCACTCACCAAAGCACTTTTCAAGGTCCGGAATGCCGTTAAGCACTTCTCATCGAAGTCAAAAGCCACATCCGTTTGAAGGAGATGTGTTAAAGGCTTAGTGATGTTTGAGAAGTCATTAATAAGTCTTCTATAAAATTCGGCATGGCCTAGAAAGCTCCTCAAGGACTTAACATCCGTTGGAGTGGGAGTTGTTGAACCGTCTCCACTTTGGCTTTGTCCACTTCAATTCCTCTCTCGGATATAACATGTCCGAGCACTATGCCTTGCTTTACCATGAAGTGGCATTTTCCCCAATTTAGCAACAAGTCTACCTTGCACACCTCGTGAGGACCTTATCCAAGTTTGCCAAGCAATCCACGAATGTCTTCCCATAAACGGAAAAATCATCCATGAGCAACTCGACAATTTCTTCGATGAATTCTGAGAATACAGCCATCATGCAACGTTGAAAACAGGCCGGAGCGTTGCATAGACCGAAGGGCATTCTTCTATATGCAAACATTCCATAAGGACATGTAAATGTTATTTTGTGTTGATCAACCGGGTGAATGGGAATTTGCATGAACCCCGAGTACCCATCGAGAAATGAAAAATAAGCGTGGTTTGCTAATCTCTCGAGCATCTCGGGGCAAGTGATCTTTCTTCGTTGCTTTGTTTAGCTTCCGATAATCGATACACATCTGCCACCAGGGCACGGTTCTTTGCGGTATTAATTAATTCTTCTAATTCTTCACCATAGTTAAACCTTTTTTCTTTGGTACACAATGTACAGGGCTCACCCATTCGCTATGCGGAACCGGGTAGATGATTCCGGCATCAAGTAACTTGATTACCTCTTTCTTTACTACCTCCCACATGACATGAGTTAGCCTCCTTTGGTGGTCCACTACGGGCTTACATTGGTCTTCCATAGGTATATGATGAGTGCAAAAGGCTGGGCTAAGTCCTTTGAGATCATTGATCGAATATCCAATCACCTTCCTATGCTTTTTTTCAATAAATTCAGCAACTTTTCATTTTCTTCGGGACTCAACTCGTCGCTCACGACGACTGGATAAGTCTTTTTTGGGCCCAAAAATTCATACTTCAATACTTTGGGCAATGGTTTAAGATCCACCTCCGGCACTTGTGGTGTTGACGCAAAATCCGCACCCTGCGTCAAGCACACAGCAAGCCGAACAAGCTAGCTTCACACGCGAGCAGATTCCAAAGCGTGCCAGTCAATTTTCCCTGAAAATTAACAAAAGACAAAGTAGTTAAATACCAAAGCTTGGAACTTGCTAGGCGGTACCAGACAGTTCCATATTTACGGCTAAAAAGCCATGTAAGATGACATATAGCTATGGGAAGCTATCTGCCGGCAAATTAGAAACCATTCGGGAGCTTTAAAGCATAAAAATAGAACATAGCCGAACGGATGACGCAAGCATGACGGTAGATCGGTCTTTATTTGGACAGAATTGCACGTGCACAAGACCATGACCGACCCTCGAGGATAATGACAATAAACAATAAATGAAGCAAAGCATGATTACAAACATGTAATAAACAAGCATGCATAGGCCCAAAGCACAAGTCTACCGCATGTCTAGGTACTTCAAAACCCGTCGAGCATGAGACCAAACAAGTTTATCCACCGCATGATACGACTTGTTTAGAATCACACCACCAACCATAAATAGATCTATCCACCGCATGATACAATCTAAATATGGAAAGCTAAAAGCACACGTTATCTAAAACACAATTTATAAGCATGTTTTACTCGTGAAAGCATAACCGAATACGGCCGGTCAGCCGAATCGGGGTCCATGGAGAAGGAACAAACATTGTCAAGGATGGCAAACCTATCAGATTGAATTAAAAATCTAATCCACCTGATGATTAGCTTTAAGACAACCCAAAAACCTGCATCTACCGCATGATACTCGGTTCTGTCAAGATTTACGCAAGATTAACAAGATTGAAGCTGCTACATGTAACAACCTAGATTGGTTCGGTTTCGGCTATTTGGCAAACACGTGATCCACGTGCCTTTTGAAGCAAGATATGAACGTGCGATGTGAAAATCACGAAACAAGATAAAGCCGATCCAAATCAATCTAAATTGGGCAAAAGAGTGTTACATGAATTTAAACATAAAGTAAAAACTCAAAACAACACATGGTAACTTAATGAATCTATTAGATCTTGCCAAAATCTAACAGAGCTGATAACTAGCTCCATGCTAAGTCTTAGCCTACCACATGGCTCATGACCTAACAAGAAACCTTCTTGAACCAAGCTTAAATCCACCGCATGATACTAAGCATGGTAACAAGACTACTTGCATCACGATCTAAATCCACCGCATGATACTAGACATGATACAAGGTTGCCGGTACTTACGGAGGTCGACAGATCGATGAACCCTCTCGAAGAACTCGACGACACGACTAAAGGACTCGAGAGTTTGGCGTAAAGCTGGTTTGTTATGAGAATGTTTTCGAATACAATTACATACATCCAGGGTTCATATTTATACCTTGTCGTGGCACGACTCCTGGTGGACTACGAGCACAATATTTGATACCTAATTTATTACCCAAGTGCGAATGCTTATCCATCCATTCGTCCCTTCCTCTGGGCTACGTCACCACGCAATCCCACGAAATCAGCGCAAACAGTCCCTTTGCCGAACGGAAGCAAACTGCCGACCGCAAGCTCCTCTGCCGAATCTTCTGAAGAAACCTTTCCCCGCCAGACGAGATTTTTTACCAGATTAGGCCCACCAATCAGACTCTCTCATGTACCAAATTTTGGTGTTAACATATGCCCTTTCAATTACGGGATAAAAGTGATTTTATTCTGAAATTGGCTCCAATTGCCAACGTCTTCAAGTTAAATCTATTCAACACCTATTCTCTCTCCTCGCAATCCATCGGAGCTTCCGTCCAGATCCAAACCCTAGGTCATCCTTCCCCAAAGCTCGAATCTTCAATGGTGGATCAAAATCAAGCTGCCCAGGTAAATTTCATCCCCGTAAGTTTAATTCGGCATTACCCTTTTCGATTTTTACCTTAGATTTCTCCTTCCGTCTTCCTTTGATAGGAGCTTTCCACCGAGCTTTTGATTCACACTGAGGCCAATTCGACATCTTATTTCCTCGGACCTGTGGGAACTTCCGATCCCCGTGAGTTCATTGATGCCGAATCCCAAAGAATTCCTTTCAAGGCGGCTTTATCAGGACCTCCTCTGTGGCAAGATGCTTTCAAGAACTGGCCTTTGCCCTGAAGGATCAGATGGCGACTAGAGAGGGGGGGGGAGTGAATAGGAGCCGGTAAAAATTCTTCCAAAAGAATCCGGCCTATACCCTAGACAAACCCCGGTCACACACAAGCGATGGATCGAATCACGCACCAATCGCCAAGACCACGAGGTTATGGATAAACCTCTAGCCTTAGGAATGATTCCTAGAAGCACACGCGGAAGCACTTAAAAGGGAAGGAAGGAATCGAAACAAACAGCACTGCACACAGCTCCTGGCGGACTGTCCGGCCTGGCAGTGCGGACCGTCCGCGATGAACCGCGCGGACTGTCCGACCTGCTACCGCAGACCGTCCGCGCCGACGTTGCGGACCGTCCGGCCCTCTCCGCGGACCGTCCGTTAAACACACACGAACACCGAAGCGACCGAGAAAAACGGACCGTCCGCCAAGCCCGGCGGGACCGTCCGCGCCACCCACGGACCGTCCGCTACTCGAGCGCGGACCGTCCGCAAACTGGCTGCAACCAAAACCAAAAGCCAAACCGGATCGAAAACAAAATCGCTCAAGAACACGATGAACATGCGATGAACCCTAGCCTCGCGGACTGTCCGCCAGCACCCCGCGGACGGTCCGCCAGGTGCGGACTGAGCAGAAACGGCCGACCCCGAAAGTCAACTCCCCCAAATCATCATCGGATTTCCCAAACGGTTGAAGCTATGGAGACAAGGGTTTGGGGACTTGAAAAGCGTCACACAAGGATGCTATAGCCCAAAAATCTTGCTTCCTAACTCCCTAAATCACCGGGAATCGCGAATCCTTTGAGCACCACCAAAAGCTAGAGCACCGAACGAAAACTCACGAATCGAAGTGGTTTCCCGGCGTTTGAGGGAACAAGATCAAGCACAAAGATGCACAAGACATCTATCCATGTTTCCCTCAAAGAAATCCGGGGAGAAACCCACTCAAATCCGCGGAATCACACCGAGAACAAAGGCACGAAAACAAGCACGAAAAGCCACGAAAAACAACCCCGAATCTTCTATACAAACCAGGAAAGATTCACAAGGTCTAGCATACCGCCCTAGCATCCATCCCTCTCAACAAATCTCTCATGAAGCTCTCATGCTAGCCTAGAGAAAATGGAAGGAAAAATAGCTACGAAAATGAGAAAGAGGAGGGAGCAAATGAAACCCTAAGTCGCAGAGAGAGGGAGCCATCCACACACACTCATGGCTTATATATCAGGTCCCGCCGGAGTGGTAAATGACTCGACTACCCCTAACTAAACTACTGGCGATACAACCCACGTAGGGGCATTTAGGTAATGTTTGTGGGTCTTGCCATCGGACGGCCACGCCTTTGCCGCACCCCGCGTCCTCCCGACGCAAGCCATGCGATCCCGCCGCGTGTCCTCCGCCCTCGAAGCTTCCCGACACGCCCGATCCCATCTCCGTCGTGTTGGGCCCCTCGGACTTGGTTTTGAGGCCCAAACCAAGAAACCGTCCGCCGATGGTTTTGTGGGCAAACCACCAAACCCCGCGTGCCCGGTCCGGCCTCCCGCCAAACCACTTGACTCGACGACCACCGTGCACCGCTCATCCGTCCATGACTTCGTCTTGCTCGTGTCGCCACCATGTGGCCCGCACCCGGGCCCCACCGTCCACCGGGTCCCTCGAACCGAGCCTACTTGTCTCTCCATCTCCCGGAGGCCCCTCAAGGCGAAGACCTTTCGCGACCGTTCTTCACCTCGCAACAACACGAACTAGGCCGCGGCCTACACCTGCGCACTAAGCCAAGAGTCAGTCCAACACCCGTTGTCAATCACTCATCA
The DNA here is from genome assembly GCA_947561735.1 of Cenchrus americanus. Lineage (NCBI taxonomy): Eukaryota > Viridiplantae > Streptophyta > Magnoliopsida > Poales > Poaceae > Cenchrus > Cenchrus americanus. The sequence continues at coordinate 205,368,061 of OX387240.1, forward strand.
CTGAGGAGCGGTCATCCATCGACCACTGGGACGCTCCTGGTCCTCAATCTCCCCCTTGATGGGTGCATTGACAACACACAACGCGAAATGAAATTCAGAGAAAAAGAGAAAAGAAGAAGAAAGAAAAACAAAGAAGCTCAACTCATGACCAAAACCGAAGAAAGGCGAAGAAAGGTCACAAGCCAAGCAAAGCACAAACTCCACACCGAAAACAGCAAGAAGGCTCCCCCTGAACAAATGCAAGCTCCCCCTGAACATGTGGATGCAAACTTCCAAATTTCAGCTCACCTTTTCTGAATTTTCGTTAAGCTCACCTTTTCTCCCCCTTGTTGACAATGTATGAATCAAGGTGAAAATGCAGAAATGCAAAACAAAGCATATAAACAACTACATGAGCTTCTCAAATAGGCCAAATCTAGTGTCAAAGGCTAAAAGTGAGACAAAGATCACACACATGAATCATAGCATGGTCAAAGCATTGCCACAAGTAATAGATGAAAATACAAGCATGTGACAAAGCAAAATTTTCAGATTTAAGCAGTTTTATCAAAAGAAGGCTCGCTTCACATGTAAAAGCCTATCCATGTCACACTTGAGCCACAAACATGCATATTACTCAAAGATCATACAAGGATATCAAATTCTCAGCAAAAGATCATGGCAAACACCCATAAAGCAAAGCATGTCATGTCAAAGCTCATGAGCCATGTGTCCACTTCGGGGAGACTTCTCCACTGGTGAACATCATGCAACATGTTCTGCACCCATATGTGAAAGATAAGACATTTTAAGCATAGACATGATGGATGGAGCATTTTTCAAGCATTATACACTTCTTTTCAAGATTATATCATTTTATGGTACATGAAGTGCCTTTGCGGCAAAAAGAAGCTTATGCTCCCCCATGAATGCAACATAGGCTAAACATTCACAATGATATTCGGCCTTTGGCCCAAATGCAAGAACAAGGCATCCAAGCACAATCTAAGCATGAAAAGCACATTTAGACCAAACTGTGACATGGATACACAACTACACACGAGTGGAGCATATTTCATCAAAAATTAGTCAAGATTAGCATTTATTTCATAAAGGGCTATCTCACCACACATATATCTCAAATATTCCAAGAGCATAGCCTCACATCACCATTTCTCCACACATATGACCAAAAACTCACAAATAGCCAAAGAAACTCAAATATGGCATATGAAAGAAGCTCATCATCCTAAAATGCAATATGATACAAATGCAACATGATATATGACAAGATGGCTATCCTACCATGGTTTATACATCAAGCAAAGCATGTATATACATCAAAGTAAACATGGTATGATACATATGGTACAAAAAGGAAATCCCTCAAGAATCAACTAGAAAGGGCAGCAAACCCCAAGTTCCCCTCGCAAGCGCACAAATGTAGCTTGGTCGAGAGGCTTTGTAAAGATGTCGGCAAGCTGATCTTGGGTAGGGACATGGCTCAAAACAATGGTTCCTTTCTCCACATTGTCCCTCAAGAAATGATACCTCACTTCTATATGTTTGGTTCTGGAGTGAAGCACTGGGTTTTTGGCTACGCTTATGGCACTGGTGCTATCACAAAAAAGTGGGATCTGGGTGCACTCCTCACCAAAGTCTCTCAAAGTGTATGAAATCCACGGCACTGGGAACAACAACTCGCGGCGGCAAACATACTCCGCCTCCGTGGTAGACCGAGCTACACTAGACCGCTTGCGGGAAGACCATGAGACCAACGAAGAACCAAGAGACGAGTCGAGGAGGAAGAATACCAAAGGCCAAGACCAGGGGCAGACTGTAGATACCTGAAAATCCTCTTGACGGCCTGTCGATGTGATGTCCTCGGCGACGCCTGAAAACGAGCGCACAGACACACGCTGAACTATATGTCTGGCCTCGTCGCCGTCAAGTAGAGGAGGGAGCCGATCATGCTCCTGTACTCTCGCTGGTCCACTGGTTCTCCGTCCTCATCCGCATCCAAAGTGGCCGTACTCCCCATGGGAGTCGACATCGGCTTCACATCTTGCATCCGGAACTTCCTCGCATGTCTTTCGTGTACTTGGTTTGGTGCACAAATGTACCGTCCTTCACTTGCTTGATCTCGCGGCCCGAGAAAATACCGCAACTCGCCCATCATGCTCATCTCGAACTCCCCGCTCATCTCATCCGCAAACTTGGCAACAAGGTTATGTGACGAGCCACCAAAGACAATATCATCCACGTATATCCGAACAATCGCAAGTCATTTCCATGCTTGAGGAGGAACAAGGTTCTATCCACGGTACCCATCACAAACCCTCTCGCTCAAAAGAAAACCTCTCAATCTCCCATACCAAGCACGGGCGCCCGTTTCAACCCATACGAGCCCTTTTCAACCCGTATACCCCGTGTGGGTACAGCTCGCTCTCAAACCCGTGGGTCGCTTCACATACACCTCCTCCTCTATGACCCCATTCGAAAAGCACTCTTCACGTCCATCCGAAACAACTTGAACCCTTTAGCCACGGCAAAGGCTAGAAGGATCCGAATTGCCTCAAGACGGGCCACAAAAGCAAAGGTCTCCTCATAGTCGATCCCCTCCTTCTGACTAAACCCCTGAGCAACAAGTCTGGACTTGTTCCTCACAACCATCCCATTCTCTCCCTCTTTGTTCTTCCAAACCCACTTGGTTCCTATGGGATGGCAATTTGGAGGTGGTTCAACTAACTCCCACACCTGGTTCCTCTCAAAATTTTCCAACTCCTCATGCATAGAATTGACCCGGTTTGCATCGGATAAAGCATGTCCAATGTCCTTGGGCTCAAAAGTAGCAACAAAAGCAAGATGAGCAAAATGAGAGGAATTCCCGGACCTCGACCGTGTAGTGCGTTCATCGATGTTCCCAATGATCTTCGACAGGGGATGCACTTCTTGAATCCGCCGGGGAGCCTCACGCCTCGAGACTACCTCCCCCTCAACTTCGACCCTTCTCTCGCCCGGTCCTCTTGTTGCACCGTTGTTGTCCATGAAGTAGACGGTCCATGCTCCAAAGTGGTCGTAGGGGAAGTAGTGGGTACATGCTCGGCTTCGGCGCATGGTTCTCCCCATCATCATCTCCAGCTTCATCTTTCTCCTCTTCAAAGAGGTCCTCGGCCATCTCTTCATCACCTCGCACATTCAAAGCCAAGAGAGGTACATGGCATTGTCTCGTCGAAGGTCACCTCGCAAGTCTCCATGATTTTGTTAGTCTCAAGGTTAAGCACCCTATAGGCTCTAGAGTGGTTAGCATATCCAAAGAAAATACCATCACTAGACCTAGCCTCAAACTTGTCGAGTTTTCCCTTCTTCAAAATAAAGCACTTGCAGCCAAAAACTCGAAAGTAACTCACCTTGGGTGCCCGACCATGCATAAGCTCATAACAGGTCTTCTTCTTGAAAGCTCGCAATAAAATCCTGTTGGAAACATGACAAGCTGTATTGACCACCTCAGTCCAATATCTCTAGGAGTCCTGTGCTCATCGAGCATCGTCCTAGCCATCTCACAAAGAGTCCGATTTTTCCTTTCCACGACTCCATTTTGAGGGGGCACATAAGGGGTCGAATACTGATGTTCAAGACCTAGATCATGACAAAAGGCATCAAAACGAGAGTTCTTGAACTTAGAGCCATTATCACTCCGGATAGCTCGAATAGCATTCCCATGCCTCTCGTTTTTCAACCTCACGATCAGATCTCGAACAAAACCAAATGTCTCACTCTTATCCTCCAAGAAGAACACCCAGGCATAGCGAGAGTAATCGTCCACCACAACAAGGACATACCACTTCCCACCCACCGAGCGAACTCGAGCTGGCCCAACAAGGTCCATATGCAACGGCTACTCCGTCGGACGCTCGGTCATGACATCGGTCGGGGGTGGATGGGGAGTGGTCGCCATCTTACCATGCCTACAAGGAGCACAAACCAAATCCTTCTCAAGCTTCAACCTCGGCAATCCTCGGACAAGGTCAAGACCACTCAAGCGGGAAACCAAATCAAAGCTCAAGTGTCCCAACCGCCTATGCCATTTCCACAAATCGAAGAAGGACCGGCCATCAAACAAAGAGCGGGACCCAAAGAACGAGAGAAATCGACCACGAAAATCGACCCTCGGGGATGATCATACGTACAAGATCACCTCGAGAATCAAGCAAACGAGACTCACCAGACTTGAAACGCACCTCAAAACCCTCATCAAGCAACTGAGAAACCGAAAGCAAATTAAAACCCAAAGACTTCACAAGAGCCACTCTCTTCAACGTTACCTTGTCGCTCACATGCACAACACCCTCTGAAAGCACCCTACCTCGTCCATTGTCCCCAAATGTGATGTACATCTTTTCCTTCACTGGGGTGAGGTCCGGAGAACCACTTCTTATCTCCGGTCATGTGTCGAGAACACCCGAGTCGATCAACCAAATGTTCTCCAAGCCTCCCCGCCCGTAGTCGAAACAAGAACGAGAGTGAGCTAGCGACTCGACACCGGGGGTTAGCACGAGAGAAAGTTAAACCGTTGTCGAGCCATCTCGCTCAAAAGAGGGGTTAGCAAACATCATTCCCTTGCCACCAAACTTCCCATGTCCCATGGGAGGAGTACAAGCACCACGAGGGGGAAAACGTGGTCCGTAGTTCCTCTGGAACCCAAAGCTGCGATCATCTCCCCTAAACCCGTACTGAGGACGAGTAGGAGGACGTCCAGCAAAACCACCACGAGCCCGACCAAACCTCTCACCAGCACGCACACCATCATCTCTCCTGACAAACCTCTCACCACCTCCTCTTTGTGGGAACCTGCCAACACTCCTCACACTTCCCACACCCCATGGAAGTGGCACTCTAGGCTCAGGAATACCATGAGGCTGGCGATACCTGTCCTGGTTCGCTTGCTCCCTAGCAAGCCTCTCATCCCTCTTCCTCTTGTAGCAAAACTCTGCAAGATGCCTCTCCTTGCCACAATACTCACACCTGAAGGGGATGGGTTTTGGTTTTGGCTCGGCTTCTCTCTAGGCTTCTCACCCTTCTCACCCACAAACTTCACTCGGTTTCGGAAATCATTTGTCTTAGGTGGGAATTTGGGTGGATCTTGGGTTGTGTCAAGCTTGTTGCAAAGGTGGTTGGGCTTTGGTGTGAAAGAGTTCTTGGGTGCTTTTGGGAGTGGGACTTGGATCTCTCCGATCACCTCAAACCAGGGGTTAGACTCAACACACTTCTCGTACACACTCTCCCCCACTTGTTCTCTCCCACTTTCTCACCCAACTTCTCAAACCCCAAACCACGACCATCGGCTCTCTTGAACTCCTCAATCATGATTTTCAATTGAGGTTCCCGCCCGTACAACCAACCCAACACCTTCCTCAAATAGTCATTCTCCTCATAGATGACATCCAAATGGGAAGTAAGTTCAAGATTGCGCAAAGTAACTTCATCACAGCTAGAACATGCATTTGCAACAGGAGATTTCAAAGATGCTTCCAAAGAACTAATGGTAGAACGAGCATCGACAAGCTTAGCATGCATAGTAGGACATGATTTGCAAGCACCAAGCAAAGTAGGTCTAGCCTTAAGCTCATCATATTCAGTCCTAAGAGCATCTAGTTGAGCCAAAGTAGAAGCATTCTTCTCATTAAGTATTTTGATCTCATTCAACCAAGCATCACATTCAACACATTCAACATCATCAGGAGTAGTAGGAGCAAGTTTCAAAGAGTCATTCTCAAGTTTCAATTCAAGCAATTTTGACTCTAACTCTCCTACTTTCTCGCTAGCATTCTCAAGCTGAGCCCTAAGATCTTTCCTCATCTTTTTGGCATCTCTCAAAGCACACTATCACGGTTATCAAGCAAACCATTCAACCTAGCAATCTCGGCAAGCAAAGAGTCGGGGTCACGGTTTACCTCATCCTCGCAGTCGGAGTCGCCGTCTTCCTTCTCGCTCTTCTTCTCGCTTGAGCTATGGGCCATGCCACAAAAGCCCTCAAGCGCCACACAGCTCAGCCCGCTGAGGTTCCGGCTTGCACTCTTCTTGTCCTTGCGCCTCCCGGCGTCTTCATCTTCGCTGCTTGAGCTTGACTGCTCCTCGCTTGAGCTTGAGTCGACGTCGCTCGCACCGGCCACCATCGCTCTTGCCTTGTTCTTCTTATAGTCGCTCTTGCTCGGTCGCCGCTTGTCCTTGTCCTTGCTCTTGGACTTGTTGAAGTGCTTGCCCTTGGAGGAGTACTTGTCTTCACGCCTCGGGTGCGCCTTGTACTCGTTCACCTTGTACTTGTTCTCCCTCCGCTTCCGGCACTCGGCGATGAAGTGGCCACGCTTGCCACACTTGTAGCACGTCCCCGAGCTCCGCCTTGCATTCCTCCGACTCTCGTGTAGTCGTTCAAACCTTCTTGAGAGCAAGGCCGCCTCCTCCTCGCCCAAGCACATCAAACTCCTCATCCGGAATGGACATGAGAGAAGACAAGGAAAACTCGTCGACAGGAAGGGTTAGATTTGCCCTTTGATCCGCCCACAAGAGCAAGACTATGGTCGGTCGAGCCCTCATGCTTGGATTGCAACTTCCTGTCAACCTCGGCCGACTTGAGCTTAGAAAAGAGGTCATCCAACTCAATAGTCAAGTAATGCCCGTACTCCTTGATGGCCTCAACCTTAGCACCCCAAACATTTGGGTCCAAGACATGCAAGAGCTTCAAAGCCTGATCATGCTCGGTGTACGGAAAATCCTCAACATTAGCTTTCATGTTGTTCACGATGGCGGTGAACCTCTGAAACATCGCATCAATGTCCTCACCGGAAGTGGAGTGAAATTCTCATATTGCATCCGGTAAGAGACAAAGAGGCGAGCCTTCACATGGTTATCACCACCGTGAGCAACCAACAACTTTTCCCAAATTTGCCAAGCAAGATTGCAATGGAGAACACGCTCAAACTCGGATCACACAAGCTCGGACCAAGTGATCAACGGCTTTTGCATTAGCCTCATACTTGGCCTTAGCACCGGCATCGGTCACCATAAGAGTATGGATGTTGACCGGAATAGCATAGGTCTTGTCAAGCACAATGAAATCCAACGACTTCCCACGAAGAAAGATCATCATACGAGCCGCCCACTTGTGGTAACCCTTGCCATCGAAGTGCGGCGGACCGCCCCCGCTCAACGTACGCCATCTTAGGATTCGGGACTTGTCAAAGTCGCAAAGAATCCGACACCAAGCTACGATACCAATTGAAGGATCGATGGTGACTAGAGAGGGGGGGGGAGTGAATAGGAGCCGGTAAAAATTCTTCCAAAAGAATCCGGCCTATACCCTAGACAAACCCCGGTCGGACACAAGCGATGGATCGAATCACGCACCAATCGCCAAGACCACGAGGTTATGGATCAACCTCTAGCCTTAGGAACGATTCCTAGAAGCACACGCGGAAGCACTAGAAAGGGAAGGAAGGAATCGAAACAAACAAAGCAATGCACACGGCTCCGGCGGATCGTCCGGCCTCGGCAAGGCGAACCGTCCGCGATGAACCGTGCGGATCGTCCGACCTCGCTACCGCGGACCGTCCGCGCCGACGCCGCGGGACCGTCCGGCCCTCTCCGCGGACCGTCCGTTAAACACACACAAAACACCAGAAGCGACCCGAGAAAAACGGACCGTCCGCCAAGCCCGGGCGGACCGTCCGCGCCACCCACGGACCGTTCGCTACTCGAGCGCGGACCGTCCGCAAACTGGCTGCAACCAAAACCAAAAGCCAAACCGGATCGAAAACAAAAGCGCTCAAGAACACGATGAACACGCGATGAACCCTAGCCTCGCGGACTGTCCGCCAAACCCCGCGGACGGTCCGCCGTGTGCGGACGGAGCGAAAAACGGCCCGACCCCGAAAGTCAACTCCCCCAAATCATCATCGGATTTCACAAACGGTTGAAGCTATGGAGACAAGGGTTTGGGGACTTGAAAAGCGTCACACAAGGATGATATAGCCCAAAAATCTTGCTTCCTAACTCTTTAAATCACCGGAATCGTGAATCCTTTGAGCACCACCAAAAGCTAGAGCACCGAACGAAAACTCACGAATCGAAGTGGTTTCCCGGCGTTTGAGGGCACAAGATCAAGCACAAAGATGCACAAGACATCTATCCATGTTTCCCTCAAAGAAATCTGGGGAGAAACCCACTCAAATCCGCGGAATCACACCGAGAACAAAGGCACGAAAACAAGCACGAAAAGCCACGAAAAACAACCCCGAATCTTCTATACAAACCAGGAAAGATTCACAAGGTCTAGCATGCCGCCCTAGCATCCATCCCTCTCAACAAATCTCTCATGAAGCTCTCATGCTAGCCTAGAGAAAATGGAAGGAAAAATAGCTACGAAAATGAGAAAGAGGAGGGAGCAAATGAAACCCTAAGTCGCGGAGAGAGGGAGCCATCCACACACACTCATGGCTTATATATCAGGTCCCGCCGGAGTGGTAAATGACTCGACTACCCCTAACTAAACTACTGGCGATACAACCCACGTAGGGGCATTTAGGTAATGTTTGTGGGTCTTGCCATCGGACGGCCACGCCTTTGCCGCACCCCGCGTCCTCCCGACGCAAGCCATGCGATCCCGCCGCCTGTCCTCCGCCTCGAAGCTTCTCGACACGCCCGGATCCCGTCTCCGTCGTGTTGGGCCCTTGGACTTGGTTTTGAGGCCCAAACCAAGAAACCGTCCGCTGATGGTTTTGTGGGCAAACCACCAAACCCCGCGTGCCCGGTCCGGCCTCCCGCCAAACCACTTGACTCGACCGCCACCGTGCACCGGCTCGTCTGTCCATGACTTCGTCTTGCTCGTGTCGCCACCATGTGGCCCGCACCCAGTCCCCGCCGTCCACCGGGTCCCTCGAACCGAGCCTACTTGTCTCTCCATCTCCCGGAGGCCCCTCAAGGCCGAAGACCTTTCGCGCTCGTTCTTCACCCGCAACAACACGAACTAGGCCGCGACCTACACCGCGCGCACTAAGCCAAGAGTCAGTCCAACACCCGTTGTCAATCACTCATCACTGAGGAGCGGTCATCCATCGACCACTGGGACGCTCCTGGTCCTCATGCCCCCAATTGCCGGCTGGAGAAATTGGTATAAAAGGATACTTGCAGATAACAGCGCCAAAACCAACAACTGGGACAGCCTCCGCATCGCTCAATGCTTGGAGTTATCCTTGGCCGAGACCCCAAAGAATGAAAATCTTTTTATAGCGGCTTGCCATTCTTGGTCAAACGGTGTCAATGCCTTTCTCTTTGGTCATGGCCCAGTGTCCCCAACTCTGGCCGATGTGTACATGATCACCGGCCTCGACATTTCAGGATCTGTGTACCCCTGGGAATTCAGAGGCTCCACAAGCCAGACAGGAGTGAAGTCAGGAAGTGGATACAAATCATATATCCAGAATCACATGAAAGATGGCCCTCTGAGTGAAGTCGAATACAGGGCGTTCCTGAACATGTGGTTGTGCAGGTTCATTTTCTGTGGTAAAGCCAATGAGCCAACTTTGAACCATATTGCAATGGCTACAGGTTTGGCTGCTGGTAATCGCGTTCCTCTTGGAAAATACCTCCTGGGGAGTGTGTATCATATGCTCCATCAGACTATCTCTCAAATGCACACCGGCCAGAAGATACTATGTGTCAACGGCCCTTGGTGGTTTGTGCAGATGTTGCTGCAATTGTATATGCACCAGATTGTCAGCATTGACCTCAACAACCCACTTTTCCCTTCATCCAGCTATAACGAAGGAGAAGCTCAATTACCAGAGGATGCCAAACTCATGGGGAGGCCTCTTCAACTGTTTTCATTGATCAAAATGTCAGTCAACTTTTTGAGCTCTTCTTCAGAGGCTTCCCTGATCCCCTTTGGCTCCCTTACCTTGACAATGACAATTTAACTCTCCCTTGTGAATTCTCCTTTGAAATTGGACGCTATGATGCAAGGTCTGTACAAGTCTTTAATATCTTCATCCATCCATGTCCTTTGCCAGCTTAATTTTGTGGAGGGAGGTTAAATCACAGCACTTATGAATATTATCAGCCGAATATGATGGCCTGACAGCTTGGATGTGGCCAAATGCCCCCAAGATTGTTCCTTCATGAGTTCCTCAAACCCAGAGAGAAAATCAAGGATAGCATACAAGCTAGAAGGGTTTTCGAGTATGAATGCAGCCCAACTCTTTATACTTGGCCTTTCACACCCACTACAATAGCTCATCCCACCTTCATCTCCTGGTGGCAAGAATTTCATGACCATATCTTCAGTGAGCCAGTGCACTCATTCTGCTTGGAGTTGATGCCTGATTTCCAGCCAACCTCAGAGGTAACACACTTGTCCTTTTCCCTTTGATCAGACATCCCTTTCACCACTAACCATGATCTTGATCATTCCCTGCAGAATACAGTACCTGCCCCTCGAGCCAGGACAATTGCTTATAATGTGGTATATTCAGTTTCAGCTTTGGGTTTTAAATCCCCAACTTTGGCTCAGCTGATGGCCAGGTATGCTAAAATGGACCCAATTCTCTTCAGCTCCACTGCTGATAAGAGAAAAGGCCTATCCCTGATTGCACCTCCAGCTGCCAAAAGGAAAAGGACCACCAAAAAGATCCCTGTTGAGGTAAAATTTCCCCTTTCTTGAATACAAGATTACTCTTATTCTGACAAATTTCATCTTGTGCAATTTCGGACTAGAACCCAACAGCCATCAGCTTCAGAACCTGCCAATGCTTCATCCATTGGTATGACCTTTATTACTTTCCTTTTTCTATCCAAAGATCACTATCCACACTGGCATTTACCCTTAATCTGGCATTTGCAGAAGAAATATTGGTGAATCATCCTGTGGAAACCTCTCCTCCTCAGCATGCAAGTTCACCAAGGGCTGAACCACCTTCTGCTCAAGTGGAGATCTTATCTTCATCAGGGACCCAGTCACCCCCTTCTCAAATAGAAGTGCCAGCTTCACCAGAGATGAACCCATTAATTCAACCAGAAGCTTCAAGGCCTCTAAGGGTTCAATCTCCTCTTGGCTAGGCAGAAACCCTAGTCCTAACAGAGGTAAATCCACCTTCTCCTCAGCCAGAAGCTTCAAATTTGCCAGAGACTGCACCAGCTCCCTCTCAAGCAGAAGCTTCAGCTTTACCAAGATCTCCTCAGACTCCTTTTCACCAGTGGTCCAAGAAATCCCCCCTGAACCTGAACAAGTCCCTGCCCCAGTTCAGGGAATCAGGCACGAGGCAAGCGTATGCACCCAACTCTGCCCCCTTCTTTTAACAAACCACTCCTAACCCGGCAATATTTCTTTTTCAGGATCAAACTCCATCATCATCAAGCTCATTAGTGGTAAACGATCCAGCTGCCGAAACAGGAGATGGAGGGACTCAAAATCAGGCTTTACCAGAGGAAATTTAGGCAAGACTCAAAGAAATCTTTGCCTGGCTTCAAAAGGATGCTCGAGATCAAATTAGTGATGTTGACCATTTCGAATAAATGCTCGAGGCCATCAGTCAAAAGCTTCCCGAAGACATCAAATCTTCCTTGGAGCCCATCTCAGGCCTGGATATCCATTATGTGGCAATAAGGCGAGCCTTGAAGAGTCAATCTACCCGACCAGCCGTTGAGCAAAAGAAAGCCAAAGCTGAACAAGCTACGAAGGGAGCACAAACCCAAACCGAGAGCCACAAGGAAATGTTGACCAATCTGCAATCTGCTCGCGAATTGAAAATAGCCAGAAAGATTGCACTAGAGACAGAGCTGAAGAATTTGTCAGCTGAAATAGAAGCTGACGACAAGAAAATAGCCGAGCTTCCTGGACTGATAGAGAAAACCCAAGAGGAAGCATCATCGGCAATAACTGAAGTAAATCAGTGCGAGGCAGAGCTCACCGTCCTGTCCAACACTCAGAAAGATTATCAGGAACGAATAAAGAACATTAATCAGACAATATCAAATTCCTCGAATGTAATTGCAAAGTACTTGAACATTTAGTTGTACTGAGCAATGTGTAACCAAATTAACCGTCCTTGTAATATTTGCCTTCTATAAATCTTGTTTTCCCTCTGCCTGCATGATCTTGATTGCAACCCTGAACGATCCATTCGGTAACTAGCAGTCAAACAGTGCTACACCCGAACAACACTCCGACCGCAACTCAGCCGAGCCAGTTAACCGAATACGACTCGGCTTTGAATTCCAAACGATCCGACGGCGAATCGGTTAAGGAAACCTCTCCACCTTCCAAGTTTCTCAGGATATGCACCACGATCTAAGGCCACGATCCTTTTCACCAATCCTATAAATAAAACCGTAGGTGCCCCCAGCTATTTACCAAGCCTTTAGCCTTCAGAACCTTTGCCAACCTCCCGCTCTCTTTTCCAATCACCAGCGCAGCCCAAAGAACCATGGCGGGTAGCAACAACAGGCGCCGCGCCGCCGACGAGGCGGAAGGAAGCCGCGTCGGCGCACGTCGAAGGCAATGATCGCCAACTTTCTCCATGATTTGCCTTAGATTTGCCTCTGTTTCTGACGATCCTCTCTGTTTTAGGCTCATGCAATGGAACCCGTCCTCTGCGCTGGCCATGAACCAGCCTCTGCCGGACGACTCCTCGGAGTCAAACCACTACTCCCCCGTGCCCTACGGGGAACTTGAAGCCCTCCGCTTCAAGGCGGAGCTTGAGGTGGCCCAGCGAGAGCTGGAAGACGTCTCCAAGAAGGCTGGCATCGCCGAACTGGAGTGGGAGGACCAGCGCAAACAGTTGCTGGCAACCATCGACGGTACACTCCTTAGATTGCTCCCCAATCCAATCCGGCTTTTGATACTAATCATCATCGCCTTGCACTTTGCAGCCCGCGACGCCGGACTCGACCAGCTGAAAATGTTGGTGGAGCAATTGGCTGACAAGGTGAACGCCCTTGCCGCAGTGGAAAACCGTGTGGATGAGATAGCCACTCACGGCATTCGCCTGGGCACCACCCTGGGCTTGGCTGCCATGGCGACGCATACCGGCGTCGACTACTCCATCCAGCCGCGCGGCTTCCAGGGCGGCGCACCAGAAGACATCGACGAGATTGAGGTCATATTGGAGCGCCTCGATGGCCACGACGACGCCATTGCCGAACTCACTCATCCCCAGTCTGTGCTAAACAGGCTTTTCGATTAGATTGTACTAGGGATGTTTGATCTTCAGCAATAAATAAAGAATTTCAATTTTCATGCTTGTATTGTGATGATTCCTCTGTGTTCGCAACTGCGAGCCTTATTCTTCTTAGACGCATTCGGGAAATTTGCTTGAGCCGAACACGCGAAAACAAATGCCCCTTGGCGCAAAACCCGCAGAAAATTCTCAATTCGGGAATCCATAAGCACTGTTCAATGAAAACCCCTCGCATTCGGGAGAGAAACCCTGTCGCTTGGTATTCCAATAATGCACGCCAACCAGCCATGACTCCCAATGCGCTCTCTCAGTCAATAAAATAGCTCCCTGGGATGCCTTGCAAATCCACTCGCACACTCATCCATCACTTCACATCTTCTCCCTTGCTCCAGAAGACAAAACCCCAAAGCCATGGACAAAGGCAAGCAACCCATCAAGGAGGACAGCATCCCAACAAAGAAGCGTACCATTCGAGAGTGAGTTTTCTTTTAATCTGCTTCTAGCTTTCGCGTGTGATCTCGCGTTTTACCCCTTCTTTGTTTTCTCCAGCCTTGATCTGCTTCCTGAAGAAATCTTTGGGACCGAAGAAACGCCTGAGTACATCTCCTCTTACTCTTCCCTCGAAGCAGAGGACGCCACGCCAGAACAGAGGATCATCCACCAGTTGCGCCGCCGTGTTCGGCATCTGGAGTACGACCTTCGAGACATCACCACTCGCTGCCAGGCCGAACGTGAACGTCGTATGTCCTTGGAGGCATTGGTAGGAGGTAAAAACTTCCATCTCTACTTTGACTCTATGCTTGCGCTCAGATCTCTGTCTCTAACAATTGTTCTTCTGTCTCAGATGTTTCCGACAGGTATAGTAACCTGAAAGCTGCTTGGTACAGTTTGATGGAGGCTGCAAACCATGGTCATCCCCAAAGCTTCCAAGTTGCCGTCAAGGTGGTCCTGGAACAATTTAAGAGGGAGGAGCTGAAGAAGCAAAGAAAAAGGATTGAAGCATACTTTCGCTTCTTACGCCAGGCCTTCTGCTTCCCACCCCCTTGTAATCCTGAGCAACTGGGTTGTTAAATGAAAACCTGCAAGAAGCATCTGTAATGTAGTTTTGTGCCAAGGGCAATACACCTGAGTATTGGCCATTTCCCCTGTTTAGGATTTTTTGTTCTAAAAGCGGCTTCTTTCTTGAACGCCGGCTATCTCTGTGTCAAATGCTTGTAATCCCGATGCTTGTGATCAACGATCAATTTCAATACTAGGATAATATTTCTTCAAATATCTTCCATTTATTGTAGCAGAAAATTCTTCTCCTAGTAAATTTTTCAACATGTAAGCATTACCAGGCACGCATCTGACCACCCGAAAAGGTCCTTCCCAGTTTGGGGACCATTTGCCGAATGCACTGTATTTGGTTCCAACCGGCAGTAATGCTTTCCAAACCAGATCCCCTTCTGCCAATTGCCTGACCTTTACTTTCTTGTTGTAATATTTAGCAACCCGCGGCTTGTTCATTTCGATGTTTTCCAGGGCTCTAAGACGGATCATATGCAGGTCTTCCAATTCATCCATCATTAAGCCACTATAATCTTTGGAGCTTAAGTCCTTTTGTCAAACCACACTCCTAGAATATGATTGCATTTCCCAAGGAAAAACAGCATGGTGCCCATAAACCAATTCATAAGGAGAAGTCTTTGTAGTCCCATGAGGAGCCATTCGGTAAGCCCACAGGGCTTCATTGAGTACCGAATGCCACCTCTTTGCCTTCTGATCGATCTTCTTTTGTATAAGTTTGATCATGATCTTATTAGAAGCCTCTGCCTGACCATTAGCCTTAGCATAATAGTGAGAAGAATTAAACAATTTGATCCCCATGCTTTCGGCAAACTCCCTGAACTCCAAGGACACAAACTGGGCTCCTTGATCAGTTGTGATTGTTTGAGGAATTCCAAACCTGTAGATGATGTGTTCCTTGACAAACTCAACCATGTTCTCTGATGTTACTTTCTTTTGTGGAATCACCTCAACCCATTTGGTGAAGTAATCTGTTGCTAAAAGCACAAATTTATGCCCCTTGATAGATGGTGGGTTAATCTGGCCAATAAAGTCTATACCCCAACCTCTGAATGGCCATGGCTTGATAATGGGATTCAGTGCTGACACTAGGATCCTCTGAATATTTCCAAATGTCTGACAGTCTTGACATCCATTGTAATATTCAAAGCAATCCTCCAACATTGTCGGCCAAAAACATCCAGCTTGTCTAATAACCCATTTCATACGATAGGCCGATTGATGTGCTCCACATATCCCATCATGCACTTCACTCATCATCTTCTTTGCTTCTTCTGGACCCAGGCATCGAGCAACACCCCATCCAATGATTTGTAGAATAGACTTCCATCCAGAAGAACAAACTTTATGGCTTTGTACCTGAGCTTCCTAGAAACTTTTCGGGACGGATCTTCCAAGTAATCAATGATTTCCTTTCTCCAATCATCCGCTGCGAGATCCCCTCCGAAAGCACACACCTCCATGGAAAACGCTTCTTGATTTTCTCTATAGCCTGACGTACTTTGTGCCAACCTGTTTGCCTCTTCATTGTGTTCTCTAGGAATATGCTGTAGAATTACTAACTGAAAACTCTTTAAGATTTCCCTATATTCCTCGTAGTAATTCCTCAAGGCATCACTTTTACATTCATATTGGCCGTTCAATTGCTTTATAACCAACTCTGAATCTCCATAAACCTCACCTGAAACAACTCCGGCCTCTTTCAGATATTGAAGCCCTCTAAGCAATACCTCGTACTCAGCTTGATTGTTTGTAACAGTGGCTGAATAGGGATAGCAAACTCAAACATCTCGCCCCTGGGTGAAATTAAGAGAATCCCTACTCCCCCACCTTTAACACATGATGATCCATCAAAGAACAAAGCCCAAGGCGTAATTTCAAGCAAATCAATCGATGGATCACGATGCTCAGTTATAAAATCGGCAATAATCTGACCTTTTATAGCTTTTGCCGATTCGAACTTTAACTCAAATTCAGATAAAGCTAAGATCCACTTGCCAATCCTCCCATTCAAAATTGGCATAGATAAAATATGTTTTATTACATCAAACTTGGAGTATACAACGCATTCGGCATTCAACAAGTAGTGCCGAAACTTTGTACACGAGTAGTACACACATAAGCACAGCTTCTCTGCAGCCGAATACCTGGTTTCAGGATCAAGTAGTTTTCGGCTAAGGTACGCTACTACCCGCTCCTTTCCTCCAAATTCCTGTATAAGGGCCGATCCAATGGTTTGGGTATCGGCCGCCACGTACAACTTGAAAGGCTTGTTCCACCGCGGAGGCACCAGCACCGGTGGTTCCTTCATATATTGCTTGATTTCATCAAAAGCCTTTTGTTGTTCGTCACCCCACATGAACTTCTGGTCCTTCTTGAGCTTCAGTAACGGAGAAAAGGGCAAAACCTTTTGTGACAGATTTGAAATGAACCTCCTCACAAAATTGATCTTGCCAAGAAATGACTGCAGCTCCTTGAGATTGGTTGGAGGGACAACTTCATCAGTAACTCTCATGCTTTTCTTGCCAACCTCAATCCCCCCTTCATGTACCAGAAATCCCAAGAATTCTCCAGCTGATACTCCAAAAGCACACTTATTTGGATTCATCTTCAACCCATGCTTTCGGGTGCATTCCAGGGTTCTCTTTACATCCTCCAAGTGTGAGTCATGATTCAAAGATTTGATCACGACATCATCAATGTAAATTTCAACAATTTTGCCGATCAACTCATGAAAGATATAATTCATGGCTCGTTGATAAGTTGCACCAGCATTTTTCAACCCAAATGTCATGACTATCCACTCGAACAGGCCTATGTGACCAGGACATGTGAAGGTTGTCTTTGATATATCCTCTGTTGCCATGAAAATTTGGTTGTACCCTGCATTACCATCCATGAAGCTGATAACCTTGTGTCTAGCAGCAGCATCAACCAATAAATCAGCAACAGGCATTGGGTATCCATCCAAAGGAGTAGCTCTGTTTAAATCTCTGAAATCTATACAAACCCTCATCTTTCCATTTGTCTTGTAGACAGGGACGATGTTAGAGATTCACTCCGCATACCTACATGGCCGAACAAAGTTTGCATCAAGTAATCTCTCAACTTCCTTTTTCACATCGGCCAATACTTTGTCTTTGTAGATTTTCAGGGGAGGTTGCTTATAAGGCCTAAAACCAGGCTTGATCGGCAACCGATGCTCAACAATATAACGATCTAAACCAGGCATCTCTAAATAATCCCAAGCGAAGCAATCTTTATATTCGTTTAACAGCTTGATCAACTCTTCTCTAAAACCTGACTCCAAGTTAGCACTGATAAATGTCGGCCTTGGCTTGTCACCGTTTCCAATATCAACTTCCTCCAGTTTGTCAACCGACATGAATCCTCGCCCCAACTTGCCATCAGTTCCATCAACAGGATTGTCCATTAAAAATTACTATTAGAGCCGACTGCTTGAATCTGCTGTTGATCACTGCTGACAGGTTCAACAGGACCTTCACCCCAGTCTTTTCCTGAGAAACAATCGATGCCTTGATATTCCCAGAATGCTGGTTCAACGTTTGCAACGCTCACTTAATCATCTGCTTGGACCACTTCAATATCGTCATCTACCCATTGAACGAGCTGTTGATGCATGGTAGATGGGATGCAGCAGTTGGTATGGATCCAGTCCCGCCCAAGCAGCAAGCTATAGGCTCCTTTGCCTTCGATGACAAAGAAGGTTGTGAGTAATGTCTTGGACCCAATCATCAAGTCCACGTGCACGCAGCCCTTGGTATCTGAAGGATTTCCAGCAAAATCGTTCAGAATTATGCTTGTTGGCGTCAAATCCCCGGGGCCCATGCCAAGATTCCTGAAGGTAGTGTACGGCATCACGCTGACCAAAGCCCCGCCATCAACAAACATCTTGGTCAATGGCTTGCCATTGATGTATTCCTTCAAGTATAACGGCCTCAGGTGTCGATTCTTGGTTGGTTTGTCGAAGGTGGCCTGCTTGGCTAATACTAGTTGCGCCATCAATCCCCCAAGCTGTTCATCATCATTGATATCCAGGGACGTTTCCTCCTGCACAACTTGGTTAGCGGGAGCCATGAATTCATTCGGCAAAAAGTATACCATGCACGCTGGAGCCGAACGACCCGATCCTTCAGGCTTGTCTTTTGGGCGCCATTCTTGTTTTCTCTAGATCCCCGCCTGCTGCAATTCCTGGTTCCTCAAGCGTTGAACCCTTCTCTTTTGGCTTTTTCTCAAGCCAGGCGGGCACCACTGTCCTTCTTGCCAGATGTACTCGTGTTCTCCTTCTTCTTGATCAGCCCATCTCTGGTCAGCTTGCCTCTTCTTGGGGTGATCAATGACCTCAATTATTTTTTGACGCCGATTATCATTAGGGTGCATCCTTCCAATTCTCTCATGGACGGATCGGCGATTGACAGTCTCCTGCCTATATTCAAAGTACTTGTCACTGCACTCAGGGCAGTTCCTCAATGTGGGGAGTTTCAAACCGTCATTCCAGCAGTGTCTGAAGAATGCGCACCCCCAATGTGCACGCTCTTGTTCCCGCGTGTACTGCTCCAGCTCTTTCCTGCGTGTTTCTTCCTCAAACGTGCGTCTCTCTTTCTCGTGTCTTTGCCTCTTGTGGCGTTCTTTCTCTTGCTGACGCTGCCATTTGTTGAGGAGGATGCGCGTGGTGACTCTGGGTTTGGTCCTGGATGATTCCCCAACTTCAACATGGCTTTTGAGGACACGAGGGGCTTCTCCGTTGACCTGTTCCAACGTCACTTGCCGTGCTGGATCCACTGCTCCACCTTGTTTTGCTCTAGCTGACGTCAGGACCTTGACCTTCCTCTTCTCCTCAGCAGTCACCATGTTAACAGAAAAGCCAATCATATTTTGAGGGAAAGGATGGCCATCCAGCTTCATCTTATTGTCAAACTTCAGGTGCCCCTCCTGGATAGCCTTTTGGATCCTCATCCTGAAGACCCTGCAATCATTGATGGAGTGAGAATTTCTATCATGGAAGCCACAGTAACGTTTCTCTTTAACCCCATCAGGCCGAAGCATAGAATGCCCTTCAGGCAACTTGATTCGGCCTTCTTTTACCAAGAACTCAAAAAGTTTATCAGCTTTGGTGATGTTGATGTCATATGTGCCCTTGGTTTGCTTGATCCACCGCTGGTTCATAGTCAAAGGTTCCTTGCCCCACATGATCTCAGCGGCGGCCACTTCGTCGTCATCATCAGAATCTCCCATCTGGTCGGCCCTCTCGAGGAACTGATTGTAGATGTCAGCTATGTCGTTGTGTTTGGCAAATTTGGTGTCCTTCTTGAACCCATAGGCCTGGTTGCTCATCAATGACAGCTTTTGAGACAATTGACCTAGGTTGTCAAATTCCATACCAAACAACTTCTCCCGTACGGCCGGGAACATTCCTGCAACGGCCATATCAGCCAACTGATCATCTGGTAGAGTCAAAGAGAAGCACATGCCCTTGACTTCCCTGAATCTTCTGAGGAACTCCAGAGGCGTCTCATTGTGCCTCTGTTTTAAAGTAGTCAGGTCGATCAGCTTCTTCTCTGTGCTACCACTGAAGTAATGGGTGTGGAACTTTTGCTCTAGCTCCCTCCATGTGCCAACTGACTGGGGAGGCAAAGAAGTAAACCACTGGAACGCCGGGCCCGTCAATGATAGAGGGAAATATCTAACTTTGAACGCCTCATCAGCTGAGGCCTCTCCAAGCTGCATCAAATATCGAGCAATGTGCGCCACCGTGCTTGTATCATCCTGCCCAGAAAACTTCGTAAACTCCGTGGGAGGCTTCACCCTTGGTGGCAGGTGTTGACGGTGAAAATCCGTCAACCTAGCCATGAGTTTACCTTCGGTGTTGGCACGAGTTTTATACCCTATCCATTGGTACTAACCCCCGTGGTATAACAAGTTCACGTGTGCATGTCGGTTTTGGAGATTAATGTTTATGCAGGGTTTTAGCGTTGAATGCAACACTTTCGGTATAAGTTCATCAAGCACCTCATGACAAGACCATTGAAGCCCCGTACAAGTCATGTAATGAAGCAAACTTAACTCCAAGAAGCCAGGGACTTGATCCGAGAAGACGACAGACTCCGAGGACCTGACCAGAAAAGTGCTGGATCTTGCAACACAAGGAGTTGTGTCCAATTCAGAGAGAAATTGACGACATGGACCTACATGCAGAAGGGGGAAACATCCAGGAAGCAAGGGAACCGACGTAGAGCAAAGGAGGCCTGTCCAGGGCCCAGTGAGGCTCCCCTTTGCCCTAGCCGCCAATCAGGCTATTTATAGCCCCCTGACTGAGAGCCACGAGGAGAAGAATTCGTCATCGGCCGCCGAGGAGCAGAGAAGAGAGGGACACCATCTCGGAGAGGAGAGGGTCGAGCTAGTTGACTAGGGTTTCCCTAGCCGACGTGGGAACCTTGCACGGAAGACCACGTCGGAGTTCCCGGAGCTAGAAGCAAGATCAAGGAAGGATCCCGGTGGTGATCTTGTGTATGTATCATTGTTATAGTTGAATTATCAAGTTGAATCTTTTCCTAGCGATCAAGTGTTTCCTCGAAGATTTCGTTTTTCGATCGGCTTTGCTTATTCCAATTCTATTCTCGAGATAGATTACTTAGGGTGTTCTTGTAGCCACGGTGGCTAGAGGTCCACGCCGGATCTTCCGAAAGAATCTCGACTTGTCTTTTGACTCGCCCTAAGCTCCCCGCATGAGTAGGGATACGTTGTGACAGAACGGGGGTTCCGAAAGGCGGATGTTTTCGGATTTGGACGGGAAACCATGATTTAAAGAAGCTTCTTATAAGATTCGATTTGCTACTTATTCTCTTGCTTGGAACTTCAACAAAAGGCTTACCCCAATCCCACTAGATCGGTTTATCTACCCAATCTTACTTTGTTTTCTCCGGTCTTTAGTAGATTAGATTAGTTTCATGTCTTTTATCTAGATGCATTAGGGTTTCTTTTACCGAAGATTGGAGTTACTTGGCTTTATTAGATTAAGTTTTGCGTCACACATTTATTCCACGGATTCGATACCTTGGGTTCACCACTCGAGGGAAAAAGGGTCCCTTGACTACGACGGGAGACTTGTCCGCTTGCAAGTCATAAACGAAATTTGATACAACTATTAACCGTCAACAAGCCCCTTTTTCTGGCGCCGTTGCCGGGGAACAAGTGATCAAGATTTGATTTTTTTATTGCCTTTTTGTAATTTTCAGTTTTCTTTTTTTGTTTTTCTTTTTGCATCTACTAAACTTTGATCATCCTCAAAATACATCTAATCTAGTTTGTCTAACCCTAGTTTTTATAGATTTGTTTTTACTTTCTAGTTTTTGCATACTTTGTTTATTGCTAACCCTAACAGGAGATGGATGGCTACCTCTCCAACAAACCCAATAATTTTGTGGATGATCCGGAAAAAAACTTTACGAGGCTAAGGAGACGCGAAGCACATCAAGCTAAAAAGCTGGATTTTGTAGATTCGGAGTCGGAAGACAAAGGATCACAGGAATCTCCGAAGAATTCACCAGCTCAAAGTCCTCGGGAGAATCGACTTCCACCGATGGGTGACCAACCACCGCAAGAACGCAAGATTGGGGAGCTATGCACCCCAGACATCATCGACCTACCAATCTTGAACCTTGAGGAGATCGGAAGACCGTTCGAGATCAAGACCTCAACAATCCGCATGGTGCAACATTCACCCTTCACCGGTAAAGAGGATCCGAACCTTCACCTCCAAGCATTCATTCAACTATGTCAGACTTTCAACATGGATGGGGTGACTCAAGATCAAATGAGGGCAAGGCTTTTTCCGTTCTCACTACTCGGGAAGGCTTTGCAATGGTTCCACTCTCAACCGGCGGAGGCGGTGCAAAATTGGAACACGTTGATGAAGGCTTTCATGAAGGAATACTACTCGCCGGGTAAAACTCAAAGCTTGCGTAATAAGATTGCCACCTTTGTTCAATATCCTACGGAAACTATCTCGGTGGCATTCGAGCGCTTCAACGAGTACACCCGGGCGGTTCCACATCACAAGTTCCCGAAGGAAGACCTCATGCAATAGTTCTTTCAAGGACTCACCATGGCGTCAAGGACGATCATCTATGCATCGGCGGGAGAGACCATTATCGAGCTTACACCAACGGAAGCTTTCACGCTATTCAAGAAGGTCGCGGATAATGACACACGGGCGTCATTTGGGCGCCTACATCCGGTTCAACCCACGGGGAACGTCAAGGGAGTCTTGCAAGTGGAGAAGGAGAACATACTTGAAGGCAAGATCGACTCGCTCATGAGGAGGTTGGAGAAGATGGAGATGGAAAAGAAAGAGGCTCAAGACTTGAAGGCCGCCGAAGCAAGGTCCACATCTGAAGAATGTGGAGAGTATGGCCATGTCCGCAAAGATTGTCCAGAGGAAGCCAAAGTGCTCGACTACATGAGGAAGGGAGAATTGCCGAACTTTCGCTACGGGCAAGGGAGGCCTCAATTTAATGCAAGCTCATCTATTCCTAACGCGGTTTCGCTTCGTATACAATTGAAGGAGTTCATGGATGAGAAAGCTAAGATCAACAAGGACACCGTCACCAAATTCAAGACCATAGACAAGGTGTTGGAGAACATCGATAGCAAGGTGACGGAGGTCGGAAGTTCCAATCATCAAGTGCTCAACATGATGAAGATGCTCGAGACGCAAGTTGGAAAACTTGCGGGGCGCCTCACTAATGATGAAGGGAAGCTTCCGGGACAACCCAAAAGTCCCGAATCGGCGAAGGCCATTCAAACACGTTCGGCGAAGGAGACCGAAGATCCGGAACGTTCCGCGGGAGCAAGGAAGCTTAAACCATCCACCGAGGTGGAAGGAGTTGCTAAAGAGAAGGTTACGGGGATCGTCACCGAGGAACCCGAATTTGAGATGCCGGAGGAAGACACGAGGATACCGCAACTCAAACCATGCTACTTCTGAGGTAAACTTGACAACCACTTTGAGAAGTTTGTGGAAGTTGTGCGTACACTTAGCATCAACATGCCATTACTAGATGCCCTACAAGTACCTACATATTCTTGTTACTTTAAAGACATACTTGCAAATAAATATGAGATAGCAACACTCGGGGTAGATCATGTCAAGATGTCCGAGGAGTGTAGTGCCGCTATTGCTAATGGACTAGAGAAGCAAAAGGACCCCGGGTGCCCTACAATTCCATGTTCAGTTGGTTCTTTCAACTTCGAGAAAGCGTTATGCGACCTTGGAGCAAGTGTGAGCGTCATGCCGAGGGATGTGTTCGAGAATCTACGCCTACCAATGGAGCCTACGGGTATATGTTTGGAGTTGGGAGACAACTCCATTCGCTATCCCTTGGGCATTGTTGAAGATGTATGCATGAAGATCGGACACCACTTCATCCCCGTCGACTTCGTTGTGCTCGAGATGGGAGAGAGGGAGAAGCCGCCGCTCATCCTTGGGAGGCCTTTCCTCAAGACCGTGGGAGCTACTATTGATGTTGGCAAGGGGGAGATCATGTTCGATATCAACGGAGAAAGGAGTTCCTTCAAGTTCCGTCCAAGAATCGAGGCATGCAACATGATTGGAGTGAAGGGAGAACCAAAGCAAAAGGAGGGGCTGAAAAAGAAGGAGCCGAAAAAATGAACGTAAAGAAAATCAAAGAAGGTGTTGCATCCGTCAAGACAAAGGAAGAGAAGCGCCTGTGAAGACCAAAAAAAATGACTAAGCCGGAAGACAAGCCCGCGCCCAAGATGGTGCGGAAGTGGGTACCCAAGATTGCAACGCCCGCAAAGAGCATTGATCCGGAGTAATCAAGTGAAGAAGTCTAGCTATAGACTATAAACGAAGCGCTAGGCGGGAGGCAACCCGTTTCGTCGAGTCAAGAATAAGCTACCGGGAGGACAACCCGATTCCAGGTTTTTCGAGTATTTTTAATAATTTAGTTTTGAGTTTTCTTACGCAAAGACATTAGACTTAGAAGTGGTTGAACAATATTAGAGACATAATTCTTGATTGAATGTTTTGCTTTATCATAAACCCTTTGCATGAACCCTCCTACGTGCTTGTTTGTTCTTTTGTTTTCGAGAAACCTCAACCAAATAATTTCAGAACCTAACTCAACCTTTCACCCTCATTATGGTGCTGAGGTTGACTTATTTTTCATGCTAAAACCACACGAGTTGAGCCACGGCTTATATCTATGTGTTAATAAAATTTCAGCACGTGGTAGGACTCGCGTGAACCTAGAAATCAAAACTTTTGGTTGGTTTAAAAATCTATATCCTTGGTTTCTCTAGGATTAGAATTTTTCTAAGCCTCATCTAATTTTGTCTTGTTCAAAATCTCTCTTATTTAGCCAAAATTAGAACCTAAACCTATGCCCCCATGATCGAGCCGGGAAAAGTTTGCTCTCAACCGATGAAGGCAAACTATACCAGTGAGACCGAAATCAGCGTAGTCGGAAAATATTTTCGCCTTACATTTGTTTTTAATGGTTTAAAAACTTCTCTAAAATTATGTTTGAGCTCTTGCATGGCTCTGAAAAATATTTTAAATTTCGAAATAGAGGAGTGCTTAACCTTAAACATACCAAAATGGAGGCAAGCTAGTTTGAATTAATCATGCATGCACCTTTGGATTCCCTTTCATCAACTTTCACCAAATCCACATGCAAAGGACAAGCATGGTGGGCAGCAAGCATCAACTTTGCAGGAATTTCATGGTGGCATGTGAAGCAAGTGGAGCTAGGGAGCATGGACATGACCCAAAGCATGAAGCATCAAGTGGAAGGACCAATAATGAAAGAAAATGAGTGGACGAGAGCGTTTGGGCAGTGCAACTCGTGGAGCACGCGGGCAGGAAAGTTGCAGAGGCGAAATGATCGTGCTGGAAGAAAGATGAGGTGGGGAGGAGCACCGAGGCCCCAGGCCGGTCGGCCCAGGCCGGCCGGCCTACCCTATTCAAGGAGCCCCCCGGCTCCCGTTTTCTGCAGGCAAGCTTCCCTCTCCTTCCTTTGTTTGTGTGTTCAAGTTTGTGTGCCCAAAACCTCTGTAGACATAGCCAACCTTCCCAAGCTTGATAGCTCAAAAAAATCCACATCCTTAATCCACTCAAAGTCCACATCCGAAGTAAGAGTTTTAGTGCCAAGTTACCGGTTGCAACCCGGAGTTTTAGTAGAAGAGAAGAGTGTAGCAACCATGTGGAAGAAAACCACAAGTCTCTTCTCCAAGAAGAAGGGTTCGTCATCATCCAAGCCGTCATCAACGACGTCTTCGAGAAAGCACTCGGTTTTCGAGTCTCCCTGGAGCTTGGAGACGGATACGGCACCACCGAGGAGGAACGATGCTCTCCGCCTTGGTGGTATGAGGGCTGCAAGGAGCACGTCTGTGAGGTTTACCGAACCTCAAGGGCCCACGGAGGAGCAGCCCGCGCCACCACGACGATCGACCCGTTCGACCGTGCCACCTCCTTACACTCCGATATATTCTTCGTACGGCTTCATCATCTTGTCGTCGTCGGAGGAGGAGAGGCTCTCTCGTCTTGAGAAGAGGCTTGTGCCCAACGTCGAGTTCGACGACCAAGCACTCTACACCTTGGGTTTTGGCACCGACATATACTACATGTTGGGGCACCTTGGATGGGTGCAATTCTCCAATGGAGTATCGGCGGACACCCACAAGGGGTTCGCCTTGGAAATTTTGATGACCATTGCACCTATCCTTGATGATGGGGTGCAAAGCTTGTCATTCCGTTTGGAGGGAGTCCAACAAGTGGTTCCCTACGAGCATGTTAGGGAGCTACTTGGATTCCACAAGGGAGCTCCGGAGAAAGTTGACGTGCCACCCGGCATGCTAGCGGGATTTTGGAATATGATCTCCGGAGAAGCCCATCAACAACGCAATTGCATCCGCAACCCCATTATCCGGATATTTCACTCTTGGATGTGCAAGAGGGTATTGGGGAGGATGAAGGAGACGAAGGTGACCGACACAGAGTTGAATTGGCTCTACTCGGCTTTAATTGCCAGGCAGCCAATAGACCCCTCTTACCTTATGATCAACCGTTGGTGTTGTGAAGCAACATCAGGGGCGGGACATATTGGTTCGTGGTGCTACCTCTCCATGTTGGCCTTCTCCTTACGGCCGGGGATCGCAAGAAACCCCGACCATCTTTTGCGTGGTACCTCTCTCGGCATTGAGTATTTGCGGCAAGGAAAATACATTAGTGGAGATGAGAGAGGAGGTTATCATTTGTCCATAGTGAACCTACCCCTTCCCGATGAGAGGCTTAGGCTTTTCACCGAAGGGAGGGAAGATTGGTTGGAAGAGGGACTCCTTGTCCCTGCAAGGAAGAACAAAAGAGGAAGAATCGTAGAGGGCGGAACATCCTCCGCACAAGCGAGTGGAGCACAACCCAATGTGCAACCATTCGGCGGGATCCCTCCTCCGCCAAGTTATTACAGAGGGCCACAAGAGCAAGCATGGGGGTGGTGCACCGGTACCCCACCAAATTATGTGGTGCCCAACGCTAACTTCGCGGAGCCCTACGCACAACATGCCCAACCACAACAAAACATGGCCATAATTGGAGGGTATGTTGCAAGAAACACCCAAAACGTCGTAGCCATCCAAGCCAACGCAGCTCAACTTGGTGAAGGCAATGCAAATATTGCATACGAGCTTGGACGCCTTCACCTAGTGGAGCCAAATCAATTCGTCGGAGGGAATGTCCAATCATATTATGAGCAAGGGTATTACTATCAAGATCATCAACACCAACCACCGGCGGAGGACTAGAAGATTTAGGAACTTTAGTTTTCTTTTCTTTTCTTTTTCTCTGTAATTTTCAGCTTTTGTTTATGTGTGTTTGCGTAATATTTTCTGTTTTTTAAATTTCAGCAAGCGTGTTTGTTTATTTTCAGTTTGTATTTCAACTTAATATCATCATTAATAAAGACACCACCTTGATTATATCATTGGAAAAGTTACAAAAATTTGTGCTATAATGATATATGATTATAATTACAGCTTTGTTTATCTTTGTAATTAATTTATGCATGTTAAAGCTAGTGCTCTCTTAAAATAACGAATCTGTATTTATTTAAATACTAGCTTAATCTTTAGCGGAGGTTATGATTA
This sequence comes from Cenchrus americanus, assembly GCA_947561735.1. Lineage (NCBI taxonomy): Eukaryota > Viridiplantae > Streptophyta > Magnoliopsida > Poales > Poaceae > Cenchrus > Cenchrus americanus. The sequence continues at coordinate 205,395,522 of OX387240.1, forward strand.
AAATAAAGACCCATGATGTTTTATGTTCTCTCAAGTTATGAATAGATTAAAGATGTCTTTTAGGCTCAAAAATATAGCTAACCTTGTCATAAATATCACTTGTGTGTTGCTCAACCTATCCAAAGCCTTATATATATTTGAGTGCATAAACCTTAGTGTACAAGATTTATTTTTGAGTGAGTTATTGCAGGCCATGATTTCTCTGGCCTGAGACTAAGAAGCTAGTCATTCCGTTTTTGCGTATCTATCTTTTTGCTAGGCTTTTATCTGTGCATTGTGTATCCCCGCATCGGAGATCTCACAAACCTCGCCGGATATCCACCCTTAAAACCAAATATCATCTTTTGCGATTACCTCCTTGACCACAACCTATCGTTGAGAATGGATCATCAATTCAAGGAAGATCACAAGACGGTGCCAACATTGAAGATTTCAAGTATCTCTCCAAAGGAAAAATATTTCGGGTACCTACCTTATTTTCGCCTCTTTGCTCGAGGACAAGCAACGTCTAAGCATGGGGGAGGAGGTAGGTACGGTGCAGTTTTAGAGTTCATAAGGGAGCAAATTAAAAAAATGTATGAAAGAAAATTCAAAGGCGATGTACGTGACTTCCAAGGTGAAAGTCTCACGAGAAAAAAATGAATGAATGAAAGAAAGAAAGAAAAGAATGAGAAATATGAGAAAGAAAGAAAAAAAATAATAATATGAGTATGCGTAAAGTGAACTCCCCGGTTCTCTAATAGTGCATTCAAGGCTTCAAGTTTAAAAGATCCACTCTCATTTTCCAACCATATGCAATCCGATAACGAGGACTTCCTTTGTGCCTCGGGATCACTCTTTGCCATTTGCACATGTCCACTCATCTAAAGTGTGTGTGTTTTTCTCTTTCCCCTCCTTGATTTAACGTTATTTTACAATGACCTTTTTGACGAGTCTCGGTAAGACCACGAGAAGCTTGTCTTGTTTTGACAACACCTCATTTATAAAATCTTGTTAGGACTAAACTTTCCCAAAGCTCCATATAAAGCCTACCACACATATATGTTATGAGAGGGAAAGGAGTAGAATATATAGGCTTGAGAGACAGGGGAGATGAGAGTTCATGAGAAATATGCAAGATGATTTAAATTTGTGAACTTGGTTTAGCTTTTCTTTATCTCGTTCTTTATTTCAAAAATTCTGAGATCTATTTAAACTTTGTGAGCATGTTAATACTTGTGGGATAAGCTTAATAAGAATCTACCCTCCGTAGAGATGAAGGCTAGTGCATTACGAAACTTTAACGAATTAAAATTTTGAGAGCATTATGTTTTCTCGTGTATGATCAAGTGCAAGGTTTAAACATTGTTTGGCAATGATGATATCCATCGAAGGCTTACTCGAGGACGAGCATGGTTTAAGCATGAGGGAGATGTTGATGGTGAAAATCCATCAACCTAGCCATGAGTTTACCTTCGGTGTTGGCACGAGTTTTATACCCTATCCATTGGTTCTAACCCCCGTGGTATAACAAGTTCACGTGTGCATGTCGGTTTTGGAGTTTAATGTTTATGCAGGGTTTTAGCGTTGAATGCAAGACTTTCGGGATAAGTTCATCAAGCACCTCATAAAAAGACAATTGAAGCCCCGTACAAGTCATGCAATGAAGCAAACTTAACTCCAAGAAGCCAGGGACTTGATCCAAGAAGACGACATACTCCGAGGACCTGACCAGAAAAGTGCTGAATCTTGCAAGACAAGAAGTTGTGTCCAATTCGGAGAGAAACTGACGACATGACCTACATGCAGAAGGGGGAAACATCCAGGAAGCAAGGGAACCGACATAGAGCAAAGGAGGCCTCCGCCGGGCACCGGATAGGCCCGGGCCGGCCGGCCCCGGCCGGCCGGCCCGGCCTCGTCCGGGGCCCGGTGAGGCTCCCCTTTACCCTAGCCGCCAATCAGGCTATTTATAGCCCCCTGACCGAGAGCCACGAGGAGGAGAATTCGCCATCGGCCGCCGAGGAGCAGAGAAGAGAGGGACACCATCTCGGAGAGGAGAGGGTCGAGCTAGTTGACTAGGGTTTCCCTAGCCGACGTGGGAACCTTGCACAGAAGACCACGTCGAAGTTCCCGGAGCTAGAAGCAAGATCAAGGAAGGATCCCGGTGGTGATCTTGTGTATGTATCATTGTTATAGTTGAATTATCAAGTTGAATCTTTTCCTAGCGATCAAGTGTTTCCTCGAAGATTTCGTTTTTCGATCGGCTTTGCTTATTCCAATTCTATTCTCGAGATAGATTACTTAGGGTGTTCTTGTAGCCGCGGTGGCTAGAGGTACACGCCGGATCTTCCGAAAGAATCTCGACTTGTCTTTTGACTCGCCCTATCCTCCCCGCATGAGTTGGGATACGTTGTGACAGAACGGGGGTTCCGAAAGGCGAATGTTTTCGGATTTGGACGGGAAACCACGATTTAAAAAAGCTTCTTATAAGATTCGATTTGCTACTTATTCTCTTGCTTGGAACTTCAACAAAAGGCTTACCCCAATCCCTCTAGATCGGTTTATCTACCCAATCTTACTTTGTTTTCTCCGGTCTTTAGTAGATTAGATTAGTTTCGTGTCTTTTACCTAGATGCATTAGGGTTTCTTTTACCGAAGATTGGAGTTACTTGGCTTTATTAGATTAAGTTTTGCGTCACACATTTGTTCCATGGATTCGATACCTTGGGTTCACCACTCAAGGGAAGAAGGGTCCCTTGACTACGATGGGAGACTTGTCCGCTTGCAAGTCATAAACGAAATTCGATACAACTATTAACCGTCAACAGCAGGATCACTCTGTAGTACCATTCCGGGAAGGGAGGCGTGTAAGCTGGTCCTTGCATTTTAGGCTTGAGGCCGAATTGATTTTGCATCAGATCAGCCATCTTCTGGACCAGAATATCATCTTCCTGCACTCCTGCAGCTGCGCCGTACCCAGGATTCAGGAGAGCATCAATGCCTCCATAATCCATGACTTCGTGGTAACCCCCACCGTACAAGTTTCTCTGCAACCTGTTACTAGCTGGAGCTATCTTGTAAGTGGAATTGGGCGGTACTCCAAATGAGCTGAACGCCATTTCCCCATATGTAGGCTGATATGGGTTTGGCTGTTGAACTGGTTGACCTGTACTGCCTTGTAGAGGTGGCTGTACTGGCTGTCCTCTCGCAACTCGTAGAGGAGGTTGCATTGGCTGACTTCCAATGCTGTGTGGAGGAGGCTGGATCGGCTGGCTCCCAACGCTTTGTGGAGGCGGCTGGATCGGCTGTCCCCCAACGCTTTGTGGAAGAGGCTGGATTGGCTGGCTCTGCAATGGTGGTTGAGCTCCTGTTGGTTGAGCAGAGCTGGTTTCCCCGACTTCTGCGGAATATGCGTGAGGGGATACTCGGCTAAAAACCTGTTCCATGCCTGGGCCAAACACACCCACCATCATTTGCTTGAACATGCTCAAGAAAGCTCTATGATGCCTACCCAGCACAGCTTCCGCAGAATCCCGAAACGCATGTAGGGCCTCTTCCTTCTCTTGAAGAGATGTGGCGTCAGTCTCTCCTGACAGCAGAACCCTGGGCATTTCAGTTTTGAGATATGGAATGCCACTTCTGTTCTTCTTGAACGACATTAAGCACTTCATCTGGAATTGGTCTGTAGCGTCTTTCAACTGTTGCAGTTGTTCTGGAGTGAGTTCATCAATGGTGACGTCCAAAATGTCGCCGATTTCAGGCATCTTGATTTCAGCTATAGGGTCCCACTGGGCGTGCCAAAAAGTATGTTGACGCAAAATCCGCACCCTGCGTCAAGCACACAGCAAGCCGAACAAGCTAGCTTCACACGCGAGTAGATTCCAAAGCGTGCCAGTCAATTTTCCCTGAAAATTAACAAAAGACAAAGTAGTTAAATACCAAAGCTTGGAACTTGCCGGGTGGTACCAGACAGTTCCATATTTACGGCTAAAAAGCCATGTAAGATGACATATAGCTATGAGAAGCTATCTTCCAGCAAATTAGAAACCATTCGGAAGCTTTAAAGCATAAAAATAGAACATAGCCGAACGGATGACGCAAGCATGACGATAGATCGGTCTTTATTTGGACAGAATTTCACGTGCACAAGACCATGACCGACCCTCGAGGATAAGTAACAATAAACAATAAATGAAGCAAAGCATGATTACAAACATGTAATAAACAAGCATGCATAGGCCCAAAGTGTCGGTGCGGAATATGGTCCCGACACTAACCAGTAGAAAGCGCCGAGGTCTATCCCTCAATGGTCGATGCTAAGCAATAAGAGACACGGGATTTATCCTGGTTCCGGCCGAGGGGGCCGTACGTCCAGCAGAGGCGTGCTCAAGGCACTTTATTGCTCAGCACCGGGGGTGCCTGTAGTGGGGCTGCTACAAGCAAGGCGGGAGAGGAAGCGCGGCTTCCAAGTCCCTGGCTGATGATATTGTGGGAGAATTGGAGAAAGAGTACGAGGTGTGCAGAGAGTTCCTGTTCGTCTCCCCCCGCGGCTGGAGGGTTAGCTCCCCCTTTTATAGATCAAGGGGGAGGCGGGTTACATGCGCGCCGCGCTATCTAGCTACGTGGGGAAGTGCGACGTGCTATGCTGCAGAGTGGGCGGCCGTCCGGACGATCCTCGCGGCGATCTGGCCATCATGGCCTACCTTATACCCGAATAGTGGCAGTTCGAGGGTAGAAGGGCGGCGGATGGTGGCGATGTCCTCTGATAGGCTCGAGGGAGGTGCTGACGTTGGCCCGTACGGAGTACAGGAGTAGGTAAAACGGCGTCCCTTCCCGACGCGCTTCACAGTGCTGGAGTTGTTGCTACAGCGCCTGGCGTGCGCCTGCACGCGCGGGGACGGCGGCCACGCTGTTACAGTGGCAGGGATGGTGTTCCACCGGCCTAGCGCCTCCACCTAACCCTGTAGAGTCACAAGAAAGTGAATCGAGGGTGCAACCGGCCCCCCTTCGAGGGCTCGGCGCGTTAGCCGTACTGGAGCAGGCGCACGGCGTCACGGGACTGACACCGGCCGCGCTGCACAGTCCCTCCCCACAGTGATGGGGATGGGCTCCTCCCTGGGGAGTTGGTGCGGCGGCACCAGGGCGCGAGCCCCGGGCGCATGATGGCACCGTCTCGCCGGTGTCAGGGCGTTAAATGCCCACGTACGGGGGTCGGCGCACGCGTGAGGGGCTCCCTCAAGCGTGGCGGACCCCGGCCGAGGGCGGGACGTACCCTCGAGCGAGGCGGAACCTGCTCGAGATGGAGTGAGCCCTCGAGCGTGGCGGAGCCCGCTTGAGGGAAGTGCTACCCCTCGAACGGGGCGAAGCCCGCCCGAGGGGGGCGCGCGTCCTCGAGCGAGGCGGAGCCTGCCCGAGGGGATTTCTAAGAGGGCCCCCTTGATGGGCCGTCGAGGTCCCTGCGGCGTGGGCTGTTCCCTGCATGGTTAGGCAAATTGTGTTTTGGCTTTGTTGCGGGTTTTAAGTGAGGATTCCCCCATTGTTTAAGGGGACCCATAGGGCTGTCCCCGACAATAGCCCCCGAGCATCTGCGGGTTTGCCATTGAGGCTCCCGCAGATGCTGGAACCTACTGATAGGACGTTCTTCCCTCCTTGATTTGCGAACGCTTTCCGTGGGGCCGCGTCAGCGGACCCGCGGGTCTAGCCCCCGAAGCCCCGCGGGGAGTGTGGGTGCTCTGCGCAGGGGTTAACCGCGAGAACCGGTCGGAGGGCGTGGCACATGTTTCAACCGGCATCGGCGGTGTCTCGGCCCGGCTTCGGTGGCGCACGCGCGCCGGCGCCGTCTCCCGGCGGGTGCGAGCCAAGGAGGTGTAGCCGTGCGTTAAGCCCCCGAGCCTGGGCCCGTTCGAGGCGATCGGGTCGAGCTTTACGACTTGTTTCTTAACGCGCCCTCGCCATCCCTCCGCGGGACGGAAGGTGAGGTTTCCACAACCCCCATCGAGCGCGTCGCGAATTGCGGATTCCTCGTTGAGCTGCTAGTGGGTGGTTCGAGTGGACGCCCATGCCCCGTTCGATAAGGGTAGGCTGCGTGGTCCAGGGACACGTCCATGGAAGCGCTTGCGTGGGTTTGCTAGGTGGGGCTCGGTCCCATTCGATAGGGACCGAGGGCGCGGAAGCTCTCCCTCGGTGGGATCCCCCGCTAGCTGCCCTCGGCCGGCTCTCGAACACGACATGTGGGGCACCCTCGAGCCGACGGGCTCGAGGAACGGCTCGAATGCGCGTGCCCTCGTCGTCCCTGACTCGCGATCGAGGCGCCCGTTCGAACCCGTCGAGGGTCAGGCTTCGAACCTCGATCGGTAGGGCCGTGCGGGGGCGGCGCCCGGGCGGCCCCGTCTTTTGCGTTTGCGGCCATCGAGGGGTCTGGGCGAGCCAGCCCTCGAGGCGCTGGTAGGTAGCACAGCGCGGCATGGGCGCTTGTGGTGCCGGCTTTACTGCAAGCGGGCCCCGGGCGGCCTTCTCACGCATGTGCCCCTTTTAGAGAGTTGATATCGTCTCGAGCCAGGGGCTCGTGCCGCTCGAGGGTTTTGCGCGGCATGGGTGCTCGCGGTGCCTGCTTTACATCAAGCAGGCCCCGGGAGGCCTTCTCGCGCTGATGTCCCTTCGAGGGCTGAAATCGTCTTGAGCCAAGGGCTCGTGCCGCTCGAGGGTTTTGCGTGGCATGGGTGCCCGCAGTGCCTGCTTTACTTCAAGCAGGCCCCGGGCGACCTTCTCACGTCGATGTCCCTTCGAGGGCTGAAATTGTCTTGAGCCAAGGGCTCATGCCACTCGAGGGTTTTGCGTGGCATGGGTGCCCGCGGTGACTGCTTTACTTCAAGCAGGCCCCGGGCGACCTTCTCACGTCGATGTCCCTTCGAGGGCTAAAATCGTCTTGAGCCAAGGGCTCGTGCCGCTCGAGGGTTTTGCGTGGCATGGGTGCCCGCGGTGCCTGCTTTACTTCAAGCAGGCCCCGGGCGACCTTCTCACGTCGATGTCCCTTCGAGGGCTGACTTCGTCTCGAGCCAGGGGTTCGCCCCGCTTGAGGGTTCTCCTTGCTTGGCAAGGGACCGGGTCATTAAATGCCTTGCAGTCGAGGCTGCGGTTCTGCAACGCTGGCGCGCCTTTTTAGGCGTTGCGGCCGCGCGCGCGCGCGTAGTGGGCGGCGTGGCAGGCGGATGTGACCGCTTGCCTCGGTCCCTGCTAGTCTTCGCCTCGATGATGGCCCGTCCGCGGTGATGTGGCCGCTGCGGTCGTGGTGGGGCCCGTTCGTCGGCGTGAAGAGAAGATTCCCCCGCAAGTTAATACGCGCGGGACATCCGCTCCGGAGAGCTCGCCCGCGGCTTATAAATCTGAGGGGAGGGGGAGACGGCGGTTTTTTACCTTAGCGCCTCACCATTTCAGCCCCCTGCGCCTTCGTCTTCGCCTCGCCTTTGCCACCGTGCGGTGTCGCCATTAGAGCTCATCTTCCGTTTCTCGTCCTCCACTCTCGCATTCCTTTGCCTTCTTCCCATGGTGCCGCTTCCGCCCCTCACGATCCTTGACCCATATGCCTGGGAGCGGTCGACGGTGACCCCGCTGGCCCTTGGCGAGCTGGTCGTCGCCGGCCAGCTGTCGGCGAAGGAGGATGGATGCCCGGCGGAGTGGATAGTGCCGCCGGCGGGGGACCGCGCGCCCAACCCGCCAGAGGGTTATGTAGTGAGCTTCGTGCGCTTCCACGAGCGGAGCTTCAACGCGCCGGCGAGCTGCTTCATGCGGGCGTTGTGCCACTACTACGGCGTGGAGTTGCACAACTTCGTGCCCAACGCGATCTCGCCGGCGGCCACGTTCATGGGCGTCTGCGAGGGGTACCTGGGAATCCCAGTCAACTGGGAACTCTGGGTGCACCTCTTCCGCGCGGAGCTCTTCACGCAGCCCATGATGGAGCCGAGGACCTGCCGCGCGGTGCGCGCGGGCGGGATGTCGCTCACCCTGCGGGCGCAGTTCAAGGACGTCTACATCCCCTGCACCATGACGACGAACAACGCCGGCTGGGAGCGGGGATGGTTCTACTTGCGCAACGCCGAGCCCGGCCTCCCCCCGTACACCGGTCGGGTGTTCAAGGAGAAGCCCAGCTCTTGGGGCTACGGGGTGTCCACGGCCCAGCATCGGAGGCGGCGGGGACTCGGTCCCCGGCCGCCCGAAGAGCCCGGCGGCGCAGGGGCTGACCGCATTGGGCGTCCTCGCCTTCCTCCATCACCGGCGGATCGTGCCTCTGATGGAGAGGCCGCTCTGCATCTTCGAGATGACGGAGGCGGCCAACCCCGTCGATCTGGCGAGGTCGCGGATGCTCCCGACCCCCCTTGGGCGGGCGTATGCTCTCACCCGGGCGCGAAACGCCGTCGACACCCGGATGCCGATGCGTCCGGACTGGACCCCGTGGGACCTCGAGATGCTCCCCACCGGCCCACTGGTGAGTGTGATCCTTGATTCTGTTTTAGTTCTTGGTGTTGCTTCGCCTCCTGACGCGTCCTTGGTGTTCCCGTATGCGGTGGTGAGCTTTACCACCTCCAAGTCCGTTCCGCCCACCCCCGACTCCCCGCTCGCTTGGTCGGGCGGCGCGGCCGGCGGGGAGCAGGGAGCGGGCGGCACGCGGGAGGGAGCGTGCGAGGCGGCGCAACGAGCACCGTGAGCGGCGGAACGCGGAGTGCGGCGGCGCGAAGAGCCGGGGCTCTCCTCCCCGGGGACCGAGGGAGTACTCGTCCTCGGGGGATGACGAAGAGGAAGAGGCCGAGGGGGGAGGCCCCTCCGATAGGTGGGAGCCCCTCGCCCCGTCGCCGGAGCCGGCTCCGGCGGCAAGGGGAGGCATCGCCGGGGCGGGGCGCAACGGCGCCCGTCGCCGGCAATCGATATCGAGGGCGGCGCGCGCCGCCGAGGGCGCCGGCGCGCGCACCTCGGGGCGCGTGCGGCGCGCGCGCCCGCACGCGGGGCGAGCGAGCCCGCGCGCGTGGCGGCCGTCGTCGGGGAGGCGCGACCGGCGGGCGTGCCCGCACGCGGGGCGAGCGTACCGCGCGCGCGCGGCGGCGCCGTCGGGAGGCGCGGCGTCGGGTGTGCCAGCTGCGCCGGCCTCATCCGCTGAGGCCTCGAGGAAAAGGAAGCGTGCCTTCTCCTCTTCGAGGTAAGGAGCTCGCCTTTTTCGCTTGGCTTGGTTTTGTGATGACCAAGCATTCTAACTTTTCGTTTGTGCCTGCGCAGGGTGGTGCCAACCGTGCCTCCCCTCGCACCGGCCAAGGTGCTGAGGACGGACGCGTCCATCCCCACCCGGCGGCGCTCGTCGAGGGCGTCACGGGCGGGGGGCAAGCACGGCGGCGGCGGGCGAGAGCTCGCGAGGGCACGGGCCGGGGCCCCGAGGCCTCGGTCGGCGGATCGGCCCGCCGCGGCGCGGGCGGGGGCCGTCACCGAGGAGCGACCGGCGCCGGCCATTGTGGAGGCGCGGCCCGCGAGGGGCCGTTCTTTGTGGAGGTGCGGCCCGTGGCGCCGCGTTGCGGAGGAGGCGGAGCGGGTGCAACCCGCGGCGGCACCCGTGGTCGCGAGAGGCCCGGCCGGAGGTGGTGGCCGTGGCGCCGCGTCGGCGCCCGCGGCCACGGAGGCGCGGTGGAGAGGCGCCGGTGGAGGGCGGCGCAAGGGCCGGTGCCGCCGGCGGTTCCCGGCGGAGGTGGTGGAGGTCTGGATGACGACTCCCCGCCGCCGGGTGGGATCGGTGGGCCGGCTTCCCCACACGCTCCCCCCGAGCCCCGAAGGGGGCCCTCGTGAGGCGGCACGAGGGGCACATGGTGGCGGGGGGTCGAGGACACGGTGCCGAGGCCTCGTCCTCCCGCGCCGGCCACCCCGCCCAGGTGGAGGGGGCCATTGACGATCCCCCCGGCGTTTGCGACGCCCGGGGGGAGCGGGGAGCTCGGGGCGAGCCGGAGCCACGGCGCCACGCTCAACCGCGCGCTGAACGAGGCGTTGCGGGTCCATGGCGGCCCTGCATGGCGCGTCTTCCAGGTAGGGCGCGGTTGCTCGCTTTCTTCCATCTTTTGTTTTTGTGTGCTGCCTCCATGTCGTAGTGCTTACGGGTTTTGATTTGTGGGTGTCAAAAGCTCGAGCGCCACGCCCACGACAAGTACGACGCCTTCGACCGGGTGAACGCCGAGGTCCACCAGCTCCGGGAGCGGTGCAGTGCTTTCGACGCGCTTGCTGACGCCCTCAGGACGCCGGACAGCTGGCTGGCGTACCGGGCCATGGCATGGCGCGACGAGCTCCCCGAGAGCTCGAGGCAAGACCCAGCGCGCCGCTCGAGCCTCAAGCGGGTCCGCACAGCCCTCATCGATCGTGATGAGGCTCTGTGGCAGGCGCGCTCGGACTTGGAGAAGATGCGGACGCTGGCCACCAATTGGGAGGCGGAGGTGGCCAACTCCGCGGCGAGAACCGAGAGCTCCGTTCGTCGCTCGAGGGGCGCGCAGCGCGGCAGCCGCCGGGCGAGGAGCGGGCGCACGGGGCCGGAGCGACGGGCCAAGGAGGCCGACGACTTGAAGGCCGCCCTCGACGCCAAGGCCGCGGCTCTCGTCGCCGGCGAGGAGCGGCTCCTGCGGGGAGCGCACCGCCCGCCAAGGGGGCCGAGGGGCGGCTCCGGCAGGAACAGGCCGCCCTCATCGATGCCCGGACGGCGCTGGAGCAGGAACGCGTAGCTAGCGAGGCGGCGCAGAAGTCTTTGGCGGAGCGGGACGACAAGCTCTCCAAGGCCGAGGGTGAGCTCATTGTGCTCAGCATTGCAAGCGCAAACCAGGAGATGGCCCTCCAGGAGCAGAGCGAGGCCGTCAAGCGCCTCGAGCTGGCGGTTGAGGCCGAGCACAGCGCTCTCGAGATGGAGAGGAAACAAGTCGAGGGTGAGCCACTGTTTGACTCTTGCCTTGTTGGTTTTTCTGTTAGAGGGCTTGCGTTCCCCTTTCGATTTCTTTCTTGTCTTGGCGATTCCGGGCTTGCGCACCGCCCCGGGGCACGCAGTGAGCGGGCGAGGCGGCGCAGCTTCCTACAACTCCTCCGAGCGGGGAGTTGCGGGAGCCGCATGGTGCGGCCCTCGAGACCCGCCGCGCCGTGGAGGAGGGCGAAGCACGGGCGGCGGCTCGGCCGGCCGGCCGCTGCGCGCCCCTTGGCGGTCACGTCACCGAGCGGATGCGCCGGGCGCTGCATCTGGGCGTTCAGAAGGCCCTTGGAGTGGTGCGATCTCACTACGAGGTCAACTTCGAGGCGCTGGTGGAGGGCTATGTCGTCCCCGAGGGTGTCGAGGACGAGGTGGCGATGGAGCGTGTGGATGCGCTCGCCGCCGACGCCGCCGGGTCGCTCGCCAAAGCCTTCGAGGAGTTCCTCTTCCCGGACGCTGCTGACGCTGCCGCTCCTCCCGCCTGAAAGCAGTTGGGCACTTGGCCCATTTTGATGTGTATCAGTACTTTGGCCTCGTGGCCTTTTTGTAAATGAACAAAACATTAGCTGTAATGAAGTCATTTGTTTATCACGCTTTTTGTTTCTCCTTCTTCCTGAGTAGATTCTAGTTAGGGGAGTTCGATTTTCGCGGGGGGCCTGCTGGGTTGGAGGCGAGAGAGAAGGGCCATATCCACGCGGCGTAGGCTATCTCTGGCTCGCACGCTCCTTCCGCTAGGCTGCCTGCGCCCTGTTCGAATCGTTGCTCGTAGTCGAAGTAGAAAACAAACTTAGCGCGCGTGAGTTGTTTCGTTTTTGCGTGAAAAAATGGGACCATTTTGGGGGGGGGTGCCCCCCGCAGTAGCCCCCGAGGGTAACTTGGGTTTCAGGGGAAAGCCGAGTTGCCCTTTTTATTGGACTTGAGGCGTTTACATAGTTGTCACCAACTGGGGCGTTGGCCGTATGATTTTTACAACAGAAAATGCTTGGGGATCCTAGCTAGGGGTAGAAACGACATAGCTGTTGGATGTTCCAAGCGTTTGTGAGCTCTTCACCGTCCTCGTTGGCCAGCTTGTACGTGCCGGGATTGAGTACCTTCACCACGACGTAGGGTCCATCCCATGGGGGCGATAGCTTGTGGCGCCCTCGGTTGTCTTGACGTAGCCTTAGGACCAGATCCCCTTCGCTGAAATCCCGCCGGCGTATCTTGCGTGCTTGGTAGCGCCTGAGGGACTGCTGGTACCTCGCGGAATGCATCAGGGCCACGAGGCGTGCCTCGTCCAGCTGATCCAGCGAGTCCTCGCAGGCTCGCTGGTTGGCCTCTTCGTCGTAGCTTCGAACCCTGGGCGATCCGTATTCTAAGTCCGTGGGGAGGACGGCCTCCGCGCCGTGGACTAGGAAAAACGGGGTGAACCCAGTGGCTCTGCTCGGGGTGGTCCTTAGGCTCCACACAACCACTGGTAACTCTTGGAGCCATTTTCGCCCGGATTTGTTCAGCCGGTCGAAAATTCTGGGTTTTAGGCCTTGTAAGATCATGCCATTGGCACGTTCTACTTGGCCGTTGGTCTGTGGGTGCGCCACAGCTGCCCAATCCACACGGATGTGGAACTTGTCGCAGAACTCCAAGAACTTCTTGCCCGTGAACTGGGACCCATTGTCGGTGATGATGGAGTTTGGTACTCCAAAGCGGTAGACGATGTCGGTGAAGAATGTTACCGCCTGCTCCGCCCTTAGATTCGTGATGGGGCGTACCTCCACCCACTTGGAGAACTTGTCGATCGCGACCAACAAGTGGGTGAAGCCCCCGGGCGCCTTCCGCAGGGGCCCGACAATGTCCAGCCCCCACACGGCAAATGGCCATGTCACGGGGATGGTTTGCAGGGCGTGAGCGGGCAAGTTGGACTTGCAGGCGTAGAACTGGCACCCTTCGCAGGTGCGCACGATCTTGCTGGCGTCCGCGACCGCAGTGGGCCAGTAGAAGCCCTGGCGGAACGCGTTGCCGACGAGGGTGCGGGGCACGGTGTGGTGGCCGCAGATTCCCGCATGGATGTCCCGCAGGAGCTCGCGCCCCTCGGGGATGGGCACGCACCGCTGTAGGATGCCAGAGGTGGCGCGCTTGTACAGCTCGCCGTCGATGAGGGCAAAAGATTTGGCCATCCTGGCGATGCGCCTGGCCGCGGCCCGGTCCGCGGGGAGTTCCCCTCGAGCGATCCAGGCGATGTATTTTTCGCGCCAGTCCTCTTGGACAGGGGCCGGCTCGATGTCCATCACGTCGGCCTCGTGGGAGCCGTACCCCTTGAGGAGGGAGAGCACGTACGCCTCGTTCGAGGGTCCTCGTCCATGGGTTCCGCTCCCGCTGGATTCGAGGGAGCCCCCGAGGGTCCGTTGTGACTCGAGGGGTAGGGCTCGAAGACGACCGAGGGTTGAGCGATGTCGCGCGTGAAAAAGTTCGGGGGGACGGTGATCCGCCCGGACGCAATCTTGGCGAGCTCGTCCGCCTCCTCGTTGTACCGGCGGGGCACATGGTTGAGCTCGATGCCGTAGAACTTGTCCTCGAGGGCTCGCACGGCTTTGCAGTAGGCCTCCATCTTGTCGTCATGGCAGCTCGCGTTCTTCATGACTTGATCGATCACAAGCTGCGAGTCACCCCGCACGTCGAGGCGCTTGACGCCTAACTCAATGGCGATCTTGAGGCCGCAGAGGAGGGCCTCGTATTCAGCCATATTGTTAGACGCGGGGAAGTGGAGGCGCACCGCGTACCGCATGTGTTCCCCGAGGGGTGACACGAAGAGCAGGCCTACGCCCGCCCCTGTTTTCATCACCGAGCCATCGAAGAATAGAGTCCAACACTCCGCCTGGATTTGCGGCGGCGGTAGCTGCGTGTCCGTCCATTCGGCGACGAAATCAGCCAGAATTTGAGACTTGACGGCCTTGCGCGGGGCGTAGGCGAGCGTCTCGCCCATCAGCTCTACGGACCACTTAGCGATCCTGCCCGCGGCGTCGGGGTTGCGGATGATCTCTCCCAGTGGGAAGGAGGAAACCACCGTGACGGGGTGGCCTCGAAGTAGTGGCGGAGCTTGCGCCGCGCAAGGACTACCGCGTACAGCAACTTCTGGACCTGGGGGTAGCGCGTTTTCGTATCTGACAGGCCCTCGCTGATGTAGTAGACCGGCCGCTGTACAGGCAAGGCGTGCCCTTCCTCCGTGCGTTCCACGACGATCACGGCGCTGACCACCTGGGTGGTCGCGGCCACGTACAGCTGCAGGGGTTCGCCGTCTTGCGGCGGCGTGAGGATCGGGGCGTGCGTTAGGGACGCCTTCAGCTTGTCGAGCGCATCCTGGGCCTCGGCGGTCCAGGAGAAGCGCTCGTGCTTCTTGAGGAGGCGATAGAGGGGCAGGCCCTTCTCACCGAGCCGCGAGATGAAGCGGCTCAAGGCGGCGAGGCACCCCAACACCTTCTGCACCCCTTTGAGGTCCCGGATCGGACCCATCCGTTCGAGGGCCGCAACCTTTTCGGGGTTGGCCTCGATTCCCCGGCCGGGAGACAATGTATCCCAGGAGCATGCCTCGCGGCACTCCAAAGACACACTTTTCGGGGTTTAATTTGACCCCATTGGCCCGTAGGCAGTTGAACACGACGCCCAAGTCGTCAACCAGGTCGTTCGCCTGCCTGGTCTTCACGACGATGTCGTCCACGTATGCTTCGACCGTTCGCCCGATGTGATCCCCAAAAACGTGCTGCATGCAACGCTGGTATGTTGCACCCGCGTTTCTGAGGCCAAACGGCATCGTGACGTAGCAGAACGTTTCGAACGGTGTGATGAACGAAGTCGCGAGCTGGTCGGACTCTTTCATCTTTATTTGGTGGTACCCGGAATAGGCATCAAGGAAGCAAAGCAATTCGCACCCAGCCGTTGAATCAACAATTTGATCAATGCGTGGCAACGGAAAAGGAACTTTAGGACATGCTTTATTAAGACTGGTGTAGTCTATACACATCCGCCACTTCCCATTCTTTTTCTTTACAAGCACGGGGTTTGCTAGCCACGTTAGGTGGAACACCTCCTTGATGAATCCGGCCTCGAGAAGCTTCCGCAGCTCCGCTCCGATTGCCCGTCGCCGCTCCTCGTCGAAGCGGCGGAGCCGTTGCTGCACGGCGCGGGCGTTTGGCAGGATGTCAAGGGAGTGCTCGGCGACTTCCCTCGGGATGCCTGGCATGTCCGAGGGGCTCCACGTGAAGATGTCGGCATTGGCGCGGAGGAAGTCGACGAGCACCCCTTCCTATTTGGGGTCGAGGGTGGAGCTGAGCCTCAACGCCTTGCCCTCGGGGGCTGAAGGGTCGAGGGGGACCCCCTTGGTCTGCTCCGCGTCCTCGAAGGTGCCGGCGTGCTTGGCGGCGGAGTCGAGGTCGTCGTTGACCATCTTCTCCAACGTGTTCACCAGCGCTTCATCCAGCGCCAGTGCCTCTGCGTGCTCTACGCACTCGACATCGCATTCGAACGCGTGCTCTATGGATGAGCCGACGGTGATGACGCCATTTGGCCCCGGCATCTTCATCTTCAGGTAGGTATAATTGGGGACCGCCATGAATTTGGCGTAACAGAGTCGCCCAAGTATTGCGTGGTAGGCCCCCTTGAACCCCACCACCTCGAAGGTGAGGATCTCCTTGCGGAAGTTCTTTGGGGTGCCGAACCAAGGCGGCGAGCCGATCCGCCCGAGGGGCCGGACACCTTGCCGGCGCAATGCCATGGAACGGCTTCGTCTTCGGGCCGCGGTCGATCCGGCCCGATCCCCATCAGGCGCAACGTATGCGCGTAGAGGATGTTGAGGCTGCTGCCTCCGTCCATGAGGACCTTTGGGAACCGTGCGTACCCGATGATGGGGTCGACCACCAGCGGGTACTGGCCCGGATTGGGGACGCGGTTCGGGTGGTCTTCCCGGCTGAAGGTGATGGCGTCCTCCGACCAATTGAGGAAGGACGGAGGCGCCCTCTCCGCGGCGAGGACCTCGTGCCGCTCCTTCTTGCGCTGGCGGGTCGACATGTCGACTGTGGGCCCCCCAAAGATGAGGAACACATTTTTGATGGCGGGGAAGCCGCCTGCGTCGCCGTCGCCTCCGTCTTTCTTGGCCTCCGCCTCCTTCGCGGCGGCACGGCCATAGAACTTCCTGAGCATATCGCACTACTCAAGGGTGTGGTTCACTGGGGTCTTGTGGTAAGGACATGGCTTTTTCAGCATGTCGTTGAACACCCCCGGGCCTCGAGGGGCCGGTCGAGGGCCCCGTCGAGCGGGTCAACGGCAAGGGCCTCGGCGTTGCCGCCGTCGCGCCCCTGCTCGCGCGCCTCGCGGTGCGGCTTCTTCCCCTTCTTGCCCTGCTTGTCGTTGCGGTGGGGCTCCTTGGACTTGCTGCCCTCCGCGGGCGCATCCTCTGAGCGCTTGCCCTTCTTGCCGTCGAAGATCGCCCCACGGCCTCCTCTCCGGAGGCGAAGCTGGTGGCGATGTCGAACAGCTCGTTGGAGTCCGCGGCGGGGCGCGCGTCCCGGCCTCCCGTACGAGGTCCCGGCACGTGGTGCCTTCGAGGAAGGCGTGCACGATCTCGGGCGCGCCACGCCGGGGAGCTCAGTGCAGCGCTTAGAGAAGCGCCGTATGAAGTCCCGCGGCGACTCGCCGGCTTCGAGTGCGGAGCGCGGGTCCCACGAAATCGGGGCGCACGTACGTGCCCTGGAAGTTGCCCACGAACGTGCGGACCAGATCGTCCCAGTTGTGGATCTGGCTAGCGGGCAAGTGCTCGAGCCATGTCCGGGCCGCGTCGCCGAGATGCAGGGGCAAGTTGCGGATGATGACCTCGTCGCTGGTGGCCCCGCCCAGCTGACAAGCCAAGCGGTAGTCGTTGAGCCACACGCGGGGGTCCGTCTCCCCGTTGTATTTGACGATGGTCGAGGGTTGGCGGAAGCGTTGGGGGAACGCCGCCGCGCGGATCTCCCGGCTGAACACACGGGTGCCTGGGGGCTCCGGCGTCGGGGAGCGGTCCTCGCCGCTGTCGTAGCGTCCACCCCGTCGAGGATGGTAGCCCCTCCCTGCTCGTGCGTCCGCCCGCCGGTGCGCCCGGCGTTGATGACGTTGCGGGCGTCACCATCCGCCGCCTCGCGTGCGTCAAGGAGCCTCTCCTTGGCCGGCGTGCGTCCTTGGTCGGCGGGCCGCCCCGCCGGTCCCCCCCGCGTGCACCGAGGGTTCGCCTCCGGGCGCAGCTTCGTCGTCCCGTGCATCCCCCTGTTGGCGGATGCGTGAGGCCGAGCTCTCGGCCTGCTGGACGGCCACTTGCTCGATGAGAGTTTGCACCTCGCGGTGCAGGTCCCGAGCCTCGGGGGTCGAGGGTGCCGGCATGGCCCGCAGCAGCGTCGCGGAGGCGATGAGCTTTTGGCTCGCCCGCGGGGGCGCGTCCGCATTGTCGACATTGGGGACGGTGTTGATGCGGTCGCGGACACGGTGGCCCGGCCTCCCCGTGCGCGTTCGCCGCGCGCGCGGAGGCCTCCCCCGCCATTGAGGCGCGGAGCGGCCGCACCGTTCGGTATTCTTCCGCCGGCTTGGCCTCGAGCTCGCGGGCTTGGGCCGGCTGCGCGTCGGCGTCGGCCCCGGCGGAGCGCTTGGCCCCGCGGCCGGGCGCGTGGCGATCCCTGGGGCACGCGTGACTTCCCCATCTCCGGCGCCCACCGCGCCGGCGGCATTGGCCGGGTCGTTGGTGATGACGGCGTAGCACTCCCGCGCGGGGTCGTAGCTCCCGGTGCTGGAGTCGTCGGAACAGCCGAACCAGTAACCCGTAGCGTCGAGAAAACGCCGGAACATTACTGGGTCCAGCACGCCGGAGAAGTCCCACTCCGCGTACCCGTGGCGGTTGGCGGGTGGCAACGTGTCGAGGGAGCCCAGGGACGACTCATCCCCTGCTGAGGCACCGGGGTCCCTGGCGACGAAGACATGGCGGCCAGGCGGAACCCTGCGCATCGTGGTGTTGACGTTGGCGTTGTAGGCCGACGTAGTGCCACGCAGCCCGATGGGGATGCGCGGTTCGAGAGCGTGCGCCGTTCCGCCGGGGGTGGTGGCGGTCGTGATGGCGGCGCGCCGCGCCGAGTGGCGGCGCGCTCGGCCTGCCGCCGCTCGGACCGCGCCCGGCGCGAGTGCGCCCGCAGCGACGACGGCGTCGTGGCGTCGACGGGCGCGCGGCATCCATGCTGCGGGTGCCTCGCGCCGTGGTGGTGCGTGCGGCGGGGACCAGAGCGGACCTGGCCTGGCGCCGCGCGCGGAGCTCCTCACGGTTGGTGAGGCACATGAGATAGCCGTTCCCCATGGCCTGAAAGTCCAGGTCCCCGAAGCGAATTTCGAACCCGGCTGGGAGGGGGTCCGAGCTACCCATGCAGTAGCGTGTACCGCAGTACTCAGTGAGGATCACCATGGAGGGAGTTGACGGAATGACCTTAGGCGCTCGATTGCCCCACGATGGGCGCCAACTGTCGGTGCGTAATATGGTCCCGACACTATCCAGTAGAAAGCGCCGAGGTCTATCCCTCAATGGTCGATGCTAAGCAATAAGAGACACGGGATTTATCCTGGTTCCGGCCGAGGGGGCCGTACGTCCAGCAGAGGCGTGCTCAAGGCATTGTATTGCTCAGCACCGGGGGTGCCTGTAGTGGGGCTGCTACAAGCAAGGCGGGAGAGGAAGCGCGGCTTCCAAGTCCCTAGCTGATGATATTGTGGGAGAAATGGAGAAAGAGTACGAGGTGTGCGCAGAGTTCCTGTTCGTCTCCCCCCGCGGCTGGGGGGTTCGCTCCCCCTTTTATAGATCAAGGGGGAGGCGGGTTACATGCACGCCGTGCTATCTAGCTACGTGGGGAAGTGCGACATGCTATGCTGTAGAGTGGGCGGCCGTCCGGACGATCCTCGCGGCGATCTGGCCATCATGGCCTACCTTGTACCCGAACAGTGGCAGTTCGAGGGTAGAAGGGCGGTGGATGGTGGCGATGTCCTCTGATAGGCTCGAGGGAGGTGCTGACGTTGGCCCGTACGGAGTACAGGAGTAGGTAAAACGGCGTCCCTTCCCGACGCGCTTCACGCGTCTTTGGGAGTTGTTGCTACGGCGCGCCGGCGTGCGCCCCGCACGCGCGGGGACGGCGGCCACGGCTGTTACGCGGCGGGGATGGTGTTCCACAGGCCTAGCGCCTCCACCTAACCCTGTAGGGTCACAAGAAAGTGAATCGAGGGTGCAACCGGCCCCCCTTCGAGGGCTCGGCGCGTTAGCCGTACTGGAGCAGGCGCACGGCGCCCCGGGCTCATGATGGCACCGTCTCGCCGGTGTCAGGGCGTTAAATGCCCACGTACGGGGGTCGGCGCACATGTGAGGGGCTCCCTCGAGCGTGGCGGACCCGGGACGAGGGCGGGACGTACCCTCGAGCGAGGCGAAACCTGCTCGAGAGGGAGTGAGCCCTCGAGCGAGGCGGAGCCCGCTCGAGGGAAGTGCTACCCCTCGAACGGGGCGAAGCCCGCCCGAGGGGGGCGCGCGTCCTCGAGCGAGGCGGAGCCTGCCCGAGGGGATTTCTAAGAGGGCCCCCTTGATGGGCCGTCGAGGTCCCTGCGGCGTGGGCTGTTCCCTGCATGGTTAGGCAAATTGTGTTTTGGCTTTGTTGCGGGTTTTAAGTGAGGATTCCCCCATTGTTTAAGGGGACCCCTAGGGCTGTCCCCGACACAAAGCACTAGTCTACCGCATGTCTAGGTACTTCAAAACCCGTCGAGCATGAGACCAAACAAGTTTATCCACCGCATGATACGACTTGTATAGAATCACACTACCAACCATAAATAGATCTATCCACCGCATGATACAATCTAAATATGGAAAGCTAAAAGCACACGTTATCTAAAATACAATATAAGCACGTTTTACTCGTGAAAGCATAACCGAATACGGCCGATCAGCCGAATCGGGGTCCATGGAGAAGGAACAAACATTGTCAAGGATGGCAAACCTATCAGATTGAATTAAAAATCTAATCCACCTGATGATTAGATTTAAGACAACCCAAAAACTTGTATCTACTGCATGATACCCGGTTCTGTCAAGATTTACGCAAGATTAACAAGATTGAACCCACAACATGTAACAACCTAGATTGGTTCAGTTTCGGCTATTTGGCAAACATGTGATCCACGTGCCTTTTGAAGCAAGATATGAACGTGCGATGTGAAAATCACGAAACAAGATAAAGCCGATCCAAATCAATCTAAATTGGGCAAAAGAGTGTTACATGAATTTAAACATAAAGTAAAAACTCAAAACAACACATGGTAACTTAATGAATCTATTAGATCTTGCCAAAATCTAACAGAGCCGATAACTAGCTCCAAGCTAGGTCTTAGCCTACCGCATGGCTCATGACCTAACAAGAAACCTTCTTGAACCAAGCTTAAATCCACCGCATGATACTAAGCATGGTAACAAGACTACTTGCATCACGATCTAAATCCACCGCATGATACTAGACATGATACAAGGTTGCCGGTACTTACGGAGGTCGACGGATCGATGAACCCTCTCGAAGAACTCGACGACACGACTAAAGGACTCGAGAGTTTGGCGTAAAGCCGGTTTGTTATGAGAATGTTTTCGAATACAATTACATACATCCAGGGTTCATATTTATACCCTGTCGTGGACGACTCTTGGTGGACTACGAGCACAATATTTGATACCTAATTTATCACCCAAGTGCGAATGCTTATCCATCCATTTGTCCCTTCCGATCGGGCCACGTCACCACGCAATCCCGCGAAATCAGCGCAAACAGTCCCTTGCCGAACGGAAGCAAACTGTCGACCGCAAGCTCCTTTGCCGAATCTTCTGAAGAAATATTTCCCCGCCAGACGAGATTTTTTACCAGATTAGGCCCACCAATCAGACTCTCTCCTGTACCAAATTTTGGTGTTAACATGTGGCTCCTCGGGTTTAATTTCTCCTATGTCCTCAAATTTTTCTTCCTCCAAGCTTCCATCTTGTGGTTCTAATCCTTTCGTTGCTTCTTCTAGTTCTTCATCTTGTTGATCATTAGCTTGATTCTCCATCGCTCTTTGCAGCGGGTGTCTAAGGGTTTCAACAAAACAAATACTATCGACCTCCTCCACTTCTTCGTCTTCGGGAGGGAAAGGTGAAGGGTGTTTAGAAACGTGAAGAAAATTATATGTGTACTTCTTTCCATTAAGATTCATTCTTATTTTGCCTTTTCCTGCATCCAACACGGCATCAACGAACTTAAGAAAGGGCCTACCTAGGATTATGTGATCATGATTACTATGGTAAGCATCTATAACAAAGAAATCGGTTGGTATACATTTTCCAGAGATGAATACATTAATGATGGAAGCAATACCTAGAGGTCTAATAGTTCTACCATCTCCCATGATTGAGTCACTCGAAGAAGAAATGATTTTTAAAAAGTCCAGCTTGAGGACTATAAATTCGACGCTCTCGCCATGAGACAAACCGGCATTTGCCTAAGCCCATGCAGGTTTAATTCTTTCGAAATCCTTTTAAGTAATGGATGGCTTAGAGTTCAGAGAGTTAAGGGAGTTGTTTGGGGCACTTTCCCCGGTGTGGCCGGCGCACTAGGCACGGCCGCACCACCCCTTGTCACACCTGTTTTTCCAAAGAAAACCAAGTGCAAACCTATATGCATGCCAGGATCAAGTTTCATGCATATAGCTGACATAAGTGAATAACAAAAACAATATCATGTAAGAAAAAGGGAGATTATCAGAGATTTACGCTTAATCCTGGAAACGCAGGCACCAAATCTCACAGGCAGTCGACTGGGGGTTGCGTACGCCTAGAACCAGCAACATCTCCACAAGACTTCAGAGTAGCTTCCTCCTTCTGAGCAACATTGTTTATAGCAAGGGTGAGCACTTGTCGTACTCAGCAAGTGTGGGGAAAAGAATTAATGCAAAGGCTTTATAGTGGACTGGGCTATAAGCATTTAAGCAATTTTAGTTGGTCAAGTTTTATTAGCACCTGATTACTAATAAATTATAAGTTTATACCAACCCTCAATTAAGCATAGAGATAAAAGATACGCCATAAGCATATGGCTAACATAACCATAACACATATCACAATTTAAGTCCATCTTCAAGTTCAATTATCATGTGAGGGTCCAAGCCACTCTTGATCGTGAGCACGGCTAATCAATTAGTTTTACACTCTGAAGATGTTGTACACTTTCACCACAAGCAGCGTAAAAGCTCAGAAGAACTTTGAACCCAACCATGCGATGCTGCGCAGGCACCATACCACACTACCGAGGTGTGGTTGCATAGGGACGCTACAAGGCCTTTACAAAAGTTCTCCAACAAGTTGTGACCCACAAGGTCCGGATCAGTTAGCAAGGTATAAAGTCCCCTAGCAGGTCGATACCCCACCATAAAAGAATAACTCACCCAACCTCCTGCTAGAGCGAGTCCATACCCCGCAGTACCGCCGATCCCTTGTCCTTATCAGGTAAGATCACCCCAAGCTAAAGTTCCCAATTATTCAGCCAAGACCATTGCCCATTAGTTCTTGTGGTTGTATGGTTTTCCTGGGTGGTTCTTCATGTTCCAATTAATGCACAGTGATCTTGTATTAAAATTATAATAAAGGAACATAGAGCATAAAATGATAACCATGTTGATTATTACCAACCCAGTTGAGCAAACTAAGCAATAGCTACCATCAATATTAATTAAAACCAGGTTCAAGATAACAGTCAAATGGGGCTAGTCATCCTTAATAGGCACCCATCAAAATTAATGCAAGGCACATGCAATAATGATTAATAAAGTTATTAGGACAAAAGATCAAGGACACACTTGCCTTTAACCAGGGAGTAGTTGCTCAGAATATCTTCACCTTCACATTCTTCCAAGCTCTTGAACCACGTTCGTTCTACTCGCATCAATCATTGGGCACAAGCATACAAAGCAAACAAACAAGCATATACTAAGAACAATGCACCAATCAAAAGAAAAGCTTTAGAAGAACGCACTTAAAGAATAGGATCAATTCTAAGGATCACTGAAGAACACAAAGTGCTTGGAAGGGAAAGGCTTGGTTAACTTTGAGGAGATGGTCGCGGAAGATTGAGCAAGGACCGGAAAGATCACACTAAGATAGAGCTCGATTCTATTGGTTACGCAAGTGCAAGAAACGCTGAAACACAACTAAGCTCGGAACTATCGTGAGATTATTATCAAACAACAAAAGACTACGCTTGGCATATTTTAATTAAGAAATCATGTGAAAGAATATTTCAGAGAAATACTCTATGTTACTATTAAACAAGTTACATTTAATTAAAGAAATCGCGATAAACCTAATCATATTTTATTTATAACATTTGAGTGGAAGTTATGTCAAATTAACAATTACTTTAGAAAGATAAAGCAAGTATAAGACATTTAGGTGAATAACTTTATGTCACGTGTTCAACTAAACACATTTAATATTGAAAAGGCATTTATAATGTCATTAGGCATATTAACTTTATTATGAAAACCGATGTTTAACTCTAACACCTTTTATTTAGAAAACTAGTTATGAATTAGGATTAACCAATTACATCATGATTAAAGAAAACCGGATTATAACCTAATCACTTTTTATTTATAAAAGCATTGGGATAAGAATTAGTCAAGATTAGCATGCATCTTTAGTATTAAAACAAGTAACAGGTGATACACATGCTAACGTACAAGTTAAGGTGAAACGAACGAGAACGATAGAAACGAACCATAACGCACACACAAACCGTAGGCTAGGATTTGGAAGAACTAGTCTACAAAGAGAACTCGGATGGACAACTGACACACTAACCAAGGGTGAATTGATCTGACAGGTGAAGCAGATAACAGGGTAAACTCTTAAGAAAGGTAGCTACGATAGATTAGGCACAAGAACACAGCCGATTCATGAAGAGACAACCTAACTGAGATAGGATAGGTATGAACTAGATATTGATGAACGAGATTCTAAGAGAAACATGAAATAATCATGATAAGATTACTTGATAAAGAAAGGCAGAACAGAAACTCTAAGATATCTACTAGGATCACCAAAGCACACAAACCGTGCTTAGGAGGGAAGGATCTGAATAGCTGGGCATGGTTTAAGCTTGAGCTAACACTTGAAAGATTTAGAGCTTCCGATAAACTTGATCAAAAGAGATAAAGCTGACACCGAACGTCTCATGAATTATTTGCATATGAGAGATCAAACTATGAGCTGGATTTATTTTAATTAACAAAATATATGTAAGGATATTTCATCAATAAAATACCCCATGTTGGAATTAAAGTAAATTAAACTTTATTTGCAAAACCGGTGTAAAGAACTAGTCAAGTTTTATTTATAAAGATTCATATACGAATTAATCAATTAAACATTTAATTTAGAAAAACTAAACTATATGAATAATCTAAACAAAACTTTGTAATTCGAGTAGATCATATTATTATTAAAAACATTATGGTATTGGCATTAATCAAATTAATATTTATTATAAAAGCCGATGTAAAAGCCTAATCAAATTTTATTTAGAAAAGATTAATTAACTATTAAACAAATTAACATTTAGTTTACGACAACCGAGATAAATATCTAATTAACTTTTATGTACAAAAACATGTGATAGAAACATTAATCAAATTAAATTTGCTTATGAAAAATGATGTATAGATCTAGATTGCTTTTATTTACAAAAGGCGTGTATAACTAGACATTAATCAAAATTAATATTAAATTTATTTTCAGAAAATAAAACAGGATGAAAACTCACCACTAACGCGTGCTTTTCATCCTTATGGACCTGACGCAACTTGAACGGATTAAAACAGAGTTAAAACGAAGATTCTATGAGCAGAACAAGATTGGAAGGACCTGTTCGCGATTAAATATAGATTTAAGGGGTTGGCAGAGAAGATCTGCAAGACACATGCAATAGTGCTCGCAAAACTGATAAAGCTTAGGGTTAGATCTGTAAAAGGGTGTGGGTGGGCTTTATGTGTGTAAGGGGAATCTTTGTAGGGGGTTCTCTGCTGTTTTGCCAAGGCACAGATCAGATCTAAGGTTTACCAGAAAATTCAGGGACTTAATCGCAAAACTGCCCGGCCTTTCTTCTTCCTTGGGTTCAGACACGCGCAAGGCGGGTAGAACAGCAGGGAGCTCCAGCCGGCGGGGTCACCGGCGGCAAGCTCGGATAGGGGGGGGAGAAAGAGGAGGGGATGGGGAACACAGGGAAGGTCTTACCGCAGCCGGACAGGGGCAGTAGTCTCCCATCGACGGCGGACCCGGTCGGCCGGCGGTGGCGCTAGGCGGCGGCGCGCCGTTCCGGCGGGCTCCGGCGATGGGAATCGGCGGAGGATGCGCGGCTTGACTCGGGGAAACTCCCCGGCGGGATCAATTTTGCTCCGGTCGCGCCCCAAGCGACGAATCGGCGGCGGCCATGGCGTCGGCGCGCACCGCGGCGGTGCGGTCGGGGCGCGGGCGGAGAGATGCCCGAGCGAGGCTTGGACACAGGGCGAGGCGCGCGGCTAAAAAGGGGCGCAGGCAAGGTCGTGTCGCGCACGCCGTGCGGAGGCCCGGCGGCGCCGACCGGACTCCGTGTCCGGGCCCGGCACGGCGAGAGATAGATGATGACAAGGGTGGCCCGCTTGTCGGCGACCGCGAGCAGGGGAGGTGGAGTGGGCCGCGTTTGGGCCAAGATGGAGGTGGGCTGCGAAAGTCGAGGGGGGGGTCGCGGCGGCCTGGCGAAAAAGACAAGGGAGCATGGGCGGACTTCCGCGGATGGGCTTGGCCCAAAAGAATAGATAGTTTTTTATTATTATTATTTTATTTTCCGAATTCAATTTTCAATGCGAAAACATTTCCAGGAAATCCTAGAAAATGTTTTAAAGCACGAAAATACTCAGAAAATTCCAAAAATCCCAAGAAAATTCCCGGAGATAGATTGGGACACGAACAATCCAAATAAAGTATTTGGAGCTCATGAAAAAGATTTTAGAGCCTTCTAATATATAGAAATAGCTCAAGAAGAATGAGAATAAATTCCAGAAAAATCCAGAAAATTCTCGGAAGGATTTGGACAGCTCGTAAACGCCTTTTTGAAACCTTAAGCACTCTAGAAGCACCAAGTGCATCGGCATGAATGCAACACTCACAACTTTTTATTTGCTAAAGAAAACAAATGTTGGAAAAATTTTAAAATTATGAGAAAATTGTTATTTAATTATTCTTTCTATTCTCATCCTGAAATTGGAAATTTCAGGGTGTGACAACCCTACTGCCCGAGGAAGCACAGTGAGAAGCCACTAGTTGCATGGTGGTGGTTAGCTTTGTGAAAAAAGAAGTCCAATCTGCAGTATTCTTTTCCCCACCATCTATAGCTTTGCTAGCAGCATTTGGACAGTAGAGTGCTCAACTTCTCAAGGATCTCAAGTGCTAGATAGTGCAGCAACCACAAGCCAGCACTTCCAGTAAAAACACTAGGGCCGGCCGGCCCTGTAGGTGCGCCCGCACCTTTGATTTTCACGGTGCTGTCGTGTCCAAGTTGCTGCATGCCACCACTAGCCTTCTAGTCACGCACTTAGGTCACCTCTCAATTTTAAGTGGCACAGTCAGATGGACAGGTGCGGCCGCACCTGCCTCCCTCCACCTGCCTATAAATTGAGGCCTCCTGTGCACGCTCCCAGAAGACCACAGCCAGATTCCGAAGTTTGCATCCTCTACTCCCTTGCTTAGTTCTTTTTGCACTTAGTGGAAAGGGGTACTGCAAGCAAGTCCCTCGTTGTGCTAGGCACTCAAGTTTTGTGGTGGTCTCACCACCCCACAAGGACCGCTAACTTCTGGACCACTAATTTTCTAACGACTAACCTTTTGTGATCACCATCCTTCGGGTATTCGCGCACTAACATTTTGTAGGATGTTGTGGTTCCGGAAGACCGCAATGGAAGTGAAGGGAAAGCACATTAGGTTCCGCGACTCGGACTCGAGCCACAGCAGCCACTCCCATTCTTCGGATTGGCAAGAGCACTCAGTACCTTCAGGCTTTGACCCTCAGGGCAATGTGTCTGCGGGTTCTTGCCCAGGACATGTCCACAAGTTCGGTACATTACAATTGTACGGGTTTGGAGGAAAGGAGTCATTTCCTTACCTCCGAAACTCAAATCATTATGCAAGCCGACCAAGAACGGAGGCTATTCCAGTAGTTGAAAGATCAAGAGTTTGCGCATACCAAGGTATATGACAATGCCCTCCTTGATGAAACTGGTATGATATGCAAGTTTGGGGTGGCTTTCAATGCCATAGGCTGGGGAAACTTTTGGCATGCTTGGGAGCAGGGTTCAAAATTCCTCACTTTAGAATTCCTCTCAACCCTGAGCGCCGATAGCAATGGTGTTAAGTTCCGGCTCTTCAATGAGGAGCACGATTAACTTAGGGGCAGTTGAGCGTAGCCCTAGGCTTCGACTCAGATTGTCTGCTAGAGTGGTCTAAGCACAAAGGTATGAAAGCTTTTTCGAGAGAGTCTTTCTAGAAGAAGATCTCAGGGTAAGGATTGAATACCGCTCCCCGGATCAACTTGATCCATAACCCCACTCTTCGTTTCCTCCTCCGACTCATCTCAGGCATGATTTCCCCACGAGTTGAGTTCAGGACGGTCAGAGTGGATGAGCTACAAGGCCTGTTTGCCATTATTAATAAGATCAAGATTGCCCCTATCGTTTCGATAGTTGAGCACTGGCGGACCATGGCCACAAGGACTGGCAAGATTGAGATCACCTCCTTGGTAACTCGAATTGCCATGTACCTCGCAGTGTTAGCAGGAGCCCAAGTAACGTATTTGGACACACCCTACAAGAGCTTCAATGAGAAACATTTTTTGCAAGCCCACCTGTTGAAGCATGTTGAGGGAGAGTCGGTCATGCTTTACGCCCATTCCTCCACAACCATCTGTGATAACCCGCCCAGGAAAATACCGTACTATCGCCTAAGACCGATCCACTTTGGTCATTAAGCAATAATAAAGTATCATCCTGTCATTAGTTGCCGGGTTAACGCCTGGTAAATGACTTGAAAAGCACAAGGATCGAATATATGCATTAAAACTCACTCGAAGGCGAGTCCAGAGATACAACAACATTAATATCCAAATTCGTACCCCGAAGGGTTTAATTATTACAAACCATAGTTTTTGCGATGATGAAATAGTTCAGAGTTTTCGAATTGCAGCGGAAATTAATTAACGGAAGCGAAGACACCACGGGAGGCCATCCATGATGCATTCAGTAGTCGTCCTCCACCCACTCCAGCTCCCAGCCGGGCGGGATCTCTCCGGGCCACACATCACTGAAGGCATTACCTGGATCAACACATTATAGCAAGGCTGAGTATACTAATACTCAGCAAGTCTTACCCGTCGGTGACATCTACTTCACCAATTCTAGACCATGACAGGCTTTTTGGCTACTTGGTTGCTTTTGCTAAAAAGTAACAAAGAGTAGGTCCTTACTTTCAAGATTTTAGCACAAATTCTAGTAGGATTGATTTTTACTACATTAGCCAACTAGTACAAACAAAGTTGTACAATACAATTAATCAAGCATCATCTTCATCAACTTCCATCATTAGGGATCTCATGACTAGTGGAGTAAGTAGTCTCGGATAACGGTGAGAGGCCGACAATCGATTGATTTAAACCTTGCAAGGTAGACCCAAACACACGGTAGGCTGCCCCCGCGAGGACAACTTCCCAGGCCCTCCCCAAAAATCCCCGGGTCGGGATGAAAGGCCACAGTCTTTGGTGCAGGCTATCCGGCATACCCCGCGAGATACCCGGAGTCACCATACACCACCGGTAGCTAGCCGTGAGAGCGAATCCCAAGGGTAGTGACAGTTCCATCCCTAGCCATCTCATTAAGGTACTAGGCTTACCGGTCCCATACCCGACATGTGCTTAGTACGTTCAAAAACTTAACCCACATAATCACTGGACCGGAGCCCAGATCCCATGTTCTTACCACGTGAGCAATCCATTTGAGGATATATTGTGATTCCTATCTAGAAACCTATTCTCGCGGGTGAGGTCATCACTCGACTTGTAATGGTCCTATAGCTTAGCAGCTATCGACCTATCATACTAGTAAGGACAAAGGTACCTAGGTATCATGCATCTAGGGTTTCCTTCAACTCCTGAACGTAAATGCACAATCATTCATAGATAATTGAATAAAGAACTTTAAACTAGGTTAGATGCACCGGAGCTTGCCTTCGTCAGCTAGGTTAGTCTGGGCACCCTCGGTGTCAAGCACTTCCACGTACTGTAGAGAACCTTCCGCTCCTCCTTCCACGGTTTCCGGGACAAGGGAGTAATCTCCGTCCGGAAGATCTACACGGAATGCAATGCACTATAGGTGATGTGATAGTTTGTTGGCTTATCCATATCTGGGTTGGTCATATTCACCTTAACAAGCATTCATCTAATGTTTCTCTTTTAGGAAGGTTATGGGGTGTACATGGTTTACTCTTTTATATGCACATTGAATAAAGGTTTCTATTAAACTTGTCATTTCATGTGAAAGCTTCGATTCCTTTTATCTTCACCAACAAAGGTGTAATTAATATTTTTATTTATGAATTAATTTCTTATCAGTGATGATAATTAATTATCATTTAATCATATTAAATAATACTTTTCAAAAGGAAAAAGAATTAATTAGGGATATTTCTTTAATTAATTTCCATTTAATATTAAAAGGGTTTTTCAGCTTTTTATTAAACAATTAAATTACCAAAAATTTAAGAAGAGTTTTAAATGCATATTAGCACCTATCCTGGTCCATTGGACCCACATGTAAGTGTTGGATGCTAGGAAATTAAATACTATGGAAAATAACAAACCTAGCTAGTGATTCAAAGTAAATACATACAAAAATAAATAAGCATCAAACTGATCCAATCTTTCTCGTGCATGCTCTCTGGTCCTAAACAAGCGTAAGGAACCAGCATGTTCACATGGAAACTCTACTGAACTTGGTTTATTAATTTACAAAGGAAAACATGAATAAATCACGAATGATTATTTCTGTTAATCCAGAATTCATGATTAATTCACAAGATGTGTATTTTGGCATTACAAGCCAGTGTGCACAAGTTGAGCTCAAAAACATAAATATAGTTAGCAAGAAAAATCATTTAGGCAGTTACTGTAGGAATGGAAAAACATTTTTATAAAAAGCTTTGCATAATAACTTTGTGCAATGTTTAGCATAGGAGCTAGTCATGACATAACACACAACATATCCTAAAATTAGCTACAGAGGATTTATGGTTTTTGAGATATTGCAGATTTAGGGTTTTCACATTTGTATTTTTCATGCAAAAACTAACAGGAATTAGCTCGGGCCAGAATAACAAAAGTTGTAGAATAATTCACCACGAATCCAACAAAATTGGCCTTGCATTTTTCTAATTTTTCGGTGATTTTCTACGCAATTTACAAGAATCAACAAAACTGCATCACTATTGGAGATACCCTTTTGCAGAAACACCCTCGGAAAGATACTCTTCTTTGCAATGTCACCCCTGGGGTGGCCGGGCAGCGGCGGTCCGGCCAAATTCCGGCCAACCGCCGGCACCGGCCCGGCCGGGCACGGGCGGGGGAGGGACCTTGGGTTGCTAGGGGCTCGGTTTGCGGGCTTGGTTGGGGTGGTGAGCGACCGGTGGGGCGGCACGCCGGCGGCCGGGCGCGGTGGCCGCCGCGGCTCGCTCTCCGGCGGTGTAACTCGATGTCGGGGGGGCACTTGGGCGGTTGGTGAGTTACAGTAGGGGTAGGGAAGGGTGGTGGCCAGGTTGGCCGGCCGCGCGGCCGGCCGAGCCGCGGCTCGCCGTGGGCGCCAACAATGGCGCCGGCGGCGGCTCGGACCGGGTGGTTGGGCGTCTGGTGCGGCTGGGAAGGGGTGGCAGCACCTAAATAGGCGAAGCTCGAGCATCCTAACGACCGGCGGACGGACGGGGGCTCCACGGGGCGGGCGACGGCCATCGGACCGCAGTGCACTCGCGAGACGTACGGTGGCACGGTGTTCAAGGCTTCCTCGACATGCG
This sequence comes from Cenchrus americanus, assembly GCA_947561735.1. Classification (NCBI taxonomy): domain Eukaryota; kingdom Viridiplantae; phylum Streptophyta; class Magnoliopsida; order Poales; family Poaceae; genus Cenchrus; species Cenchrus americanus. The sequence goes on from OX387240.1 coordinate 205,426,640, forward strand.
CGCGGCGTGGGGAAGGAACGACGTTGGATAGCGGGCCCTCGGGCGGCGCGTGCGCGCGGCCACCGAGGCGAGTGGGCCCCCGGCGCGGGCGCGGCGCAGCGCGCGGCGCGGGCGGCGCGCGCGGGTGGCGCCCGGCGCGGCGGGAGCGCGGCGACGTCTCGGCCGGCCTGTGCTCGTTCCGGACTGGCCCTGTTCGAATTAACTTTTCTCCAAAATTTTGAATAAAAATTGACTAAGCTTTGAATACGAAAGTTGTAGATCTAGTCACCGTCTACAACTTTCAAAAAGGCTATAGGGTGTTTTTCTCAACGGATTTTGCAGGAACGTCGTGCCAACATTGAATGCCGGCCTGTCCTGTAAAACAGGAGGTACTGTCAGTCAATCGAGTTTTTCACCAATTTCCACTCAAAATTTGAAATGCCAATCTACACGAAAGTTGTGTCCCTCAACAAGATGGACAACTTTCATAAAGGTAGATCTTGAAGTGTTTAGGTGAATTTTGGAGAACGCGGCAAAAGTTCCGGACGACATTCGCTGATGTCAACGGTTAAGCCGGTTTCGACCGTGTCCTTGACCAAGGGTCCACTACGGGTGTGTGTAGGCTTGGTCAAGGGGTTCATTAGGGTTCATTGGCGAGGTTTTCGAGGTGATGACCCAGGTTGACCTAGGTTTGACCGATGTTTGACCGGTTTGACTCGGCTGATCCGGTCATTAGTGTTAATGATGGTAATTAAAAACCTGGGGCGTCACAGTCTACCCCCCTTAAACAGAATCTCGTCCCAAGATTCGAAAGTAAAAGGCAAAGTAGGGAGGGTTCCCAAATAGAGAGGTTACTTATGAAATTCGGTTGGCTTTGCTTCACTTGAAAGCTTGGCTTCTTGTTGCGGTTGTCCTTAGTGGATCCGGGGTTCTGCTTCTGCTGCTGGGGCTTTTGCTGTCTGGGGTTCGGGCACTCATTGGAAAAATGCCCGGGCTGTCTACAATTGTAGCATATGCGGGGCGGGAGTTCCTTAAGCTTGGGCACATGCTGTGGATTCTTTTGGTACTGGAGATTTCCCGAAGGCTTGTCCTGGAGTGGGGTCCTTCTCCACTGCCCAGATGGCAAAGATTGCGAAGACCCATGAGTATGCTTCTTGACAAAGCGGAACTGCTTGCTCGATTCAATGCCGGAAGTGAAATCAGCTTGTCGCTTCCTATCTTCTTGTGCCTTCTTCATGGCATCCTCCTGAGAGATAGCTTTTTTTACTAACTCGTGATAACTATTGGGTTCCAACAGTATTAGCCTTTCGTACAAGTCACCATCGAGACCATCACGAAAACGTTCCATCTTCTTGGCGTCAGTGTCCACGTGATGTCCTCCGTACTGGCAAAGACTATTGAACTTCTGTGCATATTGGTACACGGTGTCAGCTCCTTGCTTCAGAGCCAACAATTCTCTCATTTTTCTGTCCATAAGTCCTTTAGGAATATGGTGGTCCTTGAAAGCTTGCTTGAATTCAACCCAAGTGACTTCATGTCCAGCAGGTTGCATAGACTTGAAATGTTCCCACCACAACAGTGCTTCGCCCCAAAGTTGTAAGGTTGCAAAGGTTGCCTTGCGCACCTCGGAGCAAGGAAGGGTAAAAGCAGAAAACCTGGCCTCTATGGCCCAGACCCATGCGTCAGCTTCAAGCGGTTCTTCTGCCTTAGTGAACGTTGGAGGCTTCATCCCAATAAACTGGGTGTAGGTAGCGACCGTATGTGGTCCCTCATGATTGGCCCCATGCGGAGGCCTCTGTTCCAGCAGCTGCACGCGCTGGTCTGTCTATTGTTGCATCTACAGGAGCTGGCGCAATAAGTCGGTTTGTGTGGTTAGAAGTGCCTCTGTCGGTGTCAGGGATGGTGGCGAGGGTGGGTCATTACTACTTGAGGCACCAAAACCATTGGGAGTGTTGCGTGTCGGTTCGACCATCTGAAAAATTGAGTTTTCATTAAACACACATTCATAAGCTTGTTCATAATATTGACAAGTAGAATATGTACGACGAAAGCTCAGTTATGGTAAGTTTTACGGAACCGAACAACACAGTGGCCATAAGCATCAAATTCGGAATCGATGCTCATGCACCGAAAATCCTCATTCCGTGTCCGTAGACGTACTTCAAGTTGGTATTCCACCCGGGATCAAGAATGAACACACGATGGATGACTTCTCCACATTGACTATTCGAGAACCTTGACTGCTCAAGAGAGTTTCTATGTCTAAGGCTTCAACATGTTTAAGGATAAAAGGGGTTGGAGGGAAAATTCAAGTCGATGAAGATAACAAGTTGGTAGGTGAAATCACCATTGAAGATTGAGTTCTATGATCAAGACATTCCCTCGACATAGTAGAATAGCATAAGTTCCTTTCTCCGGTTGAGCATTGTTCGGGTATTCATGTGCACAAAGGCACAACCGTATGTTAGAGCTCGAAGCGAGCACACATACATAATGACATGAGGTTCTGGCAGTTGTGAACAAAAATTCATAACCAAAAATCCAGAAACCTCAAATCTTTCCCAAGTTTTCCCGGTTCAAAATAAATTCTTTAACACCTAATTAAATTTTAAGGTTGAGCATCGAACAAGGAACAAGGTGGACGGTACTGAACCTAGATGTGCCTAGGAAAGTGTGAATCCAACCCAACGAACTAGGATTGAGACTTGCTATTACAAGATAACTAGGTGAGGAGCGATTATTTTTAACAATTTGGTTTAATTAACCTAGCACATGGTAAACAAATTTTTCACAAAATTTCGGCAGCATGACGGCTAGGTATGGAAGGTACTCTAGTTTATAAAAAGCACACACTAGCATAAACTTCCTTAGAGAACATATGGAAATTCGATTTGTTTTTTTGGTCCAATTTAGTTGTTTCGATTTTTAATATGCATGCAAGACGTCCTATTCGACCTCACATGGCAATCAAGCCAAAAATCGAAGTTAGTGCCGGTGGCAAGGCTTTTAATCGTCTGTCCCTATAATATCTAGTCGAGAGCTATACGGTACTCGCTTAATGACTAACGAAGCACTATTATGTACCTGCAGAAAACGAACCTTTCATGCCAGCACGTCACGAAAGCGTCCACATACATTACCGTTCACTATAGAAATGGTATCCATGCGTTAAGCCGCTACATGGACAGCGTCCAACCTCGGACACCCTCCGTTCGAATGGAGTGTATCCTTGCCTCGCATGAGCGACATGCGGAATGCACACGTATGAAACACGTGGCGACACACAACTCACAAACAGACGCGAAGATGGGATCCGTGGAATGGATCACTCCATCAACCCTCGCAATTCCCGTGATGCGGAACAGCACACGTATAAAACACGTGGCTCCTAGTTTGTTTGTGCAAGAAAGTAAGTCTGACATAAAGTAATGTGCTGGAAGTTAGCAAAATAAACCATAGGTTAATTAAGCCACCTGAAAGAACCCAAAAATTCCCTCTAGGGCCTCTCGCTCTAGTTTATCCTTAGCGGACCAACGTATTTTTGGAAAATCAGAAAATCTTGGTATATTTTATTCAAAAATTAGTGATTAAGGTTTATTAATTAATCTCTGGTGCATATAGGCTCTGATGCCAACTGTGACAACCCGCACAGGAAAATACCGTACTATATCCTAAGACCGATCCACTTTGGTCATTAAGCAATAATAAAGTATCATCCTGTCGTTAGTTGCCGGGTTAACGCCCGGTAAATCACTTGAAAAGCACAAGGATCGAATATATGCATTAAAACTCACTCGAAGGCGAGTCTAGAGATACAACAACATTAATATCCAAATTCGTACCCCGAAGGGTTTAATTATTACAAACCATAGTTTTTGCGATGATGAAATAGTTCAGAGTTTTCGAAAAGCAGCGGAAATTAATTAACGGAAGCGAAGACACCACGGGAGGCCATCCATGATGATTTCAGTAGTCGTCCTCCACCCACTCCAGCTCCCAGCCGGGCGGGATCTCTCCGGGCCACACATCACTGACGGCATTACTTGGATCAACACATTATAGCAAGGCTGAGTATACTAATACTCCGCAAGTCTTACACGTCGGTGATATCTACTTCACCAATTCTAGACCATGACAGGCTTTTTGGCTTCTGGGTTGCTTTTGCTAAAAAGTAACAAAGAGTAGGTCCTTACTTTCAAGATTTTAGCACAAATTCTAGTAGGATTGATTTTTACTACATTAGCCAACTAGTACAAACAAAGTTGTACAATACAATTAATCAAGCATCATCTTCATCAACTTCCGTCATTTGGGATCTCATGACTAGTGGAGTAAGTAGTCTCGGATAACGGTGAGAGGCCGACAATCGATTGATTTAAACCTTGCAAGGTAGACCCAAACACACGCGTAGGCCGCCCCCGCGAGGACAACTTCCCCGTGCCCTCCCCAAAAATCCCCGGCCGGGATGAAAGGCCACAGTCTTTGGTGCAGGCTATCCGACATACCCCGCGAGATACCCGGAGTCACCATACACCACCGGTAGCTAGCCGTGAGAGCGAATCCCAAGGGTAGTGACAGTTCCATCCCTAGCCATCTCATTAAGGTACTAGGCTCACCGGTCCCATACCCAACATGTGCTTAGTACGCTCAAAAACTTAACCCACATAATCACTGGACCGGAGCCCAGATCTCATGCTCTTACCACGTGAGCAATCCATTTGAGGATATATTGTGATTCCTATCTAGGAACCTATTCTCGTGAGTGAGGTCATCACTCGACTTGTAACGGTCCTATAGCTTAGCAGCTATCGACCTATCATACTAGTAAGGACAAAGGTACCTATGGATCATGCATCTAGGGTTTCATCCAACTCCTGAACGTAAATGCACAATCATTCATAGATAATTGAATAAAGAACTTTAAACTAGGTTAGATGCACCAGAGCTTGCCTTCATCAGCTAGGTTAGTCTGGGCACCCTCGGTGTCAAGCACTTCCACATACTGCAGACAACCTTCCGCTCCTCCTTCCTCGGTTTCCGGGACAAGGGAGTAATCTCCGTCCGGAAGATCTACACGGAATGCAATGCACTTTAGGTGATGTGATAGTTTGTTGTCTTATCCATCTCTGGGTTGGTCATATTCACCTTAACTAGCATTCATCTAATGTTTCTCTTTTAGGAAGGTTATGGGGTGTACATGGTTTACTGTTTTATATGCACATTGAATAAAGGTTTCTATTAAACTTGTCATTTCATGTGAAAGCTTCGATTCCTTTTATCTTCACCAACAAAGGTGTAATTAATATTTTTATTTATGAATTAATTTCTTATCAGTGATGATAATTAATTATCTTTTAATCATATTAAATAACACTTTTCAAAAGGAAAAAGAATTAATTAGGGATTTTTCTTTAATTAATTTCCCTTTAATATTAAAAGGGCTTTTAAGCTTTTTATTAAACAATTAAATTACCAAAAATTTAAGAAGTGTTTCAAATGCATATTAGCACCTATCCTGGTCCATTGGACCCACATGTAAGTGTTGGATGCTGGGAAATTAAATATTATGGAAAATAACAAAGCTAGCTAGTGATTCAAAGTAAATATATACAAAAATAAATAAGCATCAAACTGATCCAATCTTTCTCGTGCATGCTCTCTGGTCCTAAACAAGCCTAAGGAACCAGCATGTTCACATGGAAACTCTACTGAACTTGGTTTCTTAATTTACAAAGGAAAACATGCATAAATCAAGAATGATTATTTCTGTTAATCCAAAATTCATGATTAATTCACAAGATGTGTATTTTGGCATTCCAAGACAGTGTGCACAAGTTGAGCTGAAAACCATAAACATATTTAGCAAGAAAAATAATTTAGGCAGTTACTGCAGGAATGGAAAAACATTTTTATAAAACGATTTACAAGATAACTTTGTGGCATTTTTGTCATAGGAGCTAGTCAAGACATAACACACAACATATCCAAAAATTAGCTACAGAGGATTTATGGTTTTTGAGATATTGCAGATCTAGGGTTTTCACATTTGTATTTTTCATACAAAAACTAACAGGAATTAGCTCGGTCCAGAATAACAAACGTTGTAGAATAATTCACCACGAATCCAACAAAATTGGCCCTGCATTTTTCTGATTTTTCTGTGATTTTCTACGCATTTTACAAGAATCGGGAAAACTGCATCACTATTGGAGATACCCTTTTGCAGAAACACCCTCGGAAAGATACTCTTCTTTGCAATGTCACCCCTGGGGTGGCCGGGCAGCGGCGGTCCGGCCAAATTCCGGCCAACCGCCGACCGGGGCCGGCCGGGCACGGGCGGGGGAGGGACCTTGGGTTGCTAGGGCTCGGTTTGCGGGCTTGGTTGGGGTGGTGAGCGACCGTGGGGCGGCACGCCGGCGGCCGGGCGTGGTGGCCGCCGCGGCCTGCTGTCCTGCGGTGTAACTCGATGCAGGTGGGGCACTTGGGGGGTTGGTGAGTTACAGTAGGGGTAGGGAAGGGTGGTGGCCAGGTTGGCTGGCCGCGCAGCCGGCCAGAGCCCGCAGCTCGCCGTGGCTGCCAACAATGGCGCCGGCGGCGGCTCGGACTGGGTGGTTGGGCGTCTGGCGCGGCGGGGAAGGGGTGGCAGCACCTAAATAGGCGAAGCTCGAGCATCCTAACGACCGGCGGACGGACGGGGGCTCCACGGGGCGGGCGACGGCCATCGGACCGCAGTGCACTCGCGAGACGTACGGTGGCGCGGTGTTCAAGGCTTCCTCGACATGCGCGCGGCGTGGGGAAGGAGCGACGTTGGAGAGCGGGCCCTCGGGCGGTGTGTGCGCGCGGCCACCGAGGCGAGTGGGCCCCGGCGCGGGTGCGGCGGCGCGGCGGCGCGGGCAGGCGCGCGGGTGGCGCCCGGCGCGCCGGAGCGCGGCGACGTCGCGGCCGACCTGTGCTCGTTTCGGACTGGCCCTGTTCGAATTAACTTTTCTCCAAAATTTTGAATAAAAGTTGACTAAGCTTTGAATACGAAAGTTGTAGATCTAGTCACCTTCTACAACTTTCAAAAAGGCTATAGGGTGTTTTTCTCAACGGATTTTGCAGGAACGTCGTGCCTACATTGAATGCCGGCCTGTCCTGGAAAACAGGAGGTACTGTCAGTCAATAGAGTTTTTCACCAATTTCCACTCAAAATTTGAAATCGCAATCTACACGAAAGTTGGGTGCCTGAACAAGATGGACAACTTTCATTAAGGTAGATCTTGAAGTGTTTAGGTGAATTTTGGAGAACGCGGCAAAAGTTCCGGACGACATTCGCTGACGTCAACGGTTAAGCCGGTTTCGACCGTGTCCTTGACCAAGGGTCCACTACGGGTGTGTGTAGGCTTGGTCAAGGGGTTCATTAGGGTTCATTGGCGAGGTTTTCGAGGTGATGACCCAGGTTGACCTAGGTTTGACCGATGTTTGACCGGTTTGACTCGGCTGATCTGTTCATTAGCGTTAATGATGGTAAATAAAAACCTGGGGCGTCACACCATCATCCTCTCATGCCCAGAGCTTGGTCTTTATCAAGTTAAAAGGTTTACTCTAATCCTGGCATTTGAGGACGATGAGGAGACTGTTAGGCCTTCACGACACGGCATCTTTGGGCCCGGACCAGCCACCCGATCCCGCACTCGCAGAAGCGATAGGAACCTCATTCCAGAAAGCACCACACAGCAAGCGTCGGCATCCGGCAGAGCAGGATTCACAAGTAGCCGCCAGCATCAGCCACAATCCAATGGAAGTCAGCCCCCTAGTGCCTCTATCTGCTCTAGCTCAACACACTCTCAGTCAGCCCGCTTTGGGACCCCACCAACCTACGGCACGAGCTACCCGTATAGTTACCATGAGGAGTAGTATGGCATCTTATACCAGGGCCTCTTCAACATTGATAATCATCTCCGTAGTCTCGATGTGCGTGCCGAGAGAATAGAACGAGGCCTCGAAGACACCACCAGGTGGCAGCAAGAAACCGACGGTCAACTATACACCCTTACGGCCACCACACAGGAAGGTTTTCAGACAGTAAACAGTCTTTTCGGGTCATGGAACCCATATCAGCAACCACCCAACTACTAGCCCCGTTCTTGAAATCAGCTTGGGGGAAATAGATCCCATCCAGGTAAGTCTCAACCAGATTTCCTTCCTTTTGTTGACGGTCCTTACGACAAGTTTCCGACTGCCAAGATCCCGGAAATGAGGAGGGTATATGTCAAATTTCATGCATATCTTTAACACTAATAAAGTTCCACGAGTTGTGTTGGTATTTTTACTTGCAGATATGCATTTGGGATAAAAAGTGTGTCACCGAACCACATTAGGCAAGTGCGGTCGAACCAGCAGGTGCGGCCGGCCCTGATGGTGCGGCCAGCCCTGCACCCTGCCACGATCCGCGTCCCGCCAATCCCGACTTACAGAAACACACTTTGCATGGAGCGGATTCACCATGGTTATGTCAGTTTGATCCAAAGGATGTGAAAGGAAGAACTTGGATCCACGGGCCCACTTCTGCATGCATCCAACCGCCACTCCGAAGCAATCCGGAGCGTTCCCTATCAGTGGCGGTGCATCGCATGACTTTGAGTAGATATGGCCGCACCTACTAAACATGGAATCCAGCAGAACCGACCCAGGATACCAACTCACAACTGACCAAGGAGAAAGCATCAGGGCCATCCACGATAAATGGTGGTGGATCATAGGTGTGGTCGCACCTAGAGGTGTGGTTGTGTCTGGCTCCCACCACCTCAGCACTCCAACCGACCTCCCACTGCTATAAAAAGGACCATCCACTCGCTGGAACAAAGGACACACCGCAGGAGCTTCACTATTGTCCACTTTTGTATCTTAGAGTAGGAAGAAGTATAGTTGGGAGTTAGAGTCGAGTCGAGCTAGTCTCGGGGTTCCGGAGAAGTCTTCTTCAGAGTTCGGGCACTACTCTTGTATCTTCTCTTTTATTTAAGACTTAAGCGCATTTCAAGTTATCTTTATATCTTACAATTCAAGTCAATTATATTCAGCTTTTACTTAGCTACTAGAAGCTTTATTCTTCATTTAGACTAAAGTTAGCTTTGTCTTGGTTAGCTTAGTTCTCTTGAACCCTACAGTGTTGCGGTCGTTCTTCGCTTGATCTCCGGTGTTTCACGGGAGAGAGAGACCTTTCTCTAAAGGCCTTAGGGAAGGTTCTTTGGTTCATTGTGAGTGTGGTGCTCAGAACTAGCCTTAGTCTTATATTGGTGTCCCGCGCAACAGGATAGTTGTGGTACCCTAAGGAGGTGACAGCTCCGGACGGGCTCTGTAGTCCACCACAATAGTTCGGGCCAGTAGGATTCAGGACATCGTCATCCTCCCTTCTCATCCTAGTTTGAGGGTGCGGCTTTGCATGCCCCTGCAACACTAGAAGAGCTTGTTGATTTTATCTTACCTTGGCTTTGCTTTACCTTGGTTCTTTTCCCGGAGTTGACTATAATAGATAGATTGCCTTAGGATCCTTTCTCGATTCGTTGTCCTCCCAACTCACTAGGACCTCTCTAGTTCTATTATCAAGATCTCCTCGCATGTCCATTTACCCCCGCATATCTTTATCATCACCCCAACTATAAGACTCTTTTGCCGAGCTTCGATCCTTTCTACCACCCTTGATTATCTATGTCGTAGTGCTTCCCTTGGAAAAATATAAATCGACAACCCGAATACCACCGGGTGAAGTGCTACAACGGTAATCCGTGCGCTTGCGGACCTTTTTGTGATCGTGTGTTTTACCCCAGACGTCCCCTAGTCCCATTACTAGAGGTGTGAACCCAGCAGTGACGATTGTAGGTGCCAACGAGCATTTCTGTCAATGTTGCCATTTGTACCATCTTAGTGGTGAGGCGAAGAAACGTCAACATTGGTAGAGGCTACGTGGTTGCTGCATTCCCTACCATGGATCTCCTGTAGGAGCTAGAGACCTTCAGATCTGAGGATGCACTTCATCAATACGCCATTGGAGGCGGACCTGCAATAGAGCTCGGTGCCGATGACAACGTAGTTGGCGCTGCACCTGATGATTTTCTCGCGCTTGACCTTGCCTTCAGGGACGCGCTTCTCCAAGATGTAGGCGATGAAGTCGAGGCACCAGTCATCTTAACGGCCATGTCGATCATCACGATGGTTGTTGTTGTAGCGACATGAAGACGACCGATCACCGTCGCCTCTGGATCGCTTCGGGTCATCAGGTGTGCGAAACACTCTCTTGAACTGCATGCATTCCTAGACGGTGTGGATGGCCTCCTTGTGGAACGAGCAAGGGTTGTCGAGCACCACATTGAACGTCGAAGGACGGTGTCCGTCCGCCGCGAGCACCTCAGAAGGTTTGATGTGCGCAGGTCGATTGGATCGACTGCGTGAATGCCGGCTCGATGACGACGTCATAGACTTGGATGCCGCACTCTTCTCTTCCACCAGGGCTGTAGCGACCCGGAGGTAAGCCATGGCTGCTTCGGCCTCTGGTGATGGGTTGGCCTGTTGGAGACGTGCCATAGCCACGCCCAGGTTGGCCTAAGGGCTATTGAACGTCGATAGCCATGCCTTTTCGAACTCGAGATGTTGGTTGCGGGCGCATAGAGGTACCGCCTGACGCTGCTCCTCCACCCGTCTCTGAGCGCGGTTGGCATTGCCTTGGATCCGACATGCCTCCTAGGAGTTCGTGTGCAGCGAGGAGCATTACGCTCCTGGTCGATCTTCTTCCACAGCTGGCAGCCGGGGGGTGTGCTGCGCGCCCTTGTGATAGGTGCATGGTACGTCAATTGGATTGCGGCGGGCACGAGGCTCGACCTTGAGGTTGCCGGAAGACTCTCGCCGCCCAGATTGGATCTGGGAGGACTTGGCCGCCTGGCGGATGTAGGCGTCACTGGGTGGTCACAAATCAGAATCGGGAGTGGTGACGGGTGCCGCTGGGATCTCCACAGTGATTGCTGGGGAGGTCACCGCCGCCATTGTGGTCGAGGTCACCGTGAAGGAGCCGAAGTAGATTTCCACAGGGTTGGCGAGGATGTCCTCCATGCTCTCCGAAAAAACAACACTAGATCGGGCCACCATGCTGCACAGTGAGTTCCCGATCACCCTACTTGGCGCGCCAACTGTCAAGGGTTGAGGCCTGGACAGATCTGCTAGGGGGCGACCCAAGCGGTTGTAGGTTGATTGGAGGGGATCGAGACCTAAGTGTCGGGGACCGCCCTAGGGGTCCCCTTAAACAATGGGGGAACCCTCACTTAAATCCCTGCATCGAAATAAGCTAAGCCTAACAATGCAGGAAACTAACCATGCAAGACATGGCCCATGCGGCAGGACTCCGGAGGCCCACCAAGACGGCCCGTCTGGAAGACCCCTCGAGCAGGCTCCGCCGCCCGAGGGCACGCTCCCTCCTCGAGCGGGCTCCGCCCCGTTCGAGGGGCAACCCCCCTCCCTCGAACGGACTCCGCCCCCGTTCGAGGGGCGACCCCTTCCCTCGAGCGGTCCCGCCCCGCTCGAGGGCACGCTCTCCCTCGAGCGAGTCCCGTCTCGCTCGAGGGTCCGCTCCGCCCCGGCCGGGGGCCCGCCACGCTCACGGGCGCCCGCGCGCGTGCGCCGCCCCGTACTTGGGCATTGAACGCCCGACGCCGCGGAGACGGCGCCATCATGCGCCCGGGCTCACGCCCCCGGTGCCGCCGCACCAACTCCCCAGAGGAGGAGCCCATCCCCGCCACCGTGGATGAACCGTGCGTACGGGCCGTGTCGTCCCGTGACACCGTGCGCCCACTACGTGCGGCCTAACGCGCCCGACCCTCGAAAAGGGGCCGGCGCACCCTCGATTCCACTTTCCCGTGACCTTGCGCCAGTTGGTAAGGGGCGCTAGGCCGATGGATGGCCATCCCGGCCACCGGACCGCGGCGCGCCGCCGTACCCACGCATGCGTGCGCACGCCCGACTCCGCGAGCGCACGCCCGGCACCGGCAGCAACCACTCCACCACCGCAGCTCATTGGGAAGGAACGCCGTTCGCCCGCTCCCCGTACCCCGTACCGCCATCATCGCACCTCCCTCGAAGCCTATCGTGGGAGGCCACCGCCATCCGCCGCCTCCTACCCTCGAACCGCCACCGTTCGGCACGGGGTAGGCCATCATGGCCGGATCGCAGCGAAGATCGTCCGGACGGCCGCCCGCTCTACACCGTAGCACGACGTGCTCCCACACGTAGCTAGGTAGCGCGGCGTGCATGTAACTCGCCGCCCCCTTGGCCTATAAAAGGGGAGGCGAGCCCCCAGCCGCGGGGGAGACGGGTTCGAGAGACAGTTCGGAGGAACGGGTCCAATGGAACACAACGCACCGTGCTCTCACTCTCTGATTCTCCTACAACATCTTCAGCCACTCTCACAGGGACTTGGAAGCCACGCTTCCTCTCCCGCCTTGCTTGTACTTGCCCCACTACAAGCACCCCGTGCCGAGCAATATAGTGCCACGAGCACACCACTGCTGGACGTACGGCCCCCTCGGCCGGAACCAGGATAAAACCTTGTGTCATTTGTTGCTTAGCATCGACCATCGAGGGATAGACCTAGGCGTTATCTACTGGTTAGTGTCGGGACCATATTCCGCACCGACAGTTGGCGCCCACCGTGGGGCAAAACGAGCGCCTAAGGTCATTTCTCCAACTCCCTCCATGGTGATTCGCACTGAATACCGTGCTACGCGCTACAACATGGGTAGCTCGGACCCTCTCCCGGCCGGGTTCGAGATCCGCTTCGGAGACTTGAACTTCCAGGCCACGGGGAACGGCTATCTCATGCGCCTCACCAATCGTGAGGAGCTTCGCGCGCAACGCGAGGCCGTGTCCGGCTCCGGTCTCCGCCGCACGCACGACACCGCGCGCAGCGCCCGCAGCACGGATGCCGCGGGTCCGTCGACGCCGCGACGCCGTCGTCGCTCGGGCCGCGCTCACGCCGGCGCGGTCCGAGCGGCGGCAAGCCGAGCGCGCGCGCCGCTCAACGCGGCGCCCACCGTCACAACGCCGCCACCGCCCGCGGGGACCGCGTGCGCCTCTAAGGACCACGCATCCCCATCGGCCGCGTGGCGCCACGCAGCCCATAACGCCAACGTGAACACGACGATGCGCCGGTTCCACCTCGGCCGCCATGTCTTCGTCGCCGTGGATCCCGCACTTCGGCCAGCCGGGACGACCGTCCCCGGGCTCCGTCGACACGATGCCACCCGCCAACCGCCACGGGTACGCGGAGTGGGGATTTTTCCGCGTGCGGACCCGGGGCCGCGTTCGTGCGCTTCCTCGACGCCACGGACTCCGGGTTTGGTCCGTTCCGACGACTCCGCGCACGGGAGCTACGACCCCACGCGGGGAGTGTTGCGCCGTCATCACCAACGACCCGGCCAACACCGCCGGTGCGGCGGGCGCCGGGAGACGGGGAAGTCACGCCGCCCCGAGGATCGCCACGCACCCCGCCGCGGGGCCGAGCGCTCCCGCTGGGGCCGACGTCGACGCACGGGCCCGGCCCAAGCCCGCGAGCTTGAAGCCAAGCCGGCGAGGAGCACGGACGCGCGCCGCTCCGCGCCTCAATGGCGGGGGAGGCCTCTCGCGCGCGGCGAACGCGCGCGGGAGCCGGGCCGACAGTCCGTGACCGCCTCAACCCCGTCCCCAACGTCGACAATGCGGATACTCCGCCACGGCGAGCCAAAGCTCATCGCCGCCGCAACGTTGCTACGCGCCATGCCGGCACCCTCGACCCCCGAGGCTCGAGACATGCACCGCGAGGGTGCAAACTCTCCTCGAGCAAGCGGCCGTCCAGCCAGGCCGAGAGCTCAGCCCTCACGCATCCGCCAACGGGGGGGATGCACGGGCGATGATCCCGCACCGGAGGCGAACCCTCGGTGCACGTAGGTCGGCCGTCGACCGAGGACGCACGCCGCCCAAGGAGCGGCTCCTAGACACGCGCAGGGCGCTGGATGGAGACGCCCGCAACGTCATCAACGCCAGGCGCACCAGCAAGGCGGACGCGCGAGCGGCCAGGGGCTACCACCCTCGAAGGGGTGGACGCTACGACGCCGGTGAGGATCGCTCCCCAACGCCGAGCCCCCCGGCACCCGTGTGTTCAGCCGGGAGATCCGCACGGCAGCGTTCCCCCAGCGCTTCCGTCAGCCCTCGACGATCGTCAAATACAACGGGGAGACGGACCCTCGTGTCTGGCTCAACGATTACCGCCCTCGCCCCGTCGCCCGGGCGGGGCCACCAACGACGAAGTAATCATCCGCAACTTGCCCCCGCATCCGGGCGACGCGGCCCGGACATGGCTCGAGCACCGCCCGCCGGACCGCATCCATAACCGGGACGATCCGGTCCACACCTTCGTGGGCAACTTCCGTGGGCACATACGTGCGCCCCCGGGAACTCCCGGGATCCGCGCTCCCCGCACGCAAGCCGGGCGACCGCTACGGGACTTCATACGGCGCTTCTCCAAGCGTTGCACAGTAGCTCCCGCCGTGGCACACTCCGAGATCGTGCACGCGTTCCTCGAGGGCACCACGTGCCGGACCTTGTGCGCGAGCCGGGACGCAGCCCGCCCACGGACTCGAACGAGCTATTCGACATTGCCACCAGCTTCGCCTCCGGAGAGGAGGCCGTGGGGGCAATCTTCGACGGCAAAAGGGCAAGCGCGCCGAGGACACGCCCGCGGAGGGCAGCGGGTCCAAGGAGCCGCGCCGCAACGACAAGCGGGCAAGAAGGGGAAAAGCCGCGCCGCGAGGCGCGCGAGCGTGGGCGCAACGGCGGCAACGCCGAGGCCCTCGCCGTTGACCCGGCCCGACGGGGCCCTCGACCGGCTCCTCGAGGCCCGGGGTGTTCGACGACATGATGAAGAAGCCATGCCCCTACCACAAGACCCCCGTGAACCACACTCTTGAGCAAGGCGACATGCTCAAGAAGTTCTATGGCCGTGCCGCCGCGAAGGAGGCAGAGGCCAAGAAGGATGGGGGCGATGGCGACGCAGTGGTTTCCCCGCTCGTCGAAAATGTGTTCCTCATCTTTGGGGGGACCTACCGTCGACATGTCGACCCGCAGGCGCAAGAAGGAGCGCACGAAGTCCTCGCCGCGGAGAGGGCACCTCCGGCCTTTCTCAACCGGTGGAAGGATGCCATCACCTTTAGCCGGATGATCACCCAAATCGCATCCCGAACCCGGCCGCACCCACCGGTGGTCGATCCCATCATTGGGAACGCTCGGTTTTCGAAGGTCCTTATGGACGGAGCGCGTAGCCTCAATATCCTCTTCGCGCATACATTGCGCCCGATGGGGATTGGGTCGGACCAGCCGCGGCCCGAGCACGGGCCGTTCCACCCGCATCGCGCCGGCAAGCGGGGTTCAACCCCTCGGGCGGATCGATCTGCCCGTCTGGTTTGGGACCCCCAAGAATTTCCGCAAGGAAACCCTCACCTTCGAGGTGGTGGGATTCAAAGGAGCCTACCATGCCATCCTCGGGCGGCCATGCTATGCCAAGTTCATGGCGGTCCCCAACTACACGTACCTGAAGATGAAGATGCCGGGTCCAAACGGCGTCATCACCGTCGGGTCGTCGATCGAGCACGCATTCGACTGCGACGTCGAGTGCGTGGAACATGCAGAGGCACTAGCGCTGGATGAAGCGCTGGTGAACACACTGGAGAAGATGGTCAACGACGACCTCGGCTCCGCCGCCAAGCACGTCGGCACCTTCGAGGCCGCCGAGCAAACCAAAGGGGTCCCCCTCGACCCGTCGGCCCCCGAGGGCAAGGTGTTGAGGGTCAGCTCGACCCTCGATCCTAAATAGGAAGCAGTGCTCGTCGACTTCCTCCGCGCCAACGCCGACGTCTTCGCGTGGAGCCCCTCGGACATGCCAGGCATCCCGAGGGAGGTCGCCGAGCACTCCATTGATATCCTGCCTGATGCTCGCGCTGTGCAGCAGCGGTTGCGCCGCTTCGACGAGGAGCGGCGACGGGCGATCGGAGCGGAGCTGCGGAAGCTCCTCGAGGCCGGGTTCATCAAGGAAGTGTTCCACCCTACGTGGCTAGCTAATCCTGTGCTTGTAAAAAAGAAAAATGGGAAGTGGAGGATGTGCATAGACTACACAAGTCTCAATAAAGCGTGTCCAAAAGTTCCCTTTCCTTTGCCACGTATAGATCAAATCATTGATTCAACGTGCCGGGTGTGAACCGCTTCGTTTCCTTGATGCCTACTCGGGATATCACCAAATAAAAATGAAGGAGTCCGACCGTGGCTCGCGACTTCGTTCATCACACCGTCGGGGACGTTCGTTACGTCACGATGCCTTTGGCCTCGAAACGCGGGCGCAACATATCGCCGCATGCAACACGTTTTTGGGGACCATATCGGCGGACGGTCGAGGCCTACGTGGACGACATCGTCGTCAAGACCAGGAAGGCGGACGACCCGGTTAGCGATCTTGGCATCGCGCTCCACCGCCGCGGCCAACGGGTCAAGCTCAACCCCGAAAATGTGTCTTCGGAGTGCCGCGGGGCATGCTCCTAGGGTACATCGTCTCCCAGCGGGGAATCGAGGCCAACCCCCGAAAAGGTCGCGGCCCTCGAGCGAATGGGTCCACTCGGGACCTCAAAGGGGTGCGAGAAGGTGTTGGGGTGCCTCGCCGCCCTAAGCCGCTTCATCTCGAGGCTCCTGGAGAAGGGCCTCCGCCTCTCTACCGGCCGCTCAAGAAGCACGAGCGCTTCTCTTGGACCGCCGAGGCCCGGGAAGCGCTCGACAAGCCGAAGGCGTCTTTGGCGCACGCCCCAATCCCTACGCCGCCGCGAGACGGCGAACCCCTCCAACTCTACGTGGCCGCAACCACCCGGGTGGTCGCCGCCGTGATCGTCGTGGAGCGCACGGAGGAAGGGCATGCCTTGCCCGTGCGGAGGCCGGTCTACTACATCGCCGAAGTCCCGTCGGACACGAAGACGCGCTACCCCCGTGTCCGTAAGCCGTTGTACGCGGTAGCCCTCGCGCGGCGCAAGCTCCACCACTACTTCGAGGCCTACCCGGTTGCGCGTGGTCTCTTCCTTCCCACTAGGAGAGATCATTCGCAACCCCGACGCGGCGGGCAGAATTGCTAAGTGGTCCGTGGAGTTGATGGGCGTGACGCTCGCCTACGCTCCGCGCAAGGCCATCAAATCGCAAATCTTAGCCGATTTCGTCGCTGAGTGGACGGACACGCAGGCCCGCCGCCCCCCACGCATCCAGCAGAGGCCGGACTCGTTCTTCGACGGCTCGGTGATGAAGACAGGAGCGGGTGCGGGCCTGCTCTTCGTGTCACCCCTCGGGGAGCACATGCGCTACGCAGTACGCCTCCACTTCCCCGCGTCCAACAATATGGCGGAATACGAGGCCCTTCTCTCGCGGCCTCAAAATTGCCATTGAGTTGGGCATCAAGCGCCTCGACGTGCGAGGGGATTCGCGCGCTCGTGATCGATCAAGTCATGAAGAACGCGAGCCGCCACGATGACAAGATGGAGGCCTACCGTAAAGCCGTGCGGGCCCTCGAAGACAAGTTCTACGGCATCGAGCTTAATCTGCTGCCCCGCCGAGACAACGAGGAAGCAAGATGAGTTGGCAAAAAATAGCGTCTCGGGCGGATCACCGTTCCCCGAACGTTTTCGCGCGCGACATCGCGCGCCCCCTCGGTCACCTTCGAGCCCTACCCCTCGAGCGACGGCGGACCCTCGGGGCTCCCTCGAACCGGCGGGTGCGGAACCCATGGAAGAGGACCCCTCGAACGAGGCGTACGTACTCTCCCTTCTCGAGGGGTACGACTCCCACGAGGTCGTCGCGATGGACATCGAGCCGGCCCCGCCCCGGGCGGACCGGCGGGAGAAGTATATCGCCCGGATTGCTCGAGGGGAACTCCCCGCATACCGGGCCACAGCCAGGCGCATCGCCAGGATGGCCAAGTCATTCACCCTCGTCGACGGCGAGCTGTACAAGCGCGCCGCGGCGGGGCATCCTCCGCCGGTGTATACCCATCCCCGAGGGGGCGCGAGCTCCTACGGGACATCCACGCGGGGATCTGCGGCCACCACGCCGCGCCACGCACCCTCGTCGGCAACGCGTTCCGCCAGGGCTTCTACTGGCCCACCGCGGTCGCGGACGCCAACGAAATCGTGCGCACTTGCGAAGGGTGCCGCTCTACGCCCGCAAGACCAACTTGCCCGCTCACGCTCCTCGCAAACGATCCCCGTAACATGGCCATTCGCCGTGTGGGGGGTTGGACATCGTCGGCCCCCGCGGAAGGCGCCGGGGGGCTTCACTCCACCCGCTTGTCGCAATCGACAAGTTCTCCAAGTGGGTGGAGGTGCGCC
Source organism: Cenchrus americanus (assembly GCA_947561735.1). NCBI lineage: Eukaryota > Viridiplantae > Streptophyta > Magnoliopsida > Poales > Poaceae > Cenchrus > Cenchrus americanus. The sequence goes on from OX387240.1 coordinate 205,445,026, forward strand.
CCATCACGAATTTGGAAGGCCGAGCAGGCGGTCACGTTCTTCACCGAAATCGTCTACCGCTTTGGAGTGCCAAACTCCATCATCACGGACAACGGGTCCCAGCTCACGGCCGGAAGTTCTTGGAGTTCTCCCGCGACAAGTTCCACATCCGCGTGGATTGGGCACCGTGGCACACCCACGTACCAACCGCCAAGTGGAGCGTGCCAACGGCATGATTCTACAAGGCCTCAAGCCCCGACCTTTGACCACCAACAAATCTACGGCGAAAATGGCTCCAAGAACTACCAGCCGTGTGGAGCCTAAGGACCACCCCAAGCGCAGCCACCGGGTTCACCCCGTTCTTCCTAGTTCATGGCGCGAGGCCGTCCTCCCCACGGATCCGGAATACGGGTCGCCTAAGGTTCGAGGCTACAACGAGGATGCTAACCGCCGAGCCCGCGAGGACTCGCCGGATCGCCCAGGACGAAGCACGCCTCGTGGCGTTGATGCACTCCGCAAGGTATCAGCCCTCGCGACGCTACCAAGCACGCAAGATACGTCGGAGGGATTTCGCCGAGGGGGACTTGGTCCTAAGGCTACGCCAAGACAACCGAGGGCGCCACAAGCTATCGCCCCCATGGGAGGGACCCTACGTCGTGGTGAATGTGCTCAAGCCGGCACGTACAAGCCGGCCAACGAGGACGGCGAAGAACTCACCAACGCTTGGAACATCCAACAGCTACGTCGCTTCTACCCTTAGCTAGGATTTCCAAGCATTTTCTGATTGTAAAAACGCATGGCCAACACCCCAGTTGGTGTCACCTATGTAAATACTCCACGTCTAATAAAAGGGCAACTCGGCTTTCCCCCCCGAAACCCAAGTTACCCTCGGGCACTGCGGGGGCGCCCCCCCCCCCCAAACAATCCCCATTTTTTCGCGCAAAAAAAACATAACAATACGCGCTAAGTTTGTTTCCTACTTCAACCTCGAGCCACGATTCGAACAGGCGCGGTGGCACACGGGAAGGAGCGTGCGAGCCGAGACACCCTACGCCGCGTGGCTATGGCCCGTCTCTCTCGCCTCCAACCCGCCGGCCCCCCCGCGAAAAACGAACTCCCCCTAACTAGAATCTACTCGTAATGAAGGAGAAACAAAAGGCGTAATAAGCAAACAACTTCATTTACAAAAGAATCGCTATGTTCATGAAATGACTTGTTTATTTACAAAAGGCCACGAGGCCAGAATTCTGATACACATAAACAAAAAACGGGCCTAGCGCCCAGATGCTTTCAGTGCGGGTGGAGCAGCCAGCGTCGGCGGCGTCCGGAAGAGGAATTCTTCAAAGGCCTCGGCGAGCGACCCGGCGGCGTCGCAGAACAAGCGCGTCCGCGCGCTCCATGGCCACCTCGTCCTCGACGCCCTCGGCACGATGTAGCCCTCCGCCACCGCCTCGAGGTTGACCTCGTAGTGGGATCGCACCACTCCGAGGGCCTTCGCACGCCCAAGTGCAATGCCCGCGCATCCGCTCCGTGACGTGGCCACCGAGGGCGCGCAGCGGCCGGCCGCCGAGCCGCCGGCCCGGGCCTCGCCTTCCTCGACGACGCGGCAGGTCTCGAGGGCCGCGTCACGCGCCTCCCCGCAGCCTCCCCGCTCGCAGGAGTTGTAGGAAGCCCCGCAGGGCCTCGGCCCGCCCGGCCAGCCGTGCCCCAAGCGCGTTGCGCAAGCCCGGAATCATCAAGACGACAAGAAATCAGAAAGGGAAAAGCGAACCCTCTAAAGCAAGAACCAACAAGCAGGGTCAAACAGTAACTCACCCTCGACTTGCTTCCTCTCCAGATCGAGGTCGCGGCGCGCGGACTCGAGCTCCAACTCGAGACGCTGGACGGCCTCGCCTTGCTCGCGGAGGGCCAGCTCCTGGCTGGCGTTGCTGATGCTGAGCGCGAGCGCCTCATCCTCAACCTTGGAGAATGCGGCGTTCCGCTCCTCCAACGATTTCTCCGCCGCTTCGCGAGCAATGCGCTCCCGCTCCAAAGCACCGCCGGCGTCGCCAAGGGCAGCCTCGCTCCCGCCGGAGTCGCCCCTCGCCCCCGGCGGGCGATGCGCTCTCCGCCGGAGCTACCCTCGCCGGCGACGAGAGCCGCGGCCTTGGCGTCGAGGGCGGCCCCTCGTGTCGTCGGCCTCCTTGGCGCGCTGGCTCCAACCCGCGCGCCCGCTCCTCGCCCCCGGCGGCCGCCGCGCCCGCGCCCCCTCGAGCGACGAGCGGAGCTCCCGAGTTTCGGCGCGAGCGGTGGCCACCTCCGCCTCCCGCTTGGCGGCCGGCGCGTCCGCGTCTTGTCCGGGTCCTCGCGCGCGTTCCACGCGCCTCGTCGCGATCGACGAGGGCCGCGCGGATCCGCTCGAGACTCGGGTGACGCGCCGTGCCCCCGCCCGAGCTCTCGGGGAGCACGTCGCACCACGCCATCGCCCGCACACCGGCCCACCGGTCCGGCGTCCCGAGAGCATCCGCAAGCGCGTCGAAAGCGCCGCATCGCTCCCGAGCCGGCGGGGGCCTCGGCGTTCACCCGGTCGAACGCGTCGTACTTCTCATGGGCGCGGCGCTCGAGCTCCCGGCATCCACACATCGAACCTCGTAAGTGCCAAGGCTTGAATGCAAGACGCGAAAACGAAAAAAGGAAGGGAGACGAGCAACCGTGGCTCACCCGGAAGACGATCCAGCCGGGCCGCCGTGGACCCGCGCCGCCCTCGTTCAACGCGCGGTTGAGCGTGGTGCCGTGGCTCCGAGCTCGCCCCCAGCCCCCGCTCCCCCCCGGCATCGGCGAACGCAGGGGGATCCTCCACGACCCCCCCCACCCGGGCGGGCGGCCGCGTGGGAGGACGAGGCCTCGGCACCGTGCCCTTGACCCCCCACCGCCGGTGACCCTCGCGCCGCCTCACGAGGGCCCCCTCCCCGGGGCTCGGGGGGTTCGTGGGCCGCCCGGCCCATCGGTTCCACCCGTGCGGCGGGGAGTCATCCGAGAGCTCCACCACCTCCGCCCGGAGACCGCCGGCGAGCGGAGCCGCTTGCGCCGCCTCCGCCGGCACCTCCACCGCGCCTCCGCGCCCACGGGCGCCGCCAGGCGCCGTGGCCGCCGCCTCCCGCCGTGCCGCCGCACCGCGGGCGCTCCCCGCAAGATGCGCCCGCTCCACCTCCTCCGCAAGGGCCGCCACCGCGGGCGGCACCTCCACCGCGGCCACCGCCGCGGCCCGCGCCTCCGTGGCGACCGGCGCCGCCGCCCCCCGCGACCTCCGGGCCGCGCGCGGCGGGCCGATCCGCCGGCCGGGGCCTCGAGGCCCCGGCCGGGCCTTGCGAGCTCGTGCCCGCCGCCGCGCCCGTCCCCGGCGCGACCCCCTCGACGAGCGCCGCCGGGTGGGGATTGACGCGTCCGTCCTCAGCACCTTGGCCGGTGCAAGAGGAGGGGACGGTTGGCACCGCCCTGCGCAAACACGAACGGAGGGTTAGAGCATCTAATAACCAGCAAACTAAAGCCAAAACAAAGGAAGACAAAGTTCCTTACCCTCGCGAGGAAAAGGCCCGCTTCCTTTTCCTCGAGGCCTCCGACGAGGCCGGCGCGCCGGCGCGCCGCACTCGCCCGCCCCCCCCCGACGGCCGCCGCACGCGCGGGCACGCCCGCCCCACGCGTGGGCGCGCCCGATGCCGCACCCCCCGACGACGCCACCGCGCGCGGGGGCACGCTCGCCCGCGCGCGCGGGCACGCCCGCCGACGTGCCCCGCCGACGACGACGCCGCGCGCGCGCGCGCGCGCTCCCGCCGCGCGCGCGCACGCTTGACGCGCGCGCAGCACGTCCGCCGCGCGCGCCCTCCGTGGCGCGCGCCGCGCACCCCGCGGCGCGTGCCGCCCCCGACGATGATTGCTCGCGACGGCGCCGTGCGCCCGCCCCGAGCAAAGCCGCCCCCGACGCCGCACGGGTTCCGCGACGGGGCGCAGGCGCCACCCGTCCGAGGGGCCCTCCCCCTCGGACTCTTCCTCCTCGTCCTCGCTCCGAGGACGAGGGCTCCCTCGATGTCCCGGGAGGAGAGCCCCGCCTCCTCCCGCCGCCGGCACTCCGCGGACCGTGCGTCGCGCGCGCGCGCGGCGCCGCCTCGCGTGCTCCCTCTTGCGCGCCGCTCGCTCCCCGGCCGCTCCCGGCCGCGCCGCCCGCCGAGCGCACGGGAGTCGGGGGTGGGTGGAACGGACTTGGCGGCGTTGAACGCACCACTCGCGCGCAAGAGTGACAATGGCGCATCGAAAAACGGAAGCAAGAACAAGGACTAAAACGAAATCAAAAACCACACTCACCAACGGGCCGGTGGGGAGCATCTCGACATCCCACGGGGTCCGACCCGCGGTAGCGGCGTCCGGTGTCGACGGCGCTCCGCGCCCCGGTGAGCGCGTACGGCCGCTCCGGCCGGCGTCGGGAGCATCCGCGACCTCGCCAGTCGACGGGGTTGGCCGCCTCCGTCATCTCGAAGATGCGCGAGGGGCCTCCGCATCGAGGCACGACCCGCCGATGGTGGAGGAAGGCGAGGACGCTCATCGCGTTGAGCCCGTGCTTCGCCGCCGGCCGCCGCAGGCGGCGAGGACTCGACTCTTGCCACGCCCGATGATTGGCCGTAGGCAACCCGTAGCCCCGGGAGTCCGGCCTCTTCTTGAACACCCGGCCGGTGTAGGGAGGGAGGCCGGGCTCGACGTTGCGCGGGGTAAACCATCCCCGCTCCCGGCGGCGTTGTTCGTCGTCATGGTGCAGGGGATGTAGAAATCCTTGAGCCGCCCCCGCAAGGCAAGCGACATCCCGCCGGCGCGCACCGCGCGCGCGGGTCCCTCGGCTCCGACGTGGGCCGCGTGATGAGCTCCCCGCGGAAGAGGTGTACCCGCAGCTCCCAATTGACCGGGATCCCCGGTACCCTTCGCACGCCCACGAACGTGGCCGCCGCGAGATAGCGTTGGGGGCGAAGTTGTGCGGCTCCACCCCCGTAGTAGAAGCACAACGCCCGCATAAAGGTGCTCGCCGGCGCGTTGAAGCCGCGCTCGTGGTAACGGAGGAAGCTCACCACGTAGCCCTCCGGCGGGTTGGGCTCGAGGTGCGTCGCCGGTGGCACGATCCACTCCGCCGGCGCCCTTCTTCGTTGGCCGACAGGCGGCCGGGCGACGACCGCCGCTCGCCCGTGGCGAGCCGGGTCACGGCCGACCTCTCCCGGGCGTACGGCTCCGGGATCCCGATCGGAAGGCGAGGCGGCGCCATAAGGGGGGACGAACGAGTGCGAAGGCGGAGGACAAGGAAACGAGGAAAAAGCTCTAAGCGCCGAGCCCGCGCGATGGCAAGAGCAGGACGAAGGCGAAGGGACGGGAGACTGAAAACGGTGAGAAGCCAAGGTAAAAAACCGACGTCCCTTCCTCCCCGCCAGTTTTATAGGCAACGGCGAGTTCTCCGGAGCGGACGCCCCGCCGACATTAACCTGCGGGAATCTTTCCATCGCGTCGACGGGCGGGCCCCACCACGACCGCAGCGGCTCTAACACCGCAGCGGGTCATCATTACGGCGAGACCGGCAGCCGACCGAGGCAAAACCGTCACGTCCGCCGCCACGCCGCCCACTACGCGCGCGCGCGCGGCCGCAACGCCTAAAAAGGCGCGCCCGCGCCGCAAAACCGCGGCCACGACCGCAAGGCAATTAAATGCCCGGCCCCTTGCCAAGCAAGGAGAGCCCTCGAGCGAGGCGAACCCTCGGCTCGAAACAAAGGCGACCCTCGATGGGATATCGGCGTGAGAAAGCCGCCCGGACCTCGCTCGATGTAGAGCGGACCACCGCGGCACTCATGCCACGTAGAACCCTCGAGCGGCATGACCCTCAACTCGAAACAAGGCGACCCTCGATGGGATATCGGCGTGAGAAGGTCGTCCGGACCTGCTCGACGTAGAGCAGACCACCGCGGGCACCCATGCCACGTAAGACCCTCGAGCGGCATGACCCCCAACTCGAGACAATGTCAACCCTCTAAAAGAAGGCACGCGCGTAAGAGGATCGCCCGAGTCACGCTTGAAATAGAGCGACACCGAAAGCACTCATACCGCGCCGTGCTGCCAACAAGCACCTCGAGGGCCGGCACGTCCAGACCCCTCGACGGCCGCAAACGCGAAAAGACGGGGCTGTCCATGCACGTCCCCGCACGGCCTTACTGATCAGAGGTTCGAAGCCTGACCCTCGACGGGTTCGAACAGCGCCCCGCATCACGCGCAGTTAGGGACGACGAGGGCACGCGCATCCGAGCCGTTCCTCGAGCCCGTCGGCTCGAGGGTGCCCACATGTCGTGTTCGAGAGCCGCCGAGGGCAGCCTAGCCGGGGGATCCCACCGAGGGAGAGCTTCCGCGCCCTCGGTCCCTAGCGAACGGGACCGAGCCCCACCTAGCAAACCCACGCAAGCGCTTCCATGGACGTGTCTCCGGACCGTGCAGCCTACCCTTATCGAACGGGGCATGGACGTCCACTTGAACCACCCGCTAGCAGCTCGATGAGGAATCCGCGATTCGCGACCCGCTCGATGGGAGTCGTGGAAACCTCACCCTCCGTCCCGCGGAGGGACGGCGAGGGCGCGATAAAAAACAAGTCGTCAGGCTCGACCCGATCGCCTCGAACAGGCCAAGGCTCGGGGCTTGACGCACGGCTACACCTCCTTGAAATTGCACCCGCCGGAGACAGTGACAGGGGAGCGTGCACCCCCGATGCCGCCGAAATACCGCCGATGCCGGTTGGCATATGTGCCACGCCTTTCTCGACCGAATTGCTCGCGGTTAACCCCCGCGGGAGAGCCCACACTCCCCGCAGGGCTTCGGGGCTAGACCCGCGGCCGCCGCCGACGCGGCCCCACGGAAAGCGTTCGCAAACAAGGAGGGAAGAACGTCCTATCGGTAGGTTCCGGCATCCGCGGGAGCCTCAATGGCAAACCCGCGGATGCTCGGGGGCTACCGTCGGGGACCGCCCCTAGGGGTCCCCTTAAACAATGGGGGAACCCTCACTTAAATCCCCGCATCGAAATAAGCTAAGCCTAACAATGCAGAAACTAACCATGCAGACATGGCCCATGCGGCAGACTCCGGAGGCCCACCAAGACGGCCCGTCCGGGAAGACCCCTCGAGCAGGCTCCGCCTCGCCCGAGGGCACGCTCCCTCCTCGAGCGGGCTCCGCCCCGTTCGAGGGGCAACCCCCTCCCCTCGAACGGACTCCGCCCCCGTTTGAGGGGCGACCCTTCCCTCGAGCGGTCCCGCCCCGCTCGAGGGCACGCTCTCCCTCGAGCGAGTCCCGTCTCGCTCGAGGGTCCGCTCCGCCCTCGGGCCGGGGCCCGCCACGCTCACGGGCGCCCCGCGCGCGTGCGCCGCCCCGTACTTGGGCATTTAACGCCCGACGCCGCGGGGCCGGCGCCATCATGCGCCCGGGGCTCACGCCCCGTGCCGCCGCACCAACTCCCCGTGGAGGAGCCCATCCCCGCCACTGTGGATGAACTGTGCGGTACGGCCGGTGTCAGTCCCGTGACACCGTGCGCCCACTACTGTACGGCTAACGCGCCCGACCCTCGAAAAGGGGCCGGGCGCACCCTCGATTCCACTTTCCCGTGACCCTGCAGGTTAGGTAAGGGGCGCTAGGCCGGTGGATGGCCATCCCGGCCACTGCGCGCGCGCGCCGCCGTACCCACGCATGCAGGCGCACGCCTGACTCCGCAGGCGCACGCCCGGGCACTGCAGCAACCACTCCACCACCGCAGAGCTCATTGGGAAGGAACGCCGTTCTGCCCGCTCCTGTACCCCGTACCGGCCATCATCAGCACCTCCCTCGAAGCCTATCAGGGGAGGCCACCGCCATCTGCCGCCTCCTACCCTCGAACCGCCACTGTTCGGGTACGGGGTAGGCCATCATGGCCGGATCGCAGCGAAGATCGTCCGGACGGCCGCCCGCTCTACACCGTAGCACGACGTGCTCCCACACGTAGCTAGGTAGCGCGGCGTGCATGTAACTCGCCGCCCCCTTGGCCTATAAAAGGGGAGGCGAGCCCCCAGCCGCGGGGGAGACGGGTTCGGAGAGACAGGTTCGGAGGAACGGGTCCAGTGGAACACAACGCACCGTGCACTCACTCAGTGATTCTCCTACAACATCTTCAGCCACTCTCACAGGGACTTGGAGGCCACGCTTCCTCTCCCGCCTTGCTTGTACTTGCCCCACTACAAGCACCCCCGGTGCCGAGCAATATAGTGCCACGAGCACACCACTGCTGGACGTACGGCCCCCTCGGCCGGAACCAGGATAAAACCTTGTGTCATTTGTTGCTTAGCATCGACCATCGAGGGATAGACCTAGGCGTTATCTACTGGTTAGTGTCGGGACCATATTCCGCACCGACACTAAGAGCGTAGGTGGTAGTTCGCAGGGAGAACTCAGAATATGGCGAGAATGGCAAGAGACACAAGGGTTTAGACTAGTTCAGGTCTACGGACAGTAACATCCTACGTCCAGTATGCGGTGGGATTATGCGTGAATGGGGAAGTCCCCTCGAATGGAGCCCTAGTCCGCCTTATATGATCAATGGCCTAGTGCTTCCATTTGAGGTCGGTGGACCCTCATTGGGTTCAGTTACAAGTTAGGAAGGTCATCTTCCATGATTACATGGTGAATCCCATGATCTGCAGACCTTCTAGCGGCGTCGTGCCGCGACCCAGGGGAGAAGCTTGCGCCACAAGCCTGACATGTCTTCCGGGACTCGAATAAGGTCACCCGAGGTCGCTTAATGGCGGCTCTAGGTCGCTTCATCAGCAATCTTGTGGAGAAAGGCCTGCTCTTCTTCAAGTTGTTGAAAAAGTCCGATAAATTCGAGTGGACAGATGAAGTAGATCAGGCGCTCGAAGAGTTGAAGACCTTTCTCACGACACCTCCGGTCATGGTGCCCCCGGCGCCTAAAGAAACCTTGCTCCTCTACATCTCCGCGTCCAACCAAGTGGTCAGTGCAGTCCTGGTGGCGGAGCAACCTGAAGAAGGTCAACCCTATCCCATCCAGCGACATGTCTACTATGTCAGCGAGGTCCTATCTGACAGCAAAATCAGGTACTCGCAACCTCAGAAGATGTTGTACGCTCTCCTCGTCACCTCACGCAAGCTGCGGCACTACTTCCAGTCGCACAAGATCAAGGTCTTCTCCAGCTTCCCCTTGGGAGAAATTCTACATAGCACCACAGGGTGCATCGTCAAGTGGTCGGTCGAGCTAGGAAAATTCGAGCTTGAGTTCTGTCCACAATAGGCCATCAAGTCCCAAATCCTCGCAGACTTCATCTCCGAATGGACGGAGACACGACAACCCCACCGACAGAGAAGCCGGAGCACTGAAAGATGTACTTTGATGGTTCCCTGAACCTCGAAGCAGCGGGTGCAGGCGTACTCTTCATCTCCCCTCAGGGTGATCACCTGAAATACGTCCTACAGATCCACTACAAGGCATCCAACAACAACACTGAATACAAGGTCTTGATCCACAAACTGCACATCGTCATTTCCCTAGGAATCAAGCGGCTCATCGCTTATGACGACTCCAAGGTCGTCATCGACCAGGTCAATAAGGCATGCGGCATCAAGAAGGACTCGATGAATGCCTACTGCGCCAAGGTACGGAAGCTCGAGGTTCACTTTGAGGGCCTGGAATTCCATCACGTCTGCAGCGCCAAAAATGTGGAGGCTAACTTCCTCTCCAAGCTAGGGTTCAAACGCGCGCTGGTCCAGGCCGGCGTGTTCGTCCAAGACCTGCGTAAGCTGTTGATCATGCTCCTCAGTGACCCAGAAACTTCGTCAAGCGACGCGCCTCTTCCGGGCGGCTGCGACGTCCTCAAGGAGGAAGCCGAAGATGACTGGTGCCTCGACTTCATCGCCTATATCTTGGAGAAGCGCATCCCTGAATACAAGGTCAAACACGATAAAATCATCAGGCGCAGTGCCAACTACGTCGTCAGCGGCACTGAGCTGTACCGGAGGTCCGCCTCCAATGGCGTATTGATGAAGTGCATCCTCATACCTGAAGGTCTCCAGCTCCTACATGAGATTCATGGTGGGAACTGCGGCAACCACGCAGCCTCTGCCAACCAGGTGGGAAAAGCCGTAAATTTGGGCTTCTATTAATGCCCAAGGCCTAGTCTGGCGACGCAAAGGGTGCCAGTTCTTTGCCAAGCAGCAGCACGTGCCGGCTCAAGCCCTGAGAACAATCACTTCGTCTTGGCACTTCACTATATGGGTCTAGACTCAGTGGGACCCTTCAAAACAGCCCCTGGCTGCTATAGGCACATCCTTGTGGTGGTGGACAAGTTCACCAAGTGGATCGAGGTCCAAGCCGTCGCCACTGTCACGTCGATGGAGGCATCAAAGTTCATGGAAGACATCACCCACCGCTTCAGGGTTCCCCATAGGATTGTTACCGACCTAGGGACGCCCTTCATAGGGTCTGACTTCCGAGATTTCTGCCAAGACAACCTCATCAATGTCTACTACTCCTCGGTAGTGCACCCCCGCTGCAACGGCCAGGTCGAGCGTGCAAACAGCATGGTGCTTTAGGGTATCAAAGACCGCATCTTCGACGACGCCTCCCAATACGCCACCAGTGGCTGGCCGAGCTACCTCACGTGATCTGGGGTCTCCGGACCCAGGTCAGCTAAGCTACAAGTTATTTACCTTTCTTCTTGGTGTATGGGTCGGAGGCTGTCCTCCCTACCGACCTAGCCTTTGGAGCTCTACGCATCCAACACTAGGAAGAGGAGACAGCCAATGAGACGTGCAAGGTTGACCTCGACAGCATCGATGAACATAACGTGGTTGCGCTGATGCGGCACACTCGACATGAGTAGCAACTACGTCGCTACCACGACTGCAATGTGCGTGAGAGATCCTTCAACGTGGGCGACCTAGTCTTGCGCCACATCCAAGACACCAAGGGAAGGCATAAGCTTCCGCTCCTTGGGAAGGTCCCTTCATCGTAATGGAGGTCGTTGTCGGTGTTTTAGACCGGCAACCTACCAAGGGGGGTACCCAAGGTAGATGAATGTGTCCTCACCAAAATCGGTAACTTGAAGGAAGAGACACGTGGCACACAATTAAGACAGGTTCGGGCAGCGAGGTGCGCAATACCCTACGTCCTAAATGCTGCATAGCTCTGGATTGATTGGATGTGTTTACAAGATGATGTGTATTGAGATAGGTAAAGGTCCCTGCCTCGCCTTATATAGCCCGGGAGGCAGGGTTACAAGCTGGTCAGGGGAGAGAGTACTAGTCGTGTACGTCTAGAAGTTCTCTACATGGTACAGGACCTGCATAGCTTCATTTCCGAGTACTTCTCCACTGTAATGCGCCCCACGCCATCAGGTGCCGTGTGACCCAAGTCGAGTAGTCCCAGGGGCCCACCGAGTAGTCGGTCCTGATACCAACCAAGGTAGTGGGCCCAGGGAGGTCCATACGACAAGCCCCCGAGTACTTTGTAGTCGAGCAAGATAGTTTCGAGTAGTCTTAGTGACCTTGACGAGTAGTCCTCAGGCATCCCCGAGTACTACAAGCCAAAAGTTCTCAAGAAAACTTGAAGCATCCCGAGGCTGGAAGGTACTCCAGCTGATCCGTGAGTACACTTGAAGTCTTCTTGAGTAGTCCCCAAGCGTCCTCGAGTTCTTCTCTTGAAGGTCTTCAATAGTACTCGCTCTGCCTTGAAGAAGAGACCATATGGAAAATGCGATTTGAAGAATCGCATTCCATATGGAATGTAGCCCCCGAGCCTTAGGTCGAACCGTAGATTCAAGTTGAGGGTCAATCTGAAGTTCTGCCAAGATTATGCCGTAAAATCCGGAGAAAAAACCGAAGGACACGTGGCACGTAGCCCCCGAGCCTTGAGTCGAGTACTTCCTCTCGAATTGAAGGGTCATCTTGATTGTAGATTGTGTCCTGAGTTGCTCTTGAGTCTTGTCATCACCCAGGAAATATAGTAGATGTAGCCGAGCCCCCGAGATGGAGCACATCGACTACTGGAAGCCGAAGAGTCAGGCAGCCGCCGCTGAGTCAGCCACCGATACTTATCCATCCGGTCGTTGTGGTGTCGCTTGCTTGGCTATAAATAGACGTCGAAACCCTTAGGGTTTTCCATTCCCGTAGTAGCTACCGTGCGAATAGATCTGGTTAAGTTTCCTTCCACTGTTGCTGCTGCCGCCGCGCCGTAGAGTGCAAGTCAACGCGCGCCGCCGCAGCACGCCACCAGCGTAGCCCCCGAGCGGATGCGAGTGAAGACTCCGTGCACTTGGAGGATGAAGTCATCTCCATCCAAGGGCTCGAAGGTTGGAGCCGGGAAGAAGAGATCCCGCAGCGAGGCAGAGGGATTTGCCCAAGGGTCGTCGCCGCCGACATCTCCCTCGCTCCACAATCCGAACAAGGAGTGGAAGAAGTCCAAGATGAAGGCTGAAAATCTGCTCGCCCTGGTGAACAGCGGGTTCCTTCGGGAGAAAGAGATGGATATGTGGCGCCCCACCGCAGGCGACCTGTACCCCATGGAGAAAAACCCCGACGAGGTCCCCATGTTCGCCAGGTTCGTGGAGCGCGAACTAGCACTCCCGGCCAGCGATTTCTTCAAGGGGCTGCTGCAGTACTACGGTATCGAGTACTTGAACTTGAATCCCAACGATATTTTTCATGTCTCCGTCTTCGTACATTTCTGCGAGGCGTTTGTGGGGATCAAGCCCCACTGGATCTTGTTCTAGAAATTCTTTCGTGTCAAGCCGCAACCCAGCGCCAATGACCCACGAGTAGTCGGAGGGGCTGTTATCTAGATGCAAGAAGACGCGGCCGACCAGTACTTAGCATACAAGCTCATCGACTCGAACCAAGACTGGAAGGCCAAGTGGTTTTATATCACAAACCACCACCCGGAGCTGCCGAAGCCAAGCAGGAAACAGCCGAAGCATCGGGCATGGTGGAACATAGAGCCAACGATGCAGGAGGGTATTCAGCTACCCGAGTTGATGCTGAAGATCAAGGCCTTGAGAGAGGTCGGACTGAGGGCTTAGCATGTGGCCTTCAGCTTCATGAAGAGGAGAGTGCAGCCGCTGATGACACGAGACACTCTCGGTTACCAGTACACGGGCGACGAAGACACGTCGAGGATGCCCAGCAACAAAGTCGATGATGAGGACATTGTCGAGAGGCTGGGCAAGATATTTAAGGATATGCCACCATACAGTCCTTGCCCAGTCCCCGAGTACTCCGCGGCTCGACCGCCGAATCAGGTACGTGGTTGAAACCCTTGCTCTTGTGTACTTATTGGTCTGGAGTAGTCGCGCTCATCCAGATTGTGTGCTGCAGGAGGACATCACGAAGTTTGTCTCCGACCCAACTCCCCCTCCCCAACTTGTAGATATTCCAGAGGAGGGCAAGGGCAAGGCGAATGAACATCGTGAAGTCGGCGAAGGTGACAACACTGTCACCATAGAAGACACCTCCGACGAGGAGGATGGGGAAACGCTCCAGGAGCGATTTTAATTGCGGTCCAGGTTCAGCCGACCTAGACTACCTAATATCCCCCTTATTGAAGATCCACCGGCTAGCCTGGAGGCTAGTCTCCCTGCACCGCTGAGAAGGCCGCACAATGTGGCACGAAAACGCATTGCCAAGAAGCTGAAGGTGACAGCGACCACTTCCCAAGAGGTGAGTTCCTCGAATGAGTAGTCGAGTTCTTGTTTTGAAGTATTGCGTGCTGACAGTTGAATCGCAGGAGATTCCATCGTCCGACCCCGTGGATCAGGGAGGAGAAGACGACTTGGACACTGTGGGCGGGGCGATTGTGTGAGCCACAGTCTAGCCCCCACCATGGAAAAAGTCGTGCCAGAGTCGGCACAACAGGCGACTAGTACCGGCGAGCCACCAGCGCCAACAGAAGAGAGGAGGCCAGAACCCTCTGCGACTACTAGAACAATACAGCCAGTTGTCGTCCATGTTGAAGAAGAGGCGCCGGCGGAAGCTAGGCTTATTGATATCGCCAGCATACTTGGCGCTCCGACCGTGAATGTTGTACAGTCTAACTTGTAAGTGAAGTCCATCCCTGAGTAGTACATGCAGTTTGATAGTCTTGCCTGGCTGACCACCCAATTTGTACTGTGCAGGAAATCAATCGATCTGTCCTGGGAAGGAGAAGAGCCAGACACAGCAGCTAGTGAAAAAGACTCGTCAGCCGCTGCAGAGGAATCCACCCCCCTTCCCCAGGTTGAGACCATGGCGCCGGGCACAAAGGCCACGCCATCGGAAGCCACCATAGTGGAAGGTATGTACATCTCGATGATGTCGTTTGCCTCAGGTAGTAGTCGTAGCCCCCAGTAATGATGTCGTATGCCTTGTGATGATAGAAACACAAGTCGAGGGAACCACGAACCCTGATGTCATGTCGGTCGAGGGCACCACGCCAGAAGCCACTGTGATGGAGGGAGCGACTACCGAACCAAGGGTTCCAGTAGCCCCCGAGCTTGTGGAAGAGGTGCACGATGATGCGCTCCCAGAGGAGAGCATGGATGTTTTCGTGAGGTCGCCAGAGATCCAAGGCGCGGAGCCGATACGTTCGGCACTGATGTCAAAGGCTGCACCGACTAGTCGTGGCGGGCTGGAGTTTCTGTCAGATGACCTCATCGACTCGGCGATGGTGGCCCGGAACTTGGAGGCGATGCGCCGGACCAAGCAGTGGATGAAGGTACGTGATGGTACCCTTGAGTAGTCGAATTCCGTAAGAACTGAATACCCAAGTAATAGTTGTTGCCTTATGCAGGACGTCGTGGAGAGATCCCGACAGAAATCTGATATGCTCCAGGGTTATGGCGATACAGTGCTTCGGGCGAAGGAACTAGAGAAAGAGCTCAACAAGAACAAGAAACATGCCACCATGATGCAGTCCAAACTCGATGGAGCCTTTGCCCAGTACCACAATGAAGTTTAAGAGATGTATGCGAAGAGCGATGTCTTGATTCGCAAGAACAAGTCGTTGCGCCAGAAGAACAAAGGTATGCCATCGTAAGCCCGTCGAGTAATTATTGCAGGTACCTTGTAGTAATCTGACACGTCTTGTTTGAGCTATTGCAGATCTCGAGGCCTGGGTAGACCAGCTGAAGGCATCTAAGACCGATTTGAAGAACATCGTCTACCGAGAGAAAGATGCCCGAGAGGTACTTGAGTGTGAATATAAGCAGCTATCTTACGAGTGCAACAAGCACATGCAGCTCCGAGAAGCCTCAGACCGTGACCTTGTCAACTGCTATAAATCTCTGCAGAAGCTCAACAAAGACCACAAGAAGCTGCGGGGCCAACTCAAGGAGCTTGAAGAAGCCGCGCTTCCCATTGCAAGGCTGCTGGTGCCTCACCCAGGCGGTCCAAAGATAGCTCTATTGGTTAACCGTCTGAAGGAAGCCCCCGGGCGTCTGGCAACATACGTGAAACATCTGGCAAAGTCCATCCCCAACCAGGTCTTGGCATACATGAAGTCATACTTCCCCAAGGCTCTAGTTGATGTAGTCGCGGGAGGACTAGCCGCCTATTGCACATACGATCAGTACAAGGAGCTTCTGGAACAGGTGGCGCCAATTGTGGAACAAGTCACGGAGAAGCTGAACCTCTAGTAGTTGTCCTGTAGGGTAAGCTTTTGGCAGTATTTGTAATATAAACAAAGTTATGATGGACTCGGTTGAATTTGAATGAGAAAATCTTCCACGAAATGAGTACTCGTTGTCACGGTGTGTATGTGCGGAGTGCCCATCTGTGGAGATGTGTACGAGTAGTACTCGGCATTAGACCCGTTCGAGGGAAATCACAGTAAATGAGTTGACTAAGAATCAAACTTTATTACTGAGAAAAGAGTACACCAGGATGGCCAGGGCCATTTACAAGTGTAGTCACCAGGACCCGAAGGCCGCCTACGGCTAAAGTAGTGCTAGGACACATAGCCGCTTACAGCTATAGATCCGTTAGTAGCTCTATAGGCAGGATCTAAGAGTACATGGTCTCTTGATAGACCGCTGTTAGAGTTCTTGATGCTCTGAACAGCCCGAGATCCGTTAGTAGCCATTGACGCTAGATCTTGGAGTGAAGTAGTCTGGAGACTAGTGCTTGGACCCGGAGGCCGCTTACAGCGAAGAGCCCGGTGGTAGTCGTATAGACTAGGACTCCCGGAGAGTAGTCGAGAGACTACATGTAGAATCGACAGAGCTGGTCGATGTTCCATGAGTTGCTGACATTGTCGCCTTCAAGTGTTTAGAGGCGGTACGAGCCTAGTCCTGTCACCTTTGCAATCAAGAAAGGAACTTCCCATGGCGAGCTGAGCTTGTGTAGTCCTTCTGTGTTCTGGATGCATCGGAGGACTAGATCACCAACATTGAAGGAACCTTCCTTGACGTTGTGATCATGATAGCGTCAGATACCCTCAAGGTACCTTGCTGACAAGACTAGCGCGGCGCAGCGAGCTTCTTCGAGTCCATCGATATAAACTCGTCTGCTGTCTTCAGAGATGCTTTCGTCGTACTGTTCCACTGCCGGCGAATCCCACATGACGACGACAGGTAGAATATCCTCGGAGCCGTAGACCAGGAAGTATGGTGACTAACCTGTTGGCTTGGTGGGTTGAGTGCGAAGCCCCCACAGTGCATTGGGTAATTCCTTGATCCACTTGCCCCCTTTTGTATTAGCAGCATCATGTAGTCGCTTCTTGAGGGCGTCGAGTACCATCACGTTGGCACGATCGACTTGTCCATTGGCTAGTGGATGAGCGACTGAGACATACCGGATGTCGATCCCGCTGTTCTCACAGTACTCCCAGAACTGGTGGTTGTTAAAGTTGGACCCCATGTCTGCAATGATGCGATGGGGTAGTCCGTAGCGGTGCACGAGTTCATCCAAGAAGTCGAGTACCCTGTCGGCCTTTGGGAAGGTGACCGGCTTGACTTCGATCCACTTGGTGAACTTATCGATAGCCACCAAGACTCTGTTGAATCCTCTTGGCGCAGTCGGGAGAGGCCCAATCATGTCGAGCCCCTAGCAAGCGAAAGGTCAAGTTGGTGGTATAGTGACTAGCTTGTAGGCCGGGACATGTTGTTCCTTGGCGAAGTACTGGCACCCTTGGCACCTTCTGATGAGTTCCTCAGCATCGCCCAGGGCTGTGGGCCAATAGAAAGCTCGTCGAAAAACCTTGTTGACCAGCGTACGAGAAGACGCGTGGTTGCCGCAGACGCCTTTGTGGATCTCCTCCAAGATGTCCTTGCCTTCTTCTTTGGGAATGCACTTCATGAGTACTCCAGAAGTGGCGCCCCGCCTATAGAGCTTGTCGCCGACAGTACGTAGGACTTGGCTCGGTGGATGATTTGCTCAGCCAAGTTCTTGTCTGTGGGAACCTTCTGCTCGTAGATGTAGTCGATGAAGGGTTGTCGCCAGTCCACGTCTATCATCATGACCTCCTGACCAGCTGGAAAAGGCGCTGGGTCAGTGGTCGTGGGCGCTGGCTCCGGGATGAATGGCGCATGAAGCTCGTGAACGAAGACTCCCGCTGGTACTTGTGCGCGAGTAGAACCAAGCTTTGACAGGACATCCACTGCAACGTTGTTGTCGCGGATGATGTGATGGAACTTGAGACCATAGAATTTGTTCTCGAGCTTCTGGACTTCTAGGCAGTAGGCGTCCATGTTCTCCTTGTTGTGATCCCAAGACTTGTTAACTTGGTTGATGACCACTGCAGAGTCGCCGTAGACTTGTAGTCACTTGATGCCCAGTGATACCGCGAGACGGAGCCCGTGTAGTAGAGCTTCGTACTCGGCTTCATTGTTTGAGACCTTCCATAAGATCTACTAGACGTAGTTGAGTTGTTCGCCTGTTGGAGAGATCAGGAGTACCCCTGCACCCGTGCCCTCGAGCTTGAGGGAACTGTCGAAGTACATCACCCAATGCTCTGGTCGCTCGGTTGGAGTTGGTAGTTGATTTTCCCGCCACTCCGCCATGAAGTCGACTAGTTCCTGCGACTTGATGGTTGTTCGTGGCTTGAAGTCAATGGTGAGGGCACCGAGTTCGACTGCCCATTTGGAGATTCTTCCAGTAGCATCTTGGTTCCGTAAGATGTCGTCGAGCGGGTAGTTGGTGACGACGGTGATTGAGTACTCCTGGAAGTAGTGTCGTAGCTTCCGCGAGGTGATTAGCATTCCATACAGTAGCTTCTGCACTGGCTGGTATCATGCCTTGGATTCTGACAGGACCTTGCTGACGAAGTAGACTGGTCACTGGACTGGGTAGGCGTGGTCGTCTTCTTGCCGCTCGACGACGATGGCAGTATTGACCATGTGAGTAGTCGCAGTGAGGTAGAGTAGTAGCTGCTCCTTTTTGCGAGGAGCCGTGAGGCTGGTGGTTTGGACAGGAAGTCCTTAAGCTGAGCCAGAGCTTGATCTGCCTCTGGGGTCCACACGAACTTCTCTTGGTGCTTGAGTAGTTGGAAGAAGGGTAGTCCCTGTTCTTCGAGCTTCGGGATGAATCTGTTCAAGGACGCCATGCACCCTATAAGCTTCTGCACGTCTTTGATGCAGGTGGGAGCTTTCATCTTGGTAATGGCAGAGATCTTCTCGGGGTTGGCTTCGATGCCGCGATGGCTGATGATGAAGCCGAGTAGTTTTCCCGCAGGTACGCCTAAGATGCACTTGTTCGGGTTGAGCTTCCACCGGTCCTCTCGCAGGGATGCGAAAGTCTCTTCAAGATCGGCGATGAGCGTGTCGGAGTTTCGGGTCTTGACGACCACGTCATCAACATAGGCTTTGATGTTCTTGTTGAGCTGTCTCTTGAAACAGGCGTGGATAGCTCGTTGGTACGTAGCGTCAGCGTTCTTCAACCAGAATGATATTGTCGTGTAGCAGTAGGTGCCAAATGGGGTGATGAACATGGTCTTCTCCTGGTGTTCTTCCTTGATAGCGATCTGGTGGTACCCGGAGTAGCAGTCGAGGAAACAGAGCAGGTCGCAGCCCGCCGTGGAGTCGATGACTTGGTCAATCCGCGGCAACCCGAAGGGGTCCTTAGGGCAGTGTTTGTTGAGGTCGGTGTAGCCGACGCACATCCTCCACTCGTTCGTGTTCTTCTTGCGGAAGAGGACGAGGTTGGCGAGCCACTCAGGATGGAAGACTTCTCTGATGAAGCCGGTCGCAAGTAGTTTGGCGAGTTCCTTCTTGATGGCGTCTCGTCGGTCGTCGGCGAAACGGCGGAGGTGTTGTCTCTTCGGGGTAGCTTTAGGATCGATGTTGAGTGAATTCTCGATCAGATTCCTGGGCACCCCTGGCATGTCCGCTGGTTTCCAAGCAAAGATGTCGTGGTTAGCCCGGAGGAAGCTGATGAGTGCATCTTCCTATTTTGGGTCCAGGCCCTCCCCGATCATGGTGGTCATGCTGCTGTCGCCTGTCCCAATGTCGATCGCCTTGACTTGCACTTCCTCAGAGGGTTGAGGCTTTTTGGCTGTGTCCGTCTTCTCTGGGATCTCGAGTTCGGTTGGGGCAAGTTTCTTAGATGCAGCATATATCTCCATCATTGCACTGGGTACTTGATTGGTGGCTGCGAGTTCCATAGCTTCTGTGTCGCAAACGAAGGAAATCTTCAAGTCCCCTTGCAACGAGAGTACACTGGCAGGACTTGGTATTTCAAGTACCAAGTACGTGTAGTGGGGTACCGCCATGAACTTGGTGATATCTGGTCTGCCGAGGATGGCATGGTAGGAAGTCTTGAAGTCCGTGATCTCGAACTTGATGTACTCGGTGCTGTAGTTCTCCCTAGTTTCCCCGAAGGTAATTGGCAGGACCACTGAACCTAGTGGAATAGTCGCGTTCCCAAGGACAATGCCGTAGAAACACGATGTGCTCTTGGTGAGCTTGTGAGTGATGTCGAGCTTCATCTTCTTCAAGGTCTTGGTGAAAAGGATGTTGAGCCCGCTTCCACCGTCGATGAGCACCTTGTCGAGTCTGGAGCCTGCGACTATTGGTTTCAGGACGAGTGGAAAACGCCCTGGTTCTAAGAAGCTTGTCCATTGATCCGTGTGGGAGAAGCTGATGGGTATCTCCGACCACCTGAGAGGGGTCGGGACCACTGGTTCAATGTTCAAAACTTCCCGTCTGGTGGCCTTCTGAGACTGTTTGGTGGGTAGTTCGCCGAAGAGGACATTCACCGTCTTGTCAGGTTCTTGGAAGTCGCCGTTGTCCTCGTCAGCTTTTTTCTTGCCCTTCTTGTCGTGAGGAGGCCGTGGGTCTGGGTATCCTTGAGTGCTCGCCGGAGTTGGTAGCACTGCTCGGTTGTGTGATTGCCCTCCAGGTGCCACGGGCACTTCTCTTTCAGCAAGTCTTTGAAGCCGCCAGAGGTCTTCTTCGAGTTGTCTTCGAGGGTGCTGGATAGCCGCGACTGTGTTGTCTGGCTTGCGCTTGCGATTAGGACCCAAGTAGTTGTTGTTGTTGCGACCCCCTTGATCCATGTTGTTGTTGTTGCTGCCGCTCGGGTTTTGCTTGCTCTTGCCACGGATGGCGTCGTACTTGGCATTAGCCTTGTCTTCTTCATCGGCCCATGAGGTGATCATGTCCTTGAGCTTGGTGATGGAACTCGGGCGGCGGCGACCGAAGACTTCAAAAGTGCGACGATGGTAGAGACCGTCTTGGAAAAGGTCGATGACCTCCTTGACGGTGACATCGACTATAGTGGCGCGCTTGTCAAAAAAGTGTTGCATGTCTTGCGTAGCGTCTCGCCTTGTTCCTGTTTCACCACTGCCAGGTCCATGCGAGTACCCGAGCGTCCCATGGCGCCCGCGAAGTTGCTGGTGAACTGGTGCTTGAGTTGGTTCCACTCGTTGATCGAGTACTTGTCGAGCGACTCGAGCCATGTAAGTGGTGCTTGGTCCAGGCAGAAGGGAAAGTAGAGACACTTGGTGTCATTGTTGCCACCAGCATTTTTGATGGAGAGGGTGTAGCATCTGAGCCATTGGACTGAGTCTTGCTTTGCGTCGCACTTGGTGATCCCCAAAGGTTTGAATTTCTCTGGAAGGAGTAGATTGCGAAGTCGAGAAGAGAAGGCAGGGAAGCCATCGTTGTCACTTGCCGCGGAGGACTTGTTGCGTCGTATTTCTTCAATTCTTCGGCGGGCATCATAGCCGCCGTGCGAGGCACCGGTAATGTGGCTATCTGCGTGGCCTCGGCCTCCGCGATCGCCTCCGCTATCGGCTCTTCTTCCAGCCCCGTGTGAGGAGCTCCCGCCACCGCTGCCTCCTCCGCCAGCATCACCGTGACCAGCAGCACCGCGACTACCACCAGCGCTGTGTTAACACCAAAATTTGGCACAGGAAGGAGTCTGAATTGTGGGCCCAGCTTGGTGAAAAAATCAGTCCGGAAGAAGGAAGGTTTCTTCAGAAAGATTCGGCAAAGTTGCCCGCGGTCGGCAATTTGCTTCCGTTCGGCAAGGAAATTGTTTGCGCTGATTTTGTGGGATTGCGTGATGACGTGGACCGAGCAGAAGGGACAAATGGATGGATAAGCAATCGCACTTAGAGATAAATTAGGTATCAAATATTGTGCTCGTAGTCCATTCGAAGTCATGCCATGACCGGGTATAAATATAGACCCTGGATGTACGTAATTGTATTCGAAACATTCTCAATACAAACCGGCTTTACGCCAAACCCTTGAGTCATTTTTTGTGTCGTCGAGTTCTTCGAGAGGGTTCATCGATCCGTCGACCTCCGTAAGTATCGGCAACCTTGTATCATGTCTAGTATCATGCGGTGGATTTAGATCGTGATGCAAGTAGTCTTGTTACCATGCTTAGTATCATGCGGTGGATTTAAGCTTGGTCCAAGAGGGTTTCTTGTTAGATCATGAGCCATGCAGTGGGCTAAGATCTAGCTTGGAGCTAGTTATCAGCTCTATTGGATTTTGGCAAAATTCGATAGATTCATTAAGTTACCCCGTGTTGCTTTGAGTTTTTACTTTATGTTTAAATTCATGAGACACCTCTTTGCCCAATCTAGATTGGTTTGAATCGGCTTTGTTTCTTTTGATGATCCTTATGCGATTCGAGTTCGTGCCCTTGGTGTAAATAGCACGTGGATCACATGTTCCCTAATAGCCGAAACCGAATCGATCTAGGTTGTTACGTGTTGCGGGTTCAAGCTTGTCAAATATTGTATAAATCTTGAAAGAACTGGGTATCATGTGGTAGATGCAGGTTTTTGGGTTATTTTGGAGCTAATCATCCAGTGGATTAGATTTCGATTCAATCTAATAGTTTTATCTTCTTTGGTAATGTTTGTTCCTTCTTCATGGACCCCGATTCGGTTGTTCAGCCGTATTCGGTTATGCTTTCACGAGTGAAACGTGGTTATAAGTTATGCTTTAAATATTGTATGCTTTTAGCTTTACATATTTACATTGTATCATGCGGTGGATAGATCTATTTGTGGATGGTGGTATGATTTTCAAACAAGTCGTATCATGTGGTGGATAGATTTGTTTGGCATCATGCTTGACGGGTTTTAAAGTACCTAGACACGCGGTAGACTAGTGCTTTGGGCCTATGCATGCTTGTTTATTACATATTTATGATCATGCTTTACTTCATTTATTGTCTGTCGTTATTTATCATGGAGGATCGGTCATGGCTTCGTGCACGAGCAATTTTGTCCAAATAGAGATCGATCTATCGTCATGCTTACATCATCCGTTCGGCTATGTTATGTTTTGCACTTTAAAGCTCCTGAATGGTTTCCAGTTTGCTAGTAGATAGCTTTTTATAGCTATATGTCATGTCACTTGGCTTTATAGCCGTAAATATGGAACTGTCTGTTACCACCCGGCAGGTTCCAAGCTTTGGAATTTAACTACTTTGTCTTTTGTTAATTTTCAGGGAAAATTGACTGGCACGTCTTGGAATCTTTTCGCGTGTGAAGCTAGCTTGTTCGGCTTGCTATGTGCTTGACGTAGGGTGCAGATTTTACGTCAACACACTTTTTGGCACGCCTGGTGGGACCAACAGCCGAAGTCAAGATGCCTGACATCAGTGACATTCTGGATGTCGCCATCGAGGACCTCTCTCCAGAACAGCTGCAACAGCTGAAGGATGCAACAGATCAGTTTCAGCAGAAATGTTTGATGTCATTCAAAAAGAACAGAAGTGGCGTTCTGTACCTCAAAAATGAGATGCCCAGGGTTCTACTGTCAGGAGAGTCTGACGCCACAACTCTACAAGAGAAGGAAGAGTGCATGCAAGCGTTTCGAGATGCTGCGGAAGACGTGCTGAGTAGGCATCACAGGGCTTTCCTAGGTGTGTTCAAGCAGATGATGGTGGGCGTCTTTGGCCCGGGCATGGAGCAGGTGTTCAGTCGAGTATCCCCTCAAGGATACAGTATGGAGGTTGGAGAGTCCAGCTCTGCCCAACCAGGAACTCAGCCACCACTACAGAGCCAGCCAGTCCAGCCTCCTCCGCAGAGCGTTGGGAGCCAGCCCATCCAGCCTCCTCCACAAGGCGCTGGAGGTCAACCAGTTCAACCTCCTCTGCGGGCCACAGGGGGGCAGCCAGTCCAGCCACCTCCACAGGGCAGTACAGGTCAACCGATTCAACAGCCGAACCCATATCAGCCCACGTATGGGGAAATGGCGTTCGGTTCATCTGGAGTTCCGCTCACCTCCACCTACAAGATTGCCCCGGCTAGCAAAAGATTACAGAAGAACTTGTATGGTGGAGGCTACCACGAAGTTGTGGACTATGGTGCTATTGACGCTCTCCCGAATTCGGGGTACAGCGCAGCTGCAGGCGTGCAAGAGGACGACATCCTGGTTCATAAGATGGCCGATATGATGCAGAATCAATTCGGCCTCAAACCTAAAATGCAGGGACCAGCCTACACGCCTCCCTTCCCGGAGTGGTATTACAGAGTGATCCTGCCGCCCAGGGTGAAACCCCCCACGGAGTTTACCAAGTTTTCTGGGCAGGATGACACGAGCACAACAGAGCACATTGCTCGTTATCTGATGCAGCTTGGGGAGGCCTCATCTGATAAGGCATTCAGGGTTAGGTATTTCCCCATGTCATTGACGGGATCTGCATTCCAGTGGTTTACTTCTTTGCCTCCCCAGTCAGTTGGCACGTGGAGAGAGCTGGAGCGAAAATTCCATGCCCATTACTTCAGTGGTAGCACAGAAAAGAAGCTTATCGACCTCACCACTTTGAAGCAGAGGCACAATGAGACGCCTTTAGAGTTCCTCAGGACATTCAGGGACGTCAAAGGCATGTGTTTTTCGTTGAATCTGCCAGATGATCAGTTGGCCGATATGGCTGTTGCAGGCATGCTGCCGGCCGTGCGAGAGAAGTTGTTCGGTATGGAGTTTGACAACCTAGGCCAATTGTCTCAAAAGCTGTCATTGATGAGCAACCAAGCCTATGGGTTTAAGAAGGACACCAGGTTCAACGAGCAACACTACATAGCTGATATCTACAATCAGTTCCTGGAAAGGGCCGACCAGATGGAAGATTCCGATGATGATCAGGAGATAGCTGCCGCTGAGATCATGTGGGGCAAGGAGCCGTTGACCATGAACCAGCGTTGGATCAAACAGACTAAGGGCACATACGACTTTGACGTCACCAAAGCCGATAAGCTGTTTGAGTTCTTGGTGAAAGAAGGCCGAATCAAGTTGCCTGAAGGGCATTCCATGCTTCGGCCCGATTGGATTAAAGAGAAGCGTTATTGTGGCTTCCATGACAGGAATTCTCACTCTATCAACGACTGCACGGTCTTCAGGATGAGGATCCAGAAGGCTATCCAGGAGGGGCACCTCAAATTTGACAACAAGATGAAGCTGGATGGCCAGCCTTTTCCCCAGAATATGATAAGCTTTTCTGTTAACATGGTGACGACTGAGGAAAAGGGGAAGGTTAAGGTCTTGACGTCAGATAGAGCGAGACAGGATGGAGCAGTGGATCCAGCGCGACAAGTTACACTGGAACAGGTCCACGGAGAAGCCCCTTGTGTCCTTAAAAGCCATATCGAGGTTAAAGAATCATCCAGGGCCAAACCCAGGGTCACTACGCGCATCCTCCTCAACAAGTGGCAGCGTCAGCTAGAGAAAGAACGCTACCAGAAGCGGAGGCATGAGAGGAGAGACGCAGGTCTGAGAACGAAGCGCGCAGGAGGGAACTGGAGCAGTACACGCGTGAATAAGAGCACGCACATTGGGGGTGCGCATTCTTCAGGCGCTGCTGGAATGAAGTCTTGAAGCTTCCTACATTGAGAAACTGCCCTGAGTGCAGTGACAGATACTTTGAGTATAGGCAGGAAACTGCCAATCGCCGCTCCGTCCATGAAAGAATTGGAAGGATACATCCCAGTGACGATCGGCGTCAAAAAATAATTGACATCATTGATCACCCCAGGAAGAGGCAAGATGATCTGAGATGGGCTGATCAGGAAGAAGACGAAGACGAGTACATCTGGCAGAAGGGACAGTGGTGCCCGCCTGGTTTGAGAAAGAGTCAGAAAAGGAGGGTTCGACGCTTGAGGAACCGCGAATTTAGGCAGGTGGGGATCCAGAAGAAACAAGTTTGGCGCCCAAAGGACAAGCCTGAAGGATCAGGTCGTTCGGCTCCGGCATGCATGGTATACTTTTTGCCGAATGAGTTTATGGCTCCCGCTAATCAGGTTGTGCAGGAGGAGACGTCCCTGGAAATCAACGATGATGATCAGCTTGGGGGTTGATGGCGCAGCTCGTGTTGGCCAAACTGGCCACCTTCGACAAACCCGCCAAGAATCGACACATGAGGCCGTTATACTTGAAGGGATACATCAATGGCAAACCATTGACTAAGATGTTTGTTGATGGCGGGGCTGCGGTCAACATGATGTCGTTGTTGACGGTTAATAGTTGTATCAAAGTTCGTTTAGACTTGCAAGCGGACAAGTCTCCCGTCGTAGTCAAGGGACCCTTCTTCCCTCCAGTGGTGAACCCAAGGTATCGAATCCGTGGAACAATGTGCAACGCAAGGATTCAATCTAGTAAAGCAAGGTAAACTATCTTATGAAGACAAGTTGCATCTAATCTACTAACTCATAAAGAAAACACATCTAATCTAATCTACTAAAGAGGTAGCAAGAGAAAGCAAGAGATAACCAATCTAGAGAATCTAGATCATGCTTATGTTGTAGCTCCAAACAAGATAGATGAAGATAGTAAAGCGAATCTCATTAAAAGCATCTTTAAATCGTGGCCTTCCCATCCGACTCCGAAAACGCCCGCCTTTCGGAACCCCCGTTCTGTCACAACGTATCCCTATTCATGCGGGTAGTCTAGGGCGAGTTCGATAGAACAAGTTGAAATCACTTGGCCGGTCCGGTATGCACCTCTAGCCACCGCGGCTACAAGAGCACCCTATGTAATCTAGCTATAGACTAGATCGTAGAAGAAGCAAAACCAAGAAGAAAACAAAATCATCGAGAAGGCACTTAATTGCTAGAAATCGGATTCACTTACAAACTTCACCATGAATGATTACATGAACTAGATCACCACCGGGGCCCTCCCTCGATCTTGATCCTCGCTACGGAGCTCCGACGTGGTCTTCCATGCAAGGTTCCCACGTTGGCTAGGGAAACCCTAGGCAACTAGCACGACCCTCATCTCCGAGATGGTGTCCCTCAAGCTTCTCTGCTCCTCGGCAGCGGATTACGACGTCGGTTCTGCGTGGCTCTCGGTCAGGGGGCTATTTATAGCCTGAGAAGCAATTAGGTCAAAGGGGAGGCCGATTGGGCCCCGAAAAGGGCTGGGCCGGCCGGCCTGGAACCAATTCGGCCCATCCCGCGGCCTGCTTCGCCCGGTGTTGCTTCCCACGTCTTCTAGATGTTCTCCCCTTTTGCATGTGGGCCCTTGACGTTGGTTTCTCTCCGAATTGGACTCAACTCCTTGTCTTGCAAGATTCAGCACTTTTCTGGTTCGGTCCTCGGAGTTTATCATCTTCTCGGGCTTGGTCCTTGGGCTCTTGGAGTCATGTTCACTTCATTGCTTGACTTGTATCAGGCTTCAAGGTCTTGTCATGAGGTGCTTAATGAACTTATCCCGAAAGTCTTGCTTTCAACGTTAAAACCTTGAGTAAACACTTAACTCCAAAACCGACATGCACAAGTGAACTTGTTATACCACGGGGGTTAGTACCAATGAATAAGATACAAAAGTCATGCCAACACCGAAGGTAAACTCATGGCTAGGTTGACGGATTTTCACCGTCAACATCTCCCCCATGCTTAAACCTTGCTCGTCCTCGAGTAAGCCTTCGATGGATATCATCATTGCCCATCAATGTTTAAACCTTGCACTTGATCATACATGAAAAAAAACATAATGCTCTCAAAAGTTTAATTCGTTAAAGTTCCATAATGTACTAGCCTTCACCTCTACGGAGGGTAGATTCTTATTAAACTTATCCCACAAGTATTAACATGCTCACAAAGTTTAAATAGATCTCAGAATTTTTGAAATAAAGAACGAGATAAAGAAAAGAGCTAAACCAAATTCACAAATTTAAATCACCTTGCATATTGCTCATGAACTCTCATCTCGCTTGTCTCTCAAGCCTATATATTCTACTCCTTTCCCTCTCATAATATATATGTGTGGTAGGCTTTATATGGAGCTTTGTGAAAGTTTAATCCTAACAATATTTTATAAATGAGGTGTTGTCAAAACAAGACAAGCTTCTCATGGTCTTACCGAGACTCGTCAAAAAGGTCATTGGAAAATAATGTTAAATCAAGGAGGGGAAAGAGAAAAATACACACACTTTTAGATGAGTGGACATGTGCAAATGGCAAAGAGTGATCTTGAGGCACAAAGGAAGTCCTCGTTATCGGATTGCACATGGTTGGAAAATGAGAATGGATCTTTTATTGAAGCCTTGAATGCACTCTTAGAGAACCGGGAAGTTCACTTTACGCATATATTTTTTTCTCTTTCTCATATTTCTCATTTTTTATTCTTTCTTTCTTTCTTTCTTTCTTTCTTTCTTTCATTATATATATATATATATTTTCTTTCTTTCTTCT
Source organism: Cenchrus americanus (assembly GCA_947561735.1). Classification (NCBI taxonomy): domain Eukaryota; kingdom Viridiplantae; phylum Streptophyta; class Magnoliopsida; order Poales; family Poaceae; genus Cenchrus; species Cenchrus americanus. The sequence goes on from OX387240.1 coordinate 205,473,153, forward strand.
TGTGAAACCTTCACCTTGAAAGTCACGATCGTCGCCGAATTTTTTTTCATCATCATTCATTTTTTTTTTTAAAAAATACTCCCCTTTGAACTCTAAAACTGCACCGTACCTACCTCCTCCCCCATGCTTAGACGTTGCTCGTCCTCGAGCAAAGAGGCGAAAAATAAGGTAGGTACCGGAAAATATTTTTCCTTGGAGAGATACTTGAAATCTTCAATGTTGGCACCGTCTTGCGATCTTCCTTGAATTGATGATACATTCTCAACGATAGGTTGTGGTCAAGGAGGTAATCACAAAAGATGATATTTGGTTTAAGGGTGGATATCCGGCGAGGTTTGTGAGATCTCCGATGTGGGGATACACAATGCACGGATAAAAGGCTAGCAAAAAGATAGATACGCAAAAACGGAATGACCAGCTTCTTAGTCTCGGGCCAGAGTGTAACACCCTGAATTTTTCAGATTTCAGGCTGTTATTAGGAAGATTAAACAACAATTTTCTCATAATTTTAAAATTTTGCCCAATATTTATTTACTTTACAGGAAATTTAGTATAGGAAAAATTGATTGTTTTTTTTAAATAAAGTGACTGTTTGAGTGTTGCATATGATTCGTTTGCATTTGCTTTTGTTTGAGTTAGTGTTTTCAAAATCATTAAAAAAACCAAACCCAAATCTCTCCCCAATCCTCTCTTTTTTTATTGTACATCCAACTCATTCTCTTTTTTTTATGTTTCCAACCCATCCGGCTATCTTCCTTTGCTCGGCCCAGGAGAAATCTCAAGTTGTCGGTCTGTTGTCCAATCGGCTAGCCCATCTCACCCTCTCCCTCTTTCGGACCGCTGACGGGTGGACCCCACCTGTCATCCCTCCCCTTCTGATCTGACCCGAGCAAGACTCGAGTCTGAGCACTTGCTCGGCTCCCGTACATGTGCCCTGCCCACGCTGCTTGGCCTCCCCGATCGCCGCTCGCCTTCCCGTGATGTTGCAGGCTATCTAACCCGCCATCTCACCATTCCCCTCTATCTCGCTGCCAGGCGGGCCCTACCTACCGGCCCTTCTTCCTCGTCTTCCAACCCAACCGGACCGGACTCGTGTCAGTGCGCCACCATCGGCCACCCTTGGCCTGCGCGTCTAGCCTCCGTCGTCAGGTAACTAGCTCCCATGCGCCGCACTTTGCATCCGCCTGACCCTCGTGTCTGCACGTCCCTGGCCACCTCCCGTGTGCTGCGCTAGTGTCCGCGCATGCACTCGAGCTGCTAGCTACCTCGCGGGCCGCGACGCCCGTCGTTTCCCTTCTACGTTGTGTTGGTGTCCCGTCCGTTCTCTTTTCCTGTGCCCACGATGATACACACGTGAGTGTTGCGTCCACGTCGCTCGGCCGCCCTTGCATGCCGCTTGTAGTGGCTCGCAGCCCCGCAGCTGCTCACCTCTCGTGCCACTCAACCTATTGGCGGCTCGTTCTGCGGTGCCACTTCACACACTCATCTTCCCTCGTGCACGTTCGCGTCTCCACCCGTGCCGGCTTTGCAGCCGAGCTACGTGCTTGCGTAGCACGCCGCGTACCTAGCTCTTGCGCATGCAGCGTCCCTCTCTGTTTCCCCTCTCCTTTCAGTAGTAACACACTCCACTTTCATCTTACTATTTATGGCGCTGCTTACCTTCTCCTCCTCCAATAGTAAAAGCTCCACCTCCATCAACTAGTTAATAGCCAGAGCATGAGTAACTCCCACGCATGCATGCACCAGCAACCGTAACAATTTCCTCCCTTCAATTCACCGTTAGGCCGTTACTGCTAAGACCATCAAAGGCCGGCCATCCAGCTTAAAAATTCCATCAAAGGCCACTTCCGTTTCCCTTCCACGGCATGCCGCAGTCCCTACAGCTCCTTCCAAATAAATGCGCCCTATAGAAAAATGAAGCCTCGGCTCTCTTGCGTCCCTACTGCTCCCTCGCCCTGTGTTCCCTTGCTCTGCAACGCAGCCGCTGCCCGAGCCAAACCAGAGCTCCGGCCACCGGCCGCCCCTTCGTTTCGCCACCTCTTTGGGTCACCAAAGCAAGTCGACATCACCGGAAGCACTACGACGCCAAGGTGCATGCCTTCCACCAGTCTTTGTCCACTTCCCGCCGCCGGAGTGCCATCGCAACAAGAAGTTCGTGCGCCGCCGCCCGAAGCCGAGCATCACCGACCGGCCGTTTCGCTGGCCACAGGAGACCTTCCGGAGCAAGCAGCCAGGACTACCGCGAGGACGCCGTCGCCCGAGCCTTTGCGCGCGCTTCTGTATCCATCTCAATCTCGTGCCTTCCCATGTTGTACAACACGTGCTGCCGTCGGTTGCCTCCGTAGTCTCACCGGAGAACTCCCAAACCGCCACACCAAGCCGTGTACCAGCACGTCGTCTTTGTCCAGCCACCAGAAAAGCTCCCCATGTGAAGGCCAAGAGATGCTCCCAAGAGGACCACGACGTCGAGCCGCACGCTCGCCGCCCATCGCTGTCAGCATCTCGAACACCAGAACGCTGCCTCGTCGCGAAGCCCGTGTCGGTCGCCTTCACGCCGTCCGCCGAGTACCAGTGACGTTCTGTCGTGCCCGGATGCCGCTGGACCTGGTCGACGCCACCGGGACCTCTGCATCATCAAGCTGCACATCCGTTGGTGTTCGTGGCCTTTTGGACCGGCCAGAAGTCCTGGAGCCAAGCCAGCGCCATCATAACAACAAACACGACTTCGGGCTGCAGCACCTAAGCCGAACACCGCCGCGTCAATCTGCTCACTGGAGCCTTCTCCTCTAACGAGGTACACATCAGTGAGATTTTCATCCTCTCCTCGATCTTTCCGGTTTTCTATCTCCTGTCGGTTTCTGAGCATGGTCCATTCTAGTTCTAGCACATATTCGGTGTGCTGCTATATTTCTGCCACGGAGGAGGAATGTACGTGCCTATTCAATTCGTTCTCCTGGGAACAAGGCCTTGGATTAAGTTTTCTTTCATTCCATCTCTGCAGCATCACAGTGTCTCCCGATCCATCATCTCGTGAGGATGCTCGCTGAAATGTCTGAAACGTTGCCATTCGTCTGATGAGTACGCCGCTGCCATGATTGGAGTCTCGTCGTTCCTGTCGTATCAAGATCATCAGCTTCTCACCGTCATTCACCCTCAATCGCCGTCGTCACACAAGAAGGTACCAAGCTTCATCATAAGTACGTTGCGATGGCCTATTTATCATGTTGGTCTTTTATGCTTTGCATTCAGTCCTCACTAGCATGTTGTCTCATTCTCACGCGGTCACGCCAGCCACCATGCTCATGCACATGCAGTCGCTGCTGCATGCAAACTTGTGTTATTCTTGTTGATCGACCAAACAATGCTTACTTATAGTTTTCATCCTTTGCCATGCACGAGATCACGAACTGAAGCTGCCAATATTATTTGATCTGTTGTCCACCATCACTCTAACGTCGACCATCACGCAAGGCAACACAACATCCTACAAATGCTAGCACTTTGTTCAGTTCACGCTTGCATGCATGTGTTGCCATAGACAAGCTAGTAGTACACACGCACGGAAAAGCAACCAATCAGTAAACATACGTCTTCATGATGTCAGAATTACATCATGCTTATGTCATATATACATTCTTTTCCTACGAGAGCTAACATGTTGTATAAATATCTAGTAATCTAAGCCAGATGTCTCTATCTACTCTTTGCTCTGTAAATCACTCATCCAAATCTACGGTTAACCTTGATTAGATCCCTCATCCTTGTTTAATCTTTACATCTCACGTTTTAGCCTGTTTAAGCTCGTTCTTGTTGCGTTAGTTCCGTCTCATCGTAAACAATACGTAAGATATGATGGTTACTCTAAAATGTGGTTTGATAATTTATTATATATTAACTTGGTTTATGCCTATTAAATTTTCTTTATAAATAAAATCTAATTAGAGTTGAACCTTGTGTTTTTCATACTAAAGTTAATTTGATTAAATGCTTATTTGAATAATTCTTTCAATTAAAAGCTAATTAGGGTTATACCTCGACTTTCATAATATAAATGTTAAATTGATTAATATTTATTCAATCTGCTTCCTAAATAAAAGCAACATAGGCTATCTCGAGTTTTCTTAATTAAATGTTAATTTGGTTATTGTGAATATAAATGTATTTTTGAGATATAATTTGTTTAGTTGTAATCGAAACATAAAGTTATACGCTTAGATTCTTTACATGCTTCTTTTTAATTCAAATGTTTAATTTGCATAAATCATACTTGAATAATTATAAATAAAATTGTCTTAAGCTCAACATCGTCCTTTTGTATACAAATATAACTTGATTAATTCTAAATAGGGCATTTCTCTGAAATAACCTATGCACATTGCTTTATTTAATCAAAATATACCAAGCACATAGCCTTGTGTGATATAATCCAAATCTCTCGATAGTTGTGCCTTTTCAATGATAGTTCTGTTCTTAGCGCTTCTTACGTTCGCGATCCTAGAATCAAACCATGTTCTCTTTTTAAGCCTTTGTTGATTGGTGTATTGTTCTTAGTTGTTCTTGTTTGTCTGCTTTGCATGTGTTGTGCCTGATGATTGCTTCGAGTAGAAGATCGAGTTTTTTGTTCGGAAGTCTTTGAAGATCAAGAGTATCAAAGAGCAAGAGCGGAAGAGCATAAGAGTAGCTTTGTGTTGAGAAAGGCAAGTGGTCTTCTCCCCCTGCATGTTCTACTTTGTCCTATATAATTTCATGATAATTAAGTTTATCTTTCATGATATTGCATAAACTTGATGGGAACCCCTTTTAAGGACATGACTAGAATTTTATCCCTATTACCTTGGACAACCCTTTTTAAATAAATGGTTTGGGGTAGAAATGCTTAGTTGCTATACCCTGGGATGGTTTAAGTGAATCTTTTACAATATGATGAATGTTGATCATGATAACTTTGGTGATATATATATGTGTGTGCTTATGGTTAATAACAAGATCATATGGTTTAATCGGAACATGGAGAACCACCCAGGAAAACAGTGCAACCACAGTCCACATGGCTCTGGCTCAGCCAATTAATTAGGAGAGTGGGTTAGCTAATAGCTCTTTTCCGAGAGGGGCACAGGGGGGCGGAGTTGAAGGGGTATAGCCGGTTCTTTTGGGGTAGCGACCTTGGCTAAGGTGCTGACCATTAGGGAGGGTTATGGTCCGCTCATTCTGAATCGTTGCGGGCGTTGGTTTCTCTTCTTTCCTTTGTAAAGGCTTCGTAGTGGACCCCTAGCCATTCACCTTGGAAGTGTTTAAGGGTCTAGCTAACCCGGGCAAGATGGGGAACACGAACTGTGGGTAAGGTGTACAACATCTGCAGAGTGTAAAACTGATCGATCAGCCGTGCTCACAGTCAAGAGCGGCCTGGACCCTCACATGATAATCAAACATAAAGATGGAATCAAATCATGGTTTCTTGTGGGTTTTTTTTGAGATGAGATGCTTTCCTAAATGTTTAAGTGGGTTGGTATGAACTTACATCTAGTAACTAGGCGTTTGTTAATTAAAATTTGACCAAGATTAAAATGCTAACCGCTGCAAAACCTTAGCCTATCCTTGATAGCCTTGCATCTTCCCCCACTTGCTGAGCTCCAACCATAAGTGTGCTCACCCTTGCTAAACCGCTGTTCAGAGAAGAAGAATAAAAAGGAGAAGAAGGTGTATGATGTCCAGAAGATGGTGCTAGGCATACGCAACCCCCAATCGATTGCCTGTGAAGTTTGGAGCCGTTGTTTCCTAGGATTCCGCTGTAAATCTCTGATAATCTCTCTTTCATTACGTGATATTGTTTCTGTTATTCACTATGATGTCACTATATGTATGAAACTAGATCCTGGCATACATATAGGCAGCACTTGGTTTTCCTCGGAAAATCGGGTGTGACAGAGTGGTATCAGAGCTGTATCGACTGTAGGACGTAAGCCTTGGTAGAAATGGTCGCTTTCTAAGGTCTATTTTAATATAAAAACAATTCCTTCTTTATCCTTGATCTATCTAGTGATAAGTGATCAACCATTAAATATTCTCTTTTGATAAATCCTCTTTGATATCTTACCTCTTCTTCTTGATGTTTTTCATTTGCTCATTCTTGCTTTGCAAAATGTTAAACCCTCAAACCTTGTTTATATATTTCCTCTCTCCTTAAATTCCTAATCATAATCATACATATCTTCTGATGTATAATCTTATCTCAAGCATCTCAACTCTTTTTGATTTATGGTGAAATTGTTTATCCCTTGTTGTTTTTACTTCTAACTTGTTTTCCTAGACCTATCTCCTTCTTGATTTTATTTTATTTTATTTCAATGTATCTATCTTCATTGTACCTCCCATTGCTTCCTCAGTTCTATTGCTTTGGATCCTTTCCCTTGTTTTTTATTCCAAAGTGATATTCCTTTTTATTCAAAATGTTTAGATGACCAGTGCCAGCTAACCTGAACCCTGCTCAAGTTATCTGAAGAATGAAGTTTTCATTTCACCCAAAGAAGCCAAAATCAACAGCGAAAGATTATGTCATCCTTATCTGAAGAGCAAGATTCTACATTGCACAATCTGAAGGATTTCTCTACTAAGAAGTTGAAGCTTTAACATACCTTCAATGTTTAGGAAGTACCCCTTGCAATCTTGTTAACAACGTGTAGCACGTTCCCTTGACTATGTGCTGATTGGTGAAATTCCGTGCTTTGTTTGATGATGCTTGTCTTTATGACCTTGTTTGAGTTGGTTCTTTGTATTGATTGTTGGTGTATTGTGGGTCTTATACCTACAATAACATCAGTTGATTAGTTGGGTTCTTCTTTTGTATCTCCCACCTCCTTGTTATCCCTTTTCCCTCTGCTCAATCCAATGGATGATGACGGAAGAAACTGGGAGCAACAACAGCGTAGCAACATCAACAACAAGAAGATGTTATTGCCTTCACCAATTACTACACTGAAGCAAGTTGAAGAAAAGAAGACCTTACTCTCATCTTCCTAATCTCACTCTCTAATGAAGCTTTCAAGGACCAAGATGAAGATGATGGCATGGATATTCAACACGTGACACGTAAAGATGAAGGACGATCAACTTTGCCATCAGAATCTTGTATGTCTCCCTACTCCTTGTTTATGCTCTCTCTCCGAATCTCGGGACGAGATTCTGTTTAGGGGGGTAGATTTGTAACACCCTGAAATTTTCAGATTTCAGGATGTTATTAGGAAGATTAAACAACAATTTTCTCATAATTTTAAAATTTTGCCCAATATTTATTTACTTTACAGGAAATTTATTATAGGAAAAATTGATTGTTTTTTTTAAATAAAGTGACTGTTTGAGTGTTGCATATGATTCGTTTGCATTTGCTTTTGTTTGGTTAGTGTTTTCAAAATCATTAAAAAAACCAAACCCAAATCTCTCCCCAATCCTCTCTTTTTTTATTGTACATCCAACTCATTCTTTTTTTTATGTTTCCAACCCATCCGGCTATCTTCCTTTGCTCGGCCCAGGAGCAATCTCAAGTTGTCGGTCTGTTGTCCAATCGGCTAGCCCAACTCACCCTCTCCCTCTTTCGGACCGCTGACGGGTGGACCCCACCTGTCATCCCTCCCCTTCTGATCTGACCCGAGCAAGACTCGAGTCTGAGCACTTGCTCGGCTCCCGTACATGTGCCCTGCCCACGCTGCTTGGCCTCCCCGCTCGCCGCTCGCCTTCCCGTGATGTTGTAGGCTATCTAACCCGCCATCTTACCATTCCCCTCTATCTCGCTGCCAGGCGAGCCCTACCTACTGGCCCTTCTTCCTCGTCTTCCACCCCAACCGGACCGGACTCGTGTCAGTGCGCCGCCATCGGCCACCCTTGGCCTGCGCGTCTGGCCTCCGTCGTCAGGTAACTAGCTCCCATGCACCGCACTTTGCATCCGCCTGACCCTCGTGTCTGCACGTCCCTGGCCACCTCCCGTGTGCTGCGCTAGTGTCCGCGCATGCACTCGAGCTGCTAGCTACCTCGCGGGCCGCAATGCCCGTCGTTTCCCTTCCACGTTGTGTTGGTGTCCCGTCCGTTCTCTTTTCCTGTGCCCACGATGATACACACGTGAGTGTTGCGTCCGCGTCGCTCGGCCGCCCTTGCATGCCGCTTGTAGTGGCTCGCTGCCCCGCAGCTGCTCACCTCTCGTGCCACTCAACCTATTGGCGGCCCGTTCTGCGGTGCCACTGCACACACTCAACTTCCCTCGTGCACGTTCGCGTCTCCACCCGTGCCGGCTTTGCAGCCGAGCTACGTGCTTGCGTAGCACGCCGCGTACCTAGCTCTTGCGCATGCAGCGTCCCTCTCTGTTTCCCCTCTCCTTTCAGTAGTAACACACTCCACTTTCATCACACTATTTATGGCGCTGCTTACCTTCTCCTCCTCCAATAGTAAAAGCTCCACCTCCATCAACTAGTTAATAGCCAGAGCCTGAGTAACTCCCACGCATGCATGCACCGACAACCGTAACAATTTCCTCCCTTCAATTCACCGTTAGGCCGTTCTTGCTAAGACCATCAAAGGCCGGCCATCCGACTTAAAAATTCCATCAAAGGCCACCGCCGTTTCCTTCCACGGCATGCCGCGGATCCCTACTGACTCCTTCCAAATAAATGCGCCCTATAGAAAAACGAAGCCTCGGCTCTCTTGCGTCCCTGCTGCTCCCTCGCCCCGTGTTTCCTTGCTCGCAACGCGCGGCCGCCCCGAGCCAAACCGAGCTCCGACCACCGACCGCCCCTTCGTTTCGCCACCTCTTTGGGTCACCAAAGCAAGTCGACATCACCGGAAGCACTACGACGCCAAGGTGCACGCCTTCCACCAGTCTTTGTCCACTTCCCGCCGCCGGAGTGCCATCGCAACAAAAAGTTCGTGCGCCGCCGCCCGAAGCCGAGCATCACCGACCGGCCGTTTCGGCGGCCACGGGGAGACCTTCGGAGCAAGCGACCCGGGACTACCGCGAGGACGCCGTCGCCCGAGCCTTTGCGCGCGCTTCGTATCCATCTCAATCTCGTGCCTTCCCATGTTGTACAACACGCGCCGCCGCCGGTTGCCTCCGTAGTCTCACCGGAGAACTCCCCAAACCGCCACACCAAGCCGTGTACCGGCACGTCGTCTTTGTCCAGCCACCGAGAAAAGCTCCCCATGTGAAGGCCAAGAGATGCTCCCAAGAGGACCACGACGTCGAGCCGCACGCTCGCCGCCGTCGGCGTGTCGGCATCTCGAACACCGAACGGCGCCTCGTCGCGAAGCCCGTGTCGATCGCCTTCACGCCGTCCGTCGAGTACCGGTGACGTTCGCGTCGTGCGCGGATGCCGCTGGACACGGTCGACGCCACCGGGACCTCTCGCATCATCAAGGCTGCACATTCGTTGGTGTTCGTGGCCTTTTGGACCGGCCGGAAGCCACGGAGCCAAGCCGGCGCCATCATAACAACAACCACGACTTCGGGCTGCGGCACCTAAGCCGAACACCGCCGCGTCAATCGCTCCCCTGGAGCCTTCTCCTCTAACGAGGTACACATCGGTGAGATTTTCATCCTCTCCTCGATCTTTCCGGTTTTCTATCTCCTGTCGGTTTACGAGCATCGTCCATTCTAGTTCTAGCACATCTCCGGTGTCTTCTTTGTATTCTGCCACGGAGGAACGTACGTGCCTGTTCAATTCATTCTCCTGGGAACAAGGCCTTGGATTAAGTTTTCTTTCATTCCATCTCTGCAGCATCACAGTGTCTCCCGATCCATCATCTCGTGAGGATGCTCGCTGAAATATCTGAAAGGTTGCCATTGGTCTGATGACTACGCTGCTGCCATGATTGGAGTCTCGTCGTTCCTGTCGTATCAAGTTCATCAGCTTCTCACCGTCATTCACCCTCAATTGCCGTCGTCACACAAGAAGGTACCAAGCTTCATCATAAGTACGTCGTGATGGCCTATTTATCATGTTGGTCTTTTATGTTTTGCGTCCAGTCCTCTCTAGCATGTTGTCTCTTATTCTCACGCGGTCACGCCAGCCACCATGCTCATGCACATGCAGTCGCTGCTGCATGCAAACTTGTGTTATTCTTGTTGATTGACCAAACAATGCTTACTTATAGTTTTCATCCTTTTCCATGCACGAGATCACGAACTGAACCTGCCAATATTATTTGATCTGTTGTCCACCATCACTCTAATGTCGACCATCACGCAAGGCAACACAAAATCCTACAAATGCTAGCACTTTGTTTAGTTCACGCTTGCATGCATGTGTTGCCATAGACAAGCTAGTAGTACACACGCACGGAAAAGCAACCAATCAGTAAACGTACGTCTTCATGATGTCAGAATTACATCATGCTTATGTCATATATAAATTCTTTTCCTACGAGAGCTAACATGCTGTATAAATATCTAGTAATCTAAGCCAGATGTCTCTATCTACTCTTTGCTCTGTAAATCACTCATCCAAATCTACGGTTAACCTTGATTAGATCCCTCATCCTTGTTTAATCTTTACATCTCACGTTTTAGCCTGTTTAAGCTCGTTCTTGTTGCGTTAGTTCCGTCTCATCGTAAACAATACGTAAGACATGATGGTTACTCTAAAATGTAGCTTGATAATTTATTATATATTAACTTGGTTTATGCCTATTAAATTTGCTTTATAAATAAAATCTAATTAGAGTTGAACCTTGTGTTTTTCATACTAAAGTTAATTTGATTAAATGCTTATTTCAATAATTCTTTCAATTAAAAGCTAATTAGGGTTATACCTCGACTTTCATAATATAAATGTTAAATTGATTAATATTTATTCAATCTGCTTTCTAAATAAAAGCAACATAGGCTATCTCGAGTTTTCTTAATTAAATGTTAATTTGGTTATTGTGAATATAAATGTATTTTTGAGATATAATTTGTTTAGTTGTAATCAAAACATAAAGTTATATGCTTAGATTCTTTACATGCTTCTTTTTAATTCAAATGTTTAATTTGCATAAATCATACTTGAATAATTATAAATAAAATTGTCATAAGCTCAACATCGTCCTTTTGTATACAAATATAACTTGATTAATTCTAAATAGGGCATTTCTCTGAAATAACCTATGCACATTGCTTTATTTAATTAAAATATACCAAGCACATATCCTTGTGTGATATAATCCAAATCTCTCGATAGTTGTGCCTTTTCAATGATAGTTCCGTTCTTAGCGCTTCTTACGTTCGCGATCCTAGAATCAAACCATGTTCTCTTTTTAAGCCTTTGTTGATTGGTGTATTGTTCTTAGTTGTTCTTGTTTGTCTGCTTTGCATGTGTTGTGCCTGATGATTGCTTCGAGTAGAAGATCGAGTTTTTTGTTCCGAAGTCTTTGAAGATCAAGAGTATCAAAGAGCAAGAGCGGAAGAGCATAAGAGTAGCTTTGTGTTGAGAAAGGCAAGTGGTCTTCTCCCCCTGCATGTTCTACTTTGTCCTATATAATTGCATGATAATTAAGTTTATCTTTCATGATATTGCATAAACTTGATGGGAACCCCTTTTAAGGACATGACTAGAATTTTATCCCTATTACCTTGGACAACCCTTTTTAAATAAATGGTTTGGGGTATAAATGCTTAGTTGCTATACCCTGGGATGGTTTAAGTGAATCTTTTACAATATGATGAATGTTGATCATGATAACTTTGGTGATATATATATGTGTGTGCTTATGGTTAATAACAAGATCATATGGTTTAATCGGAACATGGAGAACCACCCAGGAAAACAGTGCAACCACAGTCCACATGGCTCTGGCTTAGCCAATTAATTAGGAGAGTGGGTTAGCTAATAGCTCTTTTCCGAGAGGGGCACAGGGGGGCGGAGTTGAAGGGGTATAGCCCGGTTCTTTTGGGGTAGTAGCCTTGGCTAAGGTGCTGACCATTAGGGAGGGTTATGGTCCGCTCATTCTTTATGCTTGTTGCGGGGTCGTTGGTTTCTCTTCTTTCCTTTGTAAAGGCTTCGTAGTGGACCCCTAGCCATTCACCTTGGAAGTGTTTAAGGGTCTAGCTAACCCGGGCAAGATGGGGAACACGAACTGTGGGTAAAGTGTACAACCTCTGCAGAGTGTAAAACTGATCGATCAGCCGTGCTCACGGTCAAGAGCGGCCTAGACCCTCACATGATAATCAAACATAAAGATGGAATCAAATCATGGTTTCTTGTGGGTTTTTTTTTTTGAGATGAGATGCTTTCCTAAATGTTTAAGTGGGTTGGTATGAACTTACATCTAGTAACTAGGCGTTTGTTAATTAAAATTTGACCAAGATTAAAATGCTAACCGCTGCGAAACCTTAGCCTATCCTTGATAGCCTTGCATCTTCCCCCACTTGCTGAGCTCCAACCATAAGTGTGCTCACCCTTGCTAAACCACTGTTCAGAGAAGAAGAATAAAAAGGAGAAGAAGGTGTATGATGTCCAGAAGATGGTGCTAGGCATACACAACCCCCAGTCGATTGCCTGTGAAGTTTGGAGCCGTTGTTTCCTAGGATTCCGCTGTAAATCCTTGATAATCTCTCTTTCATTACGTGATATTGTTTCTGTTATTCACTATGATGTCACTATATGTATGAAACTAGATCCTGGCATACATATAGGCAGCACTTGGTTTTCCTCGGAAAATCGGGTGTGACACAGAGAAATCATGGCCTGCAATAACTCACTCAAAAATAAATCTTGTACACTAAAGTTTATGCACTCAAATATATATAAGGCTCTGGATAGGTTGAGCAACACACAAGTGATATTTGTGACAAGGTTAGCAATATTTTTTAGCATAAAAGACATCTTTAATCTATTCATAACTTGAGAGCACATAAAACACTATGGGTCTTTATTTTAATCATAACCGCCGCTGAAGATTAAGCTAGCATTTAGATAATTTCAGATTTGTATTTTTAAGAGAGCACTAGTTCAAACATGCGTAAATCAATTACAAAGATAAACAAAGCGGTAATTATAATCATATATCATCATGGCACAAATTTTGTAACTTTACTAATGGTAAAAACTTGGTGGCGACATTATTCATGATGAAAATAAACATTAAGACACACGCTGAAAAATTAAACTAACACTAAAAATTAAAGTAAAACTGAAAATACTACGCATACATAGGCGCAAACAAGCTGAAAATTAAAGAAAGGGGGGTAAAGGAAAGATAGCTAAGGCTCCTCCTCTCTCTAATCTTCGTCGGTGGTTGATATTGATAGTCTTGGTTGTTGTACCCTTACTTGTAATAGGAATGCACCACTACTCCTATGAATTGTCCGACGGTGCTAGGTGAAGGTGTCTAAGCACATAAGCGACGTTTGCATTTCCTTCACCCATTTGGTTTGCATTGGTTAGGATGACTGCAATAATTTGCACGTTCCTTGCAGCGTATCCTCCAATGGTGGCCACATTTTGTTGTGGTTGAGGAAGGTGTGCAAATGGCTCCGCAAAGGCTACGTTGGGCACCGCAAAAATGGTTGGGGTATGGCTGCACCACTCCCCCATGCTTGCATTGGTACACCACCGTAGTAACTCTGCAGCGCCGGGGTTCCTCCCAATGGTGGGACATAATTTTGTTGTGCACCTTATTCTTGGGCCATAGAAGATCCTTCTCCTATAATCCTTCTCTTTTATTTTTTTTCTCTTCGCCGGCACAAGAAGTCCTTCCTCTAACCGATCTTCTTCCCCTCAAGAAAAGTCTTAATCTTCAATCCGGAAGGGCAAATTCACCTAGGCCACTTGGAAGCCTCCTCTCTCATCTTCACTTTTATATTTTCCTTTCTTCATATACCTAGGGAGGTCCCAGGTAGGAGATGATTCGGGTTCCATGTAATACCCAGTTTTAAAGAGATAGCCAATATAGAGAGGTAACACCCCGAACCAATATCTCCTGAACTCGATGTTGCTTAACAACACCACCAGTTGATCATAGGTGAGTGGGGTCTATTGGCCACTTGGCAATCAAAGCCGAGTAAAGCCAATTCAACTCCGTGTTGGTTATCTTTGTCTCTCTTAATCTCCCAAAAATCCACTTGCACAAAAGTGACACACTTGGATGATGGGGTTCCAGATAGTATTTCTTCGTTGATGGTCTCTTCCCGTGATCATACTCCAAAAACCTTCCCATGTGCCTTCATGCACATCCACTTGTTCTGGAGCTCCCTTTTGAAAATAGGAGACACTCGCCCATGGGTCTACGATACTAGAACATGCAATCATCTCGAACATGAAAACCAATCTAATCTATCGGGGATTGTGTTGAATGGATCCAAGGAAGCATAGAGCCCTTTACTCCCTTTACGGCATGGTAGCTAACCTTAAGCATTAAAGTATTTCCAACACAAGATGATAGATAGATAATCCAACAAAGTGTGATTACATCTCAAGATCGATTGCAACCCATGGATGAAAGGAGATTACCCCATCAAGGTGCTAGAAATAGCATCGTTGATCAAGGTTTCCCTTCCGACGGTGTCTTCCTTCTTCTCCACTTGTGGGCTCCCTCCAACGGAATGAGAGACTCAGCACTCCATCAAGGGTATGCGCCATGGTCATGAGAATTTCCTAGGCGAATTCCTTGTGGGTGTTTGCCGACACTCCGTTAGAAAATTGCACCGGTGTCCCGTGTGAAACCCAGTATGTGGAGAGCTTGGTCGTCGATGTCGATGTTCGCTACAAGCCTCTACTTAAGGCGAGCGAGCTTCTTCTCCTCCTCCTCCGTCGTGATGATAAACCCATTGGAATACCACGGAGCACATGGAGGTGGAGCGGATGATCGTGTCAAGTGGTGAGGTTGGACAGGCGGCTCCTTCATATGTTATTGAAGTTTGGTAAACCTAATAAACGAGTTTCGTGTAGCCCTCATGCCACCGAGGAGAAGAGTGTGGTTCCTCCTCGGTAGTGCCGTGTCCTCCTCCATACTCCGAGGATACTCGAAAACCAAGCGCCTCCTCGAAGAGGTTGTCGATGATGGCTTAGACGACGATGATCCCTTCTTCTTCGGTGAAAAGGCTTGTAGTTTTCTTCCTTGATTGCAGCACTCTCCCTCACAAATATATATCCGGGGTTTTCACCCGGTAACAAGGTACACAAATATTAGTTTGGAGTCTGGACTTTGAGTGGATTAAGGATGTGATTTGTTGCACGAAACAAACGCGGTGGATGGCTAAGTCTAAGGTGGTTCCGGCCTACAAACTAGAGCACACGAACAAAGAGCTGGATGGGAGACTTACCTCTCTCCTCCTCTTTGCTCGGTTCTTCTCTAGTGCATTCATGCTTGTTGCTTCGTGACCGCGTACAACTTCCAAACGTTCCCGTCCACTCCTTCGCTTGCATTATTGCTCCTTCCAGTTGATGTTTTCACTTGATTCACTTCCATACTCCCTTGCCTCACATGCCTCCATGATATTCCTACAAAACAAGGCCTTGGCTGCCCCCCATGCTTGTACTTTGCATGTGGTTTGATAAAAGATGTTGGAGGGGCATCCCGTGATGTATCATGGTGCATGTATGGTCAAGTTAACTTGATTGCCTCCCTCTAAGCATGTTTTAAGGCTAAGCACTACTCTAATTTCGAAATTTAAAAATATTTTTCAGAGCCATGCAAGAGCTCAAGCATAAATTTAGAGAAGTTTTTAAACCATTAAAAACAAATGTAAGTCGAAAATATTTTCCGACTACGTTGATATCGGTCTCACCGGTATTGTTTGCCTTCATTAGTTGAGAGCAAGCTTTTCCCGGCTTGATCATGGGGGCATAGGTTTAGGTCCTAATTTTGATTAGATGAGAGAGATTTTGAATGAAATAAAATTAAGTGAGGCTTAGAAAAATTCTAATCTTAGAGCAACCAAGGATATGGATTTTTAAACCAACCAAAAATCAAGTTTCTAGGTTCACGCGAGTCTCACCACGTGCTGAAATTTAAATAACATCTAGATACAAGTCGTGCCTCCACTCGAGTGTTTTTAGCATGAAAAACAAGTCAACCACAACATCATAAAGAGGATGAAAGGTTGAGTTAGGTTCTGAAATTTGTTTTTGGTTTTGGTTTCTCGAAAAAGAAGCAAACAAAATAGGATGGTTCATGTAAAGGGTTATGATCAAGCAAAATATTCAACCAAGAATTATGTCTCTAATATTGTGCAACCATTCTAAGTCTAATGTTTTGCATAGTAAAATTCAAAACTGAATTATAAAGACTCGAAAAACCTGAAATCGGGTTGTCCTCCCGGTAGCTTATTCTTGACTCGACGAGACGGGTTGCCTCCCGCCTAGCGCTTCGTTTATAGTCCATGGCTAGACTTCTTCACTTGATTACTCCGGATCAACGCTCTTTGCGGGCGTTGCAATCTTGGGTACCCACTTTGGCTTAGTCAATTTTTTTGGTCTTCACGGTGGCTTTGTCCTTTGGTCTTGACGGATGCAACAACTTCCTTGTGGCTCGGCATCTCGAACTCCGGTCCTTCGGTCGTGATCTTCATGGTCTCTAGTGTGATCCTTCATCTCTCCTGAATGAGTTTGAGTAGCCTTCGCCGTCTTGGGACCTTAGAGTTGTCTCGGATATTCTTCTTTGTTACCCATCGGGCGCCCGGCAAGTTGTCCCACTTGCGTCCAGCATCTTCATCACGATGAACACTTCACGTATAGAGCTTCCGACCTCCGTCACCTTGCCATCTAAATTCTTCAATATTTTCTCCATAGCCTCGAACTTAGTGACGGCGTCCTTGTTGATCTTAGCTTGCTCGTCCATCAAGTCCTTGAATTGTGCACAAAGAGGAACCAAATCTTGAATGGACGAACTTGCATTAAATCGGAGTTACCTTGGACGTGGTTGTGCTCCACACACTCCTTGCATGTGGATCTTGCTTTGGCGGCCTTTAGGTGTTGAGCTTCTTTCTCCAGCTTCATCTTCTCCATCCTCCTCCTAATTTGAACGGCCTTCCGGCGTCTTGACTTGGAGGTGGTGATTCCCTTGGAGATTTTGATGGTCCTTCGAGCTTGTGTTGCACGTCACCTTTGCCTGTAAAGTTTTCCTGGATCATCCACAAAAAAGTTTTGGGTTTCTTGGAGAGGTAGCCAACCATCTCCGGTTAGGGTTAGTGATAAAACAAAAATCTAACAAAAGAAAAATTAGGGTTAATCAAAACTAGATTAGATTGACTCTTTTTTTTCTTTTCAGGGATGATCAAACATAAGAGATGCAAAAGAAAATCAAAAGAAAAACTGAAAGATAAGCGATACTAGATCGGATCTTAATTGCTTGTTCCCCGGCAACGGCGCCAGAAAAAGGGGCTTGTTGACGGTTAATAGTTGTATCAAAGTTCGTTTAGACTTGCAAGCGGACAAGTCTCCCGTCGTAGTCAAGGGACCCTTCTTCCCTCGAGTGGTGAACCCAAGGTATCGAATCCGTGGAACAATGTGCAACGCAAGGATTCAATCTAGTAAAGCAAGGTAAACTATCTTATGAAGACAAGTTGCATCTAATCTACTAACTCATAAAGAAAACACATCTAATCTAATCTACTAAAGAGGTAGCAAGAGAAAGCAAGAGATAACCAATCTAGAGAATCTAGATCATGCTTATGTTGTAGCTCCAAACAAGATAAATGAAGATAGTAAAGCGAATCTCATTAAAAGCATCTTTAAATCGTGGCCTTTCCATCCGACTTCGAAAACGCCCGCCTTTCGGAACCCCCGTTCTGTCACAACGTATCCCTATTCATGCGGGTAGTCTAGGGCGAGTTCGATAGAACAAGTTGAAATCACTTGGCCGGTCCGGTATGCACCTCTAGCCACCGCGGCTACAAGAGCACCCTATGTAATCTAGCTATAGACTAGATCGTAGAAGAAGCAAAACCAAGAAGATAACAAAATCATCGAGAAGGCACTTAATCGCTAGAAATCGGATTCACTTACAAACTTCACCATGAATGATTACATGAACAAGATCACCACCGGGGCCCTCCCTCAATCTTGATCCTCGCTACGGAGCTCCGACGTGGTCTTCCATGCAAGGTTCCCACGTCGGCTAGGGAAACCCTAGGCAACTAGCACGACCCTCATCTCCGAGATGGTGTCCCTCAAGCTTCTCTGCTCCTCGGCGGCGGATTACGACGTCGGTTATGCGTGGCTCTCGGTCAGGGGGCTATTTATAGCCTGAGAAGCAATTAGGTCAAAGGGAAGGCCGATTGGGCCCCGAAAAGGGTCGGGTCAGCAGGCCCAATTCGGCCCATCCCGCGGCACCGCTTCGCCGGTGTTGCTTCCCACGTCTTCTAGATGTTCTCCCCTTTTGCATGTGGGCCCTTGACGTCGGTTTCTCTCCGAATTGGACTCAACTCCTTGTCTTGCAAGATTCAACACTTTTACGGTTCGGTCCTCGGAGTTTATCATCTTCTCGGGCTTGGTCCTTGGGCTCTTGGAGTCATGTTCACTTCATTGCTTGACTTGTATCGGGCTTCAAGGTCTTGTCATGAGGTGCTTAATGAACTTATCCCGAAAGTCTTGCTTTCAACGTTAAAACCCTGCGTAAACACTTAACTCCAAAACCGACATGCACAAGTGAACTTGTTATACCACGGGGGTTAGTACCAATGAATAAGATACAAAAGTCATGCCAACACCGAAGGTAAACTCATGGCTAGGTTGACGGATTTTCACCGTCAACAGTCGTATACTACCTTTAGAAAGCTTGGCATGGGCCCTGGAGACTTGACACCGACGAGCATAATTCTGAACGATTTCGCTAGAAATCCTTTGGATACCAAGGGATGCGTCCACGTGGATCTGATGATTGGGTCCAAGACATTGCTCACAACCTTCTTTGTCATCGAAGGAAAAGGAGCCTACAGCCTACTGCTTGGGCGGGACTGGATTCACGCCAATTGCTGCATCCCATCTACCAAGCATCAGCAGCTCATTCAATGGGTAGATGACAATATTGAGGTGGTCCAAGCAGATGACTCAGTGAGCGTCACAAATGTGGAACCAGCTTTCTGGGAATATCAGGGCATTGATTGTTTCTCAGGGAAAGACTGGGGAGAAGGTCCTGTTGAGCCTGTCAGCAGTGATCAACAGCCGATTCAAGCAGTCGGCTCTTATAGCAATTTTTAATGGACAATCCCGTTGATGGAACTGATGGCAAGTTGGGGCGAGGATTCATGTCGGCCGACAAATTGGAGGAAGTTGACATTGGAAACGGTGATAAGCCAAGGCCGACATTCATCAGAGCAAACTTGGAGTCAGATTTCAGGGAGGATTTGATTAAGCTGCTAAAGGAATATAAGGATTGCTTTGCTTGGGATTATTCGGAGATGCCCGGTTTGGATCGTTCCATCGTCGAGCATCGGTTGCCGATCAAATCTGGTTTTAAACCATATAAGCAACCTCCCCGGAAAATCTACAAAGATGAAGTATTGGCCGATGTAAAGAAAGAAGTTGAAAGAATGCTTGATGCAAACTTCATTCGGCCATGCAGATACGTGGAGTGGATCTCTAATATTGTCCCTGTCTACAAGAAGAATGGAAAGATGAGTGTTTGCATAGGTTTCAGGGATTTGAACAGAGCTACTCCTATGAATGGTTACCCCATGCCTGTTGCCGATTTGTTGGTTGATGCCGCTGCTGGGCATAAAGTTATGAGTTTCATGGATGGTAATGCAGGGTACAACCAGATTTTTATGGCAATAGAGGATATATCGAAGACAGCCTTCAGATGTCCTGGTCATATAGGCCTGTTTGAATGGATAGTCATGACATTTGGGTTGAAAAATGCCGGTGCAACCTATCAGCGAGCGATGAATTATATCTTTCATGAGTTGATCGGAAAAATTGTTGAGATTTACATCGACGACGTCGTGATCAAATCCTTGAATCATGGTTCACATTTGGGCGACGTGAAGAGAACTTTGGAATGCACCCGAAAGCATGGTTTAAAGATGAATCCAAACAAATGCGCTTTTGGGGTGTCAGCTGGAGAATTCTTGGGATTTCTGGTACACGAAGGGGGGATTGAAGTTGGCAAGAAAAGCATGAAAGCTATTGATGAAGTTGTCCCTCCAACCAATCTCAAGGAGTTGCAATCACTGCTCGGCAAAATCAATTTTGTGAGAAGGTTCATTTCAAATCTGTCGCAAAAGGTTTTGCCTTTTTCTCCATTGCTGAAGCTTAAGAAGGATCAGAAGTTTACATGGGGTGACGAACAACAAAAGGCTTTTGATGAGATCAAGCAATATATGAAGGAACCACCAGTATTGGTCCCTCCACAGTTGGATAAGCCTTTCAAGTTGTACGTGGCGGCCGATACCCAAACCATTGGATCGGCCCTTATTCAAGAATTTGAAGGAAAGGAGCGGGTAGTAGCGTACCTTAGCCGAAAATTACTTGATCCTGAGACCAGGTATTCGGCTGCAGAGAAGTTGTGCCTATGTGTGTACTACTTGTGTACAAAATTTCGGCACTACTTGTTGAATGCCGAATGCGTTGTATACTCCAAGTTTGATGTAATAAAATATATGTTATCTATGCCAATTTTGAATGGCAGGATTGGCAAGTGGATCTTAGCCTTATCTGAGTTTGAGTTGAAGTTCGAATCGGCAAAAGCTATAAAAGGTCAGATCATTGCCGATTTTATAACTGAACATCGTGATCCATCGATTAATTTGCTTGAAATTACTCCTTGGGCTTTATTC
The DNA here is from genome assembly GCA_947561735.1 of Cenchrus americanus. NCBI lineage: Eukaryota > Viridiplantae > Streptophyta > Magnoliopsida > Poales > Poaceae > Cenchrus > Cenchrus americanus. The sequence goes on from OX387240.1 coordinate 205,493,890, forward strand.
TTTGATGGGTCATCATGTGGTAAAGGTGGGGGAGTAGGGACTCTATTAATTTCACTCAGGGGTGAGATGTTTGAGTTTGCTATCCCTATCCAGCCCACTATTACAAACAATCAGGCTGAGTACGAGGCATTGCTTCGGGGGCTTCAATATTTACGAGAAGTCGGGGCTGTTTCAGTTGAGGTTTATGGAGATTCAGAGTTGGTCATACAGAAATTGAATGGCCAGTACGAGTGTAAAGTGATGCCCTGAGGAGTTACTACGAGGAATGCAGAGAGATTTTAAAGAGTTTTCAGTTGGTAATTCTACAGCACATTCCTAGAGAACACAATCAGAGGCAAACAGGTTGGCTCAAAGTGCTTCAGGCTATAGAGAAAGTCAAGAAGCGTTTGCCACGGAAGTATGTGTGCTGGGAATGGATATTGCAGAGGATGATTGGAGAAAGGAAATCATTGATTATTTGGAGGATCCATCCCGGAAGGTCTCTAGGAAGCTCAGGTACAAAGCCATAAAATTTGTTCTTCTAGATGGAAGTTTATTCTACAAATCATTGGATGGGGTGCTGCTGCGATGCCTGAGTCCAGAAGAGGCGAAGAAAATGATGAGTAAAGTGCATGACGGGATTTGTGGAGCACACCAATTGGCCTATCGTATGAAGTGGGTTATCAGGCAAGCAGGGTGCTTTTGGCCGACGATGTTGGAAGATTGCTTTGAGTATTACAAGGGATGTCAAGACTGTCAGAAGTTTGGAAATATTCAAAGGGTTCTTGCATCAGCACTAAATCTCATTATCAAGCCATGGCCATTCAGGGGCTGGGGTATAGACTTGATTGGCCAAATTAATCCACCATCGAGCAAGGGGCATAAGTTTGTGCTTTTGGCAACGGATTATTTTACCAAATGGGTTGAGGCGATTCCACTTAAGAAGGTAACATCAGAGAACATGGTCGAGTTTGTCAAGGAACACATCATCTATCGGTTTGGAATTCCTCAAACAATCAGAACTGATCAAGGAGCTCAGTTTGTGTCCTTGGAGTTCAGGGAGTTTGCCGAAAGCATGGGGATCAAATTATTTAATTCTTCTCCCTATTATGCCCAAGCTAATGGTCAGGCGGAGGCTTCTAATAAGATCATGATCAAGCTTATACAAAAGAAGATCGACCAGAAGCCAAGAAGATGGCATTCGGTACTCAATGAAGCTTTATGGGCTTACCAAATGGCCCCTCATGGAGCTACAAAAACATCTCCTTATGAATTGGTTTATGGGAACCATGCAGTTTTACCTTGGGAAATACAATCAGATTCTAGGAGAGTGGTTTTGCAAAAGGACTTAAGCTCCAAAGATTACAGTGGCTTAATGATGGACGAACTAGAGGACTTGCACATGATCCGTCTTAGGGCCCTGGAAAACATCGAAAAGAACAAGCTGCGAGTTGCCAAATATTGCAACAAGAAAGTAAAAGTTAAGCAATTTGCAGAAGGGGATTTGGTTTGGAAAGCTTTACTGCCGATTGGAACCAAATACAGTGAATTCGGCAAATGGTCCCCTAACTGGGAAGGACCCTTTCGGGTGGTCAGATGCGTGCCCGGTAATGCCTACCTGTTGAAAACTTTACTAGGAGAGGAATTTTCTGCTGCAATAAAAGGAAGATATTTGAAGAAATATTATCCTAGTATTGAAGTCGATAGTTGATCACAAGCATTGGAATTACATGCATCTGATAGAGAAACAGACGGTGTTCAAGAACGAAGCCGCCTTCAGAACAAAAAATTCCTAAACAGAGGGAATGACCAATACATAGATGTATTGCCCTTAGCACGAAATTACATTGCAAATACTTCTTGCAAGATTATATCTAATAACCCAGTTGGTCCGGACTACGAGGGGGTGGGAAGCAGAAGGCCTGGCGTAAGAAGCGAAAGTATGCTTCAATCCTTTTTTCTTTTCTTCTTCAGCTCTTCCCTCTTCAGTTGTTCCAGGACCACCGTGACGGCAACTTGGAAGCTGTGGGGATGACCATGGTTTGTTGCCTCCACCAAGCTGTCTCAAGCTGCTTTCAGGTTATTGTACTTGTCAGAGGTATCTGGGACAGAGGAACAATTGTTAGAGACAGAGATCCAGGTGCAAGCATGGAACCAAGGTGAAGATGGAAATGTTTACCTCCTACCAGTGCCTCCAAAGCCATGCGACGCTCGCGTTTGGCTTGGCAGCGAGCGGTGATGTCCCGGAGGTCATGCTCCAGATGCCGGACGTGGCGGCATAGCTGGTGGTTGATCTTCTGCTCTGGCGTGGCATCCTCTGCTTTGAGGGAGGAGTCAGAGGAGATGTACTCAGGCGTTTCTTCGGTCCCAACGATTTCCTCAGGAAGCAGATCAAGGCTAAAAAAACAAGGAGGAGGTAAAGCACGAGATCACTCAAGAAAGATGGAAGCAAGTTAAAGGAAAACTCACTCTCGAATGGTGCGTTTCTTTGGGGCGCTGTCCTCCTTGGGTTGCTTGCCTTTGTCCATGGCTTTGGGGTTTTCTCTTCTAGAGCAGAGGAGAAGATGAGAAGTGATGGATGAGTGTGCAAGTGGATTTGCAGGGCATCTCAGCAGGCTATTTTATTGACTGAGAGAGTACATTGGGAGTGATGATCGACTGGCTGGCGTGCGTTATTGGAATACCAAGCGGCAGGGTTTTCCTCCCGAATACGAAGGGTTTTCATTGAACAGTGCTTATGGATTACCGAATCGAGGATTTTCTACGGGTTTTGCGCCAAGGGGCATCTGTTTTCGCGTGTTCGGCTCAAGCAAGTTCCCGAATACGTTCAAGGAAAATAAGGCTCGCAGTTGCAAACACAGAGGAATCATCACAATACAAGCACGGGAATTGAAAGTTCTTTATTTATTGCCGATAATTAAACATCCCTAGTACAATCTAATCAAGGAGCCTGTTTAGCACAGACTGGGGATGAGTAAGTTCGGCAATGGCGTCGCCGTGGCCGTCGAGGCGCTCCAAGATGACCTCGATCTCGTCGATGTCTTCCGGCGTGCCGCCCTGGAAGCCGCGCGGCCAGGTGGAGTAGTTGACGCCGGTGTGCGTCGCCATGGCGGCCAAGCCCAAAGTGGTGCCCAGGCGGATGTCGTGGGTGGCCACCTCGTCCACGCGGTTTTCCACCGCGGCAAGGCGCTCCGCCGGCGTGTCTCCGCGGGCTTTCACCTTGTTAGCCAATTGCTCCACCAGCATTTTCAGCTGGTTGAGCTCGGCATCGCGGGGTGCAAAGTACAAGGTGATGGTGATTAGTATCAAAAGCCATATTGGATTCGGGAGCAGTTCTAGAGCCGTACCGTTGATGGTTGCCAGCAGCTGCTTGCGCTGGTCCTCCCACTCCAGTTCGGCTATGCCAGCCTTCTTGGAGACGTCTTCCAGCTCGCGCTGGGCCACCTCAAGTTCCGCCTTGAAGCGGAGAGCGTCAAGTTCCCCGTATGGCACGGGGGAGTAGTGATCCAACTCTGAGGAGTCGTCCGGCAGAGGTTGATTGGCCGGCGCGGGAGACGGGTTCCATTGAACAAGCCTGAAACAAACAGGATCGTCAGAAACAAAGGAAAAATCTCAGACAAGTAATGAACAGAAGATGTCGATCATTGCCTCCGACGCGAACTAGCTTGGCTCCCTTCTGCCTCGTCGGCGGCGCGACGCCTGTTGTTTCTCCCCGCCATTGGTTTTTGGGGCTGCGCTGGCGATTGGGAAAAAAAGCTTGAGGTTGGTGAAGATTTGAGGGCTAAAGGCTTGGTAAAGAGCTGGGGGCACCTACGGTTTTATTTATAGGCCTGGTGAAAAAGATCGTGGCCTCAGATCGTGGCGCGTATCCCAAAAAACTTGGAAGATGGAGAGGTTTCCTTGACCAACTCGCCGTCGGATCGTTTGGGATTCAAAGCTGGGTCGTATTCGGTTGACTGGCCCGGCTAAGTTGCAGTTGAGGTGCCGTTCGGGTATGGCACTATTTAACTACTAATTACCGAATGGATCGTTCAGAGTTGCAATCAAAGTCACGCAAAGAAAAGCAAAGCGAATTTATAAAAGCAAATGTTGCGAGAATGGTCAATTTGGTTACACATTGCTCAGTACAGCTAAATGTTAAATACTTTGCGATTACAGTGGAGGCATTTGATGTTGTTTGGTGGATGTTCTCCATTCGTTCTTGGTAATCTTTCTGGGCACTGGACAGGATGGTGAGTTCTGCATCGCATTGATTCATTTCAAATATGGCTGATGATGCTTCTTTTTAGGTTTTCTCTATCAGTCCAGGAAGTTCAGCTATTTTCTTGTCGTCAGCTTCTATTTCAGCTGATAAGTTTTTCAGCTCTGCCTCTAATGCAACCTTTCTGGCGATTTTCAATTCACGAGCGGCTTGCATATTGGCCAGCGTTCCTTTGTGATTCTCAGTTTGGGATTGTGCCCCTTCGCAGCTTGTTGAGCTTTAGCTTTCTTTTGCTCAACAGCTGGTCGGGTAGACACATTCCTCAGGGCTCGCCTTATGGCCACATAGTGAATATCCAGACCGGAGATGGGATCCAATGATGTCTTGACGTCCTCAGGGAGTTTTTGGCTGATGGGCCCAAGCATTCCTTCGAAATAGTCAAGATCTCTGATTTGGTCTCGAGCATCCTTCTGTAGCCAGGCAAAGATTTCTTTGAGCCTTGCTTGGACTTCCTCTGACAGGGCTTGAATTCCTCCTTCTCTTGTTTCGGCAGCTGGATTATTCTCCACTAATTGGCTTGATGATGAAGGAGTTTGATCCTGAAAGGGTAACATTGCCGAATCAAGAGTGGTTCATTGAAAGTAAAGAAGATAAAAGAGTTAAGTGCATTTGCTTACCTCATGCCTGACTTCCTGAACTAGGGCAAGGTTTTGTTCAGTTTCAGGGGGGGATTTCTTGAGCCACTGGTGAAAGAGGAGTCTGAGGAGCTCTTGGCAAAGCTGAGGCTTCTGTTTGAGAAGGTGCTGGTGCAGTCTCTGGCATATCTGAAGCTTTTGGCTGAAAAGGAGGTGGATTTACCTCTGTTATGGTTGGGTTTTCTGCCTGGCCAATAGGAGATTGAATCCTTAAAGGACTGGAAGCCTCTGATTGGATTGAAGGGTTCATCTCTGGTGAAGCTGGTGCCTCTGTTTGAGCAAGAGGTGACTGGGTCCCTGATGAGGATGAGATCTCTACTTGAGCAGATGGTTCAGCTCTTGGTGGGCTTGCATGATGAGGAACGGGGATATCCACAGGATGGTTCACTAGTGTTTCTTCTGCGAATATCAGATTAAGGGTAAATGCCGGTGTTGATCTTTGAGGAAAAAGTAATAAAGGTCATACCAGTGGATGGAGCATTGGCAGGTTTTGAAGCTGAAGGCTACTGGGTTCTAGCCTGAAATTGCACAAGGTGAAATTTGTCAGAATGAGAGTAATCTTGTGATCGAGAAAGAGGAAATATTACCTCAACAGGGACTTTCTTCGTGGTTCTTTTCCTCTTGGCAGCTGAAGGTGCAATCAGAGATAGGCCTTTTCTCTTGTCAGCAGTGGCACTGGACAGAATTGGGTCCATTGTGGCATATCTGGCCATCAGTTGAGCCAAAGTTGGGGATTTAAATCCCAGAGATGAGATTGGGTATACTGCATTATAAGCAATTGTCCTAGCTTGAGGGGCAGGCACTGTGTTCTGCAGAGAATTCATGGTTAGTAAAAGAAATGTCTAATCTGAAGAGAAAGACAATTATGTTACCTCTGAAGTTGGCTGAAAATCAGGCATCAGCTCTAAACAAAATGAGTGCACTGGCTCACTGAAAATATGGTCATGAAATTCTTGCCACCAAGAGTTGAAGGTGGGATGAGTTATTGTTGTGGGTGTGAAAGGCCAGGTGTAAATAGTTGGACTGCATTCATACCCAAAGACCCTTCTGGATTGCATGTTCTCCTTGATTACCTCTCTGGGTTTGAGGAATTCATGCAGGAATAGTCTTGGGGGCATCTGGCCACATCCAAGCTGTCGGGCCACCATATTTGGCTGATAGTATTCATAAGTGCTGTGGTTTAACCTCCCTCCACAAAATTCAGCTGGCAGGGGGCATGGATGGATGAAGATATTGAAGATTTCCATAAACCTCCCATCTTGGCGTCCAGTTTCAAAGGAGAACTCACAGGGGAGGGTTAAATTATCATTGTCCAAGTAAGGAAGCCAAAGAGGGTTAGGGAAACCTTTGAAGAAGAGCTCGAAGAGCTGGCTGACATTCTGATTAATGGAAACAGTTGAAGCAGCCTCTCCATGGGTTTGGCATCCTCTAGTGACCTGAGTTTCCCCCTCACTATATCTGGATGAAGGGAAAAACCGGTTGTTGAGGTCAATGCCGACGATCTAGTGCATATGTAGTTGCAGCCACAGCTGTACAAACCACCAAGGGCCGTTGACACATAGTATCCTCTGGCCAGTATGCATTTGGGTGATGGTCTGATGAAGCATATGGTACACACTTCCTAGAAGGTATTTTCCAAGAGGGATGCGCTTACCACCAGCCAACTGTGTAGCCATTACAATATGATTCAGAGTGGGCTCATTGGCTTTACCGCAGAAGATAAATCTGCACAACCACATGTTCAGGAATGCTCTGTACTCAACTTCACCCAGGGGACCGTCCTTCATGTGATTTTGGATATATAATTTATATCCGCTTCTTGGTTTCACCCCTGTTTGTCTTGTGGAGCCTTTGTAGTCCCAGGGGTACACGGATCCTGAAACATCAAGGCCGGTAATCATGTAGACATCGGCCAGAGTTGGGGACATTGGGCCGTGACCAAAGAGGAAGGCATTAACGCTATTTGACCAAAAATGACAAGCTGCTATCAAATGGTCTTCGTTCTTCGGGGTCTCGGCCAAAGAAAGCTCCAAACATTGAGCAATGCGGAGGCTGTCCCAAGTTTGGGTCTTGACACTGTTATCCGCAAGCACCCTTTTGTACCAGTTTCTCCAGCCCGCAATTGGGGGCAAAGGCCAGTTCTTGAAGGCGTCCTGCCACAAGGAAGGCTTAGATAAAGCTGCTTTGAAGGGGATTCTTTGGGATTCGGCTGCGATAAACTCGCGAGGATCGGAAATTCCCACAGGACCAAGAAAGTAAGATGTCGAATTGGCCTCAGTACGAATTAAAAGCTCGGTGGAAAGCTCCTGTTGAGAGAGGGCGGAAAAGAAATCTCAGGTAACAATCGAAAAGTTAGTGCCGAATGAAGCTTACGGGGATGGAATTTACCTGAGCGTCTTGATTTTGACCTGCCATTGGAGATTTGAGCTTGGGGAAAAGATGACCTAGGGTTTGGATCTGGACGGAGGCACCGATGTATTGCGGGGAGAGAGAATAGGTGTTGAACAGATTCAATTTGAAGACGTTGGCGATTGGAGTCAATTTCGGAATAAAATCACTTTTATCCCGTAATTGAAGGGGCATATGTTAACACCAAAATTTGACACAGGAAGGAGTCTGAATTGTGGCCCCAGCTTGGTGAAAACATCCGTCCGGAAGAAGGAAGGTTTCTTCAGAAAGATTCGGCAAAGGAGCCCGCGGTCGGCAATTTGCTTCCGTTTGGCAAGGAAACTGTTTGCGCTGATTTTGTGGGATTGCGTGATGACGTGGCCCGAGCGGAAGAGACGAATGGATGGATAAGCGGTCGCACTTAGAGATAAATTAGGTATCAAATATTGTGCTCGGAGTCCATTCGAAGTGATGCCATGACAGGGTATAAATATAGACCCTGGATGTACGTAATTGTATTCGAAACATTCTCAATACAAACCGTCTTTACGCCAAACCCTTGAGTCCTTTGTCGTGTCGTCGAGTTCTTCGAGAGGGTTCATCGATCCGTCGACCTCCGTAAGTACCGGCAACCTTGTATCATGTCTAGTATCATGCGGTGGATTTAGATCGTGATGCAAGTAGTCTTGTTACCATGCTTAGTATCATGCGGTAGATTTAAGCTTGGTTCAAGAGGATTTCTTGTTACATCATGAGTCATGCGGTGGGCTAAGATCTAGCTTGGAGCTAGTTATCGGCTCTATTGGATTTTGGCAAAATTCGAAAGATTCATTAAGTTACCCCGTGTTGCTTTGAGTTTTAACTTTATTTTTAAATTCATGTAACACCTCTTTGCCCAATCTAGATTGGTTTGAATCGGCTTTGTTTATTTTGATGATCCTTATGCGATTCGAGTTCGTGCCCTTGGTGTAAATAGCACGTGGATCACATGTTCCCTAATAGCCGAAACTGAATCGATCTAGGTTATTACGTGTTGCGGGTCCAAGCTTGTCAAATCTTGTATAAATCTTGAAAGAACTGGGTATCATGCGGTAGATGCAGGTTTTTGGGTTGTTTTGGAGCTAAATATCCGGTGGATTAGATTTCGATTCAATCTGATAGATTTATCTTCTTTGGTTATGTTTGTTCCTTCTTCATGGACCCTGATTCGGCTGTTCAGACGTATTCGGTTATGCTTTCACGAGTGAAACGTGGTTATAAGTTATGCTTTAAATATTGTATGCTTTTAGCTTTCCATATTTAGATTGTATCATGCGGTGGATAGTGTCGGGGATAGCCCTAGGGGTCCCCTTAAGCAACGGGGAAATCCTCACTTAAATCCCGGTATCGAAACACGCTAAGCCTAACCATGCAGGTAACTAACCATACAGGACATGGCCTACGCCGCGGGACTCCGACGGCCCACCAAGACGGCCCGCTTAGAAGACCCCTCGAGCAGGCTCCGCCTCGCTCGAGGGCGCGCTCCTCCTCGAGCGGGCTCCGCCCCGTTCGAGGGGCAACTCTTCCCTCGAGCGGTCCCGCCCCCGCTCGAGGGCTCGCTCCCCCTCGAGCGGGTCTCGTCTCGCTCGAGGGTTTGCTCCGCCCTCGGCGGGGGCCCGCCACGCTCACGGGCGCCCCGCACGCGTGCTCCGGTCCCGTGCGCGGGCATTTAACGCCCCGACGCCGCGGGACGGCGCAATCATGCGCCGGGGGCTCGCGCCCGGTGCCGCCGCACCAACTCCCCGGGGAGGGAGCCCATCCCCACTACCGTGGGGATGGACCGTGCGGTGCGGCCGGTGTCGGTCCCGTGACACCGCGCGCACGCCCGTGCGGCTAACGCGCCGAGCCCTCGAAAGGGGCCGGCGCACCCTCGATGTACTTTCTTGTGACCCTACGGGGGGGGTTAGGTGGAGGCGGTAGGCCGGTGGACTGCCATCCCCGCCACTGTAACGGCGTGGCCGCCGTACCCGCACGCGCAGGCGCACGCCGGACCCTGTAGCAACGACTCCGGCCCGTGAGGCGCGTTGGGAAGGAACGCCGTTCTGCCAACTCCTGTACGCCGTGCGGGCCAGCGTCAGCACCTCCCTCGAGCCTATCAGAGGACATCACCACCATCCGCTGCTCTCCTACCCTCGAACCGCCACTGTTCGGGTACAAGTCAGGCCATCATGACCAGATCGCTGCGGAGGTCGACCTGATGGCCGCCCACTCTACAGCGTAGCACGACGTGCACCCCCACGTAGCTGGATAGCGCGGCGTGCATGTAACTCGCCGCCCCCTTGGCCTATAAAAGGGGAGGCGAGCCCCCAGCCGCGGGGGGAACGGACGAAGTGGAACACAACACACCGTGCACTCACTCTCTTATTCTCCCACGACGTCTTCAGCCACTCGACCAGGGACTTGGAAGCCTCACTTCCTCTCCCGCCTTGCTTGTACTTGCCCCACTACAAGCACCCCCGGTGCTGAGCAATATAGTGCCACGAGCACAACCCTGCTGGACGTACGGCCCCCTCGGCCGGAACCAGGATAAAACCTTGTGTCATTTGTTGCTTAGCATCGACCATTGAGGGATAGACCACGGCGCTATCTACTGGTTAGTGTCGGGACCATATTCCGCACCGACAGTTGGCGCCCACCGTGGGGCAAGCGAGCGCCTAAGGTCATTTCGCCAACTCCGTCCATGGTGATTCGCACTGAGTACCGTGCTACGCGCTACAACATGGGTAGCTCGGACCCCCTCCCGGCCGGGTTCGAGATCCGCTTTGGGGATCTGAACTTTCAGGCCACGGGGAATGGCTATCTCATGCGCCTCACCAACCGTGAGGAGCTTCGCGCGCAGCGCCAGGCCAGGTCCGCCCTGGTCTCCGCCGCACGCACGACACCGGCGCGGCGCCCGCGGCACGGATGCCGCGGGTCCGTCGGCACCACGACGCCACCGTCGCTCCGGGCAACGCTCGCGTCGGGCGCGGTCCAAGCGGCGGCGGTGGGCCGAGCGCGCCGCCGCCCAACGCGGTGCGCCCACCGTCACGGCCCGCCACCACCACCCCAACGGGACCGCGCGCGGTCTCCGGACCACGCGTCCCCATCGGGCTGCGTGGCGCCACGACGACCTACAACGCCAACGTCAACACGACCATGCGCAGGGTTCCACCTGGCCGCCACGTCTTCGTCGCCAGGGACCCCGGCACCTCGGCCAGCGACGGATGAGTCGTCCCTGGGCTCCGTCGACACGATGCCACCCGCCAACCGCCACGGGTACGCGGAGTGGGACTTCTCCGGCGCGCCGGACCCAGGTCCGCGTTCGGGCGCTTCCTCGACGCCACGGACTGCCGGTTTGGGCGCTCCGACGACTCCCGACCGGGAGCTACGACCCCGCGCGGGAGTGTTGCGCCGTCATCACCAACGACCGGCCAACGCCGCCGGCGCGGCGGCGCGCCGAGACGGGGAAGTCACACCCGCCCCGGGGATCGCTACGCGCCCGGCCGCGGGGCCAAGCGCTCTCGCCGGGGCCGACGTTGACGCACGGTCGGCCCAAGCCCGCGAGCTCGAGGCCAAGCCGGCGGAGGAATACGGACGAGTGCGGCCGCTCCGCGCCTCGATGGCGGGGGAGGCCTCCACACGCGGCGAACGCGCGCGGGAGCTGGGCCGACAGGTCCGTGACCGCCTCAACACCGCCCCCAACGTCGGAAACACGGACGTGCCCCCACGGGCGAGCCAGAAGCTCGTCGCCGCCGCGGCGCCGCCGCGGGCTATGCCGGCACCCTCGACCCCCGAGGCTCGAGACATGCACCGCGAGGTGCAGACTCTCATCGAGCAAGCGGCCGTCCAGCAGGCCGAAAGCTCGGCCTCACGCATCCGCCAACAGGGGGATGCGCGGGGTGACGAACCCGCACCGGGAGGCGAACCCTCGGTGCACGCAGGGGGGGACCGGCGGGGGCATCCCACCGAGCAAGGACGCACGCCGGCCAAGGAACAACTCCTCGACGCGCGCGAGGCACCGGATGGCGACGCTCGCAACGTCATCAACGCCGGCGTACCGGCAAGGCGGACGCGCGGCAGCAAGAGGGGTTACCACCCTCGACGGGGTGGGCGCTACGACGGCGGTGAGGATCGCTCCCCGACGCCGGAGCCCCCGGCACCCGCGTGTTCGGCGGGAGATCCGCACGGCGGCGTTCCCCCCAACGCTTCCGTCAGCCCTCGACGATCGTCAAATACAACGGGGAGACGGACCCCCGCGTCTGGCTCAACGACTACCGCCTAGCTTTGTCGGTGGGCGGGGCCACTAACGACGAAGTGATCATCCGCAACTTGCCCCTGCATCTGGGCGACGCGGCCCGGACATGGCTCGAGCACTTGCCCGCCGGCCCGGATCCATACCCGGGACGATCTAGTCCACACGTTCGTGGGCAACTTCCAGGGCACATACGTGCGCCCTGGGAATTCGTGGGATCTGCGCTCCTGCACGCAGAAGCCCGGCGAATCGTTGCGGGACTTCATACGGCGCTTCTCCAAGCGCTGCACGGAGCTCCCCAGCGTGGCGCAGTCCGAGATCGTGCACGCCTTCCTCGAGGGCACCACGTGCCGGGACCTCGTGCGGGAGGCCGGGACGCGGCCCCCCGCCCGCGGACTCAAACGAGCTGTTCGACATCGCCACCAGCTTCGCCTCCGGAGAGGAGGCCGTGGGGGCGATCTTCGACGGCAAAAAGGGCAAGCGCTCCGAGGACACGCCCGCGGAGGGCAGCGGGTCCAAGGAGCCGCACCGCAACGACAAGCGGGGCAAGAAGGGGAAGAAGCCGCGCCGCGAGGCGCGCGAGCAGGGGCGCAACGGCGGCAACGCCGAGGCCCTCGGCCGTCGACCCGGCTCGACGAGGCCCTCGACCGGCCCCTCGAGGCCCGGGGGTTTTCGATGACATCTTTGAAGAAGTCATGTCCCTACCATAAAATCCCGGTGCAACACACTCTTGAGCGAGGCGACATGCTCAAGAAATTCTATGGCCGCGGCGCCGCGAAGGAGGCGAGAGGCCAAGAAAGACGGGGGTGATGGCGACGCCGGCGGCTTCCCCGCCGTCGAAAATGTGTTCCTCATCTTTGGAGGACCTACGTCGACATGTCGACCGGCGGCCGCAAGAAGGAGCGGCACGAAGTCCTCACCGCAGAGAGGGCGCCTCCGGCCTTCCTCAACTGGTCGAAGGATGCCATCACCTTTAGCCGGGACGACCACCCAAACCGTATCCCGAACCCGGGGCAGTACCCGCTGGTGGTCGATCCCATCATTGGGAACGCCCGGTTTTCGAAGGTCCTTATGGACGGAGGTAGTAGCCTCAATATCCTCTTCACACACACGTTGCGCCTGATGGGGATTGGGCTGGACCAGCTGCGGCCCAGCACGAAGCCGTTTCACGGCATCGCACCGCAAGCGAGTGTTCAACCCCTCGGGCGGATCGATGCGCGGTCCGGTTTGGTACCCCCCAAGAACTTCCGTAAGGAAACCCTCACCTTCGAGGTGGTGGGGTTCAAAGGGGCCTACCATGCCATACTTGGGCGACCTTGCTATGCCAAGTTCATGGCGGTCCCCAACTACACGTACCTGAAGATGAAGATGCCCGGGCCAAACGGCATCATCACTGTCGGGTCGTCGATCGAGCACGCATTCGACTGCGATGTCGAGTGCGTGGAACACGCGGAGGTACTGGCGCTGGATGAAGCGCTGGTAAACACGCTGGAGAAGATGGTCAACGAGGACCTCGACTCTGCCGCCAAGCACATCGGCACCTTCGAGGCTGCCGAGCAGACCAAAGGGGTCCCCCTCGACCCGTCGGCCCCCGAGGGCAAGGCGTTGAGGGTCAGCTCGACCCTCGACCCTAAATAGGAAGCAGTGCTCGTCGACTTCCTCCGCGCCAACGCCGATGTCTTCGCGTGGAGCCCCTCGGACATGCCAGGCATCCCGAGGGAAGTCGCCGAGCACTCCCTTGATATCCTGCCAAACGCCCGCGCCGTGCGGCGGCGGGCGCGCGCCGCTTCGACGAGGAGCGGCGACGGGCGATCGGAGCGGAGCCGTGGAAGCTCCTCGAGGCCGGATTCATCAAGGAAGTATTCCATCCTACGTGGCTAGCCAATCCTGTGCTTGTAAAAAAGAAAAATGGGAAGTGGCGGATGTGTGTAGACTATACGAGTCTTAATAAAGCATGTCCAAAAGTTCCTTTTCCTTTGCCACGCATAGATCAAATCGTTGATTCAACGGCTGGGTGTGAACTACTCTGTTTCCTTGATGCCTATTCGGGATATCACCAAATAAAAATGAAGGAGTCCGACCAGCTCGAGACTTCGTTCATTACACCGTTCGGGACGTTCTGTTACGTCACGATGCCCTTTGGCCTCAGAAACGCGGGCGCAACATATCAGCGCTGCATGCAGCACGTTTTTGGGGATCACATCGGGCGGACGGTCGAAGCCTACGTGGACGACATCGTCGTCAAGACCAGGAAGGCGGACGACCTGGTTAGCGACCTTGGCGTCGCGTTCGCCGTCCTACGTGCCAACGGGGGTCAAGCTAAACCCCGAAAAATGTGTCTTTGGAGTGCCGCGGGGCATGCTCCTAGGATACATCGTCTCCCAGCGGGGAATCGAGGCCAACCCTGAAAAGGTTGCGGCCCTCGAACGGATGGGTCCAATCCGGGACCTCAAAGGGGTGCAGAAGGTGTTGGGGTGCCTTGCCGCCTTAAGCCGCTTCATCTCGAGGCTCGGTGAGAAGGGCCTGCCCCTCTACCGGCTGCTCAAGAAGCACGAGCGCTTCTGTTGGACCGCCGAGGCCCAGGACGCGCTTGACAAGCTGAAGGCGTCTCTGACGCACGCTCCAATCCTCACGCCGCCGCGAGACGGCGAACCCCTGCAGCTCTACATGGCCACAACCACCCAGGTGGTCAGCGCCGTGATCGTCGTGGAGCGCACGGAGGAAGGGCACGCCTTGCCCGTGCAGAGGCCGGTCTACTACATCAGCGAAGTCCTGTCGGACACGAAGACGCGCTACCCCCAGGTCCAGAAGCTGCTGTATGCGGTAGTCCTTGCGCGGCGCAAGCTCCGCCACTACTTCGAGGCCCACCCGGTCACGGTGGTCTCCTCCTTCCCGCTAGGAGAGATCATTCGCAACCCTGACGCGGCGGCGGGGATCGCCAAATGGTCCGTGGAGCTGATGGGCGAGACGCTCGCCTACGCCCCGCGCAAGGCCATCAAATCACAAATCCTAGCCGATTTCGTCGGCCGAGTGGACGGACACGCGAGCCGCCGCCCCCGCAAATCCAAGCGAGTCTTGGACTCGTTCTTCGACGGCTCGGTGATGAAGACAGGAGCGGGCGCGGGCCTGCTCTTCGTGTCACCCCTCGGGGAACACATGCGCTACTCAGTGCGCCTCCATTTTCCCGCGTCCAACAATATGGCAGAATACGAGGCCCTTCTCTGCGGCCTCAAAATCGCCATTGAGTTGGGCGTCAAACGCCTTGACGTGCGAGGGGATTCGCAGCTCGTGATCGATCAAGTCATGAAGAACGCGAACTGCCACGACGACAAGATGGAGGCCTACTGTAAAGCCGTGCGGGCCCTCGAAGACAAGTTCTACGGCATCGAGCTTAATCATGTACCCCGCCGGTACAACGAGGAAGCAGACGAGCTGGCAAAGATCGCGTCCGGGCGGATCACCGTTCCCCCGAACGTTTTCGCGCGTGACGTCGCGCAACCCTCGGTCGCCTTCGAGCCCTACCCCTCGAGCCACGACGGACCCTCGGGGGCTCCCTCGAATCCAGCGGGTGCGGAACCAATGGATGAGGACCCCTCGAACGAGGCATACGTGCTCTCCCTTCTCGAGGGGTACGGCTCCCACGAGGTCGATACGATGGACCTAGAGCCGGCTCCTGTCCAAGTGGATTGGCGGGAAAAATACATCGCCTGGATCGCTCGAGGGGAACTCCCTGCGGATCGGGCCGCAGCCAGGCGCATCGCCAGGATGGCCAAATCCTTCACCCTCGTCGATGGCGAGCTGTACAAGCGCGCCGCCTCCGGCATCCTCCAGCGGTGTATACCCGTTCCCGAGGGGCGCGAGCTCCTACGGGACATCCACGCGGGGATCTGTGGCCACCATGCCGCACTCCGCGCCCTCGTCGGCAACGCGTTCCGCCAAGGCTTTTACTAGCCTACCGCAGTCGCGGACGCCAGCGAAATCGTACGCACCTGCGAAGGGTGCCAGTTCTACGCCCGCAAGTCCAATTTGCCCGCTCATGCCCTGCAAACGATCCCCGTGACATGGCCGTTCGCCGTGTGGGGGTTGGACATCGTCGGGCCCCTGCGGAAGGCGCCCGGGGGCTTCACCCATCTGCTTGTCGCGATCGACAAATTCTCCAAGTGGGTGGAGGTGCGCCCCATTACGAATTTAAGGGCTGAGCAGGCGGTCACGTTCTTCACCGACATCGTATACCGCTTCGGAGTGCCAAACTCCATCATCACAGACAATGGGTCCCAATTCACGGGCCGGAAGTTCTTGGAGTTCTGTGATAAATTCCACATCCGCGTGGATTGGGCGGTGCCGTGGCACACCCACAGACCAACGGCCAAGTGGAGCGCGCCAACGGCATGATCCTACAAGGCCTCAAGCCCGAATTTTCGACCGACTCAACAAATCTGGATGAAAATGGCTCCAAGAACTACCAGCAGTCGTGTGGAGCCTAAGGACCACCCCAAGCAGAGCCACCGGGTTCACCCCGTTTTTTCTGGTCCATGGCGCGGAGGCCGTCCTCCCCACGGACTTAGAATACGGGTCGCCCAAGGTTCGAGGCTACGACGAGGACGCTAACCAGCGAGCTTGCGAGGACTCGCTGGACCAGCTAGACGAAGAACGCCTCGTGGCGTTGATGCACTCCGCAAGGTATCAACAGTCCCTACGACGTTACCAAGCACGCAAGATACGTCGGAGGGATTTCAGCGAAGGGGATCTGGTCCTAAGGCTACGCCAAGACAACCGAGGGCGCCACAAGCTATCGCCCCCATGGGAGGGACCCTACGTCGTGGTGAAGGTGCTCAAGCCGAGTGCACGTACAAGCCGGCCAACGAGGACGGCGAAGAACTCACCAACGCTTGGAACATCCAACGCTACGTCGCTTCTACCCTTAGCTAGGATTTCCAAGTACTTTCTGTTGTAAAATCACATGGCCAACGCCCCAGTTGGTGTCAACTATGTAAATACTCCAAGTCTAATAAAAGGGCAACTCGGCTTTCCCCTGAAACCCAAGTTACCCTCGGGGGCTACTGCGGGGGCACCCCCCCAAAATGGTCCCATTTTTTCGCGCAAAAAACACAACAACACGCGCTAAGTTTGTTTCCTACTTCAACCTCGAGCCACGATTCGAACGGGCGCAGGCGGCACAGCGGAAGGAGCGTGCGAGCCGAGGTAGCCTACGCCGCGTGGCTATGGCCCTTCTCTCTCGCCTCCAACCCGGCGGGCCCCCCCGCGAAAATCGAACTCCCCTAACTAGAATCTACTCAGGAAGAAGGAGAAACAAAAAGCGTGATAAACAAACGATTTCATTTACAGCAAATACCCATGTTCATGAAACAACTTGTTTATTTACAAAAGGCCACGAGGCCAGAGTACTGATACACATCAAAAAATGGGCCTAGCGCCCAAACTGCTTTCAGGCGGAAGGAGCGGCCGGCGTCGCGGCGTCCGGAAGAGGAACTCCTCGAAGGCCTCGGCGAGCAACCCGCGGCGTCGGCGGCAAGCGCGTCCGCACGCTCCATAGCCACCTCGTCCTCGACGCCCTCGGAAACGATGTAGCCTTCGGCCGCCCTCGAAGTTGACCTCGTAGTGGGATCGCACCACTCCGAGGGCCTTCCCGGACGCCTAGGTGCAACGCCCGGCGCATCCGCTCCGTGACGTGGCCGCCGAGGGCGCGCGGACGGCCGGCCGCCGAGCCGCCGGCTTGGGCCTCGCCCTCCTCAACGACACGGCGGTCTCGAGGGCCGCATCGCGCGGCTCCCGCAGCTCCTGCTCGGAGGAGTTGTAGGAGGCTGCACAGCCTCGGCCCGCCCAGCAGCGTGCCCCAGGGCGGTGCGCAAGCCTGGAATCGACGAGACGAAAAGAAATCAGAAAGGGGGAAGCGAACCCTCTAAACCAAAAACCAACAAGCAGAGTCAAACAGTGGCTCACCCTCGACTTGCTTCCTCTCCAAATCGAAGTCGCGGCGCGCGGACTTGATCACCAACTCGAGGCGCTGGACGGTTTCGCCTT
This sequence comes from Cenchrus americanus, assembly GCA_947561735.1. Taxonomy (NCBI): domain Eukaryota; kingdom Viridiplantae; phylum Streptophyta; class Magnoliopsida; order Poales; family Poaceae; genus Cenchrus; species Cenchrus americanus. The sequence continues at coordinate 205,511,465 of OX387240.1, forward strand.
GCTCGCGGAGGGCCAGCTCCTGGTTGGCGTGGCTGATGCTGAGCGCGAGCGCCTCGTCCTCAACCTCGGAGAATGCGGCGTTCCGCTCCTCCAGCGACTTCTCCGCCGCCTCGCGAGCGACGCGCTCCCGCTCCAGCCGCCGTCGGGCGTCGCCAAGGGCGGCCTCGCTCTCCCGCCGGAGCCGCCCCTCGGCCACCGGCGGGCGATGCGCTCTTGCCGGAGCTGCTCCTCGGCCGGCGACGAGGGCCGCGGCCTTGGCGTCGAGGGCGGCCCTCGGGTCGTCGGCCTCCTTGGCGCGCTCGCTCCAACCCGCGCGCCCGCTCCTCGCCCGGCGGCTCGCGCGCCGCGCCCCCTCGAGCGACGTGTGGAGCTCCCGGGTTTCGGCGCGAGCGGTGGCCACCTCCGCCTCCCGGTTGGCGGCCCCGCCGTCCGCGTCTTCTCCGTGTCCGCGCGCTCGTTCCACGGCGCCTCGTCGCGATCGAAGAGGGCCGTGCGGACCCGCTCGAGGCTCGAGCGACGCGCCGTGCCCCCGCCCTCGAACTCTCGGGGAGCTCGTCGGGCCGGAGCCGGGGGCCCGTACGCCGGCCCGGTGTCCGGCGTCCCAAGAGCGTCCGCAAGCGCGTCGAAAGCGCTGCATTGCCCCCGGAGCTGCTGGGCCTCGGCGTTCACCCGGTCGAACGCGTTGTACTTGTCGTGGGCGCGGCGCTCGAGCTCCTGGCATCCACACGTCAAATCCCGTAAGCGCCAAGGCTTGAATGCAGCATACGAAAACGAAAAGGGAAGAGGGACGAGCAACCATGGCTCACCTAGAAGACGAGCCAGGCCGGGCCGCCGTGGACTTGCAGCGCCTCGTTCAGTGCGCGGTTGAGCGTGGCGCCGTGGCTCCGAAGCTCGCCCCAGAGCTCCTGTTCCCCCCTGGCGTCGGCAAACGCAGGGGGATCCTCGACAGCCCCCTCCACCTGGGCGGGATGGCCGGCGTGGGGCGACGAGGCCTCGGCACCATGTCCTCGGCCCCCCACTACCATGTGACCCTCGTGCCGCCTCACGAGGGCCCCCTCCTGGGGCTCGGGGGAGTTCGTGGGCCAGCAGGCCCACTGATTCCACCCAGGCGGCGGGGAGTCATCCGAGAGCTCCACCACCTCCGCCTGCAAATCGCCGGCGGGCGCGGCCGCTTGCGCCGCCTCCGCCGGGACCTCCACCTCGCGCCTCCGCGGCCACGGCGCCCGTCGTGCCGCCGTGGCCGCCACCTCCGGCCGTACCACCGCATCCGCGGGCGCTCCCGCAGGTTGCGCCCCGCTCCACCACCTCCACCGTGGCCGCCGCCGCGGCCCGTGTCTCCGTGACGACCGGTGCGGGCCGCCCCCCGCCGACCTCTCGGCGCGCGCCGCGGCGGGGCCGATCCGCCGGCCGGGACCTCGAGGCCCCGGCCGGGTCTTGCGAGCTCGTGCCCGCCGCCGTTCTTGTCCCCGGCGCGACCCCCTCGACGAGCGCCGCCGGGTGGGGATCGACGCGTCCGTCCTCAGCACCTTGGCTGGTGCAAGCGGAGGAACAGTTGGCGCCACCCTGCGCAGACACGAACGAAGGGTTAAATCACCTGATCACCAACGAGCCAAACCAAACGAAGAAGGACAGGCTCCTTACCTCGCGGAGGAAAAGGCCCGTTTCCTTTTCCTCGAGGTCTCTGCGGGCGAGGCCGGCGCAGCGGCCGCACCCGCCGTAGCGCCTCCCGACGGCGCCGCCGCGCGCGCGCGCGCCCCGACGCCGCGCCTCCCGAGGGCGCCGCCGCGCGCGGGGGCACGCTCGCCCGCGCGCGGGCACGCCCGCCGTCGCGCCCCTCGACGATGACGCGCGCGCGCGCGCACACTCCCCGCGCGCGCGGCACGCTTGACGCGCGCACGGGCGCGACCGCCGCGCGTGCCTCCGTGGCGCGCGCCGACACCTCCGCGGCACGTGCCGCCCCCGATGTCGATTGCCCGGCGGCGGGCGCCGGTGCGCCCGCCCCAGGCGAAGCCGCCCTTGACGCCAGCGCTGGTTCTGGCGACGGGGGCGCTGGCTGCCACCTGTCGGAGGGGCCCTCCCCCTCAGCCTCTTCCTCCTCGTCCTCCTCCGAGGATGAGGGCTCCTCGATCTCCGGGGAGGAGAGCCCCAGCTCCTCGCGCCGTCGGTACTCCGCGGCCCGCCGGTCGCGGCGTGCTTGACGTCGCCTCGCGTGCTCCCTCTTGCGCGCCGCCCGCTCCCCGCCGCTCCCGCCGCGCCGCCCGCCGAGCGCACGGGAATCGGGGGGGTGGGTGGAACGGACTTGGCGATGTTGAACTCCACCAGCTGCGCACAGGAGCGACAATGGCGCATCAGGAAACAAAAGCAAGACCAAGAACTAAAACAAAATCAGGAACCCAACTCACCCGCGGGCCCGTGGGGAGCATCTCAAGGTCCCATGGGGTCCGACCCGCAGGTGGCGGCGCCCGGGTGTCGACGGCGTTCCGCGCCCGGGTGAGCGCATACGGCCGCTCAAGGGGCGTCGGGAGCATCCGCGACCTCGCCGGTCGACGGGGGTTGGTCGCCTCTGTCATCTCGAAGATGCAGAGCGGCCTCTCCATCAGAGGCACGACCCGCCGGTGGTGGAGGAAGGCGAGGACGCCCATCGCGTTGAGCCCGTGCTTCGCCAGCCGCTGCAGGGCGGCGAGGACGGACTCTTGCCGCGCCCGATGCTGGGCCGTAGACACCCCGTAGCCCCAGGAGTCCGGCCTTTTCTTGAATACCCGGCCGGTGTAGGGAGGAAGGCCGGGCTCGGCGTTGCGCAGGTAGAACCACCCCCGCTCCCAGCCGGCGTTGTTCGTCGTCATGGTGCAGGGGATGTAGAAATCCTTGAGCTGCCCCCCGCGGGCAAGCGACATCCCGCCGGCGCGCACCGCGCGGCGGGTCCTCGGCTCCGACGTGGGCTGCGTGATGAGCTCCCCGCGGAAAAGGTGAACCCAGAGATCCCAGTTGACTGGGATCCCCAGGTACCCTTCGCAGACGCCCACGAACGTGGCCGCCTGCGAGATCGCGTTGGGGGCGAAGTTGTGCAGCTCCACCCCGTAGTAGTAGCACATCGCCCGCATGAAGGTGCTCGCCGGCGCGTTGAAGCCACGCTCGTGGTAGCGGAGGAAGCTCACCACGTAGCCCTCCGGCGGGTTGGGCTCGTGGTGCGCCGCCGGCGGCACGATCCACTCCGCCGGCGCCCTTCTTCGTTAGCCGCCAGCTGACCGGCGGCGAACAGCTCGCCGAGGGCGAGCCGGGTCACCGTCGACCTCTCCCAGGCGTACGGCTCCAGGATCCTAAGGGGAAGCTGAGGTGGCGCCATGAGGGGGGACGAAGGAATGCGAGGGCGGAGGACAAGGAAACGGGAAAAAGAGCTCTAACGGCGAGACCGCGCGGTGGCAAGAGCAAGTCGAAGACGAAGGGGCGGAGGACCGAAAGCGGTGAGACACTAAGGTAAAAAACCGCCGCCCCCTCCTCCCCGCAGCTTTATAGGCCGACGGGCGAGCTCTCCGGAGCGGACGCCCCGCTAGCATTAACTGCAGGGAATCTTTCCATCGCGTCGACGGGTGGGCCCCACCACGTCCGCGGCAGCCCACAACACCGCGGGCGGGCCATCATTACGGCAAAGACCGGCGGCCGACCGAGGCGAAGCCGTCACGTCCGCCCGCCATGCCGCCCACTACGCGCGCGCGCGCGGCCGCAACGCCTAAAAAGACGCGCCCGCGCTGCAAAACCGCGGCCGCGACCGCAAGGCACCTAAATGCCCGGGTCCCTTGCCAAGCAAGGAGAACCCTCGAGCGGGGTGAACCCCCGGCTTGAAACAAAGGCGACCCTCGATGGGATATCAGCGTGAGAAGGCCGTCCGGGACCTGCTCGATGTAGAGCAGGCAACCGCGGGCACCCATGCCACGCAAAACCCTCGAGCGGCATGACCCTCGGCTCGAAGCAAAGGCGACCCTCGATGGGATATCAGCGTGAGAAGGCCGTCCGGACCTCGCTCGATGTAGAGCGGTGCAACCGCGGGCACCCATGCCACGTAAAACCCTCGAGCGGCATGACCCTTGGCTCAAAATGACGTCAGCCCTCGATGGGGTATCGACGTGAGAAGGTCGCCGGGGACCTGCTCGATGTAGAGCAGCCAACCGCGGGCACCCATGCCACGGCAAACCCTCGAGCGGCACGAGCCCTTGGCTCGAGACAATGTCAACCCTCTAAAACAGAGCACATACGCTGTGCTAGCAACCAGCACCTCGAGGACTGGCTCGCCCGGACCCCTCGACGGCCGCAAACGTGAAAAGACGGGGCCGTCCAGGCACGGCCCCGCACGGCCTTACTGATCAGAGGTTCGAAGCCTGACCCTCGACGGGTTCGAACAGGCGCCACAGATCGCGAGTTAGGGACGACGAGGGCACGCGCATTCGAGCCGTTCCTCGAGCCCGTCGGCTCGAGGGTGCCCCACATGTCGTGTTCGAGAGCCGGCGAGGGCGGCCTAGCCGGGGGATCCCACCGAGGGAGAGCTTCCGCGCCCTCGGTCCCTAGCGAACGGGACCGAGCCCCACCTAGCAAACCCACGCAAGCGCTTCCATGGACGTGTCTCCGGACCGCGCAGCCTACCCTTATCGAACGGGGCATGGGCGTCCACTTGAACCACCCGCTACCAGCTCGAAGAGGAATCCGCAATTCGCGACCCGCTCGATGGGAGTTGCGGAAACCTCACCCTCCGTCCCGCGGAGGGACGGCGAGGGCGCGTTAAAAAGCAAGTCGTCAGGCTCGACTCGATCGCCTCGAACGGGCCAAGGCTTGGGGGCTTGACGCACGGCTACACCTCCTTGAAACTGCACCCGCCGGGAGACGGTGTCGGGGAGCGTGCACCCCCGAAGCCGGCCGAAATACCGCCGATGCCGGTTGGCATATGTGCCACGCCTTTCGACCAAAGTTCTCGCGGTTAACCCCTCGCAGAGAGCCCACACTCTGCCCGCAGGGCTTCGGGGCTAGACCCGCGGGTCCGCCGACGCGGCCCCACGGAAAGCGTTCGGAAACAAGGAGGGAAGAACGTCCTATCGCTAGGTTCCGCATCCGCGGGAGCCTCAATGGCAAACCCGCGGATGCTCGGGGGCTACCGTCGGGGACGGCCCTAGGGGTCCCCTTAAGCAACGGGGAAATCCTCACTTAAATCCTCGGTATCGAAACACGCTAAGCCTAACCATGCGGGTAACTAACCATACAGGACATGGCCTACGCCGCGGGACTCCGACGGCCCACCAAGACGGCCCGCTTAGAAGACCCCTCGAGCAAGCTCCGCCTCGCTCGAGGGCGCGCTCCTCCTCGAGCGGGCTCCGCCCCGTTCGAGGGGCAACTCTTCCCTCGAGCGGTCCCGCCCGCTCGAGGGCTCGCTCCCCCTCGAGCGGGTCTCGTCTCGCTCGAGGGTTTGCTCCGCCCTTGGCCGGGGCCCGCCACGCTCACGGCGCGCCCCGCACGCGTGCGCCGGTCCCGTACGCGGGCATTTAACGCCCCGACGCCGCGGGACGGCGCCATCATGTGCCGGGGCTCGCGCCCCCGTGCCGCCGCACCAACTCCCCAGGGAGGAGCCCATCCCCACCACTGTGGGGATGGACTGTGCAGTGCGGCCGGTGTCAGTCCCGTGACACCGCGCGCACGCCCCGCACGGCTAACGCGCCGAGCCCTCGAAAGGGGGCCGGCGCACCCTCGATGTACTTTCTTGTGACCCTACAGGGTTAGGTGGAGGCGGTAGGCCGGTGGACTGCCATCCCCGCCACTGCAACGCGTGGCTGCCATACCCGCACGCGCAGGCGCACGCCGGACCCTGTAGCAACGACTCCGGCCCGTGAGGCGCGTTGGGAAGGAACGCCGTTCTGCCAACTCCTATACGCCGTGCGGGCCAGCGTCAGCACCTCCCTCGAGCCTATCAGAGGACATCACCGCCATCCGCTGCTCTCCTACCCTCGAACCACCACTGTTCGGGTACAAGTCAGGCCATCATGACCAGATCGCTACGGAGGTCGACCTGACGGCCGCCCACTCTACAGCGTAGCACGACGTGCACCCCCACGTAGCTGGATAGCGCGGCGTGCATGTAACTCGCCGCCCCCTTGGCTTATAAAAGGGGAGGCGAGCCCCCAGCCGCGGGGGGAACGGACGAAGTGGAACACAACACACCGTGCACTCACTCTCTTATTCTCCCACGACGTCTTCAGCCACTCGACCGCAGACTTGGAAGCCTCACTTCCTCTCCCGCCTTGCTTGTACTTGCCCCACTACAAGCACCCCGGTGCCGAGCAATATAGTGCCACGAGCACAACCCCGTCGGGACGTACGGCCCCCTCGGCCGGAACCAGGATAAAACCTTGTGTCATTTGTTGCTTAGCATCGACCATTGAGGGATAGACCACGGCGCTATCTACTGGTTAGTGTCGGGACCATATTCCGCACCGACAGATAGATCTATTTGTGGATGGTAGTATGATTTTCAAACAAGTCGTATCATGCGGTGGATAGATTTGTTTGGCATCATGCTTGACGGGTTTTAAAGTACCTAGACACGCGGTAGACTAGTGCTTTGGGCCTATGCATGCTTGTTTATTACATATTTATGAACATGCTTTACTTCATTTATTGTCTGTCGTTATTTATCATGGAGGATCGGTCATGGCTTCGTGCACGAGCAATTTTGTCCAAATAGAGATCGATCTATCGTCATGCTTCATCATCCGTTCGGCTATGTTATGTTTTGCACTTTAAAGCTCCCGAATGGTTTCCAGTTTGCTGGCAGATAGCTTCTTATAGCTATATGTCATCTCACTTGGCTTTATAGCCGTAAATATGGAACTGTCTGGTACCACCCGACAAGTTCCAAGCTTTGGAATTTAACTACTTTGTCTTTTGTAATTTTCAGGGAAAATTGACTGGCACGTCTTGGAATCTTTTCGCGTGTGAAGCTAGCTTGTTCGGCTTGCTGTGTGCTTGACGTAGGGTGCAGATTTTACGTCAACACGCCGCCAGCACTGTTACCACCCTGAGAAGGTGCTCATGCTGATGCCCTGGTACGGTTGGGGTTCTGGGGAGTTCTCCTCGAGTACGGTTGCGTCCATTATCCGCTAGGCTGCAACTTGTGGCATCATGGTTCTTGTGTTCGCGAGTCCTGGGGGAGGCGCTTGAGTGACTCTGTTGTCAACTCTCATGAAGTAGGCGTCTTCCGCGAGCTTGGCGATGACTTCACCCGCACGAATCCCCTGAGCCTGACGTGCTATCGTAGAGATATATATGAGGCATTGTTCGGGGGTAGTGTGCACCCGGTTGGCGACTTGATCGAGAGCTTCTGCGAGATTCCGTACAAGGAGGGATTCCTGAAGACGTCTGCACCGTTCGTTGCGCTTCCGTTGCGCTCACGTCGGGTGTTCTTGTCATCGTTGGTTTCATCAGCAGGTGCATTGGCAGACAGCTCGTCTGCAGATATGTCTTCGAAGTAGTGATTGGGCCGAGTACCTGAAGGTCCTGGAGTCTCGCCAGCAGCCATGAAGACTTGCCGATCAGGGGTACCGAGGCTAGAGTCAGTACTTGTCACCCCGGTTGGAGTGTGCTCCTCTGTTGGAGCTAGGGGTGTTCCCTTTTGGAAGGGAAGCGAGTCGAGGTAGGCGACGTAGCATGAGTTCCTGTCTGTCAGATCTATGGGCTTGCGGTCTGGCTAGTAGACGAATCTGCCGGTGGGTGTAGATGTTATATCCAGGCCGGTGGCTGGTCCTGACAGCGGTTTCTCAGTCGTGGGGTTCTCGGACTCGGGCTCGTCAGGGTCCGAATCGAGGTCGAACTCGTAGGGGGTCCGAGTAGTAGCCGGAGCCAGGGTTGGAGTCCGAGGCGTAGTCGACGATCTCCTTGCCGGCCTGGTGCGCAACGAGAGCTTCCGCGTGAGCTCTGCTAGCATTGCAGAGACCAAACGGGAAGTGCTCGTGGAGTGGGGCGTAGACATACGATGGCTCAGTAGCCGACTCGCATGCGTGACCCATGGGGACGTCGAGTTCGAGTTGGAGGCGGATCCAGACTCGAAGTCAGCGTGCTAGTTGAATAGCGAAATTTCGCCGAATTTTCCGGTGGGATCGCCCGTGATCACCTCGGGAAGTGTCACAAGCCCAGTCTTCGGGTTGGGTGTCATGGTGAGGCGGCTTTGGAAAGATCTAGCGCCGTCATCAGTGCAAACCCAGGACCCGAAGACAAAGGTGTCGCCGCGGTTGAAGGCGACAATTGGCTTGATGAAGATTGAAGCCATCGAGTTCGCCATGAGATCTTCAGCGAGATCCCCTACCCAGCGCGCCAGCTGTCGGTGTTTTAGACCGGCAACCTACCAAGGGGAGTACCCGAGGTAGATGAATATGGCCTCGCCGAGATCGGTAACTCGAAGGAAGAGACACGTGGCACACAATTTAGATAGGTTCGGGCCGCGAGGTGCGTAATACCCTACGTCCTGTATGTTGCGTAGCTCTAGATTGATTGGATGTGTTTACAAGATGATGCATATTGAGAGAGGTAAAGGTCCCTGCCTCGCCTTATATAGCCCGGGAGGCAGGGTTACAAGCTGGTCAGGGGAGAGAGTACTAGTCGTGTACGTCTAGGAGTTCTCTACATGGTACTGGACCTGCATAGCTTCCTTTCCGAGTACTTCTCCACCGTAATCCTTACTTCCCACTCCATCAGGTGCCGTGTGACCCAAGTCGAGTAGTCCAGGGGCCCACCGAGTAGTCGGTCCTGATACCCACTGAGGTAGTGGGCCTAGGGATGTCCATACGACAGTCGTCGGTCCAGCAACCTACCGCCTTCAGTGGGTTGACGGTCAAGGCATCCCAAACGTGTGGAACATCGAGAAATTACATCGCTTATATCCTTAGAAGATGTGTACCAAAATAAAAAGCTATGTACTCTCATCTTTTGTGTTTCCATGTAGTTAAGAAAGAGATCCCCTTTGGCAGCCTCTCTGTCGACCTGTATTTAGGTCTCCTTTTACTTTCTGTCTTTACCCTTCCCCCTCGAAACGCTCGTGGGCTTGGTTTAAGTTAGGCCCCGAAGTGCTCGGGGGCTTGGCTTTGCTAACTCAAGGGTTTCATGACCTGAAGGGATTTTTACATACCTTGTGCTTATGATTTTCCATCACATGTTTGGCTTTCACTTTCTTTATGAATGTTCCTAAGTCGCTGGTTCGTGAGACCTAGGGTCCATGACCCACCTCCATGCGCCAGCTGTGCCTAAGCCTCCACGCTGAGCTACACAGTCGGTAAGCCATTCCTCCATTGAGTTGGGTTAGCGGAGGGTTCCTCTAACGACCTAGTTATTTTCGAGCACACATAACGATTGTCCTTGCTACTCAAATGATGCGCACACTTTATATAATTTGCAAAAGCTTTATTACGATAAAAGTTCATTTACACCTACTAGGACTCGGCCTAACTTACACCTACAATTTGTTCCAGCTCGACTCAGTCAATACTGAAATCGAACTTGTTGATGACCTCCTCCACGGCTGCCACGATGTCCTCGCGCCTCACCAAGCCGGACAAGTTGACGTCATCTGAGAACTTTTGCAGGTCAAACAACGGCTCATGGTACTTCAGTGTCAACAGTGTCGCAGCTGCCGCAAGCTTGGCGGTGTCCAGTAGCAGGCCCTTGATGCGGCTCTCGACCTCATCTAGCCGGTTGACCAGCTATTTTGGTGACACCCCTTCCTCCTGAGGGACGTAGAGGTCCATCACATACTGGACGGCATCCTTGAGGTCGTTGAGCTCCTTCTCCAGACTTGCATTACAAATGGATAGGTTCAGCCACTCGCTCGCTAACTAGTTGCAGCAAGCTACACCACCCTGTTGCGGTGGACTAGCTACTTACCCTGACGGACCTCCATGGTCCTCTCCTTAAGGATCTTCACTTGATCCTTGGTCTCCGCCAGCTCCTTCTTCAGGGCGTCCTCGGTCTCCTTGGCGCCCACATTCATTCAAGGTAGAGAAGTCAAATAAAAGACCCACGGGGTACACGGATCAACCTTTGGTGACCTTGGCAACTTACCCTCTACCACGGCTTGGAGGTCGTCAGTCGCGTCCTTCGCCTTCCACTCGGTGACCTCCAACTTCTTCAAGGCGCTCACCTCCTTCTCCGCTTGGCGAGCCATGGTCTCCTTCACGTGGTGGATCTCCTGCGCGGCTTCGACCTTGGCTTGCAACGTAGCCTCACGGGCCATGCCAACCTCTGCATGGGCATTGGCCTCTTCCCTCAACGGACATGCCCGAGCCTGAGCTCGTTCGGAAAGTGACTACAACAGAAGCAAACAAAATTAGATCTGAGACCTTACAAAAACGGTAGGTATCAGGGATAAGGATTGAAACATCAAGCCACGAATCATTATCGCGAGTGTTCACCCGATTGTGCGCAACGCCTCCTTAAATTCATCAACGTCACGGTGGTCAGCGGTGACGTCATTCTCAAATGGAGTTCTGACGTAAAGACATTGGCGATCGTCATCCCCGACGTTGGCTCTGCCGCCTCGCCGGCCAGCGCATCTAGCGTCAGCTGCGGGTTGGCCATGCAGAGGTCATCCTGCTCGCCTCCAGCAGGAGGGTGTTGACGCTACTTAGCCTCACCACTAAGTTTGTACCCAGTAATGGAGCTAACAGATGTCGGGGGTAAAACACACAATCACAGAAAGGTCCATGAGTGCACGGATTACCATTGTAGCACTTCACCTGGTGGTATTCGGGTTATCGTATTTATATTTTCCCGTGGAAGGTACTATGGCAAAGATGATCGAGCAAACGGTGGAGAATAACCAAGACTTGGTAAAGAGCTATAGCGGGGCATAACGAATAAAGATATTCGGGGATAACTTGACACACGCTAGGAGATCTAGATAAAAGACTAGAGGGGATAGTGAGCTGGGAGGACAATGAGACGATAAATGATCCTAACACAATCTATCTATTCTTGTCAACTCTAGGCAAAGGACCAAAGCAAAGGATAACCGAGGCAAGCTAACTCAACAAGCTCTTTTAGTGCTAAGGGGCATGCAAAGCCGAGGCCTCAGACTGGGATGAGAAGGGAGGACTACGACGTGCTGAATCCTACCGGCCCGAACTAACGTGGTGGACTACAAAGCCCGTCCGGAGCTGTCACCTCCTTAGGGTACCACTACTATTTTTGTTTCGTGGGACACCAATCTAAGACTAAGGTAAGCTCTGAGCGCCATGCTCACAACGAACCAAAGAACCTTTTCCCGGGTACCGCGAAGGAAGGCCTCTCTCTCCCGTGAAACACCAGAGATCAAGCGAGGAAGAAAGACCACAACACTATAGGGTTCAAGAGAACTATGTTAACCAAAATTAAACTAATTTTAATCTAAACCAAGAATAAAGCTTCTAGAGCAAAGTAAAAGCTGAGTGTCATTCACTCGAAAAGTAAGATAGAAAGATAACTTGAATTGTACTTGAGTCTAAACAAAGAAAGGATACAAGAGCAATACTGGAACTCTGAAGAAGACTCCTCCGGAACCCCGAGACTAGCTCGACTCTACTCTAACTCCCAATCTACACTAATCCTACTCTAAGTGAACAAAAGAGTGGAAATGAGATGCTCTAGCGATGTGTGTTCAATCCAGCGGGTGTGAGGCTCCTTTTATAGGTAAGTGAGGTCGGTTGAGTGTGTGGGCCCATTTTCATAAGTGCGGCCGGATGAGGAGGTGCGGCCGGCCCTATGATCCACCGCCTCTTGACCTGGACGCTCTTGATCCTTGCTCCTGAGGTGATTGAAGGTCGGTAACTTGAGTCGATTTTGGTGAGCACGGCAGTTGGGAGGTGCGGCCGGCCCACCTCTATGCCGTGGGATGAACCGCCTACACCCAGGGACGCTCAGGATTGTCTTGGAATGACAGTTGTGGTAGTTGATCGGCCGGAGAGGTGGACCCATTGATCCAAATGATCACAACTTCATCCATTCGATCAAACCGACGTTTCCTTGATCAATCTTGTTCATCCAAGTTGTACACACGGGGAAGGACTTGACTTGGACCGGAGACGTGGCACGGGGCAGGTGCGGCCGCACCTGGAGGGCCAGCCACACCTGCAGGGCCGGGCGCACCTGGTGGTGCGGCCGTGCCTAGCTCGTGTCACACGTTGGTTCCTTCCCCCCCCCTAAATGTGTACCTGGCCATAAAAATTGGAACACAACTCGTGGAACTTTATTAGTATAAAAAATGTGCATGAAACTCGTTGTATACTCCTCTCGAACCCAAGGTTTTGACGGCCGAATCTTTATTGTAAGGACCGTCAACAAACTCCCCCAAGATAAATGTTTGCTCATCCTCGAGCAAAGCCTAGACTTGGCCTCGGTGGATCAGGGGTTGCATAACGTTATCGCTCGGCAAGTACCTGTGCACAAACTCCATGCTCTTCTTGCAAATTTGAAAAGGTTGGTATGAGAGAAGATTAGCTGGCTTCACACACGTGCCCGGGCGTCGAAATCCGGAAGCGTGCCAGTCAATTTTCCCTGAAACTGACAAAGGGTGGAAACGGTTAGATAAAACCTGGAACTTGTTGGGTGGTACTAGACCGTTCCATATTTATGGCTATAAAGCCAGTTAGGACGACATATAGCCATAAACAAGCTATCTGTCGGCAATTTAAACATCATTCGGGAATTGATAAAACGTGTAAACAGAGCACTGCCGAATGTATGACGCAAGCATGATGAAAAATCGATCTTTCTTTAAACAATCGTTACAGCACATAACCATGACCAATTATTAAGGATAAAGCATGATAAATTAAATAAAAGCGAAGCATGATCATGAATTTGCAGTAAACAAGCATGCATAGGCCAAAAACACAAGTCTACCACGTGTCTAGGTACTTTCAAACCCGTCGAGCATGACATCAAACAAGTTAATCCACCGCATGATACAACTTGTTTGAAATCACACCACCAACCGAGAATAGATCAATCCACCACATGATACAATCTAAACATGGAAGGCTAAAAGCATACATTATTTAATGCAAACTCATGAACATGTTTCACTCGTGAGGGGACTACCGAATACGGCTGTACAGCCAAATCGGGTTCCGTGGAGAAGGAACAAACATTGCCATGGATGATAAATCTATCAGATTGAATCGAATTCTAGTCCACCGGATGACTAGCTCTAAGACAATCCAAAAACCTGCATCTACCGCATGATACTCGGTTTTGTCAAGATTTATGCAAGATCAACAAGCTTGAACCCGCAACACGTGGCAATCTAGATTGATCCGAATTCGGCTATAGAGAACGCATGACCCGCTTGCCACGTGAAGCCAAAGACTTGAGCGTGCAACACGTGGATCACAAACAAGATAGAGTCGAATCTAATCAATCTAAATTGGGCAATAAGAGTGTTACATGAATTAAACACAAAAAAGTAAAATTCAAAGCAACACATGGTAACTTAATGAATCTATTAGATCTTGCCAAATCTAATAGAGCCGATAACTAGCTCCAAGCTAGATCTTAGCCTACCGCATGACTCATGATCCAACAAGGAAACCTTCTTGAACCAAGCTTAAATCCACCGCATGATACTAAGCATGGTAGAAAGACTACTTGCATCACGATCTAAATCCACCACATGATACTAGACATGATACAAGGTTGCCGGTACTTACGGAGGTCGACGAATCGATGGCTCCTCTCGAAGAACTCGACGACACGACTAGAAAGACTCGAAAGTTGGCACGGGGCCAGTTTGTTGTGAAATTGTTTAATCCCTTTTACAAACACTAAGGGTTTATATTTATACCCTAGTTCTAACATGACTCCTTGTCGACCACGATTACAATTACCTAAAATTAACACCATGGCGTCATGTCCGTCTCGTATCCATCATCAACTCATCTCCTTCTTTGTATCCAATCCACGTCATCATGTAGTCCCGAATACTTCCGCTTTCATCTGTGGAACAGCCCTCCTGCCGAATGACGATGTACTCCCGACCGCAGACGCCTCTACCGAATGCTTTGAGGAAAACCTCCTGCCGAATGGTATTCTTCTGCCAAATTCGGGTCACATGTGAGTCTCTGCCAAATTCGGAACAGCAATCAACGATCAACTTCAAGTATCTCCCATTTATAGCAGTAGTGAACTCTTCTCCCACCAAAGTTTTCAAGATGTATGCATTTCCAGGCGTGCACCTAACCACCCGAAAGGGACCCTCCCAATTTGGAGACCACTTACTGAATGCACTGTTCTTAGTCCCAATCGACAATAATGCTTTCCAAACCAAATCTCCTTCTGCAAATTGCTTGACCTTTACTTCTTGTTATAGTACTTAGCAACTCGCATTTTGTCTTTCTCAATATTCTCCAAGGCCCTAAGACGAATCATATGCAAGTCTTCTAATTCGTCCATCACTAAGTCATTGTAATCCTTGGAACTTAAATCCTTTTGCAATACTATTCTCCTTGAGTCTGACTGCATCTCCCATGGAAAGATAGCATGATGTCCATAAACCAACTCATAAGGAGATGTCTTTGTAGCCCCATGAGGAGCCATTTTGTAAGCCCATAAGGCTTCATTGAGTACCGAATGCCACCTTTTTGGCTTTTGACCAATCTTCTTCTATATAATCTTGATCATGATCTTGTTAGAAGCTTCTGCCTGACCATTAGCTTGGGCATAATAAGGAGAAGAATTTAACAATTTGATCCCCATACTTTCAGCAAAATTTCTGAACTCTGAAGATGTAAACTAAGTTCCTTGATCTGTTGTAATTGTTGAGGAATTCCAAATCTGTAAATGATATCTCTTTGACAAACTCAACCATATTTTCTAATGTCACCTTCTTCAATGGAATTACCTCAACCCACTTAGTGAAATAATCTATTGCTAAAAGCACAAACTTATGCCCCTTGCTAGATGGAGGATTTATTTGGCCAATCAAAGCTATTCCCCATCCTCTAAATGGCCATGGTTTGATAATAGGATTTAGAGCTGATGCTGGAATTCTCGGAATATTTTCAAACTTTTGACAATCTTGACATCCTTTGTAATATTCAAAGCAATCTTCCAGCATTGTCGGCCAATAACATCCAGTTTTCCTAATGACCCACTTCATTTAGTAAGCCGACTGATGTGCTCCACACAGCCCATCATGCACTTCACTCATCATCCTCTTTGCTTCTTCTTGACCCAGGCATCGTAGCAACACCCCATCCATGGATTTGTAATACAAACGTTCATCAAGAAGAACAAACTTTATGGCTTTGTACCTGAGCTTCCTAGAGACCATTCGTGATGGATTCTCCAAATAATCAGCAATTCTTTTCTCCAATCATCTTCTGCTAGACCACTCCCAAAAGCATATACATCGACGGTAAACACTTCTTGATTCTCCCTATAACCAGAAGCACTTTGAGCTAGCCTGTTTGCCTCCCCATTGTTTTCTCTAGGAATATGTTGTAGAATTACTAACTGAAAGCTTTTCAGGATTTCTTTGAACTCCTCGTAGAAATTCATCAGGATATCGTCTCTGCACTCATATTGTCCATTCAATTGCTTTATAACAAGCTCTGAATCTCCAAACATCTCAACTGCAATGGCCTTTGCCTCTCTCAAGTAATGAAGCCCTCTGAGCAATGCTTCATACTCAGCTTGGTTATTTGTGATAGTAGGTTGAATAGGAATAGCAAATTCAAACATTTCTCCCCTGGGTGAAATTAATAAAATACCTACTCTACCACCTTTGCCACATGAAGATCCATCAAAAAATAAAGCCCAAGGAGTAATATCAAGCAAATTAATTGATGAACCATGATGTTTGGTAATGAAGTCAGCAATAACCTGTCCTTTAAAAGCTTTTACCGACTCAAACCTTAATTCAAACTCAGACAAGGCTAAAATCCATTTGCCAATCCTTCCATTCAAAATTGGCATAGACAACATGTGTTTAATTACATCAAATTTTGAATATACAATGCATTCGGCATTCAACAAATAGTGACAAAACTTTGTACATGAGTAATAAACACACAAGAAAAGCTTCTCTGCAGCCGAATATCTTGTTTCGAGATCAAGCAATTTTCGGCTAAGGTATGCAACTACTCTTTCTTTTCCCTCAAATTCTTATATGAGGGCCGATCCAATGGTTTGGGTATCGGCCGCCACGTACAACTTAAAAGGCTTGTTCAATTGTGGAGGTACCAATACTGGTGGTTCCTTCATGTATTCCTTGATTTCATTGAAAGCCTTCTGTTGTTCGTCACCCCATACGAACTTCTGATCCTTATTGACTCTTAACAGTGGAGAAAAAGGCAACACCTTTTGTGACAAATTTGATATGAATCTTCTCACAAAATTGATCTTGCCAAGCAGTGACTGCAATTCCTTAAGGTTGGTCAGAGGAACAACTTCATCAATAGCTTTCATGCTCTTCTTTCCAACTTCTATTCCCCCCTCATGCACCAGAAATCCCAGGAACTCTCCGGCTGAAACTCCAAAAGCATATTTGTTCGGGTTCATCTTAAGCCCATGTTTCCTAGTGCATTCTAGAGGTTTCCTCACATCAGCCAAATGTGATTCATGATCCAATGACTTGATCACGACATCATCAATATATATCTCCACAATTTTGCCGAGCAACTCGTGAAAAATATAATTCATGGCTCTTTGATAGGTTGCACCAGCATTCTTCAACCCAAATGTCATGACAATTCACTCAAATAACCCTATATGTCAAGGACATCTGAAGGTTGTCTTTGCTACATCCTCCACTGCCATAAAATCTGATTGTACCCTGCATTGCCATCCATGAAGCTAATAACTTTATGCCCAGCAGCAACATCAACTAACAAGTCAGCAACAGGCATTGGATATCCATCCATGGGTGCAACCCTGTTTAGATCTCTAAAGTCTATGCAAACCCTCATCTTTCCGTTTTTCTTGTAAACAGGAACAATATTAGAGATGCACTCTGCATATCTGCATGTCCGAATGAAATTTGCTTCTATTAATCTCTCAACCTCTTTTTTCACGTCGGCCAATACTTCATCCTTGTCAATTTTTCGGGGAGGCTGCTTGTAAGGTTTATAACCAGGTTTGATTGGCAACCGATACTCAACAATGGAACGATCCAAACCAGGCATCTCCGAATAATCCCAAGCAAGTAATCTTTATATTCTTTCAATAGCTTAATCAACTCTTCTCTGAAACCTGAATCCAAGTTAGTACTGATGAATGTCGGCCTTGGCTTGTCACCATCTCCAATGTCTATTTCTTCCAATTTATCGGCCGACATAAATCCACGTCCTAACTTCCCATCAGTTCCATCAATTGGATTCTCCATTTAAAATTACTATAAGAGCCGACTGCTTGGATCGGCTATTGATCACTGCTGACTAGTTCAACAGGACCTTCACCCCAGTCCCTACCTGAGAAGCAATCTATGCCTTGATACTCCCAGAAGGCTGGTTCCACATTAGCCACGCTTACCGAATCATCTGCTTGGACAACTTCCACGTCGTCATCTACCCACTGAACAAGCTGTTGATGCATAGTAGATGGAATGCAACAGTTCGCATGGATCCAATCCCTTCCAAGCAGCAAGCTATATGCCCCTTTGCCTTCAATGACAAAGAAGGTTGTAAGCAGAGTCTTAGATCCGATCATCAAATCTACATGTACACAGCCTTTGGTGTCTGAAGGATTTCCAGCAAAATCATTCAGAACTATGCTCGTTGGTGTCAAATCTCCAAGGCCCATGCCAAGCTTTCTGAATGTAGTATATGGCATCGCATTGACAGCAGCTCCACCATCAACAAACACCTTAGTCAATGGCTTCCCGTTGACGTACCCTCTTAAGTACAGTGGTCTCATGTGCCGATTCTTGGCTGGCTTATAAAAAGTAGCTTGCCTGTACAGCATTAACTGTGCCATTAACCCAAATTGCTCAGCCTCATCCATATCTGGCAATACTTCTTCCTGCACAATTTGATTGGCTGGAGCCATGAATTCATTCGACAGGAAACATACCATGAATGTATGAGCCGAACGACCAGATTCGTCAGGTTTGTCTTTTGGGTGCCACACTTGCCTCTTCTTAATTCCTGCCTGCTTCAGTTCCCGATTCCTCAAGCACTGTACCCTTCTCTTCTGGCTTCTTCTTAAACTAGGTGGGCACCACTGTCACTTTTGCCAGACATACCCATGATCTTCTTCTTCTTTATGATCAACCCACCTGTGATCAGCATACCTTTTCCTCGGTTGATCATCAATCTTATTTATTTTTAGGCGCCAACCATCACTAGGATGCACCCTTCCAATTCTTTCATGGATGGATCGGCGATTGGCAGTGTCTTGCCTGTATTCGGTATACATGTCGCTGCATTCGGGACAGTTATTCCATGTGGGAAGCTTTAAACCCTCGTTCCAATAGTGTCTGAAGAAGGCACATCCCCAATGTGCACGCTCTTGTTCTCGCATATATTCCTCTTGTTCATTCCTATGCATCTCTTCTTCATATCTCCGCTTCTCCTCTTCGTACTTGTGCCTCTGGTAGCGCTCCTTCTCTTGCTGACGCTGCCATTTATTGAGGAGAATACTCGAAGTCACTCTGGGTTTAGATGATTCACCCACTTCAATTTAACTATTCGGGAAGCGAGGCTCTTTCTTGTGAATCTGTTCAAATGTGACTTGTCGTGTGGGATCAACTGAGCCATCCTGCTTTGCTTTTTCCGAAGTCAAAACTTTCACCTTTTATTTCCTTTTAGGCTCAACAGTGTTCACCATGTTAATTGAGAATGCGATCATGTTCTGAGGGAATGGATTACCATCCAATTTCATCTTATTATCAAACTTCAGATGTCCCTCTTGGATAGCTTTCTGAATCCTCATTCTAAAAACCGTGCAGTCATTGATGGAATGAGAAATTCTGTCATGAAATCCACAGTACTTCTTATCTTTCACTCCATCAGGCCGAAGCATAGAATGCCCTTCTGGCAACTTGATCCGGCCTTCTTTCACGAGGAAATCAAAGAGCTTATCTGCCTTGGTTACATCAAAATCATAGGTGCCTTTAGCTTGTTTGATCCACCTCTGATTTACTGTCAATGGCTCTTTGCCCCACACAATTTCTGCTGCAGCTATTTCCTCTTCATCAGCATATTCATCTCCTTGATCTGCCCTTTCGAGGAATTGATTGTAAATTTTAGCTATATCATTGTGCTTGACAAATCTAGAGTCTTTCTTGAAGCCATATGCTTGATTACTCATCAATGACAGTCGGTGCAACAGCTGGCCAAGGTCGTCGAATTCCATCCCGAATAGCTTCTCCCGAATGGCTGGCAACATTCTCCGCTTTCGACCATACCGGCCAATTGATCATCTGGTATGTTCGGAGAGAAGCACATGCTTTTTGTCTCTCTGAATCTCCTGAGGAACTCCATTGGTATTTCATTGTTCCTCTGCCTCAAGGTAGTCAGATCAATTAGCTTTTTCTCATTACTGCCAGTGTAATAATGGGCATGGAACTTTTGCTCCAAATCCTTCCAAGAGCAGATTGAATGAGCAGGTAGAGAAGTGAACCATTGAAACGCTGGGCCTGTCAAGGACAGAGGGAAGTATCTAATTCTGAAGGCCTCATCAGCAGAAGCTTCCCCAAGCTGCATTAGGTACCGGGCTATGTGTTCCACAGTACTGGTATCATCTTGCCCTGAAAACTTAGTGAATTATGTGGGAACATTCACCCTGTTTGGTAATGCTACCCTATGGTACCATTCTGGGAAGGGAGATGTATACACGTGTCCTTGATTCTTAGGCTTTATACCGAATTGATTTTGCAGCACATCGGTCATTCTTTGCACCAGGAGATCAACATTGGTGTCTTGATTCCCTGGCCTCCCAGCAGGCATCACTGTAGCACCACCATACCCAGGATTCGGGAAAGCATCGATAGCACTATAGTCCATGTACTCTAAATACCCATTCCCGTACATGTTCCTTTGCAGTCTGTTACTTGTTGGGGATATCCTGTAAGTAGAGACAGGTTGAACTTCAGTAGTACCGAATGCCATCTCACCATAGGTGCGTGGATTAGGTATTGCTTGATGAGGGTTCTGCTGGATCGGTTGACTACCCACATGTTGAGTTGGCTGAACACTCATACTTTGCTGAGGCGGCTGAGCACTTGCATCTTGACGATGTGGTTGGCCATTAGCAGTAGCACTTGATTCTCCTGTTTCATTAGCCACCTGACCAGTTGGCCCTTGTGCTCGCTCAAAATGTTTGTCCACGCTTGGTTCATCTGTCGGAAGCTATTTAAAAATGCAGTGTTGTGTCTGGCCATTATTTCTTCCATAGCCTGCCGCACAATAGCAAAAGCTTCTTGTTTCTCTGCAGCAGTAGTGGCATCAGTCTCTCCTAGCATCAAAACTCTTGGCATATCTGTCCTGAGGAATGGCACACCACTCCTATTCTTGGAAAAGGACAACAGACATTTCCGCTGGAACTGCTCCACAGCCTCTTTCAGTATCAGTTGATGTTCTGAAGACAGTTCATTTAAGGTGACATCCAGGACAGCTTGAATTTCAGGCATCTTGATCAACTTGAGTGTCCCACCAGGCATGCCAAAAAGTGTATTGACATAAAATCAGCACCTCACGCCAAGCACACAGCAAACCGGATTAGCTGGCTTCACACACGTGGCTCGTGCGTCGAAATCCAGAAGCGTGCCAGTCAATTTTCCATGAAACTGACAAAGGATGAAAACGGTTAGATAAACCTGGAACTTGCCGGGTGGTACCAGACAGTTCCATATTTACGGCTATAAAGCCAGTTAGGACGACATATAGCCACAAACAAGCTATCTGTCGGCAATTTAAACATCATTCGGGAATTGATAAAACGTGTAAATAGAGCACTGACGAATGTATGACGTAAGCATGATGAAAAATCGGTCTTTATTTAAACAATCGTTACAGCACGTAACCATGACCGATTATCAAGGATAAAGCATGATAAATTAAATAAAAGCGAAGCATGATCATGAATTTGCAGTAAACAAGCATGCATAGGCAAAAAAACACTAGTCTACCGCGTGTCTAGGTAATTTCAAACCTGTCGAGCATGACATCAAACAAGTTAATCCACCGCATGATACAACTTGTTTGAAATCACACCACCAACCGAGAATAGATCAATCCACCGCATGATACAATCTAAACATGGAAGGCTAAAAGCATACATTATTTAAACCAAACTCATGAACATGTTTCACTCGTGAGGAGACTACCGATTACGGCTGTACAGCCGAATCGGGTTTCGTGAAGAAGGAACAAACATTGCCAAGGATGATAAATCTATCATATTGAATCGAATTCTAGTCCACCGGATGACTACCTCTAAGACAATCCAAAAACCTGCATCTACCGCATGATACTCGGTTTTGTCAAGATTTATGCAAGATCAACAAGCTTGAACTCGCAACACGTGGCAATCTAGATTGATCCAAATTCGGCTATAGAGAACGCATGACCCGCTTGCCATGTCAAACCAAAGACTTGAGCGTGCCACACATGGATCACAAACAAGATAGAGCCGAATCTAATCAATCTAAATTGGGCAATAAGAGTGTTACATGAATTAAACACAAAAAAGTAAAATTCAAAGCAACACATGGTAACTTAATGAATCTATTAGATCTTGCCAAATCTAATAGAGCTGATAACTAGCTCCAAGCTAGATCTTAGCCTACCGCATGACTCATTATCCAACAAGGAAACCTTCTTGAACCAAGCTTAAATCCACCACATGATACTAAGCATGGTAGCAAGACTACTTGCATCACGATCTAAATCCACCGCATGATACTAGACATGATACAAGGTTGCCGGTACTTACGGAGATCGACGGATTGATAGCTCCTCTCGAAGAACTCGACAACATGACTAGAAAGACTCGAAAGTTGGCACGGGGCCGATTTGTTGTGAAATTGTTCAATCCCTATTACAAACACTAAGGGTTTATATTTATACCCTGGTTCTAACATGACTCCTAGTCGACCACGATTACAATTACCTAAAATTAACACCATGGCGTCATGTCCGTCTCGTATCCATCATCAACTCGTCTCCTTCTTTGTATCCAATCCACGTCATCACGTACTCTTGAATGCTTCCTCTTTCATCCGTGGAACAGCTCTCCTGCCGAATGACGATGTACTCCCGACCGCAAACGCCTCTACCGAATGCTTTGAGGAAAACCTCCTGCCGAATGGCATTCTTCTACCAAATTCGGCTCACATGTCAGTCTCTTCCTTGTACCAATTTTTGGTGTTAACAAATAAGTATGAGACTCACTTGTGTCACATGATATTGTTGAGCCAAAGGCCGGGTCCAAGAAGAAACTAGTCATGCAACTTGATCGAGATGTGCAGGTGTGTGGAACACACTCCTTGCTTTGATATTCTCCACTTGCTTTTATTTTGGAGAGGGGTCATGCTTCACTTTTTGTTTTTTCTATGCTCTTTGATTGTAGCACATTTTTTCTATGCTTCTTGAGCATATATTTTTTTTCTTTTTTCTTTTCGATGACCCCTCTCTCCTTTTGCAAGATTACAAGAAGAGAAATCTCTTTGAACTTTGAAGTATTCATTTTTGGTGGATGGATGGCATGTTTTGCATAACTCCTGGTGTAAGAGTTAGCATGTGGGCGTACCTGATCTCGATCATGGAAGCATGAAAAGATTCTACCAAGGATCACAACAATTTGGCAAAACTCAATGGGTCACAAGCAAGCGTATGTAGAAGGTTTGAACATTTATATTGACATATGGCTTCGGTAGGTAATATGACCATTGTTGACGGTTAATAGTTGTATCAAAGTTCGTTTAGACTTGCAAGCGGACAAATCTCCCGTCATAGTCAAGGGACCCTTCTTCCCTCGAGTGGTGAACCCAAGGTATCAAATCTGTGGAACAAATGTGTGATGTAAAAGATGATCTTGTAATGCCACAACTTCAATCTTCGATAGATAAAACCCTAATGCATCTAATCATAAGAATCAACACAAGAACGAATATAATCTACTAAAGACCGGAGTTAACAAAGATAGAGGGGGTAGATAAACCGATCTAGAGAGATCGGGTCGAGCCTTTTGTTGAAGTTCCTAGCGAAAGAAGAAGTAGCAAATCAAATCTCATTAGAAGCCTATTTAAACTGTGGTTTCCCGTCCGACTCCGAAAACGCCCGCCTTTCAGGGCCCCCGTTCTGTCACAATGTACTCCTATTCATGCGGGTAGTCTAGGGCAAGTCCGAGGACAAGTCGAGTTCTTTCGGAAGATCAGGCGTGCACCTCTAGCCACCGCGGCTACAAGAACACCCTATGTGATCTATCTCGAGAATAGATCTAAAAGCAAAGCCGATCGAAAATGAAGACTTCGGAGAAACACTTAGTCGCTAAGAATCGGATTCAACTTGATACATCAACTAGTACAATGATATATGAACAAGATCACCACCGAGATCCTACCTTGATCTTGCTTCTAGCTCCGGGAACTCCGACGTGGTCTTTCCTGCAAGGTTCCCACGTCATCTAGGGAGACCATAGTCAACTAGCTCGACCCTCTCCTCTCCGGGATGGTGTCCCTCTCTTCTCTGCTCCTCGGCGGCTGATGACAAATTGATTGATGCGTGGCTTTTGACCCCGGGGCTTTAAATAGCCCGAATGGCAGCTAGGTCAAAGGGGGAGGCGACTGGGCCCTAGAGTGGGCCAGGCCGACCGGCCTGGGTCGACCCCAGCCCAGTTGCCTGCCTCCTTCACGTGGCGTCGATTCCCGAGTCCTCTAGATCCTTCCCCCTTCTGCATGTGGGCCCTTGTCGTCAGTTTCTCTCCGAGTTGAACGTAGCTCCTTGTCCCGCAAGATTCGGCACTTTTCTGGATAGGTCCTCGGAGTTTTCATCTTCTCGGGTTTGGTCCCTGGGCTTCTTGGAGTCAAGTTTGCTTGATTGCATGACTTGTACAGGGCTTCAAGGTCTTGTCACAAGGTGCTTGATGAACTTATCCCGGAAGTCTTGCTTTCTACGTCAGAACCCTGCATAAACACTAAACTCCAAAACCGACATGCACGAATGAACTTGTTATACCAAGGGGGGTAGTACCAATGGATAAAGTATAAAACTCATGTCAACACCAAGGTAAACTCATGGCTAGGTTGACGGAATTCCACCATCAACATCTCCACCATGCTTAAACCTTGCTCGTCCTCGAGTAAGCCTTCGATGGATATCATCATTGCCCTTCATTGTTTAAACCTTGCACTTGATCATACATGAGAAAACATAATGCTCTCAAAATTTTAATTCGTTAAAGTTCCATAATGTACTAGCCTTCATCTCTACGGAGGGTAGATTCTTAATTAAGCTTATACCACAAGTATTAACATGCTCCAAAGTTTAAATAGATCTCAGAAATTTTGAAATAAAGAACGAGATGAAAAAGAGCTTAACCAAGTTCACAAATTTAAATCACCTTGCATATTGCTCATGAACTCTCATCTCACTTTTGTCGCTCTGGCCTATTTATTCTACTCCTTTCCCTCTCATCACATATTTATATATGTGGCAGACTTTATATGGAGCTTTTTGGGAAAGTTTAGTCCAACCAAGATATTATAAATGAGATGTTGTCAAAACAAGACAATCTTCTCATGGTCTTACCGATACTCGTCAAAAAGGTCATTGGAAAATAGTGTTATATCAAGGAGGGGAAAGAGAAAAATACACACACTTGAGATAGGTGGACATGTGCAAATGGCGAAGAGTGATCCTGAGGCACAAAGGAAGTCCTCGTTATCGGATTGCACATGGTTGGAAAATGAGTATGAATCTTTTAATCTTGAAGCCTTGAAATTCCTAATGCACTTTAGAGAACAGGGGAGTTCACTTTCTTTTATTTTTACACAACTCATATTTTTTTCTTTTTCTCACATATATATATTTTTTCCTTTTCGTTCTTTCTCTTTCTCATTTTTTCTTTCTTTTTCGTTCTCATCAAATTTTTTTATTTGCTCCCCTTGAACTCTAAAATTGCATCATACCTACCTCCTCCCCCATGCTTAGACGCTGCTCGTCCTCGGGTAAAGAGGTGATAAAAAAATAAGGTAGGTACCAGGAATACTTTTCCTTTGGAGAGATACTTAAATTCTTCAATGTTGGCACCATCTTGCAATCTTCCTTGTATTGATGATCCATCCTCAACGATAGATTGTGGTCAAGGAGGTAATCACAAAAAATGATGTTTGGTTTTAAGGGTGGATATCCAGCGAGGTTTGTGAGACCTCCAATGCAGTGATACACAATGCACGGATAAGAGGCTAGCAATAAGATAGATACGCAAAAACGGAATGACCAACTTTTTAGCCTCGGGCCAGAGAAATCATGGCCTACAATAACTCACTCAAAAATAAATCTTGTACACTAAGGTTTATGCACTCAAATATATATATAAGGCTTTGGATAGGTAGAGCAACACACAAGTGATATTCATGACAAGGTTAGCATTACTTTTAAGAATAAAAACCATCTTTAATCTATCTAAAACTTGAGAGCACATAAAACACTATGGGTCTTTATTTTAATCATAAGCTCCGCTAAAGATTAAGCTAGCATTTAGATAAATTCAGATTTGTATTTTAAGAGAGCACTAGCTTTAATATGAATAAATCAATTACAAAGATAAACAAAGCGGCAATTATAATCATATATCATCATGACACAAATTTCATAACTTTTCCAAAGGTATAAAAAAGGTGGTGTTTTTATTAATGATGAAACTAGTTGAAGTACATGCTGAAAATAAACTAACACACTTGCTGAAATTTAAATAAAAACTGAAAAATACTACGCAAACACAAGCAAAAAAACAAGCTGAAAATTACAGAAAAAGGTAAAAGGAAAGAAAACTAAAGCTCCTCCTTCTTAATCCTCCGCCGGTGGTTGGTATTGATGATCTTGGTAGTTGTACCCTTGCTCATAGTAGGTTTGGACATCCCCTCCAACGAATTGTTCCGGTGGTACTAGGTGAAGATGCCCAAGCTCATAGGCAATATTTGCATTGCCTTCACCAAGTTGAGCCGCGTTGGTTTGGATGGCTGCGACGTTTTGCATGTTTCTCGCGGCATACCCTCCAATTATGGCCATGCTTTGTTGTGGTTGGGGGTATTGTGCGTAGGGCTCTGCAAAGCTTACGTTGGGCACCACATAATTTTGTGGGGGCATGGCTGGACCACTCCCCCATGCTTGCATTGTTGGCCCTCCATAATAATTCGGCGGAGTAGGGATTCCCTTGAATGGTGGCACATAGTGAGGACCATGTGTGGTTCGAGGACCGGTGGATGGTTGCTTCCTTGTGTGATGAGTGATTGATAATGTTGTGTGGACTGATTCTTGGCTAAGTATTGCAGGTGCAGGTTGCGGCTTGACTTGTGTTGGTGCAGGTGAAGAACAAGCTCGAAAGGTCGTTGCCGGTGAGGCCTCCAGGTGTGGAGAAGACAAGTAGGCTTCACTCGAGGGACCCGGTGGCCAGTGGGGTCAAGTGCGGGACGCACGGTGGCATGAACAACAAGATGAAGTCGTGGACGGTTTCTTGGGAGAGCCTCAAAACCAAGGGCGAGCCGGGACTACGTGGTAGCCAAGTCATGAGTGGAGATTGGCGGAGGCTGCACCGAGTTCGCGGGGTTTGCAGTGGTTCACCAGAAAACCACTGGGTTACTCGGTTGAGCCACAAAACCGAGGCCGAAGACTCGACGAGGAGGTGCGGCCACCCAGGCCGGTTCAACCGCCCAGGAGGGGCGGTCAGACCGCCTGGGGCCGGTCAGATTGCCCAGGCCGGTCTAACCGCCCAGGAGGCGGTCTAACCGCCCTGGCCGTCGGCGCCGAGATGCTTCGAATCGGAGGAAACGCGTCGGGATCGCAAGGCTTGCGTCGAGGCTAAGCAGGTTGCGGTCGTCGAGCATCCGTCCGATGAAGAAAATCTAAAGACTTCCAAATCCGCCCTCGAGGGGCTTGTATCCCTAGTTATTAGGTGAGGGTAGTTTAGTCTTTTGGGTACCTCCATATATACTCATTGAGTGGGTGGATGGCAGCCAACTCTTGGAACCCTAGCTCATTTGTTTTCCCATTTTGGTTCTCCATTTTCCCTAGTTTTTCCTAGGACTAGCTTGAGAGCTTCATCTGAGATCTAGAGAGAGGGATGGATGTTTGGGTGGCAAGCTAGACCTTGTACGAACCTTCATGGTATGTATAGATGGTTCGGCGTTGCTCCTCAAGGTGGTTTTCCCGTCCTTCTTTGTGTTGATTTTCGGAGCTCTTTGTTGGCGGTGTTTTGAGGACGATTTCTTGGGGTCTTTGGTGGGTGTCACGTATGAGGATCCTGTGCCTCTTTGGCTGGTGACTTGGCCCCCAAATCTCTCTTGAATCGGACTCGATTGGGTGGTTTTTCGAGTTGGGCGAGTTCTTGACCTAGAGAAGCGATTTCCTCGATTCCTCTTGATTGTGAGCGTCTCGGGTCGATTCCTTTGAGGTAGAGGTTGCCCAGGACGTAACCCAGCTAATCCCGATGTTTCGCTGCAATCCGTGGAGTGATTCGGGAGATCGGGCGCGAGGAAGTTAGGGTTTGACCCGCGGGCTGTTTTTTCTGGGAGAGGCGGTCTAACCGCCTGGAGGGGGCGGTCTAACCGCCCTGGGCTTTTCCAGGTTAAAGTTTTGTTTCGCCGGATTTTCCTCTGTGAGTTTGTTCGCCTTGATGAGAGGAGCGTCTAGGTGAAATTTCGGGTCGTTCTCGTGTCGTTTGCTAGGAGCTCTTGTTTGGAGTTCGTTGTTGGGTACAGGAGGTTAGACCGCCCCTGGTAGCCGGTCTAACCGCCCCTAGGCCCCTGGGTGGAGTTTTGGTTTTCACCAAGATTTTCTGGTAGCTAGCATGGCCTTGACCAGAGATCTTTGTTGGTGAAACCGTGGTGCATTTTGGTGGTCGGAAGAGGTGTTTCGGAGGGTTTCTTGGTTGCCTGGTGGAGGCGTTCTAACCACCCCCCATACCCAGTCTAACCGCCGCCCTCTGGACAGTCCGCTTTCGAGTTGTTTCCGCTGTCGTGGGTGCGTGTGTGTTGAGGTTGCTGGTAGTGTTTGTTCCTAGGACCAGTAGCACTCCAATAGCTACGTGGTTTTGGCAAACGGAAGGTAGAAGTGTGGAGAGTGTGATTTTGGGGGTTCGACCGAGCGGGTTCATCTTGTCGGAGTTTCAATCTCCTTCGAGAAAAATTTTTATCGGCTCCCATTCACTCCCCCCTCTCTGGTCGCCTAATCGGTCCTTCAAGTGGTATCAGAGCTGGTTCGGGTCTTTGTTGACTCTAACCAGTCTAAGATCCAAGGATGGCGTACCAGGAACGGGGTTCGGGTCCTCCACACTTCAATGGCAAGAACTACCAGATGTGGAGTAAGTGGATGGGTGCGTTCCTCCGCGGAAAGGGCCAGATCCTTTGGGATGTCACGGTGGACACAGGATATGTCCAGCCGATGGATTTCCTCGCTCCAGGATCGAGGGATAGGTTCGACGCCAACAACAAAGCGGTCGACTACTTGTTTCGTGCTCTGTGTTAGCCTGAGTTCGATCGGGTCCACACCGAGCACTTGGCTTGTAGAATTTGGACGGTGTTGAAGGAGGCTCATGTTGGGAATGCCCAGGTTCAGGCACGGATGTATGCGACCTACCGGAGACAGTATGAGAACTTCACTCATCTCCCCGGTGAGTCCATCGATGCCATGTTTTAGAGGTTTTCACGGTGGTTGTGAACAACATGAGGGCCAATGTGGATGTGCTCCCGTACGATGATCATGATAGAGCGGTCAAGCTCTTACACTCTTTGGATCGTACGATATGGGGCGGAAAGTTCGAGGCCATTGTGGAGTCGGAGAAGTATGACACTCTGACGGTGAACGAGTCGTTCTCGAAGCTCAAGTCGACTCGAGGTGGATAGGGGCATGATCGCCAAGCTCGAGGGTCCGACTGATTCCCATAGTCTTGCCCTCGTTGGTGGTTCGAAAGGAAAGGCTAACACTAACCCATCCACCAGGATGTTCTCTTTGTCCTCTCTGATGTCTATGCCAGATGAGGAGTTTGATGTGCTTGGAGAGGATGAGCTGGCGCTCCTGACGAGACGGTTCGAGAGGCTGCACAAGAACCGAGTGAACATGAGGAGGAACACGAGAACATGCTTCCAGTGTGGCAAGCCGGGACACTTCATCGCCGACTGCCCGGAGAAGGTCGAGAACAAGGACGGTTACAAGCACAAGCCGAGGAACGATGGCAAGTACCGATCGAGGCGCGACCACAAGAGCAAGTACAAGAACAAGCACAAGGACGAGCGACGATCGAGGAAGAAGGAGAGCCGAGGCAAGGCCCGAGCCATGGTTGGTGTGAGCGACGTCGACTCCAGTTCTGTGTACTCCACCTCGAGCTCGAGTAGCAGTGAAGATGAAGGTGATCGTCGCAAGGGCAAGAAGTCGTCCAAGAACCTGAGCGGGCTGAGCTGCTTCGCCAGAGACGGCTTCTGCACCATGGCGCTGAGCCCCGACAGCAAGAAGAGCATACAGAGCGACTCGGACTCTGAGTCCGACGACGAGGTGTGTGATGAGCTTCCCTTCTTGCACCAGGAGAATGAACGGCTTGGTACTTTGCTTGATAATCGTGATGACATGCTTAGAGAGGCAAAGAAAATGAGAAAAGAGCTTAGGGCTTCACTCGAGGATGCTAGGACTAGAGTGGCTGAGCTAGAGACATAGGTGCTTGATAGCAAGCTTGAGATTGATTCCCTTAAGGCGAGCCCTGTTGTTTCGGATGAGGTTGATTGTGCTGATTGCTCCATCTTTCTTGCTGATCTTGCTTTGTTTAAGGAGAAGCATGCCTCCAAGTGTGAGGAACTAGATGTGCTTAGGGTTGAAGTGGCTGAGCTTAAGTCTAGACTCGCTTTGCTAGGTGCTTGCACTTCTTGCCCTGTTTTGCATGCTAAGATTGATGAGATGCATGCTTACACTAGTTCTCTTGAGGCTAAATTGAAGGAACCCATGCCTACATCATGCTCTACCTGTGAAATGCATGCTTTGAAAAATTTGGAACTTGCACATTATGTTGATCGTTTGCAGGATGAGAATGATGAGTTGAGAAAGTTGATGGGTTGGTTATCGGGTCATGAGCCTCAGTTGAGGATGATGATCGAGGCATTTAAGAGGCAGGATGGTGAGGGACTTGGGGCAAACAAGGTTGGTGAGGGAAGTGGAGAGAATATCCCAAAGCCACCAAAAACCCACCACAAGAATGATTTCCCTCCAAAACCTAACCATCTTAGGAGCCGACTAGACACAACCCCAGCTCCACCCGTGTTTCCTACACCCACAAATGATCTCCAAAAGCCTATCAAGTTTGTGAGCACTTCGGGGAAAGTGTTCTTTGGGAAAGTGAGTGAGAAGGCTAGTGAGGAGAAACCGGTGGAGGAGTTGAGTGGAGAGAAACCAAGTGAGCAGCCCCAATCCAAGCCTAAGCCTAAGCTTGCGAGGTTCCATTGTGGCTATTGTGGGAAAGAGGGTCACAAGGATGAGTTTTGCTTCAAGAGGAAGTGGGAAGAGAGGATGGCAAAGGAGTGGGTGAACAAGGATAGGTACAACCCTTCCCATGGTGTACCTAAGCCTCGTATGCCACTGCCCAGGGGTAAAGCTGTGGTGAGAAGTGTTCCGGCATGGAGAGATGCGAGTTCCCGCAGCCGAGGAGCAGTTCTGGAGGGGGCGGTCGAGCCGGCCGGCTGGCCGGTCGGGCGACCGGCCCGGCCCAGAGGGGGGCGGTTAGACCGTCCTGGCTAGGTGGTTCAACCGCCCCGCCCCCAAAATTCTGGGTGGAGTGGTTTTCGAGGTGGTGAGTCGAGAGGTTTCAGGTCTGGTGGTGGAGTTGCTGGTGGTTGGTCTGGAGAGTTTGCAGGTGGTCAGTTTGCTAGGCATTCTCCCCCTCGAGTTCACTACGGGGATGGGAGGAGTCGTAGCTTTGAGAAGGAGAGGAGGGACGGTCCATGGGTTGTCTTCCGTGGTTTTGGTCCTCCTCCAGGCAGCGAGGGGTGGTTTCCTCAGAGTGGTTACCGAGGTGGTGTTCGTGGTCGTAGTTATGGTAGGAAAGATGGTTTGATGTGTGCTAACCCTACTTTCGAGCAAATGGCTCGGCACTGGTTTTACTCTTTTGGTACTAACCCCAGTGCTGAGTCGTTTGTTTGCTCACGTGCTCATTTTTTAATTTCAGGTGGGAGACTTGAAGAACATTTGGTTGGTTGACTCCGGTTTCTCGAGGCATATGACCGGAGACAGGGGGTGGTTCTCAAGTCTCGTCTCGGTGGTGACAAGGAGGTACATCACATTTGGGGACAATGGGCGTGGGCGTGTGCTTTCAGAAGGTGAGATAAAAGTGAGTGACAAGATCACTCTGAGGCATGTTGCTCTTGTTCAATCGCTGGGGTACAATTTGCTTTCGGTGTCCCAGTTGTTGGATGAGGGTTTTGAGGTGTTGTTTCGGCCCGGTGGTTCTCGGATTTTGGACTCTCGAGGGGACCTTGTTTGTATGGTCGTTCCCGAGGGTCAGGTGTTTCGTGCTGATTTTTCTCAGTCTTCGGGTGTGGAGCGTTGTTTCTTGGCTGGTTCTTCGAGTGAGTTGTGGAAGTGACATAGGAAGTTGGGTCACTTGAGCTTTGACCTTTTGTCTCGCTTGAGTAAACTCAATTTGGTCCGAGGATTGCCATGGTTGAGGCATGAGAAAGAGTTGGTTTGTGCGCCGTGTAGGCATGCCAAGATGGTAGCCTCTTCTCACCCGCCTCTCACCGATGTGATGACTGAGCGTCCATGCGAGCTGCTCCATATGGACCTTGTTGGCCCAGATCGTGTGCGATCTGCGGGTGGGAAGTGGTATGTCCTTGTTGTGGTGGACGACTATTCTCGGTATGCGTGGGTGTTCTTTCTTGAGGATAAGGGGGAGACGTTTGGTTTTGTTCGAGATCTAGTCTTGAGGTTGAGGAACGAGAGGCACGGAGATGCCATACAAGCTATCCGCAGTGATAATGGCTCGGAATTCAGAAACTCTCGTTTTGAAACCTTTTGCCATGACTTGGGTCTTGAGCACCAGTTTTCGAGTCCGTATACGCCTCCCCAGAATGGTGTTGTGGAAAGGAAGAACAGGACCTTGTGCGAGATGGCTCGGACGATGCTTGATGAGCATAGGACTCCGAGAAGGTATTGGGTTGAGGCGGTGAATACCGCGTGCTATGTGTCGAACAGGATCTACCTCAGAGTGCACAAGAAGAAAACATGCTATGAGTTGATGCATGGTCGCACACCCAAGGTGAGTCACTTCCATGTCTTTGGTTGCAAGTGTTTCATTCTAAAGAAAGGTAGGAAGTTGGATAAGTTTGAGGCTAGGTCTGTCGATGGTATTTTCTTTGGTTATGCATCTCATTCTAGAGCATATCGTGTGCTCAATCTTGAAACTAACCAAATCGTGGAGATTTGCGAGGTAACCTTCGACGGGACAGAGCCACATAGTCAGCTTGTCTTTGAGTGTGCAGGTGATGATGAGCTTGGCGAGGAGATCTTTCAGGAGGAGGAGCATGAACATGGAGACGATGAAGATGGCGGTGCGGTGCCCCCAGCTGAACATGTACCCACTACCTCGACTACGGTGATGGACGGACCCTCTACTACACCTACGACGACAAATCAAGAACGAGGAGAAGCTGATGTTGAGGGGGAGGTAGCATCGAGGCGAGAACCTCCCCGGCGAGTACAAGTGGATCACCCAGCTTCGAGGATCATCGGCGACGTGAATGAACGCACTACACGGTCAAGGGTTCGAAACAACTCTCATTTCGCTCATGCTGCATTTGTTGCTACTTTTGAGCCCAAAGACATTGGACACGCACTATCTGATCACAATTGGGTTAATTCGATGCATGAGGAGTTGGAGAACTTTGAGAGGAATCAGGTTTGGGAGTTGGTTGACCCTCCCCCAGGGTGTAAGCCGATTGGTACAAAGTGGGTGTGGAAAAACAAAGAGGGAGAGAAAGGTGAGGTTGTGAGGAACAAGTCGAGGCTTGTTGCTCAAGGGTTCAGTCAGAAAGAGGGGATTGACTATGAGGAGACCTTTGATCCCGTAGCCTGTTTGGAGGCGATTAGGATCCTTCTAGCCTTTTCCGTGGCTAAAGGGTTCAAGTTGCACCAAATGGATGTGAAGAGTGCTTTTCTGAATGGTGTGTTGGAGGAAGAAGTGTATGTGAGGCAACCTCCGGGGTTTGAGAGTGAGAAGTACCCCCACCGGGTGTACAAGTTGAGGAAAGTGTTGTATGGGTTGAAGCAGGTGCCTAGAGCTTGGTATGGTAGGTTGAGGGGGTTCTTGTTTGAGAGAGGTTTTGAGATGGGGAAGGTTGATCAGACCTTCTTTTTGCTGAGGCAGGGCAGAGATATCCTGATTGTGTGGATGATATTGTCTTTGGTGGCTCGTCTAACTCTCTTGTTGCAAGGTTTGCAGAGGATATGAGCAGGGAATTTGAGATGAGCATGATGGGTGAGTTGCAGTTCTTCCTCGGGCTACAAATCAAACAATCAAAGGAAGGAACATTTGTGCACCAGGCTAAGTACACCAAGGACATTGTGCGGAAGTTCAAGATGGAGGACTCCAAGGCTATGACGACGCCGATGAGTACGACTACGGCTCTTGATGCGGACGAGGAAGGTGAACACGTGGACCAGAAGGAGTACCGGAGCATGATCGGGTCACTCCTCTACTTGACGGCGACGAGGCCGGACATACAGTTCTCGGTGTGTCTATGCGCTCGTTTTCAAGCGTCTCCGAGGACTTCGCATCGACAAGTGGTGAAGCGAATTTTCAGGTACTTGCGTCACACTCCCGACTTCGGCCTTTGGTACTCCGCGTCCTCTTCTTTGGCGCTTCACGGTTTTTCAGACGCGGATTTTGCTGAGTGTCGGTTGGATAGGAAGTCCACTTCTGGGACTTGCTAGTTTTTGGGTTCCTCTTTGGTGTCTTGGTTTTCCCGCAAACAATCGAGTGTTGCTCAATCCACTACCGAGGCAGAGTATGTTGCCGCTGCTAGTTGTTGCTCTCAGCTCCTTTGGATTTCATACACCATGAGTGACTTTGGTGAGGAGTATACTCATGTCCCACTTCAATGTGATAGCACCAGTGCCATAAGCATTGCAAAGAACCTAGTGCTCCATTCCAAAACCAAGCACATAGAAGTGAGGTATCATTTTCTGAGAGACAACGTAGAGAAAGGAAAGATAGCTTTGATCCATGTACCCACACATGACCAACTAGCTGATATTTTCACCAAACCCCTAGATCAAGCAACTTTCACTCATTTGCGGGAGGGACTTGGTGTGTGTTTGATTTCTTGAGTTGGGTGTGTGGGAGCTCCTTTGTAGCATATGTATAGTTTCCTTTGTGCATTTCTTGCATTTGGCATGGCATATGTAACATGATGTATAGGCATCCTTGTATCTTAGATTGCATGCATTTTGTATCATATGCATTGGATAGGAAAAGCTTCTCCTATATACATTTTTCACCATGGGATGCGATATATGTTTTCGTGAGCTTGTTTGGTATGCTATGGTTAGTTTGCCTTAGCTCTTGATGATCTTGATGAATGATCCATGGTTGATGGCTATATTTTTGAAAAATGTCACATATATGCTCTCTCATGTGTAAACGCCTGTATATGATCTTGACATGTTTTAGTGGCTTTGCTATGCTTAATTTGTGGTTGGATAGCTAGTTTATTGATCATATTGGGCCAAAGGCTCATTTGCCATCATGAATATTTAGCCCTCTTGCTTTATCTTATGGAGGGGCATAAGTTCCTTTTTGTCGCAAAGACATTTCATGTACCAAGTTTGAATCTGAAAATGAAATGTAAAATGCTTGGAAAATGGTCTCCCATGTCATATGTGCTAAATTTAATTTGCTTTGGGTGCTAAACCGTTGCATGATGTCTACCAATGAGAAGTCTCATATATAGAAGTAGACACATGGCTCGGTGGCTTTGACATGACATGAGGTGCTTGTGGGTGTTTGTGATGGTCCTATGATTAGAATGGCTGTCCTAGCATGAAGTTTGTGTGGCTTTGCCATTTTGACATGTTTTGCTCATGTTTAGGTTTTTGCTTGTGAGAGAGTAACTTTTCGCAAAATTACTCAAATCCTTTTTAGCCTTGTCCAATGGTTGTGAAACTTGGTGATCATGTAGTTAAGGTCATTACGAACCCCGTAGAGTATCTAACTTGCTCATTTGGACTTGTGTAGCTCCTTGTGATGAATTTTGTATATTTGAGAAGCTATATGTTGAAAGTTTTCGCATTTTGCCTTGATTCATGCATTGTCAACAAGGGGGAGAAGTTTGTGCATGATTTGGGCACCTGGGAGTGTTTGGAAGGTGTTCCAATTGGTTCGGGCAATTTTTTGAGCAGTTTGGTGTAGGGCCGGTCACATGGGGCGGTCTAACCGCCCCCAGGCGGTCAGATGAGTGGTAGGCGGTCTAACCGCCTGGGGTAGCCGGTCTAACCGCCCTGGGCAGAGTGAGCAGGTTTTTGCTCTTTGTTGCAGTCCT
Organism: Cenchrus americanus; assembly: GCA_947561735.1. Classification (NCBI taxonomy): domain Eukaryota; kingdom Viridiplantae; phylum Streptophyta; class Magnoliopsida; order Poales; family Poaceae; genus Cenchrus; species Cenchrus americanus. Next base: position 205,547,199 of record OX387240.1, read on the forward strand.
GTGTTGCATTGTTGCATATTTGCAGGGGGAGCACTTTGTGGTGTTCGATCTTTGGTTCGGTGTTTGCGTTTTTTGTTTGAGCATGATTTTGTCTCGGATGTGTCGAGCCGTTGCCCTTGCCTAAGGGGTCCGAGACTTGTTTTTTTCAAGTGATCTTGCTCTTCGCCCTTCTTTGGCTTTCAATCTCTTATTGAGGTTTCTTTTTATTTGTTTCTTTTCTTTTTCCTTTTCTCTTGTGTTACTTCATGTGGGTGTTGTCAATGCACTCATCAAGGGGGAGATTGAGGACCATGTGTGGTTCTAGGACCGGTGGATGGTCGCTTCCTTGTGTGATGAGTGATTGACAACGTTGTGTGGACTGATTCTTTGCTAAGTATTGCAGGTGCAGGTTGCGGCTTGACTCGTGTTGGTGCAGGTGAAGAACAAGCACGAAATGTCGTTGCCTGTGAGGCCTCCAGGTGTGGTGAAGACAAGTAGGCTTTGTTCGAGGGACCCGGTGGCCAGTGGGGTCAAGTACGGGCCGCACGGTGGCATGAACAGCAAGATGAAGTCGTGGACGGTTTCTTGGTAGAGCCTCAAAACCAAGGGCGAGCCGGGACTACGTGGGAGCCGAGTCATGAGTGGAGATTGGCGGAGGCTACACCGAGTTCGCGAGGTTTGAAGTGGTTCACCAGAAAACCACTGGTTACTCGGTTGAGCCACAAAACCGAGGCCGAAGACTCGACGAGGAGGTGCGGCCACCCAGGCCGGTTCAACCACCCAGGAGGGGCGGTCAGACCGCCTGGGGCCGGTCAAATTGCCCGGGCCGGTCTAACCGCCCAGGGGGGCGGTCTGACCGCCCTGGCCATCGGCGCTGAGATGCTTCGAAGCGGAGGACGCGCGTCGGGATCGCAAGGTTTGCGTCGAGGCTAAGCAGGTTGCGGTCGCCGGGCATCCGTCCGATGAACAAAATCTGAAGACTTCCAAATCCACCCTCGAGGGGCTTGTATCCCTAGTTATTAGGTGAGGGTAGTTTAGTCTTTTGGGTGCCTCCATATATACTCATTGAGTGGGTGGATGGCAGCCAACTCTTGGAACCCTAGCTCATTTGTTTTTCCATTTTGGTTCTCCATTTTCCCTAGTTTTTCCTGGGACTAGCTCGAGAGCTTCATGTGAGATCTAGAGAGAGGGATGGATGTTTGGGTGGCAAGCTCGACCTTGTACGAACCTTCTCAAGGTGGTTTTCCCGTCCTTCTTTGTGTTGATTTTCGGAGCTCTTTGTTGGCGGTGTTTTGAGGACGATTTCTTGGGGTCTTTGGTGGGTGTCACGTATGAGGATCTTGTGCCTCTTTGGCTGGTGACTTGGCCCCCAAATCTCTCTTGAATCGGACTCGATTTGGTGGTTTTTCGAGTTGGGTGAGTTCTTGACCTAGAGAAGCGATTTCCTCGATTCCTCTTGATTGTGAGCGTCTCGGGTCGATTCCTTTGAGGTAGAGGTTGCCCAGAAGGTAACCCAGCTAATCCCGAAGTTTCGCTGCAATTCATGGAGTGATTCGGGAGATCGGGCGCGAGGAAGTTAGGGTTTGACCCGCGGGCTGTTTTTTCTGGGAGAGGCGATCTAACCGCCTGGAGGGGCGGTTTAACCGCCCTGGGCTTTTCCAGGTCAAAGTTTTGTTTCGCCGGATTTTCCTCTATGAGTTTGTCCGCCTTGGTCAGAGGAGCGTCTGGGTGAAATTTCGGGTCGTTCTCGTGTCGTTTGCTAGGAGCTCTTGTTTGGAGTTCGTTGCTAGGTACAGGAGGTTAGACCTCCCCTGGTAGCCGTTCTAACCGCCCCTAGGCCCCTCGGTGGTGTTTTCGTTTTCGCCAAGATTTTCTAGTAGCTAGCATGGCCTTGACCAGAGATCTTTGTTGGTGAAACCGTGGTGCGTTTTGGTGGTCGGAAGAGGTGTTTCGGAGGGTTTCTTTGTTGCCTGGTGGAGGCGGTCTAACCGCCCCCCCATACCCGGTCTAACCGCCCCCCTCTGGATAGTTGGCTTTCGAGTTGTTTCCACTGTCGTGGGTGCGTGTTTGTTGAGGTTGCTACTAGTGTTTGTTCCTAGGACCAGTAGCACTCCAGTGGCTACGTGGTTTTGGCAAACGGAAGGTAGAAGTGCGGAGAGTGTGATTTTGGGGGTTCGACCGAGCGGGTTCATCTTGTCGGAGTTTCAATCTCTTTCGAGAAGAATTTTTATCGGCTCCCATTCACTCGCCCCCCCTCTCTGGACGCCTAATCGGTCCTTCACATAGTTTGGTTGTGCACCACCCGCTTGCGCGGAGGAAGATCCCTCCTCTACAATTCTTCCTCTTTTATTTTTCCTTGTCGGGACAAGGAGTCCCTCCTCCAACCAATCTTCCTTCCCTTGAATGAAAAGCCTAAGTCTTGGGTCTGGAAGGGGTAAGTTCACCTTGGCCACATGAAAGCCTCCTCTCTCATCTCCACTAATATATTTTCCTTTCTTCGAATACTCAAATCCGAGAGGGGTCCCACGTAAAAGATGTTCGGGATTCCTTGTAATCCCCGGCCTTAAGGAGATGGCCAACATAGAGAGGTAGCACCCCGAACCAATATCTCCTGATCCTGATGTTGCCTCGCAACACCATCGGTTGATCATAAGGTATGAGGGTTCTATTGGCTGCCTGGCAATTAAAGCCGAGTAGAGCCAATTCAACTCCATGTCGGTCACCTTCGTCTCCCTCATCCTCCCCATAATCCTCTTGCACATCCAAGAGTGGAATACTTGGACAATGGGGTTGTGGATGGAATTGCGTTGTTGGTGGGCTTCTCCGGAGATTAAATTCCAAAATCCATCCAACATGCCATCCGGCACGTCAACTTTCTCTGGAGCTCCCTTTTGGAACCCAAGTAGCTCCCTAATATACTCGTAGGAAACCACTTGTTGGATTCCCTCCAAACGGAATGATAAACTTTGCACCCCCTCATCAAGCATATGCGCCATAGTCATCAAGATTTCCAAGGCAAACTCCTTGTGGGTGTTTCCCGACATCCCGTTGCAGAATTGCACCCATCCAAGGTGCCCCAACATATAATATATATCCATGCTGAACCCCAATGCGTTGAGAGCTTGATCGTCGAAATCGACGTTTGCCACAAGCCTCTTCTCAAGGCGAGAGAGTTTATTCTCCTCCTCCTCTGACAATATGATGAAGCCATATGTGGAGTACTGCGGAGTGTATGGAGGTGGCGCGGATGAACGGGTCGATCGTCGAGGTGGAACGGACGGCTCCTACGTACGCCCTTGAGGTTCGGTAAACCTCATGGACGTGCTCCTTGTTGCCCTCATGCCACCAGGAGAAGAGTGTCGTTTCTCCTTGGAGGTGTCGTGTCCTCCTCCATGCTCCGAGGAGACTCGGAAACCGAGTGCCTCCTCGAAGATGTCATCGAAGATGGCTTGGACGACGATGACCCCTTCTTCTTGGTGAAGAGACTTGTGGTTTTCTTCCACATGATTGCAGCACTCTTCTCTCCACTAAAATTCCGAGTTGCAACCAGTAACTAGGCACTTAAAAACATATTTCGGAATGTGGACTTTGAGTGGATTAATGGTGTGAATTGTTTGAGCTATCAAGCTTGGTAAGGTTGGCTATGTCTACGGTGGTTCTGGGCATGAAAACTTGAGCACACAAACAGGGGGATGAGAGGGATGCTTGCCTGCAGAAAACGGGAGCCGGGTGGCTCCTTTTATAGGGGAGGCCGGCAGGCCTGGGCCGACCGGCCTGGGTGGCCGCGTGCTCCTCCCTGGCTCGGTTTTCTTCCAGTACGATCATTTCTCCTCGATGACTTCCTTGCCCGCGTGCTCCACGAGTTGTGTTAACACCAAAATTTGGTAAGGAGTCTGACTTGTGGGTCCGGTTCGATGAAGAGTCCGTCTGGTGGGAGGAAAGATCTTTTCAGAGATATTCGGCAAAGAGATCTGCGGTCGGCTATCTCCTCCAGTTCGGTAAAGGAACAGTAGAGCTGATTTTGCGGGATTGGACAGTGACGTGGCTTAATTAGGGAGAACGAATGGATGGATAGGCGATCAAGCTTAGAGATAAGTTAGGCAACGAATCCATTCGAAGTTGTACTTGACAGGGTATAAATATGACCCCTGAATGTATGTAAAGAACAGAATCATTCTTCAATACACACCGGCCTTACGCCAAACCCTAGAGTCCTTTTGTCGTGTCGTCGAGTTCTTCGAGAGGGTTCATCGATCCGTCGACCTCCATGAGTACCGGCAACCTTGTATCATGTCTAGTATCATGCGGTGGATTTAGATCTGATGCAAGTAGTCTTGTTACCATGCTTCGTGTCATGCGGTAGATTCAAGCTTGGTTCAAGAAGATTTCTTGTTAGGTCATGAGCCATGCGGTAGGCTAAGATCTAGCTTGAAGCTAGTTATCGGCTCTATTGGATTTTGGCAAGATCTAATAGATTCATTAAGTTACCCCGTGTTGCTTTGAGTTTTTACTTTATGTTTAAATTCATGTAACACACTTTTGCCCAATCTAGATAGATTTGGATCGGCTTTATCCTTTTGTGATCCGTGTACGGGTCGAGTTCGTATTTTAACACGTGGGTCTTGTGCTTTCCGATAGCCGAAACCGAATCGATCTAGGTTGTTACGTGTTGCGGGTTCAAGCTTGCCAATGTTGGTATAAATCTTGAAAGAGCCGGGTATCATGCGGTAGATGCAGGTTTTTGGGTTGCTTTGGAGCTAGTCATCCGGTGGATTAGATCTCAAATCAATCGATAGATTTATTCGCTTGGTAATGTTTGTTCCTTCTTCATGGACCCCGAATCGGTGCTTCGGCCGTATTCGGTTATGTTTCTTCACGAGTAGAACACGTGCGTTATTTATGCTTTAAATGATGTATGCTTTTAGCTTTCCATATTTAGATTGTATCATGCGGTGGATAGATCTATTTGTGGAAAGTGGTACGGTCTTCATGCAAGTTGTATCATGCGGTGGATAGATTTGTTTGATATCGTACCCGACGGGTTTTAAAGTACCTAGACATGCGGTAGACTAGTGCTTTGGATCTATGCATGCTTGTTTATTACATGATTATGTTTGTGCTCTACTTTTTTCATTTATTTAATGCTAATCTTCATGGGGATCGGTCATGGCCTCGTGCATGTGCATCTTTGTTCAAACAAAGACCGATCGCTGTCATGCTTACGTCATCCATTCGGCAATGTTACTTTTTCCCTTTTACAAGTCCCCGAATGGTTTCAGTTTATTGGCAGATAGCTCTTCATAGCTATGTGTCATTCCATCTGGCTTCTTAGCCGTAAATATGGAACGTACGGGTACCACCGGCAAGTTCCAAGCTTTGGTATTTAACTCTTTTATCTTTTGTTAATTTTCAGGAAAAATTGACTGGCACGTCTCGTGACTCTTTGCGCGTGTGAAGCCAGCTTGTTCGGCTTGCTGTGTGTTTGGCGCTAGGTGCACTTTTTGCGTCAACACACTTTTTGGCACGCTCGGTGGGACAACAGCCGAATAGATCAAGATGCCCGAAATCGGGGACATCATGGACGTCAACCTTGAAGATCTCTCTCCCGAGCAGCGGCAGCAACTCCAGGATGCCATAGACTAGTTCCAGCAGAAATGTCTGCTGTCATTCAAGAAAAATAGAAGCGGCGTCCCATACTTGAAGAACGAGATGCCCAGGGTGTTGCTGCCAGGGGAGAGCGATACCACGGCTCAGCAGGAGAAAGAGGAGTGCATGCGAGTATTCCAGGAATCTGCAGACTACATGCTGAGCAAGCACAACAAAGCGTTCCTCGGTGCGCTCCAGCAGATGATGGTGGCCGTCTTTGGCCCAGGCATGGAACAAGCGTTTAGCAAGGCACCCATCCAAGGGGGCACCGTGGAGCTGGGCGAGTCAAGCTCTCAGGCACCGTTACGGAGCCAGCCACATCAGCCTCCTCCTCAGAGCTCTGGAAGTCAAGCGTTCCAGCCTCCTCCGCCGAGGTCCGGGGGTCGGCCAGTTCAGCCCCCACTACAAGCTTCAAGAGGGCAGCCAATCCAGCCACTACCGCAGAGCAGCACGAGTCAACCTGTGCAACAGCCGAATCCGTACCAGCCTACGTACGGAGAACTAGCGTTCGGCTCGCCTGGAGCCCCACTTGCCTCTGGCCACAGGATTGCTCCGGCGAACAACTGGCTGCAGAGGAACTTGTACGGTGGAGGCTACCATGAGGTGGGAAACTATGGAGCATTTGACGTCTTCCCGCATCCAGGATACGCGCCAGCTGCAGGCGCGCAAGAGGACGACGCCCTGGCACGGAAGATGGCCGAGTTGATGCAAAATCAGTTCGGCCTCAAGCCAAAAATGCAGGGACCCGCCTATAAGCCGCCGTTCCCATAATGGTACTACAACGTGCTCCTGCCGCCAAGGGTGAAGCCGCCGACGGAGTTCACGAAATTTTCGGGGCAAGACGACACGAGCACGGTGGAGCACATCGCTCATTACCTCATGCAGCTCGGGGAATGCTCAGCTGAGGAAACATTCAGGGTCCGCTACTTCCCCGCGTCGCTGACAGGTCCAGCATTCCAGTGGTTCTCGTCCCTACCCCCTGAGTCAGTTTGCAGATGGAAGGACCTAGAGCGGAAATTCCACGCTCATTATTTCAGTGGCAGCTCGGAGAAGAAGTTGATCGACCTTGCTACCCTGAAGCAGAGGCACAGCGAGACGCCGTTAGAGTTTCTCAGAAGATTCAGGGAGGTTAAAGGCATGTGCTTCTTGCTTAACTTGCCAGATGACCAGTTGGCTGATATGGCCGTTGCCGGGATGCTGCCGGCCGTACACAAGAAACTGTTCGGGATGGAGTTTGAGAACCTGGGCCAGCTATCGCAGAAGCTATCACTGATGAGCAACCAAGCATATGGCTTCAAGAAGGATGCTAAGTTTGGCAAGCAGCATGATGTAGCTGTCGTCTACAACCAGTTCTTAGACAAGGCTGATCTGTTCGAGGATTCTGATGATGAATTGGATGTGGCCGCAGCAGAGATCATGTGGGGGAAGGAGCCTTTAACGATGAATCGGCCGGGTCAAACGGACCAAGGGCACTTACGATTTTGATATCACGAAGGTCGACAAACTTGTTTGAGCTCTTAGTGAAGGAAGGCCGAATCAAAGCGCCCGAGGGGCATTCCATGCTTCGGCCCGATGGAGTTAAAGGAAAACGTTACCGTGGCTTCCACGACGAGGGATTCGCACTCCATCAATGATTGCGGGGTCTTCGGGATGAGGATCCGAAGGCCATCCGGGAGGGACACCTTAAGTTCGACAACAAGATGAAGCCGGATGGCCACCCCTTCCCTCGAACATGGTGGGCTTTTCGTTAACATGATAACGGCCGAGGAGAAGGGAAAGGTCAAGGTCTTGACCTCGGCCCGGGGCTAGACAAGATGGAGCGGTGGACCCAGAGCGCCAAGTAACTCTGGAACAGGTGCATGGTGAAGCCCCCCGCATTCTTAGGAGTCACATCGAAATTGAGGAGTCATCCAGAGCCAAGCCCAGGGTGACCTCGCGCATCCTCCTCAACAAGTGGCAGCGCCAGATGGAGAAAGAGCGCTACCAGAAGCGACACTACGAGGAGGAGAAGCGCAGAACCGAAGAAGAAGCACATAGAAGGGACCAGGAGCAATACACGCGCGAGCAGGAGCGCGCGCACTGGGGATGTGCCTTCTTCAGGCATTGCTGGAATGAGGGTTTGAAGCTGCCCACGTTGAAGAACTGTCCTGAATGCAGTGACGGGTATTTTGAGTACGGGCGGGGAGAGCGCCAATCGCCGATCCGTCCACGAGAGAATTGGAAGGATCCACCCTAATGGGGATCGGCGCCAAAAAATTGAAGTCATCGATCATCCTAGGAAGCGGCAAGCTGACCTCAGGTGGGCTGATCAGGAGGAGGATGAAGATGACTACATCTGGCAAAAGGGGCAATGGTGCCCGCCCGGCCTGAGGAGAAGCCAGAAGAGACGGGTCCAGCGCTTGAGGAACCGCGAGCTGAGGCAGGCTGGGATCCAGACAAGGCAGGTGTGGCGCCCCAAGGATCAACCTGAAGGGTCAAAGCGTTCGGCTCCAACATGCATGGTATACTTTCTGTCGAACGAGTTCATGGCTCCTCGCTAACCGGGTTGTGCGGGGAGGAAGCTTCCTTGGATGACGAGCAGACCGAGGGGATGATGGCACAACTGGTGTTAGCCAAGCAGGCAATCTTCGACAAACCGGCCAAGAATCGACACATGAGGCCGCTGTACTTGAGAGCATACGTCAATGGCAAGCCATTGACCAAGATGTTTGTCGACGGTGGAGCGGCAGTCAACGTAATGCCGTACACCACCTTCAGGAAACTTGGCATGGGCCCGAGCGATCTGACGCCTACCAGCATAATACTGAATGATTTCGCTGGGAATCCTTCAGATACCAAGGGATGCGCTCACGTGGATTTGATGATTGGATCCAAGACGCTGCTCACTACCTTCTTTGTCATCGAAGGTAAAGGAGCCTACGGCCCTCGCTTGGGCGGGGCCCCGGATTCATGCCAAGCTGTTGCGTCCCATCCACCATGCATCAACAGCTTATCCAGTGGGTGGATGATGAGATTGAGGTCGTCCAAGTAGATGACTCTGTGAGCGTGGTGAACATGGAACCAGCCTTCTGGGAATACCAAGGTATTGATTGTTTCTCGGGGAAAGAGCGGGGAGAAGGTCTCGTTGAACCCGTCGGCGGTGATCAACAGCCGATTCAAGCAGTCGCCTCTTATAGCAATTTTTAATGGAGAACCCCGTAGATGGCACTGATGGCAAGTTAGGGCGAGGATTCATGTCGGCTGATAAATTAGAAGAGGTTGACATTGGAAGTGGTGATAATCCAAGGCCGACGTTCATCAGTGCAAACTTGCAGCCAGACTTCAGGGGGGAATTAATTAAGCTTCTCAAAGAATACAAGGATTGCTTCGCCTGGGATTATTCGGAGATGCCTGGATTGGATCGTTCCATCGTCGAGCATCGGTTGCCAATCAAATCTGGTTTCAAACCATATAAGCAACCACCCCGGAAAATCTACAAGGATGAAGTATTGGCCGATGTGAAGAAGGAAGTTGAAAGATTACTTGATGCAAACTTCGGTCGGACATGCAGATATGCGGAGTGGATTTCTAACATTGTCCCTGTGTACAAGAAGAATGGAAAGATGAGGGTCTGCATAGATTTCAGGGACCTGAATAGAGCTACTCCGATGGATGGTTACCCAATGCCTATTGCTGATTTGTTGATTGACGCCGCAGCTGGACACAAAGTCATCAGTTTCATGGATGATAATGCGGGTTACAACCAAATCTTCATGGCAATAGAGGACATATCAAAGACGGCCTTTAGATGTCCTGGTCATATAGGCCTGTTTGAATGGATAGTCATGACATTTGGGTTGAAGAATGCCGATGCAACTTATTAGCGGGCCATAAATTACATTTTTCATGAGTTGATCGGCAAAATTGTGGAAATCTACATCGATGACGTGGTAATCAAGTCCCTAAGTCATGACACACACTTGGAAGATGTGAAAAGGACCTTAGAGTGCACTCGGAAACATGGTTTAAAGATGAACCCGAACAAGTGCGCTATTGGGGTATCAGCTGGAGAATTCTTGGGGTTTTTAGTCCACGAAGGAGGAATTGAAGTTGGCAAGAAGAGCATGAAGGCCATTGATGAAGTTGTTCCTCCAACTAATCTCAAGGAGTTGCAATCACTGCTCGGCAAAATCAATTTCGTAAGAAGATTCATTTCAAATTTGTCACAGAAGGTTTTGCTATTCTCTCCATTACTGGAGCTAAAGAAAGATCAGAAGTTCACATGGGGTGACGAACAACAAAGGGCTTTCGATGAGATCAAGCAGTACATGAAGGAGCCACCGGTGTTGGTTCCTCCTCAACTGGATAAGCCTTTCAAGTTGTACGTGGCGGCCGATACCCAAACCATTGGATCGGCCCTTATTCAAGAATTTGAAGGGAAGGAGCGGGTAGTAGCATATCTTAGCCGAAAATTACTTGATCCTGAAACCAGGTATTCGGCTGTAGAGAAGCTGTGTCTTTGCGTGTACTACTCGTGTACAAAGTTTCGGCACTACCTGTTGAATGCCGAATGCACCGTGTATTCCAAGTTTGATGTGATAAAACATATGTTATCTATGCCAATTTTGAACGGCAGGATTGGCAAGTGGATTTTAGCTTTATCAGAGTTCGAGTTGAAGTTCGAATCGGCAAAGGCCATCAAAGGACAGATCATTGCCGATTTTATAACTGAACATCGCGATCCGTCAATTGATTTGCTTGAGATTACCCCTTGGGCTTTGTTTTTTGATGGATCATCATGTGGTAAAGGTGGGGGAGTAGGGATCCTACGATTTCGCCTAGAGGTGAGATGTTTGAATTTGCCATCCCTATACACCTTTGTCACAAATAACCGGAGCCGAATACGAGGCATTACTTCGAGGGCTTCAATACTTGAGAGAAGCGAGGGGTCGTTTCGGTTGAAGTTTATGGAGATTCGAGCTAGTGATCAAGCAATTGAACGGCCAATACGACTGCAAAAGTGAAGCGGCGAGGAGTTACTATGAAGAATGCGGGGAAATCTTGAAGAGCTTCCCGTTGGTAACTCTCTGACATATTCCTAGGGAACATAACGAAGAAGCAAACGAAGTGGCTCAAAGCACCTCTCGGTTACAAAGAGAGTCAAGAAGCATTTGCTTTGCGGAAGTGTGTGCACTTTGGGGGCGGATCTTGCGAGAAGATGATTGGAGGAAAGAGATCGTTGATTACTTGAAGGATCCATCCCGAAAAGTCTCTAGGAAGCTCGGTACAAGGCCATAAAGTTCGTTCTTCCGGATGATAATTTATTCTATAAATCATTAGATGGGGTATTATTACGATGCACTGGGTCCCGAGAAGAAGCCAAGAACATGATGAGCGAAGTGCACGATGGGATATGTGGAGCACACCAATCGGCCTACCGTATGAAGTGGGTTATTAGACAAGCCTGGATGCTTTTGGCCGACGATATTAGAGGAGCGCTTTGAGTATTACAAGGGATGTCAGGATTGCCAAAGGTTTGGGAATATTCAAAGGGTCCCCGCATCAGCATTGAATCCCATCATCAAGCCATGACCATTCAGGGGTTGGGGTATAGACTTGATTGGCCAGATTAATCCACCATCTAGCAAGGGGCATAAGTTGTGCTTTTGGCTACGGATTATTTTACCAAATGGGTCGAGGCGATCCCGCTGAAGAAGGTGACATCAGAAAACATGGTTGACTTTGTCAAGGAGCACATCATCTATCGCTTTGGGATCCCTCAGACGATCACCACTGATCAAGGGGCACAATTCGTGTCACTAGAGTTCAGAGAATTTGCCGAAAGCATGGGGATCAAATTGTTTAACTCTTCTCCCTATTATGCCCAAGCTAATGGTCAGGCGGAGGCTTCTAATAAGATCATGATCAAGCTAATACAAAAGAAGATCGACCAGAAGCCAAGGAGGTGGCATTCGGTACTCAGTGAGGCACTGTGGGAGACTTCTCCTTATGAATTAGTTTATGGAAACCACGCGGTTCTACCTTGGGAAGTGCAATCAGATTCAAGGAGGGTTGTGTTACAGAAGGATTTGAGCTCCAAGGATTACAGTGGCCTAATGATGGACGAGCTGGAGGATTTACATATGATCTGTCTTAGAGCCTTGGAAAACATCGAGAAGAACAAACTACGGGTTGCCAAGTACTACAACAAGAAGGTAAAAGTAAGGCAATTTGCAGAAGGCGATTTGGTTTGGAAAGCGCTATTGCCGATTGGAACTAAATACAGTGAATTCGGCAAATGGTCTCCTAATTGGGAAGGACCTTTCTGTGTGGTCAGATGTGTCCCTGGTAATGCATACATATTAAAAACTTTGCTAGGAGAAGAATTTTCCGCTGCAAGAAATGGAAGATATCTGAAGAAATATTATCCTAGCATTGAGATCGATCGATGATTACACACATCTGACACAGAGATAGCCGGTGCTCAAGAACGAGGCCGCCTTCAGAACAAAAAATCCATAAACAGAAGAAATGGCCAGTGCCTAGATGCATTTCCCTTAGCACAAAAACTACATTACAACTGCTTCTTGCAGGTTTACATCTAACAACCCTGGTGGTCAGATCTTCAAGGAGGTGGGAAGCAGAAGGCATGGAGAAAGAAGCGAAATGATTCAATCTTTTCTTTGCTTCTTCTGCTGCTCCCTCTTCAGCTGTTCCAGGACCACCGTGACGGCAACTTGGAACGCATGGGGGTGACCATGGTTTGCGGCCTCCACCAAGCTGTCCCAGGCCGTCTTCAGGTTGTTGTACCTGTCAGAGACATCTAAAACGGAGGAATCGGTGTTAGGGGCAAGAAATCCAAATGCAGGCATAAGGTCAAGAAGAGGTCAGAAGCATTTACCCCCTACTAGTGCCTCCAGAGCCATGCGACGCTCGCGCTCGGCTTGGCAACGGGCGGTGATGTCCCTGAGGCCGTGCTCCAGGTGCCGAACGCGGCGGCGCAGTTGATGGCTGGTCCTCTGTTCAGGCGCGGCATCCTCTGCTTCGAGGGAGGAATCGGAGGAGATGTACTCAGGCACATCTTCGATCCCGATGATTTCTTCAGGGAGCAAATCAAGGCTGAAAGAGGAAAAGAAGAAAACATGAAGCACGAGATCATATGGAGAACGAGGAATAGATCAAGGAAGAACTCACCTTCGAATCGTGCGCTTCTTTGGTGAGCTGCTCTCCTGGGGTTGCTTGCCCTTGTCCATGGCCTTGGGGTTTTCTCCTCTAGAGACAGGGTAAGAGATGAGAAATGATGGATGAGTGTGCGAGTGGATTTGCAGGGCATCCCCGGCGAGGCTATTTTATTGACCGAAGGGGTGCATTGGGAGTGATGAGCGCGGTACACCTTTGTTGGAATACCAAACGGCGGGGGTTTTCTCCCCGGATGCGAAAGGGTTTTGCTTGAACAGTGCTTATGGATTGCCGAACCGGGGATCTTCTGTGGATTTTGCGCCAAGGGGTATCTGTTCTCACGTGTTCGGCTCAAGATAGTTCCCGAATACGTTTAAGGAAAAACTAGATTCACGGATGCAAATGTAAAGAAATCATCGTAGTGCAAGCACAGAATTCAAAAGTTCTTTATTGCCGATATTCAAACATCCCTAGTACAATCTAGTCGAAAAGCCTGTTCAGCACAGATTGGGGATGAGTGATTTCGGCAATGGCGTCGCCGTGGCCATCGAAGCGCTCCAGGATGAGCTCGATCTCCTCAATGTCCTCTAGCGCGCCGCCTCGGAAGCCGCGCGGCCTGGTGGAGTAGTCGACATCCGTGTGCGTCGCCATGGCAGCCAGGACCAAGGTGGTGCCCAAACGAACGCCATGGGTAGCCACCTCGTCGAAGCGGTGCTCCACCGCGGCAAGGCGCTCCGCCGGCGTGTCGCCGCGGGCGTTCACCTTGTCGGCCAGCTGCTCCACCAGCGCCTTCAGCTGGTTGAGCTCAGCATCGCGGGCTGCAAGAAGCAAGAAGAAAGGATATTAGTATCAAAAAGCCGGGTCGGATCAAGAATTGATTTCAGAGCCGTACCATCGATGGCTTCCAGCAGCTGTTTGCGCTGGTCCTCCCATTCCAGCTCGGCTATGCCCGCCTTCTTGGAAACGTCCTCCAGCTCGTGCCGGGCCATTTCCAGCTCCTTCTTGAAGCGGAGGGCGTCGAGCTCCCCGTATGGCACGGGGGAGTGGCCGTCGGACTCGGAGGAGTTGTCTGGAAGGGGCTGATTGGCCGGCGCGGGAGACGGATTCCACTGAATCAACCTGAAAGGGGGATGATCGTCAAAACAAGAAAAGATCAAAGTTGAAGCAAAGAGGAGGAATCGACGATCATTGCCTCCGGCGCGCATTGGCGCTGCTCCCCTCTGCCTCGTCGGAGGCGCGGCGGCGGTTGAGGCGGCGCACCATGTTGGTTTGGGATGTGCACTGTTTGGAAAGAGAAAGAACTGAGATTGGCAAAGATTCGAGAGCTAAAAGGCTTGGTGGAGAGCTAGGGGCACCTACGGTTGCATTTATAGGCCTGGCAAGGTGGATCGTGGCTTCGAGTCGTGGCTTTGGATCGTGGCGTATATCCTAAGAAAATCGGAAGGTGGAAAGGTTTCCTTGGCCAGCCCGCCGGCGGGTCGCTTGGAGTTCTAGGCTGAGTCACATTCAGTTGACTGGCTCGGCTAAGGAGAGTCAAAGTGCCATTCGGGAGTTGGCGTTTCTTTGCCGAATGGGTCGTTCAGCATTATGTTTGAAGGTGCGCAGAAGAAAAAGAAATAAATTGCAGGAGAAATATCACAAGAGCGACCAATTCGGTTATACATCAATTAGAGCATTCAAATGTTCAAATGTTTCTCAATCACATCACGGGCATTGGATGTTGCTTGGCGGAAGTTGCCCAGTAGCTCCTGGCAATCTTTTTGGGCGCTAGACAAGGTAATAGGATCTCGAATTGGCCCCGGTGCGAATCAGAAGCTCAGTGGAAGGCTTCTGAAGAAAAAGCGAAAGAAGAAATCTCAGGTAAAATTGAAAACCTAAATGCCGAACGAAGCTTACGGGAGAGGAATTTACCTGAGCATCTTGGTTTTGAGCTGCCATTGGGGATTTGAGCTCGGAACGAGGGGATCTAGGGTTTGGATCTAGATGAAGATTCCGGCAGATTGCGAAGAACAGGTGTTGACAGATTTGATTTGAAAGTATTCGTAGCTGGAGTCAATTGCGGAACAAAATTACTTTTATCCCGCAATTGAAGGGGCATGTGTTAACACCAAAATTTGGTAAGGAGTCTGACTTGTGGGTCCGGTTTGATGAAGAGTCCGTCTGGTGGGAGAAAAGATCTTTTCAGAGATATTCGGCAAAGAGATCTGCGGTCGGCTATCTGCTCCAGTTCGGCAAAGGAACAGTAGAGCTGATTTTGCGGGATTGGACAGTGACGTGGCTTAATCAGGGACAACGAATGGATGGATAGGCGATCAAGCTTAGAGATAAGTTAGGCAACGAATCCATTCGAAGTTGTACTTGACAGGGTATAAATATGAGCCCTGAATGTATGTAAAGAACAGAATCATTCTTCAATACACACCGGCCTTACGCCAAACCCTAGAGTCCTTTTGTCGTGTCGTCGAGTTCTTCGAGAGGGTTCATCGATCCGTCGACCTCCGTGAGTACCGGCAACCTTGTATCATGTCTAGTATCATGCGGTGGATTTAGATGCGATGCAAGTAGTCTTGTTACCATGCTTCGTGTCATGCGGTAGATTCAAGCTTGGTTCAAGAAGGTTTCTTGTTAGGTCATGAGCCATGCGGTAGGCTAAGATCTAGCTTGAAGCTAGTTATCGGCTCTATTGGATTTTGGCAAGATCTAATAGATTCATTAAGTTACCCCGTGTTGCTTTGAGTTTTTACTTTATGTTTAAATTCATGTAACACACTTTTGCCCAATCTAGATAGATTTGGATCGGCTTTATCCTTTTGTGATCCTTGTACGGGTCGAGTTCGTCTTTTAACACGTGGGTCTTGTGCTTTCCGATAGCCGAAACCGAATCGATCTAGGTTGTTACGTGTTGCGGGTTCAAGCTTGCCAATGTTGGTATAAATCTTGAAAGAGCCGGGTATCATGCGGTAGATGCAGGTTTTTGGGTTGCTTTAGAGCTAGTCATCCGGTGGATTAGATCTCAAATCAATCTGATAGATTTATTCGCTTGGTAATGTTTGTTCCTTCTTCATGGACCCCGAATCGGTACATTCGGCCGTATTCGGTTATGTTTCTTCACGAGTAGAACACGTGCGTTATTTATGCTTTAAATGATGTATGCTTTTAGCTTTCCATATTTAGATTGTATCATGCGGTGGATAGATCTATTTGTGGAAAGTGGTACGGTCTTCATGCAAGTTGTATCATGCGGTGGATAGATTTGTTTGATATCGTACCCGACGGGTTTTAAAGTACCTAGACATGCGGTAGACTAGTTCTTTGGATCTATGCATGCTTGTTTATTACATGATTATGTCCGTGCTTTACTTTTTCATTTATTTAATGCTAATCTTCATGGGGATCGGTCATGGCCTCGTGCATGTGCATCTTTGTTCAAACAAAGACCGATCGTTGTCATGCTTACGTCATCCATTCGGCAATGTTACTTTTTCCCTTTTACAAGTCCCTGAATGGTTTCAGTTTATTGGCAGATAGCTCTTCATAGCTATGTGTCATTCCATCTGGCTTCTTAGCCGTAAATATGGAACTGTCTGGTACCACCCGGCAAGTTCCAAGCTTTGGTATTTAACTCTTTTATCTTTTGTTAATTTTCAGGAAAAATTGACTAGCACGTCTCGTGACTCCTTGCGTGTGTGAAGCCAGCTTGTTCGGCTTGCTGTGTGTTTGGCGCGAGGTGCACTTTTTGCGTCAACAAGTTGCACCGCCCAAACGCTCTCGTCCACTCCTTTTCTTGCATTATTGGTCCTTCCACTTGATGCTTCATGCTTTGAGTCATGTCCATGCTCCCTTGCTCTACTTGCTTCACATGTCACCATGAATTTCCTGCAAAGATATGCTTGCTGCCCACCCATGCTTGTCCTTTGCATGTGGTCTTGATGGAAGTTGTTGAAAGGGCATCCAATGGTGCATGCATGATTAACTTTAACTAGATTGCCACCCTTTAAGTATGTTTAAAGCTAAGCACTCCTCTAATTTCAGAAATTAAAAATATTTCCAGAGCTATGGAAAAGCTCAAGCATAAATTTAGAGAAGTTTTTAAACCATTAAAAACAAATGTAAGTCGAAAATATTTTCCGACTACATTGATATCGGTCTCACCGGTATAGTTTGTCTTCATTGGTTGAGAGCAAACTTTTCCCGACTTGATCATAGGGGCATAGGTTTAGGTTCTAATTTTGGCTAAATGAGAGAGATTTTGAATGAAACAAAATTGAATGAGGCTTAGAAAAATTCTAATCTTTGAGAAACCAAGGATATAAATTTTTAAACCAACCAAAAGTTTAGTTTCTAGGTTCACACGAGTCCTACCACGTGCTGAAATTTAATTAACACCTAGGTACAAGTCGTGGCTCTACTCGTGTGTTTTTAGCATGAAAATCAAGTCAACCACAACATCATAATGAGGATGAATGGTTGAGTAAGGTTCTGAATTTATTTGGTTGTGGTTTCTCGAAAAGAAGCAAACAAACACATAGGAGGGTTCATGTAAAGGGGTTTATGATCAAGCAAAATATTCAACCAAGAATTATGTCTCTAATATTGTTCAACCACTTCTAAGTCTAATGTCTTCGCGTAGTAAAATTCAAAACTGAATTAAAAACTCAAAAAACCTGGAATCGGGTTGTCCTCCCGGTAGCTTATTCTTGACTCGATGAAACGGGTTGCCTCCTGCCTAGCGCTTCGTTTATAGTCCATGGCTAGACCTCTTCACTTGATTACTTCGAATCAATGCTCTTTGCGGGCGTTGCAATCTTGGGCACTTCCGCACCATCTTGGGCACGGGCTTGTCTTCCGGCTTAGTCATTTTTTTGGTCTTCACATGCGGCTTTTCTTCCTTTGTCTTGACGGATGCAACATCTTTCTTGACTTTCTTCACGTCCTTCTTCTTCGGCTCTTTCTTCTACTTCAGCCCTTCCTTCTACCTTGGTTCTTCCTTAACAATGCGACGATAAGGTGGAACATTTTTTACTTCAATCATATTGCATACCTCGAGGCGTGGTCGAAACTTAAAGGAACTTCTTTCTCCGTTAATGTCGAACATGATCTCCCCCTTGCCAACATCGATAGTAGCTCCCACGGTCTTGTGGAAAGGCCTCCCAAGGATGAGCGGCGGCTTCTCCCTCTCTCCCATCTCGAGCACCACGAAGTCGACGGGGATGAAGTGGTGTCCGACCTTCACGAGTACATCTTCGGCGATGCCCAAAGGATAGCGAATGGAGTTATTACCCAGCTCCAAACAAATACTCGTAGGCTCTAACGGTAGGCATAGCTTCTCGAACACATCTCTTGGCATGACGCTCACTTGCTCCAAGGTCGCATAACGCATTCTGGAACTTGAATGAACCAACGGAACATGGAATTGTCAGGCATCCGGGGTCCTTTTGCTTCTCCAACCCATTAGCAATAGCGGCACTACATTCCTTGGACATCTTGACATGATCTACCCCGAGTGTTGCTATCTCATATTTATTTGCAAGTATGTCTTTAAAGTAACGAGAATATGTAGGTACTTGAAGGGCATCCAATAATGGCATGTTGATGCTAAGTCTACGCACAACCTCCACAAACTTCTCAAAGTGATTATCAAGTTTACCTCGGAAGTAGCATGGCTTGAGTTGTGGTATCCTCGTGTCTTCTCCCGACATCTCAAACTTGGGCTCTTCGGTGATGATCCTCGTAACTTCCTCCTTAGCAAATTCCTCCGTCCCAACAGATTGTTTAAGCTTCCTTGCTCCCGTGGAACGTTTCGGATCTTCGGTCTCCTTCCCTGAATGTGTTTGAATAGCGTTCGCCGATTCGGGACCTTTAGGTTGTCCTAGAAGCTTCCCTTCATCATTCGTGAGGCGCCCCGCGAGTTGTCCAACTTACGTCTCGAGCATCTTCATCATGTTGAGCACTTGATGGTTGGAGCTTCCGATCTCCGTCACTTTACTATCGATGTTCTCCAACACCTTGTCTATGGCCTTGAACTTGGTGATGGTGTCCTTGTTGATCTTAGCTTGCTCGTCCATGAAGTCCTTCAATTGTATACGAAGCGGAACTGAATTCGGAATGGACGAGCTTGCATTAAATTGAGGTCTACCTTGCCCGTAGCTGAAGTTCGGCAATTCTCCCTTCCACATGTAGTCGAGCACCTTGGCTTCTTCCAGACAATCTTTGTGGACATGGCCATACTCTCCGCATTCTTCGCATGTGGATCTTGCTTCAACAGCCTTCAAATCTTGAGCCTCTTTCTTTTCTATCTCCATCTTCTCCAACCTCCTCATGAGGTAATCGATCTTGCCTTCAAGTATGTTCTCCTTCTCCACTTGCAAGACTCCTTCGACGTTCCCCGTGGGTTGAACCAGAAGTAGGCATCCGGATGACGCCCATGTATTATTATCCGCGACCTTCTTGAATAGAGTAAAAGCTTCGGTCGGCGTAAGCTCGATGATAGATCCTCCCGCCGATGCATCGATGAACGTCCTTGACGCCATGGTGAGTCCTTGATAGAACTTTTGAACGAGGTCTTCCTTCGGGAACTTGTGATGTGGAACCGCCCGAGTGTACTCGTTGAAGCACTCGAATGCCTCCGAGATAGTCTCTGTAGGATATTGAGTAAAAGTAGCAATCTTATTACGCAAGCTTTGAGTTTTACCCGGTGAGTAGTATTCCTTCATGAAAGCCTTCATCAACGCGTTCCAATTTTGCACCGTCTCCGCCGGTTGAGAGTGGAACCATTGCGAAGCCTTCCCGAGTAGTGAGAACGGAAAAAGCCTTGACCTCATTTGGTCTTGAGTCACCCCATCCATGTTGAAAGTCTGACATAGTTGAATGAACGCTTGAGGTGAAGGTTCGGATCCTCTTTACCGGTGAAGGGTGAATGTTGCACCATGCGGATTGTTGAGGTCTTGATCTCGAATGGCCTTCTGATCTCCTCAAGGTTCAAGATTGGTAGGTGGATGATGTCCGGGGTGCATAGCTCCCCGATCCTGTGTTCTTGCGGTGGTTGTTCACCCATTAGTGGAAGTCGATTCTCACGAAGACTTTGAGGTGGTGGATTCTTCGGAGATTCCTCCGATTCTTTGTCTTCCGACTTCGAATCTACAAAATCCAGTTTTTTAGCTTGATGTGCTTCGCGTCTCCTTAGCCTGTAAAGTTTTTCTGGATCATCCACAAAATTATTGGGTTTGTTGGAGAGGTAGTCGTCCATCTCCTGTTAGGGTTAGCGATAAACAAAATATGCAAAAACAAAAGTAAAAACAAATCTAAGAAAACTAGGGTTAGACAAACTAGATTAGATTGATTTTGAGGATGATCAAAAGTTAGTAGATGCAAAAAGAAAAACTAAAAGAAAACTGAAAATCACAAGAAGGCAATAAAAGAACAAATCTTGATCACTTGTTCCCCAGCAACGGCGCCAGAAAAAGGGGCTTGTTGACGGTTAATAGTTGTATCAAAGTTCTTTTAGACTTGCAAGCGGACAAATCTCCCATCGTAGTCAAGGGACCCTTCTTCCCTCGAGTGGTGAACCCAAGGTATCAAATCCGTGGAACAAATGTGTGACGCAAAAGATGATCTAGTAATGCCAAGTAACTTCAATCTTCGATAGATAAAACCCTAATGCATCTAATCATAAGAATCAACACAAGAACGAATCTAATCTACTAAAGTGAGGACCAGGAGCGTCCCGGTGGTCGATGGATGACCGCTCCTCAGTGATGAGTGATTGACAACGGGTGTTGGACTGACTCTTGGCTTAGTGCGCAGGTGTAGGCTGCGGCCTAGTTCGTGTTGTTGCATGTGAAGAACGGGCGCGAAAGGTCTTCAGCCTTGAGGGGCCTCCGGGAGATGGAGAGACAAGTAGGCTCGGTTCGAGGGACCCGGTGGACAGCGGGACTGGGTGCGGGCCACATGGTGGCGACACAAGCGAGATGAAGTCATGGACAATCGAGCCGGTGCACGGTGGCGGTCGAGTCAAGTGGTTTGGCGGGAGGCCGGACCGAGCACGCGGGGTTTGGTGGTTTGCCCACAAAACCATCGGCGGACGGTTTCTTGGTTTGGGCCTCAAAACCAAGTCCGAGGGGCCCAACACGACGGAGACGGGATCGGGCGTGTCGGGAAGCTTCGAGGCGGAGGACACGCGGCGGGATCGCATGGCTTGCGTCGGGAGGACGCGGGGTGCGGCAAAGGCGTGGCCGTCCGATGGCAAGACCCACAAACATTACCTAAATGCCCCTAAGTGGGTTGTATCGCCAGTAGTTAAGTTAGGGGTAGTCGAGTCATTTACCACTCCGGCGGGACCTGATATATAATCCATGAGTGTGTGTGGATGGCTCCCTCTCTTGGAGACTTAGGGGTTTCATTTCCTCCCTCCCATTTCTCATTTTGGTAGCTATTTTTCTTCCATTTTCTCTAGGCTAGCATGAGAGCTTCATGAGAGATTTGTTGAAAGGGATGGATGCTAGGGCGGCGTGCTAGACCTTGTGAATCTTTCCTGGTTTGTATAGAAGATTCGGAGTTGTGTTTCTCGTGGTCTTTTGTGCTTGTTTTTGTGCCTTTGTTCCCGGTTCGATTCCGCGGATTTGAGTGTGTTTCTCCCCATATTTCTTTGAGGAAAACATGGATAGATGTCTCGTGCATCTTTGTGATTGATCTTGTGCCCTCAAACGCCGGGAAACCACTTGGATTCGTAGTTTTTTGTTCGGTGCTCTAGCTTTTGGTGGTGCTCAAAGGATTCGCGATTCCCGGTGTTTTAGGGAGTTAGGAGGCAAAATTTTTGGGCTATAGCATCCTTGTGTGACGCTTTTCAAGTCCCCAAACCCTTGTCTCCATAGCTTCAACCGTTTGGGAAATCCGATGATGATTTGGGGGAGTTGACTTTCGGGGTCGGGCGTTTTCTGCTCCGTCCGCACCTGGCGGACAGTCCGCGAGGTGCTGGCGGACGGTCCGCGCGGCTAGGGTTCGTCCCATGTTCTTCGTGTTCTTGCTCGTCCTTCGTTTCGATCCGTCTCGTTTTTGTGTTTTGGTTGGACGGAGTTTCGGACGGTCCACAGCAGCGGGCGGACGGTCCGCGGGTGCCTGGCGGACAGTCCGCGTGCTCCTCGCGGACGGTCCGTGGTTTGCGGTGTGCCACCGGTGGTTCCGTTGGCTTTAACGGACGGTCCGCGGCTCGGGCCGGACGGTCCGCGGCTCGGGTGCGGACGGTCCGCGGTACCGGCCAGACGGTCCGCGCGGCCCATCACGGACTGTCCGCCCTGTCTGGCCGGACGGTCCGCCAGAGGCTGAGCGTTTTGCTTCTTGGTTCGATTCCTCCCTTCCTTCTTTCGTGCTTCCGCGTGTGCTTCAAGGAATCGTTCCTAAGGCTAGAGGTTGATCCATAACCTCGTGGTCTTGGCAATTGGTGTATGATTCGATCCATCGCTTGTGTGTGACCGGGATTTGACTAGGGCATAAGCCGGGTTCTTTGGAAAGAATTTTTACCAGCTCCTATTCACTCCCCCCTCTCTAGTCGCCATCTGATCCTTCAATTGGTATCAGAGCTTGGTGTCGGATTCTTTGCGACTTTGACAAGTCCCGAATCCTAAGATGGCGTACGTTGAGTGGGGCGGTCCGCCGCACTTCGATGGCAAGGGTTACCACAAGTGGGCGGCTCGTATGATGATCTTTCTTCGTGGGAAGCTGTTGGATTTCATTGTGCTTGACAAGACATATGCTATTCTGGTCAACATCCATACTCTCATGGTGACCGATGCCGGTGCTAAGGCCAAGTATGAGGCTAATGCAAAAGCCGTTGATCACTTGGTCCGGAGCTTGTGTGATCCAGAGTTTGAGCGTGTTCGCCATTTGAATCTTGCTTGGCAAATTTGGGAGAAGTTGTTGGTTGCTCACGGTGGTGATAACCATGTGAAGGCTTGCCTCTTTGTCTCTTACCGGATGCAATATGAGAATTTCACTCCACTTCCCGGTGAGGACATTGATGCATTGTTTCAGAGGTTCACTGCCATCGTGAACAACATGAAAGCTAATGTTGAGGATTTTCCTTACACCGAGCATGATCAGGCTTTGAAGCTCTTGCATGTCTTGGACCAAAATGTTTGGGGTGCTAAGGTTGAGGCCATCAAGTAGTCTGGGCAGTACTTGACTATTGAGTTGGATGACCTCTTTTCTAATCTCAAGTCGGCTGAGGTTGACAGGAAGTTGCAATCCAAGCATGAGGGCTCGACTGACCATAGTCTTGCTCTTGTGGGCGGATCAAAGGGCAAATCTAACCCTTCCTGTCGACAGTTTTCCTTGTCTTCTCTTATGTCCATTCCAAATGAGGAGTTTGATGTGTTGGGCGAGGAGGAGCTGGCCTTGCTCTCAAGGAGGTTTGATCGACTACACGAGAGTCGGAGGAACGCAAGGCGGAGCTCAGGGACGTGCTACAAGTGTGGCAAGCGTGGCCACTTCATCGCCGAGTGCCCGGAAGCGGAGGAGAACAAGTACAAGGTG
Source organism: Cenchrus americanus (assembly GCA_947561735.1). NCBI lineage: Eukaryota > Viridiplantae > Streptophyta > Magnoliopsida > Poales > Poaceae > Cenchrus > Cenchrus americanus. The sequence goes on from OX387240.1 coordinate 205,570,509, forward strand.
AACGAGTACAAGGCGCACCCGAGGCGTGAAGACAAGTACTCCTCCAAGGGCAAGCACTTCAACAAGTCCAAGAGCAAGGACAAGGACAAGCGGCGACCGAGCAAGAGCGGCTACAAGAAGAACAAGGCAAGAGCGATGGTGGCCGGTGCGAGCGACGTTGACTCAAGCTCAAGCGAGGCGCAGTCAAGCTCAAGCAGTGAAGATGAAGACGCCGGGAGGCGCAAGGGCAAGAAGAGTGCAAGCCGGAACCTCAGCGGGTTGAGCTGTGTGGCGCTTGAGGGCTTTTGTGGCATGGCCCATAGCTCAAGCGAAGAAGAAGAGCGAGAAGGAAGACAGCGACTCCGACTCAGAGGATGAGGTAAATCGTGATCCCGACTCTTTGCTTGCTGAGATTTCTAGGTTGAATGGCTTGATTGATAACCGTGATAGTGTGCTAAGAGATGCCAAAAAGATGAGGAAAGATCTTAGGGCTCAACTTGAGAACGCTAGTGAGAAAGTAGGAGAGCTAGAGTCGAAATTGCTTGAATTGAAACTTGAGAATGACTCTTTGAAACTTGCTCCTACTACTCCTGATGATGTTGAGTGTCTTGAATGTGATGCATGGTTGAATGAGATCAAGTTGCTTAATGAGAAGAATGCTTCCACTTTGGCTAAACTAGATGCTCTTAGGACTGAATATGATGAGCTTAAGGCTAGACCCACTTTGCTTGGTGCTTGTAAATCATGTCCTACTATGCATGCTAAGCTTGTTGATGCTCGTTCTACTATTAGTTCTTTGGAAGCATCTTTGAAATCTCCTGTTGTCAATGCATGCACTAGCTGTGATGAAGTTACTTTGCGCAATCTTGAACTTACTTCCCGTTTGGATGTCATCTATGAGGAGAATGACTATTTGAGGAAGGTGTTGGGTTGGTTGTCTGGGCAGGAACCTCAATTGAAAATCATGATTGAGGAGTTCAAGAGAGCTGATGGTCGTGGTTTGGGTTTTGAGAAGTTGGGTGAGAAAGTGGGAGAGAACAGTGGGGAGAGTGTGTATGAGAAGTGTGTTGAGTCTAACCCCGAGTTTGAGGTGATTGGAGATATCCAAGTCCCATTTCCAAAAGCACCCAAGAACTCTTTCACACCAAAGCCCAACCACCTTTGCAACAAGCTTGACACAACCCAAGATCCACCCAAATTCCCACCTAAGACAAATGACTTTCAGAAACCGGTGAAGTTTGTGGGTGAGAAGGGTGAGAAGCCTAGAGAGAAGCCGAGCCAAAACCAAAATCCATCCCCTTCGGTGTGAGTACTGTGGCAAGGAGAGGCATCTTGCGAGTTTTGCTACAAGAGGAAGAGGGATGAGAGGCTTGCTAGGGAGCAAGCAAACCGGGGACAGTATCGCCGATCTCATGGTATTCCTGAGCCTAGAGTGCCACTTTCACGGGGTGTGGGAAGTGTGAGGAGTGTTGGCAGGTTCCCACAGAGAGGTGGTGGTGAGAGGTTTGTTAGGAGAGATGATGGTGTGCGTGCTGGTGAGAGGTTTGGTCGGGCTCGTGGTGGTTTTGCTAGACGTCCTCCTACTCGTCCTCAATACGGGTTTAGGGGAGATGATCGCAGCTTTGGGTTCCAGAGGAACTACGGACCACGTTTTCCCCCTCGTGGTGCTCGTACTCCTCCCGTGGGACTTGGGAAGTTTGGTGGCAAGGGAATGATGTTTGCTAACCCCTCTTTTGAGCAGATGGCTCGACACTGGTTTAACTTATTGTGTGCTAACCCCAGTGTCGAGTCGTTAGCTCACTCTCGTTCTTGTTTCTGACTACAGGCGGGAGGCTTGGAGAACATTTGGTTGATCGACTCCGAATGTTCTCGACACATGACCGGAGATAAGAAGTGGTTCTCCAGCCTCACCCCAGTGAAGGAAAAGTTGTACATCACATTTGGGGACAATGGACGAGGAAGGGTCTTTGTCGGAGGGTGTTGTGCATGTGAGTGACAAGGTAACGTTGAAGAGAGTGGCTCTTGTGAAGTCTTTGGGTTTCAATTTGCTTTCGGTTTCTCAGTTGCTTGATGAGGGTTTTGAGGTGCGTTTCAAGTCTGGCGAGTCTCGTTTGCTAGATTCTCGAGGTGATCTTGTCTGTATGATCATCCCCGAGGGTCAGATTTTCAGGGCTGATTTCTCTCGTTCTTTGGGTCCTGGTCGCTGTTTGATGGCCGGTTCTTCTTCTGATTTGTGGAAATGGCATAGGCGGTTGGGACACTTGAGCTTTGATTTGGTTTCCCGCTTGAGTGGTCTTGATCTTGTCCAAGGATTGCCGTGGTTGAAGCTTGAGAAGGATTTGGTTTGTGCTCCTTGTAGGCATGGCAAGATGGTAGCCACTCCCCATCCACCCCTGACCGATGTCATGACCGAGCGTCTGACAAGGCTGTTGCATATGGACCTTGTTGGGCCAGCTCGAGTTCGCTCGGTGGGTGGGAAGTGGTATGTCCTTGTTGTGGTGGACGATTACTCTCGCTATGCTTGGGTGTTTTTCTTGGAAGATAAGAGTGAGACATTTGGTTTTGTTCGAGATCTGATCGTGAGGTTGAAAAACGAGAGGCATGGGAATGCTATTCGAGCTATTCGCAGTGATAATGGCTCAGAGTTCAAGAACTCTCGTTTTGATGCCTTTTGTCGTGATCTAGGTCTTGAACATCAGTATTCGACCCCTTATGTGCCCCCTCAAAATGGAGTTGTGGAAAGGAAAAATCGGACTCTTTGTGAGATGGCTAGGACGATGCTCGATGAGCACAGGACTCCTAGGAGGTATTGGGCTGAGGCGGTCAATACGGCTTGTCATGTTTCCAACGGGATTTTATTGCGAGCTTTCAAGAAGAAGACTCGTTATGAGCTTATGCATGGCCGGGCACCCAAGGTGAGTCATTTCCGAGTCTTTGGCTGCAAGTGCTTTATTCTTAAGAAGGGAAAACTCGACAAGTTTGAGGCTAGGTCTAGTGATGGTATTTTCTTTGGATATGCTAACCACTCTAGAGCCTATAGGGTGCTTAACCTTGAGACTAACAAAATCATGGAGACTTGTGAGGTAACCTTCGACGAGACAATGCCATGTACCTATCTTGGCTTTGAATGTGCAGGTGATGAAGAGATGGCCGAGGACCTCTTTGAAGAGGAGAAGGATGAAGCTGGAGATGATGATGGGGAGAACCATGTGGCTGAAGCTGAGTGTGTACCCACTACTTCCCCTACGACCACTATGGAGCATGGACCGTCTACTTCATGGACAACGACGGTGCGACTAGAGGACCAGGCGAGAGAAGCTGAAGTTGAGGGGGAGGTAGTCTCAAGGCGTGAGGCTCCCCGGCGGATTCAAGAAGTGCACCCCCTGTCGAAGATCATCGGGGACATCGACGAACGCACTACACGGTCAAGGTCCAGGAATTCCTCTCATTTTGCTCATGCTGCTTTTGTTGCCACTTTTGAGCCCAAGGACATTGGACATGCTTTATCTGATGCAAACTGGGTCAATTCTATGCATGAGGAGTTGGAAAACTTTGAGAGGAACCAGGTGTGGGAGTTAGTTGAGCCACCTCCAAATTGCCATCCCATAGGAACCAAGTGGGTTTGGAAGAACAAAGAGGGTGAGAATGGGATGGTTGTGAGGAACAAGTCCAGACTTGTTGCTCAGGGGTTTAGTCAGAAGGAGGGGATCGACTATGAGGAGACCTTTGCTCCTGTGGCCCGTCTTGAGGCAATTCGAATTCTTCTAGCCTTTGCCGTGGCTAAAGGGTTCAAGTTGTTTCAGATGGATGTGAAGTTTGCTTTTCTGAATGGGGTCATAGAAGAGGAGGTGTATGTGAAGCAGCCACCTGGGTTTGAGAGCGAGTTGTACCCACACAGGGTGTACAGGTTGAAAAGGGCTCTGTATGGGTTGAAACAGGCGCCCCGTGCTTGGTATGGGAGATTGAGAGGTTTTACGTTGAGCGAGAGGGTTTGTGATGGGTACCGTGGATAGGACTTTGTTTCTCCTCAAGCATGGAAATGACTTGTTGATTGTTCAGATATACGTGGATGATATTGTCTTTGGTGGCTCGTCACATAACCTTGTTGCCAAGTTTGCAGATGAGATGAGCAGGGAGTTCGAGATGAGCATGATGGGCGAGTTGTAGTATTTTCTCGGACTGCAGATCAAGCAAGTGAAGGATGGAACATTCGTGCACCAGCAGGTGACTGTGCCCTTGGAGGACTTGACGGTTCTGGCTGGATTGGGAGACTCATCTCTGGAGAATTCATTGCTTCTGCAGAAGGTGATTGAGTCCCTGATGAAGATGAGATCTCCACTAGGATAGGTAATTCAACCCTGGGTGGACTTGCTTGCTGAGACACTAGGATGTCCACAAGTTGTTCTTCCATTGTTTCTTCTGCAAGTGTCAAATTAAAAGGTAAATGCCAGTGTTCATCCTTAAAAGAGGACAGTAAAGGTCATACCAGTGGATGGGGCATTGGCAGGTTCTGGCACTGAAGGTTGCTGGGATCTGGTCTGAAAATGCACAAGATATGATTTATCAGAACCAGAGTAATCCTGTGATCAAGAAAGGAAAACTTTTTTACCTCAACAAGGACTTTTTTGATAGTTCTCCTCCTCTTAGCATTTGGAGGAGCAATCAGAGACAAACCTTGCCTCCTGTCAGCAGCAAGACTGGAAAGGCTTGGGTCTGTTGTGGCAAACCTAGCCATTAGCTGAGCCAAAGTTGGGGACCTGAATCCCAGTGCTGAGATCGGGCCTACAGCATTGTAGGTGATATTCCTGGCTCGAGGGGCAGGCACTGTGTTCTGTGAGTAAAAGAAATGAGATCAGAATCATGATTGGAAGAGGAAATGTCTGATCCAAAGGTTAATTATATTACCTCTGAAGTTGGCTGAAAATCAGGCATCAACTCTGCACAGAACAAGTGCACAGGCTCACTGAAGATATGATCATGGAATTCTTGCCACCAGGAATTGAAGGTGGAGTGAGCTATGGTTGTGGGCACAAAAGGCCAGGTGTAGACAGTGGGACTACACACATAATGGAAGACTCTGCTACTGTGCATAAGTTCTTTGATTTCCTCTCTGGGCTTGAGGAATTCATGCAGGAACAGTCTTGGGGGCATCTGGCCACACCCAAGTTGCCGAGCCATTACATTGGGCTGATAATATTCATAAGTGCTATAGGTCAGCCTTCCTCCATTGAATTCAGCCGGCAGCATGCATGGGCGGATTATGATGTTGAGGATCTCCAGGAATCTCCCATCTTGGCGTTCGGATTCAAAAGAGAATTCACAGGGGAAATCAAAGTATCATTGTCCAGATAAGGGAGCCAGAGAGGATTCTGGAAACCTTTGAAGAACAACTCAAAAAGCTGGCTGATGTCCTGCTGAATAAGAACAATTGAAGCAGCTTCTCCATAATTCTGGCATCCTCTGTTGGCTTGGGGTTCCCCTTCAGGGTGATTGGATGAGGGGAAGAGCCTGGTGTTCAAATCGACACCAACGATCGATGCATGTGAAGGCTGCAGCCACATTTGAACAAACCGACAAGGACCGTTGACACATGCTATCCTCTGGCTAGTGTACATCTGGGTGACAGTTTGGTGAAGCATATGGTACACACTGCCTAGGAGGAATTTCCCAAGGGGGAGGCGGTTGCCACTGACCAGATGAGAGGCCATGGCAATGTGATTCAGGGTAGGCTCATTGTCTTTACCACAGAAGAAAAACCTGCATAGCCACATGTTCAGAAATGCCCTGTATTCGATTTCACCAAGGGGTTTGTCCTTCATATGTTTCAAGATGTAGTTCTTATATCCGCTCCCAGGTTTCACCCCTGTTTGCCGTGAAGAATTTCTGAAATCCCAGGGTTGAACGGATCCTGTAATGTCGAGGCCGGTGATCATATACACATCGGCCAGAGTTGGAGACATCGGGCCGTGGCCAAAGAGGAAGGGCTTGATTTCGTTTGACCAAAAATGGCAAGCTGCTATTGGGGAGGTCTTCATTCTTGGGGGTCTCGGCCAAGGATAACTCCAAGCACTGAGCAATGCGGAGGGTATCCCAGTTTTGGGTTATGGCACTCTTGTCTGCGAGGATCCTCCGGTACCAAGTTTTCCAGCCTGCGATTGGAGGCATGGGCCAGTTCTTGAAAGCATCTTGCCACCGAGGAGGTGGGGACAGAGCCGCTTTGAAAGGAATCCTCTGAGATTCAGCCGCGATGAAATCTCGAGGATCAGAGTTCCCCACGGGACCAAGGTAATAGGATCTTGAATTGGCCTCGGTGCGAATCAAAAGCTCAGTAGAAGGCTCCTGAAGAAAAGCGGAAAAGAAATCTCAGGTAAAATTGAAAACCTAAATGCCGAATGAAGCTTGCAGGAGGGGGATTTACCTGAGCATCTTGGTTTTGAGCCGCCATTGGGGATTTGAGCTTAGAACAAGGGGATCTAGGGTTTGGATCTATACGAGGATTCCGGCGGATTGCGAAGAAAGAAGAACAAGTGTTGACAGATTCGATTTGAAAATGTTCGTGGCTGGAGTCAATTGCGGAACAAAATCACTTTTATCCCGCAATTAAAGGGGCATGTGTTAACACCAAAATTTGGTAAGGAGTCTGACTTGTAGGTCCAGCTCGGTGAGGAGTCCGTCTGGTGGAAGGGAAGGTTTTCCCAGATGCATTCGGCAGAAGGATCCGCGGTCGGCTATCTGCTTCCGTTCGGCAAAGGAACAGTTGAGCTGATTTTGCGGGATTGGATGGTGTCGTATGGACCTCCCTGGGCCCACTACCTCGGTGGGTGCCAGGACCGGCTACTCGGTGGGCCCCTAGGACTACCCGGCTTGCGCTGCACGGCACCTGAAGGCGTGGAGCACAAGGACAACACAGGAGTAGTACTCGGTTAGGACTCTGTGCACGTTCCGCACTGTGTAGAGGTCTCCTAGACGTACTCGACTAGTACTCCTGCCCTACTCCGACTTGTAACCCTGCCTCCCGGACTATATAAGGCGAGGCAGGGACCGATCTCAGGATCACCTCATCCAATCTCAACTCACGGCGCACTATTGCACCATCCTGTAATCGTGCCCTATCAATCCAGAGCTACGCAGCATACAGGACGTAGGGTATTACGCACCTCGCGGCCCGAACCTGTCTAAATTGTGTGTCGCGTGCCTCTTCCTTCGAGTTACCGATCTCGGCGAGTCACATTCATCTACTTCGGGTACTCCCCGTAGTAGGTTGCCGGTCCAAAACACCGACAGCTGGCGCGCCAGGTAGGGGCTCTCGCTCGAGATCACATGGCGAACTCGACGGCTTTCGTTCACATCAAGCCAACCGTCGCCTTCAACCGCGGCGACACCTTCGTTTTCGGCGCCTGGGTCTGCACTGCTGATGGCGCGGGCTCCTTCCAGCGCCGCTTGATCATGCAACCCGACTCGAGGACGGGCGCTTGCGACGCTTCCCCGAGTCGTCACGGGCAAGCTCGCCGGCAAGTTCGGCGAAATTTCGCTTTCCAACCTCCACGGCCGACTTCGAGCTCGAGTCCATCTCCAACTCGAACCCGACGTCGCCATGGGCCATCGCATGCGAGCCGGCTCCTCAGCCATCGCGAGACGGTCCCCTCTCCATGCCGGCGCTGCGCGTGGCCCTCGCGTTCCCGGCCGGGCCCGCACGGAGGGCTTCTACACCACGCCGGCCGGCAAGGAGCCCGCAACCGAGTACAACTCGGACTCCGACGCCGTCCCCAACCGCGTCTCGGACTTCAACCCTCTCTCCGAGTTCTACTCGAACCCGGACTACGAGTTCGACTTCGGGTCGGACCCCCGAGGAGCCCGAGTCCGAAGATGACTCCTCCGAGCTTCCCTTGTCGGGGCCGGCCTGCGGGCCGGTTATAAGATCGACGCCGGCCGGAAGATACGTCTGCGGCCGGACCGCAAGCCCGCCGAGCGACAAAGGAGGACTCACGCTACGTCGCCTACATCGACTCGCTACCGTTCCGGAGGGAACACCACTAGCCCCGTGCCGACTCAAACACACCAGCCGAGGTGGCGCCTTCGAGCCAAGCTTGGGTACGCCCGATCGTCAAGTCTTCATGGCTGCCGGCGACACCCCGGGAACCTCAGGCACGGCCGCAGACAAGTACTTGGAGGACATCTCCGCAGACGAGCTGTCTGCTGATGCCCCTGCGGACGAGACCGACGCCAACAGGGACACCCGGCGCGAGCGTAACAGGAAGCTCAACGAACGACGCCGGCGGCTCAGAGACAACCTTCCCATCCGCAACCTAGCGGAAGCTCTCGAGGCGGTCGAGAGCAGAGTCCACACCACCCCTGAGCAATGCCTTATGTCGATCACAGCGATCGCACGCCAGGCTCAGGGCATACGGCCGGGGAGGTCATCGCCAAGCTCGGCCGAAGAAGCCTACTTCATGCGGGTCGACAAGAGAGTCGGCCAACCTCCCCCGGCTAAGCCTCGCGACAACGAAGCTACTAGTCGCGGTGCGCCGACCCCGGTCCCCAACCGTACTCGGGGCGACATCCCGCCGGATCCAAACCGCCGACGCTCCCACCGCCGGCGGACCCTCACGGCGAGGACAACGTCAGCCGAGAAGTCGTCCCCCACCGTGCCCGGCCGGTGGCGGCGGCAACGACCCCGACGGCGGCGGCGGCGGGCGGCGGCTCCAACCACGGAGCCAACAAGAAAGGCCGGGAGGCGGCGGCGCCGCGGCGGCCGCGGCCACGCGCATAGCCACGCCTCCGGTGCCTCCCATGGCGGGTACGATGCTCGTCGAGGGATCGAGGAGCCGCGGGAGAAGAAGTCGGCCACCGCCGCCGAAGGCGACGGCTTCCCCGCCTTCTCACCCCGGCCGCAACCTTGCTCCTCCCCGACAAGTTCAAGCCTTTGGGGATCACCAAGTACGACGCGAAGCGAGGATCCTATCCGGTGGCTCCGATGCTACGCTCTCTCCATCGAGAACGGCGGTGGCAACGGCGACACCAAATGCCTCTACTTCCCCTTCGCTCGGATCAAGCCCCACTCACGTGGCTCGAGTCGCTCTACAAGCACTCAATCGACAAGTGGGACCACCGAAGGAGCGGTTCACAAGCAACTTCGCGGGCGCCATGGGCCGCTCGGGTACTCGCATGGACCTCGCCATGATCAAGCGAGAACAAGGCGAGACCCTCCGCAAGTACATGCGCCGCTTTTTGACAAGCGCGCTACCGTCGTGGACGTCACCGACAAGGAGGTCATCGACCTCTTCCGGGACGGGCTCTACCATCGCCGCACCTTCGAAGACTTCGGTCGTCGCCGCCCCCGGTCCATTCCCCACCTCAAGGACATGATCACGTCCCGGGCGGATGAAGAGGACAAGGCCAACGCCAAGTACGACGCCATCCGCGGCAAGTCCAAGCGAGAACCGGGGCGGCGGCGGCGCGGCAATCCAAACCGGGCGGCCGCAACAACAACAACAACAACAACAACAACTTCTCGGGTTCTAATCGCAAGCGCAAGCCAGACAATACCGTCGCGGCTATCCAGCGTCCTCCAAAAGGGAACTCGAAGAAGAACTCCGGCGGGTTCAAAGACCTGCTGAAGGAGAAGTGCCCGTGGCATCCAAACGGCAACCACACTACCGAGCAGTGCTACCATCTCAGGCATGCACTCAAGGATACGCCGGAGCCACCGCACCCTCACGATCGAAGAACAAGAAGAAGGACGGCGACGACTTCCAAGAACCCGAGAAGACCGTCAACGTCCTCTTCGGCGGACTACCCGAGTAGGCGGGAGCGAAGGCTACTCGCCGTGAAGTGATGTCCATTGAACCGGCGGTTATGACCCCTCTCGGGTGGTCGGAGACACCCATCACCTTCTCCCGCGCGGACCAATGGACCGGCTTCTCCGAACCGGGACGTTTCCCTCTCATCCCGAAACCGAGCGGTGGCGGGCTCTAAGCTCAACAAGGTGCTAATCGACGGCGGAAGCGGGCTCAACATCCTCTTCACCAAGACTCTGAAGAAGATGAACCTTGACGTCACCCCATGCTCGACAAGAGCAGCATGCCTTTCTACGGCATCGTCCCAGGCAACGCGGCTATCCCACTAGGCTCAGTGGTACGCCGGTTACCTTCGGGCGTCTCGCGACAACTACCGCACCGAGTACATCAAGTTCGAGGTCGCGGATATCGAGACTTCGTACCATGCCATCCTCGGCGGACCGGCCATCGCCAAGTTCATGGCGGTGCCCCACTACACGTACTTGGTACTCAAAATGCCAAGTCCAAATTCGGCGTACTCTCCCTCCAAGGGGACTTGAAGATCTCTCACGATCGCGATACGAGGCCGTGGTGATCGCTTCAACAAATCAAGCACCCACCCCAATGATGGAAGTCTACGCCGCGTCGAAGAAGCTTGCCACAAGCGAACTCGACATCCCAGAGAAGTCTGACAGCGCCAACAAGCCTCGGCCACCCGAGGAGGTGCTCACCAAGACGGTCGACCTCGGAACAGGCGACCCCACCAAGACCACCACCATCGGGGCCGGCCTCGACCCCAAATAGGAAGACGCGCTCGTCAGCTTCCTTCGGGCTAACCGCGACATCTTCGCGTGGAAGCCAGCGGACATGCCAGGAGTGCCCAGGGAGCTGATCGAGCACTGCCTCAACGTCGACCCAAAGGCCACCCCTAAGCGACAGCACCTCCGACGCTTCGCCGACGACGGACGGGACGCCATCAAGAAGGAGCTCGCCAAGTTACTCGCTGCGGCTTCATCGAGAGAAGTCTTCCATCTCGAGTGGCTCGCCAACCCCGTCCTCGTCCGCAAGAAGAACTCGAACGAGTGGAGGATGTGTGTCGACTACACCGACCTCAACAAGCACTTGCCCCAAGGACCCCTTCGGGTTGCCGCGGATTGATCAAGTCATCGACTCCACGGCGGGCGCGACTCGCTCTGCTTCCTCGACGCTACTCCGGGTACCACCGGATCGCAATCAAGGAAGAGGACCGGGGAGAAGACCGCGTTCATCACCCCGTTTGGCGCGTCTTTGCTACACGACCATGTCATTCGGGTTGAAGAACGCCGGCGCTACCTACCAACGGGCCATCCGGGCTGCTTCAAGCGGCAACTCAACAAGAACGTCGAGGCCTACGTGGATGACGTGGTTGTCAAAACCGGGGACTCCGGTACCCTCATCGACGACCTTGAACGGACCTTCGCATCCTTTGCGCGAGTACCGCGTGGAAGCTCAACCCGAACAAGTGCGTCTTCGGCGTACCTTCGGGTAAACTACTCGGCTTCATCATCGCCCCGGCGCGGCATCGAAGCCAACCCCGAGAAGATCTCCGCCATCACCGAGCATGAAAGCTCCCACGAGCATCAAGGACGTCCGTAAGCCGACGGGGTGCATGGCGGCGCCGAACGATTCATCTCGAGGCTCGGAGAACGGGGTCTCCCCTTCTTCAAACTTCTCAAGCATCACGAGAAGTTCGTGCGGACTCCGGAGGCGGATCAAGCCCTTGCCCGGCTCAAGGACTTCTCGTCAAAGCCACCGATCCTCACGGCTCCCTACAAGGGCGAGCGCTACTACTCTACCTAGCCGCGACTACCCACGTGGTCGGTATCGCCATCGTCGTCGAGCGGCGGGGAAGACGGCCACGCCTACCCCGGTCCCGGCGCCGGTCTACTTCGTCGGCCGAGGTTCTATCGAGTCCAAGGCTCGCTACCCAGCCGTGCGAAGCTTCGTACGCTCTACTCATCACCTCGCGGAAGCTACGACACTACTTCCAGGAGTACTCGGTTTCCGTCGTCACCGACTACCCGCTCGGCGACATCCTCAGGAACCCAGACGCCACCGGAAGGATCTCCAAATGGGTTGTCGAGCTCGGCGCCCTCACCATCGACTTCAAGCCACGCACAGCCATCAAGTCACAAGCTCTAGTCGACTTCATGGCAGAGTGGCGGGAGAATCAACTACCCACTCCCACCGTGCGACCGCAGCATTGGGTGATGTACTTTGACGGCTCACTCAACCTCGAGGGCGCGGGCGCGAGGGTGCTCCCGATCTCTCCAACGGGCGAACAACTCAAGTACGTCTGCGGATCTTCCGGAAGGTCTCGAACAACGAAGCCGAGTACGAAGCCCTCCCCGCATGGGCTCCGCCTCGCGGCTTCACTTGGCATCAAGCGGCTACTAGTCTACGGCGACTCCGCGGTGGTCATCAACCAAGTCAACAAGTCCCGGGACCGCAACAAGGAGAACATGGACGCCTACGCCTAGAAGTCCGCAAGCTCGAGAACAAATTCTATGGTCTCGAGTTCCACCACATCGTCCGCGACAACAACGTTGCGGCGGACGTCCTCTCGAAGCTTGGATCCACCCGCGCCCAAGTACTGCGCGGGCGTCTTCGTCCATGAGCTTCACGCGCCATCCATCCGGAGCCGCGCCACCGACCACCGCCCCGGCCCCATCCACCCGGTGGGCGGGAGGTCATGATGATCGACGTGGACTGGAGGCAACCCTTCATCGACTACCTCAGCGAGCAGAAGGTCCCCTCCGACAAGAACGCAGCCGAACAACTCGTCCGCCGCGCCAAGTCTTACGTCCTCGTCGGCGACAAGCTTTACAAGCGAGGCGCGTCTTCTGGAGTACTCATGAAGTGCGTCCCTCGCGAAGAAGGCAAGGACATCTTGGAGGAGATCCACAAGGGCGTCTGCGGCAACCACGCGTCCTCCCGCACGCTGGTCAGCAAGGCCTTCCGGCGAGCCTTCTACTGGCCCACAGCCCTGGGCGATGCCGAAGAACTCGTCAGAAGGTGCCAAGGATGTCAGTTCTTCGCCAAACAAAGCAACACGTCCCCGCCTACAAGCTAGTCACCATACCGCCAACCCGGCCCTTTGCCCGCCGGGGGGCTCGACATGATTGGGCCACCGCCAACCGCGCCGGGAGGATTCAACGGGGGTGCCGGTGGCTATCGACAAGTTCACCAAGTGGATCGAGGTCAAGCCGGTCACATGCCCCAAAGGCGACGAGTACTCGACTTCTGGATGAACTTGTACACCGCTACGGGCTACCCCACCGCATCATCACGGACACCGGGTCCAACTTCAACAACCACCGGTTCCGGGGAGTACCGCGAGAACGGCGGGATCGACGTCGGATACGTCTCCGTCGCCCATCCACGGGCCAACGGACAAGTCGAGCGCGCCAATGGGATGGTGCTCGACGCCCTCAAGAAGCGGCTACACGACGCCGCTAACTCAAAAGGGGGCAAGTGGATCAAGGAACTACCCAACGCACTGGGGGGGCTGCGGACTCAACCATCCAAGCCAACGGGGCAATCCCCCTACTTCTCCGGTCTATGGCTCGAAGCCATCCTCCCCGCCGACGTCATATGGAACTCGCCGGCGGTGGAGCACTACGACGAAGGCGTCTCGAAGACAGCAGACGAGTTGATATCGACAGCCTCGAAGAAGCTCGCTGCGCCGCCCTCGTCCAATCAGCAAGGTACCTGGAGGGTATCCGACGCTATCACGATCGCAACGTTAAGGAACGCTCCTTCAACGTTGGGGATCTTGTCCTCCGCCGTATCCAAAGCACGGAAGGACTTCACAAGCTCAGCTCCCCCTGGGAAGGCCCCTTCACCGTGGCTAAGGTGACCGGGCCAGGCTCCTACCGCCTCCAAACACTTGAAGGCGAAGAAGTCAACAACTCGTGGAACGTCGACCAACTCTGTCGATTCTACGCCTAGTCTGTTCGACTACCCCGGGGTTCACGTCTACACGACTTCATCAACACCCCTTGCCGCAAGCGACCCTCCGGTCCCGGCTCCAAGTCTTCGGACTACTCTACTCCGAGTCCGGCCCCGTGCGGCTACCTACGGACCCGGGCCGCGACGAGCATCAAGGACTCTAGCAGCGGTCTACCAAGAGACCACACCCCAAGATCCAGCCCCACGGCTACCTACGGATCTGCGATCCAGCCTACACGGCTACCTACGGATCACCCACTGTAAGCGGCCACCGCTCTAGTACTACTCAGCTGTAAGCGGCCTTCGGGTCCAGGCGACTACTTGTAACTACGGCCCTGGCCACCCAGGTGTACTTCTTCAGTAATAAAGTTTGATTGTTCATCAACTTCTTTACTGTCTACTCCCTGCGACGGGACTACTAAGCTGGGTACCACTACTCGCAACTACTCCACGATGGGCGCTCCGCACTCTGAGATCGCGGCCACGAGTACTCATTGATGGAACATCACATTTCATTGATATATGAAAAAGTTCATTACAACTGTTTCCTATACAACTACGGCTACTAGCTATCTATGCAGGGCTACTGGAGGTTCAACTTATCGGCTACTCGCTCCACGATGGGAGCCATCTCGCTCCAAGAACTGCGCATCCTTGCTCATCCGAGCAGTTGGCGGCTACCCCGCCGGCGACTACCTCCACGGGGGCCTTCGGGAAGTACGACTTCATGAAGGCCGGCCTGCTTCGGGATCGACTTGGCCTTGTGCTTCACGTAGGCGGCCGGCCGGCTTGGCGCCTCACGAAGTCGATCCGCCAACGGAGCAATCTTGGGGCCGCCCGGGTGCGGCACCGGGAGCCTCGCGATCGGGAGGGCGGCCTCTTCAAGGTCCTTCGGTGGGCCGGAGCGCCTCACGATCCTCGTTCAACATCGCAAGGATTTGTAGCGGTTGACAAGATCCCGATCGGATGCAATTCGCAACTCCATGTGCTTCTCGCACTCGAAGGCCGCTCCTTGTAGTCGAGTTCAAGTACACGGCGAGCTTCTCGCTCCCGGTAGAAGAGATTCTTCATGCCGATCTCCGAGCCTTTCGGTCGCTCCACCCCGGCCTTCGAGTTCCGCAACATCGGAACACAACAACCGGTCGAGCTTGATGACTACCAACAAGTACCTGACAAGTCAAGAGCCATACCTTTGTTCTTGTTGCGGAGGCCTTTGTTCTTCCGCACCAGCTCGTCGCTCTTCGCCTGCAAGTCCATCACATCGTTGTGGTACTTGGCGAAGGCGGCATCAAGCTTCGACTACATGGCGGCCGCGTGCTTCCTCGACTTCATGAGCTGCTCCTCTAGGGCTTCAGCTCGCAGTACCGTGTCACTGTAGCCTTGCAGTAGATTCGACTTCTCGCGGGATCGCTCCGCGACGTCCTACACAAGACAAGTACAAGTCAAGCAGAGTACTCAACGCAAAGGATTGACTACTCGGGAGGCAACGGCTACGTACCTTCATCCACTGTTCGGCTCGCCGCATCGCCTCCAAGTGCTGCGCCAACACCGCCGGTTCGACGAGATCGTCGGCAAGCGGCCTCGATCCCCGCCACGCGCTACTCGTTGTAGCCTCCTCCATTGGCGCCGAGCGGATAGGCTCCGCGTCTTGGATCTCCGGGGATCGGATTGCCACCTCCGTGGGCAACCCCCGGCGACGTGGTAGCCGCCTCCCCCTCGGCGGACTTCTCGACGGTTTCCCCCCATGGGCTCGGGGGGCTTCTACGCGAGCCTGCGGGGCTTCGGTGTCAACTCCTGCATGGGCACCCCTGCAGGGATGTCACCCCCTTCAGCGCCTGTCACCAAGGAACACGCGCATCAGCATCTACGACTACTCTCTTTGGGGCTCTACAGCTTCAAGAAGAGTACTCACCTTCGACCACGACCGCCTCTGGCAGCGGCGCTTCGGCAGCTGGGGGCTCGGTCGCGGCTTGGGCTTCTGGAGCGGGCTCTTCGACGGGCGGCGCGGCCTTTTCGCCTCCTGCCGCCGTGGGCTCCTCTCCGTCCCGGCTCAAGTCCGTGGATTTTCTCGCACAAGTATCCACGAGAGGGTCGTCAGATAAAATCGACTACTACAATGAGTACTACTCATGAAGGCGTGGTACTTACAAGTTCGACCGGACGATAGTCACGGCCGGAGCACCGAGGATGCTGGCGATATCAACCAGTCCACCCTCGGCGGGCGTTTCTTCCTCCGCCTCTCCGACTACCGCCTCCTCCACGACGGCGGCGGCCGGCGCAGAAGTTTTCTGCGCTCTTGCGGCTTCCACCTCTTCAACGGCGGCGGCCGCGGGTACTCCCGCTCCCTTCCGGGGGCGGGGGCCGGCGCCCCGGCCCGCGCCGAAGTTCTTCGACAGTGGGGGCTGGGCTTCGGCTTCCAGCCGGTTCCCCCACTGTGGGCCACATGCCCTCATCGCCTTCCTCCACGGCCCCGCCGGCGGCCTCTCCCCGCACGAAGGACAACTACTCGTCGGACCGTACTCGATCAACCGGGTACTCGACTACTTTGCTCAAGATGACTTACCTGCGGAGGCGTGGTCTCCGAGACCTTCATCTTCTTGGTTACCCGCTTCTTGGCGGGGGTTGCGCGGCTTCCTCGGCGGCGCGGCAAGGCTAGCCTCCGTGCTAGCGGAGGGTCTCGGATGAGAGGTACATGAGGCAAGCCCGGACGGCTAAACCTCGACCGCAACCGGAAGCGGTCCCCCGCAAGCGTCTCCTCGTCTTCCTCGTCATCGGAGGTATCCTCCACGATGACGGGATCGTCGTCGTCTCCGACTACTCGGCGCTCCTTCACCTTCTCCACCGCCGGAATCTCAATTCCGCTCGGTGGTGGCCGCGGCTCGGAGACAAACCGCTTCACATCATCCCGCGCAAAAGACACAAAGGCGTCGGCAACTCGCTACAAGTGCCTACTACTCGACGGGGCGGGTACGGCTACTCACCTCGTTGGGCGGGCGCGCGGTGGAGTATTCTTCGACAGGGGCACGCCGTGTACTCCGCATATCCTTGAAGATCCTCGACAACCTCTCGATGATGTCGTTGTCCTCGATTTCGCCCCGGCATCCGCGACGTGTCGTCGTCGCCGGTGTACTCGAAGCCCATCGTATCCCGCGCGGTCGGCGGGCCGGATCCGCGCTTCATGAAACCGAAGGCCACATGTTCGGCCCTCGCTCCCGCATCCCGCGGGGTCTTGATGCGTGCCGGCAACTCCGGAGCCGGATCCCCTCTTGCATGGTGGGTTCCGTGTTCCACCACTCTTGGTGCTTGGGCTGCCGTCCGCTCGGCTTCGGCGGCTCGAGATGGTGGTTCGTGGTGTAGAACCACCTCGTCTTCCGATCCGTGTTGGAGTCCACGAGCTTGTACGCCGAGTCTGCTCCGCGGCATCCTCCCTCGGGCCGGATCCCGGCCCCTCCGACTACTCGGGGTTGGAGGCGCCGGGCTGCGGCTTCACACGGAAGAATTTCCGGAAGAGAACCCAGTGTGGCTTGATCCCCAAGAATGCTTCGCAGAAATGGACGAAGACAGAAGTGTGGAATATTCCGTTGGGGTTCAAGTTGAGGTACTCGATGCCATAGTACCTGAGAAGCCCCTTGAAGAAATCGCTCGGCCGGGAGCGCAAGCCCGCGCTCCACGAAGCGCGAGAACATCGGGATCTCGTCTTGCGCTTTCTCCATCGGATAGGGATCTCCCCGCGACGGATCTCCACATATCGATCTCCTTCTCCCTGATGAACCCGCTGTTCAACAGGGTCAGCAAGTCTTCGGTCTTCACCTTCGACTTTTTCCACTCGCGGCTTGGGTCAGCACGCGGTGGAGATGTGGGCGGCGCCGCTCCGGTGCCGGCCGCGGCAGCCTCTGCATGGCTCCTCTTCTTCCCGCCGGCCTTCGACGTCTTTGACGGGGACGGCTTCATCCTCCAAGAACAGGGAGTCTTCACTCGCATCCGCTCGGGGGCTACCCTACAGCTTTCGGGTGGCGATGCGCTCGGATCTACTACAGCGGCGGCGCTCGCTGGAGTGGATCTACTTCAAGATTCAAGTGACGAATGACTGCGGCTCACTTGGGTGAAAAACCCTAAGGGTTTTGGCTTGTATTTATAAGCCAAAACGCCTCCGCAACGGGTGTCTGGATAAGTCCATGCGCGGCTGACTCAGCGGCTGCGCGTGACTCTTCGCATTCCACTAGTCGACGCGCCTCATCTCGGGGGCTCGGCTAGTTCTACTCGACTACCTGGGACGCGGCTAGTCTCAAGAGCATCTCAGGACACATTCTCCAAGAAGACCCTTCAATTCGAGAGGAAGTACTCGACTCAAGGCTCGGGGGCTCCGTGCCACGTGTCCTTCGGTTTTTTCTCCCCGGATTTTTTGGGATTTTCTCGCCAAGACTTCGGATAGGACCTCAGCCAGAGCCCGCGGCTCGAGGCTCGGGGGCTACTCCACGTGGATTGCGGTTCTGCAAATCGCATCTTCTTGACGGCTCCGGCTTCAAGACAAGGCATTTTTGAAGACCTTCGAAGGCGCATTTCAAGGACGCTTGGGACTACTCGAGAAGACTTCGAGATTGCTTAAACATCGGTGGAGTACATTCCGGCCTCGGGATGCTTCGACTACTCTTGAGGACTTTTGACTTGTAGCACTTAGGGACGCTTGAGGACTACTTGTTAAGGCCGTCAAGACTACCTTAAGCTGTCCTTCTCGACTACAAAGTACTCGGGGGCTTGTCGTATGGACCTCCCTGGGCCCACTACCTCGGTGGGTACCAGGACCGGCTACTCGGTGGGCCCCTGGGACTACCCGGCTTGCGCTACACGGCACCTGAAGGCGTGGAGCACAAGGACAACACAGGAGTAGTACTCGGTTAGGACTCGTGCATGTTCCGCACTTGGTGTGTAGAGGTCTCCTAGACGTACTCGACTAGTACTCCTTCCCTACTCCGACTTGTAACCCCGCCTCCCGACTATATAAGGCGAGGGCGGGGACCGATCTCGGGATCACCTCATCCAATCTCAACTCACGGCGCACTATTGCACCATCCTGTAATCGTGCCCTATCAATCCAGAGCTACGCAGCATACAGGACGTAGGGTATTACGCACCTCGCGGCCCGAACCTGTCTAAATTGTGTGTCGCGTGCCTCTTCCTTCGAGTTACCGATCTCGGCGAGTCACATTCATCTACTTCGGGTACTCCCCGTAGTAGGTTGCCGGTCCAAAACACCGACAGATGGTGACGTGGCTCAAGCTGGAAGGACGAATGGATGGATAGGCAATCAAGCTTAGAGATAAGTTAGGCAGCGAATCCATTCGAGATTGTACTTGGCAGGGTATAAATATGAGCCCTGAATGTATGTAATGTACACAATCATTCTTCAATACAAACCGGCCTTACGCCAAACCCTAGAGTCCTTTTGTCGTGTCATCGAGTTCTTCGAGAGGGTTCATCGATCCGTCGACCTCCGTGAGTACCGGCAACCTTGTATCATGTCTAGTATCATGCGGTGGATTTAGATCTGATGCAAGTAGTCTTGTTACCATGCTTCGTGTCATGCGGTAGATTCAAGCTTGGTTAAAGAGGGTTTCTTGTTAGGTCATGAGCCATGCGGTAGGCTAAGATCTAGCTTGAAGCTAGTTATCGGCTCTATTGGGTTTTGGCAAGATCCAATAGATTCCTTAAGTTACCTCATGTTCCTTTGAGTTTTTACTTTATGTTTAGATTCATGCAACACTTTTTGCCCAATCTAGATGGGTTTGGATCGGTTTTATCCTACTTGTGATCCTTATGCGAATAGAATTCATGTTTTAACACGTGGATCTTGTGCTTTCCGATAGCCGAGACCGAATCGATCTAGGTTGTTACGTGTTGCGGGTTCAAGCTTGCCAACGTTGGTATAAATCTTGAAAGAACTGAGTATCATGCGGTAGATGCAGGTTTTTGGGTTGCTTTGGAGCTAGTCATCCGGTGGATTAGATTTCAAATCAATCTGATAGATTTATTCGCTTGGTAATGTTCGTTCCTTCTTCATGGACCCCGAATCGGCTGTTCAGCCGTATTCGGTTATGTTTCTTCACGGGTAGAACACATGCGTAATTCATGCTTTAAATAACGTATGCTTTTAGCTTTCCATATTTAGATTGTATCATCGGTGGATAGATCTATTTGTGGAAAGTGGTACGGTTTTCATGCAAGTTGTATCATGCGGTGGATAGATTTGCTTGGCATCGTACCCGATGGGTCTTAAAGTACCTAGACATGCGGTAGACTAGTGCTTTGGATCTATGCATGCTTGTTTATTACATGTTTATGTTCGTGCTTTACTTTATTCATTTATTTAATGTTAATTATCATGGGGATCGGTCATGGCCTCGTGCATGTGCATCCTTGCTCAAACAAAGACCGATCGCTGTCATACTTACGTCATCCATTCGGCAATGTTACTTTTCCTTTTATAAGTTCCCGAATGGTTTCAGTTTACTGGCGGATAGCTCTTTATAGCTATGTGTCATCCCATCTGGCTTCCTAGCCCTAAATATGGAACTGTCTGGTACCACCCGGCAAGTTCCAAGCTTTGGTATCTAACTCCTTTATCTTTTGTTAATTTTCAGGAAAAATTGACTGGCACGTCTCGTGACTCTTTGCGCATGTGAAGCCAGCTTGTTCGGCTTGCTGTGTGTTTGGCGCTAGGTGCACGTTTTGCGTCAACACACTTTTTGGCACGCCTAGTGGGACAACAGCCGAATAGATCAAGATGCCTGAAATCGCGGACATCATGGACGTCAACATTGAGGACCTCTCTCCCGAACAACGGCAGCAGCTCCAGGACGCCATGGACCAGTTCCAGCAGAAATGTCTGCTGTCCTTCAAGAAAAACAGAAGTGGTGTCCCGTACCTGAAGAACGAGATGCCTAGGGTATTGCTACCAGGGGAGAGCGACGCCACGACGCGGCGAGAGAGAGAGGAGTGCATGCGAGCATTCCGGAATCTACGGACTACATGTTGAGCAAGCACCACAAAGCTTTTCTTGGTGCGTTCCAGCAAATGATGGTGGCTATCTTTGGCCCAGGCATGGAGCAGGCATTCAGCAAGGCACCCGTCCAAGGGGGCACCGTGGAGCTGGGCGAGTCAAGCTCTCAACCACCATTACGGAGCCAGCCAATTCAGCCTCCTCCTCAGAGCGCTGGAAGTCAAGCTTTCGAGCCTCCTCCGCAGGGCGCTGGGGGTCAGCCAGTTCAGCCCCCACTACAGGCCTCAGGAGGGCAGCCAATCCAGCCACCACCGCAGGGCAGCACGGGTCAACCCCGTGCAACGGCCCGAATCCGTACCAGCCCACGTACGGAGACCTAGCGTTCGGCTCGCCTGGGGCCCCGCTCGCCTCCGGCCACAGGATTGCTCCGGCGAACAACTGGCTGCAGAGGAACCTATACGGCGGAGGCTACCACGAGGTGGGAAACTATGGAGCCATTGACGCTTTCCCGCATCCAGGTTATGCGCCAGCTGCAGGCGCACAAGAGGACGACGCCCTGGCGCAAAAGATGGCCGAGTTGATGCAAAATCAGTTCGGCCTCAAGCCAAAAATGCAGGGACCTGCCTACAAGCCGTCATTCTCAGAATGGTACTTCAACGTGCTCCTTCCGCCAAGGGTGAAACCTCCGACGGAGTTCACGAAATTTTCCGGGCAAGACGACACAAGCACAGTCGAGCACATTGCTCGTTACCTGATGCAGCTCGGGGAATGCTCAGCTGAGGAAACATTCAGGGTCAGATACTTCCCCGCGTAACTAACAGGCCCAGCATTCCAGTGGTTCTCGTCCCTACCCCCTGAGTCAGTCAGCAGATGGAAGGACCTGGAGCGGAAATTCCACGCCCACTATTTCAGTGGCAGCTCAGAGAAGAAGTTGATCGACCTTGCCACCTTGAAACAGAGGCATAGCGAGACGCCATTGGAATTACTCAGGAGATTTAGGGAGGTTAAGGGCATGTGCTTCTCGCTCAACTTGACAGATGACCAGTTCGCCGATATGGCCGTCGCCGGGATGCTGCCGGCCGTGCGTGAGAAGTTGTTCAGCATGGAGTTTGAAAACCTGGGACAGCTGTCTCAAAAGCTGTCGTTAATGAGCAACCAGGCATATGGCTTCAAGAAGGATGCCAGGTTTGGCAAGCAGCATGACGTGGCGAACATCTACAACCAGATCTTGGACAAGGCCGACCTGATTGAGGATTCTGATGATGAACTGGATGTGGCCACAGTCGAAATCATGTGGGGGAAAGAGCCTTTAACGATGAATCAGCGCTGGGTCAAATAGACCAAGGGCACCTACGATTTCGATATCACGAAGGCTGACAAGCTGTTTGAGCTCCTAGTGAAGGAAGGCCGAATCGGACGCACCGAAGGGCATTCCATGCTTCGGCCGATGGAGTCAAGGGGAAACGTTATCGTGGCTTCCACGACGGGATTCGCACTCCATCAACGACTGCAGGGTCTTCAGGATGAGGATCCAGAAAGCCATCCAGGAGGGACACCTCAAATTCGACAACAAGATGAAGCTGGATGGCCACCCTTTCCCTCAGAACATGGTGGGCTTCTCTGTCAACATGGTGACGGCTGAGGAGAAGGGCAAAGTCAAGGTCTTGACCTCAGCCAGGGCTAGACAGGATGGAGCAGTGGACCCGGAGCGCCAAGTAACTCTGGAACAGGTGCATGGTGAAGCCCCCCGCATTCTCAAGAGCCACATCGAAATCGGGGAATCATCCAGAGCCAAGCCCAGGGTGACCACGCGCATCCTCCTCAACAAGTGGCAGCGCCAGATGGAAAAAGAGCGCTACCAGAAGCGCAGATACGAGGAGGAGAAGCGCAGAGCCGAAGAGGAAGCACACAGAAGGGACCAGGAGCAATACACGCGCGAGCAGGAGCGCGCGCACTGGGGATGTGCGTTCTTCAGGCACTGTTGGAACGAGGGTTTGAAGCTGCCCACGCTGAGGAACTGTCCTGAGTGCAGTGACAGATATTTTGAGTACAGGCAGGAGTCTGCCAATCGCCGATCCGTCCATGAGAGAATTGGAAGGAGAGAATTGGAAGGATCCACCCTAACGAGGATCGGCGCCAAAAAATTGAAATCATTGATCACTTCAGGAAGCGGCAAGCTGATTTAAGGTGGGCTGATCAAGAAAAGGATGAGGACGAGTACATCTGGCAGAAGGGGCCATGGTGCCCGCCTGGCCTACGCAAAAGTCAGAAGAGACGGGTTCAACGCTTGAGGAACCGTGAACTGAGGCAGGCCGGGATCCAAACAAAGCAGGTGTGGCGTCCAAAGGACCAACCGGAAGGGTCAAGGCGTTCGGCTCCAACATGCATGGTATATTTTCTTCGCCGAACGAATTCATGGCTCCCCGCTAACCGGGTTGTGCGGAAGAGGCGTCCCTAGATGATGAGCAGGTCGAGGGGATGATGGCACAACTGGTGCTGGCCAAGCAGGCAATCTTCGACAAACCAGCTAAAAATCGACATATGAGGCCGCTGTACTTGAGAGGATACGTCAATGGCAAGCCATTGACCAAGATGTTTGTTGACGGTGGAGCGGCAGTCAACGTAATGCCGTACACCACCTTCAGGAAACTTGGCATGGGCCCGAGCGATCTGACGCCTACAAGCATAATACTGAATGATTTCGCTGGGAATCCTTCAGATACCAAGGGATGCGCTCACGTGAATCTGATGATCGGGTCCAAGACACTGCTCACGACCTTCTTTGTTATCGAAGGTAAAGGAGCCTACAGCCTACTGCTTGGACGGGACTGGATTCATGCCAATTGCTGCGTCCCATCCACCATGCACCAACAGCTCATCCAATGGGTGGACGATGATATCGAGGTTGTCCAAGCAGATGACTCCGTGAGCGTTGCAAACATGGAACCAGCTTTCTGGGAGTATCAAGGCATAGACTGCTTCTCAGGGAAAGACTGGGGAGAAGGTCCTGTTGAACCTGTCAGCAGCGATCAACAGCCAATTCAAGCAGTCGGCTCTTATAGTAATTTTTGATGGAGAACCCCGTAGATGGCACTGACGGCAAGTTGGGGCGAGGATTTATGTCGGCCGATAAATTAGAAGAGGTTGACATTGGAAGCGGTGATAAGCCAAGGCCGACGTTCATCAGCGCAAACTTGCTGCCAGACTTCAGGGAGGAATTAATCAAGCTTCTCAAGGAATACAAAGATTGCTTCGCCTGGGATTATACGGAGATGACTGGATTGGATCGTTCTATCGTTGAGCATCGGTTGCCAATCAAATCTGGTTTCAAACCATACAAGCAACCACCCCGGAAAATCTACAAGGATGAGGTATTGGCCGATGTGAAGAAAGAAGTTGAAAGATTACTTGATGCAAACTTCGTTCGGCCATGCAGATATGCGGAGTGGATTTCTAACATTGTCCCTGTGTACAAGAAGAATGGAAAAATGAGGGTCTGCATAGATTTCAGGGACCTGAACAGAGCTACTCCGATGGATGGTTACCCTATGCCTATTGCCGATTTGTTGATTGACGCCGCAGCTGGACACAAAGTGATCAGTTTCATGGACGGCAATGCGGGATACAACCAAATCTTCATGGCAATAGAGGATATATCGAAGACGGCCTTCAGATGTCCTGGTCATATAGGCCTGTTTGAATGGATAGTCATGACATTTGGGTTAAAAAAATGCCGGTGCAACTTATCAGCGAGCCATGAATTACATTTTTCACGAGTTGATCGGCAAAGTGGTGGAAATCTACATTGATGATGTGGTAATCAAGTCCCTAAGTCATGACACACATTTGGAAGGTGTGAAGAAGACCTTGGAGTGCACCCGGAAGCATGGTTTAAAGATGAATCCAAACAAGTGCGCTTTTGGAGTATCAGCTGGAGAGTTCTTGGGATTTTTAGTCCACGAGGGGGGAATTGAAGTTGGCAAGAAGAGCATGAAGGCCATCGATGAAGTTGTTCCTCCAACTAATCTCAAGGAATTGCAATCACTGCTCGGCAAAATTAATTTCGTGAGAAGATTCATTTCAAATTTGTCACAGAAGGTTTTGCCATTCTCTCCACTGCTGAAGCTAAAGAAATATCAGAAGTTCACATGGGGCGACGAACAACAAAAGGCTTTCGATGAGATCAAGCAGTACATGAAGGAGCCACCAGTGTTGGTCCCTCCCCAGCTGGATAAGCCTTTCAAGTTGTACGTGGCGGCCGATACCCAAACCATTGGATCGGCCCTCATTCAAGAATTCGAAGGGAAGGAGCGGGTAGTAGCATATCTTAGCCGAAAACTACTTGATCCCGAAACCAGGTATTCGGCTACAGAGAAACTGTGCTTGTGCGTGTACTACTCGTGTACAAAGTTTCGGCACTACTTGTAGAATGCCGAATGCACTGTGTATTCCAAGTTCGATGTAATAAAACATATGTTATCTATGCCAATTTTGAATGCCAGGATTGGCAAATGGATCTTGGCCTTATCAGAGTTCGAGTTAAAGTTCGAATCGGCAAAGGCTATCAAGGGACAGATCATTGCCGATTTTATAACTGAACATCGCGATCCGTCAATTGATTTGCTTGAAATTACGCCTTGGGCTTTATTTTTTGATGGATCATCATGTGGTAAAGGTGGGGGAGTAGGGATCCTACTAATTTCACCTAGGGGTGAGATGTTTGAATTTGCCATCCCTATACGGCCCCCTTCGTTACAAACAATCGGCCGAATACGAGGCAATCGCTTCGAGGGCTTCAATATTTGAGAGAAGTCGGGGCCGTTTCGGTTGAAGTTTATGGAGATTCGAGCTGGTGATCAAGCAATTGAACGGCCAATACGAATGCAAAAGTGAAGCGCCGAGGAGTTACTACGAAGAATGCGGGGAAATCTTGAAGAGCTTCCCGTTGGTAACTCTCAAAGACTATTCCTAGGGAACATAATGAAGAAGCAAACGAACCTGGCTCAAAGTGCCTCTCGGTTACAAAGAGAGTCAAGAAGCGTTTGCCGCAGGTATGTGCACCTGGGGACGGATCTTGCGAAAGATGATTGGAGGAAAGAGATCGTTGATTACTTGAAGGATCCATCCCGAAAGGTCTCTAGGAAGCTCAGGTACAAGGCCGTAAAATTCGTTCTTCTGGATGACAATTTGTTCTATAAATCATTAGATGGGGTATTGTTACGATGCCTGGGTCCAGAAGAATCCAAGAACATGATGAGCGAGGTGCACGATGGGATATGTGGAGCACACCAATCGGCCTACCGTATGAAATGGGTTATCAGACAAGCTGGGTGCTTTTGGCCGACGATATTAGAGGATTGCTTTGAGTATTACAAGGGATGTCAGGATTGCCAGAGGTTTGGAAATATTCAAAGGGTCCCCGCGTCAGCATTGAATCCCATCATCAAGCAGTGGCCATTCAGGGGCTGGGGTATAGACTTGATTGGCCAAATTAACCCACCATCTAGTGAGGGGCATAAGTTCGTGCTTTTGGCTACGGATTATTTTACTAAATGGGTTGAGGCGATCCCACTGAAGAAGGTGACATCAGAAAACATGGTTGAATTTGTCAAGGAGCACATCATCTATCGGTTTGGAATCCCTCAGACAATCACCACTGATCAAGGGGCACAATTCGTGTCACTGGAGTTCAGAGAGTTTGCCGAAAGCATGGGAATCAAATTGTTTAACTCTTCTCCCTATTATGCCCAAGCTAATGGTCAAGTAGAGGCTTCTAATAAGATCATGATCAAGCTGATACAAAAGAAGATCGACCAGAAGCCAAGAAGGTGGCATTCGGTACTCAGTGAGGCACTGTGGGCTTACCGAATGGCCCCCCATGGAGCTACAAAGACCTCTCCTTATGAATTGGTTTATGGACACCACGCGGTTCTACCTTGGGAGATGCAATCAGATTCAAGGAGAGTTGTGTTACAGAAAGACTTGAGCTCCAAAGATTACAGTGGCCTAATGATGGACGAGCTAGAAGATTTACACATGATCCGTCTTAGAGCCCTAGAAAACATCGAGAAGAACAAGTTGCGGGTTGCCAAGTACTATAACAAGAAAGTAAAAGTCAGGCAATTCGCAGAAGGAGATTTGGTTTGAAAAGCGCTATTGCCGATTGGAACTAAATACAGCGAATTCGGCAAATGGTCCCTTAACTGGGAAGGACCTTTTCGTGTGGTCAGATGCGTCCCTGGTAATGCGTATATACTGAAAACTTTACTGGGAGAAGAATTTTCCGCTGCAATAAATGGAAGATATCTGAAGAAATATTATCCTAGCATTGAGATCGATCGATGATCACCAGCAGCGGGATTACACACATCTGACACAGAAACAGCCGGCGCTCAAGAACGAGGCCGCCTTCAGAACAAAAAATTCACAAACAGAAGAAATGGCCAGTGCCTAGATGCATTGCCCTTAGCACAAAAACTACATTACAACTGCTTCTTGCAGGTTTACATCCAACAACCCTGGTGATCAGGACCTCAAGGAGGTGGGAAGCAGAAGGCGTGGAGGAAGAAGCGAAAGTATGATTCAATCTTTTCTTTGCTTCTTCTCCGGCTGCTCCCTCTTCAGTTGTTCCAGGACCACCGTGACGGCAACTTGGAATGCACAAGGGTGACCATGGTTTGCGGCCTCCACCAAGCTGTCCCAGGCCGCTTTCAGGTTGTTGTACCTGTCAGAGACATCTGAAACAGAGGGTTGGATGTTAGGGGCAAGAAATCCAGATGTGGGCACAAAGTCAAGAAGAAGTCAGAAGCATTTACCCCCCACTAGTGCCTCCAGAGCCATGCGACGCTCGCGCTCGGCTTGGCAACGGGCGGTGATGTCCCTGAGGCCGTGCTCCAGGTGCCGAACGCGGCGGCGCATTTGATGGCTGGTCCTCTGTTCGGGCGTGGCGTCCTCTGCTTCGAGGGAGGAATCGGAGGAGATGTACTCAGGCACATCTTCGGTCCGATGATTTCTTCAGGAAGCAAGTCAAGGCTGAAAAGGAAAAAAAAGAAAGAAGAGGAGGTAAAGCGTAAGATCATGTGGGAAACAGGAAGCAAATCAAGGGAAAACTCACCTTCGAATCGTGCGTTTCTTTGGAGGGCTGCTCTCCTGGGGTTGCTTGCCCTTGTCCATGGCCTTGGGGTTTTTTCCTCTGGAGACAGGGGAGGAGATGAGAAGTGATGGATGAGTGTGCGAGTGGATTTGCAGGGCATCTCAGCAGGCTATTTTATTGACCGAAGGGGCGCATTGGGAGTGATGACTGGCCAGTACACACTGTTGGAATACCAAACGGCAGGGTTTTCTCCCGGATGCGAAGGGTTTTTGCTTGAACAGTACTTACGGATTGCCGATTCGGGGATCTTCTGTGGATTTTGCGCCAAGGGGCATCTGTTCTCGCGTGTTCGGCTCAAGACAGTTCCCGGATATGTTTAAGGAAAAACAAGATTCACGGGTGCAAATGTAAAGAAAATCATCACGGAGCAAGCACAGAATTCGAAAGTTCTTCATTTATTGCCGATATTCAAACATCCCTAATACAATCTAGTCAAAAAGCACGTTCGGCCACGGATTGGGGATGAGTGATTTCGGCAATGGCGTCGCAGTGGCCATCGAGGCGCTCCAAGATGAGCTCAATCTCCTCAATGTCCTCTGGCGCGCCGCCCCGGAAGCCGAGCGGCCTGGTGGAGTAGTCGACGTCCGTGTGCGTCGCCATGGCGGCCAGGCCCAGGGTAGTGCCCAAGCGAACGCCATGGGTGGCCACCTCGTCAACGCGGTGCTCCACCGCAGCAAGGCGCTCCGCCGGCGTGTCACCGCGGGCGTTCACCTTGTCGGCCAGCTGCTCCACCAGCGCCTTCAGCTGGTTGAGCTCGGCATCGCGGGCTGCAAGGAGCAAGAAGAAAGGAGATTAGCATCAAAAGCCGGGTTGGATCAAAGGTTTGATTTCAGAGCTGTACCGTCGATGGTTTCCGGCGGTGCTTGCGCCGGGTCCTCCCACTCCAGCTCGGCTATGCCCGCCTTCTTGGAGACGTCCTCCAGCTCGCGCTGGGCCGTCTCCAGCTCCGCCTTGAAGCGGAGGGCGTCGAGTTCCCCGTAGGGCACGGGGGAGTGGCCGTCGGACTCCGAGGAGTCGTCCGGAAGGGGCTGATTGGCCGGCGCAGGAGACGGATTCCACTGAATCAACCTGAAAGGGAGATGATTGTCAAAACAAGAAAAGATCAAAGGCGAATCAAAGAAGAGGAACCGGCGATCATTTCCTCCGGCGCGCATTGGCGCTGCTCCCCTCTGCCTCATCAGAGGCACGGCGGCGGTTGAGGCGCCGCACCATGTTGCTTTGGGATGTGCACTGTTTGGAGAGAAGAAGAGCTGAGATTGGCAAAGATTCGAGAGTTAAAAGGCTTGGTGGAGAGCTAGGGGCACCTACGGTTTCATTTATAGGCCTGGCAAGACAGATCGTGGCCTCGAGTCGTGGCTCTGGATCGTGGCGCATATCCCAAGAAAATCGGAAGGTGGAGAGGTTTCCTTGGCCGGCCGGGGCCGGGTCGCTTGGAGTTCTAGGCCGAGTCACATTCGGTTGGTCGGCTCGGGCCGAGAAGAGTCAAAGTGCCATTCGGGTGTTGGCATTTCTTTGCCGAATGGGTCGTTCAGCATTACACTTGAAGGTGCGCAGAAGAAAAAGGAAATAAAATTGCGAGAACAAATATTACAAGAGCGACCAATCCGGTTATACATCAATTGAAGCATTTAAATGTTCAAGTATTTCGCGATCACACTACGGACATTTGATGTTACTTGGCGGAAATTGTCCAATCGCTCTTGGCAATCTTTCTGGGCACTAGACAAGGTGGTGAGTTCTGTATCGCATTGTTCCATCTTGGCTATAGCCGATTTTGCTTCCTCTTGGGTCTTCTCTATCAATCCAGGGAGCTCGGCTATTTTCTTTTTATCAGCCTCTATCTCAGCTGACAGGCTTCTCAGTTCTGCCTCCAGAGCAGCTTTCCTGGCAATTTTTAAATCACAAGAAGCTTGCAGATTGGCCAATGTATCTTTGTGGCTCTCTGCTTGGGATTGCGCCCCGTTCATGGCTAGTTCAGCACTGGCTCTCTTCTTTTCAATAGCCGAGCGGGAGCGCACTTTCCTCAAAGCCTGCCTTATGGCCACATAGTGGATTTCCAAGCCACAGATAGATGCCAGAGAAGCACTGATGTCCTCAGGGAGTTCTTGGCTAATAGATTCAAGCATCTCTTCAAAGTGATCGAGATCCTTGAACTGATCTTGTGCGTCTCTTTCTAGCCAGGCAACAATCTCTCTGAGCTTTTCTAGCACCGTCTGACAGGGTTTGATGCACTCCTTCCATCACCTCGGCAACTGGATTGTTCCTCGTTGACAGACTAGATGATGATGGGGCCTGATCCCAAGAAAGCAGTATTGCCGAGTTAGGAGTGCTAAAAGTAAAGTTAGCAGAGTTAAGTGCAAATGAATACCTCATGTCTGATTTCTTGAGCTGGGGCAGGACTTTGTTCAGGGGCAATCACAGGTGAAGGAGGTGTTCCAGGCAAGGCTGAAGCTTCTATGTGAGAAGGCACTGTTGTCGGCGGCTCGGGGGCTTCTCGGGTCGAAGAGAAGATGGGTTCACCTCTGCTGGGGTTGGTGTCTCTGCATGACCAGCAGGTGACTGTGCCCTTGGAGGACTTGACGGTTCTGGCTGGATTGGGAGACTCATCTCTGGAGAATTCATTGCTTCTGCAGAAGGTGATTGAGTCCCTGATGAAGATGAGATCTCCACTGGGATAGGTAATTCAACCCTGGGTGGACTTGCTTGCTGAGACACTGGGATGTCCACAAGTTGTTCTTCCATTGTTTCTTCTGCAAGTGTCAAATTAAAAGGTAAATGCCAGTGTTCATCCTTAAAAGAGGACAGTAAAGGTCATACCAGTGGATGGGGCATTGGTAGGTTCTGTCACTGAAGGTTGCTGGGCTCTGGTCTGAAAATGCACAAGATATGATTTATCAGAACTAGAGTAATCCTGTGATCAAGAAAGGAAAAAATTTTTACCTCAACAAGGACTTTCTTGATAGTTCTCCTCCTCTTGGCATTTGGAGGAGCAATCAGAGACAAACCTTGCCTCCTGTCAGCAGCAAGACTGGAAAGGCTTGGGTCTGTTGTGGCAAACCTGGCCATTAGCTGAGCCAAAGTTGGGGACCTGAATCCCAGTGCTGAGATCGGGCCTACAGCATTGTAGGTGATATTCCTGGCTCGAGGGGCAGGCACTGTGTTCTGTGAGTAAAAGAAATAAGATCAGAATCATGATTGGAAGAGGAAATGTCTGATCCAAAGGTTAATTATATTACATCTGAAGTTGGCTGAAAATCAGGCATCAACTCTGCACAGAACAAGTGCACAGGCTCACTAAAGATATGATCATGGAATTCTTGCCACCAGGAATTGAAGGTGGAGTGAGCTATGGTTGTGGGCACAAAAGGCCAGGTGTAGACAGTGGGACTACACACATAATGGAAGACTCTGCTACTGTGCATAAGTTCTTTGATTTCCTCTCTGGGCTTGAGGAATTCATGCAGGAACAGTCTTGGGGGCATCTGACCACACCCAAGTTGCCGAGCCATTACATTGGGCTGATAATATTCATAAGTGCTATAGGTCAGCCTTCCTCCATTGAATTCAGCCGGCAGCATGCATGGGCAGATTATGATGTTGAGGATCTCCAGGAATCTCCCATCTTGGCGGTCGGATTCAAAAGAGAATTCACAGGGGAAAATCAAAGTATCATTGTCCAGATAAGGGAGCCAGAGAGGATTCTGGAAACCTTTGAAGAACAACTCAAAAAGCTGGCTGATGTCCTGCTGAATAAGAACAGTTGAAGCAGCTTCTCCATAATTCTGGCATCCTCTGGTGGCTTGGGGTTCCCCTTCAGGGTGATTGGATGAGGGGAAGAGCCTGGTGTTCAAATCGACACCAACGATCTGATGCATGTGAAGCTGCAGCCACATTTGAACAAACCAGCAAGGACCGTTGACACATGCTATCCTCTG
This sequence comes from Cenchrus americanus, assembly GCA_947561735.1. Classification (NCBI taxonomy): domain Eukaryota; kingdom Viridiplantae; phylum Streptophyta; class Magnoliopsida; order Poales; family Poaceae; genus Cenchrus; species Cenchrus americanus. The sequence continues at coordinate 205,602,339 of OX387240.1, forward strand.
GCTAGTGTACATCTGGGTGACAGTTTGGTGAAGCATATGGTACACACTGCCTAGGAGGAATTTCCCAAGGGGGAGGCGGTTGCCACTGACCAGATGAGAGGCCATGGCAATGTGATTCAGGGTAGGCTCATTGGCTTTACCACAGAAGACGAACCTGCATAGCCACATGTTCAGAAATGCCCTGTATTCGATTTCACCAAGGGGTTTGTCCTTCATATGTTTCAAGATGTAGTTCTTATATCCGCTCCCTGGTTTCACCCCTGTTTGCCGTGAAGAATTTCTGAAATCCCAGGGTTGAACGGATCCTATGATGTCGAGGCCGATGATCATATACACATCGGCCAGAGTTGGAGACATCGGGCCGTGGCCAAAGAGGAAGGCGTTGATGTCGTTTGACCAAAAATGGCAAGCTGCTATTAGGAGGTCTTCATTCTTGGGGGTCTCGGCCAAGGATAACTCCAAGCACTGAGCAATGTGGAGGGTATCCCAGTTTTGGGTTATGGCACTCTTGTCTGCGAGGATCCTCCGGTACCAAGTTTTCCAGCCTGCGATTGGAGGCAAGGGCCAGTTCTTGAAAGCATCTTGCCACCGAGGAGGTGGGGACAGAGCCGCTTTGAAAGGGATCCTCTGAGATTCAGCCGCGATGAAATCTCGAGGATCAGAGTTCCCCACGGGACCAAGGTAATAGGATCTTGAATTGGCCTCGGTGCGAATCAAAAGCTCAGTAGAAGGCTCCTGAAGAAAAGCAGAAAAGAAATCTCAGGTAAAATTGAAAACCTAAATGCCGAATGAAGCTTGCAGGAGGGGGATTTACCTGAGCATCTTGGTTTTGAGCCGCCATTGGGGATTTGAGCTTAGAACAAGGGGATCTAGGGTTTGGATCTAGACGAGGATTCCGGCGGATTGCGAAGAAAGAAGAACAACTGTTGACAGATTTGATTTGAAAATGTTCGTGGCTGGAGTCAATTGCGGAACAAAATCACTTTTATCCCGCAATTGAAGGGGCATGTGTTAACACCAAAATTTGGTAAGGAGTCTGACTTGTAGGTCCAGCTCGGTGAGGAGTCCGTCTGGTGGAAGGGAAGGTTTTCCCAGATGTATTCGGCAGAAGGATCCGCGGTCGGCTATCTGCTTCCGTTCGGCAAAGGAACAGTTGAGCTGATTTTGCGGGATTGGATGGTGACGTGGCTCAAGCTGGAAGGACGAATGGATGGATAGGCAATCAAGCTTAGAGATAAGTTAGGCAGCGAATCCATTCGAGATTGTACTTGGCAGGGTATAAATATGAGCCCTGAATGTATGTAATGTACACAATCATTCTTCAATACAAACCGGCCTTACGCCAAACCCTAGAGTCCTTTTGTCGTGTCGTCGAGTTCTTCGAGAGGGTTCATCGATCCGTCGACCTCCGTGAGTACCGGCAACCTTGTATCATGTCTAGTATCATGCGGTGGATTTAGATCTGATGCAAGTAGTCTTGTTACCATGCTTCGTGTCATGCGGTAGATTCAAGCTTGGTTCAAGAGGGTTTCTTGTTAGGTCATGAGCCATGCGGTAGGCTAAGATCTAGCTTGAAGCTAGTTATTGGCTCTATTGGGTTTTGGCAAGATCCAATAGATTCATTAAGTTACCTCGTGTTGCTTTGAGTTTTTACTTTATGTTTAGATTCATGCAACACTTTTTGCCCAATCTAGATGGGTTTGGATCGGCTTTATCCTTCTTGTGATCCTTATGCGAATAGAATTCATGTTTTAACACGTGGATCTTGTGCTTTCCGATAGCCGAGACCGAATCGATCTAGGTTGTTACGTGTTGCGGGTTCAAGCTTGCCAACGTTAGATGCAGGTTTTTGGGTTGCTTTGGAGCTAGTCATCCGGTGGATTAGATTTCAAATCAATCTGATAGATTTATTCGCTTGGTAATGTTCGTTCCTTCTTCATGGACCCCGAATCGGTTGTTCAGCCGTATTCGGTTATGTTTCTTCACGGGTAGAACACGTGCGTAATTCATGCTTTAAATAACGTATGCTTTTAGCTTTCCATATTTAGATTGTATCATGCGGTGGATAGATCTATTTGTGGAAAGTGGTACAGTTTTCATGCAAGTTGTATCATGCGGTGGATAGATTTGCTTGGCATCGTACCCGACGGGTCTTAAAGTACCTAGACATGTGGTAGACTAGTGCTCAACAGAAAACCACACAATCTCCCATACCAAGCACGGGGCGCCTGTTTCAACCCATATAGAGCCCTTTTCAACCTGTACACCCTGTGAGGGTACAGCTTGCTCTCAAACCGAGGTGGCTGCTTCACATACACCCCTCCTCTATGACCCCATTCAGAAAGGCACTCTTCACATCCATCTGAAACAACTTGAACCCTTTAGCCAAGGCAAAGGCTAGAAGAATCCGAATTGCCTCAAGACGGGCCACAGGAGCAAAGGTCTCCTCATAGTCGATTCCCTCCTTCTGACTAAACCCCTGAGCAACAAGTCTGGACTTGTTCCTCACAACCATCCCATTCTCTCCCTCTTTGTTCTTCCAAACCCACTTGGTTCCTATGGGATGGCAATTTGGAGGTGGTTCAACTAACTCCCACACCTGGTTCCTCTCAAAGTTTTCCAACTCCTCATGCATAGAATTGACCCAGTTTGCATCAGATAAAGCATGTCCAATGTCCTTGGGCTCAAAGGTGGCAACAAAGGCAGCATGAGAAAAATGAGAGGAATTCCTGGACCTTGATCGTGTAGTGCGTTCGTCGATGTTCCCAATGATCTTCGACAGGGGATGCACTTCTTGAATCCGCCGGGGAGCCTCACGCCTCGAGACTACCTCCCCCTCAACTTCAGCTTCTCTCGCCTGGTCCTCTTGTCGCACCGTCGTTGTCCATGAAGTAGACGGTCCACGCTCCGTAGTGGTCGTAGGGGAAGTAGTGGGTACACACTCAGCTTTAGGCGCATGGTTCTCTCCATCATCATCTCCAGCTTCATCCTTCTCCTCTTCAAAGAGGTCCTCGGCCATCTCTTCATCACCTGCACATTCAAAGCCAAGAGAGGTACATGGCATTGTCTCGTCAAAGGTTACCTCGCAAGTCTTCATGATTTTGTTAGTCTCAAGGTTAAGCACCCTATAGGCTCTAGAGTGGTTAGCATATCCAAAGAAAATATCATCACTAGACCTAGCCTCAAACTTGTCAAGTTTTCCCTTCTTAAGGATAAAGCACTTGCAGCCAAAGACTCGGAAATGACTCACCTTGGGTGCCCGACCATGCATAAGCTCATAATAGGTCTTCTTCTTGAAAGCTCGCAATAAAATCCTGTTGGAAACATGACAAGCCGTATTGACCGACTCAGCCCAATACCTCCTAGGAGTCATGTGCTCATCGAGCATCGTCCTAGCCATCTCACAAAGAGTCCGATTGTTCCTTTCAACAACTCCATTTTGAGGGGGCACATAAGGGGTCGAATACTGATGTTCAAGACCTAGATCACGACAAAAGGCATCAAAACGAGAGTTCTTGAACTCTGAGCCATTATCACTGCGGATAGCTCGAATAGCATTCCCATGCCTCTCGTTTTTCAACCTCACGATCAGATCTCGAACAAAACCAAATGTCTCACTCTTGTCTTCCAAGAAAAACACCCAGGCATAGCGAGAGTAATCGTCCACCACAACAAGGACGTACCACTTCCCACCCACCGAGCGAACTCGAGCTGGCCCAACAAGGTCCATATGCAACAGCTCTGTCGGACGCTCGGTCATGACATCGGTTAGGGGTGGATGGGGAGTGGCTACCATCTTGCCATGCCTACACGGAGCACAAACCAAATCCTTCTCAAACTTCAACCTCGGCAATCCTCGGAAAAGATCAAGACCACTCAAGCGGGAAACCAAATCAAAGCTCAAGTGTCCCAACCGCCTATGCCATTTCCACAAATCAGAAGAAGGACCAGCCATCAAACAGCGAGCAGGACCCAACGAACGAGAGAAATCAGCCCTAAAAATCTGACCCTCGGGGATGATCATACAGACAAGATCACCTTGAGAATCCAGCAAACGAGACTCACCAGACTTGAAACGCACCTCAAAACCCTCATCAAGCAACTGAGAAACCGAAAGCAAATTGAAACCCAAAGACTTCACAAGCGCAACTCTCTTCAACGTTACCTTGTCACTCACATGCACAACACCCTCAGACATCACCCTTCCTCGTCCGTTGTCCCCAAATGTGATGTACATCTTTTCCTTCACTGGGGTGAGGCTGGAGAACCACTTCTTATCTCCGGTCATGTGTCGAGAACACCCGGAGTCGATCAACCAAATGTCCTCCAAGTCTCCTGCCTCATCCTCCGAGTCGGAGTCGCTGTCTTCCTTGTCGCTCTTCTTGCTGCTCGAGCTATGGGCCATGCCACAAAAGCCTTCAAGCGCCACACAGCTCAACCCACTGAGGTTCCGGCTTGCACTCTTCTTGTCCTTGCGCCTCCCGGCGTCTTCATCTTCACTGCTTGAGCTCGAGTCGACGTCGCTTGCACCGGCCACCATGGCTCTTGCCTTGTTCTTCTTGTAGCCGCTCTTGCTTGGTTGCCGCTTGTCCTTGTCCTTGCTCTTGGACTTGCTGGAGTGCTTGCCCTTGGAGGAGTACTTGTCTTCATGCCTCGGGTGCGCCTTGTACTCGTTCATCTTATACTTGTTCTCCTCCGCTTCCGGGCACTCGGCGATGAAGTGGCCACGCTTGCCACACTTGTAGCACGTCCCTGAGCTCCGCCTTGCATTCCTCCGACTCTCGTGTAGTCGATCAAACCTTCTTGAGAGCAAGGCCAGCTCCTCCTCGCCCAGCACATCAAACTCCTCATCTGGAATAGACATAAGAGAAGACAAGGAAAAGTGTCGACAGGAAGGGTTAGATGTGCCCTTTGATCCGCCCACAAGAGCAAGACTATGATCAGTCGAGCCCTCATGCTTGGATTGCAACTTCTTGTCAACCTCAGCCGACTTGAGCTTAGAAAAGAGATCATACAACTCAATAGTCAAATAATGCCCAGACTCCTTGATGGCCTCAACCTTAGCACCCCAAACATTTGGGTCCAAGACATGCAAAAGCTTCAAAGCCTGATCATGCTCGGTGTAAGGAAAATCCTCAACATTAGCCTTCATGTTGTTCACGATGACGGTGAACCTCTGAAACATCGCATCGATGTCCTCACCAGGAAGTGGAGTGAAATTCTCATATTGCATCCGGTAAGAGACAAAGAGGCGAGCCTTCACATGGTTACCACCACCGTGAGCAACCAACAACTCCCAAATTTGCCAAGCAAGATTCAAATGGCGAACACGCTCAAACTCAGGATCACACAAGCTCCGGACCAAGTGATCAACGGCTTTTGCATTAGCCTCATACTTGGCCTTAGCACCGGCATCGGTCACCATAAGAGTATGGATGTTGACCGGAATAGCATAAGTCTTGTCAAGCACAATGAAATCCAACAGCTTTACACGAAAAAAGATCATCATACAAGCCGCCCACTTGTGGTAACCCTTGCCATCGAAGTGCGGCGGACCGCCCCGCTCAACGTACGCCATCTTAGGATTCGAGACTTGTCAAAGTCGCAAAGAATCCGGCACCAGGCTCTGATACCAATTGAAGGGTCAGATGGCGACTAGAGAGGGGGGGAGTGAATAGGAGCCGGTAAAAATTCTTCCCAAAGAACCCGGCCTATGCCCTAGTCAAATCCCGGTCACACACAAGCGATGAAACGAATCACACACCAATCGCCAAGACAACGAGGTTATGGATCAACCTCTAGCCTTAGGAACGATTCCTTGAAGCACACGCGGAAGCACGAGAAAGGGAGGAATCGAACCAAGAAGCAAAGGACACAGCCTCTAGCGGACTGTCCGGTCAGACAGGGCGGACCGTTCGGTCAGACAGGGCGGACCGTCCGCGATGGGCCGCGCGGACCGTCCGGCGGGGGGTGCCGCGGACCGTCCGCACCCTTGCCGCGGACTGTCCGGCCTGAGCCGAGGACCGTCCGTTAAAACAAGCAGAACCTCCAGTGGCACACCGCGAACCACGGACCGTCCGCGGGGAGCACGCGGACCGTCCGCCCAACACACGCGGACCGTCCGAAACTTCGTCCAACCAAAACTCAAAACCACGACGGATCGAAACGAAAGGCGAGCAAGAACTCGAAGAACACGGGACGAACACGTGCGGCGCGGACCGTCCGCCAGGAGGGCGCGGACCGTCCGCCGGAGGGGCGCGGACCGTCCGCGAGGCACGGACAGAGCAGAAAAATGCCCGACCCCGAAGGTCAACTCTCCCAAATCATCATCGGATTTCCCAAACGGTAGAAGCTGTGGAGATAAGGGTTTGGGGACTTGAAAAGCGTCACACAAGGATGCTATAGCCCAAAAATCTTGCCTCCTAACTCCCTAAATCACCGGGAACCACGAATCCTTTGAGCACCACCAAAAGCTAGAGCACCGAACGAAAAACCTCGAATCGAAGTGGTTTCCCGGCGTTTGATGGCACAAGATCAATCACAAAGATGCACGAGACATCTATCCATGTTTCCCTCAAAGAAATCCGGGGAGAAACCCACTCAAATCCGCGGAATCACACCGAGAACAAAGGCACGAAAACAAGCACAAAAAAGACCATGAAAAACACAACTCCGAATCTTCTATACAAACCAGGAAAGATTCACAAGGTCTAGCATGCCGCCCTAGCATCCATCCCTCTCAACAAATCTCTCATGAAGCTCTCATGCTAGCCTAGAGAAAATGGAAGAAAAATAGCTAAAAATGAGAAATGGGAGGGAGGAAATGAAGCCCTAGGTCGCGAAGAGTGCACACATCCACACACACTCATGGCTTATATATCAGGTCCCGCCGGAGTGGTAAATGACTCGACTACCCCTAACTCAACTACTGGCGATACAACCCATGTAGGGGCATTTAGGTAATGTTTGTGGGTCTTGCCATCGGACGGCCACGCCTTTGCCGCACCCCGCGTACTCCCGACGCAAGCCATGCGATCCCGCCGCGTGTCCTCCGCCTCGAAACTTCCCGACACGCCCGGATCCCGTCTCCGTCGTGTTGGACCCTCGGACTTGGTTTTGAGGCCCAAACCAAGAAACCGTCCTCCGATGGTTTTGTGGGCAAACCACCAAACCCCGTGTGCTCGGTCCGGCCTCCCGCCAAACCACTTGACTCGACCGCCACCATGCACCAGCTCGATTGTCCATGACTTCGTCTTGCTCGTGTCGCCACCATGTGGCCCGCACCTAGTCCCGCTGTCCACCGGGTCCCTCGAACCGAGCCTACTTGTCTCTCCATCTCCCGAGGCCCCCGAAGGGCGAAGACCTTTCGCGCCCGTTCTTCACCCGCAACAACACGAACTAAGCCGCAGCCTACACCTGCGCACTAAGGCAAGAGTCAGTCCAACACCCATTGTCAATCACTCATCACTGAGGAGCGGTCATCCATCGACCACTGGGACGCTCCTGGTCCTCACTGCTGACATGGACATTCACTTTTCGATTGTGGGTCATTTATTAATGGGCCAATTTCAATCTATTAATGGGCCGATTTTAGACAGACTAAATTTCATTTCAGAACATAAAAATTCAAGCCCATAAACACTATAGCATCAGCTCATAAAAATTATGTGCCTTAACGATTTCAGCCAAACAAAAATATAGAATCCATAGATCCCAAAATTCAGCACCAATAATTATAGTATAATCACAGCATCAAAACAGGTGCAATATCTAAAATAATATAAAAGAGCAATAATAAAAACTTTTGGCTTCTGCTTCTTCCTGCTAATCTCTCTCTAACTACTTGTTCTTTGCCGCATTTAGTTCTTAATCTGAAAATGAAGTCACAATATTATCAGAACAAAATTATGATTAATAGAACAAAACTAACATTCCTTTCCAACAAGGACCGTTGTCAATAACCAGATGCAATGAAAAAAAGCAGCCTTCTAAAGTAAACACATCCTGTCATCATATGAACAGGTGAAAAAACAAGAAAAATAAGAGGCATTAAAAATGTAAAAGAATTGTGAATCCATGGAAAATGTAATATCAACAGATCACTTAAACTTAGAAGGAAAATGTCTGGATTGCAACTTATAAGGCAAGTGAATGATATACTAGCACATGAACCATTTCCATCAAGGCATCGATAGAACCCTTTTGGTATGCACATTATAGGATGTATGTACTTCTAAAGTCAAGCACACCTTAGTACCTTAATAAATCTTTGAATATCATCTCTGAACTGAACTGTCCATTCCATTCAGCCCACCAACAGGACCAGTATAAACATATTATAGCTCAGAATTTCTAAGAAATAAATAAGAACTAAGATACAGTAATTTCAATGTACAATTATCATCATTATATTTCAAGACAGATGCCGAGTCTCAAAAGAACAATACACACAGTGGCAACAGTTTCGTTAAACAGGGCCCAGCAAAATGTTATTTGAAAGGAGTGTGGTTCCTTAACCCTTGGAGCAACAAAATACTCATGCAAATGAGAAGCATCACTAGAATGAAACTGTTATCAGGAAATTTAGGACTAGGGAATGCATTATCCACATGTGTACTAGTGATTAGGCAAAAACAACAAAGTAAAGGACATTATAGCAGGAGTTAAACTTGATGGCAAAAAGAGTAAGTGTTGCATAATGCTCATAGTTTTGTGCTGAATGCACATGAAAAAGCTGGTGCCAGATGCAGAAATAGCAAGTACCAGCAATGCTAGTCATGGCTTAATTTGGTCCCAATTCTTGCCACTTGTACTCATGTGACATAACTGAATGAGCATATAAGGTAAAAAGTTGAACCACGGCAGAAGCACTTTTCAGGACCAGAAATGTGCACCGACATATCCTGAAGTGAACTTGATTATGTACCATCATTTCAGAGCTAGTGACATTTTATAACCAACAAATTAATAGATTCATTCTGTCAATGATCCAAGTGAACTAGTACAGTATAATCATGAAATCAAGAACAAACCTCAGGCTCTAGGACTAGCACAGACTAGAACTTGGTAACTAGCAGCACAAATTATTATCGTGCATTTACCACAAAATCAAGCAATGCAAAACTCAATTGGGCTGAGACCTGACTGGGTAAATTAAGCCTATCCCAATCGAGTAAAGAAGCAAATTGCTGACGGCACATGGAGGGAGGGAAAGGAGGAAGCACAAACAGAATGCCCACCGCGCGCGTCGGCGTCGGATCTAACGGACTTTAGAGAAGTTTTACTCCTAAATCATATTTAAGCAGAAACTAAATTTTGAAATGTTATTCCAACTTTAATGATGCACTTGCTTTCAAAGCTATAACAACAGTTCTCTTTGGACAGAGAATAGAGTTGAATGATAATTTAGAAGAATTTCACAATAAAGGTTCCATGTAGCTTATCAAAAATGATGAATCAATTTGATGTCCTTGTTATTAAAAACCTGGGTGAAGACATCTCGTTAAAGGAAGATAATGTCGAAAGTAGCAGCAACTAAACTTTCTGCTGCCACTTCCAGGTAGAAGAAAATACATAAACTATCTCTATCATCATAGTCGCACAACGTTGCAGGTTGCACGAGCACACCACCAGACAAATCAGCCAAGCCCCACCTCCTACTAAAACTTCCTAGTTCCACCACTGGATGTCACCATGCGAATCCCAATCCAAGAACAATAGTAATGAGGCAGTGAGGTGATCTACTATGGCAGACATACAGTACGCATTCAGTCTTAAACATAAATCTCCAATCCAATTCATCACTTGAGTGATTGGCATGAAGAAATCAAAATTACAGAGCACGGGAAGATGAGAAGAGACTGACAGAGGACCTAGAGAGAAGGGCCAGTGGCTGTGCCGGTGGTGGCGACCCCTGCGCCTTCAATGGCCTCTGCCCTGTCAACTCTTGTGCTTGCGGCTGTCCTCTGTTGTAGGAAGCAGCGAAGGAGAAGCAGAGGCCCAGCACCGAGGCAGCAGCCGGCTGGAGGGTTGCGTGAGGCAGGAGGCAGGCGGGCTGGAGGCCGGCCATTGCGGTGTCATGCCAGATCCGGGCGCCGGCAGCAGCATCCCGACCTACGATGCACCGGATTTGAGCGGCACTGACCGTGTGCGCCATGGAGCACAAGGACTGAGGCTGTCGGCGGCATCGCACAATGAGGCCCCTGAGCTAGCGACCGCGGCGAAAGGAGTGAGGAGGGGAGGTGAGTCCACGACGGTGGCGCAGCCCGCAACGGCCAGTAGCAGCCACGCCACCAGAGTCGCGGCGGAAGGAGTGGGGAGCCGCGACGAAAGGAGTGGCGAGTCGCACGCGCCGCCGCCATGGTGGGCACGGAAGCGGGGGAAAGCGAGCGTAGCCGGGAAGGCAACAGTGAGGGTGTGGCTGGCGTGGATCTACTCCATGCGCGGTGGGAGAGGCGAGAAAGAGGGAGCGGGCGGCGGGAGGAGGCTGAGGGGAGGGGGAGGCAAGGGTTTGGTGATCCTTTTATACAAAGCAAATACAATTTCAGCCATCCGTTCCCTGATGGACGGTGTAGAAAGATTGGGTTGTTTGGGTTTAAATGGGCAAGTTACATTTGTAGCGAACATGACCCCATTTGCCATTTGTTCGAGTTGATTTTGGTGATTCATGCTAACATAAGTGATGGGACTGACCACATTGTCTAACATGTCTTTGTAGGTATTCTTAGGTCCCATAGATGTTACCGCAACTTAACATACCATGCCCAAACTAACATATCATGCCACAAGTTAACATACCATGCCCAAGCTAACATGCCATGCCACAAGTTAACATTCCATTGACATGTTAGGTTACTTACAGCAAATTTGAGGACTTAGTATATATTTGGAGGCTATAAGTAATGGCATGTTAAGTATGTTAAGTTGAATTAAAGATCCAAGTTGAAGACGCGAAGAAAATAAAGGAAAAGGACACCGTCGGATGAACCGACGGTACCAATATAGCAAGCGTCGGTGAAATCGTCGGACGACTTGGTTCACTGGGTGAAACCCTAGGCACCGTCGGATGAACCGACAGTCCATTTCCTAGTAGCGTCGGACGAGTTGCAGAGGAAGAGCAGTGAAGACAGTAGCACCGGATGATCCGACGGTCTGAGTAAGGACACCGTCGGTCTATCCGACGCTCAGTTTGAATCTAGACAGAGACGCGCCAAGACGAAGCCTTCAGCACCGGATGATCCGATGCCTTGGTCAAGGTGAAGCGTCGGTCTATCCGACGGTCGCGTGGAAGCTAACAGAGGCGACTTGGACGCGGGGTCTTCAGCACCGGATGATCCGACAGACCGTTGGTGCATAGCGTCGGAGCAGTTGTGTCAGAGAAGTCATGTGCGGTGGAGGCAACGACTAGTAGCACCGGATGAACCGACGCCCGGAAAAAGATAGTGTCGGATCATCTGACGGTACTACTTTCAACAGCTTTTAGCCAGCGGCTAGTTTGATGCCTTGGGCTATTTATACCTCCTCCACTCGACCATTTGAGGTCGCTGGATTGTGTGGAAGTGCAGAGGAGTTGAACACACATTAAAGATCATATCCAATCCATCCAAGTGCTTAATTGCTCATCTTTAGACTTGCATATGCGTTATGTATGTGCTTAGTGCTAGGCTTAGCTTAGAGCTGAGTGAGTGCAAGGCTGTGCCAACCTTGTGAGGTGATTCTTGAGTGAATCAAGTTGTACAAGGTTCGCCGGAAGCCTTGGGGCCTAAGTGGCTCACCGGCAATCATCATCGACCCTCCGTCTTGGTGTCTAGCGGCGAGGACACTTTGTGCGGGGGGTGTGGAGACCCCCTTCCTTGGTGGAGAATCTCCTTAGTGCAGGCGGCATCAAGGTGACCAAGGGAGCTTGACAAGTGCCTAAGTGGCTAGCCTTTGTGGCGAGTCAAGTGGTGCTCTTAGCAGAGACTTGGTGACCGGGAAGCAATACTCTTGTGTGAGTGCTTCAACGTGGACTAGGGGTGGCTTAGTGCCTACCGATACCATGGGATAAATCGCGTGTCAAGAGTTTGCTTCCTCTCATCCCCTTTACGTTTCCACATTTACTCTATTGCAATCTTTGCTTGCCTCTACCTTCCTAAAGTAGTATCATGCTAGGATTGGCTATAGGTTGCAAACCTTCTTTTGGGATGGGAGTTTCACACGAGAACATCCCTAGTTGCACATCTAGATATTATGTTCTAGTTTACCTTTGTGCAAAAATAGTGAAGCCATAGGTTAAGGTTTTAAGTTGCCTAATTCACCCCCTCCCCCTCTTAGGCTAACGAGCATCCGATTCCTTACAACATTTCTCCCCTGCTTAACTTTTTTCTTTTTCTTTTTTTATTTCTTTGTAATAAGAAAATAATTCCAATTTGAACTATGTGTACCTCCAATAGGATTGGATTTTTTTTAAAAAAATCATATTTAGGCTTCTATGGTCCATTCTAGGTCACATCTAGGAGATTGACAAAAAATTTTATTGACTTGTAGGGAAAACTCGAACTTCTATTAGTCACCTTATTGTAAAATAATGATAACAATACTTAATTTTGTTCAAAACATTCAATAAATTGACGTGAAATCATATTTTAACCGTATAATGCTCCTATGAAAAATTCATATGGTTTTGATAAAGTGAAATTATAGATGTTCACAAATAGGAACATCTCTCACATAGTTTCTTATAACTAGACTCAAACCTTTGATGTTTGAACACCTCATAACATTGTCAAAGTCGTATGCAGCTCAAATTTGGTCACAATCTTATTTTAGTCTTAGTATGATAAAATATGAAGTTACACTACTAATTGTTGTGCAAAAAAGTTTTTTTCTATTTTTTAAACACTTAAATAACACACCCTTTTAAAAAACAAAAAATTTAGTTGTCTTAAATACCACCAATCAATTTTTCACATGTACAAGACAACAAATAAGTTGTAATCTACGAGTTTCAAAATTTTTAGAATATATTTGCTATTTTCTATCATTTAATTTAATTTCTGCATGCTTATCGAAAGTAATTCCAAGTTTAGGCTTCTATGTTCCATTCTGTGTTAGATCTAAATTTATCACAAAAATCATATTTAAGAAGAAACTAAATTTGGAGAAGTTTTACTGAAACTCAAATTTCCTCCTAAATCTAGAGCTCAAATAAAAAAACTTTCAACATGAAAGTTGTAGAACCATTAATTCTAACAAACTTTTGGTTTGGGGTTTGGCTAATCTTTGAGTTTCAATATGTTTTTCTCTTCAAATCTCGGTCAAATATCGTTTGACCTCGGGTCAACTCTCGTAAATTTATTTTACTACATAAACCACTGCTCAATTCAATAATCGCCCAATATGAAAGTTGTAGGGTTTTAAATTCTAAGAAACTTTTGTTTTGGCCAAAATTCGAGTTTCGATATAAAAATTTGAGTTTTTTCTATTTCTTTTTTCATTTTATCACACCGAATACATAAAAATAACTATAATATATACACCAATACATTTTTATATACAATAGACTACATATAAGTTGTCATGTAAGAGTTTCAAGACTTTTCAAGTCGATTTGCTATTTTCTACCATTTAAATGAATTTTTGCGTGTTTACCGAAAGTAATTCGAAAGTGACTGAAAGTAATTCTAAAAAACTATATTTAGGCGCTTATGGTCCACTGCCCACATCCGGGATATTGATGAAAAACTCAATTGACTTATAAGAAAAATTCAAACTTCTACTAGCTACCTTATTATAAAATAATGATAAATAATACCAAAAACTGCTGCAAAAATTCTAAAAATTGACATGTAATCATTTTATGGATGCTTACACTTGATATAAATTTTTCATTGGGTTTCATGAAAAAAGATTATACATTGTTTATAAAATGGATACATCCCAAGCATAACTTCTCATAACTTAAGTCAAACTTTGAATTTAAGTAGCACATTAAATTTTCTAACTCATATGGAGCTCAAACTTGGATAAAGCCTTATATTCACCACACAATTACAAAATATGAAGTTAGATGTCACACCCTAAAATTTAAACTATATTTAAATTCAAATTTGAATGACATTTGTTTGGTTTTAGAAGTTGTTAGGCCCAAGTTCGGAAATACCCCTTGAACTCTCGACTCGATTCGTTTTCGCCCCTCCTTTCAACCTCTCTCGTGGGTTGAGCCCGCGCACCAGCCCAGCAACTCCACCGTGACACGAAAGAGTTGGAGGGGTAAAAATAGACTTCGGCCCACAACAACTCCACCGCGACATTGAAGAGTTGGAGGGGCAGAAATAGACTCAAGAAGAGTTGGAGGGGCAAAAACGAACTCAGCAGAAACAAACTATTCTAAGGCTCAAACAAATGCAAATTAAATCTGAATTTAAACGGAATTTAAATCCCAAATTAATTTACTAGCAAACAAAGAAAATAAAACAATATGAATGCAACAAAAACTTATTTTGGCTGAAATTGTTTAATATGATATTTAATTTGATTAAAAGGGCTAAAAATTCCAATTAAAACTCAGAAATTTTTATTTAAGACTTAATAAATTCTAGAAAATTTGAAATATTTCTACTATTTCAAATAAATCAAAAGTTTTCAGTTGAACTCCAATTTAAAATTAAAGTTCAAATTCATTTAAAGAAGTTGAAAAGGAAACTCAATTTTTCTCCTAGATCTAGGGATCAAATAAAAAACCTTTCAATATGAAAGTAGTAGAACTTTTAATTTTAAGAAACTGTTAATTTTAAAATTAATCATATTTCATTCATAATTGATTAAACGTTACTGTGTTTTGGGTCAAATGAGAAATGAATTTTTATAATTTATGTTCGTGACGGATTTGTATAAACGTCACAGTGTTCTGGGCTGAACTGTGACAATATTGAAAATACGTCACAATTTTCTGGGCTTATCTGCGCTCAAGGCAAAATAGTGACGTTTTCTGAAACTGTCGCCAGGATTCCGTCGCAGATTAAATAGTTCCTTGTAGTGATCGAATTGACCTAAACAAGCGATTTATATTAACCCTAGGAGGTGGTGGAGGAACCTTCCAGAAGAAGGGCCCGATCGGGGCTAGGTGAGGCCCGATCGGCCTCCCTGTGGGGTTGGTCGGCCTGGGCTGGGCCCAGGCCGAGCTCCGCCTTCGCGTGTGGACCTCTTGTCCCTTCTAGATGCGTATTTTTTTGGAGCCCACTTCATTTGAGTTCGAGAGCCTTCTAAAATTCATTCTTTTCGAATTTTCCTGAATAGTCCGTGAAAATATATAATTCACCAAAACTCGTGGAATTCATTAGTCCAAAGCCCTATACTACTGTTGATTTATCTTTTTAGTCCTTTTTCATGTATTGTTTATGCATAAAAATAAGAGTTAGTGAGCATCAACAGTCCTCCTAGATGGCTTACCCCATCAGGTGGATATGGCGCTAACATGCTCTCGGGTAGACTCGGGTTGCCCCGAAATTCCACCCGACTCAGAAGAAGGTAAAGAAGCAGCAAGCTGAGCTAGTTGAGTTTCTATCATTTTTTAAAGCTAAGTTGATTCTTCATGGCAGAGGTAAATTATTCTACAGTGGAGTTAAGATTTTCAAGAACTTTCGCATTGGTGTATAGCTCTTGCTTAAACTTTCATTAATTCTAGCTTGGTCAAAGACAAGATCTTTAATGGAAGGCTGATTAGTGAAAGAGTTAGAATAGTTACCTCCATTTTTATTGTTGAACGGGAATTAAGTTGGGCCTTGAGTTCCACCCTTGATTGTTGTAGTTGTTGTTACGGAACCCATTGTTGTTGGCATTGTTGATGAAGCTAGCTTCTTCCCTTGTTTCGAGACAATCATTGCCCGAATGACCCACATTACCGCAAACTTCGCATGTCATGTGCGCGTCCATAATCTTGGCGGTTTCCATGTTGGTCAATGCCTCCAATTTCTTCATGAGGAGGTCCATCTTGGCTGCCAGATTGTCGATTCCATCGACTTGGTGTACATCGCGGGTACGGGGTTGGAGAATGTCTCGATCCCAACCTTGATTTGCCACCATCTTCTCGATTAATTCCTTTGCGGCTGGTACTTGTAGCGAGAAGAAGGCTCCTCCTGCAGCTACATCTAGGTGCTCACGGGATGTACACTTGAGCCCGTGGTAGAAGGTCTGAATTAAGAACCACCCGTGCATGCCATGGTGAAGGCATGTGGTGATGTACTCCTAGAAGCGTTCCCATGCTTCCAGGATACTCTCATCATTCTACTGCTGGAAACCCAAAATTCTTGTGCGGAGGGCATTAGTTTTGCCCATAGGGAAGAACTTTGTGAGAAATGCCTTTGAGCACTTATCGCATGTGTTTATGGCATCTCGCTCTGCATAAAACCATTGCTTCGCCTTCCCGAGCAATGAGAATGGGAATAAGTGAAGACGGATGGCATCATCCGTCACTCCACATATAATGAAAGTCCTACACACCTCCAGAAATTGCTGGAGATGTGCATTGGCATATTCATTTGGCTTGCCAGAGAACGGATTAGCTTGCACCATGTTGATCAAAGCTGGCTTGAGTTCAAAGCTCCCGTCTCCCACTGTTGTGGTTGGTCCGGTAGAAACATTGGTGTTAGAAGGGGCGGAAAACTCGCAGATCGTCCTCTCGGCCATTGATGCCGACAAGGTGTTGTCTATAGGATTGACGATGTTCGTCTCTTGAGTCAAGAGAAACTTCTGAGGGGTGAGGACACGGGTCGCACTCTCCTCACAAGTGACTCCGGATTGTTGTTAAAGTCGGACGGTAGGTCGAAACCGGTCATGAACTACTCTACGTACATGAGAGTAGAGAAAGGGTAAACCCGCTTAAATAGTGTTTCACAGAACCTTGATAATTCTACCACCATGTTTAAATGATATCTTATGCCTATTGCCTCCCCGGCAAGGGCGCTAGAAATTCTTGTTGACGATCTTATGCCTATTGCCTCCCCGGCAAGGGCGCCAGAAATTCTTGTTGATGATCCTTAGCCTCACCACTAAGTTTGTACCCAGTAATGGAGCTAAGGGACGTCGGGGGTAAAACACATGATCACAGAAAGGTCTGCAAGCGCACGGATTACCGTTGTAGCACTTCACCTGATGGTATTCGGGTTATCGTATTTATATTTTCCTGTGGGAGGCACTATGGCAATGATGATCGAGCAAACGGTGGAGAATAACCAAGACTTGGTAAAGAGCTATAGCGGGTGATAACGAATAAAGATATTCAGGGATAACTTGACACACGCTAGAAGATCTAGATAAAAGACTAGAGAGGATAGCGAGCTGGGAGGACAACGAGACGAGAAAGGATCCTATCACAATCTATCTATTCTTGTCAACTCTAGGCAAAGGACTAAAGCAAACGATAACCGAGGCAAGCTAACTCAACAATCTCTTCTAGTGCTACAGGGGCATGCAAAGTTGTGCCCTCAGACTGGGATGAGAAGGGAGGACTACGACGCGCTGAATCCTACCGGTCCGAACTAACGTGGTGGACTACAAAGCCAGTCTAGAGCTGTCACCTCCTTAGGGTACCAGAACTATTCCGTTGCGCGAGACACCAATCTAAGACTAAGGTAAGCTCTGAGCACCGTGCTCACAACGAACCAAAGAACCTTTCCCCGGGTACCGCGAAGGAAGGCCTCTCTCCCGTGAAACACCGGAGATCAAGCGAAGAATGACCACAACACTATAGGGTTCAAGAGAGCTATGCTAACCAAGACTAAACTAACTTTAGTCTAAACCAAGAATAAAGCTTCTAGAGCAAAGTAAAAGCTGAATGTAATTAACTCGAAAAGTAAGATAGAAAGATAACTTGAATTGTACTTGATTCTAAACAAAAAAAGGATACAACAGCTATACCGGAACTCTGAAGAAGACTCCTCTGGAATCCCGAGACTAGCTCGACTCGAGTCTAACTCCCAAGCTACACTAATCCTAATCTAAGTGAACAAAATAGTGGAAATGAGATGCTCCAGCGCCGTGTGTTCAATCTAGCGGGTGTGAGGCTCCTTTTATAGGTAAGTGAGGTTGGTTGAGCGCGTGGGCCCATTTTCATAGGTGCAGTTGGATGAGGAGGTGCGGCCAGCCCTATGATCCACCACCTCTTGACTTGGACGCTCCTAATCCTTGCTCCTGAGGCGGTTGAAGGTCGGTAACTTGAGTCGGTTTTGGTTAGCATGGCGGTTGGGAGGTGCGGCCAGCCCTCTATGTGCGGCCGACCCACCTCTATGTCATGGGATGAACCGCCTTCGCCCGGGGACGCTCAGGATGGTCTTGGAATGATGGTTATGGTGGTTGATCGGCCGGAGAGGTGGACCCATTGATCCAAGTCACTACAACTTCATCCATTCGATCAAACCTATGTTTCCTTGATCAATCTTGTTCATCCAAGTTGTACACACGGGGAAGGACTTGACTTGGACCAGAGATGTGGCACAGGGCAGGTGCGGCCGCACCGGCCAGGCCGGCCACACCTGCAGGGCCGGCCGTGCCTAGTGGTGCGGCCGTGCCTAGCTCGTGTGGCACGTTGCTTCTCCCCCCCTAAATGTGTACCCGTCCATAAAAATTGCAACACAACTCATGGAACTTTATTAGTATAAAAAATGTGCATGAAACTTGTTGTATACTCCTCTCAAACCCAAGGTTTTCACGGTCAAATCTTTGTTGTAAGGATCGTCAATAGCGGGGCGGAACTGGTTCCGGCCTTCTCCGCCACTGTCGCCCCAGCCCCTACGGCCGAGCTCGTCACATCCACCGTTGAGACCGCTGACGACTGCTCCACCGACGCCTCCTTCCCCTTGCTCCTGAATGCCTCTTGGCTCGAGGCATTCTTGCTGCTCTCCGACATGGTCGGGGGCGCTCTGCGTACAAGCAACAACCTCAACCAATTAGAAGCTCGAAGAATTCGAAGATGAAAAACATTAATGGCTTCAGGTCCCGCGACTTACTTGGTCACCGATCTTAGCCCAGGCTTGCAGGGCTTCGGGGGAACCTTCCTTGCCCTCTTCTGCGACCCAAGGTCGCCCATTGTATCAACGCTCTACCTATGGCGCTCCTCTATCGTCGACGTCCTGCGGGGCATCTCCACTGCCCGCTCCTCCGTCGACGCTGCCTTGCGGGGTGTCCCCGCGGATGGAGCCATCACAGCGCTCGAGACTTGGCATCGTCCTCCTCGTCGTCGACATTGATGGTCTCAACATCGGAACTAACCGTGGCTGTGTCCACCGACACTGTAGGCCCGGTCCTCTCCCAATTCTTCTTCTTGGCCTCCGCCGTCTGGGTCGCGGCGATCGTGGTCGCAGCCTGGGAGGTGGGTATCTTGCCCGTCGCCTACCGCGTGCGCTGCGGCGCATACATGGCGACCTTGGGCGGCGCCCTTCTTGTGACGGGAGCGTCGTCGTCTCTCTCCACCGACGAATCAGAGATGTACTCCATGATGGGCGGCTGCGGTGCCTTCTGCACGTCCGCCGCATCACGAACCTTGTAACTGCGCTCCTCCTCGTTGCGCAGTGATGCGGGGCACCAATAGATGCCCTCGTGATGCTGAAAACAAGACAAGACAGATAAAGAGACCTGTGTAACAACAACTCAAGATCTATGCTAGATGAAAACCAAGGTCGAAGACTTACCGCGTCGGAAGGTCGGTACACCCCGAGCACCTTGGGGCATTCCCGATTGCGGATGTGCCCGCCGAAGATGTTCTTCACCCGTGCCGTCATCTCCCCCTTGGAGACCTCGCACTTGACGACCCGGGTGGGGTCGGACTGCCCCCAGTACTCAAAGGCCGAGTGGACCCGGTCCTGGATGGGCTGAATCACCTGACGGCTGAAGCTTATAGCAACAGCACCGCCGGTCAATCCCTCTGCCTTCAACTTCTCTAGGTTGTCCAACAGGGGACACAGCTCTTCCGTCTCTCGCAACGCGAGCTGGTTGTTCCACTCTGGGTATGGGACGGGAGCTCGCCCCATTGTGCCTGGGAGCGCCGGTGCAGGATTGTCGAGGTAGAACCACTCTTGCTTCCAGCCGGTGGCGTTGTCACGGAGCACAAGGACAACATACTCCGGCTTCATGACCGCCACAGCATGAAGCCGATGCTCCCCACGACCCCGGACTTGCCCGTCTTGTTGAGCTCGAAGAAATGGCGCCACAAGTGGAAGTGTGGCGCTATGCCGAGGTAGGCCTCAAAGAAGTGGATGAAGGTGGAAATGATGGTGATCGAGTTCGGAACGAGGTATACCAGCTCAATCTGGTAGAAGAAGAGGAGGCCGCGGAAGAAGTCACCCGCCAGGACCCCAAATCCGTGCATAATGTGCGCGATGAAGACGACGGTCTCGCAGGTCCCCTCTATCAGGAACTCCTCTCCCACCACCGGTCTCAAGCTGACCTTCGTCTGGGCCTCAGCAACCCACGGGTCGCTAGGGTGTGGATCTGCTCCTCTGTCACCGTGGACGGCTCCCAAACGGTGTGCGGCTCTAGAATCGGCACTTTCTCCATCTTCTCCTCCTTGAAGCCAATAGATTTGGATCTAAAAACTACGAGGGTCTTAGTTTGCATGCAAGGTCGTGGTGTGTGGTAGACCTAAGCACGGCGACGCTGTTGTTCACTATAAGCAATGGAGTGGCGGCGGAACCCTATCGCGGTGTGGAAATGAAAGCAAGTGGAGGTCCTCAGCCCATGGACTAGCCTTATATACCCGGGACCCAATGGCGCAATGGGTGGCCGCACCACGTCTCTTTGGCGCAAATCACAACGACCCAACAGCCTGACGCCTCTAACGAATCTACCGCTCAATGACTCTTTCGTCCTAACGGTAAATTGGCAGTAACGGCTAGTTCCGTATGGGAATCTGCGTCCGTCGGCCTCCGAGCAGCGCTCCGGCAGACGTGGACTCATTATGCCCCACATTCAAGCCCCCCAACATCAAAATCTCCAGTGTGACTTTCAAGGTCGCCAATACCCACGGACGACCTATAGGCCAGCTCTATTGCCCAGTCCAGGTCGCAAAGGCATCAGCAGCCTCCCAGGTCGCCTCAGCCTCCCCACAACGGGTTCACACCACATTTCCTAGGCCCAGCTGCCTACACGCCTTCTAGGTCGCCTCGATCTACAACAGCTCTCCATTATTAATGGCCCCGTGCTTAAAGGCTCTACTGCCCGTTGACGGCCTCTTGGTCATGATCACAGTGCCCCGCTGAGGCCCTGTTGCCCTCTAGGTCGATTCTGACCTACGAATTCAAGATTGACACTCCTACGTTGTGCCACTGTGCAGCAGGCATGTTGATCCAGGTCGACACGGATCCTCTTATCAGTCATTATGGCCTTCTGAAGGTCGGCATGCTACCATAGCCCCGCCGGGACCTTGGCCATGCCATTGCCGCCCGGGCGCCTCATCATAATAAGCCAAGACACATCAGTTTGCCATGTAAGCATGTGTATAAAAGCTTTGTAAGCTACGAAAGACTTTGTCCCAAGGTCAATTACAAGGTGCAAACATATTAAAGGTCCTGATCTACCTTACATGGTGCCTACGGCGCAACCTGCACTGATGAAGTGCGTCACAAGCTTTCTTCTAGCTTCAGGACTTACTTGGAGACCTCCACCGCCGTTGAGGTCATGGCTGACACGCAGCCACCTCTACTCTAGCCCCAGAAGGTTTCTTATGGAGTCCCATCTTTTGCTAGGGTGCTCTAACAAGATTCCAAATTGGGCCAGTGTCACCTCAGGCCTCTCCCGGTGCAGCATAGTGGTTTCCAACACCACATTATGCCCTTGCTCACATGGTCCATCAAGGCATGTACTGCCCCATGTTGCACCTGGATTCCTCGCTGGGCGCGAGCACAGAGATTGGTGGAGTTCTCCCAACTTTGCAAGCATTCTTCTAGCTCCTATAGATGATACTCTAGCTCTGTGCTCGGGTGGACGCAGACAAGACCAGGGCATTGCAGAATTGTCAAGCGGTTTTGCCATGATGTTCCTACTTGGCTCAAGGAATGAGCACTGAGGCTTCCTATTTATAGCAGTGGAGCTCTACTTCGGTTGCTGCCCACACTTCAGCTGACGCGACATCCTTATCCGCAACACTGTTCACATGTGGAGCGCGAGGTCTTTGTCCGTTTCTGGGTCTGCAGACAGGTCTGCCAAGCGTGTGATGACAACTTTTTAGTCTTTGTCTCCTAGTGGTAGCGGCCGCATCTGTGCTCCAGGCAGGTCTCGTGCTGCACAGTACGCCTGTGGGTTGCTACACGACAAAAAAGAGCCCTAGCGCCTGGTGTTGTCCTGAGAGGATTCTGGGTAGTGCATCTTATTCAACGAGAAGAGCATCTTAAACCACATGCAGAAGGTCGTACGTTCTCGGTTTATTCTTCGAGCACTAAATCGACCTCCTAGGTCGCCTTACTGCTTGGGGGCTACTCCACGAGTGCGTCTTGTGACGCCCTCTTTGACTATGTTGCCTCAACCTACCAGAAGCAAGCTTCTGTTACCTCTCTGCACAACCTCCCTTTAGTCGGCATTGAGACCTTCCTCAAAGGCGTGATGATCTTTCCTGATTCCGGTCAGGTCGGCGGATTCTTCCATGCAACTACATCTCGTTGTTTTCACTTCCAGGCCCTGGATCTGCGCTCCAGGAGCTTGACGTTCGACTTCGTACGCGCTCAAGAGGATTTTTCTTTGGATCCACGTGCACCCTGCTCGACCTCGACGGTGCAATGATGTCATCTCAACTGCTACGCCGACACGTCGATCGGGGCTTGAGAGACATGGGTACCATGGGTCCCCGCTGACTAGGGTCCTGGAGGTCGCGGCACGGCGCCGCCAGTAGGTCCGCAGATCGCGAGATTCACCCTGTAATCATGGAATATGGCCTTCCTAACTTGTAACTGACCCCGATGAGGGTCCACCGACCTTGAATGGAAGCCTTAGCCCATTGACCATATAAGGCGGCCTAGAGCACCATTCGAGGGGACTTCCCCATTCACGCATATTTCCACCACATACTGGACGTAGGGTTTTACTCCTAGGAGGCCTGAACCTGTCTAAACCCTTGTGTCTCTCTCTATTATAGCCGTGTTCCGAGTTCTCCCTGCGAACTACCACCTACGCTCTTAGGTCCGTTGATGGTCCTTACAACAAAGATTCGACCGTCAAAACCTCAGGTTCGAGAGGAGTATATGGCAAATTTCATGCACATTTTTAGTACTAATAAAGTTCCACGAGTTATGTTGTGAATTTTATAGGCAGATACACATTTTGGAAGAAATTGGAACCAACATGCTACATGAGCAAGGCACGGCCGCACCTGGCCAGGTCCGGCCGCACATAACCAGGCTCGGCCGCACCACAGCCGGCCGCAACTGGCCAGGGCTAGGCTCGGCCGCACTAACAGGTGCGCCCACACCTCTAGGTGCGCCCGCACCTACCATATGCCACGTCTCGGCTCCACGGCACGAACAATCCCACAAACACACCTTGGATGGATAAGATACACCGGTGAATGGTCGGTTTGATGAAAATGCTAAGGTTTGAAGCACTTGGATCGATGGACCCACACTCGACTGCCACAACCGTCATTCGGAGGCAATTCTAGGCGTCCCTGAGCATAGGCGGTGCATCACACGACACGGAGGTGGGCCGGTCTTGACGGTTAATAGTTGTATCAAAGTTCATTTAGACTTGCAAGCGGACAAATCTCCCGTCGTAGTCAAGGGACCCTTCTTCCCTCGAGTGGTGAACCCAAGGTATCGAACCGTGGAACAAATGTGTGACACAAAAGATGATCTAGTAATGGCTAGTAACTTCAATCTTCGATAGATAAAACCCTAATGCATCTAATCATAAGAATCAACACAAGAACGAATCTAGTCTTCTAAAGACCGGAGGTAACAAAGATAGAGGGGGTAGATAAACTGATCTAGAGAGATCGGGTTGAGCCTTTTGTTGAAGTTACAAGTGATAGAAGAAGTCGCAAATCAAATCTCATTAGAAGCCTCTTTAAACCGTGGTTTCCCGTCCGACTCCGAAAACGCCCGCCTTTCAGAGCCCCCGTTCTGTCACAACGTACTCCTATTCATGCGGGTAGTCTAGGGAAAGTCCAAGGACAAGTCGAGTTCTTTCGGAAAGTCAGGCGTGCACCTCTAGCCACCGCGGCTACAAGAACACCCTATGTGATCTATCTTGAGAATATATCCAAATTAAGCAAAGCCCATTGAAAACGAAGACTTCGGAGAAACACTTAGTCGCTAAGAATCGGATTCAACTTGCTACATCAACTAGTACAATGATATATGAACAAGATCACCACCGGGATCCTACCTTGATCTTGCTTCTAGCTCTGGGAACTCTGACGTGGTCTTCCTTGCAAAGTTCTCACGTCATCTAGGGAAACCCTAGTCAACTAGCTCGACCCTCTCCTCTCTGGGATGGTGTCCCTCTTTTCTCTGCTCCTCGGCGACCGATGACGAATTCCTCCTTCCGTGGCTCTTGACCCCGGGGCTATAAATAGCCCGATTGGCGGCTAGGTCAAAGGGGGAGGCTAATGGGCCCTGGACTAGGCTGGGCCGGCCTGCCTGGGCCGACCGGCCTGGGCCCATCCAGGCCCAGTTCCCTGCCTCCTTTGCGTGGCGTCGGTTCCCGAGTCTTCTGGATTCTTCCCCCTTTTGCATGTAGGCCCTTGCTGCCAGTTTCTCTCCGAGTTGGACGTAGCTTCTTTTCCAGCAAGATTCGGCACTTTCTGGGTAGGTCCTCGGAGTTTGTCATGTTCTCGGGTTCGGTCCCTGGGCTTCTTGGAGTCAAATTTGCTTCATTGCATGACTTGTACGGGGCTTCAAGGTCTTGTCACAAGGTGCTTGATGAACTTATCTCGAAAGTCTTGCTTTCAACGTCAAAACCCTGCATAAACACTAAACTCCAAAACCGACATGCACGAATGAACTTGTTATACCAAGGGGGTTAGTACCAATGGATAAAGTATAAAACTTATGTCAACACCGAAGGTAAACTCATGGCTAGGTTGACGGAATTTCACTGTCAACAACTCCCCCATGCTTAAACCTTGCTCGTCCTCGAGTAAGCCTTCGATGGATATCATCATTGCCCTTCATTGTTTAAACCTTGCACTTGATCATACATGAGAAAACATAATGCTCTCAAAATTTGAATTCGTTAAAATTCCATAATGTACTAGCCTTCATCTCTATGGAGGGTAGATTCTTATTAAGCTTATGCCATGAGTATTAACATGGTCCAAAGTTTAAATAGATCTCAGAAATTTTGAAATAAAGGACAAGATGAAAAAGAGCTAAACTGAGTTCACAAATTTAAATTATCTTGCATATTGCTCAAGAACTCTCATCTCACTTTGTCTCTCCGGCCTATTTATTCTACTCCTTTCCCTCTCATAACATATATATATATATATGTGGCAGCCTTTATATGGAGCTTTTTGGGAACGTTTAGTCCTACCAAGATTTTATAAATGAGGTGTTGTCAAAACAAGACAAGCTTCTCATGGTCTTACCGAGACTCGTAAAAAAGGTCATTGGAAAATAATGTTATATCAAGGAGGGGAAAGAGAAAAATACACACACTTGATATAGGTGGACATGTGCAAATGGCAAAGAGTGATCCCGAGGCACAAAGGAAGTCCTCGTTATCGGATTGCACATGGTCGGAAAATGAGTATGTATCTTTTAATCTTGAAGCCTTGAAATTCCTAATGCACTTTAGAGAACCGGGGAGTTCACTTTATTTTATTTTTACACAACTCATATTTTTTCTTTTTCTCATATATATTTTTTTCTTTTTCTTTCTTTTCTCATTTTTTCTTTTTTCTTTCTCATAAGAATTTTTTATTTGCTCCCCTTGAACTCTAAAATTGCATCGTACATACCTCCTCCCCATGCTTAGACGTTGCTCGTCCTCGAGCAAAGAGGTGAAAAATAAGGTAGGTACCGGGAATACTTTTCCTTTGTAGAGATACTTGAATTCTAATGTTGGCACCGTTTTGCAATCTTCCTTGAATTGATGATCCATCCTCAACGATAGGTTGTGGTAAAGGAGGTAAACACAAAAGATGATATTTGGTTTAATGGTGGATATAAGGCGAGGTTTGTGAGATCTCCGATGTGGGGATACACAATGCACGGATAAAAGGCTAGCAATAAGATAGATACGCAAAAATAGAATGACCAGCTTCTTAGTCTCGAGCCAGAGAAATCATGGCCTGAAATAACTCACTCAAAAATAAATCTTGTACACTAAGGTTTATGCACTCAAATAACTCAAATATATATAAGGCTTTGGATAGGTAGAGCAACACACAAGTGATATTTATGACAAGGTTATCATTATTTTTAAGAATAAAAACCATCTTTAATCTATCTAAAACTTGAGAGTACATAAAACACTATGGGTCTTCATTTTAATCATAACCTCCACTAAAGATTAAGCTAGCATTTAAATAAGTTCAGATTTGTATTTTAAGAGAGCACTAGTTTTAACATGCATAAATCAATTACAAAGATAAACAAAGTGGCAATTATAATCTTATATCATCATGACACAAATTTCATAACTTTTCCAAAGGTATAAACAAGGTGGTGTTTTTATTAATGATGAAAGCTAGTTGAAGTACATGCTGAAAATAAACTAACACACTTGCTGAAATCTAAATAAAAACTGAAAAATACTACTCAAACACAAGCAAACATAAGACGAAAATTACAGAAAAAGGTAAAAGGAAAGAAAACTAAAGTTCCTCCTATACATGGGCGTGGTTCAGTTCGGCCCAACGGTTCGCCGAACCGGCCCAAAAAAACGATCCTGATGGGCTCCTATTTCGATCCAAAAAAACAGCTGGTTCGATGGACTCGAACCCTATGGTCGAGCGGTTCGATCCGCCGCTACCCCGAGTCCCCAAGACGGCACAACGCCAGGGGCCGCCGCGGCGCCACCATCCCCACCACCGCCGACGCCGACGCCGCCGCATTCCCACCGCCGACACCGCCCTCTCCCACCCCAAAAACCGTCTCCTCCATCGTGTTCTTCGCTGACGCCAACACTAGCTCTTGGGCGATCACCCGCATTGAGGCCTCGGTGCCCCACCGTTCTCGGACCCAAAGGGGCAAGGGGCCCCTTCTTCCTCGGCGCGCCGCCGCTAGAGGCCAACCTCCTAGTTGTTCCTGCAGTCTACCGAGTTGGGGGCCGCCATTCCCGCGCCCAAGGACAACGGGCGTCGCCATTGGATCGAGCGTGTGGCCATCTCCTTCCTCAGCAAGAACCCATGGAAGTCGAAGTCGGTGTCCCCACTGCCGCAGCTACCCCCAGGTTCGCATCCTTGCCAGTTCCACCCTAGCTAGGCTAAAAGATCACAAGATTCTAAACTGCGTCTCTATCGAATGAGAAGAAATTAAGTCTAGTACGCTAGCAATTATTGTCGTGGGTGGAATAAAACCGTGTGATGCCGGTATCAATCGACCCGGTCCATTTCATTACTTGACAATTGCCAATTCTGGCGTCCTATCATGGCCCTTGGTGTTTCTGCAAGAGATTTATCTTGTGGTGTGCAATTAGTTCACTCCGATGAGTAGCAGATTAGTAACAATTGTTAAACGAACGAAGCAAATTGCCTGGCTTGGGTGCGGCGGCCGCGTGGCGCCCCGAGTCCGCGTGCATTGTCCAAGCTTGCACGAGATGAAACAATGATAGCATCACTCCATTAACTAGCAGATTTTTGGAGCTCATGTTGAAGAGATCCAAGTTGGAGCTTGCAAGCCATCGCTAACATTTCAGTCCAGCCGCGATCCCGGCTTCTGTTGCAGCAAGTCTAACCAGGGCTTACCCAATCCGATGCAAAAGCCTACTGAGCCAGGGGGACAAGGTTGATCTGCTTTCATTCTTTGCCCAACCAAATCAGTAGCATGAGCAGGCAGGAGGACAAACTAAGCAGAGCCCTTGGTTGTGCATGCCTATCATAATATGCTATCTTGGCAGTACGCTAGGGTGTTTTGTACTTATCTTGAGCTGCTCTCTATCAAACGAGAAGCTGCGTCTATCGGCTTTTGCTCCTTTTTGCTTCCTGATGGCATAATTGCAAATGCACATTCAGTAGATTATATGCTTGTATCTTTCAGAATACATGCTTGTATCTGTCACTTTACCGTCCCTATTCTCTATTAGATTATATCTCTCATAATATGCTTGATTAAATTCCATTGGTTTGCTTGCGAATTCATTACTGTGTTTGATAAATGACAATTGTTAGGCTTTGCATTCAAGCTAAGATAAAGTGATGTGGACATGTGGTTGATACAATGTTGAGAAAGTAATGTAGTATGGTGTTCATTCTGATTGTGCCTTTCAAGTCTGCATTTTTTCCTTTAAATGCAAGCCATTGTTTATAGATAACTGATGTTATGCACTTCAGATAACTTGCTCACCGTTGCACTAATTTATCTTTAGACTTTTTTTATTGCCTTCCCTTAGTTGTTTAGATGAAATTTGTCCTATATTTGTTTATTTTCTATAGAATTCTTACAAGTCAGAGATATGAGATACTAGATGTGTGTACTGGTCTTGCTTGCAGCTTTACTTTGGCCCTATCAAGTCAGATGTAATCAATAGATACTTTATGGTCCCTATTCTCTATAGTTATATTTCTAAATTACTGATTTTTTTCACAAGATGAATTTGTGGTCGTACTTGTATACCTGCTAAGGTCATCTTAAAATGGACGATGCTCGATTTGTTTTCTCCTAGCATCCCAGTTAATGTAGTTTCAGGAGCTATTTAGTCTCTGCATAGTTTACAGTACTATATTCTGAAATTGTCATTAGTCAATCTGTCAATTCTGGTGGCAGATCCTGCCACTGATCAATGTGAGGGAAAGTCTGGGCAGAAACTAGCTACACTATTAATTTCTGCTTAATTGAAAGCTACACAATTTTACTTCCTCTCCCATGTACCTACTTGTACCTACACCAGTGTGCTGCAGATGAAGATTGGAAGCTGCAAAAGAGGATTATCAAGTTTACTTTCTTGAAAACGCCGCACACTGGTGTTGCAATGTTCAATGCCCTTCTCAAATCCATCCAAGATTGGAAGATTGAGGATAAGTTATTCGCAATAACACTGGACAATGCAAGCAACAACAATGCCATGGTGAAGCTATTGAGACATAATCTGCTAGAGAAACGCATGTTGTATGGTAAAGGAAAGCTACTCCATCACAGATGCGCAACCCATGTCCTCAACTTGATATGTAAAGCTGGATTTCAGGTTATCAATCCAGTTGTGCACAAGGTTAGGGAAAGTGTGAAATTCATTGAAGGGTCTACATCACGGAAGCAAAAGTTTGAGGAAATCATTCAACAACTTAGTATCTGTTGACGGTGAATTTCCGTTAACCTAGAGTACTTGTTATACATTGGTTTCGATTATGATTTGCAACTACCCCGCCACTAGGCATACTAATGATGTAACAAGTTCACACTTGCATGTCGATTTTGGAGTTTGTTGTTTGTGCAGGAAATTAACATTAAAGAGGAGACTTTCGGGATAAGTTCATCAAGCACTTCAAGAGAAGATCATGAAGCCCGTCACAAGTCAAGACACGAAGTGAACAAGACTCCAAACAACACAAGGACCGAAGTATCAACACGCAAAACTCTAGGAATTTGGATGTTTACCAACGGGATCAACTCAGCCCGAGAGATATTCTCGCAGCTCAGGACAGCATGATCTTTCGGTACAGATTCGGAGACTTAAACAGTCTTTAATGGCAAAAGTTTGACTACCAAAGTTGTGGGCCTCGACGATACCTTCGATTGGGACATGTGGAAGGCCTAATTCGGATAAGGGAGCTAGAAGATATAGCCCCCGAAATCCCTGCTGCGCAGTCAGTCCGAAATCAGAACAGATTATCTTCCTAGGCCGATTTGGGGATCTTATCTTCGTTTTTAAGGAAAGAAATGAATACCAAAGTTGAAGATAATTTCGTGGCACACAACTTGGACACCGAATTTGCATTATTTGGAGTCCGGACGTGGGAGATATGGCGCTGGCAAGGAAGGACTGCAAATCAGGAAAATCTGGCTGATTTTATGGAAACCAAGTTTGCTTCTCTCCCAAGGAGGTTCTCGTGCAAGGAAAGGTGGAGCACGCCCAAAGGCATCCCAAGGACATAAATACAACCCCCTAGGCGCCCCAAGATGGTTACCCATCGAACAAATCATCCTACCGACGCCAATCACCAGAAAACCGCCGCCGCAAGATGAGGGAGAGAGTTAGATGAGCTCGTCGCAAGGATCAACGTCGGCGGAGAGAAGGAAGCAAGAGGAGGACTCCAAGCCGCTGGCCTAGGGGTGTTCCCAAGCTCCATCGCCGCCATCTTCATCGACGACGTTCTCCGGAGTCTCCATCACCCCTATGTGCTTCAATCCGTGTAAGATGATGGGGTAATGTCTTCGTTCATCCCTAGGATTAGATGGATACATGCTATCTGATCGCTACTTGATTCGTGGTTTCAATCTATTGTTTCCATGTTGATGATGCTTTGATGATTAAGGTAGGCCACCGTGTTTTTCGGGCGTATGATATCCGCTACTCCCATAGATTCCATCAACATACCGTGTCCATCATAGGTCTAGTCACGAATACCTTCGCGTAGTGACGATGCGAGAGGAGGGAAAGGGCAAAACCGTGGTCACAACCCCCGGTGGATTGGTTTACCTCTTTCGTGTAGTAGATGCATACCATGTTATCCTAGATCCTAGGGAGGGAACGCTTATCTTTCTTACTCACTCTCTTGTGTTCACCCCTTTACCATCTAGTTTAACCCTAGATTTGTTTGATCAACTTAACTTAGATTAACTTAGGTTAGATTGTCTTTACTTATAGATTAATACTCTCTTTAAAGGTTTCCTTAGTCAACTAGATTAGTACTTGGTTAAGCGCTAGTAATCCCCTTGCTCCGCGGATTGACAAGAACCTTGGGAATCCCGTGGTGAAAAAGGTGTGGGGTCCGTACGCTTGCGGATCGTAGAGGGATACGTCTTTTATCCGTCAACAAGCCCCTTTTTCTGGCGCCATTGCCGGGGAGCAAGCCAGTTTGCTACGTTTAATCTAGTATTAATTTTGTTAATTACTAACACCTAACCCTTATTTTCTAAAAAAAGAAAAAAATCTTTTTCGTTTTTCTTTCTACTTTTCTTGTGCCTAGATGGATTTGTTCACCTCACCATTGGAAGACGAAGAGATGTCGCTAAGGGAGCTAGCAATGCCGTCAATGGAAGACATTGAGATGCAAACATCAGATTTGACGTTTGCTACAACCCACTATGAAGTGAAGCCTAGAATCATCAAGTTAGTGGCGACAAAAGCATTTAGAGGATTGGAGGATGACAACCCATATAGACACATTAAGGAATTCACGATGTTATGCAACAAGGTGCAACAAAAAGGAGTTCCGGCCGCTTGGTTCAAGTGGAATCTTTTTCCATTCTCTCTCGAAGATGAAGCGCGAAAATGGTACACACTTGCGTCTGTTGAAGCAAAAGGAAATTGGGATGAGCTAGTGAAGAAGTTTCTTTTGAAGTTCTTTCCCATAAGCAAGGTCCAGGACTTAAGGAGGCAAGTGCTCAATTTCAAGCAAGGAGAGGATGAAGGAATTGATGAAGCATGGGACCGTTTTAATGAACTACTTGAGCGAGGCCCGAACTTGGGATTTTCCGGTGACTTGATGTTGCATACCTTTTACTTTTCACTAACCCCTAACTCGTCTCGTTTTGTAAGCATGTGTGCAGGTGGCGATATAATGGATAAAACAATTAGTGAAGCCACACAAATCTTACAAAGGATAAGCAATGGGCAAAGAACACTACGAGATTGGCAAAGATGTTGTCGAGAGGAGCAAAATGACAAAAGCTAGCCCAAGGTGCTTGCTGAAATTTCTGAAAAAGATGAACCGAAGGTCAAGGAAGATGAACCGACCATACAAGAAAGTGAAGATCCACTTCCCAAGGTAAGAGAAGTCATTTCAGATGTTAAAAATGTTGAAACCAACATGAATGTAGGCCGAAGTATGTGGAATGCTAGACCATTGGCGGAGTTCATTCAATCCGGTTGGGTTCAAGTTGATTTCGCCCCACTAATTAACTACCGAAGGAAGGAGGAACGCCGACACGTTGCCAAACTAGTTGAAGATATATTTGATCAAGAGATGAGTGGAGAGTCGATCCAAAAGATGTTTGAAGAAGAAAGAGAAGAAGGAGATGAAGGATGGATCGACCGGTTTGACAACTCAAAGATTTATGATGAAGGAAGAGAAGAGTACAACCGTGATGAGCCTAGTGACTCAAAGGATAAATGGGAGGAGATAGGACTCAAGCTAGATGATAGCTTGTGTGCTATTGAAGCCTACACACTAGCAAATCAAGACATGGAAGTACTCAAGGATGAAGGAAAGAGTGTATCAACAACGAGCGATCTTGACGACATGTGGTACATGGAAGATAAAGAAAGCAACATACAAGTCTTTGAAGATGAAGATCTGGTTGATAAAGAAGACTTCAAAGAAGAGATGAATGTGTACATAGTTGAAGGATTACATGTTCCACATGATGAGTTGAAGAAATTGCAAGATGGTGATGAAGAGGCAACTACACTTGTTGAGATCGATTCGCCTTCAACACCACTTGATGAACCAAATATCACTCTTGTTGAAAAATCTCTAAGGCCAAGGTACGCGGCTGAAATCTCAAGATATTATTGGTATTGATGTTGATAAATTCAAATACTCATGCTCAACCAATAGTATGAATGATAGTTTAATGTCTATGCCTTGTTCCAATAGTGATCATGTTGATAGGCTAGATTTTCTTAAGAACGAAAAAGAGGAAACATTTATTTTTGATCCAATTAATCTCACACCTAAACAACCTTTGCCTAATGATGAGCTAAGTGCTATGCATGAAACATATGCTTCTTTTATTTACACCTTGACTTGTTGCTACAGTTCACATGTGGTGTTAATTATGGACGCGTATGTTTACAATAAGTTTTGTAAATCTCGATCATGCTTTGCACTTGGTCAAGCTAATGACCTTAAAGAATCATATGTCGGGAAAGGCCCGATTTTCACTAACCATGTAGACAAGGCTTGAATAATGAAAAAAAAGAAGTCATGCCTAAAAGAGTTGCAAGATAAATCATCAACCTCTCCGAATCCCGCGATGGATGCTGCTGTCTTCATCAATTTGAGAGCTTGTTCAGAGGTGTACAAATGATGAAATGAGATATTCAGAAGCTCCATCAAATTACCATTCCAACGCATCAAGAACCAACAAGTTTGAAGACCCGTGCAAGGAGTTATGGAGGAAACATTGAGCGTTGCGCATTCTGAAATTTCAGGACAGATTTCATCGCCGAAGTAAAACGGACGTAACTCTCTTGTCCGGAGTCCGATTTGAGCAAATGAAGACTCGTTGGAAAGGACATTTTGTGAACTGTGCAATGGAGTAGATCTTGAGTATAATTTCTGTTCTGGACATTAAAAAAAATTCATGGAGTGAAGGCAGCACCGAAGGATGATAAAGAAGGAGATAATGATGAAACAAAAAGATGCTTTGGGCAAGTCTTCTATAAGTGATCAAGCACAACATGGGAAGTAAATTAAAGATTCATTGGTACCTTTTCTTCTTGCATGAAGGGCCATGGCTATGCAACGAAAAGAAGGTATGTGAGAAAGTCCAGCTCTATGACTTTAAATGAAGCACTTTTCGGGAGGCAACCCGTTTCTTTATATTCTTACTACTTTCTTAGAGAGAATAAATAATGGCACCATCTTATGATGATTAACTTGTGGTTATTAATCTAAGTTTAGATTTCCTTTTTAGAACCACCATCATGTTCATGCTCATATTTATTTATTTGCATGCATTGCATTTTGTTGTCCTCATGATGTTTCTTTGTGTATACATGTTTTGCACATAGTTGGCTTGGTTGTTTTATATACTTAATGATGTATGCTTCAGTTTCTATGTTAATGCTTCATAGGTACCTATGGGTGTTTTCCTTTTGTGATCTTGTGTAAACGTGGTGTTTAAACAAGATTGTGGACCATCATCGTTAAGTTCGATAAACCTTGCTGGCTTTTCATATGTTTTCATGATTGCTTTGGTTAGATTATAAGCTTTGCAATGCGCTTAATTTTTCTTGTGCTATAAGAGTTATTGATTTAGGGATAGACATGGTGTTTTAACCCTACATATATAAACCTTTATGGCTATGGAGAAATTCGGCAACCTAGTTGTAAACATGGTGTTTAGAACTAGGTGAAAACATTGTCTTTGTTTATATGCTTTCCTATCATGTGCATACACACCTTGCACCACGTACACTTATTAGGTTTTTATTCCTTATTAAACTAATTATGCCACAAGTTAAGAATCTTAGGAGACATTGTTGGATTGTTGGCAATTCTATCTACTCCCAACCGTCACCTTGGGGGTAGAATGTGCGTTTAAAACATCTTACAGGTAAGAAAAAGACTCTCACTACAAGGAAATTGAAGGATGGCTAAGAAGTGCTTTGTCTTCTTCTTCCATGACTAGCAAAATGCTAAGCATGGGGGAGACCCTGAATCTTCAACACGGAAGTGCAACATGACACTCTAGAAGATAGAATGATAAAGATCGTTAACATCTCCGGATCAATGCGCAAGAAGCCATCAATCTCATCAAAATTCTGCATGGTCTCGAAGGGAAAACACTAGACATTTTTGGATATTTAGAAGACAGATGAAGTTACGATTCCAATAAATCAAGAATCAAGACAATCGGAGGTTCCTACAAGCGGTTATGCCCGAATCACCGAGTGCAACACGTCCTGAAATTAGTTTTGGACAGCACGCAGCGCTGAAGTAAAACGGACATAGATCCCTTGTTTGAACTCCGTTTTCGATGAATGACCACACGTTGGAAAGGTAATTTCATAAACTTTTCAATAGAGCTATATTTCGATATATGTTCTGTTCTGGACAGAGGGGGAAATCCATGAAAAAGAGACAGCAAGGAGATGATGAGAACAAGAAAGAGGAGATGGTGATGAAAACATTGAAGAGAAGGGTGACCAATGACTCCATTAAGCATACAAGATCAAATTCAGAAGTTTAGGAGCATTAATAAATCAAGAACAAAGCAAAGGCCACATCGATACATGGAGATGTCGGAAGAAGGCAACGAAGAATTACAAAGGATGGTAACATCTCCATGGACCTTCTCTTTTCCAAACACAAATGCTTGTAAGTATGCCTTCAACCTCAACTAGGTGCAACCTTTTGTTTTTCTCTTCCAACAATAACATGGCTACTAGGAGGATAACCTAGGTTTCTTTTTACTTTCAATAGATAAGCATGACCATGTGTTCACCTCGATGTTCTATATTGCCTATGCTTACGGAAAGATGATGAAACTTGCCGCTTTGTTTTACCTACATGAAGTTATACATGTCTTGGCTAATTGCTCTCTATAATATGATCTGAAATTAATTAAAATACCGGCTCTTTTATTTGTGGAGGTGAAATTACTATGCTCTAGACCCACATACATATCTTTGCTCTTTGATTTAAGTTTATGGATAGCCGGATAACTTGTTGTTTTTATGAAAACTTAACTTTTATGCTATCTACATATTTGTGATGCTCTTGCAAAGTTCTACCTACCAAAGCCATATACATATATGTTTTATGATAAAAAAACCCGTAGATTGCAAACATATGTTTTGATGAGTTGGATTAGGATTGATTTCTATGGTTAGAGACTAAGAAGCCGGTCATTCCTTTGTGTAACTTTTTCATGCTAGCCTTTTTGTCCATGCATTGTGGGTTTTCACATCGAAAATTCCACAAACTTCGCTGGGCATCCACCCTAAACCAAAAACATCTTTTTGTGATCACCTCCTTGTCCACAACCCAACTTGAGTATGGAGTAAAATTCTCGATGGAGATTCAAATATTCCGCAAGATTATGGAATTTATACTTACTTTAGCAATCATTTCCCCTCTCTTTTATGCTCAAGGACAAGCATCATTCAAGCATGGGGGAGGAGTCATTCTCTGACACAAATTCTATGTAAGTATTATGTTGCAAAAAGTTTTGAGGAGCAAAAGAAGAAAAAAGAAAAAAAAAGAAGAAAAAATGAAAGAAGAAAAAAATTATTATGATGAGAAGAAAAGAAAAGTAAGGAAAAAAGGAAGAATAAAGAAAAAGAGAAAGAAAAAAAGAGAGAAAAATGAGAAGGAAATAAAATAAAGTAAAAATAATAATAAAGATGCTCCTCGGTTCTTTTTGCTTCATAAGCTCTCAAGTGCCTTGATGACACATCCATACTCAAATCTTCCAACCATGTGCAATCCGATAACGAGGACTTCACTCGTGCCTCGGGATCATCCATTTGCCACTTGCACATGTCCACTTATCTAAATGTGTGTGTTTCATCCCTCTCTCTTTCCAACATTTATTTTCCATGGCCTTTTTGACGAGTCTCAGTAATTACAATAGATCTCTCTCTTAATTTGACAATATTTCGGATGTATGTTTTGCTAGGATTGTTTTTAACCTTCCAAGCTCCACATAAGCCTTCCACTATCACATATGAGTAGAGTAGGTTGAAAATAATCTAGTATAGGCTTGAGTGACTTGATGAGATGAGTGTTTCCATGAGCTCTTGCAAGAGATTTTCACTTATGTTGGATATGCATCTTTTTGAAAATTCTTCCATAAAACGAGGTAATGGTTTGAAGTTCACTTAAGTTTGAGAGCATCGTGTTTGTTAAATGTGGCTTGTTCTTTATTGTTAGTCTATCTTCCATAATGAAAAAGAAGTCAGACACAACTTGAACTTTAAAAAAAAATCTTAAGAGAGAGCAATTTGGCTCATCATGAATGACTAAGTGCAGGGACAACATTGGAAGGCAACACTGATTTCCCTTTTAAGCAAGGATTACTTACTCGAGGACGAGCAAGGTTTAAGCATGGGGGAGATGTTGACGGTGAATTTCCGTCAACCTAGAGTACTTGTTATACATTGGTTTCGATTATGATTTGCAACTACCCCGCCACTAGGTATACTAATGATGTAACAAGTTCACACTTGCATGTCAGTTTTGGAGTTTGTTGTTTGCGCAGGAAATTAACGTTAAAGAGGAGACTTTCGGGATAAGTTAATCAAGCACTTCAAGAGAAGATCATGAAGCCCGTCACAAGTCAAGACACGAAGTGAACAAGACTCCAAACAACACAAGGACCGAAGCATCAACACGCAAAACTCTAGGGATTTGGATGTTTACCAACGGGATCAACTCAGCCTTAGAGATATTCTCGCAGCTCAGGACAGCATGATCTTTCGGTACATCTTCGGAGATTTAAACGGTCTTTAATGGCAAAAGTTTGACTACCAAAGTTGTGGGCCTCGATGATACCTTCGATTTGGACATGTGGAAGGCCCAATTCGGATAAGGGAGCTAGGAGATATAGCACCCGAAATCCCTGCTGTGCAGTCAGTCCGAAATCAGAACAGATTATCTTCCAAGGCCAATTTGGAGATCTTATCTTCGTTTTTAAGGAAAGAAATGAATACCAAAGTTGAAGATAATTTTGTGGCACACAACTTGGACACCGAATTTGCATTATTTGGAGTCCGGACGTGGGCGATATGGCGCTGGCAAGGAAGGACTGCAAATCAGGAAAATCTGGCTGATTCTATGGAAACCAAGTTTGCTTATCTCCCAAGGAGGATCTCGTGTAAGGCAAGGTGGAGCACGCCCAAAGGCAGCCCAAGGACATAAATACAACCCCCTAGGTGCCCCAAGATGGTTACCCATCGAACAAATCATCCTACCGACGCCAATCACCAGAAAACCGCCGCCGCAAGATGAGGGAGAGAGTTAGATGAGCTCGTCGCAAGGATCAACGTCGGCGGAGAGAAGGAAGCAAGAGGAGGACTCCAAGCCGCTGGCCTAGGGGTGTTCCCAAGCTCCATCGCCGCCATCTTCATCGACGACGTTCTCCGGAGTCTCCATCACCCCTATGTGCTTCAATCCGTGTAAGATGATGGGGTAATGTCTCCGTTCATCCCTAGGATTAGATGGATACATGCTATGTGATCGCTACTTGATTCGTGGTTTCAATCTATTGTTTCCATGTTGATGATGCTTTGATGATTAAGGTAGGACACCGTGTTTTTCGGGCATATGATATCCGCTACTCCCATAGATTCCATCAACATACCGTGTCCATCATAGGTCTAGTCACGAATACCTTCGCGTAGTGACAGTACGAGAGGAGGGAAAGGGCGAAACCGTGGTCACAACCCCTGGTACATTGGTTTACCACTTTCGTGTAGTAGATGCATACCATGTTATCCTAGATCCTAGGGAGGGAACGCTTATCTTTCTTACTCACTCTCTTGTGTTCACCCCTTTACCATCTAGTTTAACCCTAGATTTGTTTGATCAACTTAACTTAGATTAACTTAGGTTAGATTGTCTTTAGTTTTAGATTAATACTCTCTTTAAAGGTTTCCTTAGTCAACTAGATTAGTACTTGGTTAAGCGCTAGTAATCCCCTTGCTCCGCGGATTGACAATAACCTTGGGAATCCCGTGGTGAAAAAGGTGTGGGGTCTGTACGCTTGCTGATCGTAGAGGGATATGTCTTTTATCCGTCAACAGTATCCAAGAGAAAAGCGTCTGAACATTGATACATCCACCCGCTGGAACTCGACCTACATCATGCTAGAAAGGTGTTTGGTGTTAAAGAAAGCTTTTAAGTCCCTCACCTAGCAGCAGCCAGAGTACGAATATGCACCCTCACATGAAGAGTGGGAAATGGCTAGGGAGGTATGTGCACTACTGAAACCCTTTTACGATGCAACAAAGGTCATTTCCGGATCGCTTTACCCTACATCCAATTTATATTTTCATGAGACATGGGAGGTCAAGATTGCTTTAGAAAGATGTATTGTTGAGCCGAATGATACACTATTTGTTACAGTGGAATATATGAGGAAGAAGTTTAATAGATATTGGAAGTTAACGTGGCTGCAGATTTCATTCCCTGTGATTCTCGTCCACAGTTCAAATTTGCATTCATCGAATTTCGTTTGAATAAAGCATTTGGGAGTGAAGCTGATTCCAAAATTGCTACACTAAGGAGAGTTTTGCTGTCTTTGTATAAGGATTATTCACAAGTGAATCATGGTGGAGAAAATATGCCATTTGCTGAACCTGGAAGTGATAGATATTCAGATTGGGACGAATACTTGAGCAATACTACATCCTCAACAAGCATGGCCTCTGAGCTTGAGCTTGAAATGTATTTAGCAAAGCCTACAGTCCCTCGAAGTAATTCCTTTGATATACTTGCTTGGTGGAAGAGCATCTCAACAGAGTATCCAACCCTTTCTCGCATGGCTCGAGATGTTTTGGCAATTCAA
Organism: Cenchrus americanus; assembly: GCA_947561735.1. Lineage (NCBI taxonomy): Eukaryota > Viridiplantae > Streptophyta > Magnoliopsida > Poales > Poaceae > Cenchrus > Cenchrus americanus. The sequence continues at coordinate 205,641,860 of OX387240.1, forward strand.
GCTTCAACAGTAGCCTCAGAGTCAGCCTTCAGCACCGGAAGGAAAATAATATCAGAGTTTCGTAGTCGGTTATCTTCAAAAACCATGGAAGCATTAATGTGTGTGCAAGACTGGATCCGTGCTTCTAATTCATCCCAATTCTGTGTGAAGTCAATTGATGAATACATGGAGCTAATTGATGAAGAAGAATGATATCTTAGAAGGTAACCATAGAAGGTAACCCTGCAGCAGCCATTTTGTTGCCTGCTTCCTGTTACTTCACTGCTGAGTATGTTAATTATTCCTGTTGGTGATATGTAGACTGTTGGTATTTTGGGCTTTTATTAGTACTATCTGCAGTCTACAGATTTTAAGTCTGCTTCTCTGAAATAATATGCTTGAAGAAATCACATTGCTGTGCTATATACTGCTGAAACTCTAGGTGATTCATGAGTGCATACAACATTGTAAGTGATTAATGGAACATTGTAGTTCATTCATTGTCTGCATTATGCATATCCAATAGTAATAAGGGCACACATATTAATTGCAGATCTGGTGTTGTAGCATCAGCTCATTTTAATTTTGATTTATTCTATAAGCTCAATTACATTTTATCAAGCCACTTGCTGCATATGATGGAATGATTTAGCCAACTGATGATTAGGTCCTAATGTTTGCTAAGAGACCATGCCACTTGTGTTGTGCTATATGGGTGATTTCTAGTTGCTTTTTCTGTAAATTTTGGTCCAGTCTACTATGCAACTAATTTATCATGACCTTGCCATGTGACTTGCAGTATGTGCTACGAGATATTGTTCTTTATTTTATTATAAACTTCACTTTGAGATATTATTGCAGGTATGAAAGCGGTGATCGTTTGAGTCCCGAACGTGAAAAGGCAATTAAACATGAACGAGTAAAACGGGGCATCGACTAAATGTTGTTGCAATTGAGTTTTGACCTTTGAGCATGCTCCCTCTAGCATGTGACTATACTGATAGTTACATGATGGCAACAAGTACCAGAGTTTTTATATTATGGATGGAGAGATCTTTTTATGGAGGGGAAATCCGAAGAGTTGTTAGTTGACTTTTATATGGTATACTAGTGACTTTTTAGTTTTGAATAAAGTATAGCTCTGAAATTCAAATGACAGTTTTTGCTTGATTTTATGAATGCTATTGGCGAGTGTTGTGTTCTTGGTCATCTGACCTGTTTGAGAACTGATGTTTGTTATCATTTTTGTTCTGGAAGTGTGTCATCTGACAAAAGTATCCCATGTATGCTGACAGTTCCATTCCAGTGCATTTGTTGTTTCAGTGTAATATTTTTTGCGATATTGAATTTCCCCCTCATGGACTTAGTATCCTGCAATTTTGCATTTGTCGAAATCCATGTGGAGTGTTCCATTCGGAAGAAAGAAAGACCGCTTGCAGAAATGGATCGATCCATGCGATCCTATGGTTCTTGTGGAGCAAAATAAGGTTCGATCCAGGCAACCATTATTAGCAAATGGTTCACGTGGTGCTCCAATGGAGCATTTAAGGTTGACCCACCCCCATCTTTAGTTCCTCCTTCTTCTTAATCCTCCGCCGGTGGTTGGTATTGATGATCTTGGTAGTTGTACCCTTGTTCATAGTAGGTTTGGACATCCCCTCCAACGAATTGTTTCGGCGGTACTAGGTGAAGATGCCCAAGCTCATAGGCAATATTTGCATTGCCTTCACCAAGTTGAGCCGCGTTGGTTTGGATGGCTGCGACATTTTGCATGTTTCTCGCAGCATACCCTCCAATTATGGCCATGCTTTGTTGTGGTTGGGGGTATTGTGCGTAGGGCTTCGCAAAGGTTACGTTGGGCACCACATAATTTTGTAGGGTCATGGCTGGACCAATCCCCCATGCTTGCATCGTTGGCCCTCCGTAATAATTTGGCGGAGTAGGGATTCTTCCAAATGGTGGCACATAGTTTGGTTGTGCACCACCCGCTTGCGCGAAGGAAGATCCCTCCTCTACAATTCTTCCTCTTTTATTCTTTTTCGCCGGGACAAGGAGTCCCTCCTCCAACCAATCTTCCCTCCCTTGAATGAAAAGCCTAAGTCTTGGATCCGGAAGGGGTAGGTTCACCTTGGCCACATGAAAGTCTCCTCTCTCATCTCCACTAATATATTTTCCTTGCTTCAAATACTCAAATCTGAGAGGGGTCCCACGTAAAAGATGTTCAGGATTCCTTGTAATCCCCGGTCTTAAGGAGATGGCCAACATAGAGAGGTAGCACTTCGAACCAATATCTCCTGATCCCGATGTTGCCTCGCAACACCATCGGTTGATCATAAGGTATGAGGGGTCTATTGGCTGCTTGGCAATTAAAGCCGAGTAGAGCCAATTCAACTCCGTGTCGGTCACCTTCGTCTCCCTCATCCTCCCCATAATCCTCTTGCACATCCAAGAGTGGAATACTTGGATAATGGGGTTGCAGATGGAATTGCGTTGTTGGTGGGCTCCTCCGGAGATTAAATTCCAAAACCCGTCCAACATGCCATCCGGCACGTCAACTTTCTCCGGAGCTCCCTTTTGGAACCCAAGTAGCTCCCTAATATACTCGTAGGGAACCACTTGTTGGATTCCCTCCAAACGAAATGATAAACTTTGCACCCCCTCATCAAGGATAGGCGCCATAGTCATCAAGATTTCCAAGGCAAACTTCTTGTGGGTGTTTGCTGAAACCCCGTTGAAGAATTGCACCCATCCAAGATGCCCCAACATATAATATATGTCCGTGCCGAAACACATTGCGTTGAGAGCTTGATCGTCGAAATCGACGTTTGCCACAAGCCTCTTCTCAAGGTGAGAGAGTTTCTCCTCCTCCTCCTCCGACAATATGATGAAGCCATATGTGGAGTACCGTGGAGTGTATGGAGGTGGCACGGATGAATGGGTATTTCATCGCGGTGGGATGGACGGCTTCTCCGTACACCCTTGAGGTTCGGTAAACCTCATGGACGTGCTCCTTGTATGCTCTCATGCCACCGAGGAGGAGAGCGTCGTTCCTCCTCGGTGATGACGTGTCCTCTTCCATGCTCCGAGGAGACTCGGAAACTGAGTGCCTCCTCGAAGATGTCGCCGAAGATGGCTTGGACGACGATGACCCCTTTTTCTTGAAGAAGAGACTTGTGGTTTTCTTCCACGTGATTGCAACACTCTTCTCTCCACTAAAATTCGGGTTGCAACCGGTAACTTGGCACTTGAAAACTTACTTTGGAATGTGGACTTTGAGTGGATTAAGGGTGTGAATTGTTTGAGCTATCAAGCTTGGGAAGGTTGGCTATGTCTACGGTGGTTCTGGGCACGAAAACTTGAGCACACAAATAGAGGAATGAGAGGGATGCTTGCCTGCAGAAAACGGGAGCCGGGGGGCTCCTTTATAGGGGAGGCTGACCGGCCTGGGGTGCTGCGTGCTCCTCCCTGCCTCGGCTTTCTTCCAGCACGATCATTTCTCCTCCATGACTTCCTTGCCCGCATGCTCCACGAGTTGCACCGCCCAAACGCTATCGTCCACTCCTTTTCTTGCATTATTGGTCGTTCCACTTGATGCTTCATGCTTTGAGACATGTCCATGCTCCCTTGCTCCACTTGCCTCACATGTCACCATGAATTTCCTGCAAAGATATGCTTGTTGCCCACCCATGCTTGTCCTTTGCATGTGGTCTTGATGAAAGTTGTTGAAAGGGTATCCAATGCTGCATGCATGATTAATTCTAACTAGATTGCCTCCCTTTAAGTATGTTTAAGGCTAAGCACTCCTCTAATTTCGAAAATTAAAAATATTTCCAGAGCTATGGAAAAGCTCAAGCATAAATTTAGAGAAGTTTTTAAACCATTAAAAACAAATGTAAGTCAAAAATATTTTCCGACTACGTTGATATTGGTCTCACCGGTATAGTTTGCCTTCATTGGTTGAGAGCAAACTTTTCTCGGCTTGATCATGGGGGCATAGGTTTAGGTTCTAATTTTGACTAAATGAGAGAGATTTTGAATTGAATGAGGCGTAGAAAAATTCTAATCATAGAGAAACCAAGAATATAAATTTTTAAACCAACCAAAAGTTTAGTTTCTAGGTTCACGCGAGTCCTACCATGTGTTGAAATTTAATTAACACCTAGGTATAAGTCGTGGCTCTACTCGTGTGTTTTTAGCATGAAAATCAAGTCAACCACAACATCATAATGAGGATGAATGGTTGAGTTAGGTTCTAAATTTATTTTTTTGTGGTTTCTCGAAAAGAAGCAAACAAACACATAGGAGGGTTCATGTAAAAGGGTTTATGATCAAACAAAATATTCAACCAAGAATTATGTCTCTAATATTGTTCAATCACTTCTAAGTCTAATGTCTTTGCGTAGTAAAATTCAAAACTGAATTAAAAACTCGAAAAACCTGGAATCAGGTTGTCCTCCCGGTAGCATATTCTTGACTTGACGAAACGGGTTGCCTCCCGCCTAGCGCTTCGTTTATAGTCCATGGCTAGACTTCTTCACTTGATTACTTTGGATCAATGCTCTTTGCGGGCATTGCAATCTTGGGTACCCACTTCCGCACCAGCTTGGGCACGGGCTTGTCTTCTGGCTTAGTCATTTTTTTTGGTCTTCACAGGCGACTTTTCTTATTTTGTCTTGACGGATGCAACAACTTCCTTGATTTTCTTCACGTCATTTTTCTTCGGCTCTTTATTCTTCTCCAGCCCTTCCTTCTTCCTTGGTTCTTCCTTAACAACGCAACGATAAGGTGGAACATTTTTAACTTCAATTATATTGAATACCTTGAGGTGTGGTCGAAACTTGAAGGAACTCCTTTCTCCGTTAATGTCGAACATGATCTCCCCCTTGCCAACATCAATAGTAGCTCCCACGGTCTTGAGGAAAGGCCTCCCAAGGATGAGCGGCGGCTTCACCCTCTCTCCCATCTCGAGCACCACGAAGTCGACGGGGATGAAGTGGTGTCCGACCTTCACGAGCACGTCATCGGCGATGCCCAATGGATAGCGAATGGAGTTATCACCCAGCTCCAAACACATACCCATAGGCTCCAACGGTAGGCATAGCTTCTCGAACACATCTCTTGGCATGACGCTCACACTTGCTCCAAGGTCGCATAACGCATTCTCGAACTTGAATGAACCAACGGAACATGGAATTGTCGAGCATCCGGGGTCCTTTTTTGCTTCTCTAGCCCATTAGCAATAGCGGCACTACATTCCTCGGACATCTTGACATGATCTACCCCGAGTGTTGCTATCTCATACTATTTGCAAGTATGCCTTTAAAGTAACGAGAATATATAGGTACTTGAAGGGCATCCAATAGCGGCATGTTGATGCTAAGTCTACGCACAACCTCCACAAACTACTCAAAGTGATTATCAAGTTTACCTCGGAAGTAGTGTGGCTTGAGTTGTGGTATCTTCGTGTCTTCTCCCGGCATCTCAAACTCGGGCTCTTCGGTGACGATCCCCGTAACTTCCTCCTTAGCAAATTCCTCCGTCCCAATGGATGGTTTAAGCTTCCTTGCTCCCGCAGAACGTTCCGGATCTTCGGTCTCCTTTCCCGAACGTGTTTGAATAGCCTTTGCCGATTCGGGACTTTTAGGTTGTCCCGGAAGCTTCCCTTCATCACTAATTGTTAACACCAAAAATTGGTACAGGAAAGGGACTGGCTTGTGGGCCGAGTTTGGTAAAGAAATGCCATTCGGCAGGAAAATCTCCTCAAAGGATTCGGTAAAGATGCTTGCGGTCGGCAGTACGCCATCATTCGGCAGAAGGACTGTTTGCGCTTAAAAAAGGAAGCTTTCGGGAATACGTGATGACGTGGCCCGGATATAAGGAAGGGACGAATTGATGACGGGTGCGAGATGGACATTGGCGCTGGAACATTAATTTAGGTAATAAATGTTGTACTCGTAGTCGACCAGGAGTCGTGTTAGGACAGGGGTATAAATATAAACCCTTGGTGTCTGTAATAGGGATTGAACATCTACACAACAAAACCGGCCCCGTGCCAACCTTAGAGTCCTTTAGTCGAGTCGTCGAGTTCTTCGAGAGGAGCCATCGATCCGTCGACCTCCGTAAGTACCGGCAACCTTGTATCATGCCTAGTATCATGCGGTGGATTTAGACCGTGATGCAAGTAGTCTTGTTACCTTCCTTAGTATCATGCGGTGGATTTAAGCTTGGTTCAAGAGGGTTTCCTATTAGATCATGAGCCATGCGGTAGGCTAAGATCTAGCTCGAAGCTAGTTATCGGCTCTATTAGATTTGGCAAGATCTAATAGATTCATTAAGTTACCACGTGTTACTTTGGATTTTGCTTTATGTTTAATTCATGTAACACTCTTTTGCCCAATCTAGGTTGATTAGTTTCGGCTCTATCTCTTTGAGATCCATGCGATGTGCTTTCAAAATCTTCGGTTTATAATAAAGGATCAAGTGCTCTCAATAGCCGAATTCAGATCAATCTAGATTGTCATGTGTTGCGGGTTCAAGCTTGTTGACTTTTCAAATGTTTGTTCCTTCTTCACGGAAACCGGATCGGCTGTACAGCCATATTCGGCAATGCTACCACTAGTGAAATGTGTTCATAAGTTTGTTTTAAATAATGTATGCTTTTAGCCTTACATGTTTAGATTGTATCATGCGGTGGATTGATTTAATCGTGATTGGCGGTGTGATTTTAAACAATTCGTATCATGCGGTGTATTAACAAGTTTGGTGTCACGCTCGACGGGTTTGAAAGTACCTAGGCATGCGGTAGACTAGTGCTTTTGGCTTATGCATGCTTGTTTATTTCATTTTTATAAACATGTTTTCACCTTATTTATTTTTATTGTTATTTATCCTCGAAAATCAGTCATGACCACGTGCGAGCAATACTATTTAAATGAAGACTGATCTTTTGCCATGCTTACATCATGCATTCGGCTATATCCTGGTTTCATGTTTTAAAGCTCCCGAATGATATTCAAACTGCTGACAGATAGCTTGTTGTAGCTATATGTCATTTTAATTGGCTCCCTAGCCATAAATACGGAACTGTCTGGTACCAACACCTTGTCTATGGCCTTAAACTTGGTGACGGTGTCCTTGTTGATCTTAGCTTGCTCGTCTATGAGTCCTTCAATTGTATACGAAGCGGAACTGAATTTGGAATGGACGAGCTTGCATTAAATTGAGGTCTACCTTGCCCGTAGCAGAAGTTCGGCAATTCTCCCTTCCTCATGTAGTCGAGCACCTTGGCTTCCTCCGGACAATCCATGTGGACATGGCCATACTCTCCGCATTCTTCGCATGTGGATCTTGCTTCGGCAGCCTTCAAATCTTGAGCCTCTTTCTTTTCTATCTCCATCTTCTCCAACCTCCTCATGAATGAATCAATCTTGCCTTCAAGAATGTTTTCCTTCTCCACTTGCAAGACTCCTTTGACGTTCCCCGTGGGTTAAACCAGAAGTAGGCATCCGGATGACGCCCATGTGTCATTATCCACTACCTTCTTGAATAGAGTGAAAGCTTTGGTCGGCGTAAGCTCGATGATAGATCCTCCCGCCGATGCATCGATGATCGTCCTTGACGCCATGGTGAGTCCTTGATAGAACTTTTGCATGAGGTCTTCCTTCGGGAACTTGTTATGTGGAACCGCCCGAGTGTACTCATTAATGCGCTCGAATGCCTCCGAGATACTCTCCGTAGGACATTGAGCAAAAGTGGCAATCTTATTACGCAAGCTTTGAGTTTTATCCGGTGAGTAGTATTCCTTCATGAAAGCCTTCATCAACGCGTTCCAATTTTGCACCATCTCCGCCTGTTGAGAGTGGAACCATTGCAAAGCCTTCCCGAGTAGTGAGAACGGAAAACGCCTTGCCCTCATTTGGTCTTGAGTCACCCCATCCATGTTGAAAGTCTGACATAGTTGAATGAACGCTTGGAGGTGAAGGTTCGGGTCCTCCAAGCGTTCATTCAACTACCAAGGGTTCTACTACTAGGAGAACCTGATACCACGTCTGCTGAAGAGAAATAGGAAGCTGGGAATGCAGTTCGGCAAACTATGGAAAACATAATGGCTAAACACCATACTGCTTTCTTGAGTATGTTCAAACAAATGATGGATGGAGTCTTTGGCCCAGGCATGGAAAGGATGCTTGGTCGAGTATCACCCCAAGGATCTACTGTAGAGGTAGGAGAAATGAGTGCTGCTGTCAATAGCCAACCAGCTCGAGATGCAAGTGCTCAGCCGCCTCTGCAAAGTATGGGAAATCAACCTATCCAGCCACCTCCGCAAAGCGTAGGAGGTCAGCCAATTCAGCCGCCCATGCAAAGCACTGGCAGTCGTCCAGTCCAGCAGCAGAACCCTTATCAGGCAATGCCCAACAGGCCTACTTATGGGGATTTGGCATTCGGTTCTTCTGGAGTTCCACCTGGATCTACTTACAGAATAGCTCCAGCAAACAATAGGCTACATAAGAACATGTTTGGAGAAGGGTATTCAGAATTCATGGATTACGGTGCCATTGATGCTTTCCCAAATCCTAGATATGGTACGGCTGCAGGAATGCCTACTTGGCCTACTGGAAGGTCAGGGGATCAAGACGCTAACGTTGATCTTATGGTGCAGAAAATGGCCGATGTGTTACAAAATCAATTCGGCATGAAACCCAAAAGTAAAGGGCAAGTATATACACCTCCTTTCCCAGAATGGTACAACAGGGTGGCTTTGCCACACAGGGTGAAACCTCCTGCAAATTTCACAAAGTTTTCTGGGCAAGATGATACCAGCACTGTGGAACACATAGCCCGATATTTGATGCAGCTTGGGGAAGCTTCAGCTGATGAAGCATTCAGGATCAGATACTTTCCCTTATCACTGACAGGCCCGACCTTTACATGGTTCGCTTCTTTGCCTTCTCAATCAATCTGTTCCTGGAAGGATTTGGAACAGAAGTTCCATGCTCATTACTTCATTGGCAGTAATGAGAAAAAGCTAATTGATCTAACAACCCTGAGACAGCGGCATAATGAAACACCCATGGAGTTTCTCAGGAGGTTCAGAGAGACTAAAAGCATGTGCTTCTCTTTGAATCTACCAGATGATCAATTGGCTGATATGGCTGTAGCAGGTATGTTGCCAGCTATTCGGGAAAAGTTATTCGGCATGGAGTTCGACAATCTTGACCAACTGTCACACAGATTGTCATTAATGAGCAACCAAGCTTATGGCTTCAAGAAAGACTCTAGGTTTGCCAAACGCAATGATATAGCTGACATCTACAACCAATTCCTCGAAAGAGCTGATCAAGGAGAGGAATTTGATGATGAAGAGGAAATAGCTGCAGCTGAAATGGTGTGGGGCAAAGAGCCGTTAACAGTGAATCAAAGATGGGTCAAATAAGCCAAAGGCACTTATGATTTTGATGTGACCAAGGCTGATAAGCTCTTTAAGTTCCTTGTAAAGGAAGGCCGAATCAAGTTGCCAGAGGGGCATTCTATGCTTCGGCCTGATGGAGTCAAGGAGAAAAGATACTACGGGTTTCACGACAGGAATTCTCACTCCATCAATGAGTGCAGGGTTTTCAGGATGAGAATTCAAAAGGCTATCCAAGAAGGTCATTTGAAGTTTGACAATAAAATGAAGTTGGATGACAACCCTTTTCCTCAAAACATGATTGGGTTTTCGGTCAACGTGGTGACCGCTGAGGAAAAAGGAAAAGTAAAGGTTTTAACTTCAGCAAGGGCAGAGCAGGATGGATCAGTTGATCCTGCTCAACAAGTGATAGTGGAACAAGTCCACAAGGAAGTGCCTCGCGTCCTAAAAAGTCAAATTGAAGTAGGGGAATCTTCTAAATTCAAGCCCAGGGTGACTTCGCGTATTCTCCTTAACAAGTGGCAGCGTCAGCAAGAGAAAGAATGCTACCAGAAACAAAAATACGAGGAGGAGAAGCAAAGGTCTGAAGAAGAAATGCACAGGAGAGAACGAGAAGAGCATGCACGAGAGCAAGAGCGTGCGCATTGGGGATGTGTGTTCTTCAAGCACTGCTGGAATGAAAGTTTGAAGCTTCCCACGTTGAACAATTGTCCTGAATGCAGTGACAAATACACTGAGTATAGGCAGGATACTGTCAATCGCCGATCCGTCCATGAAAGAATTGGAAGGATACATCCTAGTGATGGTCGACGCATAAAAATAAATGAAATTGATGATCGCCCAAGGAAAAGGTATGCTGATCATAAGTGGGTTGATCATGAAGAACAAGAGTGTGAATATGTCTGGCAGGAAGGACAGTGGTGCCCACCTGGCTTGAGGAGAAGCTAAAAGAGAAGAGTTCAGTGCTTGAGAAATCAGGAGTTGAAACAAGCGGGGATCAAGAGGAAATAGGTGTGGCGCCCGAAGGATAGGCCTGATGGATCTGGTCGTTCGGCTCCTACATGCATGGTATGCTTCTTGCCGAATGAATTCATGACTCCAGCTAATCAGGTTGCGCAGGAAGAGGCGTCACCAGACATCAATGAGGATGAGCAACTTGGACTGATGGCACAGCTGGTGTTGGCCAAACAAGCAACCTTTGACAAGCCGGCCAAGAATCGGCACATGAGACCGCTGTACTTGAGGGGATATGTCAATGGCAAACCATTGACCAAGATGTTCATTGATGGTGGAGCTGCGGTCAATGTGATTCCGTACACCACGTTCAGGAAGCTTGGCATGGGCCCTGGGGATTTGACGCCAACAAGTATAGTTCTGAATGATTTTGCTGGGAATCCTTCATACACCAAGGGCTGTGTACATGTGGACCTGATGATCGGGTCTAAGACTTTGCTCACGACCTTCTTTGTCATTGAGGGCAAAGGGGCATATAGCTTGCTGCTTGGACGGGACTGGATCCATGCAAATTGCTGCATCCCATCTACCATGCATCAACAACTTGTTCAATGGGTGGATGATGATATAGAAGTAGTACAAGTAGATGATTCAGTGAGCATGGCTAACGTGGAGCTAGCCTTCTAGGAGTATCAAGGTATAGATTGCTTCTCAGGCAAGGACTGGGGTGAAGGTCATGTTGAACCAGTCAGCAGTGATCAACAGCCGATTCAAGTAGTCGGCTCTTATAGCAATTTTTAATGGATAATCCAATTGATGGAACTGATGGAAAGTTAGTACGTGGATTCATGTCGGCTGACAAATTGGAAGAAATTGATATTGGAGATGGTGATAAGCCAAGGCCAACATTTATCAGTGCTAACTTGGATTCAAGTTTCAGAGAAGAATTGATCAAGCTACTGAAAGAATACAAAGATTGCTTCGCTTGGGATTATTCAGAGATGCCTGGTTTCGATCGTTCCATTGTAGAGCACCGGTTGCCAGTCAAGCCAGATTTTAAACCTTACAAGCAACCTCCCCGAAAGATCTACAAGGATGATGTATTGGCCGACGTGAAAAAAGAAATTGAGAGATTGATCGAAGGAAATTTCATTCGGCCATGCAGATATGCGGAATGGATCTCTAACATTGTCCCTGTTTACAAGAAAAATGGGAAGATGAGGGTCTGTATAGACTTTAGAGATCTAAACAGAGCTACACCCATGGATGGATATCCAATGCCTGTTGCTGATTTGTTGGTTGATGCCGCTGCTGGACATAAAGTTATTAGTTTCATGGATGACAATGCAAGGTACAATCAAATTTTTATGGCAATAGAAGATATATCAAAGACAGCCTTCAGATGTCCTGGACATATATGCCTTTTGAGTGGATTGTTATGACATTTGGGTTGAAAAATGCCGGTGCAACTTATCAAAGAGACATGAATTATATTTTTCATGAGTTAATCGACAAAATTGTTGAGATATACATTGATGATGTCATGATCAAGTCTTTAGATCATGAATCACACTTGAATGATGTGAGGAAAACTCTAGAGTGCACCCAAAAGCATGGGCTAAAGATGAACCCGAACAAGTGTGCATTTGGGTTTCAGCTGGAGAGTTCTTGGGATTTTTGGTGCATGAGAGAGGAATAGAAGTTGGCAAGAAAAGCATGAAAGCTATTGATGAAGTTGTTCCTCCAACCAATCTCAAAGAATTACAATCACTGCTGGGAAAGATCAATTTTGTGAGAAGATTTATTTCAAATCTATCACAGAAGGTGTTGCCTTTCTCTCCACTGTTGAGGATCAAGAAGGATCAGAAGTCTGTATGGGGTGACGAACAACAAAAGGCTTTCGATGAAATCAAGCAGTACATGAAGGAGCCACCAGTGTTAGTGCCTCCACAATTGAACAAACCTTTCAAGTTGTACGTGGCGGCCGATACCCAAACTATTGGATCGGCCCTTATACAAGAATTTGAGGGAAAGGAACGAGTAGTTGCGTACCTTAGCCGAAAATTGCTTGATCCCGAGACAAGATATTCAGCTGCGGAGAAGCTTTGCCTGTGTGTTTATTACTCATGTACAAAGTTTCGCTACTATTTGTTGAATGCCGAATGCATTGTATATTCAAAGTTTGATGTAATTAAACACATATTATCTATGCCAATTTTGAATGGAAGGATTGGCAAGTGGATTTTGGCTTTGTCTGAGTTTGAGTTGAAGTTTGAATCGGCAAAAGCTGTTAAAGGTCAGATTAATGCTGATTTCATTACTGAACATCGCGATCCAACAATTGATCTGCTTGAAATTACTCCTTGGGCTTTATTCTTTGATGGATCCTCATGTGGCAAAGGTGGGGGAGTAGGAATTTTATTAATTTCACCCAGAGGTGAGATGTTTGAATTTGCTATCCCTATTCAGCCCACTGTCACAAATAATCAAGCTGAATATGGAGCACTGCTTAGAGGGCTTCAATATTTGAAAGAAGCAAAGGCTATTTCAGTTGAAATTTATGGAGATTCAGAGCTAGTTATAAAACAATTGAATGGCCAATATGAATGTAGAAATGATATCCTGAGGAGTTACTACGAGGAGTGCAAAGAAATTTTGAAAAGTTTTCAGTTAGTGATTCTTCAACATATTCCTAGGGAACACAATGAAGAAGCAAACAGGTTGGCTCAAAGTGCTTCAGGTTATAGAGAAAATCAAGAAGTGTTTGCCAATGATGTGTGTGCTTTCGGGAGTGATCTAGCAGAAGATGATTGGAGAAAAGAGATTGTTGATTATCTAGAAAATCCATCCCGAAAGGTTTCTAGGAAGCTCACGTAAAAAGCTATAAAGTTTGTTCTTCTTGATGGGCGTTTGTTTTACAAATCGTTAGATGGAGTGTTGCTACAATGTCTGGGTCAAGAAGAAGCAAAGAAAATGATGAGTGAAGTGCACGATGGGCTGTGTGGAGCGCATCAATCGGCTTACCGAATGAAGTGGGTTATCAGGCACACTAGGTGTTATTGGCCGACAATGCTGGAAGATTGCTTTGAATATTACAAAGGGTGTCAAGATTGTCAAAAGTTTGGGAATATCCAGAGAGTTCCAGTATCAGCTTTGAATCCAATTATCAATCCATGGCTATTCAGAAGATGGGGTATAGATTTGATTGGCCAAATAAATCCTCCATCTAGCAAGGGGCATAAGTTTGTGCTTTTGGCGACAAATTATTTCACTAAATGGGTTGAGGAAATTCCATTGAGGAAAGTAACATCAGAAAACATGGTTGAATTTGTTAAAGAGCACATCATCTACAGCTAATGGTCAGGCAGAGGCTTCTAACAAGATCATGATCAAGATTATACAAAAGAAGATTGATCAGAAGCCAAAAAGGTGGCATTCGGTACTCAATGAATCCATGTGGGCTTACCGAATGGCCCCTCATGGAGCCACAAAAACATCTCCTTATGAGTTGGTTTATGGGCATCATGCTGTTTTGCCCTGGGAGATACAATCAGATTCAAGGAGAGTGGTTTTGCAAAAAGATTTAAGTTCCAAAGATTACAGTGGCTTAATGATGGACGAGTTAGAGGATTTACATATGATTTGTCTTAGGGCTTTGGAGAATATTGAGAAGAACAAGATGTGAGTTGCTAAGTTTTACAACAAGAAAGTAAAGGTGAAGCAATTTGCAGAAGGAGATTTGGTTTGGAAAGCATTACTGCTGATTGGAACTAAGTACAGTACGTTCGGCAAATGGTCCCCGAATTGGGAAGGTCCTTTTCGGGTAGTTAGATGTACACCTGGAAATGCATATATCTTGAAAACTTTACTAGGGGAGGAGTTTACTGCTTCTATAAACGGGAGATACTTGAAGAAATACTATCCTAGTATTGAACTTGATCGTTGATTACAAGCACCAGGATTACAAACATCAGAAATGCAGAAATAGCCGGCGTTCGGGAAAGAAGCCGCCTTTAGAATAAAGATCCTAACAGAGGAGATGGCCAATACTGAAGTGTATTGCCCTTAGCACAAAAAATGTTCTACATTACAAACGTTTCTGGCAGGCTCTTTATTAAGATTACAAGAGGGTGGAAAGCAGAAGGCCTGGAGAAAGAAGCGAAAGTATGCTTCATTTCTTTGATTCTGCGTTTTTCCTCTTCAGCTCTTCCCTCTTCAACTGTTCCAGGACCACCGCAACAGCAACATAGAAGCTTCGAGGATTGCCATGACTTGCAGCTTCCATCAGGCTATCCCAGGAGGCCTTCAAGTTATTGTACCTGTCAGAAACTTCTAAAGAAAGGAACAGTTTGTTGAATATAAGATCTGAAACCTAAACATGAAAATCAAATGAGGATGAAGATCTTACCCCCTACCAACGCCTCCAAGATTATGCGGCGTTCGCGTTCGGCACTGCAGCGGGCGGTGATGTCCCGCAGGTTGTGTTCTAGGTGCCGAATGCGGCGGCGCAGTTGGTGATTGGTCTTCTGTTCTGGCGTGGCGTCTTCTTCTTCAGCGGAGGAATCGGAGAGGATGTACTCAGGAACCTCTTTAGTTCCAAAGATCTCCTCTGGAAGCAAGTCAAGGCTGAAAGTGAAGAAGGATGAACCATGAGATTGCAACCGAGAGCAAAAGAAAGGATTGAAGGAAAACTTACTCTCGAATGGTGCGTTTCTTTGGTGCAACGCTGTTCTCCTCGATTGGCTGCTTTCCCTTGTCCGCCATGGCCTTGGGGATTTTTCCTCTGGGGAAGCAGGGAGAGAAGACATGAGGTGATGGAAATGTATGCGAGTGGGTTTGCAGAGCACCAAGGGGGCTATTTTATTAGCTGTGAGAGTGCATTGGGAGTGATGACTGGCTGGCGTACATTAATGGGAATACCAAACGACAGGGTTTTCACTCCAAATGCGAAGGGTTTTTCATTGAACAGTGTTCATGGCTCTCGAGTGAGGATTTTCTACGGATTCTATGCCAAGGGACAAGAGTTTGTGCGTGTTCGGCTAGAATAAAGTTCCCGAATGCGTTCGAAACAATAAAGTTCGCATGACAAATCGAAGGAAACCATCACAACGCAAGTGCAGGGGATAAAATTTCATTATTTATTGCCGAAATTCAAACATCCCTAGTACAAACTAATCAAAAAGTTTGTTCAGCATAGACTGGGGATGAATGGAGTCGGCAATGGCGTCGCCGTAGCCGTCGAGATGCTCCAGGATGACCTCGATGTCATCGACGTCCTCCGGCGCGCCACCATGGAAGCCGCGTGGCTGCGTGGAGTAGTCGACGCCAGTGTGTGTCGCCATGGCAGCCAGGCCTAGGGTGGTGCCCAGACGGATGCCATGGAGGGCCACCTCGTCGACGCGGTCTTCCACTGTGGCAATGCGGGCTGCCGGCATGTCCCTGGGAGCGTTCACCTTGTCCGCCAGTTTCTTCACCAGCGTCTTCAGCCAGTTGAGCTCGGCGTCGCAGTTTGCAGCGAATATAGAGCAATGGCGGTTAGTTCAAGGTTTGAGTTAAATTAAAACAAACTACAAGATTCACCGTCGATGGCCTCCAGCAGCTGCTTGCGCTGGTGCTCCCATTCAAGCTCGGTGATTCCGGCCTTCTTGGAGACATCTCCCAGCTCGCGCTGGGTTTCATCGCGCTCCACCTTGAACCTGCGGGCGTCGCGATCACTATAGCGCGAGCTGGGGGCGGGAGAATAGTTGTACGACCCCGAGGAGTCGCCTGGCATGGCCGGAGTCGTGGCCGGCGCAGGAGCGGGGTTCCATTGGATGAGCCTGGAAATACGAAGAAGGTCGTCAGAAACAAAAGGAAATCAAGATAAAGCTGTGAAGAAATTGACGATCACCACCTCCGGCGAGCGCTAGCGCGGCTCCCTTCGGCCTCATCGCTGGCCCGGCGCCTGTTGCTGCTGCCTGCCATCGAGCTTTTGGGAGTACTAGTGCTAAAGAAGGGAAGTTTGGATTGACAAAGGCTTGAAGGTAGAAGACTTGGTGAAAGGCTAGGGGCACTCACGGTTCTTATTTATGGGACTGGCAAAGAGATTATAGCCGGAGATCGTGGTGCATATCCCGGGAAATTTGGGAGGTGGAGAGTCTTCCTTAACCAAATCGTCGTTGGCTCATTTTGAATTCAAGCTGAGTCAGATTCGGTTTGATTGGTTGAAATTCGGCTGAGTTGCGGTCAGATCGTTATTCGGGTCTAATACTGTTTGGCCAGAGTTGCCGAATGAATCGTCTAAAGTTGCTCGCAAGGCAAGACAGAAAATGGAAAGTAAAGTTTATGGTGAACAAAATTACAAGGACGATGAATCATTCGGCTACAAATTGTTTGATACAATCATATGTTCAAGTACTTTGAGATTACACTAGAAGCATCTGATATCATTTTGCTGATGTTCTCCAACAGTTTCTGATCCGCTTCCTGAGTGTTAGACAGAGCGGAGAGCTTTGTTTTGAGCTGGTTTGATTCAATCAAGGCTGTTGTAGCTTCCTTTTTGATTTTCTCTGTTAATCCAGGAAGTTCGGCTATCTTTTTCTTGTCAGCCTCGATTTCAGGTGTCAAGTTCTTCAATTCAGCTTCTAGTGCAGCTTTCCTGGCAACCTTCAACTCAAGTGCAGGCTGCAGTTCAGCCAGCAATTCCTTGTTGTTTTGGATCTGAGCCTGTGAATCTTTCACGAATTTCTTGGCTTTGGCTCTCTTTTGTTCAAGGACTGGTCGAGAGGATTGATTCTTCAAGGCTCGCCTCACTGCTGCAAAGTGATTGTCCAGTTGTGAGATAGGCTCCAAGGAAGCTTTGATATCATCGGGAAGCTCTTGGTTGATAGATTGAAGCACTTCCTCTAGAAGATCAACATCCCTGACTTGATCCTAGATATCCCTTTGCAACAAAGAAAGGATTTATTTTAGCTTTGACTGGTTTTCCTCTGACAAAGTTTGACCTGAAGATGCCTCATCTCCTTTTTCGGCAGTTAAGTCATCCACAGTAAAAGAAAAGCTTGGTGGTGATGCAGCCTGATCTTGAAAAGAAAGGCTTGCCGAATTGAGGATGATTTATTAAGTGAAGATAACAGAAATGAATATCCATGCTTACCTCATTCCTGGCCTCATGAGTTGGATAGGGGATTTTTTCAGACTCAGGAAGAAGTTCCTGGATGGTCAGTTGAGGAGAAGTTTGAGGGGTTCCTGGTAAAGCTGAAGCTTCTAACTGAGGAGAAGCTGGTGGAGTCCTTGGTAGGTTTGAAGTTTCTAGCTGAAGAGAAGATGGATCCATCCTTGGTGAAGCTGGAATTTCTACTTGAGAAGGAGATGGTTGAGTCCCTGGTGAAATTGGAGCTTCTGCTTGAGGAGAGGATGGCTGGATCCCTGGTGAAGCTGGATTTGAGGCATGTTGAGGAGAACTCCCCACAGTTTGGTTCACCAATGTTTCCTATGCAAATAGCAAGTAGGAGGGTAAATGCCAATGAAGAAATGGTCTTTAAAAGGAAAGATATGGTGAAGGTCTTACCAATAGATGGGGCATTGGTAGATTCTGTAGTGATTGATGGTTGCTGAGCTCTAGTATGAAATTACACAAGATAAGATTATTAGGGTGAAGAGTAATTTTATGCTTAGGAAGTAAAAGATGTTAACCTCAATGAGAACTCTTTTGGATGTTCTTTTCTTCTTGGCAGCTGGAGGAGCAACCAGGGATGGAGCTTTTCTTTTATCAGAGGCTGAACTGATGAGAGTTGGGTCTGATGTGGCATATCTGGACATCAGTTGAGTCAAGGTGGTGGACCTAAATCCCAAGGCAGAGATTGGGCCTGCAACATTGTAAGAAATTGTCCTAGCACGGGGGGCAGGCACTGTATTCTGCAAAAGTGGCAAAGGATCATGATCAGTAAAGAAGGACATGATTGAGAAAAGGGAAAACTAAGTACATTACCTTTGAAATTGGCTGGAAGTCAGGCATTAGTTCAAGACAAAGAGAATGTATTGGCTCATTGAAGATGTGATCATGGAATCCTTGCCACCAGGAAGTAAAAGAGGGATGAGCTATTGATGTTGGTACAAAGGGCCAAGGTGCATAAACAGTTGAGCTGCACTGATACTCAAAGACTCTTCTGGCTTGCAGGTTTTCCTTAATTTCCTCTCTGGGCTTGAGGAATTCATGAAGGAATAGCCTTGGGGGCACTTGGCCACATCCTAGCTGTCGGGCCATCATGTTTGGTTGATAGTATTCAAAGGTGCTCTGATTTTGCCTTCCTCCACTGAATTCTGCTGGCAGGATGCATGGATGGATGAAGATGTTGAAAATTTCTATGGGTTTTACATCATTACATCCAGTCTCAAAATTGAATTCATAAGGAAGAGTCAAGTTATCATTGTCCAGATAAGGAAGCCAAAGGGGATTGGTGAAACCTTTGAAGAAAAGCTCAAAAAGTTGGCTGATGTTCTGGTCGATGGATATGGTTGAGGCAGCTTCTCCGTAAGTTTGGCAACCTTTGGTGATCTGAACTTCCCCTTCCTTATAGTTGGATGAAGGAAAATGCCGGTTGTTAAGGACAATACCGACGATTTGATGCATGTATAGCTGCAGCCACATTTGAACAAACCTCCAGGGGCCATTAACATAAGAGATCTTCTGGCTGGTGTACATCAAGTAGGTGGTCTGATGAAGCATGTGGTATACACTCCCTAGGAGGTACTTTCCAAGAGGAATGGGATTACCAACAGCCAAGTCTTCAGCCATTACAATATGGTTTAGGGTTGGCTCATTGGCTTTGCCACAGAAGATGAATCTGCATAGCCACATATTCAGAAAGGCCCTATACCCAACTTCAGACACAGGGCCATCAGACATATGTTTTTGGATATACATCTTATATCCAACTCCTGTTTTCACTCCTTTTTGCCTAGAGGAGCCTTTGTATTTGTAAGGATACACGGATCCTGTGATATCAAGGCCGATCAACATATATACATCGGCCAGAGTGGGAGACATTGGTCCATGGCCAAAGAGAAAAGCGTTGACACCATTTGACCAAAAATGACAGGCTGCAATCAAAAGATTCTCATTTTTGGGAGTTTCAGATAAGGATAATTCCAAACATTGGGCAATGCGAAGACTGTCCCAATTGCTGGTTTTAGCACTGTCATCATCAAGCATCCTTTTATACCAGTTTTTCTAACATGCAATTGGGGGCAGGGGCCAGTCCTTGAAGATATCTTGCCATTCATGGGTCTCGACAAAGCTGCTTTCAAAGGGATCTTCTGAGATTCGGCTTCAATGAACTCGAGAGGGTCAGAGGTTCCCACGGCCCCGAGGAAGTAGGATGGTGATTGGTCCTCAATGGGAATCAAAATCTCGGCGGCTAGAGCCTATCAAGAACAAGAGAAGGCAAAAGAAAAATCTAAGATGGAAATCGAAAAAGTAATACTGAATGGGCCTTAAGGGGATGAGATTTACCTGGAGAACTTGGTGTTGGTCCGCCATTTGAAGATTTGAGCTTGAGGGATTGATGAACTAGGGTTTGGATCTGAGCGAGGACTTCAACGGATTGCAAGAGGAAAGAACGAGTGTTGAATAGGTTTAGCTCGGAGACGTTGAGCATTTATAGTCAATTCCGGAATAAAATCACTTTTATCCCGTAATTGAAGGGGCATATGTTAACACCAAAAATTGGTACAGGAAAGGGACTGACTTGTGGGCTGAGTTTGGTAAAGAAATGCCATTCGGCAGGAAAATCTCCTCAAAGGATTTGGTAAAGATGCTTGCGGTCGGCAGTACGCCATCATTCGGCAGAAGGACTGTTTGCGCTTAAAAAAGGAAGCTTTCGGAATACGTGATGACGTGGCCCGGATATAAGTAAGGGACGCATTGATGACGGGTGCGAGATGGACATTGGCACCGGAACATTAATTTAGGTAATAAATGTTGTACTCGTAGTCGACCAGGAGTCTTGTTAGGACAGGGGTATAAATATAAACCCTTGGTGTCTATAATAGGGATCGAACATCTACACAACAAAACCGGCCCCGTGCCAACCTTAGAGTCCTTTAGTCGAGTCGTCGAGTTCTTCGAGAGGAGCCATCGATCCGTCGACCTCCGTAAGTACCGGCAACCTTGTATCATGTCTAGTATCATGCGGTGGATTTAAGCTTGGTTCAAGAGGGTTTCCTGTTAGATCATGAGCCATGCGGTAGGCTAAGATCTAGCTCGAAGCTAGTTATCAGCTCTATTAGATTTGGCAAGATCTAATAGATTCATAAAGTTATCACGTGTTACTTTGGATTTTGCTTTATGTTTAATTCATGTAACACTCTTTTGCCCAATCTAGGTTGATTAGTTTTGGCTCTATCACTTTGAGATCCATGCGATGTGCTTTCAAAATCTTCAGTTTATTATAAAGGATCAAGTGCTCTCAATAGCTGATTTCAGATCAATCTAGATTGTCACGTGTTGCGGGTTCAAGCTTGTTGACTTTTGAAAGGTTTGTTCCTTCGTCACGGAACCCGGATCGGCTGTACAACTGTATTCGGTAATGCTACCACAAATGAAACGTGTTCATAAGTTTGTTTTAAATAATTTATACTTCTAGCCTTCCATGTTTAGATTGTATCATGCGGTGGATTGATTTAATCGTTGTTGGTGGTGTGATTTTAAACAAGTCGTATCATGCGGTGGATTAACTTGTTTGGTGTCACGCTCGACGGGTTTGAAAGTACCTAGACATGCGGTAGACTAGTGCTTTTGGCCTATGCATGCTTGTTTATTTCATTTTTATAATCATGTTTTCACCTTATTTATTTTTATTGTTATTTATCCTCAAAAATCGGTCATGACCACGTGCGAGCAATATTGTTTAAAGGAAGACTGATCTTTTGCCATGCTTACATCATGCATTCGGCCATATCCTGATTTCATGTTTTAAAGCTCCCGAATGATATTCAAACTGCTGATAGATAGCTTGTTGTAGCTATATGTCATTTTAATTGGCTCCCTAGCCGTAAATACGGAACTGTCTGGTACCACCCGACAAGTTCCAGGTTTTATCTAACTACTTTTCATCCTTTGTCAGTTTCAGGAAAATTGACTGGCACGCTTCGGATCCGGCACGTGTGTTAAGCCAGCTTTGTTCGGCTTGCTGTGTGCTTGGCGCGAGGTGCTGATTTTGCGTCAACACTAGTGAGGCGCCCCGCGAGTTGTCCAACTTGCATCTCAAGCATCTTCATCATGTTGAGCACTTGATTATTGGAGCTTCCGACCTCTGTCACTTTACTATCAATGTTCTCCAACACCTTGTCTATGGCCTTGAACTTGGTGATGGTGTCCTTGTTGATCTTAGCTTGCTCGTCCATGAAGTCCTTCAATTGTATATGAAGCAGAACCGAATTCGAAATGGACGAGCTTGCATTAAATTGAGGTCTACCTTGCCCGTAGCGGAAGTTCGGCAATTCTCCCTTCCTCATGTAGTCGAGCACCTTGGCTTCCTCCGGACAATCCTTGTGGACATGGCCATACTCTCTGCATTCTTCACATGTGGATCTTGCTTCTGCAGCCTTCAAATCTTGAGCCTCTTTCTTTTCTATCTCCATCTTCTCCAACCTCCTCATGAGTGAATCGATCTTGCCTTCAAGAATGTTTTCCTTCTCCACTTGCAAGACTCCTTTGACGTTCCCCGTGGGTTGAACCGGAAGTAGGCGTCTGGATGATGCCCATGTGTCATTATCCGCTACCTTCTTGAATAGAGTGAAAGCTTCAGTCGGTGTAAGCTCGATGATAGATCCTCCCGCCGATGCATCGATGATCATCCTTGACGCCATGGTGAGTCCTTGATAGAACTTTTGCACGAGGTCTTCCTTCGGGAACTTGTTATGTGGAACCGCCTGAGTGTACTCATTGAAGCGCTCGAATGCCTTCGAGATAGTCTCCATAGGATATTGAGCAAAAGTGGCAATCTTATTATGCAAGCTTTGAGTTTTACCCGGCAAGTAGTATTCCTTCATGAAAGCCTTCGTCAACACGTTCCAATTTTGCACCATCTCCGCCGGTTGAGAGTGGAACCATTGCAAAGCCTTCCCGAGTAGTGAGAACGGAAAACGCCTCGCCCTCATTTGGTCTTGAGTCACCCCAGCCATGTTGAAAGTCTGACATAGTTGAATGAACGCTTGGAGGTGAAGGTTCGGGTTCTCTTTACCGGTGAAGGGTGAATGTTGCACCATGCGGATTGTTGAGGTCTTGATCTCGAACGGCCTTCCAATCTCTTCAAGGTTCAAGATTGGTAGGTTGATGATGTCCGGGGTGCATAGCTCCCCGATCTTGCGTTCTTGCGGCGGTTGTTCACCCATTGGTGGAAGTCAATTCTCCCGAGGACTTTGGGGTAGTGGATTCTTCGGAGATTCCTTCGATCCTTTGTCTTCCGACTTCGAATCTACAAAATCCAGCTTTTTAGCTTGATGTGCTTCGCATCTCCTTAGCCTGTAAAGTTTTTCTGGATCATCCACAAAATTATCAGGTTTGTTGGAGAGGTAGCCGTCCATCTCCTGTTAGGGTTAGCGATAAACAAAAATATACAAAAACAAAAGTAAAAACAAATCTAAAAAAACTAGGGTTAGACAAACTAGATTAGACTGATTTTGAGGATGATCAAAAGTTAGTAGATGCAAAGAGAAAAGACTAAAATGAAATTGTAAATCACAAAAAAGCAATAAAAGATCAAATCTTGATCACTTGTTCCCCGGCAACGGCGCCAGAAAAAGGGGCTTGTTGACGGTTAATAGTTGTATGAAAGTTCGTTCAGACTTGCAAGCGGACAAATCTCCCGTCGTAGTCAAGGGACCCTTCTTCCCTCGAGTGGTGAACCCAAGGTATCAAATCCGTGGAACAAATGTCTGATGCAAAAGATGATCTAGTAATGCCTAGTAACTTCAATCTTCGATAGATAAAACTCTAATGCATCTAATCATAAGAATCAACTCAAGAACGAATCTAATCTACTAAAGACCGGAGGTAACAAAGATAGAGGGGGTAGATAAACCGATCTAGTGAGATCGGGTTGAGACTTTTGATGAAGTTCCAAGCGAAAGACAAAGTAGCAAATCAAATCTCATTAGAAGCCTCTTTAAACCGTGGTTTCCTGCCCGACTTTGAAAACGCCCACCTTTCAGAGCCCCTGTTCTGTCACAATGTACTCTATTCATGCGGGTAGTCTAGGGAGAGTCCAAGGACAAGTCGAGTTCTTTCGGAAGGTCAGGCGTGCACCTCTAGCCACCTCGGCTACTTGAACACCCTATGTGATCTATCTCGAGAATAGATCTAAAATAAGCAAAGCCGATTGACAACGAAGACTTCGGAGAAACACTTAGTCGCTAAGAATCGGATTCAACTTGATACATCAACTAGTACAATGATATATGAATAAGATCACCACTAGGATCCTACCTTGATCTTGCTTCTAGCTCCGGGAACTCCGACGTGGTCTTCCTTGCAAGGTTCCCACATCGGCTAGGGAAACCCTAGTCAACTAGCTCGACCCTCTCCTCTCCGGGATGGTGTCCCTCTTTTCTCTGCTCCTCGGCGGTCGATGACGAATTCCTCCCTCCGTGGCTCTTGACCCCGGGGCTATAAATAGCCCGATTGGCGGCTAGGTCAAAGGTGGAGGCAAATGGGCCCTGGCTGGGTTGGGCCGACCGGCCTGGGCCCATCCAGGCCCAGTTCCCTGCCTCCTTTGCGTGGTGTCGGTTCCCGAGTCTTCTAGATCCTCCCCCTTCTGCATGTAGGCCCTTGTTGTCAGTTTCTCTCCGAGTTGGATGTAGCTCCTTGTCCCGCAAGATTCGGCACTTTTCTGGGTAGGTCCTCAGAGTTTGTCATCTTCTCGGGTTTGGTCCCTGGGCTTCTTGGAGTCAAGTTTGCTTCATTGCATGACTTGTACGGGGCTTCAAGGTCTTGTCACAAGGTGCTTGATGAACTTATCCCAGAAGTCTTGCTTTCAACGTCAAAACCCTGCATAAACACTAAACTCCAAAACCGACATGCATGAATGAACTTGTTATACCAAGGGGGTTAGTACCAATGGATAAAGTATAAAACTTATGTCAACACCGAAGGTAAACTCATGGCTAGGTTGACGGAATTTCACCGTCAACAGTCGGCCGCACCTATCCATCAGCGTTTCGGGCGAAACCGACCCAAGGAACCGACCTACAACCGCCTCAGGAGAAGTGATCAGGGGCGTCCAAGTGAGAGGCGGTGGATCATAAGGCCGGTCGCACCTGACATATTGGCCCCATTCGCTCCACCGACCCTCCTTGCCTACAAAATCCACCTTAGACTCGCTGGAACAGAAGACACACCGAAGGAGCTTGACTATTGTCTACTTTTGTATCTTAGAGTAGGAAGTAGTGTAGTTGGGAGTTAGAGTCAAGTCAAGCTAGTCTCGGGGTTCCGTAGAAGTCTTCTTCAGAGTTCGGGTACTACTCTTGTATCTTTCCTTTATTAAGACTTAAGTGCATTTCAAGTTATATTTCTATCTTACATTTCGAGTCAATTACATTCAGCTTTTACTTAGCTACTAGAAGCTTTATTCTAGGTTTAGACTAAAGTGAGTTTTGCCTCGGTTAGCTTAGTTCTCTTGAACCCTATAGTGTTGTGGTCATTCTTCGCTTGATCTCCAGTATTTCAAGGGAGAGAAAGACCTTTCTCTAAAGGCCTTAGGGACGGTTCTTTGGTTCGTTGTGAGCGCGGTGCTCAGAACTTGCCTTAGTCTTAGATTGGTGTCCCAGTCAATGGAATAGTTGTGGTACCCTAAGGAGGTGACAGCTCTAGACGGGCTCTGTAGTATACCACGTTAGTTCGGGCTGGTAGGATTCAGCGCGTCGTCATTCTCCCTTCTCATCCCAGTCTGAGGGTGCGGCATTGCATGCCCCTGCAGCACTAGAAGAGCTTGTTGATTCTATCTTACCTTGGCTCTGCTTTACCTTAGTTCTTTTCCTGGAGTTGACAAGAATAGATAGATTGCCTTAAAATCCTTTCTCATCTCATTGTCCTCCCAACTCACTAGGACCTCTCTAGTTCTTTTATCAAGATCTCCTCACGTGTCCATTTACCCCCGTATATCTTTATCATTACCCCAGCTACAAGACTCTTTTACCGGGCCTCGATCCTCTCTATCGTTCTCCGATTATCTATGCCATAGTGCTTCCCTTGGGAAAATATAAATACGATAACCCGAATACCACCAAGTGAAGTGCTATAACGGTATTCCGTGCACTTTCGGACCATTATGTGATCATGTGTTTTACCACTAGACGTTCCCTAGCCCCATTACTAGAGGTGTAAACCCGGTAGTGACGCTTGTGAGTGCCAACAAGCATTCCTGGCGCTGTCACCGTCAGTGCAACCTTAGTGGTGAGGCTAAGGAGCATCAACAAGCATTTCTGGCGCCGTTGCAGGTGAAGTAATAGGCACTAGATATCTTTTCGGTAGAATTATCTCAGTTCAGTGAACTGTCTTTTAGCGGGTTTATCCCTACTCTGTTCCTGGTGTATGGAGTAGTACCTGGTTTCGACACTTCGGTCCTGTCTTCACATCTCTTCAAGAGTCGCTTTAGAAGGATATTCTGACCCCGTGTCACTACCCTTCGAAAAGTTCTCTCGATTTATCATGACGAACCTCGTCGATCCCGTAGACAGAGCCATCTTTTTCATGGCCGAGGAAGCCAACCTTGAGTTCTCTATTGATCAATCCCACACTCCGACTAAGATGGAAATCCCAATCAGAAATGGAAATCTCAAGTCAAGGTCCTTCTCCAATGGAAGTATTTCTCTGAAATTCCTTTCCATCACCTAGAAAAATCCTTTCTTAGGATTTGAAGGAGAAAATCCATACAACCATTTGAGGAGTTTTGAGCAATTGTGCTCTACTAGTTCATACTCTGATCTTTCTCCTGATGAATTTAGAGTTAGACTCTTGCCATTCTCACTAGCGGGAAAAGCAAAGGCTTGGTACTTCCGGCAAGAGAAGGAAGTCACCACGGATTGGAGACTTTTGCGTGACGAGTTCTGCTCTAAGTACTTTCCCTTTTCTCGTCTCATGAACCTTCGAAGTCATATTATCAATTTCCAACAGACGAAGACCGATTCCCTTAGTCAAGCATGGACTAGATTCCAGGATCTCATACACACTTGTCCCAATCATGGCCTGCCAGATATAGTGTTGATTCAACATTTTCAGCATGGCCTATCCCGAGACAATGTTTTTCCGCTTGGTTGCACTCACAAAGGGATCATTTTTTCACGAAAATCCAACTAAGGGGCCAGAAAATTTAGAGGGGATCTTAGCTATGCCCGTCAGAAGAGAATCCCAAAGAGACCATTCCCAATCTTGGATATATCGGATAATCGCCTATCTATCGTTCTTTTTCCAAACTCCAGTGATTTACCTCTCTAATCAAGAGAGTCACTCCAAGAAGAAATGGTCACCAACAAGTCCAACTCGGCGACTATAAATTTGACGCTCTCACCGTGAGATAAACCAACATTTGTCCCATCCTAAGTTGATGCATTAGGCATGTTTAAATTTTGAAATCTTTTTAGCCAGTGCATGACTTAGAGTTTAGAAGGTTAGAGGAGTTGTTTGGGCATTTTTCCTGGTGCGGCCTGCCCAATAGGCATGGCCACACCAACCCTTTTGCCTGGGAAAATACAGGGCGCAGCCACTAGCTGCATGGTGGTGGTTCACTTTGTGAAAAAGAAAGTCCAATCTGCAATATTTCCTTCCCCACCACCAATAGCTTTGCTAGCAAACTTTGGACAGCAGAGTGCTCAAATTCTCGAGGGTCTCAAGTGCTAGATAGTGCAGCATCTAGCTGCCAGCATTTTCAGTGGAAACACTAGGGCCGGTGAAGGACCGAAACGGCAAACCAGAGAGGGGGGAGTGAATGGGAGCTGATAAAAATTCTATTGAAGAACTCGACCTATGAACCCGATTTCACTCGTGCGCCTCCGCAAGCTTCTCTTGCCAAGTCCACGCTGCCACTGGAGTGCTACTGGACCTTGGAACAAGACACAACCAACAGCCACTCGACACACGTAGCGGAAACCAACACGACCCAGCTGCTGGCACCTAAAACCGGTCAGGCCAGTTTTCGAAACCAGTCAGACCACTTCTATGGGACTTAGCCTCTCAATAGTGAGGGGAAACCGGTTAGACCAGTTTGGCAAACTGGTCAGGCCGGTTCTCTCCAGAAACTCCCCAAAACCCCTCCGAGACTAAAACTGCCTCAAAACGCCTCAAGAACCTCTCCTTCTTTGAACAAGAACATCCATAGCACGACAGAAACTTTCTCGCTCAAAAACCCTTCATGACAGTCCACAGGGCTAAACCGGTCAGACCGGTTTGGGAAACCAGTCAGGCCGGTTTTTCCTGGACTGTCGGGAAGAACACAACCCGCGGGAAAACTTAACCTTCCAAGCGAACAATCTCCTGATTCGTTCCACGGATCAAAGTGAGACTTTGGGGATAGCTGGGGTACCTCGTGGGCTACCTTTGGCTAGAAGCTCGGTCCCCAAAACCCACTCAATCAAGAGGAATCAGAAGTCAACCCTCAAGAACACCTTCCCATGGAAACCACCGAAAACACCCAAATCGAAGCTGTTTCGGAGGGTTTGTTGGAGTAAGATCACCAAGAAAAGAGGCACAAGGTCCTCATACGTGACATCAAACAAGAATCCCTCAAATAAATGCCCCAAAACTTCCCCACGGAAATTCCAAGAAAAGGCTCCGAAAATCACCAAAAAGGAAAAACGGGAGGAATACTAACAAGCATTGAGGAACCACGCCGAATCATCTATACATACCATGAAAGGTTCATACAAGGTCTAACTTCTGGCCGATCATCCTTCCCTCTCATCAGATCTCACCATGAAGCTCTCAAGTTAGTCCTATAGAAATCCTAAGGACAATAGGAAAGGAAATAGGCAAACAAAATGAGTTAGGGTTCCAAGAGATGGCTGCCATCCTGTCACCACTTGGGTTGTATGGAGGCAAATCGAAAGACTAAAATACCCCTAAAGCCTAAACTAGGATACACGCCCACCAAGGGCACTTTGGGAATATGTCTTTGTAGCACCATCGGACGGATGCTCAGTGACCGCACTTCGCGAAGCCTCGACGCAAACCTTGCGATCCCGACGCGTGTCCTCCACCTTGAAGCAACAGTTTAGCACCCAAAACAAATTAAATTTAGCACATATGACATAGGAGTACATTTTCCAAGCAATTTACATTTCATTTTCAGGTTCATATTTGGTACATGAAATGTCTTTGCGACAAAAAGGGACTTATGCCCCTCCACAAGATAAAGCATGGGGGCTAAACATTCATTATGGCAAATGAGCATTTGACCCCATATGATCAAAATAAGCTATCTAACCACAAATTAAGCATAGCCAAGCCACTAAAAGATGTCAAGATCATATAAAGGCATTTACTCACAAGAGAGCATACATGTGACATTTTTAAAAAACATAGTCATCAACCATGGATATAAACCAAGATTATCAAGAGCTAAGCCAAACTAACCATAGCTTACCAAACAAGCTCACAAAGACATACCTATCATTCCATGGTGAACAACGTATATAGGAGAAGCTTTTCCTAACCAATTTATAAGATACAAAATGCATGCAATCTAAGATACAACGATGACTATACATCATGTTACATATGCCATGCCAAATGCAAGAAATGCACAAAGGAAAGCTGTACATATGCTACAAAAGGAGCTCTCACACACGAACTCAAGAAATCAAACAAACACCAACTTCTCCCCACAAACGAGTGAAAGTTGCATGATCTAGGGGTTTGGTGAAAATATCGGCTAGTTGGTTATGTGTGGGTACATGGATCAAAGTTATCTTCCCTTTCTCTATGTTGTCTCTCAAAAAATGATACCTCACTTCTATGTGCTTGGTTTTGGAATGAAGAACACTACTAGATTTTCCCCCTAAAGCAACGCACAAAATGTGTTGCAATTGCAACCAAATTGTTCCGTGGACTGTGGGCTGCGAAAAGCCGCGTTGCATTAGGTTATTACGACGCTGTCCATCTAGTGGTTGCCAAAGTTTTTTTGTTTCAACGTAACGCAACGTTGCAATTAGGTTTTTTTACAACGCTTGTTCTGGTTGCAAAGTGTACTATTGCGACACATCTGTGGTGTTGCCAAAGGTGCAATTGCAATGTTTCTGTTTCGTTGCAAGTTATAGTATTGCTACGCACTGACTTTGGTTGCTATTGGTTGAACCTCGTCTATTACCATGAAAGTAATTTGGTTGCAATATGTAGTATTGTCTGATGCCACGAAATTGGTTAGTTGCTATAGGTGGTCTCCTCTATTGCCACAAAAGTTGATTTCGATGCGATAGGTAGCATTGTCTGATGCCACGATATTGGTTACGTTGCTTTAGGTGGTATCCTCTATTGCCACGTAATTTGATTGGTTGTAATATGTGGTCCTCTATTATTGCTTCGAAATTTGGTTGGTTGCCATAAGTTAAAGTCTTTATTACAACGTTTCTATTAGGGTTGCTACAAGTGCACTATCTATTGCCACGTTCCTTTTGTGTTGCTACAAGTTGAACTTCTTATTACCACGTTCCTATTAAGGGTTGCTACAAGTACACCATACTATTGCCACGTTCCTTTTGTGTCGCTACAAGTTGAATTTCTTATTACCACGTTCGTATTAGGGGTGCTACAAGTGCACCTTACTATTGCCACGCTACTTTTTGGCAACAAAAAACACTGGTTGTGATATCAAGATTTATCATTTGCAACATATGGTGTATTCTGCCACGCTCATTTATGTAGAAGCACTAATTGCAACATTAATTAACATCAGCAGATAAATATAACTATGCATCTATAGTTAATTAACCAACATTGAACCATCCACTGAGTTAATTACATGACTCATGAAGTACTTAAATACTGAAAAGTTTGACATAGGACATTGTTTCAACACATAGTAGACAAATTTGCTAGGACATGAAGAACTTGGTCTGCCAATTGTGACTTGGAGATGATCCCAACACTTGATCAGCAAAGGGGGATTCAATGCAAGGAGGTCGCATCACCTGTAAAGAATCAACAAAATTTTTAAGCTAGCATCAATTAATCTCTAATATTGGAATTTGTGAAAGAACAACATATAGCAAACCAAAGATTGATTGTGATTCATAAAAATAGCATAATGACATCACATAATTACCACAACCATAAACACACTTTGACAGCTGAAACATGAATTACATTCACAGCAGTAAGAGTTGTTGAAAAAAGCTTGACCTCATGGCTTCACCGGCCACGTCAGCAGAGAGCGTCGCTTTGAAGGTTAGTCCTTCAAGGCACAATGAGTTTCTAGTCGTGGATTTGTCACGAGGTTGAAGATTCGGAACTTTGTTTTCTTGGATTGGGACTGCAGGGTGGCAAGCATGTCGCAGTGAACCCGTAGGAGGCCGTTGATCCAGCCGACGTTCGAGATCGCAGCGGCTGGGAGTGGGACGAATGGCGCCCCGCCGTCGTCCGTCCACGACTTTTGGAGAAGCAGGGACCGCCCCCAACTACGATGCACGAGGTTGAATTCTTCAAGGAGCGGTACCCGAGCATCAAGACCACCGTCACTTGCGACGCGGGAGTAGTGGCGGAGTACATCAACGAAATCAAAGGTAGCCCACCTCCAGAACGTTTGCTCGTTGGATTGGACACCGAGTGGATTGAGCTTCGCAGTGGAGGGTACAAGCTCGCATTGTTGCAATTGTGTGTCGGGTCGTGCTACCTTATTTACCAGGTGCACCATGCTGGCTACAACCTTCCTGATGTCCTGAGCAAGTTTCTCAGCGAGGAAGGCCACATCTTTGTCGGAGCGCATATCACCAATGATGTTGAACGCCTACAGGAGGACTGCGGCATCAAAATTTCTAATTGGAAAAACCTTCAACTGATTGTTTCTGACGTTGATGACAAGTATAGCCATCTGTACCAAAATGGTTACGGTCTTCACCTGGAGAAGATTGGAAATTTTGTACTGGAGCTACCTCTGTACAAGGACAGAAATGTGGACCACAAGCATTGGGGTTTGAGGGTGTTGCACGAATGGTAGGTGAAATACGCCTCCAAGGATGCATTTCTGTCTTTTGAGATTGCTAATCAGCTTGAGATCAAGCATGATTATCGATTTCTGCCAGATGCTAATTTGTTATAATCATGTAACTAATGTAGTAACCTAAAGTAGCAAGTAGAATTTCTGGGTTTTCGGAACAAGTATCTGTGTACATATTTCTAGTAATTCAGTGATGGATTGAAACTAAGAGGCCTTGTTTATTTGGGCAATTTTGACAGATAATTTCCATATTACTCTAATTATTTGTTGATTTACTAAAGATTAATTTTTATCATTTGTGAGTCATTTTTTTTATTTTCTATATCAACATATTAAAAGGAGCAGCACATATGCAAATTATCAATGTGCACTTTTGTTAGAAAAGGATTGCAGTCCGAGAGTGGGCCGCCCCATTTGTCCTTATTACTTCCCGGTGTGTGGGAAGCGCTGCACAGCAGCACATCAGCATAATCTTTAGTGCCACACCGCTACCTCAAGCGGGCGCACCACAACTTAAAAGGGGAGGTGTGCTTGCCATCCCGAACTCCTCTCTACTAACCTCCGAGCTTGTTGGGCTGGCCGGCCCATCGGGCTCCCGCTCGCTGGGCTTCACGCTCGCCGGTAGAGCCTGTTGTGACCTGGCCTGCCCTACAGCCCCCTATTTTTATTTGTCATACCAATACCAATTTTTGAATTCATATTTTTAATATTAACATTTACCATAATAAATCACATTCTACATTTCATTATATTTTTTCTATTTAAAAATAACATACAATCAATTGTTATTAAAAAATAATAAAAAATCAGTTAACCGGCAATGCATGGAGGATGTAGGTGGAAAGTTAGATGCGATGGAGAAGAAGATCTCCAAGCTTTATGCAGAAGTCTTCCAGAACTAGTAAATAATGGAAACATAGAAGTAATGACTACGGTCGAGTAAGTATCAATTGAAAAACTCATCATCTTGGGCATCTTGAACTATTGGTGCAACAATTCCATCATCAATGTACGTGTCATCTGCATCATGTTCATCATCAACATCAAATACTTCATCGTCTGGTTCATCAACCGCCTCGGCCCGAACACGATTAATAACGAGACATCGCCGGTTGTGCCTTCCTTGTCCGATCTAGACCAATTTGTCAAATCCTGGTGTTCACCGAGCAAATTAATACCTTCGATACCCACGGCAAGTGAGTCCTCGAGATCTAAATCGAGCATGGCAAACAAGTTCCTTGGTTTCATTGAAATAACACTGCTCCAACCAGGTTTGTTCACCAGATTCACATAAAACACCAGTTCTGCCTGTGTTGCCAGAATATAGGGTTCATAGCTAAACTTGTGTCGAGTAGTATCGATGTCAATGACCCCATATTTATCTTTACTGTATCCTTTGCCTCTGTTGGTACTTGTGACTAGAGGCACATCAAACCAGTCACACTAGAACAGAATAACTTCTTTTTGTCCAGGGAATTCCAGTGCGATCATTCTTTTAATCAGCCCATACCAATTTGTGCCTTCTGCCTCACCCTTGACAAGCACACCACTGTTTTGTGTCACAAGGGTTCTCTCGATGTTAACGATACGAAACAGCTAATTGTTGATATGACATCTATTCAATGTACGTGGTCGGGGATCCGGTCCTTGAGCAAGTGCAAGCAAATCTGAACTTACTTCCCCTCTAGCATGTATCCCTGTGATCTTGCTTTCAAACAATCTTACGAGTTGAGCCTCATGTCGCTTATCAAGATTTCTGGATCCATGTACCCTCAGTTCTTCCAAATGCTCGCTGCACACAAAAGAATATTACCGTTAGTTTGATATTTAAAATTAAAAGCAATAATGATGTTGAGTAGTGCATATTACTCGACATATGGTCTAGCTTCATCACAATTGCAAATTATGTAGTGCCTCATCTTCCGAAACTCATTTGGTGGTATTTCTTCAACCGTCTGTCCTCTCCTCTTGTAATCCATCTCTGAAAAAATGCTCAAACCAGATGGTGGCTCATTAACAGTAACCGTTTCATGTCGATCAACATGGTTGTCTTTGGTGTCCACGTCCAAGAATCTTGAGCAGAATGTAAGGCACTCCTCGAGTATGTATCTGTCGGGGACAGCCCTAGGGGTCCCCTTAAACAATGGGGAAAACCTCACTTAAAACCCGCAACGAAACCAAAACACGCTAAGTCTAACCATGCAGGTGCCTAACCATGCAGGACACGGCCCACGCCACAGGGACTCTGACGGCCCATCGGGACGGCCCACTTAGAGATCCCCTCGAACAGGCCCCGCCCCGTTCGAGGGTGCGTGCTCCCTTTGGGCGGGCTCCGCCCCGTTCGAGGGGCAGCACTTCCCCTCGAGCGGGCTCGCCTCGCTCGAGGGTACGCCCCCCCCTCGGCGGGATCCGCCACGCTCGAGGGCGCCCCTCATGCGTGCGGCGGCTCCCGTACACGGGCATTTAACGCCCGACGCCGGCGGGGACGGCGCCATCATGCGCCGGGGCTCGCGCCCCGTGCCGCCGCACCAACTCCCCGGGGAGGAGCCCATCCCCGCCCCCGTGGGAGGGGAGCGTGCGGCGCGGCCGGTGTCGGTCCCGTGACACCGTGCGCACGGTCCGATGACGGCTAACGCACCGAGCCCTCGAAAGGGGGCCGGCGCACCCTCGATTCACTTTCTTGTGACCCTACAGGGTTAGGTGGAGGTGCTAGGCCGGTGGACTGCCATCCCCGCCCTTTGTAACGGCGTGGCCGCCGTGCCCGCGCGTGCGGGCGCACGCCAAGCCCTGTAGCAACGACTCCAGCCCTGTGAGGCGCATCGGGAAGGAACGCCGTTCTGCCTACTCCTGTACTCCGTACGAGCCTGCGTCGACACCTCCCTCGAGCCTATCAGAGGATATCACCGCCTTCCGCTGCTCTACTACCCTCGAACCGCCACTGTTCGGGTACAAGACAGGCCATGATGACCAGATCGCTGCAAGGATCGACCGGACGGCCGCCCATTCTACAACGTAGCACGTCGCACCCCCCACGTAGCTAGATAGCGCGGCGTGCATGTAATTCTCCTCCCCCTTGAGCTATAAAAGGGGAGCGAACCCCCCAGCCGCAGGGGACGGACAGAGACACGAAGGCAAGTTCACTCGGGTCCGAACTCACAACGCACCACATACTCACTCACCCATCCTCCCACAATATCTTCAGCCAGGGACTTGGAAGCCTCTCTTCCTCTCCCACCTTGCTTGTAGCCGCCCCACTACAGGCACCCCCGGTGCTGAGCAATATAGTGCCGAGAGCACACCCCTGCTGGACGTACGACCCCCTCGGCGGGAACCGGGATAAAAACCTTGTGTCACTTGTTGCTTAGCATCGACCATTGAGGGATAGACCTCGGCGCTATCTACTGGTTAGTGTCGGGACCATATTCCGCACCGACAGTTGGCGCCCACCGTGGGGCAAGCGAGCGCCTAAGGTCATTTCGCCAACTCCCTCCATGGTGATCCGCACTGAGTACCGTGCTACACGCTACTGCATGGGTAGCTCGGACCCCCTCCCAGCCGGGTTCGAGATCCGCTTCGGGGACCTGAACTTTCAGGCCACGGGGAACGGCTATCTCATGCGCCTCACTAACCGTGAGGAACTGCGCGCGGCGTCGGGCCGGTGCCGCTCGGACCCCCGCCGCACGCACGACTCGGCGCGGCGCCCCGCGGCACGGAGGCCGCAGGTCCATCGACGCCACGACGCCGTCGTCGCTCGGGACGACGCGCTCGCGCCGGGCGCGGTCCGAGCGGCGGCGGGCCGAGCGAGCCGCCACTCAAAGTGGCGCGCCCACCGTCACGACAGGCCGCCACCGCCCCGGCGGGGCCGCGCGCGGTCTCGGACCGCGCATCCCCATCGGGCCGCGTGGTGCTACGTCGGCCTACAACGCCAACGTCAACACCACGATGCGCGGGGTTCCACCCGGTCCGCCACGTCTTCGTCGCCGGGGGTCCCGGCGCCTCGGCGGGAGACGAATCGGTCCCCCGGGCTCCGTCGACACGCTACCACCCGCCAACCGCCACGGATACGCGGAGTGGGATTTCTCGGGCGTGCCCGACCCGGTTGTGTTCGGCGTTTCCTCGACGCCGCGGACTGCCGGTTCGGCGCCTCCCGACGACTCCAAAGCACGGGAGCTACGACCCCGCGCGGGAGTGTTACGCCGTCATCACCAACGACCGGCTAACGCCGCCGGTGCGGCGGCGCCGGAGACGGGGGAAGTGACGCCCGCCCCGGGGATCACCACGCGCCCGGCCGCGGGGCCAAGCGCTCCCGCCGGGGCCGACGTCGACGCACGGGCGGGCCCAAGCCCGCGAGCTCGAGGCCAAGCTGGCGGAAGAGTACCGAACGGTGCGGTTGCTCCGCGCCTCAATGGCAGGGGAGGCCTCCGCGCGTGGCGAACGCGCACGGGAGCTGGGCCGACAGGTCCGCGACCGCATCAACACCGTCCCCAACGTGGACAACGCGGACGCTCCGCCGCGAGCAAGCCAAAAGCTCATCGCCGCCGCGACGCTGCTGCGAGCCATGCCGGCACCCTCGACCCCTGAGGCTCGAGACATGCACCGCGAGGTGCAGACTCTCATCGAGCAAGCGGCCGTCCAACAGGCCGAGAGCTCGGCCTCACGCATCCGCCAATAAGGGGGATGCGCGGGGCAATGAAGCCGCACCGGAGGCGAACCCTCGGTGCACGCAGGGCGACCCACCGAGCAAGGACGCACGCCGGCCAAGGAACGACTCCTTGACGCACGCAGGGCGCTGGACGGCGACGCCCGCAACGTCATCAACGCCAGACGCACCAGCAAGGCGGACGCGCGAGCAGCAAGGGGTTACCACCCTCGACGGGGTGGGCGTTACGACAGCGGCGAAGACCGCTCCCCGACGCCGGAGCCCCCAGGCACCCGTGTGTTCAGCCGGGAGATCCGCGCGGCAGCGTTCCCCCAACGCTTTCGCCAACCCTCGACGATCGTCAAATACAACGGGGAGACAGACCCCCGCGTGTGGCTCAACGACAACCGCTTGGCTTGCCAGCTGGGCGGGGCCACTAGCGACGAGGTCATCATCCGCAACTTGCCCCTGCACCTTGGCGACGCGGCCCGGACATGGCTCGAGCACTTGCCCGCCAGCCAGATCCATAACTGGGACGACCTAGTCCACACTTTCGTGGGCAACTTCCAGGGCACATACGTGCGCCCTGGAAACTCATGGGACTGCGCTCTCCCGCACGCGAGCGCACGGCGAGTCGCCGCGGGACTTCATACGGCGCTTCTCCAAGCGCTGCACGGAGCTCCTCAGCGTGGCACAGTCCGAGATTGTGCACGCCTTCCTCGAGGGCACCACGTGCCGGGACCTCGTGCGGGAGCTGGGACGCAGCCCGCCCGCGGACTCCAACGAGCTGTTCGACATCGCCACCAGCTTCGCCTCCGGGGAAGAGGCCGTGGGGGCGATCTTCGACAGCAAGAAGGGCAAGCGCTCCGAGGACGCGCCCTCGGATGGCAGCAAGTCCAAGGAACCACACCGCAACGACAAGCGGGGCAAGAAGGGGAAAAAGCCGCGCCGCGAGGCGCGCGAGCAGGGGCGCGATGGCGGCAACGCCGAGGCCCTCGCTGTCGACCCGGCTCGACGGGGCCCTCGACCGGCCCCTCGAGGCCCGGGGGTGTTCGACGACATGCTGAAAAAGCCATGTCCCTACCACAAGACCCCAGTGCACCATACCCTTGAGCAGTGCGACATGCTCAAGAAGTTCTATGGCCGCGCCGCCGCGAAGGAGGCAGAGGCCAAGAAAGACGGAGGCGATGGCGACGCCGGCGGCTTCCCCGCCGTCGAAAATGTGTTCCTCATCTTTGGGGGACCTACCGTCGACATGTCGACCCGGCAGCGCAAGAAGGAGCGGCACGAAGTCCTCGCCGCGGAGAGGGCGCCTCCGGCCTTCCTCAATTGGTCGGAGGACGTCATCACCTTTAGCCGGGAAGACCACCCGAACCGCATCCCCAACCCGGGCCAGTACCCGCTGGTGGTTGACCCCATCATCGGGAACGCCCGGTTCTCGAAGGTCCTCATGGACGGAGGCAGTAGCCTCAACATCCTCTTCGCGCATACATTGCGCCTGATGGGGATCGGGTTGGACCAGCTGCGGCCCAGCACGAAGCCGTTCCACGGCATCGCGCCCGGCAAGCAGGTTCAACCCCTCGGGCAGATCGACCTACCGGTCTGGTTTGGCACCCCTAAGAACTTCCGCAAGGAGACCCTCACCTTCGAGGTGGTGGGGTTCAAAGGAGCCTACCATGCTATCCTTGGGCGACCCTGTTACGCCAAATTCATGGCGGTCCCCAACTATACCTACATGAAGATGAAGATGCCCGGCCCAAACGGCGTCATCACCGTCGGGTCATCCATCGAGCACGCATTCGACTGCGACGTCGAGTGCGTGGAGCACGCAGAGGCACTGGCGGGCCGGACGAAGCGCCGGTAAACACGCTGGAGAAGATGGTCAACGACGACCTCGACCCCGCCCGGCAAGCACGCCGGCACCTTCGAGGCTGCGGAGCAGACCAAGGGGGTCCCCCTCGACCCCTCAGCCCCCGAGGGCAAGGCGTTGAGGGTCAGCTCCACCCTCGACCCCAAATAGGAAGCAGTGCTCGTCGACTTCCTCCGCGCCAACGCCGACATCTTTGCGTGGAGCCCCTCGGACATGCCAGGCATCCCGAGGGAAGTCGCCGAGCACTCCCTTGACATCCTGCCAAACGCCCGCGCCGTGCGGCGGCGCGCGCGCCGCTTGACGAGGAGCGGCGACGGGCAATCGGAGCGGAGGCGCGGAAGCTTCTCGAGGCCGGATTCATCAAGGAAGTATTCCACCCTACGTGGCTAGCTAATCCCGTGCTTGTAAAGAAGAAGAATGGGAAGTGGCGGATGTGTGTAGACTACACTAGTCTTAATAAAGCATGTCCTAAAGTTCCTTTTCCTCTGCCACGCATAGATCAAATCGTTGATTCAACGGCTGGGTGCGAATTGCTCTGTTTCCTCGATGCTTACTCCGGGTACCACCAAATAAAAATGAAGGAGTCCGACCAGCTCGCGACTTCGTTCATCACACCGTTCGGGACGTTCTGCTACGTCATGATGCCGTTTGGCCTCAGAAACGCGGGTGCAACGTACCAGCGCTGCATGCAGCACGTTTTTGGGGATCACATCGGGCGGACGGTCGAAGCATACGTGGACGACATCATCGTGAAGACCAGGAAGGTGGACGACCTGGTTGGCGACCTTGGCGTCGCGTTCAGCTGCCTACGGGCCAATGGGGTCAAGTTAAACCCCGAAAAATGTGTCTTTGGAGTGCCGCGAGGCATGCTCCTGGGGTACATTGTCTCCCAGCGGGGAATCGAGGCCAACCCTGAAAAGGTCGCGGCCCTCGAACGAATGGGTCCGATCCGGGACCTCAAAGGGGTGCAGAAGGTGTTAGGGTGCCTTGCCGCCTTGAGCCGCTTCATCTCGCGGCTCGGTGAGAAGGGCCTGCCCCTCTACCGCCTACTCAAGAAGCACGAGCGTTTCTCCTGGACCACCGAGGCCCAGGATACGCTCGACAAGCTGAAGGCGTCTCTAACACACGCCCCGATCCTCACGCCGCCGCAGGACGGCGAGCCCCTGCAGCTCTACGTGGCCGCGACCACCCAGGTGGTGAGCGCCGTGATCGTTGTGGAACGCGCGGAGGAAGGGCATGCCTTGCCTGTGCAGTGGCCAATCTACTACATCAGCGAGGTCCTCTCGGACACGAATACGCGCTACCCCCAGGTCCAGAAGTTGCTATACGCGGTAGTCCTTGCGCGGCGCAAGCTCCGCCACTACTTCGAGGCCCACCCCGTCACGGTGGTTTCTTCCTTTCCGCTAGGAGAAATCATCCGCAACCCCGACGCCGCGGGAAGGATCGCCAAGTGGTCCGTGGAGCTGATGGGCGAAACGCTCGCCTACGCCCCACGCAAGGCTATCAAATCGCAAATCCTGGCGGATTTCGTCGCTGAGTGGACAGACACGCAGCTGCCACCCCCACAAATCCAGGCAGAGTGCTGGACTCTGTTCTTCGACGGCTCAGTGATGAAAACGGGAGCAGGCGCGGGCCTGCTCTTCGTGTCACCCCTCGGGGAGCACATGCGCTACGTAGTGCGCCTCCACTTCCCCGCGTCCAACAATATGGCTGAGTACGAGGCCCTTCTCCGCGGCCTCAAAATCGCCATTGAGTTGGGTGTCAAGCGCCTCGACGTGCGAGGGGACTCGCAGCTCGTGATCGATCAAGTCATGAAGAACGCGAGCTGCCATGATGACAAGATGGAGGCCTACTGCAAGGCCGTGCGGGCCCTCGAGGACAAGTTCTACGGCATTGAGCTCAATCATGTACCCCGCCGGTACAACGAGGAGGCAGACGAACTGGCAAAGATCGCGTCCGGGCGGATTACCGTCCCCCCGAACGTTTTCACGCGCGACATCGCGCAACCCTCGGTCGTCTTCGAGCCCTACCCCTCGAGCCACGACGGACCCTCGGGGGCTCCCTCGAACCCAACGGGTGCGGAACCCATGGACGAGGACCCCTCGAACGAGGCGTACGTGCTCTCCCTCCTCGAGGGGTACGGCTCCCACGAGGCTGATGCGATGGACGTCGAGCCGGCTCCTGTCCAAGCGGATTGGCGGGAAAAAATACATCGCCTGGATCGCTCGAGGGGGAGCTCCCCGCGGACCGGCCGCGGCTAGGCGCATCGCTAGGATGGCTAAGTCTTTTGCCCTCGTCGACGGCGAGCCGTACAAGCGCGCCGCCTCCCGCATCCTACGGCGGTGCGTGCCCATTCCCGAGGGGCGCGAGCTCCTACGGGACATCCATGCGGGGATCCGTGGCCACCACGCCGCGCCCCGCACCCTCGTCGGCAACGCGTTCCGCCAAGGCTTTTGCGGCCTACCGCGGTCGCGGACGCCGGCGAAATCGTACGCACCGCGAAGGATGCCGGTTCTACGCCCGCAAGTCCAACCTCGCTCGCCCATGCCCTACGGACCATCCCCGTAACATGGCCGTTTGCCGTGTGGGGGCTGGACATCGTCGGGCCCCTGCGGAAGGCGCCCGGGGGCTTCACCCACTTGCTAGTCGCGATCGACAAGTTCTCCAAGTGGGTGGAGGTGCGCCCCATCACGAACCTAAGGGCTGAGCAGGCGGTGACATTCTTCACCGATATCATCTACCGCTTTGGAGTACCAAACTCCATCATCACAGACAATGGGTCCCAGTTCACGGGCCGGAAGTTCTTGGAGTTTTGCGACAAGTTCCACATCCGTGTGGATTGGGCGGCCGTGGCACACCCACAGACCAACGGCCAAGTGGAGCGCGCCAACGGCATGATCCTACAGGGCCTTAAGCCCAGAATTTTCGATCAGCTCAACAAATCTGGGCGAAAATGGCTCCAAGAACTACCAGCGGTCGTGTGGAGCCTAAGGACCACCCCAAGCAGAGCCACCGGTTCACCCCATTTTTTTCTAGTCCACGGCGCGGAGGCCGTCCTCCCCACGGATTTAGAATACGGGTCGCCCAAGGTTCGAGGCTATAACGAGGATGCTAACCAACGAGCCCGCGAGGACTCGCTGGACCGGGCCGGACGAGGCATGCCTCGTAGCCTTAATGCATTCCGCGAGGTATCAACAGTCCCTAAGACGCTACCAAGCACGCAAGATACGTCGAAGGGATTTCAGCGAGGGGGATCTGGTCCTAAGGCTGCGCCAAGATAACCGAGGGCGCCACAAGCTATCGCCCCCATGGGAGGGACCCTACGTCGTGGTGAAGGTACTCAAGCCGGCACATACAAGGCGGCCAACGAGGACGGTGAAGAGCTCACCAACGCTTGGAACATCCAACGGCTACGTCGCTTCTACCCTTAGCTAGGATTTTCCAAATATCTTTGTTGTAAAAATCACATCGCCAACGCCCCGGTTGGAAACGACTATGTAAATACTTCAAGTCTAATGAAAAGGATAACTTGGCTT
The DNA here is from genome assembly GCA_947561735.1 of Cenchrus americanus. Taxonomy (NCBI): domain Eukaryota; kingdom Viridiplantae; phylum Streptophyta; class Magnoliopsida; order Poales; family Poaceae; genus Cenchrus; species Cenchrus americanus. The sequence continues at coordinate 205,683,429 of OX387240.1, forward strand.
TCCCCCGAAACCCAAGTTACCCTCGAGGGAGCTCTTGCGGGGGGCATCCCCCCCCAAAATGGTCCCATTTTTTCGCGCAAAAAACAAAACAACACGCGCTAAGTTTGTTTCCTACTTCAACCTCGAGCCACGATTCGAACAGGGCGCAGGCGGCACGGCGGAAGGAGCGTGCGAGCCAGAGATAGCCTACGCCGCGTGGACATGGCCCTTCTCTCTCGCCTCCAACCCAGCAGGCCCCCTGCGAAAATCGAACTCCCCTAACTAGAATCTACTCAGGAAGAAGGAGAAATGAAAAGCGTGATAAACAAATGACTTCATTTACAGAAAATGTCTATGTTCATGAAACAACTCGGTTATTTACAAAAGGCCACGAGGCCAGAATACTGATACACATCAAAAAATGGGCCTAGCGCCCAGCCGCTTTCGGGCGGGAGGAGCGAGCGGCGTCGGTGGCGTCCGGAAGAGGAACTCCTCGAAGGCCTCGGCGAGCGACCCGGCGGCGTCGGCAGCGAGCGCATCCACACGCTCCATGGCCACCTCGTCCTCGACGCCCTCGGGAACGATGTAGCCCTCCGCGGCGCCTCGAAGTTAACCTCGTAGTGGGATCGCACCACTCCGAGGGCCTTCTGGACGCCCGACTGCGCCGCCGGCGCATCCGCTCGGTGACATGGCCACCAAGAGCACACAGACGGCTGGCCAGGGAGCTGCCGGCCTAGGCCTCGCCCTCTTCGACGGCGCGGAAGGTCTCGAGGGCCGCATCGCGCAGCTCCCGCAACTCCTGCTCGGAGGAATTGTAGGAAGCTTTGCGGCGCCTCGGCCGCTCGGCCGCATGCCCCGGGCGGTGCGCAAGCCCGGAAACGCCAAGGCAAGAAAGAAATCGAGAAAAAGGGAATGCGAGTTCCCAAATGAAAAACCAACAAAACAAGAGTCAAACAATGGCTCACCTTCGACTTGCTTCCTCTCCATCTCGAGAGCGCGGCGCTCGGCCTCGACCGCCGCCTCGAGACGCTTGACGGTCTCGCCTTGCTCCCGGAGGGATATCTCCCCGACCGGCGTTGGTGATGCCGAGCATAATCACCTCGCCCTCGGCCTCGGAGAGCTTGGGCATCTCGAGCCGCCAAGGTCTTTTGCGTCACCTCGTGGGCGGCGCGCTCTCGCTCCCGGAGCCGCACGGACGTCGGTGAGGGCGGCCGCCCCTCGCCGGGAGCCGTTCCTCGGCCCCTTGGCGGGCGGTGCTCTCTTGCGGAGCCGCTCCTCGCCGACGACGAGGGCCGCGGCCTTAGCGTCGAGGGCGGCCTTCGGTCGTCGGCTCTCCTTGGCGCGCGCTGCTCCCGGCTCGCGCGCCCGCTCCTCGGCCGGCGGCTGCCGCGCCCGCGCCCCCTCGAGCGACGCGCGCGCTCCCGGCCTCGCCACGAACGTGAGCCACCTCCGCCTCCCGGTTGGCGGCCGGCGTCCGCGTCTTCTCCAAGTCCGAGCGCGCGTGCCACGCGCGCCTCATCATGATCGATGAGGGCTGCGCGCACCCGCTCGAGGCTCGAGCGACGCGCCGTGTCCTGCCTCGAGCTCTCGGGGAGCTCGTCAGGCCAGGCTAGGGCCCGGTACGCCAGCCAGCTGTCCGGGGACCTGAGGGCGTCAGCAAGCGCGTCGAAAGCGCTGCACCGCTCCCGGAGCTGGTGGACCTCGGCGTTCACCCGGTCGAACGCATCGTACTTGTCGTGGGCGCGGCGCTCGAGCTCCTGGCATCCACACACCGAGATCCGTAAGCACTATGGCACGAAAGCAGCACACGAAGACGAGAAGAAGAGAAAAGCAAGCGACGACACCCTACCTGAAAGACGCGCCATGCGGGGCCGCCGTGGACCTGCAACGCCTCGTTCAGCGCGCGGTTGAGCATAGCGCCATGGCTCCGGAGCTCGCCCTAGAGCTCCCCGCTCCCCCCCGGCGTCGGCGCAAACGCCGGGGATCATCGATGGCCCCCTCCACCCGGCGGGGCGGCCGGCGTGGGAGGACGAGGCCTCGGCGCCGTGTCCTCGACCCCCCACCACTAGGTGACCCTCGCGCCGCCCTCACGAGGGCCCCCTCCTCGGGGCTCGGGGGGTTCGTGGGCCGGGCCGGCCCACCGATTCCACCCCGAGAGGGCGAGGAGTCGTCCGAGACCTCCACCACCTCCGCTCGCGGACCGCCGGCGGGCGCCGCCGCTTGTGCGCCCTCCACCGGCGCCCCCACTTGCGCCTCGCGGCCGCGGCGCCCGGCACGGCGCCGCGGCCACCACCCTCTCGGGCCGTGCCGCCGCATCCACGGCGCCGCCACGGTCGCGCTCCGCTCCGCCTCCTCTGCGCGCCGGCACCACGGCCGTGCCTCCGCGCCGGCGGCGGCCTCCGCGGCCGCACCTCCACCACGGCCGCCGCCGCAGCTCGCGTCCCCACGACGGCCGGCGCCGGCCGCTCCTCGGCGATCGCCGGCTCCGCCATGGCGGGCCGACCTCGCCGCCGAAGCCTCGAGGCCTCTCGCCGGACCCCGGCGGGCTCTCGCCCGCCGCCGCCGTGCTCGCCCCCGCCCGTGACGGCCTCGACGAGCGCCGCCGGGTGGGAACGGATGTGTCCGTCCTCAGCACCTTGGCTGGTGCGAGAGGAGGCACGGTTGGCACCACCCTGCGCAGGCACAGACAGAGGATTAGAACGCCTGGACATCAACCAATCGAACCAAGCAAAAAGACAAGCTCCTCACCTCGAAGAGGAAAAGGCCCGTTTCCTTTTCCTCGAGGCCTCAGCGGATGAGGCCGGTGCGTGGGCGCGCCTCGCCGCCGCGCCTCCCGACGGCGCCGCCGCGCGCCTCCCGAAGGTACCGCCGCACGCGCGCGGCACGCTCGCCCGCGTGCGGGCACGCTTGCCGTAGCGCCGCCCGACGACGCCGCCGCGCGCGCGGGCACGCTCGCCCCCGCGCGTAGGCGCGCTCGCCCCGCGCGCGGCACGCTCGATGCGCGCACAAGCGCGCCGCGCCGCGCGCGCCTCGTGGCGCGCGCGCGCGCCCTCCCGCGCGCGCGCGCCGTCCCCGATGTCGATGGCCGGCGGCGGGCGCCGTTGCGCCCGCCCCGGCGATGCCGCCCCCTCGCCGCCGGCGCCGGCTGCGGCGACGGAGGCGCGAGCCGCCACCCGTCGAGGGGCCCTCCCCCTCGCCCTCTTCCTCTTCGTCCTCCTCCGAGGACGAGAACTCCCTCGGTCCCCGGGGAGGAGAGCCCCGGCTCTTCACGCCGCCGATACTCCGCGGCCCGCCGGTCGCGCGCGCGCTTGATGTCGCCTCGCGCGCTCCCTCTTGCGCGCCGCCCGCTCTCGCTGGCCGCCGCCGCCGCCGCCCGCCAAGCGCGCGGGGTCGGGGGGTGGGCGGAACGGACTTGGCGATGGTGAAGTTCACCAGTGCACGCGGGGAGCGACAATGGCGCGTCAGGAGACAGAAACAAGACCAAGAACCAAAACAAAATTAAGAGCCAAACTCACCCGGCGGGCCGGTGGGGAGCATCTCGAGGTCCCACGGGGTCCGACCCGCAGGCGGCGGCACCGGGTGTCGACGGCGCTCCGCGCCGGGTGAGCGCGTACGGCCGCACGAGGGGCGTCGGGAGCATCCGCGACCTCGCCAGGTCGACGGGATTGGCCGCCTCTGTCATCTCGAAGATGCAGAGCGGCCTCTCCATCAACGGCACGATCCGCCGGTGATGAAGGAAGGCGAGGACGCCCATCGCGTTCAGCCCCATCTTCGCCAGGCGCTGCAGCGCGGCCAGGACCGACTCCTGCCGCCTCCGATGCTGGGGCGTAGACACCCCGTAGCCCCAAGAGTCAGGCCTCTCCTTGAACACCCGACCGGTGTAGGGGGGGGGGCCGGGCTCGCGTTACGCAAGTAGAACCATCCCCGCTCCCGGCCGGCGTTGTTCGTCGTCATGGTGCGGGGGATGTAGACGTCCTTGAATTGCCCCCGCGCAGGCGAGCGACATCCCGCCGGCGCGCATCGCGCGGCGGGTCCTCGGCTCCGTCGTGGGGGCTGCGTGATGAGCTCCGCGCGGAAAAGGTGTACCCGCAGCTCCCAATTGGGCGGGATCCCCGGGTACCCTTCGCAGACGCCCACGAATGTGGCCGCCTGCGAGATCGCGTTGGGGGCGAAGTTGTGCAGCTCCACTCCGTAGTGGTGGCACATCGCCCGCATGAAGGTGCTCGCTGGCGCGTTGAAGCCCCGCTCGTGGTAGCGGATGAAGCTCACCACGTAGCCCTCCGGCGGGTTGGGCTCGCGGTCCGCAGCCGGCGGCACGATCCACTCCGCCGGACGTCCGTCTTCATTGGCCGCCAGCTGGCCGGCGGCGACCAGCTCGCCAAGGGCTAGCCGGGTCACCGTCGACCTCTCCCAGGCGTATGGCTCCAAGATCGTGAGGGGAGGCTGAGGCGGCGCCATGAAGAAGGCAAAGAAAAGCAGGAGCGGAGGACAAGGAACGGAAGAAAAAGCTCCAACGGCGACACCACACGGTGGCAGGGGCGAGATGAAGACGAAGGAGCGGGGGACTGAAAATGGTGAGACACTAAGGTAAAAAACCGCCGTCTCCCCACTCCCTCAGATTTATAAGCCGACGGGCGAGCTCTCCGGAGCGGATGCCCCGCTCGCATTAACTGCAGGGAATCTTCCCCTCACGTCGACGGACGGGCCCCACCACGACTGCAGCGGCCACGTCACTGCAGGCGGGCCATCATCACGGCAAAGACCCACAGGGACCAAGGCGGAGCCGTCACGTCCACCTGCCACGCCGCCCACTACGCGCGCGCGCGCGGCCGCAGCGCCTAAAAAGACGCGCCCGCGCTGCAAAAAACCGCGGCCTCGAATGCGAGGCATTTAATGACCGGGTCCCTTGCCAAGCAAGGAGAACCCTCGAGCGGGGCGAGCCTTCGGCTCAAAATGAAAACAACCCTCGATGGGATATCGACGTGAGAAGGTCGCCCGGGACCTGCTTGATGTAAAGCAGGCACCGCGGGTACCCATGCCACGTAAAACCCTCGAGCGGGGCGAGCCCTCGGCTCAAAACGAAAACAACCCTTGATGGGATATCGACGTGAGAAGGTTTTGTATCAAAATCAACACCGAAAAAGTGTTGCAATAGACCCAAAAATGGTAGTAATAGTACTTTTGCTACCTTTTTTTTTGGTTAAAAGTCGTTGCACTTGTAACCGTAGGCATTAGGTTAAGCAAACATTTAAGTTTTAGGAGCGAAAACAGAACCCATCTATTGCAACAGCTTTGACGCTTTTGCAACATGTTGGGAGCGTTGTAACATAAGACATTGCAACCACTATGGGTGTTGCAATGGAACCAATTGCAACGAACTAGGCGTTGCTAGTGACACATTTTGCGACACGTTGGTTGTGTAGCAAGAAAATGCGATCGCAACCGAACATAGGTGTTGCAATAGGTATTTTTGCTACGCATAGAAATCATAGCAATAGAGGTTCTCTATTACCACATCACCTAAATGGTTGCTATAGCTGTCTTAGGATATTGCAACGTTATGGGTGGTTGGTTGCTACAGAGAGGTCCTCTATTACCACATTTGCGAATGGTTGCTATAGGAGACATATGCTATTGCCACAGTCATTAGGTTAGTTGCGACAGGTAGGTTATCTATTGCCATGATATTTAATGGTTGCTATAAGTGGGTTCTCTATTGCAACCGTCGCATTGTTTTTGTTGCAAGAGAATGTATGTTTATTGCCACGATAATTGTACCTATTTCCACATCTTAATGTGGTTGTTATATGTGAGTCTATTGCAACCCAATATGGTTTGATGTCCATGTTATATTGCAACCCACGATTCATATATATTAAGAATAAAATACGTTGCTTTGTTTGTTCTATTGAAAAATTAATCACAAAACCACAAAAACATAATGAATGAGGCATCAACATCCATTAAACCGAAATATCATTCGTTCATACATAATCAAACCAAAGACATCGAATGTCAAGATAAATGAGAACACAAGTCCATAGCTTAACACATAATAATGCGTCGACCACACACAATTGTTTGAACATATTGTAAGAAAAAGACTAATGTTGTAGCAGCGACGGTTCCATTGATATATATGTTGGCCATCTTCCCACCATTCGCATGCTCCTTCTTAAGCTCAAGAATCATCTCGAAAAAAAATCATTGACATGCATTAGTTAAACAAAATTTGTAGAAATAAAAATCAGTTATATGCAAAAGGCAAATATGAACCTTCTCCAAAAGGACTACATGTTCCATTTCATTGCAAAGAGAGATAAAAGGTTTGACATAGTACCTGTGCATTCTTTTTGGACATTGATCTTTTCCTAGCTGCAGCTTCCTTCAATTGCTTTGTTGTAGTGTAAACAGCACCCGAATTCGCTCCTTTGTTTTGGGATGCTTGAATTACTTCTAGTCGTGCGCCCTGTAGGACGTTCTTCACCTGCAGGATTAGTGGGTTGCTGTTCTGGTAGGCTTACGTCTTGGTTAACCTGGAAAAAAGGGTTGGTGGTTAAAATTACACACGTTGATAAGAATATGACATGTATGTTAAAATTTATCATCCTTTAATTATCATGGCACTACCTGCTCATTATGCATCATTTGTTCACCCTCTCGTAGTCGGATTTTGTGACCCCTCAATTGTTGCAGCAGCAGCAACATTTCCAGGTGATTCCACAACCATCGCAGCGTGCGGCAGCAGTAGCCTTTGCATTTTTGAATTGGGTGGAAGATCATGATTTTCAGCAAATGAACTATTAAAAAATAGATGTTGTTAATATTACCGTTTGTACCGAAGCTTGTTTTTGGGCTGCTTGCAACAAGCAACGTTGCTTGCCTAAGTGCTTCTCTATCGGCCTCCCTTTCCTTGTTGATCCGTTCAAGCCGACGCTTATGTTCTTGCCTCTCTCGCTTCCCTTTCATCATCTTGAGCGTCTAGTCTATCTTGCAGTACCGTCTAAACGATTCAATGAGTGCCTCCTCTCGTTGGACTCGCGCCGGTAGTCCTCGGACGGTAGCTCCTTCCTAGTTGGGTACCTTGCTAGGTATCCATTGGCATACATCTTGTTTGACTTGGATTTCCTCGTTTCCTTGTAGGTCGATTGGAAAATGCGGTTCTCGCTCCAAGTCGATACGACATTTGCGTCGGGGCCTTGACTCCAACTCCATAATCTTCCTGTTTGTATTTTCCTAACAAAGTACATACATTTAGTTAATTATATATGTAATTCTAAGCGAGGACGGTTGCATCACTTAATAATGGTTGTACAAAAGAAATACTCACATAGATTTCCTTAGATTCCTCGCTTGTCCATTCTCCATTTTGTTGGTGGGTGATCATAAAAAGCTCCATATCATTTGGCTCTTCACCGTTAGTTGGTCCCTCTAATTAGGCAAGAATGTAAACAAATTAGCCATATTTCATAATGTAGGGTAATGTACAAGTTTTTGTTCACTGTAAATATGAGAAAGATATTCACCAGGAAAAGAAAAGGTAAACAAAATATTTATTGCTATTGAATAACTAAAGGAATCCAATGTTTTATTTTTTGAACACTTAATTAGTTTAGGTAGTTTTCAGCTATCTGTTTAGAAGCATGGAAAATCTATATTGCTTTAGTGGGCGTTGGGCAAATTATATATGTCTATCAAATACAAAGCATATAGAGGTTGCAACCATATCATGTCATAGTCATTGGGGGGCAGAAGAACAAACCATAAAATTTGCACCGAACGTAAACCTTGTTGCATAATTTGTTACCTTCTCATAGCTCACTTGAGAAAAACCCTTTGATCCGGTATTATGGTGCATCTTTCAATTCAGCCGATTACGAGAATTTTTATTGCTAATTTTCCGCACACAATCAGCAAAGATATTATTTTTACAAAATCAGCGAGGCACTATACATAAACATTGATGCAAGTGGATTTGGCAAGTATTTTTAAAAATTGGCAACCAACCTGGAATTCTTCGGTGCCAAAATACAACACCATATAGTGCCACTCAACAATGTCTAATTCTTCGGCCTATGTCTCATTCTCTCATCATAGGTGGTGTACGCCTTGTAGGTAGCACTCAATGTAGATCGCCATCCTTTGTAACGGTCATTAGCCACGGTCCAAATCTTGATTCTCGTTAGCCTCATTATCCTCAAGGTCCCACTTAGCTCGCTCAAATTAAATCACAAATAAATTACTTCTTATACATTTTTTTAATAGTGCAAATTTGAAAAACACATGGACAACATAAGCTTACCAACGACATCATTTGCTATTGCAATTTTGACGTCCACATGGATATCTCTCCACGTTCTTACTCCAATGAGAGGTGCTCTTTTCCTTGTGAACAGTGTTATTTCATCAATAAATGTTCGTTTGTTTGCACCTACGGGTCCTCCAAGCCCGGAGACCTGGATGCTAAGCTTCCGAGATGCCTCCCCGGTTCTCTTCTTTGTTGCTTGTCCATCCTTTCAAGTTACCTCTTGGCTTCCTCTTGTTGGAGTCTTGTCCATGAAAAAGAAATATATACGGAACAATAGAATTAAGAAAGTGGTCACGTAGTACAAAATTACTTGAATCTCACTAAAAAACGAGAAAATATTCGGTACTTACTACTACTTCCCTCTCCCTGTGGAATGAAACGCCGCGCATGGGATGGTCCGCGCTTCTTGGTGGTGTGGGGGTGCTATCTTGACTTGAAAGTTCAACTTCGTAGGCCGAGTACTATTTGCATATGCCACTGCGAAGAAAATATAAATCACTTGTGTCGGATATAATATGATTGTGAAGGATGACTAAGTAATAGACAAATAGGGAGAGATGTTAAATTACTAATATCATCCGGTATTCGTTCCACCCTTAACCATTCTTTGTAAGTTTTGGTGGTGTCATCCCTCTCGATATCTTTCAAATACGGGTTAATCAAGCCAATATTAGTACAAAGGCTTCTCGAATATATAGAAAATATTACAACATTACACTTACCGGTGAATCGGTTTTGCCTATGCATGTTGGCCGGCCAGTCCTTGTAAGCATCAATTGGCTCCTCATCTTCATCTAAATTCATATCCCTAATGGGTCCGCTTCTATGTACTTTCAAGGGTGTTATGCTAACATTTTGGTCTATTTTTTGGTCCTTGGACAGCAATAGTCGTACCTCTTTCTCCACCTCGTTACACGCTATCATAGCATGTACATGGTCTTCTTCTTCGAGTTCTTGTAGTGTTGTTGCATTACCGCATCTCCTCTTGTAGTACAAATAGTCCCTTACCTTATACCCCATTTGTAACTTCATTGCAATCAAGTTACTCATGGTGAGCTCGAACCTACGATTCTAATGGTGGAAGATTCTTGCATCCCCCCGACGCCCCCTCGCAAGTGAAGTAGAGAGTCCACGTATCATCCTCGCTGTCAAATATTACAATAGTATCAAACTTAAGCACTAGTGATGATAAATCAATTTAGTTAAAAGGAAAAGAGTGTACATATAGTTGTGTACAGATAGTGGAAGTAATTAAAACTTAGTGCCACTTATTTTAACTCCCCTATATGTAAACCCTGAATTTAAGGTAAAGCGACAAATATTTTTCCTTTATCGATTATTACTACAATAGTGTGCATAATTTCAGGACCAATTGTCTCACTATGCAAAAGATAGATTGAATTTTCGAAAACCGCACACACCATCCCATTGTCACTAAATATTTGGAGTAGATCTTTACTGATTATTACTACACTAATTAAAACGAGTTGGTCCGCTCGTTAGAGTACGGAAATTCACACAAGATATCATTTTTGCTAGAACCCTAAACCTGAGATGGTGTGATGAATCTAATAATATAGGTAGCATCCGTATCATTTGTCCCATGGCGCACTGATGTGATGAATAAAAAAATACGAAGCAATCATCTTTACTAGAACCCTAAAGCCGAGATGATGAAGGCAAAGATACGAAGCCAAGAACTGTTACCGCTCAGTAGTGTCGTCGATTGAGCTTTGTTGTCGAGCAGCAGCAACTCCCGTCGCCCTAGACATGGTCGAGATGGGCCTGGATGAACTTGCCGGCGTGGATGCCGCCGCCGCCGGAGTTGATGGCGTCCCCAGTCCTGTCGACCAGGAGTGTGTTGCCCCAAAAAGAGACATGGTGATGTTGGGTCTCGATGAAGTTGCCGGCGACGCCGCTGCCGGAGTTGTTGGCGTCCCAGTTCCTGAAGGTGTGCGCATAGACGCCGTGAGTGGTGTTCCACTCGTTGGAGAAGAAGTCGCCATGGTCTAGTTCTCCAAGGTGCAAACCGAGAAACCCTAATTCTTGGAGACAGGAGCCGGCGGCGTGGGCTAGTTCGAAGCGCGTGTAGATGAGAAAGCTACGAGAAAAAGGGCGACGTGGGGGGAGGAAACGGGGGGTGGGCGCGCGATCAATTTGTTGGCACGGCGTTTTCTCTCGTTGTTGAAATTTTTTGGAAACTTTTTTTGGCGGCGTGGGGGGGAGGGGTGGGCGCGCGTGTAGATTGAATAGGTTTTTGTACCTTTTTTTTGTGATCGACTGGTGCTCGGTTTGATGAGGGTTTGTACCATTTTTGACTCATCTATGTTAAAAAATCCTAAAGTGCCAAAAAATACCATAAAAACAAGGAGGGACGCATCCTTTGGATGCATAATTGTTCCCAAAAAAATCCCCGAGAGATGTTCATCCTCGTGCGAGACGCGTATAGTACCAATTCGTCAAAACCAATCCAAACTCCACTAGGATGTTTAAAGACCCAAACTATAAATTTGAGTGCATTTATGCAAATTTCTGACCAAGTTTACCTATTATTGTTTTTTATTTATAATAATATTAAAGCTAAATGTTAAAAAATCCTAAAGTGCCAAAAAATACCATAAAAACAAGGAGGGACACATCCTTTGGATGCATAAGTGTTCCCAAAAAAAATTGAAGTAATTCGGAGAAATCGGTCAAGCACATCTTCACAAAGTCATATGAGCCACACATGCCCCTATAGATCCCCGAGAGATGTATCAACAAGGAGGATGCATCATGTATATGAGGTGCGATAACGAGAGCTTTGCATGTTTAGTAAGGTGGCTCGGGCGGGGAGCCAAAAAGCGTGTGTGGACGAGCAAATCAAGGTACACACGCACACATATGGTGTTACTAGCCTAGGTTGACACCGTTGCCCGGCACGGTGCCTAGCTACATGCACCGGTACCTATCTAGACACGCGAAGGAGGATGCATCATGTATATGAGGTGTTGATAACGAGAGCTTTGCATGTTTAGTAAGGTGGCTCGGGCGAGGGAGCCAAAAAGCGTGTGTGGACGGGCAAATCAAGGTACACACGCACACATATGGTGTTACTAGCCTAGGTTGACACCGTTGCCCGGCATAGGTGCCTAGCTACATGCACCGTACCTATCTAGACACGCGAAGGAGGATGCATCATGTATATGAGGTGTTGATAACGAGAGCTTTGCATGTTTAGTAAGGTGGCTCGGGCGAGGAGCCAAAAAGCGTGTGTGGACAGGCAAATCAAGGTACACACGCACACATATGGTGTTACTAGCCTAGGTTGACACCGTTGCCCGGGCACAGGTGCCTAGCTACATGCACCGGTACCTATCTAGACACGCGAAGGAGGATTCAAAAATATGAATCGAATTTTTGAATGATATTTAATTGGTTAAATGTTAATAAGAAAAATTGATTTTAAAAAACAAAAAAATGATATTTAATTGGTTAAATGTTAATAAGAAAAAATGATTTTAAAAAACAAAAAAAATTTGCTAAGGGGCTCTAGGGCCAAGCCAGACCACAACCAGGCTCAACCGGCGAGCGGGAGCCCGATTGGGCCCAGCAGGCCCACTAAGCCCCTTAGCAGATGTAGCGAGCAAGCAGTGCAGGATGTTTAGTAATTAGGAGTTCGGGATGGTGCGCACGCCTTCACTTTTAAACGGGGGTCGCGCCCTCCTTGTTCTCCGATGTGGTACTAAAGGGTGCAGTAGGCGGCCGCTGCACACTTGTTGTAATCGGGCCGATAGTTGGGTGTCTAAATGGGCCGGCCCGTCATGTATACATAGGTAGCACCCCGCACCCTCTCACGGTTCCCCGACCCCCCCCGTTGACCACATCGGTTCCCCACCTCCCCCTCCGTTCCCCCACGTCCCCTCGGTGGCTCCGACGGTTCTTCTTCGCCATGGCGAGCGGCCGAGGGGCCGGAGCGGGGCCTCGCGAGTGAGCGGCGCGGGGAGGAAGGCGGGCGCCATCGCGGGATCGAGCGGCGGAGCGAGGGAGGAGGGGCCGCATCGAGGGATGCGGCGGCGACGGGAGGAGGGGGCCGGATCGAGGGATGCGGCGGCGACGGGAGGAGGGGCCGCATCGAGGGATGCGGCGGCGACGGGAGGAGGGGCCACAATGCCGTGACGCAGTTGCGCGATGCACGCGGGCGATTCAAGGCTCCTACACCGACGCGCTCCCCAACCTCGTCTTCCTCCGGTGGCTACGGCCGGAACCCTACCTCGTCGATCTCCGGTTCATACAACTCCGGGACCTCCTCCTCGTCGTCCGACGGGCCGCATTGCGAGGTTGCACCGTCGGGTAAGGGGAAGGAGGTCATAGTGGGGTGCAAGCGCACGCGCCGTGAAGTTAGGTAAACTGGCATCTCCGGTTTTTCATTTTTCTCCACTTGAGCTGCTGAATTTGGTTTCTTGTTTCCGTGTGATTGCTTGTGGAATGCAGGGTACCAATAATTTGGGTGCTAATTTGTGGTTGCTTGTGGAATGTTGGGTACTAGTCGTGCCGCACTTTGCTAGTCGTGAATTTAGAATTTGTAGCATACCAAGACTGATGTAGGATGTTTTAGTGGAGTAAACCATTGTAGGTTATGGAATTGATCTCCTTAATTTGGTCCTTAATTGTAGGTTATGCAATTGACCATTTTAGGTTATAGAATTTGCATAAGTAGACAGTGGATCGTGACACTCATTAAAAAAGGATGCACTTATATTAATCATGCTAGTATATAATATGACCTTCAAAGTTGTGTGTGTTATTTGTTGAGCCTCATCTGTGATTAAGATAACTTTTCCATTTCTGTTTCACGTTTCTCGCTTCCATTATGTGAAAGTGCTTTCTACATTTATATGTACTAGCCGCGATTGGAACCGAGGACAAAGTGGTCGGCAAATCCGTGAGTAAGGTGCAAATCATCATTCCCGACTCGGATGATGAAGAACCCAACAACGAACATTCCGTCGCCCTTACCCAAACGGACGGATGCGGGATCATCGAAAACAAAGGTGAGTACTATAAATAAATTAACCTTGTACACTTGTTTATCCGAGTCATTTCATGTTCATAACTTAATCTTGTTGACTGCCGTAGAAGGTGACCTTGCGCCGCGCGTGGAGGGCGCGCGGAAGGATCGCTACGACGATATGCGTGAGCGGATTGAGAGCCTAGCCCCGCAAGTTGATGGAGCCGAGGAAGCCATGGAAATGAACCTGGAGGAGTTCATGGACGGTGTCGCTAGCAAGTTAGAAGCCATGGATAAGAAGATCTCCAAGCCGTACGCCAAAGTCGGTCGCAAGTAGTACTAAGTATGGTGGTGTCTTTTGCCATGGACTAAGTGTGGCTACTTGTAATTAGTGGCAAGATCTAAGTAATGACTCTAGTCGAACTTCAATAGTCGAACTATGTTAATTAGTACCTCGTGTGTGAACTATGGCTACTTTATGTTAAGTACTTCGCTTGGATGTTAAACAAATCGTCTTTGTTTAGTACTTCATGTTATGTGGTCTTGGATGTTAATTAAATTTGCTGTTAACTACTTTATGTTATCTGTAATGCTAATCCACTTATCATCAAATTAGGACCCATTATTAGCTACTAAAAGTGCTAACCATAAGAATGAAATAATTAAGATTGGTGCAACAAAAACAATTGTCTTCAAACAAAGAAATCATCTTCTATATTTTCTTCCATGACTGGTGCAATAACCCCATCGTCAATGTAGGTGTCCTCGTCGTCACAATCGTCATGACCAATGTAGTCATCAGCAGGTTCGGGAATTGCTTCGCTACGCACTTGATTAATAATGGCGGGCGAACCGGTTGTGCCGGCCCCTATCATGTCCGGGACCAGCTTGATAATTCCCGACCTCCCCCTGATTCAATCATTTGTTGGATTCCCACATCGAGTGCATCCGCGTTGTTTCCAGTTTCTGGCATGGAAAACAAATTTCTTGGTCTGACCGAAACAACAGTAGACCATCCCGGCTTGTCCACGATAGGGGCATAAAACACCGGTTCGGCGTTTGAAGCAAGAATGTAAGGTTCATCTGAAGAAGACCTTGGCTTGGTCGTTCGTTGTCTCATCTTCATCACTGATCTCTCCTCGTATTTCACCTCTGATTAGCGCTTTAATCAAATGACTGGCCCCATCATCTTCACTCGATGCGTCGCCTTCTTCACTAACTACTCCAGAATCATGTGGTGCACCTTCATCATCGTTCTGTACTTGTACATCCACGAGTACCGCCGGGTCGTCGTCGTTGTGTACTTGAACATCACTAGGTCTCCGCATCATCATTGTGAAATACCACATCACCCGAACCTCCCCCTTCCATGATAAAAGATTCGGCAAACCCTCTTAAAAGGACATGACTGCGAAGCAAAGCCCGGGTTTTGTGTGCATTGCACAGACATCTAGTGCACGGACATGCAGCAGTTCCACCACTCGATGTGCCACTGAATGTCCTGTCCATAAACTCCGGGAATTTCTTCTTCCACTCAGATGAACAACGAGGCAAGCGCATCCAACTCCTATCATCGCCTGACATCTGCGTGACGAACATGAACGATCCCCAATTTAAAACGGCGTATTTACATACATATAATTCAAATATATGTGCTTCGCATGATGATCTCGCTCGTACCTTTAATTTCGACGCGACTCGAGGATGTCTAGTCTGATCGATCAATCGACGTGCATGATGGAGGGCGTGCCGCGGCCGCAATTAGGGCGAGAAATCACCCCCTTGTGCAGCAACCCGTCGGAGGAGGGCAGATGCCGAGCAGCGGAGCGTGCGCGGCAAGGCGACGTCCAAGGCCTCGAAGAGTCGAGATGCGGAGCGAGCGGCGGCGCGTCGCCGCCCGACCGCCTTGCGCGCAGACCCGGTGCGCGTCGTGTGGGAGCTTCGTCGGGCGGCGCCCCGTCGTCGCTCTCCTCCCGTGCGCGGCGTCAAAAATACCTAGATCGCCCCCTGCTCGGTGATAAGGCCCAATCCAAATCGGACTCGGCTTAGTTGTTGCAACACTCCAAGTACATATTGCCACCATAATTAGGCGTTGCACTTGAACACAATTTTCGCTTCGGGACCAAACATCTTGTTGCAACAAAGTTTAGCATTTGCAACAACAAGGATTTTAATTGCAACTATAAACATAGGTTGCATTTGAATCTCACTTTTGCTTCGCCTCCAAGATTTCTCGTTGCATTAACCATCAATAATTTGCAACGTTTCTGAAACTTTATGCAACACCACACAAGCGTAGCAATATTCGCATCTAAATGCAACTGACACAAATGTGGTTGCAGTACTACAACACAATTGCAACCACATTCAATTATATTGCAACCATTTGGCACCATTGCAATATCGACACCCAAATGCAACAAAGCTTTGCAACGCTTGCAAAACCGTTGTATTAAAAACATGTATAGCTACGGATTTTAAGAATGGTTGCAAAACAACCATCTATACCAACCAAATTTTCACCGTTGCAATACAGAGGCGTTGAATTTGATACAAAACCTTGTAGTGTTGATGTAAAGCAGGCACCGCGGGTACCCATGCCACGTAAAACCCTCGAGCGGGGCGAGCCCTCGGCTCAAAGCGAAAATAACCCTCGATGGGATATCGACGTGAGAAGGTCACCCGGGACCTGCTTGACGTAAAGCAGGCACCGCGGGTACCCATGCCACGTAAAACCCTCGAGCGGGGCGAGCCTTCGGCTGAAAACGAAAACAACCCTCGATGGGATATCGACGTGAGAAGGTCGCCCGGGACCTGCTTGATGTAAAGCAGGCACTGCGGGTACCCATGCCACGTAAAACCCTCGAGCGGCGCGAGCCCTTGGCTCGAGACAATATCGATTCTCCAAGGAAGGGCACATACGCTGCGCAACCAACCAGCGCCTCGAGGGCCGGCTCGCCTAGGCTCCTCAACGGCCGCAGACGTGAAAAGACGGGGCCGCCCAGGCGCCGCCCCGCACGGCCCTACTAATCAGAGGTCCGAAGCCTGACCCTCGACGGGTTCGAACAGGCGCCTCAGATCGCAGAGTTAGGGACGACGAGGGCACGCGCATTCGAGCCGTTCCTCGAGCCCGTCGGCTCGAGGGTGCCCCACATGTCGTGTTCGAGAGCTAGCGAGGGCAGCTAGCCGGGGGATCCCACCGAGGGAGAGCTTCCGCGCCCTCGGTCCCTAGCGAACGGGACCGAGCCCCACCTAGCAAACCCACGCAAGCACTTCCATGGACGTGTCTCCAGACCGCGCAGCCTACCCTTATCGAACGGGGCATGGACGTCCACTTGAACCACCCGCTACCAGCTCGAAGAGGAATCTGCAATTCGTGACCCGCTCGATGGGAGTTGCGGAAACCTCACCCTCCGTCCCGCGGAGGGACGGCGAGGGCACGCTAAAAAACAAGTCGTGGAGCTCTACCCGATCGCCTCGAACGGGCCAAGGCTCGGGGGCTCGACGCACGGCTACACCTCCTTGAAATTGCACCCGCCGGAGACAGTGCCAGCAGCGCGTGCACCCCCGAAGCCGGCTGAAACACCGCCGATGCCGGTTGGCATATGTGCCACGCCCTCTGACCAAAATTCTCGCGGTTAACCCCTGCAGGAGCACCCACACTCCTGCAGGGCTTCGGGGGCTAGACCCGCGGGTCCGCTGACGCGGCCCCACGGAAAGCGTTCGCAGAACAAGGAGGGAAGAACGTCCTATCAGTAGGCTCCAGCATCTGTGGGAGCCTCAATGGCAAACCCACAGATGCTCGGGGGCTGCGTCGGGGACGACCCTAGGGGTCCCCTTAAACAATGGGGAAAACCTCACTTAAAACCCGCAACGAAACCAAAACACGCTAAGTCTAACCATGCGGTGCCTAACCATGCGGGACACGGCCCACGCCACGGGGACTCGACGGCCCATCGGGACGGCCCACTTAGAGATCCCCTCGAACGGCCCCCGCCCCGTTCGAGGGTGCGTGCTCCCTTTGGGCGGGCTCCGCCCCCGTTCGAGGGGCGACACTTCCCCTCGAGCGAGCTCCGCCTCGCTCGAGGGTACGCCCGCCCTCGGCCGGGATCCGCCACGCTCGAGGGCGCCCCTCACGCGTGCGCCGGCTCCCCGTACACGGGCATTTAACGCCCGACGCCGGCAGACGGCGCCATCATGCGCCGGGGCTCGCGCCCCGGTGCCGCCGCACCAACTCCCCGGGGAGGAGCCCATCCCCGCCCTCCGTGGGAGGGGACCGTGCGGCGCGGCCGGTGTCGGGCCCCGTGACACCGTGCGCACGGTCCAGTACGGCTAACGCACCGAGCCCTCGAAAGGGGGCCGACGCACCCTCGATTCACTTTCTTGTGACCCTACAGGGGTTAGGTGGAGGCGCTAGGCCGGTGGACCGGCCATCCCCCGCACGTAACGGCGTGGCCGCCGTACCCGCGCGTGCAGGCGCACGCCAAGCCCTGTAGCAACGACTCCAGCCCTGTGAGGCGCATCGGGAAGGAACGCCGTTCTGCCTACTCCTGTACTCCGTACAGGCCTGCGTCAGCACCTCCCTCGAGCCTATCAGAGGATATCACCGCCTTCCGCTGCTCTACTACCCTCGAACCGCCACTGTTCGGGTACAAGACAGGCCATGATGACCAGATCGCTGCAAGGATCGACCGGACGGCCGCCCATTCTACAGCGTAGCACGTCGCACCCCCACGTAGCTAGATAGCGCGGCGTGCATGTAATTCGCCTCCCCCTTGAGCTATAAAAGGGGAGCGAACCCCCCAGCCACAGGGGACGGACAGAGACACGAAGGCAAGTTCACTCGGGTCCGAACTCACAACGCACCACATACTCACTCACCCATCCTCCCACAATATCTTCAGCCAGGGACTTGGAAGCCTCTCTTCCTCTCCCACCTTGCTTGTAGCCGCCCCACTATAGGCACCCCCAGTGCTGAGCAATATAGTGCCGAGAGCACACCCCTGCTGGACGTACGGCCCCCTCGGCCAGAACCAGGATAAAAACCTTGTGTCACTTGTTGCTTAGCATCGACCATTGAGGGATAGACCTCGGCGCTATCTACTGGTTAGTGTCGGGACCATATTCCGCACCGACAGTATCCCTCAGCAATTGAACCTTCAGGGTGAGCCTTGTTCCTCACATATCCTTTCACAGTGCGTAGGTACCGTTCCACTGGGTACATCCATCTGTAACACACTGCCCCCCCAAGTTTAGCTTCTTCAGCTAGATGAACAGGCAAATGGATCATGATACCAAAAAAATGCAGGTGGGAATATCATCTCAAGTCGACAAACAGACCTCCCTAATTGAACGGCTAAGCTGTCCAATTCTGATTCCACCAACTCCTTTGAACATAGTGCATCGAAGAAATTACTAAGCTGAATCAATCCAATGACAACAGCTTCTGGCAAAATCCTACGCACCACTAAGGGTAAAAGTTTCTGTAGAATTAGATGGTAGTCATGCGTTTTCAAGCCTGACACCTTACGTGACTTTACATGAACACATCTTCTTATATTCGAGGAAACCCCATCAGGCATCTTCACTCCATATAGAAATTCACACAAACTTTCCCTGGCATTCTTATCTAACTCGTACAAGGCTGATGGCAAGGTATACTTATCATCTTTAATCACAGGGTGCTGATCTGGTCGTATCCGTAGATGCTCCATGTCAAGCCGAGCATTCTCCCCGTCCTTACATTTGCTATCCAATTTAAGCAGAGTGCCTAGTATGCTCTCGCATATATTTTTCTCAATGTGCATCACGTCCAAATTATGCCTGATAAGCAAAGGAGACCAGTAAGGAAGCTCAAAAAAATACTCTTCTTCCTCCAGTTGTGCCATCTGTTGTCTTCGTCATGCTTCCTTTTTTTTGATAACAATGTCTTTCCAAATTCTACTTGTTCAAAAGTAGAATATTTCTCAAGTACCTATGCACCAGATAGTGGTTCTGGTGCCTCCCTGGTTTCGACCTTGTTGTTGAAGCTGACCGCATTGTTGCGCCATGGATGGTCAGGGGCCAAAAAACATCGATGTGCCATGTAGGAGTGCTTCTGCCCATGTTTCAACCACAAATACTCAGTATGTTTGTGGCAGTATGGACATGCAAACTTTCCTTTAGTGCTCCAACCAGACAACATAGCATAGGCTGGGAAGTCATTAATTGTCCAAAGAAGTATAGCACACAATCTAAAATTCTTCTTAGTCCCTGCATCTCTTGTTTTAACACCATTATTCCAAAGCTACTTGAGCTCCAGTATCAGGGGCCCCAAATATACATCAATATCCATTCCAGGAGATTTTGGACCAGGAATCAACATTGATAAAATCCAGTTAGATTGTTTCTGACACATCCATGGAGGCAAATTGTAAGGAACCAGGATGACAGGCCAAATGGAATACGTAAGACTTTGCATGCCAAAGGGATTGAACCCATCAGAAGCAAGACCCAGCCTAACATTGCGACCTCCTCCTTCTGAAAACCATTTAAACTCTGAATCCACTTGCTTCCATGCCTTTGAGTCAGCAGGGTAACGCATTTTCCCATCATTCACCAATTCATTCTTGTGCCACTGCATATCCTTTGACATTTGCTTTGACATATACATTCTTTGCAGCCGAGGAATAAGAGGAAAGTAGCGTAGGATCTTAACTGGTAACCGCTTCTTAACAGAAGTAGCACTCACTGCACTGCAATTATTATCAGAGGTTTTATCTACAACTTTCCACCTTGACTCCTTACAAATGGGACATGTTTCCGCATTTGCGTATTTATCAAAAAATAACACACAATCATTTTCGCATGCGTGTATCTTGACATAGTCCAAGCCCAGGTCTCGAATCACCCTTTGCACTTTATCCAAGGAGTCAGGAATACAATGCCGATCAGGGAGAACCTTTCCAAAGAGCTTAAGTATGGCCTCCAATGACGCGTTACTTAAGCCATACATGCACTTTATCTGAAAAAGCTCCACAATAAAAGAGACCTTCGTTGCATTTTTGCATCCTGGATACAATTCCTTCTTTGCCTGGTCTAATAGTTTCAAAAAGATCTCTGCCTGCTTATCTGCCTCTTCCTCATCTCTAGTTTGTCTATGATGTATAGTGCCACTGATAATGCTTCTAATCAGAGTATTGGTGGCAGCAGGGTTATCATCCAAACCATCTTCTTCATCGTCTTCTACAAATAAATGTGTTGTATCATCAGCTGTAGGTACTGCATCATGATTATTGAGATCAGCAGTAACATCTTGATTCACAGGACCCTGAGATGAAGTATTAGTTTGGTCTTGAATGTTACCAGCATCGATGAAACAATCAACAAACCCTCTATTGAGTAAATGAATTTGAATGGGAAGCACGGTGGAATGTCTGATCATGCATTGACACAAATAACATGGACACACAATAGATCCACCTCGCGCTGATGAGGCCGTAAATTTTTGCAAAAAAATTCGAAAATTGTTCTGCCAATCCGCTGAGTGTCGAGGCAAGCACATCCAACTGCGATCTGCGTCTGGTGCCATTATTTAATCTGCATTGTTCATGTTTCAATCGACCTTGATCATGATATATATACCAATATGCATATATATGCAGCGAACGATTGAATATATATACGAGATCAAGACATCGGTACGTACCGGCCGTGGTCGTAGCGCCGCTCAGATCTCCGCAACAAGAATCACGTGGAGATCGCCGTGGAGATCGATCCCCTTGAGGCCCTCGTGGAGATCTCCGCAACAAAAACCTAGATCACCGCACAGATCTCCGCAACGGAATTTTGGAATGGTGCGGATTGGAAAAGCCCCTATCTGATCGTCGTATTGATCTCCTGCATAAACGTTGCGATAGACACATTAGAGTGCAACCAAATGCAACACAAAATTGGGGTGGCATCATCAAGACAGCAGTACGTACCAACCGTGGCCATGGTGACGCACAAATCTCTGCAACAAGAACCACGTGGAGATCGCCGTGGAGATCGATCCCCTAGAGGCCCTCGTGGAGAACTCCGCAACAAGAACCATGTTGTCGAAGACGGAATTTTGGAATGGTCCAGATCGGAAGAGCCCCTATCTGATCGTTGTATTGATGTCCTGCATAAACGTTGTGATACACACATTACAATGCAACCAAGGAATACCTCGTTGCAATAATTTTTATAAAGTTGCAACGATCACAAAAAATAATGCAACAACTAAATTTCGTGGCAATACATACACGATAGACAACATTTTAGTACAACCAAGGAATACCTCGTTTCAATATTTCTGAGGTTGTACGTAGTATAACCTTCTCAGGGTTCACATTATGTGCCCCGGGTTTTCAACATATGCGTACTTCATTATTTTCCTTTTCTGATCGGCTACTATAGAGGCTAACAATAATACCCAAAATTCAGGAGTTCTAGTGAAGAGTCTCCAAATTGTTGATCACAATGCTTTGTGAATATACACATGAATAGAATAAACAATAGCATGTCCCAATTCTGAAAACAGACAGATGATTAGTCCAAATATGCATGACAGGACCCAACAGATTTCAATTTGTGTCACTCATAAGTTCAAATATTTTTCAAGGGCTCATCCAGATCCAAACACATAGACATACGAACATGCATATATAAAGGCTCAAAGTTATTACTTAGATGTTGGCATACTTAGATGTTGCCACATACACATCCATTCTTAGACCATTCACCAGCATTTGCATAACATTCACCTAGTACCTGGTTATGTTACGTACTAAGCTAGATTACTACTACTTGCGATTGACTTTATCCTGAAGCTTGCGGATCTTCTTCGCCATTACTTCTAACTTGTCAGCAACAGTCTCCATGAATTCCTTCAGGGTCATCTCCATGTCTTCCAGCGTTCCAACAATGTCGACGCTTAGGTTCTCAATCTGCTCCCACAAATCATCATAGCGCTCCTTCAGCTGTTGAACCATTTGGCGCAAGGGCATTTGCTATGGCAGACAACAAACACAAGTTACTAACATGAAATGTGTTACAACAGCTGTGGCCAATGCAACAAAATAGTCAAAAAATGCACCTTTCTTTTCGATGATCCCAAAGCTTTCGATGGAGACGGTATCTTGCTATTGTCCTGCTCATCATCCGAGTCTGGAATGATGATCCTCACCTGATTAGCAGTGTTCACTAGCCTGACCAAACGAAACAATTTGCTGTTTTTCAGTTTAAAATAGCCTATTCAATCTCTTGACTCATAATGCAGACCAATTTACCCGTGATCCCCCTACTACCTGCCAGAAAAGGCCTAACCTACTAAATGGGACAGCCTGCGTTCATTTGGCTGGCTTTGTTTTCGCTAATGTGATCAAATGTACACGAGTCGGATTCACGCAAAAGATGGCAAGAAATCAAGCCAATTATCATTATCATTATATTGTATGGGGTGAGATGGATCCACACAAAAACACAATTATCATTATCTAGTATGAAATTTTGATTACTATGAACTACTAACATTTTTCTAATTGCAAAAGGAGTCACACGATTCCTGGAAAATCAAAGAGGGTAGGGAAGTGTACCTCACTTCTCTTGTTGAACGGTTGCATCCGACTAGGGCCTGCTTACCCTTACCGGATGGATCGACTTGGTGATGCGGGCCGTGAGACGACAACGAGGAGGTTGCAGTGTCGTCCGTACCAGAGGACGACAGGGTTGGGGTGCCGCCGACCATATCGGAGGACGACGAGGTAGGTGGTGTGAAACACTTGAACCGCCTGCGTGCATCGCGCTTCTGCGTGGTGGAGCAGTGGCACCTCCGTACGCCGCCGCCGCTCGCCTGAAAACCCTCGGTGCGGCCCCGCCGTCCGCCGCCGCCGCTCTCCCGGATCCCCTCGATGCGGCCCCGCTTGCCGTGGCGGCTGCTCGGCTTTGTTACGGCACTGCGGCCCCTTCGTCTGCGCCCGCCGCTGGTCTGGGAAGGCTCGATGCGGCCACTCCGGCCGCTGTCGCCACTTGCCGCAGGGGAAACCGTGATGCGGGGCATCTCGATGTGGATGCGACGGTCAAAGCCGACGAGTGGGATGGTTGGGAGCAAAAGTGTATTGGGGGTGGGGGAGCTGAAAGTTATAGATGATTTGGGCCGACACATCCTTGTTTTTATTACTCTCACCGGCCCATTTGACATTTTCACATCCTAGTCTCCAATACCTTTAGTGCCACCCCGTAAACTGAGAAGGGGGTATCCCAGCTTAAAAGGAGAGGCGTGCCTGCGCTTTCGAACTCTGTATTACCATCATCAACTAATGCTTGCTACTTGCGCTATGGGGCTTAATGGGCTGGCCGTTCCACTCGGGCTCCCGCTCGCTGGGCTTTACGCTCGCCGGTTGAGCCTAATGTGGTCTGGCTTAGCCCACATCCCCATAGCACACAATTTTTTCATCTAAACAAATCCTCTCTTTTTTTCATGGTACATATAGTCTATACCATATTGTTAAAATTCAGATTTCATAATAAAATTTATTTATTAAATCGCATTTTAAATTTCGCTACAACCCCATAGCAGATTTTTTCCATCAAAACAAATTTTGTGGCAATACGTACACAATATTCCTCCTTGAGGCTAGAAACGAAGCAATAGCCTTCCTTGTATTGCAACAACGCAAAGATATATTTGCAACCCAAATAAGACGTTGCGTAAGGCCGTTCAAACGCAACCAACCCTAGTATGGTAGCCATAGCAAGTTTATATTGCAACACCCGAATTTCTAGTGCAACGCAGAAATAGGGTAGCAATATTTCATACCAAATGCAACACAATTCTGAATAATGGGTGCATTAGCGCCAATTTGTTGCAACATCGCAAAGATATATTTGCAACCAAAATTCTACGTTGCGACATAGCTGTTCAAACGCAACCATCCCTAGTATGTTGGCTACAACAAATTTTTGTTGCAACGCAAGGAATGCTAATGCAACACAATAATGGGGTGGCATTATTTCCAACAAAATGCAACAGAAATCCTAAAAATGGGTGCATTAGCGTCAACTTGTTGCAACACAAAAAATAAATATTGCAACACAAGTTTTATGTTGCAATAGACATACAAATTGCAACCGAATCACCGTTTCGGTGCAATAGTACCCCTCTATTGCAACCGAATTAGTGGTGTTGCCTAAGGAAATTGTTGCAATAGGGGGAAAACCTTGTAGTGGAACTGGGTTCTTTGCTACACTTGTGGCACTAGTGCTGTCACATTGAAGTGGAACATGGGTATACTCCTCACCAAAGTCACTCGTGGTGTATGTGATCCAAAGGAGCTAAGAGTAACAACTAGCTACGACAACGTACTCTGCCTCGGTAGTGGATTGAGCAACAATCGACTGTTTGCGGGAAGACCAAGACACCAAAAAAGATCCCAAGAACTAGCAAGTCCCAAAAGTGGCCCTCCTATCCAACTGACACCCGACAAAATCCACATCCGAAAAACCATGAAGCGCTAAAGAAGAAGACACGGAGTACCAAAGGCCGAAGTCGGGAGTGTGATGCAAGTACCTAAATATGCGCTTGACCGCCTGCCGATGCGAAGTCCTTGGAGACGCTTGAAAACGAGCGCACAAACATACCGAGAACTGGATGTCCGGCCTCATCGACGTCAAGTAGAGGAGTGACCCGATCATGCTCTGGTAATCGTTCTGGTCCACGAGTTCACCTTCCTCATCCACATCAACAGATGTAGTCGTACTCATAGGCATCGCCATGGCCTTGGAGTCCTCCATCTTGAACTTCCTCACAATGTCCTTGGTGTACTTAGCTTGGTGCACAAATGTTTCTTCCTTTGATTGCTTGATTTGTAGCCGGAGGAAGAACTTCAAGTCACCCATCACGCTCATCTCAAATTCCCTACTCATGTCCTCTGCAAACCTTGCAATAAGAGAGTTAGACGAGCCACCAAAGATAATATCATCCACATACACCTGCACAATCAGAATATCTTTGCCCTACCTGAGGAGAAACGAGGTCTGATCGATCTTCCCCATCTCAAACCCTTTCTCAAACATGAAACCCCTCAACCTACCATACCAAGCTCTAGGCGCTTGCTTCAACCCATACAACACCTTCCTCAACTTGTACACCTGGTGGGGGTACTTCTCACTCTCAAACCCCGGTGGCTGCCACACATACACTTCTGCCTCCAACACACCATTCAAGAAGGCACTCTTCACATCCATCTGGTATAACTCGAACCCTTTAGCCACGAAAAAGGCTAGAAGGATCCTGATCACCTCCAAACGAGCTACGGGAGAAAAGGTCTCCTCGTAGTCGAACCCCTCTTTCTGACTGAACACTTGATCAACGAGCCTTGACTTATTTCTCACCACTTCACCTTTTTTTCCCTCTTTGTTATTCCACACCCATTTTGTCCCAATCGGCTTACATCCTGGGGGAGGGTCAACCAATTCCCAAACTTGATTCCTCTCAAATTTCTCCAACTCCTCATGCATCGAATTAACCCAATTTTGATCAGATAGTGCGTGTCCAATGTCTTTGGGTTCAAAGGTGGCAACAAAAGCAGCATGAGTGAAATGAGAATTGTTTCGAACCCTTGACTATGTAGTACGTTCATTCATGTCGCCGATGATCCTTGAAGCTGGATGGTCCACTTGAACTCGTCGGGGAGGTTCTCGCCTTTATACTACCTCCCCCTCAACAGTAGCTTCTCCTTGTACTTGGTTTGTCGTTGTAGGTGTGGGAGAGGGCCCGTCCTCAATCGTCGTCGAAGTAGTAGGTACATGCTCAGCCGGGGGCACCATTCCATCATCTTCATCATCTCCATGTTCATGCTTCTCCTTCTGAATGATCTCCTCACCAAGTTCATCGTCACCTGCACACTCAAAAATAAGCTGACTACGTGGATGTGTCTTGTCGAAGGTTACCTCACAAGTCTCCACGATTTGGTTAGTTTCAAGATTGAGCACACAATATGCTCTAGAGTGAGATGCATAACCAAAGAAAATACCATCAACTGACCTAGCCTCAAACTTGTCAAACTTCTTCCGTTTCTTAAGGATAAAGCATTTGCAACCAAAGACATGGAAGTCACTCACCTTGGGTGTGCGACCGTGCCTCAACTCGTAACAGATTTTCTTCTTGTAGACTCTAAGGTAGATCCTGTTCGAAACATAGCACATGGTATTCACCGCCTCAGCCCAGAACCTTCTCGGAGTCCTATGCTCATCGAGCATCGTCCGAGCCATCTCACACAAGGTTCTGTTTTTTCCTTTCCACCACGCCATTCTAGGGAGGCATATACAGACTCAAAAACTGGTGTTCAAGACCTAAGTCATGGCATAGGTTTCGAAGCGAGAGTTTCTGAATTCGGAGCCATTGTCACTGCGGATTGCTCGTATGGCATCTCTGTCCCTCTCGATCCTCAACCTCAAGATATTATCTCGAACAAAACCGAACATCTCCCCTTTCTCCTTAAGAAAGAACACCCACACATACCGAGAGTAGTCGTCCACCACAACAAGGACGTACCATTTCCCACCGACAGATCTCACACGAGCTATCCCAACAAGATCCATATGGAGCAGCTCGCATGGACGCTCCGTCATCACATCGGTGAGGGGTGGATGGGATGCAGCTACCATCTTAGCATGCTGACACGGAGCACACACCAACTCTTTCTCAAACCTCAGTCGTGGCAATCCTCGGACCAAATTGAGTTTACTCAAGCGAGACTAAAGGTTGAAGCCCAAGTGACCCAACTTCCTATGCCACTTCCACAACTCACTCGAAGAACTAGCCAAGAAGCAACGCTCAACACCAAAAGTGTGAGAAAAAACAGCTCGAAACACTTGACCCTCAGGAACGACCATACAGACATGGTCCCCTCGAGAATCCAAAATCTGAGAACCACAAGGACGAAACAACACCTCAAAACCCTCATCCAATAGTTGGGACACGAAAAGCAAATTGTACCCAAGTGATTGAACAAGGACAACACGCCTGAGAGTGATCTTGTCACTTACCTTAATCTCACCTTCTGATAGCACACACCCTCGCCCATTGTCCCCAAAGGTGATGTACCTCTTTGTCACCACCGAGACAAGACATGAGAACAACCCCTTGTCTCCGGTCATGTGCCTCGAGCAGCCGGAGTTAATCAACCAAATGTTCTTCAAGTCTCCCGCCTGAAATTGAAAAGCGAGCACGTGAGTGAACAAACGACTCAGCACTGGGGTTAGTACCAAAAGAGTAAAACCAATGCTGAGCCATTTGCTCCAAAGTGGGGTTAGCACACTCCAAAGCATCTCTCCTATTGAAACTACCTCCACGAACACCACCACGGTAACCACTATGATGGAACCAACCCTCTCTAACCAGAGGAGGACCAAAACCACGAAAAGAAGACCGTGGACCGTTCCTCCTCTCCATCTAAAAGCTACGACTCCTCCCATCCTCGCATTGAGCATGAGGTAGAGAACGCCTGGCAAACTGACTACCTTCAAACTCTCCAGACCAACCACCAGAGCCATGACCTCATGCAACAAACGAAGACTCCTCACGAGCACGAAAACCTGCTTGGTTCCCCGGTGAGGACCATGTGTGGTTCGAGGACCGATGGATGGTCGCTTCTTGGTGTGATGAGTGATTGACAATGTTGTGTGGACTGATTCTTGGCTAAGTATTCTATGTGCAGGTTGCGGCTTGACTGGTATTGGTGCAGGTGAAGAACAAGCACGAAAGTTCGTTACCCGTGAGGCCTCCAGTGTGGAGAAGACAAGTAGGCTTTGTTCGAGGGACCTGGTGGCCAGCGGGGTCAAGTGCGGGCCGCATGATGGCAAGAACAGCAAGATGAAGTCATGGACAGTTTCTTGGTTGAGCCTCAAAACCAAGGTCAAGCCGGGACTACGTGGGAGCCGAGTATGAGTGGTGATTGGCGGAGGCTACACCGAGTTAGCGGGGTTTCCAGTGGTTCACCAAAAAACTACTAGGTTCCTTGGTTGATCCACAAAGCCAAGACCGAAGAACTGAAGATGGAGGCGCAACAGCATCGGAACGGTCTAACCGGTGGGTACCAGTCTGACCGGTGAGGAGCACCGATTTGACTGGTGTGCGACGACACAGTCCGGAGACTTTGAAGCGGTGGACACGCGTCGAGATCGCAAGGCTTGCGTCGAGGCTAAGCAAGTTTGCGGTCGCTGGGCATCCGTCCGATGGAGGGATGACAAAAACTTTCCGAATTCGCCCTTGAGGGGCATGTATCCCTAGTTAGCTAGCTAGTAAGGGTATTTTAGACTTCCGGTTGCCTCCATATAACCCAAGTGGTGACAGGATGGTAGCCATCTCTTGGAACCCTAGCTAATTTTGTTTTCCTATTTTCCCCTTCCATTTTCCTTTCGAATTTCTAGGACTAGATTGAGATCTTCATGGTGAGATCTTGTGAGAGGGTAGGGTGATCGGGCGGAAGCTAGACCTTGTATGAACCTTCATGGTATGTATAGATGATTTGACGTGTTCCTCAAGGCTTGTTTGAGTTTTTCCCAGTTTTCCTTTTTGGTGAATTTCGGAGCCTTTTCTTGGCGTTTTTCTCAGAGCAATTTCTAGGCCTTTCTCTCTGTGATTTTTTGGGGGATATATGCATGAAGGTTCCCCTCCCAAATCCGTGAGAAAAGGAGCTCGATTTTGGAGTTTTCGTTGTTCTAGGGTTTGTGGTGTTCTTGGCGAAAATCCTTCGATTCCTCTTGATTCAACGAGTTTTGGTGGATCATAACTTGCTATGGAGTGCCCATGAGGTGTTCCTACTGTCCCAAAGTCTTGTTCGAATCCGTGGAGTGAATCGGATATCAGGAGTTGGATTTGGAGGAGTTGACCCATGGGTTATGTTCATCCCGAGCTGCCTAGGCACCACCGGTCTGACCGGTGCTCTTGACCAGTCTGACCGGTGTGGCGGTGTGAGCCTTTTGTGGGATTTGTCTCGGGTGATGTGCTTGACTCGTGTGTCTTTGGGTCGTGTTGGTGCTGGTCAGTTTTTGGCTGGTTTGGAGGTGTTTTGCTTGGCATTGTGAAGGGTTCTTATTCCTTACAGGTTGTGTTTTGGGGGTGTTTCCTTTTTAGGGTCTAGAGAAGTCACTGAGGCTATCTGGAACATTTGTTGTGCGGCTGTTGTAGCCACCGGCCTGACTAGCTCTGCCCACCGGTCTGACCGGTGTAGCACAGGCAACAAGCCGTGCAAGTTTCCGCTGTGCGTTTTGGTGAGTTTTAGCTTGGAAGGTAGTTTGTTGGTTCCTATGATCAGTAGCACTCCAGTGGCTATGTGGTCTTGACCAACTCGGGTAGTTGAGTCGAAGGCGTGTGTTGGAAGTCGTGTTCATCTTGTTGGAGTCTCTATCTCTTTCGAGAACAAATTTTATCGGCTCCCATTCACTCCCTCCTCTCTGGTTCGTCGTTTCGGTCCTTCAAGTGGTATCGGAGCTGGTTACGGGTCTTGATTGACCCTAACCAGCCTAAGATCCAAGGATGGCGTACCAGGAACAGAGTTTGGGTCCTCCACACTTTGATGGCAAAAACTACCAGATGTGGAGTAAGTGGATGGCGGCGTTCCTTTGTGGAAATGGTTAGATCTTTTGGGATGTCACGGTGGACATAGGTTATGTCCAACCGATGAAATTCCTCGCTCCAGGAGCGAGGGACATGTTTGACGCCAACAACAAGGCGGTCGACTACTTGTTTTGTGCTATGTGTCAATCCGAATTCGATCGGGTGCATACGGAGAACTTGGCTTGTAGAATCTGGTCGGTGTTGAAGGAAGCTCATGTTGGAAATGCTCAGGTTCAGGCTCGGATATATGCGACTTAATGGAGAGAGTACAAGAATTTCACCCATCTCCCCGGTGAGTCCATCGATGCCTTGTTTCAGAGTTTCACGGTTGTGGTGAACAACATGAGGGCCAATGTGGACATGCTCCTGTACGATGATCATGATAGGCCGTCAAGCTCTTACACTCATTGGATCATACGGTTTGGGGCAGAAAGTTGGAGGCCACTATGGAGTCTAAGAAGTATGATACCCTGATGGTGAATGAGCTATTGTCGAAGCTCAAGTCGGTTGGGGTGGATCGGGGTACAACATCCAAGATTGAGGGCCCGACTGACTCTCATAATCACGCCCTCATCGATGGCTCGAAAGGAAAATCTAACGCTAATCTATCCACCAGGATGTTCTCCTTGTCCTCTTTGATGTCTGTACCAGATGAGGAGTTTGACGTGTTTGGAGAGGACGAGCTAGCAGTGATGCACAGGCGATTCGAGAGGATGCACAAGAACCAGGTGAGCATGAGGAGGAACACGAGGACATGCTTCCCATGCGGCAAGCCGGGACACTTCGTCACCGACTGCCCCGAGAAGGTCGAGAACAAGGACAACTACAAGCACAAGTCGAAGACGGATGGCAAGTACCGATCAAAGCGTGACCACAAGCACAAACACAAGAGCAAGCACAAGGATGAGCAACGATCGAGGAAGAAGGATGGTTGAGGCAAGGCCCGAGCAATAGTTGGAGCGAGCAACATCGACTCCAGTTCCACATACTCCACCTCGAGCTCGAGTAGCAGTGAAGATGAAGGTGATCGGCGCAAGGGCAGGAAGCCATTTAAGAACCTGAGTGGGCTGAGCTGCTTCGCTAGAGATGGCTTCTGCAACATGGCGCTTAGCTCCGGCAGCAAGAAGAGCAACCAGAGCGACTTGGACTCCGACTCCGATGATGAGGTACGTGACGAACTTCCCTTCTTGCATCGGGAGAATGAACGGCTTGGCTTGTTGCTTGATAACCGTGATGATATGTTTAGAGTGACTAAGAAGATGAGGAAGGAGCTTAGGGCCTCGCTTGAGGATGCTAGGACTAGAGTGGCTGAACTAGAAACACAGAACTTGGATGCTAAGCTTGAAATTGATTCGCTTAAGGCTTCACCTGCTGTTTCTGATGAAGTTGAATGTGCTAATTGTCCTATCTTTCTAGCTAATCTTGCTATGTTTAAGGAAAAGCATGCCTCCAAGTGTTAGGAACTAGATGTGCTTAGGGTTGAAGTGGCTGAGCTTAAGTTTAGACCCGCTTTGCTAGGTTCTTGCACTTCTTGCCCTGTTTTGCATGGAAAAATTGATGAGAGGCATGCTTATATTAATTCACTTGAGGCTAAGCTGAAAGAACCTATTCCTACTTCTTGCTCTACCTGTGAGTTGTATGCTTTGAAGAATCTAGAACTTGCACATTATGTGGACCGCTTGCAGTATGAGAATGATGACTTGAGAAAAATGATGGGTTGGTTGTCGGGGCATGAACCACAGCTTAGAATGACGACAGAGGCATACAAGCGCTATGATGGGCAAGCGCTTGGCTCAGTGAAGATTGGAAAGTGCAGTGGTGAGGAAGGAGAGAAAATTGGTGATATCCAAGCTCCACCAAAAACCTACCACAAAAATGCCTATGATCCTAAGCCCAATCCTTTGAGAAACAAACTCGATACAACCTCAGATCCTACCATATTCCCTCAACCCACAGATGATTTCCAAAAGCCTATCAAGTTCAAGAGCACTTTGGGGAATGTGTTCTTTGAGAAAGAGGGTGAGAAGCCGAGTGAGGAGAAGCCGATTGAGAAGCCGAGTGGAGAGAAACCAAATGAACAGCCTCATCCCAAGCCTAAGCCTAAGCCCATAAGGTTTCATTGTGGCTATTGTGGGAGAGATGGCCACAAAGATGAGTTTTTCTTCAAGAGGAGGCATGAGGAGAGAATTGTGAAGGAGTGGGCTAACATGGACAAGTACCACCCTTCTAATGGTGTACTTGAGCCTCATGTGCAGATGCCCAGGGCCAAGACGAGTGTGAGGACGGTTCTGGCATGGGGAGAGCGAAAGGCTGCAAGAGGTGCTGCTGTCCAGGCCACACCGGTCAGACCGGTGCGCCACACCGGTCAGACCGGTGCAAGTCTGGGCAGACAGGGGGCTGGGTTTCGTGCCCGTGATGAGTTTCGGTTTGGTTTATGAGGTCGTGGTTCTGGTGGTTGGTCTGGAGAGTTTGCAGGTGGTTAGTTTGCTAGGCGTTCTCCCCCTCGTGCTCAATACGGGGATGGGAGAAGTCGTAGCTTTGAGATGGAGAGGAGGAACGGTCCATGGTCTTCCTTTCGTGATTTTGGTTCTCCTCGAGTTAGAGAGGGTTGGTTCCCTCGTAGTGGTTACCGTGGTGGTGTTCATGGAGGTAGCTTTGATATGAGGAATGTTTTGGATTGTGCTAACCCCACTTTGGAGCAAATTGCCCAACAATGGTTTTACTCTTTTGGTACTAACCCCAGTGCTGAGTCATTTGTTCGCTCACATGCTCATTTTTGAATTTCAGATGGGAGACTTGAAGAACATTTGGTTGATTGACTCCGGTTGCTCGAGGCATATGACCAGAGACAAGGGGTGGTTCTCAAGTCTCGTCCCGGTGGTGACAAAGAGGTACATCACCTTTGGGGACAATGGGCGAGGGTGTGTGCTGTCAGAAGGTGAGATTAAGGTGAGTGACAAGATCACTCTCAGCGTGTCGCTCTTGTTCAATCGCTTGTATACAATTTGCTTTCTGTGTCCCAACTATTGGATGAGGGTTTTGAGGTGTTGTTTCGTCCTGTTGGTTCTCGGATTTTGGATTCTCGAGAGGATCTTGTTTGTGTGGTCGTTCCCGAGGGTCAAGTGTTTCGAGCTGGCTTTTCTCAGTCTTCTGGTGTTGAGCGTTATTTCTTGGTTGGTTTTCGAGTGAGTTGTGGAAGTGTAATGCCTGGAAAATTTCCCCAATTAAATTACTTGTTAATTCACGCGAAAAAATGATTTCTAACTCTTTTCTCATTTGAGCACAATTTCTTATCCGTCCTTTCATTCATTTTTTTTCCGTTTTCAAATCAGTGCGAACAAATTCTCTTTAACCGTTGCTTCTCTCTAAGCCATTACCATCAAGTAGCTAATCCTTTCTCTCACACGTGCTCTCATGCATGAACAAACTTGCCACTTGTGTCATCTTCCTTTTTATCTCATACATCAGCATGCACCTTGTGCTCATACAAGCTAGCAACACCCACATAACGGCCAAGCTTGAACAACACAGCAACGCACAGCCAAAAGCAACGCAGCAATAATGGCCGCATGCAAGCTCGCACGCCAGGTCCCTCCATGCCGTACTCGCCGTGCTCTGCCCGGGCCACAGCCCGGCCCCACGACGCGGCCGCGCACTGCCTCCAACACCACACCGCGTCCCCACATCCACCACGTCGCAGCAGCCTCGACACCTCGTGGTCGATGACGCCGTCATCTCAGCACCACCGCTGCTGCAGCAACACCGCCGGCACGCGCGCCTTGCTCCACAGCTAGCCCGCGCACACGCCGCCATTACCTGCAAGCCGACGGAGGCTCACTGCCGCCACGCCATCGCTAGCAGCCCCCCTCTCCTCTTGTGCGCACGCCGCCTCGGCACCGCACATCGCCCTGCCTCGCCTACCTCCCCACGCGAACCACGCGCCGCGGGAGTCAGCGCCTTCGTCGCCTCAGCACCACCACCGCGGCCGCACTGCCGCCGGCAGCCCTGCGCCGCGCCATGCCGCACAGTGGCCGCCATTACTGAGCTCCTGCGAGCTCGCCTGTGCCAACCACCAGCCGACCGCCTCCCCCTCGCCACCGGCCTATACAAGGCCAGGCCGTCGCTCTCCATGGCACCAAGGCGCTCCCCGGCCACCTCCATCTCCCTCTCAAAGCTCGCAACACCGCCGCCCATCAGCCACCGTTGCCGCATCCCGCCACCGCCCGTCGATCTCCCTTTCTAGACCATCTCCGCCCGAGGTGAGCAAGGGAATCGGTCGCCCTCGACCCCCTTTTTCGATTGCCCCACTTCCCGGCCGCCGCCGTGCCCCGCAGCCCTGGTGTTGCTGCCGGCCAGGACCGCCTGAAGGACCGAACCGGCGAAACAGAGAGGGGGCAGTGAATGAGAGCCGATAAAAATTCTTCTCGAAAGAGATAGAGGCTCCAACAAGATGAACACGACTTCCAACACACGTCTCCGACTCACTACCAAAGTTGGTCAAGACCACACAGCCACTAGACTGCTACTGGACCTAGGAACCAACAACCAACTTCACGGACCCGAGAACGCAGCGGAATACCAACTCGATCCTCATCGACCTACACCGGTCAGGCCGGTGAGCACCACCGGTCATACCGGTCCCTGCTGGTGAAACCTGGGAACTTCCACAGAAAGGCCCCTACACCGGTTAGGCCGATGTAGCTCACTGGTCAGACTGGTACAAGCCAGGAAACCCCAAATCTACCAAACAGGCCTACCGAGCTCCAAACTGACCCAAACTTGAAACAACAGCAACACAGGACAACAGTGAACTCACTCAGACGTTTACGCAATCAAAACTCAAAAGGAGACTGCACCGGTCAGACCGGTGAGAGGCACCGGTCAGACCGGTGTGACCTGAGCTCTCGGGATGAAAAGCACCCACAGGTCAACTCCCCCAAATCCAACTCCGATCTCCCGTATCTCTCCACGGATTTGTGCAAGACTTTAGGGATAGTAGGAACACCTTATGGATGCTCCATAGCCAAGATTTGGTCCACCAAAACTTGCTAAATCGAGAGGAATCGAAGAAATCCCACCAAGAACACCTAGAACACGGAAAACCCCAAAATCGAGCCCCTTTGCTCACGGATTTGAAAAGGGGAATCAAAGGGAAAAGAACCACGAAGGGTTCATGCATACATCCCCCACCAAATCCCAAAGAGAAAGGCCTCAAAATCGCTCCAAGAAAATCGCCAAGAAAAGGCTCCGAAAATCACCAAAAAGAACGAATGGGAACAACACATTCAAGCCTTGAGGAACCACGCCGAAACATCTATACATCACAAAGAGGTTCATACAAGGTCTAGCTTGCCGCCCGATCATCCTTCCCTCTCACAAGATCTCACCATGAAGCTCTCAAGCTAGTCCTATAGAAATCCTAGGGAAAATAAGAAGGGAAAATAGGAAAACCAAATGAGTTAGGGTTCCAAGAGATTACTGCCATCCTCTCACCACTTGGGTTATATGGAGTCAACTGAAAGTCTAAAATACCCTTACTAGCTAATTAGGGATACATGCCCCTCGAGGGTGAATTCGGAAATCTTTGTCATCGCTCCATCGGACGGATGCCCAGCGACCGCAAACTTGCTTAGCCTCGACGCAAGCCTTGCGATCACGACGCGTGTCCTCCGCTTCGAAGTCTCCGTACTGCGTCGTCACTGAAGGACCGAAACGACGAACCAGAGGGGGTGAGTGAATGGGAGCCAATAAAAGTTCTTTTCGAAGGAGATAGAGGATCCAACAAGATGAACACGACTTCCAACACACTTCTCCGACTCAACTACCCAAGTTAGTCAAGACCACGTAGCCACTGGAGAGCTACTGATCCTAGAAACCAACAATCAACCTTCCATGCCAAAACTCACCAAAACACACAGTGGAAACTTGCACGGCTTGCTGCCTGTGCTACACCGGTCAGACCGATGGCCTGCGCCGGTCAGACCGGTGACACCGGTTAGACCGATGGATAGAGCCGGTCAGGCCGGTGGCTACAGCAGCTGCACAAAAAATGTTCCAGAGAGCCTCAATGACTTCTCTAGGCCCTGGAACAAAAACACCGCCAAAAAAAACCTGCAAGGAAAAGGAAACATTCACAAAACATAGCAAAACAATACCAAACAGACCAAGAACTGACCAGCAATAGCACCGCCAAAAAACACAGGGAACAAGCAACTCACCCAAGGCAAATCCCACAAAAGGCACACACCGGTCAGACCGGTCACTAGCACCAGTCAGACCGGTCACGCCTGGGTAGCTCGGGATGAACAACACCCGCGGGTCAACTCCCGCAAATCCAACTCCCGATCTCTCGATTCGCTCCACGGATCCGAACAAGATTTTTGGGGATAGTAGGAACACCTCATGGGCACTCCATAGACAAGTTATGGACCACCAAAACTCGTTGAATCAAGAGGAATCGAAGGATTTCTGCCAAGAACACCACAAACCCTAAGACAACGAAAACTCCAAAATCGAGCCCCTTTTCTCAAGGATTTGGGAAGAGAATCAAAGGGAAAAGAACCACGAAGAGTTCGTGCATACATCCCCCAACAAATCCCCAAGAGAACGGCCTCGAAATCTCTCCAAGAAAATCACCAAGAAAGGGCTCCGAAAATCACCAAAAAGGAAAACCGGGAAGAACTCAAACAAGCCTTGAGGAACCACGCCAAATCATCTATACATACCATGAAGGTTCATACAAGGTCTAGCTTCCGCCCGATCATCCTACCCTCTCACAAGATTTCACCATGAAGCTCTCAAGCTTGTCCTAGAAAATCCAAGGGAAAAAGAAGAGGAAAACAGCAAAACAAAATGTGCTAGGGTTCCAAGAGATGGCTGCCATCCTCTCACCCCTTGGGTTATATGGAGGCAACCCGAAAGACTAAATTACCCCTAAGGCCTAAACTAGGATACACGCCCACCAAGGGCACTTTGGGAAATTGTCTTCGTAACACCATCGAACGGATGCCCAGCGACCGCAAAGTTGCTTAGCCTCGACGCAAGCCTTGCGATCCCGACACGTGTCCTCCGCTTCGAAGTCTCCAGACTGCGTCGTCGCACACCGGTCAGACCGGTCAGACCAATCAGTCAGACCGGTCCGATGCTGCTGCACCTCTGTCTTCGGTTCTTCGGTCTTGGCTTTGTGGATCAACCAAGGAACCTAATGATTTTCTGTTTAACCACAGGAAACCCCGCGAACTCGGTGTAGCCTCCGCCAATCGCACTCATGACTCGGCTCCCACGTAGTCCCGGCTCGACCTTGGTTTTGAGGCCCAACCAAGAAATCGCCCATGACTTCATCTTGCCGTTCTTGCCACCATGCGGCCCGCACTTGACTCCGTTGGCCACCGGGTCCCTCGAACGAAGCCTACTTTTCTTCTCCACACCAGGAGGCCTCACCGGCAATGACCTTTCGCACTTGTTCTTCACCTGCACCAACACCAGTCAAGCCGCAACCTACACCTGCAATACTTAGCCAAGAATCAGTCCACACAACGTTCTCAATCACTCATCACACCAAAAAGCGACCATCCACCGGTCCTCGAACCACACATGGTCCTCAGTCGCACACCGGAAAGACCGGTGCTCCTCACCAGTCAGACCCACCGGTCAGACCGGTCCGATGCTGCTGCACCTCCGTCTTCGGTTCTTCGGTCTTGGTTTTGTGGATCAACCAAGGAACCTAGTGGTTTTCTAGTGAACCACCGAAAACCTCGCGAACTCGGTGTAGCCTCCGCCAATCACCACTCATGACTCGGCTCCCACGTAGTCCCGGCTCGACCTTGGTTTTGAGGCTCAACCAAGAAACCGTCCATGACTTCATCTTGCCGTTCTTGCCACCATGCGGCCCGCACTTGACTCCACTGGTCACCTGGTCCCTCGAACGAAGCCTACTTGTCTTCTCCACACCTAGAGGCCTCACCGGCAATGACCTTTTGCACTTGTTCTTCACCTGCACCAATGCTAATCAAGCCGCAACCTGCACCTGCAATACTTAGCCAACAATTAGTCCACACAACGTTGTCAATCATTCATCACACCAGGAAGCGACCATCCACCGGTCCTTAAACCACACATGGTCCCCAAACCTCCCCCTTGATGAGTGCATTGACAACACACACATATAGTAACCTGAGAGAAAAGAAAAGAAAAGGCAAAGAAATGAATAAAAAGAAAACTCCAACAAGCGATCGAAAGCCAAAGAAAGGCAAAGAGCAAGATCACTTGAAGAAGACAAGTCCCGGACCCCTTAGGCAAAGGCAATGGCTCGACACATCTGAGACAAAACTATGCTCAAGCAATGAGCGCAAACCACCAAACCAAAGCTCGAAAACCACGAAGAGCTCCCCCTGCACACATGCAAGCTTCCCCTGAACCAATGCAAGTCCCCTTGGACGAATGCATGCAAACCACTTGACAAAAATAGAGCAGCTACATCAGCTCTGCTCTGACCGGTCAGACCGGTCGCCGCCACCGGTCAAACCGGTGCTCAACATGTGCACAGGACCAGCACTCTGACCGGTCGACCGGTGACCTCAACCGGTCAGACTGGTGCACAACAGAGCCCAGAAATGGCTCGAAACCACCTGAAAACCTTCGAAATGCATTTAGTAGCCCAAAACAAGCTCAAACTTCTCCCCCTTGTTGACAATGCATGAATCAAGCCAAAAATGCAAAAAATGCAACCTAGAGCTTCTCAAATAGACAAAATTCGACATAGGATGCTACACATGTCCAAATGAGCAAGTTAGGTACTCTATAGCTTCGTAATGACATCAACTTCATGATCACCAAGTTTCAAAACCATTGGACGAAGCTAAGATAGAGTTGAGCAATTTTGCGAAAATTT
The DNA here is from genome assembly GCA_947561735.1 of Cenchrus americanus. Taxonomy (NCBI): domain Eukaryota; kingdom Viridiplantae; phylum Streptophyta; class Magnoliopsida; order Poales; family Poaceae; genus Cenchrus; species Cenchrus americanus. Next base: position 205,722,220 of record OX387240.1, read on the forward strand.
ACCCTCTCATGAGCAAAGTCCTAGTCATGAGCCTAACATATCAAAATAGCAAAGCCATGCAAACTTCATGCTAGTACAACCTTCTAATCGTAAGAGCATCACAAACACCCACAAGCACCTTATGTCAGGTCAAAGCCACCGAGCCATGTGCCTACTTCTAGATATGGGACTTCTCATTGGTAGGCACCATGCAACAGTTTAGCACCCAAAGCAAAATAATTTTAGCACATATGACATGGGAGCACATTTTTCAAGCAATTTACATTTCATTTTCAGATTCATATTTGGTACATGAATTGTCTTTGCGACAAAAAGGAACATATCCCCTCCACAAGATAAAGCATGAGGGCTAAACATTCATGTTGGCAAATGAGCCTTTGGCTCCATATGATCAAAATAAGCTATCCAACCACAATTTAAGCATAGCCAAACCACTAAAACATGTCAAGATCATATAAAGACATTTACTCACAAGAGAGCATACATATGACATTTTTCAAAAACATAGCCATCAACCATGGATATAAACCAAGATTATCCAGAGCTAAGCCAAACTAACCATAGCTTACCAAACAAGCTCACAAAGACATACATATCATTCCATGGTGAACAATGTATATAGGAGAAGCTTTTCCTATCCAATGCATGCAATCTAAGATACAAGGAAATGCACAAAGAAAAGCTATACATATGCTATGAAGGAGCTCCCACACACCAACTCATGAAATCAAACACGCACCAAGCTCCCCCCTGCAAACGAGTGAAAGTTGCTTGATCTAGGGGTTTGGTGAAAATATCGACTAGTTGGTCATGTGTGGGTACATGGATCAAAGCTATCTTCCCTTTCTCTACGTTGTCTCTCAGAAAATGATACGTCACTTCTATGTGCTTGGATTTGGAATGGAGAACTGGGTTCTTTGCTACACTTATGGCACTGGTGCTGTCACATTGAAGTGGAACATGGGTATACTCCTCACCGAAGTCCCTCATGGTGTATGTGATCCAAAGGAGCTGAGAGCAACAACTAGCTGCAGCAACATACTGTGCCTCGGTAGTGGATCGAGCAACACTCGACTGTTTGCGGGAAGACTAAGACACCAAAGAGGATCCCAAAAACTGGCAAGTCCCAGAAGTGGATTTCCTATCCAACCGACACCCGGCAAAATCCCTGTTTGAAAAACCATGAAGAGCCAAAGAAGAAGACACGGAGTACCAAAGGCCGAAGTCGGAAGTGTGACGCAAGTACCTGAATATGCGCTTGACCGCTTGCCGATGCGAAGTCTTTGGAGACGCTTGAAAATGAGCGCACAGACATACCGAGAACTGGATGTCCGGCCTCGTCACCGTCATGTAGAGGAGTGACCCGATCATGCTTCGGTACTCCTTCTGGTCCATGTGTTCACCTTCCGCATCCGCATCAAGAATTGTAGTCATACTCATAGGCGTCGCCATGGCTTTGGAGTCCTTCATCTTGAACTTCCTCACAATGTCCTTGGTGTACTTAGCTTGGTGCACAAATGTTTCTTCCTTTGATTGCTTGATTTGTAGCCCGAAGAAGAACTGCAACTCACCCATCATGCTCATCTCAAATTCCCTGCTCATGTCCTCTGCAAACCTTGCAACAAAAAAGTTAGACGAGCTACCAAAGACAATATCATCCACGTACACCTACACAATCAGGATATCTCTACCCTGCTAGAGGAGAAACAAGGTCTAATAGACCTTCCCTATCTCAAACCCTCTCTCAAATAGGAACCCCCTCAACCTACCATACCAAGCTCTAGGCGCCTGCTTCAACCCATACATCACCTTTCTCAACTTGTACACCCGATAGGGGTACTTCTCACTTTCAAACCCCGGTGGTTGCCTCACAAACACTTCTTCCTCCAACACACCATTCAAGAAGGCACTCTTCACATCCATCTGGTATAACTCGAACCCTTTAGCCACGGAAAAGGCTAGAAGGATCCTGATCACCTACAAACGAGCTACGGGAGAAAAGGTCTCCTCGTAGTCGAACCCCTCTTTCTGACCGAACCCCTGAGCAACAAGCCTAGACTTGTTTCTCACCACTTCACCTTTTTCCCCTTTTTTTCTTCCACACCCATTTTGTCCCAATCGGCTTACATCCTGGGGGAGGGTCAACCAATTCCCAAACTTGATTCCTCTCAAATTTCTCCAACTCCTCATGCATCGAATTAACCCAATTATGATCAGATAGTGCGTGTCCAATGTCTTTGGCTCAAAGGTAGCAACAAAAGCAGCATGAGCAAAATGAGAATTGTTTTGAACCCTCGACCTTGTAGTATGTTCATTCATGTCGCCGATGATCCTTGAAGCTGGGTGATCCACTTGTACTCACTGGGGAGGTTCTCGCCTTGATGCTACCCCCCTCAACAGCAGCTTCTCCTTGTACTTGGTTTGTCATTGTAGGTGTGGGAGAGGGCCCGTCCTCGATCGTCGTCGAGGTAGTAGGTACATGATCAGCCGCGGGCACCACACCACCATCTTCATCATCTCCATGTTCATGCTCTTCCTCCTGAAAGATCTCCTCGACAAGTTCATCATCACCTGCACACTCAAAGACAAGTTGACTACGTGGTTGTGTCTCGTCGAAGGTTACCTCACAAGTCTCCACGATTTGGTTAGTTTCAAGATTGAGCACACAATATGCTCTAGAGTGAGATGCATAACCAAAGAAAATACCATCGACTGACCTAGCCTCAAACTTGTCCAACTTCTTCCCTTTCTTAAGGATAAAGCATTTGCAACCAAAGACATGGAAGTGACTCACCTTTGGTATGCGACCGTGCATCAACTCATAACACGTTTTCTTCTTGTAGACTCTGAGGTAGATCCTATTCGAAACATAGCACGCGGTATTGACCGCCTCAGTCCAGAACCTTCTCGGAGTCCTATGCTGATCAAAAATCGTCCAAGCCATCTCACACAAGGTTCTGTTTTTCCTTTCCACCACGCCATTCTGGGGTGGCGTATACGGACTCAAAAACTGATGTTCAAGACCCAAGTCATGGCAAAAGGTTTCGAAGCGAGAGTTTCTGAATTCGGAGCCATTGTCACTGCGGATTGCTCGTATGGCATCTCTGTGCCTCTCGTTCCTCAACCTCAAGAAAAGATCTCGAACAAAACCAAACGTCTCCCATTTCTCCTAAAGATAGAACACCCACGCATACTGAGAATAGTCGTCCACCACAACCAGGACATACCACTTCCCACCCACAAATCGCACATGAGCTGGGCCAACAAGGTCTATATGGAGCAGCTCGCATGGACGCTTCTTCATCACATCGATGAGGGGTGGATGGGATGCAGCTACCATCTTAGCATGCCGACACGGAGCACACACCAACTCTTTCTCAAACCTCAGCCATGGCAATCCTCGGACCAAGTTGAGTTTACTCAAGCGAGACAAAAGGCGAAAGCTCAAGTGCCCCAACTTCCTATGCAACATCCACAACTCACTCGAAGACCCAGCCAAGAAACAATGCTCAACACCAGAAGACTGAGAAAAATCAGCTCGAAATAGCTGACCCTCATGAACGACCATACAGACAAGGTCCCCTCGCCAATTGTCCCCAAAAGTGATGTACCTCTTTGTCACCACTGGGACGAGACTTGAGAACCACCCCTTGTCTTCGGTCATATGCCTCGAGCAACCGGAGTCAATCAACCAAATGTTCTTCAAGTTTCCCACCAAAAATTAAAAAGTGAGGACGTGAGTGAACAAACGACTCAACACTAGGGTTAGTACCAAAAGAGTAAAACCAATGCCGAGCCATTTGCTCCAAAGTGGGGTTAGCACACTCCAAAGCATCTCTCCTATTGAAACTACCTCCACGAACACCATCATGGTAACCACTATGAGGGAACCAACCCTCTCTAACCGGATGACCAAAACCTCGAAACGAAGATAGTGGACCGTTCCTCCTCTCCATCTCAAAGCAACGACTCCTCCCATCCCCTTATTGAGCACGAGGGGGAGAACGCCTAGCAAACTGACCGCCTGCAAACTCTCAAGACCAACCACTGTAACACCCTAATTATACTAAAAATATGGCTTTATTAAAATTTGCTAGAAACCTTTAATTGCTTAAGGAATATAAGATTGCTTTATTTATTTTTAGGCATTTAATACTTTTCTAAAATAAAGTCAATGAAATATAGGAATTTATTGTTGCATACATGCTGGAGCATTTCTTTTAGTTGTTGGAATTCAAATTCAGAAGTTTGAATTCTATTTGATTTGAATTCTTTTCAAATACCTAAACCCCTAATTTCCAAACCCCATCTATACTACCCTATCTAGCCCAGCAGGCCCAACCCGCCGGCGAGCGCGCGCCCGGCCGGCCGCCGCTCGCGTGTGCGCGCGGCCCCGGCAGGCCACCGGCCCGGCGCTAACCCGCCGCGAGGCCCGGCCCACGCCACCCGCTCCCCGCCTCCGCCGGCGGTCGCGGACCGCTAGGCCCCACCCGTCATCCCCTCCGCGCGCTCGTCCCCGATCCGACTCGACGCGCCACCGCCGCCGCTCGTGTCCTAGCGGAGCACGCCTCCCCGTGCGTGGCGCGCACGCCAAGGGGTCACCCCGGGCCCTTATAAGCCGACCGCCGCCCCTGGACCGCCTACCCGACCCGCCTTGCCCCGTGCGCAGCCGCCACCAGAAGCCTAACCCTAGGTCTAGCGCTGCCGCCGTTGGGTTCTTGCCGCCGCCGTCGCTTCGTCGCCGTGAAGTCGCCAAGGAGCCGCGCAAGGAGGTGAGCAACGCGCCCACGCCGCAAGTTGTCGAGTTCGTGCTCTGTAGGGATCAGGGACCTCGCCGGAGTTCACCGTCGGCGCCGCCCCTACCAGCCTCGCCAGCCCGCGCGTATCCCGTGGGTGCCCTCTGCGTCCCCATCCGTGGCCGGAAACCCTAGATTAGGGGTCCCGCCGGCGAGCTCGCCGCCGCTCGCCGCCGCCGGTCACCGCGTCCGCCGCCCGCGCCGCCGCTTAGCGCTCGCGCTCGTCCCTGGCCGCCGGATCGTGGACCAGTGGCCCAGATCTAAACCAGCCGCCCTGCGTTGACCGCAGCCGTTAGATCCAGATCCAATGGATCTAAATCACCCGACCCGGTCAAATAGGTCAAAATCCCCGTCGACCCAGCAGTTTTGCAGAGAAGCCCTTATGTTTTCCGGAATTCACAAAAATAGCCTTCCACCTTAGAAGTTTTCTTACAGTTTAGTCCTTTTTCTTTATTTTAGCCCAGATTCTTTTCAAATCTTTACAAATTAGTCCCTACACCAACCCTAAGCCATAACTTAGTCGCTGTAGCTCCGATTGTAGCGTTCTTTATGTCCACGCGTTCGTCTCGAAGCGTAGATTAGCTTTATGCTACTGTTTAGATCTGTTTGATCTGTTTGGTGGCTGTTTCTTATTTATTCTTATTGTATGCTTGTATGTGATGATTGTGGACCGTAGAGAGCGATTCGTTCGAGAGATTTGAAGATCAAGTCGTGCAAAAGTTTGAGCAGCAAGGCTTTGTTGAAGGCAAGTATTCCTTGATGCATACCCACTTGTCCTACATAACATGCATTTAAATTCACTGTCTTTACTTTTCCGCTTGCATTAATTTGATGGGAACCTATTAAGGATCATGCCTAGACTTTTGCTACCTTTACCTTGATACGGAGTTTATCAAATTAATCATGTAGTAGCTATTTCTTAGCATGCTCAACTGGGAATTGGTATTAATCAAACTTGGTTACTTTCATTATTCAATGTTCCGTTTATGATCTTTACTTTACAAGACCACTTTAATATGTTAATCGGAACATGGAGAACCACCCAGGAAAATAGTACAACCACAAGAACTAATGGGCAATGGTCTTGGCTGAATAATTAGGAACTTTAGCTTGGGATGGTCTTACCTGATAAGGACAAGGGATCGGCGGTACTGTGGGGTATAGACTCGCTCTAGCAGGGGGTTGGGTGAGTTATTCTTTTTATGGTAGGGTATCGACCTGCTAGGGGACTTTATACCTTGCTAAGTAATTCGAACCTTGTGGGTCATAACTTGCTAGGGAACCTTTGTAAAGGCCATGTAGCGTCCCTATGCAATCACACCTCGGTAGTGTGGTATGGTGCCTTGCAAACACCGCATGGTTGGGTCTAAAGTTCTTTGGAGCTTTTACACTACTTGTGGGTAAAGATGTACAACCTCTACAGAGTGTTAAACTAATCGATTAGCCATGCTCACGGTCAAGAGTGGCCTGGACACTCACATAATTAAATTATGGAACTTTAATGATTAATTGCTGTTTTGTTCTTTATTCATGATGCTTATATCTTATTAATTGGGTTGGTATGAACTTACACTCTTTTAGTAATCATGATGCTAATAAAACTTGATCCACTAAAATGCTTAACTGCTTGAACCTTAGCCATCCACCATATGGCCTTGCATGTTATGTTGTTCTCTCTTGCTGAGTACGTCATGTGCTCACGCTTGTTTATTCTCTTGCATCTACAATACCCGGATTTGCTGCTCAGACTGGGAGAACTTTGAAGATATTCCAGGAGATTTCTAGGAGTTCTAGGTGTGCGTAGTCTCCAGTCAGCTGCCTGTGGAGGCATTTTGTCCGCTGCGAGAACTCGTTGTTTAAGATTCGTTTAAGACTATGGTTTGTAATAACTCTTTATTCGTGTGGCACTATTTTTGGTAATCATTATGTCTAAGCGTGTGTGTAACTTGATCCTGGCGCACATGTGATCAATGCATTCAGTTTTGCCTTTAAAACTGGGTGTGACAGAGTGGTACCAGAGCCGTGTTGACTGTAGGAACGCTAGCCTAGATAGAAATGGTCGAACTAAGGATTTTATAATCATATAAGCTTTCTCTTACATGCTTGCTTTATTTCTATTAACCTTACTCTTGCCTTTTTGCCTTACCCTTGAGCTATGTGCATTCTTTACCTTGTGCTTGCTTTAGCTCTCATCCTTTTTGTCTTATCATCTATCTCATTCTGCACTGCACTACAAATCGTTCGCAGTTTGAAGACCTCTCAGGCTGGAGCAGTCCATCAGTATGCTCCACAAGAACAGTACAATGACTTGCATGATGGAGACACAGATGAGGAGATTGAGATGGAGCCTGCACCTATGGTCTTCCCTAACCTTATCATGGTACCTGATGATGAGGAGGATCCAGAGGAGGATGAGCCAGCTGAACAGCCCAACCTAGAGGAGTAAGCACCAGGAGAAGATCAAGATCGCCTTGATCAAGAGATGGAGGAAGAAGAACAAGAGCAAGAGCAAGAGGAGGAAGCTGAGGAAGCGATCTGGGAAGTGTACCGCTACAGAGCTGATGGAGTAGGCATTCCCATGGCAGACCACCTGCGAGCTATGGTACTCCGCTTGGGCTATGATAAGGCCCCTGTCTACCATTGTGACCTATGGACTCATCCGTGGTTCGAGCCCCATTAAGAAGTTGCTTCCATCCTGGAGGAGTACATTCCATGCCGTGGAGTGAGGGAGATGTCCAAGCATCATGATGTGGCTCACAGGACTACTATGGATGCTGGTATAGCAGAGTTAGCTCGGAGGGCGCTCTATGTTCTCTCTCACAAGGAGCATGACAGGTTGGAGGATACCCACTGCCGTTACACACCTTTCAGAGCCAGTGGGGAAGCCAAGACTTACATCGCCCCAACACCAGCCTATGAAGGAACGCTGAACAATGTCCGGAGTCTACTTGCAGCTGTGAACACCGCATTGGATGATGCCAACAACACTCTATGTGCGGCACAGCAGTAGATTTTCACTCTGGAGACGCAGAGGCGTTCCTTAGAAGCTGCACTTCAGAACAGGGAGCAGCCAGATGCCCATGAAGCCACAGAAGGATGTACCTCCCCGTCGCCCAAGAGGCCACACTATGACTCCCCTGACGCCCGCACAGATGCCATGGCAGAAGATAGTCCTTAGGTTTAAGTTAAGAATAGGATCTCTTTGTAATCGCTAGTAGACGATCGGTAAAGTGTATTTAGTTTAGAGGTGTGGTTGAATGCTTGGTTTTGTGCTTAATGTTTGAGTTGGATTTTTGTTTGAGTGCAATGTGTTGTGGAGTGATGACCACAATGACATTGGTCTAGTAGTAAGTTTGTGGGGGTCAACTTTCAGTCTCAATCAATTATCTATCTTAATCCTTTTGTCCCTTTAAGTTTTCCCTCAATGCAAATCCAAGATCTCTAAATCTGTTCGCGCAACTTTCTGAGTCAGCTGCACTGTTTTAATTTTATCTCGAGCTACAGGACTCCGATTGCAGTAAAACCAATTGGAGAAGTTCAGAACTTTCGTGACTAATTTTCTGTGAAAAATTTAGAATATTTGTATGGATAATCAGAGAGTTATGACTGAAACATTACAGCCTCACGAATCTGTAAAACACTGCTGACCTAGCTGACTTGTTTATTTTATAACCAGAGTTACACAACTCCGATAGAGGTGATTCCAGTTGGAGTGGTTTCGTAATTTTATTACCTTTCATCAGTCCAAAATCCATAATTTTTGGTTACCCACACTGAGAGTTATGCCTGATTGTTTGGAGTCAACAGAATCTGTCTTATCTAAATATCATTGCTATCTTATCTTTCTGAGTTTAACCCTTGGTGCAATCATCTAAAGTAATGTCCCTAACACTCAGATGGTGAACACCAGGTCAGGATCAGGTGTTGATCAACCAGCATGAAGAGCACCCCAACCAGTACAAATGGATCCCGCTATGCAGCAGTTCTTGGAGGCACAGACCCAGCTCCTCCAGAACCTGACCAACACCGTGACAAACCTGCAAGCCCAGGTCAAGAACCCACCGGTGCAGCCACCGGCGCCTCGCAACAAGCACCGGGAGTTTATGAGTCACCACCCTCCTGTGTTCACTCATGCCGCTGATCCGCTTGAAGCTGAAGATTGGCTGAAGACAGTACTGAAGATGCTCACTACCGTCAGTGTGACGACAGAGAGAAGGTCTTGTATGCTGCAGGACGACTTCAAGGATCTGCAGCCGCTTGGTGGGATGCGTACTCTGCCGCTCATGCCGCCCCAGACACTATCACCTGGGAAGAGTTTACCACCAACTTCAGGAGCCATCACATACCCTCTGGAGTCATGAAGATCAAGAAGAAGGAGTTCCTTTCTCTGAAGCAGGGAGGAATGTCAGTGGCTGAGTACAGAGACAAGTTCACTGAGTTGTCTCGCTATGCGGCACCGAGGAGGTTGCGAGAAGACGGGAAGAAGCAGGTCTTGTTCCCGGATGGGTTAGCTGGTTCGCTGCAGTACCAGCTGATGTCATATCCTTTCCCTAACTTTCAGCAGCTAGTTGATGCCGCCATCCGCTTGGAGCACAAGCGGAAGGAGCTCGGAGAGCAGAAGAGGAAGGCCGCCAGCTCTGGGCAGTTTGGGAGTGCGTCTTGCCCGCGCTTCAACCCACCGCCGAACACCCCGTTCCGCTTTGGGGGACCGGGTGGAAACTTTGGGCAGCAGCAGTCCGAACGTCCTGCTCAGCAGTTCCAGCACTCTACTCAGCAGTTTCAGCGTCCTGTTCCTTAGACTCCAGGCCCAGTTTCCCAGCTGAGTCAGCAGAGAGCCCCAGTTGGCACACCTGTAAGGTCCGTGGCACCTCCTAATTCTGCCACCACTACTTGCTTCAAGTGCGGAGAGCTTGGTCACTATGCCAATGCTTGCCCAAAGAGGAACCCTCCACACACCCCAGTGCAGAACCAGTAGCAGACAAGGAGCGGAAGCCAAACCCCGCAGACTAACAAGGGACAACAGAGATATGCACGAGGCAAGGCGATGCACGTTGATGCTGAAGTCGCCCAGGAGAACCCCAGAGTAGTGCTCGGTATGTTTCTAGTCAACTCTACTCCCCGCCTCGCCTTTGTTTGATTCCGGAGCATCCCATTCTTTCATTACATCGCAATTCGTAGCTCAGCATAATATACCCATCAGTCCCATGTCTCACCATATGTTAGTTACCTCACCTGGGAGGAATTGAAAGCCATATATAAATGTGACAACGTCCATCTCAAGATTGTGGGCAGAGATTTCCGTGCCAATCTTATAATCTTGGATTCAAAGGGGATTGATGTGATACTGGGAATAGGATGGTTGACCGCGTGTGATGCGGTGATACAGTGTGGTAAGAGATCAATCCTTCTTACAAGTCCAGCTGGTGAAAGGTTTGAGTTTGCAGTAGATCCCGCACCATCAAACACCAGTGCCGTAAATAAGCTTGATGGAGCAGCCTTGGAAGACATACGAGTGGTGTGCGATTACCCTGATGTGTTTCCCGAGGAGTTGCCAGGTATGCCCCCTGACCGAGATGTTGAGTTCGTTATTGATCTTTTACCTGGTATTGCTCCTATCTCTAAGCGCCCATATAGAATGCCTAGTGATCAGTTACAAGAACTTAAAGCTCAGATTAAAGAATTAATGGGTAAAGGGTTCATTCGTGCTAGTTCATCACCTGGGGGAGCACCTGTTATCTTTGTGGGTAAGAAAGATGGCACACAGAGGATGTGTGTTGATTACAGGTCTCTTAATGATGTTACCATCAAGAACAAGTATCCTCTGCCATGAATTGAAGACTTGTTTGATCAGATGAGAGGAGCTAAAGTGTTTTCTAAGATCGATCTGCGATCTGGTTATCATCAGTTGAAGATTAGGCCTTCGGATATTCCTAAGACAGCTTTTACTACCAGGTACGGACTTTATGAGTACACAGTTATGTCCTTTGGGTTAACCAATGCACCCGCCTACTTCATGTACCTGATGAGCAAGATCTTTATGGAATATCTGGACAAGTTTGTTGTGGTATTCATTGATGACATTTTGATCTACTCCAAGAATGAGGAAGAGCATAAGGAGCATTTGAGGCTTGTGTTGCAGAAGCTAAGAGAGCATGAGTTGTATGCAAAGTTCATCAAGTGTGAGTTTTGGCTCAAGGAAGTGTCTTTTCTAGGTCATATCATTACCAACAGAGGTATTGCGGTAGATCCCAGCAAGGTCAGTGATGTGTTGAAGTGGGAAGCCCCTCGTGCAGTGTCTGAGATCAGGAGTTTCCTTGGACTCGCTGGTTACTATCGTCGGTTTATTGAAGGATTCTCCAAGATTGTGAAGCCTTTCACTACATTGCTAGAGAAGGACAGGGAGTTCAAATGGACCAGTGCATGTCAGTCCAGTTTTAAAGAATTAAAGAAGCGGTTAACCACAACACCTGTTCTAGTAATGCCTGATCTTCAGAAGAGCTTTGACATCTATTGTGATGCATCTCGACAAGGTCTAGGATGTGTGTTGATGCAAGAAGGTCACGTTATAGCCTGTGCATCTCGTCAGTTGAGGAAGCATGAGTTGAACTACCCCACACACGATCTTGAGTTACCAGCAGTAGTTCATGCATTGAAGATTTGGAGACACTACATTATGGGAACTAAGTGTCAGATCTATACTGATCACAAGAGTCTGAAGTATATCTTCACTTAGAAGGATCTCAATCTGAGACAGCGTTGTTGGTTAGAGTTGATCAAAGACTATGGTCTGGAGATTCACTATCATCCGGGTAAAGCGAATCTGGTTGCCGATGCTTTGAGTCAAAAGGGCCATACCAATATGGCTATGATTATCCAGTTTCCTGATGAGTTGGTAAAAGAGTTTGAAAGGCTCAACTTGAAAGTGGTTGCACATGCAGAAGGAGTGACTTTGGAAGTACAGTCCACTCTGGAGCAAGAGATACGTAAGTGGCAGCTAGAGGATGCTGAAATACAGAAAATCAAGTAGAGTATGCAACAGGGAGAAGCCCCAGATTTCACAGAAGATGAGCAAGGAACCGTGTGGTTTAAGAACCGGTTGTGTGTACCAGAGACAAGAGATCTCAGAGAGACTATCTTGAGAGAAGCTCATGACTCAGCTTACTCTATCCATCCAGGTAGTACTATGATGTACCAGGATCTCAAGCAGAGGTATTGGTGGTACGGTATGAAGAGGGATGTGGCCGCACATGTGGCTTTGTGTGACACTTGCCACCGGGTTAAGGTTGAACATCAGAGACCCGCTGGTTTGCTTCAACCGTTGAAGGTGCCTGAGTGGAAGTGGGAAGAGATCGGAATGGATTTCATAGTGGGTTTACCTCGAACCCGAGATGGCCATGATTCAATTTGGGTCATTGTGGATCGTTTGACCAAGGTAGCTCACTTCATTCCGGTGAAAACTACGTATACAGGAGCTAAGTTGGCAGAGCTATACATGTCCAGGATTGTGTGTTTGCATGGTGTACCGAAGAAGATCGTGTCAGATAGAGGTACTCAGTTCACTTCTCATTTCTGGGGGGAGTTGCATGAGTCTCTGGATACTAAGTTAAATTTCAACTCAGCTTATCATCCACAGACGGATGGGCAGACAAAGAGAACCAATCAGATCCTAGAAGACATGCTGAGAGCATGTGCGCTTAAGCATGGTGGTAGTTGGGATAAGAGCTTGCCATACGCTGAGTTCTCTTATAACAACAGCTACCAAGCCAGTCTCAAAATGTCACCCTTTGAGGCCTTGTATGGAAGGAAGTGTAGAACTCTGTTATACTAGAGTGAGATAGGCGAAAGGCAGTTATTTAGGGCAGACAACATCAGAAAAGATAAGAAACAAGTTCAGATCATTAGAGAGAACTTGAGGATTGCTCAGTCTAGACAGAAAAGTTATGCAGATGGTAAACGAAGGGATGTGGTCTTTCAGGAAGGTGACTATGTGTACCTAAAGGTGTCACCTATCAGAGGTTTGCGTCGATTTAGAGTTAAAGGAAAGTTGTCACCTCGGTTTATTGGACCTTTGAAGATCCTTGAGAGAGTGGGAGAAGTGGCTTACAGGTTGAAGTTGCCAGTCCAGCTATCTGATGTGCATGATGTGTTCCATATCTCTTAGTTGAAGAAGGGTTTTGGTCCTCATGACAAGGAGCCGTTACCCTTAAAGGATCTAAACATTAAAGAGGATCTCACTATTGTTGAACACCCTATCCGAATATTGGAAACTATGACAAGGGTCACCAGGAATAGTGTGATCAAGATGTGCAAAGTATGGTGGAGTAATAATGCAAAGGATGAGGCAACATGGGAAAGAGAGGATGAGCTGAAAGCAGAGTTTCTAGATCCTTTTCCCAATCTGTCCGAATCTCGAGGACGAGATTCTTCTTAAGGGGGGTAGGATTTGTTACACCCTAATTATACTAAAAATATGGCTTTATTAAAATTTGCTAGAAACCTTTAATTGCTTAAGGAATATAAGATTGCTTTATTTATTTTTAGGCATTTAAAAACTTTTCTAAAATAAAGTCAATGAAATATAGGAATTTATTGTTGCATACATGCTGGAGCATTTCTTTTGGTTGTTGGAATTCAAATTCAGAAGTTTGAATTCTATTTGATTTGAATTCTTTTCAAATACCTAAACCCCTGAATTCCAAACCCTATCTATCCTACCCTATCTAGCCCAGCAAGCCCAACCCGGTGCCGGCCGCGCGGCCCGGCCGGCCGCTCGCGTGTGTGCGCGCCCAGCGGGCCGGCCGGCCCAACCCTGCCGCGAGGCCCGGCCCGCGCCGGCCGCTCCCCGCCTCCGCCGGCGGTCGGCCGACCGCTAGGCCCCACCCGTCATCCCCTCCGCGAGCTCGTCCCCGACCCGGACTCGACGCGCCGCCGCCGCCCGTGTCCGAGCGGAGCATGCCTCCCCGTGCGTGGCGCGCACGCCAAGGGGTCGCCCCGGGCCCTTATAAGCCAACCGCCGCCCCTGGACCGCCTACCCGAGCCGCCTTGCCCCGTGCGCAGCCGCCACCGGAAGCCTAACCTTAGGTCTAGTGCCACCGCCGTCGGGTTCTTGCCTCCGCCGTCGCTTCGTCGCCGTGAAGTCGCCAAGGAGCCGCGCAAGGAGGTGAGCAATGCGCCCGCGCCGCAAGTCGTCGAGTGCGTGCTCCGTAGGGATCAGGAGACCTCGCCGGAGTTCACCGCCGCACCGAACCCGCGCCGCCGCGTCGAACGGTCACCTCGCCGCCTCTCCGCCATCACCGCCGCCCCTACCCGGCCCTCGCCGGCCCGGCGCGCATCCCGTGGGTGCCCTCCGCGTCCCCATCCGTGGCCGGAAACCCTAGATTAGGGGTCCTAGGGGTCCCCGCCGCGAGCCCGCCACCGCTCGCCGCCGCCGGTTACCGCGCCGCCGCCCGCCCTGCCGCTTAGCGCTCACGCTCATCCTTGGCCGCCGGATCGTGGACCAGTGGCCCAGATCTAAGCCAGCCGCCCCGCCTTGACCGCAGCCGTTAGATCCAGATCCAATGGATCTAAATCACCCGACCCAGTCAACTAGGTCAAAATCCCCGCCGGCCCAGCAGTTTTGCAGAGAAGCCCTTAAGTTTTCCGGAATTCACAAAAATACCATTCCACCTTAGAAGCTTTCTTACAGTTTAGTCCTTTTTCTTTATTTTAGCCCAGATTCTTTTCAAATCTTTACAGATTAGTCCCTACACCTTCCCTAAGCCATAACTTAGTCGTTTTAGCTCCGATTTTAGCGTTCTTTATGTCCACGCGTTCGTCTCGAAGCGTAGATTAGTTTTATGCTACTGTTTATATCTGTTTGATCTGTTTGGTGATTGTTTTGTATTTATTCTTATTGTATGCTTGTATGTGATGATTGTGGACCGTAGAGAGCGATTCGTTCGAGGGATTTGAAGATCAAGTCGTGCAAGAGTTTGAGCAGCAAGGCTTTGTTGAAGGCAAGTATTCCTTGATGCATACCCGCTTGTCCTACATAACATGCATTTAAATTCACCATCTTTACTTTTCCGCTTGCATTAATTTGATGGGAACCTATTAAGGATCATGCCTAGACTTTTGCTACCTTTACCTTGATACCGGGTTTATCAAATTAATCTTGTGGTAGCTATTGCTTAGCATGCTCAACTGGGAATTGGTATTAATCAAACTTGGTTACTTTCATTATTCAATGTTCCGTTTATGATCTTTACTTTACAAGACCACTTTAATATGTTACCTGATAAGGACAAGGGATCGGTGGTACTGTGGGGTATAGACTCTCTCAAGCAGGGGGTTGGGTGAGTTATTCTTTTTATGGTGGGGTATCGACCTGCTAGGGGACTTTATACCTTGCTAACTGATCCGAACCTTGTGGGTCATAACTTGCTAGGGAACCTTTGTAAAGGCCATGTAGCGTCCCTATGCAATCACACCTCGGTAGTGTGGTATGGTGCCTTGCAAACACCGCATGGTTGGGTCTAAAGTTCTTTGGAGCTTTTACGCTACTTGTGGGTAAAGATGTACAACCTCTGCAGAGTGTTAAACTAATCGATTAGCCGTGCTCACGGTCAAGAGCGGCCTGGACACTCACATGATTAAATTATGGAACTTTAATGATTAATTGCTGTTTTGTTCTTTATTCATGATGCTTATATCTTATTAATTGGGTTGGTATGAACTTACACTCTTTTAGTAATCAGGATGTTAATAAAACTTGATCCACTAAAATGCTTAACTGCTTGAACCTTAGCCATCCACCATATGTCCTTGCATGTTATGTTGTTCTCTCTTGCCGAGTACGTCATGTGCTCACGCTTGTTTATTCTCTTGCATCTACAATACCCGGATTTGCTGCTTAGACTGGGAGAACTTTGAAGATATTCTAGGAGATTTCCAGGAGTTCTAGGTGTGCGTAGTCTTCAGTCAGCTGCATGTGGAGGCATTTTGTCCCCTGTGAGAACTTTAGACTATGGTTTGTAATAACTCTTTATTCGTGTGGCACTGTTTTTGGTAATCATTATGTCTAAGCGTGTGTGTAACTTGATCCTGACGCACACGTGATCAATGCATTCAGTTTTGCCTTTAAAACTGGGTGTGACAACCACCAAAACAATGACCTCTTGAACCAAAACGAGACTCTTCACAGGCATGAAAACCAGCCCCCTGTCTGCCCAGACCTGCACCGGTCTGACCAATGTGGTGCACCGGTCTGACCGGTGCAGCCCGGCCAGCAGCACCTCCTACAGCCTTTCAAACTCCCCAAGACGGAACTGTCCTCACAATAGCCTTGGCTCTGGGCACCTGCACACGAGGCTCAAGTACACCATTTGAAGGGTGGTACTTGTCCTTGTTAGCCCACTTCTTCGCCATTCCCTCCTCACGCTTCCTCTTGAAGCAAAACTCACCCTTGTGACCATCTCTCCCACAATAGTCACAATGAAACCGCACGAGCTTAGGTTTACGCTTGGGTTGGGGCTGCTCATTTGGTTTCTTTCCACTCGGCTTCTCAACCGGTTTCTCCTCACTTGGCTTCTCGCTTTCTTCCCCAAAGAACACATTCCACAATGTGCACTTGAAATTGATAGGTTTTTGGAAATTATGTGTGGAGTGAGGGAATATGGGTGGATCTGGGTTTGTTTCGAGTTTGTCTCATAGTGGGTTGGGTTTAGGAGCGAAGGTATTCTTGTGGTAGGTTTTTGGTGGAGCTAGGATATCACCAATCTTTTCTCCTCCCTCACCACTAGCTTCTCCAACCTTCTCCGACCCAAGCGCTTTCCCATCCTGGCGCTTATAGGTCTCCATCATCATCCTGAGTTGGGGTCATGCCCCGACAACTAACCCATCATTTTTCTCAACTCATCGTTCTCATCCTGTAGGTGATTCACATAGTGTGCAGGTTCTAGATTTTTCAAAGCATGCACTTCACAAGTAGAACAAGAAGTGGGAACAGGTTCTTTATACTTAGCCTCAAGCGAAATAGTATAAGCATGCATCTCATCAATTTTTTCATGCAAAACAGGGCAAGAAGTGCAAGCACCTAGAAAAGTAGGTCTAGACTTAAGCTCAGCCACTTCAACCCTAAGCAAATCAACTAGAAAAATAGGACAATCAGCACATTCAACTTCATCAGACACAACAGGTGAAGCTTTAAGCGAATCAATCTCAAGCTTAGCATCTAGGTTCTGTGTTTCTAACTCAGCCACTCTAGTCCTAGCATCCTCAAGCGAATCCCTAAGTTCTTTCCTCATCTTCTTAGCCTCTCTAAGCATGTCATCACGGTTATCAAGCAACAAGCCAAGCAGATCATTCTCCTGATGCAAGAAGGGAAGGTCGTCACGTACCTCGTCATCGGAGTCGGTGTCTGAGTCGCTCTGGTTGCTCTTCTTGCTGCTGGAGCTAAGTGCCATGGTGCAGAAGCCATCTCTAGCGAAGCAGCTCAGCCCACTCAGGTTCTTGGATGGCTTTCGGCCCTTGCGCCGATCACCTTCATCTTCACCGCTACTTGAGCTCGAGGTGGAGTACACGGAACTGGAGTCGACATCGCTCGCTCCAACCATCGGTCGGACCTTTCCTCGACCATCCTTCTTCCTCGATCGTCGCTCGTCCTTGTGCTTGCTCTTGTTCTTGGGCTTGTGGTCACACCTTGATCGATACTTGCCATCCATCTTCGACTTGTGCTTGTAGTTGTCCTTATTCTCGACCTTCTCGGGGCAATCGGCGACGAAGTGTCCCGGCTTGCCACGTTGGAAGCATGTCCTTGTGTTCCTCCTCATGTTCACCCAGTTCTCGTGCATCCTCTCGAACCGCCTGGTCAGCAGCGCCAGCTCGTCCTCTCCAAGCATGTCGAACTCCTCATCTGGCAAAGACATCAAAGAGTACAAGGAGAACATCCTGGTGGATGGGTTAGCGTTAGATTTTCCTTTCAAGCCACCGATGAGATTGAGACTATGAGAGTCAGTAGGGCCCTCAATCTTGACTGTCATACCCCGATCCACCTCAGCAGACTTGAGCTTCGAGAACAGCTCGCTCATGGTCAGAGTTTCATACTTCTCAGACTCTACAATGGCCTCGAACTTTGCACCCCAAACAGTACGATCTAGCGAGTGCAAGAGCTTGACGGCCCTATCATGATCATCGTACGGGAGTACGTCCACATTGGCCCTCATGTTGTTCACCACAATCGTGAACCTCTGAAATAAGGCATCGATGGACTCACCGGGGAGATGAGTGAAATTCTCGTACTCTCTCCATTAAGTCACATACATCCGATCCTGAACCTGAGCATTTCCAACATGAACTTCCTTCAACACCGACCAGATTCTACAAGCCAAGTTCTCCGTATGCACCCGATCGAATTCGGATTGACACAGAGCACGAAACAAGTAGTCAACTGCCTTGTTGTTGGCGTCGAACATGTCCCTCAGTCCTGGAGCGAGGAAGTTCATCGGTTGGACATAGCTTGTGTCCACCATGACATTCCAAAGGATCTGACCCTTTCCGCGGAGGAACGCCACCATCCGCTTACTCCACATTTGGTAGTTTTTGCCATCGAAGTGTGGAGGACCTGAACCCCATTCCTGGTACACCTTCCTTGGATCTTAGACTGGTTAGAGTCAATCAAGACCCGTAACCGGCTCAGATACCACTTGAAGGGCCGAACTGGCGAACCAGAGAGGGGGGGGGAGTGAATGGGAGCCGATAACAATTATTCTCGAAGGAGATAGAGACTCCAAAAAGATGAACACGGCTTCCAACACACGTCTCCGACTCACTACCCAAGTTGGCCAAGACCACGCTGAAGGACCGATACGGCAAACCAGAGAGGGGGGGGGAGGGAGTGAATGGGAGCCGATAAAAATTCTTCTCGAAGGAGATGAAAACTCCAACAAGACGAACGCGGCTTCCAACACACGTCTCCGACTCACTACCCAAGTTGGCCAAGCCCACGTAGCCACTGGAGTGCCACTGGACCTAGGAACCAACACACACAGCCTTCCGACTCGAGAACGCAGCGGAACAACAAACCCCGAGTCTACAGACCCACACCGGTCAGACCGGTGAGCACCACCGGTCAGACCGGTCCCTGCTGGTGAAACTGAGAAACTATCACTAAGTGGCTCTACACCGGTCAGACCGGTGAGACACACCGGTCAGACCGATGGCAGCCGGAAAGCCCCCAAGGCACCAAACAGGACAACCGACTACCAAACATACCCAAACTCAAAACAGCAGCAACACGGGACAACAACGAACACACCAAGACGTTCAGCCGAGCAAAAACCCGCAAGGGCTCGCACCGGTCGGGTCCGGTCCAAGAGCACCGGTCGACCGGTGTAGCTCCGGGCACTCGGGATGAACAAAGACCCGCGGGTCAACTCCCCCAAATCCAAATCTCGATCTTCCGAATCACTCCAAGGACTTGAACAAGACTTTGGGGATATCAGGAACACCTCATGAGGAGTCCATAGCCAAGTTTAATCCCACCAAAACTCGTCCAAAAAGGAGGAATCGAAGAAATCTCGCCGAAAGCACTTCCAACCCAAGAACTCAAGGAACCCCAAAATCGAGCACTTTTACTCACGGATTTGGGAGGGGAATCACAGCCCAAAGAACCACGAAGGGTTCCCACAAATTTCCCCCATCAAATCCCCAAGAGAAAAGTCCCGAAAACAACCCAAAGAAATCACCGAGAGAGGGCTCCGAAAATCACCGCCAAAAACAACCGGGGAAAACACATCCAAACCTTGAGGAACCACGCCGAATCATCTATACATGAAACAAAGGTTCGTACAAGGTCTAGCAAGCCGCCCGATCATCCATCCCTCTCTACAAGATCTCTCCGTGAAGCTCTCTTGCTAGTCCTAGAGAAAACCTAAGGAAAATAGGTGGAAAATAGGAAAACTAATGAGCTAGGGTTCCAAGAGTTGGCTGCCATCCTCTCACCTCTTGGGTTATATGGAGGCAACCGAATGTCTAAAATGCCCTTCTCTACTAACTAGGGATACAAGCCCCTCAAGGGCAGATTTGGAATTCTTGATGTCTTCACCATCGGACGAATGCCCAGCGACCGCACTCTGCGTAGCCTCGACGCAAGCCATGCGATTCCAACGCGTGTCCTCCGCTTCGAAGATTCCGGACTGCGTCGTCGCACACCGGTCAGACCGGTGCTCCTCACCGCCGACCGGTCCCGGCCGTCGACCGGCCGGACCCACGGTCGGGACCGGTCCGCGCCGCGCTCCGCTCCGTCTTCGGTTCTCCGGTCTTGGCTTTGTGGATCAACCAAGGAACCCAGTGGTTTTCTGGTGAACCACCGGAAACCCCGCGAACTCGGTGTAGCCTCCGCCAATCTCCACTCATGACTTGGCTCCCACGTAGTCCCGGCTCGACCTTGCTTTTGAGGCTCACCCAAGAAACCGTCCATGACTTCATCTTGCTGTTCATGCCACCATGCGGCCCGCACTTGACCCCGCTGGCCACCGGGTCCCTCGAACGAAGCCTACTTGTCTTCTCCACACCTGGAGGCCTCACCGACGACGACCTTTCGCGCTTGTTCTTCACCTGCACCAACACGTGTCAAGCCGCAACCTGCACCTGCAATACTTAGCCAAGAATCAGTCCACACAACGTTGTCAATCACTCATCACACAAGGAAGCGACCATCAACCGGTCCTCGAACCACACATGGTCCTCAATCTCCCCCTTGATGAGTGCATTGACAACACCCACATGAAAGTAACAAGAGAGAAAAGAAAAAGAAAACAAACGAACAAAAAGAAACTCCAACGAGCGATCGAAAGCCAAACAAAGGCAAAGAGCAAGATCACTTGAAGAAGACAAGTCTCGGACCCCTTAGGCAAGGGCAACGGCTCGACACATCCGAGACAAAACAAAGCTCAAGCAAAGAGCGCAAACCACCGAATCAAAGCTCGAACAACCACAAAGAGCTCCCCCTGCACACATGCAAGCTCCCCCTGAACCAATGCACCTCCCCCTGGACGAATGCATGCAAGACACCACTTGAAACAGGGCAGCTGCAACAAAACAGCCCTGACCGGTCAGACCGGTCCATTCCACCGGTCAGACCGGTGTGCAACATGTGTACAGAACCAGCACTCACACCGGCCAGACCGGTGACCCTGACCGGTCAGACCGGTGCACAACAGAGCCCAGAAATGGCTCGAAACCACCTGAAAACCTTCTAAACACGTCCAGCAAGCCATTTCAAGCTCAAACTTCTCCCCCTTGTTGGCAATGCATGAATCAAGCCAAAAATGCAAAACTTTCAACCTAGAGCTTCTCAAATAGACAAAGTTCAACAAAGAATGCTACACATGTCCAAATGAGCAAGTTAGATACTCTACGGCTTCGTATCGATCTCAACTACATGATCACCAAGTTTCACAACCATTGGACGAAGCTAAGATGGATTTTGGCAATTTTGCGAAAAACTTGCCTCTCATGAGCAAAGTCCTAAACATGATCAAAGCATATCAAAATGGCAAAGCCACACAAACTTCATGCTAGGACAGCCATTCTAATCAAAAGACCATCACAAACACCCACAAGTACCTCATGTCATGTCAAAGCCACCGAGCCATGTGGCTACTTCTATGTATGAGACTTCTCATTGGTAGGCATCATGCAACGGTTTAGCACCCAAAGCAAATTAAATTCAGCACATATGACATGGGAGCACATTTCCAAGCATTTTTCATTTCATTTTCAGATTTGTAAATGGTACATGAAATGTCTTTGCGACAAAAAGGAACTTATGCTCCTCCACAAGATAAATCAAGAGGGCTAAACATTCATGATGGAAAATGAGCCTTTGGCCCCATATGATCAATAAACTAGCTATCCAACCACAAATTAAGCATAGCAAGGCCACACAAACATGTCAAGAGCATGTAAAGGCATTTACACATGAGAGAGCATACATGTGACATTTTTCAAAAGCATAGCTATCAACCACGGATTATTCATCAAGATCATCAAGAGCTAAGCCAAACTAACCGTAGAATACCAAAACAAGCTCACAAAAACATATATCTCATTCCATGGTGAACAATGTATATGAGAGAAGCTTTTCCTAACCAATGCATATGATACAAAATGCATGCAATCTAAGATACAAGGATGCCTATACATCATGTTACATATGCCATGCCAAATGCAAGAAATGCACAAAGAAAAGCTATACATATGCTACCACCGGCTCCTCGAGGGGAGGCAAAACGGGCTCGACACCACCGGCAAAAGAGAGCTCCCACACACCCAACTCAAGAAATCAAACACACACCAAGTTCTCCCCGCAAACGAGTGAAAGTTGCTTGATCTAGAGGTTTGGTGAAAATGTCGGCTAGCTGGTCATGTGTGGGTACATGGATCAAAGCTATCTTCTCTTTCTCTACGTTGTCTCTCAGAAAGTGGTACCTCACTTCTATGTGCTTGGTTTTGGAATGGAGCACTGGGTTCTTTGCAACACTTATGGCACTGGTGCTATCACATTGAAGTGGGACATGGGTATACTTCTCACCAAAGTCACTCATGGTGCAGGTGATCCAAAGGAGCTAAGAGCAACAACTAGCAGCAGCAACATACTCGGCCTCGGTCGTGGATTGAGCAACACTCGACTGCTTGCGGGAAGACCAAGAGACCAAAGAGGAACCCAAAAACTGGCAAGTCCCAGAAGTGGACTTCCTATCCAACCGACACCCGGCAAAATCCGCGTTCGAAAAGCCATGAAGCGCCAACGAAGAGGACGCGGAGTACCAAAGGCCGAAGTCGGGAGTGTGACGCAAGTACCTGAAAATTCGCTTCACCGCTTGCCGATGCGAAGTCCTCGGAGACGCTTGAAAACGAGCGCACAGACACACCGAGAACTGTATGTCCGGCCTCGTCGCCGTCAAGTAGAGGAGTGACCCGATCATGCTCCGGTACTCCTTCTGGTCCACGTGTTCACCTTCCTCGTCCGCATCAAGAGCTGTAGTCGTACTCATAGGCGTCGTCATAGCCTTGGAGTCCTCCATCTTGAACTTCCTCACAATGTCTTTGGTGTACTTAGCCTGGTGCACAAATGTTCCTTCCTTTGATTGCTTGATCTGTAGCCCGAGGAAGAACTGCAACTCGCCCATCATGCTCATCTCAAACTCCCTGCTCATATCATCTGCAAACCTTGCAACAAGAGAGTTAGACGAGCCACCAAAGACAATATCATCCACGTACACCTGCACAATCAGGATATCTCTGCCCTGCCTCAGCAAAAACAAGGTCTGATCGACCTTCCCCATCTCAAAACCTCTCTCAAACAAGAACACCCTCAACCTGCCATACCAAGCTCTAGGCGCCTGCTTCAACCCATACAGCGCCTTCCTCAACTTGTACACCCGGTGGGGGTACTTCTCGCTCTCAAACCCCGGAGGCTGCCTCACAAACACTTCTTCCTCCAACACACCATTCAGGAAAGCACTCTTCACATCCATTTAGTGCAACTTGAACCCTTTAGCCACGGAAAAGGCTAGAAGGATCCTAATCGCTTCCAAACGGGCTATGGGAGCAAAGGTCTCCTCGTAGTCGATCCCCTCCTTCTGACTGAACCCTTGAGCAACAAGTCTTGACTTGTTCCTCACAACCTCACCCTTCTCCCCCTCTTTGTTTTTCCACACCCACTTTGTAACAATCGGCTTACACCCTGGGGGAGGGTCAACCAACTCCCACACCTGATTCCTCTAGTCATCATTCTCTTCCTGCAACCGATCAACATAATGTGCAAGCTCCAAATTTTTCAATGCATGCATTTCACAGGTGGAGCAAGATGTAGGCATGGGTTCCTTCAATTTAGCCTCGAGCGAACTAGTGTAAGCATGCATCTCATCAATCTTAGCATGCAAAACAGGGCAAGAAGTGCAAGCACCTAGCAAAGCAGGTCTAGACTTAAGCTCAGCCACTTCAACCCTAAGCACATCTAGTTCCTCACACTTGGAGGCATGCTTTTCCTTAAACAAAGCAAGATCAGCAAGGAATATGGAGCAATCAAAGACAATCATTCTCATACCGAAACAACGGGGGCTAGCCTTAAGCGAATCAATCTCAAGCTTGCTATCAAGCACCTGTGTCTCTAGCTCAGCCACTCTAGTCCTAGCATCCTCGAGTGAAGCCCTAATCTCTTTCCTCATTTTCTTGGCCTCTCTAAGCATGTCATCACGGTTATCAAGCAAAGAGCCAAGCCTCTCATTCTCCTGGCGCAAGAAGGGGAAGTTCATCACGCACCTCCTCGTCGGACTCGCAGTCCGAGTCGCTCCGTGTGCTCTTCTTGCTTTGCCGGAGCTCGGCGCCATGGTGCGAAGCCATCTCTCGCGAAGCAGCTCAGCCCGCTCAGGTTCTTGGACGACTTCTTGTTCTTGCGACGATCTCCCTCGTCTTCACTGCTACTCGAGCTCGAGGTGGAGTACGCGGAACTGGAGTCGACGTCGCTCGCTCCAACCATCGCTCGGGCCTTGCCTCGGCTCTCCTTCTTCCTCGATCGTCGCTCGTCCTTGTACTTGTTCTTGTGCTTGCTCTTGTGGTCGCGCCTCGAATGGTACTTGCCATCGTTCATCCTCGGCTTGTGCTTGTAGCTGTCCTTGTTCTCGGCCTTCTCCGGGCAGTCGGCGACGAAGTGTCCCGGCTTGCCGCACTGGAAGCAAGTCTTCGTGTTCCTCCTCATGTTAACGCGGTTCTCGTGCAGCCTCTCGAACCGCCTCGTCAACAGCGCCAGCTCGTCCTCTCCAAGGTCATCAAACTCCTCATCTGGCATAGACATCAAAGAGGAAAACGAGAACATCTCGGTGGATGGGTTAGAGTTAGTCTTTCCTTTGGAACCACCAACGAGGGCAAGACTATGGGAATCAGTCGGTCCCTCGAGCTTGGCAGTCATGCCCCTATCCACCTCAGCCGACTTGAGCTTCGAGAACAGCTCGTTCACCGTCAGAGTATCATACCTCTCCGACTCGACTATGGCCTCGAACTTTCCGCCCCATATCGTACTTTCCAAAGAGTGTAAGAGCTTGACCGCTCTATCATGATCATCGTACGGGAGCACGTACACATTGGCCCTCATGTTGTTCACCACCACCGTGAACCTCTGAAACAAGGCATTGATGGACTCACCGGGGAGATGAGTGAAGTTCTCGTACTCTCTCCAGTAGGTCGCATACATCCGTGCCTGAACCTGGGCGTTCCCAACATGAGCCTCCTTCAACACCGCCCAAATCCTACAAGCCAAGTGCTTGGTGTGCATCCGATCGAACTCAGGCTGACACAAAGCACGAAACAAGTAGTCGACCACCTTATTGTTGGCGTCAAATCTGTCCCTCGACCCTGGAGCAAGGAAATCCATCGGCTGGACATAGCCTGTGTCCACCGTGACATCCCAAAGAAGCTGACCCTTTCCGCGGAGGAACGCACCCATCCGCTTGCTCCACATCTGGTAGTTCTTGCCATCAAAGTGTGGAGGACCCGAACCCCGTTCCTGGTATGCCATCATTGGATCTTAGACTGGTTAGAGTCAACAAAGACCCGAACCGGCTCTGATACCACTTGAAGGACCGATACGGCGAACCAGAGAGGGGGGGGGAGTGAATGGGAGCCGATAAAAATTCTTCTCGAAGGAGATGAAAACTCCAACAAGACGAACGCGGCTTCCAACACACGTCTCCGACTCACTACCCAAGTTGGCCAAGCCCACGTAGCCACTGGAGTGCCACTGGACCTAGGAACCAACACACACAGCCTTCCGACTCGAGAACGCAGCGGAACAACAAACCCCGAGTCTACAGACCCACACCGGTCAGACCGGTGAGCACCACCGGTCAGACCGGTCCCTGCTGGTGAAACTGAGCAACTTTCACTAAGTGGCTCTACACCGGTCAGACCGGTGAGACACACCGGTCAGACCGATGGCAGCCTGAAAGCCCCCAAGGCACCAAACAGGACAACCGACCACCAAACATACCCAAACTCAAAACAGCAGCAACACGGGACAACGACAAACACACAAAGATGTTCACCCGAGCAAAAACCCGCAAGGGCTCGCACCGGTCAGACCGGTCAAGAGCACCGGTCAGACTGGTGTAGCTCAGGCGACTCGGGATGAACAAGACCCGCGGTCAACTCCCCCAAATCCAAATCTCGATCTCCCGAATCACTCCACGGACTTGAACAAGACTTTGGGGACATCAGGAACACCTCATGAGGAGTCCATAGCCATGTTTAATCCCACCAAAACTCGTCCAAAAAGGAGGAATCGAAGAAATCCCGCCGAAAGCACTTCCAACCCAAGAACTCAAGAAACCCCAAAATCGAGCACTTTTACTCACGGATTTGGGAGGGGAATCACAGCCCAAAGAACCACGAAGGGTTCCCACAAATTTCCCCCTTCAAATTCCCAAGAGAAAAGTCCCGAAAACAACCCGAAGAAATCACCGAGAGAGGGCTCCGAAAATCACCACCAAAAACAACCGGGGAAAACACATCCAAACCTTGAGGAACCACGCCGAATCATCTATACATGAAACAAAGGTTCGTACAAGGTCTAGCAAGCCGCCCGATCATCCATCCCTCTCTATAAGATCTCTCCGTGAAGCTCTCTTTCTAGTCCTAGAGAAAACCTAAGGAAAATAGGTGGGAAATAGGAAAACTAATGAGCTAGGGTTCCAAGAGTTGGCTGCCATCCTTTCACCTCTTGGGTTATATGGAGGCAACCGAATGTCTAAAATGCCCTTCTCTACTAACTAAGGATACAAACCCCTCAAGGGCAGATTTGGAATTCTTGATGTCTTCACCATCGGACGGATGCCCGGCAACCGCACTCTGCGTAGCCTCGACGCAAGCCATGCGATTCCGACGCGTGTCCTCCGCTTCGAAGATTCCAGACTGCGTCGTCGCACACCGGTCAGACCGGTGCTCCTCACCGGTCAGACCGGTCCCCACCGGTCAGACCGGTCAGACCCACCGGTCAGACCGGTCTGGCGCTGCTGCAGCTCCGTCTTTGGTTCTCCGGTCTTGGCTTTGTGGATCAACCAAGGAACCCAGTGGTTTTCTGGTGAACCACCAAAAACCCCGCGAACTCGGTGTAGCCTCCGCCAATCTCCACTCATGATTTGGCTCCCACGTAGTCCCGGCTCGACCTTGGTTTTGAGGCTCAACCAAGAAACCGTCCATGACTTCATCTTGCTGTTCATGCCACCATACGGCCCGCACTTGACCCCGCTGGCCATCGGGTCCCTCGAACGAAGCCTACTTGTCTTCTCCACACCTGGAGGCCTCACCGGCGACGACCTTCCGCGCTTGTTCTTCACCTGCACCAACACGAGTCAAGCCGCAACCTGCACCTGCAATACTTAGCCAAGAATCAGTCCACACAACGTTGTCAATCACTCATCACACAAGGAAGCGACCATCCACCGGTCCTCGAACCACACATGGTCCTCACACGCAGCCACTGGAGTGCCACTGGCCCTAGGAACAAACAACCAAATTCACGGACCCGAGAATGCAGCGGAACACCAACTCGAGCCTCACCGACCTACACCAGTCAGGCCGGTGAGCACCACCGGTCAGACCGGTCCCTGCTGGTGAAACCTGGGAACTTCCACAGAAAAGCCCCTACATCGGTCAGGCTGATATAGGTCACCGATAAGATTGGTTCAAGCCAGGAAACCCCAAATCTACCAAACAGGCCTACCAAGATCCAAACTGACCCAACCTTGAAACAGCAGCAACACGGGACAACAGCGAACTCACCCAGATGTTAACAAAGCAAAACTCAACAGGAAACTGCACTAGTCAGACTGGTCAGAGGCACCGGTCAGATCGGTGTGACCTGAGCTCTCGGGATGAACAACACCTGTGGGTCAACTCCCCCAAATCCAACTCCCGATCTCCCAAATCGCCCCACAGATTTTTTCAAGACTTTGGGGATAGTAGGAACACCTCATGGGTACTCCATAGCCAAGATTTGGTCCACCAAAACTTGCTAAATCGACATGAATCGAAGAAATCCTGCCAATAACACATGTAACCCTAGAACACGGAAAACCCCAAAATCGAGCCCCTTTGCTCATGAGTTTGGGAGGGGAATCAAAGGGAAAAGAACCACGAAGGGTTCACGCATACATCCCCCACCAAATCCTAAAGAGAAAGGCCTCGAAATCGCTCCAAGAAAATCACCAAGAAAAGGCTCCGAAAATCACAAAAAAGAACGAACGGGAACAACACATCCAAGCCTTGAGGAACCACGTCGAATCATCTATACATCACAAAAAGGTTCATACAAGGTATAGCTTGCCGCTCGATCATCCTTCCATCTCACAAGATCTCACCATGAAGCTCTCAAGCTAGTCCTATATAAATCGTAGGGAAAATAGGAAGGGAAGATAGGAAAACCAAATGAGATAGGGTTCCAAGAGATTACTGCCATCCTCTCACCACTTGGGTTATATAGAGGCAATCGAAAGTCTAAAATACCCTTACTAGCTAATTAGGGATACATGCCCCTCGAGGGCGAATTCGAAAATCTTTGCCATCGCTCCATCAGACGGATGCACAGCGGCCACAAACTTGCTTAGCCTCGATGCAAGCCTTGCGATCTCGACGCGTGTCCTCCACTTCAAAGTCTCCGGAATGCATCATCGCACACCAGTCAGACCGGTCTGATGCTGCTGCAGCTCCGTCTTCGGTTCTTCGGTCTTGGCTTTGTGGATCAACCAAGGAATCCAGTGGTTTTCTCGTGAACCACTAGAAGCCCTGCGAACTCGATGTAGCCTCCGCCAAGCACCACTCATGACTCGGCTCTCACGTAGTCCCGTCTCGACCTCGGTTTTGAGGCTCAACCAAGAAACCGTCCATGACTTCATCTTGTCATTCTTGCCACCATGCGGCCCGCACATGACTCCACTATTCAACGGGTCCCTCGAACGAAGCCTACTTGTCTTCTCCACACCTGGAGGCCTCACCAGCAACGACCTTTTGCACTTGTTCTTCACCTGCATCAATGCTAGTCAAGCCTCAACCTGCACCTAAAATACTTTGCCAAGAATTAGTCCACACAATGTTGTCAATCACTCATCACACCAGGAAGTGACCATCCACCGGTCCTCAAACCACACATGGTCCTCACCACCAGTCGCCCCTCCCCTGCTCGGCTCTGTTCTGGGTTGAAGGAGAAAGAGAGGGTGGTTTTGCCTAGAACCCCATCCTCTATTCCTTTTACCCCACGCAGCCCCCTTTTCTCTTGTCTTTTTCCAACCAGCCCACAAATAAAAACCAACACTAGCCCATGTACTAGTCCAAAGGCCCAAATTCTATTCTGATCAACCACGTACAAAGGAACCCTCCCATTTATGTTAATCCATTTTCGGATTTAATTAGCATCCAATCTTGACACAACCATATCTCACCCATCTAAACTCTGATCCACTTAATTCTTCTTCCTAAATTCCTCTAAAATCATATTATATTTTTCCTTTGAGCTCGAAAGGTACAATCTATTTTCTTTTATTTATTGTGTGATTGCTTGTGTGTGTCATAGCTGACGGAGTGAACGAGGAGCAGTACCGCGAGTTGGAGTTTGGAGCCGAGTACCACGAGATGGAGCCCGAGGAGCCGTACCACGAGCAGGAACTCCCGGAAGGCTTTGAGATACAACCTATTAGCCTAATTTTCAAATTGCATTGTTTTACTGCTGGAACATAGTTGGTTAGCGACCCCTTGATTGTTATGACTATTCCTTGATTGCCTATAATTATCTCTAAATATGATCTGCTCTGTTTGGATGATAATTAATACTAGAAATGCTTAGGACCATGTTACTCGTTCATTACAACTCAAGTATGACAAATGATTTATGAAATAATAAAGGTGTGAGTGTGTTGAAAGATAAAAATGGGATTTCGGAAAATAAAGGAAAGAATTACCTAGATGAGATGGATGGTGTTTGTTGTGTGAAATGCCTTATGTGGAGCACTCGTACCTTCGTGGTTGAGCATGGTTGGGAGATATCCATC
This sequence comes from Cenchrus americanus, assembly GCA_947561735.1. Classification (NCBI taxonomy): domain Eukaryota; kingdom Viridiplantae; phylum Streptophyta; class Magnoliopsida; order Poales; family Poaceae; genus Cenchrus; species Cenchrus americanus. The sequence continues at coordinate 205,752,095 of OX387240.1, forward strand.
TTGTCATGTGTAAGGATCGAGTTGATGTGTCATCTTGCCTAACCCATTTTTTCGTACAACCACTCGACCGTTGTGTGAGGCAACGGCTTAGCATAAATCCCACTAGCTAGTTAGTTAGCCAACAGGAGAGCTGGTGAGCAACGGGAGATCATGGAGTAGGAGTAAGGTCTTTGTGACTTACATTTGTTGACGGTTCAAAACCGTGCTCAAGTTCACCGCAAGCCTACGGGTGACTTGGTGCCTTTTTCACCAAGGAGGGTTCTCCCTAGATTTGTCAATCCAAGGATCGGAAGCAAACCACCAAGGTTCTCTATCTAACCTACCGGTCTAACCCTATGTGAAGCATTGATTGCATAAAGGTAACATACAAACACGAAGGGATGTATGGATCACATCCACCTAGCCATAAAGGTAAGCAAACCAAAGGTAAACCTAGCCTATCGTCTTCTTGTTGCCGGTCCGGCCTATGTGATAAACCAATCTAAACCTATACTATGATAAGGATTACACTCGATATGGAGTAACCTGATATGGAGTGGTCCAAAGCACGTTCACTCGCCGCTTTCTCCTCCCTCGTACTGTCACTACGCGAGGATATTCATCACCGAGCAACAACCTAGGTCCGTGCACTACTACGGTGTATCCGCAAGAAAAGACTAATCACCATGATTCGATCTAGTCCTACTAAAGGCATATGGTAGCTACACATATGAATAAGGATAACTCGTAGTAGATCAAAGCATGACAAGATATAGTTACATCACCGAATGTTGAAGGTACAAACGACTTGACGAATTCAAGTCGCCGCTGCAGAACTCCACCATGGCTTCACCACGCAGGGCCAACCATGGCGGCTAGAGCATGGCCTAAGCCATCTCCTAGGCAACTCGAGGACTCGCGGCGGCCGACGGCTTCCTCCTGGTGCTTCTCCTTCGTCTCGGCGGTTCTCTGATGAATGGATGGATGTGGCGTCCGGCGGAGGCAGGGGCAATAAATAGACAAGCACCTGGGGCAAAAGGGGGACACGAACCGGGCCCGGAGTGGGCTGGGCCGGTCGGCCCAGGCCCTTTTCGGCTCGGTTCGGCCCCGGTTTCTTCCCTGGTTGCTTCTCGCGTGATCCCTTATTTGTGTGCACTTGCATGTGGGCCTTTGACGTCGTTTCCTTCATGGTTAAGGCTTGAATCCTTGCTATGCAAGCTTCGCTGTTTTCTGGTTGAGTCCCTGAAGACTTGCACGTTGACGCTTCGGTCCTCAGGTCATTTGGAGTCATGTTCATCGCGTGTCTTGACTTGTGACGGGCTTCATGATCTTCTCTTAAAGTTCTTGATGAACTTATCCCGAAAGTCTTCTCTTTAGCATAGATTTCTTGTGTAAACAACAAACTCCAAAATCGACTTGCAAGTGTGAACTTGTTACATCATTAGTATGCCTAGTGGCGGGTTAGTTGCAAATCATAATCAAAACCAATGTATAACAAGTAGTCTAGGTTGACGGAAATTCACCGTCAACATCTCCCCCATGCTTAAACCTTGCTCGTCCTCGAGTAAGTTTTCAATGGATATCAGCATTGCCTTTCATTGTTCATACCCTGCACTTGATCACACATGAGAAAGCATAATGCTCTCCAAGTCTATATTTATTAAAATTCCATAATGCAACTAGCTTTCATCTCTATGGAGGGTAGATATAATTTAAGCTCTGTCCACAAGTAATCAATCATGTTCCATAAAATTCCAATAGGTCTTAGAAACTTTTGAAGTGAAGAACGAGGTCAACAAAAGAGCTAAACCAAGTACAAAAAATTAAACCTTCTTGCATCTTGCTCATGAACTCTCTCATCTCACAACACTCTCAAGCCTACTTGATCTATATCCTTTCCCTCTCATTTTTGTAGGTGGAAGGGTTTTATTTGGAGCTCATAGGAAAGTTTTTATCCTAGCAAGATGCTAAAGTTGAAACTATTATCAAAACAAGACAAGCTTCTCATGGACTTATCATGACTCGTCAAAAAGGTCATTGGAAAAATAATGTCACAAGAAGGGGGAAGAGAAAGAACTCACACTTTTAGATAGGTGGACATGTGCAAATGGCAAAGAATGATCCCGAGGCCCCAACGAAGTCCTCGTTATTGGAGTGCACATGGTTGGAAAAATGAGTATGGGTCTTAATCTTGAAGTCCTTGGAAAATCATTAAGCAACTAGAGAACCGTGGGAGATTATTATTACTCTATTTTTTCCTTTTTCTTTTTCTTATTTTCCTCCTTTTTTCCTTCTTTTTTCTTTTTGACATGTGAGGTACTTTGAATTTTTTTGTTTCTTCCTCTTATCTTATTCATTCATTTTTTCTTTTGTTGCTAGCCTCGTCATGCATATCTCCATCTTTCGTCTTTTATCTCCCCTAGAACTCTAATTTGCATAGTACCTACCTCCCCCATGCTTAGACGTTTGCTCGTCCCGAGCAAAGAGGAAGTGGTGTTAAGGTAGGTACCGGATGTCTTGATGAGAGGGAACTTGAATCTTCCCTTTGAGGCACCTTCTTGTGACGTGTCGTCTCCATACTCAAGTGATAGGTTGGTAGGTCAAAGAGGTTAACACAAAAGATGATGTTGGTTTAAAGGGTGGATATCCGGCGAGATTTGCAAAGCTTCCGATGTGGGAGCTCACAATGCACGGATAGAATAGGCGAGCAAAAGATAAGTTACGCAAAAAACAGATTGACCAACTTCTTAGTCACTAGACAAAGAATTGAGCCTTGAATCAATTCACCCAACAATAACTCTTGTAATCTATGGTTGCACTCAATATATAAGGCTTTGGATAGGTAGAACAAAAAGCAAGAGGTATTAATGACAAGGTTAGCATGACTTTTAAAAGCAAAAAGTAATATGTTCTTCGACCCATCCAAAGTTGAGAGCATAAAAGAAACCACGGGTCTTTATTTTTATCATGACCTCCACAAAAGATTGTTGACGGTTAATGTTTGTATCAAAGTTCGTTCGTGACTCGCAAGCGTACAAGTCTCCCGTCGTAGTCAAGGGACCCTTCTTCCCTCGAGTGGTGAACCCAAGGTATCGAATCCGTGGAACAAATGTGTGACGCAAGAATTAATCTATTAAAGCCAAGTAATCTTCAATAATCGATAAAAGACCTAATGCATCGGAGTAAAAGACATGAAACGAATCTAATCTACTAAAAACCGGAGAAAACAAAGTAAGATTGGGTAGATAAACCGATCTAGAGGGATCGGGGTAAGCCTTTTGTTGAAGTTCCAAGCAAAAGAAGAAGTAGCAAATCGAATCTTAATAAAAGCCTCTTTAAATCGTGGTTTCCCGTCCAAATCCGAAAACATCCGCCTTTCGAGACCCCCGTTCTGTCACAACGTATCCCTATTCATGCGGGGAGCTTAGGGCGAGTCAAAAGACAAGTCGAGATTCTTTCGGAAGATCCGGCGTGTACCTCTAGCCACCGCGGCTACAAGAACACCCTATGTAATCTATCTCGAGAATAGAATTAGAATAAGCAAAGCCGATCGAAAAACGAAATCTTCGAGGAAACACTTGATCGGCGAGAAAAGATTCAACTTGATAATTCAACTATAACAATAATACATACACAAGATCACCACCGGGATCCTTCCTTGATCTTGCTTCTAGCTCCGGAACTCCGACGTGGTCTTCCTTGCAAGGTTCCCACGTCGGCTAGGGAAACCCTAGTCAACTAGCTCGACCCTCTCCTCTCCTAGATGGTGTCCCTCTCTTCTCTCGCTTCTCGGCGGCCGAAGACGAAATCTTCTCTCGCGTGGCTCTCGGTCGGGGGACTATAAATAGCCCGATCGGCAACTAGGTCAAAGGGCGGCGTGTTTGGGCCCTAAATGGGCTCGGGCCGACCGGACCGGGCCGGCCGGCCCGGGCCCATTTAGGCCCGCCCCGCGGGCTCCTTTGCCCGAGGTCGGTTCCCTTGCTTCTCGGATGCTTCCCCCTTCGCATGTGGGTCCATGTCGTCGGTTTCTCTCCGAATTGGACTCAACTCCTTGTCTTGCAAGCTTCGACACTTTTCCGGTCGGTCCCCGGAGTTTGTTGTCTTCTCGGATCGAGTCCCCGGCTTCTTGGAGTTAATATCACTTCATTGCATGACTTGTTCGGGACTTCAAGGTCTTGTCATGAGGTGCTTGATGAACTTATCCCAAAAGTCTTGCATTCAACACTAAATCCCCGCAAAAACATTAAACTCCAAAAACGACATGTACATGTGAACTTGTTATACCACGGGGGTTAGTACCAATGGATAAGGTATAAAATTCATGCCAACACCGAAGGTAAACTCATGGCTAGGTTGACGGATTTTCACCGTCAACATCTCCCCCATGCTTAAACCTTGCTCGTCCTCGAGTAAGCCTTCGATGGATATCATCATTGCTAAACAATGTTTAAACTTTGCATTTGACCATACATGAAAAAACATAATGCTCTCAAAATATTAATTCATTAAAGTTCCATAATGTACTAGCCTTCATCTCCACGGAGGGTGGATTCTTATTAAGCTTATCCCACAAGTATTAACATGCTCACAAAGTTTTAAATGGATCTCGAATTTTTGAAATGAAGATCGAGATAAAGAAAAGCTAAACCAAATTCACAAATTTAAATCATCTCATGTATTGCTCATAAACTCTCATCTCACTTGTCTCTCAAGCCTATATATTCTACTCCTTTCCCTCTCATATATATGTGGAAGGCTTTATATGGAGCTTTGGGAAAGTTTAGTCCTAACAAGAATTTATAAGTGAGGTGTTGTCATAACAAGACAAGCTTCTCATGGTCTTACCGAGACTCGTCAAAAAGGTCATTGGAAAATAATGTTAAATCAAGGAGGGGAAAGAGAAAAATACACACACTTTTAGATAGGTGGACATGTGCAAATGGCAGAGAGTGATCCCGAGGCACAAAAGAAGTCCTCGTTATCGGATTGCACATGGTTGGAAAATGAGAATGGATCTTTTTATCTTGAAGCCTTGAATGCACTCTTAGAGAACCGGGGAGTTCATTTTACGCACAAATATATATTTTTTTTTTTTCTTCTCTTTCTTATATTTCTCATTCTTTTCTTTCTTTCTTTCTTTATATATATATATTTTTTTTCCTTTCTTCACCTTGAAAGTCATGTACATCGCCGAATTTTTTTTTTCTTTCATCATTATATATTTTTTTAAAATACTCCCTTTTGAACTCTAAGGCAGCACCGTACCTACCTCCTCCCCCATGCTTAGACGTTGCTCGTCCTCGAGCAAAGAGGCGAAAAATAAGGTAGGTACCGGAGATATTTTCCTTGGAGAGATACTTGAAATCTTCAACGTTGGCACCGTCTTGCGATCTTCCTTGAATTGATGATCCATTCTCAATGATAGGTTGTGGTCAAGGAGGTAATCACAAAAAATGATATTTGGTTTAAGGGTGGATATCCGGCGAAGTTTGTGAGACCACCGATGTGGGGGTACACAATGCACGGATAAAAGGCTAGCAAAAAGATAGATACGCAAAAACGGAATGACCAGCTTCTTAGTCTCGGGCCAGAGAAATCATGGCCTGCAATAACTCACTCAAAAATAAATCTTGTACACTAAGGTTTATGCACTCAAATATATATAAGGCTTTGGATAGGTAGAGCAACACACAAGTGATATTTGTGACAAGGTTAGCAATATTTTTGAGCATAAAAGACATCTTCAATCCATTCATAACTTGAGAGCACATAAAACACTATGGGTCTTTATTTTAATCATAACCTCCGCTGAAAATTAAGCTAGTATTTAAATAAATTCAGATTTGTATTTTTAAGAGAGCACTAGCTTAAACATGCATAAATCAATTACAAAGATGAACAAAGCTGCAACTTTAATCATATATCAACATGGCACAAATTTTGCAACTTTTCCAATGATAAAAATCAAGGTGGTAACTTTATTAAAGGTGATATCAAGCTGAAATACATACTGAAAATAACATAACAAGCTTGCTGAAATTTAATTAAAAACAGAAAAATACTACGCAAACACATAAGAGCAAAAGCTGAAAATTACGGAGAGAAATAGAAAAGAAAAGAAAACTAAAGTTCCTAAAGTCTTCTAATCCTCCGCCGGTGGTTGATGTTGGTAGTCTTGATAGTAATAGCCTTGCTCATAATATGAATGAACGCTTCCTCCGTCGAATTGATTTGGCTCTACAAGGTGAAGGCGACCAAGTTCAAAGGCAATATTTGCGTTGCCTTCACCGAGTTGAGCTGCGTTGGATTGGATGGCTGCTATATTTTGAGCATTTCTTGCAGCGTATCCTCCAATAATAGCCATGCTTTGTTGTGGTTGGGGATGATGAGCGTAGGCCTCCGCGAAGTTAACGTTGGGCACAACATAATTTTGAGGGGGTACCGGTGCACCACCCCCCATGCTTGTTGTTGAGACCCTCCGTAATAACTAGGCGGAGGAGGAACCCCACCGGATGGTTGCACATTGGGTTGTGCTCCACCCTCTTGTGCGGAGGATGTTCCCTCCTCTACGATTCTTCCTCTTTTGTTCTTCCTTGCAGGGACAAGTAGTCCCTCTTCCAACCAATCTTCCCTTCCTTCGGTGAAAAGCCTAAGCCTCTCATCCGGAAGAGGGAGGTTCACAATGGCCAATCGGTAACCTCTTCTCTCATCTCCACTAATGTACTTGCCTTGCCGCAAGTACTCAAAACCGAGAGAGGTTCCTCGCAAAAGGTGAGCCGGGTTTCTTGCGATTCCCGGTCGCAAGGAAAAGGCCAACATAGAGAGGTAACACCCCGACCCAATATCACTTGGCCCCCGATGTTGCTTCACAACACCACCGGTTGATCATGAGGTACGAGGGGTCAATTGGCTGCCTGGCAATCAAAGCCGAGTATAGCCAATTCAACTCCGTGTCGGTCACCTTTGTTTCCCTCATCCTCCCCAATACCCTCTTGCACATCCAAGAGTGGAATATTCGGATAATGGGGTTGCGGATGCATTTGCGTTGTTGATGGGCATCTCCGGAGATCATGCCCCAAAATTCCGCCAACATGCCGGGAGGCACGTCGACTTTCTCCGGAGCGCCCTTGTGGAATCCAAGCAGCTCCCTTACGTGCTCGTAGGGAACCACTTGCTCGATTCCCTCCAACCGGAATGACAAGCTTTGCACCCCATCATCATCAACGATGGGTGCAATAGTCATTAAAATTTCCAAGGCGTAACCCAAGTGGGTGTCCACCGAGATTCCGTTGGAGAACCGAATCCACCCGAGGTGCCCCAACATGTAGTTTATGTCGGTGCGAAAACCCAAGGTGTGGAGTGCTTGGTCGTCGATCTCGACGTTTGGCACAAGCCTCTTCTCAAGATTGGCGAGCCTATCCTCCTCCTCCGCCGACATGATGATGAAGCCGTACGAAGATTGTGTCGGGGTGTAAGGAGGTGGTGCGGTTGAGCGAGTCGATCGTCGTGGTGGCGCGGGCTGCTCCTCCGTGTGCCCACGAGGTCCGGTGAACCTCATGGAAGTGCTTCTCGTAGCCCTCATACCACCAAGGAGGAGAGCGTCGCTCCTCCTCGGTGGTGCCGTGTCCGTCTCCATGCTCCGGGAGACTCGGAAACCGAGTGCCTCCTCGAAGACGTGGTTGATGACGGCTTGGACGACGACGAACTCTTCTTCTTGGAGAAGAGACTTGTGGTCTTCTTCCACATGGTTGCTGCACTCTTTCTTCAACTACAAATCCGGGTTACAACCGGTAAACTAGGCACTTAAACTCTTTGCTTCGGGTGTGGACTTTGAGTGGATTTAAGGATGTGGATTTTTCTTGAGCTTTCAAGCTTGGGATGGTTGGCTAAGTCTACGGAGGTTCTGAGCACACAAACTTGAACACACAAACAAGGGAAGGAGAGGGAAGCTTGCCTGCAGAAGACGGGCACCGGGGGGTGCATTTTATAGGGCAGGCCGGCCGGCCTAGGCCGGCCGGCCCAGGGGTCCTCCGCGTGCTCCTCGGCGCGTCTTTCTCCCGGCGTGATCATCTCGCCTCTGCAACTTTCCCGCCCGCGTGCTCCACAAGTTGCACCGCCCAAACGCTCTCGTCCACTCCTTTTCTTGAATTATTGGTCCTCCCACTTGATGCTCCATGCTCCGGGTCATGTCCATGCTCCCTAGCTCCACTTGCTTCACATGCCACCTTTGAAATCCTGCAAAGTTGATGCTTGCTGCCCACCATGCTTGTCCTTTGCATGTGGAGTGGGTGAAAGTTGATAAAAGAGAATCCAATGGTGCATGCATGATTAATTCAAACTTGATTGCCTCCATTTAGGTGTGTTTAAGGTTAAGCACTCCTCTAATTCGAATTTTAAAATATTTTTCAGAGCCATGCAAGAGCTTGAACATAATTTTAGAGAAGTTTTTAAACCATTAAAAACAAATGTAAGTCGAAAATATTTTTCGACTACGTCGATTTTCGTCTCACCGGTATAGTTTGCCTTCATCGGTTGAGAGCGAACGTTTTCCCGGTTCGATCATGGGGGCATAGGTTTAGGTTCTAATTTTGGCTAAATAAGAAAGATTTTGAATGAAACAAAATTAGAATAGGCTTAGAAAAATTCTAATCCTAGAGAAACCAAGGATAAAAAAATTTTTAAACCCAACCAAAAGCTTTGATTTCTAGGTTCACGCGAGTCCTACCACGTGCTGAATTTTTATAACACTTGAATATAAATCGTGGCTCTACTCGTGTGGTTTTAGCATGAAAAATAAGCCAACCTCAGCACCATAATGAGGGTGAAAGGTTGAGCTAAGGTTCTGAAATTATTTGGTTGAGGGGTTTCTCGAAAAGAAAAGAATCAAACAAGCACATAGGAAGGTTCATGCAAAGGGTTTATAATAAAGCAAACACTCAATCAAGAATTATGTCTCTAATATTGTTCAACCACTTCTAAGTCTAATGTCTTTGCGTAATAAAACTCAAAAACTAAATTATTAAAAATACTCGAAAAACCTGGAATCGGGTTGTCCTCCCGGTAGCTTATTCTTGACTTGACTTGACGAAACGGGTTGCCTCCCGCCTAGCGCTTCGTTTATAGTCTATAGCTAGACTTCTTCACTTGATTACTCCGGATCAACGCTCTTTGCGGGCGTTGCAATCTTGGGTACCCACTTCCGCACCATCTTGGGCGCGGGCTTGTCTTTTGGCTTGGCTGGCTTAGTCATTTTTTTGGTCTTCACGGGCGGCTTCTCTTCCTTTGTCTTGACGGATGCAACACCTTCTTTAATTTTCGTTACGTTCACTTTTTTTCGGCTCCTTCTTCTTTTTCAGCCCCTTCGTTTGTTTTGGTTCTCCCTTCACTCCAATCATGTTGCATGCCTCAATCCTTGGACGGAACTTGAAGGAACTCCTTTCTCCGTTGATATCGAACATGATCTCCCCCTTGCCAACATCAATAGTTGCTCCCACGGTCTTGAGGAACGGCCTTCCTAGGATGAGCGGCGGCTTCTCCCTCTCTCCCATCTCGAGCACAACGAAGTCGACGGGGATGAAGTGGTGTCCAATCTTCACGGGTACATCTTCGAGCAATGCCCAAGGGATAGCGAATGGAGTTGTCACCCAACTCCAAACATATTCCCGTAGGCTCCATCGGTAGGCGTAACTTCTCGAACACATCCCTCGGCATGACACTCACACTAGCTCCAAGGTCGCATAACGCCTTCTCGAAGTTGAAAGAACCAACTGAACATGGAATTGTAGGGCACCCGGGGTCTTTTTTGCTTCTCCAGCCCATAAGCAATAGCTGCACTACACTCCTCGGACATCTTGACATGATCTACCCCGAGTGTTGCTATCTCATATTTATTTGCAAGAATGTCTTTAAAGTAACGAGAATATGTAGGTACTTGTAGGGCATCTAGTAACGGCATGTTGATGCTAAGTCTACGCACAACTTCCACAAACTTCTCAAAGTGGTTGTCAAGTTTACCTCGGAAGTAGCGTGGCTTGAGTTGCGGTATCCTCGTGTCATCTTCCGGCATCTCAAATTCGGGTTCCTCGGTGACGATCCCCGTAACCTTCTCTTTAGCGGCTCCTTCCACCTCGGTGGACGGTTTCGGCTTTCTTGCTCCCGCGGTACGTTCCGGATCTTCGGTCTCCTTCCCCGATCGTGTTTGAATGGCCTTCGCCGATTCGGGACATTTGGGTTGTCCCGAAGCTTCCCTTCATCATTAGTGAGGCGCCCCGCAAGTTGTCCAACTTGCGTCTCGAGCATCTTCATCATGTTGAGCACTTGATGATTGGAACTTCCGACCTCCGTCACTTTGCTATCGATGTTCTCCAACACCTTGTCTATGGTCTTGAACTTGGTGACGGTGTCCTTGTTGATCTTAGCTTGCTCATCCATGAACTCCTTCAATTGTATCCGAAGTGGAACCGCGTTAGGAATAGATGAGCTTGCATTAAATTGAGGCCTACCTTGCCCGTAGCGGAAATTCGGCAATTCTCCCTTCCTCATGTAGTCGAGCACTTTGGCTTCCTCCGGACAATCTTTGCGGACATGGCCATACTCTCCACATTCTTCGCATGTGGACCTTGCTTCGGCGGCCTTCAAGTCTTGAGCCTCTTTCTTTTCTATCTCCATCTTTTCCAACCTCCTCATGAGCGAGTCGATCTTGCCTTCAAGAATGTCTTCTTTCTCCACTTGCAAGATTCCTTTGACGTTTCCCATTGGTTGAGCCGGTGTAGGCGCCGGACGACGCCCACGTATCATTATCCGCGACCTTCTTGAATAACGTGAGAGCTTCCGTCGGTGTAAGCTCGATGATAGATCCTCCCGCCGATGCATCGATGATCGTCCTTGACGCCATGGTGAGTCCTTGATAGAACTTTTGCACGAGGTCTTCTTTCGGGAACTTGTGATGTGGAACCGCCCGGTGTACTCGTTGAAGCGCTCGTATGCCTCCGAGATAGTTTCGTAGGATATTGAACAAAGGTGGCAATCTTATTACGCAAGCTTTGAGTTTTACCCGGTGAGTAGTATTCCTTCATGAAAGCCTTCATCAACGTGTTCCAATTTTGCACCGTCTCCGCCGGTTGAGAGTGGAACCATTGCAACGCCTTCCCGAGTAGTGAAAACGGAAAAAGCCTTGCCCTCATTTGATCTTGAGTCACCCCATCCATGTTGAAAGTCTGACATAACTGAATGAATGCTTGGAGGTGAAGGTTCGGGTCCTCTTTGCCGGTGAAGGGTGAATGTTGCACCATGCGGATGGTTGAGGTCTTGATCTCGAACGGTCTTCCGATCTCCTCGAGGTTCAAGATTGGTAGGTCGATGATGTCTGGGGTGCATAGCTCCCCAATCTTGCGTTCTTCCGGTGGTTGGTCACCCATTGGTGGACGTCGGTTCTCCCGCGGACTTTGAGGTGGTGAATTTTCCGGAGATTCCTGCGATCCTTCGTCTTCCGACTCCGAATCTACAAAATCCAGCTTTTTAGCTTGATGTGCTTCGCGTCTCCTTAGCCTGTAAAGTTTTTCTGGATCATCCACAAAATTATCGGGTTTGTTGGAGAGGCAGCCGTCCATCTCCCGTTAGGGTTAGCAATAAACAAAATATGCAAAAGAAACTAGAAAACAAAACAAATCTATAAAGACTAGAGTTAGACAAACTAGATTAGATGTATTTTGAGGATGATTGAAGCTTATTAGATGCAAAAATAAAACAAAATCAGTACTGAAAATTACAAAAAAAAGCAATAAAAAATCAAATCTTGATCACTTGTTCCCCGGCAACGGCGCCAGAAAAAGGGGCTTGTTGACGGTTAATGTTTGTATCAAAGTTCGTTCGTGACTCGCAAGCGTACAAGTCTCCCGTCGTAGTCAAGGGACCCTTCTTCCCTCGAGTGGTGAACCCAAGGTATCGAATCCGTGGAACAAATGTGTGACGCAAGAATTAATCTATTAAAGCCAAGTAATCTTCAATAATCGATAAAAGACCTAATGCATCCGAGTAAAAGACATGAAACGAATCTAATCTACTAAAAACCGGAGAAAACAAAGTAAGATTGGGTAGATAAACCGATCTAGAGGGATCGGGGTAAGCCTTTTGTTGAAGTTCCAAGCAAAAGAAGAAGTAGCAAATCGAATCTTAATAAAAGCCTCTTTAAATCGTGGTTTCCCGTCCAAATCCGAAAACATCCGCCTTTCGAGACCCCCGTTCGTCACAACGTATCCCTATTCATGCGGGGAGCTTAGGGCGAGTCAAAAGACAAGTCGAGATTCTTTCGGAAGATCCGGCGTGTACCTCTAGCCACCGCGGCTACAAGAACACCCTATGTAATCTATCTCGAGAATAGAATTAGAATAAGCAAAGCCGATCGAAAAACGAAATCTTCGAGGAAACACTTGATCGCTGAGAAAAGATTCAACTTGATAATTCAACTATAACAATAATACATACACAAGATCACCACCGGGATCCTTCCTTGATCTTGCTTCTAGCTCCGGGAACTCCGACGTGGTCTTCCTTGCAAGGTTCCCACGTCGGCTAGGGAAACCCTAGTCAACTAGCTCGACCCTCTCCTCTCCTAGATGGTGTCCCTCTCTTCTCTTGCTTCTCGGCGGCCGAAGACGAAATCTTCTCTCGCGTGGCTCTCGGTCGGGGGACTATAAATAGCCCGATCGGCAACTAGGTCAAAGGGCGGCGTGTTTGGGCCCTAAATGGGCACGGGCCGACCGGACCGGCGCGCGGCCGGCCCGGGCCCATTTAGGCCCGGCCCGCGGGCTCCTTTGCCCGAGGTCGGTTCCCTTGCTTCTCGGATGCTTCCCCCTTCTGCATGTGGGTCCATGTCGTCGGTTTCTCTCCGAATTGGACTCAACTCCTTGTCTTGCAAGCTTCGACACTTTTACGGTCGGTCCCCGGAGTTTGTTGTCTTCTCGGATCGAGTCCCCGGCTTCTTGGAGTTAATATCACTTCATTGCATGACTTGTTCGGGACTTCAAGGTCTTGTCATGAGGTGCTTGATGAACTTATCCCAAAAGTCTTGCATTCAACACTAAATCCCCGCAAAAACATTAAACTCCAAAAACGACATGTACATGTGAACTTGTTATACCACGGGGGTTAGTACCAATGGATAAGGTATAAAATTCATGCCAACACCGAAGGTAAACTCATGGCTAGGTTGACGGATTTTCACCGTCAACAAAGATTAAGCTAGCATTTAATTAATTTCAGATTGGTATTAGAGAGAAATAGCTTAATCGTGCATAAATAAGCACAAAGTTTAAACAAAGTGGCAATGGTCATCATATATCAACGAGCAAGATCAAGACAAAATTATTTCATCACGGTGAGCACAAGGTGATGACAATAAACAAAAACTAAAACTAGGTTGTACTCCTAGAAGCCGTGTTATTTAACGAGAGAGACATACAAAAGTTGCATCTAAGGTTGTTGAAGGCATATACATATATACAGGCATTTAGAAAGACAAGGACAAAGAGAGGGTTGAGGAATTGTTACCGTCCTTTGATGTTTGTGATGTAGCGTGCCCTTCCCCATGCTTAAGCATTGTGCCTAGCATGGAAGAAGGAAGATCGGCATCCGTAGCAACCGTGATCCTTTAACTCCATATGGTCTTCATTCGTCCACCAAGTCTTCCCCCATGCTTAGCATGTTGTTAGGCACGGAAGATGATGAACCATCTTGAAGTCCTACCATCATGCAAGGAGATCATCATCACATTATTTCCTTTGTTCATCCTTCAATGTCCTCCCTTTGCCACGAGCCTTGATCCCAAATGTTTCTCATCTCATCTTCTCCTCCTTCCACATTGTCCCTTACCACTAGTTCATCTTCCACGAGTTTTTCTTCTACTTCCAGAACTGAGTATGCACTGAATAATAGCTTCATTGCAGAGTGCTTGAAATTATCTTTCCAACGAGTGGTCATTCATCCCAATCGGACTCCGAACAAGAGAGTTACGCCCTTTTTACTTTGTTGATGCAAGCTGTCCCAGACTGATTTCAGAATGTGTGACGCCCAAAGGTTTGGTTGTAACTTCTTGCACAGGTCTCCTAAAATGTTGATTCTTGATGCATTGGAAAGTAGACTTAATGGAGCACTTGAATATCCAATTTTTCCCTCTTGTACATGAAGGATCAGATGGCGACTAGAGAGGGGGGAGTGAATAGGAGCCTGTAAAAATTCTTCTCAAAGAACCCGGCCTATACCCTAGTCAAATCCCGGTCAGACACAAGCGATGGATCGAATCACACACCAATCGCCAAGACAATGAAGTTATGGATCAACCTCCAGTCTTCGGAACGATTCCTTGAAGCACACGCGGAAGCACGAGAAAGAAAGGGAGGAATCGAACCAAGAAGCAAAGCACACAGGCTCTGGCGGACCGTCCGGCCAGGAGGGGCGGACCGTCCGCACTGGCCTCGCGGACCGTCCGGCCTGCTGCCGCGGACCGTACGCGCCAACACTGCGGACTGTCCGGCCCTACGCCGCGGACCGTCCGATAAAGCACACAAAACCAACAGAAGCGAGCCGAGAAAAACGGACCGTCCGCGAAGGCCGGGCGGACCGTCCGCGCGGGTCCCGGACCGTCCGCTACTGAACCTCGGACCGTCCGCGAACCAGCTGCAACAAAAACCAAAAACCAAACCGCATCAAAAGCAAAGACGCGCAAGAACATGACGAACACGCGACGAATACGCAACCCGCGGACCGTACGCCACCTCCCCGCGGACCGCCCGCGCCGCACGGACAGAGTAGAAAATTGCTCGACCTCGAAGGTCAACTCCCCCAAATCATCATCGGATTTCCCAAACGGTTGAAGCTGTGGAGACAAGGGTTTGGGGACTTGAAAAGCATCACACAAGGATGCTATAGCCAAAAAATCTTGCCTCCTAACTCCCTAAATATCCGGGAATCGCGAATCCTTTGAGCACCACCAAAAGCTAGAGCACTGAACGAAAATCCTTGAATCGAAGTGGTTTCCCGGCGTTTGAGGGCACAAGATCAATCACAAAGATGCACGAGACATCTATCCATGTTTCCCTCAAAGAAATCCGGGGAGAAACCCACTCAAATTCGCGGAATCACACCGAGAACAAAGGCACGAAAACAAGCACAAAAAGACCACGAAAAACACAACTCCGAATCTTCTATACAAACCAGGAAAGATTCACAAGGTCTAGCATGCCGCCCTAGCATCCATCCCTCTCAACAAATCTCTCATGAAGCTCTCATGCTAGCCTAGAGAAAATAGAGAAGAAAATAGCTACGAAAATGTGAAATGGGAAGGGGGAAATGAAACCCTAAGTCGCGCAGAGAGAGAGCCATCCACACACACTCATGGCTTATATATCAGGTCCCGCCGGAGTGGTAAATGACTCGACTACCCCTAACTTAACTACTGGCGATACAACCCACGTAGGGGCATTTAGGTAATGTTTGTGGGTCTTGCCATCAGACGGCCACGCCTTTGCAGCACCTCGCGTCCTCCCGACGCAAGCCATGCGATCCCGCCGCGTGTCCTCCGCTTCGAAGCTTCCCGACACGCCCGGATCCCGTCTCCGTCGTGTTGGGACCTCGGACTTGGTTTTGAGGCCCAAACCAAGAAACCGTCCTCCGATGGTTTTGTGGGCAAACCACCAAACCCCGCGTGCTCGGTCCGGCCTCCCGCCAAACCACTTGACTCGACCGCCACCGTGCACCGGCTCGATCGTCCATGACTTCGTCTTGCTCGTATCGCCACCATGTGGCCCGCACCTAGTCCCGCCGTCCACCGGGTCCCTCGAAACGAGCCTACTTGTCTCACCATCTCCCGGAGGCCCCTTAAGGCTGAAGACCTTTCGCACCCGTTCTTCACTTGCAACAACACGAACTAGGCCGCAGCCTACACCTGCGCACTAAGCCAAGAGTCAGTCCAACACCCGTTGTCAATCACTCATCACTGAGGAGCGGTCATCCATCGACCACTGGGACGCTCCTAATCCTCAATCTCCCCCTTGATAAGTGCATTGACAACACACAACGCGAAATGAAATTCAGAGAAAGAAAGCAAGGAAGAAGAAAGAAAAACAAAGAAGCGCAACTCATGACCAAAACCAAAGAAAGGCAACAAAAGGTCACAAGCCGAGCAAAGCACAAACTCCACACTGAAAACAGCAAGAAAGCTCCCCCTGAACAAATGCAAGCTCCCCCTGAACATGTGGATGCAATCTTCCAAATTTTAGCTCACCTCTTCTGAAATTTCATTAAGCTCACCTCTTCTCCCCCTTGTTGACAATGTATGAATTAAGGTGAAGATGCAGAAATGCAAAACGAAGCATAGGAACATCTACATGAGCTTCTCAAATAGGCCAAATCTAGTGTCAAAGGCTAAAAATGAGACAAAGGTCACACATATGAATCATAGCATAGTCAAAGCATTGCCACAAGGAATATATGAAAATACAAGCATGTGACAAAGCAAAATTTTCAGATTTAAGAAAGTTTACCAAAAGAAGGCTCGCTTCACATGTAAAAGCCTATCCATGTCACACTTGAGCCACAAACATTCATACCATTCAAAGATCATACAAGGATATCAAATTCTCAGCAAAAGATCATGGCAAACACCCATAAAGCAAAGCATGTCATGTCAAAGCTCATGAGCTATGTGTCCACTTCGGGGAGACTTCTCCACTGGTGAACATCATGCAACATGTTTTGCACCCATATGTGAAAGATAAGACATTTTAAGCATAGACATGATGGATGGAGCATTTTTCAAGCATTACACACTTCTTTTCAAGATTAATTCATTTCATGGTACATGAAGCGCCTTTGCGGCAAAAAGAAGCTTATGCTCCCCCATGAAGCAACATAGGCTAAACATTCACAATGATATTCGGCCTTTGGCCCAAGTGCAAGAAAAAGGCATCCAAGCACAATCTAAGCATAGAAAGCACATTTAGACCAAAACGTGACATGGATACACTACTACACATGAGTGGAGCACATTTTACCAAAAATTAGTCAAGATTAGCATTTATTTCAAAAGGGGCTATCTCACCACACATATATCTCAAATATTTCAAGAGCATAGCCTCACATCACCATTTCTCCACACATATGACTAATATCTCACAAATAGCCAAAGAAACTCAAATAAGGCATATGAAAGAAGCTCATCATCCTAAAATGCAATATGATATAAATGCAACATGATATATGACAAGATGGCTATCCTACCATGGTTTGTACAACAAGCAAAGCATGTATATAATCAAAGTAAAACATGGTTGTTGACGGTTAACAATTATATCAAAGTTCGTTTGTGACTTGCAAGCGTACAAGTCTCCCGTCATAGTCAAGGGACCCTTCTTCCCTCGAGTGGTGGAACAAATGTGTGACGCAAAACTTAATCTAATAAAGCCTAGTAACTCCAATCTTCGATAAAAGAAACCCTAATGCATCTAAGTAAAAGACACGAAACGAATCTAATCTTCTAAATACCGGAGAAAACAAAGTAAGATTGGGTAGATAAACCGATCTAGAAGGATCGGGGTAAGCCTTTTGTTGAAGTTCCAAGTGTCGGTGCGGAATATGGTCCCGACACTAACCAGTAGATAGCGCCGTGGTCTATCCCTCAATGGTCGATGCTAAGTAACAAGTGACACAGAGATTTATCCTGGTTCCGGCCGAGGGGGCCGTACATCCAGCAGGGGCGTGCTCGGGGCACTGTATTACTTAGCACCGGGGGTGCTTGTAGTGGGGCAAGTACAAGCAAGGCGGGTGAGGAAGCGTGGCTTCCAAATCCCTGGTGGAATGGCTGAAGATATTGTGGGAGAACGGGAATGAGTGCGTGGTGTGTCGTGTTGAACTCTGTCCGTCTGTCCCTCCCCGCGGCTGGGGGTTCGCTCCCCCTTTTATAGACCAAGGGGGCAGCGGGTTACATGCACGCCGCGCTACCTAGCTGTGTGAAGGATGCACGTCGTGCTACGCTGTAGAGTGGGCGGCCGTCCGGACGATCCCCGCCACGATCTGGTCATCATGGCCTGACTTGTACCCGAACAGTGGCGGTTCGAGGGTAGGAGAGCAACGGATGGCGGTGATGTCCTCTGATAGGCTCGAGGGAGGTGCGACGCGAGCCCGTATGGCGCACGGGGAGTTGGCGAACGGCGTTCCTTCCCAACGCGCCTCACGGGGCTGGAGTCGTTGCTACAGGGTCCGGCGTGCGCCTGCGCGCGCGGGTACGGCGGCCACGCCGTTACAGTGGAGGGGATGGCAGTCCACCGGCCTACCGCCTCCACCTATCCCTGTAGGGTCACAAGAAAGTACATCGAGGGTGCGCCGGCCCCCCTTTCGAGGGCTCGGCGCGTTAGCCGTACCGGGGCTTGCGCGCGGTGTCACGGGACTGACACCGGCCGCACTCTACCGTACCCTCCCACAGTGGCGGGGATGGGCTCCTCCCTGGGGAGTTGGTGCGGCGGCACCGGGGTGCGAGCCCCGGCGCATGATGGCGCCGTCCCGCGGTGTCGGGCGTTAAATGCCCGTGTACGGGGCCGGCGCACGCGTGCGGGGCGGCCGCGAGCGTGGCGGGGCCCAGCCGAGGGCGGGGCGTACCCTCGAGCGAGGCGAAACTCGCTCGAGGGAAGTGCTGCCCCTCGAGCGGGGCGATGCCCGCCCGAAGGGAGCGTGCAGCCTCGAACGAGGCGGAGTCCGTTTCGAGGGGATCCTTACGTGGGCCGCCTCGATGGGCCGTCGGAGTCCCTGTGGGCTGTGTCCTGCATGGTTAGGCACCTGCATGGTTAGGCTTAATATTATCGGGTTTCGTTCTGGGTTTTAAGTGGGTTTTCCCCCATTGTTTAAGGGGACCCCTAGGGCTGTCCCCGACAGTAGCCCCCGAGCATCTGTGGGTTTGCCGTTGCGGCTCCCGCAGATGCTGGAACCTACTGATAGGACGTTCTTCCCTCCTTGTTTGCGAACGCTTTCCGTGGGGCCGCGTCAGCGGACCCACGGGTCTAGCCCCGAAGCCTCGCGGGGAATGTGGATACTCCCGCAGGGGGTTTACCGCGAGAATTTTGGTCGAGAGAGACGTGGCACATATGCCAACCGGCATCGGCGGTATTTCGGCCGGCTTCGGGGGTGCACGCACCGGCCGACACTTTGTCTCGGGCGGGTGCGGTTTCAAGGAGGTGTAGCCGTGCGTCAAGCCCCCCGAGCCTTGGCCCGTTCGAGGCGATCGGGTAGAGCCGACGACTTGTTTTTCAACGCGCCCTCGCCGTCCCTCCGCGGGACGGAGGGTGAGGTTTCGCAACTCCCATCGAGCGGGTCGCGAATTGTCGATTCCTCTTTGAGCCGGTAGCGGGTGGTTCAAGTGGACGCCCATGCCCCGTTCGATAAGGGTAGGGCGCGCGGTCCGGAGACACGTCCATGGAAGCGCTTGCGTGGGTTTGCTAGGTGGGGCTCGGTCCCGTTCGCTAGGGACCGAGGGCGCGGAAGCTCTCCCTCGGTGGGATCCCCCCGGCTAGGCGCCCTCGGCGGCTCTCGAACACGACATGTGGGGCACCCTCGAGCCGACGGGCTCGAGGAACGGCTCGAATGCGCGTGCCCTCGTCGTCCCTAACTCTGCGATCTGTGGCGCCTGTTCGAACCCGTCGAGGGTCAGGCTTCGAACCTCTGATCAGTAGGGCCGTGCGGGGTGGCGCCTGGGCGGCCCCGTCTTTTCACGTTTGCGGCCGTCGAGGGGTCTGGGCGAGCCAGCCCTCGAGGTGCTGGTTGGTAGCACAGCGTATGTGCTTTCTTTTAGAGGGTTGACATTGTCTCGAGCCGGGGGCTCGCTCCACTCGAGGGTTTTGCGTGGCATGGGTGCCCGCGGTTGCCTGCTCTACATCGAGCAGGTCCCGGGCGACCTTCTCACGCTGATATCCCATCGAGGGTCGCTTTTGTTCGGAGCTGAGGGTCATGCCGCTCGAGGGTTTTACGTGGCATGGGTGCCCGCGGTTGCCTGCTCTACATCGAGCAGGTCCCGGACGACCTTCTCACGCTGATATCCCATCGAGGGTCGCCTTTGTTTCGAGCCGGGGGTTCGCCCCGCTCGAGGGTTCTCCTTGCTTGGCAAGGGGCCCGGGCATTTAAGTGCCTTGCGGTCATGGCCGCGGTTTTGCGAGCGCGGGCGCGCCTTTTTGGCGCCGCGGCGCGCGCGCGCGCGTAGTGGGCGGCGTGGCGGCGGACGTGACCGCTTCGCCTCGGTTGCTGCCTTGGTCTTTGCCGCAATGATGGTCCACCTGCAAATGACGTGGCCGCTGCGGTCGTGGTGGGGCCCGCTCGTCGACGCGATGGAAAGATTCCCTGCAGTTAATGCTAGCGGGGCGTCCGCTCCGGAGAGCTCGCCCGTCGGCCTATAAAGCTGCGGGGAGGAGGAGACGGCGGTTTTTTACCTTGGCATCTCACCATTTTTAGTCCCCCGCCCCTTCATCTTCGCCTAGCTCTTGCCACCGCGTGGTGCCGTTCTTAGAGCCTTTCTTCCGTTCCTCGTTCTCCGTCCTCGCATTCCTTCGTCCTTCCTCATGGCGCCGCTCGAGCCTCCCCTCAGGATCCTGGAGCCATATGCCTGGGAGAGGTCGATGGTGACGCGGCTGGCCCTTGGTGAGCTGGTCGCCGCCGCCGGCGGCGGCCAACGAAGACGGGCGTCCGTGGAGTGGATTGTGCCGCCGGGCCGCGGACCACGAGCCCAACCCGCCGGAGGGCTACGTGGTGAGCTTCATCCGCTACCACGAGCGGGGGCTTCACCGCGCCGGCGAGCACCTTCATGCGGGCGATGTGCTACTACTACGGGGTGGAGCTGCACAACTTCGCCCCCAACGCGATCTCACAGGCGGCCACATTCGTGGGCGTCACGCGAAGGGTACCTGGGGATCCCAGTTAATTGGGAGCTACGGGTACACCTTTTCCGCGCGGAGCTCATCACGCGGCCCACGACGGAGCCAAGGACCCGCCGCGCGATGCGCGCCGGCGGGATGTCGCTTGCCCGCGAGGGCTCGGGATGTCACTTGCCATGTCTCTTGCCGGCGGGATGTCGCTTGCCCCGCGAGGGGCTCGGGACGGGGGCCGCACCGCGGCGCTCGAGCCTCGAGCGGGTCCGCGCGGCCCTCGTCGATCGTGACGAGGCGCCGTGGAATGCGCGCGCGGACCTAGAGAAGACGCGGACGGCGGCCGCCAACCGGGAGGCGGAGGTGGCCACCGCTCGCGCCGAAACCCGGGAGCTTCGCACGTCGCTCGAGGGGGCGCGGGCGCGGCGGCCGCCGGGGCGAGGAGCGGGCGCGCGAGCCGGAGCGGCGGGCCAAGGAGGCCGACGACCCGAAGGCCGCCCTCGACGCCAAGGCCGCGGCCCTCGTCCTCGCCGAGGAGCGGCTCCCGCAAGAGAGCACCGCCCGCCAAGGGGCTGAGGAGCGGCTCCAGCAGGAGCAGGCCGCTCTCACCGATGCCCGTGCAGCGCTGGAGCAGGAGCGCGCCGCCCACGAGGTGACGCGGAAGTCCTTGGCGGATCAGGACGCCAAGCTCTCCAAGGCTGAGGGCGAGGTCGTTGTGCTCAGCATTGAGAGCGCAAACCAGGAGATGGCCCTCCAGGAGCAGGGTGAGACCGTCAAGCGCCTCGAGCTTACGGTCGAGGCCGTGCGCCGCGGCCTCGAGATGGAGAAGAAGCAAGTCGAAGGTGAGCCACAATCTGACTCTTGTCTTGTTGGATTTTCGATTGGGAACTTCGCATTCCCTTTTTTCTGATTTATCCCTTGCCTTGATGTTCCCAGGCTTGCGCACTGCTCTGGGGCACGCGGCAGAGCGGGCCGAGGCGCTGCAGGCCTCCTACAACTCCTCCGAGCAGGAGCTGCGGGAGCTGCGCGATGCAGCCCTCGAGACTTGCCGCACCGTCGAGGAGGGCGAGGCACAGGCCGGCAGCTCGGCCGGCCGGCCGTCCGCGCGCCCTTGGTGGCCACGTCACCGAGCGGATGCGCCGGGCGGCGCACCGGGCGTCCGAAGGCCCTCGGAGTGGTGCGATCCCACTACGAGGTAAACTTCGAGGCGGCGGAGAAGGCTACGTCGTACCCGAGGGCGTCGAGGACGAGGTGGCCATGGAGCGTATGGATGCGCTCGCTGCCGATGCCGCCGGGTCGCTCGCCGAGGCCTTCGAGGAGTTCCTCTTCCCGGACGCCGCCGACGCCGCTGCTCCTCCCGCCTGAAAGCAGTTGGGCGCTAGGCCCATTTTTTGTTTATGTGTATCAGAATTCTGGCCTCGTGGCCTTTTGTAAACAAACAAGTTGTTTCATGAACATAAGCAGTCGCTGTAAATGAAGTTGTTTGTTTATCACGCTTTTTGTTTCTCCTTCTTCCTGAGTAGATTCTAGTTAGGGAAGTTCGATTTTCGCAGGGGGCCCGCTGGGTTGGAGGCGAGAGAGAAGGGCCATAGCCACGCGGCGTAGGCTATCTCTGGCTCGCACGCTCCTTCCGCTGTGCCGCCTGCGCGCTGTTCGAATCGTGGCTCGAGGTTGAAGTAGGAAACAAACTTAGCGCGTGTGGGTTATTGCGTTTTTTGCGCGAAAAAATGGGACCATTTGGGGGGGGGGGATGCCCCCCGCAGTAGCCCCCGAGGGTAACTTGGGTTTCAGGGGAAAGCCGAGTTATCCTTTTCATTAGACTTGACGTATTTACATAGTCGTTGCCAACTGGGGCGTTGGCGATGTGATTTTTACAACAAAAATACTTGGAAAATCCTAGCTAAGGGTAGAAGCGACGTAGCTGTTGGATGTTCCAAGCGTTGGTGAGCTCTTCGCCGTCCTCGTTGGCCAACTTGTATGTGCCCGGCTTGAGTACCTTCACCACGACGTAGGGTCCCTCCCATGGGGGTGATAGCTTGTGGCGTCCTCGGTTATCTTGGCGCAGCCTTAGGACCAGATCCCCTTCGCTGAAATCCCTTCGACGTATCTTGCGTGCTTGGTAGCGTCTTAGGGACTGTTGATACCTCGCGGAGTGCATTAAGGCTACGAGGCGTGCCTCGTCCAGCTGGTCCAGCGAGTCCTCGCGGGCTCGCTGGTTAGCATCTTCGTCGTAGACTCGAACCTTGGGCGACCCGTATTCTAAATCCGTGGGGAGGACGGCCTCCGCGCCGTGGACTAGAAAAAATGGGGTGAACCCGGTGGCTCTGCTTGGGGTGGTCCTTAGGCTCCACACAACCGCTGGTAGTTCTTGGAGCCATTTTCGCCCAGATTTGTTGAGCTGGTCAAAAATTCTGGGTTTTAGGCCTTGTAGGATCATGCCGTTGGCACGTTCCACTTGGCCGTTGGTCTGTGGGTGCGCCACAGTTGCCCAGTCCACACGGATGTGGAACTTGTCTCAGAACTCCAAGAACTTCCGGCCCGTGAACTGGGACCCGTTGTCTGTGATGATGGAGTTCGGCACTCCAAAGCGGTAGACGATATCGGTGAAGAATGTCACCGCCTGTTCAGCCCTTAGGTTTGTGATGGGGCGCACCTCCACCCACTTGGAGAACTTGTCGATCGCGACTAGCAAGTGGGTGAAGCCCCCGGGCGCCTTCCGCAGGGGCCCGACGATGTCCAGCCCCCACACGGCGAACGGCCATGTAACGGGGATGGTCTGTAAGGCGTGAGCGGGCAAGTTGGACTTGCGGGCGTAGAACTGGCACCCTTCGCAGGTGCGTACGATTTCACTGGCGTCCGCGACCGTGGTAGGCCAGTAAAAGCCTTGGCGGAATGCGTTGCCGACGAGGGCGCGGGGTGCGGCGTGGTGGCCGCAGATCCCCGCATGGATGTTCCGCAGGAGCTCGCGCCCCTCGGGAATTGGCACGCACCGCTGTAGGATGCCGGAGGCGGCGCGCTTGTACAGCTCGCCATCGACGAGGGTGAAGGATTTAGCCATCCTGGCGATGCGCCTGGCTGCGGCCCGGTCCGCGGGGAGTTCCCCTCGAGCGATCCAGGCAATGTATTTCTCCCGCCAGTCCGCCTGGACGGGAGCCGGCTCGATGTCCATCGCATCGGCTTCGTGAGAGCCGTACCCCTCGAGAAGGGAGAGCACGTACGCCTCGTTCGAGGGGTCCTCGTCCATGGGCTCCGCACCCGCTGGGTTCGAGGGAGCCCCCGAGGGTCCGTCGTGATTCGACGGGTAGGGCTCGAAGACGACCGAGGGTTGAGCGATGTCGCGCGCGAAAACGTTCGGGGGGACGGTGATCCGCCCGGACGCGATCTTGGCGAGCTCGTCCGCCTCTTCGTTGTACCTTCGGGGCACATGGTTGAGCTCGATGCCGTAGAACTTGTCCTCGAGGGCCCGCACGGCCTTGCAGTAGGCCTCCATCTTGTCATCGTGGCAGCTCGCGTTCTTCATGACTTGATCGATCACGAGCTGCGAGTCCCCCCGTACGTCGAGGCGCTTGACACCCAACTCAATGGCGATTTTGAGGCCACAGAGGAGGGCTCGTACTCAGCCATATTGTTGGACGCGGGGAAGTGGAGGCGTACTGCGTAGCGCATGTGCTCCCCGAGGGGTGACACGAAGAGCAGGCCCGCGCCCGCTCCCGTTTTCATCACGGAGCCGTCGAAGAACAGAGTCCAGCACTCTGCCTGGATTTGTGGGGGCGGCAGCTGTGTGTCTGTCCACTCAGCGACGAAATCCTCCAGGATTTGCGATTTGATTGCCTTGCGTGGGGCGTAGGCGAGCGCTTCGCCCATTAGCTCCACGGACCACTTGGCGATCCTTCCCGCGGCGTCGGGGTTGCGGATGATTTCTCCTAGCGGAAAGGAAGAAACCACCGTGACGGGGTGGGCCTCGAAGTAGTGGCGGAGCTTGCGCCGCGCAAGGACTACCGCGTATAGCAGCTTCTGGACCTGGGGGTAGCGCGTCTTCGTGTCCGAGAGGACCTCGGCCGATGTAGTAGATCGGCCGCCGCACGGGCAAGGCATGCCCCTCCTCCGTGCGCTCCACAACGATCACGACGCTTACCACCTGGGTGGTTGCGGCGACGTAGAGCTGCAGGGGCTCGCCGTCCTGGGGCGGCGTGAGAATCGGGGCGTGCGTCAAAGACGCCTTCAGCTTGTCGAGCGCGTCCTGGGCCTCGGTGGTCCAGGAGAAGCGTTCGTGCTTCTTGAGTAGGCGGTAGAGGGGCAGGCCCTTCTCACCGAGCCGCGAAATGAAGTGGCTCAAGGCGGCAAGGCACCCCAACACCTTCTGCACCCCTTTAAGGTCCCGGATCGGACCCATTCGTTCGAGGGCTGCGACCTTTTCGGGGGTTGGCCTCGATTCCCCGCCGGGAGACAATGTACCCCGGGGAGCATGCCTCGCGGCACTCCAAAGACACATTTTTCGGGGTTTAACTTGACCCCATTGGCCCGTAGGCAAGCGAACGCGACGCCAAGGTCGCCAACCGTGTCGTCCGCCTTCCCGGTCTTCACCCCCCCGCCGGACGAAGGACCGAATTGGCGACCGAGAGAGGGGGGGGGAGTGAATGGGAGCCGATAAAAATTCTTTCTCGAAAGAACTCGGCCTATATCCCAATCGCAACTCCGAGAGTCGCACACGAACAAGCGGAAGCACACACAACCCTCTCTCGATACCTTAGGAACAAGGCTTGAAAGGCTAGGAAGCAAAGCGAGAAGCAAGCACGAAAGAACTTGAGCAACAACTAAGAAGGTCCGAGACCTACGGGTCAACCGCACAAGTGACCGGGTCACCCCCGAGCCCTACGAGCCGCACGGTCACCCGGCACAAGTGACCGGGTCAACCTACCCCCTTCGGGTCACCCGGCACAGTGACCGGATCACCCGGACGACCCCGTAAAA
The DNA here is from genome assembly GCA_947561735.1 of Cenchrus americanus. Lineage (NCBI taxonomy): Eukaryota > Viridiplantae > Streptophyta > Magnoliopsida > Poales > Poaceae > Cenchrus > Cenchrus americanus. The sequence goes on from OX387240.1 coordinate 205,777,942, forward strand.
CCGCCCGCGAAATCGCCCCAAACTTTAGATCAAAGGATCTCCCAAACCACTTGGAGTCTTGAGACGAAATTTTGGGGAGATGATGAACACCCCAAGGAGAGGTTATGCCCCAAAAATTATGGTCTCAAACTCCCTACAACTCCCGGAATCGCAAATCCTTGCCAAGAACACAAAGACCTAGGGTTCATCCAAAAGTCAATGAATCGAAGGCCAAATCCGGCGTTTGAGGGGTCAAGATCATCACCAAAGGTGCGCAAGGCATCCATCCATGTTTCCCTCAAAGAAATCCGGGGAGAAACCAACTCAAATTCGCGGAATCACACCGGGAACAAAGGCACGAAAACAAGCACAAAAAGCCACGAAAAACAACCCCGAATCTTCTATACAAACCAGGAAAGATTCACAAGGTCTAGCATGCCGCCCTAGCATCCATCCCTCTCAACAAATCTCTCATGAAGCTCTCATGCTAGCCTAGAGAAAATAGAAGGAAAAATAGCTACGAAAATGAGAAAGAGGAGGGAGCAAATGAAACCCTAAGTCCCGAGAGAGAGGGAGCCATCAACACACACTCCAGGCTTATATATCGAGTCCCGCCGGAGTGGTAAATGACTCGACTACCCCTAACTACACTACGGCGATACAACCCACGTAGGGGCATTTTGGTAATGTATGTGGGTCTTGCCATCGGACGGCCACGCCTTTGCCGCACCCCGCGTCCTCCCGACGCAAGCCATGCGATCCCGCCGCGTGTCCTCCGCTTCGAAGCTTCCCGACACGCCCGGATCCCGTCTCCGTCGTGTTGGGCCCTCGGACTTGGTTTTGAGGCCCAAACCAAGAAACCGCCCGTCGATGGTTTTGTGGGCAAACCACCAAACCCCGCGTGCCCGGTCCGGCCTCCCGCCAAACCACTTGACTTGACCTCCACCGTGCACCGGCTCACTTGTCCATGACTTCGTCTTGCTTGTGTCGCCACCATGTGGCCCGCACCCGGGCCCCGTCGTCCACCGGGTCCCTCGAACCGAGCCTACTTGTCTCTCCATCTCCCGGAGGCCCCTCAAGGCCGAAGACCTTTCGCGCCCGTTCTTCACCTCGCAACAACACGAACTAGGCCGCGGCCTACACCCGCGCACTAAGCCAAGAGTCGGTCCAACACCCGTTGTCAATCACTCATCACCGAGGAGCGGTCATCCATCGACCACCGGGACGCTTCGGTCCTCAATCTCCCCCTTGATGAGTGCATTGACAACACACAACGCGAAATGAAATTCAGAGTCAAACAGAAAGAAAGAAGAAAGAAAAAACAAAGAAGCTCAACTCATGACCAAAACCGAAGAAAGGCGAAGAAAGGTCACAAGCCAAGCAAAGCACAAAATCCACACCGAAAACAGCAAGAAAGCTCCCCCTGAACAAATGCAAGCTCCCCCTGAACATGTGGATGTAAACTCATGCAAACTCCCAAATTTCAGCTCACCTCTTCTGAATTTTCATTAAGCTCACCTTTTCTCCCCCTTGTCGACAATGTATGAATCAAGGTGAAAATGCGAAATGCAAAGCAAAGCATATAAACAACTACATGAGCTTCTCAAATAGGCCAAATCTAGTGTCAAAGGCTAAAAATGAGACAAAGATCACACACATGAATCATAGCATAGTCAAAGCATTGCCACAAGTAATATATGAAAATACAAGCATGTGACAAAGCAAAATTTTCAGATTTAAGCAGCTTTTACCAAAAGAAGGCTCGCTTCACATGTAAAAGCCTATCCATGTCACACTTGAGCCACAAACATGCATACCATTCAAAGATCATACAAGGACATCAAATTCTCAAAGCAAAAGATCATGGCAAACACCCATAAAGCAAAGCATGTCATGTCAAAGCTCATGAGCCATGTGTCCACTTCGGGGAGACTTCTCCACCGGTGAACATCATGCAACGTGTTTTGCACCCATATGTGAAAGATAAAACATTTTAAGCATAGACATGATGGATGGAGCATTTTTCAAGCATACACACTTCTTTTCAAGATTAATTCATTTTATGGTACATGAAGTGCCTTTGCGGCAAAAAGAAGCTTATGCTCCCCCATGAATGCAACATAGGCTAAACATTCACAATGATATTCGGCCTTTGGCCCAAATGCAAGAACAAGGCATCCAAGCACAATCTAAGCATGAAAAGCACATTTAGACCAAACTGTGACATGGATACACAACTACACACGAGTGGAGCATATTTCATCAAAAAATAGTCAAGTTAAGCTTTTATTTCAAAAGGGGCTATCTCACCACACATATATCTCAAATATTCCAAGAGCATAGCCTCACATCACCATTTCTCCACACATATAACCAAAATCTCACAAATAGCCAAAGAGACTCAAATATGGCATATGAAAGAAGCTCATCATCCTAAAATGCAATATGACACAAATGCAACATGATATATGACAAGATGGCTATCCTACCATGGTTTGTACATCAAGCAAAGCATGTATATACATCAAAGTAAACATGGTATGATACATATGGTACAAAAAGGAAATCCCCCAAGAATCAACTAGAAAGGACAACAAACCCCAAGTTCCCCCCGCAAGCGCACAAATGTAGCTTGGTCGAGAGGCTTTGTGAAAATGTCGGCTAGCTGATCTTGGGTAGGGACATGGCTCAACACAATGGTTCCTTTCTCCACATTGTCCCTCAGGAAATGATACCTCACCTCTATGTGTTTGGTTCTGGAGTGAAGCACTGGGTTTTTGGCTACGCTTATGGCACTAGTGCTATCACAAAGAAGTGGGATCTGGGTGCACTCCTCACCAAAGTCTCTCAAAGTGTATGAAATCCACAACAACTGGGAGCAACAACTCGCGGCAGCAACATACTCCGCCTCTGTGGTAGACTGAGCTACACTAGACTGCTTGCGGGAAGACCATGAGACCAACGAAGACCCAAGAAACTGGCAAGTACCAGAAGTAGACTTCCTCTCGACTCGACAACCAACAAAATCCGCATCGGAAAAACCATGAAGTGAAAGAGTCGAGGAGGAAGAATACCAAAGGCCAAGACCAGGGGGGATCGTAGGTACCGAAAATCCTCTTGACGGCCCGTCGATGTGATGTCCTCGGCGAAGCCTCGAAAACGAGCGCACGGACACACGCCGAACCGTATGTCCGGCCTCGTCGCCGTCAAGTAGAGGAGGGAGCCGATCATGCTCCCGTACTCCCGCCGGTCCACCGGTTCCCCATCCTCATCCGCATCCAAAGTTGCCGTACTCCCCATGGGAGTCGACATCGGCTTCACATCTTGCATCCGGAACTTCCTCGCATGTCTTTCGTGTACTTGGTTTGGTGCACAAATGTACCATCCTTCACTTGCTTGATCTCGCGGCCCCGAGAAAATACCGCAACTCGCCCATCATGCTCATCTCGAACTCCCCGCTCATCTCATCCGCAAACTTGGCAACAAGGTTATGTGACGAGCCACCAAAGACAATATCATCCACGTATATCCGCACAATCGCAAGTCGTTCCTATGCTTGAGGAGAAACAAGGTTCTATCCACGGTACCCATCACAAACCCTCTCGCTCAAAAGAAAACCTCTCAATCTCCCATACCAAGCACGGGCGCCCGTTTCAACCCATACGAGCCCTTTTCAACCCGTATACCCCGTGTGGGTACAACTCGCTCTCAAACCCGTGTGGTCGCTTCACATACACCTCCTCCTCTATGACCCCATTCGAAAGGCACTCTTCACGTCCATCCGAAACAACTTGAACCCTTTAGCCACGGCAAAGGCTAGAAGGATCCGTATTGCCTCAAGACGGGCCACGGAGCAAAGGTCTCCTCATAGTCGATCCCCTCCTTCGACTAAACCCCCGAGCAACAAGTCCGGACTTGTTCCTCACAACCATCCCATTCTCTCCCTCTTTGTTCTTCCAAACCCACTTGGTTCCTATGGGATGACAATTTGGAGGTGGTTCAACTAACTCCCACACCCGGTTCCTCTCAAAATTTTCCAACTCCTCATGCATAGAATTGACCCGGTTTGCATCGGATAAAGCATGTCCAATGTCCTTGGGCTCAAAAGTAGCAACAAAAGCGAGCATGAGCAAAATGAGAGGAATTCCCGGACCTCGACCGTGTAGTGCGTTCATTGATGTCTCCAATGATCTTCGACAGGGGATGCACTTCTTGAATCCGCCGGGAGCCTCACGCCTCGAGACTACCTCCCCCTCAACTTCGGCCTTCTCTCGCCCGGTCCTCTTGTTGCACCGTCGTTGTCCATGAAGTAGACGGTCCATGCTCCAAAGTGGTCGTAGGGGAAGTAGTGGGTACATGCTCCGCTTCAGGCGCATGGTTCTCCCCATCATCATCTCCATCTTCATCTTTCTCCTCCTCAAAGAGGTCCTCGGCCATCTCTTCATCACCTGCACATTCAAAACCAAGAGAGGTACATGGCATTGTCTCGTCGAAGGTCACCTCGCAAGTCTCCATGATTTTTTTTAGTCTCAAGGTTAAGCACCCTATAGGCTCTAGAGTGGTTAGCATATCCAAAGAAAATACCATCACTAGACCTAGCCTCAAACTTGTCGAGTTTTCCCTTCTTCAAAATAAAGCACTTGCAGCCAAAAACTCGGAAGTGACTCACCTTGGGTGCCCGACCATGCATAAGCTCATAACAAGTCTTCTTCTTGAAAGCTCTCAATAAAATCCGGTTGGAAACATGGCAAGTCGTATTGACCGCCTCGGCCCAAAACCTCCTAGGAGTCCCGTGCTCATCGAGCATCGTCCTAGCCATCTCACAAAGAGTCCGATTTTTCCTTTCCACGACTCCATTTTGAGGGGGCACATAAGGGGTCGAATACCGATGTTCAAGACCTAGATCACGACAAAAGGCATCAAAACGAGAGTTCTTGAACTCGCAGCCATTATCACTTGCGGATAGCTCGAATAGCATTCCCATGCCTCTCGTTTTTCAACCTCACGATCGGATCTCGAACAAAACCAAATGTCTCACTCTTATCCTCCAAGAAGAACACCCGGGCATAGCGAGAGTAATCGTCCACCACAACAAGGACATACCACTTCCCACCCACCGAGCGAACTCGAGCCGGCCCAACAAGGTCCATATGCAACGGCTCCGTCGGACGCTCGGTCATGACATCGGTCGGGGGTGGATGGGGAGTGGCTACCATCTTACCATGCCTACAAGGAGCACAAACCAAATCCTTCTCAAGCTTCAACCTCGGCAATCCTCGGACAAGGTCAAGACCACTCAAGCGGGAAACCAAATCAAAGCTCAAGTGTCCCAACCGCCTATGCCATTTCCACAAATCGAAGAAGGACCGGCCATCAAACAAACGAAGCGAGGACCCAAAGAACGAGAGAAATCAGCCCCGAAAATCGACCCTCGGGGATGATCATACGGACAAGATCACCTCGAGAATCAAGCAAACGAGACTCGCCGGACTTGAAACGCACCTCAAAACCCTCATCAAGCAACCGAGAAACCGAAAGCAAATTAAAACCCAAAGACTTCACAAGAGCCACTCTCTTCAACGTTACCTTGTCACTCACATGCACAACACCCTCTCGAAAGCACCCTACCTCGTCCATTGTCCCCAAATGTGATGTACCTCCTTTTCCTTCACCGGGGTGAGGGCCGGAGAACCACTTCTTATCTCCGGTCATGTGTCGAGAACACCCGGAGTCGATCAACCAAATGTTCTCCAAGCCTCCTGCCTGCAATCAGAAACAAGAACGAGAGTGAGCTAGCGACTCGACACTGGGGTTAGCACAAAGAAAGTTAAACCAGTGTCGAGCCATCTACTCAAAAGAGGGGTTAGCAAACATCACTCCCTTGCCACCAAACTTCCCATGTCCCATGGGAGGAGTACGAGCACCACGAGGGGGAAAACGTGGTCCGTAGTTCCTCTGGAACCCAAAGCTGCGACCATCTCCCCTAAACCCATACTGAGGACGAGTAGGAGGACGTCCAGCAAAACCACCACGAGCCCGGCCAAACCTCTCACCAGCCCGCACACCATCATCTCTCCTGACAAACCTCTCACCGCCACCACCTCTCTGTGGGAACCTGCCAACACTCCTCACACTTCCCACACCCCGTGGAAGTGGCACTCTAGGCTCAGGAATACCGCGAGGCTGGCGATACCTGTCCTGGTTTGCTTGCTCCCTAGCAAGCCTCTCATCCCTCTTCCTCTTGTAGCAAAACTCTGCAAGATGCCTCTCCTTGCCACAATACTCACACCCGAAGGGGATGGGTTTTGGTTTTGGCTCGGCTTCTCTCTAGGCTTCTCACCCTTCTCACCCACAAACTTCACTTTGGTTTCGGAAATCATTTGTCTTAGGTGGGAATTTGGGTGGATCTTGGGTTGTGTCAAGCTTGTTGCAAAGGTGGTTGGGTTTTGGTGTGAAAGAGTTCTTGGGTGCTTTTGGGAGTGGGACTTGGATCTCTCCGATCACCTCAAACTCGGGGTTAGACTCAACACACTTTTCGTACACACTCTCCCCACTCGTTCTCTCCCACTTTCTCACCCAACTTCTCAAACCCCAAACCACGACCATCGCCTCTCTTGAACTCCTCAATCATGATTTTCAATTGAGGTTCCCGCCCGTACAACCAACCCAACACCTTTCTCAAATAGTCATTCTCCTCATAGATGACATCCAAACGGGAAGTAAGTTCAAGGTTACGCAAAGTGACTTCATCACGACTAGAACATGCATTTGCAACAGGAGATTTCAAAGATGCTTCCAAAGAACTAATGGTAGAACGAGCATCGACAAGCTTAGCATGCATAGTAGGACATGATTTGCAAGCACCAAGCAAAGTAGGTCTAGCCTTAAGCTCATCATGTTCGAGTCCTAAGAGCATCTAGTTGAGCCAAAATAGAAGCATTCTTCTCGTTAAGCATTTTGATCTCATTCAACCAAGCATCACATTCAACACATTCAACATCATCGGGAGTAGTAGGAGCAAGTTTCAAAGAGTCATTCTCAAGTTTCAATTCAAGCAATTTTGACTCTAACTCTCCTACTTTCTCGCTAGCATTCTCAAGCCGAGCCCTAAGATCTTTCCTCATCTTTTTGGCATCTCTCAAGACACTATCACGGTTATCAAGCAAACCATTCAACCTAGCAATCTCGGCAAGCAAAGAGTCGGGGTCACGGTTTACCTCATCCTCCGAGTCGGAGTCGCCGTCTTCCTTCACACTCTTCTTGCTTGCTTGAGCTATGAGCCATGCCACAAAAGCCCTCGAGCGCCACACGGCTCGGCCCGCCGAGGTTCCGGCTTGCACTCTTCTTGCCACCGCGCCTCCCGGCGTCTTCATCTTCGCCGCTTGAGCTTGATTGCTCCTCGCTTGAGCTTGAGTCGACGTCGCTCGCACCGGCCACCATCGCTCTTGCCTTGTTCTTCTTGTAGGCGCTCTTGCTCGGTCGCCGCTTGTCCTTGTCCTTGCTCTTGGACTTGTTGAAGTGCTTGCCCTTGGAGGAGTACTTGTCTTCACGCCTCGGGTGCGCCTTGTACTCGTTCACCTTGTACTTGTTCTCCTCCGCTTCCGGCACTCGGCGATGAAGTGGCCGCGCTTGCCACACTTGTAGCATGTCCCTGAGCTCCGCCTTGCATTCCTCCGACTCTCGTGTAGTCGTTCAAACCTTCTTGAGAGCAAGGCCAGCTCCTCCTCGCCCAAGACATCAAACTCCTCATCTGGAATGGACATAAGAGAGGACAAAGAAAACTGTCGACAGGAAGGGTTAGATTTGCCCTTTGATCCTCCCACAAGAGCAAGACTATGGTCCGTCGAGCCCTCATGCTTGGATAGCAACTTCCTGTCAACCTCAGCCGACTTGAGCTTAGAAAAGAGGTCATCCAACTCAATAGTCAAATAGTTCCCAGACTCCTTGATGGCCTCAACCTTAGCACCCCAAACATTTGGATCCAAGACATGCAAGAGCTTCAAAGCCTGATCATGCTCGGAATACGGAAAATCCTCAACATTTGCCTTCATGTTGTTCACGATGGCGGTGAACCTCTGAAACATCGCATCAATGTCCTCACCGGGAAGTGGAGTGAAATTCTCATATTGCATCCGGTAAGAGACAAAGAGGCGAGCCTTCACATGGTTATCACCACCGTGAGCAACCAACAACTTATCCCAAATTTGCCAAGCAAGATTCAAATGGCGAACACGCTCAAACTCTGGATCACACAAGCTCCGGCACAAGTGATCAACGGCTTTTGCATTAGCCTCATACTTGGCCTTGGCATCGGCATCGGTCACCATAAGAGTATGGATGTTGACCGGAATAGCATATGTCTTGTCAAGCACAATAAAATCCAACAACTTCCCTCGAAGAAAGATCATCATACGAGCCGCCCACTTGTGGTAACCCTTGCCATCGAAGTGCGGCGGACCGCCCCGCTCAACGTACGCCATCTTAGGATTCGAGACTTGTCAAAGTCGCAAAGAATACGGCACCAAGCTACGATACCAATTGAAGGACCGAATTGGCGACCGAGAGAGGGGGGGGTGAATGGGAGCCGATAAAAATTCTTTCTCGAAAGAACTCGGCCTATATCCCAATCGCAACTCCGAGTCGCACACGAACAAGCGGAAGCACACACAACCCTCTCTCGATACCTTAGGAACAAGGCTTGAAAGGCTAGGAAGCAAAGCGGAAGCAAGCACGAAAGAACTTGAGCAACAACTAAGAAGGCCGAGACCTACGGGTCAACCGGCACAAGTGACCGGGTCACCCCGAGCCCTACGAGCCGCACGGGTCACCCGGGCACAAGTGACCGGGTCAACCTACCCCCCTTCGGGTCACCCGGCACAGTGACGGATCACCCGGACGACCCCGTAAAACCGCCCCGCGAAATCGCCCCAAACTTTAGATCAAAGGATCTCCCAAACCACTTGGAGTCTTGAGACGAAATTTTGGGGAGATGATGAACACCCCAAGGAGAGGTTATGCCCCAAAAATTATGGTCTCAAACTCCCTACAACTCCCGGAATCGCAAATCCTTGCCAAGAACACAAAGACCTAGGGTTCATCCAAAAGTCAATGAATCGAAGGCCAAATCCGGCGTTTGAGGGGTCAAGATCATCACCAAAGGTGCGCAAGGCATCCATCCATGTTTCCCTCAAAGAAATCCGGGGAGAAACCAACTCAAATTCGCGGAATCACACCGGGAACAAAGGCACGAAAACAAGCACAAAAAGCCACGAAAAACAACCCCGAATCTTCTATACAAACCAGGAAAGATTCACAAGGTCTAGCATGCCGCCCTAGCATCCATCCCTCTCAACAAATCTCTCATGAAGCTCTCATGCTAGCCTAGAGAAAATAGAAGGAAAAATAGCTACGAAAATGAGAAAGAGGAGGGAGCAAATGAAACCCTAAGTCCCGAGAGAGGGAGCCATCAACACACACTCCAGGCTTATATATCGGTCCCGCCGGAGTGGTAAATGACTCGACTACCCCTAACTACACTACGGCGATACAACCCACGTAGGGGCATTTTGGTAATGTATGTGGGTCTTGCCATCGGACGGCCACGCCTTTGCCGCACCCCGCGTCCTCCCGACGCAAGCCATGCGATCCCGCCGCGTGTCCTCCGCTTCGAAGCTTCCCGACACGCCCGGATCCCGTCTCCGTCGTGTTGGGCCCTCGGACTTGGTTTTGAGGCCCAAACCAAGAAACCGCCCGTCGATGGTTTTGTGGGCAAACCACCAAACCCCCGCGTGCCCGGTCCGGCCTCCCGCCAAACCACTTGACTTGACCTCCACCGTGCACCGGCTCACTTGTCCATGACTTCGTCTTGCTTGTGTCGCCACCATGTGGCCCGCACCCGGTCCCCGCCGTCCACCGGGTCCCTCGAACCGAGCCTACTTGTCTCTCCATCTCCCGGAGGCCCCTCAAGGCCGAAGACCTTTCGCGCCCGTTCTTCACCCGCAACAACACGAACTAGGCCGCGGCCTACACCTCGCGCACTAAGCCAAGAGTCAGTCCAACACCCGTTGTCAATCACTCATCACCAGGAGCGGTCATCCATCGACCACCGGGACGCTTCGGTCCTCATTCACGACGATGTCGTCCACGTATGCTTCGACCGTCCGCCCGATGTGATCCCCAAAAACGTCCCGCATGCCGCGCCCGGCATGTTGCACCCGCGTTTCGAGGCCAAACGGCATCGTGACGTAGCGAACGTCCCGAACGGTGTGATGAATGAAGTCGCGAGCGGTGGTCGGACGGACTCCTTCATTTTTATTTGATGATACCCGGAATAGGCATCAAGGAAACAGAGTAATTCGCACCCAGCTGTTGAATCAACAATTTGATCTATGCGTGGCAGAGGAAAAGGAACTTTGGGACATGCTTTATTAAGACTAGTATAGTCTACACACATCCGCCACTTCCCATTTTTCTTCTTTACAAGCACGGGATTAGCTAGCCACGTAGGGTGGAATACTTCCTTGATGAATCCGGCCTCGAGGAGCTTCCGCAGCTCCGCTCCGATCGCCCGTCGCCGCTCCTCGTCGAAGCGGCGCGCGCCGCTGCCGCACGGCGCGGGCGTTTGGCAGGATATCAAGGGAGTGCTCGGCGACTTCCCTCGGGATGCCTGGCATGTCCGAGGGGCTCCACGCGAAGATGTCGGCGTTGGCGCGGAGGAAGTCGACGAGCACTGCTTCCTATTTGGGGTCGAGGGTGGAGCTGACCCTCAACGCCTTGCCCTCGGGGGCTGACGGGTCGAGGGGGACCCCTTTGGTCTGCTCGGCGGCCTCGAAGGTGCCGACGTGCTTGGCGGCGGAGTCGAGGTCCTCGTTGACCATCTTCTCCAGCGTGTTTACCGGCGCTTCATCCGGTGCTAGTGCCTCCGCATGTTCCACGCACTCGACATCGCGCTCGAATGCGTGCTCGATGGACGACCCGACGGTGATGACGCCGTTTGGACCGGCATCTTCATCTTCGGTGTAGGTGTAGTTGGGGACCGCCATAAATTTGGCATAACAAGGTCGCCCAAGGATGGCATGGTAGGCCCCTTTGAACCCTACCACCTCGAAGGTGAGGGTCTCCTTGCGGAAGTTCTTAGGGGTACCAAACCAGACCGGCAGATCGATCTGCCCGAGGGGCTGAACCTGCTTGCCGGGCGCGATGCCGTGGAACGGCTTTGTGCTGGGCCGCAGCTGGTCCAACCCGATCCCCATCAGGCGCAATGTATGCGCGAAGAGGATGTTGAGGCTACTGCCTCCGTCCATAAGGACTTTTGAGAACCGGGCGTTCCCAATGATGGGATCGACCACCAGCGGTACTGGCCCGGATTGGGGATGCGATTCGGGTGGTCTTCCCGGCTAAAGGTGATGACATCCTCCGACCAATTGAGAAAGGCCGGAGGCGCCCTCTCCGCGGCGAGGACTTCGTGTCGCTCCTTCTTGTGCTGCCGGGTCGACATGTCGACGGTAGGTCCCCCAAAGATGAGGAACACATTTTCGACGGCGGGGAAGCCGCCGGCGTCGCCATCGCCCCCGTCTTTCTTGGCCTCTGCCTCCTTCGCGGCGGCACGGCCATAGAACTTCTTGAGCATGTCGCACTGCTCAAGGGTGTGTTGCACTGGGGTCTTGTGGTAGGGACATGGCTTCTTCAGCATGTCATCGAACACTCCCGGGCCTCGAGGGGCCGGTCGAGGGCCCCGTCGAGCCAAGTCGACAGCGAGAGCCTCGGCGTTGCCGCCGTCGCGCCCCTGCTCGCGCGCCTCGCGGCGCGGCTTCTTCCCCCTTGTTGCCCCGCTTGTCGTTGCGATGCGGCCCCTTGGACTTGCTGCCCTCCGCGGGCGCGTCCTCAGAGCGCTTGCCTTTTTTGCCGTCGAAGATCGCCCCCACGGCCTCCTCCCCGGAGGCGAAGCTGGTGGCGATGTCGAACAGCTCGTTGGAGTCCGCAGGCGGGCTGCGTCCCAGCTCCCGCACGAGATCCCGGCACGTGGTGCCCTCGAGGAAGGCATGCACGATTTCGGACTGCGCCACGCTGGGGAGCTCCGTGCAGCGCTTGGAGAAGCGCCGTATGAAGTCCCGCAGCGACTCGCCGGGCTTCTGCGTGCAGGAGCGCAGGTCCCAAGAGTTCCCAGGGCGCACGTATGTGCCCTGGAAGTTGCCCACGAACGTGTGGACTAGGTCGTCCCAGTTATGGATCTGGCTGGCGGGCAGGTGCTCGAGCCATGTCCGGCCGCGTCGCCCAGATGCAGGGGCAAGTTGCGGATGATGACCTCGTCGTTAGTGGCCCCGCCCGGCTGGCAAGCCAAGCGGTAGTCGTTGAGCCAGACACGGGGGTCCGTCTCCCCGTTGTACTTGACGATCGTCGAGGGTTGGCGGAAGCGTTGGGGGAACGCCGCCGCTCGGATCTCCCCGGCCCGAACACGCGAGTGCCCGGGGGCTCCGGCGTCGGGGGAGCGGTCCTCGCCGCCGTCGTAGCGCCCTCCCCCGTCGAGGGTAGTAACCCCTTGCCGCTCACGCGTCCGCCTTGTTGGTGCGCCGGCGTTGATGACGTTGCCGGCGTCGCCATCTAGTGCCCCGCGCGCGTCGAGGAGTCGCTCCTTGGGCGGCGTGCGCCCTTGCTCGGTGGGATGCCCCGCCGGCCCCCCCCCGCGTGCACCGAGGGTTCGCCCCCCGGTGCGGCTTCATCGCCCCCGCGCATCCCCCTGTTGGCGGATGCGTGAGGCCGAGCTTTCGGCCTGCTGGACGGCCGCTTGCTCGATGAGAGTTTGCACCTCGCGGTGCATATCTCGAGCCTCGAAAGTCGAGGGTGCTGGCATAGCCCGCAGCAGTGTTGCGGCGGCGACGAGCTTCTGGCTCGCCCGTGGGGGCACGTCCGTGTTCCCAACGTTGGAGGTGGTGTTGAGGCGGTCGCGGACCTGTCGGCCCAGCTCCCGTGCGCGTTCGCCGCGCGCGGAGGCCTCCCCCGCCATCGAGGCGCGGAGCGGCCCGCACGTCGTCGGTATTCCTCCGCCGGCTTGGCCTCGAGCTCGCGGGCTTGGGCCGGTGTGCGTTGACGTCGGCCCCGGCGGAGCGCTTGGCCCCGCGGCCGGGCGCGTGGCGATCCCCGGGGCGGGCGTGACTTCCCCGTCTCCGGCGCCCGCCGCGCCGACGGCATTGGCCGGGTCGTTGGTGATGACGGCGCAACACTCCCCGCGTGGGGTCGTAGCTCCCGGTGCTGGAGTCGTCGGAGCAACCAAACCAGTAGTCCGCAGCGTTGAGGAAACACCGGAACGCGACTGGGTCCGGCACGCCGGAGAAGTCCCACTCCGCATATCCGTGGCGGTTGGCGGGTGGCATCGCGTCGACGGAGCCCAAGGATGACTCATCTGCTGCCGAGGTGCCGGGGTCCCTGGCGACGAAGACGTGGCGGCCAGGCGGAACCCTGCGCATCGTCGTGTTGACGTTGGCGCTGTAGGCCGTCGTAGCGCCACGCAGCCCGATGGGGATACGCGGTCCGAGACCGCACGCCGGCCCCGCCGGGCGGTGGCGGTCGTGACGGTGGGCGCGCCACTTTGAGTGGCGGCGCGCTCGGCTCGCCGCCGCTCGACCGCGCCCGGCGTGAGCGCCGCCGGAGCGACGACGGCGTCGTGGTGTCGACGGACCCGCGACGTCGGTGCCGCGGGCGCCGCGCGCCGAGTCGTGCGTGCGGCGGGGGTCCGAGCGGACCCCGGCCCGACGCCGCGCGCGCGAGTTCCTCACGGTTAGTGAGGCGCATGAGATAGCCGTTCCCCATGGCACGAAAGTTCGGATCCCCGAAGCGGATCTCGAACCCGACCGGGAGGGGGTCCGAGCTACCCATGCAGTAGCGTGTAGCACGGTATTCAGTGCGGATCACCATGGAGGGAGTTGGCGAAATGACCTTAGGCGCTCGTTTGCCCCACGGTGGGCGCCAACTGTCGGTGCGGAATATGGTCCCGACACTAACCAGTAGATAGCGCCGTGGTCTATCCCTCAATGGTCGATGCTAAGTAACAAGTGACACGAGATTTATCCCGGTTCCGGGCGAGGGGGCCGTACGTCCGGCGGGGGCGTGCTCGGGGCACTGTATTACTTAGCACCGGGGGTGCTTGTAGTGGGGCAAGTACAAGCAAGGCGGGAGAGGAAGCGTGGCTTCCAAGTCCCTGGTGGAACGGCTGAAGATATTGTGGGAGAACGGGAATGAGTGCGTGGTGTGTCGTGTTGAACTCTGTCCGTCTGTCCCTCCCCGCGGCTAGGGGTTCGCTTCCCCTTTTATAGACCAAGGGGGCAGCGGGTTACATGCACGCCGCGCTACCTAGCTACGTGAAGGATGCACGTCGTGCTACGCTGTAGAGTGGGCGGCCGTCCGGACGATCCCCGCCACGATCTGGTCATCATGGCCTGACTTGTACCCGAACAGTGGCAGTTCGAGGGTAGGAGAGCAACGGATGGCGGTGATGTCCTCTGATAGGCTCGAGGGAGGTGCTGACGCAGGCCCGTATGGCGCACAGGAGTTGGCAGAACGGCGTTCCTTCCCAACGCGCCTCACGGGGCTGGAGTCGTTGCTACAGGGTCCGGCGTGCGCCTGCGCGCGCGGGTACGGCGGCCACGCCGTTACAGTGGCGGGGATGGCAGTCCACCGGCCTACCGCCTCCACCTAACCCTGTAGGGTCACAAGAAAGTACATCGAGGGTGCGCCGGCCCCCCTTTCGAGGGCTCGGCGCGTTAGCCGTACCGGGGCGTGCGCGCGGTGTCACGGGACTGACACCGGCCGCACTCCACCGTACCCTCCCACAGTGGCGGGGATGGGCTCCTCCCTGGGGAGTTGGTGCGGCGGCACCGGGGTGCGAGCCCCGGCATATGATGGCGCCGTCCCGCGGTGTCGGGGCGTTAAATGCCCGTGTACGGGGCCGGCGCACGCGTGCGGGGCGCCCGCGAGCGTGGCGGGCCCCTGCCGAGGGCGGGGCGTACCCTCGAGCGAGGCGAAACTCGCTCGAGGGAAGTGCTGCCCCTCGAGCGGGGCGATGCCCGCCCGAAGGGAGCGTGCAGCCTCGAACGAGGCGGAGTCCGTTTCGAGGGGATCCTTACGTGGTTAGGCTTAATATTATCGGGTTTCGTTCTGGGTTTTAAGTGGGTTTTCCCCCATTGTTTAAGGGGACCCCTAGGGCTGTCCCCGACACCAAGCAAGAGAAGAAGTAGCAAATCGAATCTTGATAGAAGCCTCTTTAAATCGTGGTTTCCCGTCCAAATCCGAAAACATTCGGCTTTCGGAACCCCCGTTCTGTCACAACGTATCACTATTCATGCGGGGAGCTTAGGGTGAGTCAAAAGACAAGTCGAGATTCTTTCGGAAGATCCGGCGTGTACCTCTAGACACCGCGGCTATAAGAACACCCTATGTAATCTATCTCGAGTATAGAATTGGAATAAGCAAAGCCGATCGAAAAACGAAATCTTCGAGGAAACACTTGATCGCTAGGAAAAGATTCAACTCGATAATTCAACTATAACAATGATACATACACAAGATCACCACCGGGATCCTTCCTTAATATTGCTTCTAGCTCCGGGAACTCCGACGTGGTCTTTCGTGCAAGGTTCCCACGTCGGCTAGGAAACCCTAGTCAGCTAGCTCGACCCTCTCCTCTCCGAGATGGTGTCCCTCTCTTCTCTGCTCCTCGGCGGCCGATGACGAATTCCTCTCCTCGTGGCTCTCGGTCAGGGGGCTATAAATAGCCCGATTGGCGGCTAGAGCAAAGGAGGGGGCAAATGGGCCCTGGATGGGCCTGGGCCGACCGGACCGGGCCGGCCGGCCCGGGCCCATCCGGGCCTAGCCCGAGGCCTCCTTTGCTCTACGTCGGTTCCCTTGCTTCTCGGATGTTTCCCCCTTCGCATGTAGGTCCATGTCGTCGGTTTCTCTCCGAATTGGACTCAACTCCTTGTCTTGCAAGATTCAGACACTTTTCGGTCGGTCCTCGGAGTCCGTCGTCTTCTCGGATCAAGTCCCTGGCTTCTTGGAGTTAAGTTTGCTTCGTTGCATGACTTGTACGGGGCTTCAAGGTCTTGTCATGTGGTGCTTGATGAACTTATCCCGAAAGTCTTGCATTCAACACTGAAACCCTGCATAAACATTAAACTCCAAAACCGACATGCACACGTGAACTTGTTATACCACGGGGGTTAGTACCAATGGATAAGGTATAAAACTCATGCCAACACCGAAGGTAAACTCATGGCTAGGTTGACAGATTTTCACCGTCAACATCTCCCCCATGCTTAAACCTTGCTCGTCCTCGAGTAAGCCTTCGATGGATATCATCATTGCCAAACAGTGTTTAAACCTTGCACTTGATCATACATGAGAAAACATAATGCTCTCAAAATTTTTACTTCATTAAAGTTCCATAATGTACTAGCCTTCATCTCTACGGAGGGTAGATCATTATTAAGCTTATCCCACAAGTATTAACATGCTCACAAAGTTTAAATAGATCTCAGAATTTTTGAAATAAAGAACGAGATAGAGAAAGGCTAAACCAAGTTCACAAATTTAAATCATCTTGCATATTGCTCATGAACTCTCATCTCGCTTGTCTCTCAAGCCTATATATTCTACTCCTTTCCCTCTCATAACATATATGTGTGGTAGGCTTTATAAGGAGCTTTGGGAAAGTTTAGTCCTAACAAGATTTTATAAATGAGGTGTTGTCAAAACAAGACAAGCTTCTCATGGTCTTACCGAGACTTGTCAAAAAGGTCATTGGAAAATAATGTTAAATCAAGGAGGGGAAAGAGAAAAATACACACACTTTAGATAAGTGGACATGTGCAAATGGCAAAGAGTGATCCCGAGCCACAAAGGAAGTCCTCGTTATTGGATTGCACATGGTTGGAAAATGAGAATGGATCTTTTTCACTTGAAGCCTTGAATGCACTCTTAGAGAACCGGGGAGTTCACTTTACGCATATATTTTTTTTCTCTTTCTCATATTTCTCATTCTTTTCTTTCTTTCTTTCTTTCTTTCTTTCTTTCTTTCTTTCTTTCTTTCTTTCATTCATTATATATATATATATATATATATATATATATATATATATATATTTTCTTTCCTCTTGTGAGACCTTCACCTTGGAAGTCACGTTCATCGCCGAATTTTTTTCTTTCATCATTATTATTTTTTTAAAATACTCCCCTTTGAACTTTAAAACTGCACCGTACCTACCTCTACCTCCTCCCCCATGCTTAGACGTTGCTCGTCCTCGAGCAAAGAGGTGAAAAATAAGGTAGGTACCGGAAAATTTTTCCTTGGAGAGATACTTGAAATCTTCAATGTCGGCACCGTCTTGCGATCTTCCTTGAATTGATGATCCATTCTCAACAATAGGTTGTGGTCAAGGAGGTAATCACAAAAGATGATATTTGGTTTAAGGGTGGATATCCGGCGAGATTTGTGAGATCTCCAATGCGGGGATACACAATGCACGGATAAAAGGCTAGCAAAAAGATAGATACGCAAAAATGAAATGACCAGCTTCTTAGTCTCGGGCCAGAGAAATCATGGCCTGCAATAACTCACTCAAAAATAAATCTCGTACACTAAGGTTTATGCACTCAAATATATATAAGGCTTTGGATAGGTTGAGCAACACACAAGTGATATTTGTGACAAGGTTAGCGATATTTTTGAGCATAAAAGACATCTTTAATCTATTCATAACTTGAGAGCACATAAAACACTATGGGTCTTTATTTTAATCATAACATCCGCTGAAAATTAAGCTAGCATTTAAATAAATTCAGATTTGTATTTTTAAGAGAGCACTAGCTTAAACATGCATAAATCAATTACAAAGATGAACAAAGCTGCAATTTTAATCATATATCATCATGGCACGAATTTTGTAACTTTTCCAATGATATAATCAAGGTGGTGTCTTTATTAATGATTACATCAAGTTGAAATACAAACTGAAAATAAACAAACATGCTAGCTGAAATTTAAATAAAAACAGAAAATACTACGCAAACACACATAAGCAAAAGCTGAAAATTACAGAGAAAAAGAAAAGAAAAGAAAACGAAAGTTCCTAAATCTTCTAGTCCTCCGCCGGTGGTTGATGTTGATGATCTTGATAGTAATACCATTGCTCATAATATGATTGGACATTCCCTCCGACGAATTGATTTGGCTCCACAAGGTGAAGGCGTCCAAGCTCAAAGGCAATATTTGCATTGCCTTCACCAAGTTGAGCTGCGTTAGCTTGGATGGCTGCGATGTTTTGAGCGTTTCTTGCAGCATACCCTCCAATTATGGCCATGCTTTGTTGTGGTTGGGGATGATGAGCGTAGGACTCCGCGAAGTTAGCGTTGGGCACAACATAATTTGGTGGGGGTACCGGTGCACCACCCCCCCATGCTTGCTCTTGTGGCCCTCTGTAATAACTTGGCGGAGGAGGAATCCCGCCGAATGGTTGCACATTGGGTTGTGCTCCACTCGCTTGTGCGGAGGATGTTCCCTCCTCTACGATTCTTCCTCTTTTGTTCTTCCTTGCAGGGACAAGAAGTCCCTCTTCCAACCAATCTTCTCTCCCTTTCACTATGGCCAACCGATAACCTCCTCTCTCATCTCCACTAATGTATTTGCCTTGCCGCAAATACTCAATGCCGAGAGAGGTACCACACAAAAGATGGTCGGGGTTTCTTGCGATCCCCGGCCGTAAGGAGAAGGCCAACATGGAGAGGTAGCACCCTGAACCAATATTACCCGCCCCCGATGTTGCTTTACAACACCAACGGTTGATCATAAGGTAAGAGGGGTCTATTGGCGGCCTGGCAATTAAAGCCGAGTATAGCCAATTCAACTCCGTGTCGGTCACCTTTGTCTCCTTCATCCTCCCCACTACCCTCTTGCACATCCAAGAGTGAAATATCCGAATAATGGGGTTGTGGATGCAATTGCGTTGTTGATGGGCTTCTCCGGAGATCATATTCCAAAATCCCGCTAACATGCCGGGTGGCACGTCAACTTTCTCCGGAGCTCCCTTGTGGAATCCAAGCAGCTCCCTAACGTGCTCGTAGGGAACCACTTGTTGGACTCCCTCCAAACGGAATGACAAGCTTTGCACCCCATCATCATCAAGGATAGGTGCAATAGTCATTAAAATTTCCAAGGCGAACCCCAAGTGGGTGTCCACCGATACTTCGTTGGAGAATTGCACCCATCCAAGGTGCCCCAACATATAGTATATGTCGGTGCCAAAACCCAAGATGTAGAGTGCTTGGTCGTCGAGTTCGACGTTGGGCACAAGCCTCTTCTCAAGATTAGAGAGCCTCTCCTCCTCCTCCGATGACAAGATGATGAAGCCGTAGGAAGAGTATGTCGGAGTGTAAGGAGGTGGCGCGGTTGAACGGGTCGATCGTCGTGGTGGCGCGGGCTGCTCCTCCGTGTGCCCACGAGGTTCGGTAAACCTCATGGACGTGCTTCTTGCAGCCCTCATACCACCAAGGAGGAGAGCATCGTTCCTCCTCGGGGTGCCGTATCCGTCTCCATGCTCCGGGGAGACTCGGAAACCGAGTGCCTCCTCGAAGACGTGGTTGATGACGGCTTGGACGACGACGAACTCTTCTTCTTGGAGAAGAGACTTGTGGTTTTCTTCCGCATGGTTGCTGCACTCCTTTCTTCAACTAAAACTCCGGGTTGCAACCGGTAACTAGGCACTTAAACTCTTTGCTTCGGATGTGGACTTTGAGTGGATTAAGGATGTGGATTTTTTCTTGAGCTATCAAGCTTGGGAAGGTTGGCTATGTCTACAGAGGTTTTGAGCACACAAACTTGAACACACAAACAAAGGAAGGAGAGGGAAGCTTGCCTGCAGAAAACGGGAGCCGGGGGGCTCCATATGTAGGTGAGGCCGGCCGGCCTGGGCCGGCCGGCCTGGGGTCCTCGGTGCACCACCCCTCCTCGTCTTTCTTCCAGCACGATCATTTCGCCTCTGCAACTTTCCTGCCCGCGTGCTCCACGAGTTGCAGCGCCCAAACACTCTCGTCCACTCCTTTTCTTGCATTATTGGTCCTTCCACTTGATGCTCCATGCTTTGGGTCATATCCATGCTCCCTAGCTCCACTTGCTTCACATGCCACCATGAAATTCCTGCAAAGTTGATGCTTGCTGCCCACCATGCTTGTCCTTTGCACGTGGAATTGGTGAAAGTTGATAAAAGGGAATCCAATGGTGCATGCATGATTAATTCAAACTAGATTGCCTCCATTAAGGTGTGTTTAAGGTTAAGCACTCCTCTAATTCGAAATTTAAAATATTTTTCAGAGCCATGCAAGAGCTCAAACATAATTTTAGAGAAGCTTTTAAACCATTAAAAACAAATGTAAGTCGAAAATATTTTTCGACTACGTCGATTTCGGTCTCACCGGTATAGTTTGCCTTCATCGGTTGAGAGCAAACTTTTCCCGGCTTGATCATGGGGGCATAGGTTTAGGTTCTAATTTTGGCTAAATAAGAAAGATTTGAATAAAACAAAATTAGAATAGGCTTAGAAAAATTCTAATCCTAGAGAAACCAAGGATATAGATTTAAAACCAACCAAAAGTTTTGATTTCTAGGTTCACGCGAGTTCTACCACGTGCTGAATTTTATTAACACCTAAATATAAATCGTGGCTCTACTCGTGTGGTTTTAGCATGAAAAATAAGTCAACCTCAGCACCATAATGAGGGTGAAAGGTTGAGTTAGGTTCTGAAATTATTTGGTTGTGGTTTCTCGAAAAGAAAAGAACAAACAAGCACATAGGAGGGTTCATGCAAAGGGTTTATGATAAAGCAAACATTCAATCAAGAATTATGTCTCTAATATTGTTCAAACACTTCTAAGTCTAATGTCTTTGCGTAATAAAACTCAAAAAGTAAATTATTAAAAATACTCGAAAAACCTGGAATCGGGTTGTCCTCCCGGTAGCTTATTCTTGACTCGACGAAACGGGTTGCCTCCCGCCTAGCGCTTCGTTTATAGTCTATAGCTAGACTTCTTCACTTGATTACTCCGGGTCAACGCTCTTTGCGGGCGTTGCAATCTTGGGTACCCACTTCCACACCATCTTGGGCACGGGCTTGTCTTCCGGCTTAGTCATTTTTTTGGTCTTCACAGGCGGCTTCTCTTCCTTTGTCTTGACGGATGCAACACCTTCTTTGATTTTCTTTACGTTCATTTTTTTCGGCTCCTTCTTATTTTTCAGCCCCTCCGTTTGTTTTGGTTCTCCCTTCACTCCAATCATGTTGCATGCCTCGATTCTTGGATGGAACTTGAAGGAACTCCTTTCTCCGTTGATATCGAACATGATCTCCCCCTTGCCAACATCAATAGTAGCTCCCACGGTCTTGAGGAAAGGCCTCCTTAGGATGAGCGGTGGCTTCTCCCTCTCTCCCATCTCGAGCACAACAAAGTCGACGGGGATGAAGTGGTGTCCGACCTTCACGGGTACATCTTCAGCAATGCCCAAGGGATAGCGAATGGAGTTGTCTCCCAACTCCAAACATATACCTGTAGGCTCCATTGGTAGGCGTAGCTTCTCGAACACATCCCTCGGCATGACTCTTACACTAGCTCCAAGGTCGCATAACGCCTTCTCGAAGTTGAAAGAACCAATCGAACATGGAATTGTGGGGCACCCGATGTCCTTTTGTTTCTCTAGCCCATTAGCAAAAGCGGCACTACACTCCTCGGACACCTTGACATGATCTACCCCGAGTGTTGCTATCTCATATTTATTTGCAAGTATGTCTTTAAAGTAACGAGAATATGTAGGAACTTGTAGGGCATCTAGTAATGGCATGTTGATGCTAAGTTTACGCACAACTTCCACAAACTTCTCAAAGTGGTTGTCAAGTTTACCTCGGAAGTAGTGTGGCTTGAGTTGCGGATCCTCATGTCTTCCTCCGGCATCTCAAATTCGGGTTCCTCGGTGATGATCCCCGTAACCTTCTCTTTAGCATCTCCTTCCACCTCGGTGGATGTTTTAAGCTTCCTTGCTCCCGCGGAACGTTCCGGATCTTCAGTCTCCTTCCCCGAACGTGTTTGAATGGCCTTCGCCGATTCGGGACATTTGGGTTGTCCCGGAAGCTTCCCTTCATCATTAGTGAGGCGCCCCGCAAGTTGTCCAACTTGCGTCTCGAGCATCTTCATCATGTTGAGCACTTGATGATTGGAACTTCCGACCTCCGTCACTTTGCTATCGATGTTCTCCAACACTTTGTCTATGGTCTTGAACTTGGTGACGGTGTCCTTGTTGATCTTAGCTTGCTCATCCATGAACTCCTTCAATTGTATACGAAGCGGAACCGCGTTAGGAATAGATGAGCTTGCATTAAATTGAAGCCTACCTTGCCCGTAGCGGAAGTTTGGCAATTCTCCCTTCCTCATGTAGTCGAGCACTTTGGCTTCCTCCGGACAATCTTTGCAGACATGGCCATACTCTCCACATTCTTCGCATGTGGACCTTGCTTCGGCGGCCTTTAAGTCTTGAGCCTCTTTTTTTTCCATCTCCATCTTCTCCAACCTCCTCATGAGCGAGTCGATCTTGCCTTCAAGTATGTTCTCCTTCTCCACTTGCAAGACTCCTTTGACGTTCCCCGTGGGTTGAACCGGATGTAGGCGCCCGGATGACGCCCATGTGTCATTATCCGCGACCTTCTTGAATAGAGTGAAAGCTTCCGTCGGTGTAAGCTCGATGATAGATCCTCCCGCCGATGCATCGATGATCGTCCTTGACGCCATGGTGAGTCCTTGATAGAAGTTTTGCACGAGGTCTTCCTTCGGGAACTTGTGATGTGGAACCGCCTAGGTGTACTCATTGAAGCACTCGAATGCCTCCGAGATAGTTTCCGTAGGATATTTAACAAAGGTGGCAATCTTATTACGCAAGCTTTGAGTTTTACCCGGTGAGTAGTATTCCTTCATGAAAGCCTTCATCAACATGTTCCAATTTTGCACCGTCTCCGCCGGTTGAGAGTGGAACTATTGCAAAGCCTTCCCGAGTAGTGAAAATGGAACAAGCCTTGCCCTCATTTGATCTTGAGTCACCCCATCCATGTTGAAAGTCTGACATAGTTGAATGAATGCTTGGAGGTGAAGGTTCGGGTCCTTTTTACCGGTGAAGGGTGAATGTTGCACCATGCGGATTGTTGAGGTCTTGATCTCGTACGGTCTTCCGATCTCCTCGAGGTTCAAGATTGGTAGGTCGATGATGTCTGGGGTGAATAGCTCCCCAATCTTGCGTTCTTGCGGTGGTTGGTCACCCATCGGTGGAAATCGATCCTCCCGAGGACTTTGAGGTGGTGAATTCTTCGGAGAATCCTGCGATCCTTTGTCTTCCAACTCTGAATCTAAAAAATCCAGCTTTTTAGCTTGAGGTGCTTCGCGTCTCCTTAGCTTGTAAAGTTTTTCTGGATCATCCACAAAATTATTGGGTTTGTTGGAGAGGTAGCCGTCCATCTCCTGTTAGGGTTAGCAATAAACAAAGTATGCAAAAACTAGAAAGTACAAACAAATCTATAAAAAACTAGGGTTAGACAACTAGATTAGATGTATTTTGAGGATGATCAAAATTTAGTAGATGCAAAAAGAAAAACAAAAAGAAAACTGAAAATTACAAAAAGGCAATAAAAAATCAAATCTTGATCACTTGTTCCCCGGCAACGGCGCCAGAAAAAGGGGCTTGTTGACGGTTAATAATTATATCAAAGTTCGTTTGTGACTTGCAAGTGTACAAGTCTCCCGTCGTAGTCAAGGGACTCTTCTTCCCTCGAGTGGTGAACCCAAGGTATCGAATCCGTGGAACAAATGTGTGACGCAAAACTTAATCTAATAAAGCCTAGTAACTCCAATCTTCGATAAAAGAAACCCTAATGCATCTAAGTAAAAGACACGAAACGAATCTAATCTTCTAAATACCGGAGAAAACAAAGTAAGATTGGGTAGATAAACCGATCTAGAAGGATCGGGGTAAGCCTTTTGTTGAAGTTCCAAGCAAGAGAAGAAGTAGCAAATCGAATCTTAATAGAAGCCTCTTTAAATCGTGGTTTCCCGTCCAAATCCGAAAACATCCGCCTTTCGGAACCCCCGTTCTGTCACAACGTATCCCTATTCATGCGGGGAGCTTAGGGTGAGTCAAAAGACAAGTCGAGATTCTTTCGGAAGATCCGGCGTGTACCTCTAGACACCGCGGCTACAAGAACACCCTATGTAATCTATCTCGAGTATAGAATTGGAATAAGCAAAGCCGATCGAAAAACGAAATCTTCGAGGAAACACTTGATCGCTAGGAAAAGATTCAACTCGATAATTCAACTATAACAATGATACATACACAAGATCACCACCGGGATCCGTCCTTGATCTTGCTTCTAGCTCCGGGAACTCCGACGTGGTCTTCCGTGCAAGGTTCCCACGTTGGCTAGGAAACTCTAGTCAACTAGCTCGACCCTCTCCTCTCCGAGATGGTGTCCCTCTCTTCTCTGCTCCTCGGCGGCCGATGACGAATTCCTCTCCTCGTGGCTCTCGGTCAGGGGGCTATAAATAGCCCGATTGGCGGCTAGGGCAAAGGAGGGGGCAAATGGGCCCTGGATGGGCCTGGGCCGACCGGACTGGGCCGGCCGGCTCCGGGCCCATCCGGGCCCCGGCCCGAGGCCTCCTTTGCTCTACGTCGGTTCCCTTGCTTCTCGGATGTTTCCCCCTTCTACATGTAGGTCCATGTCGTCAGTTTCTCTCCGAATTGGACTCAACTCCTTGTCTTGCAAGATTCAGCACTTTTCTGGTCAGGTTCTCGGAGTCTGTCGTCTTCTCGGATCAAGTCCCTGGCTTCTTGGAGTTAAGTTTGCTTTGTTGCATGACTTGTACGGGGCTTCATGGTCTTATCATGAGGTTCTTGATGAACTTATCCCGAAAGTCTTGCATTCAACACTAAAACCCTGCATAAACATTAAACTCCAAAACCGACATGCACACGTGAACTTGTTATACCACGGGGGTTAGTACCAATGGATAAGGTATAAAACTCATGCCAACACCGAAGGTAAACTCATGGCTAGGTTGACAGATTTTCACCGTCAACAATGGTATTATACATATGGTACAAGAAGAAACCCCCAAGAATCAACTAGAAAGGGCAACAAACCCCAAGTTCCCCCTGCAAGCGCACAAATGTAGCTTGGTCGAGAGGCTTTGTAAAGATGTCGGCTAGCTGATCTTGGGTAGGGACATGACTCAACACAATGGTTCCTTTCTCCACATTGTCCCTCAAGAAATGATACCTCACTTCTATGCGTTTGGTTTTGGAATGAAGCACTGGGTTTTTGGCTACGCTTATGGCACTGGTGCTATCACAAAGAAGTGGGATCTGGGTGCACTCCTCACCAAAGTCTCTCAAAGTGTATGAAATCCACAACAGCTGGGAACAGCAACTCGCGGCTGCAACATACTCCACCTCGGTGGTAGACTGAGCTACACTAGACTGCTTGCGGGAAGACCATGAAACCAATGAAGACCCAAGAAACTGGCAAGTACCAGAAGTAGATTTCCTCTCAACTCGACAACCAGCAAAATCCGCATCGGAAAACCCATGAAGAGAAAGAGTCGAGGAGGAAGAATACCAAAGGCCAAGACCAGGGGCAGACTGTAGGTACCTGAAAATCCTCTTGACGGCCTGTCGACGTGATGTCCTCGGCAAAGTCTGAAAACGAGCGCACAGACACACACTGAACTGTATGTCTGGCCTCGTCGCCGTCAAGTAGAGGATGGAGCCGATCATGCTCCTGTACTCCCGCTGTTCCACTGGTTCTCCGTCCTCATCCGCATCCAAAGTGGTCGTACTCCCCATGGGAGTCGACATCGGCTTCACATCTTGCATCTGGAACTTCTTCAGCATGTCTTTCGTGTACTTGGTCTGGTGCACGAATGTTCCATCCTTCACTTGCTTGATCTGCAGCCCGAGAAAGTACTGCAACTCGCCCATCATGCTCATCTCGAACTCCCTGCTCATCTCATCTGCAAACTTGGCAACAAGGTTATGTGACGAGCCACCAAAGACAATATCATCCACGTATATCTGAACAATCAACGAGTCATTTCCATGCTTGAGGAGAAATAGGGTCCTATCCACGGTACCCATCACAAACCCTCTGCTCAATAGAAAACCTCTCAATCTCCCATACCAAGAACGGGGCGCCTGTTTCAAGCCATACAGAGCCCTTTTCAACCTGTACACCCTGTGTGGGTACAACTCGCTCTCAAACCCAGGTGGCTGCTTTACATACACCTCCTCCTCTATGACCCCATTCAGAAAGGCACTCTTCACATCCATACCGAAACAACTTGAACCCTTTAGCCACGGCAAAGGCTAGAAGGATCCGAATTGCCTCAAGACGGGCCACAGGAGCAAAGGTCTCCTCATAGTCGATCCCCTCCTTCTGACTAAACCTCTGAGCAACAAGTCTGGACTTCTTCCTCACAACCATCCCATTCTCTCCCTCTTTGTTCTTCCAAACCCACTTGGTTCCTATGGGATGGCAATTTGGAGGTGGTTCAACTAGCTCCCACACCCGGTTCCTCTTCAAGTTTTCCAACTCCTCATGCATAGAATTGACCCAGCTTGCATCAGATAAAGCGTGTCCAATGTCCTTGGGCTCAAAAGTGGCAACAAAAGCAGCATGAGCAAAATGAGAGGAATTCCTGGACCTTGACCGTGTAGTACGTTCATCGATGTCCCCAATGATCTTCGACAGTGGATGCACTTCTTGAATCCGCCGGGGAGCCTCACGCCTCGAGACTACCTCCCCCTCAACTTCAGCTTCTCTCACTTGGTCCTCTTGTCGCACCGTCGTTGTCCATGAAGTAGACGGTCCACGCTCCGTAGTGGTCGTAGGGGAAGTAGTGGGTTCACACTCAGCTTCAGGCGCATGGTTCTCTCCACCATCATCTCCAGCTTCATCCTTCTCCTCTTCAAAGAGGTCCTCAGCCATCTCCTCATCACCTGCACTTTCAAAGCCAAGAGAGGTACATGGCATTGTCTCGTCGAAGGTTACCTCGCAAGTCTCCATGATTTTGTTAGTCTCAAGGTTAAGCAACCTATAGGCTCTAGAATGGTTAGCATATCCAAAGAAAATACCATCACTAGACCTAGCCTCAAACTTGTCGAGTTTTCCCTTCTTAAGAATAAAGCACTTGCAGCCAAAGACTCGGAAATGACTCACCTTGGGTGCCCGACCATGCATAAGCTCATAACAGGTCTTCTTCTTGAAAGTTCACAATAAAATCCTGTTGGATACATGACAAGCCGTATTGACCGCCTCAGCCCAATACCTCCTAGGAGTCCTGTGCTCATCGAGCATCGTCCTAGCCATCTCACAAAGAGTCCGATTTTTCCTTTCCACGACTCCATTTTGAGGGGGCACATAAGGGGTCGAATACTGATGTTCAAGACCTAGATCACGACAAAAGGCATCAAAACGAGAGTTCTTGAACTCTGAGCCATTATCACTGCGAATTGCTTGAATAGCATTCCCATGACTCTCGTTTTTTAACCTCACGATCAGATGTCGAACAAAACCAAATGTCTCACTCTTATCCTCCAAGAAAAACACCCAGGCATAGCGAGAGTAATCATCCACCACAACAAGGACATACCACTTCCCACCCACCGAGCGAACTCGAGCTGGCCCAACAAGGTCCATGTGCAACAGCTCTGTCGGACGCTCGGTCATGACATCGGTCAGGGGTGGATGGGGAGTGGCTACCATCTTGCCATGCCTACACGGAGCACAAACCAAATCCTTCTCAAGCTTCAACCTCGGCAATACTCGGACAAGGTCAAGACCACTCAAGCGGGAAACCAAATCAAAACTCAAGTGTCCCAACCGCCTATGCCATTTCCACAAATCAGAGGAAGGACCAGCCATCAAACAACGAGCAGGACCTAAGGAGCGAGAGAAATCAGCCCTGAAAATCTGACCCTCGGGGATGATCATACAGACAATATCACCTTGAGAATCCAGCAAACGAGACTCGCCAGACTTGAAACGCACCTCAAAACCCTCATCAACCAACTGAGAAACCGAAAGCAAATTGAAACCCAAAGACTTCACAAGAGCAACTTTCTTCAACGTTACCTTGTCACTCACACGCACAACACCCTCAGACATCACCCTTCCTCGTCCATTGTCCCCAAATGTGATGTACATCTTTTCCTTCACTAGGGTGAGGCTGGAGAACCACTTCTTATCTCCGGTCATGTGTCGGGAACATCCGTGAGTCGTCCAACCAAATGTTCTCCAAGCCTCCTGCATGTAGTCAGAAACAAGAACGAGAGTGAGCTACCGACTCGACACTGGGGTTAGCACAAAGAAAGTTAAACCAGTGTCGCGCCATCTGCTCAAAAGAGGGGTTAGCAAACATCATTCCCTTGCCACCAAATTTCCCATGTCCCATGGGAGGAGTACGAGTACCACGAGGGGGAAAACGTGGTCCGTAGTTCCTCTGGAACCCAAAGCTGCGATCATCTCCCCTAAACCCGTATTGAGGACGAGTAGGGGGACGTCCAGCAAAACCACCACGAGCCCGACCAAACCTCTCACCAGCACGCACACCATCATCTCTCCTAACAAACCTACCACCCTAAGCTCCAACTCTACCAACACTCTTCACACTTCCCACACCCTGTGGAAGTGGCACTCTAGGCTCAGGAATACCATGAGACTGGCGATACCTGTCCTGGTTTGTTTGCTCCCTGGCAAGCCTCTCATCCCTCTTCCTCTTATAGCAAAACTCTGCTAGGTGTCTCTCCTTGCCACAATACTCACACCTGAAGGGGATGGGTTTTGGTTTTGGCCCTGGCTTCTCTTTAGGCTTCTCACCTTCTCACTCACAAACTTCACCGGTTTCTGGAAGTCATTTGTCTTAGGTGGGAATTTGGGTGGATCTTGGGTTGTGTCAAGCTTGTTGCAAAGGTGGTTGGGCTTTGGTGTGAAAGAGTTCTTGGGTGCTTTTGGAAGTGGGACTTGGATGTCTCCAATCACCTCAAACTCGGGGTTAGACTCAACACACTTCTCATACACACTCTCCCCACTGTTCTCTCCCACTTTCTCACCCAACTTCTCAAACCCCAAACCACGACCATCAACTCTCTTGAACTCCTCAATCATGATTTTCAATTGAAGTTCCTGCCCAGATAACCAACCCAACACCTTCCTCAAATAGTCATTCTCCTCATAGATGACATCCAAACGGGAAGTAAGTTCAAGATTGCGCAAAGTAACTTCATCACAGCTAGAGCATGCATTTGCAACAGGAGATTTCAAAGATGCTTCCAAAGAACTAATGGTAGAACGAGCATCAACAAGCTTAGCATGCATAGTAGGACATGATTTACAAGCACCAAGCAAAGTGGGTCTAGCCTTAAGCTCATCATACTCGATCCTAAGAGCATCTAGTTTAGCCAAAGTGGAAGCATTCTTCTCATTAAGCAACTTGATCTCATTCAACCATGCATCACACTCAAGACATTCAACATCATCAGGAGTAGTAGGAGCAAGTTTCAAAGAGTCATTCTCAAGTTTCAATTCAAGCAATTTGGACTCTAACTCTCCTACTTTCTCACTAGCATTCTCAAGTTGAGCCCTAAGATCTTTCCTCATCTTTTTGGCATCTCTTAGCACACTATAACGGTTGTCAATCAAGCCATTCAACCTAGTGATCTCAGCAAGCAAAGAGTCGGGGTCATGATTTACCTCATCCTCCGAGTCGAAGTCGCTGTCTTCCTTGTCGCTCTTCTTGCTGCTCGAGCTATGGGCCATGCCACAAAAGCCTTCAAGAGCCACACAGCTCAATCCACCGAGGTTCCGGCTTGCACTCTTCTTGCCCTTATGCCTCCCGGCGTCTTCATCTTCACTGCTTGAACTTGACTGCTCGTCGCTTGAGCTTGAGTCGACGTCGCTCGCACCGGCCACCATGGCTCTTGCCTTGTTCTTCTTGTAGCCGCCCTTGCTCGGTCACTGCTTGTCCTTGCTCTTGGACTTGCTGAAGTGCTTGCCCTTGGAGGAGTACTTGTCTTCACGCCTCGGGTGCGACTTGTACTCGTTCATCTTGTACTTGTTCTCCTCCGCTTCCGGGCACTCGGCGATGAAGTGGCCACGCTTGCCACACTTGTAGCACGTCCCTGAACTCCGCCTTGCATTCCTCCGACTCTCATGTAGTCGATCAAACCTTCTTGAGAGCAAGGCCAGCTCCTCCTCGCCCAGCACATCAAACTCCTCATCTGGAATAGACATAAGAGAGGACAAGGAAAACTGTTGACAGGAAGGGTTAGATTTGCCCTTTGATCCGCCCACAAGAGCAAGACTATGGTCAGTCGAGCCCTCATGCTTGGACTGCACCTTCATGTCAACCTCAGCCGACTTGAGCGTAGAGAAGAGGTCATCCAACTCAATAGTCCAATACTGCCCAGACTCCTTGATGGCCTCAACCTTAGCACCCCAAACATTTGGGTCCAAGACATGCAAGAGCTTCAAAGCCTGATCATGCTCGGTGTAAGGAAAATCCTTAACATTAGCTTTCATGTTGTTCACGATGGCGGTGAACCTCTGAAACATCGCATCAATGTCCTCACCGGGAAGTGGAGTGAAGTTCTCATATTGCATCCGGTAAGAAACAAAGAGGCGAGCCTTCACATGGTTATCACCACCGTGAGCAACCAACAACTTCTCCCAAATTTGCGAAGCAAGATTCAAATGGCGAACACGCTCAAACTCTGGATCACACAAGCTTCGGACCAAGTGATCAACGACTTTTGCATTAGCCTCATACTTGGCCTTAGCACCAGCATCGGTCACCATAAGAGTATGGATGTTAGCCGGAATAGCATAGGTCTTGTCAAGCACAATGAAATCCAACAACTTCCCACGAAGAAAGATCATCATTCGGGTCGCCCACTTGTGGTAACCCTTGCCATCGAAGTGCGGCGGACCGCCCCGCTCAACGTACGCCATCTTAGGATTCGAGACTTGTCAAAGTCGCAAAGAATCCGGCACCAAGCTCTGATACCAATTGAAGGATCAGATGGCGACTAGAGAGGGGGGAGTGAATAGGAGCCGGTAAAAATTCTTCTCAAAGAACCCGGCCTATACCCTAGTCAAATCCCGGTCACACACAAGCGATGGATCGAATCACACACCAATCGCCAAGACAACGAGGTTATGGATCAACCTCCAGTCTTAGGAACGATTCCTTGAAGCACACGCGGAAGCACGAGAAAGAAAGGGAGGAATCGAACCAAGAAGCAAAGCACACAGGCTCTGGCGGACCGTCCGGCCAGGAGGGGCGGACCGTCCGCACTGGCCTCACGGACCGTCCGGCCTGCTGCCGCGGACCGTCCGCACCAACACTGCGGACTGTCCGGCCCTACGCCGTGGATCGTTCGATAAAGCACACAGAACCAACAGAAGCGACCCGAGAAAAACGGACCATCCGCGAAGGCCGGGCGGATCGTCCGCGTGGGTCCCGGACCGTCCGCTACTGAAGCTTGGACCATCCGCGAACCAGCTGCAACAAAAACCAAAAACCAAACCGGATCAAAAGCAAAGACGCACAAGAACACGACGAACACGCGACGAACACGCAACCCGCGGACCGTCCGCCACCTCCCCGCGGACCGTCCGCGCCGCACAGACAGAGCAGAAAACTGCTCGACCTCGAAGGTCAACTCCCCCAAATCATCATCGGATTTCCCAAATGGTTGAAGCTGTGGAGATAAGGGTTTGGGGACTTGAAAAGCGTCACACAAGGATGCTATAGCCCAAAAATCTTGCCTCCTAACTCCCTAAATATCCGGGAATCGCGAATCCTTTGAGCACCACCAAAAGCTAGAGCACCGAACGAAAATCCTTGAATCGAAGTGGTTTCTTGGCGTTTGAGGGCACAAGATCAATCACAAAGATGCACGAGACATCTATCCATGTTTCCCTCAAAGAAATCCGGGGAGAAACCCACTCAAATCCGCGGAATCACACCGAGAACAAAGGCACGAAAACAAGCACAAAAAGACTACGAAAAACACAACTCCGAATCTTCTATACAAACCAGGAAAGATTCACAAGGTCTAGCATGCCGCCCTAGCATCCATCCCTCTCAACAAATCTCTCCTGAAGCTCTCATAGTAGCCTAGAGGAAATAGAGAAGAAAATAGCTACGAAAATGAGAAATGGGAAGGGGGAAATGAAACCCTAAGTCGCGCAGAGAGAGAGCCATCCACACACACTCATGGCTTATATATCAGGTCCCGCCGGAGTGGTAAATGACTCGACTACCCCTAACTTAACTACTGGCGATACAACCCACGTAGGGGCATTTAGGTAATGTTTGTGGGTCTTGCCATCGGACGGCCACGCCTTTGCCGCACCCCCGCGTCCTCCCGACGCAAGCCATGCGATCCCGCCGCGTGTCCTCCGCTTCGAAGCTTCCCGACACGCCTGGATCCCGTCTCCGTCGTGTTGGGCCCTCGGACTTGGTTTTGAGGCCCAAACCAAGAAACCGTCCTCCGATGGTTTTGTGGGCAAACCACCAAACCCCGCGTGCTCGGTTCGGCCTCCCGCCAAACCGCTTGACTCGACCGCCACCGTGCACCGGCTCGATCGTCCATGACTTCGTCTTGCTCGTATCGCCACCATGTGGCCCGCACCTAGTCCCGCCGTCCACCGGGTCCCTCGAACCGAGCCTACTTGTCTCTCCATCTCCCGGAGGCCCCTCAAGGCTGAAGACCTTTCACGCCCGTTCTTCACTTGCAACAACATGAACTTGGCCGCAGCCTACACCTGCGCACGAAGCCAAGAGTCAGTCCAACACCCATTGTCAATCACTCATCACTTAGGAGTAGTCATCCATAGACCACTGGGACGCTCTTGGTCCTCAGTACATCTCTGAACATGTGCTTAATCTTGATGAAAACAGCAGTGCTCCCATCGAGATTTTGGAGGTGTTGATGATCTTTATTTCAGCTTTTATCACAAACTCATGGGAGAGATTCACCATGCCTACAAAATAACTATAATGCACAAAGTACCCCCTAGGTGACGGTCGGGAATACTCACCCTATGCCAGCAAACCATGACATCCCTACGATCTTCACTTGTGGCATAGTTAATCTAGTGAAAATACTAATGGGTGTACGTGAGTGCAAGTGTGTATGCAAATGATAGGTTGGTATAAGAAAACAATGTTTACACCAAATTCTAAGCTCCATTCTTACAAATTGGTTGCCAAACTTTCTATTCCCATAGCGATTTGTTAACCAATGTCAAAACACCATGTTCATCCCAAGATCAATAATTCTTTATAGTGCAAGAAAAGTATGGCGCATTGCTAAGTTTATAAACCAACTAATGAAACATGATAGCTCAGGATATAAGACTAAATTATGGTGGTCTCCAATCATGTCTAAACACCATGTTTACACAAGATTACAAAAATGCCCATATCGTCATATGAAGCATTAACATAGCATTCATCATAAAGCTTCACAAGATCCCAAGCTAACATTAAGTGGATGAAAGAGATGGATGCGAAATGAAAATGTAAGATGTTAGCACAAGCAAACATTAGCAAGGTTTTAAAAACACTTTTGATGTGGTCTATATGAAGTAACCCATCGAAAAGAATCAATCAACCAAACTAACAAGGTTTATGGGTAGGTTATGGGTATCTTATATTTTTGGCTCAAACGAGGATTTTGAAGAGAGAAAGTCAAGTATATAAATTCTAACTAAGGTGGTCCTAGAGTCTTTCTACAAACCTATGGTTTTAGGATGTCTATAGGTAGGGGAAGTTTTCCTAAGGATTTTATGGGGAGGTGAGTCAAAGTTTTTAATTAGAAGAGAGAAAAGAGATAGACTTGTTCAACCCAGACACGGTCAACACAATCAATCCTACCTCTATTGGCTATGGTTTTTGGTGGGGGTTATAGGAAGGCTTAGGTTGGTTGGACGAAAAGTTAGATCAAATCAAACATGCAATGCAACATAATATGGATGAACAAAACAACATGATATGGAGGTTGTCTAAAGCAAAAACAAAAGTCAGCCTAAATTAACTAGCCACAAGTTTAGAATCAAAGGATGGTGCCAACTTCTTATATCTCTCTAAAAAGACACAAAAGAAAAAGACTCTAAACTCTAATAGGCACACACAAAAAAAGGTCTACAAGGTTTTGAGATCAAATAACAAAGCGCTCCCTCAATAGCAATTACATCATACAACATGGTGTTGTGGTTTTTTAATTAGAGCAATGGTACAATGTTACTCGATGGTTCGATTAAAGAGCACAAAGTAGACGGTCATGTATATATATAAATAAAAACCGGTTTGCCTCCCGCAAAGCGCTTCATTTAAAGTCATAGAGCTCGACTTTCTCACATACCTTCTTATTGTTGCGGAGCCATGATCCTTCATGCAAGATTTGAAGGTGTTCATGCAGCCTTGATCCACTCTCCATGCTTGACACGATCACTTATGCTCGATGAGAGGCTTGCCCAATCGTCTCATTGCATCATCATCACCTTCTCCATCACACTTTATCGCTGCATCTTCTTTCACAAATTTTCCTCTCTGTCCAGATCAGACCATGTAGAAAACAATATCTTCCATGTGTGGTGCATGAAATTGTCTTTCCATCAAGTATTTATTCACCCCCAACGGACCCCGATCGAGTGAGTTATGCCCGTTCTACTCCGGCACTACATTCTGTCCAAAGCTGATTCCAGACTGCACATCGCTCAATGTTTCTGCCATATCTCCTTGTACAGGTCTTCAAATTCATAGATCTTGGATGCATTGGAACCGACACTTTATAGAGATTCTGATAGTCAACTTTTTCTTCCTTGAACATGTCTGACCAGGTCCTCAAAATTGATGAAAACAGCTACGTCCGTTTTTGAGGTTCGGTAACGGTGATGCACGGGTTTGCAACTCCTTAGGGTATCACTTCTCACATATTAATTTACATTTAATGCCCTTCATGGTTAGTGAAACTTGGGATTTCTCCCACAATTTTCTCTTTTAAGGTCACTAGCTTGACAGAGCACAAAGCAAGTCCAAGATTTACAAATCATATTGCAAACAAATGCATCTATAACCACAATTTATGACAAAGTAAGTTGTGATTAATTACAGCATAATTTTTCTTGCTCAGCACTAAGCGCTCATTAGGCAAAGGTTCATTAGGCATGTAACAAATTTTAAGCACAACAAAGCCTCTTTATCACTCTCAAGAAATTCTAGCCTATCATGATTATCATAAGAACAAGGCATTGAATTGAATCAACCTCACTATTGGATATGAATTATAGATATATCAAAGGAATATTATCAGCTCCAAAAGTGTCTTGAGAGGTTAATTTGTACCTTGGCCTTCAAGCTTTTCATCGTGAGTGGTCTCTCGGAGTTGAAAGCAAACAATCTTCAATGATCGGTGGCTTGTATCGTCTTTTTGCAATTCCTTAGTTCCTGCCACACATCATTAAGGTTGCCTTGTGTGGACTCACTCTTCTTATTCATTTGTAGGACTTCACACATGCCTCAAATATCTTCATATAACTCCATGATCCTTCGTGTGAGAGCCCAGAGTATCCGCGCCATTGGATGCCATCATTTGTGTGTAATCCATGTTGATTTGCTTCTAACATCTCCTAGCGTCGGATGTTGCCAACTTGTGCCTTCTTTTGCCAATGCTCTTGGGGGCTTTGTTTTGTTCTAAACTTCTAAATTTCATCTCACGTGGTCCAATGGAAGCGTTGCCCAAGCTTCTCTTTGTTGTCGTCGTCCTCATCTCCACTATCTTGTTCTCATCATGTTGCCGCTGCCTCATTTTTGTGGATTTTACCCTGTGAACATAACAGAACATATACAAAAATATTGTTCCATTGAAAACTTTATAAAATTACCTTTCCAACGGGTACTCATTCATCTTACACTACAAGAAACTATTTAATCTATGACGCATTCTCCGCGACGTTTTCAGAAAACGTCACGAATGTGCATTGCAGCCCAAAACACTACGACGATTTCTTTAATTCGTCGCGATTCTACGACGTATTCCTTTTTTTCGTCACGGATGTGCATCGAAGCCCAAAACACTACGACGATTTGTTAAATTCGTCGCGATTCTACGACGTATTCCTTTTTTTTGTCACAAACACTGCGACGATTTGTTTAGTTTGTCGCGATTCTACGACGTATTCATATTTTTTTGTCACGGACGTGCATGGATGGATATTGAAGCCCAAACCATCACGACGATTTGTTAAATTCGTCGCAATACGGCCCACAACACCGTGACGTTTTAGCAGATTCGTCGCGATCCGTAAAAAACAACCACCTCACCAGCACCTAGGACCCACCCACACTGCCACGTAGGCGCCACCTCACCCAGGCGCCACGTCACCACCACGCGAGCGCCAGGGGCCCACCTCACTACCACGCAGGCGCCACCTCACCCAGGCGCCATGTCACCACCACGTGAGCGCCCGGGGCATACCTCACTACCACGCAGGCGCCACCTCACCCAGGCGCCACGTCACCACCACGGGATCGCCCCGGCCCACCACGAGCGCCACCTCACCCGTGCGCCACGTCACCACCACGCGAGCGCCGGGGGCCCACCACACTCGCCACGCGAGCGCCACCTCACCCGGCGCCACGTCACCACCACGTGAGCGCCGGGGCCCACCTCACTGCCACGCAGGCGCCACCTCACCCAGGCGCCACGTCACCACCACGTGAGCGCCAAGGGCCCACCTCACTGCCACGCAGGCGCCACCTCACCCAGGTGCCACGTCACCACCACGTGAGCGCCAAGGGCCCACCCACAGTGCCACGCAGGCGCCACCTCACCCAGGTGCCACGTCACCACCACGTGAGCGCCAGGGGCCCACTTCACTGCCACGCAGGCGCCACCTCACCCGGCGCTACGTCACCACCACGTGAGCGCCGGGGCCCACCTCACCGCCACGCGAGCGCCACCTCACCCGGGCGCCACGTCACCACCACGGGAGCGCCACGGGCCCACCACACCGCCACGCGGCGCCACCTCACCCGGGCGTCACGTCACCACCACGCGAACGCCGGGGGCCCACCTCATCGCCACGCGGCGCCACGTCACCACCACGTGAGCGCCAGGGGCCCACCTCACTGCCACGCAGGCGCCACCTCACCCCGGCGCTACGTCACCACCACGTGAGCGCCCGGGGCCCACCTCACTGCCACGCAGGTGTCACCTCACCCAGGCGCCACGTCACCACCACGGGAGCGCCACGGGCCCACCACACTGCCACGCAGGCGCCACCTCACCCAGGCGTCACGTCACCACCACGCGAACGCCAAGGGCCCACCTCACCGCCACGCGAGCGCCACGTCACCACCACGTGAGCGCCGGGGCCCACCTCACCGCCACGCAGCGCCACCTCACCCGGGCGCCACGTCACCAACACGGGAGCGCCCGGGCCCACCACACCGCCACGCGAGCGCCACCTCACCCGGGCGCCACGTCACCACCACGGGAGCGCTCCGGCCCACCTCACCGCCACGCGAGCGCAACCTCACCCGTGGCGCCACGTCACCACCACGTGAGCGCCGGGGCCCACCTCACTGCCACGCAGGCGCCACCACACCC
The DNA here is from genome assembly GCA_947561735.1 of Cenchrus americanus. NCBI lineage: Eukaryota > Viridiplantae > Streptophyta > Magnoliopsida > Poales > Poaceae > Cenchrus > Cenchrus americanus. The sequence goes on from OX387240.1 coordinate 205,815,669, forward strand.
AGGCGCCACGTCACCACCACGTGAGTGCCAGGGGCCCACCACACTGCCACGCAGGCGCCACCTCGCCCAGGCGTCACGTCACCACCACGCGAACGCTAGGGGCCCACCTCACTGCCATGGAGGCGCCCCTCACCTAGGCGCCACGTCACCACCACGTGGTAGAGAATGATTTTAAAAAATTTTAGAAAAAAGAATCATTGAATTTGGAGTTAGTATGAGGCAGAAAAACTAGTTACAAGTTTTAGTCAAAGATTAAAAAGAGAAAACACACTTGTTCATCTCAGTTCATAGCAATTGCAATTTCTGTTTTTAATCTTTGGATAAAACTTGTAAACTGTTTTTCTTCCTCATTCGAACTCCAAATTGGTTGATTCTTTTTCCTAATTTTTTCTAAAATCGTGATGTTTTACTCAGTGCCATTTGTTTGTATATTAATTACTATTTCTTGGTTGCTTTTTATACAACATAACTTTTCCAACTAAAAAAAGAATATAAAAACATGTTTTTTCATAATAATTGCTAATATAACTTAATATTCTCTAATATTATGGTCAACATGAGATGGTGTCAAAAATTGAGGTGCATACAAGTTTGGTCACGTTATTAGTTGTTCAAATCTCAAATATTGTTTTCAATTGTACAAAACTATGTGAGTCTTGTGTCCTATTCGTGAACATCTATAATCTCACTTTATCAAAAGCATATGAATTTTCTATAGGAGCATTATACGCTTAAAATATGGTTTCATGTCAATTTGTAGAATGTTTTGAACAAATTTAAGTATCATTATCATTATTTTACAACAAGGTGACTAATAGAAGTTCGAGTTTTTCCTACAAGTCAATTGAAGTTTTTGTCAATCTCGTAAATGTGGCCTAGAATGGACCATATAAGCCTAATTATGATTTTTTTGAATTTTTTCCAATCCTATTGGAGGTACACATAGTTCAAATTGTAATTATTTTCTTATTTCAAATAAAGAAAAAAGAAAAAGAAAAATGTTAAGCAAAGAAGCTATACAATAAGGCCCATTTTGGCCCAACCGGCCCAATTATTGTCAGTCGTCCATTGCCAATTGGATGGCTCAGATCGCGTTCACATCCTATATAACCTATCTCGCGCTTGCTTCCGCAAACCCTATCTCCCCCACCCCGTCACGCGCCGCCTCCCCCAATCCACCCGTTGCCCCCTCCCTCCACCTCGAAGCCGCCGAACGCAAGCAGCCAAGCCAACGCACGCACAGGTGCGCTCCCAGCGGCCAGCAGCAGCCCAGCACCATTAGGCATCAGCAGCATTCAGCCCCCTCCCGCCGTCCCGCGTTATCCTCTTCCTCTCCCAATTCCAATTCCAAATCGAAACCCCTCCTCCCTCCCAGCGGCATCTTCACTAGGGTTTATCTCCAGCGTGCGAGGCCGCGGGGGCCGCGCCACCAATGGCGCTCGCGGGCCGGTCGTCGGCGCTCCTCTCCTCATTTTCCTCCGCCCGCCTCCGCCGCCTCAACCCGCTCCTCCTCTCCGCCGCCCGCCGCCGCCCGGCGTGGGGCCGCGCCGCGCCGCCCGAAGGTTCCCGCGCGGTACCGGCGGCCCGCGCCCTTAGCTTTGTTTGATTCTGCTGGGAAATGATGGCTAATCGGTTGATTGGGTCTGTTCTTCTACTGCAGCGGTTGCCTCCGAGGCGGACGTGTTCACCTCCCCTGAGGTCGCGAAGTCCTTCGACTTCGCCAACGAGGAGCGGATTTACAAGTGGTAATTTCGCGTCGGCCGTGACCAATTTTTCGCTTGCTTATTTGTTTTCTGGATGGATTCGTTTATGGACGTGCGCTCATCAAAGTCATAATAGGTGTTGTTGATTTCGGCTCGTACTTCAAAGACACGGGCACATCCTTTTGTTGCAGTACTAGTGTACATGTATAGGTTTTAGCAGTTATCGTCCAGTTTTAAACTGTGGTTTCGTTTGATTGATTCTGTGCTTAGATGTGGTAGCTTGTCGTTGTGATTATGCATTAGTGCACATGTTTGCTTAGATCTGTAACACTATGGATGAAATTTGCATAGAAAGAGTAGTAGATGCGCAAGATTCCTTGCACTGGGCCGCTGGTCTTGGACATATCTTGTATAAAATGTCGTTGCTCGCAGCATATAAGGATCCGATATTGTTAGTCCACCTTATGTTTGTAGATCATTGCCTCTTGCTCTTTTAAGAAAAATAATATATGTACAATTACGTAGGGCAAGAGAGCATAACAGTCTCATACAATTACGTTGCAGTGGTATTTGATCCTAAATTTGTAGTGATGTAGCAGTGTAATGGCTATTTGTACTCAACTAATAACAAGGTCAGTACATAACTACGATTTTGTTTCATTATACCATGTGTGGTGTTAAAGTTACGCTAAGATATGCAAAGCATGAGACGCTCCTTCTTATCTAAAAATTAACACCACCCCTATATCCTATATTTTCTAACATGCTAGTATCATGATGTACTTCTGCTTAAGTTTTTCTAGAAGCACATTGTAAAGTTTTCTATACATGATGTTTTTTGTCTGCTTGAAATTGCATGTAGTCCTTTTGGTTATGTCTGTTCAGTTCACCATAGTTAAACAATAGTGTATACACTGCTAATTACATGGGTGTGCTTGTCAAGGCAGAGCAGTTCATGTTTGAAGTGTAGGTGGGAGAGTCGGTATATATCTAGCGGTCGGTATATGTTGCGAACTTGCGAGTAATCACTGCGTTTTTACTACTTGTTGTTGTGGGGTTAATTTGTGTGATCCCGTCGGTATATGTCAGAACTCACAGGATAGGCGTGGACTATCAGCTTGATGATAATCTTGTGCGACCACACATGTTCGACTGATTGCTTGTGAGACTTTGAGTTCCTAGTGCTAGGCTTTTCATGTAGTAGATGGTTTGATTTTAGGTTGCACAGTTTCGGGTGATGCTTTTATCAACTGCAGCCTAGATATAGCTCAAATTCTCGGTGAAGGGACTGTGTGAGATCCAGCTAGTAAAACACTGCTATCGCCCGTCCATTTTATGTTTTTCATAACTATGTTGGCATCGGTTTCGTGATGTATGAACTCGGCTTTGCTCGTGGATTTTGTAGGACTATATGGACTATGAAGGTGCTGACAGATTGTCTGTTAATGTGATTGGTGTACAGAGCAGTTCCTTTAGTAGATTGATTACACTGCTCTGCAACACCTGTGGGGTATTTGGATTACATGATTGGGTAAGAACATTGCCTGAAGCAGGTCATACTTGTCATTTTATCAAAATAGCACGCTTGGGAATTTCTTAATCACAAAGTATGTTGCTCATGTAAAAGAAAAAAATTACAATTTGGTTTCACACTTGTTCTGTCACTTGTGAGGTAGATCATTCATGGGGCTGTGAGCTCACATGAAAGGCAGAGCTTCTGTATTGTTCAGAGCAGGTTCTCAATGGTACTTTAGTAGGTCCTTAACAAGGTTACTCTTTCTTATATGGATGTATGTAATGACACCTTTTTAGTTACCACGAGGACCTTTGTTTTTTATTCTATGATTTCCTGATATCAGATGTTCAGTTTCATATATATCAAAATTAGTTTATCTTCTCTCTAGCTGTATTGCATACTAACGCTTGCATGTGTGTGCTCTGGTGCATCATGTATTTTTTTCTTTGCACCATCTTGTATTAGTGATTGCATATTAGCGACAGTTAATGATGAATGCTTTTCAATGGCGAATTGTATGCCCGGCGAAGGCCGGACTGCGGATATTCTTGGTAAGTAGTTACCTTCCATTTTACAAGTCAACCTTGCATATGCATTGACCTTGTGTGCGGTGGGTGCTCAACTTCATGTGGTTAGTTTTTGCCGGCTTGAATGCACTTGCAAGTTATGATCTTGGGTCTAGAAGCTTATACATGATAAACTGCCATGACTAAAACAGATCCGCTTGACTCTATTGTTGACCATTTTTAGTCATTATATTCCATTTGCTTGAAATTTTTGACATGTTTATATACAGTTCCAAGAATAGGAATGAGAATATTGATTACATGTTTATATACAGTTCCAAAAGGCAAGCACACAATTGGGACTTTTGGTGAAACAAACCTGGTAGCATACTTTTTTTTATTTAGTTTAAAGTAGTAACACCGCATTATTGTTCTTCAAGTATAACAACTTGAGTATACATCTATCCATCAGTAAAGGGTCTTGTTTGATCATTTAAATAAAAATACATGTTATAAAATGTAAAGGTACTCATGTATAGGTCTTTTAGTGGCAGAATTAGTACTATTCTAAGTTAACCATTCACAACGCAGCAGAAGCTGTGGCACCTTTCTAGTCATTAAGTAATTTGTCTCCATTGGTTGTTGTAATTTGCTAGCTCTAATTGCAAAACGTAGGCTTTTGAGCTACACTTCAGAATTAATTTAGACTTCTGCTCCGTGCGGTGCGGCGCGGCATTTCCGATTGTCCCGTCGGCGACGCAGGTTGCGGCAAAGATCATCTCGCATTCTCGGGGGAGGAGGCCATCGATCCGCGAGTTGTCATCTCAAGGACTTCGTTCATGCGGTTGGAATTTTGTGCTTGCAGTGATCCGTGGCTCGCGCACTCAATCATTTCCGTGTTTCCTTCTTTTGTTTGATGCTCGCTAGTAAAAAAAACGGATACGAGCTTCAATTCTTATGTCCGTTGTTCCGAGGTTCGGTCTTTTGCGCATTAGGCCGGATACAAATGTTTTGGGGTTGTCCATGTTTGGATTTACGTGTCAGTTCTTGCTTTGATCTCCAGTGTTGGCAGCCCGAGGATCTACTTTACTGTCTTTGGTGCGGATAAACCTTACTCTCTTAAAAAAACTGCAGGATGCAAACGGGCTAGGACTGAAAGTGGTGAGTGGGAAGGACTACTGTCGAGTTGTGATACAATACCCAAGCAACACGGTTTCCAAGTGGGTAAGTGCTTGCTTACGTGCCGGTGGCAAAATTTTTACCCGATGCGGACCTTCCTTCCCCTATTTCAACTTCAAGGAACAACTTGCATAATGCATTTGGCACTTACCTAGCATCCTATGCTTTTGAAACCGAACTCGTGTGTTCAACCTAGCACATGTAGTACTCTGTTGGCCACCGCCACCTTCCATGACCAAGCTTTCTTGTCTGATGTTTATGATGTTTATCAAAACTAGAGGAGCCTTGTAAATTGATAATCAGAACTTTTTTAGGGACTCGCTTGCTGGGTATCTGTATCTTTAGTGACTTCCTAGTTTTGATTCTAGTGTTGCTTTCTTATGTGGAAGTCAAAGCACAGTACTAAGATTTGAGTCGGGACGTCGGGACAATGTCTGATTAATTTGTTTGTCCTGTGTCTTTTCTATCATTGCTTACACTTTTGTGATACATCAAATTTGTACGATTTAGTGTTCGCGGCTGAATTATGTGGCAGATTGCTTCATGTCGTGCTTAGTCACTTGGTTATCGGTGGCTTATCTATATTTCCAAAGCTTGTTCTCCTTTAGGTCTGCTAGTTTCGTTCTTATTTTGTTGTATGCAGAATTGAAATGCTTTACTTTTAGCTTAGTCAGATACACATGAGAATCTGAATGCCTGCCATGCTCACCTAACCCGATGGTCGTCTACTTTTGTTGGCCTCATGTCCTTGGTTACTCATGTGTTGTTTCGGACTTAACTGCAGACCATAAGTTACATGGCGAGCGTGTCATCCGGTTCATTTGGGATTGTCTTCCGGGTACACTATCCTTGTACCGGAGGCTCCTATTCTTGTAAGGTGCTTTGTGTGTTAGTTGATGCAATATGTATTGAATTGGTTTTGTCATTTCTTTGCCCATCGCTTTGTAATTGTGCATCTCCGTTCGAATGTAAAGCACATACTATAAACGGTTGTGCTTTCACTAAGCTTGGATAGTTGCTTGTTGTAGTACCGCATAGCTCACTAAGCACCGAAGTTCAATGCTTGTTTAAGCTCGCCGTGACACCCGTACTTTCAACACATTATATTGTTCACTACTCTTTTATTATCAACTTTCAGTATATGCTTGCCACCTGTACTTTGGTAAATTACACACAACTATCTCATGGTGATACTCAATTATTTAATGATTGGAATATTGGTGTTTGTTACCTGTCATAGTAGATCAGTTTGGTCTCTGTCCGATTTGATTCATCTAAAGCAAGAATCTAGTTAAGTACTAAAAGCTTTGACACTTAATATTTGAGAACTTTAACATTACCCTCTAACTATTAGTATTTGGTAATGTGCTCTTTCGAGGCGAGGATCGATCAGCAAGGAGCAAGCCACTAGAAGTGATTAGATGAGGATCGCTTGCATCCAAGAACAAGCGAGTTAGAAGGAAAGAGGAGACTTGATTTTCTATGCTGCACTACTAGTGATTAACAAATGCATGTGATCTTTTATTATTCTGAATTGTAAAACATGTGATGCCGATACTTGTGAGGTGGAATTACTTACTGTTAAATGTTAAAATTGGGATGTTCCTGTCATAATAAATTTGACTCCTGATTGCTTACTGTTGAATGAATTGGGATGGAAAATGATTTAAATTTGGCGTGTCAATTGCCACGTCATCGTCCACGTAGGATGCCACGTCATCGTCCACGTAGGATGCCACGTCATCGTCCACGCAGGATGCCACGTCATCGTCCACGCAGGATGCCACGTCATCGTCCACGCAGATGCCACGTCATCGTCCACGCAGGATGCCACGTCATCGTCCACGCAGGATGCCACGTCATCGTCCACGCAGGATGCCACGTCATCGTCCACGCAGGATGCCACGTCATCGTCCACGTAGGCTGCCATGTCAGTAGCAATCCGTGACGATTTTATTTTGTCACGGATAGTGAGCCATGGGTTTGGCTGCATGGGCCTCGGGCTGCTCCGTGACGATTCAGATACGTCACGGATCGCGACGTTTATTAAGGGAACGTCGAGAGATTTAATCAATGACGCTCATTCCACCACGAAAATGTAAATCGTCGCGGATGCTGATTTGCGACAAATTTTATTTAATCCGTGACAGAATGGTTACGTCACGGATTAAATAGTTTCTTGTAGTGTTAATCGGAGCCCAAATGAGGGGGCTATGGCCGTTTTGTTTCCGTTTTTGCATGCTGTCCAGAAAATTTCAGAACACGCAACCTTCGGTAATTCGGCCATACTCGCTTGTAGGAACCTCCGATTGACTTGATTCTTGATTCGTTGGAAGTGTAACTTCATGGGGCTTATAAATATCCAAAGATATCCTGTTTTTCTCCCTTGAGGTTGTGCAGAAATTAATGGGAACAGAAACTTCTATTGATCTGAATATGTTGACGACCTTGATCTTGTGGTCTTCGGGGCGTTACATCGCGTCTCCTTTGGCTTTAAGTCCTCACCATTGCTGGACCAGCGAGTAGAATGATGGCAATGGTGTGTCTTCTTCATGATTTTGCTTTAGCCAAAGTGATGGGTGCTTCTTTCGTGATTGCTTCCAACACCTATTGCTTGGACAAACAAACCTCCACGAAACATTAGTCTTAAAACATTAATTGACACGTTGACATACCTTGTTCAACATCACTCGTGTAGGGTGTGCACTCAATAGCGGATGATGGGACACTAACAAAAGTTAGCATCTACCACTAAAGAGTGAATCTTGATGTATCATCTTGTCGGAGTGGATGTGAACTTCTCGAACGTCTTGTGTCTAGCTTTTCACCTACTTTCAAGGACGCAAACAAGAAAGCAAGCATATATGCAATAATAAAATTAGGGGTAGTTAAAAGAAAGATAGATCGCCTTAGGGTTCGAGTTGTCGATCCCCGGCAACGGCGCCAGAAAAAAGGGGCTTGTTGACGGTACAAAACCGTGCTCAAGTTCACTGCAAGCCTACGGGTGACTTGGTGCCTTTTTCACCGAGGGTTCTCCCTAGATTTGTCAATCCAAGGATCGGAAGCAAACCACCAAGGTTCTCTATCTAACCTACCGGTCTAACCCTATGTGAAGCATTGATTGCATAAAGGTAACATACAAACACGAAGGGATGTATGGATCACATCCACCTAGCCATAAAGGTAAGCAAACCAAAGGTAAACCTAGCCTATCGTTTCCTTGTTGCCGTTCCGGCCTATGTGATAAACCAATCTAAACCTATACTATGATAAGGATTGCACTCGATATGGAGTAACCCGATATGGAGTGGTCTGATGCACGTTCACTCGCCGCTTTCTCCTCTCTCGTACTGTCACTACGCAAGGATATTCATCACCGAGCAACAACCTAGGTCCGTGCACTACTACGGTGTATCCGCAAGACAAGACTAATCACCATGATTCGATCTAGTCCTACTAAAGGCATATGGTAGCTACACATATGAATAAGCATAACTCGTAGTAGATCAAAGTATGACAAGATATAGTTACATCACCAAATGTTGAAGGTACGAACGACTTGACGAATTCAAGTCGCGGCTCCGGAACTCCACCATGGCTTCACCACGCAGGGCCAACCATGGCGGCTAGGGCATGGCCTAAGCCATCTCCTAGGCAACTCGAGGACTCACGGCGGCCGACGGCTTCCTCCCGGTGCTTCTCCTTCGTCTCGGCGGCTCTCTGATGAATGGATGGATGTGGCGTCCGGCGGAGGCAGAGGCAATAAATAGACAAGCACCTAGGGCAAAAGGGGGACGCGAACCGGGCCCGGAGTGGGCTGGGCCGGTCGGCCTAGGCCAGCCGGCCTAGGCCCTTTTTGGCCCGGTTCGGCCCCGGTTTCCTCCCTGGTTGTTTCTCACGTGATCCCTTATTTGTGTGCACTTGCATGTGGGCCTTTTACGTAGTTTCCTTCACGGTTAAGGCTTGAATCCTTGCTATGCAAGCTTCGCTGTTTTCTGGTTGAGTCCCTGAAGACTTGCACGTTGACGCTTCGGTCCTCAGGTCATTTGGAGTCATGTTCATTGCGTGTCTTAACTTGTGACGAGCTTCATGATCTTCTCTTGAAGTGCTTGATGAACTTATCCCGAAAGTCTTTTCTTTAGCATAGATTTCCTGCGTAAACAACAAACTCCAAAATCGACATGCAAGTGTGAACTTGTTACATCATTAGTATGCCTAGTGGCAGGTTAGTTGCAAATCATAATCAAAACCAATGTATAACAAGTACTCTAGGTTGACGGAAATTCACCATCAACAACATCCCGATTGAGGTTCTTGGTGATATTCAGCCCCTTGGTTTGCTTCTGTGTTAGCTACTCTAATTTAGCTATGGTGCGTAATGGCTTTGTTAGAATCTGCAACGGCACTAAGGTGTCCGTTTGTGGTACCCTACTTGTGGGTAAAGATGTACAACCTCTGCAGAGTGTAAAAGCTATTCAAATAGCCATGTCCATGGTATTGGATGAGTTATGGTTAGGGCACATAGCTAGTGTTTGTGGGAAGGACGATTTTATGGTGTGACTTGATTTTGGAAGTGTCCGGCAGTTGTGCCGTGGGCTACTGCAGACGGGGAGTCCTGTAGCATTAAAACTTGGATCCTTGTGTGGATCAACCCCAACTCTAAAGAAATGTTATATGAAAATCCTTTGAAAATGAACCATTGCATGTGTAAAATCTACCTTTATTGCAAATGAACCTTAGCCTTATCCTTGATATATACCTCGTGCATATTCTTGTATCATCCCCCTCCGTGGGTGTGGTAGGACTTGTTGAGTACTTTTGTACTCACCCTTGTTACTTATGTTGCTTCAGAGGAAGACCCGGACTTCGTTGCCGAGGATGTCGAGTAGGTGGTCGCATTCGCACCAAACATTGCCTGTGGTGTTGGCCTTTGCAGAATGCTTCCGCTGGCGTGTAGATGCTCTGATGATCTAGATCCTGATCTGGACCAGGTCTGGATTGTGCTTTGGAGCATCACTGTCGTTATCTTGCTTATCATAATAGTGTTTCTTCATTGTGCTCCTTCGTAGGAGTTGTAACGGTTATGAACCATCTGTTGAATAAATGTGTATCAGCCTCCTGGGACTGATAATTGTATCACATTTAGTCCCTACTTTTGTGGGGACGCTTCAGGAAGTGGCATAGGAAGTTGGGTCACTTGAGCTTTGACCTTTTGTCTCGCTTGAGTAAACTCAATTTGGTCCGAGGATTGCCATGGTTGAGGTTTGAGAAAGAGATGGTTTGTGCGCCGTGTAGGCATGCCAAGATGGTAGCCTCTTTTCACCCGCCCCTCACCGATGTGATGACTGAGCATCCATGTGAGCTGCTCCATATGGACCTTGTTGGTCCAGCTCGTCTGCGATCTGTGGGTGAGAAGTGGTACGTCCTTGTTGTGGTGGACGACTACTCTCGCTATGTGTGGGTGTTCTTTCTTTAGGAGAAAGGGGAGACGTTTAGTTTTGTTCGAGATCTTGTCTGGAGGTTGAGGAACAAGAAGCACAGAGATGCCATATGAGCGATCCGCAGTGACAATGGCTGGAATTCAGAAACTCTCGTTTCGAAACCTTTTGCCATGACTTGGGTCTTGAGCACCAGTTTTCGAGTCCATATACGCCTCCTAGAATGGCGTGGTCGAAAGGAAAAACAGAACCTTGTGTGAGATGGCTCGGATGATGCTCGATGAGTATAGGACCCTGAGAAAGTTCTGGGCTGAGGCAGTAAATACCGCGTGCTATGTTTCGAACATGATCTACCTCAGAGTGCACAAGAAGAAAACCTGTTATGAGTTGATGCACGGTCGCATACCCAAGGTGAGTCACTTCCAAGTCTTTCGTTGCAAGTGCTTTATCCTTAAGAAAGGGAATAAGTTGGACAAGTTTGAGGCTAGGTTGGTCGATGATATTTTCTTTGGTTATGCATCTCACTCTATCTTGAAACTAACCAAATCGTGGAGACTTGCGAGGTAACCTTCGACGAGAGACAACCATGTATTCAGCTTGTTTTTGACTGTGCAGGTGAAGATGAACTTGGCGAGGAGATCATTCAAGAGGAGGAGCATGAACATGGAGATGATGAAGATGGTGGAATGGTGCCTCCGGCTGAGCACGTACCTACTACTTCGATCACGGTGATGGACGGCCCCTCTCCCACACCTACGATGACAACTCAAGTCCAAGGAGAAGCTACTGTTGAGGGGGGTAGCATCTAGGTGAGAACCTCCCCGACGAGTACAAGTGGACCACCCAACTTCAAGGATCATCGGCGACATAAATGAACGTACGACACGGTCGAGGGTTCGAAACAATTTTCATTTCTCTCATGATGCTTTTGTTGCCACTTTTGAGCCCAAAGACATTGGACACAAACTATCTGATCATAATTTGGTAAATTCGAGGCATGAGGAGTTGAAGAACTTTGAGAGGAATCAAGTTTGGGAATTGGTTGACCCTCCTCCAAGGTGTAATCCGATTGGGACAAAATGGGTGTGGAAGAACAAAGAGGGTGAGAAAGGTGAAGTGGTGAGAAACAAGTCAAGGATTGTTGCTCAGGGGTATAGTCAGAAACAAGGGATCGACTACGAGGAGACCTTTGCTCCCGTAGCTCGTTTGGTGGCGATCAGGATCCTTCTAGCCTTTTTCGTGGCTAAAGGGTTCAAGTTATAGCAGATGGATGTGAAAATTGCCTTCTTGAATAGTGTGTTGGAGGAAGAAGTGTTTGTGATGTAGCCACCGGGGTTTGAGAGCGAGAAATACCCCCACCGGGTGTACAAGTTGAGGAAGGCGCTATATGGGTTGAAGCAGGCGCCTAGATCTTGGTACGATAGGTTGAGGGGGTTCCTGTTTGAGAAAGGTTTTGAGATGGGGAAGGGCATTTTGAGAGAGGTTTTGAGAGGTTTTGAGAGAGGTTTTGAGATCAGACCTTGTTTCTACTCAGGCAGGGCAGAGATATCCTGATTGTGCAGGTGTACGTGGATGATATAGTCTTTGGTGGCTCGTCTAACTCTCTTATTGCAAGGTTTGCAGAGGACATGAGAAAGGAATTTGAGATGAGTATGATGGGTGAGTTGCAGTTCTTCCTCGGGCTACAAATCAAACAATCAAAGGAAGGAATAGTTGTGCACCAAGCTAAGTACACCAAGGATATTGTGAGGAAATTCAAGATGGAGGATTCCAAGGCCATGGCGACGCATATGAGTACGACTACAGCTCTTGATGCGGATGAGGAAGGTGAACACGTGGACCAGAAGGAGTACCGAAGCATGATCGGGTCACTCCTCAACTTGATGGCGACGAGGCCGTACATCCAGTTCTCGGTATGTCTATGCGCTCATTTTCAAGCATCTCTAAGGACTTCGCATTGACAGGCGGTCAAGCGCATATTCAGGTACTTGCGTCACACTCCCGACTTCGACCTTTGGTACTCCGCGTCTTCTTCTTCATGGTTTTTCAGACGCGGATTTGCCGGGTGTCGGTTGGACAAAAAGTCCACTTCTGGGACTTGCCAGCTCTTAGGATCTTCTTTGGTGTCTTGGTCTTCTGGCAAACAGTTGAGTGTTGCTAAATCCACTACCGAGGCAGAGTACGTTGCCGCAGCTAGTTGTTTCTCTCAGCTCCTTTGGATCACATATACCACGAGTGACTTAGGTGAGGAGTGTCGGGGACAGCCCTAAGGGTCCCCTAAATAACAGGGGGAAAACCCGCATAAAACCTGCAAAAAATGCAAAACACAAATCAACTTGCACACCTAACACACATACACAGCACAAACACGACCTTGGTGGCCCCCGCGGCCCGCCAGGACAACATAGTGGACACCCCTCGAGTGAAGTCCGCCTCGCTGGAGGCCCTTACGCCCCCTTGGGCGGGGTCCGCCTCGCTCGAGGGCTCAGCACCCCCTCGGGCGGGGCCCGCTCCGCTCGAGGGCACCCACGCGCGCCTTCCCCACGCCCCCGCGTGCACCTGTTCCCGCACGCGCGTACGGGCATTTAATGCTCTGACACCACAGGGCCGCGCCACTACTCTGACACGCCTGAGAACCACGCCCCTGCGCTGTTTCGCCAACTCCCGGGGGAGGCCATTCCCACCGCTGTTCAGCACTGCGCGGTAAGGCCAGTGTCAGCTCCGTGACACTATGCCACCTACCCCTGTACGGCTAACACGCCGCACCGTCAAAGGGGGGCCGGCGACACCCTCGAATATCTTCTGCGCGCTTTTACAGGACCACACCGTGATGTCAGGTCGACGGGATGGGTCATCCCCATCGCTGTCAGCCCTGTGCGGCCATCCCCGCCACTGCCGCACCACGCGAGACGCTGTGGCGACATCCCAATGCTGTTGGGACATGCAGGGACAAGACATCACCACAATGGCAACTGTGCCACGTACGAGCTTCTCGTCAACGGCACCCTCGAACTGGCCCGCCACGGCGGCCAATCAACCAACCGCTACGCCTCCGCCCTCGAAGCCACTCCTGTACGAGCACAGGACGCACCACGACGCCTCAACGGGAGCGGGATTCGCCAGGACGAACGTCGGCTCTGCAGCACTGTTTGCCATACTTGTACACGTAGGGGAATAGTGCGGCATGCATGTAAATTGCTCCCTCCTTGGCCTATAAAAGGAGGGGCAGCCCCCAGCCGCGGGGACACGGGACGACGGACAACAATCACTCACTCGCTCTCCACCTTCTCTGCGATATTGGCACTTGCCTCAATCACCACCTCTGGGACTTGGAGGCCACGCCTTCTCTCCCGCCTCGCTTGTAGCTACCCCTCTACGAGCACCACGGTGCAAGAAATACAGTGCCCCGAGCACACCACTGCTGGACGTACGGCCCCGGCCGGAACCAGGATAAACCAAGTGTCCTTAGTTGCTTAGCACCGGCCATCGAGAGGAAGATCTCAGCGCTCATTACTAGTTAGTGTCGGGACTACTTTCCGCACCGATAGTTGGCGTGCCAGGTAGGGGCTCGCGCTGACGATCGGCTCGTCACCAGCCCTCCCGATGGTGATTCGCACCGATTACCGCGGCCAGAGGTATTCCATGGGCAGCTCGGACCCCCTCCCGGCTGGATTCGAAATCCAGTTCGGGAGCCTGAACTTTCCAGGCTACGGGGAACGGCTACCTCATGCACCTCACCAACCGTGAGGAACTCCACGCGCGGCGCCAAGCCGGGTCCGTTCCGGTCGCCGCCGCACGCGTCGCCGCGACATCGACGCTTGCCGGCACGGACGCCGTAGGCCCTTCGGCACCACGGCGCCACCGACGCTCCGGCCGCGTGCTCACGACGGGCGTGGTCGGAGCGCCCGCACACCGCGCGCATCGCCTCGCAACGCGACGCGCTCACCGGCGAGACGACGCCCGCCCGGAGGGGGAGCGCTCGGTCTCAGGACCGCGCTTCCCCATCAGTCTGCGCGGCGCTACAACGGCGTATGTTGCCTCCGCCGACGCCAACGCTCCGACACGCAGGGCTCACCCTGGCCGCCATATCCTGGCCGCAAGGGATCCTAGCGCCTCCGCCAGCGACGAGTCGTCCCAAGGCTCCGCCGACGAGCTGCAACCCGCCACTTCGCACGGATACTCGGAGTGGGACTTTTCCGGTGTCCCCGACCCAGTGATGTTCCAGCGGTTCCTCGACGCCACGGACTACTGGTTCGGCTACTCCGATGACTCCAGCGCCGGGAGCTACGACCCCGCACAGGAGTGCTGCGTCGTGATCACTAACGATCAGGCGAATGCCGCAAACGCAGTAGAGGCCGACGACGGAGAGGTTCCCCCATGGCTGCGGGGCCAAACACCGCTCCCCCCTCACCACCGAGGGGTACCGACGTCAACGCGCAGTTGGCCCAAGTGCGCGAGCTTGAGGCCAAGCTCGCAGAAGAGTACCGCGCGGTGCGGTTGCTTCGGGCCTCCATCGCCGGAGAAGCCTCTGCGCGCGGCGAACGTGCACGCGAGTTGGGCCGACAGGCCCGTGACCGCATCAACGCCGACTTCAATGTCGACGATCCGAGCACACCCCCACGAGCGAGCTAGAAGCTCATCGCCGCTGCGACGCTGCTGTGGGCCATGCCCGCCCCCTCGACGCCCGAGGCGCGGAACCTGCACCGCGAGGCGCAGGCGCTCATCGAACTAGTGGTCGTCCAACAGGCCGAAAGTTCGGCGTCCCGCATCCGCCAGCAGGGAAGTGCGCGGGACGATGGGGGCGCGCAAGGCCCCAAACCCTTGGTGCACACGGGCGGCGCGGCGGTGCGTCCCGCCAACCCGGGGCGCACACCGGCCAAGGAGCGGCTCCTCGACACACGTGGGCAAGCCCAAGATGGCGACGCCGCAACGTCATCAACGCTCGGCGGATAGACAACGCGGAGACACGGGCAACGGTGGGCTACCACCCTCGGCGGGGTGGGTGCTACGACAGCCGCGAGGACCGCTCGCTGACGCCGGAGCCACCGGGGACCCGCGTGTTCAGCCGGGAAATCCGCACGGCGAGCTTCCCCAGCGCTTCCGCCAGCCCACGTCGATCGTCAAGTACAACGGGGAGACGGACCCCTGCGTGTGGCTTAACGACTATCGCCTAGCGTGTCAGCTGGGCGGGGCTACCACCGACGAGGTTATCACCCGTAACCTCCCCCTGCACCTCGCCGACTCGGCGCGGACGTGGCTCGAGCACCTGCCGGCCAGCCAGATCCACAACTGGGACGATCTGGTCCGCACGTTCGTGGGGAACTTCCAGGGCACGTTCGTGCGCCCCGAGAACTCCTGGGACCTACGCGCGTGCACCCAGAAGCCTGGCGAGTCGCTCAGGGTCTTCATACGGTGCTTTTCCAAGCGCTGCACGGAGCTCCCAAGCATGGCGCAGTCCGAAATTGTGCATGCCTTCCTCGAGGGCACCACGTGCTGGGACCTTGTGCGCGAGCTCGGGTGCAGCCCGCCGGCCGATTCGAACGAGCTGTTCGACATCGCCACCAGCTTTGCCTCAGGCGAAGAAGCGGTGGGGGCGATCTTCAACGGCAAGAAGGACAAGCGCGTGGACGACGCGCCCGCGGAGGGCAGCAAGTCCAAGGAGCCCCACCAGAAGAACAAGCGGGGCAAGAAGGGAAAGAAGCCGCGCCACGAGGCGCGCGAGCAGGGGCACGATGATGACGGCGACGAAGCTCTTGCTGTTAGCCCAGCTCGACGGGGCCCCCGACCGGCCCCTCGAGACCCTGGGGTTTTCAACGACATGCTGAAGAAGCCATGTCCCTACCACAAAACGCCGGTCAACCACACCCTCGAGCAGTGCGACATGCTCAAGCGGTTCTACGGCCTCGCCGCCGCGAAGGACGGTGAGGCCAAGAAGGACGGGGGTGACGGTGACGCCGGTGGCTTCCCCGTCGTGGAGAACGTCTTCCTCATCTTCGGGGGGCCGACCGTCGACATGTCCAGCCGCCAACGCAAGTGGGAGCAGCACGAGAAGGCGCCTCCCTCCCTCGACTGGTCGGAGGACGCCATGACGTTCAGCCGCGAGGATCACCCGAACCGCATCCCCAACCCGGGTCAATACCCACTGGTGGTTGACCAGGTCATCGAGAACGCGCGGTTCTCAAAGGTGTTGATGGAAGGAGGCAGCAGCCTCAACATCCTCTACGCGCACACACTGCGCCTGCTGGGGATTGGGTTGGACCAGCTGCGGTCCAGCACGACGCCGTTCCATGGCATCGCGCCGGGCAAGCGCGTCCAGCCCCTCAGGCAGATCGACCTGCCAGTCTGGTTCGGGTCGAGGGTGGAACTGACCCAGGGCGGCCGTGCTACGCCAAGTTCATGGCTGTCCCCAACTACACCTACCTCGAGATGAAGATGCCAGGGCCCAATGGTGTCATCACCATGGGCTCATCCATCGAGCATGCATTTGACTGCGACGTCGAATGCGTGGAGCACGCCGAGGCGCTGGCGCTGGATGAAGCGCTCGTAGCCAACCTGGAGAAGCTGGTCAACGAGGACCTCAATTCCGCCGCCAAGCACGCCGGCAGCTTCGAGGCTGCCGAGCAGACCAAAGGGGTGCCCCTCGACCCTGCTGCCCCGGAGGACAAGGCGTTGAGGGTCAGTTCCACCCTCGACCCGAAATAGGAAGTGGTGCTCGTCGACTTTCTCCGCGACAACACCGACATCTTCGCGTGGAGCCCCTCAGATATGCCAAGCATTCCGAGGGAGGTCGCCGAGCACTCCCTTGACATCCTACCTCACTCCCGCGCCGTGCAGCAACGGCTGCGCCGCTTTGACGAAGAGCGGCGCCGCGCGATTGGAGAAGAGCTGCGGAAGCTCCTCGAGGCTGGGTTCATCAAGGAAGTGTTCCACCCTACGTGGCTAGCTAATCCTATGTTAGTAAAGAAAGAGAATGGGAAGTGGCGGATGTGTGTAGACTATACTAGTTTAATAAAGCATGTCCTAAAGTTCCTTTTCCTTTGCCACGAATCGATCAAATCATTGACTCAACCGCTGGTTGCGAACTCCTGTGCTTCCTTGATGCCTATTCCGGGTACCAACAAATACAAATGAAGGAGTCTGACCAGCTCGCGACTTCGTTCATCACGCCGTTCGGTATGTTTTGTTACGTGACGATGCTGTTCGGTCTCCGAAACGCGGGCGCAACATACCGGCGATGTATGCAGCACGTCTTCGGAGATCACATCAGGTGAACTGTTGAGGCATACTTGGATGACATAGTCGTAAAAACCAGGAAGGCGGACGACCTAGTTAGTGACCTTCACATCACGTTCGGCTGCCTACGGGCCAACGGGGTGAAATTGAACCCCGAAAAATGTGTCTTTGGCGTGCCGCGGGGCATGCTGCTAGGATACATCGTCTCCCAGCGAGGCATCGAGGTCAACCCCAAAAAGGTTATAGCCCTCGAACGAATGGATCTGATTCAGGACCTCAAGGGGGTCCAAAATGTGTTGGGGTGCCTAGCCGCCTTGAGCCGGTTCATTTCGCGGCTCGGCGAGAAAGGCCTGCCCCTCTACCGGCTCCTGAAGAAACGCGAGTGGTTCTCCTCGACCGTCGAGGCCCAGGAAGTGCTTGATAAGTTAAAGGCATCTCTCGCCCACGCCCCAATCCTTACACCGCCTCAGAACAGCGAACCCAGGTGGTTAGCGCCGTCATCGTAGTAGAGCGCACGGAGGAAGGGCACGCCCTGCTGGTCCAGCGGCTGGTGTACTACATCAGCGAGGTCTTGTCCGAAACCAAGGTGCACTACCCACAAGTCCAGAAGCTGCTTTACGCAGTGGTCCACGCGCGGTGCAAACTCCGCCACTACTTCGAGGCTCACCCAGTCACGGTGGTTTCCTCATTCCCGTTAGGTGAAATCATCCGGAACCTGGATGCAGCAGGCAGGATCGCCAAGTGGTCAGTGGAGCTGATGGGCGAAACGCTCGCCTACGCGCCGCGCAAGGCCATTAAGTCCCAAATCTTGGCAGATTTTGTTGCCGAGTGGACGGACACGCAGCTGCCGCCGCCCCAGATCCAGGCCGAGTGCTGGACTCTGTACTTCGACGGGTCGATGATGAAAACGGGGGCGGGCGCGGGCCTACTCTTCGTCTCACCCCTCGGAGAGCACATGAGATACGCCGTGCGTCTCCACTTCCCGGCGTCAAACGACATGGCTGAGTACGAGGCCCTCCTTTGCGGCCTCAAAATCGCCATTGAAACAGGCATCAAGAGCCTCGACGTGCGGGAGGACTCACAGCTCGTGATCGACCAGGTCATGAAGAACGCGAGCTGTCACGACGACAAGATGGAGGCGTACTGCAAAGCTGTGCGAGCCCTCGAGGACAAGTTCTATGGCATAGAACTCAACCACGTGCCTCGCCGGTATAACGAGGAGGCGGACGAGCTCGCCAAGATTGCATCAGGGCGGATCACCGTCCCCCCAAACGTTTTTGGGCGAGACATTACCCAGCCATCCGTCAACCTCGAGCCATGCCCCTCGAGCCATGAAGAACCCTCGGGGGCTCCCTCGAGTCCAAAAGGCGCGAACCCCATGGACGAGGACCCCTCGAACGAGGCGTACGTGGTCTCCCTGCTCGAGGGGTATGACGCCGACGAGGCCGAGGCCATGGACGTCGAACCAGCCCCAAATGAGGGGGACTGGCGCGACAAGTATATCGCGTGGATGGATCGAGGGGAACTGGTCGACAGGATGGCCAAGTCGTTCGCTCTCGTCGACGGCGAGCAGTACAAGTGCGCCGCGTCTGGAATTCTACAGTGATGCATGCCCATCCCTTAGGGGCGCCAGCTCCTGCGGGATATACATGTGTTGACGGTTAATAATTGTATCAAAGTTCGTTTGTGACTTGCAAGCGTACAAGTCTCCCGTCGTAGTCAAGGGACCCTTCTTCCCTCGAGTGGTGAACCCAAGGTATCGAATCCGTGGAACAAATGTGTGACGCAAAACTTAATCTAATAAAGCCAAGTAACTTCAATCTTCGATAAAAGAAACCCTAATGCATCTATGTAAAAGACACGAAACGAATCTAATCTACTAAAGACCGGAGAAAACAAAGTTAGATTGGGTAGATAAACTGATCTAGAGGGATCGGGGTAAGCCTTTTGTTGAAGTTCCAAGCAAGAGAAGAAGTAGCAAATAGAATCTTAATAGAAGCCTCTTTAAATCATGGTTTCCCATCCAAATCCAAAAACATCCGCCTTTCGGAACCCCCGTTCTGTCACAACGTATCCCTATTCATGCGGGGAGCTTAGGGCGAGTCAAAAGACAAGTCGAGATTCTTTCGGAAGATCCGGCGTGTATCTCTAGCCACCGCGGCTACAAGAACACCCTATGTAATTTATTTCGAGAATAGAATTGGAATAAGCAAAGCCGATCGAAAAACGAAATCTTCGAGGAAACACTTGATCGCTAGGAAAAGATTCAACTTGATAATTCAACTATAACAATGATACATACACAAGATCACCACCGGGATCCTTCCTTGATCTTGCTTCTAGCTCCGGGAACTCCGACGTGGTCTTCCGTGCAAGGTTCCCACGTCGGCTAGGGGAACCCTAGTCAACTAGCTCGACCCTCTCCTCTCCGAGATGGTGTCCCTCTCTTCAGTGCTCCTCGGCGGCTGATGACGAATTCCCTCTGCGTGGCTCTCGGTCAGGGGAAAATAAATAGCCCGATTGGCGGCTAGGGCAAAGGAGGGGGCAAATGGGCCCCGGATGGGCCTGGGCCGACCGCACTGGGCCGGCCGGCCTGGGGCCATCTAGGCCCAGCCCGAGAGCTCCTTTGCTCTACGTCGGTTCCCTTGCTTCCTGGATGTTTCCCCCTTCTGCATGTAGGTCCATGTCGTCAGTTTCTCTCCGAATTGGACTCAACTCCTTGTCTTGCAAGATTCAGCACTTTTACGGTCGGGTCCTCGGAGTCGTCGTCTTCTCGGATCAAGTCCCTGGCTTCTTGGAGTTAAGTTTGCTTCGTTGCATGACTTGTACGGGGCTTCAAGGTCTTGTCATGAGGTGCTTGATGAACTTATCCCGAAAGTCTTGCATTCTACACTAAAACCCTGCATAAACATTAAACTCCAAAACCGACATGCACACGTGAACTTGTTATACCACGGGGGTTAGTACCAATGGATAAGGTATAAAACTCATGCCAACACCGAAGGTAAACTCATGGCTAGGTTGACGGATTTTCACCGTCAACATCTCCCCCATGCTTAAACCTTGCTCGTCCTCGATGGATATCATCATTGCCAAACAATGTTTAAACTTTGCACTTGATCACACATGAGAAAACATAATGCTCTCAAAATTTTAATTCATTAAAGTTCCATAATGTACTAGCCTTCATCTCTACGGAGGGTAGATTCTTATTAAGCTTATCCCACAAGTATTAACATGCTCAAAAAGTTTAAATAGATCTCAGAATTTTTGAAATAAAGAACAAGATAATGAAAAGTTAAACCAAGCTCACAAATTTAAATTATCTTGTATATTGCTCATGAACTCTCATCTCGCTTGTCTCTCAAGCCTATATATTCTACTCCTTTCCCTCTCATATATATGTGTGGTAGGCTTTATATGGAGCTTTGGGAAAGTTTAGTCCTTACAAGATTTTATAAATGAGGTGTTGTCAAAACAAGACAAGCTTCTCATGGTCTTACCGAGACTCGTCAAAAAGGTCATTGGAAAATAATGTTAAATCAAGGAGGGGAAAGAGAAAAATACACACACTTTTAGATGAGTGGACATGTGCAAATGGCAAAGAGTGATCCCGAGGCACAAAGAAAGTCCTCGTTATCGGATTGCACATGGTTGGAAAATGAGAATGGATCTTTTTAACTTGAAGCCTTCAATGCACTCTTAGAGAACCGGGGAGTTCACTTTTACGCATATATTTTTTTTCTCTTTCTCATATTTCTCATTCTTTTCTTTCTTTCTTTCTTTCATTCATTATATATATATTTTTTCTTTCTTCTTGTGAGACCTTCACCTTGAAAGTCACGATCGTCGCCGGATTTTTCTCTTTCATCATTATATATATTTTATTATATATATATTTTTTAAAATACTCCCCTTTGAACTCTAAAACTGCACCATACCTACCTCCTCCCCCATGCTTAGACGTTGCTCGTCCTCGAGCAAAGAGGCGAAAAATAAGGTAGGTACCGGGGTATTTTTCCTTGGAGAGATACTTGAAATCTTCTATGTCGGCACCGTCTTGCAATCTTCCTTGAATTGATGATCCATTCTCAACGATAGGTTGTGGTCAAGGAGGTAATCACAAAAGATGATATTTGGTTTAAGGGTGGATATCCGGCGAAGTTTGTGAGATCTCCGATGCGGGGATACACAATGCACGGATAAAAGGCTAGCAAAAAGATAGATACGCAAAAATGGAATGACCAGCTTCTTAGTCTCGGGCCAGAGAAATCATGGCCTGCAATAACTCACTCAAAAATAAATCTTGTACACTAAGGTTTATGCACTCAAATATATATTAGGCTTTGGATAGGTTGAGCAACACACAAGCGATATTTGTGACAAGGTTAGCGATATTTTTTTAGCATAAAAGACATCTTTAATCTATTCATAACTTGAGATCACATAAAACACTATGGGTCTTTATTTTAATCATAACCTCCGCTAAAGATTAAGCTATCATTTAAATAAATTCAGATTTGTATTTTTAAGAGAGCACTAGCTTAAACATGCATAGATCAATTACAAAGATGAACAAAGCTGCAATTATAATCATATATCATCATGGCACGAATTTTGTAACTTTTCCAATGATATAATCAAGGTGGTGTCTTTATTAATGATGACATCAAGTTGAAATACAAACTGAAAATAAACAAACATGCTTGCTGAAATTTAAATAAAAACAGAAAATACTATGCAAACACACATAGGCAAAAGCTGAAAATTACAGAGAAAAAGAAAAGAAAAGAAAACTAAAGTTCCTAAATCTTCTAGTCCTCCGTCGGTGGTTGATGTTGATGATCTTGATAATAATACCCTTGCTCATAATATGATTGGACATTTCCTCCGACGAATTGATTTGGCTCCGCAAGGTGAAGGCGTCCGAGCTCAAAGGCAATATTTGTGTTGCCTTCACCAAGTTGAGCTGCGTCAGCTTGGATGGTTGCGATGCTTTGGGCGTTTCTTGCAGCATACCCTCCAATTATGGCCATGCTTTGTTGTGGTTGGGGATGATGAGCGTAGGACTCCGCGAAGTTAGCGTTGGGCACAACATAATTTGGTGGGGGTACCGGTGCACCACCCCCCATGCTTGCTCTTGTGGCCCTCCGTAATAACTTGGCGGAGGAGGGATCCCGCCGAATGGTTGCACGTTGGGTTGTGCTCCACTCGCTTGTGCGGAGGATGTTCCCTCCTCTACGATTCTTCCTCTTTTGTTCTTCCTTGCAGGGACAAGTAGTCCCTCTTCCAACCAATCTTCTCTCCTTTCGTTGAAAAGCCTAAGCCTCTCATTGGGAAGGGGTAGGTTCACTATGGCCAACCGATAACCTCCTCTCTCATCTCCACTAATGTATTTGCCTTGCCGCAAATACTCAATGCCGAGAGAGGTACCACGCAAAAGGTGGTCGGGGTTTCTTGCGATCCCCGGCCGCAAGGAGAAGGCCAACATGGAGAGGTAGCACCCCGAACCAATATTACCCGCCCCCGATGTTGCTTCACAACACCAACGGTTGATCATAAGGTAAGAGGGGTCTATTGGCTGCCTGGCAATTAAAGCCGAGTATAGCCAATTCAACTTCGTGTCGGTCACCTTTGTCTCCTTCATCCTCCCCAATACCCTCTTGCACATCCAAGAGTGAAATATCCGGATAATGGGGTTGCGGATGCAATTGCGTTGTTGATGGGCTTCTCCGGAGATCATGTTCCAAAATCCCGCTAACATGCCGGGTGGCACGTCAACTTTCTCCGGAGCTCCCTTGTGGAATCCAAGCAGCTCCCTAACGTGCTCGTAGGGAACCACTTGTTGGACTCCCTCCAAACGGAATAACAAGCTTTGCACCCCATCATCAACAAGGATGGGTGCAATAGTCATCAAAATTTCCAAGGTGAACCCCAAGTGGGTGTCCACCGATACTCCGTTGGAGAACTGCACCCATCCAAGGTGCCCCAACATATAGTATATGTCGGTGCCAAAACCCAAGGTGTAGAGTTCTTGGTCGTCGAACTCGACGTTGGGCACAAGCCTCTTCTCAAGATTAGAGAGCCTCTCCTCCTCCTCCGCCGACAAGATGATGAAGTCGTACGAAGAGTATGTCGAGGTGTAAGGAGGTGGCGCGGTTGAACGGGTCGAGCGTCGTGGTGGCGCGGGCTGCTCCTCCGTGTGCCCACGAGGTTCGGTAAACCTCATGGACGTGCTTCTTGCAGCCCTCATACCACCAAGGAGGAGAGCACCGTTCCTCCTCAGCGGTGCCGTATCCGTCTCCATGCTCCGGGGAGACTCGGAAACCGAGTGCCTCCTCGAAGACGTGGTTGATGACGGCTTGGACGACGACGAACTCTTCTTCTTGGAGAAGAGACTTGTGGTCTTCTTCCACATGGTTGCTGCACTCTTTTCTTCAACTAAAACTCCGGGTTGCAACCGGTAACTAGGCACTTAAACTCTTTGCTTCGGATGTGGACTTTGAGTGGATTAAGGATGTGGATTTTTTCTTGAGCTATCAAGCTTGGGAAGGTTGGCTATGTCTACGGAGGTTTTGAGCACACAAACTTGAACACACAAGCAAAGGAAGGAGAGGGAAGCTTGCCTGCAGAAAACGGGAGCCGGGGGGCTCCTTAAGTAGGTGAGGCCGGCCGGCCTAGGGTCCTCCTGGCTCCTCCCCGCCTCGTCTTTCTTCCAGCACGATCATTTCGCCTCTGCAACTTTCCTGCCCGCGTGCTCCACGAGTTGCACCGCCTAAACGCTCTCGTCCACTCCTTTTCTTGCATTATTGGTCCTTCCACTTGATGCTCCATGCTTTGGGTCATGTCCATGCTCCCTAGCTCCACTTGCTTCACATGCCACCATGAAATTCCTGCAAAGTTGATGCTTGCTGCCCACCATGCTTGTACTTTGCATGTGGAATTGGTGAAAGTTGATAAAAGGGAATCCAATGGTGCATGCATGATTAATTCAAACTAGATTGCCTCCATTTAGGTGTGTTTAAGGTTAAGCACTCCTCTAATTCGAAATTTAAACTATTTTTCAGAGCCATGCAAGAGCTCAAACATAATTTTAGAGAAGTTTTTAAACCATTAAAAAAATGTAATTTGAAAATATTTTTCGACTACGTCGATTTCGGTCTCAACGGTATAGTTTGCCTTCATCGGTTGAGAGCAAACATTTCCCGGCTTGATCATGGGGGCATAGGTTTAGGTTCTAATTTTGGCTAAATAAGAAAGATTTTGAATAAAACAAAATTAGAATAGGCTTAGAAAAATTCTAATCCTAGAGAAACCAAGGATATAGATTTTTAAAACCAACCAAAAGTTTTGATTTCTAGGTTCACGCGAGTTCTACCACGTGCTGAATTTTTTTATTAACACATAGATATAAGTCGTGGCTCTACTCGTGTGGTTTTAGCATGAAAAATAAGTCAACCTCAGCACCATAATCAGGGTGAAGGGTTGAGTTAGGTTCTGAAATTATTTGGTTGAGGTTTCTCGAAAAGAAAAGAACAAACAAGCACATAGGAGGGTTCATGCAAAGGGTTTATGATAAAGCAAACATTAAATCAAGAATTATGTCTCTAATATTGTTCAACCACTTCTAAGTCTAATGTCTTTGCGTAATAAAACTCAAAAACTAAATTATTAAAAATACTTGAAAAACCTGGAATCGGGTTGTCCTCCCGGTAGCTTATTCTTGACTCGACGAAACGGGTTGCCTCCCGCCTAGCGCTTCGTTTATAGTCTATAGCTAGACTTCTTCACTTGATTACTCCGGATCAACGCTCTTTGCGGGCGTTGCAATCTTGGGTACCCACTTCCGCACCATCTTGGGCGCGGGCTTGTCTTCCGGCTTAGTCGGCTTAGTCATTTTTTTGGTCTTCACGAGCGGCTTCTCTTCCTTTGTCTTGACGGATGCAAAACCTTCTTTGATTTTCTTTACGTTCATTTTTTTCGGCTCCTTCTTCTTTTTCAGCCCCTCCGTTTGTTTTGGTTCTCCCTTCACTCCAATCATGTTGCATGCCTCGATTCTTGGACGGAACTTGAAGGAACTCCTTTCTCCGTTGATATCGAACATGATCTCCCCCTTGCCAACATCAATAGTAGCTCCCACGGTCTTGAGGAAAGGCCTCCCTAGGATGAGCGGCGGCTTCTCCCTCTCTCCCATCTCGAGCACAACGAAGTCGACGAGGATGAAGTGGTGTCCAATCTTCACGGGTACATCTTCGCAATGCCCAAGGGATAGCGAATGGAGTTGTCTCCCAACTCCAATCATATTCCCGTAGGCTCCATTGGTAGTCGTAGCTTCTCGAACACATCCCTCGGCATGACGCTCACACTTGCTCCAAGGTCGCATAACGCCTTCTCGAAGTTGAAAGAACCAACCGAACATGGAATTGTGGGGCACCCGGGGTCCTTTTGCTTCTCTAGCCCATTAGCAATAGCGGCACTACACTCCTCGGACATATTGACATGATCTACCCCGAGTGTTGCTATCTCATATTTATTTGCAAGTATATCTTTACAGTAACGAGAATATGTAGGTACTTGTAGGGCATCTAGTAATGGCATGTTGATGCTAAGTCTATGCACAACTTCCACAAACTTCTCAAAGTGGTTGTCAAGTTTACCTCGGAAGTAGCGTGCCTTGAGTTGCGGTATCCTCGTGTCTTCCTCCGGCATCTCGAATTCGGGTTCCTCGGTGACGATCCCCGTAACCTTCTCTTTAGCAACTCCTTCCACCTCGGTGGATGGTTTAAGCTTCCTTGCTCCCGCGGAACGTTCTGGATCTTCGGTCTCCTTACCCAAACGCGTTTGAATGGCCTTCGCCGATTCGGGACATTTGGGTTGTCCCGGAAGCTTCCCTTCATCATTAGTGAGGCGCCCCGCAAGTTGTCCAACTTGCGTCTCGAGCATCTTCATCATGTTGAGCACTTGATGATTGGAACTTCCGACCTCCGTCACTTTGCTATCGATGTTCTCCAACACCTTGTCTATGGTCTTGAACTTGGTGACGGTGTCCTTGTTGATCTTAGCTTGCTCATCCATGAACTCCTTCAATTGTATACGAAGCGGAACCGCGTTAGGAATAGATGAGCTTGCATTAAATTGAGGCCTACCTTGCCCGTAGCGGAAGTTCGGCAATTCTCCCTTCCTCATGTAGTCGAGCACTTTGGCTTCCTCCGGACAATCTTTGCGGACATGGCCATACTCTCCACATTCTTCACATGTGGACCTTGCTTCGGCGGCCTTCAAGTCTTGAGCCTCTTTCTTTTCCATCTCCATCTTCTCCAACCTCCTCATGAGCGAGTCGATCTTGCCTTCAAGTATGTTCTCCTTCTCCACTTGCAAGACTCCTTTGACGTTTCACATGGGTTGAACCGGATGTAGGCGCCCGGACGACGTCCACGTGTCATTATCCGCGACCTTCTTGAATAGAGTGAAAGCTTCCGTCGGTGTAAGTTCGATGATGGATCCTCCCGCCGATGCATCGATGATCGTCCTTGACGCCATGGTGAGTCCTTGATAGAACTTTTGCACGAGGTCTTCTTTCGGGAACTTGTGATGTGGAACCGCCCGGGTGTACTCGTTGAAGCGCTCGAATGCCTCTGAGATAGTTTCCGTAGGATATTGAACAAAGGCGGCAATCTTATTACGCAAGCTTTGAGTTTTACCCGGTGAGTAGTATTCCTTAATGAAAGCCTTCATCAACGTGTTCCAATTTTGCACTGTCTCCGCCGGTTGATAGTGGAACCATTGCAAAGCCTTCCCGAGTAGTGAAAACGGAAAAAGCCTTGCCCTCATTTGGTCTTGAGTCACCCCATCCATGTTGAAAGTCTGACATAGTTGAATGAATGCTTGGAGGTGAAGGTTCGGATCCTCTTTACCGGTGAAGGGTGAATGTTGCACCATGTGGATTGTTGAGGTCTTGATCTCAAACGGTCTTCCGATCTCCTCAAGGTTCAAGATTGGCAGGTCGATGATGTCTGGGGTGCATAGCTCCCCAATCTTGCGTTCTTGCGGTGGTTGGTCACCCATCGGTGGAAGTTGATTCTCCCGAGGACTTTGAGGTGATGAATTCTTTGGAGATTCCTGCGATCCTTTGTCTTCCGACTTCGAGTCTACAAAATCCAGCTTTTTAGCTTGATGTGCTTCACGTCTCCTTAGCCTGTAAAGTTTTTCTGGATCATCCACAAAATTATTGGGTTTGTTGGAGAGGTAGCCGTCCATCTCCTGTTAGGGTTAGCAATAAACAAAGTATGCAAAAACTAGAAAGTAAAAACAAATCTATAAAAACTAGAGGTAGACAAACTAGATTAGATGTATTTTGAGGATGATCAAAATTTAGTAGATGCAAAAATAAAAACAAAAAGAAAACTGAAAATTACGAAAAGGCAATAAAAAATCAAATCTTGATCACTTGTTCCCCGGCAACGGCGCCAGAAAAAGGGGCTTGTTGACGGTTAATAATTGTATCAAAGTTCGTTTGTGACTTGCAAGCGTACAAGTCTCCCGTCGTAGTCAAGGGACCCTTCTTCCCTCGAGTGGTGAACCCAAGGTATCGAATCCGTGGAACAAATGTGTGACGCAAAACTTAATCTAATAAAGCCAAGTAACTTCAATCTTCGATAAAAGAAACCCTAATGCATCTATGTAAAAGACATGAAACGAATCTAATCTACTAAAGACCGGAGAAAACAAAGTAAGATTGGGTAGATAAACCGATCTAGATGGATCGGGGTAAGCCTTTTGTTGAAGTTCCAAGCAAGAGAAGAAGTAGCAAATCGAATCTTAATAGAAGCCTCTTTAAATCGTGGTTTCCCATCCAAATCCGAAACATCCGCCTTTCGGAACCCCCGTTCTGTCAAAATGTATCCCTATTCATGCGGGGAGCTTAGGGCGAGTCAAAAGACAAGTCGAGATTCTTTCGGAAGATCCGGCGTGTATCTCTAGCCACCGCGGCTACAAGAACACCCTATGTAATCTATCTCGAGAATAGAATTGGAATAAGCAAAGCCGATCGAAAAACTAAATCTTCGAGGAAACACTTGATCGCTAGGAAAAGATTCAACTTGATAA
This sequence comes from Cenchrus americanus, assembly GCA_947561735.1. Taxonomy (NCBI): domain Eukaryota; kingdom Viridiplantae; phylum Streptophyta; class Magnoliopsida; order Poales; family Poaceae; genus Cenchrus; species Cenchrus americanus. The sequence goes on from OX387240.1 coordinate 205,844,350, forward strand.
TTCAACTATAACAATGATATATACACAAGATCACCACCGGGATCCTTCCTTGATCTTTGCTTCTAGCTCCGGGAACTCCGACGTGGTCTTCCGTGCAAGGTTCCAACGTCGGCTAGGGGAACCCTAGTCAACTAGCTCGACCCTCTCCTCTCCGAGATGGTGTCCCTCTCTTCTCTGCTCCTCGGCGGCCGATGAAGAATTCCCTCTGCGTGGCTCTCGGTCAGGGGGCTATAAATAGCCCGATTGGCGGCTAGGGCAAAGGAGGGGGCAAATGGGCCCTGGATGGGCACGGGCCGGCCCGGGCCGGGCCGGCCGGCCTTGGCCCATCTAGGCCCAGCCCGAGGGCTCCTTTGCTCTATGTCGGTTCCCTTGCTTCCTGGATGTTTCCCCCTTCTGCATGTAGGTCCATGTCGTCGGTTTCTCTCCGAATTGGACTCAACTCCTTGTCTTGCAAGATTCAGCACTTTTCTGGTCAGGTCCTTGGAGTCTGTCGTCTTCTCGGATCAAGTCCCCGGCTTCTTGGAGTTAAGTTTGCTTCATTGCATGACTTGTACGGGGCTTCAAGGTCTTGTCATGAGGTGCTTGATGAAGTCATCCCGAAAGTCTTGCATTCAACACTAAAACCCTGCATAAACATTAAACTCCAAAACCGACATGCACACGTGAACTTGTTATACCACGGGGGTTAGTACCAATGGATAAGGTATAAAACTCATGCCAACACCGAAGGTAAACTCATGGCTATGTTGACGGATTTTCACCGTCAACAACATGCGGGCGTATGCGACCATCACGCAACACCCCGCACCCTTATGGGCAATGTGTTCCGCCAGGGCTTCTACTGGCCCACCGCGGTCGCCGACGCCAGCGAGATTGTGCGCACCTGCGAAGGGTGCCAATTCTACGCCCGCAACTCCAATCTCCCTGCGCAGGTCCTGCAAACCATCCCCGTCACATGGCCTTTTGCAGTGTGGGGACTGGATATCGTCGGGCCCCTGCAAAAGGCGCCCGGGGGCTACACCCACCTTTTGGTCGCTATTGACAACTTGTCCAAATGGGTGGAGGTGCGCCCCATCACGAATCTCAGGGCAGAGCATGCGGTGACATTCTTCACCGACATCGTCTATCGCTTCGGAGTGCCCAACTCCATCATCACCGACAACGGGTCCCAATTCACGGGCCGGAAGTTCCTGGAATTTTGCGATAAGTTCCACATCCGCGTGGACTGGGCAGCCGTGGTGCATCCACAGACCAACGGTAAGGTGGAACACGCTAACAACATGATCCTACAAGGCCTCAAGCCTAGGATTTTCGACCGGCTGAATAAGTCTGGTCGGAAATGGCTCCAGGAGCTGTCGGTGGTCATGCGGAGCCTAAGGACCACCCCAAGCAGGGCCACCGGGTTCACCCCGTTCTTCCTGGTCCATGGCGCGGAGGCCATCCTCCCCACGGACTTGGAGTACGGGTCGCCCAGAGTTCGGGGCTACGACGAAGGCACCAACCAGCGAGCCCGCAAGGACTCGCTAGACCAATTGGATGAGGCGCGCACCGTAGCCTTGATGCACTCCGCAAGGTACCAGCAGGCCCTAAGACGCTATCAAGCCCGGAAGGTTCGGCGATGAGACTTTAGCGAGGGGGGCCTGGTCCTAAGGCTACGACAAGACAATTGAGGCCGCCATAAGTTGTCGCCCCCATGGGAAGGACCCTATGTCGTGGTGAAGGTGCTCAAGCCCGGCACGTACAAGATGGCCAACGAGGACGGCAAAGAACTCACCAACACTTGGAACATCTAGCAGCTACGTCGCTTCTACCCTTAGCAAGGATTTCCAAGTTTTTTGTTGTTGTAAATTACATGCCCAACACCCCAGTTGGCAGCCTAGATGTAAAAACCAACAAGTCAATAAAAGTTAAAGTGCAACTCGGCTTTCCCCAGAAAACCAAGTCACCCTCGGGGGCTACTGCAGGGGGCACCATTTTTTCGCAAAAAGTTCGCGAGTGCGCTAAGTACGATTCGACCTTAGCCTCGAGCGAGTTCAGGCGGGGCGCGAGTGGCCAAGCGGGAAGGACGTGCGAGCCAGAGATAGCCTACGCCTCCGCAAGGATATGGCCCTTCTCTCTTGCCTCCGGCCCAGCGGGCCACTCACGAAATCGAACTTCCCCAACCCGAATTCACCCAGGAAAAAGGAAAAATGGAACAGTGCGACAAGCGAAACAAGAAACACCACTTACACATAAAAGTGTTTAAACATCTCAAAAGAATACTTGTTTACTTACATGGCCACACGGCCCAGATTCTAACACTCAAACAAAAAGGGCTCGGCGCTCAGTGGTTTCTCGGCTTGAGGCTCGTCGGCGTCAGGAGTGCCGGGAAAAAGGAAGTCCTCGAAGTCTTCGGCGAGCGTCTCAGCGGCAGCAGCGGCAAGCGCGTCCGCGCGCTCCATCACCACTTCGTCTTCAACGCCCTCTGAGACGACGTAGCCCGACGCCACGGCCTCGAAGTTCACCTGATAGTGAGACCCCACTACGCCGAGAGCCTTCTGGACGCCCAGGTGAAGGGCGCGGCGCATCCGCCTCGAGACGTGCCCGCCAAGAGCATGCAGGCGACTCACCAGTGAGCTTCCGGCTTGCACTTCGCCTTCCTCGACCGCCTGACAGGTCTTGAGAGCAGCGGCCCGCAGCTCCCCTAACTCCTGTTCCGCGGAGTTGTTGGCCGCGCTCACGGTCTCGCCCTGAGTGGTTGCGTGCCCCAGGGCGGTCCGCAGGCCTGGAAGCCATGAACAAGGAAAGATGAAGTTGGGAGCGTATCCCGAAAGAACGAACCGACGAACAAAAACCGATGAAAACAAACTTACCTTCAACCTGCTTCTTCTCCACCTCGAGGGACTGGCGCGTCTCCTTAGCCTCGCACTGCAGCTTAAGGTACGAGGCCTCCTGCTCCTCGAGGGACTGGCGCTGGTCCTCGTGCGAGATGCTGATCTGCACCAGCTCCCCGTTGAGGCGTGACACCTTCTCCTGCTGCTTCTGGAGCGTGGCTCGCGCCTCCCCGAGCACGGCGCGCTCCCGCTGGAGTTGACCCAGCGCTTCCTCGTGCGCCATGCGCCCCTGCTCAAGCGCGGCCCATGCCTCGACGAGCGCGGCTCGCTCCCGGCCGGGCGGCCTTCTCGCCTCTTGGCGGCGCCGCTCGCTCCCGACGAAGCTGTTCCTCCGCCGCGGTGAGCATGGCAGCCTTGTCCTCCAGGGCTGCCTTTAGTCCCTCAGCCTCCTGGAGTGCCGCACAGCCTTGCTGGAGCTGGGCGCGGGCGGTAACAACCTCCGCCTCCCATGTCGACGTGAGGGAGCGCGCCCCCTCCAGGTCCTCGCGAGCCCGGCGTAGTGCGTCGTCACGCTCCACCAACACCGTCCGCACCCTCACGACCGCGGAGGCGCCTTCCGCGCCCTGGGCACCCTGCCCTGGGGGAGAGTCCAGCAGGGCCTCGGCCCTGTATGCTAGCCACCGGTCAGGTGATCTGTGGGCCTCGACGAGGGCCTCCAAAGCCTCGTACTGCCCTCGGTACCAGCGGAAATCAGTGTCAAGGCGGTCGAGGGCGTCGTACTGCTCGCGAGCCCGGCGCTCCATCTCCTGCCACCAACGAGCGGGGCGGGAAGAGTGAGCGTCAGGAAAAACGCGAACGCAGAAAAAGCAAGAGAAGAAATCTCGAAACCCCACAAGGACCAGCTAACCTGGAAGACGCGCCACGCCGGACCACTATTTATCCGCAGCGCCTCGTTCAGCGCTCTGTTGAGCGAGGCACCGTGGTCGCGAAGCTCCTCCCAGAGCCCGTACTCTGCCTGAGCATCGATGAAGTGGGCCGGTGGGGCGTCGCATCCTCTCGTCCCTACTCTAGGCGCGCCGTGGGCCCGGCGTGCGATGACGAGGGCCCAGCGCCGTCCGCCGGACGCCCGGCGTCGCCCGGTGTCGCCCGGGGCCACGAGCGCCCCCGCCAAGGCCTCGGGGGCGACACGGGCATGCTCGCCCACCGGTCCCGGCCGGCGGTGGGACGTCGTCATCGTCGGGGATCTCCACCACCGCCGCCCCCCGGGGCGCTCGGGGCACCGGAAAGTTGGCGGCGTGGCGACCGCCGCGGCCGTGGTCGCCACCGTCGTCAACGCCGTAGGCCGTGGCTCCACCTCGGCCGCCGGTGCCGCGGCTCCACTCCGGTGGCCGGGCCGCCGCGGCGCCGCAAATGCCGCCGCCCGCCGCGCCCCCGCGGCCACCGGCGGCCGCACCGTAGTTGTCGCCACCGGCTGCGGCTCCGTGGCCTCGGCCACGCCGCGTGAGCCGCCGCTTGCCGCTGACACCGTGCTCGCGGTCGCCCGCGACGCCCTCAGCGAGTGCCGTCTGGTGGGGACGATCACGTCCGTCCTCAGCACCTTGGCAGGCGCAAGAGGGTGCACGGTGGGCGCCACCCTGTGAGGACGAAGACAAGAAACTTAGGCCCACTCCAATCTAAGAATGCGCTCGAGGGGAAGCGATAACTTACCTTAGGGTAGAAAATCCCCTTTTCATTTTCCTCGGGGGCTCGCCGGACGTTGTCGCCGCCACCGGTGTGGCCGCCGCCGCACCCCCGGTTGTCTCCGCGGCGCTCGCGGGCGCCTCCGCGGCGCGCGGCGCCTCTCTCGTTAGTTGCCCGGCGGCGGGCGCTCTTGCGCCCGCCCCTCGGCACTATCTCCCCCGCCGCCTCCGCGCCTCTGGGCGAGGGGAGCGAAGGCTGCCACCTCTCGGGGGGAGCTCGGCCCTCATCGCTTTCCTCCTCCTCCTCGCCTGACGACGAGTACTCCTCGGTCCCGGGAGAGGAGAGCCCCTGCTGCTCGTGCAGCTGGAACTCCTCACTCCTTCGTTCCCGGCGCTCTCGCCGCCGGATGCTTCGCTCTCTTTTGCGCGCCGCTCGCTCCTGTTCCCGCCGCTGCGCCACGCGCGCGTGCGCTCGAGCTCGGGGCGTAGGTGGGTCGGACCGCGCGGCGTTCACAGCCCTTATCTGCAAAGGAACCGGCAAGATTTCAAGACACGCCGATGCCCTGCGAACCAACAGAACAAGGGGAGGCGGGAGTCCACTTACCAACGGGCCGACGGGGAGAATGGTGAATGCCCAGAGGGTTGCGTCGTCGTTCCGGCCAGTCCTGGGGTCGATGGCGCGCCGCGCTCGGGTGGCCGCATACTCTCGCGGGAAGAGGCCCGACAGCAACCGTGATTGCGCCAGCGCGACGGGGTCCGCGTCCTCGTGCATCTCGAAGATGCGGAGCGGCCTCTCCATCAGGGGGACGACCCGCCGGTGATGGAGGTTTGCGAGGATGCACCCCGCGGTCAAGCCACTGTTCGTCAGGTCCTTCAAGGCAGCCAGGAGCGAGTCCAGCTGCGTCTGGTGCGAAGGCGGGGACACCCCGTGGTGCCAGGAGTCGGCCTTGTCCTTCAACACCTTGCCAGAGTAGGGGGAAGGCCGGCGCCGTCGTTGCGGAGATAGAACCACCCCCGCTCCCACTCCGAGTTATTGGAGGTCATTGTGCAGGGGATGTAGAGCTCCCTGCGCGTGTTCCGCAGCACGACCATCATGCCTCCGGCGCGCACCGCGCGGCGGATCTTTGGCTCCGGCGTAGTCAGCGTGTGCAGCTCCGCGCGGAAATGGTGAACCCAGATATCCCAGTTGACAAGGATCCCCAAAAACCCCTCGCACACGCCTACGAACGTCACCGCTTGTGAAATCGCGTTCAGCGTGAAGTTGTGCAACTCCACGCCGTAGTGGTAGCACAGCGCTCGCATGAAGCGACTCGCCGGCGCCGCGAAGCCCCGCTCGTGGAAGCGGATGAAACTGACGACATAGCCGTACGGTGGGTTGGGCTCCCGCTCGTTCGACTGCGGCATGATCCACGCCGCGGGACGCTCATCCTAGTTCGCCGCGAGCTGGCAGGCGGTCACCAGCTCGCTCAGAGAGAGCCTCGTCGCCGTCGAGCGCGGCCACAACAGCGGGTCGATAATGGTGATGGGCTGAGGAGGAGCCATGCGGATTGGCGAAGGAGCGTGGAGTGCGGAGCAAGAGCGGTGCGCCGGCGAGAAAGCAAGTGTGGCTCGAGGGCGGGAGCGCAAGGGGCGAGGATGGCAAACGCTAAGTGCGGAGGTAAAGATTCGCCTCGGCTCCCTCCTTTGGATTTATAGATCCAAGGGGCCGTGCTCTCCGGAGCGCACGCCCCACACACATTAACTGCAGGTAAAAACCTCGGTCGCTGACGGGCGGGACCCACCATGACCGAGGCGGCCGCGCGCCTGCATGCGCGCTATCATTACGGCGCGGTAACCGGAGAGCCGCGACAGGCCGTCACGTTCGCCTAACCACGACGCCCACTATGGACGCGGCTGCGAGCATTAAATGGCCCGGTCCCTTACCCAGTAAGGATGACCCCCCGAGCGGCCCGAGCCCTAGGCTCGAAAAACCTAACCCTCGAAGGGTGCGATTACCGACCAGTCGCCTCGAAACCTGTTCAACATGAACGGACGCCACATGTGCCCTCGATCTACAAACAATTACTGATCAGTGGTTCGAGGGCCGGCACGACTGAGAACCCTCGAAAACCGCAGATGCGAAAAGACAGGGGCACTCAGCTGCCACCCCGCACGGCCCTACTGATCAGGGGTTCGAAACCTAACCCTCAAAGGGTTCAAACAGGTGCCCCAGATCACCAGAGTCAAGGACGACGAGGGCGCGTGCATTCGAGCCTTTCCTCGAGCCCTCCAGCTCGAGGGCACCCCACATGTCGTGTTCGAGAGCCAGCGAGGGCAGCTAGTCGGGGGGATCCCACAGAGGCAGAGCTTCCGCGCCCTCGGTCCCTAGCCAATGGGACCGAGCCCCACCTAGCAAACCCACGCAAGCGCTTTAATGGACGAGTTTCCGGACCACGAGCCTACCCTTATCGAACGGGGCATGGGCGTCCACTTGAACCACCCTCTAGCAGCTCGATGAGGAATCTGCAATCCACGACCTGATCGATGGGGGTTGTGGAAACCTCACCCTCCGTCCCGCGGAGGGACGGAGAGGGCGCGTTTAGAGCAAGACAGAGAGCTCACCCGATCGCCTCAAATGGGCCGAGGCTCGGGGGCTCGACGCAAGGCTGCACCATCTTTGGGTGCACCGAACGCGAGAGTTACCAGTCATGCGCGTGCGACCGAGGCTGGCTGGAAATCGCCGATGCCGGTTGAAACAAATGCCCCGCACACTGGCAAAAACTCGCGAAAAAACCCATGCAGGAGCGCTCACGCTCCTGCAGGGCTTCGGGGGCTAGACCCGCGGGTCTGCTGACGCGGCCCCACAGAACGGCATTGGCAACCAGGAGGGAAGAACGTCCTATCAGCAGACTCCAGCATCTGCGGGATCCTGACGGAAACACCCACAGATGCTCAGGGGCTACTGTCGGAGACAGCCCTAACGGTCCCCTAAATAACCAGGGGAAAACCCGCTTAAAACCTGCAAAAAACGCAAAACACAAATCAACTTGCACACCTAACACACATACACAGCACAAACACGACCTTGGTGGCCCCCGCGGCCCGCCAAGTCAACACAGCGGACGCCCCTCGAGTGAAGTCCGCCTCGCTCGAGGGATAGACGCTCCCTCGGGCGAGGTCCGCCTCGCTCGAGGCCCTTACGCCCCCTCGGGCGGGGTCCGCATCACTCGAGGGCTCAGCCCCACCCCTGGAACGAGGTCTGCCTCGCTCGAGGGCTGAGCACCCCGTTGGGCGGGGCCCACTCCGCTCGAGGGCACCCACGCACGCCTTCCCCACGCCCCCGCGTGCACCTGTTCCCACACGCGCGTACGGGCATTTAATGCTGTGACATCACAGGGCCGCGCCACTACTCTGACACGCCTGGGAACCACGCCCCGGCGCTGTTTCGCCAACTCCCGGGGGGAGGCCATCCCCACCGCTGTTCAGCACTGTGCGGTAAGGCCAGTGTTAGCTCCGTGACACTGTGCCGCCTACCCCCGTACGGCTAACATGCCGCACCCTCGAAGGGGGGCCGGCGACACCCTTGAATATCTTCAGCGCTTTTACAGGACCACACCGCGACGTCAGGCCGGCGGGATCGGTCATCCCCGTCGCTGTCAGCCTTGTGCGGCCATCCCCGCCACTGCCGCACCACGCGGGACGCTGTGGCGACATCCTAATGCTGTTGGGACATGCGGGGACAAGACATTGCCACAACAGCCACTGTGCAACGTACGGGCTTCCCGTCAACGGCACCCTCGAACTGGCCCGCCACGGCGGCCAGTCAACCAACCAATACACCGCCGCCCTCGAAGCCACTCCTGTACGAGCACAGGACGCACCACGACACCTCAACGGGAACGGGATTCGCCAGGACGGAGTGTCCTTAGTTGCTTAGCACCGGCCATCGAGAGGCAGATCTCAGCGCTCATTACTAGTTAGTGTCGGGACAACTTTCCGCACCGACAAGGAGTATACCCATGTCCCACTTCAATGTGATAGCACCAGTGCCATAAGTGTTGCAAAGAATCCAGTGCTCCATTCCAAAACCAAGCACATAGAAGTGAGGTATCATTTTCTGAGAGACAACGTAGAGAAAGGGAAGATAGCTTTGATCCATGTACCTACACATGACCAACTAGCTGATATTTTCACCAAACCCATAGATCAAAAACTTTCACTCGTTTGCGGGGGGTAGGGGACCTTGGTGTTTGTTTGATTTGTTGAGTTGGGTGTGTGGGAGCTCCTTTGTAGCATATGTATATCTTTCCTTTGTGCATTTCTTGCATTTGGCATGGCATGTGTAGCATGATGTATAGGCATCCTTGTATCTTAGATTGCATGAAATTTGTATCATATGCATTGGTTTGGAAAAGATTCTCCTATATACATTGTTCACCATGGAATGATATTTATGTCTTTGTGAGCTTGTTTGGTATGATGTGGTTAGTTTGGCTTAGCTCGTGAAAATCATGATTTATATCCATGGTTGATGACTATGTTTTTTGAAAAATGTCACATGTATGCTCTCTTGTGAGTAAATGCCTTTATTTGATCTTGACATGTTTTAGTGGCTTGGCTATGCTTAATTTGTGGTTGGATAGCTTATTTTGATCATATGGTGCCAAAGTCTCATTTGCCATCATGAATGTTTAGCCCTCATGTTTTATCTTGTGGAGGGGCATAAGTTCCTTTTTGTTGCAAAGATATTTCATGTACCGAATGAGTCTGAAAATGAAATGTAAAATGCTTGGAAAATATGCTCCCATGTCATAAGTGCTAAATTTAATTTGCTTTGGGTGCTAAACCGTTGCATGATGCCTACCAATGAGAAGTCTCATATATAGAAGTAGGCACATGGCTCGGTGGCTGTGACATGACATGAGGTGCTTGTGGGTGTTTGTGATAGTCTTATGATTAAAATGGTTGTCCTAGCATGAAGTTTGTGTGGCTTTGACATTTTGATATGTTTTGCTCATGAGAGGGTAAATTTTTGAAAAATGGCTCAACTCTATCTTAGCTTCGTCCAATGGTGGTGAAACTTGGTGATCCTGTAGTTGTTGTCAATACGAAGCTATAGAGTATGTAACTTGCTTAATTGGACATGTGTAGCATTCTATGTTGAATTTTGTCTATTTGAGAAGCTCTAGGTTGAATTTTTGCATTTTTGGCTTGATTCATGCATTATGAACAAGGGGGGGGGGGAGTTTGAGCATATTCTGGGCTACTGAATGCATTTAGAAGGTTTTTAGGTGGTTTCAAGCCATTTCTGGGCTCTGTTGTGCACCAGTCTGACCGGTCAGAGTGTTGGTCCCGTTCACATGTTGCGCACCGGTCTGACCGGTGGTGTCGACCGGTCTGACCGGTCAGAGCTGAGCTGTAACAGCTGCTCTGTTTCATGAAGTGGTCTGCATGCACTCGTCCAGGGGGAATAGCATTGGTTCAGGGGGGAGCTTGCATGTGTGCAGTGGGAGCTCTTTGTGGTTTTCGAGCTTTGGTTTGGTGGTTTGCGCTCTTTGCTTGAGTATAGTTTTGTCTCAGATGTGTCGAGTCGTTGCCCTTGCCTAAGGGGTCTGAGACTTGTCTTCTTGAAGTGATCTTTCTCCTTGTCTTTCTTTGGCTTTCGATTGCTTGTTGGAGTATCTTTTTATTCATTCCTTTTCTTTTCTTTTCTCTCAGGTTACTACTTGTGTGTGTTGTCAATGCACTCATCAAGGGGGAGATGGAGGACCATGTGTGGTTCGAGGACCGGTGGATGGTCGCTTCCTGGTGTGATGAGTGATTGACAACATTGTGTGGACTGATTCTTGGCTAAGTATTCCAAGTGCAGGTTGCGGCTTGACTGGTGTTGGTGCAGGTGAAGAACAAGCATGAAAGGTCATTACCCGTGAGGCCTCTAGGTGTGGAGAAGACAAGTAGGCTTCGTTCGAGGGACCCGTTGGCCAGCGGGGTCAAGTGCAGGCCGCATGGTGGCAAGAACAACAAGATGAAGTCATGGACGGTTTCTTGGTTGAGCCTCAAAACTAAGGTTGAGTCGGGACTACGTGGGAGCCGAGTCATGAGTGGCGATTGGTGGAGGCTACACCGAGTTCACGGGGTTTCCGGTGGTTCATCATAAAACCACTGGGTTCCTTGGTTGATCCACAAAGCCAGGACCGAAGAACTGAAGACGGAGGTACACCAGCATCGGACCGGTCGACCGGTGAGGAGCACCGGTCTGATCGGTGTGCGACGACGCAGTCTGGAGACTTCGATGCGGAGGACACACGTCGGGATCACAAGGCTTGCATCGAGGCTAAGCAAGTTTGCGATCGCTAGGCATCCGTCCGATAGAGTGATGACAAAGACTTTTGAATTCGCCCTTGAGGGACATGTATCCCTAGTTAGCTAGTAAGGGTATTTTAGACTTTCGGTTGCCTCTATACAACCCAAGTGGTGAGAGGATGGCAGTCATCTCTTGTAACCCTAGCTCATTTTGTTTTCCTATTTTCCCCTTCCATTTTCCTTTGGAATTTCTAGGACTAGTTTGAGAGCTTCATGGTGATATCTTGTGAGAGGGTAGGATAATCGGGCGGAAGCTAGACCTTGTGTGAACCTTCATGGTATGTATAGATGATTCGGTGTGGTTCCTCAAGGCTTGTTTGAGTTCTTACCATTTTTCTTTTTTGTGAATTTCAGAGCCTTTTCTTGGTGTTTTTCTTAGAGCGATTTCGAGGCCTTTCCCTCTGTGATTTGTTGAGGGATATAAGCATGAACCCTTCGTGGTTCTTTTCCCTTTGATTCCCCTCCCAAATCCGTGAGAAAAGGAGCTCGATTTTGGGGTTTTCGTTTTTTAGGGTTTGTGGTGTTCTTAGCGGAAATCCTTCGATTCCTCTTGATTCAACGAGTTTTGGTGGACCATAACTTGGCTACGGAGTGCCCATGAGGTGTTCCTACTATCCACAAAGTCTTGTTCGAATCAGTGAAGCGAATCGGGAGATCGGGAGTTGGATTTGGAGGAGTTGACGCGCGGGTTCTATACATCCCGAGCTGCCCAGGCACCACCGGTCTGACCGGTGCTCTTGACCAGTCTGACCGGTGTGAGACCTTTGTGGGATTTGTATCGGGTGATGTGCTTGACTCGTGTGTCTTTGGGTCGTGTTGGTGCTGGTCAGATTTTGGCAGGTTTGGAGGTGTTTTGCTTGGTGAGGACCATGTGTGGTTCAAGGACGGTGGATGGTCGCTTCCTTGTGTGATGAGTGATTGACAACGTTGTGTGGACTGATTCTTGGCTAAGTATTGCAGGTGCAGGTTGCGGCTTGACTCGTGTTGGTGCAGGTGAAGAACAAGCGCGAAAGGTCGTCGCCGGTGGGGCCTCCAGGTGTGGAGAAGACAAGTAGGCTTCGTTCGAGGGACCCGGTGGCCAGCGGGGTCAAGTGCGGGCCGCATGGTGGCATGAATAGCAAGATGAAGTCGTGGACGGTTTCTTGGTTGAGCCTCAAAACCAAGGTCGAGCCGGGACTATGTGGGAGCCAAGTCATGAGTGGAGATTGGCGGAGGCTACACCGAGTTCGCGGGGTTTCCGGTGGTTCACCAGAAAACCACTGGGTTCCTTGGTTGATCCACAAAGCCAAGACCGGAGAACCGAAGACGGAGGCTGCGGCGGCGCGCGGACCGGTCGGCCGGTGGGTCCGACCGGTCTGAACGGTGGGGAGCACCGGTCTGACCGGTGTGCGACGACGCAGTCCGGAATCTTCGAAGCGGAGGACACGCGTCGGGATCGCATGGCTTGCGTCGAGGCTACGCAGGGTGCGGTCGCCGGGCATCCGTCCGATGGTGAAGACATCAAGAATTCCAAATCCGCCCTTGAGGGGCTTGTATCCCTAGTTAGTAGAGAAGGGCGTTTTAGACATTCGGTTGCCTCCATATAACCCAAGAGGTGGGAGGATGGCCGCCAACTCTTGGAACCCTAGCTCATTAGTTTCCTATTTTCCACCTATTTTCCTTAGGTTTTCTCTAGGACTAGCAAGAGAGCTTCACGGAGAGATCTTGTAGAGAGGGATGGATGATCGGGCGACTTGCTAGACCTTGTACGAACCTTTGTTTCATGTATAGATGATTCGGCGTGGTTCCTCAAGGTTTGGATGTGTTTTCCCCGGTTGTTCTTGGTGGTGATTTTCGGAGCCCTCTCTCGGTGATTTCTTTGGGTTGTTTTCGGGGCCTTTCTCTTGGGGATTTGATGGGGGAAATTTGTGGGAACCCTTCGTGGTTCTTTGGGCTGTGATTCCCCTCCCAAATTCGTGAGTAAAGGTGCTCGATTTTGGGGTTTCTTGAGTTCTTGGGTTGGAAGTTCTCTCGGCGGGATTTCTTCGATTCCTCCTTTTTGGACGAGATTTGGTGGGATTAAACTTGGCTATGGACTCCTCATGAGGTGTTCCTGATATCCCCAAAGTCTTGTTCAAGTCCGTGGAGCGATTCGGGAGATCGAGATTTGGATTTGGGGGAGTTGACCCGCGGGTCTTTGTTCATCCCGAGGCGCCCGAGCTACACCGGTCTGACCGGTGCTCTTGACCGGTCTGACCAGTGCGAGCCCTATTGGGTTTTTGCTCGGGTGAACGTCTTGGTGTGTTCGTTGTTGTACCGTGTTGCTGCTGTTTCGAGTTTGGGTCCGATTGGTGGTCGGTTGGCCTGTTTGGTGCCTTGGGGGCTTTCGAGTCGCCATCGGTCCCCGACCGTGTGTCTCACCGGTCGACCGGTGTAGAGCCACTTAGTGAAAGTTGCTCGGTTCACCGGCGGGGGACCGGTCTGACCGGTGGTGCTCACCGGTCTAACCGGTGTGGGTCTGTAGACTCGGGGTTTGTTTTTCCGCTGCGTTCTCGAGTCGGAAGGCTGTGTGTGTTCGTTCCTAGGTCCAGTGGCACTCCAGTGGCTACGTGGGCTTGGCCAACTTGGGTAGTGAGTCGGAGACGTGTGTTGGAAGCCGTGTTCGTCTTGTTGGAGTTTTCATCTCCTTCGAGAAGAATTTTTATCGGCTCCCATTCACTCCCCCCCCTCTCTGGTTCGCCGTATCGGTCCTTCAAGTGGTATCGAGCCGGTTCGGGTCTTTGTTCACTCTAACCGAGTCTAAGATCCAAGGATGGCGTACCGGGAATGGGGTTCGGGTCCTCCACACTTCGATGGCAAGAACTACCGGATGTGGAGCAAGCGGATGGGTGCGTTCCTCCGCGGAAAGGGTCGACCGTTCTTTGGGATGTCACGGTGGACACGAGGCTATGTCCAGCCGATGGATTTCCTTGCTCCAGGGTCGAGGGACAGATTCGACGCCAACAATAAGGCGGTCGACTACTTGTTTCGTGCTTTGTGTCAGCCTGAGTTCGATCGGGTGCACACCGAGCACTTGGCTTGTAGAATTTGGGCGGTGTTGAAGGAGGCTCATGTTGGGAACGCCCGTGTTCGAGGCACGGTTGTATGCGACCTACGGAGAGAGTACGAGAACTTCACTCATCTCCCCGGTGAGTCCATCGATGCCTTGTTTCGCAGGTTCACGGTGGTTGTGAACAACATGAGGGCCAATGTGGACGTGCTCCCGTACGATGATCATGATAGAGCGGTCAAGCTCTTACACTCTTTGGATCGTACGATTTGGGTCGGAAAGTTCGAGGCCATTGTGGAGTCGGAGAAGTATGACACTCTGACCGTGAACGAGCTGTTCTCGAAGCTCAAGTCGGTCGAGGTGGATAGGGGCATGATCGCCAAGCTCGAGGGACCGACTGATTCCCATAGTCTTGCCCTCATTGGTGGTTCGAAAGCAAAGGCTAACACTAACCCATCCACCAGGATGTTCTCTTTTTCCTCTTTGATGTCTATGCCAGATGAGGAGTTCGACGTGCTTGGAGAGGACGAGCTGGCGCTCCTGACGAGGCGGTTCGAGAGGCTGCACGAGAACCGGGTGAACATGAGGAGGAACACGAGGACATGCTTCAAGTGCGGCAAGACTGGACACTATTTCGCCGAGTGTCCGAAGGTGAACAACCACGACAAGCACAAGTTCAAGGACAAGAGGAAGAAGTCCAAGAAGAAGGATCATGGACATGGGAAGAAGACACGGTCTCGAGAGAAGATGAAGAGATCAAGCGACATCGAGTCGATTCGAGGACACGTCTTCAAGCTCGAGTGATGAAGACGAAGAGGATGAGAAGAAGAGGAAGAAGAAGAAGAACATCGGCAAGTATCTCAACGGCCTTTGTGTGACGGGCCTAAGCCTCAAGGACGACTTCGCGGCATGGCTCGCGGTTCGAGCGAGCAAGAGAAGCCGGAAGGACGCCTCGGACTTGGATTCCGAGGATGAGGTATGTGATGAGCTCTCCTCTTTGCGCAAGGAGAATGAGGAGTTGGTTGACTTGCTTGATAATCGCGATCACATGCTTAGAGAGGCTAAGAAGCTTAGGAAGGAGCTTAGATCTTCACTCGAGGATGCTAGGACTAGAGTGGCCGAGCTAGAGACACGGGTGCTTGATAGCAAGCTTGAGATTGATTCCCTTAAGGCTAGCCCCGTTGTTTCGGATGAGAACGATTGTCTTGATTGCTCTGTTTTCTGGGCCGACTTGGTCGATCTTAGGGAGAAGTATGCCTCCAAGTGTGAGGAACTAGATGTGCTTAGGGTTGAGTTGGCTGAGCTACAATCTAGACCCACTTTGCTTGGTGCTTGCACTTCTTGCCCTAGTTTGCATGAGAAAATTGCTGAGCTCTGTTCTCGCATTGTTTCGCTAGAGGCTGATTTGAAAGTGCCTATTCCTACTTCTTGCTCTACATGTGAGTTGCATGCTATGAAGAATTTGGATCTTGCAAAATGTGTTGGTCGCTTGCAAGATGAGAATGATAAATTGGGTGAAGCGCTGAGTTGGTTGTCGAGTCAAGAACCTCAGCTTGGTATGATGATTGCTAGCTGTAAGCGCTTTGACGGTTGGGCTTTGGGATTGGATAAGGTTGGTGAGGGCAGTGGTGAGAGAGAAAGGAAATTTGGGAATGTTTCAGTTCCACCACAACCCACACCCAAAGACAAGTTTGCAGCAAGCCAAACCAACCAAGAGAAAAACCGAGTGAAAAGGCAAGTGAAACGCCTAGTGAGAAACCAAGTGAGAAGCCTTGTGAAGAGCCTCATCCCAAGCCTAAGCCCAGATCGATCCGTTTCCATTGTGAGTTTTGTGGAAAGGATGGTCACAAGAGAGCGTTTTGCTTCAAGAGGAAGCGTGAGGAGAGAATGGCGAAGGAGTGGGCTAACAAGGACAAGTACCACCCTTTCGATGGTGTACTTGAGCCTCGTGTGCAGTTGCCCAGGGCCAAGGCGAGTGTGAGGTCGGTTCGGGCTTGGGGAGAGCGGAAGGTCGTTGGAGGTGCTTTCGCCCGAGCTACACCGGTCGGACCGGTGTGGAGCACCGGTCGGACGGTGCGAGGCACGGACGAGCGGCGGTTTGGGTTTCGTGCTCGTACGGGTGCGAGGGTTGTTTCCGGAGGTCGTGGTTCGGTGGTTGGTCCGGAAAGTTTGCTTCGGAGGCCGGTTGCTAGGCATTCTCCCCCTCGAGCTCACTACGGGGATGGGAGGAGTCATGGCTTTGAGAAGGAGAGGAGGGATGGTCCACGGGCTTTCTTTCGTGGTTTTGGTTCTCCTCCAGGCGAGAGGGTTGGTTCCCTCATGGTGGTTACCGTAGTGGTGTTCGTGGAGGTAGCTTTGGTAGGAAAGATGGTTTGGTTTGTGCTAACCCCACTTTCAAGCAAATGGCTAGGCACTGGTTTCACACTTTTGGAACTAACCCCAGTGTTGAGTCGTTTGCTCGCTCTCGCTCTTGGTTTTGAGTTGCAGGTGATGGCCCGGAGAACATTTGGTTGATATCGGGGGGTGGTTCTTCGGCTTCATATCCCGATGGTGACATGTAGGTGCATCACTTTCGGGGATGGTGGACAAGGATGAGTGAATTGTGAAGAAATGATAAAGGTGAGTGTATTTGTGACCTTCAAGTGTGTGGTCTTGGTCAAGCCACTTGTTTCTTTTGCTCTTTGCCCTATCTCATGTGTGTAAGGTGAGCTTTGTATGCTCTTTGGCCTTAATGCATGAGTTTAGGGGGAGCTTGTGAGTTTTGTGCTCCTTTGCTCTTTTGCCGGTGGTGTCGAGCCCTTTTTGCCTCCCCTCGAGGAGCCGGTGGTTTGTGAGCTTGGTGTGTGGGAGCTCTCTTTGTAGCATATGTATAGCTTTCCTTTGTGCATTTCTTGCATTTGGCATGGCATATGTAACATGATGTATAGGCATCCTTGTATTTTAGATTGCATGCATTTTGTATCATATGCATTGGTTAGGAAAAGCTCCTCTCATATACATTGTTCACCATGGAATGAGATATATGTCTTTGTGAGCTTGTTTGGTATGCTATGGTTAGTTTGGCTTAGCTCTTGATGATCTTGATGAATAATCCATGGTTGATAGCTATATTTTTGAAAATGTCACATGTATGCTCTCTCATGTGTAAATGCCTTTACATGCTCTTGACATGTTTGTGTGGCCTTGCTATGCTTAATTTGTGGTTGGATAGCTAGTTTATTGATCATATGGGGCCAAAGGCTCATTTGCCATCATGAATGTTTAGCCCTCTTGACTTATCTTGTGGAGGGGCATAAGTTCCTTTTTGTCGCAAAGACATTTCATGTACCATTTTCAAATCTGAAAATGAAATGAAAAATGCTTGGAAAATATGCTCCCATGTCATATGTGCTGAATTTAACTTGCTTTGGGTGCTAAACCGTTGCATGATGCCTACCAATGAGAAGTCTCATACATAGAAGTAGGCACATGGCTCGGTGGCTTTGACATGACATGAGGTGCTTGTGGGTGTTTGTGATGGTCTTATGATTAGAATGGCTGTCCTAGCATGAAGTTTGTGTGGCTTTGCCATTTTGATATGCTTTGATCATGTTTAGGACTTTGCTCATGAGAGGCAAGTTTTTCGCAAAATTGCCAAAATCCATCTTAGCTTCGTCCAATGGTTGTGAAACTTGGTGATCATGTAGTTGAGATCGATACGAAGCCGTAGAGTACCTAACTTGCTCATTTGGACATGTGTAGCATTCTTTGTTGAATTTTGTCTATTTGAGAAGCTCTAGGTTGAAAGTTTTGCATTTTTGGCTTGATTCATGCATTGCCAACAAGGGGGAGAAGTTTGAGCTTGAAATGGCTTGTTGGACGCATTTAGAAGGTTTTCAAGTGGTTTCGAGCCATTTACGGGCTCTCGTTGTACACCGGTCGACCGGTGAAGAGCACCGGTCTGACCGGTGTGAGTGCTGGTCCTATACACATGTTAGGCACCGGTCTGACCGGTGGTGATGACCGGTCCGACCGGTGTGAGCCGAAAGTGCTTTGCACTGTCTGTTTCATGTGGTTTCTTGCATGCATTCTTCCAGGGGGAGTTGCATTGGTTCAGGGGGAGTTTGCATGTGTGCAGAGGGAGCTCTTTGAGAGTTTTCGAGCTTTGTTTCGGTGGTTTGTGCTCTTTGCTTGAGCTTTGCTTTGTCTCGGATGTGTCGAGCCGGAGCCCTTGCCTAAGGGGTCCGAGACTTGTCTTCTTCAAGTGATCTTGCTCTTTGCCTTTGTTTGGCTTTCGATCGCTTATTGGAGTTTCTTTTTGTTCGTTTCTTTTCTTTTTCTTTTCTCTCTTGTTACTTTCGTGTGGGTGTTGTCAATGCACTCATCAAGGGGGAGATTGAGGACCATGTGTGGTTCAAGGACCGGTGGATGGTCGCTTCCTTGTGTGATGAGTGATTGACAACGTTGTGTGGACCGATTCTTGGCTAAGTATTGCGGGTGCGGGTTGCGGCTTGACTCGTGTTGGTGCGGGTGAAGAACAAGCGCGAAAGGTCGTCGCCGGTGAGGCCTCCGGGTGTGGAGAAGACAAGTAGGCTTCGTTCGAGGGACCCGGTGGCCGGCGGGGGTCAAGTGCGGGCCGCATGGTGGCATGAACAACAAGATGAAGTCGTGGACGGTTTCTTGGTTGAGCCTCAAAACCAAGGTCGAGCCGGGACTACGTGGGAGCCAAGTCATTAGTGGAGATTGGCGGAGGCTACACCGAGTTCGCGGGGTTTCCGGTAGTTCACCGTAAAACCACCGGGTTCCTTGGTTGATCCACAAAGCCAAGACCGAGAAGCGATGACGGAGGCTGCGGCGGCGCCGGACACCGGTCGACTGTGGGTCCGACCGGTCGACCCGGGGGGACCGGTCGGCCGGTGTGCGACGACGCAGTCCGGAATCTTCGAAGCGGAGGACACGCGTCGGGATCGCATGGCTTGTGTCGAGGCTACGTAGGGTGCGGTCGCCGGGCATCCGTCCGATGGTGAAGACATCAAGAATTCCAAATCCGCCCTTGAGGGGCTTGTATCCCTAGTTAGTAGAGAAGGGTGTTTTAGACATTCGGTTGCCTCCATATAACCCAAGAGGTGAGAGGATGGCAGCCAACTCTTGGAACCCTAGCTCATTAGTTTTCCTATTTTCCACCTATTTTCCTTAGGTTTTCTCTAGGACTAGCAAGAGAGCTTCACGGAGAGATCTTGTAGAGAGGGATGGATGATCGGGCGGCTTGCTAGACCTTGTACGAACCTTTGTTTCATGTATAGATGATTCGGCGTGGTTTTTCAAGGTTTGGATGTGTTTTCCCCGGTTGTTCTTGGTGGTGATTTTCGGAGCCCTCTCTCGGTGAATTCTTTGGGTTGTTTTCGGGGCCTTTCTCTTGGGGATTTGATGGGGGAAATTTGTGGGAACTCTTCGTGGTTCTTTGGGCTGTGATTCCCCTCCCAAATCCGTGAGTAAAGGTGCTCGATTTTGGGGTTTCTTGAGTTCTTGGGTTGGAAGTGCTCTCGGCGGGATTTCTTCGATTCCTCCTTTTTGGACGAGATTTGGTGGGATTAAACTTGGCTATGGACTCCTCATGAGGTGTTCCTGATATCCCCAAAGTCTTGTTCAAGTCCGTGGAGCGATTCGGGAGATCGAGATTTGGATTTGGGGGAGTTGACCCGTGGGTGTTGTTCATCCCGAGCTGCCCAGGCTACACCGGTCTGACCGGTGCTCTTGACCGGTCTGACCGGTGCGGGCCCTGTTGGGTTTTTGCTCGGGTGAACGTCTTGGTGTGTTCGTTGTTGTACCGTGTTGCTGCTGTTTCGAGTTTGGGTCCGTTTGGTGGTCGGTTGGCCTGTTTGGTGCCTTGGGGGCTTTCAGGCTGCCATCGGTCTGACCGGTGTGTCTCACCGGTCTGACCGGTGTAGAGCCACTTAGTGAAAGTTGTTCAGTTTCATCGGCGGGGACCGGTCGACCGGTGGTGCTCACCGGTCGGCCGGTGTGGGTCTGTAGACTCGGGGTTTGTTTTTCCGCTGCGTTCTCGAGTCGGAAGGCTGTGTGTGTTGGTTCCTAGGTCCAGTGGCACTCCAGTGGCTACGTGGGCTTGGCCAACTTGGGTAGTGAGTCGGAGACGTGTCTTGGAAGCCGTGTTCGTCTTGTTGGAGTTTTCATCTCCTTCGAGAAGAATTTTTATCGGCTCCCATTCACTCCCCCCCCTCTCTGGTTCGCCGTATCGGTCCTTCACTTGGCTTTGTGATGGGTTCTTATTCCTTGCAGGTTGTGTTTTGGGGTGTTTCTGTTCCAGGTCCTAGAGAAGTCACTGAGGCTATCTGGAACATTTGTTGTGCGGTTGCTGTAGGCATCGGCCTAATCAGCTCTGCCCACCGGTTTGACCGGTGTAGCACAGGCAGCAAACCGTGCAAGTTTCCGCTGTGCGTTTTGGTGAGTTTTAGCTCGGAAGGTAGTTTGTTGGTTCCTAGGATCAGTAGCACTCTAGTGGCTACGTGGTCTATGGCAACTTGGGTAGTTGAGTCGAAGATGTGTGTTGGAAGTCGTGTTCATTTTTTTGGAGTCACTATCTCCTTCGAGAAGAATTTTTATCGGCTCCCATTCACTCCCCCCCTCTCTGGTTCGCCATTTTGGTCCTTCACCCGGCTGCCTCCAAACCGGTCTGACCGGTTTCCGAACCGGTCTGACCGGTTTCACTCCTCCAGCAGGGTCTCTTCCTCCCAAAGCACTCTTTTCTCCCCAAGCCGAAACTGTGCGAATAACAGCCTTACCCCTAGGCAGTGGCATACGAGACTCGGGCACACCATGGGATGGGTTGTACCTGTCCTTGTTTGCCCACTCCTTTGCCATTCTCTCCTCTCGCCTTTTCTTGAAGCGAAACTCACCCTTGTGACCATCTCTTCCACAATAGACACAATGAAACTTTATGGGTTTAGGCTTAAGCTTGGGATGGGCTACTCATTTGGTTTCTCTCCACTCGGCTTCTCAACCGGTTTCTCCTCACTTGACTTCTCACTCACTTTCCCAAAGAACACATTCCCCAAGGTGCTCTTGAACTTGATAGGCTTTTGGAAATCATCTGTGGGATGAGGAAATATGGTAAGATCTGGGTTGTGTCAAGTTTGTTTCTCAGTGGATTGGGCTTTGGAACATAGGCATTTTTGTGGTAGATTTTTGGTGGAGCTTGGATATCACCAATTTTCTCTCGTCCCTCAGCACTGCACTCTCCAATCTTCTCTGAGTCAAGCGCTTTCCCATCATAGTGCTTGTATGCCTCTACCATCATCCTAAGATGTGGTTCATGCCTTGACAACCAACCCATCATTTTTCTCAACTCATCATTCTCATCCTGCAAACGATCCACATAATGTGCAAGTTCCAGATTTTTCAAAGCATGTACTTCACATGTAGAGCAAGAAGTGGGAACAAGTTCTTTCAACTTAGCCTTAAGCGAAATAGTGTAAGCATGCATCTCATCAATTTTCTTATGCAAAACAAGGCGAGAAGTGCAAGCACCTAGTAAAGAAGATCTAGATTTAAGCTCAGCCACTTCAACCCTAAGCACATCTAGTTCCTCACACTTGGAGGCATGCTTTTCTTTGAACATAGAAAGATCAGCTAGGAAAATAGGACAATCAGCACATTCAACTTCATCAGGAACAACAAGTGAAGCTTTAAGCGAATCAATCTCAAGCTTAGCATCTAGGTTCTGTGTTTCTAACTCAGCCACTCTAGTCCTAGCATCCTCAAGCGAAGCCCTAAGCTCTTTCCTCATCTTCTTAGCCTCTCTAAGTATATCATCACGATTATCAAGCAACAATTCTAGCTATTCATTCTCCTGACGCAAGAAGGGAAGTTCGTCACGTACCTCATCATCGGAGTCGGAGTCCAAGTCGCTCTGGTTACTCTTCTTGATGCCGGAGCTAAGTGATATGGTGCAGAAGCCATGTAGCGAAGCAACTCATCCCATTCAAGTTCTTCGATGGCTTCCTGCCCTTGCGCCGATCACCTTTATGTTCACTACTACTCGAGCTCGAGGTGCAGTACGCAGAACTGGAGTCGACGTCGCTCACTCCAACCATCTCTCAAGCCTTGCCTCGGTCATCTTTCTTCCTCGATCGTCGATCATTCTTGTGATTGCTCTTGTGCATGTGCTTGTGGTCACGCCTTGAATGGTACTTGACATCCATCTTTGACTTGTGCTTGTAGTTGTCCTTATTCTCGACCTTCTCGGGGCAGTCGGCGATGAAGTGTCCTGGCTTGCCGCACTGGAAGCATGTCATCGTGTTCCTCCTCATGTTCACCCGGTTCTCGTGCATCCTCTCGAATCGCCTGGTCAACAGCGCCAGCTCATCCTCTCCAAGCACATCGAACTCCTTATCTGGCAAAGACATCAAAGTGGACAAGGAGAACATCCTGGTGGATGGGTTAGCATCAGATTTTCCTTTCGATCCACCGATGAGGGCGAGACTATGAGAGTCAGTCGGGCCCTCAATCTTAGCTGTCATACCCCGATCCACCTTAACCGACTAGAGCTTCGAGAACAGCTCATTCACCGTCAAGGTGTCATACTTCTCAGACTCTACAATGGCCTCGAACTTTCCGCCCCAAACCGTACGATCTAGCAAGTGCAAGAGCTTGACAGCTCTATCATGATCATCGTATGGGAGCACGTCCACATTGGCCCTCATGTTGTTCACCACAACCATGAACCGCTGAAACAAGGCATCGATGGACTAACCGGGGAGATGAGTGAAATTCTCATACTCTCTTCGGTAAGTCGCATACATCCGAGCCTGAACCTGAGCATTTCCTACATGAGGTTCCTTCAACACAGTCCAAATTATACAAGCCAAGTTCTTCGCATGCACCCTATCGAATTTGAATTGACACAGAGCACAAAACAATTAGTCGACCGCCTTGTTGTTATTGTCGAACATGTCCCTCGATCCTGGAGCAAGGAAGTTCATCGGTTGGACATAGCCTTCGTCTACCGTGACATCCCAAAGGATCTGACCCTTACCATGGTGGAACGCCACCATCCTCTTACTCCACATCTGGTAGTTCTTCCCATCGAAGTGTGGAGGATCCAAGCCCCATTCCTGTTATGCCATCCTTAGATATTAGACTCGTTAGAGTCACTCAAGACCCGTAATCGGCTTTGATACCACCTGAAGGACCGAAACGGCGAATCAGAGAGGGGGAGTGAATGGGAGCCAATAAAAATTCTATTGAAGAACTCAGCATATGAACCTCATTTCACTCGTGCGTGTCACACCTGATTTCCGAAAAGGAACCAAGTGCATCTCATATGTGCGCCAGGATCAGTTCACACACATATGATAGACAAAAATGAGTGAAATATCATAAACAGTATTCAAACGTATTTCAAAGTTTAACCTCTTATAACACTCATGCGGGGAGACTCGAAGGTCTCTAACAACGGAAAACGATAACTACTCGTCGAGTCCTCGTCTTCCGCTCCCACAGGCACTTGACTGGGGGTCCGCAAGCCTCACAGCTCATCGAAGTCATCATAGAACTCCCCTCCAAAGTTTTCCTTTGAACAGGGATAAGCAAGGCTGAGCACACTTATGGTTGGAGCTCAGCAAGTGGGGGAAAATGCAAGGCTATCAAGGTTAGGCCAAGGTTTTGCAGCGGTTAGCATTTTAATGTTGGTCAAGTTTTAATTATAGAACACCTAATTACTAAGTGTAAGTTTGTACCATCCCACTTAAGAAAAACTTAAAATACCCAAAACAACCCAAGCTCAACGAGCTTCACCAACCACGATTTATCTCGTCTTTAAGTTTATTAATCATGTGAGGGTCCAAGCCGCTCATGACCGTGAGCACGGCTGATCGATCAGTTTTACACTCTGCAGAGGTTTGCACACTTTACCCACAGTTCGCGTAAAAGCTCTGAAGAACTTTAAACCGAACCATGCGATGCTGGCCAAGCACCATACCACACTTCCGAGGTGTGATTGCATAGGGACGCTACGAAGCCTTTACAAAAGCATGCAAAAGACTAACGACCCGCATAGTTACAGATCAGGGCGGACCATAACCCTCCCTAGTGGTCAGCACCTTAGCAAAGACTACTACCCCAAAAGGGCCGGGCTATACCCCTGCAACCCGGATCCCCCTCTGCTCCTTTCGGAAAAGGGCCACTGGTACGATCACACACCTAATTATTCGGCTAAGGTCAGAGCCATGTAACACTATGGTTGCGCATGTTTTCTTGGGTGGTTCTCCATGTTCCGATTAATTCAAGTGTTCTTGCATTACCCAAAACATTAACTATTAAACATATCTCATTTCCATAAAAGACCCATTTAACCAACCCATGTTAAGCAACTAGCATTTTACCCAAAACTTTATTTAAAAGGGCTAGGCCAAGGATCAGGGTAAAAGATCTAGGTAAGTCCTTAAAAAAAGGTTTTCCCGTCAAATTAATGCAATGATAACATAAAGTAAACATTAATTTGCAATGCAATTATATAGGACAAAAGAGAACATGCAGAGGGAGAAGACCACTTGCCTTCCTCAACTACGGTAAAAACTTCCTCCTCTTCGAACAAGTGCTCCTGATCGTCCCCGAGAGGTGGCTCAGATGAAACAGGCACGATATCTACGATGCACACATAAAGCATACAATAAATAAAACAGATCACCAATCAATCCTAAAGACTGAAAACATGCTACTAAAACAACGGGCTCGCTGAGACGATCGCAAGGACTACTAGAACGCTAAAAACGGAGCTATAACGGAGAAGTTATGCTAAAAACAAGATTTAAGGACTAATATGCGATAAACTAAACTATACAGGGACCTAACAGCAAGAAAACAGGGGCTAAAACGTAAATAAACTTTAAAACAGAAGGTTTAAACTATAAAAAGGCTGTTCTGGACCTCTGAGCAAAGATCTATTAAAAACAGGGGCTTAAACAAAAAACTCAGGACTGATTTGCAAGGATCTTTAAAGGTGGGAGGACCGGCTTGCGATTATAAAAGAGTTGGGGGTCTCTTTAAGAATTTGTCCTCGGGTTGACCGTTACACGCGGTTTGACCCGCGGGGTCCAACGGATCTGAGCCGTGGACGGCCGATCCGATGGCCACCCACGCCCGCATGCGTCTGAGGGGGCGGCGCCCGCGCGCGGCGGCGGCGCGCGGCGGCGCACGGCGGTGGGTCGCCGGCGATGACCAAAGCGAGGGGCTCCCGGCCACGATTTCGCGCGGAAACAACACCTACGCGTAGGCGGGAACAACGCGAGCCTAAACGGTGCTTGCACGGGTGGAAAGGGCGACGGCCGAGGCGGGGCGTCCATGGGGGCGGACGGCGGCGGCCGGTCGAGCGGTGGCGGCGCTACGGTCGGGCACAAGTGAAAAGGAGGGCGGGGATAGGGTCCTTACGATGGGTAGGAGCTCTGGTGGGCGAGGATTGGACGGAGAAGGCGGCGGTGGCGCAGTTCAACTCCGGCGGCCGGTCTTCACGGGCGGCGACGGCGAGCTGCGACTGGAGTGCACGAGGGCCTGCGGGTTCGAGAGGATGTGATGGTTAGCTCACACGTGTGAAGAAGAACCGATTGAGAGGGTCCAGGGGGCTTCACCGATGGCGGACAAGCTCGGGCGACGGCAATGGCGCGGCGGCCGGCGGTTCACTGCGGTGGCGCAAGCGGCTAGGGCACGGGAGGCGCTGGAGCTTGGTGTGAAGCGAAGGGGGAGGAGCGGGGTGCTCTGGGGGTGTTTATATAGGCCCGAGGGAGCACCGGGAGGCGGTTCCCCGGCGGCCTCGCCATTAACGGCCGCGGCTTGATTGAGAGTTAAGGGGGGGGAGGGGGATTAAGGCAGTAACCGGCGATTTGAAGGGGGGGGGGGAAATGATGGAGGGGCTTCACTGCGGCTTAATTGCACAGTTTTGATGGCGGGGAGTGAAGGTCCCGGCCGATGCGGCCGGCGGCGCGCGCGGGGGGGGGGGGGGGGGGGGGGGGCCGACCCGCCGAGAGGTTGGGGACGGCCCTGACGGCCGGGTCCCACCTGTCAGCGGCCGTAGCAAAAGAAAAGGGAGGGAGGGCGCTGCTGGGCCGGCGTGTGTGCGGAGCTGGGCCAAATTGGGCCGTTGCGGGCGCAAGGAAAGGAAAAAGAAAAAGGCCTGCCGGCCTGGATTGGATGCGGGCTGAAAGAAGAAAGGGAGAGAGAGGGAGAGAGGGAGAGGGAAAGGGTTTTTTTAAAAAAAATTCTTTTTCAAATTCATTTTTCAAACATTCAAACAAAATCCATGCACTCGAAACATGATGCACAAGCACTTATTAATTCTAAACTATTTTAGTGATGTTTAAATATTTTAAAAGCCATTTTGCTTAATGATTTATTCATGTCCTTAAAGAAATTTTTAAACCTTGCCTTTTGTTGCTAAATTATTTTACTGATGGAATTTTTTTTAGGGTGTTACAGTGCGCCTCCCCTAACTTCTCTTGCCAAGTCCACGCAGCCACTAGAGTGCTACTAGAACTAGGAACAAGACTAACCAACAGCCACTCGACACGCGCAACGGAAACCAACACGACCCAGCTGCTGGCACCTAAAACCGGATAGGCCGGTTTCTAAAACCGGTCAGACCGCTTCTATGGGACTTAGCCTCTCAACAGGTAAGGGAAACCGGTCAGGCCGGTTCTGTCTAGAAACTCCCCAAAACCTCTCCAAGACTAAAATTGCCTCAAAACACCTCAATGACCTCTCCTTCCTTAAACAAGAATAGCCATAGCATGACGGAGACTTCCTCGCTCAAAAACCCTTCACGACAGCCCACGGGACTAAACCGGTCAGGCCGGTTTGGGAAACCGATCAGGCCGATTTTGCCTAGATAGTCGGGAAGAACACAGCCCGCGGGAAAACCTCAACCTTCCAAGCGAACGATCTCCTGATTCGTTCCACGGATCAAAGTGAGACTTTGGGGATAGCTAGGGTACCTCGTGGGCTACCTTTGTCTAGAAGCTCGGTCCCCAAAACCCACTCAGTCAAGAGGAATCGGAAGTCAACCCTCAAGAACACCTTCCCATGGAAACCACCAAAGACCACAAAATCGAGGCCATTTCAAAAGGTTTGTTGGAGCAAGATCACCAAGAAAAGAGGCACAATGTCATCATATGTGACATCCAACAAGAATCCCTTAAAGAAATTCCTCCAAAACTTTCCCACGAAAATTCCAAGAAAAGGCTCCGAAAATCACCAAAAAGGAAAAACGGGAAGAACACTAACAAGCCTTGAGGAACCACGCCGAATCTATACATACCATGAAAGGTTCATACAAGGTCTAGCTTCTGCCTGATCATCCTTCCCTCTCACAAGATCTCACCATGAAGCTCTCAAGCTAGTCCTATAGAAATCCTAAGGAAAATTGGAAGGGAAAATAGGCAAACAAAATGAGCTAGGGTTCCTGTTAACACCAAAATTTGGTAGGGAGTCTGACTTGTGGGTCCGGCTCGCTGAGGAGTCCGTCCGGTGGAAGGAAGGTTTTTCTCAGATGTATTCGGCAGAAAGATCCGCGGTCGGCTATCTGTTTCCGTTCGGCAAGGGAACAGTTGAAGCTGATTTTGCGGGATTGGACGGTGACGTGGCTCAAGCTGGAAGGACGAATGGATGGATAGGCGATCAAGCTTAGAGATAAGTTAGGCAACGAATCCATTCGAGGTTGTACTTGGCGGGGTATAAATATGAGCCCTGAATGTATGTAACGAACACAATCATTCTTCAATACAAACCGGCCTTACGCCAAACCCTAGAGTCCATTTGTCGTGTCGTCGAGTTCTTCGAGAGGGTTCATCGATCCGTCGACCTCCGTGAGTACCGCAACCTTGTATCATGTCTAGTATCATGCGGTGGATTTAGATCCGATGCAAGTAGTCTTGTTACCATGCTTCGTGTCATGCGGTAGATTCAAGCTTGGTTCAAGAGGGTTTCTTGTTAGGTCATGAGCCATGCGGTAGGCTAAGATCTAGCTTGAAGCTAGTTATCGGCTCTATTGGATTTTGGCAAGATCCAATAGATTCATTAAGTTACCCCGTGTTGTTTTGAGTTTTTACTTTATGTTTAAATTCATATAACACTTTTTGCCCAATGTAGATGGGTTTGGATCGGCTTTATCCCTCTTGTGATCCTTGTACGAGTAGAATTCGTGTTTTAACACGTGGGTCTTGTGCTTTCCGATAGCCGAAACCGCATCGATCTTGATTGTTACGTGTTGCGGGTTAGAGCTTGCCAATGTTGGTATAAATCTTGAAAGAACTGAGTATCATGCGGTAGATGCAGGTTTTTGGGTTGCTTTTGGAGCTAGTCATCTAGTGGATTAGATTTCCAACCAATCTGATAAATTTATTCACTTGGTAATGTTTGTTCCTTCTTCATGGACCCCGAATCGGCTGTTCAGCCGTATTCGGTTATGTTTCTTCATGAGTAGAACACGTGTGTAATTCATGCTTTAAATAATGTATGCTTTTAGCTTTCCATGTTTAGATTGTATCATGCGGTGGATAGATCTATTTGTGGAAAGTGGTACGGTCATCATGCAAGTTGTATCATGCGGTGGATAGATTTGTCTGACATCGTACCCGACGGGTTTTGAAGTACCTAGACATGCGGTAGACTAGTGCTTTGGACCTATGCATGCTTGTTTATTACATGTTTATGCTCGCGCTGTACTTCATTTATTTATTTAATGTTGATCATTATGGGGATCGGTCATGGCTTCGTGTGTGTGCATCTTTGCTCAAACAAAGGCCGATCGCCGTCATGCTTACGCCATCCATTCGGCAATGTTACTTTTCCTTTTACAAGCTCCCAAATGGTTTCAGTTTATTGGCAGATAGCTCTTTATAGCTATGTGTCATCCCATTTGGCTTTGTAGCCGTAAATATGGAACTGTCTGGTACCACCCGGCAAGTTCCAAGCTTTGGTATCTAACTACTTTGTCTTTTGTTAATTTTCAGAGAAAATTGACTGGCACGTCTTGTGATTCTTTGGACGTGTGAAGCCAGCTTGTTCGGCTTGCTGTGTGTTTGGCGCTAGGTGCACATTTTGCGTCAACACACTTTTTGGCACGCCTGGTGGGACCACAGCCGAGAGATCAAGATGCCTGAAATCGCGGACATCATGGATGTCAACATTGAGGACCTCGCTCCTGAACAACGGCAGCAGCTCCAGGACGCCGTGGACCAGTTCCAGAAGAAATGTCTGCTGTCCTTCAAAAAGAACAGAAGTGGCGTCCCGTACCTGAAGAATGAGATGCCCGAGTGGTACCGCCGCCGGGGGAGAGCGACGCCACGACCCAACGGAGAGAGAGGAGTGCATGCAAGCATTCGGGATTCTCGAGACCACATTTTGAGCAAGCACCACAAAGCTTTCCTTGGTGCGTTCCGGCAAATGATGGTGGGCGTCTTTGGCCCGAGGCATGGAGCGAGGCATTTAGCAAGGCACCCATCCAAGCGGGCACCGTGGAACTGGGCGAGTCAAGCTCTCAACCACCATTACGGAGCCAGCCGATCCAGCCTCCTCCTCAGAGCACCGGGAGTCAAGCGTTCCAGCCTCCTCCGCAAGGCGCTGGGAGTTAGCCAGTTCAGCCCCCACTACAGGCCTCGGGAGGGCAGCCAATCCAGCCACCACCGCAGGGCAGCACAGGTCAACCTGTGCAACAGCCGAACCCGTACCAGCCCACGTACGGGGAGATAGCGTTCGGCTCGCCTGGGCCCCGCTTGCCTCCGGCCACAGGATTGCTCTGGCAAGCAACTGGCTACAGAGGAACCTATACGGCGGAGGCTACCACGAGGTGGGAAACTACGGAGCCATTGACGCTTTCCCGCATCCAGGGTACGCACCAGCTGCAGGCGCGCAGGAAGACGACGCCCTGGCACGGAAGATGGCCGAGTTGATGCAAAATCAGTTCGGCCTCAAACCAAAAATGCAGGGACCTACCTACAAGCCGCCGATCCCAGAGTGGTACTTCAACGTGCTCCTTCCGCCAAGGGTGAAACCTCCGACGGAGTTCACGAAATTTTCCGGGCAAGACGACACAAGCACGGTGGAGCACATTGCTCGTTACCTGATGCAGCTCGGAGAATGCTCAGCTGAGGAAGCGTTCAGGGTCCGCTACTTCCCCGCGTCACTGACGGGCCCGGCGTTCCAGTGGTTTTCGTCCTTGCCTCCTGAGTCAGTTAGCAGATGGAAAGACCTGGAACGGAAATTCCACGCCCACTATTTCAGCGGCAGCTCAGAGAAGAAGCTGATCGACCTGGCCACCTTGAAGCAGAGGCACAGCGAGACGCCATTGGAATTTCACAGGAGATTCAGGGAAGTTAAGGGCATGTGCTTTTCACTCAACTTGCCAGATGACCAGTTGGCCGACATGGCCGTCACCGAGATGCTGCCGGCCGTGTGTGAGAAACTGTTTGGTATGGAGTTTGAAAACCTGGGCCAGTTGTCTCAAAAGCTGTCGTTAATGAGCAACCAAGCGTATGGCTTCAAGAAGGATGCCAGGTTTGGCAAACAGCATGACGTGGCGGACATCTACAACCAGTTCTTGGACAAGGCCAATCTGATAGAAGATTCTGATGATGAACTGGATGTGGCCGCAGCCGAAATCATGTGGGGAAAAGAGCCATTGACGATGAATCAACGCTGGGTCAAACAGACCAAGGGCACCTACGATTTCAACATCACTAAGGCTGACAAGCTGTTTGAGCTCCTAGTGAAGAAAGGCCGAATCAGATTTCCTGAAGGGCATTCCATGCTTCGGCCCGATGGGGTAAAGGAGAAGCGTTACTGCGGCTTTCACGACAGGAACTCGCACTCCATCAACGACTGCCGGGTCTTCAGGATGAGGATTCAGAAAGCCATCCAGGAAGGGCACCTCAAATTTGATAACAAGATAAAGCTGGATGGCCACCCCTTCCCTTAGAACATGGTGGGCTTCTCTGTCAACATGGTGACGGCTGAGGAGAAGGGAAAGGTCAAAGTCTTGACATCAGCCAGGGCTAGGCAGGACGGAACAGTGGACCCGGGGCGTCAAGTAAATTTGGAGCAGATGCATGGTGAAGCCCCCCGCATTCTCAAGAGCCACATCGAAATCCGGGAATCGTCCAAAGCCAAGCCCAGGGTGACCACGCGTATCCTCCTCAACAAGTGGCAGCGCCAGATGGAAAAGGAGCGTTACCAGAAGCGCAGATACGAGGAGGAGAAGCGTAGAGCTGAAGAAGAGGCGCACAGAAGGGACCTGGAGCAATACACGCGCGAGCAGGAGCACGCGCACTGGGGATGTGCATTCTTCAGGCACTGTTGGAACGAGGGTTTGATGCTGCCCACACTGAGGAACTGCCCTGAGTGCAGTGACAGATATTTTGAGTACAGGCAGGAGACTGCCAATCGCCGATCCGTCCATGATAGAAATGGAAGGATCCACCCTAACGAGGATCGGCGCCAAAAAATTGAAATCATTGATCATCCCAGGAAACGGCAAGCTGATTTAAGGTGGGCTGATCAAGAAGAGGACGAGGACGAGTACATCTGGCCGAAGGGGCAATGGTGCCCGCCTAGCCTAAGGAAAAGTCAGAAGAGACGGGTCCAACGCTTGAGGAACCGTGAACTAAGGCAGGCTGGGATCCAGACGAAGCGTGTGTGGCGTCCAAAGGATCAGCCTGAAGGGTCAAAGCGTTCGGCTCCAACATGCATGATATATTTTCTGCCGAACGAATTCATGGCTCCTGCTAACCAGGTTGTGCAGGAGGAGGCGTCCCTAGATGATGAGCAGATCGAGGGGATGATGGCGCAGCTGGTGCTAGCCAAGCAGGCAATCTTCGACAAACCGGCCAAAAATCGACACATGAGGCCGCTGTACTTGAGAGGATACGTCAATGGCAAGCCATTAACCAAGATGTTTGTCGACGGTGGAGCGGCAGTCAACGTAATGCCGTACACCACCTTCAGGAAACTTGGCATGGGCCCTAGCGATCTGACGCCTACAAGCATAATACTGAACGATTTAGCTGGGAATCCTTCAGACACCAAGGGATGCGCTCACGTGGATCTGATGATCGGGTCCAAGACACTGCTCACGACCTTCTTTGTTATCGAAGGTAAAGGAGATTACGGCCCTCTTTGCTTGGACGGGACCGGATTCATGCCAATTCTTGCGTCCCATCGACCATGCATCGGCGGCTCATCCGGTGGGTGGATGATGATATTGAGGTTGTCTAGGCGAGATTACTCCGTAAGTGTTGCAAACATGGAACCGGCTTTTCGGGAGTATCAAGGCATTGATCGTTTCTCGAGGGAAAGAGCGGGGGAGAAGGTCTCGTTGAACTTCGGCGGCGATCAACGGTCGATTCAAGCGATCGGCTCTTATAGTAATTTTTAATGGAGAACCCCTGTCAATGGCACCGATGGCAAGTTGGGGCGAGGATTTATGTCGGCTGATAAATTAGAAGAAGTTGACATTGGAAGCGGTGATAAGCCAAGGCCGACGTTCATCAGCGCGAACTTGCCACCAGACTTCAGGGAG
Source organism: Cenchrus americanus (assembly GCA_947561735.1). Classification (NCBI taxonomy): domain Eukaryota; kingdom Viridiplantae; phylum Streptophyta; class Magnoliopsida; order Poales; family Poaceae; genus Cenchrus; species Cenchrus americanus. Next base: position 205,876,771 of record OX387240.1, read on the forward strand.
GAATTAATCAAGCTGCTCAAGGAATATAAAGATTGCTTCGTCTGGGATTATTCGGAGATGTCTGGACTGGATCGTTCCGTCGTTGAGCATCGGTTGCCAATCAAATCTGGTTTCAAGCCATACAAGCAACCACCCCGGAAAATCTACAAGGATGAGGTATTGGCCGATGTGAAGAAAGAAGTTGAAAGATTACTTGATGCAAACTTCGTTCGGCCATGCAGATATGCGGAGTGGATTTCTAACATTGTCCCTATTTACAAGAAGAATGGAAAGATGAGGGTCTACATAGATTTCAGGGACCTAAACAGAGCTACTCCAATGGATGGTTACCCCATGCCTATTGCCGATTTGTTGATTGACGCCGCAGCCGGACACAAAGTGATCAATTTCATGGATGGCAATGCGGGATACAACCAAATCTTCATGGCAATAGAGGACATATCAAAGACGGCCTTCAGATGTCCTGGTCATATAGGCCTGTTTGAATGGATAGTCATGACATTTGGGTTAAAAAATGCCGGTGCAACTTATCAGCGAGCCATGAATTACATTTTTCACGAGTTGATCGGCAAAGTTGTGGAAATCTACATTGATGATGTGGTAATCAAGTCCCTAAGTCATGACACACATTTGGAAGATGTGAAAAAGACCTTGGAGTGCACCTGGAAGCATGGTTTAAAGATGAATCCAAACAAGTGCGCTTTTGGGGTATCAGCTGGAGAGTTCTTGGGATTTTTAGTCCACGAAGGGGGAATTGAAGTTGGCAAGAAGAGCATGAAGGCCATCGATGAAGTTGTTCCTCCAACTAATCTCAAGGAGTTACAATCACTGCTCGGCAAAATTAATTTCGTGAGAAGATTCATTTCAAATTTGTCACAGAAAGTTTTGCCATTCTCTCCACTGCTGAAGCTAAAGAAAGATCAGAAGTTCACATGGGGCGACGAACAACAAAAGGCTTTCGATGAGATCAAGCAATACATGAAGGAGCCACCAGTGCTGGTCCCTCCTCAGCTGGATAAGCCTTTCAAGTTGTACGTGGCGGCCGATACCCAAACCATTGGATCGGCCCTTATTCAAAACTTTCGTGACCATTGGATCGGCCCTTATTCAAAACCATTGGAGCGGGTAGTAGCATATCTTAGCCGAAAACTCGCTTGACCCCCGAGACCGGGTATTCGGCTACGGAAAAGCCGTGCTCGTGCGTGTACTACTTGTGTACAAAGTTTCGGCACTACTTGTTGAATGCCGAATGCCTTGTGTATTCCAAGTTCGATGTAATAAAACATATGTTATCTATGCCAATTTTGAATGGCGGGATTGGCAAATGGATCTTGGCCTTATCGAGTTTGAGTTAAAGTTCGAATCGGCAAAGGCTATCAAGGGACGATTATTGCCGATTTTATAACTGAACATCGCGATCCGTCAATTGATTTGCTTGAAATTACCCCTTGGGCTTTATTTTTTGATGGATCATCATGTGGTAAAGGTGGGGGAGTAGGGATCCTACTAATTTCGCCTAGGGGTGAGATGTTTGAATTTGCCATCCCTATACGGCCCCCACCGTTACAAACAATCGGAGCCGAGTACGAGGCAACGCTTCGAGGGCTTCAATATTTGAGAGAAGCTGGGGCCGTTTCAGTTGAAGTTTATGGAGACTCAGAGTTGGTAATCAAGCAATTGAACGGCCAATACGAATGCAAAAGTGAAGCACTGAGGAGTAACTACGAAGAATGCAGGGAAATCTTGAAGAGCTTCCCGTTGGTAACTCTACAGCATATTCCTAGGGAACATAATGAAGAAGCAAACGAAGCCGGCTCAAAGCGCCTCTCGGTTACAAAGAGAGTCAAGATGCGTTTGCTTTGCAGGTATGTGCACTTGGGGACGGATCTTGCGAGAAGATGATTGGAGAAAAGAGATCGTTGATTACTTGAAGGATCCATCCCGAAAGGTCTCTAGGAAGCTCGGTACAAGGCCATAAAATTCGTTCTTCCGGATGACAATTTGTTCTATAAATCATTAGATGGAGTATTGTTACGATGCCTGGGTCCCGAGAAGAAGCCAAGAACATGATGAGCGAAGTGCACGATGGGATATGTGGAGCACACCAATCGGCCTACCGTATGAAATGGGTTATCGGACAAGCCGGGTGCTTTTGGCCGACGATATTAGAGGATTGCTTTGAGTATTGCAAGGGATGTCAAGATTGCCAGAGGTTTGGAAATATTCAAAGAGTCCCCGCGTCAGCATTGAATCCCATCATCAAGCCATGGCCATTCAGGGGCTGGGGTATAGACTTGATTGGCCAGATTAATCCACCATCTAGCAAGGGGCATAAGTTTGTGCTTTTGGCTACGGACTATTTTACTAAATGGGTTGAGGCGATCCCACTTAAGAAGGTGACGTCGGAAAACATGGTTGAATTTGTCAAGGAGCACATCATCTATCGGTTTGGAATCACTCAGACAATCACAACTGATCAAGGGGCCCAATTCGTGCCCCTGGAGTTCAGAGAGTTTGCCGAAAGCATGGGGATCAAATTGTTTAACTCTTCTCCCTATTATGCCCAATCTAATGGTCAAGCGGAGGCTTCCAATAAGATCATGATCAAGCTGATACAGAAGAAGATCGACCGGAAGCCAAGAGGGTGGCATTCGGTACTCAGCGAGGCACTGTGGGCTTACCGAATGGCCCCCCATGGAGCCACAAAGACCTCTCCTTATGAATTGGTTTATGGACACCACGCGGTTCTACCTTGGGAGATGCAATCAGATTCAAGGAGGGTTGTGTTACAGAAAGATTTGAGCCCCAAGGATTGCAGTGGCCTAATGATGGATGAGCTAGAGGATTTACACATGATCCGTCTTAGGGCCCTAGAAAACATCGAGAAGAACAACCTGCGGGTTGCCAAGTACTATAACAAGAAGGTAAAAGTCAGGCAATTCGCAGAAGGAGATTTGGTTTGGAAAGCGCTATTGCCGATTGGAACTAAATATAGCGAATTCGGCAAATGGTCCCCTAACTGGGAAGGGCCTTTTCGTGTGGTCAGATGCGTCCCTGGTAATGCATACATATTGAAAACTTTACTGGGAGAAGAATTTTCCGCCGCAATAAATGGAAGATATCTGAAGAAATATTATCCTAGTATTGAAATCGATCGATGATCACCAGCAGCGGGATTACACACATCTGACACAGAAACAGCCGGCACTCAAGAATGAGGCCGCCTTGAGAACAAAAATTCACAAACAGAAGAAATGGTCAGTGCCTAGATGCATTGCCCTTAGCACAAAACTACATTACAACTGCTTCTTGCAGGTTTACATCCAACAACCCTGGTGATCAGAACCTCAAAGACGTGGGAAGCAGAAGGCATGGAGGAAGATGCGAAAGTATGAATCAATCTTTTCTTTGCTTCTTCGGCTGCTCCCTCTTCAGTTGTTCCAGGACCACCGTGACGGCAACTTGGAATGCACGGGGGTGACCATGGTTTGCGGCCTCCACCAAGCTATCCCAAGCCGCTTTCAGGTTGTTGTACCTGTCAGAGACATCTGAAACAAAGGAGTGGATGTTAGGGGCAAGAAATCCAGATGTGGGCACAAAGTCAAGAAGATGTCAGAAACATTTACCCCCTACTAGTGCCTCCAGAGCCATGCGACGCTCGCATTCGGCTTGGCAACGGGCGGTGATGTCCCTGAGGCCGTGCTCTAGGTGCCGAACGTGGCGGCGCAGTTGATGGCTGGTCCTCTGTTCAGGCGTGGCGTCCTCTGCTTCGAGGGAGGAATCAGAGGAGATGTACTCAGGCACATCTTCGGTCCCGATGATTTCTTCAGGAAGCAAATCAAGGCTGAAAGGGGAAAAGAAGAAAAGGTAAAGCACAAGATCATGTGGGAAACAGGAGGTAAATCAAGGGAAAACTCACCTTCGAATTGTGCGTTTCTTTGGAGGGCTGCTCTCCTGGGGTTGCTTGCCCTTGTCCATGGCCTTGGGGTTTTTTCCTCTGGAGACTGGGGAGGAAATGAGAAGTGATGGATGAGTGCACGAGTGGATTTGCAGGGCATCTCAGCAGGCTATTTTATTGACTGAAGTGGTGCATTGGGAGTGATGGTAGCCGACACACCTTGTTGGAATACCAAACGGCGGGGTTTTCTTCCGGATGCGAAGGGTTTTCGCTTGAACGGTGCTTGTGGATTGCCGATTCGGGGATCTTCTCGTGGATTTTGCGCCAAGGGGCATCCGTTCTCACGTATTCGGCTCAAGACGGTTCCGGATACGCTTAAGGAAAAACAAGATTCACGGATGCGAACGTAAAGAAAATCATCACAGAGCAAGCACAGAATTCAAAAGTTCTTTATTTATTGCCGATATTCAAACATCCCTAATACAATCTAGTCAAAAAGCCTATTCAGCACAGATTGGGGATGAGTGAATTCGGCAATGGCGTCGCCGTGGCCATCGAGGCACTCCAAGATGAGCTCAATCTCCTCAATGTCCTCTGGCGCGCCGCCCCGAAAGCCGCGCGGCCTGGTGGAGTAGTCGACGTCCGTATGCGTCGCCATGGCAGCCAGGCCCAGGGTGGTGCCCAAGCGAACGCCATGGGTGGCCACCTCATCAACACGGTGCTCCACCGCGTCAAGGCGCTCCGACGGCGTGTCACCGCGGGCGTTCACCTTGTCGGCCAGCTGCTCCACCAGCATCTTCAGCTGGTTGAGCTCGGCGTCGCGGGCTGCAAGGTGCAAGAAGAAAGGAGATTAGCATCGAAGGCCGGATTGGATAAAAAATTGATTTCAGAGCTGTATCGTCGATGGTTTCCAGCAGCTGCTTGCGCTGGTCCTCCCACTCCAACTCGGCTATGCCCGCCTTCTTGGAGACGTCCTCCAGCTCGCGCTGGGCCGTCTCCAGTTCCGCCTTGAAGCGGAGAGCATCGAGTTCCCTGTAGGGCACGGGGGAGTGGCCGTCGGACTCCGAGGAGTCGTCCGGAAGGGGCTGATTGGCCGGCGCAGGAGACGGATTCCACTGGATCAACCTGAAAAGAAGATGATCGTCAAAACAAAAAGAAGATCAAAGATGAATCAAAGAGGCGGAATTGACGATCATTGCCTCCGGCGTGCATTAGCGCTACTCCCCTCCGCCTCATCAGAGGCACGGTGTCGGTTGAGGCGGCGCACCATGCTGTTCTGGGATGTGCACTGTTTGGAAAGAAGAAGAGTTGAGATTGGCAAAAATTCGAGAGCTAAAGGCTTGGTGGAGAACTAGGGGCCCCTACAGTTTCATTTATAGGCCTGGCAAGACAGATCGTGGCCTCAAGTCGTGGCTCTGGATCGTGGCGCATATCCCAAGAAAAACGGAAGGTGGAAAGGTTTCCTTGACCAGACCGCCAATGGGTCGCTTGGAGTTCTAGGCTGAGTCATATTCGGTTGACTGGCTCGGCTGAGAGGAGTCAAAGTGCCATTCGGGTGTTGGCATTTCTTTGCCGAATGGGCCGTCCAGCATTACATTTGAAGGTGCGCAGAAGAAAAAGGAAATAAAATTGCAAGAGCAGATATTACAAGAGCGACCAATTCGGTTATACATCAATTGAAGCATTTAAATGTTCAAATATTTCGCAATTACACTACGGACATTTGATGTTGCTTGGCGGAAATTGTCCAACCGCTCCTGACAATCTTTCTGGGCGCTAGACAAGGTGGTAAGCTCTGCATCGCATTGTTTCATTTTGGCCATAGCCGATTTTGCTTCCTCTTGGGTCTTCTCTATCAATCCAGGGAGCTCGGCTATTTTCCTGTTATCGGCCTCTATCTCAGCTGACAGGCTTCTCAGTTCCGCCTCCAGGGCAGCTTTCCTGGCAATTTTTGAATCACAAGAAGCTTGCAGATTGGCCAATGTATCTTTGTGGCTCTCGGTCTGAGATTGTGCCCCGCTCATGGCTTGTTCAGCACTGGCTCTCTTCTTTTCAATAGCCGGGCGGGAGCACACCTTCCTCAAAGCTTGCCTTATGGGCACGTAGTGGATTTCTAGGCCACAAATAGATGCAAGAGAAGCACTGATGCCCTCAGGAAGTTCTTGGTTAATAGACTCGAGCATTTCTTCAAACTGATCGAGATCTTTGAACTGATCTCGTGCATCTTTTTCCAGCCAGGCAAAGATCTCCCTGAGCTTTTCTAGCACTTCCTCTGACAGGGTTTGATGTATTTCTTCCATCGCCTCGGCAACTGGATTGTTCTCCATTGACAGACTTGATGATGATGGAGCCTGATCCTAAGAAAGCAGTATTGCCGAGTTGGGAGTGCTGAAAGTAAAGGTAGCAGAGTTAAGTGCAAATGAGTACCTCATGTCTAGTTTCTTGAGCTAGGACAGGACTTTGTTCAGGAGCAGCCACAGGCGAAGGAGGTGTTCCAGGCAGAGCTGAAGCTTCTATGTGAGAAGGCGCTGATGCAGTTGCTGGCAGCTCAGGGGCTTCTGGCTGAAGAGGAGATAGGTTCACCTCTGCTGGGGTTGATGTCTCTTCATGACCAGTAGGTGATTGGGCCCTTGGAGGACTTGATGGTTCTAGCTAGAAACTCATCTCTGGAGAGTTTGGTGCCTCTACTTGAACAGGGGGTGATTGAGTCCCTGATGAAGATGAGATTTCCACTTGGACAAGTGACTCAACCCTGGGCGGACTTGTTTGTTGAGACACTGGGACGTCCACAAGTTGTTCTTCCATTGTTTCTTCTGCAAGTACCAAATCAACAATAAATGCCAGTGTTCATCCTCGAGAAAAAGGACAGTGCAGGTCATACCTGTGGATGGGGCATTGGCAGGTTCTGGAACTGAAGATCGTTGGGCTCTGGTCTGAAAATGCACAAGATGAAATTTATCAGAAACAGAGTAATCTTGTGATCAAGAAAGGAAAGGATTTTTACCTCAACAAGGACTTTCTTGACAGTTCTTCTCCTCTTGGCATTTGGGGGAGCTATTAGAGACAAACCTTGCCTCCTATCAGCAGCAAGGCTGGAAAGGCTTGGGTCTGTTGTGGCAAACCTGGCCATTAGCTGAGCCAGAGTTGGGGACCTGAATCCTAGTGCTGAAACCGGGCCTATGGCATTGTAGGCAATATTTTTGGCTCGAGGGGCAGGCACTGTGTTCTGTGGGTAAGAGAAGTAAGGTCAGAATCATGATTGAAAGAGGATATGTCTGATTCAATGGTTAATCATATTACCTCTGAAGTTGGCTTAAAATCAGGCATCAACTCTGCACAGAACGAGTGTACGGGCTCACTGAAGATATGGTCATGGAATTCTTGCCACCAGGAATTGAAGGTGGAGTGAGCCATTGTTGTGGGTACAAAAGGCCAGGTGTAGACAGTGGGACTACACACATAACGGAAGACTCTGCTACTGTGCATGAGTTCTTTGATTTTCTCTCTGGGCTTGAGGAATTCATGCAGAAACAGTCTTGGGGGCATCTGGCCACACCCAAGTTGCCGAGCCATTATGTTGGGCTGATAAATTTTGTAAGTGCTATAGGTCAGCCTTCCTCCATTGAATTCAGCCGGCAGCATGCATGGGCGGATTATGATATTGAGAATCTCTAGGAATCTCCCATCTTGGCGTGCGGTTTCAAAGGAGAATTCACAAGGGAAAATCAAAGTGTCATTGTCCAGATAAGGGAGCCAGATAGGCTTTTGGAAACCTTTGAAGAATAGCTCGAAAAGCTGGCTAATATCCTGCTGAATAAGAACAGTTGAAGCAGCTTCTCCATAAGTCTGGCATCCTCTGGTGGCTTGGGGTTCTCCTTCAGGATGATTGGATGAAGGGAAGAGCCGAGTGTTCAAGTCAACACCAACGATCTGATGCATATGTAGCTGCAGCCACATTTGTACAAACCACCAAGGACCGTTGACACATGCTATCCTCTGGCTAGTATACATCTGGGTGACAGTTTGATGGAGCATATGGTACACACTGCCTAGGAGGAATTTCCCAAGGGGGAGGCGGTTTCCACTAACCAAGTGAGAAGCCATTGCGATGTGATTCAGAGTAGGCTCATTGGCTTTACCACAGAAGACGAACCTGCATAGCCACATGTTCAGGAATGCCCTGTATTCAATTTCACCAAGGGGATTGTCCTTGATATGGTTCAAGATGTAGTTCTTGTATCCGCTCCCTGGTTTCACCCCTGTTTGCCGTGAAGAACTTCTGAAATCCCAGGGTTGAACGGATCCTGTAATGTCAAGGCCGGTGATCATATACACATCGGCCAGAGTTGGAGACATCGGGCCGTGGCCAAAGAGGAAGGCGTTGACGCCGTTTGACCAAAAATGGCGAGGCTACTATCGGGGAGGTCTTCATTCTTGGAGGTCTCGGCCAAAGATAACTCCGAGCACCGAGCAATGCGGAGGGTATCCCGCGTTTTGGGTCTTGGCACTCTTGTCTGCAAGGATCCTCCGGTACCAATTTTTCCAGCCTGCGATTGGAGGCAAGGGCCAGTTCTTGAAAGCATCTTGCCACCGAGGAGGTGGGGACAAAGCTGCTTTGAAAGGGATCCTTTGAGATTCAGCCGCGATGAAATCTCGAGGATCAGAGTTTCCCACGGGACCAAGGTAATAGGATCTTGAATTGGCCTCGGTGCGAATCAAAAGCTCAGTGGAAGGCTCCTGAAGAAAAGCGGAAAAGAAATCTCAGGTAAAATTGAAAACCTAAATGCCGAATGAAGCTTACGGGAGGGGAATTTACCTGAGCAGCTTGGTTTTGAGCCGCCATTGGGGATTTGAGCTTAGAACAAGGGGATCTAGGGTTTGGATCTAGACGAGGATTCCGGCGGATTGCGAAGAAAGAAGAACAGGTGTTGACAGATTCGATTTGAAAATGTTCGTGGCTGGAGTCAATTGCGGAACAAAATCACTTTTATCCCGCAATTGAAGGGGCATGTGTTAACACCAAAATTTGGTAGGGAGTCTGACTTGTGGGTCCGGCTCGGCCGAGGAGTCCGTCCGGTGGAAGGAAGGTTTTTCTCGGATGTATTCGGCGAAAGATCCGCGGTCGGCTATCCGTTTCCGTTCGGCAAGGGAACAGATTGAAGCCGATTTTGCGGGATTGGACGGTGACGTGGCTCAAGCCTGGGAAGGACGAATGGATGGATAGGCGATCAAGCTTAGAGATAAGTTAGGCAACGAATCCATTCGAGGTTGTACTTGGCGGGGTATAAATATGAGCCCTGAATGTATGTAACGAACACAATCATTCTTCAATACAAACCGGCCTTACGCCAAACCCTAGAGTCCATTTGTCGTGTCGTCGAGTTCTTCGAGAGGGTTCATCGATCCGTCGACCTCCGTGAGTACCGGCAACCTTGTATCATGTCTAGTATCATGCGGTGGATTTAGATCTGATGCAAGTAGTCTTGTTACCATGCTTCGTGTCATGCGGTAGATTCAAGCTTGGTTCAAGAGGGTTTCTTGTTAGGTCATGAGCCATGCGGTAGGCTAAGCTCTAGCATGAAGCTAGTTATCGGCTCTATTGGATTTTTGCAAGATCCAATAGATTCATTAAGTTACGCCGTGTTGTTTTGAGTTTTTACTTTATGTTTAAATTCATATAACACTTTTTGCCCAATCTAGATGGGTTTGGATCGGCTTTATCCCTCTTGTGATCCTTGTACGAGTAGAATTCGTGTTTTAACACGTGGGTCTTGTGCTTTCCGATAGCCGAAACCGCATCGATCTAGATTGTTACGTGTTGCGGGTTCGAGCTTGCCAATGTTGGTATAAATCTTGAAAGAACTGAGTATCAAGCGGTAGATGCAGGTTTTTGGGTTGCTTTTGGAGCTAGTCATCCGGTGGATTAGATTTCCAACCAATCTGATAGATTTATTCGCTTGGTAATGTTTGTTCCTTCTTCATGGACCCCGAATCGGCTGTTCAGCCGTATTCGGTTATGTTTCTTCACGAGTAGAACACGTGCGTAATTCATGCTTTAAGTAATGTATGCTTTTAGCTTTCCATGTTTAGATTGTATCATGCGGTGGATAGATCTATTTGTGGAAAATGGTACGGTCATCATGCAAGTTGTATCATGCGGTGGATAGATTTGTCTGACATCGTACCCGACGGGTTTTGAAGTACCTAGACATGCGGTAGACTAGTGCTTTGGACCTATGCATGCTTGTTTATTACATGTTTATGCTCGCGATGTACTTCATTTATTTATTTAACGTTGATCATTATGGGGATCGGTCATGGCTTCCTTTGTGTGCATCTTTGCTCAAACAAAGGCCGATCGCCGTCATGCTTACGTCATCCATTCGGCAATGTTACTTTTCCTTTTACAAGCTCCCGAATGGTTTCAGTTTATTGGCAGATAGCTCTTTATAGCTATGTGTCATCCCATTTGGCTTTGTAGCCGTAAATATGGAACTGTCTGGTACCACCCGGCAAGTTCCAAGCTTTGGTATCTAACTACTTTGTCTTTTGTTAATTTTCAGGGAAAATTGACTGCCACGTCTTGTGATTCTTTGCACGTGTGAAGCCAGCTTGTTCGGCTTGCTGTGTGTTTGGCGCTAGGTGCACATTTTGCGTCAACAGTTCCAAGAGATGGTTGCCATCCTCTCACCACTTAGGTTATATGCAGGCAAGCTGAAAGACTAAAATACCCCTAAAGCTTAAACTAGGGTACACGCCCACCAAGAGCACTTGGGGAATATGTCTTTGTAGCATCATCGGACGGATGCCCGACGACTGCACTTCGCGTAGCCTCGACGCAGGCCTTGTGATCCCGACGTGTGTCCTCCACCTCGAAGCTTCCGGCGCTCTGCGACGCCAAACCGGTTCTCCAAACTGGTCAAGTTGGTTTTGGCCTGACAGTCGTGCCCAGTCTTCGGCCTCGGTTTTGTGGCTCAACCGAGTAACCCGATGGTTTTTTGGTGAACCACTGCAAACCCCATGAACTTGATGTAGTCTATGCCAATAACCACTCATGACTTGGCTCCAACGAAGTCCAGGCTCGACCTTGGTTTTGTGGCTCAACCAAGAAACCGTCCTCAACTTCATCTTGTCGTTCTTGACATCATGCGGCCCGTACTTGACCCCGCGGTCCACCGGGTCCCTCGAACCAAGCCTACTTGTCTTCTCCACACCCGGAGGCCTCATCGGCAATGACCTTTCACACTTGTTCTTCACCAGCACCAACACAAGTCAAGCCGCAACTTGTACCTGCAATACTTAGCCAAGAATCAGTCCACACTACGTTGTCAATCACTCATCACACCTGGAAGCGACCAACCACTGGTCCTCGAACCACACATGGTCCTCGGCCAGCCGGCCCTATAGGTGCGCTCGCACCTATGGAATCCACAATGTTGTCATTTCCAAGTTGTTGCATGCTGCTCCTAGCCTCCTAATCACGCACTGAGGTTGCCTCTCAATTTTCTTAGCACGGCCAGATGGACAGGTGTGGCCGCACCTACCTCCCTCTACCTACCTATAAATTGAGGCCTCCCGTGCACTCTGCCAGAGAACCATAGCCAAATTCCAAAGTTTGCAACCTTTGCTTCCTTGTTAAGTCCGTTCGTGTTTAGTGGAAAGGAGTGCCAAGAGTGTGTCCCTCGTGGTGCAAGCCACTCAAGTTTTGTAGAGGTCTTGTCACCCCACAAGGACCGCTAACTCCTGGACCGCTAATCCTCGAACGACTAACCTTTCATAACCATCATCTTTCGGGTATCCGTTGCATTAACCTTTTGCAAGATGTCGTGATTCCGTAAGGCTGCAAAGGTTGTGAAGCGAAAACACATAAGGTTTCGCGACTCGGACTCGAGTCACAGTGGCCATTCCCATTCTTCAAATTGGCAAGATCACTCGGTACCCCCGGGTTTCGATCCTCAGGACAATGTGTCCATGGGTTCTGCCCAAGACATGTCCACAAGCTCGGTGTATTATGATTGGGAAGATTCGGAGGAAAGGACAAAGCATTCAAAGGGCGCCACCAACCCAGAAGTCAAAAGAAATCAACAAGGCTAAGCGGGAAAAGAAGGCGGAAATCAAAAACACCCTCGCCAAAGCCTCACCGACTTCAGCGCCACCGAAGAAAACAAAGAAGGTGAAGCGTGTGAAGAGATTATCGCCCAAGTCTTCCAGTTGAGATTGGACGAATCCAAGATCAATTTAGCAAACGGAGGAGTCCCGCTCACGAACTCTAAACTACGAGCCCTCACCGAGAGGTAAACTGGTATTTATGTCATATTCCCTTTCAACCTTTTATTCAGTGAATCAAGCATATTTAAATTTCAAACTTAATTTCACCATTGCATTAATAAGTAAACAAAACGAACCAAGGCAGTTTTGGAGATTTTTGGTGATACGGCCAAACCTAGAGGTACGGCCGTACCTCCCCTCGACAAAATCTTTGTGCAGGATGTTCACAGGAGGGGACACGAGTGCACGGAGCAAATATAGTAGGGACGACCGAACCTAGTGGTACGTCCGTACCTATGATTTTTCACAAATCCATCAGGACAACCACTACAAGCTTCCAGGTGCTCAACTCATCACCAAAATGAAGACACGCCGACCAGGTAGGCAAAATATAGCTTGGGGAGACCCCATTTTCAATCAAGGAAGGTATGCCTACTCAAACCCATTTTCAACATCTTGTTTGCCTCATCTTGTTTAGACTAAAGTGAGTTTTGGCTCAGTTAGCTTAGTTCTCTTGAACCCTATAGTGTTGTGGTCATTCTTCACTTGATCTCTGGTGTTTCACAGGAGAGAGAGACCTTTCTCTAAAGGCCTTAGGGAAGGTTCTTTGGTTCGTTGTGAGCGCGGTGCTCAGAACTTGCCTTAGTCTTAGATAGGTGTTCCGTTCAACAGAATAGTTGTGGTACCCTAAGGAGGTGACAGCTCCAGATGGGCTCTGTAGTCGACCATGTTAGTTCAGGCAGGTAGGATTCAGCGCATCGTCATTCTCCCTTCTTATCCCAGTATGAGAGAGCGACTTTGCATGCCCCTGCAGCACTAGAAGAGCTTGTTGATTCTATCTTACCTTGGCTCTGCTTTGCCTTGGTTCTTTTCCCGGAGTTGACTAGAATAGATAGATTGCCTTAGGATCCTTTCTCGTCTCGTTGTCCTCCCACCCACTAGGACCTCTCTAGTTCTATTCTCAAGATCTCCTCGTGTGTCCATTTGCCCCCGCATATCTTTATCATCACCCCAGCTATAAGACCCTTTTACCGAGCCTCAATCCTCTGTACCGTTCTCGATCATCTGTGCCATAGTGCTTCCCTTGGGAAAATATAAATACGATAACCTGAATATCACCGAGTGAAGCACTAGAACGGTAATCCGTGTGCTTGCAGACCTTTCTGTGATCGCGTGTTTTACCACATAGACGTTCCTAGCTCCATTACTAGGTACAAACTTGGTAGTAAGGCTAAGGAGCATCAACAAGCATTTATGGTGCCATTGTCGGGGAAGCAATAGGCACTAGATATCTTTTCGGTAGAGTTATCTCAGTTCGGTGAACCGTCTTTTAGTGGGTTTATCCCTACTCCGTTCCTAGTGTACGGAGTAGTACCCGGTTTCGACGGTTCAATCCTGTTTCCACATTTTTCAAGAGTCACTTGAGAAGGATACTTCGTCCCCGTGTCACTACCCTTTGAAAATTTTCTCTCGATTTATCACGACGAACCCAGTCGATTCCGTAGATAGAGCTATCTTTTTCATGGCCGAGGAAGCCAACCTTGAGTTCTCTTTGATCAATCCCACACTCCGACTAAGATGGAAATCCCAATTGGAAATGGAAATGTTAACCCAACGTTCTTCTCTAATGGAAGTATTTCTCCAAAATTCCTTTCCATCACACGGAAAATCCTGTGTTAGGATTCGAAAGAGAAAATCCATACAATCACCTGAGGAGTTTTGAGCAATTGTTCTCTACTCGTTCATACTCCAATATTTCTCTCAACGAATTTAGAATCACACTCTTCCCATTCTCACTAGAGGTAAAAGCAAAGGCTTGGTACTTCCATCAAGAGAAGGAAGTCACCATGGATTGGAGAAATCTACGCGACAAGTTCTGCGCTAAGCACTTCCTCTTATCTCATCTCATGAACCATCAAAGACAAATTATCAAATTCCGACAGGTGAAGACCGAATCCCTTAGTAAAGCATGGACTAGATTCCATGATCTCATACACATTTGTCCTGATCATGGCCTGAAAGATATATTGTTGATTCAGCATTTTCTGCATGGCCTATCCCGAGACAATGTTTTTCGTTTTCTTGAACTCACAAAGGGATTGCTTTTTCATGAAAATCTGACTAAGGGGCTAGAAATTTTAGAGAGGATCTTAGCCATGCCCATCAGAAGAGAATCCCGGTGCAAAGAAATCAAGGACCATTCCCAATCTTAGATATATCGGATTATCGCCTATCTATCATTTCTCTTCCGAAATCTAGTAAATTACCTCTCTAATCGAGAAAATCACTCAAAGAAGAAATGATCATCAACAAGTTCAGCTCGAGGACTATAAAATTCAATGCTCTCACCGTGAGATAAACCGACATTTGTCCTGTCCTAAGTTCATGCATCAAGCATGTTTAATTTTCGAAATCCCTTTAACAAATGCATGATTGAGAGTTTAGAAGGTCGGAGGAGCTGTTTTGGGCATCTTGCCCGGTGTGGCCGGCCCACTAGGCACGGCCGCACCAACCCTATTGCCTGGGGAAACACAGGGAGTAGCCACTAGCTGCATGGTGGTGGTTAACTTTGCGAAAAAAGAAGTCCAATCTGCAGTATTCTCTTCCCCACCATCAATAGCTTTGCTAGCAACTTTTGGACAACAGAGTGCTCAAATTCTTGAGGGTCTCAAGTGCTAGATAGTGCAGCACCCACCTGTCAGCATTTCCAGTGGAAATACTAGGGCCGACCGGCCCTGTAGGTGCGCTTGTACCTATGATTTCCACTGTGCTATCATTTCCAAGTTGCTGCATGCCACCACTAGCCTTCTAATCACGCACTGAGGTCACCTCTCAATTTTTGTGGCACGGTCGGATGGACCAGTGCAGCCACACCTGCCTCCCTCCACCTGCCTATAAATTGAGGCATCCCGTGCACTCTCCCAGAAGACCACGGCCAAATTCCAAAGTTTGCAACCTTTGTATCCTCGCTTAGTGGAAAGGAGTGTTGAAAGTGAGTCCCTCATAGTGCAAGCCACTCAAGTTTTGTGGAGGTCTTATCACCTCCACAAGGACCGCTAACTCCCGGACCGCTAACGACTAACCTCCGTGACCACCATCCTTAGGGTATCTGTTGCATTAACATTTTGCAGGATGTCTTGGTTTCGTAAGGCCGCAAATGTAGTGAAGGGAAAGCACATCAGGTTCCGCGACTTGGACTCGAGCTGCAGCATCCATTCCCATTGTTTAGATTGGCAAGAGCACTTGGTACCTCTGAGTTTTGATCCTTAAGGCAATGTATCTGCGGGTTCTGCCCAGGACATGTCCACAAGCTCGGTGCATTATGATTGGTCAGGTTCGGAGGAAAGGACTCAATTCCTTACCTCCGAAACTCAAATCATCCTGCGAACCGACCAAGAATGGAGGTTGTTCCAGCAGCTATAGGCTGGGGGAACTTTTGGCATGCGCAGGAAGAGGGCTCAAAATTCCTCACCTTAGAATTACTTTCAACTATGAGCACCAATAGCACTGGTGTTAAGTTCCGGCTCTTCAATGAAGAGCATGACTTAACTTGAGAGTAGTTGAGCATAGCTCTAGGCTTCGACTCAAATTATCTACTGGAGTGGTCTAAGAACAAGGGTATGAAAGCCTTTTCGAGGGAGTCATTCTGGAAGAAGATCTCAGGGAGAGGGTTGAATCCCACTCCCCGAATCAACTTGATCCATAACCCCACTCTTTGTTTCCTCCACCGGCTCATCTCGGGCATGATTTTCCCAAGAGTTGAGTTTAGAACGGTCAGGGTGGACGAGCTGCAATCCCTATTTGCCATCATTCATAAGATCAAGCTTGCTCCTGTCATCTCGATGGTCGAGCACTAGCGCACCATGGCCACAAGGACTGGCAAGATTGAGATCACCTCTTTTGTGACTCGAATTGCCACTTACATCGGAGCACTAGTAGGAGCCTAGGTCACGTACTTGGACACGCCTCGTGAGACTTTCGATGAGGAACATTTTGTACAAGCCCACTTGCTGAAGCATGTTGAGGGAGAGCTGGTCATGCTTTACCCGCATTCCTCCACAACCATCATCCTCACATGCCCAGAGCTTGGTCTTTATCAAGTCAAAAAGTTTACCCTGAACCTGGCATCTGAGGATGATGCGGAGACGATTAGGCCCTCACGGCACAGCATTTCTGGGCCCGGACTAGCCACTCGATCACGCACTCGCTGAAGTGACGGGAACCTCATCCCAGAGAGCACCACACAGCAAGCACTGGCATCTGGTGGAGCAGGACCCTCTAGTAGCCACCAGCAGCAGGCACAGTCTAGCGGAAGCCAACCCCCAGTGCCTCTATATGCTCCAGCTCAACACACTCTCAGTCAGGCCGCTTTGGGAGCCAACCAACCTACAGCACGACCTATCCTCAGAGCTACCCGTACGAGTACCATGAGGAGCAGTATGGCATCATCGACCAGGGCCTCTTCAACATTGATAGTCGCCTTCGTAGTCTCGATGCACGTTCCGAGAGGATAGAGCAAGGCCTCCAGGACACTGCTAGGCGACAGCAAGAAATCGACGGCCAGCTTTACACACTAACCACCACCACACAAGAAGGCTTTCAAACAGTGAATAGTTTCTTTGGGTCTTGGAACCTGTTGGCGCAAAAAGTGCACTCAACGCCAATCACACAGCAAGCCGAACAAAGCTAGCTTCGCACGCGCAGAGAGCAAATGACGTGCCAGTCAATTTTTCCTGAAAATTAACAAAAGATAAAGCAGTTAAATACCAAAGCTTGGAACTTGCCGGGTGGTACCAGACAGTTCCATATTTACGGCTAAAAAAAGCCAAGCAGGATAACACATAGCTATGTGAAGCTATCTGTCAAAGAACCACGACCATTCGGGTAACCACAGAGGGAAAAAGAACACTACCGAATGGATGACGTAAGCATGACAACAATCGGTCTTCGTATAAGCAAAGATGTGCGCGCAAAGTTATGACCGACCTCCATGAAGATTAAAGTCAAATAAATGAAGCAAAGCACGGACATAATCATGTATTAAACAAGCATGCATTGATCGAAAGCACTAGTCTACCGCATGTCTAGTTACTTTAAAATCCGTCGAGCACGATGTCAAACAAATCTATCCACCGCATGATACGACTTGCATGAAAATGTACCACTCTCCACAAATAGATCTATCCACCGCATGATACACTCTAAATATGGAAAGCTAAAAGCATACGTCATTTAAAACATAAATAATGCACGTGATCTACTCGTGAAAACATAACCGAATACGGCTGAACAGCCGATCCAGGGTCCATGAAGAAGGAACAAACATTACCACGTGAATAAATCTATCAGACTGATCTGGAAATCTAATCCACCGGATGACTAGCTCCAAAGCAACCCAAAAACCTGCATCTACCGCATGATATCCGGTTCTTTCAAGATTTATAGGAACAAATCAAGCTTGAACCCGCAACACGTAACAACCTAGATCGATTCGGTTTCGGCTATCGGAGAGCATAAGATCCACGCGTCAAAATACGAAACCTGCTCGCATAGGGATCTTAAAAGAGATATAGCCGATCCAAACCCATCTAGATTGGGCAAGGATGTGTTACATGAATTAAAACATAAAGTAAAACTCAGGATAACACGGGATAACTTAATGAATCTATTGGATCTTGCCAAAATCCAATAGAGCCGATAACTAGCTTCAAGCCAGATCTTAGCCTACCGCATGACTCATGATCTAACAAGAAACCCTCTTGAACCAAGCTTGAATCTACCGCATGACACGAAGCATGGTAACAAGACTACTTGCATCAGATCTAAATCCACCGCATGATACTAGACATGATACAAGGTTGCCGGTACTCACGGAGGTCGACGGATCGATTGGCCCTCTCGAAGAACTCGACGACACGACAAGGACTCTAGGGTTTGGCGTAAGGCCGGTGTGTATTGAAGAATGATCGTGTTTTTTTACATACATCCAGGGATCGTATTTATACCCTGCTGATTACAACTGCGAATGGATTCACTGCCTAACTAAACTCGATCGCCTGTCCATCCATTCGTTTCCCCTGATTTGAGCCACGTCACCGTCCAATCCCGCAAAATCAGCTCTACTGTTCCTTTGCCGAACTGGAGCAGATAGCCGACCGCGGATCTCTTTGCCGAAAATCTCTGGAAATATCCTTCCTTCCACCAAACGGACTCTTTTTCGAACCGGACCCACAAGTCAGACTCCTTACCAAATTTTGGTGTTAACACATGCCCCTTCAATTGTGGGATAAAAGTAATTTTGTTCCACAATTGACTCCAGCCACGAATCCTTGAATCAAATCTGTCAACACCTGTTCTTCGCAATCCACCGGAATCTTCGTTCAGATCCAACCCTAGATCCCTCGTTCCGAGCTTGAACTTCCAATGGCAACTCAGAACCAAGCTGCTCAGGTAAATTCATCCCCCGCAAACCTTGTTCGGCATTAGGTTTTCAATTTTACCTGAGATTTTCCTTTTCCGCTTTCTTCCAGGAACCTTCTACTGCTCTTTCTTGAGGATGAACACTGGCATTTACCCTCCCAATTTGGCATTTGCAGAAGAAACAACAGAAGGGCAGCTTGTAAATGTTCCAGTGGTCCAGCAAGCAAGTCCACCCGGGGCTGAATTACCTGTCCCAGTGGAGATCTCATCCTCATCACCTTCTCGCGTAAAGGCAAATTCTCTAGAGATGAATCTCCCAATTCGGTCGAGTCACCAAGTTCCCCAAGGGTGCCATCACCGTTGGTCAAGCGAGATACCCAACCCAACGAGAGGCGGACCCGACTCCTCATCGGCCCGAAACTCACGAGCCGCCGACGCACCGCATTGGCACCTCCCCGGTTCGAAGTTTCGGCTCGCCCGGAGCATCTCCTTCGCCCGTGATCGCCCCTCGCTCAAGAAACCGCCCACGAGGTATCCACCTGCGTTTAATTTTGGTACCTCGATGTTTAGCATTCTTAACTCGGCAACGTCGTTTCTCAGGATCAGGCTCCATCATCATCAAGCCTGCCATTAGGGAGCAGTTCAACTGCCGAGGTGACGCAAGAAACATATCAGCCACTGCCAGATAAAGTGTTGCCCAAACTTAAAGAGATTGCAGCCTGGCTAGAAAAAGATGTTCGGATCGCTCAATGATCTTCATCATTTCGAAGAGATGTTTGAATCCATTAGTCAAGAACTCCCTGAAGACATCAGAGCTTCTCTATCATCCGTCTATGACTTAGAGCCCCTTTATGTACCCTTGAGGCGCGCTTGGAGGAAATTGCGCTCCCGTCCGGCCATTGAAAAGAGGAAAACTGATGCTGAACATGCCATGAACGGGGCACAATCCCAAGCAGAGAACCATAAAGATGCATTGGCTAACCTGCAAGCTTCCTATGATCTGAAAGTTGCTAGGAAGGCTGCTCTAGAAGCAGAACTGAGAAGCCTGTCAGCGGAGATAGAGATTGACAAAAAGAAAATAGCCGAACTTCCTGGATTGATAGCAAAGACCCAAGCGGAAGTAAAATCGGCTATCACAAAAATGGAGCAATGCGATGCGGAACTCACTGACTTATCCGGTTCCCAAAAGGACTGCCAGGAGATGCTGGACAATTCCCATTTGATAATATCCAATGTTCGTCGTGTACTTGCAAAACTCCTGAATGCCTGAATATCCTCATCGATGTATAATTGAATTGGTCGTTCTTGTAATATCTTCTTGTGATTTGTTTCCTTTCTTTTGCGTACTTTTAGATGTGATGCTGAACGACACATTCGGTAGTGAAACGCCAGCTCCCGAACGACACTTTGATTTCCTTTAGCCGAACCAATCGATCTGCACGCGGTTCAGCCTAGAACTCCAAACGACCCGCCGGCGGGCTGGTCAAGGAAACCTTTCCACCTTCCGATTTTCTTGGGATATGCGCCACGATCCACAGCCACGATTCGAAACCACGATTCATCCTGCCAGGCCTACAAATGTTGCCATAGGTGCCCCTAGCTCTCCACCAGGCCTTCTAGCTCTCGAATCTTTGCCAAACTTTAGCCTTCTCGCAAACAGTGCACATCCCAAACCACAATGGTGCGCCGCCTCAACCGCCACCGTGCCTCCGACGAGGCCGAGGGGAGCAGCGCCAATGCGCGCAGGCGGTGACGATCGTCAATCTCTCTTCTGTGATTCTGTTCTTGATCTTCTTTTGCCTTGACGACCATCTCCCCTTTTCAGGCTGATTCAGTGGAATCCGCCCCGTGCGCCGGCCAATCAGCCCCTCCCAGATGACTCCTCGGAGTCCGATGGCCACTCCCCGTGCCGTACGGGGAAGCGTACGCCATCCGCTTCAAGGAGGAGCTAGAGGCGTCCCGTCGCGAACCGGAGGCCGTCTCCAAGAAAGCGGGCGTGGCCGAGCTAGAATGGGAGGACCGGCGTAAACGGTGCCCCCGGAGGCCATCGACGGTATGGCTCGAGATTGATTCTTGATCCAGCCCGGCCTCTGATGCTAATCCGTTCTGCTTGCTCTTTGCAGCCCGCGATGCTGAGCTCGACCAGCTGAAGGCGCTGGTAGAGCAATTGGCCGAAAAAGGTGAATGCCCGCGGCGACACGCCAGTGGAGCGCCTGGCCACGGTGGAGCACCGCGTCGACGAGGTGGCCGTCCATGGCGTTCGTTTGGGCACCACCTTGGGCCTGGCTGCGATGGCGACGCATACGGACGTCGACTATTCCACCAGGCCGCGTGGATTTCAGGGCGGCGCGCCGGAGGACATCGACGAGATCGAGCTCATCCTGGAGCGCCTTGACGTCCACGGCGACGCCATTGCCGAAATTACCCATCCCCAATCTGTGTTGAATAGGCTCTTCGACTAGATTGTACTAGGGATGTGTAAATATCGGCAATATATGAGGAACTTTTGAATTCTCGCACTTGTTCCGCGATGACTCCCCTTTGCATTTTGCATCTCGCGAATTTTTCTTTGAATGCATCCGGAACTATCTTTAGCCGAACGCGTGAGAACAACTCGCCCCTTGGCGTAAAATCCACGAGAGGATCCCAATTCGGCAATCCGTAAACACTCGTTCAAGAGAAAACCCTTCGCACTCGGTGGAAAACCCCCGCCGCTTGGTATTCCAACAAAGGTGTACCGGCCAAATCATCACTCCCAATGCGCCCCCTCGGTCAATAAAATAGCCCGTGGGGTGCTCTGCAAATCCACTCGCGCACTCCTTCATCATTTCTCATCTCTTCCCCTGCTGCTAGAGGAAAAAACCCCAACGCCATGGACAAGGGTAAACAACCTCAGAGGAGCAGCTCATCAAGGAAGCGTACGATTCGGAAGTGAGTTCTTTCTTGATTTGCTCCTTGTTCTCCCGCTTGATCTTGCGCTTCATGTTTTCCTCTCGTCCTTTTCAGCCTTGATTTGCTTCCCGAAGAGGTCATTGGGACCGAAGATGTTCCTGAGTACATCTCCTCCGATTCCTCTCCCGAAGCAGAGGATGCCACGCCTGAACAGAGGACCAACCATCAGCTGCGCCGCCGCGTTCGGCACCTGGAGCATGGCCTCAGGGACATGTCCGCCCGTTGCCAAGCCGAGCGCGAGCGTCGCATGGCTCTGGAAGCACTAGTAGGGGGTAAATGCTCCCGACTCCTTCATGCTTGCCCCCGGATTTCTTGCCTCCGACCTTGATTTCTCCCCGCTCCCGGATGTCTCCCGACGGAGTACGGCAACCCTGAAGGCGGCCCGGGATAGCTTGGTAGAGGTCGCCAATCACGGTCATCCTCGTGCGTTCCAAGTTGCCGTCACGGTGGTCCCGGAACGACCGAAGAGGGAGCAACAGCGAAGAAGTAAAGAAAAGATTGAATCATACTTTCGCTTCTTCCTCCACGCCTTCTCGCTTCCCATCTCCTCGGGGACTTGACCATCGTGGGTTGTTAGATGTGATCCCGCAAGAAGCACTCGTAATGTAGTATTGAGCTAAGGGCAATGCGTCCGGCACCGGCCATTTTCTCTTGTTTGTGGATTTTGTTCGAAGGCGGCCTCATTCTTGAGCGCCGGCCGTTTTTGTGCCGTATGCGTGTAATCATCGATCGATTTCAATGCTAGGATAATATTTCTTCAGCATATCTCCCATTTATCGCAGCGGAAAATTCTTCTCCTAGCAAAGTTTTCAATATGTATGCATTACCGGAACGCATCCGACCACACGAAAAGGCCCCTCCCGCTAGGGGACCATTTGCCGAATTCATCGTATTTAGTTCCAATCGGCAATAGCGCTTTCCAAACTAGATCACCTTCGTGAATTGCTTTACTTTTACCTTCTTGTTATAGTATTTGGCGACTCGTAGCTTGTTTTTCTCGATGTTCTCCAGGGCCCTGAGACGGATCATATGCAAATCTTCTAACTCACCCATCATTAGGCCACTGTAATCCTTGGAGCTCAACTCGTTTTGCAGCACTACTCTCCTTGACTCTGATTGTATTTCCCAAGGCAGGATTGCATGATGCCCGTAAACCAACTCGTAAGGAGAAGTCTTTGTAGCTCCATGGGGGGCCATTCGGTAAGCCCACAGCGCTTCACTGAGTACCGAATGCCATCTCCTTGGCTTCTGATCGATCTTCTTCGTATCGGCTTGATCATGATCTTATTAGAAGCCTCTCGCTTGACCATTAGCTTGGGCATAATATGGAGAAGAATTAAACAATTTGATTCCCATGCTTTCGGAAAATCTCTCGAATTCCAATGACACGAATTGTGCCCCCTGGTCAGTGGTAATCGTCTGAGGGATCCCAAATCGATAGATGATGTGTTCCTTGACGAACTCGATCATGTTTTCTGACGTCACTTTCTTCAGTGGGATCGCCTCGACCCATTTGGTGAAGTAATCTGTAGCCAAAAGCACGAACTTATGCCCCTTGCTAGACGGCGGATTAATTTGGCCAATCAAGTCTATACCCCGTACCCCCGAATGGCCATGGCTTGATGATGGGATTCAATGCCGATGCGGGGACTCTTTGAATATTCCCGAACCTCCGGCAATCTTGACATCCCTTGTAATACTCAAAGCAATCCTCTAATATCGTCGGCCAAAAGCATCCAGCTTGTCTAATAACCCATTTCATCCGATAGGCCGATTGGTGTGCTCCACATATCCCATCGTGCACCTCGCTCATCATGTTCTTGGCTTCTTCTGGACCCAGGCATCGTAGCAATACCCCATCTAATGATTTATAGAATAAATTATCATCCAGAAGAACAAACTTAATTGCCTTGTACCTGAGTTTCCTGGAGACTTTTCGGGATGGATCTTTCAAGTAATCAACGATTTCCTTCCTCCAATCATCTTCTGCAAGATCCGCCCTTAGTGCACACACTTCTGCAGCGAACGCTTCTTGACTCTCCTTGTAACCAGAGGCGCTCTGAGCTAGTCTGTTTGCTTCTTCGTTATGCTCTCTAGGAATGTCCGTAGGGTTACCAATGGGAAGCTTTTCAAGATTTCCCCGCACTCTTCATAGTAACTCCTCGCCGCTTCGCTCCCGCACTCGTATTGGCCGTTCAATTGCTTGATTACCGCTTCCGAATCTCCATTGACCTCAACCGAGACGGCCCCCGGCTTCTCTCAAATATTGAAGCCCTCGAAGTAGTGCCTCGTACTCAGCTGGTTATTTGTGACAAGGGGTTGTATAGGAATAGCGAATTCAAACATCTCACCTCTCGGGCGAAATTAGCAGGATCCCTACTCCCCCACCTTTGCCACATGATGACCCGTCAAAAAATAAAGCCCAAGGGGTAATTTCAAGCGAGATCAATCGAAGGGTCACGATGTTCGCTTATAAAATCGGCAATGACCTGACCTTTGATGGCTTTTGCCGATTCGAACTTCAACTCGAATTCTGATAAAGCTAAAATCCATTTGCCAATCCGACCATCCAAAATTGGCATAGATAACATATGTTTTATCACATCAAACTTTGAGTATACTGTGCATTCGGCATTCAACAAGTAGTGCCGAAACTTTGTACACGAGTAGTACACGCAAAGACACAGTTTCTCTATAGCCGAATACCTGGTTTCAGGATCAAGTAGTTTTCGGCTAAGATAAGCTACTACCCGCTCCTTTCCTTCGAATTCTTGAATAAGGGCCGATCCAATAGTTTGGGTATCGGCCGCCACGTATAACTTGAAAGGCTTGTTCAGCTGAGGAGGAACCAGCACCGGCGGCTCCTTCATGTACTGCTTGATCTCATCAAAAGCCTTTTGTTGTTCGTCGCCCCATGTGAATTTCTGATCCTTCTTTAGCTTCAGCAATGGAGAGAATGGCAACACCTTCTGCGATAAATTCGAGATGAATCTTCTCACGAAGTTGATCCTGCCGAGCAGTGATTGCAATTCCTTGAGGTTGGTCGGAGGAACGACTTCATCGATGGCTTTCATGCTCTTTTTACCAACCTCGATTCCCCCCTCGTGGACCAAAAACCCCAAGAACTCTCCAGCTGATACCCCAAATGCACACTTGTTTGGATTCATCTTTAGACCATGCTTCCGGGTGCATTCCAAGGTCTTCTTCACATCTTCCAGATGGGTGTCATGACTTAAGGACTTGATCAGCACGTCATCGATGTAGATTTCCACAGTTTTGCCGATCAATTCATGAAAAATATAATTCATGGCCCGTTGATAGGTTGCACCGGCATTTTTCAACCCAAATGTCATGACTATCCATTCAAATAGGCCTATATGACCAGGACATCTAAAGGCCGTCTTCGATATGTCTTCTATTGCCATGAAGATCTGATTGTATCCCGCGTTGCCATCCATGAAACTAATCACCTTGTGTCCAGCAGCGGCGTCAATTAACAAATCGGCAACAGGCATCGGGTATCCGTCCATGGGAGTAGCTCGTTCGGGTCCCCGAAGTCTATGCAAACCCTCATTTTCCCATTCTTCTTATACACAGGGACGATGTTAGAAATCCACTCCGCATATACCGCACGGCCGAACGAAGTTTGCGTCAAGTAATCTTTCGATTTCCTTCTTCACATCGGCCAATACTTCATCCTTGTAGATTTTTCGGGGCGGTTGCTTATATGGTTTGAAACCAGGCTTGATTGGCAACCGGTGCTCGACGATGGAACGATCCAATCCAGGCATCTCCGAGTAATCCCAGGCGAAGCAATCTTTATATTCTTTGAGAATCTCAATTAGGTTCCCCCTGAAGTCTGGTCGCAAATCTGCACTGATGAACGTCGGCCTTGGCTTATCACCGCTTCCAATGTCAACTTCTTCCAGTTTATCGGCCGACATGAATCCTCGCCCTAATTTGCCATCAGTGCCATCCACGGGGTTCTCCATTAAAAATTACTGTAAGAGCCGATCGCTTGAATCGGCCGTTGGTCACCGCCGACGAGTTCAACAGACCTTCTCCCCGTCCTTCCCCGAGAAGCAATCGATGCCTTGGTACTCCCGCAAGGCCGGTTCCATGTTGGCCACGCTCACCGAGTCATCCGCCCGGACGACCTCGATCTCATCATCCACCCACCGGATAAGTCGTTGATGCATGGTGGATGGGACGCGGCAGCTTGGCGTGAATCCGGTCCCGCCCAAGCAGCAGTCGTAGGCTCCCTTGCCTTCGATGACAAAGAAGGTGGTGAGCGGCGTCTTGGACCCGATCATCAAGTCCACGTGAGCGCATCCTTTGGTGTCCGAGGGGTTCCCGCGAAGTCGTTCGTGATGATGCTTGTAGGTGTCAAATCGCTCGGGCCCATGCCAAGCTTCCCGAAGGTGGTGTATGGCATTACGTTGACTGCCTCTCCACCGTCGACGAACATCTTGGTCAATGGCTTGCCATTGACGTACCCCCTAAGCTACGGCGGCCTCATATGGCGATTCTTGGCCGGCTTGTCGAAGATGGCCTCGCTTGGCCGCCACCGGTTGTGCCATCATCCCCTCGGGCCGCTCGTCATCAAAGGAAGCTTCCTCCCCGCATAACCCGGTTAGCGGGAGCCATGAACTCGTTCGGCGGGGAAGTATACCATGCACGTAGGAGCCGAACGCTTCGATCCTTCCGGGCCGGTCCTTGGGGCGCCACTTCGCCTCGTCCGGATCCCGCTTGTTTCATCTCGCGGTTCCTCAAGCGCCGGACCCGCCTCTTCGGCTCCCGCGTAGACCGGGCGGGCACCACTGCCCCTTCTGCCAGACGTGGACATCCTCGTCCTCTTCCTGATCAGCCCACCTGAGATCAGCCTGGCGCTTCCTGAGATGATCGATGACGTCAAATTTTTGACGCCGATCCCCATTCGGGTGGATCCTTCCAAGTCTTTCGTGGACGGATCGGCGATTGGCAGTTTCCTGCATGTACTCAACATATCTGTCGCTGCATTCAGGATAGTTCTTCAATGTGGGCAGCTTTAGGCCCTCATTCCAGCAGTGCCTGAAGAAGGCGCATCCCCAGTGGGCGCGCTCCTGCTCGCGCGTGTACTGTTCTTGGTCCCTTCTGCGCGCTTCCTCTTCAGCTCTGCGCTGCTCTTCCTCGTGACGACGCTTCTGGTAGCGCTCCTTCTCCATCTGGCGCTGCCATTTGTTGAGGAGAATGAGTGACGTTACCTTGGGCTTAGGCCTGGATGATTCCCCAATCTCGATGTGGCTCTTGAGAAAGCGGGGGGCGTCGCCTTGTACTTGCTCTAGGGTCACCTGGCGCTCCGGGTCCACTGCTCCACCTTGCTTGGACCTGGCTGAGGTCAGGACCTTGACCTTCCCCTTTTCCTCGGCTGTTATCGCGTTGACAGAAAAGCCGAGCATGTTCTGAGGAAAGGGGTGGCCATCCAGCTTCATCTTGTTATCGAACTTGAGGTGTCCCTCCTGGATAGCCTTCTGGATCCTCATCCCGAAGACCCCGCAATCGTTGATGGAGTGTGAATCCCCGTCATGGAAGCCACGGTAACGTTTCGCTTTGACTCCATCAGAGCCGAACCATGGAATGCCCCTCGTGCAACTTAATTCGGCCTTCCTTTACCAAGAGCTCAAACAACTTATCGGCCTTTGTGATGTCGAAGTCGTAAGTCCCTTTGGTCTGCTTGACCCAACGCTGATTCATTGTCAAGGGCTCTTTGCCCCACATGATCTCTGCTGCAGCTACTTCCAATTCGTCATCAGAATCCTCGAACAAATCAGCCTTGTCCAAGAATTGGTTGTAGATATCAGCGACGTCATGCTGCTTGCCAAACTTGGGGTCCTTCTTGAGGCCATATGCCTGATTGCTCATCAGAGATAACTTTTGCGACAGCTGGCCCAGGTTTTCAAACTCCATCCCAAATAGCTTCTCGCGCACGGCTGGCAACATTCCGGCGACGGCCATATCAGCCAGCTGATCGTCTGGCAAGTTCAGCGAGAAGCACATGCCTTTGACTTCCCTGAATCTTCTAAGAAACTCCAGCGGTGTTTCGCCGTGCCTTTGCTTCGTGGTGGCGAGATCAATCGGCCTTCTTCTCGTAGCCGCCGCCGAAATAATGAGCGTGGAATTTACGCTCCAAATCCTTCCATCTGGCCACTGATTCAGGAGGCAGGGACGAGAACCACTGAAAAGCCGGACCCGTCAGTGAGGCGGGGAAGTAGCGAACCCTGAATGTTTCCTCGGCCGAGCATTCCCCAAGCTGCATGAGGTAACGGGCGATGTGCTCGACCGTGCTTGTTTCATCCTGCCCGAGAACTTTGTGAATTCCGCTCGGCGGCTTCACCCTTGGCGGCAAGAGCACGTTATAGTACCATTCGGGAACGGCGGCCCTATAAGCGGGGCCCCGCATCTTGGGCTTGAGGCCGAACCGATTCTCGCATCAATTCGGCCATCTTGCGCGCTAGGGCATCATCTTCCCCGCGCGCTCGCACCGGCGCGTACCCCCGGGTGCGCGAAGGCATCGAACGCTCCGTAATTTCCCACTTCATGATAACCACCGCCGTACAAATTCTTCTCGGGAGCCGCTTGGTCGATGTTGACGGTGAATTTCTCGTCAACCTAGAGTACTTGTTATACATTGGTTTCAATTATGATTTGCAACTAACCCGCCACTAGGCATACTAATGATATAACAAGTTCACACTTGCATGTCGATTTTGGAGTTTGTTGTTTACGCAGAAATCTACGCTAATGAGGAGACTTTCGGGATAACTTCACCAAGCACTTTGGAAGAAGATCATGAAGCCCGACAAGAGTCAAGACACGCGATGAACATGACTCCAAATGACCCGAGGACCGAAGCGTCAACGTGCAAGTCTTCGGGGACTCAACCGTAAAACGGCGAAGCTTGCATAGCAAGGATTCAAGCCTAAACCGTGAAGGAAACGACGTCAAAGGCCCACATGCAAGTGCACACGAATAAGGGATCACGCGAGAAGCAACCGGGGAGAAAACCGGGCCGAACCGGGCCGAAGTGGGCCTGGGCCGGCCGGCCCGGTCCGACCGGCCCACCCACTCCGGGGTCGGTTCGGTCCCCCCTTTGCCCTAGGTGTTCGTCTATTTATTCCCTCCGCCGCCGTCGACCGACACATCGAACAAATCATCCTACCGACGCCAATCACCGAAAAACCGCCGCCGCAAGAT
Source organism: Cenchrus americanus (assembly GCA_947561735.1). NCBI lineage: Eukaryota > Viridiplantae > Streptophyta > Magnoliopsida > Poales > Poaceae > Cenchrus > Cenchrus americanus. The sequence goes on from OX387240.1 coordinate 205,905,542, forward strand.
GAGGGAGAGAGTTAGATGAGCTCGTCGCAAGGATCAACGCCGGCGGAGAGAAGGAAGCAAGAGGAGGACTCCAAGCCGCCGGCCTAGGGGTGTTCCCAAGCTCCATCGCCGCCATCTTCATCGACGACGTTCTCCGAGTCTCCATCACCCCTATGTGCTTCAATCCGTGTAAGATGATGGGGTAATGTCTCCGTTCATCCCTAGGATTAGATGGATACATGCTATGTAATTGCTACTTGATTCGTGGTTCCAATCTATTGTTTTCATGTTGATGTTGCTTTGATGATTAAGGTAGGCCACCGTGTTTTTCGGGCGTATGATATCCACTACTCCCATAGATTCCATCAACATACCGTGTCCATCATAGGTCTAGTCACGAATACCTTCGCGTAGTGACGACGAGAGGAGGGAAAGGGCGAAACCGTGGTCACAACCCCCCAGAGATTGGTTTACCGCTTTCGTGTAGTAGATGCATACCATGTTATCCTAGATCCTAGGAAGGGAACGCTTATCTTTCTTAATCACTCTCTTGTGTTCACCCTTTACCATATAGTTTAACCCTATATTTGTTTGATCAACTTAACTTAGATTAACTTAGGTTAGATTGTCTTTACTTTTAGTTTAATACTCTCTTTCAAAGGTTTTCCATTCAACTAGATTAGTACTTGGTTAAGCGCTAGTAATCCCCTTGCTCCGCGGATTGACAAGAACCTTGGGAATCCCGTGGTGAAAAAGGTGTGGGGTCCGTACGCTTGCGGATCGTAGAGGGATACGTCTTTTATCCGTCAACAAGCCCCTTTTTCCGGCGCCGTTGCCGGGGAGCAAGCCGGTTTGCTACGTTTAATCTAGTATTAATTTTGTTGATTACTAACACCTAACCCTTATTTTCTAAAAAAAAAAGAAAAAAAAATCTTTTTTGTTTTTCTTTCTACTCTTCTTGTGCCTAGATGGATTTGTTCACCTCACCATTGGAAGACGAAGAGATGTCGCTAAGGGAGCTAGCAATGCCGTCAATGGAAGACATTGAGATGCAAAAATCAGATTTGGCGCTTGCTACAACCCACTATGAATTGAAGCCCGGAATCATCAATTTAGTGGCGACAAAACCATTTAGAGGATTGGAGGATGACAACCCATATAGACACATTAAGGAATTCACGATGTTATGCAACACGGTCCAACAAAAAGGAGTTCCGGCCGCTTGGTTCAAGTGGAATCTTTTTCCATTCTCTCTCGAAGATGAAGCGCGAAGATGGTACACACTTGCGTCCGTTGAAGCAAAAGGAAATTGGGATGAGCTAGTGAAGAAGTTTCTTTTGAAGTTCTTTCCCATAAGCAAGGTCCAAGACTTAAGGAGGCAAGTGCTCAATTTCAAGCAAGGAGAGGATGAAGGAATTGATGAAGCATGGGACCGATTTAATGAACTACTTGAGCAAGGCCCGAACTTGGGATTTTCCGGTGACTTGATGTTGCATACCTTTTATTTTTCACTAACCCCTAACTCGTCTCGTTTTGTAAGCATGTGTGCAGGCGGTGATATAATGGATAAAACAATTAGTGAAGCCGCACAAATCTTCCAAAGGATAAGCAATGGACAAAGAACAATACGAGATTGGCAAAGATGTTGTCAAGAGGAGCAAAATGACAAAAGCAAGCCCAAGGTGCTTGCTGAAATTTCTGAAAAAGATGAACCGAAGGTCAAGGAAGATGAACCGACCATACAAGAAAGTGAAGATCCACTTCCCAAGGTAAGAGAAGTCATTTCGGATGTTAAAAATGTTGAAATTAACATGAATGTAGGCCGAAGTATGTGGAATGCTAGACCATTGGCGGAGTTCAAGCAATCCGGTTGGGTTCAAGTTGATTTCGCCCCACTAATTAACTACCGAAGGAAGGAGGAACGCCGACACGTTGCCAAACTAGTTGAAGATATATTTGATCAAGAGATGAGTGGAGAGTCGATCCAAAAGATGTTTGAAGAAGAAAGAAAAGAAGGAGATGAAGGATGGATCGACCGGTTTGACAAATCAAAGATTTATGATGAAGGAAGAGAAGAGTACAACCGTGATGAGCCTAGTGACTCAAAGGATAAATGGGAGGAGATAGGACTCAAGCTAGATGATAGCTTGTGTGCTATTGAAGCCTACACACTAGCAAATCAAGACATGGAAGGACTCAAGGATGAAGGAAAGAGTGAATCAACAATGAGCGATCTTGACGACATGTGGTACATGGAAGATAAAGAAAGCAACATACAAGTCTTTGAAGATGAAGATCTGGTTGATAAAGAAGACTTCAAAGAAGAGATGAATGCGTACATAGTTGAAGGATTACATGTTCCACATGATGAGTTGAAGAAATTGCAAGATGGTGATGAAGAGGCAACTACACTTGTTGAGATCGATTCGCCTTCAACACCGCTTGATGAACCAAATATCACTCTTGTTGAAAAATCTCTAAGGCCAAGGTACGCGCTGAAATCTCAAGATATTATTGGTATTGATGTTGATAAATTCAAATACTCATGCTCAACCAATAGTATGAATGATAGTTTAATGTCTATGCCTTGTTCCAATAGTGATCATGTTGATAGGCTAGATTTTCTTGAGAATGAAAAAGAGGAAACATTTATGTTTGATCCAATTAATCTCACACCTAAGGAACCTTTGCCTAATGATGAGCTAAGTGCTATGCATGAAACATATGCTTCTTTTATTTACACCTTGACTTGTTGCTACAATTCACATGTGGTGTTAATTATGGACGCGTATGTTTACAATAAGTTTTGTAAATCTCGATCATGCTTTGCGCTTGGTCAAGTTAATGACCTTAAATAATCATATGTCGGGAAAGATCCGGTTTTCACTAACCATGTAGACAAGGCTTGAATAATGAAAAAAGAAGTCATGCCTAAAAGAGTTGCAAGATAAATCATCAACCTCTCCGAATCCCGCGATAGATGCTGCTGTCTTCATCAATTTGAGAGCTTGTTCAGAGGTGTACAAATGAAGAAAATGAGATATTCAGAAGCTCCATCAAACTACCATTCCAACGCATCAAGGACCAACAAGTTTGAAGACCCGTGCAAGGAGTTATGGAGAAAACATTGAGCGTTGCGCGTTCTGAAATTTCAGGACAGATTTTATCGCCGAAGTAAAACGGACGTAACTCTCTTGTCCGGAGTCCGATTTGAGCAAATGAAGACTCGTTGGAAAGGAAATTTTGTGCACTGTGCAATGGAGTAGAGCTTGAGTATACTTTCTGTTCTGGACATTAAAAAAAATTTTCATGGAGTGAAGGCAGCACCGAAGGATGATAAAGAAGGAGATAATGATGAAACAAAAGGATGCTTTGGGCAAGTCTTCTATAAGTGATCAAGCACAACATGGGAAGTAAATTAAAGCTGCATTGGTACCTTTTCTTCTTGCATGAAGGGCCATGGCTATGCAACGAAAAGAAGGTATGTGAGAAAGTCGAGCTCTATGACTTTAAATGAAGCGCTTTTCGGGAGGCAACCCGTTTCTTTATATTTTTACTACTTTCTTAGAGAAAATAAAAGAATGGCACTATCTTATGATGATCAACTTGTGGTTATTAATCTAAGTTCAGTTTTCCTTTTTTAGAACCACCATCATGTTCATGATCTTATTTATTTGCATGCATTGATTTTGTTATCCTCGTGATGTTTCTTTGTGTATACATGTTTTGCACATAGTTGGCTTGGTTGTTTTATATACTTAATGATGTATGCTTCAGTTTCCATGTTAATGCTTCATATGGCCCTATGGGTATTTTCCTTTTGTGATCTTGTGTAAACGTGGTGTTTAAACAAGATTGCGGACCATCATCGTTAAGTTCGATAAACCTTGCTAGCTTTTCATATGTTTTCATATTGCATTGGTTAGTTTATAAGCTCCGCAATGCGCTTAATTTTTATTGTGCTATAAGGGTTATTGATTTAAGGATAGACATGGTGTTTTAACCCTTGATAAATAAACCTTTATGGCTATGGAGAAATTCAGCAACCTAGTTGTAAACATGGTGTTTAGAACTAGGTGAAAACATTGTCTTTGCTTATATGCTTTCCTATCATGTGCATACACACCTTGCACCACGTACACTCATTAGGTTTTTATTCCTCATTAAACTAATTATGCCACAAGTTAAGAATCTTAGGAGACATTGTTGGATTGTTGGCAATTCTATCTACTCCCAACCGTCACCTTGGGGTAGAATGTGCGTTTGAAACGTCTTACAGGTAAGATAAAGACTCTCACTACAAGGAAATTGAAGGATGGCTAAGAAGTGCTTTGTCTTCTTCTTCCATGACTAGCAAAATGCTAAGCATGGGGGAGACCCTGAATCTTCAACACGGAAGTGCAACATGACGTTCTAGAAGATAGAATGATCAAGATCGTTAACATCACCGGATCAATGCGCGAGAAGCTATCGATCTCATCAAAATTCTGCATGGTCTCGAAGGGAAAACACTGGATATTTTTGGATATTTAGAAGCCCCATGAAGTTACGATTCCAACAAATCAAGAATCAAGACAATCGGAGGTTCCTACAAGCGGTTATGCCCGAATCACCGAGTGCAACACGTCCTGAAATCAGTTTTGGACAGCACGCAGCGCTGAAGTAAAAAGGACATAGCTCCCTTGTTTGAACTCCGTTTTCGATGAATGATCACACGTTGGAAAGGTAATTTCATAAACTTTTCAATAGAGCCATATTTCGATATATTTTCTGTTCTGGACAGAGGGGGAAATCCATGAAAAAGAGACAGCAAGGAGATGATGAGAACAAGAAAGAGGAGATGGTGATGACAACATTGAAGAGAAGGGTGACCAATGACTCCATTAAGCATACAAGATCAAATTCAGAAGTTTAGGAGCATTAATAAATCAAGACAAAAGCAAAAGCCACATCGATACATGGAGATGTCGGAAGAAGGCAACGAAGAATTACAAAGGATGGTAACATCTCCATGGACCTTCTCTTTTCCAAACACAAATGCTTGTAAGTATGCCTTCAATATCAACTAGGTGCAACCTTTTGTTTTTCTCTTCAAACAATAACATGGCTACTAGGAGGACAACCTAGGTTTCTTTTTACTTTCAATAGATAAGCATGACCATGTGTCCACCTCGATGTTCTACATTGCCTATGCTTACGGAAAGATGATGAAAGTTGCCGCTTTGTTTTACCTACATGAAGTTATACATGTATTGGTTAATTGCTCTCTATAATATGATCTGAAATTAATTTAAATACCGGCTCTTTTATTTGTGGAGGTGAAATGACCATGCTCTAGACCCACATACATATCTTTGCTCTTTGATTTAAGTTTATGGATAGCCGGATAACTTGTTGCTTTTATGAAAACTTAACTTTTATGCTATCTACATATTTGTGATGCTCTTGCAAAGTTCTACCTACCAAAGCCATATACATATATGTTTTATGATAACAAAACCCGTAGATTGCAAACATATGTTTTGATGAGTTGGATTAGGATTGATTTCTATGGTTCGAGACTAAGAAGCTGGTCATTCCTTTGTGTAACGTTTTCATGCTAGCCTTTTTGTCCAAGCATCGTGGGTTTTCACATCGAAAATTTCACAAACTTCGCCGGGCATCCACCCTAAACCAAAAACATCTTTTTGTGATCACCTCCTTGTCCACAACCCAATTTGAGTATGGAGTAAAATTCTCGATGAAGATTCAAATATTCCACAATATTATGGAATTTATACTTACTTTAGCAGCTTATTTCCCCTCTCTTTTATGCTCGAGGACGAGCATCGTTCAAGCATGGGGGAGGAGTCATTCTCTGACACAAATGCTATGTAAGTATTATGTTGCAAAAAGTTTTGAGGAGCAAAAAGAAAAAAAAGAATAAAAATGAAAAATGAAAAAAAATATATGATAAGAAGAAAAGAAAAGTAAGAAAAATAGGAAGAATAAAGTGTAAAAAAAAGAAAGAGAGAAAAATGAGAAGGAAATAAAATAAAGAAAAAAAAATAAAGATGCTCCTCGGTTCTTTTTTGCTTCATAAGTTCTCAAGTGCCTTAATGACAAATCCATACTCAAATCTTCCAACCATGTGCAATCCGATAACGAGGACTTCACTCGTGCCTCGGGATCATCCATTTGCCACTTGCACATGTCCACTTATCTAAATGTGTGTGTTTCGTCGCTCTCTCTTTCCAACAATTATTTTCCATGGCCTTTTTGACGAGTCTCGGTAATTCCAATAGACCTCTCTCTTAATTTGACAATATTTCGGATGTATGTTTTGCTAGGATTGTTTTTAACCTTCCAAGCTCCACATAAGCCTTCCACTATCACATATGAGTAGAGTAGGTTGAAAATAATCTAGTATAGGCTTGAGTGACTTGATGAGATGAGTGTTCCATGGGCTCTTGCAAGAGATTTTCACTTATGTTGGATATGCATCTTTTTGAAAATCTTCCATGTGACAAGGTAATGGTTTGAAGTTCACTTAAGTTTGAGAGCATCGTGTTAAATGTGGCTTGTTCTTTATTGTTAGTCTATCTTCCATAATGAAAAAGAAGCCGGTCACAACTTGAACTTTAAAAATAAATTCTTAAGAGAGAGCAATTTGCCTCGTCATGAATGACTAAGTGCGGGGACAACATTGGAAGGCAACACCGATTTCCCTTTTAAGCAAGGATTACTTACTCGAGGACGAGCAAGGTTTAAGCATGGGGGAGATGTTGACGGTGAATTTCCGTCAACCTAGAGTACTTGTTATACATTGGTTTCAATTATGATTTGCAACTAACCCGCCACTAGGCATACTAATGATATAACAAGTTCACACTTGCATGTCGATTTTGGAGTTTGTTGTTTACGCAGGAAATCTACGCTAATGAGGAGACTTTCGGGATAAGTTCACCAAGCACTTTGGAAGAAGATCATGAAGCCCGACAAGAGTCAAGACACGCGATGAACATGACTCCAAATGACCCGAGGACCGAAGCGTCAACGTGCAAGTCTTCAGGGACTCAACCGTAAAACGGCGAAGCTTGCATAGCAAGGATTCAAGCCTAAACCGTGAAGGAAACGACGTCAAAGGCCCACATGCAAGTGCACACGAATAAGGGATCACGCGAGAAGCAACCGGGAGAAAACCGGGGCCGAACCGGCCGAAGTGGGCTCGGGCCGGCCGGCCCGGCCCGACCGGCCCAGCCCCACTCGGGGTCGGTTCGGTCCCCCCTTTGCCCTAGGTGTTCGTCTATTTATTCCCTCCGCCGCCGTCGACCGACACATCGAACAAATCATCCTACCGACGCCAATCACCGAAAAACCGCCGCCGCAAGATGAGGGAGAGAGTTAGATGAGCTCGTCGCAAGGATCAACGCCGGCGGAGAGAAGGAAGCAAGAGGAGGACTCCAAGCCGCCGGCCTAGGGGTGTTCCCAAGCTCCATCGCCGCCATCTTCATCGACGACGTTCTCCGGAGTCTCCATCACCCCTATGTGCTTCAATCCGTGTAAGATGATGGGGTAATGTCTCCGTTCATCCCTAGGATTAGATGGATACATGCTATGTAATTGCTACTTGATTCGTGGTTCCAATCTATTGTTTTCATGTTGATGATGCTTTGATGATTAAGGTAGGCCACCGTGTTTTTCGGGCGTATGATATCCACTACTCCCATAGATTCCATCAACATACCGTGTCCATCATAGGTCTAGTCACGAATACCTTCGCGTAGTGACAAGACGAGAGGAGGGAAAGGGCGAAACCGTGGTCACAACCCCCGCTAGATTGGTTTACCGCTTTCGTGTAGTAGATGCATACCATGTTATCCTAGATCCCGGGAGGGAACGCTTATCTTTCTTAATCACTCTCTTGTGTTCACCCTTTACCATATAGTTTAACCCTATATTTGTTTGATCAACTTAACTTAGATTAACTTAGGTTAGATTGTCTTTACTTTTAGTTTAATACTCTCTTTCAAAGGTTTTCCATTCAACTAGATTAGTACTTGGTTAAGCGCTAGTAATCCCCTTGCTCCGCGGATTGACAAGAACCTTGGGAATCCCGTGGTGAAAAAGGTGTGGGGTCCGTACGCTTGCGGATCGTAGAGGGATACGTCTTTTATCCGTCACCGCCGACGGAGCAATTCTTCGACCGGGGTCAAGTGGGGTCCCAGATGAGCCGAATGCTAGGTCTCCGTACGTAGGTTGGCACGGATTCGGGCCGCGTTGCACGGGCCGACCCGTGCCGCTCGTGGTGGAGGCGGATTGGTTGGCTTCCCCGCGCCTTGCAACGGGGGCCCGGCCTGCCGCCCCCCGCCCCCGTGGAGGAGGTTGGAACACTTGACTTCCGGCGCTCTGAGGAGGAGGCTGCTGTGGTTGGCTCCGTAGCGGCGGCTGAGAGCTTGACTCACCCAGCTCTATGGTGCTCTTCTGGAAGGGCGTCTTCCCGAACGCTTGCTCCATGCCCGGGCCGAAGATGGCCACCATCATCTGCTGGAGCGATCCGAGGAAGGCCTTGTTGTGCTTGGTGAGCATGTAGTCTGCTGACTCTTGGAACACCCGCGCGCATTCCTCCTCCTGCTGAGACGTAGCATCGACTTTCTCCGGTAGCAGCACTCTAGGCATCTCATTCTTCAGATATGGGACGCCGCTTCTATTTTTCTTAAACGATAGCAGGCACTTCTGCTGAAATTGATCTACGACGTCATTGAGCTGCTGCCGCTGCTCCGGAGAAAGATCTTCCAGGTTGACATCCATAAGGTCTGCAATCTCAGGCATCTTGAATCAGCTCGGCTGTTGTGTCCCACCGGGCGTGCCAAAAAGTGTGTTGGCGCAAAAAGTGCACTCAACGCCAATCACACAGCAAGCCGAACAAAGCTAGCTTCGCACGCGCAGAGAGCAAATGACGTGCCAGTCAATTTTTCCCGAAAATTAACAAAAGATAAAGCAGCTTAAATACCAAAGCTTGGAACTTGCCGGTGGTACCGCATAGCTCCATATTTACGGCTAAAAAAATCCAAGCAGGATAACACATAGCTATGTGAAGCTATCCGTCAAAGAACCACGACCATTCGGGTAACCACGAGGGGAAAAAGAACACTGCCGAATGGATGACGTAAGCATGACAACAATCGGTCTTCGTATAAGCAAAGATGTGCGCGCAAAGTTATGACCGACCTCCATGAAGATTAAAGTCAAATAAATGAAGCAAAGCACACACATAATCATGTATTATACAAGCATGCATAGATCGAAAGCACTAGTCTACCGCATGTCTAGTTACTTTAAAATCCGTCGAGCATGATGTCAAACAAATCTATCCACCGCATGATACGACTTGCATGAAAACGTACCACTCTCCACAAATAGATCTATCCACCGCATGATACACTCTAAATAAGGAAAGCTAAAAGCATACGTCATTTAAAACATAAATAATGCACGTGATCTACTCGTGAAAACATAACCGAATACGGCTGAACAGCCGATCCAGGGTCCATGAAGAAGGAACAAACATTACCACGTGAATAAATCTATCAGACTGATCTGGAAATCTAATCCACCGGATGACTAGCTCCAAAGCAACCCAAAAACCTGCATCTACCGCATGATACCCGGTTCTTTCAAGATTTATACGAACAAAGCAAGCTTGAACCCGCAACACGTAACAACCTAGATCGATTCGGTTTCGGCTATCGGAGAGCATAAGATCCACACGTCAAAATACGAAACCTGCTCGCACAGGGATCTTAAAAGAGATATAGCCGATCCAAACCCATCTAGATTGGGCAAGGATGTGTTACATGAATTAAAACATAAAGTAAAACTCATGATAACACGGGATAACTTAATGAATCTATTTGATCTTGCCAAAATCCAATAGAGCCGATAACTAGCTTCAAGCCAGATCTTAGCCTACCGCATGACTCATGATCTAACAAGAAACCCTCTTGAACCAAGCTTGAATCTACCGCATGACACGAAGCATGGTAACAAGACTACTTGCATCAGATCTAAATCCACCGCATGATACTAGACATGATACAAGGTTGCCGGTACTCACGGAGGTCGACGGATCGATTGGCCCTCTCGAAGAACTCGACGACACGACAAGGACTCTAGGGTTTGGCGTAAGGCCGGTGTGTATTGAAGAATGATCGTGTTTTTTTACATACATCCAGGGATCGTATTTATACCCTGCTGATTACAACTGCGAATGGATTCACTGCCTAACTAAACTCGATCGCCTGTCCATCCATTCGTTTTCCCTGATTTGAGCCACGTCACCGTCCAATCCCGCAAAATCAGCTCTATTGTTCCTTTGCCGAACTGGAGCAGATAGCCGACCGCGGATCTCTTTGTCGAAAATCTCTGGAAAATATCCTTCCTTACACCAGACGGACTCTTTTTCGAACCGGACCCACAAGTCAGACTCCTTACCAAATTTTGGTGTTAACAGAACCAGTATCAACAACCACCCGGCTATTAGTCCCATTCTTGGAATCAGCTTGGGGGAGAGAGATCCCTGTCCAGGTAAGTCCCAACTAGTTTTCTTTTTTTTGTTTTAGTCGTGTTTTATCGCAGCGGTTGTTTTTCTTTTCCTTTGTTGCAATTTCTATCTTGAAAATAAGAAGTCTTTCGAAGGTAACGGTCTGAAGTTCATTAGGTTTGTTGGAAAAGTCTCTTGTGGTACGGCCAAACCATGGGGTACGATCGTACCTCCCCTCGACGAATTTCTTGTGCAAAATGTTTGCAAGTAAAGAAGTGAACACTTGGAGTGAAGGTAGTAGGACCGATCGAACCAACCGGTACGGCCGTACCTATGAAAGTACACAAGATTGACGAAGCAACCATAGAAACAAGCCTCCAAGTGTCCCATTTAGCATCACAAGGTAAGGTAAGTCGTCCAGAAGATCAAAAGTCAGCTTGGAGGAGTACCCCAGTCCCATCAAAACAGGTATGCCCATCCAGTCCAATCCCAACTTCACTCAGAATAAACAAAAGCATTTACTTTCATCATGAGCGTGAAATCATGTCTATACACCCTCATTTGAAATAATGAGAAAAGGTGGCATGCTCAAACTTTGCAAGATCCTAGTGTACCGTTTTGTATCCTATGAGCTTTTGAATTTGTTGGTATCTTTTGAGACATGAGTCTAAAATAAAACTTTGTGGGAAGCGAATGCTTATGGCCAAGCCTAAGTCGTTGACTAGTATGATATGGTGCGACAATGTTAATCTTGCTTTATCTCACAGTATGGTGAAAATCTCGGATGAATTTCTTTTGAAAAATAAAACAAGGCAAGTTCCTCGATGGTCATATTACCTACCAAAGCCATATGTCGATATCAATGCATAAACCTTCTACATATGCTTGCTTGTGACCCATTGAGTTTTGCCAAATTGTTGTGACCCTTGGTAGAATCTTTTCATGCTTCCATGATCGAGATCACGTACACCCACATATACAATCTAACTCCTACACCGGGAGTTACGCAAAACATGTCATCCATCCACCAAAAATAAAGACTCCAACGTTCAAAGATATTTCTCTTCTTGTATTCTTGCAAAAGGAGAGAGGGGTCATTGAAAAAAGGTATATACTCAAGAAGCATAGAAAAAATGTGCTCCAATCAAAGAGCATAGAATATATATATATATATATATATATGAAGCATGATCCCCTCCAAAATAAAAGCAAGAGGAGAATCTCAAAGCAAGGAGTACTTAGAAAAACAAAAAAATATTCCACACACTTGCACATCTCAATCAAGTTGCATGACTAGTTTTTTCTTGGATCCGGTCTTTGGCTCAACAACATCATATGACACAAGTAAGTCTCATACTTATCCTACCCAAAACTCCACATACAAGCCATATAGTAGGAAGTTGAGGCTCTTTCAAAAGCCTTTGGTGAGGTAACAAATACCACTTGAGCGATCGAGATAACCATCCGAGGAACTTTGCCTCTTTTTGTGAAAATTTCAAAACTCCGAGATAGGAACCGGAAAAGAGAAGGGTGAGTGATGCAAAGTCCAAATCGTTCTACTCTTCAACCTCTGAAGGCAAGGTGGAAAGATACAAGCCCCACAGGTAAAACATGGCTAAGTTTCTCTCGTACCGACCTTTTCAACAGCAAGTAGAGCATGGAATTGTGCATAGGAACTTGCAGAGTAGTAACATCAGTGCAACTCCTGTTCGTCCAAGGCCAAGTCTAGACTTTGCTCGAGGACGAGCAAATGTTCAGGTTGGGGGAGTTTGTAGACGGTCCTTAAAACAAGTTTCCGACCGTCAAAATCCTGGGAATGAGGAGGGTATATGACAAGTTTCATGCATGTTTTTCATACTAATAAAGTTCCACGAGTTGCGTGGGTATTTTTAATTGCAGGTATACATTTGGGGATAAAAATGAGTAACTGGGCCATACTGGGTAGGTGTGGCCGGCACTGCACCCTGCCACGACACGAGTCCAAGTGATTACCACTTCCACAATCACACTTTGAATGGATATGATTCGCCGTGGTTATGTCGGTTTGATCCAAAGGGTGTGAAAGGAAGCACTTCGATCCACGGGTCCACTTCTGCTTGCATCCAACCGCCACTCCGAAGCAATCATGAGCATTCCCTACCAGTGGTGGTGCATCACATGGCTTTGAGTAGGTACGGCCGGATCAAGAGATACGACCACACCTATTAAGCCTGGAATCCGACGGAACCGACCCAGGATACCGACTCACAACCGACCAAGGAGCGAGCATCTGGACCATCCACGACGAATGGCGGGAAATCATAGGTGCGGCCGTGCCTGGCTCCCGCCGCCTCAGTGCTCCACCGACCTCCCAATGCTATAAAAAGGACCTTCCACTCACGGTAATAGAAAACACACCACAGGAGCTTCACTATTGTCCACTTTTGTATCTTCGAGTAGGAAGTAGTGTAGTTGGGAGTTAGAGTTGAGTCGAGCTAGTCTTGGGGTTCCGGAGAAGTCTTCTTCAGAGTTCGGGTACTACTCTTGTATTTTTCCTTTATTAAGACTTCAGTGCATTTCAAGTTATCTTTCTATCTTACATTTCGAGTCAATTACATTCAGCTTTTACTTAGCTACTAGAAGCTTTACTCTAGGTTTAGACTAAAGTGAGTTTTGCCTTGGTTAGAGTAGTTCACTTGAACCCTATAGTGTTGTGGTCATTCTTCGCTTCATCTCCAGTGTTTCACGGGAGAGAGGCCTTTCTCGAAAGGCCTTAGGGAAGGTTCTTTGGTTTGTTGTGAGTGCAGTTAGGGTTGGACGAAAAGCTCGAAGCTCGTTAGCTCACTCGAACTCGCTCGTTAGTGGCTCGGCTTGGCTCGTTTAAAATTGTGTAACGAGTTGAGCTCATGCTTTAGCTCGGTCTTATAACGAGCCGAGCTCGCGAGCCTTAACGAGCCTAGCACTAGCAGCAGTCTAGCAAACAAGCAGCCAGCCCACCACGCCAATAGAAAGGCCCAAATCTAAATTTAGCCCAATAGCCCAACACAAGTTAACCTGGGTAGCTAAGGCAGGCAGCCATGCATGGAGGCTGCCTCTGCTCGTAGCGGCACACGCAAGTCCACATCACGCCGTCGTGCGTTGTGATGCACTGCTCCACCTCCTCCCGGCCTCCCGCCGCTCCCCTCGCAGCTCATAGGAGGCGCAGCCACATAGGCACGCAACCACGCAGGCGGCACAGTAGGCTCGCCTCAACCGCTCGGCGCCTCACCCTCTGCCATCGCTCGTCCGCGGTCCGCCCCTGAGCCTCCCCTTCCTCAAGGACTCACCTCTCTCCCCGTCAGCGCCCACGGCCGGTAGCCCTCCTCTTCCGGCCCCAATCAGCAATACAAACTCAACTTCACCCGTCAGCTCGCCATGGCCGGACGCCGACCACTGGTACCGCCTAATGGACCGCCCTGAAGCTCTGAATCGAGGATGAAGACGAAGGTCATGAAGCGCGCAAGGAACCTGCCTGCCAAGCGGAGGGCGTTGGTCAACCTGTACGATACCGGGGGTAGCGGTAGCGGATCTACTATTGTGCCGAAGGAGTCTTCATTGCCTCCCCCTTCTACTGCAAGGTCAATATTTGTAGACAAAGACAAGGTTTGTGTCCAAAATCTCAGTCTTTCATTACTTCACGTGAGATTAGATGGTTTTCTACTTTATTTGATCTGCAGAATGTTGCAGTATTTTGCACAACACTAGCAGAGTAGTTTATAGAGGAGTGATTTTTTGGATGATCTCTATTTAAAACCAATTGATGAACCTTGTTTTAGGAACCGGAAAATTTGGAGGATGAGAAGGAGGATGAGGCAGAACAGGTAGAGGAAGAGGAAGATGTTGATGACGACAACAGCTTGGACCATGAGGATGAATTATCTGTCAGTGTGCCTTATGTTGGTGATGGAAATCAGGATGGGGATGGGGTTGGGTTGGAGAGGAGTCAAAAACACAAAAGGAAAAGAGGAACAAAGAGAGGAAAGTGTGCTGATTGCTGGAAGTATTTCAAGGAGATCACTGTTGCATCCAAGAAGGAGATGGGTAAGATAGTGAAAAAGGCCAAGTGCTTGTTCTGTCATAGAAGCTACGTTTGCCATACAGGAGGTACTACAACGACTCTGAACCGACACCTTAAGGCTTGCACACCATTTTTGAATCAGCTAGCCAAGGCTAAAAATGAATTTGCTCAAGGTACACACAGTTTCTCTCCTGATTGTGGGTCTGTTATTGTGAATCCATCTGAATATGATCATGGTCACACTAGAAAGTTGATTGCCAAGATGATAGTTGTCCATGATTATTCATTTCATATGGTGGAACATAAATGGTTTAACATTTTGATGAAATGGATAAACAACAACTATGAATCTGTTAGTAGGAAGATTGTTAGAAATGAGTGCATTAAGGTTTATGAAACTGAGAAAGAACTTCTTAAGAAAAGTCTTAGAGAGGTTGAATCAATCAGTTGAACTACTAATTTGTGGACATCAAATCAAAATATTCAGTACATGTGTTTGGTTGAACATTATATTCATGTTGATTAGGTCTTGCAATGTCGTGTTCTTAATTTTGTTGAGTTGGATCCTCCACACACTAGTATTGTCATTGCTCATGCTATTTTTGATTGTCTAGATGAATGGAAAATTGAGGATAAGATAATGATGGTCACTCTTGATAATGCTGCTAACAACGATACTGCTATCACAAATATGAAGGCTAAGCTACTTGCTAGAAAGAATTCCAGCTTTGATCCCATTTATTTCCATGTTCGTTCTGCTGCCCACATAGTCAATCTAGTTGTTAATGATGGACTTGTGCCCCTAGAACAATTGATTAATGATATTAGTAATACTGTCAAGTATTTTAAGAAGTCCCCATCTCTGATGTACAAATTTGTGGAGGTTTGCAACCAATATGCAATTGAAGTAGGGAAAGGCCTGCCTCTAGATGTCAAAACAAGGTGGAGTTCAACTTAGAGAATGTTAGATTGTTGCCTTGCATATAAGGAAGCATTTGGTTATTACTATGAAGTTGACAACAACTATGAGTGGCAGCCTTCACCGACTCAATGGAAATTGTTTGATTCAGTCAAACCAATATTGGGAACAATGTCAGAAGCAACCAGTGCATTCTCAGCATCAACCTACCCCACTGCAAATGTGTTTTTTCCTTACATTTTACAGGTTAAGATGGCACTGAAAGAGGCACAAAAGTCTGGGAATGCATATATGATCAGTATGGCTGATGCAATGTTGGAAAAGTTTTATAAATATTGGGAAGTGAGAAATGTCATGGCGATTGCTACAATTTTGGATCCTAGGTTCAAAATGAGATACATCAGATCTGCTTTTGGAAACATTTATAACTCTTTAAGGTTTCGAAAAGAAATTAGTGATATTGAAGAAGAGCTAGAAAGTTTGTATCAAAAGTATGAGTCAATACATCGGCCAAAGATGGGTGAGACTACCCAAAACAATACACAATCAGCATCATCTTCAAAGGATACTAGCAGTTCATTGGCTTCAATTGTTCCAAGTGAATTCCAATCATTTTTAGAGTCTACTGCCACAGAAACTTCCAAATCTGAGTTACTCATGTACCTAGATGAACCAAACATCTCCATTAGTGATGACAAGAAATTTGACTTGCTTAATTTCTGGAAGGTAAATGCACATAGGTTTCCTGTGGTGTCTAATATGTCAAAAAGGTTCTCAGCAATCCAAGCAGACCTTTTCCAATGGAGGTAGGATCATTGATTACTATAGGAGTTCATTGAAGCCAGAGACTGTCCAAGCTTTAGTGTGTGCATCTAGCTGGATAAGGGGTTCTCATGGCGCTCCTATTCCTTTAGTATGTAAATATATAATGCTCATTTGAATTAATTTTTGAATATGATTTCATTCTTGTTCATGTGTGTTTGTGTAAGTGATGCTGACTTGTACTATTTTTTATTTAGGGTGAGGGTGATGGAAACATAGAGATTGTTGAGTTTCCAGAATGTGTGGTGGAGAGCAACTAGAATGAAAATGAAAATAATGTAAGTGTACTTAAAATTAAATACTTGCTGAATTTTTGTATTCCAAGTTGCATATAGTGTACTAGACTACTAGGAGTTTGCTTTTGGATATATGTGCTTCAAATAAACTTATTTTATACTTGTTGTTTGCTTTTGGATATATGTGCTTCTCATAATCTCATATTATACTTGCAGTTTGCTTTTGGATAATGGAAGCGGAGACTGGAGAGTGGAGACATAAGCAGCTTGAGAGATGAATGGAGAGGACACTTGAAGCATTTGTGACTGCTTGCGTTACCTGTGTGAAATATTTAATGGATTATGGTTATGGATGCATGAATGCCTCTCTGCTCACCCTGAGCATGTACTTTTGCAGTTTGCTTTGGTCTTATTGTGATATACTGATGTCCTAAACTCTAAATTCAGCCTATAATATGATGTCCCAAACTCTAAACTCTTTGTGAAATAGAACTACTGGAATACTACTATACTAGACTGTTGGTTGGCTTTAGCTATTTCGTTTTATGGTTTGTTGGATTGTAAATATGTTGAATTTTTGTCATAGCTGTTGTAAATTTTGGAGTAATATCGAGCTGGCTCACGAGCTTAACGAGCCAGCTTGAGCTCGATAACAAGCCGAGTCGAGCTGGGTTTCTAGCTCGCTAAGATAACGAGCCGAGCCGAGCCAGCTCCTTATCCAAACGAGCTAGACCGAGTCGAGCCTTAACGAGCCGAGCCAGGCTCGATAGCCAGCCCTAAGCGTAGTGCTGAGAACTTGCCTTAGTATTAGATTGGTGTCTCGTGCAACGAAATAGTTGTGGTACCCTAAGGAGATGACAGCTCCGGATGGGCTCTGTAGTCCAGCACGTTAGTTCGGGCCGGTAGGTTCAGTGTGTCGTCATCCTCCCTTCTCATCCCAGTCTGAGGGTGCAGCTTTGCATGCCCCTACAACACTAGAAGAGCTTGTTGATTCTATCTTACCTTGGCTCTGATTTTCCTTAGTTCTTTTCCCGGAGTTGACTAGAATAGATAGATTGCCTTAGGATCCTTTCTCGTCTCCTTGTCCTCCCAACTCACTAGGACCTCTCTAGTTCTATTATCAAGATCTCCTCGGGTGTCCATTTACCGCCACATATCTTTATCATCACCCCAGCTATAAGACCCTTTTCCTGAGCCTCGATCCTCTCTACCGTTCTTGATCATCTGAGCCATAGTGCTTCCCTTGGGAAAATATAACGATAACCCAAATACCACCGGGTGAAGTGTTGCAACGGTAATTTGTGCGCTTGTGGACCTTTCTGTGATCATGTGCGTTGCCACGTAGATGTTCCCAGCTCCATTACTAGGTACAAACTTGGTAGTGAGGCTAAGGAGCGTCAACAGTTCCCTGGGTGCAGGAGGAGGGGGCCTCCGCTTCTGCTCCACCTGTCTGCCGTCGGAGGCCGCCGCTGTAGGCCTGTGTCATGGAGTGTCGTCACGCGCCTGCTCCGCCCCGCCCGCTGGCAACTAGCTCGCAGTGGAGGAGGAGCTCGCTACTGACGCAATGCACAAATCGAGCCGCCACCACTGCAATGCACAAATCGATCCACCCTGAACAGATCCAGCCTGCATAGATCGAGCTCAACCTCGGCCGTCGAGGCGGGCGCGGGAGGCGAGCAGCTCGACCCTGGCCGTCGCGTGGGCGTGGGAGGTGGAGCTCAACCCCGGCTTCCACCGCAGATGCCAGAGGTGAGCATCTCGATCTCATCCGCTGAGCGGGCGCGAGAGGCGAGCTCAATCTCGACCCCACCGTGGGCGCTGGAGGCAAGCAACTCGACCCCGGCTGCAGTGGCTCGGCTTGTTCTCATGTGGTGCGGAAGCGTGGGGTCGAGCAGCGGCGGCGCGGGGTCACAGTGGAGGATGCAGTTGGGAAGAAGGGGCGACAGCTGGATTGAAGAGACGAGAGAGAAATCCCAGGAATGAGGGTCGGAAGGGCTAGAACCGCAAAATGAAGATGCAGATGAAGGGACTGCTGGAGCCTCTACAATACTGATTTTCACCTCATTTTGCAGATGCGATGGAGTATGGGGAAGTTGTTGGAGTCAACCTAAGGAGCTTATGATCACATCCTTGCTGTTTTGTGATTTTAATTTAATTTACTTGTATAAATGTGTACACAATCACCATTAAAATAAGTGTTTAATTTTTCCAACACCACCAAATAGGAAAAGTGTGCTTAATATTTTCTTATCTAGGTAAATGTGCCCAACCATACACTCTATGTTTGTTGTGTGTTGTTTTGTAAGTAATTAAATTAAGTTCACCAAATATTTCTTGCATATGTATCCTTCATTTAGAAATCCCCAAAGGTAGCTATACACTTGTGCCAGAAGGAGACGAGGGAGCCGATGGGGACGTGCATTACATCGCTATAGCGCAAGACTTGTACCAAAAGTCCAGAAGGGCCCAAGGCCAAACTTGCCGATGAAGGCAAGCCCCAGATCATAACCTAACTTGTTTTTAAAATTATGCAACTATCTATGTTATGTTTGTGCATTTATGTTGCAGGAGTCGAAATGAAACCCAATAAGCATGATCCCTAGGTACCTATGCTCTTTTACTATTATGCTAGGTCGATAGTTTCCATGCTCTAAGGACACGATACAAGTCGAGTGATGTTCGTCACTCACAAGAATATATTTTTATGTTTAAATCATAAGACTTGATAAACTGATATGCTCATGTGGTAAGAGCATGGGATTTGGGCTCCAATTCAGCGGCTTTTGTGGGTTAAGTGTTAGAACGTACTAAGCACTTATCGGGTATGGGACCGGTACGACTAGTACCTGATTGACGCAACGAGGGAACCTTTCCCTACTACACCTGGGGCACAACGATGTGTCCCTCTGCTTTCAACAGTGTGGTACTCATGTGAGTCTGGACGTTCATGTGGGAGCGATCTAGTAAGACTTGTAACTAGGAATGTAGGTTCTACTCCCGAACTGAAGATTGACGGGAACTGACTAGTCAGTGTGTACCCCGTTTCACTTTTATTTGACACTCTTGGGGTATGCATTCTTCCGTGTGTCTAGCTAGGTCCACCTTGCAAGGTTATTAATCAATCGATCGTCGGCCTCTCACCGTTATCTGAGACTGCTTAATCAACTGGCCATTTGGTCCCTTAATAATGGAACTATGTGAATATTGATGTTTTGATTAATTGTATTGCACAACTCTTGCTTGCATAGATTGCTTACTTAGTAATGGTTAATCCACTAGAACTTGAGCTAAAACATTGAAAGTAAGGATCTATTTTTAGTTGCTTTTTGGCAAACCAAACCCACTAGTCAAAATTCTTGCATGTCTAGAGGTAAATTAATTGTTAGATGGGTAAGTCTTGTTGAGTATTAGTATACTCAGTCTTGCTATATATGTTGTTTTCACGTGAGAATGTTTGGCCTGGAGAAATACCCCACGGCTGGGAATTGCTGTGGGTGTCGGATGACAAGTAATGATGTCATGGATGGCCTCTCATGACGTCCTTCATGTCATTTAGTTTATTTCCGTTGTTTTCAAACTCTGAACTTTTTTATCATGTCATGAACCATGGTTTGTAATAACCAAATCCTTAGGAACAAATTTGGATTCAAACTGTGTAATGTATTCTGGACTGGTCTTCATGTGAGTTTTAATGCATATGTTCGATCGTTTATTGCTATGTAAGTGATTTCACTGGGCTTGACCCGACAACTTAACGATGATACGATACTTTATTATTTTTTAATCGCCAAATTGAGTGGCTTAGGTGATAGTACTGTATTTTCTCGGGCGGGGTTGTCACAAAACACAAGATCCATAGCTCGCACATAAGATTCATAACTATAACATCACTCATACCACCGCGTCGTGCATACACCGAGTTGTCGGTGGCCGCCACTTAGGTGCCGGCAAGTGGCCAGGGCCCTAACTCCACTCGCCCAGCTTTGCCTACGAACATCAGGGGCCCATGCTCGGTGCCCGGCTCCGCCTCGAGAGTGTCCCCCGAGCCACCACGCGGCCACCGGGGACCCGCGCCAGCGCCTGTCCTTGTGCCCACCGCCTCGTTGCCACGTTGGGGAGCCACCGGCCACTAGGGATGCAAGCGGCATGGGCCACGCCACGAACCCGCCGAGCCAGTGCCTGCCGCTAGCCCACAAAAATACCACAACAGGCTGGGCAAAGCTGTAGTGTTCGAGGGGCGGCGGCCTTGGGCGCATGGAAACCAGCGGTGAACGTCGTGTATGCACAACACCGCGGCAAGCTCTAGTACATGATCTAGCACAACGAGGTGTGGGAGGTCCACATGTCCACGCTTCTCCCTCGCTACTCACCACGGTTCGTCGCGCCCATGATGGCGCCCGGCCATGTCAATGTCCGCCACCACTAGGTCCACTACTTCACCTTGAACTCACCGGCGACGATGCGCTCGTGGTCGCATCGCAATGCAGAGGTAGCACTCTGATCTGCATCCGGTGTGGATATGCTCGTGCAACGTTGCGACCCCAGCTATGCGGAACAAGGGTCATGTCGCCGCCGCCGTCCGCCGAGGAGGGTGCAGGCAACGTGTCTGCGGGCTGCGGGCTGTGACCACACGTTCCGCATCAGTGGCCTCAAACAGACGTACTTTGTGCTTGTCCTCAAGTCTTGGGCATCAGCACTGCAGCGAGGACATAATAAGCATGAGAGCTCTGTGTTCATGCTTGGCCACTCGCGGGTAAGCAAGCGACAGCTAGCTAGCAAATAAAAGCTGAAAACTTCGCGGGTATTTTTGGGTTGCCGCTAATCCCACATAAAACTTGCGGTGAAATGCAGGCCGCTGCTGAAACCCACTTGATACATTGCGGTCTACACAGACGTGGGTTGGGTAACCCGCAGCCGCCCCACTTGCAACCATACCGGTCACCACTCCCTGCTGCACCGTCCAGGCCACCGCGCCCCCAGTCTAGACTGCATCCCGAGAAGATAGAGAGGTGAGGATGCGAGGGGAGAAAATGAATGGGGGAAAGAAGGTGAGGAGGATAAAGCTGGATAGCAGCAAAGATAAAATGAGGGGGCGATAGCAGCGGAGATTATAGAAAACTTAGGCACACGTGTGGGTTGGACGGGTGACTGTTAGACAAATAGATATTATGGTTGATGTAATCTTGAGTAGCAAATCTGTTTAGGCCGGCTAGGAGATATCTTCTGTTGTAACTTGTTGTAATCTAGGATAGAGTTGTTGTGATTATCCCTAGCCGGCCCTAGGACATTGTTGCTCATCTGTAATTCGTTGCACCTGATGGTGCCTATATTAACACGCACACGCGGCCACCCAAGGTGGTTGAGAATGCTTCACCATCATTCTTTCATGGTATCAACAGCCTACTTCCTCTAAACCACATCCACACCCACATCCATGGCGAGCTCTAGCTCATCCTTCAAGATCATGGCTTCCTTCAGCATTCCTGTTGGAGAGAAGCTCACCATGTCCAACTACTTTCTCTGGCAAGCCCAAGTTCTCCCCGCCATCAAGGGTGCCCAACTCGAGGGGCTCCTAGATGGATATGTCCGGGCGCCTCCCTTTGAGATTGTGGAGAAGGTCGCCGACAAAGACGTCAAGAAGGCAAACCCCGAGTACGCTCGGTGGGTGGCGCAGGACCAAGTAGTCCAGAGCTACTTGCTCTCCTCCCTCACTTGTGATGCCTTGGTGGGCGTTGCCATGCTGAAGACCTCAGCAGAGGTGTGGAGTGCTCTTGCAAAGATGTTCGTGTCCCAGATGTGGGCGCGGGCTGTCAGCATCCGTATCTCACTCGCTACGGCCAAGAAGGGAACTTCCTCTGTTGCCGAATACTACTTCAAGATGAAGACGCTGGCTGACGAGACGGCAGCCGCTAGTAAAGGCCTGGATGATGAGGAATTTGTTTCCTATGTCATCACGGGGCTTGAAGAGGACTACAACCCGCTGGTCTCCACTGTCCTTGCCCAAGCAGATCCGATGTCTCCTAGTGAACTCTATGCTCATATGTTGAGTTATGAGTCTCGCCTGGAGATGCAATCTGGAGGGCAGGGATCTCAATCCTCCGCCAATTTTGGTGGACACAATGGAGGACGCAATGGTGGTCGCGGAGGCGGCAATGGTGGCCGTGGAAGGGGTCGGGGTGGAAACCGTGGCTCCTACAACAACACTGCCCGTTTCAATCTCGACTCCAACAACAACGGCAAAAACAACTCTGGTGGTGGCGACAAGAGGCAGAAGTGCCAACTTTGCTTCAAGATTGGTCACACAGTGATCACCTGCTGGCACAGATTTGATGCTAATTTTGTCCCCGACACCAATAGGAGTGCTGCCGCCACCGCCACTTCCCATGGTGAACCAGTCTGGTACACCGATGCTTGAGCAACAGACCACATCACATGCGAGTTGGATAGGCTGGCGGTGCATGACAGGTACAATGGTACTGATCAGAGCAAGACGACCAGTGGTGCAGGTATGGACATTGAACATGTTGGTCATTCTCTTATTCATACCCCTAATTGTGATCTTCATCTAAAACATGTCCTCCATGTACCACAAGCCGCAAAGAATCTTGTTTCAGTGCATCGTTTCACCAAAGAAAATCAAACTTTTATGGAATTTCACACTGAATTTTTTTGTTAAGGATCAGGCGACGAAGAAAGTTCTGCTGCAAGGCAGGTGTAAGGGTGGCCTATATCCGCTTCATTACACCTCAAATCCACGGAAACAAGCCCTTAGCGCCGCCAAGCCTTCCACCTCCAGATGGCACAGCTGCTTAGGGCATCCTTCGTTTGAAGTCGTTCGCCGTGTCATTAGTGAGCACAATCTACCGTGTTCTAGTGAAGTCAATAAAGGGACGGTGTGTGATTCTTGTCAACAAGCCAAATCACATCAATTGTCGTACACGATTTCTACCAGCAAGCCTAGTGCTCCTTTAGAGCTTATTTTCTCAGATGTGTGGGGTCCTGCCATTGATTCTTTTAGTGGGAAAAGATATTATGTTAGTTTTATTGATGATTATAGTAAGTTTACGTGGATCTACTTGTTAAGATATAAATCTGAGGTGTTCAAATATTTTCGAGAATTCCAAACCCTTGTTGAGTGATTATTTAATCGTAAAATTCTTGCCATGCAAAGTGATTGGGGTGGTGAATACGAAAAACTGAATTTTTTCTTTCGCATAGTTGGAATCTCTCATTTTGTCTCTTCTCCACACACACACACCAACAAAACGGCGCTGTCGAACGTAAACATCGACACATCCTCGAGATGGGCCTCGCACTCCTTTCCAATGCATCTATGCCATTAAAGTATTGGGATCAAGTTTTTCTTGCCACGGTTTATCTCATAAATCGCACGCCTAGCAAAGTCATAGGATCCAATACTCCCATGTATAAGCTCCTTGGTAAACAGCCTGACTATTCTTCCATGCGAATTTTTGGTTGTGCCTGTTGGCCCCATCTTAGACCCTACAATAATCATAAGCTCCAATACAGGTCCAAAAGGTGTGTGTTGTTGGGATATAGCAACATGCACAAGGGATTTAAGTGTCTTGACATCTCAGAAGGACGCATCTATATTTCACGTGATGTTGTCTTTGATGAGACCATATTTCCTTTTGCTAGCTTACACTCAAATGCGGGACATCTTTTTCATTCCGAAGTTCTTCTTCTACCAGAATTTGGGGGTATGAATTCAGAATCTAACTTGTTTGATGATCCACCCTGTGCATCTAACCCTGTTGGCATCGATACAGATGAAGTGTCTGATCTGCAACATGAAATATTGGAGCCAGGTGCAGTTGTGGGCCGGACCGACCGGCATGGGTGTCGAATCTGATCCTGCATCAGGTTTAGCGTCGGCATCAACTCCGGGATCTGTTCCGGATCCACCAGGCGACGCGCCAGCCGACAGCTCGCTCACGCCTTACAGTGCGCCCATGCGGCAGTTGCCAGCTGGCTTGCTTCCTCCTGCCGCGACGCCAAGGGGGGACAACGCGACGTCGGCCTCCGCGCAGCTGATTCCTCCGGGATCTTCTACACCAACCGGATCCGGTGTTTCTGCGCCAGACTCAGCACCGGCTGTTGCGTCCGAGTCTTCAGCTCCTGAACCACTGAAGGACCGATATGGCGAACCAGAGAGGGGGAGTGAATGAGAGCCGATAAAACTTCTTCTCGAAGGAGATAGAGGCTCCAACAAGATGAACACGACTTCCAACACACGTCTCCGACTCAACTACCCAAGTTGGTTAAGACCACATAGCCACTGGAGTTCTACTGATCCTAGGAACCAACAAACAACCACACAAACACGCACAGCGGAAACTTGCACGGCTTGTTGCTTGTTCTACACCGGTCAGACCGATGGCCTGCGCCGGTCAGACCGATGGCCTGCGCCGGTCAGACCGGTGACACCGGTCCGACCGGTGGACAGAGCCAGTTACGCCGGTGGCTGCAGCAACCGCACAGCAAATGTTCCAGAGAGCCTCAGTGACTTCTCTAGGCCCTGGAACCACAACACCTCCAACGCAACCTACAAGGAAGAAGAACCCTTCACAAATCCAAGCAAAACACCTCCAAAACAGCCAAGAACAGACCAGCAACAACACGACCCAAAGACACACGAGTCAAGAAATTCACCTGAGGCAAATCCCACACAAGGCACACACCGGCAGACCGGTCACTAGCACCAGTCAGACCGGTCACGCCTGGGCAGCTCGGGATGAACAGCACCGCGGGTCCACTCCTTCAAAATCAACTCCCGATCTCCTGATTCGCTCCACGGTTTCAAACAAGACTTTGGGGATAGTAGGAACACCTCATGGGCACTCCGTAGCCAAGTTATGGTCCACCAAAAGTCATTGAATCAAGAGGAATAGAAGGATTTCCGCCAAGAACACACCAAACCCTAGGACAACGAAAACCCCAAAATCGAGCCCCTGTTCTCATGGATTTGGGTGGGGAATCAAAGGAAAAGAACCACGAAGGGTTCACACATACACCCCCCACCAAATCCCCAAGAGAAAAGTCCCGAAAACACTCCAAGAAATCCACCAAGAGAGGGCTCCGAAAATCACCACAAAGAACGAACGGGAACACCACATCCAAACCCTGAGGAACCACGCAGAATCATCTATACATCACAAAGAAGTTCATACATGGTCTAGCTTGCTACCCGATCATCCAACCCTCTCACAAGATCTCACCATGAAGCTCTCAAGTTAGTCCTATGGAAATCCTAAGAAAATAGGAAGGGAAAATAGGAAGGCAGACACTAGTAAAAATATGATCATTTGTAACCTTTTGCTAGTGATGCTGGTTACTTTGGTCATGGAATGATATCATTTTATGACCAAATTTTGTTCTTCATCATAACTTACAAGTGACCAAAATTTGGCTTAGAGTTTTTTGACGAAAATGAAAGGAACGACACAGAACATCAGAAGATCATCGTCATAGATGGTGATTCCCATTTGCTGCATCATTTGGCGCACTTTTTTAGGGTTGTGTGGTTTGGGACACTTTTTTTTATTTAAGGCAAGTTTGGCCCACCGAAGAAGGTCTCTGTTTTGTGGCCCAAATAGCAGGGTTAAATTTTTGTCAAAGTGGGCTCCCAACTGCCACCGCATCGCTTATTATTTGCGGCAAAAAATATGCGGCCGCAAGGCTTCGATCCTGCGACCTAACAGATCACATAAACCTGCGTTCCCACTAGACTAGCCCTCCATTTGTGAAGGAACAATTCACTTTAACATATATACACGTATTCAAATTGATAATTGAAAAGGTTGGATCGTAAACTTAGGGGCTGTTTGGTGTCCTGCGCGGAGCTCAACCTGGCTGGCCGCATGCAGGGTGCACCTGTTTGCTTTCCTGCTTCACCTCGCGAGCTAGGTTGGCCGGATGCAAAAGGCATCGCTGGGCCTGGCTCCAAAGAAACGTGGGAATCGACCGTTCCTGGTGAGCCAGGCCAGCGGCATGCAGCATTAGTCTAGTTAATGATCTTGTTAACACATAATTAGTGTATGTTATGTGATTTTCATTTATTTCAAGGTAGATTAAGATTGTATGAGGTAAATTAAGTTTTATTATGACATACTATTAAGAATGATTAATATTTAAATAATTATTATGATACATTTTTGTTACATGATTTATACGCATACGACCAACCAAACAGCGTCGCTTCAGAACCAGGCTACATGCATGCAAGAAACCAAACAAAATAACATGCATCTCCTCAGCCTGATTCAAGTGAGCCAGGCCCATGGATATGGACCAGGCTACACAGATGCGAGCAACTAAACAGACCCTTAATGGATCAGAGATCGTTGCCTATCCACCGAGGCTCGCTCGCTCGCGCAGGTGTCCACGCGAAACTCCGCGGCTCAGGGTGGTGGCGCAAGAATTTTTTCGGCGGCCTCCATCGTGTTCTCGGCATCCTACAGGATCAGCGTCGACGTGATCGAGGAAGTGAAGTGCGTGGACCTGATCAAGGGGGTGGATTTGGTTAAGGGCGTGGACGTGCACGTCCACCTGATCAAGGTCGTGGACGGTGCGTGCGTTGCGACCTTATCAATGGCGTCCACGTGATCGAGAGGAAGTGGAAGTGTGTGGACCTGATCAAGGGCGTGCAGCTGATTGAGGGTGTGGACGTGTGCGTCAAGCTGATCAAGGGCGTGGACAACGTGTGCGTTGTGGCCTGATCGTGGATTGGAACAGGGTCACCGGCGATCGTTGCGTAGGCAGAGAAGGTTGGAAATTTGGTTAGTATATGCATTAGTTATTTGTTTAGTGTAATCACAGTTAGTTAGTTCATAATTTTTTCTTGTCAAAACAGATGGATAGAAGTTGGGTTTTGGTGAAACAATTCAAAATTGTTTATGTCAAGGGAGTTGAAGATTTTATGAAATTTGTTAGTGAAAGGTACCGCGAAGACGAACACATTCGTTGTTCATGTGTTAATTGTCATAATCGAAGGCTGATGCATCAGACTCAAGTAGAAACTCATCTGCACATTTATGGAATTTCACCTACATACACCAAGTGGACTCATCATGGGGAGGCTGTAGATGTTGAAATTGATGAGGGTATAGATCAGGAGGTAGAAGGAAATGATCATGACTTTGGGATACATGTGGATGAGAACGAAGATGTTTATGATGAGGATCATGGAGTGCCAGAGATGATAGGAGATCTGTTTGCAACGGCAGAGGCTGATGGAGAAATACCAACATTTGCAACAGTTTTGAAAGATGCGAAGAAGAAGCTCAGGCCGGGTTCTAAACATTCAAAATTTTCTTTTATGGTGAGGATGTTGTATATGAAGTCCCGTTATCGAATCTCCAATAAAGGGTTCACTGCAATGATGAAGCTGATATCAGATGGACACCCTGAGAGTGAGTTGCCAAGGTCATATGACGAGGCCAAGAATTATCTTAAAGAATTGGGGCTTGCATTCGAGAACATCCATGTGTGCAAGAACAATTGTGTGTTGTTTCGAGATTCAAAAACAACCAAGTATGCAAATTTGAATGTGTGCCCAGTCTGCAAGGAGTCTAGATGGAAAGACGAAACTGGGACAAAGCAGATTCCACACAAGGTATTGAGGAATTTTCCACTCTTGCCAATGTTGAAGAGAATTTATGCATCAAAGTGAACTTCTGAGGAAACTCAATGGCACAAGAAAGTGAGGAAGCCAGTCGAGGGTGTAATGAGCCATCCAGCTGATGGGGAAGCATGGAAGGACTTTGATAAGAAGGAACCATCTTTTGCAGATGATCCGAGGAACTTGAGGCTTGCCTTAGCTTCCAACGGACCCAATCCTTTTGGCAACATGAGTTCACAGTACAGTATGTGGCCAATGCTTCTAACACCACTGAATCTCCCACCATGGGAATGTGTGTGTCCAGAAAACTGCTTTATGTCTTTACTCATCCCAGGTCCAAATTCTCTAGGAAAGGATTTTGATGTGTTCCTTGAACCCCTAATCGAAGAACTGCTTGATCTATGGCAGGGGGTATGGACCTTAGATGCATGTACTGGTAAGAAGTTCAAGCTTCGTGCTGCTGTGCTTTGGTGTATAAATGATTTTCCAGCACTAAGCACATTATCTAGGCGAACAACAAAACTGGCAAGGACACTTCTTTTTGCTTCTTAATGTTGTAGAAAATTTTTGAAGTAATTCCAAGAAAGTTTGTCATCCAACTGCTCAAAAGGCATTGCTCTCTTAGAGTTGTCCATGTCACTTTGTGCGAGAAACACATTTGTTTGGTAGATGCGAAATCACGTGAATCTTTTTTGGTGTGCTCGTAAAGGTGTGAAAATATGTTGTGTGCATCTGCACAAATTTTAGACCAAGTTTACAATTTAATATAAACTTTTCTTGATTTACTAACAAATAAATGTAAACATACCATGTGGTGCCTAGAAAAATCTAAAAACAGGCAATGACACTCCATTTTGCTTACTTATGCTTGTAAAAAAATTTGAACCGATTTCGTGCCACTTTGTCATGCATATTCTCAAAAGGCATTGCTCTGTTAGACTTGTCCATGTCACTTCGTGAGAGAAAATGATTCGTTTGGTAGACGTGCAGTACGACCTTCTCAAAATCGTGTGAAACTTTTTTGGTGTGGTCGTCGAAGTGTGCAAAAATTCTATGTGCGTCCGTGAAATGTTTGGACCAAGTTTTCCATTTACTGTAATTATTTCTTTATTTACTCACAAATAAATGTAAACATACCCTAATGTTCCTAGAAAAATCAGAAAACTGGCACTGGCACTTCATTTTTCTTGTTAAACTTGTAAAAAATTTTTGAAGTGATTCCAAGAAAATTTTGATGCATATCCTAACAAAGTTGTACTACTACTTTATCCTTAAAAACAATAACAAATTACCCAATTTTTTTTACTGTATTTCAATCGTGTGCTTGTGAAAAAAAGCTCCAAAACAGACGCCATCTCGAAAAAAAGCGCCAAAAATGCTCAATCCCGAAAACATCACGCGCCCATGCTTTTACCATTTTTCCTTCCCCCTGGTCAAAGACCTCCCCAGTCCCCACTCGTCTCCTCCTCCTACCACCATTCCTTCTCCAACCCTAGCCGCCGCCAGGGCACAACCGCCGCCGCCCAGGAGCTCCTCCGTCCTCCACGCCGACTAGGTACCTACGACAGCGGCTACGACGAGCTCCTCCAGCTCCCAAACGCAACCGCCACTGCCACCAATGTCATTGCCGACAACTCTCCGTCCTCTGCTCGTGCTGCTGCATCCCTCCCGCCTCCTGCTCTAAGTCCATCTCTCTCTCTCTCTCTCTCTCTCTCTCTCTCTCTCTCTCTCTCTCTCTCTCTCTCTCTCTCTCTCTCTCTCTCTCTCTCTCTCTCTCTCTCTCTCTCTCTCTCTCTCTCTCTCTCGTCGCAGGATTTGGCGACCTTGATGGTGGCTACACAGAGGCAAAGAAGCAAGCAGATTTCAGAAGAAAAAGAAGGTAAAAGCCACATCCATTTTTAGTGCCTTTCAGATTGTTGATTTCAGTCTATGCTCTAGGGATTTTATACTGTTAGAGTACAATGGTGGTTGCTTGTGTCATGTATTTTTTGAGAATTGGGTAGTTCAGTTAAGATTGTACCTTGAAAAGCACAATGAATACTAGATCAGTCAATACTCTTCCCTAACTCCTAGCACTTATCTTAATTTCCTGGAACTAGTACTATCGCTTACCTCTTATTAAACTCCATTTTATTTATCTAATACACACATTGTGCTTGTTCTTATCTATCATGCAAGTAGTTGAACCTACAAAAACTGATTATGAGAGAAGTCGGGATATACGCGTGGCTAACAATAACAAGAAGATGCAAGAACTAGGACTCCCAACTCTTGCTGCTGAATTTACTAAATCTGTACCTGAAACTTCTACTGCAAAGAAGGGGGGGTAAAAAACTCATAGTGAAGATTCAGATTCAGATTCATCAGAGTATCTCCTTGACAATGATGATCAAGGAGATAGTGGTGATGATGATGACACAGAATCTGATGAGCTGCTAGAACAAATGTCATTTAATATAATTATTCTAACACCCGAGTAGTGCATGAGGAATAGTTGCATTGCATATAAGTGTTTTAAGTTTGTGAGGACCATGTGTGGTTCGAGGACCAGTGGATGGTCGCTTCCTTGTGTGATGAGTGGTTGACAACGTTGTGTGGACTGATTCTTGGCTAAGTATTGCAGGTGTGGGTTATGGCTTGACTCGTGTTGGTGCAGGTAAAGAACAAGCGTGAAAGGTCGTCGCCGGTGAGGCCTCCTGGTGTGGAGAAGACAAGTAGGCTTCGTTCGAGGGACCCGGTGGCCAGCGGGGTCAAGTGCGGGCTGCATGGTGGCATGAACAGCAAGATAAAGTCATGGACGGTTTCTTGGTTGAGCCGGGACTACGTGGGAGCCGAGTCATGAGTGGCGATTGGCGGAGGCAACACTGAGTTCGCGGGGTTTCCAGTGGTTCACCAGAAAACCACTGGGTTCCTTGGTTGATCCACAAAGCCAAGACCGAAGAACCGAAGATGGTGCTGCAGCAGCTCCAGACCGGTCTGACCGGTGGGTCTGACCGGTGGGTACCGGTCTGACCAGTGTGCGACAACGCAGTCCGGAATCTTCGAAGCGGAGGACTCGCGTCGGGATCGCAAGGCTTGCGTCGAGGCTAAGCAGGTTGCGGTCATCGGGCATCCGTCCGATAGAGAAAGCTTGAAGACTTCCAAAACCACCCTTGAGGGGCTTGTATCCGTAGTTGTTAGGAAAGGGTATTTTAGACTTTCGGTTGCCTCCATATAACCCATGAGGTGAGAGGATGGCAGCCAATCTCTTGGAACCCTAGTTCATTTGCTTTCCTTTTTCCCTTCCTATTTTCTTAGGATTTCCATAAAACTAGCTTGAGAGCTTCATGGTGAGATCTTGTGAGAGGGTTGGATGATCGGGCGGCAAGCTAGACCTTGTATGAACCTTTGTGGCATGTATAGATGATTCGGCATGGTTCCTCAAGGCCTTGTTGTGTTGTTCCCGGTTGTTCTTGGTGGTGATTTTCGGAGACCTTTCTTGGTGTTTTTCTTGGGTTGTTTTCGGGACCTTTCTCTTGGGGATTTGATGGGGGGAATTTGTGGGAAACCTTCATGGTTCTTTGGGCTGTGATTCCCCTCCCAAATCCGTGAGTAAAGGGGCTCGATTTTGGGGTTTTCCGAGTTCTAGGGTTAGAGGTGTTCTTGGCGGGATTTCTTTGATTCCTCCTTTTGGACAAGTTTTTGTGGGATTAAACTTGGCTCTGGACTCCTCATGAGGTGTTCCTATTATCACCAAAGTCTTGTTGAAGTCCGTGGAGCGATTCGGGAGATCGAAGTTTTTCTGACCGGTGCTCTTAACCGGTATGACCAGTGCAACCCTTGGTGGGTTTTTGCTCGGGTGAACGTCTGGGTGTGTTTGCTGTTGTCCTGTGTTGGGGTTGTTTCGAGTTTGGGTCAGTTTGGAGATCGGTTGTCCTGTTTGGTGATTTGGGGCTTTCTGGCTGTGACCGGTCTGACCGGTGTGGTGCACCGGCCTGACCGGTGTAGAGACACTTAGTGGAAGTCTCCAAGTTTCACCAGCATGGACCGGTCTGACCGGTGGTGCTCACCAGTCAGACCGGTGTTGGTCAGTGGACTCGAGGTTTGGTGTTCCGCTGCATTCTCAGGTCGGAAGGTTGTGTGTTGGTTCCTAGTTCCAGTGGCACTCCAGTGGCTACGTGGGCTTGGACAACTTCGGTAGTGAGTCGGAGACGTGTGTTGGAAGCCGTGTTCATCTTGTTGGAGTTTCCATCTCCTTCGAGAAGAATTTTTATCAGCTCCCATTCACTCCCCCCCCTCTGGTTCGCCGTATCGGTCCTTCAGTTTGTTGTTTAATATGTGGTCCTGCTTTTAGATTCATGATCTATATTTGATACCTAAAATTTAATATAGGGTCTTGCTTATTAATTCACTTGCCTTTTCTTATTTTTGTAGTATTCTATGAAAATCCTTGTTTCAAAGAAGGAAAAAACCCGCCATGGCTCCACGAACTAGGTGCAACAAGAGAGTGTGGGCAGGTCGACAGGCAGAGTAACAACCTGCTCAAACCAAAATAGGATCTTCAAATAACCTTGAAGCTACACAAACAGATGACCACAATGTGGAACCACCAACAATTGGCATACTAGACAACTCTACTACACCTGGACTAGATGATCATTTGAGCACAGGGGGAGATGAAGGCATGAAACGTGCTGCTCATGACTGTACTGGTGTAGAAAATGAAACTATTGAAGGCATGTAACATTTTCTCACTAAATATGACATCTATTTTGCTGATTTGAATGAAACTAAACCATTTCATTAAATGATATCTATTTTGTAGATGAAGCACAAAAAGCACCAAGGAGCCATAGGGGACCAACTTTGGGAAAACAGCTAGACAAGATGACTAAAGCTATGAGAAGGAGACTGCCTATTGTTGTTGAAGAGGGCAGAAGAAGGCCGCATGAATATGTTCAAGCTGCCACGTTTGCATCAGAGGGTGGCATCATAATTCGGGAAAGCATTCATGTCCTACCACATTGGAAGGATTACAAGAAAGACGAAAATTACTACAGGAAATTTGAGGGAGAGCTTTCTGTAAGTGCTATTTCTAATCTAAGCTTTTATACTGCTTCACCTGAATTCTCTAACTAACTATGGAGTTGAAAATACCTAGGGGCGCTTGGCCATTAAGAATAATGACAAGCCAACAAAAGAAGCCTGTACTGATCTGATGCACACTATAGTAAAAAACCAACGATATAGGCTCAAGGCAAAATACTTCAATGGTGTAGCTGCAAATGAGGTTCCGACAACTTCACTTGTTGATTACATGACTGATTTACAGTGGAAGGCACTAGTTGCAAAGTGGACTGATCCAGAAAACATGATATGGGTATCTTGTCATATATTATTATTTCACATTCAGTTTGCACATAATCTTCTCATTTTGAGACTATGATCTCATCTGACATTTAGTTTCTCTTGTAGGAGACATGTGAAAAGAACAAGCACAACTGCAGTAAGGTGAAATATCATCAGACTACCGGCAATCGCTGCTACGAGGCACACCTACATGATTATGTATGTGTAACTTTCCTTGTACGATTACCTGTATGTTTCATGAATCAGCTGCCTTTGAACTTCATTTGAGACAACTGTTTTGTGAATGTTTATGCAAGCAACAGAAGTAGAAGAGAAAAAGAGAAGAACCTAGCTTAGATATGACTAAAGAATTAGATGCGGTGGAGGCCTTCATGACCTGCCACACCAGCTCCAAACGTGGCCTCAGTGACACTACAAGAGAAGCACTTTTAAGATCATTAGTTTGATTTATTCAATGCATTTTTTTCAGACCATATGATGTTCATTGGCACTGTTTGTTTCGCTGGCAACTTTGTTTTGGCCTAATTATCATTCCTTTCAATTTGTGTGGCCATTCTGTAGTGTGACTTTGTTGTGTAGTGATTCTAAAGGCTATGACATGAGATGCTTGACTCTGAAATCTATACTTGTTAGCAATTTGACTTTATATTAGAATGTCTAATTAATAGTATACCATAGGTCAAACATTATTATTGGCATGACAATCATACAATATTATTGAGTGTTATTTGTACTTTGGCAACAGACAGGGGATATTTGTACTTTGCGGAGCATAAAGTGTTCATTGCATTTGTTACTTGGTTCTGTTACTGTTAGCTGAACACTTGATGCTGCTGGTGATGGTTCTGGCCACTCAGTTAGTGTTGTTTCCTGAACACTGGTCACTTGATGCTCGCCAAGTATTGCACTAAACACTTGAGCATTCAGTTACATGTTTGCTATATTAGCCGGCTGTAGCAGCACCATCATCTGTATATATTTCTTTGAATCAAGATATTGTTGTAGTCATGTGCTCTGCTCTGAATCAACATATTGTTGCAGTTTTA
Source organism: Cenchrus americanus (assembly GCA_947561735.1). Lineage (NCBI taxonomy): Eukaryota > Viridiplantae > Streptophyta > Magnoliopsida > Poales > Poaceae > Cenchrus > Cenchrus americanus. Next base: position 205,940,092 of record OX387240.1, read on the forward strand.
AATTACAAACATCTTGTGCCATGTCTTGTGTTTATTCTATAGCAGTCTTAGGAAAACATCTAACTGGTTTCTGCCCATGTTTTTTCAGACTGAAATGGAGGCTGTCAACAAGGACCTTAAAGGTGCAGGATATTCAACAGAAGGCAGTGTGACTGCGGTGTCCACTGTGCTCTCCAAAACCAGCTCTCAACTATTCCTAAAGAGTATTGGCCTCAACACACCTACATCTTCCAAGTCAACATCAACAAATGAAACAGAGCTTCGGGAATAACTTGTGGCTGAAGCACGGGCTGCTGTTCAAGGTGAAGTTGATGAGCTCAAGAAGAAAAGTGCAGAAGCTGAGGAAAGGATGGAGTGGCAAGAAAAAGAGCTGGAGGAGTACAAGAAGCTAGTAGAGAAGAACACCAAGAGATGGAGGAGAACAGGGTGCTCCTCAGGGGGCTACTGAAGATCTATGCTCCTTCTTCGACATGAAGTGGGCTGCTGTGATATGGTTTATTTTGGCTTCTCAGAAACTTAAGTTGCTTGTGGCAAGCAACTTTTTAGTATTTGTTTCTTATGTGTGCTATGAACTAAGTTTTATGTGTGATGTGAACTAGTGGTGGTGTTGTGCACTACGTTATATGCTCAGTTGAATACTGCTTTATTTTTTGAACATGGAATTATGTGGTCTTGCAAATATCAATTGCAATTATATGGTTTACATGGTTTACCTGATTTCGTGTGACCAAATTATGCTATATTTGTTGACGATTCTGACATATCATTTTTATGACCAAAAAGTTTTGAGTCTTTGTTGACGATTTTGTGAATAAAATCTGTGACCAAAGTTCTGAAGCCACGTGGCAGATTATAATTGGTCCATGTGGCGCTACCAAAACAAGGCACCGAACTGCCACGTCACACGCCACGTCACGCGCCACGTCATATGCAGAAACGGCATTAACGGCGCCTAGCAGACAGAGAGTTCTGACGAATATGGAGGCATAGCCATGACCAAAGCCAATGGTCATAGGAGAACTTTTCTATGATCGTAAACATTTGGTCATGGTTGGGAGCCCTTCTGTGACCAAAATTGACACTTGGTCACTCATTACATAATGTGGCGCAACTTCAGTGACGATATCAATTTCTTCAAAAGTTCGTCAAAGATTTGTGTGCATGACCAATTTGGCATCTTCATTGACGAAGCATGAAGGTCAACGAGCACATTTCTAGTAGTGAAATGAACTAGGGTTCCAAGAGATGGCTGCCATCCTCTCACCTCTTGGGTTATATAGGAGGCAACCGAAAGTCTAAAATACCCTCACTAGCTAATTAGGGATACATGCCCCTCGATGGCGAAATCGGAAATCTTTGTCATCGCTCCATCGGACGGATGCCCGGTGATCGCAACCTGCTTAGCTTCGACACAAGCCTCGCGATCTCGACGCGTGTCCTCTGCTTTGAAGATTCTGGACTGCGTCGTCGCACACCGGTCAGACTGGTGCACCTCACCGGTCAGACCGGTACCCACCGGTCAGACCGGTCTGAAGCTGCTGCATCTCCGTCTTTGGTTCTTCGGTCTTGGCTTTGTGGATCAACCAAGGAACCCAGTGGTTTTCTGGTGAACCACCGGAAACCCCGCGAACTCAGTGTAGCCTCCGCCAATCGCCACTCATGACTCATCTCCCACGTAGTCCCGACTCGACCTTGGCTTTGAGGCTCAACCAAGAAACCGTCCATGACTTCATCTTGCTATTCATGCCACCATGCCGCCCGCAGTTGACTCCGCCGGCCACTGGGTCCCTCGAATGAAGCTTACTTGTCTTCTCCACACACGGAGGCCTCATCAGCGATGACCTTTCGCGCTTGTTCTTCACCTGCACCAACACCCGTCAAGCCGCAACCTGCACCTGCAATACTTAGCCAAGAATCAGTCCACACAATGTTGTCAATCACTCATCACACCAGGAAGCGACCATCCACCGGTCCTCGAACCACACATGGTCTTCAATCTCCCCCTTGATAAGTGCATTGACAGCACCCAGAAATAGTAACACAGGAGAAACAAAAGGAAAAGAAACGAATAAAAAGAAACTCTAACAAGCGATCGAAAGCCAAACAAAGGCAAAGAGCAAGATCACTTGAAGAAAACAATTCTCGGACCCCTTAGACAAGGGAAACGGCTCGACACATCCGAGACAAAACTATGCTCAAGCAAAGAGCGCAAATCACCAAACCAAAGCTCGAAAACCACAAAGAGCTCCCTCTGCACACATGCAAGCTCCCCCTGAATGAATGCATGTAAACCAGTTGATGAAAACAGAGCAGCTGCATCAGCTCAGCTCTGACCGGTTAGACCGGTCACCACCACCGGTCAGACCGGTGCTCAATAAGTGAATAGAACCAACCCTCTGACCGGTGAGACCGGTGACCACGACAGGTCAGACCGGTGACACACAGAGCCCAGAAAAGGCTCGAAACCACCTGAAAACCTTCCAAATGCATTCAGTAGCTCAAAAGAAGCTCAAACTTCTCCCCCTTGTTGTCAATGCATGAATCAAGCCAAAAATGCAAAAAATGCAACCTAGAGCTTCTCAAATAGACAAAATTCAACATAGGAAGCTACACATGTACAAATGAGCAAGTTAGATACTCTATAGCTTCGTATTGACATCAACTACATGATCACCAAGTTTCACAACCATTGGACGAAGCTAAGATGGAATTGAGCAACTTTGCGAAAAACTTCCCACTCATGAGCAAAGTCCTAAACATGAGCAAAATATGTCAAAATGGCAAAGCCACACAAACTTCATGCTAGGACGACCTTTCTAATCATCAGACCATCACAAACACCCACAAGCACCTCATGTCATGTCAAAGCCACCGAGCCATGTGTCTACTTCTATATATGAGACCTCTCATTGGTAGACATCATGCAACGGTTTAGCACCCAAGGCAATTAAATTCAGCACATATGACATGGGAGCACATTTTCCAAGCATTTTACATTTCATTTTCAGATTCATAATTGGTATAGGAAATGTCTTTGCGAAAAAAAGGAACTTATGCCGCTCCACAAAATAAAACAAGAGGGCTAAACATTCATGATGGCAAATGAGCCTTTGGCCCCATATGATCAAAATAAGCTATCCAACCACAAATTAAGCATAACCAAGCCACTAAAACATGTCAAGATCATATAAAGGCATTTACTCACAAGAGAGCATACATGTGACATTTTTCAAAAAACATAGTCATCAACCATGGATATAAATCATGATTTTCACGAGCTAAGCCAAACTAACCACATCATACCAAACAAGCTCACAAAGACATAAATAGCATTCCATGGTGAACAATGTATATAGGAGAAGCTTTTCCTAACCAATGCATATGATACAAAATGCATGCAATCTAAGATACAAGGATGCCTATACATCATGTTACATATGCCATGCCAAATGTAATAAATGCACAAAGGAAAGCTATACATATTATACAAAGAAGCTCCCACACACCAACTCAAGAAATCAAACACACACCAAGCTCCCCCCGCAAACGAGTGAAAGTTGCTTGATCTAGGGGTTTGGTGAAAATATCGGCTAGTTGGTCATGTGTGGGTACATGGATCAAAGCTATCTTCCCTTTCTCTACATTGTCTCTCACAAAATAATAGCTCACTTTTATGTGCTTAGTTTTGGAATCAAGCACTGGGTTCTTTGCAACACTTATGGCACTGGTGCTATCACATTGAAGTGGGACATGGGTATACTCCTCACCAAAATCACTCATGGTGTATGTGATCCAAAAGAGTTGAAAGCAACAACTAGTTGTGGCAACGTACTCTGCCTCGATAGTGGATTGAGAAACACTCGACTGTTTGCAGGAAGACCAAGACACCAAAGAAGAACCAAAAAACTGGCAAGTCCCAGAAGTGGACTTCCTATCCAACCGACATTCGGCAAAATCCACGTCTGAAAAACCATGAAGCGCAAAAGAAGAAGACGCAGAGTACCAAAGGCCGAAGTCGGGAGTGTGACGCAAGTAACTGAAAATTCACTTCACCGCTTGCCGATGTGAAGTCCTCGGAGACGCTTGAAAACGAGCGCACAGACATACCGAGAACGGGATGTCTGGCCTCGTCGCCATCAAGTAGAGGAGTGACCAGATCATGCTTCGGTACTCCTTCTGGTCCACATGTTCACCTTCCTCATCCGCATCAAGACCTGTAGTCGTACTCATCAGCGTTGCCATAGCCTTGGAGTCCTCCATCTTGAACTTCCTCACAATGTCCTTGGTGTATTTAGCTTGGTGCACAAATGTTCCTTCCTTTGATTGCTTGATTTGTAGCCCGAGGAAGAACTGCAACTCGCCCATCATGCTCATCTCAAATTCCCTGCACATATCCTCTGTAAATCTTGCAACAAGAGAGTTAGACGAGCCACCAAAGGCAATATCATCCACGTACACCTGCACAATCAGGATATCTCTGCCCCGCCTGAGTAAAAACAGATCGACCTTTCTCATCTCAAACCCTCACTCAAACAGGAACCCCCTCAACCTACCATACCAAGCTCTAGGCTCCTACTTCTACCCGTACAGTGTCTTCCTCAACTTGTACACCCGGTGGGGGTCCTTCTCACTCTCAAACCCCGGTGGTTGCCTCACATACACTTCTTCCTCCAACACACCATTCAAGAAGGCACGCTTCACATCCACTTGGTGCAACTTGAACCCTTTAGCCATGGAAAAATCTAAGGATCCTAATCGCCTCCAAATGTGCTACTGAGGACCAGGAGCGTCCCGGTGGTCGATGGGTGACCGCTCCTCAATGATGAGTGATTGACAACGGGTGTTGGACTGACTCTTGGCTCAGTGCGTAGGTGTAGGCTGCGGCCTACTTCGTGTTGTTGCAGGTGAAGAACGGGCGCGAAAGGTCTTCAGCCTTGAGGGGCCTCCGGGAGATGGAGAGACAAGTAGGCTCGGTTCGAGGGACCCGGTGGACGGCGGGACTAGGTGTGGGCCACATGGTGGCGAGATGAGCAAGACGAAGTCGTGGACGATTGAGCCGGTGCACGGTGGCGGTCGAGTCAAGAGGCTTGGCGGGAGGCCGGGCCGAGCAAGCGGGGTTTGGTGGTTTGCCCACAAAACCATCAGAGGACTGTTTCTTGGTTTGGGGCTCAAAACCAAGTCTGAAGGCCCAACACGACGGAGGGATCCGGGCGTGTCGGGAAGCTTCGAAGCGGAGGACACGCGGCGGGATCGCATGGCTTGCGTCGGGAGGACACAGGGTGCGGCGAAGGCGTGGCCGTCCGATGGCAAGACCCACAAACATTACATAAATGCCCCTGCATGGGTTGTATCGACAGTAGTTGAGTTAGGGGTAGTCGAGTCATTTCCCACACCGGCGGGACCCGATATATAAGCCATGAGTGTGTGTGGATGGGGCTCTCTCTCTGTGACTTAGGGTTTCATTTCCCCCCCATCCATTTCTCTTTTTCCTGGACTATTTTCTTCTCCTTTTTCTCTAAGCTAGCATGAGAGCTTTATGAGAGATTTTTTGAGAGGGATGGATGCTAGGGCGGCATGCTAGACCTTGTGAATCTTTCCTGGTTTGTATAGAAGATTCGGCGTTGTGATTTTCGTGCTTGTTTTGGTGCCTTTGTTCTTGGTGTGGTTCCCCGGATTTGAGTGGGTTTCTCCCCGGATTTCTTTGAGGGAAACATGGATGGATGTCTTATGCATCTTTGGGATTGATCTTGTGCCCTTAAACGCCGGGAAACCACATCGATTCAAGGATTTTCGGTCGGAGCTCTAGTTTTTGGTGGTGTTCAAAGGATCCACGATTCCCAGTGATTTAGAGAGTTAGGAGGCAAAATTTTTGGGGTATAGCATCCTTGTTTGACTCTTATCATGTCCCCAAACCCTTGTCTCAACAGCTTCTACAGTTTGGGAGATCCGGTGATGGATTGGAGGTGTTGACTTTCGAGGTCGACCTGTTTTTGGTTCTGTCCGCAAGGCGCGGACGGTCCGCGAGGGGCTGGCGGACGATCCGCGAGCACGCTGTTCGTCGCGTGTTCTTCGTGTTCTTGCTCACCTTCGTTTTTGATTTGTTGTGTTTTTGAGTTTTGGTTGGGCGAGGTTTCGGACGGTCTGCGCGTGCTGGGCGGACAGTCCGCGGGTGCCTGGCGGACAGTCCGCGTGCTCCCCGCGGACGGTCCGTTATTCGGGGTCGCTACTGGAGGTTCTGTTTGCTTTTTCGGACAGTCCGTGGCTCAGGGCCGGATGGTCCGCGGTGCGGGTGCGGACAGTCCGTGGCAGCAGGCCGGACAGTCCGTGTGGCCTGTGCGGACAGTCCGCCCCTCCTGGCTGGACGGTCCGCCAGAGCCTGGCTGCTTTGTTCCTTGGTTCGATTCCTCCTTCCTTCTTTCGTGCTTCCGCGTGTGCTTCAAGGAATCGTTCCTAAGACTTGAGGTTGATCCATAGCCTCGTTGTCTTGGCGATTGGTGTGTGATTTGATCCATCGCTCGTGTGTGTCCGGGATTTGTCTAGGGTATAGGCCTGGTTCTTTGAGAAGAATTTTTACCGGCTCCTATTCACTCCCCCCTCTAGTCGCCATCTGATCCTTCAATTTGTATCAGAGCTTGGTTCCGGATTCGTGGTGACTTTTACAAGTCTTGAATCCCAAGATGGCGTACGTTGAGCGGGGCGGTGCTCCACACTTCAATGGGAAGGGTTACCACAAGTGGGCGGCTCGTATGATGATCTTTCTTCGTGGCAAGTTGTTGGATTTCATTGTGCTTGACAAGACCTATGCTATTCCGGCTGAGATCCACACTCTTATGGTGACCGATGCCAGTGCTAAGGCCAAGTATGAGGCAAATGCAAAAGCCATTGATCACTTGGTCCGAAGCTTGTGTGATCCTGAGTTTGTGCGTGTTCGCCATTTGAATCTTGCTTGGCAAATTTGGGAGAAGTTGTTGGTTGCTCACGATGGTGATAACCATGTGAAGGCTCACCTCTTTGTTTCTTACCGGATGCAATATGAGAACTTTACTCAACTTCCCGGTGAGGACATTGATGCGATGTTGCAGAGGTTTACCGCCATCGTGAACAACATGAAGGCCAACGTTGAGGATTTCCCTTACAACGAGCATGATCAAGCTTTGAAGCTCTTGCATATCTTGGAACCAAATGTTTGGGGTGCTAAGATTGAGTCCATCAAGGAGTCCGGGCAATACTTGACTATTGAGTTGGATGACCTCTTTTATAAGCTCAAGTCGGCTGAGGTTGACAGGAAGTTGCAATCTAAGCATGAGGGCAAGACTGATCATAGTCTTGCTCTTGTGGGCGGATCAAAGGGCAAAGCCAACACCAACCCTTCCTGTCGACAGTTTTCCTTATCTTCTCTCGTGTCCATTCCAGATAATGAGTTCGATGTGCTGAGCAAGGAGGAATTGGCCTTACTCTCAAGGAGGTTTGATCGACTACATGAGAACCGGAGGAATGCAAGGCGGAGCTCGAGGACATGCTACAAGTGTGGCAAGCGTGGACACTTCATCGCTGAGTGCCCGGAAGCGGAGGTGAACAAGTACATGATGAGTGAGTACAAGGCACACCCAAGGCGTGAAGACAAGTACTCCTCCAAGGGCAAGCACTACAGCAAGTCCAAGAGCAACAACAAGGACAAGCGGCGATCGAGCAAGGGCGGCCACAGGAAGGACAAGGCAAGAGCCATGGTGGCCGGTGCAAGCGACGTCGACACAATCTCAAGCGACACGCATTTAAGCTCAAGCAGTGAGGATGAAGACACCGTGAGGCGCAAGGGCAAGAAGAATGCAAGCCGGAACCTCAATGGGTTGAGCTGTGTTGCACTTGGAGGCTTTTGTGGCATCTCCCATAGCTCAAGCAGCAAGAAGAGCGAGAAAGAAGACACAGACTCTGACTCAGAGGATGAGATAAACCGTGACCCCGACTCTGTGCTTGCTGAGATCACTAGGTTGAATGGCTTGATTGACAACCGTGATAGTGTGTTGAGAGATGCTAAGAAAATGAGGAGAGATCTTAGGGCTCAACTTGAGAATGCTTGTGAGAAAGTAGGAGAGTTAGAGTCTAAATTGCTTGAATTGAAACTTGAGAATGACTCTTTGAAACTTACTCCTACCATTTCTGATGATGTTGAATGTTCTGAATGTAATACATAGTTGAATGAGATCAAGTTGCTTAATGAGAAGAATGCTTCCACTTTGGCTAAACTAGATGCTCTTAGGACTGAGTATGATGAGCTTAAGGCTAGACCCACTTTGCTTGGTGCTTGTAAATCATGTCCTACTATGCATGCTAAGCTTGTTGATGCTCGTTCTACCATTAGAACTTTGGAAGCTTCTTTGTAATCTCTTGTTGTCAATGCATGCACTAGCTGTGATGAAGTTACTTTGCGCAATCTTGAACTTACTTCCCGTTTGGAAGTCATCTATGAGGAGAATGATTATTTGAGGAAGGTGTTGGGTTGGTTGTCTGGGCAGGAACCTCAATTGAAAATCATGATTGAGGAGTTCAAGAGAGCGGATGGTCGTGGTTTGGGTTTTGAGAAGTTGGGTGAGAAAGTGGGAGAAAACAGTGGGGAGAGTGTGTATGAGAAGTGTGTTGAGTATAACCCAGAGTTTGAGGTGATCGGAGACATCCAAGTTCCACTTCCAAAAGCACCCAAGAACTCTTTCACTCCAAAGCCAAATCACCTTTGCAACAAGCTTGACACAACCCAAGATCCACCCAAATTCCCACCTAAAACAAATGACTTCCAGAAACCGATGAAGTTTGTGAGTGAGAAGGGTGTGAAACCTAGAGAGAAGTCATAGCCAAAACCAAAACCCATCCCCTTCAGGTGTGAGTATTGTGGCAAGGAGAGGCATCTAGCAGAGTTTTGCTACAGGAGGAAGAGGGATGAGAGGCTTGCTAGGGAGCAAGCAAACCAGGACAGGTATCACCAATCTCATGGTATTCCTGAGCCTAGAGTGCCGCTTCCACGGAGTGTGGGAAGTGTGAGGAGTGTTGGTAGAGTTGGAGCTCAGGGTGGTAGGTTCCCACAGAGAGGCGGTGGTGAGAGGTTTGATAGGAGAGATGATGGTGTGTGTGTTGGTGAGAGGTTTGGTCGGGCTCGTGGTGGTTTTGCTAGACGTCCCCCTACTCGTCCTCAATACGAGTTTAGGGAGATGATCGCAGCTTTGGGTTCCAAAGGAACTACGGACCACGTTTTCCCCCTCGTGGTGCTCGTGCTCCCTCCATGGGACATGGGAAGTTTGGTGGCAAGGGAGTGATGTTTGCTAACCCCTCTTTTGAGCAGATGGATCGACACTGGTTCAACTTTCTTTGTGCTAACCCCAGTGTCGAGTCGTTGGCTCATTCTCATTATTATTTCTGACTACAGGCAGGAGGCTTGGAGAACATTTGGTTGATCGACTCCGGATGTTCCCGGCACATGACCGGAGACAAGAAGTGGTTCTGCAGCCTCACCCCAGTGAAGGAAAAGATGTACATCACTTTTGGGGACAACGGATGAGGAAGGGTGATTTCTGAGGGTGTGGTACATATGAGTGACAAGGTAACGTTGAAGAGGGTTGCAGGGTTGCTCTTGTGAAGTCTTTGGGTTTCAATTTGCTTTCGGTTTCTCAGTCGCTTGATGAGGGCTTTGAGGTGCGTTTCAAGTCTGGTGAGTCTCATTTGCTGGATTCTCGAGGTGATCTTGTTTGTATGATCATCCCCGAGGGTCAGATTTTCATGGCTGATTTCTCTCGTTCTTTGGGTCCTGCTCGCTGTTTGATGGCCGGTCCTTTTTCTGATTTGTGGAAATGGCATAGGCGGTTGGGTCACTTTAGCTTTGATTTGGTTTCCCGCTTGAGTGGTCTTGACCTTGTCCGAGGATTGCCTAGGTGAGGACCAGGAGCGTCCCGGTGGTCAATTGATGACCGCTCCTCAGTGATGAGAGATTGACAATGGGTGTTGGACTGACTCTTGGCTCAGTGCGCAGGTGTAGGCTGCGGCCGAGTTCGTGTTGTTGCAGGTGAAGAACGGGCGCGAAAGGTCTTCAGCCTTGAGGGGCCTCCGGGAGATGGAGAGACAAGTAGGCTCGGTTCGAGGGACTCGGTGGACGGCGGGACTAGGTGCGGGCCACATGGTGGCAAGACGAGCAAGACGAAGTCATGGACGATCGAGCCGGTGCACGGTGGCGGTCGAGTCAAGAGGCTTGGCGGGAGGCCGGGCCGAGCACGCGGGGTTTGGTGGTTTGCCAACAAAACCATCGGAGGACAGTTTCTTGGTTTGGGCCTCAAAACCAAGTTCGAAGGCCTAACACGACGGAGATGGGATCCGGGCGTGTCGGGAATCTTCGAAACGGAGGACACGCGGCGGGATCGCATGGCTTGCGTCGGGAGGACGCGGGGTGCGGCGAAGGCGTGGCCGTCCGATGGCAAGACCCACAAACATTACATAAATTCCCCTGCGTGGGTTGTATCACCAGTAGTTGAGTTAGGGGTAGTCGAGTCATTTCCCACACCGGCGGAACCTGATATATAAGCCATGAGTGTGTGTGGATGGCTCTCTCTCTCCGCGGCTTGGGGTTTCATTTCCCCCCTCCCATTTCTCTTTTTCCTGGACTATTTTCTTCTCCATTTTCTCTAGGCTAGCATGAGATCTTCATGAGAGATTTGTTGAGAGGGATGGATACTAGGGCGGCATGCTAGACCTTGTGAATCTTTCCTGGTTTGTATAGAAGATTCGGCTTTGTGAATTTCGTGGTCTTTTTTGTGCTTGTTTTTGGTGCCTTTGTTCTTGGTGTGGTTCCGCGGATTTGAGTGGGTTTCTCCCCGGATTTCTTTGAGGGAAACATGGATGGATGTCTTGTGCATCTGTGGGATTGATCTTGTGCCCTCAAACGCCGAGAAACCACTTCGATTCAAGGATTTTCGTTCGGAGTTCTAGCTTTTGGTGGTGTTCGAAGGATCCGCGATTCACGGTGATTTAGGAAGTTAGGAGGCGATATTTTTGGGGTATAGCATCCTTGGTTGACGCATATCATGTCCCCAAACTTTTGTCTCAACATCTTCTACCGTTTGGGAGATCCGGTGATGGTTTGGAGGGGTTGACCTTCGGGGTCGTGCTGTTTCTGGATCTGTCCGTGTAGGGCGGACAGTCCGCGAGGTGGTGGCGGACGGTCCGCGCGGGCTGTGTTCTTCGTGTGTTCTTTGTGTTCTTGCTCGGCTTCGCTTTCGATCCGTTTTGGTTTCGAGCCTTGGTTGGAAGTGGTTTCAGACAGTCCGCAGCAGCCTGGCGGGTCCGCGTGCTCCCCACGGACGGTCCGTTATTCAGGGTTGTCTCTGGAGGTTCTGTTTGCTTTTTCGGACAGTCCGCGGCTTAGGGCCGGACGGTCCGCGGTGCGGGTGCGAACAGTCCGTGGCAGTAGACCGGACGGTCCGCGTGGCCAGTGCGGACAGTCCGCCCCTCATGGCCGGACGGTCCGCTAGAGCCTGAGTGTCGGGGACAGCCCTAGGGGTCCCCTTAAACAACGGGGAAATCCTCACTTAAATCCCGGTACCGAAACACGTTAAGCCTAACCATGCAGGTGACTAACCATGCAGGACACGGCCCACACCGCGGGACCCCGACGGCCCACCAAGACGGCCCTCTTCGCTCGAGAGCGCGCGCCCCCTCGGGCAGGCTCCGCCCCGTTCGAGGAGCAACGCTTCCCTCGAGCGGTCCCGCCCCGCTCGAGGGCTCACTCCCCCTCGAGCGGGTCTCGTCTCGCTCGAGGGTTCGTCCCGCCCTCGGGCCGGGGCCCGCCACGCTCACGGGCGCCCCGCACGCGTGCGCCGGCCCCCGTACACGGGCATTTAACGCCCGACGCCGCGGGGACGGCGCCATCATGCGCCGGGGCTCGCGCCCCGTGCCGCCGCACCAACTCCCCGGGGAGGAGCCCATCCCCACCCCCGTGGAGGGGGACCGTGCGGTACGGCGGGTGTCGGTCCCGTGACACCGCGTGCCTACCGCAAGCGATGCGGCTAACGCGCCCGACCCTCGAAGGGGGCCGGCGCACCCTCGATTTCACTTTCCCATGACCCTACAGGATTAGGTGGAGGCGCTAGGCCGGTAGATCGACATCCCGGCCACTGTAACGGCGTGGCCGCCGTACCCGCGCGTGCAGGCGCACGCCGGACCCTGTAGCAACGACTCCGGCCCCGTGAGGCGCGTTGGGAAGGAACGCCGTTCGCTCGCCCCCTGTACTCCGTACAAGATTGCGTCAGCACCACCCCCGAGCCTATCAGAGGACATCACTGCCATCCGTTGCTCTCCTACCCTCGAACCGCCACCGTTCGGGTACAAGTCGGCCGTGATGACCGGATCGTGGCGGGGATCGCCGGACGGCCGCCCACTCTACACCGCAAGCACGTCGCACCTCTCCACATAGCTAGGTAGCGCGGCGTGCATGTAACCCGCTGCCCCCTTGATCTATAAAAGGGGGGGGGGGGAACCCCGCCCGCGGGGGGGACGGACGAGCAGAGACACGGGAACACTTCACACACCACGTACTCACTCCCCTTCTCCCACAACATCTTCAGCCACTCCTCCAGGGACTTGGAAGCCACGCTTCCTCTCCCACCTTGCTTGTACTTGCCCCACTACAAGCACCCCCGGTGCTAGGTAATATAGTGCCCCGAGCACGCCCCTGCTGGACGTACGGCCCCCTCGGCCGGAACCAGGATAAAACCTCTGTGTCACTTGTTACTTAGCATCGACCATTGAGGGATAGACCTCGGCGCTATCTACTGGTTAGTGTCGGGACCATATTCCGCACCGACAGTTGGCGCCCACCGTGGGGCAAACGAGCGCCTAAGGTCATTTCGCCAACTCCCTCCATGGTGATCCGCACTGAGTACCGTGCTACACGCTACTGCATGGGTAGCTCGGACGCCCTCCCGGCCGGGTTCGAGATCCGCTTCGGGGGATCCGAACTTTCGTGCCACCGGGAATGGCTATCTCATGCGCCTCACTAACCGTGAGGAACTCCGCGCGCGGCGTCGGGCCGGTGTCGCGCTCGGACCCCCGCCGCACGCACGACTCGGCGCGAGGCGCCGCGCAGGCACGGATGTCGCGGGTCCGTCGACGCCACGACACCGTCGTCGCTGCGGGCGGCGCTCACGCCGGGCGCGGTCCGAGCGGCGGCGGCCGAGCGCGCCGCCACTCAAAGTGGCGCGCCCACCGTCACGACGGCCGCCCCGCCACCGCCCCGGCGGGGACCGCGCGCGGTCTCGGACCGCGCATCCCCATCGGGGCCGCGTGGCGCTACGACGGCCTACAACGCCAACGTCAACACGACGATGCGCGGGGTTCCGCCCGGCCGCCACGTCTTCGTCGCCGGGGACCCCGGCGCCTCGGCGGCGGATGAGTCATCCCCCGGGCTCCGCCGACACGCTACCACCCGCCAACCGCCACGGGTACGCGGGGTGGGATTTCTCCCGGCGTGCCCGACCCGGTCGCGTTCGGCGTTTCCTCGACGCCACGGACTGCGGTTCGGGCCGCTCCCGACGACTCCCGGCACGGGAGCTACGACCCCACGCGGGAGTGTTGCGCCGTCATCACCAACGACCCGGCCAACGCCGCCGGCGCGGCGGCGCCGGAGACGGGGGAAGTCACGCCCGCCCTAGGGATCGCCGCGCGGCCGGCCGCGGGGCCAAGCGCTCTCCGCCGGGGCCGACGTCGACGCACAGCTGGCCCAAGCCCGCGAGCTCGAGGCTAAGCTGGCGGAAGAGTACCGAACGGTGCGGTTGCTCCACGCCTCAATGGCAGGGGAGGCTTCTGCGCGTGGCGAACGCGTGCGGGAGCTGGGCCGACAGGTCCGCGACCGCATCAACACTGCCACCAACGTCGGAAACGCGGACGTGCCCCCACGGGCGAGCCAGAAGCTCGTCGCCGCCGCGGCGCCGCGGCGGGCTATGCCGCACCCTCGACCCCCGAGGCTCGAGACATGCACCGCGAGGTGCAAACTCTCATCGAGCAAGCGGCCGTCCAGCAGGTCGAGAGCTCGGCCTCACGCATCCGCCAACAGGGGGATGCGCGGGGTGACGAAGCTGCACCGGGAGGCGAACCCTCGGTGCACGCGGGACGTCCCACCGAGCAAGGACGCACGCCGGCCAAGGAGCGACTCCTCGACGCGCGCAGGGCACTAGATGGCGACGCTCGCAACGTCATCAACGCCCGGCGCACCAGCAAGGCGGACGCGCGAGCGGCAAGGGGTTACCACCCTCGAAGGGGTGGACGCTACGACAGCGGCGAGGATCGCTCCCCGACGCCGGAGCCCCCGGGCACCCGTGTGTTCAGCCGGGAGATCCGAGCGGCAGCGTTCCCCCAACGCTTCCGCCAACCCTCGACGATCGTCAAGTACAACGGGGAGACGGACCCCCGTGTCTGGCTCAACGACTACCGCTTGGCTTGCCAGCTGGGCGGGGCCACTAGCGACGAGGTCATCATCCTCAACTTGCCCCCCCGCACCTTGGCGATGCGGCCCGGACATGGCTCGAGCACCTACCCGCCAGCCAGATCCATAACTGGGACGACCTAGTCCACACGTTCGTGGGCAACTTCCAGGGCACATACGTGCGCCCTGGGAACTCTTGGGACCTGCGCTCCTGCACGCAGAAGCCCGGCGAGTCGCTGCGGGACTTCATACGGCGCTTCTCCAAGCGCTGCACAGAGCTCCCCAGCGTGGCGCAGTTCGAAATCGTGCATGCCTTCCTCGAGGGCACCACGTGCCGGGATCTCGTGCGGGAGGCCGGGACGCGGCCCGCCGTTGACGGTGTATTTTGGTGCACCTAGCATGTTCATTACACTTTGGTTTGGATTTGATTATTGAACTAACCCGCCACTAGGCACACTAATCATATAACAAGTTCATCTTTGTGCATGCATTTGGAAGTGTTGTGTTTATGTAGGAAATCATGGACATAAAGGACGGATTCGCAATAAGTTCAAAGGAGCATTCATGGAGTCTTGTTCGTGTTCATGAGTTCGCTGAAATTACTTCCAATGGTGGTGAGGACCGAAGTGTTACGAGGAACACCCCCGGGATTGAAGCGTAAAAGATCAAACTTCATGCAAAGAGAGCCTCCATCTTGATCGCGAGGATAACGGCGTCAAAATCATCCAAGTGGAGGGGGCGAAGTAGATAAGTGCACGAGGACCCACGGAGCAAAAAGGGCGACCGAACCGGGCCGAACCGGGCCCGGGCCGGCCGGCCCGGTCGGATCGGCCCGGCCCACTTCGGGCACCGGTTCGGTCCCGTCTTCCTTGCCCTCGAAGGATCTTCGACCCTAAAACCCCCGACGCGCCGCCAACGGACGGAGAGGAGTTATTCGCACCGAGAAGGCCATCTACAAGCTAGAGAGAGAGGAGGAGGATCTCGGGCCGGAGATTAACCACCTCGAAGGAAGCACCCTCTCGTGGAGAAGGAGGAAGACACCGGCGGAAGGGAAACCATGATCAACGGTGCCATGATCGGCACCTTGATGGGGTAATCTTCTCATTCGTCCATGGGTTGTAATCGATCGTGAGATGTAATCGCACTTTGTCGGATTTTCTATCTATCATCTTGTGTTGAATATACTTTAATGCTTAAAGGTTAGCTACCATGCCGTAGAGGGAGTATGAGCTCCAATGCTTCCTTGGATCCATTCAATACGCCGTGGCCATCAAAGGTCTAGTCATGAATACCTTCGCGTAGTGACGGTACGAGACGAGGGAAAGGGCGAAACCGTGGTCACAACCCCGATAGATTAGATTGGTTTTTCATGTCTTTAAGCGATTGCATGCTCTAGTATCGTAGACCCGTGGGCGAGTGTCTTCTCTCTTGATCGTTTATCATTCTCTCTAGTGAGTTTAGTTGTTTTTCTAGTATAATAGTAGTTAGGGTTTTAGTAGCTAGTGTGTCATAGTAGATCGAACGCTTGTAATCCCCTTGCTCCGCGGATTGACAAGAACCTTGGGAATCCCGTGGTGAAAAAGGTGTGGGGTCCGTACGCTTGCGGATCGTAGAGGGATACGTCTTTTATCCGTCAACAAGCCCCCTTTTTTATCGGCGCGTTCGTTGCCGGGAACAAGTGATCAAGATTTGATTTTTTATTGCTTTTTTTTGTAATTTTCAGTACTGATTTTGTTTTATTTTTGCATCTAATAAGCTTCAATCATCCTCAAAATACATCTAATCTAGTTTGTCTAACTCTAGTCTTTATAGATTTGTTTTGTTTTCTAGTTTCTTTTGCATATTTTGTTTATTGCTAACCCTAACGGGAGATGGACGGCTACCTCTCCAACAAACCCAATAATTTTGTGGATGATCCGGAAAAACTTTACGAGGCTAAGGAGACGCGAAGCACATCAAGCTAAAAAGGCGGATTTTGTAGATTCGGAGTCGGAAGACGAAGGATCGCGGGAATCTCCGGAGAATTCACCACCTCAAAGTCCGCGGGAGAACCGACGTCCACCGATGGGTGACCAACCACCGGAAGAACGCAAGATTGGGGAGCTATGCACCCCAGACATCATCGACCTACCAATCTTGAACCTCGACGAGATCGGAAGACCGTTCGAGATCAAGACCTCAACAATCCGCATGGTGCAACATTCACCCTTCACCGGCAAAGAGGATCCGAACCTTCACCTCCAAGCATTCATTCAACTATGTCAGACTTTCAACATGGAGGGGGTGACTCAAGATCAAATGAGGGCAAGGCTTTTTCCGTTTTCACTACTCGGGAAGGCGTTGCAATGGTTCCACTCTCAACCGGCGGAGACGGTGCAAAATTGGAACACGTTGATGAAGGCTTTCATGAAGGAATACTACTCACCGGGTAAAACTCAAAGCTTGCGTAATAAGATTGCCACCTTTGTTCAATATCCTACGAAACTATCTCGGAGGCATTCGAGCGCTTCAACGAGTACACCGGGCGGTTCCACATCACAAGTTCCCGAAAGAAGACCTCGTGCAAAAGTTCTATCAAGGACTCACCATGGCGTCAAGGACGATCATCGATGCATCGGCGGGAGGATCTATCATCGAGCTTACACCGACGGAAGCTTTCACGCTATTCAAGAAGGTCGCGGATAATGACACGTGGGCGTCATCCGGGCGCCTACACCCGGCTCAACCTATGGGGAACGTCAAAGGAGTCTTGCAAGTGGAGAAGGAAGACATACTTGAAGGCAAGATCGACTCGCTCATGAGGAGGTTGGAGAAGATGGAGATAGAAAAGAAAGAGGCTCAAGACTTGAAGGCCGCCGAAGCAAGGTCCACATGCGAAGAATGTGGAGAGTATGGCCATGTCCGCAAAGATTGTCCGAGAGGAAGCCAAAGTGCTCGACTACATGAGGAAGGGAGAATTGCCGAACTTCCGCTACGGGCAAGGTAGGCCTCAATTTAATGCAAGCTCATCTATTCCTAACGCGGTTCCACTTCGGATACAATTGAAGGAGTTCATGGATGAGCAAGCTAAGATCAACAAGGACACCGTCACCAAGTTCAAGGCCATAGACAAGGTGTTGGAGAACATCGATAGCAAAGTGACGGAGGTCGGAAGTTCCAATCATCAAGTGCTTAACATGATGAAGATGCTCGAGACGCAAGTTGGACAACTTGCGGGGCGCCCTCACTAATGATGAAGGGAAGCTTCCGGGACAACCCAAATGTCCCGAATCGGCGAAGGCCATTCAAACGCGTTCGGGGAAGGAGACCGAAGATCCGGAACGTACCGCGGGAGCAAGAAAGCCGAAACCGTCCACCGAGGTGGAAGGAGGCGCTAAAGAGAAGGTTACGGGGATCGTCACCGAGGAACCCGAATTCGAGATGCCGGAAGATGACACGAGGATACCGCAACTCAAGCCACGCTACTTCCGAGGTAAACTTGACAACCACTTTGAGAAGTTTGTGGAAGTTGTGCGTAGACTTAGCATCAACATGCCGTTACTAGATGCCCTACAAGTACCTACATATTCTCGTTACTTTAAAGACATACTTGCAAATAAATATGAGATAGCAACACTCGGGGTAGATCATGTCAAGATGTCCGAGGAGTGTAGTGCGGCTATTGCTTATGGGTGGAGAAGCAAAAAGACCCCGGTGCCCTACAATTCCATGTTCGGTTGGTTCTTTCAACTTCGAGAAGGCGTTATGCGACCTTGGAGCTAGTGTGAGTGTCATGACGAGGGATGTGTTCGAGAAGCTACGCCTACCGATGGAGCCTACGGGAATATGTTTGGAGTTGGGAGACAACTCCATTCGCTATCCCTTGGGCATTGCTTTGAAGATGTACCCGTGAAGATTGGACACCACTTCATCCCCGTCGATTTCGTTGTGCTCGAGATGGGAGAGAGGGAGAAGCCGCCGCTCATCCTAGGGAGGCCGTTCCTCAAGACCGTGGGAGCAACTATTGATGTTGGCAAGGGGGAGATCATGTTCGATATCAACGGAGAAAGGAGTTCCTTCAAGTTCCGTCCAAGGATTGAGGCATGCAACATGATTGGAGTGAAGATAGAACCAAAACAAACGGAGGGGCTGAAAAAGAAGAAGGAGCCGAAAAAAGTGAACGTAACGAAAATTAAAGAAGGTGTTGCATCCGTCAAGACAAAGGAAGAGAAGCCGCCCGTGAAGACCAAAAAAATGACTAAGCCGACCAAGCCAAAAGACAAGCCCGCGCCCAAGATGGTGCGGAAGTGGGTACCCAAGATTGCAATGCCCGCAAAGAGCGTTGATCCGGAGTAATCAAGTGAAGAAGTCTAGCTATAGACTATAAACAAAGCGCTAGGCGGGGAGGCAACCCGTTTCGTCAAGTCGAGTCAAGAATAAGCTACCGGGAGGACAACCCGATTCCAGGTTTTTCGAGTATTTTTAATAATTTAGTTTTTGAGTTTTACTACGCAAAGACATTAGACTTAGAAGTGGTTGAATAATATTAGAGACATAATTCTTGATTGAATGTTTGCTTTATCATAAACCCTTTGCATGAACCCTCCTATGTGCTTGTTTGATTCTTTTCTTTTCGAGAAACCCCTCAACCAAATAATTTCAGAACCTTAGCTCAACCTTTCACCCTCATTATGGTGCTGAGGTTGGCTTATTTTTCATGCTAAAACCACACGAGTAGAGCCACGATTTATATTCAAGTGTTATAAAAATTCAGCACGTGGTAGGACTCGCGTGAACCTAGAAATCAAAGCTTTTGGTTGGTCTTAAAAATCTTTATCCTTGGTTTCTCTAGGATTAGAATTTTTCTAAGCCCATTCTAATTTTGTTTTATTCAAAATCTTTCTTATTTAGCCAAAATTAGAACCTAAACCTATGCCCCCATGATCAAGCCGGGAAAACGTTCGCTCTCAACCGATGAAAGCGGACTTTACCGGTAAGACCAAAATCGACGTAGTCGAAAAATATTTTCGACTTACATCTGTTTTTAATGGTTTAAAAACTTCTCTAAAATTATGCTCAAGCTCTTGCATGGCTCTGAAAAATATTTTAAAATTCGAATTAGAGGAGTGCTTAACCTTAAACACACCTAAATGGAGGCAATCAAGTTTGAATTAATCATGCATGCACCATTGGATTCCCTTTTATCAACTTTCACCAATTCCACATGCAAAGGACAAGCATGGTGGGCAGCAAGGATCAACTTTGCAGGATTTCAATGGTGGCATGTGAAGCAAGTGGAGCTAGGGAGCATGGACATGACCCAAAGCATGGAGCATCAAGTGGGAGGACCAATAATTCAAGAAAAGGAGTGGACGAGAGCGTTTGGGCGGTGCAACTCGTGGAGCACGCGGGCGGGGAAAGTTGCGGAGGCGAAATGATCGTCTTGGGAGAAAGACGCGCCGAGGAGGAGCCGGAGCACCCTGGGCCGGCCGGCCTAGGCCGGCCGGCCTGCCCCTATAAATGGCGTCCCCCGGCGCCCGTCTTCGCGAGCAAGCTTCCCTCTCCTTCCCTTGTTCGTGTGTTCAAGTTTGTGTGCTCGGAACCTCCGTAGACTTAGCCAACCACCCAAGCTTGAGAGCTCAAGAAAAAAATCCACCTCCCTAATCCACTCAAAGTCCACATCCGAAGCAAAGAGTTTAAGTGCCTAGTTTACCGGTTGCAACCCGGATTTTTAGTTGAAGAGAGAGTGCAGCAAGCATGTGGAAGAAGACCACAAGTCTCTTCTCTAAGAAGAAGAGTTCGTCGTCATCCAAGCCGTCATCAACCACGTCTTCGAGGAGGCACTCGGTTTCCGAGTCTCCCCGGAGCATGGAGACGGACACGGCACCACCGAGGAGGAACGACGCTCTCCTCCTTGGTGGGATGAGGGCTGCGAGAAGCACTTCCATGAGGTTCACCGAACCTCGTGGGCACACGGAGGAGCAGCCCGCGCCACCACGACGATCGACTCGCTCAACCGCACCACCTCCTTACACCCCGACACAATCTTCGTACGGCTTCATCATCTTGTCGGCGGCGGAGGAGGATAGGCTCGCCAATCTTGAGAAGAGGCTTGTGCCAAACGTCGAGATCGACGACCAAGCACTCCACACCTTGGGTTTTCGCACCGACATAAACTACATGTTGGGGCACCTCGGGTGGATTCGGTTCTCCAACGGAATCTCGGTGGACACCCACTTGGGTTACACCTTGGAAATTTTAATGACTATGGCACCCATCGTTGATGATGATGGGGTGCAATGCTTGTCATTCCGTTTGGAGGGAATCCAACAAGTGGTTCCCTACGAGCACGTAAGGGAGCTGCTTGGATTCCACAAGGGCGCTCGGAGAAAGTCGACGTGCCTCCCGGCATGTTGGCGGAATTTTGGGGCATGATCTCCGGAGATGCCCATCAACAACGCAAAAGCATCCGCAACCCCATTATCCGGATATTTCACTCTTGGATGTGCAAGAGGGTATTGGGGAGGATGAGGGAAACAAAGGTGACCGACACGGAGTTAAATTGGCTATACTCGGCTTTGATTGCCAGGCAGCCAATTGACCCCTCTTACCTCATGATCAACCGTTGGTGTTGTGAAGCAACATCGGGGGCTAGTGATATTGGTTCGGGGTGTTACCTCTCCATGTTGGCCTTTTCCTTGCGACCGGGGATCGCAAGAAACCCCGCTCACCTTTTGCGCGGTACCTCTCTCGGTTTTGAGTACTTGCGGCAAGGCAAGTACATTAGTGGAGATGAGAGAAGAGGTTACCGATTGGCCATTGTGAACCTCCCTCTTCCGGATGAGAGGCTTAGGCTTTTCACCGAAGGAAGGGAAGATTGGTTGGAAGAGGGAATACTTGTCCCCGCAAGGAAGAACAAAAGAGGAAGGATCGTAGAAGAGGGAACATCCTCCGCACAAGAGGGTGGAGCACAACCCAATGTGCAACCATCCGGCGGGGTTCCTCCTCCGCCAAGTTATTACGGAGGGTCTCAACAACAAGCATGGGGGGGTGGTGCACCGGTACCCCCACAAAATTATGTTGTGCCCAACGCTAACTTCGCGGAGTCCTACGCTCATCATCCCCAACCACAACAAAGCATGGCTATTATTGGAGGATATGCTGCAAGAAATGCTCAAAATATAGCAGCCATCCAATCCAACGCAGCTCAACTCGGTGAAGGCAACGCAAATATTGCCTTTGAACTTGGACGCCTTCACCTTGTGGAGCCAAATCAATTCGACGGAGGAAGCGTTCATTCATATTATGAGCAGGGGTATTATTATCAAGACTATCAACATCAACCACCGGCGGAGGACTAGAAGATTAAGGAACTTTAGTTTTCTCTTCTTTTCTATTTCTCTGTAATTTTCAGCTTTTTCTTATGTGTGTTTGCGTAGTATTTTTCTGTTTTTATTTAATTTTCAGCAAGTATGTTTCTTTATTTTCAGTGTGTATTTCAACTTGATATCACCATTAATAAAGTCACCACCTTGATTATATCATTGGAAAAGTTACAAAATTCGTGCTATGATGATATATGATTAAAATTGCAGCTTTGTTCATCTTTGTAGTTGATTTATGCATGTTTAAGCTAGTGCTCTCTTAAAAATACAGATCTGAATTTATTTAAATGCTAGCTTAATTTTCAGCGGAGGTTATGATTAAAATAAAGACCCATAGTGTTTTATGTGCTCTCAAGTTATGAATGGATTGAAGATGTCTTTTATGCTCAAAAATATTGCTAACCTTGTCACAAATATCACTTGTGTGTTGCTCAACCTATCCAAAGCCTTATATATATTTGAGTGCATAAACCTTAGTGTACAAGATTTATTTTTGAGTGAGTTATTGCAGGCCATGATTTCTCGGCCCGAGACTAAGAAGCTTTGGTCATTCCGTTTTTGCGTATCTATCTTTTTGCTAGCCTTTTATCCGTGCATTGTGTATCCCCGCATTGGTGATCTCACAAACTTCGCCGGATATCCACCCTTAAACCAAATATCATCTTTTTTGTGACTACCTCCTTGACCACAACCTATCATTGAGGATGGATCATCAATTCAAGGAAGATCGCAAGACGGTGCCAACGTTGAAGATTTCAAGTATCTCTCCAAGGAAAAATATCCGGTACCTACCTTATTTTTCGCCTCTTTGCTCGAGGACGAGCAACGTCTAAGCATGGGGGAGGAGGTAGGTACGGTGCAGTTTTAGAGTTCAAAAGGGAGTATTTTAAAAAAAAATATATATATAATGATGAAAGAAAAAAAAACCAGTGATATGCATGACTTTCAAGGTATCAAAAAATCAAAATTTCATTGTGAAAGTCATGGACGAATATATGACGAGGCAAGAAAAAAAAATGAATGAATGAAAGAAAGAAAAGAATGAGAAAGAAAAAAATATATATATATATTTGTGCGTAAAGTGAACTCCCCGGTTCTCTAAGAGTGCATTCAAGGCTTCAAGATAAAAAGATCCATTCTCAATTTTCCAACCATGTGCAATCCGATAACGAGGACTTTCTTTGTGCCTCGGGATCACTCTTTGCCATTTGCACATGTCCACTCATCTAAAGTGTGTGTATTTTTCTCTTTCCCCGCCTTGATTTAACATTATTTTCCAATGACCTTTTTGACGAGTCTCGGTAAGACCATGAGAAGCTTGTCTTGTTTTGACAACACCTCATTTATAAATTCTTGTTAGGACTAAACTTTCCCAAAAGCTCCATATAAAGCCTACCACATATATATGAGAGGGAAAGGAGTAGAATACATAGGCTTGAGAGACAAGTGAGATGAGTGTTTATGAGCAATACATGAGATGATTTAAATTTGTGAATTTGGTTTAGCTTTTCTTATCTCGTTCTTCATTTCAAAAATTCTGAGATCCATTTAAAACTTTGTGAGCATGTTAATACTTGTGGGATAAGCTTAATAAGAATCCACCCTCCGTGGAGATGAAGGCTAGTACATTATGGAACTTTAATGAATTAATATTTTGAGAGCATTATGTTTTCTCATGTATGATCAAATGCAAAGTTTAAACATCGTTTAGCAATGATGATATTCATCGAAGGCTTACTCGAGGACGAGCAAGGTTTAAGCATGGGGGAGATGTTGACGGTGAAAATCCGTCAACCTAGCCATGAGTTTACCTTCGGTGTTGGCATGAATTTTATACCTTATCCATTGGTACTAACCCCCGTGGTATAACAAGTTCACATGTGCATGTCGTTTTTGGAGTTTAATGTTTATGCAGGGATTTAGTGTTGAATGCAAGACTTTCGGGGTAAGTTCATCAAGCACCTCATGACAAGACTTTGAAGCCCCGAACAAGTCATGCAATGAAGCAAAACTAACTCCAAGAAGCGGGGACTTGATCCGAGAAGACGACATACTCCGGGGACCCGACCGGAAAAGTCTTGAATCTTCCAAGACAAGGAGTTGAGTCCAATTCGGAGAGAAACCGACGACATGGACCCGTATGCGAAGGGGGGAAGCATCCGGGAAGCAAGGGAACCGACCTCGGGCAAAGGAGCCCGCGGGGGCCGGGCCTAAATGGGCCCGGGCCGGCCGGCCGGCCCGATCCGGTCGGCCCCGAGCCCATTTAGGGCCCAAATCCGACGCCCTTTGCCCTAGCCGCCAATCGGGCTATTTATAGTCCCCCGACCGAGAGCCACGCGAGAGAAGATTTCGTCTTCGGCCGCCGAGAAGCGAGAGAAGAGAGGGACACCATCTAGGAGAGGAGAGGGTCGAGCTAGTTGACTAGGGTTTCCCTAGCCGACGTGGGAACCTTGCAAGGAAGACCACGTCGGAGTTCCGGAGCTAGAAGCAAGATCAAGGAAGGATCCCGGTGGTGATCTTGTGTATGTATCATTGTTATAGTTGAATTATCAAGTTGAATCTTTTCTCAGCGATCAAGTGTTTCCTCGAAGATTTCGTTTTTCGATCGGCTTTGCTTATTCCAATTCTATTCTCGAGATAGATTACATAGGGTGTTCTTGTAGCCGCGGTGGCTAGAGGTACACGCCGGATCCTCCGAAAGAATCTCGACTTGTCTTTTGACTCGCCCTAAGCTCCCCGCATGAATAGGGATACGTTGTGACGAACGGGGGTCTCGAAAGGCGGATGTTTTCGGATTTGGACGGGAAACCACGATTTAAAGAGGCTTTTATTAAGATTCGATTTGCTACTTCTTCTTTTGCTTGGAACTTCAACAAAAGGCTTACCCCGATCCCTCTAGATCGGTTTATCTACCCAATCTTACTTTGTTTTCTCCGGTTTTTAGTAGATTAGATTCGTTTTGTGTCTTTTACTTAGATGCATTAGGTTTTTTATCGATTATTGAAGATTACTTGGCTTTAATAGATTAATTCTTGCGTCACACATTTGTTCCACGGATTCGATACCTTGGGTTCACCACTCGAGGGAAGAAGGGTCCCTTGACTACGACGGGAGACTTGTACGCTTGCGAGTCACGAACGAACTTTGATACAATTATTAACCGTCAACAAGCCCCTTTTTCTAGAAAAAGGGGCTTGTTGACGGATAAAAGACGTATCCCTCTATGATCCGCAAGCGTACGGACCCCACACCTTTTTCACCACGGGATTCCCAAGGTTCTTGTCAATCCGCGGAGCAAGGGGATTACAAGCGTTCGATCAACAACGACACACTAGCTACTAAAACCCTAACTACTATTATACTAGAAAAACAACTAAACTCACTAGAGAGAATGATAAACGATCAAGAGAGAAGACACTCGCCCACGGGTCTACGATACTAGAGCATGCAATCGCTTAAAGACATGAAAAACCAATCTAATCTATCGGGGTTGTGACCACGGTTTCGCCCTTTCCCTCCTCTCGTACTTGTCACTACGCGAAGGTATTCATGACTAGACCTTTGATGGCCACGGCGTATTGAATGGATCCAAGGAAGCATTGGAGCTCATACTCCCTCTACGGCATGGTAGCTAACCTTTAAGCATTAAAGTATATTCAACACAAGATGATAGATAGAAAATCCGACAAAGTGCGATTACATCTCACGATCGATTACAACCCATGGACGAATGAGAAGATTACCCCATCAAGGTGCTGATCATGGCACCGTTGATCATGGTTTCCCTTCTCCGGTGTCTTCCTCCTTCTCCACGAGAGGGTGCTTCCTTCGAGGTGGTTAATCTCCGGCCGGAGATCCTCCTCCTCTCTCTCTAGCTTGTAGATGGCCTTCCGGTGCGAATAACTCCTCTCTCGTCCGTTGGCGGCGCGTCGGGGGTTTTAGGGTCGAAGATCCTTCGAGGGCAAGGAAGACGGGACCGAACCGGTGCCGAAGTGGGGGCCGGGCCGATCCGGCCGGGCCGGCCGGCCCGGGGCCCGATTCCGGCCGGTTCGGTCGCCCTTTTTGCTCCGTGGGTCCTCGTGCACTTATCTACTTCGCCCCCTCCACTTGGATGATTTTGACGCTGTTATCCTCGCGATCAAGATGGAGGCTCTCTTTGCATGAAGTTTGATCTTTTACGCTTCAATCCCGGGGTGTTCCTCGTAACACTTCGGTCCTCACCACCATTGGAAGTAATTTCAGCGAACTCATGAACACGAACAAGACTCCATGAATGCTCCTTTGAACTTATTGCGAATCCGTCCTTTATGTCCATGATTTCCTACATAAACACAACACTTCCAAATGCATGCACAAAGATGAACTTGTTATATGATTAGTGTGCCTAGTGGCGGGTTAGTTCAATAATCAAATCCAAACCAAAGTGTAATGAACATGCTAGGTGCACCAAAATACACCGTCAACATCTCCCCCACACTTAGCTCTTGCTCGTCCTCGAGCAAGTACTCGTAAAAGAACTTCGTCCAAGGAGTGTAATCGTGTATCACTTATCCTTCTTCACAAGTTAGTCAATCCCTTCATCTTTAATACATAAACACAAAGTAATGATAATCAAACATAAACATGGGCGTTCGAGAATTTTTACCACGTCAAGATTTACCCCACAACTCAAACTCTTCACTCGAAGCTTTCAATTTCAGCCATACTTACTTCTTTGCTTCCATCGGAGGGTTTTTATGATTTTCAAAACAAAAATTCCTGCAACAAGTATTAGACAAAAACCTTTCTCCAAGCTCTCTCAAGTCACTCATATGAAGTGGCTATCCTAACCAAATTTTATAAAACTCTCACCTCCCATTAATCTCTCATATATTATGTAAAGTGGAGCTATAGGTAGGGCTAGCGCAATCAACACAAGTATTGTCAAACTAAGAACTTCCTCTAATGGTCGTCTACCTTTCAAAGCCAATGATCATGAGAATTAACCATATGTAGGGATATCAAGGATGAGAAGATTTAGAATGGTGGACATGTGCAAGGGCAAAAGAAAATTGTGACTTCAAGGCACCGATGATGTCCTCGTTGTCGGATTGCACATGGTTGGAAATAGAGTAAAAGTTTCGTCTCACAATCAACGTGACATCCTTCCTTACACTTTATTATTTTTCTTTTCTTTCACTTGATCCATCCCTCTCATATCTTCATTGCTAACTCATCTTTCTCTCTTTATTTTTCTTCTTTCATATGATGATTTTTTTTTCTTCTTTTTTTTCTTTCTTTTCCATACACATACTTTTTCTCTTTATTTTTCTCTCTCTTGACATCTTTTCAAAGCTTTCAATTCTCCCTTTTCTCGCATGCACACAATCTGAAATTTTTAAATAAACCATGCTAGAGACGAGACGAAACTTTGAAATTAGGTTGTGTTCAAGGAATACGATGTTCAAAAGAGATGTATAAGGTTAGGTATGGAATTCGGTGATATGCATGACTTTCGTTGCGAAAGTCATGAGCTGAATAAATGACGAGGCTAGCAACAAAAGATAAGCACAAGGACATGATCATTGCTCGAAATTAAAACTCACCAAGAGAGAAGGGTCCTAGCCTAACTCATCGTGCTAATCACACTTATGGTGGAGCGAAAAAAACAAACTTGGCTTTGGATAGGAATTTTTTATACTCTCAACTTGGAAAAAGAGATTTTGCTAACCTTTATTACAAGGGTTTTAATATAATTTTCAGAACTGAAATCCTCCAATTTTTAGCATCGAACATAGCACAACTAGCATGTGAAGCTCAAGATCGAAGTGCGGTATGGGTACTTTAAGTAGTAGCGATTCCACTAAGCACCACGGTAAACGATTTTCAAACCACATACTTGTGTTCATATATCAAGAATCGAAGATTAGACAAACAAGTAAATAAAGATAAACAATACAAAAAACACAAAGATATATATAAGACTCTTTTTATTTGGTTTTCTTGACTCAACACTAGTTTAAGACACTTGCAAAAATTTAAAAACTGACTCGAA
The DNA here is from genome assembly GCA_947561735.1 of Cenchrus americanus. Taxonomy (NCBI): domain Eukaryota; kingdom Viridiplantae; phylum Streptophyta; class Magnoliopsida; order Poales; family Poaceae; genus Cenchrus; species Cenchrus americanus. The sequence continues at coordinate 205,967,945 of OX387240.1, forward strand.
AACTAAAAACTCATTAAAACGCTAAGACTCTCACACGAAGATTAAACCGAACCTAATCTTGAAGTTCAAAAGCTAAGGCTAGCGAGCTAGCTCTCCCCCACACTTAAAACATACGACGTCCTCGTCGTATCTTACAAAAACCAAAGGGGAAAACTAGATCTAATGGTACTTCGAGCAAGCCTTGCACCACTTGCCTCTCATGTTTCCAACCATGCCGAAAAGTTTGCGCACGTTACGGTTAAGGAACTTGTAGTCATCTTCAACTACGCGCTCCAAGTCCTCCATACGCTGCTTCATCGCTTCCATGGTTTGAAGACATTCGTCGGCCGACGCGTAGAGAGCTGCGATGGATTGACGGCAAACTCGACAGCACACCGGATGCAATCCGAAGGGGTCGTCGTCGCCATAATCTCCACCGTTGTCACCACCGTCGTCGCCACCTCCATTGTTGTCGCCTTCGCCACCGCCGTTGCCGTCGCCGTTGGGGCCCTCGGGAGTCCTTTCGTAGGGGCTGCTCGCCCCAATCATCATCATCTCTACGGCGGCCGCCCACGAGCTCGGGCTACGATCGTCGGAGTAGTCGCTATCCCCATATTCCTTAGGCTCCGGCGACACCTCCTTGTAATCTTTGCGCTTGATGCCTTGGAGGCGTGCCGACCTTCGAACGGGTGTAGGGACCTTCTCTCCTTTGACGGGGTTGCGAGATGCAAGAGCTCCGATCGGGACACGTCCTCCGCAACGGATACGTGCGGTCCTCTTGACGGGTAGCTTGACCTCGCATCGCATCGCCTCCTCCATCGATGGCTTCTTGGCTTCTACCTTCAACTCTAAGCTTTTTGGAGGCTCAATGGTCGTTACAAGGGTGCAACACATTGCTTGAAAGGATTGATTCTCGAGCTCCCAATTCGGCCAAATATATAGTCTCGAGAGAAAAGCCACGGGAACCTTATTTTCCTTTTTTACACTTCCCTTAAAATTTTCGACCAAACAAGGAAGTCGAAAAGGAGCAATTCGGGGCGAAATTCGGGGACATCGGGCGTCGGGCCCCCCTTGGGCCGATCCGGCGGGCCGGCCGGCCCACCCCCGCCTCGGGGGCCGGGCCGGTCCGGTTTTTTGCACACCGCCCTATTTTTTTTTCGTCCTCGGCCCGTGGAAAAAGTTGGCCCGGTTAATCTTCGCGAAAAACTCCGGAAAGCTAAAAGAAAAATTATTTACGAAGTTGGTGCCTTGTTTTTCGTCCTAGGCGGGACGTTCGGGCTCTTCCTCCATGGTAAAGACGTCAACATGATGAATGGGCACGACATCGGATTCGTAGTAAACCTTAAGCCACCGTCCATTCACCACAAATTGATCGCCGTTTATATCCATAATGGTTACCGCTCCGTTGGAGAACACCGAATGCACAACATAAGGTCCGTCCCACTTGCTTTGCAATTTCCCCTTTCCGAAGGTTTTAAACCTCGAATTGTATAGGAGGACCTTATCTCCTTCTTTAAATTCTTTTTTCTTCAATCTTTTATCATACCACCTTTTGATTCTCTCCTTGTATATGCTTGCGTTTTCATAAGCTTTCAACCTCAACTCCTCTAGCTCGCTTATTTGAATTCTTCGTTTCACCACCGCGGCATCGAGATCAAGGTTCATCTCTTTAATCGCCCAATAGGCTTTATGTTCTAACTCAACCGGAAGGTGGCAAGCTTTTCCATAGACGAATTGATAGGGGGTCATACCTATCGGTGTTTTAAACGCCGTTCGATAAGCCCATAAAGCGCCGTCTAATTTCTTTGACCAATCCTTGCCTCCCTTCTCTATGGTCTTGTTAAGTATGCTTTTTAATTGCCTATTTGACGTCTCCGCTTGTCCGTTGGTTTGTGGGTGATAGGCCGTGGAGACCCTATGCTCAATTCCCAACTTGGACAAGCACTTTTTGAAGTTCTTCCCGGTGAAATGAGTTCCTCCATCACTTATCAAGATTCTCGGTGTACCGAAACGGGGAAAAATCACGTTCTTGATCATAGTGATGGACTCCTCCGTGGAAGCTTTACGACATGGTATAGCCTCTACCCACTTGGATACGTAATCGACCATAACAAGTATATACTCGAATCCAAATGAGTTTTTAAAAGGCCCCATGAAGTCTATGCCCCATACATCGAATATGTCGACTTGCAAGTTGTATTTCAAAGGCATAGAATTTCTTTGAGAGATGTTTCCGGTTCTTTGGCATTCGGGGCATGACGCAACATATCTTTTAGTATCTTCATGCATCTCCGGCCAATAGAATCCGCTCGACCATACTTTGGCTTCGGTTCGAAAATGGCTATAGTGCCCACCGTACTCCGCCGAGTGGCACTTCCTTAGAATCTCAAGCCTCTCTTCCCTTGGCACACATCTTCTCATCACACCATCATTGCCAAGCTTGAAGAGGTATGGTGCATCCCAAAAATATTTCTTACTTTCGAAATTATCTTCCTTTGAGTGTTTTTGTCTAGATGATCGAGGGGCATCTTTCGAATCGCTCGAATGATGTCGATCATCCAAGTATCTTTATCAAGCACTCTATAGAGGTGGTCATCTCTCATCTTGTCTTCTATGGGCTCTTTATCATCTTGCCCACGATTCATCCTAGACAAATGATCGGCCACAACATTCTCCACCCCCTTTTTATCACGAATTTCAACATCAAACTCTTGGAGAAGAAGGATCCAACGAATCAAACGTGGTTTGGCTTCCTTCTTAGCCAAGAGATACTTTATAGCTGCGTGATCGGTGTAAACAATGACTTTCGAGTTCACGATGTAGGATCTGAATTTTTCGAAAGCGAATACCACCGCTAGCAACTCTTTTTCCGTAGTAGCGTAATTTAATTGTGCCCCACTAAGAGTTTTGCTAGCGTAGTAAACGGCGTGAACTCGGCCTTCCTTTCTTTGTCCCAAGACCGCGCCTACGGCGTAGTCACTTGCGTCACACATGATCTCGAAAGGTTGGCTCCAATCCGGAGGTTGGATGATGGGAGCACTCACCAACGCATTTTTCAAGGTCCGGAATGCCGCTAGACACTTCTCATCAAAGTCGAAAGCCACATCTTTTTGAAGAAGGTGTGTTAAAGGCTTAGTGATCTTTGAGAAGTCCTTTATAAATCTTCTATAGAATCCGGCATGGCCTAGAAAGCTCCTTAAGGGCTTAATATCCGTAGGAGGTGGGAGTTGCTCAACCGTCTCTACCTTAGCCTTGTCCACTTCAATTCCTCTCTCGGATATAACATGTCCGAGCACTATGCCTTGCTTAACCATGAAGTGGCATTTTTCCCAATTTAAAACCAAATCTACCTCCGCACACCTTGTAAGGACCTTTTCTAAGTTTGCTAAGCAATCCATGAACGTCTTCCCGTAAACGGAAAAATCATCCATGAACACTTCAACAATTTCTTCGATGAATTCCGAAAACACGGCCATCATGCAACGTTGAAAAGAGGCCGGAGCGTTGCATAGGCCGAAGGGCATCCTCCTATATGCAAACGTTCCGTAAGGACACGTAAATGTTGTCTTATGTTGATCTTCCGGGTGAATGGGAATTTGCATGAACCCCGAGTATCCATCGAGAAAGCAAAAATAAGCGTGGTTTGCTAACCTCTCGAGCATCTCGTCTATGAACGGTAGGGGGAAGTGATCTTTCTTCGTCGCTTTGTTAAGCTTACGGTAATCAATACACATCCGCCACCCGGTCACGGTTCTTTGCGGTATTAATTCATTCTTCTCATTCTTCACCACGGTTAAACCTCCTTTCTTCGGCACACAATGTCTGGGCTCACCCATTCGCTATGCGGAACCGGGTAGATGATTCCGGCATCAAGTAACTTAATAACCTCTTTTTTTACTACCTCTCGCATGGCATGGGTTAGCCTCCTTTGGTGGTCCACTACAGGCTTACATTGGTCTTCCATTGGTATACGATGAGTGCAAAAGGCTGGGCTAATACCTTTGAGATCGTTAATTGAATATCCAATCACCTTCCTATGTTTTTTTAATAAAATCAGCAACGCTTCATTTTCTTCGGGACTCAACTCGTCGCTCACAATGACTGGATAAGTTTTGTCTGGCCCCAAAAATTCATATTTTAATCCCTTGGGCAAAGGTTTAAGGTCTACTTCGGGCACTTGTGGCTCCTCGGGTTTGATTTCTCCTATGTCTTCGAACTTTTCTTCCTCCACGCTACCATCATGCGGCTCTAAGCCTTTTGTCGCTTCCTCTAGTTCTTCATCTTGTTGATTACTAATTTGATTTTCCATCGCTCTTTGCAGCGGGTCTCTAAGGGTTTCAACAAAACAAAGACTATCTATCTCTTCTATTTCTTCATCTTCGGGAGGAAAAGGAGTAAGGTGCTTAGAAGCGCGAAGAAAGTTATATGTGTACTTTGTTCCATTAAGGTTCATTGTTACTTTGCCTTCTCCGGCATCTAACACGGCATCAACCAACTTAAGAAAAGGCCTACCTAAGATTATATGATCAGAATTACCATGGTAAGCATCAATAACAAAGAAATCGGTTGGTATATAGTTTCTAGAGATTTTTACTTTCATGTTGCAAGCAATACCTAGAGGTTTGATAGTTCTACCATCTCCCATAATTAATTTCGTTGATGTTGGAGCTAAGTCTAGGTTGTGGTATTGAACTTTATCGTAAATTTTAGAAGATAGAACACTTACTTGGGCTCCGATGTCGCATAAAGCTTTGCATTGAACTCCGTTGATCTCGCAACTCAAGTGCGGCGTCATCTTCTCTTCTTCTTCGGATCCGATCGAATAAATTTCAGCAAGGCGAGCGTATGGTGATGCTTCGGGCTTGATCCCCATGATCCTCTTCACCTCGGCAATATGTTCGGATCCACCACATCATCTCCAAAGAGCTTTTCAAAAATCTCACCGGTGGTTTCGAGGTCGTATGAATTTTCAGCTTTCCTCTCCGGTGGGAAATCCACTTCCAATGCTCTTGCCATTCCCTTTTGATTAGGGAACGGTCTTCTCTTGTCGAATACTTCTCCGTAATCAATAGGAACCCAATCCATTGGCTCGAACTCCCTTAGTGGCTTCGCGCTTGACATGCTTCTCTTATTCGTCTCATTTGGTGCGGCGAAGTCGACGTTTGGTGTAGTTCTTGACTTGATGTGTTCTTGTTTAAGCTTCTCCATGATTGGCTCCTCTTTTGTGACTTTCGGGGTTGCCTCTTTAGAAAAATCAGCAAGCTTTTTCTTCCTTGAATTAAATTCCGGCTCTTCCGCAAGTCTTGTTTCCCAATCTCTTCGCATGGCAGCCGCTTTACTAACTTTTTGTAGAAGTTGGGCGGCTTCCGTGAGTGTTTTCTCCATGAGATCCCCACCTGCACACATTTCGACGTGTCGCATGCAACTAGGGGTTAGGGAAAAGAAAAATGTATGCAAGAGTACGTCACCGGTGAAGCCGAGTTTTGGTCCTTGTTCGATTAATTCATTAAACCTATCCCAGGCTTGGTCTATCCCTTCCTCTTCTCCTTGCATAAAATTGATCACTTGCCTCCTTAGATGTTGAACCTTGCTCATTGGAAAGAACTTCTCGCAAAACTTCTTTGTCAACTTGTTCCAATTGCCTTCAACTTCAAAGGACGCAACCGAATACCATGTCTTTGCTTTGCCGGCAAGTGAGTAGGGAAAGAGATTCCATTTGAACCATTCATCGGGAACTCCTTCTTGACGCACCGTGTTGCATATTGTCGTGAAATCCCTTATGTGTCTATATGGGTTCTCCGTAACCATCCCTTCAAATGGGTTTTCCGCCACCATCTTCATGATCTTGGATTTAATTTCATACTTGGTCGCTTCGAGCTTCGAATCCGACTCTTGTACCTTTATGTCTTCACATCGAGGGCTAGCGTAATCCCTTAATGATTTCTCCGGTTCTTCCACGGGTTGATTAACGAACTCCATCTAGACAATAAGATAAAAACAAAAACAAAAAAGAAACAAGTGTTTTTCTGATAATATATGTTAGATATAGCAAATAAAAGATAAACTAAAATATAAAACTAAGTTAGATGCAAATCAAACGATGTAAACTAACTTGCTCCCCGGCAACGGCGCCAAAAAAAGGGGCTTGTTGACGGTTAATAATTGTATCAAAGTTCGTTCGTGACTCGCAAGCGTACAAGTCTCCCGTCGTAGTCAAGGGACCCTTCTTCCCTCGAGTGGTGAACCCAAGGTATCGAATCCGTGGAACAAATGTGTGACGCAAGAATTAATCTATTAAAGCCAAGTAATCTTCAATAATCGATAAAAAACCTAATGCATCTAAGTAAAAGACACAAAACGAATCTAATCTACTAAAAACCGGAGAAAACAAAGTAAGATTGGGTAGATAAACCGATCTAGAGGGATCGGGGTAAGCCTTTTGTTGAAGTTCCAAGCAAAAGAAGAAGTAGCAAATCGAATCTTAATAAAAGCCTCTTTAAATCGTGGTTTCCCGTCCAAATCCGAAAACATCCGCCTTTCGAGACCCCCGTTCTGTCACAACGTATCCCTATTCATGCGGGGAGCTTAGGGCGAGTCAAAAGACAAGTCGAGATTCTTTCGGAGGATCCGGCGTGTACCTCTAGCCACCGCGGCTACAAGAACACCCTATGTAATCTATCTCGAGAATAGAATTGGAATAAGCAAAGCCGATCGAAAAACGAAATCTTCGAGGAAACACTTGATCGGCGAGAAAAGATTCAACTTGATAATTCAACTATAACAATGATACATACACAAGATCACCACCGGGATCCTTCCTTGATCTTGCTTCTAGCTCGGGAACTCCGACGTGGTCTTCCTTGCAAGGTTCCCACGTCGGCTAGGGAAACCCTAGTCAACTAGCTCGACCCTCTCCTCTCCTAGATGGTGTCCCTCTCTTCTCTTGCTTCTCGGCGGCCGAAGACGAAATCTTCTCTCGCGTGGCTCTCGGTCGGGGGACTATAAATAGCCCGATTGGCGGCTAGGGCAAAGGGCGTCGGATTTGGGCCCTAAATGGGCACCGGGCCGACCGGACCGGGCCGGCCGGCCCGGGCCCATTTAGGCCCGGCCCCGCGGGCTCCTTTGCCCGAGGTCGGTTCCCTTGCTTCTCGGATGCTTCCCCCTTCGCATACGGGTCCATGTCGTCGGTTTCTCTCCGAATTGGACTCAACTCCTTGTCTTGGAAGATTCGGCACTTTTACCGGTCGGGTCCCCGGAGTATGTCGTCTTCTCGGATCAAGTCCCCGGCTTCTTGGAGTTAGTTTTGCTTCATTGCATGACTTGTTCGGGGCTTCAAAGTCTTGTCATGAGGTGCTTGATGAACTTACCCCGAAAGTCTTGCATTCAACACTAAATCCCCGCATAAACATTAAACTCCAAAAACGACATGCACATGTGAACTTGTTATACCACGGGGGTTAGTACCAATGGATAAGGTATAAAATTCATGCCAACACCGAAGGTAAACTCATGGCTAGGTTGACGGATTTTCACCGTCAACACCCGCCCGCGGATTCCAATGAGGCTGTTCGACATCGCCACCAGCTTCGCCTCCGGGGAGGAGGCCGTGGGGGCGATCTTCGACGGCAAAAAGGGCAAGCGCTGCGAGGACGCGTCCGCGGAGGGCAGCAAGTCCAAGGAGCCGCGCCGCAACGACAAGCGGGGCAACAAGGGGAAGAAGCCACGCCGCGAGGCGCGCGAGCGAGGGGCGCGACGGCGGCAACGCCGAGGCCCTCGGCCGTCGACCCGGCTCGACGGGGCCCTCGACCGGCCCCTCGAGGCCCGGGGTATTCGACGACATCTTTGAAGAAGCCATGTCCCTACCACAAAACCCCCGCGTGCAACACACCCTTGAGCAAGTGCGACATGCTCAAGAAGTTCTATGGCCGCGCCGCCGCGAAGGAGGCGAGAGGCCAAGAAAGACGGGGGCGATGGCGACGCCGGCGGCTTCCCCCGCCGTCGAAAATGTGTTCCTCATCTTTGGGGGACCTACCGTCGACATGTCGACCGGCAGCGCAAGAAGGAGCGACACGAAGTCCTCGCCGCGGAGAGGGCGCCTCCGGCCTTTCTCAATTGGTCGGAGGACGTCATCACCTTTAGCCGGGAAGACCACCCGAATCGCATCCCCAATCCGGGCCAGTACCCGCTGGTGGTCGATCCCATCATTGGGAACGCCCGGTTCTCAAAAGTCCTTATGGACGGAGGCAGTAGCCTCAACATCCTCTTCGCGCATACATTGCGCCTGATGGGGATCGGGTTGGACCAGCTGCGGCCCAGCACGAAGCCGTTCCACGGCATCGCGCCCGGCAAGCAGGTTCAGCCCCTCGGGCAGATCGACCTGCCGGTCTGGTTTGGTACCCCTAAGAACTTCCGCAAGGAGACCCTCACCTTCGAGGTGGTGGGGTTCAAAGGGGCCTACCATGCCATCCTTGGGCGACCTTGTTATGCCAAATTCATGGCGGTCCCCAACTACACCTACCTGAAGATGAAGATGCCCGGCCCAAACGGCATCATCACCGTCGGGTCGTCCATCGAGCACGCATTCGACCGCGACGTCGAGTGCGTGGAACATGCGAGGCACCGGCGGCCCGGATGAAGCGCCGGTAAACACGCCGGAGAAGATGGTCAACGAGGACCTCAACTCCGCCGCCAAGCACGTCGGCGCCTTCGAGGCGACGGAGCGGACCAAAGGGGTCCCCCTCGACCCTTCGGCCCCCGAGGGCAAGGCGTTGAGGGTCGGCTCCACCCTCGACCCCAAATAGGAAGCAGTGCTCGTCGACTTCCTCCGCGCCAACGCCGACATCTTCGCGTGGAGCCCCTCGGACATGCCAGGCATCCCGAGGGAAGTCGCCGAGCACTCCCTTGATATCTCGCCAAACGCCCGCGCCGTGCGGCGGCGGGCCGCGCCGCTTCGACGAGGAGCGGCGACGGGCGATCGGAGCGGAGCTGCGGAAGCTCCTCGAGGCCGGATTCATCAAGGAAGTATTCCACCCTACGTGGCTAGCTAATCCCGTGCTTGTAAAGAAAGAAAAATGGGAAGTGGCGGATGTGTGTAGACTATACTAGTCTTAATAAAGCATGTCCCAAAGTTCCTTTTCCTCGCCACGCATAGATCAAATCGTTGATTCAACGGTCCGGGTGCGAATTGCTCTGTTTCCTTGATGCCTATTCCGGGTATCACCAAATAAAAATGAAGGAGTCCGACCAGCTCGCGACTTCATTCATCACACCGTTCGGGACGTTCTGCTACGTCACGATGCCGTTTGGCCTCAGAAACGCTGGTGCAACATACCAGCGCTGCATGCAGCATGTTTTTGGGGATCACATCGGACGGACGGTCGAAGCATACGTGGACGACATCGTCGTGAAGACCTGGAAGGCGGACGACCTGGTTGGCGACCTTGGCGTCGCGTTCAGCTGCTTACGGGCCAACGGGGTCAAGTTAAACCCCGAAAAATGTGTCTTTGGAGTGCCGCGAGGCATGCTCCTGGGGTACATTGTCTCCCAGCGGGGAATCGAGGCCAACCCTGAAAAGGTCGCGGCCCTCGAACGAATGGGTCCGATCCGGGACCTTAAAGGGGTGCAGAAGGTGTTGGGGTGCCTTGCCGCCTTGAGCCGCTTCATTTCGCGGCTCGGTGAGAAGGGCCTGCCCCTCTACCGCTTACTCAAGAAGCACGAGCGTTTCTCCTGGACCACCGAGGCCCAAGATGCGCTTGACAAGCTAAAGGCGTCTCTGACGCGCGCCCCGATCCTCACGCCGCCCCAGGACGGCGAGCCCCTGCAGCTCTACGTGGCCGCAACCACCCAGGTGGTAAGCGCTGTGATCGTTGTGGAGCGCACGGAGGAGGGGCATGCCTTGCCTGTGCAGCGGCCAGTCTACTACATCAGCGAGGTCCTCTCGGACACAAAGACGCGCTACCCACAGGTCCAGAAGTTGCTATACGCGGTAGTCCTTGCGCGGCGCAAGCTCCGCCACTACTTCGAGGCCCACCCCGTCACGGTGGTCTCTTCCTTTCCGCTAGGGGAAATCATCCGCAACCCCGACGCCGCGGGAAGAATTGCCAAGTGGTCCGTGGAGCTGATGGGCGAAACGCTCGCCTACGCCCCACGCAAGGCTATCAAGTCGCAAATTCTGGCGGATTTCGTCGGCCGAGTGGACGGACACACGGCCGCCACCCCCACAAATCCGGGCGAGTGCCGGACTGCGTTCTTCGACGGCTCAGTGATGAAAACGGGAGCGGGCGCGGGCCTCCTCTTCGTGTCACCCCTCGGGGAGCACATGCGCTACGCAAGATGCGCCTCCACTTCCCCGCGTCCAACAATATGGCTGAGTACGAGGCCCTTCTCTGCGGCCTCAAAATCGCCATTGAGTTGGGCGTCAAGCGCCTCGACGTGCGGGGGGACTCGCAGCTCGTGATCGATCAAGTCATGAAGAACGCGAGCTGCCACGATGACAAGATGGAGGCCTACTGCAAGGCCGTGCGGGCCCTCGAGGACAAGTTCTACGGCATCGAGCTCAACCATGTGCCCCGAAGGTACAACGAAGAGGTGGACGAGCTCTCCAAGATCGCGTCCGGGCGGATCACCGTCCCCCCGAACGTTTTCGCGCGTGACATCGCTCAACCCTCGGTCGTCTTCGAGCCCTACCCCTCGAATCACGACGGACCCTCGGGGGCTCCCTCGAACCCAGTGGGTGCGGAGCCCATGGACGAGGACCCCTCGAACGAGGCGTACGTGCTCTCCCTTCTCGAGGGGTACGGCTCTCACGAAGTCGACGTGATGGACATCGAGCCGGCCCCCGTCCAGGCGGACTGGCGGGAGAAATACATCGCCTGGATCGCTCGAGGGGAACTCCCTGCAGACCGGGCCGCGGCTAGGCGCATCGCTAGGATGGCCAAGTCTTTTGCCCTCATCGACGGCGAGCTGTACAAGCGCGCCGCTTCCGGCATCCTACAGCGGTGCGTGCCAATTCCCGAGGGACGCGAGCTCCTACGGGACATCCATGCGGGGATCTGTGGCCACCACGCCGCACCCCGCACCCTCGTCGGCAACGCGTTCCGCCAAGGCTTTTGCGGCCTACCGCGGTCGCGGACGCCCGGCGAAATCGTACGCACCTCGCGAAGGGTGCCAGTTCTACGCCCGCAAGTCCAACTTGCCCGCCCACGCCCTACGGACCATCCCCCGTCACATGGCCGTTCGCCGTGTGGGGGGCCGGACATCGTCGGGCCCTCGCGGAAGGCGCCCGGGGGCTTCACCCACTTGCTAGTCGCGATTGACAAGTTCTCCAAGTGGGTGGAGGTGCGCCCCATCACGAACCTAAGGGCTGAGCAGGCGGTGACATTCTTCACCGATATCGTCTACCGCTTTGGAGTGCAAAACTCCATCATCACAGATAACGGGTCCCAGTTCACGGGCCGGAAGTTCTTGGAGTTCTGTGACAAGTTCCACATCCGCGTGGATTGGGCGGCTGTGGCACACCCACAGACCAACGGCCAAGTGGAACGTGCCAACGGCATGATCCTACAAGGCCTAAAACCCAGAATTTTCGACTAGCTCAACAAATCTGGGCGGAAATGGCTCCAAGAACTACCAGCGGTCGTGTGGAGCCTAAGGACCACCCCAAGCAGAGCCACCGGGTTCACCCCATTTTTTCTAGTCCACGGCGCGGAGGCCGTCCTCCCCACGGATTTAGAATATGGGTCGCCCAAGGTTCGAGGCTACGATGAGGGTACTAACCAGCGAGCCCGCGAGGACTCGCTGGACCAGCTGGACGAGGCACGCCTCGTAGCCTTAATGCACTCCGCGAGGTATCAACAGTCCCTAAGACGCTACCAAGCACGCAAGATACGTCGACGGGACTTCAGCGAGGGGGATCTGGTCCTAAGGCTGCGCCAAGATAACCGAGGGCGCCACAAGCTATCGCCCCCATGGGAGGGACCCTACGTCGTGGTGAAGGTACTCAAGCCGGGCACATACAAGTTGGCCAACGAGGACGGCGAAGAGCTCACCAACGCTTGGAACATCCAACGGCCTACGTCGCTTCTACCCTTAGCTAGGATTTTCCAAGTATTTTTGTTGTAAAAATCACATCGCCAACGCCCCAGTTGGCAACGACTATGTAAATACGTCAAGTCTAATGAAAAGGATAACTCGGCTTTCCCCTGAAACCCAAGTTACCCTCGGGGGCTACTGCGGGGGGCATCCCCCCCCCCCCCCCCCAAATGGTCCCATTTTTCGCGCAAAAAACAAAAAAACACGCGCTAAGTTTGTTTCCTACTTCAACCTCGAGCCACGATTCGAACAGGGCGCAGGCGGCACGGCGGAAGGAGCGTGCGAGCCAGAGATAGCCTACGCCGCGTGGACATGGCCCTTCTCTCTCGCCTCCAACCCAGCAGGCCCCCCGCGAAAATCGAACTTCCCTAACTAGAATCCACTCAGGAAGAAGGAGAAACAAAAAGCGTGATAAACAAACAACTTCATTTACAGCAGATGCTCATGTTCATGAAACAGCTTGTTCATTTACAAAAGGCCACGAGGCCGAATGCGATACACATAAACAAAAAACGGGCCTAGCGCCCAACCGCTTTCGGGCGGGAGGAGCGACGGCGTCGGCCGACGTCCGGAAGAGGAACTCCTCGAACGCCTCGGCGAGCGACCCGGCGGCATCGGCAGCGAGCGCATCCACACGCTCCATGGCCACCTCGTCCTCGACGCCCTCGGGAACGATGTACCCTTCCGCCAGCGCCTCGAAGTTAACCTCGTAGTGGGATCGCACCACTCCGAGGGCCTTCTCGGACGCCCGCCCGCCAACGCCGGCGGATCCGCTCCGGTGACGTGGCCGCCAAGGGCGCGCGGGCGGGCGGCCGGCCGAGCCGCCGGCCTAAGCCTCGCCCTCCTCGACAACGCGGCGGTCTCGAGGGCCGCATCACGCGGCTCCCGCCGGCTCTCCCGCTCGGAGGAGTTGTAGGAAGCTGCGCGCGCCTCGGCCCGCTCGGCCGCGTGCCCCGGGCGGTGCGCAAGCCTGGAATCGACAAGACCAAAAGAAATCAGAAAGGGAGAAGCGAACCCTCTAAAGCGAAAAACCAACAAGCAAGAGTCAAACAGTGGCTCACCCTCGACTTGCTTCCTCTCCGACTCGAAGTCGCGGCGCGCGGACTCGATCGCCAACTCGAGGCGCTGGACGGTTTCGCCTTGCTCGCGGAGGGCCAGCTTCTGGTTGGCGTTGCTGATGCTGAGCGCGAGCGCCTCGTCCTCGACCTTGGAGAACGCGGCGTTCCGCTCCTCCAGTGACTTCTCCGCCGCCCTCGCGAGCGACGCGCTCCCGCTCCCGGCGCCGTCCGGGCGTCGCCGAGGGCGCCTTGCTCCCGCCGGAGTCGCCCCTCGGCCCCCCGGCGAGCGATGCGCTCTTGCCGGAGCTGCTCCTCGGCGGCGACGAGGGCCGCGGCCTTGGCGTCGAGGGCGGCCCTCGGGTTGTCGGCCTCCTTGGCGCGCCGCTCCAACCAGCTCTCCCGCTCCTCGGCCTCGGCGGCGTTGCGCCTGCACCCCCTCGAGCGACGTGCGGAGCTCCCGGGTTTCGGCGCGAGCGGTGGCCACCTCCGCCTCCTAGTTGGCGGCCAGCGTCCGCGTCTTCTCTAGGTCCGCGCGCGCATTCCACAGCGCCTCGTCACGATCGACGAGGGCTGCGTGGACCCGCTCGAGGCTCGAGCGCCGCGGTGCGTCCTGTCCCGAGCTCTCCGGGAGCTCGTCGCACCACGCCATCGCCCGATACGCCAGCCAGTCGTCCGGCGTCCTGAGAGCGTCGGCAAGCGCGTCGAAGGCGCTACACCGCTCCCGGAGCTGGTGAACCTCGGCGTTCACCTGGTCGAAGGCGTCGTACTTGTCGTGGGCACGACGCTCGAGCTCCTGGCAATCACAGAATCGAAGCCCGTAAGCGCCAAGACTTGAATGCAGCGTACGAAAACGAAAGGGAAAAAGGACGAGCAACCATGGCTCACCTGGAAGACGAGCCAGGCCGGGCCGCCATGGACCCGCAACGCCTCGTTCAGCGCGCGGTTGAGCGTGGCACCGTGGCTCCGGAGCTAGCCCCAGTGCTCTTGCTCCCCCCTGGCGTCGGCGAACGCAGGGGGATCCTCGACGACCCCCTCCACCTGGGCTGGGCGGCCGGCGTGGGAGGACGAGGCCTCAGCACCATGTCCTCGGCCCCCACCACCATGTGACCCTCGTGCCGCCTCACGAGGGCCCCCTCCTGGGGCTCGGGAGAGTTCGTGGGCCAGCTGGCCCACTGATTCCACCCGGGCGGCGGAGAGTCGTCCGAGACCTCCACCACCTCCGCCTGAAGATCGCTGGCGGGCGCAGTCGCCTGCGCCGCCTCCGCCCGGCACCTCCACCCGCGCCTCCGTGGCCACGGGCGCCCGTCGTGGCGCCATGGCCGCCACCTCCGGCCGTACCACCGCATCCACGGGCGCCCCCGCGGCGCGCCCGCTCCACCTCCTCCACGGCGGCCGGCCTCCGCGGGCGCACCTCCACCCACGGCCGCCGCCGCGCCCGTGTCTCCATGACGAAAGGTGTCGGCCGCCCCCCCCGCGACCTCGGGCCGCGCCGCGGCGGGCTGATCGATGGCCGGGGCCTCGAGGCCCCGGGCCGGGGCTTGTGAGCTCGCGCCCGCCGCCGTGCTTGTCCCCGGGCGCGACGCCCTTGACGAGCGCCGCCGGGTGGGGATGGACGCGTCCGTCCTCAGCACCTTGGCAGGTGCGAGAGGAGGCACGGTTGGCGCCACCCTGCACAGGCACGGACAGAAGGTTAGGGCACCCGATCATCAACAAATCAAACCAAACGAAAAAAGACAGGCTCCTTACCTCGAAGAGGAAAAGGCCCGTTTCCTCTTCCTCGAAGCCTCAACGGATGAGGCCGGCGCGGCCGGCGCGCCCGCCGCCGCGTCTCCCCGACGGCGCCGCCACGCGCGCGGCCGCGCCCGCCCCGCGCGCGGTCGCGCCCGATGACGCGCCTCCCGACGACGCCGCCGCGCGCGCGCGGGTACGCTTGCCCCACGTGCGGGTGTGCCCGCCGCCGCACTCCCCAACGACGTCGCCGCGCGCGTGGACGCGCTTCCCCCACGCGCGCGAGCACGCTCGATGCGCGCGCCGGCGTGCTCGCCGTGCGCGCCCCCGACGAGCGCGCCGGCGCGCCCCCGCGGCGCGCGCCGCCCTTGATGTCGATGGCCGGCGGCGGGCGCCGTTGCGCCCGCCCCGGCGATGCCGCCCTCGCCGCCGGCGCCGGCTCCGCGAGGGAGGCGCGAGGCGCCACCCCGTCCGAGGGGCCCTCCCCCTCAGCCTCTTCCTCTTCGTCCTCCTCCGAGGACGAGGGCTCCTCAGTCCCCGGGGAGGAGAGCCCCAGCTCTTCACGCCGCCGATACTTCGTGGCCCGCCGGTCGCGACGCGCTTGACGTCGCCTCGCGTGCTCCCTCTTGCGCGCCGCCCGCTCCTGCTGCTGCTGCTGAGCCGCCCGGCTCAGCGCGTGGGAGTCGGGGGTAGGCGGGACGGACTTGGCGATGGAGAAGGTCACCAGCTGTACACGGAAGCAACAAGGGCGCGTCAGGAGGCAAAGGCAACGCTAAGAACCAAAACGAAATCAAGAACCACACTCACCAACGGGCCGGTGGGGAGCATCTTGATGTCCCATGGAGTCCGGCCCGCAGGTGGCGGCACCCGGGTGTCGACGGCGCTCCGCGCCCGGGTGAGCGCGTACGGCCGCTCGAGGGGCGTCGGGAGCATCCGCGACCTCCCCAGGTCGACGGGGTTGGCCGCCTCTGTCATCTCGAAGATGCAGAGCGGCCTCTCCATCAACGGCACGATCCGCCGGTGATGAAGGAAGGCGAGGACGCCCATCGCGTTCGGCCCCGTGCGCCTCCGGGCGGCCGGCAGGCGGCGAGAACGGACTCCTGCCGCCTCCGATGCGGGGCCGTGGACACCCCGTAGCCCCAGGAGTCAGGCCTCTCCTTGAACACCCGGCCGGTGTAGGGGGGGAGGCCGGGCTCGGCGTTACGCAAGTAGAACCATCCCCGCTCCCAGCCGGCGTTATTCGTCGTCATGGTGCAGGGGATGTAGACGTCCTTGAATTGCCCCCGCAGGGCAAGCGACATCCCGCCGGCGCGCATCGCGCGGCGGGTCCTTGGCTCCGTCGTGGGGCTGCGTGACGAGCTCCACGCGGAAAAGGTGTACCCAGAGCTCCCAATTGACCGGGATCCCCAGGTACCCTTCGCAGACGCCCACGAATGTGGCCGCCCGCGAGATCGCGTTGGCGGCGAAGTTGTGCGGCTCCACCCGGTGGTAGTAGCACATCGCCCGCATGAAGGTGCTCGCCGGCGCGGTGAAGCCCCGCTCGTGGTAACGGATGAAACTCACCACGTAGCCCTCCGGCGGGTTGGGCTCGCGGTCCGCGGCCGGCGGCACGATCCACTCCGCCGGACGTCCGTCTTCGTTGGCCGCCGGTGGCCGGCGGCGACCAGGCTCGCCAAGGGCCAAGCTGCGTCACCGTCGACCTCTCCCGGGCATACGGCTCCGGGATCCTAAGGGGAGGCTGAGGCGGCGCCATGGAGAAGGCAAAGGAAAGCGAGAGCGGAGGACAAGAAACGGAAGGAAAGCTCTAGTGGCGACACCGCGCGGTGGCAGGAGCTTGGCGAAGACGAAGGGGCGGGGGACTGAAAATGGTGAGATGCCAAGGTAAAAAACCGCCGTCTCCTCCTCCCCGCAGCTTTATAGGCCGACGGGCGAGCTCTCCGGAGCGGACGCCCGCTAGCATTAACTTGCAGGGGAATCTTTCCATCGCGTCGACGAGCGGGCCCCACCACGACCGCCGCGGCCACGTCATTGCGGGCGGACCATCATTACGACAAAGACCGGCAGCAACCGAGGCGAAGCGGTCACGTCCGCCCGCCACGCCGCCCACTACGCGCGCGCGCGCGGCCGCAGCGCCTAAAAAGGCGCGCCCGCGCTGCAAAACCGCGGCCACGACCGCGAGGCACTTAAATGCCCGGGTCCCTTGCCAAGCAAGGAGAACCCTCGAGCGGGGCGAACCCCCGGCTCGAAACAAAAGCGACCCTCGATGGGATATCAGCGTGAGAAGGTCGCCCGGACCTGCTCGATGTAGAGCAGGCAACCGCGGGCACCCATGCCACGTAAAACCCTCGAGCGGCACGGGCCCTCGGCTCCAGACAAAAGCGACCCTCGATGGGATATCAGCGTGAGAAGGTCGCCCGGGACCTGCTCGATGTAGAGCAGGCAACCGCGGGCACCCATGCCACGTAAAACCCTCGAGCGGCACGAGCCCTTGGCTCAAGATGACGTCAACCCTCGATGGGATATCGACGTGAGAAGGTCGCCCGGGACCTGCTCGATGTAGAGCAGACACCGCGGGCACCCATGCCACGCAAAACCCTCGAGCGGAGCGAGCCCCCGGCTCGAGACAATGTCAACCCTCTAAAAGAAGGCACACGCGTGAGAAGGGTCGCCCAGGGCCTGCTTGAAGTCAAGCGGGCACCGCAAGCACCCATGCCGCGCTGTGCTGCCAACCAGCGCCTCGAGGGCTGGCTCGCCCGGCACCCTCGACGGCCGCAAACGCGAAAAGACGGGGTTGTCCAGGCACGGCCCCGCACGGCCCTACTGATCAGAGGTTCGAAGCCTGACCCTCGACGGTTTCGAACAGGCGCCTCAGATCGCAGAGTTAGGGACAACGAGGGCACGCGCGTTCGAGCCGTTCCTCGAGCCCATCGGCTCGAGGGTGCCCCACATGTCGTGTTCGAGAGCTAGCGAGGGCAGCTAGCAGGGGGATCCCACGAGGGAGAGCTTCCGCGCCCTCGGTCCCTAGCGAACGGGACCGAGCCCCACCTAGCAAACCCATGCAAGCGCTTCCATGGACGTGTCTTCGGACCGCGCAGCCTACCCTTATCGAACGGGGCATGGGCGTCCACTTGAACCACCCGCTACCAGCTCGAAGAGGAATCCGCAATTCGCGACCCCGCTCGATGGGAGTTGCAGAAACCTCACCCTCCGTCCCGCGGAGGGACGGCGAGGGCGCGTTAAAAAACAAGTCGTCAGGCTCTACCCGATCGCCTCGAACAGGGCCAAGGCTCGGGGGCTTGACGCACGGCTACACCTCCTTGAAACTGCACCCGGCCCGAGATAGTGACGGCGGTGCGTGCACCCCCGAAGCCGGGCCGAAACACCGCCGATGCCGTTGGCATATGTGCCACACCTCTCCGACCAAAATTCTCGCGGTTAACCCCCTCGCAGAGAACTCACACTCCCCGCAGGGCTTCGGGGCTAGACCCGCGGGTCCCGCCGACGCGGCCCCACGGAAAGCGTTCGCAAACAAGGAGGGAAGAACGTCCTATCGGTAGGTTCCGGCATCCGCGGGAGCCTCAATGGCAAACCCGCGGATGCTCGGGGGCTGCGTCGGGGACAGCCCTAGGGGTCCCCTTAAACAACGGGGAAATCCTCACTTAAATCCCGTACCGAAACACGTTAAGCCTAACCATGCGGTGACTAACCATGCAGACACGGCCCACACCGCGGGACCCCGACGGCCCACTAAGACGGCCCTCTTCGCTCGAGAGCGCGCGCCCCCTCGGGCGAGGGCTCCGCCCCGTTCGAGGAGCAACGCTTCCCTCGAGCGGTCCCGCCCCGCTCGAGGGCTCACTCCCCCTCGAGCGGGTCTCGTCTCGCTCGAGGGTTCGTCCCGCCCTCGGCCGGGGCCCGCCACGCTCACGGGCGCCCCCGCACGCGTGCGCCGGCCCCCCGTACACGGGCATTTAACGCCCCGACGCCGCGCGACGGCGCCATCATGCGCCGGGGCTCGCGCCACGGTGCCGCCGCACCAACTCCCCAGGGAGGAGCCCATCCCCACCACTGTGGAGGGGAACTGTGCGGTACGGCCGGTGTCAGTCCCGTGACACCGCGCGCCCTCCTGCAAAGACGGCTAACGCGCCCGACCCTCGAAGGGGGGCCGGGCGCACCCTTGATTTCACTTTCCCGTGACCCTACAGGATTAGGTGGAGGCGCTAGGCTGGTGGATCGCCATCCCGGCCACTGTAACGGCGTGGCCGCCGTACCCGCGCGTGCGGGCGCACGCCGGACCCCCGTAGCAACGACTCCGGCCCCGTGAGGCGCGTTGGGAAGGAACGCCGTTCTGCCCCCCCCCTCTGTACTCGTACAAGATTGCGTCGACACCACCCCCGAGCCTATCGCGAGGACATCACCGCCATCTGTTGCTCTCCTACCCTCGAACCGCCACTGTTCGGGTACAAGTCAGGCCATGATGACCAGATCGTGGCGGGGATCGCCCGGACGGCCGCCCACTCTACACCGCAGCACGTCGCACCTCTCCACATAGCTAGGTAGCGCGGCGTGCATGTAACCCGCTGCCCCCTTGATCTATAAAAGGGGGGGGGGAACCCCCAGCCGCGGGGGGACAGACGAGCAGAGACACGGGAACACTTCACACACCACGTACTCACTCCCCTTCTCCCACAACATCTTCAGCCACTCCTCCAGGGACTTGGAAGCCACGCTTCCTCTCCCACCTTGCTTGTATTTGCCCCACTACAAGCACCCCCGGTGCTAGGTAATATAGTGCCCCGAGCATGCCCCTGCTGGACGTACGGCCCCCTCGGCCGGAACCAGGATAAAACCTCTGTGTCACTTGTTACTTAGCATCGACCATTGAGGGATAGACCTCGGCGCTATCTACTGGTTAGTGTCGGGACCATATTCCGCACCGACACTGAGTGCTTTGTTTCTTGGTTCGATTCCTCCCTCCTTCTTTCGTGCTTCCGCGTGTGTTTCAAGGAATCGTTCCTAAGACTTGAGGTTGATCCATAACCTCGTTGTCTTGACGATTGGTGTGTCATTCAATCCATTGCTCGTGTGTGACCGGGATTTGTCTAGGGTATAGGCTGGGTTCTTTGAGAAGAATTTTTACCGGCTCCTATTCACTCCCCCCCTCTCTAGTCGCCATCCGATCTTTCCATTAGTATCAGAGCTTGATGCCAGATTCTTTGTGACTTTGACAAGTCTTGAATCCTAAGATGGCGTACTTTGAGCGGGGCGGTCTGCCGCACTTCGATGGGAAGGGTTACCACAAGTGGGCGGCTCGTATGATGATCTTTCTTCGTGGCAAGTTGTTGGATTTCATTGTGCTTGACAAGACCTATGCTATTCCGGCCAACATCCATACTCTTATGGTGACCGATGCCGGTGCTAAGGCCAAGTATGAGGCAAATGCAAAAGCCGTTGATCACTTGGTCCGAAGCTTGTTTGATCCTGAGTTTGAGCGTGTTCGCCATTTGAATCTTGCTTGGCAAATTTGGGACAAGTTGTTGGTTGCTCATGGTGGTGATAACCATGTGAAGGCTCTCCTCTTTGTCTCTTACCGGATGCAATATGGGAACTTCACTCAACTTCCCGGTGAGGACATTGATGCGATGTTTCAGAGGTTCACTGCTATCGTGAACAACATGAAGGCCAATGTTGAGGATTTCCCTTACACTGAGCATGATCAAGGTTTGAAGCTCTTGCATATCTTGGACCCAAATGTCTGGGGTGCTAAGGTTGAGGCCATCAAGGAGTCCGGGCAATATTTGACCATTGAGTTGGATGACCTCTTTTCTAAGCTCAAGTCGGCTGAGGTTGACAGGAAGTTGCAATCCAAGCATGAGGGCTCGACTGATCATAATCTTGCTCTTGTGGGCGGATCAAAGGGCAAAGCTAACCCTTCATGTCGACAGTTTTCCTTGTCTTCTCTTATGTCTATTCCAGATGAGGAGTTTGATGTGTTGGGCGAGGAGGAGCTGGCCTTTCTCTCAAGGAGGTTTGATCGACTACATGAGAGCCGGAGGAATGCAAGGCGGTGCTCGGGGACATGTTACAAGTGTGGCAAGCGTGGACATTTCATCGCCGAGTGCCCGGAAGCGCATCCGAGGCGTGAAGACAAGTACTCCTCCAAGGGCAAGCACTTCAGCAAGTCCAAGAGCAAGGACAAGGACAAGCAACGACCGAGCAAGGGCGGCTACAAGAAGGACAAGGCAAGAGCCATGGTGGCCGGTGCAAGCGACGTCGACTCAAGCTCAAGCAACGCACAGTCAAGCTCAAGCAGTGAAGATGAAGACGCCGGGAGGCGCAAGGGCAAGAAGAGTGCAAGCCGGAACCTCAGTGGATTGAGCTGTGTGGCGCTTGGAGGCTTTTGTGGCATGGCCCATAGCTCAAGCAACAAGAAGAGCGAGAAGGAAGACAGCGACTCCGACTCGGAGGATGAGGTAAATCGTGACCCCGACTCTTTGCTTGCTGAGATCACTAGGTTGAATGGCTTGATTGACAACCGTGATAGTGTGTTGAGAGATGCTAAGAAGATGAGGAAGGATCTTAGGGCTCAACTTGAGAATGCTAGTGAGAAAGTAGGAGAGTTAGAGTCTAAATTGCTTGAATTGAAACTTGAGAATGACTCTTTGAAACTTGCTCCTACTACTTCTGATGATGTTGAATTTTCTGAATGTGATGCATGGTTGAATGAGATGAAGTTGCTTAATGAGAAGAATGCTTCCACTTTGGCTAAACTAGACGCTCTTAGGACTGAGTATGATGAGCTTAAGGCTAGACCCACTTTGCTTGGTGCTTGTAAATCATGTCCTACTATGCATGCTAAGCTTGTTGATGCTCGTTCTACCATTAGCACTTTGGAAGCTTCTTTGAAATCTCTTGTTGTCAATGCATGCACTAGCTGTGATGAAGTTACTTTGCGCAATCTTGAACTTACTTCCCGTTTGGAAGTCATCTATGAGGAGAATAATTATTTGAGGAAGGTGTTGGGTTGGTTGTCTGGGCAGGAACCTCAATTGAAAATCATGATTGAGGAGTTCAAGAGAGCGGATGGTCGTGGTTTGGGTTTTGAGAAGTTGGGTGAGAAAGTGGGAGAAAACAGTGGGGAGAGTGTGTATGAGAAGTGTGTTGAGTCTAACCCCGAGTTTGAGGTGATCGGAGAAATCCAAGTTCCACTTCCAAAAGCACCCAAGAACTCTTTCACTCCAAAGCCAAATCACCTTTGCAACAAGCTTGACACAACCCAAGATCCACCCAAATTCCCACCTAAGACAAATGACTTCCAGAAACCAGTGAAGTTTGTGAGTGAGAAGGGTGAGGAGCCTAGAGAGAAGCCAGAGCCAAAACCAAAACCCATCCCCTTCAGGTGTGAGTATTGTGGCAAGGAGAGGCATCTAGCAGAGTTTTGCTATAAGAGGAAGAGGGATGAGAGGCTTGCTAGGGAGCAAGCAAACCAGGACAGGTATCGCCAATCTCATGGTATTCCTGAGCCTAGAGTGCCACTTCCACGGGGGTGTGGGAAGTGTGAGGAGTGTTGGTAGAGTTGGAGCTCAGGGTTGTAGGTTCCCACCGAGAGGTGGTGGTGTGAGGTTTGATAGGAGAGATGATGGTGTGCGTGCTGGTGAGAGGTTTGGTCGGGCTCGTGGTGGTTTTGCTGGACACTTCCTACTCATCCTCGATACGGTTTAGGGGAGATGATCGCAGTTTTGGGTTCCAGAGGAACTACGGACCACGTTTTCCCTCTCGTGGTGCTCATACTCCTTCCGTGGGACATGGCAAGTTTGGTGGCAAGGGAATGATGTTTGCTAACCCCTCTTTTGAGCAGATGGCTCGACACTGGTTCAACTTTCTTTGTGCTAACCCCAGTGTCGAGTCGCTAGCTCATTCTCGTTTTGTTTCTGACTACAGGTAGGAGGCTTGGAGAACATTTGGTTGATCGACTCCGGATGTTCCGGACACATAACCGGAGACAAGAAGTGGTTCTCCAGCCTCACCCCAGTGAAGGAAAAGATGTACATTACTTTTGGGGACAATGGACGAGGAAGGGTGATTTCTGAGGGTGTGGTTTTGTTCGAGATCTGATCGTGAGGTTGAAAAACGAGAGGCATGGGAATGCCATTCGAGCTATCCGCAGTGATAATGGCTCAGAGTTCAAGAACTCTCATTTTGATGCCTTCTTTCGTGATCTAGGTCTTGAACATTAGTATTCGACCCCTTATGTGCCCCCTCAAAATGGAGTTGTGGAAAGGAAAAATCGGACTCTGTGTGAGATGGCTAGGACGATGCTCGATGAGCACAGGACTCCTAGGAGGTATTGGGCTGAGGCGGTCAATACGGCTTGTCATGTCTCCAACAGGATTTTATTGCGAGCTTTCAAGAAGAAGACCTGTTATGAGCTTATGCATGGCCGGGCACCCAAGGTGAGTCATTTCCGAGTCTTTGGCTGCAAGTGTTTTATTCTTAAGAAGGGAAAACTCGACAAGTTTGAGTCTAGGTCTAGTGATGGGATTTTCTTTGTATATGCTAATCATTCTAGAGCCTATAGGGTGCTTAACCTTGAGACTAATAAAATCATGGAGACTTGCGAGGTAACCTTCGACGAGACTATGCCATGTACCTCTCTTGGCTTTGAATGTGCAGGTGATGAAGAGATGGCCGAGGACCTCTTTGAAGAGGAGAAGGATGAAGCTAGAGATGATGATGGAGAGAACCATGCGCCTGAAGCTGAAGGTGTACCCACTACTTCCCCTACGACCACTACAGAGGGTGGACCGTCTACTTCATGGACAACGACGGTGCGACAAGGGGACCAGGCGAGAGAAGCTGAAGTTGAGGGGGAGGTAGTCTCGAGGCATGAGGCTCCTCGGTGGATTCAAGAAGTGCATCCCCTATCGAGGATCATTGGGGACATCGACGAACGTACCACGCGGTCAAGGTCTAGAAATTCCTCTCATTTCGCTCATGCTGCATTTGTTGCCACCTTTGAGCCCAAGGACATTGGGCACGCTTTATCTGATGCAAACTCGGTCAATTCTATGCATGAGGAGTTGGAAAACTTTGAGACGAACCAAGTGTGGGAGTTAGTTGAACCACGTCCAAATTGTCATCCTATAGGAACCAAATGGGTTTGGAAGAACAAAGAGGGAGAGAATGGGATGGTTGTGAGGAACAAGTCCAGACTTGTTGCTCAGGGATATAGTCAGAAGGAGGGGATCGACTATGAGGAGAACTTTGCTCCTGTGGCCCGTCTTCAGGCAATTCGAATCCTTCTAGCCTTTGCCGTGGCTAAAGGGTTCAAGTTGTTTCAAATGGACGTGAAGAGTGCTTTTTCTGAATGGGGTCATAGAGGATGAGGTGTATGTCAAGCAGCCACCGGGGTTCGAGAGTGAGAAGTATCCACACAGGGTGTACAGGTTGAAAAGGGCTCTGTATGAGTTGAAACAGACGCCCCAGGCTTGGTATGGGAGATTGAGAGGTTTTCTGGTGAGCAGAGGGTTCGTGATGGGTACCATGGATAGGACTTTGTTTCTCCTCAAGCATGGGAATGACTTGTTGGTTGTGCAGATATACGTGGATGATATTGTCTTTGGTGGCTCGTCACATAACCTTGTTGCCAAGTTTGCAGATGAGATGAGCAGGGAATTCGAGATGAGCATGATGGGCGAGTTGCAGTACTTTCTCGGGTTGCAGATCAAGCAAGTGAAGGACGGAACATTTGTACATCAGACCAAGTACAAGAAAGACATGCTGAGGAAGTTCTAGATGCAAGATGTGAAGCCTATGTCGACACCCATTGGGAGTACGGCTACTTTGGACGCTGACGAGGACGGAGAACCAGTGGACCAGCGGGAGTACCGGAGCATAATCGGCTCCCTCCTCTACCTGACGATGCCAAGGCCAGACATACAGTTCAGTGTGTGTCTGTGCGCTCGTTTTCAGGCTTCACCGAAGACATCACATCGACAGGCCGTCAAGAGGATCTTCAGGTACCTACAGTCTACCCCTGGTCTTGGCCTTTGGTATTCTTCCTCCTCGACTCTTTCACTTCATGGTTTTTCTGATGCGGATTTTGTTGGTTATCGAGTCGAGAGGAAGTCTACTTCTGGTACTTGCCTGTTTCTTGGGTCCTCGTTGGTTTCGTGGTATTCCCGCAAGCAGTCTAGTGTAGCTCAGTCTACCACCGAGGCGGAATATGTTGCAGCCGCGAGTTGTTGTTCCCAGCTGTTGTGGATCTCATACACCTTGAGAGACTTTGGTGAGGAGTGCACCCAGATTCCACTTCTTTGTGATAGCACAAGTGCCATAAGCGTAGCGAAAAAACCCAGTGATTCATTCCAGAACCAAACACATAGAAGTGAGGTATCATTTCTTGAGAGACAATGTGGAGAAAGGGACCATTGTGTTGAGTCATGTCTCTACCCAAGATCAGCTTGCAGACATCTTTACAAAGCCTCTCGACCAAGCTACATTTGTGCGCTTGCGGGGGGAACTTGGGGTTTGTTGCCCTTTCTAGTTAATTCTTGGGGGAATCTCTTTTGTACCATACGTATCATACCATGTTTTCTTTGATGTATAAACATGCTTTTCTTGTTGTATAAACCATGGTAGGATAGCCATCTTGTTATATATCAAGTTGCATTTGTATCATATTGCATTTTAGGATGATGAGCTTCTTTCATATGCCTTATTTGAGTTTCTTTGGCTACTTGTGAGATATTGGTCATGTGTGTGGAGAAATGGCTATGTGAGGCTATGCTCTTGGAATATTTGAGATATATGTGTTGTGAGATAGCCCTTTTTGAATCAAATGCTAATCCTGACTAAATTTGATGAAATGTGCTCCACTCATGTGTAGTAGTGTATCCATGTCACATTTTGGTCTAAATGTGCTTTCTATGCTTAGATTGTGCTTGGATATCTTTTTCCTGCATTTGGGCCAAAGGTCGAATATCATTGTGAATGTTTAGCCTATGTTGCATTCATGGAGGAGCATAAGCTTCTTTTTCCCGTAAAGGCACTTCATGTACCATGAAATGAATTAGTCTTGAAAAGAAGTGTGTGTACTTGAATAATGCTCCATCCACTATGTTTATTCTCAAAATGTCTTATCTTTTAAACATGGGTGCAAAACATGTTGCATGATGTTCACCAGTGGAGAAGTCTCCCCGAAGTGGACACATGGCTCATGAGCTTTAACATGACATGCTTTGCTTTATGGGTGTTTGCAATGATCTTTTGTCGAGAATTGGATATCCTTGTATGATCTCTAGATGATATGCATGTTTTTGGCTCGAATATGACATGGATAGGCTTTTACATTTGAAGTGAGCCATCTTTTGATAAAACTGCTCAAATCTGAAAATTTGCTTTATCACATGCCTATATTTTCATATATTACTTGTGGGAATGCTTTGACTATGTTATGATCCATATATGTGCTCTTTGTCTCACTTCTAGCCTTTGACACTAGATTTGGCCTATTTGAGAAGCTCATGTAGATGTTTATATGCTTTGTCTTACATTCCTGCATTTTCACCTTGATTCATACATTGTCAACAAGGGGAGAAGAGGTGAGCTTAATGAAAATTCAGAAAAATGCATCTAAAATATGGAACTTTGCATTCACATGTTCAGGGGGAGCTTGCATTTGTTCAGGGGGAGCTTTCTTGCTGTTTTCAGTGTGGAGTTTGTGCTTTGCTCGGCTTGTGACCTTTCTTTGCCTTTCTTTGGTTTTGGTCATGAGTTGAGCTTCTTTGTTTTTTTCTTTCTTCTTACTTTCTTTCTCTGAATTTCATTTCGCGTTGTGTGTTGTCAATGCACTCATCAAGGGGGAGATTGAGGACCAGGAGCGTCCCGGTGGTCGATGGATGACCACTCCTCAATGATGAGTGATTGACAATGGGTGTTGGACTGACTCTTGGCTCAGTGCGCAATTGTAGGCTGCGGCCTAGTTCGTGTTGTTGCACGTGAAGAACGGGCGCGAAAGGTCTTCGGCCTTGAGGGGCTTCCGGGAGATGGAGAGACAAGTAGGCTCGGTTCGAGGTAGCCGGTGGGCGGCGGGACTAGGTGCGGGCCACATGGTGGAGAGACGAGCAAGACGAATTCATGGACGATCGAGTCGGTGCACGGTGGCGGTCGAGTCAAGAGGCTTGACAGGAGGCCGGGCCGAGCACGCGGGGTTTGGTGGTTTGCCCACAAAACCATCGGAGGATGGTTTTTTGGTTTGGGCCTCAAAACCAAGTCTGAAGGCCCAACACGACGGAGACGGGATCCGGGCGTGTCGGGAAGCTTCGAAGTGGAGGACACGCGCGGGATCGCATGGCTTGCGTCGGGAGGACGCGGGGTGCGGCGAAGGCGTGGCCGTCCGATGGCAAGACCCACAAACATTACATAAATGCCCCTGCGTGGGTTGTATCGCCAGTAGTTGAGTTAGGGGTAGTCGAGTCATTTCCCACACCGGCGGGACCTGATATATAAGCCATGAGTGTGTGTGGATGGGGCTCTCTCTCCGCGACTTAGGGTTTCATTTCCTCTCTTCCATTTCTCTTTTTCCTGGACTATTTTCTTCTCCATATTCTCTAGGCTAGCATGAGAGCTTCATGAGAGATTTGTTGAGAGGGATGGATGCTAGGGCGGCATGCTAGACCGTGTGAATCTTTCCTGGTTTGTATAGAAGATTCGGCGTTGTGATTTTCGTGGTCTTTTTCGTGCTTCTTTTCGGTGCCTTTATTCTTGGTGTGGTTCCGCGGATTTGAGTGGGTTTCTCCCCGGATTTCTTTGAGGGAAACATGGATGGATGTCTTGTGCATCTTTGGGATTGATCTTGAGCCCTACAACGCCGCTAAACCACTTTGATTCAAGGATTTTCGGTCAGAGCTCTAGTTTTTGGTGGTGTTCAAAGGTTCCGCGATTCCCGGTGATTTAGGGAGTTAGGAGGCAAAATTTTTGGGGTATAGCATCCTTGTTTGACGCTTATCATGTCCCCAAACCCTTATCTCAACAGCTTCTACAGTTTGGGAGATCCGGTGATGGATTGGAGGTGTTGACTTTCTGCCGGGGACAGCCCTGAGGGTCCCCTAAAAAGCCGGGGGAATCCGGCTTAAAACCTGCAAACAACCAAAACGAAACACCTCTCACCTAAGTGCACACACAGGGCACGGCCCACACTGCGGTGGCCCCCGCGGCCCACTGGAGTGGCCCAGCCAAAGGCCCCCTCGAGCAGGTTCCGCATCGCTCGAGGGCTCACGCCTCCCTCGAGTAGGTTCCGCCTCGCTCGAGGGCTCACGTCCCCCTCGAGCGGGTTCCGCCTCGCTCGAGGGTTCACCTCCGCCTCGCTCGAGGCTCCCTCACACGCGTGCCTGTTCCCGCACACGGGTACGGACATTTAATGCTCTGACACGGCAGAGCAGCGCCATCATGCGCCTGGGAATCATGCCCCGGCGCTGTTACGCCAACTCCCTAGGGGGAGCCAATCCCCGCCACTGTGGGGGGCTGTGTGACATGGCCAGTGTCAGCTCCGTGGCACTGTGCCGCCCACTCCTGTACGGCTAACGCGCTGCGCTCTCGAAGGGGGGCCGGCCACATCCTCGAACCCCTCTCTCGTGACTCTGCAGGGTCAAAGCGTAACGTCAGGCCAGCGGGACGCCATCCCCGCCACTATTGGCCCTGTGCATCCGCCCCCGTGCCTGCAGCACCACGCCGGGCACTACCACAACAACTCCAGCGCTGTTGGGCACGCGGGGACGGGACTCCGCGACGCCTGCCACTGTACCCCGTACGGATCGCCGTCAACGGCTTCCTCGAGCCTGCCTGAGGACGCCACAGCCAACCGTTACGCCTTCACCCTCGAAACCGCCCCTGTTCAAGTACGAAACGCGCCACGATGACAAGACCGGAGCAAGAGCCGCCAGGACGGCCGCCGACTCCCCGTTGTTGCACGCCATACCCTCGCCTGTAGCCAAATAGTGCGGCATGCCTCTAAATCGCCCTCTCCTTGGCCTATAAAAGGAAGGCGATCCCCCTCGCCGCAGGGACTGGAGACAACAGACACGCGCTCCTCAATTCTCCCACAACATCAGAACTCGCTTCGATTACTCCACTTGGGACTTGGAGGCCACGCCTTCTCTCCCGCCTTGCTTGTAACCGCCCCACTACAGGCACCCCGGTGCAAATCAATATAGTGCCTCGAGCACGCCACTGCTGGACGTATGGCCCCGGCCGGAACCAGGATAAACCAAGAGTCTCTAGTTGCTTAGCACCGACCATCGAGGGACAGACCTTGGCGCTTACTACTAGTTAGTGTCGGGACTATATTCCGCACCGACAGTTGGCGCCCACCGTGGGGCTCACGAGCGCCGAAGGTTAACTTGTCACCAGCTCCCTTGATGGTGATTCGCACCGTGTAGCGCGGCATGTGCTACTCCATGGGCAGCTCGGACCCCCTCTCCGCCCGGTTCGAAATCCGGTTCGGGGGCTTGAACTTCCAGGCCACGGGGAACAGCTACCTGATGCGCCTGACCAACCGTGAGGAACTTCGCGCGCGGCGCCAAGCTGGGTCCGCCCGGGTCGCCGCTGCACTCATCGCCGCGACGCCAACGCCCGCCGCACGGACGCCGCGGGGCCATCGGCGTCACGGCGCCGCCGCCGCTCCCGGCCGGCGCTCACGCCGGGCGCGGTCGGAGCGACGGCATGCCGAGCGCGTCTCCTCACAACACGGCGCGCCCGTCGGCACGACGACAGCCGCCCCGGCGAGGGAGTGCTCGGTCTCTGGACCGCGTTTCCCCATCGGTCTGCGCGGCGCCACGGCGGCCTACACCGCCAACGCCAATGCCAGCACCACGATGTGCAGGGTTCCCCCTGGCCGCCACGTCTTGGTTGCCAGGGACCCCAGCGCCTCAGCCGGCGATGAGTCATCCCTAGGCTCTCTCGACGCACTGCCACCCGCCACCTCGCATGGGTACGCGGAGTGGGACTTCTCCGGCGTGCCGGACCCAGTGATGTTCAGGCGGTTCCTCGACGCCATGGACTACTGGTTCGGCTACTATGACGACTCCATCGCTGGGAGCTACGACCCCGCGCGGGAGTGCTGCGTCGTCATCGCCAACAACCCAGCAAACGCTACCAGCGCAGCGGGCGCCGACGACGGAGAGGTTCCACCCGCTTTAGGGACCACTTCGCGCCTGGCTACGGGGCCAAGCGCCCCTCTTCTCTCACCACCGACAGGGGCCGATATCAACGCGCAACTGGCCCAAGCGTGCGAGCTCGAGGCCAAGCTGGTGGAAGAGTACCGCACGGTGCGGTTGCTTCGCGCCTCCATGACGGGAGAAGCCTCTGCGCGCGGCGAACGCGCGCGCGAGCTGGGCATACAAGCCCGCGACCGCATTAATGCCGACTTCAACATCGACAACCCGGGTACGCCCCCGCGAGCTCGCCAGAAGCTCATTGGTGCCGCAACACTGTTGTGGACCATGCCCACCCCTTCGACGCCCGAGGCGCGGAACTTGCACCGCGAGGCGCAGGTGCTCATCGAGCAAGCGCCCGTCCAGCAGACCGAGAGCTCGGCGTCTCGCATCCGTCAGCAGGGGAGCGCGCGGAACGATGGCGGCGCGCAAGGTGCCGAACCCTCGGTCCACGCGGGTGACGGGGCCGAGCGCCCCGCCAACCCGGGGCGCACGTCGGCCGAGACCGACTCCTCGACAGGCGAGGGCAAGCACGAGACGGCGACGCCCGCAACATCATCAACGCTCGGCGGACGAGCAAAGCGGAGGCACGGGCGACAGCAGGCTACCACCCTCGACGGGGTGGACGCTACGACAGCGATGACGACCGCTCTCCAACACCGGAGCCCCCGGGGACTCGTGTGTTCAGCCGAGAAATCCGCACGGCAGCCTTTCCCCAGCGCTTCCGCCAGCCGACGACGATCGTCAAGTACAACGGGGAGACGGATCCCCGTGTGCGGCTCAACGACTACCGCCTAACATGCCAGCTGGGCGGAGCCACCAGCGACGAGGTCATCATCCGCAACCTCCCCCTGCACCTCGCTGACTCGGCGCGGACGTGGCTCGAGCACCTGCCGGCCAGCCAGATCCACAACTGGGACGAGCTGGTCCGCACATTCATTGGCAACTTCCAGGGCACGTACATGCGCCTAGGGAACTCCTAGGACCCGCGTTCTTGCACCCAAAAGCCCGGCGAGTCACTCCGGGACTTCATACGGCGCTTCTCCAAGCGTTGTACGGAGCTCCCGAGTGTGGCGCAATCCGAAATCGTGCACGCCTTCCTCGAAGGCACCACGTGCCGGGACCTCGTGCGCGAGTTGGGGCGCAGCCCACCGGTCGACTCGAACGAGCTGTTCGACATCGCTACCAGCTTTGCCTCGGGCGAAGAGGCGGTGGGAGCGATCTTCGACGGCAAGAAGGGCAAGCGCACGGACGATGCGCCTGCGGAGGGCAGCAAGTCCATGGAGCTCCACCAGAAGAACAAGCGGGGCAAGCAGGGGAAGAAGCCGTGCCGCGAGGCGCGCGAGCAGGGACGCAACACCGACGATGGCGAGGCCCTTGCTGTTAACCCGGCTTGACGGGGCCCTCGACCGGCCCCTCGAGGTCCGGGAGTTTTCGACGACATGCTGAGGAAGCCATGTCCCTACCACAAGACACCAGTCAACCACACCCTCGAGCAATGTGACATGCTCAAGCGGTTCTACGGCCACGCCGCCGCGAAAGACGACGAGGCCAAGAAGGAAGGTGGTGATGGCGACGCCGGCGGCTTCCCCGCTGTGGAAAACGTGTTCCTCATCTTCGGGGGGGCGACCGTCGACATATCGAGCCGCCAGCGCAAGCGGGAGCGGCACGAGGTTCTCGCCGCGGAGAAGGCGCCTCCCTCCTTCCTTGATTGGTCAGAGGACGCCATCACCTTCAGCCGCGAGGATCACCCGAACCGCATCCCCAACCTGGGCCAGTACCCGCTGGTGGTCGACCCGGTCATCGGGAACGCGCGGTTCTCGAAGGTCCTAATGGACGGAGGCAGCTGCCTCAACATCCTCTACGCGTACACACTGTGTCTGCTGGGGATTGGGTTGGACCAGCTGCGGCCCAGCACGACGCCGTTCCATGGCGTCGCGCCAGGCAAGCGCATCCAGCCCATTGGGCAGATCGACCTGCCTGTCTGGTTCGGCACGCCGGACAACTACCGCAAGGAGACGCTCACCTTCGAGGTGGTGGGGTTTAGGGGCGCGTACCACGCCATACTTGGGTGCCCCTGCTACACCAAGTTCATGGCAGTCCCCAACTACAGCTACCTCAAGATGAAGATGCCGGGACCGAATGGCGTCATCACCGTGGGCTCGTCCATCGAGCACGCCTTCGACTGCGACGTCGAGTGCATGGAGCACGCAGAGGCCCTGGCGCTGGACGAAGCGCTGGTGGCTAACTTGGAGAAGATGGTCAACGAGGACCTCAACTCCACCACCAAGCACGCCGGCAGCTTCGAGGCTGCTGAGCAGACCAAGGAAGTGCCCCTCGACCCTGCTGCCCCCGAGGGCAAGGCGCTGAGGGTCAGTTCCATCCTCGACCCGAAATAGGAAGTGGTGCTCATCGACTTCCTCCGCGCCAACGCCGACATCTTTGCGTGGAGCCCCTCGGACATGCCAAGCATCCCGAGGGAGGTCGCCGAGCACTCCCTTGACATCCTACCTCACTCCCGCGCCGTGCAGCAACGGCTCCGCCGCTTCGACGAGGAGCGGCAGTGGGCGATCGGAGCGGAGCTGCGGAAGCTCCTCGAGGCTGGGTTCATAAAGGAAGTGTTCCACCCTACGTGGCTAGCTAACCCCGTACTAGTAAAGAAAAAGAACGGGAAGTGGCGGATGTGTGTAGACTACACCAGTCTTAATAAAGCATGTCCCAAAGTTCCTTTTCCTTTGCCACGTATCGATCAAATTGTTGATTCGACCGCCGGGTGCGAACTACTCTGTTTCCTTGATGCCTACTCCGGGTACCACCAAATCAAAATGAAGGAGTCCGACCAGCTCGCGACTTCATTCATCACGCCGTTCGGGATGTATTGCTACGTCACGATGTCGTTCGGTCTCCGAAACGCGGGTGCAACGTATCAACGGTGCATGCAGCACGTTTTCGGAGACCACATCGGGCGAACCGTCGAGGCGTATGTGGACGACATAGTCTTGAAAACCAGGAAGGCGGACGACCTGGTTAGCGACCTCAGCATCGCTTTCGGCTGCCTACGGGCCAACGGGGTAAAATTGAACCCCGAAAAATGTGTCTTCGGCGTGCCGCGGGGCATGCTTCTAGGATACATAGTCTCCCAGCGAGGCATCGAGGCCAACCCCGAAAAGGTTGCGGCCCTCGAGCAAATGGGTCCGATTCGGGACCTCAAGGGGGTGCAAAGGGTGCTGGGTGCCTTGCCGCCTTGAGCCGCTTCATCTCGCGGCTCGGCGAGAAAGGCTTGCCCCTCTACCGCCTCCTGAAGAAGCACGAGCATTTCTCCTTGACCGCCGAGGCCCAGAAGGCGCTTGACAAGCTGAAAGCGTCCCTGAACCACGCCCCAATTCTCACACCGCCACAAGACGGCGAGCCTCTGTACCTCTACGTGGCTGCGACTACCCAGGTGGTCAGCGCCGTGATCGTGGTGGAGCGTACGGAGGAAGGACACGCCTTGCCGGTTCAGCGGCCGGTGTACTACATCAGTGAGGTCTTGTTCGACACCAAGACGCGCTACCCACAAGTCCAGAAGCTGCTCTACGCAATGGTCCTCACGCGGCGCAAGCTTCGCCACTACTTCGATGCCCACCCTGTCACGGTGGTTTCCTCCTTTCCATTAGGGGAGATCATCTGCAACCCGGATGCGGCGGGCAGGATCGCCAAGTGGTCGATGGAACTGATGGGCGAAACACTTGCCTACGCCCCACGCAAGGCCATTAAGTCCCAGATTTTGGCAGATTTCGTTGCCGAGTGGACGGACACGCAATTGCCGCCGCCACAGATCCAAGCGGAATGCTGGACTCTGTACTTCAACGGCTCGGTGATGAAGACAGGGGCGGGCGCGGGCCTGCTCTTCGTCTCGCCCCTCGGGGAGCACATGCGGTACGCTGTACGCCTCCACTTCCCCGCGTCAAACAACATGGCTGAGTACGAGGCCCTTCCTTGCGGCCTCAAAATCGCCATCGAGATAGGCATCAAATGCCTCAACGTGCGGGGGGATTCGCAGCTCGTGATCGACCAAGTCATGAAAAACGCGAGCTGCCACGACGACAAGATGGAGGCATACTGCAAGGCCGTGCGGGCCCTCGAGGATAAGTTCTATGGCATCGAGCTCAATCACGTGCCCCGACGGTACAACAAGGAGGCGGACGAGCTTGCCAAGATCGCGTCGGGGCGGATCACCGTCCCCCCCAACGTCTTCGCTCGGGACACCGCTCAACCATCTGTCGCCCTCAAGCCGCACCCCTCGAGCCACGCGGAACCCTCTGGGGCTCTCTCGAATCCAGCGGGCACAGAGCCCATGGACGAGGACCCCTCGAACGAGGCGTACGTGCTCTCCCTCCTCGAGGGGTACGGCGCCAGCGAGGCTGAAGTCATGGACGTCGAGCCGGCCCCCAGCGGGGTGGACTCGCGCAACAAATACATCGCTTGGATGGACCGAGGGGAACTCCCCTCGGACCGGTCCGAGGCCAGGCGCATCGCCAGGATGGCCAAATCCTTTGCCCTCATCGACGGCGAGCTGTACAAGCGCGCCGCCTCCGGCATCCTGCAGTGATGCGTGCCCATCCCCGAGGGGCGTGAGCTCCTCCGGGACATACACGCCGGGATTTGCGGCCACCATGCCGCGCCTCGCACCCTCGTAGGCAATGCGTTCCGCCAAGGCTTCTACTGGCCCACCGCGGTCGCTGACGCTAGTGAAATCGTGCGCACCTGCGAGGGGTGCCAATTCTACGCCCGAAAATCCAACCTCCCTGCGCACGTCCTGCGGACCATCCCCATTACATGTCCTTTCGCCGTGTGCGGGCTGGACATCGTCGGGCCCTTGCGAAAGGCGCCCGGGGGCTACACCCACCTGTTGGTCGCGATCGAAAAATTTTCCAAATGGGTGGAGGTGCGCCCCATCACGAACCTCAGGGCGGAGCAAGCGGTGACGTTCTTCACCGACATCGTCTATCGCTTTGGAGTGCCGAACTCCATCATCACCGACAATGGGTCCCAATTCACGGGCAGGAAATTCCTGGAGTTTTGCGATAAATTCCACATCCGTGTGGACTGGGCAGCTGTGGCACACCCACAGACCAACGGCCAAGTGGAGCGTGCCAACGGCATGATTCTACAAGGCCTCAAGCCCAGGATTTTCGACCAGCTGAACAAGTCCGGTCGAAAATGGCTCCAGGAACTGCCTGCGGTCGTATGGAGCCTAAGGACCACCCCAAGCAGAGCCACCGGGTTCACCCCGTTCTTTCTAGTCCATGGCGCGGAGGCCGTCCTCCCCACGGACTTAGAATATGGGTCACCCAGGGTGCGGGGCTATGACGAAGACACAAACCAGTGGACCCGCAAGGACTAGCTGGACCAGCTGGACGAAGCACGCCTCGTGGCCCTAATGCACTCTGCAAGATACCAGCAGTCTCTAAGGCGCTACCAGGCTCGAAAGGTGCGCCGGCGGGACTTCAGCGAAGGGGATTTGGTCCTAAGGCTACGCCAAGACAACCGAGGACGCCACAAGCTATCACCTCTGTGGGAGGGACCCTACGTCGTGGTGAAAGTGCTCAAGCCAAGCACATACAAGCTAGCCAACGAGGACGGCGAAGAACTCACCAAAGCTTGGAACATCCAGCAGCTACGTCGCTTCTACCCTTAGCTAGGATTTCCAAGTCTTTCTGTTGTAAAATACATGCCCAACACCCCAGTTGGCAGCACAATGTAAATAACGGCAAGCTAACAAAGTCAAAGGGCAACTCGGCCTTCCCCTGAAACCCAAGTCACCCTCGGGGGCTACTACGGGGGGCTTCCCCCCAAAAAAATGGTCCCATTTTTTTTGCAAAAACCTAACTTGTGAACGCGCCAAGTATGTTTTGACCAAAGTCTCGAACGAGCTAAGGCAAAGCGCGGGTAGTCATGCGGAAAGGACGCGCGAGTCAGAGATGGCCTACGCCTCCGTGAGGATACGGCCCTTCTCTCTTGCCTCCGGCCCAGCGGACCGCTCACGAAGTCGAACTCCCCCGACCTAAAACTCACTCGAGCAAAGGGAAAAAACAGAAAGGCACGACAAACAAAAGACAACACCTGAATTTACAAGTATTCAAACAATTCCATAAGTTTACTTGTTTATTTACATGGCCGTAAGGCCCAGACACTAACATCTAAACAAAAACGGGCCTAATGCCGAGAAGGTCTTCAGGCCTGAGGCTCGTCGCCGTCGGCAGCAACCGGGAACAGGAACCCCGAGAATGCCTCGGTGAGCGCAAGCGCGTCAGCCTACTCCATCGCCGCCTCGTCCTCGACGCCTTCCGGGACGACGTAGCCCGATGCCACGGCCTCGAGATTCACCTCGTAGTGGGAGCGCACCACGTCGAGGGCCTTCTGGACGCCTAGGTGGAGCGCGCGGCGCATGCGCCCAGAGACAAGCCCGCCGAGGGCGCGCAGGCGGCTAGCCAAAGAGCTTCCAGCTTGCGCCTCGCCCTCTTGAGGACCATGTGTGGTTCGAGGACCGGTGGATGGTCGCTTCCTTGTGTGATGAGTGATTGACAACGTTGTGTTGACTGATTCTTGGCTAAGTATTGCAGGTGCAGGTTGCGGCTTGACTCGTGTTGGTGCAGGTGAAGAACAAGCGCGAAAGGTCGTTGCCGGTGAGGCCTCCAGGTGTGGAGAAGACAAGTAGGCTTCGTTTGAGGGACCCGGTGGCCAGTGGGGTCAAGTGCGGGCCGCATGGTGGCATGAACAACAAGATGAAGTCGTGGACGGTTTCTTGGTAGAGCCTCAAAACCAAGGTCGAGCCGGGACTACGTGGGAGCCGAGTCATGAGTGGAGATTGGCGGAGGCTACACCGAGTTCGCGGGGTTTGCAGTGGTTCACCAAAAAACCACTGGGTTACTCGGTTGAGCCACAAAACCGAGGCCGAAGACTCGACGAGGGGGTGCGGCCACCCAGGCCGGTTCAACCGCCCAGGAGGGGCGGTCAGACCGCCTGGGGCTGGTCAGATCTCCCGGGCCGGTCTAACCGCCCAGGGGGGTGGTCTGACCGCCGTGGCCGCCGGCGCCGAAAAGCTTCGAAGCGGAGGACACGCGTCGGGATCGCAAGGCTTGCGTCGAGGTTAAGCAGGTTGCGGTCGCCGGGCATCCGTCCGATGGTGAAGACATGAAGACTTCCAAATCTGCCCTCGAGGGGCATGTATCCCTAGTTATTAGTGAAGGGTAGTTTAATCTTTCGGGTGCCTCCATATATACTCATTGGATGGGTGGATGGCAGCCAACTCTTGGAACCCTAGCTCATTTGTTTTTCCATTTTCGTTCTCCTTTTTCCCTAGGTTTTTTAGAGGACTAGCTTGAGAGCTTCATGTGAGATCTAGAGAGAGGGATGGATGTTTGGGTGGCAAGCTAGACCATGTACGAACCTTTCATGGCATGTATAGATGGTTCGGCGTTGTTCATCATGGTGGTTTTCTCCTCTCTTTTGTGTTGATTTTCGGAGCTCTTTGTTCGCGGTTTTTTGAGGACGATTTCTTGGGGTTTTTGGTGGGTGTCACGTATGAGGTTCTTGTGCCTCTTTGGCTGGTGACTTTGCCCCCAAATCTCCTTTGAATCGGACTCGATTTGGAGGTTTCTCGAGTTGGGCGAGTTCTTGACCTAGATAAGCAATTTCTTCGATTCCTCTTGATTGTGAGCGTTTCGGGTCGATTCCTTTGAGGTAGAGGTTGCCCAGGAGGTAACCCAGCTATTCCCGAAGTTTTGCTGCAATCCGTGGAGTGATTCGGGAGATCGGGCGCGAGGAAGTTGAGGTTTGACCCGCGGGTTCGTTTTACGGAAGGGGCGGTCTAACCGCCCGCGGGGCGGTCTAACCGCCCGGGTGTTTCCGTGTCGAAGTTTTGTTTCGCCGGATTTTCCTCTGTGAGTTTGTTCGCCTTGATCGGAGGAGCGTCCGGGTGAAATTTGGGGTCGTTCTTGTGCTGTTTGCTAGGTGTTCTTGCTGGAGTTCGTTGCTGGGTACAGGAGGTTAGACCGCCCCTGGTAGCCGGTCTAACCGCCCCTAGGCCCCTGGGTGGAGTTTTGGTTTTCGCCAAGATTATCTGGTAGCTAGCATGGCCTTGACCAGAGATCTTTGTTGGTGAAACCGTGGTGAGTTTTGGTGCTCGGAAGAGGCGTTTTGGAGGATTTCTTGGTTACCAGGTGGAGGCGGTCTAACCGCCCCCCTCGGTTAGCCGGCTTTCGAGTTGTTTCCGTTGTCGTTGTTGCGTGTGTGTTGTGGTTGCTGGTACAGTTTGTTCCTAGGACCAGTAGCACTCCAGTGGCTACGTGGTTTTGGCAAACGGGAGGTTGAAGTGCGGAGCGTGTGATTTTGGGGGTTTGACCGAGCTAGTTCATCTTGTCGGAGTTTCAATCTCCCTCGAGAAGAATTTTTATCGGCTCCCATTCACTCCCCCCCCCTCTTGTCGCCTAATCGGTCCTTCAAGTGGTATCAGAGCCGGTTCGGGTCTTTGTTGACTCTAACCAGTCTAAGATCCAAGGATGGCGTACCAAGAACGGAGTTCGGGTCCTCCACACTTCGATGGCAAGAACTACCAGATGTGGAGCAAGCGGATGGGTGCGTTTCTCCGCGGAAAGGGTCAGACTCTTTGGGATGTCACGGTGGACACAGGCTATGTCTAGCCGATGGACTTTCTCGCTCCAGGGTCGAGGGACAGATTCAAGGCCAACAATAAGGCGGTCGACTACTTGTTTCGTGCTTTGTGTCAGCCTGAGTTCGATCGGGTGCACACCGAGCACTTGGCTTGTAGGATTTGGGCGGTGTTGAAGGAGGCTCATGCTGGGAACGCCCAGGTTTAGGCACTGATGTATGCGACCTACTGGAGAGAGTACGAGAACTTCACTCATCTCCCCAGTGAGTCCATCGATGCCTTGTTTCAGAGGTTCACGGTGGTTGTGAACAACATGAGGGCCAATGTGGACGTGCTCCCGTACGATGATCATGATAGAGCGTTCAAGCTCTTACACTCTTTGGATCATACGATATGGGGCGGAAAGTTCGAGGCCATTGTGGAGTCGGAGAAGTATGATACTCTGACGGTGAACGAGCTATTCTCGAAGCTCAAGTCGGCTGAGGTGGATAGGGGCATGACTGCCAAGCTCGAGGGACCGACTGATTCCCATAGTCTTGCCCTCGTTGGTGGTTCCAAAGGAAAGACTAACTCTAACCCATCCACCAGGATGTTCTCGTTTTCCTCTTTGATGTCTATGCCAGATAAGGAGTTTGATGACCTTGGAGAGGACGAGCCGGCGCTATTGACGAGGCGGTTCGAGAGGCTGCACGCGAACCGCGTGAACATGAGGAGGAACACGAGGACGTGCTTCCAGTGCGGCAAGCCGGGACACTTCGTCGCCGACTGCCCGGAGAAGGCCGAGAACAAGGACAGCTACAAGCACAAGCTGAGGATGGACGGCAAGTACCGTTCGAGGCACGATCACAAGAGCAAGCACAAGAACAAGTACAAGGACGAGCGACGATCAAGGAAGAAGGGGAGCCGAGGCAAGGCATGAGCGATGGTTGGAGCGAGCGACGTCGACTCCAGTTCCGCGTACTCCACCTCGAGCTCGAGCAGCAGTGAAGATGAAGGTGATCGTCGCAAGAACAAGAAGTCATCCAAGAACCTGAGCGGGCTGAGCTGCTTCGCGAGAGATGGCTTCTGGACCATGGCGCTGAGCTTCGGCAGCAAGAAGAGCACAAAGAGCGACTTGGACTCTGAGTCCGACGACGAGGTGCATGATGAACTTCCCTTCTTGCACCAGGAGAATGAGAGGCTTGGCTCTTTGCTTGATAACCGTGATGACATGCTTAGAGAGGCCAAGAAAATGAGAAAAGAGCTTAGGGCTTCACTCGAGGATGCTAGGACTAGAGTGGCTTAGCTAGAGACACAGGTGCTTGATAGCAAGCTTGAGATTGATTCGCTTAAGGCTAGCCCTGTTGTTTCGGATGAGAATGATTGTGCTGATTGCTCCATATTCCTTGCTGATCTTGCTTTGTTTAAGGAGAAGCATGCCTCCAAGTGTGAGGAACTAGATGTGCTTAGGGTTGAAGTGGCTGCTTTGCTAGGTGCTTGCACTTCTTGCCCTGTTTTGCATGCTAAGATTGATGAGATGCATGCTTACACTAGTTCGCTTGAGGCTACATTAAAGGAACCCATGCCTACATCATGCTCTACCTGTGAAATGCATGCATTGAAAAATTTGGAACTTGCACATTATGTTGATCGTTTGCAGGATGAGAATGATGACTTGAGGAAGTTGATGGGTTGGTTGTCTGGCCATGAGCCTCAGTTGAGGATGATGATTGAAGCCTTTAAGAGGCAAGATGGTGAGGGACTTGGGGCAAACAAGGTTGGTGAGGGAAGTGGAGAGAATATCCCAGAGCCACCAAAAACCCACCACAAAAATGATTTCCCTCCAAAACCCAACCATCTTAGGAACCGACTAGACACAACCCCATCTCCACCTATATTTCCTACACCCACAAATGATCTCCGAAGGCCTATCAAGTTTGTGAGCACTTCCGGGAAAGTGTTCTTTGGGAAAGTGAGTGAGAAGGCAAGTGTGGAGAAATCGGTGGAGGAGTTGAGTGGAGAGAAACCAAACGAGCGGCCCCAATCCAAGCCTAAACCTAAGCTTGTGAGGTTCCGTTGTGGCCATTGTGGGAAAGATGGTCACAAGGATGAGTTTTGCTTCAAGAGGAAGCGGGAAGAGAGGATGGCAAAGGAGTGGGCGAACAAGGATAGGTACAACCCTTCCCATGGTGTACCTAAGCCTCGTATGCCACCGCCCGTGGGTAAGGCCGTGGTGAGAAGTGTTCGGCATGGGGAGATGCGAGTTCCCACGGCCGAGGAGCGATTCGGAGGGGGCGGTCGGACCGGCCCCGGCTAGGCGCCCGGGACCGGCCCGGCCCGAGGGGGGCGGTTAGGCCGGCCCGGCTAGGCGGTTTAACCGCCCCCCCCACGTCGGGCGGAGTGGTTTTCGAGGTGGTGAGTCGAGAGGTTTCAAGTCTGGAGGTGGAGTTGCTGGTGGTTGGTCTGGAGAGACAGCAAGTGGTCAGTTTGCTAGGCATTCTCCCCCTCGAGTTCACTACGGGGATGGGAGGAGTCGTAGCTTTGAGAAGGAGAGGAGGGACGTTTCACGGGTTGTCTTCTGTGGTTTTGGTCCTCCTCTAGGCAGTGAGGGGTGGTTTCCTCGGAGTGGTTACCGAGGTGGTGTTTGTGGTGGTAGTTATGGTAGGAAAGATGGCTTGATGCGTGCTAACCCCACTTTCGAGCAAATGGCTCGGCACTGGTTTTCCTCTTTTGGTACTAACCCCAGTGTTAAGTCGTTTGTTCGCTCACGTGCTTATTTTTGAATTTCAGGTGGGAGACTTGAAGAACATTTGGTTGATTGACTCCGGTTGCTCGAGGCATATGACCAGAGACAGGGGGTGGTTCTCAAGTCTCGTCCCGGTGGTGACGAAGAGGTACATCACCTTTGGGGACAATGGGCGTGGGTGTGTGCTTTCTGAAGGTGAGATCAAAGTGAGTGACAAGATCACTCTAAGGCGTGTTGCTCTTGTTCAATCGCTGGGATACAATTTGCTTTTTGTGTCCCAGTTGTTGGAAGAGGGCTTTGAGGTGTTGTTTCGGCCTGGTGGTTCTCGGATTGTGGACTCTCGAGGGGACCTTGTCTGTATGGTCGTTCCTGAGGGTCAGGTGTTTCGTGCTGATTTTTCTCAGTCTTCGGGTGTGGAGCGCTGTTTCTTTGCTGGTTCTTCGAGTGAGTTGTGGAAGTGGCATAGGAAGTTGGGTCACTTGAGCTTTGACCTTTTGTCTCGCTTGAGTAAACTCAATTTGGTCCGAGGATTGCCACGGTTGAGGCTTGAGAAAGAGTTGGTTTGTGCTCCGTGTAGGCATGCCAAGATGGTGGCCTCTTCTCACCCGCCTCTCACCGATGTGATGACCGAGCGTCCATGCGAGCTGCTCCATATGGACTGGTTGGCCCGGCTCGTGTGCGATCTCGCGGGTGGGAAGTGGTATGTCCTTGTTGTGGTGGACGACTATTCTCGGTATGCGTGGGTGTTCTTTCTTGAGGATAAGGGGGAGACGTTTGGTTTTGTTCGAGATCTAGTCTTGAGGTTGAGGAACGAGAGGCACGGAGATGCCATACGAGCTATCCGCAAGGATAATGGCTCGAAATTCAGGAACTCTCGTTTTGAAACCTTTTGCCATGACTTGGGTCTTGAGCACCAGTTTTCGAGTCCGTATACGCCTCCCCAGAATGGTGTTGTGGAAAGTAAGAACAGGACCTTGTGCGAGATGGCTCCGACGATGCTTGATGAGCATAGGACTCCGAGGAGGTATTGGGCTGAGGCGG
This sequence comes from Cenchrus americanus, assembly GCA_947561735.1. Classification (NCBI taxonomy): domain Eukaryota; kingdom Viridiplantae; phylum Streptophyta; class Magnoliopsida; order Poales; family Poaceae; genus Cenchrus; species Cenchrus americanus. The sequence continues at coordinate 206,010,428 of OX387240.1, forward strand.
TGAATACCGCGTGCTATGTGTCGAACAGGATATACCTCAGAGTTCACAAGAAGAAGAAATGCTATGAGTTGATGCATGGTCGCACACCCAAGGTGAGTCACTTCCATGTCTTTGGTTGCAAGTGTTTCATTCTGAAGAAAGGCAGGAAGTTGGATAAGTTTGAGGCTAGGTCTGTCGATGGCATTTTCTTTGGTTATGCATCTCATTCTAGAGCATATCGTGTGCTCAATCTTGAAACTAACCAAATCGTGGAGACTTGCGAGGTAACCTTCGACGAGACGGGGCCACGTAGTCGGCTTGTCTTTGAGTGTGCGGTGATGATGAGCTTGGCGAGGAGATCTTTCGGGAGGAGGAGCATGAACATGGTGATGATGAGGATGGCGGTGCGGTGCTCCCGGCGAACATGTACCCACTACTTCGACTACGATGATGGATGGACCCTCTCGCTACACCTACGACGACAAATCAAGAACGAGGAGAAGCTGATGTTGAGGGGGAGGTAGCTTCGAGGCGAGAACCTCCCCGGCGAGTTCAAGTGGATCACCCAGCTTCGAGGATCATCGGCGACATGGATGAACGCACTACACGGTCGAGGGTTCGAAACAATTCCCATTTCGCTCATGCTGCGTTTGTTGCTTCTTTTGAGCCCAAAGACATTGGACACGCACTATCTGATCACAATTGGGTTAATTTGATGCATGAGGAGTTGGAGAACTTTGAGAGGAATCAGGTGTGGGAGTTGGTTGACCCTCCCCCAGGGTGTAAGCCGATTGGTACAAAGTGGGTGTGGAAAAACAAAGAGGGAGAGAAAGGAGAAATTGTGAGGAACAAGTCGAGGCTTGTTGCTCAGGGGTTCGGTCGAAGGAGGGGATCGACTACGAGGAGACCTTTGCTCCCGTAGCTCGTCCGGGAGGCGATTAGGATCCTTCTAGCCTTTTCTCGTGGCTAAAGGGTTCAAGTTGCACCAAATGGATGTGAAGAGTGCTTTTCCGAATGGAGTGTTGGAGGAAGAAGTGTATGTGAGACAACCTCCGGGGTTTGAGAGTGAGAAGTACCCCCACCGGTGTACAAGTTGAGGAAGGCGCCGTATGGGTTGAAGCAGGCGCCTAGAGCTTGGTATGGCGAGGTTGAGGGGGTTCTTGTTTGAGAGAGGTTTTGAGATGTGGAAGGTCGATCGACCTTGTTTTTTGCGAGGGCGGAGATATCATGATTGTGCGGGTATACGTGGATGATATTGTCTTTGGTGGCTCATCTAACGCTCTTGTTGCAAGGTTTGCAGATGATATGAGCAGGGAGTTTGAGATGAGCATGATGGGTGAGTTGCAGTTCTTCCTCGGGCTACAAATCAAGCAATCAAAGGAAGGAACATTTGTGCACTAGCTAAGTACACCAAGGACATTATGAGGAAGTTCAAGATGGAGGACTCCAAGGCTATGACGACGTCGATGAGTACGACTACAGCTCTTGATGCGGACGAGGAAGGTGAACACGTGGACCAGAAGGAGTACCGGAGCATGATCGGGTCACTCCTCTACTTGACGGCGTCGAGGCCGGACATACAATTCTCGGTGTGTCTGTGCGCTCGTTTTCAAGCGTCTCCGAGGACTTCGCATCGGCAAGCGGTGAAACGAATTTTCAGTTACTTGCGTCACACTCCCGACTTCGGCCTGTGGTACTCCGCGTCCTCTTCTTTGGCGCTTCATGGCTTTTCAGACGCGGATTTTGCCGGGTGTCGGTTGGATAGGAAGTCCACTTCTGGGACTTGCCAGTTTTTGGGTTCTTCTTTGCTGTCTTGGTCTTCCCGTAAGCAGTCGAGTGTTGCTAAATCCACGACCGAGGCCGAGTATGTTGTGCTGCTAGTTGTTGCTCTCAACTCCTTTGGATCACCTACACCATGAGTGACTTTGGTGAGGAGTATACCCGTGTCCCACTTCAATGTGATAGCACCAGTGCCATAAGTGTTGCAAAGAACCTAGTGCTCCATTCCAAAACCAAGCACATAGAAGTGAGGTACCACTTTCTGAGAGACAATGTAGAGAAAGGGAAGATAGCCTTGATCCATGTACCCACACATGACCAACTAGCCGATATTTTCACCAAACCCCTAGATCAAGCAACTTTCACTCGTTTGCGGGGGGAACTTGGTGTGTGTTTGATTTCTTGAGTTGGGTGTGTGCGAGCACCTTTGTAGCATATGTATAGCTTTCTTTTGTGCATTTCTTGCATTCGGCATTGCATATATAACATGATGTATAGGCATCCTTGTATCTTAGATTACATGCATTTTGTATCATATGCATTGGATAGGAAAAGCTTCTCCTATATACATTGTTCACCATGGGTTGCTATATATGTTCTTGTGAGCTTGTTTGGTATGCTACGGTTAGTTTGGCTTAGCTCTTGATGATCTTGATGAATGATCCATGGTTGATGGCTAAATTTTTGAAAAATGTCACATATATGCTCTTTCATGTGTAAATGCCTTTATATGATCTTGAAATGTTTTAGTGGCTTTGCTATGCTTAATTTGTGGTTGGATAGCTAGTTTATTGATCATATGGGGCCAAAGGCTCATTTGCCATCATGAATGTTTAGCCCTCTTGTTTATCTTGTGGAGGGGCATAAGTTCCTTTTTGTCGCAAAGACATTTCATGTACCAATTATGAATCTGAAAATGAAATGAAAAATGCTTGGAAAATATGCTCCCATGTCATATGTGCTGAATTTAATTTGCTTTGGGTGCTAAACCGTTGCATGATGCCTACCAATGAGAAGTCTCATACATAGAAGTAGGCACATGGCTCGGTGGCTTTGACATGACATGAGGTGCTTGTGGGTGTTTATGATGGTCTTATGATTAGAATGGCCGTCCTAGCATGAAGTTTGAGTGGCTTTGCCATTTTGATATGTTTTGCTCATGTTTAGGTATTTGCTTGTGAGAGAGTAACTTTTCGCAAAATTACTCAAATCCTTTTTAGCCTTGTCCAATGGTTGTGAAACTTGGTGATCATGTAGTTAAGGTCATTACGAACCTGTCGAGTATCTAACTTGCTCATTTGGACTTGTGTAGCTCCTTGTGATGAATTTTGTATATTTGAGAAGCTATATGTTGTAAAGTTTCGCATTTTGCCTTGATTCATGCATTGTCAACAAGGGGGAGAAGTTTGTGCATGTTTTGGGCACCTGGGGGTGTTTGGAAGGTGTTCCAATTGGTTCGGGCAAATTTTGAGCGAGTTTGGTGCGGGGCGGTCTCTTGGGGCGGTCTAACCGCCCCCGGGCGGTCGGGTGAGGCACGGGCGGTCTAACCGCCCGTACGGGCGGTCTAACCGCCCGCAGAGTGAGCAGGTTTTTGCTCTTTGTTGCATTCCCGCGCTGCATTGCTGCATCTGTTCAGGGGGAGTGTGTTTTGGCTCAGGGGGAGCTTGCATATGTGCAGGGGGAGCTCTTTGTGGTGTTTGAGCTTTGCTTTGGTGGTTTGCGCACTTTGCTTGAGCCGTGTTTTGTCTCGGATGTGTCGAGCCGTTGCCCTTGCCTAAGGGGCCCGAGACTTGTCTTCTTCAAGTGATCTTGCTCTTTGCCTTTCTTTGGCTTTCGATCGCTTGTTGAGGTTTCTTTTTATTTGTTTGTTTTCTTTTCCTTTTCTCTTGTGTTACTTCATGTGAGTGTGTTGTCAATGCACTCATCAAGGGGGAGATTGAGGACCATGTGTGGTTCCAGGACTGGTGGATGGTCGCTTCCTTGTGTGATGAGTGATTGACAACGTTGTGTGGACTGATTCTTGGCTAAGTATTGCAGGTGCAGGTTGCGGCTTGACTCGTGTTGGTGCAGGTGAAGAACAAGCGCGAAAGGTCGTTGCCGGTGAGGCCTCCAGGTGTGGAGAAGACAAGTAGGCTTCGTTCGAGGGACCCGGTGGCCAGTGGGGTCAAGTGCGGGCCGCATGGTGGCATGAACAGCAAGAAGATGTCGTAGACGATTTCTTGGTAGAGCCTCAAAACCAAGGTCGAGCCGGGACTACGTGGGAGCCGAGTCATGAGTGGAGATTGGCGGAGGCTACACCGAGTTCGCGGGGTTTGCAGTAGTTCACCAGAAAACCACTGGGTTACTCGGTTGAGCCACAAAACCGAGGCCGAAGACTCGACGAGGGGGTACGGCCACCCAGGCCGGTTCAACCGCCCAGGAGGGGCGGTCAGACCGCCTGGGGCCGGTCAGATCTCCCGGGCCGGTCTAACCGCCCAGGGGGGCGGTCTGACCGCCCTGGCCGCCGGCGCCGAGAAGCTTCGAAGCGGAGGACACGCGTCGGGATCGCAAGGCTTGCGTCGAGGTTAAGCAGGTTGCGGTCGCCGGGCATCCGTCCGATGGTGAAGACATGAAGACTTCCAAATCCGCCCTCGAGGGGCATGTATCCCTAGTTATTAGTGAAGGGCAATTTAGTCTTTCGGGTGCCTCCATATATACTCATTGGATGGGTGGATGGCAGCCAACTCTTGGAACCCTAGCTCATTTGTTTTTCCATTTTCGTTCTCCTTTTTCCCTAGGTTTTTTAGAGGACTAGCTTGAGAGCTTCATGTGAGATCTAGAGAGAGGGATGGATGTTTGGGTGGCAAGCTAGACCATGTACGAACCTTTCATGGCATGTATAGATGGTTCGGCGTTGTTCATCATGGTGGTTTTCTCCTCTCTTTTGTGTTGATTTTCGGAGCTCTTTGTTGGCGGTTTTTTGAGGACGATTTCTTGGGGTTTTTGGTGGGTGTCACGTATGAGGTTCTTGTGCCTCTTTGGCTGGTGACTTTGCCCCCAAATCTTCTTTGAATCGGACTCGATTTGGTGGTTTCTCGAGTTGGGCGAGTTCTTGACCTAGATAAGCGATTTCTTCGATTCCTCTTGATTGTGAGCGTTTCGGGTCGATTCCTTTGAGGTAGAGGTTGCCCGGAGGTAACCCGGCCTATTCCCGAAGTTTTGCTGCAATCCGTGGAGTGATTCGGGAGATCGGGCGCGAGGAAGTTGAGGTTTGACCCCCGGGTTCGTTTTCCGGAAGGGGCGGTCTAACCGCCCGCAGGGGGCGGTCTAACCGCCCGGGTGTTTCCGTGTCGAAGTTTTGTTTCGCCGGATTTTCCTCTCGTGAGTTTGTTCGCCATGATCGAGGAGCGTCCGGGTGAAATTTGGGGTCGTTCTTGTCTTGTTTGCTAGGTGTTCTTGCTTGGAGTTCGTTCTTTGGGTACGGGAGGTTAGACCGCCCCTGGTAGCCGGTCTAACCGCCCCTAGGCCCCGGGTGGAGTTTTGGTTTTCGCCAAGATTTTCCCGGTAGCTAGCATGGCCTTGACCAGAGATCTTTGTTGGTGAAACCGTGGTGAGTTTTGGTGCTCGGAAGAGGCGTTTCGGAGGATTTCTTGGTTACCAGGTGGAGGCGGTCTAACCGCCCCCTATACAAGGTCTAACCGCCCCCCTCTGGTTAGCCGGCTTTCGAGTTGTTTCCGCTGTCGTTGTTGCGTGTGTGCTGTGGTTGCTGTTAGAGTTTGTTCCTAGGACCAGTGACACTCCAGTGGCTACGTGGTTTTGGCAAACGGAAGGTTGAAGTGCGGAGCGTGTGATTTTTGGGGTTCGACCGAGCTAGTTCATCTTGTCGGAGTTTCAATCTCCCTCGAGAATAATTTTTATCGGCTCCCATTCACTCCCCCCTCTCTGGTCGCCTAATCGGTCCTTCACCTCTTCGACGGCTTGGCAGGTCTCGAGGGCTGCGGCACGCAGCTCCACCAGCTCCTGCTCGGAGGAGTTGTAGGCAGCCTGCAGCGTCTCGGCCCGATTGGTTGCGTGCCCCAGCGCGGTGCGCAGGCCTGAGCGTCACAAGCGAAATAAATCAGAAGGGGAACGAACCCCCTAAGGAAAGATCAGCAAAACAAAAAACGAAGCGGCAACTTACCTTCAACCTGCTTCTTCTCCACCTCGAGAGCGCGGCGCTCGGCCTCGACCGCTTGCTGCAGGCTGACGATGGTGGTGCCCTGCTCCTCGAGAGACCGCTCCTGGTCCGCGTTCGCGATGCTGAGGGCTATCAGCTCGCCGTCGAGCCTCGAGACATCAGCATCCCGCTCCTCCAGCGACTTCTGCGCCGTCTCGCGAGCGGTGCGCTCCTGCTCGAGCGCTGACCGAGCGTCAGCAAGGGCGGTTCGCTCCTGCTGGAGCTGACCCTCGGCCTCCTGGCGGGCGGCGCGCTCCCCGCCGGAGTCGCTCCCTCCGCCGTAGCAAGCGCGGCGACCTTGGCGTCGAGGGTGGCCTTTAACTCGTCGGCCTCCTTGGCCTTCTGCTCGGCTGCGCGCGCCCTCTCCTCGGCCTGGCTCTGCTGGGCCTGCGCCTCCTGGAGCCACGTGCGGAGCTCCCGGTTATCGTCCCGGACGGTGCCCACCTCCGCTTCCCAGTCAGACGCCACGGTGCGCACCTTCTTCAGATCCCCCCGCACCTGCTGCAGCGCCTCATCCCGATCGATGAGGGCTGTGCAAATCCGCTCGAGGGTGGGGGACGCATCGCGGCCTGCCCCTCGTGCTCCAAGAGCTGGTCGCGCAGGGCTTCCGCCCGGTACGACAGCCAACCGTCTTGGGTCCTCAAGGCCTCCGCAAGCGCGCCGAAGGCGTCACGCTGCTCCTGGAGCTGGCGAAGCTCGGCGCTCATCTGGTCGAAGGCGCCATACTTGTCGCGGGCTCGGCGCTCGAGCTCCTGCCGCCAACAGACCAAAACCGATGAGTGTTGCGCCACGAGAAGTAAGCACGGGAACGACGAAATCAAAGAGAAAGACAACAACGCTTCACCTGGAAAACGCGCCGCAGCGCCTCGTTCAACGCTCGGTTGAGTGAGGCGCCGTGATCGCGGAGCTCCGCCCACAACTGCTGCTCCTCCTGGGCGTCGGTGAAGGCGGGCGGCTCGTCGACACGCTCCTCGCCCAAGACAGGAGGGGCGGCGCGGGACGAAGGGACTTCGACGCCACATCTCGAGCCACCGGCCACCATGTGGCCGTCCCACCGTGTAACGAGCGCCCTCGCCTGGGGCTCGGGGGAGGGCATGGGTAGGTTCACCCACTGGTCCCACCCGGGCGGCGGGGCATCGTCGTCCGGGATCTCCACCGCCATCGCCCGGGAGCTGCCGGCGAGGGCGGGCTCTCGCCGCGCCCCCACGGCCGCCTCCGACCGCGCCTCCGTGGCCGCGGGCTCCCTTGCGGCGCGCGGCCGCCGCCTCCGCCCGCGTCTCGGCGGCCCGGTGGGCGCCGAACGGCTCTCCACGGCGACGCCGCCGGCAATGCCACTACAACCGGCGCCACCGGCCATGCCTCCGTCTCCGGCCGCGCCTCCACCGCGCAGCCGCCGCCCACCGCGCCTCCACCACGACCGGTGCCCAACGCTCCTCGGCCGACCGCCGGCCGCGGCCCGGCGGGCAAGCCCACGTGCCGCGGCCTCGAGGCCTCGGCCACGCCTTGCGAGCTCACGCCCGCCGGCGCCGCCGCCGCCGCCGCCCCCCCGCGGCGCCCTTGACGAACGCGGCCGGGTGGGGATGGACACATCCGCCCACAGCACCTTGGCCAGTGCGAGGGGGGGCACGGTTGGCACTGCCATGTGGACATGGAGACAAACTGTCAAATTCCCGCCTATCGGGCACGCAACTCCTCGAAAGTCAATTCCTTACCTCAAGGCGGAGAAGGCGCGCTTCCTCTTCCTCGAGGCCCTCGCCGACGTTGCGGGCGCAGCCGGCGCGGCCGCCGCCGCACCTCCCGCCATCTCCCCGCAACGCGCGCGGGCCCCGCCCCATGTGCGAGCACCTCCACTGCGCGCGCGCGGACGCCTCCGCCGCATGCGCGGACGCCTCCGCCGCCGACCGCCTGGTGGCGGACGCCTCCGGTGACGGGGGTGCGGGCTCCCACCTGTCGAGCAGGACCCGCTCCCTAACTTCCTCCCCCTCTTCCTCCTCTTCCTCTTCTGACGACAAGTACTCCTCGGTTCCCAGCGAGGAGAGCCCCTGCTGCTCGCGCAGCCGGAACTCCTCGCTCCTCCGCTCGTGACGCTCCCGGTGCCGCGTCTCACGCTCCCCCCTGCGGGCCACCCGCTCCCGCTCCCGCTGTTGCGCCGCGCGCGTGAGCGCGCGGGAGCGGGGGTTGGGCGGCTCGGACTTCGCGGCGCTCACCCTCACCATCTGCAGGAGTCGGGCAAAGCATTAAAACGCATCGACAACTCGAAAAACCGGCTAAACTGGAAATGAAATCAAGAACTCCGCTCACCAGTGGGCCTGTGGGGAGCATCTCAAGCTCCCACAGGGCCCTGTCGTCGCAACGCCCCGACTTGGGGTCAATGGCGCGCCGCGCCCGGGTGGCTGCGAACGCCCGCGGGAAAGGTTCCGGCAGCAACCGCGATCTCGCCAATGCAACGGGGTCCGCGGTCTCGGTCATCTCGAAGATGCGGAGCGGCCTCTCCATCAAGGGGACGACCCGTCGGTAGTGAAGGTTGGCGAGGACAACCCTCGTAGTCAGCCTGCAGCCCGCCAGCTCCTGCAGCGCGGCCACAAGCGAATCCAGCCGCGCCTGGTGCTGGGGCGGGGACACCCCGGAGTACCAGGAGGGGGCCCTCTCCCGGAGCACCTTGCCGGTGTAGGGGGGAGGCCGGGCTCGGCGTTGCAGAGATAGAACCACCCCTGCTCCCAGTCCGCGTTGTTGGTTGTCATCACGCTGGGGATGTACTCCTCCTTGCGCTGGGTCCGCACGACGAGCGACATGCCGCCGGCGCGCGTCGCGCGGCAGGTCCTCGGCTCCGGCGTCGACAGCGTGTGCAGCTCCACGCGGAAGAGATGGACCCAGAGATCCCAGTTCACGTGGATCCCTAGGAAGCCCTCGCAGACACCGACGAACGTGGCCTCATGCGAGATCGCATTCGGCGCAAAGTTATGAAGCTCCACGTTGTAGTGGTAGCAGAGGGACCACATGAAGCGGCTCGCCGGCGCCGTGAAGCCATGTTTATGGAAGCGGATGAAGCTGACCACGTAGCCGTACGGAGGATTGGGCACTCGCTCCCTCTCCAATGGCACGATCCACTCGGCGGGTTGCCCGTCCTGGTTCGCCGCTAGCTAGCCGCCGGCCACTAGCTGACCAAGGGCCAGCGGCGTCGCCGTCGAACGCTCCCACGCCGGCGGGTCGATGATGACGAGAGGCTGCTGGGGAGCCATGCGAGCGGGTGGGGGAGCGGAGAACTAGAAGCAAGAAGAGCTCTGAGAGCAGAGGTGCAATGGCGAGAGTGGCTCGGGGGCTAAAGCGCAAGAAGCAAGAACGACGAACGCTGGATGCAAAGGTAAAAACCGCCCCTTCCACGCCTGTCAGATTTATAGGCCGCGAGGCGTGCCCTCCGGAGCGCACGCCCCGCGCACATTAACTGCAGGTGAAGCATTCACTCACTGGCAAGCGGGGCCCACCACGACCGCGCGGCACATAACCGCGCGCGCGCCATCATCATGGTGCGGAAATCGGAGGGCCGCGGCAGGCGGTCACATCCGCCTGCCCACTCCGCCCACTACGCGCGCGGCCGCGGCGCCTGAAAAGGTGCGCCCGCGGCGCGAGACTGAAGTCGCGACTGCAGGCATTAAATGGCCCTGTCCCTTACCAAGTAAGGAGACCCTCGAGCGGCCCGAGCCCCTAGCTCAAATAAATGCGACCCTCAAAGGGTGCGAACACCGACCAGTGGCCCCGAGGCCCGTTTGAAATAAACGGGCGCCACAGGTGCCCTCGATTCACGGAAACTACTGATCAGCGGTTTGAGGGCTGGCACAATCAGGGACCCTCGAAACCTGCAGATGCGAAAGACGGGAGCGCCCGGCTGCTACCCCACACGGCCCTACAGATCAGGGGTTCGAAGCCTGACCCTCGATGGGTTCGAACTGGCGCCCCAGATCACCAGAGTCAGGGATCACGAGGGCACGCGCGTTCGAGCCTTTCCTCGAGCCCACCGGCTCGAGGGTGCCCCACATGTCGTCTTTGGGAGCCAGCGAGGGCAGCTAGCCGGGGGGATCCCACTGAGTTAGAGCTTTCGCGCCTTCGATCCCTAGCGAATGGGACCGAGCCCCACCTAGCAAACCCATGCAAGCGCTTTAATGGACGAGTCTCCGGACCGCGCAGCCTACCCTTATCGAACGGGGCATGGGCGTCCACTCGAACCACCCACTAACAGCTCAATGAGGAATCCGCAATCCGCGACCCGATGATGGGGGTTGCGGAAACCTCACCCTCCGTCCCACGGAGGGACGGCGAGGGCGCGTTAAAAACAAGTCGAAGAGCTCGCCCCGATCGCCTCGAATGGGCCCAGGCTCGGGGGCTCGACGCATGGCTACACCTCCTGGGATGCACCGGCCATGGATAGTGCCAGTCGCGCATGAGTCACAGAAGCCGGCTGAAATACCGCCGACACCGGTTGGAATATGTACCACGCCCACTGACCAGATTCCGCGGTAAAACCCCTGCAGGAGCACCCACGCTCCTGTAGGGCTTCAGGGGCTATACCAGCGGGTCCGCTGACGCGGCCCCACGGAAAGCATTAGCAACCACGGGGGAAAAACGTCCTATCAGTAGGCCTCAGCATCTGCGGGAGCCTAGCCGGCACACCCGTAGATGCTCGGGGGTTACTGTCGGGGACAGCCCTGAGGGTCCCCTAAAATGCCGGGGGAATCCTGCTTAAAACCTACAATAAACCAAAATGAAACACCTCTCACCTAAGCGCACACACAGGGCACAGCCCACACTGCGGTGGCCCCCGCGGCCCACCGGAGTGGCCCAGCCAAAGGCCCCCTCGAGCAGGTTCCGCCTCGCTCGAGGGCTCACACCTCCCTCGAGTAGGTTCCGCCTCGCTCGAGGGCTCACGTCCCCCTCGAGCGGGTTCCGCCTCGCTCGAGGGTTCACCTCCCCCTCGCTCGAGGCTCCCTCACACGTGCGCCTGTTCCCGCACGCGGGTACGGACGTTTAATGCTCTGACACGGCAGAGCAGCGCCATCATGCGCCTGGGAATCATGCCCCGACGCTGTTACGCCAACTCCCTAGGGGGAGCCCATCCCCGCCACTGTGGGGGACTGTGCAACATGGCCAGTGTCAGCTCCGTGGCACTGTGCCGCCCACTCCCGTACGGCTAACGTGCCGCGCCCTCGAAGGGGGGCCGGCCACATCCTCGAACCCCTTTCTCGTGACTCTACAGGGTCAAATCGTAACGTCAAGCCGGCGGGACGCCATCCTCGCCACTGTTGGCCCTGTGCGGCTGCCCCCGTGCCTGCAGCACCACGCCGGGCACTACCATAACAACTCCAGCGCTGTTGGGCACGTGGGGACGGGACGCCGCCACGCCTGCCACTGTACCCCGTACGGATCGCCGTCAACGGCTTCCTCGAGCCTGCCTGAGGACGCCACAGCCAACCGTTACACCTTCACCCTCGAAACCGCCCCTGTTCAAGTATGGAACGTGCCACGATGACAAGATCGGAGCAAGAGCCGCCAGGACGGCCGCCGACTCCCCGGTGCTGCACGCCATACCCCCGCCTGTAGCCAAATAGTGCGGCATGCCTGTAAATCGCCCTCTTCTTGGCCTATAAAAGGAAGGCGATCCCCCTCGCCGCAGGGATAGGAGACAACAGACACGCGCTCCTCAATTCTCCCACAACATCAGAACTCGCTTCGATCACTCCACTGGGACTTGGAGGCCACACCTCCTCTCCCGCCTTGCTTGTAGCCGCCCCACTACATGCACCCTGGTGCAAAGCAATACAGTGCCTCGAGCACGCCTCTGCTGGACGTACGGCCCCGGCTGGAACCAGGATAAACCAAGTGTCTCTAGTTGCTTCGCACTGACCATCGAGGGACAGACCTTGGCGCTTACTACTAGTTAGTGTCGGGACTACATTCCGCACTGACACTTTCGGGGTAGACCTATTTTTGGTTCTGTCCGCAAGGCGCGGACGGTCCGCGAGGGGCTGGCGGGCGGTCCGCGAGCGCGCTGTTCGTCGCGTGTTCTTCGTGTTCTTGCTCTCCTTCGTTTTCGATCCGTTGTGTTTTCGAGTTTTGGTTGGGCGAGGTTTTGGACGGTCCGCGTGTGCCGGGCGGACAGTCCGCGGGTGCCTGGCGGACAGTCCGCGTGCTCCCCGCGGATGGTCCGTTATTCGGGGTCGCTACTGGAGGTTCTATTTGCTTTTTCGGACAGTCCGTGGCTTAGGGCCGAACGGTCCGCGGTGCGGGTGCGGACAGTCCGCGGCAGCAGGCCGGACAATCCGCGTGTCCTGTGCGGACAGTCCGCCACTCCTGGCCGGACGGTCCGCCAGAGCCTGGCTGCTTGGTTCCTTGGTTCGATTCCTCCCTCCTTCTTTCGTGCTTCTGCGTGTGCTTCAAGGAATCGTTCCTAAGACTTGAGGTTGATCCATAGCCTCGTTGTCTTGGCGATTGGTGTGTGATTCGATCCATCGCTATTGTGTGTCCGGGATTTGTCTAGGGTATAGGCCGGGTTATTTGAGAAGAATTTTTACCGACTCCTATTCACTCCCCCCTCTCTAGTCGCCATCCGATCCTTCAGCTACGGGAGCAAAGGTCTCCTCATAGTCGATCCCCTCCTTCTGACTGAACCCTTGAGCAACAAGTCTTGAATTGTTCCTCACCACTTCACCTTTCTCTCCCTCTTTGTTCTTCCACACCCACTTTGTCCCAATCGGCTTACACCCTGGGGGAGGATCAACCAATTCCCAAAGCTGATTCCTCTCAAAGTTCTCCAACTCCTCATGCATCGAATTAACCCAATTATGATTAGATAGTGTGTGTCCAATGTCTTTGGGCTCAAAGGTGGCAACAAATGCATCATGAGCGAAATGAGAATTGTTCCAAACCCTCGACTGTGTAGTACGTTCATTCATGTCGCCGATGATCCTCGAAGCTGGGTGATCCACTTGTACTCACCGGGGAGGTTCTCGCCTTGATGCTACCTCCACCTCAACAACAGCTTCTACTTGATCTTGGTTTGTCGTCGTAGGTGTGGGAGAGGGGTCGTCCATCACCGTAGTCTAAGTAGTAGGTACATGCTCAACCGCGGGCACCACACCGCCATCTTCATCATCTCCATGTTCATACTCCTCCTCCTGAAAGATCTCCTCGTGAAGTTTATCATCACCTGCACATTCAAAGACAAGCTGACTACGTGGTTGTGTCTCGTCGAAGGTTACCTCGCAAGTCTCCATGATTTTGTTAGTTTCAAGATTGAGCACATGATATGCTCTAGAGTGAGATGCATAACCAAAGAAAATACCATCGACCGACCTAGCCTCAAACTTATCCAACTTCTTCCCTTTCTTCAGAATAAGGCACTTGCAACCAAAGACATGGAAGTGACTCACCTTGGGTGTGTGACCGTGCATCAACTCATAGCAGGTTTTCTTCTTATGCACTCTGAGGATGATCTTGTTTGAAACATAGCATGCGGTATTCACTGCCTCAGCCCAGAACCTTCTCGGAGTCCTATGCTCATCAAGCATCATCCGAACCATCTCACACAAGGTCCTGTTTTTTCTTTCCACTACACCATTTTGGGGAGGCGTATACGAACTCGAAAACTGGTGTTCAAGACCCAAGTCGTGGCAAAAGGTTTCAAAACAAGAGTTTCTGAATTCTGAGCCATTGTCACTGCGGATTGCTCGTATGGCATTTCTGTGCCTCTTGTTCTTCAACCTCAAGACAAGATCTCGAACAAAACCAAACGTCTCCCCTTTCTCCTCAACTGGCATAGACATCAAAGAGGACAAATAGAACATCCTAGTGGATGGGTTAGCGTTAGTCTTTCCTTTAGAACCACCGATGAGAGCGAGACTATGAAAGTCAGTTGGGCCCTCGATCTTGGCTGTCATGCCTCTATCCACCTCTGCCGACTTGAGCTTCAAGAACAGCTCGTTCATAGTCAGAGTGTCATACTTCTCTAACTCCACAATGGCCTCGAACTTTCCACACCAAACAGTACGATCCAACAAGTGTAAGAGCTTGATAGCCCTATCATAATCATCGTACGGGAGCACGTCCACATTGGCCCTCATGTTGTTCACAACCACCGTAAACCTCTGAAACAAGGCATTGATGGACTCGTTGGGGAGATGAGTGAAGTTCTCGTACTCTCTCCGGTAAGTCGCATACATCCGAGTCTGAACCTGGGCATTCCCAACATGAGCTTCTCTCAACACCCACCAGATTCTACAAGCCAAGCTCTCCGTGTGCACCCGATCAAATTCAGGCTGACACAGAGCACGAAACAAATAGTCGACCGCCTTATTGTTGGTGTCGAACATGTCCCTCGATCCTGGAGCAAGGAAGTTCATCGGCTTGACATAGCATGTGTCCCTGTGACATCCCAAAGGATCTGACCCTTTCCGCGGAGGAACGCCACCATCCGCTTACTCCACATCTGGCAGTTTTTGCGATCGAAGTGTGGAGGACCCGAACCCCATTCTTGGTACGCCATCCTTGGATCTTAGACTGGTTAGAGTTAATCAAGACCCATAACCGTCTCTGATACTAATGATTTATTTTAAATGTTGAAAGAAAAAGGAATGAGAGAAATGCGCAAGGAAAAGAGAAAAAGCCCGCGAATGAGATGAATGAGATAAATGAGCAAGGAAATGAGCATGTTGATCATTCGAAGACAATACGCAAATTCATAAATTTGTTTGAAACAAAGATTTTTCTGAGTAGGTTTACTAATATTTTCAATATAAATTATTTTCCTCTTCAAATTGTAAACAAAAAATAGTAATAATTGTTTCAAATGTTGAAATAATATGTGCATAAAAAAGTAGGTATTTTTTGGTGTTAACATAATATAATTTTTCATGGCACAAATATTTTAACTAATGATTTTTTAATGTTGAAAGCAAAAAAATGAGATAAATGAGCAAGGAAAAGAGAAATATTAACATCCCGCGCAAATTGCCCTTTAGTCCCGCGTGGTGTTACCACCCGAGACTAAAGGCCCCCATTTAATCACGGGTGGTAACACTACCTGGGACTAAAGGGCGAAAATTCGCCTTAAGGCATCCCGCGTGAAATGCCCCTTTTGTCACGGGTCGGGTGGTCTTTAATATGACCCGATACTAAAGGGCCTTTTGTCACGGTAGTGAATATACCCCGTGACAAAAGGTCGGGGTTCTATATAAGCCCCGTCACCTTCCAGATTGGCACTTACCCGTTTTGCCCCAAATCGTGGCCTCGCCTCTCTACCTCCGTCATCGTCGCCGCCGCCTCTCCTCGTCGTGCCTGTCCCCGACGCGCCGCCCTTCTCTGACGCGCCCCTTCTCCGACGCGCCGCTCCTCCCCGACATGCGCACGGCCGCCGTCTCCCCGCCGCCGGCGAGCTCGCGCCGCGCCGACGTCCGCCCTCACCGACGTGGCGCCCCCGCCGACGCGGCGCCCCCGCCGCCGCCCCTCCTCCTCGGTGGCTGAGCTCCATTCTTGCAGCTGGTATGCCGCGCCGCCGCCGCCGACGCTTGCCGGCCCCCTGTGTGGCTCTATGGCGGGCCGAGTCGTGTTGGGGTTTGGCCTTACTGATGTCAGCCTGTGAAATGCTGGCGTGAGCAAGCATGTCTAATTAAATTTATTTCATTTAGTTTATGTATTGATATTAATTAGAAATTATAATTGTGTGTAAATTTTTAATATGAAATTTTATAGGAATAGAAAGAAAATTTTATCAGAAACTTGTATATTTTTGTGTGTATATTTGTGTACCAAAATCTAATTGTGTATTTGAGTTTAATTCAATAGTCATGCTTTGTATATTTTTGTGTGTACATTTGTGTACCAAAATCTAATTGTTTTGTAGTATACAATTTCATAGTTTTGAATATTTGACTTCTTAATTATTTTCTAATATATATGTAATTTTGAGTTCTTAATTGTGTATTTGAGTTCTTAATTGTTTTCTAATATACAATTTCATTAGTTTGATACTTCTGAAGTCGACGACTGTTGCGTCGTCTCGAACAAGTGACTTCCCGTCACCTTTGTCATTCTCTCACACGGCACCGTCATCCACAAGCATCGTCCGTCCACAAGTTAGTAGAAATATTTCGACTTTGTTTATTCAAGAAAATTCATAATAAATACTTGTTTATTCTATAAAGTTTTAGAATTTTTTGAAAATTACATACATTTATAAAATATTCTGATTTATTATAGAAATTCATAGAAAATTCTTGTTTATTCTAGAAATTCATAGAAAAACTTGATGATTATTCTTGAAATTCAAACAAAATTCTTTTTTAATAAAGAAATTCTTAGTAAAAACTTTTTTATTCTAGAAAGTTTTAGAAATTGTTGAAACTTAAATAAATTCATAGAATATTAATGTTTATTATAGAAATTCATAGAAAATTCTTTTTATTCTAGAAATTCATAGAAAACTTTGTTGCTTATTCTAGAAAATCAAAGAAAATTCTTGTTTAATAAATTCTTAGTAAATATTGTTTATTCTTTTTTAGAATTTGTTGAAAATTACATAAATTCATGGAATGTTCTTGTTTATTATAGAAATTCACAGAAAATTATTCTTTATTCTAGAAATTTATAAAAAACTTGTTGCTTATTCTTGAAATTCAAAGAAAATTATTGTTTAGTAAATAAATTCTTAGTAAATACTTGTTTATTCTGGAATGTTTTAGAAATTTTTGAAAATTACATAAATTCATAGAATATTCTTGTTTATTATAGAAATTCATAGAAAATTCTTATTTATTCTAGAAATTCATAGAAAAACTTGTTGCTTATTCTAGAAATTCAAAGAAATTTTTGTTTAATAAAGAAATTCTTAGTAAATACTTGTTTATTCTAGAAAGTTTTAGAAATTGTTCGAAATTACATAAATTCATATAATATTCTTGTTTTATTATAGAAATTCATAGAAAATTCTTGTTTATTCCAGATGGATGACAACCATGACAACAAATACAATTTTCAAATGGTATATACAGACAGGTATATACCATATACGCCGACATTATAGCTAGTGGTACAAATACAATTGCAACTTCACCGACGAGGAGTGTAGTCAGGCGGACATGTACTTGAACATACCTCCGAATGAGGATGATGTTGCCCCTGTCGAGGACACAACAACTAATATTTCTTTCATGACAGGGGCAACATCATCCTCATTCAGAGGTATGTTCAAGTACATGTCCGCCTGACTACACTCCTCGTCGGTGAAGTTGCAATTGTATTTGTACCACTAGCTATAATGTCGGCGTATAAGTCTAATCTAACTGCGTATATGGTATATATCGACAGGTATATACCTATATAAAAGTTCAAATGCGTATACGTGCATATACGGGTTAGACAACAATTAGAATATACGCTCAAATCGAAAACAAAAAAGAGAAACAAGACCCTTTAGTCTCGGTTGGTATTACCAATCGAGACTAAAGGGGTGGGCGCAGACCAACCGGGACTAAAGCCCCTCTCCTTACCAATGAACTGGGCCTAAACTATTCGCTCGCTAGACGGGCCTTGTTCTGTAGAAGAGCATTTTATGTTCGCTAGATAGTGACAAGCTAGGCCAAATTAACCTGCAATTGAGCCTAAACCAACCATAGATTGGCGTCTAGTTGTGCCTTGCTCCCCCTAAAAAAGTGCCTTGCTGAGCCGAGTAGCCAACGAACATTTCGTCGCACTATAGGTCCTAATCGTATCCACATCTTACATGCTGAAATTTTATGAAGTTTTGTACGGTACGTACGTGGTAACAATCAATCTTTTGTAATGTTTTCTAAATTGGATAATGACGAAAGCGAGTGTCACAAATTAGTGATAAAACAATGAGCATCTCAAGATCTACGATAGAAAATTACTTCTTCATCCCAAAATCATGATTTTTAGCACTCATGATTGGTGACAAATATGAATTTCATATATGTTATAACACTAGTGGAGAGAGGACCATCAACCTCGGTTGGTAAGGAGTATATGTCCCTCAAGTCCAATCGGGACTGATGATTAGAGACAAAAAGGGGGTCCTTTAGTCCCGGTTGAAGGAACCGAGATTAAAGAGGGGCCTTTAATCTCGGTTGGTAATACCAACCGGGACTAATTGGGGGTGCACACCAGCGTGAAAAAAGTCAAAAAAAATTAAAAATCCCCGGGAGGCCCTCACACATGCACACGTCGCATGTCACAAGTCACGCGATTTTTCACGCGAGATATACGCATGCGCCGTTGCGGGGATTCGAACTCGTGACCTCCAGCCTCGCCCATAGCTTCCTCACCATCTCACCTACACAGCACATTTAACTGAGTAGAGGATGCTATCCTCTTATAGTAACTCACAGGAGACCCTTTAGTCCCGATTGGTAACATGACCCATGACAAAAGAACCTAGACCAAAGGGGGTGACCCTTTTGTCACGGGTTGTGTTATCAACCGGGCCTAAAGGGAGTGAGCATTCATGGCATTAATGGCCACGTTGATAAAGTGAGTCAACAGCCATATGGCACACCACGTCAGCAGACTGGTGGCATCCACGTCAGCATCCAGGTGGCATCCATGTCAGCATCAGTCAACAGCAATCCGTGACAATTTTATTTTGTCACGGATAGTGAGCCATGGGTTAGGCTACATGGGCCTCGGGCTACTCCGTGACGATCCGGATACGTCACGGATCGTGATGTTTATTAAGGGAACGTCGAGAGATTTAATCAATGACGCTCATTCCACCACGAAAATGTGAATCGTCGCGGATGCTGATTTGCGACGAATTTTATTTAATCCGCAACATAATGATTTCGTCACGGATTAAATAGTTTCTTGTAGTGCAGACTGACAATTACCACCACCAAAATTTGACCAAGATTTTAGATAGAAAAGAACAATGCTATTATGATATCAAATTGGTATTAATTACAACTGTAATGAATTAATATATTTTCATACTTGATACTTTTCCATAATTTAAATAAAATTTAAATACTTTGATGATTTAAGATAAACTCAAAATCTCTTAGGAAACACTCCAAAGAGAAAGGAGAACGTGCGAAACTCTAGTTACATACAGCACCCACAAACGCCACGATCCACGCATTACTTAAAAACCACCTAGAGACCAAAAGGAAGACACTGCATACGCATGCATGCTGAACAGGCTATGGAACTGTGTCTTGAAAACACCACACACTCGCCGCACACACAGACGCAACAATTAAATTAATTAAATCGGTACAAGTAGACGTAGACACCAGATCGTTGTACTCAGCAGCAGCTAGCACCCGAGAGAGGTCAACGGCAACACAGCTAGTTGAGCCTATTGCATTTGGTTCTGACCTGGCCGTTCGTTCCGGTGAGGACGCCCAACTCCGACATCTTCGTCATCGCGCTCGTGAAATCTTGGAAGAAGCGGTCCTCGTTGGAGTTGTAATCGTCCACGAACGGCTTCACGTCGATGCGGCTCGTGAGCACCTGGTCGGACTGCAGCAGGCCACGGTTGGCCAGCAGGTTGGCGTAGTAGCGGTTGTCGAACACCGTCGGCGTCTTCTCGTCGAGCGGCGCCGTCGTGGCGCCAATCGGGCATCGTGCTTGGTTGAACTGGCATCTCGCCACGCCGATGGTGTGCGCGCCGGAGAGCGCCACCATCTCGCCCGTGTTGAAGCCCTTGTCGAGGAACCTCGCGATGAGCGTGTCGAGGTTGGAGCTCGGCGACGGGAGTTCTTTGTTCGCTGCGTTCTGGTTCGAGGTCATGGAGTCGCGACGGCCGAGCCGGAGCGGCCAGCTTGGTCCTTTGAGCTGCAAATTAAACGCCGCGGCGACTATCGGAATGCGTGCGTGGATGCTAATACAGAAACACCACTTATTCTGCTTCTGCAATTAATGGTAGATAGCTATATATATATAGCTCGTACCGCGACGACGGCTGCCCGCGCGGCGAGGGCGAGGATGTCGGCGCAGGAGACGACGACTTTGCGGCATTTCTTCTGGACCTCGCCCTTGATCTGGTCGATGAGCTCGACGCCGCGTAGGGAGTTGGCGTTGGGGCCGGCACTCTTCTCGCTCAACATTATTGTTCCGTTCATGAAGACGACGTCGTCCAGAAGAACAGAGGCGTCGCAGCCCTACATTCACAACCAAATTAGTACTGCATTATTTCAGTGAATTTCGAGTCTTCAAGGACGATCTCGCCGCCCGCGTTAATTATACGTACCTGAACGAAGCAGTCGTGGAAGAAGAGGCGGAGGAGCGAGGCGCCCATCCGGGGATCGGTCGCCAAGGTACTATTCACCCGACCTGAAACGATTGTATCCAGCGACGAGCAGTCTGTGTAGAAGTTCGTCGAAAGCTGCCCGTAGGCGGGGGAGGAGAGAAGGAAAAGCGCTAGGAGGAGGAAGTGGCCGCCGGCGGTGGACCAAGCCATGGTGCTCGATCGCACGGAGTAGTCAGCTGGTAAGCCTATTTGCTGGGGCGTCTGGCACGAGCTCACATGTCTGTATGGTGGCCCTATTTATAGTGCCATTTCGCTGCAAACCTGATTACTTATTGGACTGATTACATTGCCTACTAATTATTCTCCCCTCGTTAGTGTCCATGAGGAAGGAGAACTGGTGAAGTTATCTATAAAACTTATATAGGTGAGACCCACTACAAACCATGGTTGGGTTTCTCTCAACATGCAAGCATTCCACGTCATCATCCACTATACGCCATGTCACCATCCACTATACGCCATGTCATCATCCACCAAATCACATATTTATGTCTTAAATCGATTTTCTGTGGCTTATAGCATGTATATCACACCACAAAATTCCTGCTGACGATTTTAGAATGATTCACTCTCAACAAAATAAGATGCTTTCATATATAATGAGTTTAGAAACGAATATTGCCATGTAATATCTTTGGTGTCACTACTTTCACATTTCACCTTAAAATTTTGTTTAAAAATTCTCGCAGCAACGCGCGGTGTATCACCTAGTAACTTATACGGTGCGTGATTCTGTCTTGAATGTTCTGCATCCGTTATTTCAAAAAAAAAAAAAGAATGTTCTGCATCCGTTAGTAGTTGCGTAGGGCACAACTACAAGCAGTTTGCCAGCCGGCCTGCTGCAGACTGATCACATAATAGGATGTTAATCTTTTTTTTCGGCCGAGATTTTTGCTCGCTATGATGAATACACTCCGTGTGATCTTTTTTTTTTTTGAAAATTTACTTCGTGTGATCCCTAAATTTGTGATCCAGCCATTATTGCAGGTACGCTTATAGTATTCACCTCATTTGATGAGCACCAAGTTATACAAACATTACGGCAGTAACTTAGGCTGACCGCAGCAGTAGCCTCTAAAATTCACCCTCTAAAATAGTATTTGAAGTATCCTTAAAAAAATTTAACCCCCTAAATTACATTTTGCTGCAGCATTAGCCTTTATGTGCAACCTCCATCCGTGGGACCCACCCCGGTCTCTCTCCGCCTGTCGGATCCTGCCCGATGCCCCGAACTCCTTCAGCGACCTCCTTCATGGGATTCTCCTGCTCCTCCACCGACCAGTGCCCCACGGCCTCTTGCTCCTCCACGTCGGTCTCCGCCTCCACTCGCCGTCGGCGCAGGCCGCCGCCAGCTCATCGAACCGCACCACGGGGAGAGGAACTCCTCGATGACCATCTGCAGCATCGCACGGAACTCCGACCGCTTGTGCTGGAGTAGCAGCGCTTGCCCCACCAGCGTGTTGTGGTCCCGCGCCAGCTGTGGCTCGCAGTCGCCGTCGTGGTGGTGGTGGTGGTCCTGCAGCAGCACCTAATGGTCGTTCCCAAGATCCAGTAGGTTCCCGAGGCCCCGGCGTGGATCGCGGAAAGGAGGAGCCAAGTAGGGGTAGGAGGTGGTGCTGCTGCTTGGAGAGCACCAGTTCCGAGTAGGCCACCAGAAAACCCATGCTCGCGGTCGGCACGAACGACGAAGGGGGTGCCTGCCTCCTAGTAGAACAGGTGAAGAGCACGCAAAGAGCCTTGCGCTTGAGGCCGAGTGGGACCTTGCCACCCCGAAGTGTCGCGTGGACGCCAGGTCGTGGTGGTGAGCCGCCGGCTCAATAGATGTGGACGCCAGGTCGTGGTGGGGAGCCGCCGGCTCGACGGAGAAGCAGGTGAGAGGGTTGTCGTGTCGGCTGCTGGAGGAGGAGTAGGAGGTGATGATAACACCGGTGGTGGAGAGATGGAGACGCAATGGTGATGACCGTGGCGGTGATGAGCACCAAGACGAGCGCTAAGATGGGGCGGTGCTCGGTAGCGGCGTAGCGCAGCGCGAGGTAGACACGCGAGCGACTTGGACGCTTCGCGGAGTATCCACCCGCCTCGGCACTAGCGCTTGGTTGGGGGAGGTTGAGCTCCTGTTGTGGGCTCTCGAGCTCGTGGGAGGCCCTCATCGGCGGGTCCTCGAGCTCGAGAGAGGCCCTCTCGCTATGTCCGGGGACCTGTGTCGTGCCGCATCGCCGGGGACAGAGCAGATGCAAAGGGAAGAGGAGCCCGCCGCGGGGCCCTCCTCCCCAAGTTGGGGAAAATGTTGCTGCGGGCCTGCCGATGCGGGATTTGGAGGGAGGAAGCAGTGCTGGGAATTTAGAGGAGGAAAGGAACACCCTGAAATTTGGAGGTTGCTTTACAGGCTACTGCTGCGGTAATTTTTTTCCTCAAAACCTATATATTTACAGGTTCCAGACTCTGGCCTGTGATGCGGGATTTGGAGGGAGGAAGCAGTGCTGGGAATTTGGAGGAGGAAAGGAACACCCTGAAATTTGGAGGTTGCTTTACAAGCAGTGCTGCGGTGATTCTTTTTTTCCTCAAAACCTCTATATATTTACAAGTTCAGGACTCTAGAGGCTACTGCTGCGGTCAGCCTTACGCATCTAGCTAGCACAACAAAAATGGTAAGTCAGAAATTACCAAATACGACTAGCTAGTACTTTTGCCTCAACAACAGAAAAAAACATGTGTTGACTAAATGCTGTGTAGCTCGTGCACGCATGCCATAATAACCCAATAATAAGCATCCCAACAATAGTCCGACGTGCCTGTGGAGTAGCGGCCGGCATTCTCTCATATCGTATATGCAATATACTTATGCTGGCAACTCGCAGAGTCCCAGGTCGTCGCGCCTCTCCAGCTTCAACGTGCTAGCATGATGCGGCAAAGGCTTGTGCGATGCGCGGTTTGCTAAACTACTCCTAATAACAAGCTGACCTAACACTAAGCTAATCTATATATGCCAACACAACCGCAGTCGTTATATAATTATATAACCTTAATACCTGCACAATATAATGCCAAGTACCTTGAGGAACTTACAGTAATTTTAAAGATCCTATACATCTGTCAACTCCAGCTAGGCCAGCCCGGAGAAGCACTCGTTGCGCTCAACTAACAGATGCAGTACGTTGTGCGTGGGTTCATGAATCATGACTATATGTAGAAGAAAACGTAGCTAAATTAGACAATGCAAGGTAATCCTGCATGTCCTCCATTTGATTAATACTGTTCACATATAATGAACCTGTGCATTATTTGCTCGTACACTAACATAATTTTTTTTACAAGGAGAATTGCACAGCTAATTAAGAATCTACAGCCAAATGCATGTATACTCATAAAAAGAAACTAGTTATTTTTCTCGATCCATATATGTACGACGACCTTCTGTTTATGAGACGTCAAGGCTGGCTGATTTCTAGCATCTTTAATTGATAATTTAATAAATATGGTTACCACCAAAATATCAAATTCCCTCTTTCCACTTCTGTGAAACAAACACTTCCCATAGAATGTTGATATATTCCGAGCAGTCCAAATCAATTTTTAATTATCTTGGCCATTATTTTATACAACAAATTACTTATATTTTTTTAATATGCAATGGTATTGTTTGTTCAATGTTACATACACCCTCTCCTATTGTAAGGAATCGGATGCTCGTAGCCTAAGAGGGGGAGGGGGTGAATTAGGCAATCTTAAAACCTTAACATATGGCTTCACTAAATTTACACAAAGATAAACTAGAACATACTATCTAGATGTGCAACTAGGGTTGTTCGAGTGTGAAACTGCCATCCCAAAACAAGGTTTGCAACCTATAGCCTTTCCTAGCATGATACTACTCTAGGAAAGTAAAGGCAAGCAAGGATTGTAAAAGAGTAAATGTGGAAACGTAAAGGGAATGAGAGGAAGCAAACTCTTGACACGCGATTTATCCCGTGGTATCAGTAGGCACTAAGCCACCCCTAGTCCACTTTGAAGCACTCACACAAGAGTACTGCTTCCCAGACACCAAGTCTCTCCCAAGAGCACCACTTGACTCGCCACAAAGGCTAGCCACTTAGACATTTGTCAAGCTCCATTGGTCACCTTGATGCGGCCTCCACTAAGAAGCTTCTCCACCAAGGAAGGGGGTCTCCACGTCCCCCGCACAAAGTGTCCTCGCCGCTCCACACCAAGCCGGAGGGTCGATGGCGATTGCCGGTGAGCCACTTAGGCCCCAAGGCTTCCAGTGAACCTTGTACACCTTGATTCACTCAAGAATCACCTCAAGGTTGGCACAACCTTGCACTCACTCAGCTCTAAGCTAAGCCTAGCACTAAGCACATACACTAAGCATATGCAAGTCTATGGATGAGCAATTAAGCACTTGGATGGATTGGATATGATCTTCTAGGTGTCTTGAACTTCTCTGCACTTCTACACAATCCAGCCACCTCAAATGGGTGAGTGGAGGGGGTATAAATTGTAGCGAACATGGCCTCATATGCCATTAGTTCGAGTTTGATTTTGGTGATTCATGACAACCTTATTGTTCTAGCATGTCTTTGTAGACATTTCTAGGTCCCGAAGATGCAAGAAAACTACATGCAAAAATAAGGAAAACAAGGGTCAAAATCGAGCAAGAAAAGGAAAAGAAAAGACAATGTCGGATGAACCGACGGTCCCTCATTTACAAGTGTCGGTGCAATCGTCGGACGAGTTGGTGCACAGGGTCAAACCCTATGTACCGTCGGATGAACCGACGGTCCATTATTTAGTAGCATCGGATGAGTTGCAGAGGAAGAGCAGGAAAGACATTAGCACCGGATGATCCGACGGTCTGAGTGGGGACCCCGTCGGTCTATCCGACGCTCAGTTTGAATTCATACAGAGACGCGCCAAGACGAAGCCTTCAACACCGGATGATCCGACGCCTTGGTCAGGGTTAGCGTCGGTCTATCCGACGGTCAGTTGGAAGCTAACAGTGGCGACTTGGATGCAAGGCCTTCAGCACCGGATGATCCGACGTAGCGTCGGAGCATAGCGTCGGAGCAATTGTGTCAGAGAACCACAACGGCTACGTGACGTGGGAGGGGCACCGGATGAACCGACGCCCTGGAAAAGCATAGCGTCGGATCATCCGACGGTACCTTTTTCAACAGCTTTTAGCCAACGGCTAGTTTGATGCCTTGGGTTGCTGGATTGTGTGGAAGTGCAGAGGAGTTCAAGACACATTGAAGATCATATCCAATCCATCCAAGTGCTTAATTGCTCATCCTTAGACTAGTACATGCTTTGTGTATGTGCTTAGTGCTATTCTTAGCTTAGAGCTTAGTGAGTGCAAGGTTGTGCCAACCTTGTGAGGTGATTCTTGAGTGAATCCAGTTGTACAAGGTTCGCCGGAAGCCTTGGGGCCTAAGTGGCTCGCCGGCAATCATCATCGACCCTCCGGCTTGGTATGGAGCGGCGAGGACACTTTGTGCGGGGGACGTGGAGACCCCCTTCCTTGGTGGAGAAGCTCCTTAGTGCAGGCGGCATCAAGGTGACCAAGGGAGCTTGATAAGTGCCTAAGTGGCTACCCTTTGTGGCGAGTCAAGTGGTGCTCTTGGGAGAGACTTGGTGATCGGGAAGCAATACTCTTGTGTGAGTGCTTTAACAACGTGGACTAGGGGTGGCTTAGTGCCTACCGATACCACGGGATAAATTGCGTGTCAAGAGTTTGCTTCCTCTCATCCCCTATTGCAATCTTTGTTTGCCTCTACTTTCCTAGAGTAGTATCATGCTAGGATTGGCTATAGGTTGCAAACCTTCTTTTGGGATGGGAGTTTCACGCTAGAACAACCTAGTTGCACATATATATAGTATGTTCTAGTTTACCTTTGCGCAAAATTAGTGAAGCCATAGGTTAAGGTTTTTAGTTGCCTAATTCACCCCCTCCCCCTTTTAGGCTAACGGGCATCCGATTCCTTAGAAGTGGTATCAGAGCCGGGACTCACTTCCTTCACAAGGAAACGCCAATTCGATTGGTAAATTGTGAAAACCGGCTCATTAGAACGGTTAGGCTTCACCGCCTAGTGAGTTGCTCTATAGAGGAATGAAAGGGTGGATACCTTAGGTTTGGCTCCACATTTAGCCGGGACTCACTTCCTTCACAAGGAAACGCCAATTCGATTGGTAAATTGTGAAAACCGGCTCATTAGAACGGTTAGGCTTCACCGCCTAGTGAGTTGCTCTGTAGAGGAATGAAAGGGTGGATACCTTAGGTTTGGCTCCACATTTCGATGGCATGGGCTATCCTCGGTGGAAGGTTCTCATGGAGGCCTATCTCCAAGCAAGGGACCTTGATGTTTGGAGAGTCACCGATGAGGGCATGAAAAATTGTACTAGGAAGGAAAAGCAATTTGATGTAATTGCTAAGAGTATCATTTTGTCCTCACTAGATGTAGGCGTTTTCAATAGAGTTTTTACTTGTGAAAATGCTCATGAGCTATGGAAAACCATCAAGTAGCAAAATGAGCATTCAAAAGAAGTTGCTAATGAACGCTACGGTTGTCTCCTTGAGGAATTCAATAACTTTAAGCAACTTGCTAATGAAAATGCCGAATCTATGTACTCACGCCTAAATGTGCTTGTCAATGAGATCAATGCTTTAGATGTGAAGGACATCTCGGACTTGAACATGAATCGCAAGCTCCTTCAAAGTCTCTGGAAGCCCGACTATGACATGGTGAAGGCAATCATCTACGAGAAGAAGCTCAAAGATTTGAAGCCATCGCATATCTTGAGCAAGATCATGGCACATGAGCTTCAACTCATGCCCAAGTCAAAGAAGGCGCCCCAAGAAAAGCCCCAAGAACCATCCTCTCCAACTACAAGCCATGCTCTCTCAAGCCGACAAGAGAAAATGTTGAGTAGGATGGCTACTCATGGAAGCTCAAGCGAAGATGATGGTGATGATGGTGACGATGGAGATTCCTCAAGTGATGAAGAGGTTGAATCCATGGTGGCCGAGTACGTGAAGAAGATCTTAAAGTATGTGAAGAAAGTCAACATGTACGGCTACAACGTTCACTTGAGAGAAGGGCTTCATCATCAACACATCAAGTTCACCAAGATCAAGCACAAGCCCAAGAAGAAGGTGGTCAAGGAGAGGAGACCAAGGCAAGAAGCAACAATAGCCATCCGTGGGTGGACAAGTGGTGGATCAAGTTCTTCTAGCTCAAGTGATGAATCAAGAAAGAACTTCACCACTCGCTTCATGCAAGGTCCTTCATCATAACACATGTGCCTTATGGCCAAAGGTATGGAAAGGAATGTAAGTGATGACGAATCCGACACCACCTCTCTCAATGATCTTGTTGAGCTAGTCCATAAGCAAAAAGGAATGCTTGAAAAACAAGTTAATGAAATTAAAGAACTCAATGCTCTCAATGATCTTAGTGACACCCTTGCTACAAATTATGAACATTTTTTGTGCAAATTCAAATTGCTTAGCAAGGAGTGTGAGGAGCTAAAATATAAGCTTGAGAGCAATGAGACTAAAACAAGTAATTCCTTTGAGCTTGATGAAACATCTATCCCTTGTGCAATTCCTATCTCCAAGGTAGATGCTTCAACTTCTTGCATTGATTTACTTGACGAATATTGCTCACCATCTTGCCATGAGAATGTTGTTGTAGAAACATGTGATTATCTCATAGGCAAGGAAAATGATGAGCTCAAGCAAGAAGTGAAATGGCTCCGAGAGAGGTTGGCAAACTTGATGGGCAAGGGCAAGAATGATGAAGAACAAGCGGACATCTCTCAAGACATGAAGAGTAAAGTCCAACCTTCTCAAGATAACCGTGATCCCATGGTGAATAAGCTTGAGAAGGGTGCAACCCTGACTTGCTACAAGTGTCATGGAGAAGGGAACAAGTTCTACAAATGCCCTCAATTTGTCAAGAAAATGGACAAGGGCGCAAAGAAAAAGTTGAAGCCCACCATCAAGAGCTCCCTCATCTACACCAAGTCCAACCGCAAGAACAAGACCAATAGCAACACCTATGTCATCAAGAAGAAGGCAAATGGCAAGGTGGTTGCACACAAGGTTGGGAAGATGAAGGAAGAGCGGGGTTGGAACCAACCCATTTGGGTGCCCAAGTAAGTCATCACCAACATGAAGGGGCCTCAAATGGTTTGGGTTCCGTAGGCCTCTTGAAGGCCTTGAGTGTGGGGACTTGGGAGGCTTGGCACAATTAAGATGAGAAGATTCAAGCCTATAAGCCAAGCTTGCAAGTTGGACATGTGTTTCCCAAGTTCCCCGGTTGAGGTAATGGAAACTAGTACCTATCTCTTGCATCATTGTAGCTCCATTGCCTTGCTTAGGTTGCATTTGTTGCAATGTTTACATATGGTAGGTTGCTTGTGTCATGTGCTAACCCATGAGCAATCTACATGGTTTGATTAGTGTGTAGGAAAGCTACACTTGGCCTTTCGTGGTGTATGTTTCCATATTTATCACTTTGCATCATGAGCAAGCTATAGGGTTAGCTTCACTTTGTTGCCATAAACAATGTGCATACACTTGGTTGGTGATTCAAACACTAAATGCACACATTTAGGGGGAGCTTATCCTGGTTTGGTTATGGGACTAATATTGTTTCAAGCCTATCTTATGTAGTCCCTCGGCGACGCGTTCCGGTGCGGTAATCAATTCTAAGAGAATGCTATTTCACTCTCAATGTGATCTAACATCTCTAAAAGAGTGAATATAGCAATATGAGCTTCATGCTATTGAGTCATGTCCTTGTGAGCTTATATATATAAGTTCAAAGGCAATGTACTCATACATTCCTAATCCTTGTGGTACCCCAAGTGTCTTATATGCAAGCTTCTTTCAAGTGGTGTCACCTAGTGATATCATTTCCAAGTGGCTCATCTCAATGTGGTGCCAACAAGGTAGAGAGGATCATCCCCCGGAGGTATGCAATGATCAAATGACTACAAGTGATATCTACAAGTGGTAATGTAACAAGAACCCATTTGTTTTATCTCTTGTCCTTTAAAGCTACCTCCTTGCATGATATGCTCTAAGCTTCCTTATCTTTCAAGTTTATAGTTGTGCACTTGTTTCTCACTACCCTTGTCTTGCAAGTGGTATTCTCTTTGTGCACACGCCTAGGAGGAGCTTAGTTTTGTATCATGCTAGTCTCATGAGCTTGTGATCCACCTTAGTTATTCTCACATGTGGTATCTTCATTGATATCATACATATGGATCATGGTTCATGCGGCTTTCTCCCTTGCATTTAACATCTCTCCTTTGAGCTATGTTTGCTAGGTCTTGGTAGTTTCCTTGGACCTTTTGCTTTGGGACTTTTTGGAGATTTTATTCCAAAGGGGGAGAATGTGGGACCAAAGCAACCTTGTGGCTTAAGCTTACAAGTGGTTTCAAGAATACTTACAAGTGGTTTAAAGGATATGAGACCAAAGGGGAGAATGTGAACATGAAGATCAAAAAGGGGGAAGGTTGATCTAGGGGGAGTTTGGATAGTAAGCATCCAAGCAAGTGTAAGTGGTTCTAATTTTGTCAATTCTTGCAAATTTATGCTTGCTTTGGTTGTGTTGTCATAAATCACCAAAAAGGGGGGATTGTAACGAACATGGCCTCATATGCCATTAGTTCGAGTTAGATTTTGGTGATTCATGACAACATGATCATTGGGACTAACCTTATTGTTCTAGCATGTCTTTGTAGACATTTCTAGGTCCCAAGGATGCAAGAAAACTACATGCAAAAATAAGAAAAACAAGGGTCAAAACAGAGCAAGAAAAAGAAAAGAAAAGACACCGTCGGATGAACCGACGGTCCCTCATTTACAAGCATCGGTGCAATCGTCGGACGAGTTGGTGCACAGGGTCAAACCCTAGGTACCGTCGGATGAACCGACTGTCCATTATTTAGTAGCGTCAGACGAGTTGCAGAGGAAGAGCAAGGAAGAAAGTAGCACCGGATGATCCGACGGTCTGAGTGGGGACCCCGTCGGTCTATCCGACGCTCAGTTTGAATTCATACAGAGACGCGCCAAGACGAAGCCTTCAGCACCGGATGATTCGACGCCTTGGTCAGGGTTAGCGTCGGTGTATCCGACGGTCAGTTGGAAGCTAATAGTGGCGACTTGGACGCAAGGCCTTCAGCACCGGATGATCCGACGTAGCGTCGGAGCAGTTGTGTCAGAGAACCTCAACGGCTACGTGACGTGGGAGGGGCACCGGATGAACCGACACCCTGGAAAAGCATAGCGTCGGATCATCCGACGGTACCTTTTTCAGCAGCTTTTAGCCAACGGCTAGTTTGACGCCTTGGGCTATTTATACCCCCTCCACTCACCCAATTGAGGTTGCTGGATTGTGTGGAAGTTTCACATTAGAACAACCTAGTTGCACATATAGATAGTATGTTCTAGTTTACCTTTACACAAAATTAGTGAAGCCATAGGTTAAGGTTTTTAGTTGCCTAATTCACCCCCTCCCCCTCTTAGGCTAATGGGCACCCGAGTCCTTACATAAATAGCCCAAGGCATCAAACTAGCCGTGGCTAAAAGCTGCTGAAAAAGGGCAGCATCGGATGAACCGATGCTATGCTTTTCCAGGGCGTCGGTTCATCCGGTGCCCCTCCCACGTCACATAGCCGTTGAGGTTCTCTGACACAACTGCTCCGACGCTATGCACCGATGGTGTGTCGGATCATCCGGTGCTGAAGACCCCGTGTCCAAGTCGCCTCTGTTAGCTTTCACTCGACCGTCGGATAGACCGACGCTTCACCTTGACCAAGGCGTCGGATCATCCGATGCTTAAGGCTTTGTCTTGGCTCATCTCTGTTTGAATTCAAACTGAGTGTTGGATAGACCGACGGTGTCCTCACTCAGACCGTCGAATCATCCGATGCTACTGTCTTCGCTGCTCTTCCACTGAGCAACTTGTCCGACGCTACTAAAAGATGGACAGTCGGTTCATCCGACGGTGCCTAGGGTATCACCAGTTTACCAACTCGTCCGACGATTGCACCGACGCTTGCTGCTAAGGTACCGTCGGTTCATCCGACGGTGTCTTTTCTTTTCTATTTCTTGCTCGGTTTTGACCCTTGATTTTCTCATTTTGGCATGTGGTTTTCTTCTATCCTTGGGACCTAGAAGTGTCTACAAAGACATGCTAAAACAATATGGTTACTCCCAATGATCATGTTGTCATGAATCACCAAAATAAAACTCGAACTAATGGCATATGAGGCCATGTTCGCTACAATCTCCCCCTTTTTGGTAATTTATGACAACACTACCAAAGCAATCATAAATTTGCAAGAATTGACAGAATTAGAACCACTTACACTTGCTTGGATGCTTACCATCATCCAAACCCCCCTAGATCAAACTTCCCCCTCTTTAATCTTCTCTTCCTATGTTCACATTTTCCCCTTTTGGTCTCATATCCTTGGAACCTAGCTTACTTTGGTCTCACATTCTCCCCCTTTGGAATAAAATCTCCAAAAAGTTCAAAGCAAAATGACTCCAAGAAAACTAGCAAGTCCTAGCAAACATAGCTCAAGGAGAAATGTTAAATACAAGGGAGAAAGCCGCATGAACCATGATCCATATGTATGATATCAATGAAGATACCACATGTAAGAATGACTAAGGTGGATCACAAGCTCATGAGACTAGCATGATACAAACTAAGCTCCCCCTAAGTGTGTGCACAAAAAGATAGTGTGGAAAACAAGTGCACAACTACAAACTTGTAATACAGGGAAGCTTAGAGCATATCATGCAAGGAGATAGCTTAAAGGACAAGAGATAAGACGAATGGGTTCTTGTTACATTACCACTTGTAGATATCACTTGTAGTCTTTTGAACATTGCATACCTCCGGGGGATGATCCTCTCTACCTTGTTGGCACCACATTGAGATGAGCCACTTGGAAATGATATCACTAGGTGACACCACTTGAAAGAATCTTGCATAGAAGACACTTGGGGTACAACAAGGATTAGGAATGTATGAGTACATTGCCTTTGAACTTATATAGACACAAGCTCACAAGGACATGACTCAATAGCATGAAGCTCATATTGCTATATTCACTCTTTTTAGAGATGTTAGATGACATTGAGAGTGAAATAGCATTCTCTTAGAATGAAGTACCGCACCGGAACGCGTCACCAAAGGACTACATAAGATAAACTTGAAACAATGTTAGTCCCATAACCAAACCATAGGATGAGATCCCCATAAATGTGTGCATTTAGTGTTTGAATCACCAACCAAATGTATGCACATTGTTTATGACAACAAAAGGGAAGCTAACCCTATATCTTGCTCATGATGCAAAAAGATATATATGAAAACATGCAGCATGAAAGAACAAGTGTAGCTTTCCTACACACTAATCAAACCATGTAAGTTTCTCATGGGTTAGCACATGGCACAAGCAACCTACCATATGTAAACATTGCAACAAATGCAACTTAAACAAGGCAATGGAGCTATAATGATACAAGAGATAGAAACTAGTTTCCATTACCTCAACCGGGAAACTTGGGCAACACATGTCCAATTTGCAAGCTTGGCTTATAGGCTTGAATCTTCTCATCTTCTTTGTGCCAAGCCTCCCAAGTCCCCGCACTCATGGCCTTCAAGTGGCCTTTGCAACCCAAACCATTTGAGGCCCCTTCATGTTGATGATGACTTCCTTGGGCACCCAAATGAGTTGGTTCCAACTCCGCTCCTCCTTCATCTTCCCAACCTTGTGTGCAACCACCTTGCCATTATCCTTCTTCTTGATGACGTAGGTGTTGCTCTTGGTCTTGTTCTTGCGGTTGGGCATGGTGTAGATGAGGGAGCTCTTGATGGTGGGCTTCAACTTCTTCTTCTCGCCCTTGTCCATCTTCTTGACAAATTGAGGGCATTTGTAGAACTTGTGCCCTTCTCCATGACACTTGTAGCAAGTCACGGTTGCACCCTTCTCAAGCTTTTTCACCATGGGATCACGGTTATCTTGAGAAGGTTGGACTTTGCTCTTCATGTCTTGAGAGATGTTCACTTGTTCCTCATCGTTGTTGCCCTTGCTCATCAAGTTTGCCAACCTCTCTCAGAGCCATTTCACTTCTTGCTTAAGCTCATCATTCTTCTTGCCTATGAGGGAATCACATGTTTCTACAACAACATTCTCATTGCAAGATGATGAGCAAGATTCATCAATTAAATCAATGCAAGAAGTTGAAGCATCTACCTTGGAGATAGGAATTGCACAAGGGATAGATGATTCATCAAGCTCAAAGGAATTACTTGTTTTAGTCTCATTGCTCTCAAGCTTAGATTTTAGCTCATCACACTCCTTACTAAGCAATTTGAATTTGCACAACAAATGTTCATAATTTGTAGCAAGGGTTGCACTAAGATCATTGAGAGCATTGAGTTCTTTAATTTCATTAGCTTGTTGCTCAAGAATTCCTTTTTGCTCATGGAC
This sequence comes from Cenchrus americanus, assembly GCA_947561735.1. Lineage (NCBI taxonomy): Eukaryota > Viridiplantae > Streptophyta > Magnoliopsida > Poales > Poaceae > Cenchrus > Cenchrus americanus. The sequence continues at coordinate 206,044,213 of OX387240.1, forward strand.
TAGCTCAACAAGATCATCGAGAGAGGTGGTGTCGGATTCGTCATCACTTACATTACTCTCCATACCTTTGGCCATTAGGCACATGTGTAGTGATGATGAAGGACCTTGCATGAAGCGGGTAGTGAAGTTCTTTATTGATTCATCACTTGAGCTAGAAGAACTTGATTCTCCACCACTTGTCCACTCACAGATGGTGATAGTTGCTTTTTGCCTTGGTCTCCTCTCCTTGACAACCTTCTTCTTGGGCTTGTGCTCGATCTTGGTGAACTTGATGTGTTGATGATGACGCCCTTCTCTCAAGTGGACATTGTAGCCGTACATGTTGACTTTCTTCACATACTTGAAGATTTTCTTCACGTACTCAGCCACCATGGATTCAACCTCTTCATCACTTGAGGAATCTCCATCATCACCATCATCCTCGCTTGAGCTTCCATGAGTAGCCATCCTACTCAACATCTTCTCTTGTTGGCTTGAGAGAACATGGCTTGTAGTTGGAGAGGATGGTTCTAGGAGCTTTTCTTGGGGTGCCTTCTTTGACTTGGGCATGAGTTGAAGCTCATGTGCCATAATCTTGCTCAAGATATGAGATGGCTTCAAATCTTCGAGCTTCTTTTTGTAGATGATTGCCTTCACCAAGTCATAATCGGGCTTCCGGAGACTTTGAAGGATCTTGCGCTTGATGTTCATGTCCGTGATGTTCTTCACACCTAAAGAATTGGTCTCATTGACAAGCACGTTTAGGCGTGAGTACATAGATTCGGCATTTTCATTTGCAAGTTGCTTAAAGCTATTGAATTCCTTAAGGAGACAATCGTAGCGTTCATTAGCAACTTCTTTTGAACCCTCATTTTGCTCCTTGATGGTTTCCCATAGCTCATGAGCATTTTCACAAGTAAAAACTCTATTGAAAACGCCTACATCTAGTGAGGATAAAATGATACTCTTAGCAATCACATCAAATTGCTTTTCCTTCTTGGTACCATTTTTCATGCCCTCATCAGTGACTCTCCAAACATCAAGGTCCTTTGCTTGGAGATAGGCCTCCATGAGAACCTTCCACCGAGGATAGCCCGTGCCATCGAAATGTGGAGCCAAACCTAAGGTATCCACCCCTTTCATTCCTCTATAGAGCAACTCACTAGGCTGTGAAGCCTAACCGTTCCAATGAGCCAGTTTTCACAATTTACCAATCGAATTGGTGCTTCCTTGTGAAGGAAGTGAGTCTCGGCTCTGATACCACTGGTAAGGAATCGGATGCTTGTAGCCTAAGAGGAGGAGGGGGTGAATTAGGCAATATTAAAACCTTAACCTATGGCTTCACTAAATTTACAAAAAGATAAACTAGAACATACTATCTAGATGTGCAACTAGGGTTGTTCTAGTGTGAAACTCCCATCCCAAAACAAGGTTTGCAACCTATAGCCATTACTATCATGATACTACTCTAGGAAAGTAAAGGCAAGCAAGGATTGCAAAAGAGTAAATGCGGAAACGTAAAGGGAATGAGAGGAAGCAAACTCTTGACACGCGATTTATCCCGTGGTATCGGTAGGCACTAAGCGACCCCTAGTCCACTTTGAAGCACTCACACAAGAGTACTGCTTCCCGGTCACCAAGTCTCTCCCAAGAGCACCACTTGACTCGCCACAAAGGCTAGCCACTTAGGCACTTGTCAAGCTCCCTTGGTCACCTTGATGCCGCCTCCACTAAGGAGCTTCTCCACCAAGGAAGGGGGTCTCCACGTCCCCCGCACAAAGTGTCCTCGCCGCTCCACACCAAGCCGGAGGGTCGATGGAGATTGCCGGTGAGCCACTTAGGCCCCAAGGCTTCCGGTGAACCTTGTACACCTATATTCACTCAAGAACCACCTCAAGGTTGGCACAACCTTGCACTCACTCAGCTCTAAGCTAAGCCTAGCACTAAGCACATACATTAAGCATATGCAAGTCTATGGATGAGCAATTAAGCACTTGGATGGATTGGATATGATCTTCTAGGTGTCTTGAACTCCTCTGCACTTTCACACAATCCATCCACCTCAAATGGGTGAGTGGAGGGGGTATAAATAGCCCAAGGCATCAAACTAGCCGTTGGCTAAAAGCTGCTGAAAAAGGTAGCGTCGGATGAACCGATGCTATGCTTTTCCAAGGCGTCGGTTCATCCGGTGCCCCTCCCACGTCACATAGCCGTTGAGGTTCTCTGACTGTTGACGGATAAAACTCGTATCCACCTACGATCCGCAAGCGTACGGACCTACACCTTTTTCACAACGGGATTCCCAAGGTTCTTGTCAATCCGCAGAGCAAGGGGATTACTAGCGCTTAACCAAGTACTAATCTAGTTGAATGCAAAACCTTTGAAAGAGAGTATTAATCTAAAAGTAAAGACTATCTAACCTAAGTTAATCTAAGTTAAGTTGATCAAACAAACCTAAGGTTAAACTAGATGGTAAAGGGGTGAACACAAGAGAGTGAGCAAGAAAGATAAGCGTTCCCTCCCTAGGATCTAGGATAACATGGTATGCATCTACTACACTAAAGCGGTAAACCAATCTACGGGGGTTGTGACCACGGTTTCGCCCTTTCCCTCCTCTCGCATCTTGTCACTACGCGAAGGTATTCGTGACTAGACCTATGATGGACACGGTATGTTGATGGAATCTATGGGAGTAGCGGATATCATACGCCCGAAAAACATGGTAGCTAACCTTAATCATCAAAGCATCATCAACATGAAAACAATAGATTGAAACCACAAATCGAGTAGCGATCACATAGCATGTATCCATCTAATCCTAGGGATGAACGGAGACATTACCCCATCATCTTACACGGATTGAAGCACATAGGGGTGATGGAGACTCCGGAGAACGTCGTCGATGAAGATGGCGGCAATGGAGCTTGGGAACACCCCTAAGCCAACGGCTTGGAGTCCTCCTCTTGCTTCCTTCTCTCCGCCGACGTTGATCCTTGCGACGAGCTCATCTAACTCTCTCCCTCATCTTGCGGCGGCGGTTTTCTGGTGATTGGCGTCGGTAGGATGATTTGTTCGATGTGTCGGTCGACGGCGGCGGAGGGAATAAATAGATGAACATCTAGGGCAAAGGGGGGACCGAACCGACCCCGGAGTGGGCCGGGCCGGTCGGCCCGCGCCGGCCGGCCCAGGCCCACTTCGGCCCGGTTCGGCCCCCGGTTTCCTCCCCGGTTGCTTCTCCCGTGATCCCTTATTCGTGTGCACTTGCATGTGGGCCTTTGACGTCGTTTCCTTCACGGTTAAGGCTTGAATCCTTGCTATGCAAGCTTCGCTGTTTTCTGGTTGAGTCCCTGAAGATTAGCACGTTGACGCTTCGGTCCTCGGGTCATTTGGAGTCATGTTCATCGCGTGTCTTGACTCTTGTCGGGCTTCATGATCTTCTTCCAAAGTGCTTGGTGAACTTATCCCGAAAGTCTCCTCATCGGCGTAGATTTCCCGCGTAAACAACAAACTCCAAAATCGACATGCAAGTGTGAACTTGTTATATCATTAGTATGCCTAGTGGCCGGTTAGTTGCAAATCATAATCGAAACCAATGTATAACAAGTACTCTAGGTTGACGGAAATTCACCGTCAACATCTCCCCCATGCTTAAACCTTGCTCGTCCTCGAGTAAGTGGTCCTCGCTTAAAAGGGAAATCAGCATTGCCTTCCAATGTTATCCCTGCACTTAGTCATTCATGACGAGACAAATTGCTCTCTCTTAAAAATTTATTTTTAAGGTTCAAGTTGTGACCGGCTTCTTTTTCATTATGGAAGATAGACTAACAATAAATAACAAGCCACATTTAACACGATGCTCTCAAACTTAAGTGAACTTCAAACCATTATCTTGTCACATGGAAGATTTTCAAAAAGATGCATATCCAACATAAGTGAAAATCTCTTGCAAGAGCTCATGGAACACTCATCTCATCAAGTCACTCAAGCCTATACTAGATTATTTTCAACCTACTCTACTCATATGTGATAGTGGAAGGCTTATGTGGAGCTTGGAAGGTTAAAAACAATCCTAGCAAAACCTACATCCGAAATATTGTCAAATTAAGAGAGAGATCTATTGGAATTACTGAGACTCGTCAAAAAGGCCATGGAAAATAAATGTTGGAAAGAGAGAGGGATGAAACACACACATTTAGATAAGTGGACATGTGAAAGTGGCAAATGGATGATCCCGAGGCACGAGTGAAGTCCTCGTTATCGGATTGCACATGGTTGGAAGATTTGAGTATGGATTTGTCATCAAGGCACTTGAGAACTTATGAAGCAAAAAGATCCGAGGAGCATCTTTATTTTTTTCTTTATTTTATTTCCTTCTCATTTTTCTCTCTTTCTTTTTTTCACTTTATTTTTCCTAATTTTCTTACTTTTCTTTTCTTTTTATCATATTTTTTTTCATTTTTCATTTTTTTGCTCCTCAAAACTTTTTGCAACATAATACTTACATAGCATTTGTGTCAAAGAATGACTCCTCCCCCATGCTTGAACGATGCTCGTCCTCGAGCATAAAAGAGAGGGGAAATGACTGCTAAAGTAAGTATAAATTCCATAATCTTGCGGAATATTTGAATCTCCATCGAGAATTTTACTCCATACTCAAATTGGGTTGTGGACAAGGAGGTGATCACAAAAAGATGTTTTTGGTTTAGGGTGGATGCCCAGCGAAGTTTGTGAAATTTTCGATGTGAAAACCCACAATGCATGGACAAAAAGGCTAGCATGAAAAAGTTACACAAAGGAATGACCAGCTTCTTAGTCTCGAACCATAGAAATCAATCCTAATCCAACTCATCAAAACATATGTTTGCAATCTACGGGGTTTTGTTATCATAAAACATATATGTATATGGCTTTGGTAGGTAGAACTTTGCAAGAGCATCACAAATATGTAGATAGCATAAAAGTTAAGTTTTCATAAAAAACAACAAGTTATCCGGCTTTCCATAAACTTAAATCAAAGAGCAAAGATATGTATGTGGGTCTAGAGCATAGTCATTTCACCTCCACAAATAAAAGAGCCGGTATTTAAATTAATTTCAGATCATATTATAGAGAGCAATTAGCCAAGACATGTATAACTTCATGTAGGTAAAACAAAGCGGCAACTTTCATCATCTTTCCGTAAGCATAGGCAATATAGAACATCGAGGTGAACACATGGTCATGCTTATCTATTGAAAGTAAAAAGAAACCTAGGTTGTCCTCCTAGTAGCCATGTTATTGTTTGAAGATAAAAACAAAAGGTTGCACCTAGTTGAGGTTGAAGGCATACTTACAAGCATTTGTGTTTGGAAAAGAGAAGGTCCATGGAGATGTTACCATCCTTTGTAATCCTTCGTTGCCTTCTTCCGGCATCTCCATGTATCGATGTGGCTTTTGCTTTTGTCTTGATTTATTAATGCTCCTAAACTTCTGAATTTGATCTTGTATGCTTAATGGAGTCATTGGTCACCCTTCTCTTCAATGTTGTCATCACCATCTCCTATTTCTTGTTCTCATCGTCTCCTTGCTGTCTCTTTTTCATGGATTTCCCCCTCTGTCCAGAACAGAACATATATCGAAATATAGCTCTATTGAAAAGTTTATGAAATTACCTTTCCAACGTGTGGTCATTCATCGAAAACGGAGTTCAAACAAGGGAGCTATGTCCGTTTTACTTCAGCGCTGCGTGCTGTCCAAAACTGATTTCAGGACGTGTTGCACTCGGTGATTCGGACATAACCGCTTGTAGGAACCTCCGATTGTCTTGATTCTTGATTTGTTGGAATCGTAACTTCATAGGGCTTCTAAATATCCAAAAATACCCAGTGTTTTCCCTTCGAGACCATGCAGAATTTTGATGAGATCGATAGCTTTTCGCGCATTGATCCGGTGATGTTAACTTCCGTGTTGAAGATTCAGGGTCTCCCCCATGCTTAGCATTTTGCTAGTCATGGAAGAAGAAGACAAAGCACTTCTTAGCCATCCTTCAATTTCCTTGTAGTGAGAGTCTTTATCTTGCCTGTAAGACGTTTTAAACGCACATTCTACCCCCAAGGTGACGGTTGGGAGTAGATAGAATTGCCAACAATCCAACAACGTTTCCTAAGATTCTTAACTTGTGGCATAATTAGTTTAATGAGGAATAAAAACCTAATGAGTGTACGTGGTGCAAGGTGTGTATGCACATGATAGGAAAGCATATAAATAAGACAATGTTTTCACCTAGTTCTAAACACCATGTTTACAACTAGGTTGCTGAATTTCTCCATAGCCATAAAGGTTTATATATCTAGGGTTAAAACACCATGTCTATCCCTAAATCAATAACTCTTATAGCACAAGAAAAATTAAGCGCATTGCAAAGCTTATAAACTAACCAAAGCAACATGAAAACATATGAAAAGCCAGCTAGGTTTATCGAACTTAACGATGATGGTCCGCAATCACGTTTAAACACCACGTTTACACAAGATCATAAAAGGAAAATACTCATAATGCCTTATGAAGTATTAACATGGAAAATGAAGCATACATCATTAAGTATATAAAACAACCAAGCCAACTATGTGCAAAACATGTATACACAAAGAAACATCACGAGGACAACAAAATGCAATGCATGCAAATAAATAAATATGATCATGAACATGATGGTGGTTCTAAAAAGGAAAACTGAACTTAGATTAATAACCACAAGTTGATCATCATAAGATAGTGCCATTCTTTATTTTCTCTAAGAAAGTAGTAAAAATATAAAGAAACGGGTTGCCTCCCGAAAAGCGCTTCATTTAAAGTCATAGAGCTCGACTTTCTCACATGCCTTCTTTTCGTTGCAGAGCCATGGCCCTTCATGCAAGAATAAAAGGTACCAATGCAGCTTTAATTACTTCCCATGTTGTGCTTGATCACTTATAGAAGACTTGCCCAAAGCATCCTTTTGTTTCATCGTTATCTCCTTCTTTATCATCCTTCGGTGCTGCCTTCACTCCATGAATTTTTTTTAATGTCCAGAACAGAAAGTATAATCAAGCTCTACTCCATTGCACAGTGCACAAAATTTCCTTTCCAACGAGTCTTCATTTGCTCAAATCGGACTCCAGACAAGAGAGTTACGTCCATTTTACTTCGGCGATGAAATCTGTCCTGAAATTTCAGAACGCGCAACGCTCAATGTTTCCTCCATAACTCCTTGCACGGGTCTTCATACTTGTTGGTTCTTGATGCGTTGGAATGGTAACTTGATGGAGCTTCTGGATATCTCATTTTCTTCATTTGTACACCTCTGAACAAGCTCTCAAATTGATGAAGACAGCAGCATCCATCGCGGGATTCGGAGAGGTTGATGATTTATCTTGCAACTCTTTTAGGCATGACTTCTTTTTTTTCATTATTCAATCCTTGTCTACATGGTTAGTAAAAATTGGGCCTTTCCCCCGACATGTTCTTCTTTAAGGTCATTAGCTTGACCAAGCGCAAAGCATGATCGAGATTTACAAAACTTATTGTAAACATACGCGTCCATAATTAACACCACATGTGAATTGTAGCAACAAGTCATGGTGTAAATAAAATAAGCATATGTTTCATGCATAGCACTTAGCTCATCATTAGGCAAAGGTTGTTTAGGTGTGAGATTAATTGGATCAAAAATAAATGTTTCCTCTTTTTCATTCTCAAGAAAATCTAGCCTATCAACATGATCACTATTGGAACAAGGCATAGACATTAAACTATCATTCATACTATTGGTTGAGCATGAGTATTTAAATTTATCAACACCAATACCAATAATATCTTGAGATTTCAGCACGTACCTTGGCCTTAGAGATTTTTCAACAAGAGTGATATTTGGTTCATCAAGCGGTGTTGAAGGCGAATCGATCTCAACAAGTGTAGTTGCCTCTTAATCACCATCTTGCAATTTATTCAACTCATCATGTGGAACATGTAATCCTTCAAATATGTATGCATTCATCTCTTCTTTGAAGTCTTCTTTATCAACCAGATCTTCATCTTCAAAGACTTGTATGTTGCTTTTTTTATCTTCCATGTACCACATGTCGTTAAGATCGCTCATTGTTGATTCACTCTTTCCTTCATCCTTGAGTACTTCCATGTCTTGATTTTCTAGTGTGTAGGCTTTAATAGCACATAAGCTATCATCTAGCTTGAGTCCTATCTCCTCCCATTTATCCTTTGAGTCACTAGGCTCATCACGGTTGTACTCTTCTCTTCCTTCATCATAAATCCTTGAGTTGTCAAACCGGTCGATCCATCCTTCGTCTCCTTCTTCTCTTTATTCTTCAAACATCTTTTGGATGGACTCTCCACTCATCTCTTGATCAAATATATCTTCAATTAGTTTGGCAACGTGTCGGCGTTCCTCCTTCCTTCGGTAGTTAATTAGTGGGGCAAAATCAACTTGAACCCAACCGGATTGCTTGAACTCCGCCAATGGTCTAGCATTCCACATACTTCGGCCTACATTCATGTTAGTTTCAACATTTTTAACATCCGAAATGACTTCTCTTACCTTGGGAAGTGGATCTTCACTTTCTTGTATGGTCGGTTCATCTTCCTTGACCTTCGGTTCATCTTTTTCAGAAATTTCAGCAAGCACCTTGGGCTTGCTTTTGTCATTTTGCTCCTCTTGACAACATCTTTGCCAATCTCGTATTGTTCTTTGTCCATTGCTTATCCTTTGTAAGATTTGTGCGGCTTCACTAATTGTTTTATCCATTATATCACCGCCTGCACACATGCTTACAAAACGAGACGAGTTAGGGGTTAGTGAAAAATAAAAGGTATGCAACATCAAGTCACCAGAAAATCCCAAGTTCGGGCCTCGCTCAAGTAGTTCATTAAAACGGTCCCATGCTTCATCAATTCCTTCATCCTCTCCTTGCTTGAAATTGAGCACTTGCCTCCTTAAGTCTTGAACCTTGCTTATGGGAAAGAACTTCAAAAGAAACTTCTTCACTAGCTCATCCCAATTTCCTTTTGCTTCAACGGATGCAAGTGTGTACCATCTTCGCGCTTCATCTTCGAGAGAGAATGGAAAAAGATTCCACTTGAACCAAGCGGCCGGAACTCCTTTTTGTTGCACCGTGTTGCATAACATCGTGAATTCCTTAATGTGTCTATATGGGTTGTCATCCTCCAATACTCTAAATGGTTTTGTCGCCACTAACTTGATGATTCCAGGCTTCACTTCATAGTGGGTTGTAGCAAACGTCAAATCTGATTTTTGCATCTCAATGTCTTCCATTGACGGCATTGCTAGCTCCCTTAGCGACATCTCTTTGTCTTCCAATGGTGAGGTGAACAAATCCATCTAGGCACAAGAAAAGTAGAAAGAAAAACAAAAAAGATTTTTTTCTTTTTTTTAGAAAATAAGGGTTAGGTGTTAGTAATCAACAAAATTAATACTAGATTAAACGTAGCAAATCGGCTTGCTCCCCGACAACGGCGCCGGAAAAAAGGGGCTTGTTGACGGATAAAACTCGTATCCACCTACGATCCGCAAGCGTACGGACCTACACCTTTTTCACCACGGGATTCCCAAGGTTCTTGTCAATCCGCGAGCAAGGGGATTACTAGCGCTTAACCAAGTACTAATCTAGTTGAATGGAAAACCTTTGAAAGATAGTATTAATCTAAAAGTAAAGACTATCTAACCTAAGTTAATCTAAGTTAAGTTGATCAAACAAACCTAAGGTTAAACTAGATGGTAAAGGGGTGAACACAAGAGAGTGAGCAAGAAAGATAAGCGTTCCCTCCCTAGGATCTAGGATAACATGGTATGCATCTACTACACGAAAGCGGTAAACCAATCTACCGGGGGTTGTGACCACGGTTTCGCCCTTTCCCTCCTCTCGTCTTGTCACTACGCGAAGGTATTCGTGACTAGACCTATGATGGACACGGTATGTTAATGGAATCTATGGGAGTAGCGGATATCATACGCCCGAAAAACATGGTAGCTAACCTTAATCATCAAAGCATCATCAACATGAAAACAATAGATTGAAACCACAAATCGAGTAGCGATCACATAGCATGTATCCATCTAATCCTAGGGATGAACGGAGACATTACCCCATCATCTTACACGGATTGAAGCACATAGGGGTGATGGAGACTCCGGAGAACGTCGTCGATGATGATGGCGGCAATGGAGCTTGGGAACACCCCTAAGCCAACGGCTTGGAGTCCTCCTCTTGCTTCCTTCTCTCCGCCGACGTTGATCCTTGCGACGAGCTCATCTAACTCTCTCCCTCATCTTGCAGCGGCGGTTTTCTGGTGATTGGCGTCGGTAGGATGATTTGTTCGATGTGTCGGTCGACGGCGGCGGAGGGAATAAATAGATGAACATCTAGGGCAAAGGGGGGACCGAACCAACCCCGGAGTGGGCTGGGCCGGTCGGCCCGGGCCGGCCGGCCCGAGCCCACTTCGGCCGGTTCGGCCCCGGTTTCCTCCCCGGTTGCTTCTCCCGTGATCCCTTATTCGTGTGCACTTGCATGTGGGCCTTTGACGTCGTTTCCTTCACGGTTAAGGCTTGAATCCTTGCTATGCAAGCTTCGCCGTTTTCCTCGGTTGAGTCCACGAAGATTAGCACGTTGACGCTTCGGTCCTCGGGTCATTTGGAGTCATGTTCATCGCGTGTCTTGACTCTTGTCGGGCTTCATGATCTTCTTCCAAAGTGCTTGGTGAACTTATCCCGAAAGTCTCCTCATTAGCGTAGATTTCCTGCGTAAACAACAAACTCCAAAATCGACATGCAAGTGTGAACTTGTTATATCATTAGTATGCCTAGTGGCCGGTTAATTGCAAATCATAATCGAAACCAATGTATAACAAGTACTCTAGGTTGACGGAAATTCACCGTCAACACTGACACAACTGCTTCGACGCTATGCACCGACGGTGTGTCGGATCATCCGGTGCTGAAGACCCCGCGTCTAAGTCGCCTCTGTTAGCTTTCACCCGACCGTCGGATAGACCGACGCTTCACCTTGACCAAGGCGTCGGATCATCCGGTGCTGAAGGCTTGTCTTGGCGCGTCTCTATATGAATTCAAACTGAGCGTCGGATAGATCGACGGTGTCCTCACTCAGACCGTCGGATCGTCCGGTGCTACTGTCTTCGCTGCACTTCCACTGCAACTTGTCCGATGCTACTAAAGATGGATCGTTGGTTCATCCGACGGTGCCTAGGGTTTCACCAGTGTACCAACTCGTCCGACGATTGCACCAACACTTTCTACTAAGGTACCGTCGGTTCATCCGACGGTGTCTTTTCTTTTCTATTTCTTGCTCGGTTTTGACCCTTGATTTTCTCATTTTGGCCTGTGGTTTTCTTGCATCCTTGGGACGTACAAGTGTCTACAAAGACATGCTAAAACAATATGGTTAGTTCCAATGATCATGTTGTCATGAATCACCAAAATCGAACTCGAACTAATGGCATATGAGGCTATGTTCGCTACACCTATGACAAGTACAATCCTGGAATATAAAAATCCCATAAAAGTGCAATACTAATAATTATATCTAACTACTTGCAGTGACCGGATTTGATTTGCAAGTCAAAACTTACTTATATGGCCAACAAACGAGGGTATAAGAGTCTTTTCATTCCAGTTTTCTTGGCAGAGTACTTTATTATCATTTTTGTTAATATATGCATTGTAAAGCTTAGTAGCTAAACAGTACAAGGAGGTCAACATATCTATTCACAAAATAAAATATGTGGCAAACATGAACAAGTGTTGCATATGGAGAGAACAAATCTATTTGATAAATAAAATATTAGAATATTTTCTAAGTTGACATATAATAAAAATTTTACGAACATATTTTTAGTTTGTTCTATAATTTTCATTCTCCATATTTCGTCTAATCCAAGGTGCAAATTCCCTAGATTTTGCTTGAAATTTTTGGACAAGGGTGTATATGTGTAACACCCTAACAATTCCATCACTAAATTATTATAGGCAATAGGTGTCTAGATTTAATTTTTCTTAACGACATAATCAAATATCAAATAAATTCACTTTTAAAATATTTAAATATCACTTAAATAAAATTAGAAATAATAAAAATTCGAATGCATGGTTTCTTGTTTGAGTGAAGTTTGAAAGTTTGAAAAATGATTTTGAAAAAATTTAAAAAGAAAAACCCAAACCTCTCCCCCTTTCCTTTTCCTCCCTTGCGGCCCACTCCCCCCCCGGCCCGCTTTTCTTTTTCTTCTTTTCCCGCAGCCCACGAACTGGCCTGGGCCGCCGGCCTCTTTCTCCCGCGCGTGCGTGCAGGCCGACCCACACCGCCCGGCCTCCTCTCCCCCCCCCCCGCCCGGCCCGACTGCCGCCCTTTCTCCTTTTCTTTTTCGCGCCGGCCGCCGACGGTGGGGCCGGAGGTCAGGGTCATCCCCAACCTCCGGCCGCGGGTCAGCCCCCCCCCCCCTCAAGGACGTCGGCCGTTACCTGCCGCCTCCCCCGCGCCCTCGCCTTCAAACACCGCCATCAAGCTGCAATGAAGCTCCTCCTTCATTCTCCCTCTTCAATCGGCCGTTACCTCTCCATAATCCCCCTCCCCCCTTAATTTCCATCAAGGTCGCGGCCATTGATGGCCATGCCACCGGGATCCGCCTCTCCTCCCTTCCTGAGCCTATATAAGTGCTCCTAGGGCCTTCCCGCACCTCCCTTCACTCACACCCGAGCTTCCCCGCCTCCTTCGCTGTTTCCCGTGCGCCCAATCGAGCTTGCCGCCGCCGCCATTGAAGCTCGGCCGCCGCCGCCGATCTCCACCGCCGTCGTCTCCCCCGCCGCACTCTTCCTTGCCAAGGTCTCCACGTGTGGTGAGAAAGCAACCCCCGCCCCCTTTTATTACTTACCGAGCCGCGCACCGGGCCACCACTCATCGGCCGCCGGTCGTCCGCCCCCTTGGACGCCATGCCGCGGCCGCCGCCCTACTCACCCGTGCAAGCACATGTTCGAGTTATAGCATTCACCCTAGCTATGCGTAGGTGTTTTTCCCGCGCGATTTCGTGGCTGGGAGTGCCATTTCGGCTAACTCCTGCGAGTGCGCTACCACGCGCCGCCGTGTGCCGCCGCCGCCGCACGAACGCCGCCGCCGGTCGCGTGCGGGCGTGGATGGCCCTTGGATCGGCCATCAACGACCCGGATTAAATTGACCCGCGGGTCAATCCAGCACATACCGGGCAACCAGGGGCTTTTTGTTAAAGAGACCCCCAGCTTCTTTCTATTTGCAAGCCGGTCCTTCCACCTTGAAAGATTCTTACAATTCAGTCCTAAATTTTATGTTTTAGCCCCTACCCTATTAGAATTTCATACCCGAGGTCCAGAACACCTTTTTTATGATTTAAACCTTCTCTTTTTAAGCATAATTACCTTTTAGCCCCTGTTTTCTTGCTGTTGGGCCCCTAGAAAGTTTAGTTCTTCACAGATTAGTCCTTGTACCTTGTTTTTAGTGTATCTTCTCCGTTATAGCTCCGTTTTTAGCGTTCTAGCTGTCTATGTGATCGTCTCAGCGAGCCCGTCGCTTCGATAGCGTGTTTTTAGTCTTTAGACTTGATTGGTGATCTATAACCTCTAGAAGTTGATCAGGAACAGTTGTTCGAGGAAGAAGAAGACTTTGCTGTAGTTGAAGAAGGCAAGTGGTCTTCTCCCCCTGCATGTTCTATTTTTTTAGCCTATACAGCTGCATTACAATTAAGTTTACTTTTATGATGATATTGCATTAATTTGACGGGAATACCTTTTTAAGGACTTACCTAGACCTTTTTACCATGATCCTTGACCAAGCCCGTTTAAATAAATGTTTTGGGTAGAAATTGCTAGATGCTCAACTTAGGTTGGATAAAATGGTCTTTTATGATGGAAATGCTCTATGTTAAAGATGAATGTTTTGGGTAATGCAAGAACACTTGAATTAATCGGAACATGGAGAACCACCCAAAAAAACATGCGCAACCACAGTGTCACATGGCTCTGACCTTAGCCGAATAATTAGGTGTGTGATCGTACTAGTGGCCCTTTTCCGAAAGGAGCAGAGGGGGATCCGGGTTGCAGGGGTATAGCTCGGTCCTCTTGGGGTAGCAGCCTTTGCTAAGGTGCTGACCATTAGGGAGGGTTATGGTCCGCCTTGATCTGTAACTATGCAGGTTGTTAGTCTTTTGCATGCCTTTGTAAAGGCTTTGTAGCGTCCCTATGCAATCACACCTTGGATGTGTGCTATGGTGCTTGGCCAGCATCGCATGGTTGGGTTTAAAGTTCTTCGGAGCTTTTACGCGAACTGTGGGTACAATGTGCAAACCTCTGCAGAGTGTAAAACTGATCGGTCAGCCGTGCTCATGGTCATGAGCGGCTTGGACCCTGACATGTTAAATAAATTTTAAGACAAGAATAAATCATGGTTTGGTTAAGATCGATGAGCTTGGGGTTGTTTTGTATTAAAGTTTTTCTTAAGTGGGTTGGTATGAACTTACACCTAGTAATTAGGCGTTCCTTAATTAAAACTTGACCAACATTAAAATGCTAACCGATGCAAAACCATAGCCTACCTTGATAGCCTTGCATCTTCCCCCACTTGCTGAGCTCCAACCATAAGTGTGCTCAGCCTTGCTTAACGCTGTTCAGAGGAGAACTATGGAGGCGAGTTCTGCGATGACTACGATGAGTTCTGAGGCTTGTGGACCTCCAGTCAAGTGCCTGTGGGGGCGAAAAACGAAGACTTCACGAGTAGTTACCGTTTTCTTGTTTGAGACCTTCGAGTCTCCCGCATGAGTGTAATAAGTGGTTGAACTCTGAGATATGTTTAAATACTGTTAATGATATTTCACTTTGTTTGTCTATCATATGTGTGTAAACTGATCCTGACACACATATGAGATGCACTTGGTTTCTCTTCGGAAAATAGGTGTGACAGAGTGGTATCAGAGCCATGTCGACTGTACGAACACAGCCTTAGTTAGTAATGGACGAAAATTAAGGATTCATGTTCTAGATCATCATGTCATCTTTCAAAATAGCTTTATTTTCGCATAAAAATCTAATTTGTTCTTTGTTCTTTATTCTTTGTTGGAAACTGCATCATTTTGATTTCTTCTATACTGAGTTCTTTTTCTCTTAACAGATGGAGGACTCGTACGATTCATCCCAGTACAACACACTTCGCTTCAGAGGCTGCCGCCATCAATGACGCTGCTAGAAGAGCACTATGGTCTGTCAGCAACACTTTCTGTGATCGTATTGAAGGCACAGACTTCCGGTTTGTTCCCAGTAGAATAGTGGCACTGAGAACACTATGGTACCCATGGGTGACTTCCGAGACAGCCATGTGGACATACTTGCTAGGGTGACTGCAGCCCTTAACACAGATCTGGAGGGTGCAACAACGGAGTTAGACATGACTCATCGGGAACTCCATAATGCACAAACAAGGATAGCTCAGTTAGAAGCTCAGCTTGCTGAAGGATCGGATGGCGACTAGAGAGGGGGGGAGTGAATAGGAGCCGGTAAAAATTCTTCCCAAAAAACCCGGCCTATGCCCTACTCAAATCCCGGTCACACACAAGCGATGGATCGAATCACGCACCAATCGCCAAGACCACGAGGTTATGGATCAACCTCTAGTCCTAGGAACGATTCCTTGAAGCACACGCGGAAGCACGAAAGAAGGGGGGAAGGAATCGAACTAAGAAGCAAAGCGCTCAGCCTCAGGCGGACCGTCCGGCCGGACGGGCGGACCGTCCGCAAAGGGCCGCGCGGACCGTCCCGGCCGGGTACCGCGGACCGCGCATCGCACCCGAGCCGCGGACCGTCCGGCCCGAGCCGCGGACCGTCCGTTAAAGCCAACGGAACCACCGAGTGGCACGCCACGAACCACGGACCGTCCGCGGGGAGCACGCGGACCGTCCGCCAGCACCCGCGACCGTCCGCCCAATACCGCGGACCGTCCGAAACTCCGTCCAACCGAAAACCAAAATCGCGACGGATCGAAACGAAAGACGAGCAAGAACACGAAGAACACGGGACGAACCCTAGCCGTGCGGACCGTCCGCCTGGTCCTCGCGGACCGTCCGCCAGGTGCGGACAGAGCTGAAAACGCCCGACCCCGAAAGTCAACTCCCCCAAATCATCATCGGATTTCCCAAACGGTTGAAGCTGTAGAGACAAGAGTTTGGGTACTTGAAAAGCGTCACACAAGGATGCTATAGCCCAAAAATCTTGCCTCCTAACTCCCTAAATCACCGGGAATCGCGAATCCTTTGAGCACCACCAAAAGCTAGAGCACCGAACGAAAACTCACGAATCGAAGTGGTTTCCCGGCGTTTGAGGGCACAAGATCAAGCACAAAGATGCACAAGACATTTATCCATGTTTCCCTCAAAGAAATCTGGGGAGAAACCCACTCAAATCCGCGGAATCACACCGGGAACAAAGGCATGAAAACAAGCACGAAAAGCCACGAAAAACAACCCCGAATCTTCTATACAAACCAGGAAAGATTCACAAGGTCTAGCATGCCGCCCTAGCATCCATCCCTCTCAACAAATCTCTCATGAAGCTCTCATGCTAGCCTAGAGAAAATGGAAGGAAAAATAGCTACGAAAATGAGAAAGAGGAGGGAGGAAATGAAACCCTAAGTCGTGGAGAGAGGGAGCCATCCACACACACTCATGGCTTATATATCAGGTCCCGCCGGAGTGGTAAATGACTCGACTACCCCTAACTACACTACTGGCGATACAACCCACGTAGGGGCATTTAGGTAATGTTTGTGGGTCTTGCCATCGGACGGCCACGCCTTTGCCGCATCCCGCGTCCTCCCGACGCAAGCCATGCGATCCCGCCGCGTGTCCTCCGCCTCGAAGCTTCCCGACACGCCGGATCTCGTCTCCGTCGTGTTGGGCCCTCGGACTTGGTTTTGAGGCCCAAACCAAGAAACCGTCCGCCGATGGTTTTGTGGGCAAACCACCAAACCCCGCGTGCTCGGTCCGGCCTCCCGCCAAACCACTTGACTCGACCGCCACCGTGCACCGCTCGATTTTCCATGACTTTGTCTTGCTCGTATCGCCACCATGTGGCCCGCACCCAGTCCCGCTGTCCACCGGGTCCCTCGAACCGAGCCTACTTGTCTCTCCATCTCCCGGAGGCCCCTCAAGGCTGAAGACCTTTCGCGCCCGTTCTTCACCTGCAACAACACGAACTAGGCCGCAGCCTACACCTGCGCACTAAGCCAAGAGTCAGTCCAACAACCGTTGTCAATCACTCATCACTGAGGAGCGGTCATCCATCGACCACTGGGACGCTCTAGGTCCTCAATCTCCCCCTTGATGAGTGCATTAACAACACACAGCACGAAATGAAATTTAGAGAAAAAGAGAAAGAAAGAAGAAAGAAAAACAAGGAAGCTCAACTCATGACCAAAACCAAAGAAAGGCAAAGAAAGGTCACAAGCCAAGCAAAGCACAAACTCCACATCGAAAACAGCAAGAAAGCTCCCCCTGAACAAATGCAAGCTCCCCCTGAACATGTGGATGCCAACTTCCAAA
Organism: Cenchrus americanus; assembly: GCA_947561735.1. Lineage (NCBI taxonomy): Eukaryota > Viridiplantae > Streptophyta > Magnoliopsida > Poales > Poaceae > Cenchrus > Cenchrus americanus. The sequence goes on from OX387240.1 coordinate 206,061,808, forward strand.
TTTCAGCTCACCTCTTCTGAATTTTCATTAAGCTCACCTCTTCTCCCCCTTGTTGACAATGTATGAATCAAGGTGAAAATGCAGAAATGCAAAACAAAGCATATAAACAACTACATGAGCTTTTCAAATAGGCCAAATCTAGTGTCAAAGGCTAAAAATGAGACAAAGATCACACGTATGAATCATAGCACAGTCAAAGCATTGCCACAAGTAATAGATGAAAATACAAGCATGTGACAAAGCAAAATTTTCAGATTTAAGCAGTTTTATCAAAAGAAGGCTCGCTTCACATGTAAAAGCCTATCCATGTCACATTGGAGCCACAAACATGCATACCATTCAAAGATCATACAAGGATATCAAATTCTCGGCAAAAGATCATGGCAAACACCCATAAAGCAAAGCATGTCATGTCAAAGCTCATGAGCCATGTGTCCACTTCGGGGAGACTTCTCCACTGGTGAACATCATGCAACATGTTTAGCACCCATATGTGAAAGATAAAACATTTTAAGCGTAGACATGATGGATGGAGCATTTTTTCAAGCATTCACACTTCTTTTCAAGATTAATTCATTTCATGGTACATGAAGTGCCTTTGCGGCAAAAAGAAGCTTAGGCTCCCCATGAATGCAACATAGGCTAAACATTCACAATGATATTCGGCCTTTGGCCCAAATGCAAGAACAAGGCATCCAAGCACAATCTAAGCATGAAGACCAAACTGTGACATGGATACACAACTACACACGAGTGGAGCATATTTCATCAAAAATTAGTCAAGTTTAGCATTTATTTCAAAAGGGGCTATCTCACCACACATATATCTCAAATATTCCAAGAGCATAGCCTCACATCACCATTTCTCCACACATATAACCAATATCTCACAAATAGCCAAAGAGACTCAAATATGGCATATGAAAGAAGCTCATCATCCTAAAATGCAATATGATACAAATGCAACATGATATATGACAAGATGGCTATCCTACCATGGTTTGTACATCAAGCAAAGCATGTATATACATCAAAGTAAAACATGGTATGATACATATGGTACAAAAGGAAATCCCCCAAGAATCAACTAGAAAGGACAACAAACCCCAAGTTCCCCCCGCAAGCGCACAAATGTAGCTTGGTCGAGAGGCTTTGTGAAAATGTCTGCAAGCTGATCTTGGGTAGGGACATGGCTCAACACAATGGTTCCTTTCTCCACATTGTCCCTCAAGAAATGATACCTCACTTCTATATGTTTGGTTCTGGAGTGGAGCACCGGGTTTTTGGCTACGCTTATGGCACTGGTGCTATCACAAAAAAGTGGGATCTGGTTGCACTCCTCACCAAAGTCTCTCAAAGTGTATGAAATCCACAACAACTGGGAGCAACAACTCGCGGCAACGAACATACTCGCCTCCGTGGTAGACCGAGCTACACTAGATCGCTTGCGGGAAGACCATGAGACCAACGAAGACCCAAGAAATCGGCAAGTGCCGAAGTAGACTTCCTCTCGACTCGACAACCAAAGAAATCCGCATCGGAAAAACCATGAAGAGACGAGTCGAGGAGGAAGAATACCAAAGGCCGAGACCAGGGGCAAACTGTAGGTACCTGAAAATCCTCTTGACGGCCTGTCGATGTGATGTCCTCGGCGAAGCTCGAAAATGAGCGCACGGACACACGCCGAACCGTATGTCCGGCCTCGTCGCCGTCAAGTAGAGGAGGGAGCCGATCATGCTCCTGTACTCCCGCTGGTCCACTGGTTCTCCGTCCTCATCCGCATCCAAAGTGGCCATACTCCCCATGGGAGTCGACATCGGCTTCACATCTTGCATCTGGAACTTCCTCAGCATGTCTTTCGTGTACTTGGTTTGGTGCACAAATGTACCGTCCTTCACTTGCTTAATCTGCAGCCCGAGAAAATACTGCAACTCGCCCATTGAAGGACCGATACGGCGAACCAGAGAGGGGGGGAGTGAATGGGAGCCGATAAAAATTCTTCTCGAAGGAGATGAAAACTCCAACAAGACGAACGCGGCTTCCAACACACGTCTCCGACTCACTACCAAGGTTGGACAAGCCCACGTAGCCACTGGAGTGCCACTGGACCTAGGAACCAACACGCAACCTTCCGACCCGAGAAACGCAGCGGAAAAACCAAACCTCGAGTCTACAGACCCACACCGGTCAGACCGGTGAGCACCACCAATCAGACCGGTCCCTACAGGTGAAACTGAGCAACTTCCACTAAGTGGCTCTACACCGGTCAGACCGGTGAGACACACCGGTCAGACCGATGGCACCGGAAGCCCCCAAGGCACCAAACAGGCCAACCGACCACCAAACGGACCCAAACTCGAAACAAGCAACAACACGGGACAACAACGAACACACCAAGACGTTCACCCGAGCAAAATCCCACAAGGGCTTGCACCGGTCGGACCGGTCCAAGAGCACCGCCGGACCGGTGTAGCACGGGCAGCTCGGGATGAACAAAGACCCGCGGGTCAACTCCCCCAAATCCAAATCTCGATCTCCCGAATCGCTCCACGGACTTGAACAAGACTTTGGGGATATCATGAACACCTCATGAGGAGTTCATAGCCAAGTTTAATCCCACCAAAACTCGTCCAAAAAGGAGGAATCGAAGAAATCCCGCCGAAAGCACTTCCAACCCAAGAACTCAAGAAACCCCAAAATCGAGCACTTTTACTCACGGATTTGGGAGGGGAATCACAGCCCAAAGAACCACGAAGGGTTCCCACAAATTTCCCCCATCAAATCCCCAAGAGAAAAGCCCCGAAAACAACCGAAGGAAATCACCGAGAGAGGGCTCCGAAAATCACCACCAAGAACAACCGGGGAAAACACATCCAAACCTTGAGGAACCACGCTGAATCATCTATACATGAAACAAAGGTTCGTACAAGGTCTAGCAAGCCGCCCGATCATCCATCCCTCTCTACAAGATCTCTCTGTGAAGCTCTCTTGCTAGTCCTAGAGAAAACCTAAGGAAAATAGTGGAAAATAGGAAAACTAATGAGCTAGGGTTCCAAGAGTTGGCTGCCATCCTCTCACCTCTTGGGTTATATGGAGGCAACCGAATGTCTAAAATGCCCTTCTCTACTAACTAGGGATACAAGCCCCTCAAGGGCGGATTTGGAATTCTTGATGTCTTCACCATCGGACGGATGCCGGCGACCGCACCCCGCGTAGCCTCGACGCAAGACATGCGATCCCGACGTGTGTCCTCCGCTTCGAAGATTCCGGACCGCGTCGTCGCACACCGGCCGACCGTGCTCCTCACCCGGCCGGGGCCGGTCCCCACCGGTCGACCGGTCCGGCACCGCCGCAGCCTCCGTCTTCGGTTCTCCGGTCTTGGCTTTGTGGATCAACCAAGGAACCCAGTGGTTTTCTGGTGAACCACCGGAAACCCCGCGAACTCGGTGTAGCCTCCGCCAATCTCCACTCATGACTCGGCTCCCACGTAGTCCCGGCTCGACCTTGGTTTTGAGGCTCAACCGAGAAACCGTCCACGACTTCATCTTGCTGTTCATGCCACCATGCGGCCCGCACTTGACCCCCGCCGGCCACCGGTCCCTCGAACGAAGCCTACTTGTCTTCTCCACACCCGGAGGCCTCACCGGCGACGACCTTTCGTGCTTGTTCTTCACCTGCACCAACACGAGTCAAGCCGCAACCCGCACCCGCAATACTTACCAAAGAATCGATCCACACAACGTTGTCAATCACTCATCACACAAGGAAGCGACCATCCACCGGTCCTTGAACCACACATGGTCCTCAATCTCCCCCTTGATGAGTGCATTGACAACACCCACACGAAAGTAACAAGAGAGAAAAGAAAAAGAAAAGAAACGAACAAAAAGAAACTCCAACAAGCGATCGAAAGCCAAACAAAGGCAAAGAGCAAGATCACTTGAAGAAGACAAGTCTCGGACCCCTTAGGCAAGGGCAACGGCTCGACACATCCGAGACAAAGCAAAGCTCAAGCAAAGAGAGCAAACCACCAAAACAAAGCTCGAACAACCACAAAGAGCTCCCTCTGCACACATGCAAGCTCCCCCTGAACCAATGCAACTCCCCCTGGACGAATGCATGCAAAACAAACCGAAAACAAAAGCAGCCGCAGCAATTTCACTCACACCGGTCGACCGGTCATCACCACCGGTCAGACCGGTGACTAACATGTGTACAGGACCAGCACTCACACCGGTCAGACCGGTGCTCTTCACCGGTCAGACCGGTGTACAACAGAGCCCAGAAATGGCTCGAAACCACCTGAAAACCTTCTAAATGCGTCCGGTAAGCCATTTCAAGCTCAAACTTCTCCCCCTTGTTGGCAATGCATGAATCAAGCCAAAAAATGCAAAAAAATCAACCTAGAGCTTCTCAAAGATACAAAATTCATCATAGGATGCTACACATGTCCAAATGAGCAAGTTAGGTACTCTACAGCTTCGTATCGATCTCAACTACATGATCACCAAGTTTCACAACCATTGGACGAAGCTAAAAAGGATTTTGGCAATTTTGCGAAAAACTTGCCTCTCATGAGCAAAGTCCTAAACATGATCAAAGCATATCAAAATGGCAAAGCCACACAAACTTCATGCTAGGATAGCCATTCTAATCATAAGACCATCACAAACACCCACAAGCACCTCATGTCATGTCAAAGCCACCGAGCCATGTGCCTACTTCTATTTATGAGACTTCTCATTGGTAGGCATCATGCAACGGTTTAGCACTCAAAGCAAATTAAATTCAGCACATATGACATGGGAGCATATTTTCCAAGCATTTTTCATTTCATTTTCAGATTCGTAATTGGTACATGAAATGTCTTTGCGACAAAAAGGAACTTATGCTCCTCCACAAGATAAGTCAAGAGGGCTAAACATTCATGATGGCAAATGAGCCTTTGGCCCCATATGATCAATAAACTAGCTATCCAACCACAAATTAAGCATAGCAAGGCCACACAAACATGTCAAGAGCATGTAAAGGCATTTACACATGAGAGAGCATACATGTGACATTTTTCAAAAGCATAGCTATCAACCATGGATTATTCATCAAGATCATCAAGAGCTAAGTCAAACTAACCGTAGCATACCAAACAAGCTCACAAAGACATATATCTCATTCCATGGTGAACAATGTATATGAGAGAAGCTTTTCCTAACCAATGCATATGATACAAAATGCATGCAATCTAAGAGACAAGGATGCCTATACATCATGTTACATATGCCATGCCAAATGCAAGAAATGCACAAAGGAAAGCTATACATATGCTACAAACCGGCTCCTCGAGGGGAGGCAAAACGGCTCGACACCACCGCAAAGAGAGCTCCCACACACCCAACTCAAAAAATCAAACACACACCAAGTTCCCCCCGCAAACGAGTGAAAGTTGCTTGATCTAGGGGTTTGGTGAAAATATCGGCTAGTTGGTCATGTGTGGGTACATGGATCAACGCTATCTTTCCTTTCTCAACGTTGTCTCTCAGGAAATGATACCTCACTTCTATGTGTTTTGTTTTGGGATGAAGCATTGGGTTCTTTGCAACGCTTATGGCACTGGTGCTATCACATTGAAGTGGGACATGGGTATACTCCTCACCAAAGTCACTCATGGTGTAGGTGATCCAAAGGAGCTGAGAGCAACAACTAGCAGCGGCAACATACTCAGCTTCGGTCGTGGATTGAGCAACACTCGACCGCTACGGAAGACCAAGACACCAAAGAAGAACCCAAAAACTCGGCAAGTCCCGAAGTGGACTTCCTATCCAACCGACACCCGCAAAATCCGCGTCCGAAAAACCATGAAGCGCCAAAGAGGAGGACGCGGAGTACCAAAGGCCGAAGTCGGGAGTGTGACGCAAGTACCCGAAAATTCGCTTCACCGCTTGCCGATGCGAAGTCCTCGAGACGCTTGAAAACGAGCGCACGGACACACCGAGAACCGTATGTCCCGCCTCGTCGCCGTCAAGTAGAGGAGTGACCCGATCATGCTCCGGCACTCCTTCGATCCACGTGTTCACCTTCCTCGTCCGCATCAAGAGCCGTAGTCGTACTCATCGGCGTCGTCATAGCCTTGGAGTCCTCCATCTTGAACTTCCTCACAATGTCCTTGGTGTACTTAGCCTCGGTGCACAAATGTTCCTTCCTTTGATTGCTTGATTTGTAGCCCGAGGAAGAACCGCAACTCGCCCATCATGCTCATCTCAAACTCCCCGCTCATATCATCCGCAAACCTCGCAACAAGAGAGTTAGACGAGCCACCAAAGACAATATCATCCACGTACACCCGCACAATCGGGATATCTCCGCCCGCCTCAGCAAAAACAAGGTCCGATCGACCTTCCCCATCTCAAAACCTCTCTCAAACAAGAACCCCCTCAACCTCGCCATACCAAGCTCTGTGCGCCCGCTTCAACCCATACGCCGCCTTCCTCAACTTGTACACCCGTGGGGGTACTTCTCACTCTCAAACCCCGGAGGCCGCCTCACATACACTTCTTCCTCCAAAGACACCATTCGTAAAAGCACTCTTCACATCCATTTGGTGCAACTTGAACCCTTTAGCCACGTAAAAGGCTAGAAGGATCCTAATCGCCTCCAAACGGGCTACGGGAGCAAAGGTCTCCTCGTAGTCGATCCCCTCCTTCGATCGAACCCCCGAGCAACAAGTCTCGACTTGTTCCTCACAACCTCACCCTTCTCTCCCTCTTTGTTTTTCCACACCCACTTTGTACCAATCGGCTTACACCCCCGGGGGAGGGTCAACCAACTCCCACACCCGATTCCTCTCAAAGTTCTCCAACTCCTCATGCATCGAGTTAACCCAATTGTGATCGATAGTGCGTGTCCAATGTCTTTGGGCTCGAAAGAAGCAACAAATGCAGCATGAGCAAAATGGGAATTGTTTCGAACCCTCGACCGTGTAGTGCGTTCATTCATGTCGCCGATGATCCTCGAAGCTGGGTGATCCACTTGAACTCGCCGGGGAGGTTCTCGCCTCGAAGCTACCTCCCCCTCAACATCAGCTTCTCCTTGTTCTTGATTTGTCGTCGTAGGTGTAGCAGAGGGTCCGTCCATCATTGTAGTCGAAGTAGTGGGTACATGTTCAGCCGGGGGCACCGCACCTCCATCCTCATCATCACCATGTTCATGCTCCTCCTCCTGAAAGATCTCCTCGCCAAGCTCATCATCACCTGCACACTCAAAGACAAGCCGACTACGTGGCTCGTCTCGTCGAAGGTTACCTCGCAAGTCTCCACGATTTGGTTAGTTTCAAGATTGAGCACACGATATGCTCTAGAATGAGATGCATAACCAAAGAAAATGCCATCGACGCACCTAGCCTCAAACTTATCCAACTTCCCCGCCTTTCTTCGTAAAGAAACACTTGCAACCAAAGACATGGAAGTGACTCACCTTGGGTGTGCGACCATGCATCAACTCATAGCATGTCTTCTTCTTGTGCACTCTGAGGTATATCCTGTTCGACACATAGCATGCGGTATTCACCGCCTCTGCCCAATACCTCCTCGAAGTCCTATGCTCATCAAGCATCGTCCGAGCCATCTCGCACAAGGTCCTGTTCTTCCTTTCCACAACACCATTCTGGGGAGGCGTATACGGACTCGAAAACTGGTGCTCAAGACCCAAGTCATGACAAAAGGTTTCAAAACGAGAGTTCCTGAATTCCGAGCCATTATCACTGCGGATAGCTCGTATGGCATCTCCGTGCCTCTCGTTCCTCAACCTCAAGACTAGATCTCGAACAAAACCAAACGTCTCCCCCTTATCCTCGAGAAAGAACACCCAAGCATACCGAGAATAGTCGTCCACCACAACAAGGACATACCACTTCCCACCCGCGCATCGCACACGAGCCGGGCCAACAAGGTCCATATGGAGCAGCTCGCATGGACGCTCGCTCATCACATCGGTGAGAGGCGGGTGAGAAGAGGCCACCATCTTGGCATGCCTACACCGAGCACAAACCAACTCTTTCTCAAGCCTCAACCGTGGCAATCCCTCGGACCAAATTGAGTTTACTCAAGCGAGACAAAGGTCAAAACTCAAGTGACCCAACTTCCTATGCCACTTCCACAACTCACTCGAAGAACCGGCCAAGAAACAACGCTCCACACCCGAAGACCGAGAAAAATCAGCACGAAACACCCGACCCTCGGGAACGACCATACGTACAAGGTCCCCTCGAGAGTCCACAATCCGAGAACCACCGGCCGAAACAACACCTCAAAGCCCTCATCCAACAACCGACACGAAAGCAAATTGTACCCCGCCGATTGAACAAGAGGAACACGCCTCGCAGTGATCTTGTCACTCACTTTTATCTCACCTTCGAAAGCACACGCCCACGCCCATTGTCCCCAAAGGTGATGTACCTCTTCGTCACCACCGGGACGAGACTTGAGAACCACCCCCTGTCTTCGGTCATATGCCTCGAGCAACCGGAGTCAATCAACCAAATGTTCTTCAAGTCTCCCACCTGAAAATCAAAAATAGGCACGTGAGCGAACAAACGACTCAGCACAGGGGTTAGTACCAAAAGAGGAAAACCAGTGCCGAGCCATTTGCTTGAAAGTGGGGTTAGCACCAACCAAAGCATCTCTCCTACCAAAACTACCTCCACGAACACCACCACGGTAACCACCCTGAGGGAACCACCCCTCTCTGCCTAGAGGAGGACCAAAACCACGCAAGAAAGCCCGTGGAACGTCCTTCCTCTCCAACTCAACGCCACGACTCCTCCAATCCCCGTATTGAGCACGAGGAGGAGAACGCCTAGCAACCGACCACACCGCACCCTTTCCACCCCAACCACCGGAACCACGACCACCGTAAACAACCCTCGCACCCGTGCGAGCTCGAAACCCGAACATCCGTCCGTCCGTGCCCCGCACCGGTCCGACCGGTGCCCCACACCGGCCCGACCGGTGTGACCCGGGCGCAACACCACCTCCGACCTTCTTCTCTCCCCAAGCCCGAACAGTCCTCACAATTGCCTTGCCCCCGGGCATCCGCATACGAGGCTCAAGTACACCATCGGAAGGGTGGTACTTGTCCTTGTTAGCCCACTCCTTCTCCATTCTCTCCTCTCGCTTCCTCTTGAAGCAAAACTCCTCCTTATGGCCATCTCTCCCACAATAGCCACAATGGAACCTCACAAGCTTCGGCTTTGGCTTGGGATGTGGCTCGCTCACTTGGTTTCTCTCCACTCAAACCCTCCACCGGTTTCTCACCACTAGCCTTCTCACTCTCCTTCCCAAAGAACACTTTCCCCGAAGTGCTCACAAACTTGATAGGCTTTTGTAGGTCATTTGTGGGTGTAGGAAACACGGGTGGAGCTGGGGTTGTGTCTAGTCGGTTCCTTAGATGGTTAGGTTTTGGGGGGAAATCATTTTTGTGGTGAGTTTTTGGTGGCTCAGGGATATTCTCTCCACTTCCCTCACCAACCTTGTTTGCTCCAAGCCCCCTCACCATCTTGCCTCTTAAAGGCCTCGATCATCATCCTCAACTGAGGCTCGTGACCGGACAACCACCCCATCAACTTCCTCAAATCATCATTCTCATCCTGCAAACGGTCAACATAATGTGCAAGCTCCAAATTTTTCAATGCATGCATTTCACAGGTAGAGCAAGATGTAGGCATGGGTTCCTTCAATTTAGCCTCGAGCGAACTAGTGTAAGCATGCATCTCATCAATCTTAGCATGCAAAACAGGGCAAGAAGTGCAAGCACCTAGCAAAGCAGGCTAGACTTAAGCTCGCCCACTTCAACCCTAAGCACATCTAGTTCCTCACACTTGGAGGCATGCTTCTCCTTAAACAAAGCAAGATCGCAAGGAATATGGAGCAATCAAGACAATCATTCTCATCGAAACAACAGGGCTAGCCTTAAGTGAATCAATCTCAAGCTTGCTATCAAGCACCCGTGTCTCTAGCTCAACCACTCTAGTCCTAGCATCCTCGAGTGAAGCCCTAAGCTCTTTCCTCATTTTCTTGGCCTCTCTAAGCATGTCATCACGATTATCAAGCAAAGAGCCAAGCCTCTCATTCTCCCGGCGCAAGAAGGGAAGTTCATCACGCACCTCGTCGTCGGACTCGCAGTCCGAGTCGCTCCGTGTGCTCTTCTTGCTGCCGGAGCTCAACGCCATGGTGCGAGGCCATCTCCCGCGAGCGCCTCGGCCCGCTCGTGTTCTTGGACAACTTCTTGTTCTTGCGGCGATCTCCCTCGTCTTCGCTGCTGCTCGAGCTCGAGGTGGAGTACGCGGAACTGGAGTCGACGTCGCTCGCTCCAACCATCGCTCGGGCCTTGCCTCGGCCCTCCTTCTTCCTCGATCATCGCTCGTCCTTGTACTTGTTCTTGTGCTTGCTCTTGTGGTCGCGCCTCGAACGGTACTTGCCATCGTTCATCCTCGGCTTGTGCTTGTAGCTGTCCTTGTTCTCGGCCTTCTCCGGGCCGGCGACGAAGTGTCCCGCTTGCCGCACCGGAAGCAAGTCCTCGTGTTCCTCCTCATGTTCACACGGTTCTCGTGCGGCCTCTCGAACCGCCTCATCAACGCGCCGCCTCGTCCTCTCCAAGGTCATCAAACTCCTCATCCGGCATAGACATCAAAGAGGAAAACGAGAACATCCTTGTGGATGGGTTAGAGTTAGTCTTTCCTTTGGAACCACCAACGAGGGCAAGACTATGGGAATCGGTCCGGTCCCTCGAGCTTGGCGAATATGCCCCTATCCACCTCGGCCCGACTTGAGCTTCGAGAACACTCGTTCACCGTCGGAGTATCATACCTCTCCGACTCGACTATGGCCTCGAACTTTCCGCCCCATATCGTACGATCCAAAGAGTGTAAGAGCTTGACCGCTCTATCATGATCATCGTACGGGAGCACGTCCACATTGGCCCTCATGTTGTTCACCACCACCGTGAACCTCTCGAAACAAGGCATCGATGGACTCACCGGGAGATGAGTGAAGTTCTCGTACTCTCTCCGGTAAGTCGCATACAACCGTGCCTGAACCTGGGCGTTCCCAACATGAGCCTCCTTCAACACCGCCCAAATCCTACAAGCCAAGTGCTCGGTGTGCACCCGATCGAACTCAGGCTGACACAAAGCACGAAACAAGTAGTCGACCGCCTTATTGTTGGCGTCGAATGCGTCTCTCGACCCCGTAGCAAGGAAATCCATCGACCGGACATAGCCCTGTGTCCACCGTGACATCCCAAAGCAACTCGACCCTTTCCGCGGAGGAACGCACCCATCCGCTTGCTCCACATCCGGTAGTTCTTGCCATCGAAGTGTGGAGGACCCGAACCCCGTTCTCGGTACGCCATCCTTGGATCTTAGACTCGGTTAGAGTCAACAAAGACCCGAACCGGCTCCGATACCACTTGAAGGACCGATACGGCGAACCGAGAGAGGGGGGGAGTGAATGGGAGCCGATAAAAATTCTTCTCTCGAAGGAGATGAAAACTCCAACAAGACGAACGCGGCTTCCAACACACGTCTCCGACTCACTACCAAGGTTGGTCAAGCCCACGTAGCCACCGGAGTGCCACCGGACCTAGGAACCAACACGCAACCTTCCGACCCGAGAAACGCAATGAAAAACCAAACCTCGAGTCTACAGAGCTCCACACCGGCGACCGGTGAGCACCACCGGTCGACCGGTCCCTACAAGCAAGGAAACAGCAACTTCCACTAAGTGGCTTCTACACCGCCGGCCGGTGAGACACACCGGTCGGGACCGATGGCAGCCTCGAAAGCCCCCAAGGCAGGCACCAAACAAAGCAACCGACCACCAAACGGACCCAAACTCGAAACAAGCAGCGCAACATCGACAACAACGAACACACCAAGACGTTCACCCGAGCAAAACCCACAAGAGCTCGCACCGGTCGACCGGCCGGTGCACCGCCGACCGTGTAGCTCCGGGCACTTCGGGATGAACAAAGACCCGCGGGTCAACTCCTCCAAATCCAAATCTCGATCTCCCGACCGCTCCACGACTTGAACAAGACTTTGGGGATAGAACACCACATGAGGAGTCCGTAGCCAAGTTTAATCCCACCAAATCTCGCTCCCAAAAGGAGTGAATCGAAGAAATCCCGCCGAAAGCATTTCCAACCCAAGAACTCAAGAAAGCCCCAAAATCGAGCACTTCTACTCACGGATTTGGAGGGAATCACAAATTTCAAAGAACTGATTTATAATTCTACAAATTTCCCCCATCAAATCCCCAAGAGAAAAGCCCCGAAAACACCCCAAAGAAATCACGAAGAGAGGGCTCCGAAAATCACCACCAAGAACAACCGGGGGAAAACACATCCAAACCTTGAGGAACCACGCCGAATCATCATACATGAAACAAGTTCGTACAAGGTCTAGGAAGCCGCCCGATCATCCATCCCTCTCACAAGATCTTCCGTGAAGCTCTCTTGCTAGTCCTAAGGAAAACCTAGAGAAAATAGGTGGAAAAATAGGAAAACTAATGAGCTAGGTTTATGTTGGCTGCCATCCCCCACCTCTTTGGGTTATATGGAGGCAACCGAATGTCTAAAAATGCCTCTCTCTACTAACTAGGGATACAAGCCCCTCAAGGGCGGATTTGGAAGTCTTGATGTTCTCTACCCACGGACGGATGGGCCCGCGAGCGCACTTCGCGTAGCCTCGACGCAAGCCATGCGATCCCGCGCGTGTCCTCCGCTTCGAAGATTCTGACCGCGCGTCGCACACGGCCGAGACCGGTGCTCCTCACCGGTCGACCGGTCTCCACCGGCCGACCGCCGGGGACCCATCGTCAGACTCGGTCCGTGCCGCGCACTCGTCTTCGGTTCTCCGGCCTTGGCTTTGTGGATCAACCAAGGAACCCAAAGGAGCCGGTGAACCACCTAAAACCCGTTGAACTCTGTAGCCTCCGCCAATCTCCACTCATGACTTGGCTCCCACGTAGTCCTCGCCTCGACCTTGGTTTTGAGGCTCAACCAAGAAACCGTCCACGACTTCATCTTGCCGTTCATGCCACCATGCGGCCCGCACTTGACCCGCCGGGCGACCGGTCCCTCGAACGAAGCCTACTTTGTCTTCTCCACACCCGGAGGCCTCACCGCGACGACCTTTCGCGCTTGTTCTTCACCTCGCACTAACACGAGTCAAGCCGCAACCGGTGACCAATACTTAGCCAAGAATCAGTCCACACAACGTTGTCAATCACTCATCACACAAGGAAGCGACCATCCACCTGGGCCCTCGAACCACACATGGTCCTCAACTTCCCCCTTGATGAGTGCATCGACAACACCCACACGAAAGTAACAAGAGAGAGAAAAGAAAAAGAAAAAACGAACAAAAAGAAACTCCAACAAGCGATCGAAAACCAAACAAAGGCAACGAGCAAGATCACTTGAAGGAAAACATCGCTTCGACCCCCTTAGGCAAGGGCAACGGCTCGACACATCCGAGACAAAGCAAGCTCAAGCAAAGAGCGCAAACCACCAAAACAAAGTCGAACACCACAAAAGCTCCCCGCACACATGCAAGCCCTCCACCAATGCACTGACGAATGCAAGGCAAGACACCACTTGAAAACAGACAGCTGCAACACTTTCTACTGCACCACAAAGGAACATCAATACCTGCCGTATCTGCTCAATATGTGTACAGACTTCAAGATCACACCTACGTACCGGTTTCACTCCATTGCATCAGCAACGGAGTTCCTTTAAATGGCTCGAAACCACCCGAAAACCTTCTAAATGTGCCCGGTAAGCCATTTCAAGCTCAAACTTCTCCCTTTGTCAGTAATGAAGGTGAATCAAGCCAAATGCAAAAACTTCAACCTAGAGCTTCTCAAATAGACAAATTCAACAAAGAATGCTACACATGTCCAAATGAGCAAGTTAGATACTCTACAGCTTCGTATCGATCTCAACTACATGATCACCAAGCCTCTACAACCATTGATCTACAAAGATTTTGGCAATTTTGCGAAAAACTTGCCTCTCATGAGCAAAGTCCTAAACAGATCAAAGCATAACAAAATGGCAAAGCCACACAAACTTCATGCTAGGACAACATTCTAACCATAAGACCATCACAAACACCCACAACCACCTCATGTCATGTCAAAGCTACCGAGCCATGTGCCTACTTCTATGTATGAGACTTCTTACCGGTAGGCATCATGCAACGGTTTAGCACCCAAAGCAATTAAATTCAAAGACATATGACATGGGAGCACATTTCCAAGCATTTTTCATTTCATTTTCAGATTTGTAAATGGTACATGAAATGTTCTTATGACAAAAGGAACTTATGCTCCTCCACAAGATAAATCAAGAGGGCTAAACATTCATGATGGCAAATGAGCCTTTGGCCCCATATGATCAATAAACTAGCTATCCAACCACAAATTAAGCATAGCAAGGCCACAAAAACAGTCAAGAGCATGTAAAGGCATTTACACATGAGAGAGCATACATGTGACATTTTTCAAAAGCATAGCTATCAAACTAGCGGATTTTTCATCAAGATCATCAAGAGCTAAGCCAAACTAACCATATCATACCAAACAAGCTCACAAAGACATATATCTCATTCCATGGTGAACAATGTATATGAGAGAAGCTTTTCTAACCGATGCATATGATACAAAATGCATGCAAAATAAAGATACAAGGAAGCCTATGCAACATGCTACATATGCTATGCCAAATGCAAGAAATGCACAAAGGAAAGCTATACAAATGCTACAAAGGAGCTCCCACACACAAAGCTCACAAACCACCGCCTCCGAGGGGAGGCAAAAAGGGCTCCACACCACTCGCAAAAAGAGCAATGGAGCACAAAACTCACAAGCTCCCCTAAACACATGCACTAGGTCCAAAGAGCATACAAAGCCGAATTCCTACACACATGAGATAGAGAAGGAGCAAAACGAACCAAGTGGCTTGACCAGGGCCACACACTCGAAGGTCACAAATACACTTACCTTTATCATTTCTTCACAATTCACTCATCCTTCACCATCCCCGAAAGTGATGCACCTACATGTCAAAGACGTGGATATGAAGCCGAAGAACCACCCCAATATCAACCAAATGTTCTCCGGCCATTCCACCCGCAACTCAAAACTATAAGGAGGGCGAGCAACCACTCAACATCGGGTTAGTTCCAAACGTGTGAAACCAAAGGCTTAGCCATTTGCTCGAAAGTGGGGTTAGCACAAACCAAACCATTTTTCCTACCAAAGCTACCTCCACGAACACCACTACGGTAACCATCATGAGGAACCAACCCTTCCTCGCCCGGAGGAGGACCAAAACCACGAAAGAAAGCCCGTGGACCATCCCTCCTCTCCCTTCCTTCAAAGCCATGACTCCTCCCATCCCCGTAGTGAGCCGAGGGGGAGCATGCCTATGCAACCGACTCCTACAAACTTTCCACTGAATCACCGTAACCACGACCTCCCGTAAAACAACCCTCGCACTCCGTACGAGCACGAAACCCAACCGTCGTCTCCCCGTCCAGCCCGACCGGTCCTGGATCTTGGGCTCCACACCCGTCCGACCTGCGGTAGCCTCGGGGCAGAGCACCTCCAACAAACTCCTTCCACCTCCCCAAGCCCGAACCGACCTCACACTCGCCTCGTCCCGGGCACCGCACACGAGGCTCAAGTACACCATCGAAAGGGTGGTACTTGTCCTTGTTAGCCCCCACTCCTTCGCCATTGTCTCCTCACGCTTCCTTGAAGCAAAATGCTCTCTTGTGACCATCCTTTCCACAAAACTCACAATGGAAACGGATCGATCCGGGCTTAGGCTTCGGATGAGGCTCTTCACAAGGCTTCTCACTTGGTTTTCACTAGGCGTTTCACTTGCCTTCTCACTGGTTTTGTACTTGGTTGGTTTGGCTTGGATGGAAACTTGTATTTGGGTGGGGTTGTGGTGGAACCGAAACATTCCTAAATTTTCTCCACTACCTCACCAACCTTATCCAATCCCAAAGCCCAACCGTCAAAGCGCCATGCTCTTAGCAATCACTGTCAAGCCGAGGTTCTACCTCGACACCAACTCAGTCCGCTTCACGCAACTTATCATTCTCATCTGTGTCACTCAACACATTTTGCAAGATCCAAATTATTCATAGCATGCAACTCACATGTAGAGCAAGAAGTAGGAATAGCACTTTCAAATCGGCCTCAAGTGAAACAATGCGAGTGAGCTCACAAGAATTTTCTCATGCAAACTAGGGGCAAGAAGTGCAAGCACCAAGCAAAGTGGGTCTAGATTGTAGTCAACAACCCAACCCTAAGCACATCTAGTTCCTCACACTTGGAGGCATACTTCTCCCTAAGATCACCAAGCTCGCCTAGGAAATCGCAGCAATCAAAGACAATCATTTTCATCGTAAACAACAGGCTAGCCTTGAGCGTAATCAATTTCAAGCTTGCTACCAAGAACCCGTGTTTCTAGCCTCGCCCACTCTAGTCCTAGCATCCTCGAGCAAAGATCTAAGCTCCTTCCTAAGCTTCTTAGCCTCCCTTCCGAGCATGTGATCGCGATTATCAAGCAAGTCAACCAACTCCTCATTCTCCTTGCGCAAAGAGGAGAGCTCATCACATACCTCATCCTCGAATCCAAGTCCGAGGTGTCCCTCTGCTTCTCTTGTCGCTCGAACTACGAGCCATGCCGCGTGTCGTCTCTGAGGCTGTGGCCTCGTCACACAAAGGCCATTGAGATACTTTCCAAAGTTCTTCTTCCTCCTCTTCTTCTCATCCTCTTCGTCTTCATCACTCGAGCTCAAGACGTGTCATCGGAATCGGACTCATGTCGCTCGATCTCTTCATCTTCTCTCGAGACCGAGCCTTCTTCCCATGTTCATGATCCTTCTTCTTGGACTTCTTCCTCTTGTCCATGAACTTGTGCTTGTCGTGTTGTTCACCTTCGACACTCGGCGAAATAGTGTCCACTTTGCCACACTTGAAGCATGTCCTCGTGTTCCTCCTCTTGTTCACCCGGCTCTCGTGCGGTGCCTCTCGAACCGCCTCGTCAGAGCGCCGTCCTCTCCAAGCACGCGGAACTCCTCATCTGGCATAGACATCAAAGAGGACAAAGAGAACATCCCTAAGTGGATGGATTAGTGTTAGCCTTTCCATTTGAACCACCGATGAGGGCGAGACTATGAGAGTTAGCTCCGGCCCTCGATCTTGGCTTTCCATTATGCCCCTATCCAACTCGACCGACTTGAGCTTCGATAACAAATTGCTCACCGTCGCAGTGTCATACTTATCCGACTCCACAATGGCCTCGAACTTTTCCGCCCCAAATCGTACGATCCAAAGTGTAAGAGCTTGACCGCTCTATCATGATCATCGTACGGGAGCACGTCCACATTGGCCCTCATGTTGTTCACCACCACCGTGAACCTCCGAACAAGGCATCGATGGACTCACCTGTGGAGATGAGTGGAAGGCTCGTACTCTCTCCGTAGGTCGCATACATCCGTGCCCGAACCCGGGCGTTCCCAACATGAGCCTCCTTCAACACCGCCCCAAATCCTACAAGCCAAGTGCTCGGTGTGCACCCGATCGAACCTCAGCCGACACAAAGCACGAAACAAGTAGTCGACCGCCTTATTGTTGGCGTCGTAAGCCGGCCCTCGATCCCCGGAGCGAGGGAAATCAACCTACTGACATAGCTTGTGTCCACCGTGACATCCCAAAGGATCCGACCCTTTCCGCGAGAAACGCACCCATCCGCTTGCTCCACATCCGGTAGTTCTTGCCATCGAAGTGTGGAGGCCCCGAACCCCGGCTCCCGGTACGCCATCCTTGGATCTTGGGATCGTCCCGGCCGACCTTGGTTTTGAGGCTCAACCAAGAAATCATCCACGACTTCATTTTGCCGTTCATGCCACCATGCGGTCCGCACTTGACCCCGCCGGCCACCGGATCCCTCGAACAAAGCCTACTTGTCTTCTCCACACCCGGAGGCCTCACCGGCGACGACCTTTCGCGCTTGTTCTTCACCCGCACCAAAACTACCAAGCCGCAACCCGCACCCGCAATACTTAGCCAAGAATCGATTCACACAACGTTGTCAATCACCATCACACAAGGAAGCGACCATCCACCGGTCCTCGAACCACACATGGTCCTCACCTTTCGTGGAGTCCAAATTTCCAAAAGGTTCTTTCTTTTGCCTTTGTTACGATTCAATTTTCATGAACACGTCTCCTGACGGCTCAAAATGAGTTCGCGGACATTGATTCTTTTTCAGATGCTGCTCCCGAAATTCAGAAGGAAGTCATTTCCGATGTTGCTACTGAGGCTCCTGCTGCTGCTATGGATACTGTTGTTCCTCAGTCTTCCCATCCTCAAGAGGAGGCATCAAAGATCTTGATCTTGATCTGACTATTCACAAGAGCAACGAGCCCATCAAAGATGTTGCCTTGCTTGAGACTCGCGAAGATCTCCATGAGGGCCAGGATCCTTCTCCTTCTGTAGCCACCTTTAACAAAAGTTTTGGTACGTCACATCGCGGTGAATTGCTAAGTGTTGGTTGTGAAGTGGCCCGAAACAAAGGTGACACACCCAGGGTTTTAACACTTTGGAAATCGTCTGCGCTTATTGATGAAACAAAGGAGGGGTTCGGACAATCACTTCACTCGGCCGGGGAGAAATTGCCCACGACTCCGAAAGGAACCTTGCTCCTCTCGAAGAAAACTTCTCGCCTCCTTAGCAAATCTTCTTCGAGTTCCTGTGGAAGAAGGTCACCATACAAAACCTAAGCGCAAAAGGTTCATCTCTTTTCGTTAATCCTTGTGCCTCTCAGCTTTATGATTTTTTGCTTATGACTTTAATCATGGAACTTTTTCAAAGTTTAAAGATCTTCTTCGTTCATACTCGTCGTCCAGACTTGCGAAGTACCAACATGACTATGCCCTCAAATCCTCCATGTTTGGGAAAATTGCTGCTGAATGGCTTATCGAACAAGAGAAGGTCAACAAACAGCTATCTCATGAGTCTAATAAGGTTAAACGCAATTTCACTCTTGCTCAGGCTGCGAATCTCGACCTTGAGAAGAAGGTAGCCGAACTGGCGGAATCCCTTAGGCATTGCCAGGACGATAAGAAAGCTGCTGAAGAGGCACTTAACTGGTCTAAAAAAGATCTTGAAAAACTACAGAAGACGCATGATGATGATTTGCGGCTAATCTAGAATCTTCTTAAGGATCATAACAAATCCTTAAAAACTGTCAAAGATCTTCGTACCAACAACACGTCGATTTGGCCAAGTCTTTGAGTAGCAAGGAACAAAAAGATACAAGATTCAAAGAGCTGTTAATTGATCGAAGGAAACTTCGGAAAGAAGCGTTTCGAGATTATCGCAGGTTGAAGAGTTTATTCAAGAGTATGAAAAATCTCTGAATGAGTTTGGTGTCCGTCCTGCGCCACTCCCTGCTGACTTAGGACTTCCTAAATTCATGGAATGGATCGATGCTGATTTCAAAGCGCTCCCCGAGGTCATTTTCTGTGCTAGCGATTTTGCAGCTGAAATGCCTTTCTCTTCCGTAGAAAGCATCTGGAAGCTTCTTCACGATTTCGATCGCGTGGATCTTGTGAAGTTTCATGAGAAACTTCCACAATTTCTTGGATGCTCCGAGCACCTCAAGACTTCGGCCTAATGGATATGTTCAATCTATCAAAGTCTAAGTTCGCAAGAGAGTTCTCGGCTTGCTAGTGGGAAGGAATATGTCAAAAGCACGCGCTGCGTTGCTTGCCCAAAGGATTTCCGAACGATTCTAGCTCGCTTCGCTAATTTGCAAAATTTTCTCTTCGATTTTTCTTATATCTCTTTCTTTGTCCTTAGTTAATTGAAGAAGAGGAAGCGAGGAAAGGGCACAATACCGTAATCCTCTACCAAAGATGACGATGCCAATGATCGACGAAGAGAACTCTAGTGATAGCAAAGCAGCTAGCCGGTGACGATGTCGAGGAAAGTTTCCGATCATGAAGAGAGTTCCCCGAAGGTTGACATCACGGGCTAAACATTAATGAAACATTTGCCCTCGTGGCCGTTGTGTACATATGTAAATTTATGAGGCCGTAACATTTTGTCCGAACAAGCTGCCTTGTAAACTTTAACTTGCGCAGTCCCGGAAGTTGGGCCCGCGCAGGATGTGATGCCACTACGACCATCGTGGGAACGTATTTGTTAGTGGTGGTTTCTGGCGTTTGTTCAAGGAAGCTCATCCAGAGCAAGACTTTCGCATTTTTGGCTTGAAGCTTCACTCAAATTTTCTATGGGTTGCTTCGATCTTTCCTCGTTTTTCCGCAAAGACGAGAACTCCACTCGCCGTGGAACTTGAGCTCTCCGAGGATCCCGACACGGAGCTCCCTAGCCCCATCACTATCGGGCTCGACTTCGCCTATGCTAGCGATGTTGTGGGGAGAATAAATGTGCCCGCGAACCGTGCACGTTGTTGAACTCTCATTCTAAAGTTTTTAATTCTCAATGTAATCTGATTCGTGCTAAGTTAAGATTTAATGCAAATAAGGCAATAAAAATGTTTTCTTGAGAAAAACGTCACCCTTCTCCACCTTGCCGTTTTGCATGAAACTCTCGAGGCAAGTTAAATAAACCTTAATGTTATGTGGCCCTCTTGGTTACATGTATTTCTGAGAAATTTTCATGTAGTTTTGAAATTGTGAACACTATGAGCAAGTCGACAAAATTTGTTTGCGAATTTTGTGGACTTGGCCCGCTTGGCATGCTTTCCCTCGGTTGATATTGTGACCCTCGCCTTTCTTCAACTCAATTTTCCGTGAATCCTCATTTGAGCCTCCTTGCCTTTTCAATGAAAACATATTCATCACGAAAATTTTTCATGAGTTTCGCCAAAAATTCTACAAAATGACATATACATTCACTTATCCGCAATTACCATTAATTATCATGATGGAAACTCGTGCCAAATCCTTATTGTTGTCTCAAGCCTTTTGTGGAAACTCGAGTCAAAGGATTTAGGCGACAACTTGATGTTGTCTCAGGCCTTTCGGTGGGAATCCCTTTGACAATGGGATTTAGGCTTTCACGGAGCCTCAGGCTATCACGAAGCCTTTTCACAAACTCTTCCCCATTTCACGATAGGATTCTAGCTATTACAAAGCCTTTCACACGAAATTTCTCTTTTTTAACGATGGAATTCTGGCTATCAAGAAGCCTTTCACATGAACTTTTTCTTTTTTCACGATGGAATTCTGTCTATGAAGAAGCCTTTCACCCGAACTTTTTTTTTCTTTTTCACGATGGAATTCTGGCTATCAAGAAGCCTTTCACACAAACTTTTTCTTTTTTTCACGATGGAATTTCGGGCTATCAAGAAGCCTTTCACACAACTTTTTTCTTTTTTCACGATGGAATTTCGCTATCAAGAAGCCTTTCACACTAACTTTTTCTTTTTTTCACGATGGAATTTTAAAAAGATGCACGATATGGGGGAAGACTCTTTTCATATATATCACAAAGAGTATTTACATAGGATCCGCCCCGTTAAAACCTGTCTCTTGATTTAGAGCCCCTTTGCAAGGAAAAGAGTACGGTACTCCTTATTCTAATGTAAATGCGAAAAAGAAAACTAACTTTTTTCCCCGAAATCACTTATAGACTCGTGATTCAGCTTTTAGGTTTTCTATAGAGTAAACTTACGAAAAATGAAAAATATTCTAAATAAAAACCTACCTAATTTTAGAACTCTTAAGGGTAGTACCTTTTCAGGCTGTCGGCATTCCACGAATATGGCAATTCTCTAGTCTGTTCTAGCAAACGAAAAGCCCCTGGCATATCTGTTTCTTTTGCTATGTATGGTCCTTCCCACGATTCATGAAGTTTCCCTAGGTTTTCCCTGTTCTTCTTTCTTTTCAACACCAAATCGCCAGTTTTGATGTCTTTTCTAACCACTTTCTTGTCTTTCCATGCCTTGGTCTCTTTCTGGTACTTCTCGATGTTCTCGCCAGCTCGTGGATTGTCGACTTCAATCATGTCCTTCTCTACTTTCTGGTCAACTTCTTCGATTTCTTTTGCTTTCAGTACTCTCATGCTTTCATTCTTGATTTCCTCTAGTGTCATGGTTCCGTTTCACATATTGCTTACCAAGTAAGCACACCACGGGGGAGGGGTCAACCAACTCCCACACCCCGATTCCTCTCAAAGTTCTCCAACTCCTCATGCATCGAGTTAACCCAATTGTGATCGAGATGGTGCGTGTCCAATGTCTTTGGGCTCGAAAGAAGCAACAAATGCAAGATGAGCAAAATGGGAATTGTTTCGAACCCTCGACAGTGTAGTGCGTTCATTCATGTCGCCGAGTGATCCTCGAAGCCTTGGGTGATCCACTTGAACTCGCCGGGGAGGTTCTCGCCTCGAAGCTACCTCCCCCTCAACATCAGCTTCTCCTTGTTCTTGATTTGTCGTCGTAGGTGTAGCAGAGGGTCCGTCCATCATTGTAGTCGAAGTAGTGGGTACATGTTCAGCCGGGGGCACCGCACCTCCATCCTCATCATCACCATGTTCATGCTCCTCCTCCTGAAAGATCTCCTCGCCAAGCTCATCATCACCTGCACACTCAAAGACAAGCTGACTACGTGGCTCTGTCTCGTCGAAGGTTACCTCGCAAGTCTCCACGATTTGGTTAGTTTCAAGATTGAGCACACGATATGCTCTAGAATGAGATGCATAACCAAAGAAAATGCCATCGACGGACCTAGCCTCAAACTTATCCAACTTCCCCGCCTTTCTTCGAAAGAAACACTTGCAACCAAAGACATGGAAGTGACTCACCTTGGGTGTGCGACCATGCATCAACTCATAGCATGTCTTCTTCTTGTGCACTCGAGGTATATCCTGTTCGACACATAGCATGCGGTATTCACCGCCTCGCCCCAATACCTCCTCGAAGTCCTATGCTCATCAAGCATCGTCCGAGCCATCTCGCACAAGGTCCCGTTCTTCCTTTCCACAACACCATTCCGGGGAGGCGTATACGGACTCGAAAACCGGGTGCTCAAGACCCAAGTCATGACAAAAGGTTTCAAAACGAGAGTTCCCGAATTCCGAGCCATTATCACCGCGGATAGCTCGTATGGCATCTCCGTGCCTCTCGTTCCTCAACCTCAAGACTAGATCTCGAACAAAACCAAACGTCTCCCCCTTATCCTCGAGAAAGAACACCCAAGCATACCGAGAATAGTCGTCCACCACAACAAGGACATACCACTTCCCACCCGCATCGCACACGAGCCGGGCCAACAAGGTCCATATGGAGCAGCTCGCATGGACGCTCGCTCATCACATCGGTGAGAGGCGGGTGAGAAGAGGCCACCATCTTGGCATGCCTACACGGAGCACAAACCAACTCTTTCTCAAGCCTCAACCGTGGCAATCCTCGGACCAAATTGAGTTTACTCAAGCGAGACGAAGGTCAAAACTCAAGTGACCCAACTTCCTATGCCACTTCCACAACTCACTCGAAGAACCAGCCAAGAAACAACGCTCCACACCCGAAGACCGAGAAAAATCAGCACGAAACACCCGACCCTCGGAACGACCATACGTACAAGGTCCCCTCGAGAGTCCACAATCCGAGAACCACCCGGCCGAAACAACACCTCAAAGCCCTCATCCAACAACCGGGACACGTAAAGCAAATTGTACCCCGCCGATTGAACAAGAGGAACACGCCTCGAGTGATCTTGTCACTCACTTTTATCTCACCTTCCGAAAGCACACGCCCACGCCCATTGTCCCCAAAGGTGATGTACCTCTTCGTCACCACGGACGAGACTTGAGAACCACCCCCTGTCTTCGGTCATATGCCTCGAGCAACCGGAGTCAATCAACCAAATGTTCTTCAAGTCTCCCACCTGAAAATCAAAAATAGGCACGTGAGCGAACAAACGACTCAGCACAGGGGTTAGTACCAAAAGAGGAAAACCAGTGCCGAGCCATTTGCTTGAAAGTGGGGTTAGCACCAACCAAAGCATCTCTCCTACCAAAACTACCTCCACGAACACCACCACGGTAACCACCCCGAGGGAACCACCCTCTCTCGCCTAGAGGAGGACCAAAACCACGCAAGAAAGCCCGTGGAACGTCCTTCCTCTCCAACTCAACGCCACGACTCCTCCAATCCCCGTATTGAGCACGAGGAGGAGAACGCCAGCAACCGACCACCCGCACCCTTTCCACCCCAACCACCCGAACCACGACCACCGAAACAACCCTCGCACCCGTGCGAGCTCGAAACCCGAACATCCGTCCGTCCGTGGCCCGCACCGGTCGACCGGTGCCCCACACCGGTCCGACCGGTGTGACACGGCAGCAACACCACTCGCCCTTCTTCTCTCCCCAAGCCCGAACAGTCCTCACAATTGCCTTGCCCCCGGGCATCCGCATACGAGGCTCAAGTACACCATCGGAAGGGTGGTACTTGTCCTTGTTAGCCCACTCCTTCTCCATTCTCTCCTCTCGCTTCCTCTTGAAGCAAAACTCCTCCTTATGGCCATCTCTCCCACAATAGCCACAATGGAACCTCACAAGCTTCGGCTTTGGCTTGGGATGTGGCTGCTCACTTGGTTTCTCTCCACTCAAACCCTCCACCGGTTTCTCACCACTAGCCTTCTCACTCTCCTTCCCAAAGAACACTTTCCCCGAAGTGCTCACAAACTTGATAGGCTTTTGTAGGTCATTTGTGGGTGTAGGAAACACGGGTGGAGCTGGGGTTGTGTCTAGTCGGTTCCTTAGATGGTTAGGTTTTGGGGGGAAATCATTTTTGTGGTGAGTTTTTGGTGGCTCAGGGATATTCTCTCCACTTCCCTCACCAACCTTGTTTGCTCCAAGCCCCTCACCATCTTGCCTCTTAAAGGCCTCGATCATCATCCTCAACTGAGGCTCGTGACCGACAACCACCCCATCAACTTCCTCAAATCATCATTCTCATCCTGCAAACGGTCAACATAATGTGCAAGCTCCAAATTTTTCAATGCATGCATTTCACAGGTAGAGCAAGATGTAGGCATGGGTTCCTTCAATTTAGCCTCGAGCGAACTAGTGTAAGCATGCATCTCATCAATCTTAGCATGCAAAACGAGGCAAGAAGTGCAAGCACCTAGCAAAGCGAGGTCTAGACTTAAGCTCGGCCACTTCAACCCTAAGCACATCTAGTTCCTCACACTTGGAGGCATGCTTCTCCTTAAACAAAGCAAGATCGGCAAGGAATATGGAGCAATCAAGACAATCATTCTCATCGAAACAACGGGGCTAGCCTTAAGTGAATCAATCTCAAGCTTGCTATCAAGCACCCGTGTCTCTAGCTCACCACTCTAGTCCTAGCATCCTCGAGTGAAGCCCTAAGCTCTTTCCTCATTTTCTTGGCCTCTCTAAGCATGTCATCACGATTATCAAGCAAAGAGCCAAGCCTCTCATTCTCCCCGGCGCAAGAAGGGAAGTTCATCACGCACCTCGTCGTCGGACTCGCAGTCCGAGTCGCTCCGTGTGCTCTTCTTGCCGCCGAGCTCAACGCCATGGTGCGAAGCCATCTCCCCGCGGCGCCGGCCCCCGCTCGTGTTCTTGGACAACTTCTTGTTCTTGCGGCGATCTCCCTCGTCTTCGCCGCTCGCTCGAGCTCGAGGTGGAGTACGCGGAACTAGAGTCGACGTCGCTCGCTCCAACCATCGCTCGGCCTTGCCTCGGCCCTCCTTCTTCCTCGATCATCGCTCGTCCTTGTACTTGTTCTTGTGCTTGCTCTTGTGGTCGCGCCTCGAACGGTACTTGCCATCGTTCATCCTCGGCTTGTGCTTGTAGCCGTCCTTGTTCTCGGCCTTCTCCGGCCAGTCGGCGACGAAGTGTCCCGCTTGCCGCACCGGAAGCAAGTCCTCGTGTTCCTCCTCATGTTCACACGGTTCTCGTGCAGCCTCTCGAACCGCCTCATCAACAGCGCCAGCTCGTCCTCTCCAAGGTCATCAAACTCCTCATCTGGCATAGACATCAAAGAGGAAAACGAGAACATCCTTGTGGATGGGTTAGAGTTAGTCTTTCCTTTGGAACCACCAACGAGGGCAAGACTATGGGAATCAGTCGGTCCCTCGAGCTTGGCAGTCATGCCCCTATCCACCTCAGCCGACTTGAGCTTCGAGAACGGACTCGTTCACCGTCGAGTATCATACCTCTCCGACTCGACTATGGCCTCGAACTTTCCGCCCCATATCGTACGATCCAAAGAGTGTAAGAGCTTGACCGCTCTATCATGATCATCGTACGGGAGCACGTCCACATTGGCCCTCATGTTGTTCACCACCACCGTGAACCTCTCGAAACAAGGCATCGATGGACTCACCGGGAGATGAGTGAAGTTCTCGTACTCTCTCCGTAAGTCGCATACAACCGTGCCCGAACCCCGGGCGTTCCCAACATGAGCCTCCTTCAACACCGCCCAAATCCTACAAGCCAAGTGCTCGGTGTGCACCCGATCGAACTCGGCCGACACAAAGCACGAAACAAGTAGTCGACCGCCTTATTGTTGGCGTCGAATCGTCTCTCTCTCTCGACCCCGTAGCAAGGAAATCCATCGGCCGGACATAGCCCGTGTCCACCGTGACATCCCAAAGCGCCGACCCTTTCCGCGGAGGAACGCACCCATCCGCTTGCTCCACATCCGGTAGTTCTTGCCATCGAAGTGTGGAGGACCCGAACCCCGTTCCCGGTACGCCATCCTTGGATCTTAGACGGTTAGAGTCAACAAAGACCCGAACCGGCTCGATACCACTTGAAGGACCGATACGGCGAACCGCAGAGGGGGGGGGAGTGAATGGGAGCCGATAAAAATTCTTCTCGAAGGAGATGAAAACTCCAACAAGACGAACGCGGCTTCCAACACACGTCTCCGACTCACTACCAAGGTTGGTCAAGCCCACGTAGCCACCGGAGTGCCACCGGACCTAGGAACCAACACGCAACCTTCCGACCCGAGAAACGCACGGAAAAACCAAACCTCGAGTCTACAGAGACCCACACCGGTCGGGACCGTGAGCACCACCGGTCGACCGGTCCCTACAGTGAAACAGAGCAACTTCCACTAAGTGGCTCTACACCGGTCGGACCGGTGAGACACACCGGTCGGACCGATGGCGGCCCGAAAGCCCCCAAGGCACCAAACAAAGCCAACCGACCACCAAACGGACCCAAACTCGAAACAGCAAGAACACGGGACAACAACGAACACACCAAGACGTTCACCCGAGCAAAATCCCACAAGGGCTTGCACCGGTCCGGGACCGGTCAAGAGCACCTCGTCGGACCGGTGTAGCTCCGGGCAGCTCGGAATGAACAAAGACCCGCGGGGTCAACTCCCCCAAATCCAAATCTCGATCTCCCGAATCGCTCCACGGACTTGAACAAGACTTTGGGGATATCATGAACACCTCATGAGGAGTTCATAGCCAAGTTTAATCCCACCAAAACTCGTCCAAAAAGGAGGAATCGAAGAAATCCCGCCGAAAGCACTTCCAACCCAAGAACTCAAGAAACCCCAAAATCGAGCACTTTTACTCACGGATTTGGGAGGGGAATCACAGCCCAAAGAACCACGAAGGGTTCCCACAAATTTCCCCCATCAAATCTCCAAGAGAAAAGCCTCGAAAACAACCCAAGGAAATCACCGAGAGAGGGCTCCGAAAATCACCACCAAGAACAACCGGGGAAAACACATCCAAACCTTGAGGAACCACGCCGAATCATCTATACATGAAACAAAGGTTCGTACAAGGTCTAGCAAGCCGCCCGATCATCCATCCCTCTCTACAAGATCTCTCCGTGAAGCTCTCTTGCTAGTCCTAGAGAAAACCTAAGGAAAATAGTGGAAAATAGGAAAACTAATGAGCTAGGGTTCCAAGAGTTGGCTGCCATCCTCTCACCTCTTGGGTTATATGGAGGCAACCGAATGTCTAAAATGCCCTTCTCTACTAACTAGGGATACAAGCCCCTCAAGGGCGGATTTGGAATTCTTGATGTCTTCACCATCGGACGGATGCCCGGCGACCGCACCTCGCGTAGCCTCGGCGCAAGCCATGCGATCCCGACGCGTGTCCTCCGCTTCGAAGATTCCGGATCGCGTCGTCGCACACCGGTCGACCGGTGCTCCTCACCGGCCGACCGGTCCCCACCGGGGTCGACCGGTCGGACCCACCGGTCAGACCGGTCTGGCGCTGCTGCAGCTCCATCTTCGGTTCTCCGGTCTTGGCTTTGTGGATCAACCAAGGAACCCAGTGGTTTTCTGGTGAACCACCGGAAACCCCGCGAACTCGGTGTAGCCTCCGCCAATCTCCACTCATGACTCGGCTCCCACGTAGTCCCGGCTCGACCTTGGTTTTGAGGCTCAACCAAGAAACCGTCCACGACTTCATCTTGTCTTGTTCATGCCACCATGCGGCCCGCACTTGACCCCCGCCGGCCACCGGGTCCCTCGAACGAAGCCTACTTGTCTTCTCCACACCTGGAGGCCTCACCGGCGACGACCTTTCACGCTTGTTCTTCACCTGCACCAACACGAGTCAAGCCGCAACCTGCACCTGCAATACTTAGCCAAGAATCAGTCCACACAACGTTGTCAATCACTCATCACACAAGGAAGTGACCATCCACCGGTCCTTGAACCACACATGGTCCTCACCCATCATGCTCATCTCGAACTCCCTGCTCATCTCATCTGCAAACTTGGCAACAAGGTTATGTGACGAGCCACCAAAGACAATATCATCCACGTATATCTGAACAATCAACAAGTCATTTCCATGCTTGAGGAGAAACAAAGTCCTATCCACGGTACCCATCACAAACCCTCTCGCTCAACGTAAAACCTCTCAATCTCCCATACCAAGCACGGGCGCCCGTTTCAACCCATACGAGCCCTTTTCAACCCGTATACCCCGTGTGGGTACAACTCGCTCTCAAACCCGGTGGGCCGCTTCACACTACACCTCCTCCTCTATGACCCTATTCAGAAAAGCACTCTTCACGTCCATCTGAAACAACTTGAACCCTTTAGCCACGGCAAAGGCTAGAAGGATCCGAATTGCCTCAAGATGGGCCACAGGAGCAAAGGTCTCCTCATAGTCGATCCCCTCCTTCTGACTAAACCCCTGAGCAACAAGTCTGGACTTGTTCCTCACAACCATCCCATTCTCTCCCTCTTTGTTCTTCCAAACCCACTTGGTTCCTATGGGATGGCAATTTGGAGGTGGTTCAACTAACTCCCACACCTGGTTCCTCTCAAAATTTTCCAACTCCTCATGCATAGAATTGACCCAGTTTGCATCAGATAAAGCATGTCCAATGTCCTTGGGCTCAAAAGTAGCAACAAAAGCAGCATGAGCAAAATGAGAGGAATTCCTGGACCTCGACCGTGTAGTGCGTTCGTCGATGTTTCCAATGATCTTCGACAGGGGATGCACTTCTTAAATCCGCCGGGGAGCCTCACGCCTCGAGACTACCTCCCCCTCAACTTCAGCTTCTCTCGCCTGGTCCTCTTGTTGCACCGTCATTGTCCATGAAGTAGACGGTCCATGCTCCAAAGTGGTCGTAGGGGAAGTAGTGGGTACATGATCAGCTTCAGGCGCATGGTTCTCCCCATCATCATCTCCAGCTTCATTTTTCTCCTCTTCAAAGAGGTCCTCGGCCATCTCTTCATCACCTGCACATTCAAAGCCAAGAGAGGTACATGGCATTGTCTCGTCGAAGGTCACCTCGCAAGTCTCCATGATTTTGTTAGTCTCAAGGTTAAGCACCCTATAGGCTCTAGAATGGTTAGCATATCCAAAGAAAATACCATCACTAGACCTAGCCTCAAACTTGTCGAGTTTTCCCTTCTTCAAAATAAAGCATTTGCAGCCAAAGACTCGGAAATGACTCACCTTGGGTGCCCGACCATGCATCCGCTCATAACAGGTCTTCTTCTTGAAAGCTCGCAATAAAATCCTGTTGGAAACATGACAAGCCGTATTGACCGCCTCAGCCCAATACCTCCTAGGAGTCCTGTGCTCATCGAGCATCTTCCTAGCCATCTCACAAAGAGTCCGATTTTTCCTTTCCACGACTCCATTTTGAGGGGGCACATAAGGGGTCGAATACTGATGTTCAAGACCTAGATCACGACAAAAGGCATCAAAACGAGAGTTCTTGAACTCGCAGCCATTATCACTTGCGGATAGCTCGAATAGCATTCCCATGCCTCTCGTTTTTCAACCTCACGATCAGATCTCGAACAAAACCAAATGTCTCACTTTTATCCTCCAAGAAGAACACCCAGGCATAGCGAGAGTAATCGTCCACCACAGCAAGGACATACCACTTCCCACCCACCGAGCGAACTCGAGCTGGCCCAACAAGGTCCATATGCAACAGCTCTGTCGGACGCTCGGTCATGACATCGGTCGGGGGTGGATGGGGAGTGGCTACCATCTTACCATGCCTACAAGGAGCACAAACCAAATCCTTCTCAAGCTTCAACCTCGGCAATCCTCGGACAAGGTCAAGACCACTCAAGCGGGAAACCAAATCAAAGCTCAAGTGTCCCAACCGCCTATGCCATTTCCACAAATCGAAGAAGGACCGGCCATCAAACAAATGCGAGCGAGGACCCAAAGAACGAGAGAAATCAGCCCCGAAAATTCGACCCTCGGGGATGATCATACGGACAAGATCACCCCGAGAATCAAGCAAACGAGACTCGCCGGACTTGAAACGCACCTCAAAACCCTCATCAAGCAACCGAGAAACCGAGCAAATTGAAACCCAAAGACTTCACAAGAGCCACTCTCTTCAACGTTACCTTGTCACTCACATGCACAACACCCTCTCGAAAGCACCCTACCTCGTCCATTGTCCCCAAATGTGATGTCTTGTTTTTCTTTCACCGGGGTGAGGCCGGAGAACCACTTCTTATCTCCGGTCATGTGTCGAGAACACCCGGAGTCGATCAACCAAATGTTCTCCAAGCCTCCTCGCCCGCCGTCGAAACAAGAACGAGAATGAGCTAGCGACTCGACACCGGGGTTAGAACACGGAAAGTTAAACCGGTGTCGAGCCATCCGCTCAAAAGAGGGGTTAGCAAACATCATTCCCTTGCCACCAAACTTCCCATGTCCCATGGGAGGAGTACGAGCACCACGAGGGGGAAAACGTGGTCCGTAGTTCCTCCGGAACCCAAAGCTGCGATCATCTCCCCCGAACCCGTATTGAGGACGAGTAGGAGGACGTCCGGCAGAAACCACCACGAGCCCGAGCAAACCTCTCACCAAGACGCACACCATCATCTCTCCCGACAAACCTCTCACCACCTCCTCTCCGTGGGAACCCGCCAACACTCCTCACACTTCCCACACCCCGTGGAAGTGGCACTCTAGGCTCGGGAATACCATGAGGCCGGCGATACACCGTCCCCCTGGTTCGCTTGCTCCCTAGCAAGCCTCTCATCCCTCTTCCTCTTGTAGCAAAACTCGCAAGATGCCTCTCCTTGCCACAATACTCACACCCTGAAGGGGATGGGTTTTGGTTTTGGCTCGGCTTCTCTCTAGGCTTCTCACCCTTCTCACCCACAAACTTCACCGGTTTCTCGGGAAATCATTTGTCTTAGGTGGGAATTTGGGTGGATCTTGGGTTGTGTCAAGCTTGTTGCAAAGGTGGTTGGGCTTTGGTGTGAAAGAGTTCTTGGGTGCTTTTGGGAGTGGGACTTGGATCTCACCGATCACCTCAAACTCGGGGTTAGACTCAACACACTTCTCGTACACACTCTCCCCACTGTTCTCTCCCACTTTCTCACCCAACTTCTCAAACCCCAAACCACGACCATCAGCTCTCTTGAACTCCTCAATCATGATTTTCAATTGAGGTTCCTGCCCAGACAACCAACCCAACACCTTCCTCAAATAGTCATTCTCCTCATAGATGACATCCAAACGGGAAGTAAGTTCAAGATTGCGCAAAGTAACTTCATCACAGCTAGTGCATGCATTGCCAACAGGAGATTTCAAAGATGCTTCCAAAGAACTAATGGTAGAACGAGCATCGACAAGCTTAGCATGCATAGTAGGACATGATTTGCAAGCACCAAGCAAAGTGGGTCTAGCCTTAAGCTCATCATGTTCAGTCCTAAGAGCATCTAGTTGAGCCAAAATAGAAGCATTCTTCTCATTAAGCATTTTGATCTCATTCAACCAAGCATCACATTCAACACATTCAACATCATCAGGAGGAGTAGGAGCAAGTTTCAAAGAGTCATTCTCAAGTTTCAATTCAAGCAATTTTGACTCTAGTTCTCCTACTTTCTCGCTAGCATTCTCAAGTTGTGCCCTAAGATCTTTCCTCATCTTTTTGGCATCTCTAAGCACACTATCACGGTTGTCAAGCAAACCATTCAACCTAGCAATCTCAGCAAGCAAAGAGTCGGGGTCACGGTTTACCTCATCCTCCGAGTCGGAGTCGCTGTCTTCCTTCTCACTCTTCTTGTCTGCTTGAGCTATGGGCCATGCCACAAAAAGCCCTCAAGCGCCACACGGCTCGGCCCCGCCGAGGTTCCGGCTTGCACTCTTCTTGCCATTGCGCCTCCCGGCGTCTTCTTCTTCGGGCCGCTTGAGCTTGACCGCTCCTCGCTTGAGCTTGAGTCAACGTCGCTCGCACCGGCCACCATCGCTCTCGCCTTGTTCTTCTTGTAGCCGCTCTTGCTCGGTCGCCGCTTGTCCTTGTCCTTGCTCTTGGACTTGTTGAAGTGCTTGCCCTTGGAGGAGTACTTGTCTTCACGCCTCGGGTGCGCCTTGTACTCGTTCACCTTGTACTTGTTCTCCTCCGCTTCCGGCATTCGGCGATGAAGTGGCCACGCTTGCCACACTTGTAGCACGTCCCTGAGCTCCGCCTTGCGTTCCTCCGACTCTCGTGTAGTCGTTCAAACCTTCTTGAGAGCAAGGCTAGCTCCTCCTCGCCCAAAGACATCAAACTCCTCATCCGGAATGGACATAAGAGAGGACAAGGAAAACTCGTCGACGGAAGGGTTAGATTTGCCCTTTGATCCTCCCACAAGAGCAAGACTATGGTTAGTCGAGCCCTCATGCTTGGATTGCAACTTCCCGTCAACCTCGGCCGACTTGAGCTTAGAAAAGAGGTCATCCAACTCAATAGTCAAGTAATGCCCGGACTCCTTGATGGCCTCAACCTTAGCACCCCAAACATTTGGGTCCAAGACATGCAAGAGCTTCAAAGCCCGATCATGCTCGGTGTACGGAAAATCCTAAACATTAGCCTTCATGTTGTTCACGATGGCGGTGAACCTTTGAAACATCGCATCAATGTCCTCACCGGGAAGTGGAGTGAAATTCTCATATTGCATCCGAAGAAGAGACAAAGAGGCGAGCCTTCACATGGTTATCACCACCGTGAGCAACCAACAACTTTTCCCAAATTTGCCAAGCAAGATTCAAATGGCGAACACGCTCAAACTCGGATCACACAAGCTCCGACCAAGTGATCAACGGCTTTTGCATTAGCCTCATACTTGGCCTTAGCACCGGCATCGGTCACCATAAGAGTATGGATGTTGACCGGAATAGCATAGGTCTTGTCAAGCACAATAAAATCCAACGACTTCCCACGAAGAAAGATCATCATACGAGCCGCCCACTTGTGGTAACCCTTGCCATCGAAGTGCGGCGGACCGCCCCGCTCAACGTACGCCATCTTAGGATTCGGGACTTGTCAAAGTCGCAAAGAATCCAAAGCACCAAGCTCGATACCAATTGAAGGATCGGATGGCGACTAGAGAGGGGGGAGTGAATAGGAGCCGGTAAAAATTCTTCCCAAAGAACCCGGCCTATGCCCTACTCAAATCCCGGTCACACACAAGCGATGGATCGAATCACGCACCAATCGCCAAGACCACGAGGTTATGGATCAACCTCTAGTCCTAGGAATGATTCATTGAAGCACACGCGGAAGCACGAAAGAAGGGGGGAAGGAATCGAACCAAGAAGCAAAGCGCTCAGCCTCAGGCGGACCGTCCGGCCAGACAGGCGGCGGACCGTCCGCAAAGGGCCGCGCGGACCGTCCGGCCGGGTACCGCGGACCGTCCGCACCCGAGCCGCGGACCGTCCGCCCGAGCCGCGGACCGTCCGTTAAAGCCAACGGAACCACCGGTGGCACACCACGAACCACGGACCATCCGCGGGGAGCACGCGGACCGTCCGCCAAGCACCCGCGGATCGTCCGCCCAACACCGCGGACCGTCCGAAACTCCGTCCAACCGAAAACCAAAATCGCGACGGATCGAAACGAAAGACGAGCAAGAACACGAAGAACACGGGACGAACCCTAGCCGTGCGGACCGTCCGCCTGGTCCTCGCGGACCGTCCGCCAGGTGCGGACAGAGCTGAAAACGCCCGACCCCGAAAGTCAACTCCCCCAAATCATCATCGGATTTCCCAAACGGTTGAAGCTGTAGAGACAAGGGTTTGGGTACTTGAAAAGCGTCACACAAGGATGATATAGCCCAAAAATCTTGCCTCCTAACTCCCTAAATCACCGGGAATCGCGAATCGTTTGAGCACCACCAAAACTAGAGCACCGAACGAAAACTCACGAATCGAAGTGGTTTCCCGACGTTTGAGGGCACAAGATCAAGCACAAAGATGCACAAGACATCTATCCATGTTTCCCTCAAAGAAATCCGGGGAGAAACCCACTCAAATCCGCGGAATCACACCGGGAACAAAGGCACGAAAACAAGCACGAAAAGCCACGAAAAACAACCCCGAATCTTCTATACAAACCAGGAAAGATTCACAAGGTCTAGCATGCCGCCCTAGCATCCATCCCTCTCAACAAATCTCTCATGAAGCTCTCATGCTAGCCTAGAGAAAATGGAAGGAAAAATAGCTACGAAAATGAGAAAGAGGAGGGAGGAAATGAAACCCTAAGTCGCGGAGAGAGGGAGCCATCCACACACACTCATGGCTTATATATCAGGTCCCGCCGGAGTGGTAAATGACTCGACTACCCCTAACTACACTACTGGCGATACAACCCACGTAGGGGCATTTAGGTAATGTTTGTGGGTCTTGCCATCGGACGGCCACGCCTTTGCCGCACCCCTCGTCCTCCCGACGCAAGCCATGTGATCCCGCCGCGTGTCCTCCGCCTCGACGCTTCCCGACACGCCCGGATCCCGTCTCCGTCGTGTTGGGCCCTCGGACTTGGTTTTGAGGCCCAAACCAAGAAACCGTCCGCCGATGGTTTTGTGGGCAAACCACCAAACCCCGCGTGCTCGGTCCGGCCTCCCGCCAAACCACTTGACTCGACCGCCACCGTGCACCGCTCGATTTTCCATGACTTCGTCTTGCTCGTATCGCCACCATGTGGCCCGCACCCAGTCCCGCTGTCCACCGGGTCCCTCGAACCGAGCCTACTTGTCTCTCCATCTCCCGGAGGCCCCTTAAGGCTGAAGACCTTTCGCACCCGTTCTTCACCTGCAACAACACGAACTAGGCCGCAGCCTACACCTGCGCACTAAGCCAAGAGTCAGTCCAACACCCGTTGTCAATCACTCATCACTGAGGAGCGGTCATCCATCGACCACTGGGACGCTCCTGGTCCTCACTTGCAGGACAACAGCCACCCGAGGAAGCTGAAGTATTTTTTCCTTCTCGGTCACCTCCGCGAAAGAGACTTCGTTATGGTACCGCATCAGCAACTACTCGTCTTCAGTAGGATAGGAATCTAGGATATCCACCCTTTACATGTTTTTCGGTAGACGTTCCTGCGAGGACGAACGAATGTAATAAGTTGTTGCTTGAACCTTGTTTGATTTGGATCTTTGTGTGAGTGAGTTTTATTGTGGAGTGATGGCCACAAATGCTACAAGAAAAATCTTGTTAAGTTAATGGTTAGTTGGGGTTCAATTCCAAGTTGTCTTTCCTCTTACCTATTGTATCAAATCAATCGCACAAAATCTGTTCGCGCAGCTTTCTGACAGCGCAGTAATATTTTAATCATAACTCAATCTACAGAACTCCGATTGACCTAAAACCCATTGGGTTGGTTTAAAAAATTTGTGGATCAACTACTGTCAAAAATTAAGCATCATAGGGTTAATATATAAAGAGTTATGAACAGAACAATGAGGCTAACAGAATCTGTAAAATCATGCCGACACAGCTGCGGTGTTTGAATTTTATCTCAAGCTGTAGATCTCCAAATGAGATGATTCCAGTGCGTTTGGTTTTATAATTATGTCTTTCACATCCTGGTAAAATTTCATAATTTTTGGGAAAGGGCATTATGAGTTAAAACTGTTGTACCGAGATCAACCGAATCTGCCACAGAAATAAAATCATGTTGATCTCTTTATTCAAACTTACTTCTATATACATCAGTTCAATATTCTTATCTGAAATGCCTTTCTCTAACAATCAGATGGTAAATACCAGGTCAGGAGGAGGACAGGACATTCCACCTGTTGTTCGGGCACATATTGTTAATCAACAGAATCCGGTGCCACCTCCGTGACCCAATCCCACAATGGATCCTGCTACTCAGCAATTCTTCGCTGCCTAGATGTAGCTGATTCAAAACCTCACCGCCGCAGTGCAAAACATACAAGCCCAGCAAAATCAGCCGCAACCACCACCACCACCACCACCACCTGCCTCGAGAGACAAGCACAAGGAGTTCATGAGCCACCACCCACCTACCTACT
This sequence comes from Cenchrus americanus, assembly GCA_947561735.1. Lineage (NCBI taxonomy): Eukaryota > Viridiplantae > Streptophyta > Magnoliopsida > Poales > Poaceae > Cenchrus > Cenchrus americanus. The sequence continues at coordinate 206,098,666 of OX387240.1, forward strand.
CCCAGTCAACTGATCCTGTGGACGCTGATGTTTGGTTAAAAACTGTTACCAAAAAGCTAGAGAGAGCCCAGTGTAATGACCGTGAAATGGTTTTATATGCTTATGGACGCTTGGAAGGGCTAGCCTTAGATTGGTGGGATGCTTATTCTGCTGCACACCCTGCACCCAACACAATTACCTGGCAACAGTTCAGGGATGCTTTCCGTGCACATCACATTCCTGATGGGGTACTGAAGTTGAAGCAGAGGGAGTTCCTTGCTCTGAAACAGGGCAATATGTCTGTGAACGAATATCTAGACAAATTTACTCAGTTGTCCCGCTATGCCCCAAATGAGGTCAACACTGACTCGAAGAGACAGGAACAATTTCTGGATGGACTGATTGGGCCACTGAATTACCAGCTTCAGAGTCATACCTTTCCAGACTTCGCTACCTTGCTAAACAAGGAAATTGGCTTGGAGAACAAGCGTAAAGAGCTCGGCGAGCAGAAGCGTAAGTTCCAATCCCAGGGACAGTCCAGCAGCAACACTCGCCCACGCTAAAGCTTTCCACAGAACCCACAGTTCCACTATGGAGGACAGAGTGGAAAATATCCACAAAGCATGCAGCTGTAGCGCTCATTCCAGCAACCCCAACGCTTCAACCCACAAACTCCCCACGCTCCAAACTTCCAGCAAAACCGCCCAGCTCATACTCCAGGTGCACCAGTGAGGAACACAACTCCCTGTGCAGCCTAATGAGTGCTTCAAGTGTGGCGAGTTGGGACATTATGCCAATAACTGTCCTAAACACGGGATGCAGACTCCCCAGAGGAGAAATGTTCAGAAAGTTGGACAATCATCGACTCCAGCGCGCCCTGGAAATTCAAACACTCCAGGCAATAAGGCACAACAGAATTATGTGCACAGCAAGGTGAACAACATGACTGTGGAGCAGGCACAGGACACTTCTGGGGTTGTGCTTGGTACGTTTCCTATCAACTCTGTACCTACCACAGTATTGTTTAATTCGGGAGTATGCATTCATTTATAACTGATCAATTCGTAGCAAAGTATAATATGCCTGTGAGTCCAATGAAGAAACCATTGCTTGTTAGTTCACCGGGCGGTGATATGAAAGCCAGTCATTTGTGCCCACAAGTAAATCTTAAAATCATGGGGGTAGACTTTCCATCCAATCTAGTGGTCTTACAATCATGAAGCATATATGTGATCCTAGGGATGGACTGGTTAAGAAAGTATGATGGGGTTATTCAGTGCCGGGAAAAGTCAGTACATTTGACTAGTCCACGAGGGGACATAATAGAGTTTATTGCCACACCGTCACCTACTGGAAAGAAAATAGTGAATTCAATGAAAGGAAAAGTTCTGGAGGACATCAAGGTGGTTAATGAGTATCCAGATGTGTTTCCTGATGACTTACCAGGTATGCCACCTGACTGAGACATTGAATTCAGTATTGAACTCTTACCTGGCACCGCTCCTATATCTAAAAGGCCGTATAGAATGAATGTTAAGGATCTGGCTGAACTAAAGAAACAAATAGAAGAATTGTTAAGTAAAGGGTTTATCCGTCCTAGTTCATCACCATAGGGAGCCCCCACACTCTTCGTAGATAAAAAGGATGGATCTAGGAGGATAAGTGTAGATTATCGATCTCTCAATGAGGTCACTATCAAAACTAAATATCCTTTACCCCGGATCGAGGATATGTTCAATCAGACGAGAGGAGCGAAAGTTTTCTCTAAGATAGATCTACGATCTGGTTACCATCAGCTGAAGATTCGTATGGAGGATATTCCTAAGACAACTTTCACATCTAGATATGGTCTGTATGAGTTTACAGTGATGTCCTTTCGATTGACCAACGCTCCAGCCTATTTTATGTACCTGATGAACAAGGTTTTCATGGAGTATCTTGATAAGTTTGTGGTAGTGTTTATCGATGACATCCTAGTATTTTCCCGGAATGAAGAAGAGCATGAGGAACACCTAAGGATGGTATTGCAGAAGCTTCGAGAACATCAATTATATGCCAAGTTCAGTAAGTGTGATTTTTGGTTAAAAGAGGTCTCTTTTCTTGGGCACATCATCACTGACAGAGGGATTGTTGTGGATCCGAGTAAGGTTCAGGATGTGTTGAATTGGAATCCACCTAAGAATGTACCAGAGATCAGGAGTTTCCTTGGTTTGGCAGGTTATTACCATCGGTTTATTGAAGGGTTCTCGAAGATTGTGAAACCTCTCACGTCTTTGTTGGAAAAAGGAAAAGAGTTCAAGTAGGATAACAAGTGCCAAGCTTGTTTTGAGGAATTGAAGAAGAAGCTAACTACCGCCCTAGTACTGATAATGCCAGATATACACAAAGGGTTCGATGTATACTGTGATGCATCACGACAGGGTCTTGGTTGTGTCTTGATGCAAGAAGGAAAAGTGGTAGCATATGCTTCTAGGCGGCTAAGAAAACATGAACAAAACTACCCTACTCATGAACTAGAGTTAGCAGCCATAGTGCACGCACTGAAGATTTGGAGACACTATATGATTGGCAATAAGTGTCAGATATTCACAGATCACAAAAGTTTAAAGTACATCTTCACTCAAAGAGATCTCAATCTCAGACATCGTAGATGGTTAGAGTTGATTAAGGACCATGACTTGGATATACATTATCATCCTAGAAAGGCCAACGTTGTAGAAGATGCTTTGAGTCGTAAAAGTCAAGCAAATATGTTAGTAGCCCGTTTGATGCCTCAAGAACTGTGTTGGGAAATGGCACAACTCAATCTAGGGATAGCTGCACAGAGTGAAAGCATAACCTTGGAAATTGAGTCAACTCTTGAACAAGAGATTAGAAAGGGGCAATTGAGAGACAAAAAGATTAAGGAATATAAGAAGTTGATTTAACTAGGCAAAGTTCCGGAATTCAAAGAGGATGAACAAGGAACTATTTGGTTTAAGAACAGGATTTGTGTGCCGGAAATCAGACACCTTCGTGAAGCCATATTGAAGGAAGCATCGATTCAGCATTCTCTATACATCCAAGAAGTACTAAAATGTACCAAGATTTAAAGCAGAAGTATTGGTGGTACGGTATGAAGAAAGATGTTGCAGCTCATGTTGCACTGTGTGATGTATGTCAGAGGGTAAAAGCAGAGCACCAAAGACCAGCAGGGTTGCTGCAACCATTGCAAGTACCTGAATGGAAGTGGGAAGAAATTGGCATGGATTTTATAGTGGGACTACCACGTACACGTGATGGTTATGACTCAATATGGGTTATAGTGGATAGATTAACTAAAGTTGCTCACTTTATACCAGTGAAGGCCACATGCTCAGGAGCAAAGTTAGCAGAGCTATACATATCAAAGATAGTATGTCTGCATGGGGTACCAAAGAAGATAGTTTCAGACCAAGGCACTCAGTTCACATCTCGATTCTGGCAGAAGCTGCATGAGTCTATGGATACAATGTTGAATTTTAGCTCAGCATGTAATCCACAGAAAGATGGTCAGACTAAAAGGACAAATTAGATCCTAGAAGAAATATTAAGGGCATGTGCACTAAAACATGGTGGAAGTTGGGATAAGAGTTTGCCATACGCAGAGTTTGCTTACAAACAACAGCTATCAGAGTAGTCTTAAGATGGCACCATTTGAGGCTTTGTATGGAAGGAAGTGCAGAACACCATTGTTTTGGAATCAGACAGGGGAAGGTCAACTCTTTGGTCTAGAGATTATAAAGGAAGCTGAAAGACAGGTTGAGATAATTCGAGAGAACCTTAAAATTGCTCAGTCTAGGCAAAAGAGTTATGCTGATCCTAAGAGAAGAGAGGTAGTATTTGAAGTTGGAGACTATGCATATCTCAGAGTACATCAGAGGAAAGTTATCACCCCGCTTTATCGGACCTTTTAAAGTCTTGGAAAGACGAGGTGAAGTATCTTATCGATTGGAGTTACCTGAACGCTTGGCAGATGTTCATTATGTGTTCCATGTGTCACAATTGAAAAAGTGTTCAAGCAAGGTCAGAATAGAGCATCTACCATTGGAAGAACTTGAGGTGAAGGATGATCTGACTTACAAAGAACACCCAGTCAGAATCTTGGATACTTCAGAAAGGGCTACTTGTAGCAAAGTCATTAGAATATGCAAGGTGCAGTGGAGTCACCATTCAGAGGATGAGTCTACTTGGGAAAGAGAGGATGAGCTTAAGGAAGAATTCCCTCAGTTGTTCTCTAATCTTCCTGAATCTCGGGACGAGATTCTCTTTAAGCGGGTAGGATTTGTAACACCCTAACAATTCCATCACCAAATTATTATAGGCAACAGGTGTCTAGATTTAATTTTTCTTAAGGACATGATCAAATTATCAAATAAATTGACTTTTAAAATATTTAAATATCACTTAAATAAAATTAGAAATAATAAGTGAGTGTGCATCATGATTCGAGTGCATGATTTCTTGTTTGAGTGAAGTTTGAAAGTTTGAAAAACGATTTTGAAAAGAATTTAAAAAGAAAAACCCAAACCTCTCCCCCTTTCCCTTTTCCTCCCTTGCGGCCCACTCCCCCCCGGCCCGCTTTTCTTTTTCTTCTTTTCCCGTAGCCCGCGAACTGGCCTGGGCCGTCGGCCTCTTTCTCCAACGTGTGCGCGCAGGATGGCCCACACCGGCCCAGCTCCTCTCCCCCCGCCGGCCCGACCGCCGCCCTTTCTCCTTTTCTTTTTCGTGCCAGCCGCTGACAGGTAGGGCCCGGAGGTCAGGGTCATCCCCAACCTCGGTGCGCGGTCGGCCGCCCCCCCCCCCATCAAGGACGTCGGCCGTTACCGGCCGCCTCCCCCGCGCCCCTCGCCTTCAAACACCGCCATCAAGCCGCAATGAAGCTTCTCCTTCATTCTCCCTCTTCAATCGGCCGTTACCTCTCTATAATCCCCCTCCCCCCTTAATTTCCATAAAGGGCGCGGCCATTGATGGCCATGCCGCCGGGAGCTGCCTCCCCTCCCCTCCCGAGCCTATGTAAGTGCTCCTAGGGTCTTCCCGCACATCCCTTCACTCACACCCGAGCTTCCCCGCCTCCTTTGCCGTTTCCCGTGCGCCCAATCGAGCTTGCCGCCGCCGCCACAGAAGCTCGGCCGCCGGCACCGATCTCCGTCGCCGTCGTCTCCCCCGCCGCACTCTTCCTCGCCAAGGTCTCCACGTGCGATGAGAAAGCAACCCCCGCCCCCCTTTTATTTCTTACCGAGTCGCGCACCGCGCCGCCACTCGCCAGCCGCCGGCCGTCCGCCCCCTTGGACGCTATGTCGCGGCCGCCGCCCTACTCACCCGTGCAAGCACATGTTCGAGTTCGCATTTGCCCAAGCTACGCGTAGGTGTTTTTCTCGTGCGATTTTTGCGGCCGGGAGTGCCGTTTTGGCTAACTCCGACGAGTGCGCCGCCACGCGCCGCCGTGCGTCGCCGCTGCCGGCGTGAACGCAGCCGCCAGTCGCGTGTGGGCGTGGATGGCTATTGGATCGCCATCAACGGCCCGGATTCAATTGACCCGCGGGTCAATCCCGCGCATACCGGTCAACCGGGGGCTTTTGTTAAAGATACCCTCGGCTTCTTTCTATTTGCAAGCCGGTCCTTCCACCTTAAAATATTCTTACAATTCAGTCCTAAATTTTATGTTTTAGCCCCTGCCCTAATATAATTTCATACCCGAGGTCTAGAACACCCTTTTTTATTATTTTAACCTTCTGTTTTAAGCATAATTACCTTTTAGCCCCTGTTTTGTTGTTGTTAGGCCCCTGGAAAGTTTAGTTCTTCGCAGATTAGTCCCTCTACCTTGTTTTTAGTGTATCTTCTCCGTTATAGCTCCGTTTTAGCGTTCTAGCTGTCTATGCGATCGTCTCAGTGAGCCCGTCGCTTCGGTAGCATGTTTTTAGTCTTTAGACTTGATTGGTGATCTGTTTTATTTATTGTATGCTTTGTGTGTGACATCATAGATATCGTGCCTGTTTCAACTGAGCAACCTCTCGAAGTCGATCAGGAACAGTTGTTCGAGGAAGAAGAAGACTTTACTGTAGTTGAAGAAAGCAAGTGGTCTTCTCTCCCTGCATGTTCTATTTTTTATCCTATACAGCTGCATTACAATTAAGTTTACTTTTATGATGATATTGCATTAATTTGATGGGAATACCTTTTTAAGGACTTACCTAGACCTTTTTACTCTGATCCTTGACCTAGCCCGTTTAAATAAATGTTTTGGGTAGAAATTGCTAGTTGCTCAACTTGGGTTGGATAAAATGGTCTTTTATGATGGAAATGCTCTATGTTAAAGATGAATGTTTTGGGTAATGCAAGAACACTTGAATAAATCGGAACATGGAGAACCACCCAAGAAAACATGCGCAACCACAGTGTCACATGGCTTTGACCTTAGCCGAATAATTAGGTGTGTGATCGTACTAGCGGCCCTTTTCCGAAAGGAGCAGAGGGGGTTCCGGGTTGCAGGGGTATAGCTCGGTCCTCTTGGGGTAGCAGCCTTTGCTAAGGTGCTGACCATTAGGGAGGGTTATGGTCCGCCCTGATCTGTAACTATGCGGATCGTTAGTCTTTTGCATACCTTTGTAAAGGCTTCGTAGCATCCCTATGCAATCACACCTTGGAAGTGTGGTATGGTGCTTGGCCAGCATCGCATGGTTGGGTTTAAAGTTCTTCAGAGCTTTTACGCGAACTGTGGGTACAGTGTGCAAACCTCTGCAGAGTGTAAAACTGATCGATCAGCCGTGCTCACGGTCATGAGCGGCTTGGACCCTGACATGATTAATAAATTTTAAGATGAGAATAAATCGTGGTTTGGTGAAGCTCGATGAGCTTGGGGTTTTTTTGTATTAAAGTTTTTTTCTTAAGTGAGTTTGTATGAACTTACACCTAGTAATTAGGCGTTCCTTAATTAAAACTTGACCAACATTAAAATGCTAACCGCTATAAAACCATAGCCTATCTTGATAGCCTTGCATCTTCCCCCACTTGCTGAGCTCCAACCATAAGTGTGCTCAGCCTTGCTTATCGCTGTTCAGAGGAAAACTATGGAGGCGAGTTTTACGATGACTACGATGAGTTCTGAGGCTTGCGGACCCCCAGTCAAGTGCCTGTGGGAGCGGAAGACGAAGACTTGACGAGTAGTCATCGTTTTCCTTTGTTTGAGACCTTTGAGTCTCCCACATGAGTGTAATAAGTGGTTAAACTCTGAGGTACGTTTAAATACTGTTAATGATATTTCACTCTTTTTGTCTATCATATGTGTGTAAACTGATCCTGGCGCACATATGAGATGCACTTGGTTTCTCTTCGGAATATGTGTCAATTCTCAATCTTTTGAGAGGATATATGGTAGTTGTGTGTTGTGTCGACATACTCTAAGAGCTCAGTTGGCTTACTTTAGGCCTAGCGCGGGGAAGCAAAGGTCTACCTAGTAAGGACTCGTAGCAGGAGGTTTTGTTGCTTTTTTCATTTTCTTTCAACTTTTTTGTCTATGCCATTATTAAGGTAATGACTTCTTTTTGGTTGGCTGCAAGTTTGTCCAACCACATGGCTCCTATCCATCCATCATACCATCCACAAGCAGTTGTCACTTTTCCAACACCCCAAGCACCATGCAAAAGAACCATGTGTGGGCTTATATATGAAGCCTTAGATCAACTCCAACATATTGAACCTTCCCATTTCCCCTTTACCACCTTATAGATGAATCCCTTTAACAATTTCAGCATATTGGGGAGGGGTGCTACAAACTAATCCCCTTTCCCTTTCCCCTTTACTTCTTTTTTCCTCTATTATTATCTTTGGCATATACATTCTATTTAGAACATTATTTCAACACATCAATAATCCAAACTTTTGTGATTTAACCATAAACAATTCAATAACATTTCTAATCCATGAATCAAAAATTCAAACTCAAATCCAAATGGACCAGGTGTTCCACATTAATATGAGAAAACATAGATAAATCTATTTCTCACGGATTTACCACAAAGGCTCAACAATATCATCACAAAATTGATCATGCGCCTTGCAATCTTTGATATTTCGATGTATTTGAAGAAATTTGTAGATTTGATCTTGATCTTGGTCAAGCGCTCCTCAAGTTTTCCAACATGGTCATCATAAGATCTTCTAGCTAACCCCTTTCATCCTCCATTATCATGTTGAGCATGATGACATATGCTGTCATGATATCCCACAAGGTTTGTTGATACTAAAATTGAGCAAGTCCATGACAACTGCAAATTGAGTTACAAAACTCCAAATGCTCTCTCAACACCCTTACTACTTGTAGCTTCCCTTATGCCCTAGCAAATCATGTTATCTTGTTACTTTTGGGATTTCCTATTGTATTGACAAATGTAGACCATGAAGATATATACCATCTATAAGATAGTATCTCATTGTGTATTCATGGCAATTGAATTCAAAATTTAAAGGAGCTTTCCCTGCAGCTAGTCTTGCAAATAGAGGAGACCTTCGGAGGACATTAATGTCATTGTGAAATCTAGGCATACCAAAGAATGCATGTCAAATCCATAGATCATGTGATGCATCTACTCTCAAAATGAGTGTTGAATCATGATAATGCCTAGTGCTTGCCCATGCCATGTTGCATGACAATTCTTCCACTGCTAGTGGACGCAACTAATGGATCCAAGCATCCTTCAATCACAACTTTGATGTCCTCCTTCAAACTCTGAATGATGGTACTCTCTACAATGTAAAGTGTATCGTAAAAAAAATAAGCAGGAATCCAATATATATACAAAAGCATGCACAATGTGGTGATCTTCTTCAAAGAACTCTAACCAAGGCCCCTAGTTGCATTCCTTTTTTGTAAAGTATGGATGGTGTGCTTCTACCACATTTCTAGTATAGTGCACTAGAACAACTCCTTTGATATTCTAAATCATTATTTGAAATATATTTTGGATAAGATTTGTACATGTATGTTTGGAAGTTATGACCAAAATCATACTAAAAAACTTCACATTATAATTTGATATTCTCACATATCACCAAACTAGACAAATAATTTGAACATGCAGAATGAGCAGGTTGCAGGACCGGATAGAAACAAGTGCTTCAATGCTCATGCATGTTTCATCGCAATATACTTAGTAGTTTTACTTAAAATGGTGTGAAACAATATCTCTTTATTGCCCTAGTCACACTATATACATTTACAATATCTATTGATTGACTCAATATGGTTTCAGCATGGATGTAGTATATCTACATATAAGGTTGTGGTAGGATAGTCTATCTTGTATTTTCTCAAAGATATATTGTAACATCTTATTTATCTTATATCATATTGTCCATGATATTGAATGACAAATGCAATCACATACTTTTGAACATAAATCAAATATAACAATTTTAAATCAAAATGTGTCCAAATAAACTAGCATTAGTGACGCTAGATCATCACGTCATTCAAATTTCAATACAACAAGAAAATTGTTAATAATATGGGTATTTCAAGGACAGGTCTAAATGACTATATCATTAATAATACTAATCAGGGACACGTCACAAACTCATAGTGATGCATGCATTGCATTACACCATCGACTCATTTTATTTTAGGATCACTAATACAGTGTATCCTTTAATTTGCCTGCTTTCGACATGGTGATATATATAGATTTTCAAGCTAATTGTTGGTCAAATTTAAACAAGCTAATTGTTGGTCAAATTCATGATGTTTAAACTCGTCACTTTCTACTCATAAAGAGCTTGATCAGTTCAAACTAGTGTTGAAAATCAAACACGTGTGATTTTTCATGCAAAGTTATCTATGCGCGCAGTTGTGGGACTTGAACCAATAACTTCTAGGCTCACCCATTATGTCTTTAAATTAAGGTCCCATATATAAGGTTCATTGTAGATAGCAATAGGAGTTTTGCATATTTCGATATTTGCTGTCCCAAACTTTTGATAGTGCTTTGACCAGCTGAATGACTTTAAATCTAAAATTTATCACCTATAAAGTAACAAAGATCATTGTGAGCTACCCATTCTTGGACATGGGCTAGTAATATAGAAAAATAGGGCCAATAGCGAATAACCAAAATTGCTTATGTTTCTTTCTATGTCGTACTCATAAGATATATACATAACCATATAACATATTTTATTTACAAGTGCTTTATCCACCTTTTCATGGATATTAATATGTTTTATGCTATCACAACTCTATATGTGTTTGACATACACTTAATTAATTGAACCAATTGGACTATGGGTTTAAAACAGAATCAATATTCTCATCATTTATTCAACATAGATGTATACATAGTCTGCATGGTTTTTTTAAGATGTGCATAGCATGTTTTTCATTAAGAAGAAGAGAATCACAGATAAGCAACTTTAGAAGAACCTCCAAAGTGCGGAAAAACAAGAGCCAACACAGACGACCTACAACCACAAACAGAGGAGGGCGAAGCCGCAAACATAACACACAGAAACAACAGAAGAAGCACGAGGGACCAGGACTCCTCAACCTCGCCACCCAACACGCCACTAGAGAGCTGATTCTGCAGAAAGAGGTCACATTGCCGCCATAGAAGCCGGGGGAGAACCACCATAGATGAGACCAAAGACAACCACACAGCATCATGACCACAACGGTAGAGCAACTGCCAACGAAGAAGACAACCACGACGGTATAGGATCCGCCAGCAAGCAATCGACAGAGCGGAGCAACGACGGCCAAGCATCAGCCAGGACGACCACACTAAGGCCCTCGACTCGCTGGACTGCGACTACGAAGCTCGTAGCCGCCGGCCGTCTTCTCCGGCGAGGTTATCCCCCCTCAACCGCAGGCTTAGGGTTTAGAGAATAAGAGAGGAAGGAGATAATAATCTTGCTTAATTCAATCAAGTGCCGACTACAGTTTTATAGCCTTGCGGCTGCCACAAAAAAGGAAACTAATCTCCTAAACTTAAGGACCAGCTGTTGCTAAACTTAAGGAAATCCTCTTGATTTGTTTCTAATCTTAGGCACTAACATGCTGCTGCGGCCAGCCTTGCCGCGCGCTCAGCCGCTCGGCGCACGTCGCGTGCGCGCCTGCGCCTGGTATATGTGCGGCCGTACATGACATCTCTCCCCGCCTTGAAGTCCAGCTCGTCCTCGAGCTGAAAGGAAGGAAACCGCGCGCGGAAATCGTCCAGGTCTTCCCATGACGCAGCACTGGGGGGCTCGCCCTCCCATTCGACGAGCACTTGACGGACACAACGAGCCATGCGACCCTTTGTCACCCGGGATGGCGCCGGTACCGCCGCACCGTGGAGGATTGGAGGTAGCGACGGGGGTGAGGCCAGCGGAGAGCCCACGAACTTCTTGAGGACGCCCACGTGGAACACATCGTGTAGACGGGCGCCCGGCGGAAGCCACAGACGTACGGCCACCTCATTGATGACCTCCGTCACCTGATAGGGTCCAACGAAACGGGGCTTCAGCTTCCCGAAGACGGTGCGTGGCAGTGACGCCCCCGCCTGGTGCCGTAGGCGAAGGAGCGCCCAGTCCCCCACCTGGAAGACCACCGGCCGATGATGCTTGTCGTAGACACGCTTCTAGACCGCCTGGGCCTGCTCGAGGCGGACACAGATGTCGTCCAGGAACGCCGCGCGGTCCTCCATCTCCGGTGCCATGGCCGCGACTCGCGCGTCCCCGGGTTCATAGGAACGAATGGTTGGGGGGTCCCTCCCATAAACCACCCGGAACGGGGTCTCGCGCAATGACGACTGGTAGGCAGTGTTGTAGGTGTACTCGGCCCACGGCAGCCAGCGCAGCCACTGACGCGGGCGGTCGCCTGTGAAGCACCGGAGGTACATGACGATGACCCTGTTGGCAGCCTCCGTCTGGCCGCCCGTCTGCGGGTGGACGGGTGGAAGCCGAACGACATGTACAGCTTCGTACCCGTGAGCCGCATGAGCTCCTGCCAAAACACCGAGGTGAAGACGGGGTCGCGGTCGGAGACAATTGACTGTGAGACGCCGTGGAGGCGAACAACGTCTGCGAAGAAGGCGTTGGCGACGGACTCGGCGGTGTAGGGGTGTCCCAAAGGGATGAAGTGGCAGTACTTGCTGAAGTGGTCCACGACGGAGAGAATGACGGTCTTGCCTTGTACCTCGGGAAGCGCCTTGATGAAGTCGATGCCGATGTCAGCCCACAACGCCGACGACACCGGCAAGGACTGCAGCAAGCCGGCCGGCCGCAGATGGTCGGACTTGTACTGCTGGCAGGTGACGCGGGCCTTCACGAACTCCTGCACCAAACGACGCATGTTGGGGAAGTGAAAATCACGCCGCAACCGGTGGAGGGTGCGGTGTACGCCCTCGTGCCCGTCATTGTGGACGGCCGCCACGATCTCCTGCAGCAGCGGAGACGCCGAAAGAATGTACAGGCGCCCCTCGAACGTGACCATGTCGGCCACCAGGGACCACGGTGTGGTCCGGGCGCCGGACCGGAGCGCCCCATGCATGGCGACCAGGGCGGGATCAGTGGCCTGGGCGTGGCGAAGGCGCTCGATGAAATCAAAACGGGCGCGGAGATGGCCAGCAGCTCCCCGTCGTCGTGGTCGCGTCGGGAGAGGGCGTCGGTGACGACGTTGGTGGCACCGGACCTGTACTCCACCGAGAAGTCGAAACCGAGAAGCTTGCCAACCCAATGGTGCTGCGGAATGGTGGCGAGGCGCTGATCAAGTAGATACTTGAGGCTGTAATGATCTGTCTTGACGACGAAGCGCCGCCCCCACAGATATGGCCGCCAGTGCCTAACAGCCTGGACCAAACCGATGAGCTCGCGTTCGTAGGCGGCGAGGGATTGATGGCGAGGTGCCACGGGCCGGCTGAAGAACGCGACGGGGTGGCCCTCCTGGACCAATACGGCGCCGAACCCCGAGGTGGAGGCGTCACACTCCACGATGAACAGCTTGGCGAAGTCGGGCATGGCGAGCACTGGGGTGGACGTCACGGCGGCCTTCAGCGTTGCGAATGCCGTGGCTGTGGCGTCGTCCCACACGAAGGCCTCCTTCTTGAGCAAGCCCGTCAGCGGAGCGGCGATCGTGCAGTAGTTGTGGACGAACTTGCGGTAGTACCCCGCAAGGCCGAGGAAGCCGCGTACCGCCCGAGGTGAGCGGGGTGTCGGCCAGTCGATGATCGCTTGCACCTTGGCCGGATCCATGGCCACTCCCGCCGCCGAGATGACGTGGCCGAGGTAGGCAACGGCGGAAGTACTGAACGAGCATTTGGAGCGCTTGACGAAGAGTTGGTGGTGGCGGAGGGCGTCGAGGACCGTCCGGAGCTGGCGCAGGTGGTCATCCCACGTCCTGCTATAAATTAAGATGTCATCAAAAAATACCAGGACGAAGCGGCGAAGGAACGGTCGGAGCACATCATTCATCAAGGCCTGGAACGTGGCCGGAGCGTTGCAGAGCCCGAACGCCATCACCAGGAACTCATAGAGGCCATCATGGGTGCGGAACGCTGTCTTGTGGACGTCCTCGGGGTGCATGCGCACTTGGTGGTAGCCGGAACGGAGGTCCAGCTTGGTGAAGAACTGAGCACCGTGCAACTCATCGAGGAGCTCCTCGACCACCGGAATCGGGAAGGCGTCCTTGATCGTCAGCGCGTTCAGCGCCCTATAATCCACGCAAAAGCGCCATGACCCCTCTGGTTTCTTGACGAGGAGGACGGGCGACGAGAACGGGGAGTCGCTGCGGCGGACAATGCCCAGCTCCATCATGGTGGCACATTGCCGCTCCAGCTCATCTTTGTGCGCCGCAGGGTATCGATACGGCCGAACGGCGACCGGCTGGGCGTCGGGCTTGAGCGTGATGCGGTGGTCATGCGCACGCTTGGGGGGCAGACCCGTGGGGTCGGCGAAGACCTCCCCATACGCGAGCAGCAAGGCCTCGAGGAGGGCGCCCGCGTTGACCGTCGCGCGTAGGGCCGGCGTTGAGGGCCTAGCCACGCTGGTCCAGGAGATGGTGCACCCCAGCCGCTGGAAGGTCATGCGCTGGCGGCTCAGGTCCCAGACAATTGGCCCGAGAACCCCCAACCAGCAGGTGCCGAGGACGACGTCGTACCCGGCCAGTGGCATGACGAAGAGATCGGCCGGGAACGGCTCGCCGTCGACGAGCAGGGGCGTGTCGCGGATGACGCCCTCGCAGGTGACGCGCTCGCCGTTGGCCACCAGCATTGTGAGGTGAGGGCGCTGCTGGAGGGTCAAGCCGGTGCGCCATGCTGCGTCTTCCCCGATGAAGTTGTGGGTGCTGCCCGAGTCAATGAGGGTGACGAGGGACGCGGCCCCGAGGGAGACGGTGATCTGCATGGTGCCCGCCAAGGGAACACCCGCCACTGCCTGAAGGGAGAAACAGGGCGCTCCAGCGGCGGCCTCGGGCTCGGCCGCGTCATCCCCGACGTCGTCGATCTCAACGCCATCGACGAAGAAGAGACGCCTGCAAAACCTGTTATGGCCACGGGTGAACTTTTCATCGCAATTGAAGCAAAGGCCCAGGCAGCGGCGCTCGGCCATCTCCTCCGGCGTGAGGCGGCGCTGTGGACCGTCGCCCGCCCCCACGCGAGCGGCCGCGGGGGGCGCCGGTAGAGCCAATGGCCGGCCGCGGCGCCGGCAATGCCACGGGTGGAGGGCCGGGCCGGGCCGTGCGGTCGCGGCGCCGGGGCAGGGCGAGGACACCGCGCGTCGCTGTGCGCGGAGGAGTGGGTTGTTGCGGCCGATCGATCTCCATCAGCTCCACCTGGCTCGCGAAACTCATGGCCGCCGCCAGCGTTTCGGGGTGGTGCAGGCGGACGGCGTGGCTGAGGGGGGCAAAAGGCTGCCGCTAAAGAGCTGGACGCGCTGAGCTTCGTCGAGACGGCCCGCTCGCGGCAGGAGCGCTTGGAATCGGTTGGAGTATTCTTCCACCGTGCCCGTGCGCCGGCACTCGGCGAGCTCAAAGAGAGGGGCCGAGCGCAGGGGCGGCCCGAAACGCAGGTTCAGGAGTTCCTTGAAGCGCCCCCACGTCGGGGCTCCGTCATCCTCGAGCAGCTGGGTGTACCACATCTGCGCCACATCATCCAGATGGTATGACGCCATGCCGACGCGCTCTTCGGCCATGGTGTGGTGGTGGCGGAAGTACGCCTCGAACTTGTTGAGGAAGAGAAGCGGATCCGTCGTGCCGTCGAAGCGGGAAAAATCCCACCTCTTGGGTCGGGGAGGAGGTTCGGGGTCACGTGCCCCGTCCTAGCGGCGAGTGCTGCTGATCTCGGCCGTGGAGGACTTGTCCTTCATCGTCGCCACATCGTCCTCCAGGGACGTGATTTCGGCGGACAGGCTCTTGATCTCCTTCAAGAGGTCGGCGATGGTGGGGTCAGCCATGGCGGCGGTCGGGGATGGGGAAGGGGCGGCAGTTGGCGTGGAGGATGAAGCCGTGGCGGCTGCGTGGGCGGAGGATCGAGTGGATCGTGATACCAGGTTGTCAAGGACGTCTGGCCCTCGACTCGCTGGACCGCGACTACGAAGCTCGTAGCCGCCGGCCGTCTTCTCCGGCGAGGTTATCCCCCTCAACCGCAGGCTTAGGGTTTAGAGAATAAGAGAGGAAGGAGATAATAATCTTGATTAATTCAATCAAGTGCCGACTACAGTTTTATAGCCTTGCGGCTGCCACAAAATAGGAAACTAATCTCCTAAATTAAAGGACCAGCTGTTGCTAAACTTAAGAAAATCCTCTTGATTTGTTTCTAATCTTAGGCACTAACATGCTGCTGCGGCCAGCCTTGCCGTGCGCTCAGCCGCTCGGCGCACGTCGCGTGCGCGCCTGCGCCTGGTATATGTGCGGCCGTACATGACCAGGACTCCTCAACCTCACCACCCGACACGCCACTAGAGAGCTGATCCTGCAGATAGAGGTCACATTGCCGCCATAGAAGCCAGGGGAGAACCACCATAGATGAGACCAAAGACAACCACACAGCATCATGACCACAACGGCAGAGCAACTGCCAACGAAGAAGACAACCACGACGGTATAGGATCCGCCAGCAAGCAATCGACAGAGCGGAGCAACAGCGGCCAAGCATCAGCCAGGACGACCACAATAGCGGCAAGCACTCGCCAAGCTTGCAATGTGGCCAAGCATCCACCGAGCAGAACAACCACGACGGTAAGGAACTCGCTAGCAAGCCTCAGAGCAGCGACGGCAAAGCATCCGCCGAGACCACGACCACCAACCGCGAACAAGACGACAGGGCGGCAAAGCATCCGCCAAGACCCAGGCAACTGAGGTGACAATGCGAAGAGTGGAGCATAGGCAGGAACAGGGGAGGGAAACCACGCCGACCAGACGACCAGCCTCAGGAGGGGGCGAACGAATGATGCTCCAAGAAGAAAGGGCGCCCGCAGGCGTCGCATCATCGGTTTGCAAGCAGGCAAAGGCTTTCGCCTCCACCCCAACTCGAAGAGCACGCCGAGCCACCATCCACCGCGCGACGGGACCCAAGACTTCACAACGACGCCTTCCGGAAGGGGAACGACGCCCACAGATGCCGTCGTAGTTTGCCCAGCAATTGGACGGGGCTTTCACCCGAAGCCTTGGGGGGGAGCAACCACCGCGCGGGGTCGGCGGAGGTGGGAACCCAGAGGCAGCCACCGGCAGCCCCAGGTCCCCGCGGCAAGGACAGGCAGGACGACCTGACCACCAGCAGAGGCGGCCCCCGGCATCCCGCGGACGCGGGCCGCGGACGCCGGCGGCACGACGTAGGGCAACAATGCCCGAGAGGCAGCGACGGCCGCCCCGGCGGCTCGAAGAGCGACGACATGGTGAAGCTGCGGTGCCCCCAACGTGTAAAGCCGGCGGCGGAAAGGCTCCAAGACCGGCGACGAAGAGGCTCGGAAGCCGCGGATCCGGCCTGAAGAAGTGCAGATCAGCACTCGGTGGCTGCAGATTCGGCGAGAGCTGGCGACCAGGGAGCAACTGGCGAGGTGGCAGGTGGCCACAGATCTAGGGTGGGCAGGACGGGTGGAGAGGAAGGAGGGGAGGGAAAGAAAAAAAGGAAGAGAGAGGAGGGGGACGGGGCCGCCGCCGTCGCCCGCCCGCAGGCGGCGGCGACGACGGCCGGTGAAGCTCGCGGGGGAGGGGGCTTGCAGCGGCGCATGGATCGCCCCCGAGCCGCCCGAGCAGCACGGGTATTTTTGCCTACATAGTCTACATGGTGACACACATATGTTGCACATATACCTGAAGTTATTGTTTTCCATATATATTACCAATGGGAGAAATAGGTAATTTATAATCACATATTGGATTAATTTGAGATATTTTTTAATGACAAACATAGGTAAGTTTAATCCAGAGATTTGTGGTTCCTTTAGGTTATCTTTAATAATGACATAAGTGGGTAATTTAC
This sequence comes from Cenchrus americanus, assembly GCA_947561735.1. NCBI lineage: Eukaryota > Viridiplantae > Streptophyta > Magnoliopsida > Poales > Poaceae > Cenchrus > Cenchrus americanus. The sequence continues at coordinate 206,116,110 of OX387240.1, forward strand.
ATGTAATTTAGAGGTTATTATAGACAACGTTTTGTGGTGACATATTTAAATGATGTACTTTGTTTTTTTCATATGAAAAATTTGGATAATTTAGATATAGATCGATTTAGGGGGTTAGTATAGTCTGTCTTTAATAATGGTAGATGTGGGATTTTTAACAAAACATGATAATGATAGATGCAATGACTATGATGATCAGAGTCCACTGGATTGATGACCAGATGTATCTTCCTTTTGAGAATTTCTCTTATTCATCTATTATTCCACAACGTAGTGCAGTGCGAGGATTAACATAGACTTGAAAAGATGCCTACAATACTAATTATAATTAATAAGATTTCTCTTGGTCCCCCTCCCCTTAACCCGTCGCAACGTCGCTCCGCGCCCTCCGTCCCTTCATGCCCGCCGTCCGTCCGCTCGCCCCCTCACCCGCGCGTCACCTCCGTCCCGTTCCCCGACGCCGAGCGGACGCGCGGGATCCGGCCCCCGGGTCCTGCCACACTGCACGCCATGGTGACCCGCCGCCTCCGCGCGGCTCGCCGGCCTTCGTGCACCGAGGAGAAGGCATGGTGACCCGTCAGTCTTCGCGCAAGGAGAGGAGCAGAGGAGATGGTGGTGAGAAGCAAAGCAGCGGGGAGCCGGATGCCTCCCGTGCGCGCCCGCCTGGAGGAGTTGGCCGGAGTGGGAGGAGGCGGAGCTCCATGGGGGTGCGTGCGGCGAGCTCCAGCATGAGCCCGTGCCGAGCAGCTCCCCGCACCGCTCGGTTCCGGCCAGGAGGAGGCACGCTATGGAGGAGGTGCGGTCCAACGAGCACGAGGACGGAGGACCTGCTCCGGCTCCTCGCGTCCTCAAGGCCCACCGTCGCGAGGCCCCTCTCCGGCCAGCGTCGACCGCCATGCTCCGGCTACGCCGGCGTGCGTGTAGTGGCCTGGCAGGGGAGAGAGGAGGACTGGGGAAGGAGAGGAGCTCGCTTGATCCGGAGCCCGCGGCGTCGACGGGAACGACAGACGAGCCCGCGGCGTCGACGGGAACGACAGACGAGAGAGGCCGCCGCCGCTCGTCACGCGGCGTCGGGGAGGAGTTGCGATGTCCTTTGGCTCCTTGCGCGGAGGCAGGTGGATTGCTCGGTGGAGGGGTGCTGGTGGCAGACCCGCATGGAGGGTGTAAGGCAGCGGCTCATGGCTTCAAGAGTTGGATCAGCAACATAGAGCTCTCGCCGGTTCCTAGCTTGCTCAACCGCACGCCGACGCGGCTGCAATGTGGAAGAAGACGGGGGCTGAGACAGTCCGCGCACGGCAGGAGATCGAGAGCCAATGTCGTGCTCTGCGCACTGCCGCGGAGACGCCGACATGGCCGACAACAGCACAGAGAACCGCCGCCTTGCTGAGTGTGAGCAGCAGTCACTTGCTGAGCTCACTTGTAGGGATCATGACGGAGTCTTCTTTCACCTGCAGTGCAAGAGTGTAGAGTTGGAACAGGGCAACAGCACCTTGGTTTGGGACAGCTAGAGCATGAAGCATTCTATGGCTGCCTTCAAAGTGTTTGACAGAATGCGCATGTACCACTGAATCGCCAGGCTGGGACATTGCCAAGATTAAGTTGCAGTTTAGCACATACAGTGTTTACAACCAGAAGGTTGTTTTTCACCTCATGGTTTGCTGCCGATTTGGTCTGTCCTAATCTGCTGTTGCGTCTTCGTATTACTGGGGAAGGTACCGACAAAGTGGAATCATAGTTTACTTGTGTGAGGTATTTGACAATCTGAACAATGGTTGAAACTTGAGAATGATAATCAGAGTTTGTTCAGAGTGCTCAATGTTGATTCAGAGTATGGTAGTCTGATGATTGTTGTGCAGGAGGTTACTGGCAATGGCAGGGCGTGAACGATGTGGAGATGGTGGCACGATGTGCTGAAACTGCTGAGTCAGAGGTGACGGAGCGTATGTTAATGAATGTGAAAAGGTTCATGTCTTTGCATAATCCAATAATTATGATATATGAACAGCATTACCAATGACAAGTTCATATAGAGAAGGGCCTGATCTTGCATATTCATGCAGATTTGTTAGTACTTCACAAATAGCATGGTCACAGAGACAGCAGGTAGTTGGTCTACGAGTTCAGTTTAGTTTAGCTTCACTTCATGTACACTACTGACGTTTGTTCGTGTTACTTGGACTTAAACCATATGTTCTTGTCACTGCAACTTTCACCTCTGAAAGGTTTTGCATGTGCTTGTCCACGGTTGCACTATATTGCAGATATACACAGAGCTCTATGTTCAATACTTCAATCCATGGCAAAATACTAAACAATGGTCTGTCACATATGTTATAGAACAAGGGGAAAGCTTCTGATAGCTCAAAGGAGATCCTCCTTTTGTTTTCGAGAACATGAAAGATTTGCACACTTTTGTGTACGGCAAAGCTTGTGTGTTTAAATTTTTTTTCTCTCTAAAGGACACCTAACTTGTTGGGTTTGATGTTTGTGCCTATGTTTGGCCGTAGCAACGCACGGGCACATTCCTAGTAATTTAGAAAAAAAAACGTGAAATACAAACCAACTTCAATCCGTATATGTCTATTACTTTGGCAACTTAACATGAACATACATGTATTTTTTTAAGCACTGAACAGACATGTATTTAATAGGCTTGAGGCTCACCCATATTCTGGAACATTGGCCCCATGCCATACAAAGGTGAACTTTCGATCAGGTTCTTATTATTTTCCCATGCATGGTTGGCTACCTTTTGAAGCCAACCAAGCGACTGGGACACACATACTTCTCCATCACAAAGTACTCCTACGTACAGTCCTACTACTGTTGGAGTACATAATATGTGGGGCCGAGGGGGTGTCTTGTAACGATACGCTGGCAAGGCACAATCAGCGGCTGTTGACCACCCTGCAGTTGGCCCTGATCTGGCCGGCGCTACCGGTGAGCGGGCTGATGTTCCCCATCTTTATCATGGCGGTGACGAAGTCGGCGGCGAAGAGGGCGAGGTTGGAGTTGTACTGCTGCACCAGCGCATCCTGCGACCCGCCGTTGAAGAGCTCCTGGTCCGAGTGCAGCAGGCCACGCCTGACGAGAAGGTTGCCGTAGTAGGCGTTGTCGAAGACCAGCTGCGTCTGCACGTCGAGCGGCGCCAGGTTGCTGTCGCCGGAGCCCTGCGCGGCGGGGCAGCTGCCCCGGCGCAGCGTGGCGAACGCCGCGTCGATGTTGGTGTCGTTGTAAATGTGGTCGCGGAAGTTGAGGCACTGCGAGAAGCCGATGGTGTGCGAGCCCGAGAGCGCCGTCAGGTCGCGCGCGCTCAGGCCCTTGTTGCTGAACGACGAGATGAGCGTGGCCAGGCTGGACGTCGGCGCCGGGAGGTCGCTGTTCGCCTGGCTCAGGCTTGCCGTCGTCGAGTCGCGCCGGCCGAGTGGCACGGCCCAGTTCGGCCCGCCGAGCTGAACAATAACAATCGAAATTAAATGAGCGCTCGTGTGTCATCGCCGATCACGTACGTGTGCGCGACGAGACGATGGAAATGGACACATCACTAGTGTCAGGTTGTGCACGTTTGCGTGTATATGTAGAGGGTGTGTATCTACCAGGAAGGTGCCGTCGCGCGCGGCGAGGGCGACGATGTCGGCGCAGGAGACGACGCCGGGGCAGACGGCCTCAACGTTGGTCTTGATCTGGTCTATGACCTCGTAGCCGCGGACGGAGTTGTTGTTGGGGCCGGCGGTCTTCTCGCCGGTGAAACTCCCAGTGTCATCCAGGAGAATCGAAGCATCGCAACCCTGAACGAAGCAGTCGTGGAAGAAGAGCCTGAGGAGGGAGGCGCCCATCCGGCGCTCGGCTTGGATGGCCGAGTTCATGGTGGCGCGCACGACGGTCTCCAGCGTGGGGCAGCTCGTCTGGTAGAACGTCGGTGAGAGCTGCTGCCCGTACGCTGCGGAGCACAGGAGGGAAAGGGCGAGCAAGCAATGTAACGCCCTGAAGCTGGACGAAGCCATGGCCAAATTTCACTAACAATCTAGCAAGCTTAGCTTGGCTAGCTCAGTAGCTCGGTTGCTTTAATTAGCTTAACTTTGAATGTAATGGCATGCAAGAGCTGCCTCTTTTTATAGTGCTCCTACAGCGTTTGCATGCATGCAAAAGGCCATGGCAGCAGTCCGTGCCAAGTCAGAGTTAGGCCACAGGATACGGAAAATTAGGACAAGTTCGACGGCATTTCTCTGGTGGTTTGACAAAGCATCCACTAAAACCACACATATGCCAGAAACTTGTTACTTGTATATTGCTCGAAAACAAAGAGTGTATCATAGACACACATCTGCGTGCTAATATAGAAGGTAGAGTGGTGGAGCTTGTCCTGACGCAATCGAAGATCGTAATCTTTGCCGCAGCTGCTCCGAATTAAGTTTGACGCTCCATGCTTATGTAGCCTTCTGCGTGCGTGTAAACTAATTAATTCGGATGAGTGGTCACTCATGGAGCTGATATGTATGCATGCCGTATGCCGTACATTTTAATTTCAGGATATGGAATGGAAAAAATTACAGAAGGATAACATATATGCTACAATAGATGATGGCGTATGTCAACAAGTTGTGATAGATCGAATCGGCTGATCTTCAAGTATACTACACTTATTTGTAGGTCGTTGACAGTGCCGTATGTAACTGAAAAGGGTTTCAATAATGATCATTGGTTGATTAGCCAATCCTGCTAATTAATAAACTACCAATATATTAAGAAAACTTGGTGGTACAAGTCATGCTCTTTAGCAAGTTCATGGAGTTATGGAAAACATTTGTAGAAAACTTAGTGGAAAGAGTTTTTCTGAATTAATTTTGGACAAGTTTTTTCAAACAAAATAGTTGGTGGACAAAGAATAATTGATGGGTACAAGGTTTAGTTATTTTTTAACACTAGAACAATCCGCGCGCGATGCGCGCCCTATCAAAAGCGCTCTATCATAATCAAAACTAACATAATTATAAAAATATCAATCAATTTCATTAGATAGTAATCACCTAGCCCAAAGTGTTCATGTGAAGTGTTCCTGTCTAGCCATGCCATATATTACACATTTCAGTCACCTACAGCCCATATGGTTCTATCTAGCAATATATTACAGACACATCCTATTTTCAGACAGCTCGTAAAAGAAAGTTAAGCAACTGGCAAATACAGAATGAAGCCCTCAAATGGCTAACACCTACACACAGTTGAGGCAATGCAGGTACTGGGGCAGCAATCTTCTTCACAGCATGGCGTTGCAGCTCTAGCAGGTCTTGCTCGAGCATGCCCTTTGTGCACCTAATGAAAATTTGAATAGAAGACAGAATGGACTGAAGCTGCATGCAGATTATTTGTTAGATTCCAATCATTAAAAATAAAATTAGTGTACATGAGATCATGGGGGTGACGTGGACACTCGATGATGCAGGCAAAACAAAAATTTCAGTGCACCTGAATGTTATGGACCCAGCTATTTGCTAACAATTCAAATCCTATGATGGCCTATATCAGGTGAAAAAATAGGGAAAAGACTTGCATCCTCTGATGACCAATGACAACATGCGAGTAAACCCAACCAGGCGCTTAAGAAACAACATGGCAACTTAACCTCAACACCTAGAGTGACAAATGATGATTCTAGCCTGAACATTCCACTATACAAAGGGCTGGGGAAAATATAGCATCAAAATTTCTGCAAAAATCTAAGCATACAGTCTAAATCTAACTTTGAGGTTCACAGGAAAATATCTAACTTTAAAACTGTGTTTTCCCAATATTTTTCCATTTTTCTAAAAGCCCCCACGTGACTTTCTTTGATCTGAAAAGGTCACATATGTAAGTGCAGAATTCCCTCGAAGAAAAATGTAACTATATGATCATGATAACAACATTATTTGTTGTAAAACCACAATATTCTTAATCATATCACCAAAATCTCAAAGTGTTTATGGTTGTTATAACATCGGGTTACAATGGCAAAGGTAGGTAGCTACCCATTCGTTCTGCTAATGGCAGATGCAGTCAAGAGGCACAAGAAGGGATAGACAGCTTGTAGAAATTTTGAAAAGGAATCAAACATGAAGTACACAATCTGGAAATTATGCCCATAAAGCTAATGCCTGATGCTATTTTGATTACAATTTTCTTTTCGAAAACATGCACACCATACTGAATTCCCCATATCAAGTTAAAGAATATTTTTTACTCATATAAGCTCAAAGAACATAATTTACATTTTTGTCTAATATTTTTTTCTCATAGACTAAAAAGAGTTTCTCCAATTTATTTTTTCTCAGACACCTTTATTTATCATCATGCAAAGTTTAACCGGACATTCCTTCACATAGGTATAAACGGATGACGTATCAAATTAATCTATTCTGTATAATTAGAACCATAAAATTTAGATCTCAAAATTGAGACAGGCCCCAATTTAGAGAACAAAAATATGTATTTGTACATGAAACTTTTGAGCAGCAGTCAGGAGAAAGGGGAAGAAATAGAATCACACAACTGGAAACGTTTTACCAATCTGTTTATACTAAAAAAATAAAGCAAGCACAGACCAAAAAGCACAGCAGCTGGACATTTGGATATTTAACTGCAGAAACTTATTAATTGTGTTGGACCTGTTTGTACGTACGCAACAGGCAGATCAGTGGAATGCTCAGCAAATGACTATACATGTTTAGTAAAATGTGTGTTCCTCCGCTAATACTTGCATACCATTCAGATCACAAAATTATTATTCATGAGTGGTTGTTTAAAGGTATGTCCATGTTTCCGCTGACATTCTGGTTTGGAAATTACATGGAGACATCTAAATTTGATTGTTCAAATGCTTGTAGTTCTAGCTCATATGAGATGTACTACCTTAACTACCTACCATGCAGACTGATGGATCCTTTGGAAGGACCTATTTAATTAGAAACTCTAAAGCATGAGAACATCGATCTGGATGGGGAAATCAAACAAGAAGGCAGTAACCCACCTTGAAATTCACATAATCCAATGCAGGTACAAGGAAGAAGAGAAGCTGCAGTCCAGTAACTATCAAACACAAATGTACTCCAAACCCAAATAAGGCAGCATGGACCTTACCTCTATCTATGGCTGCCACTCTCAGATCTCAAGTCACTGATGCCATGGCCGGCCTTGCAGCACTACAAGCACAACAAAAAATTGCATATTAGTACAATGTATAGCAGATCGGATGCAACAAAATGGAATCAAAATATAACAGATCACCATAGCTCACGGATCTGCATAGCATGGTCCACGACGGGTTAACATGTAGAGGCCGAAGATAGGAGATCTCATGTGTTGCTAGGGTTTGGGATTAGATGGAGAGGGAGGAGGCACCTAAAAAGGCAGAGCACATAGAGAGGGGGGACTTATCTCATCAATGGCAGCAGCAGGGAGCGCAATGCCCGCGCCGACCCTGCCCTTCGCTCCGGGGCACTTGCAGGGAGGGTGCCTCTGTGGGTCTTGGAGCGGCAGCCTCGGCCGCATCCGCGCCTCTAGGTCGCCATGGAGACGAGCGTGGGCTGCAGGAGCGGCGGCGGCGCCGGGAGCGCTCGCCCGCGCCACCCCTACTCGCCGCTCCGGGGTCACCTCGGCCAGCCAGATCCGCATCTCCGCGTGGAGGCGGGAGCTCTCGCCCGCGTGGCCCCCTCAACCGGATCTGCACCTCGCATGGCTGTCGAGAGGGTAGGCTGCGGGAGCGGCGGCAGAGGAGGAGAGCAGGTAAGAAGAGGGTGGCGGCGTGGACGTCGGGGAGGAGAGCAGGGGGCGGGAGGAGCGGCGGGGAAGGGAACTGAAGTCAGGGTTCGGGGGCGCGGTGGGGGGTATTAGGTTGGGGGTAGGGTGGTGGGAGGGGGTTTTCACAAAAGTATATGGGGTGTGTTTGTAAAAACGACACCAACCTCGAATATCAGCTTCTTCGCGTAGAAATAAATTTTAGCTGAAGGGTTTATGTGCATAATATACGGACATGGTTCCTGCACGATCTGAACGTGATGGGCTGATTCGTGATTTATAGCAAACCGGAGGGTTTATTTGCAAAACGTCGAGCTTGCTGCGGGAGCCGCGCACATGTCGACGTGTCGAGCAGTGAAGAGGTCACCGATGCCTGAATCACTAAGAGGCCAAGCAAGGGGTTGAGCCTTTCATATCTCCGATAAAGTTTTGAGGAGTTCTCATAACAATAATGTCCTCCTAAAAGTTGTCCTAAAAAGTTATGCGGAGTTATCTGCATAAAACTTAGTGGAACGACCAAATATCTATTTACAAACAAAATTTCCAAAAAAGTGATTGGTGAAAACACTTATATGCTTAATAAAGTTGTCAATAAACTATCCAAATACTGAATATTTCTCCGAAGATCCTCTCATTTGTACTGATAAGTACTACTAAGAGATTTTGTCCAAAAAAAGTTATGCAAACAAGTTATGTGTTTTTTACTCCACCCTCACTTCCAAATTGTAGGTCGTTGTCACTTTATAGGTTCATAAATATTAATTATTATGCGCTTGTATGTCTAGATGTATAATAGTATATATGAATCTAGAGAAATCAAAACAACCTACAAATTGGAATGGAGGGATCAAAAATTAAAAATATAATAAGTAAGTTATTACCTCAAAAAAGAAAATAGTAAATGTAAGTGAAATTTTTTGATACTGAAGTTTTGGGGTCGATGGCGGCCGGGATAGAGTGCTATCGGATCAACAAGCCCCATATATCCGTGATGGAAAACGTTGTTCAGCAGGGCTCCCATTTTTTTTCTTTTCTAACTCATAAATATACTGGCACGGCTAACGGCACCCTATATATTAAATGAGAATCATTCCCAATTAAATTCGCCAAACTGTGAATATTAGGCAATTTCCATATTAAAACCAGAATATAAATCATAACGAATTGAGCAACTAGATTAAGCATGTGTAGAAAACTCAAATCACAGATAAAAGCAACTAGTGTAAGCACGATTCGTACACTAGACAGATAAACCAGATTGATCATGATGAACAAATAAAACCACAACAAGATAAGAGTGTACCCAAAGGCGGGGCGGTTGCCGGAGGCAACCGATGCGCCGTTATCCTCTGGATTAGACATACTAATCGTGGGAGGACCTCAGTCGATGTAGTCGTACAAAGTCGATGCAGGAAGATGTACACAGTGTAGTCCCTCGAATAACCGCCAGGAAGTAGTCATACAGTAGGTCACCAAGAAGCAGTCGTTTGGGAGCAGTCACGCGGAGAGCGCTTCCCAAAAACCTTATTCGCCTTCTCCTGGTGCAGGATCACAAAGACGACGGTTCAGGAGACCTGCACGCCCGGTTGCTGGTGCACGCCAACGATCGGGCTGGAGTCTTGGCGGCGACAGCACAACAACGAGAAGAGGCAAAATCTAACTCGTATAGATCACCTTAGGGATACCCTTACTTGGGGCCTTCCCGTGTAGTAGTCTATGTTGCGTTCTTTTCATGAGGGATTCGTCCCTATTTATTAGGAGAAAAACTCCCAACACTCTTGTCTATTAACAATGTGGAACTAATAGATGGTGTACCTCTTTAACGCTAATGAGCCTTTGAGATTTATTCAGAATTATTTATATGGGCCAGGTCCATACATATCTAACAATTCCCCACCAGATCTCAAATGCCCATTTAGAGATTTGCCTGTTCTCACTACTGTTTGATATACCAGTGTTTTGGTAGAGACTGTTAAGTTGAACTTCCACCTAGAACTTCAAGCTACACTTATCCACAACTTGAACAATGGACTACGCCTTGAATTGCAAGTTTTGTGCGAATAAGCTTTGCTCAAAGCCAAACTAGTACTTGGCTGCCAGTAGCCTTACCCCGTGGGTGGAGCATATACGTCATACTCCTTAGTCTCTTCGTGAGTTTACTAGAGATCACCCAAGTCTCATAGACTGCGACATTTAACAGTCAAACTCATATAGGTATGTTCTTTCAAGAATATTCTATAGGACAGTATCTTCACTTGTTAAAGTCAATAAAACATATTAAGGCATAGTTGCCAGCTGTTGGCGCAAAAAGTGCACTCAACGCCAATCACACAGCAAGCCGAACAAAGCTGGCTTTGCACGCGCAGAGAGCAAATGACGTGCCAGTCAATTTTTCCTGAAAATTAACAAAAGATAAAGCAGTTAGATACTAAAGCTTGGAACTTGCCGGGTGATACCAGACAGTTCCATATTTACGGCTAAAAAGCCAAGCAAGATGACACATAGCTACGTAAAGCTATCTGCCAAAGAACCACAACCATTCGGGTAACCGCAAAGGGAAAAAGAGCACTGCCGAATGGATGACGTAAGCATGACAGCAATCGGTCTTCGTATAAACAAGAATGCAAGCACAGAGTCATGACCGATCCCCATGAAGATTAGCATTAAAATAAATGAAGTAAAGCACGAACAAGATCACGTATCAAATAAGCATGCATAGATTTAAAGCACTAGTCTACCGCATGTCTAGTTACTTTAAAACCCGTCGGGTACGATAACAAGCAAATCTATCCACCGCATGATACGATTTGCATGAAAAACGTACCACTCTCCACAAATAGATCTATCCACCGCATGATACAATCTAAATATGGAAAGCTAAAAGCATACATCATTTAGGACGTAAATAATGCACGTGTTCTACTCGTGAAAACATAACCGAATACGGTACGAACAGTACCGATCCAGGGTCCATGAAGAAGGAACAAGCATTACCACGTGAACAAATCTATCAGACCGATTTGGGAATCTAATCCACCGGATGACTAGCTCCAAAGCAACCCAAAAACTTGCATCTACCGCATGATACCCGGTTCTTTCAAGATTTATACGAACGTAGCAAGCTCGAACCCGCAACACGTAACAACCTAGATCGATTCGGTTTCGGCTATCGGAGAGCACAAGATCCACGCGTCAAAACAAGAAGTCTGCTCGAACAAGGATCACAAAAGAGATATAGCCGATCCAAACCCATCTAGACTGGGCAAGGATGTGTTACATGAATTAAAACATAAAGTAAAACTCATGATAACACGGGATAACTTAATGAATCTATTGGATCTTGCCAAAATCCAATAGAGCCGATAACTAGCTTCAAGCCAGATCTTAGCCTACCGCATGGCTCATGATCTAACAAGAAACCCTCTTGAACCAAGCTTGAATCTACCGCATGACACGAAGCATGGTAACAAGACTACTTGCATCAGATCTAAATCCACCGCATGATACTAGACATGATACAAGGTTGCCGGTACTCACGGAGGTCGACGGATCGATTGGCCCTCTCGAAGAACTCGACGACACGACAAGGACTCTAGGGTTTGGCGTAAGGCCGGTGTGTATTGAAGAATGATCGTGTTTGTTACATACATCCAGGGATCGTATTTATACCCTGCCGATTACAACTGCGAATGGATTCATTGCCTAACTAAACTCGATCGCCTGTCCATCCATTCGTCTCTCCTGATTTGAGCCACGTCACCGTCTAATCCCGCAAAATCAGCTCTACTGTTCCTTTGCCGAACTGGAGCAAATAGCCGACCGCGGATCTCTTTGCCGAAAATCTTCTGGAAATATCCTTCCTTCCACCAGACGGACTCTTTTTCGAACCGGACCCATAGGTCAGACTCCTTACCAAATTTTGGTGTTAACACCAGCCTACCTCACAGTGCCTCATTGCTCTGAGAGTATTGCATCTTCACATAGAGAGGGTTATCATTATACTCTCCTCAGTTTACCAATAGCTTGTTTTTCCCAGGTCCTTAGTCACGGGATCTCCGATCAAAAAGGTTGGGTTACTACTACTATAAACTCACATGGGTCTCATACCCATCTCCCTAGATGCAATTTCTATCACATTCCGTGATAGCACTTTTGTAAAGGGATCTGCCAGGTTTTTGTCTGTTTGTATATAAGATACAGTAATAACTCCGGAGTTTCTCAACTTCCTGACAGTCTTCAAACGTCTTTTAATGTGTCTTGTTGACTTCGCATTATCCTTAGCACTATTCACTTTAGTGATTACTCTTTGATTATCACAGTTCATAAGGATAGCCGGTATTGGTTTTTCAACCACTGGCAAGTCAGACAAGAGCTCACGCAGCCACTCTGCCTCTGCAGATGCTGTATCCAAAGCTGTAAGTTCTGCTTCCATGGTTGATTTAATCAAATAGTATGTTTGCAAGACCTCCATGACACTGCGCCACCTCCAAGGGTAAAGACATACCCACTAGTGGCGTAGATTTGATCAATATCAGAAATCTAGTTCGCATCACTATATCCCTCTAGCATAGCTGGGTGCCCGGAATAGTAAATCCCATAGCTCATCGTACTTTTAAGATAACGCAAGACCCTTTCTAGTGCATGCCAATGATCATCACCCGGGTTGGACATGTACCTACTCAACTTGTTCACAGCAAAAGAGATATCTGGTCTAGTTGCGCTAGCAAGATACATGAGTGAACCAGCAATTTGAGAGTACCTCAATTGATCTCTGGTATCATTCTTGTTCTTTCGCAATGTCACACTAGGATCATAAGGTGTTGGAGAAAGCTTGCTATCCATATAGCCAAAACGGCTCAAGATCTTCTCAACATAGTGAGATTGTGATAGAGTAATCCCACTCTCTTCCTTAATCAACTTGATGTTTAGAATTACATCAGCTTCTCCTAGATCTTTCATGTCAAAACTCTTTAACAAGAATGACTTGACTTCATTTATAATATCCATGTTTGTTCCAAATATTAGAATATCATCTACATATCAGCATAGTATAACAAAATGACCCCCACCATGTCGATAATACACACACACCTATCAGTTTCATTAACGACATAGCCCGCACTAGTTAAAGTAGTGTCAAACTTCTCATGCCACTGTTTAGGAGCTTGTTTCAAGCCATACAAGGATTTCAATAATTTACACACCTTCTGCTCTTCTCCTTTTACTACAAACCCATCAGGTTGATCCATATAAATCTCCTCATCCAACTCTCCATTAAGAAAAGCTGTCTTCACATCCATCTGATGGACGATCAGACCATATGAGGCAGCCAAGGATAGTAGTACTCTAATAGTTGTCATTCTAGCAACAGGTGAGTAAGTATCAAAGAAATCTTCGCCTTCCTTTTGAGTATAACCCTTAGCCACAAGTCGAGCCTTGTACTTGTCAATAGTACCGTCAGGCCTAAGCTTCTTTTTGAACACCCACTTACAACCAATTGGTTTACAACCGAATGGTAATTCAGATAACTCCCAAGTTCCATTAGAAAGAATCGAGTCCATCTCACTACGAACTGCTTCTTTCCAATCATCTACATCTAGAGATGCATATGCTTCTATAATAGAAGTAGGAGTATCCTCCACAAGGTACACAATGAAATCATCACCAAAGGATTTTGCAATCCTTTGTCTCTTGTTCCTCACAGGAACGTCATTTTCATCCTTCTCAAGTGTTTGCTCAAATGACTCAATAGGAGACTCGATAGGTATAGTATTATCAGGAGCTATTTCAGTGGAAAATTTAGCATTACTACGCATATCTTTCATTGGAAAAATATTCTCAAAAAATGTAGCATCACGAGATTGAAAAATTGTATCAACATGCATATCATAAACTTCAGATTTTACTATTAAAAATCTATAAGAAATGCTATTGTGAGCATATTGTAGAAAGACACAATCAACCGTCTTTGGTCCAAGCTTACGCTTCTTAGTAATTGGAACATTGACTTTCGCCAAGCATCCCCACGTGCGCAAATATGAAAGTGATGGTTTCTTTCCAACCCATATCTCATATGGTGTTGTCTCTTTACTTTTGTTCGGAATTCTATTCAGGACATGACTAGCAATCAATATAGCTTCCCCCCACCATGCCTTTGATAAACCAGCAGTATTCAACATGGCGTTCACCAAGTCAGTCAATGTGCGGTTTTTCCTCTCGGCAATCCCGTTGGATTCAAGAGAATAGGGAGGTGTCCTCTCGTGAATAATACCATGTTCCGCACAAAACTTATCAAATGATATAGGAAAATATTCTCCACCACGATCTGACCTTAGACGTTTAATTTTTCTTTCTAGTTGATTTTCTGCCTCAGCCTTTAAGATTTTAAAGTAATCTAAAGCTTCATCTTTAGTTTTCAGCAAGTAAACATAGCAATATCTAGAAGCATCATCAATTAACGTCATGAAATATCTTTTTCCACCCTTAGTCAACACACCATTCATTTCACATAGATCAGAATGAATGAGTTCTAGAGGTGCCAAGTGTCTCTCCTCCGTTGCCTTGTGAGGCTTTCGAGGTTGCTTAGATTGCACACAACTATGGCACTTAGAACCTTTGGCAATGGTGAAATCTGGTATTAACCGCAAGCTAGATAAATGTGACATCAAACCAAAATTCACATGACATAAACGAGAATGCCAAACACTTGAATTATCATTAATTGTGCCACAAATATTATTGACTGACTTATTACAAAAATCTGCTAAACTTAGGCGGAACAAGCCTCCGCAATCATAGCCTTTACCAATAAATTGTCCATGCTTAGACATAACTACTTTATTGGATTCTAACACTACCTTAAAACCATCTCTTAATAAAAGATGAACGCTAACAAGATTCTTGCGAATACTAGGGACATGCTGCACGTTCTTCAGCTGCACGATCTTGCCCGAAGTAAACTTCAGATCTACCGTACCAACACCACGAACAGAAGCATATGACCCGTGCCCCATTAGAACAGAAGAACCTTGGAGCAATTGGTAATAAGAAAATAAAGAGACATCAGCACACACGTGAATATTAGCACCTGTATCAAGCCACCAACTAGGTGATTGAAACACCAAAAATACGGTAGGAATACTACCATACCCATCATCGGCATTGGTTGCAGTCACGAGGTTGACCTTCTTCTCTTTACAGTCTGCATGCTTTGGACAATCCTTAGCAAAATGTTCTAGTTCACCACAAGTGAAACAAGACATCTCAGACATATTTTTCTTCTTCTTCTTCTTAAAGGTAGTAGTTGCTTTGGCATTGAAAGACTGTTGATTCCCCTTTCCTTTGTTCTTTCCTTTGAAATTTCTCTGGACAAAGTGGATGTTATGATCCCATAAAGGATTTGTGTCTCGTATATGCATCATTGAATCAAACAGATGATTCAAAAGAACATTACGCACAACTCCCACAAAGATATCATAGGCTTTCTGGAGTTTACTCTGCTGTTTATCAGAGATGTCTCCCTCGAGTAAACCATCTTTGACCCAGAAAATTTTCATGGCAGTAAGCCAATCTGTGATCTTAACGGACCACCTCTTAAAGTGCACACCAGAGAATTTCTCCGGCCTCAGTGCATCAACAAAACTAGCCATAGGTACTGGAAAAGACCTATTATAACGTTTTTGGATTGTTGGAATATTAGGCAATTTCCAGATTAAAACCAGAATATAAATCATGACGAATTGAGCAACTAGATTAAGCATGTGTAGAAAACTCAAATCACAGATCAAAGCAACTAGTGTAAGCACGATTCGTACATTAGACAGATAAACCAGATTGATCATGATGAACAAATAAAACCACAACAAGATAAGAGTGTACCCAAAGGCGGGGCGGTTGCCGGAGGCAACCGATGCGCCGTTATCCTCTGGATTAGACATACTAATCGTGGGAGGACCTCAGTCGATGTAGTCGTACAAAGTCGATGCAGGAAGATGTACGCAGTGTAGTCCCTCGAATAACCGCCAGGAAGTAGTCATACAGTAGGTCACCAAGAAGCAGTCGTTTGGGAGCAGTCGCGCGGAGAGCGCTTCCCAAAAACCTTATTCGCCTTCTCCCGGTGCAGGATCACAAAGACGACAGTTCCGGAGACCTACTCGCCCGGTTGCTGGTGCACGCCAACGAATGGGCTGGAGTCTTGGCGGCGGCAGCACAACAACGAGAAGAGGCAAAATCTAACTCGTATAGATCACCTTAGGGATACCCTTACTTGGGGCCTTCCCGTGTGGTAGTCTATGTTGCGTTCTTTTCATGAGGGGTTCGTTCATATTTATTAGGAGAAACACTCCCAACACTCTTGTCTATTAGCAATGTGGAACTAATAGATGATGTACCCCTTTAACGCTAATGAGCCTTTGAGATTTATTCAGAATTATTTATATGAGACAGGTCCATATATATCTAACAACATCATTGCAAGTCAAAACCTCATCAATTCTTTTAGAACGGAAATGAGTACTATATATCCTGTGGTTTGGAAAAAGGAGTCTGTGTTTATAGTTTTCACGGTGCTCCAAATATTAGTACTACCCCATTGTGTGCGACATGTGGCGGTCACGGATCTCCAACAAGCGTGAGTACAATTACAGCCCGATCGACCAAACTATACCGTCCAAATTTTTGCCGTGCGGAGAAGTAATGAGATCAACGACGAGTAGTTTGACAGGACTGACATTGAAGAAACTAGGGTCCGTTTGGTAGCGCTCCAGCTACAAATCCGGTCCACTTTTTTCTCTGAAGCCCTATCAAAGGGATGGGAAAAAACGGATTCTCTAGGGAATCAGCTTGAAATCCCGGTGACCGGAGCTGTTCGGTGCGGAGGGAGCCGAAACAGGGAATCAGCTTGAAATCCCGGTGACCGGAGCTGTTCGGTGCGGAGGGAGCCGAAAAACGTAGCTTCCCTCCGGCTCTGTTTGATGCCCATCCTCAGCGTTACCAAATTACCCCTAGAGTTCGGCATAATAAAAAGCAAAATGCCACCCGCGGCAGGGGCGGACGAGGCTGGAGAGGCCATTGGCATTGCTGGATGACGGCGGCGCGAGCGCGAGGGAGAGCTGGTGGTGGCGGGGCTTAAACGCGGTGAGGGTGTGTGCCTCGACGGCGGCGGGCGGCATGGAGGAGGGGGCGAGGCAGCGAGCTCTGCGTGCAGGTGAAATAGGAGAGGCGAGCTGCGTCCAGAGGAGTTGAGGCCTGCGCGGGAGCTCCGTCGCCGGGCGCTCGATCCGCAGCGCACAACCACGTAGGGGACGGCGGCGGCGCGAAGAGGTGGAGACCCGGCCGCGCCGACGCTTGGGCAACGGCCATGGCGCCCAACCGCAGCCCCTAATGGCGCAAGGATGGGCAAAGGCGAGGTGACCGGCGGGCGGTGGCGGCGTGTGCTGGCGGTAGGCGCAGGGCCGGCGAGCGCATGAGAGATGACCGGCGGGTGGATCTTGGAGAGGGACGGCGGCCGGATCTTGGAGAGCGCAGGAGACGGGGGGATTCGGGGGTGGTGAATGAATGGATAAGGAAGATGGAAAATAGGAAAATAAAGGAGAGAAAAAATAGAAAGGAAAAATGAAAAGGAAAATAAAATAATAATAAATAAAAAAGAAAAAGAGAGGGGTATTGTGGACTCATCACTTTATCCATGTTACACAGGCAGGAGAAGCTGTTTTGTTAAAAAAAATTTAAAACGGTATCAGCACCATCACATAGGGGTGGGCAAATTACCCGATACCCATTACCCGAACCCGAAATACTCAGACCCGGACCCGAATTACCCGAACCCGCACTACCCGAAGTACAATTCGGATAGTTAATCCTATTACCCGAATTTATATTGGGTAATTCGGGCAACTACACCCGGTACCCGAAATACCGAACTACCCGAAGTATACAACGACCCCACAAATCCACCCAGCCAGCCAGGACGGCCCAGGAGGCCCAAAAATGCTAAAAGCCCCAAAAAACATAACCCTACCCCCTGGCCTCCAGCGTGCCTGCCTCTGCCTCGCGACTGGAGGGAGAGCCGCCGACCCTGCCTCGCGACTTCGCGACTTCTCGCAACGCCGCCGCGCCGACGCCGGCGTGCGGTGCCCTCGCGGCCTCGCCCGCTGCCTCCCCGTCCCGTCGTCCTCCCGGCCTCCCATCCCGACATCCTCCGTCGCGCCCTCCCGGCCCTCCGCCCTCCCGAGTCCCGGAGGCCCCCGTCGGCCTGCCGCCTCCCCGTCCCCGCCGTCCGTCCGTCCCGCCGTCCGTCGGCCTGCTGCCTCCCGTTCCCGCCGTCCGTCGGTCTGCTGCCTCCCGTCCCCGCCGGCTTGCAAAATCGGGTAGATTGGGTATACCCGAACCCAAACCCGAAACTTCGGGTACCCGCAATTTCGGGTAGTAATATATCAGGGCTAATATCAGGTATCATTTTTCATTACCCGAAATTGCGGGTACCCGAATTTTTGGACCCGAAATTTTCGGGTAACCCGAACGCCCACCCCTACCATCACAGAATCCACTCCACCAGCACAATCACAACTGGAGTTGTCACCACCACAGTCGAAGCCCTACCACACATAGATTCATGCAGCACTCGTACTCAAAGACGAACCATGGACGATCGAAATCAGAACCACCGCACCACGACTGAACACAGAAGTAGTAACTGCGAAGCAAAGTCAATATTGTGTACTCCCAAGTCGAAATGGTAACTATGGAGCTATTGTTTATGGGCCGCAAAACCAGCTCGGCGCGCGGTCGCGCGCCCGTCCAGCGCGCCGCATGTGGGGGGTTTGCTTCTTTTTTCATTTTCTTCTTTTGGGATTTTTTCAATAATTTTTCTTACACATAAGTTATATGCACAACTCGTCTTTATGGACTAAGTTATGCACACAACTCAACGTTTTAAAAAATATGCACACAATATATCGTTAGAGAGAAAAATATACACACAAGTTATTCTTCAATTTAGTTGTGTATACAAGTTGTACGCACAAATTTTGCGCGAACCAAACTTATGCTGAAAAATTATGTGACAAAATTTATAGGTCGAAATTATGCATCAAAGTTGTGTGTATAAGTTATGATATTCCAAAATTAGAAACTTGTGGGACGGAAAAACTTTCCAGAAAAAGAAATTTAGAAGGGGAGGAAGCTGTCGGTGCGGAAAGTAGTCCTGACACTAACTAGTACGAGCGCTGAGATTTATCTTTCGATGGACGGTGCTAATCAACACGTTGACACGAGTTTTATCCTGGTTCCGGCTGTGGGCCGTACGTCCAGCAAGGGGGCGCTCTAGGCGCTGTATTGTGTTGCACCGTAGTACTTGCAGAGGGGGGCTACAAGCGTGGCGGGAAAGGAGGAGGAGCCTCTAAGCCCCTGAGGTTTGATTGAGGCGAAATGCCAATATCGGGGTGAAGGCAGAAAAATGCAAGTGTGCGACTATCTGTCCTCCCTCCCCGCGGCCAGGGGACCGACTCCTCCTTTTATAGGCCAAGGGGAGTCGGTTTACAATCGTGCCGCACATTTCTAGGCTACGTATGGCGGTATGGTGTATAGTGCTGTGGAGTTGTTGATCGTCCTGGCGAATCTCGCTCTCAGCAGGCGTCGTGACGAGTCCTGTGCTGGCCCAGAAGCGGCTTCGAGGGTGGCTGTGTGGGCGCCTCCCACTTGAGTCGCGTCCGTACCCCGGCTCGAGGGTGTAGCTGACAGAAGACCGGAGGGCGCACAGTGGTGGGGATGGCGATGTCTTGTCGTCCAGGGCTCCCACAACGACGGGGATGTCGTTGCAGTACTCAAGATGGCGACACAGCGGTGGGGATGGCCGCACAGGGCCGGCGGTGATGGAGGAGACGCGCCACACTGGCCCGACGTCATGGTGTCGTCCCGTGCAGGGGCAGGGTAGGTGTCCGTATCCCTTTCGAGAGTTTCGCCGTCCTCTTTCGAAGGTTGCGACGTGCAGGCCGTACGGGAGTGGGCAGCACAGTGTCACGGAGTTGACACCAGTCTCCCTGCACAGTTCCCCTACAACGCTAGGGATGGCCTCACGGGGAGGTTTGGCTGAACCGCGCCAGGATACGATTCCCAGGCGGTGTCAGAGGGACGGTGTGGCGAGGATTCTCCTTTGACCCAGGAGCCTGCAGCGTGTCAGAGCATTTAATGCTTTGGTCGGGGGAATGGGTGTGGGGTTTACAAACCCGCGTAGGCCTCGAGTGAGGCGGAGACTCACCCGAGGGGGCGCATAGCCCTTGAGCGAGGCGGAGGTTAGTGGTGCAGCGCCTGGCCCTTGAGCGGGGCAGAGGTTCGTGGCGCGGCGCCTGAACTTCGAGCGAGGCGGAGATTCGCTCGAGGGGTGTTGAGGCTGGCTGCTTGATGGGCCGTTGAGATTATTTGTGCAGTGGCCCCGTCTCCGCACCGGGCTGCGACTGCACGGGGTGTGATTTGGGTTTGTGGATTCGTTTGGGTTTTGTTATATTGCGAAAAAGGGGTTTTCCCCTGGTCATTAGGGGACCCTTATGGTTGTCCTCGACGGAAGGCCAGCCGAACCGGTTGCTCCCAGCGATCGATCGCTGATCAGGGAGGCCCAGGGCACCGCTAGTTAGCGACCGGTCGCTGGGAGCCTTCCCAGCGACCGGTTCCCCCCTTCCCAACTTTCCTTTTCTGGAAAGTTTTTTCTTCCCGTGAATTTCTATTTTTGGAATATCATAAATTATACACATAACTTTAGTGCATAACTTTGACTTATGAAATTTGTCAGATAATTTTTAAGCATAAAGTTTGATTGGAGCAAACTTATGCGTACAACTTGTGTGCATAACTACTTGAAAAATAACTTGTGTGTATATTTTTTTCTCTAACAACAAGTTGTATGCATAATTTTTTCTATAAACGTCGAGTTGTGTGCATAATTTTTCCATAAAAATGAGTTGTACACATAAGTTATACATAAGAAAAATTGTTGAAAGAAGAAAAAAAAAAGAAAAAACGGCGCGCGCGGGGGACGCGCCAAACTAGTTTTGCGCTCCTAACACCAGTTTATTTATGTTCTATTTGAACCCTGTGCCTTCTAACTCTATCGTACGAATCACCATTTTCAATTAGGGTTTGGCTTCTATGCAGACTTCTGGCTGGGAGATTCTACTAAATTAGGGTGTCCGCGGGCCGCACCTCTCGTTTGTGCCTCGTCAGTACTTATCCTCTTGTTTGTGCGGACAGTGATCGTGGTCCTAGTTCCAGCTGGGGGTATCACGTCTGGTATAGTAGCACGCGTCACGTATGCTAGAAAATGGATTTTGCCTGTTCCTCTCCAGTCGCGTCACGCCGCCAACGTTAAATAATCCACAACGTGCACGTGCAGCACGCCACCATGATTTGGACATGATCATTTGGCTCTTCTGCAGAAGATGTGCCGTACTTATCAGCAAACAGTGTTCAGCCGTCGTCGGTTTCTCTTCTGTAATATCTTTTTCCCTCGTAACAAATAATAAATATGTCGTACAAATTCGTACAAATCAGCATAAGAGTCGGGTGAAAACGGAGCTTCAGGACTGACAGGTTTAGAGAAGGCCGGTTTGTGCTACCGGCAATGACCACAAGCTCATACTCCTGCCCACTCTCACATGTCACTAGCCAGGCAGGGTTATAGTTGTCCATTTGTTGGCCCGCAGCCCAAAAGCCTGCCCCCGAGGAAGGTTTTTTTTCGGAAATCCAATATACCTTTCGGAAGATTTTTCCTTAGCCACCTATAACCCACCAGAAGCCCACTAACGGTCCAACTACAGGAACCCTAGCCCAACTCGCCCACTCTCTCCCACCTCCAGCAGCTCCCACCTCCTGCACTGCCTCCCCGCGCGGACCCGCGCGCACCAGCTGGAGGCGGGTCCGCACCCCCCCCACCCCGCGCGTCGCCGGCCGGGGGCTCGGCGATCTCCGCCGCGGCCGACCATGGTGGCCGCCGGTTGGGGCCGGGCGCGCTCCCCGCGGCCGGCCATGACGGCCGCCGGCCGGGGGCCGGTGAGCTCCGCCGCGGCCGGCCATGGCGCCGCCGCCGCCGCCCGGGGGCCGGACGAGCTCCCCCGCGACCAGCCATGGCGCTGCCGCCGTGGGTCGTGCCGCTGTGACCACCCTCCCTTGGTCCCCGGCGCTCGTCGTTGAGAGGCTGGACTGCAATTTTTTTTATTTTTTCCAACATTTCAAAAATGTTGCAACATTTTGCAAATTGTTGGCAAAAAAAGTTGACAGGTCTGAAAAATGTTGGAACATTTTAAAAATGAGAAAAATGTTGTCCAACATTTTAAAAAAGTTGCAACATTTTACAAAATGTTGACAAAAAATAGTTGACGAACCAACATTTCTTAAAAATGTTGGAACATTTCTGAAAATTTTTGGTATAATCGTCTAGAAAAATGTTGATTAAAAAATGTTGGTTCGAAAAATGTTGGAACATTTTGTAACAAATGTTGGCAAGCTTCATAATATAATATTGAGAAAAAAAATGATGGCAACACTTACAAAAAATGTTGACGAAAAATTGGGTTATGCTCCTAAAAATGTTGATGAAAAAGTGTTACCAGCAGTTCCAAAAAATGTTGACGAAAAAATGTTCGCAACATTTTCTGAAGAATGTTGATAGAAAAAATATTAACAACTGTTCAAAAATAATTAATCTATACTATAAAGGCAGAAAGAATTGAGAACAATTCTCACCACCAACGTAAAACATACCCACCCCTCACAGAGGACCCACGCGTCAGGCGAGGCCCACTTAAAAGAGCTAGACGAAACCTGTGATAGCCAAATTTTTCGCTATTCTAAAATGTTTCCGCTGAAAACTACATTTTTTTGTTACCCGGCGTGTTGTTTACCCACCCCTGTGTACCCGCGCCCTGATTTGTTGCATCCTCCCGCGCCTACACTTTCCTTGTCTGCACTTTCCTTCAAATGTACCCTGATGTCCCGCGCGTGGATCGCGCTTTCCGTCACCCGCGTTTACTAGGGAGCTTGCCTAACCAAGGTGCACTTTCCTTCCGCTATGGAGCTTTCCTATTCTCTTGTTTGAGCTTTCCTATTTCAATTCCTATTCGCTTGTTTGAGCTTTCCTATTTCAATTGTTTCACGCGGCCGCAGCCCTCCACATTTGCCCGTCGCTTTCCTATTTCATATAGTTGGAGCAAATGATAATGTCGATCTGGGTGCTTAATCAGATGCGTAAGCACATTAATCTAAAAACAAACATGTGATACTACCAGGATGATTTTTTTCTAAAAATTATGCTCTTAAAATAAAACATGCGGTACTACTATTAAAAGGAACATGCGATACTACTAGGATGTTTTCCCCAAAAATTATGCTCCGTTAAGTTCCCTTGTATCCGCTGCTAGGATGATTTTTTACCAAAAAAGGAAACATGTGATACTACCAGGATGATTTTTTTCTAAAAATTATGCTCTTAAAATAAAACATGTGGTACTACTATTAAAAGGAAACATGCTATACTACTAGGATGTTTTTTCCCAAAAATAATGCTCCGTTAAGTTTCCTTGTATCCTCTGCTAGGGTGATTTTTTCCCAAAAATTAGTCACTTGATTTTCCGCTTTTGATTGGGGTGGTCACTTCCTTTCCTTGTATATATGCTGCCTTTCCTTGTATACCCTATGATTACGATTCCTCAAATCACTCCACCTGGTTTTGGGGCATACCTTTTTTTCCGTTTAAAAAAACATTCTTGATCGACATGGCTATATATATTCCCTCCCCCAGTGAACTCGCAACAACTCTATTCTCCCAAACGTGTACCTACGACCTATTCTCCATCGGTGGCGCAAACTTCTTCGACCAAGAGATGGAGGTTCATGTTACTTAGCCTTGTTTCATCATTTGTGTGTTGCACTTTCATGATTCATCTATAATTCATTAATGTTTCATCGTTTCTTCTGCTATGTATAATATAATGCAGGAAAGTGCTGTCGCCGCGGATCACCAAGGTCTCGGTGATGGAGATATTGAAAACCCAACTATTGACTTCTCAATGAATGATGGATCTACCATAATCACCCGTAGTAGCGAGGTGAGTAATTACATGTGTGCGATGAGTTTTGTTGAACAATTGAATGTGTGTGATGAGTGTCGGGGACAGCCCTGAGGGTCCCCTAAAAAACCCGGGGAATCCTGCTTAAAACCTGCGAAAAACAAAAACAAAACGCATCTCTTACCTAAACACGCACACAGGGCACGCCCCACGCTGCGGTGGCCCCCGCGGCCCACTGGAGTGGCCCAATCAAAGGCCCCCTCGAGCGGGTTCCACCTCGCTCGAGGGCTAAGGCCTCCCTCGAGCGGGTTCCGCCTCGCTCGAGGGCCAACACCTCCCTCGAGCGGGTTCCGCCTCGCTCGAGGGCTCACGCCACCTCGAGCGGGTTCCGCCTCGCTCGAGGGCTCATGCCACCTCGAGCGGGTTCCGCCTCGCTCGAGGGTCCCTCACAAGCGCACCTGCTCCCGCACGCGGGTACGGGCATTTAATGCTCTAACACAGCAAAGTCGCGCCATCACGCGCCTGGGAATCACGCCCCGGCGCTGTTCCGCCAACTCCCTAGGGGAAACCCATCCCCACCACTGCAGGGAACTGTGCAACATGGCCGGTGTCAGCTCTGTGGCACTGTGCCGCCCACTCCCATATGGCTAACACGCCGCGCCCTCGAAGGGGGCCGGCTGCACCCTCGAACCCTTCTCTCGTGATTTTGCAGGGTCAAACCATGACGTCAGGCCGGCGGGAGCACCATCCCTGTCACTGTCGGTCCTGTGCGGCCATCCCCGCCCCTACAGCACCACGCCGGGCACTGCTACAACAACTCCAGCGCTGTCGAACACGCGGGGACGGGACGCCACCACGCCCGCCACTGTACCCCGTACGGACCACCGTCAACGGCTTCCTCGAGCCCGTCTGAAGACACCCCAACCAACCACTACGCCTTCACCCTCGAAGACGCCCCTGTTCAAGTATAGGACACGCCACGACGACAAGACCAGGGCAAGGACCGCCAAGACGACCGCCAACTCCCCGACGCTGCACGCCATACCCCCACATGTAGCTAAACAGTGCGGCATGCATGTAAATCACCCTCTCCTTGGTCTATAAAAGGAAGGTGATCCCCCTCGCCGCGGGGAGGAGACATCACACACGGGACCACGGGTGGCGAATGCTCACACGCTCCCGTCTTCCCCACGATATTGGCACTTGCCTCAATCAGTCCACTTGGGACTTGGGGGCCACGCCTCCTCTCCCGCTTTGCTTGTAGCCGCCCCACTACAGGCACCCCGGTGCAAAGCAATACAGTGCCTCGAGCACACCCCTGCTGGACGTACGGCTCCGGCCGGAACAAGGATAAACCAAGTGTCTTTAGTTGCTGCACCGACCATCGAGGGACAGACCTCAGCGCTTACTATTAGTTAGTGTCGGGACTACATTCCGCACCGACAGTTGGCGCCCACCGTGGGGCCCGGCGCGCTGAGAGTCAAACCGTCATCAGCTTCCTCCATGGTGATTCGCACCGAGTACCGCGGTCAGTGTTACTCCATGGGCAGCTCGGACCCCCTCCCCGCCGAATTCGAAATCCGGTTCGGGGGCCTGAACTTTCAGGCCACGGGGAACGGCTACCTGATGCGCCTCACCAACCGTGAGGAACTCCGCGCGTGGCGCCAAGCTTGGTCCACCCGGTCGCCACTGCACGCGTCGCCACGACACCAACACCCGCCAGCACGGACGCTGCGGGTCCATCAGCGCCACGGCGCCGCCGCCACTCCGGCCGGCGCTCGCATCGGGCGCGGTCGGAGCGACGGCATGCCGAGCGCGTCGCCTCACAACGCGATGCGCAAACCGGCGTGACAGTTGCCGCCCCGGTGGGGGAGCGCTCCGTCTCCGGACCACGCTTCCCCATCAGTCTGCGCGGTGCCACGGCAGCCTACGCCGCCGACACCAACGACAACACCACGATGCGCAGGGTTCCCCCTGGCCGCCACGTCTTGGTTGCCAGGGACCCTAGCACCTCCGCCGGTGACGAGTTGTCCCTAGGCTCCGTCGACGCGCTACCACCCACCACCTCACATGGATACGCGGAATGGGACTTCTCCGGCGTGCCGGACCCAGTGATGTTCAGGTGGTTCCTCGATGCCACGGACTACTGGTTCGGCTGCTCCGACAACTCCAGCGCTGGGAGTGCTGCGTCGTCATCGCCAATGACCCAGCAAACGCCGCCAGCGCAGCGGGCGCCGGCGACGGAGAGGTTCCTCCCGCTCTAGGGACTAGATCGCGCCTGGCTGCGGGGTCAAGTGCCCCTCCCCCCTCACCGCCAGGGGGGCCGACATCAACGCACAACTGGCCCAGGCGCGCGAGCTCGAAGCCAAGCTGGCGGAAGAGTACCACACGGTGCATTTGCTTCGCGCCTCCATCGCGGGGGAAGCCTCCGCGCGCGGCGAACGCGCGCGTGAGCTGGGCAGACAAGCCCGCGATCGCATCAACGCCGACTTCAACGTCGACAATCCGGATACGCCCCCACGAGCAAGCCAAAAGCTCATCACCGCCGCGACACTGCTGCGGGCCATGCCCGCCCCTTCGACACCCGAGGCGCGGAACCTGCACCGCGAGGCGCAGGCGCTCATCGAGCAAGCGGCCGTCCGGCGGGCCGAAAGCTCGGCGTCCCGCGTTCGTCAACGGGGGAGCGCACGGGACGATGGGGGCGCGCAAGGCCCCGAACCCTCGGTGCACACGGGCGGAGCAGCGGAGCGCCCCGCCAACCCGGGCGCACGCCGGCAAAGAGCGGCTCCTCGACACTCGCGGGCAAGCCCGAGATGGCGACGCCCGCAACATCATCAACGCCCGGCGGACGAGCAACGCGGAGGCACGGGCGGCGGCAGGCTACCACCCTCGGCGGGGTGGACGCTACGACAGCGGGAAGATCACTCACCGACACCGGAGCCCCCGGGAACCCGTGTGTTCAGCCGGGAGATCAGCACGACGACCTTTCCCCAGCGCTTCCGCCAGCCCATGACGATTGTCAAGTACAACGGGGAGACGGATCCCCGTGTGTGGCTCAACGACTACTGCCTAGCGTGCCAGCTAGGTGGAGCCACCAACGACGAGGTCATCATCCGCAACCTCCCCTGCACCTCGCCGACTCGGCGCGGACGTGGCTCGAGCACCTGCCGACCAGTCAGATCCACAACTGGGACGACCTGGTCCGCACGTTTGTGGGGAATTTCCAGGGCACGTACGTGCGCCCTAGGAACTCCTTGGACCTGCGCTCTTGCACCCAGAAGCCCGGCGAATCACTTCGGGACTTCATACGGCGCTTCTCAAGCGCTGTATGGAGCTCCCAAGCATGGCGTAGTCTGAGATTGTCCACGCCTTCCTCGAAGGCACCATATGCCGGGACCTCGTGCGCGAGCTCGGGCGCAGCCCGCCGGTCGACTCGAACGAACTGTTCGACATCGCCACCAGCTTTGCCTCGGGCGAAGAGGCAGTGGGGGCGATCTTCGACGGCAGGAAGGGCAAGCGCGCGGACGACACGCCCGCGGAGGGCAGCAAGTCCAAGGAGCTCCGCCAGAGGAACAAGCGGGGCAAGAAGGGAAAGAAGCCGTGCCGTGAGGCGCGACGACGACAACGATGGAGAAGCTCTTGCTGTTCACCCGGCTCGACGGGGCCCTCGACCGGCCCCTCGAGGGCCGAGGGTATTCGACGACATGCTGAAGAAGCCATGTCCCTTCCACAAGACACCGGTCAACCACACCCTCGAGCAGTGCGACATGCTCAAGCGGTTCTATGGCCGCGCCGCCGTGGAGGACGACGAAGCCAAGAAGGACGGGGGTGATGGCGACACCGGTGGCTTTCCCGCCATGGAGAACGTCTTCCTCATCTTCGGGGGGGCGACCGTCGACATGTCCAGCCGCCAGCGCAAGCGGGAGAGGCACGAGGTTCTCGTCGCGGAGATGGCGCCTCCTTCCTTCCTCGATTGGTCGGAGGACGCCATCACCTTCAGCCGCGAGGATCACCCAAACCGCATCCCCAACCCGGGCCAGTACCCGCTGGTGGTCGACCCGGTTATCGGGAACGCGCGGTTCTCGAAGGTCCTAATGGACGGAGGCAGCAACCTCAACATCCTCTACGCGCACACACTGCACCTGCTGGGGATCGGATTGGACCAGCTGCGGCCCAGCACGACGCCGTTCCATGGTGTCGCACCGGGCAAGCACGTCCAGCCCCTCGGGCAGATCGACCTGCCCGTCTGGTTCGGCACACCGGACAACTACCGCAAGGAGACGCTCACTTCCGAGGTGGTGGGGTTTAGGGGCGCGTACCACGCCATACTCGTGCGGCCCTGCTACGCCAAGTTCATGGCAGTCCCCAACTACACCTACTTCAAGATGAAGATGCTAGGGCCCAATGGCATCATCACCGTGGGCTCATCCATGGAGCACGCCTTCGACTGCGACATCGAGTGCGTGGAGCACGCAGAGGCCCTAGCGCTGGACGAAGCGCTGGTGGCCAACTTGGAGAAGATGGTCAACGAGGACCTCAACTCCACCGCCAAGCATGCCGGCAGCTTCGAGGCTGCTGAGCTGACCAAGGAGGTGCCCCTCGACCCTGCTGCCCCTGAGGGCAAGGCGTTGAGGGTCAGTTCTACCCTCGACCCAAAATAGGAAGTGGTGCTTGTCGACTTTCTCCACGCCAACGCCGACATCCTCGCGTGGAGCCCCTCGGACATGCCAGGCATCCCGAGGGAGGTCGCTGAGCACTCCCTTGACATCCTACCGCACTCCCGCGCTGTGCAGCAACGGCTCCGCCGCTTCGACGAGGAGCGGCGGCGGGCGATCGGAGCGGAGCTACGGAAGCTCCTCGAGGATGGGTTCATCAAGGAAGTGTTCCACCCTACGTGGCTAGCTAATCCTGTACTAGTGAAGAAAAAGAATGGGAAGTGGCGGATGTGTGTAGACTACACTAGTCTTAATAAAGCATGTCCTAAAGTTCCTTTTCCTTTGCCGCGTATCGATCAGATTGTTGATTCGACCGCTGGGTGCGAACTGCTATGCTTTCTTGATGCCTATTCCGGGTACCACCAAATAAAAATGAAGGAGTCCGACCAGCTCGCGACTTCATTCATCACGCCGTTCGGGATGTACTGCTATGTCACGATGCCGTTCGGCCTCCGAAACGCGGGCGCGACGTACCAACGGTGTATGCAGCACGTCTTCGGAGACCACATCGGGCGAACCGTTGAGGCATACGTGGATGATATAGTCGTAAAAACCAGGAAGGCGGACGACCTGGTTAACGACCTCAACATCATGTTCGGCTGCCTTTGGGCCAATGGGGTTAAGTTAAACCCGGAAAAATGTGTCTTTGGCGTGCCCTGGGATATGCTTTTGGGATACATTGTATCCCAGCGAGGCATCGAGGCCAACCCTGAAAAGGTTGCGGCCTTCAAGCGGATGGGTCCGATTTGGGACCTCAAAGGGGTCCAAAGGGTGCTGGGATGCCTTGCCGCCCTGAGCCGTTTCGTCTCACGGCTCGGCGAAAAGGGGTTGCCCCTCTACCGGCTCCTCAAGAAGCACGAGCGTTTCTCCTGGACCACCGAGGCCCAGGAGGCACTTGATAAGCTAACGGCATCCCTCACCCACGCCCCGATCCTTACACCGCCGCAAGACGACAAGCCTCTGTACCTCTACGTGGCTGCGACCACCCAGGTGGTCAGCGCCGTGATCGTGGTGGAGCGCATGGAGGAAGGACACGCCTTGCCGGTTCAGCGGCCGGTGTACTACATCAGCGAAGTCTTGTCCGACACCAAGACACGCTACCCACAAGTCCAGAAGTTGCTCTATGCAGTGGTTCTCGCGCGGCGCAAGCTCCGCCACTACTTCGAGGCCCATCCTGTCACGGTGGTTTCCTCCTTTCCATTAGGGGAAATCATCCGCAACCCGGATGCGGAGGGCAGGATTGCCAATTGGTCGGTGGAGCTGATGGGTGAAACGCTCGCCTACGCCCCGCGCAAGGCCATCAAGTCCCAAATCTTGGCGGATTTCGTCGCCGAGTGGACGGACACGCAATTGCCGCCGCCACAGATCCAGGCGGAATGCTGGACTCTGTACTTCGACGGCTCCGTGATGAAGACAGGGGCGGGTGCGGGCCTGATCTTCGTGTCACCCCTCGGGGAGCACATGCGGTACACTGTGCGCCTTCACTTCCCCGCATCAAAAAACATGGCTGAGTACGAGGCCCTGCTTTGCGGCCTCAAAATCGCCATGAAGATAGGCGTCAAACGCCTCGACGTGCGGGGGGACTCGCAGCTCGTGATCGATCAAGTCATGAAAAACGCGAGCGGCCACGACGACAAGATGGAGGCGTACTGCAAGGCCGTGCGGGCCCTCGAGGACAAGTTTTACGGCATCGAGCTCAATCATGTGCCCCGCCGGTACAACGAGGAGGCGGACGAGCTCGCCAAGATCGCATCAGGATGGATCACCGTCCCCCCGAACGTCTTCGCTCGGGACGTCGCCCAACCGTCCGTCACCCTCGAGCCGCACCCCTCGAATTGCACAGAACCCTTGGGGGCTCCCTCGAATTCAGCGGGCACGGAGCCCATGGACGAGGACCCCTCGAACAAGGCGTTCGTGCTCTTCCTCCTCGAGGGGTACGGCGCCGACGAGGCCGAAGCCATGGACGTCGAGCCAGCCCCCAACAAGGTGGATTGGCGCGACAAGTATATCGCCTGGATGGACCGGGGGGAACTCCCATCGGACCGGTCCGAGGCCAGGTGCATCACCAGGATGGCCAAATCCTCCGCCCTCGTCGACGGCGAGCTATACAAGCGCGGCGCCTCCAGCATCCTGCAGCGATGCGTGCCCATCCCCGAGGGACGCGAGCTCCTCCGGGACATACACGCGGGCGTGTGCGGCCACCATGCCGCACCCCGCACCCTCGTGGGAAACGTGTTCCGCCAGGGCTTCTACTGGCCCACCGCGGTCGCCGACGCCAGCGAAGTTGTGCGCACCTGCGAAGGGTGCCAGTTTTATGCTCGCAAGTCCAATCTCCCCGCGCACGTTCTGCAGACCATCCCCATCACGTGGCCTTTCACCGTGTGGGGACTGGACATTGTCGGGCCTCTGCGGAAGGCGCCCGGGGGCTACACCCACCTGTTGGTCGCGATCGACAAATTCTCCAAGTGGGTGGAGG
The DNA here is from genome assembly GCA_947561735.1 of Cenchrus americanus. Taxonomy (NCBI): domain Eukaryota; kingdom Viridiplantae; phylum Streptophyta; class Magnoliopsida; order Poales; family Poaceae; genus Cenchrus; species Cenchrus americanus. The sequence goes on from OX387240.1 coordinate 206,147,129, forward strand.
TGCGCCCCATTACAAATCTCAGGGCGGAGCAAGCGGTGACGTTCTTCACCGACATCGTTTATCGGTTTGGAGTGCCGAACTCCATCCTCACCGACAATGGGTCCCAATTCACGGGAAGGAAATTCCTGGAGTTTTGCGACAAGTTCCACATCCACGTGGACTGGGCAGCCGTGGCACACCCACAAACCAATGGCCAAGTAGAATGTGCCAACGGCATGATTCTACAAGGCCTCAAGCCCAAGATCTTCGACCAGCTGAACAAGTCTGGTCGGAAATGGTTCCAGGAGCTGCCGGCGGTCGTATGAAGCCTCAGAACCACCCCAAGCAGGGCCACCGGGTTCACCCTGTTTTTCTGGTCCATGGCGCGGAGGCCGTCCTCCCCACGGACCTGGAATATGGGTCGCCCAGAATATGGAGCTACGACGAAGATGCAAACCAGCGAGCCCGCGAGGACTCACTGGACCAATTGGATGAAGCACGCCTCGTGGCCCTGATGCACTCCGCAAGGTACCAGCAGTCCCTAAGGCTCTACCAAGCTCGAAAGGTGCACCGGCAGGACTTCAGCGAAGGGGACTTGGTCCTAAGGCTACGCCAAGACAACCGAGGACGCCACATGTTATCACCCCCATGGGAGGGACCCTACGTTGTGGTGAAGGTGCTCAAGCCAGGCACATATAAGCTAGCCAACGAGGACGGCGAGGAACTCACCAACGCTTGGAACATCCAGCAGCTACGTCGCTTCTACCCTTAGCTAGGATTTCCAAGTCTTTTGTTGTAAATTACATGCCCGACACCCCAGTGGGCAACACAATGTAAATAGCAACAAGTCAATAAAGTTAAAGGGCAACTCGGCTTTCCCCTGAAAACCAAGTCACCCTCGGGGGCTACTACGGGGGGGGGGGGGGGGCATCCCCCCCCAAAAAAATGGTCCCATTTTTTCGCAAATCTAACTTGCAAGCGCGCTAAGTATGTTTCGACCGAAGCCTCGAGCGAATCAGGGCAGGGCGTGTTCGGTCATGCAGGAAGGACGCGCGAGTCAGAGATAGCCTACGCCTCCGCGAGGATACGACCCTTTTCTCTTGCCTCCGGCCCAGCGGACTGTTCACGAAATCAAACTCCCCCAACCTGAATTCGCTCGAGCAAAGGGAAAAAACAGAAAGGCGTGACAAATAAATGGCACCACTTAAATTTAAAAGTGTTTAAACATTCCATAAGTTTCACTTGTTCATTTACACGGCCACATGGCCAAGATACTAACATCTAAATAAAAATGGGCCTAGTGCCCAACGGTCTTCAGGCGTGAGGCTCGTCGGCGTCAGCAGTGTCCGGGAACAGGAACTCCGTGAAGGCCTCGGTGAGCGCCTCGGCAGCATCTACGGCAAGTGCGTCCGCCTGCTCCATCGCCGCCTCGTCCTCGACGCCTTCTGGGACGACATAGCCTGACGCCACGGCCTCGAGGTTCACCTCGTAGTGGGATCGCACCACGCCGAGGGCCTTCAGGACGCCTAGGTAGAGCGCGTGACGCATGCGCCTGGAGACATGCCCGCCTAGAGCATGCAGACGGCTGGCCAGCGAGCTTTCGGCTTGCGCCTCGCCCTCTTCGACCGCCTAGCAGGCCTCGAGGGTCGCAGTGCGCAGCTCCACCAACTCCTGCTCGGAGGAGTTGTAAGCAGCCTGCAGCATCTCAGCCCGATTGGTTGCATGCCCCAGCGCGGTGCGCAGGCCTGGACGACGCGAGCAAAAGAAATCAAAAAGGGAACGGACCCCCGAAGGGAAGATCAACAAAACGAGAAACGAAGTGGCAACTCACCTTCAACCTGCTTCTTTTCCACCTCGAGAGCCCGGCGCTCGGCCTCGACCGCCTGCTGCAGGTTGACAACCGTGGCGCTCTGGTCCTCTGGTCCGTGTTCGAGATGCTGAGGGGGATCAGCTCCCCGTCGAGCTTCGAGACCTCGACATCCCGCTCCTCCAGCGACTTCTGCGCTCTCTCGAGAGCAGCACGCTCCCGCTCGAGCGCAGACCGGGCATCAGCAAGGGCGGCCCGCTCCTGCTGGAGCTGACCCTCGGCCTCCTGGCGGGCGGCACGCTCCTGCCGGAGCTGCTCCTCCGCTGTGGCGACCGCGGCGACCTTGGCGGCGAGGGCGGCCTTCAATTCTTCGGCTTTCTTGGCCCTCTGCTCGGCCTCCCGCGCCCTCTCCTCGGCCCGGCTTTGCTGGGACTGTGCCTCCAGGAGCCACGCGCGGACCTCCCGGTTCTGGGCCTGGACGGACGCCACCTCCGCCTCCCAGTCTGTTGCCACAGTCCGCGCCCTCTCCAGGTCCCCCCTCGCCTGCTGCAGCGCCTCATCTCGGTCGATGAGGGCCGTGCAAATCCGCTCGATGGCAGAGGGACACGCCGTAGCCTGCCCCTCCAGCTCCAAGAGCTGGTCGCGCAGGACCTCCGCCTGGTACGACAGCCAGCCGTCCCGGGTCCTCAGGGCCTCCGCGAGGGCGTCGAGAGCGTCGCGCTGCTCGCGAAGCTGGCGGAGCTCGGCGCTCATCTGGTCGAGGGCGCCGTACTTGTCGCGGGCACGGTGCTCAAGATCCTGCCGCCAACAGACGGAAACCAATAAGCGTCACGCCGCGAGAAATAAGCACGGAAACGACAAGATCAAAGAAAAAAGCAACAACATCTTACCTGGAAAACACTCCACGCCGGGCCGCCGTGAATCCTCAACGCCTCGTTCAGCACCCGGTTGAGCGAGGCGCCATGATTGCGGAGCTCCTCCCACAGTTGCTGCTCCTCCTGGGCATCGACGAAGTGGGGGGCGGCTCGTCGACACGCTCCTCGCCCAAGGCAGGGGACCGGCACGAGAAGAAGAAGCCTCGGCGCCGTGCCTCCGGCCCCCAGTCAGCATGTGGCCGTCCCACCGTCTGACGAGCGCCCCCGCTCGGGGCGCGGGGGCGGCGTGGGCGAGCTTGCCCACCGGTCCCACTCGGGCGGCGGGGGGTGTCGTCATCCGGGATCCGCACCGCCGTCGCTTGGGAGCCTGCCGGCGAGAGAGGGCTCTTGCTGCACCACCGCGACCGCCTCGGCGGCGTGCCTCCGCGGTTGCGAGGCTCTTGCCGCGCGCGCCGTGACCGCCGCCTCCGGCCACGCCTCGGCGGCCACGGGCACCGGATGGCTCTCCACGGCCAACGTCGCCGACGGCGCCCCCTCGGCCGGCGCCGTCGGGCCGTACCTCTCGCCGCGGCCGTCGCTCGCCGCGCTTCCATCACCGCCGGCGCCCGCCGTACCTCTGCTACCGCCGGCTGCGGCTCGGTGCGCGATGCCACCGGCCGCGGCCTCGAGGCCTCGGCCGCGCCTTGCGAGCCCTCGCTCGTCGGCTCGCCGCCGGGCTTGCGCCGCCGCCGCGCGCGCTCTCGACGAGCGCCGCCTAGTTGGGATGGACGCGTCTGCCCTCAACACCTTGGCCGACGCGAGGGGGGGCACGGTTGGTGCCACCCTGCGAACACGGAAACGATCCGTCAGACCCCTGCCTGGCGGGTGCGCAACCCCTCAAAAGGTTACTCCTTACCTCAAGGAGGAAAAGGCCCACTTCCTCTTCCTCGAGGCCCCTGCCGACGTCGTGGGTGCGGCCGGCGCGGCCGCCGCCGCGCCTCCAACCACCTCCACCGCGTGCGCGAGCCTCCGCCACGCGCGCGCGGCTCCTCCGCGCGCACGGGCGCCTCCACCGCGCGCACCGGTGCCTCCGTGGCACGCGCCGGTGCCTCCGTGGCTCGCTCCGCCTCCGTCGTAGACTGCCTGGCGGCAGACGCCTCCGCGTCCGCCCCAGGCGATGGTTCCCTTGCCACAGGAGCCGGCTCCGGCGACGGGGGTGCAGGCTCCCACCTATCGGGGAGAACCTTCCCCCTATCTTCTTCCTCCTCTTCATCCTCTTCGTCGTCCGACTACGAGTACTCCCCCGTCCCCGGCGAGGAGAGTCCTTGCTGCTCGCGCAGCTGGAACTCCTCGCTCCTCTGCTCCCGGTGCTCCCGTCACCGCGCCTCGCGCTCTCTGTTGCGGTTCGCCCGCTCCCGCTCTCGCCGTTGCGCCGCGCGCGCGAGCGCGCGGGACCGAGGTGTGGGTGGGTTGGACTTCGCAGCGCTCATGGTCACCATCTGCGGAGGTCAGACGAAGCTTTAAAACGCGCCGGCGACCCCAAAAAACCGGCAAAACAAGAAGGAAAGTCGAGAAGTCCACTCACCAATTGGCCGACGGGAAGCATCTCGAGCGCCCACAGGGATGCGTCGTCGCCACGCCCCGGCCTAAGGTCGATGGCGCACTGCGCCCGGGTAGCCGCGTACGACCGTGGGAAGGAGTCCCGCAGCAGCCGCGATTCCGCCAACGCGACGGGGTCCGCGTCTTCGCTCATCTCGAAGATGCGGAGCCGCCTCTCCATCAAGTGGAGGATACGCTGGTGGTGGAGGTTGGCGAGGACGCATCCCACGGTCAGCCCGCGGTCCGCCAGCCTCTTCAGCGCGGCCACGAGCGAGTCTAGCCGCGCCAGGTGCGAGGGCGGAGACACCCCGTGGTACCAGGAAGCGGCCCTCTCCCTGAGCACCTTGCCGGTGTAGGGAGGAAGCCCGGGCTCAGCGTTGCGGAGGTAGAACCACCCCCGCTCCCAGTCCGAGTTGTTGGAGGTCATCGTGCAGGGGATGTACTCCTCCGTGCGCGTGCTCCACACCGCAAGCGCCAAGCCTCCGGCGCGCGCCGCGCGGTGAGTCCTCCGCTCCGACGTGGCCAACGTATGGATCTCCGCGTGGAAGAGGTGGACCCAGAGATCCCAGTTTACCGGGATCCCCAGGAAGCCTTCGCAGACGCCGACGAACGTGGCTGTGAGATTTTGTTCGGCGTGAAGTTGTGCAGCTCCACGCCGTAGTGGTAGCACAGGGCCGACATGAAGCGGCTCGCCGGCGCCGCGAAGCCGCGCTCGTGGAAGCGGGCGAAGCTGACAACGTAGCCGTACGGGGGGTTAGGAACTCGGTACCTCTCCGACGGAATGATCCACTCCGCCGGCTGCCCATCCACATTCGCCGCCAGCTGGCCGCCAGACACCAGCAGATTCAGAGACAGCGTCGTCGCCGTCGAGCGCTCCCACGCCGGCGGGTCAATGATGGTGATGGGCTGCTGGGGGGCCATACGAACGGACGGGGGACGATGAACTGGAGGCAAGAATGGCTCCACGAGCAGAGGCGTGAAGGCAAGAACGGCTCCAAGAGCAGAGGCGTGAGGGCAAGAACGGCTCGGGGGCTGGAGCGCAAGAGGCAGGGACAGTGAACGCTAAGCGCAAAGGTAAAAAACCGCCCCTTCCCCGCCTGACGGATTTATAGGTCGCGAGGCGTGCTTTCCGGAGCGCACGCCCCGCGCGCATTAATTGCAGGTGAAGTGTTCCATCACTGACAAGCGGGGCCCACCACGATCGCGGCGGCCGCATAACCGCACGCGCGCCATCATCACAGCGCGGTAACCGGAGGGCCGCGGTAGGCGGTCACGTCCGCCTGCCCACTCCACCCACTACGCGCGCGGCCGCGGCGCCTGAAAAGGCGCGCCCGCGGCGCGTGACTATAGCCGCGACTGCGGGCATTAAATGGCCCTGTCCCTTACCGAGTAAGAGAGACCCTCGAGCGACCCGAGCCCCTGGCTCAAATAAGCATGACCCTCGAAGGGTGCGAACACCGACCAGTGGCCTCGAAGCTCGTTTGGAATAAACGGGCGCCATAGGTGTCCTCGACTTACGGAAACTACTGATCAACAGTTCGAGGGCTGGCACGGCCGAGGACCCTCGAAGCCTGCAGATGTGAAAGACGGGAGCACTCAGCTGCTACACCGCACGGCCCTACTGATCAGGGGTTCGAAACCTGACCCTCGATGGGTTCGAACAGGTGCGCCAGATCACTAGAGTCAGGGACGATGAGGGCGCGCGCATTCGAGCCTCTCCTCGAGCCCATAGGCTTGAGGGTGCCCCACATGTCGTGTTCAAGAGCCAGCGAGGGCAGCTAGCCGGGGGGATCCCACCGAGGGAGAGCTTCCGCGCCCTCGGTCCCTAGCGAATGGGACCGAGCCCCACCTAGCAAACCCATGCAAGCGCTTTAATGGACGAGTCTCCGGACCACGAGCCTACCCTTATCGAACGGGGCATGGGCGTCCACTTGAACCACCCGCTAACAGCTCAGCGAGGGATCTGCAATCCGCGACCCAATCGATGGGGGTTGCGGAAACCTCACCCTCCGTCCCGCGGAGGGACGACGTGGGCACTTTTGAAATAAGACGAAGAGTTCGCCCCGATCGCCTCAAATGGGCCCAGGCTCGGGGGCTCGACGCATGGCTACACCTCCTGGGATGCACCGGACGCGAATGGAGCCAGTCGCGCGTGCGTCGCCGAAGCTGGCTGAAACACTGCCGACGCCGGTTGGAACATGTACCACGCCCCCCGCCGGCGAAATTCCGCGGGGGGGGGCGGGGGGGGGGACCCGCGGCAGAGCGCTCACGCTCCTACAGGGCTTCGGGGGCTAGACCCACGGGTCCACTGACGCGGCCCCACGGAAGGCATTTGCAACCGGGGGAAGGATGTCCTATCGGTGAGCTTCGGCATCCGCGGGGCCCGGCCGCACACACCACAGATGCTCGGGGGCTACTTTCGGGGACAGCCCTGAGGGTCCCCTAAAAAACCAAGGGAATCCTGCTTAAAACCTGCGAAAAACAAAAACAAAACACACCTCTTACCTAAACACGCACACAAGGCACGGCCCATGCTGCGGTGGCCCCCGCGGCTCACCGGAGTGGCCCAATCAAAGGCCCCCTCAAGCGGGTTCCGCCTCGCTCGAGGGCTAACGCCTCCCTCGAGCAGGTTCCGCCTCCCTCGAGGGCCAACACCTCCCTCGAGCGAGTTCCGCCTCGCTCAAGGGCTCACGCCACCTCGAGCGGGTTCCGCCTCGCTCGGGGGCTCACGCCACCTCGAGCGGGTTCTGCCTCGCTCGAGGGTCCCTCACAAGCGCACCTTCTCCCGCACGCATGTACGGGCATTTAATGCTCTGACACAGCAGAGTCGCGCCATCACGCGCCTGGGAATCACGCCCCGGCGCTGTTCCGCCAACTCCCTAGGGGAACACATCCCCGCCACTGCAGGGAACTGTGCAACATGGCCGGTGTCAGCTCTGTGACACTCTGCCGCCCACTCCCGTACGGCTAACACACCGCACCCTCGAAGGGGGGCGGGCTGCACCCTCGAACCCTTCTCTCGTGATTCTGCAGGGTCAAACCATGATGTCAGGCCGGCGGGAGCACCATCCCCGTCACTGTCGGTCCTGTGCGGCCATCCCCGCCCCTACAGCACCACGCCGGGCACTGCTACAACAACTCCGGCGCTGTCGAACACGCGGGGACGGGACGCCACCACGCCCGCCACTGTACCCCGTACGGACCACCGTCAACGGCTTCCTCGAGCCCGTCTGAAGACGCCCCAGCCAACCACTACGCCTTCACCCTCGAAGCCGCCCCTATTCAAGTACAGGACACGCCACGGCGACAAGACCAGGGCAAGGACCGCCAGGACGACCGCCAACTCCCCGGCGCTGTACGCCATACCCCCACATGTAGCTAAACAGTGCGGCATGCCTATAAATTACCCTCTCCTTGTTCTATAAAAGGAAGGTGATCCCTCTCGCCGCGGGGAGGAGACATCACACACGGGACCACAGGTGGCGAACGCTCACACGCTCCCGTCTTCCCCACGATATTGGCACTTGCCTCAATCACTCCACTTGGGACTTGGAGGCCACGCCTCCTCTCCCGCTTTGCTTGTAGCCGCCCCACTACAGGCACCCCGGTGCAAAGCAACACAGTGCCTCGAGCACACTCCTGCTGGATGTACGGCTCCGGCCGGAACCAGGATAAACCAAGTGTCTTTAGTTGCTTAGCACCGACCATCGAGGGACAGACCTCAGCGCTTACTATTAGTTAGTGTCGGGACTACATTCCGCACCGACAATGAGTAATTAATTCTACATTCGTATTTGTTCGTTCACTGTGCTGCAGGTAGATATTGGGCAAGCAGACGCCCTAATGATTTCTTGTGTGCAAACGACTGAAGACCCAGTTGCGGGAGTTGATACAAATGAAGACTTGCGGGAAATAACTCTCAATGGTGTTGCATCCGATGGTAGTATCATTGTTGCCGATGATCAAGAAACCACTATCGACATGGACCCAACAGATGGAACCATTATTACTCAAAGCCTGGTACAGTGACATTCCAATAATTATAGATATTGTGGTATGAAAATTTAAATGGTGACCTATTGTGCTTGACAAAGTGCGATGCGAGACAAACTCATTAGAGCAAGAAGTGGTGCCCCTCGAAGATGACGTGGCTACTAAGGTCGACGCCGAGGGGAATGCTGTTGAGAAGAAATTGGGGCACACCACTATCGTGAATGCATCAGATGCCATCGCTTCCACAGAAGATATACTTATGCATGATGACGTGTTGAAATTAGAAGACAGTAATAATCTTCTTGACCTCATGCACGCGATAGATGCCGAGGAGAATGCAGCTGCTCCCCACGAAATTGGAGTACCCATTGTGCATTGTCATAACAAGCCTAAGAAAGCCCACGTGGATCAAGTCCAACCCTTAGGTACTTATTAACGTAACTGATGCAGTCTACAACTTATTTTACATTTCTCAAACATTTTTTTATCAAAATAAAGCAGACTACATGTGTGACAACGAAGATGAAGCCATTATTACATCAATTGGTCACCCTGCAGAAGATCATGTTTTAGTGAGGGTGGATGATGTTTTTGTTGATTACAAGATGTTCAAATGCCTTTTACGCCGTCAAAGCTTATGTGTATGGAGATGTGAGTACTATATACATGATATGTTTTTTGTAATAGAGAACAAAATAAGTATGGTGCGGTTTCTTGTATATATATCATTCAGCTATTATAACCATCAGTTTATAAGTTTATTTAAATTATTGTAGATTATAAATGCCTACATAAACCTCATCAGGGCTGAAAAGCACCTGATGCACAGGGTAGATTCAATGATTTATATTGAAAATACTTTGATTACTGGCCTTCTTCACCGTGACGGAAAAAACAAGGAGAAAATGAAACCCAATGTTAAAGAGGACACAGTCGTTGAGAGGGTAAAGATGTATGTGGCACATGATATGGTAATTTTTTGTGACTTATTATTGAAGTGCTTTTCTATTTGCATCAATTTTTCTGTGTGACACTTCATGTGGACTATTTGATTGTATCAGATTTTTCTTCCCATTAATATCCAAGAAATGCATTGGTACCTTGCGGTTGTTAACAGTAAGAAGTGTGAAATACAAGTACTTGTCTCATTGGGACCAATGTGTCGTGATGATCTAAAGCACGTTGTAAGTATAATGGTATTCCTTCACATTATTATTTGTACTCATAACGTATTTTATTCCTAGATATTTTTATTTTTTATAATTTATAAATTATAAATTTATTATTATTTATAATTTATAATATAATATAATTGATAATTATAATTATAATAAAATCACAGATGGACGGGCTCCAGTTGCAGATTGATGCAGCACTAGAGTCTGTGGATCTAGAAGGCCACATTTGGCTTGATCTTCAGGTTAATTTGTGGCCTATTTTTGAGTATTTTGATCACAAGATGCAGACTGATGGGTACGCTTTTCCAATTGCTTCTCTTTATTAAAAAACGAGAATATGCACATAGGTTAATTCTTATTCTTATTATTATTTAATAATAAATAATTATTATTATTTACATTTACATTTACATTTATTATTATTTATTATAAAACTTGCTGCACCCTGTAGGGTGTCATGTGGTTTGTTTCTAATTAACTTCATGGAATATTGGACGGGTGAGGAGCTGTCTAACACTTTTACACAGGTACAAACACTACTTGATTACATTAGTATTAGTAAAAATAAAATAAAATTCTCCCATCCTACATAATTATTATTTTTTACATTTACATCATTAATCTACAAAACTATAATATTGCGCAGAGCGACATGAACAACTTCAGATTGAAGCTTGCTGCCATCCTTTTGGATTCACCACTTAACACCGTGAAGGGATCATCCGACAATACTTTTGACCCTACCGCCTCCGCCCGGTGCCGTTGCGGGCCGATGAAACCATCGTTATTCAAACACAAATGTCCCAACTCACGTCCACGGCTAGGTGGAGGGATACTGCTGCGGCAATTTGCGACTATATCCTATCCATTAATGATACTGCTGCTTTAGAGTAAGTGACATGTCTTTAATTGACGACTAATATATATGTATGTACACAATGTCAATCAAACGTTTCTTTAACAGGAAAGAATGGGTTCGGAGTTCATATCCTCATCCTATAAGTTTGAGTTTGAAAATCCTTCAAGGCATACTTGATATAAATAAAGACATGGACATTGATGTGTTCAATCTAGCAGTGCGAATGCTTGCATGTGACGAGGTCACGGTGCTCAGGGAACCAAAGACTCACTTCATGGACTTGAAATTTTCAGTAAGTTATTTTATACTATATTAGAATAATATAATATATATCTGCAAGCTCATAAATATTTATTACTTGATAATGATAATATTTATGATATAATGATATAATAATTATTTGTCTCGGCAGTGGATATGTGGTTATAGACGTCATCCTTGCAATCGCCAAAGATATGATGCTAATGTGATTGCAAAATACTTTGATGATGGCCTAATAGTGGAGTTACATTCTCAGAATCTGGCATGGTAAGTAATCTCACTCTTGGTCGTAGTATCTCCTGAAGTTGACACAATTAATGTTTACATGTACCAATGTAAGTTGTGGTGCCTTACTATGAATTGGGACGTTTTGGCATGTTTGCCTTCCACTACAAGTCTAGAACCCCGACTATAATTGACCCTTCACCACTTTTAACAAATGTTGCATATAATCATCCATCCTACTACTATCTTCCTAGATTGCAAAAGGTTGCTAAAACGTTTGATCGTGCGATGGATGTAGTAGATCCCTCTTGGAATGATGACTTTTTTTGATTGGCAACATGTTTTCCCGTGCCTTGTCCCCAAGATACTTGACAGGTAACAAGATTACTACGCCTCACCGTATATGTTGACTACATTTTCCCAGACGAACTTATATAGCTATTTAATTTGCCCAGGTTCCTTTCGGGGTTTTTAGTAGTTGAGCTCATGAACATGTGGGATGGTGCACGGCTTGAACTACTCAATTTGGTAAGTATTGATAGTTTGATAGTCAACAGGAGGCTTCTCTGCGAAATTTCTTGAGTGACCACTAATTTAATTTATTTTCTCTATGACAGGATTCAAGAATCCTGAGGAAGTGGCTCCTAATTGATGTCCTGAAATGCAAGTTTAATGAGAGTGCAGATAACAAACCAAAAGATGTCAGAGCCACTTGCTCTTCCATATGGAATACGAATGTCGAGAGATACATGTAGATTTTATTAGTCATCCATGAAGTTTATCATCAATAAGATGTAACTGTTTTTCTTCTCAATGTGGCCACATATCCGTTGTGAAACATTACGCTTATTTTTGGGGAATTGATGAAACATTATTCGAATAAGTTGTTATTTGTTGAGTTATCTATCTATAATATTTGCTATTTATAATAATAACTTTTTTATTGATAGTAAACGTACTATATTTCATTTATATGGTTTAATTTAATAGTACAGATTATGGACCAACCGTTGATCTTGTTGCATGCCAAGTTTTTCTTCTCAAAAGGTCATCAAAATTATGCCAAGTTTTATTTCTCAACTACTCCAATTTGGATTTTGCAATGCGTCCATTAGATGTAACAATAGCTGGCCATGTTTCATGCGAGGAGTTGGCCAATGCGATGCTAAAGCTACGGCCGCTGGCGTAGTGGATCCACTTGGAGCATAATACCCAGGTGCAAGCGCAGAAAATCCGGTCGCTGTAGAAGATCCATCTTCGCGTGCGCCTGATCCGATGCAGATACGCCTGCCCTCCTTGCGGCGGTGACATGGACGCTGGCGCCAGGTATACACATGGACGTCGAAGGACGTGCGCCCGTCTGCGTCTTTGGGGAAGCGCCAAGTGGCGAGGCAGGGCGCTGCGGAGCCTACAACCTCGGACGCATGGGGCGCTGAAACCGACCAGATACACCGCAGCTTTTCAGGAGGGAGATTTGTTCTGGGATCCGCGTCGTGGCCAGCGACGTAAACAACACATGATAGCATAAAATCACCACTGATTTCACTAAAAAATCGCTGGAACCAGCAAATCCGCCGGTGCCTGCCCATATGGTAACTCAGGATATTAATTTTTAGTGGAAGAAATATTAGATTGATCATCAAAAGCATTGCCATATCCCTGACCAAATTAATCAAAAGAAGGGTGTCCGGCAGGATAGAAATCAATCAATTAAGAAGCATTGCCATAATTAATTACGATTGACATATAGCCTACAAACTAGGCAAGTAACAAGTAATTTTTGGCATGTGATATGAAACAATCTGTATTATATTAAAGGAAATTAATCAATCAAGTTCGATTGACATATCAATCAGTCGGGACTTGACAAAAAAAGTGATATGGTAGCAACTATATTAAGATCCCCATACATCGCATAGACTAATAACACTTCCTTCTCCTTTGTTCCACCATTCCACCAGACACCAACTAGAAATGGAGTCATCTGATGAAGTGGACTATGATGAAGAAAGCACTGATGCTGGGTCAACAGAGGTAGACGCGGAAGATAGTGAATGGGTTCCAAATGAGGATGAAGTAGAGGATACTAAATCTGGAATAGAAGACGTGTGCGAAGAAGAAGATGATGACATCACGGAATCAGAAGTGGAGGAGGAAGATGATGAGAAAGACAGTGATTGGGACACTGTCGATGCCGAGGATGATGGGGACTACGAAGTGGATGGGGAGGATAGCGAGCAAGACGACGACTGGATCGGTGACGCGGCCAAAGAGGATGATGATGACTACCAAGCAGAAGACATGGAGGATGAGGACGACGACTAGTACGAAGAACATGATGAATACCAAGACGAGGATCTGCCACTCAAGAAGAAAAGATGTGTGCATCAAGATGGTGTTCATGAGATGGCCACGGTAATGCACAAGAAGCCTCCATGCGACAACCAAGGTTCCAATGGCAAGGAGATCATGGACAAATCAGGTAGCTCTGATGAAGGAAACCATGAGGAGAGTTTCGACACAGAAGGCACTGAAGATCCTTATGTAGTTTATTTATTGAATTTCTGGTTCAATCGCAATTTCAATTATGATATTTGGAGTTGAATTTCTGGTTCAGTCGTGTGAGATTTGGAGTTGTAATGGAATATCTTTGAAATAATTAGTGATGTACTCATTCTCCTATTTTGTCATTAATAACCAGTACATGTGCCACATGTACTCGATTTCTTGCATTTATAACAGCCGCATGAGATGAAGAAAGCAGTATATAACTAATACTAATTCGTTGATTGAAATCAATTTGTAAAAATATGCCATTTTTAAAATAAGGAAAGCATGCATGTATTGATCTTCATGCATTGCGCATGCACTCACACGCACGAAAAATTTGTTGATTGAAATCAATTTGTGAAAATATGCCATTTTTTTAAAAGGAAAGGATGCATGTATTGATCTTCATGCATTGCGCATGCATTCACATGCACGAAAAGCAAGGAAATAATACACCTCACTGTGGCCAATCAGCAATTTTGATTGAGCAAATCTTATCTGCTGCCTAAGGAAATTGACGATGTGATGATAAATAAATACGGAAATATTTTTTATTACCTAACACAACCTCTCTACCCGGATACATATATCCCTGCCCCTCTCGCTAATTTATACCCATGCTCCATCTGCCTCCAAGGTCGCTGCTCTCTCCTGAGAAATATGGTGATAAATATTATATGTCTGCGTTCATATGTTCGTAGCTAGATAGATGCTGCTGATTTAGAGATATTTCAAGATATATTTATGACCTTCTTATTCTTATTATTCGAATTATTTGATTGACTATTGTGTGCAACTAATTAGTCACGTAACTACACTTCAACATGTTTCATATTTTCAGGATAATAATGGTGTTCCTATTGATCTGGCGACCGCTATGGATCTCCCACATGGGACTACGGTTGTTTGTGTAGTAGCTGTCGTGGCATTTGTTGGTAAAACAATCGACGTTCAGGATCATGATCGATGGGGAGTACGGGAGGTTTGTTTGGCAGACTTCAGGTTCACATTTAATTTCTAGGACATTCATTTACATAGACTACCTTTTGCTATTAATTACTTTGCAATTTATTTAAATAGTAAATATAAATATATGCATGTATGTAGTTCATTAGAATACCTTCGTTTGGGAGTCCGTAAATACGAAGTCGAAGGACATAAACTGTTTATTGAAGCAGAAGTCCACAACCACATTATAATGGTTGAGCATGTTGTTGTAGACCAAAACATGCGTAAGTACAATTTTTTCATATATGTCGATGCTAAATTCAATTTTATTTACGAGCCAATTTGCATTCCCCTATTATTATATAATATATTATCTCTCTTTATTATAGATTGCTTGGTGACAACTTTAGACACTAAAATCACTTTTTTCCAACATGCAACAACCGACCCGCTTGAAGGTAAACAACATATTAGTTGAGAAAAAAATCTTTTGCAAAGTATGGCTTATGATAAATTTGACCCTTTTTTGCAGATGTTAGAGATGCTTTGAGAAAGGACTACGATGTGCGTGAATGCGTTAAGGCTTGTGTGTCCCTTCGATCCGATTTTCTCCGGATGTACTTCGAAGGATCAGCTTCCTTGGACACTGGAAACGACTCCAACCGTCCTTTGAAGTATTTGTTTGAATACATATACAAGTCAGGATAGACTATAAATGTGCGTGCCCGCATTATGTACCCCCATTTTGCATTGGTCGGAGAGTTTATTTTCTTTAAGTTAAAGTTTCCCATATACAATTGTATTTCAGAATTTGTGAGACATTGATTGGAGCTTGACGTTCACAATATAGTGTGTATGGGGTATTAATTTAAATTCAAATTTATTGACCTGACTTACTTATACATATCAATTGAGTATGTAATATAGATACTACATTTTTGGCATATTTTGCGTTTCATCATTCATCATTCAGTAAAAACACAAAAATAAATGTTGCATTCCCCCCACAAAACTACATTGCCTTTGTGCCATTCGAAAACATAAATAAATATGAGGTATTTGAAAAATCCCACAAACCGAGATTTACAGAATTTAGTTTGAAAAATCTCGAGATCCGAGATCTCCAAAATGTAGTTTAGAGAATTGTTTTCAAAAGATCCTTGCCTAATCCATGGTCAGGGGGTGAAATAGTAGATGACCCTATGTCTAATGGTGAAAGTACTAATGATTTTTGTCAACTTGTGAATAAACAAAAAAACATAATTATAAATCAGAGCAATTGCATCAGCAATTGCATCAAATATCAGCGTCGACACTAGAACCGGAGCAGATATGCACGAAATTTAGCACCAAATCCGCTACGGAATTGCCGCCGTCAGTTCTGACAGGTGCTAACCGGCGGACGACACACGACAAGCTCCCGTGGTTCGCCCCGCCTCGGTCTCCTCCGCGCCAACTAGAGCCTACCACGCAGCCGATCCATCGGCGACAGGATCAATCTTGGATCCCGCAACGGCGGCGGCAGGATCTGATCCTATTGGATCTTTTGCGCCAGCACCATCTTTTAATTTTGTTTTCCTTTCCACAGAAAAAATACACGCCCATGGAAATTAACCATGCAAGTTTGGGAACAAAATTTGTTAGTCAGTCTAATTAGTAAGGTCTGAGGGAATGTGTATCTGTGATTCCGTGATTTTGTTTCAATTTGTAATGACCAAAAATAATTTCTGGTTGACTTACCTTTATTTCTTGGTACACTTCCTTTTTTATAATTTACAAAGGGAAAAGGAGATAAACATTACTATAATTACGTTGCAAATTTAATTACCATGGTTATGAATACTCCCTGATCGCGTGCCTACCAAGAAAATTGATTCCCATGATCACGCGCTGCCCAAATTACTGATTTCCTGATCACCCACCAAGCAGGCACCATAATATATATACCTTCCTTGTTTGTTGTACACATATCTATACTAATTATCCTATATATACAACTTCACTCAATATCCCATCCCTGCCTCCACTCATCTGTGCTTGCTGCCGGTCGCTAGGGTCAAGTTTTCTGAGGTTAGATGTTACTCTGAACTTCGATGACGTTTTTACTATCCGTACATCTATGTGTGCCACATTTCTTATAATATAGTATAATCAAAGTGAAGATCACTGACCGCTACCACGTTCTCACAGGATGTCCTCATCGACACATCACACCCCATCTGACGTGAAGTCAAGCGAAGGGGATATTGCCACCGGCGCCGTCAACGTTAAAGAAATCAAAGGTCCAGATCAGGTCGTGCGGGGGAAGGGAATTGATGGTGGTGACCTACATGGTGTTGGGAATGGATCAAGAAAGAGGATGAGAACTCCGTCGAATCAAACCAAGTTGACGTTGGACACAGCAGTAAGTATTAAAATTATCACTCATGTATCTCATATTTATATGTTGCTACATTGATGTTTGTTTTGATTTTTTTCTCAGGAGGTGGAGTTCTTGAGGCCATCAACCAAATTCAAAGATGGCAAGGCGTACATGGACATAACATGGGACGAATTATTTCCTGAAGAGCCCTATTGTTATACAGGCAAAAGCATCAAAGATGATTCACACACGCTAGGCCGCTTGAGGCACAAATTGTTTGCTGATGAAGAGCCCGACTATCCAGAGCCCAATCGCCCAGTCAAAAGCATCGAACATACTATTATTATCATAGATTCAGATGAGGGCTGATGCAAAATTAACTGCATCATCATGCTTTCCACCATTGTGTTTTATCAAATATTAATTACTATAGTAGTTTGAAATATTCGGTCAATACTAAATCCGGCCAATACTAAAGCACGAACAGCCGTAGTTTAATTTCTGCTTGCTTATCACAATGCCCATGTATGGTGTGTAAGATGAAAATTGGAATAATGAGCTTTTATAATTTATTAATTAATGTTTCATTTTTCTTCAAATTGATTGGTAAACATATTACTTGTTCTTGATTTCTTGATCATTGAAAATGAGCGAATTTTGTAAAACAAGTGCTAATGGGAAAACACGTGCAATTCCACTAGATGATCCTATGTCTTATGGTGAAAGCTCTAATGATTTTTTGAATAAATAAAATATATTGGATAATAAACATGAGAAAATGGAATGAATCAAATATAAGCGTCAGCACGAATCCCGGAGTAAATCTAAACCAAATGTAGCGTTAATCCTCATCGGGATCGCTACCTTACCACACACGTATCACCCTCGCAATCAGCGAACTCTCTCATCCAATCGTTGGACGACACGTCGCAAACCCTGATATGTCAGGCCAGGGACCCTCCTCCGCGCCAACTAGGTGGTGCCACGTTTTAAAGCGTCCAGCGGCAGGGGGCGCACAGGACAAGATCGGCCTCGGATCACGCGTCGGTGACGGCAGGATGCGATCCGGCGGGATCTTCTGCACCAGCGGCCGTCAATTTCATTTTCCTCCTTCCAAATAAAAAGATACACAATGTCATTGGAATCTCCTTTTTATATTTGGAAATTAGTCATGCAATTGTGGGAAGAAAATTTGTCAGAGTCAAATAAGGAAGGTCTGAGGGCGATCTTGCCCCCTGATTCCATGCCTTTATTTCCATTTCTAACGTCCATGAGATGACGTCTGGTTGATTTTGCTGGTATAGTTACCTTTTTATTTGTTGCCACACTCACCATATAATTCACAGGATTACATTACTATATTTATGTTGCCTACCCCATATAATTCTCATGATCATGAATACTCCCTAATCGTGTGCCTTGCATGTCTTATTTGTTTCCTGCAGTTCCCATATTAATATAAAAACTTACCTTCCTTGATACATATATACAGTCTATATAACATCACCTCATCCCCTCGACACACAAGAACACGAGGCGGCATCGACGAAACAGGAAGCTACACTACTCAACGGTGAGTATACACATAGTGTAGATGTTTATTTCGCACTGTCAATTTCGTGTATAACAATATTATATAAAAATGTAATGATCATTCTCCTTCAATATTTCTATGTATATATATATTTACCTATACTATCAAGAGAATCACGTGTCTGGTTACTGGCGAATCATGTTTGTGCATTTTCTGTCTTTTTGGTTGTCATATCCATTTGCACCATAGAGATAGATGTAGGATTCATGGTTCCAATTGGCTTTCATATGCGTGCTTCGAGGGTCATTGCTAAGCAGCTTGGTGTGCAACATGGTGACCATATTGACATATGCGGCTATAAGCCTGATGTCATGGGTCCAGTAGAAATGTTACATTAGTTGTTTTTCAACAGTACAACATTTATATTAAAATAATGTCAACGAGTATTTACCAAATTAAGTGCACTTTTGTCTGTGTGTTCCATAAAATTCGTTTATGCATGTCAACGAGTATTTACCAAATTAAGCCTGATTGCACTTTTGTCTGTGTGTTCCATAAAATTCGTTTATGCATGTCAATGAGTATTTACCAAATTAAGTGCCTACCAGAAGTAAATACAAAATTATGCATTTGTCATGCCTTTGTAATATTTCTTTGATTGTCTTAAATTTTTAATTTTAATTTTTTATTATAGGTTGAGAACCTTTTATTTTATAGGTATGTTTCATATAAATTGAAATATAGCATTGTTAAAAGCTTTTACGACAATGATTGAACTATAATCATGTGCGTTTTTATGTCAAGTAAGGATACAGTCTACAAGTGTGAATGGCGTCTCCTAAAGAAAAATCAGCTAAAACAAGAGGTGTCCAATGGTTCAACCTCGACGCTGATGCATGGAGCCACGTTATCAACCACCTTGACATCCTCGATGTTCAGAACTTCATGTCAACCTGCCAAGAATGGTCTAAAGTGAGCTTCGAGCTAAACAAAAAGCGACTCACATCAGGTATTAATGCTTAATATAGGATGTATCTTGCTATTCGAGTTTCTTCTAAAAAAATATATACGCCATGAATAATTTATTGATGCACACGTTGTCTCTGTAAACAACAGGAACCCATATGTTGTTGACATCTAGAGCTGACAGCAATCGCAGTAGGATGACTGAATCTCTTGGAGATAGCTCATTTGGTATGCACGATGTTTTGGAAGGAACGTCGTTCCTTGTGCACAGCAATTGCCTCAAGAACAAGGTGTGGGTAGGTGGAAAGGACGATTGGCTCGTAATATCTGATAACAAGTGGTCGTTGGAATTGGTGAACCTTGGAATTGGTGAACCTTGTGACTCAAATGGTTCCTTTGCCATTGTTCGACTTGCACCACAAGTTCGAGCATGACGAATACACTAAACATGAAGTGGTTTGTGGATACACTGTCGGTAGTCTCCTTTCAGTTGTGCTATGCCAAACACCATCTGTCGAGGGAGGACACTTAGCAATTGCTTTATTTGATTGTGAGGTGTTAGCTTACACGTCCAGAAGTAGTCCCACGTGGACCTTTCTTGCCTATCAGTCTCCCCACAACTATTTTACATATCTATATATGGACGCCATTATCCACAAGGGCAGGGTGGTAGCTGTAGACACTGAAGGTTTTGTTTTTTCATGGAACATGGGTGATCAAGGCGACAATCCAGTTATAATTACTTCAACAAATATCCCATTTGTTGAGGAATATTTTTTTAACTCAGATAGTCGTGTTTTCTACCTAGCCAAGGCCCCTGCAGATGAGCTAATACTAATTTGCGTACAAGGTAGCGGAGAAACCTTGAAGCATCCGTACTAAAGGGTTCTCAAGAGTGAACTTGACAGGTTTGAGGACGTTGATGAAATTTTCTTATTCAAATTTGATGATATGCGGCAGACGTGGAGCTGCATCCATGCCATTGACCTTGGCACATCTCTATTTGTTGGTCTAAACTACCCCTTTCATGGCACATGGAGCGGTACTGAGCTCAGCAGCATCTATGTGGCTAACATGATGGACTACGATGTTGTCACATTCTCCACGAAGGGTCAAACAAATGTGGCAGTCAAGAGGTACAACTATCCTGTCAAGGGTCGACGTGTCAGTGCAACACAATCAATGAGGATTCCAATGTGGTTTCATCCGACACGGCCAATAATAAAGTCCGAACATTCATAGTTTAGTTATTGCATGATTGCCATAGATTCATATATGGTGTGTAAGATGATATCTCAATAAAAATATTTATTATTTCTATTCAGTTGGTTAGCAAAATGTTGCCTGGTAAATTATTAAATTATGTTACATAACAAAATATGCTATATTTTTTTAAATATCACGTGCGTGTCGCACGTGCACTTCCACTAGTAAAAAAGAAAAAAATCAAAGCGCGTGGGTATTAGGGAGACCTATATCTACTTTATAATTCGCACGCTTACCTGACTTCCGGCAGGCAGATAGGAGCTCCCGATTTATTTTTTGCCTGCCCACGGTTGGCCCATCCTAATCTCTATTGTGCCCTTACTAGCTCGGCCCGTTACCCCATTCTGGACGTGTGCATGTCGGGCTGCCCGGCTTGCCACAGAGACCAGAGGCCGGCCCGTCAACAGGCCGCTTCACCCACCAAAACATCCACGCCACCAGCCCACCACATACACCTTCCATCCTTCCCCAACCTTATCCTCAAACCTCATACTCCAACCTCCACTCTTGATCCCGGTTGCCTCCCGACCTTAATGCTCTTGGCTCCTACCCTCCCCTCGACTCCATGTGGTGGGACAGCGGGTGGCTACCCTGCCTCTCGACGTTGGATGGCACGGCCGCCTGCCCAACGCCCTAGCCCCGCGGTGGAGGATGGTGCAGTCACTTACCTAGCCCCGCGGCGAAGGCCGGCGCGACCGCTCACGCTCCACCTCGACACAAAACAGCCCATGGGCAGGCACTAGCAAAGTATATGAGCCGATAGCAGGCCGTGTGACATCATCCCACCACATAGACGGCCTTGTGATTTTTGGCTTCTGCCCTCCTCATACGAGCTTCCCGACTTCTTTCTTCCTCCAATTATCGGTGGGCGGCTAGAAAGATGATACAATGTGTGAAAAGATCACAAGCAAAATATCAGGTTGTTGACTTTACGAAGTTTTTTCGTTTGTTCCTAAATATCAGGTTGTTGACTTTACGAAGTTTTTTTCGTTTGTTCCTTTACTACGGTGCATCCTACATTTAGTCTCATGTGGTTGCCAATTTTGTATATTATGAACACACGATGATTGTGATCTTGAAATGTTTAATTGTTGATCATTGCTTCTTTTTCTGAAAATAGTAAGAGTTTGGAGATCTTAAACCTTTACGAGATGTTGGGGAATTGGGTAAAAACCTATCACCCTCGAAACGTCTGGTTTACTGAATTCGTAAGAATATTCGTGAGTAAGCCTCGGGATGAAAAGTTTAGCTTCACGAAAAGGAAACATTCACAAAAAGATCCTGAGGAATTTTATAGATTTTGCTAACCTTCTAATAATATGTGAACACAATAGCTGAATTGGCTTCAATTCGCGAATCAGCTGTCTCTTTTAGGGCGACGGGAAGCTAGCGAAAATTAGGAAACCAGAAACCTGCAGAATTCGGGAATCTTGAGAAGCCTTCGTTCATGAATCTTGACGAGTGGTGAATTTCATGAATGAAACTTCGGAGGTTGAGGAGAAGTCAAGTCAAAGATGTCTCTCCAAAAAATTAGGGTTTGAAGTGTGAACTAGTGGCAGACTTGTAAATGTATGAAGTTAGCCCCGCAAATTACGGGATGTAAAGACATTCATGTACATGTTCACACGAAGAATATTCCTTAGATTCGAGGGTAATCTTGGAATGTAAAAGTCCCTTCGTCTTCCTATAAAAGGGGGTGCGAGGGCACGTGTAAAGGGATTCACAACTTTTGAGGTGAGTACATGCTTTCGGAGATTCTTTGTCTCCCCGTCTTTCGAGACTTGTGCACTCTCGTTCGCGACTCTTGTGTTCGGGGACTCCATCTAATTTTTGGACCCCCAACATTGGCACCCACCGTGGTTTTAGCTGAAAAACAGCTCAGGATGCCACCACAGAAGAAGTCCAAGAAGAATGTTCCCACTGAGACCGACCAAGAAGAGCACTATCATGACCAAGACAACAGAATCTCTCTCACTCCAGAATCTTCGCACATCACAGATCAAGAACGAAGGGCAAAACTTGAGGCTCTCCAGAAAGCAAGAGCTGAGAAGATAGCACATGCTTTAGAACCATTCACAGAAGAAGATGCTCATGAAGATGATGATAGGCTGTCGACAGAGAACTAGAGATAGTACAACAAAAAATATAGCAGCTTCAAAAAGAGAAAGAAAGATTCGCGAACCAGCTGGAAGCAAAAAAGAAAAGCTTCAGAAAAGCTAGAAAAACTTAATCAAGCAAAAGAACAAATCGAAAGAATTTAAAGAGAAATTGAAGAAATGAAAGAACAAGAGAACAACTCATTGTGGCAAGACTTACCACACCAGAATTTTGGTCAAAACAGAAGAATCCCGAAAGAAAATTTCTTCACGGGTAATGGAATTTCGCAATTCATGGATCCAGAATCACCACTGTCCATAGGGTTGCAAACTGCAACATGGCCACCAAAGTTCAAACCAGTCTCTCTCCCGAAATATAACGGCTTCGGAAACTCCAGACAGTTCCTCATGAGGTATGAATCAGCTGTGAATTCAGCAGGAGGAGATGATGTCGCGCTGGCCAAATCCTTCATCATTGTCTACGAAGGTCCAGTTCTGAATTGGTACTCTCTGCTACAGGCACACTCAGTCTGCAGCTGGGTCGACCTCAAGACAAAGTTCATTCAAGCATTCCAAATTTTTTTATGAAACAACGACCCAGTCATCACATATGTACAACTGCAAGCAGAAAGACAGAGAGCCACTGCGGAACTTCGTAAGAAGATGCATGCAATAGAGATCCCAGAATCCCGAAGCGGATGATAAAACAACAATACAAGCGCTGATCAAGGGTCTGCCTGCAGGACTGACAGCTTCGCATCTGACACGAAAGAAACCAAAAATAATTGATGAACTTTTTCATGAACTTGAAGAATACATCATGTCTAATGAAGATCACCGCAGAAGGGTTGTCGAATGAAATGAAGCAAGACAAGGCAACAGAGAAATGACGTCGATACCTCAATTCCAAAATCCACGAAACATCAATAACGTGGAAAATCCCCAGTCCAATCAGAACAACAGACCAAGCACAAGAGGAGGCTTTGCACCCAGAGGAAGGGGAAGGGGAAGAGGACCCCCAAAACTCACGAACCATAACCCAAGAGACCCATACTTCTATTGCCAATATCACAGAAGAGGTCATAGCACCGAAGGGTGCCCAGAAACGAAGAAGAACATTACTATAATTCAACAAGAGAAAGCCATGATGAGTATTGCCTCCACAATGCCAAACCTACTTCGCCCAAGCTTCTAGCAACCACAGTTCGTGAACTCTCAACCAAATCCAGTCACAATGCAGCAATTCCAGCAACCACAACCATCTTGACAGCCTTCTCAACAGTTCTATCCACAATCACAAGAAATTCAATCAATTCAACAGTCGCAGCTAATCCAAGAAATATTGCCACCACCACCTGACAATTCATCAAGACCAGAATCGAGTTCAAGAACTCAGAACCCAAAAGCTTTGCCTTCGTTCAAAACTATCATGCCTATCACAGGAGGATCAGCTATGGAGTTCGAAATCAAGAGGCAAAGAAACAACTATTTCGGATCCGTGAACACAATCATCAGTGATGGTCCAGTTGCACGACCAGATGGGCCAAAGTGCCGATAACATTCTGAGGACCATTTGTGGTTCGAGGACCGGTGGATGGTCGCTTCCTTGTGTGATGAGTGATTGACAACGTTGTGTGGACTGATTCTTGGCTAAGTATTGTAGGTGCAGGTTGCTGCTTGACTCGTGTTGGTGCAGGTGAAGAACAAGCGCGAAAGGTCGTCGCCGGTGAGGCCTCCAGGTGTGGAGAAGACAAGTAGGCTTCGTTCGAGGGACCCGGTGGCCAGTGGGGTCAAGTGCGGGCCGCATGGTGGCATGAACAGCAAGATGAGGTCGTGGACGGTTTCTTGGTAGAGCCTCAAAACCAAGGTCGAGCCGGGACTACGTGGGAGCCAAGTCATGAGTGGAGATTGGCGGAGGCTACACCGAGTTTGCGGGGTTTTCGGTGGTTCACCAGAAAACCACTGGGTTCCTTGGTTGATCCACAAAGCCAAGACAGAAGAACCGAAGACGGAGGCAGCTAGCCGCCGCATGTGTCCGACCGGTGGGTCGACCGGTCCGACCGGTGGGGACCGGCTCCGACCGGTGAGGAGCACCGGCTCGACCGTGTGCGACGACGTAGTCCGAATCTTCGAAGCGGAGGACACGCGTCGGGATCGCATGGCTTGCGTCCGTGCTACGCAGGGTGCGGTCGCCGGCATCCGTCCGATGGTGAAGACATCAAGAATTCCAAATCCGCCCTTGAGGGGCTTGTATCCCTAGTTAGTAGAGAAGGGCGTTTTAGACATTCGGTTGCCTCCATATAACCCAAGAGGTGAGAGGATGGCAGCCAACTCTTTGAACCCTAGCTCATTAGTTTTCCTATTTTTCCACCTATTTTTCTTAGGTTTTCTTTAGGACTAGCAAGAGAGCTTCACAGAGAGATCTTGTTGAGAGGGATGGATGATCGGGCGGCTTGCTAGACCTTGTACGAACCTTTGTTTCTTGTATAGATGATTCGGCGTGGTTCCTCAAGGTTTAGATGTGTTTTCCCCGGTTGTTCTTGGTGGTGATTTTCGGAGCCCTCTCTCGGTGATTTCTTGGGGTTGTTTTCGGGACTTTTCTCTTGGGGATTTGATGAGGGAAATTTGTGGGAACCCTTCGTGGTTCTTTGGGATGTGATTCCCCTCCCAAATCCGTGAGTAAACGTGCTTGATTTTGGGGTTTCTTGAGTTCTTGGGTTGGAAGTGCTTTCGGCGGGATTTCTTCGATTCCTCCTTTTTGGACGAGTTTTTGTGGGATTAAACTTGGCTATGGACTCCTCATGAAGTGTTCCTGATATCCCCAAAGTCTTGTTCAAGTCCGTGGAGTGATTCGGGAGATCGAGATTTGGATTTGGGGGGTTGACCCGCGGTGTCGTTCATCCCGAGTCGCCCGTGCTACACCGGTCCGACCGGTGCTCTTGACCGGTCTGACCGGTGCGAGCCCTTGTGGGGTTTTGCTCGGGTGAACGTCTTGGTGTGTTCGTTGTTGTCCCGTGTTGCTGCTGTTTCGAGTTTGCGTCAGTTTGGTGGTCGGTTGGCCTGTTTGGTGGTCGGTTGGCCTGTTTGGTGCCTTGGGGGCTTTCAGGATGCCATCGGTCTGACCGGTGTGTCGCACCGGTCTGACCGGTGTAGAGCCACTTAGTGGAAGTTGCTCAGTTTCACCAGCAGAGACCGGTCTGACCGGTGGTGCTCACCGGTCTGACCGGTGTGGGTCTGTAGGCTCGAGGTTTCGTTTTTCCGCTGCATTTCTCGGGTCGGAAGGTGGTGTGTTGGTTCCTAGGTCCAGTGGCACTCCAGTGGCTACGTGGGCTTGACCAACCTTGGTAGTGAGTCGGAGACGTGTGTTGGAAGCCGTGTTCATCTTGTTGGAGTTTCGATCTCCTTCGAGAAGAATTTTTATCGGCTCCCATTCACTCCCCCCTCTCTGGTTCGCCGTAACGGTCCTTCAAGTGGTATCAGAGTCGGTTCGGGTCTTTGTTGACTCTAACCAGTCTAAGATCCAAGGATGGCGTACCAGGAACGGGGTTCGGGTCCTCCACACTTCGATGGCAAGAACTACCAGATGTGGAGCAAGCGGATGGGTGCGTTCCTCCGCGGAAAGGGTCAGACTCTGTGGGATGTCACGGTGGACACAGGATATGTCCAGCCGATGGATTTCCTCGCTCCAGGGTCGAGGGACAGATTCGACGCCAACAATAAGGCGGTCGACTACTTGTTTCGTGCTTTGTGTCAGCTTGAGTTCGATCGGGTGCACACCGAGCACTTGGCTTGTAGGATTTGGGCGGTGTTGAAGGAGGCTCATGTTGGGAACGCCTAGGTTCAGGCACGGATGTATGCGACCTACCGGAGAGAGTACGAGAACTTCACTCATCTCCCTAGGTGAGTCCATCGATGCCTTGTTTCAGAGGTTCACGGTGGTTGTGAACAACATGAGGGCCAATGTGGACGTGCTCCCGTACGATGATCATGATAGAGCGGTCAAGCTCTTACACTCTTTGGATCGTACGATTTGGGGTGGAAAGTTCGAGGCCATAGTCGAGTCGGAGAAGTATGACACTCTGACGGTGAACGAGCTGTTCTCGAATCTCAAGTCGGCTGAGGTGGATAGGGGCATGACTGCCAAGCTCGAGGGACTGACTAATTCCCATAGTCTTGCCCTCATTGGTGGTTCCTAAGGAAAGACTAACTCTAACCCATCCACCAGGATGTTCTCTTTTTCCTCTTTGATGTCTATGTTAGATGAGGAGTTTGATGACCTTGGAGAGGACGAGCTGGCGCTGTTGACGAGGCGGTTCGAGAGGCTGCACGAGAATCGCGTGAACATGAGGAGGAACACGAGGACGTGCTTCCAGTGCGGCAAGCCAGGACACTTCGTCGCCGACTGCCCGGAGAAGGACGAGAACAAGGACAGCTACAAGCACAAGCCGAGGATGGACGGCAAGTACCGTTCGAGGCGCGACCACAAGAGCAAGCACAAGAACAAGTACAAGGACGAGCGACGATCGAGGAAGAAGGAGAGCCGAGGCAAGGCCCGAGCGATGGTTGGAGCGAGCGACGTCGACTCCAGTTCCGCGTACTCCACTTCAAGCTCGAGTAGTAGTGAAGACGAGGGAGATCGCCGCAAGAACAAGAAGTCGTCCAAGAACCTGATCGGGCTGAGCTGCTTCGCGAGAGACGGCTTCTGCACCATGGCGCTGAGCTC
Source organism: Cenchrus americanus (assembly GCA_947561735.1). Lineage (NCBI taxonomy): Eukaryota > Viridiplantae > Streptophyta > Magnoliopsida > Poales > Poaceae > Cenchrus > Cenchrus americanus. The sequence continues at coordinate 206,174,329 of OX387240.1, forward strand.
CGGTAGCAAGAAGAGCACACAGAACGACTCAGACTCTGAGTCCGACGACGAGGTGCGTGATGAACTTCCCTTCTTGCGCCAGAAGAATGAAAGGCTTGGCTCTTTGCTTGATAACCGTGATGACATGCTTATAGAGGCCAATAAAATGAGGAAAGAGCTTAGGGCTTCACTCGAGGATGCTAGGACTAGAGTGGCTGAGCTAGAGACACAGGTGCTTGATAGCAAGCTTGAGATTGATTCCCTTAAGGCTAACCCTGTTGTTTCGGATGAGAATGATTGTGCTGATTGCTCCATATTCCTTGCTGATCTTGCTTTGTTTAAGGAGAAGCATGCCTCCAAGTGTGAGGAACTAGATGTGCTTAGGGTTGAAGTGGCTGAGCTTAAGTCTAGACCTGCTTTGCTAGGTGCTTGCACTTCTTGCCCCGTTTTGCATGCTAAGATTGATGAGATGCATGCTTACACTAGTTCGCTCGAGGCTAAATTGAAGGAACCCATGCCTACATCTTGCTCTACCCGTGAAATGCATGCATTGAAAAATTTGGAGCTTGCACATTATGTTGATCGTTTGCGGGATGAGGATGATGACTTGAGGAAGTTGATGGGTTGGTTGTCCCGGGCCATGAGCCTCAATTGAGGATGATGATCGAGGCCTTTAAGAGGCAAGATGGTGAGGGGCTTGGGGCAAACAAGGTTGGTGAGGGAAGTGGAGAGAATATTCCGGAGCCACCAAAAACCCACCACAAAAATGATTTCCCTCCAAAACCTAACCATCTTAGGAACCGACTAGACACAACCCCAGCTCCACCCGTGTTTCCTACACCCACAAACGATCTTCGAAAGCCTATAAAGTTTGTGAGCACTTCGGGGAAAGTGTTCTTTGGGAAGGAGAGTGAGAAGGCTAGTGGTGAGAAACCGGTGGAGGATTTAAGTGGAGAGAAACCGAGTGAGCAGCCACATCCCAAGCGTAAGCCTAAGCTTGTGAGGTTCCATTGTGGCTATTGTGGGAGAGATGGCCATAAGGAGGAGTTTTGCTTCAAGAGGAAGCGTGAGGAGAGAATGGAGAAGGAGTGGGCTAACAAGGACAAGTAGCACCCTTCTGATGGTGTACTTGAGCCTCGTATGCAGATGCCCAGGGGCAAGGCGAGTGTGAGGACAGTTCGGTCTTGGGGAGAGCGGAAGGCTGTTGGAGGCGCTCGCCGCCCGTGTCACACCGGTCGACGGGTGGGGCACCGGCCGGACCGGTGCGGGCACAGACAGACGCTGTTTGGGTTTCGAGCTCGTACAGGTGCGAGGGTTGTTTCTGGTGGTCGTGATTCTGGTGGTTGGGCTGGAAAGGGTGCAGGTGGTCAGTTTGCTAGGCGTTCTCCTCCTCGTGCTCAATACGGGGATCGGAGGAGTCATAGCTTTGAGTTGGAGAGGAAGGACGTTCCACGGGCTTTCTTGCGTGGATTTGGTCCTCCTCCAGGCAGAGAGAGGTGGTTCCCTCAGGGTGGTTACCGTGGTGGTGTTCGTGGAGGTAGCTTTGGTAGGAGAGATGCTTTGGTTGGTGCTAACCCCACTTTCGAGCAAATGGCTCGGCACTGGTTTTACTCTTTTGGTACTAACCCCCTCGTTCGAGTCGTTTGTTCGCTCACATGCTCGTTTTTGAATTTCGGTGGGAGACTTGAAGAACATTTGGTTGATTGACTCCGGTTGCTCGAGGCATATGACCGGAGACAGGGGGGTGGTTCTCAAGTCTCGTCCCGGTGGTGACGAAGAGGTACATCACCTTTGGGGACAATGGGCGTGGGCGTGTGCTTTCAGAAGGTGAGATCAAAGTGAGTGACAAGATCACTCTGAGGCGTGTTGCTCTTGTTCAACCGCTGGGGTACAATTTGCTTTCTGTGTCCCAGTTGTTGGATGAGGGCTTTGAGGTGTTGTTTCAGCCAGGTCGTTCTCGGATTGTGGACTCTCGAGGGCACCTTGTCTGTATGGTCGTTCCCGAGGGTCAGGTGTTTCGTGCTGATTTTTTTCAGTCTTCGGGTGTGGAGCGTTGTTTCTTGGCTGGTTCTTCGAGTGAGTTGTGGAAGTGTCATAGGAAGTTGGGTCACTTGAGCTTTGACCTTTTGTCTCGCTTGAGTAAACTCAATTTGGTCCGAGGATTGCCACGGTTGAGGCTTGAGAAAGAGTTGGTTTGTGCGCCGTGTAGGCATGCCAAGATGGTGGCCTCTTCTTACCCGCCTCTGACCGATGTGATTACTAAGCGTCCATGCGAGCTGCTCCATATGGACCTTGTTGGCCCAGCTCGTGTGCGATCTGCGGGTGGGAAGTGGTATGTCCTTGTTGTGGTGGACGACTATTCTCGGTATGCGTGGGTGTTCTTTCTTGAGAAGGGGGAGACGTTTGGTTTTGTTCGAGATCTAGTCTTGAGGTTGAGGAACGAGAGGCACGGAGATGCCATACGAGCTATCCGCAGTGATAATGGATCGGAATTCAGGAACTCTCGTTTTGAAACCTTTTGCCATGACTTGGGTCTTGAGCACCAGTTTTCGAGTCCGTATACGCCTCCCCAGAATGGTGTTGCGGAAAGGAAGAACAGGACCTTGTGCGAGATGGCTCGGACGATGCTTGATGAGCATAGGACTCCGAGGAGGTATTGGGCTGAGGCGGTGAATACCGCGTGCTATGTGTCTAATAGGATATACCTCAGAGTGCACAAGAAGAAGACATGCTATGAGTTGATGCATGGTCGCACACCCAAGGTGAGTCACTTCCATGTCTTTGGTTGCAAGTGTTTCATTCTGAAGAAAGGCAGGAAGTTGGATAAGTTTGAGGCTAGGTTTGTCGATGGCATTTTCTTCGGTTATGCATCTCATTCTAGAGCATATCGTGTGCTCAATCTTGAAACTAACCAAATCGTGGAGACTTGCGAGGTAACCTTCGACGAGACAGAGCCACGTAGTCAGCTTGTCTTTGAGTGTGCAGGTGATGATGAGCTTGGAGAGGAGATCTTTCAGGAGGAGGAGCATGAACATGGTGATGATGAGGATGGTGGTGCGGTGCCCCCGGCTGAACATGTACCCACTACTTCGACTACGATGATGGATGGACCCTCTACTACACCTACGACGACAAATCAAGAACGAGAAGAAGCTGATGTTGACGGGGAGGTAGCTTCGAGGCGAGAACCTCCCCGGCGAGTTCAAGTGGATCACCCAGCTTCGAGGATCATCGGCGACATGAATGAGCGCACTACACGGTCGAGGGTTCGAAACAATTCCCATTTTGCTCATGTTGTGTTTGTTGCTACTTTTGAGCCCAAAGACATTGGACACACACTATCTGATCACAATTGGGTTAACTCTATGCATGAGGAGTTGGAGAACTTTGAGAGGAATCAGGTGTGGGATTTGGTTGACCCTCCCCCAGGGTGTAAGCCGATTGGTACAAAGTGGGTGTGGAAAAACAAAGAGGGAGAGAAGGGTGAGGTTGTGAGGAACAAGTCGAGACTTGTTGCTCAAGGGTTCGCTCGGAAGGAGGGGATCGACTACGAGGAGACCTTTGCTCCCGTAGCCTTGTTTGGAGGCGATTAGGATCCTTCTAGCCTTTTCTCGTGGCTAAAGGGTTCAAGTTGCACCAAATGGATGTGAAGAGCACTTTTCCGAATGGTGTGTTGGAGGAAGAAGTGTATGTGAGGCGACCTCTCCGGGTTTGAGAGTGAGAAGTACCCCCACCGGTGTACAAGTTGAGGAAGGCGCCGTATGGGTTGAAGCAGTGTGCCCGGAGCTTGGTATGGCAAGTTGAGGGGGTTCTTGTTTGAGAGAGGTTTTGAGATGGGGAAGGTCGATCGAGACCTTGTTTTTGCCGAGGCGGGCGAGAGATATCCCGATTGTGCGGTGTGTACATGGATGATATTGTCTTTGGTGGCTCGTCTAACTCTCTTGTTGCAAGGTTTGCGATGATATGAGCAGGGAATTTGAGATGAGCATGATGGGCGAGTTGCGCTTCTTCCTCGGGCTACAAATCAAGCAATCAAAGGAAGGAACATTTGTGCACCAGGCTAAGTACACCAAGGACATTGTGCGGAAGTTCAAGATGGAGGACTCCAAGGCTATGACGACGCCGATGAGTACGACTACAGCTCTTGATGCGGACGAGGAGGGTGAACACGTGGACCAGAAGAAGTACCGGAGCATGATCGGGTCACTCCTCTACTTAACGGCAACGAGGCCGGACATACAGTTCTCGGTGTGTCTGTGCGCTCATTTTCAAGTGTCTCCGAGGACTTCGCATCGGCAAGCGGTGAAGCGAATTTTCAGGTACTTGCGTCACACTCCCGACTTCGGCCTTTGGTACTCTGCGTCCTCTTCTTTGGCGCTTCATGGCTTTTCAGACGCGGATTTTGCCGGGTGTCGGTTGGATAGGAAGTCCACTTCTGGGACTTGCCACTTTTTGGGTTCCTCTTTGGTGTCTTGGTCTTCCCGCAAGCGCCGAGTGTTGCTCAATCCACGACCGAAGCCGAGTATGTTGCCGCTGCTAGTTGTTGCTCTCAGCTCCTTTGGATCACCTACACCATGAGTGACTTTGGTGAGGAGTATACCAATGTCCCACTTCAATGTGATAGCACCAGTGCCATAACGTTGCAAAGAACCCAGTGCTCCATTCCAAAACCAAACACATAGAAGTGTTTGATTTCTTGAGTTGGGTGTGTGGGAGCTCCTTTGTAGCATATGTATAGCTTTCTTTTGTGCATTTCTTGCATTTGGCATTGCATATGTAACATGATGTATAGGCATCCTTGTATCTTAGATTGCATGCATTTTGTATCATATGCATTGGATAGGAAAAGCTTCTCCTATATACATTGTTCACCATGGGTTGCTATAGATGTTCTTGTGAACTTGTTTGGTATGCTATGGTTAGTTTGGCTTAGCTCTTGATGATCTTGATGAATGATCCATGGTTGATGGCTAAATTTTTGAAAAATGTCACATATATGCTCTCTCATGTATAAATGCCTTTATATGCCCTTGACATGCTTTAGTGGCTTGGCTATGCTTAATTCGTGGTTGGATGGCTAGTTTATTGATCATATGGGGCCAAAGGCTCATTTGCCATCATGAATCTTTAGCCCTCTTGGTTTATCTTGTGGATGAGCATAAGTTCCTTTTTGTCGCAAAGACATTTCATGTACCCTTTACAAATCTGAAAATGAAATGAAAAATGCTTGGAAATGTGCTCCCATGTCATATGTGCTGAATTTAATTTGCTTTGGGTGCTAAACCGTTGCATGATGCCTACCAATGAGAAGTCTCATACATAGAAGTAGGCACATGGCTCGGTGGCTTTGACATGACATGAGGTGCTTGTGGGTGTTTGTGACGGCCTTATGATTAGAATGGCTGTCCTAGCATGAAGTTTGTGTGGCTTTGCCATTTTGATATGCTTTGATCATGTTTAGGACTTTGCTCATGAGAGGCAAGTTTTTCGCAAAATTGCCAAAATCCATCTTAGCTTCGTCCAATGGTTGTGAAACTTGGTGATCATGTAGTTGAGATCGATACGAAGCCGTAGAGTATCTAACTTGCTCATTTGGACATGTGTAGCATTCTTTGTTGAATTTTGTCTATTTGAGAAGCTCTAGGTTGAAAATTTTGCATTTTTGGCTTGATTCATGCATTGCCAACAAGGGGGAGAAGTTTGAGCTTGAAATGGCTTGCTGGACGTGTTTAGAAGGTTTTCAGGTGGTTTCGAGCCATTTCTGGGCTCTGTTGTGCACCGGTCTGACCGGTCAGGGTCACCGGTCTGACCGGTGTGAGTGCTGGCTCTGTTCACATGTTGCACACCGGTCTGACCGGTGGTGTTGACCGGTCAGACCGGTCAGGGCGGTGTTGTTGCAGCTGCTCTGTTTCAAGTGGTGTCTTGCATGCATTCGTCCAGGGGGAGGTGCATTGGTTCAGGGGGAGCTTGCATGTGTGCAGGGGGAGCTCTTTGTGGTTGTTCGAGCTTTGATTTGGTGGTTTGCGCTCTTTGCTTGAGCTTTTCTTTGTCTCGGATGTGTCGAGCCGTTGCCCTTGCCTAAGGGGTCCGAGACTTGTCTTCTTCAAGTGATCTTGCTCTTTGCCTTTGTTTGGCTTTCGATCGCTTGTGGGAGTTTCTTTTTGTTCGTTTCTTTTCTTTTCCTTTTCTCTTGTGTTACTTCATGTGAGTGTGTTGTCAATGCACTCATCAAGGGGGAGATTGAGGACCATTTGTGGTTCGAGGACCGGTGGATGGTCGCTTCCTTGTGTGATGAGTGATTGACAACGTTGTGTGGACTGATTCTTGGCTAAGTATTGCAAGTGCAGGTTGCGGCTTGACTCGTGTTGGTGCAGGTGAAGAACAAGCGCGAAAGGTCGTCGCCGGTGAGGCCTCCAGGTGTGGAGAAGACAAGTAGGCTTCGTTCGAGGGACCCGGTGGCCAGTGGGGTCAAGTGCGGGCCGCATGGTGGCATGAACAGCAAGATGAGGTCGTGGACGGTTTCTTGGTAGAGCCTCAAAACCAAGGTCGAGCCGGGACTACGTGGGAGCCAAGTCATGAGTGGAGATTGGCGGAGGCTACACCGAGTTCGCGGGGTTTCCGGTGGTTCACCAGAAAACCACTGGGTTCCTTGGTTGATCCACAAAGCCAAGACAGAAGAACCGAAGACGGAGCTGCAGCAGCGCCAGACCGGTCTTACCGTGGGTCTGACCGGTCTGACTGGTGGGGACCGGTCTGACCGGTGAGGAGCACCGGTCTGACCGGTGTGCGACGACGTAGTCCGGAATCTTCGAAGCGGAGGACACGCGTCGGGATCGCATGGCTTGCGTCGAGGCTACGCAGGGTGCGGTCGCCGGGCATCCGTCCGATGGTGAAGACATCAAGAATTCCAAATCCGCCCTTGAGGGGCTTGTATCCCTAGTTAGTAGAGAAGGGTGTTTTAGACATTCGGTTGCCTCCATATAACCCAAGAGGTGAGAGGATGGCAGCCAACTCTTTGAACCCTAGCTCATTAGTTTTCCTATTTTTCCACCTATTTTCCTTAGGTTTTCTTTAGGACTAGCAAGAGAGCTTCACAGAGAGATCTTGTTGAGAGGGATGGATGATCGGCCGGCTTGCTAGACCTTGTACGAACCTTTGTCTCTTGTATAGATGATTCAGCGTGGTTCCTCAAGGTTTAGATGTGTTTTCCCCGGTTGTTCTTGGTGGTGATTTTCGGAGCCCTCTCTCGGTGATTTCTTTGGTTGTTTTCGGGACTTTTCTCTTGGGGATTTGATGGGGGGAAATTTGTGGGAACCCTTCGTGGTTCTTTGGGCTCTGATTCCCCTCCCAATTCCGTGAGTAAAAGTGCTCAATTTTGGGGTTTCTTGAGTTCTTGGGTTGGAAGTGCTTTCGGAGGGATTTCTTCGATTCCTCCTTTTTGGACGAGTTTTTGTGGGATTAAACTTGGCTATGGACTCCTCATGAGGTGTTCCTGATATCCCCAAAGTCTTGTTCAAGTCCGTGGAGTGATTCGGGAGATCGAGATTTGGATTTGGGGGAGTTGACCCGTGGGTGCTGTTCATCCCGAGCTGCCCAGGCTACACCGGTCTGACCGGTGCTCTTGACCGGTCTGACCGGTGCGAGCCCTTGTGGGTTTTTGCTCGGGTGAACGTCTTGGTGTGTTCGTTGTTGTCCTGTGTTGTTGCTATTTCGAGTTTGGGTCAGTTTGGTGGTCGGTTGGCCTGTTTGGTGCCTTGGGGGCTTTCAGGCTGCCATCGGTCTGACCGGTGTGTCGCACCGGTCTGACCGGTGTAGAGCCACTTAGTGTAAGTTGCTCAGTTTCACCAGCAGAGACCGGTCTGACCGGTGGTGCTCACCGGTCTGACCGGTGTGGGTCTGTAGACTCGAGGTTTGGTTTTTCCGCTGCGTTTCTCGGGTCGGAAGGTGGTGTGTTGGTTCCTAGGTTCAGTGGCACTCCAGTGGCTACGTGGGCTTGACCAACCTTGGAAGTGAGTCGGAGACGTGTGTTGAAGCCGTGTTCATCTTGTTGGAGTTTCGATCTCCTTCGAGAAGAATTTTTATCGGCTCCCATTCACTCCCCCCTCTCTGATTCGCCGTAACGGTCCTTCACATTCACAGAAGAAGATTTCAGGTTGAAGTCCACAATTCACATGACACCATGGTCATTGAGGTGAACATAGCCGGATGGGTGATTGGGAAAATTTTGGTAGATAATGGAAGTTCGACAGACATTCTATTCTTGAAAACTTTCGAGAAGATGAATTTGAGTCAGCATATGTTGCATCCACCAGAATACCCATTGCAGGGTTTCGAAGGAAAACCAATCAAGCCAGTTGGAGAAGTATCTCTTCCTGTATCTTTCGGAGATCTTGACAACGCCAGAACAGAAACTCTCACTTTTGATGTAGTTGATATATATCATCCATATCTCGCGATTTTCAGTAGAGGTTTCATGAACAAGTTCGACGCAGTCATAAGACAACAATTCTTGTGTATGAAGATACCAGCACCCAAAGGAGTTATCACTGTATTCGGCGATCAACAAGAGGCTCGAAACATAGAAAAGTCATACCCCAGGGCAGACCAATGTGTATCAGCTGAATTCTTCCGAAGAAAAGAAAGAACCCTACATCGAGGCCAAGCGAGACAAAGAGAAAATCAAGATAGCTGCTGATGGCGAGACCAAGAAAGTATACCTGGATGACATGCCTGATAGAGCAGTCACGATAGGGGATCATCTTAGCCCCGAAGAAGAAAACGAGCTCATACAATTTTTGAACAAGAACAAAGATGCCTTCTCCTGGTCAGCCAAAGACCTACAAGGTGTTGACAGAGACATCATCGAACATACCCTGGAAATAGATGAAAAGATAACCCCGAAAAAGCAAAAGCCCAGAAAAATGTCTGAGGAAAAAGTGAAGGCAGTAGAAGCTGAAGTACAAAGGCTTCAAGACATGAAAGTAATCAGAGAAGTCCAGTATCCAGTCTGGCTGGCCAACACTATACCAGTAAAGAAGAAAAACAGAAAGTGGAGAATGTGTGTAGACTTCATAGATCTGAATAAGGCATGCAAGAAGGACGATTTTCCTTTGGAAAGGGTGGACAAAATTGTGGATGACGCTGCCAATAGCGAAATGCTCTCACTCCTAGATATGTTCTCAGGATATCACCAAATAAGAGTGCGAAGAAGACGAAGAGAAAACAAGTTGCATCACTTCTTTCAGAACATTTTGCTTTGTAAGGATGCCAGAAGGACTGAAGAATGCAGGGTGTACATTTTCGAGAATGATAGCAATAGTTCTTCACCCCAACTTCGAAGGAACATTCTAGCATATGTTGATGACATAGTAGTCAAGAGCATCCAAAGAAGAGATCACATTGGCGAGTTGGCAGAAACTTTCGCGAATCTCAGAGCAGCAAATCTCAAATTGAATCTGGAGAAATGTGTCTTTGACATTCACAAGGGAAAAGTTCCTGGATGTCTGGTTTTAACAAAAGGCATAGAGGCAAATCCCAATGAAATCAAGGCGCTGATTGAAATGCAAGATCTGGTTTCAGTGAAAGATGTGCAAAAGTTGACAAGAAGAGTTACTGCTCTCAACAGGTTCATTCCTAGGGCTGCAGAAAGAAGCTTGCCTTTCTTCCAAGTACTTTGAAGTTCCAAGAACTTTCAGTTGTTCGAAGCTCAGAAACAAGCTTTCCAAGAACTCAAAGACTATCTGGCAAACATGAGCAAGCTGTGCCCTCCTGAACCAAAATCGCCACTTCTGTTATACTTGTTTGCTTCAAATTCGACTGTAAGTGCCGTTCTAGTACAAGAGAAAAAGGAAGAAGTAAAACTCAAGCAGATCCCAGTATACTTGGCTTCGGAAGCTCTCTCAGGATCCAAACTTTTCTATTCTGAGTTAGAGAAGATAGCATATGCAGTTGTAATGGCTGCACAAAAACTAAGGCACTACTTTGAGGGTCATCGGATAAGGGTTATCACGAATCAACCACTGAATGATTTGTTCACGAACAAAGAAGCATCTACCCGAATCATCAAGTGGGGTGCTGAACTGTCAGAATACACTGTCGACTTCGAGAGAAGAAGCGCAATCAAATCACAAGTCTTGGCAGATTTTGTCGTAGACTGGGCTTCGCCAACTCATAATCCTGGTGTAGAAATGCTCACACCATGGATGGTGTAGTGTGATGGAGCTTGGTGCCACAAGGGGGTTGGAATATCGGCAGTTGTAACATCTCCGACTGGAATTGTGATAAGATACGCCACTAGACTCATATTCACGAGTAATGAGCATTCTACAAACAACACAACCGAATATGAAGCTCTACTTCTGGCATTAAGGAAGATGAAAGCTCTAGGTCAGTAAACCTTCATCATCAAGACAGACTCCAAAGTTATTCAGGAACATGTTGAGAAAGAGAGCGAAGCAAGAAATCCAGTTTTGATGAAGTACCTCGAGAAGGTTAGAGAGATGGAAAGGCATTTCAAAGGCTATTCAGTACAACACATTCCAAGAGACGACAACAACGAGGCAGACAAGTTGGCCAAAGCAGCAGGCAGGAACCAAGTGAAGGGAAACGGGGTGGCTACACTAGCGCAAAACAAAATTTTTCCCCGCAAAACAGGAACTGCTACTGTCAGAGATCACGGGATTACCACAAGACGCGCAGATGCAGCGGAACCGTCTCGATGTAGACGAACGCGTCGAGGGTAGCAGGCCGTGCAGTTGCTCACGTCCTTCTTGACTAGCACGTGCGGCTCTTCCGATCCAAGTGCTCCAGATGCAGCACCTCCAAGGTATCCACACGTACGGAGAAGGAAGCGACGCACGCCGGACTGCTAGGTCCGCGAGTGCGACGAGGAGAGAGCGTTGGCGCGCGGGCCGCTACTTGAGAAAGTTGTGTCTTTTCAGGAGGGGTGTGGTCCATATTTATTGGGAGGAAGACCCCCCACACCATCGTCCATTAGCAATATGGGACTAATAGATGGTGAACCCCTTCCAACGCTAATGGGCTTTACAACATTTGTGGCCCATTAGGACTTTTACACCATAATGGATCAAATCCATCTGAGTCCACTAGTGGATCAAATCTAGTTGGCTCTAGGGCATATTTCCAACAGTCTCCCACTTGCACTAGAGTCAACTATGCAAGTATATTCATCCTCATTCGACTTCCAACCCCTTAAGTGTGTGACCCTATAGGTTCACGTACACATAGACTTGACCCAAGTACACTACTCGATCAATAGTTGATAGCGGCCTCTAGCAAGACGTGTCAACTCCTATGCATACGTAAAGATCTTATCAGACAAACCATCACAACAATTCATACATGCTATTCCCTTTGCCTCACGATATTTGGTCTAGCTCCAAGCTGACCTCTCTTTCTCAACACTGTGATTCGGATCATCAAAAGGGGGTTAACTGTTAACCCAGCACAGCCATGCATTTCTTGACCCGATCACTCGAGGGGCCCAGAGATATCTCTCTCAAGTAGAGGGGTAAATTCTATCTTGATTGACCATACCTCACAGCATGCTTCCTGACAAACTCGAAAGCCATCTTTATGACTACCCAGTTACGGAGTAGCAGTTGATGGCCCCTAAGTAGGTCAATTCACATCTTGAGTACATGCGACAATATCAAGTCTAAGGACATAGTGTATACGTTGTGTAAACAGAGAATAAGGTCTCAAATTGGGTCAGTCCAGCCCCATGTCATACATGTTGTCGTATGGACCTCCCTGGGCCCACTACCTCGGTGGGTACCAGGACCGACTACTCGGTGGGCCCCTGGGACTACTCGGCTTGCGCTACACGGCACTTGAAGGCGTGGAGCACAAGGACTACACAAGAGTAGTACTCGGTTAGGGAGCTGTACATGTTCCGCACTGTATAGAGGACTCCTAGACGTACTCGACTAGTACTCTCTCCCTAATCCGACTTGTAACCCTGCCTCCCAGACTATATAAGGTGAGGCAGGGACCGATCACCTCATCTCATCCAATCCCCTACAACTCACGGCGCACTATTGCACCATCTTGTAATTGTGCCCTATCAATCCAGAGCTACGCAGCATACAGGACGTAGGGTATTACGCACCTCGCGGCCCGAACCTGTCTAAATTGTGTGCCATGTGTCTCTTCCTTCGAGTTACCGATCTCGGCGAGTCACAATCATCTACTTCGGGTACTCCCCGTAGTAGGTTGCCGGTCTAAAACACCGACAGCTGGCGCGCCAGGTAGGGGCTCTCGCTCGAGATCACATGGCGAACTCGACGGCTTCTGTCCACTTTAAGCCAACTGTCGCCTTCAACCGCGGCGACACCTTCGTCTTCGGCGCCTGGGTCTGCACTGCTGATGGCGCGGGCTCCTTCTAGCGTCGCCTAACCATGCAGCCCGACTCGAAGACAGGCCTTGTGACGCTTCCGGAAGTTGTCACAGGCGAACTCACCGGCAAGTTCGGCGAAATTTCGCTCTTCAACCACCACGCTGACTTCGAGCTCGAGTCCGTCTCCAACTCGAACCCGACGTCGCCATGGGCCATCGCATGCGAGCCGGCTACTCAGCCATCGCAGACGGCCTCCTCACCACGCGGGCACTCCGCGCGTGCCCCACGCATCCTCAGCCGGGCCCGCACGAGCGCTCCCACTTCGCGCCGGGCCGGCAAGGAGCCCGTACCCGAGTGCAACTCGGACTCCGACGCCGTCCCCGACCGCGTCTCGGACTCCAGCCCTCTCTCCGAGTTCTACTCGAACCCGGACTACGAGTTCGACTTCGGGTCGGACCCTGAGGAGCCCGAGTCCGAAGACGACTCCACTGAGCTTCCCTTGTCAGGGCCAGCCTCGGGGCTGGTTATAAGATCAACGCCGGCCGGCAGATACGTCTACTGGCCAGACCGCAAGCCCGCTGACCTGGTAAAGGGAGACTCACTCTACGTCGCCTACATCGACTCGCTACCGTTCCAGGAGGGAACACCACTAATCCGGGCTGACTCAAACACACCAACTGAGGTGGCACCCTCTGAGTCCAGCTTGGGTACCCCCGATCGCCAAGTCTTCATGGCTGCCGGCGACACCCCAGGACCTTCAGGCACGGCTGAGGACAAGTACCTGGAGGACATTTCCGCAGACGAGCTGTCTGCCAACGCACCTCGCACGAGACCGTCGCCAACGGGGACGCACGACGTGAACGCAACAGAAGCGCAGCCGAACGGCGCCGGCGGCTCGGAGGACAACCTCCCCATCCGCAACCTTGCGGAAGCTCTCGAGGCGGTCGAGAGCGAGTACACACCACCCCCGAGCGAGTGCCTCATGTCGATCACAACGATCGCACGCCGGCTCGGGGCATACGCGCCGGGAGAGGTCATCGCCAAGCTCGGCCGAAGAAGCCTACTTCATGCGGGTCGACAACGCAGTCAACCAACCTCCTCCGGCCTAAACCCCGCGACAACGAAGCTACTAGTCGCGAGCGCCAACGCCGGCCCCAACCGTACTCGAGCCGACCTTCCGGCTCGGCCAAACCGCCACCGCTCCAACGCCGGCGGACCTTCACGAAGCAAGACCAAGGCAACCGAGAAGTCGTTCCCCCACCGTGCTCCGCCGGTGGCGGCGGCAACGACCCCGACGGCGGCGGCAGCGATGGCGGCAGCTCCAACCACGGGGCCAACAAGAGAGCTGGAGGCGGCGGCAATCGCGGCGGCCGAGGCCACGCGAACAGCCACGCCTCCGGTGCTTCTCACGGCGGGTACGACGCTCGCCAGAAGATTGAGGAGTTGCGGCGGAAGAAGTCGACCACCGCTGCTGAGGGCAACGGCTTCCCCGCCTTCTCACCCCGGCTTCGCAACCTGCTCCTCCCCGACAAGTTCAAGCCTTTGGGGATCACCAAGTACGACGCGAAGCAGGATCCCATCCAGTCGCTCCGATGCTACGCCCTCTCCATCGAGAACGCTGGCGGCAACAGCAACACCAAATGCCTCTACTTCCTCTTCTGTCTGGACCAAGCACCACTCACATGGCTCGAGTCGCTGGACAAGCACTCGATCGACAAGTGGGACCAGCTGAAGGAGCAGTTCACGAGCAACTTCGTGGGCGCCATGGGCCGTTCGGGTACTCGCATGGACCTTGCCATGATCAAGCAGGAACAAGGCGAGACCCTCCGCAAGTACATGCGCCGCTTTTTCGACAAGCGTGCTACCGTCGTCGACGTCACCGACAAGGAGGTCATCGACCTCTTCCAGGACGGTCTTTACCATCACCGCACCTTCGAGGACTTCGGTCGTCGCCGCCCCAGGTCCATCCCCCACCTCAAGGACATGATCACATCCTGGGCGGATGAAGAGGACAAGGCCAACGCGAAGTACGACACCATCCGCGGCAAGTCCAAACAGAACCAGGGCGGCGGCAGCGGCAGCAATGCAAACCAAGGCGGCCGCAACAACAACAACAACAACAACTACTCGGGTCCCAACCGCAAGCGCAAGCCAGACAACACCGTCGCGGCTATCCAGCGCCCTGCGAAAGGGAACTCGAAGAAGAACTCTGGCGGGTTCAAAGACCTGCTGAAGGAGAAGTGCCCGTGGCATCCAAACGGCAACCACACTACCGAGCAGTGCTACCAGCTCAGGCATGCACTCAAGGATACGCCAGAGCCACCGCACCCTCACGACCAAAAGGGCAAGAAGAAGGACGACGACAACAACGACTTCCAAGAACCCGAGAAGACCGTCAACGTCCTCTTCGGCGGACTGCCCAGCAGACGGGAGCAGAAGGCTACCCGTCGTGAAGTGATGTCCATTGAACCAGCGGTCCCGACCCCTCTCAGGTGGTCGGAGGTACCCATCACCTTCTCCCGCGCGGACCAATGGACCAGCTTCTCCGAACCAGGACGGTTCCCCCTCGTCCTGAAGCCAACGGTGGCGGGCTCCAAGCTCAACAAGGTGCTCATCGACGGTGGAAGCGGGCTGAACGTCCTCTTCACCAAAACCTTGAAGAAAATGAAGCTCGACGTCACCCCCATGCTCACCAAGAGCAGTATGCCCTTCTACGGCATCGTCCCAGGCAACGCGGCTATCCCACCGGGCTCGGTGGTACGCCGCTACCTTCGGGGCGTCTCGGGATAACTACCGCACCGAGTACATCAAGTTCGAGGTCGCGGATTTCGAGACCTCTTACCACGCCATCCTCGGCAGACCTGCCATCGCCAAGTTCATTGCGGTGCCCCACTACACCTACTTGGTACTCAAGATGCCAAGTCCAGTCGGTGTACTCTCCCTCCAGGGGGACTTGAAGATCTCCCACGACTGCGATACAGAAGCCGTGGTGATCGCTTCCACAAACCAAGTACCCAACGCGATGATGGAAGTCTACGCCGCGTCGAAGAAGCTTGCTACGAGCGAACTCGACATTCCAGAGAAGTCTGACAGCGCCAACAAGCCTCAGCCACCAGAGGAGGTACTCGTCAGGACGGTCGACCTCGGAACAGGCGACCCCAGCAAGACCACCACCATCGGGGCCGGCCTCGACCCCAAATAGGAAGACGTGCTCATCAGCTTTCTTCGGGCTAACCGCGACATCTTCGCGTGGAAGCCAGTGGACATGCCAGGAGTGCTTAGGGAGCTGATTGAGCACGGCCTCAACGTCGATCCAAAGGCCACCCCTAAGCAACAACACCTCCGACGTTTTGCCGACGACAGACGGGACGCCATCAAGAAGGAGCTCGCCAAGCTACTCGCAGCCGGCTTCATCAGAGAAGTCTTCCATCCTGAGTGGCTCGCCAACCCCGTCCTCGTCCGCAAGAAGAACTCGAACGAGTGGAGGATGTGCGTCGACTACACCGACCTTAACAAGCACTGCCCCAAGGACCCCTTTGGGTTGCCGCGGATTGATCAAGTCATCGACTCCACGGCAGGCTGCGACCTGCTTTGCTTCCTCGACTGCTACTCCGGGTACCACCAGATCGCAATCAAGGAGGAAGACCAGGAAAAGACCGCGTTCATCACCTCGTTTGGCGCGTACTTCTACACGACCATGTCATTCGGGTTGAAGAACGCCGGCGCTACCTATCAACGGGCCATCCAGGCCTGCTTCAAGCGGCAACTCAACAAGAACGTCGAGGCCTACGTGGACGACGTGGTTGTCAAAACCATGGACTCCAGTACCCTCATCGACGACCTTGAAGAGACCTTCGCATCGCTACGCGAGTACCGCTGGAAGCTCAGCCTGAACAAATGCGTCTTCGGCGTCCCTTCGGGCAAGCTACTCGGCTTCATCATCAGCCAGCGCGGCATTGAAGCCAACCCCGAGAAGATCTCCGCCATCACCAGCATGAAAGCTCCCACGAGCATCAAAGACGTCCAGAAGCTGACGGGGTGCATGGCGGCATTGAACAGATTCATCTCGAGGCTAGGAGAACGGGGCCTCCCCTTCTTCAAACTACTCAAGCATCACGAGAAGTTTGTGTGGACTCCAGAGGCGGATCAAGCCCTTGCCCAACTCAAGGACTTCCTATCAAAGCCACCAATCCTCACGGCTCCTCACAAGGGCGAGCGCCCATCGCTCTACCTAGGCGCGACTACCCACGTGGTCGCATCGCCATCGTTGTCGAGCGGCGGAAGACGGCCACGCCTACCCGGTCCGGCGCCCGCCCCGTCTACTTCGTCGGCCGAGGTTCTATCGAGTCCAAGGCTCGCTACCAGCCGTGCGAAGCTCCCCGTACGCTCTACTCATCACCTCGCGGAAGCTACGACACTACTTCCAGGAGTACTCGGTCTCCGTCGTCACCGACTATCCGCTCGGCGACATCCTCAGGAACCAAGACGCCACCGGAAGAATCTCCAAGTGGGCTGTCGAGCTCGGCGCCCTCACCATCGACTTCAAGCCACGCACAGCCATCAAGTCGCAAGCACTAGTCGACTTCATGGCGCAGTGGCGGGAGAACCCCGCCTACCTACTCCCACCGTGCGACCGCAGCATTGGGTGATGTACTTTGATGGCTCACTCAACCTCGAGGGCGCGAGGGCGTAGGGGTACTCCCCGATCTCTCCAACGGGCGAACAACTCAAGTACGTCCCGCAGATCTTCTGGAAGGTCTCAAACAACGAAGCTGAGTACGAAGCTCTCCTACACGGGCTCCGCCTCGCGTCTTCACTGGGCATCAAGCGGCTACTAGTCTACGGCGACTCCGCAGTGGTCATCAACCAAGTCAACAAGTCCTGCGACCGCAACAAGGAGAACATGGACGCCATCGCCTAGAAGTCCGCAAGCTCGAGAACAAATTCTATGGTCTCGAGTTCCATCACATCGTCCGCGACAACAACGTTGCGGCGGACGTCCTCTCGAAGCTTGGATCCACCCGCGCTCAAGTACCGGCGGGCGTCTTCGTCCATGAGCTTCACGCGCCATCCATCCCGGAGCCGGCGCCACCGACCACCGTCCCGGCTCATCCACCCGCCGGGCGGGGAGGTCATGATGATCGACGTGGACCGGAGGCAACCCTTCATCGACTACCTCGGCGAGCGAAGGTCCCCTCCGACAAGAATGCGGCCGAACAACTCGTCCGCCGCGCCAAGTCTTACGTCCTCGTCGGAGACAAGCTTTACAAGTGGGGCGCATCTTCGGAGTACTCATGAAGTGCGTCCCTCGTGAAGAAGGCAAGGACATCTTGGAGGAGATCCACAAGGGCATCCGCGGCAACCACGCGTCTTCACGTACGCCGGTCGGCCAAGGCCTTCCGGCGAGCTTTCTGCCGGCCCACGGCCACGGGCGATGCCGAAGAACTCGTCGAAGGTGCCAAGGATGTCGGTACTTTGCCAAGCGACAACATGTCCCGGCCTACAAGCTAGTCACCATATCGCCAACCCGGCCCTTTGCCCGCCGGGGGCTCGACATGATTGGGCCACCGCCAACCGCGCCGGGAGGGTTCAACGAGTACCGGTGGCTATCGACAAGTTCACCAAGTGGATCGAGGTCAAGCCGGTCACATGCCCCAAGGGCGACGAGTACTCGACTTCCCCGGATGAACTCGTACACCGCTACGGGCTACCCCACCGCATCATCACGGACACCGGGGTCCAACTTCAACAACCACCGCTTGGGGGAGTACCGCGAGAACAACGGGATTGACGTCCGATACGTCTCAGTCGCCCATCCACGGGCCAACGGACAAGTCGAGCGCGCCAATGGGATGGTGCTCGACGCCCTCAAGAAGAGGCTACACGACGCCGCTAACTCCAAAGGGGCAAGTGGATCAAGGAACTACCCAACGCACTGCGGGGGCCGCGGACTCAACCATCCAAGCCAACGGGGCAATCCCCCTACTTCTCGGTCTACGGCCCCGAGGCCATCCTCCCCGCCGACGTCATATGGAACTCGCCGGCGGTGGAGCACTACGACGAAGGCGTCTCGGAAAGGCGACGGACGAGTTGACATCGACGGCCTCGAAGAAGCTCGGCCGCGCCACCCTCGTCCAATCGGCAAGGTACCTGGAGGGTATCCGACGCTACCATGATCGCAACGTCAAGGAACGCTCCTTCAACGTTGGAGATCTTGTCCTCCGCCGTATCCAGAACACGGAAGGACTTCACAAGCTCAGCTCCCCCTGGGAAGGCCCCTTCACCGTGTCAAAGGTGACCGGGCCGGGCTCCTACCGCCTCCAAACACTTGAAGGTGAAGACGTCAACAACTCGTGGAACGTCGACCAACTCTGTCGATTCTACGCCTAGTCTACATGACTACTCCGGGGTTCAAGTCTACACGACTACATCAGCACCCATCGCCGCAAGCGACCCACCGGGTCCTGGCTCCAGTCTCCGGACTACTCCCCTCCAGGGTCCAGCCCGCGCGGCTACCCACGGACCCTGGGCTGCGACGAGCTTCAAGGACTCTAGTAGCGGTCTACCAAGAGACCACACTCCAAGATCCAGCCTGCGCGGCTACCTACGGATCTGCGATCCAGCCCACACGGCTACCTACGGATCACCTGCTGCAAGCGGCCACCCGCTCCAGCTCTACTTAGCTGTAAGCGGCCTTCGGGTCCAGGCGACTACTTTGTAACTACGGCCCTGGCCACCCAGGTGTCCTTTTTCAGTAATAAAGATTGATCGTTCATCAACTTCTTTACTGCCTACTCCCTACAACGGGACTACTAAAGCCGAGTACTACTACTCGAACCCACTACACGATGGGCCCTCCGCACTCTGAGATCGCGACTACGAGTACTCATTGCTGGAAAATTTTCTTTCATTGATACTTGATACAATTCAATTGTTTTCTTGTACAACTATGGCTACTAGCTACCTATTACAGGGCTACTGGAGGTTCAGCTTCTCAGCTACCTGCTCTGCGATGGGAGCCATCTGCTCCCAGGCTGCTCGCATCTTGCTCATCGGAGCAGTTGGCGTCTACCCCACCGGCGACTACCTCCACTGGGGCCTTCGGGAAGTACGACTTCATGAAGGCCAAGACCTGTCTTGGGATCGACTTGGCCATATGCTTGATGTAGGCGGCCAGCCGGCTTGGAGCTTCACGAAGTCGATCCACCAGAGGAGCGATCTTGGGGCCGCCCGGGTGCGGCACCAGGAGCCGTGCGATCGGCAAAGCGGCTTCCTCCAACTCCTTCAACTGGGCCCGCAATGCCTCGCAGTCCTCGTTCAATTTCTGCAAAGATTTGTAGCAGTTGACGAGATCCCTGTCAGAAGCAATCCGCAGCTCCATATGCTTCTCGTATTCGAAGGCGAGCTCCTTGTAGTCGAGCTCGAGTACCTGGCGAGCTTCTTGCTCTCGGTAGAAGAGGTTCTTCATGCTCACCTCCGAGGCCTTCAGCTGCTCCACCTGGCCCTCAAGCTCTGCAGCACAGCAATGCAACAGCGGGTCAGATGCTTCTCGACCTCCAACAAGTACTCAACAAGTCGAAGGATATACCTTTATTCTTGTTGCGGAGACCTTTGTTCTTCCGCACCAAGTCGTCGCCCTTCGCCTGCAGCTCCATGACGTCGTTGTAGTACTTGGCGAAGGCGGCGTCGAGCTTTGATTGCATGGCGGCCGCGTGCTTCCGCGACTTCACGAGCTTCTCCTCCAGCGCCTCCGCTCGGAGCACGGCGTCGCCATATCCCCGCAACAGGTTCGACTTCTCGCGGGACCGCTCCGCGACGTCCTGCACAAGACGACTCAGGTCACGAAGAGTACTCAACGATAAAGGATTGACTACTCCAAGGCTATGGCTACGTACCTTCATCCACTGCTCGGCTTGACGGATCGCCTCCAGGTGCTTGGCTACCGTCGCCGGCTCCACGAGATCGTCCGCAAGGAGTTCTATCCCGCCGCGGCTACTCGAGGTAGCCTCCGTCATCGGCGCAGAGCGGATGGGCTCCGCGTCTTGGATCTCAGGGGAGTGGATAGCCACCTCCAGAGCAATCTCTGGCGACGTGGTGACCGCCTCTCCCCCGGTGGTCTTCTCGACGATCTCCGCAACAGGCTCGGGGGCTCCTTCCGCAGCCTCCGGGGCCTCTGGTGTCAACTCCTGCATTGGCACCCCCGCAGGGATGTCACCACCTTCAGCGCCTGTCAACAAAACGACATGTGCATCAGTGTCTCGACTACTCTTCCTGGAGCTCCGCAGCTTCACGAAGGGTACTCACCTTCGACTACACTGGCCTCCGGCAGTGGCGCTTCGGTAGCCGGGGGCTCAGTCGCGGCTTGGGCATCGGGAGCGGTCTCTTCGACGGGCGGCGCGACTCCTTCCGCCACCGTTGCTAAGGGCTCGTCCCCGTCCCAGGACAGATCCGTGGATTTTCTGCAAAAATATTCACGAAGGGTTGTTAGACAGTATCGACTACCGCAGCAAGTACTACTCGTGAGGATATGGTACTCACAAATTCGACCGGACAATGGTCACGGCCGGAGCATCGAGGATGCTGGCAATATCAACCAGTCCACCTTCGGCGGGCGCCTCCTCCTCCGCCCCTGCGGCTACTGCCTCCTCCACGGCGGCGGCGGCCGGCGCAGATGTCTCCTGCGCTCCTGAGGTCGCCACCTCTCCAACGGCGGCGGCCACGGGTCCTCTGCTCTCTTCTAGAGCAGGGGGCTGGTGCTCCAGCTGCGCCAGGAGTTCTTCAACAGTGGGGGCTGGACTACGACATCTAGCCGGTTCCCCCACCGGGTCCCACACGCCCTCGTCGCCCTCTTCGACGGGCTCCGCTGGCGGCACCTCCTGCACACAAGGAAGACTAATCGTTAGCAATGTACTCGAACAACGGGTACTCGACTACTCTGCTCAAGACGACTTACCTCCTGAGGCGTGGTCTCCGAGACCTTTAGCTTCTTCGTCACCTGCTTCCTGGCGGGGTTGCACGGCTTCCGTGGCGGCGCAGCAAGGCTAGCCTCCAGGCTAGCCGGAGGATCTTGTACCAGCGGAACATGAGGCAAGCCCGGACGGCTAAACCTCGACCGCAGCTGGAAGCGGTCCTGCAGCGTCTCTTCGTCTTCATCGTCGTCATCGGAGGTATCTTCCACGATGACGGGGTCGTCGCCTTCACTGGCTTCGCGGCGCTCCTTCACCTTCCCCTCCACCGGGATCTCGATCCCGCTCGGTGGTGGCTGCGGCTCGGAGACGAACCGCTTCACATTATCCTGCGCAAGACACAAGACGTCAGCAACTCTACTACAAGTTATCACTACTCGAGAAGGGGAGTACGACAACTCACCTCCTTGGGCGGGCGCGCGGCGGAGAACTCCTCGACTGGGCACGCCGTGTATGGCGGCATGTCCTTGAAGATCCTCGACAACCTCTCAACGATGTCGTCGTCGTCCAGCTCGCCTCCCGGCATCCGCGACGCGTCGTCGTCACCGGTGTACTCGAAACCCAGGGTCTCCCGTGCCATCAGCGGCTGGATCCTGCGCTTCATGAAACTGAAGGCCACGTGCTCGGCCCTCAGTCCCGCTTCCCTGAGCACTTTGATGCGTGCTAGCAGCTCGGGGAGCTGAATTCCTTCTTGCATGGTGGGCTCCGTGTTCCACCACTCACGGTGCACCGGGCCGCCGTCCGCTCGGCTTCGGCGGTGCCGGGGTGGTGGTTCGTGATGTAGAACCACCTGGTCTTCCAGTCCGTGTTGGAGTCGACGAGCTTGTACGCCAGGTACTGCTCCGCGGCGTCCTCCCTCAGCTGGATGCCGGCCCCTCCGACTACTCTGGGCTTGGAGGCACTTGGTTGCGGCTTGACGTGGAAGAACTTCCGGAAGAGCACCCAGTGCGGCTTGATTCCGAGGAAGGCCTCGCAGAAGTGGACGAAGACCGAAGTGTGGAAGATGCCGTTGGGGTTCAGGTTCAGGTACTCGATCCCGTAGTACCCGAGCAGCCCCTTGAAGAAGTCGCTGGCTGGGAGTGCAAGACCGCGCTCCACGAACCGCGAGAACATCGGGATCTCATCTTCGGCTTTCTCCATTGGATATGGGTCTCCCGCGGCGGATCTCAACATGTCAACTTCCTTCTCCCTGATGAACCCACTGTTCAGCAGGGTCAGCAGGTCCTCCGTCTTCACCTTGGATTTTTTCCACTCGCGGCTCGGATCAGCCCGCGGTGGAGACATGGGCGGCGCCGCTCCGGCGGCGGCCGCAGCGGCCTCTTCCCGGCCCCTCTTCTTCCCGTCGGCCTTGGACGTCTTGGACGGCGACGGCTTCATCCTCCAAGTGCAAGGAGTTTTCACTCGCATCCGCTCGGGGGCTACCCTAAAGGCTTCGGGTGGCGGCACGCTCGGATCTACTACTGCGGCGGCGAGCGCGGGGGAGTGGATTCGCTTCAAGATTCAAATGGAATGACTGCGGTGGAATGGGTGAAAAACCCTAAGGGTTTTGGCTTCTATTTATAAGCCAAATCGGCTCCGTAACGGGCGGTCCGGATAAGTCCACGCGCGGGCGACTCGGCGGCCGCGCGTGACTCTTCGAATTCTACTAGTCGACGCGCCTCACCTCGGGGGCTCGGCTACTTCTACTCGACTACCCGGGGAAGCGGCTAGTCTCAAGAGCATCTCAGGACACATTCTCCAAGAAGACCCTTCAATTCGAGAGGAAGTACTCGACTCAAGGCTCGGGGGCTCCGTGCCACGTGTCCTTCGGTTTTTCTCTCCGGATTTTTCGGAATTTTCTTACCAAGATTTCAGATGGATCCTCAGCCAGAGCCCGCGGCTTAAGGTCGGGGGCTACTCCATGTGGAGTGCGGTTCTGCAAATCGCACCTCCATGTCAGCTCCGGCTTCAAGACAAGGCGGGCAGTTTTTGAAGACCTTCGAAGGAAGTTTTCGAGGACGCTTGGGACTACTCGAGAAGACTTCAAGATTGCTCAAACATCAGCTGGAGTACATTCCAGCCTCGAGATGCTTCGACTACTCTTGAGGACTTTTGACTTGTAGCACTCAGGGACGCTTGAGGACTACTCGTTAAGGCCGTCAAGACTACTTGAAGCTATCCTTCTCGACTACAAAGTACTCGGGGGCTTGTCGTATGGACCTCCCTGGGCCCACTACCTCGGTGGGTACCAGGACCGACTACTCGGTGGGCCCCTGGGACTACTCGGCTTGCGCTACACGGCACTTGAAGGCGTGGAGCACAAGGACTACACAGGAGTAGTACTCGGTTAGGGAGCTGTACATGTTCCGCACTGTATAGAGGACTCCTAGACGTACTCGACTAGTACTCTCTCCCTACTCTGACTTGTAACCCTGCCTCCCGGACTATATAAGGTGAGGCAGGGACCGATCACCTCATCTCATCCAATCCCCTACAACTCACGGTGCACTATTGCACCATCTTGTAATTGTGCCCTATCAATCCAGAGCTACGCAGCATACAGGACGTAGGGTATTACGCACCTCGCGGCCCGAACCTGTCTAAATTGTGTGCCACGTGTCTCTTCCTTCGAGTTACCGATCTCGGCGAGTCACAATCATCTACTTCGGGTACTCCCCGTAGTAGGTTGCCGGTCTAAAACACCGACACATGTGCCCACATTATTAGTTATACATCTACATGTTCATGACTTGTGAAACATAGTCATCAACTAATTCATGTGCTAGTCATTAACTCATACTAGGGACAACTTTTGAATAACCATACAAGTAAAAGAGTTTCACAAACAATTCACATAATTGCTAATCAAATACAAGTCACCTTTCATGGATATTCAATAAAAGAACCAAGTGACATTGATATAATGAAATATAATCATCTCTATAATTCCTTATAGGACATATTTCTAACATTTTTCCACTTGCACTTGAGCTAATCTAGAATATATCTTATACCCATAGCTCTCATGTGCGCCTCATGCTTAGGCTGTGGAAGGGGTTTTGTCAAAGGATCTGCAACATTCAAATCCGTGTGTACTTTGCATATCTTGATATCACCTCGTCTAACGATCTCTCGTATGAGATGAAATTTCCGCAGTACATGTTTATTCTTTTGGTGGTTCCTTGGCTCCTTTGCTTGCGCAATAGCCCCATTGTTGTCACAATAGAGATCCAATGGGCTAGAGACACTCGGAAACACACCAAGTTCAGAAAGGAACTTCCTTATCCAAACACCCTCCTTTGCAGCTTCCGAAGCCGCGATGTACTCGGCTTCTGTTGTAGAATCGGCCCATTTGTCTCCTCGCTTGGAACTCTTCCGGCTCACGGCTCCACCATTTATCGTAAATACGTATCCCGATTGCGACTTTGAATCGTCTTGGTCAGTTTGGAAACTAGCATCGGTGTAACCCGTTACAACGAGCTCCTCCTCACCTCCATAGACTGGGAACATGCCTTTAGTCCTTCTTAAGTACTTAAAAACATTTTTAACCGCTGTCCAGTGACCCTCACCTGGATCAGATTGGTATCTGCTTGTAACACTGTGTGCATACGAAATATATGGACGTGTACATATCATTGCATACATAATAGATCCAATGGCCGAAGCATACGGTATTCTACTCATGCGTTCCCGCTCATCAGTTGTTGAAGGACACTAAGTCTTGCTAAGATGTATGCCATGTGACATAGGCAAGAACCCTTTCTTCGCCTCTTCCATGTTGAACCTTTTCAACACTTTATCAATGTAAGTGTCTTGGCTTAATCCTATAAGCCTTTTTGATCTATCTCTATAGATTTTGATGCCCAAAATGTATGCCGCCTCACCTAAGTCCTTCATTGAAAAACTATTTTTTAATGAGGTCTTAGCGGCCTCAAGCGTAGGAATGTCATTTCCAATCAGTAATATGTCGTCCACATATAAGATTAGAAATACTACAGAGCACCCACTTGCCTTCTTGTAAAGACAAGGCTCTTCTTCACTCTGAATGAAGCCAAACACTTTTACCACCTCATCAAAGCGAAGGTTCCAACTCCGAGATGCTTACTTCAATCCATAAATGGATTTTTGAAATTTGCACACCTTTCCAGCATTGGTTGGATCAACAAATCCCTCAGGTTGTGTCATATACACATCCTCAGCCAGATTTCCATTTAGGAAAGCTGTTTTGACATCCATCTGCCATATCTCATAATCGAAATATGCAGCTATAGCTAGAATGATCCGAATAGATTTAAGCATCGCTACGGGTGAGAATGTCTCGTCGTAGTCAACTCCTTGAACTTGTCGAAACCCTTTTGCAACAAGTCGAGCTTTATGGATGTGAACATTTCCATCCATGTCCCTCTTCTTCTTATAGATCCATTTGCACTCTATGGGTTTAACACCATTTGGCGGGTCAACCAAATTCCAAACATGATTGTTATCCATGGAATCTATTTTGGGTTTCATGGCACTTTGCCATTTCTCGGAATCTGGGTCCATCATTGCTTCCGCATATGTCATAGGTTCATCATTGTCTAACAACAATATGTCTCGCTCTCCCGCGATCATGAGATTGAGCTTATCAGTTGCGCGACGTGCCCTTTCAGACCTTCGTAGTTGTGTTGGTGCTTCTCTTGCCATGGGCATCTCAACTCGTTCAGCTACATTAGCATCACTTGTGAAATCTTGCCCAAGCGGCTCATCTTGAACTTCTTCAAGATACACCTTCTGTCTACATTTTCTCTTTTAAAAAACTCTTTCTCTAATAAAACACCATTCTGAGCGACAAACACTTTGCCTTCTGACCGGTTCTAGAAATAATATCCCAAGGTTTCCTTTGGATATCCCACGAATATGCACTTGTCCGATTTAGGTGTTGATTTATCTGATTGAAGTTTCTTCATATAAACCTCACAACCCCAAATTTTCAGAAAAGACAAACTGGGAGTCTTACCAGTCCACATCTCATATGGTGTCTTTACTACGGACTTAGAAGGTACCCTATTTAAAGTGAAAGCTGCGGTTTCTAGATCATAACCCCAAAATGACAATGGTAGGTCCGACTGGCTCATCGTTGATCGGACCATGTCCAACAAGGTTCGATTACGTCGCTCAGATACACTGTTTCTTTGAGGTGTTCCAGGTGGCGTAAGTTGTGGAACAATTCCGCAACTCTTTAGATGACTGCTAAACTCATGGCTCAAATACTCACCTCCACGATCAGAACGCAAGGTCTTGATTTTCTTGCCACGTTGATTTTCTACTTCACTCTGAAATTCTTTAAACTTTTCAAAAGTTTCAGACTTATGCTTCATTAAATAGTCATAACCATATCTACTTAAATCATCAGTGAACGTTATGAAGTATTGGTATCCACCTCTAGCTGTCGTACTCATTGGTCCGCACACATCCGTATGTATGAGTTCCAGTAAGTCCGAGGCTCTCTCAGGAAAACCTGAGAAAGGCATCTTGGTCATCTTGCCTAGCAAACAAACTTCACATGTCTCGTAAGATTCAAAATCAAACGAAGTTAAAAGTCCATCGTTATGGAGCTTCTTCATGCGCTTTTCACTGATGTGACCTGTTGACGGTTAATAATTGTATCAAAGTTCGTTCGTGACTTGCAAGCGTACAAGTCTCCCGTCGTAGTCAAGGGACCCTTCTTCCCTCGAGTGGTGAACCCAAGGTATCGAATCTGTGGAACAAATGTGTGACGCAAAACTTAATCTATTAAAGCCAAGTAACTTCAATCTTCGATAAAAGAAACCCTGATGCATCTAAGTAAAAGACACGAAACGAATCTAATCTACTAAAGACCGGAGAAAACAAAGTAAGATTGGGTAGATAAACCGATCTAGAAGGATCGGGGTAAGCCTTTTGTTGAAGTTCCAAGCAAGAGAAGAAGTAGCAAATCGAATCTTAATAGAAGCCTCTTTAAATCGTGGTTTCCCGTCCAAATCCGAAAACATCCGCCTTTCGGAACCCCCGTTTTGTCACAACGTATCCCTATTCATGCGGGTAGCTTAGGGCGAGTCCAAAGACAAGTCGAGATTCTTTCGGAAGATCCGGCGTGTACCTCTAGCCACCGCGGCTACAAGAACACCCTATGTAATCTATCTCGAGAATAGAATTGGAATAAGCAAAGCCGATCGAAAAACGAAATCTTCGAGGAAACACTTGATCGCTAGGAAAAGATTCAACTTGATAATTCAACTATAACAATGATACATACACAAGATCACCACCGGGATCCTTCCTTGATGTTGCTTCTAGCTCCGGGAACTCCGACATGGTCTTCCGTGCAAGGTTCCCACGTCGGCTAGGGGAACCCTAGTCAACTAGCTCGACACTCTCCTCTCCGAGATGGTGTCCCTCTCTTCTCTACTCCTCGGCGGCCGATGACGAATTCTTCTCGCGAGGCTCTCGGTCGGGGGGCTATAAATAGCCCGATTGGCGGCTAGGGCAAAGGAGGGGGCAATTTGGCCCCGGATGGGCTCGGGCCGACCGGACCGGGGCCGACCGGCCCGGCCCATCTAGGCCCGGCCCCGAGGGCTCCTTTGCTCCACGTCGGTTCCCTTGCTTCTCGGATGTTTCCCCCTTCTCGCATGTAGGTCCATGTCGTCGGTTTCTCTCCGAATTGGACTCAACTCCTTGTCTTGCAAGATTCGAAGCACTTTTTCGGTCGTGTCCCTCGGAGTCCGTCGTCTTCTCGGATCAAGTCCCTGGCTTCTTGGAGTTAATTTTGCTTTGTTGCATGACTTGTACGGGGCTTCAAGGTCTTGTCATGAGGTGCTTGATGAACTTATCCCGAAAGTCTTGCATTCAACACTAAAACCCTGCATAAACATTAAACTCCAAAACCGACATGCACAAGTGAACTTGTTATACCACGGGGTTTAGTACCAATGGATAAGGTATAAAACTCATGCCAACACCGAAGGTAAACTCATGGCTAGGTTGACGGATTTTCACCGTCAACATCTCCCCCATGCTTAAACGTTGCTCGTCCTCGAGTAAGCCTTCGATGGATATCATCATTGCCAAACAATGTTTAAACTTTGCACTTGATCACACATGAGAAAACATAATGCTCTCAAAATTTTAATTCATTAAAGTTCCATAATGTACTAGCCTTCATCTCTACGGATGGTAGATTCTTATTAAGCTTATCCCACGAGTATTAACATGCTCACAAAGTTTAAATAGATCTCAGAATTTTTGAAATAAAGAACGAGATAGAGAAAAGCTAAACCAAGTTCACAAATTTAAATCATCTTGTATATTGCTCATGATCTCTCATCTCACTTGTCTCTCAAGCCTATATATTCTACTCCTTTCTCTCTCATAACATATATGTGTGGTAGGCTTTATATGGAGCTTTGGGAAAGTTTAGTCCTAACAAGATTTTATAAATGAGGTGTTGTCAAAACAAGACAAGCTTCTCATGGTCTTACCGAGACTCATCAAAAAGGTCATTGGAAAATAATGTTAAATCAAGGAGGGGAAAGAGAACACACTTTTAGATGAGTGGACATGTGCAAATGGCAAAGAGTGATCCCAAGGCACAAAAGAAGTCCTCGTTATCAGATTGCACATGGTTGGAAAATGAGAATGGATCTTTTTAACTTGAAGCCTTGAACGCACTCTTAGAGAACCGGGGAGTTCACTTTACGCATATATTTTTTTCTCTTTCTCATATTTCTCATTCTTTCTTTCTTTCTTTCATTCATTATATATATATATATATATTCTTTCTTCACCTTGAAAGTCACGATCGTCGCCGGATTTTTTTTCTTTCATCATTATATATATTTTATCATATATATTTTTTTAAATACTCCCCTTTGAACTCTAAAACTGCACCGTACCTACCTCCTCCCCCATGCTTAGATGTTGCTCGTCCTCGAGCAAAGAGGCGAAAAATAAGGTAGGTATCGGGGTATTCTTCCTTGGAGAGATACTTGAAATCTTCTATGTCAGCATCGTCTTGCAATCTTCCTTGAATTGATGAGCCATTCTCAACGATATGTTGTGGTCAAGGAGGTAATCACAAAAGATAATGTTTGGTTTAAGGGTGGATATCCGGCGAGGTTTGTGAGATCTCCAATGCGGGGATACACAATGCACGGATAAAAGGCTAGCAAAAAAGATAGATACGCAAAAATGGAATGACCAGCTTCTTAGTCTCGGGCCAGAGAAATCATGGCCTGCAATAACTCACTCAAAAATAAATCTTGTACACTAAGGTTTATGCACTCAAATATATATTAGGCTTTGGATAGGTTGAGCAACACACAAGTGATATTTGTGACAAGGTTAGCGATATTTTTGAGCATAAAAGACATCTTTAATCTATTCATAACTTGAGAGCACATAAAACACTATGGGTCTTTAATTTAATCATAACCTCCGCTGAAAATTAAGCTAGCATTTAAATAAATTCAGATTTGTATTTTTAAGAGAGCACTAGCTTAAACATGCATAGATCAATTACAAAGATGAACAAAGCTGCAATTATAATCATATATCATCATGGCACGAATTTTGTAACTTTTCCAATGATATAATCAAGGTGGTGTCTTTATTAATGATGATATCAAGTTGACATACAAACTGAAAATAAACAAACATGCTTGCTGAAATTTAAATAAAAACAGAAAATACTACGCAAACACACATAAGCAAAAGCTGAAAATTACAGAGAAAAAGAAAAGAAAAGAAAACTAAAGTTCCTAAATCTTCTAGTCCTCCGCCGGTGGTTGATGTTGATGATCTTGATAATAATACCCTTGCTCATAATATGATTGGACATTCCCTCCGACGAATTGATTTGGCTCCACAAGGTGAAGGCGTCCAAGCTCAAAGGCAATATTTGCGTTTCCTTCACCAAGTTGAGCTGCGTTAGCTTGGATGGCTGCGATGTTTTGGGCGTTTCTTGCAGCATACCCTCCAATTATGGCCATGCTTTGTTGTGGTTGGGGATGATGAGCGTAGGACTCCGCGAAGTTAGCGTTGGGCACAACATAATTTGGTGGGGGTACCGGTGCACCACCCCCCCATGCATGCTCTTGTGGCCCTCCGTAATAACTTGGCGGAGGAGGGATCCCGCCGAATGGTTGCACATTGGGTTGTGCTCCACTCGCTTGTGCGGAGGATGTTCCCTCCTCTACGATTCTTCCTCTTTTGTTTTTCCTTGCAGGGACAAGTAGTCCCTCTTCCAACCAATCTTCTCTTCCTTCGTTGAAAAGCCTAAGCCTCTCATTGGCAAGGGGTAGGTTCACTATGGCCAACCGATAACCTCCTCTCTCATCTCCACTAATGTATTTGCCTTGCCGCAAATACTCAATGCCGAGAGAGGTACCACGCAAAAGGTGGTCGGGGTTTCTTGCGATCCCCGGCCGCAAGGAGAAGGCCAACATGGAGAGGTAGCACCCCGAACCAATATTACCCGCCCCCGATGTTGCTTCACAACACCAATGGTTGATCATAAGGTAAGAAGGGTCTATTGGCTGCCTGGCAATTAAAGCCGAGTATAGCCAATTCAACTCCGTGTCGGTCACCTTTGTCTCCTTCATCCTCCCCAATACCCTCTTGCACATCCAAGAGTGAAATATCCGGATAATGGGGTTGCGGATGCAATTGCGTTGTTGATGGGCTTCTCCGGAGATCATATTCCAAAATCCCGCTAACATGCCGGGTGGCACGTCAACTTTCTCCGGAGCTCCCTTGTGGAATCCAAGCAGCTCCCTAACGTGCTCGTAGGGAACCACTTGTTGGACTCCCTCCAAACGGAATGACAAGCTTTGCACCCCATCATCATCAAGGATGGGTGCAATAGTCATCAAAATTTCCAAGGCGAACCCCAAGTGGGTGTCCACCGATACTCCGTTGGAGAACTGCACCCATCCAAGGTGCCCCAACATATAGTATATGTTGGTGCCAAAACCCAAGGTGTAGAGTGCTTGGTCGTCGAACTCGACGTTGGGCACAAGCCTCTTCTCAAGATTAGAGAGCCTCTCCTCCTCCTCCGCCGACAAGATGATGAAGCCGTACGAAGAGTATGTCGGGGTGTAAGGAGGTGGCGCGGTTGAACGGGTCGATCATCGTGGTGGCGTGGGCTGCTCCTCCGTGTGCCCACGAGGTTCGGTAAACCTCATGGAAGTGCTTCTTGCAGCCCTCATACCACCAAGGAGGACAGCATCGTTCCTCCTCGGTGGTGCCGTATCCGTCTCCATGCTCCTGGGAGACTCGGAAACCGAGTGCCTCCTCGAAGACGTGGTTGATGACGGCTTGGACGACGACGAACTCTTCTTCTTGGAGAAGAGGCTTGTGGTTTTCTTCCACATGGTTGCTGCACTCTTTTCTTCAACTAAAACTCCGGGTTGCAACCGGTAACTAGGCACTTAAACTCTTTGCTTCGGATGTGGACTTTGAGTGGATTAAGGATGTGGATTTTTTCTTGAGCTATCAAGCTTGGGAAGGTTGGCTATGTCTACGAAGGTTTTGAGCACACAAACTTGAACACACAAACAAAGGAAGGAGAGGGAAGCTTGCTTGCAGAAAACGGGAGCCGGGGGGGGGGCTCCTTATGTAGGTGAGGCCGGCCGGCCGGGCCGGCCGGCCTGGGGTCCTCCTGGCTCTTCCCCGCCTCGTGTTTCTTCCAAAGACGATCATTTCGCCCTCCGCAACTTTCCCCGTCCGCGTGCTCCACGAGTTGCACCGCCCAAACGCTCTCGTCCACTCCTTTTCTTGCATTATTGGTCCTTCCACTTGATGCTACATGCTTTGGGTCATGTCCATGCTCCCTAGCTCCACTTGCTTCACATGCCACCATGAAATTCTTGCAAAGTTGATGCTTGCTGCCCACCATGCTTGTCCTTTGCATGTGGAATTGGTGAAAGTTGATAAAAGGGAATCCAATGGTGCATGCATGATTAATTCAAACTAGATTGCCTCCATTTAGGTGTGTTTAAGGTTAAGCACTCCTCTAATTCGAAATTTAAAATATTTTTCAGAGCCATGCAAGAGCTCAAACATAATTTTAGAGAAGTTTTTAAACCATTAAAAACAAATGTAAGTCGAAAATTTTTTTCGACTACGTCGATTTCGGTCTCACCGGTATAGTTTGCCTTCATCGGTTGAGAGCAAACATTTCCCGGCTTGATCATGGGGGCATAGGTTTAGGTTCTAATTTTGGCTAAATAAGAAAGATTTTGAATAAAACAAAATTAGAATAGGCTTAGAAAAATTCTAATTCTAGAGAAACCAAGGATAAAGATTTTTAAAACCAACCAAAAGTTTTGATTTCTAGGTTCACGCGAGTTCTACCACGTGCTGAATTTTATTAACACATAGATATAAATCGTGGCTCTACTCGTGTGGTTTTAGCATGAAAAATAAGTCAACCTCAGCACCATAATGAGGGTGAAAGGTTGAGTTAGGTTCTGAAATTATTTGGTTGAGGTTTCTCGAAAAGAAAAGAACAAACAAGCACATAGGAGGGTTCATGCAAAGGGTTTATGATAAAGCAAACATTCAATCAAGAATTATGTCTCTAATATTGTTCAACCGCTTCTAAGTCTAATGTCTTTGCGTAATAAAACTCAAAAACTAAATTATTAAAAATACTTGAAAAACCTGGAATTGGGTTGTCCTCCCGGTAGCTTATTCTTGACTCGACGAAACGGGTTGCCTCCCGCCTAGCTCTTCGTTTATAGTCTATAGCTAGACTTCTTCACTTGATTACTCCGGATCAACGCTCTTTGCGGGCGTTGCAATCTTGGGTACCCACTTCCGCACCATCTTGGGCACGGGCTTGTCTTCCGGCTTAGTCGGCTTAGTCATTTTTTTGGTCTTCACAGGCGACTTCTCTTCCTTTGTCTTTACGGATGCAACACCTTCTTTGATTTTCTTTACGTTCATTTTTTCGGCTCCTTCTTCTTTTTCAGCCCCTCCGTTTGTTTTGGTTCTCCCTTCACTCCAATCATGTTGCATGCCTCGATTCTTGGACGGAACTTGAAGGAACTCCTTTCTCCGTTGATATCGAACATGATCTCCCCCTTGCCAACATCAATAGTAGCTCCCACGGTCTTGAGGAACGGCCTCCCTAGGATGAGCGGCGGCTTCTCCCTCTCTCCCATCTCGAGCACAACGAAGTCGACGGGGATGAAGTGGTGTCCAATCTTCACGGGTACATCTTCGGCAATGCCCAAGGGATAGCGAATGGAGTTGTCTCCCAACTCCAAACATATTCCCGTAGGCTCCATTGGTAGGCGTAGCTTCTCGAACACATCCCTCGGCATGACACTCACACTAGCTCCAAGGTCGCATAACGCCTTCTCGAAGTTGAAAGAACCAACTGAACATGGAATTGTAGGGCACCCGGGTCTTTTTGCTTCTCTAGCCCATTAGCAATAGCGGCACTACACTCCTCGGACATCTTGACATGATCTACCCCGAGTGTTGCTATCTCATATTTATTTGCAAGTATGTCTTTAAAGTAACGAGAATATG
Organism: Cenchrus americanus; assembly: GCA_947561735.1. Classification (NCBI taxonomy): domain Eukaryota; kingdom Viridiplantae; phylum Streptophyta; class Magnoliopsida; order Poales; family Poaceae; genus Cenchrus; species Cenchrus americanus. The sequence goes on from OX387240.1 coordinate 206,208,166, forward strand.
TAGGTACTTGTAGGGCATCCAGTAATGGCATGTTGATGCTAAGTCTACGCACAACTTCCACAAACTTCTCAAAGTGGTTGTCAAGTTTACCTCGGAAGTAGCGTGGCTTGAGTTGCGGTATCCTCGTGTCTTCCTCCGGCATCTCGAATTCGGGTTCCTCGGTGACGATCCCCGTAACCTTCTCTTTAGCAACTCCTTCCACCTCGGTGGATGGTTTAAGCTTCCTTGCTCCCGGGGAACGTTCCGAATCTTCGGTCTCCTTCCCCGAACGTGTTTGAATGGCCTTCGCCGATTCGGGACATTTGGGTTGTCCCGAAGCTTCCCCTTCATCATTAGTGAGGCGCCCCCGCAAGTTGTCCAACTTGCGTCTCGAGCATCTTCATCATGTTGAGCACTTGATGATTGGAACTTCCGACCTCCGTCACTTTGCTATCGATGTTCTCCAACACCTTGTCTATGGTCTTGAACTTGGTGACGGTGTCCTTGTTGATCTTAGCTTGCTCATCCATGAACTCCTTCAATTGTATACGAAGCGGAACCGCGTTAGGAATAGATGAGCTTGCATTAAATTGAGGCCTACCTTGCCCGTAGCGGAAGTTCGGCAATTCTCCCTTCCTCATGTAGTCGAGCACTTTGGCTTCCTCCGGACAATCTTTACGGACATGGCCATACTCTCCACATTCTTCGCATGTGGACCTTGCTTCGGCGGCCTTCAAGTCTTGAGCCTCTTTCTTTTCCATCTCCATCTTCTCCAACCTCCTCATGAGCGAGTCGATCTTGCCTTCAAGTATGTTCTCCTTCTCTACTTGCAAGGCTCCCTTGACGTTCCCCGTGGGTTGAACCGGATGTAGGTGCCCGGATGACGCCCACGTGTCATTATCCGTGACCTTCTTGAATAGCGTGAAAGCTTCCGTCGGTGTAAGCTCGATGATAGATCCTCCCGCCGATGCATCGATGATCGTCCTTGACGCCATGGAGAGTCCTTGATAGAACTTTTGCACGAGGTCTTCCTTCGGGAACTTGTGATGTGGAACTGCCCAGGTATACTCGTTGAAGCGCTCGAATGCCTCCGAGATAGTTTCCGTAGGATATTGAACAAAGGTGGCAATCTTATTACGCAAGCTTTGAGTTTCACCCGGTGAGTAGTATTCCTTCACGAAAGCCTTCATCAACATGTTCCAATTTTGCACCGTCTCCGCCGGTTGAGAGTGGAACCATTGCAAAGCCTTCCCGAGTAGTGAAAACGGAAAAAGCCTTGCCCTCATTTGGTCTTGAGTCACCCCATCCATGTTGAAAGTCTGGCATAGTTGAATGAATGCTTGGAGGTGAAGGTTCGGATCCTCTTTACCGGTGAAGGGTGAATGTTGCACCATGCGGATTGTTGAGGTCTTGATCTCGAACGGTCTTCCGATCTCCTCAAGGTTCAAGATTGGTAGGTCGATGATGTCTGGGTGCATAGCTCCCCAATCTTGCGTTCTTGCGGTGGTTGGTCACCCATCGGTGGAAGTCGATCCTCCCGAGGACTTTGAGGTGGTGAATTCTTCGGAGATTCCTGCGATCCTTTGTCTTCCGACTCCGAATCTACAAAATCCAGCTTTTTAGCTTGATGTGCTTCGCGTCTCCTTAGACTGTAAAGTTTTTCTTGATCACCCACAAAATTATTGGGTTTGTTGGAGAGGTAGCCGTCCATCTCCTTTTAGGGTTCGCAATAAACAAAGTATGCAAAAACTAGAAAGTAAAAACAAATCTATAAAAACTAGGGTTAGACAAAATAGATTAGATGTATTTTGAGGATGATCAAAATTTAGTAGATGCAAAAATAAAAACAAAGAGAAAACTGAAAATTACAAAAAGGCAATAAAAAAATCAAATCTTGATCACTTGTTCCCCGGCAACGGCGCCAGAAAAAGGGGCTTGTTGACGGTTAATAATTGTATCAAAGTTCGTTCGTGACTTGCAAGCGTACAAGTCTCCCGTCGTAGTCAAGGGACCCTTCTTCCCTCGAGTGATGAACCCAAGGTATCGAATCCGTTGAACAAATGTGTGACGCAAAACTTAATCTATTAAAGCCAAGTAACTTCAATCTTTGATAAAAGAAACCCTAATGCATCTAAGTAAAAGACATGAAACGAATCTAATCTACTAAAGACCGGAGAAAACAAAGTAAGATTGGGTAGATAAACCGATCTCGAAAGATCGGGGTAAGCCTTTTGTTGAAGTTCCAAGCAAGAGAAGAAGTAGCAAATCGAATCTTAATAGAAGCCTCTTTAAATCGTGGTTTCCCGTCCAAATCCGAAAACATCCGCCTTTCAGAACCCCCGTTCTGTCACAACGTATCCCTATTCATGCGGGTAGCTTAGGGCGAGTCAAAAGACAAGTCGAGATTCTTTCGGAAGATCCGGCGTGTACCTCTAGCCACCGCGGCTACAAGAACACCCTATGTAATCTATCTCGAGAATAGAATTGGAATAAGCAAAGCCGATCGAAAAACGAAATCTTCGAGGAAACACTTGATCGCTAGGAAAAGATTCAACTTGATAATTCAACTATAACAATGATACATACACAAGATCACCACCGGGATCCTTCCTTGATCTTGCTTCTAGCGCCGGGAACTCCGACGTGGTCTTCCGTGCAAGGTTCCCACGTCGGCTAGGGGAACCCTAGTCAACTAGCTCGACCCTCTCCTCTCGAGATGGTGTCCCTTTCTTCTCTCGCTCCTCGGCGGCCGATGACGAATTCTTCTCTCGCGAGGCTCTCGGTCGGGGGCTATAAATAGCCCGATTGGCGGCTAGGGCAAAGGAGGGGGCAATTGGGCCCCGGATGGGCACCGGCCGACCGGGGACCGGGCCGGCCGGCCCGGGCCCATCTAGGCCCGGCCCCGAGGGCTCCTTTGCTCCACGTCGGTTCCCTTGCTTCCCGGATGTTTCCCCCTTCGCATGTAGGTCCATGTCGTCGTTTCTCTCGAATTGGACTCAACTCCTTGTCTTGCAAGATTCGAGCACTTTTACGGTCGGGTCCTCGGAGTCTCGTCGTCTTCTCGGATCAAGTCCCTGGCTTCTTGGAGTTAATTTTGCTTTGTTGCATGACTTGTACGGGGCTTCAAGGTCTTGTCATGAGGTGCTTGATAAACTTATCCCGAAAGTCTTGCATTCAACACTAAAACCCTGCATAAACATTAAACTCCAAAACCGACATGCACACGTGAACTTGTTAAACCACGGGGGTTAGTACCAATGGATAAGGTATAAAACTCATGCCAACACCGAAGGTAAACTCATGGCTAGGTTGACGGATTTTCACCGTCAACATGACCCAAACGACAATGCCATATGTAGGTAGGACTTAAATCATTAGGTCGAGACCTTTTAGCACTTATGTTACAGATAGGTGAATCATCAAGATTTAAAACAAATAAGCCATTCACAATGGATGCACAAGCCACAAACATATTATCCTTAGAGATCACACAACCATTGTTTTCACTCGCAAATGAATAACCATCCTTCATCAAACATGAAGGGGATAAAATGTTTCGACTCAAACTAGGAACAAAATAACAATTATTCATTTCCAATATAAATCCTGAGGGGAGGTGTAGTTGCATCGTTCCGACGCTCAATGCAGCAACTCTTGCATTATTGCCTACGTGGAAATCAACTTCTCCTCGTTCCACGCTTCTATTTCTTATCATTCCTTTCATCGAGTTGCAAATATGAGCAACCGATCCGGTATTAAATACCCAAGAATTAGTATAAGAATCAGCGAGGAAAATATCTGTAACATAAACATTAAGTGTACCTAAAGTGGAAGTACCCTTACTTCCCTTGCTTTTCATAGAAGCTAAGTACAACTTACAATTTGTTTTCCCGTGACCGATTTTCTTACAATGAAAACATTCAGCCTTGGCGGCTGGACTAGCCTTTGGCGCCTGGTTTTGCGTTGGGATCTTATCCTTGGCCTTACCTTTCTTCTTCCAAGAATTGCCCTTCCTTTTAAAGATCGGCTTGTTTTGGATCGCCATCACATGACTACTGCCCGTGCTTTTCTTAATGTTATCATCTATTGGTAAGGGGGTGCCTAGAACTCCTTCCCTTTTCTCAGCTCTAAGAACAATTCTCAGATTACGAATCCAATTCGTAAAGTTTATTCCAGTCAACTTGTCCTTCTCAAGGACCGAATGCAAGGTAAATGATGTGGTGTTGCTAGGTGCCTTTAATCTACAACAGAATAATAAATGCAAAACACTAAGACAATATATCCATGACAGAGTAAGAATTTACTCCCACTAAAATCAATATCCCCACATTGATACTTAGTGATTCAGAATCCACAACTAATAAGTCTACTAGTGAGCTTTTGCGTCACCGCTAGTAAACAGGGTAGATCGGTAAGCAACTCTTTGCTAATCATATCACATATGACTTCTGTTGTTGGGTGACATCTCTATGTCTAGGCTCCCAACCTTTATGCCCCAAAATCCTTAACCGTTAAGATGACTTTGATAAGTAAACCAACACTTATGCGTGTAAGTATCCGATACAAACCCGTCTAGTCAAGGAAAACTAGTGGCACCCTAATTTCATAGACCCACCACTAATTGTACAAGACGTGGGGCGGTGGCAAGTGTTGGGAGGGCATGTGAACTTAAAATTGCAAAGGGATCGTTCTACTCGTAACATCACGCGCAAGAAAATAACATTGTCGCATGTAAAAGTAGAACAGTAAGAACGACATTCACACAGTTGTAACATAGTATGGCCTATTGTCACATGGTGATCTCCATCTCCATTGACCTATTCATCATGTTGATCTCCATCTCCATGATCTGTGTGTGCCATCCTCCATGTGATGAGTCCTCCAAGAACTATCTAACGTGTGCTAGTAATGAAAGTTACACAATCACGTATTAGATCATCACAAATTGGTACGCAGACCATTACATTAATTTTGACAATACATATGGCTCCAGCCGTATTGCCGTACACGTGACACGCGGGTCACGAATAAATTACACACATGCATGACATACACATATAGGCCATACCGATTACAAAACCTGCAAAACAGATTATCTCAATTTCGACGTCCAAACTTAAAATGCTTGAAAACCCATCTTGCAAGCCGAATTTCGCAAAACTAATTTCGCCGCGACCAGCAAGGCTGGTTTATCACATGTGTAAGATTTTCTGTAGATCAACTTTCGTATCGAAAACTTCTTCATCCGAGTTAACCATGAAAAGTTATGGCTGTTTTACCGAACAACATATTTTCTGGTTTTCCCGGGCCGGTAGCAGATCCAATCTGCCGCCGCCATGCATCCCATGCGCCTGGAACTTGATCTAGCTTCGATTCGACCAATCCAATTGATCTCCTTCTCGTTGTGACTGGGTTTACGTGTATCACTTAACTCCGATGGCGGAAATCCGACCGGTAGGAGTACTTCGTTACACGACCATCACGTCAAGGACACGAAGCCGATCAAAACTTTGATCTACATCTGCATATCTCCATATGCACACATCCCGAATCTAAAACTTAGCAGCTACGGCTCTGATACCACTGAAGGGAAACGGGGTGGCTACGCTAGCACAAAACAGAATTTTCCCCGCAAAACAGGAACTACTGCTGTCAGAGATCACGGGATTACCACTAGATGCGCAGATGCAACGGAACCGTCTCGATGTAGACGAACGCGTCGAGGGTAGCGGCGCGGTCTGCGGTTGCTCACGTCCTTCTTGACTTGCACGTGCGGCTCGTCCGATCCAAGTGCTCCGGATATGCGCACCTCCAAGGTATCCACACGTACGGAGAAGGAAGCGACGCACGCCGGACTGCTAGGTCCGCGAGTGCGACGAGGAGAGAGCGTTAGCAGAACGGCTGCTACTTGAGAAAGTTGTGTCTTTTCAGGAGGGGTGTGGTCCATATTTATTGGGAGGAAAACCCCCCACACTATCGTCCATTAGCAATATGGGACTAATAGATGGTGTACCCCTTCCAACGCTAATGGGCTTTACAACATTTGTGGCCCATTAGGACTTTTACACCATAATGGATCAAATCCATCTGAGTCCACCAGTGGATCAAATCCAGTAGGCTCTAGGGCATATTTCCAACACCAAGCAATGCCTCCTGACGTGTTCTTCGAAATCATCAGAGAACTGTCCATCAAAGAAATAAAGCCGAAACCCGTGAGTATGGTGGAGACTTGCAATTGGAGAGCCGAAATCATGGCATACTTGAGGGGTCACTATGAACCACAAGACGAATTGGAGGAGAAAAGATTGGAGCAAAGAGCAAGGCGCTATGCGGTAGTCAACGGAGAATTGTACAAATCTGGAGTTACCGAACCATGGCTAAGATGCATTACCTCCGAAAGAGGTGTTGAACTTCTCAAAGAAATTCATAGTGGATTCTGCGGTGCGCATATAAGCACAAGGGCTCTAGCAGGCAAAGAAATAAAGCAAGGATTCTACTGGCCTACCATAAACATTGATGCGAAGAAGCTGGTTCGGAAATGCGAAGCGTGTCAAAAAATAGTGAATCAGCAAAACTTGCCATCCATGCCAGTTCACCTAATTCCCCTGTCATGACCTTTGCAAAGGTGGGGAATGGATCTAGTTGGACCGCTGCCAACAACTCAAGGAAACTGCAAATTCGCAGTTGTGGCTGTGGATTACTTCACAAAATCGGTGGAAGCAAAAGCATTGGCAAATATCACAGCACCAACAATTCAGAAATTCTTCTGGCAAAGCATAGTCTGCAGATTCAGGGTTCCAAGAGAACTGACCATTGATAATGGGAAGCAATTTGATGATTACTCCTTTAAAGAATACTGCAAGACTTTCAGAACTATCATCCGCAGTATAATGGGGCTATCGAAAGAGCAAATGGGCTAATATTCTCAGGAATCAAGAAGTGCTTGTTCGATCAGAAAAAGGGCAAGTGGACTGATGAACTGTCGAAAGTAATCTGGTCTCATAACACCACAGTATCAAGAGCCACGGGTTTCACACCTTTTCACTTACTCTTTGGCACTTAAGCAATGACACCAGAAGAAATCAAGAATGAAATCATGAGAGTGCTAAAGGCAAAAGAAATCGAAGAAGTTGAAGAAAAGTAGAGAAAGATATGATCGAACTAACGATCCTCGAAGCTGCTGAAAATATTGAGAAGTACCAGAAAGAAACTAAGGCATCGAAGGATAGAAAAGTGGTCAGAAAAGACATCAAGATTGGTGATTTAGTTCTGAAAAGAAAGAAGAACTTGGGGAACCCTAGGAAACTTCAGGAACCATGGGAAGGGCCATGCATAGCAAAGGAAACAAACATGACAGGGGCTTTTCGTCTGTTAAATCAAGCTGGCGAAGAGTCGCCATATTCGTGGAATGCCGATAGCTTGAAGAGGTATTACCCTTGAGAATCTCGAAGTTAGTAAGATTTATTTCTCAACATTTCTTTTCGTAAGTTTACATTCTGTAAAAAGGCAAAAAATCTAAATCACGAGTCTATATAAGTGGTTTCGGGAACAAAAACATTTACTTTTTTCGCAATTACCTTAGAATAAGAAGGAACGTACTCTTTTCCTTGCAAAGGGGGCTCTAAATAAAGAGGCAAGGTTTTTAACGAGGCGGATCCTATGTAAATACTCTTTGTGATATATATGAAAAGAGTCTTCCCCCAAATCATGTGTCTTGTGAATTCCACCACGAGAAAAAGTTCGCGAAAGTTTGTGAAGAGGCTCCGTGATAGCCAAAATCCCATTATGTGAAACAAAACTTTGTGAAAGGCTCCACGATAGCCGAAATTCCATCATGTGAAAGAAAAGTTTGAAGGACCGATATGGCGAACCAGAGAGGGGGGCGGGAGTGAATGGGAGCCGATAAAAATTCTTGTCTAAGGAGATGGAGGCTCCAACAAGATAAACACGGCTTCCAACACATGTCTCCGACTCACTACCCAAGTTGGCCAAGACCACGCAGCCACTGGAGTGCTACTAGCCCTAGGAACCAACAACCAACCTCACAAACCCGAGAACGCAGCGGAACACAAACCTCGAGCCTCACTGACCTACACCGGTCAAGCCCGTGAGCACCAACGGTCAGACCGGTCCCTGCTGGTGAAACCTAGAGACTTCCACTATTCAGCTTCTTCACCGGTCAGGCCGGTGTAGCTCACCGGTCAGACCGGTTCAAGCCAGAAAGCCCCAAAACACCAAACAGGCCCACCGAGCTCCAAACTGACCCAAACTCGAAACAGCAGACACACGAGACAACAGAGAACACACCTAAATGTTCACCCGAGAAAATACCCAACTGGGGTCTGCACTGATCAGACCGGTGTGGCATAGGCTCTCGGGATGAACAACACCCATGGGTCAACTCCCTCAAATCCAACTCCTGATCTCCCGAATCGCTCCACGGATTTGCGCAAGACTTCGGGGATAGTAGAAACACCTCATGGGGTGTCCATAGACAAGATTTTGTCCACCAAAACTTGCCAAATCAAGAGGAATCGAAGAAATCTCGCCAAGAACTCCTCTAACCCTAGAACACGGAAAACCCCAAAATCGAGCCCCTTTGCTCACGGATTTGCGAGGGGAATCAAAGGGAAAAGAACCACGAAGGGTTCATGCATACATCCCCCACCAAATCCATAAGAGAAAGGTCCCAAAATTGCTCCAAGAAAACCGCCAAGAAAGGGCTTTGAAAATCACCAAAAAGAACAAACGGGAACAACACATCCAAACCTTGAGGAACCACGCTGAATCATCTATACATCACAAAGAGATTCATACAAGGTATAGCTTGACGCCCGATCATCCTTCCCTCTCACAAGATCTCACCATGAGCTCTTAAGCTAGTCCTATAGAAATCTTAAGGAAAATAGAAAGGGAAAATAGGAAAAACCAAATGAGCTAGGGTTCCAAAAGATGGCTGCCATCCTCTCACCTCTTGGGTTATATAAAGGTAACCAAAAGTCTAAAATACCCTAACTAGCTAATTAGGGATACATGCCCCTCGAGGATGAATTAGAAAATTTTTGTCATCGCTCCATCGGACGGATGCCCAACGACCGCAAACTTGCTTAGCCTCGACGCAAGCCTTGCGATCCCGATGCGTGTCCTTCACTTCGAAGTCTCCGGACTACGTCGTCGCACACCGGTCACACCGGGTCCCCTCACCGGCAACGACCTTTCACGGTTGTTCTTCACCTGCACCAACACCAGTCAAGCCGCAACCTGCACCAGCAATACTTAGCCAAGAATCAGTCCACACAACGTTGTCAATCACTCATCACACCAGGAAGCGACCATCCACCGGTCCTCGAACCACACATGGTCCTCAATCTCCCCCTTGATGAGTGCATTGACAACACCCACAAATAGTAACACAAGAGAAAAGAAAAAGAAAAGAAACTGATAAAAAGAAACTCCAACAAGCGATCGAAAGCCAAAGAAAAGCAAAAAGCAAGATCACTTGAAGAAGGCAAGTCTCGGACTCCTTAGGCAAGGGCAACGACTCGACACATCCGAGACAAAACTATGCTCAAGCAAAGAGCACAAGCCACCAAACCAAAGCTCGAAAACCACAAAGAGCTCCCCCTACACACATGCAAGCTCCCCCTGAACCAATGCATGCGAACCACCTCATGAAACCGAGCAGCTGCATCAGCTCATCTCTCACCGGTCAGACCGGTCACCCTCACCGGTCAGACCGGTGGACAAGATCGCCCAGCACCTGGGAAGTACACCGGTCAGACCGGTGCCCCTCACCGGTCAGGCCGATGCCACCTGGGAAGCTGCCAGACCTCAAAAATAGTTCGAAACCACTTGAAAACCTTCTAAAAGTGTGCAACAAGCCATTTCAACCTCAAACTTCACGCCCTTGTTGACAATGCATGAATCAAGCTAAAAATGCCAAAAATTCAACCTAGAGCTTCTCAAAGACAAAATTCAACATAGGATGCTACACATGTCCAAATGAGCAAGTTAGATACACTATAGCTTCGTATTGACATCAACTACATGATCACCAAGTTTCACAACCATTGGACGAAGCTAAGATGGAATTGAGCAATTTTGCGAAAAATTTCCCTCTCATGAGCAAAGTCCTAAACATGAGCAAAACATGTCAAAATGGCAAAAGCTACACAAACTTCATGCTAGGACAACCATTCTAATCATAAGACCATCACATACACCCACAAGCACCTCATGTCATGTCAAAGCCACCGATCCATGTGCCTACTTCTATATATGAGACTTTTCATTGGTAGACATCATGCAACAGTTTAGCACCTAAAGCAAATTAAATTTAGCACATTTGACATGTGAGCACATTTGCCAAGCAATTTACATTTCATTTTCAGATTCATATTTGGTACATGAAATGTCTTTGCGACAAAAAGGAACTTATGCCCCTCCACTAGATAAAGCATGAGGGCTAACCATTCATGATGGCTAATGAGCCTTTGGCCCCATATGATCAAAATAAGCTATCCAACCACAAATTAAGCATAGCCAAACCACTAAAACATGTCAAGATCATATAAAGGCATTTACTCACAAGAGAGCATACATATGGCATTAAAACATAGCCATCAACCATGGATATAAATCAAGATTATCAAGAGCTAAGCCAAACTAACCATATCATACCAAACAAGCTCACAAAGACATAAATATCATTCCATGGTGAACAATGTATATAGGAGAAGCTTTTCCTAACCAATGCATATGATACAAAATGCATGCAATCTAAGATACAAGGATGCCTATACATCATGTTACATATGCCACGCCAAATGCAAGAAATGCACAAAGGAAAGCAATACATATGCTACAAAGGAGCTCCCACACACCCAACTCAAGAAATCAAACACACACCAAGCTTCCCCCGCAAACAAGTGAAAGTTGCTTGATCTAGGGGTTTGGTGAAAATATCGGCTAGTTGGACATGATTAAGGCTATCTTCCCTTTCTCTACATTGTCTCTCAGAAAATGGTACCTCACTTCTATGTGCTTGGTTTTGGACTGGAGCATTGGGTTCTTTGCAACGCTTATGGCACTGGTGCAATCACATTGAAGTGGAACATGGGTATACTCCTCACCAAAGTCACTCATGGTGTATGTGATCCAAAGGAGCTGAGAGCAACAACTAGCTGCGACAACGTACTCTGCCTTGGTAGTGGATTGAGTAACACTTGACTGTTTGCGGGAAGACCAAGACGCCAAAGAAGATCCTAAAAACTGGCAAGTCCCAGAAGTGGACTTCCTATCCAACCGACATCCGGCAAAATCGGCGTCTGAAAAACCATGAAGCGCCAGAGAAGAAGACGAGGAGTACCAAAGGTCGAAGTCGGGAGTGTGACGCAAGTACCTGAATATGCGCTTGACCGCTTGCTGATGTGAAGTCCTTGGAGACGCTTGAAAACGAGCGCACAGACATACAGAAAACTAGATGTCCGGCCTCGTCACCGTCAAGTAGAGGAGTGACCAGATCATGCTCTGGTACTCCTTCTGGTCCACATGTTCACCTTCCTCATTCGCATCAACAGCTGCAGTCGTACTCATAGGAATCGCCATAGCCTTGGACTCCTCCATCTTGAACTTCCTCACAATTTCCTTGATTTACTTAGCTTGGTGCACAAATGTTCCTTCCTTTGATTGCTTGATTTGTAGTCCGAGGAAGAACTGCAACTCACCCATCATGCTCATCTCAAATTCCCTGTTCATATCATCTGCAAACCTTGCAACAAGAGAGTTAGACGAGCCACCAAAGACAATATCGTCAACGTACACCTGCACAATCAGGATATCTCTGCCCTGCCTGAGTAAAAACAAGGTTGGATCGACCTTTCCCATCTCAAACCCTCGCTCAAACAGGAACCCCCTCAACCTACCATACCAAGCTCTAGGCGCCTGCTTCAACCCATACAGTGCCTTTCTCAACTTGTACACCCGGTGGGGGTACTTCTCAGTCTCAAACCCTAGTGGTTGCCTCACATACACTTCTTCCTCCAACACACCATTCAAGAAGGCACTCTTCACATCCATTTGGTGCAACTTGAACCCTTTAGCCACAGAAAAGCCTAGAAGAATCCTAATTGCCTCCAAACGGGCTACGGGAGCAAAGGTCTCCTCGTAGTCGATCCCTTCTTTCTGACTGAACCCCTGTGCAACAAGCCTTGACTTGTTTCTCACCACTTCACCTTTCTCTCCCTCTTTGTTCTTCACACCCACTTTGTCCCAATCGGCTTACACCCTGGGGGAGGGTCAACCAATTCCCAAACCTGATTCCTCTCAAAGTTCTCCAACTCTTCATGCATCGAATTAACCCAATTATGATCAGATAGTGCGTGTCCAATGTCTTTGGGCTCAAAGGTAGGAACAAATGCAGCATGAGCGAAATGAGAATTGTTCCGAACCCTTGACCGTGTAGTGCATTCATTCATGTCGCCGATGATCCTCGAAGTTGGGTGATCCACTTGTACTCGCTGGGGAAGTTCTCGTCGTAGGTGTGGGAGAGGGGCCGTCCATCACCATAGTCGAAGTAGTGTGTACATGTACAGCCGCGGGCACCACACCGCCATCTTCATCATATCCATGCTCATGCTCCTCCTCCTGAAAGATCACCTCGCCAGGTTCATCATCACCTGCACACTCAAAAACAAGCTAACTACGTGGCTGTATCTCGTCGAAGGTTACCTCGCAAGTCTCGACGATTTGGTTCGTTTCAAGATTGAGCACACGATATGCTCTAGAATGAGATGCATAACCAAAGAAAATACCATCGACCGACCTAGCCTCAAACTTGTCCAACTTTATCCCTTTCTTATGGATAAAGCACTTGCAACCAAAGACATGGAAGTGACTCACCTTGGGTGTGCAACCGTGCATCAACTCATAACATGTTTTCTTCTTATGCACTCTGAGGTAGATCCTGTTCGACACATAGCACGCGGTATTCACCGCCTCAGCCCAGAACCTTCACGGAGTCCTATGCTCATCAAGCATCGTCCGAGCCATCTCACACAAGGTTCTATTTTTTCGTTTCCACAACACCATTCTGCGGAGGCGTATACGGACTCGAAAACTGGTGTTCAAGACCCAAGTCATGGCAAAAAGTTTCAAAACGAGAGTTCCTGAATTCTGAGCCATTGTCACTGCGGATTGCTCGTATGGCATCTCTGTGCCTCTCGTTCCTCAACCTCAAGACAAGATCTCGAACAAAACCAAACATCTCCCCTTTCTCCTCAAGAAATAACACCCACGCATACCGAGAGTAGTCGTCCACCAGAACAAGGATGTACCACTTACCACCCACAGATCGCACATGAGCTGGGCCAACAAGGTCCATATGGAGGCGGGTGAGAGGCGGGTGAGAAGAGGCTACCATCTTGGCATGCCTACAAGGTGCACAAACCAACTCTTTCTCAAGCCTGAACTGTGGCAATCCTCGGACCAAATTGAGTTTACTCAAGTGAGACAAAAGGTCAAAGCTCAAGTGACCCAACTTCCTATGCCACTTCCACAACTCACTCAAGGAACCAGCCAAGAAACAACACTCAACACCAGAAGACTGAGAAAAATCAGCTCGAAACACCTGACCTGCGGGAACGACCTTACAGACAAAGTCCCCTCGAGAGTCCAAAATCCGAGAACCACCAGGCCGAAACAACACCTCAAAACCCTCATCCAACAGCTGGGACACAGAAAGCAAATTGTATCCAAGCGATTGAACAAGAGCAATACGCCTAAGAGTGATCTTGTCACTCACCTTAATCTCACCTTCTGAAAGCACACGCCCACGCCCATTGTCCCCAAAAGTGATATACCTCTTTGTCACGACCGGGACGAGACCTGAGAACCACCCCTTGTCTTCGGTCATATGCCTCGAGCAACCGAAGTCAATCAACCAAATGTTCTTCAAGTCTCCCACATGAAATTGAAAAACGAGCACGTGAGCGAACAAACGACTCAGCAATGGGGTTAGTACCAAAAGAGTAGAACCGGTGCCGAGCCATTTGCTCGAAAGTGGTGTTAGCACACTCCAAAGCATCTCTCCTATGAAAACTACCTCCACGAACACCACCCCGGTAACCACTCCGAGGAAACCAACCCTCTCTGCCTGGAGGACCAAAACCACGAAAGGAAGACATGGACCGTTCCTCCTCTCCATCTCAAAGCTACGACTCCTCCCATCCCCGTATTAAGCACGAGGGGGAGAACGCCTAGCAAACTAACCCCGTATTGGCCCTCATGTTGTTCACCACAATCGTGAACCTCTAAAACAAGGCATCGATGGACTCACCGGGTAGATGAGTGAAGTTCTCGTACCCTCTCTTGTAAGTCGCATACATCCGATCCTGAACCTGGGCGTTTCCAACATGAGCTTCCTTCAACACCGACCATATTCTACAAGCCAAGCTCTCCGTGTGCACCCGATCAAATTCAGGCTGACACAGAGCGCGAAACAAGTAGTCGACCGCCTTGTTGTTGGCGTTGAACATGTCCCCCAATCCTGGAGCAAGAGAGTTCATCGGCTGGACATAGCCTGTGTCCACCGTGACATCCCAAAGGATTTGACCCTTTCCGCGGAGGAACGCCGCCATCCGCTTACTCCACATCTAGTAGTTTTTGCCATCGAAGTGTGAAGGACCCGAACCCAGTTCCTGGTACGCCGGCCTTGGATCTTAGACTGGTTAGAGTCACTCAAGATCCGTATCCGGCTCTGATACCAATTGAAGGAACGATACGACGAACTAGAGAGGGGGGGAGTGAATGGGAGTCGATAAAAATTCTTCTTGAAGGAGATGGAGGCTCCAACAATATAAACACGGCTTCCAACACACGTCTCCCACTCACTACACAAGTTGGCCAAGACCACGCAGCCACTGGAGTGCTACTGGCCCTAGGAACCAACAACCAACCTCACAAACCCGAGAATGCAGCGGAACACAAACCTTGAACCTTGCTGACCTACACCAGTTAGGCCGGTGAGCACCACTGGTCAAACCGGTCCCTGCTGGTGAAACCTGGAGACTTCCACAGAACAGCTTATACACCGGTCAGGCCGGTGTAGCTCACCGGTCAGACCAGTTCAAGCCAGAAAGCCCCAAAACACCAAATAGGCCTACCGAGGTCCAAACTGACCCAAACTCGAAACAGCAGACACACAGGACAACAGAAAACACTCCCAAACGTCCACCCGAGCAAAAACCCAACTGGGGTTTGCACCGGTCAGATTGGTGAGAGGCACCGGTCAGACCGGTGTGGCCTGGGCTCTCGGGATGAACAGCACCCGCGGGTCAACTCCCTCAAATCCAACTCCTGATCTCACAAATCGCTCCACGGATTTGCACAAGACTTTGGGGGATATTAGGAACACCTCATGGGGAGTCCATAGCCAAGATTTTGTCCACCAAAACTTGCCAAATCATGAGGAATCTAAGAAATCCCACCAAGAACTCCTCTAACCTTAGAACACGGAAAACCCCAAAATCGAGCCCCTGTGCTCACAGATTTGGGAGGGGAATCAAAGGGAAAAGAACCACGAAGGGTTCATGCATACACCCCCCACCAAATCCCCGAGAGAAAGGTCCCGAAATCGCTTCAAGAAAACCGCCAAGAAAGGGCTCCAAAAATCACCAAAAAGAACGAATGGGAACAACACATCCAAGCCTTGAGGAACCACGCCAAATCATCTATACAACACAAAGAGCTTCATACAAGGTCTAGATTACCGCCCGATCATCCTTCCCTCTCACAAGATCTCACCATGAAGCTCTTAAGCTAGTCCTATAGAAATCCTAGGGAAAATAGGAAGGGAAAATAGGAAAACCAAATGAGCTAGGGTTCCAAGATATGGCTGCCATCCTCTCACCTCTTGGGTGATATGGAGGCAATCAAAAGTCTAATATACCCTTACTAGCTAATTAGGGATACATGCCCCTCGAGGGCGAATTCGTAAATCTTTGTCATCGCTCCATCGGACGGATGGCTAGCAAACACAAACTTGCTTAGCCTCGACGCAAGCCTTGCGATCCTGACGCATGTCCTCCGCTTCGAAGTCTCCGGACTACATCGTCGCACATCTGTCAGACCAGTGCCCCTCACCAGTCAGACCAGTACCCATCGGTCAGACTGGTCAGACCCACCGGTCAGACTGGTCTGGAGCTGCTGCATCTCCGTCTTCGGTTCTTCGGTCTTGGCTTTGTGGATCAACCAAAGAACCCAGTGGTTTTCTGGTGAACCACTGGAAACCCCGCGAACTCAGTGTAGCCTCCGCCAATCTCCACTCATGACTCGGCTCCCACGTAGTCCCGGCTCGTCCTTATTTTTGAGGCTCAACCAAGACACCGTCCATGACTTCATCTTGCTATTCATGCCACCATGCGGCCCGCACTTGACTCCGCTGGCCACCGGGTCCCTCGAACGAAGCCTACTTGTCTTCTCCACATGTGGAGGCTGCTGACGGTTAATAATTGTATCAAAGTTCGTTCGTGACTCGCAAGCGTACAAGTCTCCCGTCGTAGTCAAGGGACCCTTCTTCCCTCGAGTGGTGAACCCAAGGTATCGAATCCGTGGAACAAATGTGTGACGCAAGACTTAATCTATTAAAGCCAAGTAACTTCAATATTCGATAAAAGACCTAATGCATCTAAGTAAAAGACATAAAACGAATCTAATCTACTAAAAACCGGAGAAAACAAAGTAAGATTGGGTAGATAAACCGATCTAGAGGGATCGGGGTAAGCCTTTTGTTGAAGTTCCAAGCAAGAGAAGAAGTAGCAAATCGAATCTTAATAGAAGCCTCTTTAAATCGTGGTTTCCCGTCCAAATCCGAAAACATCCGCCTTTCGAGACCCCCGTTCGTCACAACGTATCCCTATTCATGCGGGGAGCTTAGGGCGAGTCAAAAGACAAGTCGAGATTCTTTCGGAAGATCCGGCGTGTACCTCTAGCCACCGTGGCCACAAGAACACCCTATGTAATCTATCGTACGAATAGAATTGGAATAAGCAAAGCCGATCGAAAAACGAAATCTTCGAGGAAACACTTGATCGCTAGGAAAAGATTCAACTTGATAATTCAACTATAACAATGATACATACACAAGATCACCACCGGATCCTTCCTTGATCTTGCTTCTAGCTGCGGGAACTCCGACGTGGTTTTCCGTGCAAGGTTCCCACGTCGGCTAGGGAAACCCTAGTCAACTAGCTCGACCCTCTCCTCTCCGAGATGGTGTCCCTCTCTTCTCTTGCTTCTCGGTGGCCGAAGACGAAATCTTCTCCCCGTGGCTCTCGGTCGGGGGACTATAAATAGCCCGATTGGCGGCTAGGGCAAAGGAGAGCGAGTTTGGGCCCAAAATGGGCTCGGGCCGACCGGGGCCCAGGCCGGCCGGCCCGGGCCCATTTAGGCCCGGCCCGTGGGCTCCTTTGCCCCACGTTGATTCCCTTGCTTCCCGGATGTTTCCCCCTTTTGCATGTAGGTCCATGTCGTCGGTTTCTCTCCGAATTGGACTCAACTCCTTGTCTTGCAAGATTCAGCACTTTTCGGTCAGGTCCCTGGAGTTTGTCGTCTTCTCGGATCAAGTCCCCGGCTTCTTGGAGTTAAGTTTGCTTCATTGCATGACTTGTTCAGGGCTTCAAGGTCTTGTCATGAGGTGCTTGATGAACTTATCCCGAAAGTCTTGCATTCAACACTAAAACCCTGCATAAACATTAAACTCCAAAACCGACATGCACACGTGAACTTGTTATACCACGGGGGTTAATACCAATGGATAAGGTATAAAACTCATGCCAACACCGAAGGTATACTCATGGCTAGGTTGACGGATTTTCACCGTCAACAAAGGCCTTACCAGCAACGACCTTTCGCGCTTGTTCTTCACCTGCACCAACACCAGTCAAGCAGCAACCTGCACCTACAATACTTAGCCAAGAATCAGTCCACACAATGTTGTCAAATACTCATCACACCAGGAAGCGACCATCCACCGGTCCTCGAACCACACATGGTCCTCAAATTTCTTGAAAGGCTCCATGATAGCCGAAATTTCATCGTGGGAAAGAAAAGCTTGGCAAAAGGCTTCGTGATAGCCGAAATTACATCGTGTGAAAGAAAATTTTGTGAAGGGGCTCTGTGATAGCAGAAGGCTCCGTGAAAGCCTAAATCCCACAGTCAAATGGATTCCCACCGAAAGGCCCGAGACAACAAGTTGTAGCCTAAATCCCACCGTCAAAGGGATTCCCACCGAAAGGCTAGAGACAACAACAAGTTGTGGCCTAAATCCCACTGTCTAAGGGATTCCCACCGAAAGGCTTCAGACAACAACAAGTTGTGGCCTATTTCCCATCGTGAAGGGATGTTCTGCCAAATGTTTGAAAATAATTAAGGATCGTGACTAACGAACTATATATGTTTTTGTTAAGAATTTTTGTACGAGAAAAGGTGTGAAGCAAAAGTCACGAATCACATTTACAATTATTCATTACAAACACCGACAAGAGCCTAAGGGACTCGATTTTCCCTGAAAGCTAATGTTCGTGAAATAGGATGGTTGAAGCAACTGAAGGTTGCAATATCAACAAGGGCAAGTGTGCCAAGCGAGTAAAGTCCACAAAATTTATGGAACAAATTTTGTCGACTTACATTAGAATCTTTGTGATCTCAAAGTTCGCAAAACAATCCTCAGTGAGTTCGTAACGCAAACCTTCCATTTTCAGACGAACACGAAATTTTGCATGCAAAACGGCAAGGTGGGGGAGGGTGACCTTTTTCTCAAGGAAAACGTCTCTATTGCCATAGTTACATACAAAATTTCATACAAAAATTCATTACATATCATGAGCGAAATCAATATGAAAATTCGACAATGTGCCCGGGCTCGCGGCCATTGTTTTCAACAATATCACTAGCATAAGCGATATCATAATCGCCAGTCTTGGGACTAAGGGGCGCCATCTTCACAAAACCTCGAGAGCTCAAAGCCTCAGCAGCAGGAGCGCAACCGTCACGTTGAAGAAAAAAACAGGATAGATCAAAGCTATGCATCAAAAAATTCAAAGAAACTTGAAGCCAAAAATCGGAAAAATCACGCTCAGGATAAGCTTATTTGAACTACCGCGAAGCTTCGCCACTAACTACTTGGTTTCCACGGTGAATTCACAAAGGTATCACGTCCTGCGCAGGCCAACCTTGCAGGACCTGCGTAGGTTAAAATTTACAACACAATTGTTCTGAGAGGGGATCATAACCCATGAATTTACAAGTTATTTTACAACAGCATCAGAAAAAGATGTTCGAGCATTTCAGCCGGTGATGTCAACCTTCGGGGAGAATCATCATGTTCAGAACTAGCTTTAGCCCCATCATCGCCGCTGTTGCTGCCGTCACCACCTTCTTCACCGGAACCTTCCTCTTCGTCGTCAGTGTCTTCATTATCGTCAGCTTCGGAAGAAGATTCTGGAACTTCGATGCCCTTACCATGCATTTCTTTTTGAATCAACTAAAAAACCACCAATGGAAACAAAAAGACTTAATAAAACCAAAGAAGAAAAATTTGTGAATGTTCAAAAAAACCAGCGACATCTTCGAGAAACTAACCTGGTTCAGTTTAGCGTGAGTGATCGTCTTTGCAACCTCCTTGCCATTAGCGAACCAGAATTCCCTCGTGTAATTGATTTTGATAGCCAAGACATCTTCATTGGCGTGAATGATCAAAGTACTTGAGGCATCGAGAAAGTGCGTAAGTTTCTCACGAGACTTCGCGAGGTTGGCACAGTCAAAATTGTGAAGAAGCTTTAGGATACTCTCCACCGAAAAGGCAGCAGTAAAATCGCTTGCACTAGATATGACCCCAGGAAGTGCCTTGAACTCTGTTCGATCCAGCCCATAAAATCAGAGATTTCTATGTTGACGGGAAGCGGAGCAGGGCGAACGCCAAAGTCTCTCAGGGCTTTCCTATACTCCTCGAACAAGAGCTCCAGCTTACTCTTAATCTCTGCAACATCTTTCCCAGAAGCTTCCTCTTGATCAGCCAAAGCCTTCTCAAGATCTTGAATTCTTTGCTCTTTACTACTTAAAGTCTGCACAAGATCGGCATTTTTAGCACGAAGATCTTCAGCAACCTTAGAAGACTTGTCATGATCTTTACGAAGATTTTCAATGAACTTCAAGTCTTTGTCATGAGTATTTTGAAGCTTCTCTAGGTCTTTCTTAGAATTCTTGAGGCATCTTGGGCAGCTTTCTTCTCATCTTAAGTGCCCCTTTTTTCGTCTTGGCATTTTTTAAGGCGTCAGCAAGTTCAACAACTTTCTTTTCCAGATCAAGATTCACAACCTGAGCCAAGTTGAAGTCGCGCTTAAGTTTTTTGGATTCTTTGGACATCTTCTTAAGGGCTTCTTCTTGCTCCACCTAGCGATCGGAAGTAACTCTTCCGAGAATCGAAGTTTTTAGGGCATAAGCCTTCTGATAATATTCAAGCTTGGAGGCCGCATATGTCCGAAGAGTTTCTTCAAAATCTGGAAAGTTCGCAACAGTTAAACATACCAAAGAGACATAGAAATAAGAAGTTACAAGAAAAGCTAAGACTGAAGGTAAGTAGGAGGAATAGTTCACAAACCTTTTTTGTTAAGGGTCTCGATAGCAACCTGGCCAGCGTGTTCAGAAGTCGTGGAGGTTTTCATCAAGGAAGAAGAAGGTTGTTTCCCCGAATCGCGCATACTTTTGCTGAGTAGTTGAGGTGCATGTTTCGGAGCTCCCTCTCCTATTTCATCCATGAATTCAGATGAGTTCCACAACATTAAAAGCTTAGACGCACCACCTCCTGCAGCGGCCATTTCGCAACCAACACTTAGCAGTTCGTCCCGGTATGACGTACCAAAGCTTTTGAAGGACCGAAGCGGCGAACCAGAGAGGGGGGGAGTGAATGGGAGCCGATAAAAATTCTATTCAAGAATTCGGCCTATGAACCCAATTTCACTCGTGCACCTCCACAAGCTTCTCTTGCCAAGTCCACGCAGCCACTGGAGTGCTAATGGACCTAGGAGCAAGACCCAACCAACAACCACGAGACTCACGCAGCGGAAGCACACACAACACGAGCTGGCGGCGGCCAAACCGTCGGGCCGGTTTACGAAGCCAGTTAGGCTCGCTTCGTTGGACTTAGCCTCACACAGGCAGGGGAAATCGGTCAGACCGGTTTGACAAACCGATCTGGCCGGTTCTGTCCAGAAACTCCCCAAAGACCCTTTCAAGAGAAAACCTACCTCAAGAACCTCTCCTCCTTTGAACAAGAACAGCCATAACACGACAGGGACTTTCTTGCTCAGAAACTCTTCACGACAGCCCACGGGGCTAAATCGGTCAGACCGGTTTTGGTCTGGATAGTCGGGAAGAACTCAACCCGTGGGAAAAACTCAAACCTTCAAGCGATCGATCTCCTGATTCGTTCCATGCATCAAAGTGAGACTTTGGGGATATTTGGGGTACCTCGTGGGCTACCCTTGGCTAGAAGCTCGGTCCCGAAAACCCACTCAATCAAGAGAAATTGAACACTATGTGAAAACCTCAAATAGGTCCCGCAACATTTGTAACAGGCCCTTAACGCTCTTTACATCCACCCACATTTGTAACGGTTGTTGTTTGGCGCCCGTTACCTATAATCACGCCAGGACGACCCCGGGGTTGGCCTCCATAATGCCTATTACCAATGTGGACTTCTGGTAACGAGCTTCTTAAACGCTCGTTACATAAATTCTTTGTAACGGATTTTAAAAGAGCCCGTTACAAATGTTAAACCTATCGGTAAGGGGCTCGTAAAGTCCGTTACCGATCAATGGCCTATCGGTAACGGGCTACTTAAGTCCGTTACTGATCACTCTGTATTGGTAACGTGCTATAAAGGTCGTTACCATTGAGCATTTGACGCCCATTACTAGTTTGAGAGAACTCAACTGCCGTGTAGCGGGAGCGCGGCGTCAGTGAACAAATGAGACGGAGGTTTGTTAATCATCGTCTCCTTGTCTGTCCTCATTGACAGGTCAACTCGATCCATCTCTTATTGCTTGCATTTCGACATACAGACACAATCAACACACATATCTTCTGAGACAAAACAGACATCATAAGAGAGATAACTTGTCCACAAAGATGAAGATAACTTGTCCAGAAAGATGAAGATAACTTGTCCACAGGAATAAAGATAATTATTACAAAAGGTTAACTTGTCCATATATCAGGCTATTACTTAACTAGTCCATCACATTATTTACTATGGTCATGCTATCTGACCATACACATCAACAAAGGCATGCCCCTTGAACATCCACAAGATATGGCTACTCACCCTGCACATCAACAAGCTTGAACTAGATCAAGCCCCATCAGGATTATTGGCTCTTTTTGCAGCCCGTTCGTAAGCAACCAAGGATTCTTGAAGCCCTTCTAGCGCACCTTCAATGGGCTCGAGATTTTGTTCAGTAGTATAATTGTACCTCCTTATGTGCTTAGCCTTTTTGATGAGGATGTTCACTTCTTTTGTGATTTTTTCAAAGTCAGGTTTCACATAATCCCAGACATTAAGGTTAAGAAGTAACTCAAGCTCTGCTCGCGACTCAAAGAGTTTTGCTTGAAACAGGGTTAAACATGGTATAAGAACAACATAGTTAATTCATAACTAATTTGCCTCAGACCTTGGAGCAGGGTGTGACAAGTAAAAGCAGAACTTAGTTCAGAGCTGATTTACCTCATAACTTGGTATAATTAAGATCATGACAAGCATGCAAGACATCATATATCGTAGGCACTAATTAACTTTATGAAGCTCAAGCTCAAGCTTCCTTAAGCTCCATCTATAGAACAAGTAAAAAGGCAGTGAGATTCAGAGAAACTTGCCTCGCCGTCGTCGTGAGGCAGGCAACCGCCCACTTCGCTGCCCCCTCGCTGGCACGCTCCTCCTTGCCGCTGCTTGGCCCCTCGTTGGAATCCGAGAGGATCCAGTCGAGGACCCTCGTCTCCGGCATTGGGTTCACTCCACCGCCGCTTGGCCCCTCTTCGGCGCTAATCGTCGTCTCCCTCTTCGCTGCCACCTCGTCGGCATGCGCGCGGATCTAGTTGCGACACCGCTTCGCGTTCCGGTTCTCCTCGATCCCGGGTGCACGGGGTCGTCTGCTGCTTGGCCCCACGCCGGCGCTCATTATCGTCTCTGTCTCCACGCCTCCTCTGTGCTTTTTTTCAAGGAAACTACTACACTTATCCATTCGGAAAGAAGAAAGGGGCAATATTTGAGATGGAGGGGGTAGCAGTCAATGCCGACACGGGTTAGCAAACCCGGGTCGCTTTGTAGTTTGTATGAAGAAAGAATTGGTGTAATGAAGAGAAAAGGAGATGGAATTAATAACCCTTAGTTGAGAGATGATGTGGGTAGCTTGCATGAAGAGAGAAATGAAGTTAATGATAGTTAGTGGGTACCAATTATATAAGTTTATAGATATATATAGATTAATAAAAATATGAACAATTCATAGTTTTTTAAGAATCGAACAACTCATAGGAGTAGTTGGGCATTTGGTATTTTGAATAAAATATGAACAGTCACACGTCTCCTTGTGACCACATGATTTTTGTGGCCAAGAGCTCTCCTGAGCGGACACAGGTTCCGAGGTGCGTGACCGACCGCCTGACGGTTCGCCATCTTGTCAATATAAATCCTGGCTGGCCAAGAACTTCGTCAACTGTAGCACCAAGAAAACCCCAGCTCCACCGTCTACGGTCACTAAGAAGTGAATCCAAGAGCTTCTCCTTCCTCAAGCAAGTGCATGTCTTCAAGTGATCCATCAAGGAAGCGGGGGAGGGAGGAGGTGCCACCGCCCCCGCCCGCCGAGCCCGAGGAGGTGCCGCCGCCCCCGCCCGAGGAGGTGAAGCGGATGAAGCCGCCCTGGCGCAAGGTGCCGCTGCCTATGCGTGCTCCGTCCGTAGATGTTGAGGATGCCTGTTTTTCAGTGAAGATGCTCTACCAGGCTTGGCAGAGTCTTAAAAAGATGGCTGCTCATCTCGGGGTCCAACGGCCTCTTGAGCCACTGCAAACGACCGTGATGGATTACGCCTTCAAGGTCAATGTCTTGGCTGGGCATCTGGAGAGAGAAGTGGTCCCCCCCGACGACGACGACGATGGCGGCCTCGACGTCTCCAGCTCCGGCTCCGACTCTGACTCCGACTCCGACGGTGGGGCTCCTCCGGCGGCGACTACCTCTGCTTAATTAATTTGTTCTTCTGTTAATGTGTTCTTCCAGTGTGCTTGTTGAACTTGTGATGGACTAGCTAGTAGATCTGTGTATGTTGAACTTGTGATGAACTAGTAGATCTAAGAGACACGGTAGATCAATCCATGTCTCCTATTTTGGAAGGCATTGCAATGTCTATGGTAGCAGCTTACAATGAATTGCAATGTGTATGCCAGAAGTTTGATACTCTATTTGTGTCATTATATGGCAGCAGTTCACAATGAATTGCAATGTGTATATATCCCAGAGTTATGCCAAAAGTTTGTTACTCTGTTTGTCTTAATAATCCGCATTTCCTTTGCCTCGTGCTGCAATGAAATGTCAGCACAGATGAATTGATGAATTTTGTGATGTGTGACACATTAAGATTTGTGACCCAATTGTCATTCCATTCATTCTTCATTCATACATTTAAGTTTGTCATATGTGACAAATTTTTCATTCTTTATCCACACAGATGAAGCAAAAGCACCACTTTTAACATCAGAATTACTTCTTTGTAGCATACATCCCTATAAACATCCAAATACTACACAAACAACAACCACAGTAATCAAGTTCATCTTCCAGATCACATTGTCCACCTTCTCTTCCAGTGCTTTCTTCTGCTTGTCCTCCAGTGCTTGCCTCTGCTCGCCGCTCCCAATCTGACATTCCACTGAATCAACTACTTCATCGACCGCGTCTACCCATTTCGATGGTCGAAAAAATAAAATCCACAATACTTGGGGTACTGCAGAATCAAAAGCACATAAGAACCCTAACTCAGATTTGGGAGACACAGCAGACTACTCACCAAGTTCCTTGCACACTTGAAATAAAGACGACCGTGGTTTTCACCTTCCTTCTACGTCCGACCCTCCACCACCCAAGCCATACCACAGTCTGGGCAAGGGACCAGTGGAAAGCCGCTTAGCTCACCGACTGGATCCAAGCCGATGGAGTGATTGCGGCTGCTCCGGCAACCTTGGACCCTGCTCCTTGCACGTGCACCTCCAAACGAATCGGCGTAGTGCCACATGTGTGCGACGGCGGGGAAGGACGGGCGGGCGGCGACGGTGGAGCTTAGATCGGGGAAGAAGAAGGGGGCAGGGGTCAGGGCGCCGGGGCGGATGCATATTCATTCGGCAAGGGGCATTTCTGACAATGGAGCACTTGTTAGCTATGATGGTTAGTCTACCCGGATCGCCTTTGTCGGTCGGGCAGGCTATGATTTCTTTTTTTTATATAGGCTTCTGACGCTGACGCGTGGGCCCGACAATATTTTTTCTGAATTGAAACTTGCTTCCCTCAAATATTATACCCCATAAATAGCATCAAAAAATTCATAAAAAATACGAATAATTCATAGTTGGTAATTTAGTATTTGAATAAAATATCAACAACCACACTTGTCTACACAAATTTCTTAAAATTAGAATTTTTATCTCTTGTTTACGAAATAATAATTATAATAACGTCTTAGTGTGTTCTAAGAATTCTACAAATTGACTTGGCAATATAATTTAAGTCTCTAAGCTTGTCTACAAAAATTCAAATGGTTTTGAAAATGGAAGATTATACTTTTGTACAAATGTTTACATCTCTCACCTAGTTTATTAGAATGTTACTTCAACATTGAAGTTTTCCACACTTTAAAACATGTTCGAACTCATATGCATTTGAAATTTTAACATAACGAAATGCAAAGTTTAATTAGTAATGGTGATGTGACCTACATTACTCGTTTTAAGGTCCACACAAGCCCACTCGCTCTATGTTAGTACTTAGTAGGGAAGGACGCCTCCCTCACGCAGTCTCCTCCCACTCTCCCCATGCGCCGCCGCCGCCACTTTCTCCCCCTCGCCTTCGTCCCCCTCACCTCCCCCACACCGCGACCCACTCTACACCCCTTCGCTGAGACGTGTGCCACACCACGCTCGGCGCGACGTGCACCACACCTCTGACAGCGAGACCTAGAGGAGGAGGGACCCAGCTGCGGCGGAAGCGATGACGACGACGACTAGAGGACGGATCCAGCGACGACGACGACTAGGAGGAGGAGGGATCCAGCCATGAGGTCGACGCGAGGACGAGGACGTGGAGGTGAGCAGGCAGTGACGAGGAGTAGAGATCCCTCCGCTCTGGCAGTGCGAAGGTCGGTGGCAAATCTAGGATTTGAGTTTATGGTATGCTGCTTTAAAAATGTCTTATACAATTCGATAAATGCATTCTACTAACTCGGTAATAATTGTAAAATTAACAACAATTCAGTAATAAGGTAATTTGGTATACTTGAGGACCATGTGTGGTTCGAGGACCGGTGGATGGTCGCTTCCTTGTGTGATGAGTGATTGACAACGTTGTGTGGACTGATTCTTGGCTAAGTATTGCAGGTGCAGGTTGCGGCTTGACTTGTGTTGGTGCAAGTGAAGAACTAGCACGAAAGGTCGTTGTCGGTGAGGCCTCCATGTGTGGAGAAGACAAGTAGGCTTCGTTCGAGGGACCCGGTGGCTAGAGGGGTCGAGTGCAGGCCTCATGGTGGCAAGAACAGCAAGATGAAGTCGGTGGACGGTTTCTTGGTTGAGCCACAAAACCAAGGTCGAGCCGGGACTTCATGGGAGCCAAGTCATGAGTGGTGATTGGCGGAGGCTACATCAAGTTCGAGGGGTTTGCGGTGGTTCACCAGAAAATCACCGGGTTACTCGGTTGAGCCACAAAGCCGAGACCGAAGACCGGGTGTGGCTGTCTGGCCAAAACCGGCCTGACCGGGTTGGAGAACCGGTCTGACCGGTTTGGGGTCGCAGGGCGCCGGAAGCTTCGAGGTGGAGGACATGCGTCGGGATCGCAAGGCTTGCGTCGAGGCTACGCGAAGTGCGGTCGCCAGACATCCGTCCGATGGTGCTACGAAGACAAATTCCCAAAGTGCCCTTGGTGGTCGTGTATCTTAGTTTAGGCTTTAGGGGCATTTTAGTCTTTCGGCTGGCCTCCATATAACACAAGGGGTGAGAGGATGACAGCCAACTCTGGGAACCCTAGCTCATTTGTTTTCCCATTTCCTTCCTATTTTCCTTAGGTTTTTCATAGGACTAGCTTGAGAGCTTCATGGAGAGATCTTGTTGAGAGGGATGGATGATCGGGCGGCTTGCTAGACCTTGTATGAACCTTTGTTTCATGTATAGATGATTCGGCGTGGTTCCTCAAGGTTTGGATGTGTTTTCCCCGGTTGTTCTTGGTGGTGATTTTCGGAGTCCTCTCTTGGTGATTCTCTCGGGGCATTTTCGGGACCTTGCTCTTGGGGATTTGATGGAGGAAATTTGTGGGAACCCTTCATGGTTCTTTGGGCTGTGATTCCCCTCCCAAATCCGTGAGCTAAGGGGCTCGATTTTGGTGGTTTCGGGTTTCTAGGGTTGGAGGTGCTCTTGAGGGTTGACTTTTGATTCCTCTTGATTGAGTGGTTTTTGGGGACCGAGCTTCTAGCCAAGGGTAGCCCACGAGGTACCCCATCTATCCCCAAAGATCGATTGGAGGGTGTGTTGAGTTTTTCCCGCGGGCTGTGTTCTTCCCGACTGTCCAGGCAAAAACCAGCCTGACCGGTTTCCCAAACCGGTCTGACAGGTTTCGCCCTGTGGGCTGTCGAGAAGGTTTTTTGAGCAAGGAAGTCTCTGTTGCTCCATGGCTTCGTTTGTTCAGATGTGGATAGGCTCTTGAGGTGTTTTGGGTCTTTGGGGAGTTCCTGGACATAAACGGTCTGACCGGTTTCCCCTGCCTGCGTGAGGCTAAGTCCAATAGAAGCGGTCTGACCGGTTTCAGAAACCGGCCTGACCGGTTTGGGCCCGCAGCCGTGTCGTGTGTGTTTCCGCTGTGTGTGTGTTGAGGCTGTTGGTTGGGTCTTGCTCCCTAGGTTAAGTAGCACTCCAGTGGCTACGTGAACTTGGCAAGAGAAGCTTGCGGAGGTGCACGAGTGAAATAGGCCGATTTCTTTAATAGAATTTTTATCGGCTCCCATTCACTCCCCCCCTCTCGGTTCGCCATTTCGGTCCTTCAAGTGGTATCAAAGCCGGTTCGAGTCTTTATTGACTCTAACCGATCTAAGATCCATGGATGGCGTACCGAACCGGGTTCGGGTCCTCCACACTTCGATGGCAAGAACTACCGGATGTGGAGCAAGCGGATGGGTGCGTTTCTCCGCGGAAAGGGTCGGATCCTTTGGGATGTCACGGTGGACACGAGGCTATGTCCGGCCGATGGACTTCCTCGCTCCGGGATCAAGGGACGGATTCGACGCCAACAATAAGGCGGTCGACTACTTGTTTCGTGCTTTGTGTCGGCCGAGTTCGATCGGGTGCACACCGAGCACTTGGCTTGTAGGATTTGGGCGGTGTTAAAGGAGGCTCATGTTGGGAATGCCCAGGTTCAGGCACGGATGTATGCGACCTACCGGAGAGAGTACGAGAACTTCACTCATCTCCCTGGTGAGTCCATTGATGCCTTGTTTCAGAGGTTCACAGTGGTTGTGAACAACATGAGGGCCAATGTGGACGTGCTCCCGTACGATGATCATGACAGAGCTGTCAAGCTCTTGCACTCTTTGGATCGTACGATTTGGGGCGGAAAGTTCGAGGCCATTGTGGAGTCGGGGAAGTATGACACTCTGACGGTGAACAAGCTGTTCTCAAAGCTCATGTCGGCTGAGGTGGATAGGGGCATGACTGCAAAGCTCGAGGGACCGACTGATTCCCATAGTCTTGCCCTCGTTGGTGGTTCGAAAGGAAAGGCTAACTCCAACCCATCCACCAGGATGTTCTCTTTCTCCTCTTTGATGTCTATGCCAGATGAGGAGTTCAAAGAGCTTGGAGAGGACGAGCTGGCGCTCCTGACGAGGCGGTTCGAGAGGCTGCACGAGAACCGCGTGAACATGAGGAGGAACACCAGGACATGCTTCCAGTGCGGCAAGCCGGGACACTTCGTCGCCGACTGCCCGGAGAAGGCCGAGAACAAGGACGGCTACAAGCACAAGCCGAGGATGGACGACAAGTACCGTTCGAGGCGCGACCACAAGAGCAAGCACAAGAACAAGTACAAGGACGAGCGACGATCAAGGAAGAAGGGGAGCCGAGGCAAGGCATGAGCGATGGTTGGAGCGAGCGACGTCGACTCCAGTTCCGCGTACTCCACCTCGAGCTCGAGCAGCAGTGAAGATGAAGGTGATCGTCGCAAGAACAAGAAGTCATCCAAGAACCTGAGCGGGCCGAGCCGCTCGCGAGAGATGGCTTCGGACCATGGCGGCGAGCTTCGGCGGCAAGAAGAGCACACGGAGCGACTCGGACTGCGAGTCCGACGACGAGGTGCGTGATGAACTTCCCTTCTTGCACCGGGAGAATGAGAGGCTTGGCTCTTTGCTTGATAACCGTGATGACATGCTTAGAGAGGCCAAGAAAATGAGAAAAGAGCTTAGGGCTTCACTCGAGGATGCTAGGACTAGAGTGGCCGAGCTAGAGACACAGGTGCTTGATAGCAAGCTTGAGATTGATTCCCTTAAGGCTAGCCTGTTGTTTCGGATGAGGTTGAGTGTGCTGATTGCTCCATATTCCTTGTTGATCTTGCTTTGTTTAAGGAGAAGCATGCCTCCAAGTGTGAGGAACTAGATGTGCTTATGCTTGAAGTGGCTGAGCTTAAGTCTAGACCTGCTTTGCTAGGTGCTTGCACTTCTTGCCCTATCTTGCATGCTAAGATTGATGAGATGCATGCTTACACTAGTTCACTTGAGGCTAAATTGAAGGAACCCATGCCTACATCATGCTCTACCTGTGAAATGCATGCCTTGAAAAATTTGGAACTTGCACATTATGTTGATCGTTTGCAGGATGAGAATGATGACTTGAGGAAGTTGATGGGTTGGTTGTCTGGTCATGAGCCTTAGTTGAGGATGATGATCGAGGCATTTAAGAGGCAGGATGGTGAGGGACTTGGGGCAAACAAGGTTGGTGAGGGAAGTGGAGAGAATATCCCAGAGCTGCCAAAAACCCACCACAAAAATGATTTCCCTCCTAAACCCAACCATCTTAGGAACCGACTAGACACAACCCCAGCTCCACCCATATTTCCTACACCCACAAATGATCTCCAAAAGCCTATGAAGTTTGTGAGCACTTCCGGGAAAGTGTTCTTTGGGAAAGTGAGTGAGAAGGCTAGTGAGGAGAAATCAGTGGAGGAGTTGAGTGGAGAGAAACCATGTGAGCAGCCCCAATCCAAGCCCAAAACTAAGCTTGTGAGGTTTCATTGTGGCTATTGTGGGAGAGATGGCCATAAAGATGAGTTTTGCTTCAAGAGGAAGTGAGAGGAGAGAATGGCGAAGGAGTGGGCTAACGGGGACAAGTATCACCCCTCCAGTGGTGTACTTAAGTCTCGTGTGCAGATGCCCAGGGCCAAGGCGAGTGTGAGGATAGTTCCGGCTTGGGGAGAGCGAAAGAGTGCAAGAGGTGCTGCTGGAGGAGTGAAATCGGTCAGACCGGTTTTGGAACCAGTCAGACCGGTTTGGGGTCTGCAGAATGACAAGTTTGGTTTTCGTGCTCGTATAGGTGCGAGGGTTGTTTCTGGAGGTCGTGGTTCTGGTGGTTGGGCTAGAGAGTTTGCAGGTGGTCAGGTTGCTAGGCGTTCTCCCCCTCGAGTTCACTACAGGGATGGGAGGAGTCGTAGTTTTGAGAAGGAAAGGAGGGACGGTCCACGGGTTCTCTTTCGTGGTTTTGGCCCTCCTCCAGGCAGAGAGGGGAGGTTCCCTCAGGGTGGTTACCGTGGTGGTGTTCGTGGAGGTAGATTTGGTAGGAGAGATGCTTTGGTTGGTGCTAACCCCACTTTCGAGCAAATGGCTCAGCACTGGTTTTACTCTTTTGGTACTAACCCCAGTGCTGAGTCGTTTGTTCGCTCACGTGGTCGTTTTTGAATTTCAGGTGGGAGACTTGAAGAACATTTGGTTGATTGACTCCGGTTGCTCGAGGCATATGACCGTAGACAGGGGGTGGTTCTCAAGTCTCGTCCCAGTGGTCACGAAGAGGTACATCACTTTTGGGGACAATGGGCGTGGGCGTGTGCTTTCAGAAGGTGAGATCAAAGTGAGTGACAAGATCACTCTGAGGCATGTTGCCCTTGTTCAATCGCTGGGGTACAATTTTCTTTCTGTGTCCCAGTTATTGGATGAGGGCTTTGAGGTGTTGTTTCGGCCAGGTGGTTCTCGGATTTTGGACTCTCGAGGGGACGTTGTCTGTATGGTCGTTCCCGAGGGTTAGGTGTTTCGTGCTGATTTTTCTCAGTCTTCGGGTGTGGAGCGTTGTTTCTTGGCTGGTTCTTCGAGTGAGTTGTGGAAGTGGCATAGGAAGTTGGGTCACTTGAGCTTTGACCTTTTGTCTCGCTTGAGTAAACTCAATTTGATCCGAGGATTGCCGCGGTTGAGGCTTGAGAAAGAGTTGGTTTGTGCGCCGTGTAGGCATGCCAAGATGGTAGCCTCTCCTCACCCGCCTCTCACCGATGTGATGACTTAGCGTCCATGCGAGCTGCTCCATATGGACCTTGTTGGCCCTGCTCGTGTGCGATCTGCGGGTGGGAAGTGGTATGTCCTTGTTGTGGTGGATGACTACTCTCGGTATGCGTGGGTGTTCTTTCTCGAGGATAAGGGGGAGACGTTTGGTTTTGTTCGAGATCTAGTCTTGAGGTTGAAGAACGAGAGGCATGGATATGCCATACGAGCTATCCGCAGTGATAATGGCTCGGAATTCAGAAACTCTCGTTTTGAAACCTTTTTCCATGACTTGGGTCTTGAGCACCAGTTTTCGAGTCCGTATACGCCTCCCCAGAATGGTGTTGTGGAAAGGAAGAACAGGACCTTGTGCGAGATGGCTCGGACGATGCTTGATGAGCATAGGACTCGAGGAGGTATTGGGGGTGAGGGCGGTGAATACCGCGTGCTATGTGTCGAACAGGATCTACCTCAGAGTGCACAAGAAGAAAACATGCTATGAGTTGATGCATGGTCGCACACCCAAGGTGAGTCACTTCCATGTCTTTGGTTGCAAGTGTTTCGTTTTGAAGAAAGGCAGGAAGTTGGATAAGTTTGAGGCTAGGTCTGTCGATGGTATTTTCTTTGGTAATGCATCTCATTCTAGAGCATATCGTGTGCTCAATCTTGAAACTAACCAAATCGAGGAGACTTGCGAGGTAACCTTCGACGAGACAGAGCCACGTAGTCAGCTTGTCTTTGAGTGTGCAGGTGATGATGAGCTTGGCGAGGAGATCTTTCAGGAGGAGGAGCATGAACATGGAGACGATGAAGATGGCGGTGCGGTGCTCCCAGCTGAACATGTACCCACTACTTCGACTACGATAATGGACGGACCCTCTACTACACCTACAACGACAAATCAAGGACGAGGAGAAGCTGATGTAGAGGGGGAGGTAGCATAAAGGCGAGAACCTCCCCGGCGAGTACAAGTGGATCACCCGGCTTCGAGGATCATCGGCGACATGAATGAACGCACTACACGGTCGAGGGTTCGGAACAACTCTCTTTCCTCATGCTGCATTTGTTGCTACCTTTGAGCCCAAAGACATTGGACACGCACTATCTGATCACAATTGGGTTAATTCGATGCATGAGGAGTTGGAGAAGTTTGAGAGGAATCAGGTGTGGGAGTTGGTTGACCCTCCCCCAGGGTGCAAGCCGATTGGTACAAAGTGGGTGTGGAAAAACAAAGAGGGAGAGAAAGGTGAGGTTGTGAGAAACAAGTCGAGGCTTGTTGCTCAGGGGTTCAGTCAGAAGGAGGGGATTGACTACGAGGAGACCTTTGTTCCCGTAGCCCGTTTGGAGGCGATTAGGATCCTTCTAGCCTTTTCTTGGGCTAAAGGGTTCAAGTTGCACCAGATGGATGTGAAGAGTGCTTTTCTGAATGGTGTGTTGGAGGAAGAAGTGTATGTGAGGCAACCTCCGGGGTTTGAGAGTGAGAAGTACCCCTACCGGGTGTACAAGCTGAGGAAGGCACTGTATGGGTTGAAGCAGGCTCCTAGAGCCTGGTATGGCAGGTTGAGGGGGTTCTTGTTTGAGAGAGGTTTTGAGATGGGGAAGGTCGATCAGACCTTGTTTTTGCTTTGAGCGGGGCGAGATATCCCGATTGTGCAGGTGTACGTGGATGATATTGTCTTTGGTGGCTCGACTAACTCTCTTGTTGCAAGGTTTGCAGATGATATGAGCAGGGAATTTGAGATGAGCATGATGGGCGAGTTGCAGTTCTTCCTCGGGCAACAAATCAAGCAATCAAAGGAAGGAACATTTGTGCACCAAGCTAAGTACACCAAGGACATTGTGCGGAAGTTCAAGATGGAGGATTCCAAGGCTATGATGACGCCGATGAGTACGACTACAACTCTTGATGCGGACAAGGAAGGTGAACATGTGGACCAGAAGAAGTACCGGAGCATGATCGGGTCACTCCTCTACTTGACGGCGACGAGGCCAGACATATAGTTCTCGGTGTGTTTGTGCGCTCGTTTTCAAGCGTCTCCGAGGACTTCGCATCGGCAAGCGGTGAAGCGAATTTTCAGGTACTTGCGTCACACTCCCCACTTCGGCCTTTGGTACTCCGCGTCTTCTTCTTTGGCGCTTCATGGTTTTTCAGACGCGGATTTTGCCGGGTGTCGGTTGGATAGGAAGTCCACTTCTGGGACTTGTCAGTTTTTGGGTTCTTCTTTGGTGTCTTGGTCTTCCCGCAAACAGTCGAGTGTTGCTCAATCCACTACCAAGGCCGAGTATGTTGCCACTACTAGTTGTTGCTCTCAACTCCTTTGGATTTCATACACCATGAGTGACTTTGGTGAGGAGTATACACATGTCCCACTTCAATGTGATAGCACCAGTGCCATAAGCGTTGCAAAGAATCCAGTGCTCTATTCCAAAACCAAGCACATAGAAGTGAGGTACCATTTTCTGAGAGACAACATAGAGAAAAGAAAGATAGCTTTGATCCATGTACCCACACATGACCAACTAGCCGATATTTTCACCAAACCCCTAGATCAAGCAACTTTCACTCGTTTGCGGGGGGGGGGGACTTGGTGTGTGTTTGATTTCTTGAGTTGGGTGTGTGGGAGCTCCTTTGTAGCATATGTATAGATTCCTTTGTGCATTTCTTGCATTTGGCATGGCATATGTAACATGATGTATAGGCATCCTTGTATCTTAGATTGCATGCATTTTGTAGGAAAAGCTTCTCTCATATACATTGATCACCATGATGTGCTATATATGATCTTGTGAGCTAGTTTGGTATGCTATGGTTAGTTTGTCTTAGCTCTTGATGATCTTGATTTATATCCATGGTTGATGGCTATGCTTTTGAAAAATGTCACATATATGCTCTCTCATGTGTAAATGCCTCTATATGATCTTGACATGTTTTAGTGGCTTGGTTATGCTTAATTTGTGGTTGGATAGCTAGTTTATTGATCATATGGGGCCAAAGGCTCATTTGCCATCATGAATGTTTAGCCCTCTTGCTTTATCTTATGGAGGGGCATAAGTTCCTTTTTGTCGCAAAGACATTTCATGTACCAATTATGAATCTGAAAATGAAATGTAAAATGCTTGGAAAACATGCTCCCATGTCATATGTCTTGAATTTAATTTGCTTTGGGTGCTAAACCGTTGCATGATGCCTACCAATGAGAAGTCTGATACATAGAAGTAGGCACATGGCTCGGTGGCTTTGACATGACATGAGGTGCTTGTGGGTGTTTGTGATGGTCTTATGATTAGAATGGTTGTCCTAGCATGAAGTTTGTGTGGCTTTGCCATTTTGACATGTTTTGCTCATGTTTAGGTTTTTGCTTGTGAGAGAGTATCTTTTCGCAAAATTACTCAAATCCTTTTTAGCCTTGTCCAATGGTTGTGAAACTTGGTGATCATGTAGTTGAGGTCATTACGAACCTGTAGAGTATCTAACTTGCTCATTTTGGCATGTGTAGCATCTTGTGATGAATTTTGTATACTTGAGAAGCTCTAGGTTGCATTTGTGCCTTGATTCATGCATTGGCAACAACGGGGAGAAAGGAAGCTGGAGAAAAGTTGCTTTGTATCCCTGGAACCTATCCCAAGTGTCAAGGGGGTGCTTGTGCATTTCTTTTGCATTTTTGGCTTTTGGGGGTGTGGTCTGCTGTATGAAATCGGCCTGACCGGTTTTGGAAACCCGGTCGACCGGTTTTGGTGGAACCGGCTTTGACCGGTTATGGGAATCGGTCCGACCGGTTATGGGAATCGGTCTGACCGGTTTGTGCCCAGAGTCGGGAGCTTGCATATGTGCAGGGGGAGCTCTTGTGTGCTTTGGTGGTTTGTGCTCTTTGCTTGAGCATGGTTTTTGTCTCGGATGTGTCGAGCCGTTGCCCTTGCCTAAGGGGTCCGAGACTTGTCTTCTTCAAGTGATCTCGTTCTTTGCCTTTCTCGGCTTTCGATCGCTTGTTGGAGTTTTTCTTTTTGTTTCTTTTCTGTTTTCCTTTTCTCCTTATTTACCAAATGTGTGTGTTGTCAATGCACTCATCAAGGGGGAGATTGAGGACCATGTGTGGTTCGAGGACCGGTGGATGGTCGCTTCCTTGTGTGATGAGTGATTGACAATGTTGTGTGGACTGATTCTTGGCTAAGTATTGCAGGTGCAGGTTGCGGCTTGACTGGTGTTGGTGCAGGTGAAGAACAAGCGCGAAAGGTTGTTGACGGTGAGGCCTCCATGTGTGGAGAAGACAAGTAGGCTTCGTTCGAGGGACCCGGTGGCCAGCGGGGGTCGAGTGCGGGCCTCATGGTGGCAAGAACGACAAGATGAAGTCGGTGGACGGTTTCTTGGTTGAGCCACAAAACCAAGGTCGAGCCGGGACTTCATGGGAGCCAAGTCATGAGTGGTGATTGGCGGAGGCTACATCAAGTTCGCGGGGTTTGCGGTGGTTCACCGAGAAAATCACCGGGTTACTCGGGCCGAGCCACAAAGCCGAGACCGAAGACCGGCGTGGGCATGCGGCCAAAACCGGCCTGACCGGGTTGGAGAACCGGTCTGACCGGTTTGGGGTCGCAGGGCACCGGAAGCTTCGAGGTGGAGGACACGCGTCGGGATCGCAAGGCTTGCGTCGAGGCTACACGAAGTGCGGTCGCCAGACATCCGTCCGATGGTGCTACGAAGACAAATTCCCAAAGTGCCCTTGGTGGGCGTGTATCTTAGTTTAGGCTTTAGGGGCATTTTAGTCTTTCGGCTGGCCTCCATATAACCCAAGGGGTGAGAGTATGGCAGCCATCTCTCTAGGAACGCTAGCTCATTTGTTTTCCCATTTCATTCCTATTTTCCTTAGGTTTTTCGTAGGACTAGCTTGAGAGCTTCATGGAGAGATCTTGTTGAGAGGGATGGATGATCGGGCGGCTTGCTAGACCTTGTATGAACCTTTGTTTCATGTATAGATGATTCGGCGTGGTTCCTCAAGGTTTGGATGTGTTTTCCCCGGTTGTTCTTGGTGGTGATTTTCGGAGTCCTTTCTTGGTGATTCTCTCGGGGCATTTTCGGGACCTTGCTCTTGGGGATTTGATGGGGGAAATTTGTGGGAACCCTTCATGGTTCTTTGGGCTGTGATTCCCCTCCCAAATCCGTGAGCTAAGGGGCTCGATTTTGGTGGTTTCGGGTTTCTAGGGTTGGAGGTGCTCTTGAGGGTTGACTTTTGATTCCTCTTGATTGAGTGGTTTTTGGGGACCGAGCTTCTAGCCAAGGGTAGCCCACGAGGTACCCCATCTATCCCCAAAGTCTCACTTTGATCCGTGGAACGAATCGGGAGATCGATTGGAGGGTGTGTTGAGTTTTTCCCGCGGGCTGTGTTCTTCCCGACTGTCCAGGCAAAAACCGGCCTGACCGGTTTCCCAAACCGGTCGACGGAGTTCGCCACGTGGGGTTGTCGAGAAGGTTTTTTGAGCAAGGAAGTCTCTGTTGCTCCATGGCTTCGTTTGTTCAGATGTGGATAGGCTCTTGAGGTGTTTTGGGTCTTTGGGGAGTTCCTGGACATAAACGGTCTGACCGGTTTCCCCTGCCTGCGTGAGGCTAAGTCCAATAGAAGCGGTCTGACCGGTTTCAGAAACCGGCCTGACCGGTTTGGGCTGCCAGCAGCCGTGTCGTGTGTGTTTCCGCTGTGTGTGTGTTGAGGCTGTTGGTTGGGTCTTGCTCCCTAGGTTAAGTAGCACTCCAGTGGCTACGTGAACTTGGCAAGAGAAGCTTGCGGAGGTGCACGAGTGAAATAGGCCGATTTCTTTAATAGAATTTTTATCGGCTCCCATTCACTCCCCCCTCTCTGGTTCGCCATTTCAGTCCTTCAAGTGGTATCAAAGCCGGTTCAGGTCTTTATTGACTCTAACCAGTCTAAGATCCAAGGATGGCGTACCAGGAACTGGGTTCGGGTCCTCCACACTTCGATGGCAAGAACTACCAGATGTGGAGCAAGCGGATGGGTGCGTTTCTCCGCGGAAAGGGTCAGATCCTTTGGGATGTCACGGTGGACACAGGCTATGTCCAGCCGATGGACTTCCTCGCTCCGGGATCAAGGGACGGATTCGACGCCAACAATAAGGCGGTCGACTACTTGTTTCGTGCTTTGTGTCGGCTGAGTTAGATCGGGTGCACACCGAGCACTTGGCTTGTAGGATTTGGGCGGTGTTGAAGGAGGCTCATGTTGGGAATGCCCGGAGTTCGAGGCACGGATGTATGCGACCTACGGAGAGAGTACGAGAACTTCACTCATCTCCCTGGTGAGTCCATTGATGCCTTGTTTCAGAGGTTCACAGTGGTTGTGAACAACATGAGGGCCAATGTGGACGTGCTCCCGTACGATGATCATGACGAGCCTGTCAAGCTCTTGCACTCTTTGGATCGTACGATTTGGGGCGGAAAGTTCGAGGCCATTGTGGAGTCGGGGAAGTATGACACTCTGACGGTGAACAAGGCGGTTCTCAAAGCTCAAGTCGGGCCGAGGTGGATAGGGGCATGATCGCAAAGCTCGAGGGACCGACTGATTCCCATAGTCTTGCCCTCGTTGGTGGTTCGAAAGGAAAGGCTAACTCCAACCCATCCACCAGGATGTTCTCTTTCTCCTCTTTGATGTCTATGCCAGATGAGGAGTTCAACGAGCTTGGAGAGGACGGTGGCGCTCTGACGAGGGCGGTTCGAGAGGCTGCACGAGAACCGCGTGAACATGAGGAGGAACACCAGGACATGCTTCCAGTGCGGCAAGCCGGGACACTTCGTCGCCGACTGCCCGGAGAAGGCCGAGAACAAGGACGGCTACAAGCACAAGCCGAGGATGGACGACAAGTACCGTTCGAGGCGCGACCACAAGAGCAAGCACAAGAACAAGTATAAGGACGAGCGATGATTGAGGAAGAAGGAGAGCCGAGGCAAGGCCCGAGCGATGGTTGGAGTGAGCGACATCGACTCCAGTTCCGTGTACTCCACCTCGAGCTCGAGCAGAAGTGAAGACGAAGGTGATCGTCGAAAGAACAAGAAGTTGTCCAAGAACCTGAGCGGGCTGAGCTGCTTCGCGAGAGATGGCTTCTGCCCCATGGCGTTGAGCTACGGCAGCAAGAAGAGCATACAGAGCGACTCGAACTCTGAGTCCGACGACGAGGTGCGTGATGAACTTCCCTTCTTGCGCCAGGAGAATGAGAGGCTTGGCTCTTTGCTTGATAACCGTGATGACATGCTTAGAGAGGCCAAGAAAATGAGAAAAGAGCTTAGGGCTTCACTCGAGGATGCTAGGACTAGAGTGGCTGAGCTAGAGACACAGGTGCTTGATAGCAAGCTTGAGATTGATTCCCTTAAGGCTAGCCCTGTTGTTTCGGATGAGGTTGAGTGTGCTGATTGCTCCATATTCCTTGTTGATCTTGCTTTGTTTAAGGAGAAGCATGCCTCCAAGTGTGAGGAACTAGATGTGCTTATGCTTGAAGTGGCTGAGCTTAAGTCTAGACCTGCTTTGCTAGGTGCTTGCACTTCTTGCCCTATCTTGCATGCTAAGATTGATGAGATGCATGCTTACACTAGTTCACTTGAGGCTAAATTGAAGGAACCCATGCCTACATCATGCTCTACCTGTGAAATGCATGCCTTGAAAAATTTGGAACTTGCACATTATGTTGATCGTTTGCAGGATGAGAATGATGACTTGAGGAAGTTGATGGGTTGGTTGTCTGGTCATGAGCCTTAGTTGAGGATGATGATCGAGGCATTTAAGAGGCAGGATGGTGAGGGACTTGGGGCAAACAAGGTTGGTGAGGGAAGTGGAGAGAATATCCCAGAGCTGCCAAAAACCCACCACAAAAATGATTTCCCTTCTAAACCCAACCATCTTAGGAACCGACTAGACACAACCCCAGCTCCACCCATATTTCCTACACCCACAAGTGGGAGAATTGGAGAGTGAGTACGTGGTGTGTGTGTGGGGTTCCTTGTTTGTGGCCTTGTGCGTGTTGTGTCCCCCTGCGGCTGGGGGGGTCGCTCCCCCTTTTATAGATCAAGGGGGAGGCGGTTTACATGCGCGCCGCGCTATCTAGCTACGTGGGGGAGTGCGACGTGCATGCTGTAGAGTGGGCGGCCGTCCGGGTGATCCTTGCGGCGATGCGGTCATCATGGCCCGACTTGTGCCCGAACGCGGGCGGTTCGAGGGTAGGAGAGCGACGGATGGCGGTGATGTCCTACGATAGGCTTGAGGGAGGTGCGCGCGAGGCTCGTACGGTGCACAGGAGTAAGTAAAATGGCATTCCTTCCCGACGCGCTTC
Source organism: Cenchrus americanus (assembly GCA_947561735.1). Lineage (NCBI taxonomy): Eukaryota > Viridiplantae > Streptophyta > Magnoliopsida > Poales > Poaceae > Cenchrus > Cenchrus americanus. Next base: position 206,248,273 of record OX387240.1, read on the forward strand.
ACGGGGGCTGGAGTTGTTGCTACAGGGTCTGGCGTGCGCCTGCACGCGCAGGTACGGCGGCCACGCCGTTACAGCGGCAGGGATGGCGGTCCACCGGCCTAGCGCCTCCACCTAACCCTGTAGGATCACAAGAAAGTGAATCGAGGGTGCGCCGGCCCCCTTTCGAGGGCTTGGCGCGTTAGTCGTGCTGGAGCATGCGCACGGTGTTACGGGACTGACACCGGCCGCGCTGTACAGTCCCTCCCCACAGCGGCGGGGATGGGCTCCTCCCTGGGGAGTTGGTGCGGCGGCACCGGGGCGTGAGCCCCGGGCGCATGATGGCGCCGTCCCGGCGGTGTTAGGGGCGTTAAATGCCCATGTACGGGGGCCGGCGCACGCGTGAGGGGCGCCCTCGGCGTGGCGGACCCCGGCCGAGGGCGGGACATACCCTCGAGCGAGGCAGAGCCTGCTCGAGGGGGAGCGAGCCCTCGAGCGAGGCGGAGCCTGCTCGATGGAAGTGCTGCCCCTTGAACCGGGGCGGAGCCCACCCGAGGGGGCGCGCGTCCTCGAGCGAGGCGGAGCTTACTCGAGGGGATCTCTAAGAGGGCCGCCTTGATGGGCCGTCGGGGTCCCTGCGGCGTGGGCCGTGTCCTGCGTGGTTAGGCACCTGCATGGTTTAGCGCGTTTTGGTTCTGTTGCGGGTTTTAAGCGAGGATCTCCCCGTTGTTTAAGGGGACCCCTAGGGCTGTCCCCGACAGTAGCCCCCGAGCATCTGTGGGTTTGCCATTGAGGCTCCCGCAGATGCTGGGACCTACTGATAGGACGTTCTTCCCTCCTTGCTTTGCGAACGCTTTCCGTGGGGCCGCGTCAGCGGACCCGCGGGCTAGCCCCCGAAGCCCTGCATGAGTGTGGGTGCTCCTGCAGGGGTTAACCGCGAGAACTGGTCAGAGGGCGTGGCACATGTTTCAACCGGCATCGGCAGTGTCTCAGCCGGCTTCGGTGACGCACGCGGCTGGCGCCGGCTGTCTCCGGCGGGTGCAGGCCAAGGAGGTGTAGCCGTGCGTTAAGCCCCCGAGCCTGGGCCCGTTCGAGGCAATCGGGTAGAGCTTTACGACTTGTTTTTTAACGCGCCCTCGCCGTCCCTCCGCGGGCCGGAGGGTGAGGTTTCCGCAACTCCCATCGAGCGGGTCGTGAATTGTGGATTCCTCGTCGAGCTGCTTGCGGGTGGTTCAAGTGGACGCCCATGCCCCGTTCGATAAGGGTAGGCTGCGTGGTCCGGAGACACGTCCATGGAAGCGCTTGCGTGGGTTTGCTAGGTGGGGCTCGGTCCCGTTCGATAGGGACCGAGGGCGCGGAAGCTCTCCCTCGGTGGGATCCCCCGGCTAGGCCCGCCCTCGGCGGCTCTCGAACACGACATGTGGGGCACCCTCGAGCCGACGGGCTCGAGGAACGGCTCGAATGCGCGTGCCCTCGTCGTCCCTGACTCTGCGATCTGGGGCGCCTGTTCGAACCCGTCGAGGGTCAAGCTTCGATCCTCTGATCAGTAGGGCCGTGCGGGGTGGCGCCTGGGCGGCCCCGTCTTTTGCGTCTGCGGTCGTCGAGGGGTCTGGGCGAGCCAGCCCTCAAGGCGCTGGTTGGTAGCACAGCGTATGTGCCCCTTTTTAGAGAGTTGACATCGTCTCGAGCCAAGGGCTCGTGCCGCTCGAGGGTTTTGCACGGCATAGGTGCCCGTGGCGCCTGCCTTACTTCAAGCAGGCCCCGGGCGCCCTTCTCGCGCCGATATCCCATCGAGGGCTTGTTATCGTCTGGAGCCAAGGGCTCGCGCCGCTCGAGGGTTTTGCGCGGCATGGGTGCCCGCGGTGCCTGCTTTACTTCAAGCAGGCCCCGGGCGGCCTTCTCGCGCCGATATCCCATCGAGGGCTGTTATCGTCTGGAGCCAAGGGCTCGTGCCGCTCGAGGGTTTTGCGCGGCATGGGTGCCCGCGGTGCCTGCTTTACTTCAAGCAGGCCCCGGGCGGCCTTCTCGCGCCGATATCCCTTCGAGGGCTGTCTTTGTCTCGGCGGGGGGGTTCGCCCCGCTCGAGGGTTCTCCTTGCTTGGCAAGGGATCGGGTCATTAAATGTCTCGCAGTCGAGGTTGCGGTTTTGCGGTGAGGGCGGCGCCTTTTTAGGCGGCGCGCCCCCGCGCGCGCGCGCGTAGTGGGCGGCTTGGCGGGCGGACGTGACCGCGCGCCTCGGTCCCTGCGGGTCTCCGCCGTGATGATGGCCCGTCTGCTGTGATGTGGCCGCTGCGGTCGCGGTGGGGTCCATTTGTCGGCGTGAGGAGAAGATTCCCTGCAGTTAATGCGCGCGGGACATCCGCTCCGGAGAGCTCGCCCGCGGCTTATAAATCTGAGGGGAGAGCGGGACGGCGGTTTTTTACCTTAACGCCACACCATTTCAGCCCTTTGCGCCTTTGTCTTCGCCTCGCCCTTGTCACCGCGCGGCGTCGCCATTAGAGCTCCTCTTCCGTTCCTCGTCCTCCGTTCTCGCATTCCTTCGTCCTTCCTCATGGCGCCGCCTCAGCCTCTCACGATCCTGGAGCCGTACGCCTGGGAGAGGTCGACGGTGACCCAGTGGCCCTTGGCGGCGGTCGCCGCCGGCCAGCTGGCGGCCAACGAAGACGGACGCCCGGCGGAGTGGATAGTGCCGCCGGCGGCGGACCGCGCGCCCAACCCTCTGGAGGGCTACGTGGTGAGCTTCATCCGCTACCACGAGCGGGGGTTCAACGCGCCGGCGAGCCGCTTCATGCGAGCGATGTGCCACTACTACGAAGTGGAGTTGCACAATTTCGCACCCAACGCGATTTCGCAGGCGGCCACGTTCGTGGGTGTCTGTGAAGGGTACCTGGGGATCCCAGTCAATTGGGAGCTCTGGGTACACCTTTTCCGCGCGGAGCTCTTCACGCAGCCCACGACGGAGCCAAGGACCCGCCGCGCGGTGCGCGCCGGCGGGATGTCGCTTGCCCTGCGGGGGCAATTCAAGAACGTCTACATCCCCTGCACCATGACGACGAACAACGCCGGCTGGGAGCGGGGATGGTTTTATCTGCGCAACGCCGAGCCCGGCCTTCCCCCCTACACCGATCGGGTGTTCAAGGAGAAGCCCAGCTCTTGGGGCTACGGGGTGTCCACGCCCCAACACCGGAGGCGGCGGGGAGTCGGTCTGGCCGCCTGCGAGCCAGCGCGGCGCGAGGGGCCGACCGCGATGGGCGTCCTCGCCTTCCTCCATCACCGGCGGGTCGTGCCCCGATGGAGAGGCGGCTCGTATCTTCGAGATGACGGAGGCGGCCAACCCGTCGATACGGCGAGGTCGCGGATGCTCCCGACGCCCCTCGAGCGGGCGTATGCGCTCACCCGGGCGCGGAACGCCGTCGACACCCGGGTGCCGATGCGCCCGGACTGGTCCCCGTGGGACCTCGAGATGCTCCCCACCGGCCCGCTGGTGAGTTTGATCCTTGATTTTGCTCTAGTTCTTGGTGTTGCTTCTGTCTCTTGACGCGTCTTTGATGTCCTTGTGTGCAGCTGGTGAACTTTACTGCTTCAAAGTTCGTTCCGCCCACCCCCCGACTCCCGCGCGCTCGGCCGGGCGGCGCGGCGGCGGGGAGCGAGGAGCGGGCGGCGCGCGGGGAGGGAGCGCGCGAGGCGACATCAAGCGCGCGCGCGACCGGCGGGCCGCGGAGTGCGGCGGCGCGAGGAGTTGTGGCTCTCCTCCCCGGGGGCCGAGGAGTACTCGTCCTCGGAGGAGGAAGAAGAGGAAGAGGGCCGAGGGGGAGGGGCCCCTCGATGGGTGGCGACTGCGCCCCCGTCGCCGGAACCGGTGCGGCGGTAGGCGGAATCGCCGGGGCGGGCGCAACGGCGCCGCCGCCGAGCGATCGACATCGGGGGCGGCGCGCGCGCGCGGGCGCTAGCGCGCTCCTCGGGGCGCGCGCGGCGGCGCGCCCGTGCGCGCGACAAGCGTTCTGCGCGCGGGGGGAAGCGCGCGCGCGCGCGCGGCGGCGTCGTCGGGGAGGCGCGACCGGCGGGCGCACTTTGCGCGCGGGGCGAGCGTACTGCGCGCGCGGCGCGCGCGTCGAGAGGCGGCATCGGGGCGCGCCCATGCGCGGGGCGGGCGCGCCAACGCGCGCGGCGGCGCCATCGGGAGGCGTGGCGGCGGGCGCGCCGGCTGCGCCGGCCTCATCCGGCGAGGCCTCGAGGAAAAGGAAGCGTGCCTTCTCCTCATCGAGGTAAGGGGGTTCGAGCTTATATTTTGGTGCGGTTTTCCGATGATCGGGCGTCCTAACCCTCCGTTCGTGCACCGCGCGGTGGTGCCAACCGTGCCTCCTCTCGCACTCGCCAAGGTGCCGGGGACGGACACGTCCATCCCCACCCGGCGGCGCTCGTCGAGGGCGCCGCGGGCGGGGGCGGGAGCACGGCGGCGGCGGGCGAGAGCTCGCGGGGGTCCGGGCGAGGCCTCGAGGCCTCGGCGGCCGGATCGCCGGCCGCCGCGGTGCGGTCGGCGGTCGGCGAGGAGCGGCCGGCGCGCCGCCAACGTGGGGGGTGCGGGCCGCGGCGGCGGCGGTGGTGGAGGCGCGGCCCGCGGAGGCGCTTGCTGTGGAGGCGCGGTCCGTGGCGCCGGCTGCGAGAGGAGGCGGAGCGGGTGCAACCCGCGGCGACGCCCGTGGTCGCGAGGCGCGGCCCGGAGGTGGCCTCCGTGGCGCCGCGTCGGGCGTCCGCGGCCACGGAGGGCGCGGGTGGAGGCGGCGCAAGGGCCGGCGCCCACCGGTGGTTCCGGGCGGAGGTGGTGGAGGTCTCGGACGACGACTCCCCGCCGCCGGGTGGGATCGGTGGGGTAGCTTCCCCCACACGCTCCCCCGAGCCCCGGGGAGGGGGGCCCTCGTGAGGCGGCACGAGGGGCACATGGTGGCGGGGGACCGAGGACACGGTGCCGAGGCCTCGTCCTCCCGCACCGGCCACCCCGCCGGATGGAGGGGGCCGTCGACAATCCCCCTGCGTTCGGCCGCCGCCGGGGGAGCGGGGAGCTACGGGGCGAGCTCGGAGCCACGGCGCCACGCTCAACCGCGCGCTGAACGAAGCACTGCACGTCCATGGCGGCCCTGCGTGGCGCGTCTTCCAGGTAGGTCGTGGTTGCTTGCCTTTCTTCCATCTCTCGTCTTTGCGTGTTGCCTCCGTGTCGTAATGCTTACTGGTCTTGGTTTGTGGGTGCCAGGAGCTCGAGCGCCGCGCCCACGACAAGTACGACGCCTTCGACCAGGTGAACGCTGAGGTCCACTAGCTCCGGGAGCGATGCAGCGCTTTCGACGCGCTTGCTGACGCGCTCAGGACGCCGGATAGCTGGCTGGCGTACCGGGCCATGGCGTGGCGCGACGAGCTCCCCGAGAGCTTGAGGCAGGACCCAGCGCGCCGTTCGAACCTCGAGCGGGTCTGCGCGGCCCTCATCGATCGTGATGAGGCTCTGTGGTAGGCGCGCTCGGATTTTGAGAAGACGCGGACGCTGGCCGCCAACTGGGAGGCGGAGGTGGCCAACGTCCGCGGCGAGAACCGGGAGCTCCGCACGTCGCTCGAGGGGCGCAAACGCGGCCGCGCCGGGCCGAGGAGCGGGCGCGCGGGGCGGAGCAGCGGGGGCCAAGGAGGCCGACGATTTGAAGGTCGCCCTCGACGCCAAGGCCGCGGCCCTCGTCGCCGGCGAGGAGCGGCTCCTACAAGAGCGCACCGCCCGCCAAGGGGCGAGGGGCGGCTCCGGCGAGGAGCGAGGCTGCCCTCGTCGATGCCGGACGGCGGGAGCGGAGCGCGTCGCTCGCGAGGCGGCGCAGAAGTCCTTGGCGGAGCGGGACGACAAGCTCTCCAAGGCCGAGGGTGAGGTGATTATGCTCAGCATCACCAACGCCAATCGGGAGCTGTCCCTCCGGGAGCAAGGTGAGAGCGTCGAGCGCCTCGAGCTGACGGTCGAGGCAGTGCGCCGCGACTTCGAGATGGAAAGGAAGCAAGTCGAAGGTGAGCCGCTGTTTGACTCTTGCCTTGTTGGTTTTCCGTTTGGGAACTCGCGTTCCCTTTTTCTGATTTCTTTCTTGCCTTGGCGTTTCCAGGCTTGCGCACTGCCTTGGGGCATGCGGCTGAGCGGGCCGAGGCGCTGCAGGCCTCCTACAACTCCTCCCGAGCCGGAGGCTGCAGGGGGGCTGCGTGGCGCGGCCCTCGAGACCCGCCGCGCGTGGAGGAGGGCGAGGCACGGGCGGCGGCTCGGCGGCCGGCCGCTGCGTGCCCTTGGCGGCCACGTCTCCCGGCGGATGCGGCGGGCGCTACATCCGGGGCGTCCCGAAGGCCCTCGGAGTGGTGCGGTCCCACTACGAGGTCAACTTCGAGGCGCTGGCGGAGGGCTACGTCGTCCCTGAGGGTGTCGAGGACGAGGTAGCGATGGAGCGCGTGGATGCGCTCGCCGCCGACGCCGCCGGGTCGCTCGCCGAAGCCTTCGAGGAGTTCCTCTTCCCGGACGCCCCTGACGCTGCCGCTCCTCCCGCCTGAAAGCAGTTGGGCACCAGGCCCGTTTTGATGTGTATCAGTATTCTGGCCTCGTGGCCTTTTGTAAATGAACTAGTTGTTCTTGGATATAAACATTTGCTGTAATGAAGTTGTTTGTTTATCACGCTTTTTGTTTCTCCTTCTTCCTGAGTAGATTCTAGTTAGGGGAGTTCGATTTTCGCTAGGGGGCTGCTGGGTTGGAGGCGAGAGAGAAGGGCCATATCCACGCGGCGTAGGCTATCTCTGGCTCGCACGCTCCTCCCGCTGGGCCGCCCGCGCCCTGTTCGAATCGTTGCTCGTGGTTGAAGTAGAAAACAAACTTAGCGCGTGTGAGTTATTTCGTTTTTGCGCGAAAAAAATGGGACCATTTTGGGGGGGGGTGCCCCCTCAGTAGCCCCCGAGGGTAACTTGGGTTTCAGGGGAAAGCCGAGTTGCCCTTTTTATTAAGCTTAAAGCTTTTACATAGTTGCAACCAACTGGGGCGTTGGCCGTGCGGTTTTTACAACAAAAATACTTGGAAATCCTAGCTAAGGGTAGAAGCGACGTAGCTGTTGGATGTTCCAAGCGTTGGTGAGCTCTTCACCGTTCTTATTGGCCAACTTGTATGTGCCGGGCTTGAGTACCTTCACCACGACGTAGGGTCCCTCCCATGGGGGTGACAGCTTGTGGCGCCCTCGGTTGTCTTGACGTAGCCTTAGGACTAGATCCCCTTCGCTGAAATCCCGTTGGCGTATCTTGCGTGCTTGGTAACGCCTGAGGGACTGCTGGTACCTCGCGGAATGCATCAGGGCTACGAGGCGTGCCTCGTCCAGCTGATCCAGCGAGTCCTCGCGGGCTCGCTGGTTGGCCTTTTCGTCGTAGCCTCGAACCTTGGGCGATCCGTATTCTAAGTCCGTGGGGTGGACAGCCTCTGCGCCGTGGACTAGGAAAACGGGGTGAACCCGGTGGCTCTGCTCGGGGTGGTCCTTAGGCTCCACACAACCGCTGGTAGTTCTTGGAGCCATTTTCGTCCAGATTTGTTGAGTTGGTCGAAAATTCTGGGTTTTAGGCCTTGTAGGATCATGCCGTTGGCACGCTCTACTTGGCCGTTGGTCTGTGGGTGTGCCACGGCTGCCCAATCCACACGGATGTGAAATTTTGTCGCAAAACTCCAAGAACTTCTCCGCCCGTGAACCGGGACCCGTTGTACGTGATGATGGAGTTTGGCACTCCAAAGCGGTAGACGATGTCGGTGAAGAATGTTACCGCTTTGTTCCGCCCTGAGGTTCGTGATGGGACGCACCTCTACCCACTTGGAGAACTTGTCGATCGCGACCAACAAGTGGGTGAAGCCCCCGGGCGCCTTCCACAGGGGCCCGACGATGTCCAGCCCCCACACGGCGAATGGCCATGTCACGGGGATGGTTTGCAGGGCATGGGCGGGCAAGTTGGACTTGCGGGCGTAGAACGGCACCCCTTCGCGGTGCGTACGATTTCGCTGGCGTCCGCGACCGCGGTAGGCCAGTAAAAGCCCTGGCGGAACGTGTTGCCGACGAGGGTGCGGGGCGCGGCGTGGTGGCCACAGATCCCTGCATGGATGTTCCGTAGGAGCTCGCGCCCCTCGGGAATGGGCACGCACCGCTGTAGGATGCCGGAGGCGGCGCGCTTGTACAGCTTGCCGTCGACGAGGGCAAAAGATTTGGCCATCCTGGCGATGCGCCTGGCCGCGGCCCGGTCCGGGGGGAGTTCCCCTCGAGCGATCCAAGCGATGTATTTTTCACGCCAGTCCTCCTGGACAGGAGCCGGCTCGATGTCCATCACGTCGACCTCATGGGAGCCGTACCCCTCGAGGAGGGAGAGCACGTACGCCTCGTTCGAGGGGTCCTCGTCCATGGGTTCCGCACCCGCTGGATTCGAGGGAGCCCCCGAGGGCTCGTCGTGATTCGAGGGGTAGGGCTCGAAGACGACCGAGGGTTGCGCAACGTCGCGCGCAAAGACGTTCGGGGGAACGGTGATCCGCCCGGACGCAATCTTGGCCAGTTCATCCGCCTCCTCGTTGTACCGGCGGGGCACGTGGTTGAGCTCGATGCCGTAGAACTTGTCTTCGAGGGCTCGCACGGCTTTGCGCAGGCCTCCATCTTGTCGTCGTGGCAGCTCGCGTTCTTCATGACTTGATCGATCACGAGCTGCGAGTCGCCCCGCACGTCGAGGCGCTTGACGCCTAACTCAATGGCGATCTTGAGGCCGCAGAGGAGGGCCTCGTACTCAGCCATATTGTTGGACGCGGGGAAGTGGAGGCGCACCGCGTACCGCATATGTTCCCCGAGGGGTGACACGAAGAGCAGGCCCGCGCCCGCCCCTGTTTTCATTACCGAGCCATCGAAGAACAGAGTCCAGCACTCCGCTTGGATCTGTGGTGGCGGTAGCTGCGTATCCGTCCACTCAGCGACGAAATCCGCCAAGATTTGGGATTTGACAGCCTTGCGCGGGGCGTAGGCGAGCGTCTCGCCCATCAGCTCTACGGACCATTTGGCGATCCTTCCCGCGGCGTCGGGGTTGCGGATGATTTCTCCCAGTGGGAAGGAGGAAACCACCGAGATGGGATAGGCCTCGAAGTAGTGGCGGAGCTTGCGCCGCGCAAGGACTATTGCGTACAGCAACTTCTGGACCTGGGGGTAGCGCGTCTTCGTGTCTGACAGGACCTCGCTAATGTAGAGCTGCAGGGGTTCGCCGTCTTGCGGCGGCGTGAGGATCGGGGCGTGCGTTAGGGACGCCTTCAGCTTGTCAAGCGCATCCTGGGCCTCGGTGGTCCAGGAGAAGCGCTCGTGCTTCTTGAGGAGGCGATAGAGGGGCAGGCCCTTCTCACCGAGCCGCGAGATGAAGAGGCTCAAGGCGGCGAGGCACCCCAGCACCTCCTGCACCCCTTTGAGGTCCCGGATCGGACCCATTCGTTTGAGGGCCGCAACCTTTTCGGGGTTGGCCTCGATTCCCCGCTGGGAGACGATGTACCCCAGGAGCATGCCTCGCGGCACTCAAAGACACATTTTTCGGGGTTTAACTTGACCCCATTGGCCCGTAGGCAGCCGAACGCGACGGCGAGGTCGCCAACCAGGTCGTCCGCCTTCCTGGTCTTCACGACGATGTCGTCCACGTATGCTTCGACCGTTCGCCCAATGTGATCCCCAAAAACGTGCCGCATGCAACGCCGGTATGTTGCACCCGCGTTTCCGAGGCCAAACGGCATCGTGACGTAGCGAACGTCCCGAACGGTGTGATGAACGAAGTCGCGAGCTGGTCGGACTCTTTCATCTTTATTTGGTGGTACCCGGAGTAAGCATCAAGGAAGCAAAGGAATTCGCACCCAGCCGTTGAATCAACAATTTGATCAATGTGTGGCAAAGGAAAAGGAACTTGAGGACATGCTTTATTAAGACTAGTGTAGTCTACACACATCCGCCACTTCCCATTCTTTTTCTTTACAAGCACGGGGTTTGCTAGCCACGTTGGGTGGAACACCTCCTTGATGAATCCGGCCTCGAGAAGCTTCCGCAGCTCCGCTCCGATTGCCCGTCGCCGCTCCTCGTCGAAGCGGCGCGGCCGGCCGCCGCACGGCGCGGGCGTTTGGCGAGATGTCAAGGGAGTGCTCGGCGACTTCCCTCGGGATGCCTGGCATATCCGAGGGGCTCCACACGAAGATGTCGGCGTTGGCGCCGAGGAAGTCGACGAGCACCACTTCCTATTTGGGGTCGAGGGTGGAGCTGACCCTCAACGCCTTGCCCTCGGGGGCTGAGGGGTCGAGGGGGACCCCCTTGGTCTGCTCTGCAGCCTCGAAGGTGCCAGCGTGCTTGGCGGCGGGGTCGAGGTCGTCGTTGACCATCTTCTCCAACGTGTTCACCAGCGCTTCGTCCAGCGCTAGCGCCTCTGCGTGTTCTACGCACTCGACGTCGCAGTCGAATGCGTGCTCGATCGACGAACCGACGGTGATGACGCCGTTTGGTCCCGGCATCTTCATCTTCAAGTAGGTGTAATTGGGGACCGCCATGAATTTGGTGTAACAGGGTCGCCCAAGTATAGCGTGGTAGGCCCCCTTGAACCCCACCACCTCGAAGGTGAGGGTCTCCTTGCGGAAGTTCTTTGGGGTGCCAAACCAGACGGTCGATCTCGATGCCCGAGGGGCCGAACCCGCTTGCCCGGCGCAATGCCGGTGGAACGGCTTCGTGCCGGGGCCGCGGCTCGGTACAACCCGATCCCCATGAGGCGCAACGTATGCGCGTAGAGGATGTTGAGGCTGCGCGCCTCCGGTCCATGAGGACCTTCGAGAACCGGGCGTTCCCGATGATGGGGTCGACCACCGGCGGGTGCCGGCCCGGTTGGGGATGCGGTTCGGGTGGTCCTCCCGCTAAAGGTGATGGCGTCCTCCGACCAATTGAGGAAGGACGGAGGTGCCCTCTCCGCGGCTAGGACCTCGTGCCGCTCCTTCTTGCGGCTAGCCGGGTCGACATGTCGACGGTTGGTCCCCCAAAGATGAGGAACACATTTTCGACGGCGGGGAAGCCGCCTGCGTCACCGTCGCCTCCGTCTTTCTTGGCCTCTGCCTCCTTCGCGGCGGCGCGGCCATAGAACTTCTTGAGCATATCGCACTGCTCAAGGGTATGGTGCACTGGGGTCTTGTGGTAGGGACATGGCTTCTTCAGCATGTTGTCGAACACTCCCGGGCCTCGAGGGGCCGGTCGAGGGTCCCGTCGAGCCGGGTCAACAGCGAGGGCCTCGGCGTTGCCGCCGTCGCGCCCCCCGCTCGCGCGCCTCGCGGCGCGGCTTCTTCCCCTTCTTGCCCCGCTTGTCGTTGCGGTGTGGCTCCTTGGACTTGCTGCCCTCCGCGGGCGCGTCCTCCGAGCGCTTACCCTTTTTGCCGTCGAAGATCGCCCCCACGGCCTCCCTCTCCGAGGCGAAGCCGGGTGGCGATATCAAACGGCTCGTTGGAATCTGCGGGCGGGCTGCGTCCAAACTCGCGTACGAGGTCCCGGCACGTGGTGCCCTCGAGGAAGGCGTGCACGATTTCGGACTGTGCCACGCTGGGGAGCTCGGTGCAGCGCTTGGAGAAGCGTCGTATGAAGTCCCGCAGCGACTCGCCGGGCTTCTGCGTGCAGGAGCGCAGGTCCCAGGAATTCCCAGGGCGCACGTATGTGCCCTGGAAATTGCCTAAGAACGTGCGGACCAGGTCATCCCAGTTGTGGATCTGGCTAGCGGGCAAGTGCTCGAGCCATGTCCGGGCCGCGTCGCCAAGATGTAGGGGCAAGTTGCGGATGATGACCTCATCGCTGGTGGCCCCGCCCAGCTGGCAGGCCAGGCGGTAGTCGTTGAACCTTACGCGGGGGTCCGTCTCCCCGTTGTACTTGACGATGGTCGAGGGTTGGCGGAAGCGTTGGGGAAACGCTGCCGCGCGGATCTCCCGGCTGAACACGCGGGTGCCTGGGGGCTCCCGGCGTCGGGGAGCGGTCCTCGCGGCCCGTCGTAGCATCCGCCCCGTCGAGGGTGGTAACCCCCTGCTGCCCGTGCGTCCGCCCCGCCGGGTGCGCCCGGCGTTGATGACGTTGCTGGCGTCACCGTCCAGCGCCCTGCGTGCGTCAAGGAGTCGCTCCTTGGCCGGTGTGCGTCCTTGATCGACGGGTTGCCCCGGCCGGTCCCCCCCCGCGTGCACCCAGGGTTCGCCTCCCGGCGCGGCTTCGTCGTCCCTCGCATCCCCCTGTTGGCGGATGCGTGAGGCCGAGCTCTCGGCCTGCTGGACAGCCGCTTGCTCGATGAGGGTTTGCACCTCGCGGTGCAGGTCTCGAGCCTTGGAGGTTGAGGGTGCCGGCATGGCCCGCAGCAGTGTTGCGGCGGCGATGAGCTTTTGGCTCGCCCGTGGGGGCGCGTCCGCGTTGTCGACGTTAGGGACGGTGTTGATGCGGTCGCGGACCTGTCGGCCCCGGCTCCCGTGCGCGTTCGCCGCGTGCGGAGGCCTCCCCCCGCCATTGAGGCGCGGAGCGGCCCGTACCGTCCGGTACTCTTCCTCGCCGCTTGGCCTCGAGCTCGCGGGCTTGGGCCGGTCGCGCGTCAACGTCGGCCTCGAGCGGGAGCGCTTGGCCCCGCGGCCAAGCGCGTGGCGATCCCCGGGGCGGGCGTGACTTCCCCGTCTCCGCGCCCGCCGCACCGGCGGCATTGGCCGGTCGTTGGTGATGACGGCGTAGCACTCCCGCGCGGGGTCGTAACTCCCCGATGCTTTGGAGTCGTCGGACTAGCCGAACCAGTAGTCCGCAGCGTCTAGGAAACGCCGGAACACGACTGGGTCTGGCACGCCGGAGAAGTCCCACTCCGCATACCCGTGGAGGTTGGCGGGTGGCAAGGCGTCGACGGAGCCCAGGGATGATTCGTCCCCTGCTGAGGCGTCGGGATCCCTGGCGACGAAGACGTGGCGGCCAGGTGGAACCCTGCGCATCGTGGTGTTGACGTTGGCGTTGTAGGCCGACGTTGCGCCACGCAGCCCGATGGGGATGCGTGGTCCAGAGACCGTGCATTGTCCTGCCGTGGCGGTGGCGGTCGTGACGGTGGGCGCGCCACATTGAGTGGCGGCGCGCTCGCCCGCCGCCGCTCGGACCGCGCCCGGCGCGAGCGCCGTCCGCAGCGACGACGGCGTCGTGGCGTCGATGGACCCGCGGCATCCGTGCTGCGGGCGCCCCGCGCCGGGGTCGTGCGTGCGGCGGGGGCCCGAGCGGCCCCGGCTCCGGCGCCGCGCGCGGAGTTCCTCACGGTTGGTGAGGCGCATGAGATAGCCGTTCCCCGTGGCCTGAAAGTTCAGGTCCCCGAAGCGGATTTCGAACCCGGCTGGGAGGGGGTCCGAGCTACCCATGCAGTAGCGTGTACCACGGTACTCAGTGCGGATCACCATGGAGGGAGTTGGCGAAATGACCTTAGGCGCTCGCTTGCCCCACGGTGGGCGCCAACTGTCGGTGCGGAATATGGTCCCGACACTAACCAGTAGATAGCGCCGAGGTCTATCCCTCAATGGTCGATGCTAAGCAACAAGAGACACGGGGTTTATCCTGGTTCCGGCCGAGGGGGCCGTACGTCCGGCGGGGGCGTGCTCGAGGCACTATATTACTTAGCACGGGGGTGCTTGTAGTGGGGGCGGCTACAAGCAAGGCGGGAGAGGAAGCAGGGCTTCCAAGTCCCCGGGCCGAAGATGTTGTGGGAGAGGAAGCGGGGCTGAAGATGTACGTGGTGTGTGTGTGGGGTTCCTTGTCTGTGGCCTTGTGCGTGTTGTGTCCCCCTGCGGCTGGGGGGGGGTCGCTCCCCTTTTTATAGATCAAGGGGGAGGCGGTTTACATGTGTGCCGCGCTATCTAGATACGTGGGGGAGTGCGACGTGCATGCTGTAGAGTGGGCGGCCGTCCGGGCGATCCTTGCAGCGATCTGGTCATCATGGCCTGACTTGTACCCGAACAGTGGCGGTTCGAGGGTAAGAGAGCAGCGGATGGCGGTGATGTCCTCTGATAGGCTCGAGGGAGGTGCGCGACGCGGGCTCGTACGGTGCACGGGAGTAAGTAAAACGCGTGTTCCTTCCCGACGCGCTTCACGGGGGGCCGGAGTTGTTGCTACGGGGTCGGCGTGCGCCCGCGCGCGCGGTACGGCGGCCACGCGCGTTATAGCGGCAGGGATGGTGGTCCACCGGCCTAGCGCCTCCACCTAACCCTGTAGGGTCACAAGAAAGTGAATCGAGGGTGCGCCGGCCCCCTTTCGAGGGCTCGGCGCATTAGTCGTACTGGAGCATGCGCACGGTGTCACGGGACTGACACCGGCCGCGCTGTACAGTCCCTCCCCACAGTGGCGGGGATGGGCTCCTCCCTGGGGAGTTGGTGCGGCGGCACCGGGGCGTGAGCCCCGGGCGCATGATGGCGCCGTCCCGCTGGTGTCAGGGCGTTAAATGCCCATGTACGGGGGCCGGCGCACGCGTGAGGGGCGCCCTCGAGCGTGGCGGACCCCGCCGAGGGCGGGACATACCCTCGAGCGAGGCGGAGCCTGCTCGAGGGGGAGCAAGCCCTCGAGCGAGGCGGAGCCTGCTCGAGGGAAGTGCTGCCCCTTGAACCGGGGCGGAGCCCGCCCGAGGGGGCGCGCGTCCTCGAGCGAGGCGGAGCTTACTCGAGGGGATCTCTAAGAGGGCCGCCTTGATGGGCCGTCGGGGTCCCTGCGGCGTGGGCCGTGTCCTGCGTGGTTAGGCACCTGCATGGTTTAGCGCGTTTTGGTTCTGTTGCGGGTTTTAAGCGAGGATCTCCCCGTTGTTTAAGGGGACCCCTAGGGCTGTCCCCGACAAATTGGCTGTCGCCAAAGTCTTTTCCAAGATCGATCTATGATCAGGCTATCATCAAATTATGATTCGAGCGAGTGACGTCCCGAAGACGGCCTTCTCCACCAGATATGGTGTTTATGAATTTTTGGTGATGTCTTTCGGTCTCACAAATGCACCTGCCTATTTCATGTACCTTATGAACTCAGTCTTCATGAATGAATTGGACAAGTTTGTAGTGGTATTCATTGATGATATCCTTATTTATTCCAAGAATGAAGCCGAGCATGTGAGGCACCTTCGTATTGTCTTGCAGCGTTTGAGAGATCACAAACTCTATGCCAAATTCTCTAAATGTGAGTTCTGGCTGGATAGTGTGAAGTTTTTGGGTAACACTATTTCTAAGGATGGTATATCTGTGGATCCTAGCAAAGTGCAGGAGGTCATGGATTGGAAGCCACCCAAGTCGGTGCACCAAATCCGCAGTTTTCTAGGTCTAGCAGGCTAGTACCGTCGATTTATTCCGGATTTCTCTAGAATAGCCAAACCCATGACTGAACTATTGAAGAAAGGTGTCAAGTTTGTGTGCAGCGAGTGTGATAAAGCCTTCCATACCTTGAGGGAACACTTAACCTCAGCTGCCGTGTTGACACAACCAGATATGTCCAAACCGTTTGAGGTGTTTTGTGATGCTTCGGGTACTGGTCTTGGTTGCATGCTTATGCAAGAAAACCGAGTCATTGCCTACGCCTCACGGGCACTTCGGCCTCATTAGAAGAATTATCCTACTCACGATCTTGAGCTAGCATCGGTTGTGCATGCCTTAAAACTTTGGCGGCACTACTTGATGGGTAATTACTGCATATCTATACGGAGCACAAGAGTCTCAATTATATTTTCACTTAATCCGATCTGAATATGAGGTAAAGAAGATGGTTGGAATTGATAAAAGATTACGATTTGGAAGTCCATTATCATTCTGGCAAAGCTAACATGGTTGCAGATGCGCTTAGTCGCAAGCATTGCAACTATGTGACGTTAGAGCCGTATAATGAGGCTTTATGTGAAGAAATGAGAAAGCTTAACTTAGAATTGGTCGAGCAGGGGAATCTTTATGCCGTCTCGATCGAATCTCCTCTCCATGAAAGAATTTCTATGGCTCAACTCAGCAATGAAGAGGTTCAGAAAATCAAACAAAAGTTAGAAGAAAGAGATCCCAAGTTTGATAGTTTCCGGAGGGATGACAAAGGAATTGTTTGGTTAGGTCAAAGATTAGTTATTCCCCAGGATCGAGACCTAAGAAAGGAGATTCTAGATGAGGCTCATCTCTCTAAATTCACCATTCATCCGGGTAGTACCAAAATGTACCGAGACCTTAGGGAAAACTTTTGGTGGTCAAACATGAAAGGTGAAATAGCCGAGTATGTGTCCAGTTGTGATACATGTCAAAGGATCAAGGCTAGCCACCTAAAGACCGTGGGCCAAATGCAACCATTGTCCATTCCTGCATGGAAACGGGACGATATAAGCATGGATTTCATTGTCGGGTTACCTCTCACACCCCGGAAGCATGATTCCATCTGGGTAATAGTGGACCGGCTTACCAAGACCGCTCACTTCTTCCTGTCTACACTACCTATTCAGATGAGCGCTATGTGGAAATCTATGTTGATCTCATAATGCGCTTGCATGGTGTTCCAAAGACTATCTTGTCAGATCGAGGCACTCAATTTGTTGCTCGCTTCTGGGCACAAGTGCATGAATCATTGGGAACCAAGCTAATCCATAGCTCCAGCTATCACCCCCAGACTGATGGTCAGACAGAAAGAGTAAATCAAATAGTGGAGGACATGTTGAGAGCTTGCGTCATTCACTTTGACAAGGCTTGGGACAAATGTTTAGCCTTAGCTGAGTTTGCTTATAACAATAGTTATCAAGCTAGTTTGAAGATGGCTCCGTTTGAAGCTTTGTATGGAAGAAGGTGTCGTACCCCGTTAAATTGGTCACAAGAGGGAGAGCGAACCTTGTTTGGCCCTAAACTAGTAGAAGAAGCCGAAGAGAAAGTGAGTATGATTAGAGAAAATTTGAGAGCACCTCAGATGAGGCAAAAGATTTATCATGACAAAGCTAAAGCTCCCCGAGAGTTTGAAGTTGGTAATTATGTGTACCACAAGGTATCTCCAACCAAAGGTGTGCAACACTTTGAAGTAAAAGGGAAATTAGCTCCATGCTATATTGGCCCTTATGAAGTCACCGAGAAGTTTGGTACGGTTGTCTACCGTATTCGACTTCCAGATCGATTGTCGGCAGTACACGATGTGTTTCATGTCTCACAATTGAAGAGGTGTGAGCAGATTCCAGAAGCACAAATAATTGAGGAGAATAATGCAGAAATAGAACCAGACTATCCTTGGCATAGTAACCTATGGGAGTTTTGGATCAAAAAAAGACAAACTAGGAGAAAAAGGGTGAAGATGTACAAGATACAATGGAGTCACCACACCGAAGAAGAAGCTACACGGGAGACCAAGCAATTCTTAAACACCAAATATCCAGACTTTCTTCCGAGTTAGACCCGTAAGTGAACTCTCCCCGCTCACTCCTTGATTTCGAATCTCGGGACGAGATTCCCGTTAAGGGGGTAGGCTGTAACACCCTGTGTTTTTGCTCAGTGGTGATTTGTGCTAATGACCCTCTTAACTACTCCTCTAACTACCCTTGAGAACCCTAGGTCAACCCATGGTCAAACCCCTACCTTAAACCCTAGTTTCCCCCCTTGACCCTTTGTGCCATTTTAGAACTTTAGCACGTTCTCCAAAATTTCACTAAACACTTCAAAATCACCCAATGGGAAAAATGTGCAGTTTGTCAAGGCACACAACTTCTCTGTTGAGTGGCATTGCTAGTTTGGAGTGTAGGGTGGTGAAAATTGCAAATCAAGGTGCTGGATCACTGTTCACAGGCGCCGAGTTTTTGGCCATGTTGCACTGATGTTTCTGCTCAAGCCAGTGAGTAAAACCATATCGATCCTTTGGCATTATTGAAGAGGGCAACTTGCTTGACAACTTTGTTATTCAAGGTTTAGGGCACTTCTGTTTAAAAATTGTGAGAAAACTCAATTTGAAATAGGCTATGTGGAACTGTTTTGGGTTGGACGCGCCGGCGCGCGACGTCGTGGGTGAGTTGCCACGTCGGCTCGCCACCGTACCGCCGGGTGCGCACGCCGGAAGAGGAGCCCGCGACCGCCGGGTCCATGGAAAGCTCCGCGAGCACCGTGTGCCTATGGGCATGACACGCCGCCTACCCCTAGGCCGGCGACACGTGGCCGCCGCGCACACGCGCGCGGGCGCACCGCCATCCGCCACTGGCCGGAGCCCCGCCGCACATCGTCAACCGCCTTGGCGCCCATGCCGTGGTTCCTGTAGGCACGACGCTTGGGCGATGTTGCTTGTGACGCTCCTGGCCTATAAAAACCCCTCCCAGGTCACTCCTTGCGCGCGCTTGAGAACACACCGCCTGCCGCCGTTGCCATTAGCGCCGCCGTGGTGAGCCTGCTCCTCCGTTTGCTCTCCAGCCCGACCGAGCCTCTGGCCACCTTCCCAAACTTCCACCAGAGCCCCCCCGTTCACCTATGGCTTAGCTCCCTCCTCACATTCGCCGGGAACCTCACCGCCGCGGAGGTGCCGCGGTTGCCTCGCCGCCGGCCATCACCGGGCCGTTCCCTAGCCGAGCCTCCGCCGCTAATCGACCTCTAGTGAGTCCAATCGAACTCCCAGCTCGCTTGTTTGCATCCCCGGGCCCCACCTCGCCGCCGGCGAGCGCGCCCACCGCCGTCGGGGTACGGTGGGGAAGGCTGAGGGCACATCTGTGAACTTTTAAATCTGGCAGGGGTCTGCGTGCAAAATGTTTCTTCACCTCTTAAGTGTTTTAGCAGTACTTTGTAAATTCGAGATAAAATCGTAGAAAAATCAAAAAATTGCAAACCCAATTTTGTTGTGCTCTGTGTAACCAGAACTACCACTTTTGCACAACACGTATATACTTTTGGGCCTTATCTTTTGCTTGAAAAATAGAAATGTGAAATACCTAGATTTGTGTTTCTGCAAAGTCCATACATGATCTTGAGCTGGATTTTGAATATGTTGTGTAGACTAGCATGTGTAGGTTCTGTGCCAAAATTTGCACAAAGTTACTGAAGGAATCATTTTATATGATTTAATTTGTGTTGTTGAGAAATCTGCCTAGATGATTTTTGTAGCTTAAAATATAATTCTTTCTGAGCCCTGCTTCTAGATATTGTCATCTCTTGCTAAAATGCACCTCTGGTGAATTTACCCTGATTTTATCTCTGTTAAAATATTATTTCCAAATATATGCTTGTTTTTATTCATAAATGTGTATATCAAGATCCTTAATAGCTATAAGTGTGTTTGTTAGTTTCTTAGGCTTGTCTTAGGCGAGAGCATGTGTAGGAGAAATTTTGGCTCCATTTCTGTTATAATTATTTTTATATGCATTTATCCTCTTATTGCTAGCTAGAAATGCATTTAATTGTGTACATTTAATTCTGTAGCTCAAACTTGTGGCTCACTGTCCAAATGAGTGTTCCCTAGTCAGTAGGACTATTGGGTATTGTTGGGCAAAGTTGAGGCTTGTTTGATGGTTTAAAAAGTTGGAAACTAGATTATTCTAGTGAGGAATAATAAGGGGAAAATTATTCTCTTGGTGCTTGAGCTATAGCATTGAGTTAGGAGAGTATTTTTGTGGCATGATAGCACTTTTCCTTACTGTTTTGTAATTAAAGGAAATATTCTTTTATAGATGTGTGCACAGTCACCTTAAGGAGAAGGCTAATTAAACTTTTGATTATCTTTTAATGGGAGAATAGCACTCTTACCTAAGGACCTTGTATTTGTGTTGTAAAACTTGCAAAAAGTTTATAACTAAACCCTTGCTGTTTTATGAGGATTAAATTATATACAGTCACTATTAAAAAGTCTAGATAATAAAGCAACACATATTGTTCCCTTATAGGAAGTAGGGGGGCAAATTGATTATGATGTTGTGCACCTCCGAACCTCTTTAGTTCAATTATTTTTACTACTTCAGCTCAATTTTGAAAAAGTAGTACAAATAATTGAACTAAGGAGGTTCAGAGGTGCACCTAGCGGTTACCCCTTTGCAGCCTTAATAGGAAGAGTATGCTGAATGTATTATTATCTAGATGAATGTGGTCAACCATGCACCCCCTGGCTGTCATGTGTTGTTTGGTGATTAATTAAATCAACCATTATTGAAGTCTTGCATTTGCATCCTCCGTGTAAAAGTTCCCAACGG
Organism: Cenchrus americanus; assembly: GCA_947561735.1. NCBI lineage: Eukaryota > Viridiplantae > Streptophyta > Magnoliopsida > Poales > Poaceae > Cenchrus > Cenchrus americanus. The sequence goes on from OX387240.1 coordinate 206,268,439, forward strand.
TAGCTATACGCTCGTGCCGGCTGACGAGGAAGAGAGAGCAGGAGGAGACGTGCACTACGTGACCATAGAGAAAGACCCAGACCAAAGTCCGGAAGTTTGTGGGTCTGCCTGTGCTGATGAAGGCAAGCCCCAGTTTATTCATTAACCTATGTGTTTCTTAAACTTCTGAATTTATTCATTGCTATCTTATGTGCATTTACATTCACGAATTGATTGAAACCCTAGTTGCATGATCCTTAAGTACCATGGTCTTTTACTAGCATGTTAGGTCGATAGTTGCTATGCTCTAAGGATCAGGTACAAGTCGAGTGATGTTCGTCACTCGCGAGAATAGGATCTCCTTTTGGAATCACCCTTTTGATAAATGATTTGCTCACATGGTAAGAGCATGGGATTTGGGCTCCGGTCTAATGGCTTTGTTGCTTAAGTGTTTGAAGGTACTAAACACTTGTCGGAAATGGGTATGATAAGCCTAGTACCTAAATGAGGTGGTACGGGGTTTTACTATCATTACTCTTAGGGTTGCGGCCCCGGGCTCGCCACCCGAGTGCATGCGTGAGGCTGAGTGACCTTAGTGGTGTAGCCCAGATAAACCTTGTACTTAAGACAGTGAGCTATTATCCCCAAACCAAGGAATGACGGGAACCACCTGGTTGTTGAACTCTTAGTGAGGGCACCTCCCGTGTGTTTAGGTCCATCTTGCAAAGTTCGAATCAATCGATTGTCGGCCTCTCACCGTTATCTGAGACTACTTAATCTACTGACCATGATATCCCTCTATGATGGAACTTTGTGTAGATTATTATTTGATTAATTATTTGCAAAACTTGGATTGCATTAGTTGCTTATCTAGTAATGATTATTTCTACTAGAACATGAGCTAAAATGTGAAAGTAAGGATTCACTACTTAGTAGCTTTTTGGCAAACAAACCCACTAGCCAAAATCCTTGCATGATTAGAGGTAAAGTCTTTCTTTTAGATGGGTAAGCCTTGTTGAGTATTAGTATACTCAGCCTTGCTTTATAAATGTTGTTTCCAGGTAATGCATGTGATGTTTGGCCCGGAGAACTTCCACCCGGTTGGGAGCTGGAATGGGTGGATGACGAAGAGTGATTGCATCATGGACATGCCTCCTATGATGTGATCGTATCGTTTAGTTATCTTCCACTGTTTTCAACAAACTCTGTACTATTTACTTTCATGTCAAAGAACTATGTTTGTAATAATGGACCCTACGGGGATTTGATGTTAATTTCTTAGGCACTCTGGACTCTCCTTCGTGGGAGTTTTAATGCATACGTTCGATCCTCTCTGTGTTGTCAAGTGATTTACCGGGCATTAACCCGGCAACACTCAACAGGATGTTTCTTTATTATCGCTTAATAACCAAATGGAGTGGTTTAGGCGATAGTACGGAATTATCTCGGTTGGGGTTGTCACAGCTGAGTAACCCGATGGTTTTCTGGTGAACCACCGCAAGCCCCGCAAACTTGATGTAGCCTCCGCCAATCACCACTCATGACTTGGCTCCCACGAAGTCCTGGCTCGACCTTGGTTTTGTGGCTCAACCAAGAAACCATCCTCGACTTCATCTTGTCATTCTTGCCACCATGCGGTCCACACTTGACCCCGCTGACCACCGGGTCCCTCGAACCAAGACTACTTGTCTTCTCCACAACTGGAGGCCTCACCAGCAATGACCTTTCGCGCTTGTTCTTCACATGCACTAACACCAGTCAAGCTGCAACCTGCACCTGCAATACTTAGCCAAGAATCAGTCCACACAACGTTGTCAATGACTCATCACACCAGGAAGCGACCATCCACCGGTCCTCGAACCACACATGGTCCTCAATCTCCCCCTTGATGAGTGCATTGACAACACATACATTAGGTAATCAAAGAGAAAAGGAAAAAGAAAAGAAACGGATAAAAGAAACTCCAACAAGCGATCGAAATCCGAGAAAGGAAAAAAACAAGATCACTAGAAGATGACAAGTCTCGGAGCCCTTAGTCAAGGGCAACGGCTCGACACATCCGAGACAAAACCATGCTCAAGCAAAGAGCACAAACCACCAAAGCATACAAGAGCTCCCCCTGCACATATGCAAACTCCCCCTGAACAAGTGCCAACCCTGGGCACAAAATGGTCAGGCCGGTTCCCAAAACCGTTCACACCGGTTCCACCAAAACCGGTCAGATTGGTTCCCAAAACCGGTCAGGTCGATTTGGTACAGCAGACCACACCCCCCCCCAAACGCCAAAAATGCAATAGAAATGCACAAGCTCCCCCTTGACTCTTGGATAGGTTCTAGGGATGCAATGCAACTTTTCTCCACCTTTTTTATCCCCCTTGTTGCAAATGCATGAATCAAAGCACAAATTTGAAAAAAATGCAACCTAGAGCTTCTCAAGTATACAAAATTCATCACAAGATGCTACACATGTCCAAAAGAGCAAGTTAGATACTCTACAGCTTCATAATAACATCAACTTCATGATTACCAAGTTTCACAACCAATGGACGAAGTTAAGATAGAATTGAGCAATTTTGCGAAAATTTACCCTCTCATGAGCAAAGTCCTAAACATGAGCATAACATGTAAAAATGGCAAAGCCACACAAACTTCATGCTAGGACAACCATTCTAATCATAAGACCATCACAAACACCCACAAGCACCTCATCTCATGTCAAAGCCACCGAGCCATGTGACTACTTCTATATATGAGACTTCTCATTGGTAGGCATCATGCAACGATTTAGCACCCAAAGCAATTTAAATTTAGCACATATGACATGTGAGCACATTTTCCAAGCAATTTACATTTCATTTTCAGATTTATATTTGGTACATGAAATGTCTTTGCGACAAAAAGGAACTTATGCCCCTCCACAAGATAAAGCAAGAGGGCTAAGTATTCATGATGGAAAATGAGCCTTTGCCCCCATATAATCAAAATAAGCTATCCAACCACAAATTAAGCATAGCCATGCCACTAAAACATGTCAAGATCATATAAAGGCATTTACTCGCAAGAGAGCATACATATGACATTTTTCAAAAACATAGCCATTAACCATGGATATAAATCAAGATCATCAACAGCTAAGCCAAACTAACCATATTATACCAAACTAGCTCACACGATCATATATAGCACATCATGGTGAACAATGTATATAGAAGAAGCTTTTCCTAAACAATGCATATGATCCAAAATGCATGCAATCTAAGATACAAGGATGCATATACATCATGTTATATATGCTATGTCAAATGCAAGAAATGCATAAAGGAAAGCTATACATATGCTACAAAGGAGCTCCCACATACCCAACTCAAGAAATCAAGCAAACACCAAGCTCCCCCGCAAACGAGTGAAAGTTGCTTGATCTAGGGGTTTGGTGAAAATATCGGCTAGTTGGTCATGTGTGGGTACATGGATCAAAGCTATCTTCCCTTCCTCTACATTGTCTCTCAGAAAATGATATCTCACTTTTATGTGCTTGGTTTTGGAATAGAGCACTAGGTTCTTTGCAACGCTTATGGCACTGGTGCTATCACAATGAAGTGGAACATGGGTATACTCCTCACCAAAGTCACTCATGGTGTATGTGATCCAAAGGAGCTGAGAGTAACAAGTAGCTGCGGCAACGTACTCTGCCTCGGTAGTGGATTGAGCAACACACGACTGTTTGCAGGAAGACCAAGACACCAAAGAAGATCCCAAAAACCGGCACGTCCCAGAAGTGGACTTCCTATCCAACTGACACCCGGCAAAATCCGCGTCTAAAAAACCATGAAGAGCCAAAGAAGAAGACGCGGAGTACCAAAGGCCGAAGTCGGGAGTGTGACGCAAGTGCCTGAATATGCACTTAACCGCTTGCCGATGCGAAGTCCTTGGCGACGCTTGAAAACGAGCGCACAGACATACCGAGAACTGGATGTCCGGCCTCGTCGCCGTCAAGTAGAGGAGTGACCCGACATGCTCCGGTACTCCTTCTGGTCATGTGTTCACCTTCCTCATCCGCATCAAGAGCTATAGTCGTACTCATAGGCGTCGCCATGGCCTTGGAGTCCTCCATCTTGAATTTCCTCACAATGTCCTTGGTGTACTTAGCTTTGTGCACAAATGTTCCTTCCATTGATTGCTTGATTTGTAGCCTGAGGAAGAACTGCAACTCACCCATCATGCTCATCAAATTCCCTGCCCATATCCTCTGCAAACCTTGCAACAAGAGAGTTAGACGAGCCACCAAAGACAATATCATCCACATACACCTGCACAATCAGGATATCTCTGCCTACCTGAGTAAAAACAAGGGCTGATCGACCTTCCCATTTCAAACCCTCTCTCAAACAGAACCCCCTCAACCTACCATACCATGCTCTAGGCTTCTGCTTCAACCCATACAACGCCTTCCTCAACTTGTACACCCGGTGGGGGTACTTCTCACTCTCAAACCCCGGTGGCTGCCTCACATACACTTCTTCCTCCAACACACCATTCAAGAAGGCACTCTTCACATCCATTTGGTGCAACTTGAACCCTTTAGCCACGGAAAAGGCTAGAAGGATCCTGATCGCCTCCAAACAAGCTACAGGAGCAAAGGTCTCCTCGTAGTCGATCCCCTCCTTCTGACTGAACCCCTAAGCAACAAGCCTTGACTTGTTTCTCACCACTTCACCTTTCTCTCCCTCTTTGTTCTTCCACACCCATTTTGTTCCAATTGGCTTACACCCCGGGGGAGGGTCAACCAATTCCCAAACCTGATTCCTCTCAAAGTTCTATAACTCCTCATGCATTGAATTTACCCAATTATGATCAGATAGTGCGTGTCCAATGTCTTTGGGCTCAAAGGTAGCAACAAAAGCGACATGAGCGAAATGAGAATTGTTCCGAAGCCTCGACCATGTAGTACATTCATTCATGTCGCTGATGATCCTTGAAGCTGGGTGATCCACTTGTACTCGCCGGGGAGGTTCTCGCCTTGATGCTACCTCCCCCTCAACAGTAGCTTCTCCTCGATCTTGGTTTGTCGTCGTAGGTGTGGGAGAGGGCCCGTCCATCACCGTAATCGAAGTAGTAGGTACATGCTCAGCCGCGGGCACCACTCCGCCATCTTCATCTTCTCTATGTTCATGCTCCTCCTCTTGAAAGATCTCCTCGCCAAGTTCATCATCACCTGCACACTCAAAGACAAGCTGACTACGTGGTTGTGTCTCGTCGAAGGTTACCTCGCAAGTCTCCACGATTTGGTTAGTTTCAATATTGAGCACACAATATGCTCTAGAATGAGATGCATAACCAAAGAAAATACCATCGACCGACCTAGCCACAAACTTATCCAACTTCTTCCCTTTCTTCATGATAAAGCACTTGCAACCAAAGACATGGAAGTGACTCACCTTGGGTGTGCGACCGTGCATCAACTCGTAGCAGGTTTTCTTCTTATGCATTCTGAGGTAGATCCTGTTCGAAACATAGCACGCGGTGTTCACCGCCTCAGCCCACAACCTTCTCGGAGTCCTATGCTCATCAAGCATCATCCGAGCCATCTCACACAAGGTCCTGCTTTTCCTTTCCACAACACCATTCTGGGGAGGCGTAAACGGACTCGAAAACTGGTGTTCAAGACCCAAGTCATGGCAACATGTTTCGAAACGAGAGTTTTTGAATTCTGACGCATTGTCACTGCGTATTGATCGCATGGCATCTCCGTGCCTCTCGTTCCTCAACCTCAAGACAAGATCTCGAACAAAACCAAATGGCTCCCCCTTATCCTCTAGAAAGAACACCCACGCATACCGAGAGTAGTTGTCCACCACAACAAGGACGTACCACTTCCCACCCGCAGATCGCACACGAGCTGGGCCAACAAGGTCCATATGGAGGAGCTCGCATGGACGCTCAGTCATCACATCGGTGAGGGGCGGGTGAGAAGAGGCTACCATCTTGGCATGCCTACACGGGCCACAAACCAACTCTTTCTCAAGCCTCAACCGTGGCAATCCTCGGACCAAATTGAGTTTACTCAAGCGAGACAAAAGGTCAAAGCTCAAGTGACCCAACTTCCAATGCCACTTCCACAACTCACTCGAAGAGCCAGCCAAGAAACAACGCTCAACACCAAAATACTGAGAAAAATCAGCTCGAAACACCTGATCCTCGGGAACGACCATACAGACAAGGTCCCCTCGAGAGTCCAAAATCCAAGAACCACCAAGCCGAAACAACACCTCAAAGCCTTCATCCAATAGCTGGGACACAGAAAGAAAATTGTACCCAAGCGATTGAACAAGAGCAACACGCCTGAGAGTGATCTTGTCACTTACCTTAATCTCACCTTCTGATAGCACACACCCTCTCCCATTGTCCCCAAAGGTGATGTACCTCTTTGTCACCACCGGGACGAGACTTGAGAACCACCCCTTGTCTCCGGTTATATGCATCGAGCAACAAGAGTCAATCAACCAAATGTTCTTCAAGTCTCCCACCTGAAATTCAAAAACGAGCACGTGAGCGAACAAATGACTCATCACTGGGGTTAGTACCAAAAGAGTAAAACTAGTGCCGAGCCATTTGCTCGAAAGTGGGGTTAGCACACTCCAAAGCATCTCTCCTATCAAAGCTACCTCCACGAACACCACCCCAGTAACCACTCTGAGGAAACCAACCATCCCTACCTGGAGGAGGACCAAAACCACAAAAGGAAAATCGTGGACCGTCCTTCCTCTCCATCTCAAAGCTACGACTCCTCCCACCCCCGTATTGAGCACGAGGGGGAGAACGCCTAGCAAACTGACCATCTGCAAACTCTCCAGACCAACCACCAGAACCACGATCTCATGAAACAAACCAAGACTCCTCACGAGGACGAAAACCAACTTTGCCCCCCTATAGACTCCAAACCGGTCTGACCGGTTTCACCCCTCCAGCAACACCTCCTGCAGCCTTTCGCTCTCCCTAAGCCGGAACTATTCTCACACTTGCCTTGGCCCTGGGCATCTGCACACTAGGCACAAGTACACCACTGGAGGAGTGGTACTTGTCCTTGTTAGCCCACTTTTTCGCCATTCTCTCCTCTCACTTCCTCTTGAAGCAAAACTCATCCTTGTGATCATCTCTCCCACAATAGCCACAACGGAACCTTATGGGCTTAGGTTTAGGCTTGGGATGGGGCTCTTCATTTGGTTTCTCTCCACTTGACTTCTCAACCGGCTTCTCCTCACTTGGCTTCTCAACTGGTTTCTCCTCACTAGCTTTCTCACTCTCTTTCCCAAAGAACACTTTTCCCGAAGTGGTCACGAACTTGATAGGCTTTTGGAAATCATTTGTTTATGGAGGAAACACGGGTGGAGCTGGGTGTCGACGGTGAAAATCCGTCAACCTAGCCATGAGTTTACCTTCGGTGTTGGCATGAGTTTTATACCTTATCCATTGGTACTAACCCCCGTGGTATAACAAGTTCACGTGTGCATGTCGGTTTTGGAGTTTAATGTTTATGCAGGATTTTAGTGTTGAATGCAAGACTTTCGGGATAAGTTCATCAAGCACCTCATGACAAGACCTTGAAGCCCCGTACAAGTCATGCAATGAAGCAAACTTAACTCCAAGAAGCCGGGGACTTGATCCGAGAAGACAACGGACTCCGTGGACCCGACCGTAAAAGTGCTTGAATCTTGCAAGATAAGGAGTTGAGTCCAATTCGGAGAGAAACCGACGACATGGACCTACATGCGAAGGGGGAAACATCCGAGAAGCAAGGGAACCAACGTGGAGCGAAGGAGCCCTCGGGGCGGGCCTAAATGGGCCCGGGCCGGCCGGCCGGCCCATCCGGTCGGCCCAGGCCCATTTAGGGCCCAAACGCCCCGTCCTTTGCCCTAGCCGCCAATCGGGCTATTTATAGTCCCCTGACCGAGATCCACGCAGAGAAGATATCGTCTTCGGCCGCCGAGGAGCAGAGAAGAGAGGGACACCATCTCGGAGAGGAGAGGGTCGAGCTAGTTGACTAGGGTTTCCCTAGCCGACGTGGGAACCTTGCACGGAAGACCACGTCGGAGTTCTCGGAGCTAGAAGCAAGATCAAGGAAGGATCCCGGTGGTGATCTTGCGTATGTATCATTGTTATAGTTGAATTATCAAGTTGAATCTTTTCCTAGCGATCAAGTGTTTCCTCGAAGATTTCGTTTTTCGATCGGCTTTGCTTATTCCAATTCTATTCTCGAGATAGATTACATAGGGTGTTCTTGTAGCCGCGGTGGCTAGAGGTACACGCCGGATCTTCCGAAAGAATCTCGACTTGTCTTTTGACTCGCCCTAAGCTCCCCGCATGAATAGGGATACGTTGTGACGAACGGGGGTCTCGAAAGGCGGATGTTTTCGGATTTGGACGGGAAACCACGATTTAAAGAGGCTTCTATTAAGATTCGATTTGCTACTTCTTCTTTTGCTTGGAACTTCAACAAAAGGCTTACCCCGATCCCTCTAGATCGGTTTATCTACCCAATCTTACTTTGTTTTCTCCGGTCTTTAGTAGATTAGATTCGTTTCGTGTCTTTTACTTAGATGCATTAGGGTTTTATCGAAGATTGAAGTTACTTGGCTTTAATAGATTAAGTTTTGCGTCACACATTTGTTCCACGGATTCGATACCTTGGGTTCACCACTCGAGGGAAGAAGGGTCCCTTGACTACGACGGGAGACTTGTACGCTTGCGAGTCACAAACGAACTTTGATACAATTATTAACCGTCAACAAGCCCCTTTTTCTGGCGCCGTTGCCGGGGAACAAGTGATCAAGATTTGATTTTTTATTGCCTTTTTGTAATTTTCAGTTTTCTCTTTGTTTTTAATTTTGCATCTACTAAATTTTGATCATCCTCAAAATACATCTAATCTATTTTGTCTAACCCTAGTTTTTATAGATTTGTTTTTACTTTTTAGTTTTTTGCATACTTTGTTTATTGCTAACCCTAACAGGAGATGGACGGCTACCTCTCCAACAAACCCAATAATTTTGTGGATGATCCAGAAAAACACTACAGGCTAAGGAGACGCGAAGCACATCAAGCTAAAAAGCTGGATTTTGTAGATTCGGAGTCGGAAGACAAAGGATCGCAGGAATCTCCGAAGAATTCACCACCTCAAAGTCCGCGGGAGAATCATCTTCCACCAATGGGTGACCAACCACCGCAAGAACGCAAGATTGGGGAGCTATGCACCCTAGACATCATCGACCTACCAATCTTGAACCTTGAGGAGATCGGAAGACCGTTCGAGATCAAGACCTCAACAATCCGCATGGTGCAACATTCACCCTTCACCGGCTAAGAGGATCCGAACCTTCACCTCCAAGCATTCATTCAACTATGTCAGACTTTCAACATGGATGGGGTGACTCAAGACCAAATGAGGGCAAGGCTTTTTCCGTTCTCACTACTCGGGAAGGCTTTGCAATGGTTCCACTCTCAACCGGCGGAGACGGTGCAAAATTGGAACACATTGATGAAGGCTTTCATGAAGGAATACTACTCACCGGTAAAACTCAAAGTTTGCGTAATAAGATTGCCACCTTTGTTCAATATCCTACAGAAACTATCTCGGAGGCATTCGAGCGCTTCAACGAGTACACTCGGGCGGTTCCACATCACAACTTCCCGAAAGAAGACCTCGTGCAAAAGTTCTATCAAGGACTCACCATGGCGTCAAGGACGATCATCGATGCATCAGCGGGAGGATCTATCATCGAGCTTACACCGATGGAAGCTTTCACGCTATTCAAGAAGGTCGCGGATAATGACACGTGGGCGTCATCCGGGCGCCTACATCCGGTTCAACCCACGGGGAACGTCAAAGGAGTCTTGCAAGTGCAGAAGGAGAACATACTTGAAGGCAAGATCGACTCGCTCATGAGGAGGTTGGAGAAGATGGAGATGGAAAAGAAAGAGGCTCAAGACTTGAAGGCCGCCGAAGCAAGGTCCACATGCGAAGAATGTGGAGAGTATGGCCATGTCCGCAAAGATTGTCCGAAGAAGCCAAAGTGCTCGACTACATGAGGAAGGGAGAATTGCCGAACTTCCGCTACGGCAAGGTAGGCCTCAATTTAATGCAAGCTCATCTATTCCTAACGCGGTTCCGCTTCGTATACAATTGAAGGAGTTCATGGATGAGCAAGCTAAGATCAACAAGGACACCGTCACCAAGTTCAAGACCATAGACAAGGTGTTGGAGAACATCGATAGCAAAGTGACGGAGGTCAGAAGTTCCAATCATCAAGTGCTCAACATGATGAAAATGCTCGAGACGCAAGTTGGACAACTTGCGGGGCGCCTCACTAATGATGAAGGGAAGCTTCCGGGACAACCCAAATGTCCCGAATCGGCGAAGGCCATTCAAACACGTTCGGGGAAGGAGACCGAAGATCCGGAATGTTCCGCGGGAGCAAGGAAGCTTAAACCATCCACCGAGGTGGAAGGAGTTGCTAAAGAGAAGGTTACGGGGATCGTCACCGAGGAACCCGAATTCGAGATGCCGGAGGAAGACACGAGGATACCGCAACTCAAGCCACGCTACTTCCGAGGTAAACTTGACAACCACTTTTAGAAGTTTGTGGAAGTTGTGCGTAGACTTAGCATCAACATGCCATTACTAGATGCCCTACAAGTACCTACATATTCTCGTTACTTTAAAGACATACTTGCAAATAAATATGAGATAGCAACACTCGGGGTAGATCATGTCAAGATGTCTGAGGAGTGTAGTGCAGCTATTGCTAATGGGCTAGAGAAGCAAAAAGACCCCGGGTGCCCCCACAATCCCATGTTCAGTTGGTTCTTTCAACTTCGAGAAGGCGTTATGCGACCTTGGAGCTAGTGTGAGCGTCATGCCGAGGGATGTGTTCGAGAAGCTACGCCTACCAATGGAGCCTACGGGAATATGTTTGGAGTTGGGAGACAACTCCATTCGCTATCCCTTAGGCATTGCTGAAGATGTACCCATGAAGATTGGACACCACTTCGTCCCCGTCGACTTCGTTGTGCTCGAGATGGGAGCGAGGGAGAAGCCGCCGCTCATCCTAGGGAGGCCGTTCCTCAAGACCGTGGGAGCTACCATTGATGTTGGCAAGGGGGATATCATGTTCGATATCAACGGAGAAAGGAGTTCCTTCAAGTTCCGTCCAAGAATCGAGGCATGCAACATGATTGGAGTGAAGGGAGAACCAAAACAAACGGAGGGGCTGAAAAAGAAGAAGGAGCCGAAAAAAATGAACGTAAAGAAAATCAAAGAAGGAGTTGCATCCGTCAAGACAAAGGAAGAGAAGCCGCCCGTGAGGACCAAAAAAAATGACTAAGCCAACTAAGCCGGAAGACAAGCCCGCGCCCAAGATGGTGCGGAAGTGGGTACCCAAGATTGCAACGCCCGCAAAGAGCGTTGATCCGGAGTAATCAAGTGAAGAAGTCTAGCTATAGACTATAAACGAAGCGCTATGCGGGAGGCAACCCGTTTCGTCGAGTCAAGAATAAGCTACCGGGAGGACAACCCGATTCCAGGTTTTTCGAGTATTTTTAATAATTTAGTTTTTGAGTTTTATTACGCAAAGACATTAGACTTAGAAGTGGTTGAACAATATTAGAGACATAATTCTTGATTGAATGTTTGTTTTATCATAAACCCTTTGCATAAACCCTCCTATGTGCTTGTTTGATTCTTTTCTTTTCGAGAAACCTCAACCAAATAATTTCAGAACCTAACTCAACCTTTCACCCTCATTATGGTGCTGAGGTTGACTTATTTTTCATGCTAAAACCACACGAGTAGGGCCACGATTTATATTTAGGTGTTAATAAAATTCAGCACGTGGTAGAACTCGTGTGAACCTAGAAATCAAAACTTTTGGTTGGTTTTAAAAATCTATATCCTTGGTTTCTCTAGGATTAGAATTTTTCTAAGCCTATTCTAATTTTGTTTTATTCAAAATCTTTCTTATTTAGCCAAAATTAGAACCTAAACCTATGCCCCCATGATCAAGCCGGGAAAATGTCTGCTCTCAACCGATGAAGGCAAACTATACCGGTGAGACCGAAATCGACGTAGTCGAAAAATATTTTCGACTTACATTTGTTTTTAATGGTTTAAAAACTTCTCTAAAATTATGTTTGAGCTCTTGCATGGCTCTGAAAAATATTTTAAATTTCGAATTAGAGGAGTGCTTAACCTTAAACACACCTAAATGGAGGCAATCTAGTTTGAATTAATCATGCATGCACCATTGGATTCCCTTTTATCAACTTTCACCAATTCCACATGCAAAGGACAAGCATGGTGGGCAGCAAGCATCAACTTTGCAAGAATTTCATGGTGGCATGTGAAGCAAGTGGAGCTAGGGAGCATGGACATGACCCAAAGCATGTAGCATCAAGTGGAAGGACCAATAATGCAAGAAAAGGAGTGGACGAGAGCGTTTGGGCGGTGCAACTCGTGGAGCACGCGGGCAGGAAAGTTGCAGAGGCGAAATGATCGTGCTGGAAGAAACACGAGGCGGGGAAGAGCCAGGAGGACCCCAGGCCGGCCGGCCCCGAGCCGGCCGGCCTCACCTACATAAGGAGCCCCCCCCGACTCCCATTTTCTCGCAAGCAAGCTTCCCTCTCCTTCCTTTGTTTGTGTGTTCAAGTTTGTGTGCTCAAAACCTTCGTAGACATAGCCAACCTTCCCAAGCTTGATAGCTCAAGAAAAAAATCCACATCCTTAATCCACTCAAAGTCCACATCCGAAGCAAAGAGTTTAAGTGCCTAGTTACCGGTTGCAACCCGGAGTTTTAGTTGAAGAAAAGAGTGCAGCAACCATGTGGAAGAAGACCACAAGTCTCTTCTCCAAGAAGAAGAGTTCGTCGTCGTCCAAGCCGTCATCAACCACGTCTTCGAGGAGGCACTCGGTTTCCGAGTCTCCCCGGAGCATGGAGACGGATACGGCACCACCGAGGAGGAACGATGCTCTCCTCCTTGGTGGTATGAGGGCTGCAAGAAGCACTTCCATGAGGTTTAACGAACCTCGTGGGCACACGGAGGAGCAGCACGCGCCACCACGATGATCGACTCGCTCAACCGCACCACCTCCTTACACCCCGACATACTCTTCGTACGGCTTCATCATCTTGTCGGCGGAGGAGGAGGAGAGGCTCTCTAATCTTGAGAAGAGGCTTGTGCCCAACGTCGAGTTCGACGACCAAGCACTCTACACCTTGGGTTTTGGCACCGACATATACTATATGTTGGGGCACCTTGGATGGGTGCAGTTCTCCAACGGAGTGTCGGTGGACACCCATTTGGGGTTCGCCTTGGAAATTTTGATGACTATTGCACCCATCGTTGATGATGATGGGGTGCAAAGCTTGTCATTCCGTTTGGAGGGAGTCCAACAAGTGGTTCCCTACGAGCACGTTAGGGAGCTGCTTGGATTCCACAAGGGAGCTCCGGAGAAAGTTGACGTGCCGCCCGGCATGTTAGCGGGATTCTGGAATATGATCTCTGGAGAAGCCCACCAACAATGCAATTGCATCCGCAACCCCATTATCCGGATATTTCACTCTTAGATGTGGAAGAGGGTATTGGGGAGGATGAAGGAGACAAAGGTGACCGACACGGAGTTGAATTGGCTATACTCGGCTTTAATTGCCAGGCAGCCAATAGACCCCTCTTACCTCATGATCAACCGTTGGTGTTGTGAAGCAACATCGGGGGTGGGTAATATTGGTTCGGGGTGCTACCTCTCCATGTTGGCCTTCTCCTTGCGGCCGGGGATCGCAAGAAACCCCGACCACCTTTTGCGTGGAACCTCTCTCGGCATTGAGTATTTGCGGCAAGACAAATACATTAGTGGAGATGAGAGAGGAGGTTATCGGTTGGCCATAGTGAACCTACCCCTTCCGAATGAGAGGCTTAGGCTTTTCACCGAAGGAAGGGAAGATTGGTTGGAAGAGGGACTACTTGTCCCCGCAAGGAAGAACAAAAGAGGAAGAATCGTAGAGGAGGGAACATCCTCCGCACAAGCGAGTGGAGCACAACCCAATGTGCAACCATTCGGCGGGGTCCCTCCTCCGCCAAGTTATTACGGAGGGCCACAAGAGCAAGCATGGGGGGTGGTGCACCGGTACCCCCACCAAATTATGTTGTGCCAAACGCTAACTTCGCGGAGTCCTACGCTCATCATCCCCAACCACAACAAAGCATGGCCATAATTGGAGAGTATGCTGCAAGAAATGCTTAAAATATCGCAGCCATCCAAGCTAACGCAGCTCAACTTGGTGAAAGCAACGCAAATATTGCCTTTGAACTTGGACGCCTTCACCTTGTGGAGCCAAATCAATTCGTCGGAGGGAATGTCCAATCGTATTATGAGCAAGGGTATTATTATCAAGATCATCAACATCAACCACCGGCGGAGGACTAGAAGATTTAGGAACTTTAGTTTTCTTTTCTTTTCTTTTCTTTTTCTCTGTAATTTTCAGCTTTTGCTTATGTGTGTTTGCGTAGTATTTTCTGTTTTTATTTAAATTTCAGCAAGCATGTTTGTTTATTTTCAGTTTGTATTTCAACTTGATGTCATCATTAATAAAGACACCACCTTGATTATATCATTGGAAAAGTTACAAAATTCGTGCCATGATGATATATGATTATAATTGCAGCTTTGTTCATCTTTGTAATTGATTTATGCATGTTTAAGCTAGTGCTCTCTTAAAAATACAAATCTGAATTTATTTAAATGCTAGCTTAATTTTCAGCGGAGGTTATGATTAAAATAAAGACCCATAGTGTTTTATGTGCTCTCAAGTTATGAATAGATTAAAGATGTCTTTCATGCTCAAAAATATCGCTAACCTTGTCACAAATATCGCTTGTGTGTTGCTCAACCTATCCAAAGCCTTATATATATTTGAGTGCGTAAACCTTAGTGTACAAGATTTATTTTTGAGTGAGTTATTGCAGGCCATGATTTCTCTGGCCCGAGACTAAGAAGCTGGTCATTCCGTTTTTGCGTATCTATCTTTTTGCTAGCCTTTTATCCGTGCATTGTGTATCCCCGCATCGGAGATCTCACAAACTTCGCCGGATATCCACCCTTAAACCAAATATCATTTTTTGTGATTATCTCCTTTACCACAACCTAGCGTTGAGAATGGATCATCAATTCAAGGAAGATCACAAGACGGTGCCAACATTGAAGATTTCAAGTATCTCTCCAAGGAAAAATACTCCGGTACCTACCTTATTTTTTGCCTCTTTGCTCGAGGACGAGCAACGTCTAAGCATGGGGGAGGAGGTAGGTACGGTGCAGTTTTAGAGTTAAAAGGGGAATATTTTTTAAAAAAAATGATGATGAAAGAAAAAGAAAAATGAATGATGATGAAAGAAAAAAAATCCAGTGATAATCATGACTTTCAAGGTAAAGAAAGAAAAATATATATATAATGAAAGAAAGAAAGAAAGAAAGAAAGAAAAGAATGAGAAATATGAGAAAGAGAAAAAATATGTGCGTAAAGTAAACTCCCCGGTTCTCTAAAAGTGCATTCAAGGCTTCAAGTTAAAAAGATCCATTCTCATTTTCCAACCATGTGCAATCCGATAACGAGGACTTCCTTTGTGCCTCGGGATCACTCTTTGCCATTTGCACATGTCCACTCATCTAAAAGTGTGTGTATTTTTCTCTTTCCCCTCCTTTATTTAACATTATTTTCCAATGACCTTTTTGACGAGTCTCGGTAAGACCATGAGAAGCTTGTCTTGTTTTGACAACACCTCATTTATAAAATCTTGTTAGGACTAAACTTTCCCAAAGCTCCATATAAAGCCTACCACATATATATGAGAGGGAAAGGAGTAGAATATATAGGCTTGAGAGACAAGTGAGATGAGAGTTCATGAGCAATATACGAGATGATTTAAATTTGTGAACTTGGTTTAGCTTTTCTTTATCTTGTTCTTTATTTCAAAAATTCTGAGATCTATTTAAAACTTTGTGAGCATGTTAATACTTGTGGGATAGGCTTAATAAGAATCTACCCTCCGTAGAGATGAAGGCTAGTACATTATGGAACTTTAATGAATTAAATTTTGAGAGCATTATGTTTTCTTATGTGTGATCAAGTGCAAAGTTTAAACATTGTTTGGCAATGATGATATCCATCGAAGGCTTACTCGAGGACGAGCAAGGTTTAAGCATGGGGGAGATGTTGACGGTGAAAATCCGTCAACCTAGCCATGAGTTTACCTTCGGTGTTGGCATGAGTTTTATACCTTATCCATTGGTACTAACCCCCGTGGTATAACAAGTTCACGTGTGCATGTCGGTTTTGGAGTTTAATGTTTATGCAGGATTTTAGTGTTGAATGCAAGACTTTCGGGATAAGTTCATCAAGCACCTCATTACAAGACCTTGAAGCCCCGTACAAGTCATGCAATGAAGCAAACTTAACTCCAAGAAGCTGGGGACTTGATCCGAGAAGACAACAGACTCCAGGGACCTGACCAGAAAAGTGCTGAATCTTGCAAGATAAGGAGTTGAGTCCAATTCGGAGAGAAACCGACGACATGGACCTACATGCAGAAGGGGGAAACATCCAGGAAGCAAGAGAACCGACGTGGAGCGAAGGAGCCCTCGGGCTGGGCCTAAATGGGCCCAGGCCGGCCGGCCCAGTCCGGTCGGCCCAGGCCCATTTAGGGCCCAAACGCCCCCTCCTTTTCCCTAGCCGCCAATCGGGCTATTTATAGTCCCCTGACCGAGAGCCACGCAGAGAAGATATCGTCTTCGGCCGCCGAGGAGCAGAGAAGAGAGGGACACCATCTCGGAGAGGAGAGGGTCGAGCTAGTTGACTAGGGTTTCCCTAGCCGACGTGGGAACCTTGCACGGAAGACCACGTCGGAGTTCCCGGAGCTAGAAGCAAGATCAAGGAAGGATCCCGGTGGTGATCTTGCGTATGTATCATTGTTATAGTTGAATTATCAAGTTGAATCTTTTCCTAGCGATCAAGTGTTTCCTCGAAGATTTCGTTTTTCGATCGGCTTTGCTTATTCCAATTCTATTCTCGAGATAGATTACATAGGGTGTTCTTGTAGCCGCGGTGGCTAGAGGTACACGCCGGATCTTCCAAAAGAATCTCGACTTGTCTTTTGACTCGCCCTAAGCTCCCCGCATGAATAGGGATACGTTGTGACAGAACGGGGGTCTCGAAAGGCGGATGTTTTCGGATTTGGACGGGAAACCACGATTTAAAGAGGCTTCTATTAAGATTCGATTTGCTACTTCTTCTTTTGCTTGGAACTTCAACAAAAGGCTTACCCCGATCCCTCTAGATCGGTTTATCTACCCAATCTTACTTTGTTTTCTCCGGTCTTTAGTAGATTAGATTCGTTTCGTGTCTTTTACTTAGATGCATTAGGGTTTTATCGAAGATTGAAGTTACTTGGCTTTAATAGATTAAGTTTTGCGTCACACATTTGTTCCACGGATTCGATACCTTGGGTTCACCACTCGAGGGAAGAAGGGTCCCTCGACTACGACGGGAGACTTGTACGCTTGCGAGTCACAAACGAACTTTGATACAATTATTAACCGTCAACACTGGGGTTGTGTGTAGTCGGTTCCTAAGATGGTTCGGTTTAGGTGAGAAAGCATTTTGTGGTGGGTTTTTGGTGGCTCTAGGATATTCTCTCCACTTCCCTCACCAACCTTGTTTGTCCCAAGTCCCTCACCATCCTGCCTCTTGTATGTCTTGATTATTATCATCAACTAAGGCTCATGGCCAGATAATCAACCCATCAACTTTCTCAACTCATCATTCTCATCCTGCAAACGATCAACATAATGTGCAAGTTCCAGATTCTTCAAAGCATGCAATTCATAGGTAGAGCAAGATGTCGGAATTGGTTCTTTCAACTTAGCCTCAAGAGAAACTGTGTAAGCATGCATCTCATCAATTTTTTCATGAAAAACAGGGTAAGAAGTGAAAGCTCCTAGCAAAACAGGTCTAGACTTAAGCTCAGCCACTTCAACCCTAAGCACATCTAGTTCCTAACACTTGAAAGCATGCTTTTCCTTAAACAAAGCAAGATCAGCTAGGAAAATAGGACAATCAGCACATTCAACTTCATTAGAAACAACAGGTGAAGCCTTAAGGGAATCAATTTCAAGCTTAGCATCCAAGTTCTGTGTTTCTACCTCAGCCACTCTAGTCCTAGCATCCTCAAGCGAAGCCCTAAGCTCTTTTCTCATCTTCTTCGCCTCTCTAAGCATGTCATCACGATTATCAAGCAACAAGCCAAGCCGTTCATTCTCCTGATGCAAGAAGGGAAGTACATCTCGTACCTCGTCGTCGGAGTTGGAGTCCGAGTCGCTCTGGTTGCTCTTCTTGCTGCCAGAGCTAAGCTCCATGGTGCAGAAGCCGTCTCTAGCGAAGCAGCTCAGCCCGCTCAGGTTCTTGGACGACTTCCTGCCCTTGCACTGATCACCTTCATCTTCACTGCTGCTCGAGCTTGAGGTGGAGTACGCGGAACTGGAGTCAACGTCGCTCGCTCCAACCATCGCTCGAGCCTTGCTTCGGCTCTCCTTCTTCCTCGATCGTCACTCGTCCTTGTGCTTGTTCTTGTACTTGCTCTTGTGGTCGCGTCTTGACCGGTACTTGCCATCCGTCTTCGACTTGTGCTTGTAGTTGTCTCTGTTCTCGACCTTCTCGTGGCAGTCGACGACGAAGTGTCCCGGCTTGCCGCACTGGAAGCAGGTCCTCGTGTTCCTCCTCATGTTCACCCAGTTCTCGTGCATCCTCTCGAACTACCTCGTCAGCAGTGCCAGCTCATCCTTTCCATGTACGTCGAACTCCTCATCTAACATAGTCATCAAAGAGGACAAAGAGAACAATCTGGTGGATGGGTTAGAGTTAGACTTTCCTTTCAAGCCACCGATGAGGGCGAGACTATGAGAGTCAGTCGGGCCCTCGATCTTGGCTGTCATACCCCGATCCACCTCAGCCGACTTGAGCTTTGATACATCTCATTCATGGTCAGAGTGTCATACTTCTCTGACTCCATAATGGCTTCGAACTTTCCACCCCAAACTATACGATCCAATCACTACCACTATAAAATGCACCACTTTGTTCTTCCCTAAAGCCACACAAATAAATCACCCCAACAGTCATTACCATGCTAAGTACACCCAACTAATTACACCAGCCACCACCTACTTTCTCTCACTCACCCATGATCCAAAGGTCAAAATTTGCAGCAAACACCATTTTTGTCTCACTCACCCACGATCCAATGGCTAAACTCCTCTGGATCAGATCTCTGCCTTCCACCATCCGCGGACCCACATCGCCAACCCCGCACGTCCTGCACCGCACACGCGCAACTTTTGGATTCCCCCTCGTCGCCCGCACCGCCTCGTGCTTTATCCCGCATGCGAGTCCTCGGGACAAGGGGAAGTGGCGACCCCTCTTCTACCGCGAGGCCGCGACCTCTCCTCTCCCTCCCCTTCCCACGCCAGTCAGCCTCCGCCCCTCCCTCTCCTCCCTATCCTATCGCCTCTCCCCTTCTCTCCCTCCTCGCAGGTGTGGATCCGGCGACAAGGCCACGGTGGCGGGCGACGTTGATGAGATGGGTACGTGCGGCTGGCGGTTAGGTCCCGGACGGGTGGTGGCACGCTGCACCTCAAGAACACCATGGGCAAGACGTTGTGCTCGACATCGGCGCCGGAGGTGACAGTGCGGCGGCGCGGCACGCCTTCGACGGCCACCACCGCGATGGCGACCGCCCCCTTCTCGTCGGTAAGCCGTCTCCTTCCCCTCTTCCCTCCTCCCCCCGCCCCGCAGGCCCGCACGCCACGCGTCGTCCTCGGTCCCCTCGCGACACGCGTCGTCCTCGGTTCAATCCCCCAGGCGACGCAAGTCTCGCACGCGACGCGAGGAGACGGAAGGGCTGCAGCGGCCGAGGCAACGCCAGCAGACTCCAGCCGAGGGCGCGGCCTCAAGGAAGGGGGTCCTCCCCCGATGCCTCGAGGACCAGCTGCAGCAGCTTCGGGTGCCAATAATCCAGCTATCACACCCGCAGCTACTGGCTAATAATCCAGAACGCCACGCTCCTCTGGTGCTCCTCCTCGAGACACCACGCTCCTCCTCGGGAGCGGCGGACGCCGGTGAGGAAAGGCGCCCACCACGGGTACCTTGCCGCGCTCCGCCTCAGCTGCACTCGCCGCCGCTGAACTTGACGCGCTCCACCTCGGGCGCGGCAGCCGCCGACGAACTTGACGCGCCCGACGCAGGTGCCTCGCCACGCTCCGCCTCGGCCACGCCCGCCGCCGGTGAACTCGCCGCTAATCCTCGGACCCCGACGCCACCCGTGACCTCACCGCGAGGTACGCAGGTGCCACGCCGTGATCCGCCGCCGCGACGCCGCTGTGCTCCTGCTCGGGCACGCCCGCTGCCGGTGACGCCGCCGCGCTTCTGCTCGGTTGCGCCCATCGCCGCCCAGGACCGAGGCTGCTCTCCTCGGCCAGACCTTCTTGCTGCAGCCAGCTGCTCGCCGCAGCAACTACACACGGCTTTCCAGGTTAGTGCCTGATTTTTTTCTGTTTGCAGGTTCACGCATTGCAGCACACACTTGAAGCCGGCAACCTGTTCCTATCTTGTGATGACCATATGAGCCTTCTAATGCTGGTTAAGGTGTTGGCAAGACAATTTTTTTCTGATCCATTTTCTAAGTGTGCATGCTTTCTTTGGTGTCTGTAACTTTCTTGGGGATTTGACCAACACTTGGTAAGTAACCTCTACTTTTATCCATTTCCTATGTTTATGTGGCAATGGTATAATTTAATATTTGTAAATTAAGATTATGTCCATGGATTTTCAGATTTTTGAAATTTAATTTGGGAGAAAGTTGCCTGGCCTTTGTTCTCGATTGTCTATACAAGGTTCCTTGGCCTATGTCGCGGATAGTTGATCTTGGGACACTGCAATCAGTCACTCAGACAGTTGATGTCTATATTCAGACCTGGATGTGAGGAGTGTCCTCATTGACGATCATTGTAGCCTACATATGCCCACTCACTAGGTTGTTACCAGCATCATTCTAGCACACTAGGTATATAATAGCAAAATTTAAGGTTGGGCTAAGCATCATTCTATCCCACTATAAATTTCGTGCTTATGAAATTTTACTTTTTTGAACAATGTGGATGACCCTCCTGTCATTTACCCCGAATCATTGCAGGCAAACAGTAAGTAAAAGATTTGCAATACTAATTCACAATTTTATAGGCTAAATGCTTGGAGACTATATGCCACTTATTTATGTGAAGCTGTATATGTACCAGGTAATAATTTGTCCTGTTCCATATTGGGTACTTTGTATCTTTAAAGTTACACTGTAATGCCTTTATGTTTTCCGGATACTGTTAAATAATATTTGATAAACTCAGAAACACATGTCTTTTCACCTAATTATTGGGATATTCTTAAATAATATTTGATAAACTTAGAAACAGATATCTTTTCACCTAATTATTGGCAACCCTGATGTATACTGATTTTTTAACATTTGGTATTGGTTTTTGGCATAAGGTAGGGCACTGGCTTACATTCATGGCAGCATTGGTGTTTGCCACAGAGATATCAAGCCACAAATCCTTCTGGTGTGTTGGAAAACCATCTACTCCTGATTATAGTAGAATACATGTTTCATGTGCTTTAATTCACTTCTGAACTTCACTACAGGTGAACCCACACACTCACCAGCTTAAACTATGTGACTTTGGAAGTGCAAAAGTTCTGGTCAAGGGGGAACCCAACATATCATACATCTGTTCCCGATACTACAGGGCACCAGAGCTCATATTTGGTGCCACCGAGTACATTACAACAATTGACATTTGGATGCTCAAAAAAAACAATTGGCATTTGGTCTGCTGGATGTGTTCTTGCTGAGCTTATGCTAGGGCAGGTACGCAGTCTTATGCATTCTCAAAAAAATAAAGTTTTGGGAGAAAGCTATTGGCGTGCGAGATGAAACTCTTGGAGAATTTAAGTTTCGCTGTAATATAACTTTTGTTACATCTAATTGGTTTGCCATCTTTTTTCAGGTTGTGTTCTTCAAATAGTACTACGGTATGGATCTTCCTGGAGCACCTGCTGGGCAATCATGGACTAATGGCCAGCTTAGCGGCTGAAATTTATAATAGGCACTTCAAAGGTACACCCCTTTTGCTAGGATTACATACTGAAAAGTTTATCCAAGTGTGTCTTCTATGAGGTTAGTTATCACAGACAAACAATCCTTTCACATTTGCCCATATAATCAGAGTAAAAGTCCATTTGGCATGTTTTTCAGACTCAAATAGCCATCTTTGACTATTTATAATTTTTTTGGCAATGCATTATTGTCAAATATATGTGAATTATAGATCCGCAGCAGCACCAACTTATACATCGAGCAAATTATCATTTTACCCATAGTAAAAAACTAAAAAAACTGATAATACTACCGTACTATCGTTGGGTAGTATTGTGTACTGTAGAAGACCTCTATTTTTTGACAAGAGGTGAATCGATTAGTAATTAGTTTTGTCAAGTATTTCTCTGTTTGCAGTTATGAATCTACTGGCAATTAAATCTTTCATTCTTTTATTGATCCATGGTTTCTTCCCTGCTGCTTATGTATGACTAACTGGTTCAGCTGTGCAGGCATGTTACGGTCTCCTTCAAGATGGACCGGTGATGCACAAAGTAGTGTGGAATGCATACATGTAGCTGCATCGCGCTCGGTGAGTAAACAATTTGCTTGTGATCGATTTTAGAGTAATAAGACTTGCTAGGTCTTTTCATGACTTGGGACTTGGTTTCTTTGATATAAATTTGTCGTGGCAGTTTGAGCTTCTATGCATATAAAGGTCTGGTAGGAAATAGTACTTATTTTCTGTTGAAGTGAAGCATCACCCGTCTGGCAGTTTGGCAGTTTGAGCTTCTATGCATTATTTGGATGGAACAGTACCCTAGAACTGACTTTTGTTATAACAATCTGCACATGTATAGATCTTATAATCTTCTTTATTGAGTCTGAATTCTTGTCTTCCAGGAATTGAGTGGTCAACAAAATGGCAAAACATTTATCTCAAAGCCTTGACAACAAATGGAGAGCCCAAAGAATTTTTCTTCTCCAGTGACGGTTGTGCTACTGTAAAACATACGAAGAACTATTTAGCTGTTGAAGATGATGAAACTGTTCTTGTTATGGTATTCTTTAAGTTGCTGGCATTTTTTGTTTCTGAAGGTTCCTCTAATTTAATTTGAGATTTTCTAGACTTTGACATCATCAATGCTATTCTTGATTCCCTGAAACCATGATATTATATTCAAGAAATATAAATCCCTGTCTTCTATTATGCCTCATTGGTTTAAGCATTGCAGGATGGCAGTGTATCAATCCTCAAATTCAACCCTCACAAAGAGAAGCATACATGTTGTTCCCGAGAGGGAGATGTTCAGTGATTTTGTTCACCCTCTGCTATCAGCTTGCAAGTGCGGGTGGCAGTAAATTGGTAACTTGTTCATTATGTAAACCATGATATGTTTTGCGTGGTCAAAAAACTGATCTGGCCATTGTGTGTATGTAACATGTCAGTAGCAAGTATCCTACACTATCAGCTTGTAATAGTATGGGTGGTGATAATACCGTGTATTTGTTCTGTATCTAATTGCAGATTGGTGTCATTGATAATAGACTCCTTTTAGTTCTTTAAATTTGTATTCCAATATATTCCCGTAGCGTTAGCACGGGCATTATACTAGTGAGTGTAAGAGCTTGACGGCTCTATCATGATCATCGTACTGGAGCACGTCCACATTGGCCCTCATGTTGTTCACCACCACCGTAAACCTCTGAAACAAGGCATCGATGGACTCACCAGGGAAATGAGTGAAGTTCTCGTACTCTCTCCGGTAAGACGCATACATCCGAGCCTGAACATGGGCGTTTCCAACATGAGCTTCCATCAACACCAACCAGATTATACAAGCTAACCTCTCCGTGTGCACCCA
This sequence comes from Cenchrus americanus, assembly GCA_947561735.1. Lineage (NCBI taxonomy): Eukaryota > Viridiplantae > Streptophyta > Magnoliopsida > Poales > Poaceae > Cenchrus > Cenchrus americanus. The sequence continues at coordinate 206,292,525 of OX387240.1, forward strand.
ATCGAATTCAGGTTGACACAAAGCACGAAACAAGTAGACGTCTTGTTATTGGCGTCGAACATGTCCCTCGATCCTGGAGCGAGGAAGTTCATCGGCTGGACATAGTCTGTGTCCACCGTGACATCCTAAAGGATCTGACCCTTTCCACAGAGGAACGCTGCCATCTGTTTACTCCACATCTGGTAGTTCTTTCCATCGAAGTGTGGAGGACCCGAACCCAATTCCTGGTACGCCATCCTTGGATCTTAGACTGGTTAGAGTCAATCAAGACCCGTAATCCGCTCTGATACCAATTGAAGGACCGAAGCGACAAACCAGAGAGGGGGGAGTGAATGGGAGCTGATAAAAATTCTATTCAAGAATTCGACCTATGAACCCAATTTCACTCGTGCACCTCCACAAGCTTCTCTTGCCAAGTCCACGCAGCCACTGGAGTGCTACTTGACCTAGGAGCAAGACCCAACCAACAACCACGAGACACACGCAGCGGAAACACACACAACACAGCTGCTGGCAGCCCAAACCGGTCAGGCCGGTTTCTGAAACTGGTCTGAACGCTTCTGTTGGACTTAGCCTCACACAGGCAGGGGAAACCGGCCAGACCGATTTGGCAAACCGGTCAGGCTGGTTCTATCCAGAAACTCCCCAAAGACACTTTCGAGAGAAAACCTGCCTCAAGAACCTCTCCTCCTTTGAACAAGAACAGCCATAGCACGACAGGGACTTTCTTGCTCAGAAACTCTTCATGACAGGACACAGGGCTAAACTGGTCAGACCGGTTTGGGAAACCGGTCAGACCGGTTTTGGTTTGGACAGCCGGGAAGAACTCAACCCGTGGGAAAACTCAAACCTTCAAGCGATCGATCTCCCGATTCGTTCCACGGATCAAAGTGAGACTTTGGGGATAGTTGGGGTACCGCGTGGGCTACCCTTGGCTAAGAGCTCGGTCCCCAAAACCCACTCAATCAAGAGGAATCGAAAGTCAACCCTCAAGAACACCTCCCATGGAAACCACCGAAAACAACCAAATCGAAGCCGTTTCGGAGGGTTTGTTGGACCAAGATCACCAAGCAAAGAGGCACAATGTCCTCATACATGACATCCAACAAGAATTCCTCAAAGAAACGACCTCAAAACTTCCCCATGGAAAATCCAAGAAAAGGCTCCGAAAATCACCAAAAAGGGAAAACGGTAGGAACACAATCAAGACTTGAGGAACCACGCCGAATCATCTATACATACCATGAAAGGTTCATACAAGGTCTAGCTTTCGCTCGATCATCCTTCCCTCTCACAAGATCTCACCATGAAGCTCTCAAGCTAGTCCTATAGAAATCCTAAGGAAAATAGGAAAACCAAATGAGCTATGGTTCCAAGAGATGGCTGCTATCCTCTCACCCCTTGGGTTATATGAAGGCAAGCTAAAAGACTAAAATACCCCTAAAGCCTAAACTAGGATACACTCCCACCAAGGGCACTTTGGGAATTTATCTTTGTAGCACCATCAGACGGATGCCCGGCGACCGCACTCCGCGTACCCTCGACGCAAGCCTTGCGCTCCCGACGCGTGTCCTCTGCCTTGAAGCTTTCGGCGCCATGCGGCCCCAAACCGGTCAGATCGGTTTTGGCCTGACAGCCACGCCCCGTCTTCGGCCTCGGCTTTGTGGCTCAGCTGAGTAACCCGATGGTTTTTTAGTGAACCACCGCAAACCCCGTGAACTTGATGTAGTCTCCGCCAATCACCACTCATGACTTGGCTCTCACGAAGTCCCGGCTCGACCTTGGTTTTGTGGCTCAACCAAGAAACCATCCTCGACTTCATCTTGCCGTTCTTGCCACCATGCGGCCCACACTTGACCCCGCTGACCACCGGGTCCCTCGAACCTAGCCTACTTGTCTTCTCCACACATGGAGGCTTCACCGGCAATGACCTTTCGCGCTTGTTCTTCACCTGCACCAACACCAGTCAAGCTGCAACCTGCACCTGCAATACTTAGCTAAGAATCAGTCCACACAACATTGTCAATCACTCATCACACCAGGAAGGGACCATCCACCGGTCCTCGAACCACACATGGTCCTCAGCTTTTGTTGAAGGCAGCGATCGAGGGAGAAGGATCATAGCCTTTGAGAAGGTCTTCGCGTGTCTCGATTAAAGGAGCATTTTCCATAGGATTTTCTCCCCTATGAACAGTCATCTCCAATTCCCTGGTGAATTCGGTAGAAGCTTCATCTTGAGGACCAGAAGTGTGAAGGACAGCACCTCCATCATCAGCAGCAATAGCAGGCGCTGTAACTTCCTTTCGAACTTCAACAGCTTCATCTAAAAGAGTTTCAACATCGACGAATTCATTTTCAGATCCTGGGGTACTACGACTATGAACATTGAATCTCAAGTCACGCCATAGGCAAGAGAAAAAACCTTTGCCACTAGGCTCGACAATCATGTAATCATCAAAAGCAGAAGGAACGCGCCGAACTTCGGCAACAACAACCTTCTTGACAATTGTTTTAGTCTTCTTCTTGCCTAGCTGAGCGGGGCCTGAAGCTGCCTGAATTTCGACGTCTGAAATAGCTTCAGACGATTTGCGCTTCCGTTTGCTTGATTCCAAAGACTTCGTCTTCTTAGGACGAACCGCAGAAGAAGTTTCATCTATGTTATCCTTTCTTTTCTTCAAAGATTTTCCTCTGGGGGCCTTGAGAGGCACGGATGAACAACTGGCCACAACAACAGCTGGAGCTATCTTTTCGATGCCCGGGCGACGAGAGCGAAAGGAATTTTCATGACAAACTTTAGAGAACACACGATTAATTATTTTCTTGTGCTTCACCAAGTTCTTGTAGGCTTTATATTCGTTCATGGTCGATTTGCCAATCATTGCATTCACCTTCTTCTCTATTTCCTCTATGAATTCTTCGGCAGTCTAGCCTTCTTTCAGCTAAAGACCGAATCGGGGAAATGGCACTTCTTGCGTCGCCCAGTTCACGTTGAAAGTGACAATTTCGGTAGGAGCCTAACCATGATAAATAGGCCAAGTCTCCACAGTGACGAATTCTTCAATGACATCACGGCCACCAAGAATCGTGCTGGCCAAGTGGAATGCATTCTCACAATTCCTCGAACTAACTGCTCGATGATTGTAAGGAACAGTGCAAGTAGCAGTCACCGCCTCTATAGGTGAGTAGAGAGGATAGATCGGTCTGGTGTAGCCAGGAATCTTGGACATGTCAACCTTCACATAAAACCAAAAAGAATTCCAGTCTTTGGAGAAGTTGGTCTTGCAGGAGGGCACAATCTGAATTCGGGTCAGACCTTTTAGCGAATTTCATCTACGTGTGTTGAAGGTACAGCACACGTAGTGTGCCTCGTAGTACTGGCCATCGTCGAGTTTGATAACGTCTTTTTCGATGACAAGTTCAAACAATCGCGTGAATACATCAGCGCTGAAGTTGCATCTGAAGGTCTTCATGATCCAAAAAAACTTGGACAGCTCCAGAAATGAATTCGGTGATAATTGATGAATCTTCACAGAAAATTTATCTAGAATTGCAGGGAGAATGGGATCACAAAGGAATTTGAGTCCACAAGTAAAGAAGTCACGAAACACGATGACTTCATTCACTTCAGGAGTAGGGATTTGCTCATCAAGAGGAGCGCGACCATCGCCAGCAGGAAAAAACCCGGCTGCCTCATATTCCCTGATCAAATCTGCAGTAACCTTAGATTCACCGAACACGAAGGATGGAGGGTATGATTTTGAACTCTTTGCAGCAACAAGTTCCTTTGGGTCAGCATCCACGTTTGCGAGATCCTCTTCGGATCTGATCTCCCCTTCTTCATGATTCCCAGAATCGGGGGCAATGTCAGGAGTTGGGTTATCTACTCGAGATTGAACGTTCCCAGATTCATGAATTTCTTCTCCAGTTGACTAAATGCCAGCAGCAGCCAATTCTTCTGAAGTCATGGGTCTAGTTGTGCTTTTGACACGAGCCACCTAATTAAGAATAATGCGAATGCAAATCATAAGATAATTCATACGAAACAAAACTTATGAAATCGGTTGTTCAAGAGCGAAAGAACATAATGAAAATGCAAAGAAAACAATACCTTTGAAAACCGAGGAAGTCTCCAACCTCAAACTTCTTGTCACGAAGCTTTTCCGCGAAAATGCTTGGAAACTTTCGAAGAAAGCGGCGAAACAGTGAAAAAGCTTATGGCACAAGCTCTCTATTTATAGGGGTAAGGGGATAGTTTCAAGAAACTGCCTCGATATGACCGCTGCGAGTTTTCTGGAGGACGCGTGTCCACTCTGGCGTTCCGAGGGTGACGTTTTTTACCAGAATTCGAGAATTTCCGTGGAATCGGCTCATCGGAGTCAACCCGCTTCCCCGTGGGGCTAGTGTTGGGGAATTGGGTAAAAACCTATCACCCTCGAAACGTCTGGTTTACTGAATTCGTAAGCAGTTCATGAGTAAGCCTCGGGATGAAAAGTTTAGTTTCACGAAAAGGAAACATTCACGAAAAGATCTTTCTGAATTTTATACATCTTGCTAACCTTCTAATAATATGCGAAATCAATAGCCGAATTGGCTTCAGTTCGCGAATCAACTGCCTGTTTCAGGGCGACAGGAAGCTAGCGAAAATCAAGAAACCAGGAACCTGCAGAATTCGGGAATCTTGAGAAGCCTTCGTTCGGGAATCTCGACGATTGGTGAATTTCATGAATGAAGCTTCGGAGGTTGAGGGGAAGCCAAGTCAAAGATGTCTCTACAAAAATTCTGGGTTTGAAGTGTGAACTAGTGGCAGACTTGTAAATGTATGAAGTTAGATCCGCAAATCACGGGATGTAAAAGACATTCATGTACATGTTCACACGAAGAATATTCCCTAGATTCGAGGGTAATCTCGGAATATAAAAGTCTTTTCGTCTTCCTATAAAAGGGGGTGTGAGGGCACGTGTAAAGGGATTCACAACTTTTGAGGTGAGTACAGGCTTTCGGAGATTCTTTGTCTCCCGGTCTTTCGGGACTTGCGCGCTCTCATTCACGACTCTTGTGTTCGGGGACTCCATCCGATTTGGGACCCCCCCAACACGAGACTCTTGCATGTATCTTGTTGTTGGTGGCTTTAATTTGAATTAGCTAGAAGTGCGAGCATATTACGTTCACGCACCACATTATTGAAAATTCTAAAATTGCAACTTTCCACATTTGTAGCTATGCATTTACTTATGGCTATGAAGAATAAAACTATCACTATAATGTTTTATTTTCTTAGTGTTTCTTCCTAGCGTAGCAATGCGGGGTTTTTCTATCGTCTAGTTTGGCAGTTAAAAACTGGAAATAATTCCCACACGGCCAATTTTGATAACAAATCAATTTTCTCGGCTGCTAGAGAGTACTTCCCAGCCTTTCTTTGGGAACCACCAGGCTATTCCTCTTTAAAAAAATACTTCAAAAATTTAGAAAAAAATAAAGAAAAATTAGAAACGCATTGAAACATATTAAAAACAAAAATCTACACCAGCCTTACTCGACCATTAATTATAAATTCAAATTATTGTTTACTTTAATCCATATAACTTTCAGCTAATGAACAGATGTTGCGTATACATTATCATAAATAATGTCTCCATGGCCTTACGTCAAATGACACTGCATCACCGCCAGGAATCATCAGCACATATAAGATGTCTAGATACTATAAATTATAGCTAAAAATTACATAAACATAGCACATGTGGTTTAGTCAGTTCAGCAATATCTTTGTTCTTATAGCTACCGGTAACAAAACATAGCACAGATTGTTCATTTCATCCCAATGACACCAAGTTAGCCCTGATCTTGTAGTAGTTAGCTCACTGATGTATGGTCCATGAGAGATCTACAATCACATTAAGTGAATACTTAGATTGAATATAGAATTCAAAGCAGACAAATATAGGCGAACATACATGCTTGATAGACTTGTCATAGAAGCTAAAAAAATAAAAAATGTAGGATCATGCTCCTCTCATCTTAAATAGATAACCAAGTGAGTGATCAAGTTAATTAATAGTCAAGTTAATGATCAAGTTTATTTTAATTAATAATAATAGTTTCAAAACTAGTTGTTCATTTGTTCTTTCCAAAAATGACATGAAAAAGAAATAAAGTTGTACAACATACGGTGAGCATATTCAAAGAGTTATACCTAACTTTTTGCTTCAGCCACATTAACTGAACATTGGAATTCTTGATGAATGTATTCCTACGTGTCTCAAATTCAATGACATCTAAAGCTCGAACATTTGAAAGAAAGATTATGGAAATGATTGTGTCTAAGAGTGTTGATCATTCACTAAAATGAGGATATGACGCAATTCTGATATGAGTTTGGACTAAGTTTGGAAGTCTCACAAAGCGATGAGTAAGGCAAACATTATATATATTGAAAACTTATGTTATGTTTCGATGGATTGTCTAGTCGTTGTGCTGAAAATCTTTTTTGAAGCCTTTTGTTGCTTGCATTGTGTGTGAGCATGAACACGAACATCCGAATCTGCTCCTCAATAATGTGTCGTGGAGCAAGTTATCTCTCTTAGAAATACCGCTATGGTACCTTCTGTGTCACGGAGCAAATTCTTTCTTCTTAGGATGTCCTTCATGGTTTTAAATATTTTAGGTTCCATTCGGAACTCAACTTTACACCAGCTCAGGTGCCTTACAAGGAGTTCATTAACATTTTTTGCACCAGGCGGAGAAGATGTATGCACAGGCATTTCCTCTTCTTATAGGTATGGAATTGTGGTAGAAACAATTTCATTGTGTAGCGAACTTGGACTCATAAGCCATTAGTTCGAGTTTGATTTTGGTGATTCATGACAACATGATCATTGGGACTAACCTTATTGTTTTAGCATGTCTTTGTAGACACTTCTAGGTCTCAAGGATGCAAGAAAACCACATGCAAAAATGTCAAAACAAAGGGTCAAAACCGAGCAAGAAAAGGAAAAGAAAAGACACCGTCGGATGAACCGACGGTCCCTCAATTACAAGCGTCGGTGCAATCGTCGGACGAGTTGGTACACAGGGTCAAACCCTAGGTACCACCGGATGAACCGACGGTCCATTATTTAGTAGTGTCGGACGAGTTGCAGAGGAAGAGCAAGGAAGATAGTAGCACCAGATGATCCGATGGTCTGAGTGGGGACACCGTCGGTCTATCCGACGCTCAGTTTGAATTCATACAGAGACGCGCCAAGACGAAGCCTTCAGCACCGGATGATCCGACGCCTTGGTCAAGAGGTAGTGTCGGTCTATCCGACGGTCGAGGAAGCTAACAGAGGCGACTTGGACGCAGGGTCTTCAGCACCGGATGATCCGACGCACCGACGGTGCATAGCGTCGGAGCAGTTGTGTTAGAGAACCTCAACGGCTAAGTGATGTGGGAGGGGTACCGGATGAACCGACGCCCTGGAAAATATAGCGTCGGATCATCCGACGGTACCTTTTCAGTGGACGTTTGAGGACCATGTGTGGTTCGAGGACCGGTGGATGGTCGCTTCCTTGTGTGATGAGTGATTGACAACGTTGTGTGGACCGATTCTTGGCTAAGTATTGCGGGTGCAGGTTGCGGCTTGACTCGTGTTGGTGCGGGTGAAGAACAAGCGCGAAAGGTCGTTGCGGTGAGGCCTCCAGTGTGTGGAGAAGACAAGTAGGCTTCGTTCGAGGGACCCGGTGGCCGGCGGGGGTCAAGTGCGGGCCGCATGGTGGCATGAACAAGCAAGATGAAGTCGTGGACGGTTTCTTGGTTGAGCCTCAAAACCAAGGTCGAGCCGGGACTACGTGGGAGCCAAGTCATGAGTGGAGATTGGCGGAGGCTACACCGAGTTCGCGGGGTTTCCGGTGGTTCACCAGAAAACCACTGGGTTCCTTGGTTGATCCACAAAGCCAAGACCGGAGAACCGAAGACGGAGGTGCAGCAGCACCAGACCGGTCTGACCGGTGGGTCTGACCGGTCTGACCGGTGGGGACCGGTCGGACCGGTGAGGAGCACCGGTCTGACCGGTGTGCGACGACGCAGTCCGGAATCTTCGAAGCGGAGGACACGCGTCGGGATCGCATGGCTTGCGTCGAGGCTACGCAGGGTGCGGTCGCCGGGCATCCGTCCGATGGTGAAGACATCAAGAATTCCAAATCCGCCCTTGAGGGGCTTGTATCCCTAGTTAGTAGAGAGGGGCATTTTAGACATTCGGTTGCCGCCTATATAACCCAAGAGGTGAGAGGTTGGCAGCCAACTCTTGGAACCCTAGCTCATTAGTTTTCCTATTTTCCACCTATTTTCTCTAGGTTTTTCTTAGGACTAGCAAGAGAGCTTCACGGAGAGATCTTGTAGAGAGGGATGGATGATCGGGCGGCTTGCTAGACCTTGTACGAACCTTTGTTTCATGTATAGATGATTCGGCGTGGTTCCTCAAGGTTTGGATGTGTTTTCCCCGGTTGTTCTTGGTGGTGATTTTCGGAGCCCTTTCTCGGTGATTTCTTTGGGTTGGTTTCGAGGCTTTTCTCTTGGGGATTTGATGGGGGAAATTTGTGGGAACCCTTCGTGGTTCTTTGGGCCGTGATTCCCCTCCCAAATCCGTGAGTAAAAGTGCTCGATTTTGGGGGTTTCTTGAGTTCTTGGGTTGGAGGTGCTTTCGGCGGTATTTCTTCGATTCCTCCTTTTTGGACGAGATTTGGTGGGACTAAACTTGGCTATGGACTCCTCATGAGGTGTTCTTGATATCCCCAAAGTCTTGTTCAAGTCCGTGGAGCGATTCGGGAGATCGAGATTTGGATTTGGGGGAGTTGACCGCGGGTCTTTTCATCCCGAGTCGCCCGAGCTACACCGGCTCGACCGGTGCTCTTGACCGGTCCGACCGGTGCAAGCCCTTGTGGGTTTTTGCTCGGGTGAACGTCTTGGTGTGTTCGTTGTTGTCCCGTGTTGCTGTCTTGTTTCAAGTTTGGGTCCGTTTGGTGGTCGGTTGACTTGTTTGGTGCCTTGGGGGCTTTCGGTACGCCACCGGTCCGACCGGTGTGTCTCACCGGTCGGCCGGTGTAGAGCCACTTAGTGAAAGTTGCTCGGTTTCACCCGGCGGGGACCGGTCGGCCGGTGGTTCTCACCGGTCGACCGGTGTGGGTCTGTAGACTCGAGGTTTGGTTTTTCCGCCTGCGTTTCTCGGGTCGGAAGGTTGCGTGTTGGTTCCTAGGTCCGGTGGCACTCCGGTGGCTACGTGGGCTTGACCACCCTTGGTAGTGAGTCGGAGACGTGTGTTGGAAGCCGCGTTCGTCTTGTTGGAGTTTGCATCTCCTTCGAGAAGAATTTTTATCGGCTCCCATTCACTCCCCCTCCCCTCTCGGTTCGCCGTATCGGTCCTTCAAGTGGTATCGAGCCGGTTCGGGTCTTTATTGACTCTAACCGCTCTAAGATCCAAGGATGGCGTACCGGAACGGGGTTCGGGTCCTCCACACTTCGATGGCAAGAACTACCGGATGTGGAGCAAGCGGATGGGTGCGTTTCTCCGCGGAAAGGGTCGAGATCCTTTGGGATGTCACGGTGGACACGGGATATGTCCACAAGGTTGATTTCCTCGCTCCGGATCGAGGGGACGCCTTCGACGCCAACAATAAGGCGGTCGACTACTTGTTTCGTGCTTTGTGTCGGCCCCGAGTTCGATCGGGTGCACACCGAGCACTTGGCTTGTAGGATTTGGGCGGTGTTGAAGGAGGCTCATGTTGGGAACGCCCGGAGTTCGAGCACGGTTGTATGCGACCTACCGGAGAGAGTACGAGAACTTCACTCATCTCCCCGGTGAGTCCATCGATGCCTTGTTTCGCAGGTTCACGGTGGTGGTGAACAACATGAGGGCCAATGTGGACGTGCTCCCGTACGATCATCATGATAGAGCGGTCAAGCTCTTACACTCTTTGGATCGTACGATATGGAGCGGAAAGTTCGAGGCCATAGTCGAGTCGGAGCGGTACGATACTCGACGGTGAACGAGCCGTTCTCGAAGCTCAAGTCGGGCCGAGGTGGATAGGGGCATGACCGCCAAGCTCGAGGGACCGACGATTCCCATAGTCTTGCCCTCGTTGGTGGTTCCAAAGGAAAGACTAACTCTAACCCATCCACCGGGATGTTCTCGTTTTCCTCTCCGATGTCTATGCCGGATGAGGAGTTTGATGACCTTGGAGAGGACGAGCCGGCGGCCGTTGACGAGGCGGTTCGAGAGGCCGCACGAGAACCGCGTGAACATGAGGAGGAACACGAGGACTTGCTTCCGGTGCGGCAAGCGGGACACTTCGTCGCCGACTGCCCGGAGAAGGCCGAGAACAAGGACAGCTACAAGCACAAGCCGAGGAAGAACGACGACAAGTACCGTTCGAGGCGCGACCACAAGAGCAAGCACAAGAACAAGTACAAGAACGAGCGACGATCGAGGAAGAAGGAGGGCCGAGGCAAGGCCCGAGCGATGGTTGGAGCGAGCGACGTCGACTCCAGTTCCGCGTACTCCACCTCGAGCTCGAGCAGCAGCGACGACGAGGGAGATCGCCGCAAGAACAAGAGGTCGTCCAAGAACACGAGCGGGGCCGAGCCGCTTCGCGAGAGACGGCTTCGCACCATGGCGTTGAGCTCCGGCGGCAAGAAGAGCACACGGAGCGACTCGGACTGCGAGTCCGACGACGAGGTGCGTGATGAGCTTCCCTTCTTGCGCCGGAGAATGAGAGACTTGGCTCTTTGCTTGATAACCGTGATGACATGCTTAGAGAGGCCAAGAAAATGAGGAAAGAGCTTAGGGCTTCACTCGAGGATGCTAGGACTAGAGTGGGCCGAGCTAGAGACACGGGTGCTTGATAGCAAGCTTGAGATTGATTCGCTTAAGGCTAGCCCCGTTGTTTCGATGAGAATGATTGTGCTTGATTGCTCTATTTTCCTTGCCGATCTTGCTTTGTTCAAGGAGAAGCATGCCTCAAAGTGTGAGGAACTAGATGTGCTTAGGGTTGAAGTGGCCGAGCTTAAGTCTAGACTCGCTTTGCTAGGTGCTTGCACTTCTTGCCCCGTTTTGCATGCTAAGATCGATGAGATGCATGCTTACACTAGTTCGCTCGAGGCTAAATTGAAGGAACCCATGCCTACATCTTGCTCTACCCGTGAAATGCATGCATTGAAAAATTTGGAGCTTGCACATTATGTTGACCGTTTGCAGGATGAGAATGATGATTTGAGGAAGTTGATGGGTTGGTTGTCCGGTCACGAGCCTCAGTTGAGGATGATGATTGAGGCCTTTAAGAGGCAAGATGGTGAGGGGCTTGGGGCAAACAAGGTTGGTGAGGGAAGTGGAGAGAATATCCCGGAGCCACCAAAAACCCACCACAAAAATGATTTCCCACCAAAACCTAACCATCTAAGGAACCGACTAGACACAACCCCAGCTCCACCCGTGTTTCCTACACCCACAAACGACCTACAAAAGCCTATCAAGTTTGTGAGCACTTCGGGGAAAGTGTTCTTTGGGAAGGAGAATGAGAAGGCGAGTGGTGAGAAATCGGTGGAGGGTTTGAGTGGAGAGAAACCAAGTGAGCAGCCACATCCCAAGCCAAAGCCTAAGCCTGTGAGGTTCCATTGTGGCTATTGTGGGAGAGATGGCCATAAGGAGGAGTTTTGCTTCAAGAGGAAGCGAGAGGAGAGAATGGAGAAGGAGTGGGCTAACAAGGACAAGTACCACCCTTCCAATGGTGTACTTGAGCCTCGTGTGCAGATGCCCAGGGGCAAGGCGATTGTGAGGACGGTTCGGGCTTGGGGAGAAAAGAAGGCAGTAGGCGGTGCTGCTGCTCCCGCAGCACACCGGTCGGACCGGTGTGGGGCACCGGTCGGACCGGTGCGGTGTCCGGACGGACGGTGTTCGGGGTTTCGAGCGCGTACGGTGCGAGGGTTGTTTCGGTGGTCGTGGTTCGGTGGTTGGGCCGGAAAGGGTTCGGGTGGTCGGCTTGCTAGGCGTTCTCCACCTCGTGCTCAATACGGGGATTGGAGGAGTCGTGGCGGTGAGTTGGAGAGGAAGGACGTGCCACGGGCTTTCTTGCGTGGTTTTGGTCCTCCTCCGGGCGAGAGAGGGGTGGTTCCCTCGGGGTGGTTACCGTGGTGGTGTTCGTGGAGGTAACTTTGGTAGGAGAGATGCTTTGGTTGGTGCTAACCCCACTTTCGAGCAAATGGCTCGGCAAGTCGGTTTTCCTCCTTTGGTTCTAACCCCGATCTTTGAGTCGTTTGTTCGCTCACGTGCCTATTTTTGATGTACGGGTGGGAGACTTGAAGAACATTTGGTTGATTGACTCCGGTTGTTCGAGGCATATGACCGGAGACGGGGGGTGGTTCTCAAGTCTCGTCCCGTGGTGACGAAGAGGTACATCACCTTTGGGGACAATGGGCGTGGGCGTGTGCTTTCGAAGGTGAGATAAAAGTGAGTGACAAGATCACTGCGAGGCGTGTTGCTCTTGTTCAATCGGCGGGGTACAATTTGCTTTCGTGTCCCGGTTGTTGGATGAGGGTTTTGAGGTGTTGTTTCGGCCTGGTGGTTCTCGGATTGTGGACTCTCGAGGGGACCTTGTCCGTATGGTCGTTCCCGAGGGTCAAGTGTTTCGTGCTGATTTTTCTCGGTCTTCGGGTGTGGAGCGTTGTTTCTTGGTCGGTTCTTCGAGTGAGTTGTGGAAGTGGCATAGGAAGTTGGGTCACTTGAGCTTTGACCTTTTGTCTCGCTTGAGTAAACTCAATTTGGTCCGAGGATTGCCACGGTTGAGGCTTGAGAAAGAGTTGGTTTGTGCTCCGTGTAGGCATGCTAAGATGGTGGCCTCTTCTCACCCACCTCTCACCGATGTGATGATCGAGCGTCCATGCGAGTCGCTCCATATGGATCTTGTTGGCCCAGCTCGTGTGCGATCTGCGGGTGGGAAGTGGTATGTCCTTGTTGTGGTGGACGACTATTCTCGGTATGCGTGGGTGTTCTTTCTCGAGGAGAAGGGAGAGACGTTTGGTTTTGTTCGAGACCTAGTCTTGAGGTTGAGGAACGAGAGGCACGGAGATGCCATACGAGCTATCCGCAGTGATAATGGCTCGGAATTCAGGAACTCTCGTTTTGAAACCTTTTGTCATGACTTGGGTCTTGAGCACCGCTTTCGAGTCCGTATACGCCTCCCCGAATGGTGTTGTGGAAAGGAAGAACGGGACCTTGTGCGAGATGGCTCGGACGATGCTTGATGAGCATAGGACTCCGAGGAGGTATTGGGCCGAGGCGGTGAATACCGCATGCTATGTGTCGAACAGGATATACCTCGAGTGCACAAGAAGAAGACATGCTATGAGTTGATGCATGGCCGCACACCCAAGGTGAGTCACTTCCATGTCTTTGGTTGCAAGTGTTTCATTCGAAGAAAGGCGAGGAAAGTTGGATAAGTTTGAGGCTAGGTCTGTTGATGGCATTTTCTTTGGTTATGCATCTCATTCTAGAGCATATCGTGTGCTCAATCTTGAAACTAACCAAATCGTGGAGACTTGCGAGGTAACCTTCGACGAGACAGAGCCACGTAGTCAGCTTGTCTTTGAGTGTGCAGGTGATGATGAGCTTGGCGAGGAGATCTTTCAGGAGGAGGAGCATGAACATGGAGATGATGAGGATGGCGGTGCGGTGACCCCGGCTGAACATGTACCCACTACTTCGACGACGATGATGGATGGACCCTCTGCTACACCTACGACGACAAATCAAGAACGAGGAGAAGCTGATGTTGAGGGGGAGGTAGCTTCGAGGCGAGAACCTCCCCGGCGAGTTCAAGTGGATCACCCAGCTTCGAGGATCATCGGCGACATGAATGAACACACTACACGGTCGAGGGTTCGGAACAATTCCCATTTTGCTCATGCTGCATTTGTTGCTTCTTTCGAGCCCAAAGACATTGGACACGCACTATCGATCACAATTGGGTTAACTCGATGCATGAGGAGTTGGAGAACTTTGAGAGGAATCAGGTGTGGGAGTTGGTTGACCCTCCCCCAGGGTGTAAGCCGATTGGTACAAAGTGGGTGTGGAAAAACAAAGAGGGAGAGAAGGGTGAGGTTGTGAGGAACAAGTCAAGACTTGTTGCTCAAGGGTTCGATCGAAGGAGGGGATTGACTACGAGGAGACCTTTGCTCCCGTAGCCCGTTTGGAGGCGATTAGGATCCTTCTAGCCTTTTCTCGTGGCTAAAGGGTTCAAGTTGCACCAAATGGATGTGAAGAGTGCTTTCTGAATGGAGTATTGGAGGAAGAAGTGTATGTGAGGCAGCCTCGGGGGTTTGAGAGTGAGAAGTACCCCCACCGGGTGTACAAGTTGAGGAAGGCGTTGTATGGGTTGAAACGGGCGCCTAGAGCTTGGTATGGCGAGGTTGAGGGGGTTCTTGTTTGAGAGAGGTTTTGAGATGGGGAAGGTCGATCGAGACCTTGTTTTTGCCGAGGCGGGGCGAGATATCCCGATTGTGCGGTGTACGTGGATGATATTGTCTTTGGTGGCTCGTCTAACTCTCTTGTTGCGAGGTTTGCGGATGATATGAGCGGGGAGTTCGAGATGAGCATGATGGGTGAGTTGCAGTTCTTCCTTGGGCTACAAATCAAGCAATCAAAGGAAGGAACATTTGTGCATCAGGCTAAGTACACCAAGGACATTGTGAGGAAGTTCAAGATGGAGGACTCCAAGGCTATGATGACGCCGATGAGTACGACTACAGCTCTTGATGCGGATGAGGAAGGTGAACATGTGGACCAGAAGGAGTACCGGAGCATGATCGGGTCACTCCTCTACTTGACGGCGACGAGGCCGGACATACAGTTCTCAGTGTGTCTGTGCGCTCGTTTTCAAGCGTCTCCGAGGACTTCGCATCGGCAAGCGGTGAAGAGAATTTTCAGGTACTTGCGTCACACTCCCGACTTCGGCCTTTGGTACTCCGCGTCCTCTTCTTTGGCGCTTCATGGTTTTTCAGACGCGGATTTTGCCGGGTGTCGGTTGGATAGGAAGTTCACTTCTGGGACTTGCCGATTTTGGGTTCTTCGTTGGTGTCTTGGTCTTCCCGTAAGCGATCGAGTGTAGCTCAATCCACGACCGAGGCCGAGTATGTTGCCGCTTGCTAGTTGTTGCTCTCGGCTCCTTTGGATCACCTACACCATGAGTGATTTTGGTGAGGAGTATACCCATGTCCCACTTCAATGTGATAGCACCGGTGCCATAAGCGTTGCAAAGAACCCGGTGCTCCATTCCAAAACAAAGCACATAGAAGTGAGGTATCATTTTACGAGAGACAACGTCGAGAAAGGAAAGATAGCTTTGATCCATGTACCCACACATGACCAACTAGCCGATATTTTCACCAAACCCCTAGATCAAGCAACTTTCACTCGTTTGCGGGGGGAACTTGGTGTGTGTTTGATTTCTTGAGTTGGGTGTGTGGGGGCTTTCTTTTGCCGGTGGTGTCGAGCCCGTTTTGCCTCCCCTTGAGGAGCCGGTTTTGTAGCATATGTATAGCTTTTCATTTGTGCATTTCTTACATTTTCGCATGGCATATGTAACATGATGTATAGGCATCCTTGTATCTTAGATTGCATGCATTTTGTATCATATGCATTGGTTAAGAAAAGCTTCTCTAATATACATTGTTCACCATGGAATGAGATATATGTCTTTATGAGCTTGTTTGGTATGCTACGGTTAGTTTGGCTTAGCTCTTGATGATCTTGATGAATAATCCATGGTTGATAGCTATGCTTTTGAAAAATGTCACATGTATGCTCTCTCATGTGTAAACGCCTTTACATGCTCTTGACATGTTTTTGTGGCTGTGCTATGCTTAATTTGTGGTTGGATAGCTAGTTTATTGATCATATGGGGCCAAAGGCTCATTTGCCATCATGAATGTTTAGCCCTCTAGATTTATCTTGTGGAGGAGCATAAGTTCCTTTTTGTCGCAAAGACATTTCATGTACCATTTACAAATCTGAAAATGAAATGAAAAATGCTTGGAAAATATGCTCCCATGTCATATGTGCTGATTTTAATTTGCTTTGGGTGCTAAACCGTTGCATGATGCCTACCAATGAGAAGTCTCATAAATAGAAGTAGGCACATGGCTCGGTGGCTTTGACATGACATGAGGTGCTTGTGGGTGTTTGTGATGGTCTTATGGTTAGAATAGCTGTCCTAGCATGAAGTTTGTGTGGCTTTGCCATTTTGATATGCTTTGATCATGTTTAGGACTTTGCTCATGAGAGGCAA
The DNA here is from genome assembly GCA_947561735.1 of Cenchrus americanus. NCBI lineage: Eukaryota > Viridiplantae > Streptophyta > Magnoliopsida > Poales > Poaceae > Cenchrus > Cenchrus americanus. Next base: position 206,308,836 of record OX387240.1, read on the forward strand.
GTTTTTCGCAAAATTGCTCAAATCCATCTTAGCTTCGTCCAATGGTTGTGAAACTTGGTGATCATGTAGTTGAGATCGATACGAAGCCGTAGAGTACCTAACTTGCTCATTTGGACATGTGTAGCATTCTTTGTTGAATTTTGTATATTTGAGAAGCTCTAGGTTGAAAGTTTTGCATTTTTGGCTTGATTCATGCATTGCCAACAAGGGGGAGAAGTTTGAGCTTGAAATGGCTTGCTGGGCGTGTTTAGAAGGTTTTCAGGTGGTTTCGAGCTATTTCTGGGCTCTGTTGAGCACCGGTCTGACCGGTCAGGGTCACCGGTCTGACCGGTGTGAGTGCTGGCTCTGTTCACATGTTGCACACCGGTCTGACCGGTGGTGTTGACCGGTCTGACCGGTTAGGGCTGGTTTGTTGCAGCTGCCCTGTTTTCAAGTGGTGTCTTGCATGCATTAGTCCAGGGGGAGTTGCATTGGTTCAGGGGGAGCTTGCATGTGTGCAGGGGGAGCTCTTTGAGAGTTTTCGAGTTTTGTTTCGGTGGTTTGTGCTCTTTGCTTGAGCTTTGCTTTGTCTCGGATGTGTCGAGCCGTTGCCCTTGCCTAAGGGGTCCGAGACTTGTTTCCTTCAAGTGATCTTGCTCTTTGCCTTTGTTCGGCTTTCGATCGCTTGTTGGAGTTTCTTTTTGTTCGTTTCTTTTCTTTTTCTTTTCTCTCTTGTTACTTTCATGTGGGTGTTGTCAATGCACTCATCAAGGGGGAGATTGAGGACCATGTGTGGTTCGAGGACCGGTGGATGGTCGCTTCCTTGTGTGATGAGTGATTGACAACGTTGTGTGGACTGATTCTTGGCTAAGTATTGCAGGTGCAGGTTGCGGCTTGACTCGTGTTGGTGCAGGTGAAGAACAAGCGCGAAAGGTCGTTGCGGTGAGGCCTCCAGGTGTGGAGAAGACAAGTAGGCTTCGTTCGAGGGACCCGGTGGCCGGCGGGGGTCAAGTGCGGGCCGCATGGTGGCATGAACGGCAAGATGAAGTCGTGGACGGTTTCTTGGTTGAGCCTCAAAACCAAGGTCGAGCCGGGACTACGTGGGAGCCAAGTCATGAGTGGAGATTGGCGGAGGCTACACCGAGTTCGCGGGGTTTCCGGTGGTTCACCGAGAAAACCACCGGGTTCCTTGGTTGATCCACAAAGCCAAGACCGGAGAACCGAAGACGGAGGTGCGGCGGCACCGGACCGGTCCGACCGGTGGGTCCGACCGGTCGACCGGTGGGGACCGGTCGGCCGGTGAGGAGCACCGGTCGGCCGGTGTGCGACGACGCGGTCCGGAATCTTCGAAGCGGAGGACACGCGTCGGGATCGCATGGCTTGCGTCGAGGCTACGCGAGGTGCGGTCGCCGGGCATCCGTCCGATGGTGAAGACATCAAGAATTCCAAATCCGCCCTTGAGGGGCTTGTATCCCTAGTTAGTAGAGAGGGGCATTTTAGACATTCGGTTGCCGCCTATATAACCCAAGAGGTGAGAGGTTGGCAGCCAACTCTTGGAACCCTAGCTCATTAGTTTTCCTATTTTCCACCTATTTTCTCTAGGTTTTTCTTAGGACTAGCAAGAGAGCTTCACGGAGAGATCTTGTAGAGAGGGATGGATGATCGGGCGGCTTGCTAGACCTTGTACGAACCTTTGTTTCATGTATAGATGATTCGGCGTGGTTCCTCAAGGTTTGGATGTGTTTTCCCCGGTTGTTCTTGGTGGTGATTTTCGGAGCCCTTTCTCGGTGATTTCTTTGGGTTGGTTTCGAGGCTTTTCTCTTGGGGATTTGATGGGGGAAATTTGTGGGAACCCTTCGTGGTTCTTTGGGCTGTGATTCCCCTCCCAAATCCGTGAGTAAAAGTGCTCGATTTTGGGGGTTTCTTGAGTTCTTGGGTTGGAGGTGCTTTCGGCGGTATTTCTTCGATTCCTCCTTTTTGGACGAGATTTGGTGGGACTAAACTTGGCTATGGACTCCTCATGAGGTGTTCTTGATATCCCCAAAGTCTTGTTCAAGTCCGTGGAGCGATTCGGGAGATCGAGATTTGGATTTGGGGGAGTTGACCCGCGGGTCTTGTTCATCCCGAGTGCCCGAGCTACACCGGTCGACCGGTGCTCTTGGCCGGTCGACCGGTGCAAGCCCTTGTGGGTTTTTGCTCGGGTGAACGTCTTGGTGTGTTCGTTGTTGTCCCGTGTTGCTTCTTGTTTCAAGTTTGGGTCCGTTTGGTGGTCGGTTGACTTTGTTTGGTGCCTTGGGGGCTTTCGAGGCGCCACCGGTCGACCGGTGTGTCTCACCGGTCGACCGGTGTAGAGCCACTTAGTGAAAGTTGCTCGGTTTCACCGGCGGGGACCGGTCGACCGGTGGTTCTCACCGGTCCGACCGGTGTGGGTCTGTAGACTCGAGGTTTGGTTTTTCCGTTGCGTTTCTCGGGTCGGAAGGTTGCGTGTTGGTTCCTAGGTCCGGTGGCACTCCCGGTGGCTACGTGGGCTTGACCACCCTTGGTAGTGAGTCGGAGACGTGTGTTGGAAGCCGCGTTCGTCTTGTTGGAGTTTGCATCTCCTTCGAGAAGAATTTTTATCGGCTCCCATTCACTCCCCCCCTCTCCGGTTCGCCGTATCGGTCCTTCAACGTTAGCCAACGGCTAGTTTGATGCCTTGGGCTATTTATACCCCCTCCACTCACCCATTTGAGGTTGCTGGATTGCGTGGTAGTGCAGAGGAGTTCAAGACACATTGAAGATCATATCCAATCCATCCAAGTGCTTAATTGCTCATCCTTAGACTTGCATATGCTTTATGTATGTGCTTAGTACTAGGCTTAGGTTAGAGCTGAGTGAGTGCAAGGTTGTGCCAACCTTGTGAGGTGATTCTTGAGTGAATCAAGTTGTACAAGGTTCGCCGGAAGCCGTGGGGCCTAAGTGGCTCACCGGCAATCGTCATCGACCCTCCGGCTTGGTGTGGACGGTGAGGACACTTTGTGCCGGGGACGTGGAGACCCCCTTCCTTGGTGGAGAAGCTCCTTAGTGGAGGCGGCATCAAGGTGACCAAGGGAGCTTGACAAGTGCCTAAGTGGCTAGCCTTTGTGGCGAGTCAAGTGGTGCTCTTGGGAGAGACTTGGTGACCGGGAAGGAATACTCTTGTGTGAGTGCTTCAACAACATGGACTAGGGGTGGCTTAGTGCCTACCGATACCACGGGATAAATCACGTGTCAAGAGTTTGCTTTCTCTCATCCCCTTTACGTTTCCGCATTTACTCTATTGCAATCTTTGTTTGCCTCTACTTTCCTATAGTAGTATCATGCTAGGATTGGCTATAGGTTGCAAACCTTCTTTTGGGATGGGAGTTTCACACTAGAACAATCTAGTTGCACATATAGATAGTATGTTCTAGTTTACCTTTGCGCAAAATTAGTGAAGCCACAGGTTAAGGTTTTAAGTTGCCTAATTCACCCCCTCCCCCTCTTAGGCTAACGGGCATCCGATTCCTTACACATTGTGCGCTTCCTCCTCCATCAAGAATCACCTAACTTGCTCCTCCGAAGATCCCATTATTGATCTAAGCATTTAGCATATGATTAATACTAAAAAATCAAAAAATATGCACTATCGATTTAACTAGAGCATTGAGTCACTAACAATTCTGAGCATTGCAAGATAAAAGGTATTCAATTCCATTGTGAACAGATGAGTAAACGACTATCCATCTGATATAAGTTATTTTGTTTAGAGAATTTTGATCAGATTGGAAGCAGGTGCTCTACAACAAGAGCAAAAGTACGTGTCTGTGCCATTTGATGAATGGAATAGCATCTCTACACTAACCAATAATACAACATTGTGTGTATGTTAATCCTAAACTAAAAAATAGTATTCCCTCCGTTCAAAATTATAGTTTGTTTGATTTTATGACCCTAACTTTGACACTCTTCTTATTCAAAAAAGTTGTGCAAAATATCAAATTTTTTTGTTTGTGTTTTGCTTTACGCGGAGCCTTGGTGATGCAAACTAGGGTGCCCGATCTTCTGTCGGGTAAGGATAACTCATGATTTGGTGGAGTAGCGACACACTCAATTTGGCTTCCGATCAGCAAGATCCAAATCCCGCGATCGAAGCACCACTTCTCCTCTGGTTATCAACCATGCACAGTCCGATTGACCTGCATGTGAATCAAACAACGCAAGCAAGAACAAGATAGATGCAATAATATGGATATTATTGCTAATAATATGAAGCACACGAGTTGGAGTCTCACAAACCAATAAACAATAAAATTATTCAAATGCAAACTAATCTAAGCAAAACATGAGTGTCTAGAGCGGCGACTACTACGTTTTATACACCCAAGAACTGGAGGCCAAGGGGGAGGACAACCTAACAACCGAAGGCACCCTTGCATGAAATCCTGTGATCTATGACGAAATCGTCATGACCAAGTCAGAAATTGTCACGGAGCAGTGAATATCCCATTCAGGCTCAAATTGGGGCCGATTTCTGTGACGAAAATTGTGTGTCCGTCATAGATTAAAAAAAGAACCCGATTTTTGTGACGAAAATTTGGTGTTCGTCATGGATTGAAAAATGAAGACATCATGGAGTTGAAGCTGATAAAATAAATGTGTCACTTACTTAAAGTAACTAAGATGTGTTACTTTTTTAATTTTCTCATAAAACGTGAGTGGTGTCGGTGTTTTAGACCAGCAACCTACTAAGGGGAGTACCCGAAGTAGATGAATGTGGCCTCGCCGAGATCGGTAACTCGAAGGAAGAGACACGTGGCACACAATTTAGACAGGTTTAGGCCGCGAGGTGCGTAATACCCTACGTCCTGTATGCTGCGTAGCTCTGGATTGATTGGGTACAATTACAAGATGATGCAATCTTACGCCGTGAGATGAGATGATCCAGAGAGGGGTCCCTGCCTCGCCTTATATAGTCCGAGAGGCAGGGTTACAAATCGGTTTAGGGAGAGAGTATTAGTCGAGTACGCCTATGAGTCCTCTATACAGTGCGGGACATGTACAGCTTCCTAACCGAGTACTTCTCCTCTGTAGTCCATGTGCTTCACGCCATCAGGTGCCGTGCAGCGCAAGCCGGGTAGTCCCAGGGGCCCACCGAGTAGTCGGTCCTGGTACCCACTGAGGTAGTGGGCCCAGGGAGGTCCATACGACAAGCCCCCGAGTACTTTGTAGTCGAGAAGGATAGCTTCAAGTAGTCTTGACGGCCTTAACGAGTAGTCCTCAAGCGTCCCCGAGTACTACAAGCCAAAAGTCCTCAAGAGTAGTCGAAGCATCCCGAGGCTGGAATGTACTCCAGCTGATGTTTGAGCAATCCTGAAGTCTTCTCGAGTAGTCCCAAGCGTCCTCGAGTGCTGCCCTTGAAGGTCTTCAACAATGCCCGTGTTGTCTTGAAGTCGGAACTGATATGGAAGTGCGATTGCAAAATCGCACTCCATATGGAGTAGCCCCCGAGCCATAGGTTGACTTGTAGACTCTGGCTGAGTGTCCATCTGAAGTTTTGGCAAGAATATCCCGAAAAATCCAGAGAAAAAACCGAAGGACACGTGGCACGGAGCCCCCAAGCCTTGAGTCGAGTACTTCCTTTCGAATTGAAGGGTCATCTTGTAGAATGTGTCCTAAGATGCTCTTGAGTGTTGCCGCTTCCCAAGAAGTCGAGTTGGAGTAGCCGAGCCCCCGAGATGAGGCGTGTCGACTAGTACAAGTTGAAGAGTCAGGCGCCGCCGCTGAGTCAGCCGCGCGCAGACTTATCCAGCCGGCCGTTGGAAGGCTGCGTTGACTTATAAATAGAAGCCGAAACCCTTAGGGGTTTTCACCCAACGCAGCTGCAGCCATTCCCAGCAGATCTAGCCAGGAATCGCCACCGGTGCGGACTGCTACCGTTGCGAGCTTGTAGATCCAAGCGCGTGCGCCGTAGGGAGCCATTGTCGCAGCCCCCGAGCAAATGCGCGCGAAGACCCCGTGCACCTGGAGAATGAAGCCATCTCCGTCGAAGACCACGAAGGCCGCCGGCGGGAAGAAGAGGGCCCGTGAAGAGGCCGCCGGATCTACCGCAGGGACATCACCGCCGGTGTCCCCTCCGCGGCCAGATCCAAACCGTGAAAGGAAGAAGTCCAAGGCGAAGACTGAAGACTTGCTGGCCCTTCTCAACAGTGGATTCCTGCAGGAGAAGGAGGTGGACATGTGGAGGGCCACCGCCGGGGATCCGTACCCCATGGAGAAGAATCCGGACGAGATCCCGATGTTCGCGCGGTTCGCGGAGCGCGGACTGTTTCTCCCGGTGAGCGATTTCTTCAAGAGGCTATTCGGGTACTACGGCATCGAGTAGCAAAAACCTCAACCCCAATGGTATCTTCCACATTGCCGTCTTCGTACATTTCTGTGAAGCCTTTCTGGGGATCAAGCCCCATTGGAACTTGTTCCGGAAGTTCTTCCAGGTGGAGCCGCAACCCAGCGCCAGCAACCCGCGAGTAGTCGGAGGAGCAGGGATCAAGATGAGGGAGGACGCCGCCGAGCAGAACCTCTCCTACAAGTTGATATATTCCAACCAGGATTGGAAAGCAAAATGGTTCTACGTCACGAACCACCATCCGGAGCTGCCAAAGCCAAGCGGGAAGCAGCCAAAGCACCATCCGTGGTGGAACTCGGAGCCGACGATGCAAGAAGGGCTGAGGGAAGCCGGGCTGAGGGCCGAGCACGTGGTCTTCAGCTTCATGAAGCGCAGGGTGCAGCCGCTGATGGCTCGCGAGACCCTGGGGTATTGAAGGACCGATACGGCGAACCAGAGAGGGGGGGAGTGAATGGGAGTCGATAAAAATTCTTCTCGAAGGAGATGGAAACTCCAACAAGATGAACACGACTTCCAACACACGTCTTCGACTCACTACCAAGGTTGGTCAAGCCCACGTAGCCACTGGAGTGCCACTGGACCTAGGAACTAACACACCACCTTCCGACCCGAGAAACACAGCGGAAAAACCAAACCTCGAGTCTACAGACCCACACCGGTCAGACCGGTGAGCACCACCTGTGAGACCGGTCCCTGCTGAACTGAGCAACTTCCACTAAGTGGCTCTACACTGGTCAGACCGGTGAGACACACCAGTCAGACCGATGGCAGCCTGAAAGCCCCCAAGGCACCAAACAGGCCAACCGACCACCAAACAGACCCAAACTCGAAACAGCAGCAACACGGGACAACAACGAACACACCAAGATGTTCACCCGAGCAAAAACCCACAAGGGCTCACACCGGTCAGACCGGTCAAGAGCACCGGTCAGACCGGTGTAGCACTCGGCGACTCGGGATGAACGGCACCCACGGGTCAACCCCCCCAAATCCAAATCTCGATCTCCCGACTCACTCCACGGACTTGAACAAGACTTTGGGGATATCAGGAACACCTCATGAGGAGTCCATAGCCAGGTTTAATCCCACAAAAACTCGTCCAAAAAGGAGGAATCGAAGAAATCCCGCCGAAAGCACTTCCAACCCAAGAACTCAAGAAACCCCAAAATCGAGCACTTTTACTCATGGATTTGGGAGGGGAATCATAGCCCAAAGAACCACGAAGGGTTCCCACAAATTTCCCCCATCAAATCCCCAAGAGAAAAGTCCCGAAAACAACCCAAAGAAATCACCGAGAGAGGGCTCCGAAAATCACCACCAAGAACAACCGGGGAAAACACATCCAAACCTTGAGGAACCACGCCGAATCATCTATACATGAAACAAAGGTTCGTACAAGGTCTAGCAAGCCGCCCGATCATCCATCCCTCTCAACAAGATCTCTCCGTGAAGCTCTCTTGCTAGTCCTAAAGAAAACCTAAGGAAAATAGGTGGAAACAAAAGGAAAACTAATGAGCTAGGGTTCCAAGAGTTGGCTGCCATCCTCTCACCTCTCGGGTTATATGGAGGCAACCGAATGTCTAAAACGCCCTTCTCTACTAACTAGGGATACAAGCCCCTCAAGGGCGGATTTGGAATTCTTGATGTCTTCACCATCGGACGGATGCTCGACGACCGCACCCTGCGTAGCCTCGACGCAAGCCATGCGATCCCGACGCGTGTCCTCCGCTTCGAAGATTACCGGATCGCGTCGTCGCACACCGGTCGGACCGGTGCTCCTCACCGGTCGGGGACCGGTCCCCGGTCGACCCACCGGTTAGGACCGGTCCAGTGCCGCCGCACCTCCGTCTTCGGTTCTCCGGTCTTGACTTTGTGGATAAACCAAGGAACCCAGTGGTTTTCTGGTGAACCACTGGAAACCCCGCGAACTCGGTGTAGCCTCCGCCAATCTCCACTCATGACTCGGCTCCCACGTAGTCCCGGCTCGACCTTGGTTTTGAGGCTCAACCAAGAAACCATCCATGACTTCATCTTGCTGTTCATGCCACCATGCGGCCCGCACTTGACCCCGCTGGCCACCGGGTCCCTCGAACGAAGCCTACTTGTCTTCTCCACACCTGGAGGCCTCACCGGCGACGACCTTTCACGCTTGTTCTTCACCTGCACCAACACCAGTCAAGCCGCAACCCGCACCTGCAATACTTAGCCAAGAATCAGTCCACACAACGTTGTCAATCACTCATCACACAAGGAAGCGACCATCCACCGGTCCTCGAACCACACATGGTCCTCAATCTCCCCCTTAATGAGTGCATTGACAACACCCACATGAAAGTAACAAGAGAGAAAAGAAAAAAGAAAAGAAACGAACAAAAAGAAATTCCAACAAGCGATCGAAAGCCAAACAAAGGCAAAGAGCAAGATCACTTGAAGAAGACAAATCTCGGACCCCTTAGGCAAGGGCAACGGCTCGACACATCCGAGACAAAGAAAAGCTCAAGCAAAGAGAGCAAACCACCAAAGCAAAGCTCGAACAACCACAAAGAGCTCCCCCTGCACACATGCAAGCTCCCCCTGAACCAATGCACCTCCCCCTGGACGAATGCATGCAAGGCACCACTTGAAACAGGCGAGCAGCCGCAACAACACAGCCACGACCGGTCGACCGGTCAACATCACCGGTCAGACCGGTGTGCAACATGTGTACAGAACCAGCACTCACACCGGTCAGACCGGTGACCCCGACCGGTCAGACCGGTGCACAACAGAGCCCAGAAATGGCTCGAAACCACCTGAAAACCTTCTAAACGCGTCCAGCAAGCCATTTCAAGTTCAAACTTCTCCCCCTTGTTGGCAATGCATGAATCAAGCCAAAAATGCAAAACTTTCAACCTAGAGCTTCTCAAATAGACAAAATTCAACAAAGAATGCTACACATGTCCAAATGAGCAAGTTAGATACTCTACGGCTTCGTATCGATCTCAACTACATGATCACCAAGTTTCACAACCATTGGACGAAGCTAAGATGGATTTTGGCAATTTTGCGAAAAACTTGCCTCTCATGAGCAAAGTCCTAAACATGATCAAAGCATATCAAAAAGGCAAAGCCACAGAAACTTCATGCTAGGACAACCATTCTAACCATAAAACCATCACAAACACCCAGAAGCACCTCATGTCATGTCAAAGCCACCAAGCCATGTCCCTACTTCTATGCATGAGACTTCTCATTGGTAGGCATCATGCAACGGTTTAGCACCCAAAGCAAATTTAATTCAGCACATATGACATGGGAGCATATTTTCCAAGCATTTTTCATTTCATTTTCAGATTTGTAAATGGTACATGAAATGTCTTTGCGACAAAAAGGAACTTATGCCCCTCCACAAGATAAACCAAGAGGGCTAAACATTCATGATGGCAAATGAGCCTTTGGCCCCATATGATCAATAAACTAGCCATCCAACCAAAAATTAAGCATAGCTAAGCCACCAAAACATGTCAAGAGCATATAAAGGCATTTACACATGAGAGAGCATACATGTGACATTTTTCAAAAGCATAGCTATCAACCATTGATTATTCATCAAGATCATCAAGAGCTAAGCCAAACTAACCATAACATACCAAACAAGCTCACAAAGACATATATCTCATTCCATGGTGAACAATGTATATGAGAGAAGCTTTTCCTAACCAATGCATATGGTACAAATGCATGCAATCTAAGATACAAGGATGCCTATACATCATGTTACATATGCCATGCCAAATGCAAGAAATGCACAAAGGAAAGCTATACATATGCTACAAAGGAAGCTCTCACACAAAACTCACAAAACTACCTGCTCTTCGTGGGGAGGCAAAACGGGCTCGACACCACCGGCAAAAGAGAGCTCCCACACACCCAACTCAAGAAATCAAACACACACCAAGTTCCCCCCGCAAACAAGTGAAAGTTGCTTGATCTAGGGGTTTGGTGAAAATATCGGCTAGTTGGTCATGTGTGGGTACATGGATCAAAGCTATCTTTCCTTTCTCGACGTTGTCTCTCAGAAAATGGTACCTCACTTCTATGTGCTTGGTTTTTTAATGGAGCACTGGGTTCTTTGCAACGCTTATGGCACTGGTGCTATCACATTGAAGTGGGACATGGGTATACTCCTCACCAAAGTCACTCATGGTGTAGGTGATCCAAAGGAGCTGAGAGCAACAACTAGCAGCGGCAACATAATCGGCCTCGGTCGTGGATTGAGCAACACTCGACTGCTTGCGGGAAGACCAAGACACCAAAGAAGAACCCAAAAACTGGCAAGTCCCAGAGGTGGACTTCCTATCCAACCGACACCCGGCAAAATCCGCGTCTGAAAGACCATGAAGCGGCAAAGAAGAGGACGCAGAGTACCAAAGGCCGAAGTCGGGAGTGTGACGCAAGTACCTAAAAATTCGCTTCACTGCTTGCCGATGCGAAGTCCTCGGAGACGCTTGAAAACGAGCGCACAGACACACCGAGAACTGTATGTCCGGCCTCGTCGCCGTCAAGTAGAGGAGTGACCCGATCATGCTCCGGTACTCCTTCTGGTCCACGTGTTCACCTTCCTCGTCCGCATCAAGAGCTGTAGTCGTACTCACCGGCGTCGTCATAGCCTTGGAATCCTCCATCTTGAACTTCCGCACAATGTCCTTGGTGTACTTTGCCTGGTGCACAAATGTCCCTTCCTTTGATTGTTTGATTTGTAGCCCGAGGAAGAACTGCAACTCGCCCATCATGCTCATCTCGAATTCCCTGCTCATATCATCTGCAAACCTTGCAACAAGAGAGTTAGACGAGCCACCAAAGACAATATCATCCACATACACCTGCACAATCAGGATATCTCCGCCCTGCCTCAGCAAAAACAAGGTCTGATCGACCTTCCCCATCTCAAAACCTCTCTCAAACAAGAACCCCCTCAACCTATCATACCAAGCTCTAGGCGCCTGCTTCAGCCCATACAGCGCCTTCCTCAACTTGTACACCCGGTGGGGGTACCTCTCACTCTCAAACCCCGGAGGTTGCCTCACATACACTTCTTCCTCCAACACACCATTCAGGAAAACACTCTTCACATCCATTTGGTGCAACTTGAACCCTTTAGCCACGGAAAAGGCTAGAAGGATCCTAATCGCCTCCAAACGGGCTACGGGAGCAAAGGTCTCCTCGTAGTCAATCCCCTCCTTCTGACTGAACCCCTGAGCAACAAGCCTCGACTTGTTTCTCACAGCCTCACCCTTCTCTCCCTCTTTGTTCTTCCACACCCACTTTGTACCAATCGGCTTACACCCTGGGGGAGGGTCAACCAACTCCCACACCTGATTCCTCTCAAAGTTCTCCAACTCCTCATGCATCGAATTAACCCTATTGTGATCAGATAGAGCGTGTCCAATGTCTTTGGGCTCAAAAGAAGCAACAAATGCAGCATGAGCGAAATGAGAATTGTTTCGAACCCTCGACCGTGTGGTGCGTTCATTCATGTCGCCGATGATCCTCGAAGCTGGGTGATCCACTTGAACTCGTTGGGGAGGTTCTCGCCTTGAAGCTACCTCCCCCTCAACATCAGCTTCTCCTCGTTCTTGATTTGTCGTCGTAGGTGTAGCAGAGGGTCCATCCATCATCGTAGTCGAAGTAGTGGGTACATGTTCAGCTGGGGGCACCGCACCGCCATCTTCATCCTCACCATGTTCATGCTCCTCCTCCTGAAAGATCTCCTCGCCAAGCTCATCATCACCTGCACACTCAAAGACAAGCTGACTACGTGGCTCTGTCTCGTCGAAGGTTACCTCGCAAGTCTCCACGATTTGGTTAGTTTCAAGATTGAGCACACGATATGCTCTAGAATGAGATGCATAACCAAAGGAAATGCCATCGACAGACCTAGCCTCAAACTTATCCAACTTCCTCGCCTTTCTACGGAATGAAACACTTGCAACCAAAGACATGGAAGTGACTCACCTTGGGTGTGCGACCATGCATCAACTCATAGCATGTCTTCTTCTTGTGCACTCGAGGTATATCTCGTTCGACACATAGCACGCGGTATTCACCGCCTCAGCCCAATACCTCCTCGGAGTCCTATGCTCATCAAGCATCGTCCGAGCCATCTCGCACAAGGTCCTGTTCTTCCTTTCCACAACACCATTCTGGGGAGGCGTATACGGACTCGAAAATTGGTGCTCAAGACCCAAGTCATGGCAAAAGGTTTCAAAACGAGAGTTCCTGAATTCCGAGCCATTATCACTGCGGATAGCTCGTATGGCATTTTCGTGCCTCTCGTTCCTCAACCTCAAGACTAGATCTCGAACAAAACCAAACATCTCCCCCTTATCCTCGAGAAAGAACACCCACGAATACCGAGAATAGTCGTCCACCACAACAAGGACATACCACTTCCCACCCGCATTGCACACGAGCCGGGCCAACAAGATCCATATGGAGCGCTCGCATGGACGCTCGCTCATCACATCGGTGAGAGGCGGGTGAGAAGAGGCCACCATCTTGGCATGCCTACACGGAGCACAAACCAACTCTTTCTCAAGCCTCAACCGTGGCAATCCTCGGACCAAATTGAGTTTACTCAAGCGTGACAAAAGGTCAAAGCTCAAGTGACCCAACTTCCTATGCCACTTCCACAACTCACTCGAAGAGCCAGCCAAGAAACAACACTCCACACCCGAAGACTGAGAAAAATCAGCACGAAACACCTGACCCTCGGGAACAACCATACAAACAAGGTCCCCTCGAGAGTCCACAATCCGAGAACCACCAGGCCGAAACAACACCTCAAAGCCCTCATCCAACAACTGGGACACAGAAAGCAAATTGTACCCCAGCGATTGAACAAGAGCAACACGCCTCAAAGTGATCTTGTCACTCACATTGATCTCACCTTCTGAAAGCACACGCCCACGCCCATTGTCCCCAAAAGTGATGTACCTTCTTGTCACCACCGGGACGAGACTTGAGAACCACCCCTTGTCTCCGGTCATATGCCTCGAGCAACCGGAGTCAACCAACTAAATGTTCTTCAAGTCTCCCACCTGAAATTCAAAAACGAGCACGTGAGCGAACAAATGACTCAGCACTGGGGTTAGTACCAAAAGAGTAAAACCAGTGCCGAGCCATTTGCTCGAAAGTGGGGTTTGCACCAACCAAAGCATCTCTCCTACCAAAGCTAACTCCACGAACCCCACCACGGTAACCACCGTGAGGGAACCACCCCTCTCTGCCTGGAGGAGGACCAAATCCACGCAAGAAAGCCCTTGGAACGTCCTTCCTCTCCAACTCAAAGCTACGACTCCTCCCATCCCCGTAGTGAGCTCGAGGGGGAGAATGCCTAGCAACTTGACCACCTGCACCCTTTCCAGCCCAACCACCAGAACCACGACCGCCAGAAACAACCCTCGCACCTGCACGAGCTCAAAACCCAAACAGCTGTCTGTCCAGGCCTGCACCGGCCTGACCGGTGCTCCACACCGGTCTGACCGGTGTGACCTGGGCAGCACCACCACCAGCAGCCTTCCGCTCTCTCCAAGCCCGAACTGTCCTCACACTCGCCTTGCCCCTGGGCATCTGCACACGAGGCTCAAGTACACCATCGGAAGGGTGGTACCTGTCCTTGTTAGCCCACTCCTTTGCCATTCTCTCCTCACGCTTCCTTTTGAAGCAAAACTCCTCCTTATGGCCATCTCTCCCACAATAGCCACAATGAAACCTCACAAGCTTAGGCTTAGGCTTGGGATGTGGCTGCTCACTTGGTTTCTCTCCACTCAAACCCTCCACCGGTTTCTCACCACTAGCCTTCTCACTCTCCTTCCCAAAGAAAACTTTCCCCGAAGTGCTCACAAACTTGATAGGCTTTCGGAGATCGTTTGTGGGTGTAGGAAACACGGGTGGAGCTGGGGTTGTGTCTAGTCGGCTCCTAAGATGGTTAGGTTTTGGAGGGAAATCATTTTTGTGGTGGGTTTTTGGTGGCTACGGGATATTCTCTCCACTTCCTTCACCAACCTTGTTTGCCCCAAGCCCCTCACCATCTTGCCTCTTAAAGGCCTCTATCATCATCCTCAACCGAGGCTCATGACCGGACAACGAACCCATCAACTTCCTCAAATCATCATTCTCATCCTGCAAACGATCAACATAATGTGCAAGCTCCAAATTTTTCAATGCATGCATTTCACAGGTAGAGCAAGATGTAGGCATGGGTTCCTTCAATTTAGCCTCGAGCGAACTAGTGTAAGCATGCATCTCATCAATCTTAGCATGCAAAACAGGGCAAGAAGTGCAAGCACCTAGCAAAGTAGGTCTAGACTTAAGCTCAGCCACTTCAACCCTAAGCACATCTAGTTCCTCACACTTGGAGGCATTCTTCTCCTTAAACAAAGCAAGATCAACAAGGAATATGGAGCAATCAGCAAAGTCATTCTCATCCGAAACAACAGGGCTAGCCTTAAGTGAATCAATCTCAAGCTTGCTATCAAGCACCTGTGTCTCTAGCTCAGCCACTCTAATCCTAGCATCCTCGAGTGCGGCCCTAAGATCTTTCCTCATTTTCTTGGCCTCTCTAAGCATGTCATCACGGTTATCAAGCAAAGAGCCAAGCCTCTCATTCTCCTGGCGCAAAAAGGGAAGTTCATCACGCACCTCGTCGTCGAACTCAGAGTCCGAGTCGCTCTGTGTGCTCTTCTTGCTGCCGGAGCTCAGCGCCATGGTGCAGAAGCCATCTCTCGCGAAACAGCTCAGCCCGCTCAGGTTCTTGGACGACTTCTTGTTCTTGCGGCAATCTCCCTCGTCTTCACTGCTGCTCGAGCTCGAGGTGGAGTACGCGGAACTGGAGTCGACGTCACTCGCTCCAACCATCGCTCGGGCCTTGCCTCGGCTCTCCTTCTTCCTCGATCGTCGCTCGTCCTTGTACTTGTTCTTGTGCTTGCTCTTGTGGTCGTGCCTCGAACGGTACTTGCCATCGTTCATCCCCGGCTTGTGCTTGTAGCTGTCCTTGTTCTCGGCCTTCTCCGGGCAGTCGGCGACGAAGTGTCCCGGCTTGCCGCACTGGAAGCAAGTCCTCGTGTTCCTCCTCATGTTCACGCAGTTCTCGTGCAGCCTCTCGAACCGCCTCGTCAACAGCGCCAGCTCGTCCTCTCCAAGGTCATCAAACTCCTCATTTGGCATAGACATCAAAGAGGAAAACGAGAACATCCTGGTGGATGGGTTAGAGTTAGTCTTTCCTTTGGAACCACCAACGAGGGCAAGACTATGGGAATCAGTCGGTCCCTCGAGCTTGGCAGTCATGCCCCTATCCACCTCAGCCGACTTGAGCTTCGAGAACAGCTCGTTCACCGTCAGAGTATCATACCTCTCCGACTCGACTATGGCCTCGAACTTTCCACCCCATATCGTACGATCCAAAGAGTGTAAGAGCTTGACCGCTCTATCATGATCATCGTACGGGAGCACGTCCACATTGGCCCTCATGTTGTTCACAACCACCGTGAACCTCTGAAACAAGGCATCGATGGACTCACCGGGGAGATGAGTGAAGTTCTCGTACTCTCTCCGGTAGGTCGCATACATCCGTGCCTGAACCTGGGCGTTCCCAACATGAGCCTCCTTCAACACCGCCCAAATCCTACAAGCCAAGTGCTCGGTGTGCACCCGATCGAACTCAGGCTGACACAAAACACGAAACAAGTAGTCGACCGCCTTATTGTTGGCGTCGAAACCGTCCCTCGATCCCGGAGCGAGGAAATCAACCGGCGGACATAGCCCTGTGTCCACCGTGACATCCCAAAGGATCCGACCCTTTCCGCGGAGAAAAGCACCCATTCGCTTGCTCCACATCCGGTAGTTCTTGCCATCGAAGTGTGGAGGACCCGAACCCCGTTCCTGGTACGCCATCCTTGGATCTTAGATTGGTTAGAGTCAACAAAGACCCGAACCAGCTCTGATACCACTTGAAGGACCGATACGGCGAACCAGAGAGGGGGGGAGTGAATGGGAGCCGATAAAAATTCTTCTCTAAGGAGATGGAAACTCCAACAAGATGAACACGGCTTCCAACACACGTCTCCGACTCACTACCAAGGTTAGTCAAGCCCACGTAGCCACTGGAGTGCCACTGGACCTAGGAACCAACACACCACCTTCCGACCCGAGAAACACAGCGGAAAAACCAAACCTCGAGTCTACAGACCCACACCGGTCAGACCGGTGACCACCACCGGCGACCGGTCCCTCGCCGGTGAACCGAGCAACTTCCACTAAGTGGCTCTACACCGGTCGGACCGGTGAGACACACCCGCCGGACCGATGGCGACCGAAAGCCCCCAAGGCACCAAACAAAGCCAACCGACCACCAAACAGACCCAAACTCGAAACGAAGACGGCAACACGGGACAACAAAGAACACACCAAGATGTTCACCCGAGCAAAAACCCACAAGGGCTCGCACCGGTCAGACCGGTCAAGAGCACCGGTCAGACCGGTGTAGCCTGGGCAGCTCGGGATGAACAGCACCCGCGGGTCAACTCCCCCAAATCCAAATCTCGATCTCCCGACTCACTCTACGGACTTGAACAAGACTTTGGGGATATCAGGAACACCTCATGAGGAGTCCATAGCCAGGTTTAATCCCACAAAAACTCGTCCAAAAAGGAGGAATCGAAGAAATCCCGCCGAAAGCACTTCCAACCCAAGAACTCAAGAAACCCCAAAATCGAGCACTTTTACTCACGGATTTGGGAGGGGAATCACAGCCCAAAGAACCACGAAGGGTTCCCACAAATTTCCCCCATCAAATCCCCAAGAGAAAAGTCCCGAAAACAACCCAAAGAAATCATCGAGAGAGGGCTCCGAAAATCACCACCAAGAACAACCGGGGAAAACACATCCAAACCTTGAGGAACCACGCCGAATCATCTATACATGAAACAAAGGTTCGTACAAGGTCTAGCAAGCCGCCCGATCATCCATCCCTCTCAACAAGATCTCTCCGTGAAGATCTCTTGCTAGTCCTAAAGAAAACCTAAGGAAAATAGGTGGAAAAAAGGAAAACTAATGAGCTAGGGTTCCAAGAGTTGGCTGCCATCCTCTCACCTCTCGGGTTATATGGAGGCAACCGAATGTCTAAAACGCCCTTCTCTACTAACTAGGGATACAAGCCCCTCAAGGACGGATTTGGAATTCTTGATGTCTTCACCATCGGACGGATGCCCGGCGACCGCACCCTGCGTAGCCTCGACGCAAGCCATGCGATCCCGACGCGTGTCCTCCGCTTCGAAGATTCCGGACCGCGTCGTCGCACACCGGCCGGACCGGTGCTCCTCACCGGCCGAGCCGGTCCCCACCGGTCGGGGACCGGTCGGACCCACCGGTTAGACCGGTCCGGTGCCGCCGCACCTCCGTCTTCGGTTCTCCGGTCTTGGCTTTGTGGATCAACCAAGGAACCCAGTGGTTTTCTGGTGAACCACCGGAAACCCCGCGAACTCGGTGTAGCCTCCGCCAATCTCCACTCATGACTCGGCTCCCACGTAGTCCCGGCTCGACCTTGGTTTTGAGGCTCAACCAAGAAACCATCCATGACTTCATCTTGCTGTTCATGCTACCATGCGTCCCGCACTTGACCCCCGCCGGCCACCGGTCCCTCGAACGAAGCCTAATTGTCTTCTCCACACCTGGAGGCCTCACCGGCGACGACCTTTCGTGCTTGTTCTTCACCTGCACCAACACCAGTCTAGCCGCAACCTGCACCTGCAATACTTAGCCAAGAATCAGTCCACACAACGTTGTCAATCTCTCATCACACAAGGAAGCGACCATCCACCGGTCCTCGAACCACAAATGGTCCTCAGGTATGAGTACACCGGCGATGATGACACGTCGCGGATGCCTGGAGATGAAGTCGTCGACGACAACATTGTTGATAGGCTGGCCCGGATCTTCAAAGATATGCCGGCGTACATGCCGTGCCCCGTACTAGAGTTCTCCGCCGCGCGCCCACCAAAAGAGGTTAGAAGCCGCATTTGAAGTCGAGTACCCATTGCATGAGAGTAGTCGCACTGATGGGTTGTTCTTCTTGCAGGATGACTTGAAGAAGTTTGTATCCGAGCCGCCGTCGCCTCCCCAACTAGTCGAGGTCCCAGAGGAAGGGAGGTCAAGACCAAGGAGCGGCGCGAAGTCGGCGAGGGAGACGACACAGTTGTCGTGGAAGACACATCCGAAGAGGACGACGACGAGGAGACGTTGCAGGACCGCTTCCAGCTGCGGTCGAGGTTGAGCCATCCTGGCTTACCTCACATCCCTCTCGTTCAGGATCAGCCGGCTAGCCTGGAGGCTAGTCTGCCCACACCACCAAGGAGGCCGCGTAATGCGGCCCGCAAGCGCGTGGCCAAGAAGTTGAAGGTCATGCAGACCACGTCCCAAGAGGTAAGCCGTCTTGAGTAGTGTAGTCGAGTTCTGATATCCCGAGTTCATGTGTTGACGATGAAGTTTCCTTGCTTGCAGGAGATACCGCCTACCGAGCCCGTTGAGCAGGGCGACGAAGGCGACTGGGACACGGTGGGGGAGGTCGCTGGTAGTCGAAACCCAACCCCCACTATCGAAGAGCTTTTGGCGCAGATGGAGTGCCAGCCCCCTGTTGCTCAAGGGAGCAAGGAACCCGCCGCTGCTGCTACTGAAGAAGCAGCGGCCGCAGAGGCGCAAGAGGAGGCGCCTGCCGAGGCGGGACTGGTGGACATCGCCAGTATCCTCGGCACCCCAACCGTGACGGTAGTCCGGTCGAGCTTGTAAGTGTTGATTCTCCCCGAGTAGTACTTGATGTGGTAGTCGGACTTGATTGACAACCGGCTTGTGTACTCTGCAGGAAATCGACGGACCTGTCCTGGGAAGGGGATGAACCCGCTGCAGCGGTGGCGGAAGAAGAAGCCGTGCCACCCGTTGAGGAGTCCGCTCCCGCCCCTCAGGTGGAGCCCGAAGCGCCGACCGCTGAGGCTACGCTGCCCGAGGACAGCATCGTTGAAGGTAAGTACTCTGCTGAGGTTGGAATGCCTAGTAGAGTAGTCGTAGTCGCCAAGTATGACTGATGCACTTGTTCTCTTGTCAACAGGTGCTGAGGCCGAGGGAAGCGGGATCCCGTCGGCGGTGCCCATAGAGGACGTGGCACCGGGAACTCAGGAGGCTACCGTAGAAGCCCTTGAGCCGATGGAGGTGGCCGTGGGAGAAGCCGCCGCGACGACTGGAGGAGGAGGGGACGACACACTTCCAGAACCCACTCTAGAGGTAGTCGTCCACTCACCGGAGATCCAAGGCACAGAGCCCATCTGCTCGGCACCGATGACCGAAGCCGCTACGAGTAGTCGTGGCGGGATCGACTTGTTGGCGGACGATCTGGTCGACCCGGCAACGGTGGCTCGGCATCTGGAAGCGGTGCACCAAGCCGAGCAATGGATGAAGGTGTATAGTCATAACCCTTGAGTAGTCAATCCTTTAGCGTTGAGTACCCATCTGATGTGTGTTGTCTGCGCAGGATGTCGCTGAGAGGTCTAGCCTGAAGTCAGATATGCTTCAAGGGTACGGCGACGCAGTGCTTCGGGCCGAGACGTTGGAGGATCAACTCGCGAAGTCCCGGAAGCACGCCGCCGCCATGCATTCAAAGCTAGACACCGCCTTCGCCAAGTACCATAATGACGTCCAAGAGATGCAGGCGAAGAGCGACGACTTGGTGCGGAAGAACAAGTCTCTCCGCAACAAGAACAAAGGTACACCACTTGTCTTGTTGAGTACTTGTTGGAGGTCGAGAGGTAGTCTAACCCTGCCATGCCTTGTTGATTGCAGAGCTTGAGACTCGGGTTGATCAGCTGAAGGCTTCGGAGACTGATCTGAAGAACCTTTTCCATCGGGAGCAGGAGGCCCGCCAGGTATTGGAGTATGATTATAAGGAGCTTGCTTACGAGTGCGACAAGCACATGGAGCTCCGTATTGCATCAGACCGTGACCTCGTCAACTGCTACAAATCGTTGCAGAAGCTGAACGAGGATTGCGAGAAGCTGCGGGCCCATCTCAAGGAACTTGAAGAAGCCGCGCCCCCCATCGCGAGGCTGTTGGTGCCTCATCCTGGCGGTCCCAAGATAGCGCCGCTGGTGGACCGGTTGAAAGAAGCCCCCAGCCGGCTGGCGACATACGTGAAGCATTTGGCGAAGTCGATCCCGAACCAAGTGCTAGCCTTCATGAAGTCGTACTTCCCGAAGGCTCCCGTAGATGTAGTCGCCGGCGGGCTAGCCACCAACTGCACTGACGAGTAGTACGCGGAGCTGCTGGAGCAGATGGCGCCTATTGCAGATCAAGTCGCCGAGAAACTTAATCTCCAGTAGTCCTGCAATAGTTAGCTCGTAGCGGTAGTTGTACAAAAACAATTGTAATGAAATTGTTTAAGTATTAATGAAGAGAAACTTCCATCAATGAGTACTCGTCGCGATCTTTGAGTGCGGAGTCCCATCGTGGAGTTGTCGCGAGTAGTCGTACTCGGTAGTAGTCCCGTTGAGGGGAGGAAGACAGTAAAGTAGTTGATGAACAATCAAACTTTATTACTGAAGAAGTACACCTGGATGGCCAGGGCCGTAGTTACAGAGTAGTCGCTAGGACCCGGAGGTCGCCTACGGCTAAGTAGTGCTAGGGCACATAGCCACTTACAACAGTAGATTCGTAAGTAGCCGTATAGGCTGGATCTAGGAGTACATGGTCTCTCAGTAGACCGCTGCTAGAGTTCTTTGTCGCTCGTCGCAGCCCAGGATCCGTAGGTAGCCGCGTGGGCTAGATTCTGGAGAAGAGTAGTCCGGAGACTAGTGCCTGGACCCGGAGGCCACTTACAGCGAAAGAGTAGTCCTGAGACTAGTGCCTGGACCCGGAGGCCGCTTACGACAGAGGGGTCTTGATGTAGTTGTGTAGACTTGAGCCCCCGGGGTAGTCGTGTAGACTAGGTGTAGAACCGACAGAGTTGGTCAACGTTCCACGAGTTGTTGACGTCTTCGCCTTCAAGTGTCTGGAGGCGATAGGATCCCGGCCCAATCACCTTTGCGACTGTGAAGGGACCTTCCCAAGGCGAGCTGAGCTTGTGTAGTCCTTCCGTGTTCTGGATGCGACGGAGGACGAGATCACCAACGTTGAAGGAGAATTCCTTGATGTTGCAATCGTGGTAGCGTCGGATACCCTCCAGGTACCTTGCTGATTGGACGAGGGCAGCGCAGCGAGCTTCTTCGAGCCCGTCGATGTCAACTCGTCTGCTGTCTTCAGAGACGCCTTCGTCGTTGTGCTCCACTGCTGGTGAATCCCATATGACATCAGCAGGGAGGATCGCTTCGGAGCCGTAGACCAGGAAGTATGGGGATTGCCCTGTTGGCTTGGAGGGCTGAGTACGTAGCCCCCAGAGTGAATTGGGTAGTTCCTTGGTCCACTTGCCTCCTTTAGAGTTAGCAGCGTCGTGTAGCCGCTTCTTGAGAGCGTCGAGCACCATCCCGTTGGCTCGCTCGACTTGTCCGTTGGCCCGAGGACGGGCAACTGAGACGTATCGGACGTCGATCCCGCTGTTCTCGCAGTACTCCCAGAACTGATGATTGTTGAAGTTCGAGCCCAGGTCTGTGATGATGTGATGGGGTAGTCCGTAGCGATGCACGAGTTCATCCAAGAAGTCGAGTACTCTGTCAGCCTTGGGGCATGTAACCGGCTTGACCTCGATCCACTTGGCGAACTTGTCGATGGCCACCAATACTCTGTTGAATCCACCTGGTGCAGTTGGGAGTGGCCTAATCATGTCGAGCCCCCAGCAGGCGAAAGGCCAAGTTGGTGGTATGGTGACTAGCTTGTAGGCTGGGACATGTTGCTGCTTGGCGAAGTATTGGCACCCTTGGCACCTTCTGACGAGTTCTTCGGCGTCGCCCAGAGCTGTGTGCCAGTAGAAGGCTCGTCGGAAGGCCTTGGTGACCAGGGTGCGTGAGGACGTGTGGTTGCCGCAGACGCTTTTGTGGATCTCCTCCAAGATGTCTTTGCCTTCTTGTGTGGGTACGCACTTCATGAGTACTCTTGAAGATGCGCCCCGCCTGTAGAGCTTGTCTCCGACGAGGACGTAGGACTTGGCGCGGCTGATGAGCTGCTCGGCCAAGTTCTTGTTAGAGGGAACCTTCTGCTCGCTGAGGTAGTCAATGAAGGGTTGCCTCCAGTCCACGTCGATCATCATGACCTCCTGGCCAGCCGGGGGATGCGCTGGGGCAGTGGTCGGTGGCGCCGGCTCCGGGATGGATGGCGCATGAAGCTCGTGGACGAAGACACCCGCTGGTACTTGAGCGCGAGTAGAACCAAGCTTCGACAGGACGTCTGCTGCAACGTTGTTGTCGCGGACGATGTGGTGGAACTCGAGACCATAGAACTTGTTCTCGAGCTTGCGGACTTCTAGGAAGTAGGCGTCCATGTTCTCCTTGTTGCAGTCCCAGCACTTGTTGACTTGGTTGATGACCACTGCGGAGTCGCCGTAAACTAGTAGCCGCTTGATACCCAATGAAGCCGCGAGGCGGAGCCCGTGTAGGATAGCTTCGTACTCGGCTTCATTGTTTGAGACCTTCCAGAAGATCTGCAGGACGTACTTGAGTTGTTCGCCCGTTGGGGAGATCAAGAGTACCCCTGCACCTGCGCCCTCGAGGTTGAGTGAGCCGTCGAAGTACATTACCCAATGCTCTGGTCGCCCGGTTGGAGTAGGTAGCTGATTCTCCCGCCACTCTGCCATGAAGTCGACTAGTGCCTGCGACATGATGGCTGTGCGTGGCTTGAAGTCGATGGTGAGGGCGCCAAGTTCGACTGCCCACTTGGAGATTCTTCTAGTAGCATCTTGGTTCCGCAGAATGTCGCCGAGCGGGTAGTCGGTGACGGCGGAAATCGAGTACTCCTGGTAGTAGTGTCGTAGCTTCCGCGAGGTGATGAGTACTGCGTACAGAAGCTTCTGTACAGGCTGGTAGCGTGCCTTGGACTCTGACAGGACCTCGCTGACGAAGTAGACTAGGAACTGGACTGGATAGGCGTTTCCGTCTTCCTGCCGCTCGACGATGATGGCAGTGCTGACCACATGAGTAGTCGCAGCGAGGTAGAGCAGTAGCTGCTCGCCTTTGCGAGGAGCCGTGAAGACTGGTGGCTTCGATAGGAAGTCCTTGAGCTGGGCAAGGGCTTGGTCCGCCTCTGTGGTCCACACGAACTTCTCTTGGTGCTTGAGTAGTTTGAAGAAGGGGAGCCCCCGTTCTCCAAGCTTCGAGATAAATCCGTTCGTGGCGCCATGCACCCGGTCAGCTTCTGGACGTCTTTGATGCACGTGGGAGCTTTCATGCTGGTGATGGCGGAGATCTTCTCGGGGTTGGCTTCAATGCCGTGGTGGCTGATGATGAAGTGTTGACGGTGAAAATCCGTCAACCTAGCCATGAGTTTACCTTCGGTGTTGGCATGACTTTTGTATCTTATTCATTGGTACTAACCCCCGTGGTATAACAAGTTCACTTGTGCATGTCGGTTTTGGAGTTAAGTGTTTACGCAGGGTTTTAACGTTGAAAGCAAGACTTCCGGGATAAGTTCATTAAGCACCTCATGACA
This sequence comes from Cenchrus americanus, assembly GCA_947561735.1. Lineage (NCBI taxonomy): Eukaryota > Viridiplantae > Streptophyta > Magnoliopsida > Poales > Poaceae > Cenchrus > Cenchrus americanus. Next base: position 206,332,873 of record OX387240.1, read on the forward strand.
AGACCTCGAAGCCCGATACTAGTCAAGCAATGAAGTGAACATAACCCCAAGAGCCCATGGACCAAGCCCGAGAAGATGATAAACTCTGAGGACCGAACCAGAAAAGTGCTGAATCTTGCAAGACAAGGAGTTGAGTCCAATTCGGAGAGAAACCGACGTCAAGGGCCCACATGCAAAAGAGGAGAACATCTAGAAGACGCGGGAAGCAACACCGGGCGAAGCAGGCAGCAAATTGGGCCGAAAAGGGCCCAGGCCGGTCGGCCCAGGCCGGCCGGCCCAGCCCTTTTCGGGGCCCAATCAGCCTCCCCTTTGACCTAATTGCTTCTCAGGCTATTAATAGCCCCCTGACCGAGAGACACGGATAATCCAAGTCGTATTCCGCCGCCGAGGAGCAGAGAAGCTTGAGGGACACCATCTCGGAGATGAGGGTCGTGCTAGTTGTCTAGGGTCTCCCTAGCCGACGTGGGAACCTTGCATGGAAGACCACGTCGGAGCTCCGGAGTGAGGATCAAGATCGAGGGAGGGCCCCGGTGGTGATCTTGTTCATGTAATCATTCATGGTGAAGTTTGTAAGTGAATCCGATTTCTAGCGATCAAGTGTCTTCTCGATGATTTTGTTTTCTTCTTGATTTTGCTTTTTCTACGATCTATACTTAAGATAGATTACATAGGGTGCTCTTGTAGCCGCGGTGGCTAGAGGTGCATACCGGACCGGCCAAGTGATTTCAACTTGTTCTTATCGAACTCGCCCTAGACTACCCGCATGAGTAGGGATACGTTGTGACAGAGATTGTTGTTCACCCTTTCATCACTTAGTCCCCGGCTCAATCAACTGTCACACCCTGAAATTTCCAATTTCAGGATGTGAATAGAGAGAATATTTAAATAACGATTTTATATAATTTTAAAAAATTTTCCAACATTTATTTTTCTTTACAGGGAGTATAGTATAGGAAAAATCCTTTGTTTGATTTTTCTAAATTAAATAAAAAGTTATGTGTGTTGCATTCATGCCGATGCATCTAGTGGTTCTTGAGTGCAAAAGGTTTCAAAAATGCGTTTAAGGGCTGTCCAAACTCTTCCGAGAATTTTTCGGATTTTTCTGGAATTTATTCTCATTTTCTCTAAGCTTATTCTATTTATTAGAAGGCTCTAAAATCCTTTTCATGAGCTCCAAATGCATTATTTGGATTGTTCATGTCATAATCTATCTCTAGGAATTTTTCTGGAATTTTTGTGATTTTCTGAGTATTTTTAGTGCTTTAAATGAATTGCTGGTGTTTCTCTGGAATTCTTTTGTACTGAAAATGTATTTCAGAAAATTAATAAAAAAGAAAAAAAACCTATCCTACCGGATTGGGCCGAGCCCGTGGGCCCGACCCAACCTCGCTCCGCCCGGCCCGCCCGGCCGGCGGGGCCCACCCGGCCTTCCGCCGGAGGCCAAGTCGGCCACGCCACCGCCGCCCGGGGGCGTGCGCGCCGGCCCGGCCACACCCCTATAATGGCGAGGCCTAGGGACCCTCGCGCGAGCCCTAGCCCCGCGCGCCGCCGGGAGCCGCACGCCGTCGCCCGTGCCTCGCTCGACGCCGCCGCCAGACCGAGCTCGCCGGCGTTGACCTCCGATTTCCGGCCGCCTCCCTTCATCTCAGTTGCAGGTGAGCACACCTTTGCAATCCCCTTGATCCATCTCCTCTCTCCGTTTTGCATCTCACCCAAGCCCCTAACTGCTCGGAACTCCGTGGATTTGATGCGCCAGGGCAAGTTCCTGTACGTGAGAAGCTCCCCGTCCGTGTTCCCCGTCCGGGAGGTTGAAGATAAGGTCGCTTTGAGAATAGGCCCCTATCCTTTCTTGTAATTTTTAGATCTATTTTGTGTCTTGACCAATCTATAGAAAACCCCTTACGGAAATCCCACCTTTCGCACATAAACCCCACCTGAGTCTTTTATAAATCTAACACTAGTAGGGATGTTGTCATCAATGACGTTGCATTATCGTCATTGAAGACGCCAGAATGGTCACAATTAGTCTTTTCTGATGTTTTTGTGACGATTTTGGTTTGGTCACTATGGTGGCGTCACATTTGTTCATCGGTGACGAAATTGGTTTTTTCGTCATAGATGTGTCTCCAATCTGTGATGAATTTTGTGTCGTCATGGATTTGAATTCATTCTATGACGATTTGTTTTGGTCATAGATTATACCATGTTTTTGTCATAATTTCAAGTTTGTCGGGCTAACTGACGTCACCGTTAACGCCGTTAATGCATTTTGTGACGATATTTTTTCGTCACAATCTTCCGTTTGCCTGGATAACGGATGGCATCGTTGCAATGGTGTGACGATCCGGTTTCATCACAAATGTAGTCTTGTGTTGGTCATAGGATGACGTATGCCACGCTGGCAGATGACGAGGTTGTGACGTCATCAATGACGTGGCTGCTGAGATCATCATCTTGCAACCATCACAGATGTAATGTTTAAATCGTCACAGATCGGTATTTGGCATTTTCACGCTTTGATATAATATGGTCTCAGATTTGCCAGCACTTTGGTCACAAATATAACATCTTTTGGTCACAGATTTGAAAGTAGATTGGTCACAGATACACCATGCATTTGCTCACTGGTTTGGAAATAATAATATAATAGGAATTTGCAATTGATACTAGAATGGGCACACAATTGCATTAGGTTTGCATCAAGTATTCCAAAGTGCATATACAACCGATGCACACCACTAGACATTGCAAATTCAGTAAATATGTTGTTGAAACAAAGACGAAGTACCATAAAAAGTTGCACACACGACCAAGTTACTAGATAGGCAAACCGACAAAAAATAGAAAGGAAAGCCGAGCAAGAAGCCTATGTTGAAGTCGATGACGAAGCATTTCCCTGGAGGGAGAAGAGCTTCTTGAGGAGCAAATTGGTCTCCGCCATCTCCTTGATGTTCTTTTCTGTAAGCTTCTTGTACTCCTCCAGCTCCTTCTATGTCCTTGGCCGTTCTTCCTCTGCATCCTGATTTTTTTTCCTGTGGTCATCCAAGCCACCTTGAACACCGCCGTCGCTTCGGTCACCGCAAGTTGCTCCCTAAGCTGACTTTCATTTGATGATACTGACTTGGAGGATGGCGGTGTTTGGAAGCCAACATTTTTCAGGAATAAGTTGGAGCTGTTCTAAGAGAGCGCCTTTGACACGACTTGCACACTAGATGCTGGCATCTCACCTTCAGAAACAGGTTCAGTCCTCAAAGCTTCCATTTGGGACTGAAATAGTATCAAGGTAAAAGAGTTACAAGTATTTGATGAATAGTAACATGACAATGTTCAATAAATGCAATAAAGTAGAGGCACGCAAAAGAACCAGATTATTGAAAACCTACTACTATGTATGCATAAAGTCCACACATGATTTATGTGAAATGGCAACTAGTAGGCATATAATCCGTGCACTTACAAGTGCCTCTCTTGCAAGGTCACTTAAGCCTCGTTTGGAGCTAGTGTGGCACGTCTGGAAGGCTTCCACTGCATCTACTTCTGCAGACTGATCTAGGTTTGGTTCATCAAGGATTCTTGTTTGTTTCTGTGTAATTGAAAAATGACAGCAAAGTAGGCACAGATGAAAGGGAAAATAATTAGTTGAGTCCAAATGTGCAGGTAAGTGAACAAGGTAATGTTTTACTTACGTATGCATGTAAGTGTGCCACGTAGCAGGGAGAATAGCCTGATGATACTTGACTTCACTGCGGTTTTCCTTGTTCTTCTCACATGTTTGCTAAAAGGGGATGAACATGTTAGTTGATATCACAGGTTTAAAATAAGGGACTTTGTAAACTGATAATGAATGTAAGAATTGATGCCCATACCATGTTCTTTGGATCTGACCACCTTGCAACAAGTGCCCTCCATTCGAGACCAGTCATGTAGCGAACTGGAGAAGTTGTACGAATCTGATTTGCAGGAACACCATTGAAGTATCTCTTCTTCAGTCGATAGCGTTGGTTCTTTATCGCAACACGCATCAGATCAGTCATAGTTGCCCTTGTTGGGGCATGATTTGTGTTAATGGCCAAGCAACCCTAGGCATATGATAGTTGGATATTTAGTTAGTCAAATAAGCTTAATCAACAATAGTTTCATATGGCTACAGTAATGCACTTACAGCTAGCTGTCCCTAAAAGGCTTTGTAGTGTACGTCGTCTTTCTTGTAATCTTTCAAATGTGGGAGGACATGAATACTTTCCCGAATGATGACGCCAGCCTCTGAAGCTAATTTGGCTGCTTGAACAGGATCTTGATGTCTTTTTTTTTCCATCCTGAACAACTATGGGCAATCTCCTTCCCATAGCTTTGGTCATCGTATCTAGCTGCTTTCCAACAGTAGGTGGTCTGGGCCTCCTATGAGCTCGTTGTGGAGGACCTACATCATTGAGTTTAGATTCAGTTTTTTTATTTTATTGATGCAAAAACAACTAAATAGATGTCAAAACTGCATGAAAAAAGAGCTTGCCTTCAGCTAGTGTGTTGTCATCATTACCAGCTGCAATGTGTGCCTCAAAACCTGCATTGTCATGACCAGCTGATACACTACCATCCTCTGATGGTGTGTTCTCATCAACAGCTGGTCCATTGGATTCCTCTCGCACCGGATTGTCTTCATAAGGGGCTGTAGGATCCTGTACAAGAAGCCTTTTTGATGCTCTTATTTCAGATTCAGTAGGCTGGTTTTTTGACTGAGTTGATGCCCTCACTCTCTTACTGTTCCTAACTACAGGAGCCATTCTGCCAACAGTTTTCTTGATCTTTGGAGAGATGTTTTTGCGACTATGCGGTTGGAGAAGCTGTGGGGAAAGAAAGCTCATGTAAGTCATGTGCATTAATAATGAAAACCATATATTCAACATCATTTTAGTTTGAAAGAATTTGCATATAAATCGGAGATCAAAATGCAGATCGGAAACAGTAAATTGCAATCAACTTTATTAATAATAAGTACCATATAGTAAACATTTAATTCCAATGAAATTTAAGTCCTAAAGCATACTTCAGAGTAGAAACATTTAATCATAGATTATATATTAATAATGAATACAATGTAGCAAACAAGTTGTATGTTCCAAGTATGCCCCATTCACTACTGTGAAGATAGAAGAAGCACCTTAAGTTGTGGCTGCTCATTAGATTCAATGTCTTCATCATCAGTATTATCTCCTTGATCATCCTCATCAAGGAGATACTCCGATGATGATGAATCTTCGTTATCAGTTCCCTTGTTTGCTGATTTTTTCCCCTTCTTTTGTGCAGGTTGAGGAAGGATGTAATAATTTCAGAAGCTAAGGTATTCAATCCAAGCTCTTCAAGCATCTTTTGATTTTCCGCCACGCGTCTATCTCGGCATCGCTCATAATCAGTTATCATAGGTTCTTTCAAGGACAAGAATTTGGGTGTATTAGAATTTTTAAAAGTCTTGAACTAATAGGTTAGAGTTAACAAAACTACATGAAAGATAGATAAGAGGTCTAAGATATGAGATAAGACCTACAACTATGTGTGGACTCCTAGATCAGAAAACCCCAGGGTATTATAGTGAATCAGAAACTGTTATAACTACATAAGTAACTATGAATATAGAATGGAGTGAACTACAATCTTCCTATCAACAAAAAATCATGCAATATTACAGTAGCAAACCGTGACATGATAATGGTCTCATGAATTAAAAAAATACATTTCAAATTGACATACATATACGACAGCATCAAAATTGTAGATCTACTCTCAGAAATATAGTTGAATTTTTTGACAGACCTGCAGGCCCGTTCCTCTTTTGCCCCCTTGTTGCCACCATTGAAACCTGCAAATGACCTTTGGGTTAGATCGGGGAACAAAAGGAGGTGCATGGGCAGAGAAATGTACGTGAGAGAGAGGGATTGGGGGGCGGCGTGAATTCAAATCGGGTTATTGTCGGAGCTACTCGTCGCCGGCGGCTGTGGTTAGAGTTTCGTTGATGTCACTGAGTGGTTGATGGGAAGATTTAGGTAGGTGGGGCATTGAGAGAGAGGGTTAGGTTGAGGCGTCGCGGCCTGCAAACTACGAACCTGGGGTGAGGGAGCACCTCGTCGCCGGCGATGGGTGGTGTGGCGGCGGCGGCTTCTGTGGTTCCAGGGGAGGTGTCGAATAGATGGGAATAGGAAGTGGGGAGGTTTGACGAGTTGTGGGGAGGCATGTAAATAAGTCCGCCTTTTTTTCGTGAAAGAATGGTGCCGAACAGTTTTGGCGCAATTTCTCCCGCGTTGCCGCCGAAGCGTCAGTTACTCGATTCATATATAACTATTTCGATTACTGAACGAACATCCTCGAGTAGCGCAGTGGTAAGGCCCATTTACTGGAACCCTTGGGTCGCTGGTTCGATTCCTATGGGCCGCAGATTTTTTTGACCTTGTTCCTTTTTTTAAAACATCAGTTGCTTCTATTTCTTTATATTTTTTCGTTAACACCTCCTTGTTTACCTCCAATAACACGCTCTGATAGTTTCACATCATTTCGAGATACTTGTGATGCGCATATCTCACATGTGTAGACGTCCCTTGCATAGGCACATTGGTCGTAGTGGGGCATGTGTTCCATCGTAGCACCGTGCACCGCCACTTTGGTATAATGAATTGAATATAATTTTGTCATGAAACCACACCAAATTGGTGTCTCCTTGCAAGTTTTTACATTTTTCTAGCATGGTTTGCTAATTTTCACATTTATTCTTTATTAAATCATCAAAAAATTAAGATAATAGGTAAAAATGCTACGAAAATTGCACAATTGCACGAAACCTCCTTGTTTACCTCCAATAACATGCTCTGATAGTTTCACATGATTTCGAGATACTTGTGATGCGCATATCTCACATGTGTAGACGTCCCTTGCATAGGCACATTGATCGTAGTGGGGCATGTGTTCCATCGTAGCACCGTGCACCGCCGCTTTGGTATAATGAATTGAATATAATTTTGTCATGAATCCACACCAAATTGGTGTCTCCTTGCAAGTTTTTACATTTTTCTAGCATGGTTTGCTAATTTTCACATTTATTCTTTATTAAATCATCAAAAAATTAAGATAATAGGTAAAAATGCTACGAAAATTGCACAATTGCACGAAACCTCCTTGTTTACCTCCAATAACACGTTCTGATAGTTTCACATGATTTCAAGATACTTCTGATGCGCATATCTGACATGTGTAGACGTCCCTTGCATAGGCACATTGGTCGTAGTGGGGCATGCCTCACATATACTCAATGTGTGCATGTGAGACTTTATTCTAATGAGTGGGATCTGTAGAAAACAAATGAAATAAAATGTTAATATCAAAACAAGTTAAAAAATGTTTATATGAAAAGTTAAAAAAAAAGCTCTCATAGGGTTCGAACCCGGGAGCTGTGGACTAACAATCAGAGCGCGTTACCAGTGGGCTACGAAGGTGTATTCGATGGATGTGAAGATCCATTTTATTTAACAACATAAAGAGGCGCCTTGCTGTGCAGATCTATATAGCAGTCGCCATGACGGCTTCCCCCAAATCGTCCTGCAAATCGTCACGCCTCCTCGTCTTCTCCGCTTCGCCTTCCGCCACCGCCATCTCTGCCCCTCGCGCCTCCACCACCTCTCGCCCTTGCACCGCCGCGCCGCCGCGTGTGGAAGATGACGAAGGCGGTGAAGAACCCGGAGCGCGGCCGAAGCGTGCGAGTAACCGAAGCGGGGCCCGAGGACCGGAGGTTCACCCGCGCTTCCCATGGCGTGGTGGTGCGCCGAGCCTCCGCCGCCTCCGGCGATGTCGTTCCTGACGTCCCACCAGGCTTCGAAAGGATCGCTCCCAATCTGAAGCGCGCCGGGGATCAGCATTCCCATCTGCAAAACCTAAGGTTGATTTTCTCACCCTGTCACTGTTTACGGTTTTTTAATTCAATCACTAGATGTTCATGATTTTTAAGTTCAATTACTCACTAATTTTGCTTGATTTCTGTACTAATCTGCGCCACTAGATATATGCATGCCCTTAGAATCTTGAGGGGGATTTTCAGTTATGCTTGTGGTGGGGGTTTTCAGTTCAATCCTATTTTTCTTGAATGTAGTACTAACTTATGTGCCACTGGAAAATTGTGGTTTGTAATTTGAGCAGTATGGTTTACAATGCACTGGATATATATATATATACATACATGCCCTTAGAATAAATTGATTCCTCTTGGTCAGAAATTGTGCTATTTTTAGATATCCATATGCTGATGGGCATATATATGCTCTTTTCAGATATCCATATGCTTAAATTTATGCTATTTACAGATATCCATATGCTCTAATTTACTCAGTTACTACAAATGGCATATCTTTAAATTTTTGTAGATGAACTACTCAGTGACTATAAATGGCATATATTTTAATATTGACTGGATTCTTTAAATCTGTTTTAGTTACTCACTTTTTACATATGTGTTGTTAAATCTTCACACTTAATTTTCGTCACCACTAGATGCAAATGAATTGTGATTCACTTAATTTTCAGGCCACCGCACGCGGGGGGCTCTCCACTAAGGCCGCAGAGCGCGCTCTGAGAGTCAGCGAGCGCCACAAGAAGAAGTTCTGCATGAAAACCCGGTATCTAGTGACTACTTCTAGTAGCGCTGGCACTGATGAGTCTACAACTGAAGAATCAAGCGGGGAAACCTATGTGAACTCAGTGAAGCAGCTGAAAGGGAAGGAGAAGAAGGTGAGTTTACTGCTGTTGACAGTTTTGAGATAATCTGATTTGAGATCATTTAGGCCTTAACAGTGCTCATTTTCATAACAACTGGACTTCTGGGAGTTACAGAAGGAGCTGGGGACTTCGCAGGAGAACGTGATGCTGCTGGAGGTTCAGCAGAACAGGGAGAAGAACAGGTACACCAGACTCAAGGCTGCTCTCAAAGCTGCTGCTGACAAGGTGAAGAAAAAGACGAAGTGCATTCCAGAAGAGTGATGGTTAAATGTCAAGGCTGTTGTTGTCTGCAATCTTTTGCAAGTTTGGCTAATCTGTATGGCCATGTGATGAAACTAGTAGAACTGCATGACTATCAAGAATGAACCTATATGGTTGCATTCTTTTACTTTTGTCAGTGATGGAAGACATTAACTTAGTAGTGTCGTAGCAGGCTGGAAGGCAAGAAGATTTTGTGCCTTGCTTGCTTTAGCTTGTAAATAGTTATGGTCAGTGCAATGTGCCTGGTTAGTAGTGCCTTATGTGGCAACAAGACAAGTAACTTTCATCTGCTGGCATGTACATGCCCTATAAATATTTGGTAACGACACGTTAAGTATCATTTGTGGTAGTCAATCTGGTGTACTTTTTATTGATATAACAGTAATCACCAGTCTATATTATTGTAACATGTCATCTTCATGTGGAGACATATATGGTATGGAAAAACATATATTCAAACTAGTAATCTTCATCTTCGTCATCTGGAGACATGTCATCGTTGTTATCGTTGGCATCGTCACTACAGTATTGCAAAGATCGTCTCATCCTCCTCCTCCCCCTCGCTGTCGACATCAATAATTGCAGCTTCCTTCTTGTTTCTTATTAATTCTTGCAAATTGCATTCAATTATAGTGGCTTCCCCACCTTGAATATTTGGTAATCGCACGTCGACGCCACCTTCTTGCACCACATGCTCAGTATCAGAATGGTAATCGTCCTGATGCACATCATGGCTGCCCTCATCTTTTTCTGCCACATCATAAATGTTTCTATGTTCAAACTTCTGCACAACTCGCCAATCTTTACCTAAAGATGTGTCTTGAATGTAAAACAAATTTTCGCTTGAGAAGATAGGATGAAAGGATCTGTCTTGTACCATAATGACTACACATTGATGGATTAGAAATGTCCGTCATCTTGAAGGCCTTTCCCCCTGCCTTCTTGGTTGTACCAATTGCATCGAAATATAACCACAGTTCGACAAACTTGAAGATTCGAGTTATACAACAACTCAATCACCTCTTGAAGTTCTCCATAAAAATCTATAATGTTGTTATTATGTTCACCTGGAGTCATGACACCACTATTTTGTGTACGGGATTTTTTTCGCGATCCGCTGTGCTATACCGAACACCATTAATCTTGCACGCTGCAGAAAACTTAACTCGTAGACATGGTCCACAAGACAGTGCCCACAATCCTTCGCTAACCGACCCTGGATTGACCTTGCGTTGGTCCTCAATCTATTGCAACAAAAATAATCATTAGCAAAAATACGTATCCACTTAATATCTAAATAGTTGTAGTTACTAACGTGGTGCCTGAACCACTTGGCAAATCCTTGTTCAACCATTTTGTCCACATTATTTTGTTGTGCACCTTGCTGCAACAGCTCGTCTCTGTACAACCTGCAAAGACAAGATTATTTAAATTAAATTTTAAAAAATTAAGTAGCAAATTAGCAAGTCTTAAAAATCATACTTACTCCTTATATTAATCAGCTTCTTCACAATTATGTAGCACATACAAAACTAACTTATCCATTACATCATCTTCAATATACTGGACCCTATTGCCTCCAACAAGAGTAACACCATGCTGGAAAACAGAGATGTCATCAGGCAATGGTACCTCTCCACTACTATCATCCCCTGAGTTGAATCTAGTGTCCATATCCTCCATGTACCTAGAACAAAATGTCAAGGTGTCACTTGCCACATATGCCTCAACAATTGATCCTTCTTGCTTCGCCCTGTTCCTTACAAAATTCTTCAAAGTGCCCAGCCGTCTTTCTATTGGGTACATCCAGCCGTATTGAACAGGACCTCTTAGCAGTGCCTCGTCAGGTAGATGGACACACAAGTGAACCATGACATCAAAGAAGGCAGGGGGAAATATTTTCTCAAGCTTGCATAAGATTAATGGAATCTGTTCTTTCATCTGTTTGACAACATCAATCCTTATATTTCTACTGCATAGCTCCCTAAAAAATGTCCCGAGCTCAGCTATTGCTTCATACACATCCTTCGGCACCAATCCTCTTAGTCCAAAGCGAATGATTCTTTGAAGGAGTATGTGGCAAGAATGTGTCTTGAGCTTTCCAACCACCCTCGCACCTTCTTCACTTATGTACCTTGCTAGGTTAGCAGCATATCCATCAGGAAACTTGATACCTCTGAGAAACTTGCAAAACTCGACCCTTTGCTGCTTCCCCAACACATAAGGAGCGGGTGGAGCACTTACTGAGTTGTTCCCTTTCTCATGTAAGTGCAAATGGTGTCTGATGCCCATATCATACAAATCTAGCCTAGCATTATGTGTGTCCTTTGTCTTGCCAGGCACATTGAGTAATGTGCATAGAATGTTTTCACACACGTTTTTCTCTATGTGCATGACATCAAGATTATGTGGAAGCTTCAAATGTATCCAATAAGGCAACCTCCACAACACAGATTTTCGGCTATAAATATTTGGACCCACATCACGCTTCCTTTTTCTTCCAGTGTTTTGAGTTTCATTCACTGCCTTCCCTGGCCTGACATCTCTCACCTTATCTAGCTCGTCTAGGACCTCACCCAAAAGTGAACTTTTCTGGTGCATCTCGGTTTTCACGCTTACCATCGAAAGCCAAGCTTCTCCGCCATGCATGTGACTTTGGAAGGTATCGACGATGTCCAATGTAACATATCTTATTCCTTATTGACCGAGATAGAGGATCCTTGTCACAGTAAATACATGCATAATAGCCTTTTGTTGTTCGGCCAGACAGCGTGCTCAACGCAGGGTAATCATGTATACACCATAGCACAGCAGCACGAAGGTCAAACTTCCTACCAGTACATGCATCATAGGTACTTACACCCTTCCATAGCTCTAGCAGTTCTTCAATTAAGGGCTCAAGGAACACATCAAAATCCTTTCCCGGAGATTTTGGCCCCGGGATGAGTAAAGACATAAAGCAATTTGCGGGATTAACACATTCCTAGGGTGGGAGATTCGATGGAGTCGAAGCACGGCCACATACCGTACCGGGTACTCATGTTGCCAAATGGATTGAACCCATCTGTAGCTAAAGCAAGCCTCAAGTTCCTTGGATCAGATGCAAATGATTTTTCCTTACTGTCAAAGTACTTCCATGCTTCCCCATCAGCTAGATGGCTCATTACATTCTCCACTGGCGTCCTAACTTTCATGTGCCATCGAGTTTCCTCAGAAGTACGCTTTGAAGCATATATTCTCTTCAACCTTGGCAATAGTGGAAAATGCCTCAGTACCTTATGTGGAACCTGCTTCGTCCCAGTTTCATCTTTCCATCTAGACTCCTTGCATACTGGGCACACATTCAACTTCGCATACTTGGTTGTTTTTGAATCCCAAAATAACACACAATTATTCTTGCACACATGTATGTTTTCGTATTCAAGGCCCAACTCTAGAAGGTATTTCTTCGCCTCATCATAAGAATTTGGCAACTCACACTACAAGGTTTTCCCCCTATTGCAACAAATCCCTTAGGCAACACCACTATTTCGGTTGCAATAGGGGGGGTACTATTGCACCGAAACGGTGATTTGGTTGCAATTTGTGTGTCTATTGCAACACAAAATTTGAGTTGCATTATTTATTTGTTCGGTTGCAACATGTTGACGCTAATGCACCCTTTTTTAGGATTTCCGTTGCATTTGGTTGGAAATAATGCCACCCCAGTTTTGTGTTGCATTAGCATTCCTTACGTTTCAACAGAAAGTTGCTATAGCCACCATACTAGGGATGGTTGCGTTTGAACAAGTATGTCACAACGTAGAATTTTGGTTGCAAATATATCTTTGCGATGTTGCAACAAGTTGGCGCTAATGCACCCATTATTCAGAATTGGGTTGCATTTGGTAGGAAATATTGCTACCCTATTTCTGCGTTGCACTAGAAATTCGGGTGTTGCAATATAAACTTGCTATGGCTACCATACTAGGGTTGGTTGCGTTTGAACGGCCTTACGCAACGTCTTATTTGGGTTGCAAATATCTCTTTGTGTTGTTGCAATACAAGGAAGGCTACTGCTTCGTTTCTAGCCTCAAGGAGGAATATTGTGTACGTATTGCCACAAATTTTTTTTTTGATGAAAAAAATCTGCTATGGGGTTGTAGCAAAATTTAAAATGCGATTTAATAAATAAATTTTATTATGAAAAATCTGAATTTTAACAATATGGTATAGACTATATGTACCATGAAAAAAAGAGAGGATTTGTTTAGATGAAAAAATTGTGTGCTATGGGGATGTGGGCTAAGCCAGACCACAATAGGCTGAACCGGCGAGCGTAAAGCCCAGCGAGCGGGAGCCCGAGTGGACCGGCCAGCCCATTAAGCCCCATAGCGTAAAGCATTAGTTGATGATGGTAATACGGAGTTCGAAAGAGCAGGCACGCCTCTCCTTTTAAGCTGGGATACCCCCTTCTCAGTTTACGGGGTGGCACTAAAGGTACTGGAGACTAGGATGTGAAAATGTCAAATGGGCCGGTGAGAGTAATAAAAACAAGGATATGCCGGCCCAAATCGTTTATAACTTTCAGCTCCCCCACCTCCAATACACTTTTGCTCCCAACCATCCCCCTCGTCGGCTCTGACCGTCGCGTCCACATCGAGATGCCCCGCATCGCGGTTTCCCCTGCGGCAAGCGGCGACAACGGCCGGAGTGGCCGCATCGAGCCTTCCCAGACCAGCGGCGGGCGCAAACGAAGGGGACGCAGCGCCGTAACACAGCCGAGCAGCCGCCACGGCGGCGGGGCCGCATCGATGGGATCTCGGAGAGCGGCGGCAGCCGACGGCGGGGCCGCACCGAGGGTTTTCGGGCGAGCGGCGGCGGCGTACGGAGGTGCCACTGCTCCACCACGCAGAAGCGTGATGCACGCGGGCGGTTCAAGTGTTCCACACCACCTACCTCGTCGTCCTCCAGTATGGTCGGCGGCACCCCAACCCTGTCGTCCTCTGGTACGAAAGACACCGCCACCTCCTCGTCGTCGTCTGAGGGCCCGCATCGCCAAGTCGATCCATCCGGTAAGGGTAAACAGGCCCTAGTCAGATGCAAGCGTTCCAGAAGAGAAGTGAGGTACACTGCCCTACCCTCTTTGATTTTCCAGGAATCGTGTGACTCCTTTTGCAATTAGAAAAATGTTAGTAGTTCATAGTAATCAAAATTTCATACTAGATAATGATAATTGTGTTTTTGTGTGGATCCATCTCACCCCATACTAGATAATGATAATGATAATTGGCTGGATTTCTTGCCATCTTTTGCTGTGAATCTGACCTGTGTACATTTGATCACATTACTGAAAACAAAGCCAGCCAAATGAACACAGACTGTCCCATTTAGTAGGTTAGGCCTTTTCTGGTAGGTAGTAGGGAGATCACGAGTAAATTGGTATACATTATGAGTCAAGAGATTGAATAGGCTGTTTTAAACTGAAAAACAGCAAATTGTTTTGTTTGGTTAGGCTAGTGAACACTGCTAATCAGGCGAGGATCATCATTCCACACTCGGATGATGAGCAGGACAGTAGCAAGAAACCGTCTCCATCGAAAGCTTCGGGATCATCGAAAAGAAAGGTGCATTTTTTGACTATTTTGCTGCATTGGCCACAGCTGTTGTAACACATTTCATGTTAGTAACTTGTGTTTGTTGTCTGCCATAGCAAATGCCCTTGCGCCAAATGGTTCAACAGCTGAAGGAGCGCTATGATGATTTGCGGGAGCAGATTGAGAACCTAAGCGTCGACATTGCTGGAACGCGGAAGACATGGAGATGACCCTGAAAGGAATTCATGGAGACTGTTGCTGACAAGTTAGAAGTGATGGCGAAGAAGATCCGCAAGCTTCAGGATAAAGTCAATCGCAAGTAGTAGTAATCTAGCTTAGTACGTAACATAACCAGGTCCTAGGTGAATGTTATGCAGATGCTGGTGAATGGTCTAAGAATGGATGTGTATGTGGCAACATCTAAGTATGCCAACATCTAAGTAATAACTTTGAACCTTTATATATGCATGTTCGTATGTCTATGTGTTTGGATCTGGATGAGCCCTTGCAAAATATTTGAACTTATGAGTGACACAAATTGAAATCTGTTGGGTCTGTCATGCATATTTGGACTAACCATCCGTCCGTTTTCGAATTGCGACATGCTATTGTTTATGCTATTCATGTGTATATTCACAAAGCATTGTGATCAACAATTTGGAGACTCTTCACTAGAACTCCTGAATTTTGTGTATTATTGTTAGCCTCTGTAGTAGCCGATCAGAAAAGAAAAATAATGAATTACGCATATGTTGAAAACCCGGGGCACATAATGTGAACCCTGAGAAAGGTCATACTACGTACAACCTCAGAAATATTGAAACGAGGTATTCCTTGGTTGTACTAAAATTTTATCTATCGTGTATGTATTGCCACGAAATTTAGTTGTTGCATTATTTTTCGTGATCGTTGCAACTTTATAAAAATTATTGCAACGAGGTATTCCTTGGTTGCACTGTAATGTGTGTATCACAACGTTTATGCAGGAGATCAATACGACGATCAGATAGGGGCTCTTCCGATCTGGACCATTCCAAAATTCCATCTTCGACAACCTAGTTCTTGTTGCGGAGTTCTCCACAAGGGCCTCTAGGGGATCGATCTCCACGGCGATCTCCACGTGGTTCTTGTTGCAGAGATCTGTGCGGCACCATGGCCACGGTTGGTACATACTGCTGTCTTGATGATCCCGTATATATATTCAATCTTTCGCTGCATATATATGCATATTGGTATATATATCATGATCAAGGTCGATTGAAACATGAACAATGCAGATTAACTAATGGCATCAGACGAAGATCGCAGTTGGATGCGCTTGCCTAGACACTCAGCGGATTGGCAGAACAATTTTCGAATTTTTTTGCAAAAATTTACAGCCTCATCAGCGCGAGGTGGATCTATTGCGTGTCCATGTAATTTGTGTCAATGCATGATCAGACATTCCACCGTGCTTCCCATTCAAATTCATTTACTCAGGGTCCTGTGAATCCTAAAATCCTAAACTAATACTGCTTGTTTGCTGCTTGTTTCATCGATGCTGGTAACATTCAAGACCAAACTAATACTTCATCTCAGGGTCCTGTGAATCAAGATGTTACTGCTGATCTCAATAATCACGATGCAGTTCCTACAGCTGATGATACAACACATCTATTTGTAGAAGACGATGAAGAAGATGGTTTGGATGATAACCCTGCTGCCACCAATACTCTGATTAGAAACATTATCAGTGGCACTATACATCATGGACAAACCGAGAGATGAAGAAGAGGCGGATAAGCGAGCAGAGAGATCTTTTTGAAACTATTAGAGCAGGCAAAGAAGGAATTTATCCAGGATGCAAAAATGCAACGAAGGTCTCTTTTATTGTGGAGCTTTTTTAGATAAAGTGCATGTATGGCTTAAGTAACGCGTCATTGGAGGCCATACTTAAGCTCTTTGGAAAGGTTCTCCCTAACCAGCATTGTATTCCTGACTCCTTGGATAAAGTGCAAAGGGTGATTCGAGACCTGGGTTTGGACTATGTCAAGATACACGCATGCGAAAATGATTGTGTGTTATTTTTTGATAAATACGCAAATCTGGAAACATGTCCCATTTGTAAGGAGTCAAGGTGGAAAGTTGTAGATAAAACCTCTGATAATAATTGTAGTGCAGTGGGTGCTACTTCTGTTAAGAAGCGGTTACCAGTTAAGATCCTACGCTACTTTCCTCTTATTCCTCGGCTGCAAAGATTGTATATGTCAAAGCAAATGTCAAAGGATATGCAGTGGCAAAAGAATGATTTGGTGAATGATGGGAAAATGCGTCACCCTGCTGACTCAAAGGCATGGACGCACGTGGATTCAGAGTTTAAATGGTTTTCAGAAGGAGGAGGTCGTAACGTTAGGCTGGGTCTTGCTTCTGATGGGTTTAATCCCTTTGGCATGCAAAGTCTTACGTATTCCATTTGGCCTGTCATCCTGGTTCCTTACAATTTGCCTCCATGGATGTGTCAGAAACAATCTAACTGGATTTTGTCAATGTCGATTCTCGGTCCAAAATCTCCTGGAATGGATATTGATGTATATTTGAGGCCCCCGATACGGGAGCTCAAGGAGCTTTGGAATAATGGTGTTAAAACAAGAGATGCGAAAACTAAGAAGAATTTTTGATTGCGTGCTATACTTCTTTGGACAATTAATGACTTCCCAGCCTATGCTATGCTGTCTGGTTGGAGCATTAAAGGAAAGTTTGCATGTCCATACTGCCACAAACATACTGAGTATTTGTGGTTGAAACATGGGCGGAAGCACTGCTACATGGCACATCGACGTTTTTTGGCCCCTGACCATCCATGGCGCAACAATGCTGTCAGCTTCGACAACAAGGTCGAAACCAGGGAGGCACCAGAACCACTATATGGTGCACAGGTACTTGAGCAGTATTCTACTTTTGAACAAGTAGAATTTGGAAAGACATTGTTATCAAAAAGAGGAAGCGTGACGAAGACAACATATGGCACAACAGGAGGAAGAAGAGTATTTTTTGAGCTCCCTTACTGGTCTTCTTTGCTCATCAGGCATAATTTGGACGTGATGCACATTGAGAAAATATATGCGAGAGCATACTAGGAACTCTGCTTAAATTGGATGGCAAATGTAAGGACGGGGAGAATGCTCGGCTTGACATGGAGCATCTACGGATACGACCAGATCAGCACCCTGTGATTAAAGATGATAAGTATACCTTGCCATCAGCCTTGTACGAGTTAGATAAGGATGCCAGGGAAAGTTTGTGTGAATTTCTATATGGAGTGAAGATGCCTGATGGGGTTTCCTCGAATATAAAAAGATGTGTTGATGTAAAGTCACGTAAGGTGTCAGGCTTGAAAACGCATGACTACCATCTAATTCTACAGAAACTTTTACCCTTAGTGGTGCGTAGGATTTTGCCGGAAAGTCGTTGTCATTGGATTGATTCAGCTTAGTAATTTCTTCGATGCACGATGTTCAAAGGAGTTGGTGGAATCGGAATTGGACGAGCATAGGCCGTTCAATTACGGAGGTCGTTTGTCGACTTGAGATGATATTCTCACCGCATTTTTTGATATCATGATCCATTTGCTCGTTCATCTAGGCGAAGAAGCTAAACTTGGGAGGCCAGGTGTGTTACGGATGGATGTACCCGGTGGAACGGTACCTACGCACCGTGAAAGGATATGTGAGGAACAAGGCTCACCCCCGAAGGTTCAATTCTTTGAGGGATACATACTCGAGGAGTGCCTTACATTCTCGCTCAAGATTCTTGGACGTGGACACCAAAGACAATCGTGTTGATCGACATGAAACGGTTCTGTTAATGAGCCACCATCTAGTTTGAGCATTTTTTCAGAAATGGATTACAAGAGGAGAGGACAGACGGTTGAAGAAATACCACCAAATGAGTTTCAGAAGATGAGGCACTACATAATTTGCAATTGTGATGAAGCTAGACCATATGTCGAGTAAGATGCACTACACAACATCATTATTGCTTTTAATTTTAAATATCAAACTAACGGTAATATTCTTTTGTGTGCAGCGAGCATTTGGAAGAACTGAGGGCACATGGATCCAGAAATCTTGATAAGCGACATGAGGCTCAACTCGTAAGATGGTTTGAAAGCAAGATCACAGGGATACATGCTAGAGGGGAAGTAAGTTCAGATTTGTTTGCACTTGCTCAAGGACCGGATCCCCGACCTCGTGCATTGAATAGATGTCATATCAACAATTAGCTGTTTCGTACCGTTAACATCGAGAGAACCCTTGTGACACAAAACAGTGGTGTGCTTGTCAAGGGTGAGGCAGAAGGCACAAATTGGTATGGGGTGATTAAAAGAATGATCTCACTGGAATTCCCTGGACAAAAACAAGTTATTCTGTTCTAGTGTGACTGGTTTGATGTGCCTCTTGTCACAAGTACCAACAGAGGCAAAGGATACAATAAAGATAAATATGGGGTCATTGACATCGATACTACTCGACACAAGTTTAGCAATGAACCTTATATTCTGGCAACACAGGAAGAACTGGTGTTTTATGTGAATCTGGTGAACAAACCTGGTTGGAGCAGTGTTATTTCAATGAAACCAAGGAACTTGTTTGCCATGCCTGAATTAGATCTCGAGGACTCACTTGTTGTGGGTATCGAAGGTATTAATTTGCTCGGTGAACACCAGGTTTTGTCAAATTGGTCTAGATCGGACAAGGAAGGCACAACCGGTGATGTCTCAGTTATTAATCAGGTTCGGGCCGAGGCGGTTGATGAACCAGACGATGAAGTATTTGATGTTGATGATGAACATGATGCAGATGACACGTACATTGATGATGGAATTGTTGCACCAATAGTTCAAGATGCCCAAGATGATGAGTTTTTCAATTGATACTTACTCTATCGTAGTCATGACTTCTATGTTGCCATTATTTACTACTTCTGAAAGACTTTTGCATAAAGCTTGGAGATCTTCTTCTCCATCGCATCTAACTTGCCACCTACATCCTCCATGCATTGTCGGTTAACTGATTTTTTATTATTTTTTAATAACATTTGATTGTATGTTATTTTTAAATAGAAAAAATATAATGAAATGTAGAATGTGATTTATTATGGTAAATGTTAATATTAAAAATATGAATCTAAAAATTGGTATTGGTATGATAAACAAAAATAGGGGGTTGTAGAGCAGGCCAGGTCACAACAGGCTCTACCGGCGAGCGTGAAGCCCAGCGAGCGGGAGCCCGATGGGCCGGCCAGCCCAACAAGCCCGGAGGTTAGTAGAGAGGAAGCAATGATCAGAGGAGTTCGGGATGGCAAGCACACCTCCCCTTTTAAGTTGTGGTGCGCCCGCTTGAGGTAGCGGTGTGGCAATAAAGATTATCTTTGTGTCTTTGCCGTGTGCGCGCTTTCCACACACCGGGAAGTAATAAGGACAAATGGGCCGGCCCACTCTCGGACTGCAATCCTTTTCTAACAAAAGTGCACATTGATAATTTGCATATGTGCTGTTCCTTTTAATATGTTGATATAGAAAATAAAAAATTGACTCACAAATGATAAAAATTAATCTTTAGTAAATCAACAAAGAATTAGAGTAATATGGAAATTATCTGTCAAAATTGGCCAAATAAACAAGGCCTCTTAGTTTCAATCCATCACTGAATTACTAGAAATATGTACACAGATACTTGTTCCGAAAACCTAGAAATTCGACTTGCTACTTTTGGTTAGTACATTAGTTACATGATTCTAACAAATTAGCATCTGGCAGAAATCGGTAACCATACTTGATCTCAAGCTGATTAGCAATCTCAAAAGACATAAATGCATCCTTGGAGGCGTATTTCACCTGCCATTCGTGCAACACCCTCAAACCCCAATGCTTGTGGTCCACATTTCTGTCCTTGTACAGAGGTAGCTCCAGTACAAAATTTCAAATCTTCTCGAGTGAAGACCTGTAACCATTTTGGTACTGATGGCTATACTTGTCATCAACATCAGAAACAATCAGTTGAAGGTCTTTCCAATTAGAAATCTTGATGCCGCAGTCCTCCAGTAGGCGTTCAACATCATTGGTGATATGCGCTCCGACAAAGATGTGGCCTTCCTCGCTGAGAAACTTGCTCAGGACATCAGGAAGGTTGTAGCCGGCATGGTGCACCTGGTAAATAAGGCAGCGCGACCCGACACACAATTGCAACAATGCGAGCTTGTACCCGCCACTGCGAAGCTCAATCCACTCGGTGTCCAATCCAACGAGCAAACGTTCTGGAGGTGGGCTACCTTTGATTTCGTTGATGTACTCCGCCACTACTCCCGTGTCGCAAGTGACGGTGGTCTTGATGCTCGGGTACCGCTCCTTGAAGAATTCAACCTCGTGCATCGTAGTTGGGGGCGGTCCCTGCTTCTCCGAAAGTCGTGGACGGACGACGGCGGGGCGCCATTCGTCCCACTCCCAGCCGCTGCGATCTTGAACGTCGGCTGGATCAACGGCCTCCCACGGGTTCACGGCGACACGCTTGCCACCCTGCAGTCCCAATCCAAGAAAACAAAGTTCTGAATCTTCAACCTCGTGACAAATCCACGACTAGAAACTCATTGTGCCTTGAAGGACTAACCTTCAAAGCGACGCTGTGTGCTGACGCGGCCGGGATTGCTCCGCCCGCATCACCTAGGTTACTGTGGAGGCCGGCGGTGGCGGTTGCCTCTACGGGATCCCCCTTCGTTTATGGAGCGCCGCCGTCACCCGATGCGTCGCTTCGGGTCATCGCCGTCGTTTGGAGGTCACTTGCGATGGCGGTTGCCGAGATTGCAAGCTTCGGGGGTCGCCGGCAATGGCGGCAGGCAAGAAAACCCCTTCTCCTTCGATAAGACAGTTGGGGGGCGGGGTAGGGATGAGGCTAAACTAGTATATTCTATGCTGTCGTTTCGGCTTCATATACAAGTCAAATCGACGTGGTGGTTGCCGAAGCAATGGGCATGGCAAGATTTGAAGACAACCGGCAAGACGAAGGGGCGGCGGTTCCTAATTAACTGCGACACGCACGCGCGCCTGGGGAGTCGTCGTCTGGCCGCAACGCTTCACCTGCACCAGATAGTTGCATGCAAAATCACACTAAGGGTGTGATGTCTGAAAAGGTTTGCGAAAAGCTCTGTATCACAAAGTAGATCCAAACTATGTAATTAGTTTTAGATTTCATCTACATTTACTACTCCATGAATGTGCACCATTAATTACAAATATTAATGTAAGTTATTTTCAAAACTACTTTCACAATCTGTAGCTAAATATGGATTAAGTAGGTTCATTAGATTCGTCACACAAAGTTACGCTTACACGTGAAAAGGTTTTACAAATAAATTTTATTTAGTGTTCCATTTATGAAAGATTCTTGGGGCTAATTTTATTTAGATGTGAACAGGAGAAGGAACGCAGCGCTACGCCTCGCGATCTCCCACGCGTTCAGTCGTACACTACTCGAGTACCCTGGACGACCGATCAACGAAGCTCCTACTGAGCACGCGTCAGGTGCTGTGACGGGTGACAAGACGGCACGGGGGGCGGAGTTTGCTTCGTACACCCGACCACGCCCACCCCGAAGCAGTGAACAAGAAATCGCAATGGCACAAACATGGAACAATGCGACGAAGTTCGATTTCCTCGGGCACGAGGGGCCGGTACAGATTAATCTTACAAAGGTGAGTTACAGGCCACCAATGTCGGCGGCGGCACCGTCGCGAAGCACGCCGTCGATGTCAACCCCCGCGGCGGCGGCATCGGCCGCAATGGGGAAGTGCAGCGCGTAGTGCCGGTGCTGATCCGGCGGTAACGGCCACTCCGGCTGCAGATCAGCCAAGGGAAACTCGACTTGAATGTCCGCCGTCGCGAGCGCGCGGGCGGCTCCCCCCGGCGCGCACGGGCACGCACCGCCTCCCCGGACACGCCGGGGAGCGCGCGAAGGCGGTCGGGCGGCGGGCCGGAGCCCCGGGCCGACCACCGCGACGGTGACCTCCGCCGCGCGTGTAAGGTCATCGTGGCGATCCTCCAGATCGTTCAGACGGCGGCGCAGCTCCTCCGCCTGCTCGCGGCGGAAAGACGCCTCCGCCTCCTCTGCTGACGCAAGAAACAATGGTGACGAGTCAAACAAGAGCCTAGTGGGCGGTGTGCACTGACGGAATACAGGAACTCACCAAAGCAGCGGGCCTCCACATCGGCCTTGGCGCTGCGAACTTTGGCTGTCTCCGTCTCAGCCGCCTGAAGGGCGGTATGCATCACATCCTGAGTCCCCTCCAGGACCCGTACCTTGCGCAGCGCGACGTCTAGACGACGCCGCGTCCACGCCAGTTCCCTTGCGGAGTCCCGGGCCTCCTGACAAACGGGGGCGTCGCCCCGAGACGAGGAAGAAGACAAGCTCCAGGATTCCGACGACGAAGATCCACCAGACGGAGCACCGCGCCGGCTGAAGGACCCGGGCCAAATGTCGCACTAGGAAACAGAAGAAGAATGACAGCATCAGATCCTTGGCAAGCACAGGAAATTATGGAGACAGGAAGACACTCACCCCCGGCGAGAAATCAACCGACGGAGACGCGGCGGGACCGACGGCGACGAACCACCAGGGGCCTCTTCTGCGGGGCGCTTCTCTCCGTCCATCGTTGCGCGCAGGGAGTCGATGGGGGAAGATGAGAGGCTACTCAAGATGGACGAGAGCGGCGCGGTGCAAAGGAGCGGGATTGGAAAACACAGCGAGGCCTCGCGGTTATATAACCCGCGTCGGGTGAAGCGGTTCCTATTCTGTTTGGCAACTGCATTCGTAACACTGCCGTGTGGGGCCGACAGATCAATGACTAAAAGGCAGAATATCCCATTGCATAAAATCACCTCACCGGGGAATTGAAGGGACGCGACCCCACTCACTCGGCGGGGTGGGGCGGTTACCAAGGGTCAATGACGGGTGTACCCAGCCACTTGTTGGCCCACAAATCAGTCTTTAACGGAAATTTGACTCTGGGTGACCCCATCTGTGGACAGAGTTGCGGGTCCCACCTGTCGGTAGGATTGTTGCGCCAAACTGTCGGCCTGAACCCGCGAGAGATTTCCCCATTGGACAGAGTTGTGGGCCCCACCTGTCGGCGCCCAGATTGGGATGTGTTCTTGAGTTGTTCATGTTCATAATGAACTTGATCATTTGTATCGTTTAATCATAACTTTAAAGTTGTTTATATTTGTCAAATGACGTCCAAATCAAGAAATTTTTTTCCCTACATTCTTACGACAACATAATCTAGATCATGGTGTCCACTGCATATCGTGTCACAACGTCTGAGAAATCATAATTAAAAAATAGAACATTTCATAACTAGATTCAAGATTTTCAATCTGTAGACGACGTCAATTTGAAATGAGATGAATACCAAAGTTTCATAGCTCGTCGAGATGAACAATCTTTATATTGGTCGGATTTTGATTTGACGAAGTGGTACTACACATTGTTCGTTAATCCTAGGTTCACTCATTGTTTAAGAAACTTGGTTGGAGACATGTCATTTTTGTTCTACGTGATCGTACCCCTTCTTCAAATGAGAATCCAACCAATATAAAGATTGTTCATCTCGACTAGCTATGAAACTTTGGTATTCATCTCATTTCATATTGACGTCGTCAACTGATTGAAAATCTTGATTCTAGTTATGAAATGTTCTATTTTTAAATTATGATTGCTCAGACGTTGTGACACGATATGCAGTGGACACCATGATCTAAATTATGTTGTCATAAGAATGTAGGAAAAAAAATTTCCTGATTTGGACGTCATTTGACAAATATAAACAACTTTGAAGTTATGATTAAACGATACAAATGATCAAGTTCATTATGAACATGAACAACTCAAGAACACATCCCAATCTGGGCGCCGACAGGTGGGCCCATAACTCTGTGCAATGGGGAAATCTCTCGCGGGTTCAGGCCGACAGTTTGGCGCAACAATCCTACCGACAGGTGGGACCCACAACTCCGTCCACAGATGGGATCACCCAGAGTCAAATTTCTGTAAAGACTGATTTGTGGGCCAACAAGTGGCTGGGTACACCCGTCATTGACCCTGTGATTCTGTGTCCTCCCTATGAAAGTGCAGTTTCCTTAAAACCCAATGAACCCTGCGACCCCCCAAATTAAATCTACAACATGATCTGGAGGCGGCGGTTCTTTTCCATCTCCCCTCATCCTCGCCGGGGATAACAGCGTCGCACATCCAATTACCCACCGCGCGTGACGAACTGCAACCACTCCATGGAAAAGATCTCCGCGGCTCGCTACGAGGCGTCGTCGAGGCTGCTGGAACTGCCGACGGAGCTGACGATTGACATCGTCTCCCGCGTCGCTGCGCAGTCAGAGGATGCCATTGTGGATCTCCGCAACCTGCGCGCAACATGCAAGGCAATGTGCGTGGTGGGCGGCGCCGCCACGGTCGGACGACGCCTAGCCCTGAAACGCGTCCTGCGGCGTCGATTCTGTTGACGCAAGATCAGCACCCTGCATCGAACACACAGCAAGCCGAACAAGCTAGCTTCACACGCGAAAGGATTCCAAGACGTGCCAGTCAATTTTTCCTGAAAATTAACAAAAGACAAAGTAGTTGAATTCTAAAGCTTGGAACTTGCCGGGTGGTACCAGACAGTTCCATATTTACGGTTGTAAAGCCAAGTGAGATGACATATAGCTATAAGAAGCTATCTGCCAGCAAACTAGAAACCATTCGGGAACTTTAAAGTGCAAAACATGACATAGCCGAATAGATGATGTAAGCGTGACGATAGATCGATCTCCGTATAGACAAAATTGCACGTGCACAAAGCCATGACCGATCCTCATGATAGATAACAATAAACAATAAATGAAGTAAAGCATGAACATAAATATGTAATAAACAAGCATGCATAGGCCCAAAGCACTAGTCTACCGCATGTCTAGGTACTTGAAAACCCGTCGAGCATGATGCCAAACAAATCTATCCACCGCATGATACGACTTGTTTAAAAATCATACCACCATCCACAAATAGATCTATCCACCACATGATACGATCTATACATGGAAAGCTAAAAGCATGCAATATCTAAAGCATAAATTATAAACATGTTTCACTCGTGAAAGCATAACCGAATACGGCTGAACAGCCGAATCGGGGTCCATGAAGAAGGAACAAACATTACCAAAGAAGATAAATCTATCAGATTGAATCGAAATCTAATCCACCGGATGATTAGCTCCAAGACAACCCAAAAACCTGCATCTACCGCATGATACCCAGTTCTTTCAAGATTTATACAAGATTTGACAAGCTTGAACCCGCAACACGTAACAACCTAGATCGATTCGGTTTCGGCTATTAGAGAACATGCGATTCACGTGCTATTTAAGCCAGGGGTACGAACTCGAATCGCATAAGGATCATCAAAAGAGACAAAGCCGATTCAAACCAATCTAGGTTGGGCAAAGATGTGTTACATGAATTTAAACATAAGTAAAACTCAAAGCAACACGGGATAACTTAATGAATCTATTGAATTTTGCCAAAATCCAATAGAGCCGATAACTAGCTTCAAGCTAGATCTTAGCCCACCGCATGGCTCATGATCTAACAAGAAACCCTCTTGAACCAAGCTTAAATCTACCGCATGATACTAAGCATGGTAACAAGACTACTTGCATCACGATCTAAATCCACTGCATGATACTAGACATGATACAAGGTTGCCGGTACTCACGGAGGTCAACGGATCGATGAACCCTCTCGAAGAACTCAACGACACGACAAAGGACTCAAGAGTTTGGCGTAAAGCCGGTTTGTATTGAGAATGTTTCTGATGCAATTACATACACCCAGGGTCTATATTTATACCCTGTCATGGCATGACTTCGAATGGACTATGTGCACAATATTTGATACCTAATTTATCTCTAAGTGCAATCGCTTATCCATCCATTCGTCCCTTCCGCTCGGGCCACGTCATCACGCAATCCCACAAAATCAGCGCAAACAGTTTCCTTGCCGAACAGAAGAAAATTGCCGACCGCGGGCTCCTTTGCCGAATCTTTTTGGAGAAACCTTCCTTCTTTCGGACGGATTTTTTCACCAAGCTGGGCCCACAATTCAGACTCCTTCCTGTGCCAAATTTTTGTGTTAACATATGCCCCTTCAATTACGGGATAAAAGTGATTTTATTCCGAAATTGACTCCAATCGCCAACGTCTTCAAATTGAATCTGTTCAACACCTATTCTCTCTCCCCGCAATCCATCGGAGCCTCCGTCCAAATCCAAATCCTAGGTCATCTTTTACCCAAGCTCAAATCTCCAATGGCAGGTCAAAATCAAGCCGCTCAGGTAAATTCCATCCCCGTAAGCTTCATTCGGCATTAACTTTTTGATTGTTACCTGAGATTTCTCTTCCGCCTTCTCTCAACAGGAGCTTTCCACCGAGCTTTTAATCCGCATTGAGGCCAATTCGACGTCTTACTTCCTTGGTCCAGTGGGAATTTCCGATCCTCGCGAGTTTATCGCAGCCGAATCCCAAAGAATCCCCTTCAAAGCAGCTTTATCTAAGCCTTCTTTGTGGGAAGACGCCTTCAAGAACTGGCCTTTGCCCCCAATCACAGGCTGGAGAAACTGGTACAAAAGGGTGCTTGCAGATAACAGTGTCAAGACCCAAACTTGGGACAGCCTCCGCATTGCTCAATGTTTGGAGCTTTCTTTGGCCGAGACCCCGAAGAATGAAGACCTTTTGATAGCAGCTTGTCTTTTTTGGTCAAATGGCATCAATGTCTTCCTTTTTGGTCATGGCCCCATGTCCCCAACTCTGGCCGATGTCTACATGATTACCGGCCTTGATGTTTCAGGATCTGTGTACCCCTGGGACTAAAAACGCTCCACAAGACAAACAGGGGTGAAACCAGGAAGTGGATATAAATTATATATCCAAAATCACATGAAGGATTGTCCCCTGGGTGAAGTTGAGTACAGAGCATTCCTGAATATGTGGTTGTGCAGATTTATTTTCTGTTGTAAAGCCAATGAACCCACTCTGAATCACATTGTAATGGCTACTCAGTTGGCTGGTGGTAAACGCATTCCTCTTGGAAAATACCTCCTGGGTAGTGTATACCATATGCTTCATCAGACTATCACCCAAATGCATACTGGCTAGAAGATACTATGTGCCAACGGCCCTTGCTGGTTTGTACAGATGTGGCTGCAACTGCACATGCACCAGATTGTCAGCATTGACCTCAATAACCGGTTTTTCCCTTCATCCAGCTATCATGAAGGGGAAACTCAGATCACCAGAGGATGCCAAACCTATGGAGAGGCTGCTTCAACTGTTTCCATCAATGAGAATGTCAGCCAGCTTTTCGAGCTCTTTTTCAAAGGCTTCCCTAACCCTCTCTGGCTTTCTTATCTTGATAATGACAATTTAACTCTCCCCTGGAATTTTCTTTTGAGACTGGACGCCAAGATAGAAGGTTTATAGAGATCTTTAACATCTTGATCCATCCATGTTCTTTGCCAGCTGAATTTTGTGGAGGGAGGTTGAATCACAGCACTTATGAATACTATCAGCCAAATATAGTGGCTCGACAGCTTGGATGTGGCCAGATGCCTCCAAGACTATTTCTCCATGAATTCCTTAAACCTAGGGAAGAAATCAAAGAGATGGCGCAATCCAGAAGGGTTTTTCAGTATGAATGCAGCCCAACTATTTACACCTGGCCTTTCACACCCACAACAATAGCTCATCCCACCTTCAACTCTTGGTGGCAAGAATTTCATGACCATATTTTCAGTGAGCCAGTGCACTCATTTTGTTTAGAGCTGATGCTTGATTTTCAGCCAACTTCAGAGGTAACATAATTGTCTTTCTCTTCAAATTT
The DNA here is from genome assembly GCA_947561735.1 of Cenchrus americanus. Classification (NCBI taxonomy): domain Eukaryota; kingdom Viridiplantae; phylum Streptophyta; class Magnoliopsida; order Poales; family Poaceae; genus Cenchrus; species Cenchrus americanus. Next base: position 206,361,419 of record OX387240.1, read on the forward strand.
GACATTTCTTTTAATAACCATGAATTCTCTGCAGAATACAGTGTCTGCCCCTCGATCTAGGACAATTGCTTATAATGCAGTATACCCAATCTCAGCTCTGGGATTTAAATCCCCAACTTTGGCTCAACTGATGGCTAGGTATGCCACAATGGACCCAATTCTCTCCAATGCCACTGCTGACAAGAGAAAAGGCCTGTCTCAGATTGCACCTCCAGCTGCCAAGAGGAAGAGAACCGTCAAGAAAGTCCTTGTTGAGGTAAAATTTCCTCTTTCTTGATCACAAGATTACTCTTTACTGACGAATCTCATCTCGTGTAATTTCAGACCAGAATTCAGCAGCCTTTAGCTTCAGAACCTACCAATGCTCCATCTACTGGTATGACCTTTATTACCTTTTCCTCAAAGATCAACACTGGCATTTACCTTTAATCTAGTACTCGGAGAAGAAGCACTAGCAAATCATCCTGTGGATATCCCTGTCCCTCATGTAAGTCCATCAAGGGCCGAGCCATCTGCTCAAATAGAGATCTCATCCTCATCAGGGACCCAGTCACCTCTTGCTCAAATAGAGGCACCAGCTTCACCAGAGATGAACCCTTCAATCCAATCAGAGGCTTCCAGTCCTTTAAGGGTTCAATCCCCTATTGGCCAGGCAGAAAACCCAACCATAACAGAGGTAAATCCACCTCCTCTTCAGCCAAAAGCTTCAGATATGCCAGAGACTGCACCAGCACCTTTTCAAACAGAAGCCTCAGCTTTTCCAAGAGCTCCTCAGACTCCTCTTTCACTAGTGGCTCAAGAAATCCCCCCTGAAACTGAACAAAACCTTGCCCCAATTCAATAAGTCAGGCATGAGGTAAGCAGACGCACTTAACTCTGTTATCTTCTTTACTTTCAATGAAACACTCTTGATTCGGCAATGTTACCCTTTCAGGATCAAACTCCTTCATCATCAAGCCCATTAGTGGAGAATAATCCAGCTGCCGAAACAAGAGAAAGAGGAACTCAAGCCCTACCAGAGGAAATCCAAACAAGGCTCAAAGAAATCTTTGCCTGGCTGCAGAAAGATGCTCGAGACCAAATCAGAGATCTCGACTATTTCGAAGGAATGCTTGGGCCCATCAGCCAAGAACTTCCTGAGGACATCAAGACTTCATTGGATCCTATCTCTGGTCTGGATATTCACTACATGGCCATAAGGCGAGCTCTGAGGAATGTGTCCACCCGACCAGCTGTTGAGCAAAAGAAAGCTAAAGCTGAACAAGCTGCGAAGGGAGCACAATCTCAGACTAAGAATCACAAAGGAACGCTGGCCAATCTGCAAGCCGCTCGTGAATCGAAAATCGCCAGAAAGGCTGCATTGGAGGCAGAGCTGAGAAACTTATCAACTAAAATAGAAGCTGACGATAGGAAAATAGCCGAACTCCCTGGACTGATAGAGAAAACCCAAGAGGAAGCATCATCGGCCATAGCTGAAGTAAATCAGTGCGATGCAGAACTCACCATCCTGTCCAGTGCCCAAAAAGATTACCAAGAACGGATGGAGAATATCCACCAAACAACAGCAAATGCCTCCACTGTAATCGCAAAGTATTTAGACATTTAGCTGTACTGAGCGATGTGTAACCAAACTGATCGTTCTCGCAACATTTGCCTCTTATAAGTTCGCTTTCCTTTCCCTTGCGTGACTTTGACTGCAACTCTGAATGATCCATTCGGTAATTAATAGTCAAATAGTGCCATACTCGAACGACACTTCATTTGCAACTTAGCCGAGCCAGTCAACCGAATACGACTCAGCCTTGAATTGCAAACGACCCGATGGCGGATTGGTCAAGGAAACCTCTCCACCTTCCAAGTTTCTTGGGATACGTACCACGATCTAAGGCCACGATCTGAGGCCACGATCTTTTTCACCAGGCCTATAAATAAAACCGTGGGTGCCCCCAGCTCTTTACCAAGCCTTTAGTCTTCAAATCTTCGCCAACCTCAAGCTTTTCTTCCCAATCGCCAGCGCAGCCCCAAAAACCAATGGCGGGGAGTAACAACAGGCGTCTCGCCGCCGACGAGGCAGAAGGGAGCCATGCCAGTTCGCGTCAGAGGCAATGATCGCCATCTTCTCTTCATTACTTGCCTGAGATTTCCCTTTGTTTATGACGATCCTGTTTGTTTCAGGCTTGTTCAATGGAACCCATCTCCCGCGCCGGCCAATCAACCTCTGCCGGACGACTCGTCGGAGTCGGACCACTACTCCCCCGTGCCCTACGGGGAACTTGACGCTCTCCGCTTCAAGGCGGAACTTGAGGTGGCCCAGCGCGAGCTGGAAGACGTCTCCAAGAAGGCTGGCATAGCCGAACTGGAGTGGGAGGACCAGCGGAAGTAGTTGTTGGCAACCACCGATGGTACGGCTCTGGAACTGCTCCCGAATCCAATCTGCTTTTGATACTAATCACCATCACCTTGTATTTTGCAGCCCGCGATGCCGAGCTCAACTAGCTGAAAATGCTGGTGGAGCAATTGGCTGACAAGGTGAACGCCCGCAGAGACACGCTGGCGGAGTGTGAGGACCAGGAGCGTCCCAGTGGTTGATGGATGACCGCTCCTCAGTGATGAGTGATTGACAACGGGTGTTGGACTGACTCTTGGATTAGTGCGCAGGTGTAGGCTGCGGCCTAGTTCGTGTTGTTGCAGGTGAAGAACGGGCGTGAAAGGTCTTCAGCCTTGAGGGGCCTCCGGGAGATGGAGAGACAAGTAGGCTCGGTTCGAGGGACCCGGTGGACGGCGGGGCCGGGTGCGGGCCACATGGTGGTGACACGAGCAAGACGAAGTCATGGACAATCGAGCCGGTGCACGGTGGCGGTCAAGTCAAGTGGTTTGGCGGGGAGGCCGGACCGGGCACGCGGGGTTTGGTGGTTTTCCCACAAAACCATCGGCGGACGGTTTCTTGGTTTGGGCCTCAAAACCAAGTCCGAGGGCCCAACACGACGGAGATGGGATCCGGGCGTGTCGGGAAGCTTCGAGGCGGAGGACACGCGGCGGGATCGCATGGCTTGCGTCGGGAGGACGCGGGGTGCGGCAAAGGCGTGGCCGTCCAATGGCAAGACCCACAAACATTACCTAAATGCCCCTACGTGGGTTGTATCGCCAGTAGTTAAGTTAGGGGTAGTCGAGTCATTTACCACTCCGGCGGGACCTGATATATAAGCCATGAGTGTGTGTGGATGGCTCGCTCTCTCTGGGACTTAGGGTTTCATTTCCTCCCTCCTCTTTCTCATTTTCGTAGCTATTTTCCTTCCATTTTCTCTAGGCTAGCATGAGAGCTTCATGAGAGATCTGTTGAGAGGGATGGATGCTAGGGCGGCATGCTAGACCTTGTGAATCTTTCCTGGTTTGTATAGAAGATTCGGGGTTGTGTTTTCGTGGCCTTTTTGTGCTTGTTTTCGTGCCTTTGTTTCCGGTTCGATTCCGCGGATTTGAGTGGGTTTCTTCCCGGATTTCTTTGAGGGAAACATGGATAGATGCCTCGTGCATCTTTGTGATTGATCTTGTGCCCTCAAACGCCGGGAAACCACTTCGATTCGAAGATTTTCGTTCGGTGCTCTAGCTTTTGGTGGTGCTCAAAGGATTCACGATTCCCGGTGATTTAGGGAGTTAGAAGGCAAGATTTTTGGGCTATAGCATCCTCGTGTGACGCTTTTCAAGTCCCCAAACCCTTGTCTCCACAGCTTCAACCGTTTGGGAAATCCGATGATGATTTGGGGGAGTTGACTTTCGGGGTCGGGCTATTTTCAGTTCTGTCCGTGCCTGGCGGACGGTCCGCGTGAACGGTGTTCGTCGCGTGTTCATCGTGTTCTTGTGTGTCCTCGTTTTCGATCCGGTTTGGCTTTTGGTTTTTGTTGCGGCCGGTTTGCGGACGGTCCGGGCTTGAGTAGCGGACGGTCCGGCGGGTGGCGCGGACGGTCCGCCCGGCCTCCGCGGACGGTCCGTTTTTCTCGGGTCGCTTCGGTGTTCTCGTGTGCTTTAACGGACGGTCCGCGGCGTAGGGCCGGACAGTCTGCAGGGCTCGCGCGGATGGTCCGCGGCTTCAGGTCGGACAGTCCGCGAGGCTTGTGCGGATGGTCCGCCCCTCCTGGCCGGACGGTCCGCCAGAGCCTGTGTGCTTTGCTTCTTAGTTCGATTCCTCTCTTCCTTTCTAGTGCTTCTGCGTGTGCTTCTAGGAATCGTTCCTAAGGCTAGAGGTTGATCCATAACCTCGTGGTCTTGGCGATTGGTGTGTGATTCGATCCATCGCTTGTGTGTGACCGGGGTTTGACTAGGGCATAGGCCGGGTTCTTTGGGAAGAATTTTTACCGGCTCCTATTCACTCCCCCCCTCTCTAGTCGCCATCTGATCCTTCAATTGGTATCAGAGCTTGGTGCCGGATTCTTTGCGACTTTGACAAGTCTCGAATCCTAAGATGGCGTACGTTGAGCGGGGCGATCCGCCGCACTTCGATGGCAAGGGTTACCACAAGTGGGCGGCTCGTATGATGATCTTTCTTCGTGGGAAGTTGTTGGATTTCATTGTGCTTGACAAGACCTATGCTATTCCGGTCAACATCCATACTCTTATGGTGACCGATGCCGGTGCTAAGGCCAAGTATGAGGCTAATGCAAAAGCCGTTGATCACTTGGTCCGGAGCTTGTGTGATCCGAGTTTGAGCGTGTTCGCCATTTGAATCTTGCTTGGCAAATTTGGGAAAAGTTGTTGGTTGCTCACGGTGGTGATAACCATGTGAAGGCTCGCCTCTTTGTCTCTTACCCGATGCAATATGAGAATTTCACTCCACTTCCCGGTGAGGACATTGATGCGATGTTTCGCAGGTTCACCACCACCGTGAACAACATGAAAGCTAATGTTGAGGATTTTTCGTACACCGAGCATGATCAGGCTTTGAAGCTCTTGCATGTCTTGGACCCAAATGTTTGGGGTGCTAAGGTTGAGGCCATCAAGGAGTCTGGGCATTACTTGACTATTGAGTTGGATGACCTCTTTTCTAAGCTCAAGTCGGCTGAGGTTGACAGGAAGTTGCAATCCAAGCATGAGGGCTCGACTGACCATAGTCTTGCTCTTGTGAGCGGATCAAAGGGCAAATCTAACCCTTCCTGTCGACAGTTTTCCTTGTCTTCTCTCATGTCCATTCCAGATGAGGAGTTTGATGTGCTGGGTGAGGAGGAGTTGGCCTTGCTCTCAAGAAGGTTTGAACGACTACACGAGAGTTGGAGGAACGCAAGGCGGAGCTCAGGGACGTGCTACAAGTGTGGCAAGCGTGGCCACTTCATCGCCGAGTGCCCGGAAGCGGAGGAGAACAAGTACAAGGTGAACGAGTACAAGGCGCACCCGAGGCGTGAAGACAAGTACTCCTCCAAGGGCAAGCACTTCAACAAGTCCAAGAGCAAGGACAAGGACAAGCGGCGACCGAGCAAGAGCGGCTACAAGAAGAACAAGGCAAGAGCGATGGTGGCCGGTGCGAGCGACGTTGACTCAAGCTCAAGCGAGGAGCGATCAAGCTCAAGCGGCGAAGATGAAGACGCCGGGAGGCGCAATGGCAAGAAGAGTGCAAGCGGAACCTCGGCGGGCGCGAGCCGTGTGGCGCTTGAGGGCTTTTGTGGCATGGACCATAGCTCAAGCAGCAAGAAGAGTGAGAAGGAAGACAGCGACTCCGACTCGGAGGATGAGGTAAACCGTGACCCCGACTCTTTGCTTGCTGAGATTGCTAGGTTGAATGGCTTACTTGACAACCGTGATAGTGTGCTTAGAGATGCCAAAAAGATGAGGAAAGATCTTAGGGCACAACTAGAGAATGCTAGCGAGAAAGTAGGAGAACTAAAGTCAAAATTGCTTGAATTAAAACTTGAGAATGACTCTTTGAAACTTCCTCCTACTACTCCTGATGATGTTGAATGTGTTGAGTGTGATGCATGGTTGAATGAGATTAAACTGCTTAATGAGAAGAATGCTTCCACCTTGGCTAAACTAGATGCTCTTAGGACTGAGTATGATGAGCTTAAGGCTAGACCTACTTTGCTTGGTGCTTGCAAGTCATGTCCTACTATGCATGCTAAGCTTGTTGATGCTCGTTCTACCATTAGTTCTTTGGAAGCATCTTTGAAATCTCCTGTTGTCAATGCATGCACTAGCTGTGATGAAGTCACTTTGTGCAATCTTGAACTTACTTCCCGTTTGGATGTCATCTATGAGGAGAATGACTATTTGAGGAAGGTGTTGGGTTGGTTGTACTGGCGGGAACCTCAATTGAAAATCATGATTGAGGAGTTCAAGAGAGCTGATGGTCGTGGTTTGGGTTTTGAGAAGTTGGGTGAGAAAGTGGGAGAGAACAGTGGGGAGAGTGTGTATGAGAAGTGTGTTGAGTCTAACCCCGAGTTTGAGGTGATCGGAGAGATCCAAGTCCCACTTCCAAAAGCACCCAAGAACTCTTTCACACCAAAGCCTAACCACCTTTGCAACAAGCTTGACACAACCCAAGATCCACCCAAATTCCCACCTAAGACAAATGATTTCCAGAAACCGGTGAAGTTTGTGGGTGAGAAGGGTGAGAAGCCTAGAGAGAAGCCAGAGCCAAAACCAAAACCCATCCCCTTCAGGTGTGAGTATTGTGGCAAGGAGAGGCATCTTGCAGAGTTTTGCTACAAGAGGAAGAGGGATGAGAGGCTTGCTAGGGAGCAAGCGAACCAGGACAGGTATCGCCAGTCTCATGGTATTCCTGAGCCTAGAGTGCCACTTCCACGGGGTGTGGGAAGTGTGAGGAGTGTTGGCAGGTTCCCACAGAGAGGTGGTGGTGAGAGGTTTGTCAGGAGAGAGGATGGTGTGCGTGCTGGTGAGAGGTTTGGTCGGGCTCGTGGTGGTTTTGCTGGACGTCCTCCTACTCGTCCTCAGTACGGGTTTAGGGGAGATGATCACAGCTTTGGGTTCCAGAGGAGCCACAGACCACGTTTTCCCCCTCGTGGTGCTCGTACTCCTCTCATGGGACATGGGAAGTTTGGTGGCAAGGGAATGATGTTTGCTAACCCCTCTTTTGAGCAGATGGCTCGACACTGGTTTAACTTTCTTTGTGCTAACCCCAGTGTCGAGTCGCTAGCTCACTCTCGTTCTTGTTTCGACTACGGGCGGGAGGCTTGGAGAACATTTGGTTGATCGACTCCGGATGTTCTCGACACATGACCGGAGATAAGAAGTGGTTCTCCAGCCTCAACCCAGTGAAGGAAAAGCAGTACATCACATTTGGAAACAATGGACGAGGAAGGGTGCTGTCGGAGGGTGTCGTGCATGTGAGTGACAAGGTGACGTTGAGGAGAGTGGCTCTTGTGAAGTCTTTGGGTTTCAATTTGCTTTCGGTTTCTCAGTTGCTTGATAAAGGTTTTGAGGTGCGTTTCAAGTCTGGCGAGTCTCGTTTGCTTGATTCTCGAGGTGATCTTGTTTGTATGATCATCCCCGAGGGTCAGATTTTCAGGGCTGATTTCTCTCGTTCTTTGGGTCCTGCTCGCTGTTTGATGGCCGGTCCTTCTTCTGATTTGTGGAAATGGCATAGGCGGTTGGGACACTTGAGCTTTGATTTGGTTTCCCTCTTGAGTGGTCTTGATCTTGTCCGAGGATTGCCGAGGTTGAAGCTTGAGAAGGATTTGGTTTGTGCTCGTTGTAGGCATGGTAAGATGGTAGCCACTCCCCATCCACCCCTGACCAATGTCATGACCGAGCGTCCGACAGAGCTGTTGCATATGGACCTTGTTGGGCCAGCTCGAGTTCGCTCGGTGGGTGGGAAGTGGTATGTCCTTGTTGTGGTGGACGATTACTCTCGCTATGCCTGGGTGTTCTTCTTGGAGGATAAGAGTGAGACTTTTGGTTTTGTTCGAGATCTGATCATGAGGTTGAAAAACGAGAGGCATGGGAATGCTATTCGAGCTATCCGCAGTGATAATGGCTCTGAGTTCAAGAACTCTCGTTTTGATGCCTTTTGTCGTGATCTAGGTCTTGAACATCAGTATTCGACCCCTTATGTGCCCCCTCAAAATGGAGTCGTGGAAAGGAAAAATCGGACTCTTTGTGAGATGGCTTGGACGATGCTCGATGAGCACAGGACTCCTAGGAGGTATTGGGCTGAGGCGGTCAATACAGCTTGCCATGTTTCCAACAGGATTTTATTGCGAGCTTTCAAGAAGAAGACATGTTATGAGCTTATGCATGGTCGGGCACCCAAGGTGAGTCATTTCCGAGTCTTTGGCTGCAAGTGCTTTATTCGGAAAAAGGGAAAACTCGACAAGTTTGAGGCTAGGTCTAGTGATGGTATTTTCTTTGGATATGCTAACCACTCTAGAGCCTATAGGGTGCTTAACCTTGAGACTAACAAAATCATGGAGACTTGCGAGGTGACCTTCGACGAGACAATGCCATGTACCTCTCTTGGCTTTGAATGTGCAGGTGATGAGGAGATGGCCGAGGACCTCTTTGAAGAGGAGAAGGATGAAGCTGGAGATGATGATGGGGAGAACCATGCGCCTGAAGCTGAGTGTGTACCCACTACTTCCCCTACGACCACTATGGAACATGGACCGTCTACTTCGTGGACAACGACGGTGCAACAAGAGGACCAAGCTAGAGAAGCTGAAGTTGAGGGGGAGGTAGTCTCGAGGCGTGAGGCTCCCCGGCGGATTCAAGAAGTGCATCCCCTGTCGAAGATCATTGGGAACATCGATGAACGCACTACACGGTCGAGGTCCAGGAATTCCTCTCATTTTGCTCATGCTGCTTTTGTTGCTACTTTTGAGCCCAAGGACATTGGACATGCTTTATCTGATGCAAACTGGGTCAATTCTATGCATGAGGAGTTGGAAAACTTTGAGAGGAACCAGGTGTGGGAATTAGTTGAGCCACCTCCAAATTGCCATCCCATAGGAACCAAGTGGGTTTGGAAGAACAAAGAGGGAGAGAATGGGATGGTAGTGAGGAACAAGTCCAGACTTGTTGCTCAGGGGTTTAGTCAGAAGGAGGGGATCGACTATGAGGAGACCTTTGCTCCTGTGGCCCGTCTTGAGGCAATTCGGATCCTTCTAGCCTTTGCCGTGGCTAAAGGGTTCAAGTTGTTTCAGATGGATGTGAAGAGTGCTTTTCTGAATGGGGTCATAGAGGAGGAGGTGTATGTGAAGCAGCCACCTGGGTTCGAGAGCGAGTTGTATCCACGCAGGGTATACAAGTTGAAAAGGGCTCTGTATGGGTTGAAACAGGCGCCCCGTGCTTGGTATGGGAGATTGAGAGGTTTTCTGTTGAGCAGAGGGTTTGTGATGGGTACCGTGGATAGGACCTTGTTTCTCCTCAAGCATGGAAATGATTTGTTGATTGTGCAGATATACGTGGATGATATTGTCTTTGGTGGCTCGTCACATAACCTTGTTGCCAAGTTTGCAGATGAGATGAGCAGGGAGTTCGAGATGAGCATGATGGGCGAGTTGCAGTACTTTCTCGGGCTGCAGATCAAGCAAGTGAAGGACGGTACATTTGTGCACCAGACCAAGTACACAAAAGACATGCTGAGGAAGTTCCAGATGCAAGATGTGAAGCCGATGTCGACTCCCATGGGGACTACGGTCACTTTGGATGCGGATGAGGACGGAGAACCAGTGGACCAGCGGGAGTACAGGAGCATGATCGGCTCCCTCCTCTACTTGAAGGCGACGAGGCCAGACATACAGTTCAGTGTGTGTCTGTGCGCTCGTTTTCAGGCTTCGTCGAGGACATCACATCGACAAGCCGTCAAGAGGATTTTCAGGTACCTACAGTCTGCCCCTGGTCTTGGCCTTTGGTATTCTTCCTCCTCGACTCTTTCTCTTCATGGTTTTTCCGATGCGGATTTTGCTAGTTGTCGAGTCGAGAGGAAGTCTACTTCTGGTACTTGCCAGTTTCTTGGGTCTTCGTTGGTCTCATGGTCTTCCCGCAAGCAGTCTAGTGTAGCTCAGTCTACCACAGAGGCAGAGTATGTTGCTGCCGCGAGTTGTTGCTCCGAGTTGTTGTGGATTTCATACACCTTGAGAGACTTTGGTGAGGAGTGCACCCAGATCCCACTTCTTTGTGATAGCACCAGTGCCATAAGCGTAGCCAAAAACCCAGTGCTTCACTCCAGAACCAAACATATAGAAGTGAGGTATCATTTCTTGAGGGACAATGTGGAGAAAGGAACCATTGTGTTGAGCCATGTCCCTACCCAAGATCAGCTAGCCGACATTTTCACAAAGCCTCTCGACCAAGCAACATTTGTGCGCTTGCGGGGGAACTTGGGGTTTGTTGCCCTTTCTAGTTGATTCTTGGGGGATTTCCTTTTTGTATCATATGTATCATACCATGTTTACTTTGATGTATATACATGCTTTGCTTGATGTATAAACCATGGTAGGATAGCCATCTTGTCATATATCATGTTGCATTTGTCTCATATTGCATTTTAGGATGATGAGCTTCTTTCATATGCCATATTTGAGTCTCTTTGGCTATTTGTGAGATATTGGTTATATGTGTGGACAAATGGTGATGTGAGGCTATGCTCTTGGAATATTTGTGATATATGTGTGGTGAGATAGCCCTTTTTGAAATAAATGCTAAACTTGACTAAATTTTGATGAAATATGCTCCACTCGTGTGTAGTTGTGTATCCATGTCACAGTTTGGTCTAAATGTGCTTTTCATGCTTAGATTGTGCTTGGATGCCTTGTTCTTGCATTTGGGCCAAAGGCCGAATATCATTGTGAATGTTTAGCCTATGTTGCATTCATGGGGGAGCATAAGCTTCTTTTTGCCGCAAAGGCACTTCATGTACCATAAAATGATTTAATCTTGAAAAGAAGTGTAAAATGCTTGAAAAAAAATGCTCCATCCATCATGTCTATGCTTAAAATGTCTTATCTTTCACATATGGGTGCAAAACATGTTGCATGATGTTCACCAGTGGAGAAGTCTCCCCGAAGTGGACACATGGCTCATGAGCTTTGACATGACATGCTTTGCTTTATGGGTGTTTGCCATGATCTTTTGCTGAGAATTTGATATCCTTGTATGATCTCTGAATGGTATGCATGTTTGTGGCTCAAATGTGACATGGATAGGCTTTTACATGTGAAGCGAGCCTTCTTTTGGTAAAAATGCTTAAATCTGAAAATTTCGCTTTGTCACATGCTTGTATTTTCATATATTACTTGTGGCAATGCTTTGACTATGCTATGATTCATATGTGTGTTCTTTGTCTCATTTTTAGCCTTTGACACTAGATTTGGCCTATTTGAGAAGCTCATGTAGATGTTTATATGCTTTGTTTTGCATTTCTGCATTTTCACCTTGATTCATACATTGTCAACAAGGGGGAGAAGAGGTGAGCTTAATGAAAATTCAGAAGAGGTGAGCTGAAATTTGGAAGGTTGCATCCACATGTTCAGGGGGAGCTTGCATTTGTTCAGGGGGGCTTTCTTGCTGTTTTCGATGTGAAGTTTGTGCTTTGCTTGGCTTGTGACATTTCTTCGCCTTTCTTTGGTTTTGGTCATGAGTTGAGCTTCTTTGTTTTTCTTTCTTCTTCTTTTCTCTTTTTCTCTGAATTTCATTTCGCGTTGTGTGTTGTCAATGCACTCATCAAGGGGGAGATTGAGGACCAGGAGTGTCCCAGTGGTCGATGGATGACCGCTCCTCAGTGATGAGTGATTGACAACGGGTGTTGGACTGACTCTTGGATTAGTGCGCAGGTGTAGGCTGCGGCCTAGTTCGTGTTGTTGCAGGTGAAGAACGGGCGCGAAAGGTCTTCAGCCTTGAGGGGCCTCCGGGAGATGGAGAGACAAGTAGGCTCGGTTCGAGGGACCCGGTGGACAGCGGGACTGGGTGCGGGCCACATGGTGGCGACACGAGCAAGACGAAGTCATGGACAATCGAGCCGGTGCACGGTGGCGGTCAAGTCAAGTGGTTTGGCGGGAGGCCGGACCGGGCACGCGGGGTTTGGTGGTTTTCCCACAAAACCATCGGCGGACGGTTTCTTGGTTTGGGCCTCAAAACCAAGTCCGAGGGCCCAACACGACGGAGATGGGATCCGGGCGTGTCGGGAAGCTTCGAGGCGGAGGACACGCGGCGGGATCGCATGGCTTGCGTCGGGAGGACGCGGGGTGCGGCAAAGGCGTGGCCGTCCGATGGCAAGACCCACAAACATTACCTAAATGCCCCTACGTGGGTTGTATCGCCAGTAGTTAAGTTAGGGGTAGTCGAGTCATTTACCACTCCGGCGACCTGATATATAAGCCATGAGTGTGTGTGGATGGCTCGCTCTCTCGGGGACTTAGGGTTTCATTTCCTCCCTCCTCTTTCTCATTTTCATAGCTATTTTCCTTCTATTTTCTCTAGGCTAGCATGAGAGATCTGTTGAGAGGGATGGATGCTAGGGCGGCATGCTAGACCTTGTGAATTCCCGGTGATTTAGGGAGTTGGAGGCAAGATTTTTGGGCTATAGCATCCTTGTGTGACGCTTTTCAAGTCCCCAAACCCTTGTCTCCACAGCTTCAACCGTTTGGGAAATCCGATGATGATTTGGGGGAGTTGACTTTCGGGGTCGGGCTGTTTTCAGTTCTGTCCGTGCCTGGCGGACGGTCCACGAGGGGCAGGCGGACGGTCCACGTGAATAGTGTTCGTCGCGTGTTCGTCGTGTTCTTGCGCGTCCTCATTTTCGATCCGGTTTGGCTTTTGGTTTTTATTGTAGCCAGTTTGCGGACGGTCCGGGCTTGAGTAGCGGACGGTCCGCGAGTGGCGCGGACGGTCCGCCCGGCCTCTGCGGAAGGTCCGTTTTTCTCGGGTCGCTTCTGGTATTCTGTGTGCTTTAACGGACGGTCCGCAGCGTAGGGCCGGACAGTCCGCAGGGCTCGCGCGGACGGTCCGCGGCTTCAGGTCGGACAGTCCGCGAGGCCTGTGCGGACGGTCCGCCCCTCCTGGCCGGACGGTCCGCCAGAGCCTGTGTGCTTTGCTTCTTAGTTCGATTCCTCTCTTCCTTTCTAGTGCTTCCACGTGTGCTTCTAGGAATCGTTCCTAAGGCTAGAGGTTGATCCATAACCTCGTGGTCTTGGTGATTGGTGTGTGATTCGATCCATCGCTTGTGTGTGACCGGGGTTTGACTAGGGCATAGGCCGAGTTCTTTGGGAAGAATTTTTACCGGCTCCTATTCACTCCCCCCCTCTCTAGTCGCCATCTGATCCTTCAGAGTGCCTTGCCGCGGTGGAAAACCGCGTGGACGAGGTGGCCACCCACGGCATCCGCCTGGGCACTACTTTGGACTTGGCCGCCATGGCGACGCACACCAGCGTTGACTACTCCACCCGGCCGCGCGGCTTCCAGGGCGGCGCGCCGGAAGACATCGACGAGATCGAGGTCATCTTGGAGCGCCTCGACGGCCACGACGACACCATTGCCGAACTCACTCATCCCCAGTCTGTGCTAAACAGGCTCTTTGATTAGATTGTACTAGGGATGTTTGATTATCGGCAATAAATAAAGAACTTTCGATTCTTGTGCTTGTATTGTGATGATTCCTCTATGTTTGCAACTGTGAATATTATTTTCTTTAAACGCATTCAGGAACTCGCTTGAGCCGAACACGTGAAAACAGATGCCCCTTGGCGCAATACCTGCAGAAAATCCTCGACTCGGCAATCCATAAGCATTGTTCAATGAAAACCCTTTGCATTCGGGAGGAAAACCCTGCCGCTTGGTATTCCAATAATGCACGCCAGCCAGTCATCACTCCCAATGCACTCTCTCAGTCAATAAAATAGCCTGCTGAGATGCCCTGCAAATCCACTCGCACACTCATCTATCACTTCTCATCTCCTCCTCTGCTCTAGAAGAGAAAACCCCAAAGCCATGGACAAAGGCAAGCAACCCAAGGAGGACAGCGCCCCAAAGAAACGAACCATTCAAGAGTGAGTTTTCCTTTAACTTGCTTCCGGTTTTCTTGTGTGATCTCGTGCTTTACCTCTCCTTTGTTTTCTCTTAGCCTGGATCTGCTTCCTGAGGAAATCATTGGGACCGAAGCAACGCCTGAATACATTTCCTCCGACTCCTCCCTCGAAGTAGAGGATGCCACACCCAGGCAGAGGATCAACCATCAACTACGCCGCCGCGTTCGGCATCTGGAGCATGACCTCTGGGACATCACCGCTCGTTGCCAGGCCGAACACGAGCATCGCATGGCTTTAGAGGCACTGGTAGGAGGTAAACATTTCCAACTTCATCTTGATTCCGCGCTTGCACCCAGATCTCCGTTTCTAACAACTGTTCCTCTGTCCCGGATGTCTCTGACAGGTACAATAACCTGAAAGCGGCTTGGGATAGCTTTGTGAAGGCAGCAAACCATGGTCATCCCCACAGCTTCCAAGTTGCCATCACGGTGGTCCTGGAACAACTGAAGAGGGAGCAGCTGAAGAAGCAAAGAAAAAGGATTGAAGCATACTTTCGCTTCTTACGCCAGGCCTTCTGCTTTCCACCCCCTCGTAGTCCTGATCAACTGGGTTGTTAGATGTAAACCTGCAAGAAGCATTTGCAATGTAGTTTTGTGCTAATGGCAATACATCTAAGTATTGGCCATTCCCCCTGTTCAGGAATTTTTGCTCTAAAGGCGGCTTCATCCTTAAACGCCGGCTATTTCTATATCAGAAGCATGTAATCCCAATGCTTGTGATCAACGATCGATTTCGATACTAGGATAATATTTCTTCAAATATCTTCCATTTATTGCAGCGGAAAATTCCTCTCCTAGTAAAGTTTTCAAAATGTAGGCATTACCGGGCACACATCTGACCACTCGAAAGGGTCCTTCCCAGTTAGGGGACCATTTGCCGAATTCACTGTATTTGGTTCCAATCGGCAGTAAAGCTTTCCAAACCAAATCCCCTTCTGCAAATTGCTTAACTTTTACTTTCTTGTTGTAATATTTGGCAACTCGCAGCTTGTTCTTTTCGATGTTTTCCAGGACCCTAAGATGGATCATGTGCAAGTCCTCTAACTCATCCATCATTAAGCCACAGTAATCTTTGGAGCTTAAATCCTTTTGCAAAACCACTCTCCTAGAATCTGATTGTATTTCCCAAGGTAAAACTGCGTGGTGCCCGTGAACCAATTCATAAGGAGATGTCTTTGTAGCTCCATGAGGGGCCATTCGGTAAGCCCATAAAGCTTCATTGAGTACCGAATGCCACCTTCTTGGCTTCTGATCGATCTTCTTTTGTATAAGCTTGATCATGATCTTATTAGAAGCCTCTGCCTGACCATTAGCTTGGGCATAATAAAGAGAAGAATTGAACAATTTGATCCCCATGCTTTCGGCAAACTCCCTGAACTCCAAGGACACAAACTGAGCTCCTTGATCAGTTGTGATTGTTTGAGGAATTCCAAACCGATAGATGATGTGTTCCTTGACAAACTCAACCATATTCTCTGATGTCACCTTCTTAAGTGGAATCGCCTCAACCCATTTGGTAAAATAATCTGTTGCCAAAAGCACAAACTTATGCCCCTTGCTCGATGGTGGATTAATCTGGCCAATCAAGTCTATACCCCAGCCCCTGGCTTGATAATGGGATTTAGTGCTGATGCAGGAACCCTTTGAATATTTCCAAACATCTGACAGTCTTGACATCCCTTGTAATACTCAAAGAAATCTTCCAACATCGTCGGCCAAAAACACCCAGCTTGCCTGATAACCCATTTCATACGATAGGCCGATTGGTGTGCTCCACATATCCCATCATGCACCTCACTCATCATCTTTTTTGCTTCTCCTGGACCCAGGCATCGCAGCAACACCCCATCCAATGATCTGTAGAATAGACTATCATCCAGAAGAACAAATTTTATGGCTTTGTACCTGAGTTTCCTAGAGACTTTTCGAGATGGATCCTCCAAGTAATCAACGATCTCCTTTCTCCAATCATCCTCTGCAAGATCCATTTCCAGCGCACACACCTCCAAGGCAAACGCTTCTTGATTTTCTTTATAGCCCTAAGCACTTTGAGCCAACCTGTTCGCCTCTTCATTACGTTCTCTAGGAATATGTTGTAGAATTACTAACTGAAAGCTCTTTAAAATCTCTCTGCATTCCTCGTAGTAACTCCTCAGGGCATCACTTTTACACTCGTATTGGCCATTCAATTGCTTGATAACCAACTCTAAATCTTCATAAACTTCAACTGAAACGGCCCCGGCTTCTCTCAAATATTGAAGCCATCGAAGCAATGCCTCGTACTCAACCTGATTGTGTGTAACAGTGGGCTGGATAGGGATAGCAAACTCAAACATCTCGCCTCTGGGTGAAATTAATAGAATCCCTACTCCCCCACCTTTACCACATGATGATCCATCAAAGAACAAAGCCCAAGGAGTAATTTCGAGCACAATCGATGGATCACGATGTTTAGTTATAAAATCGGCAATGATCTGACCTTTTATAGCTTTTGCCGATTCGAACTTCAACTCAAACTCAGATAAGGCTAAGATCCACTTGCCAATCCTGCCATTCAAAATTGGCATAGATAACATATGTTTTATTACATCAAACTTGGAGTATACAACGCATTCGGCATTCAACAAGTAGTGCCGAAATTTTGTACACGAGTAGTACACACATAGGCACAGCTTCTCTGCAGCCGAATACCTGGTCTCAGGATCAAGTAATTTTCGGCTAAGGTACGCTACTACCTGCTCCTTTCCTTCGAATTCTTGAATAAGGGCCGATCCAATGGTTTGGGTATCAGCCGCCACGTACAACTTGAAAGGCTTATCCAACCGCGGAGGGACCAGTACTGGTGGTTCCTTCATATATTGCTTGATCGCATCAAAAGACTTTTGTTGTTCGTCACCCCAAATGAACTTCTGATCCTTCTTAAGCTTCAGCAATGGAGAAAAAGGCAAAACCTTTTGCGACAGATTTGAAATGAACCTCCTCACAAAATGGATCTTGCCGAGCAGTGATTGCAACTCCTTGAGATTGGTTGGAGGGACAACTTCATCAATAGCTTTCATGATTTTCTTGCCAACTTCGATCCCCCCTTCGTGTACCAGGAATCCCAAGAACTCTCCAGCTGATACCCCAAAAGCACATTTGTTTGGATTCATCTTCAAGCCATGCTTCCGGGTGCATTCCAAAGTTCTCTTCGCGTCCTCCAAGTGTGTGTCATGATTCAAAGACTTGATCACGACATCATCAATGTAGATTTCAACAATTTTGCCGATCAACTCGTGAAAGATGTAATTCATGTCTCGCTGATAAGTTGCACCGGTATTCTTTAACCCAAATGTCATGACTATCCATTCAAATAGGCCTATATGACCAGGACATCTGAAGGCTGTCTTTGATATATCCTCTATTGCCATGAAAATCTGGTTGTACCCTGCATTGCCATCCATGAAACTGATAACTTTGTGTCCAGCAGCGGCATTAACCAATAAATCGGCAACAGGCATTGGGTACCCATCCATCGGAGTAGCTCTGTTCAAGTCCCTGAAATCTATGCAAACCCTCATCTTTCCATTCTTCTGTAAACAGGGACAATGTTAGAAATCCACTCCGCGTATCTGCATGGCCGAATGAAGTTTGCATCGAGTAGTCTTTCAACTTCTTTCTTCACATCGGCCAATACTTCGTCTTTATAGATTTTCCAGGGAGGTTGCTTATATGGTTTAAAACCAGATTTGATTGGCAACCGATGCTCGACGATGGAACGATCCAAACCGGGCATCTCCGAATAATCCCATGCGAAGCAATCCTTATATTCCTTTAGCAGCTTAACCAATTCCTCCCTGAAACCTGACTCCAAGTTTGCGCTGATAAATGTCGGCCTCGGCTCATCACCGTTTCCAATGTCAACTTCCTCCAATTTGTCGGCCGACATGAATCCTCGCCCCAACTTGCCATCAATCCCATCAACGGGATTGTCCATTAAAAATTACTATAAGAGCCGACTGCTTGAATCGGCTGTTGATCACTGCTGACAGGCTCAACAGGACCTTCTCCCCAGTCTTTTCCTGAGAAACAATCAATACCCTGGTATTCCCAGAAAGCTGGTTCCACATTTGCGATGCTCACTGAGTCATCTGCCTGCGCGCTTCTTCTTCGGCCCTGCGTCTCTCCTCCTCATGCCTCCGCTTCTGGTAGCGTTCTTTTTCTAACTGACGCTGCCACTTGTTGAGGAGGATGCGCGTAGTGACCCTGGGTTTGGCTCCGGACGACTCCCCAACCCCGATACGGCTTTTGAGAACATGAGGGGCTTCTCCATGAACATGTTCCAACGTCACTTGCCGCGCTGGATCTACTGCTCCATCCTGTCTCGCTCTATCTGACGTCAAGACCTTAACCTTCCCCTTTTCCTCAGCCATCACCATGTCAACAGAAAAGCTTATCATATTCTGGGGAAAAGGATGCCATCCAGCTTCATCTTGTTGTCAAATTTGAGGTGCCCCTCCTGAATAGCCTTCTAGATCCTCATCCTAAAGACCCTGCAGTCGTTGCTAGAGTGAGAATTCCTGTCATGGAAGCCACAATAACGCTTCTCTTTAATCCAATCGGGCCGAAGCATGGAATGCCCTTCAGGCAACTTGATTCGGCCTTCTTTCACCAAGAACTCAAACAGCTTATCAGCTTTGGTGACGTCAAAGTCGTATGTGCCCTTAGTCTGTTTGATCCAACGCTGGTTCATGGTCAACGGCTCCTTGCCCCACATGATCTCAGCGACAGCTATCTCCTGATCATCATCGGAATCTTCCATCTGGTCGGCCTTTTCCAGGAACTGATTCTAGATATCAGCTATGCCGTGTTGCTTGTTGAACCTTGTGTCCTTCTTAAAACCATAGGCCTGGTTGCTCATCAATGACAGCTTTTGAGACAATTGGCCCAGGTTATCAAACTCCATACCGAAGAGCTTTTCTCGTACGGCCGGCAGCATCCTTGCAACAGCCATATCGGCCAACTGATCATCTGGCAGATTCAACGAAAAACACATGCCGTTGACGTCCCTGAACCTCCTGAGGAACTCTAAAGGCGTCTCACTATGCCTCTGCTTCAAAGTGGTGAGGTCGATAAGCTTCTTTTCCGTGCTGCCACTGAAGTAATGGGCATGGAATTTTCGCTCCAGCTCTCTCCACGTGCCAACTGACTGAGGAGGCAAAGAGGTAAACCACTGGAACGCAGATCCCATCAATGACATGGGGAAATACCTGACTCTGAATGCCTCGTCAGATGAGGCCTCCCCAAGCTGCATCAGATAACGAGCAATGTGCTCTGTTGTGCTCGTGTCATCCTGCCTAGAAAACTTGGTAAACTCCGTGGGGGGCTTCACCCTGGGCGGCAAGATCACTCTATAATACCACTCAGGGAAGGGAGGCGTGTAGGCTGGTCCCTGCATTTTAGGTTTGAGGCCGAATTGATTTTGCATCATATCGGCCATCTTCTGAACCAGGATGTCGTCCTCTTGTACGCTTGCAGCTGCGCCGTACCCCGGATTCGGGAGAGCGTCAATAGCACCATAGTCCACAACTTCGTGGTAGCCTCCACCATACAAATTCTTCTGCAATCTGTTGCAAGCTGGGGCAATCTTGTAGGTGGAGGTGAGCGGAACTCCAGATGAACCGAACGTCATTTCCCCATACGTAGGCTGATACAGGTTCGGCTGCTGAATTGGCTGACCTGTACTGCCTTGCGGAGGTGGCTGGACTGGCTGCCCTCCTGCGGCCTGCAGAGGAGGTTGAACTGGTTGACCTCCAACGCCTTGTGGAGGAGGCTGGACGGCCTGGCTCCCAACACTCTGCGGAGGTTGGACTGGATGGGTTCGCAATGGTGGCTGAGAACTGGACTCTCCAATCTCCATGGAATGTCTCTGAGGGGATACTCGACTGAACACTTGCTCCATCCCCGGGCCAAAGACACCCACCAACATCTGCTTGAACACACCTAGGAAAGCTCTGTGATGCCTACTCAGCACGTCTTCCGCAGCATCTCGAAACGCTTGCATGCACTCTTCCTTCTCTTGCAGAGTCGTGGCGTCAGACTCTCCTGACAGTAGAACCCTGGGCATCTCATTTTTGAGGTACGGGGCACCACTTCTGTTCTTTTTGAATGACATCAAGCATTTCTACTGAAACTGATCTGTTGCATCATTCAGCTGTTGTAGCTGTTCTGGAGAGAGATCCTCGATGGCGACGTCCATAATTTCACTGATGTCAGGCATCTTGACTTCCGTTGTTTGTCCCACCAGGCGTGCCAAAAAGTGTGTTGACGCAAAATCAGCGCCCTGTGTTGAACACACAGCAAGCCGAACAAGCTAGCTTCACACGCGAAAGGATTCCAAGACGTGCCAGTCAATTTTTCCTGAAAAATAACAAAAGACAAAGTAGTTGAATTCTAAAGCTTGGAACTTGCCGGGTGGTACCAGACAGTTCCATAATTACGGCTGTAAAGCCAAGTGAGATGACATATAGCTATAAGAAGCTATCTGCCAGCAAACTAGAAACCATTCGGGAACTTTAAAGTGCAAAACATGACATAGCCGAATAGATGATGTAAGCGTGACGATAGATCGATCTCCGTATAGACAAGATTGCACGTGCGCAAAGCCATGACCGATCCTCGTGATAGATAACAATAAACAATAAATGAAGTAAAGCATGATCATAAATATGTAATAAACAAGCATACATAGGTCCAAAGCACTAGTCTACCGCATGTCTAGGTACTTTAAAACCCATCGAGCATGATGCCAAACAAATCTATCCACCGCATGATACGACTTGTTTAAAAATCATACCACCATCCACAAATAGATCTATCCACCGCATGATACGATCTATATATGGAAAGCTAAAAGCATGCAATATCTAAAGCATAACTTATAAACATGTTTCACTCGTGAAAGCATGACCGAATACGGCTGAACAGCCGAATCGCGGTCCATGCAGAAGGAACAAACATTACCAAAGAAGATAAATCTATCAGATTGAATCGAAATTTAATCCACCGGATGATTAGCTCCAAGACAACCAAAAACCTGCATCTACCGCATGATACCCAGTTCTTTCAAGATTTATACAAGATTTGACAAGCTTGATCCCGCAACACGTAACAACCTAGATCGATTCGGTTTCGGCTATTAGGGAACATGCGATTCACGTGCTATTTAAGCCAGGGGTACGAACTCGAATCGCATAAGGATCATCAAAAGAGACAAAGACGATTCAAACCAATCTAGATTGGGCAAATATGTGTTACATGAATTTAAACATAAGTAAAACTCAAAGCAACACGGGATAACTTAATGAATCTATTGAATTTTGCCAAAATCCAATAGAGCCGATAACTAGCTCCAAGCTAGATCTTAGCCCACCGCATGGCTCATGATCTAACAAGAAACCCTCTTGAACCAAGCTTAAATCTACCGCATGATACTAAGCATGGTAACAAGACTACTTGCATCACGATCTAAATCCACCGCATGATACTAGACATGATACAAGGTTGCCGGTACTCACGGAGGTCGACGGATCGATGAACCCTCTCGAAGAATTCAACGACATGACAAAGGACTCAAGGGTTTGGCGTAAAGCCGGTTTGTATTGAGAATGTTTCTGATGCAATTACATACATCCAGGGTCTATATTTATACCCTGTCATGGCATGACTTCAAATGGACTACGTGCACAATATTTGATACCTAATTTATGTCTAAGTGCAATCTCTTATCCATCCATTTGTCCCTTCCGCTCGGACCACGTCATCACGCAATCCCACAAAATCAGCGCAAACAGTTTCCTTGCCGAACAGAAGCAAATTGCCGACCGCGGGCTCCTTTGCCAAATCTTTTTGGAGAAACCTTCCTTCTTCCGGACGGATTTTTTCACCAAGTTGGGCCCACAATTCAGACTCCTTCCAGTGCCAAATTTTGGTGTTAAAAGATTCTACCTCGGCCACGAGTATCGCGCGGCGCTCGTCAACACACTGGCCAACGTCGGCAACCCGGAGGCCTTGTTCCCGAGCGGCTTGCGCCGCACAGTACTGGGGAACACACGTGGCGTAATCACGCCGTGCCTCGACCAGCTACGGCGCGCCGCGGAGGCGGCCCATAAGGAATCGATGTACGCCCTCTCCCTCTTCCTCTACAGACCCAACAGCGGCGAGGCCGACGACGACGAGGCCAGGCGGCTCCTGCGCTTGGTCGAGGCACCCCAAGAGCGGGCGACGGTGCTTCCTTGGATAAATTTGACTTGCACAAAATGCCGCTCCAGGATCATTGCGTCGACGTGGGACTACCTGCTTACAGATGCGAATGCGATTGCCGTGTCACCGGTGCCGGCGCCCATACCTCACCACGACGATTTGCAGTGTGCGGGTCGCGGGTGTGGCGACCACGCAGGATGGCATGCTTGGTACTCGTGGCGTAGGTTCTGCAGCGAGGAGTGTAGGATCCGAAACGAGTGTGATTGGTTCTTCTACACACTCATGGAAGTGTTAATGATCTGAAAGAAGGTATAAAAGTTGTGCTTGCTGATATTTCTTGATAAAATTTTTCCACACATGATGCACCCTAAAAGATATTCTGGATTTCAGTTTACATGTTTGCGTTCTTTCTTGTGTTTTACAAGTTCAGCTGATTGCGAACATTGTTTTAGCGCACAGGATTTCAGTTATCAATTGTTCTGACAGTTCGTTTAATGCTTTCTTCATTTTCAGGAAATTTATCTACCACTTACGAGGGACCTTGCAGAGAGGCTTTGGCGTCATTTCAGTCACATCTTTGAAGAAATCCAGCTAATAAACACAAAGCATGTCTCTCAAGTTGTGTCTTTCGACAATGTATATGTCTTTACAATTGTGTCCTTGTAGAGCATGTTTTTGATGATCCTTAGTTGGTGTGGTGTCAACGTGACTCGGGTAGCTAGCCTGTGTAAACTCAGTTGTCATAAATCTTACCCATTGCTACCCGATCTTTATGTTTGTTACACATATTTGTGTGATGCATTTTACTACGGTACAAATTTGATAAAGAGTTTATGGTAGTCTCGCTAAAGTTTATACAAATATGACATTCGTAAATTTACTCGACCACATCAAAAAATGTGTAACCAATATACAATAACTTTGTGGTAACCAAGAAGTAAACTTTGTGGGACCCACCCGTCGGTGGCCACACCAAAACGCATCCCTCAAATACGCCAACCGTTCGGAAAAAATGGGTAGCCGGCGATTTGGAATGTGGCGCCGCTTTTTCCCATCCGAATTATTTAACTTTCACCCAAACTACCGCGCAACCATGATCCGGGGCCACCACGCCGGGTTACAAGAGTAAAAAGTCACGCGTCTTTACTTTCCCTCCCGAATCCCCCTCGCAAAACAAATCTACATCTCGGTCAGTTAGGGGCCGGGTAGACGATACGACTACCGCCGCCGCCGCCAAGCTGCTTCTCGCCGTACACGAGGATGCCGTCGTCGAGGGAGCCGGCAAGGGTGACCCCTACGTCCTCTGAAGCGCAGCGCACACCGTCATCGGCCATGCTACCTAGAATGTTCACAACAACCCCTGGTGCGGCGATTGGTGAACCTACCGCCACCATGGCCCCCAGGCCTAGGGCGACGGGGGCGCTCTTTGGGTCATCATCACCTTCGGGCGACGATGAAGCACGCGTCAACGTGGACATAGATGCAGACCCTGATGTTTTACCTTCATCTCAGGACGAGACGACCGAGGCCAGGTACGCTGTATCTTGGTTCGATCTTTCCCCTTGTTCGTACTGCTTCCAACATCTCATGCATCTGTGCACGCACTAGTACCCTAGATTTCATGCATTTGATCACGCGATTTGCACACCAAATTTCTTCACAATGTATTGATATGACATCGAAATGAATGTGCATATCATTAGATGATCAGTCTTGGACCGTATATATGATTGAGAAGGGTATAGATGGGGAGCCAGATACAACACATACTTGTTACCCTCGTGGTAAACAAATCACCCTACAAACCATAAACAACCTGAAACAAAAACTGGGGTATAGGATGAGGGACATTGTTTACTACAAGACTAGAATTCCTGACTCTACTGCGGAAGCAACACTCACTGAGATCGACTACGACGTCGACGTAGAAAGAATGAAACAGATTCACGAGGAGGAGATGGTGATCAGATTAGTTATCTCCAGAGAGCCAATACCTATAAACCATACCATGGCCATAACACCTTTGAAATCCAAAAGTGCTTACATACATGCTGATGATGAAGAAGTAGAAGAATGTGACTTAGATGTATACAAACTTTGGCTAGCTGATTTGCATCAAGAGAAGAAAGCCTTGGGTAAGATATGCTTCAGCCAAATATTTGTGTACTTATACTCCTGAATTTTCATGTTCAGTCACATGAATGAAATTAATTATGGATTCTATTTCAGAATTAAAAGACATTTTCAGGGATGACACAATCGAGACATACAGAGAATACCTGAATGTTGCAGGACTACTTGAAGACATCGGTAATATCCCTCTCCTAATTTGCAAGCAAATTACCATTTTTCCTCAGACTACAAAATATGATAGGTCATCATATGCCACTAAATTCTCTGCAGAACGGTATGTGGACCCCACCTTCATTTTGCAACACAGGAATGAAATGAACCCAACACCTGCAGTGCAGCCTCCATCTCTTGCTCGGTGTTGGAAACAACAGGAGCAAGGATCTGGTAACATGTGTTCCATAGAAATTACCTGTCTGTGCATACAATTATTTTTTGGGTATTATCACATGCATGTTGTTCGCATGGAATAGGCTCACAAAAAGTTAAGAAAAGAGGACGCGGTCCCGTAAGAGCATTGACGGTAATCGCCAAGAGAATCAAGGCGGGCAAGCGACGAGCTTGGACATTCAATTCTCTAAACATGGAGGACTGGTAGGTGATAACTACCACTCATTCGTTGATGAAGTGGTCATGTATACAAGGAAAAGGGCTCCTATCATTGGAGTGAAATCATGGAAAAATGTTAGGGAAGAAGTCAGAAACGCAATAGCAACTGATGTATTGGTAATAATAGACTTTGCTTTTCAGTACAATTCAAAATAAAAACTAACATATCAACTCACATGATATTTGAATGCTATTGTGATTATATAACATGCAAAGTGGGACATGGAGGATAATGCTGAATCAAGGGAAAAGATATGGGCCATTGCTAGGGAGCGTTACAAAGGATGGCGTTCAACTTTCAGTGCTACAGCCAAGACATACAACAGCTACTACCAGAGAATGTGACATAAGCCTACAGAATTAGATATTGTTGAATGGCACTATCTGTTGAAGTATTTCGATCTTGCTAAATTCAAGGTTTGTTCCACATTGTTAATTACGATTTCTGACCACTACATTTTTCATTCAAATGGCGATGTCTGAGTCTTTAAGATTTTTGTTGATAACTTTACATTGTATCGGAAAGGAGCACACAAAATTCTGCGATTCGATGCCAACAAATGACAAGACATTTGTCAGGCGCTAAGCCTTATTCTCAGCGCAGCTATGAGAAGGTAATAACTGGAGAAGCACATCACCAATCTGTCTTGCAGGATGAAGAACATTAATTTGTTATTTTCTTGGCATAACAGAGAGACCCAGAAACTGGTGAAGAGCCCAATGATATGGAACTTTGGTGTATAATTCACACTAACCAGGGGTCTTGGACAGACGAACAATCTAAAAATGTCTATGTGAGTTCTCAATGAATTAGTACATACATTACTATACATAGGCTTATGCAACTATATAATGCAACCAATCTCTTGTTCAACTAACTCCTCCACCTCTGCCTTGCAAATGTTAGGACACCGCAAGCAGCGTTATTGCTGAGGCGGAATCAAATGCAGAGAACAACTTCGTTTCCCAAAAGGAAAAAACGAGATGTTCCAAAAAGCCTACAATGAAGTCACGAAGTTCAAATCAACCAAGTTGCATGGAAACGGGTACACGGCAAAAAACCCAACTAGAAGGCAACAGCTCAATGCGGAGCGCGAGGAAAAAATTCGTAGGGAAGAGCTACAGCATGAGGAACACGTCGAGCTCATGGACGCATTTGGGCAGCTACAAGAAAAAATGTCAGGATGGGAAGAAGAAAGGGAAGCAGAAAGGAGAGAACATGCACGCCAACTTGAAGAAAGTGAAAAGAGAAGGCAGGCAGAACTACAACAGCTTAGGCAAGAGTTCCTATAAATGCTGCAAGTATCAAATGGATAGTCACAAGTTCCACAGGTACTGGTCAAGCTATTTGCATGAATGGGTATCTTTCCTTGGGTTCTATATATGAATGTTTGTATCCTTTCGTAGGTTGACCAGCCAATATCTGTCCAACCAAGCCCAAGCAACAATGTCACTGAATCAGCCGACGTGGCGGCAGTTGCATCAATCACCCAGCAAAACAACCTTGTCACTGAATCCGCAGACAACGTGGCGGCGGAACCATCAATTCCTACATCTGGGAATGTACAACCGTACTCCGGAATGTGCTCTCGTGTACTCAGGTTGTTCTCGAATTCACAACTTTTTACTAGTACATATCATCAGTTACTGATGAAATTACGCCTAATCTTGTCCTTCCAAATGATTGGTTCATAGGAGAAGGAATCTGAAGAAGTTCGAAAATAAGTATTTCGCAAAACCAGAAGCACTAAAGGTGGTGTTAACAATCCTGAAACATAATCCACCATTAGACAATTTTCCTCTCAACAGCTACAAGTACAAGTTGCACAAAGGAGACGACAAAGCACCAAAAAGACATGAGGTGAAGCTTTTTTCAACAACTCTTACTGATGTGAATGTAATTCATGTTTCAGCTATCAAAGTGTGTTTATGGTTGTGGTAATTATTTGATGTCATTATGCTATTTTTATGAATCACAATCAATCTTTGGTTTGCTATATGTTGTTGTTTCACAAATTCCAATATTAGAGATTAATTGATGCT
This sequence comes from Cenchrus americanus, assembly GCA_947561735.1. Classification (NCBI taxonomy): domain Eukaryota; kingdom Viridiplantae; phylum Streptophyta; class Magnoliopsida; order Poales; family Poaceae; genus Cenchrus; species Cenchrus americanus. The sequence goes on from OX387240.1 coordinate 206,388,465, forward strand.
AGCTTAAAAATTTTGTTGATTCTTTATAGGTGATGCGACCTCCTTGCATTGAATCCCCCTTTGCTGATCAAGTGTTGGGATCATCTCCAAGTCACAATTGGCAGACCAAGTTCTTCATGTCCTAGCAAATTTGTCTACTATGTGTTGAAACAATGTCCTGTGCCAAACTTTTCAGTATTTAAGTAATTCATGAGTCATGTAATTAACTCAGTGGATGGTTCAATGTTGGTTAATTAACTATAGATGCATAGTTATATTTATCTGCTGATGTTAATTAATGTTGCAATTAGTGCTGCTACATAAATGAGTGTGGCAGAATACACCATATGTTGCAAATGATAAATCATGATATCACAACCAGTGTTTTTCGTTGCCAAAAAGTAGCGTGGCAATAGTAAGGTGCACTTGTAGCACCCCTAATACGAACGTGGTAATAAGAAATTCAACTTGTAGCGACACAAAAGGAATGTGGCAATAGTATGGTGTACTTGTAGCAACCCTTAACAGGAACGTGGTAATAAGAAGTTCACCTTGTAGCAACACAAAAGGAACGTGGCAATAGATAGTGCACTTGTAGCAACCCTAATAGAAACGTTGTAATAAAGACTTTAACTTATGGCAACCAACCAAATTTCGAAGCAATAATAGAGGACCACATATTACAACCAATCAAATTACGTGGCAATAGAGGATACCACCTAAAGCAACGTAACCAATATCGTGGCATCAGACAATGCTACCTATCGCATCGAAATCAACTTCTGTGGCAATAGAGGAGACCACCTATAGCAACTAACCAATTTCGTGGCATCAGACAATACTACATATTGCAACCAAATTACTTTCATGGTGATAGACGAGGTTCAACCAATAGCAACCAAAGTCAGTGCGTAGCAATACTATAACTTGCAACGAAACAGAAACGTTGCAATTGCACCTTTGGCAACACCATAGATGTGTCGCAATAGTACACTTTGCAACCAGAACAAGCGTTGTAAAAAACTTAATTGCAATATTGTGTTACGTTGCAACAAAAAAACTTTGGCAACCACTAGATGGACAACGTCGTAATAACCTAATGCAACGCGACTTTTCGCAGCCCACGGTCCACGGAACAATTTGGTTGCAATTGTGTCTATTGCAACCAAATATGGCATATTGCAACACATTTGTGCGTTGCTTTAGGGGAAAAATCTAGTAGTGTCACTCTTAGGGTATCCTGATGAGATCAAGTTCATCATCGTTGAGAATCCTGCATTGCTGATTCGATAACGAGACTTGATATACAACATCCTCACCATAAAAGAGAATTTGGAATGCCTAGATCCCGGGCTAAGTGCCTTCTTCGGATCCTCAAGTACTCTTGCAAACCTTGGCTGTTCTCCATCAGCCTGTGCTTGAGCATATAGATCTCCAATCATCTCTGGTACTCCAAGATCCTCATCAAGATGACCATCATCGTCCACATCCACATGTATCCCATAGTCATGATCACCTTCCACATCCTGCTGCTCTGTATTCTGAACTTCAGCACTATCTGCAGGCTCCTCATGATGAATCCGCCTGGTATATGTAGCTGACATTCCAAAAATGTGTATGTGGTTTTCAACATCATGTTGGGGTCGCACCCTTTGATTCAGACAATTGCGGCAAGGACAACGTATCTCGATGTCTTGTGCGTATCTTGCTCTAACAAATTCCATAAACTCTTCAACTCCTTTGAAATATGCAGGTGTGAATTGTTTCCCAAATATCCAGCTTCTATCCATCTGTTTTGACAAACACAAAAAAAATCAAAACACCAAAACTGAGATATATTAAGCTGAAAACAATAATTTTTTTTGTTTTCTTGAACAATTAATTGATAATCAAATGCTAATAGGCTCTACAAAATCCAAACCATTTATCCTTATATGAACAGAACCTTCAAATTAAACTCATATGCATATCTGACCAAATACTTTAAACAAATACTTCTAAAAACCTTGGAGGCGCTGCTCTGCCTCCTATGACGCTGCAGCAAGCATCTTTGATGCCACGCAATGCCCTTGACCTCGATAGGCCTCGTCACATACTCCTGGATACATTGCATGATCGGCCTCAGCACGTTAGGCCCAGAACATCAGAATCGATCTAGTAGAAGGCCCACGACTTATTACAACACGTATTAAAGGTTCAAATAACAACTATACTTAACACCTACACGAAAGCTCACGCAGTGTAGTGGTAAAGCTCTAACTTGCATACCCCTTGGTTCAGGGATCGAAGCTCCGCAGGAGCATTTTTTTTGGCCTAATACTTGTTGCCCAGTTCCAAACAAACAGGGACTGAAGCGACCCATTAGTTATAGCCCAGTACCAAAATACCAGGGAAGAGAGCGGCCCATTTCGACAACTAACCACGCCGTCAAATCCACCACTGATTTGTCACGAATTTGTTTCATCATTAAGTGTGTCAAACAATGCCAATATATGTTGACCATAACAAAACTAATTCTGTGACGATCAACTTTCGTCATTCCACTAAGGTATACCCAAAACACGTTGAATGACGATCTCCTTTTACTATTCTGTGATGCTATTTATATTTTCGTCATAAATTTCCGGGCCAAATCTTCGTCACTTGGCACCTATGATGAAAATGGAGATTTTGTCACAGATGACATACCATTCTATGACGAAAGTGAGCGGCGTCACGAGCAAATCGTCACAGATTGCAACATTTCTAGTAGTGATAACCCCGAGTTTTATCCTTTTCACGAGCACTGTTTCTTGTGTCTCGGGTTTCTTTTCAGCTACTCCCTGAGATCTATAGTTAATCACGAATAGGTCCTCCAATATTGTTTTCTCCACATCTTTCTCGTTTTAGCTCCATTTTAATTCATTCAAGTTGTGTTAGGTTCATAATAATGTAATCTACGCGTTAGTTGTGTGTTATCATCATGATTGTTTTCTGAAAATTAATGTAATATTAATTTTGATTAATGGTTAGTTTTACATGCCTTTTATAACTAAAAGCAATATAGTGCTACACACCGTTTTTCATAATTAATGTTAAATTGATTAAAAATTATATCACATGCTTTTATATATAAAATCTAATTAGATCTTTATCTCGGTTTTTCTTAAACCAAATGTTAATTTGTATAATAGTTAATTAATCTTTTCTAATTTAAATTTGATTAGGCTTTTACATCGGCTTTTATAATAAATATTAATTTGATTAATGCCAATACCATAATGTTTTTAATAATAATATGATCTACTCGAATTACAAAGTTTCGTTTAGATTGTTCATATAGTTTAGTTTTTCTAAATTAAATGTTTAATCAGTTTAATCAATATATGAATCTTTATTAATAAAACTTAACTAGTTCTTTACACCAGTTTCGTAAATAAAGTTTAATATTGCATTAATGTCAACATAGGGTATTTTATTTCTGAAATATCCTTTATATTTGTTTTGTTAATTAAAATGAACCTAGCTCATAGCCTTGCTCTCTCATATATGCAAAATGTTCGTTAGACGTTCTTTTCTCAGCTCAATCTAAGTGTGATCTTTTCGGTCCTTGCTCAATCTTCTGCGACCATCTCTTTAAAGCAAACCAAGCCTTTTTTCCTCTAAGCACGGTTTGCGTGCTTTAGTGATCCATCTAGTCGAGCCTATCCTTTAGTGCGTTCTTTTAAAGCTTTCTTTTGATTTGTGCTTTGTTCTTAGTGTGCTTGTTTGTTTGCTTTTTTGTATGTTTGTGCCCGATGATTGATGCGCTTAGAGTGAACGTCGTTCGAGAAGCTTTGAAGAGCAAGAGGTTGAAGATATTCTGAGCAACGACATTACTTTGGTCAAAGGAAAGTGTGTCCTTGATCTTTTGTCCTAAGAATTATATTTAATCACTCATTGCATTGCTTGCATTAATTTTGATGGGGTCCTATTAAGGATTACCTAGACTTTATGATCATTCCTTATTAACCTGGGTTTACATTTATGTTGGGTAGCTATGCTTAGTTGCTATACCTGGGTATGGTGGTTTTTAATGAACAATAACGATGAATCACGCTATACCTTTATGTTATATCTTTGGGTGTTTAATACAAGACCATATGTTTAATCGGAACATGGAGAACCACCTAGGACAACAGTGCAACCACAAGGACTATATGGCTTTGGTCTTGGCCGAGTAATTAGGGAAGTCTTTGTGTGGTTATTACTCGCATAGTAGGTTGGGGACGGAGGAATGCTTTTATGGCTACCTCTATTCCAGAGTGGTCTTGGAACAGGAGTACTCTATGGCTGACCGTCCGTAATAGAAGTGTGGTACGAAAGATAGCCTCTATGACATACTACCATGGACTAATACGCACGGGAGGACTCTTTGTAAAGGCCTCGTAGCGTCCCTATGCAGCCACAGCTCGGTAGTGTGGTATTGTGCCTACTTTTGCACAGCGTGGTTGGGTGCAAAGCTCTTCGGAGTTTTACGCAACTTGTGGGTAAAGATGTACAACCTCTGCAGAGTGTAAAACTAATCGATTAGCCGTGCTCATGGTCAAGAGCGGCCTGGACCCTCACATGATAATTGAACTTGAAGATGGACTTAAATCGTTCTATCTGGTTGTTCTTGCCATATTCTTATGGTGTATCTTATCTTATGCTTACTGTGGGTTGGTATAAACTTATACCTTATTAATAATCAGGTGCTAATAAAATTTGACCAACTAAACTTGCTTAAATGCTTATAGCCCAGTCCACTATAAAGCCTTTGCATTCATGTCTTTCCCCACACTTGCTGAGTACAACAAGTGCTCACCCTTGCTATAAACAATGTTGCTCAGAAAGAGGAACCTGCTATAAAGATATTGCTGGTGCTAGGCGTACGCAACCCCCAGTCGACTACCTGTGATGTTTGGAGCCTTCGTTTCCAGGATTAAGCGTAAATCTCTAATAATCTTTCTTTTTCTTAAGTGATATTGTTTCTGTATTCACTTATATCTCACTATATGCATGAAACTTGATCCTGGCATGCATATAGGTATGCACTTGGTTTCCTTCAGAAAATCGGGTGTGACAGAGTGGTATCAGAGCTATATCGACTGTAGGACGTAAGCCTAGATAGCAATGGATGTTTCCTAAGGTCTCTTTTGATCTAAAGTCTCTTCTTACCCTATCTTTGACCCCTCTGATGAATTATCTCACATCTTAACCATCTTCTTATCTCCACACCATGAATTCTTGTATATTTATCTTCACTCTCCTTGAACATTTCTTTGATCTCACCTGTGCATTTTCTCCAGCAATAACACCCGCTTGATTTATTGGTAGAACTGTTACCCTTAACATTCTATCTATTCGCGCAGCTCTCTGACACATCAGTGCTGTTTTAATTTTATCTCGAGCTACCGAAATCCTATTGACATGAAACCAGTTGGGTTAGTTCCTAAATTTCATAAGTGAATTTCTGTCAAATATTCATCCCTATCCAGTACATGTTCCAGGAGCTATGCTCGAAACATTAGAGCTATCAGAATCTGTAAACTCTGCTGACCTAGTTACCTTCAATATTCTATATCTCAGGATATAGACTTCCGATTGAGGTAAATCCAATTGGAGTAGTTCAGGAATTTCATCAGATTCACTCTGTCCAAAATTCAGTAGTATTAGTTTTGTATCCAGGGAGATACATACGAAATAGTGGAGCATTCGGAATCTGCCAACACTGCTCACATAGCCATCTTGTTTAATTAATATCTCGAGTTCTAAACCTCCAATTGAGGTGATTCCAATTGGGATGAACTTATAATTTTGGCCTCCTTGATCTGGGAAAAATCCATTATTTATGGTTATCCTTGCTGGAAGCTACATCTGATCTATTAGGAGGATACCCTCTAACTTCATTAATAACGTGTAGTGTCGTTCCCTTAGCTATGCCTTGATTGGTGGAATTCAGTGTTTGCATGATGATGCTTGGTTTTATGAACTTGATTGATTCGCTTCTTTGATGTGAGTGTTGGTGTATTGTGGGTCTTATATCTGCAATAACATCAGTTGCTTAGTTGGGTTCTTCTTTTGTACCTCCCACCTCGTTTTCCCTATTCTTTTACCCTGCTCTTGTTCCCTTCTGACCATATCTTTATCTACCAACCAGATGGAAAACCAAGAAGGAGGTAACCAAGGTGAAAGCTATGAGAACAATGACTAGTATGAATACAACCAAGATGTGCTATCATTTCCACCCTCGGATGATAAGTATGCAGAGTTCATGAGGACTGAGCCACCAATGTTCTCTAGTACCACATATCCCTTAGAAGCTGAAGACTAGATCAAGACAATTGAAGAGAAGCTAGATATGGTACAATGCAATGATGGAGAGAAAGCTTTGTATGCATCTTGGCAACTTATAGGAGCAGCTTCAGAGTGGTGGAATTCTTACATCAATGGACATGAGCAACCTGAGAGTATTGTGTGGAAGGAATTCAAAGACAACTTTATCTTAAACCATACTTCTGTAAGTGCGATGAAGCTCAAGAGGAAGGAGTTCCTTAACTTAAAGTAGGGACAGATGACGGTAACTGAGTACAGGGATAAGTTTATTCAATTATCTCTGTATGCCCCAAGATCAGCTGAAAGTGATAAGAAGAAACGAGAGCATTTCATCAAAGGGTTGAATGAAGATCTTCAAAGTATATTAAGCTTACATGAATATTCCAGTCTGCAAGATGTAATCAACAAAGCCATTGGACTAGAAAGCAAACTACAGGAGATCATAAGTAAGAAGAGAAAAGGGGAATTCCCAGGGGAAGTCAATAACAACTCTCACCTACATCATAATGTCTCAAGCCCAAGATTTTCCTGAAGGTCACTACGAAGATGCATATCTAGAATATTCTCATGGTGTCACAGTGCCAGTGATTTATGAGACACCACAGAATCGTCGAAACATTAGGGAAAGTAAAGCTTGTTTCTATTGCAAAGCTGGTGGACACTTTATCAACAGGTGCCTGAAGAAATTTCTAGATCGTCATTTTAAGAAGGAATGGCGACAATGACACAAGCAAGAAAAGACCCCCGATACCCAAGGATGATAATATAAGTTAGGCTTGGAGAGTTTTTCTGTAATATGAAAGGAAGAATATTGCTGAAGGATATGAAAGAGTTCGGAATAAACCCTTGTCTCTTGCTAGCCTTTTTCGAATCTCGGGACGAGATTCCTTTTAAGGGGGGTAGATTTGTCACACTCTGAAATTTCCAAATTCAAGATGTGAATAGAGAGAATATTTAAATAACGATTTTATCATAATTTTAAAAAATTTCCAACATTTATTTTTCTTTAAAGGGAATATAGTATAGGAAAAATCCTTTGTTTGATTTTTCTAAATTAAATAAAAAGTTATGTGTGTTGCTTTCATGCCGATGCATCTAGTGGCTCTTGAGTGCAAAAGGTTTCAAAAATGCGTTTAAGGGCTGTCCAAACTCTCCCGAGAATTTCCGAATTTTTTTGGAATTTATTCTCATTTTCTCTGAGCTTATTCTATTTATTAGAAGGCTCTAAAATCCTTTTCATGAGATCCAAATTCTTTATTCGGATTGTTCATGTCATAATCTATCTCTAGGAATTTTCCTGCAATTTTTGTGATTTTCTGAGTATTTTTAGTGCTTTAAATGAATTGCTGGAGTTTCTCTGAAATTCTTTTGTACTAAAAATGTATTTCAGAAAATTAAAAAAAATAAAAAACCCTATCCTACCGGATTGGGTCGAGCCCGTGGGCCCGACCCAACCCGCTCCGGCCCAGCCGCCTGGCTCGGTAGGGCACACCCAGCTTCCGGCCATAGGCGGGGCTCGGCCCACGCCACCGCCGCTTGAGAGCGTGCGCGCCCGGCGTGCCCGCGCCCCAATAAAGGCGAGGCACGGGGCCCCTCGCCCGAGCCCTAGCCCTGCACGCCGCCGGGAGCCAGATGTCGTCGCACGTGCCTCGCTCGACGCCGTCGCCAGACCGAGCTCACCGGCGTTGACCTCCGATTTCCGGCCGCCTCCCTTCGTTTCAGTCGCAGGTGAGCACACCTTTGCGATCCCCTTGATCTCCTCTCTCAGTTTTGCATCTCACCCAAGCCCCTAGCTGCTCGGAACTCCATGGATTTGATGCGCCAGGGCAAATTCCTGTACGTGAGAAGCTCCTGTCCGTGTTCCTGTCTGGAGGTTGAAGATAAGGTCTCTTTGCGAATAGGCCCCTATCCTTGTAATTTTTAGATCTATTTTGTGTCTTGACCAATCTATAGAAACCCCCCTACGAAAATCCAAGCTTTCGCACATAAACCCCACCTGAGTCTTTTATAAATCTAACCCCGAGTTTTATCCTTTTCACGAGCACTGTTTCTTGTGTCTCGGGTTTCTTTTCAGCTACTCCCTGAGATCTATAGTTAATCACGAATAGGTCCTCCAATCTTGTTTTCTCCATATCTTTCTCGTTTTAGCTCCGTTTTAATTCATTCAAGTTGCGTTAGTTTCATAATAATGTAATCTACGCGTTAGTGTTGTGTTATCATCATGATTGTTTTCTGAAAATTAATGTAATATTAATTTTGATTAATGGTTAGTTATACATGCCTTTTATAACTAAAAGCAATATAGTGCTACACACCGTATTTCATAATTAATGTTAATTTGATTAATAATTATATCACATGCTTTTATATATAAAATCTAATTAGATCTTTATCTCGGTTTTTCTTAAACCAAATGTTAATTCGTTTAATAGTTAATTAATATTTTCTAATTAAAATTTGATTAGGCTTTTACATTGGCTTTTATAATAGATATTAATTTGATTAGTGCCAATACCATAATGTTTTTAATAATAATATGATCTACTCGAATTACAAAGTTTCGTTTAGATTGTTCATATAGTTTAGTTTTTCTAAATTAAATGATTAATCAGTTTAATCAATATATGAATCTTTATTAATAAAACTTAACTAGTTCTTTACACCGGTTTCGTAAATAAAGTTTAATATTGCATTAATGTCAACATAGGGTATTTTATTTATGAAATATCCTTTATATTTGTTTTGTTAATTAAAATGAACCTAGCTCATAGCCGTGCTCTCTCATATATGGAAAATGTTCGTTAGACGTTCTTTTCTCAGCTCAATCTAAGTGTGATCTTTCCGGTCCTTGCTCAATCTTCCGCGACCATATCTTTAAAGCAAACCAAGCCTTTCTTCCTCTAAGCACGGTTTGGGTGCTTTAGTGATCCATCTAATCGAGCCTATACTTTGGTGCGCTCTTTTAAAGCTTTCTTTTGCTTTGTGCTTTGTTCTTAGTGTGCTTGTTTGTTTGCTTTGAGTATGTTTGTGCCCGATGATTGATGCGCTTAGAGTGAACGCCGTTCGAGAAGCTTTGAAGAGCAAGAGGTTGAAGATATTCTGAGCAACGACATTACTTTGGTTAAAGGCAAGTGTGTCCTTGATCTTTTGTCCTAAGAATTATATTTAATCACTCATTGCATTGCTTACATTAATTTTGATGGGTTCTTATTAAGGATTACCTAGTCTTTATGATCATTCCTTGTTAACCTGGGTTTCCATTTATGTTGGGTAGCTATGCCTAGTTGCTATACCTGGGTTATGGTGGTTTTTAATGATCAATAACGATGAATCACGCTATACCTTTATGTTATATCTTTGGGTGTTTAATACAAGACCATATGTTTAATCGGAACATGGAGAACCATCCAGGACAACAGTGCAACCACAAGGACTATATGGCTCTGGTCTTGGCCGAGTAATTAGGGAAGTCTTTGTGTGGTTATTACTCGCATAGTAGGTTGGGGACGGAGGAATGCTTTTATGGCTACTTCTATTCCGGAGTGGTCTTGGAACGGAAGTACTCTATGGCTGACCGTCCGTAATAGAAGTGTGGTACGAAAGATAGCCCCTATGACATACTACTATGGACTAATACGCACGGGAGGATTCTTTGTAAAGGCCTCGTAGCGTCCCTATGCAGCCGCACCTCGGTAGTGTGGTATTGTGCCTACTTTTGCACAGCGTGGTTGGGTGCAAAGCTCTTCGGAGTTTTTACGCGACTTGTGGGTAAAGATGTACAACCTCTGCAGAGTGTAAAACTAATTGATTAGCCGTGCTCACGGTCAAGAGCGGCCTGGACCCTCACATGATAATTGAACTTGAAGATGAACTTAAATCGTTCTCTCTGGTTGTTCTTGCCATATTCTTATGGTGTATCTTATCTTATGCTTAATGTGGGTTGGTATAAACTTATACTTTATTAGTAATCAGGTGCTAATAAAATTTGACCAACTAAAAATGCTTAAATGCTTGTAGCCCAGTCCACTATAAAGCCTTTGCATTCATGTCTTTCCCCACACTTGCTGAGTACGACAAGTGCTCACCCTTGCTATAAACAATGTTGCTCAGAAAGAGGAAGCTGCTATGAAGATATTGCTGGTGCTAGGCGTACGCAACCCCCAGTCGACTGCCTGTGATGTTTGGAGCCTTCGTTTCTAGGATTAAGCGTAAATCTCTGATAATCTTTATTTTTCTTACGTGATACTGTTTCTGTATTCACTTATATGTCAGTATATGCACGAAACTTGATCCTGGCATGCATGTAGGTATGCACTTGGTTTCCTTCGGAAAATCGGGTGTGACATCAACTGAGCCTCTTACTCCCCACTCTTGATTCTATAGCACCTGAGTTTGGCTCGGTAGTAGACCTCACGCAGAGTCTGGGGTCTCCACTTTCTAATGCACAGATCCAACTCCTCCAGCGAGCTCGTCGTATCTCGTGGCACCGTTGGTTGTCGACGTAGGTGACCTTGAAGCTTGATTTGGGGTGAGCTCAAGCAACGGTAGTGTATGTCCTCCTCTCTCTCCATATGGGTGCACCCCTTCTTCATCTCATCTAATGGTACCTTCTTCCTCTCATCCGAAAGTCTCTCTTCCTTATGATTAACGGTTGATGCCCCTTTCTTTTTCTTGTTCCTGCTCATTGATGGCCCCTCCTTCGTTGATGGTGCATGGCGGCCAGTTCTCTCTCTTCTAACTTGCGACCCCGACACATACATAGGATGTTTATTGTATCATGTCTCCTAGGATATATATTTATTGCTTGAAATGCTATGTCCTTAGTCATTGTTGAATATACCTTATGTCTTCTAAAATGTAACCATTAGGCTTGATAATACTTTTATAACTTCCAAGACAACTACTGATCATCTATAGTAGGTAACATTATTCATTGTGGTCATACTTGTGTTCATCATCGTGGCTATTTTGTTATTTGGCTCTTCACGCATCACATATCAATCTAATTCCAATAGTTTCCAAAAGGTTAGAAGATATACGACAAACCAACTTGGTCTCGCCACTTTCATTCTTGTTTGGAAGCTTACTATGCTTATAGATATGTGTAGTCAAAAAATTGTTCATCTCTATTTATTATAGAGGATCTCATGTCACTAACAGATGACCTATTTGCAAGCAAGCCCATGTTCTAGGAACACAAAGTCCCTCTATTGCAAAGCATGCTTATCCTAAATAGTGACATCATACTGATAATTTAATTTATCTCCCTCATGTCTATTGTCCAAGATAGATATTTGCATTTGGTAGTTTAAATTTCTCCGCACATCATGCTAGCTTCTCAGATGTATCACAATATTTGTTCATATCACAATGCTTATGTTTTCTCTTGTTTTCTTCCCTCTTTTGACAACCTTACACCTTCTTGTTTTTTTCATTTTGCCAATTTCTGGTAGTCATTTATGGCCACCCTATTTTGTCTACCATTGTTGTCTACTACCCCAGTTCTTCTCTGACCAAAGTTGTCGTATCGCTTTGGTCGCTATCTAGGAAGCCATTGTCTCGCTTTTGGTCTCCAAACCCCATATGGTTGATGCCAAACCATACTTAACATCTTCTTTGTCAAATTACTGCTATGCAAACCTACATGAATTGCTCATCAAATCTATCTTATCTTATCATCTCATGCGAGATCCAATTATTTCTCCATCACGGTTGTAGGTTTCTATGTGCCATAATCTAGTATTTCTTCTCCATAGCCTTCTACCATGTTGTATTTTTAAGTGTCTATCTCAAAAAAATCGAAGAGACTTAGAGTATGCTTGGTACACTTATTGCCGCTTATACAACTTGTCTGCTTGCATCACGTTGCTAGGCAAATCAAGGTGAGCTCCCATGGGAGTGCTTTCTTTCCTCGTGGTTGTTCGCCTTGTAGATTGATACAGTAGTGTCATAGACGCTCGATTGATAGCAGCAAATGTCCATCTGACCATGGTGGAGGTTAATCCAACAACAGTGGAGGTTGAATCGACAAAATTAGATGTCAAATTGACAGTAGTGGAGGACGGTTCAGTGGCCGAAGAGTTTGATTCAGTAGCTAAAGAGCTTGATTTGGTTTTCATGCACCTTATTTACGACGACAGAGCTTGTTTCGGCAAATGCGATGTTGATTCAACGGTCAGTCCACATCAATTACAATCTGAAGTATATCTAAATCGGATTACAAATAGTATCCCATGATATCTGAACTGATTGACATTTTGTTTGGTGTCCTGACTTTTGCACGCCAAATCTCCCGTCGTCACGGGCTCGCTTGCTAGGATGGGTGGGCCCACCATCAAAACATAAATTCAACCCTTTGAACAGAATTTCCCCATCTTCATGTCCCTGAAAGACGGCCCAGTTAAACAATGGCTAATGTGCAATTGACGGTGTATATATATATAAACAAAATCCCCCATCTTTGTCTCCCCAAGCGATTGCACAATCTCTTGTCGCTATCTCTCCATGCCATGATTGCTTTCTCTAAATATTGTACCTAGTTTGTGCTCCAAACATCTCTTGTCACGATTTATCCTCTACTTGTGTCTTCTTCTCCGACTGTCGGCATTGAGTGAATTAAACTACTGGATGAAAATAAACAAACAAAGCAGTACATCAATTACGCTCTGTCCTCCTTGCACCCTCTTTTTCGCATGAAGATATTGCCGATTAGATTATTTGATCGCCTGCTCAAGGGCACCGCATTATAATCCCTTACTTTGGGAGAGAAAAACAGATTATATCCAACTCCCGTATCTACATCAGGCGGTTTTTTTACATATATGAGTGGTTTTCTACGAAGTACATTTTATTTTCTACGAAATATAGTTTAGGAAAAAGCTTTTTGGTTGCCACTAAAGTCATCATGAGGCCAAACTTGGGGTCATGGTTCCTCTTTTCTTTATTTGAGAAATAATTTTATTTCCATCTCATATATATATATATATATATATATATATATATATATATATATATATATATATATAATAGACTCATGTGAGTCTCAACAAAGCGATTGATTTTTATTTCCTAACAGAAATTTATTTTCATCATGTGCCATGTCTTATCAATGTTGTCATTTAGAGTCTTGCAAGGTGCCTATGCGGATAAATATTTCATGAGCTTCGTAATTAGTACTTTAGTAGGAATAGTGAACTAATTTAATACCCATCGTGTGAAAATGTCTAAAGCAAAGTTGTATTTGTTATTTACTCTTCAGTTAGTTATTTTTTGCTTTCCTAATCTGTGTAAATATTAACTACTATTTTTCTTATTTTTAATTTTGAATTTCTTTATTTATTAATTGTATTTGTACTGAATATGGACTCCTTGGATTTACTTATTTTTATTCCGAGTTTGTGTATTATTTCGATTAATCTAGACCTTCAGATCTTCATATATCCGAACTGATTGACATTGTGGTTGGTGTCTTGACTTTTGCACCCTAAATCTCCCGTCGTCTTGGGCTCGCTTGCTAGAACAGAATTTCCCCATCTTCATGTCCCTGAAAGACGGCCTAGTTAAACAATGGCTAATGTGCAATTGACTGTGTATATATATAAACAAAATCCCCCATCTTTGTCTCCCCAAGCGATTGCAGAATCTCTTGTCGCTATCTCTCCATGCCATGGTTGCTTTCTCTAAATACTGTACCTAGTTTGTGCTCCAAACATCTCTTGTCACGCTTTATCCTCTACTTGTGTCTTCTTCTCTGACTTTCGGCATTGAGTGAATTAAACTATTGGATGAAAATAAATAAACAAAGCAGTACATCAATTACGCTCTGTCCTCCTTGCACCCTCTTTTTCGCATGAAGATGTTGCCGATTAGATTATTTGATCGCCTGCTCGAGGGCACCGCATTATAATCCCTTACTTTGGGAGAGAACAACATATTATATCCAACTCCCGTATCTACATCTGGCGGTTTTTTACATACATGAGTGGTTTTCTACGAAGTACAGTTTATTTTCTACGAAGTATAATTTAGGAAAGAGCTTTTTGGTTGCCACTAAAGTCATCATGAGGCCAAGCTTGGGGTCATGGTTCCTCTTTTCTTTATTTGAGAAATAATATTTATATATATATATTAGAGTCATGTGAGGCTCAACAAAGAGATTGATTTTTATTTCCTAAGAGAAATTTATTTTGATCATGTGCCATGTCTTATCAATGTTGTCGTTTAGAGTCTTGCAAGGTGCCTATGCGAATATTTCATGAGCTTCGTAATTAGTACTTTAGCAGGAATAGAGAACTAATTTAATACCCATCGTGTGAAACTTTCTAACGTATAGTTGTATTTGTTATTTACTCTTCATTTATTTATTTTTTGCTTTCCCAATCTATGTATACACTAACTACTATTTTTCTTATTTTTAATTTCGATTTTTTGTATTTAATAATTGTATTTGTACTGAATATGGACTCCTTGGATTTGCTTATTTTAATTCCAAATTTATGTATTATTTGGATTAGTCTAGACCTTCAGATCTTCATAAAATCCAACAGTTTATATTCTTCTCCTTTTTGGATTAATGTGGGAATTTCTAGACCCTCTCGGTGAACGTGGTGTCTTATTTTAACACTCAGGTATAAAGATAAATAATTGATAGATGAGAAATAATTTTATTTCCATCTCATATATATATTAGAGTCATGTGAGGCTTAACAAAGAG
The DNA here is from genome assembly GCA_947561735.1 of Cenchrus americanus. Taxonomy (NCBI): domain Eukaryota; kingdom Viridiplantae; phylum Streptophyta; class Magnoliopsida; order Poales; family Poaceae; genus Cenchrus; species Cenchrus americanus. The sequence goes on from OX387240.1 coordinate 206,403,493, forward strand.
ATTGATTTTTATTTCCTAACAGAAATTTATTTTCATCATGTGCCATGTCTTATCAATGTTGTCGTTTAGAGTCTTGCAAGGGGCCTATGCAGATAAATATTTCATGAGCTTCGTAATTAGTACTTTAGCAGGGATAGAGAACTAATTTAATACACATCGTGTGAAACTTTCTAAAGTATAGTTGTATTTGTTATTTACTCTTCAGTTAGTTATTTTTTGCTTTCCCAATCTGTGTAAACATTAACTACTATGTTTTCTTATTTTTAATTCTGAATTTCTGTATTTATTAATTGTGTTTGTACTAAATATGGACTCCTTGGATTTACTTATTTTAATTCCGAATTTATGTATTATTTGGATTAATGTAGACCTTCATATCTTCATAAAATCCAACGGTATATATTCTTCTCTTTTTTGGATTAACATGGGAATTTCTAGACCCTCTCGGTGAACGTGGTGGCTTCTTTTAACACTCAAGTATAAAGATAATAGATAGATGAGAAATAATTTTATTTCCATCTCATATATATATCTCGGTCAACGTGGTGGCTTCTTTTAACACTCAAGTATAAAGATAATAGATAGATGAGAAATAATTTTATTTCCATCTCATATATGTAACATACCAAAAATTAGGTGTGAAAATTTTGCGAAAATCTAAATTTTTTTTGTTTGATTTGGAGTGCTACCAATTTTTAACCCAAATTGCTAGCCCTCCCCTAAATTCTCCACCAATTTAACCCATTTATAATAATCAAATTATGGTAAAATATGTAAGTTGGATTTTTCTGGATTTTATTGGGAGTTAAATGAGTGTGGTTTGAATTTGAATGTAATAGATCCTATGTCGGCCCGCCGGCCCAACTAAGCCCAACAGGCCGCTGAACACCGCAGCCCAACCCGCTGGTGCTCTCCTTCTTTTCCTTTCTCTCGCCGACGTGTGGGGCCGGCTCGTCAGCCTCACTTCTTCATCCTCCTCCGCCTTTTTCCCCACGCCGCGCCGCATCGCACCGACCGGCCCGCCGCCGCGCCGCGCGCGAGCGGATGGGGACGGCCGGCCAACGAGCCGGCGCGCACGCCGAGCTCGCGCGCGCCCGTGACCCGGTCCGGGGGAGATTCCGCGAAGGGGAGTTTCCCCTTTTGCCCCTGCCGGTGACGCAAAAGGGGCGATGGCGGCCACTGCCGGCCAGCCACGTCGCCACCTCCGCCTGGGCGCCCAATCCCGTGGCGTCGTGGCTGCTTTGCCCTCGGGCTGCCTTGACCAGTACCTTCACCCCGAGGCCGAACCCCCACGGGCTCCCCACCAACCACTTGGGGTTTTCCCCCTTTCCTCTGATCTACGACCGAGGGGGGAGACGAGGAGAAGCAGGAAGAGTGAAGGTGGGGGAAGAAGAAGCCTAGCACCGCGTCGCCGCCGACGCGCCGTTGCCGGGGACCACTCGAGGACGGGAGGAGCCAGACGGGTCGTTGCGGAAGGAGGGGGACGCCCGCGCCGGGAGGGGACGCTGAAGCGGAGCAAGAAGCCGACCGCCACCACTTATGTCGACGCCGTGCACCACTACACCGCGCCGCCCGACTTCCCCGAGACGGCCACGACTACACCGCCGACCCGACGTGAGCACCTCGCGGCCATCTTCTCCTTCCCTCACCCTTGGATGCTTTCTTGTGATGGACCGGAGATGTCGAGACGCGTCACCGTGAGTACTGCCTGAGTGCTGGCCATCGAGTCGCCGGACTGCCACCTCGCGACAGTGTGGAGCTCCTGGGCCACTCATGCCCAGAGCCTGCCGTCACCGTGCAAGGAATCTGTGTGTGACCCGGCCGTCGAGCCGTGGCATTCATTGCAGGGGACGTGGTGCGCCGTTGCGCCGTCTCGGGCCGCGCCCCTGGTTTCCAGGTGGTTGCGCCGGGCGGGCATGGCGAGGCCGCGCGTGCCTTAGGCACGGGCGTGGCCCGCGCACACCACCACGCGCTCAAGGCTTGGCCGCCGGCCAGCGGGGCTGCACGGGTGGCCGCCCGCGACGAGTTGGAGCTCCTGGACAACTCATGTTCCTGAGCTCGCCATTACCGCGCAGGGAGAAACGCTGAGTATGAGCTGGGCTTCGACAAGAGCATGTCTGTTGCAGGAAATAGCACATAGCGTCGCGCCTCACCGTGCCGGCAGTGTCGAGCGCGCTCTCGGCTACCGGGTGGATGCACCGCGCGCTGCGAACGAGGGCGCGTGAAAGCGTGCGAGCCCGGCCGGCGCACCCCGCACGCGCGCGCGGCCGGCGGCCGCGGCCCGGCCGAGCCGCACACCGCACCGCGCGCGCCACCGCCCCTAGACGTCACGCCGCATTGCGCCCTGGCCGGGAAGGCCATGGCCGGGACCCGGCATGCGCGTCGTCGCCTCGGGAGGCCCTGGGCTTTTCACCGAACACTTGGACGGCGACGCGCGAGGGGGGGTGTTTGAATCAGTGGGCCTCAGGGAGATCTAACCTAAGCGGGCTGCCGCACGGGCCTTGCGACCCACTAAGACCCAGTAACGGCCTGTTCTCAACACCGCTGCCCTGGACGTGGACTTCAGGGTGGTTTCCTGGACTTCAGTCCACAGGGCCAATTGGGCCGAGCCCAGTGGGCCACTTTCGGCCCAGTGGTACTTTCAGCCCATTAACGGCCCATCTAACCGCTGACTGCTGACGTCATGCTGACATCAGCACCTTTTTAATAAAAATCCTTTTATTATTCTAAAATGATTTCAGAAATGTTTTAAAACAATTTGAACCATTGAAAAATCGTAACAAATTAAAGGAAGCTCAGAAAAATATGAAGCTAATTTCTATAATTTCGTAATTTCGAAACCTTGCTATTTGTAGGTAGTTTGAGCTCTTTTGGGTTTTGTAAAAAGAGTTTTCTCTTTTGGAGTTATTGCTTAGATGTGCACCGTTTTCTTACGTACGCGTCGAATCTCGTGCCACAGACCCGAGCTTCGACCAAGAGGATGCGGAGGACCACGAGTACACTACCCCGGACAACCACACTGCTCCAACGGCAACGAAGGTGTCATATCACTCCCAACCATGTAGATCCCATGTTGTTATTTAGATGCTAGTGCTTTACTTTATATGCATTGACGGGTTAAAATGCATAGCCTGTTGATTAGCCTTGCCTTGATATTTTGTTATACCCTGATTCCTTGTTTTACCTACCTCGGGACTAGCTGCAGACCCCTAGCTAATCCCATTTACCAACTATTCATACTTTTGTTACTTGACTATGGATGGTACGCTGGGCTTGGACTGAGACGCGGGAGATCTCGGTGTGTTCTAGTGTGCGTCCTGGGTGTGTATCTCCTTGACGTGTTTCGGCAGGAACGAGCCGCTTGGTTACTGGTGAACGCCTGCCTCGGAAAGATGCGATCTGGCCTCTAACCCTAGCGGCGTGTCGGACGGGTTGGAGATGGGGAGTGCTCGCTCTCGGCCCTTAAGGACCGATCGTCAGACTAACCATGCTTCTTTAGACTCTTACCGTACCAACCGCCCGCCTTGTTATGGGCGGGGTGCGGGGTGAGACTCGTATTGGATAGCACCCCTCCTGTAGGCGGATCAGCATGATCGTCTCGGGAGACGGCTCTTCCTCCTTAGAAGACTTTACCCCGGTGAGGCCGGGGAAGGGTTCCACAGCTTGGAGGGACCTCTCGCTGGCAGTATGAGCTCTACAACGGAGGCTGAGCCAGACTCAGAGACGCAGGAGGGTACTATCTACTTACTTGGCCTTCAACTGTATGGTAGGGCCTGGAACCAGTGATGACCGGTTTCGGTCCTATTTGGGCGGGTACAATTGTACAACCTCTGCAGAGTAGGGTTATATCCTGCATAGTAGAACATAAACCGCTTTTGCCTCTTTGTTGGGAAGCTGACATGACCTACCCGCTTATCGGGTAGATCCTGATGTCTCTGACACAGAGCCGGACTACGACTTTGATAATGATGGATGGGAGGACTAGGACTCTTTCTACGCTCAAGATGCCTGTGGATATGGAGTTTCCCACGCTTGCATGGAGCCACTGCTAGACGTTTTCTTTCTGTTTGATTCAGTTCTGATGGACTTGTACCCGACATGTGTCGAAGAGATGTACTCTGATTAATGTAATAAATAAATGTTGTAATCTATCTGTTTTATTCTTTCTGTATGGAATTTTGGTATTGTTGAGATAGGGATTGCACGTGGTAGCCCTCCTGGGACTGGCACTGAGGTGCAGAGAGTCGGGTTTCTGTCCGCGGAAATCCGGTTCGTTTCAGCTGGTACTAGAGCCATGCTTGACCGTAGGACAAGCCCTAGGAATGGTCGATAGCTTAGGAAGCCGTTTCTGAACCTTTAAACTCTATATAAACCCCTTGACTTCCGTGTGTATATATCTATCCGTATATATATGCATTTCCTTATTTAACATTAACTAACTACCTTACTAACTACCCTCTAACAACGTTGTGCAGATGGCGGAGCGACCGTGGATTCCCCTTGAGTCGGACGGCAAGTGGGCAGAGGTTTCTACCACCTCCCGAGGGAGTGTCTGGAGACGGCAGTAGTGGAGACCGATCAGGTGAGCTACGAGGGGAGGACCATGGGACCGTTGGACCAGTCTTCTACGTTCCTGGCAGTCACGATACCGGTGGACCCATGAGTTCCAGAGTTCAAGGGAGTCAAGGTGCACTGCTTTGAGAGTTCTACCATGGAGGTGCACCAGGTCTGCACACATCGATCACTCAAGGAGTCTTGTGTCTAGCTTGGAGAGAAGCTCAAGGACACCCCGTTCAGTGTCCTACCTACGAGGGTGTACGACCCGAGTTGTTGGGACACGTACGACCACACCCAGTACTTCGAGGTGACCACAGAGGTGGAAAAGAAGCTGCACATGGCGAACCGGTGCATCCTAGCACAGGACCAGGCACTCTACTGGGCTGACAGTGAGATCACTTTCCTGAGATGGAAGTTGGACAGGACCTTGTAGCTCGCTCAGGAGCTAGAGTTGGAGAAGCTGGACTTGGCAGACTGACTGGAGCAATCCCACCAGAGGAACGATGAGTTGGTGCAGCTCGGACTAGCGGCCGCCAGGGCTAGAACCAAGCATGACGCCGTGAAGATCGCAACCTTGGAGGCACAGTTGAAGACCGCTGACGAGAGGCACCGGGCCACAGTGGAGGCCACCTGCGCTGACAGGGAGTGGTTGGCGGAGGCTAAGTACCTGATGGAGTCAGTCGGAGCTGCAGCGGCAGACTACCAGGAGAGGGTCTAGGACTTGGAGGAGAGGAGCCATCACAACTACAACCACATCTGCTACCTTGGAGGACGAGTGTACGACGAGTAGGACCGTGCTACTAGGACCCGCACGGCCTGGGAGCGTTCCGACCTGCAGAGACTGAAGGAGTTGGACGAGCTCTCAGCATAGCTACCACCGAAGAAGAGGTCGCGTCTGCGAGTAGAGACCTTCGAGCTACCTCCGACGCTACTTCCATAGCTACGCCCGTACCCGAGAGGCTCCCAGGACATAGCAGAGATGGACCGCACTCTCCAGGACGTCCGAGACTACTACGAAGGACTAGTGATCAGGTTGCTGGGATACCCAGGTGACAACTCGCCGCCGTTCTACTCGGTACCCCCAGACTCCAGCACAGAGGCACCCCAGTGCACCCCGTGACTAGGAGTAGAGTTATAGCAGTAGACCCAGAGTTGTCTTGATGATCTAGTTGTAGTTGCTACCACCCATGTTGTTATGTCAGTAGTAGCTACCCCATGATGTACCATGCGTTAGCGTGATGTGTTGCCGTGTAATCTCGAAGGTCGTTGGAGTAAACCTCGAGAGACACCTCTTTTGTATGGTCGCATTGATTGAGTGTCATGGATCTTCATGGTTTTACTTCAGATTTCATGCTTCTTACATGTCTGATTGAAATTGTCTGATTGTTAGCAGGATTACTCCTTTATAGTTAATAATCCTATAAATTCTCTCCCTACCACTACTGACTCTTGAACATGGAGATGTCGGGAGCAAGGAGGTCCGGATGACTCCTGGCCCGCTTCGAGGAGGTCGTTGGAGACAACGGAGGGGAGGATGCCCCTAACCCAGTCGGAGCAAGAGGCCGCGGGCGCCATAGAGGGCACGCCCCGTGAGAAGGACTCCGTGGGGGCCGAGGAGGTCGAGGAGGCCGAGGTGGCCAAGGAGGGTGTGGACCCACAAATGATGCCGAAGGAGAACAAGAGCGGGAGCCTGAGCCTGAGCAAGAACCCGAGCCTGAGGGAGGAGCTGGACAAGAGCAGGAATAGGAGGTGCCATCACCGCCGCCTCACCCGAACTTGGCCGACGTGATGGCAGTATAGACCCAGCTGATGCAGATGATCACTCACTTGCTAGCACAGAACAACAACAACAACAACAACAACAACAACCATAGGGGACAGCACCGCAATGTACCAGAGGGCTTCCAGAAGAAGGTCGAGAACTTCAACAAGCTGCGACCGCCAACCTTTGACCACTCTGCGGATCCAATGGATGCGGATAACTGGCCGAGGGAGATAGAGAAGAAGCTGGAGTTGACTGAGCTTACTGAGGAGGAGTGCGTGACCATGGCAGCGCACTAGCTGATCGACATAGCCAGTGCGTGGTGGGAAAGTTACTGTGACTCGCACCCGGACCCATTGCACATCGGGTGGGACGAGTTTGTGGAGGCCTTCAGGAACCACCACATTCCCAAGGATGTGATGGACAGGAAGGTTGATGAGTTTCGGCACCTCAAGATGGGAGGTATGTCCGTGCAGGAGTATGCTAACCGCTTCCAGGAACTGATGAGGTACGTGCCAGATGACACCAACACAGAGAAGAAGAAGGTCTACTGGTTCAGGAAGGGACTACACAAGGGGATGGCACACCACCTGCCCACGCACGACTACCCGACGCTTCGCTCCATTATCGACAAGGCGATTATCGTTGAGAGGTTGAGGCTCGAGTACATGGAGGTCCGCCAAAGCAAGTCGAAACACACTGACCAGGTAGGACGCTCAGGTCCACCCTAGAGGTAGAGGATAGGCTACACTCAGGGACACCAATCGCAGCCAAGGCACTACTCCACCTAGTCACAGCAGCAGAATAGGACCAACTCAGGAGGAAGTGGAGGATCAAGCAACTGGAGGCCGAGACCGCCACCACAAACAACAGACATAGCTAAGGTGACTTGCTTCAACTGTTGTCAGGTTCGACACAAGTCGTTCGAGTGCCCGCAGCAGGTGCAACCAGGAGGTCAGAACCACAGCTCACAGTTCCAAACACCGGCTAAGGCACCAGCACCAGGGGGACAGCCACCCCACGCCCAGCAGGGGTCCGCTCAGCCGCCAGCTACTCAAGGACGCTTGAACCACCTCACCGTCGAGGAGGCAGCAGCCGCACCTGACGTCGCACTCGGTGAGTTCCTGTCGACTCCGTTTTGGCAATAGTTTTGTTCGATACCGGAGCTCATTTTTCGTATATCTCTACCAAGTTGGTCAAAGAAAGGTCGTTACCAACTAAGCCTCAACCAAGGCCTATCTAAACTAGCTCTCCGCTAGGAGAGAAGAGGAGTATGTTAGAGTGCAGAGGGGTGAAGTTGGTTTTTGAGGGACAGTTGTTCACGGTAGACTTGACAGTTCTGGAGTCTACAGGCATGGATGTGATCCTAGGGATGGATTGGTTGGCAAAGCACAATGGAATGGTTTCATGCAACCCCAGGTTCATACAGTTAGAACACCCCATGGAACAAAAGTGCGGATTGAACCTCAGAGCCCAAAGACTGCAACGATGTTGTGCAACATAAGTGGGAAAGAAATTGAGGAGATCTCGGTGGTCTGTGAGTTTCCGAATGTGTTTCCAGAGGAGCTTACGGAGTTACCCCCTGACCGAGATGTGGAGTTTTTGATTGAGCTGATGCCGGGGGCGGGACCCTGAGGGACCGATACGGCGAACCAGAGAGGGGGGGAATGAATGGGAGCAGATAAAAATTCTTCTTGAAGGAGATGGAAACTCCAACAAGACAAACACGGCCTTCAACACACGTCTCCAACTCACTACCCAAGTTGGCCAAGTCCACGCAGCCACTGGAGTGCTACTGAACCTCGGAACCAACACACAACCTTCCGAGCCAAAACTCACCAACACGCATAGCGGAAACTTGCACGGCTTGCTACCTGTGCTACACCGGTCAAACCGATGGCCTACGTCGGTCAGACCGGTGACACCGGTCAGACCGGTGGACAGAGCCGGTCAGGCCGGTGGCTACAGCAGCCGCACAACAAGTGTTCTAGAGAGCCTCAGTGACTTCTCTAGGCCCAGGAACAAAATCACTCCCAAAACAGAACCTGCACGGAAGGAAAACCTTACACAAAGCCTACCAAAACAACCCCAAACAGACCAAGAACAGAGCAGCAACACCACGACCCAAAGACACACGATTCCAGCAGTTCACCCGAGGCAAATCCCACAAGTGGTATGCACCGGTCAGACCGGTTAAGAGCACCGGTCAGACCGGTGTAACCTGGGCAGCTCAGGATGAACAACACCCGCGGGTCAACTCCCCCAAATACAAGCCTTGATTTCCCGAATCGCTCCACAGACTTGAACAAGACTTTTGGGATATTAGGAATACCTCATGAGGAGTCCATAGCCAAGTTTAATCCCACCAAAACTCGTCAAATCAAGAGGAATCAAAGAAATCCCGCCAAGAACTACTCTAACCCTAGAACACCAAAAACCCCCAAAATTGAGCCCCTTAACTCGCGGATTTGGGAGGGGAATCAAAGACAAAAGAACCACAAAGGGTTCCCACAAATTTCCCCCATCAAATCCCCGAGAGCATGGTCCCGAAAACACACCAAGAAAACCACCAAGATAGGGCTCCGAAAATCACCACCAAGAACAACCGGGAACAACACAACAAAGCCTTGAGGAACCACGCCGAATCATCTATACATACCAAGGAGGTTCATACCAGGTCTAGCTTGCCGCCCGATCATCCAACCCTCTCACAAAATCTCACCATGAATCTCTCAAGCTAGTCCTATGGAAATCATAAGAAAATAGGAAGGGAAAATACGAAAGCAAATGAACTAGGGTTCCAAGAGATGGCTGCCATCGTCTCACCTCATGGGTTATATGGATGCAACCGAAAGTCTAAAATACCCTTAGTTAATAACTAGGGATACAAGCCCCTCAAGGGCGGTTTTGGAAGTCTTCAGATTTTCTCCATCGGACGGATGCCCGGCGATTGCACCCAGCTTAGCCTCGATGCAAGCCATGCGATCCGACACGTGTCCTTTGCTTTGAAGATTCCGGACTGCATCGTCGCACACCGGTCAGACCGGTGCTCCTCACTGGTCGAATCAGTCAGACCGGTCAGACCCACCTGTCAGACCCACCGGTTAGACCGGTCTGGAGCTGCTGCAGCACCGTCTTCAGTTCTTCGGTATTGGATTTGTGGATCAACCAAGGAACTCAATGGTTTTCTGGTGAACCACTGGAAACCTCGCGAACTCGGTGTAGCCTCCGCCAATCGCCACTCATGACTCGGCTCCCTGAGGACCATGTGTGGTTCGAGGACCGGTGGATGGTCGCTTCCTAGTCTGATGAGTGATTGACAACATTGTGTGGACTAATTCTTGGCTAAGTATTGCAGGTGCAGGTTGAGGCTTGACTCGGGTTGGTGCAGGTGAAGAACAAGTGTGAAAGGTCGTTGCCGGTGAGGCCTCCAGGTGTGGAGAAGACAAGTAGGCTTGGTTCAAGGGACCCGGTGGCCAGCGGGGTCAAGTGCGGGCCGCATGGTGGCAAGAACATCAAGATGAAGTCGGTGGACGGTTTCTTGGTTGAGCCACAAAACCAAGGTCGAGCCGGGACTTCGTGGGAGCCAAGTCATGAGTGGTGATTGGCAGAGGCTACATCAAGTTCGCGGGGTTTGCAGTGGTTCACCAGAAAATCACCGGGTTACTCGGCTGGGCCACAAAGCCGAGGCTAAAGACCGGGCGTGGCTGTCTAGCCAAAACCAGCCTGGCTGGTTTGGAGAACCGGTCTGACCGGTTTGGGGTTGCAGGGTGCCGGAAGCTTCAAAGCGGAGGACACACGTCGAGATGGCAAGGCTTGCGTCGAGGCTACGCAAGGTGCGGTCGCTGGGCATCCGTCCGATGGTGCTACGAAGACAATTTCCAAAGTGCCCTTGGTGGGCGTGTATCTTCGTTTAGGCCTTAGGGGCATTTTAGACTTTAGGCTTGCCTCCATATAACCCAAGAGGTGAGAGGATGGCAGCCAACTCTTGGAACCCTAGCTCATTTGTTTTCCTATTTTCCCTTCCTATTTTCTTAGGATTTCCATAAGACTAGCTTGAGAGCTTCATGGTGAGATCTTGTGAGAGGGTTGGATGATCGGGCAGCAAGCTAGTCCCTTGTATGAACCTCCTTGGTATGTATAGATGATTTGGCGTGGTTCCTCAAGGCTTTGTTGTGTTGTTCCTGGTTGTTCTTGGTGGTGATTTTCGGAGCCCTCTCTTGGTGTTTTTCTCGGTGTGTTTTCGGGACCTTGCTCTTGGTGATTTGATGGGGGGACATTCTTGTGAACCCTTTGTGGTTCTTTTGCCTTTGACTCCCCTCCCAAATCCGCGAGTTAAGGGGCTCGATTTTGGTGTTTTCGGAGTTCTAGGGTTAGAGGTGTTCTTAAGGGTTGACTTTCGATTCCTCTTGATTGAGTGGGTTTTGGGTACAGAGCTTCTAGTCAAGGGTAGCCCACAAGGTACCCCAACTATCCCCAAAGTCTCACTTTGATCCGTGGAACGAATCAGGAGATCGATTGGTGGAAGGTTTGAGTTTTTTCACGCGGGCTGTGTTCTTCCCGACTGTGCAGGCCAAAACCGGCCTGACCGGTTTCCCAAACTGGTCTAACCGGTTTCGCCCTGTGGGCTGTCGAGAAGGGTTTTTGAACAAGGAAGTCTCTGTTGCGCTATGGCTTTTTTGTTCAGGTGTGGAATGGCTCTTGAGGTGTTTTGGGTCTTTGGGGAGTTTCTGGTCAAAGTCGGTCTGACCGGTTTGCCAAACCGGTCTGACCGGTTTCCTCTGCCTGCGTGAGGATAAGTCCAACAGAAGCGGTCAGACCGGTTTTAGAAACCGGCCTGACCGGTTTGGGCTTCCAGTAGCCGTTTCGTGTGTGTTTCCGCTGCGTGTGTGCTATGGCTGTTGGTTGGGTCTTGCTCCTAGGTTCAATAGCACTTCAGTGGCTGTGTGAACTTGGCAAGAAAAGCTTGCGGAGGTGCACTACTGAAATCGGGTTCATAGGTCGAATTCTTAAATAGAATTTTTATCGGCACCCATTCACTCCCCCCCCCTCTCTGGTTCGCCGTTTCGGTCCTTCAAGTGTTATCGGAGCCGGTTTGGGTCTTTATTGACTCTAACTAGTCTAAGATCCAAGGATAGCATACCAGGAACGGGGTTTGGGTCCTCCACACTTCGATGGAAAGAACTACCAGATGTGGAGTAAGCGGATGGCGGCGTTCCTCTGCGGAAAGGGTCAGATCCTTTGGGATGTCACGGTGGACAACAGCTATGTCCAGCCGATGAACTTCCTCTCTCCAGGATCGAGAGACATGTTCAACGCCAACAATAAGGCAGTCGACTACTTGTTTCATGCCTTGTGTCAGCCTGAGTTCGGTCGGGTGCACACCGAGCACTTGGCTTGTAGAATCTGGTCGGTGTTGAAGGAAGCTCATGTTGGGAATGCCTAGGTTCAGGCTCGTATGTATGCGACCTACCGGAGAGAGTACGAGAACTTCACTCATCTCCCTGGTGAGTCCATCAATGCCTTGTTTCAGAGGTTCACGGTGGTTGTGAACAACATGAGGGCCAATGTGGACGTGCTCCCGTACGATGATCATGATAGAGCTGTCAAGCTCTTACACTCTTTGGATCGTACGATTTGGGGCGGAAAGTTCGAGGCCATTGTTGAGTCAGAGAAGTATGACACTCTGACGGTGAACGAGCTGTTCTCGAAGCTCAAGTCGGCTGAGGTGGATAGGGGCATGATAGCCAAGCTCGAGGGCCCGACTGACTCTCAAAGTCTTTCCCTCGTCAGTGGTTCGAAAGGAAGGGCTAACACTAACCCATCCACCAGGATGTTCTCTTTGTCCTCTTTGATGTTTATTCCAGATGAGGAGTTCGACGTGCTTGGAGAGGACGAGCTGGTGTTGCTGGCGAGGAGATTCGAGAGGTTGCACGAGAACCGGGTGAACATGAGGAGGAACACGATGACATGCTTCCAGTGCGGCAAGCCGGGACACTTCGTCGCCGACTGCCCGGAGAAGGTCGAGAACAAGAATGGCTACAAGCACAAGTTAAGAACGGATGGCAAGTACCGGTCGAGGCATGATCACAAGAGCAAGCACAAGAACAAGGACAAGGACGAGCGATGATCGAGGAAGAAGGAGAGCTGAGGCAAGGCCCGAGCGATGGTTGGAGCGAGCGACGTCGACTCCAATTCCGCGTACTCCACCTCGAGCTCAAGCAGCAGTGAAGATGAAGGTGATCATCGCAAGGGCAGAAAGTCGTCCAAGAATCTGAGCGGGCTGAGCTGCTTCACTAGAGACGGCTTCTGCACCATGGCGCTGAGCTCCGGCAGCAAGAAGAGCACACAGAGAGACTCGGACTCTGACTCTGACGACGAGGTGTATGATAAACTCCCCTTCTTGCATCAGGAGAATGAACGGCTTGGCTTGTTGCTTGATAATCATGATGACATGCTTAGAGAGGCTAAAAAAATGAGTAAAGAGCTTAGGGCTTCACTCGAGGATGCTAGGACTAGAGTGGCTGAGCTAGAAACACAGAATTTGGATGCTAAGCTGGAAATTGATTCTCTGAAAGCTTCACCTGTTGTTTCTGATGATGTTGAATGTGCTGATTGCTCTATTTTCCTTGCTGATCTTGCCTTGTTTAAGGAAAAGCATGCCTCCAAGTGTGAGGAACTAGATGTGCTTAGGGTTGAAGTGGCTGAGCTTAAGTCTAGATCTACTTTGCTAGGTGCTTGCACTTCTTGCCCTATTTTGCATGAGAAAATTGATGAGATGTATGCTTATACTGTTTCTCTTGAGACTAAATTGAAAGAACCAATTCCTACATCTTGCTCTACCTGTGAATTGCATGCTTTGAAGAATCTGGAACTTGCACATTATGTTGATTGTTTGCAGGATGAGAATGATGAGTTGAGAAAGTTGATGGGTTGGTTGTCTGGTCATGAGCCTTAGTTGAGGATGATGATCGAGACATTCAAAAGGTAGAATGGTGAGGGACTTGGGGAAAACAAGGTTGGTGAGGGAAGTGAGGACCATGTATGGTTCGAGGACCGGTGGATGGTCGCTTCCTTGTGTGATGAGTGATTGACAACGTTGTGTGGACTGATTCTTGGCTAAGTATTGCAGGTGCAGGTTGCGGCTTGACTCGCGTTGGTGCAGGTGAAGAACAAGCGCGAAAGGTCGTTGCCGGTGAGGCCTCCAGGTGTGGAGAAGACAAGTAGGCTTCGTTCGAGGGACCCGGTGGCCGAGGGGTCAAGTGCGGGCCGCATGGTGGCATGAACAGCAAGATGAAGTCGTGGACGGTTTCTTGGTTGAGCCTCAAAACCAAGGTCGAGCCGGGACTACGTGGGAGCCAAGTCATGAGTGGAGATTGGCGGAGGCTACACCGAGTTCGCGGGGTTTCCGGTGGTTCACCAGAAAACCACTGGGTTCCTTGGTTGATCCACAAAGCCAAGACCGGAGAACCGAAGACGGAGCTGCAGCAGCGCCAGACCGGTCTGACCGGTGTGCGACGACGCAGTCCGGAATCTTCGAAGCGGAGGACACGCGTCGGGATCGCATGGCTTGCGTCGAGGCTACGCAGGGTGCGGTCGCCGGGCATCCGTCCGATGGTGAAGACATCAAGAATTCCAAATCCGCCCTTGAGGGGCTTGTATCCCTAGTTGTTAGGAAAGGGCATTTTAGACATTCGGTTGCCTCCATATAACCCAAGAGGTGAGAGGATGGCAGCCAACTCTTGGAACCCTAGCTCATTAGTTTTCCTATTTTCCACCTATTTTCCTTAGGTTTTTTTAGAACTAGAAAGAGAGCTTCACGGAGAGATCTTGTTGAGAGGGATGGATGATCGGGCGGCTTGCTAGACCTTGTACGAACCTTTGTTTCATGTATAGATGATTTGGCGTGGTTCCTCAAGGTTTGGATGTGTTTTCCCCGGTTGTTCTTGGTGGTGATTTTCGGAGCCCTCTCTCGGTGATTTCTTTGGGTTGTTTTCGGGACTTTTCTCTTGGGGATTTGATGGGGGAAATTTGTGGGAACTCTTCGTGGTTCTTTGGGCTGTGATTCCCCTCCCAAATCCGTGAGTAAAAGTGCTCGATTTTGGGGTTTTTTGAGTTCTTGGGTTGGAAGTGCTTTCGGCGGGATTTCTTCGATTCCTCCTTTTTGGACGAGTTTTTGTGGGATTAAACTTGGCTATGGACTCCTCATGAGGTGTTCCTGATATCCCCAAAGTCTTGTTCAAGTCCATGTGGGGAACCAAGTTGAGAAGTACCTTGGTCCGTGTGTGATGAGTGATTGACCGGATGGTTTGAAGCTTTGTGTGTGTAGTGTTGAGTTGTGTTGTGTGTGTTTTATTTTGTGTATTTACCTTATTGTTTATGTGGTGTGTTTTCAATGCACTCGTGAGGAGTGGTTGACAATGTTGTGTGGACTGACTCTTGGCCTAGTATTGCAGGTGTTGGTTGCGGCTTGGTTTGCGTTGGTGCAGGTGAAGAACAGGCGCGAAAGGTCTTAGCCTTGCGGGGCCTCCGAGGAGTGGAGAGACAAGTAGGCTTGGTTCGAGGGACCTGGTGGCCGACGGGATCAAGTGCGAGCCGCATGGTGCAAGAAGAGCAAGACGAAGTCGTGGACATGGAGCCGGTGCATCGGTGGTGGCCAAGTCAAGGAACGAGGCAAGACTGAGTAGACCGTCCGGGCGCCGGAGGTGAAAGGCTTGGCGGGCTCGACGCTTGGCGTGGTGAGGCCGGGCCATGTACGCGGGGTTTGGTGGTTTGGCCACAAAACCATCGGAGGAGGGTTTCTCGGTTTGGGCCTCAAAACCGAGCCCGAGGGCCTGGCATGACGGAGACGGTATCCGGGTGCGTCGGGAAGCTTCGAGGCGGGCGACACGCTGCATAATCGAGGTGCTTGCGTCGGGAGAACGTGAACGCCTGATAAATGCGCGGCCGTCCGATGGTGAACTTCATGTGTTGACCAAAATGCCCCTGTGAGGGCTTGTGTTGTACTCCTAGTGTAGGGGCACTTCGGTCTTTTCCAGAGGGCCTATATATAGGAGGAGGGGGCTGAATTTTCAGCTATCTCTTGGGCTAGCAGGCTGCGGTACTCATTCATTTTGGAGTGCTTTGGGAGAGAGGGAGAGAGGAGAGAGTGGCTCTTTGATTGGAGCTTTTTGCCATCTTAGATTTGGATTCTAGGAGTGGCTTGTAATCGATGGACAAGATATTCATAGTGATTTCATCCTCTAAATCTTGTGCCAATCTTTCTATTCCCGAGTTTCTTTTATTGCTTTTTCGGAGCTCTTTTTTGCTATTTTCGTGCTTGGCTTGATTCGTCGTTTCTTGACGGTTTTGGCTCAGATTTGTTTGGGGGATTCATCCATGAGTGCCTTGTGCCTCTTTTCCCAGTGATCTCTTGCCCCCAAACTCCTCAAATCTTCCTAGATTCGTGATTCTTTGGATGAACTCGTGTGTAGAACTTGAGCTCGTGTGATCCGCAATTCCCGGTGTTTTGGTGGGTTTGGAGATGAAAGTTTTGGGGTATAATCTCACCTAGGGGTGCTTAACATCTCCTCCAAATTTCGTCTCAAGACTCCAAGTGGTTTGGGAGATCCGTCGATCGAAAGTTTGGGGCTGTTTCGCGGGCTGATTTTTAGGGGGGCGGTACTACCGACACTGTGTAGGTAGTACCGATGACCTGATTTTCAGCTGCCAGAGAGTCCTTATCGGTAGTACCGACACAAGGTCGGTAGTACCGACAGTCAGAAGTACCGACCCAGTGCCCGTAGTACCGATAACCTGGTTTTTAGGTGCCAGTAAGCCCATATCGGTAGTACCGACCTGGGGCCGGTAGTACCGACAATTTCTGCTGCAGTTTGCCTCGCGCTAGCTTTTTCTCTCGGTTCGTTTCACGCTTGCTTCCGCTTTGTTCTTAGGCTTGATCTAACTTGTTCCTAGGGTCAGTAGGTCCGTTGTGACTACGTGATCTTGGCAAGTGTGTGCGAGATTCTTCGGAAGTGATTTGGGGGCATAGGCCAAGTTCTTGATAAGATTTTTTATCGGCTCCCATTCACTCCCCCCTCTCTGGTCGCCTAATCGGTCCTTCAATTGGTATCGGAGCCGGTTGTGGATTCTTGTGGCTCTAACAAGTCTTGAATCCATAGGGTGACTAGAGGAAAGAGGTGCTTTTGCTTGCAACCTTGGTTTGCGCGTTTTGAGTCCGGTGATTTGGAGTTGTGCCCTTGGAAAACCATAACTTGAGATACCTTCAGTAAAACGGGCATAACTTTTCGCTCGGTGCTCCGTTTTGGCTCAAATTTTTACAGCGGTTTCGTGACTCCATTTGTGTCTCTTTTAAGTCTCTTGCAGCTTTGTCTTGTATCTTCTGGATTTCAGAAAAATAATTGAAAAAATTAGAAAAATTCAAGAAGATAATTGAAAAATCCTCTTTTAAGTCTCTTGCAGCTTTGTCTTGTCTCTTCTGGATTTTCTCTAGGCTTCATTTCACCTTATTTTGAGCTGAAATTTTTTTGTGCCTCTATCTTCGGTGCTCCTTGTTCAGTGGTAAAATTTTGGGAAAAAGATAAGATCCTTTGCTTTTGAACTCGTGAGTACTTGTTAGAGAATTGAGGCATTTTGAGTGCTCTCTTTGCATCATTGCTTGTTCCTTAAGTTTGCTTTCGGCTAATCCTAACCGGTACTTTGATTATGGCACCAAGTTCTTCTCCTTGTGGTTCCTTGAGCAGGAGGAGTATGGCGGTTGAGGCGGAAGCCGGAGTGGAGGAGATGATATCTCTCATCGAGGACTATCGAGATGGTGACATCAAGAAAGGCGAGCTCTACCACAAGCTAGGAGGCATGAACCAAGGTACACTTGCCAAAGCTATCTTGATCCTATGCAATAGGTTGGATGATTGTGAGCGTGATTGTGGAGACTTGCATAGGAGAAACATAGATTTGTGTGATGCCTTGCGTAGGAAGAATGAGAAGATGAAATACTCTCTTACTAGGTTGAAATGTGGTATGGCTCATTGGAAGTCTTGTACTTTGAATTCTTGCACTTCTTGTAACACCATGCATGCTAAGAATGATGCTTTGATTGCTTCCATAGCATGCTTGAAATCTGAAATTAAGGTGTTAAATTTCAAAGCTTCTTTGCCTTGCAAATCTTGTGATGCCTTGTGTGCTGAAAATGAGAAATTAAAATATGAAGTTAATTGGCGCAAAATGCATGTTGAAGCTTTTAGAAGAGCATGCAACAATCTTGATTTTGAGAATGATGAATTGAGATCATCTCTTGCTAACTTGCAATCTGAAATTGACTTGTTGAAATCCAATGCTTCTATGCCTTGCAACTCTTGTGTTGTTTTGAATGATGAGCTTGATATGGCTAGGAGTAAGATTGCTCGTTAGAGACAAGTGCTTCTTTACCATGTGTTTCTTGTGAGTCTTTGCTTGCTGAAATTAATGAACTAAAATTGACTCACACCACATGTGTAGATAAACTTGAGCATGCTAGGGCTGAAATTTGTGATATGAAATCCATGCCTTGTAGCAAGTGCTCTTTGTCGCTGGTTGAGGATGCTTGCCATACTTCTTGCAATGATGATAATGCCTTGCGAGATGTAAATGATGTTGCTTGTTCATGTGATTTCGTTTGCACCTCATGCATTGATTTGGAAAGTGAAGTTTTGGCTTTGAAAAATATGCGCGGGGATATGAGCGCTAAGTTGGTTGAGCATGATGAGATGAGTGCCAACCTTGAGAAAGAAAATGAACTCTTGCGTACCACATATGCTAAATGCATTGAAGAAGAAATCAAAAATTTGAGAAATATGACATGTGGTACTTGTGAGTGCCTCAAGTCTCAAAATGAGGTTTTGCGCACAAGGTGCAAGAGTCTTTGTGCCAAGGGTTTGGATTCACACTTCTCTTGTCACTCCGATGTTGATGCTTCTAAATTTGCTTCTTCTAAACCGGAGTCGACTTCTTCTCTTGAGTGTGAGTCTTTGGATGGTGGTAAGTGTGGTAGTGCTTTGGATAGCTCTCCCATAGCTACTCCTAAGCTTGTTGCTTCTTCCGGTGTTGCCCAAGGTGATTTGAATGGAAAGGGTGCCTCCCACATATTTGGAACTCATACTCCTAAGCCGAGCTTCCAATGCACCTTTTGCAAGAAGGATGAGCATACCGTTGAGTTTTGCTTTCGCCGTGTCAAGCACGAGCGACGTGTGTGTGCCAAAGCTTTTAAGAAGCCACGTAGCCTTTCTCATGGCACGTGTGATTCTAATGTGGGCACCAAGTTGGATGTTGGGGTTGATGCTTCATGCTCTAAGTCCCAAGGGACTTCCCACTTACAAGAGAATGGTGATTCATCCACTTGGACCGTGCCTCTCGATAGGCATTTGTACCATTGCTCTCACTGTGGGAAGGATGGGCATCAAGAGAGCTTTTGCTACCGCCGGGCAAGGAGAATACGGCGAGGAGGTGCCTCTAGGCCTTTGGTTGTTCATAGCCTTTCTCATGGCATGAACACTTGTGAGCCTAAGAAGGCGCGATTTGTGGACGGGTTTTATGACACTCTTTCTAGTGAGTTAGGCCATACTCGTGGACATGCTTCTAGTGTTTCTTGTGTTGGTCCGCGACATGCTTCCCGTGGTGCTTGTGTTGGTTCTTCTACTACGACCCCGAACGATCTTTGTCTTTTTGCTTGTGGTAGCACTCGACTTTCTTCGCGAGTGACTTCTTTGAGGCATGGTTCCAAGGGTGTTCGAAAGACTTTTCATTCCAACCGGCATTTGCATCATGCTAATCCACATGATAGGTTGTGTGCACCACTTACCCGTGTGACCAAATATTGGATTCCCAAGTACGTGCTTGCTAACCCTTTGGGATCCAAGGCTCGGTCTTTCTTGTCTCCTTGTGTGTAGGTATGGAGACGCGGTTGGAGAACATGAGTTGGATGGGCTTGATCTCTGCCCGTGAGGAGATCAAGACAAGATGGTTCTCCACACCGTTTTGGATGGCTCTTGAAAGCCTTTGTACACATGTATAGTGAGTTTTCTTTTCCCTTGTCCTCTCTTGTATATACTTGTGTCTTGCTTGTGTGAAAACCATGGTAGGCTAGCCACCTTGTTCATGATAGCTTTGTGATCTTGAATATCTATCTTGCTATCTTTGTATGATTTTATGGTGGATGATATTTATGAACATCATGTCATGCTTTATGGTTGATTGCTCGGGTATGTCATGTGGTTCATCCATATCATTTTTGTCTAGATCGATGGTACCTTTCTTGTTAGCATGTTTGTCCCCCATGTATATCTTGTCATGCTAGCTTTGTAATATATGTTGGTGGATGATCCATGTGAACTTGTATCATGCCTTTGTTTAGTTCTTGTATATTGTTTGGCACGTTGTTCTTTGGTATATTTTTGGTTTAGTGTTGTACCTTGTTGACATACTTGCTTGCCCATGCTTATTCATATTTGTGGAATCATGTTACAATGCTCTATTTATGTTAATTGATATTGTCAATGCATTGTGTAGCATGTTGTGAGCTTTCCTTGGAGTTTTGGGCTTGTCTTGTCTTTGGGATGTGTTGTTGTTCCTCCTTTCGGTTGGTTTTAGAGTTTTCCTTGCTCTTTCTTTTCCTAGCTTTTGCTTTGTTAGTTGCCCTTGGTTGAGGGGGAGCTTGGCTTCTTTTGATAGGGAATTTGATTCCAAGAAGGGTTGTGACTTTTTGGACAGTCTTTTTGATCCTTAAATTGGTATTCCTTCTATGGTATTCAATTGGGATCTTTGCGGTTTTGCAATTGGTACTTTTTCTATGGTACTCAATTGGGACTTTTGGTGGCTCTTCTCTCGCTTGGAGCGATTCTTGGTTGGTGTGTTCCCTTGTGAGCTTTATTGGTGTTAAGTCAAGTTCCTTGTCTCCTTATGCATTTTGCATTGCATTTGTATTATATATCATGATGTATCGACTTTGGTAGGTTTGACATTTGTGTCTCGCATTCTGTCATATATCATGTTTCTTTTGATGTACATATCTACCAATGTTGCATTTGTATCATATTGCATTTTAGGATAATGAGCTTCTTCCATATGCCTCATTTGTGTTTCTTTGGCTATTTGTGAGATATTGGTCATGTGTGTGGAGAAATGGCTATGTGAGGCTATGCTCTTGGAATATTTGAGATATATGTGTTGTGAGATAGCCCTTTTTGAATCAAATGCTAATCTTGACTAAATTTGATGAAATGAGCTCCACTCATGTGTAGTAGTGTATCCATGTCACGTTTTGGTCTAAATGTGCTTTCTATGCTTAGATTGTGCTTGGATGTCTTTTTCTTGCATTTGGGCCAAAGGCCGATATCATTGTGAATGTTTAGCCTATGTTGCATTCATGGAGGAGCATAAGCTTCTTTTTGCCGCAAAGGCACTTCATGTACCATGAAATGAATTAATCTTGAAAAGAAGTGTGTATGCTTGAAAAATGCTCCATCCATCATGTTTATGCTTAAAATGTCTTATCTTTCACACATGGGTGCAAAACATGTTGCATGATGTTCACCAGTGGAGAAGTCTCCCCGAAGTGGACACATGGCTCATGAGCTTTAACATGACATGCTTTGCTTCATGGGTGTTTGCAATGATCTTTTGTTAAGAATTTGATCTCCTTGTATGATCTCTGGATGATATGCATGTTTTTGGCTAGAATATGACATGGATAGGGCTTTAAATTTGAAGTGAGCCATCTTTTGATAAAACTGCTCAAATCCGAAAATTTGCTTTGTCACATGCCTATATTTCAATATATTACTTGTGGCAATGCTTTGACTTTGCTATGATTCATATGTGTGCTCCTTGTCTCACTTCTAGCCTTTGCAACTAGATTAGGCCTATTTGAGAAGCTCATGTAGATGTTTATATGCTTTGTCTTACATTCATGCATTGTCGTCAAGTAGGAAAAGTTGCATTTGGGGGAGAAAATGTTTCAACTTTCGGGCATTTGTGCCATCCAGAGGGATACTCAGTTCAGGGGGAGAACTTGAGCTTGCATTCACATTTCAGGATAAGTATGCATTTGTGTAGGGGGAGCTTCGGTGAGTTTCCTTTGTTTGCCTGAGTTATGCTTTGGTGGTTGCTCTTTTCTCTATCACATGAGCTTAGGGTGAGCTTCGTATGCTCTTTGGCCCTAGTTTATGTGTTTAGGCGGGAGCTTGTGAGTTTTGTGCTCTTGTGCCGGTGGTGTTGAGCCCCTTTTCCTCTTCTTGAGGAGCCGGCGGTTGACTTGTGTTTTCGATTTTCACATGATTGGTGTTTAGCCCTTTGTGCCTCTTCTTGAGGGATCGTGTTATTTCGCTTGTCCATGATCAGTGTTGAGCCCTTTGTGCCTCTTCTTGAGGGATCATGCATTCTTGTCTCGGTTGTGTCAAGCCGTTGCCCATGTCTTTGGGGACCGAGACATTGAGTTGGCCTTTGTGGTTTCTCTCATGCCAAGTGACCTTGTTCTTTGCTCTTGTGTGGTTTTCTTTCACTTGGATGAGGTGTTCGGTCTTTGCCCTCTCAAACCATTTCTGTGTGCTCACATGTTGTCAATCTTGCTCCTCAAGGGGGAGAAATTTGGAAAATCAAGTTGATATGAACCTTGATTTGATGGTGATGAGCGGTTGACAAGTGTTTTGGTAAGAGTTTTATGGCACTTTGGGTTGAGCATTTTGGTTTGATGGCTTTTAGGGATTGCATGTTGGTAGCGTGTCTCTTCGATTGCGCTTAGCCTTTGTGCTTGCTTTGGTTTCGAGAGGAATTTGTCGGAGCATGCTTTTATCCCTTCTCACCTCAAGTGGCCTTTTGTTTGCCTTTTATCGGCTTTGTGGTGCTTGAATGAGTTCTTGTTTGCTTTTTGACCTTCTTTTGTCAATGCACTCATCAAGGGGGAGATTGGGGAACCAAGTTGAGAAGTACCTTGGTCCGTGTGTGATGAGTGATTGACCGGATGGTTTGAAGCTTTGTGTGTGTAGTGTTGAGTTGTGTTGTGTGTGTTTTATTTTGTGTATTTACCTTATTGTTTATGTGGTGTGTTGTCAATGCACTCGTGAGGAGTGGTTGACAATGTTGTGTGGACTGACTCTTGGCCTAGTATTGCAGGTGTTGGTTGCGGCTTGGTTTGCGTTGGTGCGGGTGAAGAACAGGCGCGAAAGGTCTTAGCCTTGCGGGGCCTCCGAGGAGTGGAGAGACAAGTAGGCTTGGTTCGAGGGACCGGTGGCCGACGGGATCAAGTGCGAGCCGCATGGTGCAAGAAGAGCGAGACGAAGTCGTGGACATGGAGCCGGTGCATCGGTGGTGGCCAAGTCAAGGAACGAGGCAAGGCGAGTAGACCGTCCGGCGCCGGAGGTGAAAGGCTTGGCGGGCTCGACGCTTGGCGTGGTGAGGCCGGGCCGTGTACGCGGGGTTTGGTAGTTTGGCCACAAAACCATCGGAGGAGGGTTTCTCGGTTTGGGCCTCAAAACCGAGCTCGAGGGCCTGGCATGACGGAGACGGTATCCGGGTGCGTCGGGAAGCTTCGAGGCGGGCGACACGCGGCATGATCGAGGTGCTTGCGTCGGGAGGACGTGAACGCCTGATGGATGCGCGGCCGTCCGATGGTGAACTTCATGTGTTGACCAAAATGCCCCTGTGAGGGCTTGTGTTGTACTCCTAGTGTAGGGGCACTTCGGTCTTTTCCAGAGGGCCTATATATAGGAGGAGGGGGCTGAATTTTCAGCTATCTCTTGGGCTAGCAGGCTGCGGTACTCATTCATTTTGGAGTGCTTTGGGAGAGAGGGAGAGAGGAGAGAGTGGCTCTTTGATTGGAGCTTTTTGCCATCTTAGATTTGGATTCTAGGAGTGGCTTGTAATCGATGGACAAGATATTCATAGTGATTTCATCCTCTAAATCTTGTGCCAATCTTTCTATTCCCGAGTTTCTTTTATTGCTTTTTCGGAGCTCTTTTTTGCTATTTTCGTGCTTGGCTTGATTCGTCGTTTCTTGATGGTTTTGGCTCGGATTTGTTTGGGGGATTCATCCATGAGTGCCTTGTGCCTCTTTTCCCAGTGATCTCTTGCCCCCAAACTCCTCAAATCGTCCTAGATTCTTGAATCTTTGGATGAACTCGTGTGTAGAACTTGAGCTCGTGTGATCCGCGATTCCCGGTGTTTTGGTGGGTTTGGAGATGAAATTTTTGGGGTATAATCTCACCTAGGGGTGCTTAACATCTCCTCCAAATTTCGTCTCAAGACTCCAAGTGGTTTGGGAGATCTGTCGATCGAAAGTTTGGGGTTTCGTTTCGCGGGGGCCCGGTTTTTAGGGGGGGGGGGGGGGCGGTACTACCGACACCTGTGTAGGTAGTACCGATGACCAGATTTTCAGCCCGAGAGTCCTTATCGGTAGTACCGACACAAGGTCGGTAGTACCGACGATCGAAGTACCGACCCGGTGCGGTGTAGTACCGATAACCCGGTTTTTAGGTGCCGATAAGCCCATATCGGTAGTATCGACCGGGGCGGTAGTACCGACAATTTCTGCCGCGGTTGCCTCGCGCTAGCTTTTTCTCTCGGTTCGTTTCACGCTTGCTTCCGCTTTGTTCTTAGGCTTGATCTAACTTGTTCCTAGGGTCAGTAGGTCCGTTGTGACTACGTGATCTTGGCAAGTGTGTGCGAGATTCTTCGGAAGTGATTTGGGGGCATAGGCCAAGTTCTTGATAAGATTTTTTATCAGCTCCCATTCACTCCCCCCTCTCTGGTCGCCTAATCGGTCCTTCACCATGGAGTGATTCGGGAGATCGAGATTTGGATTTGGGGGAGTTGACCCGCGGGTGCTGTTCATCCCGAGCTGCCCAGGCTACACCGGTCTGACCGGTGCTCTTGACCGGTCTGACCGGTGCGAGCCCTTGTGGGTTTTTGCTCGGGTGAATGTCTTGGTGTGTTCGTTGTTGTCCCGTGTTGCTGCTGTTTCGTGTTTGGGTCATGTTGGTGGTCGGTTGGCCTGTTTGGTGCCTTGGGGGCTTTCAGGTTGCCATCGGTCTGACCGGTGTGTCTCACAGGTCTGACTGGTGTAGAGCCACTTAGTGGAAGTTGCTCAGTTTCACCAGCAGGGACCGGTCTGACCGGTGGTGCTCACCGGTCTGACCGGTGTGGGATTGTAGACTCGAGGTTTGGTTTTTCCGCTGCGTTTCTCGAGTCGGAAGGTGGTGTGTTGGTTCCTAGGTCCAGTGGCACTCCAGTGGCTACGTGGGCTTGACCAACCTTGGTAGTGAGTCGGAGACATGTATTGGAAGTCGTGTTCATCTTGTTGGAGTTTCGATCTCCTTCGAGAAGAATTTTTATCGGCTCCCATTCACTCCCCCCTCTCTGGTTCCCCGTATCGGTCCTTCAAGTGGTATCAGAGACGGTTCGGGTCTTTATTGACTCTAACCAGTCTAAGATCCAAGGATGGCGTACCAGGAACGGGGTTCGGGTCCTCCACACTTCGATGGCAAGAACTACCAGATGTGGAGCAAGCAGATGGGTGCTTTTCTCCGCGGAAAGGGTCAGATCCTTTGGGATGTCACGGTGGACACAGGCTATGTCCAGCCGATTGATTTCCTCGCTCCAGGATCGAGGGACAGCTTCGACGCCAACAATAAGGCGGTCGACTACTTGTTTCGTGCTTTGTGTCAGCCTGAGTTCGATCGGGTGCACACCGAGCACTTGGCTTGTAGGATTTGGGCGGTGTTGAAGGAGGCTCACGTTGGGAACGCCCAGGTTCAAGCACGGATGTATACGACCTACCGGAGAGAGTACGCGAACTTCACTCATCTCCCCGGTGAGTCCATCGATGCCCTGTTTCAGAGGTTCACGGTGGTGGTGAACAACAT
The DNA here is from genome assembly GCA_947561735.1 of Cenchrus americanus. Taxonomy (NCBI): domain Eukaryota; kingdom Viridiplantae; phylum Streptophyta; class Magnoliopsida; order Poales; family Poaceae; genus Cenchrus; species Cenchrus americanus. The sequence goes on from OX387240.1 coordinate 206,428,702, forward strand.
GAGGGCCAATGTGGACGTGCTCCCGTACGATGATCATGATAGAGCGGTCAAGCTCTTACACTCTTTGGATCGTACGATTTGGGGCGGAAAGTTCGAGGCCATTGTCGAGTCGGAGAAGTATGACACTCGACGGTGAACGAGCCTGTTCTCGAAGCTCAAGTTGGGCGAGGTGGATAGGGGCATGACTGCCAAGCTTGAGGGACCGACTGATTCCCATAGTCTTGCCCTCGTTGGTGGTTCCAAAGGAAAGGCTAACTCTAACCCATCCACCAGGATGTTTTCTTTTTCCTCTTTGATGTCGATGCCAGATGAGGAGTTTGATGACCTTGGAGAGGACGAGCTGGCGCTGTTGACGAGGCGGTTCGAGAGGATGCACAAGAACCGTGTGAACATGAGGAGGAACACGAGGACTTGCTTCCAGTGCGGCAAGCCGGGACACTTCGTCGCCGACTGCCCGGAGAAGGCCGAGAAGAAGGACAGCTACAAGCACAAGCCGAGGATGGACGGCAAGTACCATTCGAGGCGCGACCACAAGAGCAAGCACAAGAACAAGTACAAGGACGAGCGACGATCGAGGAAGAAGGAGAGCCGAGGCAAGGCCCGAGCGATGGTTGGAGCGAGCGACGTCGACTCCAGTTCCGCGTACTCCACCTCGAGCTCGAGCAGCAGTGAAGACGAGGGAGGTCGCTGCAAGAACAAGAAGGCGTCCAAGAACACGAGCGGGGTGAGGCCGCTCGCGAGAGATGGCTTCGCACCATGGCGCTGAGCTCCGGCAGCAAGAAGAGCACACAGAGCGACTCGGACTCTGAGTCTGATGACGAAGTGCGTGATGAACTTCCCTTCTTGCGCCAGGAGAATGTGAGGCTTGGCACTTTGCTTGATAATCGTGATGACATGCTTAGAGAGGCCAAGAAAATGAGGAAAGAGCTTAGGGCCTCACTCGAGGATGCTAGGACTAGAGTGGCTGAGCTAGAGACACAGGTGCTTGATAGCAAGCTTGAGATTGATTCGCTTAAGGCTAGCCCTGTTGTTTCGGATGAGAATGATTGTCCTGATTGCTCCATATCCCTTGCTGATCTTGCTTTGTTTAAGGAGAAGCATGCCTCCAAGTGTGAGGAACTAAATGTGCTTAGGGTTGAAGTGGCTGAGCTTAAATCTAGACCTGCTTTGCTAGGTGCTTGCACTTCTTGCCCTGTTTTGCATGCTAAGATTGATGAGATGCATGCTTACACTAGTTCGCTCGAGGCTAAATTGAAGGAACCCATGCCTACATCTTGATCTTCCTGTGAAATGCATGCATTGAAAAATTTGGAGCTTGCACATTATGTTGATCGTTTGCAGGATGAGAATGATGACTTGAGGAAGTTGATGGGTTGGTTGTCTGGTCATGAGCCTCAGTTGAGGATGATGATCGAGGCCTTTAAGAGGAAAGATGGTGAGGGGATTGGGGCAAACAAGGTTGGTGAGGGAAGTGGAGAGAATATCCCGGAGCCACCAAAAACCCACCACAAAAATGATTTCCCCCCAAAACCTAACCATTTTAGGAACCGACTAGACACAACCCCAGCTCCACCCGTGTTTCCTACACCCACAAACGATCTCTGGAAGCCTATCAAGTTTGTGAGCACTTCCGGGAAAGTGTTCTTTGGGAAGGAGAGTGAGAAACCAAGCGAGCAGCCACATCCCAAGCCTAAGCCTAAGCTTGTGAGGTTCCATTGTGGCTGTTGTGGGTGAGATGGCCATAAGGAGGAGTTTTGCTTCAAGAGGAAGCGTGAGGAGAGAATGGGAAAGGAGTGGGCTAACAAGGACAAGTACCACCCTTCCGATGGTGTACTTGAGCCTCGTGTGCAGATGCCCAGGGGCAAGGCAAGTGTGAGGATAGTTCCGGCTTGGGGAGAGCGAAAGAGTACATTAGGTGCTGCTGGAGGAGTGAAACCGGTCAGACCGGTTTTGGAACCGGTCAGACCGGTTTGGGGTCTGCAGAATGACAAGTTTGGTTTTCGTGCTCGTACAGGTGCGAGGGTTGTTTCTGGAGGTCGTGGTTCTGGTGGTTGGGCTGGAGAGTTTGCAGGTGGTCAGGTTGCTAGGCGTTCTCCCCCTCGAGTTCACTACGGGGATGGGAGGAGTCGTAGTTTTGAGAAGGAAAGGAGGGGCGGTCCACGGGTTCTCTTTCGTGGTTTTGGCCCTCCTCCAGGCAAAGAGGGGAGGTTCCCTCAGGGTGGTTACCGTGGTGGTGTTCGTGGAGGTAGATTTGGTAGGAGAGATGCTTTGGTTGGTGCTAACCCCACTTTCGAGCAAATGGCTCAGCACTGGTTTTACTCTTTTGCTACTAACCCCAGTGCTGAGTCGTTTGTTCGCTCACATGCTCATTTTTGAATTTCAGGTGGGAGACTTGAAGAACATTTGGTTGATTAACTCCGGTTCCTCGAGGCATATGACCGGAGACAGGGGGTGGTTCTCAAGTCTCGTCCCAGTGGTGACGAAGAGGTACATCACTTTTGGGGACAATGGGCGTGGGCGTGTGCTTTCAGAAGGTGAGATCAAAGTGAGTGACAAGATCACTCTGAGGCATGTTGCCCTTGTTCAATCGCTGGGGTACAATTTTCTTTCTGTGTCCCAGTTGTTGGATGAGGGCTTTGAGGTGTTGTTTCGGCCAGGTGGTTCTCGGATTTTGGACTCTCGAGGGGACGTTGTCTGTATGGTTGTTCCCGAGGGTCAGGTGTTTCGTGCTGATTTTTCTCAGTCTTCGGGTGTGGAGCCTTGTTTCTTGGCTGGTTCTTCGAGTGAGTTGTGGAAGTGGCATAGGAAGTTGGGTCACTTGAGCTTTGACCTTTTGTCTCGCTTGAGTAAACTCAATTTGGTCCGAGGATTGCCGCGGTTGAGGCTTGAGAAAGAGTTGGTTTGTGAGCCGTGTAGGCATGCCAAGATGGTAGCCTCTCCTCACCCGCCTCTCACCGATGTGATGACTGAGCGTCCATGCGAGCTGCTCCATATGGACCTTGTTGGCCCAGCTCGTGTGCGATCTGCGGGTGGGAAGTGGTATGTCCTTGTTGTGGTGGATGACTATTCTCGGTATGCATGGGTGTTCTTTCTCGAGGAGAAGGGGGAGACGTTTGGTTTTGTTCGAGATCTAGTCTTGAGGTTGAGGAACGAGAGGCACGGAGATGCCATACGAGCTATCCGCAGTGATAATGGCTCGGAATTCAGGAACTCTCGTTTTGAAACCTTTTTCCATGACTTGGGTCTTGAGCACCAGTTTTCGAGTCCGTATACGCCTCCCCAGAATGGTGTTGTGGAAAGGAAGAACAGGACCTTGTGCGAGATGGCTCGGACGATGCTTGATGAGCATAGGACTCCGAGGAGGTATTGGGCTGAGGCGGTGAATACCGCGTGCTATGTGTCGAACAGGAGATACCTTAGAATGCACAAGAAGAAGACATGCTATGAGTTGATGCATGGCCGCACACCCAAGGTGAGTCACTTCCATGTCTTTGGTTGCAAGTGTTTCATTCTGAAGAAAGGCAGGAAGTTGGATAAGTTTGAGGCTAGGTCTGTCGATGGCATTTTCTTTGGTTATGCATCTCATTCTAGAGCATATCATGTGCTCAATCTTGAAACTAACCAAATTGTGGAGACTTGCGAGGTAACCTTCGACGAGACAGAGCCACGTAGTCAGCTTGTCTTTGAGTGTGCAGGTGATGATGAGCTTGGCGAGGAGATTTTTCAAGAGGAGGAGCATGAACATGGTGATGATGAAGATGGCGGTGCGGTGCCCCCGGCTGAACATGTACCCACTACTTCGACTACGATGATGGATGGACCCTCTGCTACACCTACGACAACAAATCAAGAACGAGGAGAAGCTGATGTTGAGGGGGAGGTAGCTTCGAGGCGAGAACCTCCCCGGCGAGTTCAAGTGGACCACCCAGCTTCGAGGATCATCGGCGACATGAATGAACGCACTACACGGTCGAGGGTTCGGAACAATTCTCACTTTGCTCATGCTGCGTTTGTTGCTTCTTTCGAGCCCAAAGACATTGGACACGCACTATCTGATCACAATTGGGTTAATTCGATGCATGAGGAGTTGGAGAACTTTGAGAGGAATCAGGTGTGGGAGTTGGTTGACCCTCCCCCAGGGTGTAAGCCGATTGGTACAAAGTGGGTGTGGAAGAATAAAGAGGGAGAGAAGGGTGAGGTTGTGGGGAACAAGTCGAGACTTGTTGCTCAAGGGTTCAGTCAGCAGGAGGGGATTGACTACGAGGAGACCTTTGCTCCCGTAGCCCGTTTGGAGGCGATTAGGATCCTTCTAGCCTTTTCCGTGGCTAAAGGGTTCAAGTTGCACCAAATGGATGTGAAGAGTGCTTTCCTGAATGGTGTATTGGAGGAAGAAGTGTATGTGAGGCAGCCTCCGGGGTTTGAGAGTGAGAAGTACCCCCACCGGGTGTACAAGTTGAGGAAGGCGTTGTAACACCCTGATTCTATTAAAAATTTGGCTTTATAAAATTTGCTAGAAACTATTCTATTGCTTAAGGAGTATAAGGTTGTTTTATTTATTGTTAGGCATTTAAAACTTTTTTCTAGCAAATCGCCGCCGGCCTTCGCTCCCGCGCCCTGAGCCGCTGACGGGAGGGACCCGCATGTCATCCCTCCCGCCGCGCCGTCCCCGACCTGGACTCGGCCGAGGCCGCGCGCGCCGCCGTGAGTCCGACCCCCGGCACGCCTCCCCGTGCGTAGCGCGCATGCCAAGGAGCCCCTGCCCGGGCTATTTAAGCCGCCGCCGCCTCCCCGAACGCCCTACCCGAGCACCTGAGCCGCCGCCTCTAGAGCCGCACGCGCCCAAAACCCTAACCCGCGCCGCCGCCTTGGACCCTCGCCGTCGCCGCCGCCCGCACCGTCAAGGGGCACATCCGGAGCTGCGCAAGGAGGTGAGGCACCCGCCGGCGCCGTTGGTTGTTGGTTCCGTGCACCCCGCCATCTTGGAGCCGCCGCCGGAGTTCGTCGCCGCGCCGCCGCGTGGAGCGCCGTCGCCGTTGCGACCTAGCCGTCCGCGCGCGCCCCGGTTGCATTCCCCATCGTACGCACTTCGTGTTGGTGCCGCTTGTGCACGAGACCGAGCCCCCCGGCTCAAACCCGTGTGCGGCGCGCCGCCGCCCGCCGCCGCGTGTCGTCGCCGCCCGCCGCCCGCCGCCGCGTCCGTCTCCCCCTGCCGCTTGCCCGCGTCCGTGGCCGCCGGATCAAAATCCGATGGCCAGATCTAAGCCCGCCGCCCGCAAGCCACCGTAGCCCTTGGACGGGTCAAAACCCTAGTCAACAGGTCAAACCCGCCAGCCCTGGCAATTTTGCAGAAAAGCCCCTGAGTTTCCTATATTTACAAAAATACCCTTCCACCTTAGAAGTTTTCTTACAGTTTAGTCCTTTTCTTTATTTTAGCCCAAAACCTTTTCAAATCTTCACAGATTGGTCCCTACATCTTCCCTAAGCCATAACTTGGTCGTTTTAGCTCCGATTTTAGCGTTCTTTATGTCCACGCGTTCGTCTCGAAGCGTAGATTAGTTTTATGCTACTGTTTAGATCTGTTTGATCTGTTTGGTGACTGTTTCTTATTTATTTCTATTGTATGCTTGTTGTGATGATTGTGGACCGTAGAGAGCGATTCGTTCGAGGGATTTGAAGATCAAGTCGTGCAAGAGTTTGAGCAGCAAGGCTTTGTTGAAGGCAAGTAGTCCTTGATGCATGCCCGCTTGTCCTACATAACATGCATTTAAATTTACTGTTTTTACTTTTCCTCTTGCATTAATTTGATGGGAACCTATTAATGATCATGCCTAGCTTTTACTACCTCTACCTTGATGCCGGGAATTAAATTAATCTTGTGGTAGTTATTGCTTAGCATGCTCAACTGGGAATTGGTATTAATCAACTTGGTTACCTTTTGTTATTCTATGTTCCGTTTATGAGCTTTTACTTTACAAGACCACTTTAATATGATAATCGGAACATGGAGAACCACCCAGGAAAACAGTACAACCACAAGAACTAATGGGCAATGGTCTTGGCTAAATAATTAGGAACTTTAGCTTGGGATGGTCTTACCTGATAAGGACAAGGGATCGATGGTACTTTGGGGTATGGACTCTCTCTAGCAGGGGGTTGGGTGAGTTATTCTTTTTATGGTGGGGTATCGACCTGCTAGGAGACTTTATACCTTGCTAACTGATCCGGACCTTGTGGGTCATAACTTGCTAGGGAACCTTTGTAAAGGCCATGTAGCGTCCCTATGCAATCGCACCTCGGAAGTGTGATATGGTGTCTTGCAAACACCGCATGGTTGGGTCCAAAGTTCTTCGGAGCTTTTACGCTGCTTGTGGTGAAAGTGTACAACCTCTGCAGAGTGTTAAACTAATCGATTAGCCGTGCTCACGGTCAAGAGCGGCCTGGACACTCACATGATTAAATTATGGAACTTTAATGTTTAAATTATTGTTTTATTCTTTATTTATGATGCTTATATCTTATTAATTGGGTTGGTATGAACTTACACTCTTTAGTAATCAGGTTGCTAATAAAACTTGACCAACTAAAATGCCAAAGTGCTTGAACCTTAGCCATCCACCATATGGCCTTGCATGTTATGTTGTTCTCTCTTGCTGAGTACAATATGTGCTCACGCTTGTTTATTCTCTTGCATCTACAATACCCGGATTTGCTGCTCAGACTGGGAGAACTTTGAAGATATTCCAGGAGATTTCCAGGAGTTCTAGGTGTGCGTAGTCTTCAGTCAGTACTGTGGAGGCATTTTGTCCGCTGCGAGAACTCGTTTATTTAAGATTCGTTTAAGACTATGGTTTGTAATAACTCTTTATTCGTGTGGCATTGTTTTTGGTATTCATGATGTCTAAGCGTGTGTGTAACTTGATGCTGGCGCACACGTGATCAATGCATTCGGTTTTGCCTTTAAAACTGGGTGTGACAGAGTGGTACCAGAGCTGTGTTTACTGTAGGAACGCTAGCCTAGATAGAAATGGTCGAATTAAGGATTTTATACTCATAGAAGCTTTCTCTTACATGCTTGCTTTATTCTTACTAACCTTACTGTTGCCTTTTTGCTTCACTCTTGAGCTGTCTGCATTCTTCACCTTGTGCTTGCTTTAGCTCTCATCCTTTTGCCTTACCATCTTTCTCATTCTGCACTGCACTACAGATGGTTCGTAGTTTGAGGACCTCTCAGGCTGGAGCAGTCCATCAGTATGCTCCACATGAACAATACCATGACTTGCATGATGGAGATACAGATGAGGAGATTGAGATGGAGCCTGCACCTGTGGTTTTCCCTAACCTTATCATGGTGCACGATGATGAGGAAGATCCGAGAGGAGATGATTCCGGAGGAGGATGAGCTAGCCGAACATCCAACCCTAGAGGAGCAAGCGCCGGGAGAAGATGAGGATCACCCCGATCAAGAGATGGAGGAAGAAGAACAAGAGCAAGAGGAGGAAGGCGAGGAAGCAATCCGAGAAGTGTACCACTACGGGCGATGGAGTAGGCATTCCCATGCGGACCACCCGAGAGCGATGGTACTCCGCCCGGGCTATGATAAAGCCCTGTCTACCATTGTGAGCCGTGGACTCATCCGTGGTTCGAGCCCCATTGGGAGGTTGCTTGCCATCTTGGAGGAGTACATTCCATGCCGTGGAGTGAAGGAGGTGTCCAAGCATCATGATGTGGCTCACGGGACTACTATGGATGCTTGGGATAGCGAGTCGGCTCGGAGGGCGCTCTATGTGCTCTCTCACAAGGAGCGTGACGGGTTGGAGGATACCCACCGCCGTTACACACCTTTTAGAGCAAGTGGGGAAGCCAAGACTTACATCGCCCCAGCACCAGCCTATGAAGGGACGCTCAACAATGTCCGGAGTCTACTTGCAGCTGTGAACACTGCATTGGATGATGCCAACAACACACTATATGCAGCACAGCAGCAGACTTTCACTCTGGAGACGTAGAGGCGTGCCCTAGAAGCTGCACTTCTGAACAGGGAGCAGCCAGAAGCCCATGAAGCCACAGAAGGATGTACCTCCCCGTCACCCAAGAGGCCACACTACGACTCCCCTAACGCTCGCACAGATGCCATGGCAGAAGATAGTCCTTAGGTTTAAGATTAAGGGATAGGATCTCTTTGTAATCGCTAGTAGACGTTCGGTAAAGTGTGTTTAGATTAGAGGTGTGGTTGAATGCTTGATTTTGTGCTTAATGTATGAGTTGGATTTTTGGTTGAGTGCAATGTGTTGTGGAGTGATGACCACAACGACATTGGTTTAGTAGTAAGTTTGTGGGGGTTAACTTTCAGTCTCAATCAGTTATCTGTCTTAATCTTTTTGTCCCCTTAAGTTTTCCCTTAATGCAAATTCGAGATCCCAAAAATCTGTTCGCACAGTTTTCTGAGTCAGCAGCACTGTTTTAATTTTATCTCGGGCTACAGAACTCCGATTGCAGTAAAACAAATTGGAGAAGTTCAAGAATTTCGTGGCTGATTTTCTGTGAAAAATTCAGAATATTTGGATGGAAAACCAGAGAGTTATAACTGAAACATTACAGCCTCACGAATCTGTTAAACACTGCTGACCTACCTGACTTGTTTATTTTATAACCAGAGCTACACAACTCCGATTGAGGTGATTCCAGTTGGAGTAGTTTCGTAATTTCATTACCTTTTATCAGTCCAAAATCCATAATTTTTTGTTACCCACACTGAGAGCTATGCCTGATTGTTTGGAGTCAACAGAATCTGTCTTATCTGAATATCATTGCTATCTTAACTTCTTAAGTTTAACCCTTGGTGCAATCATATACAATAATGTCCCTAACACTCAGATGGTGAACACCAGGTCAGGATCCGGTGTTGATCAACCAGCAGGAAGAGCACCCCAGCCAGTACAAATGGATCCCGCTTTGCAGCATTTCCTGGAGGCACAGACCCAGCTCCTCCAGAACTTGACCACCACCATGACAAACTTCCAAGCCCAGGTCAACAATCCACCGGTGCCGCCACCCGCGCCTCGCAACAAGCACCGGGAGTTCATGAGTCATCACCCTCTTGTATTTACTCACGCCGCTAATCCACTTGAAGCGGAAGATTGGCTAAAGACAATACTGAAGATGCTCACTACCTGTCAGTGTGACGACAGAGAGAAGGTCTCGTATGCTTTGCGGGGACGACTTCAAGGATCTGCCGCCGCTTGGTGGGATGCGTACTGCGCCGCTCATGCCGCCCCGGACACTATCACTTGGGAGGAGTTTACCACCAACTTCAGGAGCCATCACATACCCTCCGGAGTCATGAAGATCAAGAAGAAGGAGTTCCTTTCTCTCGAAGCGAGGAGGAATGTCAGTGGCTGAGTATAGAGACAAGTTCACTGAGCTGTCCCGCTATGCAGCTGAGGAGGTTGCTGAAGATAGGAAGAAGCAGGAGCTGTTCCTGGATGGGTTAGCTGGTTCGCTGCAGTACCAGCTAATGTCCTATCCTTTCCCTAACTTTCAGCAGCTAGTTGATGTCGCCATCCGCTTGGAGCACAAGCGCAAGGAGCGCGGAGAGCAGAAGAGGAAGGCCGCCAGCTCTGGGCAGTTTGGGAGTGCGTCTCGCCCGCGCTTAAACCCACCGCCGAACACCCTGTTCCGCTTTGGGGGACCGGGAGGAAACTTTGGGCGGCGGCGGTCCCGGCGTCTGCTCGGCGGTTCCGACGGTCGCTCGGCGGTTTCGGCGTCTGTTCCTCGGACTCCCCACCCAGTTTCCCAGCAGAGTCAGCAGATGAAGGATCAGATGGCGACTAGAGAGGGGGGGAGTGAATAGGAGCCGGTAAAAATTCTTCCCAAAGAACCCGGCCTATGTCCTACTCAAAACCCGGTCACACACAAGCGATGGATCGAATCACGCACCAATCGCCAAGACCACGAGGTTATGGATCAACCTCTAGCCTTAGGAACGATTCCTCGAAGCACACGCGGAAGCACTAGAAAGGGGAGGAAGGAATCGAACCAAGAAGCAAAGCACACGAGGCTGCGGCGGACCGTCCGCGCGGGAGGGGCGGACCGTCCGCAAGAGCGCGCGGACCGTCCGGCCGGGGTATCGCGGACCGTCCGCACCGGGCCGCGGACCGTCCGGCCTTAGCCGCGGACCGTCCGTTAATTTACACGGAACGACCCAAAGACACCCCCGTGCCACGGACCGTCCGCGGGGAGCACGCGGACTGTCCGCCAAGCACCCGCGGACCGTCCGCCCGACACCGCGGACTGTCCGAAACCTCGTCCAACCAAAAACCAAAATCACAACGGATCGAAACAAAGGACGAGCAAGAACACGAAGAACACGGGATGAACTGGAGCCGCGCGGACTGTCCGCCTGGTCCTCGCGGACCGTCCGCCAGGTGCGGACAGAACAGAAAATAGCCCGACCCCGAAAGTCAACTCCCCGAAATCATCATCGGATTTCCCAAACGGTTGAAGCTGTAGAGACAAGGGTTTGGGCACTTGAAAAGCGTCACACAAGGATGCTATAGCCCAAAAATCTTGCCTCCTAACTCCCTAAATCACCGGGAATCGCGAATCCTTTGAGCACCACCAAAAGCTAGAGCACCGAACGAAAACTCACGAATCGGAGTAGTTTCCCGGCGTTTGAGGTCACAAGATCAAGCACAAAGATGCACAAGACATCTATCCATGTTTCCCTCAAAGAAATCCGGGAAGAAACTCACTCAAATCCGCAGAATCACACCGGGAACAAAGGCACGAAAATAAGCACAAAAAGCCACGAAAAACAACCCCGAATCTTCTATACAAACTAGGAAAGATTCACAAGGTCTAGCATGCCGCCCTAGCATCCATCCCTCTCAACAAATCTCTCATGAAGCTCTCATGCTAGCCTAGAGAAAATAGGAAGGAAAATAGCTACGAAAATGAGAAAGAGAAGGGGGGAAATGAAACCCTAAGTCGCGGAGAGAGAGAGCCATCAACACACACTCCAGGCTTATATATCAGGTCCCGCCGGAGTGGTAAATGACTCGACTACCCCTAACTACACTACTGGCGATACAACCCACGTAGGGGCATTTTGGTAATGTTTGTGGGTCTTGCCATCGAACGGCCACGCCTTTGCCGCACCCTGCGTCCTCCCGACGCAAGCCATGCGATCCCGCCGCGTGTCCTCTGCTTCGAAGCTTCCCGACACGCCCGGATCCCGTCTCCGTCGTGTTGGGCCCTCGGACTTGGTTTTGAGGCCCAAACCAAGAAACCGTCCGCCGATGGTTTTGTGGGCAAACCACCAAACCCCGCGTGCCGGTCCGACCTCCCGCCAAACCACTTGACTTGACCGCCACCGTGCACCGGCTCACTTGTCCATGACTTCGTCTTGCTTGTTTCGCCACCATGTGGCCCGCACCCGATCCCCGTGTCCACCGGGTCCCTCGAACCGAGCCTACTTGTCTCTCCATCTCCCGGAGACCCCTCAAGGCTGAAGACCTTTCGCGCCCGTTCTTCACCCGCAACAACACGAACTAGGCCGCGGCCTACACCTCGCGCACTAAGCCAAGAGTCGGTCCAACACCCGTTGTCAATCACTCATCACTAAGGAGCGGTCATCCACCGACCACTCGGGACGCTCCCGGTCCACAATCTCCCCCCTTGATGAGTGCATTGACAACACACAACGCGAAATGAAATTCGAGAGTAAAAGAGAAAGAAAGAAGAAAGAAAAACAAAGAAGCTCAACTCATGACCAAAACCGAAGAAAGGCGAAGAAAGGTCACAAGCCAAGCAAAGCACAAAATCCACACCGAAAACGGCAAAGAAAGCTCCCCCCGAACAAATGCCTCCCCCCGAACATGTGGATGCACACTTCCAAATTTCAGCTCACCTTTATCCGAATTTTCATTAAGCTCACCTTTTCTCCCCCTTGTTGACAATGTATGAATCAAGGTGAAAATGCAGAAATGCAAAGCAAAGCATATAGACAACTACATGAGCTTCTTAAATAGGCCAAATCTAGTGTCAAAGGCTAAAAATGAGACAAAGATCACACACATGAATCATAGCATAGTCAAAGCATTGCCACAAGTAATATATGAAAATACAAGCATGTGACAAAGCAAAATTTTCAGATTTAAGCAGTTTTACCAAAAGAAGACTCGCTTCACATGTAAAAGCCTATCCATGTCACACTGGAGCCACAAACATGCATATCATTCAAAGATCATACAAGGTTATCAAATTCTCAGCAAAAGATCATGGCAAACACCCATAAAGCAAAGCATGTCATGTCAAAGCGCATGAGCCATGTGTCCACTTCGGGGAGACTTCTCCACTGGTGAACATCATGCAACATGTTTTGCACCCATATATGAAAGAAAAGACATTTTAAACATAGACATGATGGATGGAGCATTGTTCAAGCATTATGCACTTCTTTTCAAGATTAATTCATTTCATGGTACATGAAGTGCCTTTGCGGCAAAAAGAAGCTTATGCTCCCCCATGAATGCAACATAGGCTAAACATTCACAATGATATCCGGCCTTTGGCCCAAATGCAAGAACAGGGCATCCAAGCACAATCTAAGCATGAAAAGCATATTTAGACCAAACTGTGACATGGATACACAACTACACACGAGTGGAGCATATTTCATCAAAAATTAGTCAAGTTAAACATTTATCTCAAAAGAAGCTATCTCACCACACATATATCCCAAATATTCCAAGAGCATAGCCTCACATCACCATTTCTCCACACATATAACCAATATCTCACAAATAGCCAAAGAGACTCAAATATGGCATATGAAAGAAGCTCATCATCCTAAAATGCAATATGACACAAATGCAACATGATATATGACAAGATGGCTATCCTACCATGGTTTGTACATCAAGCAAAGCATGTATATACATCAAAGTAAAACATGGCATGATACATATGGTACAAAAAGGAAATCCCCCAAGAATCAACTAGAAAGGGCAACAAACCCCAAGTTCCCCCCGCAAGCGCACAAATGTAGCTTGGTCGAGAGGCTTTGTAAAGATGTCGGCTAGCTGATCTTGGGTAGGGACATGGCTCAAAACAATGGTTCCTTTCTCCACATTGTCCCTCAGAAAATGATACCTCACTTCTATATGTTTGGTTCCGGAGTGAAGCACTTGGATTTTTGGCTACGCTTATGGCACCGGTGCTATCACAAAGAAGTGGGATCCGGGTGCACTCCTCACCAAAGTCTCTCAAAGTGTATGAAATCCACAACGGTCGGGAGCAACAACTAGCGGCGGCAACATACTCCGCCTCCGTGGTAGACCGAGCTACACTAGACCGCTTGCGGGAAGACCATGAGACCAACGAAGAACCAAGAAACCGACAAGTACCGAAAGTAGACTTCCTCTCGACTCGACAACCACAAAATCCGCATCGGAAAAACCATGAAGAGACGAGAGAGTCGAGGAGGAAGAATACCAAAGGCCAAGACCGAGGGGCGGACGTAGGTACACGAAAATCCTCTTGACGGCTCGTCGATGTGATGTCCTCGGCGAAGCACGAAAACGAGCGCACGGACACACGGCCGAACCGTATGTCCGGCCTCGTCGCCGTCAAGTGGAGGAGGGAGCCGATCATGCTCCTGTACTCCCGCTGGTCCACTGGTTCTCCGTCCTCATCCGCATCCAAAGTTGCCGTACTCCCCATGGGAGTCGACATCGGCTTCACATCTTGCATCTGGAACTTCCTCGGCATGTCTTTCGTGTACTTGGTTTGGTGCACAAATGTACCGTCCTTCACTTGCTTGATCCGCGGCCCGAGAAAATACTGCAACTCGCCCATCATGCTCATCTCATCTCGCAAACTTGGCAACAAGGTTATGTGAGGAGCCACCAAAGACAATATAACCCACGTAAATTGAACAATCAGCAAGTCATTTCCATGCTTGAGGAGAAACAAGGTTCTATCCACGGTACCCATCACAAACCCTCTACTCAAAAGAAAACCTCTCAATCTCCCATACCAAGCACGGGGCGCCTGTTTCAACCCATACAGAGCCCTTTTCAACCCGTATACCCCGTGTGGGTACAACTCGCTCTCAAACCCCGGTGGTCGCTTCACATACACCTCCTCCTCTATGACCCCATTCGAAAAGCACTCTTCACGTCCATCCGAAACAATTTGAACCCTTTAGCCACGGCAAAGGCTAGAAGGATCCGAATTGCCTCAAGACGGGCCACGGGAGCAAAGGTCTCCTCATAGTCGATCCCCTCCTTCGACTAAACCCCCGAGCAACAAGTCCGGACTTGTTCCTCACAACCATCCCATTCTCTCCCTCTTTGTTCTTCCAAACCCACTTGGTTCCTATGGGATGACAATTTGGAGGTGGTTCAACTAACTCCCACACCTCGGTTCCTCTCAAAATATTCCAACTCCTCATGCATAGAATTGACCCGGTTTGCATCGGATAAAGCATGTCCAATGTCCTTGGGCTCAAAAGTAGCAACAAAAGCGAGATGAGCAAAGTGAGAGGAATTCTCGGACCTTGACCGTGTAGTGCGTTCATTGATGTCTCCAATGATCTTCGACGGGGGATGCACTTCTTGAATCCGCCGGGGAGCCTCACGCCTCGAGACTACCTCCCCCTCAACTTCGGCTTCTCTCGCCCTGGTCCTCTTGTTGCACCGTCGTTGTCCATGAAGTAGACGGTCCATGCTCCAAAGTAGTCGTAGGGGAAGTAGTGGGTACATGCTCGGCTTCGGGCGCATGGTTCTCCCCATCATCATCTCCATCTTCATCTTTCTCCTCCTCAAAGAGGTCCTCGGCCATCTCTTCATCACCCGCACATTCAAAGCCAAGAGAGGTACATGGCATTGTCTCGTCGAAGGTCACCTCGCAAGTCTCCATGATTTTGTTAGTCTCAAGGTTAAGCACCCTATAGGCTCTAGAGTGGTTAGCATATCCAAAGAAAATACCATCACTAGACCTAGCCTCAAACTTGTCGAGTTTTCCCTTTTTCAAAATAAAACACTTGCAGCCAAAAACTCGGAAATGACTCACTTTGGGTGCCCGACCATGCATAAGCTCATAACGGGTCTTCTTCTTGAAAGCTCTCAATAAAATCCGATTGGAAACATGACAAGGCTGTATTGACCGCCTCGGCCCAAAATCTCCTAGGAGTCCCGTGCTCATCGAGCATCGTCCTAGCCATCTCACAAAGAGTCCGATTTTTCCTTTCCACGACTCCATTTTGAGGGGGCACATAAGGGGTCGAATACCGATGTTCAAGACCTAGATCACGACAAAAGGCATCAAAACGAGAGTTCTTGAACTCGCAGCCATTATCACTTGCGGATAGCTCGAATAGCATTCCCATGCCTCTCGTTTTTCAACCTCACGATCGGATCTCGAACAAAACCAAAAGTCTCACTCTTATCCTCCAAGAAGAACACCCGTGGGCATAGCGAGAGTAATCGTCCACCACAACAAGGACATACCACTTCCCACCCACCGAGCGAACTCGAGCCGGCCCAACAAGGTCCATATGCAACGGCTCCGTCGGACGCTCGGTCATGACATCGGTCGGGGGTGGATGGGGAGTGGCTACCATCTTACCATGCCTACAAGGAGCACAAACCAAATCCTTCTCAAACTTCAACTTTGGCAATCCTCGGACAAGGTCAAGACCACTCAAGCGGAAACCAAATCAAAGCTCAAGTGTCCCAACCGCCTATGCCATTTCCACAAATCGAAGAAGGACCGGCCATCAAACGGCGAGCGAGGACCCAAAGAACGAGAGAAATCAGCCACGAAAATCGACCCTCGGGGATGATCATACAGACAAGATCACCTCGAGAATCAAGCAAACGAGACTCGCCAGACTTGAAACGCACCTCAAAACCCTCATCAAGCAACTGAGAAACCGAAAGCAAATTAAAACCCAAAGACTTCACAAGAGCCACTCTCTTCAACGTTACCTTGTCACTCACATGCACAACACCCTCTGAAAGCACCCTACCTCGTCCGTTGTCCCCAAATGTGATGTACATCTTTTCCTTCACTGGGGTGAGGCTGGAGAACCACTTCTTATCTCCGGTCATGTGTCGAGAACACCGGAGTCGATCAACCAAATGTTCTCCAAGCCTCCCCGCTGCCGATCGAAACAAGAACGAGAATGAGCTAGCGACTCGACACGGGGTTAGCACGGAGAAAGTTAAACCGGTGTCGAGCCATCGGCTCAAAAGAGGGGTTAGCAAACATCACTCCCTTGCCACCAAACTTCCCATGTCCCATGGAAGGAGTACGAGCACCACGAGGGGGAAAACGTGGTCCGTAGTTCCTCCGGAACCCAAAGCTGCGATCATCTCTCCTAAACCCGTGCGAGGACGAGTAGGAGGACGTCCGGCAAAACCACCACGAGCCCGACCAAACCTCTCACCAAGACGCACACCATCATCTCTCCCGACAAACCTCTCACCACCACCTCTCCGTGGGAACACCGCCAACACTCCTCACACTTCCCACACCCCGTGGAAGTGGCACTCTAGGCTCGGGGAATACCGCGAGGCCGGCGATACTGTCCTCGGTTTGCTTGCTCCCTAGCAAGCCTCTCATCCCTCTTCCTCTTGTAGCGAAACTCGCAAGATGCCTCTCCTTGCCACAATACTCACACCCGAAGGGGATGGGTTTTGGTTTTGGCTCCGGCTTCTCTCTAGGCTTCTCACCCTTCTCACCCACAAACTTCATTGGTTTACGGAAATCATTTGTCTTAGGTGGGAATTTGGGTGGATCTTGGGTTGTGTCAAGTTTGTTGCAAAGGTGGTTGGGCTTTGGTGTGAAAGAGTTCTTGGGTGCTTTTGGGAGTGGGACTTGGATCTCTCCGATCACCTCAAACCCGGGGTTAGACTCAACACACTTCTCGTACACACTCTCCCCCCTCGTTCTCTCCCACTTTCTCACCCAACTTCTCAAAACCCAAACCACGACCATCGGCTCTCTTGAACTCCTCAATCATGATTTTCAATTGAGGTTCCCCCCTGGAACAACCAACCCAACACCTTCCTCAAATAGTCATTCTCCTCATAGATGACATCCAAACGGGAAGTAAGTTCAAGGTTACGGAAAGTGACTTCATCACGGCTAGAACATGCATTTGCAACAGGAGATTTCAAAGATGCTTCCAAAGAACTAATGGTAGAACAAGCATCGACAAGCTTAGCATGCATAGTAGGACATGATTTGCAAGCACCAAGCAAAGTAGGTCTAGCCTTAAGCTCATCATGTTCGATCCTAAGAGCATCTAGTTGAGCCAAAATAGAAGCATTCTTCTCATTAAGCGAGTTTAATCTCATTCAACCAAGCATCACATTCAACACATTCAACATCATCAGGAGAAGTAGGAGCAAGTTTCAAAGAGTCATTCTCAAGTTTCAATTCAAGCAATTTTGACTCTAACTCTCCTACTTTCTCACTGGCATTCTCAAGCTGAGCCCTAAGATCTTTCCTCATCTTTTTGGCATCTCTCAGCACACTATCACGGTTATCAAGCAAACCATTCAACCTAGCAATCTCAGCAAGTAAAGAGTCGGGATCACGGTTTACCTCATCCTCCGAGTCGGAGTCGCTGTCCTCCTTCACACTCTTCTTGCTGCTCGAGCTATGGGCCATGCCACAAAAGCCCTCGAGCGCCACACAGCTCAGCCCGCTGAGGTTCCGGCTTGCACTCTTCTTGCCACTGCGCCTCCCGGCGTCTTCATCTTCGGCCGCTTGAGCTTGATCGCTCCTCGCTTGAGCTTGAGTCGACGTCGCTCGCACCGGCCACCATCGCTCTTGCCTTGTTCTTCTTGTAGGTGCTCTTGCTCGGTCGCCGCTTGTCCTTGTCCTTGCTCTTGGACTTGTTGAAGTGCTTGCCCTTGGAGGAGTACTTGTCTTCACGCCTCGGGTGCGCCTTGTACTCGTTCACCTTGTACTTGTTCTCCTCCGCTTCCGGGCACTCGGCGATGAAGTGGCCACGCTTGCCACACTTGTAGCACGTCCCTGAGCTCCGCCTTGCGTTCCTCCGACTCTCGTGTAGTCGTTCAAATCTTCTTGAGAGCAAGGACAACTCCTCCTCGCCCAGCACATCAAACTCCTCATCTGGAATGGACATAAGAGAGGACAAAGAAAACTGTCGACAGGAAGGGTTAGATTTGCCCTTTGATCCTCCCACAAGAGCAAGACTATGGTCAGTCGAGCCCTCATGCTTGGATAGCAACTTCCGTCAACCTCGGCCGACTTGAGCTTAGAAAAGAGGTCATCCAACTCAATAGTCAAATAATTCCCGGACTCCTTGATGGCCTCAACCTTAGCACCCCAAACATTTGGGTCCAAGACATGCAAGAGCTTCAAAGCCCGATCATGCTCGGAATACGGAAAATCCTCAACATTAGCCTTCATGTTGTTCACGATGGCGGTGAACCTGCGAAACATCGCATCAATGTCCTCACCGGGAAGTGGAGTGAAATTCTCATATTGCATCCGGTAAGAGACAAAGAGGCGAGCCTTCACATGGTTATCACCACCGTGAGCAACCAACAACTTATCCCAAATTTGCCAAGCAAGATTCAAATGGCGAACACGCTCAAACTCGGATCACACAAGCTCGGCACAAGTGATCAACGGCTTTTGCATTAGCCTCATACTTGGCCTTGGCATCGGCATCGGTCACCATAAGAGTATGGATGTTGACCGGAATAGCATATGTCTTGTCAAGCACAATAAACTCCAACAGCTTTCCTCGAAGAAAAATCATCATACGAGCCGCCCACTTGTGGTAACCCTTGCCATCGAAGTGCGGCGGACCGCCCCGCTCAACGTACGCCATCTTAGGATTCGAGACTTGTCAAAGTCGCAAAGAATCCGGCACCAAGCTCTGATACCAATTGAAGGATCAGATGGCGACTAGAGAGGGGGGGAGTGAATAGGAGCCGGTAAAAATTCTTCCCAAAGAACCCGGCCTATGTCCTACTCAAAACCCGGTCACACACAAGCGATGGATCGAATCACGCACCAATCGCCAAGACCACGAGGTTATGGATCAACCTCTAGCCTTAGGAACGATTCCTCGAAGCACACGCGGAAGCACTAGAAAGGGGAGGAAGGAATCGAACCAAGAAGCAAAGCACACGGGCTGCGGCGGACCGTCCGCGCGGGGAGGGGCGGACCGTCCGCAAGAGCCGCGCGGACCGTCCGGCCGGGTATCGCGGACCGTCCGCACCCGGCCGCGGACCGTCCGGCCTTAGCCGCGGACCGTCCGTTAATTTACACGGAACGACCCAAAGACACCCCCCGTGCCACGGACCGTCCGCGGGGAGCACGCGGACCGTCCGCCAAGCACCCGCGGACCGTCCGCCCGACACCGCGGACTGTCCGAAACCTCGTCCAACCAAAAACCAAAATCACAACGGATCAAAACAAAGGACGAGCAAGAACACGAAGAACACGGGACGAACTGGAGCCGCGCGGACCGTCCGCCTGGTCCTCGCGGACCGTCCGCCGGTGCGGACGAACGAAAAATAGCCCGACCCCGAAAGTCAACTCCCCCGAAATCATCATCGGATTTCCCAAACGGTTGAAACTGTAGAGACAAGGGTTTGGGCACTTGAAAAGCGTCACACAAGGATGCTATAGCCCAAAAATCTTGCCTCCTAACTCCCTAAATCACCGGGAATCGCGAATCCTTTGAGCACCACCAAAAGCTAGAGCACCGAACGAAAACTCACGAATCGGAGTAGTTTCCCGGCGTTTGAGGTCACAAGATCAAGCACAAAGATGCACAAGACATCTATCCATGTTTCCCTCAAAGAAATCCGGAAGAAACTCACTCAAATCCGCGAGAATCACACCGGGAACAAAGGCACGAAAATAAGCACAAAAAGCCACGAAAAACAACCCCGAATCTTCTATACAAACCAGGAAAGATTCACAAGGTCTAGCATGCCGCCCTAGCATCCATCCCTCTCAACAAATCTCTCATGAAGCTCTCATGCTAGCCTAGAGAAAATAGGAAGGAAAATAGCTACGAAAATGAGAAAGAGAAGGGGGGAAATGAAACCCTAAGTCGCGGAGAGAGAGAGCCATCAACACACACTCCAGGCTTATATATCAGGTCCCGCCGGAGTGGTAAATGACTCGACTACCCCTAACTACACTACGGCGATACAACCCACGTAGGGGCATTTTGGTAATGTTTGTGGGTCTTGCCATCGGACGGCCACGCCTTTGCCGCACCCCGCGTCCTCCCGACGCAAGCCATGCGATCCCGTCGCGTGTCCTCCGCTTCAAAGCTTCCCGACACGCCCGGATCCCGTCTCCGTCGTGTTGGGCCCTCGGACTTGGTTTTGAGGCCCAAACCAAGAAACCGTCCGCCGATGGTTTTGTGGGCAAACCACCAAACCCCGCGTGCCCGGTCCGGCCTCCCGCCAAACCACTTGACTTGACCGCCACCGTGCACCGGCTCACTTGTCCATGACTTCGTCTTGCTTGTTTCGCCACCATGTGGCCCGCACCCAGGCCCCGTCGTCCACCGGGTCCCTCGAACCGAGCCTACTTGTCTCTCCATCTCCCGGAGGCCCCTCAAGGCTGAAGACCTTTCGCGCCCGTTCTTCACCTGCAACAACACGAACTAGGCCACAGCCTACACCTGCGCACTAAGCCAAGAGTCAGTCCAACACCCGTTGTCAATCACTCATCACTAAGGAGCGGTCATCCACCGACCACTGGGACGCTCCTGGTCCACAGCAGAGAGCCCCAGTTGGCACACCTGTAAGGTCTGTGGCACCGCCCAATCCTGCCACCACTACTTGCTTCAAGTGCGGAGAGCTTGGTCACTATGCCAATGCTTGCCCAAAGAGGAATCCTCCACACACCCCTGTGCAGAACCAGCAGCAGACAATGAGCGGAAGCCAAACCCCGCAGTCTAACAAAGGACAACAGAGCTATGCACGAGGCAAGGCGATGCACATTGATGCTGAAGTCGCTCAGGAGAACCCCGCAGTAGTGCTCGATATGTTTCTAGTCAACTCTACTCCTGCCTCGGTTTGTTTGATTCCGGAGCATCCCATTCTTTCATTACATCCCGGTTCGTAGCTCAACATAATCTACCTATCGGTCCTATGTCTCGCCACATGTTAGTTACCTCACCCGGGGGAATTGAAAGCTATATATAAATGTGATAACGTCCATCTCAAGATTGTGGGCAGAGATTTCCGTGCCAATCTTATAATCTTGGATTCAAAGGGGATCGATGTGATACTGGGAATGGGATGGTTGACCGCGTGTGATGCGGTGATACAGTGTGCTAAGAGGTCAATCCTTCTTACAAGTCCAGCTGGTCAAAGATTTAAGTTTGCAGCAGATCCCGCACCATCAAGTGCCAGTGCCGTGAATAAGCTTGATGGAGCAGCCTTGGAAGACATACGGGTAGTGTGCGATTATCCTGATGTGTTTACCGAGGAGTTGCCAGGTATGCCCCCTGACCGAGATGTTGAGTTCGTTATTGATCTTTTACCTGGTACTGCCCCTATCTCTAAGCGCCCATATAGAATGTCTAGTAATCATGAGGAACCAAGTTGAGAAGTACCTTGGTTCGTGTGTGATGAGTGATTGACCGGATGGTTTGAAGCTTTGTGTGTGTAGTGTTGAGTTGTGTTGTGTGTGTTTTATTTTGTGTATTTACCTTATTGTTTATGTGGTGTGTTGTCAATGCACTCGTGAGGAGTGGTTGACAACGTTGTGTGGACTAACTCTTGGCCTAGTATTGCAGGTGTTGGTTGCGGCTTGGTTTGCGTTGGTGCGGTGAAGAACGGGCGCGAAAGGTCTTAGCCTTGCGGGGCCTCCGAGGAGTGGAGAGACAAGTAGGCTTGGTTCGAGGGACCGGTGGCCGACGGGATCAAGTGCGAGCCGCATGGTGCAAAAGAGCAAGATGAAGTCGTGGACATGGAGCCGGTGCATCGGTGGTGGCCAAGTCAAGGAACGAGGCAAGACTGAGTAGACCGTCCGGGCGCCGGAGGTGAAAGGCTTGGCGGGCTCGACGCTTGGCGTGGTGAGGCCGGGCCGTGTACGCGGGGTTTGGTGGTTTGGCCACAAAACCATCGGAGGAGGGTTCCTCGGTTTGGGCCTCAAAACCGAGCCCGAGGGCCTGGCGTGACGGAGACGGTATCCGGGTGCGTCAGGAAGCTTCGAGGCGGGCGACACGCGGCATGATCTAGGTGCTTGCGTCGGGAGGACGTGAAGGCCTGATGGATGCGCGGCCGTCTGATGGTGAACTTCATGTGTTGACCAAAACGCCCCTGTGAGGGCTTGTGTTGTACTCCTAGTGTAGGGCCACTTCGGTCTTTTCCGGAGGGCCTATATATAGGAGGAGGGGGCTGAATTTTCAGCCAACTCTTGGGCTAGAGGTGGCTGTACTCTTTCATTTTGGAGTGCTTTGGGAGAGAGGGAGAGAGGGGAGAGTGGCTCTTTGATTGGAGCTTTTTGCCATCTTAGATTTGATTTCTAGGAGTGGCTTGTAATCGTTTGGACAAGATATTCATAGTGATTTCATCCTCTAAATCTTGTGCCAATCTTTCTATTCCCGAATTTCTTTTATTGCTTTTTCGGAGCTCTTTTTGTGCTATTTTCGTGCTTGTTTTCGTGCCTTTGTTCCCGGTGTGATTCCGCGGATTTGAGTGGGTTTCTCCCCGGATTTCTTTGAGGGAAACATGGATAGATGTCTTGTGCATCTTTGTGCTTGATCTTGTGCCCTCAAACGCCGGAAACCACTTCGATTCGTGAGTTTTCGTTCGGTGCTCTAGCTTTTGGTGGTGCTCAAAGGATTCGCGATTCCCGGTGATTTAGGGAGTTAGGAGGCAAGATTTTTGGGCTATAGCATCCTTGTGTGACGCTTTTCAAGTACCCAAACCCTTGTCTCTACGACTTCAACCGTTTGGGAAATCCGATGATGATTTGGGGGAGTTGACTTTCGGGGTCGGGCGTTTTCGGCTCCGTCCGCACCCGGCGGACGGTCCGCGAGGGCCGGGCGGGACGGTCCGCGTGTACGGTGTTCTTCGCGTGTTCTTCGTGTTCTTCCTCGGCTTTGCTTTCGATCCGATTTGGTTTTGGTTTTTCGTTGCGGCCGGTTTGCGGACGGTCCGAGCTTCGGTAGCGGACGGTCCGTGACCCGAGCGGACGGTCCGCCCGGTCTTCGCGGACGGTCCGTTTTTCTCGGGTCGGTTCCGGTGGTTCCGTTCGCTTTAACGGACGGTCCGCGGCTCGGGCCGGACGGTCCGCGGCAAGGGTGCGGACGGTCCGCGGGACCCTCCGCCGGACGGTCCGCGCGGCCATCGCGGACGCTCCGCCCTACCCGGCCGGACGGTCCGCCGAGCCCGGTCGCTTTGCTCTTTGGTTCGATTCCTCCCTCCTTCATTCGTGCTTCCGCGTGTGTTTCAAGAACTCGTTGTTTTGGCGATTGGTGTGTGATTCGTTCCAACGCTTGTGTGTGACCGGGTTTTGACTAGGGTATAGGCCGGGTTCTTTGAGAAGAATTTTTACCGGCTCCTATTCACTCCCCCCTCTCTAGTCGCCATCCGATCCTTCAATTGGTATCAGAGCCGGTTGTGGATTCTTTTGGCTCTAACAAGTCTTGAATCCATAGGGTGACTAGAGGAAAGAGGTGCTTTTGCTTGCGACCTTGGTTTGCACGTTTTGAGTCCGACGATTTGGAGTTGTGCCCTTGGAAAACCATAACTTGAGGTACCTTCAGTAAAACGGGCATAACTTTTCGCTCGGTGCTCCGTTTTGGCTCAAATTTTTACAGCGGTTTCGTGACTCCATTTGTAGGTGATCCAAAATCATCTAAAGATCATTTTGGGGTCTTCAAAAATTCAGAAAAAATCAACAAGATAATTGAAAAATCCTCATTTATGTCTCTCTGGCTTTGTCTTGTTTCTTCCGGATTTTCTCTAGGCTTCATTTCACCTTATCTTGAGCTGAAATTTTTTGTGCCTCTATCTTTGGTGCTCCTTGTTCAGTGGTAAAATTTTGGGAAAAAGATATGATCCTTTGCTATTGAACTCGTCAGTAGTTGTTAGAGAATTGAGGCTTTTTGAGTGCTTTCTTTGCATCGCTGCTTGTTCCTTGAGCTTGGTTTCGGCTAATCCTAACCGGTACTTTGTTTATGGAACCAAGTTCTTCTCATTGTGGTTCTTTGAGCAGGAGGAGTATGGAGGTTGAGGCGGAAGCCGAAGTGGAGGAGATGATATCTCTCATCGAGGACTATCGAGATGGTGACATCAAGAAAGGCAAGCTCTACCACAAGCTAGGAGGCATGAACCAAGGTACACTTGCCAAAGCTATCTTGATCCTATGCAATAGGTTGGATGTTTGTGAGCGTGATTGCGGAGACTTGCATAGGAGAAACATAGATTTGTGCGATGCCTTGCGTAGGAAGAATGAGAAGATTAAATGCTCTCTTACTAGGTTGAAATGTGGTATGGCTCATTGGAGGTCTCGTGCTTTGAATTCTTGCACTTCTTGTAACACCATGCATGCTGAAAATGATGCTTTCATTGCTTCCATTGCATGCTTGAAATCTGAAATCAAGGTGTTAAATTTCACAGCTTCTTTGCCTTGCAAATCTTGCGATGCCTTGTGTGCTGAAAATGAGAAATTAAAATATGAAGTTAGTTGGCGCAAAATGCATGTTGAAGCTTTTAGAAGAGCATGCGACAATCTTGATTTTGAGAATGATGAATTGAGATCATCTCTTGCTAACTTGCAATCTGAAATTGACTTGTTGAAATCCAATGCTTCTATGCCTTGCAACTCTTGTGTTGTTTTGAATGATGAGCTTGATATGGCTAGGAGTAAGATTGCTTTGTTAGAGACAAGTGCCTCTTTACCATGTGTTTCTTGTGAGTCTTTGCATGCTGAAATTAATGAATTAAAATTGACTCACACCACATGTGTAGATGATCTTGAGCATGCTAGGGCTGAAATTTGTGATATTAAATCCATGCCTTGTAGCAAGTGCTCTTTGTTTCTTGTTGAGGATGCTTGCCATACTTCTTGCAATGATGATAGTGCTTTGCGAGATGTAAATGATGTTGCTTGTTCATGTGATTTCGTTTGCACCTCATGCATTGATTTGGAAAGTGAAGTTTTGGCTTTGAAAAAGATGCGCGAGGATATGAGCGCTAAGTTGGTTGAGCATGATGAGATGAGTGCCAACCTTGAGAAAGAAAATGAACTCTTGCGTACCACATATGCTAAATGCATTGAAGAAGAAATCAATAATTTGAGAAATATGACATGTGGTACTTGTGAGCGCCTCAAGTCTCAAAATGAGGTTTTGCGCACAAGGTGCAAGAGTCTTTGTGCCAAGGGTTTGGATTCTCACTTCTCTTGTCACTCCGATGGTGATGCTTCTAAATTTGCTTCTTCTAAACCGGAGTCGACTTCTTCTCTTGAGTGTGAGTCTTTGGATGCTAGTAAGTGTGCTAGTGCTTTGGATAGCTCTCCCATAGCTACTCCTAAGCTTGTTGCTTCTTCCGGTGTTGCCCAAGGTGATTTGAATGGAAAGGGTGCCTCCCACATATTTGGAACTCATACTCCCAAGCCGAGGTTCCAATGCACCTTTTGCAAGAAGGATGGGCATACCGTTGAGTTTTGCTTTCGCCGTGTCAAGCACGAGCGACGTGTGCGTGCTAAAGCTTTTAAGAAGCCACGTAGCCTGGTCTCATGGCACGTGTGATTCTAATGTGGGCACCAAGTTGGATGTTGGGGTTGATGCTTCATGCTCTAAGTCCCAAGGGACTTCCCACTTACAAGAGAATGGTAATTCATCTACTCGGACCGTGCCTCTCGATAGGCCTTTGTACCATTGCTCTCACCGTGGGAAGGATGGGCATCAAGAGAGCTTTTGCTACCGCCGGCAAGGAGAATACGGCGAGGAGGTGCCTCTAGGCCTTTGGTTGTTCATAGCCCTTCTCATGGCATGAACACTTGTGAGCCTAAGAAGGCGCGATTTGTGGATGGGTTTTATGACACTCTGTCTAGTGAGTTAGGCCATGCTCGTGGACATGCTTCTAGTGTTTCTTGTGTTGATCCGCGACATGCTTCCCGTGGTGCTTGTGTTGGTTCTTCTCCTACGACCCCGAAGGATCTTTGCCTTTTTGCTTGTGGTAGCACTCGACTTTCCTCGCGAGTGACTTCTTTGAGGCATGGTTCCAAGGGTGTTCGAAAGACTTTTCATTCCAACCGGCATTTGCATCATGCTAACCCACATGATAGTTTGTGTGCACCACTTACCCGTGTGACCAAATCTTGGATTCCCAAGTACGTGCTTGCTAACCCTTTGGGATCCAAGGCTCGGTCTTTCTTGTCTCCTTGTGTGTAGGTATGGAGACGCGGTTGGAGAACATGAGCTCAATGGAGACATGATGGTTCTCCACACCGTTTTGGATGGCTCTTGAAAGCCTTTGTACACATGTATAGTGAGTTTTCTTTTCCCCTTGTACTCTCTTGTATATACTTGTGTCTTGCTTGTGTGAAAACCATGGTAGGCTAGCCACCTTGTTCATGATAGCTTTGTGATCTTGAATATCTATCTTGCTATCTCTGTATGATTTTATGGTGGGTGATATTTATGAACATCATGTTATGCTTTATGGTTGATTGCTCGGTTATGTCATGTTGTTCATCCATATCTTTTTTTTGTCTAGCTCAATGGTACCTTTCTTGTTAGCATGTTTATCCCCCATATCTATCTTGTCATGCTAGCTTTGTAATATATGTTGGTGGATGATCCATGTGATCTTGTATCATGCCTTTGTTTAGTTCTTGTATATTGTTTGGCATGTTGTTCTTTGGTATCTTTTTGGTTTAGTGTTGTACCTTGTTGACATACTTGCTTGCCCATGCTTATTCATATTTGTGGAATCATGTTACAATGCTCTATTTATGTTAATTGATATTATCAATGCTTTGTGTAGCATGTTGTGAGCTTTCCTTGGAGTTTTGGGCTTGTCTTGTCTTCGAGTTGTGTTGTTGTTCCTCTTTTCGGTTGGTTTTAGAGTTTTTCCTTGCTCTTCCTTTTCCTAGTTTTTGCTTTGTTAGTTGCCCTTGGTTGAGGGGGAGCTTGGCTTCTTTTGATAGGGAATTTGATTCCAAGAAGGGTTGTGGCTTTCTGGCGGTCTTTGTGATCCTTAAATTGGTATTCCTTCTATGGTATTCAATTGGGATCTTTGCGGTTTTACAATTGGTACTTTTTCTATGGTACTCAATTGGGACCTTTGGTGGCTCTTCTCTCGCTTGGAGCGATTCTTGGTTGATGTGTTCCCTTGTGAGCTTTATTGGTGTTAAGTCAAGTTCCTTGTCTCCCTATGCATTCTGCATTGCATTTGTATCATATATCATGATGTATAGACTTTGGTAGGTTTGACATTTGTGTCTCGCATTCTGTCATACATCATGTTCCTTTTGATGTACATATCTACCTATGTTGCATTTGTATCATATTGCATTTTATGATGATGAGCTTCTTCCATATGCCTCATTTGAGTTTCTTTGGCTACTTGTGAGATATTGGTCTTGTGTGTGGAGAAATAGCTATGTGAGGCTATGCTCTTGGAATATTTGAGATATATGTGTTGTGAGATAGCCTTTTTGAATCAAATGCTAATCTTGACTAAATTTGATGAAATGTGCTCCACTCATGTGTAGTAGTATATCCATGTCACTTTTTGGTCTAAATATGCCTTTCATGCTTAGATTGTGCTTGGATGTCTCTTTCTTGCATTTGGGCCAAAGGCCGATATCATTGTGAATGTTTAGCCTATGTTGCATTCATGGAGGAGCATAAGCTTCTTTTTGCCGCAAAGGCACTTCATGTACCATGAAATGATGTAATCTTGAAAAGAAGTGTGTATGCTTGAAAAATGCTCTCTCCATCATGTTTATGCTTAAAATGTCTTATCTTTCACATATGGGTGCAAAACATGTTGCATGATGTTCACCGGTGGAGAAGTCTCCCCGAAGTGGACACATGGCTCATGCGCTTTGACATGACATGCTTTGCTTTATGGGTGTTTGCCATGATCTTTTGTTGAGAATTTGATAACCTTGTATGATCTTTGAATGGTATGCATGTTTGTGGCTCAAGTGTGACATGGATAGGCTTTTACATTTGAAGTGAGCCATCTTTTGATATAATTACTCAAATCTGAAAATTTGCTTTGTCACATGCCTATATTTCCATATATTACTTGTGGCAATGTTTTGACTTTGTTATGATCCATATATGTGCTTTTTGTCTCATTTCTAGCCTTTGTCACTAAATTTGGCCTATTTGAGAAGCTCATGTAGATGTTTATACGCTTTGTTTTGCATTTCTGCATTTTCACCTTGATTCATACTTGTCAACAAGGGGGAGAAGAGGTGAGCTTAATGAAAAATTCAGAAAACCGCATTTAAAATTTGGGAGTTTGCTCCACATGTTCAGGGGGAGCCTGCATTTGTGTAGGGGGAGCTTTGGTGAGTCTCCTTTGTTTGCCTGAGTTGTGCTTTGGTGGTTGCTTTTCACTCTATCACGTGCGTTTAGGGTGAGCTTTGTATGCTCTTTGGTCCTAGTTCATGTGTTTAGGGGGAGCTTGTGATTTTTGTGCTCTTGTGCCGGTGGTGTTGAGTCCCTTGGCCTCTTCTTGAGGAGCCGGCGGTTGACTTATGTTTTCGATTATTCCATGATCGGTGTTGAGCCCTTTGTGCCTCTTCTTGAGGGATCATGCATTCTTGTCTTGTCTCGGTTGTGCCGAGCCGTTGCCCATGTCTTTGGGGACCGAGACATTGAGTTGGCATTTGTGGTTTCTCTCATGCCAAGTGACCTTGTTCTTTGCTCCTGTGTGGTTTTCTTTCACTTGGATGAGTTGTTCGGTCTTTGCCCTCTCAAACCATTTCTTTGTGCTCACTTGTTGTCAATCCGCTCCTCAAGGGGGAGAAATTCGGAAAATCAAGTTGATATGAACCTTGATTTGATGGTGATGAGCGGTTGACAAGTGTTTTGGTAAGAGTTTTATGGCACTTTGGGTTGAGCATTTTGGTTTGGTGGCTTTTAGGGATTGCATGTTGGTAGTGTGTCTCTTCGTTTGCACTTAGCCCTTGTGCTTGCTTTGGTTTCGAGAGAAATTTGTCGGAGCATGCTTTTATCCCTTCTCACTTCAAGTGGCCTTTTGTTTGCTTTTTATTGGCTTTGTGGCACTTGAATGAGTTCTTATTTGCTTTTTGACCTTCTTTTGTCAATGCACTCATCAAGGGGGAGATTGAGGAACCAAGTTGAGAAGTACCTTGGTTCGTGTGTGATGAGTGATTGACCTGGATGGTTTGAAGCTTTGTGTGTGTAGTGTTGAGTTGTGTTGTGTGTGTTTTATTTTGTGTATTTACCTTATTGTTTATGTGGTGTGTTGTCAATGCACTCGTGAGGAGTGGTTGACAACGTTGTGTGGACTGACTCTTGGCCTAGTATTGCAGGTGTTGGTTGCGGCTTGGTTTGCGTTGGTGCGGTGAAGAACGGGCGCGAAAGGTCTTAGCCTTGCGGGCCTCCGAGGAGTGGAGAGACAAGTAGGCTTGGTTCGAGGGACCCGGTGGCCGAAGGGATCAAGTGCGAGCCGCATGGTGCAAGAAGAGCAAGATGAAGTCGTGGACATGGAGCCGGTGCATCGGTGGTGGCCAAGTCAAGGAACGAGGCAAGATCCGAGTAGACCGTCCGGCGCCGGAGGTGAAAGGCTTGGCGGGCTCGACGCTTGGCGTGGTGAGGCCGGCCGTGTACGCGGGGTTTGGTGGTTTGGCCACAAAACCATCGGAGGAGGGTTTCTCGGTTTGGGCCTCAAAACCGAGCCCGAGGGCCCGGCGTGACGGAGACGCGTATCCGGTGCGTCGGGAAGCTTCGAGGCGGGGCGACACGCGGCATGATCTAGGTGCTTGCGTCGGGAGGACGTGAAGGCCCGATGGATGCGCGCCGTCCGATGGTGAACTTCATGTGTTGACCAAAACGCCCTTGTGAGGGCTTGTGTTGTACTCCTAGTGTAGGGGCACTTCGGTCTTTTCCGGAGGGCCTATATATAGGAGGAGGGGGCTGAATTTTCAGCCAACTCTTGGGCTAGAGGCCGTCGTACTCTTTCATTTTGGAGTGCTTTGGGAGAGAGGGAGAGAGAGGGGAGAGTGGCTCTTTGATTGGAGCTTTTTGCCATCTTAGATTTGATTTCTAGGAGTGGCTTGTAATCGTTTGGACAAGATATTCATAGTGATTTCATCCTCTAAATCTTGTGCCAATCTTTCTATTCCCGAATTTCTTTTATTGCTTTTTCGGAGCTCTTTTTGTGCTATTTTCGTGCTTGTTTTCGTGCCTTTGTTCCCGGTGTGATTCCGCGGATTTGAGTGGGTTTCTCCCCGGATTTCTTTGAGGGAAACATGGATAGATGTCTTGTGCATCTTTGTGCTTGATCTTGTGCCCTCAAACGCCGAAACCACTTCGATTCGTGAGTTTTCGTTCGGTGCTCTAGCTTTTGGTGGTGCTCAAAGGATTCGCGATTCCCGGTGATTTAGGGAGTTAGGAGGCAAGATTTTTGGGCTATAGCATCCTTGTGTGACGCTTTTCAAGTACCCAAACCCTTGTCTCTACAGCCTTCAACCGTTTGGGAAATCCGATGATGATTTGGGGGAGTTGACTTTCGGGGTCGGGCGTTTTCGGCCTCCGTCCGCACCGCGGACGGTCCGCGAGGGCCGGGGCGGGACGGTCCGCGTGTACGGTTGTTCTTCGTGTTCTTCCTCGGCTTTGCTTTCGATCCGATTTGGTTTTGGTTTTTCGTTGCGGCCGGCTTGCGGACGGTCCGAGCTTCGGTAGCGGACGGTCCGTGACCCGCGCGGACGGTCCGCCCGGTCTTCGCGGACGGTCCGTTTTTCTCGGGTCGGTTCGGTGGTTCTGTTCGCTTTAACGGACGGTCCCCGGCTCGGCCGGACGCGGATCCGCGGCAAGGGTGCGGACGGTCCGCGGGACCTGCCCGCCGGGACGGTCCGCGCGGCCATCGCGGACGGCTCCGCCCCTCCCGGCCGGGGACGGTCCGCCGAGCCCGGCTGCTTTGCTCTTTGGTTCGATTCCTCCCTCCTTCATTCGTGCTTCCGCGTGTGTTTCAAGAACTCGTTGTTTTGGCGATTGGTGTGTGATTCGTTCCAACACTTGTGTGTGACCGGGTTTTGACTAGGGTATAGGCCGGGTTCTTTGAGAAGAATTTTTACCGGCTCCTATTCACTCCCCCCCTCTCTAGTCGCCATCCGATCCTTCAAATCAGTTACAAGAACTTAAAGCTCAGATTAAAGAATTATTGGGTAAAGGGTTCATTCGTGCTAGTTCATCACCTTGGGGAGCACCCATTATCTTTGTGGGTAAGAAAGATGGCACACAAAGGATGTGTGTTGATTACAGGTCTCTTAATGATGTCACCATCAAGAACAAGTATCCTCTGCCACATATTGAAGATTTGTTTGATCGATGAGAGGAGCTAAAGTGTTTTCTAAGATCGATCCGCGATCCGGTTATCATCAATGGAAGATTAGGCCTTCGATATTCCTAAGACAGCCTTTTACTACCCTGTGTACGGACTTTATGAGTACACGAGCTATGTCCTTTGGGTTAACCAATGCACCCGCATACTTTATGTACCTGATGAACAGGATTTTTATGGAGTATCCGGACAAGTTCGTTGTGGTATTCATTGATGACATTTTGATTTACTCCAAGAATGAGGAGGACCATGAGGAGCATTTGAGACTTGTGTTGCGTAGTGCGAGAGAGCATGAGTTATATGCGAAGTTCAGGCAAGTGTGAGTTTTGGCTCAAGGAAGTGTCTTTTCTAGGTCATATCATCACCAACGGAGGTATTGCAAAGGATCCCGAAAGAAGGTTAGTGATGTATTGAAGTGGGAAGCCCCTCGTACGTTGTTTGAGATCCGAGTTTCCTTGGACTTGCCGGTTACTATCGTCTGGCTTATTGAAGGATTCTCCAGGATTGTGAAGCCTCTCCACTACATTGCTAGAAAAGGACGGGGAGTTCAAATGGACCAAGGTGCATGTCACTCAGCTTTGAAGAGTTAAAGAAGCGGTTAACCACAGCACCTGTTCTAGTAATGCCTGATCTACGAAAGAGCTTTGACATTTACTGTGATGCATCTCGACAAGGTCTAGGATGTGTGTTGATGCAAGAAGGTCATGTTATAGCCTATGTGTCTCGTCAGTTGAGGAAGCATGAGTTGAATTATCCTACGCATGATCTCGAGTTAGCAGCAGTGGTTCATGCATTGAAGATTTGGAGACACTACATTATGGGAACTAAGTGTCAGATCTATACTGATCACAAGAGTCTGAAGTATATCTTTACTCGAAGGATCTCAATCTAAGACAGTCGTTGGTTAGAGTTGATCAAGGACTATGATCCGGAGATCCACTATCATCCGGAAAAGCAAATTTGGTTGCTGATGCTTTGAGTCGGAAGGGCCACACTAACATGGCTATGACCATTCAGTTTCCTGATGAGTTGGTAAAAGAGTTTGAAAGGCTCAACTTGAAAGTGGTTGCACATGCAGAAGGAGTGACTTTGGAAGTACAGTCCACTCTGGAGCAAGAGATACGTAAGTGGCAGCTTGAGGATGCTGGAATACAGAAAATTAAGGAAAGTATGCAACAAGGAGAAGCCCCAGATTTCACAGAAGATGAGCAAGGAACCGTGTGGTTTAAGAACCGGTTGTGTGTACCGCAGAGGAGAGATCTCGCAGAGGCGATCTTGAGAGAAGCTCACGACTCG
This sequence comes from Cenchrus americanus, assembly GCA_947561735.1. NCBI lineage: Eukaryota > Viridiplantae > Streptophyta > Magnoliopsida > Poales > Poaceae > Cenchrus > Cenchrus americanus. The sequence goes on from OX387240.1 coordinate 206,461,581, forward strand.
ACTTACTCTATCCATCCAGGCGGACTAAGATGTACCAGGATCTCAAGCAGAAGTATTGGTGGTACGGTATGAAGAGAGATGTGGCCGCACATGTGGCTTTGTGTGACACTTGGTTAAGGCTGAACATCAGAGACCCGCTGGTTGCTTCAACCATTGAAGGTGCCTGAGTGGAAGTGGGAAGAAATCGGAATGGATTTCATAGTGGGTTTACCCCGAGCCCGAGATGGTTATGATTCGATTTGGGTTATCGTGGATCGTTTGACTAAGGTAGCTCACTTCATTCCGGTAAAGACTACTTATACAGAGCTAAGTTGCGCAGCTATACATGTCCAGGATTGTGTGTTTGCATGGTGTACCAAAGAAGATCATGTCGACGAGGTACTCGCTTTACTTCTCGTTTCGGGGGAAGTTGCATGAATCTTTGGATACTAAGCTAAATTTCAGCTCGCCTTATCATCCACGTACGTATGGGAAGACAGAGAGAACCAATCGGATCCTAGAAGACATGCCGAGAGCATGTGCGCTTAAGCATGGTTGTAGTTGGGATAAGAGCTTGCCGTATGCCGAGTTCTCTTATAACAACACCTACCAAGCTAGTCTCAAAATGTCACCCTTTGAGGCCCTGTATGGAAGGAAGTGTAGAACTCCGTTATATTGGAGTGAAACAGGCGAAAGGCAGTTATTTGGGGCAGATATCATCAGAGAAGCGTGAGGACCATGTGTGGTTCGAGGACCGGCGGATGGTCGCTTCCTTGAGTGATGAGTGATTGACAACGTTGTGTGGACTGATTCTTGGCTAAGTATTGCGTGTGCGAGTTGCGCTGACTCGTGTTGGTGCAGTAAGAACAAGCGAGAAAGGTCGTTGTCGGTGAGGCCTCCGTGTGGAGAAGACAAGTAGGCTTCGTTCGAGGGACCCGGTGGCCGCCGGGGGTCGAGTGCGGGCCGCATGGTGGCAAGAACAAGCAAGATGAAGTCGGTGGACGCTTTCTTGGTTGAGCCACAAAACCAAGGTCAAGCCGGACTTCATGGGAGCCAAGTCATGAGTGGTGATCGCGCAGGCTACATCAAGTTCGCGGGGTTTGCGTGGTTCACTAGAAAATCACCGGTTACTCACCCGGAGCCACAAAGCCGAGGCCGAAGACCGGCGTGGTCCTCTCGCCCCAAAACCGCCCCGACCGGTTTGGAGAACCGACCGACCGGTTTGGGGTCGCAGGGGGGCAAGCTTCGAGGCGGAGGACACGCGTCGGGATCGCAAGGCTTGCGTTGAGGCTACGCAGGGTGCGGTCGCTGGGCATCCGTCCGATGGTGAATACATCAAGAATTCCGAATCCGCCCTTGAGGGGCTTGTATCCCTAGTTAGTAGAGAAGGGCATTTTAGACATTCGGTTGCCTCCATATAACCCAAGAGGTGAGAGGATGGCAGCCAACTCTTGGAACCCTAGCTCATTAGTTTTCCTATTTTCCACCTATTTTCCTTAGGGTTTTCTCTAGGACTAGCAAGAGAGCTTCACGGAGAGATCTTGTAGAGAGGGATGGATGATCTAGCGGCTTGCTAGACCTTGTATGAACCTTTGTTTCATGTATAGATGATTCGGCGTGGTTCCTCAAGGTTTGGATGTGTTTTCCCCGTTGTTCTTGGTGGTGATTTTCGGAGCCCTCTCCCCCGTGATTTCTTTGCGGTGTTTTCGGGACCTTTCTCTTGGGGATTTGATGGGGGAAATTTGTGGGAACCCTTCGTGGTTCTTTGGGCTGTGATTCCCCTCCCAAATCCGTGAGAAAAGGTGCTCGATTTTGGGGTTTCTTGAGTTCTTCGGTTGGAAGTGCTTTCGGCGGGATTTCTTCGATTCCTCCTTTTTGGACGAGATTTGGTGGGATTAAACTTGGCTATGGACTCCTCATGAGGTGTTCTCGATATCCCCAAAGTCTTGTTCAAGTCCGTGGAGCGATTCGGGAGATTGAGATTTGGTTTTGGGGGAGTTGACCCGCGGCCGTGTTCTTCCCGACCGTCCGAGTGCTAAAACCGGCCCGATCGTTGTTTCCCAAACCGGGCCTCGACCGGTTTTGCCCCGTGGGCCGTCGAGAAAGATCTTTGAACAAGGAAGTCTTTGTCGCTCCATGGCTTCGTTTGTTCGTATGTGGAAAGGCTTTTGAAGTGTGTGGGGTCTTTGGGGAGTTTCCTCCGGACCCAATCGGTCCGACCGGCTTGCCTAACCGTCCGACCGGTTTCCCCCCGCTCGCGTGAGGCTAAGTCCAGAGCTGCGGCTCGACCGGCCGGCTGAAACCGCCCGACCGGTAGGGCCGCGCAGCCTTGTCGTGTGTGTTTCCGCTGCGTGTGTGTTGAGGCTGTTGTTTGGGTCTTGTTCCTAGGTTCAGTAGCACTTCAGTGGCTACGTGAACTTGGCAAGAGAAGCTTGTGGAGGTGCACGAGTGAATTTGGGTTCATAGGCCGAATTCTTGAATAGAATTTTTATCGGCTCCCAATCACTCCCCCCCTCTCTGGTTCGCCGTTTCGGTCCTTCAAAGCGGAGAAACAAGTTCAGATTATCAGAGAAAATTTGAGGATTGCTAAGTCTAGACAGAAAAGTTATGCAGATGGCAAACGAAGGGATGTGGTCTTTCAGGAAGGCGATTATGTGTACCTAAAGGTGTCACCTATCAGAGGGTTGCGTCGATTCAGAGTTAAAGGAAAGTTGTCACCTCGGTTTATTGGACCTTTCAAGATCCTTGAAAGAGTAGGAGAAGTGGCTTACAAAGTTGGAGTTGCCGCTCCGCCCTAGCCGATGTGCATGATGTATTCCATATCTCTCAGTTAAAGAAGGGTTTTGGTCCTCATGACAAGGAGCCGTTACCCTTGGATGATCTAAACATTAAAGAGGATCTCACCGTGGTTGAACACCCTATTCGGATACTGGAAACCATGACAAGGATCACCAGGAATAGTGTGATTAAGATGTGCAAAGTACAGTGGAGTAATCATGCAGAGGATGAGGCAACATGGGAAAGAGAGGATGAGCTGAAAGCAGAATTTCCAGATCTTTTTCCCAATCTGCCCGAATCTCGAGGACGAGATTCTTCTTAAGGGGGGTAGGATTTGTAACACCCTAATTCTATTAAAAATTTGGCTTTATAAAATTTGCTAGAAACTATTCTATTGCTTAAGGAGTATAAGGTTGTTTTATTTATTGTTAGGCATTTAAAACTTTTTTCTAAAATAAAGTTAATGAAATATAGGAGTTAATTGTTGCATTCATGCTGGTGCATTTCTTTTGGTTGGCCGGAATTCAAATTCAAGGTTTGAATTCCATTTGGTTTGAACCTTTAATCAACCCTTAAACCCCTACCCTTTTCCCTCTCCTACCCCAACCCATCTAGCTAACCCAACCCATCTAGCTTTCCAGCCCCGCTCAACCCCGCGCGAGCAGCAGCCCGACCGCCGCGCCGCCACGCAGCCGCGCATCCCACCTAGTGGCAAGGGTGCCCGCCGCCGCACCGCAGCCCACCCGGCCTTCCGCCCAAACCGTCGCCGCCCGCGCTCCCGCGCCCCGAGCCGCCGACGGGAGGGACCCGCATGTCATCCCTCCCGCCGCGCCGTCCCCCGACCCGGACTCGCCGAGGCCGCGCCGCCGCCGCGAGTCCGACCCCCCGCACGCCTCCCCGTGCGTAGCGCGCACGCCAAGGAGCCCCCGCCCGGCTATTTGAAGCCGCCTCCGCCCTCCCCGAACGCCCTACCCGAGCACCCGCAGCCGCCGCCTCTAGAGCCGCACGCGCCCGAAACCCCAACCCGCGCCGCCGCCTTGGACCCTCGCCGTCGCCGCCTTGAACCTTAGCCATCCACCATATGGCCTTGCATGTTATGTTGTTCTCTCTGCCGAGTACGATATGTGCTCACGCTTGTTTATTCTCTTGCATCTACAATACCCGGGATTTGCTGCTCGACCGGGATAACTTTGAAGATATTCCCAGAGATTTCCGTGAGTTCTAGGTGTGCGTAGTCTTCAACCACCGCTCCGTGGAGGCATTTTGTCCGCCGCGAGAACTCGTTTATTTAAGATTCGTTTAAGACTATGGTTTGTAATAACTCTTTATTCGTGTGGCACTGTTTTTGGTATTCATGATGTCTAAGCGTGTGTGTAACTTGATACTGGCGCACACGTGATCAATGCATTCGGTTTTGCCTTTAAAACTGGGTGTGACAGGCGCTGTATGGGCTGAAGCAGGCGCCTAGAGCTTGGTATGGTAGGTTGAGGGGGTTCTTGTTTGAGAGAGGTTTTGAGATGGGGAAGGTCGATCAGACATTGTTTTTGCTGAGGCAAAGGGTAGATATCCCGATTGTGCAGTGTGTACGTGGATGATATTGTCTTTGGTGGCTCGTATAACTCTCTTGTTGCAAGGTTTGCAAATGATATGAGCAGGAGTTTGAGATGAGCATGATGGCCGAGTTGCGCTCTTCCTGCCACAAATCAAGCAATCAAAGGAAGGAACATTTGTGCACTGTGCTAAGTACACCAAAGACATTGTGAGGAAGTTCAAGATGGAGGACTCCAAGGCTATGACGAAGCCGATGAGTACGACTACCGGCTCTTGATGCGACGAGGAAGGTGAACACGTGGACCGAAGGAGTACCGAGTATGATCGGGTCACTCCTCTACTTGACGGCGACGAGGCCGGCCAACAGCGCCCCTGTGTCCGTGCGCTCGTTTTCAAGCGTCTCCGAGGACTTCGCATCGAAGAGCGAGAAGAGAATTTTCGTGTACTTGCGTCACACTCCCGACTTCGCCTTTGGTACTCCGCGTCCTCTTCTTTGGCGCTTCATGGTTTTTCGTACGCGGATTTTGCCGGGTGTCGTGGGATAGGAAGTCCACTTCGGGACTTGCCGCTTTTTGGGTTCCTCTTTGGTCTCTTGGTCTTCCCGCAAGCGCCTGAGTGTTGCTCAATCCACGACCGAGGCCGAGTATGTTGCCGCCGCTAGTTGTTGCTCTCGCCTCCTTTGGATCACCTACACCATGAGTGACTTTGGTGAGGAGTATACCCATGTCTCACTTCAATGTGATAGCACCGGTGCCATAAGCGTTGCAAAGAACCCGCACTCCATTCCAAAACCAAACACATAGAAGTGAGGTATCATTTCCCGAGAGACAACGTAGAGAAAGGGAAGATAGCTTTGATCCATGTACCCACACATGACCAACTAGCCGATATTTTCACCAAAACCCCTAGATCAAGCAACTTTCACTCGTTTGCGGGGGAACTTGGTGTGTGTTTGATTTCTTGAGTTGGGTGTGTGGGAGCTCTCTTTTGCTCCTGTGGTGTCGAGCTCCGTTTTGCCTCCCCTCGAGGAGCCGGCGGTTTATAGCATATGTATGGCTTTCCTTTGTGCATTTCTTGCATTTGGCATGGCATATGTAACATGATGTATAGGCATCCTTGTATCTTAGATTGCATGCATTTTGTATCATATGCATTGGTTAGGAAAAACTTCTCTCATATACATTGTTCACCATGGAATGAGATATATGTCTTTGTGAGCTTGTTTGGTATGCTACGGTGAGTTTGGCTTAGCTCTTGATGATCTTGATGAATAATCCATGGTTGATAGCTATGCTTTTGAAAATGTCACATGTATGCTCTCTCATGTGTAAATGCCTTTACATGCTCTTGACATGTTTTTGTGGCCTTGCTATGCTTAATTTGTGGTTGGATAGCTAGTTTATTGATCATATGGAGCCAAAGGCTCGTTTGCCATCATGAATGTTTAGCCCTCTTGTCTTATCTTGTGGAGGGGCATAAGTTCCTTTTTGTCGCAAAGACATTTCATGTACCATTTACAAATCTGAAAATGAAATGAAAAATGCTTGGAAATGTGCTCCCATGTCATATGTGCTGAATTTAATTTGCTTTGGTGCTAAACCGTTGCATGATGCCTACCAATGAGAAGTCTCATACATAGAAGTAGGCACATGGCTCGGTGGCTTTGACATGACATGAGGTGCTTGTGGGTGTTTGTGATGGTCTTATGGTTAGAATGGCTGTCCTAGCATGAAGTTTGTGTAGCTTTGCCATTTTGATATGCTTTGGTCATGTTTAGGACTTTGCTCATGAGAGGCAAGTTTTTCACAAAATTGCCAAAATCCATTTTAGCTTCGTCCAATGGTTGTGAAACTTGGTGATCATGTAGTTGAGATCGATACGAAGCTGTAGAGTATCTAACTTGCTCATTTGGACATGTGTAGCATTCTTTGTTGAATTTTGTCTATTTGAGAAGCTCTAGGTTGAAAGTTTTGCATTTTTGGCTTCATTCATGCATTGCCAACAAGGGGGAGAAGTTTGAGCTTGAAATGGATTGGCCGGACGTGTTTAGAAGGTTTTCAGTGGTTTCGAGCCATTCTCGGGCTCCGTTGTGCACCCGGTCCGACCGGCGTGGTCACCGGTCCGACCGGTGTGAGTGCCGGCTCGTTCACATGTTGCACACCGTCCGACCGGTGGTGTTGACCGGCCTGACCGGTCGTGGCGTGTTGTTGACTCGCCCCGATTCAAGTGGTGTCTTGCGTGCATTCGTCCAGGGGGAGGTGCATTGGTTCAGGGGGAGCTTGCATGTGTGCAGGGGGGCTTTTTGTGGTTGTTCGAGCTTTGATTTGGTGGTTTGCGCAATTTGCTTGAGCTTTGTTTTGTCTCGTATGTGTCGAGCCGTTGCCCTTGCCTAAGGGGTCCGAGACTTGTCTTCTTCAAGTGATCTTGCTCTTTGCCTTTGTTTGGCTTTCGATCGCTTGTGGGAGTTTCTTTTTGTTCGTTTCTTTTCTTTTTCTTTTCTCTCTTGTTACTTTCGTGTGGGTGTTGTCAATGCACTCATCAAGGGGGAGATTGAGGACCATGTATGGTTCGAGGACCGGTGGATGGTCGCTTTCTTGTGTGATGAGTGATTGACAACGTTGTGTGGACTCGATTCTTGGCTAAGTATTGCAGTGTGCTTGCGGCTTGACTCGCGTTGGTGCAGTGAAGAACAAGAGCGAAAGATCATTGCCGTTTTCGTGAGGCCTCCGTGTGTGGAGAAGACAAGTAGGCTTCGTTCGAGAGACCCGGTGGCCGCCGGGTCAAGTGCGGGCCGCATGGTGGCATGAACAAGAAGATGAAGTCGTGGACGCGTTTCTTGGTTGAGCCTCAAAACCAAGGTCGAGCCGGACTACGTGGGAGCCAAGCCATGAGTGGAGATTGGCGGAGGCTACACCGAGTTCGCGGGTTTCCGTGGTTCACCGTAAAACCACCGGGTTCCTTGGCTGATCCACAAAGCCAAGACCGAGAACCGAAGACGGAGCCGCAAAGAAGCTGCCGGCACCGGCCCGACCGTGGGTCCGACCGGCCCGACCGACGGAGGGAGCACCGGCCGACCGGTGCGACGACGCAGTCCGAATCTTCGAAGCGGAGGACACGCGTCGGGATCGCATGGCTTGCGTCGAGGCTACGCAGGGTGCGGTCGCCGGGCATCCGTTCGATGGTGAAGACATTAAGAATTCCAAATCCGCCCTTGAGGGGCTTGTATCCCTAGTTATTAGGAAAGGGCATTTTAGACATTCGGTTGCCTCCATATAACCTAAGAGGTGAGAGGATGGCAGCCAACTCTTGGAACCCTAGCTCATTAGTTTTCCTATTTTCCACCTATTTTCCTTAGGTTTTCTTTAGGACTAGGAAGAGAGCTTCACGGAGAGATCTTGTTGAGAGGGATGGATGATCGGGCGGCTTGCTAGACCTTGTACGAACCTTTGTTTCATGTATAGATGATTTGGCGTGGTTCCTCAAGGTTTGGATGTGTTTTCCCCGTTGTTCTTGGTGGTGATTTTCGAGCCCTCTCTTGATTTCTTTGGTTTGTTTTCGAGACTTTTCTCTTAGGGATTTGATGGGGGAAATTTGTGGGAACTCTTCATGGTTCTTTGGGCTGTGATTCCCCTCCCAAATCCGTGAGTAAAAGTGCTCGATTTTGGGGTTTTTTGAGTTCTTGGGTTGGAAGTGCTTTCGGGGGATTTCTTCGATTCCTCCTTTTTGGACGAGTTTTGTGGGATTAAACTTGGCTATGGACTCCTCATGAGGTGTTCCCCGATATCCCCAAAGTCTTGTTCAAGTCCATGGAGTGATTCGAGAGATCGAGATTTGGATTTGGGGGAGTTGGACTGGCGGGTGCCGTTCATCCCGAGCCGCTCAGCTACACCGGCTCCGACCGTGCTCTTGACCGGTCCGACCGTGCGAGGCCTTGTGGGTTTTTGCTCGGTGAACGTCTTGGTGTGTTCGTTGTTGTCCCGTGTTGCCGCCGTTTCGTGTTTGGGTCGTTGGTGGCCTGCGTTGGCCCGTTTGGTGCCTTGGGGGCTTTCAAAGCCGCCACCGTCCGACCGGCAGTCTCACCGGCCGACCCGTGTAGAGCCACTTAGTGGAAGTTGCTCGGCCACCAGTAGGGACCGGCTCCGACCGTGGGTGCTCACCGGTCCGACCGGTGGGTCCGTAGACCCGAGGTTTGGTTTTTCCGCCGCGTTTCTGGCCGAAGGTGGTGTGTTGGTTCCTAGGTCCAAAGGGCACTCCGCTGGCTACGTGGGCTTGACCAACCTTGGTAGTGAGTCGGAGACATGTGTTGGAAGCCGTGTTCATCTTGTTGGAGTTTCGATCTCCTTCGAGAAGAATTTTTATCGCCCTCCCATTCACTCCCCCCCCTCTCCCGGTTCGCCGTATCGGTCCTTCAAGTGGTATCGCAGCCGGTTCGGTCTTTATTGACTTAAACCGCCTAAGATCCGAGGATGGCGTACTGCGAACGGGGTTCGGGTCCTCCACACTTCGATGGCAAGAACTACCGTATGTGGAGCAAGCGGATGGGTGCTTTTCTCCGCGGAAAGGGTCGCATCCTTTGGGATGTCACGGGGACACAAAGCATGTCCACGCGATGGATTTCCTCGCTCCAGATCGAGGGATGCCTCGACGCCAACAATAAGGCGGTCGACTACTTGTTTCGTGCTTTGTGTCACCGAGTTCGACGGGTGCACACCGAGCACTTGGCTTGTAGGATTTGGGCGGTGTTGAAGGAGGCTCATGTTGGGAACGCCTGTGTTCAGCACCGATGCATGCGACGCACGGAGAGAGTACGAGAACTTCACTCATCTCCCCCGGTGAGTCCATCGATGCCTTGTTTCGCAGGTTCACTATGGTGGTGAACAACATGAGGGCCAATGTGGACGTGCTCCCGTACGATGATCATGATAGAGCGGCCAAGCTCTTACACTCTTTGGATCGTACGATTTGGGGCGGAAAGTTCGAGGCCATTGTCGAGTCGGAGAAGTATGACACTCGACGGTGGAACGAGCCGTTCTCGAAGCTCAAGTCCTGGCCGAGGTGGATAGGGGCATGATCGCCAAGCTTCGAGGGACCGACCGATTCACATAGTCTTGCCCTCGTTGGTGGTTCCAAAGGAAAGGCTAACTCTAACCCATCCACCAGGATGTTCTCTTTTTCCTCTTTGATGTCGATGCCAGATGAGGAGTTTGATGACCTTGGAGAGGATGAGCTGGCGCTGTTGACGAGGCGGTTCGAGAGGCTGCACGAGAACCGTGTGAACATGAGGAGGAACACGAGGACTTGCTTCCGTGCGCAAGCCGGGACACTTCGTCGCCGACTGCCCGGAGAAGGCCGAGAAGAAGGACAGCTACAAGCACAAGCCGAGGATGGACGACAAGTACCGTTCGAGGTGCGACCACAAGAGCAAGCACAAGAACAAGTACAAGGACGAGCGACGATCGAGGAAGAAGGAGAGCCGAGGCAAGACCCGAGCGATGGTTGGAGCAAGCGACGTCGACCTGGGCCCAGTACTCCACCCTCGAGCTCGAGCAACAGCAAGGGAAGACAAGGGAGATCGCCGCAAGAACAAGAAGGCGTCCAAGAACCCGAGCGGCATAGCCGCTTCGCGAGAGATGGCTTCTCGCACCATGGCGTCGAGCTCCGCAGCAAGAAGAGCACACGGAGCGACTCGACTCCGAGTCCGACGACGAGGTGCGTGATGAACTTCCCTTCTTGCGCCAGGAGAATGAGAGGCTTGGTACTTTGCTTGATAATCGTGATGACATGCTTAGAGAGGCCAAGAAAATGAGGAAAGAGCTTAGGGCCTCACTCGAGGATGCTAGGACTAGAGTGGCTGAGCTAGAGACACAGGTGCTTGATAGCAAGCTTGAGATTGATTCGCTTAAGGCTAGCCCTGTTGTTTCTGATGAGAATGATTGTGCTGATTGCTCCATATTCCTTGCTGATCTTGCTTTGTTTAAGGAGAAGCATGCCTCCAAGTGTGAGGAACTAGATGTGCTTAGGGTTGAAGTGGCTGAGCTTAAATCTAGACCTCGCTTTGCTAGCCGCTTGCACTTCTTCCCCGTTTTGCATGCTAAGATTGATGAGATGCATGCTTACACTAGTTCGCTCGAGGCTAAATTGAAGGAACCCATGCCTACATCTTGCTCTACCCGTGAAATGCATGCATTGAAAAATTTGGAGCTTGCACATTATGTTGATCGTTTGGCAGATGAGAATGATGACTTGAGGAAGTTGATGGGTTGGTTGTCCTGGCCATGAGCCTCACCTGAGGATGATGATCGAGGCCTTTAAGAGGCAAGATGGTGAGGGGCTTGGGGCAAACAAGGTTGGTGAGGGAAGTGGAGAGAATATCCCGAGCCACCAAAAAAAGCCACCACAAAAAATGATTTCCCCCAAAACCTAACCATCTTAGGAACCGACTAGACACAACCCCCGCCTCCACCCGTGTTTCCTACACCCACAAACGATCTCCCAAAGCCTATCAAGTTTGTGAGCACTTCCCTGGGAAAGTGTTCTTTGGGAAGGAGAGTGAGAAGGCTAGTGGTGAGAAACCTAAGTGGAGGATTTGAGTGGAGAGAAACCAAGCGAGCAGCCACATCCCAAGCCTAAGCCTAAGCTTGTGAGGTTCCATTGTGGCTATTGTGGGAGAGATGGCCATAAGGAGGAGTTTTGCTTCAAGAGGAAGCGTGAGGAGAGAATGGGAAAGGAGTGGGCTAACAAGGACAAGTACCACCCTTCCGATGGTGTACTTAAGCCTCGTGTGCAGATGCCTGTGGGCAAGGCGAGTGTGAGGACAGGGGCCGGCTTGGGAGAGCGGAAGGCCGCTGAGGCGCCTGCCGCCCAAGTCACACCGGCCGACCGGCAGGGGCACCGGCCGACCCGGCAGTGTGCCCGGACGGACGCTTGTTCGGGTTCGAGCTCGTACAGTGCGAGAGCCGTTTCCGGTGGTCGGGTTCGGTGGTTGGGCCGGGAAAGGGTGGGTGGGTCGGCTTGTTAGGCGTTCTCCCCGAGATCACTACAGGGATGGGAGGAGTCGTAGCTTTGAGTTGGAGAGGAAGGACGTTCCACGGCTTTCTTGCGTGGATTTGGTCCTCCTCCGTGCAGAGAGGGGGGTGGTTCCCCTAGGTGGTTACCGTGGGTGGTGTTCGTGGAGGCAGCTTTTGGCAGGACAAATGCTTTGCTTGGTGCTAACCCCACTTTCGAGCAAATGGCTCCAAGACCGGTTTTACTCTTTTGGTACCAACCCCCGTGCCGAGTCGTTTGTTCGCTCACGTGCTCGTTTTTGAATTTCGTGGAGACTTGAAGAACATTTGTTGATTGACTCCGTTGCTCGAGGCATATGACCGAGACAGGTGGTGGTTCTCAAGTCTCCGTCTGGTGACGAAGAGGTACACCACCTTTGGGGACAATGGGCGTGGGCATGTGCTTTCGAAGGTGAGATCAAAGTGAGTGACAAGATCACTCTGAGGCGTGTTGCTCTTGTTCAATCGCTGGGGTACAATTTGCTTTTTGTGTCCCATCTGTTGGATGAGGGCTTTGAGGTGTTGTTTCAGCCGAGTGGCTCCTGATTGTGGACTCTCGAGGGGACCTTGTCCGTATGGTCGTTCCCGAGGGTCGTGTGTTCGTGCGATTTTTCTCAATCTTCGGGTGTGAGCGTTGTTTCTTGGCCGGTTCTTCGAGTGAGTTGTGGAGGTGGCATAGGAAGTTGGGTCACTTTAGCTTTGACCTTTTGTCTCGCTTGAGTAAACTCAATTTGGTCCGAGGATTGCCACGGTTGAGGCTTGAGAAAGAGTTGGTTTGTGCGCCGTGTAGGCATGCCAAGATGGTGGCCTCTTCTCACCCGTCTCTCACCGATGTGACGACTGAGCGTCCATGCGAGCCTCTCCATATGGACCTTGTTGGCCCAGCCTCGTGTGCGATCCGAGGGTGGGAAGTGGTATGTCCTTGTTGGGGTGGACGACTATTCTCGGTATGCGTGGGTGTCCTTTCTCGAGGAGAAGGGGGAGACGTTTGGTTTTGTTCGAGATCTAGTCTTGAGGTTGAGGAACGAGAGGCACGGAGATGCCATACGAGCTATCCGCAAGGATAATGGCTCGGAATTCAGAACTCTCGTTTTGAAACCTTTTGCCATGACTTGGCTCTTGAGCACCGCTTTCGAGTCCGTATACGCCTCCCTAATGGTGTTGTGGAAAGAAAGAATAGACCTTGTGCGAGATGGCTTCGACGATGCTTGATGAGCATAGGACTCCGAGGAGGTATTGAGGGCGGTGAATACCGCGTGCTATGTGTCGAACAGATATACCCCGAGTGCACAAGAAGAAGACATAGCTATGAGTTGATGCATGGCCGCACACCCAAGGTGAGTCACTTCCATGTCTTTGGTTGCAAGTGTTTCATTCCAAGAAAGGCAAGAAGTTGGATAAGTTTGAGGCTAGATCCGTCGATGGCATTTTCTTTGGTTATGCATCTCATTCTAGAGCATATCGTGTGCTCAATCTTGAAACTAACCAAATCGTGCGTACTTGCGAGGTAACCTTCGACTTGAGACAGAGCCACGTAGTCGCCTTGTCTCGAGTGTGCGTGATGATGAGCTTGGCGAGGAGATTTTTCGGGAGGAGGAGCATGAACATGGTTATGATGAAGATGGCGGGCGGTGCCCCCCTGCCGCACATGTACCCACTACTTCGACTACGATGATGGATGGACCCTCTCGCTACACCTATGACGACAAATCAAGAACGAGGAGAAGCCGATGTTGAGGGGGAGGTAGCTTCGAGGCGAGAACCTCCCCACCGAGTCCGCGGGACCACCCGGCCTTCGAGGATCATCGCGACATGAATGAACGCACTACACGGTCGAGGGTTCTAAACAATTCTCACTTTGCTCATGCCGCGTTTGTTGCTTCTTTCGAGCCCAAAAACATTGGACACGCACTATCCGATCACAATTGGGTTAATTCGATGCATGAGGAGTTGGAGAACTTGAGAGGAATCAAAGGTGGGAGTTGGTTGACCCCTCCCCTGCGGTGTAAGCCGATTGGTACAAAGTGGGTGTGGAAGAATAAAGAGGGAGAGAAGGGTGAGGTTGTGGGGAACAAGTCGAGACTTGTTGCTCAAGGGTTCGCCCAGAGGGGATCGACCACGAGGAGACCTTTGCTCCCGTAGCCTCGTTTGGAGGCGATTAGGATCCTTCTAGCCTTTTCCGTGGCTAAAGGGTTCAAGTTGCACCAAATGGATGTGAAGAGTGCTTTTCTTGAATGGTGTATTGGAGGAAGAAGTGTATGTGAGGTAGGCCTCCGGGTTTGAGAGTGAGAAGTACCCCCACCGGTACAAGTTGAGGAAGGCGTTGTATGGGCCGGAAGCGGTGCGCCAGAGCTTGGTATGGCATGTTGAGGGGGTTCTTGTTTGAGAGAGGTTTTGAGATGGGGAAGGTCGACCGTACCTTGTTTTTGCCGAGGCGTGCGTAGATATCCCCGATTGTGAAGGTGTACGTGGATGATATTGTCTTTGGTGGCTCGTCTAACTCTCTTGTTGCAAGGTTTGCGATGATATGAGCAGGGAGTTTGAGATGAGCATGATGGGCGAGTTGCGCTCTTCCTGCCACAAATCAAGCAATCACAGGAAGGAACATTTGTGCACCAAAGTGCTAAGCACACCAAGGACATTGTGAGGAAGTTCAAGATGGAGGACTCCAAGGGCTATGACGACGCCGATGAGTACGACTACGCCTCTTGATGCGACGCCCAGGAAGATGAACACGTGGACTCTCGTAGGAGTACCGGAGTATGATCGGTCACTCCTCTACTTGACGGCGACGAGGCCGACATACGCTCTCTGTGTCCGTGCGCTCGTTTTCAACCGTTCCGAGGACTTCGTATCGGCAAGCAAGAAGAGAATGTGTACTTGCGTCACACTCCCGACTTCGGCCTTTTGGTACTCCGCGTCTTCTTCGGCGCTTCCATGGTTTTTCAGACGCGGATTTTGCCTTGGGTGTTTCCGTTGGATAGGAAGTCCACTGGGACTCTGCTGCCATTTGGGTTCCTCTTTGGTCTCTTGGTCTTCCCGCATGCTCGAGTGTTGCTCAATCCACGACCGAGGCCGAGTATGTTGCCGCTGCTAGTTGCTGTTCTCTCACTCCTTTGGATCACCTACACCATGAGTGACTTTGGTGAGGAGTATACCATGTCCCACTTCAATGTGATAGCAATCTGCCATAAGCGTTGCAAAGAACCCGTTGCTCCATACCAAAACCAAGCACATAGAAGTGAGGTATCATTTTCTCGAGAGACAATGATGAGAAAGGAAAGATAGCTTTGATCCATGTACCCACACATGACCAACTAGCCGATATTTTCTCACCAAACCCCTAGATCAAGCAACTTTCATCCGTTTGCTTGGGGGAACTTGGTGTGTGTTTGATTTCTTGAGTTGGGTGTGTGGGAGCCTTCTTGCCGTGGTGTCGAGTTCATGCTTTGCCTCCTCGAGGAGCCGATGCTTATAGCATATGTATAGCTTTCTTTTGTGCATTTCATTGCATTTGGCATGGCATATGTAACATGATGTATAGGCATCCTTGGATTCTTAGATTGCATGCATTTTGTATCATATGCATGAAGTTAGGAAAAGCTTTTGTTCACAAAAATTCAATCTCTTAGTGTTTCTAATTGGTATTGATGATCATGCGGGGCCTTTGGTGATGCACAAGACGAGTGAAAGAAGAAAAAGCCAAAAGCCACACTCGAGCACAAAACAAATCTCGTAAGATGAGGTTTTTTATGGTCCCTTCTTACTTTATTTGGTATGGCATTTGTCGGTGCGGAATATGGTCCAGGCAACGATTAGATAGCGCCTAGGTCTATCCCTCAATGGTCGATGCCAAGCAACAAATGACACGGAGTTTTTATCTGGTTAGACGGAGGCGTGCGTCCGGCGGGGGTGTGCTCGTGGCACTATATTGCTCGGCTTAGGGGTGCTTGTAGTGGGGCGAGTACAAGCAAGGCGGGAGAGGAAGCGTGGCTTCCAAGTCCTGGGAGAGTGAGTTTGAAGATGTTGTGGGAGAATAAGAGAGTGAGTGCACGGTGTGTTCGGCGGCCCAGACTCGTTCGTCCCCCCCCCCCTTCGCGGCTGGGGGCTCGCCTCCCCTTTTATAGGCCAAGGGGGCGGCGGGTTACATGCACGCCGCGCTACCTAGCTGCGTGAGGGAGCACGTCGCGCTACGGTGTAGAGTGGGCGGCGATCGGACGATCTTCGCTGCGGTCCGGCCATGATGGCCTACTCCGTGCCGGCGGTTCAGTTACGTATTGCTCAACTCCTCATGCATCGAGTTAACCCAATTGTGATCGGATAGTGCGTGTCCAATGTCTTTGGGCTCGAAAGAAGCAACAAATGCAGCATGAGCAAAATGGGGAATTGTTTCGAACCCTCGACCGTGTAGTGCGTTCATTCATGTCGCCGATGATCCTCGAAGCCGGGTGATCCACTTGAACTCGCCGGGGAGGTTCTCGCCTCGAAGCTACCTCCCCCTCAACATCAGCTTCTCCTTGTTCTTGATTTGTCGTCGTAGGTGTAGCAGAGGGTCCATCCATCATCGTAGTCGAAGTAGTGGGTACATGTTCAGCCGGGGGCACCGCACCGCCATCCTCATCATCTCCATGTTCATGCTCCTCCTCCTGAAAGATCTCCTCGCCAAGCTCATCATCACCTGCACACTCAAAAACAAGCTGACTACGTGGCTCTGTCTCGTCGAAGGTTACCTCGCAAGTCTCCACGATTTGGTTAGTTTCAAGATTGAGCACACGATATGCTCTAGAATGAGATGCATAACCAAAGAAAATGCCATCGACAGACCTAGCCTCAAACTTATCCAACTTCCTGCCTTTCTTCAGAATGAAACACTTGCAACCAAAGACATGGAAGTGACTCACTTTGGGTGTGCGACCATGCATCAACTCATAGCATGTCTTCTTCTTGTGCACTCTGAGGTATATCCTGTTCGACACATAGCACGCGGTATTCACCGCCTCAGCCCAATACCTCCTCGGAGTCCTATGCTCATCAAGCATCGTCCGAGCCATCTCGCACAAGGTCCTGTTCTTCCTTTCCACAACACCATTCTGGGGAGGCGTATACGGACTCGAAAGCTGGTGCTCAAGACCCAAGTCATGACAAAAGGTTTCAAAACGAGAGTTCCTGAATTCCGAGCCATTATCCTTCGCGGATAGCTCGTATGGCATCTCCATGCCTCTCGTTCCTCAACCTCAAGACTAGATCTCGAACAAAACCAAACGTCTCCCCCTTATCCTCCAGAAAGAACACCCACGCATACCGAGAATAGTCGTCCACCACAACAAGGACATACCACTTCCCACCCGCAGATCGCACACGAGCTGGGCCAACAAGGTCCATATGGAGCAGCTCGCATGGACGCTCAGTCATCACATCGGTGAAAGGCGGGTGAGAAGAGGCCACCATCTTGGCATGCCTACACGGAGTACAAACCAACTCTTTCTCAAGCTTCAACCGTGGCAATCCTCGGACCAATTTGAGTTTACTCAAGCGAGACAAAAGGTCAAAGCTCAAGTGACCCAACTTCCTATGCCACTTCCACAACTCACTCGAAGAACCAGCCAAGAAACAACGCTCAACACCCGAATACTGAGAAAAATCAGCACGAAACACCTGACCCTCGGGAACGACCATACAAACAAGGTCCCCTCGAGAGTCCACAATCCGAGAACCACCGAGGTCGAAACAACACCTCAAAACCCTCATCCAACAACCGAGACACGTAAAGCAAATTGTACCCCGCCGATTGAACAAGAGCAACACGCCTCAGAGTGATCTTGTCACTCACTTTTATCTCACCTTCTGAAAGCACACGCCCACGCCCATTGTCCCCAAAGGTGATGTACCTCTTCGTCACCACCGGGACGAGACTTGAGAACCACCCCCTGTCTCCGGTCATATGCCTTGAGCAACCGGAGTCAATCAACCAAATGTTCTTCAAGTCTCCCACCTGAAAATCAAAGGTAGGCACGTGAGCGAACAAACGACTCAGCACTGGGGTTAGTACCAAAAGAGGAAAACCAGTGCCGAGCCATTTGCTCGAAAGTGGGGTTAGCACCAACCAAAGCGTCTCTCCTACCAAAACTACCTCCACAAACACCACCACGGTAACCACCCTGAGGGAACCACCCCTCTTTGCACGGAGGAGGACCAAAACCACGCAAGAAAGCCCGTGGAACGTCCTTCCTCTCCAACTCACCGCCACGACTCCTCCCAATCCCCGTATTGAGCACGAGGTGGAGAACGCCTAGCAACCGACCACCCGCACCCTTTCCGGCCCAACCACCGAACCACGACCACCGAAAACAACCCCTCGCACCGTACGAGCTCGAAACCCGAACATCCGTCCGTCCGAGGCCCGCACCGGTCCGACCGGTGCCCCACCCCCGGTCGGCCCGGTGTGACTCGGACAACAACACCACTGCCGGCCTTCTTCTCTCCCCAAGCCCGAACTGTCCTCACAATCGCCTTGCCCCTGGGCATCTGCATACGAGGCTCAAGTACACCATCGGAAGGGTGGTACTTGTCCTTGTTTGCCCACTCCTTCCTCATTCTCTCCTCTCGCTTCCTCTTGAAGCAAAACTCCTCCTTATGGCCATCTCTCCCACAATAGCCACATTGGAACCTCACAAGCTTAGGCTTTGGCTTGGGATGTGGCTGCTCACTCGGTTTCTCTCCACTCAAACCCTCCACCGGTTTCTCACCACTTGCCTTCTCACTCTCCTTCCCAAAGAACACTTTCCCCGAAGTGCTCACAAACTTGATAGGCTTTTGTAGGTCATTTGTGGGTGTAGGAAACACGGGTGGAGCTGGGGTTGTGTCTAGCCGGTTCCTTAGATGGTTAGGTTTTGGTGGGAACTCATTCTTGTGGTGGGTTTTTGGTGGCTCCGGGATATTCTCTCCACTTCCCTCACCAACCTTGTTTGCTCCAAGCCCCTCTCCATCTTGCCTCTTAAAGGCCTCGATCATCATCCTCAAGCGAGGCTCGTGGCCAGGATAACCACCCCATCAACTTCCTCAAATCATCATTCTCATCCTACAAACGGTCAACATAATGTGCAAGCTCCAAATTTTTCAATGCATGCATTTCACGGGTAGAGCAAGATGTAGGCATGGGTTCCTTCAATTTAGCCTCAAGCGAACTAGTGTAAGCATGCATCTCATCAATCTTAGCATGCAAAACGGGGCATGAAGTGCAAGCACCTAGCAAAGCGAGTCTAGACTTAAGCTCGCCCACCTCAACCCTAAGCACATCTAGTTCCTCACACTTGGAGGCATGCTTCTCCTTAAACAAAGCAAGATCGGCAAGGAATATGGAGCAATCAGCACAATCATTCTCATCGAAACAACGGGGCTAGCCTTAAGCGAATCAATCTCAAGCTTGCTATCAAGCACCGTGTCTCTAGCTCGGCCACTCTAGTCCTAGCATCCTCGAGTGAAGCCCTAAGCTCTTTCCTCATTTTCTTGGCCTCTCTAAGCATATCATCACGATTATCAAGCAAAGAGCCAAGCCTCTCATTCTCTGGCGCAAGAAGGAAGCTCATCACGCACCTCGTCGTCGGACTCGAGTCCGAGTCGCTCCGTGTGCTCTTCTTCTTGCTGCCGGAGCTCAACGCCATGGTGCAAGAAGCCGTCTCTCGCGAAGCGGCTCGGCCGCTCGGGTTCTTGGACGACTTCTTGTTCTTGCGGCGATCTCCCTCGTCGTCGGCCGCTGCTCGAGCTCGAGGTGGAGTACGCGGACCCGGAGTCGACGTCGCTCGCTCCAACCATCGCTCGGGCCTTGCCTCGGCCCTCCTTCCTCCTCGATCGTCGCTCGTCCTTGTACTTGTTCTTGTGCTTGCTCTTGTGGTCGCGCCTCGAACGGTACTTGTCATCGTTCTTCCTCGGCTTGTGCTTGTAGCTGTCCTTGTTCTCGGCCTTCTCGGGCAGTCGGCGACGAAGTGTCCCGGCTTGCCGCACTGGAAGCAAGTCCTCGTGTTCCTCCTCATGTTCACGCGGTTCTCGTGCAGCCTCTCGAACCGCCTCGTCAACAGCGCCAGCTCGTCCTCTCCAAGGTCATCAAACTCCTCATCGGCATAGACATCAAAGAGGAAAACGAGAACATCCTGGTGGATGGGTTAGAGTTAGTCTTTCCTTTGGAACCACCAACGAGGGCAAGACTATGGGAATCGGTCGGTCCCTCGAGCTTGGCGATCATGCCTCTATCCACCTCGGCCGACTTGAGCTTCGAGAACAGGCTCGTTCACCGTCGAGTATCATACCTCTCCGACTCGACTATGGCCTCGAACTTTCCGCCCCATATCGTACGATCCAAGGAGTGTAAGAGCTTGACCGCTCTATCATGATCATCGTACGGGAGCACGTCCACATTGGCCCTCATGTTGTTCACCACCACCGTGAACCTGCGAAACAAGGCATCGATGGACTCCCTTAGGGAGATGAGTGAAGTTCTCGTACTCTCTCCGGTAGGTCGCATACAACCGTGCCCGAACACGGGCGTTCCCAACATGAGCCTCCTTCAACACCGCCCAAATCCTACAAGCCAAGTGCTCGGTGTGCACCCGATCGAACTCGGCCGACACAAAGCACGAAACAAGTAGTCGACCGCCTTATTGTTGGCGTCGAATGCGTCCCTCGACCCCGGAGCAAGGAAATCAATCGGTGGACATAGCCTGTGTCCACCGTGACATCCCAAAGCGGTGACCCTTTCCGCGGAGGAACGCACCCATCCGCTTGCTCCACATCCGGTAGTTCTTGCCATCGAAGTGTGGAGGACCCGAACCCCGTTCCGGTACGCCATCCTTGGATCTTAGACTCGGTTAGAGTCAACAAAGACCCGAACCGGCTCGATACCACTTGAAGGACCGATACGGCGAACCGAGAGAGGGGGAGTGAATGGGAGCCGATAAAAATTCTTCTCGAAGGAGATGGAAACTCCAACAAGATGAACACGGCTTCCAACACACGTCTCCGACTCACTACCAAGGTTGGTCAAGCCCACGTAGCCACCGGAGTGCCCTTTGGACCTAGGAACCAACACACCACCTTCCGACCCGATAAACGCGGCGGAAAAACCAAACCTCGAGTCTACGGACCCACACGGTCGGGCCGGGTGAGCACCACCGGTCGGACCGGCCCTGGCCGGTGAAGCGAGCAACTTCCACTAAGTGGCTCTACACCGGTCAGACCGGTGAGACACACCGGTCAGACCGATGGCAGCCTGAAAGCCCCCAAGGCACCAAACAGGCCAACCGACCACCAAACGGACCCAAACTCGAAACAGCAGCACCACGGGACAACAACGAACACACCAAGACGTTCACCCGAGCAAAATCCCACAGAGGGTTGCACCGGTCAGACCGGTCAAGAGCACCGGTCAGACCGGTGTAGCCTGGGCAGCTCGGGATGAACAGCACCCGCGGGTCAGCTCCCCAAATCCAAATCTCGATCTCCCGAATCGCTCCACGGACTTGAACAAGACTTTGGGGATATCAGGAACACCTCATGAGGAGTCCATAGCCAAGTTTAATCCCACTAAATCTCGTCCGAAAAGGAGGAATCGAAGAAATCCCGCCGAAAGCACTTCCAACCAAAGAACTCAAGAAACCCCAAAATCGAGCACCTTTCTCACGGATTTGGGAGGGGAATCACAACCCAAAGAACCACGAAGGGTTCTCACAAATTTCCCCCATCAAATCCCCAAGAGAAAAGCCCCGAAAACACCCCAAGGAAATCACCGAGAGAGAGCTCCGAAAATCACCACCAAGAACAACCGGGGAAAACACATCCAAACCTTGAGGAACCACGCCGAATCATCTATACATGAAACAAAGGTTCGTACAAGGTCTAGCAAGCCGCCCGATCATCCATCCCTCTCTACAAGATCTCTCCGTGAAGCTCTCTTGCTAGTCCTAGAGAAAACCTAAGGAAAATAGGTGGAAAAATAGGAAAACTAATGAGCTAGGGTTCCAAGAGTTGGCTGCCATCCTCTCACCTCTTGGGTTATATAGGCGGCAACCGAATGTCTAAAATGCCCCTCTCTACTAACTAGGGATACAAGCCCCTCAAGGGCGGATTTGGAATTCTTGATGTCTTCACCATCGGACGGATGCCGGCGACCGCACCCTGCGTAGCCTCGACGCAAGCCATGCGATCCCGACGCGTGTCCTCCGCTTCGAGGATTCGGATCGCGTCGCCGCACACCGGTCGACCGGTGCTCCTCACCGGTCAGACCGGTCCCCACCGGTCAGACCGGTCAGACCCACCGGTCAGACCGGTCTGGTGCTGCTGCACCTCCGTCTTCGGTTCTCCGGTCTTGGCTTTGTGGATCAACCAAGGAACCCAGTGGTTTTCTGGTGAACCACCGGAAACCCCGCGAACTCGGTGTAACCTCCGCCAATCTCCACTCATGACTTGGCTCCCACGTAGTCCCGGCTCGACCTTGGTTTTGAGGCTCAACCAAGAAACCGTCCACGACTTCATCTTCTTGTTCATGCCACCATGCGGCCCGCACTTGACCCCGGCGGCCACCGGGTCCCTCGAACAAAGCCTACTTGTCTTCTCCACACCTGGAGGCCTCACCGGCGACGACCTTTCGCGCTTGTTCTTCACCTGCACCAACACGAGTCAAACCGCAACCTGCACCTGCAATACTTAGCCAAGAATCAGTCCACACAACGTTGTCAATCACTCATCACACAAGGAAGCGACCATCCACCGGTCCTCGAACCACACATGGTCCTCAGCTGCTGCTCCTTCCGCCTGAAAGCAGTTTGGGCGCTAGGCCCATTTTTTGATGTGTATCAGTACTCTGGCCTCGTGGCCTTTTGTAAATAAACAAGTTGTTTCATTAACATGGGCATTTGCTGTAAATTAAATCGTTTGTTTATCACGCTTTTTGTTTCTCCTTCTTCCTGAGTAGATTCTAATTAGGGGAGTTCGATTTTCGCAGGGGGCCCGCTGGGTTGGAGGCGAGAGAGAAGGGCCATAGCCACGCGGCGTAGGCTATCTCTGGCTCGCACGCTCCTTCCGCTGTGCCGCCTGCGCCCTGTTCGAATCGTGGCTCGAGGTTGAAGTAGGAAACAAACTTAGCGCGTGTTGTTGTGTTTTTTGCGCGAAAAAATGGGACCATTTTGGGGGGGGTGCCCCCCCGCAGTAGCCCCCGAGGGTAACTTGGGTTTCAGGGGAAAGCCGAGTTGCCCTTTTATTAGACTTGGAGTATTTACATAGTTGACACCAACTGGGGCGTTGGCCATGTGATTTTACAACAGAAAGTACTTGGAAATCCTAGCTAAGGGTAGAAGCGACGTAGCTGTTGGATGTTCCAAGCGTTGGTGAGTTCTTCGCCGTCCTCGTTGGCCAGCTTGTACGTGCCCGTCTTGAGCACCTTCGCCACGACGTAGGGTCCCTCCCATGGGGGCGATAGCTTGTGGCGCCCTCGGTTGTCTTGGCGTAGCCTTAGGACCAGATCCCCTTCACTGAAATCCCTCCGACGTATCTTGCGTGCTTGGTAACGTCGTAGGGACTGTTGATACCTTGCGGAGTGCATCAACGCCACGAGGCGTACTTCGTCTAGCTGGTCCAGCGAGTCCTCGCGGGCTCGCTGGTTAGCGTCCTTGTTGTAGCCTCGAACCCTGGGCGACCCGTATTCTAAGTCCGTGGGGAGGACGGCCTCCGCGCCATGGACCGGGAAAAAGCGGGGGTGAACCGGTGGCTGCGCTTGGGGTGGTCCTTAGGCTCCACACGACCGCTGGGTAGTTCTTGGAGCCATTTTCGTCCGCATTTGTTGAGCTGGTCGAAAATTCGGGCTTGAGGCCCCGTAGGATCATGCCGTTGGCGCGTTCCACTTGGCCGTTGGTCCGTGGGTGTGCCACGGCTGCCCAATCCACGCGGATGTGGAACTTATCACGAACTCCAAGAACTTCCGCCCGTGAATTGGGACCCATTGTCCGTGATGATGGAGTTTGGCACTCCAAAGCGGTATACGATGTCGGTGAAGAACGTGACCGCCCGCTCGGCCTTTAAATTCGTGATGGGGCGCACCTCCACCCACTTGGAGAATTTGTCGATCGCGACAAGCGGATGGGTGAAGCCCCCGGCGCCTTCCGCGGGGCCCGACGATGTCCAACCCCCACACGGCGAACGGCCATGTCACGGGGATCGTTTGCGGGGCATGAGCGGGCAAGTTGGACTTGCGGGCGTAGAAGCCCGGCACCCTTCGCAGTGCGTACGATTTCGGCCGGCGTCCGCGACCGCGGTAGGCCAATAAAAGCCCCGGCGGAAGCGCGTTGCCGACGAGGGTGCGGGGGTGCGGCGTGGTGGCCACGGATCCCCGCGTGGATGTCCCGTAGGAGCTCGCGCCCCTCGGGAATGGGTATACACCGCCGGAGGATGCCGGAGGTGGCGCGCTTGTACGGCTCGCCATCGACGAGGGTGAAGGATTTGGCCATCCCGGCGATGCGCCGGCCGCGGCCCGATCCGCGGGGAGTTCCCCTCGAGCGATCCGGCGATGTATTTTTCCCGCCAATCCGCTTGGACGAGAGCTCGCTCTATGTCCATCGCATCGACCTCGATGGAGCCGTACCCCTCGAGAAGGGAGAGCACGTACACCTCGTTCGAGGGGTCCTCATCCATGGGTTCCGCACCCGCCGGATTCGAGGGAGCCCCCGAGGGTCCGTCGTGGCTCGAGGGGTAGGGCTCGAATGCGACCGAGGGCTGCGCGATGTCGCGCGCGAAAACGTTCGGGGGGGAACGGTGATCCGCCGGACGCGATCTTCGCCGGCTCGTCCCGCTTCCTCGTTGTACCGGCGGGGTACATGATTAAGCTCGATGCCGTAGAACTTGTCTTCGAGGGCCCGCACGGCTTTACAGTAGGCCTCCATCTTGTCGTCGTGGCAGCTCGCGTTCTTCATGACTTGATCGATCACGAGGCCGCGAGTCCCCTCGCACATCGAGGCGTTTGACGCCCAACTCAATGGCGATTTTGAGGCCGCGAGAGAAGGGCCTCGTATTCGCCATATTGTTGGACGCGGGAAAGTGGAGGCGCACTGAGTAGCGCATGTGCTCCCCGAGGGGTGACACGAAGAGCAGGCCCGCGCCCGCTCCTGTCTTCATCACCGAGCCGTCGAAGAACAGAGTCCAGCACTCTGCTTGAATCTGAGGGGGCGGCAGCTGTGTGTCCGTCCACTCGGCGACGAAATCGGCTAGGATTTGCGATTTGATGGATTTGCGCGGGGCGTAGGCAAGCGTCTCGCCCATCAGCTCCACGGACCATTTGGCGATCCTGCCTGCCGCGTCAGGGTTGCGAATGATCTCTCCTAGCGGGAAGGAGGAGACCACCGTGACCGGGTGGGCCTCGAAGTAGTGGCGGAGCTTGCGCCGCGCAAGGACTACCGCGTACAGCAGCTTCTGGACCTGGGGGTAGCGCGTCTTCGTGTCCGACAGGACTTCGCTGATGTAGTAGACCGGCCTCTGCACGGGCAAGGCGTGACCTTCCTCCGTGCGCTCCACGACGATCACGGCGCTGACCACCTGGGTGGTTGCGGCCACGTAGAGCTGCAGGGGTTCGCCGTCTCGCGGCGGCGTGAGGATTGGAGCGTGCGTCAGAGACGTCTTCAGCTTGTCGAGCGCGTCCTGGGCCTCGGCAGTCCAACAGAAGCGCTCGTGCTTCTTGAGCAGCCGGTAGAGGGGCAGGCCCTTCTCACCGAGCCTCGAGATGAAGCGGCTTAAGGCGGCGAGGCACCCCAACACCTTCTGCACCCCTTTGAGGTCCCGGATCGGACCCATTCGCTTGAGGGCCGAGACCTTTTCAGGGTTGGCCTCGATTCCCCGCTGGGAGACGATGTATCCTAGGAGCATGCCCCGCGGCACTCCAAAGACACATTTTTCGGGGTTTAGCTTGACCCCGTTGGCCCGTAGGCGGTCCGAACGCGACGCCAAGGTCGCTAACCGGGTCGTCCGCCTTCTCGGTCTTGACGACGATGTCGTCCACGTAGGCTTCGACCGTTCGCCGATGTGATCCCCAAAAACGTGTTGCATGCAATGCCGGTATGTTGCGCCCGCGTTTACGAGGCCAAAAGGCATCGTGACGTAACGAACGTCCCGAACGGTGTGATGAACGAAGTCGCGAGCTGGTCGGACTCCTTCATTTTTATTTGGTGATATCCCGAATAGGCATCAAGGAAACAGAGTAGTTCGCACCCAGCCGTTGAATCAACGATTTGATCTATGCGTGGCAAAGGAAAAGGAACTTTTGGACATGCTTTATTAAGACTAGTGTAGTCTATACACATCCCCCACTTCCCATTCTTCTCTTTTACAAGCACGGGATTAGCTAGCCACGTAGGGTGGAACACTTCCTTGATGAAGCCGGCCTCGAGGAGCTTCCGCAGCTCCGCTCCGATCGCCCGTCGCCGCTCCTCGTCGAAGCGGCGCGCCCGGCTGCCGCGCACGGCGCGGGCGTTTGGCAGGATATCAAGGGAGTGCTCGGCGACTTCCCTCGGGATGCCTGGCATGTCCGAGGGGCTCCAAGCGAAGACGTCGGCGTTGGCGCGGAGAAAGTCGACGAGCACTGCTTCCTATTTAGGGTCGAGGGTCGAGCTGACCCTCAACGCCTTGCCCTCGGGGGCCGACGGGTCGAGGGGGACCCCTTTGGTCTGCTCGGCAGCCTCGAAGGTGCCGACGTGCTTGGCAGCGGAGTCGAGGTCCTCGTTGACCATCTTCTCCAGCGTGTTTACCAGCGCTTCATCCAGCGCCAGTGCCTCTGCGTGTTCCACGCACTCGACATCGCAGTCGAATGCGTGCTCGATCGACGACCCGATGGTGATGATGCCGTTTGGCCCGGGCATCTTCATCTTCAGGTACGTGTAGTTGGGGACCGCCATGAATTTGGCATAGCAAGGTCGCCCAAGTATGGCATGGTAGGCCCCTTTGAACCCCACCACCTCGAAGGTGAGGGTTTCCTTACGGAAGTTCTTGGGGGTACCAAACCAGACCGGCAGATCGATCTGCCCGAGGGGTTGAACCTGCTTGCCGGGCGCGATGCCGTGGAACGGCTTCGTGCCGGGCCGCCGGCCCCGGTCCAGCCCGATCCCCATGAGGCGCAATGTGTGCGCGAAGAGGATATTGAGGCTACTGCCTCCGTCCATAAGGACCTTCGAAAACCGGGTGTTCCCAATGATGGGATCGACCACCAGGCGGGTCGGCCGGGTTCGGGATACGGTTTGGGTGGTCGTCCCGGCTAAAGGTGATGGCATCCTTCGACCGGTTGAGGAAGGCCGGAGGCGCCCTCTCCGCGGCGAGGACTTCGTCTTGCTCCTTCTTGCGGCGCGGGTCGACATGTCGACAGTAGGTCCCCCAAAGATGAGGAACACATTTTCGACGGCGGGGAAGCCGCCGGCATCGCCATTGCCCTCGTCTTTCTTGGCCTCTGCCTCCTTCGCGGCGGCGCGGCCATAGAATTTCTTGAGCATGTCGCACTGCTCAAGGGTGTGTTGCACTGGGGTTTTGTGGTAGGGACATGGCTTCTTCAGCATGTCGTCGAAAACCCTCGGGCCTCGAGGGGCCGGTCGAGGGCCCCGTCGAGCGGGTCGACGGCCGAGGGCTTCGGCGTTGCCGCCGTTGCGCCCTGCTCGCGCGCCTCGCGGCGCGGCTTCTTCCCCCTTCTTGCCCCGTTTGTCGTTGCGGTGAGGCTCTTTGGACCCGCTACCCTCCGCGGGCGTGTCCTCTGAGCGCTTGCCCTTTTTGCCGTCGAAGATCGCCCCCACGGCCTGCGTGGCGAAGCTGGTGGCGATGTCGAACAGCTCGTTGGAGTCCGTAGGCGGGCTGCGTCCCAGCTCCCGTACGAGGTCCCGGCACGTGGTGCCCTCGAGGAAGGCGTGCACGATCTCGGACTGCGCCACGCTGGGGAGCTCCGTGCAGCGCTTGGAGAAGCGCCGTATGAAGTCCCGCAGCGACTCGCGGGTTTACTCGCGTGCGGGAGCGTAGGTCCCAAGAGTTCCCGGTGGCGCACGTATGTGCCCCGGAAGTTGCCCACGAATGTGTGGACTAGGTCGTCCCGAGTTATGGATGCGGGCGGCGGGCAAGTGCTCGAGCCATGTCCGCGCCGCGTCGCCCGGATGCGGGGGCAAGTTGCGGATGATCACTTCGTCGCTAGTGGCCCCCGCCCGGTGGCGAGGCTAGGCGGTAGTCGTTGAGCCAGACACGGGGGTTCGTTTCCCCCGTTGTATTTGACGATCGTCGAGGGCGGCGGAAGCGTTGGGGGAACGTCACCGTGCGGATCTCCCGCCGAACACACGGGTGCCGGGGGGCTCGGCGTCGGGGAGCGATCCTCACCGCCGTCGTAGCGTCCACCCCTTCGAGGGTGGTAGCCCCCGGCCGCTCGTGCGTCCGCCTTGCTCGTGCGCCGGCGTTGATGACGTTGCGGGCGTCGCCATCCGGCGCCCGCGCGCGTCGAGGAGTCGTTCCTTGGCCGGCGTGCGTCCTTGGTCAGTGGGATGCCCCGCTGGTCCCCCCGCGTGCACCGAGGGTTCGCCTCCCGGTGCAGCTTCGTCACCCCACGCATCCCCCTGTTGGCGGATGCGTGAGGCTGAGCTTTCGGCCTGCTGGACGGCCGCTTGCTCGATAAGAGTTTGCACCTCGCGGTGCATATCTCGAGCCTCGGGGGTTGAGGGTGCTGGCATAGCCCGTAGCAGCGTCGCGGCGGCGACGAGCTTCTGGCTCGCCCGTGGGGGCACGTCCGCGTTTCCGACGTTAGTGGAGGTGTTGAGGCGATCGCGGACCTGTCGGCCCCGGCTCCCGCGCGCATTCGCCACGCGCGAAGCCTCCCCCGCCATCGAGGCACGGAGCGGCCGCGCATCGTCCGTATTCCTCCGCCGGCTTGGCCTCGAGCTCGCGGGCTTGGGCCACCGTGCGTCGACGTCGGCCCCGGCGGGGAGCGCTTGGCCCCCGCGGCCGGCGCGCGGCGATCCCGGGGCGGGCGTGACTTCCCCGTCTCCGGCGCTGCGCCGCGCGGCGGCGTTAGCCGGGTCGTTGGTGATGACGGCGCAACACTCCCGCGTGGGGTCGTAGCTCCCGGTGCTGGAGTCGTCGGAGCAGCCGAACTAGTAGTCCGTGGCGTCGAGGAAACGCCGGAACGCGGCCCCGGGTCCGGCACGCCGGAGAAGTCCCACTCCGCGTCCCGTGGCGGTTGGCGGGTGGCATCGTGTCGACGGAGCCCGGGGACGACTCATCCGCTGGCCGAGGTGCGGGGTCCCCGGCGACAAAGACGTGGCGGCCTGGTGGAACCTCGCGCATCGTCGTGTTGACGTTGGCGTTGTAGGCCGTCGTGGCGCCACGCGGCCGATGGAGACGCGCGGTCGGAGACCGCGCGCGGTCCCGCCGGGGCGGTGGCGGCCGTTGTGGTTGGCACACCGCGGCCGGGCGGCGGCGCGCTCCGCCCGCCGCCGCTCGGACCGCGCCCGGCACGAGCGTTGCCCGGAGCGACGGTGGCGTCGTGGCGCCGACGGACCCCGCGGCGTCGCGCGCCCGCGGGCGCTGCGCCGGTGTCGTGCGTGCGGCGGGGGTCTGACCAGACCAGGCCTGACGCCGCGCGCGGAGTTCCTCACGGTTAGTGAGGTGCATGAGATAGCCGTTCCCCATGGCCTGAAAGTTCAGATCCCCGAAGCGGATCTCGAACCCGGCCGGGAGGGGATCCGAGCTACCCATGCAGTAGCGTGTAGCACGATACTCAGTGCGGATCACCATGGAGGGAGTTGGCGAAATGACCTTAGGCGCTCGTTTGCCCCACGGTGGGCGCCAACTGTCGGTGCGGAATATGGTCCCGACACTAACCAGTAGATAGCGCCGTGGTCTATCCCTCAATGGTCGATGCTAAGCAACAAATGACACAAGGTTTTATCCTGGTTCCGGCCGAGGGGGCCGTACGTCCAGCAGGGTTGTGCTCGTGGCACTATATTGCTCAGCACCGGGGGTGCTTGTAGTGGGGCAAGTACAAGCAAGGCGGGAGAGGAAGTGTGGCTTCCAAGTCCCTGGTCGAGTGGCTGAAGACGTTGTGGGAGGATAAGAGAGTGAGTGCACGGTGTGTTGTCTTCTACTCCGTCCCCCCACGGCTGGGGGATCACCTCCCCTTTTATAGATCAAGGGGACGGCGAGTTACATGCGCGCCGCGCTACTTAGCTATGTGGAGAAGTGCGACGTGCTACGGTGTAGAGTGGGCGGCCGTCCGTGCGATTCCCGCCACGATCCGGTCATCATGGCCTGACTTGTACCCGAACAGTGGCGGTTCGAGGGTAGGGGAGCAGCGGATGGCGGTGATGTCCTTCGATAGGCTCGAGGGGAGGTGCGACGCCGGCCGTACGGCGCACAGGAGTTGGCAGAACGACGTTCCTTCCCAACGCGCCTCACGGGGCCGGAGTCGTTGCTACAGGGTCCGGCGTGCGCCTGCGCGTGCGGGTACGGCGGCCACGCCGTTACAGTGGCGGGGATGGCGGTCCACCGGCCTACCGCCTCCACCTAACCCCCCGTAGGGTCACAAGAAAGTACATCGAGGGTGCGCCGGCCCCTTTCGAGGACTCGGCGCGTTAGCCGTACCGGGGCGTGCGCGCGGTGTCACGGGACTGACACCGGCCGCCGCGCACGGTCCATCCTCACGGTGGTGGGGATGGGCTCCTCTCACGGGGAGTTGGTGCGGCGGCACGGGGCGCGAGCCCCGGCGCATGATGGCGCCGTCCCGCGGCGTCGGGGCGTTAAATGCCCGTGTACGGGGCCGGCGCACGCGTGCGGGACGCCCGCGAGCGTGGCGGGCCCCGCCCGAGGGCGGGGCGTACCCCTCGAGCGAGGCGAAACCTCGCTCGAGGGAAGTGCGCCCCTCGAGCGGGGCGATGCCCGCCCGAAGGGTGCGTGCGGCCTCGAACGAGGCGGAGTCCGTTTCGAGGGGATCCTTGCGTGGGCCGCCTCGATGGGCCATCGGAGTCCCCGTGGGCCGTGTCTTTGCGTGGTTAGGCACACACGCATGGTCGGAGCTTAATATTATCGGGTTTCGTTCTGGGTTTTAAGTGGGTTTTCCCCCATTGTTTAAGGGGACCCCTAGGGCTGTCCCCGACACTGTCAGACTTCTCTGGGATGTCGAGTTCGCTCGTGGCGAGCTTTTTCGACGCGGCGTAGACCTCCATCATTGCGTTGGGTACTTGGTTCGTGGAAGCGATCACCACGGCCTCTGTATCGCAGTCGTGGGAGATCTTCAAGTCCCCTTGGAGGGAGAGTACGCCGGCTGGACTTGGCATCTTGAGTACCATGTAGGTGTAGTGGGGCACTGAGGATG
Organism: Cenchrus americanus; assembly: GCA_947561735.1. Classification (NCBI taxonomy): domain Eukaryota; kingdom Viridiplantae; phylum Streptophyta; class Magnoliopsida; order Poales; family Poaceae; genus Cenchrus; species Cenchrus americanus. Next base: position 206,492,292 of record OX387240.1, read on the forward strand.
GCGTGATAAGAAGTCTCGAAATCCGCGACCTCGAACTTGATGTACTCGGTGCGGTAGTTATCCCGAGACGCCCCGAAGGTAACTGGCAGTACCACTGAGCCCAGTGGAATAGCCGCGTTGCCTGGGACGATGCCGTAGAAGGGCGTGCTGCTCTTGGTGAGCATGGGGGTGACGTCGAGGTTCATCTTCTTCAAGGTTTTGGTGAAGAGGACGTTGAGCCCGCTTCCACCGTCGATGAGCACCTTGTTGAGCTTGGAACCCGCCACTGTTGAGGACGAGGGGGAACCGTCCTGGTTCGGAGAAGTTGGTCCATTGGTCCGCGCGGGAGAAGGTGATGGGTACCTCCGACCACCTGAGAGGGGTCGGGACCGCTGGTTCAATGGACATCACTTCACGACGGGTAGCCTTCGCTCCCGCTCCCTTTCTTTGGGCGCTCCGCCGAAGAGGACGTTGACGGTCTTCTCGGGTTCTTGGAAGTTGTTGTCGTCGCCGTCCTTCTTCTTGCCCTTTTGGTCGTGAGGGTGCGGTGGCTCCGGCGTATCCTTGAGTGCATGCCTGAGCTGGTAGCACTGCTCAGTAGTGTGGTTGCCGTTTGGATGCCACGGGCACTTCTCCTTCAGCAGGTCCTTGAACCCACCAGAATTCTTCTTCGAGTTCCCTTTCGGAGGGCGCTGGATAGCCGCGACGGTGTTGTCTGGCTTGCGCTTGCGGTTGGAACTCGAGTTGTTGTTGTTGTTGTTGTTGTTGTTGCGGCCGCCTTGGTTTGCATTTGCGCCGCCGCCGCCGCCCGGTTCCGCTTGGACTTGCCGCGGATGGCGTCGTACTTGGCGTTGGCCTTGTCCTCTTCATCCGCCCCGGGACGTGATCATGTCCTTGAGGTGAGGGATTGACCGGGGCGGCGACGACCGAAGTCCTCGAAGGTGCGGCGATGGTAGAGGCCGTCGGAAGAGGTCGATGACCTCCTTGTCGGTGGACGTCGACGACGGTAGCGCGCTTGTCGAAAAGCGGCGCATGTACTTGCGGAGGGTCTCGCCTTGTTCCTGCTTGATCATGGCAAGGTCCATGCGAGTACCCGAACGGCCCATGGCGCCCGCGAAGTTGCTCGTGACTTGCTCCTTCGGTGGTCCCACCCGTCGATCGAGTGCTTGTCCAGCGACTCGAGCCATGTGAGTGGAGCTTGATCCAGACAGAAGGGGAAGTAGAGGCATTTGGTGTCGCTGTTGCCGCCAGCGTTCTCGATAGAGAGGGCGTAGCATCGGAGCCACCGGATGGGATCCGCCGCGTCATACTTGGTGATCCCCAAAGGCTTGAATTTGTCGGGGAGGAGCGCATTGCGAAGCCGGGGTGAGAAGGCGGGGAAGCCGTCGCCTTCGGCGGCGGTGGTCGACTTCTTCCGCCGCGGCTCCTCGATCTTCGGCGGGCGTCGTACCCGCCGGTGGGGAGGCGCGGAGGAGTGGCGTTCGCGTGGCCTTGGCCGTCGCGGGCGCCGCCGCCTCCGGCTCTTCTCGGTGGCTCCGTGGTTGGAGGCGCCGCCCCCGCCGCCGCCGCCGCCGTCGGGGTCGTTGCCGCCGCCACCGGCCGGAGCGCGGTGGGGAACGACTTCTCGGTTGCCTTGGTCTTGCCGTGAAGGTCCGCCGGCGTTGGAGCGGCGGCGGTTTGGATCGGCCGGGAGGTCGGCTCGAGTACGGTTGGGGCCGGGATCGGCGCGCGACTAGTAGCTTCATTGTCGCGGGGTTTAGCTGGGAGAGGTTGGTTGACTCTGTTGTCGACCCGCATGAAGTAAGCTTCTTCAGCGAGCTTGGCGATGACCTCCCCAGCGCGTATGCCCTGAGCCTGACGTGCGATCATTGTGATCGACATAAGGCATTGCTCAGGGGTGGTGTGTACTCTGCTCTCGACCGCCTCGAGAGCTTCCGCAAGGTTGCGGATGGGGAGGTTGTCTCTGAGCCGCCGGCGTCGTTCGCTGCGCTTCCTGTTGCGTTCGCGTCGAGCGTCCCTGTTGGCAGCGGTCTCGTCTGCAGGTGCGTTGGCAGACAGCTCGTCTGCGGAGATGTCCTCCATGTACCGTCTTCGGCCCGTGCCTCGACGGTCTGGGGTGTCGCCGGCAGCCATGAAGACTTGGCGATCGGGGGTACCCAGGCTGGACTCAGAGGGTGCCACCTCAGTTGGTGTGTTGGAGTCAGCCTGGGCCAGTGGTGTTCCCTCCTGGAACGGCAGTGAGTCGATGTAGGCGACGTAGCGTGAGTCCTCCTTTTCCAGGTCAGCAGGCTTGCGGTCTGGCCAGTAGACGTATCTGTCGGTAGGCGTTGATTTTATAACCAGCCCCGAGGCTGGCCCTGACAAGGGAAGCTCAGTAGGGTCGTCCTCGGACTCGGAGCCCTCAGGGTCCGACCCGAAGTCGAACTCGTAGTCCGGGTTCGAGTAGAACTCGGCTAGGGGGCTGGAGTCCGAAGCGCGGTTGGGGACGGCGTCGGAGTCCGAGTTGTACTCGGATGCGGGCTCCTTGCCCGGCGTGGTGAAGGGGCCGCCGGCGATGGCTGGGCAGCCGGCTCGCATGCGATGGCCCATGGCGACGTCGGGTTCGAGTTGGAGACGGACTCGAGCTCGAAGTCAGCGTGGATGTTGGAGAGCGAAATTTCGCCGAACTTGCTGGCGAGTTCGCCTGTGACAACTTCGGGAAGCGTCACAAGGCCCCGTCCTCGAGTCGGGCCGCATGATCGGGCGGCGGCGGAAGGAGCCCGCGCCATCGGTGTGCAGACCCAGGCGCCGAAGACGAAGGTGTCGCCACGGTTGAAGGCGACAGTTGGCTTGATGTGGACGAAAGCCGTCGAGTTCGCCATGTGATCTCGAGCGAGAGCCCCTACCTGGCGCGCCAGCTGTCGGTGTTTTAGACCGGCAACCTACTACGGGGAGTACCCGAAGTAGATGAATGTGACTCGTCGAGATCGGTAACTCGAAGGAAGAGACACGTGGCACACAATTTAGACAGGTTCGGGCCGCGAGGTGCGTAATACCCTACGTCCTGTATGCTGCGTAGCTCTGGATTGATAGGGCACGATTACACGATGGTGCAATAGTGCGCCGTGGATTGTATGAGATGATATTGGGTGAAGGGATCGGTCCCTGCCTCGCCTTATATAGTCCGGGAGGCAGGGTTACAAGTCGGAGTAGGGAGAGAGTACTAGTCGAGTACGTCTAGGAGTCCTCTGTATAGTGCGGAATATGCACAGCTTCCTAACCGAGTACTACTCCTGTGTAGTCCTTGTGCTCCACGCCTTCAGATGCCGTGTAGCGCAAGGCGGGTAGTCCCAGGGGCCCACCGAGTAGTCGGTCCTGGTACCCACCGAGGTAGTGGGCCCAGGGAGGTCCATACGACAGTGGGCGCCTGTCATGTCGGGGCACGCACACGCGGGTGAGCGTTTCCCCAACGTGGTGGGCACGACATTTGAGGTTGGTAACCGTGCGCCAGCCAAGGGTTTGGGACTTTTACTCCCTTGCCTTTTTTCTCTGCCCCTGCTGCCCACTTCCCGCACTCCTCGCGCCCGCAGCGTCTCCACCGCTTTCGCTGGAGTCGCGCACGAATGCTCGCTGTCGCCATGTCGAATTGGTCATGCTCCAACGTGTCCCGCTCGATGTTGCGCCATCTCGTCGAAGCCAGGCAACTTCCTTCGCTCACTAATGCCATGGATTGGAAGGTGCCCGGAGAGGAGTTCGTGCCGCGCCCTCCTGGGAGGTATGTCGCCTCGTTCGTGGCCTTCCACGAGCGCAACTTCTCCGTTCCCGCCAGGCGGTTCATCTGAGCGGTCCTCTTCGAGTACGACTCCAGCTATAGCACCCCAACCCGAACAGCATCCAGCAGATGGCAGCGTTCGAGGCGCTATGCGAGGGGTACTTGGGAATCAGTGCCCATTGGCACCATTTCAAGTACTTCTTCATGTTTGCGTGCTTGAAGGACGGCTCCAAAGCGGCGACCATCGGCTACGCCAACCTTCGGATGAAGTAAGGCTGGGGTGACAAGTACATCCCTTCCTCGTTGACCAGCTCGAACAGCGGCTGGCACAAGGGGTGGTTCTATCTTAGAAACGGCTCCGAGGAGTTCACCGGGAACTTCATTGCGTATCCACCGAGGAGCTGGACTGATGGTCCCCCGAAGGCGGAGCAGGAGAGGATGTTCAGGGATCACTGGGCGGTGCTGGCCCGCCTCCGTGACGCTGGGGTCGGCCTGGAGACCGTCATTGGCCAGTACCACACCCAGGGAGTCATCCCGCTCCAGAGGTGGCCGCTGCACCCCTGCGAGATGACAGCTAACAGGGCCCCTTGGACAGGGACTGTGACTGCGCCCGAGCTCCCGTCGCTGAACGAGATCCAGCGCCGCGTGTTGTTGGCCATCGGGAGGTCGACTTTCGTGTGGCCGCGACTGCAGCTTCTTCTAATGCTCCTCAACGAGGGGACTGAAAAACTTGTAAGTGATTTCTTCTTCCGACAAGCTTGGTGTCTTCAATCGATGTTGATTTTCTCGGAGATTCACGATGACCATTAACTCTTTCACCCCCTAGTTCTTCTAGTTGAAGTTCACTCACCTTGTGCCCGCGAAGGTGCCTCTCCCAGAGGAGGCGATCTTCAAACGCAACCAAGCGACCGCGGAAAGGCAAAGGGCCGCACGCAAGGAGCAGCACAAGGAGAAAGAGATCGCCAAGCGCGACCGGAACGACAACCACATCAAGCGCCGCAAGGCAGGGAGCACAACGTCTCCTCCAATGAAGATCTGTCGTTGACGCTGACGTGGAGCGGAGACGAGCCTAGCATTACGATTGACTGGAGCAACATATCTGGGTCGCCCTCACCTTCGCCACACCGTGCAGCGGAGGTGAGCTCGTCGCGGTGGCCAGAGCCAGCTGCTCGTGAGAAAGGCGCGGGCTCGAGCTCGCAGTCAGGGGCCCACCCCGCCCGAGAAGATCAGAGAGTGACCCGAGCTCACACGGTGCCTGGCGGCCTGTGCGCCTCCGCGGGGCGGAGGGATCCTCCACACTGGGATGATCCGCCCAAGTGGCCAGCGGAGCACGAGCCCTCTCCCTGTCATCTCTACGACGGCTCCGACTGCCCAGACGCGGACTCCTTGAAGAGGCGTTCGTCGAAGGTGAGGTTGACCCCACCGGTGTTGGCACCGAGCACGCTGCAGGGAACAGACACGAACGTCCCCCCACAATGCCTGCAGTCTTTAATCATCCGGGGTGGCAGGGGCCCGAACGTGCATGTTTCCTCTTCGCCAGCGGGAGTCAAGGGTCGGCCTCCAACACAGCGGAGGTCCGGAGGACAGCCCCCGAGCCATCGAGCGCCGCCCACAAGCCGAAAGGGAGAGGTGGGCCAGCCCTCGAGTCGGCGGAGCACCGGGGGTTGGCTTCCGAGTCGGCCGGCGCAAAGAGATCAGCCCCAGAGCAGGGCTCGTCGGACAAGCTGGTGAAACAGGTCTGCGTCCACTCCAGCATGTAAGCTCCTGCCCACCGTGCTTTCATCGTTCTTCATCTTGTTTATCTCTTGATCTTGATTCATGTTTGCCTCAGCCGCGCCGATACTAGCGTGCTCAGCCTAGCGCCTCTAAAACACGCAATGCTGGGCGCATGCGGTCCGCAGTCCGAGTCCCGCTCACTACCCCCCTACGCCAAGCCGTTGGTGAAGCATGCCCAGAGCGGGCTGGTTGTGGCCACCGAGGTGGTTGGGCCGGTGGTGCCGCCGCCTCCGTCGGGCGCTGACAACTTGGGCGGGGAGCAAATGGCTACTGAGGCGACCGCTACCCAGGCGGCGGCAGAAGCGTTGGTCGAAACCACCTCAGGGGGTGGAGACGCTATGGCAGCGTCCACCGAGCAAATCGTGCCCCCGCCACCGCCGGCTAGGGAACATGAAGTCGAGGCGGCGGTGGCAGCAGAAACTCCAGTGCCCGTGGCGGCGCAGGCGGGTGGGTGTTGACGCTCCTTAGCCTCACCACTAAGTAACGGAGCTAGGGAACGTCTAGTGGTAAAACACACGATCATAGAGAGCTCTGCAAGCGCACGGATTACCGTCGTAGCACTTCACCCGGTGGTTATCGTATTTATATTTTCCCAAGGGAAGCACTATGGCATAGATAATCAAGGGTGGGAGAGAGGATCGAGGCTCGGTAAAAGAGACTTTAGCAAGGGTGATGACAAAGATATGCGGCGATAAATGGACACACGAGGAGATCTTGATAATAGAACTAGAGAGGTCCTAGTGAGTTGGGAGGACAACTTGACGAGAAAGGATCCTAATGCAATCTATCTATTCTAGTCAACTTCGAGAAAAAGACCAAGGTAAAGCAGAGACAAGGTATGATAGAATCACCAATCTTTTCTAGTGTTGTAGGGGTATGCAAAGCCGCACCCTCGGACTGGGATGAGAAGGGAGGATGATGATGTGCTGAATCCTACCAGCCCGAACCAACGTGGTGGACTACGGAGCCCGTCCGGAGCTGTCACCTCCTTAGGGTACCACAACTATTCCATTGCGCGGGACACCAATCTAAGACTAAGGCAAGTTCTGAGCACCATGCTCACAACAAACCAATCTAAGACTAAGGCCTTTAGAGAAAGGTCTCTCTCTCCCGTGAAACACCGGAGATCAAGAGAAGAACGACCACAACACTATAGGGTTCAAGAGAACTAATCTAACCAAGGCAGAACTCACTTTAGTCTAAACCAAGAATAAATCTTCTAGTAGATAATTAAAAGTTGAATGCAATTGACTTGAAATGTAAGATAGAAAGATAACTTGAAATGCACTTAAGTCTTAAATAAAAGAGAAGATACAAGAGTAGTACCCGAACTTTGAAGAAGACTTCTCCGGAACCCCAAGACTAGCTCGACTCGACTCTAACTCCCAACTATATTACTTCCTACTCTAAGATACAAAAGTGGACAATAGTGAAGCTCCTGCGGTGTGTCTTCTGTTCCAGCAAGTGGAGGGTCCTTTTTATAGCAGTAGGAGGTCGGTTGGAGTGATGAGGCGGCGGGAGCCAGGCACAGCCGCACCTCTAGGTGCGGCCGCACCTACGACTGAGGACCATGTGTGGTTCGAGGACTGGTGGATGGCCGCTTCCTGGTGTGATGAGTGATTGACAACATTGTGTGGACTAATTCTTGGCTAAGTGTTGCAGGTGCAGGTTGCGGCTTGACTACCATTGGTGCAGGTGAAGAACAAGTGCGAAAGGTCGTTGCTGGTGAGGCCTCCAGGTGTGGAGAAGACAAGTAGGCTTTGTTCGAGGGACCCGGTGGCCAGTGGAGTCAAGTGCAGGCCGCATGGTGGCAAGAACGGCAAGATGAAGTCATGGACGGTTTCTTGGTTGAGCCTCAAAACCAAGGTCGAGCCAGGACTACGTGGGAGCCGAGTCATGAGTGGGGATTGGCGGAGGCTACACTGAGTTCGCGGGGTTTCCAATTGTTCACCAAAAAACCACTGGGTTCCTTGGTTCATCCACAAAGCCAAGACCGAAGAACCAAAGACGGAGGTGCAGCAGCATCAGACCGGTCTTGGCGATTTTCTCGGAGCGATCTCAAGGCCTTTCTCTTTAGGATTTGTTAGGGGATGTATGCATGAACCCTTCATGGTTCTTTTCCCTTTGATTCCCCTCCCAAATCCATGAGAAAATGGGCTCGATTTTGGTGTTTTCGTTGTCCTAGGGTTTGTGGTGTTCTTGGCGGAAATCCTTCGATTTCTCTTGATTCAACGAGTTTTGTTGGACCATAACTTGGCTATGGAGTGCCCATGAGGTGTTCCTACTATCCCCAAAGTCTTGTTCGGATCCGTGGAGCGAATAGGGAGATTGGGAGTTGGATTTGGAGGAGTTGACCTGCGGGTTCTGTTCATCCCGAGCTGCCCAGGTTTCACCGGTTTGTTCCGTGCTCTTGACCGGTCTGATCGGTGTGAGACCTTTGTGGGATTTGGCTCGGGTGAATTGCTTAATCCGTGTGTCTTAGGGTTGTGCTATTGTTGGTCAGTTCTTGGCTAGTTTGGAGTTGTTTTGCTAGGCTTTGTGTAGGGTTCTTCTTCCTTGCAGGTTGTGTTTTGGGGTTGTTTTTCTTCCAGGGCCTAGAGAAGTCATTGAGGCTCTTTGGAACGCTTGTTGTGCGGCTGCTGCAGCCACCAGCCTAACCGGCTCTGTCCACCGGTCTGACCGGCACAGGCCATCGGTCTGAATGGTGTAGCACAGGCAGCAAGCCGTGCAAGTTTCCGCTATGTGTGTTCGTGAGTTTTGGTTCGGAAGGTTGTGTGTTGGTTCCTAGGACCAGTAGCACTCCAGTGGCTACGTGGTCTTGACCAACTTTGGTAGTTGAGTCGGAGACATGTGTTGGAGGCCGTGTTCATCTTGTTGGAGCCTCTATCTCCTTCAAGAAGAATTTTTATCGGCTCCCATTCACTCCCCCCCTCTGGTTTGTCGTTTCGGTCCTTCAACGATTCACCGCCATGTCGGTGTTTAAACCACTCGACCTCCATGGGAGGTACCCGCAGCAAGGTAGAAGGTGAGGATCGCCATGATCTGGAACCCGAAGGTATGCGCGAGGACACAAGACACAAGATTTATACAGGTTCAGGTAGCCGGAGTAGCTACCCTACGTCCTGTTTGGAGTAGTATTGCGCCCTGCGCTTGGTGTTGTCCCCGGAGGGATTGTGGATGTCCTCCTAGGTACCCGGCCCTCCTTTATATAGTCCAGGGGGCGGGTTCCTAGTCGGTTACAAGGCAGGAGTCCTAGTAGGAGTACAGGGGAATTCTAGTAGGAATCTGTCTTCTACTCTTCCTCCTTCCTTGCATGTGTACCCGGGGAGTATGCCCGACAAGCCCCCGAGCACATTGTAGTCGAGAGTAGTAGTTCGAGTAGTCTTGAAGCCTCTTCCAGTAGTTCTCGAGCGTCCTCGAGTACTGCTTGGAGAAGTCTTCAATAGTACTTGAACTGCCGCGAGGGCCGGAAGGTGGTCCGGCTCATCGGTCTTGAAGTCGAGATTATATGGAAGTGCGGTTGCAAAATCGCACTCCATATGGAGTAGCCCTCGAGCCTTAGGTTGAGTTGCGGACTCTAGGCGAGGGTCAATCTTGATTCCAAATCTTCCGTCTTGAAAAATTTGAATGATGGGTGTAGCATAGCGAGCCCCCGAGCCTTGAAATGATTAGGTAATCAATCCAAGGGTCTTCAGTGTTCGCGAAAGCCATCATCTGAGTACTCTTGTAGCGTTCAGCCCCCGAGCTCGTCGCCAAGAGAGCCGTAGGAGCCACGTCGAGTAGTTGTTGGTGCTGAGCCCCCGAGCTAGAGAGCTAGCGGAGACTACTCGAGTTGTTGTCGAGTAGTGATTTGGTGCGTAGCCCCCGAGTTTGGGAACTAGCCGCGCTAGTGGAGGTACACGGAGCGTACTGGAAGTCGTCGCCGAAGCTTGACCTGAAAGTAGAGATGCGTACATTATGTAGCATTTTTGTAGAAATTGAATCTACAAATGACAAATACAAATATGAATATAGATGTAAATGTCATGTGTCATACTCTTGTTTCGGTCGTAAGGCGTCGAGTAGTTAGCCCGATGTGGTTTAGCGCCCGATCTCGTGATCGCCGTTTAGCCATAGCCGCGCGGGGGGTGGAGGCATGACGGAGAGAGCTGGTTTAAGCGCCCGGTCTCTGAGGAGCCTGTTTAGCCGTAGTCGGCCGGGGACGTGAAGGCATGACAGGAGAGCCGAGGCTTTGCGCGGATCAAGGCGTGTGCTACTGGAGCGAGACCATTAAGAGGTAGACGAAGGTAGTCGACATGGCGACAAGAGAGAGCGCGATTGCTCGTTGTTCCGCATGGCGGGGAGCAGGATTGCGCAGTGCCTCCTCAGGGTCTAGCAGTTGTGCGCCTCCAGCACTCAGTACACGAAACGTCGTGGCAAGAGCCTCCTAATTTGGTGTACCAAGCCTGTGACAGTCAGTCAACGGTCCCCAAGGAATAGCTGGCACGGTGTAGCTCTGCTGGCAGGTAGCCGTTGAGAGGCGTACACGAAGTAGTCTTCAGCGTTGGTTCCTGTATGTGGAAAACAAGCCGAAGAAGAAATAATTATTGAAATAAGTGACTTAGCTTGATTCGCGGACGAGAGTCGACGAAGCTGTGGCGGTCGGTGATGGAGCCGCGAAGGTTGGAGCTGAAGTCGACTAGTTGGAGGTGGATCCGACTAGTTGTTGATGTCGCGGGAGCCGTCCTCGACTAGTTTTCTAGTTGAGACTAGTCGAGGAAAGTAGTCGAGGTAGTCGTACGCCCAGAAGACGATGTCGCGGCGGTGTACGACGTAGTCGATGTAGAGCCGCTGTGGCCGAGAGACGAGTACTCGCGGCGCACGGCCAGGTTGACGTAGAGCCCGTGCGGCCGGGTGATGAGTAGTTGGCGAGTTGATGCGTCTGGACGGCGATGTAGTAGTCGTACTCGAGTAGTTGAAGTAGGTGTGCCCACGTACGTCTTGCCGTGTGCACCAAGCAAAAAATCTTGCATGTTCCTGGTATAGCTTTGGTGTGGGCGTTGTCAAGAGCCAATATTCTCCATGATCTTCACGTGCGGCGTAATCTTCATGGTCGGCTTCGGACTCGATGCCGCCGGGGCACGGGGGTTAACTTCTCGCGAGCAATAATTGGAGCTTGATTCCGAACTTGATTCCGTCTCGGCGGACGGGTGACACGAAGTTGATTCCATGTCGTTCTTGAACTCGAGCGAAACTCCACCAAGTCGACGAGTTGCCGACCCGTCGAGCGGCATTGATGCGGCGAGTTGATCGAATCGGCCAACAACCGTTGCGGTAGATTGATTTTGCAGATGAGTTCCTTCAAATTCGCCGATGATCGTGACGATGGCCCCACGGTGGGCGCCGGTGTCGGTGTTTAAACCACTCGACCTCCATGGGAGGTACCCGCGACAAGGTAGAAGGTGAGGATCGCCATGATGCGGAACCCGAAGGTATGCGCGAGGACACAAGACACAAGATTTATACAGGTTCAGGTAGCCGGAGTAGCTACCCTACGTCCTGTTTGGAGTAGTATTGCGCCCTGCGCTTGGTGTTGTCCCGGAGGGATTGTGGATGTCCTCCTAGGTACCCGGCCCTCCTTTATATAGTCCAGGGGGCGGGTTCCTAGTCGGTTACAAGGCAGGAGTCCTAGTAGGAGTACAGGGGAATTCTAGTAGGAATCTGTCTTCTACTCTTCCTCCTTCCTTGCATGTGTACCCGGGGAGTATGCCCGACACGCCATTCGTCATGGACGGCCCTGATGCTCGCTCCTTGGTCGGTTGTGAGTTGGTTTCCTATGTCGGTTCCGTCGGATTCCAATCTTTGTAGGTGCGGCTGTAGTTCTTGATCCAGTCGTATCTACTCAAAGCCGTGTGATGCACCACCACTGGTAGGTGATGCTCAGGATTGCTTTGGAGTGGCAATTGGATGCATGCAGAAGTGGGCCGTGGATCCAAGTGCTTCCTTTCACACCCTTTGGATCAAACCGACATAACCACTGTGAATCCTACCATACAAAGTGTGTTTGTGGAAGTGGTAATCGCCGGGACTCAGATCGTGGCAGGGTGCAGGGCCGGCCGCACCAGTAGGGCCGGCCGCACCTGCTGGTTCGGCCGCACTTTCCTAGTGTGGCACGGTGACTCCCTTTTTATCCCAAATGCATACCTACAAGAAAAAATACCAACACAACTCGTGGATCTTTATTAGTATTAAAAACATGTATGAAACTTGTCATATACCCTCCTTGTTTCCAGGATGTTGACAGTCGGAAACTTGTCGTAAAGACCGTCAATAAACTCCCCCAAGCTGAACATTTGCTTGTCCTCGAGCAAAGTCTAGACTTGGCCTTGGATGGGAGTTGCATTGGTGTTACCACTCTGCAAGTTCCTATGCACAATTCCATACTCTACTTGCAGTTGAAAAGGTCGGTACAAGAGAACTTAGCAATGTTCTACCTGTGGGGCTTGTAACTTTCCACCTTGCCTTCGGAGGTTGAAGAGTAGAACAGTTTGGACTTTGCATCACTCACCCTTCTCTTTCCCGGATCCTATCTCGGAGTTTTGAAATTTTCACAATAAGAGACAAAGTTCCTTGGGTGGTTCTCTCGATCACTCAAATGGTGCTTGTTTCCTCCGCAAAGGCTTTTAAAAGAGCCTCAACTTCCTACTCTATGGCTTGTATGTGGAGCTTTGGGTAGGATAAGTATGAGGCTCACTTGTGCCACATGATGTTGTTGAGCCCAAGACCGGATCCAAGAATAAACTAGTCATGCAACTTGATCGAGATGTGCAAGTGTGTGGAATATTTTTGTGTTTTTTTTCTAAACACTCCTTGCTTTGAGATTCTCCTCTTGCTTTTATTTTGGAGGGGAGTCATGCTTTCTTTTTCTCTCTTTTTTTTCCTGTGCTCTTTGATTGGACCACATCTTTTTTCTATGCTTCTTGAGCATGTACTTTTTTCTTTTCAATGACCCCTCTCTCCTTTTGCAAGATAACAAGAAGAGAAATCTCTCGTACTTTGGAGTATTTATTTTTGGTGGATGGATGGCATGTTTTGCGTAACTCCCGGTGTAGGAGTTAGCATGTATATGTGGGTGTACGTGATCTCGATCATTGAAGCATGAAAAGATTCTAACAAGAGTCACAACAATTTGGCAAAACTCAATGGGTCACAAGCAAGCATATGTAGAAGGTTTGGACATTGGTGTCGACATATGGCTTTGGTAGGTAATATGATTATTGAGGAACTTTCCTTGTTTTATTTTCAAAAGAAATTCATCCGATATTTTCACCATACTAAGAGATAGAGCAAGATTTAACATTGTCACACCATATCATACTAGTCAATGACCTAGGTTTGTCCATAAGCATTTGCTTCCCACAAAGTTTTATTCCAGGCTCATGTCTCAAAGTATACCAACAAATTCAAAAGCTCGTAGAGTACAAAGCTGCACTCTAGGTTCTTGCAAAGTTTTAACATGGCAACTTTTCATTATTTCAAACGAGGGTGTATAGACATGATTTCACGTGCATGATGAAAGTAAATGCCTTTGTTTATTCTGAGTGAAGTTGGGATTGGACTGGACGAACGTACCTTGTTTGATGGGACCAGGGTTCTTCCCCAAGCTGATTCTTGATTTTCTGAAATGTCTTACCTGATGATGCTAAGTGGAACACTTGGAGGCTTGATGCTATGGTTGCTTGGACAATCTTGTGTATTTTTGTAGGTACGGGCATACCGGTTAGTTTGGCCGGTATTACTACTTTTACTCTAAGTATTCACTTCTCTACCTGCAATTATTCTGCACAAGAAATTCGTCGAGGGAGGTGCGGCTGTTCCTCATGGTTTGGTCGTACCACGAAAGACTTCCCAAATAAGACTAATGAACTTCAAACTGGTAACTTCATTTATTCAATTTAAATTTTTTAAGGGGATTGAAATGAAGGAAGATAAAAATACTATGGCAAAGAAAAGAAAAACAATTATAACAAAAGGAAGAAAAACTAGTTGGGACTTACCTGGATGCGGACCTATTTTCCCCAAGCTGATTTCAAGAACGGGACTAGTAGTTGGGTGGTTGTTGATACAGGTTCCATGACTCAAAAAGACTATTAGTTTGAAAACCTTCCTGCATGGTGGCGGTAAGGGTGTATAGCTGACCGTCAGTTTCTTTGCTGCCGTCAGGCGGTGTCTTTGAGGCCTTGCGCTATCCTCTCGGCGCGTGCATCAAGACTACGAAGACGGTTATCAATGTTGAAGAGGCCCTGGTCTAAGATGGCATATTGTTCCTCATGGTAACTATACGGGTAGCTCGTGCCGTAGGTTGGTTGGCTCCCAAAGCGGGCCGACTGAGAGTGTGTTGAGCTGAGCAGATAGAGGCACTGGGGGGCTGACTTTCGCTAGATTGTTGCTGCTGCTGGTGGCTACTAGAGGGTCTTGCTCTGCCGGATGTCGGTGCTTGCTGTGTGGTGCTTTGTGGGATGAGGTTCCTATCGCTTCTGCGAGTGCGTGATCGGGTGGCTGGTCCAGGCCAGAGATGCTGTGCCGTGAGGGCCTAATGCTCTCCTCATCGTCCTCGTACGCCAGGTTTAGAGTAAACCTTTTGACTTGATAAAGACCAAGCTCTGGGCATAGGAGGACGATGGTTGTGGAAGAATGGGGATAAAGCATGACCAGCTCTCCCTCAATACGCTTCAATAGGTGGGCTTGTACACAATGTTCGTCATTCAAGGTCTCACGGGGTGTGTCCAAGTACGTGACTAGGGCTCTTGCTAGCGCTCTGAGGTACGTGGCAATTCAAGTTACCAAGGAGGTGACCTCAATCTTGCCAGTCCTTGTGGTCATGGTGCGCCAGTGCTCGACCTTCGAAACGACAGGGACAGGCTTGATCTTCTTAATAATGGCAAACATGCATTGCAGCTCGTCCACTCTGACCGTCCTGAACTCAACTCGTGGGGAAATCATGCCCAAGACGAGCCGGTGGAGGAAACGAAGAGTGGGGTTATGGATCAAGTTGATCCGGGGAGCGGGATTCAATCCTTTCCCCGAGATCTTCTTCCAGAAAGACTCTCTCGAGAAGGCTTTCATACCCTTGTGCTTAGACCACTCTAGCAGACAATTTGAGTCGAAGCCTAGGGCTATGCTCAACTGCTCTCAAGTTAAGTTGTGCTCTTCAATTGAAGAGTCGGAACTTAACACCACTGCTATCGACGCTCTGAGTTGAGAGGAATTCTAAAGTGAGGAATTTTGAGCCCTCTTCCCACGCATGCCAAAAATTCCCCCAGCCTATGGCATTGAAAGCCGCCTCGAATTCCCCAATCATACCAGTTTCATTAAGGAGGGTGTTGTCGTATACCTTGGTATGCGTGAACTCTCGATCTTTTAGCTACTGGAACAACCTCCGTTCTTGGTCGGTTCGCAGGATGATTTGAGTTTCGGAGGTGAGGAAGCGACTCCTTTCGTCCGAACCTAACCAATCATAATGCACCGAGCTTGTGGACTTGTCCTGGGCAGAACTCGTGGACACATTGCCCTGAGGATCAAAACCCAGAGGTACCGACTATTCTTGACAATCTGAAAAATAGGAGTGGCTGTTGCGGCTCGAGTCCAAGTCGCGGAACCTAATGTTCTTTCCCTTCACTGCCTTTGCGGCCTTACGAAACCATGACATCCAGCAAAATGCGGTCCTTTTGGGGTGATGAGACCACCACAAAACTTGACTTGCACCACAAGGAACTTTCTTTTAGCACTGCTTTCCACTAAGCGCAAACGGACTAAGCAAGGGAAACAAAGGTTGCAAATTTTGAAATCTGGTTGTGGTCTTCTGGGAGCGTGCACGGAAGGCCTCAATTTATAGGCAGGTGGAGGGAGGCAGCTGCGGCCGCACCTCTCCATCTAGCTGTGCCACTAAAATTGGGAGGCGACCTCAGTGCACAATTAGGAGGCTAGTGGTGTCATGCAGCATCTTGGACACGACAACACCGTGAAAATCACAGGTGCGGGCGCACCTATAGGGCCGGCCGACCCTAGTGTTTCCACTGGAATTGCTGGCATGTGGTTGCTGCACTATCAAGAAATTTAGCACTCTGCTGTCCAAATGTTGCTAGCGAAGCTATAGATGGTGGGGAGCATAGTATTGCAGATTGGACTTATTTTTCGCAAAGTTAACCACCACCATGCAACTAGTGGCTGCTCATTGTGTTTCCTCGGGCAAAAGGGGTGGTGCGGCTATGCCTAGTGGGCCGGCCGCACCGGGCAAAATGCCCCAAACAGCTCCTTCGACCCTCTAAACTCTAAGCTATGCATTAGTTAAAAGGGTTTCAAAAATTAAACCTGCATGGGCTTAGGTAAATGTCGGTTTGCCTCACGGCGAGAGCGTCGAATTTATAGTCCTCGAGCTGGACTTGTTGATAATCATTTCTTTTTCGAGCGACTCTCTAGATTTAGAGAGGTAAATTACTAGAGTTTGAAAGAAGAACGATAGATAGATGATAATCCGGTCTATCCAAGATTGGGATTGGTCCTTGATTTCTTTGCACTGGAATTCTCTTATGACGGCATAGATAAGATCCTCTCTAAAATTTCTAGCCCCTCAGTCGGATTGTCGTGAAAGAGTGATCCCTTTGTGAGTGCAAGCAAGCGGAAAACGTTGTCTCGGGATAGGCCGTGCTGAAAATGTTGAATTAACACTATATCTGGCAGGCCATGATCGGGAAAAGTGTGTATGAGATCATAGAATCTAGTCCATGCTTGACTAAGGGATTCGGTCTTCATCTGTCAAAAATTGATGATATAGCTTCGAAGGTTTATGAGACGAGATAAGGGAAAGTATTTAACGCAAAACTTGTCGTGCAAATTCCTCCAATCCATAGTGACTTCCTTCTCTTGCTGGAAGTACCACTCTAAATTCGGTGGGAGAAAGATTTGAATATGAACGAGTAGAGCACAATTGCCCAAAACTCCTCAAATGATTGTATTGATTTTCTTCTTCGAATCCTAAGAAAGGATTTTTCTGGTCGATGGAAAAGAATTTTGGAGAAATACTTCCATTGGAGACGTACCTTGGGTTACGATTTCCATTTCCGATTGGGATTTCCATCTTAGTCGGAGCGTGGGTTTGATCAATAGAGAACTCAAGGTTGGCTTCTTGGGCCATGAGAAAGATGGCTCTGTCTACGGGATTGACTGGGTTCGTCGTGAGAAACCAAGAGAAACCTATCGAAGGGTAGTGACACAGGGTCAAAATACCCTTCTAAAGTGACTCCTGAGAGGATGTAAGGACGAGACGGGACTGTCGAAACTGGATACTACTCCGTACACTAGGAACGGAGTAGGGATAAACCTGCTAAAAGATAGTTCACCGAACTGAGATAACTCTACCGAAAAGATATCTAGTGCCTATTGCTTCCCCGGCAACGGCGCCAGAAATGCTTGTTGACACTCCTTAGCCTCACCACTAAGTAACGGAGCTAGGGAACGTCTGGTGGTAAAACACACGATCACAGAGAGGTCCGCAAGCGCACGGATTACCGTTGTAGCACTTCACCCGGTGGTATTCGGGTTATCATATTTATATTTTCTAAAGGAAAGCACTATGGCATAGATAATCAAGGGCGGTAGAGAGGATCAAGGCTCGGTAAAAGAGTCTTTAGCTGGGGTGATGATAAAGATATGCCGGGATAAATGGACACGCGAGGAGATATTGATAATAGAACTAGAGAGGTCCTAGTGAGTTGGGAGGACAACGGGACGAGAAAGGATCTTAATGCAATCTATCTATTCTAGTCAACTCCGGGAAAAGAACTAAGGTAAAGCAGAGCCAAGGTAAGATAGAATCAACTAGCTCTTCTAGTGTTGCAGGGGCATGCAAAGCCCCACCCGGAGGATGACGACACGCTGAATCCTACTGGCCCAAACTAATGTGGTGGACTACAGAGCCCGTCTGGAGCTGTCACCTCCTTAGGGTACCATAACTATTTCGTTGCGCACGACACCAAACTAAGATTAAGACAAGTTCTGAGCACCGCGCTCACAAGAACCAAAGAACCTTCCCTAAGGCCTTTAGAGAAAGGTCTCTCTCTCTCTCTCTCCCGTGAAACACCGGAGATCAAGCGAAGAACGACCAAAACACTATAGGGTTCAAGAGAACTAATCTAACCAAGGCAGAACTCACTTTAGTCTAAACCAAGAATAAAGCTTCTAGTAGCTAAGTACAAGATGAATGTAATTGACTTGAAATGTAAGATAGAAAGATAACTTGAAATGCACTTAAGTCTTAAATAAAAGAGAAGATACAAGAGTAGTACCCGAACTCTGAAGAAGACTTCTCTGGAACCCCGAGACTAGCTCGACTCGACTCTAACTCCCAACTACACTACTTCCTACTCTAAGGTACAAAAGTGGACAATAGTGAAGCTCATGTGGTGTGTCTTCTGTTCTAGCGAGTGGAGGGTCCTTTTTATAGCAATGGGAGGTCGGTTGGAGTGCTGAGGCAGCGGGAGCAAGGCACGACCGCACCTCTAGGTGTGACCGCACCTACGATTCACCGCCATTCATCGTGGATGGCCCTGATGCTCACTCCTTGGTCGGTTGTGAGTCGGTATCCTGGGTCGGTTCCGCCGGATTACACACTTTGTAGGTGCGGTAGTATCTCTTGATCCGGCCGTATCTACTCAATGTCGTGTGATGCACCGCCACTGGTATGGGATGCTCAGGATTGCTTCGGAGTGGCGGTTGGATGCATGCAGAAGTGGGCCCGTGGATCCAAGTGCTTCCTTTCACACCCTTTGGATCAAACCGACATAACCACTGTGAATCCTACCCATACAAAGTGTGTTTATGGAAGTGGTAATCGCTGGGACTAGGATCATGGCAGAATGTAGGGCCAGCCGCACCAGCAGGGCCGGCCGCACTAGCAGGGCCGGCCGCACCTGCTGGTTTGGCCCGATGACTCCCTTTTATCCCAAATGCGTACCTGCAAGTAAAAATACCAACACAACTTGTGGAACTTTATTAGTATTAAAAACATGAATGAAACTTGTCATATACCCTCCTTGTTTCCGGGATCTTGATGGTCGGAAACTTGTCGTACAAACCGTCAACAGTGGGGACGTGGCGGAGGTGTCGATGGTTGACGCCATGTCCACCGGCATCCTCGAGATCAGTGACCTCGACACTCCTAACCTGCCAAGCAATGACAGGGATATTTACGAGGCCGTGCTGGAGCGGATGCTGGCCGATCCGGTGGAGTCGGGGGTCGAGGCCTATGAGTCCGCCACGCCCGTGGCCGCAGCCTCGGCTAAAGTGGAGGAGCCCACCAACGAGGAGCCTGCGCCTGACGCAACCGCGACATGACAGCTAGCATCGTGCCCAACTAGAGTTGTCGAAGCACCCGAGTCCTTGGCCGCAATAGAGGCCGCCAAGAAGGTCCCCGAGGAACCCTCAGCCGATGCGGAGTTGACCCCCGCCATGTCCTCGCCCTTAGTTGTGGTCGTGGATCTAACTGCAGTACACGCATAAGAGATGTTGTCCCTCCATCACGTGCCCTCTGTCGATGAGGCGGCGCCTGCGGTGAGCCCGACCCTCCAGGCCCCGCAAGAGCACGATGCCCCTGGGAGCGCAGCAAGGCCACCTCCCCGGAGATCCAAGAGGTCGGAGAGGGCTCCGGCGCGGGCCTGCTGTCGGGGTCCGAGGAGGGCGGTGCACGGATCTCTGACCTCATCCGCTCCACGTGGGCGGCTGCTTATGAGGCGGGTGCGTCCGACGATGAGGACAAGGAGTCCGAGGCTTGTTGCAGCCTCGAGCGAGGTCTTGGATGGGCGCGTCGAGCGTTCGACGAACTCATCCTTCCCGCGATGACGGTAAATCCTTTCGAAACGAGAGTCTGGCCTTATCTTCTTTGTTCTCGCGAATCTCATGATTGGTGTCTTCTTGCCCGGAACAGACAATTGTGAGGTGTGGCAAAAGGAAGACGGGCACCATTGGCGAGCTTCAGGTGGAGAAGACCCAGCTGGAGATGCAGCTGGTGGTTGCTCGTCTAGCTACCGCCGGTGCGGTGGCGAATGAGGCGTCGTCGAGAGCAACGTTCGAGTCTATCGCAAAGTCCGCGGAAGACCGCGCCACGACCGTGGAAGGCCGTGTTGTGGCTGCAGAGGCCGCAGCCACCAAAGCAGCATCAGAGAAAGAGTCCCTCGAGGCGAGCCTGGCCCAGGCGAAGGCAAAGGTCGCTGAGCTGCAGCCGCTGTGACGACAGCCAACGACACGACTGAGAAAGCCATAGCCGCCGCAACCACTGCCGAGACAGCCACCCAAAGCACCACCCAAGCTACCTCCCATGAGAAAATGGCGCTCGAGGCGAAGGTGGCGGAGCAGGAGTAGGAGTCGGTCACCACCGAAGCGGACCTTAGAACGGTCAACCGGCAGTTCTTTGAGGTGACCAACAAGCTCCAGGAGGTCACGGATGACGCGTCTCGACTCCGGGAGGACAACTCCAAGTTGTCGCAGGATGTGAAAGGTAAGGCTTGACGCCTTCAGCTGCGAACTCTTCTCCTCTTGTTCATTCTTGATCGATATTGACCCATATTCTCAGGGTGTCAGGGCTGCGCTCATATCACACCGGTATGACCACGAAGCTCGCAGAGAAGACGCAGGAGGTCAACACCGCCTTGCTCAAGCTCCTCGAGAAAGACAGATCAATCAAGCGCCTGTCGGAGCAACTTGAGAGTAAGCCTTCTCGTCTGATTCCGATCTCGCCTTTCTCCCGAACTGGTCACACCACGTTTGTTGATTCCTACTTGTCGACCCTTCTAGAGATCAGGACCGAGCTCAATCAGTCCCGATGACCCGGGAGCAGGTCGCAGCTGAGTTGGAGTAGACCAAGACCGCACAGTGTGAGACGGAGGCGACCCACAGAGTGAGCATCTTGGAGAACACCAATCTCGGGAGGTCCGTTGGCACGGCCTTGTCGGGGTTCAGTACTCTCGGCGGGCCGACGCTCGCGGAGAGGCTTCTGCAAGAGGTCAGACGTCTCTCGGAGATGATCAAGGAGCGGGAGCTGTCAACCGCTCGGAGGGTGGTGCTCTGGGTGCTCACCATGTTCGACTCGCACTACCAAGGGTTGGACCGCATGGCGTTGAGCGGCGGGTGGTCCCCTGGTGTCTCCGACGCCACTGCGATCAACCTGAGGAAGATTTGTGCCTCCTTTGCCCGCGCCATGGCCTACGCCGCCATGAAGGACCTGGACCTGCTGCCAAGAGACGAATTGGAAGACCCAGAGAGCTCTAGACTTCATCTTAGATGTATCATTTCTGGATGTAAGGATCTAAGAACAATTCGTGTATGAACCTATGAACAGTTTCATCTTGTCGAAACTTGCTCAAAAGGTATTACTGCTCGAGCGCTCCCAAGCGCCCGGGATCGACCACAATAATGTGTAGTAGACCTTAGGAGCTCGAGATAACTAAGCTCTACTCTGGAGCCGCAGGGGAATAGGAGTCGAGAAGCTCAGCCATCTCCAACCACTAAGGGTTGCCATACGTTCGCAGCCCCATAGTACTTAGGAGAACTCGAGAAGTAACCTGCGAGATTTTGTCATCAAAATCGTTTGAGACCGGAGTCTAGGCGGTTGTTCGAGCACTTTTGAAAAGAGGTCGAATGAAGGCCTGGGGACTCAGGTTGTGCTCACAAGTCTTCGCACCATAGCCGCGGAGGCGTAGGCACTAGGAACGTCGAATGAGTAGTAACGCCGCACCCCACACAAGCCGTCATCTTTACTTCTCATAAGGTCGAGCCTTCTGCCAAAAAACCTTTCGCCCGTGCAATTGGTTATGACATAGATGTCGGATTTTATTTCAAAAACTTGTGAAAACAGAAGGAGGGCATCATGCCCTAGGTAGCCTCCAAGCGGGGAGCGTTTCGGCATGGGTGCGGGGACGCTCGCCACTCAGCCTTTAGGGAAGTTGCAACATACGAAAACATGGCAACCAAGAAATTTTCGAACTTATAGACATATGACAAAGCGTGCATCATTTATTCACTGATGTATAAAATTTAAACTGTTACTCAAGGGTAAAATGGTCACAGGTGTTTGATGTACCATGCGTTGGAGACGACCCGTCCATCCTCGTATCGGATCTTATATGTTCCGGGTAGGAGCACCTGGTGGACGATGAACAGCCCCTCCCAAGGGGGTGAGAGCTTGTGTCGATCCTTGCTACCCGGAGGACCAGGTCCCCAACTTGAAACTCACAGGCGCATACATTGCGCTCGTGGTAGCATCGTAGAGCTTGTTGGTACTTGGCACAGCATAGGAGTGCCACGTCACGCGCCTCATCGAGCTAGTCGATCGCATCCTCAAGCGCGACTTGGTTGCCTTCTTCAGTGTAGGCTCACACTCGGGGAGTGCCGTAGTCGATATCCATGGGTAGGACTGCTTCCAACTCGTGTATCATGAAGAACGGCGTAAAGCCTGTTGCTCAACACGACGTGGTGCGAAGACTCCATAGAACGTATGGCAGCTCGGCTACCCATCTTGCTCGAAACTTCTCGAGGCGCTTGAAGATGCGAGGTATTGGCCCTTGTTGGATCATGTTGTTCACCCTATCGACTTGCCCGTTTGTTTTTGGGTGCGCCATGGTAGACCAGTCTACGCTAATGTTGTTGTCATCGCAGAAGTTGAGGAATTTCTTCCCCGTGAACATGGTGCCATTGTCGGTGATAATCGTGTTGGGTATACCAAAGCGGTAGATGATGTTAGTGAAGAATGTCACGGCTTCCTCAGAGCAGACGTTCATGATGGGCCGCGCCTCGATCCATTTGGAAAACTTGTCGACCGCAACGAGGAGATGCATGAAGCCCCCAGGTGCCTGTCGTAGTGGCCCCACCATGTTGAGGTGCCACACCGTGAAGGGCCACGTGATGGGGATGGTTTGAAGTGCTTGCGCCGGGAGGTGAGTTTGTTGAGCGTAGAACTGGCACCCCTCGCAGTAGTGCACGATGTCCTTGGAGTCCGCCACTGCTGTGGGCCAATAGAACCCTTGTCGGAAAGCTTTCATGACAAGAGTCCTCGGACTGGTGTGATGTTCACATGTGCCGGCATGGATCTCGCAAAGTAGTTCATTGCCTTGATCTCCAAGGATGCATCGCATGAGTGTGCCTGCCACGCCCCGCTTGTAGAGCTCTCCCTCGATGAGAATGAACGCTTTAGCCCGTCGTGCGCTGTGGCGTGCCTCCATCTAGTTGGGGGGAAGCTTCCCCTCGACCAGCCACTCGAGGATAGCAAAGTGCCAATCTGGGTCCTCGAGGTTCGACTCGGGCGGTTGGTCGATCTCCATGACTTCTGGTCCTTGTGCTTCTGGTGGCTTCTCCCCTTCGACACGTACAGAGGGCGCGTGTTGGTCGCTCGTGAAGACCCCGTGTGGCACCGACTTTCGACTTGATGCAGTCTTGGCAAGGACGTCGGCAGCTTTGTTGTAGTCGCGCAGCACATGATGAAGCTCGAGCCCATGGAACTTGCCTTCCAGCTCATGAACGGCCTGGCAGTACAACGCCATCTTTGGGTCAACATAGTTTTTATCCTTCATGACTTGGTCCACAACGAGTTCCGAGTCTCCCCTGATCTCGAGACGACGGATTCCGAGCTCGACCACTATTCGGAGGCCGATGATGAGCACTTCGTACTCGGCGACATTGTTGGAGGCTGGGAAATGTAGTCAGACCATGTACTCCATGCGCACGCCCAGAGGCGAGATGAAGACAAGGCCTACACCCAACCCCTCCTTCATGACCGAGCCGTCGAAGTACATAGTCCACGTCTCGTGCTCGATTGGTGTCGGCGGAGTTTGGATCTCGGTCCACTCAACAATGAGCTGCCGGTACTTGGGACTTGATGGCACTGCGGGGCGTATATAAGATGTTCTGCCCCATCAGCTCGAGTGCCCACTTGGCTATCCTTACTTTGGCCTTAGGGTTTTGGATAACTTTTTTGAGCGGGTACTTGGACACCATCGTGATAGGGTGTGCATCGAAGTAGTGGCGGAGCTTGCGCTTGGTCATCAAGACAGCATACACGAGTTTTTGCATTCGTGAGTTGCGAGTCTTCGAGTCGGATAATACCTCGCTCACGAAGTATACTGGGCATTGCACCTTGAGCGACCTTCCGGGTTCTTCTCATTCAACCCCCAGCACGACACTGACCACTTGGGTTGTTGTGGCGATGTAAAGGAGCATCAGTTCTTCATATGTTGGAGCTGTGAGGTTTGGTGGACTTTTCAGCATGTTCTTAAGGGAGTCGAGCGCTTCCTGAGCCTCGGGACTCCATGCGAAGTGGTCTAACTTCTTCATCAAGTGGTACAGTAGCTGACTATGCTCTCCGAGTCGTGCTATCAAACGGCTCAGAGCTATGAGGCAGCCCGTGGCTCGCTGTACGCCCTTCAAGTTCTAGATCGGCCCCATGTCCATGATGGCCGAGATCTTCTCGGGGTTTGCTTCAATGCTGCATTCAGACACGACAAAGCCGAGAAGCATGCCCCTTGGAACCCCGAAAACACACTTCTCGGGGTTAAGCTTTACCCCATGCTGTCTCAGCTTTGAGAAGACCTCCGTGAGGTCCAGGACCAGATCGCCAGTCTTTTTCGACTTGACCACGATATTGTCGACGTACGCCTCGATGATGCGTCCTATACGTTCCCTGAAGACGCGCCACATGCATATTTCAAATGTAGCACCCGCGTTTTTGAGCCCAAAAGGCATCGTCTTGTAGCAATAAGTGCTGAACGGAGTGATGAACGAGGTTGCGAATTGGTCCGCTATGCACATCGCTATCTGGTGGTACCCGGAGTACGCATCAAGAAAATAGAGGGTTTCGCACCCAGCTGTCGAATCGACTACTTGATCTATGCGAGGCAAAGGAAACAGATCCTTGGGACATGCCTTGTTAAGTCCCGTGTAGTCAACACACATCCTCCATTTCTTATTCTTCTTCTTTACAAGTACAGGATTAGCAAGCCACTCGGGGTGGAATACTTCTCGGATGAACCCTGAACTAAGGAGCTTCTCGATCTCCTCGCCGATCACCTTTCACTTCTCGTCGTTGAAGCGGCAAAGGTGTTGCTTTACCGGTTTCGATCCTGACTTGATGTTTAATTTGTGCTTAGCAACCTCTTTTGAGATTCCCTTCATGTCGGAGGGTTTCCACACGAACACGTTGAGGTTCGCTTAGAGGAAGTTGACGAGCACCCTTTCCTATTTATGATCAAGTATCGTCCCGATACAGAGCGTACAACCATCGTTGGAGACATCCATATCCTTGACGTCCTTTGTGGGCTCGAAAGAGCATGTCGCTCGCTTGGACGACTCGGGGATATCCTGATCCTAAGATGGAGGCTCGGCGCGGAGCCTCTCGGACCGGATCAGTGCCTCCGCAAATTGGAAGCACTCAGTGTCGCATTCGAATGTGTGCTCAAACGTGGTCCCTACTGTGATGATCCCCTTTGGACTGGGAATCTTCAGCTTCAGGTACGTATAGTTGGGCATAGCCATGAACTTCGTGTAAGCTGCCCTCCCGAGGATGGCGTGGTACGTCCCCGAGAACCCCACCACTTCGAAGGTGAGGATTTCTGTGTGAAAGTTTTGCAGGTCCCCAAACGTGACGAGCAGATCGATCTGCCTAATGGAGAGAGCCTCCATTCCAGGTACGACCCCGTGGAACGGTGCTGTCGACGACCGCAGCTTGGACCGTGGGACGCCCATGTCGTCAAGCATAGATGCATAGAGCACGTTGATCATGCTTCCTCTATCCATCAGGACCTTGTGGATCCGTTTGGATTTGAACAGAGGAGCTACCATTAGTGGGTAGGATCTCGGCTGTGGCATGTGGTCGGGATGGTCCTTACGGTCGAACGTTATCAGAACCTCTGACCACTTTAAGTAGGACGCCGTTACGGAGTCGGCGTTGAGGACTTCACGTCAGATCAACTTCTCGCGGCGCCTCAAGGGTCACATCGGTGACCCACCGAAGATCATGTGAACCGCGCCATCCTCGCCCGGGTACTCAGCCCCTACGTCATCGTCGTCGTTGTTGGAAGTGCGTGCTGCCTTCTTCGGTGGATCGGCTGACCTTGGCTTGAGGGTTCCATTGACGTAGTTCTTGATCAAACAACAGTCCTTGAGTGCATGCTTCACAGGGACCTCATGGTGTGGGCACGGCGCATCCAAGAGCTTCTCGAAATGGTCCTTTGGAAGGCTGGCCTTGGCCGGGTTGCCCGTAGGGCGCGATGCCTTGCGCTCAACTACCGCGACCAAGTTGTCATCGTGACAGTTCTTGCCGTTCTTCTTCTTATTATTCTTCTTCTTGAAGCACGAGGACGTCCCCTCGCCATTGTCCATGACTTGTTTCCCCTTTCCCTGGGGAGTGTTGAGGGTTTCCGCCACCGCCTCCTTGCCATCCGCGTGGTTGCTTGCTGTTGACGGTGTATTTTAGTACACCAAACATGTTCATTACACTTTGGTTAGGATTTGATTCTGGAACTCCCCCACCACTAGGCACACCAATCACCCACCACTAGGCACACTAATCATATAGCAAGTTCATCTTTGTGTGTGCATTTGGAAGTGCTATGTTTATGTAGGAAAACATGGACATAAAGGACGGATTCACAATAAGTTCAAAGGAGCAATCAAGGAGTCTTGTTCGTGTTTATGAGCTTGATGAAATCACTTCAGATGGTGGCAAGGACCGAAGTGTTACAAAGGAACACCCCGAGGATTGAAGTGTAAAAGACTGGACTTCATGCAAGGAGAACCTCCATCTTGGACGTGGGGATGACATCGTCAAAATAGTGCGAGTGGAGGGGGGCAAAGTGCATAAATGCATGAGGACCCACGGGAGCGAAGGGGCGATCGAACCGGGACGGGATGGGCTTGGGCCGGTAGGCCCAAGCCGGCCGGCCTGGCCCACTCTAGGGGTCGGTTCGGCCCCCCTTTTCTTGCACCCGAAGGACCTTCAACCCTAAGTTGGTGGTGGCGCCGCCATTCGTAGGACATAGAGCCATTCGCACCGAGAGTCCATCCACAAGCTAGAGAGAGAGGAGGGAGATCTCCGGGAGAAGGATCGCTCAACTCGAAGGAAGCACCCACAAGTGGATAAGAAAGAAGACACCGTCGGAAGCATCACCATGATCAACGGTGCCATGTCTAGCACCTTGATGGGGTAATCTTCTCATTTGTCCATGGGTTGTAATCGATCTTGAGATGTAATCGCTACTTTGTTCGGATATCTATCTATCATCTAGTGTTGAAGAAGCTTTGATGTTTAAGGTTAGCTACCATGCCTTAAAGGGAGTAAGACCTCAATGCTTCCTTAGATCCATTCAATACGTCGTGTCCATCATAGGTCTAGTCCCGAATACCTCCGCGTAGTGACAGTACGGGGGGGGAACCGTGGTCACAACCCCCGATAGATTAGATTGGTTTTCATGTTTTAAGCGGTTGCATGTTCAAGTATCGTAGACCCTTGGGAATGTGTCTTTTATATATCTCATCGGTTTAATCGTTCTCTCTAGTGTAGCATAGTTGTTATCTAGTTTAACCATAGATTAGGGATGGGTAAGTTAGTAAGTAGAGGTACATCAAACGCTTTAATCCCCTTGCTCCGCGGATTGACAAGAACCTAGGGAATCCCATGGTCAAAAAGGTGTAGGTCCGTACGCTTGCGGATCGTTGGTGGATACGAATTTTATCCGTTAACAAGCCCCTTTTTCTGGCGCCGTTGCCAAGGAGCAAGCTAGTTTATATCATTTAGTTTTGCATCTAACTTTGTTTTATATTTAGTTTATCATTTATTTGCTAATATCTAACCCATACTACCTAGAAAACCACTTTGTTTTTGTTTTTGTTTTTACTTTGTTGGCTAGATGGCGTTCGTCAACCACCCCGTGGAAGAACCGGAGAAATCACTAAGGGATTATGCTAGTCCTCGATGTGAAGACATAAAAGTACAAGAGTCGGATTTGAAGCTTGAAGCGACCAAGTATGAAGTCAAATCCAAGATCATCGAGATGGCGGCGGCAACCCCGTTTGAAGGGATGGCTACGGAGAACCCATATAGACACATAAGGCATTTCACGATGCTATGCAACACGGTGCATCAAGAAGGAGTTCCCGATGAATGGTTCAAATGGAATCTTTTTCTCTACTCACTTGCCGGTGAAGCAAAGACGTGGTACTCGTTTGCGTCTTTTGAAGTTGAAGGCAATTGGAACAAGTTGACAAAGAAATTTTGCGAGAAGTTTTTTCCAATTAGCAAGGTTCAACATCTAAGGAGGCAAGTGATCACTTTCATGCAAGGAGAAGATGAAGGGATAGAGCAAGCTTGGAATAGATTTAATGAGCTAATTGAACAAGGACCAAGACTCGGCTTCTCCGGTGATGTACTCTTGCATACATTTTTCTTTTCCCTAACCCCTAGTTGCATGCAACACGTCCAAATGTGTGCAGGTGGGGATCTCATGGAGAAAACACTCACGGAAGCCGCTCAACTTTTACAAAAGATTAGCAAAGCGGCGGCCGTGCGAAGAGATTGGGAAACAAGACTTGTGGGAGAGCCGGAACACAATTCAAGGATAAAAACGTGTGCTGAAATTTCTAAAGTGGCAACCCCGGAAGTCACAAAAGAAGAGCCAATCCCGGAAAAGCTCGAAGAAAAGCACATCAAGTCAAGAACTACCCCGAGCGTTGACTTCGCCGATAAATGAAACAAACAAGAGGAGTATGTCAAACGCGAAGCTATTAAGGGAGTTTGAACATATGGATTGGGTTCCGATCGATTACGGAGAAGTATTCAACTAGAGAAGACCGTTCCCTAACCAAAAGGGGATGGCAAGAGCGTTTGAAGCGGATTTCCCACCGGAAAAGAAAGCGGAAGATTCATACGACCTTGAAACCACGGGTGAGATCTTTCAAAAGCTCTTTGGTGATGATGAAGTGGATCCGGAACAGATAGCCGAGGTGAAGAGAATCATGGGGATCAAGCCCGAAGCATTGTCATACGCTCGCCTCGCCGAAGTTTACGCGATAGGATCCGAAGAAGAGGAAAAGATGGTGCCACACTTGAGTTGCGCGATCAATGGAGTTCAATGCAAAGCTTTGTGCGATATCGTAGCCCAAGTAAGTGTCCTATCTTATGAAATTTACGGTAAAGTTCAAGACCACAACCTATTAGCTCCAACATCAACAAAGTTGATCATGGGAGATGGTAGAACTATTAGACCTCTAGGTATTGCTTGCAACATTAATGTAATCATCTCTGGAAAATGTATACCAACCAATTTCTTTGTTATAGATGCTTACCATAGTAATCATGATCATATAATCCTAGGTAGGCCCTTTCTTAAGTTGGTTGATGTCGTGTTGGATGCCGGAAAAGGCAAAGTAACAATGAATCTTAATGGAAAGAAGTACACATATAATTTTCTTCGCGTTTCTAAACACCCTTCACCTTTTCCTCCTGAAGACGAAGAAGTAGAGGAGGTAGATAGTCTTTGTTTTCTTGAAACCCTTAGAGACCCGCTGCAAAGAGCGATGGAGAATCAAGCTGATGATCGACAAGACGAAGAACTAGAGGAAGCAACGAAAGGATTATAACCACAAGATGGAAGCGTGGAGGAAGAAAAATTTGAGGACATAGGAGAAATTAAATCCGAAGAGCCACAAGTGCCCGAGGTGGATCTTAAACCTTTGCCCAAAGGATTACAGTACGAATTTTTGGTCCCAGACAAGACTTATCCAGTCATCGTGAGTGACGAATTAAGTCCCGAAGAAAATGAGAAGTTGCTGAATTTATTGAAAAAGCATAGGAAGGTGATTAGATATTCGATCAATGATCTCAAAGGACTTAGCCCAACCTTTTGCACTCATTGTATACCTATGGAAGACCAATGTAAGCCCGTAGTGGACCACCAAAGGATGCTAACTCATGCCATGCGAGAGGTAGTAAAGAAAGAGGTCATCAAGTTACTTGATGCCGGAATCATCTACCCGGTTCCGCATAGCGAATGGGTGAGCCTGGTACATTGTGTACTGAAGAAAGGAGGTTTAACCGTCGTGAAGAATGAGAAGAATGAATTAATACCCCAAAGAACAGTGACCAGGTGGCGGATGTGTATTGATTATCGAAAGCTAAACAAAGCAACGAAGAAAGATCACTTCCCCTTACTATTCATTGACGAGATGCTCGAGAGATTAGCAAACCACACTTATTTTTGCTTTCTCGATGGGTACTCGGGGTTAATGCAAATTCCCATTCACCCGGATGATCAACACAAAACAACGCTTACATGCCCTTATGGAACGTTTGCATATAGAAGGATGCCCTTCAGTCTATGCAACGCTCCGGCCTCTTTTCAACGTTGCATGATGGCCGTATTCTCGGAATTCATCAAAGAAATTGTCGAGGTGTTCATCGATGATTTTTCAGTTTATGGGAAGACGTTCGTGGATTGCTTGGCAAACTTGGATAAGGTCCTCATGAGGTGTGCGGAGGTAGACTTGGTGCTAAATTGGGAAAAATGCCAGTTCATGATAAAGCAAGGCATAGTGCTCGGAAATGTTATATCCGAGAGAGGAATCGAAGTGGACAAAGCTAAAGTGGAGACGGTTGAGCAACTCCCACCTCCGATGGATGTTAAGTCCTTGAGGAGCATTCTAGGCCATGTCGGATTCTATAGAAGATTTATTAAGGACTTCTCAAAGATCACTAAGCCTTTAACGCATCTCCTTCAAAAGGATGTGGCTTTTGACTTCGATGAGAAGTGCTTAGCGGCATTCCGGACCTTGAAAGGTGCTTTGGTGAGTGCTCCCATTATTCAACCTCCGGATTGGATCCAACCTTTTGAGATCATTGTGATGCAAGCGACTACGCCGTAGGAGCGGTTTTGGGTCAAAGAAAGGAAGGCCGAGTTCACACCATTTACTACGCTAGTAAAACTCTTAATGAGTGTGACAACCCGCCCAGGAAAATACTGTACTATCACCTAAACCAATCCACTTTGGTCATTAAGCGATAATAAAGTATCATCCTGTCGTTAGTTGTCGGGTTAACGCTCGGTAAATCACTTGAATAGCAACAAGGATCGAAATATATGCATTAAAACTAACTCGAAGGCGAGTCCAGAGATACAACATCATTAATACCCAAATTCGTACCCCGAGGGGTTTAATTATTAAAACCGGAGTTTTTGCCATAACGAAATAGTTCAGAGTTTTGAAACAGCGGAATTTAAACGAACGGGAAGCGGAAACACCACGGAAGGCCATCCATGATGCTCTCAGTAGTCGTCCTCCACCCACTCCAGCTCCCAGCCGGGCGGGATCTCTCAGTGCCACACATCACTGAAAGCATTACCTGGATCAACATATTATAGCAAGGCTGAGTATACTAATACTCAGCAAGACTTACCCGTCGGTGATAACTACTTCACCCATCTAGACATGAAAGGCTTTTGGCTACTGGGTTACTTTTGCTAAAAAATAACAAAGAGTATGTCCTTACTTTCAAGATTTTAGCACAAGTTCTAGTGGTTTTAATCTTTACTACAATAGCCAACTAGTACAGACAAAGTTGTACAATACAATTAATCAAGCATAGTATTCATCAACTTCCATCATTAGGGATCTCATGGCTAGTGGAGTAAGTAGTCTCAGATAACGGTGAGAGGCCGACAATCGATTGATTCAAACCATGCAAGGTAGACCCAAACACACGGTAGGCTGCCCCCACAAGGACAACTTTCCCAGGCAGTTCCCAAAAATCCTCAGGTCGGGATGAAAGGCCACAGTCTTTGGTGCAGGCTATCCGGAATACCCCGCGAAGTACCCGGAATCACCATACACCACCGGTAGCTAGCCGTGAGACAGACCCCAAGAGTAGTGACAGTTCCATCCCTAGCCGTCTCATTAAGGTACTAGGCTTACCGGTCCCATTCCCGACAAGTGCTTAGTACGTTCAAACACTTAACCCACAATAGCCATTGGACCGGAGCCCAAATCCCATGATCTTACCACATGAGCAATCCAATTAAGAATATATTGTGATTCCTATCTAGGAACCTATTCTCGCGAGTGAGGTCATCACCCGACTTGTAACGGTCCTATAGCTTAGCAGCTATCGACCTATCATACTAGTAAGGACAAAGGTACCTAGGGATGATGCATCTGGGGTTCCATTCAACTCTTGAACTTAAATGCACAATCATCCATAGATAATTGAATAAAGAATTTGAAAACTAGGTTAGATGCACCGGAGCTTGCCTTCGTCAGCTAGGTTAGCCTGGGCACCCTCGGTGTCATCGAGTACTTCCACGTACTGTACCGAAGCTTCCGCTCCTCCTTCCTCGGATTCCGGGACAAGGGAGTAATCACCGTCCGGTAGATCTACACGGAATGCGATGCAAGTTCAGGTGATGTGATAGTTTGTTATCTTATCCAACTCTTGTTGGTCATATTCACCTTAACAAGTATCTAGATAGTACATCTCTTTTAGGAAGGTTATTAGTTGTATATGAGTCATTCTTTTATTGCACATTTGAATAAATGTTTCTTTTGTACTTGTTATTTCATGTGAATGTTTAGTCCTTTTCCTTTCACTAGCAAGGGTATGAACAATATTTTTATTCATGAATTGATTCCTTACCAGCAAGGGTGTTTTATTGATCTTAATCAAGTTAGGTAATACTTTCAAAAAGGGAAGAAATGAGTTTTTTCTTATTTAATTGTTCTTTAATCCTTTAAAGGGATTTAGAGTTTTTTATTTAGCAATAAATTACTACAAAATTCAAAGAAGTGTTTCTTAAGCCTAACAACACCTATGCTGGCCCATTGGACCCACATGTGAGGCTTGGAAGCTAGGGAATTAAATACTATAGAAAATAACAAAGACTAGCTAGTGATTCAAATTAAATGCATACAAAAATAATTAAGCATCAAAAAGATCCAAACATTCTCATGCAAGTTCTCTGGTCCTAAACAAGCCTAAAGGACCAGCATGTACACCTAAAAACTCTATTGATCTTGCTTCATTAATTTACAAAGGAAAACATGCATAAATTAAGAATAAATATTTTTGTTAAGACAAAAATCATGATTAGTTCACAAGAGATGTCTTTTGACATAACAAGACAGCATGCACAAGTTGGGCACAAAAACATAAATATTGTTAGCTACAAAAATCATCTACGCAGTTTCTGCAGAAAATGTCAACAATTTATATAGCAAGATTTTCGTCATAACTTTGTGCAATTTTTGGCACAGGAACTAGTCATGGCAAGGCATACAACATATCCAAAATTTAGATACAGAAAAGTTGTAGATTTTGAGTTATGGCAGATCTAGGTATTTCACAATCCTATTTTTCATGTTAAAAATATCCAGAATCAGACCTTGTGAGAATAACAAAAGTTGTAGTATTTTTTACCGCGATTCCAACAAAATTGGTTTTGTATTTTTATGAATTTTCTACGATTTCCTACGCAATTTACAAGTTTCTGCAGAAGGTCAAACACTATTTCATAACACTCTTTCAAGCAGGCCCCTAGAAGTTTTAAGATCTTACGATTATGGCCTCGGTTTGCACTAATCCCCCTGAGAAGATCAGGGAATCTTAATTGGGTCCCTAAGGGCGGCCGGTGGCGGTCTTCGCCGGAATCCGGCGAGCTCGTCGGCCGGAACCGGCCGGGCGTGGGCGGAGGGCGAGCCGCGGACCCCTACGGCTCCATTCGCGGGGCTCGGTTGTGCGGGGAGGAGGACGGACGAGGCGGGTGCGCGGCGGCCCGGCGCCGGTGGCCGGCGCGGCCGGTGTGCCGGTGAGGTAGGGGTCACGGCCGACGACTTGGGGGAGGTTGGGGGCTAGAGTGGGTGCCAAGGAAGGTGGGGGAGAGCTTGCTTGGGTGCGCGACCAACCGGCCGGGGGCTTCGCCGCGGCTGCCAGCAATGGCACCGGCGGCCGGCTCGGTCGGGGCATGGCCGGGACGAGAAGGACGGCGACCTTTTTATAGGGGATTAGCGTGCCTGCCAGCGACTCAAGAGACCAACGGCGACGTCTAGGAGCAAGCGCTGGCCTAGGGAGGAGTGAACGGCAGGGGAGGCATGGAACGGACCGGCGGTCCGTTGGGCGCTCGCCGACCGGCTCGTGGCGCGAGGGGGGGGGGGGGGGCGGACTCCGAGGCGTTCTAGGGGCGCGGGACAAGCCGGGGAAGGCGCGCGCGCCTCGGGGAAGGCGCGGGCGCGGCCGGACGCCGAGGTGGCGGGGCGAGGCGCGTGCGGCGCGGCTGCGTGGGCGACGCAGCGCAATGTCGCGCTCTGGCACCTAAAAATTTCATTGTGCCCCTGTTTGCCTGCGATTTCCTCCCGAAATTTGAATAGAAGTGCACAGAGTGGTGAATAGGAATGTTGTAGATCTCACTACCCTCTACAACTTTTACAAAGGCTCTAGGGTGTTTTTCTCAACGGATTGTGCAGGAACGTCGTGCCAACTTTGAATGCTGCCATGTCTCTGTGCACAGGAGGTACTGGCAGTTGACCAAGTTTTTCACCCTTTTCTGCTCAAAATTTGAAATGCCAATCTACACGAAAGTTGTGTCCCTCAACAAGATGGACAACTTTCATAAAGGTAGATTTTGAAGTGTTTAGGTGAAATTTGGAGAACGCGGCAAAAGTTCCGGACGACATTCGCCGACGTCAATTGTTAAGCGGGGTTTGACCATGTCTTTGACCAAGGGTTGACTACGGGTGTGTGTAGACTTGGTCAAGGGGTCTAATAGGGTTCATTGGCGAGGTTTTCGAGGTGATGACCCAGGTTGACCTAGGTTTGACCAGTGTCGGCCGGTTTGACTCGGCTGATCTGGTCATTAGCGTTAATGCGCTAATTAAAAACCTGGGGCGCCACAATGATGCACAATTATATTATGCCACTACGGAGAAAGAGTTGCTAGCGGTAGTATTTGCCTTTGAAAAATTCAGATCTTACATCGTAAACTCGAAGGCTATTGTTTACACCGATCACGCGGCCATCAAGTATCTCTTGGCTAAGAAGGATGCTAAACCAAGGTTGATTCATTGGATCCTTCTTCTCCAAGAGTTCGATGTTGAAATTCGTGATAAGAAGGGGGTTGTCACACCTAGTTTTAAAGGCAAAATTGAATGCATAAATCACGTGTGCGCCAAGATCAAGTTACACACACGCAACGACATTGTGAATACCAAAATCAGTGCCACACGAACAGAGAGTTATTACATGACCATAGTCTTAAACGAAACATAAATAACGAGTTCTCGCAGTGGATAAAGTGCCTCCACAGGTAGCTGACTAAAGACATGCACACCTAGAACTCCTGGAAGTTCTCCCAGTCTGAGCAGCAATCCGAGTATTGTAGATACAAGAAAAATAGACAAGCGTGAGCACGTGCTGTACTCAGCAAGAGGAAAACAACATAACATGCAAGGCCATATGGTGGATGGCTAAGGTTCAAAGCAGTTTAGCATTTTAGTGAGTCAAGTTTTATTAGCAACATAGTTACTACAGCGTTAAATTCATAACAACCCAATATTACACCATAAATAAAGATAAAACAACAACTTAGCTTTTAAATTCCATATCTTAGTTATGTGAGGGTCCAGGCCGCTCTTGACTGTGAGCACGGCTAACTAGTTAGTTTTACACTCTACAGAGGTTGTACACTTTCACCACAAGCAGCGTAAAAGCTCCGAAGAACTTTGAACCCAACCATGCGGTGTTTGCAAGGCACCATACCACACTACCGAGGTGTGGTTGCATAGGGACGCTACATGGCCTTTACAAAGGTTCCCTAGAAAGTTATGACCCACAAGGTCCGGATCAATTAGCAAGGTATAAAGTCCCCTAGCAGGTCGATACCCCACCATAAAAAGAATAACTCACCTAACCCCCTGCTAGAGCGAGTCCATACTCCGCAGTATCGCTGATCCCTTGTCCTTAACAGGTAAGATTACCCCAAGCTAAAGTTCCTAATTACTAAGCCAAGACCATTGCCCGTTAGTTCTTGTGGTTGTATTGTTTTCCTAGGTGGTTCTCCATGTTTTGATTAACATATAATAAGTGATCTTGTAAGATAAAACAACATAAAGTGGAACATAGAATATAAAAGTACCCAAGTTTATTTATACCATCCCAATTAAGCATGCTAGGCCACAGCTACCATCAAGATTAATTATATTAACCCGGTTACAAGGCAAAGGTTGTAAAAGACTAGGTATGATCCTTAATAGGTTCCTGTCAAAGTTAATGCAAGCAAGAAAAATAAGTATAGTGAATTAAATGCATGTTATGTAGGACAAGTGGGCATGCATCAAGGGAGACTTGTCCACAACAAGACTCGGCTGCTCAAACTCCGGTGCGTCTTGATCTTCAAAGCCTTCAAACGCTTCACTCTCTACGCTCCACAATAATCACATACAAGCAAACAACAAGAATAAATAAGAAACAATCATCAAAGAGTACTAACAAAACAAAACAGAGACGTAAAACTATTCTGCGCTTCGAGACGATCGCATGGATATAAAGCATTAAAACGGAGCTAAAACGACCAAGATACGCACTAAAGAAGGTGTAGGGACTAAACTGAAAAGAAACCTAAAGATTCTGGGCCTAAACATAACAAAAGGACCTAACTGCAAAGAACTTACTACTGCGGGAGGATATTTTTGTAAAAACCGAAAAGCTCAGGGGGTTTCCTGCAAAAAATGAGGTCATGTCGGTTTGACCATTATTGACCCGAGTTGGATCTAATCCTTCCCGTTGCATCTTGATCCAACAGCCGGCGGCGGTGCTAACTCAAGCGGCGGTAGACGGATTGATCAGGACCGTCAGATCCTGATCTGGCGGCTCAGACGCACGTGAGCGTGCGGGCGGCGGCAGGCGACAGTGGACGGCGGCGGTCTCGCCGGCGCGCCACGGGATCGAGCCGGGGGGGCTCGGTTTCGTGCGCGGAAGGCACCCGAGCGTAGCGCGGGTGACGGTGAGGCCAACTAGGGCAGTGCGGTCGCCTAGGAAGCGGCGGAGACGGCGGCGGGCTTGACGAGGCGGAGCGGCGCGGTGGCGCAACTCCGGCGATGGCGTCTAGGTGCTACGGACCATGAGGTCGATGACAAGCGACATGTCACACCAGTTTTTCCAAAGAAAACCAAGTGCATAACTATATGCATGTCAGGATCAAGTTTGATGCATATAGTGACATATAAGTGAATACAGAAACAGTATCACGTATGAAAAAGGAAGATTATCAGAGATTTACACTTAATCCTGGAAACGAAGGCTCCAAACATCACAGGCAGTCGACTGGGGGTTGCGTACGCCTAGAACCAGCAACATCTTCACAAGACTTCAGAGTTGCATCCTCTTTCTGAGCAACAATGTTTATAGCAAGGGTGAGCACTTGTCGTACTCAGCAAGTGTGAGGAAAGTATGAATGAAAAGGCTTTATAGTGGACTGAGCTCTGAGCATTTAACATTTTAGTTGGCCAAATTTTATTAGCACCTAATTACTAATAAAGTGTAAGTTTATACCAACCCACAATTATCATAAAGAGATAGATAAGATATGCCATAAGCATATGGCAAGCATAACCAGTGTTGACGGTGAATTTCCGTCAACCTAGAGTACTTGTTATACATTGGTTTTGATTATGATTTGCAACTAACCCGCCACTAGGCATACTAATGATATAACAAGTTCACACTTGCATGTCGATTTTGGAGTTTGTTGTTTACGCAGGAAATCTACGCTAAAGAGGAGACTTTCGGGATAATTTCATCAAGCACTTCAAGAGAAGATCATGAAGCCTGTCACAAGTCAAGACACGAAGTGAACAAGACTCCAAACAACCCAAGGACTGAAGCATCAACACGCAAAACTCCGGGGACTTGGATGTTTACCAACGGGATCAACTCAGCCCGAGAGATATTCTCGGCACTCAGGACAGCATGATCTTTCGGTACAGATTCGGAGGCTTAAACGGTCTTAAATGGCAAAAGTTTGACTACCAAAGTTGTGGGCCTCGACGATACCTTCGATTTGGACATGTGGAAGGCCCAATTTGGATAAGGGAGCTAGGAGATATGGCCCCCGAAATCCCTGCTGCGCAGTCAGTCCGAAATCAGAACAGATTATCTTCCAAGGCCGATTTGGTGATCTTATCTTCGTTTTTAAGGAAAGAAATGAATACCAAAGTTGAAGATAATTTCGTGGCACACAACCTGGACACCGAATTTGCATTATTTGGAGTCCATACGTGGGAGATATGGCCCTGGCAAGGAAGGACTGCGAATCAGGAAAATCTGGCTGATTTTATGGAAACCAAGTTTGCTTCTCTCCCAAGGAGGATCTCGTGCAAGGCAAGGTGGAGCACGCCCAAAGGCACCCCAAGGACATAAATACAACCCCCTAGGCGCCCCAAGGTGGTGACCCATCGAACAAATCATCCTACCGACGCTAATCACCAGAAAACCGCCGCCGCAAGATGAAGGAGAGAGTTAGATGAGCTCGTCGCAAGGATCAACGCCGGCGGAGAGAAGGAAGCAAGAGGAGGACTCCAAGCCGCTGGCCTAGGGGTGTTCCCAAGCTCCATCGCCGCCATCTTCATCGACGACGTTCTCCGGAGTCTCCATCACCCCTATGTGCTTCAATCCGTGTAAGATGATGGGGTAATGTCTCCGTTCATCCCTAGGATTAAATGGATACATGCTATGTGATCGCTACTCGATTTGTGGTTTCAATCTATTGTTTTCATGTTGATGATGCTTTGATGATTAAGGTTAGCTACCATGTTTTTCGGGCGTATGATATCCGCTACTCCCATAGATTCCATCAACATACCGTGTCCATCATAGGTCTAGTCACGAATACCTTCGCGTAGTGACGATACGAGAGGAGGGAAAGGGCGAAACCGTGGTCACAACCCCCGGTAGATTGGTTTACCGCTTTCGTGTAGTAGATGCATACCATGTTATCCTAGATCCTAGGGAGGGAACGCTTATCTATCTTAACCTCGCTCTCTTGTGTTCACCCGTTTACCATCTAGTTTATCCCTAGATTTGTTTGATCAACTTAACTTAGATTAACTTAGGTTAGATTGCCTCTACTTTTAGATTAATACTCTCTTTAAAGGTTTCCTTAGTCAACTAGATTAGTACTTGGTTAAGCGCTAGTAATCCCCTTGCTCCGCGGATTGACAAGAACCTTGGGAATCCCGTGGTGAAAAAGGTGTGGGGTCCGTACGCTTGCGGATCGTAGAGGGATACGTCTTTTATCCGTCAACAAGCCCCTTTTTCTGGCGTCGTTGCCGGGGAGCAAGCCAGTTTGCTACGTTTAATCTAGTATTAATTTTGTTGATTACTAACACCTAACCCTTATTTTCTAAAAAAAGAAAAAAAAATCTTTTTTTTTCTTTCTACTTTTCTTGTGCCTAGATGGATTTGTTCACCTCACCATTGGAAGACGAAGAGATGTCGCTAAGGGAGCTAGCAATGCCGTTAATGGAAGACATTGAGATGCAAAAATCAGATTTGACGTTTGCTACAACCCACTATGAAGTGAAGCCTGGAATCATCAAGTTAGTGGCGACAAAACCATTTAGAGGATTGGAGGATGACAACCCATATAGACACATTAAGGAATTCACGATGTTATGCAACACGGTGCAACAAAAAGGAGTTCCGGCCGCTTGGTTTAAGTGGAATCTTTTTCCATTCTCTCTCAAAGATGAAGCGCGAAGATGGTACACACTTGCATCCGTTGAAGCAAAAGGAAATTGGGATGAGCTAGTGAAGAAGTTTCTTTTGAAGTTCTTTCCCATAAGCAAGGTCCAAGACTTAAGGAGGCAAGTGCTCACTTTCAAGCAAGGAGAGGATGAAGGAATTGATGAAGCATGGGACCGATTTAATGAACTACTTGAGCGAGGCCCGAACTTGGGATTTTCCGGTGACTTGATGTTGCATACCTTTTATTTTTCACTAACCCCTAACTCGTCTCGTTTTGTAAGCATGTGTGCAGGCGGTGATATATTGGATAAAACAATTAGTGAAGCCGCACAAATCTTACAAAGGATAAGCAATGGACAAAGAACAATACGAGATTGGCAAAGATGTTGTCAAGAGGAGCAAAATGACAAAAGCAAGCCCAAGGTGCTTGCTGAAATTTCTGAAAAAGAGGAACCGGAGGTCAAGGAAGATGAACCGACCATTCAAGAAATTGAAGATCCACTTCCTAAGGTAAGAGAAGTCATTTAGGATGTTAAAAATGTTGAAACTAACATGAATGTAGGCCGAAGTATGTGGAATGCTAGACCATTGGCGGAGTTCAAGCAATCCGGTTGGGTTCAAGTTGATTTCGCCCCACTAATTAACTACCGAAGGAAGGAGGAACGCCGACACGTTGCCAAACTAATTGAAGATATATTTGATCAAGAGATGAGTGGAGAGTCGATCCAAAAGATGTTTGAAGAAGAAAGAGAAGAAGGAGATGAAGGATGGATCGACCGGTTTGATAACTCAAAGATTTATGATGAAGGGAGAGAAGAGTACAACCGTGATGAGCCTAGTGACTCAAAGGATAAATGGGAGGAGATAGGACTCGAGCTAGATGATAGCTTGTGTCCTATTGAAGCCTACACACTAGCAAATCAAGACATGGAAGTACTCGAGGATGAAGGAAAGAGTGAATCAACAATGAGCGATCTTGACGACATGTGGTACATGGAAGATAAAGAAAGCAACATACAAGTCTTTGAAGATGAAGATCTGGTTGATAAAGAAGACTTCAAAGAAGAGATGAATGCGTACATAGTTGAAGGATTACATGTTCCACATGATGAGTTGAAGAAATTGCAAGATGGTGATGAAGAGGCAACCGCACTTGTTGAGATCGATTCGCCTTTAACACCGCTTGATGAACCAAATATCACTCTTGTTGAAAAATCTCTAAGGCCAAGGTACGCGCTGAAATCTCAAGATATTATTGGTATTGATGTTGATAAATTCAAATGCTCATGCTCAACCAATAGTATGAATGATAGTTTAATGTCTATGCCTTGTTCTAATAGTGATCATGTTGATAGGCTAGATTTTCTTGAGAATGAAAAAGAGGAAACATTTATTTTTGATCCAATTAATCTCACACCTAAACAACCTTTGCCTAATGATAAGCTAAGCGCTATGCATGAAACATATGCTTCTTTTATTTACACCTTGACTTGTTGCTACAATTCACATGTGGTGTTAATTATGGACGCGTATGTTTACAATAAGTTTTGTAAATCTCGATCATGCTTTGCGCTTGGTCAAGCTAATGATCTTAAAGAAGAACATGTCGGGGGAAAGGCCCAATTTTCACTAACCATGTAGATAAGGCTTGAATAATGAAAAAAAAAGAAGTCATGCCTAAAAGAGTTGCAAGATAAATCATCAACCTCTCCGAATCCCGCGATGGATGCTGCTGTCTTCATCAATTTGAGAGCTTGTTCAGAGGTGTAAAAATAAAGAAAATGAGATATTCAGAAGCTCCATCAAATTACCATTCCAACGCATCAAGAACCAACAAGTTTGAAGACCCGTGCAAGGAGTTATGGAGAAAACATTGAGCGTTGCGCGTTCTGAAATTTCAGGACAGATTTCATCGCCGAAGTAAAACGGACGTAACTCTCTTGTCCGTAGTCCGATTTGAGCATATAAAGACTCGTTGGAAAGGAAATTTTGTGCACTGCGCAATGGAGTAGAGCTTGAGTATACTTTCTGTTCTGGACATTAAAAAAAATTTCATAGAGTGAAGGCAGCACCGGAGGATGATAAAGAAGGAGATAACGATGAAACAAAAGGATGCTTTGGGCAAGTCTTCTATAAGTGATCAAGCACAACATGGGAAGTAAATTAAAGCTGCATTGGTACCTTTTATTCTTGCATGAAGGGCCATGGCTATGCAACGAAAAGAAGGTATGTGAGAAAGTCGAGCTCTATGACTTTAAATGAAGCGCTTTTCGGGAGGCAACCCGTTTCTTTATATTTTTACTACTTTCTTAGAGAAAATAAAGAATGGCACCATCTTATGATGATCAACTTGTGGTTATTAATCTAAGTTCAGTTTTCCTTTTTAGAACCACCATCATGTTCATGATCATATTTATTTATTTGCATGCATTGCATTTTGTTGTACTCGTGATGTTTCTTTGTGTATACATGTTTTGCACATAGTTGGCTTGGTTGTTTTATATACTTAATGATGTATGCTTCATTTTCCATGTTAATACTTCATAAGGCATTATGAGTATTTTCCTTTTGTGATCTTGTGTAAACGTGGTGTTTAAACATGATTGCGGACCATCATCGTTAAGTCCGATAAACCTAGCTGGCTTTTCATATGTTTTCATGTTGCTTTGGTTAGTTTATAAGCTTTGCAATGCGCTTAATTTTTCTTGTGCTATAAGAGTTATTTATTTAGGGATAGACATGGTGTTTTAACCCTAGATATATAAACCTTTATGTCTATGGAGAAATTCTGCAACCTAGTTGTAAACATGGTGTTTAGAACTAGGTGAAAACATTGTCTTATTTATATGCTTTCCTATCATGTGCATACACACCTTGCACCACGTACACTCATTAGGTTTTTATTCCTCATTAGACTAATTATGCCACAAGTTAAGAATCTTAGGAGACATTGTTGGATTGTTGGCAATTCTATCTACTCCCAACCGTCACCTTGGGGGTAGAATGTGCGTTTAAAACGTCTTACAGGCAAGATAAAGACTCTCACTACAAGGAAATTGAAGGATGACTAAGATAAAAATGCTTTGTCTTCTTCCTCCATGACTAGCAAAATGCTAAGCATGGGGGAGACCCTGAATCTTCAACACGGAAGTTAACATCACCGGATCAATGCGCGAAAAGCTATTGATCTCATCAAAATTCTGCATGGTCTCGAAGGGAAAACACTGGGTATTTTTGGATATTTAGAAGCCCCATGAAGTTACGATTCCAACAAATCAAGAATCAAGACAATCGGAGGTTCCTACAAGCGGTTATGTCCGAATCACCGAGTGCAACACGTCCTGAAATCAGTTTTGGACAGCACGCAGCGCTGAAGTAAAACGGACATAGCTCCCTCGTTTGAACTCCATTTTCGATGAATGACCACACGTTGGAAAGGTAATTTCATAAACTTTTCAATAGATCTATATTTCGATATATGTTCTGTTCTGGACAGAGGGGGAAATCCATGAAAAAGAGACAGCAAGGAGATGATGAGAACAAGAAAGAGGAGATGGTGATGACAACATTGAAGAGAAGGGTTACCAATGACTCCATTAAGCATACAAGATCAAATTCAGAAGTTTAGGAGCATTAATAAATAAAGACAAAAGCAAAAGCCACATCAATACATGGAGATGTCGGAAGAAGGCAACGAGGAATTACAAAGGATGGTAACATCTCCATGGACCTCCTCTTTTCCAAAAAAAATCATTTTAAGTATGCCTTCAACATCAACTAGGTGCAACCTTTTGTTTTTCTCTTCAAACAATAACATGGCTACTAGGAGGACAACCTAGGTTTCTTTTTACTTTCAATAGATAAGCATGACCATGTGTTCACCTCGATGTTCTATATTTCCTATGCTTACGGAAAGATGATGAAAGTTGCCACTTTGTTTTACCTACATGAAGTTATACATGTCTTGGCTAATTGCTCTCTATAATATGATCTGAAATTAATTTAAATACCGGCTCTTTTATTTGTGGAGGTGAAATGACTATGCTCTAGACCCACATACACATCTTTGCTCTTTGATTTAAGTTTATGGATAGCCGGATAACTTGTTGTTTTTTATGAAAACTTAACTTTTATGTTATCTACATATTTGTGATGCTCTTGCAAAGTTCTACCTACCAAAGCCATATACATATATGTTTTATGATAACAAAACCCGTAGATTGCAAACATATGTTTTGATGAGTTGGATTAGGATTGATTTCTATGGTTCGAGACTAAGAAGCTGGTCATTCATTTGTGTAACTTTTTCATGCTAGCCTTTTTGTCCATGCATTGTGGGTTTTCACATCGAAAATTTCACAAACTTCGCTGGGCATCCACCCTAAACCAAAAACATCTTTTTGTGATCACCTCCTTGTCCACAACCCAATTTGAGTATGGAGTAAAATTCTCGATGGAGATTCAAATATTCCGCAAGATTATGGAATTTATACTTACTTTAGCAGTCATTTCCTCTCTCTTTTATGCTCGAGGACGAGCATCGTTCAAGCATGGGGGAGGAGTCATTCTCTGACACAAATGCTATGTAAGTATTATGTTGCAAAAAGCTTTGAGGAGCAAAAGAAAAAAGAAAAAAAAAGAGAAAAAACTGAAAAAAGAAAAAAATTATGATGAGAAGAAAAGAAAAGTAAGAAAAATAGCAAGAATAAAGTGAAAAAAAGAAAGAGAGAAAAAGAGAAGGAAATAAAATAAAAGTAAAAAGAATATAATAAAGATGCTCCTCGGATCTTTTTGCTTCATAAGTTCTCAAGTGCCTTGATGACACATCCATACTCAAATCTTCCAACCATGTGCAATCCGATAACGAGGACTTCACTCGTGCCTCGAGATCATCCATTTGCCACTTGCACATGGCCACTTATCTAAATGTGTGCGTTTCATCCTTCTCTCTTTCCAACATATATTTTCCATGGCCTTTTTGACGAGTCTCGGTAATTCCAATAGATCTCTCTCTTAATTTGACAATATTTCGGATATATGTTTTGCTAGGATTGTTTTTAACCTTCCAAGCTCCACATAAGCCTTTCACTATCAGATATGAGTAGAGTAGGTTGAAAATAATCTAGTATAGACTTGAGTGACTTGATGAGATGAGTGTTCCATGAGCTCTTGCAAGAGATTTTCACTTATGTTGGATATGCATCTTTTTGAAAATCTCCCATGTGACAAGGTAATGGTTTGAAGTTCA
Source organism: Cenchrus americanus (assembly GCA_947561735.1). Classification (NCBI taxonomy): domain Eukaryota; kingdom Viridiplantae; phylum Streptophyta; class Magnoliopsida; order Poales; family Poaceae; genus Cenchrus; species Cenchrus americanus. The sequence continues at coordinate 206,536,845 of OX387240.1, forward strand.
CTTAAGTTTGAGAGCATCGTGTTAAATGTGGCTTGTTCTTTATTGTTAGTCTATCTTCCATAATGAAAAAGAAGCCGGTCACAACTTGAACTTTAAAAATAAATTCTTAAGAGAGAGCCATTTGCCTCGTCATGAATGACTAAGTGCGGGGACAACATTGGAAGGCAACACCGATTTCCCTTTTAAGCAAGGATTACTTACTCGAGGACGAGCAAGGTTTAAGCATGGGGGAGATGTTGACGGTGAATTTCCGTCAACCTAGAGTACTTGTTATACATTGGTTTTGATTATGATTTGCAACTAACCCGCCACTAGGCATACTAATGATATAACAAGTTCACACTTGCATGTCGATTTTGGAGTTTGTTGTTTACGCAGAAATCTACGCTAAAGAGGAGACTTTCGGGATAATTTCATCAAGCACTTCAAGAGAAGATCATGAAGCCTGTCACAAGTCAAGACACGAAGTGAACAAGACTCCAAACAACCCAAGGACTGAAGCATCAACACGCAAAACTCCGGGGACTTGGATGTTTACCAACGGGATCAACTCAGCCCGAGAGATATTCTCGCAGCTCAGGACAGCATGATCTTTCGGTACAGATTCGGAGGCTTAAACGGTCTTAAATGGCAAAAGTTTGACTACCAAAGTTGTGGGCCTCGACGATACCTTCGATTTGGACATGTGGAAGGCCCAATTTGGATAAGGGAGCTAGGAGATATGGCCCCCGAAATCCCTGCTGCGCAGTCAGTCCGAAATCAGAACAGATTATCTTCCAAGGCCGATTTGGTGATCTTATCTTCGTTTTTAAGGAAAGAAATGAATACCAAAGTTGAAGATAATTTCGTGGCACACAACCTGGACACCGAATTTGCATTATTTGGAGTCCATACGTGGGAGATATGGCCCTGGCAAGGAAGGACTGCGAATCAGGAAAATCTGGCTGATTTTATGGAAACCAAGTTTGCTTCTCTCCCAAGGAGGATCTCGTGCAAGGCAAGGTGGAGCACGCCCAAAGGCACCCCAAGGACATAAATACAACCCCCTAGGCGCCCCAAGGTGGTGACCCATCGAACAAATCATCCTACCGACGCTAATCACCGGAGAAAACCGCCGCCGCAAGATGAAGGAGAGAGTTAGATGAGCTCGTCGCAAGGATCAACGCCGGCGGAGAGAAGGAAGCAAGAGGAGGACTCCAAGCCGCTGGCCTAGGGGTGTTCCCAAGCTCCATCGCCGCCATCTTCATCGACGACGTTCTCCGGAGTCTCCATCACCCCTATGTGCTTCAATCCGTGTAAGATGATGGGGTAATGTCTCCGTTCATCCCTAGGATTAAATGGATACATGCTATGTGATCGCTACTCGATTTGTGGTTTCAATCTATTGTTTTCATGTTGATGATGCTTTGATGATTAAGGTTAGCTACCATGTTTTTCGGGCGTATGATATCCGCTACTCCCATAGATTCCATCAACATACCGTGTCCATCATAGGTCTAGTCACGAATACCTTCGCGTAGTGACGATACGAGAGGAGGGAAAGGGCGAAACCGTGGTCACAACCCCCGGTAGATTGGTTTACCGCTTTCGTGTAGTAGATGCATACCATGTTATCCTAGATCCTAGGGAGGGAACGCTTATCTATCTTAACCTCGCTCTCTTGTGTTCACCCGTTTACCATCTAGTTTATCCCTAGATTTGTTTGATCAACTTAACTTAGATTAACTTAGGTTAGATTGCCTCTACTTTTAGATTAATACTCTCTTTAAAGGTTTCCTTAGTCAACTAGATTAGTACTTGGTTAAGCGCTAGTAATCCCCTTGCTCCGCGGATTGACAAGAACCTTGGGAATCCCGTGGTGAAAAAGGTGTGGGGTCCGTACGCTTGCGGATCGTAGAGGGATACGTCTTTTATCCGTCAACAACCAGAAACCACGATTTAAGTCCATCTTCAAGTTCAGTTATCATGTGAGGGTCCAGGCCGCTCTTGACCGTGAGCACGGCTAATCGATTAGTTTTACACTCTGCAGAGGTTGTACACTTTCACCACAGGTCACATAAAAGTCCTGAAGAACTTTGGACCCAACCATGCGATGTTGCGCAGGCATCATACCACACTACCGAGGTGTAATTGCATAGGTACGCTACGAGGCCTTTACAAAGAGTCCTCTCGTGCGTATTAGTCCATAGTAGTATGTCATAGAGGCTATCTTTCGTACCATACTTCTATTCATGGACAGTCAGCCATAGAGTACTTCCGTTCCAACACCACTCCGGAATAGAAGAGCCTGTTGGGGGGTACCCGAAAATTCGGATGAAACACCCGAACACGAGTTCAAGGGAAGTCAAAATGTTCAAGTACACAGATGGCGCAAGAGGAGACAAAGAATCTCTTAAAGACCGCTCACACCTCAAAAGTTTTGAATCATTTTACACGTGCCCTCACGCCCCCTTTTATAGGGAGATGAAGGGACTTTTACATTCTGAAAACACACTCGAGCTTAAAGAATATTCCTAGTGTGAACATGTACATGAATGTCTTTTACATCTCATACATTTACAAGCCTACCACTAGTTCACACACCAAACCCAAACTTTTTTAGACAACGTTTGACTTGGCCTCTTACTGATTCGTGAATCTCCCCATTCAGGAACTCTTCATACGCCGCGACTTCCGAACTCAAACTTCGGCATACTCCCGAATTTTGCAGACTTCCGATTTCGTGATTTTGTAGGTTCATGACTTCGGGAGCTTCGCAGGTCCAAGACTTCAGATCTTCGTAAGTCCGCAACTTCGGAGCTTCGCAGGTTCGAGATTCCAGATCTTCGCAAGTTCAAGATTCCTGAGCTTCGCGGGCTTAAGATTCCAGATCTTCACAGGTTCAAGATTCCTGAGCTTCGTAGGTCCCGGGCTTCAGATCTCCGCAAGTTTGTGACTTCGGAGCTTCGCAGGTTCGAGATTCCAGATTTCGCATGTTCGAGATTCTTGAAAACTCATTTCACGAATTTCATAAAACCCGACGTTTCGAGGATGACGGATTTTCCTAAATTCCCTAACACTAGCCCCTCGGGGAAGCGGGTTGACTCCGACGATCCGATTCCGCGAAAATCTTAGAATTTCAGTAAAAAACGTCACCCTCGGAATGTCGGAGTGGACACGCGTCCTCCGGAAATCTCGCAACGGTCGAATCGAGGTGGATTTGTGAAACTGCCACCCTCCAATGCTATCCCTGCACTTAGTCATTCATGACGAGACAAATTGCTCTCTCTTAAGAATTTATTTTTAATGTTCAAGTTGTGACCGACTTCTTTTTCATTATGGAAGATAGACTAACAATAAATAACAAGCCACATGTAACACGATGCTCTCAAACTTGAGCGAACTTCAAACCATTACCTTGTCACATGGAAGATTTTCAAAAACATGCATATCCAACATAAGTGAAAATCTCTTGCAAAAGCTCATGGAAACACTCATCTCATCAAGTCACTCAAGGCTATACTAGATTATTTTCAACCTACTCTACTCATATGTGTAGTGGAAGGCTTATGTGGAGCTTGGAAGGTTAAAAACAATCCTAGCAAAACATACATCCGAAATATTGTCAAATTAAGAGAGAGATCTATTGGAATTACTGATACTCGTCAAAAAGGCCATGGAAAATAAATGTTGGAAAGAGAGAGGGATGAAACACACACATTTAGATAAGTGGACATGTGCAAGTGGCAAATGGATGATCCCGAGGCACGAGTGAAGTCCTCGTTATCGGATTGCACATGGTTGGAAGATTTGAGTATGGATGTGTCATCAAGGCACTTGAGAACTTATGAAGCAAAAAGAACCGAGGAGCATCTTTATTTTTTTTCTTTTTTTTATTTCTTTCTCATTTTTCTCTCTTTCTTTTTTTTCACTTTATTCTTCCTATTTTTCTTACTTTATTTTTCTTCTTCTCATATTTTTTTCATTTTTCATTTTTTTCTTTTGCTCCTCAAAACTTTTTGCAACATAATACTTACATAGCATTTGTGTCAGAGAATGACTCCTCCCCAATGCTTGAATGATGCTCGTCCTCGAGCATAAAAGATAGGGGAAATGACTGCTAAAGTAAGTATAAATTCCATAATATTGCGGAATATTTGAATCTCCATCGAGAATTTTACTCCATACTCAAATTGGGTTGTGGACAAGGAGGTGATCACAAAAAGATGTTTTTGGTTTAGGGTGGATGCCCAGCGAAGTTTGTGAAATTTTCGATGTGAAAAACCACAATGCATGGACAAAAAGGCTAGCATGAAAAGTTACACAAAGGAATGACCAGCTTCTTAGTCTCGAACCATAGAAATCAATCCTAATCCAACTCATCAAAACATATGTTTGCAATCTACGGGTTTTGTTATCATAAAACATATATATATATATTCATGGCTTTGGTAGGTAGAACTTTGCAAGAGCATCACAAATATGTGATAGCATAAAAGTTAAGTTTTCATAAAAACAACAAGTTATCTGGCTATCCATAAACTTAAATCAAAGAGCAAAGATATGTATGTGGGTCTAGAGCATAGTCATTTCACCTCCACAAATAAAAGAGCTGGTATTTAAATTAATTTCAGATCATATTAAAGAGAGCAATTAGCCAAGACATGTATAACTTCATGTAGGTAAAACAAAGCAGCAACTTTCATCATCTTCCCGTAAGCATAGGCAATATAAAACATCAAGGTGAACACATGGTCATGCCTATCTATTGAAAGTAAAAGGAAACCTAGGTTGTCCTCCTAGTAGCCATGTTATTGTTGGAAGAGAAAAACAAAAGGTTGCACCTAGTTGAGGTTGAAGGCATACTTATAAGCATTTGTGCTTGGAAAAGAGAAGGTCCATGGAGATGTTACCATCCTTTGTAATTCTTCGTTGCCTTCTTCCGACATCTCCATGTATCGATATAGCTTTTGCTTTTGTCTTGATTTATCAATGCTCCTAAACTTCTGAATTTAATCTTGTATGCTTAATGGAGTCATTGGTCGCCCTTCTCTTCAATGTTGTCATCACCATCTCCTCTTTCTTGTTCTCATCATCTCCTTGCTGTCTCTTTTTAATGGATTTCCTCCTCTGTCCTGAACAGAACATATATCGAAATATAGCTCTATTGAAAAGTTTATGAAATTACCTTTCCAACATGTGGTCATTCATGAAAACGGAGTTCAAACAAAGGAGCTATGTCCATTTTACTTCAGCGTTGTGTGCTGTCCAAAACTGATTTCAGGACGTGTTGCACTCGGTGATTCGGGCATAACCACTTGTAGGAACCTCCGATTGTCTTGATTCTTGATTTGTTGGAATCGTAACTTCATGGGGCTTCTCAATATACAAAAATATCCAGTGTTTTCCCTTTGAGACCATGCAGAATTTTGATGAGATCGGTGGCTTCTTGCACATTGATCCGGAGACATTAATGATCTTGATCTAGAGCGTCATGTTGCACTTCCGTGTTGAAGATTCAGGGTCTCCCCCATGCTTAGCATTTTGCTAGTCATGGAATAAGAAGACAAAGCATTTTTATCTTAGTCATCCTTCAATTTCCTTGTAGTGAGAGTCTTTATCTTGCCTGCAAGACGTTTTAAACGCACATTCTACCCCCAAGGTGATGGTTGGGAGTAGATAGAATTGCCAACAATCCAACAATGTCTCCTAAGATTCTTAACTTGTGGCATAATTAGCCTAATGAGGAATAAAAACCTAATGAGTGTACGTGGTGCAAGGTGTGTATGCACATGATAGGAAAGCATATAAACAAAGACAATGTTTTCACCTAGTTCTAAACACCATGTTTACAACTAGGTTGCCGAATTTCTCCATAGCCATAAAGGTTTATTTATCAAGGGTTAAAACACCATGTCTATCTCTAAATCAATAACTCTTATAGCACAAGAAAAATTAAGCGCATTGCAAAGCTTATAAACTAACCAAAGCAACATGAAAACATATGAAAAGCTAGCTAGGTTTATCGAACTTAACGATGATGGTCCGCAATCTTATTTAAACACCACGTTTACACAAGATCACAAGAGGAAAATACTCATAATGCCTTATGAAATATTAACATGGAAAAAGAAGCATACATCATTAAGTATATAAAACAACCAAGCCAACTATGTGCAAAACATGTATACACAAAGAAACATCACATTGATAACAAAATGCGATGCATGCAAATAAATATGATCATGAACATGATGGTGGTTCTAAAAAGGAAAACTGAACTTAGATTAATAACCACAAGTTGATCATCATAAGATAGTGCCATTCTTTATTTTCTCTAAGAAAGTAGTAAAAATATAAAGAAACGGGTTGCCTCCCGAAAAGCGCTTCATTTAAAGTCATAAAGCTCGACTTTCTCACATACCTTCTTTTCATCGCATTGCCACGGACCTTCATGCAAGTGGAAAAGGTACCAATGCAGCTTTAATTTACTTCCCATGTTGTGCTTGATCACTTATAGAAGACTTGCCCAAAGCATCCTTTTATTTCATCGTTATTTCCTTCTTTATCATCCTTCGGTGCTGCCTTCACTCCATGAATTTTTTTAATGTCCAGAACAGAAAGTATACTCAAGCTCTACTCCATTGCACAGTGCAGAAAATTTCCTTTCCAATGAGTCTTCATTTGCCCAAATCGGACTCCGGACAAGAGAGTTACGTCCGTTTTACTTCGGCGATGAAATCTGTCCTGAAATTTCAGAACGCGCAACGCTCAATGTTTTCTCCATAACTCCTCGCACGGGTCTTCAAACTTGTTGGTTCTTGATGCATTAGAATGTTAACTTGATGGAGCTTCTGTATATCTCATTTTCTCCATTTGTACACCTCTGAACAAGCTCTCAAATTTATGAAGACAGCAGCATCCATTGCGGGATTTAGAGAGGTTGATGATTTATCTTGCAACTCTTTAAGCATGACTTCTCTTTTCATTATTCAAGCCTTGTCTATATGGTTAGTGAAAATCGGTCCTCCCGACATGTTCTTTTTTAAGGTCATTAGCTTGACCAAGCGCAAAGCATGATCGAGATTTACAAAACTTATTGTAAACATGCACATCCATAATTAACACCACATGTGAATTGTAGCAACAAGTCAAGGTGTAAATAAAAGAAACATATGTTTCATGCATAACACTTAACTCATCATTAGGCAAAGCTTCTTTAGGTGTGAGATTAATTGGATCAAACATAAATGTTTCCTCTTTTTCATTCTCAAGAAAATCTAGCCTATCAACATGATCACTATTGGAACAAGGCATAGACATTAAACTATCATTCATACTATTGGTTGAGCATGAGTATTTGAATTTATCAACATCAATACCAATAATATCTTGAGATTTCAGCGCGTACCTTGGCCTTAGAACCTTTTCAACAAGAGTGATATTTGGTTCATCTAGCGGTGTTGAAGGCAAATCAATCTCAACAAGTGAAGGTGTCTTTTTGTTACCTTTTTGCATCCCCTCCATCTCATTATGTGGAACGTGTAATCCATCAACTACATTTGCATTTGTCTCTTCTTCGAAGTCTTCATTGTCATCCCAATCTTCGTCTTCAAATTCTTGTATTTTGCTTTCTTTATCTTCCATGTACTACATGTCGTCAAGATCGCTCATTGTTGATGTACTCTTTTCTTCATCCTTGAGTACTTCCATGTCTTGATTTGCTAGTGTGTAGGCTTCAATAGCACACAAGCTATCACCTTGTGGGGAGGGGCCTTCTTGGAGTACTTGATCTATGTCAACCCCTTCCCATTCATCTTCTAGCCTGAGTCCTATCTCCTCCCATTTATCCTTTGAGTCACTAGGCTCATCACGATTGTACTCTTCTCTTCCTTTATTGCAAATCTTTGAGTTGTCAAATTGATCGATCCATCCTTCATAATCTTCTTCTCTTTCTTCTTCAAATATCTTTTGGATCGACTCTCCACTCATCTCTTGATCAAAAATATCTTCAACTAGTTTGGCAACGTGTCGGCGTTCCTCCTTCCTTCGGTAGCTGATTAGTGGGGCAAAATCGACTTGAATACAACCAGATTGAATGAACTCCGCCAATTCCACATACTTCGGCCTACATTCATGTTAGTTTCAACATTTTTAACATCCGAAATGACTTCTCTTACCTTGGGAAGTGGATCCTTAATTTCTTGTACGGTCGGTTCATCTTTCTTGACCTCCAATTCATCTTTTTTCAGAAATTTCAGCAAGCACCTTGGGCTTGCTTTTGTTGTTTTGCTCCTCTCGACAACATCTTTTCCAATCTCATTGCGTTCTTTGTCCATTGCTTATCCTTTGTAAGATTTGTGCGGCTTCACTAATTGTTTTATCCATTATATCACCTCCTGCACACATGCTTACAAAACGAGACGAGTTAGGGGTTAGTGAAAAATAAAAGGTATGCAACATCAAGTCACTGGAAAATCCCAAGTTCGGGCCTCGCTCGAGTAGTTCATTAAAACGGTCCTGTGCTTCATCAATTCCTTCATCCTCTCCTTGCTTGAATGTGAGCACTTGCCTCCTTAAGTTTTGGACCTTGCTTATGGGAAAGAACTTCAAAAGAAACTTCTTCACTAGCTCATCCTAATTTCCTTTTGCTTCAACGGACGCAAGTGTGTACCATCTTCGCGCTTCATCTTCGAGAGAGAACGGAAAAAGATTCCACTTGAACCAAGCGGCCGGAACTCCTTTTTGTTGCACCGTGTTGCATATCATCGTGAATTCCTTAATGTGTCTATATGGGTTGTCATCCTCCAATCCTCTAAATGGTTTTGTTGCCACTAACTTGATGATTCCAGTCTTCACTTCGTAGTGGGTTGTAGCAAGCATCAAATCTGATTTTTGTATCTCAATGTCTTCCATTGACGGCATTGCTAGCTCCCTTAGCGACATCTCTTCGTCTTCCAATGGTGAGGTGAACAAATCCATCTGGGCACAAGAAAAGTTGAAAGAAAACAAAAAAAAAGATTTTTTTCTAGAAGATAAGGGTTAGGTGTTAGTAATCAACAAAATTAATATTAGATTAAACGTAGCAAACTGGCTTGCTCCGCGACAACGGCGCTAGAAAAAGGGGCTTGTTGACGGATAAAACTCGTATCTACCTACGATCCGCAAGCGTACGGACCTACACCTTTTTCACCATGGGATTCCCAAGGTTCTTGTCAATCCGCGGAGCAAGGGGATTACTAGCGCTTAACCAAGTACTAATCTAGTTGAATGGAAAACCTTTGGAAGAGTATTAATCTAAAGGTAAAACAATCTAACCTAAGTTAATCTAAGTTAAGTTGATCAAACAAATCTAGGTTTAAACTAGATGGTAAAGGGTGAACACAAGAGAATGATTGAGAAAGATAAGTGTTCCCTCCCTAGGATCTAGGATAACATTGTATGCATCCACTACACGAGAGTGGTAAAACAATCTACCGGGGGTTGTGACCACGGTTTCGCCCTTTCCCTCCTCTCGTACTGTCACTACGCGAAGGTATTTGTGACCAGACCTATGATGGACATGGTATGTTGATGGAATCTATGGGAGTAGCGGATATCATACGCCCGAAAAACACTGTAGCTAACCTTAATCATCAAAGCATCATCAACATGAAAACAATAGATTGAAACCACGAATCAAGTAGCGATCACATATCATGCATCCATCTAACCCTAGGGATGAACAGAGACATTACCCCATCATATCACACGGATTGAAGCACATAGGGGTGATGGAGACTCCGGAGAATGTCGTCGATGAAGATGGAGGCGATGGAGCTTGGGAACACCCCTAGGCCAGCGGCTTGGAGTCCTCCTCTTGCTTCCTTCTCTCCACCGGCGTTGATCCTTGCGACGAGCTCATCTAACTCTCTCCCTCATCTTGCGGCGGCGGTGTTTTGGTGAATGGCATCGGTAGAATGATCTGTTCGATGTGGCAGCCGACGGCGGCGGAGGCAATAAATAGACGAACACCTAAGGCAAAGGGGGCACTGAATCGACCCCGGAGTGGGCTGGGCCGGTCGGCCCAGGCCCATTTCGGCCCGGTTCAGCCCCGGTTTCCTCCCCGGTTGCTTCTCGTGTGATCCCTTATTTGTGTGCACTTGCATGTGGGCCTTTGACGTCGTTTCCTTTACGGTTAAGGCTTGAATCCTTGCTATGCAAGCTTCGCTATTTTCTGGTTGAGTCCCTGAAGACTTGCACGTTGACGCTTCGGTCCTCGAGTCATTTGGAGTCATGTTCATCGCGTGTCTTGACTCTTGTCGGGCTTCATGATCTTCTTACAAAGTGCTTGGTGAACTTATCCCGAAAGTCTCCTCTTTAGCGTAGATTTCCTGCATAAACAACAAACTCCAAAATCGACATGCAAGTCTGAACTTGTTACATCATTAGTATGCCTAGTGGCGGGTTAGTTGCAAATCATAATCGAAAGCAATGTATAACAAGTACTCTAGGTTGATAGAAATTCACCGTCAACACTGCCCGAATTTGGCCAATTTCTTATGGTTGGGCCCCGACTGAGATCATGAACTTCAATGTTAAATGGGTAGCGCAAGAAGTTCCTTTCCTGAAGTTCGGCATTCAACTGAGGGACAGCCAGAGTGCCGATGATTTTATGCTTGAAATCGAAAGGAGAGTAAACCTCATGATTGGTGAATACACCATGAATGAGTACAAAGCATACAAGAGATTGGTGAAGCACAAGAAGAGGATAAATCGTGTATTCTCTGAAGTTTGCAGGGACAAATGTTTTCACTCTCGACGCCCAGGTCACAAACTGAAGATACCCGCGGTTGCTGTTGCCAGTTGCTCAGCTGCTCCACCAAGAGCTCCGAGAAGAAGGTCTTCCAAGAGCAACCTTTCGATTGCCGACGAGACTACATCCTCTGGTGTTGTACCCTCAAAAACAGAGTCTCTCGAGTCGTTAAAGCGCAAGCGTAGATCTTCCAAACAAGTTTCGGACATTGAACTCCAGGCGGCCTCCAGCCTTGCTCAGATGAGGCACAAGAAAGCTAAGAAGGCCGTTAAAAAGATTGTCTGTTCTGAAGTTCGGCGGGTCCCTTCCACTTTCAACAATGATTTCCCGATGGAGCTTGCACAGAAAGGTTTTTCCTCTTGGCCTTTCCCATGATTCTACTTTCCTACCCGGCATACTCCAAGTTCTGAAAATGAATTCGTGGATATTGGCTCTTTTTCAGATGTTGCTGAAGAAGTTCAGAAGGAGGTCGTTTCTACTGCTGCTACTGAGGCTCCAGTGCTGCTATGGATACTGTTGTTCCTCAGTCTGCCCATCCTCAAGAGGAGGCATCTCCCGAATTCATGAGAGATCTTGATCTAATTGTTCACAAGGGCGACGAGCCCATTCAAGATGTTGTTTTGCTTGAAACTCGCGAAGATCTCCCTGAGGGTCAAGATCCTTCTCCTTCTGTAGCCACCTTCAATAAGAGCTTCAATACGTCATATCACGGTGAATTGCTAAGTGTTGGCTGCGAAGTGGCTAGAAACAAAGGTGGCGCACCCAAGATTTTAACACTTTGGAAATCATCTGCGCTTATTGATGAAACAGGAGAGGGGAGTTCGGAACAATCACTTCACACGCTCGGAGAAGCTATTCGTGGTTCTGGAAAGGAACCTCACTCATCTTTGAAGAAAACTTTCGCTTCTTTGGGTAAATCTTCTGCGAGTTCGGGGAAGAAGGTTACCATACAAAACCTAAGTGCAAAAGGTTCATCTCTTTTTCGTTGACTCTTCGACTTCACAGCTTTACGATTTCCTGCTTATTACTTTAATTAAGGACTTTTTCTTTTTCGGAATTTAAAGATCTTCTTCGTTCATACCCGCCCTCCAGACTCACGAAGTACCAAGAAGATTATTCTCTTAAATCCTCCATGCTTGGAAAGATTGCTGCTGAGCGTCTTATTGAACAAGAGAGGGTGAACAATCGGCTATCTCAAGAGTCTAAAGAGCTTAAGCGCAAATTCAATCTTGCTCAATCCGCGAATCTCGACCTTGAGAAGAAAGTAGCCGAACTGGCAGAGACCCTTAGGCAGTGCCAAGATGGCAAGAAGATCGCCAAAGAGGCCCTTGAACAATCTAAGAAGGATTTCGAGAAACTGCAAAAAACTCACGATGATGATCTGAGTTTAATTGAAAACCTTCGTAAAGATCATGATAAATCTTTAAAAAATTGTCGAGGATCTTCACCATAACAATGCTGATCTCGCGAAGACACTGAGCAGCAAAGAGCAGAAAATTCAGGATTTTGAGAGAGCACTAGCTGAACAGAGGGAAGCCTCGGGGAAAGACATCTCTGACATCATTAACAAGTTGCGTCTTCTATTCAAGGAATATGAGAAATCTTTGAAGAATTTTGGCGTTCGTCCTGCTCCACTTCCTGCTGATATAAGTCTTCCTGATTTCATGAGTTGGATTGAGACCGAATTCAAGGCACTGCCCGAGGTTATTACTGGTCCTAGTGATTTTGTTGCGGTGTTTTCAGTCAAAAGCATTCTGAAGTTGCTCCATGATTTTGACTGTGCTGATCTTGTGAAGTTTCACGAGAAACTTCCACAATTTCCTAATGCTTCGAGCACTTCGAGACTTTGGCCTAATGAAGACGTTCTCGCAATCAAAACTAAGTATGCTAGAGAATTTTGGTTTGCTAGCGGGAAAGAAACTGTTAAGAACGTCGCTCGTGCTAAACTTGCCCAGGTTGATTTTCTTAGAAACACTGGTGATTTTTGCGAATATGCGAAATTTCTTCGATTTTTCTTATATTTTTCTTTTGCTCTCTTTAGTTGCTCGAAGAGGAGCAACGGGCAAAGAACACTACACTGCCAGAGTCTTCCTCCAAAGATGAAGAAGATGACATCACCCACACAGATGGGGAGGACTCTAGCGACAACAGCAACGATGGCGCTGATGGCGATTGTACCTCCGATGCCGAGGAAGGTTCCCCGAAGGTTGACATCACAGGCTAATCATTGATGAAAATTTGCCCTTCGTGGCCCTTGTGTACATTTGTAACTTCGTTATGCTATGAAATTTTGTCTGAACAAGTTGTCTTGTAAACTTTAACCTGCACAGGTCCTGCAAGTTGGGCCTGCATAGGATGTGATGCCGCTGCGAATTCATCGCGGAAACATGTTTGTCAGTGGTGAAGCATGGCGTCTGTTCCAAAAAGCCCATCCCAATCAAGATTTTTCTGATTTTTGGCTTGAAGTTTCGCTTAAATTTTCGATGGACTGTTTCGATCTTTTTTCTTTTTTCCTTCTTCATAAAGACGAGAACTCCACTGCTGCGAACTCTAGATCTTCGAGAATCCCGAAGACGGAGCCCCTTAGCCCCATCACTACTGAGCTCGACTTTGCCTATGCTAGTGATATTGCAGAAGATAATAGCCGCAAACCAGGACATGTCGTTGAACTTTCATTCTAGGAATTGTATTTCTCAATGTAATTGCTATGAAACTTATGTCGAAATTTTTATGCAACTAAGGCAATAAAGACGTTTTCTTTGAAAAAACATCACCCTCCCCCACCTTGCCGTTTCGCATGAAAATTTTGAGGCAGGCTAATGAAATTTTATTATTATTCGGTCGTCTTGATTATATATACTCTTTGTGAAATTTTCGCGAGTTTTGAAATTACAAATACTATGGTGCAAGTCGACAAAATTTGTTTGCGAATTTTGTGGACTTGACCCGCTTGGCACACTTGCCCTGGTTCATACTGCAACCCTCAGTTGCTTCAACCACAATTTTCTACGAATCTTCACTCGAGCCCCTTGCCTCTTCGACGGAACATACTCATCACGGAAATTTTTCATGAACCTGCGCCAAGAAATTCTTAAACAATGACATATACATTCGCTTGGCCGTAATTGCCGTTAGTCATCATGACGGAAACTTAGGCTAGAACTCATTGTTGTCTCGAGCCTTTTGGATGGGAATCCCTTTGACGGTGGGATTTAGGCCACAACTTGTGGTTGTCTCAGGCCTTTTGGTGGGAATCCCTTTGACGGTGGGATTTAGTCTTTCACGGAGCCTCAAGCTATCACGAAGCCTTTTCACAAACTCTTCCTCTTTTCATGATAGGATTCTGGCTATCACGAAGCCTTCCACACGAACTTTTTTTTTCACGATGGACTCCTGGCTATCAGGAAGCCTTTCACACGAACTTTTCTTTTTTTTGCGATGGAATTCTGGCTATCAGGAAGCCTTTCACATGAACTTTTTCTTTTTTCATGATGGAATTCCGGCTATCACGGAGCCTTTCACACAAACTTTTATTTTACACGATGAAATCTCGGCTACCATGGAGCATTTTCACGAATTTTTCTTTCACAATGGAATCTCGGCTATCACGAAGCCTCTTCACGAATTTTTCTTTCACAATGGAATTTCGGCTATCACGAAGCCTCTTCACGAATTTTTCTTTCACAATGGAATTTCGGCTATCACGAAGCTTTTCACACGATGGAATCTCGGCTATCACGAAGCCCTTTTCATGAATTTTTCTTTCACAATAAAATTTCGGCTATCACGAAGCCTTTCACACGATGCAATTCACAAAATGCACGATTTGGGGGAAGACTCTTTTCATATATATCACAAAGAGTATTTACATAAGATCTGCCTCGTTAAAAACCTTGCCTCTTGATTTAGAGCCCCCTTTGCAATGAAAAGAGTGCGGTCCTCCTTATTCTAATGCAACTATGAAGAAGAAAGCTAACATTTTTCCTCCGAAATCACTTATAGACACGTGATTCGACTTTTTTGGTTTCCTAGAATGTAAATTTGTGAAAAAAGGAAAAATATTCTAAATTAAATCTACTTAGTTCTGGAACTTTCAAGGGTAGTACCTTTTCAGGCTGTCGGCATTCCACGAATACGACAACTCTTCGCTAGTCTTCTCTAGCAAACGAAAAGCCCCTAGCATGTCTGTTTCTTTTGCTATGAATGGCCCTTCCCAGGATTCATGAAGTTTTCTAAGGTTTTCCCCGTTCTCCTTTCTTTTCAATACCAAATCGCTAGTTTTGATGTCCTTTCGAACCACTTTCTTATCTTTCCACGCCTTGGTCTCTTTTTGGTACTTCTCGATGTTTTCAGCAGCTTCAAGGATTGTCAGCTCAATCATGTCTTTTTCCACTTTCTGGTCAACTTCTTCAATTTCTCTTGCTTTAAGCTCTCTCATACTCTCGTTCTTGATTTCCTCTGGCGTCATTGCCTCAGTGCCGAAGAGTAGGCGAAAAGGCGTGAAACCTGTCGCTCTTGACACAGTAGTGTTGTGAGACCAGATCACTTTCGGTAATTCATCTACCCATTTACCCTTCTTCTGATCAAATAAGCACTTCTTGGTTCCCGAAAATATCAGACCATTTGCCCTTTCAGCTGCTCCGTTGGACTGCGGATGACACACTGTTGAGAATTTCGCATGAGTGCCCAAGGTCTTGCAATATTCTTTGAAACTGTAACAGTCGAACTGTTTCCCATTATTAACAGTCAATTCTTTGGGAACTCCAAATCTGCAGATTACGTTCTGCCAAAAGAAGTTTTGAATTGTTGGTGCTTTGATGTTCGTGAGTGGTTTCGCTTCTACCCACTTCGTGAAATAGTCGATAGCAACAACTGCGAATCTGCAGTTTCCTTGAGCTGTTGACAATGGTCCGATTATATCCATCCCCCACCTTTGCAGTGGCCACGATGCTGGAATCAGATGAACTGGCATGGAGGGTAGATTCTGTTGATTTGCTATTTTCTGGCACGCTTCACATTGCCGAACCAGTGCTTTCACATCTATGTTTATGGTAGGCCAATAGAATCCCTACTTTATCACCTTTCCTGCTAGAGCCCTGGTGCCTATGTGTGCACCGCAGAATCCATTGTGAATTTCTCTGAGAAGTTCAAGGCCTTTTTCCGAGGTAATGCACCTTAGCCAGGGCTCAGTGACTCCCGATTTGTACAGTTCTCCATTTACCACTGCATAGCCCCTTGCCCTTTGTTTTAACCTTTTTTCTTGCAACTCATCTTGTGGTTCATAATGGCCTCTCAGATAAGCCATGATTTCTGCTCTCCAATCAGGGGTTTTCACAACATTCACGATTTTCGGCCTTGATTCCTTGATAGATGGTTCTCTGATGATTTCGAAGAACACATCGGGATGCAATTCTTGATTTCTGGCTGCTGCTTTCGCAAGTTTGTCTGCTTCGTTGTTGTCATTTCTTGGAATATGTTGCACTGAATAACCTTTTAAATGCCTTTCCATTTCTCTGACTTTTTCAAGATATTTCATCAAGACAGGATTCCTTTCTTCACTTTCTTTTTCGATATGTTCTTGAATAACTTTTGAATTCATCCTGATTATGAAGGTTTGCTGACCCAAGGCTTTCATCTTTCTCAGTGCCAAGAGTAAGGCTTCATATTTTGTTGTGTTGTTCATGGAGTGCTCATTATTCACGAATATGAGTCGTGTTGCGTATCTTATCACGACTCCCGCCGGAGATGTTACTACCGCCGAAATTCCAACTCCCTTGTAGCACCAAACTCCATCACACTGCACTATCCAAGGTGTAGGTATCTCTTCATCAAGATTTTGAGTTCGTGAAGTCCAATCCACAACAAAGTCTGCCAAGACTTGCGATTTTATCACGCTTCTTCTCTCGAAGTCCATGATGTATTCTGAGAGTTTAGCACCTCACTTGATTATTCGGGTAGATGCCTCTCTATTTGTGAACAAGTCACTCAATGGTTGATTGGTGATGACCCTTATCCTGTGGCCCTCGAAGTAGTGTCTCATCTTCCTCGCAGCCATGATGACTGCGTATACAACCTTTTCCAATTTGGAATAGAAGATTTTTGAGCCATACAGAGCTTCTGAAGCGAAATATACGAGAATCTGTTTGAGCTTTCCTTCTTCTTCCTTTTCTTGCACTAATACGGCGTTCATTGCCGAATTTGATGCAGACACATATAGGAGAAGTGGCGATCTTGGTTCGGAAGGACACAACTTGGTCATGTTGGACAAGTAGTCTTTTAGTTCTTGGAAAGCTTGTTTCTGAGTTTCAGACCACTGAAAGTTCTTAGTACTTCTGAGAACTTGAAAGAATGGTAAGCTTCTTTCTGCAGCCCTAGGAATGAACCTGTTTAGCACGGCCACTCTTCCTGTTAATTTCTGCACATCCTTCACGGAAATTGGATATTGCATTTCCACCAGTGCCTTGATTTTGTCGGGATTAGCCTCTATGCCCATTGTTGAGACTAGGCATCCGAGAACTTTCCCTTTGTGAATGCCGAAAACGCACTTTTCAGGATTCGGCTTCAGATTTGCTGCTCTCAAGTTCGCGAATGTCTCTGTCAGATCACTGATATGATCTCTTCTCTAGACACTTTTGATGACTATGTCATCCACGTATGCCAAAATGTTTCTCCGAATTTGAGGGTGGAGGACTATCGCTATCATTCTCGAGAATGTGCATCCTGCATTGTTGAGCCCCTCTTGCATTCTTACGAAACAAAACGTTCTGAAGGGAGTGATGAAGCTTGTCTTTTCTTCATCTTCCTTACGAACTCTGATCTGATGATATCTTGAAAACATGTCCATGAGTGAAAGCATCTCACTATTAGCTGCATCATCTACGATTTTATCTACCCTTTCCAAGGGAAAATCGTCTTTCTTGCATGCCTTGTTCAAATCCGTGAAATCTACACACATCCTCCACTTTCCATTCTTCTTCTTCACTGGTACAGTGTTGGCCAGCCAGACTGGATTCTTCACTTCTCTAATCACTTTCGCATCTTGCAGCCTTTGAACTTCAGCTTCAACTGCCTTCACTTTTTCTTTGGACATTTTCTGAGGTTTCTGCTTCTTGGGAGTTATTCTTTCATCTGTTTCCAGGGCATGTTCAATGATGTCCCTGTCAACACCTTGCAGGTCTTTGGCTGACCATGCAAAAACATCCTTGTTCTTATTCAAGAATTGTATAAGCTCCTTCTCTTCTTCGGGATTAAGGTGAGCCCCAATTGTGACTGCTCTGTCGGGCATGTCATCCAGGTATACTTTCTTGGTTTCACCATGAGCTGCTATCTCAATCTTTTCTTTGTCCCGCTTGGCCTCTTCGTAAGGTTCCTTCCTTTCTTTAGTTGTTTTCAGCTAGTACACATTTGCCTGGCCTGGGGTATGGCCTTTTTCTATGTTTCTGGCCTCTTGTTGATCGCCGAATACCGTGATAACCCCCTTGGGTGCAGGTATCTTCATGCACAAGAATTGTTGCCTTATGACTGCGTCGAATTTGTTCATGAAGCCTCTGCCGAAAATCGCGAGGTATAGGTGATAAATGTCGACCACATCAAAGGTGAGAGTCTCTGTTCTGGCATTGTCGAGATCTCCGAAGGATACAGGAAGCGATATCTTTCCAACTGGTTTGACTGGTTTTCCTCCAAAACCTTGCAATGGGTATTCCGGCGGGTGCAACATGTGCTGGCTCAGGTTCATCTTCTCGAAAGTTTTCAAGAATAAAATGTCTGTCGAACTTCCATTGTCTACTAGGACTTTTCCAATGATCCACCCAACTATGTTTACCTCGATGACCATGGCATCATTGTGAATCGCGGATTTCAGTTTGAAATCCTCTTCTGTGAAAGTGATTGGTGCCTTGGCCCATTCTGGTCGTGCAGCTGCACTGTCATTGATGATGGTGTTCACAGACCTAAAATAATTGTTTCTTTGCTTCTTAGTTTCGAATTCCATGGCAGACCCTCCTGAAATTGGCATGATTGTCCCGAAAGATGGCAATGCTTTAGAGTTCTGGGGTGTCGAACTTGATTCTGGTCTTGACGAACTATTGGGTGGTGGTGGTAAGATTTCCTGAATTGGCTGTGGTTGCTGGATTGATTGGATTGCCTGCGACTAAGGGAAAAATTGCTGAGATGGTTGCCATGATGATTGTGGCTGTTGAAATTGCTGCATTGTGACTGGACTTGGTTGAGAGTTCATGAATTGTGGCTGCCAGAAGTTCGGGCGAAATTGATTCGGCATTGAGGATGCGATGCTCATCAAAGCTTTCTCTTGCTGAATTCTTGCGATGTTCTTCTTGGTTTCTGGGCACCCTTCAGTACTGTGTCCTCTTCCATGATACTGACAATAGAAGTATGGGTCTTTTGGATTGTGATTCGTGAGTCTCGGGGGTCCTCTTCCTCTTCCCCTTCCCCTTGGTGTGAATCCTCCTCTTGTGCTTGGTCTGCTGTTTTGGTCAGGCTGTGTATTTCCCACATTGTTGATGTTTCGTGGATTCTGGGATTATGGTCTCCATGTCATTTCTCTGTTGCCTTGTCGTGCTTCATTTCGTTCGGCCACTCTTTTGCGATGATCATCATCGGACAAGATGTATTCTTCCAGTTCATGAAAAAGTTCTTCGACCGTCTTGGGTTTTCTTCGCGTCAGATGCGAAGTTGTTGGTCCTGGAGTCAGACCTTTAATCAGTGCTTTGATCGTTGTTTTGTCATCGGCTTCTGGGATCTGGGATCTCTGCTGCATGAATCTTCTCACAAAGTTCTGCAATGGCTCTCTGTCTTTCTGCTTGTAGTTGTACAGATCTGATGACTCAGCTGTTGTGTCATGGAACATCTGAAATGCTTGCATGAATTTTGTGTTTAGGTCTACCCAGCTACAGACTGAATGTGGTGGCAGCAAAGAATACCAATTCAAGACTGGTCCCTCGCAAGCAATGATGAAGGACTTGGCTAGTGCAACATCGTCTCCTCCTGCTGAATTCACAGCCGATTCATACCTCATGAGGAACTGCTTGGAATTTCCAAAGCCGTTATACTTTAGGAGAGAGACCGGTTTGAACTTCGGTGGCCATGGTGCAGTTTGCAGCCCTATGGATAGTGGTGATTCAGAATCTACGAACTGTGAGATTCCATTTCCCGTGAAGAAATTTTCTTTCGGCGTTCTTCGGGTTGGTCCAGAGTTAGTGTGGTGATTCTTACCACAGTGGACTGTTTTCTTGTTCTTTCATTTCATCTATCTCTCTTTGTATTGTTTCAATTTGTTCTCTTGCCTGGTTGAGCTATTTTAGCTTCTCAGAGATCTTTCTTTTTGCCTGCAATTGGCTTGCGAATTTTTCTTTCTCTTTCTGCAGTTGTTGAATCTTCTGCTGAACTCTTTCTAGTTCTCTGTCTATGGTCTCGTCATCATCATCATCCTTCTCATGCATTTGCTGTTCAGTAGGTTGTTCTTGAATGTGTGCTGTCTTCTCAGCTCTTGCCTTCATCAGAGCTTCAAGTTTCGCTCTCCGTTCTTGATCTGTGATGTTTGAAGGTTCGGGAACAAAAGAGATTTCATTGCCTTCAAGATGATGGTGCTCTTCTTGATCTGTCTCAGTTGGAATGTTCTTCTTGGACCTCTTCTGTGGTGGCATCATGAGTTGTTTTTCGGCTGAAACACGGTGGGCGCCAATGTTGGGGGGTACCCGAAAATTCGGATGAAACCCCCGAACACGAGTTCAAGGAAAGTCAAAACGTTCAAGTACACAGATGACGCAAGAGGAGACAAAGAATCTCCTAAAGACCGCTCACACCTCAAAAGTTGTGAATCATTTCACACGTGCCCTCACGCCCCCTTTTATAGGGAGACGAAGGGACTTTTACATTCCGAAAACACCCTCGAGCTTAAAGAATATTCCTAGTGTGAACATGTACATGAATGTCTTTTACATATCATACATTTACAAGCCTGCCACTAGTTCACACACCAAACCAGGACTTTTTGAGACAATGTCTTTGACTTGGCCTCTTACTAATTCGTGAATCTTTCCATTCAAGAAGTCTTCATACGCCGCGACTTCCGAACTCGAACTTCAGCATACTCCCGAATTTTGCAGACTTCCGATTTTGTGATTTTGCAGGTTCATGACTTCGGGAGCTTCGCAGGTCCAAGACTTCAGATCTTCGTAAGTCCGCAACTGTCGGGCATACTCCCCGGGTACTCATGCAAGGAAGGAAGAAGATGGACTCCTATTAGAATTCCCCTGTAGTCCTACTAGGACTCCTGCCTTGTAACCGACTAGGAGCCCGCCCCCTGGACTATATAAAGGAGGGTTGGGTACCTAGCCGGGCACCCTGATCTCAACCAACACCAAGAGCAGGGCACCATACTCGATCCCCCAAACAGGATGTAGGGTTCGCCACCTTGGCAGCCTGAACCTGTATAAATCTTGTGTCCCGTGTCCTTGCGCACACCTTCGAGTTCTCGGTCTCCCGATCACGTTTTTCACCGCACAATCTACTACCTCGGGTACCCCCTTGGTAGGTTTGCCGGTCTAAAACACCGACATCTGGCGCGCCAGGTATGGGTGATCATCACCACCGGGCAAATTCGAAGGACTTTTCATCATCGAGATCAATCTACATGGTGTGCGGCATGTCTATCGGTGGACGATAATTCAATTCAGAGCGGATTCAGTTTCGTGCTATGCAGTGTTCCTGAGTTGACATCGCCAAGTTTCAATTAGAAGCCGATGTGTTCCATTGAGGCAAAATCAATTCACGTGGTCTTGGCCGCACGCCACAACTCGTCGAGTTCGAGATCAAAACGCTGTCGGCAAAAGCGGAGGAACCAGAGTCCGACTCAGAAACAAACCCAAGACCGCTCCGCATCCTGCTCGACCAGACACACGTATCAAAATCAAGGCCCACCAAGCAACAACCACGTAGGCAATCAAGTCTGCGGCATAAAGCAGCAGTGCACGCATCATGATGGAGCAAACAGACTACTCGAAGTTTGTTTTTAATCATGTGGCTTCTGGTACGTGCACACGTCCTAAGAAGCCCCCACAAGACTTCAAGATCTTCACTTGATGCACACGGAAGAGGTACACGAGTACTACTACATTGACTTTCGGCCACATCAACTACACCGTGTGCCGCGACTACTCGTCGCACGACCGCAGTGGCTTTACCTCAACCTTGTTGTGCGCCGTGACTACTCGTCACCCAGCTGCACGGGCTCTACGTCAACCTCGTCGTGCGCCACGGCTACTTGCCTTCGGCCTTAGCGGCTCGACTTTTCGTCGGTTGGTCGCACTGGATCTCGTCGTGTGTCTGATCACTGCGTCTCGCAGCGCGACTACTCATCGTCCGGATTGCACCGGCTCTACTACGCCTATGTCGTGCATCCGGATGCGCCGTCTTGACGCTCGACTTCTCGTCGGTCGGTCGCACTGGCTCTCGTCGTGCGTCCGGTCACTGCGTCTTGCGGCGCGACTACTCGTCATCCGGATTGCATCGGCTCTACTGCACCTATGTTGTGCATCCGTACGCGCTGTCTCGACGCTCAACTTCTCGTCAGTCGGTCGCGCTGGCTCTTTCCGTGTGCCTGGTCATTCCGTTGTGCGTCGTGACTACCTGTCTCGCAACCGCAATGGATATATTTGGCCTACGCCGCGCGTTCGGGTGCCTCGACACGTCGCGTGGCTCGTCACGCGGCTCGTCGCGCCGCTCGTCGTCGACTACTCCGCCTCACACAGGCTCGTCGTCGACTACTTCGCCTCTGCCGCGCATCCGGGTGCCTCGGCACGTCGCGCGGCTCATCACATGGCTCGTTGCGCCGCCCGTCGTCAACTACTCCAACTCGCGCAGGCTCATCGTGGACTACTTCGCCTCCGCCGCGCGTCTAGGTGCCTCGGCACATCGCGCGGCTCGTCACGCGGCTCGCGCTCGTCGTCGACTACTACGCCTCGCGTAGGCTCGTCGTCGACTACTTCGCCTCCGCCGTGCGTCTGAGTGCCTCAGCACGTTGCGCGGCTCGTCTCGCGGATCGTCCCGCGGCTCGTCGTCGACTACTTCGCCTACGTCGCGTGGCTCATCGCTTGTTGTCGACTACTTCGCCTACGCCGCGCGGCCGGGTGCCGTGGCACGTCGCGCGGCTCGTCGCGTGGCTCGTGCGCCGCTCGTCGTCGACTACTTCGCCTATGCTGCGCATCCGGGTGCCTCGGCACGTCGCGCGGCCCGTCACGCGGCTCATCGTCGACTACTCCGTGCGCCGCGACTTCGTCTTGCGGCCACGCTGGCTCTACTTCAGCCACGCTGTGTGTCGTGACTACTTGTCTCGCGGCAACACTGGCTCTACTTCGAGTACGTCGCGCGCCGCCACGACGTCGTCTTCCGGTCGCATCGCATCGACCATTCATCTTGACTAGTTTTCCAAACTAGTCGAGAACGGCAGTCACGCCCCCAACAACTAGTTGGAATCAACTATGACTAGTTAACTTCAACAACAATCGTCATGGCTCCATCACTGACCGCCACGGCTTCAGCAACAGTTTGCCTCGACAACAACAGCTAAGTCATTTATTTAAATGATTACTTTTTTCTTTCTTGGCTTGTTTTCCTCATCATGTAGGATAACATGCCGGCTACTCATTCGTGTACGCTTCTCAGCGGGTTTTCACGGGAGCTACACTCTGTTGACTACTCTTGGGGTATATCACTCAAGTCACCACAAGTCTACTTCATCAACTCGGGGCTATCCCTAGGAGGCAGTTTCTAAAGTCCGCTACGTGCGGCAATCTAAAGTCGACTTGTAAAATCGCATTCTAAAGTCCGCTTCGTGCGGCAACTTAAAGTCGACTCAGGTTGCATCTTCGCCTGCTTCAGTGGCATACTATGTGTGTAAGCTTCGATGGGACCTAGCTGTTAGTGGCCCTCGGGTCCTGGCGACGATTGAACCTAGCTGCACGTGATCTTCACGCTCTGTACTATGGGTCCAAGTACCCTAAGTACTCGCGCTTCGTACCTTGGGTCTAAAATCCATGGCCCAGGTACACAGGTCGACTCTGGCCGCACCTTCAAGTCCACTACGGTGGAAACTGTACCTTGGGTCTGAAATCCATGGCCCAGTTACACAAGTCGACTCTGGTCGCACCTTCAAGTCCACTACGGTGGCACCCGTACCTTGGGTCTGAAATCCATGGCCCAGATACACAAGTCGACTTTGGTCGCACCTTCAAGCCCGCTCTGGCAGCAATCGTACACTACAAGGTTTTCCCCCTATTGCAACAAATCCCTTAGGCAACACCACTATTTCGGTTGCAATAGGGGGGTACTATTGCACCGAAACATTGATTTGGTTGCAATTTGTGTGTCTATTGCAACAAAAAATTTGAGTTGCATTATTTATTTGTTCGGTTGCAACATGTTGACGCTAATGCACCCTTTTTTAGGATTTCCGTTGCATTTGGTTGGAAATAATGCCACCCCAATTTTGTGTTGCATTAGCATTCCTTGTGTTGCAACAGAAAGTTGCTATAGCCACCATACTAGGGATGGTTGTGTTTGAACAAGTATGTCGCAACGTAGAATTTTGGTTGCAAATATATTTTTGCGATGTTGCAACAAGTTGGCGCTAATGCACCCATTATTCAGAATTGTGTTGCATTTGGTAGGAAATATTGCTACCCTACTTCTGCGTTGCACTAGAAATTCGAGTGTTGCAATATAAACTTGCTATGGCTACCATACTAGGGTTGGTTGCATTTGAACGGCCTTACGCAACGTCTTATTTGGGTTGCAAATATCTCTTTGCATTGTTGCAATACAAGGAAGGCTACTACTTCGTTTCTAGCCTCAAGGAGGAATATTGTGTACGTATTGCCACAAAATTTGTTTAGATGAAAAAAATCTGCTATGGGGTTGTAGCGAAATTTAAAATGCGATTTAATAAATAAATTTTATTATGAAAAATCTGAATTTTAACAATATGGTATAGACTATATGTACCATGAAAAAAAGAGAGGAAAAAAAATTGTGTTCTATGGGGATGTGGGCTAAGCCAGACCACAATAGGCTCAACCGGCGAGCGTAAAGCCCAGCGAGCGGGAGCCCGAGTGGACCGGCCAGCCCATTAAGCCCCAGAGCGCAAGTAGCAAGCATTAGTTGATGATGGTAATACGGAGTTCGAAAGCGCAGGCACGCCTCTCCTTTTAAGCTGGGATACCCCCTTCTCGTTTACGGGGTGGCACTAAAGGTACCGGAGACTAGGATGTGAAAATGTCAAATGGGCCGATGAGAGTAATAAAAACAAGGATATGCCGGCCCAAATCGTCTATAACTTACGCGCTCCCCCACCCCCAATACACCGTTGCTCCCAACCATCCCCCCTCGTCGGCTCCGACCGTCGCGTCCACGCCGAGATGCCCCGCATCGCGGTTTCCCCGCGGCAAGCGGCGACGGCGGCCGGAGTGGCCGCATCGAGCCTTCCCGGACCGCGTGGCGGGCGCGGACGGAGGGGGGCCGCGCGCGCCGTAACACGCCCGAGCAGCCCGCCACGGCGAGGCGGGGCCGCATCGAGGGGATCTTGGAGAGCGGCGGCGCGGGACGGCGGGGCCGCACCGAGGGTTTTCAGGCGAGCGGCGGCGGCGTACGGAGGTGCTACTACTCCACCACGCAGAAGCGCGATGCACGCGGGCGGTTCAAGTGTTCCACACCACCTACCTCGTCGTCCTCCGCATGGTCGGCGGCACCCCAACCCCCGTCGTTCCTCTGGTACGGACGACACCGCCACCTCGTCGTCGTCGTCTGACGGCCCGCATCGCCAAGTCGATCCATCCGGTAAGGGTAAGCAGGCCCTAGTCGGATGCAAGCGTTCCAGAAGAGAAGTGAGGTACACTGCCCTACCCTCTTTGATTTTCCAGGAATCGTGTGACTCCTTTTGCAATTAGAAAAATGTTAGTAGTTCATAGTAATCAAAATTTCATACTAGATAATGGTAATTGTGTTTTTGTGTGCATCCATCTCACCCCATACTAGATAATGATAATTGGCTTGATTTCTTGCCATCTTTTGCTGTGAATCTGACCTGTGTACATTTGATCACAATCCTGAAAACAAAGCCAGCCAAATGAACACAGGCTGTCCCATTTAGTAGGTTAGGCCTTTTCTGGCAGGTAGTCGGGGGATCACGGGTAAATTGGTATACATTATGAGTCAAGAGATTGAATAGGCTGTTTAAAACTGAAAAACAGCAAATTGTTTTGTTTGCTCAAGCTAGTGAACACTGCTAATCGTGTGAGGATCATCATTCCGTACTCGGATGCGAGCAGACAATAGCAAGAAACCGTCTCCATCAAAAGCTTCGGGATCATCGAAAAGAACGGTGCATTTTTTTGACTAATTTGCTGCATTGGCCACAACCGTTGTAACACATTTCATGTTAGTAACTTGTGTTTGTTGTCCCGCCATAGCAAATGCCCTTGCGCCAAATGGTTCAACGTTCGAAGGAGCGCTATGATGATTTGCGGGAGCAGATTGAGAACCTAAGCGTCGACATTGCTGGAACGCAGGAAGACATGGAGATGACCCTGAAGGAATTCATGGAGACTGTTGCTGACAAGTTAGAAGTGATGGCGAAGAAGATCCGCAAGCTTCAGGATAAAGTCAATCGCAAGTAGTAGTAATCTAGCTTAGTACGTAACATAACCATGTCCTAGGTGAATGTTATGCAGATGCTGGTGAATGGTCTAAGAATGGATGTGTCTGTGGCAACATCTAAGTAATAACTTTGAACCTTTATATATGCATCTTCGTATGTCTATGTGTTTGGATCTGGATGAGCCCTTGCAAAATTTTTGAACTTATGAGTGACACAAATTGAAATCTGTTGGGTCCTGTCATGCATATTTGGACTAACCATCCGTCCGTTTTCGGAATTGCGACATGCTATTGTTTATGCTATTCATGTGAATGTTCACAAAGCATTGTGATCAACAATTTGGAGACTCTTCACTAGAACTCCCGAATTTTGTGTATTATTGTTAGCCTCTATAGTAGCCGATCGTAAAAGAAAAATAATGAATTACGCATATGTTGAAAACCCCGAGAAAGGTCATACTACGTACAACCTCGTAAATATTGAAACCAGGTATTCCTTGGTTGTACTAAAATGTTGTCTATCGTGTATGTATTGCCACGATCGGATAGGGGCTCTTGCGATCCGGACCATTCCAAAATTCCGTCTTCGACAACTCGGTTATTGTTGCGGAGATCTCCACGAGGGCCTCTAGGGGATCGATCTCCACGGCGATCTCCACGTGATTCTTGTTGCGGAGATCTGAGCGGCGCTACAGCCACGGCCGGTACGTACCGATGTCTTGATCTCGTATATATATCCAATCGTTCGCTGCATATATCAGCATATTGGTATATATATCGTGATCAAGGTCGATTGAAACATGAACAGTGCAGATTAACTAATGGCATCAGACGAAGATCGAAGTTGGATGCGCTTGCCTCGACACTCAGCGGATTGGCAGAACAATTTTTGAATTTTTTTGCAAAAATTTACGGCCTCATCAGCGCGAGGTGGATCTATTACGTGTCCATGTAAATTGTGTCAATGCATGATCAGACATTCCACCGTGGGTCGCATTCAAATTCATTTACTCAATAGAGGGTTTGCTGATTGTTTCATCGATGTCGGTAACATTCAAGACCAAACTAATACTTCTTCTCGGGTCCCGTGAATCAAGATGTTACCGCCGATCTCAATAATCATGATGCGGTACCTACACCGATGATACAACACATTTATTTGTAGAAGACGATGAAGAAGATGGTTTGGATGATAACCCCGTCGCCACCAATACTCGATTAGAAACATTATCGGTGGCACTATACATCATGAACAAACCGGAGATGAGGAAGAGGCGGATAAGCAGAGCGAGAGATCTTTTTGAAACTATTAGAGCAGGCAAAGAAGGAATTGTATCCAGGATGCAAAAATGCAACGAAGGTCTCTTTTATTGTGGAGCTTTTTCGGATAAAGTGCATGTATGGCTTAAGTAACGCGTCATTGGAGGCCATAATTAAGCTCTTTGGAAAGGTTCTCCCCGACCGGCATTGTATTCCCGACTCCTTGGATAAAGTGCAAAGGGTGATTCGAGACGCAAATAATTGATACACGCATGCCAAAATGATTGTGTGTTATTTTTTGATAAATACGCAAATCGGGAAACATGTCCCATTTGTAAGGAGTCAAGGTGGAAAGTTGTAGATAAAACCTCTCGATATTAATTGCGGTGCGGTGGGTGCTACTTCGTTAAGAAGCGGTTACCGATTAAGATCCTACGCTACTTTCCTCTTATTCCTCGGCTTCAAAGAATGTATATGTCAAAGCAAATGTCAAAGGATATGCGGTGGCACAAGAATGAATTGGTGAATGATGCGAAAATGCGTCACCCCGCCGACTCAAAGGCATGGAAGCACGTGGATTCGAGTTTAAATGGTTTTCGAAGGAGGAGGTCGTAACGTTAGGCCGGGTCTTGCTTCGATGGGTTCAATCCCTTTGGCATGCAAAGTCTTACGTATTCTATTTGGCCCGTCATCCCGGTTCCTTACAATTTGCCTCCATGGATGTGTCGAAACAATCTAACTAGATTTTGTCAATGTTGATTCCTGGTCCAAAATCTCCGGAATGGATATTGATGTATATTTGAGGCCCTCGATACGGAGCTCAAGGAGCTTTGGAATAATGGTGTTAAAACAAGAGATGCAGGGACTAAGAAGAATTTTAGATTGCGTGCTATACTTCTTTGGACAATTAATGACTTCCGCCTATGCTATGTTGTCCGGTTGGAGCACTAAAGGAAAGTTTGCATGTCCATACTGCCACAAACATACTGAGTATTTGTGGTTGAAACATGGGCGGAAGCACTGCTACATGGCACATCGACGTTTTTTGGCCCCTGACCATCCATGGCGCAACAATGCGGTCAGCTTCAACAACAAGGTCGAAACTAGGGAGGCACCAGAACCACTATCTGGTGCACAGGTACTTGAGCAGTATTCTACTTTTGAACAAGTAGAATTTGGAAAGACATTGTTATCAAAAAAAGGAAGCTTGACGAAGACAACAGATGGCACAACTAGAGGAAGAAGAGTATTTTTTTTGAGCTCCCTTACTGGTCTTCTTTGCTCATCAGGCATAATTTGGACGTGATGCACATTGAGAAAAATATATGCGAGAGCATACTAGGCACTCTGCTTAAGTTGGATGGCAAATGTAAGGACGGGGAGAATGCTCGGCTTGACATGGAGCATCTACGGATACGACCGGATCAGCACCCCGTGATTAAAGATGATAAGTATACCTTGCCATCGACCTTGTACGAGTTAGATAAGGATGCCGGGGAAAGTTTGTGTGAATTTCTATATGGAGTGAAGATGCCTGATGGGGTTTCCTCGAATATAAGAAGATGTGTTGATGTAAAGTCACGTAAGGTGTCAGGCTTGAAAACGCATGACTACCATCTAATTCTACAGAAACTTTTACCCTTAGTGGTGTGTAGGATTTTGCCGTGTCGTTGTCATTGGATTGATTCAGCTTAGTAATTTCTTCGATGCACTATGTTCAAAGGAGTTGGTGGAATCGAATTGGACAGCTCACTTGTTCAATTAGGGAGGCCGTTTGTCGACTTGAGATGATATTCCCACCGCATTTTTTGATATCATGATCCATTTGCCTGTTCATCTAGCTGAAGAAGCTAAACTTGGGGGGCCAGTGTGTTACAGATAGATGTACCCAGTGGAACGGTACCTACGCACTGTGAAAGGATATGTGAGGAACAAGGCTCACCCTGAAGGTTCAATTGCTGAGGGATACATACTCGAGGAGTGCCTTACATTCTGCTCAAGATTCTTGGACGTGGACACCAAAGACAATCGTGTTGATCGACATGAAACGGTTACTGTTAATGAGCCACCATCTGGTTTGAGCATTTTTTCAGAAATGGATTACAAGAGGAGAGGACAGACGGTTGAAGAAATACCACCAAATGAGTTTCGGAAGATGAGGCACTACATAATTTGCAATTGTGATGAAGCTAGACCATATGTCGAGTAAGATGCACTACTGAGCATCATTATTGCTTTTAATTTTAAATATCAAACTAACGGTAATATTCTTTTGTGTGCAACGAGCATTTGGAAGAACTGAGGGCACATGGATCCAGAAATCTTGATAAGCGACATGAGGCTCAACTCGTATGATGGTTTGAAAGCAAGATCACAGGTTTACATGCTAGAGGGGAAGTAAGTTCAGATTTGTTTGCACTTGCTCAAGGACCGGATCCCCGACCTCGTACATTGAATAGATGTCATATCAACAATTGGTCGTTTCGTACCGTTAACATCGAGAGAACCCTTGTGACACAAAACGGTGGTGCGCTTGTCAAGGGTGAGGCGAAGGCACAAATTGGTATGGGGTGATTAAAAGAATGATCTCACCGGAATTCCCTGGACAAAAAGAAGTTATTCTGTTCCAGGTGCAAGTTTGATGTGCCTCTTGTCACAAGTACCAACAAGAGGCGAGAGGATACAAAGAAAGATAAATATGGGGTCATTGACATCGATACTACTCGACACAAGTTTAGCAATGAACCCTATATTCGGCAACACGAGCAGAAGCGGTGTTTTATGTGAATGCGGTGAACAAACCTGGCCGGAGCAAAGTGTTATTTCAATGAAACCAAGGAACTTGTTTGCCATGCCTGAATTAGATCTTGAGGACTCACTTGCTGTGGGTATCGAATGTATTAATTTGCTCGGTGAACACCAGGTTTTGACAAATTGGTCTAGATCGGACAAGGAAGGCACAACCGGCGATGTCTCAGTTATTAATCAGGTTCGGGCCGAGGCGGTTGACGAACCAGACGACGAAGTATTTGATGTTGATGATGAACATGATGCAGATGACACGTACATTGATGATGGAATTGTTGCACCAATAGTTCAAGATGTCCAAGATGATGAGGTTTCAATTGATACTTACTCGACCGTAGTAATGACTTCTATGTTGCCATTATTTACTACTTCTGGAAGACTTTTGCATAAATCTTAATATTTAAAATATGAATCTAAAAATTGGTATGACAAACAAAAATAGGGGGCCGTAGGGCGGGCCAAAGTCACCAACAGGCTCTACCGGCGAGCGTGAAGCCCAGCGAGCGGGAGCCCGATGGGCCGGCCAGCCCAACAAGCCCGGAGATTAGTAGAGAGGAAGCAGTGTTCAGAGGAGTTCGGGATGGCAAGCACGCCTCGCCTTTTAAGTTGTGGTGCGCCCGCTTGAGGTAGCGGTGTGGCACTAAAGATTATGCTGATGTGCTGTTGTGGAGCGCTTCGCACACACCGGGAAGTAGTAAGGACAAATGGGCCGGCCCAATCTCGGACTGCAATCCTTTTCTAACAAAATGGCACATTGATAATTTGCATATGTGCTGTTGCTTTTAATATGTTGATACAGAAAATAAAAAATTGACTAACAAATGATACAAATTAATCTTTAGTAAATCAACAAATAATTAGAGTAATATGGAAGTTATCTGTCAAAATTGCCCAAATAAACAAGGCCTCCTAGTTTCAATCCATCACTGAATTACTACTAATATGTACACATATACTTGTTCCGAAAACCAAGAAATTCTACTTCCTACTTTTGGTTAGTACATTATTTACATGATTCTACAAATTAGCATCTGGCAGAAATCGGTAACCATGGTTGATCTCAAGCTGATTAGCAATCTCAAAAGACAGAAATGCATCCTTGGCGGCGTATTTCACCTGCCATTCGTGCAACACCCTCAAACCCCAAAGCCTGTGGTTCACATTTCTGCCCTTGTACAGAGGTAGCTCCAGTACTCGATTTCCAATCTTCTCCAGTGACGACCTGTAACCATTTCGGTACAGATGGCTATACTTCTCATCAACGTCAGCAACAATCAGTTGAAGGTCTTTCCAATTAGAAATCTTGACGTCGCAGTCCTCCTGTAGGCGTTCAGCATCGTTGGTGATATGCGCTCCGACAAAGATGTGGCCTTCCTCGCTGAGAAACTTGCTCGGGACATCAGGAAGCTTGTAGCCGGCATGGTGCACCTGGTAAATAAGGCAGCTCGAACCGTCACACAATTGCAAAGCAATGCGAGCTTGTACCCGCCATCGCGAAGCCGAATCCATTCGGTGTCCAATCCAACGAGCAAACGTTCTGGAGGTGGGCTACCTTTGATTTCGTCGATGTACTCCGCCACTACTCCGGCGTCGCAAGTGACGATGGTCTTGATGCTCGGGTACCGCTCCTTGAAGAATTCAACCTCGTGCATGGTAGTTGGGGGCGGTCCCTGCTCCTCCGAAAGTCGTGGACGGACGACGGCGGGGCGCCATTCGTCCCACTCCCAGCCGCTCCGATCTCGAACGTCGGCTGGATCAACGGCGGCCTCCCACGGGTTGAGGGCGACACACTTGCCACCCTGCAGTCCCAAACCAAGAAAACAAAGTTCCGAATCTTCAACCTCGTGACAAATCCATGACTAGCTAGCAACTCATTGTGCCTTGCAGGACTAACCTTCGAAGCGACGCTCTCTGCTAACGCGGCCGGGATTGCTCCGCCCGCATCACCTAGGTTACTGTAGAGGCCGGCGGCGGCGGTGGCCTCTACGGCATCCCCCTTCATTTGTGGGGCGCCGCCGTCACCCGATGCGTCGCTTCGGGTCATCGCCGCCGTTTCGAGGTCGCTTGCGATGGCGGTTGCAGAGATTGCAAGCTTTGGGGGGGTCGCCGGCAATGGCGGCAGGCAAGAAAACCCCTTCTCCTTTGATGCGACAGTGGGAGCGAGGGGGTGGGGCGGGGTAGGGAAGAGGCTAAACTAGTATATTTTATGCTGTCGTTTCGGCTTCATATACAGGTCAAATCGACGTGGTGGTTGCCGAAGCAATGGGCAATGCAAGATTTGAAGACAACCAGCAAGACGAAGGGGCGGCGGTTCCTAATTAACTGCTACACGCACGCGCGCCTGGGGAGTCGTGGTCTGGCCGCAACGCTTCACCTGCACGGGATAGTTGCATGCAAAATCACACTAAGGGTTTGATGTCTGAAAAGGTTTGCGAAAAGCTCTGTATCGCAAAGTAGATCCAAATTATTTATGTAGTTTTAGATTTCATCTACATTTACTACTCCATGGAGGTGCACCATTAATTACAAGTATTAAAGTAAGTTATTTTCAAAACTACTTTCAAAATCTGTAGCTAAATACTGGATTAAGTAGGTTCATTAGATTCGTCACACAAAGTTACGCTGACACGTGAAAAGGTTTTACAAATAAATTATATTTAGTGTTCCATTTATGAAAGATTCTTGGGGCTAATTTTATTTAGATGCGAACGGAACAAGAAACGCAGCGCTGCGCCTCGCGATCTCCCACGCGTTCAGTCCTACGTACTCTACTCGAGTACCCTGGACGCCTGTTCAACGAAGCTCCTAGCCTCCTACTGAGCACGCGTCAGCTGCTGTGACGGGTGACAAGACGGCACGGGGGGCCGAGTAGTTTGCTTCGTACACCCGACCACGCCCCCCCCCCCCCCCCCCGCGGCGGTGAACAAAAATCGCAATGGCACAAACAAGGAACAATGCGAAGTTCGATTTCCTCGGCCACGAGGGGCCGATACAGATTAATCTTAGAAAGGTGAGTTACAGGCCGCCAATGTCGGCGGCGGCGCCGTCGCGAAGCACGCCGTCGATGTCAACCCCCGCGGCGGCGGCATCGGCCGCAATGGGGAAGTGCAGCGCGTAGTGCCGGTGCTGATCCGGCGGTAACGGCCACTCCGGCTGCAGATCAGCCAAGGGAAAGTCGACTTGAATGTCCGCCGTCGCGAGCGCGCGGGCGGCTCCCTGGCGCGCACCGGCACGCACTGCCTCCTTGACACGCCTTGGGAGCGCGCGAAGACGGTCGGGCGGCAGCTCGGAGCCCCGGGCCGACCACCGTGACGGCGACCTCCGCCGCGCGCGTAAGTTCATCGTGGCGATCCTCCAGATCGTTCAGGCGGCGGCGCAGCTCCTCCGCCTGCTCGCGGCGGAAAGACGCCTCCGCCTCCTCGGCTGAGGCAATAACAATGGCGACGAGTCAAACAAGAGCCTAGTGGGCGGCGTGCACTGACGGAATACAGGAACTCACCAAAGCAGCGGGCCTCCACATCGGCCTTGGCGCTGCGAACTTCGGCTGTCTCCGTCTCAGCCGCATCCCGGGTCCCCTCCAGGTCCCGTACCTTGCGCAGCGTGTCGTCTAGACGACGCCGCGTCCTCGCCAGTTCCTCTGCCGAGTCCCCGGCCTCCTGACGAACGGGGGCGTCGCATCGAGACGAGGAAGAAGACAAGCTCCAGGATTCCGACGACGAAGATCCACCAGACGGAGGCGCCGCGCCGGCTGAAGGACCCGGGCCATATGTCGCACTAGGAAACAGAAGAAGAATGACAGCATCAGATCCTCGGCGAGCGCAGGAAATTATGGAGACAGGAAGACACTCACCCCCGGCGAGAAACCAACCGACGGAGACGCGGCGGGACCGACGGCGACGAACCCCCAGGGGCCTCTTCTGCGGGGCGCTTCTCTCCGGCCATAGATGCGCGCAGGGAGTCGAGGGGGCCGGGAGACGAGCGGCTACTCAAGATCGACGAGAGCGGCGCGGTGCAAATGAGCGGGATTGGAAAACACAGCGAGGCCCCGCGGTTATATAACTCGTGTCGGGGCAACTGCATTCGTACCACTGCCGTGTGGGGCCGACAGATCAATGACTAAAAGGCAGAATATCCCATTGCAGGGACGCAACCCCACTAACTCGGCGGGGTGGGGCGGTTACCCAGGGTCAATGACGGGACTACCCAGCCACTTGTTGGCCCACAAATCAGTCTTTAACGGAAATTTGACTCTGGGTGACCCCATCTGTGGACAGAGTTGCGGGACCCACCTGTCGGTAGGATTGTTGCGCCAAACTGTCGGCCTGAACCCGCGAGAGATTTCCCCATTGGACAGAGTTGTGGGCCCCACCTGTCGGCACCCAGATTGGGATGTGTTCTTGAGTTGTTCATGTTCATAATGAACTTGATCATTTGTATCGTTTAATCATAACTTCAAAGTTGTTTATATTTGTCAAATGACGTCCAAATCAGGAAATTTTTTTTCCTACATTCTTATGACAACATAATCTAGATCATGGTGTCCACTCCATATCGTGTCACAGCGTCTGAGCAATAATAATTTAAAAATAGAACATTTCATAACTAGATTCAAGATTTTCAATCAGTAGACGACGTCAATTTGAAATGAGATGAATACCAAAGTTTCATAGCTCGTCGAGATGAACAAACTTTATATTGGTCATTTCAGTCAAGTTGTGTCTTTCGACTATGTATGTGTCTTTACAATTTGTGTCCTTGTAGAGCATGTTTTTGATGATCCTTAGTTGGTGTGGTGTCAACGTGACTCGGGTAGCTAGCTTTCCGTGAAAACTCGCTTGTCATAAATCTTACCGATTGCTACCCGATCTTTATGTTTGTTACACATATTTGTGTGATGCATTTTACTCGGTACAAATCGATAAAGGGTTTATGGTAGTCTGCTAAAGTTTATACAAATATGACATTCGCAAATTTACTCTGACCACATCAAAAAATGTGTAACCAATATACAATAACTTTGTGGTAAACAAGAAGTAAACTTTGTGGGACCCACCCGTCAACTGGCCACACCAAAATGCATCCCTCAAATACGCCAAACGTTCAAAAAAAATGGGTAGCCAGCGATTTGGAATGTGGCGCCAGTTTTTTCCCATCCGAATTATTTAACTTTCGCCCAAACTACCGCGCAACCATGACTGGGGCCACCACGCCAGGTTACAAGAGTAAAAAGTCGCGCGTCTTTACTTTCCCTCCTGAATCCCCTCGCAAAACAAATCTACAACTCGGTCAGATAGGGGCCGGGTAGACGATACGACTACCGCCGCCGCCGCCGCCAAGCTGCTTCTCGCCGCGCGTACACGAGGATGCCGTCGTCGAGGGAACCGGCAAGGGTGACCCCTACGTCCTCCGAAGCGCAGCGCACACCGTCGTCGGCCATGCTACCTAGAATGTTCACAACCCCCTGGTGCGGCGATTGGTGAACCTACCGCCACCATGGCCCCTAGGCCTAGGGCGACGGGGGCTCTCTTTGGGTCATCATCACCTTCGGGCGACGATGAAGCACGCGTCGACGTGGACATAGGTGCAGACCCGGATGTTTTACCTTCATCTCAGGACGAGACGACCGAGGCCAGGTACGCTGTATCGTGGTTCCATATCTTTCCCCTCGTTCGTACTGCATCCAACATCTCATGCATCTGTGCACGCACTGGTACCCTAGATTTCATGCATTTGATCACGCGATTTGCACACCAAATTTCTTCACATGTTATTGATATGACATCGAAATGAATGCGCAGATCATTAGATGATCAGTCTTGGACCGTATATATGATTGAGAAGGGTATAGATGGGGAGCCGGATACAACACATACTTGTCACCCTCGTGGTTCACAAATCACCCTACAAACCATAAACAACCCGAAACAAAAAGCTGGGTACGGGATGAGGGACATTGTTTACTACAAGACTAGAATTCCCGACTCTCTCGCGGAAGCAACACTCACTGAGATCGACTACGACGTCGACGTAGAAAGAATGAAACAGATTCACGAGGAGGAGATGGTGATCAGATTAGTTATCTCCAGAGAGCCAATACCTATAAACCATACCATGGTCATAACACCTTTGAAATCCAAAAGTGCTTACATAAATGCTGATGATGAAGAAGAAGTAGAAGAATGTGACTTAGATGAATACAAACTTTGGCTAGCTGATTTGCATCAAGAGAAGAAAGCCTTGGGTAAGATATGCTTCAGCCAAATATTTGTGTACTTATACTCCTGAATTTGCATGTTCAGTCACATGAATGAAATTAATTATGGATTATATTTCAGAATTAAAAGACATTTTCAGGGATGACACAATCGATACATACAGAGAATACGTGAATGTTGCAGGACTGCTTGAAGACATCGGTAATATCCCTCTCCTAAATTGCAAGCAAATTACCATTTTTGTCATACTATAAAATATGATCGGTCATCATATGCCACTAAATTCTCTGCATAACGGTACGTGGACCCCACCTTCATTTTGCAACACAGGAATGAAATGAACCCAACACTCGCAAAGGTGCGAGCCTCCATCTCATGCTCGGCGTTGGAAACAACGAGAGCAAGGATCTGGTAACATGTGTTCCATAGAAATTACCTGTCTGTGCATACAGTTATTTTGTGGGTATTATCACATGCATGTTGTTCGCATGGAATAGGCTCACAAAAAGTTAAGAAAAGAGGACGCGGTCCCGTAAGAGCATTGACGGTAATCTCCAAGAGAATCAAGGCGGGCAAGCAGCAGTTAGACATTCATTTCTCTAAACATGGAGGACCGGTAGGTGATAACTACCGCTCATTCGTTGATGAAGTGGTCATGTATAAAAGGAAAAGGGCTCCTATCATTGGAGTGAAATCATGGAAAAATGTTAGGGAAGAAGTCAAAAACGCAATAGCAACTGATGTATTGGTAATAATAGACTTTGCTTTTCAAGACAATTCAAATAAAAACTAACATATGAACTCACACAATATTTGAATGCTATTGTGATTATATAACGAGCAAAGGGGGACATGGAGGATAATGTTGAATCAAGGGAAAAGATATGGGCCATTGCTAGGGAGCGTTACAAAGGATGGCGTTCAACTTTCGGTGCTACGACCAAGACATACAACGGCTACCACCGGAGAAAGTTACATAAGCCTACGGAATTAGATATTGTTGAATGGCACTATCTCGTTGACGTATTTCGATCATCGCTAAATTCAAGGTTTGTTCCACATTGTTAATTACGATTTCTGACCACTACATTTTTCATTCAAATGGCGATGTCTGAGTCTTTAAGATTTTTGTTCATAACTTTACATTGTATAGGAAAGGAGCACACAAAATTCTGCGATTCGATGCCAACAAATGACAAGACATTTGTCAGGCGCTAAGCCTTATTCTCAGCGCAGCTATGAGAAGGTAATAACTGGACAAGCACATCTCCAATCTGTCTTGCAGGATGAAGAACATTAATTTGTTATTTTCTTGGCATAACAGAGAGACCCAGAAACTGGTGAAGAGCTTGATGATATGGAACTTTGGTGGATAACTCACACTAACCAGG
This sequence comes from Cenchrus americanus, assembly GCA_947561735.1. Lineage (NCBI taxonomy): Eukaryota > Viridiplantae > Streptophyta > Magnoliopsida > Poales > Poaceae > Cenchrus > Cenchrus americanus. Next base: position 206,574,962 of record OX387240.1, read on the forward strand.
GGTCATGGACAGACGAACAATCTAAAAATGTCTATGTGAGTTCTCAATGAATTAGTACATACATTACTATACATAGGCTTATGCAACTATAGAATGCAACCAATCTCTTGTTCAACTAACTCCTCCACCTGTGCCTTGCAAATGTTAGGACACCGCAAGCAGCGTTATTGCTGAGGCGGAATCAAATGCAGACAACAACTTTGTTTCCCAAAATGAAAAAAACGAGATGTTCCCAAAAGCCTACAAAGAAGTCACGAAGTGCAAATCAACCAAGTTGCATGGAAACGGGTACCTGGCAAAAAACCCAACTAGAAGGCAGCTGCTCAATGCGGAGCGCGAGGAACAAATTCGTAGGGAAGAGCTACAAAGATGAGGAACATGTCGAGCTCATGGACGCATTTGGGCAGCTACAAGAAAAAATGTCGGGATGGGAAGAAGAAAGGGAAGCGAGAAAGGAGAGAACATGCACGCCAACTTGAAGAAAGTGAAAAGAGAAGGCGAGCGGATCTACAACAGCTTAGGCAAGAGTTCCTATCAATGCCGCAAGCATCAAATGGACAAATCACAAGTTCCACAGTGCATCGGTCAAGCTATTTGCATGAATGCGTTTCTTTCCTTGGGTTCTATATATGAATGTTTGTATCCTTTGGTAGGTTGACCGGACAATATCCGTGCAACCAAGCCCAAGCAACAATGTCAATGAATCCGCCGACGTGGCGGCGGTTGCATCAATCACCCGAAGAAACAACCTTGACGCCGAATCCGCGTACAACGTGGCGGCGTAACCATCAATTCCTACATCCGGGAATGTACAACCGGACTCCGGGAATGTGCTCTCGTGTACTCGGGTTGTTCTCGAATTCACAACTTTTTACTAGTACATATCATCGATTCATCGATGAAATTACGCCTAATCTTGTCCTTCCAAATGATTGGTTCATAGGAGAAGGAATCGAAGAAGTTCGAAAACAAGTATTACGCAAAACCGAAGCACTAAAGGTGGTGTTAACAATCCCGAAACACAATCCACCGTTAGACAAATTTCTTCTCAACGCCTACGGTACAAGTTGCACAAAGGAGACGACAAAGCACCAAAAAGACATGAGGTGAAGCTTTCTTCAACAACTCTTACCGCTGTGAATGTAATTCATGTTTCAATTCGTCAAAGTGTGTTTATGGTTGTGGTAATTATTTGATGTCATTATGCTATTTTTATGAATCACAATAAATCTTTGGTTTGCTATATGTTGTTGTTTCACAAATTCCAATATTAGAGATTAATTGATGCTAGCTTAAAAATTTTGTTGATTCTTTACGGGTGATGCGACCTCCTTGCATTGAATCCCCCTTTGCCGATCAAGTGTTGGGATCATCTCCAAGTAACAATTGGCGGACCAAGTTCTTCATGTCCTAGCAAATTTGTCTACTATGTATTGAAACAATGTCCTGTGCCAAACTTTTCAGTATTTAAGTACTTCATGAGTCATGTAATTAACTCAGTGGATGGTTCAATGTTGGTTAATTAACTATAGATGTGTTGTTATATTTATCTGCTGATGTTAATTAATGTTGCAATTACTGCTGCTACATAAATGAGCGTGGCAGAATACACCATACGTTGCAAATGATAAATCATGATATCACAACCAGTGTTTTTCGTTGCCAAAAAGTAGCGTGGCAATAGTAAGGTGCACTTGTAGCACCCCTAATACGAACGTGGTAATAAGAAATTCAACTTGTAGCGACACAAAAGGAACGTGGCAATAGATAGTGTACTTGTAGCAACCCTTAATAGGAACGTGGTAATAAGAAGTTCAACTTGTAGCAACACAAAATGAGCGTGGCAATAGATAGTGCACTTGTAGCAACCCTAATAGAAACGTTGTAATAAAGACTTTAACTTATGGCAACCAACCAAATTTCGAAGCAATAATAGAGGACCACATATTACAACCAATCAAATTACGTGGCAATAGAGGATACCACCTAAAGCAACGTAACCAATATCGTGGCATCAGACAATGCTACCTATCACATCGAAATCAACTTTTGTGGCAATAGAGGAGACCACCTATAGCAACTAACCAATTTCGTGGCATCAGACAATACTACAAATTGCAACCAAATTACTTTCGTGGTAATAGACGAGGTTCAACCAATAGCAACCAAAGTCAGTGCATAGCAATACTATAACTTGCAACGAAACAGAAACGTCGCAATTGCACCTTTGGCAACACCACAGATGTGTCGCAATAGTACACTTTGCAACGGAACAAGCGTTGTAAAAAAACCTAATTGCAACGTTGCGTTACGTTGTAACAAAACAACTTTGGCAACCACTAGATGGACAACGACGCAATACCCTAATGCAACGCGGCCTTTCGCATCCCATGGCCCACGGAATAATTTGGTTGCAATTGTGTCTATTGCAACCAAATATGGCATATTGCAACACATTTTGTGCGTTGCATTAGGGGGAAAATCTAGTAGTGGTACCTTGGGTCTGAAATCCATGGCTCAGGTACTCAAGCCCACTCCGGTGGCACAAGTCAACGCTAACGGTCGCACCCAATCCCACTCCGGTGGCACAAGTCGACGCTAACGGTCGCACCCAAGCCCACTCCGGTGGCACAAGTTGACGCTAACGGTCGCATCCAAGCCCACTCCGGTGGCACAAGCCGACTTTGGTCGCAATCTTAAGCCCGCTCCGGCGGCAAAACTACTCGTTTTCTCTGATTTTTCATTCGCTTTGGCTTTCTAGAAAGTACTTTTCGTTTTTTGCATCTTAAGTCCACCCCGCGTGGCACAAAGTCAACTATTGTAGTCGCATCTCAAAGTCCGCCCTGTGCGGCAACTCAAGTCGACTTTGGTTTTTAAGTCGCATCTAAAATCCGCTCTGTGCGGCACAAAGTCGACTTCGGTTTCCAAGTCGCATTCTAAAGTCCGCTCTGCCAGCATCGAAAGTCGACTTCGGTCGCATTTAAAGTCCGCTCTGACGGCACGACTACTTCTCAAGCTCCACGGCTTGTGCCAACTTACTACTCGGAATCTCTCCAGCTCGGGGGCTGCACTCAAATTACTACTCGAGGATGACTCGAGTAGACTTCGCTTGCTCTCAAGCTCGGGGGCTCTATACCAACAACTACCCGACGTGGCTCATATGGCTCTCTTATCTTGAGGGCTACATGCTGCAAGAGTGCTCGGATGATGGCTTTCGTGGATACTGAAGACCCTTAGATTGATTACCTAATTATTTCAGGGCTCGGGGGCTGCTATGCTACACCCATCATTCAAATTTTTCAAGACGGAAGATTCAGAATCAAGACTGACCCTCAGCTAGAGTCTGTGACTCAAACTAAGGCTCAGGGGCTACTCCATATGGAGTGCGATTTTGCAATCGCACTTCCATATAATCTCGACTTCAAGACAGATGTCCTGGACCACCTTCCAGCCTCGCAGCAGTTCAAGTACTATTTAAGACTTCTCCAAGCAGTACTCGAGGACGCTCAAGAACTACTTGAAGAGGCTTCAAGACTACTCGAACTACTACTCTCGACTCCAATGTGCTCGGGTGCTTGTCGGGCATACTCCCTGGGTACTCATGCAAAGAAGGAAGAAGATGGACTCCTATTATAATTCCCCTGTAATCCTACTAGGACTCATTCCGTGTAATCCTACTAGGACCCCTGCCTTGTAACCGACTAGGAACCCGCCCCTGGACTATATAAAGGAGGGTTTGGTACCTAGCCGGGCACCCTGATCTCAACCAACACCAAGCGCAGGGCGCCATACTTGATCCCCCAACCTTGGCAGCCCGAACCTGTATAAATCTTGTGTCCCGTGTCCTTGCGCACACCTTCGAGTTCTCGGTCTCCCGATCACGTTCCTCACCACACAATCTACTACTTCGGGTGCCCCCTTGGTAAGAGCCATATAGTTCTTGTGGTTGTACGGTTGTCCTGGGTGGTCGCTCCATGTTCCGATTAAACATATGGTCTTGTATTAAACATCCAAAGATATAACATAAAGGTATAGCATGATTCATCATTATTGTTCATTCAAACCACCATTACCCAGGTATAGCAACTAAGCATAGCTACCCAACATAAATGTAAACCCAGGTTGACAAGGAGTGATCATAAAGACTATGTAATCCTTAATAGGAACCAATCAAAATTAATGCAAGCAGTGCAATGAGTGATTAAATATAATTCTTAGGACAAAAGATCAAGGACACACTTGCCTTTAAACAAAGTAGTTGCTCAGAATGTCTTCACCTCTTGCTCTTCAAAGCTTCTCGGACAACGTTCACTCTACTCGCATCAATCATCAGGCACAAGCATACAAAGCAAATAAACAAGAATATACTAAGAACAATACAGCAATCAAAAGAAAGCTTTAAAAGGACGCACTAAATGATAGGCTTGATTAGATGGACCACTAAAGTACACAAACCGTGCTTAGAGGAAGAAAGGCTTGGTTAACTTTAAAGAGGTGGTTGTGGAAGATTGAGCAAGAACCGGAAAGATCACACTGAGATTGAGCTGATAGAGAACGTCTACCAAACCATTTGCATATATGAGAGAACAAGGCTATGAGCTAGGTTCATTTTAATTAACAAAACAAATGCAAAGGATATTTCAGAAATAAAATACCCTATGTTGACATTAATGCAATATTAAACTTTATTTACGAAACCGGTGTAAAGAACTAGTCAAGTTTTATTAATAAAGATTCATATATTGATTAAACCGATTAAACATTTAATTTATAAAAACTAAACTATATGAACAATCTAAACGAACTTTGTAATTCGAGTGGATCATATTATTATTAAAAACATTATGGAACTGATATTAATCATATTAACATTTATTATAAAAGCCGATGTAAAAGCCTAATCAAATTTTAATTAGAAAAGATTAATTAACTATTAAACAAATTAACATTTGGTTTACGAAAACCGAGATAAAAAGATCAAATTAACTTTTATGCACAAAAACATGTGATAGAAACATTAATAAAATTAAATTTGCTTATGAAAAATGGTGTATAGATCTATATAGCTTTTATTTGGACAAAGTCATGTATAACTAGACATTAATCAAAATTAATATTAATTTTATTTTCAGAAAACAAAACATGATGAAAACTCACCACTAACGCGTGCTTAACATTATTACAAACCTAACGCAACTTGAATGAATTAAAACGTATATAAAACAAAGAATCTTGGAGCAAAACAAGATTGCAGGGACCTATCTGCAATTAACTATACACTTCAGGGGCTAGCTAAGAAGAAACCCGAGACACAAGAAATAATGCTCGTGAATAGATCTAAAATTAGGGTTATATATGAAAAAGAGTTTGGGATGGATCTGACTGCAAGGAATCTAAAGATTTAGGGGGTTATGCGGGAACTTGCAAGACACATAAAATAGCATACGAATTTCGAGATTGCTCAGGGGCCTAACTGCAAGACTGCCATAACTTCATCTCCTACCTCTGGTTCAGAACAGAGGACAGGGGGGCCGGCGGGTCTGGTGACCGGCGGCGCCGGCGACCAAGGCCGCTAGGACCTCGGGCACCTTAGGGAAAAGGAAGAGGAGACCAAGGGGATCAAGATTGCGTGCTCACCTGCGAAGGAGAGGAGCGGGAGCGGCCGAAATCCGCGGGTGACGGCGGCGGTGTCGACGGCCAGCGGCTCGGTCCGGCGGCGGCGCCGGGCGAGGCGGGGCGGGCGAGGGCGCGGGGCTAGGGCGCATGCGGGGGGGCTCGGCCGCGGCTTTATAGGGGCGGGGCGGCCGCGCCGCGCGTGCCCGGCACGCCTACCGAGGGACAACGGCGGCATGGCCGGGGAGGCCACGGCCTCAAGCCGTGCGGGCTCCGCTCGGCCCGGATGGGCTTCGGCGGGCTGCGGGCCGGGGCCGGCCGAGACGAGCTGGGTCGGGCCTACGGGCTCGGCCCATAACGGATAGAAGAAGTTTTCTTTAATTTCCAAAATTCATTTTCTCATGCAAAGATGAATCTAGAAAAATCTAGACAATTCATTTAAAGCACGAAAAATACTCTGAAAATCCCAAAAATTACAGGAAAATTGTAAAGACACATTAGGACATGAACAATCCTAATAAAGTATTTGGAGCTCATGAAAAAGATTTAAGAGTCTTCTAATAAATACAAAATGCTCAGAGAAAATGAGAATAAATGCCAGAAAAATCCGGAAAATTCTCGGAAGGGTTTGGACAGCTCCTAAACGCATTTTTGAAACCTTTTGCACTCAAGAAACACCAAGATCCATCGGCATGAATGCAACACTCACAACTTTTATTTGATTCAGAAAATCAAACAAGGATTTTTCCTATGCTATATTTCCTGTAAAGAAAAATAAATGTTGGAAAACTTTTAAAATTATGTTAAAATCGTTATTTAATTGTTCTTTCTGTCGTATGGACCTCCCTGGGCCTACCACCTCGGTGGGTACCAGGACCGACTACTTGGTGGGCCCCTGGGACTACTCGACTTGCGCTGCACGGCACCTGTTGACGTGGAGCACAAGGACTACGAAGGAGAAGTACTCGGATAGGAAGTTGTACATGTCCCGCACTATATAGAGGACTCCTAGACGAACTCAACTAGTACTCTCTCCCTGAACCGACTTGTAACCCTACCTCCCGGACTATATAAGGCGAGGCAGGGACCCCTCTCTATCTCATCTCGCTCATACGCATCAGATTGCACCATCTTGTAATCACACCCAATCAATCCAGAGCCACGCAACATACAGGACATAGGGTATTACGCACCTTGCGGCCCGAACCTGTCTAAATTGTGTGCCACGTGTCTCTTCCTTCGAGTTACCGATCTCGGCGAGGCCACATTTATCTACTTCAGGTACTCCCCTTAGTAGGTTGCCGGTCTAAAACACCGACACTTTCTATTCACATCCTGAAATTGGAAATTTCAGGGTGTGACATGGCACCGTCGGCACCCTCACCTTCTTGCGCAGCTCCGGGACGACTTCTCGACGGCGGAGTGGCAACGGCGACGAAGAACGGCAGCGACGGTGAGCTAGGGTTTCGGCGGGCTCGACGCGGGTGCACGGGGCGGCTAGGGTTTTGGTTAGGCCGGCCAGGAGGTGTCGGTGGCCTTAAATAGGCCGAGGGGCCGGCCTTGGCGTGCGGGCCAAGCTGGGAAGGCATGCGTGCGGGGCCGGCACGGACTCGGACTTGAGTCCGGCCCGGGCTCGATCGGTAGGAGAGGGATGACAGATGGGGCCCACATGTCGGTGTCAGCGGGCAGCGGGTGAGAGAGAAGGTGGCTGGCGGCGGGTGTTGGTCCGGCTGGGCCGCATTGCTGGACTGGGCTGCGGTGCGGTGGACTAGGCCGAAGAGGACAGGGGGCGGCTGCAAACTTTTGCTGATTTGGCTCAAAGCCGAACTGGGCCGAAAGGCGGGAAGGGTTAAGGTAAAGGCTTATCTATTTTTAAAAGGCACAAAACAAATGAATTTGAAATAGAATTTGAATTCAAATAATCAAAAGCAATGCACCAGCATGAATGCAACAATAAATTCCTGTAGCTCATTTATTTTGTTTTAGAAAAAATTAAATGCCTAAAAGAAATTTGTCGGTGCGGAATATGGTCCCGACACTAACCAGTAGATAACGCCTAGGTCTATCCCTCAATGGTCGATGCTAAGCAACAAATGACACAAGGATTTATCCTGGTTCCGGCCGAGGGGGCCGTACGTCCAGCGGTGGTGTGCTCGTGGCACTATATTGCTCGGACCGGGGTGCTTGTAGTGGGGCAAATACAAGCAAGGCGGGAGAGGAAGCGTGGCTCCCAAGTCCCCGATGAGTAGCGAAGATATTGTGGGAGAATAAGAGAGTGAGTGCACAATGCGCCGTGTTCCTCTTTCTTCGTCCCCCCGCGCCGGGGGCTCGCCTTCCCTTTTATAGGCCAAGGGAGCGGCGAGTTACATGCACGCCGCGCTACCTAGGCGGTGTGGGAGCACGTCGTGCTACGGTGTAGAGCGGGCGACCGTCCGGTCGATCTTCGCCGCGATCCGGCCATGATGGCCTACCTTGTACCCGAACGGTGGCGGTTCGAGGGTAGGAGGCGGCGGATGGCGATGGCGTCCCCTAATAGGCTTCGAGGGGGGGTGCGATGATGGCCGGTACGGGGCACGGGGAGCGGGCGAACGGCGTTCCTTCCCAATGAGCTCGCGGTGGTGGAGTGGTTGCTGCGGTGTTCGGGCGTGCGCTGCGGAGTCGGGCGTGTGCCCGCGCGCGTGGGTACGGCGGCCGCGCGCGCCGCGCGGTGGCCGGGATGGCCACCCACCGGCCTAGCGTCCCTCACCTAACTGCGGGGTCACGGGAAAGTAGAGTCGAGGGTGCGCCCGGCCCCCTTTCGAGGGTCGAGCGCGTTAGCCGTACGGTGGCGTGCGCGCGGTGTCATGGGAGCGACGCCGGCCGTACCGCACGGTCCATCCCACGGTGGCGGGGATGGGCTCCTCCCCGGGGAGTTGGTGCGGCGGCACGGGGTGTGAGCCCGGGCGCATGATGGCGCCGTCCGCGGCGGCGTCGGGCGTTAAATGCCCGGGTACGGGGCCGGCGCACGCGTGCGGGGCGCCCGTGAGCGTGGCGGGCCCCGGCCGAGGGTGGAGCGAACCCTCGAGCGAGGCGAGCCCCCGCTCGAGGGGGAGCGAGCCCTCGAGCGGGGCGGGACCGCTCGAGGGGAAGGGTCGCCCCTCGAACGGGGGCGGGACCCGTTCGAGGAGGGGGTTGCCCCTCGGGCGGGGCGGAGCCCGTTCGAGGAGGAGCGTACCCTCGGGCGAGGCGGAGCCTGCCCGAGGGGTCTCATAGGCGAGCTGTCTTGGTGGGTCTCCGAAGTCCTGCTGCATGGGCCACGTCCTGCATGGTTAGTTCTCTGCATGGTTAGGCTTAGTTCATTTTGATGCAGGAATTTAAGTGAGGGTTCCCCCATTATTTGAGGGGACCCCTAGGGCGGTCCCCGACAGTAGCCCCCGAGCATCTGCGGGTTTGCCATTGAGGCTCCCGCAGATGCTGGAACCTACTGATAGGACGTTCTTCCCTCCTTGTTTGCGAACGCTTTCCGTGGGGCCGCGCTAGCGGACCCGCGGGTCTAGCCCTCGAAGCCCCGGGCAGAGTGTGGGCTCTCCCCGCAGGGGTTAACCGCGAGCAATTCGGTCGAAAGGCGTGGCACATATGCCAACCGGCATCGGCGGTGTTTCGGCGGCATCGGGGGTGCACGCTCCCCCTGTCACCGTCTCCGGCGGGTGCAATTCCAAGGAGGTGTAGCCGTGCGTCAAGCCCCCGAGCCTTGGCCGTTCGAGGCGATCGGGTCGAGCCCGACGACTTGTTTTTTATCGCGCCCTCGCCGTCCCTCCGCGGGTCGGGAGGTGAGGTTTCCACGACTCCCATCGAGCGGGTCGCGAATCGCGGATTCCTCTTCGAGTCGCTAGCGGGTGGTTCAAGTGGACGTCCATGCCCCGTTCGATAAGGGTAGGCCGCGCGGTCCGGAGACACGTCCATGGAAGCGCTTGCGTGGGTTTGCTAGGTGGGGCTCGGTCCCGTTCGCTAGGGACCGAGGGCGCGGAAGCTCTCCCTCGGTGGGATCCCCCCGGCTAGGCCGCCCTCGCTGGCTCTCGAACACGACATGTGGGGCACCCTCGAGCCGACGGGCTCGAGGAACGGCTCGAATGCGCGTGCCCTCGTCGTCCCTAACTCTGTGATCTGGGGCGCCTGTTCGAACCCGTCGAGGGTCAGGCTTCGAACCTCTGATCAGTAAGGCCGTGCGGGGCCGTGCCTTGGCCAGCCCCGTCTTTTCGCGTTTGCGGCCGTCGAGGGGTCTGGGCGTGCCGACCCTCGAGGTGCTGGTTGGTGGCACGGCGCGGTATGAGTGCTTTCGGTGTCGCTCTATTTCAAGCGTGACCTGGGCGATCCTCTTACGCGCGTGCCTTCTTTAGGGGGTTGACATCGTCTCGAGTTGGGGGTCATGCCACTCGAGGGTCTTACGTGGCATGGGTGCCCGCGGTGGTCTGCTCTACATCGAGCAGGTCCCGGGCGACCTTCTCACGCTGATATCCCATCGAGGGTCGCCTTGTTTCGAGTTGGGGGTCATGCCGCTCGAGGGTCCTACGTGGCATGGGTGCCCGCGGCCGCTCGCTCTACACCGAGCAGTCCCGGCGACCTTCTCACGCCGTCATCCCATCGAGGGTCACACTTGTCTCGAGCCGAGGATTCGCCTCGCTCGAGGGCTCTCCTTGCTTGGCAAGGGGCCGGGCATTTAGTGCCTTGCGGGCGTGGCCACGGGTTTTGCGGCGCGGGCGCGCCTTTTTAGGCGCCGCGCGCGCGCGCGCGCGTAGTGGGCGATGTGGCCGGCGGACGTGACGGTTTCGCCTCGGTCGTCGCCGGTCTTGCCGTGATGATTACCCGCCCGCAGTGTTAGAGTCGGCTGCAGTCGTGGTGGGGCCCGCCCGTCGACGCGATGGAAAGATTCCGCGATTCTTGTTGGCGGGGCGTGCGCTCGGAGAACTCGCCCGTTGCCTATAAAGCGCGGTGAGGAAGGGACGGCGGTTTTTTACCTTGGCTCCTCACCGTTTTCGGTCCTCCGTCCCTTCGTCTTCGTTCGCTCTCGCCACCGCGCGGTTTCGCTCGCTAGAGCTTTTTTCTCGCTTCCTTGTCCTCGCCCTCGCATCCGTTCGTCCTCCCTTATGGCACCGCCTCGCCCTTCCGATCCCGGTCCCGGAGCCGTACGCTTGGGAGAGGTCGACCGTGACCCGGCTCGCCCGGGCGAGCCGGTCGCCGCCGGCCGCTTGTCGGCCAATGAAGAAGGGCGCCCGCGGAGTGGATCGTGCCGCCATCGTCGCACCTTGAGCCCAATCCGCCGGAGGGCTACGTGGTGAGCTTCCTCCGCTACCACGAGCGCGGCTTCAACGCGCCGGCGAGCACATTCATGCGGGCATTGTGCTACCACTATGGGGTGGAGCTGCACAACTTTGCCCCCAATGCGATCTCGCAGGCGGCCACGTTCGTGGGCGTCTGCGAAGGGTACCTGGGGATCCCAGTCAACTGGGAGCTCTGGGTACATCTCTTCCGCGCGGAGCTCATCACGCAGCCCACGTCGGAGCCGAGGACCCGCGCGCGGTGCGCGCCGGCGGGATGTCGCTCGCTCGCGGGGGCAGCTCAAGGAGTTCTACATCCCCCCGCACCATGACGACGAACAACGCCGGCCGGGAGCGGGGATGGTTTTATCCGCGCAACGCCGAGCCCGGCCTTCCTCCCTACACCGGCCGGGTGTTCAAGAAGAGGCCGGACCGTCGGGGCTACGGGTTGCCCACGGCCAACCATCGGGCGCGCCGAGGGGTCCGTCCTCGCCGCCTTGCGGCGGGCGGGCGAGGGAAGGGCTCAACGCGATGGGCGTCCTCGCCTTCCTTCATCACCGGCGAATCGTGCCGTTGATGGAGAGGCCCCTCTCGCATCTTCGAGATGACGGAGGCGGCCAACCCCGTTGACCGGCGAGGTCGCGGATGCTCCCCGACGCCGCTGGAGCGGCCGTACGCGCTCACCCGGCGCGGAGCGCCGTCGACACCGGGGACACCGCCACTCGCGGGTCGGACCCCGTGGGATATCGAGATGCTCCCCACGGGCCCGCTGGTGAGTAGAGTTCCTGATTTCGTTTCCATCCTTGGTCTTGTTTTTGATTTCTGACGCGCCATTGTTGCTCTTGCGCGCAGCTGGTGCAGTTTAACGCCGCCAAGTCCGTTCCGCCCACCCCCGACTCCCGTGCGCTCGGCCGGGCGGCGCGCGCGGGAGCAGCGGGAGCGGGCGGCGCGCAGGAGGGAGCACGCAAGGCGGCGCCAAGCGCGCCGCGACGCACGGTCCGCGGAGTACCGGCGGCGGGAGGAGCTGGGGCTCTCCTCCCCTGACATCGAGGAGCCCTCGTCCTCGGACCAGGACGAGGAGGAAGAGTCTGAGGGGGAGGGCCCCTCAGACAGGTGGCAGCCCGCGCCCCCGTCGCCGGATCTCGCGCCGGCGTCAGGGGTGGCTTTGCCTGGGGCGGGCGCGTCGGCGTCCGCCGCCGGGCGGTCGTCGTCGGGGCGGCACGCGCCGCGGGGGGCCGGCGCGCGCCACACGGAGGCGCGCGCGGCGACGTGCGTGCCGCGCGCGCGTCAAGCGTGCCCGCGCGTGGCGGGGAGCGCGTCCGCGCGCGCGGCGTCCTCGTCGAGGGGCGCGTCGGTGGGCGCGCCGCGCGCGCGGGCTAGCGTGCCCCCGCGCGTGGTGGCGGCGTCGGGCGCGCCCACGCGTGAGGCGGGCGTGCCCGCGCGTGCGGCGGCGCCGTCGGGGAGGTGCCGCGGCGGGGCGCGGCCCCCCGCGCCGGCCTCGTCGGAGGCCTCGAGGAAAAGGAAGCGGGCCTTTTCCTCCGCAAGGTAAGGAACCCGTTCTTCTTTTGCTTGGCCTTAATTTGCTGGTTATTAGACGCTCTAATCCTCCGTTCGTGTTTGCGCGGGCGGTGCCAACCGTCCCTCCTCTTGCACCGGCCAAGGTGCCGAGGACGGACGCGTCGATCCCCACCCGGCGGCGTTCGTCGAGGGGGTCGCGCCCGAGAACGGGCGCGGCGGCGGGCACGAGCGCGCAAGGCCGGGCCGGGGCTTCGAGGCCCCGGCCGGTGGATCAACCCGCCGCGGCGCAGCCGGAGGTCGCCGGGGGCGGCCGGCGCCGGTCGCCATGGAGGCGCGGGCCGCAACGGCGGCTACGGTGGGGGGTGCCGCCCGCGGTGGCGGCCTTGCGGAGGAGGCGGAGCGGGCGCAACTCGCGGGAGCGCCCGCGGACGTGGCGGCGCGGACGGAGGTGGCGGCAACGGCGCCACAACGGGCGCCGCGGCCGCGGAGGCGCGGTGGGGGCGCCGGCGGAGGCGGAGCGAGGGCGGCTCCGCCCGCCGGCGGTCCCCCGGGCGGAGGTGGTGGAGCTCTCGGATGACTCCCCGCCGCCTGGGTGGAACCAGTGGGCCAGCTGGCCCACGAACTCTCCCCGAGCCCCGAGGAGAGGGCCCTCGTGAGGCGACACGAGGGTCACATGATAGTGGGGGGCCGAGGGCACGACGCCGAGGCCTCGTCCTCCCATGCCGGTCGCCCCGCCCAGGTGGGGGGCCGTGGAGGATCCCCCCGGCGTTCGGCGACGCCCGGAGGGAGCGGGGAGCTGCGGGGCGAGCTCCGAGCCACGGCGCCACGCTCAACCGCGCGTTGAACGAAGCGCCGCGGGTCCACGGCGGCCCGGCCCGGATCGTCTTCCGGGTGAGCCACGGCCGCTCGTCTCCCTTCCTTATTTCGTTTTCGCGTGCCGCATTCAAGCCTTGACACTTGCGAGATTCGATGTGTGGATGCCGGGAGCTCGAGCGCCGCGCTCGTGAAAAGTATAGCGCGTTCGACCGGGGTGAACGCCGAGGTCCGCCGGCCTCCGGGAGCGATGCGGCGCTTACGACGCGCTTGCGGATGCTCTCGGGACGCCGGACGGTGGGCGGTGTGCGGGCGATGGCGTGGTGCGACGTGCTCCCCGAGAGCTCGGGGCGGGACGCGGCGCGTGACTCGAGTCTCGGGCGGATCCGCGCGGCCCTCGTCGATCGTGACGAGGCGGCGTGGAACGCGCGCGAGGACACGGACAAGACGCGGACGGCCGGCCGCCACCGGGAGGCGGAGGTGGCCACCGCTCGCGCCGAGACCCGGGGAGCTCCGCACGTCGCTCGAAGGAGCGCGAGCGCGGCGGCGCCGGGCGAGGAGCGGGCGCGCGGGCTGGAGCCGGCGCGCCAAGGAGGCCGATGACCGAAGGCCGCCCTCGACGTCAAGGTCGCGGCTCTCGTCGCCGGCCGAAGGGCGGCGCTCCGGCGAGAGCGCATCGCCCGCCGGGGGCCGAGGGGCGGCTCCGGCAGAGCGAGGCCGCCCTTGGTGACGCCGGACCGGCGGCGGGAGCGGGAGCGCGTTGCTCGCGAGGGCGGCGGAGAAGTCGGCCGGAGGAGCGGAACACCGCATTCTCCGAGGTTGAGGATGAGGCGTTGGCGCTCGGCATCGGCAATGCCGCCCAAGAGATGGCCCTCGTCGAGCAAGGCGAGACCGTCCGCAGCCTCGAGGCGGCGCTGGAGTCCGCGCGCGCGCGACCTCGATGCGGGGAGGAGACAAATCGAAGGTAAGCTACCGTCCGACTGCGCTTGTTAGTTCTTGCTTTAGAGGGTTCGTTTCCCCCTTTCTGATTTCTTGTCGTCTTGTCGCTTCCAGGCTTGCGCACTGCCCCGGGACACGGCTGGCCGGGCGGGCCGAGGCCCCTGCAAGCTTCTTACAACTCCTCGGAGCAGGAGCTGCGGGACGCGGCCCTCGAGACCTGTCGCGTCGTCGAGGAAGGCGAGGCCCAGGCCGGCAGCTCGCTGGCCAGCCGCCTACGCGCTCTCGGTGGCCACGTCACGGGGCGGGTGCGTCGGGCGTTGCACCTGGGCGTGCAGAAGGCCCTCGGAGTGGTGCGATCCCACTACGAGGTCAACCTCGAGGCGGTAGCGGAAGGCTACATCGTGCCCGAGGGCGTCGAGGATGAGGTGGCCATGGAGCGTGCGGACGCGCTTGCTGCTGACGCCGCCGAGTCGCTCGCCGAGGCCTTCGAAGAATTCCTCTTCCCGACGCCGCCGACGCCGCCGCTCCACCCGCCTGAAAGCACCTGGGCGCTAGGCCCGTTTTTTGTTTATGTGTATCAGAACTCTGGCCTCGTGGCCTCTTGTAAATAAACAAGTAGTTTCGTGAACATGGTCAGTTTGTAAATGAAATCGCTTGCTTATTGCGCTTTTTGCTTCTTCTTCTTCCTGAGTAGATTCTAGTTGGGGGAGTCCGCCTTTCGCAGGGGCCCGCTGGGTTGGAGGCGAGAGAGACGGGCCATAGCCGCGCGGCGTGGGCCGTCTCGGCTCGCGCGCTCCTTCCGCTGTGCCGCCTACGCCCTATTCGAATCGTGGCTCGTGGTTGAAGTAGGAAACAAACTTAGCGCGTGTTATTACGTTTTTTGCGCGAAAAAATGGGACCATTTGGGGGGGGTGCCCCCCCCGCAGTAGCCCCCGAGGGTAACTTGGGTTTCAGGGGAAAGCCGAGTTGCCCTTTTATTAGATTCGGAGTATTTACATAGGTGACACCAAGCGGGGGCGTTGGCCGTGCGTTTTTACAACGGAAAATGCTTGGAAATCCTAGCTAAGGGTAGAAGCGACGTAGCTGTTGGATGTTCCAAGCGTTGGTGAGTTCTTCGCCGTCCTCGTTGGCAAGCTTGTACGTGCCTGGTTTGAGCACCTTCACCACGACGTAGGGTCCCTCCCATGGGGGCGATAGCTTGTGGCGCCCTCGGTTGTCTTGGCGTAGCCTTAGGACCAAATCCCCCTCGCTGAAATCCCTGCGACGTATCTTGCGCGCTTGGTAGCGTCGTAGGGACTGTTGATACCTTGCGGAGTGCATCAACGCCACAAGGCGTACTTCGTCTAGCTGGTCCAGTGAGTCCTCGCGGGCTCGCTGGTTAGCATCCTCGTTGTAGCCCCGAACCTTGGGCGACCCGTATTCCGCATCCGTGGGGAGGATGGCCTCCGCGCCATGGACTAGGAAAAATGGGGTGAACCCGGTGGCTCGCTTGGGGTAGTCCTTAGGCTCCACACGGCCGCTGGCGAGTTCTTGGAGCCATTTTCGCCGATTTGTTGAGTTGGTCGAAAATTCTAGGTTTGAGGCCCCCGTAGGATCATGCCGTTGGCACGTTCCACTTGGCCGTTAGTCCGTGGGTGTGCCACGGCCTGCCCAATCCACTCGGATGTGGAACTTGTCGCGAGAACTCCAAGAACTTCCGGCCCGTGAACCGGGACCCGTTGTCCGTGATGATGGAATTTGGCACTCCAAAGCGGTAGACGATGTCGGTGAAGAACGTGATTGCCGCTCGGCCCTCAAATTCGTAATGGGGCGCACCTCCACCCACTTGGAGAACTTGTCGATCGCGACGAGCAGGTGGGTGAAGCCCCCGGGCGCCTTCCGCAGGGGCCCGACGATGTCTAATCCCCACACAGCGAACGGCCATGTTACGGGGATCGTTTGCAGAGCTTGAGCTGGCAAGTTGGTCTTGCGCGCGTAGAACTGGCACCCTTCGCAAGTGCGCACGATTTCGTTGGCGTCGCGACCGCGGCAGGCCAATAGAAGCCTTGGCGGAACGCGTTGCCGACGAGGGTGCGCGGCGCGGCGTGGTGGCCACGGATCCCCGCGTGGATGTCCCGTAGGAGCTCGCGCCCCTCGGGAATGGGTATACACCGGCCGGAGGATGCCCGACGCGGCGCGCTTGTACGGCTCGCCGTCGACGAGGGTGAATGACTTGGCCATCCCGGCGATGCGCCCGGCCGTGGCCCGGTCTCCGCGGGGAGCTCCCTCGAGCAATCCGGGCGATGTACTTCTCCCCGCCCGTCCGCCCGGACGGGGAGCCGGCTCGATGTCCATTGCGACGGGCCTCGTGGGAGCCGTACCCCTCGAGAAGGGAGAGTACGTACGCCTCGTTCGAGGGGTCCTCTTCCATGGGTTCCGCACCCGCCGGATTCGAGGGAGCCCCCGAGGGTCCGCCGTCGCTCGAGGGGTAGGGCTCGAAGGTTACCGAGGGTCGCGCGATGTCGCGCGCGAACGCGTTCGGGGGGAACGGTGATCCGCCCGTACGCTATCTTTGCCGGCTCGTCTCGCTTCCTCGTTGTACCGGCGGGGTACATGATTAAGCTCGATGCCGTAAAATTTGTCCTCGAGGGCTCGCACGGCTTTACGAGTAGGCCTCCATCTTGTCGTCGTGGCGACTCGCGTTCTTCATGACTTGGTCGATCACGAGTCGCGAATCCCCTCGCACATCGAGGCGCTTGACGCCCAACTCAATGGCGATTTTGAGGCCGCGAGAGGAGGGCCTCGTATTCCGCCATGTTGTTAGACGCGGGGAAGTGGAGACGCACCGCGTAGCGCATGTGCTCCCCGAGGGGTGACACGAAGAGCGAGGCCCGCGCCCGCTCCCGTCTTCATCACCGAGCCGTCGAAGAACGGAGTCCGACACTCGCTGAATCCGAGGGGGCGGCGGTGCGTGTCCGTCCACTCGGCCGACGAAATCGGCTAATATTTGCGATTTGATGGCCTTGCGCGCGGGGCGTAGGCGAGCGTCTCGCCCATCAACTCCACGGACCACTTGGCAATTCCGCTCGCCGCGTCGGGGTTGCGAATGATCTCTCCTAACGGGAAGGAAGAGACCACCGTAATCGGGTGGGCCTCGAAGTAGTGGCGGAGCTTGCGCCGCGCGAGGACTACCGCATACAACGGCACGGGACACGGGGGTAGCGCGTCTTCGTGTCCGATAGGACTTCGCTGATGTAGTAGACCGGCCTCTGCACGGGCAAGGCATGTCCTTCCTCCGTGCGCTCCACAACGATCACGGCGCTGACCACCTGGGTGGTTGCGGCCACGTAGAGTTGGAGGGGCTCGCCGTCTCGTGGCGGCGTAAGGATTGGGGCGTGCGTCAGAGATGCCTTCAGCTTGTCGAGCGCTTCCTGGGCCTCGGCGGTCCAAAAGAAGCGCTCGTGCTTCTTGAGCAGCCGGTAGAGGGGAGGGCCCTTCTCCACCGAGCCTCGAGACGAAGCGGCTCAGGGCGGCAAGGCACCCCAACACCTTCTGCACCCCTTTGAGGTCCCGAATTGGACCCATTCGCTCGAGGGCCGCGACCTTTTCGGGGGTTGGCCTCGATTCCCCGTCGGGGAGACAATGTATCCTAGGAGCATGCCCCGCGGCACTCCAAAGACACATTTTTCGGGGTTGAGCTTGACCCCCGTTGGCCCGCGAGCACCGAATGCGACGCCAAGATCGCCGACCCGTGTCGTCCGCCTTCTCGGTTTTGACGACGATGTCGTCTACGTAAGCCTCGACCGTCCGCCCGATATGGTCCCCAAAAACGTGCCGCATGCGGCCGATATGTTGCGCCCGCGTTTCGAGGCCAAAAGGCATCGTGACGTAACGAACGTCCCGAACGGTGTGATGAACGAAGTCGCGAGCTGGTCGGACTCCTTCATTTTTATTTGATGATATCCCGAATAGGCATCAAGGAAACAGAGTAGTTCACACCCGGCAGTGGAATCAACGATCTGATCTATGCGCGGCAAAGGAAAAGGGACTTTTGGACATGCTTTATTGAGACCGGTGTAGTCAAGGCCTCTCCCGCCATCGAGGCGCGGAGTAGCCGCACGGTCCGGTACTCCTCGCCCGCCTTGGCCTCGAGCTCGCGAGCTTGGGCCGGCCGCGCATCGACGTCGGCCCCGGCGGGGAGCGCTCGGTCCCGCGGCCGGGCGCGTGGCAACCCCCGGGGCCGGCGTGACTTCCCCATCTCCGGCGCGCCCGCCGCACCGGCGGCGTTGGCCGGGTCGTTGGTGATGACGGCGCAGCATTCCCGCGTGGGGTCGTAGCTCCCGGTCTTTGGAGTCGTCGGAGCGGCCGAACCGCAGTCCGTGGCGTCGAGGAAGCGCCCGAACGCGACCGGGTCCCGCACACCGGAGAAGTCCCACTCCGCGTACCCATGACGGTTGGCGGGCGGCATCGTGTCGACGGAGCCCGGGGACGACTCGTCCCGTGGCGAAGCGCCGGGATCCCCGGCGACGAAGACGTGCCGACCGAGGCGGAACCCTCGCGCATTGTCGTGTTGACGTTGGCGTTATAGGCCATAGTGGCGCCACGCGGCCGATGGGGACGCACGGTCCCGAGACCGCACGCGGTCCCGCCGGGGGCGGTGGCGGCCGTCGTGACGTTGGGCGCACCGCGGCCGGGCGGCGGCGCGCTCGGCCTGCCGCCGCTCGGACCGTGCCCGGCGCGAGCGTAGCCCGCAGCGGCGCGCGGCGTCGCGGCGTCGACGGACCGCCGCGCATCCGTGCCCGGGGTGCTCGCGCGGTGTCGTGCGTGCGGCGGAGACCGGAGCGGACACGGCCTCCCGTCGCGCGCGTAGCTCCTCACGGTTGGTGAGGCGCATGAGATAGCCATTCCCCGTGGCCACGGAAGTTCAAGTCCCCCGAAGCGGATCTCGAGCCGGCCGGAAGGGGGTCCGAGCTACCCATGTTGTAGCGGGTGCTACGGTACTCGGTGCGAATCACCATGGAGGGAGTCGGCGAAGTGACCTTAGGCGCTCGTTCGCCCCACGGTGGGCGCCAGCGTCGGTGCGGAATATGGTCCCGACACTAACCGGTAGATAACGCCTAGGTCTATCCCTCAATGGTCGATGCTAAGCAACAAATGACACAAGGATTTATCCCGGTTCCCGCCGAGGGGGCCGTACGTCCGGCGGTGGTGTGCTCGTGGCACTATATTGCTCAGCACGGGGGTGCTTGTAGTGGGGCAAATACAAGCAAGGCGGGAGAGGAAGCGTGGCTCCCAAGTCCCCGATGAGTAGGCGAAGATGTTGTGGGAGAATAAGAGAGTGAGTGCACAATGCGCTGTGTTCCTCTTTCTTCGTCCCCCCGCGGGCGCGGGGGCTCGCCTTCCCTTTTATAGGCCAAGGGGAGCGGCGAGTTACATGCACGCCGCGCTACCTAGCCGGTGTGGGAGCACGTCGTGCTACGGTGTAGAGCGGGCGACCGTCCGGTCGATCTTCGCCGCGATCCAGCCATGATGGCCTACCTTGTACCCGAACAGTGGCGGTTCGAGGGTAGGAGGCGGCAGATGGCGATGGCGTCCCCTAATAGGCTTCGAGGGGGGGGTGCTGATGATGGCCGGTACGGGGCACGGGGAGCGGGCGAACGGCGTTCCTTCCCAATGAGCTCGCGGTGGTGGAGTGGTTGCTGCGGTGTTCGGGCGTGCGCCCTGCGGAGTCAGGCGTGTGCCCGCGCGCGTGGGTACGGCGGCCGCGCGCGCGGTGGCCGGGATGGCCACCCACCGGCCTAGCGTCCCTCACCTAACTGCGGGGTCACGGGGAAAGTAGAGTCGAGGGTGCGCCGGCCCCCTTTCGAGGGTCGAGCGCGTTAGCCGTACGGTGGCGTGCGCGCGGTGTCATGGGACGACGCCGGCCGTACCGCACGGTCCATCCCACGGTGGCGGGGATGGGCTCCTCCCCGGGGAGTTGGTGCGGCGGCACGGGGTGTGAGCCCCGGCGCATGATGGCGCCATCTGCGGCGTCGTGGCGTTAAATGCCCAAGTACGGGGCCGGTGCACGCGTGCGGGGCGCCCGTGAGCGTGGCGGGCCCCGGCCCGAGGGTGGAGCGAACCCTCGAGCGAGGCGAGCCCCGCTCGAGGGGGGGGAGCGAGCCCTCGAGCGGGGGCGGGACCGCTCGAGGGAAGGGTCGCCCCTCGAACGGGGCGGAACCCGTTCGAGGAGGGGGTTGCCCCTCGAGCGGGGCGGAGCCCGTTCGAGGAGGAGCGTACCCTCGGGCGAGGCGGAGCCTGCCCGAGGGGTCTCATAGGCGAGCTGTCTTGGTGGGTCTCCGAAGTCCTGCTGCATGGGCCACGTCCTGCATGGTTAGTTCTCTGCATGGTTAGGCTTAGCTCATTTTGATGCAGGAATTTAAGTGAGGGTTCCCCCATTATTTGAGGGGACCCCTAGGGCGGTCCCCGACAAAATTAAAACAACCCTATGATCCTTAAGAGCATGAATAAAGGTTTCTAGCCAATTTTTATTTAAAACTCAAATTTGTAAAATTAGGGTGTTACAAATCCTACCCCCCTTAAGAAGAATCTCGTCCTTGAGATTCGGATAGATTGGCAAAAAGATCTGTAAACTCTGCTTTCAACTCATCCTCTCTTTCCCAAGTTGCCTCATCCTCCGCGTGATTACTCCACTACACATTGCACATCTTAATCACACTATTCCTGGTAACCCATGTCATAGTGTCCAATATCTGAATAGGGTTCTCAACGATAGTGAGATCCTCCCTTATGTTTAACTCATCCATGGGTAACTGCTCCTTGTCATGAGGATTAAAACCCTTCTTCAACTGAGAGATGTGGAACACATCATGTACATCAGCTAACTGAATTGGCAACTCCAATTTGTATGCCACTTCTCCCACTCTTTCAAGGGTCTTAAATGGCCCGATAAACCGAGGTGACAACTTCCCCTTGACCTTGAATCGACGCAACCATCTGATGGGTGACACCCTTAAATACACATAATCTCCCTCCTGGAAGACCACATCTCTCCTCTTTCCATCCGCATAACTTTTCTGTATGGACTAGGCATCCTCAGGTTTTCCCTAATAACCTGAACTGCTTTTCTGCCTCTCTGACAATGTCAGCCCCAAACAACTGCCTTTCGCCCGTCTCACTCCAGTACAACGGAGTTCTACACTTTCTTCCATACAAAGACTCAAAATGTGCCATCTTGAGACTAGCTTGGTAGCTGTTGTTATAAGAGAACTCAGCGTACGACAAGCTCTTGTCCCAACTACCACCATGCTTAAGCGCACATGCTCTCAACATGTCCTCTAAGATCTGATTGGTCCTCTCTGTCTATCTGTCTGTCTGTCTGAGGATGATAGGCTAAGCTGAAGATCAACTTGGTATCCATAGACTCGTGCAGCTTCTCCCAGAAACGAGAGGTGAACTGAGTACCTCTGTCTGACACTATCTTCTTTGGTACACCATGCAAACACACGATCCTAGACATGTACACCTTTGCCAACTTAGCTCCTGTATAAGTGGTCTTCACTGGAATGAAATGAGCAACCTTGGTTAAATGATCCACAATGACCCAAATCGAATCATAGCCATCTCGGGTTCGAGGTAAACCCACAATGAAATCCATGCCAATCTCTTCCCACTTCCACTCAGGCACCTTCAGAGGTTGAAGCAAACTAGCTGGCCTCTGATGTTCGGCCTTAACCCGATGGCAAGTGTCGTACAAGGCCACATGTGCGGCTACATCCCTCTTCATTCCGTACGACCAATACCTCTGCTTAAGATCCTGGTACATCTTGGTACTACCTAGATGGATAGAGTAGGCAGAATCGTGAGCTTCCCTCAAGATAGTCTCTCTAAGATCACCTATTTTCGGCATGCATAACCGATTCTTAAACCATACAGTTCCATGTTCATCCTTGATCCACTTGCCTCCTTTGGTGTTGGCAGCGTCGTGTAGCCGCTTTTTGAGAGCGTCGAGCACCATCCCATTGGCGCGCTCGACTTGTCCGTTGGCCCGAGGATGGGCAACTGAGACATATCGGATGTCGATCCCGCTGTTCTTGCAGTACTCCTATAACTGGTGATTGTTGAAGTTGGAGCTCAGGTCTGTGATGATGCGGTGGGGTAGTCCGTAGCGATGCACGAGTTCATCCAGGAAGTCGAGTACTCTGTCAGCCTTGGGGCATGTAACCGGCTTGACCTCGATCCACTTGGTGAACTTGTCGATGGCCACCAATACTCGGTTGAATCCACCTGGCGCAGTCGGAAGTGGCCCAATCATGTCGAGCCCCCAGCAGGCGAAAGGCCAGGTTGGCGGTATGGTGACTAGCTTGTAGGCTGGGACGTGTTGTTGCTTGGCAAAGTATTGGCACCCTTGGCACCTTTTGACGAGTTCTTCGGTGTCGCCCAGAGCTGTGGGCCAATAGAAAGCCCGTCGGAAAGCCTTGCTGACCAGCGTGCGTGAGGACGCATGGTTGCCGCAGACGCCTTTATGGATCTCCTCCAAGATGTCCTTGCCTTCTTGTCGGGGAACGCACTTCATGAGTACTCCAGAAGATGCGCCCCGCCTGTAGAGCTTGTCTCCGACTAGGACGTAGGACTTGGCACAACGGATGAGTTGCTCGGCCAAGTTCTTGTCCGAGGGAACCTCCTGCTCGCTGAGGTAGTCGATGAAGGGCTGCCTCCAGTCCACGTTGATCATCATG
Organism: Cenchrus americanus; assembly: GCA_947561735.1. Lineage (NCBI taxonomy): Eukaryota > Viridiplantae > Streptophyta > Magnoliopsida > Poales > Poaceae > Cenchrus > Cenchrus americanus. Next base: position 206,597,856 of record OX387240.1, read on the forward strand.
ACCTCCTGGCCAGCCGGGGGATGCGCTGGGTCAGTGGTCGGTGGCACCGGCTCCGGGATGGATGGCGCGTGAAGCTCGTGGACAAAGACACCCGCTGGTACTTGAGCGCGAGTAGAACCAAGCTTCGACAGGACGTCCGCTGCAACGTTGTTGTCGCGGACGACGTGGTGGAACTCGAGACCATAGAACTTGTTCTCGAGCTTGAGGACTTCTAGGCAGTAGGCGTCCATGTTCTCCTTGTTGCGGTCCCAGGACTTGTTGACTTGGTTGATGACCACTCCAGAGTCACCGTAGAGTAGTAGCCGCTTGATGCCCAGTGAAGCCGCGAGGCGGAGCCCGTGTACTAGATCTTCGTACTCGGCTTCATTGTTTGAGACCTTCTAGAAGATCTGCAGGACGTACTTGAGTTGTTCGCCCGTTGGAGAGATCAAGAGTACCCCTGCACCTGCGCCCTCGAGGTTGAGTGAGCCGTTGAAGTACATCACTCAGTGCTCTGGGCGCTCGGTTGGAGTAGGTAGCTGCTTCTCCCGCCACTCTACCATGAAGTCGACTAGTGCCTGCGACTTGATGGCTGTGCGTGGCTTGAAGTCGATAGTGATGGCGCCGAGTTCGACTGCCCACTTGGAGATTCTTCCAGTAGCATCTTGGTTTCGCAGGATGTCGCCGAGCGGGTAGTTGGTGACAACGGAGATCGAGTACTCCTGGAAGTAGTGTCGTAGCTTCCGCGAGGTGATGAGCACAGCGTACATAAGCTTCTGTACTGGCTGGTAGCGTGCTTTGGATTCTGTTAGGACCTCGCTGACGAAGTCGACTGGGCGCTGGACTGGATAGGCGTGGCCGTCTTCCTGCCGCTCGACGATGATGGCAGTACTGACCACGTGAGTAGTCGCAGCGAAGTAGAGCAATAGCTGCTCGCCTTTGCGAGGAGCTGTGAGGACTGGTGGCTTCGTTAGGAAGTCCTTCAGCTGGGCAAGGGCTTGGTCCGCCTCTGGAGTCCACCCGAACTTCTCTTGGTGTTTGAGTAATTTGAAGAAGGGGAGCCCCCATTCTCCAAGCTTCGAGATGAATCTGTTAAGAGCCGTCATGCATCCGGTTAGTTTTTGCACGTCTTTGATGCACGTGGGTGCTTTCATGCTGGTGATGGCGGAGATCTTCTCGAGATTGGCTTCGATGTCGCGATGGCTGATGATAAAGCCGAGTAGTTTGCCCGACGGTACGCCGAAGACGCACTTGTTCGGGTTGAGCTTCCAGCGGTACTCGCGCAAGGATGCGAAAGTCTCTTCAAGATCGGCGATGAGCGTGCTGGAGTTTCTGGTCTTGACGACCACGTCATCCACGTAGGCTTCGACGTTCTTGTTGAGTTGCCTCTCGAAGCAGGCCTGGATAGCTCGTTGGTATGTAGCACCGGCGTTCTTCAACCCGAAGGTCATGGTCGTGTAGCAGTAGGCGCCAAACAGAGTGATGAACGCGGTCTTCTCCTGGTCTTCTTCCTTGATCGCGATCTGGTGGTACCCGGAGTAGCAGTCGAGGAAGCAGAGCAGGTCGCAGCCCGCCGTGGAGTCGATGACTTGGTCAATCCGCGGCAACCCAAAGGGGTCCTTGGAGCAGTTCTTGTTGAGGTCGGTGTAGTCGACGCACATCCTCCACTCGTTCGAGTTCTTCTTGTGGACGAGGATGGGGTTGGCGAGCCACTCAGGATGGAAGACTTCTCTGATGAAGCCAGCCGCAAGTAGTTTGGCGAGTTCCTTCTTGATGGCGTCCCATCTGTCATCGGCGAAACGGCGGAGGTGTTGTCGCTTCGGGGTAGCTTTAGGATCGACGTTGAGTGAGTGCTCAATCATCTCCCTGGGCACCCTTGGCATGTCCACTGGTTTCCACGCGAAGATGTCGCAGTTAGCCCGGAGGAAGTTGATGAGCGTGTCTTCCAATTTGGGGTCAAGGCCTGCCCCGATGGTGGTGGTTTTGCTGCTGTCGCCTGTCCCAAGGTCAATTGTCTTGACCAGAACCTCCTCGGCTGGCTGAGGCTTGTTAGCTTTGTCCGACTTCTCTGGGATGTCGAGTTCACTTGGGGCAAGCTTCTTCGACGCAGCGTAGATCTCCATCATTGCATTGGGTACTTGATTTGTGGAGGCGATCTCCACAGCTTCTGTATCGCAGTCATGCGATATCTTCAAGTCCCCTTGCAGCGAGAGTACACCTGCTGGACTCGGCATTTTGAGTACCAAGTAGGTGTAGTGGGGTACCACCATGAAGTTGGCGATAGCCGGTCTGCCGAGGATGGCATGGTAGGACGTCTCGAAGTCCGCGACTTCGAACTTGATGTACTCGGTACGATAGTTGTCCCGAGATTCCCCGAAGGTAACTGGCAGCACCATTGAGCCCAGTGGGATAACCGCGTTCCCGGGGACGATGCAGTAGAAGGGCGAGGTGCTCCTGGTGAGCATGTGGGTGATGTCGAGCTTCATCTTCTTCAAGGTCTTGGTGAAAAGGACGTTAAGCCCGCTTCCACCATCGATGAGGACCTTGTTGAGCTTGGAGCCCGCAACCACCGGCTTCAGGTTGAGTGGGAACCGCCCTAGTTCGGAGAAGCTAGTCCATTGATCCACGCGGGAGAAGTTAATGGGTACCTCCGACCATCTGAGAGGGGTCGGAACCGCTGGTTCAATGCTCATAATTTCTCGACGGGTAGCCTTTTGGACCCGTCTGCTGGGTAGTCCGCCGAAGAGGACGTTCACCGTCTTGTCGGGTTCCTGGAAGTCGCCATTGCCTTCGTCGTTCTTCTTCTTGCCTTTCTTGTCATGAGGGTGTCGTGGCTCTGGAGTATCCTTGAGTGCTCGCCGGAGTTGGTAGCACTGCTCGGTGGTGTGGTTGCCGTCCAGATGCCACGGGCACTTCTCCTTCAGTAAGTCTTTGAAGCCGCCGGAGGTCTTCTTCGAGTTCTCCTTCGCGGGGTGTTGGATAGCCGCGACAGTGTTGTCTGGCTTGCACTTGCGATTGGGACCCGAGTAGTTGTTGCTGCGACCGCCTTTGTTCCTGTTGTTGCTGCTGCCGCCGCCCCTGTTCTGTTTGCTCTTCCACGGATGGCGTCGTATTTGGCGTTGGCTTTGTCTTCTTCATCAGCCCAGGAGGTGATCATGTCCTTCAGATGGGTGATGGAGCTGGCGCGGTGTCGACCGAAGTCTTCAAAGGTGCGACGGTGGTAAAGACCGTCTTGGAAGAGGTCGATGACCTCCTTGTCGGTGACGTCGACTACGGTAGCGCGCTTGTCGAAGAAGCGCCGCATGTACTTGCGAAGGGTCTCGCCTTGTTCCTGCTTCACCATAGCCAGGTTCATGCGAGTACCCGAGCGGCCCATAGCGCCCGCGAATTTGCTGGTGCACTGTTCCTTCAGCTGGTCCCACTTGTCGATCGAGTACTTTTCAAGTGACTCGAGCCATGTGAGCGGGGCTTGGTCCAGGCAGAAGGGGAAGTAGAGGCACTTGGTGTCGTTGTTGCCACCAGCGTTCTCGATGGATAGGGCGTAGCACCAGAGCCACTGGATGGGGTCTTGCTTCACGTCGTACTAGGTGATTCCCAGAGGTTTGAATTTGTCCGGGAGGAGCAAGTTGCGAAGTCAAGGAGAGAAGGCGGGGAAGCCGTCGTTGTCTCCTACGGTGGCGGACTTCTTCCGCCGCAGTTCTTCAATCTTCTGGCGAGCATCGAAGCCGCCCTGTGAGGCTCCGGAAACGTGGCTGTTCGCGTGGCGTCGGCCGCCGCGATCGCCTCCGCCACCAGCCCTCCTGTTAGCCCCATGGTTGGAGCTTCCGCCGTCGCTTCCTCCATCGCCAGGGTCGCGATGAGGGACGACCTCACGATCGCCGCCAGCAGCTGCAGTGTTGTTGCCACCTTGAGAGGGTCCGCCTGCCGTTGCACGAGTACAGTTGGGATTGGCCGACAGCTCGGCTCGAGTACGGTTACGACCGAGGTCCGCACTGTGACTTGTGGCTTCGTTGTCGCAGTTCCTGGCGGGGGGCAGCTGAGTGACCCTGTTGTCAACTCGCATGAAGTAAGCGTCTTCTGCGAGCTTGGCGATGACTTCTCCTATGCGCATCCCCTGAGCTTGGCGCGCGATTGCTGTGATCGACATGAGGCATTGCTCCGGGGTGGTGTGTACCCTACTCTCGACTTGGTCGAGAGCCTCTGCGAGGTTGCGGATGGGGAGGTTGTCTCGGAGATGCTGGCGTCGTTCGCTCCGCTTTCTGTTGCGCTCACGTCGAGCATCCCTATTGGCATCGGTCTCATCCGCAGGTGCGTTGGCAGACAGCTCGTCTGCGGAGATGTCTTCGAGGTATCGGTCGCTTGCAGTCCCTGAGGGTGCTGGCGTGTCGCCGGCAGCCATGAAGACTTGCCGGTCAGGGTTGCCAAGACTGGAGTCAGAACTCGCCACCTCTGTTGGGGTGTACTCCTCAGCTCGAGCGAGTGGTGTTCCCTCCTGGAAGGGAAGCGAGTTGAGGTAGGCGACGTAGCGTGAGTTCCCATTCGTCAGGTCTGCAGGCTTGCGGTCTGGCCAATAGACGAATCTCCCGGCGGGTGTAGATGTTATAACCAGCCCAGAAGCCGGTCCTGACAAGGGTTGCTCTGTATAGTTGTCCTTGGACTCGGGCTCCTCAGGGTCCGACCCGAAGTCGAACTCGTACGCGGAGTCCGAGTAGAAGCCGAAGAGGGGGTTGGAGTCCGAGGCGCAGCCGGGGGCAGCGTCGGAGTCCGAGTCGTACTCGGGCACAGGCTCCTTGCCGGCCCGGCGTGTAGTGGAAGCCTTCGTGTGGGCCCTGCTGACGTTGTGGGGGCCACGTGTTAATCGCTCGCGGGGTGGGGAGTCCACATGCGACGGCTAAATAGCCGGCTCGCATACGATAGCCCACGGGGACGTCGAGTTCGAGTTGGAGGCGGATCCAAGCTCGAAGTCGACGTGTTGGTTGAAGAGCGAAATTTTGCCGAATTTGCCGGCAAGTTCGCCCGTGACTACTTCGGCAAGTATCACGAGGCCAGTCTCAGGGTTGGGCGGCATGGTGAGGCGGCGTTGGAAAGATCTGGCGCCGTCAGCAGTGCATACCCAGGCACCGAAGACGAAGGTGTCGCCGCCGTTGAAGGCGACGGTTGGCTTGATGTAGACGGAAGCCGTCGAGTTCGCCATGTGATCTTCGGCGACATCCCCTACCTGGCGCGCCACCTGTCGGTGTTTTAGACCGGCAACCTAATAAGGGGAGTATCCGAAGTAGATAAATGTGGCCTCGCCGAGATCGGTAACTCGAAGGAAGAGACACGTGGCACACAATTTAGACAGGTTCGGGCCGCAAGGTGCGTAATACCCTACGTCCTGTATGCTGCGTGGCTCTGGATTGATTGGGTGTGACTACAAGATGGTGCAATCTGATGCGTATGAGCGAGATGAGATAGAGAGGGGTCCCTGCCTTGCCTTATATAGTCCGGGAGGCAGGGTTACAAGTCAGTTCAGGGAGAGAGTACTAGTCAAGTACGTCTAGGAGTCCTCTATACAGTGCGGGACATGTACAACTTCCTATCCGAGTACTTCTCCTTCGTAGTCCTTGTGCTTCACGTCAACAGGTGTCGTGAAGCGCAAGTCGAGTAGTCCAAGGGGCCCACCGAGTAGTTGGTCCTGGTACCCACCGAGGTGGTAGGCCCATGGAGGTCCATACGACAGCCCTTTCCATATCTCTTGCTCCAGAGTAGACTGCACTTCCAAAGTCACTCCCTCTGTGTGTGCAACCAACTCTAGATTGAGTCTCTCAAACTCTTTTACTAACTCCTCAGGAAACTGGGAGACCATAACCATGTTAGCATGACCCTTCCGACTCAAGGCATCATCGACCAAATTGCTTTACCAGGGTGATAGTGAATCTCCAGATCATAGTCCTTGATCAGCTCTAACCAACGGCACTGTCTCAAATTGAGATCCTTCTGAGTGAAGATGTACTTCAAACTCTTGTGGTTGGTGTATATCTGGCACTTAGTTCCCATAATGTAGTGCCTCCAAATCTTCAAGGCGTGAACCACTGCTGCTAGCTCAAGATCATGCGTAGGATAGTTCAACTCATGCTTCCTCAACGGTCGTGATGCATAGGCTATAACGTGACCTTCCTGTATTAGTACACAACCCAGACCCTGTCGGGATGCATCTCTGTAGATGTCAAAACTCTTCTGCAGATCTGGCATCACTAGAACAGGTGTTGCGGTCAACCGCTTCTTCAACTCTTCAAAACTGGCCCGACACACACCGGTCCACTTGAACTCCCTGTCCTTTTCTAGCAGTGTGGTGAGAGGCTTCACGATCTTAGAGAATCCCTCAATGAATCGACGTTAGTAACCAGCTAGTCCTAGAAAACTCGTAATCTCAGACACCGTACAAGGGGGTTCCCACTTCAACACATCACTGACCTTGCTAGGATCTACCGCAATACCTCCGTTGGTGATGATATGACCCAGAAAAGCCACTTCCTTGAGCTAGAACTCACACTTGCTGAACTTTGCGTACAACTCATGCTCTCTCAGCTTCTGCAACACAAGCCTCAAATGCTCCTCATGCTCTTCCTCATTCTTGGATTAGATCAAGATATCATCAATGAACACCACGACAAACTTTTCCAGATACTCCATAAAGATCGTGTTAATCAGGTACATGAAGTAGGCAGGTGCATTGGTCAACCCAAAGAACATAACCGTGTACTCATAAAGTCCATACCTGGTGGTAAACGTTGTCTTAGGAATATCCGAAGGCCTGATCTCCATCTGATGATAACCGGATCGTAGGTCAATCTTAGAGAACACCTTGGCTCCTCTCATCTGATCAAACAAGTCTTCAATGCAGGGTAGAGGATACTTGTTCTTGATAGTAACATCATTAAGAGACCTGTAATCAACACAAATCCTCTGTGTGCCATCCTTCTTACCCACAAAGATAACTGGTGCTTCCCAAGGTGAAGAACTAGCGCGAATGAACCCTTTACCTATTAACTCTTTAATCTGTGCTTTAAACTCTTGTAACTGATCACTAGACATTCTATATGGGCGCTTAGAGATAGGAGCAGTACCAGGCAATAGATCAATAACGAACTCTACACCTCGGTCAGGGGGCATACCTGGTAACTCCTTAGGAAACGCATCAGGATAGTCGCACACCACTCTTATGTCTTCTAAGGTTGTTCCATTGAGCTGAATCACGGCACTGACAGTTGATGGTGATGGATCTACTGCAAACTCGATCCGTTCCCCAGCTGGACTAGTAAGAAGAACTGACCTCTTAGCACACTGGATCACCGCATCACACGCGGTCAACCATCCCATTCCCAGTATCACATCAATCCCTTTTTAATCTAGGATTATCAGATTAGCCCGGAAATCTCTGCCCAAAATCTTGAGACTGACGTTGTCACACTTATATATGGCTTTCATTCCCCCCCCCCCCCCCCCGTGGTGAGCTAACTAGCATGTGGCGTGGCATGGGACTGTTGGGTATATTATGTTGAGCTATGAACTGAGATGTAATGAAAGAATGGGATGCTCCAGAATCAAATAAAACTGAGGCGGGAGCGGAGTTGACTAGAAACATACCGAGCAGTACTCTGGGGTTCTCCTGGGCGACTTTAGCATCAATGTGCATCACCTTGCCACGTGCATAGCTCTATTGTCCCTTGTTAGTCTGTGGGGTCTGATTCCCATTCCTCATATGCTGCATCTATTGGTTCTGCACTGGAGTGTGTGGAGGGTTCCTCTTCGGGCATGCGTTGGCATAATGGCCCAGCTCTCCGCACTTGAAGCAAGTGGTGCTTGAGAGGTTAGGAGGCGCCACGGACCTCACAGGGGTACCAACTTGCCAACTTGAGCTCTCTGCTGACTCTACTGGAAAGCGGGGCATGGAGTCTGAGGGGCAGAACGCTGAAACTGCTAAGCAGACTGCTGGAACTGCTGAGCAGGGCGCTGGAACTGCTGCTGCCCAAAGCTTCCATCCGGCCCTCCAAAGCGGAACGGGGTGTTCTGCGGTGGGGTGAAGCGTGAGCGAGACACACTCCTGAACTGTCCAGAGCTGGTGGCCTTCCTCTTCTGCTCCCCGTGCTCCTTGCGCTTGTGCACCAAGCAGATAGCGGCATCAACTAGTTGCTAGAACGTGGGGAAAGGGTAAGACATCAGCTGGCACTGCAGCGAACCAGCTAACCCATCCAGGAACAACTCCTGCTTCTTCCTGTCTTCAGCAACCTCCTCGGTTGCATAGCGTGACAACTCAATGAACTTGTCTCTATACTCAGCCACTAGCATTCCCTCCTGCTTGAGAGAAAGGAACTCCTTCTTCTTGATTTTCATGACTCCAGAGGGTATGTGGTGGCTCCTGAAGTTGGTGATGAACTCATCCTAGGTGATAGTGTCTGGGGCGGCATGAGCAGCGACATACGCATCCCACCAAGCGGATGCGGACCCTTGAAGTCGTCCTGCAGCATATAGGACCTTCTCTCTGTCATCACACTGACAGGTAGTGAGCATCTTCAGTAGTGTCTTCAGCCAATCCTCGGCTTCAAGTGGACCAGCAGCATGAGCGAACACTAGGGGATGGTGATTCATGAACTCACGGTGCTTGTTGTGTGGTGCCGGCTACTGCACCAGTGGATTGTTAGTCTGAGCTTGCATGTTCGCCACGGTGTTGGTCAGGTTCTGGAGGAGTTGAGTCTGCATCTGGAAGAACTGCTGCATGGCGGGATCCATCAGTGCTTGTTGGGGTGCTCTTCCTGGACGACTCACTGCCGGTTGATCGACTCCTGATCCCAACCTGGTGTTCACCATCTGAGTGTTAGGGACATTACTTCAGATGATTGAACCAAGAGTTAAACCCATAAAGATAAGATACAAAGATGTTTGACTAAGACAGATTCTGTTGACCCTAAACAATCGGGCATAACTCTCAGCGTGGGTAACCAAAAATTTTGAGCATTTAACCAGTATTAGGTAGTGAAATTACGGAACTACTCCAACTGGAATCACCTCAATCAGAGTTCTGAAGCTCTGGTTATGAAATCAACAAGTCAGGTAGGTTAGCAGTGTTTAACAGATTCAAGGGACGTTTTGGGCACAACTCTCTGACTAACTATCCAAAAATTCTGAATTTTACACAGAAAATCATTCACAAAATTTCTGAACTTCTCCAATTGGTTTTACTGTATTCGGAGTTCTGTAGACTGAGATAAAATTATAACAGTGCAGCTGACTCAGAAAGTTGCGCGAACAGATTTGAAGCTCTTGGATTTGCGTTTAGAATAAGCTTTACGGAAACACAAAGATTAAGATATATAAATTGATTGAGACAGAAAGTTGACCCCCACAAACTTACTACTAAACAAATGTTGTTGTGGTCATCACTCCACAACACATTGCACTCAAACAAAATCCAGCTCAAACATTTATCACAAAACTAAGCATTTAACCACACTCCTAGACTAAACACACTTTAACCGATCATCTACTAGCGATTACAAAAAAAAGACCCTAATCTTAACCTAAGCTTAAGGACTATCTTCTTCTGGAATGGCATCCGTGCGGTCGTAAGGGGAGTCGTAGCGTGGCCTCTTGGGTGATGGGGAGGTACATGCTTCTGGGCATCATGAACCACTGGCTACTCCCTATTCTGCAGTGCAGCTTCCAAGGCGTGCTTCTGTAACTCCAGAGTGAAGATCTGCTATTGTGTCGCGTACAGAGTGTTGTTGGTGTCGTCCAAAGCGGTATTAACAGCAGCAAGCAGACTCCGGATGTTGTTCAACGTTCCTTCGTAGGCTGGAGCCGGAGCGATGTAGGTCTTGGCTTCCCCACTGGCTCTGAAAGGTGTGTACCTGCAGTGGGTATCCTCCAACCTGTCACGCTCATTGTGAGAGAGCACATAAAGCGCCCTCCGAGCTGCCTCTGCTATGCCAGCATCCATAGTGGTCCTGTGGGCCACGTCATGATGCTTGGAGATCTCCCTCGCTCCATGGAATGGAACGTACTCCTCCAGAATGTCCGCAACCGCCCAATGGGGCTCGAACCACGGGTGAGTCCACGGCCCACAATGGTAGATAGGGGCCTTATCATAGCCCAAGTGGAATACCATAGCTCGCAGGTGGTCAGCCATGGGAATGCCCACTCCATCAACCCTGTAGTGGTACACGTCCCATATCACTTCCTCAGCTGCTTCATCTTGCTCTTGCACTTATTCCTCCACCTATGGTCCATGGTGATCATCCAGATCTTCTCCTGGTGCCTGCTCCTCCTGGTTTGGCTAATCAGTTGGCTCTCCTTCTTCTGGGTGCACCTCCTCCGGATCCTCCTCATCATCAGACACCACGATGAGGTCAGGGGCAGCTACTAGTGTTGCTTCCATCTCGATCACTTCATCCGTGTCTCCGTCATGGAAGTCGTTGTACTCTTCCTGTGGAGCAAACTGGTGGGCAGCACCAGCGTGAGAAGTCTTCAAACGGCGAACCATCTGTAAGTGCAGCATAGAGTGAGATAGATGGTAAGACAAAAAGGGATGAGAGCTAAAAGTAAGCACAAGGTAGAGAATCCAGATTAACTCAAGGGTGAGGCAAAAGCAAGAATATAAGGTTAGTAGAAATAAAGCAAGCATGTGAGAGAAAGGCTTCTATGATTATTAAAATCCTTAATTCCGACCAATTCTATCTAGGCTAACATCCTACAGTCAACACGGCTCTGGTACCACTTTGTCACACCCAGTTTTAAAGGCAAAACCGAATGCATAAATCTCGTGTGCGCCGGGATCAAGTTACACACACGCAATGACATTGTGAATACCAAAATCAGTGCCACACGAATAGAGAGTTATTACATAAACATAGTCTTAAACGAAACATAAATAACGAGTTCTCGCAGCGAATAAAGTGCCTCCACATGCAGCTGACTAAAGATACGCACACCTAGAACTCCTGGAAATCACCGGGGTAGTCTTCAAAGTTCTCCCAGTCTGAGCAACAATCCGAGTATTGTAGATACAAGAAAAATAGACAAGCATCAGCACGTGTTGTACTCAGCAAGAGGAAAACAACATAACATGCAAGGCCATATGGTGGACGGCTGAGGCTCAAAGCAGTTTAGCATTTTAGTGAGTCAAGTTTTATTAGCAACATAGTTACTACAAAGTGTAAGTTCATACCAACCCAATTATTGAAGTAATAGTACCATTAATAAAGATAGAACAACAACTTAACTTTTAAATTCCATGTCTCAGTCATGTGACTGTCCAGGCCGCTCTTGACCGTGAGCACGGCTAACTAGTTAGTTATACACTCTGCAGTGGTTGTACACTTTCACCACAAGCAACGCAAAAGCTCCAAAGAACTTTGAACCCAACCATGCGGTGTTTGCAAGGCACCATACCACACTACCGAGGTGTGGTTGCATAGGGACGCTACATGGCCTTTACAAAGGTTCTCTGGCAATTTATGACCCACAAGATCCGGATCAATTAGCAAGGTATAAAGTCTCCTAGCAGGTCGATACCCCACCATAAAAAGAATAACTCACCCAACCCCCTGCTAGAGCGAGTCCATACCCCGTAGTACCGCCGATCCCTTGTCTTTAACAGGTAAGATCACCCAAGCTAAAGTTCCTAATTACTAAGCCAAGACCATTGCTCGTTAGTTCTTGTGGTGGTACTGTTTTCCTGGGTGGTTCTCCATGTTCCGATTAACATATCATAAGTGATCTTGTAAGGTAAAACAACATAAAGCAGAACATAGAATATAAAAGCACCCAAGTTTATTTATACCATCCCAATTAAGCATGCTAAGCCACAGCTACCATCAAGATCAATTATATTAACCCGGTTACAAGGCAAAGGTTGTAAAAGACTAGGTATGATCCTTAATAGGTTCCCGTCAAAGTTAATGCAAGCAAGAAAAATAAGTACAGTGAATTAAATGCATGTTATGTAGGACAAGTGGGCATGCATCAAGGGAGACTTGCCTTCAACAAGACTCGGCTACTCAAACTCCGCCGCGTCTTGATCTTCAAAGCCTTCGAACGCTTCACTCTCTACACTCCACAATAATCACATACAAGCAAACAACAAGAATAAATAAGAAACAATCATCAAACAGTACTAACAAAACAAAACAAAACAGAGACGTAAAACTGTTCTGCGCTTCGAGACGATCGCATGCATATAAAGAACGTTAAAAACGGAGCTAAAACGACCAAGATACGCACTAAAGAAGGTGTAGGGACTAAACTGAAAAGAAACCTAAAGATTCTGGGCCTAAACATAACAAAAGGACCTAACTGCAAAGAACTTACTACTGCGGGAGGATATTTTTGTAAAACTGAAAAGCTCAGGGGGTTTTCTGCAAAAAAACGAGGTCATGCCGGTTCGACCATTATTGACCCGAGTTGGATCTAATCCAGCCCGGCGACGACGCTAACTCAAGCGGCGGCGGACGGATTGATCAGGACCGTCAGATTCTGATCTGGCGGCTGCGGACGCACGCGGGCGCGCGGGCGGCGGCGGGCGACGACGGAAGGGGGCGGTCTCGCCGGCGCGCCACAGGATCGAGCTGGGGGCTCGGTTTCGTGCACGGAAGGCACCAAAGTGTCCAGCGAACGATGGCGAGGCCAACTAGGGCGGTGCGGTCGCCTAGGAAGCGGAGGAGATGGCGGCGGGCTCGACGGGGCGAAGCGGCGCGGCGGCGCAACTCCGGCGATGGCGTCTAGGCTCTACGGACCACGAGGTCAACGACAAGCGGCACTGGTCGCACCCTCACCTTCTTGCGCAGCTCCGGGACGTCTTCTCGACGGCAGAGCGGCAACGGCGGCGGCGGCGAGCTAGGGTTTCGGCGGGCTCGGCGCGGGTGCACAGGGCGGCTAGGGTTTCAGTTAGGCCAGCCAGGAGGTGGCGGTAGCCTTAAATAGGCACTACAAGGTTTTGTATCAAATTCAACGCCTCTGTATTGCAACGGTGAAAATTTGGTTGGTATAGATGGTTGTTTTGCAACCATTCTTAAAATCCGTAGCTATACATGTTTTTAATACAACGGTTTTGCAAGCGTTGCATAGCTTTGTTGCATTTGGGTGTCGATATTGCAATGGTGCCAAATGGTTGCAATATAATTGAATGTGGTTGCAATTGTGTTGTAGTACTGCAACCACATTTGTGTCGATTGCATTTAGATGCGAATATTGCTACGCTTGTGTGGTGTTGCATAAAGTTTCGAAACGTTGCAAATTATTGATGGTTAATGCAACGAGAAATCTTGGAGGCGAAGCAAAAGTGAGATTCAAATGCAACCTATGTTTATAGTTGCAATTAAAATCCTTGTTGTTGCAAATGCTAAACTTTGTTGCAACAAGATGTTTGGTCCCGAAGCGAAAATTGTGTTCAAGTGCAACGCCTAATTATGGTGGCAATATGTACTTGGAGTGTTGCAACAACTAAGCCGAGTCGATTTGGATTGGGCCTTATCACCGAGCAGGGGGCGATCTAGGTATTTTTGACGCCGCGCACGGGAGGAGAGCGACGACGGGGCGCCGCCCGACGAAGCTCCCACACGACGCGCGCGCGGTTGCCGCGCGCAAGGCGGTCGGGCGGCGTCGCCGCCGGCCGGCTCGGCATCTCGACTCTTCGAGGCCTTGGACGTCGGCTTGTCGCGCACGCTCCGCCGCTCGGCATCCGCCCTCCTCCGACGGGTTGCTTGCACAAGGGGGGTGATTTCTCGCCCTAATTGTCGGCCGCGCACGCCCTCCATCATGCACGTCGATTGATCGATCAGACTAGACATCCTCGAGTCGCGTCGAAATTAAAGGTACGAGCGAGATCATCATGCGAAGCACATATATTTGAATTATATGTATGTAAATACGCCGTTTTAAATTGGGGATCGTTCATGTTCGTCACGCAGATGTCAGGCGATGATAGGAGTTGGATGCGCTTGCCTCGTTGTTCATCTGAGTGGAAGAAGAAATTCCCGGAGTTTATGGACGGGACATTCGGTGGCACATCGAGTGGTGGAACTGCTGCATGTCCGTGCACTAGATGTACGTGCAATGCACGGAAAACCCGGGCTTTGCTTCGAGTCATGTCCTTTTAAGAGGGTTTGCTGAATCTTTTTATCATGGAAGGGGGAGGTTCGGGTGATGTGGTATTTCACAATGATGATGCGGGACCTAGTGATGTTCAAGTACACAACGACGACGACCCGGTTGTGGATGTACAAGTACGAACGATGATGAAGGTGCACCACATGATTACGGAGTAGTTAGTGAAGAAGGCGACGCATCGAGTGAAGATGATGGGGCCAGTCATTTGATTAAAGCGCTAATCAGAGGTGAAATACAAGGAGAGATCAGTGATGAAGATGAGACAACGAACGACCAAGCCAAGGTCTTCTTCAGATGAACCTTACATTCTTGCTTCAAACGCCGAACCGGTGTTTTATGCCCCTATCGTGGACAAGCCGGGATGGTCTACTTTTGTTTCGGTCAGACCAAGAAATTTGTTTTCCATGCCAGAAACTGGAAACGACGCGGATGCACTCGATGTGGGAATCCAACAAATGATTGAATCAGGGGGAGGTCAGGAATTATCAAGCTGGTCCGGACATGATAGGGGCGGCACAAATGGTTCGGCCGCCATTATTAATCAAGTGCGTAGCGAAGCAATTCCCGAACCTGCGATGACTACATTGGTCATGACGATTGTGACGACGAGGACACCTACATTGACGATGGGGTTATTGCACCGGTCATGGAAGAAAATATAGAAGATGATTTCTTTGTTTGAAGACAATTGTTTTTGTTGCACCAATCTTAATTATTTCATTCTTATGGTTAGCACTTTTAGTAGCTAATAATGGGTTCTAATTTGATGATAAGTGGATTAGCATTACGGATAACATAAAGTAGTTAACAGCAAATTTAATTAACATCCAAGACCACATAACATGAAGTACTAAACAAAGACGATTTGTTTAACATCCAGCAGAGTACTTAACATAAAGTAGCCATAGTTCACACACGAGGTACTAATTAACATAGTTCGACTATTGAAGTTCGACTAGAGTCATTACTTAGATCTTGCCACTAATTACAAGTAGCCACACTTAGTCCATGGCAAAAGACACCACCATACTTAGTACTACTTGCGATCGACTTTGGCGTACGGCTTGGAGATCTTCTTATCCATGGCTTCTAACTTGCTAGCGACACTCGTCCATGAACTCCTCCGGGTTCATTTCCATGGCTTCCTCGGCTCCATCAACTTGCGGGGCTAGGCTCTCAATCCGCTCACGCATATCGTCGTAGCGATCCTTCGGCCGGCTCCACTCGCCGGCGCAAGGTCACCTTCTGCAGCGAGTCAACAAGATTAAGTTATGAACATGAAATGACTCGGATAAACGAGTGTACAAGGTTAATTTATTTATAGTACTCACCTTTGTTTTCGATGATCCCGCATCTGTCTGTTTGGGTAAGGGCGACGGAATGTTGCTGTTGGGTTCTTCATCATCCGAGTCAGGAATGATGATTTGCACCTTACTCACAGATTTGCCGACCACTTTGTCCTGGTTCCAATCGCAGCTAGTACATATAAATGTAGAAAGCACTTTCACATAATGGAAGCAGAAACAGAAACAGAAATGGAAAAGTTATCTTAATCACAGATGAGGCTCAACAAATAACACACACAACTTTGAAGGTCATATTATATACTAGCATGATTAATATAAGTGCATCCTTTTTTAATGAGTGTCACGATCCACTGTCTACTTATGCAAATTCTATAACCTAAAATGGTCAATTGCATAACCTACAATTAAGGACCAAATTAAGGAGATCAATTCCATAACCTACAATGGTTTACTCCACTAAAACATCCTACATCGGTCTTGGTATGCTACAAATTCTAAATTCACGACTAGCAAAGTACTGGCACGACTAGTACCCAACATTCCACAAGCAACCACAAATTAGCACCCAAATTATTGGTACCCTGCATTCCACAAGCAATCACACGGAAACAAGAAACCAAATTCAGCAGCTCAAGTGGAGAAAAATGAAAAACCGGAGATGCCAGTTTACCTAACTTCACGGCGCGTGCGCTTGCACCCCACTATGACCTCCTTCCCCTTACCCGACGGTGCAACCTCGCGATGCGGCCGTCGGACGACGAGGAGGAGGTCCGGAGTTGTATGAACCGGAGATCGACGAGGTAGGGTTCGGCCGTAGCCACGGAGGGAAGACGAGGTTGGGGAGCGCGTCGGTGTAGGAGCCTTGAATCGCCCGCGTGCATCGCGCAACTGCGTCGCGGCATTGTGGCCCCTCCTCCCGTCGCCACCGCATCCCTCGATGCGGCCCCTCCTCCCGTCGCCGCTGCATCCCTCGATCCGGCCCCTCCTCCCGTCGCCGCCGCATCCCTCGATGCGGCCCCCTCCTCCCTCGCTCCGCCGCTCGATCCCGCGATGGCGCCCCGCCTTCCTCTGCGCCGCTCACCTGCGAGGCCCCGCTCCGGCCCCTCCGGCCGCTCGCCATGGCGAAGAAGAACCGTCGGAGCCACCGAGGGGACGTGGGGAACGGAGGGGAGGTGGGGAACCGATGTGGTCAACGGGGGGGGGTCGGGGAACTGTGAGAGGGTGCCGGTGCTACCTATGTAATGAAATGGAACATGTAGTCCTTTTGGAGAAGGTTCATATTTGCCTTTTGCATATAACTGATTTTTATTTCTACAAATTTTGTTTAACTAATGCATGTCAATGATTTTTTTTCAGGATGATTCTTGAGCTTAAGAAGGAGCATGCGAATGGTGGGAAGATGGCCAACATATATATCAATGGAACCGTCGCTGCTACAACATTAGTCTTTTTCTTACAATATGTTCAAACAATTGTGTGTGGTCGACGCATTATTATGTGTTAAGCTATGGACTTGTGTTCTCATTTATCTTGACACTCGATGTCTTTGCTTTGATTATGTATGAACGAATGATATTTCGGTTTAATGGATGTTGATGCCTCATTCATTATGTTTTTGTGGTTTTGTGATTAATTTTTCAATAGAACAAACAAAGCAACGTATTTTATTCTTAATATATATGAATCGTGGGTTGCAATATAACATGGACATCAAACCATATTGGGTTGCAATAGACTCACATATAACAACCACATTAAGATGTGGAAATAGGTACAATTATCGTGGCAATAAACATACATTCTCTTGCAACAAAAACAATGCGACGGTTGCAATAGAGAACCCACTTATAGCAACCATTAAATATCATGGCAATAGATAACCTACACTGTCGCAACTAACCTAATGACTGTGGCAATAGCATATGTCTCCTATAGCAACCATTCGCAAATGTGGTAATAGAGGACCTCTCCGTAGCAACCAACCACCCATAACGTTGCAATATCCTAAGACAACTATAGCAACCATTTAGGTGATGTGGTAATAGAAAACCTCTATTGCTATGATTTCTATGCGTAGCAAAAATACCTATTGCAACACCTATGTTCGGTTGCCATATCGCATTTTCTTGCTACACAACCAACGTGTCGCAAAATGTGTCACTAGCAACGCCTAGTTCATTGCAATTGGTTCCATTGCAACACCCATAGTGGTTGCAATGTCTTATGTTACAACGCTCCCAACATGTTGCAAAAGCGTCAAAAGCGTTGCAATAGATGGGTTACGTATCGCTACTAAAACGTAATCGTTGCATTACGCTATTGCTACGGTTACAAGTGCAACGACTTTTAACCAAAAAAAGGTAGCAAAAGTACTATTACTACCATTTTTGGGTCTATTGCAACACTTTTTCGGTGTTGATTTTGATACAAAACCTTGTAGTGAGGCCAAGGGGCCGGCCTTGGCGTGCGGGCGAAGCTAGGAAGGCGTGTGTGCGGGGGCGGCATGGACTCGGACTTGAGTCCGGCTCGGGCTCGATCGGTCGGAGAGGGATGACAGGTAGGGCCCACCTGTCGGTGTCAGCGGGTGGCGGGTGAGAGAGAAGGTGGCTGGCAGCGGGTGTTGGGCCGGCTGTGCCACGTTGCTACGCTGGGTTGCGGTGCGGTGGACCAGGCCGAAGAAGACAGGGGGCGGCTGCGGACTTTTGCTGACTGGGCTCAAAGCCGAACTGGGCAGAAAGGCGGGAAGGGTTAAGGTAAAGGCTTATCTATTTTTAAAAGGCACAAAATAAATGAATTCGATATAGAATTTGAATTCAAACAATCAAAAGCAATGCACCAGCATGAATGCAACAATAAATTCATGTGGCCCATTTTTTTTGGTTTTAGAAAAATTAAATGCCTAAAAGAAATTAAAACAACCCTATGATCCTTAAGAGCACGAATAAAGGTTTCTAGCCAATTTTTATTTAAAACTCAAATTTGTAAAATTAGGGTGTTACAAGGGTGGATGTGACACCCTAAAAATTCCATCACTAAAATACACCGTAGCAACATGTAGACATAGTCTTAAGGATTTAAAATAAATTGCTAATTAATTTGAGTTCTAAAGAATTTCATTTAATTTAATTAATATAGAGACAACAAGTGTTTGTGCATCATTATTTGGCTATGCATGGTTTTTGGTTGCTTTTGTGAGGTTTAAAAAGTCTACAAAGTTTTATGAAAAAGTTTGAGAAAGTTTGAATGAAATTTGAGTTTAAAAAGGTTTGATTTAAAAGAGTTTGAAAAAAAGAAGAGGACCTCACCTCCCTTTAAGCCCGGCCGGCCCACCGGCCCATCAGCCCCCTCCCGCAGCGGCCCAGCTCCCCGCCTCCTTTTTCTTTTTCTTCTGTGCCGCTGACACGCCGACCCCACCTGTCGGCGCCCCTTCTCCTTCCTCCCCCACCCCCCACTTCCTCTCCTTTGTTGCAGTGGCGTCGACCGGGACACCGCCACGTCCCGCACCTCTTCTGCTCCCCCCTTCCATCCGCAGGCTCCAATCAAGAGCCGTGATCGACGTGCATGTTCCCCCCAAAAAAATTTCTGTTTCCCCCTTCCTTCTTTATGTCGCAGCGCCGCCGGCCATCAATGGCAAGTGCGCCGGCCGCCGCCCCTTCCCCGCTTCCCCTTCCCCTTCCTCTCTGTCCCTATTTAAGGTCGAGCCCGAGCTCTCGCTCTCCCCTATGCACTCACACCACACCTTCCCGCGCCCTTCCCCACTAAGTCGTGCCCTGCCTTTCGCCATCTGTGCACCGCCCGAGCTTGCCGCTGTCGTTGAACCTCGTCGCCATCATCCTTTCCTCGCCAACGAACGCCTCCTCTCTGTCTCTGTTGACGGATAAAAGACGTATCCCTCTACGATCCGCAAGCGTACGGACCCCACACCTTTTTCACCACGGGATTCCCAAGGTTCTTGTCAATCCGCAGAGCAAGGGGATTACAAGCGTTCGATCAACAACGACACACTAGCTACTAAAACCCTAACTACTATTATACTAGAAACACTAAACTACACTAGAGAGAATGATAAACGATCAAGGTAGAAGACACTCGCCCACGGGTCTACGATACTAGAGCATGCAATCGCTTAAAGACATGAAAACCAATCTATCTATCGGGGATGTGACCACGGTTTCGCCCTTTCCCTCCTCCCGTACTGTCACTACGCGAAGGTATTCATGACTAGACCTTTGATGGCCACGGCGTATTGAATGGATCCAAGGAAGCATTGGAGCTCTACTCCCTCTACGGCACGGTTGCAAGCCTTAAGCATTCAAGTATATTCAACACAAGATGATAGATAGATAATCCGACAAAGTGCGATTACATCTCAATATCGATTACAACCCATGGACGAATGAGAAGATTACCCCATCAAGGTGCTGATCATGGCACCGTTGATCATGGTTTCCCTTCCGCCGTGTCTTCCTTCTCCACGAGAGGGTGCTTCCTTCGAGGTGGTTGATCTCCCGCCGGAGATCCTCCTCCTCTCTCTCTAGCTTGTGGATGGCCTTCTGGTGCGAATGACTCCTCCTCCTGTGTTGGCGGCGCGTCGAGGGTTTTAGGGTCGAAGTTCCTTCGAGGGCAAGGAAGACGGGACCGAACCGGTGCCCGAAGTGGGCTGGGCCGGCCCGCCTGGGCCGGCCGGCCCGGGCCCAATTTCGGCCCGGTTCGGTCGCCCTTTTTGCTCCGTGGGTCCTCATGCACTTATCTACTTTGCCCCCTCCACTTGCATGATTTTGACGCCGTTATCCTCGCGATCAAGATGGAGGCTCTCTTTGCATGAAGTTTGATCTTTTACGCTTCAATCCCCGGGGTGTTCCTCGTAGCACTTCGGTCCTCGCCACCATTGGAAGTAATTTCAGCAAGCTCATGAACACGAACAAGACTCCATGAATGCTCCTTTGAACTTGTTGCGAATCCGTCCTTTATGTCCATGTTTTCCTACATAAACATAACACTTCCAAATGCATGCACAAAGATGAACTTGTTATATGATTAGTGTGCCTAGTGGCGGGTTAGTTCCATAATCAAATCCAAACCAAAGTGTAATGAACATGCTAGGTGCACCAAAATACACCATCAACATCTCCCCCACACTTAGCTCTTGCTCGTCCTCGAGCAAGTACTCGTAAAAGAACTTCGTCCAAGGAGTGTAATCGTGTACCACTTATCCTTCTTCACAAGTTAGTCAATCCCTTCATCTTTAATACATAAACACAAAGTAATGATAATCAAACATAAACATGTGCGTTTAGAATTTTTACCACGTCAAGATTCAACCCACAACTCAAACCTTTCACTTGAAGTCTTCAATTTCAGCTATGCTTACTCCTTTGCTTCCGTCGGAGGGTTTTTTTATGGTTTTCAAAACAAAAATTCCTGCAACAAGTATTAGACAAAAACCTTTCTCCAAGCTCTCTCAAGTCACTCATATGAAGTGGCTATCCTAACTAAATTTTATAAAACTCTCACCTCCCATTAATCTCTCATATATCATGTAAAAGTGGAGCTATAGGCAGGGCTAGCGCAATCAACACAAGTATTGTCAAACTAAGAACTTCCTCTAATGGTCGTCTACCTTTCAAAGCCAATGATCATGAGAATTAACCATATGTAGGGATATCAAGGATGAGAAGATTTAGAATGGTGGACATGTGCAAGGGCAAAAGAAAATTGTGACTACAAGGCACCAATGATGTCCTCGTTGTCGGATTGCACATGGTTGGAAATAGAGTAAAAGTTTCGTCTCACAATCAACGTGACATCCTTCCTCACTTTATTTTTTTTCTTTTTCTTTCACTTGATCCATCCCTCTCATATCTTCATTGCTAACTCATCTTTTTCTTTTTTTTCTTCTTTCATTCACATATGATTTTTTTCTTTCTTTCTTTCTTTTCCATACACATACTTTTTCTCTTTATTTTTCTCTCTCTTGACAACTTTTTCAAAGCTTTCAATTCTCTCTTTCCTCGCATGCATACAATCTGAAATTTTAAATAAATCATGCTAGAGACGAGACGAAACTTTGAAAATAGGTTGTGTTCAAGGAATACGATGTACAAAAGAGATGTATAGGGTTGGGTATGGAATCCAGCGATACTCATGACTTTCGTAGTGAAAGTCATGTACTGAATATGTGACGAGGCTAGCAACAAAAGATAAGCACAAGGACATGATCATTGCTCGAAATTAAAACTCACCAAGAGAGAAGGGTCCTAGCCTAACTCATCGTGCTAATCACACTTATGGTGGAGCGAAAAAAATAAACTTGGCTTTGGATAGGAATTTTTTTCTTACTCTCAACTTGGAAAAAGAGGTTTTGCTAACATTTATTATAAGGGTTTTAAAATAATTTTCAGAACTGAAATCCTCCAATTTTTAGCATCGAACATAGCACAACTAACATGTGAAGCTCAAGATCGAAGTGCGGTATGGGTACTTTAAGTAGTAGCGATTCCACTAAGCACCACGGTAAACGTTTTTCAAACCACATACTTGTGTTCATATATCAAGAATCAAAGATTAAACAAACAAGTAAATAAAGATAAACAATACATAAAACACAAAGATATATATAAAGACTCTTTTTATTTGATTTTCTTGACTCAACACTAATTTAAGACACTTGCAAAAATTTTAAAACGAGACTCAAAAACTAAAGACTCATTAAAACACTAAGACTCTCACACGAAGATTAAACCGAACCTAAATTTGAAGTTCAAAAGCTAAGGCTAGCGAGCTAGCTCTCCCCCACACTTAAAACATACGACGTCCTCGTCGTATCTTACAAAAATCCTAAGGGGAAAACTAGATCTAGTGGTACTTCAAGCAAGTTTTGCACCACTTGCCTCTCATGTTTCCAACCATGCCGAAAAGTTTGCGCACGTTGCGGTTAAGGAACTTGTAGTCATCTTCAACTACGCGCTCCGGGTCCTCCATACGCTGCTTCATCGCTTCCATGGCTTGGAGACATTCGTCGGTCGATGTGTAGAGATCCGCGATGGATTGACGGCAAACTCGACAGCACACCGGATGCAATCCGAAGGGGTCGTCGTCGCCATAATCTCCACCGTTGTCACCACCGTCGTCGCCACCTCCATTGTTGTTGCCTTCGCCACCGCCGTTGCCGTCGCCGTTGGGGCCTTCGGGAGTCCTTTCATAGGGCTGCTCACCCCAATCATCATCGTCTCTACCGGCGGCCACCCACGAGCTCGGGCTACGATCGTCGGAGTAGTCGCTATCCCCATAATCCTTAGGCTCCGGCGACACCTCCTTGTAATCCTTGCGCTTGATGCCTTGGAGGCGTGCCGACCTTCGAACGGGTGTAGGGACCTTCTCTCCTTTGACGGGGTTGCGAGATGCAAGAGCTCCGGTCGGGACACGTCCTCCGCAACGGATACGTGCGGTCCTCTTGACGGGTAGCTTGACCTCGCATCGCATCGCCTCCTCCATCGATGGCTTCTTGGCTTCTAGCTTCAACTCTAAGCTTTTTGGAGGCTCAATGGCTGCTACAAGGGTGCAACACATTGCTTGAAAGGTTTGATTCTCGAGCTCCCAATTTGAAGGACCGATACGGCGAACCAGAGAGGGGGGGAGTGAATGGGAGCCGATAAAAATTCTTCTCGATGGAGATGAGAACTCCAACAAGACGAACGCGGCTTCCAACACACGTCTCCGACTCACTACCCAAGTTGGCCAAGCCCACGTAGCCACTGGAGTGCCACTGGACCTAGGAACCAACACACACAGCCTTCCGACTCGAGAACGCAGCGGAACAACAAACCCCGAGTCTACAGACCCACACCGGTCAGACCGGTGAGCACCACCGGTCAGACCGGTCCCTGCTGGTGAACCTGAGCAACTTCCACTAAGTGGCTCTACACCGGTCAGACCGGTGAGACGCACCGGTCGGACCGATGGCGACCAGAAAGCCCCCAAGGCACCAAGCCGGCCAACCGACCACCAAACGAACCCAAACTCGAAACAGGCGGCACCACGGGACAACAGAGAACACACCAAGACGCTCACCCGAGCGAAAACCCACAAGGGCACCGCACCGGTCATACCGGTCAAGAGCACCGGTCGGACCGGTGTAGCTCCGGGCGACTCGGGATGAACAAGCACCGCGGTCAACTCCCCCAAATCCAAATCTCGATCTCCCGAATCGCTCCACGGACTTGAACAAGACTTTGGGGGTATCAGGAGCACCTCATGAGGAGTCCATAGCCAAGTTTAATCCCACCAAATCTCGTCCAAAAAGGAGGAATCGAAGAAATCTCGCTCAAAGCACTTCCAACCCAAGAACTCAAGCAACCCCAAAATCGAGCACTTTTTCTCACGGATTTGGGAGGGGAATCACAGCCCAAAGAACCACAAAGGGTTCCCACAAATTTCCCCCATCAAATCCCCAAGAGAAAAGCCCCGAAAACACCCCAAAGAAATCACCGAAAAAGGGCTCCGAAAATCACCACCAAGAACAACCGGGGAAAACACATCCAAACCTTGAGGAACCACGCCGAATCATCTATACATGAGACAAAGGTTCGTACAAGGTCTAGCAAGCCGCCCGATCATCCATCCCTCTCTACAAGATCTCTCCGTGAAGCTCTCTTGCTAGTCCTAAGGAAAACCTAAGGAAAATAGGTGGAAAATAGGAAAACTAATGAGCTAGGGTTCCAAGAGTTGGCTGCCATCCTCTCACCTCTTGGGTTATATAGGCGGCAACCGAATGTCTAAAATGCCCCTCTCTACTAACTAGGGATACAAGCCCCTCAAGGGCGGATTTGGAATTCTTGATGTCTTCACCATCGGACGGATGCCCGCCGACCGCACCCTCGCGTAGCCTCGACGCAAGCCATGCGATCCCGACGCGTGTCCTCCGCTTCGAAGATTCCCGGACCGCGTCGTCGCACACGGCCGACCGGTGCTCCTCCGCCGGCCGAGCCGGTCACCACCGGCCGGGCCGGCCGACCCACCGGCCGGCCGGCCCAGTGCCGCCGCAAGACCGTCTTCGGTTCTCCGGTCTTGGCTTTGTGGATCAACCAAGGAACCCAGGTGGTTTTACGGTGAACCACCGGAAACCCCGCGAACTCGGTGTAGCCTCCGCCAATCTCCACTCATGACTTGGCTCCCACGTAGTCCCGGCTCGACCTTGGTTTTGAGGCTCAACCAAGAAACCGTCCACGACTTCATCTTGCTGTTCATGCCACCATGCGGCCCGCACTTGACCCCCGCCGGCCACGGGTCCCTCGAACGAAGCCTACTTGTCTTCTCCACACCGGAGGCCTCACCGCAACGACCTTTCGCGCTTGTTCTTCACCCGCACCAACACGAGTCAAGCCGCAACCTCGCACCCGCAATACTTAGCCAAGAATCAGTCCACACAACGTTGTCAATCACTCATCACACAAGGAAGCGACCATCCACCGGTCCTCGAACCACACATGGTCCTCAATCTCCCCCTTGATGAGTGCATTGACAACACCCACACGAAAGTAACAAGAGAGAAACGAAAAGAAAAAGAACGAACAAAAAGAAACTCCAACAAGCGATCGAAAGCCAAACAAAGGCAAAGAGCAAGATCACTTGAAGAAGACAAGTCTCGGACCCCTTAGGCAAGGGCAACGGCTCGACACATCCGAGACAAAGCAAAGCTCAAGCAAAGAGCACAAACCACCGAAGCAAAGCTCGAAAACTCACAAAGAGCTCCCCTTGCACACATGCAAGCCCCCCCCGAACCAGGGCAACTCCCCCCGGATGAATGCATGCAAAACAGCGAAAACGGGGCAGCCGCAAAGCAATTTCGGCTCACACCGGTCGGACCGGTCATCACCACCGGTCGGACCGGTGCCTAACATGTGTACGGACCGGCACTCACACCGGTCGGACCGGTGCTCATCACCGGTCGGACCGGTGTACAACGAGAACCCGTGAAATGGCTCGAAACCACCTCGAAAACCTTCTAAATGCGCCGGTAAGCCATTTCAAGCTCAAACTTCTCCCCCTTGTTGGCAATGCATGAATCAAGCCAAAAATGCAAAACTTTCAACCTAGAGCTTCTCAAATATACAAAATTCAACAAAGAATGCTACACATGTCCGAATGAGCAAGTTAGATACTCTACGGCTTCGTATCGATCTCAACTACATGATCACCAAGTTTCACAACCATTGGACGAAGCTAAAAAGGATTTTGGCAATTTTGCGAAAAACTTGCCTCTCATGAGCAAAGTCCTAAACATGATCAAAGCGTATCAAAATGGCAAAGCCACACAAACTTCATGCCAGGACAGCTATTCTAACCATAAGACCATCACAAACACCCACAAGCACCTCATGTCATGTCAAAGCCACCGAGCCATGCGCCTACTTCTATGTATGAGACTTCTCATTGGTAGGCATCATGCAACGTTTAGCACCCAAAGCAATTTAAATTCAGCACATATGACATGGGAGCACATTTCCAAGCATTTTTCATTTCATTTTCAGATTTGTAAATGGTACATGAAATGTCTTTGCGACAAAAAGGAACTTATGCTCCTCCACAAGATAAATCTAGAGGGCTAAACATTCATGATGGCAAATGAGCCTTTGGCCCCATATGATCAATAAACTAGCCATCCAACCACAAATTAAGCATAGCAAGGCCACAAAGACATGTCAAGAGCATGTAACGGCATTTACACATGAGAGAGCATACATGTGACATTTTTCAAAAGCATAGCTATCAACCATGGATTATTCATCAAGATCATCAAGAGCTAAGCCAAACTAACCGTAGCATACCAAACAAGCTCACAAAGACATATATCTCATTCCATGGTGAACAATGTATATGAGAGAAGCTTTTCCTAACCAATGCATATGATACAAAATGCATGCAATCTAAGATACAAGGATGCCTATACATCATGTTACATATGCCATGCCAAATGCAAGAAATGCACAAAGAAAAGCTATACATATGCTACAAACCGGCTCCTCGAGGGGAGGCAAAACGGGCTCGACACCACCGGCAAAAGAAAGCTCCCACACACCCAACTCAAGAAATCAAACACACACCAAGTTCCCCCCGCAAACGAGTGAAAGTTGCTTGATCTAGGGGTTTGGTGAAAATATCGGCTAGTTGGTCATGTGTGGGTACATGGATCAAAGCTATCTTTCCTTTCTCGACGTTGTCTCTCAGAAAATGATACCTCACTTCTATGTGCTTGGTTTTGGAATGGAGCATTGGGTTCTTTGCAACGCTTATGGCACTGGTGCTATCACATTGAAGTGGGACATGGGTATACTCCTCACCAAAGTCACTCATGGTGTAGGTGATCCAAAGGAGCTGAGAGCAACAACTAGCAGCGGCAACATACTCGGCTTCGGTCGTGGATTGAGCAACACTCGACTGCTTACGAGAAGACCAAGACACCAACGAAGAACCCAAAAACTGGCAAGTCCCAGAAGTGGACTTCCTATCCAACCGACACCCGGCAAAATCCGCGTCTGAAAAGCCATGAAGCGCCAAAGAAGAGGACGCGGAGTACCAAAGGCCGAAGTCGGGAGTGTGACGCAAGTACCTGAAAATTCTCTTCATTGCTTGCCGATGCGAAGTCCTCGGAGACGCTTGAAAACGAGCGCACAGACACACTGAGAACTGTATGTCTGGCCTCGTCGCCGTCAAGTAGAGGAGTGACCCGATCATGCTCCGGTACTCCTTCTGGTCCACGTGTTCACCTTCCTCGTCCGCATCAAGAGCTGTAGTCGTACTCATCGGCGTCGTCATGGCCTTGGAGTCCTCCATCTTGAACTTCCTCACAATGTCCTTGGTGTACTTAGCCCCGGTGCACAAATGTTCCTTCCTTTGATTGCTTGATTTGTAGCCCGAGGAAGAACTGCAACTCGCCCATCATGCTCATCTCAAACTCCCTGCTCATATCATCTGCAAACCTCGCAACAAGAGAGTTAGACGAGCCACCAAAGACAATATCATCCACGCACACCTGCACAATCAGGATATCTCTGCCCTGCCTCAGCAAAAACAAGGTCTGATCGACCTTCCCCATCTCAAAGCCTCTCTCAAACAAGAACCCCCTCAACCTGCCATACCAAGCTCTAGGCGCCTGCTTCAACCCATACAGCGCCTTCCTCAACTTGTACACCCTGTGGGGGTACTTCTCACTCTCAAACCCCGGAGGCTGCCTCACATACACTTCTTCCTCCAGCACACCATTCAGGAAAGCACTCTTCACATCCATTTGGTGCAACTTGAACCCTTTAGCCACGGAAAAGGCTAGAAGGATCCTAATCGCCTCCAAACGGGCTACGGGAGCAAAAGTCTCCTCGTAGTCGATCCCCTCCTCCTCGACGGCGAACCCCTGAGCAACAAGTCTCGACTTGTTCCTCACAACCTCACCCTTCTCTCCCTCTTTGTTTTTCCACACCCACTTTGTACCAATCGGCTTACACCCCGGGGGAGGGTCAACCAACTCCCACACCTCGATTCCTCTCAAAGTTCTCCAACTCCTCATGCATCGAGTTAACCCAATTGTGATCAGATAGTGCGTGTCCAATGTCTTTGGGCTCGAAAGAAGCAACAAATGCAGCATGAGCAAAATGGGAATTGTTTCGAACCCTCGACCGTGTAGTGCGTTCATTCATGTCGTCGATGATCCTCGAAGGCTGGGTGATCCACTTGAACTCGCCGGGGAGGTTCTCGCCTCGAAGCTACCTCCCCCTCAACATCAGCTTCTCCTTGTTCTTGATTTGTCGTCGTAGGTGTAGCAGAGGGTCCATCCATCATCGTAGTCGAAGTAGTGGGTACATGTTCAGCTGGGGGCACCGCACCACCATCCTCATCATCACCATGTTCATGCTCCTCCTCCTGAAAGATCTCCTCGCCAAGCTCATCATCACTCGCACACTCAAAGACAAGGCCGACTACGTGGCTCGTCTCGTCGAAGGTTACCTCGCAAGTCTCCACGATTTGGTTAGTTTCAAGATTGAGCAAACGATATGCTCTAGAATGAGATGCATAACCAAAGAAAATGCCATCGACGGACCTAGCCTCAAACTTATCCAACTTCCCGCCTTTCTTCGAATGAAACACTTGCAACCAAAGACATGGAAGTGACTCACCTTGGGTGTGCGACCATGCATCAATTCATAGCATGTCTTCTTATTGTGCACTGCGAGGTATATCTGTTCGACACATAGCATGCGGTATTCACCGCCTCGGCCCAATACCTCCTTAGAGTCCTATGCTCATCAAGCATCGTCCGAGCCATCTCGCACAAGGTCCTCGTTCTTCCTTTCCACAACACCATTCGGGGAGGCGTATACGGACTCGAAGCGGTGCTCAAGACCCAAGTCATGACAAAAGGTTTCAAAACGAGAGTTCCCGAATTCCGAGCCATTATCCTTGCGGATAGCTCGTATGGCATCTCCGTGCCTCTCGTTCCTCAACCTCAAGACTAGATCTCGAACAAAACCAAACGTCTCCCCCTTATCCTCCGAGAAAGAACACCCACGCATACCGAGAATAGTCATCCACCACAACAAGGACATACCACTTCCCACCGCGAGATCGCACACGAGCCGGGCCAACAAGATCCATATGGAGCGGCTCGCATGGACGCTCGGTCATCACATCGGTGAGAGGCGGGTGAGAAGAGGCCACCATCTTGGCATGCCTACACGGAGCACAAACCAACTCTTTCTCAAGCTTCAACCGTGGCAATCCTCGGACCAAATTGAGTTTACTCAAGCGAGACAAAAGGTCAAAGCTCAAGTGACCCAACTTCTGTGCCACTTCCACAACTCACTCGAAGAACCGGCCAAGAAACAACGCTCAACACCGAAGACCGAGAAAAATCAGCACGAAACACCCGACCCTCGGGAACGACCATACAAACAAGGTCCCCTCGAGAGTCCACAATCCGAGAACCACCGGGCCGAAACAACACCTCAAAACCCTCATCCAACAACTGAGACACAGAAAGCAAATTGTACCCCAGCGATTGAACAAGAGCAACACGCCTCAGAGTGATCTTGTCACTCACTTTTATCTCACCTTGTGAAAGCACACGCCCACGCCCATTGTCCCCAAAAGTGATGTACCTCTTCGTCACCATCGGGACGAGACTTGAGAACCACCCCCTGTCTCCGGTCATATGCCTCGAGCAACCGGAGTCAATCAACCAAATGTTCTTCAAGTCTCCCACCTGAAACTCAAAAATAGGCACGTGAGCGAACAAACGACTCGGCGGGGTTAGTACCAAAAGAGGAAAACCAGTGCCGAGCCATTTGCTCGAAAGTGGGGTTAGCACCAACCAAAGCATCTCTCCTACCAAAACTACCTCCACGAACACCACCACGGTAACCACCCTGAGGGAACCACCCCTCTCTGCCTGGAGGAGGACCAAAACAACGCAAGAAGGCCCGTGGAACGGCCTTCCTCTCCAACTCAACGCCACGACTCCTCCAATCCCCGTATTGAGCACGAGGGAGGGAGAACGCCTATGGCCCGACCACCGCACTCTTTCCGGCCCAACCACGGGAACCACGACCACCGGAAACAACCCTCGCACTCCGTACGAGCTCGAAACCCGAAACATGCGCTCTCCGTCGGCCCGCACCCGGTCGGCGGTGCCCCACACCGTCGGCCCGGTGTGACCTCGGACGACAACACCACCTGCGAGCCTTCTTCTCTCCCCAAGCCCGAGCCTGTCCTCACAATCGCCCTCGACCTTGGTTTTGAGGCTCTACCAAGAAACCGTCCACGACTTCATCTTGCCGTTCATGCCACCATGCGGCCCGCACTTGGACCCCACCGGCCACCGGGTCCCTCGAACGAAGCCTATCCTTGTCTTCTCCACACCCGGAGGCCTCACCGGCAACGACCTTTCGCGCTTGTTCTTCACCTGCACCAACAGTCAAGCCGCAACTCGCACCCGCAACACTTAGCCAAGAACCAGCCCACACAACGTTGTCAATCACTCATCACACAAGGAAGCGACCATCCACCGGTCCTCGGAACCACACATGGTCCTCAATCTTCCCTTCATGAGTGCATTGACAACACCCACATGAAGTAACACAAGTGTCGGTGCGGAATGTGGTCCCGACACCAATCCGCAATGAGCGCCGAGGTCTATCCCTCAATGGTCGATGCTAAACAATCAAAGACACAAGGTTTATCCTGGTTCCAGCCGGGGGCTGTACGTCCAGCAGTGGTGTGCTCGGGGAACTATATTGCTCAGCACCGGGGGTGCCTGTTGTGGGGCAGCTACAAGCAAGGTGCGTTGTATGCTATCTGTTGTCTCCTGCCCGATGTCCCGTGCCCGTGTCTTGTCCCCTGCGGCGGGGGTCGCCTTCCTTTTATAGGCCAAGGAGAGGGCGAATTACATGCATGCCGCACTATTCAGCTACATGGGAAGTATGGTGCGCCGCGCGGTAGAGTAGGCGGCCGCCTTGACGGTCCTTACTGCGATCCGGCCATCATGGCGTATCTTGTACCCGAACAACGCTGGTGGCTTCGAGGGTAGGGGCGCATCGGTTGGCCGTGATGTCCTCGCGGCTCGAGGGGGTCGTCGACGACGATCCGTACGGAATACAGTGGCAGGCGTGGTGGCGTTCCGTTCCCGCACGCCACGGCGCCGGAGCTGTTAGCACAAGGTCTTGCCGTGGGGTTGTACGCAAGGGGGCGGCCGCCTGCTGTTAACAGTGACAGAGATGGCGCCCCGCCGGCCTAGCGTCCTGACCTGGCCCTGCGACGTCACGGGAAAGCATTCGAGGCGTGGCCGGGCCCCCTTAGAGGGCTCGCACGTTAGCCGTACGGGAGTAGGCGGCGGCGGCCGTCACTTGGGATCGACACCGCCATGTCGCACGCTCTCCCAAAGTGGCGGGGATGGGTTCCCCTAGAGTTGGTGCACAGGGACCGGGGCGTGAGTCCCGTGCGCATGATGGCGCCGCCCTGCCGTGTCAGAGCATTAAATGCCCGTACCCGCGTGCGGAAACGGCGTGCGCGTGTAGCGCCCGAGCGAGGCGCAAGCCCTCGCCCCGAGGGAGGCGTGCACCGAGCCGGGCGGGACCGCCGGAGGGAGGTGTACCCCGAGCGAGGCGGGAGCCTGCTCGGAGGGGACTTTTGAGTGGGTCGCTCGGGGCCGCGGGGGCCACCGCGGCGTGGGCCGTGCCCCGTATGCGCTTAAGAAAGATGCGCTTAGCTTTGGTTTTTTTGTGTTTGTTGCCCCCCCCCATTTGCTTGGTGACCCGCATGGCTATCCCCGACGCAGCCCCCGAGCATCTGCGGGTCTGCCCGCCGTGCCCCCGTATGCCGGAGCCTACTGATAGGACGTCCTTCCCCCGGCTTGCAAACGTTTCCGTGGCGCCGCGTCGGCCGACCCGTGGGTCTAGCCCCCGAAGCCCTGCAGGAGCGTGAGTGCTCCTACAGGGGTTTTACCGTGGAATTTGGTCAGCGGGTGTGGTGCATATTCCAACCGGCGTCGGCGATGTTTCAGCCGGTTTTCGGTGACGATGCGCACTGCACTATTCCGCGGCCGGGGCGCAATCCGGGGTGTAGCCGTGCGTCGAGCCCCCGAGCTCCGGCCCGTTCGAGGCGATCGGGTAGAGCTCTAAGACTTGTTTTTAACGCGCCCGCCGTCCCTCCGGACCTGAGGGTGAGGTTTCCCGCAACCCCCATCGATCGGGTCGTGGATTGCGGATTCCTCGTCGAGCCGTTAGTGGGTGGTTCGAGTGACGCCTACGTCCGTTCCTACAAGGGTAGGCTGCGCGGTCCGGGGACGCGTCCATTGTGTGCGCTTGCGTGGGTTTGCTAGGGTGGGGCTCGGCCTCCGTTTCGCTAGGGACCGAGGGTGGAAGCTCTCCCTTGGTGGGATCCCCCCGCCTAGCCGCCCTCGCTCGGCTCTCGAACACGACATGTGGGGCACCCGAGCCGGCGGGCTCGAGAACCGGCTCGAATGCGCGTGCCCTCGTCGTCCCCGACTCTGGTGATCTGGGGCGCCCGTTCGAACCCGGGCGTCGAGGGTCGTCGAACCTCCGATCGCAGGGCCGTGCGAGGCGCGCCCAGGCGCTCCCGTTCTCAGACACCGCGAGTTTCGAGGGCCTCGGACCGTGCTCTACCGAAACGTCGATTAGGCGTGTCAGTGCGGGGTGGCGGCTAGGCGCTCCCGTCTTTGCATCCGCCGCGGTTTCGAGGGTCCCCGACCGTGTGAGCCCCTCGAAACGTCGATCGCAAAATAGTGCGGGTGGCGGCTAGCACCCCCGTCTTTGCATCTGCGGGTTTCGAGGGTCCCTGACCGTGTCAGCCCTCGAAACTCGACTGCAAATAGTGCATCGAAGGTACCTGTGGTGCCTGTTTTACTTCAAATGGGCCCCGAGGTTACCGGCCGATGCTTGCACACTTTGAGGGTCGAATTTTTCGAGCCGGGCTCGCCGCGTCGCTTGAGGGCTTCCCTTACTTAGTAAGGGACCGGGCCACTTAATGCTCGTAGTCGCTGTCAGAGGTTTCGGGGCCGCGGGCGCGCTCTTTTAGGCGCTGCAACCGCGCGCGTAGTGGGCGGTGTGGGCGGTGTGCGGATGTGACCGCCTGCCACGGCCCTCCCGTTTCTACGCCGTGATGATGGCCCGGGAGCGGTTGCGTGGTCGCCGCGGTCGTGGTGGGGCCTGTCCGTCAGCGAGGGAAGATTCTCGCTCGTTAGCTAATGTGCGCGGGGCGCACGCTCCGGAGAGCACGCCTGCGGCCTTTAAATCTGATGAGGGGGGCGACGGCGGTTTTTACCTTAGCATTCGCCATTCCTGCTCCTGGTGCTCCGGCCCCCGAGTCGTTTCGGCCATCGCATCTTTCTCCTCTCGGAGCTCTTCTTGTTCCTCGTGCTTCGCTTGCTCGCCCGCTCGCATGGCGCCCCCGAGTTGTGCCCTCTCATCATCATCGACCCGTTGCCGTGGGAGCGCTCGTCGGCGACGCGGCTGGCCCTGGGCCAATTGGTAACCGCCGGCCAGCTGGCGGCGAACGAGGATGGACGGCTGACCGAGTGGATCGTGCCGCCGGCAAGGGACCACGCGCCCAACCCCCTGAGTGTCTACGTGGTCAGTTTCATCCGCTTCCACGAGCGGGGATTCATGGCGCCGCTAGCCGGCTTGGCGCGGCTCTCTCGCCTCCACTACGGTGTTGAGCTCCACAACTTCGCGCCGAACGCGATCTCGCAGGCGGCCACGTTCGTCGGCGTTTGCGAGGCCTTTCTGGGGATCCCAGTGAACTGGGATCTCTGGATTCACCTATTCCGCGGGGAGTCGGCTCACGTGCCGACGTCGGAGCGAGGACCCGCCACGCGGTGCGCCGGCGCCTCGTCGTTCCGCCTTGCTTGCGGTCCAGCGCAAGGACCATCACAACCCCTGCACGATGACGACCAACAATGCAGGCTGGGAGCGGGGGTGGTTCTACCTCCGCAACGACGAACCCGACCTCCCCAAGCACCGGCTCCCCGTGCTCCGGGAGAGGCCCGTCTCCTGGCAGCACGGGGTGTCTCCACCCCAACACCAGAGGCGGTTGGACTCACTCCTGGCCGCGCTGAGGGATCTGGCGGGCCGCGGGCTGACCGCTGAAGCCATCCTCGCCCAGCTCCACCATCGACGGGTCGTCCCATTGATGGAGAGGTCGCTCCGCATCTTCGAGATGACCGAGACGGCAGACCCCGTCGCGTTGGCGAGGTCGCGGACGCTGCAGAGTCCCCTCCTGCGGGATTACGCGGCTACCCGGGCGCGGAGCGCCGTCGACCCCAGATCCGTGCGCACCGACGGGTCCTTGTGGGATCTCGAGTTGTTGCCCACCGGCCAGCTGGTGAGCGGAGTTCTTGATTTCGTTTCGATTTTGTCGCCCTCGGGTTGGACACTTTTTCAATGCTCGTCCGGCACCGTAGAGCGTGAGCGGCCGCGGTCTGTGTCGCCCACTCCCCGCTCTCGCGCACTCGCAAGAGGGAGCGTGCGACGCGGCACAGGGAGCGCCGCGAGCGTGGAGCCGAGAGCACCGGCGGGCGCGAGCGCCAGGCCTCTCGGGCCGGGACCGAGGAGTACTCGTCATCGGACGAGGAGGAGGAAGAGGAGGAAGAGGAGAGGGGGCAGGGCCTCCCCGATAGGTGGGAGCCTGCACCCCCGTCACCGGAGCCGGCTCCGGTGACAGGAGCAGCATCGTCAGCGTGGCGCTGCGGAGGCGCCCGCCACCATGCAATCACAAGCAGAGCGCGCGGGCCGGGGCAGGGGCGCCGCACCGCGCCGGGGCCCCGAGGAAGAGGAAGCACGCCTTCTCCTTTTCGGGTGAGGGATTCATCCTCTCGAGAAGTTGCGTGCCCACGAGGCGTGGATTTGACGGTTTTCGTACGTTGTGGTGGTGCCACCCGTGCCTCCCCTCGCACCGCCAAGGTGTTGAGGGCGGACGCGTTCGTCCCCACCCGCGAGAGCCCGTCGAGCGCGCCGCGGGCGGGGCACGGCGGCGGCAGCAGCGGGCGAGAGCCGTGCGGCGGCCGAGGCCTCGAGGTCAGCGCCCGTGGTTTCACCCCTCGCGCTGTACCGGCGGCCGCCGAGGAGCCGCATGCGCTGGGCCGTGGTGGGAGGCGCGCGCCCGCGGCGCCGCTGCAGCGGCGCCACCGCGTCCGCTGTGGAGGGCCACCCTCGCGCCCACGATCGCAGAGACGCGGCTGGAGGCGGCGGGCCGCAGCGCGCCGCGGCGGGAGCTTGCGGCCACGGAGGCGCCGGGCGGAGGCGCAGCAGGCTCCCACCCGCCGGCGGCTCCCGGCGTGGTGGTGGAGATCCCGAACGACGACTGCCCGCCACCCGAGTGGGACCAGTGGGTGAGCTTCCCCACGCCGTCCTCTGAGTCCCGGGAGGGGGCTCTTGTGAGGCGGCGGGATGGCCACATGGTGGCAGAGGCCGAGGGCACGGCGCCGAGGCCTCTTCTTCTCGGCGCCGCCGCCCCGCTCTGGGATAGGGGCGCGTTGACGGTCCGCCCGCCTTCGCCGACGCACAGGAGGAGCAGGGGCTGTGGGAGGTGCTCCGCGGCCACGGCGCTGCGGATCCATGGCGGCCCTGCGTGGCGCGTTTTCCAGGTGAGGCGTCGTCGTCTACTTTCTTTGATTTCTTTGTCTTCACGCTCGATCCTTGCGGCGCGACGCTCACCGGTTTCGATCTGTTGGCGGCAGGAGCACGAGCATCGCGCCCGCAACAAGTATGGCGCCTTTGACGAGATGAGCGCCGAGCTTCGCCGTCTCCAGGAGGAGGGTGACGCCTTCGTCGCGCTCGCGGAGGCCCCCGAGGACGCCGCATGGCCGGCCACGGCGGAGGCTCGCGCGACCGCCCACAGCAGGCGAAGGGGAGGCCCCGGCGCGCCCCTCCACCCTCGAGCGGATTTGCACGGCCCTCATCGAGCGGGATGAGGCGCTGCAGCAAGCGCGGGGGACCTGGAGAGGATGCGCACCCTGGCGACCAACTGGGAGGCGGAGGTGGCCGCCGTCCGCAGCGACAACCTGGAGCTCCATTCGTTGCTCCGGGGCGCAGCTCAGGCGAGCCAGGCTGAGGAGCGGGCGCGCGCGGCCGAGCAGAGGGCCAAGGAGGCCGACGAGCTGAAGGCCACCCTCGACGCCAAGGTTGCGGCGCTCGCCATCGCGGAGGACCGGCTCCTGCAAGAGCGTATCGCCCGCCAGGGGGCTGAGGGGCAGCTCCAGCAGGAGCGAGCTGCTCTTGCCGACGCCCGGTCGGTGCTCCAGAAGTCGCTGCAGGAGCGGAACGCGGAGTTCTCGAAGCTCGAGGGCGAACTGGTGGTCCTCAGCATCACGAGCGCAAGCCAGGAGTAGGCCCTCAAGGAGCAGAGCGACACAGCCGACGGCCTTCAGCAGGCGGTCGAGGCCGAGCGTCGCGCCCTCGAGGTGGAGAGGAAACAGGTCGAAGGTAGGTCACTGTTTGTCTTTTGTTTTGCTGATTTTCCCTTAGAGGGTTCTGTCCCCTTTTCTGATTTCTCTCTTGCTGGCAACGTTCAGGCTGCGCACTGCGCTGGGGCACGCGACCGACCGGGCCGAGGCGCCGCAGCCCCTACGACCCCTCCGAAAGGTGAGTTGCCGGAGGTGCGCTCTGCGGTCCTCGAGACCTGCTAGGCCGTGGAGGAGGGCGAGGCGCAGGCTGGGAGCTCGCTGGCCAGCCTGCGGCCAGGCCCTTGGCGGGCACGTCTCTGGGCGCATGCGCCGGGCTCGCACCCTAGCGGGCCCGTAAGGCCCCCTGTGGGTGGTGCGATCTCACACAGAGATCAACTTCGAGGCCGTGGCGGAGGGCTACATCGTCCCCGAGGGCGTTGAGGACGAGGTGGCGATGGAGCGCGTGGACGCGTTAGCTGCTGACGCCGCCGAGGCGCTCGCCGAAGCCTTCGAGGAGTTTCTGTTCCCGGATGCCGCCGACGCCGATGCTCCGCCCCTGAAGGTTGCCGGGCGCCAAGCCCTTTTTGTTTGTGTGTTAGTGTATGGGCCGCATGGCCATGTAAATGAACGAATCATTTTGTTTCAGACATTTGTGAAAGCGAAATGGTGTCCTTTATTTTATTGGGGAGCTTGTGTATTTCTTTTGCTTTTTTTTTGGCTTTTGGGGGTGTAGGGGTCTGGGTGAAACCGGGCTCGAGCGGTTTTGGAAACCGACCCGACCGGTTGTGCCCGGGGGTTGGCACTTGTGCAGGGGGAGCTCTTGTGTGTTTTGGTGGTTTGTGCTCTTTTCTTGAGCATGGTTTTGTCTCGGATGTGTGTAGCCGTTGCCCTTGCCTAAGGGGTCAGAGACTTGTCTTCTTCAAGTGATCTTGTTCTTTGCTTCTTTCTCGGCTTTCAATCGCTTGTTGAAGTTTCTTTTTATTCGTTTCTTTTCTTTTTCCTTTTCTCCGTGGTTACCAATCCCGTGGGTGTTGTCAATGCACTCATCAAGGGGGAGATTGAGGACCATGTGTGGTTCGAGGACCGGTGGATGGTCGCTTCCTTGTGTGATGAGTGATTGACAACGTTGTGTGGACTGATTCTTAGCTAAGTATTGTAGGTGCGAGTTGCGCTTGACTCGTGTTGGTACGGCCAGAAGAACAAGCGCAAAAGGTCGTTACTCTGGTGAGGCCTCCAAGTGTGGAGAAGACAAGTAGGCTTCGTTCGAGTGATCCCGATGGCCGGCGTGGTCGGGCGCGGGCCGCATGGTGGCAAGAACAACAAGAGAAGTTGGTGGACGGCTTCTTGGTTGAGCCACAAAACCAAGGTCGAAGTTGGGACTTCGTGGGAGCCGAGTCATGAGTGGTGATTGGTGGAGGCTACATCAAGTTCGCGGGGTTTGCGGTGGTTTACCAGAAAATCACCGTGTTACTCCGTAGAGCCACAAAGCCGAGGTCGAAAGACCGAGCCATGGCCGTTCCGGCCAAAACAGCCCCGACCGGGTTTGGAGAACCGGAGGCTCGACTCCGTTTGGGGTCCGCAGTGGCGCCAAGGTTCGAGAAGGAGGACACGCGTCGGGATCGCAAGGCTTGCGTCCGGGGCTACGCGAAGTGCGGTCGGCGGGCATCCGTCCGATGGTGCTGCGAAGACAAATTCCCAAAGTGCCCTTGGTGGGTGTGTATCTTAGTTTAGGCTTTAGGGGCATTTTAGTCTTTCGGCTTGTCTCCATATAACCCAGGGGGGTGAGAGGATGGCGGCCAACTCTTGGAACCCTAGTTCATTTGCTTTCCTATTTTCCCTTCCTATTTTCTTAGGTTTTCCATAGGACTAGCTTGAGAGCTTCATGGTGAGATCTTGTTGAGAGGGTTGGATGGTCGGGCGGCAAGCTTGAATGTCTGTATGAACCTTTGTGGCTTGTATAGATGATTCGGCGTGGTTCCTCGAGGTTTGGATGTGTTGTTCCGGTTGTTTTTTGGTGGTGATTTTCGGTGCCCTCTCTTGGTGATTTTCTTGGGTTGTTTTCGGGAGCTTGCTCTTGGGGATTTGATGGGGGAAATTTGTGAGGAACCCTTCGTGGTTCTTTGGCTGTGATTCCCTCCCAAATCTCGTGAGTTAAGGGGCTCGATTTCGGTGGTTTTGGAGTTCTAGGGTTAGAGGTGTTTGTGAGGGTTGACTTTCGATTCCTCTTGATTGAGCTTGTTTTGGGGACCGAGCTTCTAGCCAAGGGTAGCCCACGGGAGGCACCCCATCTATCCCCAAAGTCTCACTTTGATCCGTGGAACGAATCGGGAGATCGATTGAAAGGTGTGTTGAGTTTTTCCGCGAGCTTTGTTCTTCATTGTCCGGCAAAAACCGGCGGCTGGCCGGGTTTCCCAAACCGTGCGGCGGGGTTTCGCCACTGTGGGCTGTCGAGAAGGGTTTTGAGCAAGGAAGTCTAGTTGCACCATGGCTTCATTTGTTCGGATGTGGAAAGGCTCTTGAGGTGTTTGAGTCTTTGGGGGTTTGGACAAAAGCGGTCGCCCAGTTTGGCAAAGCCGGTACGGCGGGTTTCCCCTGCTTGCGTGAGGCTAAGTCCAACGAAGCGGTCGGCGGTGGCGGTAACCGGCCCGACCGGTTTGGGCAGGCCAGCCGGCCGTGTCGTGTGTGTGTTTCCGCCGCGTGTGTGCTGTGGGTTCGTTGGTTGGGTCTTGCTCTAAGTTCGGTAGCACTTCGGTGGCTACGTGACCTTGGCAAGAGAAGCTTGCGGAGGTGCATGAGTGAAATCCGGTTCATAGGCCGAATTCTTGAATAGCCATTTTTATCGGCTCCCATTAACCCCCTCTGCGGTTCGCCGTTTCGGTCCTTCGAGCGGCTCCACGCCGTAGTGGTGGCACAACGCGCGCATGAAGCGGCTCGCCGCCGCGGCCGCGCTCGTGAAAGCGGATGAGGCGACGACGTAGCCGAACGGCGGGTTGGGCTCCCGGTCCCTCGGCGGCGCCTCGATCCCACGCCGCGGGGCCGCCCATCCTCATTCGCCGCAAGGCGGCGGCGGTCACCAACTCGGCCCGAGGGCTAGCCTTGTCGCGTCGAGCGCGGCCATGGCGGCGGATCGATGATGGTGATGGACGCGGAGGAGCCCTACGGATTGGCGAAGGGGCATGGAGCGCGAAGCGAGTGCGTGGCGCGAACGACGAGCAAGTGCGGCTGCGGGTCGAGAAGCGGAAGGGGGCGAGGACGACGACCGCTAAGTGTTGAGGTAAAGAGTCGCCTCGCCTCCCCCCCTTGGATTTATAGATCCATGGAGCTGAGCTCCCCGGAACGCACGCCCCGCATGCATTAGTGCGGGCGAACGACCCGGCCAGCGACGGGCGGGACCCACCACGGCCAAGGCAAGCGAGCACACGCACGCGCGCTATCATTACGGCGTGGCAACCGAAGAGCCGCGGCGGGCCGTCATGTCCGCCCCGCCCATGTCGTCCGAAGGCGCCGCCGCGCGGGAAGCGTGGCCGCGATTGTGGGCATTAAATGGCCGGTCCCTTACCAAGTAAGGATGACCCTGGAGCGGCCCAAGCACGAGACTCGAAAAATTCGACCCTCGGAGGGTGCGATTACCGACCGGTGGCCTCGAAGCCCGCTCGGCGTGAACGGGCGCCACGGGTGCCTCGATATACAAAGTTTACTTTTCGGCGGTTCGGGGCCGGCCGGGGGCGGAGAACCCTCGGAAACCTTGTAGATGCGAAAAGTCGGGGGCACCCAGGTGCCGCCCCGCAACGACCCTGCGATCGGGGTTCGAAACCCGACCCTCGAGGGGTTCGAACGGGTGCCCCGATCGCCCCGGGAGTGAGGGGACGACGAGGGCACACACATTCGAGCCTATCCTCAGCCCTCCCGGCTCGAGGGCACCCCACATGTCGTGTTCGAGAGCCGGCGAGGGTAGCTAGTCGGGGATCCCATCGAGGGAGAGCTTCCACGCCCTCGGTCCTTAGCAAACGGGACCGAGCCCCACCTAGCAAACTCTCGCGCAAGGCGCTTTTATGGATGAGTCTCCAGACCACGAGCCTACCCTTATCGAATGGGGCATGGGTGTCCACTCGAACCACCCGATAGCGGCGCGACGAGGAATCCGCAATCCGCGACCCGATCGATGGGTATTGTGGAAACCGACCCTCCTTCCCGCGGAGGGGACGGCGAGGGCGCGTTTAAAACAAGACGGAGAGCTCGCCCCCGATCGCCTCACGGCGGGGACCCCGGGAGCGTCCAAGTGGTCGATGGATGACCGCTCCTCGGTGATGAGTGATTGACAACGGGTGTTGGATTGACTCTTGGCTTAGTGCGCGGTGTAGGCTGCGGCCCTAGTTCGTGTTGTTGCGGGTGAAGAACGGGCGCGAAAGGTCTTCGGCCTTGAGGGGCCTCGGGAGGATGGAGTGACAAGTAGGCTCGGTTCGAGGGACCGGTGGACGCCGGGACCGGGTGCGGGCCACATGGTGGCGATACGAGCAAGATGAAGTCATGGACAAACGGAGTCGGTGCCTTGTGGCGGTCGAGTCGGGTGGTTTGGCGGGAGGCCGCATCGAGCACGCGGGGGTTTGGTGGTTTGCCCACAAAACCATCGGAGGACGGTTTCTTGGTTTGGGCCTCAAAACCAGAGTCGGGGCCCAACACGACGGAGACGAGATCGGGCGTGTCGGGAAGCTTCGAGCGAGAGGACACGCGGTGGGATCGCATGGCTTGCGTCGGGAGGACGCGGGGGTGCGGCAAAGGCGTGGCCGTCCGATGGCAGCAGACCCACAAACATTACCTAAATGCCCCTACGTGGGTTGTACTGCTTGTAGTTAAGTTAGGGGTAGTCGAGTCATTTACCACTCGGCGGGACTGATATATGAGCCATGAGTGTGTGTGGATGGCTCTCTCTCTCCGCGACTTAGGGTTTCATTTCCCCCCTCCCATTTCTCATTTTCGTAGCTATTTTCTTCTCCATTTTCTCTAGGCTAGCATGAGAGCTTCATGTGAGATTTGTTGGGAGGGATGGATGCTAGGGCGGCATGCTAGACCTTGTGAATCTTTCCTGGTTTGTATAGAAGATTTGGAGTTGTGTTTTTCGTGGTGTTTTTGTGTGCTTGTTTTCGTGCCTTTGTTCTCGGTGTGATTCCGTGGATTTGAGTGGGTTTCTCCCCGGATTTCTTTGAGGGAAACATGGATAGATGTCTTGTGCATCTTTGTGATTGATCTTGTGCCCTCAAACGCGGAAACCACTTCGATTCAAGGATTTCCGTTCGGTGCTCTAGCTTTTGGTGGTGCTCAAAGGATTCGCGATTCCCGGTGATTTAGGGAGTTAGGAGGCAAGATTTTTGGGCTATAGAATCCTTGTGGGACGCTTTTTTCAAGTCCCCAAACCCTTGTCTCCACAGCTTCAACCGTTTGGGAAATCCGATGATGATTTGGGGGAGTTGACCTTCGAGGTCGGGGGTTGTTTTGCTCTTTCGTGCCTCGCGGACGGTCCGCGGTCGTCGCGGCGGACGGTCCGCGCGCGCACGTGTTCGTCGGGTGTTCGCGTTCTTGCTCGCCTTTCGTTTCGATCCGTCGTGGTTTTGAGTTTTGGTTGGACGAAGTTTCGGACGGGGTCCGCGTGTCGGCGGGCGGACGGTCGCGGGCACCCCGGCGGACGAGTCCGCGTGCTCCCCGCGGACGGGTCGTCACGCGCGGTGCGTCTCTGGTGGTTTGTGTGTTTTATCGGATGGTCGCGGCATAGTGCGGACGGGCCAAGCGATGATGGTGCGGACGGTCGCGGCGGACGGTCGCGTGGCGGTGCGGGACGGTCCGCCTCCTCCTGGCCGGACGGTCCGCCGAGCTTGTGTGCTTTGCTTCTTGGTTAGATTCCTTCCTTCCTTTCTTGTGCTTGCGTGTGCTTCAGGAAATCGTTCCTAGGACTAGAGGTTGATCCATAACCTCATTGTCTTGGCGATTGGTGTGTGATTCGATCCATTGCTTGTGTGTGCCGAG
This sequence comes from Cenchrus americanus, assembly GCA_947561735.1. NCBI lineage: Eukaryota > Viridiplantae > Streptophyta > Magnoliopsida > Poales > Poaceae > Cenchrus > Cenchrus americanus. The sequence continues at coordinate 206,640,249 of OX387240.1, forward strand.
GGATTTGACTAGGGTATAAGTAGGGTTCTTTGAGAAAGAATTTTACCGGGCTCCTATTCACTCCCCCCTCTCTAGTCACCATCGATCCTTCACAAAACGGGCCGGAGCTCGGGGCTCAATGCACGGCTACACCTCATGGGGTGCACCAAACACGAGAGGTACAGATTGTGCGCGCGTGGCCGAAGCCGGGCCGAAACATCACCGATGCCGGTTGGAAAACAAATACCACGCACCTTTGGTAAAAACTCATGAAAAAACCCCTGGCAGGGAGCACTCACGCTCCCGCAGGGCTTCGGGGAGACGCGACCCGCGGTCCGCCGACGTGGCCCCACGGAACCGACATTGGCAACCGAGGAAGGAAAACGTCCCATCGGCGGGCTCCGGCGCCGCGGGACCCCGACGGGTACACCCACGGATGCTTGGGGGCTACTGTCGGGGACGCCCATAAGGGTCCCCCTTGATAGCAAGGGGAAACCGGCTTAAAACGCCGCCAAAAAATGCAAATCATGAATTAACTCACGCACCTAAAACACATACAAGACACGACCACGCCCCCTGGTGGCCCCCGCGGCTCGCTAGGGCGGCATAGCGGGACACCCCCTCGAGTGAGGTCGCCTCGCTCGAGGGTTAGACGCTCCCTCGGGGCGAGGTCGCCTCGCTCGAGGGCTTAGCCCCCCCTCGGGCGGGGTCCGCCTTGCTCGAGGGCTCAACCCCGGCTGTTGGGGAATTCAGGAAACCCCGTCACCCTCCGAAACGTCGAGTTTAACGAAATTCTTATGATGTGTTTTCGGGGGCAAAGCATTCGTGATTTTCGGGAATCTTGGACTCGCAAAGCCTCGGAATTGCGAACATGCGATTTTCGGGGAATCTAGAACACGTGAAGCCTCGGAGTCGCGAACATGTGATTTTCAGGAATCTTGAACCTGCGAAGCCTCGGAATCGCGAACATGCGACTTTCGGAATCTTGAACTCTGTGGAGCCTCGGAGTCGCGAACATGCGGAAGTACCGGAATCTCGAACGGGCGAAGTCATGAACTTCGGGAGAGACGAAATTCAAGAATATGTTGGAAGTCCGGATTTCGGAAGTCACGAACGGGGAAATTCACGAACCGGTGAGAAGCAAAGTCAAAGTTGTTGTCCCAAAAAGTCCGGGTTTAGTGTGTGAACTGATGGCAAGCTTGTAAATGTATGAGATGTAAATGACATTCATGTATGTGTTCACATTAGGAATATTCTTCGGGCGCAAGGGTGTTTTCAGAATGTAAAGTCCCTTCGTCTCCCTATAAAAGGGGGTACGAGGGCACGTGTAAACGGATTCATTACTTTTGGAAATTTGTGCCTCTAGTGGGAGATTCTCAGTCTCTTACAACTTTATTCTTGCTTCATTCTTGCTCTTGAACGTGCTTACTCGTTCGCCGTCTCTCTCTCGTGTTCGGGGAACCCGTCCGGTTTGCGGATACCCCCAACATTGGCGCCCACCGTGTTTCGGCGAAGACCGACCTCACGATGCCACCACGGAAGAAGTCCAAGAAGAACATTCTAGCTAAGACAAATCGAGAAGATCACCATCCTCCTCAAGGGAATGAAATCTCTTTCATCCCAGAACCTTGCAACACCATGGATCAAGGGCGGAGAGCAAGGCTTGAGCTACGATGAAAACAAGAGGCGAGAAGACATCACACACTCAAGAACGAACAAGCGCCGAACAACAAACGCATGAGAACATTGATGATGATGATGCAAGCATTTCGGATGTTCCATGACACAACATTGTGAAGCATCGTTGGTACAAGCGCAGCGAGAAAGACGAGAGACCCATCTATGGAACTTCATGAGAAGATTCATGCAGAGGAGATCTCAAATCCCGGAGGGCGATGAAAGAACAACGATCAATGCGCTAATCAAGGGCGCAACTCCGGCCAACAGCTTCGCATCGACTAGAAAGAAACCCAAGACGGTTGAGGGAACTTTTCATGAGCGGGAGGAATACATCTTGTCCGATGATGATCATCGCAAGAGGTTGCGAACGAAACGAAGCAAGACGGGACAATAGAGAAATGACACGGAGAGCTCAATCCCGATCCACGAAATGTCAACAATGTCGAAAATCCACGGCTATGACCAAAAACGGCGGAGGCCAAGCACCGAGAGGAGGGTTCATGCCCGAGAGGAAGGAGAAGAGGAAGAGGACCCCGAGGCTCACGAATGATAACCGAAAGACCCATACTTCTATTGTCGGTATCATGGGAGGGGACACAACACCGAAGGGTGCCCGGAAACAAAGAAAAACATGGCAAGAATCCGGCAAGAAAAAGCGGCCGATGAGCATCACATCCTCGATGCCGAGCCGGTTGCGCCGATTTCCGCCGACCGCAATTCATGAACTCTCAATAAAGTTCGGTACCGCTTCGCAGCAGTTCTCACAACCATAGTCATCGTGACAACCATCGTTGCAGTTTTTCCCCCAGTCACAGGCAATCCAATCAATCCAACAACCACAATCAGTTCGGGAAATCTTGCCACCACCCCAGAAAATTCGTCAAGGCCTTAGTCAGGTGCAGGACCTCAGAATTCCAAAGCATTGCCGTCTTTCGGGACTATCATGCCAATCACGGGAGGGTCGGCCATGGAGTTCGAGACTAAGACGCAAAGAAGTCAACTACTTCGGTCCGTGAACACCATCATCAATGACGGTCCGGTGCACGTCGGAATGGGCAAAGGTGCCAATCACCTTCCACAAGAGGATTTCGGTGGAAAGCGCGATTCATAATGATGCCATGGTTATCGAGGTAAACATAGCTAACAGGTGGGTCATTGGAAAAGTCCTAGTTGACAACGTAAGTTCAAGGCGGATATCTTGTTCCCGAAGACTTTCGAAAGATGAATCCGAGCCTGCCACATGTTGGACCCGCCGGAGTACCCATTACAAGGGTTCGGAGGGAAACCAATCAGCCGGTTGGAAAAATATCACTCCTTGTTTCCTTTGGAAATCTTGACAATGCCAGAATAGAGAGTCTCACCTTCGATGTGGTCGACATCTATCACCGTATCTCGTGATTTTCGGCAGAGGCTTCATGAACAAATTCGACGATCATAAAGGCGCGATTCTTACGCATGAAGATGCACCCAAGGGGGTTATCACGGTATTCGACAATCAACAAGAGGCCGAAACATAGAAAAAGGCCATACGCCGGCCGGACGAACGTGTACCGGTTGAAAACGGCGACGGGGGGAAGAAGGAAACTTATGAAGAGGCCAAGCGGGATAAAAAAAAATTGAAATAGCACGAGATGGTGAAACCAAGAAAGTGTCTGGATGACATGCCCGATATGGCCGGTCACAATAGGGGCTCACCTCGGTGCCAAAGAGGACAAAGACCTCGTACGATTCCTGAACAAAAACAAAGATGTTTTCGCAAAGTCAGCTAAGGACCTGCAAGGTGTTGACAGGGACATCATTGAACATGCCCTGGAAATAGACGAAAAAATACCTCCCCAGAAACAGAAACTTTGGAAGATGTCCGAGGAAAAAGTGAAAGCAGTGGAAGCTGAAGTTCAGAGACAGCAAGATGCGCAAGTAATCAGATAAGTAAAGTATCCAGTCTGGCTAGCCAACACTGTACCAGTCAAGAAGAAAAATGGAAAGTGGAGAATGTGTGTGGATTTCACAGATTTGAATAAGGCATGCAAGAAAGACGACCCCTGGAAAGGGTAGACAAAATCGTAGATGATGCAGCCAACAGCGAGATGCTCTCGCTCCTGGACATGTTCTCCGGGTATCATCGGATCGGGGGTTCGCAAAGAGGACGAAGAAAAACAAGCTTCATCACTCCCCTCGAAACATACGTTTCATGAGAATGCCGAAGGGCTGAAGAACGCGGGATGTAGCATTTTCAAGAATGATAGCAATAATACTCCATCCCCAGAATGCGAGAACATCTTGGCATATGTGGACGATATAGTCGTCAAAAGTGTTCAGAGGAAAGACCACATCAGTGACCTGGCAGAAACATTCGCGAACATGAGAGCGGAAAATCTGAAGTTAAATCCGGAGAAATGTGTATTCAGCATTCACAAGGGGATAGTACTCGGATGTCTAGTTTCAACAAAGGGCATAGAGGAAAATCCCGGACAAAATCGGGGCGTTAGTGGAAATGCAAGATCCGGGTTTCGGTGAAGGACGTGCAAAAGTTAACGGGGAGAGTGGGCTGCCCTTAACAGATTCATTCCCAGAGCCGCAGAAAGAAGCCTACCATTCTTCCAAGTCCTCATAAGTGCCAAGAACTTCCGGTGCTCGAACCTCGAAACGAGCTTTCCAAGAATTGAAAGATTACTTGTCCAGTATGACCAAGGCTGCGCCCTCCCGAGCCGAAATCGCCACTTCTCGCTATATGTGTCCGCATAAAATTCGACGGTAAGTGCGGTGCTAGTGCAAAAAAAAAGGAGGAAGAAGGGAAGCTCAAAAACAAATTCTAGTGTATTTTGCTTACGAAGCTTTGTACGGCTCGAAAATCTTCTATTCGAAATGGAAAAAATCGCATATGCGGTCATCATGGCGGCAAGGGAGTCTAGGCACTATTTCGAGGGTCACGGAATAAGGGTCATCACCAATCAGCCGTTAAGCGATTTGTTCGCAAATAGAGAGGCATCTACCCGAATAATCAATGGGGTCTTGAACTCTCGAGAATATGTGGTGGACTTCAAGAGGAGAAGTGCAATAAAGTCGCAAGTTTACGGCGATTTTGTCGTGGATTGGACCTCAACATTGTATGGACCCTCCCTGGGCCAACTACCTCGGTGGGTACCGGGACCGACTACTCGGTGGGCCCACAGGGGTACTCGACTTGCGCCGCACGACACCCGATGGCGTGAAGCACAAGGGACTACGGGAGGAGAAGTACTCGGTTAGGAAGGCATACATGTCCCTTGTATAGAGGACTCCTAGACGTACTCGACTAGTACTCTCTCCACAACCGGAGCTTGTAACCCCGCTCCCCGGACTATACAAGGCGAGCAGGGGACCCCTCTCTCTATGATCTCATCTCATGGCGTAAGATTGCATCATCTTGTAATCGTATCCAATCAATCCGGAGCTACGCAGCATACGAGACGTAGGGTATTACGCACCTCGCGGCCGAACTGTCTAAATTATGGGTGTGCCACATGTCTCTTCCTTCGAGTTACCGATGTCGGCGAGGCCACATTCATCTACTTTGGGTACTCCCCTTAGTAGGTTGCCGGTCTAAAACACCGCGGTGGCGCGCCGGTAGGGGGATCTCGCCCGAGATCACATGGCGAACTCGACGGCTCCCCGTCTACATCAAGCCAACCGTCGCCTTCAACCGCGGTGACATCTTCGTCTTCGGCGCACGGGTGCACGCCGACGGCCTTGCATCCATCCTTCCAACGCCGCCTCACCATGCCGCCCAATTTGGAGCCGGCATCCGTGATGCTTCCCGAAGTAGTCGTGGGCGAACTCGCCGGCAAGTTCGGCGAAATTTCGCTTTTCGACCAACACGCCGAGCTTCGAGCTCGGGTCAGGCTTCCAACTCAAAGCTCGACGTCCCCGTGGCCTATCTCATGCGAGCCGGCTGCTCGGCCATCGCATGTGGTCTCCCACCACCCCGTGAGCGCTCCACGCGTGGCCTCCGCACCCTCGGCGGGGCCCGCACGGGAGGCTCCCCCTCTACGCGCGGGCGGCAAGGAGCCGTACCCGAGTGCCAGTCGGACTCCGGGGCACCGCTCCGGCCACGCCTCGGACTCCAACCCCCTCTCCGCCGACTACTCGGGACTCCGCGTACGAGTTCGACTTCGGGTCGGACCGTGAGGATCCCGAGTCCGGGGACAACACTACCGAGCAACCCTTATTAGGGTCGGCTTCTCGGGCCGGTTATAACGTCCACACCCGCCGGGGAGGTTCGTCTCGCGGCCGCAAACGCCGACCTGGGCGATAAGCGGGGACTCACGCTACATCGCTTACCTCGACTCGCTTCCGTTCCGGGAGGGAACACCGCTTGCCTCGAGCCGAGGAGTACACTCCAACCGAGGTGGCGAGCTGCGACTCCGGTCTTGGCAACCCCCGATCGCCAAGTCTTCATGGCTGCCGGCACCCGCCGGGAACTTCGTGAGACGGCACATGACAAGTACCTCGAAGACATCTCGCGGACGAGATGTCCGCCGAAGCACCCGCGGAGGAGACCGACGCCAACGGGGACGCTCGACGTGAGCGCGGAAAGACGAACGAACGACGCCGGCGTCTTCGAGACAACCTCCCCCCATCCGCAACCTTGCGAGAGGCCCTCGAACAAGTCGAGAGCAGGTTACACACCACCCTCGAGCAATGCCTCATGTTGATCACGGCGATCGCACGCCAAGCTCGGGGGGATACACCTGGAGAAGTCATCGCCAAGCTCGCGGGGAGACGCTTACTTCATGCGAGTCGACAACAAAGGGTCAACCCGGCCGCCTCCCGCCAAGAACCGCGATAACGAAGGTACAAGTCGCGGCGCGGCACCTCGCCCGAACCGTACTCGAGCCGAGCCGTTGGGCTCGCCAACCTGTACTCGTGCAAACGCCGGGGACCCTCACAAGGTGGCAACGACCGCCAAACTCGGCGGCAATCGTGAGATCATCCCTCACCGCGACACGCGGTGGCGGCCGCGACCCCGCGGTGGCGGCGGCGACGGGCGAAGCTCCAACCATGGGGCCAACGGGAGGCCGGTGGCGGAGGCGGCCGCGGCGGTCGAGACCACGCGAACGCCCACGCCTCCGGAGCCTCACGGGGGCGGCTACGACGCCCGCAGAAGAGTGAAGAACCGCGGCGGAAGAAGTCCGCCACCGCGGCGACAACGATGGCTTCCCCCGCCTTCTCTCCTCGGCTTCGCAACTTACTCCTCTACGACAAGTTCAAACCTGCGGGAATCACCAAGTACGACGCGAAGAAGGATCCCATCCCGTGGCTCGGGTGCTACGCCATCTCCATCGAGAACGACGGCGGCAACAACGACACCAAGTGCCTCTACTTCCCCTTCCTCGCCCGACCCCAATCCCCGCTCACATGGCTCGAGTCGCTGGACAAGCACTCGATCGACAAGTGGGACCAAGCGAAGGAGCGGTTCACCAAAGAACTTCGCCGGCGCCATGGGCCGATCGGGTACTCGCATGGACCTAGCTATGGTGAAGCAGGAACAAGGCGAGACCCTCCGCAAGTACATGCGCCGCTTCTTCGACAAGCGCGCCACCGTAGTCGACGTCATCGACAAGGAGGTCATCGACCTCTTCCAAGACGGCCTCTACCACCGTCGCACCTTCGAAGACTTCGGTCGCCACCGCCCCAAGTCCATCCCCCATCTCAAGGATATGATCACGTCCTGGGCGAATGAAGAAGACAAAGCCAACGCCAATTACGATGCCATCCGTGGCAAGAGCAAACAGAACATGGGCGGTGGCAGCAACAACAACGGGAACCAAGGCGGTCGCAACAACAACAACTACTCGGGTCCCAACCGCGAGCGCAAGCCAGACAACATTATCGCGGCTATCCAGCGCCCTGCAAAGGAGAACTCGAAGAAGACCTCTGGCGGCTTCAAAGACTTGCTGAAAGAGAAGTGCCCGTGGCATCTGGACGGCAACCACACCACCGAGCAGTGCTACCAACTCAGGCGAGCACTCAAGAGTACTCCAGAGCCGCCGTACCCTCATGACAAGAAAGGCAAGAAGAAGCAAGACGACGACAACGACGACTTCCAGGAACCCGACAAGATAGTCAACGTCCTCTTCGGTGGACTACCCAGCAGACAGGAACAAAAGGCTACCCGTCGAGAAGTCATGAGCATTGAACCAGCGGTTCCGACCCCTCTCAGGTGGTCGGAGGTACCCATTACCTTCTCCCGCGCGGATCAATGGTCTAGCTTCTCCGAACCAGGGCGCTTCCCTCTCGTCCTGAGCGGTGGTCGCGGGCTCCAGGCTCAACAAGGTCCTCATCGACGGTGGAAGCGGGCTCAACGTCCTTTTCACCAAGACCTTGAAGAAGATGAAGCTCGACATCACCCACATGCTCACCAAGAGCACCTCGCCCTTCTACGCCATCGTCCCCGGGAACGTGGCTATCCCACTGGGCTCAGTGGTCCTGCCAGTTACCTTTGGGGAATCTCGGGACAACTACTGTACCGAGTACGTCAAGTTCGAAGTCGCGGACTTCGAGACATCCTACCATGCCATCCTCGGCAGACCGGCTATCGCCAAGTTCATGGCGGTACCCCACTACACCTACTTGGTACTCAAGATGCCAAGCCCGGCGAATGTGTACTCTCCGCAAGGGGACTTGAAGATCTCGCATGATTGCGACACGGAAGCTGTGGAGATCGCCTCCACAAATCAAGTACCCAAGGCAATGATGGAGGTCTACGCTGTGTCGAAGAAGATTGCCCCAAGTGAACTCGACATCCCAGAGAAGTTAGACAAAGCTAACAAGCCTCAGCCAGCTGAGGAGGTTCTGGTCAAAACAATTGACCTCAAGACAGGCGACAACAGCAAGATGACCACCATCGGGGCGGGTCTCGACCCCAAATAGGAAGACATGCTCATCAACTTCCTCCGGGCTAACCACGACATCTTCGCATGGAAGCCAGCGGACATGCCAGGGGTGCCCAGGGAGTTGATCGAGCATTCCCTCAACGTCGATCCTAAGCTACCCCGAAGTGACAACACCTCCGCCATTTCGCCGACGACAGACGGGACACCATCAAGAAGGAACTCGCCAAACTACTCGCGGCTGGCTTCATCAAAGAAGTCTTCCATCCTGAGTGGCTCACCAACCCCGTCCTCGTCCGCAAGAAGAACTTGAACGAGTGGAGGATGTGCGTCGACTACACCGACCTCAACAAGCACTGCCCCAAGGACCCCTTCGGGTTGCCGCGGATTGACCAAGTCATCGACTCCACGGCGGGCGCGACACGCTCTCGCTTCCTCGGCGCTACTCACGGGGTACCACGGTTGTGATCAAGGAAGAAGACCAGGAGAAGACCGCATTCATCACCCCGTTTGGCTCGTACTGCTACACGACCATGTCCTTCGGGTTGAAGAACGCCGGCGCCACATACCATCGAGCTATCCAGGCCTGCTTCAAGAGGCAACTCAACAAGAATGTCGAAGCCTATGTGGATGACGTGGTCGTCAAGACCAGAAACTCCAGTACCCTCATCGATGATCTTGAAGAGACTTTCGCATCCCTGCGCGAGTACCGCTGGAAGCTCAACCCGAACAAGTGCGTCTTCGGCGTACCTTCGGGCAAACTACTCGGCTTCATCATCAGCCACCGCGGCATCGAAGCCAATCCCGAGAAGATCTCCGCCATCACCAGCATGAAAGCTCCCACGTGCATCAAAGACGTCCGAGAGGGCGGCGGGTGCATGGCGGTCTGAACGATTTATCTCGAAGCTTGGAGAACGGGGCTCCCTTTCTTCAAACTACTCAAGCATCAAGAGAAGTTCGTTTGGACTCCGGAGGCGGGACCAAGCCCTTGCCCGGCTCAAGGACTTCCTATCGAAACGCCGGTCCTCACGGCTCCTCGCAAAGGCGAGCGACTACGCTCTGCTTCTACTTTGCGACTACTCACGTGGTCAGTACTGCCATCATCGTCGAGCGGCAGGAAGACGGCCACGCCTACCCAGTCCAGGGACCAGTCTACTACCTCAGCGAGGTCCTGTCAGAATCCAAGACACGCTACCAGCCCGTATAGAAGCTTTTGTACGCAGTGCTCATCACCTCGCGGAAGCTACGACACTACTTCCAGGAGTACTTGATCTCCGTCGTCACCGACTACCCGCTCGGCGACATCCTGCGGAACCAAGATGCTACTGGAAGAATCTCCAAGCGGGCAGCCGAACTCGGCGCCCTCAACATCGACTTCAAGCCACGCACAGCCATCAAGTCGCAGGCACTAGTCGAGTTCATGGCGGAGTGGCGGGAGAATCAGCGCACCTACTCCAGCCGAGCGCCCGAACGCGGGTGATGTACTTCGACGGCTCACTCAACCTTGAGCGGAGCAATTGCGGAAGTACTCGAGAATCTCTCCAATGGGCGAACAACTCAAGTACGTCCTGCAGATCTTCTGGAAAGTCTCAAACAACAAAGCCGAGTACGAAGCTCTGCTACACGGGTCCGCCTCGCGGCTTCACTGGGCATCAAGCGGCTACTAGTCTACGACGACTCCACAGTGGTCATCAACCAAGTTAACAAGTCCTGGGACCGCAACAAGGAGAACATGGGTGCCTACTGCCTAGAAGTCCGCAAGCTCGAGAACAAGTTCTATGGTCTCGAGTTCCACCACGTCGTCCGCGACAACAACGTTGCAGCGGACGTCCTGTTGAAGCTTGGTTCTAATCGCGCTCAAGTACTAGCGGGTGTCTTCGTCCACGAGCTTCACGCACCATCCATCCCGGAGCCGGTGCCACCGACCACTGTCCCAGCGCATCCCCCAGCTGGCCAGGAGGTCATGATGATCGACGTGGACTGGAGGCAGCCCTTCATCGACTACCTTAGCGAGCAGAAGGTTCCCTCGGACAAGAATTTGGCCGAGCAGCTCATCCGCCGCGCCAAGTCCTACGTCCTCGTCGGAGACAAGCTCTACAGGTGGGGCGCATCTTCAGGAGTACTCATGAAGTGCGTCCCCAGACAAGAAGGCAAGGACATCTTGGAGGAGATCCACAAGGGCGTCTGCGGCAACCACGCGTCCTCTCGCACGCTGGTCAGCAAGGCCTTTCGACAAGCTTTCTACTGGCCCACAGCTCTGGGCGACACCGAAGAACTCGTTAGAAGGTGCCAAGGGTGCCAGTACTTCGCCAAGTAGCAATACGTCCCAGCCTACAAGCTAGTCACCATACCGCCAACCTGGCCTTTCGCCTGCTGGGGGCTCGACATGATTGGGCCACTACCAACTGCGCCAGGTGATTCAACAGAGTATTGGTGGCCATCGACAAGTTCACTAAGTGGATCGAGGTCAAGCCGGTCACATGCCCCAAGGCTGACAGAGTACTCGAATTCCTGGATGAACTCGTGCATTGCTACGGACTACCCCATCGCATCATCACAGACCTGGGCTCCAACTTCAACAACCACCAGTTCTGGGAGTACTGCGAGAACAACGGGATCGACGTCCGATATGTCTCAGTTGCCCATCCTTGGGCCAACGGACAAGTCGAGCGCGCCAACGGGATGGTGCTCGACGCTCTCAAAAAGCAGCTACACGACGCTGCTAACTCTAAAGGATGCAAGTGGATCAAGGAACTACCCAATGCACTCTGGGGGCTACGTACTCAGCCCTCCAAGCCAACGGGGCAATCTCCGTACTTCCTGGTCTACGGCTCCGAAGCAATCCTCTCTGCTGATGTCATGTGGGACTCGCCAGCAGTGGAGCACTACGACGAAGGTGTTTCTGAAGACAGCAGACGAGTTGACATCGACGGGCTCGAAGAAGCTCGCTGCGCCGCCCTCGTCCAATCAGCAAGATACCTGGAGGGTATCCGACGCTACCATGATCGCAACGTCAAGGAACACTCCTTCAACGTTGGTGATCTCATCCTCCGTCGCATCCAGAAGATGGAAGGACTACACAAGCTCAGCTCGCCCTGGCAAGGTCCCTTCACAGTTGCAAAGGTGACCGGACCGGGCTCCTACCGCCTCCAAACACTTGAAGGCGAAGCCGTCAACAACTCGTGGAACGTCGACCAGCTCTGTCGGTTCTACGCCTAGTCTACACGACTACCCTGGGGGCTCAAGTCTACATGACTACATCAAGACCCCTCCGCCGTAAGTGGCCTCCAGGTCCAGGCACCAGTCTCCGGACTACCCCTTCGCCGTAAGCAGCCTCCGGGTCCAGGAACCAGTCTCCGGACTACTCCTCTCCAGAATCCAACCTATGCGGCTAGCTACGGATCCTGGGCTGCGACGAGTGACAAAGGACTCTAGCAGCGGTCTACGGAGAGACCACGTACCTCTAGATCCAGCCTATACGGCTACTTACGGATCTCCTGCTGTAAGCGGCTACACGCCCTAGCACTACTTAGCCGTAGGCGGCCTCCGGGTCTTGGCGACTACTCTGTAACTACGGCCCTGGCCATCCAGGTGTACTTCTTCAGTAATAAAGCTTGATTATTCATCAACTACTTTACTGTCTTCCTCCCTCAACGGGACTACTGCCGAGTCCGACTACTCGCGACAACTCCACGATGGGACTCCGTGTCGGTTTTTTAGACCGGCAACCTACTAAGGGGAGTACCCGAAGTAGATGAATGTGACTCGCCGAGATCGGTAACTCGAAGGAAGAGACACGTGGCACGCAATTTAGACAGGTTCGGGCCACGAGGTGCGTAATACCCTACGTCCTGTCTTTGCGTAGCTACGGATTGATTGGGCACGATTACAAGATGGTGCAATAGTGCGCGTGGTTGTATGTGTCGGTGCGGAATATGGTCCCGACACTAACCGGTAGATAACGCCTAGGTCTATCCCTTAATGGTCGATGCTAAGCAACAAATGACACAAGGTTTTATCCTCGGTTCCGGCCGAGGGGGCCGTACGTCCGACGGGGGCGTGCTCGTGGCCTGTATTGCTCGGCACGGGGGTGCTTGTAGTGGGGCAAGTACAAGCGAGGCGGGGAGAGGAAGCGTGGCTTCCAAGTCCCTGGGAGAGTGGTTGAAGATGTTGTGGGAGAATAAGAGAGTGAGTGCACGGTGTGTTGTGTTCCTCTGAATTCGTCCCCCCCCGCGGCTGGGGGCTCGCCTCCCCCTTTTATAGGCCAAGGGGGCGACGGGTTACACGCACGCCGCGCTACCTAGCTACGTGAGGGAGCACGTCGCGCTACGGCGTAGAGTGGGCGGCCGTCCGGACGATCTTCGCCGCGATCCGGCCATGATGACCTACCCGTCCCGAGCCGGTGGCGGTTCGAGGGTAGGAAGGCGGCATATGGCGGTGGTGTCCTTTGATAGGCTTCGAGGGAGGTGCGATGATGGTTGGTACGGGGTACGGGGAGCGGGCGAACGGCGTTCCTTCCCAATGAGCTCGCGGTAGTGGAGTGGTTGCTTTGCAGTGCCGGGCGTGCGCGCGGAGTCGGGCGTGCGCGCCGCACGCGTGGGTACGGCGGCCGCGCGTTGCGGTGGGCGGGATGGCCATCCACCGCCTAGCGCCCCTCACCTAACTCGCAGGGTCACGTGAAAGTGAATCGAGGGTGCGCCGGCCCCTTTTTCGAGGGTCGGGCGCGTTAGCCGTACGGTAGTGGGCGCGCGGTGTCACGGACCGACACCGGCCGTACCGCACGGTCCATCCCACGGGGGCGGGGATGGGCTCCTCCGGGGAGTTGGTGCGGCGGCACCGGGGCGTGAGCCCGGGCGCATGATGGCGTCGTCCGCGGCGTCGGGGCATTAAATGCCCAAGTACGGGGCCGGCGCACGCGTGCGGCGCGCCGTGAGTGTGGCGGGCCCCGGCCGAGGGCGGGGCGGACCCTCGAGCAAGACGAGACTCGCTCGAGGGGGAGCGAGCCCTCGAGCGGGCGGGACCGCTCGAGGGAAGGGTCGCCCCTCGAACGGGGCGGAGTCCGTTTCGAGGAGGGGGTCGCCCCTCGAACGAGGCGGAGCCTGCTCGAGGGGTCCTCTGGACGGGCCGTCTTGGTGGGCTTCCGGAGTCCTGCCGCATAGGCTAAGTCCTGTATGGTTAGTTTCCTGCATGGTTAGGCTTAGCGTGTTTTGATACCGGGATTAAGTGAGGATTCCCCGTTGTTTGAGGGGGACCCCTAGGGCGGTCCCCGACGCAGCCCCCGAGCATCTGCGGGTTTGCCATTGAGGCTCCCGCAGATGCTGGAACCTACTGATAGGACGTTCTTCCCCTCCTTGTTTGCGAACGCTTTCCGGTGGGGCCGCGTCGGCCGGACCCGCGGGTCTAGCCCCGAAGCCTCCCGGCAGAGTGTGGGCTCTCCTGCGGGCAGGGTTAACCGTGAGAACTGCGGGTCGAAAGGCGTGGCACATATGCCAACCGGCATCGGCGGTGTTTCGGCCCGGCTTCGGGGGTGCACGCTCCCCGTCACCGTGTCTCCGGCGGGTGCAATTTCAAGGAGGTGTAGCCGTGCGTCAAGCCCTCGAGCCTTGGCCCGTTCGAGGCGATCGGGTCGAGCACGACGACTTGTTTTTTAACGCGCCCTCGCCGTCCCTCCGCGGGACGGAGGGTGAGGTCTCCACGACTCCCATCGAGCGGGTCGCGAATCGCGGATTCCTCGTCGAGCCGCTAGCGGGTGGTTCAAGTGGACGTCCATTCCCCCGTTCGATAAGGGTAGGCCGCGCGGTCCGGAGACACGTCCATGGAAGCGCTTGCGTGGGTTTGCTAGGTGGGGCTCGGTCCCGTTCGCTAGGGACCGAGGGCGCGGAAGCTCTCCCTCGGTGGGATCCCCCGGCTAGCCGCCCTCGGCGGCTCTCGAACACGACATGTGGGGCACCCTCGAGCCGACGGGCTCGAGGAACGGCTCGAATGCGCGTGCCCTCGTCGTCCCTAGCTGCGTGATCCGGGGCGCTGTTCGAACCCGTCGAGGGTCGGGCTTCGAACCTCGATCGGTAAGGCCGTGCGGGGCCGTGCATGGACGGCCCCCGTCTTTTCGCGTTTGCGGCCGTCGAGGGGTCCGGACGTGCCGACCCTCGAGGTGCTGGTTGGTGGCATGGCGCGGCATGAGTGCTTTCGGTGCCGCTCTATTTCAAGCGTGACCCGGGCGATCCTCTTATGCGCGCGTGCCTTCTTTTAGAGGGTTGACATTGTCACGAGCCGGAGGGTCATGCCGCTCGAGGGTTTCACGTGGCATGGGTGCCCGCGGTTGCACCGCTCTACACCGAGCGGTCCCGGCGACCTTCTCACGCCGATATCCCATCGAGGGTCGCCTCGTTTCGAGCCGAGGGTCACGCCACTCGAGGGCTTCACGTGGCATGGGTGCCCGCGGCATTTAATCGCTTTGCGGTCGTGGCCGCGGTTTTGCAGCGCGGGCGCGCCTTTTACGGCGCTCGCGCGCGCGCGTGCGCGCGTAGTGGGCGGGCGCGGCGGCGGACGTGACGGTTTTGCCTCGGTCGCGGCTCGGTCCTCGCCGTAATGATGACCCGCCCGCGGTGTTAGAGCCGCCGCGGTCGTGGTGGGGTCCGCCCGTCGACGCGATGGGAAGATTCCCTGCCGGTTAATGCTAGTCGGGGTGTACGCTCCGGAGAGCTCGCCCGTCGCCTATAAACTGCGGGGAGGAGTGGACGGCGGTTTTTTACCTTGGCACCTTACCACTTTCGGTCCCCGTCCCTTCGCCTTCGTCTTGCTCTTGCCATCGCGCAGGCTCGCTGTTAGAGCTCTTTTCCCGTTTCCTTGTCCTCCGTCTTCGCACTCCTTCGCCCCCCCTCATGGCGCCGCCTCAGCTTCCCATTAGGATCCTGGAGCCGTACGCCTGGGAGAAGTCGACGGTGACCCGGCTCGCGCTTGGCGAGCTGGTCGCCGCCGGCCAGTTGTCGGCCAACGAAGAAGGGCGCCCGGCGGAGTGGATCGTGCGCCGGCGGCGCACCACGAGCCCAACCCGCCGGAGGGCTATGTGGTGAGCTTCCTTCGCTACCACGAGCGCGGCTTCAACGCGCCGGCGAGCACCTTCATGCGGGCAATGTGCCACTACTACGGGGTGGAGCTGCACAACTTCGCCCCCAACGCGATCTCGCAGGCGGCCACGTTCGTGGGCGTCCGCGAAGGGTACACCGGGGATCCCGATCAGCGGGATCTCTGCGGGTTCACCTTTCCGCGGGGAGCTCGTCACGCGGCCCACATCGGAGCCGAGGGACCCGCCGCGTGGTGCGCGCGGCGGGATGTCGCCGGCGCCTGCGGGGGCGGCTCAAGGATTTCTACATCCCCCGCACCATGACGACGAACAACGCCGGCTGGGAGCGGGGATGGTTTTATCTGCGCAACGCCGAGCCCGGCCTTCCCCCTATACCGGCGGGGTGTTCAAGGAGAGGCCCGCCTCCCGGGGGCTACGGGGTGTCTACGGCCCAACATCGGGCGCGGCAAGAGTCCGTCCTCGCCGCCCTGCGGCGGCTGGCGAAGGAAGGGCTCAACGCGATGGGCGTCCTCGCCTTCCTCCATCACCGGCGGGTCGTGCCTCGATGCGAGAGGCCACTGCGCATCTTCGAGATGACGGAGGCGGCCAACCCCGTCGACTGGCGAGGTCGCGGATGCTCCCGACGCCGCCGGAGCGGCCGTACACGCTCACCCCGGGAGCGGAGCGCCGTCGACACCCGGACGCCGCCACCTCGCGGGTCGGACCCCGTGGGACATCGAGATGCTCCCTTGCGGGGCCCGCGGGTGAGTTGGGTTCGGATTTCGTATTAGTTCTTGGTCTTGCTTTCGTCTCCTGATCCGCCATTGTCATTTTTGTGCGCGGGCACAGTGGAGTTCAACATCGCCAAGTCCGTTCCACCCACCCCCGACTCCCGTGCGCTCGGCGGGCGGCGCGAGCAGGAGCAAGCAGGAGCGGGGCGCGCGCAAGAGGGGAGCACGCCGGCGCCGCCAAGCGCGCGCGACCGCGGTCCGCAGATAGCGGCGGCGCGAGGAGGCGGGGCTCTCCTCCGGATGTCGAGGAGCCCTCGTCCTCGGAGCGAGGACGAGGAGGAGGAGTACGAGGGGGAGGGCCCCTCGAAGCGGTGGCGCCCCGCGCCCCCGTCGGCCGAGCCCGCGCGGGCGTCGAGGGGTGGCTTCGTGCGGGGCGGGCGCACCGGGCGCCGCGCCGCCGGGCACTCGTCGTGGGGGCGGCGCGCGCCGCGGGGGTGGCCGCGCGCGTGCCGCGAGGTACGCGCGGCGGACGGCGTGCGCGCGTCGAGCGTGCGCGCGCGGAGGGAGCGCGGTCGCGCGCGCGCGGCGTCGTCGTCGAGGGGGCGCGTCGGCGGGCGTGCCCGTGCGCGGGGCAAGCGTGCCCCCGCGCGTGGTGGCTTCTTCGGGGGGTGCGGCATCGGGCGCGCCGCGCGCACGGGGCGAGTGTGCCGTGCGTGCGCAGCGCCGTCGGGGCGGCTTGCGACGGGGAGGGCGGCGGCGTGCCGGCCTCTTCGCGAGAGGCCTCGAGGAAAAGGAAACCGGGCCCCTTTTCCTCCGAGGTAAGGAGCCTGTCCTCCTTCGTTTGGTTTTAGTTCTTTGGTGATTAGATGCTCTAACCCTCCGTTCGTGTACGCGGGGCGGCTACGCCGTTCCTCCTCTTGCAGAGGCCGAGGTGTCGAGGACGGACGCGTCGATCCCCCACCCCGGCGGCGTTCGTCGAGGGGGGTCGCGCCGAGGGACAAGCGCGGCGGCGGGCACGAGTTCGCAAGGCCCGACAGGGGCCTCGAGGGCCCGGCCGGCGATCAGCCGGCCGCGGCGCGGCCCGGGGAGGTCGCGGGGCGGCGGCGCGGTCGCCACGGGGGCACGGGCGCGAGAGGCGGCCTCGGAGAGGTGCGGCCCGCGGTGGCGCCCGCTTGCGGAGGAGGTGGAGGCCGGCGCAACTTGCGGGAGCGCCGCCGGTGCGGCGGCACGGCGGAGGCGGCGGCCATGGCACCACAACGGGCGCCGTGGGCGCGGAGGCGGGGGGGAGGTGCCGGCGGAGGGCGGCGCAAGCGGCTCCGCCGTGGCGGTCTCCAGGGCGGAGGTGGTGGAGCTCTCGGATGACTCCCCGCCGCCCGGGTGGAACCGGTGGGCAGTGGCCGCGAACTCCCCCGAGCCCCGGGAGGGGGCCCTCGTGAGCGGCGCGAGGGTCACCTCGATGGTGGGGGGTCGAGGGCACGGAGCGAGGCCTCGCCTCCTCCCACGCCGCCGCCCCCGCCCGGGGGGGGGGGGGGCCGTGGAGAGGATCCCCCGCGTTCGCCGACGCCGGGGGAAGGCGAGGAGCTGCAGGGCGAGCTCGGAGCCACCGGCGCCACGCTCAACCGCGCGTTGAACGAGGCGGCGCCGGTCCCACGGCGGCCAGCCCGGCTCGTCTTCCGGGTGAGCCACGGTTGCTCATCGCTCTTCCGTTTCGTTTTCGTGCGGCATTCAAGCCTTGGCACTTACGAGATTCGATGTGTGGACACCGAGAGCTCGAGCGTCGCGCCCACGACAAATACGACGCGTTCGATCGGGTGAAGCCGAGGCCCTGCCGCTCCGTGAGCGATGCGGTGCTTTCGACGCGCTTGCGGACGCTCTCGGGACACCGGACGGGCGCTCGCGTGCGGGCGATGGCGTGGTGCGACGAGCTCCGGAGGAGGAAGTTCGGGGGCGGGACGCGGCGCGCCGGTCGAGCCCCCGAGCGGATCCGCCGCCGCCTCCTCGTCGATCGTGACGAGGGGCGCTATGCAATGCGCGCGCGGACCTAGAGAAGACGCGGGACGCTGGCCGGGCGACCGGGAGGCGGAGGTGGCCACCGCTCGCGCCGAAACTCGGGGGCTTCGCACGACGCTCGAGGGGGCGCGAGCGCGGCGGCGCCGGGCGAGGAGCGGGCGCGCGGGTTGGAGCGGCGCGCGCCGGGAGAGGCCGACGACACGAGGGCCGCCCTCGACGCCAAGGCCGCGGCCCTCGTCGCCGCCGAGTAGCAGCTCCGGCAGGAGCGCACCGCCCGCCCGGGGGGCCGAGGGGCGGCTCCGGCAGAGCGAGGGCCCTCGCGCGCCCGACCGGCGGCCGGAGCGGGGCGCGTCGCGCGCGAGGCGCGGAGAAGTCGCGGGAGGAGCGGAACGCCGCATTCTCCAAGGTTGAGGATGAAGCGCTCGCGCTCGCGCTCGCAACGCGGCCGGGAGGCGGCCCCCTCCGCGAGCAAGGCGAGGCCGTCCGGGGGCGTCTCGAGCCGGCACTCGAGTCGCGCGCGTGACCTCGATGCCGGAGAGGAAGCAAGTCGAGGGTGAGACTTTTTCGGCTGCGTTTGTTGGTTTTTTGCTTTAGAGGGTTCGTTTCTCCCTTTCCGATTTCTTGTCGTCTTGTTGACTCCGGGTTTGCGCACTCGCCCGGGGCACGGCCCCGCCGGGGCGGGCCGAGCCTGCGGGCTTCCTACAACTCCCTGCGAGCGAGAGCCGGAGAGGCGCGTGACGCCGGCCCTCGAGACCCGCGCGTCGTCGAGGAAGGCGAGGCCCGGGCGGCGAGCTCGGCTGCCGGTACTGCGCGCCCCTCGGCGGCCACGTCACGGAGCGGATGCGCCGGCGTTGCACCTAGGCGTCGCGAAGGCCCTCGAGTGGTGCGATCCCACTACGAGGTCAACCTCGAGGCGGCGGCGGAGGGCTACATCGTGCCGAGGGCGTCGAGGACGAGGTGGCCATGGAGCGCGCGGACGCGCTTGCCGCCGACGCCGTCGGGTCGCTCACCGAGGCCTTCGAAGAATTCCTCTTCCCGACGCCGCCGATGCCGGCCGCTCCACTCGCCCGAAAGCATGCGGGCGCTAGGCCCGTTTTTTGTTTATGTGTATCGAATTCGCTTCGTGGCCTTTTGTAAATGAACAAGTCGTTTCATGAACGTGCGCTTGCTTGTAAATGAAGTTGTTTGCTTATTACGCCTTTTGTTTCTCCTTCTTCACGAGTAGATTCCGGTTAGGGGAGTTCGCTTTTCGCAGGGGGCCCGGCGGGTTGGAGGCGAGAGAGACGGGCCATAGCCACGCGGCGTAGGGCGTCTCTCGGCTCGCACGCTCCTTCCGTCGTGTCACTCGCGCCCGTTCGAATCATGGCTCGAGGTTGAAGTAGGAAACAAACTTAGCGCGTGTTGTTACGTTTTTTGCGCGAAAAAATGGGACCATTTGGGGGGGGGGGTGCCCCCCCGCGGGACTTCGAGGGTAACTTGGGTTTTCGGGGGGAAAGCCGAGTTGCCCTTTTATTAGACTTGGAGTATTTACATAGGTGACGCCAGGCGGGGTGTTGGCCATGCGTTTTTACAACGAGTAAAATATTTGGAAGTCCTAGCTAAGGGTAGAAGCGACGTAGCTGTTGGATGTTCCAAGCGTTGGTAAGTTCTTCGCCGTCCTCGTTGGCCGACCTTGTACGTGCCGGCTTGAGCACCTTCACTACGACGTAGGGTCCCTCCCATGGGGGCGATAGCTTGTGGCGCCCTCGGTTGTCTTGGCGTAGC
The DNA here is from genome assembly GCA_947561735.1 of Cenchrus americanus. Classification (NCBI taxonomy): domain Eukaryota; kingdom Viridiplantae; phylum Streptophyta; class Magnoliopsida; order Poales; family Poaceae; genus Cenchrus; species Cenchrus americanus. The sequence goes on from OX387240.1 coordinate 206,660,348, forward strand.
CTTAGGACCAGATCTCCTTCGGCCGAAATCCCTCGCGACGTATCTTGCGTGCTTGGTAACGTCGTAGGGACCGTTGATACCTTGCGGAGTGCATCAACGCCACGAGGCGTACTTCATCTAGGCGGGTCCGGCGAGTCCTCGCGGCTCGCTCGGTTAGCATCTTCGTCGTACCCTCGAATCTCGGGCGACCCATATTCCGGAGTCCGTGGGGAGGACGGCCTCCGCGCCATGGACTAGGAAAACGGGTGAACCGGTGGCTCGCTTGGGGTTGTCCTTAGGCTCACACGGCTAGCGTCGGTAGCTCTTGGAGCCATTTTCGGCCGATTTGTTGAGGTGGTCAAAAATTCGGGGCTTGGAGGCCTTGCGTGAATCATGCCGTTGGCACGCTCCACTTGGCCGTTGGTCCGTGGGTGTGCCACCTGCCCATCCACGCGGATGTGGAACTTGTGCGAACTCCAAAAACTTCCGGCCGTGAGCGGGACCCATTGTCCGTGATGATGGAGTTTGGCACTCCAAAGCGGTAGACGATGTCGGTGAAGAACGTGACCGCCGCTCGCCCTCAAATTCGTGATGGGGCGCACCTCCACCCATTTGGAGAATTTGTCGATCGCGACGAGCAGGTGGGTGAAGCCCCCGGCGCCTTCCGCTAGGGGCCCGACGATGTCCAACCCCCACACGGCGAACGGCCATGTTACAGGGATTGTTTGTAGGGCGTGAGCGGGCAAATTGGACTTGCGGGCGTAGAACTGACACCCTTCGCAGGTGCGCACAATTTCGCCGGCATCCGCGACCGCGGTAGGCCGCAGAAGCCCGCGCGAACGCATTGCCAACGAGGGTGCGCGCGCGCGTGGTGGCCGCATTCCCGCGTGGATGTCCCGTAGGAGCTCGCGCCCCTCGGGGATGGGTATACATCGGCGGGAGGATGCTCGATGCGGCGCGCTTGTATAGCTCGCCGTCGACGAGGGTGAATGACTTGGCCATCCGGCGATGCGCCCGGCGCGCGGGCCCGGGTCCGTGGGGAGTTCCCCTCGAGCAACCGGCGATGTACTTCTCCCGCCACTCCGCCCGGACGGGAGCCGGCTCGATGTCCATCGCGATGCCTCGTGGGAGCCGTACCCCTCGAGAAGGGAGAGCACGTACGCCTCGTTCGAGGGGTCCCTCTTCCATGGGTTCCGCACCCGCCGGATTCGAGGGAGCCCCCGAGGGTCCGCCGTCGCTCGAGGGGTAAGGCTCGAAGGTGACCGAGGGCCGCGCGATGTCGCGCGCGAAAACGTTCGGGGGAACGGTGATCCGCCCGATGCTATTTTTGCCAACTCATCCGCTCTCCTCGTTGTACCGGCGGGGTACATGATTAAGCTCGATGCCGTAGAACTTGTCTTCGAGGGCCCGCACGGCTTTGGCGTAGGCCTCCATCTTGTCATCGTGGCAGCTCGCGTTCTTCATGACTTGATCGATCACGAGCTGTGAATCCCCTCGTACGTCGAGGCGCTTGACGCCCAACTCAATGGCGATTTTGAGGCCGCAGAGAAGGGCCTCGTATTCCGCCATATTGTTAGATGCGGGGAAGTGGAGGCGCACTGCGTAGCGCATGTGTTCACCGAGGGGTGACACGAAGAGCAGGCCCGCGCCCGCTCCTCGTTCTTCATCACCGAGCCGTCGAAGAACGCAGTCCAAGCACTCGCTTGAATACGAGGGGGGCGGCTGCGTGTCTGTCCACCTCGCGCGACGAAATCGGCTAGGATTTGCGACTTGATGGCCTTGCGCGGAGCGTAGGCGAGCGTCTCACCCATCAACTCCACGACCACGCGGCAATGCCCCCGCTCGCCGCGTCGGGGTTGCGGATGATCTCTCCTAGCGGGAAGGAAGAGACCACCGTAATCGGGTGGGCCTCGAAGTAGTGGCGGATCTTGCGCCGCGCGAGGACTACCGCGTACAACAGCCTTCTCGGGACTCCGGGGGTAGCGCGTCTTCGTGTCCGACAGACTTCGCCGATGTAGTAGACCGGCCTTTGCACGAGCAAGGCATGCCCTTCCTCCGTGCGCTCTACAACGATCACGCGCCGACCACCGGGTGGTTGCGGCCACGTAGAGTTGGAGGGGTTCGCCGTCTCGCGGCGGCGTAAGGATTGGGGCGTGCGTTAGAGACGCCTTCAGCTTGTCGAGCGCTTCCCGGGCCTGGCGGTCCAAGAGAAGCGCTCGTGCTTCTTGAGCAGCCGTAGAGGGGCAGGCCCTTCTCACCGAGCCTCGAGATGAAGCGGCTTAAGGCGGCGAGGCACCCCAACATCTTCTGCACTCCCTTGAGGTCCCGAATTGGACCCATTCGCTCGAGGGCCGCGACCTTTTCAGGGGTTGGCCTCGATTCCCCGTCGGGAGACGATGTATCCTAGGAGCATGCCCCGCGGCACTCCAAAGACACATTTTTCGGGGTTTAGCTTGACCCCGTTTGCCCGCAGGCATCCGAACGGACGCCAAGGTCGTTAACCGTGTCTTCCGCCTTCCTAGTCTTGACGACGATGTCGTCCACGTAAGCCTCGACCGTCCGCCCCGATATGGTCCCCAAAAACGTGCCGCATGCGCGCCGATATGTCGCGCCCGCGTTTCGAGGCCAAAAGGCATCGTGACGTAGCGTAACGTCCCGAACGGTGTGATGAACGAAGTCGCGAGCTGGTCGGACTCCTTCATTTTTATTTGGTGGTATCCCGAGTAGGCATCGAGGAAACAGAGTTAGTTCACACCCGGCTGTAGAATCAATGATTTGATCTATACGTGGCAAAGGAAAGGGAACTTTTGGACACGCTTTATTGAGACTAGTGTAGTCTATGCACATCCTCCACTTCCCATTTTTCTTTTTTACAAGCACAGGATTAGCTAGCCACGTAGGGTGGAACACTTCCTTGATGAACCCGGCCTCGAGGAGCTTCCGCAGCTCCGCTCCGATCGCCCGTCGCCGCTCCTCGTCGAAGCGGCGCAGCCGCTGCTGCACAGCGCGAGCGTTAGGCAGATATCAAGGGAGTGCTCGGCGACCTCCTCGGGATGCCGGCATGTCCGAGGGGCTCCACGCGAAGACGTCGGCGTTGGCGCGGAGGAAGTCGACGAGCACTGCTTCCTATTTAGGATCGAGGGTCGAGCTGACCCTCAACGCCTTGCCTTGGGGGCCGACGGGTCGAGGGGGACCCCTTTGGTTTGCTCGGCGGCCTCGAAGGTGCCGATGTGTTTGGCGGCGGAGCTGAGGTCGTCGTTGACCATCTTCTCCAGTGTGTTCACCGGCGCTTCATCCCGGCCGCTAGTGCCTCTGCATGTTCCACGCACTCGACGTCGCGGCCGAATGCATGCTCGATCGACGACCCGACGGTGATGACGCCGTTTGGACTCGGCATCTTCATCTTCGGGTACGTGTAGTTGGGGACCGCCATGAACTTGGCATAGCATGGTCGCCCAAGGATGGCATGGTAGGCCCCTTTGAATCCCACCACCTCGAAGGTGAGGGTTTCCTTGCGAAAATTCTTGGGGGTCCCAAACCGGACGGGCGGATCGACCGCCCGAGGGGTTGAACCCGCTTGCCGGCGCGATGCCGTGAAACGGCTTCGTGCCGGGCCGGCCCCGGGTCCACCCAATCCCCATCGGCGCAATGTATGCGTCGAAGAGGATATTGAGGCTACCGCCTCCGTCCATAAGGACCTTCGAAAACCGGCGTTCCCAATGATGGGATCAACCACCGGTGGCATCGGCCGGGTTCGGGATGCGATTTGGGTGATCATCCCGGCTAAAGGTGATGGCATCCTTCGACCGTTGAGAAAGGCGGAGGTGCCCTCTCGCGGCGAGGACTTCGTGCCGCTCGTTCTTGCGCCGCCGGTCGACATGTCGACGTAGGTCCCCCAAAGATGAGGAACACATTTTCGAGCAGGAAACCACCCTGCGTCGCCATCGCCTCCATCCTTCTTGGCCTCTGCCTCCTTCGCGGCGGCACGGCCATAGAACTTCTTGAGCATGTCGCACTGCTCAAGAGTGTGGTTCACGGGGGTCTTGTGGTAGGGGCATGGCTTCTTCATCATGTCGTCAAACACCCCCGGGCCTCGAGGGGCCGGTCGAGGGCCCCGTCGAGCCGGGTCGACGCGCCGAGGGCCTCGGCGTTGCCGCCGTTGCGCCCTGCTCGCGCGCCTCGCGCGCGGCTTCTTCCCCTTCTTGCCCCGCTTGTCGTTGCGGCGCGGCTCCCTTGGACCCGCCGCCCTCCGCGGCGTGTCCTCGAGCGCTTGCCCTTCTTGCCGTCGAAGATTGCCTCCCACGGCCTCCTCTCCGAGGCGAAGCCGGTGGCGATGTCGAACGCCTCGTTCGAGTCCGTGGGCGGGGCCGCGTCCCGGCTCGCGCACAAGGTCCCGGCACGTGGTGCCCTCGAGGAACGCGTGCACGATCTCGGACGGCGCGCCACGCCGGGGAGCTCCGTGCGCGCTTGGAAAAGCGCCGTATGAAGTCCCGTAGCGACTCGCCCGCTCGCGTGCAAGAGCGCATCCCCAGGAGTTCCCAGGGCGCACGTACGTGCCCTGGAAGTTGCCCACGAAGGTGTGGACCAGATCGTCCCAGTTATGGATCGGTCGGCGGGCGGGTGCTCGAGCCATGTCCCGGCCGCGTCGCCCAAATGCGGGGGCAAGTTGCGGATAATCACTTCGTCGTTAGTGGCCCCGCCCACCGACAAGCTAGGCGGTAGTCGTTGAGCCGACACGAGGGTCCGTCTCCCCCGTTGTATTTGACGATCGTCGAGGGCCGACGGAAGCGCGCGGGGAACGCCACCGTGCGGATCTCCCGGCCGAACACACGGTGCCGGGGGGCTCGGTGTCGGGGAGCGATCCTCACCGCCGGTCGTAGCGTCCACCCCTTCGAGGGTGGTAGCCCCCTGGCCGCCGCGCGTCCGCCTTGCCGGTGCGCCCGGCGTTGATGACGTTGCGGCATCGCCATCCGGCGCCCGCGCGTGTCAAGGAGCCGTTCCTTGGCCGGCGTTCGCCCTCGGTCGGCCGGGTTGACCCACGTGCACCGAGGGTTCGCCCTCGGTGCGGGATCATCACCCCGTGCGTCCCCCCCGTCGGCGGATGCGTGAGGCCGAGCTCTCGGCCCGCCGGACGGCCGCTTGCTCAAGGAGAGTCCGCACCTCGCGGTGCATGTCTCGAGCCTCGGGGGTCGAGGGTGCCGGCATGGCGCGCAGCAGCGTCGCGGCGGCGATGAGCTTTTGGCTCGCCCGTGGTGGCGTATCCGCGTTGTCGGCGTTGGGGACGGGGTTGAGGCGGTCACGGACTCGCCGGCCCGGCTCCCGCGCGCGCTGCGCCGCGCGCGGAGGCCTCCCCCGCCATCGAGGCGCGGAGTAGCCGCACCGTCCGTACTCCTCCGCCTTGGCCTCGAGCTCACGGGCTTGGGCCGCCTGTGCGTCGACGTCGGCCCCAGCAGAGCGCTCGGCCCCCGCGGCCGGGCGCGTGGCGATCCCCCGGGCGGCGTGACTTCCCCATCTCCCGCACCCCGCCGCACCGGCGGCGTTGGCCGGTCGTTGGTGATGACGGCGCAACACTCCGCGCGGGGTCGTAGCTCCCGTGCCGGGAGTCGTCGGGAGCGGCCCAAACCGCAGGTCCGTGGCGTCGAGGAAGCGCCGAACGCGACCGGGTCCCGCACGCCGAGAAGTCCCCACTCCGCGTACCCGTGGCGGTTGGCGGGTGGCATCGTGTCGACGGAGCCTAGGGATGACTCGTCGCTGGCCGAGGTGCCGGGTCCCCGGCGACGAAGACGTGACGGCCGGGTGGAACCCGCGCATCGTCGTGTTCACGTTGGCGTTATGGGCCGCCGTGGCGCCACGCGGCCCCGATGGGGATGCGCGGTCCCGAGACCGCACGCGGTCCCCGCCGGGCGGTGGCGCCGGCGTGACGGTGGGCGCACCGCGTTGGGCGGCGGCGCGCTCGCCTTGCCGCCGCTCGGACCGCGCCCGACGCGAGCGTAGCCCGCAGCGACGACGGCGTCGCGGCGTCGACGGACCCGCGCATCCGCGCTGCGCGGCGCCCGCGCCGAGTCGTGCGTGCGGGCGGAGATCGGAGCGGACCCGGCCTCGACGTCGCGCGCGAAGCTCCTCACGATTGGTGAGGCGCATGAGATAGCCGTTCCCCGTGGCCCTGGAAGTTCAAGTCTCCGAAGCGGATCTCGAACCCGGCCGGGAGAGGGTCCGAGCTACCCATGTTGTAGCGGGTAGCACGGTACTCAGTGCGAATCACCATGGAGGGAGTTGACGAAATGACCTTAGGCGCTCGTTTGCCCCACGGTGGGCGCCAACTGTCGGTGCGGAATATGGTCCCGACACTAACCAAGAGATAACGCCTAGGTCTATCCCTCAATGGTCGATGCTAAGCAACAAATGACACAAGGTTTTATCCTGGTTCCGGCCGAGGGGGCCGTACGTCCAGCAGGGGCGTGCTCGTGGCACTGTATTGCTCAGCACCGGGGGTGCTTGTAGTGGGGCAAGTACAAGCGAGGCGGGAGAGGAAGCGTGGCTTCCAAGTCCCTGGGAGAGTGGTTGAAGATGTTGTGGGAGAATAAGAGAGTGAGTGCACGGTGTGTTGTGTTCCACTATGTTCGTTCCCCCGTTCCCCCCCGCGGGCCGGGGGCTCGCCTCCCCCATTTATAGGCCAAGGGGGCGACGGGTTACACGCACGCCGCGCTACCTAGCTACGTGAGGGAGCACGTCGCGCTACGGCGTAGAGTGGGCGGCCGTCCGGACGATCTTCGCCGCGATCCGGCCATGATGGCCTACCCCCGTACCCGAACAAGTGGCGGTTCGAGGGTAGGGAAGGCGGCGAGATGGCGGTGGTGTCCTTTGATAGGCTTTGAGGGAGGTGCCGATGATGGTCGGTACGGGGTACGGGCGCGGGCGAACGGCGTTCCTTCCCAATGAGCTCGCGGTAGTGGAGTGGTTCTTTGCAGGTGCTCGGGCGTGCGCTGCGGAGTCGGGCGTGCGCGCCGCACGCGTGGGTACGGCGGCCGCGCGTTACGGTGGCCGGGATGGCCATCCACCGGCCTAGCGCCCCTCACCTAACTCCGTAGGGTCACGTGAAAGTGAATCGAGGGTGCGCCCGGCCCTTTTTCGAGGGTCGGGCGCGTTAGCCGTACAGTAGTGGGCGCGCGGTGTCACGGGACTGACACCGGCCGTACCGCACAGTCCATCCCACAGTGGCAGGGATGGGCTCCTCCCTGGGGAGTTGGTGCGGCGGCACCGGGCGTGAGCCCAGGCGCATGATGGCGCCGTCCGCGGCGTCGGGCGTTAAATGCCCAAGTACGGGGCCGGCGCACGCGTGCGGCGCGCCCGTGAGCGTGGCGGGCCCCGGCCCGAGGGCGGGGCGGACCCTCGAGCAAGACGAGACTCGCTCGAGGGGGGGCGAGCCCTCGAGCGGGGGGCGGGACCGCTCGAGGGAAGGGTCGCCCCTCGAACGGGGCGGAGTCCGTTTCGAGGGGGGGGCGCCCCTCGAACGAGGCGGAGCCGCCTCGAGGGGGGCGCCTTCTCGGACGGGCCGTCTTGGTGGGCCGTCGGGAGTCCCGCGTGGGCCGAGTCCCGCATGGTTAGTTTCCGCATGGTTAGACTTAGCGTGTTTTGATACCGGGATTAAGTGAGGATTCCCCGTTGTTTAAGGGGACCCCTAGGGCGGTCCCCGACAGTATGAGATGAGATTGGATGCTAGAGATCGGTCCCCGCCTTATATAGTCGTGGCTTATATAGGGCGGGGTTACAAGTCGGAGTATGGGAGAGTACTAGTCGGTACGTCTAAGAGTCCTCCATAGAGGTAGGCAGTCTCTCTAACCGAGTACTACGCCCCGTGTAGTCCTTGTGCTCCACACCCTCGTGTGCCGTGCGGGGCCCACCGCCGAGGTAGTCGGTCCTGGTACCCACCGAGGTAGTGGGCCCAAGGAGGTCCATACGACAAGCCCCCGAGTACTTTGTAGTCGAGAAGGATAGCTTCAAGTAGTCTTGACGGCCTTAACGAGTAGTCCTCAAGCGTCCCTGAGTGCTACAAGTCAAAAGTCCTCAAGAGTAGTCGAAGCATCCCGAGGCTGGAATGCACTCCAGCTGATGTTTGAGCAATCTTGAAGTCTTCTCGAGTAGTTCCAAACGTCCTCGAATACTGCCTTCGAAGGTCTTCAAAAAATGCCCGTCTTGTCTTGAAGCCGTAGCTGATATGGAGATGCGATTTGCAAAATCGCACTCCATATGGAGTAGCCCCCGAGCCTTAGGTTGAGTCGCAGGCTCTGGCTGAGGGTCCATCTGAAGTCTTGGCAAGAAAATCCCGAAAAATCCGGAGAGAAAAAACCGAAGGACACGTGGCACGGAGACCCCGAGCCTTGAGTCGAGTACTTCCTCTCGAATTGAAGGGTCATCTTGAAGAATGTGTCCTGAGATGCTCTTGAGACTAGCCGCTTCCTAGGTAGTCGGGTAGAAGTAGCTGAGCCCCCGAAGTGAAGCGCGTCGACTAGTAGAATACGAAGGGTCACGCACGGCCGCCGAGTCGCCCGCGCGTGGACTTATCCCGCCGCCCGTTGCGGAGCCGGTTTGACTTATAAATAGAAGCCAAAACCCTTAGGGTTTTTCACCCATTCGAGCCGCGGTCATTTTGATTCCATCGGAAGTAGATCCACTCCCGCCGCTTGCCGCCGCCGTAGTAGATTCAAGTGCGCCGCCACCCAAAGCTTTTAGGGTAGCCCCCCAAGCGAATGCGCGTGAAGACGCCCGCACTTGTAGGATGAAGCCGTCACCATCCAAGACGTCGAAGGCCGCCGGGAAGAAGAGAGGCCGCGAAGAGGCCGCCGCGGCCGCCACTGGATAGCGCCGCCCATGTCTCCACCGCGGGCTGATCCAAGCCGCGAATGGAAGAAGTCCAAGGTGAAGACGGAAGATCCGTCGACCCTCCCCGAACAAGTGGGTTCATCGGGGAGAAGGAGGTCGACATGTGGAGGTCCGCCGCCGGAGATCCATATCCCATGGAGAAGGCCGAAGACAAGATCCCCATGTTCGCGCGGTTCGTGGAGCGCGGGCTTGCGCTCCCGGCCACCGATTTCTTCAAAGGCTGCTCGGGTACTACGGGATCGAGTACCTGAATCTGAACCCCAACGGCGTCTTCCACACCGCGGTCTTCGTGCACTTCTGCGAAGCCTTCCTTGGGATCAAGCCGCATTGGATCCTATTCCGGAAGTTCTTCCGCGTCAAGCCGCAGCCAAGTGCCACCAACCCAAGGGTAGTCGGAGGAGCCGGCATCCAGTTGAGGGAGGACGCCGCGGAGCAATATCTGGCGTACAAGCTTGTCGACTCCAACACTGATTGGAAGACACGGTGGTTCTACATCACGAACCACCACCCCGGCCTGCCGAAGCCGAGCGGACGACAGCCCAGGCACCGTGAATGGTGGAACACGGAGCCCACCATGCAGGAGGGGATCCAACTTCCCGAGCTGCTGGCACGCATCAAGGTGCTCAGGGAAGCGGGACTGAGGGCCGAGCACGTGGCCTTCAGTTTCATGAAGCGAAGGTGCAGCCGTTGATGGCTCGAGACACCTTAGGCTTCGAGTACACCGGCGACGACGACACGTCGCGGATGCTCGGAGGCGAGCTGGACGACAACGACATCATCGAGAGGTTGTCGCGGATCTTCAAAGATATGTCGCCGTACACGGCGTGCCCTGTCCAGGAGTACTCCGCCGCGCGCCCGCCAAAGGATGTGAGTAGTCGTGTTCCTCTCGAGTCGAGTAGTCATTACTTGGAGTAGTCATGCCGATGTCTTCGTGTCTTGCAGGATGACTTGAAGAAGTTCATCTCCGAGCCACAGCCACCTCCGAGCGGAATCGAGATCCTGAGGGAAGGGAAGGCGAAGGAGCGGCGAGAAGTCGGTGAAGGTGATGACACTGTCGTCGTGGAGGATACCACCGACGAAGACGACGACGACGACGAGACGTTACAAGACCGCTTCCAATTGCAGTCGAGGTTTAGCCGTCCAGGCTTGCCTCATGTGCCTCTAGTACAAGACCCCCCGACTAGCCTGGAGGCTAGCCTGGCTGCGCCGCCACGGAAGCCGCGCAACCCCGCCAGGAAGCGAGTGGCGAAGAAGCTTAAGGTCTCAGAGACCACGCCTCAGGAGGTAAGATGTCTTGACTAGAGTAGTCGAGTACTCATCGCACAAGCACCCTTGCTGATGAGTAGTCTGCCTTGTATGCAGGAGGTGCCGCCGACGGAGCCCGTCGAAGAGGGCGACGAAGGCATGTGGGACACAGTGGGGGAGCCAGCCGGAAGTCGTAGTCCAGCCCCCACTGTTGAGGAGATCTTGGCGCAGCTGGAGCGCCAGCCCCCTGCTCCACAGGGGAGCACGGAACCCGTAGCCGCCGCCGTTGAAGAGGTGGTGGCTTCGTGGAGCGCAGAGAGCACCGCGCCGGGCCGCCGCTGCTGTGGAGGAAGCGGTAGCCGCGGGAGCGTCGGAGGAGGCGCCCGCCGAGGGTGGACTGGTCGACATCGCCAGCATCCTTGGTGCTCCGGCCGTGACAATAGTCCGGTCGAACTTGTAAGTACTCCATCTTCCTGAATAGTACTTGTTGTAGTAGTCGAGGTTGACTGACGACCAATGATGTGTGCTTCGGGCAGAAATCCACGGATCCGTCCCGGGAGGGGGATGAGCCCTCTTCGGCCGGTGGCGGGAGAAGTCGCGCCGCCCGCCGAGGAGTCCGCTCCCGCTACCCGGGGCGGTGCCCGAGCCACCGGCCGCCGAGGCGCCGTTGTCGAGGCCGGCGTTGTCGAAGGTGAGTACTCTTCTTGAAGCTACAGAGCTCCTTGGGAAGTAGTCGTAGTCGTTGACGCACTCATCTTCTTTTGGCAGGCGCTTAGGCTGAAGGTAGTGACATCCCTGCGGGGGTTCCGATGCAGAGGTCGACACCAGAGGCCCCGGAGGCCGCGGGAGGAGCCCCCGAGCCCGTGGAGGAAGTCGTTGAAGTGGCCGCCGTGGCGGCCGAGGGAGATGGGGTCACCACGTCGCCAGAGGTCGCTCTGAAGGTGGCCATCCGCTCCCCGGAGATCCAAGACGCAGAGCCCATCCGCTCTACGCCGATGACGGCAGCCATCGCAAGTAGTCGCGGCGGAGTAGAGCTGTTCGCAGACGATCTAATCCAGCCGGCAACGGTGGCCAAGCATTTGGAGGCGATCCGTCAGGCCAAGCAGTGGATGAAGGTAAGTAGCTGTAGCCTCTGAGTAGCCAATCCTTTGTCGTTGAGTACTCGTGTGACTTGAGTTGTCTTGTGCAGGACGTTGCGGAGCGGTCCCGCGACAAGTCGAACATGCTGCAGGGCTATGGCGACGCGGTGCTCCGAGCCGAGGCGCTAGAAGAGCAACTTGTGAAGTCGAGGAAGCACGCGGCTGCCATGCAGTCGAAGCTCGACGCCGCCTTCACCAAGTACCACAACGACGTCCAAGAGTTGCAGGCGAAGGGCGACGACTTGGTGCGGAAGAATAAGGGCCTCCGCAACAAGAACAAAGGTACGCCGCTGAACTTGTCGGGTACTTGTTGGAGGTCGAGAAGTCCCTGACCCGCTGTGCTGTTGTCGTGTTGCAGAGCTTGAGGGCCAGGTGGAGCAGCTGAAGTCCTCGGAGACGAGCATGAAGAACCTCTTCTACCGGGAGAAAGAAGCCCGCCAGGTACTCGAGCTCGACTACAAAGAACTCACCTTCGAGTGCGAGAAGCACATGGAGCTCCGGATTGCTTCTGACCGCGATCTCGTCAATTGCTACAAATCCTTGCAGAAGTTGAATGAAGACTGTGAGGCATTGTGGGCCCAACTGAAGGAGCTCGAAGAAGCCGCACTGCCGATCGCAAGACTCCTGGTGCCGCACCCGGGCGGCCCCAAGATTGCTCCACTCGTGGATCGTCTCAAGGAAGCTCCAAGCCGGCTGGCGGCCTACGTGAAGCATATGGCGAGGTCGATCCCAAGACAAGTCTTGGCCTTCATGAAGTCGTACTTCCCGAAGGCCCCAGTGGAGGTAGTCGCCGGCGGGGTAGCCGCCAACTGCACTGATGAGCAAGATGCGTAGCCGCCTGGAGCAGATGGCTCCCATCGCGGAGCAAGTAGCTGAGAAGCTGAACCTCTAGTAGCCCTGTAATAGATAGCTAGTAGCCAGGGTTGTATAGAAAACAATTGTAATGAATTGTTTAAGTATCAATGAAAGAAAATTTTCCAGCAATGAGTATTCGTAGTCGCGATCTCAGAGTGTGGAACCCCCATCGTGGAGTGGATGCGAGTAGTAGTACTCGGCAGTAGTGGTCCCGTTGTAGGGAGTAGACAGTAAAGAAGTTGATGAACGATCAAACTTTATTACTGAAGAAGTACACCTGGATGGCCAGGGCCGTAGTTACAGAGTAGTCGCTTGGACCCGGAGGCCGCTTACAGCTGAGTAGAGCTGGAGCGGGTAGCCGCTTACAGCAGTAGATCCGTAGGTAGCCGTGTAGGCTGGATCGTAGATCCGTAGGTAGCCGTGCAGGCTGGATCTTGGAGTGTGGTCTCTCAGTAGACCGCTGCTAGAGTCCTTGACGCTCGTGGCAGCCCAGGGTCCGTAGGTAGCCGCGCGGGCTGGATCCTGGAGAGGAGAAGTCCGGAGACTGGAGCCAGGACCCGGGGGGTCGCTTACGGCCAGGGGGTGTTGATGTAGTCGTGTAGACTTGAACCCCAGAGTAGTCGTGTAGACTAGGCGTAGAATCGACAGAGCTGGTCGACGTTCCACGAGTTGTTGATGTCTTCGCCTTCAAGTGTTTGGAGGCGGTAGGAGCCCGGCTCAGTCACCTTTGCCATGGTGAAAGGACCTTCCCAGGGGGAGCTGAGCTTGTGAAGTCCTTCCATGTTCTGGATACGGCGAAGGACAAGATCTCCAACGTTGAAGGAGCGTTCCTTGATGTTGCGATCATGGTAGCGTCGGATACCCTCTAGGTACCTTGCTGATTGGACGAGGGCAGCGCAGCGAGCTTCTTCGAGGCTGTCGATATCAACTCGTCTGCTGTCTTCTGAGTCGCCTTCGTCGTAGTGCTCCACTGCTGGCGAGTTCCATATGACGTCGGCAGAGAGGATTGCTTCGGAGCCGTAGACCAGGAAGTAAGGGGATTGCCCCGTTGGCTTGGATGGCTGAGTCCGTAGCCCCCAGAGTGCGTTGGGTAGTTCCTTGATCCACTTGCCCCCTTTGGAGTTTGCGGCGTCGTGTAGCCGCTTCTTGAGAGCGTCGAGCACCATCCCGTTGGCGCGCTCGACTTGTCCGTTGGCCCGTGGATGGGCAACTGAGACGTATCGGACGTCGATCCCGCTGTTCTCGCAATACTCCCAGAATTGGTGGTTGTTGAAGTTGGATCCCAGGTTTGTGATGATGCAGTGGGGTAGCCCGTAGCGGTGTACGAGTTCATCCAGGAAGTCGAGTACTCTGTCAGCCTTGGGGCATGTGACCGGCTTGACCTCGATCCACTTGGTGAACTTGTCGATAGCCACCAATACCCCGTTGAATCCTCCCCGGCGCGGTTGGCGGTGGCCCAATCATGTCGAGCCCCCGAGCAAGCAAAGGGCCGGGTTGGCGGTATGGTGACTAGCTTGTAGGCCGGGACGTGTTGTCGCTTGGCGAAGTACCGGCATCCTTGGCACTTTCTGACGAGTTCTTCGGCGTCGCCCAGAGTTGTGGGCCAGTAGAAGGCTCGTCGGAAAGCCTTGCTGACCAGCGTGTGTGAGGACGCGTGGTTGCCGCAGACGCCCTTGTGGATCTTCTCCAAGATGTCCTTGCCTTCTTCACGAGGGACGCACTTCATGAGTACTCCAGAAGACGCACCCCGCTTGTAAAGCTTGTCTCCGACGAGGACGTAGGATTTGGCGCGGCGGACGAGTTGCTCGGTCGCGTTCTTGTCGGAGGGGACCTTCTGCTTGCTGAGGTAGTCGATGAAGGGTTGCCTCCAGTCCACGTCGATCATCATGACCTCCTGCCCAGCTGGTGGGTAGGCTGGGACAGTGATCGGTGGCGCCAGCTCCGGGATGGATGGCGCGTGAAGCTCGTGGACGAAGACACCCGCTGGCACCTGAGCGCGGGTGGATCCGAGCTTCGAGAGAACGTCCGCTACAACGTTATTGTCGCGGACGATGTGATGGAACTCGAGACCATAGAACTTGTTCTCGAGCTTGCGGACTTCTAGGCAGTAGGCGTCCATGTTCTCCTTGTTGCGGTCCCAGGACTTGTTGACTTGGTTGATGACCACTGCGGAGTCGCCGTAGACTAGTAGCCGCTTGATTCCCAGTGAAGCCGCGAGGCGGAGCCCGTGTAGGAGGGCTTCGTACTCGGCTTCGTTGTTTGAGACCTTCCAGAAGATCTACAGGACGTACTTGAGTTGTTCGCCCGTTGGAGAGATCAGGAGCGCGCCCTCAAGGTTGAGTGAGCCGTCGAAGTACATCACCCAATGCTCTGGTCGCACGGTGGGAGTGGGTAGCTGGTTCTCCCGCCACTCTGCCATGAAGTCGACTAGTGCCTGCGACTTGATGGCTGTGCGTGGCTTGAAGTCGATAGTGAGGGCGCCGAGCTCGACAGCCCACTTGGAGATTCTTCCAGTAGCATCTTGGTTCCGCAAGATGTCGCCAAGCGGGTAGTCGGTGACGACGGAGACCGAGTACTCCTGGAAGTAGTGTCGTAGCTTCCGCGAGGTGATGAGTAGTGCGTACAGGAGCTTCTGCACAGGCTGATAGCGGGCCTTGGACTCTGATAGAACCTCGCTGACGAAGTAGACTGGGCGCTGGACCGGGTAGGCGTGGCCGTCTTCCTGCCGCTCGACAACGATGGCAGTACTGACCACGTGAGTAGTCGCAGCGAGGTAGAGCAATAGCTGCTCGCCCTTGTGAGGAGCCGTGAGGATTGGTGGCTTTGATAGGAAGTCCTTGAGCTGGGCAAGGGCTTGATCCGCCTCTGGAGTCCACACGAACTTCTCTTGATGCTTGAGTAGTTTGAAGAAAGGGAGGCCCCGTTCTCCTAGCCTCGAGATGAATTCGTTCGGCCGCCGCCATGCACCCTGTCAGCTTCTGGACGTCTTTGATGCTCGTGGGAGCTTTCATGCTGGTGATGGCGGAGATCTTCTCGGGGTTGGCTTCGATGCCGCGCTGGCTGATGATGAAGCCGAGTAGTTTGCCCGAAGGGACGCCGAAGACGCACTTGTTCGGGTTGAGCTTCCAGCGGTACTCGCGTAGTGATGCAAAGGTCTCTTCAAGGTCGTCGATGAGGGTACTGGAGTCCCTGGTCTTGACAACCACGTCGTCCACGTAGGCCTCAACGTTCTTGTTGAGTTGCCTCTTGAAGCAGGCCTGGATAGCTCGTTGGTAGGTAGCGCCGGCGTTCTTCAACCCGAAGGACATGGTCGTGTAGCAGTACGCGCCAAACGGGGTGATGAACGCGGTCTTCTCCTGGTCTTCCTCCTTGATTGCGATCTGGTGGTACCCGGAGTAGTAGTCGAGGAAGGAGAGCAGGTCGCAGCCCGCCGTGGAGTCGATGACTTGATCAATCCGCGGCAACCCGAAGGGGTCCTTGGGGCAGTGCTTGTTGAGGTCAGTGTAGTCGACGCACATCCTCCACTCGTTCGAGTTCTTTTTGCGGACGAGGACGGGATTGGCGAGCCACTCAGGATGGAAGACTTCTCTGATGAAGCCAGCTGCGAGTAGCTTGGAGAGTTCCTTCTTGATGGCGTCCTGCCTGTCGTCGGCAAAGCGTCGGAGGTGTTGTCGCTTGGGGGTGGCCTTAGGATCGCCGTTGAGGCAGTGCTCAATCAGCTCTCTGGGCACTCCTGGCATGTCCGCTGGCTTCCACGCGAAGATGTCGCGGTTAGCCCGAAGGAATCTGATGAGCGTGTCTTCCTATTTGGGGTCGAGGCCAGCCCCGATGGTGGTGGTCTTGCTGGGGTCGCCTGTTCCGAGGTTGACCATCTTGACGAGTACCTCCTCAGGTGGCTGAGGCTTGTTGGTGTTGTCAGACTTCTCTGGGATGTCGAGTTCACTTGTAGCAAGCTTCTTCGACGCGGCGTAGACCTCCATCATCGCGTTGGGTACTTGGTTTGTAGAGGCGATCTCCACGGCTTCTTGTCGCCAGTCGTGGGAGATCTTCAAGTCCCCTTGGAGGGAGAGTACACCAGCTGGGCTTGGCATTTTGAGTACCAAGTAGGTGTAGTGAGGCACCGCCATGAACTTGGCGATGGCGGGTCTGCCGAGGATGGCGTGGTAAGAGGTCTCGAAGTCCGCGACCTCGAACTTGATATACTCGGTACGGTAGTTGTCCCGAGACGCCCCGAAGGTAACTGGCAGGACCACTGAGCCCAGTGGAATAGCCGCGTTGCCGGGGACGATGCCGTAGAAGGGCGTGTTGCTCTTGGTGAGCATATGAGTGATGTCGAGCTTCATTTTCTTCAAGGTCTTGGTGAAGAGGACGTTGAGCCCGCTTCCACCGTCGATGAGCACCTTGTTGAGTTTGGAGCCCGCCACCACTGGCTTCAGCACGAGGGGGAACCGTCCTGGTTCAGAAAAGCTGGTCCATTGATCCGCGCGTGAGAAGGTGATGGGTACCTGCGACCACCTGAGAGGGGTCGGGACCGCTAGCTCGATGGACATGACTTCACGACGGGTAGCCTTCTGCTCCCGCCTGCTGGGCAATCCGCCGAAGAGGACGTTGACGGTCTTGTCCGGCTCCTGGAAGTCGTTGTTGTCGCCGTCCTTCTTCTTGCCCTTTTGGTAATGGGGGTGCGGTGGCTCTGGCGTATCCTTGAGTGCATGCCTGAGTTGGTAGCACTGCTCGGTGGTGTGATTGCCATTTGGATGCCACGGGCACTTCTCCTTCAGTAGGTCTTTGAAGCCGCCGGAGTTCTTCTTCGAGTTCCCCTTCGCAGGGCGCTGGATAGCCGCGACAGTGTTGTCTGGCTTGCGCTTGTGGTTGGGACCCGAGTTGTTGTTGTTGTTGTTGTTGTTGTTGTTGTTGTTGTTGTTGTTGTTGTTGTTGTTGTTGTTGTTGTTGTTGTTGTTGTTGTTGTTGTTGTTGCGGCCGCCTTGGTTTGCGTTGCTGCCGCTGCCGCCGCCCTGGTTCTGCTTGGTCTTGCCACGAATGGCATCGTACTTGGCATTGGCCTTGTCTTCTTCATCTGCCCAGGACGTGATCATGTCCTTGAGGTGGGGGATGGACCTGGGGCGGCGACGACCGAAGTCTTCAAAGGTGCGACGGTGATAGAGACCGTCTTGGAAGAGATCGATGACCTCCTTGTCGTTGACGTCGACGACGGTGGCGCGCTTGTCGAAGAAGCGGTGCATGTACTTGCAGAGGGTCTCGCCTTGTTCCTACTTGATCATGGCCAGGTCCATGCGAGTACCTGATCGGCCCATGGCGCCCGCGAAGTTGCTTGTGAACTGCTCCTTCAGCTGGTCCCACTTGTCGATCGAGTGCTTATCCAGCGTCTCGAGCCATGTGAGTGGTGCTTGGTCCAGGCAGAAGGGGAAGTAGAGGCACTTTGTGTCGCTGTTGCTGCCAGCGTTCTCGATGGAGAGGGCGTAGCATCCGAGCCACCGGATGGGATCCGCGTCGCATCGTACTTGGTGATCCCCAAAGGCTTGAACTTGTCGGGGAGGAGCAAGTTGCGAAGTCGAGGTGAGAAGGCGGGGAAGCCGTCGCCCTCGGCCGCGGTGGTCGACTTCTTCCGCCGCAGTTCCTCAATCTTCTGGCGAGCGTCGTACCCGCCATGTGAGGCGCCGGAGGCGTGGCTGTTCACGTGGCCTCGGCCGCCGCGACCGCCGCCGCCGCCGCCCTCCTGTTGGCTCCATGGTTGGAGCTTCCGCCGTCGCTGCCGCCACCGTTGGGGTCGTTGCCGCCGCCACCGGCCGGAGCGCGGTGGGGAACAACTTCCCGGTTGCCGTGGTCGTGCTGTGAAGGTCCGCTGGCGTTGGAGCGACGACGGTTTGGCTCGGCTGGGAGGTCAGCTCGAGTACGGTTAGGACCATTGTTAGCGCTGTGACTTGTGGCTTCATTGTCGCGGGGTCTGGCAGGAGGAGGTTGGTTGACTCTGTTGTCGACCCGCATGAAGTAGGCGTCTTCAGCGAGCTTGGCGATGACCTCTCCAGCGCGTATGCCCTGAGCCTGGCGTGCGATCGCTGTGATCAACATGAGGCATTGCTCAGGGGTGGTGTGTACTCTGCTCTCGACTGCCTCGAGAGCTTCCGCAAGGTTGCGGATGGGGAAGTTGTCGCGGAGGCGCCAACGACGTTCGCTGCGCTTCCGGTTACGCTCACGTCGAGCGTCTCTGTCTGCGGGGTTCTCGTTCGGTGGAGCATCAGCAGAGAGCTCGTCGGAGGAGATGTCTTCCAAGTACTTGTCTTGAGCCGTGCCTGAAGGCCCTAGGGTGTCGCTGGCAGCCATGAAGACTTGGCGATCGGGGGTGCCAAGGCTGGACTCAGAGGGTGCCACCTCAGTTGGTGTGCTTGAGTCAGCCCGGGCTAGCGGTGTTCCCTCCTGGAACGGTAGCGAGTCGATGTAGGCGACGTAGCGTCAGTCTCCCTTTATCGAGGTCGGCGAGTTTGCGTCCGGCCGCAGACGTATCTTCCGACCGGCGTGGATGTTATAACCAGCTCAGAGGCTGGCCCTGACAAGGGAAGCTCGGTGGAGTTGTCCTCGGACTCGGGCTCCTCAGGGTCCGACCCGAAGTCGAACTCGTAGTCCGGGTTCGAGTAGAACTCGGAGAGAGGGCCGGAGTCCGAAGCGCGATCGGGAGTGGCGTCGGAGTCCGAGCTGCACTCGGGTACGGCTCCATGCCGGCCCGGCGCGAAGTGGGAGCCCCCGTGCGGGCCCGGCCGAGGGTGCGGGGGCCACGCGCGGAGCGCTCGCGAGGTGAGGGGATCGCCGCGATGGCCGAGCGGCCCGGCTCGCATGCGATGGCCCATGGCGACGTCGAGTTCGTGTTGGAAGCGGACTCGAGCTCGAAGTCAGCGTGGTGGTTGAAGAGCGAAATTTCGCCGAACTTGCCAGCGAGTTCGCCTGTGACGACTTCAGGGAGCGTCACGAAGCCTGTCTTCGGGTTGGGCTGCATGGTCAGGCAGCGCTGGAAGGAGCCCGCGCCATCAGCAGTGCAGACCCATGCGCCGAACACGAAGGTGTCACCGCGGTTAAAGGCGACGGTTGGCTTGAAGTAGACGGGAGCCGTCGAGTTCACCATGTGATCTCGAGCGAGGGCGCCTACCTGGCGCGCCAGCTGTCGGTGTTTTAGACCGGCAACCTACTAAGGGGAGTACCCGAAGTAGATGAATGTGACTCGCCGAGATCGGTAACTCGAAGGAAGAGACACGTGGCACACAATTTAGACAGGTTCGGGCCGCGAGGTGCGTAATACCCTACGTCCTGTATGCTGCGTAGCTCTGGATTGATTGGGCACGATTACAAGATGGTGCAATAGTGCGCCGTGAGTTGTATGAGATGATATTGGATGAGGTGATCCTAGAGATCGGTCCCTACCTCGCCTTATATAGTCCGGGAGGCAGGGTTACAAGTCGGAGTAGGGAGAGAGTACTAGTCGAGTACATCTAGGAGTCCTCCATACAGTGTGGAACATGTACAGCTCCCTAACCGAGTACTACTCCTGTGCAGTCCTTGTGCTCCACGCCTTCGGGTGCCGTGTAGCGCAAGCCGGGTAGTCCCAGAGGCCCACCGAGTAGTCGGTCCTGGTACCCACCGAGGTAGTGGGCCCAGGGAGGTCCATACGACAACTACGGCACACCAGAAGCGACGACCCGTCTTGGCTAGGATCTTAGGATGCCTGCCTTTACCTTTTTTATGTTTTCGATAGACCGTTCCTGTGAGGACGAATGCTTGTAATAATGGTTGTTGCTTGAACACATGTTTGATTTGGATTTTTTGCTTGTTTGAGTTGTATGGTGTAGTGATGGCCACGATACAACAAGAAACCATTAAGTTAAATAAAGTTAGTTTGGGTTCAAATCTGGTTGTCTTCCATTTTATCTCTCATGCAAGCTGGGAATGATGCAAATCTCTTCTCGCAGTTATTTGACATAGCAGTAATGTTTTAATTTTATTGCGAGCTACAGAGCTCCGATTGATATGAAACCAGTTGGATTAGTTCAAAAATTTTGAGGATGATTTTCTGTAAAAAATTCAATGTTATACAATATGTATGATGGGAGTTATGCACAAAGTATTGAGCACATCACAATCAGTAAATTTCTGCTGACACAGCTGCACTGTTTGAATTTTATCTCGAGTTGTAGACCTCCAATTGAGGTGATTCTAGTTGGAATAGTTTCATAATTTTGCACTTCACGACCTGGTAAAAATTCATGATTTTTGGATAATGATACAGAGAGTTACACCTGATTCATTGAGGTCAACTGAATCTGTCCTAGTTGGAAGTCCGTGTTGCTTTACCGTTTTGAGTTTATCTTCTTCTGTATCAATTCAATACACCTCTCTGAAATATATTTTTCTAACGATCAAATGGTAAACACCAGGTCCGGAGGAGGTCAAGATGTACCACCTGTGATCTGTTCTCATATTGCTAATCAGCAGAATCAGGCACCACCCCCGCCGGTCAATCAAGCAATGGATCCGGCAATGCAACAGTTCTTTGCAGCGCAGATGCAGTTGATCCAGAATCTCACCAACACTGTGCAGAACATGCAGGCTCAGCAAAACCAGCCACCATAGCCAGCTCCTCCACCGCCCAGGGACAGGCACAAGGAATTCATGAGCCACAATTCTCCTACTTGTTATCATTCAACTGATCCGCTTGATGCTGATGATTGGTTGAAGACAATTACAAAGAAGCTGGAGATTGTTCAGTGCACTGATAGGGAGATGGTTTTATATGCTGCTGGTAGACTTGTGGGACAGGCTGGAGATTGGTGGGATGCATATGCAACTACACATCCCAACAGGCGGAACATCACTTGGCAGAAGTTCTAGGACAACTTCCGTACTTATCACATCCCTTCAGGGGTAATCAAGCTTAAGCAGAAGGAGTTCTTGTCACTGAGGCAGGGTAGCATGTCAGTTACTAAGTACCTGGACAAGTTCACTCATCTGTCTCATTATGCACCGGATGAGGCGAACACTAATCTTAAGAGGCAGGAAAGGTTTCTGGATGGGTTGATTGGGCCTCTCAACTATCAGCTGCAGAGTCACACCTTTCCGGATTTTCAGACACTGTTGAATAAGGCAATTGGACTGGAAAGCAAGAGGAATGAATTGGGCGAGAAGAAACGCAAGTTTCAGTCTCATGGGCTGTCAAGCAGTAATACTCATCCTCGCTTCAGTTCACAGCAGAGTCCGTCTCAGTACTGTCCTGGTGGACAAGGCGGAAGGAATCCACAGAACTTGCAGCTACAACGCTCGTTTCAACCACAACGCTTCAACCCTCAGACACCTCGAGCTCCTATTCCTTAGCAGAGTTGTTCCAACAATGGCTCTGGAGCACCTGTCAGAAACACTACTCATGTTCAACCCAATGGGCGTTTCAAGTGTGGAGAGCTGGGACACTATGCCAATAACTGTCCTAAGAGAGCAATGCAGACTCCTCAGAGCGATAACAGTCATAGGTCTGGGCAGCCATCTTCACAGGCTCATACTCCACAAGCTCCTAGCAAGAGAGGCCAATAGAACTATGTGCGTGACCGGGTTAATCATGTGTCTGTGGAGCAAGCTCAGAATGACTCCGGCGTGGTATTGGGTACGTTTCTCGTCAACTCTATACCCGCTATAGTATTGTTTGATTCAGGAGCATCACATTCTTTAATAACTGATCAATTTGTGACAAAACATAACTTATCTATGAGTTCTATGAAGAATCCACTGATAGTTAACTCCCCGGGAGAAGAAATGAAAACTGGTTATATATGCCCACAAGTAAAGATTAATATCATGGGAGTAGACTTTCTTGCTCATTTGGTAGTCTTAAAATCATGGGGGATAGATATCATCCTAGGGATGAATTGGTTACAAAAACATGATGGAGTGATACAGTGTCGAAAGAAGTCAATATCGTTAACTAGTCCACAAGGAGAGAGAATAGAGTATGGAACTGTGAATTCAGTAGAAGGCAAGGCCTTGGAGGATATAAGGGTAGTGAGTGAATTCCCTGATGTGTTTCCGGAAGATTTGCCAGGTATGCCACCTAACCGTGACATTGAATTTAGTATTGAACTTATACCTAGTACTGCTCCTATATCAAAAAGACCTTATAGAATGGATGTTAAAGACTTAGCTGAATTAAAGAAACAAATAGAGGAACTACTTAGTAAAGGGTTTATCCGTCCTAGTTCTTCACCATGGGGAGCCCCCACACTCTTCGTTGATAAGAAGGATGGATCTAGGAGATTGTGTATATACTATCGATCTCTTAATGGGGTTACTATCAAGAACAAATACCCTTTACCCCGGATTGAGGATTTGTTCAATCAGATGAGGGGAGCCAAAGTTTTCTCTAAGATAGATCTTAGATCAGGTTACCATCAGTTGAAAATCTGAGTGGAGGATATAGCAAAGACAGCATTCACATCTAGATATGGGTTATATGAGTTCACTGTGATGCCTTTTGGCTTGACCAATGCTCCAGTGTACTTCATGTACTTGATGAACAAGGTATTCATGGAGTATCTCGATAAGTTTGTTGTGGTATTCATTGATGATATTCTGGTATTCTCTCGGAGTGAGGAAGAACATGAAGAACACTTGAGGCTTGTGTTGCAGAAGCTCCGTGAACATCAACTATATGCCAAGTTCAGCAAGTGTGATTTCTGGTTGAAGGAGGTCTCTTTTCTCGGACACATTATCCCTGATGGAGGAATTGCAGTGAATCCAAGCAAGGTTTGGGATGTGTTGAACTGGAGTCCGCCTAAGAATGTACCGGAGATCAGAAGTTTCCTTGGACTTGCAGGATATTATCGTAGATTCATCAAGGGATTCTCGAAGATTGTGAAACCCCTTACCACTCTACTTGAGAAGGGTAAAGAGTTTAAGTGGGATGAAAAGTGTCAAGCTTGTTTTGAAGAATTAAAGAAAAGATTGACTACAGCTCCTGTGTTGATCATGCCAGATATACACAAAGGGTTTGATGTGTATTGTGATGCTTCTCGGCAAGGATTGGGTTATGTGTTGATGCAGGAAGGAAAGGTAGTAGCATATGCTTCAAGGCAGTTAAGGAAACATGAGCAAAACTATCCTACGCATGATCTTGAGCTAGCAGCAGTTGTCCATGCTTTGAAATCTGGAGGCATTATATGATTAGGAATAAGTGTCAAATTTTCATCGATCATAAGAGTCTGAAGTACATCTTTACTCAGAAGGATCTTAATCTAAGGCAACGAAGGTGGTTAGAGTTAATCAAGGACTACGATCTGGATATTCAGTATCATCCTGGTAAAGCAAATGTAGTAGCAAATGCATTGAGTCGGAAGAGTCAGACCAACATGCTGATAGGGCACTTGTTGCCTTAGGAGTTATGTTGGGAGATGGCACAGCTTAACTTGGGAATAGTTGCTCAAAGTGAGACTTTGACACTGGAAATTGAGTCCACCCTTGAGCAGGATATTAGAAAAGGGCAATTGACTGATGAGAAGATTGCAGAATATAAGAAGTTGATTAAGATGGGTAAGGTTCCAAAGTTCAGGGAAGATGAGCAAGGAACTATGTGGTTCAAGAACAGAATTTGTGTACCTGAGATCAAGGAGCTGCGAGAAACAATTTTTAAGGAAGCACACGATTCAGCTTACTCTATCCATCCTAGGAGCACTAAGATGTATCAGGTCTTGAAACAGAGGTACTGGTGGTATGGGATGAAAAAGTATGTAGCAGCTCATGTAGCTTTTGAAGGACCGAAACGGCGAACCAGAGAGGGGGGAGTGAATGGGAGCCGATAAAAATTCTATTCAAGAATTCGGCCTATGGACCCAAATTCACTCGTGCACCTCCGCAAGCTTCTCTTGCCATGTTCACGTAGCCACTGGAGTGCTACTGAACCTAGGAGCAAGACCCAACCAACAGTCTCAACACACACGCAGCGGAACCACACACGACACGACTGCTGGGAACCCAAATCGGTCAGGCCGGTTTCTGAAACCGGTCAGACCGCTTCTCTTGGACTTAGCCTCACGCAGGCAGGGGAAACCGGTCAGACCGGTTAGGCAAACCGGTCAGACCGATTTTGTCAAGAAACTCCCCAAAGACCCCAAACGCCTCAAAGGCCTTTCCACATCTGAACAAACGAAGCCATGGAGCAGCAAAGACTTCCTTGCTCAAAGATCTTTCTCGACAGCCCACAGGGCGAAACCGGTCAGACCGGTTTGGGAAACCGGTCAGGCAGGTTTTAGCCTAGACAGTCGGGAGGAACACAGCCCGCTGGTCAACTCACCCAAAACCAAACCTCGATCTCCCGAATCGCTCCACGGACTTGAACGAGACTTTGGGGATATTAGGAACACCTCATGAGAAGTAGGGATGGCAGTCCGACCCGTGGGTGAGGGTGCCCGCGGGTGCCAGACCCATTGGGTGCAGGTGTGGGTGTCAAATCGCACCCGTGGGTGCACCCACACCCGCACCCATAATAAACCGGGTCGAGGCCGGGTGTGAACTTCCACCCGTGGGTGACCCATGGGGCCCATAAAATAGCAAATCTCCACAGTTACACCTATTGAATGTATTCCCAATCTACTTTGATTGTCTTGTATTGAGCGTTGATGACCTTTTATTCTGCATGATGATGTACTGATGTACTATAATCTACTTGGATTGTCTTGTACTAAGTGTTGATGACCTTTTATTCTGCTTGATTATGTACTGATGTACTATGATTATGATGAAAGTTTGGTTTGCTACCATTATATTTATACATTGAATGTTGTATTGTCAGACCCAACGGGCGCCCAGCACCCGGCGGGTGACCCGAGGGTGTGGGTGTGGGTGTGAAAATCCACCCTTTAGCATGATGGGTGCGGGTGTGAATTTCTTTGACGGGTGTGGGTGCGGGTGTTATTTTGCTACACCCGACCCACACCCACCCATTGCCATCCCTAATGAGGAGTCCATAGCCAAGTTTAATCCCACCAAAACTTGTCCAAAAAGGAGGAATCAAGAAAATCCCGCCAAGAGCACTTCCAACCCAAGAACTCAAGAAACCCCAAAATCGAGCACCTTTACTCACGGATTTGGGAGGGGAATCACAGCCCAAAGAACCACAAAGAGTTCCCACAAATTTCCCCCATCAAATCCCCAAGAGAAAGGTCCCGAAAACAACCCAAGGAAATCACCAAGAGAGGGCTCCGAAAATCACCACCAAGAACAACCGGGGAAAACACATCCAAACCTTGAGGAACCACGCCGAATCATCTATACATGAAACAAAGGTTCATACAAGGTCTAGCAAGCCGCCCGATCATCCATCCCTCTCAAAAAGATCTCACCATGAAGCTCTCTTGCTAGTCCTAAGGAAAACCTAAGGAAAATAGGTGGAAAATAGGAAAACTAATGAGCTAGGGTTCCAAGAGTTGGCTGCCATCCTCTCACCTCTTGGGTTATATGGAGGCAACCGAATGTCTAAAATACCCTTCTCTACTAACTAGGGATACAAGCCCCTCAAGGGAGGATTTGGAATTCTTGATGTCTTCACCATCGGACGGATGCCCAGCGACCGCACCCTGCGTAGCCTCAACGCAAGCCTTGCGATCCCGACGCGTGTCCTCCGCCTCGAAGCTTCCGGCGCCTCGCGACCCCAAACCGGTCGGACCGGTTCTCCAAACCGGTCGGGGCCGGTTTTGGCCGCACGCCCACGCCGGTCTTCGGCCTCGGCTTTGTGGCTCAACCGAGTAACCCGGTGATTTTCTGGTGAACCACCGCAAACCCCGCGAACTTGATGTAGCCTCCGCCAATCACCACTCATGACTTGGCTCCCATGAAGTCCCACCTTGGTTTTGTGGCTCAACCAAGAAACCGTCCACCGACTTCATCTTGCTGTTCTTGCCACCATGCGGCCCGCACTGAACCCCGCTGGCCACCGGGTCCCTCGAACGAAGCCTACTTGTCTTCTCCACACCTGGAGGCCTCACCAAAGAACGACCTTTCGCGCTTGTTCTTCACCCGCACCAACACGAGTCAAGCCGCAACCCGCATCCGCAATACTTAGCCAAGAATCGGCCCACACAACGTTGTCAATCACTCATCACACAAGGAAGCGACCATCCACCGGCCCCTCGAACCACACATGGTCCTCAATCTCCCCCTTGATGAGTGCATTGACAACACACACATTTGGTAATTGAAGAGAGAAGAAAAACAGAAAAGAAAGAAAAACTCCAGCAAGCGATCGAAAGCCGAGAAAGGCAAAGAACGAGATCACTTGAAGAAGACAAGTCTCGGACCCCTTAGGCAAGGGCAACGGCTCGACACATCCGAGACAAAAACCATGCTCAAGCAAAGAGCACAAACCACCAAAGCACACACGAGCTCCCCCCTGCACATATGCAAGCTCCCCCTGAACAAGTGCCAACTCTGGGCACAAAACCGGTCAGACCGGTTCCCATAACCGGTCAGGCCGGTTCCACCAAAACCGGTCAGACCGGTTTCCACAATCGGTCAGGCCGATTTCACACAGCAGACCATACCCCCAAAAGCCAAAATTGCAAAAGAAATGCACAAACTCCTTCTTGACACTTGGGATAGGTTCCAGGGGTACAAAGCAACTTTTCTCCACCTTCCTTTCTCCCCCTTGTTGCCAATGCATGAATCAAGGCACAAATGCAACCTAGAGCTTCTCAAGTATACAAAATTCATCACAAGATGCTACACATGTTCAAATGAGCAAATTAGATACTCTACAGGTTTGTATGGACCTCAACTACATGACCACCAAGTTTCACAACCATTGGACAAGGCTAACAAGGATTTGAGTAATTTTGCGAAAAGTTACTCTCTCACAAGCAAAAACCTAAACATGAGCAAAACATGTCAAAATGGCAAAGGCACACAAACTTCATGCTAGGACAACCATTCTAATCATAAGACCATCATAAACACCCACAAGCACCTCATGTCATGTCAAAGCCACCGAGCCATGTGCCTACTTCTATGTATGAGACTTCTCATTGGTAGGCATCATGCAACGGTTTAGCACCCAAAGCAAATTAAATTCAGCACATATGACATGGGAGCACATTTCCAAGCATTTTTCATTTCATTTTCAGATTCATAATTGGTACATGAAATGTCTATGCGACAAAAAGGAACTTATGCCCCTCCACAAGATGAAGCAAGAGGGCTAAACATTCATGATGGCAAATGAGCCTTTGGCCCCATATGATCAATAAACTAGCTATCATAAGACAAATTAAGCATAGCAAAGCCACTAAAACATGTCAAGATCATATAAAGGCATTTACACATGAGAGAGCATATATGTGACATTTTTCAAAAATTTAGCCATCAACCATGGATCATTCATCAAGATCATCAAGAGCTAAGCCAAACTAACCATAGCATACCAAACAAGCTCACAAGAACATATATAGCAACCCATGGTGAACAATGTATATAGGAGAAGCTTTTCCTATCCAATGCATATGATACAAAATGCATGCAATCTAAGATACAAGGATGCCTATACATCATGTTACATATGCAATGCCAAATGCAAGAAATGCACAAAAGAAAGCTATACATATGCTACAAAGGAGCTCTCACACAAGACTCACAAACCACCGGCTCCTCGAGGGGAGGCAAAACGGGCTCGACACCACCGGCAAAAGAAAGCTCCCACACACCCAACTCAAGAAATCAAACACACACCAAGTTCCCCCCGCAAAGGAGTGAAAGTTGCTTGATCTAGGGGTTTGGTGAAAATATCGGCTAGTTGGTCATGGGTGGGTACATGGATCAAGGCTATCTTTCCTTTCTCTACGTTGTCTCTCAGAAAGTGGTACCTCACTTCTATGTGCTTGGTTTTGGAATGGAGCACTGGGTTCTTTGCAACGCTTATGGCACTGGTGCTATCACATTGAAGTGGGACATGGGTATACTCCTCACCAAAGTCACTCATGATGTAGGTGATCCAAAGGAGCTGAGAGCAACAACTAGCAAGAAGAACATACTCGGCCTCGGTCGTGAATTGAGCAACACTCGACTGCTTGCGGGAAGACCAAGACACCAAAGAAGAACCCAAAAACTGGCAAGTCCCAGAAGTGGACTTCCTATCCAACCGACACCCGGCAAAATCCGCGTCTGAAAACCCATGAAGCGCCAAAGAAGAGGACGCGGAGTACCAAAGGCCGAAGTCGGGAGTGTGCCTCAAGTACCTGAAAATTCGCTTCACTGCTTGTCAATGCGAAGTCCTCGGAGACGCTTGAAAACGAGCGCACAGACACACCGAGAACTGTATGTCCGGCCTCGTCGCCGTCAAGTAGAGGAGTGACCCGATCATGCTCCGGTACTCCTTCTGGTCCACGTGTTCACCTTCCTCGTCCGCATCAAGAGCCGTAGTCGTACTCATCGGCGTCGTCATAGCCTTGGAGTCCTCCATCTTGAATTTCCGCACAATGTCCTTGGTGTACTTAGCCTGGTGCACAAATGTTCCTTCCTTTGATTGCTTGATTTGTAGCCCGAGGAAGAACTGCAACTCGTCCATCATGCTCATCTCAAATTCCCTGCTCATATCATCTGCAAACCTTGCAGCAAGAGAGTTAGACGAGCCACCAAAGACAATATCATCCACGTACACCTGCACAATAAGGATATCTCCCGCCCCCCGCTCAAAAAAACAAGGTCCGATCGACCTTCCCCATCTCAAAACCTCTCTCAAACAAGAACCCCCTCAACCCGCCATACCAAGCTCTAGGCGCCGCTTCAACCCATACAGCCGCCTTCCTCAACTTGTACACCCGGTGGGGGTACTTCTCACTCTCAAACCCCGAGGTCGCCTCACATACACTTCTTCCTCCAACACTCCATTCAGAAAAGCACTCTTCACATCCATTTGGTGCAACTTGAACCCTTTAGCCACGGAAAAGGCTAGAAGGATCCTAATCGCCTCCAAACGGGCTACGGGAGCAAAGGTCTCCTCGTAGTCGATCCCCTCCTTCTGACTGAACCCCTGAGCAACAAGCCTCGACTTGTTCCTCACAACTTCTCCTTTCTCTCCCTCTTTGTTTTTCCACACCCACTTTGTACCAATCGGCTTACACCCTGGGGGAGGGTCAACCAACTCCCACACCTGATTCCTCTCAAAGTTCACCAACTCCTCATGCATCGAATTAACCCAATTGTGATCAGATAGTGCGTGTCCAATGTCTTTGGGCTCGAAAGAAGCAACAAATGCAGCATGAGCGAAATGGGAGTTGTTTCGAACCCTCGACCGTGTAGTGCGTTCATTCATGTCGCCGATGATCCTCGAAGCTGGGTGATCCACTTGTACTCGCCGGGGAGGTTCTCGCCTCGAAGCTATCTCTCCCTCAACATCAGCTTCTCCTCGTTCTTGATTCGTCGTCGTAGGTGTAGAAGAGGGTCCATCCATCATCGTAGTCGAAGTAGTGGGTACATGTTCAGCCGGGGGCACCGCACCGCCATCCTCATCGTCTCCATGTTCATGCTCCTCCTCCTAAAAGATCTCCTCGCCAAGCTCATCATCACCTGCACACTCAAAGACAAGCTGACTACGTGGCTCTGTCTCGTCGAAGGTTACCTCGCAAGTCTCCACGATTTGGTTAGTTTCAAGATTGAGCACACGATATGCTCTAGAATGAGATGCATACCAAAGAAAATGCCATCGACAGTACCTAGCCTCAAACTTATCCAACTTCCCCGCCTTTCTTCGAATGAAACACTTGCAACCAAAGACATGGAAGTGACTCACCTTGGGTGTGCGACCATGCATCAACTCATAGCATGTCTTCTTCTTGTGCACTCGAGGTATATCCCGTTCGACACATAGCACGCGGTATTCACCGCCTCACCCCAATACCTCATCGGAGTCCTATGCTCATCAAGCATCGTCCGAGCCATCTCGCACAAGGTCCCGTTCTTCCCTTCCACAACACCATTCGGGGAGGCGTATACGTACTCGAAAACCGGTGCTCAAGACCCAAGTCATGGCAAAAGGTTTCAAAACGAGAGTTCCCGAATTCCGAGCCATTATCACTGCGGATAGCTCGTATGGCATCTCCGTGCCTCTCGTTCCTCAACCTCAGGACTAGATCTCGAACAAAACCAAACGTCTCCCCCTTATCCTCGAGAAAGAACACCCAAGCATAACGAGAATAGTCGTCCACCACAACAAGGACATACCACTTCCCACCCGCAGATCGCACACGAGCTGGGCCAACAAGGTCCATATGGAGCAGCTCGCATGGACGCTCAGTCATCACATCGGTGAGAGGTGGGTGAGAAGAGGCCACCATCTTGGTATGCCTACACGGCGCACAAACCAACTCTTTCTCAAGCCTCAACCGTGGCAATCCTCGGACCAAATTGAGTTTACTCAAGCGAGACAAAAGGTCAAAGCTCAAGTGACCCAACTTCCTATGCCACCTCCACAACTCACTCGAAGAACCGCCCAAGAAACAACGCTCCACACCCGAAGACCGAGAAAAATCAAGCACGAAACACCCGACCCTCGGGAACGACCATACAAACAAGGTCCCCTCGAGAGTCCACAATCCGAGAACCACCCGGCCGAAACAACACCTCAAAACCCTCATCCAACAACCGGGACACGTAAAGCAAATTGTACCCCAGCCGATTGAACAAGAGCAACACGCCTCGCAGTGATCTTGTCACTCACTTTTATCTCACCTTCTCGAAAGCACACGCCCACGCCCATTGTCCCCAAAGGTGATGTACCTCTTCGTCACCACCGGGATGAGACTTGAGAACCACCCCCCGTCTCCGGTCATATGCCTCGAACAACCGGAGTCAATCAACCAAATGTTCTTCAAGTCTCCCACCTGAAATTCAAAAACAAGCACGTGAGCGAACAAACGACTCAAAGACCGGGTTAGTATCAAAAGAGGAAAACCAGTGCCGAGCCATTTGCTCGAAAGTGGGGTTAGCACACATCAAGCCATCTTTCCTACCATAACTACCACCACGAACACCACCTCGGTAACCACTCCGAGGAAACCACCCCTCACTGCCTGGAAGAGGACCAAAACCACGAAAGAGAACCCGTGGACCGTCCCTCCTCTCCTTCTCAACGCTACGACTCCTCCCATCCTCGTAGTGAACTCGAGGGGGAAAACGCCTAGCAACCTGACCACCTGCAAACTCTCCAGCCCAACCACCAGAACCACGACCTCCAAAAACAACCCTCGCACCTGTACGAGCACGGAAACCAAACTTGTCATTCTGCAGACCCCAAACCGGTCTGACCGGTTCCAAAACCGGTCTGAACGGTTTCACTCCTCCAGTAGCACCTCCTGCACTCTTTCGCTCACCCCAAGCCGGAACTATCCTCACACTCGCCTTGGCCCTGGGCATCTGCACACGAGACTTAAGTACACCACTGGAGGGGTGATACTTGTCCCCGCTAGCCCACTCCTTCGGCATTCGCTCCTCTCGCTTCCTCTTGAAGAAAAACTCATCTTTATGGCCATCTCTTCCACAATAGCCACAATGGAACCTCACAAGCTTAGTTTTGGGCTTGGATTGGGGCTGCTCACATGGTTTCTCTCCTCTCAACTCCTCCACCGATTTCTCCCCACTAGCCTTCTCACTCACTTTCCCAAAGAACACTTTCCCGGTAGTGCTCACAAACTTGATAGGTTTTTGGAGATCATTTGTGGGTGTAGGAAATATGGGTGGAGCTAGGGTTGTGTCTAGTCGGTTCCTAAGATGGTTGGGTTTTGGAGGGAAATCATTTTTGTGGTGGGTTTTTGGTGGCTCTGGGATATTCTCTCCACTTCCCTCACCAACCTTGTTTACCCCAAGTCCCTCACCATCTTGCCTCTTAAAGGCCTCGATCATCATCCTCAACTGAGGCTCATGACCGTACAACCAACCCATCAACTTCCTCAAGTCATCATTCTCATCCTGCAAACGATCAACATAATGTGCAAGTTCCAAATTTTTCGATGCATGCATTTCACAGGTAGAGCAAGATGTAGGCATGGGTTCCTTCAATTTAGCCTCAAGAGAACTAGTGTAAGCATGCATCTCATCAATCTTAGCATGCAAAACAGGCAAGAAGTGCAAGCACCTAGCAAAGCAGGTCTAGACTTAAGCTCAGCCACTTCAACCCTAAGCACATCTAGTTCCTCACACTTGGAGGCATGCTTCTCCTTAAACAAAGCAAGATCAGCAAGAAATATGGAGCAATCAGCGCAATCATTCTCATCCGAAACAACAGGCTAGCCTTAAGGGAATCAATCTCAAGCTTGCTATCAAGCACCCGTGTCTCTAGCTCGGCCCACTCTAGTCCTAGCATCCTCGAGTGAAGCCCTAAGCTCTTTTCTCATTTTCTTAGCCTCTCTAAGCATGTCATCACGGTTATCAAGCAAAGAGCCAAGCCTCTCATTCTCCGGTGCAAGAAGGGAAGTTCATCATGCACCTCGTCGTCGGACTCAGAGTCCGAGTCGCTCTGTGTGCTCTTCTTGCTGCCGGAGCTCAGCGCCATGGTGCAGAAGCCATCTCTCACGAAGCAGCTCAGCCCGCTCAGGTTCTTGGACGACTTCTTGTTCTTGCGACGATCACCATCATCTTCACTGCTGCTCGATCTCGAGGTGGAGTACGCGGAACTGGAGTCGACGTCGCTCGCTCCAACCATCGCTCGGGCCTTGCCTCGACTCTCCTTCTTCCTCGATCGTCGCTCGTCCTTGTACTTGTTCTTGTGCTTGCTCTTGTGGTCGCGCCTCGACCGGTACTTGCCATCGTTCCTCGGCTTGTGCTTGTAGCCGTCCTTGTTCTCGACCTTCTCCGGGCAGTCGGCGACGAAGTGTCCCGGCTTTCCGCACTGGAAGCACGTCCTCGTGTTCCTCCTCATGTTCACGCGGTTCTCGTGCGTGCCTCTCGAACCGCCCTCGTCGAGAGCGCCGACTCGTCCTCTCCAAGCTCGTCGAACTCTTCATCCGCCATAGACATCAAAGAGGAGAAAGAGAACATCCTGGTGGATGGGTTAGAGTTAGCCTTTCCTTTGGAACCACCAACGAAGGCAAGACTATGGGAATCAGTCAGTCCCTCGAGCTTGGCAGTCATGCCCCTATCCACCTCAGCCGACTTGAGCTTCGAGAACAGCTTGTTCACCGTCAGAGTGTCATACTTCTCTGACTCCACAATGGCTTCGAACTTTCCGCCCCAAATCGTACGATCCAAAGAGTGTAAGATCTTGACCGCTCTATCATGATCATCGTACGGGAGCACGTCCACATTGGCCCTCATGTTGTTCACAACCACCGTGAACCTCTGAAACAAGGCATCAATGGACTCACCGGAGAGATGAGTGAAGTTCTCGTACTCTCTCCGGTAGGTCGCATACATCCGTGCCTGAACCTGGGCGTTCCCAACATGAGCCTCCTTCAACACCACCCAAATCCTACAAGCCAAGTGCTCGGTGTGCACCCGATCGAACTCAGGCTGACACAAAGCACGAAACAAGTAGTCGACCGCCTTATTGTTGGCGTCGAAACTGTCCCTCGATCCTGGAGCGAGGAAGTCCATCGGCTGGACATAGCCTGTGTCCACCGTGACATCCCAAAGGATCTGACCCTTTCCGCGGAGGAACGCACCCATCCGCTTACTCCACATCTGGTACTTCTTTCCATCGAAGTGTGGAGGACCTGAACCCCGTTCCTGGTACGCCATCCTTGGATCTTAGACTGGTTAGAGTCAATAAAGACCCGAACCTGCTCTGATACCACTTGAAGGACCGAAACGGCGAACCAGAGAGGGGGGAGTGAATGGGAGCCGATAAAAATTTTATTCAAGAATTCGGCCTATGAACCCAAATTCACTCGCGCACCTCCGCAAGCTTCTCTTGCCAAGTTCACGTAGCCACTGGAGTGCTACTGAACCTAGGAGCAAGACCCAACCAACAGTCTCAACACACACGCAGCGGAACCACACACGACACGACTGCTGGCAACCCAAATCGGTCAGGCCGGTTTCTGAAACCGGTCAGACCGCTTCTCTTGGACTTAGCCTCACGCAGGCAGGGGAAACCGGTCAGACCGGTTAGGCAAACCGGTCAGACCGATTTTGTCAAGAAACTCCCCAAAGACCCCAAATGCCTCAAAGGCCTTTCCACATCTGAACAAACGAAGCCATGGAGCAGCAAAGACTTCCTTGCTCAAAGATCTTTCTCGACAGCCCACAGGGCGAAACCGGTCAGACCAGTTTGGGAAACCGGTCAGGCCGGTTTTAACTCCGGACGACCGGGAAGAACACGACCCCGCCGGGTCAACTCCCCCAAAACCAAACCTCGATCTCCCGAATCGCTCCACGGACTTGAACGAGACTTTGGGGATATTAGGAACACCTCATGAGGAGTCCATAGCCAAGTTTAATCCCACCAAAACGTGTCCAAAAAGGAGGAATCAAGGAAATCCCGCCAAGAGCACTTCCAACCCAAGAACTCAAGAAACCCCAAAATCGAGCACCTTTACTCACGGATTTGGGAGGGAAATCACAGCCCAAAGAACCACAAAGAGTTCCCACAAATTTCCCCCATCAAATCCCCAAGAGAAAGGTCCCGAAAACAACCCAAGGAAATCACCAAGAGAGGGCTCCGAAAATCACCACCATGAACAACCGGGGAAAACACATCCAAACCTTGAGGAACCACGCTGAATCATCTATACATGAAACAAAGGTTCATACAAGGTCTAGCAAGCCGCTCGATCATCCATCCCTCTCAACAAGATCTCACCATGAAGCTCTCTTGCTAGTCCTAAGGAAAACCTAAGGAAAATAGGTGGAAAATAGGAAAACTAATGAGCTAGGGTTCCAAGAGTTGGCTGCCATCCTCTCACCTCTTGGGTTATATGGAGGCAACCGAATTACTAAAATACCCTTCTCTACTAACTAGGGATACAAGGACCTCCAGGGCGGATTTGGAATTCTTGATGTCTTCACCATCGGACGGATGCCCAGCGACCGCACCCTGCGTAGCCTCAACGCAAGCCTTGCGATCCCGACGCGTGTCCTCCGCCTCGAAGCTTCCGCGCGCCCGCGACCCCAAACCGGTCGACCGGTTCTCCAAACCGGTCGGCCGGTTTTGGCCGACTGCCCACGCCGGTCTTCGGCCTCGGCTTTGTGGCTCAACCGAGTAACCCGGTGATTTTCTCGGTGAACCACCGCAAACCCCGCGAACTTGATGTAGCCTCCGCCAATCACCACTCATGACTTGGCTCCCATGAAGTCCCGCTCGACCTTGGTTTTGTGGCTCAACCAAGAAACCGTCCACCGACTTCATCTTGCTGTTCTTGCCACCATGCGGCCCGCACTGAACCCCGCTGGCCACCGGGTCCCTCGAACGAAGTCTACTTGTCTTCTCCACACCTGGAGGCCTCACCAGCAACGACCTTTCGCGCTTGTTCTTCACCTGCACCAACACGAGTCAAGCCGCAACCTGCATCTGCAATACTTAGCCAAGAATCAGTCCACACAACGTTGTCAATCACTCATCACACAAGGAAGCGACCATCCACCGGTCCTCGAACCACACATGGTCCTCAACTTTGTGTGATACATGTCAAAGAGTGAAAGCTGAGTATCAAAGACCAGCAGGATTTCTTCAACCTTTAAAGGTGCCTGAGTGGAAGTGGGAAGAGATTGGTATGGATTTCATAGTGGGATTACCTCATACTCGTGATGGGTATGATTCAATATGGGTTAGTGTGGATAGATTAACCAAGGTAGCACACTTTATTCCAGTAAAGAAGACTTATACAGGAGTCAAGCTGGCAGAGTTATATAATTCAAGGATAGTGTGTTTACATGGAGTACCGAAGAAGATAGTGTCGGATCGGGGCACTCAGTTCACTTCACGGTTTTGGCAAAAGTTACATGAATCAATGGACACAAAGTTTAATTTCAGTTCAGCATACCATCCTCAGACAGATGGGCAAACAGAGAGAACAAATTAGATTCTTGAGGACATGTGTGAGAGCTTGTGCATTGAAGAATAGTGGTAGCTAGGACAAGAGTTTGCCTTATGCAGAATTTGCTTATAACAACAGCTATCAGTCCAACATCAAGATGGCACCATTTGAAGCTTTGTATGGAAAAGTGCAGAACACCATTATTTTGGAACCAGACTGGAGAGAGTCAGCTCTGTGGACCGGACAGCATAAGAGAAGCAGAAAGACAAGTTGGGATGATTAGGGAGAATCTCAAAGCTGCACAGTCACGTCAGAAGAGTTATGCTGATCCTCGAAGAAGAGAAGTGATTTTGGAAGTTGGTGACTATGCATACCTCAGAGTGTCACCTATCCGTGGTCTACGAAGGTTCAATGCCAGAGGGAAGTTATCACCTCAGTTCATAGGTGTCGTATGGACCTCCCTGGGCCCACTACCTCGGTGGGTACCAGGACCGACTACTCGGTGGGCCTCTGGGACTACCCGGCTTGCGCTACACGGCACCCGAAGGCGTGGAGCACAAGGACTGCACAGGAGTAGTACTCGGTTAGGGAGCTGTACATGTTCCGCACTATATGGAGGACTCCTAGACGTACTCGACTAGTACTCTCTCCCTACTCCGACTTGTAACCCTGCCTCCCGGACTATATAAGGCGAGGCAGGGATCGATCTCTAGGATCACCTCATCCAATATCATCTCATACAACTCACGGCGCACTATTGCACCATCTTGTAATCGTGCCGAATCAATCCAGAGCTACACAGCATACAGGACGTAGGGTATTACGCACCTCGTGGCCCGAACCTGTCTAAATTGTGTGCCACGTGTCTCTTCCTTCGAGTTACCGATCTCGGTGAGTCACATTCATCTACTTCGGGTACTCCCCTTAGTAGGTTGCCGGTCTAAAACACCGACACCGGCGCGCGGTAGGGGGCTCTCGCCCGATATCACATGGCGAACTCGACGGCTCCCGTCTACTTCAAGCCAACCGTCGCCTTCAACCACGGCGACACCTTCGTGTTTGGCGCCCGGGTCCGCACCGCGCACGGCGCGGGCTCTTTCCGGCCGCCGCCTCACCATGCCGCCCAACCCGAAGATCGGCCTCGTGACGCTTCCGGGAAGTCGTCACGGGCGAACTCGCCGCAAGTTCGGGCGAAATTTCGCTCTTCAACCACCACGCCGACTTCGAGCTCGAGACCGCTCCAACTCGAACTCGATGTCGCCATGGGCTATCGTATGCGAGCCGGCCGCTCGCCCATCGCAGGTGGTCCCCTCACCTCGCGAGCGCCGCGCGCGCGGCCCCCGCATCCTCGGCCGGGCCCGCACGGGGGCTCCCACTTCGCGCCGGGCCGGCAAGGAGCCCGTACCCGAGCGCAACTCGGACTCCGACGCCACTCCCGATCGCGCTTCGGACTCCGGCCCTCTCTCCGAGTTCTACTCGAACCCGGACTACGAGTTCGACTTCGGGTCGGACCCTGAGGAGCCCGAGTCCGAGGACAACTCCACCGAGCTTCCCTTGTCAGGGCCAGCCTCTGGGCTGGTTATAACATCCATGCCGGCCGGGAGATACGTCTATTGGCCAGACCGCAAACCTGCTGACCTGATAAAGGGAGACTCACGCTACGTCGCCTACATCGACTCGCTACCGTTCCAGGAGGGAACACCGCTAGCCCGGGCTGACTCAAGCACACCTACTGAGGTGGCACCTTCTGAGTCCAGCCTTGGCACCCTCGATCGCCAAGTCTTCATGGCTGCCGGCGACACCCCAGGGCGTTCAGGCATGGCTAAGGACAAGTACTTGGAAGACATCTCCTCCGATGAGCTCTCTGCTGATGCTCCACCGAACGAGAACCCTGCAGACAGAGACGCTCGACGTGAGCGTAACCGGAAGCGCAGCGAACGTCGCCGGTGCCTCCGCGACAACTTCCCCGTCCGCAACCTTGCGGAAGCTCTCGAGGTGGTCGGAGCGTAGTACACACCACCCCCGAGCAATGACTCATGTCGATCACGCGCCGATCGCACGCCGGTGCTCGGGGCATACGCGCCGGAGAGGTCATCGCCAAGCTCGCTCGAAGACGCCTACTTCATGCGGGTCGACAACGCAGTCAACCAACCTCCTCCGCCCAAACCCCCGCAACAACGAAGCCACAAGTCGCAGCGCCAACAACGGTCCTAACCGTACTCGAGCCGACCTCCCGCCGAGCCAAACCGTCGTCGCTCCAACGCCGGCGGACCTTCACAGCACGACCACGGCAACCGGGAAGTTGTTCCCCACCGCGCTCCGGCCGGTGGCGGCGGCAACGACCCCCGACAGCCGGCGGCGGCCGACGGCGGAAGCTCCAACCATGGAGCCAACAAGAGGGCCGGCGGCGGCGGCAGTCGCCGTGGCCGAGGCCACGCGAACAGCCACGCCTCCGGCGCCTCACATGGTGGGTACGACGCTCGCCAGAAGATTGAGGAACTGCGGCGGAAGAAGTCGACCACCGCGGCCGAGGGCGACGGCTTCCCCACCTTCTCACCTCGACTTCGCAACTTGCTCCTCCCCGACAAGTTCATGCCTTTGGGGATCACCAAGTACGATGCGAAGCAGGATCCCATCCAGTGGCTCAGATGCTACGCCCTCTCCATCGAGAACGCTGGCGGCAACAGCGACACAAAGTGCCTCTACTTCCCCTTCTGCCTGGACCAAGCACCACTCACATGGCTCGAGTCGCTGGATAAGCACTCGATCGACAAGTTGGACCAGCTGAAGGAGCAGTTCACAAGCAACTTCGCGGGCGCCATGGGCTGATCGGGTACTCGCATGGACCTGGCCATGATCAAGCAGGAACAAGGCGAGACCCTCCGCAAGTACATGCTCCGCTTCTTCGACAAGCGCGCCACCGTCGTCGACGTCACCGACAAGGAGGTCATCGACCTCTTCGAAGACGGTCTCTATCACCGTCGCACCTTTGAAGACTTTGGTCGTCGCCGCCCCAGGTCCATCCCCCACCTCAAGGACATGATCACATCCTGGGCGGATGAAGAAGACAAGGCCAATGCCAAGTACGACGCCATCCGTGGCAAGACCAAGCAGAACCAGGGCGGCGGCAGCGGCAGCAACGCAAACCAAGGCGGCCGCAACAACAACTACTACTACTACTACTACTACTCGGGTCCCAACCGCAAGCGCAAGCCAGACAACACTGTCGCGGCTATCCAGCGCCTTGCGAAGGGGAACTCGAAGAAGAACTCCAGCGGCTTCAAAGACCTGCTGAAGGAGAAGTGCCCGTGGCATCCAAATGGCAACCACACCACCGAGCAGTGCTACCAACTCAGGCATGCACTCAAGGATACGCCAGAGCCACCGCACCCCCATGACCAAAAGGGTAAGAAGAAGGACGGCGACAACAACGACTTCCAGGAGCCGGACAAGACCATCAATGTCCTCTTCGGCGGATTGCCCAGCAGGCGGGAGCAGAAGGCTACCCGTCGTGAAGTCATGTCCATCGAGCCAGCGGTCCCGACCCCTCTCAGGTGGTTGGAGGTACCCATCACCTTCTCCCGCGCGGATCAATGGACCAGCTTTTTTGAACCAGGACGGTTCCCCCTCGTGCTCAAGCCAGTGGTGGCGGGCTCCAAACTCAACAAGGTGCTCATCGACGGTGGAAGCGGGCTCAACGTCCTCTTCACCAAGACCTTGAAGAAAATGAAGCTCGACATCACTCATATGCTCACCAAGAGCAACACACCCTTCTACGGCATCGTCCCCGGCAACGCGACTATTCCACTGGGCTCAGTGGTCCTGCCAGTTACCTTCGGGGCGTCTTGGGACAACTACCGTACCGAGTATATCAAGTTCGAGGTCGCGGACTTCGAGACCTCTTACCACGCCATCCTCGGCAGACCGGCCATCGCCAAGTTCATGGCGGTGCCTCACTACACCTACTTGGTACTCAAAATGCCAAGCCCAGCTGGTGTACTCTCCCTCCAAGGGGACTTGAAGATCTCCCACGACTGCGACACAGAAGCCGTGGAGATCGCCTCTACAAACCAAGTACCCAACGCGATGATGGAGGTCTACGCCGCGTCGAAGAAGCTTGCTACAAGTGAACTCGACATCCCGCAGAAGTCCGACAACACCAACAAGCCTCGCCCACCCGAGGAGGTACTCGTCAAGACGGTCGACCTCGGAACGAGCGACCCCGGCAAAGAAGACCACCACCATCGGGGCCGGCCTCGACCCCAAATAGGAAGACGCGCTCATCAGCTTCCTTCGGGCTAACCGCAACATCTTCGCGTGGAAGCCAGCGGACATGCCAGGAGTGCCCAGAGAGCTGATTGAGCACTGCCTCAACGTTGATCCTAAGGCCACCCCCAAGCGACAACACCTCCGACGCTTTGCCGACGACAGGAGGGACGCCATCAAGAAGGAACTCGCCAAGCTACTCGCAGCTGGCTTCATCAGAGAAGTCTTCCATCCTGAGTGGCTCGCAAATCCCGTCCTCGTCCGCAAAAAGAACTCGAACGAGTGGAGGATGTGCGTCGACTACACTGACCTCAACAAGCACTGCCCCAAGGACCCCTTCGGGTTGCCGC
This sequence comes from Cenchrus americanus, assembly GCA_947561735.1. NCBI lineage: Eukaryota > Viridiplantae > Streptophyta > Magnoliopsida > Poales > Poaceae > Cenchrus > Cenchrus americanus. Next base: position 206,701,058 of record OX387240.1, read on the forward strand.
GGATTGATCAAGTCAACGACTCCACGGTGGGCTGCGACCTGCTCTGCTTCCTCGACTGCTACTCCTGGCACCACCAGATCGCAATCAAGGAGGAAGACCAGGAGAAGACCGCGTTCATCACCCCGTTTGGCGCGTACTACTACACAACCATGTCCTTCGGGTTGAAGAACGCCGGCGCTACCTACCAACGAGCTATCCAAGCCTGCTTCAAGAGGCAACTCAACAAGAATGTTGAGGCCTACGTGGACGACGTGGTTGTCAAGACTAGGGACTCCACTACCCTCATCGACGACCTTGAAGAGACCTTTGCATCACTACGCGAGTACCGCTGGAAGCTCAACCCGAACAAGTGCGTCTTCGGCGTCCCTTCGGGCAAACTACTCGGCTTCATCATCGGCCAGTGCGGCATCGAAGCCAACCCCGAGAAGATCTCCGCCATCACCAGCATGAAAGCTCCCACGAGCATCAAAGACGTCTAGAAGCTGACAGGGTGCATGGCGGCGCTGAACAGATTCATCTTGAGGCTAGGAGAACGGGGCCTCCCTTTCTTCAAACTACTCAAGCATCAAGAGAAGTTCGTGTGGACTCCAGAGGCGGATCAAGCCCTTGCCCAGCTCAAGGACTTCCTATCAAAGCCACCGATCCTCACGACTCCTCACAAAGGTGAGCAGCTATTGCTCTACCTCGCTGCGACTACTCACGTGGTCAGTACTGCCATCGTTGTCGAGCGGCAAGAAGACGGCCACACCTACCCAGTCCAGCGCCCAGTCTACTTCGTCAGCGAGGTTCTATCAAAGTCCAAGGCCCGCTATCAGCCCGTGCAGAAACTCCTGTACGCACTACTCATCACCTCGCGGAAGCTACGACACTACTTCCAGGAGTACTCGGTCCCCGTCGTCACCGACTACCCGCTTGGCGACATACTGCGGAACCAAGATGCTACTGGAAGAATCTCCAAGTGGGTTGTCGAGGTCGGTGCCCTCACTATCGACTTCAAGCCATGCACAGCCATCAAGTTGCAGGCACTAGTCGACTTCATGGCAGAGTGGCGGGAGAACCAGCTACCCACTCCCACCGTGCGACAAGAGCATTGGGTGATGTACATCGACGGCTCACTCAACCTCGAGGGCGCAGGTGCAGGGGTGCCCCTGATCTCTCCAACGGGCGAACAACTCAAGTACGTCCTGCAGATGTTCTGGAAGGTCTCAAACAACGAAGCCGAGTACGATGCCCTCCTACACGGGCTCCGCCTCGCGGCTTCACTGGGAATCAAGCGGCTACTAGTCTACGGCGACTTCGCAGTGGTCATCAACCAAGTCAACAAGTCCTGGGACCGCAAAAAGGAGAACATGGACGCCTACTGCCTAGAAGTCCGCAAACTCGAGAACAAGTTCTATGGTCTCGAGTTCCATCACATCGTCCGCGACAACAACGTTGCAGCGGACGTCCTCTCGAAGCTCGGATCCACCCGCGCTCAGGTGCCAGCAGGTGTCTTCGTCCACGAGCTTCACGCGCCATCCATCCCGGAGCCGGCGCCACCGACCACTGTTCCAGCCCACCCACCAGCTGGTCAGGAGGTTGTTGACGGTGTATTTTGGTGCACCTAGCATGTTCATTACACTTTGGTTTGGATTTGATTATTGAACTAACCCGCCACTAGGCACACTAATCATATAACAAGTTCATTTTTGTGCATGCATTTGGAAGTGTTGTGTTTATGTAGGAAAACATGGACATAAAGGACGGATTCGCAATAAGTTCAAAGGAGCATTCATGGAGTCTTGTTCGTGTTCATGAGTTCGCTGAAATTACTTCCAATGGTGGTGAGGACCGAAGTGTTACGAGGAACACCCCCGGGGATTGAAGCGTAAAAGATCAAACTTCATGCAAAGAGAGCCTCCATCTTGATCGCGAGGATAACAGCGTCAAAATCATCCAAGTGGAAGGGGCAAAGTAGATAAGTGCACGAGGACCCACGGAGCAAAAAGGGCGACCGAACCGGGCCGAACCGGGCCGGGCCGGCCGGCCCGCCGGATCGGCCCAGCCCACTTCGGGCACCGGTTCGGTCCCGTCTTCCTTGCCCTCGAAGGATCTTCGACCCTAAAACCCCCGACGCGCCGCCAACAGACGGGGAGGAGTTTATTCGCACCAGAAGGCCATCCACAAGCTAGAGAGAGGAGGAGGATCTCCGGCTGGAGATCAACCACCTCGAAGGAAGCACCCTCTCGTGGAGAAGGAGGAAGACACCGGCGGAAGGAAAACCATGATCAACGGTGCCATGATCAGCACCTTGATGGGGTAATCTTCTCATTCGTCCATGGGTTGTAATCGATATTGAGATGTAATCGCACTTTGTCGGATTATCTATCTATCATCCTGTGTTGAATATACTTTAATGTAGAGGGAGTAAGAGCTCCAATGCTTCCTTGGATCCATTCAATACGCCGTGGCCATCAAAGGTCTAGTCATGAATACCTTCGCGTAGTGACAGTACGAGAGGAGAGAAAGGGCGAAACCGTGGTCACAACCCCGATAGATTAGATTGGTTTTTCATGTCTTTAAGCGATTGCATGCTCTAGTATCGTAGACCTGTGGGCGAGTGTCTTCTCTCTTGATCGTTTATCATCCTCTCTAGTGTAGCTTAGTTGTTTTCTAGTATAATATAGTTAGGGTTTAGTAGCTAGTGTGTCGTTGTTGATCGAACGCTTGTAATCCCCTTGCTCCGCGGATTGACAAGAACCTTGGGAATCCCGTGGTGAAAAAGGTGTGGGGTCCGTACGCTTGCGGATCGTAGAGGGATACGTCTTTTATCCGTCAACAAGCCCCTTTTTCTGGCGCCGTTGCCGGGGAGCAAGTTAGTTTACATCGTTTGATTTGCATCTAACTTAGTTTTATATTTTAGTTTATCTTTTATTTGCTTTATCTAACATATATTATCGAAAAACACTTGTTTCTTTTTTGTTTTTGTTTTTATCTTATTGTCTAGATGGAGTTCGTTAATCAACCCGTGGAAGAACCGGGAGAAATCATTAAGGGATTACGCTAGCCCTCGATGTGAAGACATAAAGGTACAAGAGTCGGATTCGAAGCTCGAAGCGACCAAGTATGAAATTAAATCCAAGATCATGAAGATGGTGGCGGAAAACCCATTTGAAGGGATGGTTACGGAGAACCCATATAGACACATAAGGGATTTCACGACAATATGCAACACGGTGCGTCAAGAAGGAGTTCCCCATGAATGGTTCAAATGGAATCTCTTTCCCTACTCACTTGCCGGCAAAGCAAAGACATGGTATTCGGTTGCGTCCTTTGAAGTTGAAGGCAATTGGAACAAGTTGACAAAGAAGTTTTGCGAGAAGTTCTTTCCAATGAGCAAGGTTCAACATCTAAGGAGGCAAGTGATCAATTTTATGCAAGGAGAAGAGGAAGGGATAGACCAAGCCCGGGATAGGTTTAATGAATTAATCGAACAAGGACCAAAACTCGGCTTCACCGGTGACGTACTCTTGCATACATTTTTCTTTTCCCTAACCCCTAGTTGCATGCGACATGTCGAAATGTGTGCGAGGTGGGGATCTCATGGAGAAAACACTCACGGAAGCCGCCCAACTTCTACAAAAAGTTAGTAAAGCGGCTGCCATGCGAAGAGATTGGGAAACAAGACTTGCGGAAGAGCCGAATTCAATTCAAGGAAGAAAAAGCTTGCTGATTTTTCTAAAGAGGCAACCCGGAAGTCACAAAAGAGGAGCCGATCATGGAAAAGCTTGAACAAGAACACATTAAGTCAAGAACTACACCAAACGTCGACTTCGTCGCACCAAATGAGACGAACAAGAGAAGCATGTCAAGCGCGAAGCCACTAAGGGAGTTCGAGCCAATGGATTGGGTTCCTATTGATTACGGAGAAGTATTCGACAAGAGGAGACCGTTCCCTAATCAAAAGGGAATGGCAAGAGCATTGGAAGTCGATTTCCCACCGGAGAGGAAAGCTGAAAATTCATACGACCTCGAAACCACCGGTGAGATTTTTAAAAAGCTCTTTGGAGATGATGTGGTGGATCCGGAACATATTGCCGAGGTGAAGAGGATCATGGGGATCAAGCCCGAAGCATCACCATACGCTCGCCTTGCTGAAATTTATTCGATCGGATCCGAAGAAGAAGAGAAGATGACGCCGCACTTGAGTTGCGAGATCAATGGAGTTCAATGCAAAGCCTTATGCGACATCGGAGCCCAAGTAAGTGTTCTATCTTCTAAAATTTACGATAAAGTTCAATACCACAACCTAGACTTAGCTCCAACATCAACGAAATTAATTATGGGAGATGGTAGAACTATCAAACCTCTAGGTATTGCTTGCAACATATAAGTAAAAATCTCTAGAAACTACATACCAACCGATTTCTTTGTTATTGATGCTTACCATGGTAATTCTGATCATATAATCTTAGGTAGGCCTTTTCTTAAGTTGGTTGATGCCGTGTTAGATGCCGGAGAAGGCAAAGTAACAATGAACCTTAATGGAACAAAGTACACATATAACTTTCTTCGTGCTTCTAAACACCTTACTCCTTTTCCTCCCGAAGATGAAGAAATAGAAGAGATAGATAGTCTTTGTTTTGTTGAAACCCTTAGAGACCCGCTGCAAAGAGCGATGGAAAATCAAATTAGTAATCAACAAGATGAAGAACTAGAGGAAGCAACAAAAGGCTTAGAGCCGCATGATGGTAGCGTGGAGGAAGAGAAGTTCGAAGACAGGAGAAATCAAACCCGAAGAGCCACAAGTGCCCGAAGTAGACCTTAAACCTTTGCCCAAGGGATTGAAATATGAATTTTTGGGGCCAGACAAAACCTATCCAGTCATTGTGAGCGACGAGCTGAGCCCCAAAGAAAATGAAGCGTTGCTGATTTTATTAAAGAAATATAGGAAGGTGATTGGATATTCAATTAATGATCTCAAAGGTATTAGCCCAGCCTTTTGCACTCATCGTATACCAATGGAAGACCAATGTAAGCCTGTAGTGGACCATCAAAGGAGGCTAACCCATGCCATGCGAGAGGTAGTAAAGAAAGAGGTTATCAAGTTACTTGATGCCGGAATCATCTACCCGGTTCCGCATAGCGAATGGGTGAGCCCGGTACATTGTGTACCGAAGAAAGGAGGTTTGACCGTGGTGAAGAATGAGAAGAACGAATTGATACCGCAAAGAACCGTGACCGGGTGGCGGATGTGTATCGATTACCGTAAGCTTAACAAAGCGACGAAGAAAGATCACTTCCCCTTACCGTTCATAGACGAGATGCTCGAGAGGTTAGCAAACCACGCTTATTTTTGCTTTCTCGATGGATACTCGGGGTTCATGCAAATTCCTATTCACCCGGAAGATCAACATAAGACAACGTTTACGTGTCCTTACGGAACGTTTGCATATAGGAGGATGCCCTTCGGCCTATGCAACGCTCCGCCTCTTTTCAACGTTGCATGATGGCCGTGTTTTCGGAATTCATCGAAGAGATTGTTGAAGTGTTTATGGATGATTTTTCCGTTTACGGGAAGACGTTCATGGATTGCTTAGCAAACTTAGAAAAGGTCCTTACAAGGTGTGCGGAGGTAGATTTGGTTTTAAATTGGGAAAAGTGCCACTTCATGGTTAAGCAAGGCATAGTGCTCGGACATGTTATATCCGAGAGAGGAATTGAAGTGGACAAGGCTAAGGTAGAGACGGTTGAGCAACTCCCACCTCCTACGGATATTAAGTCCTTAAGGAGCTTTCTAGGCCATGCCGGATTCTATAGAAGATTTATAAAGGACTTCTCAAAGATCACTAAGCCTTTAACACACCTTCTTCAAAAAGATGTGGCTTTCAACTTTGATGAGAAGTGTCTAGCGGCATTCGGACCTTGAAAAATGCGTTGGTGAGTGCTCCCATCATCCAACCTCCGGATTGGAGCCAACCTTTCGAGATCATGTGTGACGCAAGTGACTACGCCGTAGGCGCGGTCTTGGGACAAAGAAAGGAAGGCCGAGTTCACGCCGTTTACTACGCTAGCAAAACTCTTAGTGGGGCACAATTAAATTACGCCACTACGGAAAAAGAGTTGCTAGCGGTGGTATTCGCTTTCGAAAAATTCAGATCCTACATCGTGAACTCGAAAGTCATTGTTTACACCGATCACGCAGCTATAAAGTATCTCTTGGCTAAGAAGGAAGCTAAACCACGTTTGATTCGTTGGATCCTTCTTCTCCAAGAGTTTGATGTTGAAATTCGTGATAAAAAGGGGGTGGAGAATGTTGTGGCCGATCATTTGTCTAGGATGAATCGTGGGCAAGATGATAAAGAGCCCATAGAAGATAAGATGAGAGATGACCACCTCTATAGAGTGCTTGATAAAGATACCTGGATGATCGACATCATTCGAGCAATTCGAAAGATGCCCCTCGATCATCTAGACAAAAACACTCAAAGGAAGATAATTTCTGAAAGTAAGAAATATTTTTGGGATGCACCATACCTCTTCAAGCTTGGCAATGATGGTGTGATGAGAAGATGTGTGCCAAGGGAAGAGAGGCTTGAGATTCTAAGGAAGTGCCACTCGGCGGAGTACGGTGGGCACTATAGCCATTTTCGAACTGAAGCCAAAGTATGGTCGAGCGGGTTCTATTGGCCGGAGATGCATGAAGATACTAAAAGATATGTTGCGTCATGCCCCGAATGCCAAAGAACCGGAAACATCTCTCAAAGGAATTCTATGCCCTTGAAATACAACTTGCAAGTCGACATATTCGATGTATGGGGCATAGACTTCATGGGGCCTTTTAAAAACTCATTTGGATTCGAGTATATACTTGTTATGGTTGATTATGTATCCAAGTGGGTAGAGGCTATACCATGTCGTAAAGCTTCCACAGAGGAGTCCATCACTATGATCAAGAACGTGCTTTTTCCTTGTTTCGGTACACCGAGAATCTTGATAAGTGATGGAGGAACTCATTTCACCGGGAAGAACTTCAAAAAGTGCTTGTCCAAGTTGGGAATTGAGCATAGGGTCTCCACGGCCTATCACCCACAAACCAACGGACAAGCGGAGACGTCAAATAGGGAATTAAAAAGCATACTCAACAAGACCATAGAGAAGGGAGGCAAGGATTGGTCAAAGAAATTAGACGGAGCTTTATGGGCTTATCGAACGGCGTTTAAAACACCGATAAGTATGACCCCTTATCAATTCGTCTATGGAAAAGCTTGCCACCTTCCGCTTGAGTTAGAACATAAAGCCTATTGGGCGATTAAAGAGATGAACCTTGATCTCGATGCCGCGGTGGTGAAACGGAGAATTCAAATAAGCGAGCTAGAGGAGTTGAGGTTGAAAGCTTATGAAAACGCAAGCATATACAAGGAGAGAATCAAAAGGTGGTATGATAAAAGATTGAAGAAAAAAGAATTTAAAGAAGGAGATAAGGTCCTCCTCTACAATTCGAGGTTTAAAACCTTCGGAAAGGGGAAATTGCAAAGCAAGTGGGACGGACCTTATGTTGTGCATTCGGTGTTCTCCAACGGAGCGGTAACCATTATGGATATAAATGGCGATCAATTTGTGGTGAATGGACAGCGGCTTAAGGTTTACTACGAACCCGACATCGTGCCCATTCATCATGTTGACGTCTTTACCATGGAGGAAGAGCCCGAACGTCCCGCCTAGGACGAAAAACAAGGCACCAACTTCGTAAATAATTATTCTTTTAGCTTTTCGGAGTTTTTCGCGAAGATTAACCGGGCCAACTTTTTCCCCACGGGCCGAGGACGAAAAAAAAGAGGGCGGTGTGCAAAAAACCCGACCGGCCCGGCCCCCGAGGCGGGGTGGGCCGGCCGGCCCGGTCGGATCGGCCCGGGGGTGGCCCGACGCCCGATGTCCCCGAATTTCGCCGAATTGCTCCTTTTTGACTTCCTTGTTTGGTCGGAAAATTTTAAGGGAAGTGTAAAAAAGGAAAATAAGGTTCCCGTGGCTTTTCTCTCGGGACTATATATTTGGCCGAATTGGGAGCTCGAGAATCAATCCTTTCAAGCAATGTGTTGCACCCTTGTAGCAGCCATTGAGCCTCCAAAAAGCTTAGAGTTGAAGGTAGAAGCCAAGAAGCCATCGATGGAGGAGGCGATGCGATGCGAGGTCAAGCTACCCGTCAAGAGGACCGCACGTATCCGTTGCGGAGGACGTGTCCCGACCGGAGCTCTTGCATCTCGCCACCCCGTCAAAGGAGAGAAGGTCCCTACACCCGTTCGAAGGTCGGCACGTCTCCAAGGCATCAAGGATTACAAGGAGGTGTCGCCGGAGCCTAAGGAATATGGGGATAGCGACTACTCCGACGATCGTAGCCCGAGCTCGTGGGCGGCCGCCCGTAGAGATGATGATGATTGGGATGAGCATCCTTATGAAAGGACTCCCGAAGGCCCCAACGGCGACGGCAACGGCGGTGGCGAAGGCGACAACAATGGAGGTGGCGACGACGGTGGTGACAACGGTGGAGATTATGGCGACGAAGACCCCTTCGGATTGCATCCGGTGTGCTGTCGAGTTTGCCGTCAATCCATCGCAGCTCTCTACGCGTCGGCCGACGAATGTCTTCAAACCATGGAAGCGATGAAGCAGCGTATGGAGGACTTGGAGCGCGTAGTTGAAGATGACTACAAGTTCCTTAACCGTAACGTGCGCAAGCTTTTCGGCATGGTTGGAAACATGAGAGGCAAGTGGTGCAAAGCTTGCTCGAAGTACCATTAGATCTAGTTTTCCCCTTAGGATTTTTGTAAGATACGACGAGGACGTCGTATGTTTTAAGTGTGGGGGAGAGCTAGCTCGCTAGCCTTAGCTTTTGAACTTCAAGTTTAGGTTCGGTTTAATCTTCGTGTGAGAGTCTTAGCGTTTTAATGAGTCTTTAGTTTTCGAGTCCGTTTTTAAATTTTTGCAAGCGTCTTAAATTAGTGTTGAGTCAAGAAAACCAAATAAAAAGAGTCTTATATATATCTTTGTGTTTTATGTATTGTTTATCTTTATTTACTTGTTTGTCTAATCTTCGATTCTTGATATATGAACACAAGTATGTGGTTTGAAAATCGTTTACCGTGGTGCTTAGTGGAATCACTACTACTTAAAGTACCCATACCGCACTTCGATCTTGAGCTTCACATGCTAGTTGTGCTATTTTCGATGCTAAAAATTGGAGGATTTCAGTTCTGAAAATTATATTAAAACCCTTGTAATAAAGGTTAGCAAAACCTCTTTTTCCAAGTTGAGAGTAAGAAAAAAATTCCTATCCAAAGCCAAGTTTGTTTTTTTCGCTCCACCATAAGTGTGATTAGTACGATGAGTTAGGCTAGGACCCTTCTCTCTTGGTGAGTTTTAATTTCAAGCAATGATCATGTCCTTGTGCTTATCTTTTGTTGCTAGCCTCGTCATTTATTCAGTTCATGACTTTCATAACGAAAGTCATGTATATCACTGGATTCCATACCCAACCCTATACATCTCTTTTGAACATCGTATTCCTTGAACACAACCTATTTTCAAAGTTTCGTCTCGTCTCTAGCATGATTTATTTAAAAATTTCAGATTGTGTGCATGCAAGAAAAGGGAGAATTGAAAGCTTTGAAAAGATGTCAAGAGAGAGAAAAATAAAGAGAAAAAGTATGTGTATGGAAAAGAAAGAAAAAAAAGAGAAAAAAAAATCATATGTGAATGAAAGAAGAAAAGAAAAAAAAGAGAGAAAGATGAGTTAGCAATGAAGATATGAGAGGGATGGATCAAGTGAAAGAAAAGAAAAATAATAAAGTGTAAGGAAGGATGTCACGTTGATTGTGAGACGAAACTTTTACTCTATTTCCAACCATGTGCAATCCGACAACGAGGACATCATTGGTGCCTTGTAGTCACAATTTTCTTTTGCCCTTGCACATGTCCACCATTCTAAATCTTCTCATCCTTGATATCCCTACATTTGGTTAATTCTCATGATCATTGGCTTTGAAAGGTAGACAACCATTAGAGGAAGTTCTTAGTTTGACAATACTTGTGTTGATTGCGCTAGCCCTACCTATAGCTCCACTTTTACATGATATATGAGAGATTAATGGGAGGTGAGAGTTTTATGAAATTTGGTTAGGATAGACACTTCATATGAGTGACTTGAGAGAGCTTGGAGAAAGGTTTTTGTCTAACACTTGTTGCAGGAATTTTTGTTTTGAAAACCATAAAAACCCTCCGATGGAAGCAAAGAAGTAAGTATGGCTGAAATTGAAAGCTTCGAGTGAAGAGTTTGAGTTGTGGGGTAAATCTTGACGTGGTAAAAATTCTAAACGCCCATGTTTATGATTGATTATCATTACTTTGTGTTTATGTATTAAAGATGAAGGGATTGACTAACTTGTGAAGAAGGATAAGTGGTACACGATTACACACCTTGGACGAAGTTCTTTTACGAGTACTTGCTCGAGGACGAGCAAGAGCTAAGTGTGGGGGAGATGTTGACGGTGTATTTTGGTGCACCTAGCATGTTCATTACACTTTGGTTTGGATTTGATTATTGAACTAACCCGCCACTAGGCACACTAATCATATAACAAGTTCATTTTTGTGCATGCATTTGGAAGTGTTGTGTTTATGTAGGAAAACATGGACATAAAGGACGGATTCGCAATAAGTTCAAAGGAGCATTCATGGAGTCTTGTTCGTGTTCATGAGTTCGCTGAAATTACTTCCAATGGTGGTGAGGACCGAAGTGTTACGAGGAACACCCCCGGGGATTGAAGCGTGAAAGATCAAACTTCATGCAAAGAGAGCCTCCATCTTGATCGCGAGGATAACAGCTTCAAAATCATCCAAGTGGAAGGGGCAAAGTAGATAAGTGCACGAGGACCCACGGAGCAAAAAGGGCGACCGAACCGGGCCGAAGCGGGCACCGGGCCGGCCGGCCCCGGTCGGATCGGCCCGGCCCACTTCGGCACCGGTTCGGTCCCGTCTTCCTTGCCCTCGAAGGATCTTCGACCCTAAAACCCCCGACGCGCCGCCAACGGACGGGGAGGAGTTTATTCGCACCGAAGGCCATCCACAAGCTAGAGAGAGAGGAGGAGGATCTCCGGCTGGAGATCAACCACCTCGAAGGAAGCACCCTCTCGTGGAGAAGGAGGAAGACACCGGCGGAAGGAAAACCATGATCAACGGTGCCATGATCAGCACCTTGATGGGGTAATCTTCTCATTCGTCCATGGGTTGTAATCGATATTGAGATGTAATCGCACTTTGTTGGATTATCTATCTATCATCCTGTGTTGAATATACTTTAATGCTTAAGGCTTGCAACCGTGTCGTAGAGGGAGTAAGAGCTCCAATGCTTCCTTGGATCCATTCAATACGCCGTGGCCATCAAAGGTCTAGTCATGAATACCTTCGCGTAGTGACAGTACGAGAGGAGGGAAAGGGCGAAACCGTGGTCACAACCCCGATAGATTAGATTGGTTTTTCATGTCTTTAAGCGATTGCATGCTCTAGTATCGTAGACCTGTGGGCGAGTGTCTTCTCTCTTGATCGTTTATCATCCTCTCTAGTGTAGCTTAGTTGTTTTCTAGTATAATATAGTTAGGGTTTAGTAGCTAGTGTGTCGTTGTTGATCGAACGCTTGTAATCCCCTTGCTCCGCGGATTGACAAGAACCTTGGGAATCCCGTGGTGAAAAAGGTGTGGGGTCCGTACGCTTGCGGATCGTAGAGGGATACGTCTTTTATCCGTCAACAGAGGTCATGATGATCGACGTGGACTGGAGGCAACCCTTCATCGACTACCTCAGCGAGCAGAAGGTCCCCTCCGACAAGAACGCGGCCGAGCAACTCGTCCGCCACGCCAAATCCTACGTCCTCGTCGGAGACAAGCTTTACAAGCAGGGCGCGTCTTCTGGAGTACTCATGAAGTGCGTCCCTCGTGAAGAAGGAAAGGACATCTTGGAGGAGATCCACAAGAGCGTCTGCGGCAACCACGCGTCCTCACGCACGCTGGTCAGCAAGGCTTTCCGACGAGCCTTCTATCGGCCCCACGGCTGCGGGCGACGCCCAAGAACTCGTCGAAAGTGCCAAGGATGCCGGTGCTTCGCCAAGCGACAACACGTCCCGGCCTACAAGCTAGTCACCATACCGCCAACCCGGCCCTTTGCTTGCCGGGGGCTCGACATGATTGGGCCACCGCCAACCGCGCCGGGGAGGATTCAACAGGGGTATTGGTGGCTATCGACAAGTTCACCAAGTGGATCGAGGTCAAGCCGGTCACATGCCCCAAGGCGACAGAGTACTCGACTTCCCGGATGAACTCGTACACCGCTACGGGCTACCCCACCGCATCATCACGGACACCGGGATCCAACTTCAACAACCACCAGCTTCCGGGGAGTATTGCGAGAACAGCGGGATCGACGTCCGATACGTCTCAGTTGCCCATCCACGGGCCAACGGACAAGTCGAGCGCGCCAACTGGATGGTGCTCGACGCTCTCAAGAAGCGGCTACATGACGCCGCGAACTCCAAAGGGGGCAAGTGGATCAAGGAACTACCCAACGCACTCTGGGGGCTACGGACTCAGCCATCCAAGCCAACGGGGCAATCCCCTTACTTCCTGGTCTACGGCTCCGAAGCAATCCTCCCTGCCGATGTCATATGGAACTCGCCAGCAGTGGAGCACTACGACGAAGGCGTCTCAGAAGACAGCAGACGAGTTGATATCGACAGCTTCGAAGAAGCTCGCTGCGCTGCCCTCGTCCAATCAGCAAGGTACCTAGAGGGTATCCGACGCTACCATGATCACAACGTCAATGAACGCTCCTTCAACGTTGGAGATCTTGTCCTTCGCCGTATCCAGAACACGAAAGGACTTCACAAGCTCAGCTCCCCCTGGGAAGGTCCCTTCACCGTGGCAAAGGTGACTGGGCCGGGCTCCTACCGCCTCCAAACACTTGAAGGCGAAGACATCAACAACTCGTGGAACGTCGACCAGCTCTGTCGATTCTACGCCTAGTCTACACGACTACTCTGGGTTCAAGTCTACACGACTACATCAACACCCCCTTGCCGTAAGCGACCCCCCGGGTCCTGGCTCCAGTCTCCGGACTTCTCCTCTCTAGGATCCAGCCCGCGCGGCTACCTACGGACCCTAGGCTGCCACGAGTGTCAAGGACTCTAGCAGCGGTCTACTGAGAGACCACACTCCAAGATCCAGCCTGCACGGCTACCTACGGATCTACGATCCAGCCTACACGGCTACCTACGGATCTACTGATGTAAGCGGCTACCCGCTCCAGCGCTACTCAGCTGTAAGCGGCCTCCGGGTCCAAGCGACTACTCTGTAACTACGGCCCTGGCCATCCAGGTGTACCTCTTCAGTGATAAAGTTTGATCGTTCATCAACTTCTTTACTGTCTACTCCCTACAACGGGACCACTACTGCCGAGTACTACTACTCGCATCCACTCCACGATGGGGGCTCCGCACTCTGAGATCGCAACTACGAGTACTCAATGCTGGAAATTTTTCTTTCATTGATACTTAAACAATTCATTACAATTGTTTTCTCTACAACCCTGGCTACTAGCTATCTATTACAGGGCTACTGGAGATTAAGCTTCTCAGCTACTTGCTCCGCGATTGGAGCCACCTGCTCCAGCAGCTCTGCATACTGCTCATCAGTGCAGTTGGCGGCTACCCCGCCGGCGACTACCTCCACTGGGGCCTTCGGGAAGTACGACTTCATGAAGGGCAAGACTTGCCTTGGGATCGACCTCGCCATGTGCTTCACATAGGCCGTCAGCCGGCTTGGAGCTTCTTTGAGACGATCCACCAGCCGAGCAATCTTGGGGCCGCCCGGGTGCGGCACCAGGAGTCTTGCGATCGGCAGTGCGGCTTCTTCGAGCTCCTTCAGTTGGGCCCGCAATGCCTCGCAGTTTTCATTCAACTTTTGCAAGGATTTGTAGCAGTTGACGAGATCGCGGTCAGAAGCAATACGGAGCTCCATGTGCTTCTCGCACTCGAAGGCGAGTTCTTTGTAGTCGAGCTCGAGTACCTGGCGGGCTTCTTGCTCCCGGTAGAAGAGGTTCTTCATGCTCGTCTCCGAGGACTTCAGCTGCTCCACCTGGCCCTCAAGCTCTGCAACACGACAACAGCAAAGCGGGTCAGGGACCTCTCGACATCCAACAAGTACCCGACAAGTTCAGCGGCGTACCTTTGTTCTTGTTGCGGAGGCCCTTATTCTTCCGCACCAAGTCGTCGCCCTTCGCTTGCAACTCTTGGACGTCGTTGTGGTACTTGGCGAAGGCGGCGTCGAGCTTCGACTGCATGGCAGCCGCGTGCTTCCGCGACTTCACAAGTTGCTCTTCTAGCGCCTCGGCTCGGAGCACCGCGTCGCCATAGCCGCCGCAAAGATGTTCGACTTGTCGCGGGACCGCTCCGCAACGTCCTGCACAAGACAACTCAAGTCACACGAGTACTCAACGACAAAGGATTGGCTACTCAGAGGCTACAGCTACTTACCTTCATCCACTGCTCGGCCTGACGGATCGCCTCCAAATGCTTGGCCACCGTTGCCGGCTCGATTAGATCGTCTGCGAGCAGCTCTACTCCGTCGCGACTACTCGCGGTGGCCACCGTCATCGGCGCAGAGCGGATGGGCTCTGCGTCCTGGATCTCCGGGGAGCGGATGGCCACCTCCAGAGCGACCTCTGGCGACGTGGTGACCCCATCTCCCCCGGCCGCCACGGCGGCCACTTCAACGACTTCCTCCACGGGCTCGGGGGCTCCTCCCGCGGCCTCCGGGGCCTCTGGTGTCGACCTCTGCATCGGCACCCCCGCAGGGATGTCACTACCTTCAGCCTCAGTGCCTGCCAAAAGAAGATGAGTGCGTCAGCGACTACGACTACTTCCCAAGGAGCTCTGTAGCTTCGAGAAGAGTACTCACCTTCGACAACGCTGGCCTCCAGCAACGGTGCCTCGGTAGCCGGTGGCTCGGGCACCGCCTGGGTAGCGGGAGCGGACTCCTCGGCGGGCGGCGCGACTTCTACCGCCACCGCTGAAGAGGGCTCATCCCCCTCCCAGGACAGATCCGTGGATTTCCTGCAGAAGCACACATAATTGGTCGTCAGTCAACCTCGACTACTACAACAAGTACTATTCAGGAAGATGGAGTACTTACAAGTTCGACCGAACTATTGTCACGGCCGGAGCACCAAGGATGTTGGCGATGTCGACCAGTCCACCCTCGGCGGGCGCCTCCTCCGACGCTCCCGCGGCTACCGCTTCCTCCACAGCAGCGGCGGCCGGCGCAGTGGTCTCCTGCGCTCCTGAAGCCACCACCTCTTCAACGGCGGCGGCTACAAGTTCCGTGCTCCCCTGTGGAGCAGGGGGCTGGCGCTCTAGCTGCGCCAAGATCTCCTCAACAGTGGGGGCTGGACTACGACTTCTGGCTGGCTCCCCCACTGTGTCCCACATGCCTTCGTCACCCTCTTCGACGGGCTCCGTCGGCGGCACCTCCTGCATACAAGGCAGACTACTCATCAGCAAGGGTGCTTGTGCGATGAGTACTCGACTACTCTAGTCAAGACATCTTACCTCCTGAGGCGTGGTCTCCGAGACCTTAAGCTTCTTCGCCACTCGCTTCATGGCGGGGTTGCGCGGCTTCCGTGGCGGCGCAGCCAGGCTAGCCTCCAGGCTAGTCGGGGGGTCTTGTACTAGAGGCACATGAGGCAAGCCTGGACGGCTAAACCTCGACCGCAATTGGAAGCGGTCTTGAAACGCCTCGTCGTCGTCGTCGTCGTCGTCAGTGGTATCCTCCACGACGACAGTGTCATCTCCTTCACCGACTTCTCGCCGCTCCTTCGCCTTCCCTTCCCTCGGGATCTCGATTCCGCTCGGAGGCGGCTACGCCTCGGAGATGAACTTCTTCAAGTCATCCTGCAAGACACGAAGACGTCGGTAAGTCTACACCAAGTAATGACTACTCGACCAGAGGAGTACGACTACTCACATCCTTTGGCGGGCGCGCGGCGGAGTACTCCTGGACAGGGCACGCCGTGTACGGCGGCATATCTTTGAAGATTCGCGACAACCTCTCGATGATGTCGTTGTCATCCAGCTCGCCTCCGGGCATCCGCGACGTGTCGTCGTCGCCGGTGTACTCGAAGCCTAAGGTGTCTGGAGCCATCAACGGCTGCACCCTTTGCTTCATGAAACTGAAGGCCACGTGCTCGGCCCTCGGTCCCGCTTCCCTGGGCACCTTGATGCGTGCCAGCAGCTCGGGAAGCTGGATCCCCTCCTGCATGATGGGCTCCGTGTTCCACCATTCACGGTGCCTAGGCTGTCGTCCGCTCGGCTTCGGCAGGCCGGGGTGGTGGTTTGTGATGTAGAACCACCGTGTCTTCCAATCAGTGTTGGAGTCGACAAGCTTGTACGCCAGATATTGCTCCGCGGCGTCCTCCCTCAACTGGATGTCGGCTCCTCTGACTACCCTTAGGTTGGTGGCACTTGGCTGCGGCTTGACGCGGAAGAACTTCCGGAATAGTATCCAATGCGGCTTGATCCCAAGGAAGGCTTCGCAGAAGTGGACGAAGACCGCGGTGTGGAAGACGCCGTTGGGGTTCAGTTCAGGTACTCGATCCCGTAGTACCCGAGCAGCCCTTTGAAGAAATCGCTGGCCGGGAGCGCAAGCCCGCGCTCCACGAACCGCGCGAACATGGGGATCTCGTCTTCGGCCTTCTCCATCGGATATGGATCTCCAGCAGCGGATCTCCACATGTCGACCTCCTTCTCCCGGATGAACCCACTGTTCAGGAGAGTCAACAGATCTTCCGTCTTCACCTTGGACTTCTTCCATTCGCGGCTTGGATCAACCCGCGGTGGAGACATGGGCGGCGCTACTCCAGTGGCGGCCGCGGCGGCCTCTTCGCGGCCCCTCTTCTTCCCGGCGGCCTTCGACGTCTTGGATGGTGACGGCTTCATCCTCCAAGTGCAGGGCGTCTTCACGCGCATCCGCTCGGGGGCTACCCTAAAAGCTTTGGGTGGCGGCGCACTTGAATCTACTACGGCGGCGGCAAGCGCTGGGAGTGGATCTACTTCAGATGGAATCGAAATGATTGCAGCTCGAATGGGTGAAAAACCCTAAGGGTTTCGGCTTCTATTTATAAGTCAAACCGGCTCCGCAACGGGCGGCTGGATAAGTCCACGCGCGGCTGACTCAGCGGCTGTGCGTGACCCTACGTATTCTACTAGTCGATGCGCCTCACCTCGGGGGCTCGGCTACTTCTACTCGACTACCTGGGAAGCGGCTAGTCTCAAGAGCATCTCAGGACACATTCTTCAAGATGACCCTTCAATTCGAGAGGAAGTACTCGACTCAAGGCTCGGGGGCTCCGTGCCACGTGTCCTTCGGTTTTTTTCTCTCCGGATTTTTCGGGATTTTCTTGCCAAGACTTCAGATGGACCCTCAGCCAGAGCCTGTGGCTCAACCTAAGGCTCGGGGGCTACTCCATATGGAGTGCGATTTTGCAAATCGCACCTCCATATCAGCTACGGCTTCAAGACAAGACGGGCATTTTTTGAAGACCTTCGAAGGCAGTATTCGAGGACGCTTGGAACTACTCGAGAAGACTTCAAGATTGCTCAAACATCAGCTGGAGTACATTCCAGCCACGGGATGCTTCGACTACTCTTGAGGACTTTTGACTTGTAGCACTCAGGGACGCTTGAGGACTACTCGTTAAGGCCGTCAAGACTACTTGAAGCTATCCTTCTCGACTACAAAGTACTCGGGGTCTTGTCGTATGGACCTCCCTAGGCCCACTACCTCGGTGGGTACCAGGACCGACTACTCGGTGGGCCTCTGGGACTACCCGACTTGCGCTACACGGCACCCGAAGGCGTGGAGCACAAGGACTGCACAAGAGTAGTACTCGATTAGGGAGCTGTACATGTTCCGCACTGTATGGAGGACTCCTAGACGTACTCGACTAGTACTCGCTCCCTACTCCGACTTGTAACCCTGCCTCCCGGACTATATAAAGCGAGGTAGGGACCGATCTCTAGGATCACCTCATCCAATATCATCTCATACAACTCATGGCGCACTATTGCACCATCTTGTAATCGTGCCCAATCAATCCAGAGCTACGCAGCATACAGGACGTAGGGTATTACGCACCTCGCGGCCCGAACCTGTCTAAATTGTGTGCCACGTGTCTCTTCCTTTGAGTTACCGATCTCGGCGAGTCACATTCATCTACTTCGGGTACTCCCCTTAGTAGGTTGCCGGTCTAAAACACCGACAGTAGGTCCTTTCAAAATAGTGGAAAGAAGAGGAGATGTAGACTACCAGTAGGAGTTGCCAGGCCAATTGTCAGGTGTACATGATGTGTTTAATGTATCACAGTTAAAGAAATGTATGAGTGAGGTCAGAATAGAACCAGTACTGCTGGAAGACATTGAGATGGGGAAAGATTTGACTTACAAAGAATATCCTATCAAGATCCTAGATACCTCGGAAAGAGTTACTAGGAGCAAAGTCATCAGGATGTGTAAGGTACAGTGGAGTCATCATATAGAGGAAGAGGAAACCTGGGAAAGAGATGATGAACTCAACGAAGATTTTCCCCAGTTGTTCTCTAAATCTTTTGAATCTCGGGACGAGATTCTTTTTAAGGGGGTAGGATTTGTGACACCCTAAAAATTCCATCACTAAAATTCACCTTAGCAACATGTAGACATAGTATTAAGGATTTAAAATAAATTGCTAATTAATTTGAGTTCTAAAGTATTGAATTTAATTTAATTAATATAGAGACAACAAGTGTTTGTGCATCATTATTTGGCTATGCATGGTTTTTGGTTGCTTGTGTGAGGTTTAAAAAGTCTACAAATTTTGTGCAAAAGTTTGAGAAAGATTGAATGAAATTTGAGTTTAAAAATGTTTGATTTAAAAGAGTTTGAAAAAAAGAAGAGGACCTCACCTCCCTTTAAGCTCGGCCGGCCCATCAGCTCCCTCCCGCAGCGGCCCAGCTCCCCGCCTCCTTTTTCTTTTTCTTCTGTGCCACTGACACGCCGGCCCCACCTATCGGCGCCCCCTTCTCCATCCTCCCCCCTTCCTTTCCTCTATTGCAGCGGCGCCGACCGGGACACTGCCACGTCCCGCGCCTCCTCCGCTCCCCCCTTCCATCCGCGGGCTCCAATCAAGAGCCGTGATCCACGCGCACGTTCCCCACCCCCCAACATTCTGTTTCCCCTTCCTTCTTTATGCCTCAGCGCCGGCGGCCATCAATGGCAAGTGCGCCGGCCGCCGCCCCTTCCCCGCTTCCCCTTCCCCTTCCTCTCTGCCCCTATTTAAGGTCGAGCCCGAGCCCTTGCCCTCCTCTTTGCACTCGCACCACACCTTCCCGCGCCCTTCCCCACTAAGAAGCGCCCTGCCTTCCGCCATCGGTGCACCGCCCGAGCTTGCCGTGTTGTTGAACCTCGTCGCCGTCATCTTTTCCTCGCCAACGAACGCCTCCTCTCTGTCTCTGTGTGGTAAGCATCTTTTTCCCGCCATCCCTCGCCTTGAACACACACCGTAGCACTGGCGCCTGCACGCCAGTGAGGCCCACGCCGCCCCCTTTCAGTGCTGGCCGTCGTGGACACCCGAACCCTTGCCCTGAACCTCTGAATGTGTGCGCGAGCTTCCCCGCTACGCGTAGCACCCACCCGCGCTCGAAATGGCAGCTGGGAACCCCTTCCCGGGCTCACGCCGGCGAAGCGCCGCCGCGCGCCGCCGCACCTTCCCTGTCCCGGCGTGCTCACCTGAAGGACCGATACGGCGAACCAGAGAGGAGGGAGTGAATGGGAGCTGATAAAAATTCTATTTAAGAATTCGGCCTATGAACCCAATTTCACTCGTGTGCCTACAAGCTTCTTTTGCCAAGTCCACGCAGCCACTGGAGTGCTACTGGACCTAGGAGAAAGACCCAACCAACAACCACAACACACACACACAGCGGAAACCCACAAGACTCGGCTGCTGGCAGCCCAAACCGGTCAGGTCAGTTTCCGAAACCGGTCAGACCGCTTCTGTTGGACTTAGCCTCACACAGGTAGGAGAAATCGGTCAGACCGGTTTGGCAAACCGGTTTGGCAAACCGGTCAGGACGGTTCTGTCCAGAAACTCCTCAAAAACCCTTCCGAAGGAAAACCTGCCTCAAGAACCTCTCCTCCTTTGAACAAGAACAGCCATAGGACAACAGGGGCTTCCTTGCTTAGAAACTCTTCACGACAGCCCACAGGGCTAAACCGGTCAGACCAGTTTGGGAAAGCGGTCAGACAGGTTTTGGCCTAGACAGTCGGGAAGAACTCAACCCGCGGTAATGACTCAAACCTTCCACCAATCGATCTCCCGATTCGTTCCACAGATCAAAGTGAGACTTTGGGGATAGATGGGGTACCTCGTGGGCTACCCTTGGCTAGAAGCTCGGTCCCCAAAACCCACTCAACCAAGAGGAATCGAAAGTCAACCCTCAAGAACACCTTCCCATGGAAACCACCGAAAACACCCAAATCGAAGCCATTTCGGGGGGTTGTTTGGATCAAGATCACCAAGCAAAGAGACACAAGGTCCTCATACGTGACATCCAACAAGAATCTCTCAAGGAAACACCCTCAAATCTTCCCCATGGAAATTCCAAGAAAGGTTCCGAAAATCACCAAAAAGGAAAAACTGGAGGAACACAAACAAGCCCTGAGGAACCACGCTGAATCATCTATACATACCATGAAGGGTTCATACAAGGTCTAGCTTCCACCTGATCATCCTTCCCTCTCACAAGATCTCACCATGAAGCTCGCAAGCTAGTCCTAGAAATCCTAAAGAAAATAGGAAGAGAAAATAGGAAAACCAAATGAGCTAGGGTTCCAAGAGTTGGCTGCCATCCTCTCACCTCTTGGGTTATATGGAGGCAAGCCTAAAGTCTAAAATGCCCCTAAGGCCTAAACTAAGATACACGCCCACCAAGGGCACTTTGGGAATTTTGTCTTCATAACACCATCGGACGGATGCCCGGCGACCGCACTTCACGTAGCCTCGACGCAAGCCTTGTGATCCCGACGCGTGTCCTCCTCCTCGAAGCTTCCGGCGCCGTGCGACCCCAAACCGGTCAAACTGGTTCTCCAAACCGGTCAATCTAGTTTTGGCCTGACAGCCATGCCTGGTCTTCGTCCTCGGCTTTGTGTCTCACCCGAGTAACCTGGTGATTTTCTGGTGAAACACCACAAACCCTGCGAACTTGATGTAGCCTCCGCCAATCACCACTCATGACTTGGCTCCCACGAAGTCCCGGCTCGACCTTGGTTTTGTGGCTCAACCAAGAAACCGTCCACCGACTTCATCTTGCTGTTCTTGCCACCATGCGGCCCGCACTTGACCCCGCTGGCCACCTGGTCCCTCGAACGAAGCTTACTTGTCTTCTCCACACCTGGAGGCCTCACCGGCAATGACCTTTCACGCTTGTTCTTCACCTGCACCAACACGAGTCAAGCCGCAACTAGCACCTGCAATACTTAGCTAAGAATTAGTCCACACAACATTGTCAATCACTCATCACACCAGGAAGCGACCATCCACCAGTCCTCAAACCACACATGGTCCTCAATCTCCCCCTTGATGAGTGCATTGACAACACACACATATGGTAATAAGAGAAAAGGAAAAAGAAAAGAAACAAATAAAAAGAAACTCCAACAAGCGATCGAAAGCCAAAGAAAGGCAAAGAGCAAGATCACTTGAAGAAGACAAATCTCGGACCCCTTAGGCAAGGGCAACGGCTCGACACATCCGAGACAAAACCACAAAATCATACAAGAGCTCCCCCTGCACATATGCAAACTCCCCTGAACAAGTGCCAGCTCTGGGCACAAACCAGTCAGGCCGGTTCCCAAAACCAGTCAGGCCGATTTCAAACAACAGACCACACCCTCCAAAAGCCAAAAATGCAAAAGAAATGCACAAGCTCCCCCTTGACTCTTGGGATAGGTTCTAGGGATGCAAGGTAACTTTTCTCCACCTTTCTTTCTCCCCCTTGTTGCCAATGCATGAATCAAGGCTCAAATTTCAAAAGATGCAACCTAGAGCTTCTCAAGTATACAAAATTAATCACAAGATGCTACACATGTCCAAATGAGCAAGTTACATACTCTACAGCTTCGTAATGACATCAACTTCATGACTACCAAGTTTCACAACCATTGGACGAAGCTAAGATAGAATTGATCAATTTTGCGAAAAGTTACCCTCTCATGAGCAAAGTCCTAAACATGAGCAAAACATGTCAAAATAGCAAAGCCACACCAACTTCATGCTAGGACAACCATTCTAATCATAAGACCATCACAAACACCCACAAGCACCTCATGTCATGTCAAAGCCACAGAGCCATGTGCCTACTTCTATGTATGAAACTTCTCATTGATAGGCACCATGCAATGGTTTAGCACCCAAAGCAAATTAAATTTAGCACATGCGACATGGGAGCACATTTTTCAAGCATTTAACATTTCATTTTCAGATTCATATTTGGCACATGAAATGTCTTTGCGACAAAAAGGAACTTATGCCCCTTTACAAGATAAAGTATGGGGGCTAAACATTCATGATGGCAAAAGAGCCTTTGGCCCCATATGATCAAAATATGCTATCCAACCACAAATTAAGCATAGCCAAGCCACTAGAACATGTTAAGATCATATAAAGGCATTTACTCACAAGAGAGCATATATGTGACATTTTTCAAAAACATAGCCATCAACCATGGATTATAAATCAAGATCATCAAGAGCTAAGCCAAACTAACCATAGCATACCATACTAGCTCACACGATCATATATAGCACATCATGGTGATCAATGTATATGAGAGAAGCTTTTCCTACAAAATGCATATGATACAAAATGCATGCAATCTAAGATACAAGGATGCCTATACATCATGTTACATATGCCATGTCAAATTCAAGAAATGAACAAAGGAAAGCTATACATATGCTATAAAGGAGCTCTCACACACCCAACTCAGGAAATCATGCACACACCAAGCTCCCCCGCAAACAAGTGAAAGTTGCTTGATCTAGGGGTTTGGTGAAGATATCAGCTAGTTGGTCATGTGTGGGTACATGGATCAAGGCTATCTTCCCTTTCTCTACATTGTCTCTCAGAAAATGATACCCCACTTCTATGTGCTTGGTTTTGGAATGGAGCACTGGGTTCTTTGCAACGCTTATGGCACTGGTGCTGTCACATTGAAGTGGGACATGGGTATACTCCTCACCAATGTCACTCATGGTGTATGTGATCCAAAGGAGCTGAGAGCAAAAACTAGATGCGACAACGTACTCTGCCTCTGTAGTGGATTGATCAACACTCGACTGTTTGCGGGAAGACCAAGACACCAAAGAAGAACCCAAAAACTGGCAAGTCCCAGAAGTGGACTTCCTATCCAACCGACACCCGGCAAAATCCGCATCCGAAAAACCATGAAGAGCCAAAGAAGAGGACGCGGAGTACCAAAGGCCAAAGTCGGGAGTGTGACGCAAGTACCTGAAAATTCGCTTCACCGCTTGCCAATGCGAAGTCCTCGGAGACGCTTGAAAACGAGCGCACAGACATACCGAGAACTGGATGTCCGGCCTCGTTGCCGTCAAGTAGAGGAGTGACCCGATCATGCTCCGGCACTCCTTCTGGTCCACGTGTTCACCATCCTCGTCCGCATCAAGAGTTGTAGTCATACTCATCGGTGTCGTCATAGCCTTGGAGTCCTCCATCTTGAACTTCTGCACAATGTCCTTGGTGTACTTAGCTTGGTCCACAAATGTTCCTTCCTTAGATTGCTTAATTTGTAGCCCGAGGAAGAACTGCAACTCGCCCATCATGCTCATCTCAAATTCCCTGCTCATATCCTCTGCAAACCTTGCAACAAGAGAGTTAGATGAGCCACCAAAGACAATATCATCCACGTACACCTGCACAATCAGGATATCTCTGCCCTGCCTAAGTAGAAACAAGGTCTGATCAACCTTCCCCATCTCAAAACCTCTCTCGAACAAGAACCCCCTCAACCTACCATACCAAGCTCTAGGCGCCTACTTCAACCCATACAACGCCTTCCTCAACTTGTACACCCGGTGGCGGTACTTTTCACTCTCAAACCCCGGTGGTTGCCTTACATACACTTCTTCCTCCAACACACCATTCAGGAAAGCACACTTCACATCCATTTGGTGCAACTTGAACCCTTTAGGCACGGAAAAGGCTAGAAGGATCCTTATCGCCTCCAAACGAGCTACGGGAGCAAATGTCTACTCGTAGTCGATCCCTTCCTTCTAACTGAACCCCTGAGCAACAAGCCTTGACTTGTTCCTCACCACTTCACCTTTCTCTCCGTCTTTCTTCTTCCACACCCACTTTGTCCCAATCGGCTTACACCCTGGGGGAGGGTTGTCGGGCATACACCCCGGGCACTCATGCAAGGAAGGAAGAATAGTAGAAGACGGACTCCTGGTAGAATTCCCCTGTACTCCTACTAGGACTCGCTCTGTGTACTCCTACTAGGACTCCTGCCTTGTAACCGACTAGGAACCCGCCCCCTGGACTATATAAAGGAGGGCCGGGTACCTAGCCGCACATCCCCAATCCCTCCGGGGACAACCCAACACCAAGCGCGGGCGCCATACTTGATCCCCCAAACGGGACGTAGGGTTCGCCACCTTGGCGGCCCGAACCCGTATAAATCTTGTGTCCGTGTCCTTGCGCATACCTTCGAGTTCTCGGTCTCCCGATCACGATCCCCACCGCACAATCTACTACCTCGGGTACCCCCTTGGTAGGTTTGCCGGTCTAAAACACCGACAGCTGGCGCGCCAGGTAGGGGTGATCATCACCACCGGGCGAATTCGAAGGACCCTCGTCAACAAGATCAATCTACTCGTCGACTCGCCGAGATCTATTGAAGCAAGTCGCCTTGCTCTTGTCAAAGCGGAATCAATTTTCCTAAGCCGCGCGTCCGGGTGCCTCGGCACGTCGTGCGGCTCGTCACGCGGCTCGTCGCGCCGCTCGTCGTCGACTACTCCGCCTCGCGCGGCTTGTCGTCGACTACCCCGCCTCCGCCGCGCGTCCGGGTGCCTCGGCACATCGCGCGGCTCGTCACGCGGCTCGTCGCGCCGCTCGTCGTCGACTACTCCGCCTCGCGCGAGCTTGTCGTCGACTACTTCGCCTTCGCCGCGCGTCGGGGTGCCTCGGCACGTCGCGCGGCTCGTCATGCGGCTTGTCGCGCCGCTCGTCGTCGACTACTCCGCCTCGCCCAGGCTCGTCGTCGACTACTTCGTCTTCGCCGCGCGTCGGGGTGCCTCGGCACGTCGCGCGGCTCGTCACGCGGCTTGTCGCGCCACTCGTCGACTACTTCGCCTCGCCCAGGCTCGTCATGCGGCTCGTCGCGCCGCTCATCGTCGACTACTCCGCCTCGCGCAGGCTCGTCGTCGTCGACTACTTCGCCTACTTCACGCGTCCGGGTGCCTCGGCACGGGCGGCTCCTCGTGCGGCTCGTCGCCAACTACTCCGGGCTCGTCGTCGACTACTTCACCTCCGCCGCGCGTCTGGGTGCCTCGGCACGTCGCGCGGCTCGTCACGCGGCTCGTCGCGCCGCTCGTCTTCGACTACTCCGTGCGCCGCGACTTCGTCTTGCGGCCACACTGGCTCTACTTTAGCCACGCCGTGGGGCGCGATTACTTGTCTTGCGGCAACATTGGCTCTACTTCGAGTGCGCCGCACGCCGCCACGACGACGCCTTCCGGTCGCATCACGTCGACCATTCATCTCGACTAGTTTTCCTAACTAGTCGAGAACGGCAGTCACGCCCCCAACAACTAGTCGGAATCAACTCTGACTAGTCGATTTCAACAACAACCGTCGCGGCTCCATCGCCACGGCTTCATCTACAAGTCTGCCCAGGCAGCAACAGCTAAGTCATTTATTTAAATGACTACTGTTCTCTTGGCTTGTTTTCCTCATCTGTAGGACTACTTGCCGACTACTCATTTGTGTATGCTTCTCGGTGGGTTTTCACGGGAGATACACTCTGCTGACTACTCTTGGGGCATATCAATCAAGTCGCCGCGAGTCTACCTCATCAACTCGGGGGCTATCCCTAGGAAGCAGCTTCTAAAGTCCGCTACGTGCGGCAATCTAAAGTCGACTTCTAAAGTCGCATTCTAAAGTCCGCTCCGTGCGGCAACTTAAAGTCGACTCCGGTTGCATCTTCGCCTGCTTCGATGGCATACTACGTGTGTAAGCTTCGATGGAACCTAGCTGTAAGCAGCCCTCGGGTCCTGGCGACGATGGAACCTAGCTGCACGTGGTCTTCATGCTCCGTACCATGGGTCCAAGTACCCTAAGTACTCGCGCTCCGTACCTTGGGTCTGAAATCCATGGCTCAGGTACTTAAGCCCACTCCGGTGGCACAAGCCCGCTCCGGCGGCAACCGTACCTTGGGTCCGAAATCCATGGCTCGGTACTTAAGCCCACTCCGTGGCACAAGCCCGCTCCGGCGGCAATCGTACCTTGGGTCTGAAATC
This sequence comes from Cenchrus americanus, assembly GCA_947561735.1. Lineage (NCBI taxonomy): Eukaryota > Viridiplantae > Streptophyta > Magnoliopsida > Poales > Poaceae > Cenchrus > Cenchrus americanus. The sequence continues at coordinate 206,727,711 of OX387240.1, forward strand.
CATGGCTCAGGTACTCAAGCCCACTCCGGTGGCACAAGTCGACGCTAACGGTCGCACTCAAGCCCGCTCCGGCGGCAAGCGTACCTTGGGTCTGAAATCCATGGCTCAGGTACTTAAGCCCACTCCGGTGGCACGAGCCGACTCCGGTCGCAATCTTAAGCCCGCTCCGGCGGCAAAACTACTCGTTTTTTCTGATTTTTTATTCGCTTTGGCTTTCCGGAAAGTGCTTTTCGTTTTTTGCATCTTAAGTCCACCCCGCGTGGCACAAAGTCGACTACTGCAGTCGCACCTAAAGTCCGCTCTACGCGGCAACTAAAGTCGACTTCTAAAGTCGCATATCAAAGTCCGCTCCGCGCGGCACAAAGTCGACTTCGGTTTTCAAGTCGCATCTCAAAGTCCGCTCCGCGCGGCACAAAGTCGACTTCGGATTTCAAGTCGCATCTCAAAGTCCGCTCCGCGCGGCACAAAGTCGACTTCGGTTTTTAAGTCGCATTCTAAAGTCCGCTCTGCCGGCATCTAAAGTAGACTTCGGTCGCAACTAAAGTCCGCTCTGACGGCACGACTACTTCTCAAGCTCCATGGCTCGACGCCAAACTACTACTTGGACTCTCTCCAGCTCGGGGGCTACTTGAAGATAACTTCAGCATGCTTCGCTCGCTCTCAAGCGCGGGGGCTCCTCACCAATCACTACTCGACGTGGCTCATACGGCTCTCTTATCTCTGGGGCTACACGCTGCAAGAGTACTCGGATGATGGCTTCACGATCACTGAAGACCCTTGGATTGATTACCTAATCATTTCAAGGCTCGGGGGCTGCTATGCTACACCCATCATTCAAATTTTTTCAAGACTGATGAGCTGGACCACCTTCCGGCCTCGCGACGATTCAAGTACTATTGAAGACTTCTCCAAGCGTACTCGAGGACGCTCAAGAACTACTCGAAGAGGCTTCAAGACTACTCGAACTACTACTCTCGACTCCAACGTGCTCGGGGGCTTGTCGGGCATACACCCCGGTACTCATGCAAGGAAGGAAGAATAGTAGAAGACGGACTCTGGTAGAATTGCCCCCGTACTCCTACTAGGACTCGCTCCGTGTACTCCTACTAGGACTCTGCCTTGTAACCGACTAGGAACCCGCCCCCTGGACTATATAAAGGAGGGCCGGGTACCTAGCCGCACATCCCCAATCCCTCCGGGGACAACCCAACACCAAGCGCAGGGCGCCATACTTGATCCCCCAAACAGGACGTAGGGTTCGCCACCTTGGCGGCCCGAACCTGTATAAATCTTGTGTCCTGTGTCCTTGCGCATACCTTCGAGTTCTCGGTCTCCCGATCACGATCCCCACCGCACAATCTACTACCTCGGGTACCCCCTTGGTAGGTTTGCCGGTCTAAAACACCGACAAGGGTCAACTGTCAGATGGTGAGATCTGGACAGCCCACGGGGGTGTTAATCCCTGTGGTTTAGTCGTTCGGCGGGGAGATTGGGAGCTAAGAACGCGATGATTAAGCTAGTGTAGCACACGGAAATTACGACAAGACACCAGGACAAGGCGATTTTATACTGGTTCAAGCCTCCAGAGAGTAAAACCCTACGTCCAGCTCTTCAGTTTGTATTGCTTTGATCTCAGGTGGTCTAGATTGCAGGTGCCGATGTGTTGTCTTTATGCGGGTTACATGGAAGTGGGGATGCCCTTGCTCGCCTTATATTGGGCGACGGACAAGGTCGGTGGACTGGAGTCCAGGTCGGTTACAATAGAGAAACCTATCTCTAGTCAGTTACAACTTTTGCCATATCCTGTCGATCTGCTTTGGTCGAAAGCCACCGAGGTCTTGTCTTGTCTTGTACAGCAAGGCTTGAGGTCGTGTTGGATTAGGTCATCTGGGGGAATCTTCTAGAAGGTCTTCTGGAGGTCGTGTGGGCCGCCAACTAGGTCGGTTGGACCCACTGAAAGGTCGGCGGGTCTTCTAGTAGGCCGGACCCACTTGTCGGGGTCGGCCGTGAGCCTGGTCGGTGGGGACCCAGGGGTACCCATGTCTCACAAGCCCCCGAGCAAGGTGTATGCGCAGCGACCTTAGAAAGGTCGTGATGAAGTCGTAGAGGTATCAACAGGTAGAATAGCATGCACGTCGGTCAAAAAAGAAAAAAGAACAAATCGACTTGGCAGCCGACCTGTTTGTAGTCTTGTCGAACGAAGAGAGGTCAAGTAACGACCTATAGGAAGCAGGCTTCCGATAGATCGAAACGACGATGAAAAAATTCAGAGGGCATCGAAGATGCACTCATGAGTAGTATTCGAGCATCGTGACGGGCAGGATGGCCAGCATGATGGTCCAAAAAAGAGAAGAGAATAAAAAGTAGGTCGAGTAATAACATGATGAGAAACGGGTTTCCCAACAGGTCGGTACGACGAAGAAAACAAGAGGGCGTCAAAGACGCACTCGTAGAGTAGTCCCCGAGCATTAAGGCAGACAGCATGGCTGGTTTGATGCTCCAAAAAGAGAAGAAAACTAAGTCATGGTCTTGGTCGAACGAAGTGTAGAGACACCCAGATCTCCAAGCATGGCTGCAAGGAGTCTGGCAGGGCCGACCTCAGGGAGGCCTTGCGGGCGTGTCGACCTCGAAGAGGCCTCAAATCAACAATGCCTAGTATCCGAGGATACCCAGCAGGATCTTGAAAGGTGTGTCGAATGAAGAGGTCGTTGAAGATGTCGTAGCTGAAGTTTGCAATGTTCAAGTTTGATTGGCGATGAAGCCAAAAAGGCTATTGATTTACTTCGTATGGAGTGTAGAGACACCCCGATATCCTGCATAGCTGCAAGGAGTCTGGCAGAGCCACTCAAGGCGTGCCGACCTCAAGAAGGCCCCAAAACACAAGCGCCCAAGCACCCGGAAGTACTTGGCAGGGCCATCAGGCGCGCACCCCACAGGGAGGCCTTCATTCTTGTCATAAAATCCTGGGAGGTCTTCCGAGCTGGCGAAGGCGATGATGGAGCCGTAGGAAGGTCTTGGTCATGACGAAGGCGACAACGAAGCTGGAGAAAGGTCTAGCGACCTAACGAACGCGATGACGAAGGAGCCGGAGGAAGGTCTAGCGACCTGACGCGGACGACGACGGAGCCGGAGGGAGGTCTTGCGACCTGACGAAGATGACGATGGAACCGGAGGGAGGTCGAGCGACCTGACGAAGACGACGATGAGGCCGGAGGGAGGTCTAGCGACCTAACAAAGTAGGTGACGACGAAGCAGAACCGGTCCTGTAAAATAAAATAAACACCAAGTTTGTGCATCAATCTGTCGAATATAAATATGATAAAAACTTTATCCCGAGATAAACATGCAGATGTTGAGTAATGCTAACCGGAGCTGAGCATTCTTGTGCTATGTTTTGTTTGAAAAGGGCATTCCACTTATCGTGCCAGGCACACATTTTGCGGATTCGAAAGCTCTGAAGCTGCAAAGTGTTTCACCCCTCTACAATGCTCAGCGGGAAGGCTTAGATGTAGCCGACGCACGGGGAGGGGCCTAGGACCCAGGTTTTGCAACCACACAACATCGAATACTCATAACGATAATCAAGCAGTTAAAGGAAGAACACACAGGAGAAGTAGAACCCCACAGGTTTGGCGACCCTTAGATTGGCATGGCCAAGCCCCCGAGCATGTAGAGGGGGAGGGGAACATAGCACAAGATAAAAAAAATTGAACCCTCAGGTCTGGCGATCTACATGTTGGCATGGCCAAGCCCCCGAGCATGTCGAGGGGGGATCCGAAGAGCAGACAAAAGCATGTAGAGCAGGTCTACAAAATTAATTGGAACCGTCAAACATTTAACTGCAAATAATACTTAGCTTGTGCGTTGTAACCGAGGTTGGTTGCTGTGGTCAAGACGTCGAACGTCGGCGGTGAGCCTACTACTAAGGTCCGCAGTAGGTCGGGTCAAGGTGGTAAGCAGGAGCAGTGCGTGATGAGGGTGCTAGACGGCATGGCCGGGTCGCATAAACAGTTGGAGCTCGGAAGCTCCAATTGTGCCCGTTGGACTTGGTGGTCGGCGGTGTTGTTGATGCAATCAATCGTCACGTGCACGTTGACATCGTGAGTGCCGTGGTACCTGATCTTGCCGCCGGTGGACAGGACTCCAGTTCGTCCAAATATATGCAACAGGAGTTTTCCTAATTAGAATATGGAAACAATATAAATTATTAGCCGGCTTAAGTAAGGATGAAAATTAAAATAAGACTAGGTCTATGCCCGTGCGTTGCTACGGGCTAAATTTTTGATAAAAGCAAATAATTTATTATCATTGTAAATTTATTTAAAATTTGGAATTGTTGGATCCATACCATTAAAAGATCCCAAATTTAAATATATACCATTACAAGTTAATGACATGTGGGGGTCACATGAGTCAATGACATGTGGGGTCAATAATATAAATCTAGAGAAGCAGGCTCTTAAAATGCAAAACAGACATCAATATGAATTGAGATATGACCCAACATTTATCTTCATAGTGAAACTTACCAGGGTGTTCCAATGAAGGTCTAAGTTCTAGCATGATGTTTCTAGCGTCGAGCACAGTTGAGAGAACGGCCATAATCACCCATAATCTCTTTGTTTCCTTAAAAAAGCTCATAATAAATCACACTGCCGCAACGAGAGCCATTTATATCATGAACGGCAACACGATGTAAAGCGATTGATGCGGACGGACCGTAACAATCCGCATTCGCGCATCATGGAATGCAGAAGTGAAGAAGGACACGAATGGCTAACAGGGGAAGCAAGTCCAAGATCCGGTTCCCGATCCTTATCCCCTTGATGATGAAGCGCGACCCCACCAGGCAGGCAGCAGGTTGGCCACTCCCTACCCCTTTGGGCCCGTCTAAGGGTGCGTTTGGCACAGCTGTGGTTGTGGCTGTGTCAGCTTCGGTTGTGGCTGTGCTGGTGAAGCAGATTCTTTGTTGAATCTGAAACTGTTTTAGAAAAACGTTTGGCAAAACAGCTTCTTCTGGCTGGGTAAAGGGTGAAATGTCCAAAATATCCTGCCCTTTTATTTTCCTTTTTCCTTCTCATTTTTTATTTATCCTCTCCCTTCTATTTTCTCCACCGCATCTACTCCCTTCCTTATCCATTCACACCCCGATCCCCTCCGGCCTCCGCCTCGCACCGATCACCCCACGCCGCGCCTCCCCTCGTCGCCGCCTGCGCCCGCTGCCCACATCGCCACCTGCCCTCTCCGCTTGCGCCTGCTTCCTCCCACCTCCCCCTGGCTTCCCTCGCGCCCGCGCAGAGCTCCTCGACAGCCATGGAGGCGGCCCACGCATAGCTATCTGGCGGCCCTGGAGGCGGCTCGGTCAAAGCTCGCCGGCCGGCGCAACCCGCGCGGAGCTCGCGAGCCGCCATGGAGGGCGGCCCTCCGGCGTCACCCCTATCTTCTCCCCGCCGGTCTCCCGGCTTCCCCATCTTCTCCCCGCCGGCGGCCCTCCTCCCGCGCCGCGGCTTCGCTCCAACGAAGCCGGCGTGCGCCGCTGCCTCCCCGCGGTCCCCACCGGGGGCGGCCTTGGCAAAGGTCGGGCGCGGCGGGCGAAGCCGCCTCTCGCTCCTCATCGCCTTCCTCCTCCGCGCCCGCCCCGCGCGCGCGCGGCCGAGTCCCCACGTCGCTCGCTCCACGCCTCCCCCCTCGCCCGCCGCATCCGGGGCGGCGCGCGCCCGGGAGAAGAAGGTGCGGGCGTCGGCGCGCGTCAGGAGGCCCTGGGGCTACTCCGTCCTCGTCACAGGATTAGTCGGCTTCGTCGGCTGCCACGCGGGGACGGCGTGCTCGGCCTCGACAACTTCAACGACTACTATGACACGGCCCTCGAGCGCGGCCGCGTGTCTCTTCCCTGCTTGCTCCCTCCCCGCCGCGAGATTCGCTCCCTCCTGGCGGCTGGCTCGGGCGCGAAGCAGTGGCAGCATTTGCGCACCAGGCAAAGGAAGAGGGAGTGCGAAGGAGAGAGAAAGGAAGGGGTGGGGGACCACCTGTCAGCGCGCGGGGGCAGAACCACATGAGAGGCGTTGCCCTTACGCGTTTTTTAGGGGTAGAGATTACAGTGTCCCTGTTGTGTTACGGAAAACAATTTTCCAAGGTACAATTTCATATAGCCAAAATAGGACATCACACTTCCATCATAACAGCAAAAGGTGTATAAAAAAAGCAAATTCTGAAATGACATGATACAGTAGTTCCAAATAAACAAAGTACAACTTTGAATGCTTAAGGTCCATACTCTGGTGTCTCGAGTTGATTCCGCCACAGCCTTTGATGGGTTAACTTTTGGTGCTGAAGGAACTGTGTGTAGGATAGCAATTATTGAGTCAAATGTAAAGGAAAGCAAAATACCTACAGGCTACAACATCAGACATGAAAAAAACATCCAAAACAGACGGATCACAACATTTCCACAACAGATGGATACCAACCACTAAACACAGCTTTGATCAAATACCACTACTGATATGGACAAATATATGAGAGTCAACATAAGCAGGGCGGATAATAATTTGTGCTGCTAGGTTCTAAAGTAATAAATCATGCAATGGAGGGAACCAAGAGGGGGGAAATGAAAAGGCTAGTTTGGCCTCTGAAATTCTAGTGAGCGTCAGAAAGTGAATGATTGAATACCCATGAGCATCAGGAGTAAAAAACAAATTTCACAGCTGAAATGATGCCCGCATAGCATTAGCAGCAATGGTATTTGCCCTTTTGGGCTTGTGTGATGTACCTTTTTGTTTAGCAACACCACTTGTCGAGTGGCTATCAATTTGCTTATGCTGATCGACGACCCCTGCACTGCCTTTGGAGATCCTCTTCTCCGGTGCATGCTGATGACTGCTTCCTGCACTACCATTATATTGGAGATCTTCTTCTCCGGTGAACCCTAAGGAAAATGCAACTGTCATGCCTCAAAAAAGTCCTGGTCGGTCTTTTCTAGGTGATAACGAAAAGGCACCATTGCGTCACTCCCCCAATAAAAAAGTCGCTATTCCAAACAAACAAAACAAAATTACTCCAAAAAAAAGAATGGCCATCAATAAGAGTAACAGCCAACCAACCTGTCTACCTCCTCCTGTGACGGCGGCACCGCGACCCTTGTGCTCCACGACGACGTGATCGACGACCACAGGCAGAACGACCTCCTGAATCCAACGCAGTAACGAGCACATGGAGGCACCCACAAATCAATCAGCGTCAACAACAGCCCAAGAAGGGAGTAGACGAAGCGGTTAATAATCTCTCGACAAAAAAGCCGTGCGGCAATCGAGGAACCAACCGCTCAGATCCCACCGGCGGAGGCGGTGATCCGAGCGAGCGTTTGGGGTGGGTAGGGTGGGGGGCGAGTGAGCGCTTACATACCGGCAGGGGCGAGGTCGAAGAGGAGGAAAGCGAAGGGGACGAGCAGGGAGCAGAGGACGAGCGCCAGCACCGCGACGCACGGGCCCCTCCGCCTCTTGAGCGGCGCCGGCGGCGGCGGCCGCGCCTTCATGGCTTCCTCCTCCTCCCGCCGGGGTTCCCCGCCGCCGCGGCCTCTCCTCTAACCATCGCCCGCTGCGCGCGCGGGCGCGGCGGGATTTGGATGATCGCGCGCGGCGGGCGCGGCCGGCGGCGCGGCGCGGCGCGGTGCGGTGCGGGGTTGGGGAGGCCCCCGGAGCGGAGGGCGGACCCATGCGGAGGCGGGCGTGAGGAGCGAGGGAGGGGGGCGGACGCAGGTAACCGCGAGCGGAGGCGCGCGGTTGTGCGGGAGGTAGAGGCAGACACGCAGTCAATGACGCATCAAGTTTTGCGGGTGAAGGCGGGGGGAGACGCGAGGGGGTGAAGGCGCGGCGGGAGGTGAATGCGCGGAGGTGCAGGTGAAAGGTGAACCCATCGAAAAGTCTTACTTTCACACTTTTTAGGAGTAGAGAAAAGGGGGAGAAGTGTTTCCCTGTATCACGTATCCATTCCATCTGGCAAGCTGTTTCTTTTTTTCGTGCGTGACCAACACAGACATGGGTTCCGGCGTGCACGCGTGATGCGCCGTCGGGACCGGTGGCCGACACGCCCAACTGCTACCGTCGAGGCCTCTGGACGCACGTGCTCGGGAGTGCAGATCGTCTAGGCTAGAGGTTGTCATGTCGGGTGGGCGGTGGAAAAAAAAAGTTTTTTGCGCGCCGTCCGCAAAACCAAGACGTCTCGCGACTAGATCGGAGGGTAGCGGCGAGCAGGTCGCTGCGAAGATATCCTTTCTGTCGTGGACGAACAGGTCACCAGAGCGAACTGACATCACGCTGCACGGAGAGCTCGCGATCACCCCTACCCGGTGCGCCAACTGTCACATGATGAGATCTGGACAGCCCACGGGGGTGTTAATCCCTGTGGTTTAGTTGTTCGGCGGGGAGATTGGGAGCTAAGAACGCGATGGTTATGCTAGTGTAGCACACGGAAATTACGACGAGACACCAGGACAAGGTGATTTTATACTGGTTCGGGCCTACGGAGAGTAAAACCCTACGTCCAGTTCTTCAGTTTGTATTGCTTCGATCTCAGGTGGTCTAGATTGCAGGTGCCGATGTGTTGGCTTTCTGTGGGTTACATGGTCGTGGGGACGGCCTTGCCCGCCTTATATTGGGCGACGGACAAGGTCGGTGGACCGGAGTCCAGGTCGGTTACAACAGAGAAACCTATCCCTAGTCAGTTACAACTTTTGTCATATCTTGTTGATCTGCTTTGGTCGAAATCCACCGAGATCTTGTCTTGTCTTGTACACCAAGTCTTGAGGTCGTGTTGGATTAGGTCGTCTGGGGCAATCTTCTGGAAGGTCTTCTGGAGGTCGTGTGGGCAGCCAACTAGGTCGGTTGGACCCACTGACAGGTCAGCGGGTCTTCTAGTAGGCCGGACCCACTTGTCGGGGACGGCCGTAAGCCTGGTCGGTGGGGACCCAGGGGTACCCATGTCTCACATAAACCAATTCCCAAACCTGATCCCTCTCAAAGTTCTCCAACTCCTCATGCATCGAATTAACCCAATTATGATCAGATAGTGTGTGTCCAATGTCTTTGGGCTCAAAAGTAGCAACAAATGCAGCATGAGCGAAATGAGAATTGTTTCGAAACCTCGATCGTGTAGTACATTCATTCATGTCGCCGATGATCCTTGAAGCTGGGTGATCCACTTGTACTCGCCAGGGAGGTTCTCTCCTTGATGCTAACTCCCCTCAATTGTAGCTTCTCCTTGATCTTGATTTGTCATCGTAGGTGTAGGAGAGGGGCCGTCCACCATTGTAGTCGAAGTAGTAGGTACATGTTCAGCCGGGGGCACTACACCACTATCTTCATCATCTCCAAATTCATGCTCCTCCTCCTGAAAGATCTCCTCGCCAAGTTCATCATCACCTGCACACTCAAAGACAAGCTGACTACGTGGTTGTGTCTCGTCGAAGGTTACCTCACAAGTCTCCACGATTTGGTTAGTTTCAAGGTTGAGCACACGATATGCTCTCGAGTGAGATGCATAACCAAAGAAAATACCATCGACCGACCTAGCCTCAAACTTATCCAACTTCTTCCCTTTCTTCAGAATAAAGCACTTGCAACCAAAGACATGGAAGTGACTCACCTTGGGTGTGCGACCATGCATCAACTCGTAGCAGGTTTTCTTCTTATGCACTTTGAGGTAGATCCTGTTCGACACATAGCACGTGGTATTCACCGCCTCAGCCCAGAACCTTCTCGGAGTCCTATGCTCATTAAGCATTGTCCGAGCCATCTCACACAAGGTTCTGTTTTTCCTTTCCACAACACCATTTTGGGGAGTTGTATACGGACTCGAAAACTGGTGTTCAAGACCCAAGTCATGGCAAAAGGTTTCAAAACGAGAGTTTCTGAATTCTAAGCCTCTCGTATGGCATCTTTGTGCCTCTCGTTCCTCAACCTCAAGACAAGATCTCGAACAAAACCAAATTTCTCCCCATTCTCCTCAAGAAAGAACACCCACGCATACCGAGAGTAGTCGTCCACCACAACAAGGACATACCACTTCCCACCCGCAGATCGCACACGAGCTCGGCCAACAAGGTCCATGTGGAGCAGCTCGCATGGACGCTCAGTCATCACATCGATGAGAGGTGGGTAAGAAGAGGCTACCATCTTGGCATGCCTACACGGCGCACAAACCAACTCTTTCTCAAGCCTCAACCGTGGCAATCCTCGGATCAAATTGAGTTTACTCAAGCGAGACAAAAGGTCAAAGCTCAAGTGACCCAACTTCCTATGCCACTTCCACAACTCACTCAAAGAACCAGCCAAGAAACAACGCTCAACACCAGAAGACTGAAGAAAAATCAGCTCGAAACACCTGACCCTCGGGAACGACCATACAAACAAGGTCCTCTCGAGAGTCCAAAATCTGAGAACCACCAGGCCAAAACAAAATCTCAAAGCCCTCATCCAACAGTTGGGACACAGAAAGCAAATTGTATACAAGCGATTGAACAAGAGCAACACGCCTGAGAGTGATCTTGTCACTCACCTTAATCGCACCTTCTGAAAGCACATGCCCACGCCCATTGTCCCCAAAAGTGATGTACCTCTTTGTCACCACCGGGACGAGACTTGAGAACCACCCCTTGTCTCCGGTCATATGCCTCGAGCAACCGGAGTCAATCAACCAAATGTTCTTCAAGTCTCCCACCTGAAATTCAAAAACGATCACGTGAGCGAACAAACGACTCAGCACTGTGGTTAGTACCAAAAGAGTAAAACCAGTGCCGAGCCGGGTTAGCACACTCCAAAGCATCTCTCCTATCAAAGCTACCTCCACGAACACCACCCCGGTAACCACTCCGAGGAAACCAACCCTCTCTGCCTGGTGGAGGACCAAAACCACGAAAGGAAAACCGTGGATCGTCTCTCCTCTCCATCTCAAAGCTACGACTCCTCCCATCCCCGTATTGAGCATGAGGAGGAGAACGCCTAGCAAACTGACCACCTTCAGACTCTCCAGACCAACCACCAGAACCACGACCACCTGAGAGAAACCGAGACCCTCACGAGCACGAAGATCAAACTTACCCCCTGCAGACTCCAAACCAGGTCCCGGCGGTTTCAAAAGCGGGTCGGCGGTTTCACACCTCCAGCAGCACCACCTGCAGCCTTTCGCTCTACCCAAGCCGGAACTGTTCTCACACTCGCCTTAGCTCTGGGCATCTGCACACGAGGCTCAAGTGCAACAATGGAGGGGTGGTACTTGTCCTTGTTAGCCCACTCCTTCACCATTCTCTCATCTCGCTTCCTCTTGAAGCAAAACTCATCCTTGTGGCCATCTCTCCCACAATACCCACAATGAAACCTCATGGCTTAGGTTTAGGCTTGGTTTGGTGCTGCTCACTTGGTTTCTCTCCACTCGGCTTCTCACCCGACTTCTCCTCACTTGCCTTCTCACATTCTTTCCAAAAAACACTTTCCCGGAAGTGCTCACAAACTTGATAGGCTTTTGGAAATCATTTGTAGGTGTAGGAAACACGGGTGGAGCTGGGGTTGTGTCTAGTCGGTTCCTGAGATGGTTAGGTTTAAGAGGGAAATCATTTTTGTGGTGGGTTTTTGGTGGCTCTGGGATATTCTCTCCACTTCTCTCACCAACCTTGTTTGCCCCAAGTCCCTCACCATCTTGCCTCTTGTATGTCTTGATCATTATCCTCAACTGAGGCTCATGACCAGACAACCAACCCATCAACTTTCTCAACTCATCATTCTCATCATGCAAACAATCAACATAATGTGCAAGTTCCAGATTCTTCAAAGCATGCATTTCACAAGTAGAGAAAGATGTAGGAATTGGTTCTTTCAACTTAGCCTCCAGAGAAACAGTGTAAGCATGCATCTCATCAATTTTTCTATGCAAAACAGGGCAAGAAGTGCAAGCGCCTAGCAGAGAAGGTTTAGACTTAATCTCAGCCACTTCAACCCTAAGCAGATCTAGTTCCTCACACTTGGAGGCATGCTTTTCCTTAAACATGGCAAGATCAGCAAGGAAAATAGGACAATCAGCACATTCAACTTCATCAGAAACAACAGGTGAAGCTTTCAGAGAGTCAATTTCAAGCTTGGCATCCAAATTTTGTGTTTCTAGCTCAGCCACTCTAGTCCTAGCATCCTCAAGCGAAGCCCTAAGCTCTTTCCTCATTTTCTTGGCCTCTCTAAGCATGTCATCATGATTATCAAGCAACAAGCCAAGCCGTTCATTCCCTTGATGCAAGAAGGGAAGTTCGTCACGCACCTCGTCGTTGGAGTCAAAGTCCGAGTCACTCTGTGTGCTCTTCTTGTTGCCGGAGCTTAGCGCCATGGTGCAGAAGCTATCTCTAGTGAAGCAGCTCAGCCCGCTCAGGTTCTTGGATGACTTCCTGCCCTTGCGACGATCACCTTCATCTTCACTGCTGCTCGAGCTCGAGGTGGAGTACGCGGAACTGGAATCGACGTCGCTCGCTCCAACCATCGCTCGGGCCTTGCCTCGGTTCTCCTTCTTCCTCAATCGTCGCTATCCTTATGCTTGTTCTTGTGCTTGCTCTTGTGGTCATGCATCGACCGGTACTTGCCATCCGTGCTTGACTTGTGCTTGTAGCCATCCTTGTTCTCGACCTTGAAGGACCGATACGGCGAACCAGAGAGGGGGGAGTGAATGGGAGCCGATAAAAATTCTTCTCGAAGGAGATGGAAACTCCAACAAGATGAACACGGCTTCCAACACACGTCTCCGACTCACTACCCAAGTTGGCCGAGCCCACGTAGCCACTGGAGTGCCACTGACCTAGGAACCAACACACACACCCTTCCGACCCGAGAACACAGCGGAACACCAAACCTCGAGTCCACTGACCAACACCGGTCAGACCGGTGAGCACCACCGGTCAGACCGGTCCCTGCTGGTGAAACTGGGCAACTTTCACTAAGTGGCTCCACACCGGTCAGACCAGTGAAACGCACCGGTCAGACCGGTCACAGCCTGAAAGCCCCCAAGACACCAAATAGGCCAACCGACCTCCAAACTGACCCAAACTTGAAACAGCTGCAACACAGGACAACAGCGAACACACCCAGACATTCACCCGAGCAAAAACCCACCGAGGGTTGCACCGGTCAGGCCGGTCAAGAGCACCGGTCAGACCGGTGTAGCCTGGGCAGCTCGGGATGAACAGCACCCGCGGGTCAACTCCCCCAAATCCAAACCTCGATCTCCCGAATCGCTCCACGGACTTGAACAAGACTTTGGGGATATTAGGAACACCTCATGAGGAGTCCATAGCCAAGTTTAATCCCACCAAAACTCGTCCGAAAAGGAGGAATCGAAGAAATCCCGCCAAGAACACCACAAACCCTAGAACTCGGAAAACCCCAAAATCAAGCCCCTTTACTCACGGATTTGGGAGGGGAATCACAGCCCAAAGAACCACAAAGGGTTCCCACAAATTTCCCCCATAAAATCCTCAAGAGAAAGGTCCCGAAAACAACCCAAAGAAATCACCAAGAGAGGGCTCCAAAAATCACCACCAAGAACAATCGGGATCCACACATCCAAACCTTGAGGAACCACGCTGAATCATCTATACATGCAACAAAGGTTCATACAAGGTCTAGCTTGCCGCCCGATCATCCAACCCTCTCAACAAGATCTCACCATGAAGCTCTCAAGCTAGTCCTATGGAAATCCTAAGAAAATACGAAGGGAAAATAGGAAAGCAAATGAACTAGGGTTCCAAGAGTTGGCTGCCATCCTCTCACCTCTTGGGTTATATGGAGGCAACCGAAAGTCTAAAATGCCCTTTCCTAATAACTAGGGATACAAGCCCCTCAAGGGCGGATTTGGAAGTCTTCATGTCTTCACCATCGGACGGATGCCCGGCGACCGCACCCTGCGTAGCCTCGACGCAAGCCATGTGATCCCGACGCGTGTCCTCCGCTTCGAAGTCTCCGGACTGCGTCGTCGCACACCGGTCAGACCGGTGCTCCCCACCGGTCAGACCGGTACCCACCGGTCAGACCGGTCTGGCACTGCTACAGCACCGTCTTCATTCTTCGGTCTTGGCTTTGTGGATCAACCAAGGAACCCAGTGGTTTTCTGGTGAACCACCGGAAACCCCGCGAACTCGGTGTAGCCTCCACCAATCTCCACTCATGACATGGCTCCCGCGTAGTACCGGCTCGACCTTGGTTTTGAGGCTCAACCAAGAAACTGTCCATGACTTCATCTTGCTGTTCATGCCACCATGCGGCCCGCACTTGACCCCGCTGGCCACCGGGTCCCTCGAACGAAGCCTACTTGTCTTCTCCACACCTGGAGGCCTCACCGGCGACGACCTTTCGCGCTTGTTCTTCACCTGCACCAACACCAGTCAAGTCGTAACCTGCACCTGCAATACTTAGCCAAGAATCAGTCCACACAACGTTGTCAATCACTCATCACACAAGGAAGCGACCATCCACCGGTCCTCGAACCACACATGGTCCTCAATCTCCCCCTTGATGAGTGCATTGACAACACCCACATGAATGTAACAAGAGAGAAAAGAAAAGGAAAAAACGAACAAAAAAGAAACTCCAACAAGCGATCGAAAGCCAAACAAAGGCAAAGAGCAGGATCACTTGAAGAAGACAAGTCTCGGACCCCTTAGGCAAGGGCAACGACTCGACACATCCGAGACAAAAACAAAGCTCAAGCAAAGAGCGCGAACCACCGAACCAAAGCTCAAACACCACAAAGAGCTCCCCCTGCACACATGCAAGCTCCCCCTGAACCAATGCACCTCCCCCTGGACGAATGCATGCAAACCGGTGAAAACGGGGCAGGCGTAGCAACTTCGGCTCACACCGGTCAGACCGGTCATCACCACCGGTCAGACCGGTGCCTAACATGTGCACAGGACCAGCACTCACACCGGTCAGACCGGTGACCGTGACCGGTCAGACCGGTGCACAACAGAGCCCAGAAATGGCTCAAAACCACCTGAAAACCTTCTAAATGTGTCCAGCAAGCCATTTCAAGCTCAAACTTCTCCCCCTTGTTGGCAATGCATGAATCAAGCCAAAAATGCAAAATTTTCAACCTAGAGCTTCTCAAATAGACAAAATTCAACAAAGAATGCTACACATGTCCAAATGAGCAAGTTAGATACTCTACGGCTTCGTATCGATCTCAACTACATGATCACCAAGTTTCACAACCATTGGACGAAGCTAAGATGGATTTGGGCAATTTTGCGAAAAACTTGCCTCTCATGAGCAAAGTCCTAAACATGATCAAAGCATATCAAAATGGCAAAGGCACACAAACTTCATGCTAGGACAACCATTCTAATCATAAGACCATCACAAACACCCACAAGCACCTCATGTCATGTCAAAGCCACCGAGCCATGTGCCTACTTCTATGTATGAGACTTCTCATTGGTAGGCATCATGCAACGGTTTAGCACCCAAAGAAAATTAAATTTAGCACATATGACATGGGAGCACATTTTCCAAGCATTTTACATTTCATTTCAGATTCATAATTGGTACATGAAATGTCTTTGCGACAAAAAGGAACTTATGCCCCTCCACAAGATAAAGCAAGAGGGCTAAACATTCATGATGGCAAATGAGGCTTTGGCCCCATATGATCAATAAGCTAGCTATCCAACCACAAATTAAGCATAGCAAAGCCACTAAAACATGTCAAGATCATGTAAAGGCATTTACACATGAGAGAGCATATATGTGACATTTTTCAAAAACATAGCCAACACCCATGGATTATTCATCAAGATCATCAAGAGCTAAGCCCAACTAACCATAGCATACCAAACAAGCTCACAAAGACAAATATAGCATACCATGGTGAACATTGTATATAGGAGAAGCTTTTCCTATCCAATGCATATGATACAAAATGCATGCAATCTAAGATACAAGGATGCCTATACATCATGTTACATATGCCATGCCAAATGCAAGAAATGCACAAAGGAAAGCTATACATATGCTACAAAGGAGCTCCCACACAAAACTCACAAACCACCGGCTCCTCGAGGGGAGGCAAAAAGGGCTTGACACCACCGGCAAAAGAGCAAAGGAGCACAAAACTCACAAGCTCCCCCTAAACTCATGCATTAAGGACAAAGAGCATACAAAGCTCACCTTACACACATGGGATAGGGCAAAGAGCAAAATAAACCAAGTGGCTTGACCAAGGCCACAGACTTGAAGGTCACAAATTTACTTACCTTGATCATTTTTTCACAATTCACTCGTCCTTGTCCACCATCCCCGAAAGTGATGTACCTCCATGTCACCACCGGGGTATGAGGCCGGAGAACCACCCCCGATATCAACCAAATGTTCTCCGGGCCATCCACCTGCAACTCAAAACCAAGAGCGAGAGCGAGCAAACGACTCAACACTGGGGTTAGTTCCAAATGTGTAAAACCAGTGCCTAGCCATTTGCTCGAAAGTGGGGTTAGCACAAACCAAACCATCTTTCCTACCAAAGCTACCTCCACGAACACCACCACGGTAACCACCATGAGGTAACCAAACCTCTCTACTTGGAGGAGGACCAAAACCACGAAAGAAAACTCGTGGACTGTCCCTCCTCTCCTTCTCAAAACTACGGATCCTCCCATCTCCGTATTGAGCACGAGGAGGAGAATTCCTAGCAAACTGATCTCCTGCAAACTTTCCAGACCAACCACCAGAACCACGACCTCCTGAACCAAACTTACCATCTGTACGAGCACGAAACCCAACGCTGGCACTGTCCGGGCTGCCGTATGACCAGGTGCCCCTCACCGTCCGACCGGTGTAGTACGGCGGCGGCACCTCCAACAGCCTTCCGCTCTCCCCAAGCCCGAACTGACCTCACACTCGCCTTGGCCCTTGGCAACTGCACACGAGGCTCAAGTACACAATCGAAAGGGTGGTACTTGTCCTTGTTAGCCCACTCCTTCACCATTCTCTCCTCACGCTTCCTCTTGAAGCAAAACGCTCTCTTGTGACCATCCTTTCCACAAAACTCACAATGGAAACGGATCGATCTGAGCTTAGGCTTGGGATGAGGCTCTTCAGAAGGCTTCTCAGTTGGTTTCTCACTAGGCGTTTCACTTGCCTTCTCACTCGGTGTTGACGGTTAAAAGTTGTATCAAAGTTCGTTTGTGACTTGCAAGCGGACAAGTCTCCCGTCGTAGTCAAGGGACCCTTCTTCCCTCGAGTGGTGAACCCAAGGTATCGAATCCGTGGAACAATGTGCAACGCAAGGATTCAATCTAGTAAAGCAAGGTAAGCTATCTTATGAAGGTAAGTTGCATCTAATCTACTAACTCATAAAGAAAACGAATCTAATCTAATCTACTAAAGAGGTAACAAGAGAAAGCAAGAGATAACCAATCTAGAGAGTCTAGATCATGCTTATGTTGTAGCTCCAAACAAGATAGATGAAGATAGTAAAGCGAATCACATTAAAAGCATCTTTAAATCGTGGCCTTCCCATCCGACTCCAAAAACGCCCGCCTTTCGGAACCCCCGTTCTGTCACAACGTATTCCTATTCATGCGGGTAGTCTAGGGCGAGTTCGATAGAACAAGTTGAAATCACTTGGCCGGTCCGGTATGCACCTCTAGCCACCGCGACTACAAGAGCACCCTATGTAATCTATCTTAAGTATAGATCGTAGAAGAAGCAAAACCAAGAAGAAAACAAAATCATCGAGAAGGCACTTGATCGCTAGAAATCGAATTCACTTACAAACTTCACCATGAATGATTACATGAACAAGATCACCACCGGGGCCCTCCCTCGATCTTGATCCTCGCTCCGGAGCTCCGACGTGGTCTTCCATGCAAGGTTCCCACGTCGGCTAGGGAAACCCTAGACAACTAGCACGACCCTCATCTTCGAGATGGTGTCCCTCAAGCTTCTCTGCTCCTCGGCGGCGGATTACGACTTCGGTCCTCCGTGGCTCTCGGTCAGGGGGCTATTTATAGCCTGAGAAGCAATTAGGTCAAAGGAGAGGCCGATTGGGCCCCGGGTGGGGGCTGGGGCGGCCGGCCTGGGCCGGCGGCTGGGCCCAATTCGGCCCATCCCGCGACTGCTTCGCCGGTGTTGCTTCCCACGTCTTCTAGATGTTCTCCCCTTTTGCATGTGGGCCCTTGACGTCGGTTTCTCTCCGAATTGGACTCAACTCCTTGTCTTGCAAGATTCGGCACTTTTACGGTTCGGTCCTCGGAGTTTATCATCTTCTCGGGCTTGGTCCTTGGGCTCTTGGAGTCATGTTCACTTCATTGCTTGACTTGTATCGGGCTTCAAGGTCTTGTCATGAGGTGCTTAATGAACTTATCCCGAAGTCTTGCTTTCAACGTTAAAACCCTGTGTAAACACTTAACTCCAAAACCAACATGCACAAGTGAACTTGTTATACCACGGGGGTTAGTACCAATGAATAAGATACAAAAGTCATGCCAACACCGAAGGTAAACTCATGGCTAGGTTGACGGATTTTCACCGTCAACATCTCCCCCATGCTTAAACCTTGCTCGTCCTCGAGTAAGCCTTCGATGGATATCATCATTGCCAAACAATGTTTAAACCTTGCACTTGATCATACATGAAAAAAAACATAATGCTCTCAAAAGTTTAATTCGTTAAAGTTCCATAATGTACTAGCCTTCACCTCTACGGAGGGTAGATTCTTATTAAGCTTATCCCACAAGTATTAACATGCTCACAAAGTTTAAATAGATCTCGAATTTTTGAAATAAAGAACGAGATAAAGAAAAGCTAAACCAAGTTCACAAATTTAAATCATCTTGTATATTGCTCATGAACTCTCATCTCACTTGTCTCTCAAGCCTATATATTCTACTCCTTTCCCTCTCATAACATATATGTGTGGTAGGCTTTATATGGAGCTTTGGGAAAGTTTAGTCCTAACAAGATTTTATAAATGAGGTGTTGTCAAAACAAGACAAGCTTCTCATGGTCTTACCGAGACTCGTCAAAAAGGTCATTGGAAAATAATGTTAAATCAAGGAGGGGAAAGAGAAAAATACACACACTTTTAGATGAGTGGACATGTGCAAACGGCAAAGAGTGATCCCGAGGCACAAAGGAAGTCCTCGTTATCGGATTGCACATGGTTGGAAGATGAGAATGGATCTTTTTAACTTGAAGCCTTGAATGCACTCTTAGAGAACCGGGGAGTTCACTTTACACATACTCATATATTTTTTCTTTCTCATATTTATCATTCTTTTCTTTCTTTCTTTCTTTCTTTCTTTCTTTCTTTCTTTATATATTTATTTATTTATTTATTTACCTTGAAAGTCATGATTATCACTGGATTTTTTTCTTTCATCATCATTTTTTTTAAATATTCCCCTTTTAACTCTAAAACTGCACCGTACCTACCTCCTCCCCCATGCTTAGACGTTGCTCGTCCTCGAGCAAAGAGGCGAAAAATAAGGTAGGTACCGGAAATATTTTTCCTTGGAGAGATACTTGAAATCTTCAATGTTGGCACCGTCTTGCGATCTTCCTTGAATTGATGATCCATTCTCAACGATAGGTTGTGGTCAAGGAGGTAATCACAAAAGATGATATTTGGTTTAAGGGTGGATATCCGGCGAGGTTTGTGAGATCTCCAATGTGGGGATACACAATGCACGGATAAAAAGGCTAGCAAAAAGATAGATACGCAAAAACGGAATGACCAGCTTCTTAGTCTCGGGCCAGAGAAATCATGGCCTGCAATAACTCACTCAAAAATAAATCTTGTACACTAAGGTTTATGCACTCAAATATATATAAGGCTCTGGATAGGTTGAGCAACACACAAGTGATATTTATGACAAGGTTAGCAATATTTTTGAGCATAAAAGACATCTTTAATCTATTCATAACTTGAGAGCACATAAAACACTATGGGTCTTTATTTTAATCATAACCTCCGCTGAAGATTAAGCTAGCATTTAGATAATTTCAGATTTGTATTTTTAAGAGAGCACTAGGTTAAACATGCATAAGTCAATTACAAAGATAAACAAAGTGGCAATTATAATCATATATCATCATGGCACAAACTTTGTAACTTTACTAAAGGTAAAAACTTGGTGGCGACATTATTCATGACGAAAATAAAAACTAAGACACATGCTGAAAATTAAACTAAAAACTGAAAGTTAAAGCAAAGCTGAAAATACTACGCAAACATAGGCGCATACAAGCTGAAAATTAAAGAAAAGGGGTAAAGGAAAGATAACTAAAGCTCCTCCTCTCTCTAATCTTCCGCCGGTGGTTGATATTGATAGTCTTGGTTGTTGTACCCTTACTTGTAATAGGAATGCACCACTACTCCTATGAATTGTCCGACGGTGCTAGGTGAAGGTGTCCAAGCATATAAGCGACGTTTGCATTTCCTTCACCCATTTGGTTTGCATTGGTTTGGATGGCTGCAATAATTTGCACGTTCCTTGCAGCGTATCCTCCAATGGTGGCCACATTTTGTTGTGGTTGAGGAAGGTGTGCAAATGGCTCCGCAAAGGCTACGTTGGGCACCGCAAAAATGGTGGGGGTATGGCTGCACCACTCCCCCATGCTTGCATTGGTACACCACCGTAGTAATTTGGCGGCGCCGGGGTTCCTCCCAATGGTGGGACATAATTTTGTTGTGCACCTCCTTCTTGGGCCATGGAAAAACCTTCTCCTAATCCTTCTCTATTATATATTTTTTTTTCTTCGCCGACACAAGAAGTCCTTCCTCTAACTGATCTTCTTCCCCTCAAGAAAAAGTCTTAATCTTCAATCCGGAAGGGGCAAATTCACCTAGGCCACTTGGAAGCCTCCTCTCTCATCTTCACTCTTATATTTTCCTTTCTTCATATACCTAGGGAAGTCCCGGGTAGGAGATGATTTGGGTTCCTTGTAATACCCGGTTTTAAAGAGATAGCCAATATGGAGAGGTAACACCCCGAACCAATATCTTCCGAACTCGATGTTGCTTAACAACACCACCGGTTGATCATAGGTGAGTGGGGTCTATTGGCCACTTGGCAATCAAAGCCAAGTAAAGCCAATTCAACTCCGTGTTGGTTATCTTTGTCTCTCTTGTTCTCCCAAAAATCCACTTGCACAAAAGTGACACACTTGGATGATGGGGTTCCGGATAGTATTTCTTCGTTGATGGCCTCTTCCCGTGATCATACTCCAAAAACCTTCCCATGTGCCTCAAGCATATCCACTTGTTCCGGAGCTCCCTTTTGAAAATAGGAGACACTCGCCCATGGGTCTATGATACTAGAACATGCAATCATTTCGAACATGAAAACCAATCTAATCTATTGAGGTTTGTGTTGAATGGATCCAAGGAAGCATTGAGGCCTTACTCCCTTTGCGGCATGGTTGCTAACCTTAAGCATTAAAGTATTTTCAACACAAGATGATAGATAGATAATCCAACAAAGTGTTATTACATCTCAAGATCGATTGCAACCCATGGATGAAAGGAGATTACCCCATCAAGGTGCTAGAGATAGCATCATTGATCAAGGTTACCCTTCCGACGGTGTCTTCCTTCTTCTCCTCTTGTGGGCTCCCTCCAACGCAATGAGAGACTCAGCACTCCTTCATCAAGGGTATGCGCCATGGTCATGAAAATTTCTTAGGCGAATTCCTTGTGGGTGTTTGCCGACACTCCATTAGAGAACTGCACCGGTGTCCCGTGTGAAACCCAATATGTGGAGAGCTTGGTCGTCAATGTCGACGTTCGCTACAAGCCTCTACTTAAGGCGAGCGAGCTTCTTCTCCTCCTCCTCTGTCGTGATGATAAACCCATTGGAATACCACGGAGCACATGGAGGTGGAGCGGATGATCGTGTCAAGTGGTGAGGTTGGACAGGCGGCTCCTCCATATGTTATTGAAGTTTGGTAAACCTAATAAACGAGTTTCGTGTGGCCCTCATGCCACCGAGGAGAAGAGTGAGGTTCCTCCTCGGCGGTGCCGTGTCCTCCTCCATACTCCGAGGAAACTTGGAAACCGAGTGCCTCCTCGAAGAGATTGTCAATGATGGCTTAGACGACGATGATCCCTTCTTTTTTGGTGAAAAGGCTTGTAGTTTTTCTTCCATGATTGCAGCACTCTCCCTCACAAATATATATATCCGGGGTTTTCACCCGGTAACAAGGTACACAAATATTTTTTTTGAGTCTGGACTTTGAGTGGATTAAGGATGTGATTTGTTGCACGAAACAAACGCGGTGGATGGCTAAGTCTAAGGTGGTTCCGGCCTACAAACTAGAGCACACGAACAAAGAGTTGGATGAAAGACTTACCTCTCTCCTCCTCTTGGCTCGGTTCTTCTCTAGTGCATTCATGTTGCTTCGTGATCGCATACACCTTCCAAACGTTCCCGTCCACTCCTTCGCTTGCATTATTGCTCCTTCCACTTAATGTTTCCGCTTGATTCACTTCCATACTCCCTTGCCTCCCATGCATCCAAGATATTCCTACAAAACAAATCCTTGGCTGCCCCCCATGCTTGTACTTTGCATGTGGTTTAAATATGTTGTAGGGGCATCCCGTGATGTATCATGGTGCATGCATGGTTAGGTTAACTAGATTGCCTCCCTTTAAGTGTGTTTAAGGCTAAGCACTCCTCTAATTTCGAAATTTAAAAATATTTTTCAGAGCCATGCGAGAGCTCAAGCATAAATTTAGAGAAGTTTTTAACCCATTAAAAACAAATGTAAGTCGAAAATATTTTTCGACTACGTCGATTTCGGTCTCACCGGTATAGTTTGCCTTCATTAGTTGAGAGCAAGCTTTTCCCGGCTTGATCATGGGGGCATAGGTTTAGGTCCTAATTTTGATTAGATGAGAGAGATTTTGAATGAAATAAAATTAAGTGAGGCTTAGAAAAATTGTAATCTTAGAGAAACCAAGGATATGGATTTTTAAACCAACCAAAAATCAAGCTTCTAGGTTCACACGAGTCCTACCGCGTGCTAAAATTTAAATAACATCTAGATACAAGTCGTGGCTCTACTCGAGTGTTTTTAGCATGAAAAACAAGTCAACCACAGCACCATAATGAGGGTGAAGGGTTGAGTTAGGTTCTGAAATTTTTTTTTGGTTGTGGTTTCTTGAAAAGAAGCAAACAAACACATAGGATGGTTCATGTAAAGGGTTTATGATCAAGCAAAATATTCAACCAAGAATTATGTCTCTAATATTGTTCAACCATTCTAAGTCTAAGGTTTTGCGTAGTAAAATTCAAAACTGAATTATATTTAAAAAGACTTGAAAAACCTGGAATCGGGTTGTCCTCCCGGTAGCTTATTCTTGACTTGACGAAACGGGTTGCCTCCCGCCTAGCGCTTCGTTTATAGTCCATGGCTAGACTTCTTCACTTGATTACTTCGGATCAATGCTCTTTGTGGGCGTTGCAATCTTGGGTACCCACTTTGGCTTAGTCAATTTTTTTTGGTCTTCACAGGCTGGCTTTGTCCTTTGGTCTTGACGGATGCAACAACTTCCCTGTGGCTCGGGATCTCGAACTCCGGTCCTTCGGTTGTGATCTTCATGGTCTCTAGTGTGATCCTTCATCTCTCCCGAGTGAGCTTGAGTAGCCTTTGCCGTCTTGGGACCTTGGAGTTGTCTCGGATATTCTTCTTTGTTACCCATCGGGCGCCCGGCAAGTTGTCCCACTTGCGTCTAGCATCTTCATCATGATGAACACTTCGCATGTGGACCTTGCCTTGGCAGCCTTTAGGTGTTGAGCTTCTTTCTCCATCTCCATCTTCTCCATCCTCCTCTTGATTTGAACGGCCTTCCGGCGTCTTGACTTGGAGGTGGTGATTCCCTTGGAGATTTCGACGGTCCTTCGACTTCAACTTTTGAATCTAGGGTTTCCACCCCTTTAGCTTGTGTTGCACGTCACCATTGCCTGTAAAGTTTTCCTAGATCATCCACAAAAAAGTTTGGGTTTCTTGGAGAGGTAGCCAACCATCTCCGGTTAGGGTTAGCAATAAAACAAAAATCTAAACATAAAAACTAGGGTTAATCAAAACTAGATTAGATTGATTTTTTTCTTTTTTGAGGATGATCAAACATAAGAGATGCAAAAGAAAAAAGAAAAACTGAAAGATAAGCGATACTAGATCGGATCTTGATTGCTTGTTCCCCGGCAACGGCGCCAGAAAAAGGGGCTTGTTGACGGATAAAACTCGTATCCACCTACGATCCGCAAGCGTACGGACCTACACCTTTTTCACCACGGGATTCCCAAGGTTCTTGTCAATCCGCGGAGCAAGGGGATTACTAGCGCTTAACCAAGTACTAATCTAGTCGAATGGAAAACCTTTGAAAGAGAGTATTAATCTAAAAGTAAAGACAATCTAACCTAAGTTAATCTAAGTTAAGTTGATCAAACAAATCTAGGGTTAAACTAGATGGTAAAGGGGTGAACACAAGAGAGCGAGGTTAAGATAGATAAGCGTTCCCTCCCTAAGATCTAGGATAACATGGTATGCATCTACTACACGAAAGCGGTAAACCAATCTACCGGGGGTTGTGACCACGGTTTCGCCCTTTCCCTCCTCTCGTACTGTCACTACGCGAAGGTATTCGTGACTAGACCTATGATGGACACGGTATGTTGATGGAATCTATGGGAGTAGCGGATATCATACGCCCGAAAAACACGGTAGCTAACCTTAATCATCAAAGCATCATCAACATGAAAACAATAGATTGAAACCACAAATCAAGTAGCGGTCACATAGCATGTATCCATCTAATCCTAGGGATGAACGGAGACATTACCCCATCATCTTACACGGATTGAAGCACATAGGGGTGATGGAGACTCCGGAGAACGTCGTCGATGAAGATGGCGGCGATGGAGCTTGGGAACACCCCTAGGCCAACGGCTTGGAGTCCTCCTCTTGCTTCCTTCTCTCCGCCGGTGTTGATCCTTGCGACGAGCTCATCTAACTCTCTCCCTCATCTTGCGGCGGCGGTTTTCTGGTGATTGGCGTCGGTAGGATGATTTGTTCGATGTGTCGGTCGACGGCGGCGGAGGGAATAAATAGATGAACATCTAGGGCAAAGGGGGGGACCGAACCGACCCCGGAGTGGGCTGGGCCGGTCGGCCCGAGCCGGCCGGCCCGAGCCCACTTCGGCCGGTTCGGCCCCGGTTTCCTCCCCGATTGCTTCTCGCGTGATCCCTTATTCGTGTGCACTTGCATGTGGGCCTTTGACGTCGTTTCCTTCACGGTTAAGGCTTGAATCCTTGCTATGCAAGCTTCGCTATTTTCTGGTTGAGTCCCTGAAGATTTGCACGTTGACACTTCGGTCCTCGGGTCATTTGGAGTCATGTTCATCGCGTGTCTTGACTCTTGTCGGGCTTCATGATTTTCTTCCAAAGTGCTTCGTGAACTTATCCCGAAAGTCTCCTCATTAGTGTAGATTTCCTGCGTAAACAACAAACTCCAAAATCGACATGCAAGTGTGGACTTGTTATATCATTAGTATGCCTAGTGGCGGGTTAGTTGCAAATCATAATCGAAACCAATGTATAACAAGTACTCTAGGTTGACGGAAATTCACCGTCAACATCTCCCCCATGCTTAAACCTTGCTCGTCCTCGAGTAAGTGGTCCTCGCTTAAAAGGGAAATCAGCATTGCCTTCCAATGTTATCCCTGCACTTAGTCATTCATGACGAGACAAATTCCTCTCTCTTAAAAATTTATTTTTAAGGTTCAAGTTGTGACCGGCTTCTTTTTCATTATGGAAGATAGACTAACAATAAAGAACAAGCCACATTTAACACGATGCTCTCAAACTTAAGTGAACTTCAAACCATTACCTTGTCACATGGAAGATTTTCAAAAAGATGCATATCCAACATAAGTGAAAATCTCTTGCAAGAGCCCATGGAACACTCATCTCATCAAGTCACTCAAGCCTATACTAGATTATTTTCAACCTACTCTACTCATATGTGATAGTGGAAGGCTTATGTGGAGCTTGGAAGGTTAAAAACAATCCTAGAAAAACATACATCCGAAATATTGTCAAATTAAGAGAGAGGTCTATTGGAATTACCGAGACTCGTCAAAAAGGCCATGGAAAATAAATGTTGGAAAGAGAGAGGGGCGAAACACACACATTTAGATAAGTGGACATGTGCAAGTGGCAAATGGATGATCCCGAGGCACGAGTGAAGTCCTCGTTATCGGATTGCACATGGTTGGAAGATTTGAGTATGGATTTGTCATCAAGGCACTTGAGAACTTATGAAGCAAAAAGAACCGAGGAGCATCTTTATTTTTTTCCTTATTTTATTTCCTTCTCATTTTTCTCTCTTTCTTTTTTTCACTTTATTCTTCCTATTTTTCTTACTTTTCTTTTCTTCTTATCATATTTTTTTTCATTTTTCATTTTTTTTCTTTTGCTCCTCAAAACTTTTTGCAACATAATACTTACATAGCATTTGTGTCGCGAGAATGACTCCTCCCCCATGCTTGAACGATGCTCGTCCTCGAGCATAAAAGAGAGGGGAAATGACTGCTAAAGTAAGTATAAATTCCATAATCTTGCGGAATATTTGAATCTCCATCGAGAATTTTACTCCATACTCAAATTGGGTTGTGGACAAGGAGGTGATCACAAAAAGATGTTTTTGGTTTAGGGTGGATGCCCAGCGAAGTTTGTGAAATTTTCGATGTGAAAACCCACAATGCATGGACAAAAAGGCTAGCATGAAAAAGTTACACAAAGGAATGACCGGCTTCTTAGTCTCTAACCATAGAAATCAATCCTAATCCAACTCATCAAAACATATGTTTGCAATCTACGGGTTTTGTTATCATAAAACATATATGTATATGGCTTTGGTAGGTAGAACTTTGCAAGAGCATCACAAATATGTAGATATCATAAAAGTTAAGTTTTCATAAAAACAACAAGTTATCCGGCTATCCATAAACTTAAATCAAAGAGCAAAGATATGTATGTGGGTCTAGAGCATAGTCATTTCACCTCCACAAATAAAAGAGCCAGTATTGAAATTAATTTCAGATCATATTATACAGAGCAATTAGCCAAGACATGTATAACTTCATGTAGGTAAAACAAAGCGGCAACTTTCATCATCTTTCCGTAAGCATAGGCAATATAGAACATCGAGGTGAACACATGGTCATGCTTATCTATTGAAAGTAAAAAGAAACCTAGGTTGTCCTCCTAGTAGCCATGTTATTGTTTGAAGAGAAAAACAAAATGTTGCACCTAGTTGATGTTGAAGGCATACTTACAAGCATTTTTGTTTGGAAAAGAGAAGGTCCATGGAGATGTTACCATCTTTTGTAATCCTTCGTTGCCTTCTTCCGGCATCTCCATGTATCAATGTGGCTTTTGCTTTTGTCTTGATTTATTAATGCTCCTAAACTTCTGAATTTGATCTTGTATGCTTAATGGAGTCATTGGTCACCCTTCTCTTCAATGTTGTCATCACCATCTCCTCTTTCTTGTTCTCATCATCTCCTTGCTGTCTCTTTTTCATGGATTTCCCCCTCTGTGCAGAACAGAACATATATCGAAATATAGCTCTATTGAAAAGTTTATGAAATTACCTTTCCAACGTGTGGTCATTCATCGAAAACGGAGTTCAAACAAGGGAGCTATGTCCGTTTCACTTCAGCGCTGCGTGCTGTCCAAAACTGATTTCAGGACGTGTTGCACTCGGTGATTCGGACATAACCGCTTGTAGGAACCTCCGATTGTCTTGATTCTTGATTTGTTGGAATTGTAACTTCATGGGGCTTCTAAATATCCAAAAATACCCAGTGTTTTCCCTTCGAGACCATGCAGAATTTTGATGAGATCGATATCTTTTCGCGCATTGATCCGGTGATGTTAACTTCCGTGTTGAAGATTCAGGGTCTCCCCCATGCTTAGCATTTTGCTAGTCATGGAAGAAGAAGAAAAAGCACTTCTTAGCCATCCTTCAATTTCCTTGTAGTGAGAGTCTTTATCTTGCCTGTAAGACGTTTTAAACGCACATTCTAACCCCAAGGTGACGGTTGGGAGTAGATAGAATTGCCAACAATCCAACAATGTCTCCTAAGATTCTTAACTTGTGGCATAATTAGTCTAATGAGGAATAAAAACCTAATGAGTGTACGTGGTGCAAGGTGTGTATGCACATGATAGGAAAGCATATAAATAAGACAATGTTTTCACCTAGTTCTAAACACCATGTTTACAACTAGGTTGCTGAATTTCTCCATAGCCATAAAGGTTTATATATCAAGGGTTAAAACACCATGTCTATCCCTAAATCAATAACTCTTATAGCACAAGAAAAATTAAGCGCGAGAACGGCTCCAAATTTCACCCGAGACACTCCTCGGTCGAGGCGAACGCTCACGGAAAATCCGGCGAAACAAAACTTTGACCGGAAACACCCGGGCGGTTAGACGCCCCTAACGGCGGTTAGACCGCCCCTTCCGAAACGAGGAACCCGCGGGTCAAACCTCAACTTCCTTGCGCTCAATCTCCCGAATCACTCCACGGATTGCGGCCAAACTTCGGGGATATTTGAGTTTACCTCCTGGGCAACCTCTACCTCAAAGATCGACCCGAAACGCTCACAATCAAGAGGAATCGAAGAAATCGCTTCTCTAGGTCAAGAACTCGCCCAACTCGAAAAACCACCAAATCGAGTCGATTCAAAGGGGATTTGGGGGCAAAGTCACCCGGCCAAAGAGGCACAAGAACCTCATACGTGACACCCACCAAAAACCCCAAGAAATCGTTCTCAAAAACACCGCCAAAAAGAGCTCCGAAAATCAACATCAAAGGAACGGAAAACCACCATCAAGAACCACGCCGAACCTTCTATACATGCCATGAATGGTTTCGTACAAGGTCTAGTTTGCCACCCAAACATCCATCCCTCTCTCTAGATCTCACATGAAGCTCTCAAACTAGCTAAAAACCCTAGGAAAAATAGAGAACGAAAATGGAAAAACGAAATGAGCTAGGGTTGCAAGAGTTGGTGCCAACCTCTCACCTCTTGGGTTATGTAGGCGGCAATAGGAATATGCAAATGCCCCTCTCTACTAACTAGGGATACATGCCCCTCAAGGGCGGATTTGGAATTCTTGATGTCTTCACCATCGGACGGATGCCGGCGGCCCGCCTACTGCGTAGCCTCGACGCACGCCTTGCGATCCCGACGCGTGTCCTCGCTTCGAAGCTTCTCGCGCGGCGGCCCCGAGTTGGTCGGCCGCCCCCACGGGCGGTTAGACGGCCCGGTGGATACGACCGGCCACGAGAGGCGGTCGGCCGCCCCTCTGGGCGGTTGAACCGGCTTTGGGTGGCCGCACCTCCTCGTCGAGTCCGCGGCCTCGGTTTTTGTGGCTCAGCGAGTAACCCGGTGGTTTACGGCAGACCTTGCGAACCCGCGAACTCGGTGTAGCCTCGCAATCTCCACTCATGACTCGGCTCCCACGTAGTCCCGGCTCGACCTTGGTTTGAGGCTCTACCAAGAAGCCGTCGACTTCATCTTATTTGTTCATGCCACCATGCGGCCCGCCCGGCCCCGGCGGCACGGGTCCTGAACGAAGCCTACTTGTCTTCTCCACACCTGGAGGCCTCACCGACAACGACCTTTCGCGCTTGTTCTTCACACTGCACCAACACGAGTCAAGCCGCAACCTGCACCTGCAATACTTAGCCAAGAATCGATCCACACAACGTTGTCAATCACTCATCACACAAGGAAGCGACCATCCATGGGTCCTCGAACCACACATGGTCCTCAATCTCCCCTTGATGTGTGCATTGACAACATACTCCTGAAGTAACATAAGAAAAGGAAAAGAAACAAATAAAAAGAAACCCCAACATAAGCGATCGAAAGCCAAGGCAAAGAGCAAGATCACTTGAAGAAGACAAGTCTGGACCCCTTAGGCAAGGGCAACGGCTCGACACATCAGAGACAAACGCGGCTCAAGCAAAGAGCGCAAACCACCAAAAAGCAAAACTCGAACACCACAAAGAGCTCCCCACACAAATGTAAGCTCCCCTGCAGAGCCACCCGGCCACACTCCCCACTGAACATGCATCAATGCAACTCGGGAATGCAACAAATAGCAAAAACACGCTCACAACGCCGGGCGGTTAGACCGCACGCCGGGCGGTTAGACCGCCTCTGCATGAGACGGTAGCCTTGGGGCGGTTAAACCCTTAAAAGAGGCCGGCCACCGCACCATTGCTCAAAAGCTGCTAAAACAATTGGAACACCTTCCAAACACTCCCAGTGCCCAAAACATGCACAAACTTCTCCCCCTTGTTGACAATGCATGAATCAAGGCAAAATGCGAAAACTTGCAACATATAGCTTCTCGAATATACAAAATTCATCACAAGGAGCTACACGAGTCCAAATGAGCAAGTTAGATACTCGACAGGTTCGTAAGGACCTTAACTACGTGATCACCAAGTTTCACACCCATTGGACAAGGCTAAAAAGGATTTTAGTAATTTTGCGAAAAGTTACTCCTCACAAGCAAATACCTAAGCATGAGCAAAACATATCAAAATGGCAAGCCACTCAAACTTCATGCTAGGACAGCCATTCTAATCACAAGACCATCATAAACACCCAAAAGCACCTCATCTCAATACGCCTTGAGAAGCCAGGAGCCATGTGCCTACTTCTATGTATGAGACTTCTCATTGAGAGTAGGCATCATGCAACGGTTTAGCACCCAAAGCAAATTAATTTCGGCACATATGACATGGGAACATATTTTCCAAGCATTTTTCATTTCATTTTCAGATTTGTAAATGGTACATGAAATGTCTTTACAGAGCAAAAAACATGCCCCTCCACAAGATTAAGCAAGAGGGCTAAACATTCATGATGGCAAGCGAGCCTTTGGCTCCATATGATCAATAAACTAGCTATCCAACCACAAAGTAAGCATAGCAAAGCCACTAAAACATGTCAAGATCATATATAGGCATTTACGCATGAGAGAGCATGTATATGACATTTTTCAAAAATTAGCCATCAACCATGAATCATTCAACAAGATCATCAAGAGCTAAGCCAAACTCACCATAGCATATCAAACAAGCTCACAAGAACATATATAGCAACCCATGGTGAACAATGTATATAGAAGAAGCTTTTCCTATCCGATGCATATGATACAAAATGCATGCAATCTAAGATACAAGGATGCCTATACATCATGTTACATATGCTATGCCAAAAGCAAGAAATACTACCAAAGCTATACATATGCTACAAACCGGCTCCTCGAGGGGAGGCAAAACAGACTCGACACCACCACGGCAAAGAAAGCCCTACACACCCAACTCAAGAAATTAAACATACACCAGTTCCCCCACATAAACGAGTGAAAGTTGCTTGATCTAGGGGTTTGGTGAAAATATCGGCTAGTTGGTCATGTGTCAGGTACATGGATCAAAGCTATCTTCCCTTTCTCTACGTTGTCTCTCGAAATGATACCTCACTTCTATGTGTTTGGTTTTGGAATCGAACCTTTGGGTTCTTTGCAACGCTTATGGCTTGGTGCTATCACAATGAAGTGGGACATGGGTATACTCCTCACCAAAGTCACTCATGGTGTAGGTGATCCAAAGGAGCGAGAGCAACAACTAAACGACGGCAACATACTCGGCTTCGGTCGTGGATTGAGCAACACTCGGCTTTACGAGAAGACCAAGACACCAACGAAGAACCCAAAACTCGGCAAGTCCCAGAAGTAGACTTCCTATCCAACCGACACCCGGCAAAATCCGCGTACGAAAAGCCATGAAGCGCCAAAGAAGAGGACGCGGAGTACCAAAGGCCGAAGTCGGGGGGGAGTGTGACGCAAGTACACGAAAATTCGCTTCACCGCTTGCCGATGCGATGTCCTCGGAGACGCTTGAAAACGAGCGCACAGACACACTGAGAACTGTATGTCCGGCCTCGTCGCCGTCAAGTAGAGGAGTGACCCGATCATGCTCCGGTACTCCTTCCGGTCCACGTGTTCACCTTCCTCGTCCGCATCAAGAGCCGTAGTCGTACTCATCGGCGTCGTCATAGCCTTGGAGTCCTCCATCTTGAATTTCCTCACAATGTCATTGGTGTACTTAGCCCGGGTGCACAAATGTTCCTTCCTTTGATTGCTTGATTTGTAGCCCAAGGAAGAACCGCAACTCACCCATCATGCTCATCTCGAACTCCCCGCTCATATCATCGCAAACCTCGCAACAAGAGAGTTAGACGAGCCACCAAAGACAATATCATCCACGTACACACACGCAAATCGAATATCTCTCCCCGCTCCTCCTCGCAAAAACAAGGTCCGATCGACCTTCCCCATCTCAAAACCTCTCTCAAACAAGAACCCCCTCAACCCGCCATACCAAGCTCTAGGCGCCCGCTTCCAACCCATACGGCGCCTTCCTCAACTTGTACACCCGTGGGGGTACTTCTCACTCTCAAACCCCCGAGGTCGTCTCACATACACTTCTTCCTCCAACACTCCATTCGGAAAAGCACTCTTCACATCCATTTGGTGCAACTTGAACCCTTTAGCCACGTAAAAGGCTAGAAGGATCCTAATCGCCTCCAAACGGGCTACGGGAGCAAAGGTCTCCTCGTAGTCGATCCCCTCCTTCGGACCGAACCCCCGAGCAACAAGTCTCGACTTGTTCCTCACAACCTCACCCTTCTCTCCCTCTTTGTTTTTCCACACCCACTTTGTACCAATCGGCTTACACCCGGGGGAGGGTCAACCAACTCCCACACCGATTCCTCTCAAAGTTCTCCAACTCCACATGCATTGAGTTAACCCAATTGTGATCGGATAGTGCGTGTCCAATGTCTTTGGGCTCAAAAGAAGCAACAAACGCAGCATGAGCAAAATGGGAATTGTTTCGAACCCTCGACCGTGTAGTGCGTTCATTCATGTCGCCGATGATCCTCGAAGCCGGGTGATCCACTTGAACTCGTCGGGGAGGTTCTCGCCTCGAAGCTACCTCCCCCTCAACATCGGCTTCTCCTCGTTCTTGATTTGTCGTCGTAGGTGTAGCAGAGGGTCCATCCATCATCGTAGTCGAAGTAGTGGGTACATGTCCACGGCGGAGACGGCACCGCCATCTTCATCATCACCATGTTCATGCTCCTCCTCCTGAAAGATCTCCTCGCCAAGCTCATCATCACCTGCACACTCAAAGACAAGCTGACTACGTGGCTCTGTCTCGTCGAAGGTTACCTCGCAAGTCTCCACGATTTGGTTAGTTTCAAGATTGAGCACACGATATGCTCTAGAGTGAGATGCATAACCAAAGAAAATGCCATCGACAGACCTAGCCTCAAACTTATCCAACTTCCTGCCTTTCTTCAGAATGAAACACTTGCAACCAAAGACATGGAAGTGACTCACTTTGGGTGTGCGACCATGCATCAACTCATAGCATGTCTTCTTCTTGTGCACTCTGAGGTATATTCTGTTCGAAACATAGCACGCGGTATTCACCGCCTCGCCCAATACCTCCTCGGAGTCCTATGCTCATCAAGCATCGTCCGAGCCATCTCGCACAAGGTCCTGTTCTTCCTTTCCACAACACCATTCTGGGGAGGCGTATACGGACTCGAAAACTGGTGCTCAAGACCTAAGTCATGACAAAAGGTTTCAAAACGAGAGTTCCTGAATTCCGAGCCATTATCACTGCGGATAGCTCGTATGGCATCTCCGTGCCTCTCGTTCCTCAACCTCAAGACTAGATCTCGAACAAAACCAAACGTCTCCCCCTTCTCCTCAAGAAAGAACACCCACGCATACCGAGAAAAGTCATCCACCACAACAAGGACATACCACTTCCCACCCGCGCATCGCACACGAGCCGGGCCAACAAGGTCCATATGGAGCGGCTCGCATGGACGCTCGGTCATCACATCGGTGAGAGGCGGGTGAGAAGAAGCCACCATCTTGGCATGCCTACACGGAGCACAAACCAACTCTTTCTCAAGCCTCAACCGTGGCAATCCTCGGACCAAATTGAGTTTACTCAAGAGAGACAAAAGGTCAAAGCTCAAGTGACCCAACTTCCTATGCCACTTCCACAACTCACTCGAAGAACCAGCCAAGAAACAACGCTCAACACCCGAAGACTGAGAAAAATCAGCACGAAACACCTGACCCTCGGGAACGACCATACAAACAAGGTCCCCTCGAGAGTCTACAATCCGAGAACCACCAGGCCGAAACAACACCTCAAAACCCTCATCCAACAACTGAGACACAGAAAGCAAATTGTACCCCAGCGATTGAACAAGAGCAACACGCCTCAGAGTGATCTTGTCACTCACCTTTATCTCACCTTCTGAAAGCACACGCCCACGCCCATTGTCCCCAAAAGTGATGTACCTCTTCGTCACCACCGGACGAGACTTGAGAACCACCCCCCGTCTCCGGTCATATGCCTCGAACAACCGGAGTCAATCAACCAAATGTTCTTCAAGTCTCCCACCCGAAATTCAAAAACAAGCACGTGAGCGAACAAACGACTCAAAGATCGGGGTTAGTACCAAAGGAGGAAAACCGAGTCCGAGCCATTTGCTCGAAAGTGGGGTTAGCACCAACCAAAGCATCTCTCCTACCAAAGCTACCTCCACGAACACCACCTCGGTAACCACTCCGAGGAAACCACCCCTCACTGCCTGGAGGAGGACCAAAACCACGGAAGACAACCCGTGGAGCGTCCCTCCTCTCCTTCTCAACGCTACGACTCCTCCCATCCCCGTAGTGACCTAGAGGGGGAGAATGCCTAGCAAACTGACCACCTGCTGTCTTTCCAGACCAACCACCAGTAACTCCACCTCCAGACCTGAAACCTCTCGACTCACCACCTCGAAAACCACTCCGCCCAGAGGTGCCGGGGGCGGTTAAACCGCCTAGCCAGGCCGGTCTAACCGCCCCCCTCTGGGCTGGGCCGGCTCGACCGCCTAGCCGGTCGCGTCGACCGCCCCCCTCCCCGAACAGCTCCTCGGCTGCGGGAACTCGCATCTCCCCATGCCGGAACACTTCTCACCACAGCCTTACCCCTGGGCAGTGGCATACGAGGCTTAGGTACACCATGGGAGGGGTTGTACCTATCCTTGTTCGCCCACTCCTTTGCCATCCTCTCTTCCCGCTTCCTCTTGAAGCAAAACTCATCCTTGTGACCCTCCTTCCCACAATGGCCACAACGGAACCTCACAAGCTTAGGTTTTGGCTTGGATTGGGGCTGCTCGCTTGGTTTCTCTCCACTCAACTCCTCCACCGATTTCTCCTCACTTGCCTTCTCTCTCACTTTCCCAAAGAACACTTTCCCCGAAGTGCTCACAAACTTGATGGGCTTTTGGAGATCATTTGTGGGTGAAGGAAATATAGGTGGAGCTGGGGTTGTGTCTAGTCGGTTCCTAAGATGGTTGGGTTTTGGAGGGAAATCATTTTTGTGGTGGGTTTTTGGTGGCTCCGGGATATTCTCTCCACTTCCTTCACCAACCTTGTTTGCCCCAAGCCCCTCACCATCTTGCCTCTTAAAGGCCTCGATCATCATCCTCAACGAGGCTCATGACCGGACAACCAACCCATCAACTTCCTCAAGTCATCATTCTCATCCTGCAAGCGATCAACATAATGTGCAAGCTCCAAATTTTTCAATGCATGCATTTCACAAGTAGAGCAGGATGTAGGCATGGGTTCCTTCAATTTAGCCTCGAGCGAACTAGTGTAAGCATGCAACTCATCAATCTTAGCATGCAAAACGGGGCAAGAAGTGCAAGCACCTAGCAAAGCAGGTCTAGACTTAAGCTCAGCCACTTCAACCCTAAGCACATCTAGTTCCTCACACTTGGAGGCATGCTTCTCCTTAAACGAAGCAAGATCGGCAAGGAATATGGAGCAATCAACGACAATCATTTTCATCAGCAACAACGGGGCTAGCCTTAAGCGAATCAATCTCAAGCTTGCTATCAAGCACCCGTGTCTCTAGCTCGACCACTCTAGTCCTAGCATCCTCGAGTGAAGCCCTAAGCTCTTTCCTCATTTTCTTGGCCTCTCTAAGCATGTCATCACGGTTATCAAGCAAAGAGCCAAGCCTCTCATTCTCCCGGCGCAAGAAGGGAAGTTCATCACGCACCTCGTCGTCGGACTCGCAGTCCGAGTCGCTGCGTGTACTCTTCTTCTTTGCCGGAGCTCGGCGCCATGGTACGAGGAGCCGTTTCTCGCGAAGCGGCTCCCCCCGCTCGGGTTCTTTGACGACCTCTTGTTCTTGCGGCGATCTCCCTCGTCGTCGGCGGCCGCTCGAGCTCGAGGTGGAGTACGCGGACCCGGAGTCGACGTCGCTCGCTCCCACCATCGCTCGGGCCTTGCCTCGGCCCTCCTTCTTCCTCGATCGTCGCTCGTCCTTGTACTTATTCTTGTGCTTGCTCTTGTGGTCGCGCCTCGAACGGTACTTGTCGTCGTTCTTCCTCGGCTTGTGCTTGTAGCTGTCCTTGTTCTCGGCCTTCTCCGGGCAGTCGGCGACGAAGTGTCCCGCTTGCCGCACCGGAAACAGTCCTCGTGTTCCTCCTCATGTTCACACGGTTCTCGTGCAACCTCTCGAACCGCCTCGTCAACAGCGCCAGCTCGTCCTCTCCAAGGTCATCAAACTCCTCATCTGGCATAGACATCAAAGAGGAAAACGAGAACATCCTGGTGGATGGGTTAGAGTTAGTCTTTCCTTTGGAACCACCAACGAGGGCAAGACTATGGGAGTCGATCGGTCCCTCGAGCTTGGCGGTCATGCCCCTATCCACCTCGGCCCGACTTGAGCTTCGAGAACGACTCGTTCACCGTCGAGTATCGTACCTCTCCGACTCGACTATGGCCTCGAACTTTCCGCCCCATATCGTACGATCCAAAGAGTGTAAGAGCTTGACCGCTCTATCATGATCATCGTACGGGAGCACGTCCACATTGGCCCTCATGTTGTTCACAACCACCGTGAACCTCGGAACAAGTCATAGATGGACTCACCGGGGAGATGAGTGAAGTTCTCGTACTCTCTCCGTAGGTCGCATACAACCGTGCTCGAACACCGGGCGTTCCCAACATGAGCCTCCTTCAACACCGCCCAAATCCTACAAGCCAAGTGCTCGGTGTGCACCCGATCGAACTCGGCCGACACAAAGCACGAAACAAGTAGTCGACCGCCTTATTGTTGGCGTCGAATCGTCCCCCTCGACCCGGAGCAAGGAAATCCATCGGCCGGACATATCCTGTGTCCACCGTGACATCCCACGAGTCGACCCTTTCCGCGGAGGAACGCACCCATCCGCTTGCTCCACATCCGGTAGTTCTTTCCATCGAAGTGTGGAGGACCCGAACCCCCGTTCCCGGTACGCCATCCTTGGATCTTAGACTGGTTAGAGTCAACAAAGACCCGAACCGGCTCTGATACCACTTGAAGGACCGATAAGGCGACCAGAGAGGGGGGGAGTGAATGGGAGCCGATAAAAATTCTTCTCGAGGGAGATTGGAACTCCGACAAGATGAACTAGCTCGGTCGAACCCCCGAAATCACACGCTCCGCACTTCTACCTCCCGTTTGCCAAAACCACGTAGCCACTGGAGTGCTACTGTCCTAGGAACAAACTCTACCGGCAACCACAACACACACGCAAAGCACGACAGGCGGAAACAACTCGAAAGCCGGCTAACCGAGGGGGCGGTTAGACCGGGTATAGGGGGCGGTTAGACCGCCTCCACCCCGGCAACCAAGAAATCCTCCGAAACGCCTCTTCCGAGCACCAAAACACACCACGGTTTCACCAACGGAGATCTCTGGTCAAGGCCATGCTAGCTACCGGAAAATCTTGGCGAAAACCAAAACTTCACCCAAGGGCCTAGGGGCGGTTAGACCGGCTACCCGGGGCGGTCTAACCTCCCGTACCCGACAACGAACTCCAACCAAGAACACCTAGCAACCGCACGAGAACGACCCCAAATTTCACCCGGACACTCCTCCGATCAAGGCGAACGAACTCACGAGAGGAAAATCCGGCGAAACAAAACTTTGACCCGGAAACACCCCCGGCGGTTAGACCGCCCCTGCAGGCGGTTAGACCGCCCCTTCCGAACAGGAACCCGCGGGTCAAACCTCAACTTCCTTGCGCTCAATCTCCCGAATCACTCCACGGATTGCAGCCAAACTTCGGGGATAGCCGGGTTACCTCCCGGGCAACCTCTACCTCAAAGGAATCGACCCGAAACGCTCACAATCAAGAGGAATCGAAGAAATCGCTTCTCTAGGTCAAGAACTCGCCCAACTCGAAAAACCACCAAATCGAGTCCGATTCAAAGGGGATTTGGGGGCAAAGTCACCGACCAAAGAGGCACAAGAACCTCATACGTGACACCCACCAAAAACCCAAGAAATCGTTCTCAAAACACCGCCAAAAAGAGCTCCGAAAATCAACATCAAAGAGACGGAAAAACCACCATCAAGAACCACGCCGAACCTTCTATACATGCCATGAATGGTTCGTACAAGGTCTAGTTTGCCACCCAAACATCCATCCCTCTCTCTAGATCTCACATGAAGCTCTCAAACTAGCCTTCTAAAAACCTAGGGAAAATAGAGAACGAAAATGGAAAAACGAAATGAGCTAGGGTTCCAAGAGTTGGTCGCCAACCTCTCACCTCTTGGGTTATATAGGCGGCAACCGAATGTCTAAAATGCCCCTCTCTACTAACTAGGGATACATGCCCCTCAAGGGCGGATTTGGAATTCTTGATGTCTTCACCATCGGACGGATGCCCGGCGACCGCACCTGCGTAGCCTCGACGCACGCCTTGCGATCCCGACGCGTGTCCTCCGCTTCGAAGCTTCTCGGCGCGGCGGCCGGGGCGGTCAGACCGCCCCCCCCCGGGCGGTTAGACCGGCCCGGTGGATCTGACCGGCCCCAGGCGGTCTGACCGCCCCTCCTGGGCGGTTGAACCGGCCTGGGTGGCCGCACCTCCTCGTCGAGTCTTCGGCCTCAGTTTTGTGGCTCAACCGAGTAACCCAGTGGTTTTCTGGTGAACCACTGCAAACCCCGCGAACTCGGTGTAGCCTCCGCCAATCTCCACTCATGACTCGGCTCCCACGTAGTCCCGGCTCGACCTTGGTTTTGAGGCTCTACCAAGAAACCGTCCACGACTTCATCTTGCTGTTCATGCCACCATGCGGCCCGCACTTGACCCCGCTGGCCACCGGGTCCCTCGAACGAAGCCTACTTGTCTTCTCCACACCTGGAGGCCTCACCGGCAACGACCTTTCGTGCTTGTTCTTCACCTGCACCAACACGAGTCAAGCCGCAACCTGCACCTGCAATACTTAGCCAAGAATCAGTCCACACAACGTTGTCAATCACTCATCACACAAGGAAGCGACCATCCACCGGTCCTCGAACCACACATGGTCCTCAAGATGTGCTTAGGGTTGAAGTGGCAGAGCTTAAATCTAGACCAGCTTTGCTAGGTGCTTGCACTTCTTGCCCTGTTTTGCATGCTAAGATTAATGAGATGCATGCTTACACTAGTTCTCTTGAGGCTAAGCTGAAAGAACCCATGCCTACATCATGCTCTACCTGTGAAATGCATGCTTTGAAGAATTTGTAACTTGCACATTATGTTGATCGTTTGCAGGATGAGAATGATGAGCGGAGAAAGTTGATGGGTTGGTTGTCTGGTCATGAGCCTCAGTTGAGGATGATGATCGAGGCATTTAAGAGGCAGGATGGTGAGGGACTTGGGGCAAAAAAGGTTGGTGAGGGAAGTGGAGAGAATATCCCAGAGCCACCAAAAACCCACCACAAAAATGATTTCCCCCCAAAACCTAACCATCTTAGGAACCGACTAGACACAACCCCAGCTCCACCCGTGTTTCCTACACCTACAAATGATCTCCAAAAGCCTATCATGTTTGTGAGCACTTCCGGGAAAGTGTTCTTTGGGAAAGAAAGTGAGAAGGCGAGTGAGGAGAAACCGGTGGAGAAGTTGAGTGGAGAGAAACCAAGTGAGCAGCCACAGCCCAAGCCTAAGCCTAAGCTTGTGATGTTCCATTGTGGCTATTGTGGAAGAGATGGCCATAAGGATGAGTTTTGCTTCAAGAGGAAGCGAGAGGAGAGAATGGCGAGGGAGTGGGCTAACAAGGAAAAGTACCACCCTTCTGATGGTGTACTTGAGCCTTGTGTGCAGATGCCTAGGGCTAAGGCGAGTGTGAGGACAGTTCGGGCTTGGGGAGAGCGGAAGGCTGTTGGAGGTGCTTTGCTTTGCCCGAGGCTACACCTGGTCGAGACGGTGTGGGGCACGGTCGGACCGGTGCGAGCACCACAGGACAGGCAGCGGTTGGGTTTCGTGCTCGTACAAGTGCGAGGGTTGTTTCGGAGGTCGTGGTTCGGTGGTTGGGCCGGAGAGTTTGCAGGAGGTCAGGTGGCTAGGCATTCTCCCCCTCGAGTTCACTACAGGGATGGGAGGAGTCGTAGCTTTGAGAAGGAGAGGAGGGACGGTCCACGAGCTTTCTTTCGTGGTTTTGGTCCTCCCCCAGGCAGAGAGGGTTGGTTCCCTCAGGGTGGTTACCGTGGTGGTGTTCGTGGAGGTAGCTTTGGTAGGAGAGAAGGCTTGGTTTGTGCTAACCCCACTTTTGAGCAAATGGCTCGGCACTGCTTTTGCTCTTTTGGTACTAACCCCAGTGCTGAGTCGTTTGTTCGCTCACGTGCTCGTTTTTTAATTTCAGGTGGGAGACTTGAAGAACATTTGGTTGATTGACTCCGGTTGCTCGAGGCATATGACCGGAGACAGGGGGTGGTTCTCAAGTCTCGTCCTGGTGGTGACAAAGAGGTACATCACTTTTGGGGACAATGGGCGTGGGTGTGTGCTTTCAGAAGGTGAGATGAAGGTGAGTGATAAGATCACTCTCAGGCGTGTTGCTCTTGTTCAATCGCTGGGGTACAATCTGCTTTCTGTGTCCTAGTTGTTGGATGAGGGCTTTGAGGTGTTGTTTCGGCCAGGTGGTTCTCGGATTTTGGACTCTCGAGGGGACCTTGTCTGTATGGTCGTTCCTGAGGGTCAGGTGTTTCGTGCTGATTTTTCTCAGTCTTCGGGTGTGGAGAGTTGTTTCTTGGCTAGTTCTTCGAGTGAGTTGTGGAAGTGGCATAGGAAGTTGGGTCACTTGAGCTTTGACCTTTTGTCTCGCTTGAGTAAACTCAATTTGGTACGAGGATTGACACGGTTGAGGCTTGAGAAAGAGTTGGTTTGTGCGCCGTGTAGGCATGCCAAGATGGTAGCCTCTTCTCACCCGCCTCTCACCGATGTGATGACTGAGCGTCCATGCGAGCTGCTCCATATGGACCTTGTTGGCCCAGCTCGTGTGCGATCTGCGGGTGGGAAGTGGTATGTCCTTGTTGTGGTGGACGACTATTCTCGATATGCGTGGGTGTTCTTTCTCGAGGATAGGGGGGAGACGTTTGGTTTTGTTCGAGATCTAGTCTTGAGGTTGAGGAACGAGAGGCACAGAGATGCCATACGAGCAATCCGCAGTGATAATGGCTCGGAATTCAGAAACTCTTGTTTTGAAACTTTTTGCCGTGACTTGGGTCTGGAGCACCAGTTTTCGAGTCTGTATACGCCTCCCCAGAATGGTGTTGTGGAAAGGAAGAACAGGACCTTGTGTGAGATGGCTCGGACGATGCTTGATGAGCATAGGACTCCGAGAAGGTATTGGGCTGAGGCGGTGAATATCGCGTGCTATGTGTCAAACAGGATCTACCTCAGAGTGCATAAGAAGAAAACATGCTATGAGTTGATGCACGGCCGCACACCCAAGGTGAGTCACTTCCATGTCTTTGGTTGCAAGTGTTTTATTCTGAAGAAAGGGAAGAAGCTGGATAAGTTTGAGGCTAGGTCTGTCGATGGTATTTTCTTTGGTCATGCGTCTCATTCTAGAGCATATCGTGTGCTCAATCTTGAAACTAACCAAATCGTGGAGACTTGCGAGGTAACCTTCGACGAGACATAGCCACGTAGTCAGCTTGTCTTTTAGTGTGCAGGTGATGATGAGCTTGGCGAGGAGATCTTTCAGGAGGAGGAGCATGAACATGGAGATGATGAAGATGGCGGTGTGGTGCCCCCGGCTGAACATGTACCCACTACTTCGACTACGGTGGTGGGCAGACCCTCTCCTACACCTACGACAACAAATCAAGAACGAGGAGAAGCTGTTGTTGAGGGGGAGGTAGCATCGAGGCGAGAACCTCCCCGGTGAGTACAAGTGGATCACCCAGCTTCGAGGATCATGGCGACATGAATGAATGCACTACACGGTCGAGGGTTCGAAATAATTCTCATTTCGCTCATGCTGCATTTGTTGCTACTTTTGAGCCCAAAGACATTAGGCACGCACTATCTGATCACAATTTGGTTAATTCGATGCATGAGGAGTTGGAAAACTTTGAGAGGAATCAGGTTTGGGAGTTGGTTGACCCTCCTTCAGGGTGTAAGCCGATTGGTACAAAGTGGGTGTGGAAGAACAAAGAGGGAGAGAAAGGTGAGGTTGTGAGAAACAAGTCGAGGCTTGTTGCTCAGGGGTTCAGTCAGAAGGAGGGGATCGACTACGAGGAGACTTTTGCTCCTGTAGCCTGTTTGGAGGCGATAAGGATCCTTCTAGCCTTTTTCGTGGCTAAAGGATTCAAGTTGCACCAAATGGATGTGAA
The DNA here is from genome assembly GCA_947561735.1 of Cenchrus americanus. Lineage (NCBI taxonomy): Eukaryota > Viridiplantae > Streptophyta > Magnoliopsida > Poales > Poaceae > Cenchrus > Cenchrus americanus. The sequence goes on from OX387240.1 coordinate 206,770,565, forward strand.
GAGTGCTTTCCTGAATGGTGTGTTGGAGGAAGAAGTGTATGTGAGGCAACCTTTGGGGTTTGAGAGTGAGAAGTACCCCCACCAGGTGTACAAGTTGAGGAAGGTGCTGTATGGGTTGAAGCAGGCGCCTAGAGCTTGGTATGGCAGGTTGAGGGGGTTCTTGTTTGAGAGAGGTTTTGAGATGGGGAAGGTCGATCAGACCTTGTTTCTACTGAGGCGGGGCAGAGATATCCTGATTGTGCAGGTGTACGTGGATGATATTGTCTTTGGTGGCTCGTCTAACTCTCTTGTTGCAAGGTTTGCAGAGGATATGAGCAGGGAGTTTGAGATGAGCATGATGGGCGAGTCGCAGTTCTTCCTCGGACTACAAATCAAGCAATCAAAGGAAGGAACATTTGTGCACCAAGCTAAGTACACCAAGGACATTGTGCGGAAGTTCAAGATGGAGGATTCCAAGGCTATGACGACGCTGATGAGTACGACTACAACTCTTGATGCGGACGAGGAAGGTGAACACGTGGACCAGAAGGAGTACCGGAGCATGATCGGGTCACTCCTCTACTTGACGGCGACGAGGCCGGACATCCAGTTCTCGGTATGTCTGTGCGCTCGTTTTCAAGCGTCTCCGAGGACTTCGCATCGGCAAGCGGTGAAGCGAATTTTTAGGTACTTGCATCACACTCCCGACTTCGGCCTTTGGTACTCTGCGTCCTCTTCTTTGGCGCTTCATGGTTTTTCAGACGCGGATTTTGCCGGGTGTCGGTTGGATAGGAAGTCCACTTCTGAGACTTGCCAGTTTTTGGGTTCCTCTTTGGTGTCTTGGTCTTCCCGCAAACAGTCGAGTGTTGCACAATCCACTACCGAGGCCAAGTACGTTGCCGCTGCTAGTTGTTGCTCTCAGCTCCTTTGGATTTCATACACCATGAGTGACTTTGGTGAGGAGTATACCCATGTCTCACTTCAATGTGATAGCACCAGTGCCATAAGCGTTGCAAAAAATCCAGTGCTCCATCCAAAACCAAGCACATAGAAGTGAGGTATCATTTTTTGAGAGACAACGTGGAGAAAGGAAAGATAGCTTTGATCCATGTACCCACACATGACCGACTAGCCGATATTTTCACCAAACCCCTAGATCAAGCAACTTTCACTCATTTGCGGGGGGAACTTGGTGTGTGTTTAATTTCTTGAGTTGGGTGTGTGGGAGCTCCTTTGTAGCATATGTATAGCTTTCCTGTGTGCATTTCTTGCATTTGGCATGGCATATGTAACATGATGTATAGGCATCCTTGTATCTTAGATTGCATGCATTTTGTATCATATGCATTGGATAGGAAAAGCTTCTCCTATATACATTGTTCACCATGGAATGCTATTTATGTCTTTGTGAGCTTGTTTCGTATGCTATGGTTAGTTTGGCTTAGCTCTTGATGATCTTGATGAATAATCCATGGTTGATGGCTATGTTTTTGAAAATTGTCACATGTATGTTCTCTCATGTGTAAATGCTTTTATATGATCTTGACATGTTTTAGTGGCTCGGTTATGCTTAATTTGTGGTTGGATAGCTAGTTTATTGATCATATGGGGCCAAAGGCTCATTTGTCATCATGAATGTTTAGCCCTCTTGCTTTATCTTATGAAGGGGCACAAGTTCCTTTTTGTCGCAAAGACATTCCATGTACCATTTATGAATCTGAAAATGAAATGTAAAATGCTTGGAAAATATGCTCCCATGTCATATGTGCTGAATTTAATTTACTTTGGGTGCTAAACCGTTGCATGATGCCTACCAATGAGAAGTCTCATACATAGAAGTAGGCACATGGCTCGGTGGCTTTGACATGACATGAGGTGCTTGTGGGTGTTTGTGATGGTCTTATGATTAGAATGGTTGTCCTAGCATGAAGTTTGTGTGGCTTTGCCATTTTGATATGCTTTGATCATGTTTAGGACTTTTCTCATGAGAAACAAGTTTTCGCAAAATTGCCCAAATCCTTCTTAGCTTCGTCCTATGGTTGTGAAACTTGATAATCTTGTAGTTGATATCGATACGAAGCTATAGAGTATCTAACTTGCTTATTTGGACATGTGTAGCATCCTTTGTTGAATTTTGTCTATTTGAGAAGCTCTAGGTTGAAAGTTTTGCATTTTTGGCTTGATTCATGCATTGCCAACAAGGGGGAGAAGTTTGAGCTTGAAATGGCTTGTTGGATGCATTTAGAAGGTTTTTAGGTGGTTTCGAGCCATTTCTGGGCTCTGGTGTGCACCGGTCTGACCGGTCGAGGTCACTGGTCTGACCGGTCAGAGTGCTGGTCCTGTGCACATGTTGGGCACCGGTCTGACCGGTGCGAGCTGAATTGTTGCAGCTGCCCTGTTTCAAGTGGTGGTTTGCATGCATTCGTCTAGGGGGGTTGCATTGGTTCAGGGGGAGCTTGCATGTGTGCAGGGGGAGCTCTTTGTGGCTTTTCGAGCTTTGGTTTGGTGGTTTGCGCTCTTTGCTTGAGCTTTGTTTTGCCTCGTATGTGTCGAGCCGTTGCCCTTGTCTAAGGGGTCCGAGACTTGTCTTCTTCAAGTGATCTTGCTCTTTGCCTTTGTTTGGCTTTCGATCGCTTGTTGGAGTTTCTTTTTGTTCATCTCTTTTCTTTTTTTTTTCTTTTCTCTCTTGTTACTTTCGTGTGGGTGTTGTCAATGCACTCATCAAGGGGGAGATTGAGGACCATGTGTGGTACGAGGATCGGTGGATGCTCGCTTCCTTGTGTGATGAGTGATTGACAACGTTGTGTGGACTGATTCTTGGCTAAGTATTGCAGGTGCAGGTTGCGGCTTGACTGATGTTGGTGCAGGTGAAGAACAAGCGCGAAAGGTCGTCGCCGGTGAGGCCTCCAGGTGTGGTGAAGACAAGTAGGCTTCGTTCGAGGGACCTGGTGGCCAGCGGGGTCAAGTGCGGGCCGCATGGTGGCATGAACAGCAAGATGAAGTCATGGACGGTTTCTTGGTAGAGCCTCAAAACCAAGGTCGAGCCGGCACTACGTGGGAGCCAAGTCATGAGTGGAGATTGGCGGAGGCTACACCGAGTTCGCGGGGTTTCCGGTGGTTCACCAAAAAACCACCGGGTTCCTTGGTTGATCCACAAAGCCAAGACCGAAGAACCGAAGACGGTCTTGCAAGAAGGCCGCACGGCTCGACCGGTGGGTACCGGTCCCCGGCCGGTGAGGAGCACCGGTCTGACCGGTGTGCGACGACGCAGTCCGGAATCTTCGAAGTGGAGGACACGCGTCGGGATCGCAAGCTTGCGTCGAGGCTAAGCAGGTTGCGGTCGTCGGGCATCCGTCCGATGGAGAAAGCTTGAAGACTTCCAAAACCGCCCTTGAGGGTCTTGTATCCATAGTTGTTAGGAAAAGGTATTTTAGACTTTCGGTTGCCTCCATATAACCCATGAGGTGAGAGGATGGCAGCCGACCTCTTGGAACCCTAGTTCATTTGCTTTCCTATTTTCCCTTCCTATTTTCTTAGGATTTCTATAGGACTAGCTTGAGAGCTTCATGGTGAGATCTTGTTGAGAGGGTTGGATGATCGGGCGGCAAGCTAGACCTTGTATGAACCTTTGTGGCTTGTATAGATGATTCGGCGTGGTTCCTCAAGGCCTTGTTGTGTTGTTCCCGGTTGTTCTTGGTGGTGATTTTCAGAGCCCTTTCTTGGTGTTTTTCTTGGGTTGTTTTCGGGACCTTTCTCTTAGGGATTTGATGGGGGAAATTTGTGAGAACCCTTCGTGGTTCTTTGGGCTGTGATTCCCCTCCCAAATCCGTGTGTAAAGGGGCTCAATTTTGGGGTTTTCCAAGTTCTAGGGTTAGAGGTGTTCTTGGCGGGATTTCTTCGATTCCTCCTTTTTGGACAAGTTTTGGTGGGATTAAACTTGGCTATGGACTCATCATGAGTAATTCCTATTATCCCCAAAGTCTTGTTCAAGTCCGTGGAGCGATTCGGGAGATCAAAGTTTGGATTTGGGGGAGTTGACCCGCGGGAGCTGTTCATCCCGAGCTGCCCAGGCTACACCGGTCTGACCGGTGCTCTTGATCGGTCTGACCAGTGCAACCCTTGGTGGGTTTTTGCTCGGGTGAACGTCTGGGTGTGTTCGCTGTTGTCCTGTGTTGCAGCTGTTTCAAGTTTGGGTCAGTTTGGATGTCGGTAGGCCTGTTTGGTGTTTTGGGGGCTTTCAGGCTTGGACCGGTCTGACCGGTGTGTTGCACCGGCCTGACCGGTGTGAAGCCACTTAGTGGAAGTCACCAAGTTTCACCAGCAGGGACCGGTCTGACTGGTGGTGCTCACCGGTCTGACCGGTGTTGGTCAGTGGACTCGAGGTTTGGTGTTCCGCTGCGTTCTCGGGTCGGAAGGTTGTGTGTTGGTTCCTAGGTCCAGTGGCACTCCAGTGGCTACGTGGGCTTGGCCAACTTGGGTAGTGAGTTGGAGACGTGAGTTGGTGTCACACCCGATTTTACAAGGAAAACCGAATGCATCTCACGTGTGCGCCAGGATCATTTTACACACACATGATAGACAAAACGAGTGTAATACCATTGCAGTAATAAATCGTTCAAGAGTTAAACCAGTACGATATTCATTATTACATCCAGAGAGGTGGACTCGAAGGTCCGAACACAACGATAACTAAGCGACGAGCAGCTCCATCTTTGACTTCCACAGGCATGATGACTGGGGGATCCGCATGCCCTAGAACTCCTCGTAGTCACTCCAGTAGTCCTCACCTCCGACGTTCTCCTCTGAACGGCGGTAAGCAAGGGTGAGCACACTTATGGTTGGTGCTCAGCAAGTGGGGGAAACAATGCAAGGCTATCAAGGATAGGCTATGGTTCACAGCGGTAAGCATTTTATAGTTGATCAAGTTTTATTAGCAAGCACCTAATTACTAGGTGTAAGTGTATACCAACCCTCTTATCCTTAAAAGAAACCTCAAACCAAACCCACAAACCCACAATTTACATTTATCTTCAAGTTTATTGATCATGTGAGGGTCCAAGCCGCTCTTGACCGTGAGCACGGCTGATCGATCAGTTTTACACTCTGCAGAGGTTGTACACTTTACCCACAGTTCGTGTTCCCCATCTTGCTCGGGTTAGCTACACCCTTAAACACTTCCAATGTGAGTGGCTAGGGGTCCACTACGAAGCCTTTACAAAGGAAAGAAGAGAAACCAACGACGCAACGATTCTGACGAAACGGAGCGGACCATAACCCTCCCTAATGGTCGCACACCTTAGCCAAGGTCGCTACCCCAAAAGAACCGGGCTATACCCCTTCAACTCCGGCCCCTGTGCCCCTCTCGGAAAAGAGCTATCAGCTAACCCACTCTCCTAATTGATTGGCTAAGCCAGAGCCATGTGGACTGTGGTTGTACTGTTATCTTGGGTGGTTCTCCATGTTCCGTTTATATTTCAAGTTATCTTGTCTTAAACATAAACGCATTACATAAACAGAACTGAGATGTATATATCATAAACAAAGCATAACCATACCCATGTGAAGCAAACTGAGCATTTATCTACCCAAGCATTTGTTTAAACAGGGTTGATCAAGGTAATGAGGTAAAATATCTAGTCAAGTCCTTAACTAGGTGTTTGCCCATCAAATTCATGCATAACAACAGGAATAGTAAACTTTGTTTAGCATGCAGTGACATAGGTTCAAAAAGATAATGCAGGGGGGAAAGCCACTTGCCTTCCTCTACAAACTGGGTAAAATCTTCCTCGAACACAGGCTCTTCTTGATCGCCTCCGATTGGGAGCTCAGACGAAACAGGCACGATATCTACGAGTCAAACATGAACAACAAACAATAAATAAACAGTACACCAAACAGTAACAAAACTGGTAAATTTGTTGTTTAAATGATTCTACTCGTCGAGATGATCATTTCGGTATATAGAACGCTAAAATCGGAGTTAAAACGAGAAAGATATGATTAAAACAAGTTACAGGGACCTATCTGCAAGAAAACTAAGTTTACAGGGCCTTTTATAAATAAAACCAGGGCTAAAACATAATTAAATATAAAAACAGAGGGGTTTAAATGCTAAAAAGGATGAAAAGGACCTCTATTAAAAGAACCTAGGTTAGACAGGGGCTAAAACATAAAAATCAGGACCTAACCGTAAAAAAACCTATAGGTGGGAGGACCGGCATGTGAATTTAAAACCTTCCAGGGACTCTTAAAAAAAAGGGTCGCAGCCGCACCGTGGATCTCAGATCCAACGGCTGACGACGCGTGCGCGCGCCGTGGACCGCACCGTGCGCCCGGTGCACGGGTCCACGGTGGACCAGCCGTTTTAAAACGAAGGGGTATGTGATCCAGTCCGTCCGCGCGAGATCGAACGGCCCAGGACGCACGCAAGCGATGGGCGGCGGCGACGTCGCCGGAGAGCGGCGGGAGCTCGCCGGCGTTGGCCACCGGCCGGCGTTCCCGGCCACCAATCCGACCACGAGCTGGTGCAAAATGATGCGGGGGCGCTTGCGCACGCGACAGGGGGGTTCACGGGGGCGATTGTGCCTCATCGGCGGCCGGCACCGGAAGGGGGCGGAACGGCCACTCCGGCGAGCTCGTGGATGTGCTGCTATGCACGAAAGGAAGGGAAAACGGGCGGGGATTAATGCTCACGGTTCAAAGGTGAAGCGGGCGAGCTCGAAGATGAAGAAGATTCGACGGCGGCGGAGCTTGGCAACGGCGGCGGGTCGGGCGGCGCTCCAGCGTGGATGAGGCGCGGCACCCACGGGCTCGGGGACGAGAACACCGCACCCAATTGAGCTTGATGAGCCCCTGGTGAACCCAAAGTGAAAGGGAGAAAGGCGGCGGAGGTAGTCCTTCACCGGCGGCGACGATTGCTCGGCGGCGGCGGGAACCCGAGGCGGCGGCAGAGGTGAATTGGGGCTCAAGCAAGTGAGTGGGTGTGCTGGGAAGGCAAAGGGTGGCGCAGGCGTTCGAGTACGGGCTTAAGTAGAGCCAGAGAAAGGAAGGCGAGGGGAGGCGAGCGGGCTCCGGGCGGCGGCGCTTGCCATTGATGGCCGCGGCCATCACGGCTCGGTGCAAGGAAAGGGGAAACGGCCCCAATCGATCGTGGGCGGTTAAATGCCTTAATTGGCAAGTCTGGTGAGGAAAGAAAGGAAGGGGAAGAGACAGGGCGCGGCGGGATCCGCGGCTGCGGCGGCAGGCCAGCGAGGCAGGGGGAGAAGAAAGAAGGGGGAGAGGGAGAGACTGACGAGTGGGGCCCAGGTGTCAGTGACAGCAAAAGAAAAAGAAAAAAGAAAGAGAACACGGGCCGACGCGGGGGAGAGGGTTGGTGGGCTGCTGGGCCGTTTGGGCCGAAAGGTAAGGAGGGTATGGTTTACTTTTTTTTCTTTTTCAAACTCCTTTTTAAAACAGCTTTTATTTTCAAATTCAAATCAAAACTCTTTCAAACTTTTTCTCAAAAATTTATGAACTTTTTAGAAACTACACAAGCAACCAAAAACCATGCAAGTCAACTGATGATGCACAAACACTTGTTGTCTCTATGTTTATCAAATTATGTTTAATATTTTAGAGCTCAATTTAAATGGCAATTTAAATTCTTTTAATCCTTAAGACTAATTTAAGTTGCTAGGTGATTTTAGTGATGGAATTTTAGGGTGTCACAGTTGGAAGTCGTGTTCATCTTTGTCGGAGCTTCCATCTCTTTCGAGAAGAATTTTTATCGGCTCTCATTCACTCCCCCCCCCCCCTCTCTCTGGTTCGCCGTATCGGTCCTTCAGATGGGCCTTCCCTTCTCTTAAAATCGAGAACCTGAAGCGTGTGGGATTGATCGCTTTGTTGTACCATTACTTATTGCATGTATGATGTCTATTTATCTTGTATTTGTAGTTTAGGATAGATTTTAACTTTGAATGATGTTTTAATGTGCCAATCGAATTCTTATGCTTTGCGGTGTGCCATGGTTGATCATATAAGATATGACCCTGCATGACAAATTCTTAGATGCAATATACTTGTGATTGTGATCTGTTAAATATGAGATATATATAAGTTGTGTTAATTCCAGAATCTAAGGATCCCTCCCAAAATAATTTCATCTTATTTTTGACAGCATGAAATGCTCAGATGATCTTCATTTTTATTTGGAGGCACCAGCTATAGATAAACAATTCAGTTCGTTACAGAACTAGATGCATACAATCTTTGTTCATGGTGGATATCACTTTTGAAAGGGCGCGCATCCCGCACCTGATTGTTCTAGTTTCTTTCACGCTGTGTGCAAATCTCAACGGTTTGAGGGAGTATGCTAAAAATCCGGTTTGAGTGAGTGAGGAATAAAAAAAAAGTTGGCTGGCTTGGGACTTCACCCTCGAAGCATTGCGGGCGGCGGGCTCAGCAAACATGGGCTGAACTTGTCTCAGCAATGCAGGCCGACGAGCTAATAGATACTGCCAGTAAAAAAATAGCAGGCTGAATTGAATAGACTATAGACCGAAACATCACTCCATGTGGGCTGGTGGCCCATCGTGATCATTCCATCGCTCTCCCCCTTTAAAAGCCGCTGCGCCCGTCGTCATCCAGAACACCGCCGCCGCCACCACCGGCGTGTTCTAGGGCTTCCCCTCTTCCTCCTCCAATCAGTGGCGGCGGCTGCTTGCTGGTTGATTCTCCCATGGATTAGCAGGTCCAGGTGACTTTGGACATGTTTTTTTTATTTCCCCTGTTCTGTTTCTTTAATTCGAGTGATGGACCACATCACATCACATCACCGATTTATTCTAGTTTTCGTTTTATTTTATTTTGATTGATTGATCGATCTGGTCTGTTCGTTTCTCTCGTGGTTGCGATGCATCCTCATCATCTCTGCGGTATTTGCGGTGCTACCAAGCATCAACCGAGCACACCAATACGTCCTCTGGCACGATTACTGAGTTGCTTAGAGCTGCCGTGGTGCTCGGATATGAATCAGTCATGGTGGAGTTTGTCAGGCTTCTCGTCGCCTTGTGGCCCTGGAGTTTGGAATACTCTCCAACATTTTGCATCCTCCTGGATCTTGATCAGAGGAACAGCCAATTTTCAGTCTATTTCGCGCAACTTTTGAGAAGAGATCTTTGGACTTGCCATTGCAAATGACGGTCTTGCCAGATTTATCACGAGAGCATAACATTGTAAAAAGAATTGAAAACTTCACGATGTCAAACCGAATGTTGTCTAGACGATTTGAGTGGGGAAATTTGCATCACCACTAAATATCCCGTGGCTACAATGATTTAGATTTTATTTATCCTACCACAGAATTTTAGTCTACGAGATTAAAAATGTATGCTGTAATATAATTTCTAATCAGTTATCATGCTACTTTTTTTATCTATATTTAGAGTTAGATTATTTGATTTATACTGTGTAGTGCTTTATGCAGTGGATAAAAATTGTGTTGCTGGAATGATAGTTTCATCCTCTTCTTTTTTGTCACAAATATAAATTCATTTCATCGATGTAGAGTGTAGAATACGATGATTTGACAATATGCACGGTTGGTGGTCGCTAATCTGTTTTCACCCTAAACAGTGTGCTTATTACGCTAGACTATAAAATCCTTATACACTTAAAAAAGAGGTTAGAACCAGGGTTAACAAAACCGCCAGCGAGCGGTTCCCACGAATCAAAAAAACCGGGCGGTTTACCAGTGAAACCGGCTAGTTTACCATTCTCACGAATTTGTAGGCACGGTTTTGGGGTGGGAACCGGACCGGTTCACGTACCGGGCTGGACCGGTTCCACCGGGAACCGATCGAACCGGGCTGGTTCCCACCGGTTTTGCGAACCTTGGTTAGAACAGTAATTTTTGGCCATTAAAAATGTTTGGAAAAAAATGAATATCATGTAGACAGATATGATTGTAGAGATCGATTATATTCCTCTCGGAGAACGAACGTGCCGCGTACACCAAGTTTTGTGATGTTCCAATCCTCTACGGAGCGCACGATGGAGTGTCTGTCCATTTGCACAAGGCATCGGATTAACCGTTCGTCCTGACGGCGAAGCAAATCGACGAGAGGATCAGGGTCTCAGGGAGAGGGTGGACGGGTAGCTGCCGTACCTGAGCAGGGACTAACCTCATCTCTACCAGACCACCACCCTCAGCTAGAATTAAAGTGGTGTGAATAACTTCCACATCCGATCTAAATCCGAATTGTATATGCAAATATAGAGAAATTTTTTTTGATTTTTTTATATTCATGATTGGTAATCTGAATCCAATTGTTTGCGGATGCACATTAAGATATGATGTTCTCTTCAACAACACAAGTCCCCGCGTCGCTCCCAGGGGCGGCACGGGCGGCTCCCCCGACCTCCACCGCCGCCGGCCACACTCCTCCCCCTCCCCTAACTCGCGCGCCGCCTGAGAGAGGGGCCGGACGCCCGATGGCCTCAGTGATAGTGGCGGCGAGGAGCTCCTCGTTTTTCTCCTTTCCTCTCCCTTCTCCCTTTTTCTAGATCTTGGTTCTGGCGGTCCTGGGCCCGACGGCGACGGCGATCGGCGGCCCAGCCTCGCACACTTTCCGGTGGCTCGGTGGAGCCTGCGACCCGAGCCCCGCGCGGGCATCCTGCGCCCCAAACGCCACCGCCCGGCCGGGCCGCCACCGGCCACGGGCCGCTTGGGCTTCGATCCACACCGTCCTCGGCCGGACCTGCGCCCCACTACCGGATCTGCACGTCCTAGGGTGCGGCTGCGTCCGCCACAGGGCTTGGCCTTAGCGGCGGCGGCCGCGACGTCTGGTGCCCTAGCGCTCGGATTTGGGGCCCAAGTGCACGGGTCCGGTGCTCAGGTGCGTGGATCCGGTGCTCTACAGTGGTTCGGTGGGGCGACTGCAGCTCAACATCTTGGCTGCTAACCCTAGCTACCGCCATCATGGTTGTGTCGTGGTCGGCTGGCAACCATGCTGCCGTGCCTGCGCTTCCGCTTCGGCTTGGCAGTGGCGGCCCGCGGGACACTGGCACCGTAGGTAGCCCAGCTTCCGTGGCCCTATGTCGCGTTGGTGTTTGGTCATTTGGTCGCAAGGCCGAGCCTCTCTATGGCCCTCTGTCGCATACCTGGAGGTGGGCAAGCACAGGTGAAGCCATGTCGGATCGTCCGGTGAGACAACGGCGACGCCCTCGGGTGCCGTGTACCTTCTTGGAGGTGTTGTTGTGTGGTGTCTCCCCTCTCCGGCATGTTGCAGGGGGTGACGGTGCTGCCGTGGTGGTGAGGTCGTCAGCGGTAGGCTTTGGTCATTACCGGTGAGGCTGCGGTGGTCTAGTTGGTGGTTTCCAAGCAACTGTGACGGTGGCGCCATGGTGGTGTGGTTGGGGCTCCCCAACTGCTTCTTGAGCAGCTCTGTAGAGTTGGGTCGGTGTGCCTGTTTTCCTTGGTCGTTTTGTTCTCGCGGTCGTTCGTGCGTGTCGTTGCTTTGTCGGCGTCGGGCTTGGTGGTGGCGTAGATGATCGTCTTTGTGACTTGTTGACAACATGTGACATCATGCTTTCACCTGTCATCTTCTTCGCGGGTGGGATGGGAGGATGGGTCTCGCCCCCCCCCCCCCCCCCTCGGTGCCTCAGGCTGTCGGCACCTCATGTTTCCTCTGTTGCTTCGGTACCCACCTTTCGTCGTCTTCGACTGTTGCTGGATGCGCCGGTTGTGAGGAGTGGGGATGCGGGTGAGCTCCGTTCCCCTCCTGGTAGTGGTGGTCGTTCTTGGCTGCCTTTCCTGCAGAAGCTTTTCATTGTCGTCACCAAGAGTAGTTCGCTGCCTTTCCATCGTTTGACTGCTTCTCGGCTTTGACGGTGGGCTGCGTGAAGTTGGCTCCGGAGGCCTGCGAAAGCTTGGTCCACTCTCATGGTACCGACAACGGGTGCGTTCTTCGGAACGTACTTCACCTCGTTGGAGGCGTTGTTTCGACCTCCGTCCATTTATCTTCCTAAGTGAAAACTTGGTCTGCTTCGGCGTGGGCAAACGGATGATGGCGGCGTCGGCGTCGTTCCCCTCCCTGGAGGCATCATCTTGCTTGTCCTTCATGCTCCTCTCCCGTTGGTGCCTAGGTGAGTCTATCGGTGATGTGCTTGCGCTCTTGAGGTACTCTTTTCGTGCAGGTTAGGCGTTGTCGGTAGTTCTGTGTTTTTCTTCTGTTGGTGTTCTTCTGGCCATGTTGGTCGTCGTGTCTCTCTTGTTGTGTTTCCTTGTAACGCCACGCCTTCGGGGTTCTCCTAAGGTTGCTTAGTTGTATCTCTCTTCTTCTTAATGAAAAACGTGCTATGCACGTCTTAAAAATATGATGTTAGCGATATCCAACGGATATGGATGAGTATCTGATAATTGAATGTGGATAATCCGAAGCTCATAATAGGATATCCGACTAATATGACAGCCCAATACGACTCACACACTATGACTTTTTACATATACACAATAAAAAGGGCATAATAAAATAGCATTTATATTTAGTTATTTCGTTTGTACTTGTACAGTATTGAGAAGTCGTAATAATTTTATTCGAGGTCAACTGTGAAGTGTCAGTCTCGACAATGGAGATTATTTTTGTTATTAGAGAATCATAAAGAGTATTTTTCATATTACGTTGCTTTGCTTTAAAAAGTAATGATCACAATATTATCCAACTATATTTATTCGCGTCCATTCGATCCGCTCTGCACGATATCCAACATTCCAAAAAATATGCATATGTAACCATAACAGTGTAAATAAATAAAAATGTATTATCTTTTTTTAGTTGGAAAATATAAAAATGTGGCAAGCCTTCGCTCATTGGGCCTGTCAACTCTATTCTCCTTGGAGACAGCCCACCTCCACCCATTTGACTCCGCCTACCAGCCCCCAGTCGCGGAACTCAAGCAGGCAAAACAGCTGCTGAGTGCCGACCGTCGGCTACTTCACGCGCTTTGACAGAGATACGGGGGAGTACAGGGGACACACACCACCACCCGAAGCCGCCGAGGTAGCTGTCACCCCACTGTTCGCCGCAGTTGCACACTGCCGCCCAGTTCAGAGCCCATCAAGCAACCACGCGGTCGGCGCACCATCTCGAAACATCAGCTTTGCATGGAGATTGGAAAAGCATCCACGATTTTATCACAAATCATCTCAGATTACACCTTTTTCTTTCGCTTGGGGTATGAACAGGATGAACGAACGAATCGAGCTACAAATCATACCATGTTTCTGCACAACCATCTTGCATTCTTGTTCTATATGTATGTATGTATATGTATCACGATTTATCTACGAGCTAGCTGGTGCTGCAACTGCAATGCCGACTTGTCCCCGACTCGCTTCCAAATCAACAGACAGAGCCTGCTAGTTGGGCCTCCGGCAGTTGATCCTGACCTCGAGCGGCGTCCCGGGTGCCGGCGCGAGGTTCCCCATCCTCACCATGGCCTTGGCGAAGTCGCCGAAGAACGCGGCGCCGTTGCGCGCGTACTTGCGCACCAGCGCGTCCTGCGACCCGCCGTTGAAGAGCTCCTGGTCCGAGTGTAGCAGGCCGCGCCGCTCCACCAGTGCCCGGAAGTAGCCGTTGTCGAACGCGTCGGGGGTCACCGGGTCCAGCGCCACCAGCGCGCCGTCCGCGCCGCCGCCCGCCGGGCACGCCCCGCGCAGCCCAGCGGCGAACGTGGCGTTGATCGCCTCGCCGGATCCGGCTGCGTTCGCGTTGACGCGGCCGCGGAACGTGGCGCACCGCGCCCGGCCGACGGTGTGCGCGCCCGACAGCGCTGTCATGTCGCGCGCCGAGAGGCCCTTGGCCCTGAACGCGGCGACGAGGGCGGGGAGGCCGGACCCCGGGCCGGGGAGGTTCGCGTTGGCGGCGTCCCGGCTGGCGGATCGCGCGTCCAGCCGGCCGAGGCGCACGTTCCACGATGGCCCTCCCAGGAGCGACACGGCGTCGCGGGCGGCGAGCGCGAGGACGTCGGCGCAGGAGACGGCGCCAGGGCAGGCGGCCTCGACGGCGGACTTTGCGGCGTCGACGACCTCGTAGCCGCGGAGGGAGTTGGCGTTGGGGCCCGCGCCCTTCTCGCCGACGAAGCTGCCCGGCGCGTCGTCGAGGAGCACGGAGGCGTCGCAGCCGTTGACGAAGCAGTCGTGGAAGAAGATGCGGATCACGGCGGCGCCCGCGTTCGGGTCCGCTGCCACGGCGCGCGCCACCGCGTACCGCACCGTCGGCTGCAAGGTCGGGCACCGCTTGTTGTAGTACTCGGTCGACAGCGCCGCGGCCGTGCCGGCTGCCAGGAAGGCGAGGAAGAGCACGAGGACGACCCTGGACGAAGAGGCCATGGCTGATCACTTGATCGATCAGCTGAGCTGAGCTGAGCAAGGTTCTTGCTTGGGTGATCGATGTAGGTTGGCGCCTTGGCGGCAGTGTGCGAGAGGAATGAACGAACTGAAGTGCGTGGCGGCAAAGGTGGTGGTGGAGTGCTAGTATTTGTAGCGATGGGTTTCGAGAGAGGGACGAGGCGGTAGCGGGTCGCCGTGGTCGGTTGACTGCCCGCGGAATGGGCTGCGCCGTACCCTGGGCCGCTGTGAGTGACCAGCCGAGCATGAAGCGCTCGCTCCGGCACAAGCGCGGTCGGGCGTGTTCCGGAACGCGAGCAGGGGCAGGAGTCGAACTGTTGCCTCGCTTGGACGCCAGGCGTTGCCGTGTAATCCCCTGTGATGAGTAGTGGTCACCTGCTTTCCGTGCGGTTCAAGCGCGCGGCGGCAGGAGGAGCGAAAGCAATTGATGCGCATGGACAGGTGGTTCCGCGCGCGAGGGCGCACGCCGGAGCCGGGCGTCACGGTCACTCACGTACCGCTCGACACCGCGCCGCTGGGGGTTGCCTTTCCGCGTCCCCGCGCGAGGTCTGCGTGAGCCAACATTCTTGCCTCCGCCACCGGCCGTAGCCCGGAGTAGGCTCGGCGAGCCTGCCCTGATGCGGCAGAGGCCGGCGCTTGAGGACCAGGAGCGTCCCAGTGGTCGATGGATAACCGCTCCTCAGTGATGAGTGATTGACAACGGGTGTTGGACTGACTCTTGGCTTAGTGCGCAGGTGTAGGCTGCGGCCTAGTTCGTGTTGTTGCAGGTGAAGAACGGGCGCGAAAGGTCTTCAGTCTTGAGGGGCCTCCGGGAGATGTAGAGACAATTAGGCTCGGTTCGAAGGACCCGGTGGACAGCGGGACTGGGTGCGGGCCACATGGTGGCGACACAAGCAAGACGAAGTCATGGACAAACGAGCCGGTGCACGGTGGCGGTCAAGTCAAGTGGTTTGGCGGGAGTCCGGACCGAGCACGCGGGGTTTGGTGGTTTGCCCACAAAACCACCGGCGGACGGTTTCTTGGTTTGGGCCTTAAAACCAAGTCCGAGGGCCCAACACGACGGAGACGGGATCCGGGCGTGTCGGGAAGCTTCGAGGCGGAGGACACGGGGCGGGACCGCATGGCTTGCGTCGGGAGGACGCGGGGTGCGGCAAAGGCGTGGTCGTCCGATGGCAAGACCCACAAACATTACCTAAATGCCCCTACGTGGGTTGTATCGCCAGTAGTTAAGTTAGGGGTAGTCGAGTCATTTACCACTCCGGCGGGACCTGATATATAAGCCATGAGTGTGTGTGGATGGCTCTCTCTCCGCGACTTAGGGTTTCATTTCCTCCCTCCTCTTTCTCATTTTCGTAGCTATTTTTTTCCTTCCATTTTCTCTAGGCTAGCATGAGAGCTTCATGTGAGATTTGTTGAAAGGGATGGATGCTAGGGCGGCATGCTAGACCTTGTGAATCTTTCCTGGTTTGTATAGAAGATTCGGGGTTGTTTTTCGTGGTTTTTCGTGCTTGTTATCGTGCCTTTGTTCCCGGTTCGATTCCGCGGATTTGAGTGGGTTTCTCCCCGGATTTCTTTGAGGGATACATGGATAGATGTCTCGTGCATCTTTGTGATTGATCTTGTGCCCTCAAACGCCGTGAAACCACTTGGATTCGAGGTTTTTCGTTCGGTGCTCTAGCTCTTGGTGGTGCTCAAAGGATTCGCGATTCCCGGTGATTTAGGGAGTTAGGAGGCAAGATTTTTGGGCTATAGCATCCTTGTGTGACGCTTTTCAAGTCCCCAAACCCTTGTCTCCATAGCTTCAACCGTTTGGGAAATCCGATGATGATTTGGGGAAGTTGACTTTCGGGGTCGTGGGTTTTCTGTTCTGTCCGCGCGGCGCGGACGGTCCGCAGGGGGGTCGCGGACGTTCCGCGGGTGGCCTGTTCGTCGCGTGTTCGTCGTGTTCTTGCGCGTCCTTGCTTTCGATCCGGTTTGGCTTTTGGTTTTGGTTGCGGCCCGGTTTGCGGACGGTCCGAGCTCGAGTAGCGGACGGTACGTGGGTGGCGCGGACGGTCCGCCCGGCCTTGGCGGACGGTCCGTTTTTCTCGGGTCGCTTCGGGTGTTCGTGTGCTTTAACGGACGGTCCGCGGCGTAGGGGCGGACGGTCCGCGGGGGCTCGCGCGGACGGTCCCGGCCCCCCCTCGAGGTCGGACGGTCCGCGAGGCCTGCGCGGACGGTACGCCTCTCCTGGCCGGACGGTCCGCCAGAGCCTGTGTGCTTTGCTTCTTGGTTCGATTCTTCCCTTCCCTTTCTAGTGCTTACGCGTGTGCTTTAAGGAATCGTTCCTAGGACTAGAGGTTGATCCATAACCTCGTGGTCTTGGCGATTGGTGTGTGATTCGATCCATCGCTCGTGTGTGACCGGGGTTTGACTAGGGTATAGGTCGGGTTCTTTTGAAAGAATTTTTACCAGCTCCTATTCACTCCCCCCCTCTCTAGTCGCCATCTGATCCTTCAATTGGTATCAGAGCTTGGTGCCGGATTCTTTGCGACTTTGACAAGTCTCGAATCCTAAGATGGCGTACGTTGAGCGGGGCGGTCCGCCGCACTTCGATGGCAAGGGTTACCACAAGTGGGCGGCTCGTATGATGATCTTTCTTCGTGGGAAGTTCGTTGGATTTCATTGTGCTTGACAAGACCTATGTTATTCCGGTCAACATCCATACTCTTATGGTGACCGATGCCGGTGCTAAGGCCAAGTATGAGGCTAATGCAAAAGCCGTTGATCACTTGGTCGGGAGCTTGTGTGATCCGCAGTTTGAGCGTGTTCGCCATTTGAATCTTGCTTGGCAAATTTGGGAAAAGTTGTTGGTTGCTCACGGTGGTGATAACCATGTGAAGGCTCGCCTCTTTGTCTCTTACCGGATGCAATATGAGAATTTCACTCCACTTCCCGGTGAGGACATTGATGCGATGTTTCAGAGGTTCACCGCCATCGTGAACAACATGAAGGCTAATGTTGAGGATTTTCCGTACACCGAGCATGATCAGGATTTGAAGCTCTTGCATGTCTTGGACCCAAATGTTTGGGGTGCTAAGGTTGAGGCCATCAAGGAGTCTGGGCAGTACTTGACTATTGAGTTGGATGACCTCTTTTCTAACCTCAAGTCAGCTGAGGTTGACGGGAAGTTGCGGTCAAGCATGAGGGCTCGACCGACCATAGTCTTGCTCTTGTGGGCGGATCAAAGGGCAAATCTAACCCTTCCCGTCGACGAGCTTTCCTTGTCTTCTCTCATGTCCATTCCGGATGAGGAGTTTGATGTGCTTGGGCGAGGAGGAGCCGGCCTTGCTCTCAAGAAGGTTTGAACGACTACACGAGAGTCGGAGGAATGCAAGGCGGAGCTCGGGGACGTGCTACAAGTGTGGCAAGCGTGGCCACTTCATCGCCGAGTGCCCGAAGCGGAGGAGAACAAGTACAAGGTGAACGAGTACAAGGCGCACCCGAGGCGTGAAGACAAGTACTCCTCCAAGGGCAAGCACTTCAACAAGTCCAAGAGCAATGACAAGGACAAGCGGCGACCGAGCAAGAGCGGCTACAAGAAGAACAAGGCAAGAGCGATGGTGGCCAGTGCGAGCGACGTCGACTCAAGCTCAAGCGAGGAGCGATCAAGCTCAAGCGGCCGAAGATGAAGACGCCGGGAGGCGTAATGGCAAGAAGAGTGCAAGCGGAACCTCGGCGGGTTGAGGCGTGTGGCGCTTGAGGGCTTCGTGGCATAGCCCATAGCTCAAGCGACAAGAAGAGCGAGAAGGAAGACAGCGACTCCGACTCGGAGGATGAGGTAAACCGTGACCCCGACTCTTTGCTTGCTGAGATTGCTAGGTTGAATGGCTTGCTTGATAACCGTGATAGTGTGCTTAGAGATGCCAAAAAGATGAGGAAAGATCTTAGGGCACAACTTGAGAATGCTAGCGAGAAAGTAGGAGAGCTAGAGTCAAAATTTCTTGAATTGAAACTTGAGAATGACTCTTTGAAACTTGCTCCTACTACTTCTGATGATGTTGAATGTGTTGAGTGTGATGCATGGCTCAATGAGATTAAACTGCTTAATGAGAAGAATGCTTCCACTTTGGCTCAACTAGATGCTCTTAGGACTGAATATGATGAGCTTAAGGCTAGACCCACTTTGCTTGGTGCTTGAAAATCATGTCCTACTATGCATGCTAAGCTTGTTGATGCTCGTTCTACCATTAGTTCTTTGGAAGCATCTTTGAAATCTCCCGTTTGGATGTCATCTATGAGGAGAATGACTATTTGAGGAAGGTATTGGGTTGGTTGTCTGGGCAGGAACCTCAATTGAAAATCATGATTGAGGAGTTCAAGAGAGCTGATGGTCGTGGTTTGGGTTTTGAGAAGTTGGGTGAGAAAGTTGGAGAGAACAGTGGGGAGAGTGTGTATGAGAAGTGTGTTGAGTCTAACCCCGAGTTTGAGGTGATCGGAGAGATCCAAGTCCCACTTCCAAAAGCACCCAAGAAGTTTGTGGGTGAGAAGGGTGAGAAGCCTAGAGAGAAGCCAGAGCCAAAACCAAAACCCATCCCCTTCAAGTGTGAGTATTGTGGCAAGGAGAGGCATCTTGCAGAGTTTTGCTACAAGAGGAAGAGGGATGAGAGGCTTGCTAGGGAGCAAGCAAACCAGGATAGGTATCGCCAGTCTCATGGTATTTCTGAGCCTAGAGTGCCACTTCCACGGGGTGTGGGAAGTGTGAGGAGTGTTGGCAGGTTCCCACGAGAGGTGGTGGTGAGAGGTTTGTCGGGAGAGATGATGGTGTGCGTGCTTTGGTGAGAGGTCCGGTCGGGCTCGTGGTGGTTTTGTCGGACGTCCTCCTACTCGTCCTCAGTACGGGTTTAGGGGAGATGATCGCAGCTTTGGGTTCTAGAGGAACTACGGACCACGTTTTCCCCCTCGTGGTGCTCGTACTCCTCCCATGGGACATGGGAAGTTTGGTGGCAAGGGAATGATTTTTGCTAACCCCTCTTTTGAGCAGATGGCTCGACACTGGTTTAACTTTCTTTGTGCTAACCCCAGTGTCGAGTCGCTAGCTCACTCTCGTTCTTGTTTCTGACTACAAGCAGGAGGCTTGGAGAACATTTGGTTGATCGACTCCGGATGTTCTCGACACATGACCGGAGATAAGAAGTGGTTCTCCGGCCTCACCCCGTTGAAGGAAAAGATGTACATCACATTTGGGGACAATGGACGAGGAAGGGTGCTTTCGGAGGGTGTTGTGCATGTGAGTGACAAGGTAACGTTGAAGAGAGTGGCTCTTGTGAAGTCTTTGGGTTTCAATTTGCTTTCGGTTTCTCAGTTGCTTGTTGAAGGTTTTGAGGTGCGTTTCAAGTCTGGCGAGTCTCGTTTGCTTGATTCTCGAGGTGATCTTGTCTGTATGATCATCCCCGAGGGTCGATTTTCGGGGCCGATTTCTCTCGTTCTTTGGGTCCTGCTCGCTGTTTGATGGCCGGTCCTTCTTCTGATTTGTGGAAATGGCATAGGCGGTTGGGACACTTGAGCGTTGATTTGGTTTCCCGCTTGAGTGGTCTTGACCTTGTCCGAGGATTGCCGAGGTTGAATCTTGAGAAGGATTTGGTTTGTGCTCCTTGTAGGCATGGTAAGATGGTAGCCACTCCCCATCCACCCCTGACCGATGTCATGACCGAGCGTCCGACAGAGCTGTTGCATATGGACCTTGTTGGGCCGGCCTCGAGTTCGCTCGGTGGGTGGGAAGTGGTATGTCCTTGTTGTGGTGGACGATTACTCTTGCTATGCCCGGGTGTTCTTCTTGGAGGATAAGAGTGAGATATTTGGTTTTGTTCGAGATCTGATCGTGAGGTTGAAAAACGAGAGGCATGGGAATGCTATTCGAGCTATCCGCAGTGATAATGGCTCAGAGTTCAAGAACTCTCGTTTTGATGCCTTTTGTCGTGATCTAGGTCTTGAACATCAGTATTCGACCCCTTATGTGCCCCCTCAAAATGGAGTTGTGGAAAGGAAAAATCGAACTCTTTGTGAGATGGCTAGGACGATGCTCGATGAGCACAGGACTCCTAGGAGGTATTGGGCTGAGGCGGTCAGTACGGCTTGTCATGTTTCCAACAGGATTTTATTGCGAGCTTTCAAGAAGAAGACCTGTTATGAGTTTATGCATGGTCGGGCACCCAAGGTGAGTCATTTCCGAGTCTTTGGCTGCAAATGCTTTATTCTGAAGAAGGGAAAACTCGACAAGTTTGAGGCTAGATCTAGTGATGGTATTTTCTTTGGATATGCTAACCACTCTAGAGCCTATAGGGTGCTTAACCTTGAGACTAACAAAATCATGGAGACTTGCGAGGTAACCTTCGACGAGACAATGCCATGTACCTCTCTTGGCTTTGAATGTGCAGGTGATGAGGAGATGGCTGAGGACCTCTTTGAAGAGGAGAAGGATGAAGCTGAAGATGATGATGGAGAGAACCATACGCCTGAAGCTGAGTGTGTACCCACTACTTCTCCTACGACCACTATGGAACATGGACCGTCTACTTCATGGACAACGACGGTCCAACAAGAGGACCAGGCGAGAGAAGCTGAAGTTGAGGGGGAGGTAGTCTCGAGGCGTGAGGCTCCCCGGCGGATTCAAGAAGTGCATCCCCTGTCGAAGATCATTGGGAACATCGACGAACGCACTACACGGTCGAGGTCCAGGAATTCCTCTCATTTTGCTCATGCTGCTTTTGTTGCCACTTTTGAGCCCAAGGACATTGGACATGCTTTATCTGATGCAAACTGGGTCAATTCTATGCATGAGGAGTTGGAAAATTTTGAGAGGAACCAGGTGTGGGAGTTAGTTGAACCACCTCCAAAGTGCCATCCCATAGGAACCAAGTGGGTTTGGAAGAACAAAGAGGGAGAGAACGGGATGGTTGTGAGGAACAAGTCCAGACTTGTTGCTCAGGGGTTTAGTCAGAAGGAGGGGATCGACTATGAGGAGACCTTTGCTCCTGTGGCCCGTCTTGAGGCAATTCGGATCCTTCTAGCCTTTGCCGTGGCTAAAGGGTTCAAGTTGTTTCGGATGGATGTGAAGAGTGCTTTTCCGAATGGGGTCATAGAGGAGGAGGTGTATGTGAAGCGACCACCGGGTTTGAGAGCGAGTTGTACCCACACGGGGTGTACGGGTTGAAAAGGGCTCGTATGGGTTGAAACGGGCGCCCGTGCTTGGTATGGGAGATTGAGAGGTTTTCTGGTGAGCGGAGGGTTTGTGATGGGTACCGTGGATAGAACCTTGTTTCTCCTCAAGCATGGAAATGACTTGTTGATTGTTCAGATATACGTGGATGATATTGTCTTTGGTGGCTCGTCACATAACCTTGTTGCCAAGTTTGCGGATGAGATGAGCGGGGAGTTCGAGATGAGCATGATGGGCGAGTTGCGGTATTTTCTCGGGGGCGCGATCAAGCAAGTGAAGGATGGAACGTTCGTGCACCAGACCAATTACACGAAAGGCATGCTGAGGAAGTTCCAGATGCAAGATGTGAAGCCGATGTCGACTCCCATGGGGAGTACGACCACTTTGGATGCGGACGAGGACGGAGAACCAGTGGACCAGCGGGAGTACAGGAGCATGATCGGCTCCCTCCTCTACTTGACGGCGACGAGGCCAGACATACAGTTCAGCGTGTGTCTGTGCGCTCGTTTTCAGGCTTCGCCGAGGACATCACATCGACAGGCCGTCAAGAGGATTTTCAGGTACCTACAGTCTGCCCCTAGTCTTGGCCTTTGGTATTCTTCCTCCTCGACTCTTTCTCTTCATGGTTTTTCTGATGCGGATTTTGCTGGATGTCGAGTCGAGAGGAAGTCTACTTCTGGTACTTGCCAGTTTCTTGGGTCTTCGTTGGTCTCATGGTCTTCCCGCAAGCAGTCTAGTGTAGCTCGCTCTACCACCGAGGCGGAGTATGTTGCCGCCGCGAGTTGTTATTCCCGACCGTTGTGGATTTCATACACTTTGAGAGATTTTGGTGAGGAGTGCACCCGGATCCCACTTCTTTGTGATAGCACCGGTGCCATAAGCGTAGCCAAAAACCCGGTGCTTCACTCCCGAACCAAACATATAGAAGTGAGGTATCATTTCTTGAGGGACAATGTGGAGAAAGGAACCATTGTTTTGAGCCATGTCCCTACCCAAGATCAGCTAGCCGACATTTTCACAAAGCCTCTCGATCAAGCTACATTTGTGCGCTTGCGGGGGGAACTTGGGGTTTGTTGCCCTTTCTAGTTGATTCTTGGGGGATTTCCTTTTTGTATCATATGTATCATACCATGTTTACTTTGATGTATATACATGCTTTGTTTGATGTACAAACCATGGTAGGATAGCCATCTTGTCATATATCATGTTGCATTTGTATCATATTGCACTTTAGGATGATGAGCTTCTTTCATATGCCATATTTGAGTCTCTTTGGCTATTTGTGAGATATTGGTCATATGTGTGGAGAAATGGTGATGTGAGGCTATGATCTTGGAATATTTGAGATATATGTGTGGTGAGATAGCCCTTTTTGAAATAAATGCTAATCTTGACTCATTTTTGATGAAATGTGCTCTACTCGTGTGTAGTTGTGTGTCCATGTCACAACTTGGTCTAAATGTGCTTTTCATGCTTAGATTGTGCTTGGATGCCTTGTTCTTGCATTTGGGCCAAAGGCCGAATATCATTGTGAATGTTTAGCCTATGTTGCATTCATGGGGGAGCATAAGCTTCTTTTTGCCGCAAAGGCACTTCATGTACCATGAAATGATTTAATCTTGAAAAGAAGTGTAAAATGCTTGAAAAATGCTCCATCCATCATGTCTGTGCTTAAAATGTCTTATCTTTCACATATGGGTGCAAAACATGTTGCATGATGTTCACCAGTGGAGAAGTCTCCCCGAAGTGGACACATGGCTCATGAGCTTTGACATGACATGCTTTGCTTTATGGGTGTTTGCCATGATCTTTTGCTGAGAACTTGATATCCCTGTATGATCTTTGAATGGTATGCATGTTTGTGGCTCAAGTGTGACATGGATAGGCTTTTACATGTGAAGCGAGCCTTCTTTTGGTAACAATGCTTACATCTGAAAATTTTGCTTTGTCACATGCTTGTATTTTCATATATTGCTTGTGGCAATGCTTTGACTATGCTATGATTCATATGTGTGATCTTTGTCTCATTTTTAGCCTTTGACACTAGATTTGGCCTATTTGAGAAGCTCATGAAGATGTTTATATGCTTTGTTTTGCATTTCTGCATTTTCACCTTGATTCATACATTGTCAACAAGGGGGAGAAGAGGTGAGCTTAATGAAAATTCAGAAGAGGTGAGCTGAAATTTGGAAGTTTGCATTCACATGTTCAGGGGGAGCTTGCATTTGTTCAGGGGGAGCTTTCTTGCTGTTTTCGGTGTGGAGTTTGTGCTTTGCTTGGCTTGTGTGACCTTTCTTCGCCTTTCTTTGGTTTTGGTCATGAGTTGAGCTTCTTTGTTTTTCCTTCTTCTTCTTTTCTCTTTCTCTCTGAATTTCATTTCGCGTTGTGTGTTGTCAATGCACTCATCAAGGGGGAGATTGAGGACCAGGAGCGTCCCAGTGGTCGATGGATGACCGCTCCTCGGTGATGAGTGATTGACAACGGGTGTTGGACCGACTCTTGGCTTAGTGCGCGGGTGTAGGCCGCGGCCTAGTTCGTGTTGTTGCGAGGAAGAACGGGCGCGAAAGGTCTTCGGCCTTGAGGGGCCTCCCGGGAGATGGAGAGACAAGTAGGCTCGGTTCGAGGGACCCGGTGTACAGCGGGACTGGGTGCGGGCCACATGATGGCGACACAAGCAAGACGAAGTCATGGACAAACGAGCCGGTGCACGGTGGCGGTCAAGTCAAGTGGTTTGGCGGGAGGCCGGACCGAGCACGCGGGGTTTGGTGGTTTGCCCACAAAACCACCGGCGGACGGTTTCTTGGTTTGGGCCTCAAAACTAAGTCCGAGGGCCCAACACGACGGAGACGGGATCCGGGCGTGTCGGGAAGCTTCGAGGCGGAGGACACGCAGCGGGATCGCATGGCTTGCGTCGGGAGGACGCGGGGTGCGGCAAAGGCGTGGCCGTCCGATGGCAAGACCCACAAACATTACCTAAATGCCCCTACGTGGGTTGTATCGCCAGTAGTTAAGTTAGGGGTAGTCGAGTCATTTACCACTCCGGCGGGACCTGATATATAAGTCATGAGTGTGTGTGGATGGCTCTCTCTCTCCGCGACTTAGGGTTTCATTTCCTCCCTCCTCTTTCTCATTTTCGTAGCTATTTTTTTTCCTTCAATTTTCTCTAGGCTAGCATGAGAGCTTCATGTGAGATTTGTTGAGAGGGATGGATGCTAGGGCGGCATGCTAGACCTTGTGAATCTTTCCTGGTTTGTATAGAAGATTCGGGGTTGTTTTTCATGGCTTTTCGTGCTTGTTTTCGTGCCTTTGTTCCCGGTTCGATTCCGCGGATTTGAGTGGGTTTCTCCCCAGATTTCTTTGAGGGATACATGGATAGATGTCTCGTGTATCTTTGTGATTGATCTTGTGCCCTCAAACGCCGGGAAACCACTTGGATTCGAGGTTTTTCGTTCGGTGCTCTAGCTCTTGGTGGTGCTCAAAGGATTCGCGATTCCCGGTGATTTAGGGAGTTAGGAGGCAAGATTTTTGGGCTATAGCATCCTTGTGTGACGCTTTTCAAGTCCCCAAAAACTTGTCTCCATAGCTTCAACCGTTTGGGAAATCCGATGATGATTTGGGGGAGTTGACTTTCGGGGTCGTGGGTTTTCTGTTCTGTCCGCGCGGCGCGGACGGTCCGCGGGGGGGGGGGGGGGGGGGGTCGCGGACGGTCGCGCGGTGGCCTCGTTCGTCGCGTGTTCGTCGTGTTCTTGGGCGTCCTTGCTTTCGATCCGGTTTGGCTTTTGGTTTTGGTTGCAGCCAGTTTGCGGACGGTCCGAGCTCGAGTAGCGGACGGTCCGTGGGTGGCGCGGACGGTCCGCCCGGCCTTGGCGGACGGTCCGTTTTTCTCGGGTCGCTTCTGGGTGTTCTGTGTGCTTTAACGGACGGTCCGCGACGTAGGGCCGGGCAGTACGCGGGGCTCGCGCGGACGGTCCGCGGCTTCGGGTCGGACGGTCCGCGAGGCCTGCGCGGACGGTCCGCCCCTCCTGGCCGGACGGTCCGCCAGAGCCTGTGTGCTTTGCTTCTTGGTTCGATTCTTCCCTTCCCTTTCTAGTGCTTCCGCGTGTGCTTTAAGGAATCGTTCCTAGGACTAGAGGTTGATCCATAACTTCGTGGTCTTGGCGATTGGTGTGTGATTCGATCCATCGCTCGTGTGTGACCGGGGTTTGACTAGGGTATAGGCCGGGTTCTTTTGAAAGAATTTTTACCGGCTCCTATTCACTCTCCCCCTCTCTAGTCGCCATCTGATCCTTCAGCGCTGCGTGCCTGCGTTGCCAGCAACGGGAAGATCCCAACTGTCCAAGCTGCCGGCCGGCCGGTGAGGTGCCCCGTGTGCGGCGAAGTTTCGCATCGTGGCGCGAGCACTGGAGGATGGAAATGGCAGGGCGGCGGGGCGCGTGAGATCGGACGGGTGGCGCGCGCGGATCCGGCAGTTATTGATGCGAGGGGCCGGGTGGTTGTCGGTCGCGCAGACGAGCCGAGCAGGCTGGCCAGCGCTGGCGAGCACTGTGCCTGTGCGAGACCGTGTGTGGCAGCGCAGCCGCTTTCCGTCCCGTGCAGGGTAGCGCTACCAGGGCGTCTCCAACAAGCTAGTGAAACTAATTTTTTAATCATGAAACATTGCAAAAGACAAGAGACTAAATAGGAGAAAAGAGATAAGCTCGCTCAATTCCCAATACACTGTTCTCTCACTGCACAATATTCAAAGCTAGTTGTTCCACTTTTTTCTCGTTTAAATTCATCAGCTTAGAGCTAGTGCTAGCTCGTACGATTGGAGACGCCCGGTGTGCGGCACGGGTGGACCTAGGAATCGAGAGATTGGGTCATCAGCGTTAACGGACAGTAATGAACATTAATTTTTTTTGAGTTTACGAGAAATTTTCGGGGACTCCGATGGGCATACGCTGGATCCGCCCTGGTGTGCGGTGGAGCTGCTCCCTCCGCGTGTCTTGTCTCCTCACTCAGGCAGAGGCGTCGACCGTCGAAAGCTCTGTGCGTTGCATGACACCTGTATCGCTGTCACGCGGAGCCGACCTGATACAGTTACTTAGGATTGGTTCTTCTGGGTCACCCTCTACCCGGTAAAAAGTGCAATCCTAACTTTTGAAAAAAAAATTCCACAATGAATGTAATCCTCTAAAATGTATATAATTACATTCCTAATTAAGTGGTCAGATCGATCTGGTTTGCATGACAAAACTTATTGAATTTGGCAAACAAATGAGGGTATTAGAGTCTTTTCATTCCTTCTCTAAGGGCGTCTCCAATCGTATGAGCTAGCACTAGCTCTAAGATGATGAATTTAAACGAGAAAAGAGTGCAACAACTAGCTTTGAATATTGTGCAGTGAGAGAACAGTGTATTGGGAATTGAGCGAGCTTATCTCTTCTCTCCTAGTTAGTCTCTTGTCTTTTGCAATGTTTCATGATTAAAAAATTAATTTCACTAGCTCTAAGCTAGATTGTTGGAGACACCCTAATCAGTCCTAAAAACTAAAATTGCACTTTTTTTATGGCACAAAGGGAGTAGATGTTAGAGCAACTTCAAAAAAAAATAGATATAATTTTAGTTAAATTTAGAGTTGTAGAAGATTTATAAATAAAAAACTTCATATAAAGAGGGTAAACCAACCGCGTCTTCATTTCCCACCCTCCAAATCTCAACTCTAAGTTTCAACTCTTTCTCCACACACACCGACACACGGGTCCCACCCGTCATCTCTTTCCTTCCTCCACATTTTATCCTTTCTCACTCGTCGACTTCTTCGGCTCATGCTCTCTCCTCTATATATTTTTTTTAAAACACGAGCGTGTGATACGTGCCTATGACTCATCCTTGCTTGCTTCTTGGCAGCAATGTACTAATCCAGCAACGCTCAAATACGACAAAATAGCGATGACTAACGCTGCTCTGATCGCTGACTGGCGGGGCAAGTTACATACAAGTGAAACATTCTTTTATTTATTGTGGTTTTTTATACCAGTGGACTATGTTTTAGTTATTATTTTGTAGATACGTGTGTCGCGCATTCATTTTATTAATAGCTCGAATAGTTTCTTTTTTAAAAGAAATATTTCAGAGTGAATTTCAGGTCCAAATTAGACTTGTGTGGGCTTCCGAACCACGTAGGCCTGCCTGTTGATTAGAATGGCCCCTTGGTGGGCTTTAAAATCGAGGCATCTCTTAACCTGTTTCTTGGGCTGCGACCGGACCACTTTTCAGATATACATGTATTTTAGAATTCTGTATTTTAGTTTCATACTCCATACGTTTCAGTATTAGAAGTTGTTTGGATGCAATCACCAAAGCATAATTTTAACTTCTATTTTTTTTATAAAAATATTTATTAGAAATTTATGTATGTATATTTTTTGAAAGCAATGTTCATGACAAATCTGCTTATATGATTTTTACATTTCAAACTCAACGACTTAAAAGTTATTAATAATTTATGTTCCCAATGTTTGACTCAAACTTATCCAAAACGAGTTGTAATACTGAACTTGAGGGGGTGTATACCTATTTAACACTGTGAATAATCCCAAAAAAATTATTTTGAATTGATTTTTGAAAACACTACTAATTATCAGAGGTTTAGATCTGGACCGTCCAAGGGGGGTTAACCCCAGTGGTTTATTTGTTCAGCAGGGAGATCGGGAGCTAAGAACGCGATGGTTATGCTAGCGTAGCACACAGAAATCATGGCGAAACACAAGAGACAAGGTGATTTTATACTGGTTCGGGTCTCCGGAGAGTAAAACCCTACGTCCAGTTGTTGGTGTAGATTGCTTGAGGATTGCGTGATTGTACAAGGGGTCGCCTTGCCCACTTTGTATTGGCCAGCAGACAAGGTCGGTTGCCAGACTCCTGGTCGATTACGACCAGGAGACCTAAGTCTAGTTGATTACAACACTTGTCATATCCGTCGATCTGCTTGGTCGGAATCCACCGATGTCTTGTCTTGCACGCCAAGTCTTGTAGTCATTCTGGATGAGGTCGTCTAAAATCTTTTGGAAGGTCTTCAGGAGGTCGTGTGGGCCACCAACTAGGTCGGTTGGGCCCACTGTCAGATCGGCGGGTCTTCTGGTATGCTGGACCCACTTGTCGGGGATGGCCATGAGCCTGATCAGTGCGGACCCAGGGGTACCCATGTCTCACACTAATGTACAGATAAATTTGGTCACAAATGTAAGAGTAATTAAAATAGTGCCGTGGTGACCACATCAAATTTGTGAAATGGTGCCAAAGGGTGTGTAGCTTTAGTGGTTACAAGAGTCTCAGTAGCACCTCAGGTCATATATTCGACTCTCCACGGGAGTGAATTTCAAGGATTTAATGGTATTGTGCTTTCAATGGCAGACGATGTTCCAGTCTACAGCTATGCGCCTGTGGTGACTTAGAAAATCTCGAGTACGTGTCGGCTCAAGCTTCGAAGACGCTCCTAGGGTAGAGTCTGCGTGTGTGCGTGCATATAGTTGAGTATGCATGCGTTGTGAGTGTCTCCGTTGTGCTGTGTAATTCAAAAGAAAACTTTATGAAACAGAAATCTTTTATGATGAAATAAAGAAATATCTTAGCCTTGGCATAAAAAAATTGAACAATCAAGAAAGAGAGACTACCTTTGTGCTTTTTTTTACGGCAAATCACAAGAGATCTATTGAAATTCAGCAGAATAACAATCTTTAGTTACAACCCCTACAAGCCAGTTCGAGGCATAACCAAAACTAAACCACATGGTCTCACCCGTACAAGCCAGTTCGAGGCATAACCAAAATTTGCCTTTTCAACGTTTTGACCTCCTATAGCATGTTTCGTTTATTTGTGGTAAATATTATCCTACCATGGCCTAACTAGGCTCAAAAGATTCGTATCGCAAAGTACATCAAAACTGTATAATTAATAATTTTTTTATCTACATTTACTACTCCGAACATATGTCTTTTGGTTTATTTAATGTGATGTGTGAAGAGAGAGTTGAAAAAAATAACAAATTTTTTGCTAAAAATCTGCCAACTAAACAAGGCTCCCGCATTTTGTTCGTTGACAAGTCATTTTCCCAAGGTGTTTCAGAAGCGTTTAAAACCACATCACCTCGCCGGAATTCTCGTCTTCCTTCCCTGCCAATCTCTCTACAACGGATGGATCCTTCTGTTCTAGCAGGAGCAATTGGGGCGTGTTTGATATGAGCCAAAATACCGCAACCAGGCTATTGAGCTGCAACTTACTGTGTTTGATATTTGTGCTCCGCTCGCCGGCCTGGCTCCCACGATGCAAATTCTCTTCTCTCTCATGTCTTTGGCCGAACGCTCCTCCTCCGCGTTTCTCCAGAGCCAGGTTGTGGCCGGCTCTCGCGAGGCTCTCGCTCGGTTCGTGTCACCTCTCTCACATCTTTCTCGTTTCTCCGGTGGTGGTCGGAGCGAGCTCCCCTGCGCCCGCCCTCGTGCTCGTGGCAGCGGTGGCCGGGGGCGGACGTCGAGGTTGTTCGGCTGGCATATCTTGGCATATCTCGACTTGTCTTGGCTTATTTCCTCTCACATAATACTATTCATTCTACCAGCCGAGCACTATTCATTCTACCAGCCGAACACCCTCGTCCTCGCGCCCGCGTGGCAGCCACGCGCGGCGGCGGTGGCCGGTGTGAGCTCTCCCCGCGCCCGGCTCGTGCTCGCGGCGGTGATGGCCCGGGGCGCTCGCGGTGGCGCCCGTGGCGGAGCACCCTCGCGCTCATGCGGCAACGGTGGCCGAGGCGAATGGCCGTGGCGGAGCACCCTCGCACCCGTGCCGCCAACGGTGGCCGGGCGAACTCCCTCACGCACGCGGTCACGCTTGTGCGCGCGGCGGCGGCCCGGGCGAGCTTCCCCGCGCTCGCGCTCGCGACGGCGGCCGAGGGCGGAGCTCCCTCGCGTCTGCGCTGTGCTCGCGGCGGGACCGGGGCGGAGCTCCCCTGCACCCACGACGTTGCTCACGACCGCGGCAGAAGTGTTTGATGAAATGCCAGTTGCAAGGGTCAATTTATCCTTCGGTGTAACATATCAAACACAGATATGAACTCAACTTGGCTCAACCGAGAAAAAGAATCAAACACTGGCCACAGCCAGGCTGATGGGCCAGGCTCGCCCGGACCGAGAAGTCAAACACGCCCCGGGGGTTTGTGGGTCAGTGGTCCGCTCACGGACGGACGCTGCTCACTCACACTCAGGCTGCTCGCAACGCAAGCCTCACACGCGATGTTTTGGACAGCTTTGGAGGAGATAGTATGCTTTTGTTCAGCAGTGCCAGCATTAATGGACACCAGGCGTCCAGGCGAAGGAATCCTTTCAAGCGATTGAACTTATTCGTCCAGTTGTAAGATGAGGAATCGTTTCAGTCAAATGATTAGTCAAAAAAAAGGAAAATTAACGAACCACCAATTCGTTGAGAAAAGTGGACTCTTTCAGTCACTGATTTGGAACAATGGAAGTAAAAGTAAAATAAAAGAATGCACAGTACATTTCCCCCCAAAAAAAGAGGTATATGCTCTGAAGTCTGAGCAAATAAGAACTCTAAGAATTTGGCGTACTGAAGAAAACTATCAGTCTGCTAATGAATTGGGTGTTCCATTTCCATGGCATGCCTCTTCATCCATTTGCAGGAAATGAATTAGCAACGACAACAAGCTAGTATGCAAATCAAGAAGAATTCACTTTCCTGCAGTCGATCCTGATCTCCCCCGCGGAGCCCGTGAGCGGGCTGACGTTCCCGAGCCTGACCATGGACGCGGCGAAGTCCGACATGAAGGCGTCGCCGTTGGCGCTGTAGAGCCGCACGAGCGAGTCGAGCGGCCCGTTGTTGAAGAGCTCCTGGTCGGAGTGCAGCAGCCCGGCGCCGGCCACCAGGCTCCGGTAGTAGCCGTTGTCGAACTTGTCCGGGGTGGTCGCGTCGAGCGGCGCGTCCGCGTCGTCCCCGCCGGAGGCCGGGCAGAGCTGCCGCGCCTGCGAGGCGAAGGCGGGGCTGACGTTGTCGTCGCAGTAGACGCGGGTGCGGAAGCTGAGGCACCGCGCCATGCCCACCGTGTGCGCGCCCGACAGCACGGCGAGGTCGCGGGAGGTGAGGCCCTTGTCGGCGAAGACGGCGACGAGGCGGTCGAGGGAGGAGTCCGGGCCCGGGAGGTCGGATGCGGCGCCCGTGGCGTTCGGGAACGTCGCGTCGCGGCGGCCGAGCGGCACCGCCCAGCTCGGCCCGCCGAGCTGCGGAGCGTGGCGGCGTGGTGAGACATTGCGCGTGGCCGTGGTGTCGTTCGTCGCTGAGGAAATGAGGGAGGGAAAGAAAGAAAGGCTGGCAGTGGCAGGCAAGACTGACCAGGATGACGCTGTCGCGCGCGGCGAGGGCGAGGATGTCGGCGCAGGAGACGGTGGCCGGGCACGCGGCCTCGACCTGCGTCTTGATGTCGTCGATGAGATCGAAGCCGAAGGTGGAGCCACCGGCGTTGGCGCCGGCGCCCTTCTCGCCTGTCATCGTGGCGGTGTCGTCCAGCAGCAGCGAGGCGTCGCAGCCCTGTCGACCGCCGAGCAGCAGCCAGCAGCGGGATTAATCGCTGAGCGTGAATGAAAAAAAAAATCGAAGCGCAAATGATGCAGCAGCTAGCCGCCGACGACCCACATTGACGAAGCAGTCGTGGAAGAAGAGGCGGAGGATGGCGGCGCCGCTGCGCGAGTTGTTCGCGACGGCCTGCGACATGACCTGGCGCACGACGCCGTTCAAGCTGGGGCAGCTCGCCGAGTAGAACCCCGCCGAGAGCTGCGCGTCCGCGCCGGGCACCGCCACCTGGAGGACGACGAGCGCCGCCACCAGGAGGAGCAGCAACCGCGTCGGCGCCATATCCGCCTATCCCACCTCCTGGCACAGAAGATGATGTGAAGCTAGCTAGAGCGGCTAGCTATGCTATCGGGCGGCAGGACTGCAGGAGGAATAGTGTTATCTGTCTGGCTGATCAGTGGCTGAGTGGGGGGCACTGCTGCCACTGGCCACTACTGGCCGGCCGGCAGTAGGAGGCTAGGAGCCTAGGAGCAAAGCCAAGCCAAGGCGGCGGCAGCGCGCGTGCGTCCACAGCGGCGGGGGGTAAACGTGGTGATGATTTGTGGCCGTCCGCGCGTTGGTGGGGACGACGGAATCTAGCTCGGCCGGTCGTCCATTTTCCCTCGGCGCCACGACCCACGATACGCTAGGTGCCTAGGTCGGGTCCAGAGTCGGCGTCCCCGGCGTCACGGCGTGGCGGCATGGGCGGAGTGCACGGAGGCGGTGCGGGTGTCCGGGTTATCCTCGGCGCGGCGCATGATTACACCTGGTGAATGAATGTACTAGTACACCGTAGGTTGGGTCGTCTGCTCTGCTCTGCTCCGTGCCGTGCGGCGTGCGGGCGGGCGGGGCGGCGAGCCGGCGAGGATGAACCGAGAGGGCCGTAGGTAGAGGGCGGCGCGTGGGCGAGCGCAACCACCGGTTGGTTTGTCCTGGTCGACTGGCCGTGGCCCGGTGGCCGTGGGCGCTAGATAGTGGTGGACTGGTGGTGGGGTTCGGTGGCGCTTGCACTGCACCAGTCCGTGGGTCGATCGGCTGCAGGCGGTATTTTCCATTTTTAAAAAGGGTTATATTTATTCATATATATTTTCAGACAGTTTACATTCCATATCTTAGAAAGACAGCTTCCAAAGAAATAAAGATTACATCCAGATCCTTGCAAAAACTTCCCGGGCATGCTCGTCAACGGCGATTGGAGCAAAAGAGGCGATCGGAGCCGATCCCTTTTCCGACGAAACATCAAAGTTTTTTTTTTTGCCTAGAGTAGTATATGCTGATGACATCGACACATTGTTGAACACCTAGACCACTTCAAATGGCCACAGCCCGAGGACCAATGAGACATCGACATCCGTCAAGACCTCCTTCACACCATACGAAGGCACACCCAAGAGGGGGTGCAAAGGTGGTAAATCTCCAGCTTCCATCAACGGTCATGTAGTTGATTTTAAGTCCGGCAACGTGATTGATAGTGTGAGCACAATCACCGAAGAGAAGACCACACAAAATGTTAGATGATAGGCAACATTTTTAGCATATTTTAATCCCATAATATAGTAGACGTTTCAATATTATAGTGAGTGAAACAACTCATGTGCATGCGTGTATGTTTAAACCACAATTAGATTTGACAATATTTATGATTATACAACTAATAAACATGAACATTGGTTTAAGAGAGTACTCTGTGAAAGTTTGGGTGACGGCGTCACCCGAATTTCCGTTACCCATTGTGAGTGACCTCAATCAGTGTAGCCATACACAGTCGATGCAGGCAGAGGATCGCAATGCAGACCCGCTGTAGGTGCAGTAGTCGTTCACTCGTAGTCGACGTAGAGTAAGTAGTCGTTCGTTCGTTTGTCGTTGACGTAGAGTAAGTAGTCGTACGGGAGCAACCAGTCGCGTGAAGACGCTCCCCAAAAACCTTATCGCCCGCCTATTCCGAGCAGGATCTCAGCAGGAGGACGAGGTTCCGGAGGCTCTGCTCTCGCCGGTACCGTGCGCGCGGTGCAAGCGATGGAGACGCAAAAGAAAGCAGCAAACAGAGGGAGAAGAGAGATGTCTCTTAAGCAGGAGTACCTGGTCTGTGAATTGGGAATTTGAGGGAGAGGAGGAAGGTCTCCTTATGTAGGCGAACATGTGCGGAAGGGGGGATGTACTTGGATGTGCGAGGCAATCTGAGGGAGGGGAGGAAGGCCTCCTGTAAGGAATCGGATGCTCGTTAGCATAAGAGGGAGAGGGGGTGAATTAGGCTACTTAAAACCTTAACCTATGGTTTCACTATTTTTGCACAAAGGTAAACTAGAACATACTATCTAGATGTGCAACTAGGGTTGTTCCAGTGTGAAACTCCCATCCCAAAACAAGGTTTGCAACCTATAGCCATTCCTAGCATGATACTACTCCAGGAAAGTAAAGGTAATCAAAGATTGCAAGAGAGTAAATGCGGAAACGTAAAGGGGATGAGAGGAAGCAAACTCTTGACACGTGATTTATCCCGTGGTATCGGTAGGCACTAAGCCACCCCTAGTCCACGTTGTTGAAGCACTCACAAAAGTATTGCTTCCCGGTCACCAAGTCTCTCCCAAGAGCACCACTTGACTCACCACAAAGGCTAGCCACTTAGGCATTTGCCAAGCTCCCTTGATGCCGCCTCCACTAAGGAGCTTCTCCACCAAGGAAGGGGGTCTCCACGTCCCCCGCACAAAGTGTCCTCGCCGCTCCACACCAAGCCGGATGGTCGATGACGATTGCCGGTGAGACACTTAGGCCCCAAGGCTTCCGGCGAACCTTGTACAACTTGATTCACTCAAGAATCACCTCACAAGGTTGGCACAACCTTGCACTCACTCAGCTCTAAGCTAAGCCTAGCACTAAGCACATACACAAAGCATATGCAAGTCTAATGATGAACAATTAAGCACTTGGATGGATTGGATATGATCTTCTAGGTGTCTTGCACTCTCCTGCACTTCCACACAATCCAGCAACCTCAAATGGGTGAGTGAAGGGGGTATAAATAGCCCAAGGCACTCAAAGAGCTATTGGCTAACGATTACTATAAAAGGTAGCGTCGGATGAACCGATGATATGCTTTTCCAGGGCGTCGGTTCATCCGGTGCCCTCCACGTCACTTAGCCGTTGCAGCTCTGCTGACACAACTGTTCCGACGCTATACACCGACGCACCGTCGGTTCATCCAGTGCTGAAGACCCCGCGGCCAAACCGTCTCTGTAAGCTTCTTCGTGACCGTCAGATAGACCGACGCTATCCCTGACCCAAGGCGTCGGTTCATCCGGTGTTGAAGAGGTTGTCTAGGTGCGTCTCTGTCTTGATTTAAACTGAGCGTCGAATAGACCGACGATGTCCTCACTCAGACCGTCGGATCATCCGGTGCTACTGTCTTCGCTGCTCTTCCTCTGCAAGTCGTCCGGCGCATCTAGAATATTGACTGTCGGATCATCCGACGGTGTTAACTTCATTTCAGCCTCTGCGCAGTGTACCAAGTGCTCCGACACTTGCACCGATGGTACCGTCGGTTCATCCGACGGTGTCTTTTTCCTTCCTTTTCTATGCATCTTCAACTTGGATCTTTGCTTCAACTTAACATACTTAACATGCCATCACTTATAGCCTCATTTTTTCTATAAGTAACCTAACATGTCCATGGTATGTTAACTTGTGGTGTGACATGTTAGCTTGGGCATGTGTAACGCCCGCATTTTTAGCTCCTAATAAATCATCAAATAAATCACGCGTGTTATCAAAACTTTCCCGCTGAGCTCATTTACCCCCTTTCGAAACCCCGGTCGATTCTTTTCCCCTCGATGCGCGTGTCGTGAATCCTGCCGGCACCACCCGCACCCGGCCATCACCCACGCGTGCCGCCCCAGCGCCGTGGTCGGCCACCACGACGGGAATCCCGCACCGCCACGGTCCCGCCGGCCGGTCCGCCTCGCCATCACCGCCGTCCCGGAATTGACGCCGGTATCCGAGAAACCCAGAAAAATCCACAAAAACCCTTCTCCTAATTTTCCTAGAAATTCTCCTAATTTTCTAAATCCATTTTCTATTTTTCGTCCCTTATTTTCCTTTTTCTTTTTGTTCGTTTTCTTTTTCCCTTTTCTCCTTTTTCTTTTCCCCTTCTTTTCCCTACCCCTTTCTTCTTCCTTCAGCCTCCAGGCCGCGCCCCCCCATTGCGCCCCCTGGCCTCCAGAACCGGCGCCCCCCTCTCCTCTGGGCCGCGCCGGCCGGCGAGCTCGCCGGCGCGGCACGCCAAGGCCGGCCCTGCAGCCCACCGAGCCGCGTCGCCCCTCCCCCTCCTTTGCTCTGACAGGCGACGACCAGCCTGTCACCTCCGCCATTAATCCCCCCCCGGTCGGTCTCCTCCCCCACAGCCACAGCGGCCGCCTGCACGAAGGGTCACGTCCCACAGCGCCGCGCCGCACGGAAGCTCGCCAGCCCAAGGTCTACACCAAGATATTTCTCCCCACCGCCATTGTCGGCCATCGAAGCTCCTAGAGCTCAAAAATCCTCACCCAAACCTACCTTCCTGCGCCTATAAAAGGGTCGGACCGGCTCTCCACCTTGCCACGCACCACCCCAACCGAGCCTCCCTGCCTCCCAAGCCCCCAAGCACCACCACCACCGACCACCATAACCGGCCGCCGCCCGACGCCGCAGAGCCACCTCCACGGGCTGTCCCCGACCAAGGTTGTGACAACCCACCCAGGAAAGTACCGTACTATTGCCTAAGACCGATCCACTCTGGCTATTAAGCAATAATAAAGTACCATCCTGTCGTAAGTCGCCGGGTTAACGCCCGGTAAATCACTTGAGAGCACAAGGATCGAATATATGCATTAAAACTCACTCGAAGGCGAGTCCAGAGATACAACAACATTCACATTCAAATTCAAACCCCGAAGGGTTTAATTATTACAAACCATAGTTTTTGTCATGACGAAATAGTTCAGAGTTTTGAAAAGAACAGCGGAAATTAACTAGCGGCAGCGAAGTCACCACGGGAGGCCATCCATGATGCTTCAGTAGTCGTCCTACACCCACTCCAGCTCCCAGCCGGGCGGGATCTCACCGGGCCACACATCACTGAAGGCATTACCTGGATCAACACATTATAGCAAGGCTGAGTATACTAATACTCAGCAAGACTTACCCGTCGGTGATAACTACTTCACCAAGTCTAGACCATGAAAGGCTTTTTGGCTACTGGGTTGCCTTTGCTAAAAAGTAACAAAGAGTAGGTCCTTACTTTCAAGATTTTAGCACAAGTTCTAGTGGGTTTAATATTACTACATTAGCCAACTAGTACAAACAAAGTTGTACAATACAATTACTCAAACATCATCTTCATCATCTTCCATCATTAGGGATCACATGACTAGTGGAGTAAGTAGTCTCGGGTAACGGTGAGAGGCCGACAATCGATTGATTTAAACCTTGCAAGGTAGACCCAAACACACCGGTCGGGCCGCCCCCGCGAGGACAACTCCCCGGGCCGTCCCCATAAATCCTCGGGTCGGGATCGAATCTTACGGTCTTTGGTGCAGGCTATCCCAGCATACCCCGCGAGATACCCGGAGTCACCATACACCACCGGTGGCGAGCCGTGAGAGCGAATCCCAAGAGTAGTAACGGTAGGATCCCTAGCCGCCTCATTATGGTACTAGGCTTACCGGCCCCATAACCGCATGTGCTTAGTATGTTCAAAAACTTAACCCACATAACCACCGGACCGAGCCCGCATCCCATGCTCTTACCACGTGAGCATTCCATTTAAGGATATAGTATGATTCCTATCTAGGAACCTATTCTCGCGAGTGAGGTCATCACCCGACTTGTAACGGTCCTATAGCTTAGCGACTATCGACCTATAATACTAGTAGGGACCAAAGGTACCTATGGATCATGCATCTAGGGTTTCATTCAACTCCCGAACGTAAATGCACAATCATTCATAGATAATTGAAATAAGAACTTTAAAACTAGGTTAGATGCACCGGAGCTTGCCTTCGTCAGCTAGGTTAGCTTGGGCACCCTCGGTGTCGAGTACTTCCACGTACTGCAGAGAACCTTCCGCTCCGCCTTCCTCGGTTTCCGGGACCAGGGAGTAATCTCCGTCCGGAAGATCTACACGGAATGCAATGCACTTTAGGTGATGTGATAGTTTGTTGTCTTATCCAACTCTAGTTGGTCATATTCACCTTAACAAGCATTCATCTAAGGTTTCTATTTGAGGAAGTCATTGGTTGTACATGGGTTACTCTTTTATTCCACATTCATGTGAAAGCTTTATTTCATTTTATTTTTACCAACATGGAGTAATTAATGTTTTATTTGTGAATTAACTCCTTTTCAGAGCTGGTAATTAACTTTATTTTATTTATATTAAATAATACTTTCAAAAAGGAAAAAGATTTAATTAAGGATTTTTCTTTATTTAATTCCCCTTAATATTAAAAGGGCATTTAAGCCTTTTATTAATCAATTAAATTACCAAAAATTGAAGGAGTGCTTCTCAAGCCTACTAACACCTATCCCGGTCCACCGGACCCACATGTAAGTGTTGGAGGCTAGGAAATTAAATATTATGGAAAATAACAAAGGTTATCTAGTGATTCAACTTAAACGCATATAAAAATAAATAAGCATCAAAATGATCCAAACTTTCTTGTGCATGCTCTCTGGTCCTAAATAAGCCTAAAAAGCCAGCATGTTCACATGGAACCTCTACTGAACTTGGTTGATTAATTTACAAAGAAAAACATGCATAAATCAAAAAGAATGATTTCTGTTAACCCAAAATTCATGATTAATTTACAGGATGTGTCTTTTAGTATTACAAGACAGTGTGCACAAGTTGGGCCCACGAACATAAATATTTTTAACATGAAAAATCATCTAGGCAACTACTGCAGGAAAGGAAAAGAATTTGTCTAGCAAAATCTACTGCATAACTTTGTGCAAATTTTGGCACAGCACCTAGTCATATCCTAACACACAACATATCCAAAGATCAGCTACAGAGGAGTTGTATTTTTCAAATTAGGACAGCTTCATTTATAACACATTTGTATTTTTCCTGCCAAAACTAATTTGAATCTAGCCATGAGTATACAACCAAGGGGTGGGGTTTAGCATCCTGAACCCTACAAAATTGGTTTGGGATTTTTAGGATTTTTCTGTGAATTTCTAGGGATTTTACAAGTCACTGGACCGAAATGTAATAAAACTTAGTTAAGTTTCTTTGCAACTAAGCCCTCGAGTTCACAACCATGCCCTTGGCGGCGGCGGGAGGGCTCGCCGGCGGCGATGTGGGGCCCGACCACGACAACAAGTGGCACAGGAGTGGAATTGGGCTCACCACGGATCGTTGGGCGGTGGCGGCGGGGCTCGGGCCGTGCTCGGCGACGGCGCACGGCGGTGGCCGGCGGCGCGCGCTCACGGCGGCTCGGTGTGCTGCGGCGTGGAGGCCAAATTGGAGCAAACAAGCGCGCGTGTGAGCTTGCCTGGGTGCTAAGGAAGCTAGCTACGTGCTTGGACGGCGGCGAACGCGAGCGAGGGGCGCTAGCACCGGAGGTGGCGACGATGGCGGCGGCAATGGCGCGGGCGGCTCGGTGTGGCGCGCGGGGAGAGGCGAGAGGGCTTAAATACCCGGCTCGGCCTGCCCGTGGGTGACGCGGGGATGACGGCGGAGATGCCGGCCGTGCTTCGGCAGGCTCGAGGCGCGCGCGTACGGGCGGCGACGCCGCCGACGGACCGCCGGTCCGTGGCGCGTGCGCGCGTGCGGCGCGCGCGTGCCTCGGGGCACCTCGGGACGGGGCGCTTCGGGGGGCGCGGACATCGAGACGGGCGTGGCGCGAACGTCGAGGCCTCGGGGAGCGCGGACACGGACGCCGGGGCGTGGCCGACGGCGGGCGGTGACGGCGGCGCACGGGCGCGCACGACGTCGCGCGCGCGCGCGCTCGGCCCCGCGCGTCGTCTGGCTGGTGCACGGTTTGAATTGATTTTTCTCAAAATTTTCAAACAGAACTGGACCAAGTGATGAATACAAAAGTTGTAGATCTAGGTAC
This sequence comes from Cenchrus americanus, assembly GCA_947561735.1. Classification (NCBI taxonomy): domain Eukaryota; kingdom Viridiplantae; phylum Streptophyta; class Magnoliopsida; order Poales; family Poaceae; genus Cenchrus; species Cenchrus americanus. Next base: position 206,810,811 of record OX387240.1, read on the forward strand.
CAGCTACAACTTTTACAAAGGCAGTATAGAGTTTTGTTGCCTAGATTTGAATCTATATGAATGCCAACTTTGAATGTCAGCCTGTTTCTGGCAACAGTAAAAGCTGGCTTGCAAGGGGTTTTACACAAATTTCCTCTCCAAATTTGCAATGCCACTCTACATGAAAGTTGTGTCCCTCAACAAGACCTACAACTTTCCTAAAGGTAGAATTTTAAGTGTTTAGGTGAATTTCGGAGAACGCGGCAAAAATTCGGCGGACACTCGTGGACACCTGGATGGCAAGGGGGTTTGACCCCCCCTTTGACCATGGGTTGGCCCCACAAGTGTTTTAACTATCCACTAAGGGTCACTAGGGGTGTGTTAGGGAGTTTTCATGGGTGAGGGCCCAGGTTGACCTAGGGTTGACCATTTGACCAGCCAATCCGGTCATTAGCGTTAATGACGGTAATTAAAAAACTGGGGCGTCACAGCCTACCCCCCTTAAGAAGAATCTCGTCCCGAGATTCGATTTGACAACGAAGAGATGGGGAAAAGACTCACTGTTTCGGGATTGGAGGAAGCCCGGATACTTGGTGTTAAGATAATCCTCCGTCTCCCACGTGGCTTCTTCTTCCGTGTGATGGCTCCATTGGATCTTGTACATTCGCACGGTCTGCCTTCGAGTCTTTCACTCTTTTTGGTCTAGTACCTTCAATGGATGCTCGACGAGCGAGAAATCCGGTTCGATCCAAGCATTAGCTTATGTAATGATCTCGTTCTCGGAACGGTAGTCCCTTCTTCAACCGAGTTACATGGAACACATTGTGAACTCGCGGAAAACCATTCGGTAATTGGATACGGTAAGCCACGGGTCCATATACTTCTATTACTTCATAGGGTCTAATGTAATGCGGGGCTAACTTTCCCTTGACTCCGAACCTTTGCACACCTTTGGTGGGGGATACTTTCAAGTATACATGATCTCCCACTTCAAAGTGTCGAGGTGCGGTTCCCTTATCATGGTAACTCTTTTGTCTCATCCGGGCCATCTTCAAATTCTCTCTTATCACTTGCACCTTTTCTTCGGCCTCTTTAACTAACTCGGTCCAAAGAGTGTTCTTTCTCCGGTCTCGACCGGTTCGGTGGGGTGCGGCATCTACGTCCGTATAGAGCATCGAACGGTGCCATTCTCAAGCGGCTCGATAGTCGTTATTATAAGAGAACTCGCCAAGGACAAACACTTGTCCCAACTCTTGTCAAAGTGCAAGATGCTTGCTCTCAACATGTCCTCTAGGATCTGATTTATCCTCTCCGTCCGACCATCGGTCTGCGGATGATAACTGGAACTACGGAGTAGCTGAGTTCCCAAACACTCGTGCAATTGCTCCCAAAAACGGGCCACAAACTGAGTCCCTCTATCAGAGATTATAGTTTTTGGGATTCCATGCAGACGAACTATGTGGTCTACATACAACTCTGCATATTGTTGTACGGAGTAAGTGGTATGCACGGCAATGAAGTGAGCGGTCTTGGTAAGCCTATCCACAATTACCCAAATAGAATCCTTCTTCCTAGGGGTCAGGGGTAAACCCACAATGAAATCCATACTAATATCGTCCCATTTCCACATAGGTATCGACAGGGGTTGGAGTACTCCTGCCGATCTCAAGTGACTTGCTTTCATCCGGTGGCAAGTATCGCACTCGGCTACATACTTGGCTACATCCATCTTCATATTGGACCACCAAAAGTTCTGTTTTAGATCTTGGTACATCTTGGTACTACCGGGATGAATGGAGAACTTGGACTTGTGAGCTTCATCTAGAATGATCTTCTTGATTTCCGGGTCAACGGGGACCACTAGGCGTTTTCCAAACCGGACCACATCCTAGTGATCTTTCCGAAAACAAGTGTACTTTGGGTCTCCTTCCACTAGTTTCTGCCTGATGGTTTGCACATCTGCATCATTGCGGCGGCGGTGACAATCCGGTCATAAAGGTTTGACTCTGCCGTCAAGGCATAAAGGATTCCCTGCGGTACCACTTCTAAGTTGAGCCTTCTCATTTCTTCACACAAAGGTTCACCGACCGGCCTAACTCTAGGTGGTCGCAATGATCCTTGCGGCTAAGAGCATCCGCAACAACATTTGCTTTGCGGGATGATAGTGCACTTCTAAATCATAATCCTTGATCAACTCAAGCCATCTTCTCTGCCTCATATTCAATTCTGACTGGGTGAAGATATATTTGAGGCTCTTGTGATCAGTGAAGATATTTCAACGATTGCCCATTAGATAATGTCTCCATATCTTGAGGGCATGAACAACGGCAGCTAACTCAAGATCATGGGTAGGATAGTTGAGCTCATGGGGTCTAAGGGCCCGTGAAGCATAGGCGATGACTCGGCCCTCTTGCATAAGGACACAGCCAAGACCAAGTGCTCGATGCGTCACGGAAGACTTCGAATGGTTTGGAATTATCGGGTTGAGCTAGCACCGGGCTGAAGTTAGATGTTGTCTGAGGGTGTGAAAAGCTTTCTCACATGCTTCACTCCACACGAATTTCACTCCCTTCTTGAGCAATTCGGTCATGGGTTTTGCGATTCTAGAAAAGTCAGGAATAAATCGACGGTAATATCCCGCCAATCCTAGGAAACTGCGGATTTGATGTACAGATTTGGGTGGTTTCAAATCCATCACCTCTTGAACTTTGCTAGGATCTACGAAGATACCATCATGGGAAATGGTGTGCCCCAAGAATTTGACACTTCTCAACCAGAATTCGCATTTGGAGAACTTAGCATAAAGCTTGTGATCTCGCAAACGCTGAAGGACAGCTCGGAGATGTCTGGCGTGATCTTCCTCGCTCTTAGAATAGATGAGGATGTCATCGATAAAGACCACGACAAACTTATCGAGCTCCATCATGAATACGGAGTTCATGAGGTACATGAAGTAGGCAGGTGCATTAGTGAGTCCGAAGGACATGACCAAGAACTCGTAAAGACCATAACGAGTGGAAAAAGAGGTTTTAGGAATGTCGCATGGTCGAATCTTGATTTGGTGGTAGCCAGAACGAAGGTCGATCTTAGAGAAGACTTTGGCACCAGCCAACTGATCAAACAGAACATCAATTCGAGGAAGTGGGTATTTGTTTTTGATGGTGACTGCATTGAGTGGTCGGTAATCTACGCACATTCTCAAGCTACCATCTTTCTTTTTGACAAAGAGAGCGGGGCAACCCCAAGGAGAAGAGCTTGGGCGAATGTAACCCTTGTCTAACAATTCTTGGAGTTGGGTTTTTAATTCAACTAACTCTTTGGGTGGCATGCGATAAGGTCTTTTGGAAATGGGTGCGGTACGGCCGGAGTTCGATCACAAATTCGACATCTCCGTCCGGTGGCATACCGTGCAACTCATCGGGAAATACATCCGGTACTCACACACTACCGGAATTTCATCACGGGAGGAAATAATGGTCACATAGGCACAAGAGTCGGTACGGTCCCGGAAAGGTAGGTACATGGTAGTGTGCCCGACCGTAGGAGAGTTCATCTCTACGACCCTATCTGATATATCTAGAACCACCTTATGTTGATTCATCCATTCCATACCCAAAATAACATCCATGTTTCCCAACTTGATGGTTATAAGATTAGATCGAATAACCTTACTTCCTAGTCTCAGAGGAACTTCGAAGGTCACTAATTGAGACGTGATGTCTCCACCGGGTGTGATAATTTTATAAGCAGATTTGGTTTGTACTCCTCTTAAACCCAATTTGTCTAGTAGACTCTCATTTATGAAACTATGGGTGGCTCCCGAATCAAATAAGACTTTAACAGGAGTGTTATTTATAGAGAAGGTACCCGTGAGTACCGGAGCTCTCGCGGGAATGTCACTCATGCTTTGGTGAAGTTCAGCTTGCCCCGGCGCACTTGCACCATAGGCTTCTTGGCCGGAGTGGCGAGGCTTGTTTCCCGTACTCGATTCGCGGGTTGGGCTTGATCCGCTCGGGCTTGGGACACTCATTCATGTAGTGCCCCGGTTGGCCACGCTTGTAGCAACGACGATCTCCAACATCATGAAGGGGTGCGATAGGCTTCGGAGCCTCGCTGGCCGGGCACGGCGGAACCGGGAAGTTCCCGGCGGGTTTGCCCCGGAACGGCTTCATCGTCCGGCGTCCGGTTGAAGATTGCTTTGGGATGGGCCCGGAGCTTCCTTCTTCACAAAGCGAAACTTCTTGCTTGTCCCGCCGCTTGGGGTGAAACCGGACATCCTCTTGTTGTCCCCCCGGGCTTTCTTCATAGCATCTTCTTGCGAGATAGCTTTATTCATGAGCTCATGGAAGTTCGCGGGCTCGAGCGATTCGGGCGCTCATACAACTTGCCATCAAGCCCGTCGCGGAACCTCTCCATCTTCTTGGCATCGGTATCAACATGATGCCCACCGTATCGGCATAAGCTATTGAATTTCGAGCATAGCGGTACACGGAGTCGATCCTTGACGGAGGGCTAACGAGTCCCTCATCTTCCCGTCCATCGACCCTTGGGAATGTGGTGGCTCTTGAAAGCCTCGCTTGAACTCTTCCCAAGTCACGGCGTGGCCTCGCCGCATGGACTTGAAGTGGTCCCACCACATCAAAGCTTCTCCTCGCGAGCAAGGCCGCGAAGCTCGCTTTGTTCTCCTTGGAGCAAGGCGAGCACAAAGGCGAGAGAATTTCGCCTCTATGGCCTTGACCCAAGCCTCGGCTTCCGCAGGGTCTTCTACTTTAGCGAAGGTTGGCGGCTTCATGGCGATGAACTGGGCGTACGTGGTGACCTGGTTAGGTCCCTCGTGGTTGGCCCCATGTGGCGGCCCTCGGTTCATCCGTCGGGCAATCCGCTGCTGCGTCTGCAGGATCTGGCGCAGCACCTCGGTTTGGGTGGCCATGAAGGCCTCCGTCGGTGTCATGGGCGGGGGTGGCGGCAAGTCACCACTACCACTCGCCCTAAAACCGTTGGGAGAGCTGCGCGTGGTTCCCACCATCTGAAAAGTGAGCGTTATTAGAGATATAACCGAAAGCTTACTCCAAATGGTGACAAGCACGATCATGCATTATCACATCCCATTAGTAATTAAAAATGAGGACAGTCACAAGCAGCAACATTCTATAGCCACCAAGATTCATAGAATTATTTCTCTCAACACGGTTAGGACGGCGATTACTCAATTGCGCGGCTCATAATCGTTTCCGAAAGAACACTTATTTGCTGGCAACGAGGGATGTGCCTACGATGCTTTGTTTTACCAACATGCATAGAAGAAATGCAACATTGACAAGTGTAGTCATTTGCAACGGTTTATCCAAGGATCTCGGTATTCAACGCAAGACAATTTCAATCTTGAACAACCACGAAATTCACTTGAAGCATACAAGCTTAAGCCTTCTTATTACAACATGACGAGAACAAGGTTCAAGACATTACAACTCGAATTCGAAACATCATGACAATACACGATACAATAGTTGCTTGGCACGAAGACGTGCTGTCAAGCCAACTACTCTAACATCTCGAAGACAACTCGGTAAGATCGACATCCTGCTACTCCCTGCTGTCGGCAACCTAGTTGCCCACTGAAGCACCACTGTACGAAGGCGAAGCTGGGGGAGTCGGTAGCGGTGGTTCTGCCTAGCTCGTCTGATCCAGACCGGACACGGCCCGCTCGCTCCTCCGGTGTGCTGTGCTCGGGGGCGATGGGTCGTAAGGCCACTATAGCCCGTAAGGCGGCCACCCGTACGTCGGCCCTCCCGCACGTGCTCCCGCATCTCGGCAATGTTCGCGGCGGTGTCGGCCTCTCTATCTCGTGTGCGTCGGCATCCTCCTCTAGTGCATGGTTCTCCGCCTCTAGGTCCACGATCCTCTAGAGACGGTCACCTCTCTCAAGCTCCACTGGAACCTCCTAGTACGCGACTGTCGTTCTCCCCGCCGCACCCGGGTAAGCGTGAAGTTCGACCGCCGGTGTGCTTTCGCCGAAAGCGCTCCCAATCGCGCCTAGATGCCTCCAAGCGCCGTGCAATGGTCGCCGCAGTGTTATAACGCGGCCCCCGGAGTGTGAAGACCACGTTCGGACAACGGGCAAGTGTCCGGGTAACATCCAACGGCTCGCTAGGGTCGGTAGCCCCCGTAGATGATCCATACGATCCAACCAAGCTGGGTCGTGAGGACTCACAGCAGAAATAGTCCAAACGGGGAAAGAGCTACCACGGTAGGGTTGTGGTCACAAAAGTCCGTCGCACTCCGAGGGCGGCCGACTCAACGGACTCGTGCGTGATAAATCCCCGAGAAATAAAACTCGGTCAAACCGGTCGGCGTGGTCCGGGTGCGGCAAAGACACGGTAACGATCACCCCGCAATGGGGAACGCCAAAGCGCTCAAACTCCTTCACCTCGTACGTCGGTGGGGTAAGGTAGCTCGCGGCACCGAGTGCTTCCCACGCCAAGCGCGGAAAACCCTCCCGGTGCAACCCGTTGGTACGGATCGTACCGCGCCGTCGAACCGGTGGAACACGGGGAAATCCATCCGTACACAAATGTAACTCATGTCAGATCTCAAAGAGAACGGCATGTCAAATGGTGAAGTTCTGGCAGCTGTGAATAAAATTCATAACCCAAATCCAGAAACCTCAAAAATTTTCCCAAGTTTTCAATTTAACCTTTAATACTTTTAATTAAGCTTTTTAAGGTTGAGCATGATCAAGGAGCAAGATGAAGGGTCCTTAACCTGAATGTGCCTAGGGAAAAGTGAACCAACCCATCGAAACTAGGATTGAGATTTGCTTACTACAAGACAGCTAGTTGAGGAGCCATTAACAAGTTGGTTTTAATTTAAACCTATCACAAGGTAAGTAGTTTTGCACAAAATTTCGGTAGCATGACGGTTAGGTATGGAAGGTATTCTAGTTTACAAAAAGCACACACTAGCATAATCTTCCTTAGAGAACACATGGAATTCCGATTTTTGGGTCCATTTTAGTGATTTCGATTTTTAATATGCATGCATGACGTCCTATTCGACCTCACATGGCAATCAAGCAAAAAATCGAAGTTAGTGCGGTGGCATGGCTTATATTCGTCTCTCCCTATAATATCTAGTCGAGAGCTATACGGTACTTGCTTAACAACTAACGAAGCGCCGTTATGTACCGCGAAAAACGAACCTTTTGTGCCAGCACGTCACGAAAGCGTCCACATTCATTACCGTTCACTATAGAAACGGTATCCATGCATTAAGCCGCTGCATGGACAGCGTCCAACCTTGGACACCCTCCGTTTGAATGGAGTGTATCCTTGCCTCGCATGAGCGACATGCGGAATGCTCACATATGAAACACGTGGCGACACACAACTCACAAACAGACGCGAAGATGGGATCCGTGGAATGGATCACTCCATCAACCCTCACAATTCCCGTGATGCGGAACAGCACACGTATAAAACACATGGCTCCTAGTTTGTTTGTGCAAGAAAGTAAGTCTGACATAAAGTAATGTGCTGGAAGTTAGCAAAATACACCATAGGTTAATTAAGCCACCTAAAGAACCCAAAATTCCCTCTAGGGCCTCTCGGTCTAGTTTATCCTTAGCGGACCAACATATTTTGGAAAATCGAAAATCTTGGCATATTTTATTCAAAAATCGGTGATTAAGGTTTATTAATTAATCTCTCGGTGCATATAAGCTACGATGCCAATCGTGACAACCCGCCCGGGAAAGTACCGTACTATTGCCTAAGACCGATCCACTCGGCCATTAAGCAATAATAAAGTACCATCCCGTCGTAAGTCGCCGGTTAACGCCCGTAAATCACTTGAGAGCACAAGGATCGAATATATGCATTAAAACTCACTCGAAGGCGAGTCCAGAGATACAACAACATTCACATTCAAATTCGAACCCCGAAGGGTTTAATTATTACAAACCATAGTTTTTGTCATGACGAAATAGTTCAGAGTTTTGAAAAGAACAGCGGAAATTAACTAGCGGCAGCAAAGTCACCACGGGAGGCCATCCATGATGCTTCGCAGTCGTCCTCCACCCACTCCGGCTCCCGGCCACGGCGGGATCTCACCGGGCCACACATCACTGAAGGCATTACCTGGATCAACACATTATAGCAAGGCTGAGTATACTAATACTCAGCAAGACTTACCCGTCGGTGATAACTACTTCACCAAGTCTAGACCATGAAAGGCTTTTTGGCTACTGGGTTGCCTTTGCTAAAAAGTAACAAAGAGTAGGTCCTTACTTTCAAGATTTTAGCACAAGTTCTAGTGGGTTTAATATTACTACATTAGCCAACTAGTACAAACAAAGTTGTACAATACAATTACTCAAACATCATCTTCATCATCTTCCATCATTAGGGATCACATGACTAGTGGAGTAAGTAGTCTCGGGTAACGGTGAGAGGCCGACAATCGATTGATTTAAACCTTGCAAGGTAGACCCAAACACACGGTCGGCTGCCCCCGCGAGGACAACTCCCCAGGCCGTCCCCATAAATCCTCGGGTCGGGATCGAATCTTACAGGTCTTTGGTGCGGGCTATCCGGCATACCCCGCGAGATACCCGAGTCACCATACACCACGGGTGGCGAGCCGTGAGAGCGAATCCCAAGAGTAGTAACGGTAGGATCCCTAGCCGCCTCATTATGGTACTAGGCTTACCGCCCCATAACCGGCATGTGCTTAGTATGTTCAAAAACTTAACCCACATAACCACCGGACCGGAGCCCGCATCCCATGCTCTTACCACGTGAGCAATCCATTTAAGGATATAGTATGATTCCTATCTAGGAACCTATTCTCGCGAGTGAGGTCATCACCCAACATGGAGTAATTAATGTTTTATTTGTGAATTAACTCCTTATCGAGCTGGTAATTAACTTTATTTTATTTATATTAAATAATACTTTCAAAAAGGAAAAATATTTAATTAAGGATTTTTCTTTATTTAATTCCCCTTAATATTAAAAGGGCATTTAAGCCTTTTATTAATCAATTAAATTACCAAAAATTGAAGGAGTGCTTCTCAAGCCTACTAGCACCTATCCCGGTCCACTGGACTCACATGTAAGTGTTGGAGGCTAGGAACTTAAATATTATGGAAAATAACAAAGGTTATCTAGTGATTCAACTTAAATGCATATAAAAATAAATAAGCATCAAAATGATCCAAACTTTCTTGTACATGCTCTCTGGTCCTAAATAAGCCTAAAAAGCCAACATGTTCACATGGAACCTCTACTGAACTTGGTTGATTAATTTACAAAGGAAAACAGGCATAAATCAAAAAGAATTATTTCGTTAACCCAAAATTCATGGTTAATTCACAGGATGTGTCTTTTAGTATTCCAAGACAGTGTGCACAAGTTGGGCTCAAGAACATAAATAGTTTTAACATGAAAAATCATCTAGGCAACTACTGCGGGAATGGAAAAGAATTTGTCTAGCAAAATCTACTGCATAACTTTGTGCAAATTTTGGCACAGCATCTAGTCATATCCTAACACACAACATATCCAAAGCTCAGCTACAGAGGAGTTGTATTTTCCAAATTAGGACAGCTTCATTTATAACACATTTGTATTTTTCCTGCCAAAACTAATTTGAATCTAGCCACGAGTATACAACCAAGGGGTGGGGTTTAGCATCCTGAACCCTACAAAATTGGTTTGGGATTTTTAGGATTTTTCTGTGAATTTCTAGGGATTTTACAAGTCACCGGACCGAGATGTAATAAAACTTAGTTAAGTTTCTTTGCAACTAAGCCCTCGAGTTCACAACCATGCCCTTGGCGGCGGCGGGAGGGCTCGCCGGCGGCGATGTGGGGCCCGGCCACGACAACAAGTGGCACAGAGTGGAATTGGGCTCACCACGGATCGTTGGGCGGTGACGGCGGGGGTCGGCCGTGCTCCGGCGACGCGCGCACGGCGGTGGCGGCGGCGCGCGCTCACGGCGGCTCGGTGTGCCGCGGCGTGGAGGCCAAATTGGAGCAAACAAGCGCGCATGTGAGCTTGCCCCCGGGTGCTAAGGAAGCTAGCTACGTGCTTGGACGGCGGCGAACGCGAGCGAGGGGCGCCAGCACCCGGCGGCGGCGACGATGGCGGCGGCAATGGCGCGGGCGGCTCGGTGTGGCGCGCGGGGGAGAGGCGGAGGGCTTAAATACCCGGCTCGGCCCGCCCGTGGGTGACGCGGGGATGACGGCGGAGATGCCGGCCGTGCTACGGCGGCTCGAGGCGCTCGCGTACGGCGGCGATGCGCGCCGACGGACCGCCGGTCCGTGGCGCGTGCGCGCGTACGGCGCGCGCGTACCTCGGGGCACCTCGGGACGGGGCGCTTCGGGGGCGCGGGCATCGGGACGGGGTGTGGAGCGAACGTCGAGGCCTCGGGGAGCGCGGACACGGACGCCGGGCGTGGCCGGCGCGGCGGCGACGGCGGCGCACGGGCGCGCACGACTTCGCGCGCGCGCGCGCTCTCCGGCCCTGGCGCGCGGCCGGTGCACGCGTTTGAATTGTTTTTTCTCAAAATTTTCAAACAGAATCGGACCAAGTGATGAATACCAAAGTTGTAGATCTAGCTACCGCCTACAACTTTTACAAAGGTCGTATAGAGTTTTGTTGCCTAGATTTGAATCTATATGAATGCCAACTTTGAATGTCGACCGTTTCTAGCAACGAAAAGTTGGCTTGCAAGGGGTTTTACACAAATTTCCTCTCCAAATTTGCAATGCCACTCTACATGAAAGTTGTGTCCCCGAACAAAACCTACAACTTTCCTAAAGGTAAAATTTTAAGTGTTTAGATGAATTTCGGAGAACGCGGCAAAAATTCCGGCAGACACTCGTGGACACCGGATGGCAAGGGGGTTTGACCCACCTTTTGACCATGGGTTGGCCCCACAAGTGTTTTAACTATCCACTAAGGGTCACTAGGGGTGTGTTAGGGAGTTTTCATGGGTGAGGGCCCGTGCTGACCTAGGGTTGACCATTTGACCGCTAATCCGGTCATTAGCGTTAATGACGGTAATTAAAAACCCGGGGCGTCACAAAGGTAAGGAGCGGAATCGGTTGCCCTCGAGCTCCTCTTCGTTTTGCCCCACTTCCCGCCGTCGCCGTGCACCGGTCGCCGACGCCCCTCCCCCCCTCCACCGTCCGCCTCCCCGTCCACCCGCTCCTCTCGTTCGTATCGTGAGGGAGGGGAGGAAGAAGATGGTTGTTTTGTCCATACCCCCCTGCCCTTTTCCCACTTTTCCCAACCGAACCCCCCTCTATTTCCCTCTCTCCCTTCTTTAAAAATCAGACCCTATACTTTAAACTATACAAATATACCCCTGGACTATTTAGTAAAACCCCCGCTAGGTGTAAATATTATAATTAGGTCCTTTTATTTTAAAATAAAATACTAACGGGCCCCTAATTAACCCTAAACACCTCCTTTAACCCATCATTTCATGCGCGATTATAATTCAAATCGTGCCCAAACTTCCTCACACCCGTACGGTATACCGCCACCAATCCGTCACCCAAAACCCCCTGCATGATATTTATTTCCCTATTTTATTTAATTACCTTCCTCGAGCTCAAATCGGAGAAATTGTGTGTGCCTATATTGATTGCATGCTTGCTTGTGTGTGCGCTATAGCCGACGGAGTGAACGAAGGAGGGTACCCCGAGCCGGAGCTTGGAACCGAGTATTGCGAGCAGGAGCCCGAGATCCCGAACGTCGAGCCGAACTTCCCGAGGACTTCGAAGACGGCAAGTTCAATCCCATCCTTTGATGCATGCTTTGGTCCTAGTTTTATAAATATAACCCTCTACATGTTTTACAAATTGCATATTGTTTTACTGCAAAACATGGTAGGATAGCCACCCTTGATTGCTATGATTGAACCTTGCTTGGCCAAAACGAATGCTTTAAAAATGTGTGAGTGCTTTAAAAACGGTAATGGGATATTGCGGAAAATGAGTAAAGAACTGGGTAGACGGGATGGACGTGTGTGTCAGGTGTATGGGTGAGCTCGTGTACCCGTGTGGTTGAGCATGTTGGGAGTTGTCCATCTTGTCGTTAAGGACCAGGTTGCATGACATCTCACCCGACCCAAATCATCGTACAACCACTCGACCGTTGTATGTGGTAACGGCTTAGCATAAACCCCACTAGTTAATCTACTTACCATCCGGTGTGCGGGTGAGCGGCGGGAGACCAAGGAGTAGGGGTACGCTCCGTGTGAGGTACGCCCCGGTTATGTGGGATAACCCCTTAATTGCTTCCGTGATGGCTCGTAGGGTTAGCTAAGGTGGGTAATAGCTTTGATAGGATCCGCACCGCACTAAGGTGTTCGTGTGGCGGTACCCTACTTGTGGGTAAAGATGTACAACCTCTCGCAGTGTCAAACCTATTCGAATAGCCATGTCCACGGTATTGGACGAGTCACGGTGTGGTCACAAAAACTAGTGTTTGGGTTGGGAAGTTTCTTGGCGTGAGTTGTCTTTCGGGTTAAGTGTGTGGTTGTGTGCCCGGGCTACCGCGACGGGGAGTCCAGTAGTTCCACGGTGGTTTTCTTAAAACAACCGAGTCACTTTGGTTATAAAACTAGTTTGCGAAAACCTTTTTAAAATGAACCCCCGCATGAGTAAATGAGTTTGCAAATAAACCTTAACCTCGTTCCTTGTTATTTATATCGTGTGCATGATCTCGCTTATAAGCCCCTCCGTGGGTGGGGTTGGACTTGTTGAGTACGTATGTGCTCACCCCGTGTACCTAGGGCCTCCACAGAGAGCTTCCATGGTGTGGTACTCGATGAGGCTTTGGAAGCCTTTGCTATCGTAGTGTGGTCGTTAGCATTTGTGTTGTTTCTTGTGGCGTTGGCACTTCCATGCCCTCTGTGTCACCATGATGTAAAAGACTGATCCACCTATTGTAATAAATGTGTTACCAGCCTCCTGAGACTGGTATTTGTGTCACATTTAGTCACCTGTGATGAGGGGACGCTTCAGGTGCTATCAGAGCCGTAAGTTGGCCGTAGGACGCGACCCCTAGGATACGAGACCTCCTCTGGCCCCTCTCTAACCTTTTCTTTGCTAAGCTCATCTATTCCCAAATCCTCACCTTGATCCTTGCCTGATTCCAGATGGCTAACCGGGAATGGAACGGAGGAGTCTGCCCGGTCCAGCCTGGCCTCCCTAACCTGCTGCTACTCAGCTTAGAGCGCGTCGGAGTAAGGGACCCACCGGAGTTCGTCTATCGGGAGTACGAACGCTACAGCACCCTTCGGTGTAAAGTGCTGATCTTCGTGGGAAGAAGTACGCTCTACCCCGACATAGAACCCTGGTTCGTCTCCGCCACTGGGTTTTGCTTCGCCGACACCTACCCAAAGGCTGCTCGGAAGGCCCTGCGACGTCTACGAGTGGTTTATAGGCAGCATCTCAGAAGAACTCCAATGGGATTTTTCCCACCCTCTAGAGGTAGAGGACGCTCGTGGATTGACCGCATGAGGGGACTAGAACGAGAGGAAGAAGACCTAGAAGATGCAGTTTCCCACCTGTCTATCTACCTCAATGCCTAGACCACCTCTACCAGGAACAAGCCCAACAACTGAAGCAACGAATTGACAGGGCAGAAAGAGCCGAGCAAAGGATAGAATTTGAAAGGATAAAAACAACGATGGCGGAAGTTGCCCTAGAAAACATGGAGCAAGATTACCTTAGGGAAAGGGAACGTTCTGAGATGTTCCACAAAAACCTATGGGATGAGCTCCACAAGGAACGTAGAAGGAGAGAAGAAGAAGCTGAATTGGATGAAGAAGAGCCCGAAGAAACTCATTGGGACAAAGGGACCCAGACCGAGGACATGATACCGGAGCAAGACCTCCCACCAAAGAAGCGTCGCATTCAGATGGAGGAAGAGTCTCCGTGAGGATAGAAAAGAATGTCTAGGCTAGAGCTGTGTTCTTGTAATAATAAGTGCACCCCGAGGAGTGTACCCCAACCTTGTTGCTAAATAAAGCTATCTATCTTTTGTACCCTACCACAACTGGTTCAACTCGACCCTTGTTTTCAGATGGCGGAAGATGGATGGACCCAAGGCATGTGCCAGGAGGAGCCTGGTTTTGCTCACCTTCTTATCAACTCCCTGGAGCGCCTCGGTATCACTGAGCGCCCTAGGTACTACAGCAGAGAGTAGGAACAACTCGGCACTCTTTGCTGTAGGGTGGTCCTCTCCGTCGCCAGAAGCAACCGCCACACCAACATCGAGCCGTGGCGCGTGACCGCCATAGGGTTTCGACACTGAGACACCTACCCCTTGGCCCTCAGAAAAGCCCTCCGCTACCTGTGTCGGATCTACAAGGAACACCTCGTCCCCACACCGATGAGGTATTTTCCTCCCGCCATCAGAACCCCAGTTTGGCAGGCCCGCATGAGAAACCTGGAACGACGCTGCCACCAAGAAGACCTGCTGTACCACATAGTTGCCTACCTCATCTCCCTGGACAAACTCTTTGATGACCAAGCCAATCTCTTGAGGGGGCAAATCAGTCAGGCCGAGCAAGCTGAAGTCACAGTGAGAATGCACCAAGTCCGAGTGGCTCAAGCTGAAGCAAGGACCGCAACCGCCATAAGTAGTGAAGCCGTTGCCCATGAAAGCCTCAGGCGGATCCAAGACCAGCGCATGCAAGAATAGACCAAGAGTGGAACACCTGTTCCGGCCATTGGAGAAGCACAAGTCCTGCTGGGGACACCCCTTGTAGGATGGGGAGGAACTATTGAAGCCCCGCCAGCACCACCGGTAGTCACCGAATCACCAACAGCGACGCGGAAGTTACGACACAGCCCCAAGGGAATGGAAACCTCGAGGGCGAGGACGACGATGAACTGCTCATCCTCCTGGAAGTGCACTCAACCCCGGAAGAAGGCTCTCCCCGCGAGTAGCAGACCCTTGTTGCCTTGACCAAGGGATTGAAGCCATGACTGGTCCGAGTTTTGGGTTGTACCCTTAGCTCTTGTCGTACTAAGTCGTGTAGTGTGTCCGCGTAGTGTCAATCGCGTAGTCGGGATGTATCCTCCTCACTGGTTTGTAATAAAAACTTGTCTGTGCTTGCTTGTTTGCTATGTGCTTGTTGTGTGCTTGCCGGCAGGGGTAGACCCTGCCTTTTCAAAAAGAAATCCGATATAATCCACTTAAACATCACATAAAAGCTAGATCTCTTAGAAAACCCGCTCCTTTACAGATGGTTTCCAGGCGCCCTGCTAGGACCCACCAAGGTTCCGGTCGTATGGATGCTGAAGGATCGCAAACCGATCGAAGGGAGCGCCTTAACGACCAGGAAGTGAACCAAGGCGAAGATGGAGGAGAGAACGCTGTCCTGCCACCGCCACCCCCTCCCATAGAACTGGCACAAGTTTTGGCCAACCAGACTGTACTAATGGAGGCCATATTCAACGCCATCAACTGCCCAAGGCCCCGAGTTCTAGGCATGAATGAGAAGCTGATAGAGTTCCTCAGGACGAAGCCACCCACTTTTGGCGGGTCAGTGAACCCCTTGGATGCTGATGACTGGCTGAGAGCCATACTAAGGGAACTGGAGCGTTTCCACTGCGAAGACCGAGACAAGATTCTCCTGGACACTCACCAGCTCACCGGAACTGCCTTAGCCTGGTGGGAGAACTACTGTGCAGCAGCAGCCAAGGATCCCTCCGCCATCACTTGGGATGAGTTCGTGGAAGAGTTTCGCCGCTACCACATCCCAGAGGCCACACTGAAGCGCAAGGCGGATGAGTTCTGTGAACTCCGCCAGGGCAACAAGTCCGTGGAGGAGTACACTTACAAGTTCATAGAGCTGGCTCATTATGCCCCAGAAGAAGTGGACAAGGACTCCAAGAAGCAGAAGATGTTCAAGAAGGGACTGACTCCGGAGCTGAGGACCCTGCTCACCCCTCAGATCTACTCGGACTTCAACACCCTCATGAACATGTCCATACTCACAGAGAGAGCCAGGGCAGAAGAGAAGAAAGAGAACAAGCGCAAGTTCATGGAGCACAAGGCTCAACAGCAAGAGCGCTCCCAGAGGCAGAGAAGCTTCGGACACCCCGTGTCCAGATTCCAAGCCCCCATGCAGTACAGAACCTAGTTCAAACCGTACAACAACCAGAACACCATGAAGCCCCCACAGAGCAACACTAGCCATGTCACCGCTAACAACAACAACAACTCCAGGGTTTGTTTCAACTACCGCGAGACCGGACACTTCATTGCCAACTGCCCATACGCCAAGAAACCAACAACTTGCGCCTACTCCAACTCAGTGAATGGGCCAAGGCCACTCGTGTCTGGAGCCAACCGCATGCCGGTGCGCAACAACAACAACTTTGGAAACAACAACAGCAACCAGCAGATGAGGCAGCCCCAGCAGTCTTATGGACGAGCCCGCGTCAACCACATCAACGCACAGGAGGCTCAGGAAGCACAAGGCATAGTGCTCGGTGAGTTCCTGGTCAGCTCAGTCTTGGCAACCATATTATTTGATTCAGGAGCATCACAGTCATTCATATCCTCAAGTTTTGTGGAAAAGCATAGCATACCTACAGTACTACTAAAAGCACCCCTATTAACTCGAACGCCCGGAGGTGACATCAAGTGTCAACTGGGATGCCCCGGGTAAGGATCATTTTAAGTGGGGTAGAGTTCCTAGCGGACCTAGTAGTACTGAAGTCCAAGGGAATAGATGTGATCCTTGGGATGGATTGGTTAAGCCAACACCATGGCCTTATAAGTTGCGCCGGTAAAGTAGTGCATCTAACCAACCCAGACGGGATACAAGTGACCTGCCACACCCAAGGACACAGGCTGTAACACCCGAAAATTCCATCACAATAAAATATTGTTAGCAACATGGTTTAGTTTTATTTTCTAAGGATTTAATAAATTTGGAATAAATAAATTTGCCTTTAATTAAATTAAACATCACTTAATAATTAGAATCAATCAAGTGTTTGTGCATCATGTTGAAATGCATGAGTTTTTGTTGTGGTGTGGTTTTAAAAGTCTTAAAAAAACACTTGTGAAAAGTCTTAAAAAAATATTTGTGAAAAGTCCTTAAAAATAATTGTGAAAAAGTTTGTGGAAATTGGTGTAAAAGTTTGAAAAAAAAATGAAAGTTTGAATTTAAAAAAATGTTTGAAAAAGTTTTCTAAAAGTCTTAAAATGATGTGAATAAATTTGTGTTAAAATTTCAATTTGAAAAGATGAAAAAGTTTTGAAATTAAAAGGTTTGAAAATGGAATTGAAAAGAAAAGAAAAAAAAGAAAAAAAACAAACCTAACCTACCAGCCAGCCCAACCGCGGCCCATCTGTTTCAGCCCAGCCGGCCCGCTCCGCCGCCTCTCTCTCTCCTCTCTCCCTCTCCCTCTCTCACCCGCTGACGTGTGGGGCCCACACGTCAGGGGCTTCTTCTTCCTCCGGCCGCGCCCCCCCCTTTCTTCCCCGAGCCGGCCGCCGGCCTCCCGCACCGCGCGCCTCCCCCCCCCCCCCTCCCCCCGTCCCCGGCGCCGCCCTCCCCCCGCCCCCGCGCCCGTCCGCCTTCGCCATCAATGCGCCGCCCACTCACCCCACGGCCGTCCCCGCCCCTTCCCCTTCCCCTAACCGCACCGAGCCGCCATTAATGCCGCCGCCGCCACCGAGCTCCACCACCGCCTCACCGCGCCGTCTCCTCTTCCTCCTCCACCCTATAAAAGGTGCCCCAAGGCCTCCTCTTCATTCCGCGCCCCTCCTTTCCTCTCCTCCCGCACCGCACCGCCGCCGCCACGGAGCACCGCCGCCACCGCCGCCCCTCGCCGCCGATCTCCTCCTCCGCCGCGGTTCCCTTCTCTCCGGCCCCCGGGTAAGCTTCCCCTTGCTCTCCTCTTCGTCCCGGTGCTTTCCTCGTGCGATTTGGTGCCCGGGAGGCCAACATTGGCTCCTCTCCGGCGAGCCCCCGCCGCGCGCGCGCGCCGGCGCCGCCGCCGGCCGGCCACGCGCCGTCCGCCCGCCGCCGCCCGTCGCCCGCAAGACACCACGCCCGTCCGATCTAATCTACGGCCCCGCATTAAAACAATCCGTAACCCTTCACCCGGTCCACGGTGGACCGGTGGACCAGGACCACCAGGCCGGTCCACAGACCTTGCGTCATGCTGACGTCATCACCACGTCATCGCTTGCGTCGCCCGCCCAACCACAAGCCGCCACGCGTCGCGCACAAGCTCACCCGCCACTGCCCAGGCACTTTTGCAAAAAGGACCCTGCGGTTTTTAATATTACAAAAATACCCTTCCACCTATATAAAGCTTTTCAAACAGGTCCTTGTTTTTATGGTTTGAACCCTGAGCTCCATAGTTTTCATGTTCAGCAGCCCATCCTTAACCTTTTACATGTTAGACCTTCTAATTTCACACATATTTATGATTAGGTCCCTGAAATCTTCCAGAAAACCCCCTAAAACTTTCAGATAATTACAATTTAGTCCCTGAATCTTGTTTCAGCCATAACTTTTTCATCCTAGCTCCGTTTTACGCGTTCTTGATGTCCACGCGATCGTCTCTCCGAGCCCGTCATTTCTAAAAGCTTGTTTTAGCCTTTTGGTAATGTTTGATGTATTGTTTTATTTATTGTATGTTTTCTTGCATGATCGTAGCCAACACGCCGTTCGAGGAAGATCAAGTACAGAACTTTGCAGATAAGGAAAGTAGCTTATCGTTGGAGAAAGGCAAGTGACCCTAACCACCCTTCTACCTATGCTTTAATCAAGATCACTATAAATTAATCGGAACATGGAGAACCACCCAGGAAAACAGTGCAACCACAGTCCATATGGCTCTGGCTTAGCCAATTAATTAGGTGTGCGATTGATCTGATGGCCCTTTTCCGAAAGGAGCAGAGGGGGATCCGGGTTGCAGGGGTATAGCCTGGTCCTTTTGGGGTAGCAGCCTTTGCTAAGGTGCTGACCACTAGGGAGGGTTATGGTCCGCCCTGATCTGTAACTATGCGGGTCGTTAGTCTTTTGCATATCTTTGTAAAGGCTTCGTAGCGTCCCTATGCAATCACACCTCGGAAGTGTGGTATTGTGCCTGATCAAGACATGCGTGGTTGGGTTCAAAGTTCTTTGGAACTTTTACGCGAACTCGTGGGAAAAGTGTGCAACCTCTCGCAGTGTAAAACCGATCGATCGGCCGTGCTCACGGTCAAGAGCGGCCGGACCCTCACATGATTAATTGAACTTAAAGATGGATTAATATTGCTCTCCGGTTATTTCTGTGGCCTTGCTGAGTACCAACCATAAGTGTACTCATCCTTGCTTACGCTGTTCGCAGAAGAACCCCGGAGTGGAGTACTTCACCGACTACGAGGAGTTCTGAGGATGCGATCAACCAGTCAGAAGCCTGTGGAAGATGAAGATGGAGTCGCGTCTTCATAGTTATCGATGTTCGTGTAAAGACCTTCGTGTCTACCTTCGTGAGTGTAATAAAAGTTAATAAACCTTTTCTGTACGTTTTTGAGCAATGTCTTGTGATATTACACTCATGAGTCTATCATATGTGTGAAATTGTGATCCTGGCACACATATGAGATGCATTCGGTTTTCTATGGAAAATCGGGTGTGACACAGGCCAGACATAATGGTTTTCAACATGGAAGCCAAGTCCATAGAGGATGTCCCAGTAGTGCGAGAGTATCCAGATATGTTCCCCGAAGAACTCCCCGGAATGCCACCAGATAGGGATATAGAGTTCGTCATCAACCTTATTCCCGGAACCTCTCCCATAGCCAAGAGACCCTATAGGATGGCAGCCCCTGAGTTGGAAGAATTGAAAAAGCAGCTAGGAGAACTCCAGCGAAGTGGGTTCATCAGACCAAGCTCATCACCATGGGGAGCCCCAGTGCTTTTCGTGGAAGAGGACAAGAGCATGAGGATGTGCGTGGACTATCGCTCGCTGAACGAAGTCACTATCAAAAACAAGTACCCTCTCCCAGAATAGATGATCTATTCGACCAGCTGAAAGGAGCCAAGTATTTTTCGAAGGTGCATCTAAGGTCAGGGTACCTGTCGTATGGACCTCCCTGGGCCCACTAACTCGGTGGGTACCAGGACCGACTACTCGGTGGGCCCCTGGGACTACCCGACTTGTGCCGCACGGTACCTGTTGGCGTGAGGCGCAAGGACTATGGTGGAGAAGTACTCGGATAGGAAGCTACGCATACCATGTACTGTGTAGAGGACTCCTAGACGTACACGACTAGTACTCTCTCCCTAAACCGACTTGTAACCCTGCCTCCCAGACTATATAAGGCGAGGCAGGGACCCCTCCTCTCTCATACGCATCAGATTACACCATCTTGTAATCACACCCAATCAATCCAGAGCTACGCAACATACAGGACGTAGGGTATTACGCACCTCGCGGCCCGAACCTGTCTAAATTGTGTGCCACGTGTCTCTTCCTTCGAGTTACCGATCTCGGCGAGGCCACATTCATCTACTTCAGGTTCTCCCCTTAGTAGGTTGCCGGTCTAAAACACCGACAGCTGGCGCACCAGGTAGGGGATCTCACCGAAGATCACATGGCGATCTCGACGGCTTCCATCTTCATCAAGCCAACTGTCGCCTTCAAGCGCGGCGACATCTTCGTCTTCGGCTCCTGGGTCTGCACCACTGACGGTGCTGGATCCTTCCAACGCCGCCTCACCATGTCGCCCAACCCGGAGACTGGGCTCGTGACGCTTCCCGAAGTAGTCACGGGCAATCTCGCCGGGAAATTCGGCGAAATTTCGCTCTACAACCAACACGCCGACTTCGAGCTCGGATCCGACTCCAACTCGAACTCGACATCCCCTTGGGCTATCGCATGCGAGCCGGCTACCCAGCCATCGCGTGCGGCCTCCCCACTCTGTGAGCGCTTTGCACGTGGCCCCTGCAACGTCAGCAGGGCCCACTCGAAGGCTCCCACCACGCGCCGGGCCGGCAAGGAGATCGTACCCGAGTACGACTCGGACTCCGACACCGTCACCGGCTACAACTCGGACTCGAACCCTCTCTCCAGCTTCTACTCGGATTCCTCCTACGAGTTCGACTTCGGGTCGGACCCTGACGAGCCCGAGTCAGAGATCAACACCATAGAGCAACCCCTGTCAGGACCAGCTTCTGGCCTGGTTATAACATCTACACCCGCTGGGAGATTTGTCTACTGGCCAGACCACAAGCCCGCAAACTTGACAGAGGGGAACTCACGCTGCGTCGCCTACCTCGACTCACTTCCCTTCCAGGAGGGAACACTGCTTGCTCCAGCTGGGGAGCACACTCCTACAGAGGTGGCAACCAGCAACTCCAGCCTTGGCTCTCCCGACCGGCAAGTCTTCATGACTACCAACGAGGCGCCAGGGTCCTCAGGGACGGTCCCTGACAAATACCTTGAGGGCATCTCAGCGGACGAGTTGTCTGCCAACGCGCCCGCCGACGAGACCGCCGCCAACAGAGACGCCCGACGTGAACGCAACAGAAAGCGGAACGAACGGCGCCGACGTCTCCGCGAGTCCCTCCCCATCCGCAACCTCGCAGAGGCACTAGACCAAGTCGAGAGCCGGGTACACACTACCCCAGAGCAATGCCTCATGTCTATCACTACGATAGCACGTTAGGCTCAGGGGATGCACGCGGGACTAGTCATCGCCAAGCTCGCGGAAGACGCCTACTTCATGCGAGTCAACACCAGGGTCGCTCAACCACCTCCCGTCAGGAACCGCGACAACGAAGCCACAAGTCGCAGTGCGGACAACGGTCGCAACCGTACTCGAGGGGAGCTACCAGCTAACCCCAACCGCACTCTGGCAACAGCTGGTGGACCCTCTCACGGTGGCAATAGTGCTGCTGGTGACGGGGAGATCGTCCCTCACCGCGATCCTGGAGGTGGAGGCAGCGACGGCGGGAGCTCCAACCATGGGGCCAACGGAGAGCTGGGGGCGGTGGCGACCGTGGCGGCCGATGCCACGCGGACAACCACATCTCCGGCGCCTCACGTGGCGGCTTCGACGCCCGCCAGAAAATTGAAGAACTATAGCGCAAGAAGGCCCCCACGGCAGGCGACAACGATGGCTTCCCCGCCTTCTCTGCGCGACTTCGCAACCTACTCCTCCCAGAGAAATTCAAGCCTCTGGGAATCACCAAGTACGACGCGAAGCAAGATCCAGTGCGGTGGCTCAGATGTTATGCCCTCTCCATCGAGAACGCTGGTGGCAACAACGACACCAAGTGCCTCTACTTCCCCTTCTGTCTGGACCAAGCCCCGCTTACATGGCTCGAGTCACTTGAGAAGTACTCGATCGACAAGTGGGACCAGCTGAAGGAGCAGTTCACCAGCAACTTCGCGGGCGCTATGGGCCGCTCGGGTACTCGCATGGACCTGGCTATGGTGAAGCTGGAACAAGGCGAGACCCTTCGCAAGTACATGCGGTGCTTCTTCGACAAGCGCGCCATAGTAGTCGATGTCTCTGACAAAGAAGTCATCGACCTCTTCCAAGACAGTCTCTACCACCGTCGCACCTTCGAAGACTTCGACCGTCGCCGCCCAAGCTCCATCACCCACCTCAAGGACATGATCACCTCCTGGGCTGATGAAGAAGACAAGGCCAACGCCAAGTACGACGCCATCCGTGGCAAGAGCAAACAGAACACGGGCGGTGGCAGCAGCAACAACGGGAACCGAGGCGCTCGCAACAACAACTACTCGGGTCCCAACCGCAAGCGCAAGCCAGACAACACTGTCGCGGCTATCCAGCGCCCTGCGAAGGAGAACTCGAAGAAGAGTTCCGGCGGCTTCAAAGACTTGCTGAAAGAGAAGTGCCCGTGGCATCTGGACGGCAACCACACCATCGAGCAGTGCTACCAACTCCGGCGAGCACTCAAGGATACTCCAGAGACACGGCACCCTCACAACAAGAAAGGCAAGAAGAAGACCGACGAAGGCAACGACGACTTCCAGGAACCCGAAAAGATGGTCAACGTCCTCTTCGGCGGACTACCCAACCGACGGGCTCAGAAAGCTACCCGTCGAGAAGTCATGAGCATTGAACCAGCGGTCCCGACCCCTCTCAGGTGGTCGGAGGTACCCATTACCTTCTCCCGCGCGGATCAATGGACAAGCTTCTCTGAACCAGGACGATTTCCACTCATCCTGAAGCCGGTGGTCGCGGGCTCCAAGCTCAACAAGGTCCTCATCGACGGTGGAAGCAGGCTCAACGTCCTTTTCACCAAGACCTTGAAGAAGATGAAGCTCGACATCACCCACATGCTCACCAAGAGCACCTCGCCCTTCTACGGCATCGTCCCTGGGAACGCGGCTATCCCATTGGGCTCAGTGGTTCTGCCAGTTACCTTCGGGGAGACAAGGGACAACTACTGTACCGAGTACGTCAAGTTCGAAGTCGCGGACTTCGAGACGTTCTACCATGCCATCCTCGGCAGACCAGCTATCGCCAAGTTCATGGCGGTACCCCACTACACCTACTTGATACTCGAGATGCCAAGTCCAGCGGGTGTACTCTCACTGCAAAGGGACTTGAAGATATCCTTCGACTGCGACATAGAAGCTGTGGAACTCGCAGCTACGAATCAAGTACCCAATGCAATGATGGAGATCTATGCTGCGTCGAAGAAGCTTGCCCCAAGTGAACTCAACATCCCAGAGAAGTCGGACAAAGCCAACAAGCCTCAGCCAGCTTAGGAGGTTCTGGTCAAGACAATTGACCTTGGGACAGGCGACAGCAGCAAGACCACCACCATCGGGGCGGGTCTCGACCCCAAATAGGAAGACATGCTCATCAACTTCCTCCGGGCTAACCGCGACATCTTCGCGTGGAAACCAGCGGACATGCCAGGGGTGCCCAGGGAGTTGATTGAGCATTCACTCAACGTCGACCCTAAAGCTACCCCGAAGCGACAACACCTCCGCCGCTTCGCCGACGACAGACGGGACGCCATCAAGAAGGAACTCGCCAAACTACTCGCGGCTGGCTTCATCAGAGAAGTCTTCCATCCTGAGTGGCTCGCCAACCCCGTCCTCGTCCGCAAGAAGAACTCGAACGAGTGGAGGATGTGCGTCGACTACACCGACCTCAACAAGCACTGCCCCAAACCCCTTCGGGTTGTCGCGGATTGATCAAGTCATCGACTCCACGGTAGGCTGCAACCTGCTCTGCTTCCTCGACTGCTACTCCGGGTACCACCAGATCGCGATTAAGGAAGAAGACCAGGAGAAGACCGCGTTCATCACCCCGTTTGGCGCGTACTGCTACACGACCATGTCCTTCGGGTTGAAGAACACTGGCGCTACCTACCAACGAGCTATCCAGGCCTGTTTCAAGAGGCAACTCAACAAGAACGTCGAAGCCTATGTGGATGACGTGGTCGTCAAGACTAGAAACTCCGATACGCTCATCGCCGATCTTGAAGAGACTTTCGCATCCCTACGAGAGTACCGCTGGAAACTCAACCCGAACAAGTGCGTCTTCGGCGTACCGTCGGGCAAACTACTCGGCTTCATAATCAGCCACCGTGGCATCGAAGCCAATCCCGAGAAGATCTCTGCCATCACCAGCATGAAAACTCCCACGTGCATCAAAGACGTGCAGAAGCTAACCGGACAGATTCATCTCGAAGCTTGGAGAACGGGGGCTCCCCTTCTTCAAACTACTCAGACATCAAGAGAAGTTCATGTGGACTCCAGAGGCAGACCAAGCCCTTGCCCAGATCAAGGACTTCCTATCGAAGCCACCAGTCCTCACGGCTCCTGGCAAAGGCGAGCGCCCATCGCTCTACCTCGCCGCGACTACTCACGTGGTCGCATCGCCATCATCGTCGAGCGGCGGGAAGACGCGCCACGCCTACCCGCCTAGCGCCCGCCTACTTCGTTGGCGAGGTCCTGTCAGAATCCAAGGAACGCTACCAGCCAGTATAGAAGCTTCTGTACGCAGTGCTCATCACCTCGCGGAAGCTACGACACTACTTTCAGGAGTACTCGATCTCCGTCGTCACCGACTACCCGCTCGACGACATCCTGCGGAACCAAGATGCTACTGGAAGAATCTCCAAGTGGGCAGTCGAACTCGGTGCCCTCAACATCGACTTCAAGCCACGCACAGCCATCAAGTCGCAGGCACTAGTTGACTTCATGGCGGAGTGGCAGGAGAATCAACTACCTACTCCAACCGAGCGCCCAGAGCACTGGGTGATGTACTTCGACGGCTCGCTCAAGCTCGAAGGCGCAAATGCAGGGGTACTCTTGATCTCTCCAACGGGCGAACAACTCAAGTACGTCCTACAGATCTTCTGGAAGGTCTCAAACAATGAAGCCGAGTACGAAGCTCTGCTACACGGGCTCCGCCTCGCGGCTTCACTGGGCATCAAGCGGCTACTAGTCTACAGCGACTCCGCAATGGTCATCAACCAAGTCAACAAGTCTTGGGACCGCAACGAGGAGAACATGGACGCCTACTTCCTAGAAGTCTGCAAGCTCAAGAACAAGTTCTACGGTCTCGAGTTCCACCACGTCGTCCGCGACAACAACGTTGAGGCGGACGTCCTGTCGAAGCTTGGTTCTACTCGCGCTCAAGTACCAGCGGGTGTCTTCGTCCACGAGCTTCACGCGCCATCCATCCCAGAGCCGGCGCCATCGACCACTGATCCAGCACATCCCCTGGCTGGCCAGGAGGTCATGATGATCGACGTGGACTGGAGGCAACCCTTCATCGAATACCTCAGCGAGCAGAAGGTTCCCTCGGATAAGAACTTGGCCGAGCAACTCATCCGCTGCGCCAAGTCCTACGTCCTAGTCGGAGACAAGCTCTACAGGCGGGGCGCATCTTCTTGAGTACTCATGAAGTGTGTTCCCCGAGAAGAAGGCAAGAGAATCTTGGAGGAGATCCACAAAGGCGTCTGCGGCAACCACGCGTCCTCTCGCACGTGGTCAGCAAGGCCTTCCGACGAGCTTTCTATTGGCCCACAGCTCTGGGCGACGCCTAAGAACTCGTCAGAAGGTGCCAAGGGTGCCAGTACTTCACCAAGCAACAACACGTCCCGACCTACAAGCTAGTCACCATACCGCCAACCTGGCCTTTCGCCTGCTGGGGGCTCGACATGATTGGGCCACTCCCAACTGCGTCAGGTGGATTCAACAGAGTACTGGTGGCCATCGACAAGTTCACCAAGTGGATCGAGGCCAAGCTGGTCACATGCCCCAAGGCTGACAGAGTACTCGACTTCCTGGATGAACTCGTACATCGCTATGGACTACCCCATCGCATCATCACAGACCTGGGCTCCAACTTCAACAACCACTAGTTCTGGGAGTACTGCGAGAACAGCAGGATCGACGTCCGATATGTCTCAGTTACCCATCCTCGGGCCAATGGACAAGTCGAGCACACTAATGGGATGGTGCTCGACGCTCTAAAAAAAGCGGCTACACGACGCTGTCAACACCAAAGGAGGCAAGTGGATCAAGGAACTACCCAATGCGCTCTGGGGGCTACGTACTCAACCCTCCAAGCCAACGGGACAATCGCCATACTTCCTGGTCTATGGCTCCGAAGCAATCCTCCCTGCTGATGTCATGTGGGACTCACCAGCAGTGGAGCAGTACGACGAAGGCATATCTGAGGACAACAGACGAGTTGACATCGATGGACTCGAAGAAGCTCGCTGTGCCGCCCTCGTCCAATCAGCATGGTACCTCGAGGGTATCCAATGCTACCACGATCGCAACGTCAAGGAACGCTCCTTCAATGTTGGCGATCTTGTCCTCCGCCGTATCCAGAACACGGAAGGACTACACAAGCTCAGCTCGCCCTGGGAATGTCCCTTCACAGTTACAAAGGTGACCGGACCGGGCTCCTACTGCCTCCAAACGCTTGAAGGCGAAGACGTCAACAACTCGTGGAACATCGACCAGCTCTGTCGATTCTACGCCTAGTCTGCCGACTACTCTGGGGGCTCAAGTCTACATGACTACTCAAAGACCCCTTCGCCGTAAGCGGCCTTCGGGTCCAGGCACTAGTCTTCGGACTACTCTACTCCAAGATCCAGCACTAACGGCTACTAACGGATCTTGGGCTGCTCCGAGCAAACAAAGGACTCCAGCAGCGGTCTACTGAGCGACCATGTACTCCTAGATCCAGCCTACACGGCTACTAACGGATCTACTGTTGTAAGCGGTTGTACACCCTAGCACTAATTAGCCGTAGGCGGCCTCCGGGTCCTGGCGACCACTCTTGTAAAATGACCCTGGCCATCCAGGTGTACTTCTCTCAGTAATAAAGTTTGATTATTCATCAACTGATTTACTGTCTTTTTCCCTTAACGGGTCTACTGGCGAGTACGACTACTCGTGACAACTCCATGATGGGACTCTGCATATACACTTCGCGACAACGAGTACAAGTTCGTTACAACTTTGTTTATCTACAACTACTACTACGAGCTAACCCTACAGGACTACTCGAGGTTGAGCTTCTCGGCGACTTGTTCAGCAATCGGCGCCATCTGCTCCAGCAGCTCCGCGTATTGCTCGTCTGTGCAGTTCGCGGCTAGTCCGCCGGCAACCACGTCAACTGGAGCCTTCGGGAAGTACGACTTCATATATGCCAGGATCTGGTTGGGGGTTCAACTTCGCCAAGTGCTTCAGGTACGTCGCCAGACGGCTGGGTGCTTCCCTCAGCTGGTCTACCAACGGAGCTATCTTCGGTCCCCCGGGGTGAGGCACCAGTAGCCTCGCGATGGGAAGCGCGGCCTCCTCGAGTTCCTTCATCTGGGCCTGCAGCTTCTCGCGGTCCTCGTTCAGCTTCTACAAGGATTTGTAGCAGTTGACGAGGTCACGATCGGAGGCAATGCGCAGCTCCATGTGCTTATCGCACTCATAAGCCAACTGCTTGTAGTCATACTCAAGTACCTCACGGGCCTCCTTCTCCCGGTAGAAGAGGTTCTTCATGTCGACTTCTGAGGCCCTCACCGCTCGACATGAGTCTCAAGCTCTGCAATCAACAAGGCAAGGCGGGTCAGACTACTACAAGCTACTTCCAATGGGTACTCGACAAGACAACACGTACCCTTATTCTTGTTGCGGAGTGACTTGTTCTTCCGCACAAGCTCGTCGCTCTTCGCCTGCATGTCCTGGACTTCGTTATGGTACTGGGCGAAGGCGCCATCCGGCTTCGACTGAAGCGCGGCGGAGTGCTTCCGGGCCTTCACGAGTTGTTCTTCTAAGGCTTCTGCCCTGAGCACTGCGTCGCCGTACCCCTGGAGCATGCCAGACTTCTGGCGGGATATCTCCGCGACATCCTGCAGCAGATAACAGATGTCAATTGGGTACTCAGCACTCTACGTCAGATGGACTACTTCAGAGTACTGACAACTCACCTTCATCCATTGCTCGGCTTGGCGCATCGCCTCCAAGTGGCGAGCTACCGCCGCCGGATCGACAAGGTCATCTGCTAGCAGCTCAATCCCACCACGACTACTCGTGGTGGCTCTAGACATTGGCACCGAACGGATTGGTTACGCATCCTGGATCTCCGGTGACCAGACGACTACTTCCAGAGTTGATTATGGCAGTACGTCATCACGTTCCCCTTCGGCCACCGCAGGGGCTTCTCCGCGGGCTACCTCCATCGGCTCGGGGGCTCCTTCAGCAGCTCTTTGGGTCTCCGGTGCCAGGCCTTTAACGGGCACCGCCTCGGGAATAGCGCTTCCCTTAGCTTCGACACCTGTCAACAAGAAAACACGGGATTAGTCGCCATCGGTGGCTACGACTACTCCTAGAGGTTACCCGCATTCGCGTAGTGTACTCACCCTCTACGACGGTTGCCTTTGGCAATGCAGCCTCCACGGCCGGCGCCTCGGATTCTTCCTGAGGGGCGGGAGCAGACTCCTCAGCGGCCGGCGCGGATCCCTCTTCCGCCACCGCTGCGGCGGGTTCATCCCCATCCAAGGTCAAGTCCGTCGATTTCCTGCAGAGTACACAACTGGTTGTCAACCCAGTACGACTACCAAACCAAATGTACTACTAGGGAAAGATCTTCACTTATAGGCTCGACCGGACTACCGTCACGGTTGGGACGCCGAGGATGTTGGCAATGTCGACCAGTCCAGCCTCGGCAGCGCCCTCCCCGTGCGCGCCTCGCAGCCGTTTGCTCTTCGGCCAGCGCAATGTTTGGCCCCGTGCTCCCCTCGGCAGAATCGAGGGCCGGCGCATCGCCTGCGCCATGAGCTCCTCCACGGTGGGGGCTGGGCTACGACTACCTCCAGCCGGCTCCCCCACCATATCCCAGTCGCCTTCGTCCCCCTGCTCTACAGGGTCGGAAGGCGGAATTTCCTGCAAGCAATGGAGTTTCATCGTCAGCACACTACATCGAGACACAAGTACTCGACTACCCTACTCAAGGAAGCTTACCTCCTGAGATGTGGTCTCCGTGACCTTAAGCTTTTTGGCCACGCGCTTGCGGGCCACGTTGCGCGGCCTCCTTGGCGGCGCAGGCAAACTAGCCTCCAGGCTAGTTGGCGGATCCTGAACGAGAGGGACATGTGGCAATCTAGGGCGACTGAATCTCGACCGCAGCTGGAAGCGCTCTTGCAGCGTCTCCTCATCATCTTCCTCCAAAGTATCTTCCACGACTACGGTGTCGTCCCCTTCACCGACTTTGCGGCTCTCCTTGGCCTTTCCCTTCCCCTCATCCGGGATCTCGACAAGTCGAGGAGGCAACACCGGCTCGCAGACGAACTTCACTACGTCGTCCTGCAAGAAGCACATTGGATGAGTACGACTACTACTACATAATCAGTACCCGACTTTAGTACGACTACTGACCTTATTGGCTGGACGCGCGACGGAGTACTCGGGCACAGGGCACGGCGTGTACGCCGGCATGTCTTTAAAGATCCTGCCCAGACTATCAACGATGTCGTCGTCGTCGACTTCACCCCCGGGCATCCGCGACGAGTCGCCGTCGCTGGTGTACTGGTAGCCCAAGGTGTCGCGGGCCATCAGCGGCTGCACCCTTCGCTTCATGAAGCCGAAGGCCACATGTTTGGCCCTCAGCCCGTCTTCTCCCAAAGCCTTGATCTTCACCAGCAGCTCGGGTAGCTGGATACCCTCTTGCATCATTGGCTCAGAGTTCCACCAGGGCCGGTGCTTCGGCTGCTTCCCGCTCGGCTTCGGCAGCTCTGGGTGATGATTGGTGATGTAGAACCACTTTGACTTCCAATCTTGATTGGAGTCGATCAGCTTGTACGTGAGGTATTGCTCCGCAGCATCCTCGCGCATTTGGATGCCGGCTCCCCCCACTACTCGGGGGTTGTTGGCGCTTGGCTGAGGCTTCACTCGGAAAAATTTCCGGAAAAGTACCCAGTGGGGCTTGATCCCCAGGAAGGCTTCGCAGAAGTGAACGAAGAAGGAGGTGTGGAAGATACCGTTGGGGTTGAGGTTCAGGTACTCGATGCCGTAGTACTCCAGCAGCCCCTTGAAGAAATCGCTCGCCGGGAGAGACAACCCTCGCTTCGCGAATCACTTGAACATGGGTATCTCGTCAGGGTTCTTCTCCATGGGATATGGATCTCCCGCAGCGGCACGCCACATATCGACTTCCTTCTCCCCGCGTAAACTACGCTGAGGAGTGCCAGCAGATCTTCTGTCTTCGCCTTGGACTTTTTCCACTCTTGGTTGGGATTCGGCCGCGGCAGAGACACCGGCGGCGATGTCCCCGCGGCGGATCCGGCGGCCTCCTCGCGGGACCTTTTCTTCCCACCGGCGGTCTTCAGGCTCTTGGACGGCGAAGGCTTCATCCTCCAAGTGCACCAGGTCTTCACTCGCATTCGCTCAGGGGCTACGGCGGTGGTTTCCGGCGGCGGCGCGATTGGATCTACACTCCCCTCTAAGGCGGCAGTGCGCACTGGCGGTGGTTTCTAGGCATGAACTGCTAGGAATGGCTGTAAGTGCGTGAGGTGAAAAACCCTAAGGGTTTCAGCTTCTATTTATAAGTCAACGGCGGTTCCTCCAATGGCCGGATGGATAAGTGCCCAGACGGCTGACTCAGCGGTAGCGTCTGACCCTTCAACCTCTACTAGTCGACGCGCCTCGTCTCGGGGGCTCGACTACTTCTACTCAATTCCCTGGGTAGCGACAAGATTCAAGAGCAACTCAGTACACTTTCTACACACAAGATGACCCTTCAATTCGAGAGGAAGTACTCGACTCAAGGCTCGGGGGCTCCGTGCCACGTGTCCTTCGGTTTTTTCTCCGGATGTTTCGGGATAATCTTGCCAGAACTTCAGATGGACCCTCAGCCCGAGTCTACAACCCAACCGAAGGCTCGGAGGCTACGCCATATGGATTGAGATTTTGCAATCGCACTTCCATATCAGCTTCGGCTTCAAGACAACACGGGTATTGTTGAAGACCTTCAAGAGCAGCACTCGAGGACGCTTGGGACTACTCGAGAAGATTTCAGGATTACTCAAATATCAGCTGGAGTACATTCCAGCCTCGGGATGCTTTAAATATTCTTGAGGACTTTTGACTTGTAGTACTCGGGGATGCTTGAGCACTACTCGTTAAGGCCGTCAAGACTACTCGAAGCTATCCTACTCGACTACAAAGTACTCAGGGGCTTGTCGTATGGACCTCCCTGGGCCCACTACCTCGGTGGGTACCAGGACCGACTACTCAGTGGGCCCCTGGGACTACCCGACTTGTGTCGTACGGTACCTGTTGGCGTGAGGCGCAAGGACTACGGTGGAGAAGTACTAGGATAGGAAGCTACGCATACCATGTATTGTGTAGAGGACTCCTAGACGTACACGACTAGTACTCTCTCCCTGAACCGACTTGTAACCTTGCCTCCCGAACTATACAAGGCGAGGCAGGGACCCCTCCTCTCTCATACGCATCAGATTACACCATCTTGTAATCACACCCAATCAATCTAGAGCTATGCAGCATACAGGATGTAGGGTATTACACACCTCGCGGCCCGAACCTGTCTAAATTGTGTGCCACGTGTCTCTTCCTTCGAGTTACCGATCTCGGCGAGGCCACATTCATCTACTTCGGGTATTCCCCTTAGTAGGTTGCCAGTCTAAAACACCGACAGTACCACCAACTCAAGATTAGGGAAAGCGACATCTCCAAGACCGCCTTTGTCACCCGTTACGGGCAGTAGGAGTTCACAGTGATGTCCTTTGGACTCACCAACGCACCAGCGTATTTTATGAACCTCATGAATAAGGTGTTCATGGAAGAGCTGGACAAGTTTGTCGTAGTCTTCATTGACGACATACTTGTTTACTCCAAGAGTGTGGAGGAATATGAGCAGCATCTTCGAGTAGTGCTGGGGAAATTGAGGGCACACAAGCTGTACGCTAAGTTCAGCAAGTGTGAGTTCTAGCTGGAGAAAATATCTTTCCTTGGGCATATTCTGACTGCGGAAGGAGTAGCAGTAGACCCCAGGAAAGTCGAAACAGTCTCCAACTGGCAACAACCGACCAATGTGAGCGATATCAGAAGCTTTCTTGGTTTAGCAGGGTACTATCGGAGGTTCATCGAAGCATTTTCCAAGATTGCCTGGCCCATGATAGAGTTGCTCAAGAAGGAGAAGAAGTTCAACTAGACCGAGTCGTGCGAGAAAAGTTTCCAGGAGTTGAAAAGAAGATTGACCACAGCCCCAGTGCTGACCTTGCCAGACATTCAACGGGATTTTGTCGTATATCGCGACGCGTCCCGACAAGGGTTGGGATGTGTCCTCATGCAAGACGGGAAAGTAGTGGCATATGCTTCCCGCCAGCTCAAGCCCCACGAGCAAAATTATCCCACCCATGATTTGGAGTTTGCAGCCGTAGTATATGCCCTTAAGATTTGGAGACATTACCTGATTGGGAATAAGTGCGAGATCTATACAGACCACAAGAGCCTAAAGTACATCTTCACCTAGCCCGACCTGAACCTAAGGAAAAGAAGGTGGTTAGAGTTAGTCAAAGATTATAACCTAGAAATCCACTACCACCCAGGAAAAGCCAATGTAGTGGCCGATGCCTTAAGCAGAAAGTCCTACGAGAAGGCAGTGCCTAAGAGTGCCCAGTTGCAAGAGGAAATGGCACGACTCAACGTGCACATTGTTCCCCAAGGCTACGTCTGCCAACTGAGTGTTCAGCCTACACTAGAGGAGAAGATCCGGAAGCCCAAGAGACCGATGAAAATCTGATGAAAATCCGCAAACACACGGGAGAGAATAAGGCCCCAGACTTTAGAGTGGATGATCAAGGTACACTGTGGTATAAGAATAGGATATGTGTGCCTGAAGGAAGGAGATTTCCGACAGACCATCATGGATGAGGCCCACAACTCGGCATATTCCATTCACCCGGGATCCACCAAGATGTATATGGACTTAAAACAGAAGTATTGGTGGAATGGAATGAAAGCAGACATTGCCCGGTTCGTCGCCCACTGTAATACTTGTCAAAGGATTAAACCTGATGAGCACCAGAAACCCGCAGGACTGTTGCAACCCTTACCAATCCTGGTATAGAAATGGGATGAAATAGGCATGGACTTTGTAATAGGTTTGCCAAAGACTCAGAAAGGACATGATTCCATATGGGTGATAGTGGACCGACTCACTAAAGTCGCTCACTTTCTACCCGTACGGACCACTTATGGAGGAGAGAAGTTGACAAAACTCTACATAGAGAACATAGTGAAATTGCATGGAGTGCATAGCAGGATAGTCTCAGATAGTGGGACCCAGTTTACCTCGAAGTTTTGGAAAAGCTTGCATAAAGCCATGGGTACCAAGCTGGATTTCAGCTCAGCGTATCACCCGCAGACAGATGGATAGACCGAGAGGGTAAACCAAATTCTAGAAGACATGTTGAGAGCATGTGTCCTCACCTATGGCAAAGACTGAGAGTAGAGTCTACCATATGCAGAGTTCTCTTATAACAACAGCTATCAAGCAAGCCTAGGAATGTCATCGTTTGAAGCCTTATATGGGAGGAAATGTAGGACACCCCTGATGTGGTCAGAAGTAGGAGAACGTGCCCTGGTTGGGCCCGCACTTATAAAGGAAGCCGAAGAGCGAGTAGGCGACATCCGAGAAAAGTTGAAAGCCGCCCAATCCCGACAGAAGAGCTATGCAGACAAGAAGAGGCGAGAAGCAAGCTTCAATCCTGGAGATTTCGCTTACCTCAAGGTTTCACCTATCCGAGGGACTCGGAGATTTCAGGTGCACAGAAAGTTGGCCCCTCGGTACATTGGACCGTACAAAGTACTGAAGAGGGTCGGAGCAGTAGCATACCGGTTGGAGCTACCAAAAGAGATGTCAGACATACACCCAGTGTTTCATGCCTCCCAGTTACGAAGGTGTTTGAAGGTCCTCGAAGAGAAGCGAGTACAAGTAGAGACCATCAATCTACAGCCAGACCTTAGGTACCAGGAAGTGCCCATCAAGATTTTGGACACGGTGGTCAAAAGAACAAGAACATCAGAAGTACGGGTGTGCAGAGTTCAATGGAGCGACACGGAGTAGAAGAAGCCACGTTGCAACGAGAGGACGCGCTGAAGAAAGAATTTCCCCACCTGTTCAAAAACTAGCCGAATCTCGAGGGCGAGATTCATTTTAAGTGGGGTAGGTCTGTAACGCCCGCATTTTAAGCTCCTAATAAATCATCAAATAAATCACGCGTGTTATCAAAACTATCCCGCTGAGCTCATTTACCCCCTTTCGAAACCCCGGTCGATTCTTTTCCCCTCGACACGCGTGCCGCGAATCCCGCTAGCACCGCCCGCACCCGAGCCATCACCCACGCGTGCCGCCCCAGCGCCGTGGTCGGCCACCATGACGGGAATCCCGCACCGCCGCGGTCCCGCCGGCCGGCCCGCCGGCCCGGAATTGACGCCGGTATCCGAGAAACCCAGAAAAATCCGCAAAACCCCTTCTCCTAATTTTCCTAGAAATTCTCCTAATTTTCTAAATCCCTTTTCTATTTTTCTTCCCTTATTTTCCTTTTTTTCTATTTTC
Source organism: Cenchrus americanus (assembly GCA_947561735.1). Classification (NCBI taxonomy): domain Eukaryota; kingdom Viridiplantae; phylum Streptophyta; class Magnoliopsida; order Poales; family Poaceae; genus Cenchrus; species Cenchrus americanus. Next base: position 206,845,916 of record OX387240.1, read on the forward strand.
CTTTTTCTTTTTTTCTTTTTCTTTTTCCCTTTTCTCCTTTTTCTTCTCCCCCTTCTTTTCCCTCCCCCTTTCTTCTTCCTTCGGCCTCCAGGCCGCGACCCCCCTCGCGCGACCCCCGTGGCCTCCAGAACCGACGCCCGCTCTCCTGCGGGCCGCGCCCGGCCGGCGGAGCTCGCCGGCGCGGCACGCTAAGGCCGGCCCCGCGGCCCCCGCCGAGCCGCGTCGCCCCTCCCCCTTCCTTGCTCTGACATGCGACGACCAGCCTGTCACCTCCGCCATTAATCCTCCCCCCGGTCGGTCTCCTCCCCCACAGCCATAGCGGCCGCCTACACGAAGGATCACATCCCACAGTGCCGCGCCGCACGGAAGCTCGCCAGCCCAAGGTCTACGCCAAGATATTTCTCCCCACCGCCATTGCCGGCCATCGAAGCTCCTAGAGCTCAAAAATCCTCATCCAAACTGACCTTCCCGCGCCTATAAAAGGGCCGGACCGGCTCCCCACCTCACCACGCACCACCCCAACCGAGCCTCCCTGCCTCCCAAGCCCCCAAGCACACCACCACCGACCACCATAACCGGCCGCCGGCCGATGCCGCGGAGCCACCTCCACGGGTTGTCCCTGACCAAGGTAAGGAGCGGAATCGGTTGCCCTCGAGCTCCTCTTCATTTTGCCCCACTTCCCGGTCGTCGCCGTGCACCGGGTCGCCGACACACCTCCCCCCTCCACCGGCCGGCCTCCCTGTCCACCCGCTCCTCTGTTCTGTATCGTGAGGGAGGGGAGGTAGAAGATGGTTGTTTTGCCCATACTCCCCTGCCCTTTTTCCACTTTTCCCAACCGAACCCCCCTCTATTTCCCTCTCTCCCTTCTTTAAAAATCAGAACCTATACTTTAAACTATACCACAAAAACCACCCTGTCCCTTTACAATTATACCCCTAGGCTATTTAGTAAAACCCCTGCTAGGTTTAAATATTATAATTAGGCCCTTTTATTTTAAAATAAAATACTAACAGGCCCCTAATTAACCCTAAACACCTCCTTTAACCCATCATTTCATGCGCGATTTTAATTCAAATCGTGCCCAAACTTCCTCACACTCGTACCGGGTATACCGCCACCAATCCGTCACCCAAAACCCCCTGCATGATATTTATTTCCCTATTTTATTTAATTACCTTCCTCGAGCTCATCTGGAGAAATTGTGTGTGCCTATATTGATTGCATGCTTGCTTGTGTGTGCGCTATAGCCGACAGAGTGAACGAAGGAGGGTACCCCGAGCCGGAGCTTGGAACAGAGTACTGCGAGCAGGAGCCCGAGATCCCGAACGCCGAGCCGGAACTTCCCGAGGACTTCGAATAAGGCAAGTTCAATCTCATCCTTTGATGCATGCTTTGGTCCTAGTTTTATAAATATAACCCTATACCCGTTTTACAAATTGCATAGTGTTTTACTGCAAAACATGGTAGGATAGCCACCCTTGATTGCTATGATTGAACCTTGTTTGGCCAAAATGATTGCTTTAAAAATGTGTGAGTGCTTTAAAAACGGGACTGGGATATTTCGGAAAATGAGTAAAGAACTGGGTAGACGGGATGGACGTGTGTGTCAGGAGTATGGGTGAGCTCGTACCTGTGTGGTTGAGCATGTTGGGAGTTGTCCATCTTGTCGTTAAGGACCGGGTTGTGTGACGTCTCACCTTACCCAAATCATCGTACAACCACTCGACCATTGTATGTGGCAACGGCTTAGCATAAACCCCACTAGTTAATCTACTTGCCATCTGGTGTGCGGGTGAGCGGCGGGAGACCAAGGAGTAGGGGTACGCTCTGTGTGAGGTACGCCCTGGTTATGTGGGATAACCCCTTGGTTGCTTCCGTGATGGCTCGTAGGGTTAACTAAGGTGGGTAATGGATTTGATAGGATCCGCACCGGCACTAAGGTGTTCGTGTGGCGGTACCCTACTTGTGGGTAAAGATGTACAACCTCTGCAGAGTGTCAAAACCTATTCGAATAGTCGTGTCCACGATATTGGACGAGTCACGATGTGGTCACAAAAACTAGTGTTTGGGTTGGGAAGTTTCTTGGCGTGAGTTGCCTTTCGGGTTAAGTGTGTGGTTGTGTGCCTGGGCTATCACGGACGGGGAGTCCCGTAGTTCCACAGTGGTTTTCTTAAAACAACTGAGTCACTTTGGTTATAAAACTGGTTTGTGAAAACCTTTTTGAAAACGAACCCCTGCATGAGTAAATGAGTTTGCAAATAAACCTTAACATGTTCCTTATTATTTATATCATGTGCATGATCTGCTTATAAGCCCCTCCGTGGGTGGGGTTGGACTTGTTGAGTACGTATGTGCTCACCCTTGTTTAACTAACTGTTTTTCAGAGGAGGATCCCGATTTCGTTCCCGAAGACGTCGAGTAGGTCGCTGCCCTACACCCAATCGTGCCTGTGTACCCAGGGCCTCCACAGAGAGCTTCCATGGTGTGGTACTCTGATGAGGCTTTGGAAGCCTTTGCTATCGTAGTGTGGTCGTTAGCATTTGTGTTGTTCCTTGTGGCGTTGGCACTTCCGTGCCCTCTGTGTCGCCGTGATGTAAAAGATTGATCCACCTGTTCTAATAAATGTGTTACCAGCCTCCTGGGACTGATATTTGTGTCACATTTAGTCACCTCTGATGAGGGGACGCTTCAGCATGGTATGTTAACATGTGGTAACATCCATGGGACCTAGGAATGCCTACAAAGACAAGCTAGACAATGTGGTTAGTCCCATTACTTCTGTTAGCATGAATCACCAAAATTAACTCAAACAAATTGCAAATGGGGCCATGTTCGCTACACCTCCTTATGTAGGCGAACATGTGCGGAAGGGGGATGAACTTGGACGTGCGAGGAAGGCCCCCCTATATAGGCGAACATGTGCGGAAGGGGGGATGAACCTGGACGTGCTGAGTAGTGACGGTCACGGTTAATTGTAATGTAACTGTCGTGGTTAAAGGCTCCTAGTAATTGTCACAATTAAGGAGCCATCAACAGCAAATAGTAATAGCCTCGGCGAGTGAGCGTGCGCGCGTGTGGCACGCCTATCTCCTTTATTCAACTTCACAAGAGGTGTACCAAAAGGTTACCTAATAAGTTGGATGGGAGACCCCTCCAATGCCCATACGGTATTTCTCTCTTTTTCTTAGCATTAAACACATTGGCTTTTAATTCTTTCATTATTATAATAAATGGCCCTAGGCCCATTTATTGTAACACAAGATTCGAGAACCAACACATAAGACCGCACTGAAGAGCACATTGTCGGTACTGGATGCCCCGCATGAAACACCACCGTTGTCGAGCATCACAAGCCCATCAACCGTTACTAAGAACTATCCACTGTCAACATAGACGCCACTAGAAAAGCCATAGAGGGAGCAAAACCAATCCGATTTCTTGAGTAGGTAATAGAAAAACTTCCCCGAGACCACAGACTTGATGCCGTCGTCATTGCCGCCACCGAAACCGCCTAGAGGTACAAAGTAATTGGCCAGTTTGTCACGACCCGTAGCCACCGGTGAGCCACCACCGGGACGTGAGTGCAAAACAGGGTGTCGCCTTTGAGCAGACGCACGAACGGCGGCCGAAGTCGCTCCTCCGAGACGATCGCCGGAGGAGAAGGGGACGAACCTGATCTGTTTCTGAATATTTCTTCGATGCATCCCTTCTGTCTAGCCTGGCTTGTATAGGAGATATCCTCTGCTTGGGCTTTGGGCTGGGCTGGATTGTGACTTGGTCAATAGGCTTCTCCTGCTGCTGCTCGCTGTCGCCGTGGTCAGCCTGCACGCTCGGACCGCGCTCCTCAGGCCTCTGTCGCCCGTGTGCGCACGCACACGCCTGATGCCGAGGTTTCAGAAGGGAGCCGCCGTGCTGGGTTGTTGTACGCGCTGTTCGCAGGGCCGTCCCGGCAAAAATATAGGCCCTGTACTAAATTCTAGTTTGGGCCCTAACTATAATTAAAATTAGCATAACTATGCTTCATTTTATACTTTATAGGCATTTCGAACATAGTAATTGTAATAGATGGTACATGCTAAGGTAAAACAAAGAAGGCACACATTTCTAAGATTTAGTCAACTCCTATATATTTTTCTTCTTTATATTTTCTGTAATTTCCTGAAGAAATGACAGTAATTAAAATCCTGGTGCACAAATATAAAAGGGAAAATTAACATGGTTGGGAATTCAAGAAAATAATTACATGCCCATACGCAAGACGGACTAGGCCTAGGCATTCGGGTTACCCGATTATTTCGGGTCTGGTAATTCGGGTAATTGAAAATTCGGGTAATGAAAACCACTACCCGATAGTAGCCCCAGAATAATACTACCTGCAATTTCGGGTACTCGATAATTCGGGTTCGGGTATACATGATCTGCTCGAACTTATAGAAAATGACAAACTACACAAAATTTCAGTAGAATTTTAACAAAAGTTCACAAGTAATTTGTTGAATTTCAACTACAAATTGAGAAGAATAGTATATTATAGTCACTTGTTCGAATTAAGAGAATTATATTCTAATAAAGTGGAAATTTCAAGTGTTCAACTAACAACACATGAATAAGTACAAAGACAAAGACAAATTTCGGGTAGTTCAGGTAGTTTGGGTACCAGAGTGTATTACCCGAATTACCCAAACTAGTTTCGGTTAATCACAATCACTATCCGAACTTGAGATCACTAACGGCTAGGAACTCGAGCAACGAAGAGAATTAGGTGCATAGTTGTTGTCCTTGTATCAAAATAGGAGATGATTTACACGCTCATGGAAAAAATTGGAAGAGATAGAGAACGGAAGGAAGTTATTGTGTTAATTGGTAATCGTATGCTATTTTCTAGGAAATTTAAGAGGAAATTGAGGTCTAACACCCAAACATACATGTTTTGCTAATGTTACTTACATGAGTAATTAGCATTTCAACTAATCTCTTGGAGGCCCCACATTGGGGGGGGGGGGGGGGGGGGGCTGTACATGCGCACATGTCCCACGCCCCTCGGGACGGGCCTGGCTGTTGGCGCGCGCGCGTACGCACGCCTGCACGCGCGGTTGCCGAGCCGCAGGCGCACGCCGCCCTGAGCTGCTTGCTCATGCGTGCCGCTGCGTGCACACGCCGCACCTGGCCGCCGTCAGTGCTAGGGATGGGTCCACACTGAATACCAACTGTCACGTCCCGGTGGTGGCTCACCGGTGGCTACACGTCGTGACACAGTTACATATAGCCACCGAGACCACAGACTTGATGCCGTCGACGCTCGCAGCGACGGGAAACCGTCGGATCAGAGAAGACGGCAGCGATACTCAGATCTAACTTCACCGCATCCACGCCGTCGTCGCACACGAGAGCCACAACAGCACAGGTTGACGAAACTACGCTGCATCACCGGCATGGTGAAACTTAACTAGACTACCAAAACCTGGCAATCGCGTCGTTGCGTTGCTGCTGCAGCTACTGCGCTTTGCGTCTGCTGCTTGGCTAACGTTTAAGGCCCACAACATATGAGCCCAAGGGACACATGCTTCCAGGCTTTTTGTTTTGTTCAGGAGGGCTTGGGCTTCATTCATATGAGCCCATGGGACACATGCTTCCAGGCTTTTTGTTTTGTTCAGCCGGGACGGCAGCGAACAACAAAATCGCCTGGGGTGCTGCAATCCAACACGTACGCCTTCCGTTCAGCTAAATGAACTCCAATCTGACCACGCAACGTCCGGCAACCAGCACGTCGTTGTGACCAGACCGGGCCATCCATGCAAATCGATCACTTCGTCGTGACCAGACCGGCCGGTTCCTAGGTAATCAAACATACGACTGCCGCTCCGTTTGCTCTGGCGCGATGATCGAGCAACCATGCACGCAATGGTGAACTTACATCTGTATGGTGTGACATACTTGATTAGAGGAGGTAATCAGGAGATCCGGGTTCGATTCCCCATTGGATCGAATTTATGTAATTGGTTTTTACAAATCCTCTCGCCGGTAAAGTCGTGGTTCCAGAGGTTTTCAAAAGCAGAATTCGATTATCTTTTCTTAATAAAAACTGTGAGGCAGTTTTAACTCTACCAGCTTAGTTTTGTATAGGCCTTGTTTAGATGTCAGAAAATTTTGCCTCTTAACACACTGTAGCAAAAGGTAAATTTCAACTTTTTTGGTAAATATTGTCCTACCATGGCCTAACTAGACTCAAAAGATTCGTGTCGCAAAGGCCATCACAATCGTGTAATTATCGATTGTGATTAGTTTTTTATTTCATGTATATTTAGTATTCCGAACATATGTCTTTTGGTGTATTTAACGTGGTGGAGAGAGTGGAAAGGAGTAACTTTAGCAAACTAAACAAAGCCATAGATGTGACTGTGACACCATTATGTTTGATTGGTTGGTAGTTGGTTTGTTGACTGATGCTCTACCGTCAACCCAGCCGAACAAGACGACGTGATTGAGCCGCTACACACTTTGGCTCATCATAATGACCGAGACCTCGCGCTATCACGTCGTCAACACCAGACGCCGCTAGGTACCCGGCACGTCGAGCGGTACACACGGTGGAAGCAACTATGTATCATCGATCATGCTGCTAGTACAACTAGCTAGAGCCTAATCCTGTTGCAATTATGGTCGCGCCGTGCGCAACTACTCTGCTATACCTAGTGCGCGCATGCTGGCCGGCCCATTGACGCGACACAACCCCCTCCTCCGAAAACAATGGTCAATTCCACCAAGGCACCAACGTACGTATGCAAAGAATCGTCACCATCAATAATATTCAAATGGTACAGAGAAAGAATTAATCAGAATACCCTTATTTTTCTTTGCAATGCAATGACCACGCGGCCTTCCATGATTGTCGGTGTGGCAAATGGCCACATGGTATAACTAACTCCAGCAAGTTACTCATATGCACACCCATACTCAAAATGAGTGAAAAATGTAAACTATAGCGCTCCAACGGAGCACACACCTTCATACTCAAAATGAGCACGGCGGCCTTCCAACGCCCAAACTCGGGGAGATCTCACCTCCTACCCATCTTTTTTTTATTCCAACCGCAGCTACCTGCTAGTCTAGGAGGCCTCGCCGTGCCTTCGAAGCCACCGCCCGCCCGGCCACCACAGCAAGAATCGCCACCGCAGATCCACCGAGCTTGATTCCGCCAGCCACCGCGCCCTCCGTCGGCCGCTGCCTCTGCTTCGCGCCCTCACCAGCCACCAGGAGGGAGACGAGCTCGTGGTGGCGAGGAGGAAACGAGCGGGGAAGAGGTGGCGCGCCGGATTCGGGCCGCCGTCACGAGATCCGCCCGAGCTCGAGCCCTCCGCCGCCGCTCTAGCACGGAGCTCGAGCTGCCGCAGATCTCAGTAGCAGAAGCTCGAGGACGTCCCGTCGGCCTCCGCCGGGAGGGAGGGGGCACGCCGGATCCGAGAGTACAAGGGCCGCCGCCGCCTCCTGCGTGTGCAAGATCCGCCGTGGTCACCAAATGATCCTCGCTGTCGGGATCTCTCTCCTCCCACCCTCGGCGCAGGGACCGTGCCTCCGTGGCTTGCTCGTGCCGATGCCCCCTCCCCACGCGGGGCTTGGAGCTGCTGCTGCGGCGCCGGGAATGCGGGAGCCAACGGCCAGGCAGATGCGCGAAGTGATAAGTAGAACTACTGGAAAGCTAGCTCCCTTTTTTGAGTGATCTGAGTTCTCCTCTCCCCCTCACTCATACGGGTAGATCCTTGTTGTGGACAGTCTAAACACGTTGCTCACAAGACATTACTAGTTTCTAGTTAGCTCTCATATCAACACCAGCTAGCGCGACGCCGGCTGGTCGACGGGCCGGTCTCTGCGGGCGTGTTTGCGACCCCGGCCCGAACTAGCACGGCTGCCGACCGGCCCGGTGTCGGAATGACTTGGCCCAGACGGTGCAAGGCACCTTGTTTGCGTGCCTGGACCATTTCAGCCCGGCCAAGGAGAAGATGGTGTTTGCCACCAAGTTGGCAGCCGGGCTGAGAGGCCAACCACCCCAACTACCAAACCCAGATTGTGTTTGGCAGCTGGCTGTGGTTGCCCTGGCCCATAGAGAAATAAGAGAGATAGACAATTTCATAGAAACATGTTTACAACAACATTTGTGAAATAAATTACACAATTAGTACAAAATAAAGTACATAGCCTCAGACAATGTTTTGTTGAATTGATATCATTCGTGGCTGCAGTGTGAAATCAAAGAAAATAGCAAAGAATAACAACTCACATAGTGGACACCACACAGATGTGCATCCCAACTAAGGAATCAACAAAATTTACATGTAGTCAAGTAATTGAGCACATCATGACAGTGTTAGATTAGTAATGCATTCCTCACTTGTGTCATCATCGGCCATTTCATCTCATCTTGAAACTGGGAGCATAGGCAACATTGGCAAGTAGTGCAAATGGACAGCAACATCAAAGTTATGAAAACATGAGAAATGGACAGCCTCAGATTAAACCATTTCATAGGACCTTGACCTGGAGCACAATGAAAACTGGTAATGGGTTCATGTCAACCAAGGAAACATCAAAAACAACCAGCCCAGGCATGAAAACATGGGCATGGATGAGTTTGATGTTTTGTTGGGAGACATGATATATCACAAGCACAACAATAGCACAAACAGATGGTTCATGGCAACCATGAAAACATGTGAGACATCCATGCCAGGTTTGAAAAAATTGGCATGGATGTCTCGCATGTTCAGATGGGAGACATGACAAGCATATATAAGCAACACAGGTCCAAATTGCTCACAAGTCAAGGTCATCATATAATTCATAGAGTAAATGGTATCATCACTGGCAGAGAAGGTGAACCAATTGGCCTCAGCTTTGTATAATGGTGGTTTTTATCTTGGTAAAGTCATTGGTGGCTGCCAACCAATTCAAAGAAGCAATAAAAGAGGCCAATGCAACAACATTCAAACAACTGGACAAAAATGTATAGCATGACATAAAAGACCAAAGCATGACATGAAAAGTATCCAAAATAACACTAAGGCATCCACCTCATGTAAGTTGTATGCATCATAGGCCAAACAAAACCTACTGTTACCACCAAATACTGAGCATGACATGAAAAGTTGTATGTATCATAGGCCAAACAAAAGGCAGATAGTATAAAGAAAAGAAAGAGCACATGAATAATATAAGACAACCATTGCAGTTCAAGTAACCAACAGAGGCTACACAAATAGGTTCTTACAAGCAAATGTTCCAGCCCAACAGCCAAGGGCTCAAATTGTTAGCCACCCTCCCAAATTAACATCAACAAAAGGACAGGTGTTATAAGATCAACCTAGACTGCACAAAATCTTAACAAAGAAATGAATCCAAACTCGTAGTCAAAAGAGGAGAGTGTGGGTGAGGGGGGTGGAGGACCTATACTGCTCAACATTCAACCCCCTCATGGCCCTAGCAGCCACATAGTGGAACTACTCATGGTAGTTCTTGGCCAGGAAGGTCCTAAGCCAAAGGGACCTATGGGCATCACTCATGTTCACAAAGCCTCTGCCTTGGGCCTTGTTGTCCAGGAGGAAGGTGTAGGCAACAATAAGTGCCTCCTCAGGAAAGTTAGGCATTTCCATCACAGCAAGATAAAGGTTAGCATCAACATGAGCAGGACCAGTCTCCCTAAGTGCATTAGCCACATTGTTGACTGCATCAGACATGTTAGTCAACATAATGACCTCATCCTCAGTGAAGTTTCCCCTCTTCCTCTTGCCACCCACAGCTGAGGAAGGCTTCTCCATGGTCTTGCTACCCTCTTCAACATCTAGGGGGGTTTTGTGAGTGAAGGGCTGGGTGACAGAAGGGCCTTCCTCCTTGACCACATAAGTTTCAGTCTGGTTTTGCCCTAAGGCTTCACCAGACCCTAGTGCCCACTTGCCAGTGGCCTGTGAATGGCTAAAAATGGCTTCCATCTCAGTGTAGAACCTAATAGGACAATTCAAGAACTCAGCATCTTTGGGGTGGTCCTGCAGTTGGGTAGACACATGTAGGTTTAGATAAGGAAAAACATCAATAAATGCACTAGACACATATAGGTGTAGTCAAGCAGGTTTCTACCTTGCAGTGCCCAAGAAAGTGTTCCTGCTCAAGCATGATAGCATTGGTGTCACTATCCCATAAAGCTCCACGAAGGTCTTTCAGCTTGGCTACCTTAGACCATTTCTGCCTCCACTTCCTCAGGTGGTTGTACACCTGAGTTGGGCTAACTATCTCCCCACAATACTCCCTAAGGGCTTTGGCCATAGAGTTGACATCCTTGTCTTTAAAAACCTTATCAGGTTTGGTACCATCATTGCGTAGCGCAGCCATCCTTCTCAGAACAAATCCAGAGGTGTTGTTGGTCCACCTCATTGCGGCCCTAGCAAAACCAGCAGCTGCTGGAGCAACAACAGCACCAGCACAAAGAATCGCTCGAGGAACGAAGAATCGCAAAGCACCGGCACCGGTGCGGCTTCAACAACGACGACACTCCCAAGCAACAATCATCTCATCAAAAACATCAACTGAAGCCATCCTAGCACTGCTATGTATATATGATTGGCATTTCAGAGTTAGAACAAGATTAAATCAATTTCCAGGCAAAACAACAACTTAACATACAATCATTGGCATAAAGGTCTCAGCTTTGTCCATAAAATTATTACATCATCATAAAACAAACATGAGTTCCATAGCAGGGCCTAACAACTGATAGCAATAACATATTACATGCCAATCAAACCCTTGATGTACCCCTCCCTTCCCACATAGCATTGCAGATGGAATCCCTAGTTGCAGACATGGCAATAGAATCTTGGGCCAAGTCTGCAGGAAGCATGTCATCTTCCTCAGGTGGGATTCCAGTGAAGCCTTCCTCAATAGAAACTACAACATCAATTCCAAAGCCTAATATCCAATTGTGCAGGATGGCACAAGCCAAAACTAATTTCACTTGTGTTTTGTACTTGTGAAAGGGCTTGTTGTCCAAGATACGAAACCGGTTCTTCAGTGCACCTATAGCCCTTCCACAGTCACTCTAAGTGATGAGTGCCTAAGGTTGTACAGCTCCCTTGCATTGCTGGGTCTATTTCTGCTCCCAAACTCAGACAAATGGTACCTTACCCCCTGTAAAGAGGTAGAAAGCCATTGCGGCATGCGTAACCAGCATCTACCAAGTAGTATTTACCTACAATGGGACATCTACTGTGAGACTTGTGACAAAATTAATTCCAAACCATATTATCAGTAGTTTATTAGTGCAATTACCTTGCGTGATTGTGAACCCATCTTCCCTCTCAATGGCATCTGCCAAAACAGTTGCATCATGTGCAGACCCCTCCCAACCAGCTAGTACATATGAGACTTTGAGATCAAATCCCACTGCTACCATCACATTTTGAGTAGGTTCTTTTTTTCCTACCCTTGAAAGATTGTTGAATGCGTCTAGGTACCCTGGCCAGCACATGGGTGCCATCAATGGCACCAATGCAGTCCTATAAACCCATGTATGTGAGACAAACAAAACATTGTGAATGTAAACTTGTAATGAACCCAAGGTAAACAAGTACCTTTAAATATGGATTCCATCTATGACTCCCAAGTATCTTTGGGTCAGTGGCAGTGCTGGGTGGCTTGATCAGTTCATTCCTAAGTTCACCAACTGCATACAACACTTGATGGAAGTGTTTGTGTACTGTTTGAATAGACCTCCTAAAGGATTGGTGCACAACTCTATAACTTTGATTGTGCCCTACAACATGCAAAAACATTGCCACCTGCTCCTCTACTGACACTCCCTCCCTATCAGTGACAAGGCTTCTCTGTCTAAATGTTTGGCATAAAGCAAAGAAATGTGCTCTCTTCATCCTAAGCATGGCAATGCACTCTTCATCACTGGAATTATAGATATGGTGCAGTGTCCTAACTCTGTGCTGCTCATTTTCATCCCTAAGTGCAAGTGCCAAAGGGTCGGGAATGTGAGTTTCAGGCTCCTTCCTTTTTCTTTTGAGCCTACTGCTTACAAAGGAAACCATGACTATAGTCAATACAGCAGCCTGCCTACACAATTGCTCAAGGCTCACTGAGGGTTCCATCTACAAGCACATACAAATAAAACATGATTTCAGGCCCTGCTAGGCATCAACATGCATGATTCACAATGAATAAAATTAGCACGGATGCATTCTCAACAAGATGCCTCCCAGTGCAACCATAGGACATCATCATCGACCATCATAATAAATCTCGAGGGCACAAAAAAAAATTCGCAAACATATACTCAACCGAACAAGAATCAACCGAACATGCATCGAAACCGAACAAGCATCTACCGAACAAGAATCAACCGAACCTGCATCTACCGAACAGAGAGCATCTATCGAACAAGAATCAACCGAACATGCATCTACCGAAAAAGCATCTACCGAACCAGAAATAATAGAGGTAGAGCATCAACAACATCAACCGACCGAACCCTAACACAAGACAAAAGAAAGATTCGAGGTCGATTTCACCTTGGGCTCGAGGTCGAATCAACGAAGACGGAGCAGATCAGGAAGTAGAGGAAGCAGATCCGGAAGTAGAGGAGGCAGATTTGCAAGTAGAGGAAGCAGATCGGTCGGAGTCGAAGAAGATGCCCAACACCTCGGAGTCCCGGCACCAGGCGGAGCTCCTGCTCGGCGATGGATCTCCAAAGCCGGGAACGGAGAAGACCGGAAGAGGTGCACACTGCCGCGACTCGCAACCAATCGCCTCCGGTCTCTCACGAGGGGGGTGGAACAGCAACGAGCAGGGAGAAGAGGGGAGAGGGGGTGCGCCATCGCCATATATAGGCGCGAGATATTTCGCCGGACCTCACCTTCGCGCGCGCGAGGAAGTTTCACCTTCCCGCGCGAGCCCGCGCCAGCCACCCCGCCGACGTGCGGGAGGCGGCGAAATCGCCCCGCGTGCGCGCGCGCGCGCGCGCTCCGGGAAACGAACCCTAGCGGTGTTTCCTGGGAGCCAGGCGGAGGCGGCGTTTTTGGCCTCCCGCAGCCGGGCCCCAAGTCGGGCCAGGTGCGCAAACAAGGCCGCTTGCAGCCCGGGAGCGCAGCCGGGCTGCTGGGCTGGGGTCGCAAACACAAACACGCCCTGCATATCCGGCCCGTCGCGTGCTGGGGGCAGCTCGCACGGAACTCGTCGTAGTACTAGTTGCACGTACTTTGTTCCCTGTCTAATTTTGTTGTGTGCAACTAATCATCTAGAGAATATATTAGGTGCAAACCATACACCCTGTGCAAGCTTGAAATTTTAAATCTTATTCGTGTCCACCATGAAAAAATAATCATAAGAATCGGCCACGTACGTACAAACTTACATGCTCGAATCGCCGTCATCACCTCATATGGTACAAATTCAAAGAAAGAATGGGAACCCAATTGAAAAAGCAGCTAGCAGTGGCCATGCAGCTAGTGTGTGTGAATTGTGATCGATGTCTCACGGCACGCCGGGCCCCCACCTCGTCTCCCTCCTTGACAGCGCCGCTCCACCCACCAAATCATCATCGCCTCCCTCCCTCCGCCGCCGCTCCCTTCCAACGCACTCCACACTTTTTTCCCACACGCACAAAAGCCACACTCCTCTCTTAGCTGGCCATGTCGACCCATCCATCCCCCACCGTCCGATCCGTCCGTCCGGCCACCTAAGCTATAGCAGCTAGCTAGTTGGGCTTCCGGCAGTTGCCGCGGATCTCGCCGCTGGACCCGGTGAGCGGGCTGATGTTGCCCATCTTGATCATGGCGGTGACGAAGTCCCGCGAGAATGCGGCCCCGTTGCGCGCGTACTGCGCCGTGACGCCGTCCACGCCGCCGCCGGCGCCGAAGAGCTCCTGATCGGAGTGGAGGAGGCCAAACTGGCCCACGACGTTGCGGAAGTAGCCGTTGTCGAACCGGACGGGGCTGCTCGCGTCGAGCGGCGCCAGGTTGCCGTCGGTGCCGCCGCTCTGGGCCGCGCAGATCTGCCGCCGCTTCGCCGCGAACCCGGCGTTGATGTTGGTGTCGTTGTACACGCGCGACCGGAACGTGGTGCAGCGTGCGGACCCCACGGTGTGCGCGCCGGACAGCGCCACCAGGTCGCGCGAGTCCAGGCCCTTGGACGCGAACGCCGAGATGAGGGTCGCCGCGGAGGAGGACGGCGACGGGAGGTTGCTGTTCGCCGCAGCCTGGCTCGCCGTCCGCGTGTCGCGACGGCCCAGCGGCACCGCCCACGTCGGACCGCTCAGCTGCACCATTTGATTATTTGTTATTAGTCAATAAATAAGTATACCAAATTGGAGTGGAACCAAATTCAAACGAACTGACTAAATTATGCTTGTTTGATTGTTTCATTGGCATCTGCCATGCATTGGATCCGCAAGCGGAAACCTCTAGTGCCATGGGGGGCTGCAAGAGTGCAAGTTGCTACTGTGACTGGGGGGTGCAGCCACGAACAGTGGGCACATGCTCGGCGGGCGTTTGGCGACAAAACGGGCTCGCTCAGATCAGGAAGCATCCGTCGTGCTGCCTAGGCGGTTGGTGAAGGCTGGCTGGCTGGCTGGCTGGCCCCCACGGTCGCCGGGAGCATGTTTGACGACGGGACCAATAATCGAGTGCATGCATGCACGGTGAACAAGAGCTAGCTTTTTACCGATGGGGATGCATGGTGATTTGCTCGATTGGTGGCATGCAGCATGTGGTACATACGGGGTGTCGGCAGGTGCCGGTGTACGAGACCACTGCTGCTCCAGTACTGGGAGTGTCGGAGCAATGGTGGCGCCGAGCAGATAGCTAGAGGCATGGGAGATCGAAGGAGAACGAAGAAGGGAAGGTAACAGTACTGACCAGGTTGACGCCGTCGCGGGCGGCGAGGGCGAGGATGTCGGCGCAGGAGACGGTGCCGGGGCATGCGGCCTCGACCTGGGACTTGATGGAGTCGATGACCTCGTAGCCGCGGAGGGAGTTGGCGTTGGGCCCCGCGTTCTTCTCCCCCGTCAGCGTCGACGAGTCGTCAAGCAGCACCGACGCGTCGCACCCCTGGAATGCAACGACGAGTCCGCCATGTCAGTGTCACTCCAGCTAGCGGTCGCGCGCGCATTCAAATGACGAATGCCGCGGGAGGCGCGGCAGCTGCGGGCAAGCAACCTGTATGCGAAGAAATTATGGAATGGTGCGGTTACCTGAACGAAGCAGTCGTGGAAGAAGAGGCGGAGGATGGACGCCCCCATCCGGGGCTCCTGCTGCACGGCGGCGGCCATGCCGGAGCGCACGATGGACTGCAGGTTCGGGCAGCTCCCGTCGTAGAACGTCGGCGACAGCTGCGCCGCGGCGCTGAGTGCCAGCACCAGTACGCACGCCACGGCCGCCGCCGCAACCCGCCTCAACGACAACAACGAGGCGGCCGCCATGGATAATAGCTATAGCAATAACAAGCTCTCCTCCTCCTCCTTCCTCCTCTGTGCGTATCTACTTGCTCGATCGACTCGGGAGACGGGAAGGAGAATGGGAGAAGGATAATCTATAGCTAGCTGATAGCTACGGCGGTCAGTACACTGCGCGCGAGCTGCTGTGCCGAGCCAGCACGGCGCGCCCTGGGCTATATAGTGCGCGCGCGAGGTGGTTGCAAGCAGCGTGGGCCGACACGGAACAGAGCAGGCAAAAGCAGGGCGTGCGCGGCGAGTTCCAGTGCCCGTGAACCCCCAGGATGACCAAATTGCTCAGTTATTAAACACTTCCACACTGCTGGAACCGTCGTCGATCCTCTAGCAACAAGCTGAACTTTATAACCTAACCGATCTACTATTTATATATATACATCTGTGTTGCTTGTACCGGTGGTAGTACGTACAAACATGCATGCATGCGGTAACAGAGTGTTTGGTAATTTAACTCGGATGATGGATGGAGTACATGGTAGGTAGGTGAGGGCCGGCCGGCTCTACGACGGCGTACCGAGGCCGAGCTGGCCTGGGAACACCGAACACCTAGCACAGCAGAAGTGCCGGGCGTTGCATTTGGGGGTGCGCTTTGCGCCCTGTGCGCGCGCGCGCGACTGTCGTCAACTTTTCGGGACCGACCGAGCACGTCGCCGTCGGCCAGCAAATGCCAAATATCCTCCTAGCGATGCCGATGCTGCACACAAGAGCCGCGTACGTAGCGCTGTGATAGCTGCTACCAGGGTTCACCCTACCGAACCAATCGCTCAAACCGCCGACCCTCGGTATTGGTGTACCGAGCGGTACGGTCGGTATACCGCCAAATACTGTACAAATTCAAAAAACTAAAACGAAACGCATATACAATCGGTTCAGAGCGGTATACCGATCGGTATGAGTGGCTTGCCGGTGTAATTAGCTATTTTATCGGTGCTTTTTTCGCAACTTACCGGTGTTGAATAAATGTAAATTTTGGCATGATCTATGCACATATAATGTAAAAAGACCATACCAAAACACAGGAATAATTGTGCATACAAATACCAGTCATACACTCATAATAGTGCATACAAACCTCAAACACATAGAAATACCATAGTCATACACATCAATAAAAGTTCAACGGTGTTGTATGCATTCATCGTAAATCTAACACGAATACATTCATTGTAAATGTAGTCAACCATCGTAAATGTAACATATATTAGTGTTGAATGCATTTTGGATGAATGTTTTCATATTAGCTTCAATTCATTTTATTATAGAAAGTATTCAAGACCAACTATATGTATATTGAACATTTTAATACACTTTATAAAATTTTGGATATATTTTCCATTTTGGTAGAGCTAAATCTAATATTTAGAAAATTTTAGAAACATTTTCACTAGTTTTAAATGTTCTATTTAGATTTTTTGCACCGCATCAATCTCTAGGATTTTTCTCATAATTTCTAGAAGTTTAAGAATATTTTATATTTTTTGGTCTAATAACCTCATTAAATATTTACAAGATTTAATTTTAATTTAAAATGACAAAAACACCTTTGAAACACAAGGTAGGGAGGTAAAGTTTACGGTTTTGAAAGTTGTGGGAGGCAGTTCACCCATCTTTCATGTTTGTGGACGAATCGTGTACTCGACGCTATGTCTAGGGAGGTAAAATAAACTTTTTCAGCAGGATATTACGTCCCCGACGTTTGGGCCTTATGGGTCGGTGGGATTTTTTTCTTTTTCTATTTTGGCTGATGTTGTAATGATCGAAAAAATACTAAATGAACTAAGTTAAATTTGACATTATTAGATTCTATAAATCTTGACGTATTTTTAGGTATTTTTGTTTCATTTTTCAATTTTTTGAATTCAAATTCAAAATATTTGAACCCCAACCGGTACGCACCGGTGCAAACCGGTACCGGCGGCCACCGGTAGCACCGGAATCCGCGGTATACCGGCCGGTTTGCACCGATACGGCGGACCCTGGCTCGTACACGTACTGCTTGTTTCATTTTGTCATGATGTGGTGTGTGGTTGACAAACTTAACATACACAACGGCGAGAAAGGCGCGGGTGAACGACATAGTAGAGGACAACCCGCGCGGTAAAACTCGCCACAATTTCAAAATTTGTGCCGTCTTCATATAGTTTATCAGCCACTAGCCAACTATACTTTTCTCTCAGAACAAACGAGCCATAAATAACCAGCCAACAATACATTTTTTATCAGAGCAAATCAGTACCAACCACAAGCCAAACGAACAGACTATTGTAGCAGTTTTTTCGGGTTACAGAGAACATTTTAATAATTTTCTAAATCCCTTCCTAATCTTTTATTTTTAGCAAGATTAAATAATTCATCTCCGACAATTCCTATCCATCTTCCTAATCTTTGTAGGATTTGAGAAACATTACCCACCACTTGTTTCATTTTTGTCAAGATGTGGCGTGTGGTGAACAACAGAGAATATACAGCGGCAAGAAAAGCGCAGGTGAATGACGTAGGAGAGGTCAACCCACGCGGTTACAGCGAAGAGAACATCTTTAAGAATTCCCTAAATCTCTTCATAATCCTTAATTTTTAGCAAGATTAAAAAAATTCATCTCCAAAAACTCTTAATCTGTGCGTGAAAGGACATCTAATCTAGTGGTTACAGCACCTTAGTAGCACCCAGCAGTCCCGAGTTTGACTCTCTGTGGGACTGGATAAAAGGAACTGAAATATTTTTTTAAAAAAAATAAGTAGAGGTCTTCCCTGCTGACTTCGGTAAAAATAACTCTTAATCCATGCTCCAAGATCTTTTAGGGCTTAGAAAAGTCACCTTTTGAGTTGTGTGTATCTTGTAAAAAAATAAGTAAAGGTCTTCCATGCTGACTTGGGCAAAAAAAAAACTCTTAATCCATGCTCCAAGATCTTTTAGGAAGAAAAGTCACCTTTTGAGTCGCGTGTATCTTGTCGTCTTCGGTAAAAAAACTCTTAATCCATGCTCCAAAATCTTTTAGGACTTAGAAAAGTCACCTTTTGAGTCGCGTGTATCTTGTCACAATCTAAAGGTGGAAGGGTTCGAGATGAACAAAGAGTAGGAGAATGCTTTCTGATGTAAATGTAAAGACAGAAAATATATAAAAGTGGTTAATATAATTTAGAAATAATATAGGATTTTTATTTAAAATTATCTTCTTTTTATGAGTGGGTTATTAGAAACTTTTGAAGATGACCTTCTTTATTCCTTCAAATTTTTCTAAGAATTATAAAATTTCATACCTTGAGAAATAAAATATTGCATATTTTGGAGATGTTATACGCAACTTCAAATGTAAGTTCGTTTTTTCTCTCTTGTCGGGCCACTTCCCCTTGCAAGAGACTGTGTAGTGCACCACCAATGCTTTCATTCTAGCTTCATGCCTTTGTTTGAGTTCATGAATCATGATG
Source organism: Cenchrus americanus (assembly GCA_947561735.1). Classification (NCBI taxonomy): domain Eukaryota; kingdom Viridiplantae; phylum Streptophyta; class Magnoliopsida; order Poales; family Poaceae; genus Cenchrus; species Cenchrus americanus. The sequence goes on from OX387240.1 coordinate 206,864,838, forward strand.
GAATAGACCATGTCCTACCATACCATTTCATTTCAATATGTCCTGACACAAACTTATTTTACAAAGAAATTGTATATGACTATTACGAGTAGTACGTCAAGATCCACACATAATTGTAAGCCTAAGGCCAGTTTTAATGGGGATTTCATGAAAAGTTTCATGGTACTAAAAATCATCAATTTTGCTAATGTGGTGATGAGAGAGAATGTGAGAGTTTCGTGAGATGTGAGTGGAGTTTCATGGGGCTGAAACTCCACTGGCACATTTACCTAGTTTATAGTCTAGGTAACGGTGGCATGAAATTATGCACTAAGACTGGCATCCTCCTCCAATCGAGCACCACAGCGCCACCCTGCGGTGCAGAGGAGCGAGGAGCAGGCCAGCTTGCCCGCGGTGGCCTCCCTCTGCTCGTGCTCGCCGGCGGCTTCCCTCACCTGACCGCTGTGGAGCAGAGCATATGCCCTCCATCCTTGTCGTCTTGTAGCTCGAGCTCGGGTCGGCGACAATGGATCTGCGAGGTCACAACAGCATGGAGCTCGTGGACGGCGACGACGACGGCGTCCGAGAAGTGGTGCGGCGCCGCTTCCCTCTCCTCCAACAACGGCCCTCTATCGCTCCTCGGTCGGCGGGCCTTCCCATGACGATGATGACGGGGCTCCAGATCGCGCGCCGGCGGCGGCGGAGCTCCAGGCCGCCGTGGGGACCTTAGATTTGGCGGGACGAAGTTGGTTTGGTGGGGCGTTGTAGGATTTGAGGTGGGAGTGCACGTGTTGCGCCGTCACAGGGATCCAAGGGTGGTCGTCGATGGGAGAAGACGACATGTACAACTGTCTCTACTTCGTTAGTTTGTCCTCGGGGAACGGCGCGCAAGACATCACCGTTCCACCTCACCAGGCGACACGCAGGCCGTCGGTGGGATGGCCGCGGGGGGGGGGGGGGGGGGGGGGCTTTTCGCAAAATTGATGTTATACAAACGTGTTGTACATGCCCTAAGAGCAACTCCAACAGTTTGACAAATCAACTTGGCATCCATCTAATTTTGGAAAAACAAGAAAAATTGGCCTCCAACAATTTGGCAAACCAACTTGTCAAAAATAGAAACTTTGACATAACTCGCCTCCCCACGTGCATATATGCGCGCCCAGATCATGGTTGCCACCGCGTTTCCCTGTAGGTGGGAGGGTGAAAAAAGAAATAAAGAATAGAGAAGGATTCCTAATGTAAGTTTTCAAGAGGTGGAAGGGCACCAACATAATTTTGTTTCTCTCAGGGTTACTGGTAAATTAGATCTGGATTTGACAAATGAATTATGCCAAACTTGAAGATGAACTCCTTTTTATTTTGCATTTCTTTTTAGAAGTTGGCAAAACACAAGATTTGCCAAGTAAAATTTGGTAAACTTTTGGAGCCCCGAGCCCTTCTTGGAACATCATATCGAAAATTCTGATGCTAAACAACTTATATGCCTTTATTGTGAGTGCCCCCACTTAATTAGGAGTCCATTCTGGCTTGTGATCCACGTTGTCATTCAGCAAATAAAGCAAGATCAGAGAGACAATGATCTCTGTTTTACTCTGCCAAGCTTATCTGTCCCCGACACATATGTAGCTAGCTGCAACAAATTTGTGGACAAAGTTCACGTGCATGGCTATCATCAGTAACCAAATATTCTGGACCGACGGTTGTTGAGGGATAACACCAAGGAGAAACACACACATACGTACGATATGCATCCATGTAAAACAATATAGTAGCGTCAATTCCCTCGCTAAAAGAAATGCCATGATTTCTGCCTGCTCATCAAGATCCAATTATGTGATATATTGTCGAGTATAGAAAAATAATGAACATAACGTACTATGTAGTATCAATATGTAAATCAGAGGAGCATCAGCTTTAATCATTCGGCCGGATTGAGCAAAAAGGTCTCTGCGGGGACACATTGAGTTGGCTGCTGCTGGTAACTACAGTAGCATCTAAAAATCACAATCATTAAGATTGTCAATCATTGCTGCGTAGGACGTACGATCGAGTTTGCATTGCTTGGCATGCTGAACTGGAATCGATGCGCTGCAACCACGGAATCCATAAAACTCGTAGGTGTAGGAAATAAGTAGCTAGGTCAATGTTACCAATTAGTAACCTATTTTTGTCCCTCGCGAGAATGCTCTTTGGCCTCAATGTGGGATTCACATCATCATAGCTTTTGAAATCACTAGCAAGAATACATTCACTAGCTCGATTGAGATGCACTGCGATACATATTATCTTGTTAATTATTGTTATGCTCACGCTTTTTTTTACTAGGGGTACAGAGTATCCACCACGTGGGAAATATAGCAAATTAATGTCCCTCATCTTCTTTGTTATCTTCTTCACTTCGCCGTTCCATATCTTTTGCTGGTCATCCCGTTTTGTCCTCAAGTTTGTGTGGGAGTATGTGCAATTTTCTAGTCTATCTAGTTGTGCCGCAATGATGCGGTTTTTATGAGAAAAGATTATATTTTATTTGCAGGTTATTTTCAGGACCACTTATTGGACGCAGTTCTGGACCATCATTCAAATGGAGAAAGACAGATCGAGTTTGAAGCACGCGTGTCGCATATTGGAGACTGTGGCTATGGAGGTTTGCGTCAAACACGGGTGGTTGTCATATAATAGGCTTAATTTGTAACTGGCACTATCGTTTCATTTGTTGGGATTGCTTTTGAAAGCTCACTCTCATTCAGCCAGAGGCTGCGACTTTAATAATGAATGGCGAGGTGCATAACTTATGCAGAGGTCGGAATAAAAATTCTTTTCCTAAACAAAATTTCGTTTTGTCACCTCTAAGCTCCGGCAACCCGGCATAGTGTTGAGTCTTGAAAAGGGCAGTTGTTTCAAAAACACCAATTTTTTTTTTGTGTGTGGGGTGGGGGCCATCAGTGTATGAAAATTAGAATATTGACTTTATCATTTTAGTAATTCTTTTATGCTACCAATAAAATTATTAAATTTAATTACAAACATATAGCCGCATAGTACCCTCTGTCTCAAATAACTTGTCATTTTGAGTTTTCTAAATACAATCATTATGCTATGCATCTAGATATATATTTATGTGTACATACATAATAAAAATATATCTAAAAAAGTCAAAATGACAAGTCATTTAGGACGGAGGGAGTGAGTAGGTTGGATGGGCGGAAACTTAACTTTTACCAATCCGATGGATAAATATTATTTTAAAAAATACTTGTCCAACTGGAGAACCTATTTGTCTTCATCGGGTAAACTAATTTTCGTCCACCTGGTTGATGAAACCCATTTGTTGTCTGTCAAAAGGATGATGAAGCTATCAAATTTGTGAGTAGTTTGTAATTAAAAAATTAATTACCCCTGACAAGTGGCAACCAAGCACATCACCTCAGTCCACTAAAACTTGAAGAGGGGGGATGGGGTGTTTGAGGATATTAACAGATTAATTAAATCCAGCCTCTACTTTTTTCGATGGCACTGCTGAACGTTAGGAGGCATGCATTGACATTGTCACTTCTTTTTTTATATTGGATAATTAAATCCAGCCTCTACATATGAAGATGTACACAGCTAATTATTACGGAGTTCAAAAGAACCGTCCACAAAAGGGTAAAAAAATCAACAACGGGTAACAAGCCCCCGATTGTGACAACCCCACCCGAGATAATTCCGTACTATCGCCTAAACCACTCCATTTGGTCATTAAGCGATAATAAAGAATCATCCTGTTGAGTGTTGCCGGGTTAACGCCCGGTAAATCACTTGACAACACAGAGAGGATCAAACGTACGCATTAAAACTCCCACGAAGGAGAACAACGGAAGATAACTAAACGGTACAATCACATCATAGGAGGCCTGTCTATGATGCAATCACTCTTCGTCATCCACCCATTCCATCTCCCAGCCGGGTGGAAGTGCTCCGGGCCACACATCACATGCATTACCTGGAAACAACCTTTAAATAGCAAGGCTGAGTACACTAATACTCAACAAGACTTACCCGTCTAAAGAAAGACTTTACCTCTAATCATGCAAGGCTTTTGGCTAGTGGGTTTGTTTGCCAAAACCCTACTAAGTAGTGAATCCTTACTTTCACATTTTAGCTCATGTTCTAGTAGAAGTAATCATTACTAGATAAGCAACTATTGCAATCAAAGTTGTACAAACAATTAATCAATAATAATCTTCACAAAGTTCCATCGTAAAGGGATATCATGGCCAGTAGATTAAGTAGTCTCGGATAACGGCGAGAGGCCGACAATCGATTGATTCAAAACCTTGCAAGATGGACCTAAGCACACGGGAGGTGCCCTCACTAAGAGTTCACCAACCAGGCGGTTCCCATCAATCCTCGGATTGGGATCAGATGCTACAGTCTCAAGTACGAGGTTTACTGGGCTACGCCACCAAGGTCACCCAGCCTCACGCAAGTACTCGAGTGGCGAGCCCGGGGCCGCAACCCTAAGTTTAGTAGCGCAAAGTTCCCGCACCGTCTCATTTAAGTACTAGGCTTATCGTACCCATTTCCGACAAGTGCTTAGTACTTTTAAACACTTAATCAACGAAGCCATTGGACCGGGGCCCAAATCCCATGCTCTTACTGTCGGTGTTTTAGACCGGCAACCTACTACGGGGAGTACCCGAAGTAGATGAATGTGACTCGCCGAGATCGGTAACTCGAAGGAAGAGACACGTGGCACACAATTTAGACAGGTTCGGGCCGCGAGGTGCGTAATACCCTACGTCCTGTATGCTGCGTAGCTCTCGATTGATAGGGCACGATTACAGGATGGTGCAATAGTGCGCCGTGGATTGTATGAGATGAGATTGGATGAAGGGATCGGTCCCCTCGCCCGCCTTATATAGTCCGGGAGGCGGGGTTACAAGTCGGAATAGGGAGAGAGTACTAGTCGAGTACGTCTAGGAGTCCTCTCGCACGGTGCGGAACATGCACGGCTTTCCTAACCGAGTACTACTCCCGTGTAGTCCTTGTGCTCCACGCCTTCGGGTGCCGTGTAGCGCAAGCCGGTAGTCCCGTGGGCCCACCGAGTAGTCGGTCCCGGTACCCACCGAGGTAGTGGGCCCGGGAGGTCCATACGACAAGCCCCCCGAGTACTTTGTAGTCGAGAAGGATAGCTTCAAGTAGTCTTGACGGCCTTAACGAGTAGTCCTCAAGCGTCCCTGAGCGCCACAAGTCAAAAGTCCTCAAGAGTAGTCGAAGCATCCCGAGGCTGGAATGTACTCCAGCTGATGTTTGAGCAATCTTGAAGTCTTCTCGAGTAGTCCCAAGCGTTCTTGAAATCTTCCTTCGAAGGTCTTCAAGAAATGCCTGTCTTGTCTTGAAGCCGGAGCTGTCATGGAGGTGCGACTTGCAGAATCGCACTCCGCATGGAGTAGCCCCCGAGCCTCGAGCCGCGGGCTCTAGCTGAGGGTCCATCTGAAATCTTGTCAAGATAATCCCGAAAAACCCGGAGAGAAAAAACCGAAGGACATGTGGCACGGAGCCCCCGAGCCTTGAGTCGAGTACTTCCTCTCGAATTGAAGGGTCTTCTTGGAGAATGTGTCCTGAGATTCTCTTGAGACTAGCCGCTTCCCAGGTAGTCGAGTTGAAGTAGCCGAGCCCCCGAGGTGAGGCGCGTCGACTAGTAGAATACGAAGAGTCACGCGCAGCCGCTGAGTCAGCCGCGCGTGGACTTATCCAGCCGCCCGTTGCGGAGGCGATTTGGCTTATAAATAAGAGCCAAAACCCTTAGGGTTTTTCACCCATTCGAGCCGCAGTGATTCCACTTGAATCTTGAAGCAGATCCACTCCAGCGCCTGCTGCCGCCGTAGTAGATCCGAGCGCATCGCCACCCGAAGCCTTTAGGGTAGCCCCCGAGCGGATGCGAGTGAAAACTCCTTGCACTTGGAGAATGAAGTCGTCGCCGTCGAAGACGTCCAAGGTCGGCGGGAAGAAGAGGAGCCGTGCAGAGGCCGCCGCAGCCGCCACCTATGCGGCGCCGCCCCTGTCTCCACCGCGCGCTGATCCAAGCCGCGAGTGGAAGAAATCGAAGGTCAAGACGGAGGACCTGCTGACCCTGTTGAACAGCGGGTTCATCAGGGAGAAGGAAGTCGACATGTGGAGATCCGCCGCAGGAGATCCCTATCCGATGGAGAAGGCCGAAGACGAGATCCCGATGTTCTCGCGCTTCGTGGAGCGGGGTCTTGCGCTCCTAGCAAGCGACTTCTTCAAGGGGTTGCTCGGCTACTACGGCATCGAGTACCTCAACCTGAACCCCAACGGCATCTTCCTCATGTCGGTCTTCGTCCACTTCTGCGAAGCCTTCCTGGGAATCAAGCCGCATTGGGTGCTCTTCCGGAAGTTCTTCCGCGTCAAGCCGCAGCCCAGCGCCTCCAACCCCAGAGTAGTCGGAGGAGCCGGAATCCAGCTGAGGGAAGACGCCGCAGATCAGTACCTGGCGTACAAGCTCGTGGACTCCAACACGGATTGGAAGAAGAGATGGTTCTACATCACCAACCACCACCCTAGCCTGCCGAAGCCAAGCCGACGGTAGCCCAGGCATCGTGAGTGGTGGAACACAGAGCCCATCATGCAAGAGGGGATCCAGCTCCCCGAGCTGCTAGCACGCATTCGAGTGCTCAGAGAAGCTGGACTGAGGGCCGAGCACGTGGCCTTCAGTTTCATGAAGCGCAGGATCCAGCCGCTGATGGCGCGGGATACGCTGGGCTTCGAGTACACCGGCGACGACGACACGTCGCGGATGCCGGGGGGCAAGCTGGACGACAACGACATCATCGAAAGGTTGACGAGGATCTTCAAGGACATGCCGCCGTACATGGCGTGTCCAGTCGAGGAGTACTCCGCCGCGCGCCCGCCCAACGAGGTGAGTAGTTGTACCCCCTCGTCGAGTAGTGAGTACTTGTAGTAGAGTTGCTGACGCCTTGTGTCTTTGCGCAGGATGATGTGAAGCGGTTCGTCTCCGAGCCGCAGCCGCCACCGAGCGGAATCGAGATCCCGGTGGAGGGGAAGGTGAAGGAGCGCCGCGAAGTCGGTGAAGGCGACGACACCGTCATCGTGGAGGATGCCTCCGATGACGACGACGAAGACGAAGAAACTCTTCAGGACCGCTTCCAACTGCGGTCGAGGTTTAGCCGTCCGGGCTTGCCTCATGTGCCGTTGGTACAAGACCCTCCGGCTAGCCTGGAGGCTAGCCTTGCTGCGCCGCCACGGAAGCCACGCAACCCCGCCAAGAAGCGGGTGGCGAAGAAGATGAAGGTCTCAGAGACCACGCCTCCGGAGGTAAGTTATCTTGAGCGGAGTAGTCGAGTTCCCGTTAATCGAGTACATTGCTGACGAGTAGTCCTCCTTTGTGTGCAGGAGGTGCCGCCAGCGGAGCCCGTCGAAGAGGGCGACGAAGGCGAGTGGGACCCGGTGGGGGGGACCACCGGAAGCCGAAGTCCGGCCCCCCACCGTCGAAGAACTCCTGGCGCAGCCGGAGCGCCAGCCCCCTGCTCCCGCAGAGAGCAGAGGACCCGTGGCCGCCACCGTTGAAAAGGTGGTGACCTCCGGAGCGGAATGTGAAGGTGCGCCGGCCGCCGCCGCCGTGGAGGAGACACTAGTCGCAGAGGCGGAGGAGGAGGCGCCCGCCGAGGGTGGACTGGTTGATATTGCCAGCATCCTCGGTGCTCCGGCCGTGACCATCGTCCGGTCGAACTTGTAAGTACCATGTCCTTACGAGTAGTACTTGCTGCAGTAGTCGATTTGTCTGACGACTCTCTGTTAATTCTTCTGCAGAAAATCCACGGATCTGAGCTGGGACGGGGAAGAGCCCTCATCAGCGGTGGCAGAAGAAACTGCGCCGCCCGTCGAGGAGGCCGCTCCCGAAGCCCAAGCCACGACCGAGCCCCCGGCTACCGAAGCGCTGCTGCCAGAGGCGATCGTAGTCGAAGGTGAGTACCCTTCTTGAAGCTGTAGAACTCCAGGACGAGTAGTCGTAGGCGCTGATGCGAGTGTCGTTTGTTGGCAGGCGCTGAAGGAGGTGACATCCCTGCAGGGGTGCCCATGCAGGAGTTGACACCAGAGGCCCCGGAGGCTGCGGAAGGAGCCCCCGAGCCCGTGGGGGAGGTCATGGAGAAGACCGCCGGGGGAGAGGCGGGCACCACGTCGCCAGAGATTGCACTGGAGGTGGCTGTCCGCTCCCCTGAGATCCAAGACGCGGAGCCTATCCGCTCAGCACCGATGACGGAGGCTACGTTGAGTAGCTGCGGCGGGATTGAACTTCTGGCCGACGATCTCGTCTAGCCGGCAACGGTGGCCCAGCACCTGGAGGCGATCCGGCGAGCCGAACAATTGATGAAGGTACGTAGCCGTAGCCTCCCGAGTAGTCAATCCTCCACCGTTGAGTACTCTTCTCGACTTGAGCTTGTCTTGTGCAGGACGTCGCGGAGCGATCCCGCGAGAAGTCGAACCTGCTGCAAGGTTACGGCGACACCGTGCTCCGAGCAGAGGCCCTGGAGGAGCAGCTCGTGAAGTCGCGGAAGCACGCGGCCGCCATGCAGTCAAAACTCGACGCCGCCTTCGCCAAGTACCACAACGACGTGATGGAGTTGCAAGCGAAGGGCGACGAGTTGGTGCGGAAGAACAAAGGCCTCCGCAACAAGAATAAAGGTATGTCCTTTGACTTGTCGGGTACTTGTTGGAAATCGTCAAGCCTCTGACCCGTTGTTGTGTTTCCGTGTTGCAAAACTCGAAGGCCAGGTGGAGCAGCTGAAGGCCTCGGAGGTCAGCATGAAGAACCTCTTCTACCGGGAGCAAGAAGCCCGCCAGGTACTTGAGCTCGACTACAAGGAGCTCGCCTTCGAGTGCGAGAAGCACATGGAGCTGCGGATTGCCTCTCGACAGAGATCTCGTCAACCGCTACAAATCTTTGCGAAGTTGAATGAAGATTGCGAGGCGCTCCGGCCCGAGCCCGAAGGACCTTGAAGAAGCCGCCCTCCCGATCGCGAGGCTCCCGGTGCCGCACCCGGCGGCCCCAAGATCGCTCCTCCGGCGGATCGACTTCGTGAAGCGCCAAGCCGCCGGCCGCCTACATCAAGCACATGGCCAAGTCGATCCCGAAGCAAGTCCTGGCCTTCATGAAGTCGTACTTCCCGAAGGCTCCAGTGGAGGTGGTCGCCGGCGGGGGTAGCCGCCAACGCTCGGATGAGCAAGACGCGCGAGCCGCCGGAGCAGATGGCTCCCATCGCGGAGCAGGTAGCCGAAAAGCTGAACCTCCAGTAGCCCTGCATAGATAGCTAGTAGCCGTAGTTGTACAGGAAACACTTGTAATGAATTGTTCATGTATCAATGAAATGAAATTTTCCAGCAATGAGTACTCGTAGTCGCGATCTCAGAGTGCGGAGCGCCCATCGTGGAGTAGGTGCGAGTAGTGGTACTCGACTTCAGTGGTCCCGGTGCAGGGAGTAGACAGTAAAGAAGTTGATGAACGATCAAACTTTATTACTGAAGAAGTACACCTTGGTGGCCAGTGCCGTAGTTACAAGTAGTCGCCTGGACCCGGAGGCCGCTTACAGCTAAGTAGCGCTGGAGCGGGTAGCCGCTTGCAGCGAGTGATCCGTAGGTAGCCGTGTAGGCTGGATCGCAGATCCGTAGGTAGCCGCGCAGTGGGATCTTGGAGTGTGGTCTCTTGGTAGACCGCCGCTAGAGTCCTTGACGCTCGTCGCAGCCCATGGTCCGTAGGTAGCCGCACGGGCCGGACCCCGGAGGAGAGTAGTCCGAGGCCGGAGCCGGGACCGGAGGGTCGCTTGCGGCGAGGGGTGCCGATGTAGTCGATTGGACTTGAACCCCGGAGTAGTCGTGTAGACTAGGCGTAGAATCGACAGAGTTGGTCGACGTTCCACGAGTTGTTGACGTCTTCGCCTTCAAGTGTTTGGAGGCGGTAGGAGCCCGGCCCGGTCACCTTAGCCACGGTGAAAGGGCCTTCTCAGGGGGAGCTGAGCTTGTGAAGTCCTTCCGTGTTCTGGATACGGCGGAGGACAAGATCTCCAACGTTGAAGGAGCGTTCCTTGACGTTGCGATCATGGTAGCGTCGGATACCCTCCAGGTACCTTGCTGATTGGACGAGGGCGGCGCGGCGAGCTTCTTCGAGGCCGTCGATGTCAACTCGTCCGTCGTCTTCCGAGACGCCTTCGTCGTAGTGCTCCACCGCCGGCGAGTTCCATATGACGTCGGCGGGGAGGATGGCTTCGAGGCGGAGACCGGGAAGTAGGGGGGATTGCCCCGTTGGCTTGGATGGTTGAGTCCGCAGCCCCCAGAGTGCGTTGGGTAGTTCCTTGATCCACTTGCCCCCTTTGGAGTTAGCAGCGTCGTGTAGCCGCTTCTTGAGCGCGTCGAGCACCATCCCGTTGGCGCGCTCGACTTGCCCGTTGGCCCGTGGATGGGCGACTGAGACGTATCTGACGTCGATCCCGCTGTTCTCGCAGTACTCCCAGAACTGGTGGTTGTTGAAGTTGGACCCCAGGTCTGTGATGATGCGGTGGGGTAGCCCGTAGCGGTGTACGAGTTCATCCAGGAAGTCGAGTACTCGTCGCCCTTGGGGCATGTGACCGGCTTGACCTCGATCCACTTGGTGAACTTGTCGATAGCCACCGCTACCACGTTGAATCCTCCCCGCGCGGCTTGGTAGTGGCCCAATCATGTCGAGCCCCCGGCAGGCAAAGGGCCGGGTTGGCGGTATGGTGACTAGCTTGTAGGCCGGGACGTGTTGTCGCTTGGCGAAGTACCGACATCCTTGGCACCTTCCGACGAGTTCTTCGGCGTCGCCCGTGGCCGTGGGCCGCAGAAAGCTCGCCGAAGGCCTTGCTGACCAGCGTGCGTGAAGACGCGTGGTTGCCGCAGACGCCCTTGTGGATCTCCTCCAAGATGTCCTTGCCTTCTTCGCGAGGGACGCACTTCATGAGTACTCCAGAAGATGCGCCCCGCTTGTAAAGCTTGTCTCCGACGAGGACGTAAGATTTGGCGCGGCGGACGAGTTGTTCGGCTGCGTTCTTGTCGGAGGGGACCTTCTGCTTGCTGAGGTAGTCGATGAAGGGTTGCCTCCAGTCCACGCCGATCATCATGACCTCCTGCCCAGCTGGTGGATTAGCTGGTACAGTGGTCGGTGGCGCCGGCTCCGGGATGGATGGCGCGTGAAGCTCATGGACGAAGACGCCCGCGGGCACTTGGGCGCGGGTGGATCCGAGCTTCGAGAGGACGTCCGCTGCAACGTTGTTGTCGCGGACGATGTGATGGAACTCGAGACCATAGAATTTGTTCTCGAGCTTGCGAACTTCTAGGCGAGGCGTCCATGTTCTCCTTGTTGCGGTCCCGGGACTTGTTGACTTGGTTGATGACCACCGCGGAGTCGCCGTAGACTAGTAGCCGCTTGATGCCAAGTGAAGCCGCGAGGCGGAGCCCGTGTAGAAGAGCTTCGTACTCGGCTTCGTTGTTTGAGACCTTCCGGAAGATGGCAGGGACGTACTTGAGTTGTTCGCCCGTTGGAGAGATCGGGAGTACCCCCGCGCTGCGCCCTTGAGGTTGAGTGAGCCATCAAAGTACAACACCCAATGCTCGGTCGCACGGTGGGAGTAGGTAGGCGGTTCTCCCCGCCACTCGCCATGAAGTCGACTAGTGCTTGCTACTTGATGGTCGTGCGTGGCTTGAAGTCGATGGTGAGGGCGCCGAGCTCGACGGCCCCACTTGGAGATTCTTCCGGTGGCGTCTTGGTTCCTCGGGATGTCGCCGAGCGGGTAGTCGGTGACGACGGAGACCGAGTACTCCCGGGAAGTAGTGTCGTAGCTTCCGCGAGGTGATGAGTAGAGCGTACGGGAGCTTCGCACGGCCGGTAGCGAGCCTTGGACTCGATAGAACCTCGGCCGACGAAGTAGACTGGGCGCTGGACCGGATAGGCGTGGCCGTCTTCCTGCCGCTCGACCACGATGGCAGTACTAACGACGTGAGTAGTCGCAGCTAGGTAGAGCAGTAGCTGCTCGCCCTTGTGAGGAGCCGTGAGGATTGGCGGTTTTGACAGGAAGTCCTTGAGCTGGGCAAGGGCTTGATCCGCCTCGTGAGTCCACACGAACTTCTCGTGATGCTTGAGTAGTTTGAAGAAGGGGAGGCCCCGTTCTCCTAGCCTCGAGATGAATCGTTCAACGCCGCCATGCACCCCGTCGGCTTCCCGGACGTCCTTGATGATCGTGGGGGCTTTCATGCTGGTGATGGCGGAGATCTTCTCGGGGGTTGGCTTCAATGCCGCGCCGGGCGATGATGAAGCCGAGTAGTTTGCCCGAAGGGACGCCGAAGACGCACTTGTTCGGGTTGAGCTTCCAGCGGTACTCGCGTAGCGATGCGAAGGTCTCTTCAAGGTCGTCGATGAGGGTACTGGAGTCCCTGGTTTTGACAACCACGTCGTCCACGTAGGCCTCGACGTTCTTGTTGAGTTGCAGCTTGAAGCAGGCCTGGATGGCCCGTTGATAGGTAGCGCCGGCGTTCTTCAACCCGAATGACATGGTCGTGTAGCTGTACGCGCCAAACGGGGTGATGAACGCGGTCTTCTCCTGGTCTTCCTCCTTGATTGCGATCTGGTGGTACCCGGAGTAGCAGTTGAGGAAGCAGAGCAGGTCGCAGCCCGCCGTGGAGTCGATGACTTGGTCAATCCGCGGCAACCCGAAGGGGTCCTTGGGGCAGTGCTTGTTGAGGTCGGTGTAGTCGACGCACATCCTCCACTCGTTCGAGTTCTTCTTGCGGACGAGGACGGGGTTGGCGAGCCACTCAGGATGGGAGACTTCTCTGATGAAGCCAGTTGCGAGTAGCTTGGCGAGCTCCTTCTTGATGGCGTCCCGTCTGTCGTCGGCAAAACGTCGGAGGTGTTGTCTCTTGGGGGTGGCCTTTGGATCGACGTTGAGGCAGTGCTCAATCAGCTCCCTGGGCACTCCTGGCATGTCCGCTGGCTTCCACGCGAAGATGTCGCGGTTAGCCCGAAGGAAGCTGATGAGCGCGTCTTCCTATTTGGGGTCGAGGCCGGCCCCAATGGTGGTGGTCTTGCTTGGGGTCGCCCTGTTCCGAGGTCGACCGGTCCCGACGAGTACCTCCTCGGGTGGCCGAGGCTTGTTGGTGCTTGTCGGACTTCTCCGGGATGTCGAGTTCGCTCGTGGCGAGCTTCTTCGACGCGGCGTAGACCTCCATCATTGCGTTGGGTACTTGGTTCGTGGAAGCGATCACCACGGCCTCTGTATCGCAGTCGTGGGAGATCTTCAAGTCCCCTTGGAGGGAGAGTACACCGGCTGGACTTGGCATCTTGAGTACCAAGTAGGTGTAGTGGGGCACCGCCATGAACTTGGCGATGGCCGGTCTGCCGAGGATGTCGTGGTAAGAGGTCTCAAAATCCGCGACCTCGAACTTGATGTACTCGGTGCGGTAGTTATCCCGGGACGCCCCGAAGGTAACTGGCAGTACCACTGAGCCCAGTGGAATAGCCGCGTTGCCTGGGACGATGCCGTAGAAGGGCGTGCTGCTCTTGGTGAGCATGGGGGTGACGTCGAGGTTCATCTTCTTCAAGGTTTTAGTGAAGAGGACGTTGAGCCCGCTTCCACCGTCGATGAGCACCTTGTTGAGCTTGGAACCCGCAACTGTTGGCTTCAGGACGAGGGGGAACCGTCCTGGTTCGGAGAAGTTGGTCCATTGGTCCGCGCGGGAGAAGGTGATGGGTACCTCCGACCACCTGAGAGGGGTCGGGACCGCTGGTTCAATGGACATCACTTCACGACGGGTAGCCTTCTGCTCCCGCCTGCTGGGCAGTCCGCCGAAGAGGACGTTGACGGTCTTCTCGGGTTCTTGGAAGTCGTTGTCGTCGCCGTCCTTCTTCTTGCCCTTTTGGTCGTGAGGGTGCGGTGGCTCCGGCGTATCCTTGAGTGCATGCCTGAGCTGGTAGCACTGCTCGGTAGTGTGGTTGCCGTTTGGATGCCACGGGCACTTCTCCTTCAGCAGGTCCTTGAACCCGCCAGAATTCTTCTTCGAGTTCCCTTTCGGAGGGCGCTGGATAGCCGCGACGGTGTTGTCTGGCTTGCGCTTGCGGTTGGAACTCGAGTAGTAGTAGTAGTAGTAGTAGTTGTTGTTGCGGCCGCCTTGGTTCGCATTGCTGCCGCTGCCGCCGCCCTGGTTCTGCTTGGACTTGCCGCGGATGGCGTCGTACTTGGCGTTGGCCTTGTCCTCTTCATCCGCCCAGGACGTGATCATGTCCTTGAGGTGAGGGATGGACCTGGGGCGGCGACGACCGAAGTCCTCGAAGGTGCGGCGATGGTAGAGGCCGTCCTGGAAGAGGTCGATGACCTCCTTGTCGGTGACGTCGACGACGGTAGCGCGCTTGTCGAAAAAGCGGCGCATGTACTTGCGGAGGGTCTCGCCTTGTTCCTGCTTGATCATGGCAAGGTCCATGCGAGTACCCGAACGGCCCATGGCGCCCGCGAAGTTGCTCGTGAACTGCTCCTTCAGCTGGTCCCACTTGTCGATCGAGTGCTTGTCCAGCGACTCGAGCCATGTGAGTGGAGCTTGATCCAGACAGAAGGGGAAGTAGAGGCATTTGGTGTCGCTGTTGCCACCAGCGTTCTCGATGGAGAGGGCGTAGCATCGGAGCCACTGGATGGGATCCTGCTTCGCGTCGTACTTGGTGATCCCCAAAGGCTTGAACTTGTCGGGGAGGAGCGAAGTTGCGAAGCCGGGGTGAGAAGGCGGGGAAGCCGTCGCCTTCAGCAGCGGTGGTCGACTTCTTCCGCCGCAGCTCCTCGATCTTCGGCGGGCGTCGTACCCGCCGTGGGGAGGCGCCGGAGGCGTGGCTGTTTGCGTGGCCTTGGCCGCCGCGGGCGCCGCCGCCTCCAGCTCTTCTGTTGGCCCCGTGGTTGGAGCTTCCGCCGTCGCCGCCGCCGCCGCCGTCGGGGTCGTTGCCGCCGCCACCGGCCGGAGCGCGGTGGGGAACAACTTCTCGGTTGCCGTGGTCCTGCCGTGAAGGTCCGCCGGCGTTGGAGCGGCGGCGGTTTGGATCAGCGGGAGGTCGGCTCGAGTACGGTTGGGGCCAGGGTCGGCGCTGCGACTAGTAGCTTCATTGTCGCGGGGTTTAGCTGGGAGAGGCTGGTTGACTCTGTTGTCGACCCGCATGAAGTAGGCTTCCTCAGCGAGCTTGGCGATGACCTCTCCAGCGCGTATGCCCTGAGCCTGACGTGCGATCGTTGTGATCGACATGAGGCATTGCTCAGGGGTGGTGTGTACTCTGCTCTCGACCGCCTCGAGAGCTTCCGCAAGGTTGCGGATGGGGAGGTTGTCTCTGAGCCGCCGGCGTCGTTCGCTGCGCTTCCTGTTGCGTTCGCGTCGAGCGTCCCTGTTGGCAGCGGTCTCGTCTGCAGGTGCGTTGGCAGACAGCTCGTCTGCGGAGATGTCCTCCAGGTACCTGTCTTCAGCCGTGCCTGAGGGTCCTGGGGTGTCGCCGGCAGCCATGAAGACTTGGCGATCGGGGGTACCCAAGCTGGACTCAGAGGGTGCCACCTCGGTTGGTGTGTTGGAGTCAGCCTGGGCCAGTGGTGTTCCCTCCTGGAACGGTAGTGAGTCGATGTAAGCGACGTAGCGCGAGTCCTCCTTTGCCAGGTCAGCAGGCTTGCGATCTGGCCAGTAGACGTATCTGCCGGTAGGCGTTGATTTTATAACCAGCCCCGAGGCTGGCCCTGACAAGGGAAGCTCAGTAGGGTCGTCCTCGGACTCGGAGCCCTCAGGGTCCGACCCGAAGTCGAACTCGTAGTCCGGGTTCGAGTAGAACTCGGCTAGGGGGCTGGAGTCCGAAGCGCGGTTGGGGGCGGCGTAGGAGTCCGAGTTGTACTCGGATACGGGCTCCTTGCCGGCCCGGCGTGGAGTAGGAGCCTCCGCGCGGGCCCAGCTGGGGACGCGGGGGCCACGCGCGGAGTGCTGGTATGGTGAAGGGGCCGCCTGCGATGGCTGAGCAGCCGGCTCGCATGTGATGGCCCATGGCGACGTTGGGTTTGAGTTGGAGACGGACTCGAGCTCGAAGTCAGCGTGGATGTTGGAGAGCGAAATTTCGCCGAACTTGCCGGCGAGTTCGCCTGTGACAACTTCGGGAAGCGTCACAAGGCCTGTCCTCGAGTCGGGCTGCATGATCAGGCGACGCTGGAAGGAGCCCGCGCCATCAGCTGTGCAGACCCAGGCGCCGAAGACGAAGGTGTCGCCACGGTTGAAGGCGACGGTTGGCTTGATGTGGACGGAAGCCGTCGAGTTCGCCATGTGATCTCGAGCGAGAGCCCCTACCTGGCGCGCCAGCTGTCGGTGTTTTAGACCGGCAACCTACTACGGGGAGTACCCGAAGTAGATGAATGTGACTCGCCGAGATCGGTAACTCGAAGGAAGAGACACGTGGCACACAATTTAGACAGGTTCGGGCCGCGAGGTGCGTAATACCCTACGTCCTATATGTTGCGTAGCTCTGGATTGATAGGGCACGATTACAGGATGGTGCAATAGTGCGCCGTGGATTGTATGAGATGAGATTGGATGAAGGGATCGGTCCCTGCCTCGCCTTATATAGTCCGGGAGGCAGGGTTACAAGTCGGAATAGGGAGAGAGTACTAGTCGAGTACGTCTAGGAGTCCTCTGCACAGTGCGGAACATGCACAGCTTCCTAACCGAGTACTACTCCTGTGTAGTCCTTGTGCTCCACGCCTTCAGGTGCCGTGTAGCGCAAGCCGGGTAGTCCCAGGGGCCCACCGAGTAGTCGGTCCTGGTACCCACCGAGGTAGTGGGCCCAGGGAGGTCCATACGACACTTACCACATGAGCAATCCATTTATACAATATGGTGATTCCAAAAAGGAGATCCTATTCTCGCGAGTGACGACCATCACTCGACTTGTACCGGATCCTTAGAGCATAGCCACTAGTGACCTAACATGCTAGTAAAAGATCATGGTACTTAAGGATTATGCAACTAGGGTTTCAATCAACTCCTGAACGTAAATGCACATAAGATAGCAATCATAAATTCATAAGACTGAAAGTAAACACATGGGTTAATGATTAAACCGGGGCTTGACTTCGTCAGCACAAGCAGACAGACAACCTTCCGGACTTTGGTCCGAGTCTTGCTCTACAGTCACGTAGTGCACGTCTCCTCCTGCTCCCTCGTCCTCGTCAGCCGGCACGAGTGTATAGCTACCGTCGGGGACTTCTACACGGGGAATGCAATGCAGTGCTTAGGAGGGTGATTAATTTAATTTAAATAACAAATAGTAGCAAACAGCCACTAGGGGTATATGGTTGGCCATATTCACCTTAACAAAAGTATTTAAACATTTACTCATTTAAGGTAAACACAAAAAGACTATATAGCACTCTCATGATGGTGATTGTGTACATATATAAAAGAATATTTACTTTAAATGCAAGACAGCAAGGAAAGTTACTTTTATGCCACAAATTACTTTCCTAACTCATTTATATAACTTATGCACAAAAGAATTGGTTTTTCCTATTTTTCCTCACTAGATTAATCTAGCTTTCAACCTTAAAACAACCAATCACACTTCAAAACTTGCCCAACCGTACCCACTGGTCCTACTGACCAGGGAGCACTTATTTGGATAGCAAGCAAAAAGGTTTGAGCCACTGCAAATTAAATGCACACAAATAAAGGCACTTCTAGCTAACATTTAAAGGATTAATGCATATAAAAAATAAATATAACAACAATGAGGCCAAACTTTCTCCTACACATGCTCTGGCCTAAAACAAGCCCAAGAAACCAACAAACACACTTGTAGCTATTATGGATCTTGATCTACACATTTATGAGTAAAACAAGCATAAATTAAGAAATAATAATTCTAAAAGGATAAAATCAGGGTAAATTCACCAGAGATGCATTTTGGCATAACATGACAATATCCAGAAGCAGGGATCAAAAATAATTATATTTTAAGCTACAAAAATCATCTAGGCAGATTTATCACCAAAACAAATTAACTCATATAAAAAGATTCCTTCAGTAACTTTGTGCAAATTTTGGCACAGGACTTACACATGCTAGTATCTACAACATATCCAAAATCCAGCTCAAGATCATGTATGGATTTGGCTGCACAACAGATCTAGGAAAAAGAGTTTTCTATTTTTCATGCAAAATTTAGAGCTCAAAAGTATATACATCCTATGCAGAAATTGTAGTTCTAGTTACACAGAGCACAACAAAATTGGGTTTGCAATTTTTTGGATTTTTCTACGATTTTATATGGATTTTACAAGTCTCAGGCACAACACAAAAGGGGAGGAAGAATCTTCTTTCACAAGAGTCCCTGGAACTTTTTGAACTTCACAACTCTACCCTCGGCTTTAACAGACAGGCCCTCGAATTCCAACAGCTCACACAGGGGTGCCCTCGGCGGCGGGGGGAGGCTCGCCGGCGGTGATGTGGGGCCGGGGATGGGCATCAAGCGGTACCTGGCTGCAATTCGGCGTACCCGTGCTCGATTGGGACACTTGGTTTGGCCGGAAGGGTCGCCGGCGAGTGGCGGCGACGGAGCAGTGGTGGCGCAGCCGCGGGTGCTCGAGCTCCGGTGAGGATAGGGGCGGGGCTGAACAATGTGTGGCACGGGTAGCTTCTCTGTGACCTAGTGGAGGTACAAGAAAGGTTAGTTGGCCTGGGGAGCAAGCAGAGCGTGGGGCTCGCCGGTGGTTGCTCGACGGTGGCCGCTGGAACCCGTTTTCCGGCGAGCGGCAGTTCGGTCAGGCCATCACACAGGCGTGCAAGCTCTAGCAGTGCAGGAGGGAAGGCTAGAGGCGATCGGGTGGTCACGACAATAAGCAGAGCAAGGAGCTCAACAGCGGCAACGATGGCCACCGCGGCGGGTGCTCGGGTGCTCGCGCGAGGAAGGACAGCGCCGGCCTTTTATAGCCCGCTCGGGGTGGTGAGGCGGTTTGCGTCGGACCGGTTAAAGCCATGGCACGACATGGGCTCGGCAAGGCGCGGCGACGTGCAGGGATGGCGACCCAATGGCGTAAGGCGGCGCAGCCGGTCGGCGGGTGCGCGCGCAGCACGTGGCGCCGACCAAGAGGTGTGACGCCCCAGGTTTTTAATTACCGTCATTAACGCTAATGACCGGATTAGCCGGTCAAATGGTCAACCGAGGTCAACCCTAGGTCAACCTGGGCCCTCACCCATGAAAACTCCCTAACACACACCTAGTGACCCTTAATGAATAGTAAACACACTTGTGGGGCCAACCCATGGTCAAAGGGTGGGTCAAACCCCTTGCCATCCTAGTGTCCACAGGTGTCTGCCGGAATTTTTGCCGCGTTCTCCAAAATTCACCTAAACACTTAAAATTCTACCTTTAGGAAAGTTGTAGGTCTTGTTGAGGGACACAACTTTCATGTTGGTTGGCATTTCAAATTTGGAGAGGAAAATTGTGAAAAACCCCTTGCAAGACAGATTTTGCTGTTGCCAGAAACAGGCTGACATTCAAAGTTGGCATTCAAATAGATTCAAATCTAGGACGAAAAACCCTATACAGCCTTTGTAAAAATTGTAGCTGGTACCTAGATCTACAACTTTGGTATTCATCACTTGGTCCAGTTATGTCGGTGCGGAATATGGTCCCGACACTAACCAGTAGATAGCGCCGTGGTCTATCCCTCAATGGTCGATGCTAAGCAACAAATGACACAAGGTTTTATCCTGGTTCCGGCCGAGGGGGCCGTACGTCCAGCAGGGTTGTGCTCGTGGCACTATATTGCTCAGCACCGGGGGTGCTTGTAGTGGGGCAAGTACAAGCAAGGCGGGAGAGGAAGTGTGGCTTCCAAGTCCCTGGTCGAGTGGCTGAAGACGTTGTGGGAGAATAAGAGAGTGAGTGCACGGTGTGTTGTGTTCGACTCCGTCCCCCCACGGCTGGGGGATCGCCTCCCCTTTTATAGATCAAGGGGACGGCGGGTTACACGCGCGCCGCGCTACTTAGCTATGTGGAGAAGTGCGACGTGCTACGGTGTAGAGTGGGCGGCCGTCCGTGCGATTCCCGCCACGATCCGGTCATCATGGCCCGACTTGTACCCGAACAGTGGCGGTTCGAGGGTAGGGGAGCAGCGGATGGTGGTGATGTCCTCTGATAGGCTCGAGGGAGGTGCTGACGCCGGCCCGTACGGCGCACAGGAGTTGGCAGAACGGCGTTCCTTCCCAACGCGCTTCACGGGGCCAGAGTCGTTGCTACAGGGTCCGGCGTGCGCCTGCGCGTGCGGGTACGGCGGCCACGCCGTTACAGTGGCGGGGATGGCAGTCCACCGGCCTACCGCCTCCACCTAACCCTGTAGGGTCACAAGAAAGTACATCGAGGGTGCGCCGGCCCCTTTCGAGGGGCTCGGCGCGTTAGCCGTACCGAGGCGTGCGCGCGGTGTCACGGGACCGACACCGGCCGCCGCGCACGATCCATCCTCACGGTGGTGGGGATGGGCTCCTCCCCGGGGAGTTGGTGCGGCGGCACGGGGCGCGAGCCCCGGCGCATGATGGCGCCGTCCCGCGGCGTCGGGGCGTTAAATGCCCGTGTACGGGGCCGGCGCACGCGTGCGGGACGCCCGCGAGCGTGGCGGGCCCCGCCGAGGGCGGGGCGTACCCTCGAGCGAGGCGAAACCTCGCTCGAGGGAAGTGCCACCCCTGAGCGGGGCGATGCCCGCCCGAAGGGTGCGTGCGGCCTCGAACGAGGCGGAGTCCGTTTCGAGGGGGATCCTTTCGTGGGCCGCCTCGATGGGCCGTCGGAGTCCCCCGTGGGCCGTGTCTGCGTGGTTAGGCACCACGCATGGTCGAGGCTTAATATTATCGGGTTTCGTTCTGGGTTTTAAGTGGGTTTTCCCCCATTGTTTAAGGGGACCCCTAGGGCTGTCCCCGACAGTAGCCCCCGAGCATCTGTGGGTTTGCCGTCGCGGCTCCCGCAGATGCTGGAACCTACTGATAGGACGTTCTTCCCTCCTTGTTTGCGAACGCTTTCCGTGGGGCCGCGTCAGCGGACCCGCGGGTCTAGCCCCCGAAGCCCTGCAGGAGTGTGGGTTCTCCTGCAGGGGTTAACCGCGAGAACTTTGGTCAGAAAGGCGTGGCACATATGCCAACCGGCATCGACGGTATTTCAGCCGGCTTTGGGGGTGCACGCCCCCCCGTCACTGTCTCTGGCGGGTGCAGTTTCAAGGAGGTGTAGCCGTGTGTCAAGCCCCCGAGCCTTGGCCCGTTCGAGGCGATCGGGTCGAGCCTGACGACTTGCTTTTTAACGCGCCCTCGCCGTCCCTCCGCGGGACGGAGGGTGAGGTTTCCGCAACTCCCATCGAGCGGGTCGCGAATTGCGGATTCCTCTTCGAGCTGGTAGCGGGTGGTTCAAGTGGACGCCCATGCCCCGTTCGATAAGGGTAGGCTGCGCGGTCCGGAGACACGTCCATGGAAGCGCTTGCGTGGGTTTGCTAGGTGGGGCTCGGTCCCGTTCGCTAGGGACCGAGGGCGCGGAAGCTCTCCCTCGGTGGGATCCCCCCGGCTAGCTGCCCTCGCTGGCTCTCGAACACGACATGTGGGGCACCCTCGAGCCGACGGGCTCGAGGAACGGCTCGAGTGCGCGTGCCCTCGTCGTCCCTAACTCTGCGATCTGTGGCGCTTGTTCGAACCCGTCGAGGGTCAGGCTTCGAACCTCTGATCAGTAGGGCCGTGCGGGGTGGCGCCTGGGCGGCCCCGTCTTTTCACGTTTGCGGCCGTCGAGGGGCCTGGGCGTGCCGGCCCTCGAGGTGCTGGTTGGTAGCACAGCGTATGTGCTTTCTTTTAGAGGGTTGACATTGTCTCGAGCCAAGGGCTCGTGCCGCTCGAGGGCTTGGCGTGGCATGGGTGCCCGCGGTTGCCTGCTCTACATCGAGCAGGTCCCGGGCGACCTTCTCACGTCGATATCCCATCGAGGGTTGACGTCATTTTGAGCCAAGGGTCATGCCGCTCGAGGGTTTTACGTGGCATGGGTACCCGCGGTTGCCTGCTCTACATCGAGCAGGTCCCGGACGCCCTTCTCACGCTGATATCCCATCGAGGGTCGCCTTTGTTTCGAGCCGAGGGTCATGCCGCTCGAGGGTTTTACGTGGCATGGGTGCCCGCGGTTGCCTGCTCTACATCGAGCAGGTCCCGGACGACCTTCTCACGCTGATATCCCATCGAGGGTCGCCTTTGTTTTGAGCCGGGGGTTCGCCCCGCTCGAGGGTTCTCCTTGCTTGGCAAGGGACCCGGGCATTTAAGTGCCTTGCGGTCGTGGCCGCGGTTTTGCAGCGCGGGCGCGTCTTTTTAGGCGCGGCGACCGCGCGCGCGCGTAGTGGGCGGCGTGGCGGCGGACGTGACGGCTTCGCCTCGGTCGCTGCCGGTCTTTGCCGTAATGATGGCCCGCCTGCAGTGTTGTGGCCGCTGCGGTCGTGGTGGGGCCCACCCGTCGACGCGATGGAAAGATTCCCTGCAGTTAACGCTAGCGGGGCGTCCGCTCTGGAGAGCTCGCCCGTCGGCCTATAAAGCTGCGGGGAGGAGGGGGCGGCGGTTTTTTACCTTAGTGTCTCACCATTTTCGGTCCTCCGCCCCTTCGCCTTCGTCTCGCTCTTGCCACCGCGCGGTTTCGCCGTTAGAGCTCTTTTTTCCGTTTCCTTGTCCTCCGCCTTCGCATTCCTTCATCCCCCCCTCATGGCGCCGCCTCGGCTTCCCCCTCGGGATCCTGGAGCCGTACGCACGGGAGAGGTCGACGGTGACCCGGCTCGCCCTTGGCGAGCCGGTCGCCGCCGGTCGGCCGCCGGCTAACGAAGAAGGGCGCCCCGCGGAGTGGATCGTGCCGCCGGCGGCGCACCACGAGCCCAACCCGCCGGAGGGCTACGTGGTGAGCTTCGTCCGCTACCACGAGCGTGGCTTCAACGCGCCGGCGAGCACCTTCATGCGGGCGATGTGCTACTACTACGGGGGTGGAGCGCACAACTTCGCCCCCAACGCGATCTCGCGGGCGGCCACGTTCGTGGGCGTCCGCGAAGGGTAGGCTCGGGGATCCCGCTCAACGGGGATCTGCGGGTTCACCTTTTCCGCGGGGAGCTCATCACGCGGCCCACGTCGGAGCCGAGGACTCGCCGCGCGGTGCGCGCGCGGCGGGATGTCGCTTGCCCCGCGGGGGCGGCTCAAGGATTTCTACATCCCCTGCACCATGACGACGAACAACGCCGGCTGGGAGCGGGGGTGGTTCTACTTGCGTAACGCCGAGTCCGGCCTTCCTCCCTACACCGGCCGGGTATTCAAGAAGAGGCCGGACTCCTGGGGCTACGGGGTGTCTACGGCCCAGCATCGGGCGCGGCAAGAGTCCGTCCTCGCCGCCTGCGGCGGCCGGCGAGCTCGGGCCGAACGCGATGGGCGTCCTCGCCTTCCTCCACCACCGGCGGGTCGTGCCTCTGATGGAGAGGCCGCTCTGCATCTTCGAGATGACGAGAGGCGGCCAACCCCGTCGACCTAGCGAGGTCGCGGATGCTCCCGACGCCCCTTGAGCGGCCGTATGCGCTCACCCGGGCGCGGAACGCCGTCGACACCCGGTGCCGCCACCGCGGGTCGGACCCCATGGGACCTTGAGATGCTCCCCACGGGCCGCGGGTGAGTTGGGTTCCCGATTTTGTTTTAGTTCTTGGTCTTGCTTTTGTTTCCCGATGCGCCATTGTCGCTCCCGTGCGCGACTGGTGGAGTTCAACATCGCCAAGTCCGTTCCACCCACCCCGACTCCCCCGTGCGCTCGGCGGGCGGCGCGGCCGGGAGCGAGGGAGCGGGCGGCGCGCAAGAGGGAGCACGCGAGGCGACGTCAAGCACGCCGCGCGCGGCGGGCCGTGGAGTATTGACGACGCGAGGAGGGCGGGGGCTCTCCTCCCCGGAGATCGAGGAGCCCTCATCCTCGGAGGAGGACGAGGAGGAAGAGGCTGAGGGGGAGGGCCCCTCCGACAGGTGGCGGCCGGCGCCCCCGTCGCGGGGAACCGCGCGGCATCAAGGGCGGCTTCGCCGGGGCGGGCGCACCGGCGCCCGCCGCCGGGCAATCGACATCGGGGGCGGCACGCGCGCGGAGGGTGCGCGGCGCGCCCGCGAGGCACGCGCGGCGGACGCGCTCGTGCGCGCGTCCAGCGTGCCTCGCGCGCGCGGGGGAGCGTGCCCGCGCGCGCGGCGTCATCGTCGAGGGGCGGCGACGGCGCGCGCCCGTGCGCGGGCGAGCGTGCCCCCGCGCGCGGCGGCGCCCTCGGGAGGTGCGGCGTCGGGCGCGCCCGCGCATGGGGCGGGTGTGCTGCGCGCGCGGCGGCGCCATCGGGGGGCGCTACGGCGGGCGCGGCGGCCCCGCACCGGCCTCGTCCGCGAGAGGCCTCGAGGAAAAGGAAACGGCCTTTTCCTCCGCGAGGTAAGGAGCTGTCCTTCTTCGTTTGGTTTGGCTCGTTGGTGATCGGGTGATTTAACCCTCCGTTCGTGTCCGCGCGGGGTGGCGCCAACCGTTCCTCCTCCGCTTGCACCGGCCAAGGTGCGCCGAGGGACGGACGCGTCGATCCCCACCCGGCGGCGCTCGTCGAGGGGGTCGCGCCCGGGGACAAGCACGGCGGCGGGCACGAGCTCGCAAGACCCGGGCCGGGGCCTCGAGGCCCCGGCCGGCGGATCAGCCCGCCGCGGCGCGCCCGGGGGTCGCCGGGGGCGGCCGGCGCCGGTCGCCGCGGAGACACGGACGCGGCGGCGGCCACGGTGGAGGTGCGGCCCGCGGTGGGCGCCAATGCGGAGGAGGTGGAGCGGGCGCAACCTCGCGGGAGCGCCGCGGATGCGGCGGTACGGCCGGAGGTGGCGGCCACGGCGGCACGACGGGCGCCCGTGGCCGCGGAGGCGCGAGGGGAGGTGCCGGCGGAGGCGGCACAAGCGGCTGCGCCCGCCGGCGATTTGCAGGCGGAGGTGGTGGAGCTCTCGGATGACTCCCCGCCGCCTGGGTGGAATCAGTGGGCCGGCCCACGAACTCCCCCGAGCCCCAGGAGGGGGCCCTCGTGAGGCGGCACGAGGGTCACATGGTGGTGGGGGGCCGAGGACATGGTGCCGAGGCCTCGTCCCCCACGCCGGCCGTCCCGCCCAGGTGGAGGGGGCTGTCGAGGATCCCCCTGCGTTTGCCGACGCCAGGGGGGAACAGAGGCTCGGGGCGAGCTCCGGAGCCACGGCGCTACGCTCAACCGCGCGCTGAACGAGGCGCTGCGGGTCCATGGCGGCCCGGCCTGGCTCGTCTTCTAGGTGAGCCACAATTGCTCGTTCTTTTTTTTCGTTTTCGTTTGTGTACATTGCGCCCAAGTCTTGGTGCTTATGGGATTTGGCGTGTGGATGCCAGGAGCTCGAGCGCCGCGCCCACGACAAGTACGACGCGTTCGACCGGGTGAACGCCGAGGCCCAGCAGCTCCGGGGGCAATGCAGCGCTCTCGACGCGCTTGCAGATGCTCTTAGGACGCCGGACAGCTGGCTGGCGTACCGGGCCCTGGCCTGGCCTGACGAGCTCCCCGAGAGCTCGAGGCAGGACACGGCGTGTCGCTCGAGCCTCGAGCGGGTCCGCGCGGCCCTCTTCGATCGCGACGAGGCGGCGTGGAATGCGCGCGCGGACACGGAGAAGACGCGGACGGCGGGCCGCCAACCGGAGGCGGAGGTGGCCACCGCTCGCGCCGAAACCCGGGAGCTCCGCACGTCGCTCGAGGGGGCGCGGGCGCGGCGTCGGGCGAGGAGCGGGCGCGCGGGTTGGAGCGACGCGCCAAGGAGGCCGACGACCTCGAGGGCCGCCCTCGACGCCAAGGCCGCGGCCCTCGTCGCCGGCGAGGAGCGGCTCCGGCAAGAGCGCATCACCCGCCGGGGGGCGAGGGGCGGCTCCGGCGGGGAGCGAGGCGCCCTTGGCGACGCCGGACGGCGGGAGCGGGAGCGCGTCGCTCGCGGGCGGCGGGAGAAGTCGGCCGGAGGAGCGGAACGCCGCATTCTCCAAGGTTGAGGACGAGGCGCTCGCGCTCGGCATCGGCGGCGCCAACCGGGGCGGCCCTCCGCGAGCAAGGCGAAACCGTCCGGCGCCTCGAGTTGGCGATCGAGTCCGCGCGCCGCGACTTCGATTTGGAGAGGAAGCAAGTCGAGGGTGAGCCACTTTGTTTGAGCGTGCTTGTTGGTTTTTGCTTTAGAGGGTTCGCTTCCCCCTTTCGATTTCTTTTCGTCTTGTCGATTCCGAGGCTTGCGCACCGCCACGGGGCACGGCGGCCGGGCGGGCCGAGGCTCGCGGGCCTCCTACAACTCCTCCCGAGCAGGGGCTGCGGGAGGCGCGCGATGCGGCCCTCGAGACCTGCTTGTGTCGTTGAGGAGGGCGAGGCCCGAGCCGGCAGCTCGCTGGCTAGCCGTCTGCGCGCCCTCGACGGCCATGTCACGGAGCGGATGCGCCGGGCGTTGCACCTAGGCGTCCAGAAGGCCCTCGGAGTGGTGCGATCCCACTACGAGGTCAACTTCGAGGCGCTGGCTGAAGGCTACATCGTTCCCGAGGGCGTCGAGGACGAGGTGGCTATGGAGCGTGTGGACGCGCTTGCCGCCGACGCCGCCGGGTTGCTCGCCGAGGCCTTCGAGGAGTTCCTCTTCCGGACGCCGCGGTACGGCTTCTTGCTCCTTCCGCTCGAAAGCGGTTGGGCGCTAGGCCCATTTTTTGATGTGTATCGGTACCACGGCCTCATGGCCTTTTGTAAATAAACAAGTTGTTTCATGAACATGGGCATTTGCTTGTAAATGAAATCGTTTGTTTATCACGCTTTTTGTTTCTCCTTCTTCCCGAGTAGATTCTAGTTAGGGAGTTCGATTTTCGCAAGGGGCCCGCTGGGTTGGAGGCGAGAGAGAAGGGCCATAGCCACTCGGCGTAGGCTATCTCTGGCTCGCACGCTCCTTCCGCTGTGCCGCCTGCGCCCTGTTCAAATCGTGGCTCGAGGTTGAAGTAGGAAACAAACTTAGCGCATGTCGTTTTGTTTTTGCGCGAAAAATGGGACCATTTGGGGGGGGGGCCCGCAGTAGCCCCCGAGGGTAACTTGGGTTTCAGGGGAAAGCCGAGTTGCCCTTTTATTAGACTTGGAGTATTTACATAGTTGACACCAACTGGGGCGTTGGCCATGTGATTTTACAACAGAAAGTACTTGGAAATCCTAGCTAAGGGTAGAAGCGACGTAGCTGTTAGATGTTCCAAGCGTTGGTGAGTTCTTCGCCGTCCTCGTTGGCCGGCTTGTACGTGCCGGCTTGAGCACCTTCACCACGACGTAGGGTCCCTCCCATGGGGGCGATAGCTTGTGGCGCCCTCGGTTGTCTTGGCGTAGCCTTAGGACCCGATCCCCTTCGGCGAAATCCCTCCGACGTATCTTGCGTGCTTGGTAACGTCGTAGGGACTGTTGATACCTTGCGGAGTGCATCAACGCCACGAGGCGTACTTCGTCTAGCTGGTCCAGCGAGTCCTCGCGGGCTCGCTGGTTAGCGACCTTGTCGTAGCCTCGAACCCTGGGCGACCCGTATTCTAAGTCCGTGGGGAGGACGGCCTCCGCGCCATGGACCAGGAAGAACGGGGTGAACCCGGTGGCTCTGCTTGGGGTGGTCCTTAGGCTCCACACGACTGCTGGTAGTTCTTGGAGCTATTTTCGCCCAGATTTGTTGAGCTGGTCGAAAATTCTGGGCTTGAGGCCCTGTAGGATCATGCCGTTGGCGCGTTCCACTTGGTCGTTGGTCTGTGGGTGTGCCACAGCTGCCAATCCACGCGGATGTGGAACTTATCACAGAACTCCAAGAACTTCCGGCCCGTGAATTGGGACCCATTGTCTGTGATGATGGAGTTTGGCACTCCAAAGCGGTATACGATGTCGGTGAAGAACGTGACCGCCTGCTCAGCCTTTAAATTCGTGATGGGGCGCACCTCCACCCACTTGGAGAATTTGTCGATCGCGACAAGCAGATGGGTGAAGCCCCGGCGCCTTCCGCGGGGGCCCGACGATGTCCAACCCCCACACGGCGAACGGCCATGTCACGGGGATCGTTTGCGGGGCATGAGCGGGCAAGTTGGACTTGCGGGTGTAGAAGCGGCACCCTTCGCGGGTGCGTACGATTTCGGCGGCGTCCCGCGACCGCGGTAGGCCAATAAAAGCCCTGGCGGAACGCGTTGCCGACGAGGGTGCGGGGTGCGGCGTGGTGGCCACAGATCCCCGCGTGGATGTCCCGTAGGAGCTCGTGCCCCTCGGGAATGGGTATACACCGCTGGAGGATGCCAGAGGTGGCGCGCTTGTACAGCTCGCCATCGACGAGGGTGAAGGATTTGGCCATCCTGGCGATGCGCCTGGCCGCGGCCCGATCCGCGGGGAGTTCCCCTCGAGCGATCCGGGCGATGTATTTTTCCCGCCAATCCGCTTGGACGGGGAGCCCGCTCTATGTCCATCGCATCGACCTCGATGGAGCCGTACCCCTCGAGAAGGGAGAGCACGTACGCCTCGTTCGAGGGGTCCTCATCCATGGGTTCCGCACCCGCTGGATTCGAGGGAGCCCCCGAGGGTCCGTCGTGGCTCGAGGGGTAGGGCTCGAATGCGGCCAGGGGCCGCGCGATGTCGCGCGCGAAAACGTTCGGGGGGAACGGTGATCCGCCGGACGCGATCTCCGCCCGGCCTCGTGCCGCCTTCCTCGTTGTGCGGCGGGGTACATGATTAAGCTCGATGCCGTAGAACTTGTCTTCGAGGGCCCGCACGGCTTTACAGTAGGCCTCCATCTTGTCGTCGTGGCAGCTCGCGTTCTTCATGACTTGATCGATCACGAGCTGCGAGTCCTCTCGCACATCGAGGCGTTTGACGCCCAACTCAATGGCGATTTTGAGGCCGCAGAGAAGGGCCTCGTATTCTGCCATATTGTTGGACGCGGGAAAGTGGAGGCGCACTGAGTAGCGCATGTGCTCCCCGAGGGGTGACACGAAGAGCAGGCCCGCGCCCGCTCCTGTCTTCATCACCGAGCCGTCGAAGAACAGAGTCCAGCACTCTGCTAGAATGCGAGGGGGCGGCGGTTTGCGTGTCCGTCCACTCGGCGACGAAATCGGCTAGGATTTGCGATTTGATGGCCTTGCGCGGGGCGTAGGCAAGCGTCTCGCCCATCAGCTCCACGGACCATTTGGCAATCCCACTGCCGCGTCGGGGTTGCGAATGATCTCTCCTAGCGGGAAGGAGGAGACCACCGTGGCCGGGTGGGCCTCGAAGTAGTGGCGGATCTTGCGCCGCGCAAGGACTACCGCGTACGGCGGCCTTCGGACGGACACGGGGGTAGCGCGTCTTCGTGTCCGAGAGGACTTCGCTGATGTAGTAGACCGGCCTCTGCACGGGCAAGGCGTGCCCTTCCTCCACGCGCTCCACGACGATCACGGCGCTCACCACCTGGGTGGTCGCGGCCACGTAGAGCTCCAGGGGCTCGCCGTCCTGTGGCGGCGTGAGAATCGGGGTGTGCGTCAGAGATGCCTTCAGCTTGTCGAGCGCGTCCTGGGCCTCGGTGGTCTAGGAAAAGCGCTCGTGCTTCTTGAGTAGGCGGTAGAGGGGCAGGCCCTTCTCACCGAGCCTCGAGATGAAGCGGCTTAAGGCGGCGAGGCACCCCAACACCTTCTGCACCCCTTTGAGGTCCCGGATCGGACCCATTCGCTCGAGGGCCGCGACCTTTTCAGGGTTGGCCTCGATTCCCCGCTGGGAGACGATGTATCCTAGGAGCGTGCCCCGCGGCACTCCAAAGACACATTTTTCGGGGTTTAGCTTGACCCCGTTGGCCCGTGGCGGCCCGAACGCGACGCCAAGGTCGCTAACCGGGTCGTCGCCTTCTCGGTCTTGACGACGATGTCGTCCACGTAGGCTTCGACCGTCCGCCCGATGTGATCCCCAAAAACGTGCTGCATGCGGCGGCGATATGTTGCGCCCGCGTTTCGAGGCCAAAAGGCATCGTGACGTAACGAACGTCCCGAACGGTGTGATGAACGAAGTCGCGAGCTGGTCGGAATCCTTCATTTTTATTTGGTGACATCCCGAATAGGCATCAAGGAAACGAGTAGTTCGCACCCGGTAGTTGAATCAACGATTTGATCTATGCGTGGCAAAGGAAAAGGAACTTTTGGACATGCTTTATTGAGACTAGTGTAGTCTATACACATCCGCCACTTCCCATTCTTCTTTTTTACAAGCACGGGATTAGCTAGCCACGTAGGGTGGAACACTTCCTTGATGAATCCGGCCTCGAGGAGCTTCCGCAGCTCCGCTCCGATCGCCCGTCGCCGCTCCTCGTCGAAGCGGCGCAGCCGCTGCTGCACGGCGCGGGCGTTTGGCAGGATATCAAGGGAGTGCTCGGCGACTTCCCTCGGGATGCCTGGCATGTCCGAGGGGCTCCACGCGAAGACGTCGGCGTTGGCGCGGAGAAAGTCGACAAGCACTGCTTCCTATTTAGGGTCGAGGGTCGAGCTGACCCTCAACGCCTTGCCCTCGGGGGCCGACGGGTCGAGGGGGACCCCTTTGGTCTGCTCGGCAGCCTCGAAGGTGCGGACGTGCTTGGCGGCGGAGTCGAGGTCCTCGTTGACCATCTTCTCCAGCGTGTTTACCAGCGCTTCATCCAGCGCCAGTGCCTCTGCGTGTTCCACGCACTCGACATCGCAGTCGAATGCGTGCTCGATCGACGACCCGACGGTGATGATGCCGTTTGGCCCGGGCATCTTCATCTTCAGGTACGTGTAGTTGGGGACCGCCATGAATTTGGCATAGCAAGGTCGCCCAAGTATGGCATGGTAGGCCCCTTTGAACCCCACCACCTCGAAGGTGAGGGTTTCCTTACGGAAGTTCTTGGGGGTACCAAACCGGACCGGCGGATCGATGCGCCCGAGGGGTTGAACCTCGCTTGCCGGGCGCGATGCCGTGGAACGGCTTCGTCTTTGGGCCGCGGCGGTCCGGCCGATCCCCATCGGGGCGCAATGTGTGCGCGAAGAGGATATTGAGGCTAC
This sequence comes from Cenchrus americanus, assembly GCA_947561735.1. NCBI lineage: Eukaryota > Viridiplantae > Streptophyta > Magnoliopsida > Poales > Poaceae > Cenchrus > Cenchrus americanus. Next base: position 206,895,955 of record OX387240.1, read on the forward strand.
TGCCTCCGTCCATAAGGACCTTCGAAAACCGGGCGTTCCCAATGATGGGATCGACCACCGGCGGCATGGCCCGGGTTCGGGATACGGTTTGGGTGGTCGTCCCGGCTAAAGGTGATGGCATCCTTCGACCAGTTGAGGAAGGCCGGAGGCGCCCTCTCTGCGGCGAGGACTTCGTGCCGCTCCTTCTTGCGCCGCCGGGTCGACATGTCGACAGTAGGTCCCCCAAAGATGAGGAACACATTTTCGACGGCGGGGAAGCCGCCGGCATCGCCATTGCCCTCGTCTTTCTTGGCCTCTGCCTCCTTCGCGGCGGCGCGGCCATAGAATTTCTTGAGCATGTCGCACTGCTCAAGGGTGTGTTCGCATCGGGGTTTTGTGGTAGGGACATGGCTTCTTCGGCATGTCGTCGAAAACCCCGGGCCTCGAGGGGCCGGTCGAGGGCCCCGTCGAGCCGGGTCGACAGCGAGGGCTTCGGCGTTGCCGCCGTTGCGCCCCTGCTCGCGCGCCTCGCGGCGCGGCTTCTTCCCCTTCTTGCCCCGTTTGTCGTTGCGGTGAGGCTCTTTGGACCCGCTACCCTCCGCGGGCGTGTCCTCGGAGCGCTTGCCCTTTTTGCCGTCGAAGATCGCCCCCACGGCCTCCTCCCCGGAGGCGAAGCTGGTGGCGATGTCGAACAGCTCGTTGGAGTCCGCAGGCGGGCTGCGTCCCAGCTCCCGCACGAGGTCCCGGCACGTGGTGCCCTCGAGGAAGGCGTGCACGATCTCGGACTGCGCCACGCTGGGGAGCTCCGTGCAGCGCTTGGAGAAGCGCCGTATGAAGTCCCGCAGCGACTCGCCGGGTTTCTGCGTGCAGGAGCGTAGGTCCCAAGAGTTTCCAGGGCGCACGTATGTGCCCTGGAAGTTGCCCACGAATGTGTGGACTAGGTCGTGAGGACCATGTGTGGTTCGAGGACCGGTGGATGGTCGCTTCCTTGTGTGATGAGTGATTGACAACGTTGTGTGGACTGATTCTTGGCTAAGTATTGCAGGTGCAGGTTGCGGCTTGACTCGTGTTGGTGCAGGTGAAGAACAAGCGCGAAAGGTCGTTGCCGGTGAGGCCTCCAGGTGTGGAGAAGACAAGTAGGCTTCGTTCGAGGGACCCGGTGGCCGGCGGGGGTCAAGTGCGGGCCGCATGGTGGCATGAACAAGCAAGATGAAGTCGTGGACGGTTTCTTGGTAGAGCCTCAAAACCAAGGTCGAGCCGGGACTACGTGGGAGCCAAGTCATGAGTGGAGATTGGCGGAGGCTACACCGAGTTCGCGGGGTTTGCGGTGGTTCACCGGAAAACCCCCGGGTTACTCGGTTGAGCCACAAAACCGAGGCCGAAGACTCGACGAGGAGGTGCGGCCACCCGGGCCGGTTCAACCGCCCGGGAGGGGCGGTCGGACCGGCTTGGGGCCGGTCGGATCCACGGGCGGTCCTAGCCGCCCGGGGGGCGGTCCGACCGCCACGGCCGCCGGCGCCGAGAAGCTTCGAAGCGGAGGACACGCGTCGGGATCGCAAGGCTTGCGTCGAGGCTACGCGGGGTGCGGTCGCCGGGCATCCGTCCGATGGTGAAGACATCAAGAATTCCAAATCCGCCCTTGAGGGGCATGTATCCCTAGTTATTAGTGAAGGGCGTTTTAGTCTTTTGGGTGCCTCCATATATACTCATTAGAGGGGTGGATGGCGACCAACTCTTGGAACCCTAGCTCATTTGGTTTTTCCATTTTTGTTCTCTATTTTCCCTAGGATTTTAGAAGGCTAGCTTGAGAGCTTCATGTGAGATCTAGAGAGAGAGATGGATGTTTGGGTGGCAAGCTAGACCATGTACGAACCTTTCATGGCATGTATAGATGGTTCGGCGTTGTTCATCATGGTGGTTTTCCCGTCTCTTTTGTGTTGATTTTCGGAGCTCTTTGTTGGCGGTGTTTTGAGGACGATTTCTTGGGGTTTTTGGTGGGTGTCACGTATGAGGTTGTTGTGCCTCTTTGGCTGGTGACTTTGCCCCCAAATCTCCTTTGAATCGGACTCGATTTGGTGGTTTTTCGTTGGAACTCGAGTTCTTGAGGTTTGGTCACGAGATTTGCGATTCCCCATGATTGAGAGCGTTTCGGTGCAATTCCTTTGAGGGAGAGGTCGTACATGAGGTGACCCGAGCATCCCCAAAGTTTCGCTGCAATCCGTTGGGTGAATCGGGAGATCGGGTGATGCAAAGTTGAGGGTTGACCCGCGGTTCCCCATTTTCCCGTTCGTCCGGGGGAGGGCGATCTAACCGCGTAGGAGGGGCGGTCTAACCGCCCCCGGCTCGTCCGGAGAAAGTTTTGATTTTGGCCGAGATCTTCCGGTAGCATGTTGGCCTTGACCAGGGGATTGTATGGTTGAAATCTTGGAGCGTTTCGAGTCCGTTTGCTTGGGTTTTCACTCGGATCTTTGTGCTCGGGGGAGGGAGGTCTAACCGCCCCCGGCACCAGGTTTAACCGCCCTAGGCCTTTCCGAAGAAAGTTTGATTTTGCTGGACCTTTCTCTGTGAGTTTGTTCACCTTGATCGGAGGAGCGTTCTGGTGAAATCTTGGCTCGTTTTAGTGTAGTTTGCTAGGTGTTCTTGGTCGGGGTTCGTTGCTGGGTACGGGAGGTTAGACCGCCCCGGGTAGCCGGTCTAACCGCCCCTAGGCCCTTGGGTGAAGTTTTGGTTTTCGCCAAGATTTTCCGGTAGCTAGCATGGCCTTGACCAGAGATCTCTGTTGGTGAAACCGTGGTGTGTTTTGGTGCTCGGAAGAGGCGTTTCGGAGGATTTCTTGGTTGCCGGTGGAGGCGGTCTAACCGCCCCCTATACCCGGTCTAACCGCCCCCTCGGTTAGCCGGCTTTCGAGTTGTTTCCGCTTGTCGGTCTTGCGTGTGTGTTGTGGTTGCTGGTAGAGTTTGTTCCTAGGACCGGTAGCACTCCGGTGGCTACGTGGTTTTGGCAAACGGGAGGTAGAAGTGCGGAGCGTGTGATTTCGGGGGGTTTGACCGAGCTAGTTCGTCTTGTCGGAGTTTCAATCTCCCTCGAGAAGAATTTTTATCGGCTCCCATTCACTCCCCCCCTCTCTCGGTCGCCTTATCGGTCCTTCAAGTGGTATCGAGCCGGTTCGGGTCTTTATTGACTCTAACCGGTCTAAGATCCAAGGATGGCGTACCGAGAACGGGGTTCGGGTCCTCCACACTTCGATGGCAAGAACTACCGGATGTGGAGCAAGCGGATGGGTGCGTTCCTCCGCGGAAAGGGTCGAGTCTTTGGGATGTCACGGTGGACACCGGCTATGTCCACCGATGGATTTCCTTGCTCCGGGGTCGTGGGACGGATTCGACGCCAACAATAAGGCGGTCGACTACTTGTTTCGTGCTTTGTGTCGGCCCGAGTTCGATCGGGTGCACACCGAGCACTTGGCTTGTAGGATTTGGGCGGTGTTGAAGGAGGCTCATGTTGGGAACGCCCGTGTTCGAGGCACGGATGTATGCGACCTACGGAGAGAGTACGAGAACTTCACTCATCTCCCCGGTGAGTCCATCGATGCCTTGTTTCGCAGGTTCACGGTGGTGGTGAACAACATGAGGGCCAATGTGGACGTGCTCCCGTACGATGATCATGATAGAGCGGTCAAGCTCTTACACTCTTTGGATCGTACGATATGGGGCGGAAAGTTCGAGGCCATAGTCGAGTCGGAGAGGTATGATACTGCGACGGTGAACGAGCCGTTCTCGAAGCTCAAGTCGGCCGAGGTGGATAGGGGCATGACAGCCCAAGATCGAGGGCCCGACCGACTCTCATAGTCTCGCCCTCGTCGGTGGTTTGAAAGGAAAGGCTAATACTAACCCATCCACCGGGATGTTTTCTTTGTCCTCTTTGATGTCTATGCCAGATGAGGAGTTCGACGTGCTTGGAGAGGACGAGCTGGCGCTCCTGACGAGGCGGTTCGAGAGGTTGCACGAGAACCGCGTGAACATGAGGAGGAACACGAGGACATGCTTCAAGTGCGGCAAGACTAGACACTATTTCGCCGAGTGTCCGAAGGTGAACAACCACGACAAGCACAAGTTCAAGGACAAGAGGAAGAAGTCCAAGAAGAAGGATCATGAACATGGGAAGAAGGCACGGTCTCGAGAGAAGATGAAGAGATCAAGCGACATCGAGTCTGATTCCGAGGACACGTCTTCAAGCTCGAGTGATGAAGACGAAGAGGATGAGAAGAAGAGGAAGAAGAAGAAGAACCTTGGCAAGTATCTCAACGGCCTTTGTGTGACGGGCCTAAGCCTCAAGGACGACTTCTGCGGCATGGCTCGCAGTTCGAGCGCAAGAGAAGCCGAAGGACGCCTCGGACTTGGATTCGAGGATGAGGTATGTGATGAGCTCTCTTCTTTGCGCAAGGAGAATGAGGAGTTGGTTGACTTGCTTGATAATCGCGATCACATGCTTAGAGAGGCTAAGAAGCTTAGGAAGGAGCTTAGATCTTTGCTCGAGGACGCTAGGACTAGAGTGGGCGAGCTAGAAACACAAGGTTCTTGATAGCAAGCTTGAAATTGATTCGCTTAAGGCTAGCCCCCGTTGTTTCGATGAAAATGATTGTGTTGATTGCTCTGCTTTCCTAGCCGACTTGACTGATCTTAGGGAGAATTATGCCTCCAAGTGTGAGGAACTAGATGTGCTTAGGGTTGAATTGGCTGAGCTACAATCTAGACCCACTTTGCTTGGTGCTTGCACTTCTTGCCCCGGTTTGCATGAGAAAATTGTTGAGCTTCGTTCTCGCATTGGTTCGCTAGAGGCTGATTTGAAAGTGCCTATTCCTACTTCTTGTTCTACATGTGAGTTGCATGCTATGAAGAATTTGGATCTTGCAAAATGTGTTGGTCGCTTGCAAGATGAGAATGATAAGTTGCGTGAAGCGCTGAGTTGGTTGTCGAGTCAAGAACCTCAGCTTGGTATGATGATTGCTAGTTGTAAGCGCTTTGATGGTTGGGCTTTGGGATTGGATGAGGTTGGTGAGGGCAGTGGTGAGAGAGAAAAGAAATTTGGGAATGTTTCAGTTCCACCAAAACCCACACCCAAAGACAAGTTTGCATCCAAGCCAAACCAACCGAGAGAAAAACCGAGTGAGAAGGCAAGTGAAAAGCCTAGTGAGAAACCAAGTGGAGAGCCTCTCCCCAAGCCTAAGCCCAAACCAATCCTTTTCCATTGTGAGTTTTGTGGGAAGGATGGTCACAAGAGAGAGTTTTGCTATAAGAGAAAGAGAGAGGCGAGAATGGCTAAGGAGTGGGCGAACAAGGACAGGTACCACCCTTCTCATGGTGTGCCTGAGCCTCGTATGCCACTACCTAAGGGAAAGGGCTTTGTGCGTAAGGATCCGGCATGGGGATATGAGAAATCCCGTAGCCGCAGTGATGGTCTGGAGAGGGCGGTCAGATCGGCCTGGCTAGGCGGTCAGACCGGCCCTGCCCAGGGAAGGGCGATCAGACCGGCCTGGCTAGGCGGTCGGGGACCGGCCCTCCCCCATTTCCGGCGCTTCGTTTCCGAGGTCGTGATGTTGGTGGTTTCGGTTCCCTTGGTTATGGTCCGGATGGTAGACACTTTGAGTCCGGTGGTGTTGAGTTTGCTTTGGACGTTCTCTACCTCGAGATCAATACGAGTTTGGGAGACGTCGCGGCTTTGAGTCTCGGAGGGGCTACGGACCATGCCTTCCTTTTCGTGGTACTCGTACTCCTCCGGTGAGACGGGAGTGGTGTTTTCATGGTGGTTCCAGGTTTGATAGGTTTGACAGATGGATCGCCGTATTGATAGGCGGGGGTAGGATGAATGTTGCTAACCCTACTTTTGAGGAAATGGCCCGACACCGGTTTCACACTTTTGGGACTAACCCCGGTGTTGAGTCATTTGCTCGTTCTCGCTCTTGGTTTTGAGTTGCGGTGGGAGGCCCGGAGAACATTTGGTTGATATCGGGGGTGGTTCTTCGGCCTCATACCCGGTGGTGACATGTAGGTGCATCACTTTCGGGGATGGTGGACAAGGATGAGTGAATTGTGAAGAAATGATAAAGGTAAGTGCTTTGTGACCTTCGAGTGTGTGGCCTTGGTCAAGCCACTTGGTTTGTTTTGCTCCTTCTCTGTATCATGTGTGTAGGGTGAGCTTTGTATGCTCTTTGGCCCTAGTGCATGTGTTTAGGGGGAGCTTGTGAGTTTTGTGCTCCTTTGTTCTTTTGCCGGTGGTGTCGAGCCCTTTTTGCCTCCCCTCGAGGAGCCGGTCTTTTGTGAGCTTTGTGTGTGTGGTTGGTTTCCTAAGTTGGTGGTGAAGCTCCTTGTGTAGCATATGTATATCTTTCCTTTGTGCATTTATTGCATTTGGCATGGCATATGTAACATGATGTATAGGCATCCTTGTATCTTAGATTGCATGCATTTTGTATCATATGCATTGGATAGGAAAAGCTTCTCCTATATACATTGTTCACCATGGGTTGCTATATATGTTCTTGTGAGCTTGTTTGGTATGCTACAGTTAGTTTGGCTTAGCTCTTGATGATCTTGATGAATGATCCATGGTTGATGGCTAATTTTTTTTAAAAATGTCACATATATGATCTCTCATGTGTAAATGCCTTTATATGATCTTGACATGTTTTAGTGGCTTTGCTATGCTTAATTTGTGTTAGGATAGCTAGTTTATTGATCATATGGGGCCAAAGGCTCATTTGCCATCATGAATGTTTAGCCCTCTTGCTTCATCTTGTGGAGGGGCATAAGTTCCTTTTTGTCGCAAAGACATTTCATGTACCATTTATAAATCTGAAAATGAAATGAAAAATGCTTGGATAATATGCTCCCATGTCATATGTGCTGAAATTAATTTGCTTTGGGTGCTAAACCGTTGCATGTTGCCTACCAATGAGAAGTCTCATACATAGAAGTAGGCACATGGCTCGGTGGCTTTGACATGACATGAGGTGCTTTTGGGTGTTTATGATGGTCTTATGATTAGAATGGCTGTCCTAGCATGAAATTTGAGTGGCTTTGCCATTTTGATATGTTTTGCTCATGTTTAGGTATTTGCTTGTGAGAGAGTAACATTTCGCAAAATTACTCAAATCTGTTTTAGCCTTGTCCAATGGTTGTGAAACTTGGTGATCATGTAGTTAAGGTCATTACGAACCTATCGAGTATCTAACTTGCTCATTTGGACTTGTGTAGCTCCTTGTGATGAATTTTGTATATTTGAGAAGCTATATGTTGAAACTTTTTGCATTGTGCCTTGATTCATGCATTGTCAACAAGGGGGAGAAGTGTGTGCATGATTTGGGCACCTGGGAGCTAATGGAAGGTGTCCAAAGTGGTTCGGCAATTTTCGGAGAAGTTTTTGCGGGGGCGGTCACATGGGGCGGTCTAACCTCCCCCGGGGCGGTCACATGACCGGGGGCGGTTTAACCGGCTCGTGCGAGCGGTTTAACCGCCCTATGCGATGTGAGCTTGGTTTGCTCTTTGTCATGCATTTCCAAGTGACCTTCTTGCATGCATTGGTTCAGGGGGAGTTTGCATATGTGCAGGGGGAGCTCTTTGTGGTGTTCGAACTTTGGTTCGGTGGTTTGCGCTCTTTGTTTGAGCATGGTTTTGTCTCGGATGTGTCGAGCCGTTGCCCTTGCCTAAGGGGTCCGAGACTTGTTCTCTTCAAGTGATCTTGTTCTTTGCCTTTCTTTGGCTTTTGATCACTTGTTGGAGTTTTTCTTTTAGTAGTTTCTTTTCTTTTCTTTTTCTCCTTGGTTACAAATCATGGGTGTTGTCAATGCACTCATCAAGGGGGAGATTGAGGACCATGTGTGGTTCGAGGACCGGTGGATGGTCGCTTCCTTGTGTGATGAGTGATTGACAACGTTGTGTGGACTGATTCTTGGCTAAGTATTGCAGGTGCAGGTTGCGGCTTGACTCGTGTTGGTGCAGGTGAAGAACAAGCGCGAAAGGTCGTTGCCGGTGAGGCCTCCAGGTGTGGAGAAGACAAGTAGGCTTCGTTCGAGGGACCCGGTGGCCGGCGGGGGTCAAGTGCGGGCCGCATGGTGGCATGAACGGCAAGATGAAGTCGTGGACGGTTTCTTGGTAGAGCCTCAAAACCAAGGTCGAGCCGGGACTACGTGGGAGCCAAGTCATGAGTGGAGATTGGCGGAGGCTACACCGAGTTCACGGGGTTTGCGGTGGTTCACCGAAAAACCACCGGGTTACTCGGTTGAGCCACAAAACCGAGGCCGAAGACTCGACGAGGAGGTGCGGCCACCCGGGCCGGTTCAACCGCCCGGAGGGGCGGTCGGACCGACCGGGGCCGGTCAGATCCACTGGGCCGGTCTAACCGCCCAGTGGGGGCGGTCTGACCGCCCTGGCCGCCGGCGCCGAGAAGCTTCGAAGCGGAGGACACGCGTCGGGATCGCAAGGCTTGCGTCGAGGCTACGCAGGGTGCGGTCGCCGGGCATCCGTCCGATGGTGAAGACATCAAGAATTCCAAATCCGCCCTTGAGGGGCATGTATCCCTAGTTATTAGTGAAGGGCGTTTTAGTCTTTTGGGTGCCTCCATATATACTCATTAGAGGGGTGGATGGCAGCCAACTCTTGGAACCCTAGCTCATTTGGTTTTTCCATTTTTGTTCTCTATTTTCCCTAGGATTTTAGAAGGCTAGCTTGAGAGCTTCATGTGAGATCTAGAGAGAGGGATGGATGTTTGGGTGGCAAGCTAGACCATGTACGAACCTTTCATGGCATGTATAGATGGTTCGGCATTGTTCATCATGGTGGTTTTCCCGTCTCTTTTGTGTTGATTTTCGGAGCTCTTTGTTGGCGGTGTTTTGAGGACGATTTCTTGGGGTTTTTGGTGGGTGTCACGTATGAGGTTGTTGTGCCTCTTTGGCGGTGACTTTGCCCCCAAATCTTCTTTGAATCGGACTCGATTTGGTGGTTTTTCGTTGGAACTCGAGTTCTTGAGGTTTGGTCACGAGATTTGCGATTCCCCATGATTGAGAGCGTTTCGGTGCAATTCCTTTGAGGGAGAGGTCGTACATGAGGTGACCCGTGCATCCCCAAAGTTTCGCCGCAATCCGTTGGGTGAATCGGGAGATCGGGTGATGCAAAGTTGAGGGTTGACCCGCGGTTCCCCATTTTCCCGTTCGTCCGGGGAGGGCGATCTAACCGCGTAGGAGGGGCGGTCTAACCGCCCCGGGCTCGTCCGGAGAAAGTTTTGATTTTGGCCGAGATCTTCCGGTAGCATGTTGGCCTTGACCAGGGGATTGTATGGTTGAAATCTTGGAGCGTTTCGAGTCCGTTTGCTTGGGTTTTCACTCGGATCTTTGTGCTCGGGGAGGGAGGTCTAACCGCCCCCGGCACCAGGTTTAACCGCCCTAGGCCTTTCCGAAGAAAGTTTGATTTTGCTTTGGACCTTTCTCTCGTGAGTTTGTTCACCTTGATCGGAGGAGCGTTCGGTGAAATCTTGGCTCGTTTTAGTGTAGTTTGCTAGGTGTTCTTGGTCGGGGTTCGTTGCTTCCGGGTACGGGAGGTTAGACCGCCCCGGTAGCCGGTCTAACCGCCCCTAGGCCCTTGGGTGAAGTTTTGGTTTTCGCCAAGATTTTCCGGTAGCTAGCATGGCCTTGACCGAGAGATCTCTGTTGGTGAAACCGTGGTGTGTTTTGGTGCTCGGAAGAGGCGTTTCGGAGGATTTCTTGGTTGCCGGGTGGAGGCGGTCTAACCGCCCCCTATACCCGGTCTAACCGCCCCCTCCGGTTAGCCGGCTTTCGAGTTGTTTCCGCTGTCGGTGCTTGCGTGTGTGTTGTGGTTGCTTTGGTAGAGTTTGTTCCTAGGACCGGTAGCACTCCGCTGGCTACGTGGTTTTGGCAAACGGGAGGTAGAAGTGCGGAGCGTGTGATTTCGGGGGTTCGACCGAGCTAGTTCGTCTTGTCGGAGTTTCAATCTCCCTCGAGAAGAATTTTTATCGGCTCCCATTCACTCCCCCCCCTCTCTGGTCGCCTTATCGGTCCTTCAGGTCGTCCCAGTTATGGATCTGGCTGGCGGGCAAGTGCTCGAGCCATGTCCGCGCCGCGTCGCCCAGATGCAGGGGCAAGTTGCGGATGATCACTTCGTTGCTAGTGGCCCCGCCCAGCTGGCAGGCTAGGCGGTAGTCGTTGAGCCAGACACGGGGGTCCGTTTCCCCGTTGTATTTGACGATCGTCGAGGGCTGGCGGAAGCGTTGGGGGAACGTCGCCGTGCGGATCTCCCGGGCCGAACACACGGGTGCCGGGGGGGGCTCCGGCGTCGGGGAGCGATCCTCACCGCCCGTCGTAGCGTCCACCCCCTTCGAGGGTGGTAGCCCCTGGCCGCTCGTGCGTCCGCCTTGCTCGTGCGCCTGGCGTTGATGACGTTGCGGGCGTCGCCATCCAGCCGCCCGCGCGCGTCGAGGAGTCGTTCCTTGGCCGGCGTGCGTCCTTGGTCAGTGGGATGCCCCGCTGGTCCCCCCGCGTGCACCGAGGGTTCGCCTCCCGGTGCAGCTTCGTCACCCCGCGCATCCCCCTCGTTGGCGGATGCGTGAGGCCGAGCTTTCGGCCCGTCGGACGGCCGCTTGCTCGATAAGAGTTTGCACCTCGCGGTGCATATCTCGAGCCTCGGGGGGGTTGAGGGGTGCCGGCATAGCCGTAGCAGCGCGCCGCGGCGACGACGAGCTTCCGGCTCGCCCGTGGGGGCACGTCCGCGTTTCCGACGTTAGTGGCGGTGTTGAGGCGATCGCGAACCCGTCGGCCCGGCTCCCCGCGCGCGTTCGCCACGCGCGAAGCCTCCCCCGCCATCGAGGCGCGGAGCGCCGCACCGTCCGTATTCCTCCGCCGGCTTGGCCTCGAGCTCGCGGGCTTGGGCCGCCGTGCGTCGACGTCGGCCCCGAGCGGGAGCGCTTGGCCCTGCGGCCGGGCGCGCGGCGATCCCCGGGCGGGGGCGTGACTTCCCCGTCTCCCCGGCGCTGCCGCGCCGGCGGCGTTAGCCGGGTCGTTGGTGATGACGGCGCAACACTCCCGCGTGGGGTCGTAGCTCCCGTGCCGGGAGTCGTCGGAGCGGCCGAACCGCAGTCCGTGGCGTCGAGGAAACGCCGGAACGCGGCCGGGTCCGCACGCCGGGAGAAGTCCCACTCCGCGTACCTGTGGCGGTTGGCGGGTGGCATCGTGTCGACGGAGCCCAGGGACGACTCATCTGCTGCTGAGGTGCCGGGGTCCCTGGCGACAAAGACGTGGCGGCCTGGTGGAACCCTGCGCATCGTCGTGTTGACGTTGGCGTTGTAGGCCGTCGTGGCGCCACGCAGCCCGATGGAGACGCGCGGTCCGGAGACCGCGCGCGGTCCCCGCCGGGCGGTGGCGGCGCCGTGGACGGTGGGCGCACCACGTTGGGCGGCGCGCGCGCTCCGCCCGCCGCCGCTCGGACCGCGCCCGGCGCGAGCGTTGCCCGCAGCGACGGTGGCGTCGTGGCGCCGACGGACCCGCGGCGTCCGCGCCCGCGGCGCCCGCGCCGGTGTCGTGCGTGCGGCGGGGTCCGACCGGACCAGCCCGACGCCGCGCGCGGAGTTCCTCACGGTTAGTGAGGTGCATGAGATAGCCGTTCCCCATGGCCTGAAAGTTCGGATCCCCCGAAGCGGATCTCGAACCCGGCCGGGAGGGGATCCGAGCTACCCATGCGATGAGCGTGTAGCACGATACTCAGTGCGGATCACCATGGAGGGAGTTGGCGAAATGACCTTAGGCGCTCGTTTGCCCCACGGTGGGCGCCAACTGTCGGTGCGGAATATGGTCCCGACACTAACCAGTAGATAGCGCCGTGGTCTATCCCTCAATGGTCGATGCTAAGCAACAAATGACACAAGGTTTTATCCTGGTTCCGGCCGAGGGGGCCGTACGTCCAGCAGGGTTGTGCTCGTGGCACTATATTGCTCAGCACCGGGGGTGCTTGTAGTGGGGCAAGTACAAGCAAGGCGGGAGAGGAAGTGTGGCTTCCAAGTCCCTGGTCGAGTGGCTGAAGACGTTGTGGGAGAATAAGAGAGTGAGTGCACGGTGTGTTGTGTTCGACTCCGTCCCCCCACGGCTGGGGGATCGCCTCCCCTTTTATAGATCAAGGGGACGGCGGGTTACACGCGCGCCGCGCTACTTAGCTATGTGGAGAAGTGCGACGTGCTACGGTGTAGAGTGGGCGGCCGTCCGTGCGATTCCCGCCACGATCCGGTCATCATGGCCCGACTTGTACCCGAACAGTGGCGGTTCGAGGGTAGGGGAGCAGCGGATGGTGGTGATGTCCTCTGATAGGCTCGAGGGAGGTGCTGACGCCGGCCGTACGGCGCACGGGGAGTTGGCGAGACGGCGTTCCTTCCCAACGCGCCTCACGGGGCCGGAGTCGTTGCTACAGGGTCCGGCGTGCGCCTGCGCGTGCGGGTACGGCGGCCACGCCGTTACAGTGGCGGGGATGGCAGTCCACCGGCCTACCGCCTCCACCTAACCCTGTAGGGTCACAAGAAAGTACATCGAGGGTGCGCCGGCCCCCTTTCGAGGGCTCGGCGCTTTAGCCGTACCGAGGCGTGCGCGCGGTGTCACGGGACTGACACGGCCGCCGTTGCACGGTCCATCCTCACAGTGGTGGGGATGGGCTCCTCCCTGGGGAGTTGGTGCGGCGGCACCGGGCGCGAGCCCCGGGCGCATGATGGCGCGTCCCGCGGCGTCGGGCGTTAAATGCCCGTGTACGGGGCCGGCGCACGCGTGCGGGACGCCCGCAAGCGTGGCGGGCCCCGGCCGAGGGCGGGGCGTACCCTCGAGCGAGGCGAAACCTGCTCGAGGGAAGTGCCACCCCTCGAGCGGGGCGATGCCCGCCCGAAGGGTGCGTGCAGCCTCGAACGAGGCGGAGTCCGTTTCGAGGGGATCCTTTCGTGGGCTGCCTCGATGGGCCGTCGGAGTCCCTGTGGGCCGTGTCCTGCGTGGTTAGGCACCTGCATGGTCAGGCTTAATATTATCGGGTTTCGTTCTGGGTTTTAAGTGGGTTTTCCCCCATTGTTTAAGGGGACCCCTAGGGCTGTCCCCGACAAGTTATGTTTGAAAATTTTGAGAAAAACTCACTTGAACACAGCACCAGCAACACGGGTGGAGCCAGAGCATGCCGCGCGCGACGTCGTGCGCACCCGCGCGCCGCCGTCGCCGCCCGCCGCCGACCACGCCCGGCGTCCGCGCCCGCGCCGCCCGAGGCCTCGCCACCCGCGCCACGCCCCGTCCCGAGGTCACGCGCCCCCAACGCGCGCGCGCCCGAGGCGCCCGGCGTCGGCCGCCGCCGTGCGCGCGTGCACGCCGGGGACCGCCGGTCCGTCGGCCGTGTCGCCGCCGTACGCGCGCGCGCCCGAGCGCGGTAGCACGGCGAGGGCATCTCCGCCGTCATCACTCGTCACCCCTAGATGCGGCTGCGCGGCATATAAAAGCCCCCCTTCGTTCCCGGCGTGCCACCCCGAGCCGCCCGCCGCCATCGTCGCCGCCGCCGGTGCTAGAGCCCGTTGCTCGCGCTCGCCGCCGTCCAAACCCACGGCTAGCTTCCTTAGCACCCCGGGATAGCTCACACGTGCGCTTGTTTGCCCCCATTTAGCCTCCACACCGCAGCACCCCGAGCCGCCGTGAGCGCCGCCGCCGGCCACCGCCGTGCGCGCGCCGCCGGAGCACACCACGACCCCGCCACCACCGCCAAACGACCCGTGGTGAGCTCAATTGCAACCTCGTGCCGCTTGTTGCCGTGGCCCGGCCCCACATCGCCGCTGGCGAGCCCTCCCGCCACCGCGAGGGCATGGTTGTGATTTCTGAGGGCCTAGTTGCAAGGAAGCCTAACTAAGTTTATTTGCAGATCAGTCCAGTGGCTTGTAAAATCCCTAGAAATTCACAGAAAAACCAGAAAACTCCCAAACCAATTTTGTATGGTTCAGGATGATAAACCCCACCTCTTTTGTTGTATACTCATGGCTAGATTCAAAAATAGTTTTGGCAGGAAAAATACAAATGTGTTATACATGGATCTGTCATAACTTGAAAAATATAACTCCTCTGTAGCCAAATTTTGGAAATGCTGTGTGTTAGGTATGACTAGTTTCTGTGCCAAAAATTGCACAAAGTTATGTAGTAGATTTTGCTAGACAAATTCTTTTCCGTTCCTGCAGTAACTGCCTAGGTGATTTTTTCTTGTTAAATATATTTATGTTCTTGAGCCAAACTTGTGCACACTGTCTTGTAATGCCAAAAGACACATCCTGTGAATTAATCATGAATTTTGGATTAACAGAGGCAATTATTCTTGAATTGTGCATGTTTTCCTTTGTAAATTAATAAACCAAGTTCAATAAGGTTTCCATGTGAATGTGCTGGTTCTTTAGGCTTGTTTAGGTCCAGAGAGCATGCACAAGAGAATTTGGATCATTTTGATGCTTATTTGTTTTTATATGCATTTAAGTTGAATCACTAGCTAGACTTTGTTAATTTCCACAATATTTAATTTCCTAGCATCCAACACTTACATGTGGGTCCAATGGACCAGGATGGATGCTAGTAGGCTTAAGAAACACTCATGTAATTTTTGGTAATTTAATTGATTAATAAAAAGCTTAAATGCCCTTTTAATATTAAAGGGAAATTAAATAAAGCAAAATCCTTAATTAAATCTTTTTCCGTTTTGAAAGTATTATTTAATATAAATAAAATATGATTAATTATCATCACTGATAAGGAATTAATTCATAAAAAGAAATGTTAATTACACCATGTTGGTAAATATAAAATGAAATGGAGCTTTCACATGGAATGATAGGCTTAATGAAAACCTTTATTCAAATGTGGAATAAAAGAGTAACCCATGTACAACCAATACCCTTCCTAAAATAGAAACCTTAGACGAATGCTTGTTAAGGTGAATATGACCAACTAGAGTTGGATAAGACAACAAATTATCACATCACCTAAAATGCATTGCATTCCGTGTAGATCTTCCGGACGGAGATTACTCCCTGGTCTCGGAAACCGAGGAAGGCGGAGCGGAAGGTTCTCTCGATGACGTGGACGTACTCGACACCGAGGGTGCCCAAGCTAACCTAGTCGACGAAGGCAAGCTCCGGTGCATCTAACCTAGTTTTCAAATTCTTTATTCAATTATCTATGAATGATTGTGCATTTACGTTCAGGAGTTGAATGAAACCCTAGATGCATGATCCATAGGTACCTTTGGTCCCTACTAGTATGATAGGTCGATAGCTGCTAAGCTATAGGACCGTTACAAGTCGGGTGATGACCTCACTCGCGAGAATAGGTTCCTAGATAGGAATCATGCTATATCCTTAAATGGATTGCTCACGTGGTAAGAGCATGGGATCTGGGCTCCGGTCCAGTGGTTATGTGGGTTAAGTTTTTGAACGTACTAAGCACATGCCGGTTATGGGGCCGGTAAGCCTAGTACCATAATGAGGCGGCTAGGGATCCTATCGTTACTACTCTTGGGATTCGCTCTCACGGCTCGCCACCGGTGGTGTATGGTGACTCCGGGTATCTTGCGGGGTATGCCGGATAGCCTGCACCAAAGACTGTAAGATTCGATCCCGACCCGAGGATTTATGGGGACGGCCTGGGAAGTTGTCCTCGCGGGGGTGGCCTACCGTGTGTTTGGGTTTACCTTGCAAGGTTTAAATCAATCGATTGTCGGCCTCTCACCGTTACCCGAGACTACTTACTCCACTAGTCATGTGATCCCTAATGATGGAAGTTGATGAAGATGATGCTTGATTAATTGTATTGTACAACTTTGTTTGTACTAGTTGGCTAATGTAGTAAAGATTAAACCTACTAGAACTTGTGCTAAAATCTTGAAAGTAAGGACCTACTCTTTGTTACTTTTTAGCAAAGGCAACCCAAAGAGCCAAAAAGCCTTTCATGGTCTAGATTTGGTGAAGTAGATATCACCGACGGGTAAGACTTGCTGAGTATTAGTATACTCAGCCTTGCTATAATGTGTTGATCCAGGTAATGCCTTCAGTGATGTGTGGCCCGGAGAGATCCCGCCCGGCTGGGAGCTAGAATGGGTGGAGGACGACTGCTGAAAGCATCATGGATGGCCTCCCGTGGTGTCTTCGCTTCTGCTAGTTAATTTTCCGCTGCTTTTCAAAACTCTGAACTTTTTTGTCATGACAAAAACTATGGTTTGTAATAATTAAACCCTTCGGGGTACGACTTTGGATTTGAATGTTGTTGTATCTCTGGACTCGCCTTCGAGTGAGTTTTAATGCATATATTCGATCCTTGTGCTCTCAAGTGATTTACCGGGCGTTAACCCGGCAACTTACGACAGGATGGTACTTTATTATTGCTTAATGACCAAAGTGGATCGGTCTTAGGCGATAGTACGGTACTTTCCGGGCGGGTTGTCGCGCTTGGCATCGAGCTTATATGCACCAGAGATTAATTAATAAACCTTAATCACTGATTTTTGAATAAAATATGCCAAGATTTTCTGATTTTCTCAAAATACGTTGGTCCGCTAAGGATAAACTAGACCGAGAGGCCCTAGAGGGAATTTTGGGTTCTTCAGGTGGCTTAATTAACTTATGGTTTATTTTGCTAACTTCCAGCACATTACTTTATGTCAGACTTACATTCTCGCACAACCATACTAGTTCATCACGTTTTGCCATACGTGGTGGTACCACAGGAAAGTCCTGTGAGGGACTAGTGGGACCTATTCCAATGGGTGCCACGTCGCGTTTGAGTCTCGTCACGTTTTGCCATACGTGATGGTACCACGGGAAGTCCGTGAGGGATGAGTGAGGCCTATTCCAATGGGCACTCACGTCGCGTCAGAGTCTTAAATAGGACGCTGTCCATGCAGCAGCCTAACGCATGGATACCGTTTCTATAGTGAACGGTAATGTATGTGGACGCTTTCGTGACGTGCTGGCACGAAAGGTTCGTTTTCCTGCAGGTACATAACAGCGCTTCGTTAGTTGTTAAGCAAGTACCGTATAGCTCTCGACTAGATATTATAGGGAGAGACGAATATAAGCCGGCACTAACTTCAATTTTGGCTTGATTGCCTTGTGAGGTCTAATAGGACGTCTTGCATGCATATTAAAAATCGAAATAACTAAAATGGACCCAAAAATCGGAATTCCATATGTTCTCTAAGGAAGTTTATGCTAGTGTGTGCTTTTTATAAACTAGAGTACCTTCCATACCTAGCCGTCATGCTGCCGAAATTTTACAAAAAAAAATCATTTACCATATGATAGGTTAATTAAACCAAATTGTTGAATATAATGGCTCCTCAACCAGCTGTCTTGTAATAAGTACATCTCAATCCTAGTTCAATGGGTTGGTTCACTTTTCTCCTAGGCACCTTTAGGTTAAGAACCTTTCATCTTGTCTCCTTAATCGATGTTCACCTTTAAAAAGGGCTAATTTCATTTAAAAACTTGGGGAAATTTTTGAGGTTTCTGGATTTTTAGTTATGAATTTATTTCACAGCTGCCAGAACTTCACCATTTGACATGCCGTTCTCTTTGAGATCAGACATGAGTTACATTTGTGTACAGATGGATTTCCCTGTGTTCCACCAGTTCGACGCTGACGGTACGATCCGTACCAACGGGTTGCACTGGGAGGGTTTTCCGCGCTTGGCGTGGGAAGCACTCACTGCCGCAGGCTACCTTACCCCACCGACGTACGAGGTGAAGGAGTTTGAGCGCTTTGGCGTTCCCCGCTATAGGGTGATCGTTACTGTGCTGCCGCACCCAGACCACGCCAACTGGTTTGACCTGAGCTTTATTTACTGGGGATTTATCACGCACGAGTCCGTGGAGTCAGCCGCCCTCAGAGTGCTGACAGACTTTTGTGACCACAACCCTACTGTGGTAGCTCTTTCCCCGTTTGGATTGTTTCCCGCTGTGAGTCCTCACGACCCAGCTTGGTTGGACCGTATGGACCATCTACGGGAGCTACTAACCCTAGCAGAGCCGTTGGATGTTACCCAGACACTTGCCCGTTGTCTGAACGTGGTGTTCACGCTCCAGGGGCTGCGTTATAACACCGCAGCGATCATTGCACAACGCTTGGAGGCATCTAGGCGCGATTGGGAGCAGCTTTCAGCAGCACACCAACAGCTGAACTTCACGCTTACCCGTGCGCGAGGAGAACGACAGTCGCGTGCTAGGAGGTTCCACCGAGCTTGAGAGAGGTGACCGCCTACGAGAGGATCGTGGACTCGGAGGCGGAGAACCATGCACCGGAGGAGGATGCCGATGCACACGAGATAGAGAGGCCGACACCGCGCGCGAACATTGCCGAGATGCGGGAGCACGTGCGGAGGCCGACGTACGTGTGGCCGCCTTACGGTGCTATAGTGGCCTTACAGCCACCGCCCCCCGCACATGCACACCCGGAGGAGCGCGAGGCCGTGTCCCGTCCGGGATCGGACGAGCCAGCAGGACCACCGCTACCGACTCCCCCAGCTTCGCCTTCGTACAATGGTGCTTCAGTGGGCAACTAGGTTGCCGACAGCAGGGAGCAGCAGGATGTCGATCTTACTGAGTTATCTTCGAGATGTTAGAGTAGTTGGCTTGACAGCATGTCTTCGTGCCAAGCAACTATTGTATCGTGTACTGTCATGATGTTTCGAATTCGAGTTGTAAGGTCCTTGAACCTTGTTCCGTCATGTTGTAATAAGAATGCTTAAGCTTGTATGCTTTAAGTGAATTTCTTTGTCTTTCAAATTGAAATTTTCTTGGTTGAATACCAGATCCTTGGATAATTCGTTGCGAATGATCACGGTTGTCAAAGATTGCATTGTTTTTCTCCTAAAAACGTTGGTAAAACAAAGCATCTTTAAGAACATCACTCATTGCTAGCAAATAAGTGCTCATTCGTATACCACCTTCTTTGGTATCCGGAATGACGATGATCGTTCGAAAATAATGATGAGCCGCGCAATTGAGTAATCGCCGTCCTAACCATGTTGAGAAGAACGATTCTATGAATCTTGGTGGCTATAGAATATTGTTGCTTGTTGCTGTCCTCATTATTTAATTACTAATGAGATGTGATAATGCATGATCGTGCTTGTCATCATTTGGAGTAAGCTTTTGGTTATCTCACTAATAACGCTCACTTTTCAGATGGTGGGAACCACGCGCAGCTCTCCCAACAGTTTTGGAGCGAGTGGTAATGGTGACTTGCCACCACCCCCGCCCATGACACCGACGGAGGCCTTCATGGCCACCCAAACCGAGGTGCTGCGCCAGATCCTGCAGACGCAGCAGCAGATCGCCCAGCAAATGAACCGAGGGCCACCACATGGGGCCAACCACGAGGGACCTAACCAGGTCACCACGTACGCCCGGTTCATCGCCATGAAGCCGCCAACCTTTGCTAGAGCAGAAGACCCTCTGAAAGCTGAGGCTTGGGTCAAGGCCATAGAGGCAAAATTCTCTGCCTTTGTGCTGCCTTGCTCCGAGGAGAACAAAGCGAACTTCGCAGCGCTGCAACTGCGAGGGGAAGCTTTGATGTGGTGGGACCACTTCAAGTCCATGCAGCGAGGCCACGCTGTGACTTGGGACGAGTTCAAGCAGGCTTTCAAAAGCCACCACATCCCCAAGGGTCTGATGGACAGGAAGATGAGGGAGCTGTTAGCCCTCCGTCAAGGATCTGACTCCGTGTACCGCTATGCTCAGAAGTTCAATAGCTTATGCCAGTACGGTGGGCATCATGTTGATACTGATGCCAAGAAGATGGAGAGGTTCCGCGACGGGCTTGATGGCAAGCTGTATGAACGCCTGAATCTACTCGAGCCCGCAAACTTCCATGAGCTCGTGAATAAAGCTATCTCGCAAGAGGATGCTATGAAGAAAGCCCATGTGGACAACAAGAGGATGTCCGGTTTCACCCCAGGCAGCGGAACAAGCAAGAAGTTTCGCTTTGTGAAGAAGGAGGCTCCAGGCCCATCCCAGCAATGTTCAACTGGACGCTGGACGATGAAGCCATTCCAGGGCAAACCTGCTGGGAACTTCCAGTTCCGCCGTGCCCAGCAGCAGGCTCCAAAGCCTATTGCACCCCCTCGTGATGTTGGAGATCGTCGTTGCTACAACTGTGGCCAGCCAGGGCACTACATTAATGAGTGTCCCAAGCCCAGGCAGATCAAGCCCAACCCGCAGAATCAAAAAACGGGAAACAAGCCTGCCACTCCGGCCAAGAAGCCTATGGTGCAAGTGCGCCAGGGCAAGCTGAACTTCACTACCATGAGTGACATTCCAGCAGGAGCTCCAGTACTCATGGGTACATTCTCTATCAATAACACTCCTGTTAAGGTCTTATTTGATTCGGGAGCCACCCATAGTTTCATAAATGAGAGTCTACTAGACAAATTGGGTTTAAGAGGAGTACAAACCAAATCTGCTTATAAAATTACCACACCCGGTGGAGACATCACGTCTCAATTGGTGACCTTCGAAGTTCCTCTGAGACTAGGAAGTAAGGTTATTCGATCTAATCTTATAACCATCAAATTGGGAAGCATGGATGTTATTTTGGGTATGGAATGGATGAATCAACATAAGGTGGTTCTAGATATATCAGATAGGGTCGTAGAGATCAACTCTCCTACGGTCGGGCACACTACCTTGTACCTACCTTTTCGGGACGTCGCATCGACTCTTGTGCCTATGTGACCATTATCTCCTCCGTTGATGAAATTCCGGTAGTGTGTGAGTACCCGGATGTATTTCTCGACGAGTTGCACCGGTATGCCACCGGACGAGAGAGATGTCGAGTTTGTGATCGAACTCCGGCCCCCGCACCGCACCCATTTCCAAAAGACCTTATCGCATGCCACCCAAAGAGTTAGCTGAACTAAAAACCCAACTCCAAGAATTGTTAGATAACGGTTACATTCGCCTGAGCTCTTCTCCTTGGGGTTGCCCTGCTCTCTTTGTCAAAAAGAAGGATGGTAGCTTGAGAATGTGCGTAGATTACCGACCACTCAATGCAGTCACCATCAAAAACAAATACTCACTTCCTCGAATTGATGTTCTGTTTGATCAATTGGCTGGTGCCAAAGTCTTCTCTAAGATCGACCTTCGTTCTGGCTACCACCAAATCAAGATTCGACCATGCGACATTCCTAAAACCGGTTTTTCCACTCGTTATGGTCTTTATGAGTTCTTGGTCATGTCCTTCGGACTCACTAATGCACCTGCCTACTTCATGTACCTCATGAACTCCGTATTCATGACAGAGCTCGATAAATTTGTCGTGGTCTTTATCGATGATATCCTCATCTATTCTAAGAGCGAGGAAGATCACGCCAAACATCTCCGAGTTGTCCTGCAGCGTTTGCGAGATCACAAGCTTTATGCTAAGTTCTCCAAATGCGAATTCTGGTTGAAAAGTGTCAAATTCTTGGGGCACACCATTTCCCACGATGGTATCTCTGTAGATCCTAGCAAAGTTCAAGAGGTGATGGATTGGAAACCACCCAAATCCGTACATCAAATCCGCAGTTTCCTAGGATTGGCGGGATATTACCGTCGATTCATTCCCGACTTTTCTAGAATCGCAAAACCCATGACCGAATTGCTCAAGAAGGGAGTGAAATTCGTGTGGAGTGAAGCATGTGAGAAAGCTTTTCACACCCTCAGACAACATCTAACTTCAGCCCCAGTGCTAGCTCAACCCGATAATTCCAAACCGTTTGAAGTCTTCTGTGACGCATCAGGCACAGGTCTTGGTTGTGTCCTTATGCAAGAAAGCCGAGTCGTTGCCTATGCTTCACGGGCCCTTCGACCCCATGAGCTCAACTATCCTACCCATGATCTTGAGTTAGCTACCGTTGTTCATGCCCTCAAGATATGGAGACATTATCTAATGGGCAATCATTGCAATATCTTCACTGATCACAAGAGCCTCAAATATATCTTCACCCAGTCAGAATTGAATATGAGGCAGAGAAGATGGCTTGAGTTGATCAAGGATTATGATTTAGAAGTGCACTATCATCCCGGCAAAGCAAATGTTGTTGCGGATGCTCTTAGCCGCAAGGATCATTGCAACCACCTAGAGTTAGAGCCAGTCAGTGAACCCTTGTGTGAATAAATGAGAAGGCTCAACTTGGAAGTGGTACCGCAGGGAATTCTTTATGCCTTGACGGCAGAGTCAAACCTTTATGACAGGATTGTCACTGCCCAACGCAATGATGCAGATATACAAACCATCAGGCAGAAACTAGTAGAAGGAGACCCAAAGTACACTTGTTTCCAGAAGGATCACCAAGATGTGGTCTGGTTTGGAAAACGTCTAGTGGTCCCCGTTGACCCAGAAATCAAGAAAATCATTCTAGAAGAAGCTCACAAGTCCAAGTTCTCTATTCATCCCGGTAGTACCAAGATGTACCAAGATCTAAAGCAGAACTTTTGGTGGTCCAATATGAAGGTGGATGTAGCCAAGTATGTAGCCGAGTGCGATACTTGCCACCGGATGAAAGCAAGTCATTTGAAATCGGCAGGAGTACTCCAACCCCTGTCGATACCTATGTGGAAATGGGACGACATTAGTATGGATTTTATTGTGGGTTTACCCCTGACCCCTAGAAAGAAGGACTCTATTTGGGTAATCGTGGATAGACTCACCAAGACCGCTCACTTCATTGCCGTGCATACCACTTACTCCGTACAACAATACGCAGAGTTGTACGTAGACCACATAGTTCGTCTGCATGGAATTCCAAAGACTATAATCTCTGATAGAGGGACCCAGTTTGTAGCCCGTTTTTGGGAGCAATTGCACGAGTGTTTGGGAACTCAGCTACTCCGTAGTTCCAGTTATCATCCACAGACCGATGGTCAGACGGAGAGGATAAATCAGATCTTAGAAGACATGTTGAGAGCAAGCATCTTGCACTTTGACAAGAGTTGGGACAAGTGTTTGTCTGTGGCAGAGTTCTCTTACAATAACAGCTATCAGGCCAGCTTGAAAATGGCACTGTTCGATGCTCTATACGGACGTAGATGCCGCACCCCACTGAACTGGTCAGAGACCGGAGAAAGAACACTTTTTGGACCAGAGTTAGTTAGAGAGGCCGAAGAAAAGGTGCAAGTGATAAGAGAGAATTTGAAGATGGCCCAGATGAGACAAAAGAGTTACTATGATAAGGGAACCGCACCTCGACACTTTGAAGTGGGAGATCATGTATACTTGAAAGTATCCCCCACCAAAGGTGTGCAAAGGTTCGGAGTCAAGGGAAAGTTAGCCCCGCGCTACATTGGACCCTATGAAGTAATAGAAGCCTGTGGACCTATGGCTTACTGTATCCGATTGCCAGAATGGTTTTCCGCGGTTCACAATGTGTTCCATGTAACTCAGTTGAAGAAGGGACTGCCTGTTCCGGAGAACGAGATCATCACAGAAGCTAATGCTTGGATCGAGCCGGATTCTCGCTCGTTGAGCATCCATTGAAGGTACTAGACCAAAAAGAGCGAAAGACCCAGAGGCAGACCGTGCGAATGTACAAGATCCAATGGAGCCATCACTCGGAAGAAGAAGCCACGTGGGAGACGGAGGATTATCTTAACACCAAGTATCCGGGCTTCCTCTAATCCCGAAACAGTGAGTTCTTTTCCCCATCTCTTCGTTGTCAAATCGAATCTCGGGACGAGATTCCGTTTAAGGGGGGTAGGCTGTGATGCCCCAGGTTTTTAATTACCGTCATTAACACTAATGACCGGATTAGCCGGTCAAATGGTCAACCGAGGTCAACCCTAGGTCAACCTGGGCCCTCACCCATGAAAACTCCCTAACACACCCCTAGTGACCCTTAATGAATAGTAAACACACTTGTGGGCCAACCCATGGTCAAAGGGTGGGTCAAACCCCTTGCCATCCCAGTGTCCACAGGTGTCTGCCGGAATTTTTGCCGCGTTCTCCAAAATTCACCTAAACACTTAAAATTCTACCTTTAGGAAAGTTGTATGTCTTGTTGAGGGACAAAAATTTCATGTTGGTTGGCATTTCAAATTTGGAGAGGAAAATTGTGAAAAACCCCTTGCAAGACAGATTTTACTGTTGCCAGAAACATGCTGACATTCGAAGTTGGCATTCAAATAGATTCAAATCTAGGACGAAAAACCCTATACAGCCTTTGTAAAAATTGTAGCTGGTACCTAGATCTACAACTTTGGTATTCATCACTTGGTCCACTTTGGTATTCATCACTCGGTACCTAGATCTACACCTTTGGTCCTTACTAGTATGATAGGTCGATAGCTGCTAAGCTATAGGACCGGTACAAGTCGGGTGATGACCTCACTCGCGAGAATAGGTTCCTAGATAGGAATCATGCTATATCCTTAAATGGATTGCTCATGTGGTAAGAGCATGGGATCTGGGCTCCGGTCCAGTGGTTATGTGGGTTAAGTTTTTGAACGTACTAAGCACATGCCGGTTATGGGGCCGGTAAGCCTAGTACCATAATGAGGCGGCTAGGGATCCTATCGTTACTACTCTTGGGATTCGCTCTCACGGCTCGCCACCGGTGGTGTATGGTGACTCCGGGTATCTCGCGGGGTATGTCGGATAGCCTGCACCAAAGACTGTAAGATTCGATCCCGACCCGAGGATTTATGGGGACGGCCTGGGAAGTTGTCCTCGTGGGGGCGGCCTACCGTGTGTTTGGGTTTACCTTGCAAGGTTTAAATCAATCGATTGTCGGCCTCTCACCGTTACCCGAGACTACTTACTCCACTAGTCATGTGATCCCTAATGATGGAAGTTGATGAAGATGATGCTTGATTAATTGTATTGTACAACTTTGTTTGTACTAGTTGGCTAATGTAGTAAAGATTAAACCTACTAGAACTTGTGCTAAAATCTTGAAAGTAAGGACCTACTCTTTGTTACTTTTTAGCAAAGGCAACCCAGTAGCCAAAAAGCCTTTCATGGTCTAGATTTGGTGAAGTAGATATCACCGACGGGTAAGACTTGCTGAGTATTAGTATACTCAGCCTTGCTATAATGTGTTGATCCAGGTAATTCCTTCAGTGATGTGTGGCCCGGAGAGATCTCGCCCGGCTGGGAGCTGGAATGGGTGGAGGACGACTACTGAAAGCATCATGGATGGCCTCCCGTGGTGTCTTCGCTTCCGCTAGTTAATTTTCCGCTGCTTTTCAAAACTCTGAACTTTTTCGTCATGATAAAAACTATGGTTTGTAATAATTAAACCCTTCGGGGTATGACTTTGGATTTGAATGTTGTTGTATCTCTGGACTCGCCTTCGAGTGAGTTTTAATGCATATATTCGATCCTTGTGCTCTCAAGTGATTTACTGGGCGTTAACCCGACAACTTACGACAGGATGGTACTTTATTATTGCTTAATGACCAAAGTGGATCGGTCTTAGGTGATAGTACGGTACTTTCCTGGGCGGGTTGTCACAAGAGGTCTACCCACGTTCTGCACAGTCGCTAGAGTACGGCGCACGAACCAACGGTCGCAGGCCCGCATCGGCGTGCGTGTACGACGGGTACGGTGATGGGCCGACGTGGCCGGGTGCGCGCGCAGCGCGGGCGACGACGCGCGTTCTCGCGCTCTGGCTCTGGAACAAAGCGAGGTGGCCCTATTTGAGTGCCTTTTTCTCACGATTTTTGAACTAAAGTGCTCCAAGTGCTAAATAGCAAAGCTGTAGATGAGCTGACCCTCTACAACTTTTTCAAAGGTCATATAGGGTTTTGATCAATGGATTTTGCATAAAATGCAGTGGAACTTTGCAGAAATCTCGGCTTCAGTGAATAGTGCCTGGAGGCGTTGACCTGTATTTTTCACCAATTTGCA
Organism: Cenchrus americanus; assembly: GCA_947561735.1. Lineage (NCBI taxonomy): Eukaryota > Viridiplantae > Streptophyta > Magnoliopsida > Poales > Poaceae > Cenchrus > Cenchrus americanus. The sequence continues at coordinate 206,921,864 of OX387240.1, forward strand.
CTTCAAACAAGAAATGCCACTCAACAAGAAAGTTGTGTCCCTCGACAAAATACACAACTTTTACATTGGGAGATTTTGAAGTGTTTAGGTAAAATTTGGAGAACGCGGCAAAAGTTCCAGCTGACATAAAAGGTCAACGGGTGTTTAAGGGGTTTGACTAGGGTTTTGACCAAACCTTGACCACTAGTTGACCAAAGTGGGTCATTAGAGCTTGTTGGTGATGTTTTTTGAGGTGATGGCACAGGTTGACCGTCATTTGACCAAAGTCAATGAAGTTGACCTGCTCATTAGGGTTAATAAACCCGGCTGAAGACCTGGGGCATCACACCGACTAAGGTAAACGAAAAAATTGTTCCATCCTCTATTAGCAATCTGTAGAGCAACAACTTCTAATTTCCTACTCATAGCGATGAGGGTATCCTTAGCCTGCTCCTTATGCTGCAACTGGGCCCAGAATCGTAGCCAGTTTGCTCCCCTGAAAATAACCTGCAAAATCGAATTAAACTTCGTCTTTTTGAAAACTAAATCATTCCGGCATTTCCAAATAGCCCAGCAAATGGCAGCGACACCAACCCAAATCAGGGGCGTATAGTCCTTATGTTGATTATTAAGCCACGTACCAAACATATGGCTAATAGATCTAGGCTGGGTCAAATTAGTAGCATAGAAAATAATCCTCCAAATCATTTTTGTGGAAGGGCAATCTAGAAACATGTGCTGAATGGTTTCATTAAAATTACAGCAGACACATTGCTGGCTCTCTTTCCAATTTTTCTTTGCAAGGTTATCTTTTGTCAAAACGACCCCCTTCTAAAGAAACCAAAGAAAAATCTTGATCTTTAGAGATATTTTCCACTTCCAGATATTCCTATGCTGAAAAGGTGGATGAGTATATATGTCATGTAGATATAATGACCGAACAGTGAAAAACCACTTTTTGTCAGCTGTCATTTAAAATAATCCTTAGCATCCACCAGAACAACATTAGAGACCCGAGCTACTAGGTGAAGCCAAAGCCTTAGGTTATTATCCACCAACGAGCGCCTGAAGGAAATATTAAGGGGCCTAGAGGACAAAACCTTAGAAACCGTGACATGCTTATCCCGTGCTATATGGTATTAAGGATGGGTAGGTATCCTTGAGCGGCTTATCCCCTATCCACGTATCATCCCAAAATCTTGTGTTGGTTCCATCTTTAATAACGAAAGAACCGTGAGACAGAACCTCATCTTTAATACGCATGAGTCCTCTCCAAAAGTGGGAGCCATTTGGTTTTGATGATACTTGCGTGAGGGTTTTGGTTCTCAAATATTTGTTCCTTAGCAATGATTGCCATGTCCCATCAGTGTTCAAGAGGTTCACTAACCATTTTGCCAACAGGCATTTGTTTTGTAGCTGTAGGTTCAAAATCTCAAGACCACCCTGATCTTTGGGGCGACACAAAATGTCCCATTTGGCAAGCCTATATTTGCGCTTATTAGCAGAGCCATGCCAGAAAAATCTAGATCTGAAATGATCTAGGTTTTTAAGAACTCCCTTAGGGACCTCAAAAAAGGACATCATGAACATGGGTAGGCTACTTAACACCAAATTTAGCAGGACCAACCTCCCCCATAGGATAGATGTTTTGCTTTCCAACACGAGAGCTTTTGCTGGAAGCGTTCTTCGACTTTACTCCATTCGGAATTTAGGAGTTGTCTATGGTGCATCGGGATACCTAAATACCTGAAAGGGTACTCTCCCGAATTACAACCAAAGAGAGAAGTATAGGAAGACTCCATCTCTCTGGCCGCACCATAACAGAAGACTTCACTCTTGTGGAAATTAATCCTCAGCCCCGAAAGCTGCTCAAAAGCACATAAAAGGTGTAACACCCTGCCCACCAAAGCCGCACCGCCTAGCCCTTCCGTAGGGGCGGGCACGCGTACACATAGCACCCTACTTACACTTTCGTCCTCGCTTCGTGTAAAAGGGTTAACCCGAGGGTTGTATGGCTGGTGGACAAAGGCTTATAAGTTGGCTCCACCCTTGCTCAACTAGCAATGTGACACTAAACACGCAAACCTGCGCTCATGAACCACTCATGGGCCATCCAAATTGGGCCGGGTGTGACATTCACCCCCCTCAAAGAACCTGACGTCCTCATCAGTCCAACTCACCCGTCCAGTGCCGACCCATACGCCATGCCGTGTGCCCCATCCCTGTGATAGAACTGCCCAAAATAATTCCGTATTATCGCCTAAGCCTGTCCACGTGGCCATTAAGCAATAATAAAGAATTATTCTTTCGCTTCTACCGGGTAAAGCCCGGTAAATCACTTACAACAGGATCGAGATATGCGCTAAGCCCACACGAAGGCGGGACCAAAGTACAACATTACATTACATAAAAGTCCATAAGTTCATAAGTACTTAATATTACAAACCAGGTTTTCAGAACATAAAAGTAAAGGTGATCAGAGTTTAAACAGCGGAAAGTAAACTAAACGCATGATACACACAGGAGGCCATCGATGCATATCACTCCTCATCATCGTTCTCCCATTCAAGCTCCCAACCATCTGGGATAGAACCAGGCCAGATGGGATTACCTGAAAACAACAAATTAAGCAAGGCTGAGTATACTAATACTCAGCAAAACTGACCCGTCAAAATAAAGAAACAAATAGACAAGCAAGGCTTTTTGGCTGGTGGGTTTGTTTTGCCAAAAGCATCTAAGAGTTGATCCTTACTTTCAAGTTTTAGCTCAAGTTCTAGTATGTTAACCATTCTAGATAAGCACCTATCTAAACAAGTATGGTTGTACAAACAAGATTAATCATCCAACAATATTAATCCAAAATGTTCCATAAATAAACATGGGGTAGCCAGTGGTCAAGCCGACTCAGATAACGGCGAGTGACCGACGATCGATCGATTTATATCCTTGCAAGGTAAACCCAAGATACACGGAAGAAAGTAGACCCCAAAAAATCAAATAAAGATGAATGTGGGGTCTACCCCGACCAGGCGGTTCCCGTCATTCCCCAGATTAGGAAAAGATGCTACAATCCTAAGTACAAGGTTACTGGAATGCCCTCACACGGCACGTCCAGGATCACACTTGCACTACCGGGAGCAAACCGGGAGACGCATCTCAAGAGTAGTAGTGATAAAATTCCCACACTAGTTCATTAGGTACTAGGCTAACCGGTCCCATTCCCGACAAGCACTTGGTACGTTCAATAGCTTAAACCAACACAATGCTACTCGGTCGAGACCGAACCCATTGCTCTTACCACATGAGCGAGTCAATTTAACCAACTTATGATTCCAACATAAGCATCCTATGTCTCGCGAGCAATGAGTCATTACTCGACTTCTACCGTATCCTTAGAGCATGGCACTAGCGTTCCTAACATACTAGTAAAAGAGCATAGGAGTCCTAAGGATCATGCATCTAGGTTTCAAAGCAACTCCTGAAACTTAAATGCACAAGTAAACAATAAATACTGAAAGTAAAAGGTATGAAATTTTAAAACAAAAGGCTAGATGAACCGGTGCTTGCCTTCCTCTGACTCAACACTAACACAAGCCTTGGGCTCTTCTGGACTTTGGTCCAGGTCTTGGCACACTCAACTGGTTCACCTCCCCGCTAGCTGCTCCCTCCTCCTCCTGGGTGAGTGTGTATGTCTCGTCCGGTAAATCTACACGTATACACGCATATGCATTAGTTTAAGGTGAAGGTGGGAGAATTACACAAAACCAACTCTTGTTGGCCACATTCATCTAAACATTACTATTTTCTCAAAGAAATTAATAGGGTGGTGTGATGATGAACAAAACACTACTTTGATGGTGATTGTGTGCACATCTAAGCAAATTAAGTTACTTAACTTCACCAAATAGTAAGGGAGTGTGTTTTTAAAGATTAAAACAGAACCAAGACATGATTTCACAATTTAACACTTTAATCTCCATTTCTTTAATTAATTCCATAAAACAAGCCTTTCACCCCTAAATCCATATAAAATAAAAAACACTTAAAATGAGCCTAAGCTTTTGCACACAGTAGCATAAGCCCATTTTAAGCTCTCAAACCAAAATTTAGCTTATGATCATTTATATATTAATTTGTATGAAAAAGACAAATTTCAGCCTAGTAAATCACCATTAACTCATATAAAAAGATTTAATCAACTTTTTGATCTCAACTTTCTCCTACAAGTCATGTATTCCAAAAATAAGCTTCTGACCAAAGCATAAGTGCAGATTCAAATTATTTTGCAACTTTTAAATTTAAACTCCTACACAAGATTAAATCCAAATCACCTAGTAAACAATTTCCTAAAATCAAATCCACTCTACCAGAGGTACTACTCAACAAGGAAAAGCCCTAGGGTGCACATGTGCTCAAAGAAAAGTTCATTAAAGGGGCTATAAAAAGCATCAAGATTAAACTATCCTAGAGCTTGTATAAATCATAATTAAAACTCTACACATCAAAATCATGCCAATTTTGGTCACAAATCTAAACATGCCATAAAGAGCAACATATTAAAAATTCAAGTCCATATCATGTGTATATTTTAAACTACACCAAAAACACACCAAACTGAGTTTGAATTTTTAATTCAAACACTGCACAGAAAAATCCTATACATGCATTCTAGGAAAGGTAGGATTCTTCACCAGGAACCCCAACAAAATTGGATTTGCATTTTTCTGATTTTTCTACGATGTTTAATGATTTTTCAAAGGTTCAGCTGAAAACCCTAAAATACATTTACAGAAGGACCCTTGGGAACTTTTCCTAAATCACAGATGTGCCCTTGTTTTACACAAAACACCCTGACAAGAATCAATTCCTTGCAATATTGTCCTGCGGCCGGGAGGCCTCACCGGCGGCAGAATTCCCGGCCGGCGACGGCCGAACTTCGCCGGAGGAGGCGACACGGGCTGCTACTGACCTTGCTAGAGGGTTGGAGGGTGGCGGCCCGACCGGGAGCGGCCTCGCCGGGTGCTCGCGCCGCGCGCGCGACCCCGTCCCGCCCGCTACGGCTGGTTGCTCGGCGACGACGACGGTGATGTGCGGTTCCGGGCGGTGGAGGAGGCTGAAGGAGGACCTAAGGGAGGAGTAGAGAGGGTTGGCCTGCGTTGGTCGGGTGCCGGGCGGCTTGCTCGGCGGCGGCGCGGCGCGGGATCGCGGCGGCGCGCAAGGCGGGGGAAAAGAGAGCGCGGCGACGCCCTCGCTCGATTTGGAGCCGCGTGTGTGCGACGGAGGCGAGGCACGGGGAGCTTTAGCACGCGGACGAGCCGGGTGGAGGCCTTGCATGCGCGCGTGCGCGCGCGCGCAAAGATAGCGCGCGCGCGCGCGTGGCCGGCCGGGGCCCGCGGTCGGGTCGTGTAGGCGCGCCTAGGCGCGACGCAGGGTTGGGAGAGAGGGGCGGAGGGTCCACAGCGCATGTGGTCCACCACGGAGGCGCTGAAGCGTCCATACGCCGGGGAAACGTGCGGACGACGCGTGGCCGGAAGGGTGCTAGCGCGCGCGCTCTCGGCGCGGTGTCGACGTCACCCAGCTCGTATTCAATTCCACGAACCGGTTTTCAAAATTTCGAAACTCCGAAAATTACCAACTAAGTGAAAAATCTCCAAAAATAAAAGTTGTAGAGGAGCTATAGACCTACAACTTTCCCAAATGGAGACATATGTTTTGATCAACGGATTTGTGGGAAAATCGTGACGAACTTGCAGAAATTCTTGGCCCCAAGTTACTGTTCGCAGCGCGTTCAACTTGATTTTTGGCCAATTTGCACTCAAAATTTGAATGTCCGCCAATTATGAAAATTGTGTTCCCGGAAATAACGAACAACTTTCGTATTGGCTGATTTTGAACTTCTATAGTGAAATTTGGATAATGCGCAAGAAAACCAAATCAGCCTTTATGGAGCACTTAGGGTTTGACCGTGATTTGGGATTTTGACCAAGGTCTTTTGTGCAAATATGTGACAAAACATGTCAAACATGCTTAGAAGCTAATTAACCTTGATTAACACATCTAAATAATGTCATTAGCACAAATAAACATCAGGGATGTTACAATCCCAAACCCACACGCGCGTGCATATGTCCGCACACTGACCCGAGCAAATGTCCAGGAACCTTCCCTCTTAGCGCATGACCGTACGTCCAGTGCCGACCCATATGCCATGTCGTGTGTCCCATCTCAGGCCCACATGCGCCATGCACCCTATGTCCGCACACTGACCCGTACACGCAACCGCGAGGGTCAGCTCTGATACCATTTGTAACACCCCGCCCACCAAAGCCGCACCGCCTAGCCCTTCTGTGGGGGCGGGCACGCGTACACATAGCACCCTGCTTACACTTTCATCCTTGCTTCGTGTAAAAGGGTTAACCCGAGAGTGGTATGGCTGGTGGAAAAAGACTTATAAGTTGGCTCCACCCTTGCACAACTAGCAATGTGGCACTAAACACGCACACCTGCGCTCATGGGCCACTCATGGGCCATCCAAATTGGGCCGGGTGTGACAAAAGGAGCTTAAGATTTTTAGCTTGCTCAAGGTCATGGTCTAGAAAGATTATGGTGTCGTCTGCGTATTGTAAGATAGACAAACCATCATCAACTAGATGGTGTAGCACCCCTCTAATTTGCTCATCTGTTTCGCTCGATTAATGAGCAGGGCTAGCATGTCAACGACAATGTTAAATAAGATAGGGGACATAGGATCCCCTTGTCTGAGCCCCCGTTTCGTTTGGAAGTAGGGTCCAATGTCATCATTAACTTTGATTCCCACACTCCCTCCCAAAACCATGTTTTGGATCCATCTACACCATTTAGGTGAGAAGCGTTTCATGTGTAAAGTCTGCTGGAGGAATGACCACTTAACCTTATCATAGGCCTTTTCAAAATCAATCTTAAAAATAACTCCATTAGATTTTTTGGTATGAAGTTCATGGATGGTCCCGTGTAGAATAACAACACCTTCCATGATATTCCTGCTTGTGTTGGGCTCACCACCGTCCTTGCTACTTTATTCAGCCTGTTAGTTCCAACTTTAGTAAAAATCTTGAAACTAACGTTGAGGACACAAAAAGGTCTATATTACTGAATCTTAGTGGCATTCTAAATTTTTGGAATTAAAGTAATGATCCCAAAATTGAGGCTAAAGAGGTCAAGAGTGTCCTTGTGGAAATCATGGAACATAGCCAAGAGGTCACCTTTGATTACCCCCCAGAACACTTGATAGAATTCAGCTGGGAAGCCATCTGGTCCAGGAGCTTTATTATGCTCCATTTGGAAGACTACCCCTCTCACCTCATTTTCAGTGAAATCAGCAATGAGGATCTTGTTTTCCTCATCGGATACTTGTGGAATATCATGAATCTGATCCTCCATCAAGGTGATCTCCGTTTGTTCTGGGACCCCGAACAGATTTTTGTAATAATTCGTGATGTGGCATTTAATACGGTCAGAAGTAACAACAACACCATTGTCATCCTCAAGCCTATAAATATGCTGCTTACGGTGTTTGCCATTGGCAACAAGGTGAAAGAACCTTGTATTAGCATCCCCTTCCAAGAGAGTTTTGACCTTAGCTCTTTCATACCACTTAAGCTCTTCCTCCCTCAAAAGCGAAACTAGCCATTCTTTAAGGTAGTGCTTTAAATTGACCTCATGATCAGATAGACTATCAATTTCTGCTTTTTTATCAAGATCCTGCAGAAGGGCCAGAAGAGTATTTTTCTCCTTTTTATAGGAGCCCGCCATATTAGATGCCCAGCCTCTAAGATGTTGCCTTAGTCTGCGGATCTTGGACTGCCACCGCTGTAGTGGAGAAGATCCAGAGTTTTCTGATCGCCAAATATTTGCAACCATATCATAAAAACCCTCCTTTAGGAGCCATCCCCTCTCAAATCGAAAAGGTCTGGATCCGGACTGGTGAGTGGATGCGCTTGTGGACACCACTAGTGGAGTATGATCTGAAATGTTTCGGTCTCTAGCTTCGACCTTGGCCAAGGGGAAATTAATTTCCCATTCCGTACTAGCTAAAACTCTATCAAGCTTTTCATAAGTCAGATTATCCCCCACACCCGCCCAAGTATAATGGCGACCTGTCATGACAATTTCCCTAAGATCAAGGGACTCAATGACAACATTAAAAAGGGAAGGCCATTTAGTATCAAAATCACCACTGCTTTTGTCCTCTGGTTTTCGCATAATATTAAATCCCCGCCAATGAGAAAAGGAAGGTTCTCCTTTGAGCTGGTGTTAGTGAGTTCAGCAAGAAACATACATTTGTTTTGTGATTGGGCCGGTCCATAGATAGAATAAAGGACAAACTTGAAGTCCGTTGACTTGTATCTAAGGGTGAATCTGACATAGAAATCCCCCTCATCGATGGCACCAATATCAAACACACTAAGATCCACCCCAAGCAAGATTGCACCTGATCTGCCATGGGGAGCCATAGCGTGCCAAAGAAAATCACGTCCAGCACATAAATTTTTCAGGACATGACCAGGAAAGGACTCACGACCAGTTTCAGAGAGAGCAATAAAATTAATTTGCTCTTCTCTAACTAGTTCAGGCAAAAATCTGTGTTTAGCCAAGTCAGCAAGACCTCTGCTATTCCAGAATACCCCTTTCATTTTATAATAATCTTTGAAGGGGTTTTTGGCTTTTTGGGAAGATTGCCAGTTTTTTGTTTCTTGGCATTATTGAATTTTTTCTTACGACTGATAGGAGAGAGATCTAGAATATGATCATTCTCTGCATCAAACAAGCTCTCATTTAGGAAACCACCAACGTGGTTGAGAGCTTCCTGCAGTCTTTCTTCCCTTTCATCATCACTTATTAGATCATTAGCGTTAACTTTATTAGTTTTGTTAGCGCAGACGACTAATCTATCTACCTCTAAGTTCTTAATACGAACGACACCCGAGGTATTTGTATTGATGGCTAACCTACCAAGGTGTGAAATAATGTGTGAATTTGAAAAGCTAGAAAAGGAAATACCTTTGAGATTCTTTTTCTTTGCCAAACATTCCGCCTTGAGTAGGGTATGTTCGTCAGCCTTTCCCGTGTTCCTGCTACTCCGACGTAGTGTCCTGGGGGCACCCTCCTTAGGTGGAGTAGGCGCATGTGCCACCACTCGTCGCGGTGCAGCGCTGGTGACTAGCTCGGTCTCATCCACAACTGGGACTGCGCCCCCCTCGGGAGTGGCCTCGACGGTGTCCCCCTTAGCAGGGAGTACGGTCCCCTCAGGGGTGGCAGCGGCGGTGTCACCCGCGGCCACCACAGTCACCTCGGCGGTGTCATCCGCAGCAACCACGGTCACCTCAGTGGGAGTGGAGAGGGAAACATCCCCCAGCCGCAGGGAGAGACCGCCCGTCCTCCCCAGCGTCGTCCACCCCCCTAGGTCGGCGAGGAGAGGGACAACAATGTCCTCCACGACGACTGGCGGATGCAGCAAGGCAGCCCCCACCGGAGACTCCGCCCCCCAGATGGAACATGGGTGGGCGCACCACCGACCTCCCCCTCCGCGGGGTGTGGCGTAGACTCCGGGTAGCAAAAGAACGATGTTCCCCCCACCGAAGAGAGGTGAGTTACAGCAGCCTGTTCAAACTCATTAGAGAATAAAGGGTGAGGGTTAACAGGAGGTGACACCATAGCATTGTACATCCTCCGCTCTTCATCAGTCAGCAGGCTGTAGCGTCTTCAACCCATTGAATCCTTTTCCGCCATGACCTTAATGCTAATCTCATCAAAAAGCTGCTCACAAGCTAAATCCAGTGCTTCTTGTAGCAAAGTAGCCTGCCTGTGAGATTGTTCGCACTGGGACAGAGAAGGCTGTGAGATGATAGATTTAGTCCCCTTGTCACCTTGTGGCTTTGGAGGGGGAATAGCGTCTCCCATGTGCTTATCCCCATCTGCATCATTACCTTTGTCATCATCAGTGAGCAAGTCCTCATCCTCATCCTGGTCCTGGTCTGCCACAACCACCTCATCAGGCTTGAAAAAGAGGCGGTACATGCATCCCTTCACGCAAACATCAGCGAACATTGGGATTTTTTGACATCCAAAACCGCAACCAGAATACGCACCTCCCCAGTGCGCCGCAGGTGGTACACGTCAACCTTTTGAGTAGCACCTATCATAGTTCCAACAGCCCACAGCGGAAGGAAGGAGCGAAGTGCTCTCGGTACCTTTGTGACAGTCACCCAAACCTGATCCAGGACTTTGATGGGTTGAACATCATCAACATATTCTTCAATAGAAAAGGTACCTTCCTTATTCCTTGTCGTGATAGTTCCGATAGCAACCATACGGGTTAATCTGTCCTTGCAGGGGAAAGGCACAATAAAGCAGTTGTGCCCCTCTTCTTGCGCTTCCCATTGCCAGGGGACGGGAATGATCCGTGCTAGCACTTGTGTCACTTCTTGAGAACATTCACTTTGTAAGAGAATAATTTTGATTGAATAAATCCAACCGGAAGTTTCTCATATCCTCGGTCCAATTTCTAATTTTGAATTCTGTTGATGTATACTAGCAATGTAACAACTGAAATTAAAAGTTCTCAAATCCATTTCTGAAATCTGAACTCAAACCCCAATGTCAGCTATAAAAATTCAACTATATCCTAACTGTAAGTGTTCGATGCCAACTCAAAAGTTTATCTATTCTATAGTGAATAGAGATATGAAACTTAAAGCTGTCAAAACATTTGCACAGGGAAAAGTGAACTAATATTACCTGGTCTACGTGCTCAATTACATTTATAAAAAATATAAAGTTGCTTGTTTATCCCGATGATATGCAACAACGTTAGCTAGATGAGAATAATCAGCCCGATGCAAAAGCGCAGATACAACCACTACATTCTTAGTTCTCTTTTTCAGTTGAGTATAGTTTGGTAGGCACAGGTGTCTGAAATCCATTTCTGAAACTAAAAGTTCTCAAATACATTTCTGAAATCTCAAATCTATTGTTGACTATGGAAATCCAACTATCCTAACTGGGAAGTGTTCGACGCCGGCTCAAAAGTTTCTCTAATGTTAGAGATATCAAACTTAAAGGTGCCAAGACATTTGCAGAGGGAAAACCAACCAATAATACCTGGTCTATATGCTCAGCTACATTTATCGAAAAAAACATAGAATTCTCTGTTTATCCCCATAATATGCAATCACTAGCTTTTTTTTGAAATTAAAACAGGAGCACTGCCATATCATTTAAGAAGAAAGCAATTGTACATCACGAGCCGAAGCTAACAACACCACCACAAAACAACGCACGCAGACAAACGCACTCACAAAACTCTACACCACCTCCATCCTGGGAGAGAAGCGAAAAGAAACCGCCGTGAACCGCGCCGTCGTCACCAACACCGTATCACGGTCAGAGCCGCGACCCGCTGCAAGCCAAAGCGGCAACTCAAACTCCTCCACCACGGGCCTTTCATCCTCAAGTCGCACACACAAGGTCGCTGATTCCCCTGCTCCAACCAAGCGTCGACAGAAAGCTCCCGTCTTGGCACCAATGCAACCACTGATCTCGGCCACACTGCGTGGGGGCCTCGCCTCACCCACCGCCTCACAATCCTCTGCCAAGGACTCAGATATCTGAAGCCGGTAAGAGAGCACCGCCTCTGCCCAATCGACCCCGAGGTCACAACCGCAGCAAGCATGCCAACACAAGACCTCTGACACTCATGGTTCCTCTGCACCTCCCTACCAACACGGGCGAAGCGAACCTCAACAACCGCCGCGCGCAAGCAACACCACCAGGCAAGCCACCACCACCGCCTGCCTATTCAAGTCGGGACTCCAAATGCAACGCCTTCAAGAAGGGAACGACGCCAGAAACGCCGCCGTTGCACATCCACAAAGGATAGGGTTTACACCCTGGATACCCTGTGCAGCAAAAATAGTGCATCTCAATGGTACCCCCAACAGGGAGAGTGACGCCACTACCATTGCCACCGACGAACCATCAGTGGAGGCTTACGCCCGATCGTCACCATTCTTATCGCACAAACTTGAACAGGCCGGAAGAACACCCCATCTCACCTCCGCGACGACCACCGGAAGAGCCTTGACACAGCTTGGAACACCACCATGGCGCCACCAGGAAGCGCCAGCCGACCCCCAGCCTCACCACCACGGCGAAGCCGAACCACGGACGCCAACGGAAGAACGCAGGGGATCACCAACACCTCCACACCTCAGCACTCGTCGCCTGCGCGCAGCACGCCCCCGACCCCACCGCCAAGATCCCGCCCCGCTGTGCCCGCATCCGTGAGGGTCGGAGGGCCCCAGGTGCGCACACCGCCGGCCGCGGCCACGCCCGCGCCGGCCGCCGCCCGCGGGTGCGGCAGAGCCGCGACCCCGCCGCCGGACCCGCCGGACGCCGCCGCCACCGGGGCCACCCGCGCGCGGACAAGGCCGTCGCCGCCCCAAGGGGCCGGCCGCCACCCCCCGCTACCCACGTCGCGTGCCCCCGCCGCGCGGCCCCCGCATCCGGCCGGGCGGCGCGCGGATCCGAGGGGCCAAACCGCCGCCGCCTCCAAGGCCGCCGGCGGACCTCCGAGCCCCCCCGGGCCGCCGCGCCCGCCCCCGAACGCCCCGAGAGGAGGAAGAAAAGGAGCCCCGCCGCCACCTTCACCGCGGCCGCACGGCTTGCCGGCGAGCCGCTCGGCGGCGGCGAGACGGGAGGCGGCCGGAGGAGGGCTGGCGGTGGCTAGGGTTGGAGCCGCCCGGTCGCCCTTGCGGAGGCGACCCGAGCGGCCCTTGGGCAGATCATTGTCGGGTCGCAATCACTAGCTATAATCCTCTCATTCCAAAAGCAGAGATACAACTACTACATTCTTTAGTTCTCTTTTTCAGTTGAGTATACTAGTTTGGTAGGCACAGGTGTCTGTGGCCTACCACTGCCCTACTCACAGACACTTTTGGAGGGGGCTGACCTGACCTGACTGGCGCCAATCCATCAAGGCAGTGCTGACCTGCAGCTAGCAGACCAGCGTCCAGCGGCAGCGAAGCGAGGACGAGGGGGGATTTTGCAGCTGGGGGTTTGCGGCCGCTGGTTGGGGTGGCGCTATCAACCTCTCTGCCCCCATGGCCATGTGAGCTGTTGTTGTGTGTGAATCAGGATAGGATTATATTAGGAGGCACTTGCCGCTGCGTTAATCATGAATCGCATCTCTAGCTTTACCACCTTTTTAGCTCCACCACTCTCTCCTTTTGTAGTTTTGTGCACCCAACCATGTATATCCAGGGAGGCATGTGAAATGATGGGATGACGACCATAGTTGATCGACGGTTATGCGTGCTAATACTTTTTGAGGTTATTTGGGTGAATTTATGTTTGCTTTGATATATATGGCAACTTGATGACGATGGGATAGGTATAGGCTCACATCAGCATTAAGGAGGCATTCATACATACCTTTAGGAACGGGCAATGTCTAACAGTGATTCAGTCCGTTGCTATCTTATTGCAATGTGTATATACTAGGGGTGCATATATGTAACTTTAGGACTCGGCTGAAATAACTGAATACTTGACACTGTAAAAACTCTCTGTCATGTTGTAATGCACATGGGACTAGGACCATCTTTCAAATTCTAGAAAAAATTACCACAATAATCTTACATTTGGAACCAAATTGACAGCAAGATATACAGTTGGCAGAAGCCTATGACTAATCAACACAAAATTGTGAATCTACCTGCAGTAGATCTGTAACCGTCGGCCTGCAACTGTACGTGTCTTGGTGGAGAAATGGCCAAAGCAGAGTGCGCTGGCTCGACCACTCCAACTGATGGAGACCCCGGCCTGGTACTACGTGCTTCCAAAGCTATAGCTGGTGCCCATTTGACGTTCCTGTCCCCTTCCGCAAGCTGCAATATAGTTCTCAAGTGTCTCAACGCATGGTTGGATCGGACCTGAGCAAAGCTAGCTAGCGGACGCCATGCCTGTCGCCATGGATAACCATATGTGCATCCATGTTGTAGCAAATAGCCATGGATAAACATGGCGACCGATGATGCTGATGCTGCAGAAAGTAGCTGCTCTTCGTTTGGATCCTTGCAGCGCATCGGCACCGGCACATGCGAGGTTTGGAGCCTTGTGGCCCGGCCGTGTGAAGACGACGAAAACGGCCGATCTGTGACCGAGCGATCCATATATACATTTGAATAAGCTTCTTCCATCTTCGAGTACGGTTGGACCTTTGTTGAGTTACCAAGTTGACGATGGCGAGATTAACGAGGACATGGCAGAGGGGTCTTGCATCGCTGGGGAAGAAGTGCTCTGCTGCTCCCTAGTTGTTAGGCAATGCCCCATGGCGATTGGCCTGGCCATGGTGTGCGTGCAGATGAAAGGTTTCCGGGGTTAGTTGCAGACAGGTCCGTCTGATTGCGGTAGCAATGTAGGAGTAGCATAGCATGGGGGTGCTTGGTTAGTTGTGGGGAATCTTTACCATGCATGTGCCTAAAGGGGACCTTTGTCGCATTAGGTGAAATATACTAGTATGTATCTTCTTCCTTCCTGTCCCCAAATCTCAATTAAGTAACATGTTACTAATTTTGTATAGCATGTGCACCATGATGCATGTCTAGAGGTGATATAGACTACCAGATCATCCTGAGGTCTGAACAGTCACAAATTGAATCTCAAGGTAAAGGGTCATATTGACGATTGACCCTTCATTTAACTGGAGAAGTATATGTCCTTGGCAAGGGCAGCTAAGCAAACTACAAATATACATGACCCGGAAAACACAACTAACCAAGTAGGCTATGATACCTAAAAAGTAGTTTATTTTGTTAAAACACTAAGAACTAAAATAGTATGTGATGGCTCGTTTGGCAGAGCTCTAGCTATGGGTAAAACACTAAAACAGTGGCGACTGTGGCTTCTTCGATGGAGCAACTTTTTTTCTTGCCCTTTTGAGTTGTGCTGTAGTTGTGTCCGTGGTGGTTTGGCGGTGGGAGTTGAGTTGTTCACCCCACCACTCAACCCCGGGTTTTTTCCTTTTTCTACTGTCTTTTTCGTCTCCGTACGCTCTTCTTCTAATAAAAGCTACGGCAAAGCTTTTGCCGTTCCTTTAAAAAAAAGAGCTCTATTTAGAAAATGTTTGGTAACCTTTTTTCGAATTACACAATACATCGGAGACACTCACAACGCACGCACACTCATCCCTATGAATACACGCACGCAAACCCTACCCCTAGGAGCATCTTCGAAGACTGTGCCGGCAAATCCTCAAGATTGACGAAGTCACCACATGCGCCTCGCTGTCGACGGGAACGTCGCCTACCACTGAAAGCACAAACGCCGTTAAATCCTGAGAAATTCGTTCCCATGAGGAGTCGAACCCAGGACCTGAAGTGCTACCGGGGCTCTTGTAACCACTATGCTACAGGCCCTTTCAAAAAAAGAGCTCTATTTAAAAAATGTTTGGTAACTTATGACTACGTAACATGGATAAAAAAATGAGATATCTATAGTACCCTTACTGCCGTACACCTTTCTATGTTTCTCCTTTCATCATCTCTTCCTTTTAATTTATATTATGATATTATATTATGAAAGGGAAAATGATTAATAAAAAGATAGTGGCTTGATATGTAGGCTCTCGTATCCTATCGCAGCCTCATAGGCTCATACGGCCAACACTCCCCAGGCTTCGCTCCGACCTTGCCGCCCAGTTCCACCGCCGCCCCCTGCCAATCTTCACTCAAACATCAGTTGGAGTGAAGGACCGATACGGCGAACCAGAGAGGGGGGTAGTGAATGGGAGCCGATAAAAATTCTTCTCGATGGAGATAAGAACTCCAACAAGACGAACACGGCTACCAACACACGTCTCCGACTCACTACCCAAATTGGTCAAGCCCACGTAGCCACTGGAGTGCCACTGGACCTAGGAACCAACACACACAGCCTTCCGACTCGAGAACGCAGCGGAACAACAAACCCCGAGTCTACAGACCCGCACCGGTCAGACCGGTGAGCACCACCGGTCAGACCGGTCCCTGCTGGTGAACCTGAGCAACTTCCACTAAGTGGCTCTACACCGGTCGACCAATGGAGACGCACCGTCGGACCGATGGCGACGAAAGCCCCCAAGGCACCAAACAGTCAACCGACCACCAAACGGACCCAAACTCGAAACGGCGGCACCACGGGACAACAAAGAACACACCAAGACACTCACCCAAGCGAAAACCCACAAGGGCTTGCACCGGTCGGACCGGTCAAGAGCACCGGTCGACCGGTGTAGCTCGGGCGACTCGGGATGAACAAAGACCCGCGGTCAACTCCCCCAAATCCAAATCTCGATCTCCCGAATCGCTCCACGGACTTGAACAAGACTTTGGGGATATCGGAACACCTCATGAGGAGTCCATAGCCAAGTTTAATCCCACCAAATCTCGTCCAAAAAGGAGGAATCGAAGAAATCCCGCCGAAAGCACTTCCAACCCAAGAACTCAAGAAACCCCGAAATCGAGCACTTTTTCTCACGGATTTGGGAGGGCAATCACGGCCCAAAGAACCACGAAGGGTTCCCACAAATTTCCCCCATCAAATCACCAAGAGAAAAGCCCCGAAAACACCCCAAAGAAATCACGAAGAAAGGGCTCCGAAAATCACCACCAAGAACAACCGGGGAAAACACATCCAAACCTTGAGGAACCACGCCGAATCATCTATACATGAAACAAAGGTTCGTACAAGGTCTAGCAAGCCGCCCGATCATCCATCCCTCTCTACAAGATCTCTCCGTGAAGCTCTCTTGCTAGTCCTAAGGAAAACCTAGAGAAAATAGGTAGAAAATAGGAAAACTAATGAGCTAGGGTTCCAAGAGTTGGCTGCCAACCTCTCACCTCTTGGGTTATATGGAGGCAACCGAATGTCTAAAATGCCCTTCTCTACTAACTAGGGATACAAGCCCCTCAAGGGCGGATTTGGAATTCTTGATGTCTTCACCATCGGACGGATGCCCGGCGACCGCACCCCGCGTAGCCTCGACGCAAGCCATGCGATCCCGACGCGTGTCCTCCGCTTCGAAGATTCGGACCGCGTCGTCGCACACCGGTCGGACCGGTGCTCCTCACCGGTCGACCGGTCCCCACCGGCCGACCGGTCGACCGGTCCCCGTGCCGCCGCAAAGCACCGTCTTCGGTTCTCCCGGTCTTGGCTTTGTGGATCAACCAAGGAACCCGGTGGTTTTCTCGGTGAACCACCGGAAACCCCCGCGAACTCGGTGTAGCCTCCGCCAATCTCCACTCATGACTTGGCTCCCACGTAGTCCCGGCTCGACCTTGGTTTTGAGGCTCAACCAAGAAACCGTCCACGACTTCATCTTGCTTGTTCATGCCACCATGCGGCCCGCACTTGACCCCCGCCGGCCACCGGTCCCTCGAACGAAGCCTACTTGTCTTCTCCACACCCGGAGGCCTCACCGGCGACGACCTTTCGCGCTTGTTCTTCACCCGCACCAACACGAGTCAAGCCGCAACCCGCACCCGCAATACTTAGCCAAGAATCAGTCCACACAACGTTGTCAATCACTCATCACACAAGGAAGCGACCATCCACCGGTCCTCGAACCACACATGGTCCTCAATCTCCCCCTTGATGAGTGCATTGACAACACCCACACGAAAGTAACAAGAGAGAAAAGAAAAAGAAAAGAAACGAATAAAAAGAAACTCCAACAAGCGATCGAAAGCCAAACAAAGGCAAAGAGCAAGATCACTTGAAGAAGACAAGTCTCGGACCTCTTAGGCAAGGGCAACGACTCGACACATCCGAGACAAAACAAAGCTCAAGCAAAGAGCGCAAACCACCGAAACAAAGCTCGAACACCACAAAGAGCTCCCCCTGCACACATGCAAGCTCCCCCTGAACCAATGCAACTCCCCCTGGACGAATGCATGCAAGAAACCACATGAAACAGAGGCATCCCGCAAGACTTTCGACTCACACCGGTCGGACGGTCATCACCACCTGGGCCGACCGGTGCCCAACATATGTACAGACCAAGCACTCACACCGGTCGGACCGGTGCGCCTCACCGGTCAGACCGGTGTACAACAGAGCCCAGAAATGGCTCGAAACCACCTGAAAACCTTCCAAACGCGTCCAACAAGCCATTTCAAGCTCAAACTTCTCCCCCTTGTTGGCAATGCATGAATCAAGCCAAAAATGCAAAAAATGCAACCTAGAGCTTCTCAAATAGACAAAATTCAACAAAGAAAGCTACACATGTCCAAATGAGCAAGTTAGGTACTCTACGGCTTCGTATCGATCTCAACTACATGATCACCAAGTTTCACAACCATTGGACGAAGCTAAGATGGATTTTGGCAATTTTGCGAAAAACTTGCCTCTCATGAGCAAAGTCCTAAACATGAACAAAACATATCAAAATGGCAAAGCCACACAAACTTCATGCTAGGACAGCTATTCTAACCATAAGACCATCACAAACACCCACAAGCACCTCATGTCATGTCAAAGCCACCGAGCCATGTGCCTACTTCTATGTATGAGACTTCTCATTGGTAGGCATCATGCAACGGTTTAGCACCCAAAGAAAATTAAATTAAGCACATATGACATGGGAGCATATTTTCCAAGCATTTTTCATTTCATTTTCAGATTTGTAAATGGTACATGAAATGTCTTTGCGACAAAAAGGAACTTATGCTCCTCCACAAGATAAATCTAGAGGGCTAAACATTCATGATGGCAAATGAGCCTTTGGCCCCATATGATCAATAAACTAGCTATCCAACCACAAATTACGCATAGCAAGGCCACACAAACATGTCAAGAGCATGTAAAGGCATTTACACATGAGAGAGCATACATGTGACATTTTTCAAAAGCATAGCTATCAACCATGGATTATTCATCAAGATCATCAAGAGCTAAGCCAAAACTAACCGTAGCATACCAAACAAGCTCACAAAGACATATATCTCATTCCATGGTGAACAATGTATATGAGAGAAGCTTTTCCTGACCAATGCATATGATACCAAATGCATGCAATCGAAGATACAAGGATGCCTATACATCATGTTACATATGCCATGCCAAATGCAAGAAATGCACAAAGGAAAGCTATACATATGCTACAAACCGGCTCCTCGAGGGGAGGCAAAACGGGCTCGACACCACCGGCAAAAGAGAACTCCCACACACCCAACTCAAGAAATCAAACACACACCAAGTTCCCCCCCGCAGACGAGTGAAAGTTGCTTGATCTAGGGGTTTGGTGAAAATATCGGCTAGTTGGTCATGAGTGGGTACATGGATCAAGGCTATCTTTCCTTTCTCTACGTTGTCTCTCGTAAATGATACCTCACTTCTATGTGCTTGGTTTTGGAATGGAGCACCGGGTTCTTTGCAACGCTTATGGCACTTGGTGCTATCACATTGAAGTGGGACATGGGTATACTCCTCACCAAAGTCACTCATGGTGTAGGTGATCCAAAGGAGCTGAGAGCAACAACTAGCAGCGGCAACATACTCGGCCTCGGTCGTGGATTGAGCAACACTCGACTGCTTGCAGGAAGACCAAGACACCAAAGAAGAACCCAAAAACTGGCATGTCCCAGAAGTGGACTTCCTATCCAACCGACACCCGGCAAAATCCGCGTCTGAAAAGCCATGAAGCGCCAAAGAAGAAGACGCGGAGTACCAAAGGCCGAAGTCGGGAGTGTGACGCAAGTACCGAAAATTCGCTTCACCGCTTGCCGATGCGAAGTCCTCGGAGACGCTTGAAAACGAGCGCACGGACACACCGAGAATCGTATGTCCGGCCTCGTCGCCGTCAAGTAGAGGAGTGACCCGATCATGCTCCGGTACTCCTTCGGTCCACGTGTTCACCTTCCTCATCCGCATCAAGAGCCGTAGTCGTACTCATCGGCGTCGTCATAGCCTTGGAGTCCTCCATCTTGAACTTCCTCACAATGTCCTTGGTGTACTTAGCCCGGTGCACAAATGTTCCTTCCTTTGATTGCTTGATTTGTAGCCCGAGGAAGAACCGCAACTCGCCCATCATGCTCATCTCAAACTCCCCGCTCATATCATCCGCAAACCTCGCAACAAGAGAGTTAGACGAGCCACCAAAGACAATATCATCCACGTACACCCGCACAATCGGGATATCTCTCGCCCGCCTCGCAAAAACAAGGTCCGATCGACCTTCCCCATCTCAAAGCCTCTCGCAAACAAGAACCCCCTCAACCTCGCCATACCAAGCTCTAGGCGCCCGCTTCAACCCATACGCGCGCCTTCCTCAACTTGTACACCCGTGGGGGTACTTCTCACTCTCAAACCCCGAGGCCGCCTCACATACACTTCTTCCTCCAAAGACACCATTCGGGAAAGCACTCTTCACATCCATTTGGTGCAACTTGAACCCTTTAGCCACCGAAAAGGCTAGAAGGATCCTAATCGCCTCCAAACGGGCTACGGGAGCAAAGGTCTCCTCGTAGTCGATCCCCTCCTTCCGATCGAACCCCCGAGCAACAAGTCTCAACTTGTTCCTCACAACCTCACCCTTCTCTCCCTCTTTGTTTTTCCACACCCACTTTGTACCAATCGGCTTACACCCCGGGGGAGGGTCAACCAACTCCCACACCCGATTCCTCTCAAAGTTCTCCGGCCTCCTCATGCATCGAGTTAACCCAATTGTGATCAGATAGTGCGTGTCCAATGTCTTTGGGCTCGAAAGAAGCAACAAATGCAGCATGAGCAAAATGAGAATTGTTTCGAACCCTCGACCGTGTAGTGCGTTCATTCATGTCGCCGATGATCCTCGAAGCTGGGTGATCCACCTGAACTCGCCGGGGAGGTTCTCGCCTCGAAGCTACCTCCCCCTCAACATCGGCTTCTCCTCGTTCTTGATTTGTCGTCGTAGGTGTAGCGAGAGGGTCCATCCATCATCGTAGTCGAAGTAGTGGGTACATGTTCAGCGGGGGCACCACACCGCCATCTTCATCATCACCATGTCCATGCTCCTCCTCCTGAAAGATCTCCTCGCCAAGCTCATCATCACCTGCACACTCAAAGACAAGCTGACTACGTGGCTCTGTCTCGTCGAAGGTTACCTCGCAAGTCTCCACGATTTGGTTAGTTTCAAGATTGAGCACACGATATGCTCTAGAATGAGATGCATAACCAAAGAAAATGCCATCGACAGACCTAGCCTCAAACTTATCCAACTTCATGTTCTTCTTCAGAATAAAACACTTGCAACCAAAGACATGGAAGTGACTCACCTTGGGTGTGCGACCGTGCATCAACTCATAGCATGTCTTCTTCTTGTGCACTCTGAGGTATATTCTGTTCGACACATAGCATGCGGTATTCACCGCCTCAGCCCAAAACCTCCTCGGAGTCCTATGCTCATCAAGCATCGTCCGAGCCATCTCGCACAAGGTCCTGTTCTTCCTTTCCACAACACCATTCGGGGAGGCGTATACGGACTCGAAAACGGTGCTCAAGACCCAAGTCATGACAAAAGGTTTCAAAACGAGAGTTCCCGAATTCCGAGCCATTATCACTGCGGATAGCTCGTATGGCATCTCCGTGCCTCTCGTTCCTCAACCTCAAGACTAGATCTCGAACAAAACCAAACGTCTCCCCCTCATCCTCCGGAAAGAACACCCACGCATACCGAGAATAGTCGTCCACCACAACAAGGACATACCACTTCCCACCCGCAGATCGCACACGAGCTGGGCCAACAAGGTCCATATGGAGCGCTCGCATGGACGCTCGCTCATCACATCGGTGAGAGGCGGGTGAGAAGAGGCCACCATCTTGGCATGCCTACACGGAGCACAAACCAACTCTTTCTCAAGCTTCAACCGTGGCAATCCTCGGACCAAATTGAGTTTACTCAAGCGAGACAAAAGGTCAAAGCTCAAGTGACCCAACTTCCTATGCCACCTCCACAACTCACTCGAAGAATCGCCCAAGAAACAACGCTCAACACCCGAAGACCGAGAAAAATCAAGCACGAAACACCCGACCCTCGGAACGACCATACAAACAAGGTCCCCTCGAGAGTCCACAATCCGAGAACCACCGAGGCCGAAACAACACCTCAAAACCCTCATCCAACAACCGAGACACGAAAGCAAATTGTACCCCGCCGATTGAACAAGAGCAACACGCCTCGCAGTGATCTTGTCACTCACTTTTATCTCACCTTCCGAAAGCACACGCCCACGCCCATTGTCCCCAAAGGTGATGTACCTCTTCGTCACCACCGGACGAGACTTGAGAACCACCCCCCGTCTCCGGTCATATGCCTCGAACAACCGGAGTCAATCAACCAAATGTTCTTCAAGTCTCCCACCCGAAATTCAAAAATAGGCACGTGAGCGAACAAACGACTCAACAGATCGGGGTTAGTACCAAAGGAGGAAAACCGGTCCGAGCCATTTGCTCGAAAGTGGGGTTAGCACCAACCAAAGCATCTCTCCTACCAAAGCTACCTCCACGAACACCACCACGGTAACCACCCCGAGGGAACCACCCCTCTCCGCCCGGAGGAGGACCAAAACCACGCAAGAAAGCCCGTGGAACGTCCTTCCTCTCCAACTCAACGCCACGACTCCTCCAATCCCCGTATTGAGCACGAGGAGGAGAACGCCTAGCAAACCGACCACCCGCACTCTTTCCGCCCCAACCACCGTAACCACGACCACCGAAACAACCCTCGCACCCGTACGAGCTCGAAACCCGAACATCCGTCCGTCTGTGCCCGCACCGGTCCGACCGGTGCCCCACACCGGCCCGACCGGTGTGACCCGGACAAAGAACACCACCTGCGACCTTCTTCTCTCCCCAAGCCCGAACTCGTCCTCACAATCGCCTTGCCCCCGGGCATCCGCATACGAGGCCCAAGTACACCATCGGAAGGGTGGTACTTGTCCTTGTTAGCCCACTCCTTCTTCATTCTCTCCTCTCGCTTCCTCTTGAAGCAAAACTCCTCCTTATGGCCATCTCTCCCACAATAGCCACAATGGAACCTCACAAGCTTAGGCTTTGGCTTGGGATGTGGTCGCTCACTTGGTTTCTCTCCACTCAAACCCTCCACCGGTTTCTCACCACTAGCCTTCTCACTCTCCTTCCCAAAGAACACTTTCCCCGAAGTGCTCACAAACTTGATAGGCTTTTGTAGGTCATTTGTGGGTGTAGGAAACACGGGTGGAGCTGGGGTTGTGTCTAGTCGGTTCCTTAGATGGTTAGGTTTTGGAGGGAAATCATTTTTGTGGTGGGTTTTTGGTGGCTCAGGGATATTCTCTCCACTTCCCTCACCAACCTTGTTTGCTCCAAGCCCCTCACCATCTTGCCTCTTAAAGGCCTCGATCATCATCCTCAACTGAGGCTCGTGACCGAACAACCAACCCATCAACTTCCTCAAATCATCATTCTCATCCTGCAAACGATCAACATAATGTGCAAGCTCCAAATTTTTCAATGCATGCATTTCACAGGTAGAGCAAGATGTAGGCATGGGTTCCTTCAATTTAGCCTCAAGCGAACTAGTGTAAGCATGCATCTCATCAATCTTAGCATGCAAAACGGGCAAGAAGTGCAAGCACCTAGCAAAGCGAGGTCTAGACTTAAGCTCGACCACTTCAACCCTAAGCACATCTAGTTCCTCACACTTGGAGGCATGCTTCTCCTTGAACAAAGCAAGATCGGCAAGGAAAATAGAGCAATCAAGACAATCATTCTCATCGAAACAACGGGGCTAGCCTTAAGCGAATCAATCTCAAGCTTGCTATCAAGCACCCGTGTCTCTAGCTCGGCCACTCTAGTCCTAGCATCCTCGAGTGAAGCCCTAAGCTCTTTCCTCATTTTCTTGGCCTCTCTAAGCATGTCATCACGGTTATCAAGCAAAGAGCCAAGCCTCTCATTCTCCCGGCGCAAGAAGGGAAGTTCATCACGCACCTCGTCGTCGGACTCGGAGTCCGAGTCGCTCCGTGTGCTCTTCTTGCCGCCGGAGCTCAACGCCATGGTGCGAGAGCCGTCTCTCGCGGCGCCTCGGCCCCGCTCGGGTTCTTGGACGACTTCTTGTTCTTGCGGCGATCTCCCTCGTCGTCGGCTGGCCGCTCGAGCTCGAGGTGGAGTACGCGGAACTGGAGTCGACGTCGCTCGCTCCAACCATCGCTCGGGCCTTGCCTCGGCCCTCCTTCTTCCTCGACCGCCGCTCGTCCTTGTACTTGTTCTTGTGCTTGCTCTTGTGGTCGCGCCTCGAACGGTACTTGTCATCGTTCTTCCTCGGCCTGTGCTTGTAGCTGTCCTTGTTCTCGGCCTTCTCCGGGCAGTCGGCGACGAAGTGTCCCGGCTTGCCGCACTGGAAGCAAGTCCTCGTGTTCCTCCTCATGTTCACGCGGTTCTCGTGCAGCCTCTCGAACCGCCTCGTCAACAGCGCCAGCTCGTCCTCTCCAAGGTCATCAAACTCCTCATCTGGCATAGACATCAAAGAGGAAAACGAGAACATCTCGGTGGATGGGTTAGAGTTAGTCTTTCCTTTGGAACCACCAACGAGGGCAAGACTATGGGAATCGGTCGGTCCCTCGAGCTTGGCGGTCATGCCCCTATCCACCTCGGCCGACTTGAGCTTCGAGAACGGCTCGTTCACCGTCGAGTATCATACCTCTCCGACTCGACTATGGCCTCGAACTTTCCGCCCCATATCGTACGATCCAAAGAGTGTAAGAGCTTGACCGCTCTATCATGATCATCGTACGGGAGCACGTCCACATTGGCCCTCATGTTGTTCACCACCACCGTGAACCTCCGAAACAAGGCATCGATGGACTCACCGGGAGATGAGTGAAGTTCTCGTACTCTCTCCGTAGGTCGCATACAACCGTGCTCGAACACGGGCGTTCCCAACATGAGCCTCCTTCAACACCGCCCAAATCCTACAAGCCAAGTGCTCGGTGTGCACCCGATCGAACTCGGCCGACACAAAGCACGAAACAAGTAGTCGACCGCCTTATTGTTGGCGTCGAATCCGTCCCTCGACCCCGGAGCAAGGAAATCCATCGGTGGACATAGCCTCGTGTCCACCGTGACATCCCAAAGCACGGTGACCCTTTCCGCGGAGGAACGCACCCATCCGCTTGCTCCACATCTGGTAGTTCTTGCCATCGAAGTGTGGAGGACCCGAACCCCGTTCCCGGTACGCCATCCTTGGATCTTAGACTGGTTAGAGTCAACAAAGACCCGAAGCGGCTCTGATACCACTTGAAGGACCGATACAGCGAACCAGAGAGGGGGGGAGTGAATGGGAGCCGATAAAAATTCTTCTCGATGGAGATAAGAACTCCAACAAGACGAACACGGCTACCAACACACGTCTCCGACTCACTACCCAAATTGGCCAAGCCCACGTAGCCACTGGAGTGCCACTGGACCTAGGAACCAACACACACAGCCTTCCGACTCGAGAACGCAGCGGAACAACAAACCCCGAGTCTACGGACCCGCACCGGTCGACCGGTGAGCACCACCGGTCGGACCGGTCCCTGCTGGTGAACCCGAGTAACTTCCACTAAGTGGCTCTACACCGGTCGGACCAGGGAGACGCACCGGTCGGACGACCGATGGCAGCCGTGAAAGCCCCCAAGGCACCAAACAGTCAACCGACCACCAAACGGACCCAAACTCGAAACAAGAAGCACCACGGGACAACAAAGAACACACCAAGACACTCACCCAAGCGAAAACCCACAAGGGCTTGCACCGGTCGGACCGGTCAAGAGCACCGGTCGAGCCGGTGTAGCACGGGCGACTCGGGATGAACAAGCACCCGCGGTCAACTCCCCCCAAATCCAAATCTCGATCTCCCGAATCGCTCCACGGACTTGAACAAGACTTTGGGGATATCAGGAACACCTCATGAGGAGTCCATAGCCAAGTTTAATCCCACCAAATCTTGTCCAAAAAGGAGGAATCGAAGAAATCCCGCCGAAAGCACTTCCAACCCAAGAACTCAAGAAACCCCGAAATCGAGCACTTTTTCTCACGGATTTGGGAGGGGAATCACAGCCCAAAGAACCACGAAGGGTTCCCACAAATTTCCCCCATCAAATCACCAAGAGAAAAGCCCCGAAAACACCCCAAAGAAATCACGAAGAAAGGGCTCCGAAAATCACCACCAAGAACAACGGGGAAAACACATCCAAACCTTGAGGAACCACGCCGAATCATCTATACATGAAACAAAGGTTCGTACAAGGTCTAGCAAGCCGCCCGATCATCCATCCCTCTCTACAAGATCTCTCCGTGAAGCTCTCTTGCTAGTCCTAAGGAAAACCTAGAGAAAATAGGTAGAAAATAGGAAAACTAATGAGCTAGGGTTCCAAGAGTTGGTCGCCAACCTCTCACCTCTTGGGTTATATGGAGGCAACCGAATGTCTAAAATGCCCTTCTCTACTAACTAGGGATACAAGCCCCTCAAGGGCGGATTTGGAATTCTTGATGTCTTCACCATCGGACGGATGCCCCGGCGACCGCACCCTCGCGTAGCCTCGACGCAAGCCATGCGATCCCGACGCGTGTCCTCCGCTTCGAAGATTTCGGACCGCGTCGTCGCACACCGGTCGGCCGGACCGGTGCTCCTCACCCGGCCGACCGGCCCCACCGGTCGGACCGGTCGGACCCACCGGTCGGGACCGGTGCAGTGCCGCCTGCAAGACACGCGTCTTCGGTTCTCCGGTCTTGGCTTTGTGGATCAACCAAGGAACCCGGTGGTTTTCTCGGTGAACCACCGGAAACCCCGCGAACTCGGTGTAGCCTCCGCCAATCTCCACTCATGACTTGGCTCCCACGTAGTCCCGGCTCGACCTTGGTTTTGAGGCTCAACCAAGAAACCGTCCACGACTTCATCTTGCTTGTTCATGCCACCATGCGGCCCGCACTTGACCCCGCCGGCCACCGGGTCCCTCGAACGAAGCCTACTTGTCTTCTCCACACCCGGAGGCCTCACCGGCGACGACCTTTCACGCTTGTTCTTCACCTGCACCAACACGAGTCAAGCCGCAACCTGCACCTGCAATACTTAGCCAAGAATCAGTCCACACAACGTTGTCAATCACTCATCACACAAGGAAGCGACCATCCACCGGTCCTCGAACCACACATGGTCCTCATGGAGCCTTGCAACTAGGGGTGGTAAAAGAGTCCTCCAATTTAACTTAGCAAATTTAAAAATCGACCTCTATAAAGATCGGATCATAATAACAATTGTGAGCCAAAAATAGTGGTGCTAAGTTGGATGTGAAGAATGAATATGGACCATGGTTTATTACCACCTCTATTTGCGGCCCAGTTGTGTGAAGATGATGAAAAATGGCCGATCTGTGACCGATATCGGTACATTTTTGAATAAGCCTCTTCCATCTTGAGTATGGGTACACCTTTGTTGGGTTACAAAGTTGCGATGGCGAGATTAAGGAGATGGCAGAGGTCTTGCATCACTAGGGATGTCACCCCCCCCCCCAACCCAACACACACCCCACACAGAGGGTTTACTTTACCGGTAAGGGGGAAATCGGAGGTTGGTGAGAAACGTGTTTATCGGAATTCTCGGAAAATTTTCGGATAAAATTTAAATAAAAAATCTTCAATTTGTACACAAACACAACCTAGATTGTTTATAAACAACCTAACATGAAAGTAATGCATAGAAATGAGATAAAGTTTAGAGTTATGAAAAGTCGGAAGGTAGTATTAATTGGTTTGAGTGATTTTTTTGTGGTCAAATAAAAACCGCTCTCAACCGAGAAATACAATTTCTGATTTTTCATT
Source organism: Cenchrus americanus (assembly GCA_947561735.1). Classification (NCBI taxonomy): domain Eukaryota; kingdom Viridiplantae; phylum Streptophyta; class Magnoliopsida; order Poales; family Poaceae; genus Cenchrus; species Cenchrus americanus. Next base: position 206,949,731 of record OX387240.1, read on the forward strand.
TTTTCTGCTGAGAAAGTAAACCCTGCCCCCACACAAAAGTTATTATTAGCGAATGGCCAACGGCGATTCGTCTAGGCATGGTATATATGTCGTACGTATGCGTTTCAGAGCAAAGGTAATAGGCGTTTTGTTGCTGGTCCCTGTCTGATTGCGGCATTGCGGTAGCATCGTGTTTGGCACAACTCCACGTAGCTCCAAATCCGGAAAACCAACTCCGCTCCAATTTTTTCTAGCCAAACACATCCAGCTCCAACAAATCCACCGCGGATCTGCTCCAAAAAACGGTGGAGCAGGCCCCAACTACATGGTTTTCGTGAAGTACCTCAGGGGGTGCTCCACCAACTCCAAATCTTGTGGAGTTGGGATAAAATACCCACCACTGCCACCGGTTAGTGGAAAAAAACGGTTCGTTCTATTCCAATGTCCCTGAGCGTCGCCCCTATCTCCGCCCGTGGCTGCGTTCGCCCTACCTCCAGCGAGCTCCCCCGCGCCGCCACCGTCAACCCCACGCCCGCCGCGCCGCCGGCGACCCTCGCGCCGCACCGCCTCCGCAACCCGCACCTCACGCTGACTCGAAGGCCCGTTCCTCCGCCGATCCCGTACGCTGCCTCATGCGCAATCTCCATGGTTGGGATCTTGGGATCCCTACTGACGCGGCGGGCACAAGATTCAGGCGGCGGCGACGACGGGATTAGGGCGGCGACCGCTGCGCCCGCTCGAGCGGAGGCCGCGTCGCGCCCGCCCGGCGGAGGGCGCGTCGCGCCCACCGCGGCGACCTCGCGCCGCGCCGCACCGCGAAGCCGCGCCCCTCACTCGACGCTCCCTCACCGGTAGAGGTCCGGCGAATCAAAGCAGCACCATCGTCGTTGGAGCTCAAGAGCGCCGGCGGGCTATTGATGCTCCCTCTCCACTCGCTTGCCATCGCCGTAGCACGCCGTCGAGACCGAAGCCACGCCGCCCTGCTTCTCCCATCGCCGGCGTCGAGGGGAGCTCCGTCGTGTCACACCCTGAAATTTCCAATTTCAGGATGTGAATAGAGAGAATAATTAAATAACAATTTTCTCATAATTTTAAATTTTTTCCAATATTTATTTTTCTTTACAGGAAATATAGTATAGGAAAAAATCCTTGTTTGATTTTCTAAATCAAATAAAAAGTTGTGAGTGGTGCATTCATGCCGATGCATCTTGGTGCTTCTTGAGTGCAAAAGGTTTCAAAAATGCGTTTAGGAGCTGTCCAAACTCTTACGAGAATTTTCCGGATTTTTCTGGAATTTATTCTCATTTTTCTCTGAGCATCTTCTATTTATTAGAAGGCTCTAAAATCTTTTTCATGAACCCAAACACTTTATTTGGATTGTTCATGTCCCAATGTGTCTCTGGGATTTTTGCTGTAATTTTTGTGATTTTCGGAGTATTTTTCATGCCTTTAAACAAATTCTAGGTTTTTCTGGAATTGTTTTCGCATTAAAAATAATTTCGAAAAAAAAGAAAACCTATCCTATCTATCTGGGCCGAGCCCGAAGGCCCGATCCATCTCGCCCTCCGGCCCAACCGTGGCCCGCCTTAGCCCATCCGGGCCCAGACCCCGGTCGTGGCTAGTGTTCATGGCGGACACGGCCAGTAGTCCAGGCCACCGCCGCCCCTCCCATGGGCGTGCCCCGTGCCCATAAAAGGAGGCCTGGGCCTCGCGCGCGCCGTGCCTAGGGCGCCGGCCGGCGCGCGCGCCGCCCCGCCTCGCAAGAGCCGTCGCGCCGCCACCACGGAAGCCGAGCCGGCGAGCTCGCCGACCGCCGGCCGGCCGGACCGCGGCCGCCCCTCCACGCCCCTACCGATGCAAGCCGACGGGTCCATGGGAACCGCAACGACGAGCCGAAGCGGTAGGCCTGCTCTCCATCGCCAATCGACCACCGGAGCTCCGTCGCTACGCTCGACCGCCGCCGGTCAACCCGAGTGCCGCCGCCGGCCAAAATTCCGGCCACCCCTCCATGCCCTTGCCGTCGGTGAGCACCCTCACGAACTCCCCTCGATCTCCTCTACCTCCCGCGCTGCTCGCCCGAACCCTAGGTGGCCCGGACCATCGGCGATTGGAGCCGGCAGAGCTGCTCTGCGCCCTGATCTTAAGGAAGAAGAAGGGCATCTTCTGTTTAGGCCCCTGCGTTTTCCCTTAATCCCTAGATCCAAATCATGTGTCTAGTTCCTTTTGCAAGAAACCCCCCGAAACTATCAGATTCCCTAGATTCCATCCACCCTGGACCTTTTGCAAGTAAACCCTTGGGTTTTAATACATAATTATGTATTTGCCCCTATCTTTTTGCAGTAAAACCCCTGAAGTTTCCAATCTCTGCAACCAGGTCCTTACATCTTTAGAAATCCATATCTTCCATGCTTTTGCTCCGATTTAATCCGTTCAAATTGCGTTAGATCCATAATGATGTAAAGCACGCGTTAGTGGTGTATTTTTCACCATGTTGGTTTTCTGAAAATAAATTTAATATTAATTTTGATTAATGCTTCATAAATATGCCTTTTCTAAATAAAAGCTATATAGATCTATACACCGCCTTTCATAATTAAAATTTAATTTGATTAATGTTCCTATCACATGTTTTTGTACATAAAAGTTAATTAGATCTTTATCTCGGTTTTCATAAACCAAATGTTAATTTGTTTAATAGTTACTTAATCTTTTCTAATTAAAATTTGATTAGGCTTTTACATCGGCTTTTACAATAAATATTAATTTGATTAATGGCAATACCATAATGTTTTTAATAATAATATGATCTACTCGAATTACAAAGTTTCGTTTAGGTTATTCATATAGTTTAGTTTTTATAAATTAAATGTTTAATCGGTTTAATCAATATATGAATCTTTATTAATAAAACTTGACTAGTTCTTTACACTGGTTTCGTAAATAAAGTTTAATATTGCATTAATGCCAACCTAGGGTATTTTATTTGTAAAATATGCTTTACATTTGTTTTGCTAATTAAAATAAACCTAGCTCACATAATCTTATTCCATCATAAATGCAAATCATTCGTTAGACGTTCGGTGTCAGCTTTATCTTCGTATCTCTTTTGATCAAGTTTATCAGAAGCTCTAAACCTTTCTAGTGTTAGCCCAAGCTAAACCGTGTGCATCTAATTAGACCTTTTAAGCACAGTTTGTGTGCTTTGGTGATCCTAGTGGATATCTTAGAGTTTCTGTTCTGCTTTTCCTTATCAAGTAATCCTATCATGATTATTTCATGTTTCTCTTAGAATCTCGGTCATCAATATCTAGTTCATACCTATCCTATCTCAGTTAGGTTGACTCTTTATGAATCAGCTGTGTTCTTGTACCTAATCTATCGTAGCTTCCTTTCTTTAGAGTTTGCCTTGCTATCTCGTTTTCTTCCCCGTCGATCGGATCACCCTTGGTTAGTGTGTCAGTTGATCATCCGAGTTTTCTTCGTAGACTAGTTTTCCTAAACCTAGCCTAAGGTTTCTTATGCGCTTGATAGTTCGTTGCTACCGTTCTCGTTCGTTTCACCTTAAATTGTACGTTAGCATGTGTATCACCTGTTACTTGTTTTAACACTAAAACTGCATGTTAATCTTGACTAATTCTTATTCCAATGCTTTTATAAATAAAAAAGTGATTAGGTTCTAATCTGGTTTTCTTTAATCATGATGTAATCGGTTAATCCCTATTCATAACTAGTTTTTCTAAATAAAAGATGTTAGAGTTAAACATCGGTTTTCATAATAAAGTTAATATACCTAATGACATCATAATGCCTTTTCAATATTAAATATGTTTAGTTGAACTCGTGACATAAAGTTACTCGTCTAGATATCTTACACTTGTTTTATCTTTCTAAAGTAATTGTTAATTTGACATAACTTCTACTCAAATGTTATAAATAAAATATGATTAGGCTTATCGCGATTTCTTTAATTAAATGTAACTTGTTTAATGGTAACATAGAGTATTTCTCTGAAATATTCTTTCACATGATTTCTTAATTAAAATATGTCAAGTGTAGTCTCTTGTTGTTTAATAATGATCTCATGATAGTTTCGAGCTTATTTCTGTTTTTAGCGTTTCTTGCGTTTGCGCAACCAATAGAATCGAGCTCTATCTCAATATGATCTTTCCAGTTCTTGCTCAATCTTCCGCAACCATCTCTTTAAAGCTAACCAAGCCTTTTCCTTCCAAGCATACACTGCGTTCTTTAGTGATCCATCTAATTGATCCTATTCTTTAGTGCGTTTTTTAAAGTTTCCTTTTTGATTGGTGCTTTGTTCTTATTATGCTTGTTTGTTTGCTTTGTATGCTTGTGCCCGATGATTGATGCGAGTAGAAGGAACGTTGTTTGAGAGCTTCGAAAGCTTGAAGGTGAAGATTCTGAGCAACATCACTACTTTGGTTAAAGGCAAGTGTGTCCTTGATCTTTTGTCCCAATAACTTTATTAATCACTTTGCATTACTTTGCATTAACTTTGATGGGTTCCTGTTAAGGATGACTAGCCTCTTTTGACCATTATCTTGAACCTGGTTTTAATTAATATTGATGGTAGCTATTGCTTAGTTTGCTCAACTGGGTTGGTAATAATCAACATGGTCATCATTTTATGCTCTATGTTCCAACGTGATATGTGATGTTTAATATACAAGACCATATGTTTAACCGGAATATGGAGAACTACCCAGGAAACAGTACAACCACAAGAACTAATGGGCAATGGTTTTGGCTGAATAATTAGGAACTTTAGCTTGGGGTGATCTTACCTGATAAGGACAAGGGATCGGCGGTACTGCGGGGTATGGACTTGCTCTAGCAGGGGGTTGGGTGAGTTATTCTTTTTATGGTGGGGTATTGACCTGCTAGGGGACTTTATACCTTGCTAACTGATCCGGACCTTTGGGTCACAACTTGTTGGAGAACCTTTGTAAAGGCCTTGTAGCGTCCCTATGCAACCACACCTCGGTAGTGTGGTATGGTGCCTGATCAGCATCGCATGGTTGGGTTCAAAGTTCCTCGGAGCTTTTACGTTGCTTGTGGTGAAAGTGTACAACCTCTGCAGAGTGTAAAACTAATCGATTAGCCGTGCTCACGGTCAAGAGCGGCCTGGACCCTCACATGATAATTGAACTTGAAGATGGACTTAAATTGTGATATGTGTTATGGTTATTCTTTCCATATGCTTATGGCGTATCTCTTATCTTATGCTTAATGTGGGTTGGTATAAACTTATACTTTATTAGTAATTAGGTGCTAATAAAATTTGACCAACTAAAATGCTAAATGCTTAAAGCCTAGTCCACTCTAAAGCCTTTGCATTCATTCTTCCTCCACACTTGCTGAGTACGACAAGTGCTCACCCTTGCTATAAACAATGTTGCTCAGAAGGAGGAAGCTATTTTGAAGTCGTTGTGATGATGTTGCTGGTTCTAGGCGTACGCAACCCCCAGTCGACTGCTTGTGAAGTTTGGTGCCTTCGTTTACAGGATTAAGCGTAAACTCTGATAATCTCCCTTTTTCTTACGTGATATTGTTTCTGTTATTCACTTATGTCAACTATATGCATGAAAATTGATCCTGGCATGCATATAGGTTTGCACTTAGTTTTACTTGGAAAAACAGGTGTGACACGCCGCTCGCCCCTATCCGCGGCAAGGCAGGGAGCAGGGGCGTGATTTTTTATTTTTTTACTTCTGACGTGCATGCCCAGTGACATGGATAAAAACTGGAGTTGTACCAAACATCTTCCGAGATATCAGATCCGCAGTGGAGCGGTGCCGATCAGCAACTCTGGAGTTATTTTCACAGAGCTGGACCTCGGTCGTGCCTAAAGGAGTAAAGGACACCTTTGTCTCGTTAAGTGTTAAGTGAAGTATCTTCATACCTAGGATAATATATACCGTATCGAATCAAAGTGATCTTGGGGCCCGAACAGTGGCAACTCTCAAGACAGGTTAAGCTTCATTTAAGTGAAGATCCGCACAGATCGCCTATTTAGATGCAACGAGTAAATGTTTACACTAAGATAAATGTTTTGTCTCTTCCATTTGTCTCTAATAATTTTTACTTCTTGAGATGTTTGGGTTGAGGGGTAAATGTGGATGTGGATGTGAGCGAGGGCTGGGGTCCACCGCAATTGTACTCAAACTTGCTACTACCTCCGTTCTTAAATATATTACACCATTGATTTTTGTCGTTCGTTTGACCATTCGTCTTTTCTGCAATTCTTTTTTGCAAATCGATAAACCAACAAGTTAAATCTAAAGTACATCGGATAATAGATATAATGGTATACATTTTATTTTAGTTAACTGATTTGTTCAATATATATTAGTGGTCAAAGTTGGAGTAAAAAGTCAACGGTGTCATATATTTAAGAACGGAGGGAGTACTTTTTAGGGGTAAATGGAAGGAGGCAGAACATTTGCCCCATCACATTTGCCCTACATGTTTGACACCTTAAGAGTAAATGTAGAGTAAACTTGCCCCATTTACCCCCTCCATCCAAACAGGCCATTATGAATTGTGATGGGCAAATGCACTGGTCCTATAATATAGTTAACATTTATCAATTAATGGTCTGGAGGGAAAATTATTCAAATAACTCCTTGTTGCATTTCTGGCTGTAGTACAGCAAGATTTGGAAAATTTATACGCCCTGCAGCAGAAGCTCCTCCAGTGAGAGTGTTCACGGACAGTCAGCTATGACAAATTGACAATCTGACACTTCGACATCAAGTTTCAAGCAGCACATAAATGTGCTACATCAACGGGGGGATTGTCAAAGAACGCAGCTGCAAATCAATGCACGAAGAGCCGCAGCAGATTCAGGCCTCGAGGACCAAGTTACATACATACACATGCGCCTGCCGATACATTGTTTTGATACATTGTTTACAGCCGGAATTGCTCTGTTTCCATCATCCAGGGAGTATAATCAACCGGGGCACCGGCCGGTCGGAATCTCAATCAATCTCCACTGATGGTGTCACGAGAAATGGAATCCAGTACTCTGGACGCCATTGATGCCAATCACCAGCATTGGGCAGGATAACGGGAGGAAAGATCTTTTGATTCACACATCTAATTATCGAGCATCTGCAAATTATGTTTCTTAAATACTGCGGGTTCCAGACTTCCAGTCTAGCGCATAAGAGATCTCCAAGAGTATATAATATTTTCTTCCTAAAAGATGAAGTTTTAGTGGTTCTAATAAGAGCAACTCCAACAGTTTGGCAAACCAACTTGGCATCCATATAATTTTGGAAAAACACAAAAAATTGGCCTCCAACAGTTTGACAAACCAACTTGGCAAAAATAGAAACTTGGCAAAACTCACCTCCCCACGCGCATATATGCGCGCGCGGATCGTGGTTGCCATCCTTGTTTCCCTCTAGGTGGGAGGGTGAAAAAGAAATAAAGAATAAAGAAGGGTTCCTGATGTAATTTTTTCAAGAGGTGGAAGGGCACATACATAATTTTGTTTCTCTCAGGATTCTTGATGTAAGTTAGATCTGGATTTGGCAAGTGAATTATGCCAAACTGTTGGAGATGAATTTTTTTTTACTTTGCATAGCTTTTTAGAAGTTGGCAAAACACAAGATTTGCCAAGTAAATTTTGGCAAACTCTTGTAGATGCTCTTAAAGAATAGAGAAGTTCATCTTTTAAGAGTTCCTAATAATCTACTCCTAAAATATAGAAGGTAATTTTGCATCAGGAATCATATACTATTCTTAAATTATCCTAACCACTTTTATTATTATTTCTTTCTTGTACATCAGGAACCTGTTTCTACTCTTTATTATTCCTGAGCCCTTCCACCTTGTTTCAGTAGAGGATACGCGTAGACCAAAATCTTACTTTACGCCGAAAAGACTATTTTTTCCTCGAGTCCTAAAAGATTAGGAGTGTGAATTATGAGTCATTAGAGAGGTATTTTTTGTCATCATCTTAAAAATCAAGGATTGAGAAAGGATTTTAAGGAACTCTTGAAGATGCTCTAACATCGAACAAAATATAAGTTGCTGGTGAAATATTTTGATAAGAAGTATATGATAAATGTTTGATAACCTCCGGGTGAAATATTTTGAAATGCATTTTTTTTTCAAATGAAGAATGTGATGAGGCCAGATGAACTCCAGCCATCAATGTAACACATACTCCGCCTCATTGACTCATTTTGATTTATCCGAAGTGATTTTTTTAACATTAACCAATAATATCTCTTAAAATTTTTTTAACTAGAATAGGATACATATTGGGGTAGTTTCATGATTAATCTACTAAACAACATCTTTATGTTGTAAATCTCAGTGGTTCTTTTGCTATCCGTAGTCAAAGTTACAAATATTTTACTTAGGACAAACCTTTTAGGAAAATTTTACTAAAGGTAGTTTGTAAAGAAAACTTAATCAAGAAAGAGATGTTCGTGATTATAAATGTCCATCCAAGCCGCAGAAAAAATTCGGTGCGCACCGGGCGCACGCGAGGCCCGGGGCGCACCCCTACGTGACCTCGCGAGATTGGTCCACCTCCCGGGTCCCACGCGTCCTCCGTGGCTCCGTGAGGGGAGGGAGCCCCTGCATCCTGTTCGGCTCACGCGGCTGGATCCGAGACGCTGCTCCGCAGTCCACATGGCTCGATCCCGCTCGGCTCGCGCGGCCTGGGCGAGCTGATTGACTGACATAGTAATAAAGTTCCAACTTTTAACTTGGATTTGAATTAACTCCAACATGTAACTCAACGGATGAGAATACATGTTTGCCAATGGTTATAGATCCCATTTTGCTACAGTGAAGTCAAAGTTTAGATGTAAAGTTACTCGGAAATAGTTACCAAAAAAAATTTGCTCGGAAATAAATTTTAAAAACAGCTAATTGATGTTGTTCAAACTTTACTACTGCCCCCTAAGTCTAACGCCTAGTGCTGCAATCAATATGGAGCTCTCTTAAAATGACTTAACTCCAACATCTATCTCAACAAAAGAGAGTACATGTTCACCAATGTTCATAGATCCCATTTTGCTACTGTGGAGCCAAAGTTTAGATGCAAAGTTGCTGAGAAATAATTTTCAGAAATAGCTAAATGATGTTGTTTCAAACTTTACTAATTCTGTGAATTTTTAGATTGTGAATAGTAACCTCTAGTAAATTTAATTAAGGTGTTTAGGAATGGTGCCTCCCATGGTGTCGCACACCCCCTCTGCCATGCGATGCAGGACGAAGCTCTAGCCGACAACGGCCACACCGATATCGCTGCCATGCCGCCTTCCCCATCCATGTTGGACCGCATGCAAGTTGTTCCATCACTGGCGCCGTCGATCCTCATGTAAATTTTGTGGCTTCTCCTCGCTTCATCATGATTCCCATCCATGTCTTGGTCATCGATCCATCTGTTTGTTGATCGATATTTGTTTTGTCAACATTATTAATTTATGATGACCTTCATTTATGTGATTGAGGTGATATTGTGATTGTCATAATGAGTAAAGGTCAAATTTGGTTACAATTTGACCAAAATCAACATTTGAAGTTCAAATTCGGAAAAAAATGTGCAAAATCTAAGATATGGGGTTTTGAGCATTCAAAATTTAGTGGGAGTAATTTGGGGGTTAAGCTTAGTCCCTAAACATCTCAATTAAATCTTCCAAGTTATTGACTAGATTTTACTATTCACAACCTGAAAAATTAGAGAATAAGTAAAGTGTGAAATAAGAACATTTAGCTGTTTTTGAAAATTATTTCTGAGCAACTTTGCATCTAAACTTTGTCCCATAATAGCAAAAGGGATCTATGAACCTTGGTGAACATGTACGCTCATCCATTGATCTAGATGTTGAAGTTAAGTAATTCTGAGAGAGCTCCAAAAATTAACTGCGGCACTAGGTGTCAGACTTAGGGGGGAAGGAGTAATGTCAGAAACTTTAGTTGTTTTTTGAAAATTATTTCTAAGCAACTTTGCATCTAAACTTTGGCTCCACAGTTTTGGTGAACATTGTTGAGCTAGATGTTAGAGTTAAGTAATTTTAAGAGAGCTCAAAAATGAATTGCAGCACTGGGCGCCAGATTTACGGGGAAAGTAATAGTTTGAAACAACATTATTTAGCTTTTTAAAAAATTTATTTCTGAACAACTTCTCATCTACACTTTGGCTCCACAGTAGCAAAATGGGATTTATGAACATTGGTGAACATTTAATCTCATTTGTTGAACTAGATTTTGTAGTTAAGTAATTTTAATCGAAACTAAAAGTTGAAACTTTGTTGTATGTCAATGTGTTAATTGATCCATTCGGTTTGCCCAAGCGGCGCAAGCCGAACAGGAGCGAGCCGTGCGGCTGCAGACCAGCAGCGAGGCCGGAAGCCCGGAACCAGCCGCGTGAGCCGAACACAAGGTGCAGCGGCTCCCTCCCCTCACGGAGCCACGGAGGATGCGCCGGACTCGGGAGGCGGACCAATCTCCCGAGACCACGCAGGGGTGCGCACCGGGCCTCGTGTGCGCCCAGCGTTCCCAAGCGGCCCAGTCGGCCATCTTCGTGTTGTGCCTAGCCCGGGACTACAGCACCATCGTGCCGTGCTGGCGGGAGCCCTATACGGCTTCTATTAGCCCGTTACTCCCTCCGGTGTGTTAAAAGAAGACATTTTAGATAAGATTTGAGTCAAACATTGAGAATATAAATCATGAATAACTCTTAAGTTGTTGAGTTTGAAAATGTGAAAACTACATGAGTAGATTTGTCTTGTAAAATATTTTCATAAAAGTATACATATGTTAGTTTTTAATAATTATTTTTGTAAAAATAGGAAGTCAAAGTTGCACTTTGGAGACCGTGTCGCTGTTCTAAACATCTTCCTTTACCAAACCGGAGGGAGTAACTATTTGGCTTAGGCACATTAAGAGCCAACCAATACAATATTCCTCCACCTACATCCTTTTCTTTCCAGTTTATAAATAATTCACTAACTAGACTTTTTTTCACTGCATGACACAGAATCTAGAGGCGCTCCGTTCTTTCGGTGTGAGCATTATGTTCTACCACCGGCTAGCTAGGTTTCTCTGTGACACATTGAAAGACATGCTTACTAAGCCCAAATCAGAAAATAGGTTCAACATTTTAACGTTTAAGATTCAACATTTTTTAAAGTGGGTTCGACATCTACAATTATTGCATTCAAGGTTTTAAAAATATGGATCAATATTTTGAACAAGATTAACACATTCAACATTTTTACAACCTATTTCAACATCTCGAAAAAAATAGATTCAACGTTTTTGTAAACCTGGATCAACATTCTGGCATCCAGCAAGCCCATTGCGTGGTTCTTGTTCATGCTAATGTCAAGTTGGGCTGTTTCGGAGCGCCAGGGACAGAGAGGGCCTAATGGCCAGGGTTTATGAGCGGGAATGGGCTGAGCTCACGTAAAAGGGAAAATTGATTTGATAGCACTGAAAGATCATAACTTTCGTAAAATACCACTCGAAGTTTGTTGCACCGTAAAATACCATTGAAATGTTGGTCAGTTAAGTGGAAAATAACATTATGTGTTGTCACCGTGCAAATGATGACGAAGTCATCTGTCTTGTACATTTTCTTCCTCCCGTGCTCGTCGTCCTCACAGCGGTGTCTGCCGCCGTGTACTTCGTGCGCTGGCGGAGTGCTAGACCACCCTCGTTGTTGTGCGTCAAGCACGCACCGTCCTCCGCCTCGAGCTTCGTCTCCTCCCGCGGTCTCGCTGTGCGCAAGGACAAGCTAGGTTGGCGACGTGGATCAGTTCGATGGCGCGAGCGCCAGCTCTTCTGATGTGGCCAGCTCGTCCGCGGCGCGTGCTGTGCACCGGGCTGCGCGCTCGATGCGTGCCGTGGTGGCCATTCCTCTGCCGACGCGTCGACCCCTTCTTGCCTTCCTCTGTTCTCTTCTTCTCCCTAATCGTGCTACCCCTTCCCCTGCTCCTCGACGACGGGCGACGCTAACACCAAGGTCACCACTAGGTCCAAGCGCTCTAGGCTCGCCGCTTCGACTGCCACGGCAACCGTCGTGTCCGCCGAGGACCACCACCAGCGCCGGCTCTAGGTAAGGACCGGTCCCGTCGCTAGGGTCAACGCGTTGGGTGGGCGCCTCGCGGCCTATGGGGCATTGGAGCCGCGGGTGGCTTGGACCAGTACACCGTGGCCGTAGCCATCGCCACCGTGGCTGTGGCAAAGGTGGCCAAGCACGCCATCGTTGCCGTCATTAGGCTGTCGGCGTCTGCGCTAGGTCCGCACGGGCATCAGCTGCAAGCGAGGAAGCTGCAGGTGTTGGTGCGTGGCCACTCTAGCCACCTCGTCGCCGCCAAGCTAGCCACACCCTGCGCTATGCAGGCGCTCGTCGCCGTGCAGAGCCAAAGCCAAAGCCATGTGCTTGAACATGGGATTTTGGTCACTCTGTATAGGACACGGAGAAGAAGAAAAAAAAAGTCTACTTCACCCCCAACCTATGAAGATTGGAACACATCACCCACAACCTACAAAAATGGATTTTTTACCCCTGCTTTATAAAACAGGACAACTCACCCCCTGAAGTAGTTTTGAAAAATCATAGTAAATCACAGAAAAATCATAAAACGAAAAATCAATTGTGTTGAACTTCAAATTAGTAGTTCTACGCAGTGAACATAAAATATGGAATGCTTTAGTACATATTTTTTTGTTACAACTTTTGATCTATGCTTTTCTTCATAACTGTATAAAAATACACTAAATATACCATATTATATGTTCATTGTGTAGATGTACTCATTTAAAATCCAACACAATTGGATTTTCCATTTTATGATTTTTCTGTGATTCACTATGATTTTTCAAAACTGGTTCATGGAGTGATTTATCTTGTTTTAGAAAGTTCAGAGGGTAAAAAATTCATTTTTATAGGTTGAGGTTGATGTGTTCCAACCTTCGTAGGTAAGGGTGAAGTAGACATTTTCCCGGAGAAGAACGTCCAGATCGTGAAGGTGGACATCAGCTCCAGCGGTGTCGTCCGCGCGCCGCGGACGTCCCGGCTCCGTCCACGCTCATCGATGTCACTGTCCGTCCACACTCCACGCCCCAGTACTGGGAATCGACGACCACAACCTCAGACTCGCGCCCCGCCGGGAGCTGGAGGCCACGAGCTGCCCGTGCAGGGTTGTACGCCGGCGAACTCCGATTCCTGAATGAGGCCAGCCAGATAGCGTCAAGGAGCGCCGACAACCGCTCAGGGACAGCGCGAACAAGCTGGCGCTCACGCCAGCGACCCGTTCTGTGTCGTCGGCCTTTCCCTTACGCGTGGACGACGACAGGCGGGAGGAGCCGGAGCTCGAGGCGGAGGACGACACATGCTTGATAGCGAGGGCGGCCTGGCACTCCGCCGGCGCGCGTAGTCCACGGCGGCAGTCACCGCAGCCAGGACGACTAGCGCGGGAGAAGATGTACAAGATGGACGGTGTCGACAACATTTGCACAACGACGACACGAAATGCTATTTCCAGTTATAGATGGCCATTTGGCCCGCCCAGCCCAGCCCAGCCCAGGCACGACGCGGCCCAGGCACGAGCGGCCCGGCCCCGACGTGGCCCAACGGACTTCGTGCTCGTGCTTGGGCGGCACTATGGGCGAGATCACGGCCCGGCACTAGCCCGGGCCGTTTTTTCGGGGGCGGGCCGGCCCAAGGCACGACAAGAGGCACGATGGGCCATATGTGTCGTGCCAGCCCATGGCCTGATGGCCGGCGGCGGCGACGGAGGTTACTAGCGGGCGGAGCTGGTGGTTAGCGGTGGCGAAGGTGACCGGCCAGGAAGGGGAGAAGGAGAGTGAGGATGCCGACAATGACGACGACAACGACGCGGTTGTCCCGGTGCTCCGGGAGAAGTTGTGCCTGCCTCTACTACCGTGACGGCGGTGGAGGACACGGCGATGGGGCACGCGGTGCTGCCCAACCTCGATCTGGCGGCGGAGGAGGGTGGACGGTGGCGGTGGAGCTGGCTGTCGAGGATCCGGAGGCGTTAACCGACGGTGGATGTGGTGGCCGACGGGAAAGACGATGCGGCCGGAGGCGGAGGTGGTGGCTGGCGGGAAAGAGGAGGCGACTGGAGGTGGAGGTGTGGGCCGTCGGGAACGCATAAGAGGAGAGGAGGCGGCTGCCGACGGATTCGGTGGCTAGCGAGGGGGAGATCGGCGGATGTGGCGGCCGCCACCGCCGGCGCCGCAAGGGGGGGTGAAGGGAGAGATGGGGGCACATGGCTGGCTACTGGCTAGGGTTTGGGAGGGAGTGGGAGCTGGCTTTTATATATGTTGGGCCGGGCCGGGGCCGGGTGGGTCGGCCGGGCCTCGTGCGGCACATGGGCCGCGTCGTGCCTACAATTTTCGTGCCGTGCTGGGCCGGCACTATGGGCTGACATTGCAGCCCAGCCCAGCCCAACGTCGTGCTCGTGCCGGCCCAGGCCCGATAACATCGTGCTGGGCTCGTGCTCGTGTCGGGCCAAAAAGTCGTGCTTTGGGCCGACCCATGGGCCTCGTGCTTTTTGGCCATCTATATTTCCAGTTAACGGATCACGGATCAACCTTTCAATGTTATTCAGGGTAGCAAACTTCGAGCGGTATTTCACGGAAGTTGTAATTTTTCAATGTTATCACACTAATTTTCTCCATGTGAAAGGTCTATATGAGGAGAGGGAGAGAGACTGATGAGAAGAGACAGGAACTTGTACTTAAGAGTGTCTCCAACAATGGCCATGTTTGGATGGAGGTGTTAGTGTTAGTTTGTAGCAAACTAACACCAAAACTAACACTTCGGAGCCAAACACATGTGTTAGTTTGGTGTTAGTTGGAACTAACACCCCCAAAAAACTAACACCTCCAAGAGGTGGTAATTGGTGTTAGTTTGGTGGACCCCATGAAGGACTGATACGGCGAACCAGGGAGGGTGGAGTGAATGGGAGCCGATAAAAATTCTTCTCGAAGGAGATAAATTTCTCCAACAACATGAACACGGCTTCCAACACACGTCTCCGACTCACTACCCAAGTTGGCCAAGCCCACGTAGCCACTGGAGTGCCACTGGACCTAGGAACCAACACACAACCTTCCGACCCGAGAACGCAGCGGAACACCAAACCTCGAGTCTACAGACCCATACGGTCGAGCCGATCCCCTCGCCGGTGAACCGAGCAACTTTCACTAAGTGGCTCCACACCGGTCAGACCGGTGAGACGCACCGGTCAGATCGGTCACAGCCTGAAAGCCCTCAAGGCACCAAACATGCCAACCGACCTCCAAACTGACCCAAACTCGAAACAGCAGCAACACAGGACAACAGCGAACACACCCAGACGTTCACCCGAGCAACACCCGCGGGTCAACTCCCCCAAATCCAAACCTCGATCTCCCGAATCGCTCCACGGACTTGAACAAGACTTTGGGGATATTAGGAACACCTCATGAGGAGTCCATAGCCAAGTTTAATCCCACCAAAACTCGTCCAAAAAGGAGGAATGAAGGAAATCCCGCCAAGAGCACTTCCAACCCAAGAACTCAAGAAACCCCAAAAACGAGCACCTTTACTCACGGATTTGGGAGGGGAATCACAGCCCAAAGAACCACGAAGGGTTCCCACAAATTTCCCCCATCAAACCCCCAAGAGAAAGGTCCCGAAAACAACCCAAAGAAATCACCAAGAGAGGGCTCCGAAAATCACCACCAAGAACAACCGGGGAGAACACATCCAAACCATGAGGAACCACGCCGAATCATCTATACATGAAACAAAGGTTCATACAAGGTCTAGCAAGCCGCCCGATCATCCATCCCTCTCAACAAGATCTCTCCGTGAAGCTCTCAAACTAGTGCTATGGAAAACCTAAGGAAAATAGGAAGGAAAATAGGAAAACAAATGAGCTAGGGTTCCAAGAGTTGGCTGCCATCCTCTCACCTCTTGGGTTATATGGAGGCAACCGAAAGTCTAAAATACCCTTCTCTAACAACTAGGGATACAAGCCCCTCAAGGGCGGTTTTGGAAGACTTGAGGCTTTCTCCATCGGACGGATGCCCGGCTACCGCAACCTGCTTAGCCTCGACGCAAGCCTTGCGATCCCGACGCGTGTCCTCCGCTTCAAAGATTCCGGACTGCATCGTCGCACACCGGTCAGACCAGTCCCCACCAGTCAGGCCGGTCAGACCCACCGGTCAGACCAGTCTGGCGCTGCTGCAGCCCCGTCTTCGGTTTCGGTCTTGGCTTTGTGGATCAACCAAGGAACCCAGTGGTTTTCTGGTGAACCACCGGAAACCCCGCGAACTCGGTGTAGCCTCCGCCAATCTCCACTCATGACTCGGCTCCCACGTAGTCCCGGCTCGACCTTGGTTTTGAGGCTCAACCAAGAAACCGTCCACGACTTCATCTTGCTGTTCATGCCACCATGCGGCCCGCACTTGACCCCGGCCGGCCACCGGGTCCCTCGAATGATGCCTACTTGTCTTCTCCACACACCGGAGGCCTCACCGCGACGACCTTTCGCGCTTGTTCTTCACCTGCATCAACACCAGTCAAGCCGCAACCTGCACCTGCAATACTTAGCCAAGAATCAGTCCACACAACGTTGTCAATCACTCATCACACAAGGAAGCGACCTTCCACCGGTCCTCGAACCACACATGGTCCTCAATCTCCCCCTTGATGAGTGCATTGACAACACCCACACGAAAGTAACAAGAGAGAAAAGAAAAAGAAAAGAAACGAACAAAAAGAAACTCCAACAAGCGATCGAAAGCCAAACAAAGGCTATCACTTGAAGAAGACAAGTCTCGGACCCCTTAGGCAAGGGCAACGACTCGACACATCCGAGACAAAACAAAGCTCAAACAAAGAGCGCAAACCACAAAAGCAAAGCTCGAAAAACCACGAAGAGCTCCCCCTGAACCAATGCACCTCCCCCTGGACAAATGCATGCAAACCAGCTGAAAACGGGGCAGCTGCAGCAACTTCAGCTCACACCGGTCAGACCGGTCATCACCACCGGTCAGACCGGTGCCTAAGATGTGCACAGGATCAGCACTCACACCGGTCAGACCGGTGAACAACAGAGCCCAGAAATGGCTCGAAACCACCTGAAAACCTTCTAAATGCATCCAGTAAGCTATTTCAAGCTCAAACTTCTCCCCCTTGTTGGCAATGCATGAATCAAGCCAAAAATGCAAGAAATTCAACCTAGAGCTTCTCAAATAGACAAAATTCAACAAAGAATGTTACACATGTCCAAATGAGCAAGTTAGATACTCTACAGCTTCGTATCAATCTCAACTACATGATCACCAAGTGTCACAACCATTGGACGAAGCTAAAATGGATTTGAGCAATTTTGCGAAAAACTTGCCTCTCATGAGCAAAGTCCTAAACATGATCAAAGCATATCAAAATGGCAAAGCCACACAAACTTCATGCTAGGACAGCCATTCTAATCATAAGATCATCACAAACACCCACAAGCACCTCATGTCATGTCAAAGCCACCGAGCCATGTGCCTACTTCTATGTATGAGACTTCTCATTGGTAGGCATCATGCAACGGTTTAGAACCCAAAGCAAATTAAATTCAGCACATATGACATGGGAGCATATTTTCCAAGCATTTTCATTTCATTTTCAGATTGATAAATGGTACATGAAATGTCTTTGCGACAAAAAGGAACTTATGCTCCTCCACAAGATAAATCAAGAGGGCTAAACATTCATGATGGCAAATGAGCCTTTGGCCCCATATGATCAATAAACTAGCTATCCAACCACAAATTAAGCATAGCCAAGCCACTAAAGCATGTCAAGATCATATAAAGGCATTTACACATGAAAGAGCATACATGTGACATTTTCAAAAACATAGCTATCAACCATGGATTATTCATCAAGATCATCAAGAGCTAAGCCAAACTAACCATAGCATACCAAACAGGCTCACAAAGACATGTATCTCATGCCATGGTGAACAATGTATATGAGAGAAGCTTTTCCTAACCAATGCATATGATACAAAATGCATGCAATCTAAGATACAAGGATGCCTATACATCATGTTACATATGCCATGCCAAATGCAAGAAATGCACAAATGAAAGCTATATATATGCTACAAAGAGAGCTCCCACACACCTAACTCAATAAATCAAACACACACCAAGTTCCCCCCGCAAACGAGTGAAAGTTGCTTGATTCAGGGGTTTGGTGAAAATATCGGCTAGTTGGTCATGTGTGGGTACATGGATCAAAGCTATCTTTCCTTTCTCTATGCTGTCTCTCAGAAAATGATACCTCACTTCTATGTGCTTGGTTTTGGAATGGAGCACTGGGTTCTTTGCAACGCTTATGGCAGTGGTGCTATCACATTGAAGTGGGACATGGGTATACTCCTCACCAAAGTCACTCATGGTGTATGAAATCCAAAGGAGCTGAGAGCAACAACTAGCAGCGACAACATACTCGGCCTCGGTAGTGGATTGAGCAACACTCGATTATTTGCGGGAAGACCAAGATACCAAATAAGAACCCAAAAACTGGCAAGTCCCAGAAGTGGACTTCCTATCCAACCGACACTCGGCAAAATCCGCGTCTGAAAAACCATGAAGCGCCAAAGAAGAGGACGCGGAGTACCAAAGGCCGAAGTCGGGAGTGTGACAAAAGTACCTAAAAATTCGCTTCACGGCTTGCCGATGCGAAGTCCTCGGAGACGCTTGAAAACGAGCGCACAGACACACCGAGAACTGTATGTCCGGCCTCGTCGCCGTCAAGTAGAGGAGTGACCCGATCATGCTCCGGTACTCCTTCTGGTCCACGTGTTCACCTTCCTCGTCCGCATCAAGAGCCGTAGTCGTACTCATCGACGTCGTCATAGCCTTGGAGTCCTCCATATTGAACTTCCGCACAATGTCCTTGGTGTACTTAGCCTGGTGCACAAATGTTCCTTCCTTTGATTGCTTGATTTGTAGCCTGAGGAAGAACTGCAACTCGCCCATCATGCTCATCTCAAATTCCCTGCTCATATCATCTGCAAACCTTGCAACAAGAGAGTTAGACGAGCCACCAAAGACAATATCATCCACGTATACCTGCACAATCAGGATATCTCTGCCCTACCTCAGCAAAAACAAGGTCTGATCGACCTTCCCCATCTCAAAACCTCTCTCAAACAAGAACCCCCTCAACCTGCCATACCAAGCTCTAAACGACTGCTTCAACCCATACAGCGCCTTCCTCAACTTGTACACCCGGTGGGGGTACTTCTCATTCTCAAATCCCGGAGGCTACCTCACATACACTTCTTCCTCCAACACACCATTCAGAAAAGCACTCTTCACATCCATTTGGTGCAACTTGAACCCTTTAGCCACGGAAAAAGCTAGAAGGATCCTAATCGCCTCCAAACGGGCTACGGGAGCAAAAGTCTCCTCGTAGTCGATCCCCTCCTTCTGTCTGAACCTTTGAGCAACAAGCCTCGACTTGTTCCTCACAACTTCACCTTTCTCTCCCTATTTGTTCTTCCACACCCACTTTGTACCAATCGGCTTACACCCTGGGGGAGGGTCAACCAACTCCCAAACCTGATTCCTCTCAAAGTTCTCCAACTCCTCATGCATCGAATTAACCCAATTGTGATCAGATAGTGCGTGTCCAATGTCTTTGGGCTCAAAAGTAGCAACAAATGCAGCATGAGCGAAATGAGAGTTGTTCCGAACCCTCGACCGTGTAGTGCGTTCATTCATGTCGCCGATGATCCTCGAAGCTGGGTGATCCACTTGTACTCGCCGGGGAGGTTCTCGCCTCGATGCTACCTCCCCCTCAACATCAGCTTCTCCTCGTTCTTGATTTGTCGTCGTAGGTGTAGTAGAGGGTCCGTCCATCACCGTAGTCGAAGTAGTGGGTACTTGTTCAGCCGGGGGCACCACACCGCCATCTTCATCCTTTCCATGTTCATGCTGCTCCTCCAGAAAGATCTCCTCGCCAAGCTCATCATCACCTGCACACTCAAAGACAAGCTGACTACGTGGCTCTGTCTCGTCGAAGGTTACCTCGCAAGTCTCCATGATTTGGTTAGTTTCAAGATTGAGCACACGATATGCTCTAGAATGAGATGCATAACCAAAGAAAATACCATCGACAGACCTAGCCTCAAACTTATCCAACTTCCTGCCTTTCTTCAGAATGAAACACTTGCAACCAAAGACATGGAAGTGACTTACCTTGGGTGTGCGACCATGCATCAACTCATAGCATGTCTTCTTCTTGTGCACTCTGAGGTAGATCCTGTTAGACACATAGCACGCGGTATTCACCGCCTCAGCCCAATGCCTCCTCGGAGTCCTATGCTCATCAAGCATCGTCCGAGCCATCTCGCACAAGGTCCTGTTCTTCCTTTCCACAACACCATTCTGGGGAGGCGTATACGGACTCGAAAACGGTGCTCAAGACCCAAGTCATGGCAAAAGGTTTCAAAACGAGAGTTTCTGAATTCCGAGCCATTATCACTGTGCATAGCTCGTATGGCATCTCCGTGCCTCTCGTTCCTCAACCTCAAGACTAGATCTCGAACAAAACCAAACGTCTCCCCCTTATCCTCGAGAAAGAACACCCACGCATACCGAGAATAGTCGTCCACCACAACAAGGACATACCAATTCCCACCCGCGATCGCACACGAGCCGGGCCAACAAGGTCCATATGGAGCGACTCGCATGGACGCTCGGTCATCACATCGGTGAGAGGCGGGTGAGAAGAGGCTACCATCTTGGCATGCCTACAAGGCGCACAAACCAACTCTTTCTCAAGCCTCAACTGTGGCAATCCTCGGACCAAATTGAGTTTACTCAAGCGAGACAAAAGGTCAAAGCTCAAGTGACCCAACTTCCTATGCCACCTCCACAACTCACTCGAAGAACCAGCCAAAAAACAACGCTCCACACCCGAAGACTGAGAAAAATCAGCTCAAAACACCTGACCCTCGGGAACGACCATACAAACAAGGTCCCCTCGAGAGTCCGAAATCCGAGAACCACCTAGCCGAAACAACACCTCAAAGCCCTCATCCAACAACTGGGACACAGAAAGCAAATTGTACCCCAGCGATTGAACAAGAGCAACACGCCTCAGAGTGATCTTGTCACTCACTTTGATCTCACCTTCTGAAAGCACACGCCCACGCCCATTGTCCCCAAAGGTGATGTACCTCTTCGTCACCACCGGGACGAGACTTGAGAACCACCCCCTGTCTCCGGTCATATGCCTCGAGCAACCGGAGTCAATCAACCAAATGTTCTTCAAGTCTCCCATCTGCAATTCAAAAACGAGCACGTGAGCGAACAAACGACTCAACACTGGCATTAGTACCAAAAGAGTAAAACCAGTGCCGAGCCATTTGCTCGAAAGTGGGGTTAGCACCAACCAAAGCATCTCTCCTACCAGAGCTACCTCCACGAACACCACCATGGTAACCACCCTGAGGGAACCACCCCTCTCTGCCTGGAGGAGGACCAAAACCACGAAAGAGAACCCGTGGACCGTCCCTCCTCTCCTTCTCAAAACTACGACTCCTCCCATCCCCGTAGTGAACTCGAGGGGGAGAACGCCTAGCAACCTGATTACCTGCAAACTCTCCAGCCGAACCACCAGAACCATGACCTCCAGAAACAACCCTCGCACCTGTACGAGCACGAAACCCAAAATGCTACCTATCCAGGCCTGCACCGGTCTGACCGGTGCTTCACACCGGTCTGACCGGTGTGACCTGGACAGCAGCACCTCCAACAGCCTTCCGCTCTCCCTAAGCCCGAACTGTCCTCACATTCGCCTTGGCCTTGGGCATCTGCACACGAGGCTCAAGTACACCATCAGAAGGGTGGTACTTGTCCTTGTTAGCCCACTCCTTTGCCATTCTCTCCTCACTCTTCCTCTTGAAGCAAAACTCCTCCTTATGGCCATCTCTCCCACAATAGCCACAATGGAACCTCACAAGCTTAGGCTTAGGCTTTGGATGTGGCTGCTCACTAGGTTTCTCTCCACTCAACTCCTCCACCGGTTTCCCCTCACTAGCCTTCTCACTTTCTTTCCCAAAGAACACTTTCCCCGAAGTGCTCACAAACTTGATAGGCTTTTGTAGATCATTTGTGGGTGTAGGAAACACGGGTGGAGCTGGGGTTGTGTCTAATCGGTTCCTAAGATGGTTAGGTTTTGGGGGGAAATCATTTTTGTGGTGGGTTTTTGGTGGCTCTGGGATATTCTCTCCACTTCCCTCACCAACCTTGTTTGCCCCAAGTCCCTCACCACCCTGCCTCTTAAACGCTTCGATCATCATCCTCAACAGAGGCTCATGACCAGACAACCAACCCATCAACTTTCTCAAGTCATCATTCTCATCCTGCAAACGATCAACATAATGTTCAAGTTCCAAATTTTTCAAAGCATGCATTTCACAGGTAGAGCATGATGTAGGCATGGGTTCCTTCAATTTAGCCTCAAGTGAACTAGTGTAAGCATGCATCTCATCAATCTTAGCATGCAAAACATGGCAAGAAGTGCAAGCACCTAGCAAAGCAGGTCTAGACTTAAGCTCAGCCACTTCAACCTTAAGCACATCTAGTTCCTCACACTTGGAGGCATGCTTCTCCTTAAACAAAGCAAGATCAACAAGAAATATGGAGCAATCAGCACAATCAACCTCATCCGAAACAACAGGGCTAGCCTTAAGGGAATCAATCTCAAGCTTGCTATCAAGCACCTGTGTCTCAAGCTCAGCCACTCTAGTCCTAGCATCCTCGAGTGAAGCCCTAAGCTCTTTTCTCATTTTCTTGGCCTCTCTAAGCATGTCATCACGGTTATCAAGCAAAGAGCCAAGCCTCTCATTCTCCTGGTGCAAGAAAGGAAGTTCATCACGCACCTCGTCGTCGGAGTCCGAGTCGCTCTGTGTGCTCTTCTTGCTGCCGGAGCTCAGCGCCATGGTGCAGAAGCCATCTCTCGCGAAGCAGCTCAGCCCGCTCAGGTTCTTGGACGACTTCTTGTTCTTGCGACGATCTCCTTCGTCTTCACTTCTGCTCGAGCTCGAGGTGGAGTACACGGAACTGGAGTCGACGTCGCTCGCTCCAACCATCGCTCGGGCCTTGCCTCGGCTCTCCTTCTTCCTCGATCGTCGCTCGTCCTTGTACTTGTTCTTGTGCTTGCTCTTGTGGTCGCGCCTCGAACGGTACTTGCCGTCCATCCTCGGCTTGTGCTTGTAGCCGTCCTTGTTCTCGGCCTTCTCCGGGCAGTCGGCGACGAAGTGTCCCGGCTTGCCGCACTGGAAGCATGTCCTCGTGTTCCTCCTCATGTTCACGCGGTTCTCGTGCAGCCTCTCAAACCGCCTCGTCAGGAGCGCCAGCTCGTCCTCTCCAAGCTCGTCGAACTCCTCATCTGGCATAGACATCAAAGAGGATAAAGGGAACATCTTGGTGGATGGGTTAGAGTTAGCCTTTCCTTTGGAACCACCAACGAGGGCGAGACTATGGGAGTCAGTCGGACCCTCGAGCTTGGCAGTCATGCCCCTATCCACCTCAGCCGACTTGAGCTTTGAGAACAGCTCGTTCCCTTGTCGAGTGTCATACTTCTCGACTCCACAATGGCCTCGAACTTTCCGCCCCATATCGTACGATCCAAAGAGTGCAAGAGCTTGACGGCTCTATCATGATCATCGTACGGGAGCACGTCCATATTGGCCCTCATGTTGTTCACAACCACCGTGAACCTCGAAACAAGGCATCGATGGACTCACCAGGGGAGATGAGTGAAGTTCTCGTACTCTCTCCGTAGGTCGCATACATCCGTGCTCGAACACCGGGCATTCCCAACATGAGCCTCCTTCAACACCGCCCAAATCCTACAAGCCAAGTGCTCGGTGTGCACCCGATCGAACTCGGTCGACACAAAGCACGAAACAAGTAGTCGACCGCCTTATTGTTGGCGTCGAATCTGTCCCTCGATCTTGGAGCGAGGAAGTCCATCGGCTGGACATAGCCTGTGTCCACCGTGACATCCCAAAGGATCTGACCCTTTCCGCGGAGAAACGCACCCATCCGCTTGCTCCACATCTGGTAGTTCTTGCCATCGAAGTGTGGAGGACCCGAACCCCCGTTCTCGGTACGCCATCCTTGGATCTTAGACTGGTTAGAGTCAACAAAGACCCGAACCGGCTCTGATACCACTTGAAGGACCGATACGGCGAACCGAGAGGGGGGGGAGTGAATGGGAGCCGATAAAAATTCTTCTCGAAGCAGATGGAAACTCCAACAAGATGAACACGGCTTCCAACACATGTCTCCAACTCACTACCCAAGTTGGCCAAGCCCACGTAGCCACTGGAGTGCCACTGGACCTAGGAACCAACACACAACCTTCCGACCCAAGAACGCGGCGGAACACCAAACCTCGAGTCTACGGACCCATACGGTCGGACCGGTGAGGACCACCGGTCGGGCCCGGTCCCCTCGCCGGTGAACCCGAGCAACTTTCACTAAGTGGCTCCACACCGGTCCGACCGGTGAGACGCACCGAGTTAGATCGGTCACGGCCGAAAGCCCCCAAGGCACCAAACAGGCCAACCCACCTCCAAACTGACCCAAACTCGAAACAGCAGCAACACAGGACAACAGCGAACACACCCAGACGTTCACCCGAGCAAAAACCCACTGGGGGTTGCACCGGTCAGACCGGTCAAGAGCACCGGTCAGACCGATGTAGCCTGGGCAGCTCGGGATGAACAGTAGCCGCGGGTCAACTCCCCCAAATCCAAACCTCGATCTCCCGAATCGCTCCACGGACTTGAACAAGACTTTGGGGATATTAGGAACACCTCATGAGGAGTCCATAGCCAAGTTTAATGCCACCAAAACTCGTCCAAAAAGGAGGAATCAAGGAAATCCCGCCAAGAGCACTTCCAACCCAAGAACTCAAGAAACCCCAAAAACGAGCACCTTTACTCACGGATTTTGGAGGGGAATCACAACCCAAAGAACCACGAAGGGTTCCCACAAATTCCCCCCATCAAATCCCCAAGAGAAAGGTCCCGAAAACGACCCAAAGAAATCACCAAGAGAGGGCTCCGAAAATCACCACCAAGAACAACCGGGGAGAACACATCCAAACCTTGAGGAACCACGCCGAATCATCTATACATGAAACAAAGGTTCATACAAGGTCTAGCAAGCCACCCGATCATCCATCCCTCTCAACAAGATCTCTCCGTGAAGCTCTCAAGCTAGTCCTATGGAAAACCTAAGGAAAATAGGAAGGAAAATAGGAAAACAAATGAGCTAGGGTTCCAAGAGTTGGCTGCCATCCTCTCCCCTCTTGGGTTATATGGAGGCAACCGAAAGTCTAAAATACCCTTCTCTAACAACTAGGGATACAAGCCCCTCAAGGGCGGTTTTGGAAGACCCTGCGAACTCGGTGTAGCCTCCGCCAATCTCCACTCATGACTCGGCTCCCACGTAGTCCCGGCTCGACCTTGGTTTTGAGGCTCAACCAAGAAACCGTCCACGACTTAATCTTGCTGTTCATGCCACCATGCGGCCCGCACTTGACCCCGCTGGCCACCGGGTCCCTCGAACGAAGCCTACTTGTCTTCTCCACACCTGGAGGCCTCACCGGCGACGACCTTTCGCGCTTGTTCTTCACCTGCACCAACACCAGTCAAGCCGCAACCTGCACCTGTAATACTTAGCCAAGAATCAGTCCACACAACATTGTCAATCACTCATCACACAAGGAAGCGACCTTCCACCGGTCCTCGAACCACACATGTTCCTCACCCCACCCCTTTTCTCTCTCCCTATCCTTTTTCAAATGATTGGAAAAGTTATTTTAAATGCAAACTAACACCTCCATCCAAACATCCAAGGTGTTAGTTATTTATGTGTTAATTTGGAGGTGTTAAAAACTGCCACTAACACTAACATTAACATCTACCATCCAAACATGGCCAATGATCGTTGAGTTGTTTAATCATTGAATGGTATCGAACACAAAAATTTAGCATAGAGCGGAGTGTTAGTTTTGTCACAATCTCGCTAAGCAGTCCGCTCTGCGCTAGTTTTTTTGCGTTGGATAGGATTAGTCCGTCAACCCGTGCCTCCGCACGGGCTAGCACTTTACTTTAATTATTAGTAATTATTGTTTACTTTTATTAGGAGCATCTAATAAGGTTCACACAATTTTGCAACATAGATTGTAAATATAATATATTATTTAGCATTTGGTCAGCATTATTTGAGAGAGAATCCTTATAATTATAAGATTGTGTTGCTTAATATGCTTGAAAAATAATAAGTACAATAAACTATGTTTTATTGAAAGATGCACCACAATAATAAGACGCAAATCTCAATATTTCTTATCTTCTTTTTGTTACAGTTTGCTCCCAATGTAGTACTAATCAAGAGATAATTTAATTTGAGTATATGGGTGCGTCGGTGGCTAGTCTTCTGGAACTGAACCGTGTAAATATTTGCATTTAAAATGATGTTGGTTAGTTTACGAATGAATAATTAATAATTAAGAGTTGTTCAGATCATTATATGTAACGGTTCCACCAATGTATTATTTGTTTTTATGTGTTTCGTGATTTGCTTCATTTTCTTGGACCATGTTACGGTTGATGTCGGTATCACTTTGGTAAATTATTTTGACGGACACTATGGAAGATATTTTTAATTCAATGCAGTATTGTAGCATGCATGTAAGTGTTGAAAAATTTTGTAGCTACTTTCTACTAAAAAAGGAGAATTACTCAATCAATAGCCAAATATAGCAGATTTTGATAAATTCAAAATTTGTCCTTATTTCTTTTACGGATCTAATGTGTGTTGTGACTCCTATAAAATCTATGAAACATAAATATGAATTATTATTAAATGGTCGTAAAATTAGTGAAAGTGTAGAAATTGTGAAGTCAACAATGTTTTACACGATAGGTACGTGTCCACATTTATTCTTATTGAAAGCATATCCGTGCTCATGAACTTGAAACTATACTTCGGAATGTTTTCATTATCTTTGAACCTTTTTAAGTAGTTGTGGGTATGTAAGAAGTTGACGTACGATCATGTCATTTTCCATTAGCCGATACTTCTATGTTGTTGGTGTGACTCTGACATTTGCGTTATGTACACATTTTCTTCTTAAATGCGGTTTAATCTTTTCCATATAGGTCTTATTGATAACACCTTGCATTATGGTTTATTTTTTCATCACCATTAATAATTTGTAAATTGAAAACAATAAAAAAGGTAATCAAACGGAACCTATCCACAATTTGGTTACCCTTTCCTTGATGTTCCACAATTCCTTTCCCGGTCTAATTTCACTCAAGATTTTTATTCACCATTGTAACTTTTCTTAGCAATGTTCACCATTGCAACTTGTTCAACTGCATTAGCAAAAGATGGTGATGGATCTAATTGTCTTATTTTTTCATACAAAAGACATAATATACAAATTTGAAAAAATTCTACACTTAAGTTATGGTACACAAATAACAATCAAGTACAATATAATTTGATAGAAAGAATTGAAAATAATAACTATTTGAGAACAGTGGTGAGAAGCAAGTCATCTATACCTAGCACACAATAAACAAATAATTTAATAATCCTAACACATGCCATGAAAAATTAATCTAATTGTAGCATGTAACAGGATAAATAAAAAACAAATAATTTAGTATTCATAAGTTATGTCATGAAAAATTAATCTAAATGTAGCACACAACAGACCGAACAATAAACAAATAATTGAAAAATTATCTAAATGTAAAAGAGAAATCAAACAAACTCGAAAAACAATGTCTCGTCGTGGATGGATCTCTAGTGTTCTACTGTAACATATGGGTGTAAAAGGTTCCGTGCAGCCATCGAAAATGCTTAGGTTGATCATACATTTCTATGGAATAGCGGTAGGAGACCTAGTTCCGTTGGTGAAAGTAGCAGCAATCCCTTGTTGATGGAAGCAATACACAAAAGAGATGTTTCTTGAAAGATGGTATCTCTTTTCATAATTTTATATATGCATGGGTAAAGTATATAATTTGTTGTATTAGCTAACAATATTTTAGGATAGATTTTTTTATGATAAAGTATGAGAGAGATTCAAGACAATAAAAATCTAATCGTCATGTACATACACGTACGTTCTAGTTTGTTTGTTGTATTATCTAAAGGTCCTTTTAGAATAGATTCTTTTTATGATTTAAACATGGGGAAGCGATAAAAGGTAAGAGTTTAATTATGTTACATACATTACATCTGACAGGCACGATAAGATAGTTGGACAATTTTTTATTTGAAGCAAAGAGATTTTGTGTTCGGTGTGACTGGGAGATGGTTTAGATTCAATTTTTCTAGTGTCAATAATTTAGACAAAGATATAAGAGGGTTGTTTTTGTTAGTTCTTCATAATGGCAGGCACGATAAGATAGTTGGACAATTTAGATAATTTAGACAAAGATATAGGAGGGTTGTTTTTGTTAATTCTTCATAATGGCAGGCACGATAGGATAGTTGGACAATTTTTTAATTAAAGCAAAGAGATTTATTGTGTTAGATATTACCGAGAGATAATGCTAAAAAAATAGATATGACCGAGAGATGGTTTAGATTTAAGTTTTTCTATAGTGGCACATGTAAATAATTTAGACAAAGATATATGAGGGTTGTTTTTGTTAATTCTTCATAATGGCATAGGTGGGTAATTTTAGAAACAAAATACATCCAACAACTATAAAAATCAATGATACTTTTTTAGAGTGTCCACATGCCTAGGTGGCATCATGTGGAGACTTCTTTTTTTTTACTGTGTACATAGGATTCCTAGGTGGCTTGATATGAAGGCTTCAAAAGGAACCTCCAATTAGTAATAGTAAGATATTGTTCAATGATAAATAAAAAATTGTAAGCTAGCTCAATGCTCACCATTCTAAGCTCGAGGTATTAGGCTGTCTCTAACTGTTGGTGATGTCCTAATACAATTATAAGTAGGCCTGTCTCTGAAGGGTATGCGATAAGTGCAACAGCCCATGGCCCAACACAAATAAGGGCCCATCTAAGCATCATCTCAGCCCAACGAAGTGAACAAAAGCATCATCTCAGCCCAACGAAGTGAACAAATTGGCCCAACGAAGTGAACAAACTGGCTAGGCCTGGTTTCTTGCATGATTGTAGCGGCAAGCAACAATTGCAGTGATCTAAGTTTGTTGAATGAATAAAATATCAGGAATGTAGTTCCTTGTGGGCCCATGCTGTCAGGTTTGCACAAAGGCCCTACGAACTCTCGAGCAGGCCCTGATTAGAAGCTCTAACCTCCTTCGGGTTTTTTAATGCAAAATCTAAACGAAGATGGCTCTCCATCTAGATTTAAATGGAGAGCCCTCCGAGGTTACATTCTGCGACACAAAAGTTACTTCCCATGACAAAGTTACTTCTACGAGTTACGACACAAAGTTACTTCCCACGACACAAAGTTACTTCCCATGACACCAAGTTACTTTCTGCGATATAGAGTAACATCCTTCAACAGAAAGAAGCACACAAGAGGGAAAGTAATTTTGTGCAGCATGAAGCAACTTGAGGAGACTCTCTGTGTATGACTAAAAGTTACATTTTTTACGTGGTACAGAAGGATTTGACCAAAGCTTATCTAGAGATAGGAAAGTAGTTTGTCTTTTTGTCTGGAAATAGTCGACGCCCCTTGTGTGGTTGTCAAAAGAGGCGCCCATCGGGTTTCTTAAACAGAGCTTCTCTTTCCTGCCTCGGGAGCATTTCACGGGTATGGCAGCAGAACAGCAGGCAGCCATGTCACCCCGATTATTTTCCTCCACATACGCGCCTGAGCGACCACGGCGTAGCAGGTGCCTGACACTGCCGTATGGGCCATGTTGTCTCAGACTCTCAACCACCCACGGTAGAAAAGGAAGTGGCAGCCGCCACTGTGCACACGTCGAAGTAAAAAATCCCCACGATTCCTTGCTGCTCGGCTTCTACCGCTGTACTGCATTTACATGCTGAACGATGGGCCTTAATTACCCTTGGGCCCAGTAGCAGCGGCCAGGGCTGCCTATAGAGGCATTGCGCAGTAAAAATATTGGGGAGAGAAGGGGATGAGATGAGCACCCTTGGATCCATCGGATGCCGCCGTCGTCAACGAGGAGTGCTCCGTGGGCGGCGCCACACCACCGCCGTACGCGCGTGCACCGCGTCCTCTCTCCCTCCGGCGTCGAGCCCTGTCCCATCGGCGTAGTTGGGAGCCTCGCTCTCTCTCCCTGCAGGCGTCCAGGGCTGTCCAGTCGGACCTCTAGCCCACGCCTGCCAGTCATGGCAACGAGCAGCGACCGTCCTCCTCTCCTCTCTCTCCTGCCTCCACCGAGATAAGTATCCCCTCCTGATATGCGACCTCCTCTCCTCCTTTTTCCGACAGCCTCAACTCTCCACAACCCAGCATCTCTGATTACCATTGTTCCTGCCTGCAGCTCAATCCTTCCTGAACCAAACCTTGCAGATCCGTGAGCCCCTACCCTTTGTTGTATTTTGCTTATTTCCGATTGTGTTGGATTTCTTGTGCCTTGACCTAATGTGTGATTTGTTTCTTGTTCGTGCACAGGTGCGTAGAAGGTCATGGTGTCTGTCACTTGAGATCGGGTAATGTCTGTCATTAGCCCTGCATATTGTTTGGTGAAAAAGAGATATCCTTGCATTTATTCCTGTGTGATACATGATTAGGTCTATTATAGTTGTGGTGTTCATCTTTACGAAAGATGTGTCATTGTTGATTCAGACTTTCTTTTAATTGTGTCCTCAGGGAGAGTTATGAACAGGAGACTTCTATAGTCATTCAGGTGATTTCTTGCCTTCTTTCTTAGCCTACTTATATTTGAACTTGTCCTGTGTACGAGCTTTGGATTTTGTAAGCATGCCTATAGTGTTTTTGGATGATGGTTATTGACATTTATTAATAAAGTGTGCTGCTTCATTTTAGATCTCTCCCCTCTTTGACGAGGCCGCCGCTTCTGTGTTTTCCAAAGATTTGCCAAGGTCGGTTTGTTGTTCTTGTGATGCTATACACTTTACTGCTTTTATTTTACATGCTGCATTTAAAATATGGCACAGAACATGCTCATATGCTTCTTTCCTTATCTCTCTAGATGCCTCTCCCCTATGCCTATCTATTTTCACCTTATCTTATTCTCTACATAATATGGTGCTCTCTCTTTCCTGTTGTGGTATTTTCCACAGATGCTGCCCATACATTTTCTTTAGCCTTCTCTACATCTTATTAAGTGCTCTTTCTCCTCTTCTCTAATCTTTGTAGTACAGTCAGTCCCTTATTTTTAAAGTTGTAGGCTTGCCCTGTCTAATATGCTTCTTTCCTTATCTCTCTAGATGCCTCTCCCCTATGCCTATCTATTTTCACCTTATCTTATTCTCTACATAGTATGATGCTCTCTCTTTCCTGTTGTGGTATTTTCCACACATGTTGCCCATACATTTTCTTTAGCCTTCTCTACATCTTATTTATAAGTTCTCTTTCTCCTCTTCTCTAATCTTTGTAGATACAGTCAGTCCCTTATTTTTAAAGATGTAGGCTTCCCTTATAGAGTTTCTTCTTACGTACATTGTTACCGTTAGTGCGCCACAATTGTTGATCATATATTTACTTTACCTGTCTCTAGCTCTAAGTATGTTGCTTGCTTTCCTTACTTTCCTCTGCATTACGGCCTACTCTGCTGCATAAATATTCTTATTCAGTATTTTTGGCTTATAGTTGGCCTTACTTTTACCTATTGAGCTCTTATATATGTTAATGTGTTTTCAAATTGTGTTGTGCTGTATATTTTGCTTGCTCTATTCAGTATTCATTGTCATTTCTAGGTGTTGTGCAACACAGTTCAGTTTAAATGTCTGATGGTCCATGTGAGAGGGTTGCACAGTGTCGTGAAAAAAGAAAAAAAGGCATCTTGTGATTGCACAAGGTCTGAACTAATACAACGAATGATTTCACCGTGTCTAAGTGTCTGTACTGTCCAGAGCTAATCAATATGTTATTCAAAAAATGTCTAAAATAACTAGGTCTGTTCAGACGACCAATTTTTCCTACAACATCAGAGAGCCTGTGTATTTCTGACCAGCCATCCTCATCTAATCAGTCACCATTTGCTCGAAAAAGAACAAGTGAGTACACACCAGCCAAAAAAAATCTGTACAGAAGATAGCTGATAAGCAGTGCTAATTGATCAAACTTCACCTCAAACAGGAGATAGGTCCTTGATGGACTTTCCTACAGAAGTTGTAGCGTGCAACAGACAGCATCGACTCGATAGGATACGCTCTAAAAAATCCTGCATGCGCTCATTGCAGTTTACCAGTGGTGAATGACAATTCAAGCTTGTTAAGTTATTTTTCCTTAGTGGTGAAAATAATATTCTACCTTTTTTGGGTCTGTTTTTCATACATAGCCGCTGGAAGTCCACTGGTAACACTTCCTTTTGATAAAGGGTACATTGAAGTGTTGAAAGGTGTGCCAATTCTTGTTGTGAAAACAAAATATTTACCTTCCCTTCCGGTGCTCACTTCCAATTCTTTTTCATTATTAGAATCCTACCCAGATCGGTCATATTATGGTGGCCCAACACATGAATGTCCCTACTGTGGTGCTGTCTTCTGGTTTCAAGAGCGCGTGAAAGTGCCACGGCTAATGCTACAAGGAAAGTTGTTTACAACCTTTGTTGTAGAGGAGGAAAAATTGATTATAAACCTTACAAAAAACCACCTGCTATATTAGCTAACCTGCTGCGATTCGATGGTGATGCACGTTCAAAGAGATTCTTAAGACAAATTCGATCCTATAATTCACTATTCGCATTCACTTCTCTAGGAGCAAGCTGTTGATAAGGCGATAAATAACGGCACTTGCACCTTATGTCTTCAAAATTAATGGAGTAGTGCATCATCGGATTGGTACCATGCTACCACGCCGTGGCGCACAACCCTAAATTTGCACAACTTTATATTTACAACACCGAGCACGAGGCGCAAAACGCATTAGGTATCTTTGATGCGATGGTAATAGTGCTGAACAACCAGACCCACAAATAGTGACATCCCTGCTAGCCATGTTAGATGAGCATAATCAACTTGTTAAAGCATTTCGATATGCTAGAGAACGTCTTACGCATGATGGTAACGAGAAAGTAACACTACGATTACTTGGCTGCAATAGAAAAGATGATGTTCGCTATAACTTACCCTCAAGCGGTGATATTGCTGCTATAATTGTGGGTGATTATTCAGCTGATGAATACACGTACGATGTCCTTGTGCATGATAAAGAGTGTGGGCTAAGACGCGTTTCTTGTTTGCATCCAGCCTATATGGCTTTGCAATACCTGTTATTATTTCCTTACGGTGATCATGGATTCCATCTTGGTATTAAATACACAGACGCTGATGATAGTAATGGTACAAGACGTAAATATGTCACGATGCTTGAATTTGATAGAATGCACATGCACTACAGACTCCTCAATGTGCCAAATCCATTCACTTGTTATGGCAGACTAAGCGATCAGTCACCCTGGGCATAAAACCCGAAACCCGATCCCCGAACCCGAAAAACCCGGACCCGGAACCGAATCACCCGAACCCGAGGAACCCGAAAGCTATTTCGGATACTGATTCTCAAAACCCGAACTTATTACGGGTAAATCGGGTAGACTGACCCGGTACCCGAAGGACCCGAAGTCTGCAGTCCATCCTCGTCTAGTCGTCCGTCTATGCGTCCAGATATCCCGGCTTTCTTTCATTCGCATTTACTCCCCGTCTTCAATCCCCCATCTCCACGACTGGTGAGTCGTCGGCGGGGCGGCTGCGCCGAGGACGAGGAGTCGAGGAGACCCCAAGATGGCCAAGTCCCCATGCGTGCCGCCGGCGGTCCGTCCTCCCCCTTTAAAAGGCCGCATCCCGCACCTCCCGAGCTGCGTTCTCCCGGTCCCGGCGGTGGTCCGTTCTCCCGAGCTCGACGTCGCCACCGCCGACGGCCCGACGGCGAGGCGCACGCGCGGCGGACGCCGCGCCGGAGCTCACGCACGTCCCGCGCTTCGTCTCCACCGAGGCGCTCGTTGCGCTTGCCACCGCCGACGCCACCACCGCCGACGCCGAGGCCACCCCACTGCACGCACGTCGCCATCGCCCACCACCGACGCTAAGGCGCTCGCGCACGTCCTCCACTTCACCGTCGCCGCCAGCGTCTACAACGTCCGGTTCTTCGACCAAATCCGCCAGATCGAGTAAGTACTCCTCACAACTTGTTAAATCTCGCAATTTGCTTCCTTCCTTGCTTGGATTTCATGTCATGCTTGTTCTTCGAGAATGTATGTTGCTTGAATCTGAATCACAATGCCTAAAATTGCAATTCCAGCTCATAAATTTCGATCTTTTTGTTTATGCCCACCGATTAGGAGTACGACTAATTTATTTTATTTACCTGTCTAAATAATTTTGGATCTTTTTGTGTATGCTTGAATCTTTTTGTTTATGCCCACCGCACTTGTCTAAATAAATGCTTGAGTAGCCTTATAGTTTGGTATATAAATAAATAATTGAACGCATAAGCCTTATGTTCTTATGCTCTCAGGAAAAAAAGAAAAAATAGGGGGAGGCACTGTAGATGCTTAGAGAACTGTAACTATTCTCTCTCGATTTCTCTGTTGCTAGGAGGAGTCAATTATTGGATCTAGCTTACTACAGATTATAAATGTTTCCTCTTTGTTGTTAATATGGATCAGATTGTTTTGGGTAATATAATTATCCTTCAATAAAGTGCCAGGACATTCAATATGGATCGGATTGTTCGGTCATTATAAATTATAATCACATGAATTTTATTGCTCGGATTTTGAATTTTGACCCATCATTTTTATTGACACGGTATGGAGGACTGGATTGCCTTGCCCTTGCTTTGGTTGCGGCCAATGGAACCGGAGTATGGAGCGTAAGCGAATGGAAGCTGGATACTATGATGTTTTTTGTTGTCGTGTGAAGCACAAGCATAGAACATATGTCTTTGACCGGATTTGGACTTATCCAATTTGCTCTTCTATCTTGTTATTAGTACTAAGTACTTAAGTAGTCGGTAGAGTCACGATAGTACTGTGTCATGGACTCATGGAGTCATGGTTACGTGGTTAAAAACTATCATCTTGTAGTGGTTTGCGTTTCTGTTGAAAACTTGAATTTATCACTTCATCGGTTATGGTTTAATTAGTTATCATTAAGTCTGTCCGGTTCTATAAAAAATTACGGGATGTTTGAGCTATTCTTTGTGATTTTATAATTTTCGGGTAAATCGGGTATACCGAACCCGAACCCGATTTGGCGGGTACCGAACTTTCGGGTAGGCATTTTTTGATGCTCCTATCGGGTAGCGAATCTTATTACCCGAACTTTTCGAAACCCGAAATACCCGACCCGAACTTTTCGGGTAACCCGAACGCCCAGGGTGAGCGATCAGTCATGTGTTGATATGTATTCGACAATAGAAGCATCTAGACTAAAGTGGATAGCGAGACCACCAAAAAGACCTATGGAGCGAGTCGGTGCAAGGGATAGGCGATGCGATTGATAAAGGACTAACTAATGCTTGATTCGGTTGGTGGTAAAGTAATTGTCCCTGCCCGCTTTACTGCCGGCGGGGAGATATTTTGTAATGAATTATCAAGATGCAATGGCCATCCGTAGAGTCTATGCCCCCGATCTATTTGTAACTTTAACATGCAACACCAAATGGAGAGAAATAAGCAATGCACTACAATTTGAACCCGGTCGACAACCGTGTGACCGTTCGATCTAATAGTGCGAGTGTTCCATATGAAGGTAGATGAGTTTATAGCGAGATATTAGGGAAGGGAAAACATTTGGACCTATCGGAGCGAAGTTAGTACTATAAGCCGCCACCACATATTATCTTTTCCATTTATTGGTTTGATCTTATAAAATCTTCCTTTAACGATTCTGTACACGGTTGAGTTCCAAAAGCGTGGCCTACCTCATATACATTGCCCGGTGTGGTTAGTTTGCTACAAATTCCGAATTTAGTGCTTCTACTATCGATAAATTCATCTGCGCAGAAATCCCCGATAGCAGTATTGACCCACTAGGCTATGCTTTAGTTGATGAGTTCATGATGCATGGTCCATGCGGCGAGGCAAATAAAAAATGTCCCTGTATGAAAGACAACAAATGCTCCAAAAATTTCCCTAAGTCATTTCAAGATGAAACCATCATAGATGACTTTGGATTCACTATCTACAAGTGAAGAGACGATGGTAGACATGTTTTCAAAAATGGTATTAAGTTGGATAACCAAAATGTTGTATCGTACAACATGCATTTACTTAAAAAGTACAATGCACATATCAATGTCGAATGGTGTAAAAAATCAAACATGATTAAGTATCTCTTCAAGTATGTTACAAAAGGAAGTGATAGAGCAAAGGTGTATTTTGAAGTTACTGCAAAAACATCAAATGCATAACCTGGGCCTCAGCTTGCTCCGCGTAATGAAATTCAAGAATATATTGATGCTAGATTTCTATCTCTTTGTGAGGCTCTATGGCGTTCTTTTGAATTTGACATCCACTTTAGAGTGCCTCCGTAGAACGATTACCTATTCATCTTCCCGGAATGAACTATGTGCGCTATGAGCCCGGTACCGATTTGAGAGCACTTCTTAACGACCCAAAAGCCAAAAAAACAATGTTGACAAAGTGGTTTGAAGCTAATTTGAAATATGCAGAGGCAAGGAGATTAACATACTGCAACTTTCCAAAAGAATGGTCTTGGGACGCTTCCCAAAGATCTTAGCGAAAAAGAGCACCTT
Source organism: Cenchrus americanus (assembly GCA_947561735.1). Taxonomy (NCBI): domain Eukaryota; kingdom Viridiplantae; phylum Streptophyta; class Magnoliopsida; order Poales; family Poaceae; genus Cenchrus; species Cenchrus americanus. Next base: position 206,986,686 of record OX387240.1, read on the forward strand.
GTGCTAAAATTGGTCGTATGTACTATGTGCACCCAAGCTATTTGGAGAATTGTATTACTTGCACATGTTGCTTGTGATAGTTAAAGGGGCAAAAAATTATGCGGATGTTAGAACTTACGAAAATACAGTCTATGATACATCCCGAGAAGCATGTGAAGCTCGCGGATTGCTTGAGGGTGATCATGAGTGGACTCTTCTTTTTGATGAAGCAATAGTTTCTGCATCAGCATATCGGCTCGGCGAGTTATTTGTGATTGTTGTGCTTTTAACTCTCGGTAGGTAATGTTCGCTCATTATTTGACAAATACGGCTCTACCTCACTTCCCGACATACATCACAAACTTAAAAATGCGCTTGGAAACCCAAACTATACCGTCCCACATGAACAATTGATGGATTTACTTATACAAAATCTTACAAATGTTTTTGCTAATAGTGGTGGTAACATAAATGACTACAACCTACCAAAATTAGCGACACGGTGTACTGCTATCAATGATAATAGACTAATAAATGATGAAATTGGTCACGAGCCTTTGATGTTATTCATGCATGCTTCCTCTTTAATTTCACAACTGAATGATGACCAAAGAACTATATACAATACGATCACTCAACGAGTTCTTAGCGGGCGTCCTGGTTTTTTCTTTGTATGTGGCCATGGTGGAACAGGAAAAACCTTTCTATGGAATGCTATAATTGCGAGTCTAAGATCTGAAAAAAAATGTACTAGCAGTAGCCTCGTCTGGTGTAGCGTCCCTGCTATTACTAAGAGGGCGTACAACACATTCGAGATTTAAGATTCCCTTTGATATAACAGAAGCTAGCACATGCAGTGTCAAAAGGGGAACTATGCTAGCAGAACTATTACAAGTGACTGCTCTCATTATTTGGGATGAAGCACCGATGACACATCGCCGCTGCTTTGAAGCCTTAGACAAAACCATGCGAGACATCCTTTCCGAGCATAATCTTGCAAACACAATTCTCCCATTTGGTGGCAAACCTATAGTTCTTGGAGGTGATTTTAGACAAATTTTACTAGTTGTACGTAAAGGGTCACGATCATCCATAGTTAATGCTTCTATTACTAACTCTAGGCTTTGGCAACATGTTGTTGTTCTCAAATTGCACATAAATATGCGACTTCTTAATCCTTCCTTAAGTGGGAACCAACGTGACGAGCTTGAACATTTTAGTAACTGGGTGTTAGCCATTGGTGATGGTACTGTCCCTGCTGAAAGAAAAGGAGAAGAGTGTGAGGCTTCATGGGTTACGATTCCTGATGATTTGTTGATTCATACTGAAAGAGATAAAATTACTGCACTTGTGTCTGAAGTGTATCCTAATTTCTTAGTGAATTACAAAAATCCTCAATATTTGGCATCCCGCGCTATTGTATGCCCAAACAATCAGACAGTTGATGAAATAAATGAATATATCGTCTCCATGCTTCCTGGAGACAGCATAGAGTACCTAAGTTGTGACACAATATCAAAGTCCTCTGAACACATACCAGATTTCGATATCCTCTACCCTACTGAGTTCCTAAATTCAATTGATGCGAGTAATTTCCCTTGCCATAAGATAGTTCTAAAAAAAGGTGTCATAATAATGCTGCTACGCAACCTTAATCAAAACATGGGCCTTTGCAATGGCACAAGATTACTTGTTCTTGAACTTGGACAGCGCCTGCTGAAATGTGTTATCCTAACCGGTGGTAATATTGATGAAGTTTTTATACCAAGAATAGCACTTAACACAATAGATGTAAAATGGCCTTTCACACTGCAAAGAAGACAATTTCCAGTGCGAATATGTTATGCAATGACAATAAACAAAAGCCAAGGGCAAACATTATCAAATGTTGGTGTTTACCTAAAGAAACCTGTCTTCACCCATGGACAACTTTATGTTGTTGTTTTGCGATGTACATCTAGAAGTGGCCTTAGAATACTAATTGAAGATGATGATGGCTCGTGTGGTTCACAAACTCGAAATGTGGTCTACCAAGAAGTTCTTGATGCCGCGAATGCGGCATCAGCTTAGGACCCAGAGATGCTATCTTTTGTTCTGTACATAATTTTGGTGTGTTCATTTGGTTGCAACCAACTTAGGCTCACAAATGACATATTTTGTTATGTACATAATTTTTGTGTATTATTCTGGTTGCAACCAACTTCTTTTTCCCATTTCTTGAGTCGTGTCATTTGGTAAATTACCCTGGGATGATATTTTTTGGCTAACGTACTTCTAATGTAATCACTTTTGTAAACTCTGTCATATACTTGGCTGACTTTGATTATATATCCTTTGATTATGTCCTTACAGCTCCAATTTTCACTGTGCCTGCAGATGGGAAATGTACTCATCCCAAAGCTTAGGGCTGGTGAGTGCACTAATCGCATATGTGTGCGTGCCTCGAGGCTTTGGGAGTTCTATGATGTTAATGACGAGACAAAGTTGTTGCATGCTGATCTTGTGCTAATTGATGAAGAGGTACATGTTATGTTTTGTATGTCCACTGCCAAGCAAGGCAGTCTGGTAGCTCTATGAATTTCTGTCCATTCCGGCCTTTGTTTCTATAATTCCTATTCAAATCTAGACTTCGAAGTTGTATGTAATTAACAACATTGCATTTTTGGCAGGGTAACAGCATACATGCACAGATTTACCCCAGTGCATATCCGCGGTTCAAAGCTTTGATAAAAGAAGGTTGTGTATACAACCTTGACGGCTTCTGGGTAAAAAAATCAAATGACAACTATAAGCCAGTGACAAATCATATCATGCTCACCTTATCAACATGGACAACAATAGAAGAAGTTGTTGAAATTCCACCTGCATTTCCATGCCTGACCTATTCCCTGACTCCAATAGAGGAGCTTCCATCCCGTCAAGGCTACACAGAATACTTCATAGGTAATATTCTGTATTCTTATTCATAACATTTCCAAATATATTATAACTCACAACCTAACACGTTTGTTAATGTTCAAATCAGATGTGATTGGAATAGTCACGACAGTCTCAGATGTGTTGACTCTTAGGGCAAGGGGACGACAAAGTGAAAGTTTGAAGAGGATTGTAACCTTACGCAATGCGAGGTTAGTTTTCATAACTGTTCAACATTAATAGTGATCCTTTCAGTTTTAGTTCGTGGTACAACAACACTACTGTATTTTCGTTACGTTATACTAATTATTTTCTACTACATAGCAATGCTTCTGTGGATGTTGTGCTATGGGGAGAGCGTGCCTCTTCCTTCCCAGCTGAACAGATCCAAACAGATGGACAAGCCTCTCCGCAAGTTGTCATATTTGTTGGCACTCTTGTCAAAAAGTATTTTACTTTAGGTACATTTTCAAGCTCTACATGTTATAGTAATATATCTCATATTGGTGCTACTGCTGCTACAACTGTTCTATCATCATCATCATGACATGTTATTTTTTAGATGGTATATCATTGGTAGGAAACGCACCATGCAAGTGGTACATAAACCCAGACGTTCCTGAAGCAAAAGCTCTCCTGTCTAGGTAATTTCTTCTGCTACTTACCTACTTTCTATACAAAGTAACTCAACTCAGTTAAATTTTAGGTTTTCTCTATGAAACTTAATCTATCTATTGTAACAAGTCAATTTAAGATTTTTAACTATCATGCTTTTTATTCCATTCCTGTGCAGCATTGGAGACATGAACCAGCCAATTAAATGGGATAAGCAAATGGCACCAAGTAGACACATGGCTACCGTTGAAGAGAAAACAGCTTCGAAATCACGAAACTTAACCCCTTCAAAACCAAGGTCACGTACGTATTAATATCCCTATTAATGCATTTCATGGTTCATGGTTCTTGCTTAGCCGTAGCTTAAACTTATGTTGATCTTTGTTGTTTACGTATAGGGATTCGAATTCCCGGTTACTATAACAATAAAGAAGATTGATAAGTCCTGGTGGTACAATGCATGCTACAAGTGTTCGAGAACAGCCAAACCTTATGGTAACTTATACAAGTGCAGTGAGCCCACCTGCGATTACATTGGCAAGCCAGTCCAAAGTTCAGATAAGAAATGCATCATTTCTTCTCCTTATTAAACGACCAATATGTTTAAACACCTCTTCTCTTGATGTTATCCTTTGCCCAGTTTTATAATTCTGATACTTGATAGTTCCCATGAATAGCACAGATTAGAGCCTCGAACCTGTTTCGATTTGGATTGCATTTCTGTCATGAACTATAGTGTTGAAAATGCACTATCAGAATCAGTAGCGAATATGATGCATCTATTCTACCACTTGCAGGTACAAGCTGACCATGATTGCTGGCAATGAGACAGGTGACACCAATTTTATTATGTTTGGAAAGTTTGTTCAGCGCTTGACCAAGAAAAGTGTTGTCATGCTCATCACTGAGAATCCACAGGATTTCATTCCAAATGAGATCACAAGGCTCCTGGAAAAAACCTTCAAATGGAATATTAGTTTCACACAAAACACTATCACCTCCAGCAAAATCTGCTTTCAGGTGAATGCAGTAGTTGGAGGAATGGATGACACAGATTCTCTCCTTCCAGTGACACCTACAGCAACCCAATCATCATCACTGATGTATCTAAGTGCTAGCAGTAGCATACAACGTACTCCTCAAAAGAGTGTTGCCTTCCCTTCACCTTCAAAGACTGGCATCTCACTAGCAACTCATGCTTCAAGTGCTACACCTACAAAAAACCCTCTCAACATCCCTGAACCACATCTTACACCACAGAGTCGTAGATATCTTGAAGTTTCTGATGATGACCAGGTCAGCTATTCTCAAATTCATTCTGTTAAAACAAGCAACAACAAGCATGCTAATATTTCATCCTATATAATTTTCTTCCAAACTGTTGTATATATTGTTATAGATCACTCCAAGGAAGAAAGGAGGGGTACCAATAGAGCAAGCTATGGAGCGAGGAAGTCCATCGGCTGGACATAGCCTGTGTCCACCGTGACATCCCAAAGGATCTGACCCTTTCCGCGGAGAAACGCACCCATCCGCTTGCTCCACATCTGGTAGTTCTTGCCATCGAAGTGTGGAGGACCCGAACCCCGTTCCTGGTACGCCATCCTTGGATCTTAGACTGGTTAGAGTCAACAAAGACCCGAACCGGCTCTGATACCACTTGAAGGACCGATACGGCGAACCAGAGAGGGGGGGAGTGAATGGGAGCCGATAAAAATTCTTCTCGAAGCAGATGGAAACTCCAACAAGATGAACACGGCTTCCAACACATGTCTCCAACTCACTACCCAAGTTGGCCAAGCCCACGTAGCCACTGGAGTGCCACTGGACCTAGGAACCAACACACAACCTTCCGACCCAAGAACGCAGCGGAACACCAAACCTCGAGTCTACAGACCCATACCGGTCAGACCGGTGAGGACCACCAGTCAGACCGGTCCCTGCTGGTGAAACTGAGCAACTTTCACTAAGTGGCTCCACACCGGTCCGACCGGTGAGACGCACCAGTTAGATCGGTCACAGCCTGAAAGCCCCCAAGGCACCAAACAGGCCAACCCACCTCCAAACTGACCCAAACTCGAAACAGCAGCAACACAGGACAACAGCGAACACACCCAGACGTTCACTCGAGCAAAAACCCACTGGGGGTTGCACCGGTCAGACCGGTCAAGAGCACTGGTCAGACCGGTGTAGCCTGGGCAGCTCGGGATGAACAGCAGCCGCGGGTCAACTCCCCCAAATCCAAACCTCGATCTCCCGAATCGCTCCACGGACTTGAACAAGACTTTGGGGATATTAGGAACACCTCATGAGGAGTCCATAGCCAAGTTTAATGCCACCAAAACTCGTCCAAAAAGGAGGAATCAAGGAAATCCCGCCAAGAGCACTTCCAACCCAAGAACTCAAGAAACCCCAAAAACGAGCACCTTTACTCACGGATTTGGGAGGGGAATCACAACCCAAAGAACCACGAAGGGTTCCCACAAATTCCCCCCATCAAATCCCCAAGAGAAAGGTCCCGAAAACGACCCAAAGAAATCACCAAGAGAGGGCTCCGAAAATCACCACCAAGAACAACCGGGGAGAACACATCCAAACCTTGAGGAACCACGCCGAATCATCTATACATGAAACAAAGGTTCATACAAGGTCTAGGAAGCCGCCCGATCATCCATCCCTCTCAACAAGATCTCTCCGTGAAGCTCTCAAGCTAGTCCTATGGAAAACCTAAGGAAAATAGGAAGGAAAATAGGAAAACAAATGAGCTAGGGTTCCAAGAGTTGGCTGCCATCCTCTCCCCTCTTGGGTTATATGGAGGCAACCAAAAGTCTAAAATACCCTTCTCTAACAACTAGGGATACAAGCCCCTCAAGGGCGGTTTTGGAAGACCCTGCGAACTCGGTGTAGCCTCCGCCAATCTCCACTCATGACTCGGCTCCCACGTAGTCCCGGCTCGACCTTGGTTTTGAGGCTCAACCAAGAAACCGTCCACGACTTAATCTTGCTGTTCATGCCACCATGCGGCCCGCACTTGACCCCGCTGGCCACCGGTCCCTCGAACGAAGCCTACTTGTCTTCTCCACACCCGGAGGCCTCACCGGCGACGACCTTTCGCGCTTGTTCTTCACCCGCACCAACACCGGTCAAGCCGCAACCCGCACCCGTAATACTTAGCCAAGAATCGGTCCACACAACATTGTCAATCACTCATCACACAAGGAAGCGACCTTCCACCGGTCCCTCGAACCACACATGTTCCTCACCCCACCCCTTTTCTCTCTCCCTATCCTTTTTCAAATGATTGGAAAAGTTATTTTAAATGCAAACTAACACCTCCATCCAAACATCCAAGGTGTTAGTTATTTATGTGTTAATTTGGAGGTGTTAAAAACTGCCACTAACACTAACATTAACATCTACCATCCAAACATGGCCAATGATCGTTGAGTTGTTTAATCATTAAATGGTATCGAACACAAAAATTTAGCATAGAGCGAAGTGTTAGTTTTGTCACAACCTCGCTAAGCAGTCCGCTCTGCGCTAGTTTTTTTGCGTTGGATAGGATTAGTCCGTCAACCCGTGCCTCCGCACGGGCTAGCACTTTACTTTAATTATTAGTAATTATTGTTTACTTTTATTAGGAGCATCTAATAAGGTTCACACAATTTTGCAACATAGATTGTAAATATAATATATTATTTAGCATTTGGTCAGCATTATTTGAGAGAGAATCCTTATAATTATAAGATTGTGTTGCTTAATATGCTTGAAAAATAATAAGTACAATAAACTATGTTTTATTGAAAGATGCACCACAATAATAAGACGCAAATCTCAATATTTCTTATCTTCTTTTTGTTACAGTTTGCTCCCAATGTAGTACTAATCAAGAGATAATTTAATTTGAGTATATGGGTGCGTCGGTGGCTAGTCTTCTGGAACTGAACCGTGTAAATATTTGCATTTAAAATGATGTTGGTTAGTTTACGAATGAATAATTAATAATTAAGAGTTGTTCAGATCATTATATGTAACGGTTCCACCAATGTATTATTTGTTTTTATGTGTTTCGTGATTTGCTTCATTTTCTTGGACCATGTTACGGTTGATGTCAGGTATCACTGGTAAATTATTTTGACGGACACTATGGAAGATATTTTTAATTCAATGCAGTATTGTAGCATGCATGTAAGTGTTGAAAAATTTTGCAGCTACTTTCTACTAAAAAAGGAGAATTACTCAATCAATAGCCAAATATAGCAGATTTTGATAAATTCAAAATTTGTCCTTATTTCTTTTACGGATCTAATGTGTGTTGTGACTCCTATAAAATCTATGAAACATAAATATGAATTATTATTAAATGGTCGTAAAATTAGTGAAAGTGTAGAAATTGTGAAGTCAACAATGTTTTACCTGATAGGTACGTGTCCACATTTATTCTTATTGAAAGCATATCCGTGCTCATGAACTTGAAACTATACTTCGGAATGTTTTCATTATCTTTGAACCTTTTTAAGTAGTTGTGGGTATGTAAGAAGTTGACGTACGATCATGTCATTTTCCATTAGCCGATACTTCTATGTTGTTGGTGTGACTCTGACATTTGCGTTATGTACACATTTTCTTCTTAAATGCGGTTTAATCTTTTCCATATAGGTCTTATTGATAACACCTTGCATTATGGTTTATTTTTTCGTCACCATTAATAATTTGTAAATTGAAAACAATAAAAAAGGTAATCAAACGGAACCTATCCACAATTTGGTTACCCTTTCCTTGATGTTCCACAATTCCTTTCCCGGTCTAATTTCACTCAAGATTTTTATTCACCATTGTAACTTTTCTTAGCAATGTTCACCATTGCAACTTGTTCAACTGCATTAGCAAAAGATGGTGATGGATCTAATTGTCTTATTTTTTCATACAAAAGACATAATATACAAATTTGAAAAAATTCTACACTTAAGTTATGGTACACAAATAACAATCAAGTACAATATAATTTGATAGAAAGAATTGAAAATAATAACTATTTGAGAACAGTGGTGAGAAGCAAGTCATCTATACCTAGCACACAATAAACAAATAATTTAATAATCCTAACACATGCCATGAAAAATTAATCTAATTGTAGCATGTAACAGGATAAATAAAAAACAAATAATTTAGTATTCATAAGTTATGTCATGAAAAATTAATCTAAATGTAGCACACAACATCGAACAATAAACAAATAATTGAAAAATTATCTAAATGTAAAAGAGAAATCAAACAAACTCGAAAAACAATGTCTCGTCGTGGATGGATCTCTAGTGTTCTACCGTAACATATGGGTGTAAAAGGTTCCGTGCGGCCATCGAAAATGCTTAGGTTGATCATACATTTCTATGGAATAGCGGTAGGAGACCTAGTTCCGTTGGTGAAAGTAGCAACGAATCCCTTGTTGATGGAAGCAATACACAAAAGAGATGTTTCTTGAAAGATGGTATCTCTTTTCATAATTTTATATATGCATGGGTAAAGTATATAATTTGTTGTATTAGCTAACAATATTTTAGGATAGATTTTTTTATGATAAAGTATGAGAGAGATTCAAGACAATAAAAATCTAATCGTCATGTACATACACGTACGTTCTAGTTTGTTTGTTGTATTATCTAAAGGTCCTTTTAGAATAGATTCTTTTTATGATTTAAACATGGGGAAGCGATAAAAGGTAAGAGTTTAATTATGTTACATACATTACATCTGACGGCACGATAAGATAGTTGGACAATTTTTTATTTGAAGCAAAGAGATTTTGTGTTCGGTGTGACTGGGAGATGGTTTAGATTCAATTTTTCTAGTGTCAATAATTTAGACAAAGATATAAGAGGGTTGTTTTTGTTAGTTCTTCATAATGGCAGGCACGATAAGATAGTTGGACAATTTAGATAATTTAGACAAAGATATAGGAGGGTTGTTTTTGTTAATTCTTCATAATGGCAGGCGCGATAGGATAGTTGGACAATTTTTTAATTAAAGCAAAGAGATTTATTGTGTTAGATATTACCGAGAGATAATGCTAAAAAAATAGATATGACCGAGAGATGGTTTAGATTTAAGTTTTTCTATAGTGGCACATGTAAATAATTTAGACAAAGATATATGAGGGTTGTTTTTGTTAATTCTTCATAATGGCATAGGTGGGTAATTTTAGAAACAAAATACATCCAACAACTATAAAAATCAATGATACTTTTTTAGAGTGTCCACATGCCTAGGTGGCATCATGTGGAGACTTCTTTTTTTTTACTGTGTACATAGGATTCCTAGGTGGCTTGATATGAAGGCTTCAAAAGGAACCTCCAATTAGTAATAGTAAGATATTGTTCAATGATAAATAAAAAACTGTAAGCTAGCTCAATGCTCACCATTCTAAGCTCGAGGTATTAGGCTGTCTCTAACTGTTGGTGATGTCCTAATACAATTATAAGTAGGCCTGTCTCTGAAGGGTATGCGATAAGTGCAACAGCCCATGGCCCAACACAAATAAGGGCCCATCTAAGCATCATCTCAGCCCAACGAAGTGAACAAAAGCATCATCTCAGCCCAACGAAGTGAACAAACTGGCTAGGCCTGGTTTCTTGCATGATTGTAGCGGCAAGCAACAATTGCAGTGATCTAAGTTTGTTGAATGAATAAAATATCAGGAATGTAGTTCCTTGTGGGCCCATGCTGTCAGGTTTGCACAAAGGCCCTACGAACTCTCGAGCAGGCCCTGATTAGAAGCTCTAACCTCCTTCGGGTTTTTTTAATGCAAAATCTAAACGAAGATGGCTCTCCATCTAGATTTAAATGGAGAGCCCTCCGAGGTTACATTCTGCGACACAAAAGTTACTTCCCATGACAAAGTTACTTCTTACGAGTTACGACACAAAGTTACTTCCCACGACACAAAGTTACTTCCCATGACACCAAGTTACTTTCTGCGATATAGAGTAACATCCTTCAACAGAAAGAAGCACACAAGAGGGAAAGTAATTTTGTGCAGCATGAAGCAACTTGAGGAGACTCTCTGTGTATGACTAAAAGTTACATTTTTTACGTGGTACAGAAGGATTTGACCAAAGCTTATCTAGAGATAGGAAAGTAGTTTGTCTTTTTGTCTGGAAATAGTCGACGCCCCTTGTGTGGTTGTCAAAAGAGGCGCCCATCGGGTTTCTTAAACGTAGCCGCTCTTTCTCCTCGCCCGGAGCATTTCACGGGTATGGCGGCGAACGACGAGCCGCCCATGTCACCCCGATTATTTTCCTCCACATACGCGCCCGAGCGACCACGGTGTAGCAGGGTGCCCGACACCGCCGTATGGGCCATGTTGTCTCGTACTCTCAACCACCCACGGTAGAAAAGGAAGCGGCGGCCCGCCACCGTGCACACGTCGAAGTAAAAAATCCCCACGATTCCTTGTCGCTCGGCTTCTACCGCCGTATCGCATTTACATGCCGAACGATGGGCCTTAATTACCCTTGGGCCCAGTAGCAGCGGCCAGGGCTGCCTATAGAGGCATTGCGCAGTAAAAATATTGGGGAGAGAAGGGGATGAGATGAGCACCCTTGGATCCATCGGATGCCGCCGTCGTCAACGAGGAGTGCTCCGTGGGCGGCGCCACACCACCGCCGTACGCGTGTGCACCGCGTCCTCTCTCCCTCCGGCGTCGAGCCCTGTCCCATCGGCGTAGTTGGGAGCCTCGCTCTCTCTCCCTGCAGCGTCCGGGGGCCGTCCCGGGCGGACCTCTAGCCCACGCCCGCGCTCATGGCAACGAGCGCCGACCGTCCTCCTCTCCTCTCTCTCTCTCGCCTCCACCGAGATAAGTATCCCCTCCTGATATGCGACCTCCTCTCCTCCTTTTTCCGACAGCCTCAACTCTCCACAACCCAGCATCTCTGATTACCATTGTTCCTGCCTGCAGCTCAATCCTTCCTGAACCAAACCTTGCAGATCCGTGAGCCCCTACCCTTTGTTGTATTTTGCTTATTTCCGATTGTGTTGGATTTCTTGTGCCTTGACCTAATGTGTGATTTGTTTCTTGTTCGTGCACAGGTGCGTAGAAGGTCATGGTGTCTGTCACTTGAGATCGGGTAATGTCTGTCATTAGCCCTGCATATTGTTTGGTGAAAAAGAGATATCCTTGCATTTATTCCTGTGTGATACATGATTAGGTCTATTATAGTTGTGGTGTTCATCTTTACGAAAGATGTGTCATTGTTGATTCAGACTTTCTTTTAATTGTGTCTGCAGGGAGAGTTATGAACAGGAGACTTCTATAGTCATTCAGGTGATTTCTTGCCTTCTTTCTTAGCCTACTTATATTTGAACTTGTCCTGTGTACGAGCTTTGGATTTTGTAAGCATGCCTATAGTGTTTTTGGATGATGGTTATTGACATTTATTAATAAAGTGTGCTGCTTCATTTTAGATCTCTCCCCTGCTGAGGCCGCTGCTCTGTGTTTTCCAAAGATTTGCCAAGGTCAGTTTGTTGTTCTTGTGATGCTATACACTTTACTGCTTTTATTTTACATGCTGCATTTAAAATATGGCACAGAACATGCTCATATGCTTCTTTCCTTATCTCTCTAGATGCCTCTCCCCTATGCCTATCTATTTTCACCTTATCTTATTCTCTACATAATATGGTGCTCTCTCTTTCCCCGTTGTGGTATTTTCCACGTATGCCGCCCATACATTTTCTTTAGCCTTCTCTACATCTTATTAAGTGCTCTTTCTCCTCTTCTCTAATCTTTGTAGTACAGTCAGTCCCTTATTTTTAAAGTTGTAGGCTTGCCCTGTCTAATATGCTTCTTTCCTTATCTCTCTAGATGCCTCTCCCCTATGCCTATCTATTTTCACCTTATCTTATTCTCTACATAGTATGATGCTCTCTCTTTCCTGTTGTGGTATTTTCCACACATGTTGCCCATACATTTTCTTTAGCCTTCTCTACATCTTATTTATAAGTGCTCTTTCTCCTCTTCTCTAATCTTTGTAGATACAGTCAGTCCCTTATTTTTAAAGATGTAGGCTTCCCTTATAGAGTTTCTTCTTCTGTACCTGTTACCTGTTAGCTGCCACAATTGTTGATCATATATTTACTTTACCTGTCTCTAGCTCTAAGTATGTTGCTTGCTTTCCTTACTTTCCTCTGCATTACGGCCTACTCTGCTGCATAAATATTCTTATTCAGTATTTTTGGCTTATAGTTGGCCTTACTTTTACCTATTGAGCTCTTATATATGTTAATGTGTTTTCAAATTGTGTTGTGCTGTATATTTTGCTTGCTCTATTCAGTATTCATTGTCATTTCTAGGTGTTGTGCAACACAGTTCAGTTTAAATGTCTGATGGTCCATGTGAGAGGGTTGCACAGTGTCGTGAAAAAAGAAAAAAGGCATCTTGTGATTGCATAAGGTCTGAACTAATACAACGAATGATTTCACCGTGTCTAAGTGTCTGTACTGTCCAGAGCTAATCAATATGTTATTCAAAAAATGTCTAAAATAACTAGGTCTGTTCAGACGACCAATTTTTCCTACAACATCAGAGAGCCTGTGTATTTCTGACCAGCCATCCTCATCTAATCACCACCATTTGCTCGAAAAAGAACAAGTGAGTACACACCGCCCAAAAAAAAATCTCGTACGTAAGATAGCCGATAAGTAGTGCTAATTGATCAAACTTCACCTCAAACAGGAGATAGGTCCTTGATGGACTTTCCTACAGAAGCTGCAGCGTGCAACAGGAAGCATCGACTCGATAGGATACGCTCTAAAAAATCCAGCATGCCCTCATTGCAGTTTACCAGTGGTGAATGACAATTCAAGCTTGTTAAGTTATTTTTCCTTAGTGGTGAAAATAATATTCTACCTTTTTTGGGTCTGTTTTTCATACATAGCCGCTGGAAGTCCACTGGTAACACTTCCTTTTGATAAAGGGTACATTGAAGTGTTGAAAGGTGTGCCAATTTACTGTTGTGAAAACAAAATATTTACCTTCCCTTCCAGTGCTCACTTCCAATTCTTTTTCATTATTAGAATCCTACCCAGATCGGTCATATTATGGTGGCCCAACACATGAATGTCCCTACTGTGGTGCTGTCTTCTGGTTTCAAGAGCGCGTGAAAGTGCCACGGCTAATGCTACAAGGAAAGTTGTTTACAACCTTTGTTGTAGAGGAGGAAAAATTGATTACAAACCTTACAAAAAACCACCTGCTATATTAGCTAACCTGCTGCGATTCGATGGTGATGCACGTTCAAAGAGATTCTTAAGACAAATTCGATCCTATAATTCACTATTCGCATTCACTTCTCTAGGAGCAACTGTTGATAAGGCGATAAATAACGGCACTGCACCTTATGTCTTCAAAATTAATGGAGTAGTGCATCATCGGATTGGTACCATGCTACCACGCCGTGGTGCACAGCCTAAATTTGCACAACTTTATATTTACAACACTGAGCACGAGGCGCAAAACAGATTAGGTATCTTTGATACTGATGGTAATAGTGCTGAACAACCAGACCCACAAATAGTGACATCCCTGCTAGCCATGTTAGATGAGCATAATCAACTTGTTAAAGCATTTCGATATGCTAGAGAACGTCTTACGCATGATGGTAACGAGAAAGTAACACTACGATTACTTGGCTGCAATAGAAAAGATGATGTTCGCTATAACTTACCCTCAAGCGGTGATATTGCTGCTATAATTGTGGGTGATTATTCAGCTGATGAATACACGTACGATGTCCTTGTGCATGATAAAGAGTGTGGGCTAAGACGCGTTTCTTGTTTGCATCCAGCCTATATGGCTTTGCAATACCCGTTATTATTTCCTTACGGTGATCATGGATTCCATCTTGGTATTAAATACACAGACGCTGATGATAGTAATGGTACAAGACGTAAATATGTCACGATGCTTGAATTTGATAGAATGCACATGCACTACAGACTCCTCAATGTGCCAAATCCATTCACTTGTTATGGCAGACTAAGCGATCAGTCACCCTGGGCATAAAACCCGAAACCCGATCCCCGAACCCGAAAAACCCGGACCCGGAACCGAATAACCCGAACCCGAGGAACCCGAAAGCTATTTCGGATACTGATTCTCAAAACCCGAACTTATTACGGGTAAATCGGGTAGACTAACCCGGTACCCGAAGGACCCGAAGTCTGCAGTCCATCCTCGTCTAGTCGTCCGTCCATGCGTCCAGATATCCCGGCTTTCTTTCATTCGCATTTACTCCCCGTCTTCAATCCCCCATCTCCACGACTGGTGAGTCGTCGGCGGGGCGGCTGCGCCGAGGACGAGGAGTCGAGGAGACCCCAAGATGGCCAAGTCCCCATGCGTGCCGCCGGCGGTCCGTCCTCCCCCTTTAAAAGGCCGCATCCCGCACCTCCCCGAGCTGCGTTCTCCCGGTCCCGGCGGCGGTCCGTTCTCCCGAGCTCGACGTCGCCACCGCCGACGGCCCGACGGCAAGGCGCACGCGCGGCAGACGCCGCGCCGCAGCTCACGCACGTCCCGCGCTTCGTCTCCACCGAGGCGCTCGTTGCGCTTGTCACCGCCGACGCCACCACCGCCGACGCCGAGGCCACCCCACTGCACGCACGTCGCCATCGCCCACCACCGACACTGAGGCGCTCGCGCACGTCCTCCACTTCACCGTCGCCGCCAGCGTCTACAACGTCCGGTTCTTCGACCAAATCCGCCAGATCGAGTAAGTACTCCTCACAACTTGTTAAATCTCGCAATTTGCTTCCTTCCTTGCTTGGATTTCATGTCATGCTTGTTCTTCGAGAATGTATGTTGCTTGAATCTGAATCACAATGCCTAAAATTGCAATTCCAGCTCATAAATTTCTGATCTTTTTGTTTATGCCCACCGATTAGGAGTACGACTAATTTATTTTATTTACCTGTCTAAATAATTTTGGATCTTTTTGTGTATGCTTGAATCTTTTTGTTTATGCCCACCGGCACTTGTCTAAATAAATGCTTGAGTAGCCTTATAGTTTGGTATATAAATAAATAATTGAACGCATAAGCCTTATGTTCTTATGCTCTCAGGAAAAAAAGAAAAAATAGGGGGAGGCACTGTAGATGCTTAGAGAACTGTAACTATTCTCTCTCGATTTCTCTGTTGCTAGGAGGAGTCAATTATTGGATCTAGCTTACTACAGATTATAAATGTTTCCTCTTTGTTGTTAATATGGATCAGATTGTTTTGGGTAATATAATTATCCTTCCATAAAGTGCCAGGACATTCAATATGGATCAGATTGTTCTGGTCATTATAAATTATAATCACATGAATTTTATTGCTCGGATTTTGAATTTTGACCCATCATTTTTATTGACACAGTATGGAGGACTGGATTGCCTTGCCCTTGCTGGTTGCAGCCAATGGAACTGGAGTATGGAGCGTAAGCGAATGGAAGCCTGGATACTATGATGTTTTTTGTTGTCGTGTGAAGCACAAGCATAGAACATATGTGCTGGACTGCTGGACTTATCCAATTTGCTCTTCTATCTTGTTATTAGTACTAAGTACTTAAGTAGTCAGTAGAGTCACGATAGTACTGTGTCATGGACTCATGGAGTCATGGTTCTGTGGTTAAAAACTATCATGCTGTAGTGGTTTGCGTTTCCTGTTGAAAACTTGAATTTATCACTTCATCGGTTATGGTTTAATTAGTTATCATTAAGTCTGTCCAGTTCTATAAAAAATTCTGGGATGTTTGAGCTATTGCTGTTATTTTATAATTTTCGGGTAAATCGGGTATACCCGAACCCGAACCCGATTTGGCGGGTACCCGAACTTTCGGGTAGGCATTTTTTGATGCTCCTATCGGGTAGCGAATCTTATTACCCGAACTTTTCGAAACCCGAAATACCCGACCCGAACTTTTCGGGTAACCCGAACGCCCAGGGTGAGCGATCAGTCATGTGTTGATATGTATTCGACAATAGAAGCATCTAGACTAAAGTGGATAGCAGACCACCAAAAAGACCTATGGAGCGAGTCAGTGCAAGGGATAGCTGATGCGATTGATAAAGGACTAACTAATGCTGATTCAGTTGGTGGTAAAGTAATTGTCCCTGCCAGTTTTACTGCTGGCAGGAGATATTTTGTAATGAATTATCAAGATGCAATGGCCATCTGTAGAGTCTATGCTCCCTGATCTATTTGTAACTTTAACATGCAACACCAAATGGAGAGAAATAAGCAATGCACTACAATTTGAACCTGGTCAGCAACCGTGTGACCGTTCTGATCTAATAGTGCGAGTGTTCCATATGAAGGTAGATGAGTTTATAGCAGATATTAGGGAAGGGAAAACATTTGGACCTATCAGAGCAGGTTAGTACTATAAGCTGCCACCACATATTATCTTTTCCATTTATTGGTTTGATCTTATAAAATCTTCCTTTAACAGTTCTGTACACGGTTGAGTTCCAAAAGCGTGGCCTACCTCATATACATTGCCTGGTGTGGTTAGCTGCTACAAATTCCGAATTTAGTGCTTCTACTATCGATAAATTCATCTGCGCAGAAATCCCCGATAGCAGTATTGACCCACTAGGCTATGCTTTAGTTGATGAGTTCATGATGCATGGTCCATGCGGCGAGGCAAATAAAAAATGTCCCTGTATGAAAGACAACAAATGCTCCCCTAAGTCATTTCAAGATGAAACCATCATAGATGACTTTGGATTCACTATCTACAAGTGAAGAGACGATGGTAGACATGTTTTCAAAAATGGTATTAAGTTGGATAACCAAAATGTTGTATCGTACAACATGCATTTACTTAAAAAGTACAATGCACATATCAATGTCGAATGGTGTAAAAAATCAAACATGATTAAGTATCTCTTCAAGTATGTTACAAAAGGAAGTGATAGAGCAAAGGTGTATTTTGAAGTTACTGCAAAAACATCAAATGCATAACCTGGGCCTCAGCTTGCTCCGCGTAATGAAATTCAAGAATATATTGATGCTAGATTTCTATCCTGCTGTGAGGCTCTATGGCGTTCTTTTGAATTTGACATCCACTTTAGAGTGCCTCCGGTAGAACGATTACCTATTCATCTTCCTGGAATGAACTATGTGCGCTATGAGCCTGGTACCGATTTGAGAGCACTTCTTAACAGCCCAAAAGCCAAAAAAACAATGTTGACAAAGTGGTTTGAAGCTAATTTGAAATATGCAGAGGCAAGGAGATTAACATACTGCAACTTTCCAAAAGAATGGTCTTGGGATGCTTCCCAAAGATCTTAGCGAAAAAGAGCACCTTGTGCTAAAATTGGTCGTATGTACTATGTGCACCCAACTGCTGGAGAATTGTATTACTTGCACATGTTGCTTGTGATAGTTAAAGGGGCAAAAAATTATGCGGATGTTAGAACTTACGAAAATACAGTCTATGATACATCCCGAGAAGCATGTGAAGCTCGCGGATTGCTTGAGGGTGATCATGAGTGGACTCTTCTTTTTGATGAAGCAATAGTTTCTGCATCAGCATATCAGCTCAGGCAGTTATTTGTGATTGTTGTGCTTTTCTGCTCAGTAGGTAATGTTCGCTCATTATTTGACAAATACTGGCTCTACCTCACTGCTGACATACATCACAAACTTAAAAATGCGCTTGGAAACCCAAACTATACCGTCCCACATGAACAATTGATGGATTTACTTATACAAAATCTTACAAATGTTTTTGCTAATAGTGGTGGTAACATAAATGACTACAACCTACCAAAATTAGCGACACGGTGTACTGCTATCAATGATAATAGACTAATAAATGATGAAATTGATCACGAGCCTTTGATGTTATTCATGCATGCTTCCTCTTTAATTTCACAACTGAATGATGACCAAAGAACTATATACAATACGATCACTCAACGAGTTCTTAGCGGGCGTCCTGGTTTTTTCTTTGTATGTGGCCATGGTGGAACAGGAAAAACCTTTCTATGGAATGCTATAGTTGCGAGTCTAAGATCTGAAAAAAAAATGTACTAGCAGTAGCCTCGTCTGGTGTAGCGTCCCTGCTATTACTAAGAGGGCGTACAACACATTCGAGATTTAAGATTCCCTTTGATATAACAGAAGCTAGCACATGCAGTGTCAAAAGGGGAACTATGGTAGCAGAACTATTACAAGTGACTGCTCTCATTATTTGGGATGAAGCACCGATGACACATCGCCGCTGCTTTGAAGCCTTAGACAAAACCATGCGAGACATCCTTTCCGAGCATAATCTTGCAAACACAATTCTCCCATTTGGTGGAAAACCTATAGTTCTTGGAGGTGATTTTAGACAAATTTTACCAGTTGTACGTAAAGGGTCACGATCATCCATAGTTAATGCTTCTATTACTAACTCTAGGCTTTGGCAACATGTTGTTGTTCTCAAACTGCACATAAATATGCGACTTCTTAATCCTTCATTAAGTGGGAACCAACGTGACGAGCTTGAACATTTTAGTAACTGGGTGTTAGCCATTGGTGATGGTACTGTCCCTGCTGAAAGAAAAGGAGAAGAGCGTGAGGCTTCATGGGTTACGATTCCTGATGATTTGTTGATTCATACTGAAGGAGATAAAATTACTGCACTTGTGTCTGAAGTGTATCCTAATTTCTTAGTGAATTACAAAAATCCTCAATATTTGGCATCCCGTGCTATTGTATGCTCAAACAATCAGACAATTGATGAAATAAATGAATATATCGTCTCAATGCTTCCTAGAGACATCATAGAGTACTTAAGTTGTGACACAATATCAAAGTCCTCTGAACACATACCAGATTTCGATATCCTCTACCCTATTGAGTTCCTAAATTCAATTGATGCGAGTAATTTCCCTTTCCATAAGATAGTTCTAAAAAAAGGTGTCATAATAATGCTGCTACGCAACCTTAATCAAAACATGGGCCTTTGCAATGGCACAAGATTACTTGTTCTTGAACTTGGACAGCGCCTGCTGAAATGTGTTATCCTAACCGGTGGTAATATTGATGAAGTTTTTATACCAAGAATAGCACTTAACAAAATAGATGTAAAATGGCCTTTCACACTGCAAAGAAGACAATTTCCAGTGCGAATATGTTATGCAATGACAATAAACAAAAGCCAAGGGCAAACATTATCAAATGTTGGTGTTTACCTAAAGAAACCTGTCTTCACCCATGGACAACTTTATGTTGTTGTTTTGCGATGTACATCTAGAAGTGGCCTTAGAATACTAATTGAAGATGATGATGGCTCGTGTGGTTCACAAACTCGAAATGTGGTCTACCAAGAAGTTCTTGATGCCGCGAATGCGGCATCAGCTTAGGACCCAGAGATGCTATCTTTTGTTCTGTACATAATTTTGGTGTGTTCATTTGGTTGCAACCAACTTAGGCTCACAAATGACATATTTTGTTATGTACATAATTTTTGTGTATTATTCTGGTTGCAACCAACTTCTTTTTCCCATTTCTTGAGCTGTGTCTGTTGGTAAATTACCCTGGGATGATATTTTTTGGCTAAGGTACTTCTAATGTAATCACTTTTGTAAACTCTGTCATATACTTGGCTGACTTTGATTATATATCCTTTGATTATGTCCTTACAGCTCCAATTTTCACTGTGCCTGCAGATGGGAGATGTACTCATCCCAGAGCTTAGGGCTGGTGAGTGCACTAATCGCATATGTGTGCGCGCCTCGAGGCTGTGGGAGTTCTATGATGTTAATGACGAGACAAAGTTGTTGCATGCTGATCTTGTGCTAATTGATGAAGAGGTACATGTTATGTTTTGTATGTCCACTGCCAACCAAGGCAGTCTGGTAGCTCTATGAATTTCTGTCCATTCCGGTCTTTGTTTATATAATTCCTATTCAAATCTAGACTTCGAAGTTGTATGTAATTAACAACATTGCATTTTTTAGGCGGGGTAACAAAGATACATGCACGGATTTACCCCGGCATATCCGCGGTTCAAAGCTTTGATAAAAGAAGGTTCGTATACAACCTTGACGCGCTTCGGGTAAAAAAATCAAATGACAACTATACGCCGGTGACAAATCATATCATGCTCACCTTATCAACATGGACAACAATAGAAGAAGTTGTTGAAATTCCACCCGCATTTCCATGCTCGACCTATTCCCTGACTCCAATAGAGGAGCTTCCATCCCGTCAAGGCTACACAGAATACTTCACAGGTAATATTCTGTATTCTTATTCATAGCATTTCCAAATATATTATAACTCACAACCTAACACGTTTGTTAATGTTCAAATCAGATGTGATTGGAATAGTCACGACAGTCTCAGATGTGTTGACTCTTAGGGCAAGGGGACGACTAAGTGAAAGTTTGAAGAGGATTGTAACCTTACGCAGTGCGAGGTTAGTTTTCATAACTGTTCAACAATAATAGTGATCCTTTCAGTTTTAGTTCGTGGTACAACAACACTACTGTATTTTCATTACGTTATACTAATTATTTTCTACTACATAGCAATGCTTCTGTGGATGTTGTGCTATGGGGAGAGCGTGCCTCTTCCTTCCCAGTTTGACCGAACGTATCCAAACAGATGGACAAGCCTCTCCGCAAGTTGTCATATTTGTTGGCACTCTTGTCAAAAAGTATTTTACTTTAGGTACATTTTCAAGCTCTACATGTTATAGTAATATATCTCATATTGGTGCTACTGCTGCTACAACTGTTCTATCATCATCATCATGACATGTTATTTTTTAGATGGTATATCATTGGTAGGAAACGCACCATGCAAGTGGTACATAAACCCAGACGTTCCTGAAGCAAAAGCTCTCCTGTCTAGGTAATTTCTTCTGCTACTTACCTACTTTCTATACAAAGTAACTCAACTCAGTTAAATTTTAGGTTTTCTCTATGAAACTTAATCTATCTATTGTAACAAGTCAATTTAAGATTCTTAACTATCATGCTTTTTATTCCATTCCTGTGCAGCATTGGAGACATGAACCAGCCAATTAAATGGGATAAGCAAATGGCACCAAGTAGACCTGTGGCTACTGTTGAAGAGAAAACAGTTTCTGAAATCACGAAACTTAACCCCTTCAAAACCAAGGTCACGTCTGTATTAATATCCCTATTAATGCATTTCATGGTTCATGGTTCTTGCTTAGCTGTAGCTTAAACTTATGTTGATCTTTGTTGTTTCTGTATAGGGATTCGAATTCCTGGTTACTATAACAATAAAGAAGATTGATAAGTCCTGGTGGTACAATGCATGCTACAAGTGTTCGAGAACAGCCAAACCTTATGGTAACTTATACAAGTGCAGTGAGCCCACCTGCGATTACATTGGCAAGCCAGTCCAAAGTTCAGATAAGAAATGCATCATTTCTTCTCCTTATTAAACGACCAATATGTTTAAACACCTCTTCTCTTGATGTTATCCTTTGCCCAGTTTTATAATTCTGATACTTGATAGTTCCCATGAATAGCACAGATTAGAGCCTCGAACCTGTTTCGATTTGGATTGCATTTCTGTCATGAACTATAGTGTTGAAAATGCACTATCAGAACCAGTAGCGAATATGATGCATCTATTCTACCACTTGCAGGTACAAGCTGACCATGATTGCTGGCAATGAGACAGGTGACACCAATTTTATTATGTTTGGAAAGTTTGTTCGCCGCTTGACCAAGAAAAGTGTTGTCATGCTCATCACCGAGAATCCACGGATTTCATTCCAAATGAGATCACAAGGCTCCCGGAAAAAACCTTCAAATGGAATATTAGTTTCACACAAAACACTATCACCTCCAAAGAAAATCGCTTTCGGGTGAATGCGGTAGTTGGAGGAATGGATGACACAGATTCTCTCCTTCCAAAGTGACACCTACAAGAACCCAATCATCATCACTGATGTATCTAAGTGCTAGCAGTAGCATACAATGTACTCCTCAAAAGAGTGTTGCCTTCCCTTCACCTTCAAAGACTGGCATCTCACTAGCAACTCATGCTTCAAGTGCTACACCTACAAAAAACCCTCTCAACATCCCTGAACCACATCTTACACCACAGAGTCGTAGATATCTTGAAGTTTCTGATGATGACCAGGTCAGCTATTCTCAAATTCATTCTGTTAAAACAAGCAACAACAAGCATGCTAATATTTCATCCTATATAATTTTCTTCCAAACTGTTGTATATATTGTTATAGATCACTCCAAGGAAGAAAGGAGGGGTACCAATAGAGCAAGCTATAGAGCCTACAAATGAATCAAAAGCTAAGACTGAGACACCACATGGTGATGATGACATCATAGTGTCTCAGGTAAACTTCAACCAATACTCTATATTTTCTGAATGCATGAAGCATACTTAACTCATTTATTTTCCCTGCTCTATACTACAGTTTGATGCTAATCCTAGCGGATCCGAGGATGTGGCTAATGATTCTACTAATAAAAAATAAAAAAAGTGTCTCAAGGAAAAGGTTTGTCTTGCTAATAAAAAATTATTACCTCATTATATTGCCAATATAATCATCACATATAACATATCTATTTATAGGTCTCGCTCCTCACCTAACAAGAAAATCGCCAAGAAGCTGATACTTGGTGAAGACACTGAAAAAGAAGATGATAGTGGTTGTGCAGATGGCACAGCTAAACCTAGGTAACAATTTGCTAACCCACGTTATCTCTCAATGGTTGGGCTGCCTCATATATCCCATTTTGTAATTCATGGTGTCTTCCTTTCCTAACAACTCTTCTCAATCATTGCATTTGCAGTTCAAATGCCGATGCTTAGGAGGAACCATAAGATCAGTTCATTTTGTGTATGCACAGATGCAGCCCATAACAACATATCTCACCGCTTGTTGTTGGAAGTTTATCTTCGGTTCTAGAACTCGATGCTTTATCATATGTTAACTCTCTTTTGCGTGCTTTGTGGGAGCAAACTGTGGGATGCCCTACCTTTTTAAGTTTCCGTCAGACTTAATTAGTACTCTCCAATATTATTTGGATCAGTATTCTTAGCTACCTAAAATGTTTGGTAGCTACTGATACTGATCAACCAATGTAATGTATGCATGGCTAGACAGAACCTATGGGCTGCGGACACATGCCATTCGATCAGCAGTATGTGACGAACTTGTTTGTGTAAGATATTGTCATGCAGTTGTATTGTAAGATATTGTCATGCAGTTGTATTCCCAATGTTCTCTCCGGTCCTGATAGCGCGCGCAACGCGTGTGTTATGTTCTAGTAACAAAAATGAGAAGCCATCACCGGTGTCCGGTGAGATGATCGGGTCATTGTAGAAACCGCGTGCGGCATGGCGACCAATATCTCATCGCTGCCGGCGGAGGACGCCATGTCCGCCTCTAAGGTGCTCGGTGACGAGGACCTCCTCCGGGAGATCCTCCGCCGCGTTGACTCCCCTGGAACCCTCGTCCGCGCCCCTCTGGCGTGCAGGCACTAGCTGCGCGCCGCCTCCGGGCGGGACTTCCTCTGCCGCTTCGTCGCGCTCCACCCGCCCCGCCTCCTCGGCTTCTATGTCACCGGCGACTGCGTCCCGCGCCCGGAATTCGTTTCGATGCCGACGTCGCAGCCCACGGACCCAGTCCTCAGGGCCGCCCTCCGATGCGCCAGCAGCTCGGGGTTCGACGCCTTCCCGGAGTTCTCGTCTAGCGTCTGGGACTGCCGGGACGGTAGTGTCCTCTTCGACTTCACCGAGACCATCTTCGGCAGACGGAGGTTCGGTGTGCGCGACCCGCTGCGGCACCCTGACCGCGGTGTGGTTGAGCTCCCGTCGCCGCCGCCCGAGCGCCCCCACGCCATGCTCCTCCCCGACGACGGCGACGACGACGACGCCTCGTGCTACAAATTACACCTCCACCACAGCGGCCCGACCGTCACCGCTCTGGTGAGCGTCCTGCGTTCCGGCGTCTGGACCGTCCGTTGCTCCGCCGAAGCAGCGCTCCCCACGCCGCCGGACAGGATTCCCATGCTTACCACGCTCGCCGCCGGCAAGATTTACATGGTGGCCGTGGCGGGCTACATCCTCGGCCTCGACATGGCCACCGCGAGCTTTTTCGTGGTCGATCTCCCCGAAGGCGTGGCGTACGAGTACTACGGCAACCTTCAGCCTGCTCGTTTGGCTGGCGGCGGATGGCTGGTGCTGATTTGTTGTGAGAAAAAAGTACTGTTGGCTGGTTGCTGGTGGCTGATTTGTTCTGAGAGAAAAGTACTACTGGCTGGTGGCTGATAAGCCAAACGAACAGGGCGCTTGTTCCCTGCCGGGGAGACAGCTCTGTTCTGTACCTTTTCCATCTCAAGGGAGATCAGCTCTGCATCTGGATGCGCAAGATGGGTGAGCAAGGCGCCAGCGAATGGGTGCTCAGGGATACTATCTCTCTGCACGAGACCTGCGGCCATGTTGTGGAAAACGGATTGGAACCGGCGGGGGTGGACGAGCACGCCGTTGTTGCTTCGGTGGCCGATGTCGGGGACAACGCGGAGTTCGTGTTCTTGGAGCTGTATCCTAGTGGCGTCTTCGTCTGCATTCATTTCAGCAGTAGGAGGGTGGAGAAGGTGTACGAGAGGGATCCAAACAATGATGAGATTACACTAGTTTATCCGTGCTCCATGGTCTGGTATCCGGTGTTCCCTGCCTAGGTGAAGGTGAAGCAATACTCCACAACGAAGAGAAATCGTGGAGCTACAATCCTACAACTAGAACAAGGTTTGTGTGGTTTCATGACCATATAGAACATGTATACTATGGCTAGCCATAGAATACCCTGTTCTGTGGCCGAGTCCAATCTACCGCGCCCCAGCTACTCAGGGAGCGTTTGTGAGGGCGGCCCACGGGCTCGGCTGCGCTCGTGGGCTGCAACTCGCCGTGTTTGTGGCCTTGGCCCGCTTGCTGGCCAGGCTCGCGAGAGCCAAAAGAGCCCTCTCAGCCCGGCCGCGGGGAAACGCCAGAAACCCTCGTTTCCCTGCAGCCGAGCTCGTGGCGGCGCGTGCTGGTGATTTTGGGCGGCGGCGGGGTGGCTCTGGCGGGCTCTGGCGGGAGGGTGAAACCTCCTTCGCGCGCGATGGAGCTCGGGCGGGAGAGTGAAACCTTCTTCGCGCCATGGCTTCCGTCTCCCTTTATAAGGGTCGCCACTCCCCACTGCTGTTCTTCTTCCTCTTCTTGCTTCCTCTTCCACCCTGCTCGTGAGAAACCGGCGGTGAGTGCTGGTGCGTGGCGGCGTCCCCCGCTCCGCCCCGAGGTTCGTGGCGGCGTCCCCCGCTCCGGGCCGCCGGGACTCCGTGGCGGAGATCTCGTCCTCTTCGTCTCAATCTGTGTCCTCTACTCCCAGATCTGCTTCCTCTTCTTCTCGATCTGCGTCCGCTACCCCCAGATCTGCTTCCTCTTCGTTCGTTTGACCCCGAGGCAAGGTGAAATCGACCCCCTTTCTCATGATTTGCGTTAGGGTTTGTTAGATGTGCTGGTTCTTCGCTTGCTGATGACGCGTTAGGGTTTGTTGTACTATGTTGTTGTTGGGGTGATAGGTTTACTACCCATGTTCTTGATTTGGTTCGGTTTCTTGTGTGTACATGTTCTTGATCTATTAGGTTAAGTACCTATGTTGTTGATCTGTTTAATTTTGTTGTCCCGTATTGTTCTTGATCTGTTTTGTGTTGTTCTGCCATATTGTTTTCGATATGTTAGTTGAACTGCCTATGTTGTTCATTTGTTTCTGTTTCTTGTATCATGTTATTCTTATTTTGGTTAATTGGTCGATGATGTGGTCCAAAGATAGCACTGGGAGGCATCACAGTACTAGATGCAGCCGTGCTTTTGATATGCATTCATTTCTCATTCATGTTGATGCCTAAGCAGGGTACAAATCTGAATTCTTGTTACATTCTTACATGCTTGTAGATGGATCTTTCTTTGAGCCGTGACATGTTGTGTAGGAAGGCAAACTGCCTTGACTATTGTTATGGTCTCCTTTGTATCCAAA
Source organism: Cenchrus americanus (assembly GCA_947561735.1). Lineage (NCBI taxonomy): Eukaryota > Viridiplantae > Streptophyta > Magnoliopsida > Poales > Poaceae > Cenchrus > Cenchrus americanus. The sequence continues at coordinate 207,013,253 of OX387240.1, forward strand.
AGAGGGCCGAAAAGGAAAACCCCTGAATCTGAAACCCCCTGCCTGATCCTATAGCTCTAGCCCTGATTAGGGATGAAAATGAGCAGCACAGACACAGAACACTAAAAATGATATACCACTCTACAGATTTAGAGTGTATTTGTATGATTAGGATGAAGAGAGCTGCCTTTTTTGGGTTAGTGAGGTCTTGTCTCTGATAGAGAAGAAGTGTCAGTGGAGGAGCAGGTTGCCATGTTTTTACATGTTGTAGGGCACAACCATAGGCATCGGTTTGTCCACCAATCCTTTAGGAGGTCCATCGAAACTGTCCACAAGCATTTCCATCAAGTGTTATATGCTGTGGGTGAACTTAGGAATGAAATGATAAAGCCAGCTAGCACAAGCACTCACCCAAAAATACTTGGAAGCCATAAGTGGAATCCATATTTCAAGGTAAATATATATATCTTGGGATCATTGATCAAAGTAAATATCTTACAAACACTGATACAAACTTTTTAGGATGTAATTGGCTTTATAGATCGCACTCATTTCCTAGCAAGGGTTCCTAGGTGCATGCAACAAGCTTTCAGGGGTAGGAAAAAGTATCCCACCCAAAATGTTATGGTGGTTGTGAATTGTGATCTGAAATTCACATATGTCTTGGCTGGCTGGGAGGGTTTAGCCCATGATGCCACTGTTTTGGCAGATGCTGTAGACAGGGTGGACGGCTTCAATGTGCCACAAGGTAATAACACAACACATTTAATACATATTCAATGGCTAATAAACATACACACTCATAGTAGATGTCTTGTGTAGGTAAAATGTTCTTGGTAGATGCTGGGTATGCATGCAAAAGTGGTTTCCTACCTCCCTACATAGGGGTTAGGTACCATTTATCTGAGAATGGTCCAAGGAACAGGCCCACTAATGCAAGGGAGCTCTACAACCTTAGGCACTCATCACTTAGAGTGACTGTGGAGAGGGCAATAGTAGCACTAAAGGGCAGGTTTAGGATCTTGGACAACAAACCATTCCACAAGTATACCACACAAGTCAAGCTGGGGCCAAAGCTGTTAAGGAGTACTGTGGGGAGACTATTACCTCCACTCAAGTGTACAGCCACTTGAGGAAATGGAGGTAGAAGTGGTCTAGGGTGAGCAAGCTGAAGGACCTTAGTGGTGCTCTCTGGGATGATGACACTCATGCTATCATGCTTGAGCATGAGCACTACCTTGGCCACTGCAAGGTAGCAAATTGATCTATAATGTGTACCTATTGTACCTTCTGTTCCTTTTCTTAAATCCTATTTGCCCAACCATGCAGGATCATCCCAAAGATGCAGAGTTTCTTAACTGCCCTATTAGGTTTTACTCTGAGATGGAGGCTATATTTGCTAATGCCATGGCCACTGGAAAGTTTGCACTTGGGTCTGGTGAAGCCTTAGGACAAAAGCCAGTTGATAGTGTTGCTGGAAAGGCTGATGGTCCTCCTCACACCACTGTCCCTAGTGAACAAGGGGGGATAGCAAAGCCACTGAAGTGCTTCCTACCAGCACATCTGTTGCTGGCTCTAAGAGGAAGAGAGGGAACTTCTCTGAGGATGAGATGCTCATGTTGACTAACATGAGTGATGCTGTGAACAATGTAGAAAAAGCTCTTAGGGAGACTGGACCTGCCCATGTTGATGGTAATCTCTACCTTGTTGTGATGGAGATGCCTGGATTCACTGAGGATGCACTAATTGTTGCTTACACCTTCCTCCTTGACAATAAGGCCCAAGGTACAGGCTTTGTGAACATGAGTGATGCACATAGGACCCTTTGGCTTAGGACCTTCCTGGCCAAAAACTACTATGGTTAGTTTGTCTATGTGGTCTTACTGCACAGGAGGGGGTTGAATGTTGAGCAGTATAGATGTGCTCCACCCCCCTAAACCACACTCTCCTCTTTTGACTACAGATGGGTTCTTTTGATGATGACCTTTTGTGCAGTCTAGGTTGATCTTGTCACACCTGACCTTTTGTTGATGCTAGTTTAGGAGGGTGACTAACTATTTGAGCCCTTGGCTGTTGGGCTGGAACTTATGCATGTAAGAACTTATTTGTAGTGCCTCTGTTGGTTACCCATGCTCAGCCCTTATCTGGGTTGCTGGTTAAGACATTATTTGTGGTGCAATGCTTTACTTGATACTTGGATTGCTCTATTCCTGTTTGTTTTTACTTGTGGTGGTACTAGTGGGATTTGAGGCCTATGATGCAACAACATACATGAGTTGGATGCCTTTTTCCTTTGTTTGCAATTAATCATGTGTTTCATCTACAATGTTGAGGTGTCTTCATCTGCAATGTTCTTTTCTATTTGCTTTCTTTCTTGTTTGCAAGGCATCCAACAATGACTGAAATTAACAAATCCACCACAACATACAAGCTGAGGCCAATGTTTACTTTCTACCTAACTGCCTATGATGATAATCATGTTTGCTCATTGCATTGATGAACTTGAACTTGTGAGGGACTGGAGCTGTTGGTCATCTGTTCTGTTTTGCCTATGAACATGTTTTTTTCCTGCTCTATTATTCATGTCTGTCATCAAACCGTGGGACACATCGATTCCCAGGCAATCTGTCATGACTGGGATCGATGTCTCCCACGGTTCCATGCCTGGCATGAGAACCTCTTTGCTGCTGCTTTGTATCCTTAAGCTCCAAGTTCAAGTTCAAATGAAATGCAAACTTATCTGAGGCTGATGTTCTGTGTTCTTCCTTTGCTCCTATTTTGCCTATGATGATGATCAGATGTATATAACCTCTCATGGCACTCATCAAACCATGGGAGACATCCATGCCCATGTTTTTCAAATACTGAGCTGGATGTGTCCCATGGTTCCATGGTTGCCATGAACCATTTGTTACTGCTTTTAATATCAAATCATCTGAGGCCAATTTGTTGTTGCCATGGTTGCCTATGATGATTCAATTTGTTTGCCAATTAATTGATGAACTTCAACTTGTGAGGGACTGGAGCTGTGAAACTACACTTGTTCTTTTTCTCATGTCTGTAATCAAACCGTCTGATTCATCCATTCCCAGGCTGTTTTGTGAAGCCTGGGATGGATGTGTCCCACGGTTCCATTACTGCCATGATCTTTTTTTGAAACACATGCTACCTTATGCTCTAAGTTGAGATTTAGATGATATTGCAAACTAATCTGAGGCCAATATTCTATGTTCTTCCTTTCCTCCTTTCTTACCTGTGATGATGATCAGATGTATATTACCTCTCATGGCAATCATCAAACCGTGAGACACATCCATGCCCATGTTCTTCATATACTGGGCTGGATGTGTCTCACGGTTCCATGGTTGCCATGAATCATCTGAAGCCAATTTGTTGTTGCCATGGTTCCCTATGATGATTCAATTTGTTCATCCATAGAGGGATGACCTTGATCTATGTGTTGTATCCTTCTCATATCTCCTATCAAAACATCAAACTCATCCATGCCCAATGTTTTCTACCCTGGGCTGGTTGTGTTTGATGTTTCCATGGTTGCCATATGTTGTATGCATTTTATCCTTGTTGTATGATCAAGGTCAGCCTCATGTGGAACATAAAAAAGATTCTGAGGCAATGATGTAAATGATATGATGTTAGTTTTATTATTTCAATTAAACAATGATGTAAAATATATGATATTATTGATGTTAATGATGTTGTAACTTTAATGTACACTTCTCCCTCTATTGATTAAGATGTAATTTGTGTATGTTTATCTTGGGCCGGGCTCACCAAAGTCACCCTGCCAAACATGTTCTCGGCTCGGCAGTTGGTGGCGGTTGGCCTCTCAGCCAGGCTCAACCGTAGGTCACAAACAACAGCTCAGCTCAGCCTGGCTCACCCTGTGCAGGCAGGCAAACACATGAAGGTGGCCGCCCATGGCCAAGCCTGACAAGGCCCGGCCCCGTTAGGCTAGCCAGGCCAGCCGCGGCCACCCTCACAAACACACCCTCGGTGTTGCGCCACCTGACCAGCAGCATGCGGCTTGGCTCGTCCAGCTATTCATCCGGCTCGACTCTACACATGCGAGATAACGAGAGTCGATCATGCAACTGTTCCCCATCGCTACCAGCTACATGCGCCACTGGACGGCCGGAGGCGATCCCGTCCTGGCCACATCCGCGACCTTGGGTGCTCCGGTGATCTCGCCCTCCATTCACTGTGGCTTGACTTCGACGGTAACACGATCTACCATAACGTCGGATAACAAGCCCCCTCCCCATTCGTTCGTAACCATGGGTCTCCACGCGCGGCGGCTGGTCCCGTCAGTGGGAGCGGCGACGACTCGGCGGTAGCCCAGTGGCGGTCCTTTCCCTCTTCGCTAAGGCAGCACCCTCCGGCACCGCCCCCCGGCGACCTCGTCTGGTGCAGCGAGCCACCGATGGCATCATCGGATCCCCGCAGCGGCGGCTATCCATGTAAAGATCCCGACCAGTGTCCGCTCACGGAGAGGTCTCCTGTTCGCCGGCGTGGACGCACGAAGGATCGGTAGGCCTGTACGAACCTGTTATAGTTTTAAATTCGTTGCTTTCAATATTCATTGCGATTTTAGATCTCCTATTCAATTGTATGTTTCGTTATCTTTCCAATCCGATCTATGATTTTGGGCGCAACCCTATACCTTTGGACATCAATTTCCCTAAATCAATTCATGCTACTACTCCGTATTAAGGGATCTGTTTTCCACTGGCACATAGATTTGATATTGAGTCACCACTCACTGGTCGTGATTTGCTAGTAATTTGGGATTAAAACCATAACATAAACTTTACACTTCTACTATAGTGATTTTTGTATTCATGCTACTGGATTTCAGTAAATTATGCTTGTAGTAACTACTAACTAGTATATCATCATATATACATTAAAATGATGGTAACCATTGGTGTCTTATGCCTTTATGGTAATTTCATCTTATACATTTTTTTGATCCATTATTTAAATGTCTGCTTATAGACGAGCAATGCGATAGTTTTCTGGGGTATTATTTAATCAGTTAGTTCTTATGGAAACTCAAATATTCGCTCTGATCATCAGGCCCTCAGTGTCCCTTTACGGTTGTGAATACATTGTGTAGTTTACTACTGTTTTCTCAAGAACATATGAAAATCATGGGTGCCTTGTCTTGTAAATCAGTTGCTTATAATTGGCTTTGTTCATCCTCGAATGGTTGAACCAGTCTCATTTTCAAATACGAAGATAACCTTGTTTTGCTAGTGCCTGCTAGATAATTTCCTTGTAGTTCACCAAAACATCTCTGACCATTACTTATTGTCAAGCTAAGTCAATTTTGTTGTCAGCTGCCTTTTTGTTTCATTATCCTTTCTAATTTGTTTTTACTATACAAATGCAGTAAAAGCTGACTCAGTTTAGGTTAGAGCTGTGCTTATACATGCTCTACTATCCAGTGAACATGGGATTATCAAAAAATTTGCTTCCTTATTATATTTAGTTGTCAGCTGCCTGCACATACGACTGAGGCTCTTTCCAGCATGCTTGTTATGTATAGTTCCAATTTCTCATGCTTGTTAAATGATCATATTGTTCACTAATGATTTCAGGTGATGATGCCTCGTGGAAATCTATTGGGCAGCATCTGGGCACTTGTGCCTACTCTCCACCATTCTGGTGCCTAGCTGTATGGGCTCACGACTTCCTATATTCTGAGGCCAAAGGTTTGAAGTGCCAGGAACAAACACACTCCATTTCGTCCAACCTCAAGTTGCGTCATTATATCCATGTCAAAATTCAGATTGTGTGGTAGGAACGGTGCCAGATAATGCAGAAGCAAGCATTTTAGATACTATATCATGTTCTGCAATGCGTAGTGTCATGTTGTATTATGATTGTTATGACTCAACAGTGTCACTTGTCATTGAGCCATTCAGGAAAAAACAATTGTTTCAATTTGTATTGTGGTAAATCACCATATATTGTAAAGTATACAGGATGAGTTATAGTAAATTATGACAGTGTACGACATATTGATTCTAGTAAATAGTCTATATTGTTGCCTTGAGCTTTCGAATTATAGTAACTGAATTATAGTAACTGTGTCCCGGCAAATTGGTCTCTATTACAGTGATTGGTTCCAACGAATAGCTATATAAAATTATGGTAACCCCATCTCCTCATCATTTGAGGCTATTTAAATTATCGCAACTCTTTCACCGCAGTAGTCAGCCTTGCGCCTTTGTCGTATACTCCAGTTACTAATAATAATAGTCAACCAGCAGCAATAACAAAGAAGCTAATGCAACCCAGCCGCTGATTACGGGCTAGACCATAAATGACGCGCCCGGCTAGCTTGCTACTCCTACATGTTGGCTCTGTGTTTGGAGGGGGCTGGCTCGCTCAGTCCTTGACGGCTCGAACGTGAGGGCGGCATTGATTGGGAGGTGCGGGCCACGAATGTGGTAAATGAAACCTCTGCTGACCAATCATAACGCGCCTAGTGGACTGGCTGCAGAATAACTATTTTGTGGTCGGCCGCAGAGTCTACTCTCCATATATATATATGTATATATAATGCACCTGGGTGCATTCTGTATAGAGAATGCACCCACCCCGATTGTAATTGATCTTCGCTCAGTTGCATCTGGACTTACTCTGGTTGCAATTGGTTCGCGTCAGGCTGCAATTAAGTAGTCTAGGTACAATTGGTTTGTACCTAGTTGCAACGGGTCAGATTCGTTGTATTTAGTTCCGTCGAGGTGCAATTAGTATATTGTCATGGTTGCAATTGATCTAGTCTCACTGTTGCAATTGGTTTACACGCAATGAGCGCCTAGTTGCAACTAGTTAGGTCTGATTGCAATTGGTCCGCATGCAGTTGCAACTGGTTCGTCTAGTTGCAATTAGTGTAGTCGTACATTCCTAATTACAGGAGTATGTACATTTGTCTAGCAAAATGTTTTTTCCGTCGAGTTGCAATAGGTATGGTGTTACTGTTGCAATTGCTCTTGTCAACCTATTGCAATTGATTGAATCTGCGGTGTCCGTGCATCTGCTATTTTGTTATAATGCACCTAGGTGCATTTTTTATAGAGAATGCACCCACCCTTGTTGCAACCGGACTCACTCTGGTTGCAATTTGTTCACATCAGATTGCAACTAGGAGTTGCAATTGGTCAATATTCAGTTGCAACAGCGTCAGATTTGTTGTAATTATTTCCGTCGAGTTGCAATTATTATAGTGCCACAGTTGCAATCGAACAGTCTAGTTGTTGCAGTTGGTTTGCACCTAGTTAGTTGCAACTCGGTTAAGTCTAGTTGCAACTGGTTCTTTTCCGGTTGCAACTCGGTGGACTCTAGTTGCAATTGATTCATGTCATATTGCAATTAGGTTAGGTCCTGGTGCAATTGGTTCGTGGTCAGATCTATTGTAATTACATCCGTCAAGTTGCAATTAGTCTGATATTATAGTTGTAATTGGTCTAGTCCCGCAGTTGCAATTAGTATAACATGTGCATATTGTTATATAAAATGCTCGGTGTTCGCTAACTAGGCATACACCTAGGTTGTAATTAGTTGCAACTAGTTACAATTTGGTTAAAAATTAGATTTTAAGTGGTTGCAACAAGCGCTAACTATGCTACACTGAAGTTGCAATTGTGTTGCACTGATGATGACAACTCATAGTACAGTCAAGTTGCAATTACATACTTGAAAAAAAGTTCGCCAAATATAGTCTTCATGGATCTCATTTTGGTAAACACATTTATTCCAACAACCTAATGCAAGCAGATTAGAAATCGGAGCAACGGTTCAGGAGATATTGCATTTTTTCGATCCGAAACAAAAAAAGATTCCCTCCCTGCATGCTACGTGCGGGACAGATGGGTGGACTGAAAGACGCTGATAGGTTTGTGCTTGTTGCATTTTAGTACCGCCGTGTGTGTCTATATATATATATATATATATATATATATATATATATATATATATATATATATATATATATATATATATATATATATATATATATATATATATATATATATATATATATATATATATATATATATATATATATATATATATATATATATCGGGAAAATCCATTCTACTCCCGGGAGTAACTAATCCTCCCTTCTGAATAGCCTACCAGCCTCCATATACGTGTGGACTGCCTTGTTATCGGATCCCATTTCCGAATAGGATCCAATAACCACGTGTGAATTGTTCCCCTCCAGTCCTCCACATGTATCAGACGTATACGGCTGGGGTATGATATACGACTGATTTTCCTTCGTCAACATCGACGTGATCCACACGTGATAGTATCCCTATGCTGAATTCTTGTGGACAGGTTGGTTTTCCAATTTAATCACCGACGAGATTTCTCAGGGTTGTTCCAACTGAACGCGTCCTCGTCTCCTCACGGTGGTGGCTTGCTCATCATATGCCTATTGAGAGATAGTCGACGCGTGCTTCTCCTGCCGGCGGGGTGAGTTGCCTTGTTGCAGCCACTCCATTCAGTCGGCCTCGTCGACGGTGACCAAGGTATGATCAAGTACTCTTCTGCTTCGTTGCCGATCGAATCAACGGCATAATCAGAAGCAGGTTTCTTGTTACAGATCCGTGCTAGCTGTTCATCTGCTTCCTTGACGTGTCGTTCGTGGTGACAGGCTGCCAACAATCTATTCACACATTCTACCTTCAACAATTCCACGTTCAGCAGGTATCCTCTCTTTACGATTCATCGATGCATGCTTTTTAGTCTGAAGTATCTGCTTCATGCCTTGCTTTCTTTTTTATTTCACAGATGGGAAAGCCAGCTAAACCCAACCGTGTTGCAGGCAGCTCAGGCGCCAAAGCAGCATTTGTTAAGGCTCTGTATCATGTTCGCAGCAAAAAAGGAATTCAACATCATCAGGCTTCGGGGTCCAAACAGAGGAGTGCACAGAGGCTCAGTGGTAGCAAGGCAAGAAAATCAAAGAAAGGCACTGTAGATACAAGGTGTTCTCCCGGTATAATTTCTGAACTTTTCTCTGAGTTAGATAGCCAACGACTAGACCTACTAAAAGAGATGGGATTCCAAGGTTTGGCCAACATGAAAGTCACCAAGACGAACAAACATCTTGGTGCATACCTGCTCAGTAAGTTTGACCCCATATCAGAGTGCCTAAATGCTGGTACTACTTCTGAACTGAAGCTTACTGGCCCGAATGTCAACCTCGTACTAGGCATTCCTTGTGAGGGGATGGATATAGTTCCTGCCACACAACAGGAAGTGGTTACCATGAAACAGTACCTCTGCTCAGTTTTTGACAAGGAGTCATATGATCAAATCACTGTATCCTTTCTCTGTCGCATACTATATAGGTCACATGATGGTCTGATGACTGACAAGGAACGTGAGCAATTCAAAACTGCATTCATATTGTTTGTTGTAACTAAATTTCTAGCTCCAGTTGCTCTGAACAACCACATATCATCAAGGTATATCAAGACCCTGGTTGACATACAGAACGTACAGAAATATAAGTGGGCAAAGTTTGTCCTAGATGAGTTAAAGATTGCTGCACATGCCCTTCAGAACAAGCTTCACACCGGCAAACCGGTAGGCTACATTAAAGGTTGCATCACATTGCTTCAGGTATGTCGTAAATTATCTATTTGACTTCCCCACGCTATTGCTACTACCTAAAGTTAATAATATATGCTGACATCAATTCTGGTTTAACCATAAGCACAGGTATTCTATTTGGACAATCTTGACTATGGTGCCAAGACATCTCAACAGCACTGCTTACCCGTATCAGGGACTATAATGACAGCATTATGACCCAAATCATAGAGAGAGACGTGGTCCTACCTAATCGACTTCCATTTCCATCATTTGGAAAGCTCAAGGTATGTTGCTTCACCCAAATTATCTGATATTATTTAAACTAGTTCATCCAGTACATAATGCTACACTATGTATTACAGCTCCTTGATCGTCAGAATGTTTGCTATGGGGACAAATCACTTGCACCTGAAATTGAGGTATATCTGCATACATTTCTCGCTGTCCCACTCGCTCTCAAAATATATCTTAAAGATAAAATTAGTAGTATGGGCCCATACGTGAAATTTCCATATTAGTATAAGTACATACTACACCTTTGATTTTGTAACAAGTATGTTCGCATACCAATTATATGTCAAGCATGCATCGCAGTACTTCACCCGATCTAAATAATATCAGATAAAATGTAGTATGTAGTATGCTCTCATACTATATCTTAAAGATAAAATTAGTAGTATGGGCCCATACATGAAACTTCCATATTAGTATGAGTCCATACTACACCACTGAATTTTTAACAAGTATGTTCACATACCAAATTTATATCAAACACGCATTGCAGTACTTCACCCGATCTAAATGCAGCTCATGTTGCCTTACTAATTAAAGTATATATTGTAAATTTTCTGGCCAGATTCCACAAGTTCTAATTCACGAGGAGACTCCAAATGCAGTCCCCAAGTCCATTTGCAGCTTTGATCCTCCATCTTTCGACTTGGGCCTTTCACAATGTGACGATGAGAATGATATAGGACAATTAAGACCAGATGTTCAAGTCCATGCTAACTTGAATAAGGTATGTTCACATACCAATTATATGATTTTATATAAAACATGGCATTGCAGCACTTTACTTGATCTAAATGCATTCTTGATCAGATTTCAGAAGTTGTCATCTTTGAAGACACTCCAAATCCAGTCCCCCAGTCCATTGTCAGTTTTGATTCACCATCCTTTGACCTCGGCCATTCACAGTTGGAGGATGAGGAAGATATGGGACAATTAAGATCAGATGTTCAAGTCCAAGCTAACTTAACCAAGGCATTTCAGGAGGCAGCCATTCAACATGTTGTGCCAGATACCCCTCCAAGCAGACAGGGTCTCTCCAGTACTGATGGTAAGTTAGACCTCTTTAACTCGAATCTATTTCCACCTGTTCCTATACTGCTATCACTTGAGTTCACATTGACCATTTTTGATGTCCTAATGGAGCAGGGGTTACAAACAAAACTGCCACTTTATACTCCCCACATTCCATATTGAAAGAGGTTAATGGATAGAGGATTACTTTTCGTGAGGAGTATGGTGTTATAAAACACCCACCTAAATCCAAGCGCAGAATCATCGGGGGACCTACTGATATTCTTGTTGATAGGCCCGTACGGGTAATTAAACCAAGCAGGCTCGTGAAGTCGCCCTTCATGTGCAAGCAGCATACCACCACAAGGAGCAACACCAAGGCAGCCGACGACTTGTACAAGTACACCGTTTCCATCCATGACAAGAATTTTCTAAAGAAATGTTTTCCTACTACACTGTCCTAACAAGCAATAACATATTGAAATACTGTGCTGACCACATAGTAACCATTCCTATACAGGAAAATTTGGGTCCACATATCCAACCCAGTCCCCATGAAACTAAATGTAGAAGAAATTCAACAAGCTCTCAAGATCAGTCAAGGCATGCAGGAAGACACATTCAATGTTGCGGTTCAGGTGATTCATGAGGATGAGTTACATAGATTTGGTTCAACTGAATTTGTTGGATGGAGGCATTTCCTGAATCTAGACTTTGCGGTTAGTATCAATACATACTCTAATGTGCTTAACCCCACACACACGATACTTCACAACCAACTGCCCTTTTTCCTGTAGATGTATGCAATCACTGATGACGAACATTGGGACCCTGCTGAACACATACATTTTTTCATTGATGAAACATTTCCATACAATGTTTCATCTTGTCGCCTGGTATCTGATGGATGTAACCCACGTAACTAATTAACCATATTTATAATTCTGCTACTAACACTACCCTTCCATTGCCTTGTAGATATTTGTCCCTGTCCTTCACGTCAACCATTTCGCTCTATACATATTTGATATAATTAATAGCACTATTACTATACTTGACCCATTCAGAAAAAGTACCATGGGAGGGAGAAACATTGAGGAGAGGCACACCAACACAAAGTTGCATGTCTCCAAAGCATTACAAGATTGCTTCAACCTAGCCTTCCCTAATTGGAACAAATGTATCCCTGATTGGGATACTAGCTTCCCAACAAGCAACATACCTGAGTGTAACAGGTACATTACTCATACACTGCTACCATACAATGTGATTTTTCAATGTCTAACTACTGATCAAAATATTCCTTTAAATCACAGCTTCGATTCAGCTTTCCATGTTCTGAACTACATGCGGAACTGGGATGGCACACGTCTTGTGAACAACATGCCCATGGTATGCATTCCTAATTAAGTCCGTCCATACCGTACTCGAAAACTTTTTTTGGATGAAATACTTGAAAACTTTTTCTTGACACTGCCGACATCCGCGATCTTAAACCAGGACTCATTGATTATGCGAAAGGAATTCCTAGTCAACCTGTTGTCGTTCGACAACAATGAAGCCATACTTCCAGGACCTGTTGAGAAATTCGTGAAAGCAGCATCCCGCAGATGAGCAGAACTTCAGCAACGACGAACATTTAGTCATGAAGAATCTACATATACTTCCTTCAACCATTTGCTCCATAATAAGCAACCTCAAATTTGTGCACCTCTTAGCCGTGCAGGTATCACTCCATTCATACATTTGCTCTACTATATGTAATAAACAAACAGGCTCCTAGATTATCAAACAGATTTCTTAGGTAATATTATGCTCCACCATGTTGGCCTTCGAGATACACATGTATACTTTACCAATAGTACTATCCTGTTCACATTGATTGATCTCAAATCCTGGAGTATGCAAAAATACTTGCTCCAGGGAGTATGTGGTGATACTTCCCCTTGGACGTATGAGTCGATAATTCCTCATGGGGAGTATGAGTTGATAATCAATCTTGGGAGTACGAGTTCATACTTGGTCAGGGGAGTATGGGTTCATACCACCTCCTAGGTGTATGAGGTGATACTACCTCCGTGTAGTATGAGTTCATACTTTGTCAGGGAATATGCATACATACTACCTAAGGTTATACTACCCCCGTGTAGTATCAGTTCATACTTGGTCAGGGAGTATGCGTACATAATTCATAGAATGTATGTGATCATACCTACTAAACAAGAATGGTAAAAAGAGGGTACTATGAAGTTACACAGTTTTGACTTTTACAATCAAACGCTATCTAAACTCTGCCTACTTCTCTATTTTTTCCTCTTGTACGAAGATTCACGCCCACAAGTGGCACTGTTGTGACCAGTCCTACCGCATGTTTTGCAGTACCTGATCTGAGGTACCCCAGTAGCATCCTGTGATGTTTTCGCTGATGCCTTCGTCTTCTTTACACTTGCACTTTCACCCTTTGACACATACCTTTTGCTTTTTGGCCTTCCCCTCCCCTTCCTGTATTCGGGTGGTTGTATATCATTTTCAAGTATGTCATCATCCTCTCCCTCATCTTCCTCGTTGAACTCTTGTCCATCCTCATCACCACTTTTATTATTACCATCTCCATCATCGGAATCATCCATCTCAACAAAAACATGCCTTTTCTCCGAAACACGTTCGATATGACGACCTTCATCTAAACTTCCCCCTTGCACACTGCATGCCAACTTCAGATCATCCATCAGCTTCGACAAACCCTCTGATGCCATCTTACAAGTCTCCAAAGTAGTATCCCGTAGCTGAAGAAACTCATGTATTTGAATGTGTAAAAGGGCATGTCGATAACACCGCGACTCAGCTGCTTCCCTGTCTTTCTCAAATCCTTCCAAGTGACCAGGTATTACATCTCTTGCACATTTAGTCCACCTTTTCAGTACATACTTCCTAGGGATTTCTCTGAATCCATGGTGTACAATACCTGCATTTTGGTTGTGGACCAGTCACTAATATAAATAAGCCAGTACGTAAAAAACTTCATACTAACAGACATTAACCTAATTTGTACTCGTCTTACCATCAGTATGTGGCTGCAGAGTATCCCCATATGCTCAAACAACTTGCAAATGCATGAAAATTCCCCATCTGCAATGTTGGCATGAACATTATACACATCCCTCCCCCAACATTTCTTGGTGCCATCTCCATTATAAACCACACGCAACTCATTCTCAGTTGACGTTGCTTCAACTCTGAATGACAAACTTGCTGAGAATTGTTCCACAAACTTGTCAAATGCACCCCTAGTGTACACGCTAGCAGCATGCCTTTTAATTGGTGACAAAGTTCGTGTGTTATATTTTCCCTGCTTCGGCGAAAAATGTATATCAGATAAAGGCATGTGAACATAAATGTCGGTCAAGAACAAAATGTGCTCTGTACTATAGGACTATGCAACAGGGAATGTAATACTCACATTGAATGTGTGGAATTCCTCTGTATTCTCAGCCTGGATTCTGTCATAGAAGAAGCTTTCATACCTCCGAACAAAACCGTTTATTGATGAAGAAGGCTTCACATAAGCTTTCAAAACATGGTTCATGCTCTCACTGCGCTGCGTTGTTGACATTTTTGCAAAGAAAAATTCTTTGAAATAAGCTGGAGCCCACTTCTCCCTCATGTCCCACATCCTGTCCAGGAAAACATTCTGATTGAGTTGATAGTTCTCCCTAACTGCTTTCCATGCCCTTTCAAACTGGTCAGGAGTATCAGGCAAATTAATGGCTTCATGGAACTCATCCTTAAAATTACTACGCTTCCTACTATATATATTTCCAATGTTCTCCTTTGCTTTCTTCAGTACATGCCACTTGCATACTCTATGCTTAGCTAGCGACCATACTTCTTTGATTGCTACCTCCATCTGGTGACAATTGTCTACAGACAAAAAAAGTGAATTAAAGATGTACCATACTAAACTTTGCATACCTGTGAGTATGGATACTGGTGACAATTGTCTACATACAAAAAAGGAAGTGAATTAAAGATGTACCATACTAAACTTTGCATACCTGTGAGTATGGATACTAGTGCCTTCCCTTGCATAGCTTTGGTGAATGTCTTAAACAGCCACTTGAAAGACTCAATAGTTTCCTCTCTCAACAATGCACACCCAAAAACAATTGACTGAAAGTGGTTGTTGATTCCAACAAAAATACCAAATGGCATGTTGTACCTGTTAGTACGGTAAGTCGTATCAAATGTGACTACATCCCCAAAATGCTCATAACTGAGTCTAGATGATGCATGTGCCCAGAATATATTCTTGATACGTAAACCTCTATCAACCTTTATAGTGTAGAAAAAGTTCCTGCTGTTCAGTTGCAGTTCCTTGAAATATTCTATTGTCTTCTGAACATCATCACTGCATTCATCCTGTCTTATTGAATACACCAATCGATTGACTGCCTTCCTAGTGAATGGTGTCAAAGAAGGATCACCATGCAAACCTGCAACTAAACCATACATATTCGTGCGAGGAACACCCTTATCAACCATTTCAGTAAGGATACCCTTAGTGCCATCATCTATTTTATTATGAGATCTATAGTTGGAAGTATGACTATAGCCCCTCTTAACTCCATGGTTATGTGACGACTCAAATGCAGTAACTATCCAGCTATGCTTATCAGATGAACGATTAATCCTGATTGCAACCTATCCTGGTTGGGTTCTCCCCAGACTTACGATCATGTCCCTGCCAATAGTTTTAGTTCACATACATCAAACGACCTCCAAGGCAAAGCACATACATATTCCTATCATTATTACCCATCTCTATACAATTACAAGTTATCATGTAGAAGTCAAAGAACAAACCTGACGAATGCAGCAGTACTCTTGCATGGTTTTCACGCCTGTATCTTTGCGAATTCTGTTTTTCGACATCCTGATCCCAAACCCAGTGAACCTTGCATACAGGTTATAGAACCTATACCCATCAACATCCTCTTCGAAAATCTGCCCAATCTTAGGCACTAATATGGAGGGATCTGAGTATCCGTATGGTATGTCTTCATACTGGTCTACATCAAACCTGCACCAATAGGAAGAAAAAAATTAATCAACAATCCACAAAAAAAAGTCCATTTCATATACTAGAATCTAAAACAGCAAAGACAGATGTATTTACCTCTCGAACATGGCCATCCCGGTTTCCAAGCCACCACTTTCTGAATCTCCACCTTCATTACCACCAATGCTTCTCTCTTCCATGCCGCCGTCGGAGGACACATCAGCCAAAAACGACACGGAACCTCTGGTGGCATCACCATCTCCAACCTCAGTCTGTCCTTCCTCGATGCAATGCTGGGAGTCATCAACAGCTCCCTCTCCTGGGACCTCATTTTCGGATCCGCCATGGGTAGAATCCATACTGAGTTGCACGATGGCTTCCTCTGGCAAGCAGCCTCCTCTCCACTCCATACTGGCCGGGTATTGCGTAGTTCACGTGTGCTTATCACCGGTCAATTAGGAGCCACCACTACACGAATTGCATGTTGTGAGTCGTGACCGGGAGTCTAGAGAAATCCAACTGGCCGGGAGTGCCTGCATGCAAACATTTTAAAATTCAAAAATGGAAAACTAACCCACTCCTCACTTCTCGCACGCGCATGCAGGATGCATATCATCAAACTCTCAGTCAACAACTATCATGGGAAATTGGAGGCCGAGAAAGGACAGTCGATGATTGCTACTAATACATGGGAATTTTGCACAGTGTATGTAGTCATCACTGCACTGCTATCTCCTGAGTTGAGACCGCATATTTCCACGACTGAGTATGATTGCATACTGTATGCAAACAGCTGGATTGGTATGATCCCATCCATAAACATATCGATACAGAAAGTATCAGCACATACTACAAGAATGGAATGCAAATTTGGGACACTGAACTACACCCACAAACTCAAATGATCAAATGCACTCATGATACTGGTACGGTGAACACTGACTACAATTGAAAATGCACTCACGATTGGAGTGCACATTCGCACACCAACTAGAACCATTTAATATAAATTATTCCTCGAATCTAACAAAAAACATCTGTATTATTATTTGGAAGTTTCAGACTCCATGCTAATTAACCTACAGAAATAGGTTCCCTGAAGCTACTACTACTAAAACTTGAATGATGCCTTCTTCATCTCGTGCCACTTGCAAAGCCTCTCACGATTTTCTTCATGCACTACTTCACCAGGATCCTCCTCCCGAGTCTGATCATGCTGTTAGCAGCACTGCACCACACACGTTACTCGTCAAGGAACGTTCATATACAAATTAACTGCCTACGACAACATAACAAAATAATCCATCTTGTGATACCTTTCAGTTGTTCTCATCACAGGCTGCAGTCCATTGGGGCAGATAATCTCGTGGTGACCTCTACCACAGGCCCTGCAGATCATTCCCGCCAGTGAATACCCTCCAGCCGCACGGTGACAAGTGCAGCGGGTGTGCCCAGTCATCCCGCACATGCAGCAATACCTCTCTCGCGCCTGGATATTTGGTCGGAATACACAGTCTTGATGGTAAATTCCTTGCAGCATACCCTCCATCGTTGCGGATCTGCACAGATAACAAACTGGTAAAGAACAGTCCATACCTCCAAAAGGAAATCACGCAAAAGATACAGGAAGCCGACAATCGATGCATCCACGGCCGCGTGGAACATACCTTCGACCAATGTTCAGGAGAACCAAACGCCCTCCGCGACCTCCCTCCTCCATGAACGGCACCACGAGACCTCTTCTTCCTCACTCCAGATCGATGCCAAGACGTCTATGTGATTGATGAAGCACCACCAGCCATCCAACCAAGTCGCCGTTCGAGTCCATCGCGAGGGTACATATATGCTGGACAGAATCCAGGCTCCCGATCCGATTTTCATGCGGTATTCCACCACATCCCTTCAATTCATTTATTTCTGTATATACACATCGACGTGGGTATGTACAGGAGTACGTGGCAGACTAACGGTTCTACATCGGTGCCCGTTAGTGATACCGAATAGGATGTGACTTTCCGTAGGGGTACTCCTGGTGGGAGTAGTTACTCGTGGGAGTAGATAAAACTCATCCTGGGAGTGTATATATATATATATATATATATATATATATATATATATATATATATAGTTGCGGTGACATGAAAAAAATGATGTTGAAAAATTGATGATCAAGTGGAAGAAATTTATGTTCAAATAATGAAAATCGTTGTGAGATTTTTCAAGTTGTCAACTACAAACAGGGGTGCTATGAAAGATATCTAGAGGAACTGAACTACGACAATCGGTAGTCATCAATTAGCTGTGGCATGTTTTTGTTTGTCAGCCATGTGTTGTACATGCTGTTGTACTCTTCTCTTTATCTTCTCTTATTTTCCATGCTGTAAGCCTGTAACGATCAATGTAAGATTTTCCGCAAGCTCAGAACAGCTTCCTAGCCTCCATAAAAAGATGCATTGATTGTCTGATAGATGAAGAGCCGCAGCAGATTCAGGCTGCCGCTGTTTGCCTGCCTGCCTGCAAGGCTGCTGCAACCATCACAAATCATTGGGCTCTTCTGGCCCCGTCAAGACTTTTGCCTCGACGACAAGTTATACACATGCGCATGCCGATACATAGTTTGAATTTGAGTACAGCCGGAATTGCTCTGTTTCCATCATCCAGGCTCCAGCCAGCTAGGGAGGATAATCAACCGGGCCCAACCGGCGCTGCAATCAATCGCCACTAAGAGCAAGTACATTGGTACATGTCAACAGTCCCATAGATCGTCACATGCAGTGCCACCTAGGATTTTTGATGATGTGGAGGAGAGAGAGCAAAGAGAGAGAAAGAGGTCACTGCCTCGCGAAACAACCACCTCATGAACAAAACAACTACCTCATGAGACAACTACACAACCATTGTATGAGTTGTTGTTGCCATGCAACTCATAATATTCCTTTTTTATGTGCACAAACTAAGGAATTATATAGATCCACCAGACGACTTACCAGACAAATCATTGTATAGGTTGTCTGTTGAGTTGACCCAAGATTACGTGTAAGTGCATGGGACAGCCTATCAGACCACACCAATGTACTTGCCCTAATGGTGTCACGAGAAATGGAATCCAGTAGTCTAAATGCCAATCACCAGCATTGGACAGGATCACAGATTCACAGGAGGAAAAATCTTTTGATTGACACTTCTAATTATTGATCATCTGCAAATTATGTTCTTAAATACTGCGCGATCAAGTCTGGTGCAAAGGCTGGAGATTGTGTCAATAACCTTGAAGAAAACAAAGTTGCAAGTGAAATATTTTCATATGAAGAATCTGACAAAATTTTGATAACCTATAGGTGGATAATTTAAAAGCATATATTTTTTTGAGAACCATTTAAAAGCATATATGAGGCTTGGGTAGTGTGGTGGACTTCCAACTAGGCCCATGGCCCTAGTCTTTGGTTCAGTCCTGGGCCTTTGTGGACGGATTTTCTGAATATTCCAGTCCAATCCAGCAAGCCCATTGCGTGGTTCTTGCTTGTCGCTAGGCAGCACAGCCTAGCTCCACCTCAACTTAGATGTTTTTTTAATGACACGTGCAGATAATTTAGGTGTAGAATCATAGGTTAAGTACGGTTAGTTGTAACAATAATAGCGAAGTTGAGTATTTTAGAATTTATTTTGGAAATTGGGTATTTTAGATTCAGATTAAGAGAGCTACTTCCTTGAAAAAATCACACAAAGAATGCAATTCTAGAAAATAGATTTGATCACCTTTCTAATTAAGTGGTCAGATTTGATTTGCATGGAAAAACTTACTACATTAGACAAATAATGAGGGTATTAGAGTCTTTTCATTCATCCACTAATTTGTCCTAAAACACTAAAATTGCACTTTTTTATGGGACGGAGGCAGGACATTAGTTTTTTATAAATAGTATGTAGGTGGGTATTTCAGGAGATGCAGCAGAACTGCATAAAGCTACATTGAGAGTGGTCAACTCGTCGAGCACTGCCGGAGGGAATCTAAACAATGCTTAGAATTTTGTATATATTTTTTCTTCGATTTTACGAAAATAGATAGTCAGGTTTAATATTGACAGAAATAGCCTCAAACCGCCGTTTCAACCGGCGGTAAGGACCTGCCGCCATTTCAACAGGCGGTAGGATTGCAATATTGACGGCATGACCTGTTTGGGTGGCGACAGGCAGATAGATAGCTATTGCCAGTTGAAACGGCAGTTTCTTTAAGCCTACCTCCAATTCAAAAGGTGGTTGGTGCTGTTTTTGGGTTTTCTTTCTTTTTGGTTTTTTTGTTTTTGGTTTTTTGGTTTTTGTTTTTGCTCAATACTATAAATGCGAAATAACAAGAAACTGAATACGAAAATACATAATTATACATAAAATAATTAGAACAAACAAAGTAATGTACACGATAAGTGTCCAAATACAAATCTAAATACGACTGCGCTTCGACGGTCATGGCGAGCCCTGGCGCTCCTTCCTCCTCGCTGTTGCCGCCGCCCTCTATCTAGCCCTCGTGTGGTGGGTCGGGTCCGTAAGGGGGTCGCGTGGATGGCGATCGCGTCCTCCGACCGCCGGCTCGGGAGGAGGTGTCGCTATAGGAGCACCTGAGCCCGACGGGACAGCCCCCCCTCCGGTCGCTGCCTGTGGAGTCGCCGAGCCCGACTGGACGACCCCCCTCTAGTCGGTGCCTGTGGAGTCGCCGAGCCCGACGGGGCGCCAGCCGAGTCGTGGAAGTCCTCCATCATCGCACGCCGCTGCTCCTGCGTCGGCTGGGTCACCGGCGGGGCTCCTGTCAGCTGTGTACCACTGATCTTGTCGGCGGTGCCGCCCAACAAGTCGTCCAATGGAAACTCCAACAGTGGTGTGTCGCCATTTTAGTAGTCATCCGAAGCAGGTGGCTCAAACACTAGCCGCTGCTGAACAGGTGTCTCAAACACTGGCTACTGCTGAACCGGTGAAGCTCCTGCCCACGACAAAGGACACGGGCCCGTAGGTATCGGTGGTCTCTCTATAAAAATAGCAATCAGTCATAGACCAATAAAATATGTCATGGTCTCTCTAGATAATATAACTAGCAACAAAAAACATGTACCTGTGGTGTAGAAAGCACTCGGCTGCGGCAGGTACGGAGCGGACACAGTGGGCACGAACGGTGATTGTGTCGAGGACGAGGGTGCCTGGTATGAAGCTGAGGTGGAGGCACAACTGCTGGAGGAGGAGCGGTGGCGCGGAAGGAGGTAACCCTCGTCGCCGCGGAAGTTCATCGCGCGCATGATCCGTTGGCTCAGGCCTACCATCTTCTGCAGCTCTGTTCATATCCGGTCCAACATCATGTGATCCATCGTCGAGCCCACATGCTAGGCCAGGTGGTACATCTCCCGAGCTGTGTCGTACTGTCAAGATCAGACGGATTGTCAGTACAACGAAACTTTAGCGAATGTGACTTAATTTGAATTAATGCAAAAGAACTTACTAAGATGTTGTGGGAAGGATCTTGTCGGTAGGGTACGCCAACGTTGGCACGAGGTCGAGGCGAGGGTTCGGGGGGACGTACGTCACGCGCATCTGGGTCCCCGTCATGTACCACTTCAGGTATGCTCTCCAAGCGTCGTCGTCGTGTAAGCGCGGCTCAATGACTACGTGCTGTGCGACGGTCTCCCACGCGTCCAGGTAGTGCTGCAGCTTCCCCAAGAAAGGGGTCGAAGTCCTCGACCCTTCCTCGTCCACCTACAACAAGAAATAGCCAATTGGTTAGACAACAAGAAACAACCAATTGGTTAGCAAACTAACTTTCATCACTCGTTTACATAAACTATTTAAGTTTGCAATGCACTTACTGGTGCACAGACGGGTTGACGGTGTGTGCAATGGGCATAGGCGAAGCCTGGTAAAGGCCGAACTACCTCGTCACACGCTCGACGTGGTAGTCCTCGACGTACATGTCATGGACGAGCGGCGTCTTCATCATCCAGAAGTCACGGTCCCGAAAGCACAAGGACGAGAGACCATGTGGTGCACGCGCGGCGACCAAGGCGTCAGTGTACGACTGCCAGATAACCTCGCGGTCGGTGAGGCTGTCGATCTGGCTGACGAAGTCCAGGTACGACCTCCTGGTCTGCTCCGTCCAAGAGAGCTACAAACAAGAGATTGAGTTAGCTCGACGAATTGCATTACTTTTAGATAGTTAACGAACAAAGTTAGCTCGAAGTACGAACCTGGCACTGGCACCACATCGACCCCATGGTCAGCCTGTCTGCTGGGTCATGCCCCTCCTCCAGCTCCCGGTACGGCGATCGGTCGACCGATGGCCGACTAACGGGA
Source organism: Cenchrus americanus (assembly GCA_947561735.1). NCBI lineage: Eukaryota > Viridiplantae > Streptophyta > Magnoliopsida > Poales > Poaceae > Cenchrus > Cenchrus americanus. Next base: position 207,035,557 of record OX387240.1, read on the forward strand.
AGCCGCTCGTAGCTCCACATGTGCAACAGAAGTGGGCATCTGAGGAGGATCGACTAGGTGCCCGTCTTGGTGCACCCCGCACACAGGCCCCTATACTTCGCGGCCAAAACCGCAACACCCCGGTTGATTTGGGGCATCTCCTCCATGGTGGTGTCGGCGATCCTTCGCGCGTGGGGGATCAGGAACCTCGACACCGCGTCCCCCTAGGACCCACAGAACATCACGTAGCTGAAAAGCCACAACAGGTACACCTCCAAGTGTCTGTTGCTCGTCTGCTCGTCGGCGTCATCCCTCGTGTAGAGGCCTAAAAAATTGAAAATTCAGTAAGAGGCTGAAAACCGATACTATGAAAACATGATAGATAGATAGAGGTATGTATGCTGTACTTGCGCAACAAAGCGCACGTGGGGCCATGGGAGTTGGTGAAGTTAGGCACCTCTAGCGCGCCGGGACAGCACACCACTCTGGTGAACCTTGCGAGGATGTCGTCACGCCACGGGTTGGGGGGTCAACAACCCCCATGGTCTCCCCAGAGCACGGTAGCCCGAAGAGAAGGGCCACATCCTCCAAAGTCACAGCCATCTCCCCCTAGGGGAAATGGAAGTTGTGCGTCTCGAGGCGCCACCGGTCCAGGAGCGTGCAGACCAGCTGGTAGTCGAAGCCAAAGCGCGACCTGCGCTCCGCCAGGCGCAAAGCGGCCCGCATGAGGCCCCCCTGAAAGGACCTTGATGCCGCCTAGAGGGGGGTGAATAGGCGAGACGACCAAATGAAACTTTTCCTCAGAAACTTGAGTTTCACTGGCACAGGCGGTTAGACCGCCCCTGCCAGGCGGTTAGACCGCCCCTGACGTACTGAACCAGAGGGGGTGGTTAGACCGGGTCCTGGGGTGGTTAGACCGCCCTGCCAAGTGAACCTGCAAAACAACTCAAGTCTTCTATTGACTTCTAGCAATAACCTAAGTTTTTGAGTGCCTCCTGTAGTTGATCACAAGCAGGGTGATGATCCCTGCACTCAAAGACAAGCACACCCAAGTAGATCGAGCGGAAGCAAAGTAAATATGCTAGATATTAAAGCAAGTGAGGCAAACCACAAAGGAGAGACGAGGATTTGTTTCCCGAAGTTCACCGCCCACAAAGGAACGACTACGTCTCCGTTGAGAAGCTTGTAAGGGAATTCTCCCACAACAAACCGGGTCATTCAACCACTTTCCTCCTTTCCACTAAGGCGATCTTTTCGCAAAGAGGCAAGATCGCAGCCCTCACAAACTTGTCGCTGCTCACCACAACCTTGGGAGATAGTCAGCGACACCTAGCCGTCTAGGAGGCAAACCTCCAAGAGTAACAAATGCTTCAAAGGCTTTCCGACGCGAATCACAAGTGCTCAAGCTATGGGATGCTTTTCCTCAGCTCACACAAGCTCACAAAGGCTTAAACTCTCAACCCAACACAAGGATATGGCTTGAAAAGCAAATCTCACAAAGAGAGAGTTGGGGAGTGTTTCTTTGGCTTTGGCTTATGAAAAAAGCAGGGGAAGCACCTCAACAACCCTAGAATCAGCAGCCCCAACAAGTAGAGCTCGTGGGGTACTTATACCCCTCACAGGGAAAACTAGCCGTTAGAATTCTGGCCAGGGTGGTTAGACCTCCTCCAAGCGGTCAGTTTGAAAAACTAGCCGTTGGGCTGCTAGGGGCGGTTAGACCGCCCTGGGCAGAGAGAGCCCAAAACCCTTCTCTCTTCTTACAAGCACTCCAACACGAGTTGAAGTGGCAAAGGATGGGTTAGAGGTTTGTTAGACTACTCAGGAACTCTCTCAAGGCTAGATCTCACTTAGGTCAACTAATGAGCACTTTTGATCTTTTGACTTAGAGCTAATGTTGCATCCCTCTTGATAGTACGGCGTACCTAAACTCAAGAATAAATATAAAGTCGGTTGATCACTTGAGCTTGTAGATCTTCAATCTTTCCATACTTTTGCAATTCCAATATGAGGGCTTTTAACATAGTCGATGTCTTGAGCAAATCCATACTTGAGCTAGTGACTTAGCATTTTCCCTTTTTGCATGAGAGTGAACACTTTAATCCTTAAGTCACTCCATATTGCCAATCATAACATTTTGATGTGTTTCATTGCTTCCCTTGGTTAAGGCTTGGATATGATACTTGGAGACCCCACAGATGCTAGAACTTCACCTTAGCAAAACACTAATGGCGGTCGGGCCAAGACCCCAAAGATTGCTTAGTACCTCACCCTAGACACCTCGGTTGATCTCTTCATCACTTACCCAATCCACTTTGAGTTCCACTTTGCTTCATCCTTAATTAAGTCCCATTTGAGAATTCCACTTCAAATGCTTGTTCTTGATTGACAACGAATATGCAAGCTTCCTTTAGGGACCATTAAGTTTACACTCATCCTTATGTCCTTTTTCAATTATCACATGAAGCCTTGCACTTTAACTTTGAGAGAATTACCAACTTCTCTTTGAATGATCCCTTTATATTTTTTGGTCAAGCTACCACATTCTTTGGAGACATGTAATTCAACTTCACAAAACATCTTCAAAATATAGATCCACCTATTGTTTGACATTTAACCAATGTGCATACGGATCATCCATACATTTGTCTTCTCCGATGTGAGCCATATAATATTCATTCATAAATAAATACTTCAATAATTGCTCATGAATATATAAATAAACCTGCTCACAAACTTAGACAAATACATTAGTCCTTTAATTGTTTTGTCATTCAATTCACCAAAATCCACTTAGGGGCCTAGATGCACTTTCATCCCCTCAACCAAGCGCACTAAGGGAAGAAGCCCTGCTGCGTGTAGCCTGCACCACAAAACGAAAATAAATCTTAATCACGAATAAATGAGGAGATACAAAGATACGAAAGTGTTGTATTACATACTTCAGACACCAGCCAGGGTGAGGCGGCATGTAGTGCCCCGGGTCTCTAAAACGCACGGTCCCTAGCTCTACCCCGGAGATCGCGAAGTGGTAGGACCAGTGCGCCCTATGTATTTGCTCGTCGAAGAGCTCGGGCGTCACATACGGTAGGGGATCTCGAGGAGGACGAACAACACCAACGGGGGCTGTGGAAAAGGCGGCGTGCTGCTGAGCCATAACTGCAAAAAATGAAATATAAAGTCACACATAATTTCTAAAGTATTTCTAAGAATGTCCAAAGTATTAATTTCTACAATTCCTAAAGTATTTCTATAATTTCGAAAGTATTTCTAGGAATTTCCAAAGCATTTCTATATTTTACAAAGTATTTCTAAGCATTTCCAAAGCATTTCTACAATTTCTAAAGTATTTCTTTGAATTTCCAAAGCATTTCTACAATTTCTAAAGTATTTCTAGGAATTTCGGAAGTATTTATATAATTTCTAAAGTACTTTTATAATTTTTAAAGTATTTTAGGAATTTCAAAGTATTCCTACGAATTTCTGAAGTGTTTCTATAATTTCTAAAAATTTACAGGAATTTCCAAAGGATTTCTAGAAATTTCTAAAGTATTTCTATAATTTCTATACTATTTCTAGATGTTTCTAAACTATTTCTAAATTTTCTAAACTATTTCTATAATTTTTAAACTATTTCTAGATTTTTCTAAACTATTTCTAGGATTTCTAAACTATTTCTACCTTATTTACTAAATATACTAGGAAAGTATTGGAAACATAGACATCGAAGAAGGCCACTGAGGAGGGAAAAGAAAAGGAGCAGGGGGAGGGCCAGCCGCCGCCGGCAGGGGCCGCGACCCTTATATAGGCGCGGCCCAGCCACCGGTTTGTTTGGCGGTAGGACCTACCGCCAAATCAAATGGCGGTAGGACTCCAACAATCGGTCAACCGCCGTTTGAACTGGCGGTTGGGCTGCTGCCGCCGTTGGCCATGGCGGTAGGTGCCTGGCCAGCGGCCACGTGGCGATCTTCCAACCGCCGTTTGAACTGGCGGTTGGCAGGTACTTACCGCCGTTTGAGGTGGCGGTAGGTTCCTACCGCCACTTCAAACGACGGTTCGTGGCTATTTCTGCCTATGTTGAATCTGACTATTTATTTTGGTAAAATCAAAGAAAAATAATATAAAAAATTTCTAATGTTGAGTGTCAGGTTGGGCCGCATCAGGGCGCCAAAGCAGATGAAGGCACAAAGTCAGTGTTTATGGGCCGAAATGAACTCAGCCCATGTAAAAGATCCCACCTAAGGGCGTGTTTGGCACAACTCCAGGCAGCTCTAGATCCCAAAAACCAACTCCACTCCAAGTTTTTCCTGCCAAACATACCTAGCTCCAGCAGCTCCACTGCACATCTGCTAAAAAAAGGTGGAATCAGGCCCTAAATCCATGGATTTGGTGGAGTACCACTTAAGGTACTCCACAAACAAAATTTGGTGTAGTTGGGCAAAATAACCCACCACTACCAGTGATTAGTGAGAAAAAATGGTTTGCTTCTATTCTCTGAGACACATCCCGCCGTGACTCTGCCTCGCTCGCAGGACGCCGCCGCGCCCTCCCTCCACGGCGGCAGAGCCGCGCCCACCTTGCCAACGGCGAGGCCGCACCCGTCCCGCGCTGCCCGGCCAGTGGCTACCGACGTGGAGTTGCTGGGGGACCACAACCAAGCCCCGACGGAGGCATGGCCGCGCCTGCCTTCCCCGGCGCCACGTATGACCGCGCGTCCATACAGCGGTGGCTCGATTTTGCCCACCGCACTTGCCCCACCACGCGGCTACCGCTAGCATCCACAGATCTGATCCCCAACCTTCTCCTGCACCGCCTCATCCACCTGCATGCAGCCACACTGTCGCCTTCTCCATCCCCCGAGCAGGTGCTGTCGCAGCTCGCGGCCGTGGATAGGGAGCTTGCGGCCACGAAGAAGGTCGTGCACTCGCACGCGGCCAAGATCGTGTCGGAGAAAGGGAAGCGGGCGTCCGTCACATCCGCCGTCGCCGCGGACCTTGATTCCGTGGTGCCAGCGCTCCTCTCCTTCGCGAAGGGCGGGGCAGGCGTCGATGCGCACTTGGATGCCGTGAGGATCCTGGCCACCGTGGAGCCGCCTATCTCATGAGGGATGGGAAGGAGAAGCCTGGGAGGGCCGGTATGGTGGTGGAGGCTCTGGCCGCCGTCTTGTCCGTGGACGGGGTCGTGGAGGATGCCGTCGTTGTCACTCTCGTCGCGGAGGACCTGGGCCGCATCGTGACGACGCTGCTCGGCGCGGGCTCGAACGGTGCCGCGGTCTTGGAGGCGAGGCCTCGCGAGGCCGCCCGCGCACGCGTGTGCCTTGGCGGAGGCAAGGCCGGCGAGGCCGCCCGCGCACGCGCCTGCCCCGGCCGGAATCGAGCTCCAGCGGACGGAATCGAGCTACATCGGCAGAAATCGAAGGGGGGAAGAATATTTTTTTTCCTGTTCTGATGACATGTGGGCCCTAGGTGTCATAGGGATGGTGAGGAATCCGAAGCTGTACCAAATGTTTTCGGAGATCTCAGATCCACGGTGGAGCTGCTCCACTGTGGAGATCTGTGGATCTGCAGCTCCAGAGCTATTTTTTCAGAGCTGTAGCTCTCCCAAACACACCCAGGGGTAATGGGCGAGAGGAGACAAGAAACTAGCAGTAGTGAAATTTAGAGTAAAAAAATTTAAAGGGAACTATAATTTGAAATGGAAACAGTAGTTCCTCTTGATCCCGATCGATGTTCGTCACTTTTATTCCCCTTGTTGCATTTCAATCAATCCCAACGTCGGAGGCAACACCGTAGGAGCGGAGGCAGCGGTGGGGCGGGCCTCTACCGCTGAGAACTCCATTAAGCCTCCCTAAGCCCCTTCAACCATTTTGAGCCATAGGTAAAGGAGAAGTCCAGAAGGAAAGGAAGAACACTCCTGGAGTCGATCAAAGTCGCTCCACAACCACCCCCCTCCCCCATCCCACCCCCAATGAGATCCTCTAACGTTGATCCCTCTACCATGGAGCCATTGCCATGCGGGCCCAAGGGTAGTAGGTCCCGCATGGCGGTGACTCAAAGGCAGAGGTTGAATGTCAGAGGACCCCCCCTCGGAGAAGGTCCTGTGTGTGGCAGGGGTTCTGCAGACAGTGTGTTCCTAAACTATATATAGGAGACACTTGAAAATATTGACGACCACAGATCTTCGCGAAAAACAAATCTTACGGTTTTACCTTGTAAAATTTGAATTTTAACTTTTTTCATTGATTTCGAAGAAAGAACCCCCAGACCATGAACTGCAAATGCACAGCGCATGCACAAGCCAATTTTATTCCGAAAATGCACAAGCCAATTTTATTACGAAAATGCACAAGCCGATCATGCAACCTTTCAAAATTGTGAAATCGAAAATATACGGCCAGATGAAGAACAGAACTAGTATTTGGCAATGGATGCCAAGCTATATCTTGGGTTCCGTATCATTCAACTTCCGCCGCCTCGACAGGAAGCACCACACCACGGCGGAGACGATGGCCGCCGCAGCCACCGACCCCAGCACCGCAAGCACTATCACCAGCCACGACGTGCCCTTCTTCCCGCCGCGCGGGAACCTGTCCACCGTCAGTTCCCATCCACTGACGCCGACCAGATATCACTGACCGCGGCGGCCAAGAAGCCGACGAGCGCGGTCTGTGTAACAGCCCAAAATGTAATTTCAATATTAGTCTTGTATCATGAGCATAATGGTTTTGCTAAGATAAAATTCTTAGGTTTGTTTAAATGACCTTGTATTTTTTTAATTAATTTATTGAATAAAGTGAATATGCATCCTTGTGAAGCAACTTAGATTTTGATCATAGAACCTATGTTGTGTGATAACTTGATTAATTAGTACTTCTTCCAACATGAATTTAGGTATCTCTTTCTGAATTTTTAGAGGTCATCTTAATGTCAAACAGCTTACCCGAAATCTCAAAAGTATCATTCTGGGAAGAATTTCCTTTTCAATTCTACGATAGCTATGTTTCCAATTTCAAGCAAAATGGATTTCCCATGATCTATTCTATTAACACAAATTTTTGTGGAATTTTTGTAGGCTTGGAAGATCAAGTTTAGGATTTAGAGAAATGAGAGATGTTTGGACAGTCTGTACCTCCGTCGAGGACGGTCCGTGCGAGGCCGTGTGTGCGTGTCGTGCATGCGGAGCTGCTGCGCCACGCGCCCCAGCCGGCCCCACCGCCGCCTCCAACTCACCTGCGACCCCTCCCCTGCCTCCCTCAGACCCACCAAAAGCCCCTTCCCTTCCTTGCCTTCTTCTCCATCCAAGCCATGGAGGAGGAAACTTCCCCCACCAAATCCACCACCACCCTTACTGGAGTTCGCCGGAGGATCACCGGAGGACGTCGACGACGAGCTTCTCCACTACCCCATCTACCTCTTCCTCGCCGGAGACCAAGGAGAAGGCCATCCCCAAGCTCCTTCATCTTCTTCCCCAAGCACCATGGTTGAACTCGGCCCGATCTACTCCAACGCCACCCTACGCCAACAAGCGGCCCATTGTTCGTGCTCTCCTCATCGCCGGTGAGCTTCCCTCGCCCCTCACCGTCTCCCTTTCGTCCATTTGCAACTTTATAGCCCATCCATGGAACCCTTTAAGGTCTCATCACCATTGATGACCTAGAGCTCCGAAGGTCCCATGCATGTCAAATCTATTGCTTGGAATGATATCTATACACTCTTAGGAACTCATAGAAACAAACCCCACCCAAAACCGAGGCCGGAGCTGCCGCCGACGAGGTCGACGGCGAGCCACGGCTCGGCGCGGACGATCCGGATGACCATGTCGGACAGTCCGTAATAAAAATCAAAACATACGAAACGTTGTTGGTTCTTCGAGGTCTCGCGGACAGTCCGTCCCTTCAGTTCGGACAGTCCGGAACCTCCGGCGCGGACGGTCCGCCATTTCATCGCGGACGGTCCGCGCTACTATTCATCTCTCGTATACCATCTTGTATAATTCATATAAAATTGTATATAGCTCAGAAAAATGTGAAATAAATTTTGTTGGTTTTCTAATGATGTCAAGAACCTATTAAAAATGAGTTTGACTCCAAATTAAATAAGTAATTATCTGAATTAATTATGTGAGTGTTTATCTTGTTAATTGCATAGTTAATTATCTATTAGTCCAAAAAGGATGAAACCAATTTTGCTAGTTCACTTATGGTGTGTGTGATCTAATGTAGGTACTTAATTGAATTAATTGTGTGTAGATTGGTGCAGGTTTAGATATCTTTGAACCTAGTTAATTAGTAAATGCATAATAATATTCGTATGTGCTTCTAAAATTATGAACTAACCTGTTAGCTTCCTTTGACCAAGTTATGTTGTTCTAGTTGTCATTTATGATATCATTGTATAAGTATACAACTTTAATTATATGCTTGTTCTAGGGCTAGCTTGCTTGTAAAATACCTAGTAAATCAATTATACGCGTGTGACCTATAATCTTCCCTTGCTAAATTAAAATAAATGTGATATGCTTCTTATGTTTAGCAACCACCGTGGTATAACTTAGAATAATGATGTTTGTCCTAGTTTATCATATATATCGTTTCTAGCTATCTCTAAATTAGATAATAAACCGACTAATCTTAATTAAGATGTGATGTGTGCTAGTTCCCCATTAATTATTAAATTGACTAATGATGATCAATTAGAGTTACTAGCTAACTTACTTCAGCATGATCACCTATTTAATATTGATAACCATAGATGATTTATAATGTAAGAATCTAACTATGTGATAGCTCATATGAAACTAAATAGGGCAACTAATGTTGATTGCCTTCTCATGTTATATTTTGACTTAGAATGTTATATGCACTTGTGTGAATAATTAATTGTTTGCACACTTTCACCTAAGCAATTGTTTGTGCACTTTAATTCCAAATCTTTGATTGCTTGCTTGATGACCTTGAATCATGTTATCTTTTGCTTCTCATAAGCCATTGCATCTCATGTTGCATATGCATTCATGCCATCCTTTCTAATTCGTGCATTCATCTAATCTCGTAGATGACGTTCCGGAGTGTTACGTTCTTGGAGCACCGATCTCAGGCAGGCACCTATGTATCTCACTCTATTTTCTAAATGTGAAATGCTATTACTTACTAATGATTGCGCATGGGCTTAGCTCTATCTAGACATATGCAATGTGTAGAACCTATTAGACATATCAACTCTTGGAATTAGCTCAACTTATTTAGTGAAAGCATGCATGTTAGAAATATCGTTATAATTGCTTAGTCATGCTTAGTTGTCGGTAGAAGTCGAGAGGTGGCAAGGTCACCACCACTCGCGAGTTATAGTATGATTTCTTAATCAATACTTGAGTAGTCATGAATGGATAAAATTTGAGCCCTATGAATATGATTCGAGACTTGAGCAAGTGTGCTAGGGCCATGTTGGGAGTGAATCCAAGTGGTATAGGCTTGCTTGAGTCGATTAAGGCCTGATCGTTATCGCTGTGATACTTGAGCACTATTCCGTACAAACCACATGCTCATAATGGGTCGGTAAGCTAAGTAGCATAAGTCGCACAGTACCTTGACCGGATTCGGTGCGGGGTGGGATGAGGTGTGATCGGCCGTGTCCGGTACATCTATGCACTTCCGGCCGTTTGCTCATAGTAGGGTGCGGGTATGTGAAAGGTCGAGGGCATGAATTAACACTTATCCTAGGCCGAGGATATGGTCGTTGGTCTTGTACACCCCTGCAGGGTTATAATCTATTGCAATAGCCTCGCTCCAGGTCACGGAGCACGCTCATGTACTTGGACTTTAACGTAGAGTTTTGTGAAGGGCTTATGGAAGATTGAGCTCGTGAACACTTGGTCACTTTATTTATGCAATTGTATTGATGCTTGATATAGAAAATAGGTGCTATGTCTTTTGCTTATTCACTTGATAAATTATGCTCGCATTTTATTATCAAATGTTAAAACCTGACAAGCCTCATGCATCCACCAAATATATAGTATTGTGGATAAGTCCTGCAAGTACGCAATGTACTTACAAAGGTCTTTGCCGTTAAGTTGTTTTGCAGGTTTCCTTCTTGTGGGTGATTGTCACATTCATCCCGCCAGGGTTGGCAATGTGGATGTATGGTGGAAGTTGCTCCAAGATAGTGCAGGTGGTGTCTTATGGGCAAGGACATCATCGTTGCGCCATATATCTCGATTTCTTTCTGTTGCGATTTAACTCTCAACCAAGGAAAAAAATTGTTAGGATATCCACCTAGACTTAGGTTACATCTAGGATGGTTAATTATTCTCTTACAAACAATGAAACTCTAATATTCTAGGTGCTTATATTTTATAGTTATGATTTTCTGAAATTTCTGTAATATGATCAAGACTTGGAAACTAAAGTTTAAAAATTTTCTCTCACATGTATCCTTGTGATGGTTGCCATGATGTAAATACGGTATGCGTGTTGTTCCTGGGCGATGCTCGAGACGCGTACCGGGGACTACCGGGGTTATCTCGATTAAGCCGGGTGGATCATTGGATGATAACTCGGTTTATTCGAGGTAATTTGGGCGGTTCCTTACAGTCTGCGTGGTGCCTCTTTCGACGAGGTTGACCGGCACGTCGAGGAGGGCCCCCGGTGGTCTGGCCTCGCCAGCGTCGGCGACGCTCACGGACAGGCGGTGCGCGGCGGCGTCGTACTCGATCCACACGGCGCGTCTCATCGGCGCGGCGCCACCCGGCCGTGACGGTGATGTTGAGCCCGACATTCGGGGCGTCGGGGCCGTACGACCTCACCGCGCCCACCTCGACGGCCGCGAGGGTGCTGGAGGCGTTCGCCGCGGCGGCGGCGACGGGGCCGTTCGCGTCGGCGTTGCCGCGGAGGCCGAGGCCGATGGCGGCGTTGAAGGGCGGGAAGCGGTCGAGGAGGACGGTGAACGCGACGGGGGCGGCGCCGTGGAGCGTGAAGCTGGTGTTGAAGGACGCCTCGCGGCGGTCGGCGGTGGGCGGCGCCGCACCTCCTCCGGCTCCGTCGCCGGCGCGCGCGCGCCAGAAGGCCACGGTCTGCGAGAGGAGAAGGAAGCCGGCAATGCTCGAGTACGCAGTGGTTGATAACTTGATATACACCATCTGCGTCCACGATTCGATCGACGGTGGACACTGCTTGGTTAGGAGTCAAATGTAAGTGGGCCCTTGTCATAACTATTCCAGGCGAATCAATTCTGACGCCTATGAGTTGTTAGACGCCGCTAAGGCTAGTCTCAACACGGATTTCATAGACACTAAATAAGCTGTTACGTGAGCACTTTTGATGATGTGGCAGTGTATTAATGAAGAGAGATAAAATGAGTTTCACGAGGATGACACTCCCTATACACAGTTACCTAGACAACTTTGTCTCGCATGGAACCTAGAAAACAACAATAGATGAAATTATGTATTGAGAGTGAGGTGTTTCATTATCGTTTTAAATTTTTAGATGATGTGTCACCCTAGGTAATCGTGTTCATGACATCTACACTGAGACTAGCCTAAGGTGGAGCCTCAAGCGGTGTACGCGTGGCTAGCTTTGGTAGACGCGTCCATGTGGTCCGACCAATAATATCGGGAACCTTCTCTGTGGGACCAGAGGCATTGAAGGTCGGCGTACCGAGTAGGGGACACGACCATCTTCTCGGAGCCCGGCAGGTTCGACCCGGTGTGGTTCGAGAGCCCGACGGCGGCGGTGCCACCCTTCGCCTTCGTGCCATTCGGCGGTGGTGCGCGCGTCTACCCCGGGAACGAGTTCGCCAGGGTGGAGACGCTGGTGGCCGTGCACTACATCGTGAGGCGCTTCAGGTGGAAGCTCGCCGCCGGCTGCGACCGCAGCTTCTCCAATCTCCAGATTCCCGCTGCCTTTACCCATCTCAGGGCCTGCTCATCGACATCGAGCCCATTCAGAAATGAATGATAAATTACATCCAATTTCAACTGGAGAAATACGTGGGAGTATAAGCAGCAAACACCATGAGAAAGTTCATAGTTCAGCTTCAGTAGTAGTTGTAGTTCAGTTGGATTGTTCTACATGCAATATTACTTGCTGTGAATTTCTAGCATAATTTTGTGCTCCCTGGCAGTAATTAACTAATTAAGCCAGTAACTTGATACTGAACTATACAATCAAACAGCCTGTTCGTTTGGCTGGTGGCTGATGGCTGGTGCTGGTTTGTTCTGAGAGAAAAGTACTGCTGGCTGATTATTGGTGGCTGGTTTGTTCTGAGAGAAAATCTTGCTGGCCGCGTGAAGGACCGATAAGGCGACCGAGAGAGGGGGGAGTGAATGGGAGCCGATAAAAATTCTTCTCGAGGGAGATTGGAACTCCGACAAGACGAACTAGCTCGGTCGAACCCCCCGAAATCACACGCTCCGCACTTCTACCTCCCGTTTGCCAAAACCACGTAGCCACCGGAGTGCTACCGGTCCTAGGAACAAACTCTACCAGCAACCACAACACACACGCAGCACCGACAAGCCGGAAACAACTCGAAAGCCGGCTAACCGGAGGGGCGGTTAGACCGGGTATAGGGGGCGGTTAGACCGCCTCCACCCGGCAACCAAGAAATCCTCCGAAACGCCTCTTCCGAGCACCAAAACACACCACGGTTTCACCAACGAGAGATCTCTGGTCAAGGCCATGCTAGCTACCGAGAAAATCTTGGCGAAAACCAAAACTTCACCCAAGGGCCTAGGGGCGGTTAGACCGGCTACCCGGGGCGGTCTAACCTCCCGTACCCAGCCAACGAACTCCAACCAAGAACACCTAGCAAACCGCACGAGAACGACCCCAAATTTCACCCCGGACACTCCTCCGATCAAGGCGAACGAACTCACGAGAGGAAAATCCGGCGAAACAAAACTTTGACCCGGAAACACCCCGGCGGTTAGACCGCCCCCTGCAGCGGTTAGACCGCCCCTTCCGAACGAGAACCCGCGGGTCAAACCTCAACTTCCTTGCGCTCAATCTCCCGAATCACTCCACGGATTGCGGCCAAACTTCGGGGATAGCCGGGTTACCTCCCCGGGCAACCTCTACCTCAAAGGAATCGACCCGAAACGCTCACAATCAAGAGGAATCGAAGAAATCGCTTCTCTAGGTCAAGAACTCGCCCAACTCGAAAAACCACCAAATCGAGTCCGATTCAAAGGGGATTTGGGGGCAAAGTCACCACCAAAGAGGCACAAGAACCTCATACGTGACACCCACCAAAAACCCAAGAAATCGTTCTCAAAACACCGCCAAAAAGAGCTCCGAAAATCAACATCAAAGAGACGGGAAAACCACCATCAAGAACCACGCCGAACCTTCTATACATGCCATGAATGGTTCGTACAAGGTCTAGTTTGCCACCCAAACATCCATCCCTCTCTCTAGATCTCACATGAAGCTCTCAAACTAGCCTTCTAAAAACCTAGAGAAAATAGAGAACGAAAATGGAAAAACGAAATGAGCTAGGGTTCCAAGAGTTAGTCGCCAACCTCTCACCTCTTGGGTTATATAGGCGGCAACCGAATGTCTAAAATGCCCCTCTCTACTAACTAGGGATACAAGCCCCTCAAGGGCGAATTTGGAATTCTTGATATCTTCACCATCGGACGGATGCCCGGCGACCGCACCCTGCGTAGCCTCGACGCACGCCTTGCGATCCCGACGCGTGTCCTCCGCTTCGAAGCTTCTCGGCGCCGGCGGCCAGGGCGGTCAGACCGCCCCCCCTGGGCGGTTAGACCGGCCCAGTGGATCTGACCGGCCCCAGGCGGTCTGACCGCCCCTCCTGGGCGGTTGAACCGGCCCGGGTGGCCGCACCTCCTCGTCGAGTCTTCGGCCTCGGTTTTGTGGCTCAACCGAGTAACCCGGTGGTTTTCCGGTGAACCACCGCAAACCCCGCGAACTCGGTGTAGCCTCCGCCAATCTCCACTCATGACTCGGCTCCCACGTAGTCCCGGCTCGACCTTGGTTTTGAGGCTCTACCAAGAAACCGTCCACGACTTCATCTTGCTTGTTCATGCCACCATGCGGCCCGCACTTGACCCCCGCCGGCCACCGGGTCCCTCGAACGAAGCCTACTTGTCTTCTCCACACCTGGAGGCCTCACCGGCAACGACCTTTCGCGCTTGTTCTTCACCTGCACCAACACGAGTCAAGCCGCAACCTGCACCTGCAATACTTAGCCAAGAATCAGTCCACACAACGTTGTCAATCACTCATCACTCAAGGGAGCGACCATCCACCGGTCCTCGAACCACACATGGTCCTCAATCTCCCCCTTGATGAGTGCATTGACAACACACACACATGAAGTAACATAAGAGAAAAGGAAAAGAAAAGAAACAAAATAAAAGGAAACCCCAACAAGCGATCGAAAGCCAAAGAAAGGCAAAGGGCAAGATCACTTGAAGAAGACAAGTCTCGGACCCCTTAGGCAAGGGCAACGGCTCGACACATCCGAGACAAAACGCAGCTCAAGCAAAGAGCGCAAACCACCAACGCAAAACTCGAACACCACAAAGAGCTCCCCCTGCACAAATGCAAGCTCCCCCTGAGCCACAGCACACTCCCCCTGAACACATGCATCAATGCAACTCGGGAATGCAACAAAAAGCAAAAACCTGCTCACACGCCCGGGCGGTTAGACCGCTCGCCCGGGCGGTTAGACCGCCTCTGCCCGACTTGACCGCCTCGGGGGGCGGTTAGACCGCCCAAAGAGACCGGCCCCGCACCAAACTCGCTCAAAAACCGCCCGAAACAATTGGAACACCTTCCAAACACTCCCAGTGCCCAAAACATGCACAAACTTCTCCCCCTTGTTGACAATGCATGAATCAAGGCAAAATGCGAAAACTTGCAACATATAGCTTCTCGAATATACAAAATTCATCACAAGGAGCTACACAAGTCCAAATGAGCAAGTTAGATACTCGACAGGTTCGTAAGGACCTTAACTACGTGATCACCAAGTTTCACAACCATTGGACAAGGCTAAAAAGGATTTTAGTAATTTTGCGAAAAGTTACTCCCTCACAAGCAAATACCTAAACATGAGCAAAACATATCAAAATGGCAAAGCCACTCAAACTTCATGCTAGGACAGCCATTCTAATCACAAGACCATCATAAACACCCAAAAGCACCTCATGTCATGTCAAAGCCACCGAGCCATGTGCCTACTTCTATGTATGAGACTTCTCATTGGTAGGCATCATGCAACGGTTTAGCACCCAAAGCAAATTAATTTCAGCACATATGACATGGGAACATATTTTCCAAGCATTTTTCATTTCATTTTCAGATTTGTAAATGGTACATGAAATGTCTTTGCGACAAAAAGGAACTTATGCCCCTCCACAAGATTAAGCAAGAGGGCTAAACATTCATGATGGCAAGCGAGCCTTTGGCTCCATATGATCAATAAACTAGCTATCCAACCACAAAGTAAGCATAGCAAAGCCACTAAAACATGTCAAGATCATATATAGGCATTTACGCATGAGAGAGCATGTATGTGACATTTTTCAAAAATTAGCCATCAACCATGGATCATTCAACAAGATCATCAAGAGCTAAGCCAAACTAACCATAGCATATCAAACAAGCTCACAAGAACATATATAGCAACCCATGGTGAACAATGTATATAGGAGAAGCTTTTCCTATCCGATGCATATGATACAAAATGCATGCAATCTAAGATACAAGGATGCCTATACATCATGTTACATATGCCATGCCAAATGCAAGAAATGCACAAAGGAAAGCTATACATATGCTACAAACCGGCTCCTCGAGGGGAGGCAAAACGGGCTCGACACCACCGGCAAAGGAAAGCCCCCCACACACCCAACTCAAGAAATTAAACACACACCAAGTTCCCCCCGCAAACGAGTGAAAGTTGCTTGATCTAGGGGTTTGGTGAAAATATCGGCTAGTTGGTCATGTGTGGGTACATGGATCAAAGCTATCTTCCCTTTCTCTACGTTGTCTCTCGGGAAATGATACCTCACTTCTATGTGTTTGGTTTTGGAATGGAGCACCGGGTTCTTTGCAACGCTTATGGCACCGGTGCTATCACATTGAAGTGGGACATGGGTATACTCCTCACCAAAGTCACTCATGGTGTAGGTGATCCAAAGGAGCCGAGAGCAACAACTAGCGGCGGCAACATACTCGGCTTCGGTCGTGGATTGAGCAACACTCGACCGCTTACGAGAAGACCAAGACACCAACGAAGAACCCAAAAAGCGGCAAGTCCCGAAGTGGACTTCCTATCCAACCGACACCCGGCAAAGTCCGCGTACGAAAAGCCATGAAGCGCCAAAGAAGAGGACGCGGAGTACCAAAGGCCGAAGTCGGGAGTGTGACGCAAGTACCCGAAAATTCGCTTCACCGCTTGCCGATGCGAAGTCCTCGGAGACGCTTGAAAACGAGCGCACGGACACACCGAGAACGTATGTCCGGCCTCGTCGCCGTCAAGTAGAGGAGTGACCCGATCATGCTCCGGTACTCCTTCTGGTCCACGTGTTCACCTTCCTCGTCCGCATCAAGAGCCGTAGTCGTACTCATCGGCGTCGTCATAGCCTTGGAGTCCTCCATCTTGAATTTCCTCACAATGTCCTTGGTGTACTTAGCCTGGTGCACAAATGTTCCTTCCTTTGATTGCTTGATTTGTAGCCCAAGGAAGAACTGCAACTCACCCATCATGCTCATCTCAAACTCCCTGCTCATATCATCTGCAAACCTCGCAACAAGAGAGTTAGACGAGCCACCAAAGACAATATCATCCACGTACACCTGCACAATCGAATATCTCTCGCCCGCCTCTCGCAAAAACAAGGTCCGATCGACCTTCCCCATCTCAAAACCTCTCTCAAACAAGAACCCCCTCAACCTCGCCATACCAAGCTCTAGGCGCTTGCTTCAACCCATACGAGCGCCTTCCTCAACTTGTACACCCGGTGGGGGTACTTCTCACTCTCAAACCCCGGAGGTCGTCTCACATACACTTCTTCCTCCAACACTCCATTCGGAAAAGCACTCTTCACATCCATTTGGTGCAACTTGAACCCTTTAGCCACGAGAAAAGGCTAGAAGGATTCTAATTGCCTCCAAACGGGCTACGGGAGCAAAGGTCTCCTCGTAGTCGATCCCCTCCTTCGACCGAACCCCCGAGCAACAAGTCTCGACTTGTTCCTCACAACCTCACCCTTCTCTCCCTCTTTGTTTTTCCACACCCACTTTGTACCAATCGGCTTACACCCCGGGGGAGGGTCAACCAACTCCCACACCCGATTCCTCTCAAAGTTCTCCAACTCCTCATGCATCGAGTTAACCCAATTGTGATCGGATAGTGCGTGTCCAATGTCTTTGGGCTCGAAAGAAGCAACAAATGCAGCATGAGCAAAATGGGAATTGTTTCGAACCCTCGACCGTGTAGTGCGTTCATCCATGTCGCCGATGATCCTCGAAGCCGGGTGATCCACCCGAACTCGCCGGGGAGGTTCTCGCCTCGAAGCTACCTCCCCCTCAACATCAGCTTCTCCTCGTTCTTGATTTGTCGTCGTAGGTGTAGCAGAGGGTCCATCCATCATCGTAGTCGAAGTAGTGGGTACATGTTCAGCCGGGGCACCGCACCGCCATCTTCATCATCACCATGTTCATGCTCCTCCTCCTGAAAGATCTCCTCGCCAAGCTCATCATCACCTGCACACTCAAAGACAAGCTGACTACGTGGCTCTGTCTCGTCGAAGGTTACCTCGCAAGTCTCCACGGTTTGGTTAGTTTCAAGATTGAGCACACGATATGCTCTAGAATGAGATGCATAACCAAAGAAAATGCCATCGACAGACCTAGCCTCAAACTTATCCAACTTCCTGCCCTTCTTTAGAATAAAACACTTGCAACCAAAGACATGGAAGTGACTCACTTTGGGTGTGCGACCATGCATCAACTCATAGCATGTCTTCTTCTTGTGCACTCTGAGGTATATTCTGTTCGAAACATAGCACGCGGTATTCACCGCCTCAGCCCAATACCTCCTCGGAGTCCTATGCTCATCAAGCATCGTCCGAGCCATCTCGCACAAGGTCCCGTTCTTCCTTTCCACAACACCATTCCGGGGAGGCGTATACGGACTCGAAAACTGGTGCTCAAGACCCAAGTCATGACAAAAGGTTTCAAAACGAGAGTTCCCGAATTCCGAGCCATTATCACTTGCGGATAGCTCGTATGGCATCTCCGTGCCTCTCGTTCCTCAACCTCAAGACTAGATCTCGAACAAAACCAAACGTCTCCCCCTTCTCCTCAAGAAAGAACACCCACGCATGCCGAGAAAAGTCGTCCACCACAACAAGGACATACCACTTCCCACCCGCGGATCGCACACGAGCCGGGCCAACAAGGTCCATATGGAGCGGCTCGCATGGACACTCGGTCATCACATCGGTGAGAGGCGGGTGAGAAGAGGCCACCATCTTGGCATGCCTACACGGAGCACAAACCAACTCTTTCTCAAGCCTTAAACGTGGCAATCCTCGGACCAAATTGAGTTTACTCAAGCGAGACGAAGGTCAAAGCTCAAGTGACCCAACTTCCTATGCCACTTCCACAACTCACTCGAAGAACCGGCCAAGAAACAACGCTCAACACCCGAAGGCCGAGAAAAATCAGCACGAAACACCCGACCCTCGGGAACGACCATACAAACAAGGTCCCCTCGAGAGTCCACAATCCGAGAACCACCGGCCGAAACAACACCTCAAAACCCTCATCCAACGGTGAGACACGAAAGCAAATTGTACCCCGGCGATTGAACAAGAGCAACACGCCTCGGAGTGATCTTGTCACTCACTTTTATCTCACCTTCGAAAGCACACGCCCACGCCCATTGTCCCCAAAAGTGATGTACCTCTTCGTCACCACGGGACGAGACTTGAGAACCACCCCCCTGTCTCCGTCATATGCCTCGAACAACGGAGTCAATCAACCAAATGTTCTTCAAGTCTCCCACCCGAAATTCAAAAACAAGCACGTGAGCGAACGGACGACTCGACCGGGGTTAGTACCAAAAGAGGAAAACCGATGCCGAGCCATTTGCTCGAAAGTGGGGTTAGCACCAAACAAAGCATCTCTCCTACCAAAACTACCTCCACGAACACCACCTCGGTAACCACTCCGAGGCAACCACCCCTCACTTTGCTCGGAGGAGGGCCAAAACCACGGAAGACAACCCGTGGAACGTCCCTCCTCTCCTTCTCAAAGCTACAACTCCTCCCATCCCCGTAGTGACCTCGAGGGGGAGAATGCCTAGCAACCGACCACCCGCTTGTCTCTCCGGTCCAACCACCGGCAACTCCACCTCCGGATCCGAAACCTCTCGACTCACCACCTCGAAAACGACTCCGCCCGCAGTGCGGGGGGGGCCGGTTAAACCGCCTAGCCGGGCCGGTCTAACCGCCCCCCTCCGGGCCGGGCCGGCCCGACCGCCTAGCCGGGCCGGTCCGACCGCCCCCCTCCCGAACGGCTCCTCGGCCGCGGGAACTCGCATCTCCCCATGCCGAATACTTCTCACCACGGCCTTACCCCCGGCGGAGGCATACGAGGCTTAGGTACACCATGGGAAGGATTGTACCTATCCTTGTTCGCCCACTCCTTTGCCATCCTCTCTTCCCGCTTCCTCTTGAAGCAAAACTCATCCTTGTGACCCTCTTTCCCACAATGGCCACAACGGAACCTCACAAGCTTAGGTTTTGGCTTGGATTGGGGGCTGCTCGCTTGGTTTCTCTCCACTCAACTCTTCCACCGATTTCTCCTCACTTGCCTTCTCTTTCACTTTCCCAAAGAACACTTTCCCCGAAGTGCTCACAAACTTGATGGGCTTTTGGAGATCATTTGTGGGTGTAGGAAATATAGGTGGAGCTGGGGTTGTGTCTAATCGGTTCCTAAGATGGTTGGGTTTTGGAGGGAAATCATTTTTGTGGTAGGTTTTTGGTGGCTCCGGATATTCTCTCCACTTCCTTCACCAACCTTGTTTGCCCCAAGCCCCTCACCATCTTGCCTCTTAAAGGCCTCGATCATCATCCTCAGCGAGGCTCATGACCGGACAACCAACCCATCAACTTCCTCAAGTCATCATTCTCATCCTGCAAGCGATCAACATAATGTGCAAGCTCCAAATTTTTCAATGCATGCATTTCACAAGTAGAGCAGGATGTAGGCATGGGTTCCTTCAATTTAGCCTCTAGCGAACTAGTGTAAGCATGCAACTCATCAATCTTAGCATGCAAAACGGGGCAAGAAGTGCAAGCACCTAGCAAAGCGAGGTCTAGACTTAAGCTCGGCCACTTCAACCCTAAGCACATCTAGTTCCTCACACTTGGAGGCATGCTTCTCCTTAAACAAAGCAAGATCAGCAAGGAATATGGAGCAATCAGCACAATCATTTTCATCAGCAACAACAGGGCTAGCCTTAAGCGAATCAATCTCAAGCTTGCTATCAAGCACCTGTGTCTCTAGCTCAGCCACTCTAGTCCTAGCATCCTCAAGTGAAGCCCTAAGCTCTTTCCTCATTTTCTTGGCCTCTCTAAGCATGTCATCACGGTTATCAAGCAAAGAGCCAAGCCTCTCATTCTCCTGGCGCAAGAAGGGAAGTTCATCACGCACCTCGTCGTCGGACTCAGAGTCCGAGTCGCTCTGTGTACTCTTCTTCTTCGCCGGAGCTCAGCGCCATGGTACAGAAGCCGTCTCTCGCGAAGCAGCTCAGCCCGCTCAGGTTCTTGGACGACCTCTTGTTCTTGCGGCGATCTCCCTCGTCATCGCTGCTGCTCGAGCTCGAGGTGGAGTACGCGGAACTGGAGTCGACGTCGCTCGCTCCCACCATTGCTCGGGCCTTGCCTCGGCCCTCCTTCTTCCTCGATCGTCGCTCGTCCTTGTACTTGTTCTTGTGCTTGCTCTTGTGGTCGCGCCTCGAACGGTACTTGTCGTCGTTCTTCCTCGGCTTGTGCTTGTAGGCGTCCTTGTTCTCGGCCTTCTCGGGCGGTCGGCGACGAAGTGTCCGGGCTTGCCGCACCGGAAGGTGTCCTCGTGTTCCTCCTCATGTTCACGCGGTTCTCGTGCGGCCTCTCGAACCGCCTCGTCAACGGCGCCGGCTCGTCCTCTCCAAGGTCATCAAACTCCTCATCGGCATAGTCATTAAAGAAGAAAACGAGAACATCCCGGTGGATGGGTTAGAGTTAGTCTTTCCTTTGGAACCACCAACGAGGGCAAGACTATGGGAGTCGGTCGGTCCCTCGAGCTTGGCGGTCATGCCCCTATCCACCTCGGCCGACTTGAGCTTCGAGAACGGCTCGTTCACCGTCGCAGTGTCGTACCTCTCCGACTCGACTATGGCCTCGAACTTTCCGCCCCATATCGTACGATCCAAAGAGTGTAAGAGCTTGACCGCTCTATCATGATCATCGTACGGGAGCACGTCCACATTGGCCCTCATGTTGTTCACCACCACCGTGAACCTCCGGAACAAGGCATCGATGGACTCACCGGGAGATGAGTGAAGTTCTCGTATTCTCTCCGGTAGGTCGCATACAACCGTGCTCGAACCTCGGGCGTTCCCAACATGAGCCTCCTTCAACACCGCCCAAATCCTACAAGCCAAGTGCTCGGTGTGCACCCGATCGAACTCGGTCGACACAAAGCACGAAACAAGTAGTCGACCGCCTTATTGTTGGCGTCGAATCCGTCCCTCGACCCCGGAGCAAGGAAATCCATCGGCCGGACATATCCCGTGTCCACCGTGACATCCCACGAGTCGACCCTTTCCGCGGAGGAACGCACCCATCCGCTTGCTCCACATCCGGTAGTTCTTTCCATCGAAGTGTGGAGGACCCGAACCCCGTTCTTGGTATGCCATCCTTGGATCTTAGGCGGTTAGAGTCAACAAAGACCCGAACCGGCTCTGATACCACTTGAAGGACCGATAAGGCGACCGAGAGAGGGGGAGTGAATGGGAGCCGATAAAAATTCTTCTCGAGGGAGATTGGAACTCCGACAAGACGAACTAGCTCGGTCGAACCCCCGAAATCACACGCTCCGCACTTCTACCTCCCGTTTGCCAAAACCACGTAGCCACCGGAGTGCTACTGGTCCTAGGAACAAACTCTACCAGCAATCACAACACACACGCAGCACCGACGGCGGAAACAACTCGAAAGCCGGCTAACCGAGGGGGCGGTTAGACCGGGTATAGGGGGCGGTTAGACCGCCTCCACCCCGGCAACCAAGAAATCCTCCGAAACGCCTCTTCCGAGCACCAAAACACACCACGGTTTCACCAACGAGAGATCTCTGGTCAAGGCCATGCTAGCTACCGAGAAAATCTTGGCGAAAACCAAAACTTCACCCAAGGGCCTAGGGGCGGTTAGACCGGCTACCGGGGCGGTCTAACCTCCCGTACCCAGCAACGAACTCCAACCAAGAACACCTAGCAAGCCGCACGAGAACGACCCCAAATTTCACCCCGAGACACTCCTCGATCAAGGCGAACGAACTCACGAGAGGAAAATCCGGCGAAACAAAACTTTGACCCGGAAACACCCCGGGCGGTTAGACCGCCCCCTGCAGCGGTTAGACCGCCCCTTCCGAAACGAGAACCCGCGGGTCAAACCTCAACTTCCTTGCGCTCAATCTCCCGAATCACTCCACGGATTGCAGCCAAACTTCGGGGATAGCCGGGTTACCTCCCGGGCAACCTCTACCTCAAAGGAATCGACCCGAAACGCTCACAATCAAGAGGAATCGAAGAAATCGCTTCTCTAGGTCAAGAACTCGCCCAACTCGAAAAACCACCAAATCGAGTCCGATTCAAAGGGGATTTGGGGGCAAAGTCACCCGACCAAAGAGGCACAAGAACCTCATACGTGACACCCACCAAAAACCCAAGAAATCGTTCTCAAAACACCGCCAAAAAGAGCTCCGAAAATCAACATCAAAGAGACGGGAAAACCACCATCAAGAACCACGCCGAACCTTCTATACATGCCATGAATGGTTCGTACAAGGTCTAGTTTGCCACCCAAACATCCATCCCTCTCTCTAGATCTCACATGAAGCTCTCAAACTAGCCTTCTAAAAACCTAGAGAAAATAGAGAACGAAAATGGAAAAACGAAATGAGCTAGGGTTCCAAGAGTTAGCTGCCAACCTCTCACCTCTTGGGTTATATAGGCGGCAACCGAATGTCTAAAATGCCCCTCTCTACTAACTAGGGATACAAGCCCCTCAAGGGCGAATTTGGAATTCTTGATATCTTCACCATCGGACGGATGCCCGGCGACCGCACCTCGCGTAGCCTCGACGCACGCCTTGCGATCCCGACGCGTGTCCTCCGCTTCGAAGCTTCTCGGCGCCGGCGGCCAGGGCGGTCAGACCGCCCCCACGGGCGGTTAGGACCGGCCCGGTGGATCCGACCGGCCCCGGGCGGTCCGACCGCCCCTCTGGGCGGTTGAACCGGCCTGGGTGGCCGCACCTCCTCGTCGAGTCTTCGGCCTCGGTTTTGTGGCTCAACCGAGTAACCCAGTGGTTTTCTGGTGAACCACTGCAAACCCCCGCGAACTCGGTGTAGCCTCCGCCAATCTCCACTCATGACTCGGCTCCCACGTAGTCCCGGCTCGACCTTGGTTTTGAGGCTCTACCAAGAAACCGTCCACGACTTCATCTTGCTGTTCATGCCACCATGCGGCCCGCACTTGACCCCGCTGGCCACCGGGTCCCTCGAACGAAGCCTACTTGTCTTCTCCACACCTGGAGGCCTCACCGGCAACGACCTTTCGCGCTTGTTCTTCACCTGCACCAACACGAGTCAAGCCGCAACCTCGCACTCGCAATACTTAGCCAAGAATCGGTCCACACAACGTTGTCAATCACTCATCACTCAAGGGAGCGACCATCCACCGGTCCTCGAACCACACATGGTCCTCAGTGGTGGCCGATAAGCCAAGCGAACAGGCTGAAAGTTACATTTACATACCGAATACCATTATATTTAAAACTAGTTGCAAAAATGTAAGAGCAGTTGGCTAATTTGTACTTTGTAGGACAAAACTTAACTGAGCTTTACATAGAGAAAAAATCAAATCACCCAAAAACTTACAAACTGTACACACATTAATATTTTCATTTTTCACCATGTAAAAATGTCCACTCTGGTTACTCTCTGCACACAGACAATGCAGTTTGTTTCAGCTCTGGCACCTATTGTTGTCGTACAAGAACAGGTACCGGAATGTTGAATCAAATGGGATGACGCTAAAACTGCGCACTCCAAGGAGACGCTGCTTGTGTGCCGATGATACAATAATTAGATAACGATTGCACACAACTTTCCGAAACCATTATTTTTTTCATGTCTAGTCTTTAGTTTAAAGTTATGGAATATGAATCTACTTATCTGCTGAGTCTAACACAATGGAACTTTGCACATATCAATACAAGTTAGTAATTCAGGGAGTAGACAGCTGCACATATTGTCACACCCGATTTCCGGAGGGAAACCAGATGCATCTCATATGTGTGCCAGGATCTAGTTCCACACATATGATAGACGAAATGAGTGTAATATCATAGACAGTAAAAACGTAACAAGGGGTTTAACAACTTACTACACTCATTCGGAAGACACGAAGGTCTTTAACATCGGAAAACGATAACTACACGTCGAGTCTTCGTCCTTCCGCTTCCACAGGCACTTGACTGGGGGAGACGCAAGCCTCAGAACTCCTCAAGTCGTTGCAGAACTCTTCACCATTGTTCTCTTCTGAACAGCGGTAAGCAAGGCTGAGTACACTTATGGTTGGTACTCAACAAGTGGGGGAAGATGCAAGGCTATCAAGGATAGGCTATGGTTTTGCAGCTGTTAGCGTTTTAATGTTGGTCAAACTTTTAATTAAAAACGCCTAGTTACTAGATGTAAGTATATACCAACCCACTTAAGAAACTTTTAAGCAAAACAACCCAAAGCTCATCGAGCTTCACTAAACCACGATTTATTCTCATCTTCAAGTTCATTAATCATGTGAGGGTCCAAGCCGCTCATGACCGTGAGCACGGCTGATCGATCAGTTTACACTCGCGGAGGTTTGCACACTTTACCCACGGCTCGCGTAAAAGTTCCAAAGAACTTTGAACCCAACCATGCGATGCGATCGGGCATCATACCACACTTCCGAGGTGTGATTGCATAGGGACGCTACGAAGCCTTTACAAAGGTATACAAAAGACTAACGACCCGCATAATTACGGATCGGGCGGACCATAACCCTCCCTAGTGGTCGGCACCTTAGCAAAGGTCGCTACCCCAAAAGGACCAGGCTATACCCCTGCAACCCAGATCCCCCTCTGCTCCTTTCGGAAAAGGGCCATCAGATCAATCGCACACCTAATTAATTGGCTAAGGTCAGAGCCATGTAACACTGTGGTTGCACATGTTTTCTTGGGTGGTTCTCCATGTTCCGATTAAATCAAGTGTTCTTGTATTACCAAAAGCATCATCGTTAAACATACAAGCCTTTGTCATGAAAAAACCATTTTTATCCAACCCAAGTTGAGCAACTAGCATATTCTACCCAAAAACATTTATTAAACAGGGTTCATCCAAGGATTGTGGGTAAAAGTCTAGGTAAGTCCTTAAAAAAAAGGGTGTTCCCATCAATTTAATGCAATATCATCATAAAAGTAAACTTAATTGTAATGCAGTTATATAGGACAAAAATAGAACATGCAGGGGGAGAAGACCACTTGCCTTTCTTGCTTAAACACTAAGGTTCTTCTTCTTCAAACACTTGCTCTTGATCTACTTTAACTGGTTGCTCGCTTGAAACTGGCACGATGTCTACGAGCACACAAGAATACATACAATAAACAAAACAATACACCAAGCATGAAAAGCTTAAAGGGAAAACAGGGTTTGGGTCTAGGAAAGCGAACACAGGGAACACTCGGAACTATCGGGAGATTTGGATGATCACATACAAGAGCTAGCTATGCGTTTGATATCTTTTAATTAAGTAAAATCTTGTGTATAGGTTATTTCAGAGAAATAGCCTATTTATAATTAAGCAAGTTATATTTGTATTTAAAAGACGATGTAAGCCTATTCCAATTTTACTTATAAATATTCAAGTATGATTTATGCAAATTAAACATTTAATTTTAAAAGAAGCATGTAAAAGAATCTAGGCGTTTGTCTTTATATTTCGAGTTATTCTAATCAAATTATAATTTAAAAACACATTTATATTCATTTTAATTAACATTTAATTAAGAAAACCCGGGATATAGCCTATGGTACATTTTAGTAGAAAGCAAATTGCATAATCATTAATCAAATTAAGTTTGATTATAAAACCGAGGTATACATCTAATTAACTTTTAATTAAAAGAAATGTTCATTTAATATTAATCATATTAACTTTCTTATGAAAACACGTGTTAAACTTCTAATTAGATTTTAATTAGAAAAGCATGTGAAATAGGGTTTAATCATATTTAATATTTAAATATAAAACAATGAACATGTACAACATTGGTCCTATCACGTAGTTTTTGTTGACATGAGCCTAACGCAACTTGAAACGGTGGAATCGGAGCTACAACGCAAAAGATATGGAGAAAACAAGATTCTAGAACTGCCGGGCTTGAAAAGACGGTCGCGTGGACACCAAGAACGCTTAAAACGGAGCTAGGACGAAAAAGATATGGCTAAAACTAGATTCAGGGACTAATTTGTGAATATTTGGAAGTTTAGGGGGTTTTCTGCAAGATTTCAGGGACCTAAACATAATTATATGTGAAAATAGGAGGTCTAGCATGTAAAAGATCGAGGATGGGCTTTAGAATAGAGAAATCAAGGAAATCAGGGGCCTAGACATAAGAATCAGGACCGAATTGTAAGAGTTCTGATAGGTGGAAGGGTATATTTGTAATTTCCAGAAACTCGGGGTTCTTTTTGCAAAATTACCAGGGCGGCTGGCGGGTGAGCTGTGGAGGCGCCACGTGGCGGGCTATGATTGGTTGTGCTGACGCGAGCATGACGCGGTGCGACGCAAGCGATGACGCGGCTGGCGACGTCGGCGGTGGACCGCGCCGTGGACCGGTCCACCGGTCCACGGTGGACCACCGAAGGGGTACACCCCTTCTTTTAATCCGGACCGCCCGCCTTGATCGGACGGCCCAAGTGCGCCACGGGCGACGGGCGGCGGCGGGCGGCGGCGGAGGCCGGCGGCGCGCGGCGGGAAACAACGGCGGAGCGGCGGCGGCTCGCGGCGATGGCGGAAAAGAGCTCCGTGTGCCAAAATCCATGGCAAGAGCATAGAGAGGAAGAGGAGGAGACGGGGAATCTTCCCGGCGGCTTGAAGAGGAAGGAGAAGCGCCGGTAGAGGAGATCGGGGCGGCGGCTCCCGGCGGCGGGCGGCGCTCGGTGGCGGCGCGTGAAGAGGTGGGGAGAGGGTGTGGGAGCACGGGAGAGTGAGAAAAGGGGTGAGACGGAAGCTTTAGCTCGGTTTATATAGAGTTGGAGAGGGGCGAGGGCGGGGGCGAGGTGCAAGGGCCTTTAATGGCCATGGCGGTTTCAAAGCATTCAAGACGGGGAACGGATTGATTGAGGAGTAACGGACGGAATTAAAGGCAGGGAATTGAATGGAGGGTTTTGCGAGCCTTGATGGGGAGGAAGAAGGGAGGAGGCGCGGGAGGCGCGGGAGGAGGGGCGGCGCCGGGGACGGGCGGCGCGGCCAGGGAGAAGGGGCCGGAGGTTGAGGACGGGGCTGACGGGCGGGCCCCGTCGGTCAGCGGGAGAGAAGGAGAGAGGGGAGCGCTGGTGGGCCGGTGCGGCTTCGTGGGCCGGAAGCGGAGTTGGGCCGCGCGGGCTGGAAAGAAAGGGAGGGAGGGAGAGAGGGTTTGGAGAGTTTTTTTTTCAAATTCTTTTCAAATCTTTTTCAAACCCTTTTTTTTAAATTCAAATCTTTTACATCTTTTCAAATTCAAATTTTAACACAAATTTCTCCAACTATTTTAAAGGCTTTTCACAAACCATTTTTAACAACTTTTCAAACATATTTTAAATCAAACCTTTACACAAATTTTCACAAACTATTTCACAATTATATATATTTTTTAAGAATTTTCACAAGTATTTTAAGACTTTTAAAATCACACCACAACCAAACTCATGCATTCAAATCATGATGCACAAGCACTTATCGCTTCTAAATTATTAAAATGATATTTAAATATTTTAGAGACCAAATTTATTTGATAATTTATTTAATCCTTAGAAAATTAAATCTAAAACACCTTGTTGCTTATATTAATTTAGTGATGGAATTTTAGGGTGTTACACATATCCAGTAGTCTTTACTTCAAAGTTATGGAAAACATATTGAACTTATACGGTGATTGTAACAATAGGGAATTTTCCAATAATCATCACAACATACTAGTAGCCGAATTACAGAACTGCAGATAGTTAGTGGTTGTCAAATATTTACATGCTTAGACCATCAACCTCATAGGTCCACACTGTCAATATAGCATATATATAACTATATATGTTCTAACTTCTGTTTTTTATACGATCAATCACCAAAGCTACTTGTACATACTATATTCAAGTACTTAGTCTTTCCCCCACATGCAGTTTGAGGGTTGCTTATTGTTGTATATTTTTGGAAATTATGCACTCTGCCATTAAGTACTGCTATATAGAAAATTGTATTCTTCATTGTAAAAGAAGCAAGGAAAACAATTATTCCAACCATGTTGACATGCTCATTTTAATATCACTGAAAAATATTCTGTTGCTCATCTTGACATGACTATAGGTCAATGAGAATAATACAAATAATTATGTTGATTTTTTTACACGTTGAATCCCTGCATCAAATTTATTTGAGCAGTGCAAAGTTTTACTGCAAAGTCCCTAAGGTAAAATTATTGATACCGTAATGTAAAGGAAATGCATTAGGTTGTTACTTGCAGGAAACAGTTGGGTTCAACTTGTATACATTAGTGCAGACAAGCCACCAATGCTAAATAAAGGGTACAACAGGATAATCATATACTATTTCTTGTGTGAACATTGCTTCACGATATGTATATATTCATATACATAAAACAAGTTGCTAGCGAATTTACCATAAACATCTTATGTATATATCTGAATAACTCGTTGAGATCCAAGATCAAGTTATGTGGTCAGGATAAAAGTGCTGCTGTATCTTACATTGGGTCAGTTCATGAAGATTCAGGTTGACCAGCAGTTCGGCGGTATTTGGGGAGATTTGGACGCCATTTGTACCACCTTCATCTCCCAATCCTTCAGCACCGTCGCTACTTCATCCCTCGATCCGGCGACACAAGAAGGCGGACCTCCCGCACCCATGGGGATTGAACTGGAGAGGCAGATAATCTTCTAGATCTGAGGAAAGAACAAGGTCAGCTGGCAGCAATGGAGGTAGTTTGGTAGCGATTTAGACCAATAGCTCACCTTGCATAAATTCGGTTCATCTGACGGGGAGAGACGAAATTTACGGTGATAGCGCGCCCCTTCCAATCTCCTCTGTACCCACATCTGTAATTGCAGATCTCTGCTAGAGTGCATCTAATATGCAATTGATAGTTTTGCAGGCGTTTCAATCTGAACCATCGGATAAGGTGGTGTAAATACACCACTGCGTACAACATCCGCAGCCGACAATGCTCGGGTACGTAGTGGTTGATATACACCATCTAATCAAGCTGGCGTCCACAATTCGATCGACGGTGGACACTGCTTTATGGTTAGGAGTCAAATGTAAGTGGGCACTTGTCATTACTATTCCAGGCGAATCAATTCTGACACTTGTGCGTTGTTCACGCCGTTAAGGTGGAGCCTCAAGCGGTGTACGCGTGGCTGGCTTTGGTAGACGCGTCCATGCGGCCCGACCAATAATATCGGGAACCTTCTCTGTGGGACCAGAGGCATTGAAGGTCGGCGTACCAAGTAGGGGACACGACCATCTTCTCGGAGCCCGGCAGGTTCGACCCGACGCGGTTCGAGAGCCCGACGGCGGCGGTGCTGCCCTTCGCCTTCGTGCCGTTCGGCGGTGGTGTGCGCGTCTGCCCCGGGAACGAGTTCGCCAGGGTGGAGATGCTGGTGTCCGTGCACTACATCATGAGGCGCTTCAGGTGGAAGCTCGCCGCCGGCAGCGACCGTAGCTTCACCAATCTCCAGATTCCCGCTGCCTTACCCATCTCAGGGCCTGCTCATCGACATCGAGCCCATTCAGAAATGAATGATAAATTACATCCAATTTCAACTGGAGAAATACGTGGGAGCAAAAGCAGCAAACACCATGAGAAAGTTCATAGTTCAGCTTCAGTAGTAGTTGTAGTTCAGTTGGATTGTTCTACATACAATATTACTTGCTATGAATTTCTAGAATAATTTTGTGCTGCACGGCGGTAATTAACTAATTAAGCCGGTAACTTGATACTGAACTATATATAATCAAAGTTACATTTACATACCGAATACCATTATATTTAAAACTAGTTGCAAAAATGCAAGGGCGATTGGCTAATTTGTACTTTGTAGTACAAAACTTAACCGAGCTTTACATAGAGAAACATCAAATCACCCCAAAACTTACAAAGCTGTACAAAAATTAATATTTTCATTTTTCACCATGTAAAAATGTCCACTCTGGTTACTCTCTGCACACAGACAATGCAGTTTGTTTCAGTTCTGGCACCTATTGTTGTCGTACAAGAACAGGTACCGGAATGTTGAATCAAATGGGATGATGCTAAACTATGCACTCCAAGGAGATGCTACTTGTGCGACGATGAAGTATCTTGGATTGCAGCGACTTGGTCTAGTGTTAGATGACGACAGATCCAATCGGCAAGCAGAGAGTCCTCCACAATGCCCTAGACGACATATCTAGTCGGCAAGCAGAGAGTCCTCCACAATGCCCTTAGAATATCTCCGTAGTAGCTTCGGAACAATAGTCATTTATACCAACTGATACTCAGATGTAGTCTCTCATTGAGTCTTGAAGCTCCCGTCGGATATTTGACGCAGAGAAAATCTGTACCTGGGTGACAACAACAAGAAAGTTATAATTTCCAAAGTAATAGGCAAGAGCACACCTTAAATATAATGATACATTTACTATGACCATTGTAATTTGAATTTGTTGTTACCAGAATATTTGAAAATAGATTGTACTTCTTAGATCCATGCTCACTTATTTTAAAGCAATTAATACTTAAAGCTGAAGTATGGGGAATGCTAGACCATTGGCGCCGTTGCCGGGGAGCAAGCCAGTTTGCTACGTTTAATCTAGTATTAGTTTTGTTAATTACTAACATCTAACCCTAGTTTTCTAGAAAAAAAACCCTTTTGTGTTTTTCTTTTTTATTTTCAGTGCCTAGATGGATTTGTTCACCTCACCTTTGGAGGACGAAGAGATTTTGCTAAGGGATCTAGCAATGCCGTCAATGGAAAACATTGAGATGCAAAAATCAGATTTGGTGCTTGCTACAACCCACTACGAAGTGAACCCTAGAATCATCAAGTTAGTGGTGACAAACCCATTTAGAGGATTGGAGGATGACAATCCATATAGACACATTAAGGAATTCACGATGATATGCAACACGGTGCAACAAGAAGGAGTTTTGACCGCTTGGTTCAAGTGGAATCTTTTTCCGTTCTCTCTCGATGATGAAGCGCGAAGATGGTACACACTTGGATCCGTTGAAGCAAAAGGAAATTGGGATGAGCTAGTGAAGAAGTTTCTTTTGAAGTTCTTTCCCATAAGCAAGGTCCAAGACTTAAGGATGCAAGTGCTCACTTTCAAGCAAGCAGATGATGAAGGAATTGATGAAGCATGGGACCATTTTAATGAACTACTTGAGTGAGGCCCGAACTTGAGATTTTTCGGTGACTTGATGTTGCATACCTTTTATTTTTCACTAACCCCTAACTCGTCTCGTTTGTAAGCATGTGTGCAGGCGGTGATATAATGGATAAAACAATTAGTGAAGCCGTACAAATCTTACAAAGGATAAACAATGGACAAAGAATGCAACGAGATTGGCAAAGACGTTGTTGGGAGGAGCAAAATGGCAAAAGCAAGCCCAAGGTGCTTGCTGAAATTTCTGAAAAAGATGAACAGGAGGTCAAGAAAGATGAACCGACCATACAAGAAATTGAAGATCCACTTCCCAAGGTAAGAGAAGTCATTTTGGATATTAAAAATATTGAAACTAATATGAATGTAGGCCGAAGTATGGGGAATGCTAGACCATCGACGGAGTTCAATCAATCCGGTTGGATTCAAGTTGATTTTGCCCAACTAATCAACTACCGAAGGAAGGAGGAACACCGACACATCAACAAGAGAGTTGAAGACATTTTTTTTATCAAGAGATGAGTGGAGAGTCGATCCAAAAGATATTTGAAGAATAAAGAGAAGAAGATGATGAAGGATGCATCGATCAATTTGACAACTCAAAGATTTGCAATAAAGGAAGAGAAGAGTACAACTGTGATGAGCCTAGTGACTCAAAGGATAAATGGGAGGAGATAGGACTCAGGCTAGAAGATGAATGGGAAGGGGTTGACATAGATCAAGTACTCCAAGAAGGCCCCTCCCCACAAGGTTATAGCTTTTGTGCTATTGAAGCCTACACACTACCAAATCAAGACATGGAAGCACTCAAGGATGAAGAAAAGAGTGAATCAAGGATGAGCGATCTTGACGACATGTGGTACACGGGAGATAAAGAAAGCAACATACAAGACTTTGAAGATGAAGATATGGTTGATAATGAAGACTTCAAAGAAGAGATGAATGCGTACATAATTGATGGATTACACATTCCACATGATGAGATGGAGGGGATGCAAAAAGGTAACAAAGAGACACCTTCACTCGTTGAGATTGGTTTGCCTTCAACACCGCTAGATGAACCAAATATCACTCTTGTTGAAAAAGCTCTAAGGCCAAGGTACGCATTGAAATCTCAAGATATTGTTGGTATTGATGTTGATAAATTCAAATACTCATGCTCAACCAATAGTATGAATAATAGTTTAAATTCTATATCTTGTTCCAATAATGATGATGTTGATAGGCTAGATTTTCTTGAGAATGAAAAAGAGGAAACATTTCAACCAATTAATCTCACACCTAAAGAACCTTTGACTAATGATGAGCTAAGTGCTATGCATGAAACATATGCTTTTTTTGTTTACACTTGACTTGTTGCTACAATTCGCATGTAGTATTAATTATGGACGCGTATGTTTACAATAAGTTTTGTAAATCTCGATCATGCTTTGCGCTTGGTCAAGCTAATGACCTTAAAGAAGAACATGTCGGGAAAGGCCTGATTTTCATTAACCATATAGACAAAGTTCGAATATTGAAAAGAGAAGTCATGCCTAGAGAGTTGCAAGATAAATCATCAACCTATTCAAATCTCGCGATGGACGCTGCTGTCTTCATCAATTTGAGAGTGTGTTCAAAGGTGTACAAATGAAGAAAATGAGATATTCAGAATCTCCATGAAGTTTCCATTCCAAGAGTCAAGAAATCAATGAATTTGAAGACCCATGCTAGGAGTTATGGAGAAAACATTGAGCGTTGCGCGTTCTGAAATTTCAGGACAGATTTCATCACCGAAGTAAAACGGATGTAACTCTCTTGTCCGGAGTCCGATTTGGGAAAATAAAGACTCGTTGGAAAGGAAATTTTGTGCATTGTGCAATGGAGTAGAGCTTGGGTATACTTTCTGTTCTAGAAATTAAATAAAAATTCATGGAGTGAAGGCAGCACCGGAGGGTGATAAAGAAGGAGATAGCGATGAAGCAAAAGGATGCATTGGGCAAGTCTTCTATAAGTGATCAAGCACAACATGGGAAGTAAATTAAAGATGCATTGGTACCTTTTTTTCTTGCATGAAGGACTATGGCTATGCAACGAAACGAAGGTATGTGAGAAAGTCGAGCTCTATGACTTTAAATGAAGCGCTTTTCGCGAGGCAACCCGTTTCTTTATGTTTTTATTCCTTTCTTAGAGAGAATAAAGAATGACACCTTCTTACGATGATCAACTTGTGGTTATTAATCTAAGTTTAGTTTTCTTTTTTAGAACCACCAGCATGTTCATGCTCATATTTATTTATTTGCATGCATTGCATTTTGTTATCAACGTGATGTTTCTTTGCATATACATGTTTTGCACATAGTTGGCTTGGTCGTTTTATATACTTAATGATGTATGCTTCAGTTTCCATGTTAATGCTTCATAGGGCCCTATGAGTATTTTCCTTTTGTGATCTTGTGTAAACGTGGTGTTTAAACATGATCGTGGACCATCATCGTTAAGTTCGATAAACCTTGCTAGCTTTTCATATGTTTTCATGTTGCATTGGTTAGTTTATAAGCTTTGCTATGCGCTTAATTTTTCTTGTGCTATAATAGTTATTGATTTAGAGATAGACATGGTGTTTTAACCCTTGATAAATAAATCTTTATGGCTATGGAGAAATTCGGCAACCTAGATGTAAATATGGTGTTTAGAACTAGGTGAAAACACTGTCTTTGTTTATATGCTTTCCTAGCATGTGCATACACACTTCGCACGACGTACACTCATTAGGTTTTTATTCCTCATTATACTAATTATGCCACAAGTTGAGGGTACTAGGAAACATTTTTGGATTGTTGGCAATTCTATCTACTCCCAACCATCACCTTGGGGGTAGAATGTGCGTTTAAAATGTATTGCAGGCAAGATAAAGAATCACTACAAAGAAATTGAAGGATGGCTAAGATAAAAATGCTTTGTCTTCTTCTTCCATGCCTAGCCAAATGCTAAACATGGGGGAGACCCTGAAACTTCAACACGGAAGTGCAACATGACGCTCTAGAAGATAGAATGATCAAGATCATTAACGTCTCCGGGTCAATGCGCAAGAAGCCACCGATCTCATCAAAATTCTGCGTTGTCTCGAAGAGAAAACACTGAATATTTTTTGGATATTTAGAAGCACCATGAAGTTACGATTCCAACAAATCAAGAATCAAGACAATCGGAGGTTCCTACAAGAGGTTATGCCCGAATCACCGAGTGCAAAATGTCCTGAAATCAGTTTTGGACAGCACGTAGCGCTGAAGTAAAACGGACATAGCTCCCTTGTTTGAACTCCATTTTTGATGAATGACCACACGTTGGAAAGGTAATTTCATAAAATTTTAAATAGAGCTATATTTCAATATATGTTCTATTCTGGACAGATGGGAAATCCATGAAAAAAGAGACAGTAAGGAGATGATGAGAACAAGAAAGAGGAGATGGTGATGACAACATTGAAGGGAAGGTCGACCAATGACTCCATTAAACATACAAGATCAAATTCAGAAGTTTAGGAGCATTGATAAATCAAGACAAAAGAAAAAGCAACATCGATATATGGAGATGTTAGAAGAAGGCAATAAAGAACTACAAAGGACGGAAACATCTCCATGGACCTTCTCTTCTCCTAACATAAATGCTTGTAAGTATGCCTTCAACCTTAGTTGCGACATTTTGTTTTTCTCTCCTAACAATAACATGGCTACTAGGAGGACAACCTTGGTTTCTTTTTATTTTCAATAGATAGGCAT
Source organism: Cenchrus americanus (assembly GCA_947561735.1). NCBI lineage: Eukaryota > Viridiplantae > Streptophyta > Magnoliopsida > Poales > Poaceae > Cenchrus > Cenchrus americanus. The sequence goes on from OX387240.1 coordinate 207,071,273, forward strand.
TCCCATGTGTTCACCTCGATGTTTTATATTGCCTATGCTTACAGAAAGATGATGAAAGTTGCCGCTTTGTTTTACCTACTTGAAGTTATACATGTCTTGGCTAATTGCTCTCTATAATATGATCTGAATTAATTTAAATACCGAGTCTTTTATTTGTGGAGGTGAAATGACTATGCTCTAGACCCACATACATATCTTTGCTCTTTGATTTAAGTTTATGGATAGCCAGATAACTTGTTGTTTTTTATGAAAACTTAACTTTTATGCTATCTACATATTTGTGATGCTCTTGCAAAGTTCTACCTACCAAAGCCATATACATATATGTTCTATGATAACAAAACCCGTAGATTGCAAACATATGTTTTGATGAGTTGGACTAGGATTGATTTCTATGGTTTGAGACTAAGAAGCTGGTCATTCCTTTGTGTAACTTTTCATGTTAGCCTTTTGTCCATGCATTGTCAGTTTTGACATCGAAAATTTCACAAACTTCGCTGGGCATCCACCCTAAACCAGAAACATCTTTTTGTGATCACCTCCTTGTCCACAACCCAATTTGAGTATGGAGTAAAATTCTCGAGGGAGATTCAAATATTCCGCAAGATTATGGAATTTATACTTACTTTAGCAGCCATTTCCCCTTTGTGCTTCAATCTTTGTAAGATGATGGGGTAATGTCTTCGTTCACCCCTAGGGTTAGATGGATACATGCTATGTGATCGCTACTTGATTTGTGGTTTCAATTTACTGCTTTCATGTTGATGATGCTTTGATGATTAAGGTTAGCTACCGTGTTTTTCGGGCGTATGATATCCGCTACTCCCATAGATTCCATCAACATCCCGTGTCCATCATAGGTCTAGTCACGATTACCTCCGCGTAGTGACAGTACAGGGGGAGGGAAAGGGCGAAACTGTGGTCACAACCCCCTGTAGATTGGTTTAGCACTCTCGTGTAGTAGATGCATATCCATGATATCCTAGATCCTAGGGAGGGAACGCTTATCTTTCTTAATCACTCTCTTGTACCAACCTTTGCCATCTAGCCTAATCTTAGACTAACATAGATTAGATTGCTTTTACTTTAAGTGTAATCCTCTCTTTAAAGGTTTCCCTAGTTAACTAGATTAGTGCTTGGTTAAGCGCTAGCAATCCCCTTATTCTGTGGATTGACAAACCTTGGGATCTCCCGTAGGTGAAGAATGGCATAGGTTACTTGTACGCTTGCAAGTCCAATCGAAACGTTAAACGAGTTTTTACCATCAACAAGCCCCCTTTTCTGGCACCGTTGCCGGGGAGCAAGCCAGTTTGCTACGTTTAATCTTGTATTAGTTTTGTTGATTACTAACATCTAACCCTAGTTTTCTAGAAAAAACCCTTTTGTGTTTTTCTTTTTTATTTTTAGTGCCTAGATGGATTTGTTCACCTCACCTTTGGAGGACGAACAGATGTCGCTATGTCGAACTGGACGCGCTCCAATGTTTCCCGCGAGCAACTCCTCTGTCTTGTCGAGGCGGGACAGCTTCCTCCGCTCACCGCCACCGTCGAGTGGAGGGTCCCCGGCGATGAGTCTGTGCCGCGCCCCCAAGGGGTTCGTGGTGTCGTCCGTGGCCTTCCATGAGCGTGGCTTCTCTGTCCCCGCCGGTTGGTTATCCGCGGGGTGCTGTTCGAGTATGGGCTGCAGCTACAGCACCTCAACTCGAACAGCATCCAGCAGATGGCTGCGTTTGAGGCAATGTGTGAGGGGTACCTCGGAATCAGCACCCACTGGAACCTTTTCTGATACTTCTTCAGTTTCACCTGCTTGAAGGATGGCTCCCGTGCGGTGATGATCGGCTGCGCCAATCTTCGGATGAAGCAAGGCCGGGGCGACGACTACATCCCGGTGTCCCTGACTAGCTCGAATAGTGGCTGGCACAAGGGGTGGTTCTACTGTCGGTGTTTTAAACCGGCAACCTACTAAGGGGAGTACCCGAAGTAGATGAATGTGGCCTCGCCGAGATCGGTAACTCGAAGGAAGAGACACATGGCACACAATTTAGACAGGTTCGGGCCGCGAGGTGCATAATACCCTACGTCCTGTATGCTGCGTAGTTCTGGATTGATTGGGCACGATTACAAGATGGTGCAATGGTGCGCCGTGAGTTGTATGAGATGAGATGAGGTGCTAGAGAACGGTCCCTGCCTCGCCTTATATAGTCCGGGAGGCAAGGTTACAAGTCGGAGTAGGGAGAGAGTACTAGTCGGGTACGTCTAGGAGTCTTCCATACAGTGCAGGGTATGTACAGCTTCCTAACCGAGTACTTCTCCTCCGCAGTCCTTGTGCTCCACGCCTTCAGGTGTCGTGTAGTGCAAGCCGGGTAGTCCAGGGGCCCACCGAGTAGTCGGTCCTGGTACCCACCGAGGTAGTGGGCCCGGGGAGGTCCATACGACAAGCCCCTGAGACTATCTCCAGCAATGTGTTGGATCTGCATCTTCAAAAGACCGGTATCCGCGAAGGAGAGAGACTGAAGAGACGTTGAAAAAACATGTGTCTTCCAGCAGCGTGCGGTTACCTCCCCGCATCTGTCGCAGGGAGTTGGCTCCCGCGGCCGGCCGGAACCGCTGCCTCCCGCACCACCAGCTCCTCTGCCGCCGAGCTCCTCCTTCCCTGGACGCGGCTTCCTTCTTCCCCGGCCTCCTCCTCCTTCTTCCTGGTCGCGCCCCTCTAACGGTCAGAGCTCCCTGCGTAGCTCGTGCGCCGGCGAGGGGAGGCCAGCCTCGCGTAATCCCGCGCGGCGCAGGTGAAGGAGAGGGAGGTCGTCGCGGCGAGCTCCCTACCGACCGCCCCCTCCATCTTCGGCTCCCTCGATTTAGTTGTGCGGTGGCGGCCATGGAGGTCCCGGTGCCGTGGATCTGCTACGCCCGCCCCTCCCGCTTTTCTCCCTGCACATCGACGCACCGCCGCCGGATCCGCGGCGACCTCAAGCTGCTATAGGAGTCGTGTCTCCTCTGTTTCCACCGCAATCAGAGCAGCTGTTCTATCTCTATTCCTTCTTCTCCCTACCGAAGCAACCAGCAAGCACTAGCCTTGCTCTGTTTTTCCCCAATCTAGAAAACAGCTGCAGCTTCCTACTCTGCTTCGCTTTTCCCCAAATCAACCAGTGCTTCATCCATATGATGCTCCCCTGTTTCTCCCAATCGGAAGCCACCACCAACACAGCCAAGCACAGGCGCTCTTCAATTCCTAGCGTCAGCAACCACAAAGCTGCCTCCTGCTCTTCTTCCGTTACGGCGCTAGGGACCTGCGTCACCTGCACTCTCCTCCACCCCAATCGAGCCCAACAGCGCTGCTACCCACGCGCGCACCACTGGTGGTCGTGTGGAGAGCACCGCCTAGGAGGGGACCGACGACCGCGTGCTTCGCCGCACCCTGCCACGCTGCGCTGGACGCCGCCGGGAATGACGCCGACCACGCCGACGCCGGACTGGGGGAGATGGCCGGCGGGGTGTGGCCAGGGTTCAGCGAGGCAGAGGAGCGGGAGAGAGGGAGGGCAAGGCGTGCGGAACAGTGGGAGGGCAAGGCGTGCGGGACAGTGGGAGGGAGGGCGACGGTTGGTGGAGAAAGTTTGCAGCGAAGAGTGAGACTCCCCGAGGATGCGCGACTAGAGAGTGGAAACTGCAAAATGCAGATGCAGATGCAGCATCCGCTGGAGCTGCTACAGTGCCTCTTTTCCTTTCATTTTGCAGATGCAGCATGTTTTGGGGTACCTGCTAGAGACAGTCTGAGTACTTTGTAGTCGAGAAGGATAGCTTCAAGTAGTCTTGACGGCCTTAACGAGTAGTCCTCAAGCGTCCCCGAGTACTACAAGTCAAAAGTCCTCAAGAGTAGTCGAAGCATCCCGAGGCTGGAATGTACTCCAGCTGATGTTTGAGCAATCTTGAAGTCTTCTCGAGTAGTCCCAAGCATCCTCGAGTGCTGCCTTCGAAGGTTTTCAAAAAATGCCCGTCTTGTCTTAAAGCCGGAGCTGATATGGAAGTGCGATTGCAAAATCACACTCCATCTGGAGTAGCCCCCGAGCCTTAGGTTGAGCCGCAGGCTCTGGCTGAGGGTCCATTTGCAGTCTTGGCAAGAAAATCCCGAAAAATCCGGAGAGAAAAAACCGAAGGACGTGGCACGGAGCCCCCGAGCCTTGAGTCGAGTACTTCCTCTCGAATTGAAGGGTCATCTTGAAGAATGTGTCCTGAGATGCTCTTGAGACTAGCCGCTTCCCAGGTAGTCGAGTAGAAGTAGCCGAGCCCCCGAGGTGAGGCGCGTCGACTAGTAGAATGCGAAGGGTCACGCGCGGCCGCTGAGTCAGCCGAGCACTGACTTATCGATCAGGCAGTTGGAGGACCAGTTTGACTTATAAATAGAAGCCAAAACCCTTAGGGTTTTTCACCCATCTGTGCTGTAGTCATTTCGATTCGATCTGAGATAGATCCACTTCCAGCGCACGCCGCCGCCGTAGTAGATCCAAGTGCGCCGCCACCCAGAGCTTCCAGCGTAGCCCCCGAGCTGATGCACGTGAAGACGCCCTGTACTTGGAGAATGAAGCCTTCACCGTCCAAGTCTGTGAAGGTCGCCGGGAAGAAGAGGGGCCGCGAAGAGACCGCCGCGGCTGCCACTGGAGCAGCGCCGCTGATGTCTCCACCGCGAGCGGATCCAAGCCGCGAGTGGAAGAAGTCAAAAGTGAAGACCGAAGATCTGTTGGTCTTCCTGAACAGCGGATTTATCCGGGAGAAGGAGGTTGATATGTGGAGAGCCACCGCCGGAGATCCGTATCCGATGGAGAAAGCCGAAGATGAGATCCCGATGTTTGCGCGTTTCGTGGAGCGCGGACTCGCGCTCCCGGCTAGCAATTTCTTCAAGGGCCTCCTCGGGTACTATGGAGTTGAGTACCTCAATCTGAACCCTAACAGTATTTTCCATACCGCGGTCTTCGTTCATTTTTGTGAAGCATTCCTTGGAATCAAGCCGCACTGGATCCTCTTCCGGAAGTTCTTCCGGGTGAAGCCGCAGCCGAGCGCCAACAATCCAAGAATAGTCGGGGGGCCAGCATCCAGTTGAGAGAAGACGCCGCTGAGCAGTACCTGGCGTACAAGCTCGTTGACTCCAACACCGATTGGAAGACGAGGTGGTTCTACATCACGAACCACCACCCCGGCCTGCCGAAGCCGAGTGGGAGGCAGCCCAGGCACCGCGACTGGTGGAACACGGAGCCCACAATGCAGGAGGGGATCTAGCTCCCCGAGCTGCTGGCATGCATCAAGGTGCTCAGAGAAGCTGGACTGAGGGCCGAGCACGTGGCCTTCAGTTTCATGAAGCGTAGGGTGCAGCCACTGATGGCCCGCGACACCTTGGGCTTCGAGTACACCGGCGATGACGACACGTCGTGGATGCCTGAAGGCGAGATGGATGACGACGACATCATCGAGAGACTGACGCGGATCTTCAAGGATATGCCGCCGTACACGGCGTGCCCCGTCCAGGAGTACTCCGCCGCGTGCCCGCCAAAGGAGGTAAGTAGTCATACTCCCCTAGTCGAGTAGTCCTTGCTTGGAGTAGATGCGCTGAAGTCTTGTGCCTTGCAGGATGATGTGAAAATGTTCGTCTCCGAGCCGCAGCCGCCCCCTGATGGGATCGAGATCCCGAAGGAAGTGAAAGCCAAAGCCAAGGAGCGGCGAGAAGTCGGCGAAGGCGATGACACCGTCATCGTGGAGGACACCACCGACGACGACGACGACGAGGACGACGAGGAGACGTTGCAGGACCACTTTCAGCTGCGGTCGAGGTTTAGCCATCCAGGCTTACCTCATGTGCCTCTTGTGCAAGACCCGCCGGCTAGCTTGGAGGCTAGCCTGGCTGCGCCGCCGCGGAAGCCGCGCAACCCCACCCGCAAGCGGGTGATGAAGAAGCTGAGGGTCTCAGAGACCACGCCTCGAGAGGTAAGTTGTCTTGACTAGTGCAGTCGAGTACCCATCATGCGAGTACACTTGCTGATGAGTAGTCTTCCTTGTATGCAGGAGGCGCCGCCAGCGGAGCCCGTCGAGGAGGGCGACGAAGGCGGATGGGACACAGTGGGAGAGCCGGCCGGAAGTCGTAGTTCAGCCCCCACTGTGGAGGAGCTCATAGCGCAGTTGGAGCGCCAGCCCCCTGCTCCTCAGGGGAGCACGAGCCCGCGCTCGCCGCCGCCGAAGAAGTAGTAGTCGCGGGGAGCGCGGGGAGAGCGGCGCGCCGGCTACTGCTGCTGGAGGAGAAGCAACAGCCACAGAGGCGCAAGAGGAGGCGCCCACCGAAGCTGGACTGGTGGATATTGCCAGTATCTTTGGAGCGCCGACCGTGACGATAGTCCGGTCCAGCCTGTAAGTACTGAACCTTCCCGAGTAGTACTTGGTGTAGTAGTTGAGCTTGAATGTCAACTAACTTTGTGTACTTCTGCAGGAAATCAACAGACTTGTCCTGGGAGGGAGATGAGCCCTCCGCGACAGTGGCGGAGGAAGAAGTCGCGCCGCCCGTCGAGGAGTCAACTCCTGCTCCCCAGGTGGAGTCCGAGGCGCTAGCTGCTGAAGCTGCGTTGCCCGAGGCCAGGGTGGTCGAGGGTAAGTGTTCTACTGTGGGTTTAATCTTCCCCATAGAGTAGTCGTAGTTGCTGATGAACTTGACGTCTTCTTGTCAAGCGTCGAGGCCGAAGGGAGTGACATCCCTGCGGCGGTGCCCATGGAGAAGTCGACACCACAGGCGCCGGAGGCTGCTGAGGGAGCCCCCGAGCCGATGCAGGAGGTCGCCGAGGAAGCCGCCGCGGCGACCGGCGGAGAGGAGGCCACCGTACCACCAGAGGTTGCTCTGGAGGTGGCTATCCGCTCCCCGGAGATCCAGGACGCAGAGCCCATCCGCTCTGCGCCGATGACGGAAGCCGCCGCGAGTAGTCGAGGCGGAGTGGAGCTGCTTGCGGACGATCTGGTGGACCCGGCAACGGTGGCCAGGCACCTGGAGGCGGTTCGCCAGGCTGAGCGGTGGATGAAGGTAAATAGCCTTAGCTTCCGAGTAGTCAATCCTCTGTTGTTGAGTACTCGTTGACGTGTGTTGTCTGTGTAGGACGTCATGGAAAGGTCCCGCGAGAAGTCCAACATGCTGCAGGGCTTTGGTGACGCGGTGCTCCGGGCTGAGGCACTGGAGGATCAGCTTGTGAAGTCGCTGAAGCACGTGGCTGCCATGCAGGCCAAGCTCGACGCCGCCTTTGCCAAATATCACAATGACATCCAAGAGCTGCAGGCAAAGGGCGACGACTTGGTGCGGAAGAACAAGGGCCTCCGCAACAAGAACAAAGGTACGTCGTTGGACTTGTCGGGTAGTTGTTGGAGGTCGAGAGGTAGTCTAACCCGCTTCAGCTTGTTGTACTTGCAGAGCTTGAGGGCCAAGTGGAGCAGTTGAAGTCCTCGGAGACGAGTATGAAGAACCTCTTCTACCGGGAACAGGAAGCCTGCCAGGTACTCGAGCTCGACTACAAAGAACTTTCCTTCGAGTGCGAGAAGCACATGGAGCTTCGGATTGCATCTGACCGCGATCTCGTCAACTGCTACAAATCATTGCAGAAGTTGAATGAAGATTGCGAGGCGCTGCGGGCCCAACTGAAGGAACTTGAAGAAGCCGCGCTGCCGATCGCAAGGCTCTTGGTGCCGCACCCGGGCGGCCCCAAGATCGCTCCACTGGTGGATCGCCTCAAGGAAGCCCCAGGCCGGCTGGCGGCTTATGTGAAGCACATGGCGAGGTCGATCCCGAAGCAGGTTTTGGCCTTCATGAAGTCCTACTTCCCGAAGGCCCCAGTGGAAGTAGTCGCTGGCGGGGTAGCCGCCAACTGCACCGATGAGCAGTGCAGATGGCTCCCATCGCGGAGCAAGTAGCTGATAAGATCAATCTCCAGTAGCCCTGCAATAGTTAGCTAGTAGCCGAAGTTGTACAAAAACAATTGTAATGAATTTCTTAAGTATTAATGAAAGAAAATTTCCAGCAATGAGTACTCGTAGTCGCGATCTTAGAGTGCGGAGCCCATCGTGGAGTGCATGCGAGTAGTCGTACTCGGCGGTAGTGGTCCCGTTGAAGGGAGTAGACAGTAAAGAAGTTGATGAACGATCAAACTTTATTACTGAAGAAGTACACCTGGATGGCCAGGGCCGTAGTTACGGAGTAGTCGCCTGGACCCGGAGGCCGCTTACAGCTGAGTAGTGCTAGGGCGGGTAGCCGCCTATAGCAGTAGATCCGTAAGTAGCCGTGTAGGCTGGATCTTGGAGTACATGGTCTCTTAGTAGTCCGCTGCTAGAGTCCTTGACGCTCATCGCAACCCAGGATCTGTAGGTAGCCGCGCGGGCTGGATCCTGGAGAGGAGTAGTCCGGAGACTGGAGCCAGGACCCGGAGGCCGCTTACGGCAGAGGGGTGTTGATGTAGTCGTGTAGACTTGAACCCCGGAGTAGTCGTGTAGACTAGGCGTTGAATCGACAGAGCTGGTCGACGTTCCACGAGTTGCTGATGTCTTCACCTTCAAGTGTCTGGAGGCGGTAGGAGCCCGGCCCAGTCACCTTTGCCACGGTGAAGGGACCTTCCCAGGGGGAGCTGAGCTTGTGTAGTCCTTCCATGTTCTGGATGCGACGGAGGACAAGATCACCAACGTTGAAGGAGCGTTCCTTGACGTTGTGATCGTGGTAGCATCGGATACCCTCTAGGTACCTTGCTGATTGGACGAGGGCAGCGCAGCGAGCTTCTTCGAGGCTGTCGATGTCAACTCGTCTACTGTCTTCTGAGATGCCTTCGTCGTAGTGCTCCACTGCTGGCGAGTTCCATATGACGTCGGCAGGGAGGATTGCTTCGGAGCCGTAGACCAGGAAGTAAGGGGATTGCCCCGTTGGCTTGGATGGCTGAGTCCGTAGCCCTCAGAGTGCGTTGGGTAGTTCCTTGATCCACTTGCCCCCTTTGGAGTTAGCAGCGTCGTGTAGCCGCTTCTTGAGAGCGTCGAGCACCATCCCATTGGCGCGCTCGACTTGTCCGTGGGCCCGAGGATGGGCAACTAAGACGTATCGGACGTCCATCCCGCTGTTCTCGCAGTACTCCCAGAACTGGTGGTTATTGAAGTTGGAGCCCAGATCTGTGATGATGCGGTGGGGTAGTCCGTAGCGATGTACGATTTCATCCAGGAAGTCGAGTACTCTGTCAGCCTTGGGGCATGTGACCGGCTTGACCTCGATCCACTTGGTGGTCGATGGCCACCAATACTCTGTTGAACCCTCCTGGCGCTGTTGGTAGTGGCCCAATCATGTCGAGCCCCCAGCAGGCGAAGGGACAGGTTGGCGGTATGGTGACTATCTTGTAGGCTGGGATGTGTTGCGGCTTGGCGAAGTACTGGCATCCCTGGCACCTTCTGACGAGTTCTTCGGCATCGCCCAGAGCTGTGGGCCAGTAGAAAGCTCGCCGGAAGGCCTTGCTGACCAGCGTGCGTGAGGACGCGTGGTTGCCGCACACGCCCTTGTGGATCTCCTCCAAGATGTCCTTGCCTTCTTCCCGGGGGACGCACTTCATGAGTACTCCAGAAGATGCGCCCCGCTTGTAAAGCTTGTCTCCGACGAGGACGTAGGACTTGGCACGACGGACGAGCTGCTCGACCAAGTTCTTGTCGGAGGGAACCTTCTGCTCGCTGAGGTAGTCGATGAAGGGTTGCCTCCAGTCCACGTCGATCATCATGACCTCCTGTCCAGCCGGTGGGTGAGCTGGGATAGTGGTCGGTGGCGCCGGCTCCGGGATGGATGGCGCGTGAAGTTCGTGAAAGAAGACACCGGCTGGTACTTGAGCGCGGGTGGATCCAAGCTTCGAGAGGACGTCTGCTGCAACGTTGTTGTCGCGGACGATGTGATGGAACTCGAGACCGTAGAACTTGTTCTCGAGCTTGCGAACTTCTAGGCAGTAGGCGTCCATGTTCTCCTTGTTGCGGTCTTAGGACTTGTTGACTTGGTTGATGACCACTGCGGAGTCGCCGTAGACTAGTAGCCGCTTGATGCCCAGTGAAGCCGCGAGGCGGAGCCCGTGTAGGAGAGCTTCGTACTCGGCTTCGTTGTTTGAGACCTTCCAGAAGATCTGCAGGACGTACTTGAGTTGTTCGCCCATTGGAGAGATCAAGAGTACCCCTGCACCTGCGCCCTCGAGGTTGAGTGAGCCGTCGAAGTACATCACCCAATGCTCTGGTCGCACGGTGGGAGTAGGTAGCTGTTTCTCCCGCCACTCTGCCATGAAGTCGACTAGTGCCTGCGACTTGATGGCTGTTCGTGGCTTGAAGTCGATAGTGAGGGCGCCGAGCTCGATCGCCCACTTGGAGATTCTTCCAGTAGCATCTTGGTTCCGCAGGATGTCACCGAGCGGGTAGTCGGTGACGACGGAGATCGAGTACCTGGAAGTAGTGTCGTAGCTTCCGCGAGGTGATGAGTACTGCGTACAGGAGCTTCTGTACAGGCTGATAGCGTGCCTTGGACTCTGATAGAACCTCGCTGACGAAGTAGACTGGGCGCTGGACTGGGTAGGCGTGGCCGTCTTCCCCGCCGCTCGACGACGATGGCAGTACTGACCACGTGAGTAGTCGCAGCGAGGTAGAGCAGTAGCTGCTCGCCCTTGTGAGGAGCCGTGAGGATCGGCGGCTTCGATAGGAAGTCCTTGAGCTGGGCAAGGGCTTGATCCGCCTCTGGAGTCCAAACGAACTTCTCCTGATGCTTGAGTAGTTTGAAGAAGGGGAGCCCCCGTTCTCCAAGCTTCGAGATGAATCTGTTCAGTGCCGCCATGCACCCGGTCAGCTTCTGGACATCTTTGATGCTCGTGGGAGCTTTCATGCTGGTGATGGCAGAGATCTTCTCGGGGTTGGCTTCAATGCCGCGCTGGATGATGATGAAGCCGAGTAGTTTGCCCGAAGGTACGCCGAAGACGCACTTGTTCGGGTTGAGCTTCCAGCGGTACTCGCGCAGTGATGCGAAAGTCTCTTCAAGGTCGTCGATGAGGGTACTGGAGTTTCTAGTCTTGACGACCACATCATCCACGTAGGATTCGACGTTCTTGTTGAGTTGCCTCTTGAAGCAGCCCTGGATAGCTCGTTGGTAGGTGGCGCCGGCGTTCTTCAACCCGAAGGACATGGTCGTGTAGCAGTACGCGCCAAACGGGGTGATGAACGCGGTCTTCTCCTGGTCTTCTTCCTTGATCGCGATCTGGTGGTACCCGGAGTAGCAGTCGAGGAAGCAGAGCGGTCGCAGCCCCCGCCGTGGAGTCGATGACTTGATCAATCCGCGGCAACCCGAAGGGGTCCTTGGGGGCGTGCTTGTTGAGGTCGGTGTAGTCGACGCACATCCTCCACTCGTTCGAGTTCTTCTTGCGGACGAGGACGGGGTTGGCGAGCCACTCGGGATGGAAGACCTCTCCGATGAAGCCGGCCGCGAGTAGTTTGGCGAGTTCCTTCTTGATGGCGTCCCCGTCCGTCGTCGGCAAAGCGTCGGAGGTGTTGTCTCTTGGGGGTGGCCTTAGGATCGACGTTGAGGCGCGTGCTCAATCGGCCCCCCGGGCACTCCCCGGCATGTCCGCCGGCTTCCACGCGAAGATGTCGCGGTTAGCCCGAAGGAAGCTGATGAGCGCGTCTTCCTATTTGGGGTCGAGGCCAGCCCCGATGGTGGTGGTCTTGCTGGGGTCGCCTGTTCCGAGGTCGATCGTCTTGACGAGTATCTCCTCAGGTGGCTGAGGCTTGTTGGCGCTGTCAGACTTCTCTGGGATGTCGAGTTCACTTGTAGCAAGCTTCTTCGACGCAGCGTAGACCTCCATCATCGCGTTGGGTACTTGATTCGTAGAAGCGATCTCCACGGCTTCTGTGTCGCAGTCGTGAGAGATCTTCAAGTCCCCTTGAAGAGAAAGTACACCGGCTGGGCTTGGCAACTTGAGTACCAAGTAGGCGTAGTGGGGCACCGCCATGAACTTGGTGATGGCCGGTCTGCCGAGGATGGCGTGGTAGGAAGTCTCGAAGTCCGCGACCTCGAACTTGATGTACTCAGTACGGTAGTTGTCCCAAGATTCCCCGAAGGTAACTGGCAGGACCACTGAGCCCAGTGGAATAGCCACGTTGCCGGGGACGATGCCGTAGAAGGGCGTGTTGCTCTTGGTGAGCATGTGGGTGATGTCGAGCTTCATCTTCTTCAAGGTCTTGGTGAAAAGGACGTTGAGCCCGCTTCCACCGTCGATAAGCACCTTGTTGAGTTTGGAGCCCGCGACCACCGGCTTCAGGACGAGGGGAAACCATCCTGGTTCAGAGAAGCTGGTCCATTGATCCGCGCGGGAGAAGGTGATGGGTACCTCCGACCACTTGGGAGGGGTCGGGGCCGCTGGCTCAATGGACATGACTTCACGACGGGTAGCCTTCTGCTCCGGCCTGCTGGGCAGTCCGCCGAAGAGGACGTTGATGGTCTTGTCAGCTTCCTGGAAGTTGTTGTTGTTGCCATCCTTCTTCTTGCCCTTTTTGTTGTGAGGGTGCGGTGGCTCCGGCGTATCCTTGAGCGCGTTCCTGAGTTGGTAGCACTGCTCGGTGGTGTGGTTGCCGTTTGGGTGCCACGGGCACCTTTCCTTCAGCAGGTCCTTGAAGCCGCCGGAGTTCTTCTTCGAGTTCTCCTTCGCAGGGCGCTGGATAGCCGCGACAGTGTTGTCTAGCTTGCGCTTGCGGTTGGGACCCGAGTAGTAGTAGTTGTTGTTGTTGTTGCGACCGCCCTGGTTCGAGTTGCTGCCACTGCCGCCGCCCTGGTTCTGCTTGCTCTTGCCACGGATGGCGTCGTACTTGGCATTGGACTTGTCTTCTTCATCCGCCCAGGACGTGATCATGTCCTTGAGGTGGGGGATGGACCTGGGGCGGCGACGACCGAAGTCTTCGAAGGTGCGGCGGTGGTAGAGTCCGTCTTGGAAGAGGTCGATGACCTCCTTGTCGGTGACGTCGACGACGGTAGCGCGCTTGTCGAAGAAGCAGCGCATGTACTTGCGGAGGGTCTCGCCTTGTTCCTGCTTGACCATGGCCAGGTCCATGCGAGTACCCGATCAGCCCATGGCACCCGCGAAGTTGCTGGTGAACTGCTCTTTCAGCTGGTCCCACTTGTCGATCGAGTGCTTGTCCAGCGACTCGAGCCATGTGAGTGGAGCTTAGTCCAGGCAGAAGGGGAAGTAGAGGCACTTGGTGTCGTTGTTGCCGCCAGCGTTCTCGATGGAGAGGGCGTAGCACCTGAGCCACTGGATGGGGTCCTACTTCGCGTCGTACTTGGTGATCCCCAAAGGCTTGAACTTGTCAGGGAGGAGCAAGTTGCGAAGTCGAGGTGAGAAGGCGGGGAAGCCGTCGCCGTCGCCTGTGGTGGTTGTCGGTGTTTTAGACCGGCAACCTACTACGGGGAGTACCCGAAGTAGATGAATGTGACTCGCCGAGATCGGTAACTCGAAGGAAGAGTCACGTGGCACACAATTTAGACAGGTTCGGGCCGTGAGGTGCTTAATACCCTACGTCCTGTATGCTGCGTAGCTCTGGATTGATAGGGCACGATTACAAGATGGTGCAATAGTGCGCCGTGGGTTGTATGAGAGGAGATTCGATGAAGAGATCGGTCCCTGCCTCGCCTTATATAGTCCGGGAGGCAGGGTTACAAGTCGGAGTAAGGAGAGAGTACTAGTCGAGTACGTCTAGGAGTCCTCTATACAGTGCGGAACATGTACAGCTCCCTAACCGAGTACTACTCCTGTGTAGTCCTTGTGCTCCACGCCTTCGTGTGCCGTGTAGCGCAAGCCGGTAGTCCCGGGGCCCACCGAGTAGTCGGTCCCGGTACCCACCGAGGTAGTGGGCCCGGGGAGGTCCATACGACAAGCCCCCGAGTACTTTGTAGTCGAGAAGGATAGCTTCAAGCGGTCTTGACGGCCTTAACGAGTAGTCCTCAAGCGTCCCCGAGCGCTACAAGTCAAAAGTCCTCAAGAGTAGTCGAAGCATCCCGAGGGCCGGAATGTACTCCACCGATGTTTGAGCAATCTTGAATTCTTCTCGAGTAGTCCCAAGCGTCCTTGAGATCTGCCTTCGAAGGTCTTCAAGAAATGCCTGTCTTGTCTTGAAGCCGGAGCCGTCATGGAGGTGCGATTTGCAGAACCGCACTCCACATGGAGTAGCCCCCGAGCCTCGAGCCGCGGGCTCTGGCTTAGGGTCCATCTGAAATCTTGGCAAGATAATCCCGAAAAATCCGGAGAAAAAAAACCGAAGGACACGTGGCACGGAGCCCCCGAGCCTTGAGTCGAGTACTTCCTCTCGAATTGAAGGGTCTTCTTGGAGAATGTGTCCTGAGATGCTCTTGAGACTAGCTGCTTCTTAGGTAGTCGAGTAGAAGTAGCCGAGCCCCCGAGGTGAGGCGCGTCGACTAGTAGAATACGAAGAGTCACGCGCAGCCGCTGAGTCAGTCGCGCGTGGACTTATCCAGCCACCCGTTGTGGAGGCGATTTGGCTTATAAATAGAAGCAAAAACCCTTAGGGTTTTTCACCCAAGTGAGCCGCAGTCATTTTCATTTGAATCTTGAAGCAAATCCACTTGTAGTAGATCTGAGCGCATCGCCACCCGAAGCCTTTAGGGTAGCCCCCGAGCGGATGCGAGTGAAAACTCCTTGCACTTGGAGAATGAAGCCGTCGCCGTCGAAGACGTCCAAGGTCGGCGGGAGGAAGAGGAGCCGTGCAGAGGCCGCCGCGGCCGCCACCGGAGCGGCGCCGCCCCTGTCTCCACCGCGCGCCGATCCAAGCCGCGAGTGGAAAAAATCGAAGGTCAAGACGGAGGACTCCGCCGACCCCCGCCGAACGGCGGGTTCATCGGGGAGAAGGAAGTCGACATGTGGAGATCCGCCGCAGGAGATCCTTATCCGATGGAGAAGGCCGAAGACGAGATCCCGACGTTCTCGCGCTTCGTGGAGCGCGGTTTTGCGCTCCCAGCAAGCGACTTCTTCAAGGGGCTGCTCGGGTACTACGACATCGAGTACCTCAACCTGAACCCCAACGGCATCTTCCACACGTCGGTCTTCGTCCACTTCTGCGAGGCCTTCCTCGGAATCAAGCCGCACTGGGTGCTCTTCTGGAAGTTCTTCCGCGTCAAGGCGCAGCCCCCGTGCCTCCAACCCCGCAGTAGTCGGAGGAGCCGGGATCCGGCGAGGGAAGACGCCGCGGAGCGCACTCGGCGTACAAGCTCGTGGACTCCAACACGGATCGGAAGACCAGGTGGTTCTACATCACGAACCACCACCCTGGCCTGCCGAAGCCGAGCGGACGGCAGCCCAGGCACCACGACTGGTGGAACACGGAGCCCACCATGCAAGAGGGGATCCGGCCTCCCCGAGCCGCTAGCACGCATCGAGTGCTCGGAGAAGCCGGACCGAGGGCCGAGCATGTGGCCTTCGGTTTCATGAAGCGCGAGGATCCGGCCCGCCGATGGCGCGGGATACGCTGGGCTTCGAGTACACCGGCGACGACGACTCGTCGCGGATGCCGGGGGGCGAGTTGGACGACAACGACATCGTCGAAAGGTTGTCGCGCATCTTCAAGGACATGCCGCCGTACACGGCATGCCCGGTCGAAGAGTACTCCGCCGCGCGCCCGCCCAACGAGGTGAGTAGCCGTACCCCCCTCGTCGAGTAGTGAGTACTTGTAGTAGAGTTGCTGACGTCTTGTGTCTTTGCGCAGGATGATGTGAAGCGGTTCGTCTCCGAGCCGCAGCTGCCACCGAGCGGGATCGAGATCCCGGCGGAGGGGAAGGCGAAGGAGCGCCGCGAAGTCAATGAAGGCGACGATCCCGTCATCGTGGAGGATTCCTCCGATGACGACGAAGAAGACGAAGAGACGCTTCAAGACCGCTTCCGACCGCGGTCGAGGTTCGGCCCGTCCGGCTTGCCTCAAGTTCCACTTGTTCAAGACCCTCCGGCTAGCTTGGAGGCTAGCCTTGCTGCGCCGCCACGGAAGCCGCGCAACCCCGCCAAGAAGCGGGTGGCGAAGAAGATGAAGATCTCAGAGACCACGCCTTCGGAGGTAGGTTATCTTGAGCAGAGTAGTCGAGTACCCGTTATTCGAGTACATTGCTGACGAGTAGTCTTCCTTTGTGTGCAGGAGGTGCCGCCAGCGGAGCCCGTCGAAGAGGGCGACGAGGGCATGTGGGACCCGGTGGGGGAACCGGCTGGAAGCCGAAGTCCAGCCCCCACTGTTGAAGAACTCCTGGCATAGCTGGAGCGCTAGCCCCCCTGCTCCAGCAGAGAGCAGAGCCCCCGTGGCCGCCACCGTTGAAAAGGTGGTGACCTCTGGAGCGCAGGAGACGTCTGCGCCGGCCGCCGCCGCCGTGGAGGAAGCAGTAGCCGCGGAGGCGGAGGAGGAGGCGCCCGCCGAGGGTGGACTGGTTGATATTGCCAGCATCCTCGGTGCTCCGGCCGTGACCATCGTCCGGTCAAGCTTGTAAGTACCATGTCCTCACGAGTAGTACTTACTGCAGTAGTCAATTTTGTTTGACGACCCTCTGTGAATATTTCTGCAGAAAATCCACAGATCTGAGCTGGGACGGGGACGAGCCCTCATCAGCGGAGGCGGGAGAAGTCGCGCCGCCCGTCGAGGAGCCCGCTCCCAAGGCCCAAGCCGTGACCGAACCCCCGGCTACCGAAGCGCCGCTGCCGGAGGCGAGTGTAGTCGAAGGTGAGTATCCTTCTTGAAGCTGTAAAGCTCCAGGATGAGTAGTCGTAGGCGCTGACGCCCATGTCCTGTTGTTGACAGGTGCTGAAGGTGGTGACATCCCTGCGGGGGTGCCAATGCAGGAGTTGACACCAGAAGCCCCAGAGGCTGCAGGAGGAGCCCCCGAGCCCGTGGGAGAGGTTGTCGAGAAGTCCACCGGGGGGGAGGCGGCCACCACGTCACCAGGGATTGCCCTGGAGGTGGCTATCCGATCCCCTGAGATCCAAGACGCGGAGCCCATCCGTTCTGCGCCAATGACGAAGGCTACCTCGAGTAGCCGTGGTGGGATAGAACTTCTGGCGGACGATCTCGTGGAGCCGGCGACGGTAGCCAAGCACATGGAGGCGATCCGTCAAGCCGAACAATGGATGAAGGAACGTGGCCGTAGCCTTAGAGTAGTCAATCCTTTATCGTTGAGTACTCTTCTTGACTTGAGTTGTCTTGTGCAGGACGTCGCGGAGCGATCCCGCGAGAAGTCGAACCTGCTGCAGGGTTACAGCGACACCGTGCTCCGAGCTGAGGCCCTGGAGGAGCAGCTCGTGAAGTCGCGAAAGCACGCGGCTGCTATGCAGTCGAAGCTCGACGCCGCCTTCGCCAAGTACCACAACGACATCATGGAGTTGTAGGCGAAGGGCGACGAGTTGGTGCGGAAGAACAAAGGCCTCCGCAACAAGAATAAAGGTATGTCCTTTGACTTGTCGGGTACTTGTTGGAAGTCGTGAAGCCTCTGACCCGTTGTTGTGTTTCTGTGTTGCAGAGCTTGAGGGCCGGTGGAGCACCGAAGGCCTCGAAGCCGAGCATGAAGAACCTCTTCTACCGGGAGCGGAAGCCCGCCGTGGTACTCGAGCTCGACTACAAGGAACTCGCCTTCGAGTGCGAGAAGCACATGGAGCTGCGGATTGCTTCTGACAGGGATCTCGTCAACTGCTACAAATCTTTGCAGAAATTGAACGAAGATTGCGAGGCGTTGCGAGCCCAGCTGAAGGATCTTGAAGAGGCCGCTCTCCCAATCGCGAGGCTTCTGGTGCCGCACCCGGGCGGCCCCAAGATCGCCCCTCTGGTGGATCGACTCCGTGAAGCACCAAGCCGGCTGGCCGCCTACGTCAAGCACATGGCCAAGTCGATCCCGCGACAAGTCTTGGCCTTCATGAAGTCGTACTTCCCGAAGGCTCCAGTGGAGGTGGTCGCCGGCGGGGTAGCCGCCAACTGCTCGGACGAGCAAGACGCGTAGCCGCCGGGAGCGAGATGGCTCCCATCGCGGAGCAGGTAGCCGAAAAGCTGAACCTCCAGTAGCCCTGCATAGGTAGCTAGTAGCCATAGTTGTACAGGAAACACTTGTAATGAATTATTCGTGTATCAATGAAATGAAATTTTCCAGCAATGAGTACTCGTAGTCGCGATCTTAGAGTGCGGAGCGCCCATCGTGGAGTAGGTGCGAGTAGTGGTACTCGACCTCAGTAGTCCCGTTGTAGGGAGTAGACAGTAAAGAAGTTGATGAACAATCAAACTTTATTACTGAAGAAGTACACCTGGGTGGCCAGGGCCGTAGTTACAAAGTAGTCGCCTGGACCCGGAGGCCGCTTACAGCTAAGTGGCGCTGGAGCGGGTAGCCGCTGCGGCGCGGTGATCCGTAGGTAGCCGTGTAGGCTGGATCGCAGATCCGTAGGTAGCCGCGCGGGGCTGGATCTTGGAGTGTGGTCTCTTGGTAGACCGCTGCTAGAGTCCTTGACGCTCGTCGCAGCCTAGGGTCCGTAGGTAGCCGCGTGGGCTGGACCCTGGAGGAGAGTAGTCCGGAGACTTGGAGCCAGGACCGGGAGGGTCGCTTGCGGCGAGGGGTGCTGATGTAGTCGATTGGACTTGAACCCCGGAGTAGTCGTGTAGACTAGGCGTAGAATCGACAGAGTTGGTCGACGTTCCACGAGTTGTTGACGTCTTCGCCTTCAAGTGTTTGGAGGCGCAGAGGAGCCCGGCCCGGTCCACCTTAGCCACGGTGAAGGGGCCTTCCCGTGGGGAGCCGAGCTTGTGGAGTCCTTCCGTGTTCGGGATACGGCGGAGGACAAGATCTCCAACGTTGAAGGAGCGTTCCTTGACGTTGCGATCATGGTAGCGTCGGATACCCTCCGTGTACCTTGCCGATTGGACGAGGGCGGCGCGGCCGAGCTTCTTCGAGGCCGTCGATATCAACTCGTCTCCGTCGTCTTCTCGAGACGCCTTCATCGTAGTGCTCCACTGCTGGCGAGTTCCATATGACGTCGGCAGGGAGGATGGCTTCAGAGCCGTAGACCAGGAAGTAGGGGGATTGCCCCGTTGGCTTGGATGGTTGAGTCCGCAGCCCCCAGAGTGCGTTGGGTAGTTCCTTGATCCACTTGCCCCCTTTGGAGTTAGCAGCGTCGTGTAGCCGCTTCTTGAGGGCGTCGAGCACCATCCCATTGGCGCGCTCGACTTGTCCGTTGGCCCGTGGATGGGCAACTGAGACGTATCGGACGTCGATCCCGCTGTTCTCGCAGTACTCCCAGAACTGGTGGTTGTCGAAGTTGGACCCCAGGTCTGTGATGATGCGGTGGGGTAGCCCGTAGCGGTGTACGAGTTCATCCAGAAGTCGAGTACTCGTCGGCCTTGGGGCATGTGACCGGCTTGACCTCGATCCACTTGGTGAACTTGTCGATAGCCACCGCACCCCGTTGAATCCTCCCGGCGCGGCTTGGCGCGTGGCCCAATCATGTCGAGCCCCCAGCAGGCAAAGGGACAGGTTGGCGGTATGGTGACTAGCCTGTAGGCTGGGACGTGTTGTCGCTTGGCGAAGAACTGGCATCCTTGGCACCTTCTGACGAGTTCTTCGGCGTCACCCGCGTCGTGGGCCGCAGAAGGCTCGCCGGAAGGCCTTGCCGACCGCCGTTCGTGAAGACGCGTGGTTGCCGCAGACGCCCTTGTGGATCTCCTCCAAGATGTCCTTGCCTTCTTCACGAGGGACGCACTTCATGAGTACTCCGAAGATGCGCCCCGCTTGTAGAGCTTATCTCCGACGAGGACGTAAGACTTGGCGCGGCGGACGAGTTGTTCGGCCGCGTTCTTGCTCTGGAGGGGACCTTCCGCTCGCCGACGTAGTCGATGAAGGGTTGCCTCCACCACGTCGATCATCATGACCTCCCCGCCCACCGGTGGATGGGCCGGTACAATGGTCGGTGGCGCCGGCTCCGGATGGATGGCGCGTGAAGCTCATGGACGAAGACGCCGGCGGGTACTTGGGCGCGGGTGGATCCGAGCTTTCGAGAGGACGTCCGCCGCAACGTTGTTGTCGTGGACGATGTGATGGAACTCGAGACCATAGAATTTATTCTCGAGCTTGCGGACTTCTAGGCGTAGGCGTCCATGTTATCCTTGTTGCGGTCCCGGGACTTGTTGACTTGGTTGATGACCACTGCGGAGTCGCCGTAGACTAGTAGCCGCTTGATGCCCAGTGAAGCCGCGAGGCGGAGCCCGTGTAGGAGAGCTTCGTACTCGGCTTCGTTGTTCGAGACCTTCCAAAAGATCTGCAGGACGTACTTGAGTTGTTCGCCCGTTGGAGAGATCAGGAGTACCTCTGCGCCTGCGCCCTCGAGGTTGAGTGAGCCATCAAAGTACATCACTTAATGCTCTGGTCGCACGATGGGAGTAGGTAGCTGGTTCTCCCGCCACTCTGCCATGAAGTCGACTAGTGCTTGCGACTTGATGGCTGTGCATGGCTTGAAGTCGATGGTGAGGGCGCCGAGCTCGACGGCCCATTTGGAGATTCTTCCGGTGGCGTCTTGGTTCCTCAGGATGTCGCCGAGCGGGTAGTCGGTGACGACGGAAACCGAGTACTCCTGGAAGTAGTGTCGTAGCTTCCGCGAGGTTATGAGTAGAGCGTACAGGAGCTTCTGCACGGGCTGGTAGCGAGCCTTGGACTCTGATAGAACCTCGCCCGACGAAGTAGACCGGGCGCCGGGACCGGTAGGCGTGGCCGTCTTCCCCGCCGCTCGACAACGATGGCAGCACTGACCACGTGGGTAGTCGCAGCTTGGTAGAGCAAGAGCGCTCGCCCTTGTGAGGAGCCGTGAGGATTGGCGGCTTTGACAGAAGTCCTTGAGCCGGGCAAGGGCTTGATCCGCCTCTCGGAGTCTACACGAACTTCTCGTGATGCTTGAGTATTTTGAAGAAGGGGAGGCCCCGTTCTCCTAGCCTCGAGATGAATCCGTTCAACGCCGCCATGCACCCCGTCGGCTTCGGACGTCCTTGATGCTCGTGGGAGCTTTCATGCCGGTGATGGCGGAGATCTTCTCGGGGTTGGCTTCAATGCCGCGCCGGGCCGATGATGAAGCCGAGTAGTTTGCCCGAAGGGACGCCGAAGACGCACTTGTTCGGGTTAAGCTTCCGGCGGTACTCGCGTAGCGATGCGAAGGTCTCTTCAAGGTCGTCGATGAGGGTACCGGAGTCCCCGGTTTTGACAACCACTTCATCCACGTAGGCCTCGACGTTCTTGTTGAGTTGCCGCTTGAAGCAGCCCGGATGGCCCGTTGATAGGTAGCGCCGGCGTTCTTCAACCCGAATGACATGGTCGTGTAGCAAAGACGCGCCAAACGGGGTGATGAACGCGGTCTTTTCCTCGGTCTTCCTCCTTGATTGCGATCCGGTGGTACCCGGAGTAGCGATCGAGGAAGCAGAGCAGGTCGCAGCCCGCCGTGGAGTCGATGACTTGATCAATCCGCGGCAACCCGAAGGGGTCCTTGGGGCAGTGCTTGTTGAGATCGGTGTAGTCGACGCACATCCTCCACTCGTTCGAGTTCTTCTTGCGGACGAAGACAGGGTTGGCGAGCCACTCAGGATGGAACACTTCTCTGATGAAGTCAGCTGCGAGTAGCTTGGCGAGTTCCTTCTTGATGGCGTCCCGTCTGTCGTCGGCAAAACGTCGGAGGTGTTGTCGCTTGGGGGTGGCCTTTGGATCGACGTTGAGGCAGTGCTTGATCGGCCTCCCCCGGGCACTCCCGGCATGTCCGTCGGCTTCCACGCGAAGATGTCGCGGTTAGCCCGAAGAAAGCCGATGAGCGCGTCTTCCTATTTGGGGTCGAGGCCGGCCCCGATGGTGGTGGTCTTGGCCGGGGTCGCCCGTTCCGAGGTCGACCGTCCCGACGAGTACCCTCCTCGGTGGCCGAGGCTTGTTGGCGCCGTCGTACTTCTCTCCGGGATGTCGAGTTCGCTCGTGGCGAGCTTCTTCGACGCGGCGTAGACCTCCATCATCGCGTTGGGTACTTGGTTTGTTGAAGCGATCACCACGGCCTCTGTATCGCAGTGGTGGGAGATCTTCAAGTCCCCTTGGAGGGAGAGTACACCGGCTGGACTTGGCATCTTGAGTACCAAGTAGGTGTAGTGGGGCACCGCCATGAACTTGGCGATGGCTGGTCTGCCAAGGATGGCGTGGTAGGAAGTCTCGAAATCCGCGACCTCGAACTTGATGTACTCGGTGCGGTAGTTATCCCGAGATGCCCCGAAGGTAACTGGCAGTACCACTGAGCCCAGTGGGATAGCCGCGTTGCCTGGGACGATGCCGTAGAAAGGCGTGCTGCTCTTGGTGAGCATGGGGGTGACATCGAGGTTCATCTTCTTCAAGGTTTTGGTGAAGAGGACGTTGAGCCCGCTTCCACCATCAATGAGCACCTTGTTGAGCTTGGAACCCGCCACCGTTGGCTTCAGGACGAGAGGGAACCGTCCTGGTTCGGAGAAGCTGGTCCATTGGTCCGCGCGGGAGAAGGTGATGGGTACCTCCGACCACCTGAGAGGGGTCGGGACCACTGGCTCGATGAACATTACTTAAGGAGGGGTACCTTCTGCTCCCGCCTGCTGGGCAGTCCGCCGAAGAGGACGTTGACAGCCTTCTCGGGTTCTTGGAAGTCGTTGTTGTCGCCGTCCTTCTTCTTGCCCTTTTGGTCGTGAGGGTGCGGTGGCTCCGCGTATCCTTGAGTGCATGCCCGAGCCGGTAGCACCGCTCGGTAGTGTGGTTGCCGTTTGGATGCCACGGGCACTTCTCCTTCGAGGAGGTCTTTGAACCCGCCGCAGTTCTTCTTCGAGTTCCCTTTCGCAGGCGCCGGATAGCCGCGACGGTGTTGTCCGGCTTGCGCTTGCGGTTGGGACCCGAGTAGTTGTTGTTGTTGTTGCGGCCGCCTTGGTTTGCATTGCCGCGCCGCCGCCGCCCCGGTTCTCGCTTGGACTTGCCGCGGATGGCGTCGTACTTGGCGTTGGCCTTGTCCTCTTCATCCGCCCAGATGTGATCATGTCCTTGAGGTGGGGGATGGACTCGGGGCGGCGACGACCGAAGTCCTCGAAGGTGCGGCGATGGTAGAGGCCGTCCCGGAAGAGGTCGATGACCTCCTTGTCGGTGACGTCGACGACGGTAGCGCGCTTGTCGAAAAAGCGGCGCATGTACTTGCGGAGGGTCTCGCCCCCGTTCCTCGCTTGATCATGGCAAGGTCCATGCGAGTACCCGAACGGCCCATGGCGCCCGCGAAGTTGCTCGTGAACCGCTCCTTCGCCGGTCCCACTTGTCGATCGAGTGCTTGTCTAGCGACTCGAGCCATGTGAGTGGAGCTTGGTCCGGACGAAGGGGAAGTAGAGGCATTTGGTGTCGCCGTTGCCGCCGCCGTTCTCGATGGAGAGGGCGTAGCATCGGAGCCACTGGATGGGATCCTGCTTCGCGTCGTACTTGGTGATCCCCAAAGGTTTGAACTTGTCGGGGAGGAGAAGGTTGCGAAGCCGTGGTGAGAAGGCGGGGAAGCCGTCGCCTTCAGCAGCGGTGGTCGACTTCTTCCGCCGCAACTCCTCAATCTTCTGGCGAGCGTCGTACCCGCCATGAGAGGCACCGGAGGCGTGGCTGTTCACGTGGCCTTGGCCGCCGCGACTGCCGCCGCCTCCAGCTCTCCTGTTGGCCCCGTGGTTGGAGCTGCCGCCGCCGCCGCCGCCGCCGTCGTGGTCGCCGCCGCCGCCACCGGCCGGCGCGCGGTGGGGAACGACTTCTCGGTTGCCTTGGTCTTGCCGTGAAGGTCCACCGGCGTTGGAGCGGCGGCGGTTTGGGTCAGCCCAAGGTCGCCTCGGGTACGGTTGGGGCCGCCGTTGCCGCGACTAGTAGCTTCGTTGTCGCGGGGTTTAGCCGGGAGAGGTTGGTTGACTCTCGTTGTCGACCCGCATGAAGTAGGCTTCTTCGCCGAGCTTGGCGATGACCTCTCCGCGTGTATGCCCCGAGCTCCGGCGTGCGATCGTTGTGATCGACATGAGGCATTGTTCGTGGGGTGGTGTGTACTCTACTCTCGACCGCCTCGAGAGCTTCCGCAAGGTTGCGGATGGGGAGGTTGTCTCCGAGCCGCCGGCGTCGTTCGCCGCGCTTCTCCGTTGCGCTCGCGTCGAGCGTCCCCGTTGGCGCCGGTCTCGTCTTCGGGGGGCGTTGGCGCACGCCTCGTCCGCGGAGATGTCCCTCCGTGTACCTATCTTCAGCCGTGCCTGAGGGTCTCCGGGGTGTCGCCGGCAGCCATGAAGACTTGGCGATCGTGTGTGCCAAGGCCGGACTCGAGACGGTGCCACCCTCGGTTGGTGTGTTGGAGTCGGCCGGGCCGCGGGTGTTCCCTCCCCGGAACGGTAGTGAGTCGATGTAGGCGACGTATCGTGAGTCCCCCTTCGCCAGGTCAGCAGGCTTGCGGTCTGGCCAGTAGACGTATCTTCCGGCCGGCGTCGATTTTATGACCAGCCCAGAGGCTGGCCCTGACAAGGGAAGCTCTGTGGAGTCGTCTTCGGACTCAGGCTCCTCAGGGTCCGACCCGAAGTTGAACTCGTAATCCGGGTTCGAGTAGAACTCGGAGAGAGGGCTGGAGTCTGAAACGTGATCGGGGACGGCGTCGGAGTCCGAGTTGCACTCGGTTGCGGGCTCCTTGCCGGCCCGACGTGGAGTAGGAGCCCCCGTGCGGGCCCGGCTGAGGACGCGGGGGCCACGCGCGGAGCGCTGTTGTGGTGAAGGGGCCGCCTGCGATGGCCGAGCGGCCCGGCTCGCATGCGATGGCCCATGGCGACGTCGGGTTCGAGTTGGAGACGCGACTCGAGCTCGAAGTCGCCGTGGTGGTTGAAGAGCGAAATTTCGCCGAACTTGCCGGCGAGTTCGCCCGTGACGACTTCGGGAAGCGTCACGAGGCTCCGTCCCTCGAATTGGGCCGCATGGTCGCGCGGCGCCGGATGGAGCCCGCGCCATCGGCGGTGCGTGCACCCGTGCGCCGAAGACGAAGGTGTCGCCGTGGTTGAAGGCGACGCTGGCTTGATGTGGACGGAAGCCGTCGAGTTCGCCATGTGATCTCGAGCGAGAGCCCCTACCCGGCGCGCCACCGTCGGTGTTTTAGACCGGCAACCTACTACGGGGAGTACCCGAAGTAGATGAATGTGACTCGCCGAGATCGGTAACTCGAAGGAAGAGTCACGTGGCACACAATTTAGACAGGTTCGGGCCACGAGGTGCGTAATACCCTACGTCCTGTATGCTGCGTAGCTCTGGATTGATAGGGCACGATTACAAGATGGTGCAATAGTGCGCCGTGGGTTGTATGAGAGGAGATTCGATGAAGAGATCGGTCCCTACCTCGCCATATATAGTCCGGGAGGCAGGGTTACAAGTCGGAGTAAGGAGAGAGTACTAGTCGAGTACGTCTAGGAGTCCTCTATACAGTGCGGAACATGTACAGCTCCCTAACCGAGTACTACTTCGTGTAGTCCTTGTGCTCCACGCCTTCGTGTGCCGTGTAGCGCAAGCCGGGTAGTCCCGGGGCCCACCGAGTAGTCGGTCCCGGTACCCACCGAGGTAGTGGGCCCGGGGAGGTCCATACGACGCGGGTCGACTTCTTCCGCCGCAGCCTCCTCAATTTTCGGCGGCGTCGTAGCCGCCCCGTGAGGCGCCGCAGGCGTGGCTATTCGCGTGGCCTCGGCCGCCGCGACCGGCGCCGCCGCCGGCCCTCCCGTTGGCTCCATGGTTGGAGCTTCCACCGCGCCGCCGCCGCCGGCCGGGGTCGTTGCCGCCGCCACTGGCCGGAGCGCGGTGGGGGACGATCTCGCGGTTGCTGTTGTCGCACTGTGGAGGCCCGCCGGCATTGGAGCGACGATAGTTTGGCTCGGCTGGGAGCTCAGCTCGAGTACGGTTGGGACCGTTGTTGGCGCTGCGACTTGTGGCTTCGTTGTCGCGGGGCCTGGCTGGAGGAGGTTGGTTGACTCTGTTGTCGACCCGCATGAAGTAGGCGTCTTCAGCGAGCTTGGCGATGACCTCTCCAGCGGTATGCCCTGAGCCTGGCGTGCGATCGCTGTGATCGACATGAGGCATTGCTCAGGGGTAGTGTGTACTCTGCTCTTGACCGCCTCGAGAGCTTCCGCAAGGTTGCGGACGGGGAAGTTGTCGCGGAGGCGCCGGAGACGTTCGCTGCGCTTCCGGTTACGCTCGCGTCGAGCGTCTCTGTCCGCCGGGTTCTCGTTTGCTGGGGCATCAGCGGAGAGCTCGTCGGAGGAGATGTCTTCAAGGTACTTGTCTTGAGCCGTCCCTGAAGGTCCTGGGGTGTCGCCGGCAGCCATGAAGACTTGGCGATCAGGGGTGCCAAGGGTGGACTCAGAAACCGCCACCTCAGTTGGGGTGTTCGAGTCAGCTCTGGCAAGTGGTGTTCCCTCCTGGAACGGTAGCGAGTCGATGTAGGCGACGTAGCGTGAGTCTCCGCTTATCGGGTCGGCGGGCTTGCGTCCGGCCGCAGACGAATCTCCCGCCGGTGTGGATGTTATAACCAGCCCAGAGGCCGGCCCTGACAAGGGAAGCTCAGTGGAGTTACCCTCGGACTCGGGCTCCTCAGGGTCCGACCCGAAGTCGAACTCGTAATCAGGGTTCGAGTAGAACTCGGAGAGAGGGCTGGAGTCCGAAGCGCGGCCGGGGGCGGTGTCGGAGTCCGAGTTGTACTCGGGTACGGGCTCCTTGCCGGCCCGACGCGAAGAGGGAGCCCCGTGCGGGCTCGGCTGAGGGTGCGGGGGCCACGCGCGGAGCGCTCACGAGGTGAGGGGACCGCCTGCGATGGCTGAGTAGCCGGCTCGCAAGCGATGGCCCATGGATACATCGAGTTCGAGTTGGAAACGAACTCGAGCTCGAAGTCAGCGTGGTGGTTGAAGAGAGAAATTTCGCCGAACTTGCCAACGAGTTCGCCTGTGACAACTTCAGGAAGCGTCACGAAGCCGGTCTTCGGGTTGGGCGGCATGGTTAGGCGGCGCTGGAAGGAGCCCGCGCCGTCGGCCAGCGGCACCCGTGCGCCGAACACGAAGGTGTCGCCGCGGTTGAAGGCGACGGTTGGCTTGAAGTAGACGGGAGCCGTCGAGTTCGCCATGTGATCTCGGGCGAGATCCCCCTACCCGGCGCGCCGCCGGTGTCGGTGTTTTAAACCGGCAACCTACTAAGGGGAGTACCCGAAGTAGATGAATGTGGCCTCGCCGAGATCGGTAACTCGAAGGAAGAGACACGTGGCACACAATTTAGACAGGTTCGGGCCGCGAGGTGTGTAATACCCTACGTCCTGTATGCTGCGTAGCTCTGGATTGATTGGGCACGATTACAAGATGGTGCAATGGTGCGCCGTGAGTTGTATGTGAAGGATCAGATGGCGACTAGAGAGGGGGGGAGTGAATAGGAGCCGGTAAAAATTCTTCCCAAAGAACCCGGCCTATGCCCTACTCAAATCCCGGTCACACACAAGTGATGGATCGAATCACACACCAATCGCCAAGACCACGAGGTTATGGATCAACCTCTAGTCCTAGGAACGATTCCTTGAAGCACACGCGGAAGCACGAAAGAAGGGGGAAGGAATCAAACCAAGAAGCAAAGCGCTCGGCCCTCGGGCGGACCGTCCCGGCCGGACGGGCGGACCGTCCGCAAAGGGCCGCGCGGACCGTCCGGCCGGGTACCGCGGACCGTCCGCACCCGAGCCGCGGACCGTCCGCCCGAGCCGCGGACCGTCCGTTAAAGCCAACGAACCACCAAGGGCACACCACGAACCACGGACCGTCCGCGGGGAGCACGCGGACCGTCCGCCAGCACCCGCGGACCGTCCGCCCAACACCGCGGACCGTCCGAAACTCCGTCCAACCGAAAACCAAAATCGCGACGGATCGAAACGAAAGACGAGCAAGAACACGAAGAACACGAGACGAACACTAGCCGCGCGGACCGTCCGCCCGGTCCTCGCGGACCGTCCGCCGGTGCGGACGGAGCCGAAAACGCCCGACCCCGAAAGTCAACTCCCCCAAATCATCATCGGATTTCCCAAACGGTTGAAGCCGTAGAGACAAGGGTTTGGGTACTTGAAAAGCGTCACACAAGGATGCTATAGCCCAAAAATCTTGCCTCCTAACTCCCTAAATCACCGGGAATCGCGAATCCTTTGAGCACCACCAAAAGCTAGAGCACCGAACAAAAACTCACGAATCGAAGTGGTTTCCCGGCGTTTGAGGGCACAAGATCAAGCACAAAGATGCACAAGACATCTATCCATGTTTCCCTCAAAGAAATCCGGGGAGAAACCCACTCAAATCCGCGGAATCACACCGGGAACAAAGGCACGAAAACAAGCACGAAAAGCCACGAAAAAAAACCCCGAATCTTCTATACAAACCAGGAAAGATTCACAAGGTCTAGCACGCCGCCCTAGCATCCATCCCTCTCAACAAATCTCTCATGAAGCTCTCATGCTAGCCTAGAGAAAAATGGAACAAAAATAGCTACGAAAAATGAGAAAGAGGAGGGAGGAAATGAAACCCTAAATCGCTGAGAGAGAGAGCCATCCACACACACTCATGGCTTATATATCAGGTCCCGCCGGAGTGGTAAATGACTCGACTACCCCTAACTAAACTACTGGTGATACAACCCACGTAGGGGCATTTAGGTAATGTTTGTGGGTCTTGCCATCGGACGGCCACGCCTTTGCCGCACCCCGCGTCCTCCCGACGCAAGCCATGCGATCCCGCCGCGTGTCCTCCGCCTCGAAGCTTCCCGACACGCCCGATCCCGTCTCCTTCGTGTTGGGCCCTCGGACTTGGTTTTGAGGCCCAAACCAAGAAACCGTCCGCCGATGGTTTTGTGGGCAAACCACCAAACCCCGCGTGCTCGGTCCGGCCTCCCGCCAAACCACTTGACTCGACCACCACCGTGCACCGGCTCGATTTTCCATGACTTCGTCTTGCTCGTATCGCCACCATGTGGCCCGCACCTAGTCCCGCTGTCCACCAGGTCCCTCGAACCGAGTCTACTTGTCTCTCCATCTCCCGGAGGCCCCTCAAGGCTGAAGACCTTTCGCGCCCGTTCTTCACCTGCAACAACACGAACTAGGCCGCAGCCTACACCTGCGCACTAAGCCAAGAGTCAGTCCAGCACCCGTTGTCAATCACTCATCACTGAGGAGCGGTCATCCATCGACCACTGGGACGCTCCTGGTCCACAATCTCCCCCTTGATGAGTGCATTGACAACACACAACGCGAAATGAAATTCAGAGAAAAAGAGAAAGAAAGAAGAAAGAAAAATAAGGAAGCTCAACTCATGACCAAAACCAAAGAAAGGCAAAGAAAGGTCACAAGCCAAGCAAAGCACAAACTCCACATCGAAAACAACAAGAAAGCTCCCCCTGAACAAATGCAAGCTCCCCCTGAACATGTGAATGCAAATTTCCAAATTTCAGCTCACCTCTTCTGAATTTTCTGAATTTTCATTAAGCTCACCTCTTCTCCCCCTTGTTGGCAATGTATGAATCAAGGTGAAAATGCAGAAATGCAAAAGCAAAGCATATAAACAACTACATGAGCTTCTCAAATAGGCCAAATCTAGTATCAAAGGCTAAAAATGAGACAAAGATCACACATATTAATCATAGCATAGTCAAAGCATTGCCACAAGTAATATATGAAAATACAAGCATGTGACAAAGCAAAATTTTCAGATTTTAAGCAGTTTTACCAAAAGAAGGCTCGCTTCACATGTAAAAGCCTATCCATGTCACATTTGAGCCACAAACATGCATACCATTCAAAGATCATACAAGGATATCAAATTCTCAGCAAAAGATCATGGCAAACACCCATAAAGCAAAGCATGTCATGTCAAAGCTCATGAGCCATGTGTCCACTTCGGGGAGACTTCTCCACTGGTGAACATCATGCAACATGTTTAGCACCCATATGTGAAAGATAATACATTTTAAGCATAGACATGATGGATGGAGCATTTTTCAAGCATTCACACTTCTTTTCAAGATTAATTCATTTTATGGTACATGAAGTGCCTTTGCGGCAAAAAGAAGCTTATGCTCCCCCATGAATGCAACATAGGCTAAACATTCACAATGATATTCGGCCTTTGGCCCAAATGCAAGAACAAGGCATCCAAGCACAATCTAAGCATGAAAAGCACATTTAGACCAAACTGTGACATGGATACACAACTACACATGAGTGGAGCGTATTTCATCAAAAATTAGTCAAGATTAGCATTTATTTCAAAAAGGGCTATCTCACCACACATATATCTCAAATATTCCAAGAGCATAGCCTCACATCACCATTTCTCCACACATATGACCAAAATCTCACAAATAGCCAAAGTGACTCAAATATGGCATATGAAAGAAGCTCATCATCCTAAAATGCAATATGATACAAATGCAACATGATATATGACAAGATGGCTATCCTACCATGGTTTATACATCAAGCAAAGCATGTATATACATCAAAGTAAACATGGTATGATACATATGGTACAAAAAGGAAATCCCCCAAGAATCAACTAGAAAGGGAAACAAACCCCAAGTTCCCCCGCAAGCGCACAAATGTAGCTTGGTCGAGAGGCTTTGTAAAGATGTCGGCTAGCTGATCTTGGGTAGGGACATGGCTCAGCACAATGGTTCCTTTCTCCACATTGTCCCTCAAGAAATGATACCTCACCTCTATGTGTTTGGTTCTGGAGTGAAGCACTGGGTTTTTGGCTACGCTTATGGCACCGGTGCTATCACAAAGAAGTGGGATCCGGGTGCACTCCTCACCAAAGTCTCTCAAAGTGTATGAAATCCACAACAACCGGGAGCAACAACTCGCGGCGGCAACATGCTCGCCTCCGTGGTAGACCGAGCTACACTAGACGCTTGCGGGAAGACCATGAGACCAACGAAGACCCAAGAAACCGGCAAGTGCCGAAGTAGACTTCCTCTCGACTCGACAACCAACAAAATCCGCATCGGAAAAACCATGAAGAGACAGAGTCGAGGAGGAAGAATACCAAAGGCCAAGACCGAGGGCGGATCGTAGGTACTTGAAAATCCTCTTGACGGCTCGTCGATGTGATGTCCTCGGCGAAGCACGAAAACGAGCGCACGGACACACGCCGAACCGTATGTCCGGCCTCGTCGCCGTCAAGTAGAGGAGGGAGCCGATCATGCTCCCGTACTCCCGCCGGTCCACCGGTTCTCCGTCCTCATCCGCATCCAAAGTGGCCGTACTCCCCATGGGAGTCGACATCGGCTTCACATCTTGCATCCGGAACTTCCTCGCATGTCTTTCGTGTACTTGGTTTGGTGCACAAATGTACCGTCCTTCACTTGCTTGATCCGCGGCCCGAGAAAATACCGCAACTCGCCCATCATGCTCGTCTCGAACTCCCCGCTCATCTCATCCGCAAACTTGGCAACAAGGTTATGTGACGAGCCACCAAAGACAATATCATCCACGTATATCCGAACAATCGGCAAGTCATTTCCATGCTTGAGGAGAAACAAGGTTCTATCCACGGTACCCATCACAAACCCTCTCGCTCATAAGAAAACCTCTCAATCTCCCATACCAAGCACGGGCGCCCGTTTCAACCCATACGAGCCCTTTTCAACCTGTATACCCTGTGTGGGTACAACTCACTCTCAGACCCAGGTGGCTGCTTCACATACACCTCCTCCTCTATGACCCCATTCAGAAAAGCACTCTTCACGTCCATCTGAAACAACTTGAACCCTTTAGCCACGGAAAAGGCTAGAAGGATCCGAATTGCCTCAAGACGGGCCACAGGAGCAAAGGTCTCCTCATAGTCGATCCCCTCCTTCTGACTAAACCCCTGAGCAACAAGTCTGGACTTGTTCCTCACAACCATCCCATTCTCTCCCTCTTTGTTCTTCCAAACCCACTTGGTTCCTATGGGATGGCAATTTGGAGGTGGTTCAACTAACTCCCACACCCCGGTTCCTCTCAAAGTTCTCCAACTCCTCATGCATAGAATTGACCCGGTTTGCATCGGATAAAGCATGTCCAATGTCCTTGGGCTCAAAAGTAGCGACAAAAGCAACATGAGCAAAATGAGAGGCATTCCCGGACCTCGACCGTGTAGTACGTTCATCGATGTTCCCAATGATCTTCGACAGGGGATGCACTTCTTGAATCCGCCGGGGAGCCTCACGCCTCGAGACTACCTCCCCCTCAACTTCAGCTTCTCTCGCCTGGTCCTCTTGTTGCACCGTCGTTGTCCATGAAGTAGACGGTCCATGCTCCAAAGTGGTCGTACGGGAAGTAGTGGGTACATGCTCAGCTTCAGGCACATGGTTCTCCCCATCATCATCTCCAGCTTCGTCTTTCTCCTCTTCAAAGAGGTCCTCGGCCATCTCTTCATCACCTGCACATTCAAAGCCAAGAGAGGTACATGGCATTGTCTCGTCAAAGGTCACCTCGCAAGTCTCCATGATTTTGTTAGTCTCAAGGTTAAGCACCCTATAGGCTCTAGAATGGTTAGCATATCCAAAGAAAATACCATCACTAGACCTAGCCTCAAACTTGTCGAGTTTTCCCTTCTTCAGAATAAAGCATTTGCAGCCAAAGACTCGGAAATGACTCACCTTGGGTGCCCGACCATGCATAAGCTCATAACAGGTCTTCTTCTTGAAAGCTCTCAATAAAATCCGGTTGGAAACATGACAAGCTGTATTGACCGCCTCAGCCCAATACCTCCTAGGAGTCCTGTGCTCATCGAGCATCGTCCTAGCCATCTCACAAAGAGTCCGATTTTTCCTTTCCACGACTCCATTTTGAGGGGGCACATAAGGGGTCGAATACTGATGTTCAAGACCTAGATCACGACAAAAGGCATCAAAACGAGAGTTCTTGAACTCGCAGCCATTATCACCGCGGATAGCTCGAATAGCATTCCCATGCCTCTCGTTTTTCAACCTCACGATCGGATCTCGAACAAAACCAAATGTCTCACTCTTATCCTCCAAGAAGAACACCCGTGCATAGCGAGAGTAATCGTCCACCACAACAAGGACATACCACTTCCCACCCACCGAGCGAACTCGAGCTGGCCCAACTAGGTCCATATGCAACAGCTCTGTCGGACGCTCGGTCATGACATCGGTCAGGGGTGGATGGGGAGTGGCTACCATCTTACCATGCCTACAAGGAGCACAAACCAAATCCTTCTCAAGCTTCAACCTCGGCAATCCTCGGACAAGGTCAAGACCACTCAAGCGGGAAACCAAATCAAAGCTCAAGTGTCCCAACCGCCTATGCCATTTCCACAAATCAGACGAAGGACCGGCCATCAAACAGCGAGCAGGACCCAAAGAACGAGAGAAATCAGCCCTGAAAATCTGACCCTCGGGGATGATCATACAGACAAGATCACCTCGAGAATCAAGCAAACGAGACTCGCCAGACTTGAAACGCACCTCAAAACCCTCATCAAGCAACTGAGAAACCGAAAGCAAATTAAAACCCAAAGACTTCACAAGAGCCACTCTCTTCAACGTTACCTTGTCACTCACATGCACAACACCCTCTCGAAAGCACCCTACCTCGTCCATTGTCCCCAAATGTGATGTCTTGCTTTTCCTTCACCGGGGTGAGGCCGGAGAACCACTTCTTATCTCCGGTCATGTGTCGAGAACACCGGAGTCGATCAACCAAATGTTTTCCAAGCCTCTCCGCCTCATCCTCCGAGTCGGAGTCGCCGTCTTCCTTCTCACTCTTCTTGCTGCTTGAGCTATGGGCCATGCCACAAAAGCCCTCAAGCGCCACACGGCTCCCCGCCGAGGTTCCGCTTGCACTCTTCTTGCCATTGCGCCTCCCGGCGTCTTCTTCTTCGGCCGCTTGAGCTTGACCGCCCTCGCTTGAGCTTGAGTCAACGTCGCTCGCACCGGCCACCATCGCTCTTGCCTTGTTCTTCTTGTAGCCGCTCTTGCTCGGTCGCCGCTTGTCCTTGTCCTTGCTCTTGGACTTGTTGAAGTGCTTGCCCTTGGAGGAGTACTTGTCTTCACGCCTCGGGTGCGCCTTGTACTCGTTCACCTTGTACTTGTTCTCCTCCGCTTCCGGGCACTCGGCGATGAAGTGGCCACGCTTGCCACACTTGTAGCACGTCCCTGAGCTCCGCCTTGCATTCCTCCGACTCTCGTGTAGTCGTTCAAACCTTCTTGAGAGCAAGGCCAGCTCCTCCTCGCCCAGCACATCAAACTCCTCATCTGGAATGGACATAAGAGAGGACAAAGAAAACTGTCGACAGGAAGGGTTAGATTTGCCCTTTGATCCTCCCACAAGATCAAGACTATGGTCGGTCGAGCCCTCATGCTTGGATTGCAACTTCCTGTCAACTTCAGCCGACTTGAGCTTAGAAAAGAGGTCATCCAACTCAATAGTCAAATAATGCCCAGACTCCTTGATGGCCTCAACCTTAGCACCCCAAACATTTGGGTCCAAGACATGCAAGAGCTTCAAAGCCTGATCATGCTCGGTGTACGGAAAATCCTCAACATTAGCCTTCATGTTGTTCACGATGGCGGTGAACCTCTGAAACATCGCATCAATGTCCTCACCGGGAAGTGGAGTGAAATTCTCATATTGCATCCGGTAAGAGACAAAGAGGCGAGCCTTCACATGGTTATCACCACCGTGAGCAACCAACAACTTTTCCCAAATTTGCCAAGCAAGATTCAAATGGCGAACACGCTTGTCGGTGCGGAATATGGTCCCGACACTAACCAGTAGATAACGCCTAGGTCTATCCCTCAATGGTCGATGCCAAGCAACAAATGACACAAGGTTTTATCCTGGTTCCGGCCGAGGGGGCCGTACGTCCAGCAGGGGCGTGCTCGTGGCACTATATTGCTCAGCACCGGGGGTGCTTGTAGTGGGGCAAGTACAAGCAAGGCGGGAGAGGAAGCGTGGCTTCCAAGTCCCTGGGAGAGTGGCTGAAGATGTTGTGGGAGAAATAACAGAGTGAGTGCACGGTGTGTTGTGTTCCTCTGAATTTGTCTTCCCCCCCCCCCCCCCCGCGGGGGGCTCGCCTCCCCCTTTTATAGGCCAAGGGGGCGACGGGTTACATGCACGCCGCGCTACCTAGCTACGTGAGGGAGCACGTCGCGCTACGGTGTAGAGTGGGCGGCCGTCCGGACGATCTTCGCTGCAATCCGGCCATGATGGCCTACCTCGTACCCGAATAGTGGCGGTTCGAGGGTAGGAAGGCGACAGATGGCGGTGGCGTCCTCTGATAGGCTTCGAGGGAGGTGCTGATGATGGCTGGTACGGGGAACGGGGCGCGGGCGAACGGCGTTCCTTCCCAATGCGTTCCACGGCGGCGGAGTGGTTGCCTGCGGTGCTCGGGCGTGCGCTGCGGTGCCGGGCGTGCGTCCGCACGCGTGGGTACGGCAGCCGCACCGTTACAGTGACCGGGATGGCCATCCACCGGCCTGGCGCCCCCTACCTAACCTGTAGGGTCACGGGAAAGTGAGATCGAGGATGCGCCCGGCCCCCTTTCGAGGGTCGGGCGCGTTAGCCGTACTGTAGTGGGCGCGCGGTGTCACGGGACTGTCACCGGCCGTACCGCACAGTCCATCCCCCAAAGTGGCGGGGATGGGCTCCTCCCTGGGGAGTTGGTGCGGCGGCACCGGGGCGTGAGCCCAGGGCGCATGATGGCGCCGTCCGCGGCGTCGGGGCGTTAAATGCCCAAGTACGGGGTCGGCGCACGCGTGCGGCGCGCCCGTGAGCGTGGCGGGCCCCGGCCGAGGGCGGAGCGAGCCCTCGAGCGAGTCGAGACCTGCTCGAGGGGGGGCGATCCCTCGAGCGGGGCGAGACCGCTCGAGGGAAAGGGTTGCCCCTCGAACGGGGCGAGCCCGCCCGAGGGGGAGCGCGTCCTCGAGCGAGGCGGAGCCTGCTCGAGGGGTCTTCTCCGTGGGCCGTCTCGGTGGGCCGTCGGGATCCCGGCGTGGGCCGTGTCCTGCATGGTTAGTTACCTGCATGGTTAGGCTTAGCGTGTTTTGATACCGGGATTAAGTGAGGATTCCCCGTTGCTTAGGGGGACCCCTAGGGCGGTCCCCGACAGTAGCCCCCGAGCATCTGCGGGTTTGCCATTGAGGCTCCCGCAGATGCTGGAACCTACTGATAGGACGTTCTTCCCTCCTTGTTTGCGAACGCTTTCGTGGGGCCGCGTCGGCGGGCCCGCGGGTCTAGCCCCCGAAGCCCTGCAGGAGTGTGGGTTCTCCTGCAGGGGTTAACCGCGAGAACTTTGGTCAGAAAGGCGTGGCACATATGCCAACCGGCATCGGCGGTGTTTCGGCCGGCTTCGGGGGGTGCACGCTCCCCCGTCCTTGTCTCCGGCGGGTGCAATTTCAAGGAGGTGTAGCCGCGCGTCAAGCCCCCGAGCCTTGGCCCGTTCGAGGCGATCGGGTCGAGCCTGACGACTTGTTTTTTAACGCGCCCTCGCCGTCCCTCCGCGGGACGGAGGGTGAGGTCTCCACGACTCCCATCGAGCGGGTCGCGAATCGCGGATTCCTCGTTGAGCTGCTAGCGGGTGGTTCAAGTGGACGTCCATGCCCCGTTCGATAAGGGTAGGCTGCGCGGTCCGGAGACACGTCCATGGAAGCGCTTGCGTGGGTTTGCTAGGTGGGGCTCGGTCCCGTTCGCTAGGGACCGAGGGCGCGGAAGCTCTCCCTCGGTGGGATCCCCCCGCTAGCCGCCCTCGCTGGCTCTCGAACACGACATGTGGGGCACCCTCGAGCCGACGGGCTCGAGGAACGGCTCGGATGCGCGTGCCCTCGTCGTCCCTAACTGCGTGATCCGGGGCGCCTGTTCGAACCCGTCGAGGGTCAGGCTTCGAACCTCTGATCAGTAAGGCCGTGCGGGGCCGTGCATGGACAGCCCCGTCTTTTCGCGTTTGCGGCCGTCGAGGGGTCTGCGCGAGTCAGCCCTCGAGGTGCTTGTTGGCAGCACGGCGCGGTATGAGTGCTTTCGGTGTCGCTCTATTTCAAGCGTGACCTGGGCGGTCCCTTCACGCGCGTGCCTCCCTTTGGAGGGTTGGCGTTGTCTCGAGCCGGGGGCCCGGGCCGCTCGAGGGTTTTGCGTGGCATGGGTGCCCGCGGCTGCCTGCTCTACATCGAGCAGGCGCCGGGCGACCTTCTCACGCTGATATCCCATCGAGGGTCGCCTCTGTTTGGAGCCGAGGGTCATGCCGCTCGAGGGTCTCACGTGGCATGGGTGCCCGCGGCTGCCTGCTCTACGTCGAGCAGGTGCCGGGCAATCTTCTCACGCTGATATCCCATCGAGGGTCGCCTCTGTTTGGAGCCGAGGGTCATGCCGCTCGAGGGTTTCACGTGGCATGGGTGCCCGCGGTTGCCTGCTCTACATCGAGCAGGTCCCGGGCGACCTTCTCACGCTGATATCCCATCGAGGGTCGCCTCTGTTTGGAGCCGAGGGTCATGCCGCTCGAGGGTCTCACGTGGCATGGGTGCCCGCGGCTGCCTGCTCTACGTCGAGCAGGTGCCGGGCGACCTTCTCACGCTGATATCCCATCGAGGGTCGCCTTTGTTCCGAGCCGGGGGTCCGCCCCGCTCGAGGGTGCTCCTTGCTTGGCAAGGGACCCAGGCATTTAAATGCCTCGCAGTCGTGGCCGCGGTTTTGCAGCGCGGGCGCGCCTTTTGGGCACCGCAGCCGCGCGCGCGCGCGCGTGGGCGGCGCGACGGGCGGACGTGACGGTTTTGCCTCGGTCGCGGCTGGTCCTTGCCGTAATGATGACCCGCCTGCAGTGTTTTAGCCGCTGCGGTCGTGGTGGGGCCCGCCCGTCGACGCGATGGAAAGATTCCTGCAGTGCAATGCGGCGGGGGCGTCCGCTCCGGAGAACTCGCCCGTCGGCCTATAAAACTGCGGGGAGGAAGGGGAGGTGGTTTTTTACCTTGGTTTCTCACCATTTTCAGTCCCCGCCCCTTCGCCTTCGTCTTGCTCTCGCTGCCGTGCGGGCTCGCTGTTAGAGCTTTTTCCCCCGGACCTTGTCCTCCACCTCTGCTCGCTTTCGTCCCCTTCATGGCGCCGCCCGAGCCTCCACTCAGGATCCTAGAGCCATATGCCTGGGAGAGGTCAACAGTGACGCGGCTGGCCCTTGGCGAGCTGGTCGCCGCCGGCCAGCTGGCGGCCAACGAAGACGGGCGTCCGGCGGAATGGATCGTGCCGCCGGCTGCGGACCACGAGCCCAACCCGCCGGCGGGCTACGTGGTGAGCTTCATCCGCTACCACGAGCGGGGCTTCACCGCGCCGGCGAGCACCTTCATGCGGGCGATGTGCTACTACTACGGGGTGGAGCTGCACAACTTCGCCCCCAACGCGATCTCGCAGGCGGCCACATTCGTGGGTGTCTGCGAAGGGTACCTGGGGATCCCGGTTAACTGGGAGCTCTGGGTACACCTTTTCCGCGCGGAGCTCGTCACGCAGCCCACGACGGAGCCAAGGACCCGCCGCGCGATGCGCGCCGGCGGGATGTCGCTTGCCCTGCGGGGGCAATTCAAGAACGTCTACATCCCCTGCACCATGACGACGAACAACGCCGGCTGGGAGCGGGGATGGTTTTATCTGCGCAACGCCGAGCCCGGCCTCCCCCCCTACACCGGCCGGGTGTTCAAGGAGAGGCCTGCCTCCTGGGGCTACGGGGTGTCCACACCCCAGCATCGGAGGCGGCAGGAGTCCGTCCTTGCCGCCCTGCAGCGGCTGGCGAAGCACGGGCTGAACGCGATGGGCGTCCTCGCGTTCCTTCATCACCGGCGGATCGTGCCGTTGATGGAGAGGCCGCTCTGCATCTTCGAGATGACAGAGGCGGCCAACCCCGTCGACCTGGCGAGGTCGCGGATGCTCCCGACGCCCCTCGAGCGGCCGTACGCGCTCACCCGGGCGCGGAGCGCCGTCGACACCCAGGTGCCGCCGCCTGCGGGGCGGACCCCGTGGGACATCGAGATGCTCCCCGTCGGCCCGTTGGTGAGTGTGGTTCTCGATCTCGTTTTGGTTCTTTAGCGTTGCCTTTGCCTCTGACACGCCTTTGTCGCTCCTGTGTGCAGCTGGTGAAATTTAACATCGCCAAGTCTGTTTCGCCCACCCCCGACTCCCGTGCGCTCGGCCGGGCGGCGCAGCAGGAGCAGCAGGAGCGGGCGGCGCGCAAGAGGGAGCACGCCGGGGCGTCGTCAAGCGCGCCGCGACCAACGGTCCGCGGAGTACCGGCGGCGCGAGGAGCTGGGGCTCTCCTCCCCGGATATCGAGGAGCCCTCGTCCTCGGAGCAGGACGAGGAGGAAGAGTCTGAGGGGGAGGGCCCTTCAGACAGGTGGCAGCCTGCGCCCCCGTCGCCGGAACCCGCGCCGGCGTCAGGGGGCGGCTTCGCCTGGGGCGGGCGCATCGGCGCCCGCCGCCGGCACTCATCATCGGGGGCGGCACGCGCGCGCGAGGTGCCGGCGCGTGCCGCGGAGGCACGCGCGGCGGCGCGCGCCGCACGCGCGTCGAGCGTGCCCGCGCGCGGGGGGGAGCGTGCCCGCGCGCGCGGCGTCATCGTCAAGGGGCGCGTCGGCGGGCGTGCCCGCGCGCGGGGCGAGCGTGCCCCCGCGCGCGGTGGCGTCTTCGGGGGGGTGCGGCATCGGGCGCGCCCGCGCACGGGGCGGGTGTGCCCGTGCGTGCGGCGGCGCGCGTCGGGGAGGCGGCGCGGCGCGCGCGGCCGCCGCGCCGGCCTCTTCCGCAGAGGCCTCGAGGAAAAGGAAACGGGCCTTTTCCTCCGCGAGGTAAGGAGCCTGTCCTCCTTTGTTTGGTTTGATTTGCTGGTGATTAGGTGCTCTAACCCTCCGTTCGTGCCTGCGCAGGGCGGTGCCAACCGTTCCTCCTCTTGCACCGGCCAAGGTGCTGAGGACGGACGCATCGATACCCACCCGGCGGCGCTCGTCGAGGGGGTCGCGCCCTGGGACAAGCGTGGCGGCGGGCACTAGCTCGCAGGACCCGGCTGGGGCCTCGAGGCCCCGGCCGGCGGATCAGCCCGCCGCGGCGCGGCCGGCGGTCGCCGGGGGCGGCCGGCGTCGGTCGCCACGGAGGCGCGGGCCGCGGTGGCGGCGACGGTGGTGGTGGAGCCCGCGGTGGGCGCCACCGCGGAGGAGGTGGAGCCGGCGCGACCGCGGGAGCGCCCGTGGATGCGGCGGTACCGCCGGAGGGTGGCGGCCACGGCGGCGCGGCGGGCGCCGTGGCCGCGGAGGCGCGGGTGGAGGTGCGGCGGAGGCGGCGCAAGCGGCCGCACCCGCCGGCGATTTGCGGGCGGAGGTGGTGGAGCTCTCGGACGACTCCCCGCCGCCTCGGGTGGAATCGGTGGGCCGGGCGGCCCACGAACTTCCCCCGAGCCCCGGGAGGGGGGGCCCTCGTGAGGCGGCACGAGGGTCACATGGTGGTGGGGGCCGAGGACACGGTGCCGAGGCCTCGTCCTCTCATGCCGGCCGCCCCGCCCAGGTGGGGGGGGGCCGTGGAGGATCCCCCTGCGTTTGCTGACGCCAGGGGGGAGCAGGAGCTCTGGGGCGAGCTTCGGAGCCACGGCGCCACGCTCAACCGCGCGTTGAACGAGGCGCTGCGAGTCCACGGCGGCCCGGCCTGGCTTGTCTTCCAGGTGAGCCACAGTTGCTCGCCCCACTTGCTTTTTCGTCTCCGTGTGCTGCATTCAAGCCTTGACACTTACGAGAATTGATGTGTGGATGCCAGGAGCTCGAGCGTCGCGCCCACGACAAATACGACGCGTTCGACCGGGTGAACGCCGAGGCCCGCCAGCTCCGGGAGCGATGCAGCGCTTTCGACGCGCTTGCGGACGTTCTTAGGACGCCGGACGGCTGGCTAGCGTGCGGGCGATGGCGTGGTGCGACGAGCTCCCGGGAGAGCTCGGGGCGGGATGCGGCGCGCCGCTCGAGCCTCGAGCGGATCCGCGCGGCCCTCGTTGATCGTGACGAGGCGTTGTGTAATGCGCGTGCGGACACGGATAAGACGCGGACGGCGGCCGCCAACCGGGAGGCGGAGGTGGCCACCGCTCGCGCCGAGACCCGGGAGCTCCGCACGTCGTTCGAGGGGGCGCAAGCGCGGCG
This sequence comes from Cenchrus americanus, assembly GCA_947561735.1. NCBI lineage: Eukaryota > Viridiplantae > Streptophyta > Magnoliopsida > Poales > Poaceae > Cenchrus > Cenchrus americanus. Next base: position 207,112,506 of record OX387240.1, read on the forward strand.
GCGCCGGGGCGAGGAGCGGGCGCGCGGGTTGGAGCAGCGCGCCAAGGAGGCCGATGACCCGAGGGCCGCCCTCGACGCCAAGGCCGCGGCCCTCGTTGCTGCCGAGGAGCGGCTCCGGCGGGAGCGCATCGCCCGCCGGGGGCCGAGGGGCGGCTCCGGCGGGGAGCGAGCTGCCCTTGGCGACGCCCGAACGGCGCTGGAGCGGGAGCGCGTCGCGCGCGAGGCGGCGGAGAAGTCGCTGGAGGAGCGGAACGCCGCATTCTCCAAGGTTGAGGATGATGCGCTCGCGCTCAGCATCAGCAACGCCAGCCAGGAGCTGGCCCTCCGCGAGCAAGGCGAGACCGTCCAGCGTCTCGAGTTGGCGCTCGAGTCCGCGCGCCGCGACCTCGATTTGGAGAGGAAGCAAGTCGAGGGTGAGTCACTTTTTGACTACGTTTTGCTTTGGTTTTTTTGCTTTAGAGGGTTCGTTTCTCCCTTTCTGATTTCTTGTCGTCTTGTTGATTCCGGGCTTGTGCACTTGCCTTGGGGCACGCGCGCCGGGCGGGCCGAGGCCTGCGCAGCTTCCTACAACTCCTCCGAGCGGGAGGCTGCGGGAGGCTGCGCGACGCGGCCCTCGAGACCCGCCGCGTCGTCGAGGAAGGCGAGGCCCGGGCCGGCAGCTCGGCGGCCGGCCGCTGCGCGCCCTAGGCGGCCACGTCACGGAGCGGATGCGCCGGGCGTTGCACCTAGGCGTCCGGGAAGGCCCTCGGAGTGGTGCGATCCCACTACGAGGTCAACCTCGAGGCGGCGGCGGAGGGCTACATCGTGCCCGAGGGCGTCGAGGACGAGGTGGCCATGGAGCGCGCGGACGCGCTTGCCGCCGACGCCGCCGGGTCGCTCGCCGAGGCCTTCGAAGAATTCCTCTTCCCGGACGCCGCCGATGCTTCTCGCTCCTCCCCGCCCGAGCGCTTGGGCGCTAGGCCCATTTTTTGTTTACGTGTATCGAATTCGGCCTCGTGGCCTTTTGTAAATAAACAACTTGTCTTGTGAACATGAGCGATTCTTGTAAATGAAGTTTCTTGTTTATTACGCTTTTTGTTTCTCCTTCTTCCGAGTAGATTCTAGTTAGGGGAGTTCGGTTTTCGCGGGGGGCCCGCCGGGTTGGAGGCGAGAGAGAAGGGCCATAGCCACGCGGCGTAGGCTATCTCCCGGCTCGCACGCTCCTTCCGCCGTGCCGCCCGCGCCCCGTTCGAATCATGGCTCGAGGTTGAAGTAGGAAACAAACTTAGCGCGTGTTGTTATGTTTTTTGCGCGAAAAATGGGACCATTTTGGGGGGGGGGGGGGTGCCCCCCGCAGTAGCCCCCGAGGGTAACTTGGGTTTCAGGGGAAAGCCGAGTTGCCCTTTTATTAGACTTGCAGTATTTACATAGTTGACACCAACTGGGGCGTTGGTCATGTGATTTTACAACAACAAAAAATACTTGGAAAATCCTAGCTAAGGGTAGAAGCGACGTAGCTGTTGGATGTTCCAAGCGTTGGTGAGTTCTTCGCCGTCCTCGTTGGCCAGCTTGTACGTGCCCGGCTTGAGCACTTTCACCACGACATAGGGTCCCTCCCATGGGGGCGATAGCTTGTGGCGCCCTCGGTTGTCTTGGTGTAGCCTTAGGACCAGATCCCCTTCGCTGAAATCCCTCCGACGTATCTTGCGTGCTTGGTAACGTCGTAGGGACTGTTGATACCTTGCGGAGTGCATCAACGCCACGAGGCGTACTTCGTCTAGCTGGTCCAGCGAGTCCTCGCGGGCTCGCCGGTTAGCATCTTCATCGTAGCCTCGAATCCTGGGCGACCCATATTCCAGGTCCGTGGGGAGGACGGCCTCCGCGCCATGGACTAGGAAAAACGGGGTGAACCCGGTGGCTCTGCTTGGGGTTGTCCTTAGGCTCCACACGACTGCTGGTAGTTCTTGGAGCCATTTTCGGCCAGATTTGTTGAGCTGGTCAAAAATTCGGGGCTTGAGGCCTTGCAGAATCATGCCGTTGGCACGCTCCACTTGGCCGTTGGTCTGTGGGTGTGCCACAGCTGCCCAATCCACGCGGATGTGGAACTTGTCGCAGAACTCCAAAAACTTCCGGCCCGTGAACTCGGGACCTATTGTCCGTGATGATGGAGTTTGGCACTCCAAAGCGGTAGACGATGTCGGTGAAGTGACCGCCTGCTCGGCCCTCAAATTCGTGATGGGGCGCACCTCCACCCATTTGGAGAATTTGTCAATCGCGACAAGCGGGTGGGTGAAGCCCCCGGCGCCTTCCGCGGGGGCCCGACGATGTCCAACCTCCACACGGCGAACGGCCATGTTACGGGGATCGTTTGCAGGGCGTGAGCGGGCAAATTGGACTTGCGGGCGTAGAACTGGCACCCTTCGCAGGTGCGCACAATTTCGCTGGCATCCGCGACCGCGGTAGGCCAGTAGAAACCCTGGCGGAACGCGTTGCCAACGAGGGTGCGCGGCGCGGCGTGGTGTCCACAGATCCCCGCGTGGATGTCCCGTAGGAGCTCGCGCCCCTCGGGAATGGGTATACACCGCTGGAGGATGCCTGATGCGGCGCGCTTGTACAGCTCGCCGTCGACGAGGGTGAAGGATTTGGCCATCCTGGCGATGCGCCTGGTTGTGGCCCGGTCCCGCGGGGAGTTCCCCTCGAGCAATCCGGGCGATATATTTCTCCCGCCAGTCCGCCTGGGCGGGAGCCGGCTCGATGTCCATCGCGACGCCCTCGTGGGAGCCGTACCCCTCGAGAAGGGAGAGTACGTACGCCTCGTTCGAGGGGTCCTCTTCCATGGGTTCCGCACCCGCTGGATTCGAGGGAGCCCCCGAGGGTCCGCCGTCGCTCGAGGGGTAGGGCTCGAAGGTGACCGAGGGCTGCGCGATGTCGCGCGCGAAAACGTTCGGGGGAACGGTGATCCGCCCAGATGCTATTTTTGCCAACTCATCTGCTTCCTCGTTGTACCGGCGGGGTACATGATTAAGCTCGATGCCGTAGAACTTGTCTTCGAGGGCCCGCACGGCTTTACGGTAGGCCTCCATCTTGTCATCGTGGCGGCTCGCGTTCTTCATGACTTGATCGATCACGAGCCGCGAATCCCCCTCGTACGTCGAGGCGCTTGACGCCCAACTCAATGGCGATTTTGAGGCCGCAGAGAAGGGCCTCATATTCCGCCATATTGTTAGATGCGGGGAAGTGGAGGCGCACTGCGTAGCGCATGTGTTCCCCGAGGGGTGACACGAAGAGCAGGCCCGCGCCCGCTCCTGTCTTCATCACCGAGCCGTCGAAGAATAGAGTCCAGCACTCTGCTTGAATCTGAGGGGGCGGCACGTCGCGTGTCCGTCCACTCGGCCGACGAAATCGGCTAGGATTTGCGACTTGATGGCCTTGCGCGGAGTGTAGGCGAGCGTCTCGCCCATCAACTCCACGAACCACTTGGCAATTCTGCCGCCGCGTCGGGGGTTGCGGATGATCTCTCCTAGCGGGAAGGAAGAGACCACCGTAATCGGGTGGGCCTCGAAGTAGTGGCGGAGCTTGCGCCGCGCGAGGACTACCGCGTACAACGGCCTTCCCGGACTCGGGGGTAGCGCGTCTTCGTGTCCGACAGGACTTCGCTGATGTAGTAGACCGGCCTCTCGCACGGCAAGGCATGCCCTTCCTCCGTGCGCTCCACAACGATCACGGCGCCGACCACCTGGGTGGTTGCGGCCACGTAGAGTTGGAGGGGTTCGCCGTCTCGCGGCGGCGTAAGGATTGGGGCGTGCGTCGAGACGCCTTCGGCTTGTCGAGCGCTCCCCGGGCCTCGGCGGTCCAAGAGAAGCGCTCGTGCTTCTTGAGCGGCCTCGTAGAGGGGCAGGCCCTTCTCACCGAGCCTCGAGATGAAGCGGCTTAAGGCGGCGAGGCACCCCAACACCTTCGCACCCCCTTGAGGTCCCGAATTGGACCTATTCGCTCGAGGGCCGCGACCTTTTCGGGGGTTGGCCTCGATTCCCCGCTGGGAGACGATGTACCCTAGGAGCATGCCCCGCGGCACTCCAAAGACACATTTTTCGGGGTTTAGCTTGACCCCGTTGGCCCGTAGGCGCCTCCGAACGCGACGCCAAGGTCGTTGACCAGGTCGTCCGCCTTCCTAGTCTTGACGACGATGTCGTCCACGTAAGCCTCGACCGTCCGCCCGATATGGTCCCCAAAAACGTGCTGCATGCAGCGCTGATATGTTGCGCCCGCGTTTCTGAGGCCAAAAGGCATCGTGACGTAACAGAACGTCTCGAACGGTGTGATGAACGAAGTCGCGAGCTGGTCGGACTCCTTCATTTTTATTTGGTGATATCCCGAATAGGCATCAAGGAAACAGAGTAGTTCACACCCGGATGTGGAATCAACGATTTGATCTATGCGTGGCAAAGGAAAGGGAACTTTTGGACATGCTTTATTGAGACTGGTGTAGTCTATGCACATCCTCCACTTCCCATTTTTCTTTTTTACAAGCACAGGATTAGCTAGCCACGTAGGGTGGAACACTTCCTTGATGAACCCGGCCTCGAGGAGCTTCCGCAGCTCCGCTCCGATCGCCCGTCGCCGCTCCTCGTCGAAGCGGCGCAACCGCTGCTGCACAGCGCGAGCGTTAGGCAGGATATCAAGGGAGTGCTCGGCGACCTCCCTCGGGATGCCTGGCATGTCCGAGGGGCTCCACGCGAAGACGTCGGCGTTGGCGCGGAGGAAGTCGACGAGCACTGCTTCCTATTTGGGGTCTAGGGTCGAGCTGACCCTCAACGCCCTGCCCTCGGGGGCCGACGGGTCGAGGGGGACCCCCTTGGTTTGCTCGGCGGCCTCGAAGGTGCCGACGTGCTTGGCGGCGGAGCTGAGGTCGTCGTTGACCATCTTCTCCAGCGTGTTCACCAGCGCTTCATCCAGCGCTAGTGCCTCCGCATGTTCCACGCACTCGACGTCACAGTCGAATGCGTGCTCGATCGACGACCCGACGGTGATGACGCCGTTTGGACCTGGCATCTTCATCTTCAGGTACGTGTAGTTGGGGACCGCCATGAACTTGGCATAGCATGGTCACCCAAGGATGGCATGGTAGGCCCCTTTGAATCCCACCACCTCGAAGGTGAGGGTTTCCTTGCGGAAATTCTTGGGGGTCCCAAACCAGACGGGCAGATCGATCTGCCCGAGGGGTTGAACCTGCTTGCCGGGCGCGATGCCGTGAAACGGCTTCGTGCCGGGCCGCAACCGGTCCACCCAATCCCCATCGGGCGCAATGTATGCGCGAAGAGGATATTGAGGCTACGCCTCCGTCCATAAGGACCTTCGAAAACCGGCGTTCCCAATGATGGGATCGACCACCGGCGGGTACCGGCCCGGTTGGGGATGCGGTTTGGGTGGTCCTCCCGGCTAAATGTGATGACGTCTTCCGACCGGTTGAGGAAGGCCGGAGGTGCCCTTTCTGCGGCGAGGACTTCGTGCCGCTCCTTCTTGCGTTGCCGGGTCGACATGTCGACGGTAGGTCCCCCAAAGATGAGGAACACATTTTCGACAGCAGGGAAACCGCCCGCGTCGCCATCGCCCCCATCTTTCTTGGCCTCGGCCTCCTTCGCGGCGGCACAGCCGTAGAACTTCTTGAGCATGTCGCATTGCTCAAGAGTGTGGTTCACGGGAGTTTTGTGGTAGGGGCATGGTTTTTTCATCATGTCGTCAAACACCCCCGGGCCTCGAGGAGCCGGTCGAGGGCCCCGTCGGGCCGGGTCAACGCCGAGGGCCTCGGCGTTGCCGCCGTTGCGCCCCCGCTCGCGCGCCTCGCGGCGCGGCTTCTTCCCCTTCTTGCCCCGCTTGTCGTTGCGGCGCGGCTCCTTGGACCCGCCGCCCTCCGCGGGCGTGTCCTCGGAGCGCTTGCCCTTCTTGCCGTCGAAGATCGCCCCCACGGCCTCCTCTCCCGAGGCGAAGCCGGGTGGCAATGTCGAACGGCTCGTTCGAGTCCGTGGGCGGGCTGCGTCCCGGCTCGCGCACAAGGTCCCGGCACGTGGTGCCCTCGAGGAACGCGTGCACGATCTCGGACCGTGCCACACCGGGTAGCTCCGTGCGGCGCTTGGAAAAGCGCCGTATGAAGTCCCGCGCCGACTCGCCCGGCCTCCGCGAGTAGGAGCGCGGATCCCGAGAGTTCCCGTGGCGCACGTACGTGCCCCGGAAGTTGCCCACGAACGTGTGGACTAGATCGTCCCGCGTTATGGATCCGGGCCGGCGGGCAAGTGCTCTAGCCATGTCCGGGCCGCGTCGCCCAGGTGCAGGGGCAAGTTGCGGATGATCACTTCGTCGTTAGTGGCCCCGCCCACCGACAAGCTAGGCGGTAGTCGTTGAGCCAGACGTGGGGGTCCGTCTCCCCGTTGTACTTGACGATTGTCGAGGGCTGACGGAAGCGCTGGGGGGAACGCCGCCGTGCGGATCTCTCGGGCCGAACACACGGGTGCCGGGGGGGCTCCGGCGTCGGGCGGCGATCCTCACCGCCGCCGTAGCGTCCACCCCTTCGAGGGTGGTAACCCCTAGCCGCTCGCGCGTCCGCCTTGCCGGTGCGCCCGGCGTTGATGACGTTGCGGGCATCGCCATCCGGCGCCCGCGCGTGTCGAGGAGCCGTTCCTTGGCCGGCGTGCGCCCCCGGTCGGCGGGTTGACCCACGTGCACCGAGGGTTCGCCTCCCCGGTGCGGGATCATCACCCCGTGCGTCCCCCTGTTGGCGGATGCGTGAGGCCGAGCTCTCGGCCTGCTGGACGGCCGCTTGCTCAAGGAGAGTCTGCACCTCGCGGTGCATGTCTCGAGCCTCGGGGGTCGAGGGTGCCGGCATGGCGCGTAGCAACGTCGCGGCGGCGATGAGCTTTTGGCTCGCCCGTGGCGGAGTATCCGCGTTGTCGACGTTGGGGACGGGGTTGAGGCGGTCACGGACCTGTCGGCCCAGCTCCCGCGCGCGTTCGCCGCGCGCGCGGAGGCCTCCCCCGCCATCGAGGCGCGGAGCAGCCGTACTGTCCGGTACTCCTCCGCCAGCTTGGCCTCGAGCTCGCGGGCTTGGGCCCCGTGCATCGACGTCGGCCCCGGCGGGGAGCGCTCGGCCCGCGGCCGGGCGCGTGGCGATCCCCGGGGCGGGCGTGACTTCCCCGTCTCCCCGCACCCGCCGCACCCGCGCGTTGGCCGGGTCGTTGGTGATGACGGCGCAACACTCCCGCGTGGGGTCGTAGCTCCCGTGCGGAGTCGTCGGAGCGAGCAAACCGGTAGTCCGTGGCGTCGAGGAAGCGCCCGAACGCGGCCCCGGGTCCGGCACGCCGGAGAAGTCCCACTCCGCGTACCCGTGGCGGTTGGCGGGTGGCATCGTGTCGACGGAGCCCAGGGATGACTCGTCTCGCTGGCCGAGGTGCCGGGGTCCCTGGCGACGAAGACGTGACGGCCAGGTGGAACCCGGCGCATCGTCGTGCTCACGTTGGCGTTATGGGCCGTCGTGGCGCCACGCAGCCCAATGGGGATGCGCGGTCCTGAGACTGCACGCGGTCCCGCTGGGGTGGTGGCGGCTGTTGTGACGGTGGGCGCACCGCGTTGGGTGGCGGCGCGCTCGGCTTGCCGCCGCTCGGACCGCGCCCGGCGTGAGCGCGGCCGGAGCGACGACGGCGTCGCGGCGTCGACGGACCCGCGCATCCGTGCTGCGGGCGCCTGCGCCGGTGTCGTGCGTGCGGCGGAGACCGAGCGGACTCGGCCTCGCGGCGCGCGCGAAGCTCCTCACGATTGGTGAGGCGCATGAGATAGCCGTTCCCCGTAGCCTGGAAGTTCAGGTCCCCGAAGCGGATCTCGAACCCGGCCGGGAGAGGGTCCGAGCTACCCATGTTGTAGCGCGTAGCACGATACTCGGTGTGAATCACCATGGAGGGGGTTGGTGAAATGACCTTAGGCGCTCGTTTGCCCCACGGTGGGCGCCAACTATCGGTGCGGAATATGGTCCCGACACTAACCAATAGATAACGCCTAGGCCTATACCTCAATGGTCGATGCCAAACAACAAATGACACAAGGTTTTATCCTGGTTCCGGCCGTGGGGCCGTACATCCAGCAGGGGTGTGCTCGTGGCACTATATTGCTCGGCACCGGGGGTGCTTGTAGTGGGGCAAGTACAAGCAAGGTGGGAGAGGAAGCGTGGCTTCCAAGTCCCTGGGAGAGTGGTTGAAGATGTTGTGGGAGAAATAAGAGAGTGAGTGCACGGTGTGTTGTGTTCCTCGAATTTGTCTCCCCCCCCCCCCCGCGGCTGGGGGCTCGCCTCCCCCTTTTATAGGCCAAGGGGGCGACGGGTTACATGCACGCCGCGCTACCTAGCTACGTGAGGGAGCACGTCGCGCTACGGTGTAGAGTGGGCGGCCGTCCGGACGATCTTCGCTGCAATCCGGCCATGATGGCCTACCCCGTACCCGAACAGTGGCGGTTCGAGGGTAGGAAGGCGGCAGATGGCGGTGGCGTCCTCTGATAGGCTTCGAGGGAGGTGCTGATGATGGCTGGTACGGGGAACAGGCGCGGGCAGAACGGCGTTCCTTCCCAATGCGTTCCACGGCAGCGGAGTGGTTGCTGCAGTGCTCGGGCGTGCGCCTGCGGTGCCGGGCGTGCGTCCGCACGCGTGGGTACGGCAGCCGCACCGTTACAGTGACCGGGATGGCCATCCACCGGCCTGGCGCCCCCTACCTAACCTGTAGGGTCACGGGAAAGTGAGATCGAGGGTGCGCCCGGCCCCCTTTCGAGGGTCGGGCGCGTTAGCCGTACTGTAGTGGGCGCGCGGTGTCACGGGACTGTCACCGGCCGTACCGCACAGTCCATCCCCCACAGTGGCGGGGATGGGCTCCTCCCTGGGGAGTTGGTGCGGCGGCACCGGGGCGTGAGCCCAGGGCGCATGATGGCGCCGTCCTGCAGCGTTAGGGCTTTAAATGCCCAAGTACATGGTCAGCGCACGCGTGCGGCGCGCCCGTGAGCGTGGTGGGCCCCGGCCGAGGGCGGAGCGAGCCCTCGAGCGAGTCGAGACCTCGCTCGAGGGGGGGCGATCCCTCGAGCGGGGCGAGACCACTCGAGGGAAAGGGTTGCCCCTCGAACGGGAAGGAGGCCCCCCGAGGGGGAGCGCGTCCTCGAGCGAGGCGGAGCTCGCTCGAGGGGTCTTCTCCGTGGGCCGTCTCGGTGGGCCGTCGGGATCCCGGCGTGGGCCGTGTCCTGCATGGTTAGTTACCTGCATGGTTAGGCTTAGCGTGTTTTGATACTGGGATTAAGTGAGGATTCCCCGTTGCTTAAGGGGACCCCTAGGGCGGTCCCCGACAACGCTCAAACTCTGGATCACACAAGCTCCGGACCAAGTGATCAACGGCTTTTGCATTAGCCTCATACTTGGCCTTAGCACCGGCATCGGTCACCATAAGAGTATGGATGTTGACCGGAATAGCATAGGTCATGTCAAGCACAATGAAATCCAACAGCTTCCCACGAAGAAAGATCATCATACGAGCCGCCCACTTGTGGTAACCCTTGCCATCGAAGTGCGGCGGACCGCCCCGCTCAACGTACGCCATCTTAGGATTCGGGACTTGTCAAAGTCGCAAAGAATCCGGCACCAAGCTCTGATACCAATTGAAGGATCAGATGGCGACTAGAGAGGGGGGAGTGAATAGGAGCCGGTAAAAATTCTTCCCAAAGAACCCGGCCTATGCCCTACTCAAATCCCGGTCACACACAAGTGATGGATCCAATCACGCACCAATTGCCAAGACCACGAGGTTATGGATCAACCTCTAGTCCTAGGAACGATTCCTTGAAGCACACGCGGAAGCACGAAAGAAGGGGGAAGGAATCGAACCAAGAAGCAAAGCGCTCAGCCTCAGGCGGACCGTCCGGCCAGACAGGGCGGACCGTCCGCAAGGGCCGCGCGGACCGTCCGGCCGGGTACCACGGACCGTCCGCACCCGAGCCGCGGACCGTCCGGCCCGAGCCGCGGACCGTCCGTTAAAGCCAACGAACCACCCGGTGGCACACCACGAACCACGGACCGTCCGCGGGGAGCACGCGGACCGTCCGCCAAGCACCCGCGGACCGTCCGCCCAACACTGCGGACCGTCCGAAACTCCGTCCAACCGAAAACCAAAATCGCGACGGATCGAAACGAAAGACGAGCAAGAACACGAAGAACACGGGACGAACCCTAGCCGCGTGGACCGTCCGCCTGGTCCTCGCGGACCGTCCGCCAGGTGCGGACAGAGCTGAAAATGCCCGACCCCGAAAGTCAACTCCCCCAAATCATCATCGGATTTCCCAAACGGTTGAAGCTGTAGAGACAAGGGTTTGGGTACTTGAAAAGCGTCACACAATGATGCTATAGCCCAAAAGTCTTGCCTCCTAACTCCCTAAATCACCGGGAATCGCGAATCCTTTGAGCACCACCAAAAGCTAGAGCACCGAACAAAAACTCACGAATCGAAGTGGTTTCCCGGCGTTTGAGGGCACAAGATCAAGCACAAAGATCCACAAGACATCTATCCATGTTTCCCTCAAAGAAATCCGGGGAGAAACCCACTCAAATCCGCGGAATCACACCGGGAACAAAGGCACGAAAACAAGCACGAAAAGCCACGAAAAACAACCCCGAATCTTCTATACAAACCAGGAAAGATTCACAAGGTCTAGCACGCCGCCCTAGCATCCATCCCTCTCAACAAATCTCTCATGAAGCTCTCATGCTAGCCTAGAGAAAAATGGAAGAAAAATAGCTACGAAAAATGAGAAAGAGGAGGGAGGAAATGAAACCCTAAATCCTTGAGAGAGAGAGAGCCATCCACACACACTCATGGCTTATATATCAGGTCCCGCCGGAGTGGTAAATGACTCGACTACCCCTAACTAAACTACTGGCGATACAACCCACGTAGGGGCATTTAGGTAATGTTTGTGGGTCTTGCCATCGGACGGCCACGCCTTTGCCGCACCCCGCGTCCTCCCGACGCAAGCCATGCGATCCCGCCGCGTGTCCTCCGCCTCGAAGCTTCCCGACACGCCCGGATCCCTTCTCCGTCGTGTTGGGCCCTCGGACTTGGTTTTGAGGCCCAAACCAAAAAACCGTCCGCCGATGGTTTTGTGGGCAAACCACCAAACCCCCGCGTGCTCGGTCCGTCCTCCCGCCAAACCACTTGACTCGACCGCCACCGTGCACCGGCTCGATTTTCCATGACTTCGTCTTGCTCGTATCGCCACCATGTGGCCCGCACCTAGTCCCGCTGTCCACCGGGTCCCTCGAACCGAGCCTACTTGTCTCTCCATCTCCCGGAGGCCCCTCAAGGCTGAAGACCTTTCACGCCCGTTCTTCACCTGCAACAACACGAACTAGGCCGCAGCCTACACCTGCGCACTAAGCCAAGAGTCAGTCCAGCACCCGTTGTCAATCACTCATCACTGAGGAGCAGTCATCCATCGACCACTGGGACGCTCCTGGTCCACAGTATGAGATGAGATGAGGTGCTAGGGAACGGTCCCTGCCTCGCCTTATATAGTCCGGGAGGCAGGGTTACAAGTCGGAGTAGGGAGAGAGTACTAGTCGGATACATCTGGGAGTCTTCCATACAGTGCAGGACATGTACAGCTTCCTAACTGAGTGCTTCTCCTTCGCAGTCCTTGTGCTCCACGCCTTCAGGTGCCGTGTAGCGCAAGCCGGGTAGTCCAGGGGCCCACCGAGTAGTCGGTCCTGGTACCCACCGAGGTAGTGGGCCTAGGGAGGTCCATACGACATCTACCTGCGGAACGACCCCGAGTTTGCGCTCCCGACGTACATCGGGAATTCCATCGCGGAGTCACGGAGGAGTTGGGCGGATGGCCCCGCCAAGAAGGAGCAGGAGAAAATTCTCAAGAATCATTGGGCTGTGCTGGGGCATCTCCGAGGAGCCAGAGTCACCCTGGCAGAGGTGATCGGGCAATATCACGCCCGAGGTGTCGTGCCTCTTCGGAGGCGGCCGCTTCGCCTCTGCGAGATGACGGCCGAACGGCCCCCCTGGGAGGGGACTGTGACCGCGCCGTCGCTCCCGTCGTCTCTCGAGGTCCAACACCGCGTGGTGCAGGCAATCGGGAGGTTGACCTACTCGTGGCCGCCATCGCGGCTGCTTCCGATGCTCCCCAACACGGGGACAGAACAAGTTGTGAGCTTGTTAGTCTTCTCGATGCATCTTATTTGCTTTTGTTGTAACATCGATTTTCTCGGAGCTCATCTCCCTCGGCTGGCCTTCATGCCTTTTGGTCGTTGTAGTTGAAGTGCGCCCACCTCATTCCGGCCAAAGCGCCTCTCCTGGAGGAGGTGATTCTCAACCGGAGCAAGGCAGCAGCGGAGAGGCGGTGCGCCACGCGCAAGGTGTAGCACAAGAAACGCCAGATCGCCAAGCGTGATCGAAACGACAACTGCATCAAGAGGCAGAAGGCGGGGGAGCTTGGCATCTACTCCGATGAAGACCCGTCGCCTGAGACATCGTGGAGCAGCGATGTTGCCAGCGTGGCGGTCGACTGGAGCGACATGTCGGGGTCGTCCTCGTCGTCACCTCCCCATAGCACCGAAGTGCCGTCGTCACGACAACTGCAGGCAGCCGCGCATGACAAGACTGTGGGCTCGGGCTCGCGACAAGCAGCTCGCCCTGCCCGAGAGGACCACCAGACAGTCCGCCCTCGTGCGGCGCCCAGCGGGACTGGCACTTCTGAGTTGTAGAGATCCGCACCTTGCCAAGCCGACCCCCGAGAAGATCGGAGGAGCGGCCAGTCTCCGCCCGCCAGCTTTACGACGGCTCCGACCGCCCCGACTCTGACTCTCTGCAGAGGCATCAGTCGCGGGGGAAGTCGTTGGACTCGGCGTCAACGCCGTAGGCGGCGGGTTCAGACGCCACCCCGCTGCGCCTGCAGTCGTTACTTATCCGGGGCGGTGGAGCCCCGAACTTTCACGTGTCCCTCGTCGCCGGCGGGAGCCAAGGTCCAACCCCGGCCATCGCAGAGGCCGGGGGGTCGGCCCCCGAGCGGGCGGGGGAGCGTGTTGCCACCGTTGAGGCGGCGAACTGAAGTGGAGCAGCCCCCGAGTCGGCGGGCTCGAAGCGCGCAGCCCCTAAGCAGGGTTTGTCGGCCACCCGACAAAGAAACTCTAGGTGCGCTCCAAGATGTAAGTTCTCAACTTCAGACCTTTTATCGTAGATCTTCCGACTTGTTTTGTTTATTGACGTTGCTTTTTGCCTTCTCGAAGGTACGCTGATACCGATGTGCTCAGCCTTGCGCCCTTGAAGCGCTTGACGCTGAGCGTGTGGGTGGTGACTTCCGAGCCCCGCCCCCAGCCTCCGTGCGCCGAGCTGTTGCCGGCGCGGGCTGAAGAGGAGCCTTCTGTGGTCGCCGCGGCGGAGGAATCGAGCGCACCGCCCCCACCAGTCCCTGCCGTCGCCGTTGAGGAGGGACAGGGGGCCGCGGAGATGACCACCCTTCGAGCGGCCTTAGAGCGGACGGCTCGGGCCGACCCAGGCAGCGCGGATGTGGTGGTGGTCTTGGACGAAGATTCGGCGCCTCCCCCACCGGCGGGGGATCATGATGTCGTGATGACCTCGGCTCCAGAGCCTACTCCGGTGGCGAGGATGCCGGAGCCTTCTCTGGCGGCAGAGGTGGCGGATCCTTCTCCGACTGCTGAGGTGCTAGAGCCTTCCTCGACCGCGGGAGCGGCGAAGACTTCTTCGGTCGTGGGTGCCGTCACCGTCGAAGAGGTGATGGAGCTAGCGACGAGCCAGTACATAGACTTCCCCGGCGTCGGGATCGTTGACCTTGACGCCCCCAAGCTCCCGAGCAAGGTGCTGGAAGTGGCAACAGAGCGGATGTTTGTCGAGCTGACAATCTTGGAGACAATCGTGTTAGTTTCGCAGGCGTTGCACCAGTACGAGCATGCTGGCGGCTTTGCTCCCTCCGCCACGCCGGAGGCGGCGGAAGCGGTCCCTGAGGAGTCTGCGGCCGGCACAGAGTCGGTCGCGGCCGTGTCCGCGCCACCACCGACCAGTGAGGGCCAGGAGGTGTCCCTCCCCTAGCCAGCTAAGGCAGCCGAACCTACGGCCGCCGCCGCAGTGGCCGGCGAGACAGAGGATGTCGTCAGAGAGGCGGGGTCATCGTCACCCCGCCCGGTTGCTGCCGGCGCTGATGAGGTCATCGGGTCGGATGAGCTCGCCGCGGACCTTCAGGAGCGCATCGCTCCCGAGGAGGCGGCAAGGGCCACCTCCCCGGAGATCCAAGAGGCCGAGGAGGACACAGGCACAGCTTTGCAGCAGGGCGCGGCGGGTGGTGAAAACCAGACCCTCGAGTTCGCCTGCACCTCGTGGGCGGCCACCTCTGAGCCCTGCGACGACGCCGAAGATGACGAGGAGGTTGCGATGCGCAACACCCTGGACGCGGATTGAATTGGGTGTGCTGCACCTTTGATGAGCTGATCCTCCCCGCGACCATGGTAAGCCTTTCCTGTTTGAAACTTGTGTCTTCGATTCTCTGGTCTTCTCGAGAAGTGCCATTCATCTTTGCCTTGCTAGGGGCAGACCGTCGTGTCGTCGGGTCGGAGCCGAGCCGTGCGGTGTGTGAGCTCTGCACGGAGCGGACCCAGCTGGAGATGCAGCTCATCATAGCCCAGGTGGCAGCGGCCGCTGCCGTGGCGAGCAAGGCATCTGCGCCTGTCGTATGGACCTCTCTAGGCCCACTACCTCAGTGGGTACTAGGACTGACTACTCGGTGGGCCCCTGGGACTACCCGACTTGCGCTGCACGGCACCCGATGTCGTGAAGCACAAGGACTACAGAGGAGAAGTACTCGGTTAGGAAACTGTACATGTCCCGCACTGTATAAAAGACTCCTAGATGTACTCGACTAGTACTCTCTCCCTGAACCAACTTGTAACCCTGCCTCCCGGACTATATAAGGCAAGGCAGGGACCCCTCTCTCTATCATCTCATCTCACGGTGTAAGATTGCATCATCTTGTAATCATACCCAATCAATCCAGAGCTACGCAACATACAGGACGTAGGGTATTACGCACCTCGCGGCCCGAACCTGTCTAAATTGTGTGCCACGTGTCTCTTCCTTCGAGTTACTGATCTCGGCGAGACCACATTCATCTACTTCGGGTACTCCCCTTAGTAGGTTGACAGTCTAAAACACCGACAGCTGGCGCGCCAGGTAGGGGCTCTCGCCCGAGATCACATGGCGAACTCGACGGCTCCTGTCTACATCAAGCCAATCGTCGCCTTCAACCGCGGCGACACCTTCGTCCTCGGTGCCTGGGTCTGCACCGCTGACGGCGCTGGATCTTTCCAATGCCGTCTCACCATGCCGCCCAACCCGGAGACTGGCTTCGTGACGCTTCCTGAAGTAGTCACGGGTGAACTCGCCGGCAAGTTCGGCGAAATTTCGCTTTTCGACCAACACGCCGACTTTCAGCTCGGATCCGTTTCCAACTCGAACTCGACGTCCCCGTGGGCTATCGCATGCGAGCCGGCTACTCAGCCATCGCATGTGGTTTCACCACCCCGCGAGCGCTCCACGCGTGGCCCCCGCAACCTCAGCAGGGCCCGCACGGAGGCTCCCTCTACACGCCGGGCCGGCAGGGAGCCCGTACCCGAGTACAACTCGGATTCCGACACCGCCCCCGGCCACGCCTTGGACTCCAACCCCCTCTCCGGCTTCTACTCGGACTCCGCGTACGAGTTCGACTTCGGGTCGGACCCTGAGGACCCCGAGTTCGAGGACAACTCAACTGAGCAACCCTTATCAGGGCCGGCTTCCGGGCTAGTTATAATGTCCACACCCGCCGGGAGATTCGTCTTCTGGCCAGATCGCAAGCCTGCCGACCTGATAAGCGGGAACTCACGCTATGTCGCCTACCTCGACTCACTTCCGTTCCAGGAGGGAACATCACTCACTCGAACTGAGGAGTACTCTCCAACTGAGGTGGCAAGCTCTGACTCCAGCCTTGGCAACCCCGATCGCCAAGTCTTCATGGCTGCCGGCGACACGCCAGGACCTTTAGGGATAGCAGAGGACCGGTACGTTGAAGACATCTCTGCAGACGAGCTGTCTGTTGAAGCACCCGCGGATGAGACCGACGCCAACAGGGACGCTCGACGTGAGCGTAACAGAAAGCGGAACGAACGGCACCGGCATCTCCGAGACAACCTCCCCATCCGCAACCTTGCAGAAGCTCTCGAAGCCGTCGAGAGCAGGGTACACACCAGCCTGGAGCAATGCCTCATGTCCATCACAGCGATCGCACACCAAGCTCAGGGGATACGTGCTGGAGAAGTCATCGCTAAGCTCACAGAAGACTCTTACTTCATACGAGTCGACAATAGGGTCACCCAGCCGCCCCCCGCTAGGAACCGCGACAACGAAGCTACAAGTCGCAGCACGGACCTGGGCCGTAACCGTACTCGAGCCGAGCTGCCGGCTCAGCCCAACCGTACTCGTGCCAACGCCGGCGGACCCTCTCAGGCTGGCAACAGTACCGCAGCTGCTGGCGGCGATCGCGAGATCATCCATCACCGCGATCCTGGCGGCGGCGGCAGCGACGGTGGAAGCTCCAACCATGGGGCCAACAGGAGGGCCGGTGGCGGAGGCGGTCGCGACGGTCGAGACCACGCGAACAGCCACGCCTCCGGAGCCTCACAGGGCGGCTACGACGCCCGCCAGAAGATTGAAGAACTACGGCGGAAGAAGTCTGCCACAGCAGGTGACAACGACGACATCCACACCTTCTCTCCTCGGCTTCGCAACTTGCTCCTCCCGGACAAGTTCAAACCTCTGGGAATCACCAAGTACGACGCAAAGCAGGATCCTATCCAGTGGCTCAGATGCTACGCCCTCTCCATTGAGAACGCTGGTGGCAACAACGACACCAAGTGCCTCTACTTCCCCTTCTGCCTGGACCAAGCCCCACTCACATGGCTGGAGTCGCTGGACAAGCACTCGATCGACAAGTGGGACCAGCTGAAGGAGTAGTTCACCAGCAACTTCGCAGGCGCTATGGGCCGATCGGGTACTCGCATGGACCTGGCTATGGTGAAGCAGGAACAGGGCGAGACCCTTCGCAAGTACATGCGGCGCTTCTTCGACAAGCGCGCCACCGTAGTCGACGTCACCGACAAGGAGGTCATCGACCTCTTCCAAGACGGTCTCTACCACCGTCGCACCTTCGAAGACTTCCGTCGCCGCCGCCCCAAGTCCATCCCCCATCTCAAGGATATGATCACGTCCTGGGCGGATGAAGAAGACAAAGCCAATGCCAAGTACGATGCCATCCACGACAAGAGCAAGCAGAACACGGGCGGTGGCAGCAGCAACAACGGGAACCAAGGCGGTCGCAACAACAACAACTACTCGGGTTCCAACCGCAAGAGCAAGCCAGATAACACTGTTGCGGCTACCCAGCGCCCTGCGAAGGAGAACTCGAGGAAGACCTCTGGCGGCTTCAAAGACTTGCTGAAAGAGAAGTGCCCGTGGCATCTGGACGGCAACCACACCACCGAGCAGTGCTACCAACTCAGACGAGCACTCAAAAGTACTCCAGAGCCACCGCACCCTCATGACAAGAAAGGCAAGAAGAAGAACCACGGAGGCAATGATGACTTCCAGGAACCCGACAAGACAGTCAACGTCCTCTTCGGTGGACTACCCAGCAGACGGGAACAAAAGGCTACCCGTCGAGAAGTCATGAGCATTGAACCAGCGGTTCCGACCCCTCTCAGGTGGTCGGAGGTACCCATTACCTTCTCCCGTGCGGATCAGTGGACAAGCTTCTCCAAACCAGGACGGTTCCCACTGGTCCTGAAGCCGGTGGTCGCGGGCTCCAAGCTTAACAAGGTCCTCATCGACGACGGAAGCGGACTCAACGTCCTTTTCGCCAAGACCTTAAAGAAGATGGGGCTCGACATCACCCACATGCTCACCAAGAGCACCTCGCCCTTCTACGGAATCGTCCCCGGCAACGCGGCTATCCCACTGGGCTCAGTGGTCTTGCCAGTTACCTTCGGGGAATCTCGGGACAACTACCGTACCGAGTACATCAAGTTTGAAGTCGCGGACTTCGAGACTTCTTACCATGCCATCTTCGGCAGACCGGCTATCGCCAAGTTCATGGCGGTACCCCACTACACCTACTTGGTACTCAAGATGCCAAGTCCAGCAGGTGTACTCTCACTCCAAGGGGATTTGAAGATCTCGCACGACTGCGACAGGGAAGCCGCAGAGATCGCCTCCACGAATCAAGTACCCAATGCTATGATGGATCTACGCTTCATCGAAGAAGCTTGCCCCCAGCGAACTCGACATCCCTAAGAAGTCAGACAAAGCTAATAAGCCTCAGCCAGCTGAGGAGGTTCTGGTAAAGACAATCGACTTCGGGACAGGCAACAACAGCAAGACCACCACCATTGGGGCGGGCTCGACCCCAAATAGGAAGACGCGCTCATCAACTTCCTCCGGGCTAACCGCGACATCTTCTCGTGGAAGCCAGTGGACATGCCAGGGGTGCCCAGGGAGTTGATCGAGCATTCCCTCAACGTCGATCCTAAAGCTACCCCGAAGCGACAACACCTCCGCCGCTTCGTCGACGACAGACGGGACGCCATCAAGAAGGAACTCGCCAAACTACTCGCAGCTGGCTTCATCAGAGAAGTCTTCCATCCTGAGTGGCTCGCCAACCCCGTCCTCATCACTAGAAGAACTCGAACGAGTGGAGGATGTGCGTCGACTACACCGACCTCAACAAGCACTGCCCTAAGGACCCCTTCGGGTTGCCGCAGATTAACCAAGTCATCGACTCCACGAGGGGGGCTGCGACCCCTTTCTGCTTCCTCGGCCCGCTACTCCGGGTACCACCGGATCGCGATCAAGGAAGAAGACCGGAGAAGACCGCGTTCATCACCCCGTTTGGCGTGTACTGCTACACGACCATGTCCTTCGGGTTGAAGAACGCCGGCGCTACATACCAACGAGCTATCCAGGCCTGCTTCAAGAGGCAACTCAACAAGAATGTCGAAGCCTACGTGGATGACGTGGTCGTCAAGACCAGAAACTCCAGCACGCTCATCCCTGTGCGAGTACCGCTGGAAGCTCAACCCGAACAAGTGCATCTTCGGCGTACCTTCGGGTAAACTACTTGGCTTCATCATCAGCCACCGCAGCATTGAAGCCAACCCCGAGAAGATCTCCGCCATCACTAGCATGAAAGCTCCCACGTGCATCAAAGACGTCCAGAAGCTGACCGGGTGCATGGCAGCCCTGAACAGATTTATCTCGAAGCTTGGAGAACGGGGGCTCCCCTTCTTCAAACTACTCAAGCACCAAGAGAAGTTCGTGTGGACCACTGAGGCGGACCAAGCCCTTGCCCAGCTCAAGGACTTCCTATTGAAGCCGCCAGTCCTCACGGCTCCTCGCAAAGGCGAGCAGCTACTGCTCTACCTCGCTGCGACTACCCATGTGGTCAGTACTGCCATCATCGTCGAGCGGCAGGAAGACAGCCACACCTATCCAGTCCAGCGCCCAGTCTACTTCGTCAGCGAGGTCTTGTCAGAGTCCAAGGCACGCTACCAGCCTGTACAGAAGCTTCTGTACGCAGTACTCATCACCTCGCGGAAGCTACGACACTACTTCCAAGAGTACTCGATCTCCGTCGTCACCGACTACCCGCTCGGCGACATCCTGCGGAACCAAGATGCTACTGGAAGAATCTCTAAGTGGGCAGTCGAACTCGGCTCCCTCAACATTGACTTCAAGCCACGCACAGCCATCAAGTCGCAGGCGTTAGTCGACTTGATGGCGGAGTGGCGGGAGAATCAGCTACCTACTCGAACCGAGCGACCAGAGCATTGGGTGATGTACTTCGACGGCTCACTCAACCTCGAGGGCGCAGGTGCAGGGGTACTCTTGATCTCTCCAACGGGCGAACAACTCAAGTACGTCCTGCAGATCTTCTGGAAGGTCTCAAACAATGAAGCCGAGTACGAAGCTCTGCTACACGGGCTCCGCCTCGCGGCTTCACTGGGCATCAAGCGGCTACTAGTCTACGGTGACTCCGCAGTGGTCATCAACCAAGTCAACAAGTCCTGGGACCGCAACAAGGAGAACATGGACGCCTACTACCTAGAAGTCCACAAGCTCGAGAACAAGTTCTACGGTCTCGAGTTCCACCACGTCGTCCGTGACAACAACGTTGCAGCGGACGTCCTGTCGAAGCTTGGTTCTACTCGCGCTCAAGTACCAGTGGGTGTCTTCGTCCACGAGCTTCATGCGCCATCCATCCTGGAGCCGGCGCCACCGACCACTGCCCCAGCGCATCCCCCGGCTGGCCAGGAGGTCATGATGATCGACGTGGACTAGAGGCAGCCCTTCATCGACTACCTCAGCGAGCAGAAGGTTCCCTCGGACAACAACTTGGCTGAGCAGCTCATCCGCCGTGCCAAGTCCTACGTCCTCGTCGAAGACAAGCTCTACAGGCGGGGTGCATCTTCAGGAGTACTCATAAAGTGCGTACCCGCACAAGAAGGCAAAGACATCTTGGAGGAGATCCACAAAGGCGTCTGCGGCAACCACGCGTCTTCCCGCACGCTAGCCAGCAAGGCCTTCTGGCGAGCCTTCTACTGGCCCACAGTGCTGGGCGATGCCGAAGAACTCGTAAGAAGGTGCCAAGGTGCCAATACTTCGCCAAGCAGCAACATGTCCAAGCCTACAAGCTAGTCACCATACCGCCAACCTGGCCCTTCGCCTGCTGGGGGCTCGACATGATTGGGCCACTCCCAACTACGCTAGGTGGATTCAACAGAGTACTGGTGGCCATCGACAAGTTCACCAAGTGGATCGAGGTCAAGCCGGTTACATGCCCCAAGGCTGACAGAGTACTCGACTTCCTGGATGAACTCGTGCATCACTACGGACTACCTAATCACATCATCACAGACCTGGGCTCCAACTTCAACAATCACAAGTTCTGGGAGTACTGCGAGAACAGCGGGATCGACGTTCGATATGTCTCAGTCGCCCATCCTAGGGCCAACGGACAAGTCAAGCGCGCCAACGGGATGGTGCTCGACGCTCTCAAGAAGCAGCTACACGACGCTGCTAACTCTAAAGGAGGCAAGTAGATCAAGGAACTACCCAATGCACTCTGGGGGCTACGTACTCAGCCCTCCAAGCCTACGGGACAATCCCCGTACTTCCTGGTCTACGGATCCGAAGCAATCCTCCCTGCTGATGTCATGTGGGATTCACCAGCATTGGAGCACTACGATGATGCGTCTCCGAAGACAGCAGACGAGTTGACATCGATGGACTCGAAGAAGATCGCTGTGCCACCCTCGTCCAATCAGCAAGGTACCTGGAGGGTATCCGACGCTACCATGATCGCAACATCAAGGAACGCTCCTTCAACATTGGTGATCTTGTCCTCCGTCGCATCCAGAACACGGAAGGATTACACAAGCTTAGCTCGCCCTGGGAAGGTCCCTTCACAGTTGCAAAGGTGACCGGACCGGGCTCCTACCGCCTCCAGACACTTGAAGGCGAAGACGTCAACAACTCGTGGAACGTCGACCAACTCTGTCGGTTCTACGCCTAGTCCACATGACTACCCTAGGGGCTCAAGTCTACACGACTACATCAAGACTCCTTCACTGTAAGTGGCCTCTGGGTCCAGGCACTAGTCTCCGTACTACTTCTTCGCTGTAAGCGGCCTCCGGGTCCAGGTGCCAGTCTCCGGACTACTCCTCTCCAGAATCCAGCCCATGCGGCTACCTACGGATCCTGGGCTGCGACGAGCGACAAAGGACACTAGCAGCGGTCTACTGAGAGACCATGTACTCCTAGATCCAGCGTATACGGCTACTTACGGATCTACTGCTGTAAGCGGCTACATGCCCTAGCATTACTTAGCCGTAGGCGGCCTCCGGGTCCTGGCGACTACTCTGTAACTACGGCCCTGACCATGCAGGTGTACCTCTTCAGTAATAAAGTTTGATTATTCATCAACTACTTTACTGTCTTCCTCCCTCAACGGGACTACTGGCGAGTAGGACTACTCGCGACAACTCCACGATGGGACTCCACACTCAAAGATCGCGATAACGAGTACTCATTCATGGAAGTTTTTCTTCATTCATACTTAAACAATTTCATTACAATTGATTTTGTACAACTACTACTACGAGCTAACTATTACAGGACTATTGGAGATTAAGTTTCTCGGTGACTTGTTCTGCAATAGGCGCCATCTGCTCCACCAGCTCCACGTACTGCTCGTCAATACAGTTGGCGGCTAGCTTACCGCCGACTAAATCTACGGGAGCCTTCGGGAAGTACGACTTCATGAAGGCCAGCACCTGGTTCAGGATCGACTTCGCCAAGTGCTTCACGTAGGTCGCCAGCCGGCTGGGGGCTTCCTTCAACCGGTCCGCCAGGGGCGCTATCTTCGGACCGCCAGGGTGGGCCACCAGTAGCCTCGCGATGGGGAGCGCGGCTTCTTCAAGTTCCTTGAGATGGGCCCGCAGCTTCTTGCAATCCTCATTCAGCTTCTGCAAGGATTTGTAGCAGTTGACAAGGTCACGGTCTGATGCAATACAGAGCTCCATGTGCTTGTCGCACTCGTAAGCAAGCTCCTTATAATCGTACTCCAGTACCTGGCGGGCCTCCTGCTCCCTGTAGAAGAGGTTCTTCAGATCAGTCTCCAAAGCCTTCAGCTGATATACTCGAGTCTCAAGCTCTACAAACAACAAGGCACAGCGGGTCAGACTACCTCTCGACCTCCAATAAGTACTCAGCAAGACAATGGCGTACCTTTGTTCTTGTTGCGGAGAGAGTTATTCTTCCGCACCTGATCGTCGCTCTTCTCCTGCATCTCTTGGACGTCATTGTGATACTTGGCGAAGGCGGTGTCCAGTTTCGACTGCATGGCGGCGGTTTGCTTCCGGGACTTCACGAGTTCCTCTTCCAATGCTTCCGCCCAGAGCACTGCGTCGCCGAAGCCTTGAAGCATGTTGGAGTTCTCCTGGGACCTCTCCGTGACGTCCTGCACAGACATCACACGTCAAACGGGTACTCAACACTAAAGGATTGACTACTCAAGGGTTGTGACTACTCACCTTCATCCATTGCTCGGCCTGGCGCACCGCCTCCAGGTATCGAGCCACCGTCGCCGGGTCGACGAGATCATCCGCCAACAATTCGATCTCGCCACGACTACTCATCGCGACTTCGGTCATTGGCGCCGAGCGGATTGGCTCCGCGTCCTGGATCTCCGGTGATCGGACGACCACCTCCAGAGCGGGTTCTGGCAGCGTGTCGTCCCCTTCTTCTCCAGTCGTCGCGGCGGCTTCTCCGGCGGCCATCTCCATCGGCTCGGGGGCTTCTTCGGCAGCTTCCTGAGTCTTTGGTGCTACATCTTCAACGGGCACCGCCGACGGGATATCGCTTCCCTCGGCCTCAGCACCTGTTGACAAGAGAACAAGTGCATGAGTCATACCTGGCGGCTACGACTACTCTTCTGGGCTAATTCCATCTGAGAGAGTAGTTACCTTCAACGACGCTGGCCTCGGGCAGCGTAGCCTCAGCGGTCGGTGGCTCGGGCTCCGCCTGAGGGGCGGGAGAGGACTCGTCAGCGGGCGGCGCGACTTCCTCTTCCGCCACCGTTGCAGCAGGTTCATCCCCCTCTGAGGATAGGTCCGTCGATTTCCTGCAGAGTACACAAGCTGGTTGTCAATTAAGTACGACTACCACATCAAGTACTACTTAGGAAGAATCAACACTTACAAGCTCGACCGGACTACCATCACGGTTGGGGCGCCGAGGATACTGGCGATGTCGACCAGTCCTGCCTCGGCAGGCGCCTCCTCCTGCGCCTCGGTGGCCGCTGCCTCTTCAGTAGCAGCAGCGGCGGGTTCCGTGCTCCCCTGAGCAGCAGGGGGCTGGCGCTCCATCTGCGCCAAGAGCTCTTCTACAGTGGGGGCTGGGCTTTGACTACCCTCAGCTGCCTCTCCCACCGTGTCCCAGACGCCTTCGTCGCCCTGCTCAATGGGCTCGGAAGGTGGCATCTCCTGCAAGCAAGGAAACTTCATCGTCAACACACAAACTCGAGACATCAGAACTCGACTACACTACTCAAGACGGCTTACCTCTTGGGACGTGGTCTCCGTGACCTTCAACTTCTTGGCCACATGTTTGCGGGCCGCATTGCACGACCTCCTTGGCGGCGCGGGCAGACTAGCTTCTAGGCTAGCCGGCGGATCCTGAACGAGAGGGATGTGAGGCAAGCTAGGACGGCTGAACCTCGACCGCAGCTGGAAGCGGTCCTGCAACATCTCCTCGTCGTCCTCCTCATCGGACGTGTCTTCAACGACAACTGTGTCGTCTCCCTCGCCAACTTCGCGCCGCTCCTTGGTCTTGGCCTTCCCTTCCTCTGGGACCTCGACCAGCTGAGGAGGCGATGCTGGCTCGGAGATGAACTTCGCCAAGTCATCCTGCAAGAAGCACAACTCATCAGTGCGACTACTCTTACGTAATGGTACTCAACTAGGGATGCGGCTACTAACCTTATTTGGTGGGCGCGCGGCGGAGTATTCTGGTATGGGGCACGGTGTGTACGCCGGCATATCTTTGAAGATCCGGGCCAGCCTGTCAACAATGTCGTCGTCGTCGACTTCATCTCCAGGCGTCCGCGACGTGTCGTCGTCGCCTGTGTACTCGTACCCCAGGGTGTCGCGGGCCATCAGCGGCTGCACCCTTCGCTTCATGAAGCTGATGGCAACGTGTTTGGCCCTCAGCCCGGCTTCCCTCAGTGCCTTGATCTTCGCCAACAACTCGGGCAGCTGGAGTCCTTCTTGCATCGTCGGCTCCGAGTTCCACCATGGTCTGTGCTTGGGCTGCTTCCCACTGGGCTTCGGCAGCTCCGGGTGGTGGTTCGTGACGTAGAACCACTTGGATTTCCAGTCTTTGATTGGAATCTATCAATTTGTAGGAGAGGTACTGCTCGGTGGCGTCCTCCCTCATCTGGATCCCCACTCCTCCGACTACTCGGGGATTGCTGGCGCTGGGTTGAGGCTTTACCCGGAAGAACTTCCGGAATAGGATCCAATGGGGCTTGATCCCCAGGAAGGCTTCGCAAAAATGAACAAAGACGGCGGTGTGGAAGATACCGTTGGGATTGAGGTTGAGGTACTCGATGTCGTAGTACCCTAGTAGCCCCTTGAAGAAGTCACTCACCGGGAGAGACAGTCCGCGCTCCGCGAACCACGCTAACATCGGGATCTCGTCCGGGTTTTTTTCCATGGGGTACGGATCTCCGGCGGAGGCCCTCCACATATCCACCTCCTTCTCCCGCAGGAACCCACTGTTGAGAAGGGCTAGCAGGTCTTCGGTCTTCGCCTTGGATTTCTTCCACTCGCGATTTGGATCTGGCCGCAGCGGAGACACCGGCGGCGATGTCCCCGCAGCGGATCCGGCGGCCTCTTCACGGGCCCTCTTCTTCCCGCCGGCGGCCTTCGTGTTCTTCGACGAAGACGGCTTCATTCTCTAGGTGCACGGGGTCTTCACGCGCATTCGCTCGGGGGCTACAGCAATGGCTCTCTACGGCGTGCGCGCTTGGATCTACAAGCTCTCTACGGCGGCAATGCGCACTGGTGGTGATCCCGGGCTAGATCTGCTAGGAATGACTGCGAATGCGTTGGGTGAAAAACCCTAAGGGTTTTGGCTCCTATTTATAAGTCAACGGCGGCCCCTTCAACGGCCGGATGAATAAGTCTGCGCGCGGCTGACTCAGCGGCGGCGCCTGACTCTTCAACTTCTACTAGTCGACACGCCTCATCTCGGGGGCTCGGCTACTTCTACTCGACTTCCTGGGTAGCGGCAAGACTCAAGAGCAACTTAGGACATATTCTACAAGATGACCCTTCAATTCGAGAGGAAGTACTCGACTCAAGGCTCGGGGGCTCCGTGCCACGTGTCCTTCGGTTTTTTTCCGGATTTTTCGGGATTTTCTTGCCAAAACTTCAAATGGACCCTCAGCCAGAGTCTACAACTCAACCTAAGGCTCGGGGGCTACTCCATATGGAGTGCGATTTTGCAATCGCACTTTCATATCAGTTTCAGCTTCAAGACAACACGGGCATTGTTGAAGACCTTCAAGGGCAGCACTCGAGGACGCTTGGGACTACTCGAGAAGACTTCAGGATTGCTCAATCATCAGCTGGAGTACATTCCAGCCTCGGGATGCTTCGACTACTCTTGAGGACTTTTGACTTGTAGTACTCGTGGACGCCTGAGGACTACTCGTTAAGGCCGTCAAGACTACTTGAAGCTATCCTTCTCGACTACAAAGTACTCGGGGGCTTGTCGTATGGACCTCCCTGGGCCCACTACCTCAGTGGGTACCAGGACCGACTACTCGGTGGGCCCCTGGGACTACCCGACTTGCACTGCACGGCACCCGATGGCGTGAAGCACAAGGACTACAGAGGAGAAGTACTCGGTTAGGAAACTGTACATGTCCCGCACTGTATAGAAGACTCCTAGACGTACTCGACTAGTACTCTCTCCCTGAACCGACTTGTAACCCTACCTCCCGGACTATATAAGGTGAGGCAGGGACCCCTCTCTCTATCATCTCATCTCACGGCGTAAGATTGCATCATCTTGTAATCATACCCAATCAATCCAGAGCTACACAGCATACAGGATGTAGGGTATTACGCACCTCGCGGCCCGAACCTGTGTAAATTGTGTGCCACGTGTCTCTTCCTTTGAGTTACCGATCTCGGCGAGGCCACATTCATCTACTTCGGGTACTCCCCTTAGTAGGTTGCCGGTGTAAAACACTGACAGCACCGACATCCCTTGAAGCCACCCGCCAGTCAGCGGAGGATCGCGCCACCACCGCCGAGACCGCCGCCGCCACAGCTGCCACCGAGCGAGACTCAGTGGCGTCGAGGCTAGCGCTCGCCGAGGCCGAGGTCGAGAAGCTCCAAGCGGTCGCGGCGTCTGCTGAGGAGGCCGCTGAGAGGGCCAAGACTGTTGAGGCCGCTACCGAGACCACCGCCCGGGACACCGCCCATGCCGCTGCTCGCGAGAAGGCGGTGCTTGAGGCTAGGGTGTCGGAGCTGGAGCGGGATCTGGGCATGGCCATGATGGACTTGGCGACAACGGGCCGCCAATTCTCCCAGGTTACGAACCAACTCCAGGTGGTCACCGAGGAGGCAGCGCGGCTACGCGACAACAATGCCAAGTTGTCGCAGGATCTTGAAGGTGAGTCATGGGGTCCCTTCTCTTCTTCGTTTGGCTCATTGCTTGCGCAACATCGCACACTGATCTGTTGGTCGTGGTCGCAGGGGTGCGCGTGATCCGCGCCGGGATGGTCACAAAGTTGGCGGAGGTCAAGCCGGAGCGAAGCGCTGCCCTTCTCAAAGTTATTGTGAAGGAAGGTGCCATCAGGCACTTGTCGGAGCAGCTTCAGTGTGAGTGTCGAGTCTTGGTTCTGTCTTCTCCTCTTCCGCGAACCCATCATAACTTCTCGTTCTCATTCGTTTTTCAGAGGCTTAGACCAAGCTGGAGCAATCTCGGGTGTCCCGGGAGCAGGACACGGCCGCCCTGAGCCAGGCCCGCGATGCCCAGCGCAGGTCGGAGGCCATCAGCCAGAAGGCCACTGGAGACATCGCCAAGCTCAGAAGGGCAATGAGCTCGGCCATGGCCGGGCTCGGCATGTTGCTTGGACCGATGACGCCCGAGACGCTGATTGAAGAGGTCGGACGCCTTCCCGGTGTGGTGCGAGAGCTTGAGTTGTCGACAGCCCGTCGTGCGGTGCACCAGGTCCTCGCCATGTTCGAGTCGCACTATCAAGGGCTGGACCGCACGGTGCTGAGCGGCGGCTGGGCCCCGGGTATCTCCGACGACCAATGCGATGAGCTGGAGGAAGACTGTGCTGCCTTCACCCACGACATGGCCGACGCCGCCCTAAAGGACCTGGAGCTACTGCCACAAGATGAATCAGAGGACCCAGAAGTTCCCAGGCCCTCAAATTAGTTGTATCATGAATTGTGCTATGTGAGAACTCAAACAAGCCACTGGACAATGAGCTGCGTGGCTAAGCATTTTATTTGAGTTGTGCTATTCCCTGATTACTTCCGAGCGCTCCAGGACAACTGCAGCAACACGCAGTCGGTCTTAGAGAACCGAAATGGCCAAGCCATACTCTGGAGCCATGGAGGCGTAGGAGTCGGAAGGCCTGGCCTCTTCAATCCGTTAAGGGCAATCGTCCATTTGAAGTCGCCAAGAACTCGAAAGGTTCGGGGGATAACTTGTTGAGATTTTGCTCATGAAAGCATTTTTTCTGGACTGGAGTCCCGGCGGTCAGTCGAGTACTTTTGAAAAGAGGTCGGATGAAAACCTGGGAACTCGAGGTGTACTCGCAAGTCTTCGTGCTGTAGCCACTAGGGCGTAAGCATTAGGAGCTTTGAACGTGTAGCGACTCGTCGTTCCGCGCAAGCCGTCATCTTTACTGTTCGCGAGATTGAGTTTCCGTCAAAAAAGGCTTACTCGAGGACGAGCAAGGTTTAATCATGGGGGAGCTGTTGACGGTGACATTCCGTCAACCTAGCCATGAGTTTACCTTCGGTGTTGGCATGAGTTTTATACCTTATCCATTGGTACTAACCCCCGTGGTATAACAAGTTCACTTGTGCATGTCGGTTTTGGAGTTTAGTGTTTATGCAGGGTTTTAGCGTTGAAAGCAAGACTTCCGGGATAAGTTCATTAAGCACCTCATGACAAGACCTTGAAGCCCGGTACAAGTCAAGCAATGAAGTGAACACGACTCCAAGAAGCCCAAGGACCAAGCCCGAGAAGATGACAAACTCCGAGGACCTAGAAAGAAAAGTGCTGAATCTTGCTAGACAAGGAGCTTCGTCCAATTCGGAGAGAAACTAACGACAAGGGCCCACACGCAGAAGGGGGGAGGATATAGAAGACTCGGGAAGCAACACCGGGCGAAGGAGGCCACGAACTGGGCCGAAGTGGGCCCAGGCCGGTCCGCCCAGGCTGGCCGGCCCTACCCATTTCGAGGCCCAGTCGCCCCCCCTTTGACCTAGATGCATCTCGGGCTATTTATAGCCCTCTGACCGAGAGCCACACATCAATCAATTCGTCATCCGCCGCCGAGGAGCAGAGAAGCTTGAGGGACACCATCTCAGAGATGAGGGTCGTGCTAGTTGTCTAGGGTCTCCCTAGCCGACGTGGGAACCTTGCATGGAAGACCACGTCGGAGCTCCGGAGCAAGGATCAAGATCGAGGTAGGATCGTGGTGGTGATGTTGTTCATGTAATCATTTATGGTGAAGTTTTTATAGTGAATCCGATTTCTAGCGATCAAGTGCCTTCTCGATGATTTTGTTTTCTTCTTGGTTTTTGTTGACGGATAAAAGACGTATCCCTCTACGATCCGCAAGCGTACGGACCCCACACCTTTTTCACCACGGGATTCCCAAGGTTCTTGTCAATCCGCGGAGCAAGGGGATTACAAGCGTTCGATCAACAACGACACACTAGCTACTAAAACCCTAACTACTATTATACTAGAAAACACTAAACTACACTAAAGAGAATGATAAACGATCAAGAGAGAAGACACTCGCCCACGGGTCTACGATACTAGAGCATGCAATCGCTTAAAGACATGAAAAACCAATCTAATCTATCGGGGTTGTGACCACGGTTTCGCCCCTTTCCCTCCTCTCGTACGTCACTACGCGAAGGTATTCATGACTAGACCTTTGATGGCCACGGCGTATTGAATGGATCCAAGGAAGCATTGGAGCTCGTACTCCCTCTACGGCACGGTAGCTAACCTTTAAGCATTAAAGTATATTCAACACAAGATGATAGATAGAAAATCCGACAAAGTGCGATTACATCTCACGATCGATTACAACCCATGGACGAATGAGAAGAGTACCCCATCAAGGTGCTGATCATGGCACCGTTGATCATGGTTTCCCTTCCGCCGGTGTCTTCCTCCTTCTCCACGAGAGGGTGCTTCCTTCGAGGTGGTTGATCTCCGGCCCGGAGATCCTCCTCCTCTCTCTCTAGCTTGTGGATGGCCTTCGGTGCGAATAAACTCCTCTCTGTCCGTTGGCGGCGCGTCGAGGGTTTTAGGGTCGAAGATCCTTCGAGGGGGCAAGGAAGACGGGACCGAACCGGTGCCCGAAGTGGGCTGGGCCGATCCGGCCGGGCCGGCCGGCCCAGGCCCGGTTTCGGCCGGTTCGGTCGCCCTTTTTGCTCCGTGGGTCCTCGTGCACTTATCTACTTCGCCCCCTCCACTTGGATGATTTTGACGCCGTTATCCTCGCGATCAAGATGGAGACTCTCTTTGCATGAAGTTTGATCTTTTACGCTTCAATCCCCGGGGTGTTCCTCGTAGCACTTCGGTCCTCACCACCATTGGAAGTAATTTCAGCGAGCTCATGAACACGAACAAGACTCCATGAATGCTCCTTTGAACTTATTGCAAATCCGTCCTTTATGCCCATGATTTCCTACATAAATACAACACTTCCAAATGCATGCACAAAGATGAACTTGTTATATGATTAGTGTGCCTAGTGGCGGGTTAGTTTAATAATCAAATCCAAACCAAAGTGTAATGAACATGCTAGGTGCACCAAAATACACCGTCAACATCTCCCCCACACTTAGCTCTTGCTCGTCCTCGAGCAAGTACTCGTAAAAGAACTTCGTCCAAGGCGTGTAATCGTGTACCACTTATCCTTCTTCACAAGTTAGTCAATCCCTTCATCATTAATACATAAACACAAAGTAATGATAATCAAACATAAACATGGGCGTTTAGAACCTTTACCACGTCAAGATTTACCCCACAACTCAAACTCTTCACTCGAAGCCTTCAATTTCAGCCATACTTACTTCTTTGCTTCCATCGGAGGGTTTTTATGGTTTTCAAAACAAAAATTCCTGCAACAAGTGTTAGACAAAAACCTTTCTCCAAGCTCTCTCAAGTCACTCATATGAAGTGTCTATCCTAACCAAATTTTATAAAACTCTCACCTCCCATTAATCTCTCATATATCATGTAAAAGTGGAGCTATAGGTAGGGCTAGCGCAATCAACACAAGTATTGTCAAACTAAGAACTTCCTCTAATGGTTGTCTACCTTTCGAGCCAATGATCATGAGAATTAACCATATGTAGGGATATCAAGGACGAGAAGATTTAGAATGGTGGACATGTGCAAGGGCAAAAGAAAATTGTGACTTCAAGGCACCAATGATGTCCTCGTTGTCGGATTGCACATGGTTGGAAATAGAGTAAAAGTTTCGTCTCACAATCAACGTGACATCCTTCCTTACACTTTATTATTTTTCTTTTCTTTCACTTGATCCATCCCTCTCATATCTTCATTGCTAACTCATCTTTCTCTTTTCTTTTTCATCCTTCATTCACATATGATGATTTTTTTTCTTTTTTTCTTTTTTTTTTCTTTTCCATACACATACTTTTTCTCTTTATTTTTCTCTCTCTTGACATCTTTTCAAAGCTTTCAATTCTCCCTTTTCTCGCATGCACACAATCTGAAATTTTTAAATAAACCATGCTAGAGACGAGACGAAACTTTGAAAATAGGTTGTGTTCAAGGAATACGATGTTCAAAAGAGATGTATAAGGTTAGGTATGGAATTCAGTGATATGCATGACTTTCGTTGCGAAAGTCATGAACTGAATATATGACGAGGCTAGCAACAAAAGATAAGTACAAGGACATGATCATTGCTCGAAATTAAAACTCACCAAGAGAGAAGGGTCCTAGCCTAACTCATCGTGCTAATCACACTTATAGTGGAGCGAAAAAAACAAACTTGGCTTTGGATAGGAATTTTTTTATACTCTCAACTTGGAAAAAGAGATTTTGCTAACCTTTATTACAAGGGTTTTAATATAATTTTCAGAACTGAAATCCTCCAATTTTTAGCATCGAACATAGCACAACTAGCATGTGAAGCTCAAGATCGAAGTGCGGTATGGGTACTTTAAGTAGTAGCGATTCCACTAAGCACCACGGTAAACGATTTTCAAACCACATACTTGTGTTCATATATCAAGAATCGAAGATTAGACAAACAAGTAAATAAAGATAAACAATATATAAAACACAAAGATATATATAAGACTCTTTTTATTTGGTTTTCTTGACTCAACACTAGTTTAAGACACTTGCAAAAATTTAAAAGCTGACTCGAAAACTAAAAACTCATTAAAACGCTAAGACTCTCACACGAAGATTAAACCGAACCTAATCTTGAAGTTCAAAAGCTAAGGCTAGCGAGCTAGCTCTCCCCCACACTTAAAACATACGACGTCCTCGTCGTATCTTACAAAAACCAAAGGGGAAAACTAGATCTAATGGTACTTCGAGCAAGCCTTGCACCACTTGCCTCTCATGTTTCCAACCATGCCGAAAAGTTTGCGCACGTTACGGTTAAGGAACTTGTAGTCATCTTCAACTACGCGCTCCAAGTCCTCCATACGCTGCTTCATCGCTTCCATGGTTTGAAGACATTCGTCGGCCGACGCGTAGAGAGGCTGCGATGGATTGACGGCAAACTCGACAAGACACCGGATGCAATCCGAAGGGGTCGTCGTCGCCATAATCTCCACCGTTGTCACCACCGTCGTCGCCACCTCCATTGTTGTCGCCTTCGCCACCGCCGTTGCCGTCGCCGTTGGGGCCCTCGGGAGTCCTTTCGTAGGGCTGCTCGCCCCAATCATCATCATCTCTACCGGCAGCCGCCCACGAGCTCGGGCTACGATCGTCGGAGTAGTCGCTATCCCCATATTCCTTAGGCTCCGGCGACACCTCCTTGTAATCCTTACGCTTGATGCCTTGGAGACGTGCCGAGCCTTCAAACGGGTGTAGGGACCTTCTCTCCTTTGACGGGGGTTGCGAGATGCAAGAGCTCCGGTCGGGACACGTCCTCCGCAACGGATACATGCGGTCCTCTTGACGGGTAGCTTGACCTCGCATCGCATCGCCTCCTCCATCGATGGCTTCTTGGCTTCTACCTTCAACTCTAAGCTTTTTGGAGGCTCAATGGCCGCTACAAGGGTGCAACACATTGCTTGAAAGGATTGATTCTCGAGCTCCCAATTCGGCCAAATATATAGTCTGAGAGAAAAGCCACGGGAACCTTATTTTCCTTTTTTACACTTCCCTTAAAATTTTCGACCAAACAAGGAAGTCGAAAAGGAGCAATTCGGGGCGAGGTCGGGGACATCGGGCGTCGGGCCCCCCTTGGGCCGATCGGCTGGGCCGGCCGGCCCACCCTGCCTCGGGGGCGGGCCGGTCCGGTTTTTGCACACCGCCCTATTTTTTTTCGTCCTCGGCCCGTGGAAAAAGTTGGCCCCGGTTAATCTTCGCGAAAAACTCCGGAAAGCTAAAAGAAAAATTATTTACGAAGTTGGTGCCTTGTTTTTCGTCCTAGGCGGGACGTTCGGGCTCTTCCTCCATGGTAAAGACGTCAACATGATGAACGGGCACGATGTCGGGTTCGTAGTAAACCTTAAGCCGCTGTCCATTCACCACAAATTGATCGCCGTTTATATCCATAATGGTTACCGCTCCGTTGGAGAACACCGAATGCACAACATAAGGTCCGTCCCACTTGCTTTGCAATTTCCCCTTTCCGAAGGTTTTAAACCTCGAATTGTAGAGGAGGACCTTATCTCCTTCTTTGAATTCTTTTTTCTTCAATCTTTTATCATACCACCTTTTGATTCTCTCTTTGTATATGCTTGCGTTTTCATAAGCTTTCAACCTCAACTCCTCTAGCTCGCTTATTTGAATTCTCCGTTTCACCACCGCGGCATCGAGATCAAGGTTCATCTCTTTAATCGCCCAATAGGCTTTATGTTCTAACTCAACCGGAAGGTGGCAAGCTTTTCCATAGACGAATTGATAGGGGGTCATACCTATCGGTGTTTTAAACGCCGTTCGATAAGCCCATAAAGCGCCGTCTAATTTCTTTGACCAATCCTTGCCTCCCTTCTCTATGGTCTTGTTAAGTATGCTTTTTAATTGCCTATTTGACGTCTCCGCTTGTCCGTTGGTTTGTGGGTGATAGGCCGTGGAGACCCTATGCTCAATTCCCAACTTGGACAAGCACTTTTTGAAGTTCTTCCCGGTGAAATGAGTTCCTCCATCACTTATCAAGATTCTCGGTGTACCGAAACGGGGAAAAATCACGTTCTTGATCATAGTGATGGACTCCTCCGTGGAAGCTTTACGACATGGTATAGCCTCTACCCACTTGGATATGTAATCGACCATAACAAGTATATACTCGAATCCAAATGAGTTTTTAAAAGGCCCCATGAAGTCTATGCCCCATACATCGAATATGTCGACTTGCAAGTTGTATTTCAAAGGCATAGAATTTCTTTGAGAGATGTTTCCGGTTCTTTGGCATTCGGGGCATGACGCAACATATCTTTTAGTATCTTCATGCATCTCCGGCCAATAGAATCCGCTCGACCATACTTTGGCTTCGGTTCGAAAATGGCTATAGTGCCCACCGTACTCCGCCGAGTGGCACTTCCTTAGAATCTCAAGCCTCTCTTCCCTTGGCACACATCTTCTCATCACACCATCATTGCCAAGCTTGAAGAGGTATGGTGCATCCCAAAAATATTTCTTACTTTCAGAAATTATCTTCCTTTGAGTGTTTTTGTCTAGATGATCGAGGGGCATCTTTCGAATCGCTCGAATGATGTCGATCATCCAAGTATCTTTATCAAGCACTCTATAGAGGTGGTCATCTCTCATCTTGTCTTCTATGGGCTCTTTATCATCTTGCCCACGATTCATCCTAGACAAATGATCGGCCACAACATTCTCCACCCCCTTTTTATCACGGATTTCAACATCGAACTCTTGGAGAAGAAGGATCCAACGAATCAAACGAGGTTTAGCTTCCTTCTTAGCCAAGAGATACTTTATAGCTGCGTGATCGGTGTAAACAATGACTTTCGAGTTCACGATGTAGGATCTGAATTTTTCGAAAGCGAATACCACCGCTAGCAATTCTTTTTCCGTAGTAGCGTAATTTAATTGTGCCCCACTAAGAGTTTTGCTAGCGTAGTAAACGGCGTGAACTCGGCCTTCCTTTCTTTGTCCCAAGACCGCACCTACGGCGTAGTCACTTGCGTCACACATGATCTCGAAAGGTTGGCTCCAATCCGGAGGTTGGATGATGGGAGCACTCACCAACGCATTTTTCAAGGTCCGGAATGCCGCTAGACACTTCTCATCAAAGTCGAAAGCCACATCTTTTTGAAGAAGGTGCGTTAAAGGCTTGGTGATCTTTGAGAAGTCCTTTATAAATCTTCTATAGAATCCGGCATGGCCTAGAAAGCTCCTTAAGGACTTAATATCCGTAGGAGGTGGGAGTTGCTCAACCGTCTCTACCTTTGCCTTGTCCACTTCAATTCCTCTCTCGGATATAACATGTCCGAGCACTATGCCTTGCTTAACCATGAAGTGGCACTTTTCCCAATTTAAAACCAAATCTACCTCCGCACACCTCGTAAGGACCTTTTCTAAGTTTGCTAAGCAATCCATGAACGTCTTCCCGTAAACGGAAAAATCATCCATGAACACTTCAACAATTTCTTCGATGAATTCCGAAAACATGGCCATCATGCAACGTTGAAAAGAGGCCGGAGCGTTGCATAGGCCGAAGGGCATCCTCCTATATGCAAACGTTCCGTAAGGACACGTAAATGTTGTCTTATGTTGATCTTCCGGGTGAATGGGAATTTGCATGAACCCCGAGTATCCATCGAGAAAGCAAAAATAAGCGTGGTTTGCTAACCTCTCGAGCATCTCGTCTATGAACGGTAAGGGGAAGTGATCTTTCTTCGTCGCTTTGTTAAGCTTACGGTAATCGATACACATCCGCCACCCGGTCACGGTTCTTTGCGGTATCAATTCGTTCTTCTCATTCTTCACCACGGTCAAACCTCCTTTCTTCGGTACACAATGTACCGGGCTCACCCATTCGCTATGTGGAACCGGATAGATGATTCCGGCATCAAGTAACTTGATAACCTCTTTCTTTACTACCTCTCGCATGGCATGGGTTAGCCTCCTTTGGTGGTCCACTACGGGCTTACATTGGTCTTCCATTGGTATACGATGAGTGCAAAAGGCTGGGCTAATACCTTTGAGATCGTTAATTGAATATCCAATCACCTTCCTATGTTTTTTTAATAAAATCAGCAACGCTTCATTTTCTTCGGGACTCAACTCGTCGCTCACAATGACCGGATAAGTTTTGTCCGGGCCCAAAAATTCATATTTTAATCCCTTGGGCAAAGGTTTAAGGTCTACTTCGGGCACTTGTGGCTCCTCGGGTTTGATTTCTCCTATGTCTTCGAACTTTTCTTCCTCCACGCTACCATCATGCGGCTCTAAGCCTTTTGTTGCTTCCTCTAGTTCTTCATCTTGTTGATTACTAATTTGATTTTCCATCGCTCTTTGCAGCGGGTCTCTAAGGGTTTCAACAAAACAAAGACTATCTATCTCTTCTATTTCTTCATCTTCGGGAGGAAAAGGAGTAAGGTGCTTAGAAGCGCGAAGAAAGTTATATGTGTACTTTGTTCCATTAAGGTTCATTGTTACTTTGCCTTCTCCGGCATCTAACACGGCATCAACCAACTTAAGAAAAGGCCTACCTAAGATTATATGATCAGAATTACCATGGTAAGCATCAATAACAAAGAAATCGGTTGGTATATAGTTTCTAGAGATTTTTACTTTCATGTTGCAAGCAATACCTAGAGGTTTGATAGTTCTACCATCTCCCATAATTAATTTCGTTGATGTTGGAGCTAAGTCTAGGTTGTGGTATTGAACTTTATCGTAAATTTTAGAAGATAGAACACTTACTTGGGCTCCGATGTCGCATAAGGCTTTGCATTGAACTCCGTTGATCTCGCAACTCAAGTGCGGCGTCATCTTCTCTTCTTCTTCGGATCCGATCGAATAAATTTCAGCAAGGCGAGCGTATGGTGATGCTTCGGGCTTGATCCCCATGATCCTCTTCACCTCGGCAATATGTTCCGGATCCACCACATCATCTCCAAAGAGCTTTTCAAAAATCTCACCGGTGGTTTCGAGGTCGTATGAATTTTCAGCTTTCCTCTCCGGTGGGAAATCCACTTCCAATGCTCTTGCCATCCCCTTTTGATTAGGGAACGGTCTTCTCTTGTCGAATACTTCTCCGTAATCAATAGGAACCCAATCCATTGGCTCGAACTCCCTTAGTGGCTTCGCGCTTGACATGCTTCTCTTATTCGTCTCATTTGGTGCGGCGAAGTCGACGTTTGGTGTAGTTCTTGACTTGATGTGTTCTTGTTTAAGCTTCTCCATGAT
Organism: Cenchrus americanus; assembly: GCA_947561735.1. NCBI lineage: Eukaryota > Viridiplantae > Streptophyta > Magnoliopsida > Poales > Poaceae > Cenchrus > Cenchrus americanus. The sequence continues at coordinate 207,150,035 of OX387240.1, forward strand.
TGGCTCCTCTTTTGTGACTTCCGGGGTTGCCTCTTAGAAAAATCAGCAGGCTTTTTCTTCCTTGAATTAAATTCCGGCTCTTCCGCAAGTCTTGTTTCCCAATCTCTTCGCATGGCAGCCGCTTTACTAACTTTTTGTAGAAGTTGGGCGGCTTCCGTGAGTGTTTTCTCCATGAGATCCCCACCTGCACACATTTCGACGTGTCGCATGCAACTAGGGGTTAGGGAAAAGAAAAATGTATGCAAGAGTACGTCACCGGTGAAGCCGAGTTTTGGTCCTTGTTCGATTAATTCATTAAACCTATCCCAGGCTTGGTCTATCCCTTCCTCTTCTCCTTGCATAAAATTGATCACTTGCCTCCTTAGATGTTGAACCTTGCTCATTGGAAAGAACTTCTCGCAAAACTTCTTTGTCAACTTGTTCCAATTGCCTTCAACTTCAAAGGACGCAACCGAATACCATGTCTTTGCTTTGCCGGCAAGTGAGTAGGGAAAGAGATTCCATTTGAACCATTCATCGGGAACTCCTTCTTGACGCACCGTGTTGCATATTGTCGTGAAATCCCTTATGTGTCTATATGGGTTCTCCGTAACCATCCCTTCAAATGGGTTTTCCGCCACAATCTTCATGATCTTGGATTTAATTTCATACTTGGTCGCTTCGAGCTTCGAATCCGACTCTTGTACCTTTATGTCTTCACATCGAGGGCTAGCGTAATCCCTTAATGATTTCTCCGGTTCTTCCACGGGTTGATTAACGAACTCCATCTAGACAATAAGATAAAAACAAAAACAAAAAAGAAACAAGTGTTTTTCTGATAATATATGTTAGATATAGCAAATAAAAGATAAACTAAAATATAAAACTAAGTTAGATGCAAATCAAACGATGTAAACTAACTTGCTCCCCGGCAACGGCGCCGAAAAAGGGGCTTGTTGACGGATAAAAGACGTATCCCTCTACGATCCGCAAGCGTACGGACCCCACACCTTTTTCACCACGGGATTCCCAAGGTTCTTGTCAATCCGCGGAGCAAGGGGATTACAAGCGTTCGATCAACAACGACACACTAGCTACTAAAACCCTAACTACTATTATACTAGAAAACACTAAACTACACTAAAGAGAATGATAAACGATCAAGAGAGAAGACACTCGCCCACGGGTCTACGATACTAGAGCATGCAATCGCTTAAAGACATGAAAAACCAATCTAATCTATCGGGGTTGTGACCACGGTTTCGCCCCTTTCCCTCCTCTCGTACTTGTCACTATGCGAAGGTATTCATGACTAGACCTTTGATGGCCACGGCGTATTGAATGGATCCAAGGAAGCATTGGAGCTCGTACTCCCTCTACGGCATGGTAGCTAACCTTTAAGCATTAAAGTATATTCAACACAAGATGATAGATAGAAAATCCGACAAAGTGCGATTACATCTCACGATCGATTACAACCCATGGACGAATGAGAAGATTACCCCATCAAGGTGCTGATCATGGCACCGTTGATCATGGTTTCCCTTCCGCCGGTGTCTTCCTCCTTCTCCACGAGAGGGTGCTTCCTTCGAGGTGGTTGATCTCCGGCCCGGAGATCCTCCTCCTCTCTTTCTAGCTTGTGGATGGCCTTCGGTGCGAATAAACTCCTCTCCGTCCGTTGGCGGCGCGTCGAGGGTTTTAGGGTCGAAGATCCTTCGAGGGGCAAGGAAGACGGGACCGAACCGGTGCCGAAGTGGGCTGGGCCGATCCGGCCGGGCCGGCCGGCCCAGGCCCGGTTTCGGCCGGTTCGGTCGCCCTTTTTGCTCCGTGGGTCCTCGTGCACTTATCTACTTCGCCCCCTCCACTTGGATGATTTTGACGCTGTTATCCTCGCGATCAAGATGGAGACTCTCTTTGCATGAAGTTTGATCTTTTACGCTTCAATCCCGGGGGTGTTCCTCGTAGCACTTCGGTCCTCACCACCATTGGAAGTAATTTCAGCGAGCTCATGAACACGAACAAGACTCCATGAATGCTCCTTTGAACTTATTGCAAATCCGTCCTTTATGTCCATGATTTCCTACATAAATACAACACTTCCAAATGCATGCACAAAGATGAACTTGTTATATGATTAGTGTGCCTAGTGGCGGGTTAGTTTAATAATCAAATCCAAACCAAAGTGTAATGAACATGCTAGGTGCACCAAAATACACCGTCAACATATACTTAAGATAGATTGCTTAGGGTGCTCTTGTAGCCGCGGTGGCTAGAGGTGCATACCGAACGGACCAAGTGATTTCAACTTGTTCTTATCGAACTCGCCCTAGACTATCCGCATGAATAGGAATATGTTGTGACAGAACGAGGGTTTCGAAAGGCGGGTGTTTTCAGAATCGGACCGGAGGCCACAGTTTAAAAATGCTTTTAATGAGATTCGCTTTTCTATCTTCATCTATCTTGTTTAGAGCTACAACATAAGCATGATCTAGATTCTCTATATCGGTTATCTCTTGCTTTCTCTTGCTACCTCTTTAGTAGATTAGATTAGATTTGTTTTCTTGATGATATCTTAGATTAGATGCAATTTGGTTCTTCATAAGATAGCTATCCTTACTTTAATAGATTGAATCCTTGCGTTGCACATTGTTCCACGGTTTTGATACCTTGGGTTCACCACTCGAGGGAAGAAGGGTCCCTTGACTACGACGGGGGATTTGTCCGCTTGCAAATCCATATGAACTTTGATACGATAATCTACTGTCAACACGGACCGCCGGGTCTCCGGCGTCGTCCCCTCATGTGCGCACCTACCGAGGTGGCCATTGTGCTACGACCGGTTTGGATGATGTCTTAGCTCAGAAGCATGTGGCAGCTCCCCAATTTAAGGTCGTCGCGCTCCTCCTTGCGTGAGCACGCCGCACCATGCGCCTTCGCTCGGCCGCTGGTTCACCATGGCCACCGCCGCTGGGCATCTTCCGGCGTCCTCCTCCAAAGCCTCCCAACCACTACGGCGCCTTACCTAGTTTCCACTCGACACCCCTAGTACGCGTGTCGTCCAGGCCGCGCCGCCCCTTCGCGGGAGCACCAGCTCCCGCGGCCACCGCCGGGCGCCGTCGAGCCCCCCTCGCCGGCACCCTCCACCCCCAACCAAGCCCACAAACCGGTTGCCGGTGAGTCCCTAGTCATCCTCCCCACCTTCCCCGGCCGACCCTGCAGCCGGAGTCGCCGGATTTTGGTCGGAACCGGCGCCCCCATGGCCTAGGGACCCAATTGCATTCCTTTCTTTCTGCCTAGGGTGTTTTGTGCGAAGTAAGGGCATGGTTGTGAAGTTTAGGATAGTTCCAGGGGCCTGCCGGTAAAACTTGATCTCAAATAGTAATTGGTCTTTTCTGGATCTTGTAAAATCCATAGAAAATCGTAGGAAATTCAGAAAAATGAAAACCCAGTTTTGTTGGACTCCTGGTGAAAAGTACTACAACTTTTGTTAAACTTGCCTAGGCTGTTTCCTGATAATTTGTGTATGAAATAGAAATGTGAAAAACCTAGATCTATTGTTGGATATGTTGTGTTTTATATCTTGACTAGCTCCTGTACCAAACATTGCACAAAGTTATGTTGTAAATCTTTTTATATAAATTGTTTTTTTATTTATGCAGAATCTGTCCAAATGAATTTTGAAGCTAAAAATAATTAGATTTTTGTGACCAACTTCTGCATGTTATCTTTGTATGCCAAAATGCACTCCTGGTGAATTAACCACTATTTTATAATTGTAAGAAATATTTATTCTTGAAATATGCTTGTTTTTCTTGGTAATTGCATAGCTCAAGATCCATAATAGTTCTAGGTGTATATGTTGCATTCCTAGCCTATTTTTGGACCATATAACATGTGTGAGAAAGATTGAATCATTTTGATGCTTATTTATTTTTGTATGCATTTACCAGCTTGTTTTGCTAGCTAACTTTTATCATTTTCAAAATAATTAAATTGTAGCTCTCCTAAGCATGGATGTGTGTTCAGTGGCTTGATATAGGTGTTTAGTGCTTCATAAACCCTTCAACTGAATTTTATTAATTAATTTTGTGAATAAAAGCTATGGAAGCAATTTAAGGCTTAATAGTCAATTAAATGGGGAAAAATCACGAACCCACCTTTGATGACCTTGTGTGTGATGAAAATCATTTTAAAAAGCTAAATGTTACCAACCCAATGCTGTTTGTGAATTTTAAATGAAATTATTTCCATATATATGTACACAGTCACTATCAAAAAAAATAAATAATAACGAACTGCACATTATTCCTTTGGAAGAGTATGCTGAATGTATTTCTTCTCTAGGTGAATATGGTCAACCATGCACCCCATGGTTGTCATTTGTTGATTTGTAATTAATTAAAATAAAAATCGTCAAATAAATCTTGCATTTGCATCTTCGTGTAGATCTTCTCGACGGTAGATATACGCTCGTGCCGGAAGGAGGAGACGAAGCTGCTGACGAAGAGCTGCAATACGGGGATGTAGCTCAAGACCTGGGCCAAAGTCCAGAAAGGCCCAAGGCCAACTTTTCCAGCGAAGGCAAGCCCCGGATCATTAACCCCGTCGTTTAAAATTATGCAATTATCTTTTGCTATGATTGTGCATTTACGTTTCAGGAGTTGAATTGAAACCCTAGTTGCTTGATCTCTAGGTACCTATGCTCTATCACTAGTATGGTAGGTCGATAGCTGCTATGCTATAGGACTGGTACAAGTCGAGTGATGTTCATCACTCGCGAGAATAGGTTCTTATGTTGGAATCATAAGATTTTTATAAATGGATTGCTCATGTGGTAAGAGCATGGGATTTGGGCTCCGGTCCAGTGGCTTTCGTGGGCTAAGCTTTTGAACGTACTAAGCACTTGTTGGGAATGGGACCGGTAAGCCTAGTACCTTAAAGAGACGGTGCGGGAACTCTTCCTTACTACTCTTGACTAATCACCTGCCGCTTTGCAACCGGGAGATGGGTACATGTGTGAGGCTGGGTGTACTATGTGGGGCATGCCAGTAGCCTTGTACCCGAGGCTGTCAGCTTTGATCCCAAGCCGAGGATTTCTGGGAACTGCCTGGTCGGTGTCAGCTCTGTCGGGGCACCGCTCCGTGTTTAGGTCTACCTTGCAAGGTTATAAACCAATCGATTGTCGGCCTCTCACCGTTATCTGAGACTGCTTAATCAACTGGCCATGATATCCCTTAATGATGGAACTTGGTGAATACTTCTGCGTGAATTAATTGTATTGTCCAATTCTTGATTGAATTAGTTGGCACACTTAGAATTGGAAATCAACTAGAACTTGTGCTAAAATACTGAAAGTAAGGACATACTCTTTGTTGCCTTTCAGCAAAAGAACTCCACCGGCCAAAAAGCTTCTCATGTCTAGAGTTTGGTGATGTAGTTATCACCCGACGGTTAAGTCTTGCTGAGTATTAGTATACTCAGCCTTGCTTTAAAAATGTTGTTGCAGGTGTTGTTTGGCCTGGTGAGATTCCACCCAGCTGGGAGCTGGAATGGGTGGAAGAGGACGAGTGATGGCATCACAGATGGCCTCCTGTGATGTGTATCGTCGTGCTAGTTATTTATTTCTGTTGTTTTCAAACTCTGAATCTTTACTTCCTATCATGAACAATGGTTTGTAATAATTTGGATTTAATCCGTGTTGTACTCTGGACTCGCCTTCATGTGAGTTTTAATGCATATGTCGATCCTTTGTATGAATTCCAAGTGATTTAACGGGCGTTAACCCGGCAACTAACGACAGGATGATACTTTACTATTGCTTGATGACCAAAGTGGATTGGTTTGGGCGATGGTAGGCGGGTTTTCACAGACGTCCCACACCGTGGTCCATGACTTGCTTCCCCTTGGCCTGAAGGGTGTTGAGCGCCGCGGCAAACGCCTCCTCGCCGTCGGCGTGGTTGCTCGCGATGTCGAGGAGCTCGTGAGTCGTGCGAGGCATGCAGTGCCCGAGTCGGTGAATGAGGGACGTGCAGGTCGTGCCGTTCTGGAATGCTGAGATGGCGTCGTTATCTGTCGCGCCGGGGAGTTCGGTGCAGCGCTTGGAGAAGCACCGTATGTACTCGCGAAGACTTTCCCCTGGCTGCTGCTTGTAGTTGCGCAACTCCCATTGCTTGCCGGGTCGCGTGTACGTGCCCTGAAAGTTGCCGACGAAGACTCGGCTCAGGTCAGTCCAGTGGTGAATCTTGTCCCGCGGCAGGTGCTCGAGCCATGTGCGCGTGGAATCGCCGAGGTAGAGCGGCAGGTTCTTGATGACGAAGAGGTCGTCGGTCGCTCACCTGGCATGGCATGCGAGCCCGTAGTCCTCGAGCCATACGCTGGGGTTGGTGTCCCCATCGTATCTTGGCACATTGGTCGGAGCCCGGAAGCGCGAAGGAAACGTCACGTCGTGGATGCTCTGGCCAAAAGCCCGCGAACCTCACTGGTTCAGTGACCAGCTGCGGTCACAGTCGTCGCCGCTGTCGTGGCGCCACCCGCGCCCACGGTCGTTATGGTGGCGCGAGCGGTTGTCACGGTTGTTGTCGACACTTTCTGCTCGCCGTCGGGCCTCGACGGTGTTGCGAGCGTCGCGGTTGGACCCAAGACGACTCTTGACTGCAGATGCCGTGGCTCCGACTCCCTCCCCGCGATCTCGATGCTAGGGAGGAGGCGGATTCGGGCCATGGGCGGATGGTGCTCCAGCCCGGCCGCGCTATGAGCGCTGCCGCGAGGCGGAGCTCTCCGCTTGCTGCGTCGCTGCAGCTTCGAGTAGTGCCTTCAATTGTTGGCGCACTCGTCGTTCCTCGGAGGTCGTAGGCTCCGGGCAGCCGCACAGCAACATGGCCGCAGTTGCGAGGTTCTGAGACGCCCACTGGAAGAGCAGCGGGGCGTCAGCGTCAGTGTTAGCGTCGATGTTCGCGCCTCCGTTGGCGCGTCGATTGTTGTCAGGCACCGACCCGCGTACCGGCGGCGTAGGCGCGTGATCGTGTGGCTGATCGGCAGCTGGACGGTGCTCGCGCCAGTCACCGTTCCCCTTGCGGGGCTCCGCCTACACAGGAACGTCCTGCGCCGGGCGTCGATCGCCGTTTGGGGTTCTCTACCGCCGACAGTAAATTTATATCGATCGTGCGTCGAGCTCAGATGGTTAGCACAGGAGACAACGAGATTTAGACTGGTTCGAGCCTCTGAGGAGTAATACCCTATGTCCAGTGTGGTGCTGCCATGTTCCTGAGCTAGGAGTACTTGTAGTAGGGGTTACAAGATGGTCGAGACAGGGTGTCGAGCCCAAGTCCTTGGAAATGGCATTTGGTCTTTCAAAGGTCTAACCCTTGTATCTGTTGCCCTCCTCTCCCTTTTATAGTCACAAGGGGAGGGGCACAAGGGGGAATTAAAAAGAGTTACAGTGCTTGGCAGCTGGCACGTCCTGTCGTACGTCGTTGTCCGTCGAGGCGTATTGAAGCTAAGTCGTGATGCTTTGTCACGGGAGCTGCCGCGTGGCCGGGCTGGACTATTCATCCCGGGATGCTTGGCTTCTTCTGTGAGTAGTTTGCGCTTGTCTTAGTCTGCCCGAGTACTTGCCTAGCTTGCCACGCCCAAGCCTAAGTCTAGGCTCGTGTCGGTGTTTTGGACCGGCAACCTACTACGGGGAGTACCCGAAGTAGATGAATGTGACTCGCCGAGATCGGTAACTCGAAGGAAGAGGCACGCGACACACAAATTAGACGAGGTTCGGGCCGCGAGGTGCGTAATACCCTACGTCTCGTATGCTTTGCGTAGCTCGGATTGATAGGGCACGGTTACGGGATGGTGCAACGGTGCGCCGTGAGTTGAGATTGGATGAGGTGATGCGGGGATCGGTCCCCGCCTCGCCTTATATAGTCGGGAGGCGGGGTTACAAGTCGGAGTAGGGAAGGAGTACTAGTCGAGTACGTCTAGGGGACCTCTACACGGTGCGGAACATGTACGAGTCCCTATCCGAGTACTACTCTGTGTTGTCCTTGTGCTCCACGCCTTCGGTGCCCGTGTAGCGCAAGTCGGGTAGTCCCGTGGGGCCCACCGAGTAGTCGGTCCCCGGCACCCACCGAGGCAGTGGGCCCGGGGAGGTCCATACGACAAGCCCCCGAGTACTTTGTAGTCGAGAAGGATAGCTTCCGGTAGTCTTGACGGCCTTAACGAGTAGCCCTCAAGCGTCCCCGAGTGCTACAAGTCAAAAGTCCTCAAGAGTAGTCGAAGCATCCCGAGGCCGGAATGTACTCCGGCGATGTTTGAGCAATCTTGAAGTCTTCTCGAGTAGTCCCAAACGTCCTTGAAATCCGCCTTCGAAGGTCTTCAAAAATGCTCGTCTTGTCTTGAAGCCGGAGCCGTCAAGAAGATACGATTTGCGGAACCGCAATCCACGTGGGGTAGCCCCCGGAGCCTCGAGCCGCGGGCTCTGGCTGAGGATCTATCCGAAGCCTTCACGAGAAAATCCCGAAAAATCCGGAGAGAAAAAACCGAAGGACACGTGGCACGGAGCCCCCGAGCCTTGAGTCGAGTACTTCCTCTCGAATTGAAGGGTCTTCTTGAAGAATGTGTCCTGAGATGCTCTTGAGACTAGCCGCGTCCCAGGTAGTCGAGTAGAAGTAGCCGAGCCCCCGAGGTGAGGCGCGTCGACTAGTAGAATACGAAGAGTCACGCGCAGCCGCTGAGTCAGCCACGCGCGGACTTATCGGGCCGCCCGTTACGGAGGCGATTTGGCTTATAAATTCAAGCCGAAACCCTTAGGGGTTTTCACCCAAGTGAGCCGCAGTCGTTCGCCACTTGAATCTTGAAGTAGATCCACTCCAACGAGCGCTGCCGCCGCAGTAGATCCAAGCGCATTGCCACCCGAAAGCTGTAGGGTAGCCCCCGAGCGGATGCGAGTGAAGACTCCCTGTTCTTGGAGGATGAAGCCGTCCCCGTCGAAGACGTTGAAGGCCGGCGGGAAGAAGAGGAGCCATGCGAGAGGCGCCGCGGCCGGTGCCGGAGCGGCGCCACCCACGTCTCCACCGCGCGCCGACCCAAGCCGCGAGTGGAAAAGGTCGAAGGTGAAGACCGAGGACTTGCGACCCCCGTTGAACTCCGGGTTCATCGGGGAGAAGGAGATCGATATGTGGAGATCCGCCGCGGGGAGATCCCTATCCAATGGAGAAGGCGCGGGGACGAGATCCCGATGTTCTCGCGCTTCGTGGAGCGCGGGCTTGCGCTCCCGGCGAGCGATTTCTTCAAAGGGCTTCTCAGGTACTATGGCATCGAGTACCTCAACTTGAACCCCAACGGAATCTTCCACACTTCCGTCTTCGTCCATTTCCGCGAAGCATTCTTGGGGATCAAGCCACATTGGATTCTCTTCCGGAAATTCTTCCGCGTGAAGCCGCGACCCGGCGCCTCCAACCCCGCAGTAGTCGGCGGGGGTCGGGATCCGGCTTGAGGGAAGATGCCGCCGAGCGATGCACTGGCGTACAAGCTCGTAGACTCCAACACGGATTGGAAGACGAGGTGGTTCTATACCACGAACCACCATCCGGAGGCTGCCGAAGCCGAGCGGACGGCGGCCCAAGCACCAAGAGTGGTGGAACACGGAACCCACCATGCAAGAGGGGATCCGGCTCCCGGAGTTGCCGGGAAGAATCAAGGCCCCGCGTGATGCGGGGCCGAGGGCCGAGCATGTGGCCTTCGGCTTCATGAAGCGTCGGATCCGGCCGCCGGTGGCGCGGGATACGATGGGCTTCGAGTACACCGGCGACGACGACACGTCGCGGATGCGGGGGGCGAAATCGAAGACAACGACATCATCGAGAGGTTGTCGAGGATCTTCAAGGACATGCGGAGTACACGGCGTGCCCCGTCGAGGAGTTCTCCGCCGCGCGCCCGCCCAACGAGGTAAGTAGCCGTACCCACCTCGTCGAGTAGTAGGCACTTGTAGCGAGTTGCTAACGCCTTTTGTGTCTTTTTGATGCGGGACGATGTGAAGCGGTTTGTCTCCGAGCCGCAGCCACCACCGAGCGGAATTGAGATTCCCGGCGGTGGAGAAGGTGAAGGAGCGCCGAGTAGTCGGAGACGACGACGATCCCGTCATCGTGGAGGATACCTCCGATGACGAAGAGGACGAGGAGACGCCGCAGGATCGCTTCCGGTGCGGTCGAGGTTTAGCCGTCCGGGCTTGCCTCATGTGCCTCTCATCCAGGGACCCTCCCGGCTAGCCCGGAGGCTAGCCTTGCCGCGCCGCCGAAGAAGCGCGGAACCCCGCCAAGAAGCGGGTAGCCAAGAAGATGAAGGTCTCGGAGACCACGCCTCTTGAGGTAAGTCATCTTGAGCGAAGGCGTCGAGTACCCAATGATCGAGTACGGTGCCGACGAGTAGTTGTCCCTATGTGCGGGGAGAGACCGCCGGCGGAGCCCGTGGAGGAGGGCGATGAGGGCACGTGGCCCACGGTGGGGGAACCGGCCGGAAGCCGAAGTCCGGCCCCCCGCCGTCGAAGAGCTTCCGGCGCGCGCTGGAGCGCCGCCCCCCCCCCGCAAGGGAGCGAGTACCCGCGGCCGCCGCCGCCGAGGAGGGTGGAAGCCGCGGGGCGCGAGAGAACGTCCGCGCCGGCCACCGCCGCCGTGGAAGAGGCGGTAGTCGGAGAGGCGGAGGAGGAAACGCCCGCCGAGGGTGGACCGGTTGACATCGCCGCATCCTCGGTGCGGCGCGCCGACCGTGACTATCGTCCTGGTCGAACTTGTAAGTACCACACTTCATGAGTAGTACTCATTGTAGTAGCCGATGTTGTCTGATGATCCTCTGTGGATACTTGTGCGAGAAAATCCACCGACTTGAGCCGGGACGGAGAGGAGCCCGCGGCGAGCGAGAGAGGAAGAGGCCGCGCCGCGCGTCGAGGAACCCGCTCCGAGAAGCCCAAGCCACGACCGAGCCCCCCCGCGTGCCCGAAGCGGCGGCGCCGCGAGGCGGTCATGGTCGCAGGTGGGTACTCTTCCGAGGCCGTAGAGCCCAAAAAAGAGTAGTCGAGAATGCGATGCGCGTGTTCCCTAGTGACGGGCGCCGAAGGTGGTGACATCCCCGCGGGGTGCCCGTGCAAGAGTTGACACCGGAGGCCCCGAGGCTGCGGCAGAGCCCCCGAGCCCGTGGGGGGAACCGTCGAGAAGTCCGCCGAGGAGGAGGCGGCTGCCACGTCGCCAGGGGTTGCCCTGGAGGTGGCGATCCGGTCCCCGGAGATCCAAGACGCGGAGCCTATCCGCTCGGCGCCAATGACGGAGGCTACGACAAGTAGCCGTGGCGGGATCGAGTTGCTTGCCGACGATCTCGTCGAGCCGGCGGTGTTGGCGCGCAAAGCATCCGGAGGCGATGCGGCGAGCCGAACAAGGATGAAGGTACGTAGCCGTTGCCTCCCGAGTAGTCAATCCTTTCGTTGAGTACTCGCTGACTTGAATTGGTTTTGTGCGGGACGTCGCGGAGCGATCCCGCGAGAAGTCAAATCCGCCGCAAGGCTACGGCGACACGGTCTTGCGAGCCGAAGCCTTGGAGGAGCAGCTCATGAAGTCGAGGAAGCACGCGGCCGCCATGCGGTCAAAGCTTGACGCCGCCTTCGCCAAGTACCACAACGATGTGATGGACTTGCGGGCGAAGAGCGACGATGCAGTGCGGAAGAACAAAGGCCTCCGCAACAAGAATAAAGGTATGTCTCTTGACTTGTCGGGTACTTGTTGGGAGTCATCAAGCTCGACCCGTTGTTGTGTTCTCGTGTTGTAGAACTCGAAGACCGGGTGGAGCGTCCGAAGGGCTCGGAGATCGGCATGAAGAATCTCTTCTACGGGAGCAAGAAGCCCGCCGTGTACTTGAACTCGACTACAAGGAGGCGGCCTTCGAGTGCGAGAAGCACATGGAGTTGAGAATTGCATCGACCGGGATCTCGTCAATCGCTACAAATCCTTGCGAGCAGTTGAACGAGGACCGTGAGGCGCTCCGGCCCCGGCCGAAGGACCTTGAAGAGGCCGCCCTCCCGATCGCGAGGCTCCCGGTGCCGCACCCGGCGGCCCCAAGATTGCTCCGTTGGCGGATCGACTTCGTGAGGCGCCAAGCCGGCCGGCCGCCTACGTGAAGCACATGGCCAAGTCAATCCCGAAGCGGTGCCGGCCTTCATGAAGTCGTACTTCCCGAAGGCCCCGGTGGAGGTAGTTGCGGCGGAGTAGCCGCCAACGCTCGGACGAGCGACGCGGAGTTGCTTTGGAGCGGATGGCTCCCATCGCGGAGCGAGGTAGCCGATAAGTTGAATCTCCGGTAGCTCCGCATAGATAGCTTAGTAGCCATGGTTGTATAGGAAACGAGTTGTAATGAACTATTTCATGTATCAATGAAATGTGAAGTTCCATCAATGAGTACTCGTAACCGCGATCTCGAGTGCGGAGCGCCCATCGTGGAGTAGGTGCGAGTAGTAGTACTCGGCTTAGTAGTCCGTCGCGGGAGTAGGCAGTAAAGAAGTTGATGAACAATCGAACTTTATTACCGAAGAAGTGCACCCGGGTGGCCGGGCCGTAGTTACAAGTAGTCGCCCGGACCGGAGGCCGCTTACGGTCGAGTAGTACCGGAGCGGTTTAGCCGCTTACGGCGAGTGATCCGTAGGTAGCCGTGTAGGCCGGATCGCGATCCGTAAGTAGCCGCGCGGTCCGGATCTTGGAGTGTGGTCTTCTTGGTAGACCGCTGCTAGAGTCCTTGACGCTCGTTGCGGCCCGTGGGTCCGTAGGTAGCCGCACGGGCGGGACACAGGAGTAGAATAGTCCGGAGACTTGAAGCCGGGACCGGAGGGTCGCTTGCGGCAAGGGGGTGTTGATGTAGTCGCGTGGACTTGAACCCCGGAGTAGTCGAGTAGACTAGGCGTAGAATCGACGAGAGCCGGTCGACGTTCCACGAGTTGTTGACTTCTTCGCCTTCAAGTGTTTGGAGGCGGTAGGAGCCCGGCCCGGTCACCTTAGCCACGGTGAAGGGTCCTTCCCGTGGGGAGCCGAGCTTGTGAAGTCCTTCCGTGTTCGGATACGGCGGAGGACAAGATCTCCAACGTTGAAGGAGCGTTCCTTGACGTTGCGATCGTGGTAGCGTCGGATACCCTCCGGGTACCTTGCCGATTGGACGAGGGCGGCACGGCGAGCTTCTTCGAGGCCGTCGATATCAACTCGTCTGCGTCGTCTTCCGAGACGCCTTCGTCGTAGTGCTCCACCGCCGGCGAGTTCCATATGACATCGGCGGGGAGGATGGCTTCGGAGCCGTAGACCGAGAAGTAGGGGGATTGCCCCGTTGGCTTGGATGGTTGAGTCCGCGGCCCCCCGCAGTGCGTTGGGTAGTTCCTTGATCCACTTGCCCCCTTTTGAGTTAGCGGCGTCGTGTAGCCGCTTCTTGAGGGCGTCGAGCACCATCCCGTTGGCGCGCTCGACTTGTCCGTTGGCCCGTGGATGGGCGACGGAGACGTATCCGACGTCGATTCCGCTGTTCTCGCGGTACTCCCGGACGGTGGTTGTTGAAGTTGGACCCCGTGTCCGTGATGATGCGGTGGGGTAGCCCGTAGCGGTGTACGAGTTCATCCGGAAGTCGAGTACTCGTCGGCCTTGGGGCATGTGACCGGCTTGACCTCGATCCACTTGGTGAACTTGTCGATAGCCACCAGTACCCGGTTGAATCCTCCTGGCGCAGTTGGCAGTGGCCCAATCATGTCGAGCCCCCAGCAGGCAAAGGGCCAGGTTGGTGGTATGGTGACTAGCTTGTAGGCAGGGACATGTTGCTGCTTGGCGAAGAACTGACATCCTTGGCACCGTCTGACGAGTTCTTCGGCATCGCCCAGGGCTGTGGGCCGTAGAAGGCTCGCCGGAAGGCCTTGCTGACCAGCGTGCGGGAGGACGCGTGGTTGCCGCAGACACCCTTGTGGATCTCCTCCAAGATGTCCTTGCCTTCTTCGCGAGGAACGCATTTCATGAGTACTCCGAAGATGCGCCTCGCTTGTAAAGCTTGTCGCCGACGAGGACGTAAGACTTGGCGCGGCGGACGAGCCGTTCGGCCGCGTTCTTGTCGGAGGGGACCTTCGCTCGCCGAGGTAGTCGATGAAGGGTTGCCTCCGGTCCACGTCGATCATCATGACCTCCCTGCCCAGCCGGTTGGTTAGGCCGGGACGGTGGTCGGTGGCGCCGGCTCCGGGATGGATGGCGCGTGAAGCTCATGGACGAAGACGCCCGCGGGTACTTGGGCGCGGGTGGATCCGAGCTTTCGAGAGGACGTCCGCCGCAACGTTGTTGTCGCGAACGATGTGATGGAACTCGAGACCGTAAAATTTGTTCTCGAGCTTGCGGACTTCTAGGCAGTAGGCGTCCATGTTCTCCTTGTTGCGGTCCCAGGACTTGTTGACTTGGTTGATGACCACTGCGGAGTCGCCGTAGACTAGTAGCCGCTTGATGCCAAGCGAAGCCGCGAGGCGGAGCCCGTGTAGGAGGGCTTCGTACTCGGCTTCGTTGTTCGAGACCTTCCAGAAGATCTGCAGGACGTACTTGAGTTGTTCGCCCGTTGGGGAGATCAGGAGTACCCCTGCGCCTGCGCCCTCGAGTTGAGTGAGCCGTCGAAGTACATCACCCAATGCTCTGGTCGCACGGTGGGAGTAGGTAGCTGGTTCTCCCGCCACTCGCCATGAAGTCGACTAGAGCTTGCGACTTGATGGTCGTGCGTGGCTTGAAGTCGATGGTGAGGGCGCCGAGCTCGGCGGCCCATTTGGAGATCCTTCGGTGGCGTGCGGGTTCCTCGGGATGTCGCCGAGTGGGTAGTCGGTGACGACGGAGACCGAGTACTCCCGGAAGTAGTGTCGTAGCTTCCGCGAGGTGATGAGTAGAGCGTACAGGAGCTTCGCACGGCCGGTAGCGAGCCTTGGACTACGATAGAACCTCGCCGACGAAGTAGACCGGGCGCCCGGACCGGTAGGCGTGGCCGTCTTCCCGCCGCTCGACGACGATGGCGATGCCGACCACGTGAGTAGTCGCGGCGAGGTAGAGCAGCAGGCCGCTCGCCCTTGTAGGGAGCCGTGAGGACGGGGGCTTCGACAGGAAGTCCTTGAGCCGGGCAAGGGCTTGGTCCGCCTCTGCAGTCCACACGAACTTCTCGTGGTGCTTGAGTAGTTTGAAGAAGGGGAGACCCCGTTCTCCTAGCTTCGAGATGAATCGTTCAATGCCGCCATGCACCCCGTCGGCTTCGGACGTCCTTGATGCTCGTGGGAGCTTTCATGCCGGTGATGGCGGAGATTTTCTCGGGGGGTTGGCTTCGATGCCACGTTGGGCCGATGATGAAGCCGAGTAGTTTGCCCGAAGGTACGCCGAAGACGCACTTGTTCGGGTTGAGCTTCCAGCGGTACTCGCGTAGCGATGCGAAGGTCTCTTCAAGGTCGTCGATGAGGGTACTGGAGTCCCTGGTTTTGACAACCACGTCATCCACGTAGGCCTCGACGTTCTTGTTGAGTTGCCGCTTGAAGCAGGCCTGGATGGCCCGTTGGTAAGTAGCGCCGGCGTTCTTCAACCCGAAAGACATGGTCGTGTAGCAGTACGCGCCAAACGGGGTGATGAACGCGGTCTTCTCCTCGGTCTTCCTCCTTGATTGCGATCGGTGGTACCGGAGTAGCGGTCGAGGAAGCAGAGCAGGTCGCGGCCGCCGCCGTGGAGTCGATGACTTGATCAATCCGCGGCAACCCGAAGGGGTCCTTGGGGCGAGCTTGTTGAGGTCGGTGTAGTCGACGCACATCCTCCACTCGTTCGAGTTCTTCTTGCGGACGAGGACGGGGTTGGCGAGCCACTCGGGATGGAAGACTTCTCTCGATGAAGCCGGCAGCCGAGTAGCTTGGCGAGCTCCTTCTTGATGGCATCCCGTCCGTCGTCGGCGAAGCGTCGGAGATGTTGTCGCTTGGGGGTAGCCTTTGGGTCGACGTTGAGGCGCGTGCTCGATCGGCTCCACGGGCACTCCCGGCATGTCCGTCGGCCTCCACGCGAAGATGTCGCGGTTAGCCCGAAGGAAGCCGATGAGCGCGTCTTCCTATTTGGGGTCGAGGCCGGCCCCGATGGTGGTAGTCTTGGTGGGGTCGCCCGTTCCGAGGTCGACCGACTTGGTGAGCACCTCCTCGGGTGGCCGAGGCTTGTTGGCGCTCGTCGTACTTCTCCGGGATGTCGAGTTCGCTTGTGGCAAGCTTCTTCGACGCGGCGTAGACCTCCATCATTGGGGTGGGTACTTGATTTGTCGAAGCAATCACCACGGCCTCTGTATCGCAGTCGTGGGAGATCTTCAAGTCCCCTTGGAGGGAGAGTACGCCAGCTGGACTTGGCATTTTGAGTACCAAGTATGTGTAGTGGGGCACCGCCATGAACTTGGCGATGGCCGGTCTGCCGAGGATGGCATGGTAGGAAGTCTCGATATCCGCGACCTCGAACTTGATGTACTCGGTGCGGTAGTTGTCGCGAGACGCCCCGAAGGTAATCGGCGCACCACCGAGCCCGGTGGGATAGCCGCGTTGCTCGGGACAATGCCGTAGAAAGGCATGCTGCTCTTGTTGAGCATGGGGGTGACGTCAAGGTTCATCTTCCCGAGAGTCTTGGTGAAGAGGACGTTGAGCCCGCTTCCGCCGTCGATGAGCACCTTGTTGAGCTTAGAGCCCGCCATCGTTGGTTGCGGGACGAGAGGGAAGCGTCTGGTTCGAGAAGCCGGTCCATTGGTCCGCGCGGGAGAAGGTGATGGGCGTCTCCGACCACCCGAGAGGGGTCATAACCGCCGGTTCGATGGACATCACTTCACGGCGAGTAGCCTTCGCTCCCGCTCTGCGGGGTAGTCCGCCGAAGAGGACGTTGACGGTCTTCTCGGGTTCTTGGAAGTCGTCGCCGTCCTTCTTCTTGTTCTTCTCGATCGTGAGGGTGCGGTGGCTCCGGCGTATCCTTGAGCGCATGCCCGAGCCGGTAGCACCGCTTCTCGGTGGTGTGGTTGCCGTTTGGATGCCACGGGCACTTCTCCTTCGGCGGGTCTTTAAACCCGCCGGAGTTCTTCTTCGAGTTCCCTTTCGGGGGACGCCGGATAGCCGCGACGGTGTTGTCTGGCTTGCGCTTGCGGTTGGGACCCGAGAAGTTGTTGTTGTTGTTGTTGTTGCGGCCACCTTGGTTTGGATTGCTTTGCTGTCCGCCGCCGCCTTGGTTCTGCTTGGACTTGCCGCGGATGGCGTCGTACTTGGCGTTGGCCTTGTCCTCTTCATCCGCCCGGACGTGATCATGTCCTTGAGGTGGGGAATGGACTTGGGACGGCGCCGGCCGAAGTCCTCGAAGGTGCGGCGATGGTAGAGCCCGTCTCGGAAGAGGTCGATGACCTCCTTGTCGGTGACGTCCACGACGGTAGCGCGCTTGTCGAAGAAGCGGCGCATGTACTTGCGGAGGGTCTCGCCTTGTTCTCGCTTGATCATGGCAAGGTCCGGTGTCGGTGTTTTGGACCGGCAACCTACTACGGGGAGTACCCGAAGTAGATGAATGTGACTCGCCGAGATCGGTAACTCGAAGGAAGAGGCACGCGACACACAAATTAGACGAGGTTCGGGCCGCGAGGTGCGTAATACCCTACGTCCTGTATGCTGCGTATCTCTGGATTGATAGGGCACGGTTACAGGATGGTGCAACTGTGCGCCGTGAGTTGAGATTGGATGAGGTGATCCGGGGATCGGTCCCTGCCTCGCCTTATATAGTCCGGGAGGCAGGGTTACAAGTCGGAGTAGGGAAGGAGTACTAGTCGAGTACGTCTAGGAGACCTCTACACAGTGCGGAACATGTACAGAGTCCTATCCGAGTACTACTCTCGTGCTTTGTCCTTGTGCTCCACGCCTTCGGTGCCGTGTAGCGCAAGTCGGGTAGTCCCGAGGGCCCACCGAGTAGTCGGTCCCGGCACCCACCGAGGCGGTGGGCCCGGGGAGGTCCATACGACGCCTCGTGCGCGTCATAGAGGGCGCATGAGTGTCTCGGGCCGAGCTTGCGTGTGGCAGAGTGGGAGATGATGGCGATGTGACGGTCGCGCAGCCAGTCAGACCAGCATTAAGGCTCTTGTTGAGGCGAGCTGCTTGCATGGTCGCCAGCTATTGTACCTACATGACGTGGGGAATCGCTCCTCCACGCGCGTCGGTGGTGGCGCTCGAGCTGTGTGCCTGGGCCCACGTGCCAGCTGGGGCCAGACTTGTCGTGCGAGGCGGAGACTTCTCGTGCAAGGAGTAGACTTATCATGCGAGGTGGATACTTGTCGCGAGGATCCTCTAGTGGGGAACTGGCCGGAGATGCAGCCAACTGGCCAAAGACTGGACGTCTTGCCAGTGTGGGTCTTGACCAGGATCCTTTCTCCTCCTTGTCCTGAATCTTTGCCTTGATGTTGTCGATCTTTCCCTTCACATTGACAATGGTGTTGGATTGTCTTGTTGTTTTAGGGGAGATAATCTCGCCGTCAAAGGGGGCCTTAATCCGGGCCCTCATCACTGATGTTGACAACCGGCCTGACCGGTTTGGTGGAACCGGCCTGACCGGTTTTGGAAACCGATCTGACCGGTTTGTGCCTAGTGTTGGCACATGTTCAGGGGGAGTATGCATTTGTGCAGGGGGAGCTCTTGTATGCTTTGGTGGTTTGTATTCTTTGCTTGAGCGTGTTTTTGACTCAGTTGTGTCGAGTCGTTGCCCTTGCCTAAGGGGACCGAGTCTTTCCTCTTTCAAGTGATCTTGCTCTTTGCCTTTGTTTGGCTTTCAATCGCTTGTTCGAGTTCCTTTGGTCGTTTCTTTTCTTTTTCCTTTTCTCTTTGATTATCAAACGTGTGTTGTCAATGCACTCATCAAGGGGGAGATTGAGAGCCATGTGTGGTTCGAGGACTGGTGGATGGTTGCTTCCTGGTGTGACGAGTGATTGACAATGTTGTGTGGACTGATTCTTTTTGCAGCTTGACTGGTGTTGATGCAGGTGGAAACAAGAGCGAAAGGTCATTGTCGGTGAGGCCTCCAGTTGTGGAGAAGACAAGTAGGCTTGGTTGGAGGGACCTGGTGTCCAGTGGGGTCAAGTGCGGGCTGCATAGTGTCAAGAACGACAAGATGAAGTCGTGGATGGTTATTTGGTTGAGCCTCAAACCAAGGTCGAGCGAGGACTTCGTGGGAGCTGAGTCATCAGTGGTGATTGGCGGAGGCTACATCATGTTCGCGGGGTTTGTGGTGGTTCACTAGAAAACAATCAGGTTACTCGGCTGAGCCACAAAGCCAAGGCCGAAGAACGGCGTGGCTGTCAGGTCAAATCCGGCCTGACCGGATTGGAGAACCGGTTTGACCGGTTTGGGGTCGCAGGGCGCCAGAAGCTTCGAAGCGGAGGACACGCGTCGGGATCGTAAGGCTTGCGTCGAGGCTACACGAAGTGCGGCCGCCGGGCGTCCGTCTGATGGTGATACGAAGACAAACTTACAAAGTGCCCTTGGTGGGCGTGTATCCTAGTTTAGGCTCTAGGGTATTTTAGTCTTTCTGTTTGCCTCCATATAACCCAAGTGGCGAGAGGATGGCAGCCATCACTTGGAACCCTAGCTCATTTTGTTTTGCTATTTTCCCTTCCTATTTTCCTTAGGACTAGCTTGAGAGCTTCATGGTGAGATTCATTGAGAGGGAAGGATGATCGAGCGGAAGCTTGACCAGTATGAACCTTTCACGGTAAGTATAGATGATTCGGCGTGGTTCCTCAAGGCTTGTTTGTGTTCCTCCCGTTTTTCCTTTTTGGTGATTTTTGGAGCCTTTTCTTGGAATTTCCGTGGGGAAGATTTGGGGGCGTTTCTTTGAGGGATTCTTGTTGGATGTCACGTATGAGGACCTTGTGCCAATTTGCTTGGTGATCTTGCTCCAACAAACCCTCCGAAATGGCTTCAATTTGGGAGTTTTCGGTGGTTTCCATGGGAAGGTGTTCTTGAGGGTTGACTTCTGATTCCTCTTGATTGAGTAGGTTTTGGGGACCGAGCTTCTAGCCAAAGGTAGCCCACGAGGTACCCCAGCTATCCCCAAAGTCTCAATTTGATCCATGGAACAAATCGGGAGATTGATCGGTTGGAAGGTTGAGTTTTTCCCGCGGGATGAGTTCTTCCGGACTGTCCAGGCAAAACCGGCCTGACCGGTTTCCCAAACCGGCCTGACAAGTTTAGCCTTGTGGGCTGTCGTGAAGGGTTTTTGAGCAGGAGAGTCTCTGTTGTGCTATGGCTTTTCTTGTTCAAAGGTGGAGAGGTTCTTGAGGTGATTTGGGGCAGTTTTGGTCTCGGAGGTCTTTTGGGGATTTCCTGGACAAAACCGGTCTAACCGGTTTGCCAAACCGGCCTGACCGGTTTCCCCTTCCTGTTGAGAGGCTAAGTGCCAAAGAGTCGGTCTGACCGGTTTCAGAAACCGGTCTGACCAGTTTCAGAAACCGGCCTGACCGGTTTTAGTTGCTAGCAGTTGGGTCGTGTTGTTTTCCGCTGCGTGTTTCGAGTGGTTGTTGGTTGTGTCTTGCTCCTAGGTCTAGTAGCACTCCAGTGGCTATGTGGACTTGGCAAGAGAAGCTAGCAGAGGTGTCCGAGTGAAATTAGGTTCATAGGCCAAATTCTTGAGTAGAATTTTTGCGGATCCCATTCACTCCCCCCTCTCTGGTTCGTCGTTTCGGTCCTTCACCTTGCCTATCACCCCCGCACACGCAGGCGCCAGCCCTACCTGCCTCGACGTAGAGAGAGAAGAGACAAAGGGAGTAGAGAAAGATATAGACAGGAAAAAGGGAGTGATGAGCGAGCGGTCGAGCGGTGTGGCGAATGCGGCGTCGTGCAGATAAGGCAAGGCACGTGGGGTGGGTGTCAAAGGTATAGGTTTAAGCGGTCCACAGGAGGGGTCAACGCTGGTGGTTTATTTGTTCGATGAAGAAAGATCTAGATCTAAGAACGCGATGGTTATGCAATGACACACAAAACAAGAGGGACACAATGAGTTTATATTGGTTCGGGCATCCGGTGATGTCACACTCTGAAATTTCCAATTTCAGGATGTGAATAGAGAGAATATTTAAATAACGATTTTCTCATAAGTTTAAAATTTTTCCAACATTTATGTTTCTTTACAAGAAATATAGTATAGGAAAAATCCTTTGTTCGATTTTCCGAATTAAAACAAAGTTGTGTGTGTTGCATTCATGCCGATGCATCTAGTGGTTCTTGAGTGCAAAAGATTTCAAAAATGCGTTTAGGAGCTGTCCAAATCCTTCCGAGAATTTTCTGGATTTTTTTGGAATTTATTCTCATTTTCCTTGAGCTATTTCTATTTATTAGAAGGCTCTAAAATCTTTATCATGAGCTCCAAATGCTTTATTTGGATTGTTCATGTCTTAATCTGTCTCTGGGAATTTTCCTAGAATTTTTGGAATTTTCAGAATATTTTTCGTGAATTTTATGAATTATCTAGCTGGTTCTAGATTATTCTTTTCCCTGATAATGAATTCTGAAAATAAAAGAAATTCCTTTTCCTTTTATCTTTTCCTTCATCCTTTTCAGCCCACATCTGCTTCTGGCTCATCAATCTGAAGTCCGCCGGTGCTCCCCGGACTCCCTGCGCTGTTCGCTTTTTCAGCTCGGCCCAGCTTTCACCCGGCCCACCACTCCGACCCGCTGTTGACGGTGAAAATCCGTCAACCTAGCCATGAGTTTACCTTCGGTGTTGGCATGAGTTTTATACCTTATCCATTGGTACTAACCCTCGTGGTATAACGAGTTCACTTGTGCATGTCGGTTTTGGAGTTAAGTGTTTACGCAGGGTTTTAACGTTGAAAGCAAGACTTCCGGGATAAGTTCATTAAGCACCTCATGACAAGACCTTGAAGCCCGGTACAAGTCAAGTAATGAAGTGAACATGACTCCAAGAGCCCAAGGACCAAGCCCGAGAAGATGACAAACTCCGAGGACCTAGCCAGAAAAGTGCTGAATCTTGCAAGACACGGAGCTTCGTCCAAATCGGAGAGAAACCAACGATAAGGGCCCACATGCAAAAGGGGAGAGGATCTAGAAGACTTGGGAAGCAATACCAGACGAAGGAGGACACTGACTGGGCCGGAATGGGCCCAGGATGGTCGGCCCAGGCCGGCCGGCCCAGCCTGTTTCGAGGCCCAGTCGACCCCCCTTTGACCTAGTTGCATCTCGGGCTATTTATAGCCCCCTGACCGAGAGCCACACATCAATCAATTCGTCATCCGCCGCCGAGGAGCCGAGAAGCTTGAGGGACACCATCTCGGAGATGAGGGTCGTGCTAGTTGTCTAGGGTCTCCCTAGCCGTCGTCAGAACCTTGCATGGAAGACCACGTCGGAGCTCCGGAGCAAGGATCAAGATCGAGGTAGGATCCCGATGGTGATCTTGTTCATGTAATCATTCATGGTGAAGTCTTTAAGTGAATTCGATTTCTAGCGATCAAGTGCCTTCTTCATGATTTTGTTTTCTTCTTGGTTTTGCTTCTTCTACGATCTAGTCTATAGCTAGATTACTTAGGGTGCTCTTGTAGCCGCGGTGGCTAGAGGTGCATACTGGACCGGCCAAGTGATTTCAACTTGTTCTTATCGAACTCGCCCTAGACTACCCGCATGAGTAGGGATACGTTGTGACAGAACGAGGGTTCCGAAAGGCGGGCGTTTTCGGAGTCGGATGGAAGGCCACGATTTAAAGATGCTTTTAATGAGATTCGCTTTTCTATCTTCATCTATCTTGTTTGGAGCTACAACATAAGCGTGATCTAGATTCTCTAGATCGGTTAGCTCTTGCTTTCTCTTGCTACCTCTTTAGTAGATTAGATTAGATGTGTTTCCTTTATGAGTTAGTAGATTAGATGCAACTTGTCTTCAAAAGATAGCTTACCTTGCTTTACTAGATTGAATCCTTGCGTTGCACATTGTTCCACGGATTCGATACCTTGGGTTCACCACTCGAGGGAAGAAGGGTCCCTTGACTACGACGGGAGACTTGTCCGCTTGCAAGTCTAAACGAACTTTGATACAACTATTAACCGTCGACAAGCCCCTTTTTCTGGCGCCGTTGCCGGGGAACAAGCAATCAAGATCCAATCTAGTATCGCTTATCTTTCAGTTTTTTTTAGATTTTCTTTTGCATCTCTTAAGTTTGATCATCTCCAAGAAAAAAAATCAATCTAATCTAGTTTTTATTAACCCTATTTTTTCTTTTGTTAGATTTTTGTTTTATTGCTAACCCTAAACGGAGATGGTTGGCTACCTCTCCAAGAAACCCAAAACTTCTTTGTGGATGATCCAGGAAAACCTTATAGGCAAAGGAGATGTGCAACAGACGAAGGAGGACACTGACAAGCTAAAGGGTTGGAAGCCCTAGATTCAAGGAGACAAGCTAAAGGGTTGGAAGCCCTAGATTTAAAAGTCAAACTCGAAGGACCATCAAAATCTCCAAGGGAATCAGCACCTCCAAGTCAAGATGCCGGAAGGCCGTTCAAGATCAAGGAGGATGGAGAAGATGGATATAGAGAAAGAAGCTCAACACCTAAGGCTGCCAAGGCAAGATCCACATGCGAGGATTGCTAGAGATGCAAATGGGACAACTTGTCGGACGCCCGATGGGTAACAAAAGAGAATTTCCGAGACAATCTCAAGGTCGCGAAAAGGCAAAGGCTACTCAAACTCATTCGGAAGAGGTGGAGGATCACACTAAGGAGACCATGAAGATCACAACCGAAGGACCGGAGTTCGAGATGCCGAGCCACCACATGAAGGAAGTTGTTGCATCTGTCAAGACCAAAGGACAAAGCCAGCCTGTGAAGACCAAAAATATGACTAAGCCGAAGAATAAGCCCGTGCCCAAGATGGTGCGGAAGTGGGTACCCAAGATTGCAATGCCCACAAAGAGCGTTGATCCGAAGTTATCAAGCGAAGAAGTCTAGCCATGGACTATAAGCGAAGCGCTAGGCGGGAGGCAACCCGTTTCGTCGAGTCAAGAATAAGCTACCAGGAGGACAACCTGATTCCAGGTTTTTCGAGTCTTTTCAAGTAATTTAGTTTTTAATTTTACTACGCAAAACATTAGACTTAGAATGGTTGAACAATGTTAGAGACATAATTCTTGGTTGAATATTTTGCTTGATCATAAACCCTTTACATGAACCATCCTATGTTGTTTGCCTCTTTTCGAGAAACCACTACCAAAAAAATTTCAGAACCTATCTCAACCTTTCATCCTCTTTATGATGTTGTGGTTGCCTTGCTTTTCATGCTAAAAACACATGAGTAGAGCCATGTCTTGTACCTAGATGTTATTTAAATTTCAGCGCATGGTAGGACTCGCGTGAACATAGAATTTTGACTTTTGGTTGGTTTAAAAATCCTTATCCTTGGTTTCTCTAGAGTTAGAATTTTGCTAAGCCTCATTTATTTTTATTTCATTCAAAATATTTCTTATCTAATCAAAATTGGAACCTAAACCTATGCCCCCATGATCAAGCCGGGAAAAGCTTGCTCTCAACTAATGAAGGCAAATAATACCAGTGAGACCAACATAAAGGTAGTTGGAAAATATTTTTTGACTTACATTTGTTTTTAATGCTTTAAAACCTACTCTAAATTTATGCTTGAGCTCTCCCATAGCTCTGAATTTATTCTTAATTTTCGAAATTAGAGGGGTGCTTAGCGTTAAAACATGCTTTGAGGGAGGCAATCTAGTTAACCTAACCATACATGCACCATGATACATCACGGGATGCCCCTCCAACATATTTTATCAAACCACATGCAAAGTACAAGCATGGGGGGCAGACAAGGCTTCGTTTTGTAGGAATATCATGGAGGCATGTGAGGCAAGGGAGTATGGAAGTGAGTCAAAGCGAATACATCAAGTGGAAGGAATAATAATGCAAGCGAAGGAGTGGACGGGGACGTTTGGAAGGTGCATGCGGTCACGAAGCAACAAGCATGAATGCACTGGAGAAGAACCAAGCCAAGAGGAGGAGAGAGGTAAGTCTCCCATCCAGCTCTTTGTTCGTGTGCTCTAGTTTGTAGGCCGGAACCACCTTAGACTTAGCCATCCACCTCGCTTGTTTCGTGCAACAAATCACATCCTTAATCCACTCAAAGTCCAGACTCCAAAATAATATTTGTGTACCTTATTACCGGTTGAAAACCCCGGATATATATTTGTGAGGGAGAGTGCAGCAATCATGGAAGAAACCTACAAGCTTTTTCACTAAAGAAGAAGGGATCATCGTCGTCTAAGCCATCATCGACAACCTCTTCGAGGAGGTGCTCGGTTTTCGAGTATCCTCGGAGTATGGAGGAGGACATGGCACCGCCGAGGAGGAACCACACTCTTCTCCTCGGTGGCATGAGGGCCACACGAAACTCGTTTATGAGGTGCACCAAACCTAAAGGACATATGGAGGAGCTGCTCGTCCGACCTCACCGCTCGACACGATCATCCGCTCCACCTCCACACGCTCTGTGGTATTCCAATGGGTTTATCATCATGACGGAGGAGGAGGAGGAGAAGAAGCTCGCTCGCCTTGAGTAGAGGCTTGTAGCGAACGTCGACTTCGACGACCAAGCTCTCCACATATTGGGTTTTCATACGGGACACCGGTGCAATTCTCTAACAGAGTGTCGGCAAACACCCACAAGGAATTCGCCTAGGAAATTCTCATGACCATGGCGCATACCCTTGATGAAGGAGTGTTGAGTCTCTCATTCCGTTTGGAGGGAGCCCACAAGTGGAGAAGAAGGAAGACACCGTCGGAAGGGTAACCTTGATCAACGATGCTATTTCTAGCACCTTGATGGGGTAATCTCCTTTCATCCATGGGTTGCAATCGATCTTGAGATGTAATCACACTTTGTTGGATTATCTATCTATCATCTTACACCGTGACCATCATAGGTCTAGTCATGAATACCTTCGCGTAGTGAGAGTACAAGAGGAGGGAAAGGGCGAAACCGTGGTCACAACCCCCGATACATTAGATTGGCTTTCATGATCAAAACGATTGCATGTTCTAGTATTGTAGACCCATGGGCGAGTGTCTCCTATTTTCAAGAGGGAGCTCCGGAACAAGTGGATGTGCATGAAGGCACATGGGAAGGTTTTTGGAGTATGATCACGGGAGAAGACCATCAACGAAGAAATACTATCCGGAACCCCATCATCCAAGTGTGTCACTTTTGTGCAAGTGGATTTTTGGGAGAATGAGAGAAACAAAGATAACCAACACGGAGTTGAATTGGCTTTACTTGGCTTTACCAGGCAGTCAATCGACCCCACTCACCTATGATAAACCGGTGGTGTTGTTAGCAACATCGAGTTCGGGAGTTATTGGTTCGGAGTGTTGCCTCTCCATATTGGCTATCTCTTTAAGACCGGGTATTACAAGGAACCCGAAGCATCTCCTACCCGGACTTCCTTAAGATTTGAAGATGAGAGAGGAGGCTTCGAAGTGGCCAAAGTAAATTTGCCCCTATCGGATGGAAGATTTCTTGAGGGGAAATAAGATTGGTTAGAGGAAGGACTTCTTGTGCCGGCTAAGGAAATGAAGGATTATAGGAGAAGGATCTTCTATGGCCCAAGAAGGAGGTGCACAACAAAATTATGTGCCACCATTCGGAGGAATTACGGCGCCGCCAAGTTACTACGGTGGTGTACCAATGCAAGCATGGGGGAGTGGTGCATCCATACCCCCACCAAATTTTGCGGTGAGCAACATAGCCTTTGTGGAGCCATATGCACACATTCCTCAACCACAACAAAGTGTGGCCACCATTGGAGGATACACTGCAAGAAACATGCAAAATATTGCAGCCATCCTAACCAATGCAAACCAAATGGGTGAAGGAAATGCGAACATCGCTTATGAGCTTTGACACCTTCACTTAGCACCGTCGGACAATTCATAGGAGTAGTGCAATCCTATTATGAGCAAGGGTGCAACAACCAAGACTATCAATATCAACCACCAGCGGAAGATTAGAGAGAGGAGGAGCTTTAGTTAATCTTTCTGTTTTCTTCTTTCTTTAATTTTCAGCTTGAACGCGCCTATGTATGCGTAGTATTTTTAGTTTTTACTTTAGTTTTCAGCATGTGTGTTAGTTTTTATTTTCATCATGAATAAAGTCACCACCAAGTTTTTACCTTTGGTAAAGTTGCAAAGTTTGTGCCATGATGATATATGATTAAAATTGCCA
This sequence comes from Cenchrus americanus, assembly GCA_947561735.1. NCBI lineage: Eukaryota > Viridiplantae > Streptophyta > Magnoliopsida > Poales > Poaceae > Cenchrus > Cenchrus americanus. The sequence continues at coordinate 207,177,294 of OX387240.1, forward strand.
CTTTGTTTATCTTTGTAATTGATTTATGCATGTTTAAGCTAGTGCTCTCTTAAAATACAAATCTGAAATTATCTAAATGCTAGCTTAATCTTTAGCGGAGGTTATGGTAAAAATAAAGACCCATAGTGTTTTATGTGCTCTCAAGTTTTAGATGGATTAAAGATAATTTATTTTTGTTCTTAAATGTAAAGCTAACCTTGTCATAAATACCACTTGCGTGTTGCTCTACCTATCCAGAGCCATATAAATATTTGAGTTCAAAAACTTAGTATATAAGGTTTATTTTTGGGTGAGTTATTTCAGGCCTTGATTTCTCTGGCCCAAGACTAAGAAGCTGGTCATTCCATTTTTGCGTATCTATCCTATTGCTAGCCTCTTATCCATGCATTGTGTATACTTGAGGACCATGTGTGGTTCGAGGATCGGTGGATGGTCGCTTCCTTGTGTGATGAGTGATTGACAACGTTGTGTGGACTGATTCTTGGCTAAGTATTGCAGGTGCAGGTTGCGGCTTGACTGGTGTTGGTGCAGGTGAAGAACAAGCGCGAAAGGTCGTCGCCGGTGAGGCCTCCAGATGTGGAGAAGACAAGTTGGCTTCGTTCGAGGGACCCGGTGGCCAGCGGGGTCAAGTGCGGGCCGCATGGTGGCACAAACAGCAAGATGAAGTCGTGGACGGTTTCTTGGTTGAGCCTCAAAAGTAAGGTCGAGCCGGGACTACGTGGGAGTCGAGTCATGAGTGGATATTGGCGGAGGCTACACTGAGTTCGCGGGGTTTCCGGTGGTTCACCATAAAACCACTGGGTTCCTTGGTTGATCCACAAAGCCAAGACCGAAGAACCGAAGATGGAGCTGCAAGACGGCGCGCACCGGTCCGACCGGTGGGTCCGACCGGCCCGACGGCCGGGGGAGCACCGGTCTGACCGGTGTGCGACGACACAGTCCGGAGACTTCGAAGCGGAGGACACGCGTCGGGATTGCATGGCTTGCGTCGAGGCTACACAGGGTGCGGTCGCCGGGCATCCGTCCGATGGTGAAGACATGAAGACTTCCAAATCCACCCTTGAGGGGCTTGTATCCCTAGTTATTAGGAAAGGACATTTTAGACTTTCGGTTGCCTCCATATAACCCAAGAGGTGAGAGGATGGCAACCAAGCCTTGAAACCCTAGTTCATTTGCTTTCCTATTTTCCCTTCCTATTTTACTTAGGATTTCCATAGGACTAGCTTGAGAGCTTCATGGTGAGATCTTGTGAGAGGGTTGGATGATCGGGCGGCAAGCTAGACCTTGTATGAACCTTTGTTGCATGTATAGATGATTCGGCGTGGTTCCTCAAGGTTTGGATGTGTTGTTCCTTTGTTCTTGGTGGTGATTTTCGGAGCCCTCTCTTGGTGATTTCTTTGGGTTGTTTTCGGGACCTTTCTCTTGGGGATTTGATGGGGGAAATTTGTGGGAACCCTTCGTGGTTCTTTGGGCTGTGATTCCCCTCCCAAATCCGTGAGTAAAGGGGCTCGATTTTGGGGTTTTCCGAGTTCTAGGGTTTGTGGTGTTCTTGGCGGGATTTCTTCAATTCCTCCTTTTTGGACAAGTTTTGGTGGGATTAAACTTGGCTATGGACTCCTCATGAGGTGTTCCTAATATCCCCAAAGTCTTGTTCAAGTTCGTGGAGCGATTCGGGAGATCGAGGTTTGGCTTTGGGGGAGTTGACCCGCGGGTGCTGTTCATCCCGAGCTGCCCAGGCTACACCGGTCTGACCGGTGCTCTTGACCGGTCTGACCGGTGCAACTCTCGGTGGGTTTTTGCTCGGGTGAACATCTGGGTGTGTTCGCCGTTGTCCTGTGTTGCTGCTGTTTCGAGTTTGGGTCAGTTTGGTGGTCGGTTGGCCTGTTTGGTGCTTTGGGGGCTTTCAGGCTGTGACCGGTCGAACCGGTGTGTCTCACCGGTCTGACCGGTGTGGAGCCACTTAGTGAAAGTTGCCTAGTTTCACCAGCAGTGTCGGGGACAGCCCTAGGGTTCCCCTTAAACAACTGGGAAATCCCCACTTAAAACCCGCAACAAAGCCAAACACGCCTCGCCTAACCATGCAAGACACGGCCCACGCCGCGGAGGCCCCAACGGCCCACCAAGGCGGCCCTCTCGAAGATCCCCTCGAGCAGGCTTCGCCTCGCTCGAGAATGCGCGCCTCCCTCGGGTGGGCTCCATCCCGTTCGAGGGGGTGCGCTTACCTCGAGCAGGCTCCGCCTCGCTCGAGGGCCCGTTCCCCCCTCGCGCAGGCTCCGCCTCGCTTGAGGGTCCGCTCCGCCCTCGAATGGGGTCCGCCTCGCTCGAGGGCGCCCCGCACGCGTTCTCCCGCTCCCGTACACGGGCATTTAATGCCCTGACAACGACGGGGCAGCGCCATCATGCGCCTGGGGCTCGCGCCACGGTGCCCCCGCACCAACTCCCCGGAGGGATCCCATCCCCGCCACCGTGGGAGGAACTGTGCGGCGTGGCCGGTGCCAGTCCCGTGACGCCGCGCCGCTCGCTCCGTACGGCTAACGCGCCGAGCCCTCGAAGGGGGGCCGGCCGCACCCTCGATTCACTTTTCTTGTGACCCTGCAGGGTTAGGTGGAGGCGCTAGGCCAGTGGGACGCCATCCCTGCCACTGTTAACGGCATGGCTGCTGCCCCCGCGCGTACAAACCCATGCTGGGCGCTGTGGCAGCAGCCCCAGCGCTGTGGAGCGTACGGGAACGAGACGCCGCCTTACCTGCCACTGTACCCCGTACGGACCGACGTTAGCAGCTCCCTCGAGCCCATCTGAAGATATCACAGCCGTCCGCTGCTCTTTTACCCTCGAAGCCGCCACTGTTCGGGTACGGGATACGCCATGATGGCCGGATCGCTGCAAGGATCGTCCGGGCGGCCGCCTACTCTATAGCATAGCACGTCACGATCCCTCACGTAGCTAAATAGCACGGCGCGCATGTGATTCGCTCTCTCCTTGATCTATAAAAGGAGGACGAACCCCCTTGCCGCGGGGGGGAGGACCCAACGTAACACAACACGAGACAGGCTGCATCGCGCACTTGCTCTCCAATTCTCCCACAACATCTTCAGCCACTACACCAGGGACTTGGAAGCCACGCTTCCTCTCCCGTCTTGCTTGTAGCAGCCCCACTACAGGCACCCCGGTGCTGAGCAATATAGTGCCTCGAGCACGCCGCTGCTGGACGTACGGCCCCTCGGCCGGAACGAGGATAAACTCTGTGTCTCTTATTGCTTAGCATCGACCATTGAGGGATAGACCTTGGCGCTTATTACTGGTTAGTGTCGGGACCACATTCCGCACCGACAGTTGGCGCCCACCGTGGGGCAATAGAGCACCTAAGGTCAATCCATCAACTCCCTCCATGGTGATCCGCACTGAGTACTGCGGTACGCGTTACTGCATGGGCAGCTCGGACCCCCTCCCCGCCGGGTTCGAAATCCGGTTCGGGGGCCTGAACTTTCAGGCCACGGGAAATGGCTACCTCATGCGCCTCACCAACCGCGAGGAGCTCCGTGCACGGCGCCAGGCGGGATCCGCTCCGGCCCCCGCTGCGCGCACCACCACGCGCGCGGACGCCCGCCGGCGCGGACGCCGCGGGCCGTCGACGCCACGACGCCACCGCCGCTCGGTCGGCATTCGCGCCGGGCACGGTCCGAGCGACGGCGCAGGCGAGCGCGCGCGCCTCTCGGCGCGGCGCGCCCGTCATCACGGCAACCGCCACCCCAGCGGGACAGCGCACGGTCTCCGGACCACACTTTCCCATTGGGCTGCATGGCGCCACGACGGCCTACAACGCCAACGTCAATACCACGATGCGCAGGGTTCCCCCTGGCCGTCACATCTTCGTCGCCAGGGATCCCAGCGCCTCAGCGGGTGACGAGTCGTCTTTAGGCTCCCTTGACGCACCGCCGCCCGCTAACCTCCACGGGTACGCGGAGTGGGACTTCTCCGGCGTGCCGGACCCAGTCATGCTCAGGCGTTTCCTTGACGCTACGGACTGCGGTTCGACGCTTCCGATGACTCCCGGCACGGGAGCTACAACCCCGCGCGGGAGTCCTTGTGTCGTCATCGCCAACGACCCGGCCAACGCCACCGGCGCGGTGGGCGCGCGGCGACGGGCGGTCACGCCCGCCCGAGGGGATCGCTCCACGCCCGGCCGCGGGGCCAAGCACTCTGGCCGGGGCCGACGCCGATGCGCGGCCGGCCCAAGCCCGTGAGCTCGAGGCTAAGCCGGCGGAGGAGTACCGAACGGTGCGGCTGCTCCGTGCCTCGATGGCAGGGGAAGCCTCCGCGCGCGGGAGCTGGGCAGACAGGCCCGCGACCGCATCAACACCGACTTTAATGTCGACAACCCGGACGCACCTCCGCGGGCAAGTCAAAAGCTCATTGCCGCTGCGACGCTGCTACGGGCTATGCCGGCACCCTCGACCCCCGAGGCGCGGAACCTGCAGCGCGAGCTGCAGGTTCTCATCGAGCAAGCGGCCGTCCGGCCCCGGCCGAAAGCTCGGCATCACGCATTCGCCAACGGGGGGGATGCGCGGGACGACGAGCCGCACAGGGGGGCGAACCCTCGGTCCATGCAGGTGAAATGGCGGGGCGACCCGCCAACCCAGGACGCACGCCGGCCAAGGAGCGGCTCCTCGACACGCGCAGGGCGCTGGACGGTGACGCCCGCAATGTCATCAACGCCCGGTGCACGAGCAAGGCGGATGCTCGAGCGGCGATAGGCTACCACCCTCGACGGGGTGGACACTACGACAGCGACGAAGACCGTTCCCCGACGCCGGAACCCAACGCTTCCGCCAACCCTCGACCCTCGACGGGGTGTTTAACCGGGAGATCCGCGTGGCGGCCTTGCCCCAACGCTTCCGCCAACCCTCGACCATCGTCAAGTACAACGGGGAGACGGATCCCTGCGTGTGGCTCAACGACTACCGCCTGGCGTGTCAGCTGGGCGAGGCCACCAGCGACGAGGTCATCATCCGCAACTTGCCCCTGCACCTCGGCGATTCGGCTCGGACGTGGCTCTAGCACCTGCCCGCCACTCAATCCCACAACTGGGACGATCTGGTCCGCACGTTCATGGGTAACTTCCAGGGCACGTACGTGCGCCCTGGAAATTCCTGGGACCTGCGCTCCTGCACCCAGAAGCCCGGAGAGTCGCTGCGGGACTTCATACGGCGCTTCTCCAAGTGCTGTACAGAGCTCCCCAGCGTGGCGCAATCCGAGATTGTGCACGCCTTCCTCGAGGGCACCACATGGCAGGACCTCGTGCGAGAGCTGGGACGCAGCCCGCCCGTGGACTCCAACGAGCTGTTCGACATCGCCACCAGCTTCGCCTCGGGAGAGGAGGCCGTGGGGGCAATCTTCGACGGCAAAAGGGCAAGCGCTCGGACGATGCGCCCGCGGAGGGCAGCAAGTCCAGGAAGCCCCACCGAAAGGACAAGCGGGGCAAGAAGGGAAAGAAGCCGCGCCGCGAGGCGCGAGCAGGGGCGCGACGGCGATGATGCCGAGGCTCTTGCTGTTGACCCGGTTCTACGGGGCCCTCGACCGGCCCCTCGAGGTCCGGGGGTGTTTGATGACATGCTGAAAAAGCCATGTCCTTACCACAAGACCCCGGTGAACCATACCCTTGAGCAATGCGACATGCTCAAGAAGTTCTATGGCCGCGCCACCGCGAAGGAAGCGGAGGCCAAGAAAGACGGAGGAGATGGCGACGCCGGCGACTTCCCCGCCGTGGAGAATGTCTTCCTCATCTTTGGGGGACCCACCGTCGACATGTCGACCCGCTAGCGCAAGCGGGAGCGGCACGAGGTCCTCGCCGCGGAGAAGGTGCCTCCCTCCTTCCTCAACTGGTCGGAGGACGCCATCACCTTCAGTCGGGAAGACCATCCGAACCGCATCCCCAACCCGGCCGGTGCCGCCGGTGGTCGACCCAATCATTGGGAACGCGCAGTTCTCAAAAGTCTTGATGGACGGAGGCAGCAGCCTCAACATCCTCTACGCGCATACGCTGCGCTTGCTAGGGATCAGGTTGGACCAGCTGCAGCCCAGCACGAAGCCGTTCCATGGCGTCACACCCGGCAAGCAAGTCCAGCCCCTCGGGCAGATCGACCTGCCGATTTGGTTCGGCACCGCGAAGAATTTCTGCAAGGAAATGCTCACCTTCGAAGTGGTGGGGTTCAAGGGCGCCTACCACGCCATACTTGGGCGGCCCTGCTACGCTAAGTCATGGCGGTCCCCAACTACACCTACTTGAAGATGAAGATGCCAGGACCAAACGGTATCATCGCCGTGGGCTCGTCCATCGAGCACGCATTCGACTGCGATGTCGAGTGCGTAGAACACGCGGAAGCACTAGCGCTGGATGAAGCGCTGGTGACCACCTTGGAGAAGATGGTCAACGAGGACCTCGACTCCACCGCCAAGCACACCGGCACCTTCGAGGCCGCGGAGCAGACCAAGGAGGTCCCCCTTGACCCTGCTGCCCCCGAGGGCAAGGCGTTGAGGGTCAGCTCCACCCTCGATCCCAAATAGGAAGTGGTGCTCGTCGACTTCCTCCGCGCCAACTCCGACATCTTCGCGTGGAGCCCCTCGGATATGCCAGGCATCCCGAGGGAGGTCGCCGAGCACTCCCTTGACATCCCGCCTCATGCCCGCGCCGTGCAACAATGGCTCCGCCGCTTCGACGAGGAGCGGCGACGGGCTATCGGAGCGGAGCTGCGGAAGCTTCTAGAGGCCGGGTTCATCAAGGAGGTGTTCCACCCAACGTGGCTAGCAAACCCTGTACTTGTAAAGAAAAAGAACGGGAAGTGGCGGATGTGTATAGACTACACTAGTCTTAATAAAGCATGTCCTAAAGTTCCTTTTCCTTTGCCACGCATTGATCAAATTGTTGACTCAACGGCTGGGTGTGAGCTGCTTTGCTTCCTTGATGCCTACTCCGAGTATCATCAAATAAAGATGAAGGAGTCCGACCAGCTCACGACTTCGTTCATCACGCCGTTCGGGATGTTCTGCTATGTCACGATGCCGTTCGGCCTCCGAAACGCGGGTGCGACGTACCAGCGTTGCATGCAGCACGTTTTCGGAGATCACATCGGACGGACGGTCGAGGCGTACGTGGATGACATCGTCGTGAAAACCAGGAAGGCGGACGACCTGGTTGCCGATCTCAGCATCGCGTTCGGCTGCCTGCGGGCCAACGGGGTCAAACTAAACCCCGAAAAATGTGTCTTTGGAGTGCCGCGAGGCATGCTCCTAGGATAGATCGTCTCCCAACGGGGGATCGAGGCCAACCCCGAGAAGGTTGCGGCCCTCGAACGAATGGGCCCGATCAGGGACCTCAAAGGGGTGCAAAAGGTGTTGGGGTGCCTTGCCGCCTTGAGCCGCTTCATCTCGCGGCTCGGCGAAAAGGGCCTGCCCCTCTACCGCCTACTCAAGAAGCACGAGCGCTTCTCCTGGACCGCCGAGGCCCAGGATGCGCTCGACAAGCTGAAGGCGTCCTTAACGCACGCCCCGATCCTCACGCCGCCGCAGGACGGCGAACCCCTGCAGCTCTACGTGGCCGCAACCACCCAGGTGGTCAGCGCTGTGATCGTGGTGGAGCGCACGGAGGAAGGGCACGCCCTGCCGATCCAGCGGCCGGTCTACTACATCAGCGAGGTCTTGTCTGACACCGAGACGTGCTCTCCCCAAGTCCAAAAGCTGCTGTATGCGGTGGTCTTCGCGCGGCGCAAGCTCCGCCACTACTTCGAGGCCCACCCCGTCACGGTGGTCTCCTCCTTCCCGCTAGGGGAGATCATCCGTAACCCAGACGCGGCGGGCAGGATCGCCAAGTGGTCCGTGGAGTTGATGGGCGAGACGCTCGCCTATACCCCGCGCAAGGCCATCAAATCCCAGATCCTGGCGGATTTCATCGCTAAATGGACGGACACGCAGCTGCCACCGCCACAGATCCAGGCAGAGTGCTGGACTCTGTATTTCGACGGCTCGGTGATGAAAACAGGGGCGGGCGCGAGCCTGCTCTTTGTGTCACCCCTCGGGGAGCACATGCGCTACACGGTGCGCCTCCACTTCCCCGCGTCGAACAACATGGTTGAGTACGAGGCCCTCCTCTGCGGCCTCAAGATTGCCATTGAGTTAGGCGTCAAGCGCCTCGACTTGAGGGGGGACTCGCAGCTCATGATCGACCAAGTCATGAAGAACGCGAGCTGCCATGACGATAAGATGGAGGCCTACTGCAACGCCGTGCGAGCCCCCGAAGACAAATTTTACGGCATCGAGCTCAATCACGTGCCCTGCCGGTACAACGAGGAAGCGAACGAGCTGGCCAAAATCGCGTCCGGGCGGATTACGGTCCCCCCGAACGTTTTTGCCCGCGATATCACTCAGCCCTCGGTCGCCCTCGAGCCTCACCCCTCGAACCATGCAGAACCCTCGGGGGCTCCCTCGAATCCAGCGGGTGCGGAACCCATGGATGAGGACCCCTCGAACAAGGCGTACGTGCCCTCCCTCCTCGAGGGGTATGGCGCCTATGGGGCTGATGTGATGGACATCGAGCCGGCCCCCGTCAAGGCTGACTGGCGTGACAAGTATGTGGCCTGGATGGCCCGAGGGGAACTCCCCACGGACCGGGCCGCGGCCAGACGCATCGCCAGGATGGCCAAGTCATTTGCCCTCGTCGACGGCGAGCTGTACAAGCGCGCCGCCTCTGGCATCTTGCAGCGGTGCGTGCCCATCCCTGAGGGGCGCGAGCTCCTGCGGGACATCCACGCGGGGATCTGTGGCCATCACGCAGCGCCTCGTACCCTCGTTGGCAATGCTTTCCGCCAAGGCTTTTACTGGCCTACCGCGGTCGCGGACGCCAGCGAGATCGTACGCACCTGCGAAGGGTGCCAGTTCTACGCCCGCAAGTCCAACCTTCCCGCTCATGTCCTGCAGACCATCCCCATAACATGGTCGTTCGCTGTGTGGGGGCTGGACATCGTCGGGCCCCTGCGGAAGGCGCCCGGGGGCTTCACCCACTTGCTGGTCGCGATCGACAAGTTCTCCAAGTGGGTGGAGGTGCGCCCCATTACGAATCTCAGGGCGGAGCAAGCGGTGATGTTCTTCACCGACATCGTCCACCGCTTCGGAGTGCCAAACTCCATCATCACCGACAACGGGTCCCAGTTCACGGGCAGGAAATTCTTGGAGTTCTGCGACAAATTCCACATCCGTGTGGATTGGGCAGCTGTGGCACACCCGCAGACCAACGGCCAAGTAGAGCATGCCAACGGCATGATCCTACAAGGCCTTAAGCCTAGGATTTTTGACCAGCTAAACAAATCTGGTCGGAAATGGCTCCAAGAGTTACCGGCGGTCGTGTGGAGCCTAAGGACCACCCCGAGCAGAGCCACCGGGTTCACCCCGTTTTTCCTAGTCCATGGCGCGAAGGCCGTCCTCCCCACGGACTTAGAATACGGATCGCCCAGGGTTCGAGGCTACGACGAGGATGCCAACCAGCGAGCCCGCGAGGACTCGCTGGACTAGCTGGACGAGGCACGCCTCGTGGCCTTGATGCCCTCCGCGAGGTATCAACAGTCCCTCAGGCGCTACCAAGCACGCAAGATACGCCGACGGGACTTCAGCGAGGGGGATTTGGTCCTAAGGCTACGCCAAGACAACCGAGGACGCCACAAGCTATCGCCTCCATGGGAGGGACCCTACGTCGTGGTAAAGGTACTCAAGCCCGGCACGTACAAGCTGGCCAACAAGGACGGTGAAGAACTCACCAACGCTTGGAACATCCAACAGCTACGTCGCTTCTACCCCTAGCTAGGATTCCCAAGTATTTTGTTGTAAAAATCACATGACCAACGCCCCAGTTGGTGACAACTATGTAAACGTCATAAGTCTAATGAAAAGGGCAACTCGGCTTTCCCCTGAAACCCAAGTTACCCTCGGGGGCTACTGCGGGGGGCATCCCCCCCCCCAAAAATGGTCCCAGTTTCGCGCAAAAACGAAACAACTTACGCACGCTAAGTTTGCTTTCTACTTCGGCCCTGAGCAAAGATTCGAACAGGGCGCAGGCAGCCTAGCGGAAGGAGCGCGCGAGCCAGAGATAGCCCACGCCGCGAGGATACAGCCCTTCTCTCTCGCCTCCAACCCAGCAGGCCACCCGCGAAAATCGAACTCCCCTAACTAGAATCTACTCAGGAAGAAGGAGAAACAAAAGAGCGTAATAAACAAAAGACATCACTTTACATCGGCAAATGTTTATGGCAAAAGTAATTTGTTTATTTACAAGGGCCGCACGGCTAGCATACTGATACATTAACAAAAAACGGGCCTAGCGCCCGGCTGCCTTCAGGCGGGAGGAGCGGCTGCGTCAGCAGCGTCCGGGAAGAGGAAGTCCTCAAAGGCTTCGGTGAGCGTCCCGGCGGCGTCGGCGGCCAGCGCGTCCACACGCTTCATCACCACATCGTCCTCGACACCCTCGGGGACGACGTAGCCCTCCGCCAGCGCCTCGAAGTCGACCTCGTAATGGGATCGCACCACCCCGAGGGCCTTCTGGATGCCCAGATGAAGCGCCCGGCGCATGCGCCCGGCGACGTGGCCGCTAAGGGCGCGCAAGCGGCTGGCCAGTGAGCTACCGGCTTGTGCCTCGCCCTCCTCCACGGCCCGGCAGGTCTCGAGGGCTGCATTGCGCAACTTTTGCAGCTCCTGCTCGGAGGAGTTATAGGAGGTCTGCAGCGCCTCAGCCCGCTCAGCCGCGTGCCCCAGAGCGGTGCGCAAGCCTGGAGTCGCCAAGACAAGAAAAAAATCAGAAAAAGGGTTCAAACCCTCTAAGAGGAAACCAGCGAAACAGGAGTCGAACAGCGACTTACCTTCAACCTGCTTCCTCTCCACCTCGAGGGCGCGGCGCCCGGCCTCGACCGTCTGCTCAAGGCCCTTGACGGTCTCGCCTTGCTCCCGGAGGGCCAGCTCCTGGCTCGCGCTGTTGATGCTGAGCACCATCAGCTCGCCCTCGAGCTTGGAGAACTCGGTGTTCCGGTCCTCCAGCGACTTCTGCGCCGCCTCGCGAGCGACGCGCTCCCGCTCCAGGGCCGACCGAGCGTCGACAAGGGCGGCCTGCTCTCGCCGGGAGCCGTCCCTCAGCTCCTTGACGGGCGGTGCGCTCCTGCAGAAGCCGGTCCTCAGCAGCGGCGAGCGCCGCGAGCTTGGCGTTGAGGGCGGCCTTCAAGTCATCAGCCTCCTTGGCCCTTTGCTCGAGCGCGCGCGCCCGCTCCTTAGCCCGGCGGCTGCCGCGCTGCGCCCCCTCGAGCGACGAGCGCAGCCCCCGGTTCTCGGCCGCGGACGCCGGCCACCTCCGCCTCCCAGTTGGTCGCCAGCGTGCGCATCCTCTCCAGGTCCGAGCGCGCCTGCCGCAGCGCCTCATCCCGGTCGATGAGGGCTATGCAGACCCGCTCGAGGCTAGAGGGACGCATCGGGTCCTGCCTCGTGCTCTCATGGAGTTGATCGCGTAGGGCCATGGCCCGGTACGACAACCAGCCGTCCGGGGTCCTGAGGGCGTCGGCGAGCGCGTCGAAGGCGGCGCACCGCTCCCGAGGCCGGTGGAGCTCGGCGTTCACCTGATCGAAAGCGCCGTACTTGTCGCGGGCGAGGCGCTCGAGCTCCTGTCACCCACAAGTCAAAACCCGTAAGCATCATGATACAGAGACAGCACGCAGAAACAAGAGAAAGGGAAAGAAGCAGGCGACGATGTCCCACCTGGAAGACGTGCCACGCGGGGCCGCCATGGACCCTCAGCGCCTCGTTCAACGCTCGGTTGAGCGTGGCGCCATGGTTGCGGAGCTCCCCCCACAGCTCCTGCTCCCTCTGCGCATCGGCGAACACGGGCGGATCGCCAGCGATCCCCTCTACCTGGGCGGAGTGGCCGGCGCGGGAAGACGAGGCCTCGGCGCCGTGCCCTCGGCCCCCTACCACCATGTGGTCGTCGCGCCGCCTCACGAGGGCCCCCTCCTGGGACTCTTTGGAGAGCGTGGGGAAACTCACCCACTGATCCCACCCGGGCGGCAGGGAGTCGTCGTCCGGGACCTCCACCACCACCGCCGGGAGCCGGCGCGGCGCGCCGGCCCCTCGCGTCGCCTCCGCGGCGCGCCTCCACTTGCGCCTCCGTGGCCACGGCGCGCCGACGCGGCGCCGTGGCCGCCGCTTCCGGCCGCGCCTCCGCGACCACGGGCACCCGACCGCCCTCCTCGCCCACCGCCGCCCGCTGCGCCTCCGCCGCGGCCGGCGCGCCGCGACCGTGCCTCTGTCGCGGCGCCCACCGCGGGCCGCATCTCTACCACGGCCGCCGCCACGGCCGCGCCTCCGCCACGACCGGCGCCCGCCGCCGCTCGACGACCGCCGGCCGCGCCACGGCGGGCCGATCCGCCGGCCGAGGCCTCGAGGCCTCGGCCGCGCCCCCCGCGAGCTCTCGCCCGCCGCCGCCGCCGGTGCTCGCCCTCGCCCGCGGCACCCTCGACGAGCGCCGCCGGGTAGGGACGGACGCGTCCGCCCTCAACACCTTGGCTGGTGCGAGGGGAGGCACGGTCGGCACCACCCTGCGCGATTACAAGCAAAAAAATCAGAACGCCTGGTCGCCAAAGAACCGAACCTTGTAGAAGAGCAAGCCCCTTACCTCGAAGAGGAGAAGGCGCGCTTCCTCTTCCTCGAGGCCTCGGCGGATGAGGCCGACGCGGCCGACGCGCCCGTCGCCGCGCCCCCTGATGTCTCCGCCGCGCGCACGGGCCCCGCCCGCGCGCGGGTGCGCTTGCCGCGCGCGCGCCCGCGGCGCGCGCCGGCACCTCCGCGGCTCGCACCGCCCCCCCACTCGTTGATTGCCCGGCGGCGGGCGCCGTTGCGCCCGCCGCAGGCGATGCCGCCCTTGCCGCCGGAGCTGGCTCCGGCGACGGGGGAGCAGGCTCCAACCTATTAGAGGGGCCCTGCCCCCCAGCTTCTTCCTTCTCGTCCTCCTCCAAGGACAAATACTCTTCGGTCCCCGGAGAGGAGAGCCCCAGCTGCTCGCTCCGCCGGTACTCCTCGCTCCGCCGCTCGCGGCGCCTCGCGGTGCCGCCTCGCGCGCTCCCTCTTGCGCGCCGCCCGCTCCCCGCTCCCGTTGCCGTGCCGCCCGACCGAGCGCGCGGGAGTCAGGGGTGGGCGGGACGGACTTCGCGACGCTGAAGCTCACCAGCTGCAGGTGAGAACGTCAAGGGCGCGTCAGGGGCCAGGAGCGGCATCAAGAACAAAGACAGGGCCAGGATTCATACTTACCACGGGCCGGTAGGGAGCATCTCGAGGTCCCACGGGGACCGATCCTGGCGCAGCATCCGGGTGTCGACGGCGTTCCGCGCCCGGGTGAGCGCGTACCCCCGCTCGAGGGGGGTCGGGAGCATCCGCAACCTCGCCATCACGACGGGATCCGCCTCCTCCGTCATCTCGAAGATGCAGAGCGGCCTCTCCATCAGAGGCACGATCTGCCGGTGGTGGAGGAAGGCGAGGACGCCCGCCGCGGTCAGCCCACGCGTCGCCAGGTTCTTCAAGGCGGCAAGGAGCGAGCCCAGCCGCCTCTGATGCTGGGGCGTGGACACCCCGTAGCCCCAGGAGTCGGGCTTCTCCCGGAACACCAGACCGGTGTAGGGGGGAGGCCGGGCTCGGCGTTGCGAAGGTAAAACCACCCCCGCTCCCAGCCGGCGTTGTTCGTCGTCATGGTGTAGGGGATGTAGTCGTCCTTGAACTGTGTCCGCAGGGCGAGCGACATGCCGCCGGCGCGCACCGCGCGGCGGGTCCTCTGCTCCGTCATCGGCTGCGTGAAGAGCTCCGCGCGGAAGAGGTGTATCCAGAGCTCCCAATTGACTGGGATCCCTAGATACCCCTCGCAGACGCCCACGAACGTGGCCGCCTGCGAAATCGCGTTCGGCGCAAAGTTGTGTAACTCCACGCTGTAGCGGTGGCAGAGCGCCCGCATAAAGCGGCTCGCCGGCGCGGCGAAGCCGCGCTCATGGAAGCGGATGAAGCTCACCACGTATCCTTCCAGCGGGTTGGGCGCGCGGTCCCCCACCGGCGGCACTATCCACTCCGCCGGCCGGCCCTCCTCGTTCGCCGCCAACTGCCCGCGGAGACCAGCTCGCTGAGAGCCAGTCGGGTCACCGTCGACCGCTCCCATGCGTACGGGTCGAGGATCGTGAGGGGTGGAAGTGGCGCCATGAGAAAGGATAAGGGATCCGAGAGCGGAGGACAAAAAGAAGAAGAAGAGCTCTAATGGCGAAGGGCCGCTGTGGCAAGAGAAAAACGAAGGCGAGAGCGCAGGGGGCAAGAATGGCGAGACGCTAAGGTAAAAAACTGTCGTTTTTCCCTCCCCTCAGATTTATAAGCCGTGGGCGTGCTCTCCGGGGCGGACGTCCCGCGCGCATTAACTGCAGAGAATCTTCCTTCTCGCTGACGGGCGGGCCCCACCACGACCGCGGCAGCCACGCCACCGCGAACAGGCCATCATCACGGCGAAGAATAGCAGGGACCGTGGTAGGCGGTCACGTCCGTTTGCCCACGCCGCCCACTACGCGCGCGCGAGCGGCTGCACCACCTAAAAAAGCGCACCCGCGACGCGAAATCACAGCCTCGGCTAAGGAGCATTTAATGACCCGGTTCCTTACAAGGTAAGGAGAACCCTCGAGCGGCACGAGCTCCTGGCTCAGAAAATTTCAACCCTCGAAAGGATACAGGCGTGAGAAGGTCGCCTCAGGGCCCGTTTGAAACAAAGCAGGCACCGCAAGCACCCATGCCACGCTGTACCTCGAGCGGCACGAGCCCCTAGCTCGGGAGAATTTCAACCCTCGAAAGGATACAGGCGTGAGAAGGTCGCCTCGGGGCCCGTTTGAAACAAAGCAGGCACCGCAAGCACCCATGCCACGCTGTACCTCGAGCGGCACGAGCCCCTAGCTCGGGAGAATTTCAACCCTCGAAAGGGTACAGGCGTGAGAAGGTCGCCTCGGGGCCCGTTTGAAACAAAGCAGGCACCGCAAGCACCCATGCCACGCTGTACCTCGAGCGGCACGAGCCCCTAGCTCGGGAGAATTTCAACCCTCGAAAGGGTACAGGCGTGAGAAGGTCGCCTCGGGGCCCGTTTGAAACATAGCGGGCACCGCAAGCACCCATGCCACGCTGTATTACTGATCAGCGCCTCGAGGGCTGGCTCGCCCAGGCCCCTCGATGGTCGCAGATGCCAGGCCGGGAGCGCTTAGTCGCCGCCCCGCACCATCTTTACTGATCAGCGCCTCGAGGGCTGGCTTGCTCAGGCACCTCGGTCGTCGCAGATGCAAAGACGGGGCCGCCCAGGCGCCACCCCACACGGCCCTACTGATCAGAGGTTCGAAGCCTGACCCTCGACGGGTTCAAACAGGCGCCCCAGATCACAGAGTCAGGGACGACGAGGGCACGCGCATTCGAGTTGTTCCTCGAGCCCGCCAGCTCTAGGGTGCCCCACATGTCGTGTTCGAGAGCCAGCGAGGGCAGCTAGCCGGGGGATCCCACCGAGGGAGAGCTTCCGCGCCCTCGGTCCCAAGCGAACGGGACCGAGCCCCACCTAGCAAACCCACGCGAGCGGTTCAATGGATGTGTCTTTGGACCACGCAGCCTACCCTTATCGAACGGGGCATGGGCGTCCACTCGAACCACCCACTAACAGCTCAACGAGGAATCCGCAATCCGCGACCCGCTCGATGGGGGTTGCGGAAACCTCACCCTCCGTCCCGCGGAGGGACGGCGAGGACGCGTTAAAAAAATAATAATATAAGTCGTAAAGCTCTACCCGATCGCCTTGAACGGGCCCAGGCTCTGGGGCTTGACGCACGGCTACACCTCCTGTCTTGCACCCACCGGGGATAGTGCCAGCAGCGCGTGCGTCACCGAAGCCGACTGAGACATTGCCAACGCCGGTTGAAACATGTACCACACCCTCTGTCCATGTCTCGCGCTCAACCCCTACAGGAGCGCCTATGCTCTTGTAGGGCTTCGGGGGCTAGACCCGCGGGTCCGCTAACGCGGCCCCCCGGAAAGCGTTCGCAAGACCAGGAGGGAAGAACGTCCTATCAGTAGGTTCCAGCATCTGCGGGAGCCTCAATGGCAAACCCACAGATGCTCGGGGGCTACTGTCGGGGACAGCCCTAGGGGTCCCCTTAAACAACTGGGAAATCCCCACTTAAAACCCGCAACAAAGCCAAACACGCCTCGCCTAACCATGCAGGACACGACCCACGCCGCGGAGGCCCCAACGGCCCACCAAGGCGGCCCTCTCGAAGATCCCCTCGAGCAGGCTTCACCTCGCTCAAGAATGCGTGCCTCCCTCGGGTGGGCTCCGTCCCGTTCGAGGGGGTGCGCTTACCTCGAGCAGGCTCCGCCTCGCTCGAGGGCCCGTTCCCCCCTCGCGCAGGCTCCGCCTCGCTTGAGGGTCCGCTCCGCCCTCGAACGGGGTCCACCTCGCTCGAGGGCGCCCCGCACGCGTGCTCTCGCTCCCGTACACGGGCATTTAATGCCCTGACAACGACGGGGCAGCGCCATCATGCGCCTGGGGCTCGCGCCCCGGTGCCGCCGCACCAACTCCCCAGGAGGGATCCCATCCCCGCCCCCGTGGGAGGAACTGTGCGGCGTGGCCGGTGCCAGTCCCGTGACGCCGCGCCGCCTGCTCCGGTACGGCTAACGCGCCGAGCCCTCGAAGGGGGCCGGCCGCACCCTCGATTCGCTTTTCTTGTGACCCTGCAGGGTTAGGTGGAGGCGCTAGGCCGGTGGGACGCCATCCCTGCCACTGTTAACAGCATGGCTGCTGCCCCCGCGCGTACAAACCCACGCTGGGCGCTGTGGCAGCAGCCCCAGCGCTGTGGAGCGTACGGGAACGGGACGCCGCCTTACCTGCCACTGTACCCCGTACGGACCGACGTCAGCAGCTCCCTCGAGCCCATCTGAAGATATCACAACCGTCCGCTGCTCTTTTACCCTCGAAGCCGCCACTGTTCGGGTACGGGATACGCCATGATGGCCGGATCGCTGCAAGGATCGTCCGGACGGCCGCCTACTCTATAGCATAGCATGTCACGCTCCCTCACGTAGCTAAATAGCGCGGCGCGCATGTGATTCGCTCTCTCCTTGATCTATAAAAGGAGGACGAACCCCCTTGCCGCGGGGGGAGGACCCAACATAACACAACACGAGACAGATTGCATCGCGCACTTGCTCTCCAATTCTCCCACAACATCTTCAGCCACTACACCAGGGACTTGGAAGCCACACTTCCTCTCCCGTCTTGCTTGTAGCAGCCCCACTACAGGCACCCCGGTGCTGAGCAATATAGTGCCTTGAGCACGCCGCTGCTGGACGTACGGCCCCTCGGCCGGAACCAGGATAAACTCTGTGTCTATTATTGCTTAGCATCGACCATTGAGGGATAGACCTTGGCGCTTATTACTGGTTAGTGTCGGGACCACATTCCACACCGACAAGCAGGGACCGGTCTGACTGGTGGTGCTCACCGGTCTGACCGGTGTTGGTCTGTGGACTCGAGGTTTGGTGTTCCGCTGCGTTCTCGGGTCGGAAGGTTGTGTGTTGGTTCCTAGGTCCAGTGGCACTCCAGTGGCTACGTGGGCTTGGCCAACTTGGGTAGTGAGTCGGAGACGTGTGTTGGAAGCCGTGTTCATCTTGTTGGAGTTTCCATCTCCTTCGAGAAGAATTTTTATCGGCTCCCATTCACTCCCCCCTCTCTGGTTCGCCGTATCGGTCCTTCAAGTGGTATCAGAGCCGGTTCGGGTCTTTATTGAATCTAACCAGTCTAAGATCCAAGGATGGCGTACAAGGAACGAGGTTCGGGTCCTCCACACTTCGATGGCAAGAACTACCAGATGTGGAGCAAGCGGATGGGTGCGTTTCTCTGCGGAAAGGGTCAGATCCTTTGGGATGTCACGGTGGACACAGGCTATGTCCAGCCGATGGACTTCCTCGCTCCAGGATCGAGGGACAGATTCAACGCCAACAATAAGGTGGTTGACTACTTGTTTCATGATTTGTGTCATCCTGAGTTCGATCGGGTGCACACCGAGCACTTGGCTTGTAGAATTTGGACAGTGCTGAAGGAGGCTCATTTTGGGAATGCCCAGGTTCAGGCACGAATGTATGCGACCTACCGGAGAGAGTACGAGAACTTCACTCATGAGGGCCAATGTGGACGTGCTCCCGTACGATGATCATGATAGAGCGGTCAAGCTCTTACAGTCTTTGGATTGTACGATTTGGGGCGGAAAGTTCGAGGCCATTGTGGAGTCTGAGAAGTATGACACTCTGATGGTGAATGAGTTGTTCTCGAAGCTCAAGTCGGCTGAGGTGGATAGGGTCATGACTGCCAAGCTCGAGGGTCCGACTGATTCCCATAGTCTTGCCCTCGTTGGTGGTTCGAAAGGAAAGGCTAACACTAACCCATCCACCAGAATGTTCTCTTTGTCCTCTTTGATGTCTATGCCAGATGAGGAGTTCGATGTGCTTGGAGAGGACGAGCTAGCGTTGCTGACAAGGAGGTTCGAGAGGCTGCACGAGAACCGGGTGAACATGAGGAGGAACATGAGGACATGCTTCCAGTGTGGCAAGCCGGGACACTTCGTCGCCGACTGCCCGGAGAAGGTCGAGAACAAGGACGACTGCAAGCACAAGTCGAGGATGGATGGCAAGCACCGGTCGAGGCGCGACCACAAGAGCAAGCACAATAACAAGTACATGGACGAGCGACGATCGAGGAGGAAGGAGAGCTGAGGCAAGGCCCGAGTGATGGTTGGAGCGAGTGACGTCAACTCCAGTTCCGCGTACTCCACCTCGAGCTCGAGCAGCAGTGAAGATGAAGGTGATCGTCGCAAGAACAAGAAGTCGTCCAAGAACCTGAGCGGGCTGAGCTGCTTTGCGAGAGACGACTTCTGCACCATGGCGCTGAGCTCCGGCAGCAAGAAGAGCACACAGAGCGGCTCAGACTCTGATTCCGTCGACGAGGTGCGTGATGAACTTCCCTTCTTGCGCCAGGAGAATGAGAGGCTTGGCTCTTTGCTTGATAACCGTGATGACATGCTTATAGAGGCCAAGAAAATGAGAAAAGAGCTTAGGGCTTCACTCGAGGATGCTAGGACTAGAGTGGCTGAGCTAGAAACACAGGTGCTTGATAGCAAGCTTGAGATTGATTCCCTTAAGCCTAGCCCTGTTGTTTTGGATGAAGTTGATTGTGCTGATTGCTCCATCTTTCTTGCTGATCTTGCTTTGTTTAAGGAGAAGCATGCCTCCAAGTGTGAGGAACTAGATGTGCTTAGGGTTGAAGTGGCTGAGCTTAAGTCTAGACCTGCTTTGCTAGGTGCTTGCACTTCTTGCCCTGTTTTGCATGCTAAGATTGATGAGATGCATGCTTACACTAGTTCTCTTGAGGCTAAGCTGAAAGAACCCATGCCTACATCATGCTCTACCTGTGAAATGCATGCTTTGAAAAATTTGGAACTTGCACATTATGTTGATCGTTTGCAGGATGGGAATGATGAGCTGAGAAAGTTGATGGGTTGGTTGTCTGGTCATGAGCCTCAGTTGAGGATGATGATCGAGGCATTTAAGAGGAAGGATGGTGAGGGACTTGGGGCAAACAAGGTTGGCGAGGGAAGTGGAGAGAATATCCCAGAACCACCAAAAACCCACCAGAAAAATGATTTCCCCCCAAAACCTAACCATCTTAGGAACCGACTAGACACAACCCCAGCTCCACCCGTATTTCCTACACCCACAAATGATCTACAAAAGCCTATCAAGTTTGTGAGCACTTCGGGGAAAGTGTTCTTTCGGAAGGAAAGTGAGAAGGCTAGTGAAGGGAAACCGGTGGAGAAGTTGAGTGGAGATAAACCAAGTGAGCAGCCACAGCCCAAGCCTAAGCCTAAGCTTGTGAGGTTCCAGTGTGGCTATTGTGGGAGAGATGGCCATAAGGATGAGTTTTGCTTCAAGAGGAAGCGAGAGGAGAGAATGTTGAAGGAGTGGGCGAACAAGGACAAGTACCACCCTTCCGATGGTGTACTTGAGCCTCGTGTGCAGATGCCCAGGGCTAAGCCAAGTGTGAGGACAGTTTGGGCTTGGGGAGAGCGGAAGGCTGTTGGAGGTGTTGCAGCTTAGGCTACACCGGTCAGACCGGTGTGGGGCACCGGTCAGACCGGTGCAGGTCTGGACAGACAGCATTTCGGGTTTCGTGCTCGTACAGGTGCGAGAGTTGTTTCTGGAGGTCGTGGTTCTAGTGGTTGGGCTGGAGAGTTTGCAGGTGGTCAGGTTGCTTGGCATTCTCCCCCTCGAGTTCACTACGGGGATGAGAGGAGTCGTAGCTTTGAGAAGGAGAGGAGGGACGTTCCACGGGCCTTCTTTCGTGGTTTTGGTCCTCCTCCAGGCAAAGAGGGGTGGTTCCCTCTGGGTGGTTACCGTGGTGGTGTTCATGAAGGTAGCTTTGGTAGGAGAGATGCTTTGGTTTGTGCTAACCCCACTTTCGAGCAAATGGCTCGGCACTGGTTTTGCTCTTTTGGTACTAACCCCAGTGCTGAGTCGTTTGTTCGCTCACGTGCTCGTTTTTTAATTTCAGGTGGGAGACTTGAAGAACATTTGGTTGATTGACTCCGGTTGCTCGAGGCATATGACCGGAGACAGGGGGTGGTTCTCAAGTCTCGTCCCGGTGGTGACAAGGAGGTACATCGCTTTTGGGGACAATGGGCGTGGGCGTGTGCTTTCGAAGGTGAGATTAAGGTGAGTGACAAGATCACTCTCAGGCGTGTTGCTCTTGTTCAATCGCTGGGGTACAATGCGTTCGTGTCCCGGCCTGTTGGATGAGGGCTTTGAGGTGTTGTTTCGGCCAGGTGGTTCTCGGATTTTGGACTCTCGAGGGGACCTTGTCGGTATGGTCGTTCCCGAGGGTCAGGTGTTTCGTGCTGATTTTTCTCAGTCTTCGGGTGTGGAGTGTTGTTTCTTGGCTGGTTCTTCGAGTGAGTTGTGGAAGTGACATAGGAAGTTGGGTCACTTGAGCTTTGACCTTTTGTCGCGCTTGAGTAAACTCAATTTGGTCCAAGGATTGCCACGGTTGAGGCTTGAGAAAGAGTTGGTTTGTGCGCCGTGTAGGCATGCCAAGATGGTAGCCTCTTCTCACCTGCCTCTTACCGATATGATGACTGAGCGTCCATGCGAGCTACTTCATATGGACCTTGTTGGCCCAGCTCGTGTGCGATCTGCGGGTGGGAAGTGGTATGTCCTTGTTGAGGTGGACGACTACTCTCGGTATGCGTGGGTGTTCTTTCTTGAGGAAAAGGGGGAGACGTTTGGTTTTGTTCGAGATCTAGTCTTGAGGTTGACGAACGAGAGGCACAGAGATGCCATACGAGCAATCTGTAGTGATAATGGCTCGGAATTCAGAAACTCTCGTTTTGAAACCTTTCGCCATGACTTGGGTCTTGAGCACTAGTTTTCGAGTCTGTATATGCCTCCCCAGAATGGTGTTGTGGAAAGGAAGAACAGGACCTTGTGCGAGATGGCTCGGACGATGCTTGATGAGCATAGGTCTCCGAGGATGTATTGGGCTGAGGCGGTGAATACCGCGTGCTATGTGTCGAACAGGATCTACCTCAGAGTGCACAAGAAGAAAACATGCTATGAGTTGATGCATGGTCGCACACCCAAGGTGAGTCACTTCCATGTCTTTGGTTGCAAGTGTTTCATTCTGAAGAAAGGCAGGAAGTTGGATAAGTTTGAGGCTAGGTCTGTCGATGGTATTTTCTTTGGTTATGCATCTCATTCTAGAGCATAACGTGTGCTCAATCTTGAAACTAACCAAATCGTGGAGACTTGCGAGGTAACCTTCGACGAGACAGAGCCACGGAGTCAGCTTGTCTTTGAGTGTGCAGGTGATGATGAGCTTGGTGAGGAGATCTTTCAGGAGGAGGAGCATGAACATGGAGACGATGAAGATGGCGGTGTGGTGCCCCCGGCTGAACATGTACCCACTACTTTGACTACGGTGGTGGACGGACCCTCTCCTACACCTACGACGACAAATCAAGAACGAGGAGAAGCTGATGTTGAGGGGGAGGTAGCATCGAGGCGAGAACCTCCCCGGCGAGTACAAGTGGATCACCCAGCTTCAAGGATCATCGACGACATGAATGAACGCACTACACGGTCGAGGGTTCGAAACAATTCTCATTTCGCTCATGCTGCATTTGTTGCTACTTTTGAGCCCAAAGACATTGGACACACACTATCTGATCACAATTGGGTTAATTCGATGCATGAGGAGTTGGAGAACTTTGAGAGGAATCAGGTTTGGGAGTTGGTTGACCCTCCCCAGGGTGTAAGCCGATTGGTACAAAGTGGGTGTGGAAGAACAAAGAGGGAGAGAAAGGTGAGGTTGTGAGAAACAAGTCGAGGCTTGTTGCTCTGGGGTTCAGTCAGAAGGAGGGGATTGACTACGAGGAGACCTTTGCTCCCGTAGCCCGTTTGGAGGCGATTAGGATCCTTCTAGCCTTTTGGTGGCTAAAGGGTTCAAGTTGCACCAAATGGATGTGAAGAGTGCTTTTCTGAATGGTGTGTTGGAGGAAGTAGTGTATGTGAGGCAACCTCCGGGGTTTGAGAGTGAGAAGTACCCCCACCGGGTGTACAAGTTGAGGAAGGCGCTGTATGGGTTGAAGCAGGCGCCTAAGGCTTGGTATGGTAGGTTGAGGGGTTCTTGTTTGAGAGAGGTTTTGAGATGGGGAAGGTCAATCAGACCTTGTTTTTGCTTAGGCAGGGCAGAGATATCCTGATTGTGCAGGTGTACGTGGATGATATTGTCTTTGGTGGCTCGTCTAACTCTCTTGTTGCAAGGTTTGCAGAGGATATGAGCAGGGAATTTGAGATGAACATGATGGGCGAGTTGCAGTTCTTCCTCGGGCTACAAATCAAACAATCAAAGGAAGGAACATTTGTGCACCAGGCTAAGTACACCAAGGACATTGTGCGGAAGTTCAAGATGGAGGACTCTAAGGCTATGACGACGCCGATGAGTATGACTACAGCTCTTGATGCGGACGAGGAAGGTGAACACGTGGACGAGAAGGAGTACCGGAGCATGATCGGGTCACTCCTCTACTTGACGGCGACGAGGCCAGACATACAGTTCTCAGTGTGTCTGTGCGCTCATTTTCAAGCGTCTCCGAGGACTTCGCATCGGCAAGCGGTGAAGCGAATTTTCAGGTACTTGCGTCACACTCCCGACTTCGGCCTTTGGTACTCCGCGTCCTCTTCTTTGGCACTTCATGGTTTTTCAGACGCGGATTTTGCCGGGTGTCGGTTGGATAGGAAGTCCACTTCTGGGACTTGCCAGTTTTTGGGTTCTTCTTTGGTGTCTTGGTCTTCCCGCAAACAATCGAGTGTTGCTCAATCCACTACCGAGACAGAGTATGTTGCCGCTGCTAGTTGTTGCTCTCAGCTCCTTTGGATTTCATACACCATGAGTGACTTTGGTGAGGAGTATACCCATGTCCCACTTCAATGTGATAGCACCAGTGCCATAAGCGTTGCAAAGAACCCAGTGCTCCATTCCAAAACCAAGCACATAGAAGTAAGGTATCATTTTCCGAGAGACAACGTAGAGAAAGGAAAGATAGCTTTGATCCATGTACCCACACATGACCAACTAGCCGATATTTTCACCAAACCCCTAGATCAAGCAACTTTAACTCGTTTGCGGGGGGAACTTGGTGTGTGTTTGATTTCTTGAGTTGGGTGTGTGGGAGCTCTCTTTGTAGCATATGTATAGCTTTCCTTTGTGCATTTCTTGCATTTGGCATGGCATATGTAACATGATGTATAGGCATCCTTGTATCTTAGATTGCATGCATTTTGTGTCATATGCATTAGACAGGAAAAGCTTCTCTCATATACATTGTTCACCATGGAATGAGATATATGTCTTTGTGAGCTTGTTTGGTATGCTATGGTTAGTTTGGCTTAGCTCTTGATGATCTTGATGAATAATCCATGGTTGATGGCTATGTTTTTGAAAATGTCACATGTATGCTCTCTCATGTGTAAATGCCTTTATATGATATTGACATGTTTTAGTGGCTTTGCTATGCTTAATTTTTGGTTGGATAGCTAGTTTATTGATCATATGGGGCCAAAGGCTCATTTGCCATCATGAATGTTTAGCCCTCTTGCTTCATCTTGTGGAGGGGCATAAGTTCCTTTTTGGTGCAAAGACATTTCATGTACCATTTATAAATCTGAAAATGAAATGTAAAATGCTTGGCAAATGTGCTCCCATGTCATATGTGCTGAATTTCATTTGCTTTGGGTGCTAAACCGTTGCATGATGCCTACCAATGAGAAGTCTCATACATAGAAGTAGGCACATGGCTCGATGGCTTTGACATGACATGAGGTGCTTGTGGGTGTTTGTGATGGTCTTATGATTAGAATGGCTGTCCTAGCATTAAGTTTGTGTGGCGTTGCCATTTTGATATGTTTTGATCATGTTTAGGACTTTGCTCATGAGAGGCAAGTTTTTCGCAAAATTGCCCAAATCCATCTTAGCTTCGTCCAATGATTGTGAAACTTGGTGATCTTGTAGTTGATGTCGATACGAAGCTATAGGGTATCTAACTTGCTCATTTGGACATGAGTTGATGTCGATACGAAGCTATAGAGTATCTAACTTGCTCATTTGGACATGTGTAGCATCCTATGTTGAATTTTGTCTATTTGAGAAGCTCTAGGTTGAAAGTTTTGCATTTTTGGCTTGATTCATGCATTGCCAACAAGGGGGAGAAGTTTGAGCTTGAAATGGCTTGCTGGATGCATTTAGAAGGTTTTCAGGTGGTTTCGAGCCTTTTCTAAGCTCTGTTGGTCACCGGTCTGACCGGTCAAGGTCACCGGTCTGACCGATGTGAGTGCTGGTCCTGTGCACATGTTGGGCACCGGTCTGACCGGTGGTGATGACCGGTCTGACCGGTGGTGATGACCGGTCTGACCGGTGTGAGCTGAAAATGTTGCAGCTGCCCTGTTTTCAAGTGGTTTGCATGCATTCGTCCAGGGGGAGGTGCATTGGTTCAGGGGGAGCTTGCATGTGTGCAGGGGAGCTCTTTGTGGTTGTTCGAGTTTTGTTTTGGTGGTTTGCGCTCTTTGCTTGAGCTTTGTTTTGTCTCGTATGTGTCGAGCCGTTGCCCTTGCCTAAGGGGTCCGAGACCGGTCTTCTTCAAGTGATCTTGCTCTTTGCCTTTGTTTGGCTTTCAATCGCTTGTTGGAGTTTCTTTTTGTTCGTTTCTTTTCTTTTTCTTTTCTCTCTTGTTACTTTCGTGTGGGTGTTGTCAATGCACTCATCAAGGGGGAGATTGAGGACCATGTGTGGTTCGAGGACCGGTGGATGGTCGCTTCCTTGTGTGATGAGTGATTGACAACGTTGTGTGGACTGATTCTTGGTTAAGTATTGCAGGTGCAGGTTGCGTCTTGACTGGTGTTGGTGCAGGTGAAGAACAAGCGTGAAAGGTCGTCGCCGGTGAGGCCTCCAGGTGTGGAGGAGACAAGTAGGCTTCGTTCAAGGGACCCGGTGGCCAGCGGGGTCAAGTGCGGGCCGCATGGTGGCATGAACAGCAAGATGAAGTCGTGGACAGTTTCTTGGTTGAGCCTCAAAACCAAGGTCGAGCCGAGACTACGTGGGAGCCGAGTCATGAGTGGATATTGGCGGAGGCTACACCGAGTTCGCGGGATTTCCGGTGGTTCACCAGAAAACCACTGGGTTCCTTGGTTGATCCACAAAGCCAAGACCGAAGAACCGAAGACGGAGTTGCAGCAGCGCCAGACCGGTCTGACCGGTGTGCGAAGACGCAGTCCGGAGACTTCGAAGCGGAGGACACGCATCGGGATCACATGGCTTGCGTCGAGGCTACGCAGGGTGCGGTCGCCGGGCATCCGTCCGATGGTGAAGACATCAAGACTTCCAAATCTGCCCTTGAGGGGCTTGTATCCCTAGTTATTAGGAAAGGGCATTTTAGACTTTCGGTTGCCTCCATATAACCCAAGAGGTGAGAGGATGGCAGCCAAGCCTTGAAACCCTAGTTCATTTGCTTTCCTATTTTCCCTTCCTATTTTACTTAGGATTTCCATAGGACTAGCTTGAGAGCTTCATGGTGAGATCTTGTGAGAGGGTTGGATGATCGGGCGGCAAGCTAGACCTTGTATGAACCTTTGTTGCATGTATAGATGATTCGGCGTGGTTCCTCAAGGTTTGGATGTGTTGTTCCCGGTTGTTCATGGTGGTGATTTTCGGATCCCTCTCTTGGTGATTTCTTTGGGTTGTTTTCGGGACCTTTCTCTTGGGGATTTGATGGGGGAAATTTGTGGGAACCCTTCGTGGTTCTTTGGGCTGTGATTCCCCTCCCAAATCCGTGAGTAAAGGGGCTCGATTTTGGGGTTTTCCGAGTTCTAGGGTTTGTGGTGTTCTTGGCGGGATTTCTTCGATTCCTCCTTTTTGGACAAGTTTTGGTGGGATTAAACTTGGCTGTGGACTCCTCATGAGGTGTTCCTAATATCCCCAAAGTCTTGTTCAAGTCCGTGGAGCGATTCGGGAGATCGAGGCTTGGCTTTGGGGGAGTTGACCCGCGGGTGCTGTTCATCCTGAGCTGCCCAGGCTACACCGGTCTGACCGGTGTTCTTAACCGGTCTGACTGGTGCAACTCTCGGTGGGTTTTTGTTCAGGTGAACGTCTGGGTGTGTTCGCTATTGTCCTGTGTTGCTGCTATTTCGAGTTTGGGTCAGTTTGGTGGTCGGTTGGCCTGTTTGGTGCTTTGGGGGCTTTCAGGCTGTGACCGGTCGAACCGGTGTGTCTCACCGGTCTGACCGGTGTGGATCCACTTAGTGAAAGTTGCCTAGTTTCACCAGCAGGGACCGGTCTGGCCGGTGGTGCTCACCGGTCTGACCGGTGTTGGTCTGTAGACTCGAGGTTTGGTGTTCCGCTGCGTTCTCGGGTCGGAAGGTTGTGTGTTGGTTCCTAGGTCCAGTGGCACTCCAGTGGCTACTTGGGCTTGGCCAACTTGGGTAGTGAGTCGGAGACGTGTGTTGGAAGCCGTGTTCATCTTGTTGGAGTTTCCATCTCCTTCGAGAAGAATTTTTATCGGCTCCCATTCACTCCCTCCCCTCTCTGGTTCGTCGTATCGGTCATTCAATCCTCACATCGGAGATCCCACAAACCTCGCTGGATATCCATCCTTAAAACCAAATATCATATTTTGTGATTACCTCCTTGACCACAACCTATCTTTGAGCATGGATTATCAATTCAAAGAAGATAGCAAGACGATGCTATTATTGAAGATTTCAAGTATCTCTCCAAAGGAAAAGTATTTCCGGTACCTACCTTATCTCTATCACCTCTTTGCCCGAGGACAAGCAACGTCTAAGCATGGGGGAGGAGGTAGGTACAATGCAATTTTAGAGTTCAAGAGGAGAAAATAACAAAAAAATGAGAAAGAAAAAGAAAAAAATGAGAAAAATAAAGAAAGAACAAAAATATGAGTATGACAAAAAGAGAATAGAGAAAAAAATATGAGTATGTATGATATAAAAAATAAAAATAAAATAAATTGAACTCCCCGGTTCTCTAAAGTGCATTAGAAATTTCAAGGTTTCAAGATTAAAAAATCCATACTCATTTTCCAACCATGTGCAATCCGATAACGAGGACTTCCTTTGTGCCTTGGGATCACTCTTTGCCATTTGCACATGTCCACCTATCTCAAGCGTGTGTATTTTTCTCTTTCCCCTCCTTGATTTAACATTATTTTCCAATGACCTTTTTAACGAGTCTCGGTAAGACCATGAGAAGCTTGTCTTGTTTTGACAACATCTCATTTATAAAATCTTGGTAGGACTAAACTTTCCCAAAAAGCTCCATATAAAAGCCCACCAAATATATATGTTATGAGAGGGAGAGGAGTAGAATAAATAGGCTTGAGAGACAAGATGAGATGAGAGTTTAAGAGCAAGGTGCAAGGTGGTTCAAATTTGTGAACTTGGTTTAGCTCTTTTTCATCTTGTTCTTTATTTCAAAATTTCTGAGATCCATTTGAATTTTGGGAGCATGTTAATACTTGTGGGATAAGCTTAATTAAATATCTACCCTCCGTAGGGATGAAGGCTAGTACATTATGGAACTTTAACAAACTAAACTTTTGAGAGCATTATGTTTTCTCATGTATGATCAAGTGCAAGCTTTAAACAATGAAGGGCAATGATGATATCCATCGAAGGCTTACTCGAGGACGAGCAAGGTTTAAGCATGGGGGAGCTGTTGACGGTGAAAATCCGTCAACCTAGCCATGAGTCTACCTTCGGTGTTGGCATGAGTTTTATACCTTATCCATTGGTACTAACCCTCGTGGTATAACGAGTTCACTTGTGCATGTCGGTTTTGGAGTTAAGTGTTTACGTAGGGTTTTAACGTTGAAAGCAAGACTTCCGGGATAAGTTCATTAAGCACCTCATGACAAGACCTTGAAGACCGGTACAAGTCAAGCAATGAAGTGAACATGACTCCAAGAGCCCAAGGACCAAGCCCGAGAAGATGACAAATCTCCGAGGACCTAGCTAGAAAAGTGCTGAATCTTGCAAGACAAGGAGCCCAGGCCGGTCAGCCCAGGCCTGCCGGCCCAACCTGTTCCGAGGCCTAGTCGACCCCCCCTTTGACCTAGTTGCATCTCGGGCTATTTATAGCCCCCTGACCGAGAGCCACACATCAATCAATTCGTCATCCGCCACCGAGGAGCCGAGAAGCTTGAGGGACACCATCTCGGAGATGAGGGTCGTGCTAGTTGTCTAGGGTCTCCCTAGCCGACGTGGGAACCTTGCATGGAAGACCACGTCGGAGCTCCGGAGCAAGGATCAAGATCGAGGTAGGATCCCGGTGGTGATCTTGTTCATGTAATCATTCATGGTGAAGTATTTAAGTGAATTCGATTTCTAGCGATCAAGTTCCTTCTCGATGATTTTGTTTTCTTCTTGGTTTTGCTTCTTCTGCGATCTAGTCTATAGCTAGATTACTTAGGGTGCTCTTGTAGCCGCGGTGGCTAGAGGTGCATACCGGACCGGCCAAGTGATTTCAACTTGTTCTTATCGAACTCGCCCTAGACTACCCACATGAGTAGGGATACGTTGTGACAGAACGAGGGTTCCGAAAGGCGGGCGTTTTTGGAGTCGGATGGGAGGCCACGATTTAAAGATGCTTTTAATGAGATTCGCTTTTCTATCTTCATCTATCTTGTTTGGAGCTACAACATAAGCGTGATCTAGATTCTCTAGATCGGTTATCTCTTGCTTTCTCTTGCTACCTCTTTAGTAGATTAGATTAGATGTGTTTCCTTTATGAGTTAGTAGATTAGATGAAACTTGTCTTCAAAAGATAGCTTACCTTGCTTTAGTAGATTGAATCCTTACGTTGCACATTGTTCCACAGATTCGATACCTTGGGTTCACCACTCGAGGGAAGAAGGGTCCCTTGACTACGACGAGAGACTTGTCCGCTTGCAAGTCTAAACAAACTTTGATACAACTATTAACCGTCAACACCCGCAAACCCAGTCGCGAGCCCGCCCACGAAAGCCCATCTGGGCCCAGGTCCTCAGCTCTCCAGAGACCATGGCAGGCACGGCTTGCGCCGGCCGCCGCCTCTCTCTCGGCGTGCGTGCCCTGCATGCTAAGCCAAGGGACCCGCGCCCCTATAAAACGCACCGCCCGAGCCCCTATGTGCCCTAGCTGCCGCCCACGCCCTGCCTACTTGTGCCACGCCTCGTCGCCCGTGCCTCGCCCAGCGCCGACGCCACCTTTGGTGGCCGAGCCGCTGGCGCCGCCGTTCGAAACTCGACCTCCTCAAAGCACTCCCGAGACCCCTGCTGCTTCTCCTCCGTCCCTTGCGCGCGTCACCCGGGTCCCCATCGCTTGGACGACCAGTGATTCGAAGCCAGCTGGAGCTCCTGTGCGCGTGGGTTCGAAGGAAGAAGAAGACCCCATGATTTTGCAGTAAGGCCCCTGCCTTTTTATGTAATTATTAGATTTGTTCTTGTGTCTTGTGAATTTTACAGAAAATCCCTAGATCTTTTTAGATCTTCATCACCAGATCCAGTCTATCATCTTTTTCAGATCTAACCCCGAGTTTTATTCTTTTCGCGAGCACTGTTTCTTGTGTCTCGGGTTTCTTCTCAGCTAGCCCCTGAAGTCTATAGTTAATCACGAATAGGTCCTCCAATCTTGTTTATCTCGTAAAATCTTCGACTTAACTCCGTTTTAATCCGTTCAAGTTGTGTTAGGTCCATAATAATGTAAAGCACGCAATAGTGGTGTGTTTTCACCATGTTTTGTTTTCTGAAAATAAAATTAATATTAATTTTGATTAATGTCTAGTTATACATGCCTTTTATAAATAAAAGCAATATAGATCTATACCCGTTTTTCATAATCAAATTTAATTTGCTTAATGATTGCTTTACATGCTTATATATATAAAATCTAATTAGATCTTTATCTCGGTTTTTCTTAAACCAAATGTTAATTCTTTTAATAGTTAATTAATCTTTTCTAATTAAAATTTGATTAGGCTATTACATCGGCTTTTATAATAAATGTTAATATGATTAATGTCAGTTCCATGATGTTTTTAATAATAATATGATCTACTCGAATTACAAAGTTTTGTTTAGATGGTTCATATAGTTTAGTTTTTCTAAATTAAATGTTTAATCAGTTTAATCAATATATGAATCTTTATTAATAAAACTTGACTAGTTCTTTACACCGGTTTCATAAATAAAGTTTAATATTGCATTAATGTCAACATAGGGTATTTTATTTCTGAAATATCCTTTATAATTGTTTTGTTAATTAAAATGAACCTAGCTCATAGCCTTGCTCTCTCATATATGCAAAACGTTCATTAGACGTTCTTTTCTCAGCTCAATCTAAGTGTGATCTTTCCGGTCATTGCTCAATCCTCCGCAGCCATCTCTTTAAAGCAAACCAAGCCTTTCTTCCTCTAAGCACGGTTTGTGTGCTTTAGTGATCCATCTAATCAAGCCTATCCTTTAGTGCGTTCTTTTAAAGCTTTCTTTTGATTTGTGCTTTGTTCTTAGTATGCTTGTTTGTTTGCTTTGTGTATGTTTGTGCCCGACGATTGATACACTTAGAGTGAACGTCGTTCGAGAAGTTTGAAGATCTTGAAGTGAAGATTTTGAGCAACAACTACTTTGGTTAAAGGCAAGTGTGTCCTTGATCTTTTGTCCTAAGAATTATATTCAATCACTCATTGCATTACTTGCATTAATTTTGATGGGTTCCTATTAAGGATTACCTAGTCTTTATGATCATTCCTTGGTAACATGGGTTTACATTTATGTTGGGTAGCTATGCTTAGTTGCTATACTTGGGTTATGGTGGTTCTAATGAACAATAATGATGAATCGGGCTATACCTTTATGTTATATCTTTGGATGTTTAATACAAGACCATATGTTTAATCGGAACATGGAGAACCACCAGGACAACAGTGCAACCACAAGAACTATATGGCTCTGGTCTTGGCCGAGTAATTAGGGAAGTCTTTGTGTGGTCATTACTCGCATAGTAGGTTGGGGACGGAGGAATGCTTTTATGGCTCTTCTATTCCGGAGTGGTGTTGGAACGGAAGTACTCTATGGCTGACCGTCCGTAATAGAAGTGTGGTACGAAAGATAGCCTCTATGACATACTACTATGGACTAATACGCACGGGAGGACTCTTTGTAAAGGCCTTGTAGCGTCTCTATGCAACCACACCTCGGTAGTGTGGTATGATGCCTGCGCCGCATCGCATGGTTGGGTTTAAAGTTCCTAGAACTTTTACGCGACTTGTGGGTAAAGATGAACAACCTCTGCAGCAGAGTGTAAAACTAATCGATTAGCCGTGCTCACGGTCAAGAGCCGCCTGGACCCTCACATGATAACTGAACTTGAAGATGGACTTAAATCATTCTTTCTGGTTATTCTGGCCATATGCTTAT
Source organism: Cenchrus americanus (assembly GCA_947561735.1). Classification (NCBI taxonomy): domain Eukaryota; kingdom Viridiplantae; phylum Streptophyta; class Magnoliopsida; order Poales; family Poaceae; genus Cenchrus; species Cenchrus americanus. The sequence goes on from OX387240.1 coordinate 207,209,432, forward strand.
GGCATACTTCTTACCTTATGCTTAATGTGGGTTGGTATACACTTTTACTTTATTAGTAATCAGGTGCTAATAAAACTTGACAAACTAAAATTGCTTAAATGCTTATAGCCCATTCCACTATAAAGCCCTTGCATTCATTCTTTTCCCCCACACTTCATGAGTACGACAAGTGCTCACCCTTGCTATATACAATGTTGCTCAGAAGGAGGATGCTACTATGAAGTCTTATGAAGATGCTGCTGGTGCTAGGCGTACGCAACCCCCAGTCAACTGCCTGTGTTGTTGAAGCCTTCGTTTCTAGGATTAAGCGTAAATCTCTGATAATCTTTCTCGTTCTTACGTGATATTGTTTCTGTATACACTTATATGTCACTATATGCATGAAACTTGATCCTGGCATGCATATAGATATGCACTTGGTTTTCTTCGGAAAAGCAGGTGTGACAAGTGAATAAAACCCTACGTCCAGTTCTTGATTGTATTACTTTGATTGTGGGAGACTTGGTCCTCGGAAGGACACCTTTGCCGACCTTATATTGGCTGACGGACAAGGTCGTGGACCTAGAGTCTAGGTCGGTTACAACATGAAAACCTATCTAAAATTGGTTACAACATTATTTAGTGATCTTTGGATTGTCTGGCGGCATGATTGACGTCTTGGCATGTACTCCAAGTCTTGTTTCAGATAAGGTCGCGCTGGAGGAATCGTCTGGAAGGTCTTCGGGGCCACAGATCAGGTTTGTTGCGCCCACTATCAGGTCAGCAAGTCTTCCGATGGGCTGGACCCACTTGTCGGGGGTGGCCGCGAGCTTGGTCGATGGGGACCCAGGGTTACCCATGTATCACAGTGGCCCGTGAGGGAAAGTGGGGGTATGACTAGTTTTTTATGTTGGGAAGAGTGACAATATTGGGCCTTGATTACTATACGGGTAATGGGTGGTGCTCGCGAGTGGGAGTTCTTGCCCGCATCCGCCTGCGGGTGAAATGAGTTGACCGAATCCGTGTCCGCGGGTGGGATTAGCTGTGCTCATTAGGTAGGATATTCACGCCCGCGGGCAGGATTGTCATCCCAGAGCCAAATGATTGAAAGGCAACGAGCATCCCACAGTAGCGATGAAGGAAGCATCCACGGGCCAACAGACGCAAGAACAACCATAAGTGAGCGTAACAACCGGCGAACCAAAACTACATAACACAGAGCTGAACCTACAAGAACAGAGTACACTGTCACCTATGACGAGGAAGAGGCATCACGAAATAGTGGTGAAATATCCACCGAAGAGCGTGAGCGTGATGGCAAGGCATCTGCTAGAGTAGAAGAACGACGACAAAGCATCCGCCAAACTCAAAGCACACAATGGTAGTAAAGCACCCGAAATAGCACAACCACTACAACAAAATATCTGTCTTAGCAAAAGAATGGCAGCAAGGTATCCTCCAAGCTCGAAGTAGGTGGCAAGCATCCAGACTTCGACAAAGAAATAGAATGGCAACAAAGCATCCTCCAGAGTTTGGGTCCTCCAGAGAGAACGGAGTATCGAAGGCGGTCTCCCGCAGGACTCGTCCGTCATGATGAACTGGAAGGAAACCGAAGAAAAACAACAACCCGACCTGCCCCTCCAGCCGAGGAAAAACATCTGTTGCCAACCTGCTCCAAGTGAGGATAACATCTATCTACTAAAGAACAAAGTAGAAATCCAAAAACATGAATGGGGAGGGATTTGACCCATGACCTCTAGCTTCCAAGAAACACTCCCTCCAATTCAGTTATTGAAAGGACCTTGTAATGCCTAGTGGGGGGTGAATAGGATCACTTCAAATTTCTGAAACAAATGCAGCGGTGAAAACCTCTGTTGGTACTACCGACGCTGTGCCGGAACTACCGGGGGTCGGTACTTCCAGTACCGGGCCGGTACTACCGATAGTTCAGAGATGACTAAAATGAAATTTAAAATGTAAAATGATTCTAGCAATTCTATTTGAATCAAAGGTTTAGTTTAGAAGCTAAGAGCCACCTGCAACCAAAGATATGAGTTGGAACACAACCAATTTAGAGATCGGGCTTAAACAAGTTCTAAGGTTAGAGAGAGACAAAGAATTCAAGCAAGCAAATGGAGACACAAGAATTTAATCTGAAGATCACTCCCACAAAGGAAGCTACGTCTCCATTGAGGATCCCACAAAGGAAGGGCTATCACCAAGAGCCTCTTTTCCTCTTCGAATCCCCACAAAGGAAGATTGGTGCTCACTAAGAATTCTCCACCAAGGAGAGGGTAATACAAATGATCTCGGGTGCTCCACACCAAGAGGGCACTCAACGAGAGACGCCTAACCATCTAGAAGCAAGATTCAAGAGTAACAAACATGAATCAAATGCCCGGAGATGCTTCAAGTGCTCTTGAGATGGGGAGATTCGAAGGGGCTCTCAACGCTTCTCTAGTCCTCTCTAGGAATCACTTCTCTACCAAAGCCCCAGCTCAAAAGAATCAAATCTTGGCTCTAGGGGGGAGGGGAGAAGTGGAGTGAATGCTCAAGTGAGGGTTTGTCTCGTGGTTGGTCAGCAATGAGTGAGGGAGAAGAGAGGTATTTATACTAAGCCTTGAAAACTAGCCGTTGATGTGCAAAAATGTGTTTTATTGGTACTTTCTACATGGGGTTGGAACTAACGAGAGATACCGCAGAAACCCAACGGTGGAGCCATATCGGAAGTTCCGACCTAGGGTTAGTACTACCGAGGCCCTGGCTAAAACTTGCCAGTGAGCCTTTATCGGTACTACCGGCCCAATGTCAGTACTACCGACAAAAGCAAGGAGTTGAAGAAAAGGAGAGCATTTGTGTCCGTGTCGACTCGATTTTCTTCTCACTCACTTGGGTCATCTCCTAAAGCACTTTTAGCATCTCTTGGCGATAGATTCGTATCCCCCTTTATAGTAGGGTATTTCCTATACTCAAATTCAAAATCAAAATTAAATTAAGCCTTGACTTGAGTTGAAAATGCCGAATTGGAGTTGGGGGCCTTCTTTTGGTCAAAACCATGATTTTCATTAAAGTAAATCCTGCACACATCTTTTTCAACCATTAAATACAACAAATTGTGTTTGTCACTATCACCAAAACAATTAGGTGCCAAGATGCACTTTCAATCTCCCCCTTATTGGTGATTGATGACAACACAATTCATTTGCAAATAAAGATGTGTGTATCCAACAATTTAAAGCGAAACTCCCCCTAAATGTGTGCTTGATCTTTTATGGAGACCTCAAATGCCTATCACACATTTAGAAGAAACTTCACTCTCAATTTGCATACACAAGTGCATAAGTGTGATATAATAACTGTGATGCATATGAAAAGATATACAAGCCAACAAAGTGAGAAATAAGAATCATATAGCATCACAAATATATAAACGAGGTTCCACACTAGCACGATTAAGTCTTACAAATTTTAAAAAGTTCTAGGTTCACCACATCACCATCCATCACACCACACAAATAGTTCATACATGTCCACAACCTAAGATAGATAGATAAATGAGCGACGAGCGATAAGATAAGATACACACTCCCACATGGTCAAATTGTGAGCTCACTCCCCCTTTGGCATCGAGAGCCAAAAAGAGAAGGCCCTTCAATCATCAATACCATGGGGAGAGTGAGCCGCCGGAGGAGAGTCGTCTTCTTCGGTCTCACCACCACCAAAGACCTCATCATTGATGTCGGTTGGGGGAGCTCCATACATCATGGATGTGTCGCCATACACCTCCCAAGGGTTGTAGAAGACAGGTGGAGGAGGGAAGTCCATGGGCTCGCAAACGGGAGAGTGCTCAATGTTGGCTTGAGTGAGTACGTTCTTTTGGCGAGTCTCCAACTTGATGAGCTGCTCATCCACATACTGCCTGTGAGCATGAATTTCCTGAGCATTGTGCTTCCCAACATTGAAGCAAGCAAAGAGGCCCTGAGAAAGGAAGTTGAAGATGCTCTTCTTCTTACCGGGGGGAATGGTGTCTCTAGAAGATGATGGGACGCGAGAGGAGGATGGAGGCTCATAGGAGGATGGACCACTTGAGGAAGGCCCACCCGAGGAGGTAGCTCTAGGAGGGGCATGCTTGCCCAACTTGAGAAGATGCTCAATGTTGCCCTTGTTTGGCTTGTACCAATTGTGAGTCTTGTCGGTGCATATGTCTCCGGTCACCTCACATATCATTTTGAAGATCCAAGGGGCATATTGACAGCTCTTGTTAGCGGACACTGAGCACACGATGATCTCCTCCCATATGAAGTCAAACACACTAAACTTCTCTTTGCCCGGTGCCATCCTCACAAGAATATCCTTGGCGATATTTGAGATGTTGTAGTTGTCACCAATCTTGGGGGTGAGAGTGTATCAGAAGAGTTGGTTCAACATTCTATAGACGGGCTTCATACCATGTGTGGTACCAAACTCAACCTTGCCATAAACGGCATCGTACATAAAAGCCATCTCACTATCAAAGGGAATCTCTCCACCATGTATCTTAGGACGACCAAGATCCTCCTCACCAAAGCCAAGAATTTGAGTGAACCTCCCATAAGAGACCGAGAGGGGCTTGCCTTGCAAGAGCCAATGAAAGGTCTTGGCCTCACGTAGAACATGAAGATTGGCATAGAATTGTGCAATGACTTCTTCGTTCCAATCATAATTCAGTGCCATGATGGAAGTCATTCCTTTGGCATGGAAAATATCAATGGCCTTATTGATGGCCGGAATGTTGAATGACCTCAAAGTATCCCAATTGATAGACTTCATATACATGGTCATGTGCTCCTTGCAAAGAATAACCGATTCATACCAATCAGCGTTGAACTTGAGCCAAAAATGAATATCTGCATCAAACTCTTTTTGCCATTGACCAGGATCAGAGTACCTTTCCTTGTACACATTGTGTGTCCCACTCTTGTAGTCAACCATCTTCAATATGCCCATTGTAGTTGCCGGACGAGGAGGTTTGGATGGCCTAAGCACAAAGTCCGCAAGAGAGTCCAGAGAGATGTCTTCATACACATCATAGTGATCATCTAGTTCATGGGCTTGCTTGGTGCAAGCATGGTGACCTTGGCTAGTAGAGCGATGAGGAGCAACTGGAGGATTTGTATGTCCACGACCACGTGGGCGTTGAGCACCTGTGCCCATCTTCCTCTTCCTTTGAGCGAGAGGGACGTCATCCTCATCAGATCCCTCTTGGATCACTTGTTTTCCAGCACAACCCATATGAGAAAGAGTGTAATGATTGCATAAGATGGATGCGAAAGATTGAATTGAATTGACTCGGTTCATGGACCTTAGCACTTGTGACAAACGCTTGTCGGTACTACCGATCTGGGGTCGGTACTACTGATGAGGTCTGGTACAGTGCGGTTAATCCATGAATCGAGTGATTCAACCAACAAAAAGCCACACGATCATGAGCATATGTTCTAGGATGAATAAGAAGATGATTCCCTAAGGCGCTCCTCCTAGAACCAACGACATTGAGAGATCGAGCGATGGAGATTTTGAATGAAATACCTTGAGCTTTCCCTCGCAAATCGAGGAACTTCCAGCGAGGAACGAATGTTCCAAGGGGTGGAGAATCCAATCGTGTGCCTAGCTTGAAGTTCCCACGGTTGGAGACAGGGGAGAAGAGAGGGGTGGCAACGGTCTAAAAGAGTAACCCTAGAAACTATCTGGTTCGGGGGTATATATACCCCAGCGAAGGTTATTGGTAGTACCGACACGGGCTCGGTACTACCGAGGGTCCAAGAAAATTCAATCAGTGAGTCAATATCGGTATTACCGACGGAGCGTCGGTTCTATCGAGGGTCCTACCAGTACTACCGACGGGTACCAGTACTACCGCAGATTTTGCAAAATTCCAAACAGTAAGCTCTTACCGGTATTACCGGCCTCGTGTCGGTAGTACCATGGTTTTTCGAAATTCCAACAGTGAAAGCTTATCGGTACTTCCAACCTTGTGTCGGTAGTACCGTGAATCTTAAGGATTTTGAAGAAAAGATAGAGAGACTAGCTAAGATAGATAGAGGGAAGAAAGCTATGGACATGTAGAGCAACTGGTGATTAGACACAATCAATCAATCAAAGCGATAATCACCGATCACTATGGGAAGAACCAAGTTTTGTAAGACACACACAAAGTGAAGAAAATAAAACATTTTTCTCTCTATCTAGGCATCAAACAATTTGTGTGCCATAAATCAAGCCAAGTTACGAGAATCCAAGATGTTTAGCTCACTTCTCAAAGCACAAAACCTTTGCTCGTCTAGAGTCTTAGTGAAGATATCGGCAAGTTGCCACTCGGTGCTCACATGACGTAGAGAAATATCTCCCTTAGCCTCATGATCCCTTAAGAAATGATGTCGAATATCTATGTGCTTTGTTCTAGAGTGTTGGACCGGATTGTTTGCTAGCTTTATGGCACTCTCATTGTCACACAAGAGTGGAATCGTACTAAACTCACAACTGTAATCACTCAACGTCTCATTGTCACACAAGAGTGGAATCTTACTAAACTTGTAATCACTCAACGTTTGCTTCATCCACAAGAGTTGTGCACAACAAGCACCGGCCGCCACATACTCGGCTTCGGTTGTTGACAAGGCAACTGAATTTTGCTTCTTTGAGCTCCACGACACCAAAGACCTACCAAGAAATTGGCAAGTCCCAGTTGTGCTCTTTCGATCTACTTTGCAACCGACGTAGTCTGAATTGGAATAGCCAAGTAAATCAAAAGTGGAGCCCTTGGGATACCACAAGCCAAGGTTAGGAGTGTGTACCAAATATCTAAAGATTCTCTTAATATTGTCGAAAAAAAGATTCTCTTAACGGCCATTAGATGACACTCCTTAGGATTAGCTTTAAATCTTGCACACATGCACACACTGAAAGTATTATATCGGGCCTAGATGCACAAAGGTAAAGGTGTGACAACCCGCCCAGGAAACTACCGTACTATCGCCTAACCAATCCACTTTGGTCATTAAGCAATAGTAAAGTATCATCCTGTTGTTAGTTGCCGGGCTAACGCCTAGTGGAATCACTTTACATAGCAACAAGGATCGACATATATGCATTAAAACTCACGCGAAGGCGAGTCCAGAGACAACTCATAATTAACATCCCAAATTACCTCGAAGGGTTTAATTATTACAAACCGGAGTGTTTGACATGACAACGAAGTTCAGAGTTTTGAAAACAATGGAATCAAACTAAGCGAAGCGAGGAACATCACGAGAGGCCTACCATGATGCCTTCAGTAGTGTAAGTAGTCTCAGATAACGGTGAGAGGCCGACAACCAGTTGATTTAAACCTTGCAAGGTGGACCTAAACACACGGTAGGGTGCCCCCGCGAGGAGAACCACCAGGCGGTTCCCAAAAATCTCCGGATTGGGATCAGATGTTACAGTCTTAAGTACAAGGCTTGCTAGGCTAAGCCACCAAGGTCACCTTGCCTCACACATGTACTCAGGTGGCGAGCCCGGGGCCGCAACCCTAAGAGCAGTAGCGCAAAGTTCCCGCACCACCTCATTTAGGTACTAGGCTTACCGTACCCATTTCCAACAAGTGTTTAGTACGTTCAAACACTTAACCCACGAAAGCCATTAGATCAGAGCCCACATCCCATGCTCTTACAACATGAGTAATCCATTCAAGGAGATCTTATGATTCCAACATAAGAGGCTATTCTCGCGAGTGACGAGCATCACTCGACTTGTAACGGTCCTATAGCATAGCAGCTACCGACCTATCATACTAGTAGAGGACATAGGTACCTAGGGACCATGCATCCAGGGTTTCATTTCAGCTCCTGAATGTAAATGCACAATCATACAGAGATAACTGCATAACAGTTTAAAACACTAGGGTCGATGCACCAGGGCTTGCCTTCGTCAGCACAGTTAGTCTGCTGGCCCACGGTGTCCTCGCCGACTTCCACGTACTGCAGCTCCGCATCAGCTCCTCCTTCCTCGGCTTCCAGCATGAGAGCGTAGTTACCGTCAGGGAGTTCTACATGGAATGCAATGCAAGGTTCAGGTGGAGTGAGAGGTATTTATTTTACCCAACTCTTGTTGGCCATATTCATCTAGATAAATCTCTAATTACTAACTCTCTTTTTTTAAGGTTATTATGATTATATTTGAGAGCCTATTATTCCTTTAATCTTTTTAATAGTGATTGTGTGCACATCTATGCAATTAATTCCATTTAAATTCACAAAATAGCAAGGGTGAAACCATAAACCCTAAATAAGCTAGGTAACCACTTAATGGAAGTACAAAATTTCAAAGATTAATTTTGCCTAATTAAATTCTAATAGGAAGCTTATGCGTACCCTAAATTTTAATGGCACAAAACAAACACCACATCATGGACATGGGTCCTTGCTGGCCCTAAAAGTTCTAAACATGCCACTGGACCAACTTTACACTTAAAAGAGCCCTCATTGAAAATTCATCTAGCAAAAGCATTTTGTAGCCATACTATTATGAGAAAAGCATAATTAAATAAATAACAATCCCCTGCACCCTAACTATTTACCACAGCTACTTTGGCCTTAACTAAGCTCAAGAAACCAGCAAGCTCGTCTCAGAGATATTTGAAATTTGAAATATACATTTAAAGGTAACTCTAAGCATAAATCAAGAATTAATATTTCTAACAGAGATAAATTCATGATGAATTCAGAAAAGTTACATCTAGGGATAACATGAACATAGCCACAAGTTCAGTACAAAAATCATTTTATATTTTGCTATAAAAATCAATAAGACAAATATGGAATATATACAAAGAAATTTATATAAAAAGATCTACACAGTAACTTTATGCAAATATTTGCCCAGACCCTACAGATGATATAACTAGCAACATATCCAAAGTTCAGCTCCATAGCCCTTTTAGATTTTGAACTACAACAAAATGAGGTCAAACTGAATTTGAATTTTAATTCAAAATACTTAAACCAAAACTATGGTCATGCTTTGCAAAAGTTGTAGGTCTAGTCTCACTGAACCCAACAAAATTGGTTTTGCATTTTTCTAAATGATTTTCTAGGATTTTCTCAAGTCACTGGACTGAAGTGCTAGGAAACTAAGATTCAAATCCTTACAACTAGGTCCCTGGATTCACAACTATGCCCTCGGTGTTCACAACAATGCCCTCCGGCGGCGGGGTGAGTTCGCCGGCGGTGAACGGCAGCCGGAGGAGGTGCGCAAGTGGCACAGGAGGGTGATTGGGCTCACCAGTGGTCGATGCGCGGCGGCGGTTGGGTCGGGGAGGTTGCGGCGAGCGGCGGCGGCGGCGAGCTCGTGGTGGCGCTTCCACCCCGGCTCGGATTCCGGCGAGTGGTGGCGAAGTGCGGGCAAATAAGCGGTCGTGGGAGCTTCCTTGTGTCATAGGGGTGATGCCCAGCTGCTTGCCCGGCGGTGTGACCGGGTGGAAGGGCGTGCTCGCCGTGGCGGCAGCAATGGCGGGCGGCGGTGCGGTGTGCGTGCGGGGAGGTGCACGGGTGGCCTTTTTATAGGCGGGCGTGTGCACAGGGTGAGCAGCGGGGTGTCTCGATGCCCGTGGAGGCGAATTAAGGGGGATGGCGCGCGGGCGTCGCTAGCGGGGGCTCCGGTCGGCGGCACGGCCACGGGGGTTTGGGGGTGCGGCCTGAGCGGGATATGCTCGGGGGTCATGCGGGACAGCATCATGAGCCTTGGGCGCGGGGTTGAGCGGTCGGGGGCCCCGGATGTCGATGACGGGCGGCGGTACGCCGGCGCCGCGTGGGCGACGCGACGGCACGCGCGCGCGCTCTGGCTGCCGCAGACTCAAACCCTATTTGTACTGCCCGGTTTCAAAACTCCAAATCTTTTTAAATTTTGAGGACCATATGTGGTTCGACGACCAGTGGATGGTCGCTTCCTGGTGTAATGAGTGATTGACAACATTGTGTGGACTGATTCTTGACTGAGTATTGCAGGTGCAGGTTGCGGCTTGACTGGTGTTGGTGCAGGTGAAGAACAAGCGCGAAAGGTCGTCGCCAGTGAGGCCTCCAGGTGTGGAGAAGACAAGTAGGCTTCGTTTGAGGGACCCGGTGGCCAGCGGGGTCAAGTGCGGGCCGCATGGTGGCATGAACAGCAAGATGAAGTCATGGACGGTTTCTTGGTTGAGACACAAAACCAAGGTCGAGCCAGGACTACGTGGGAGCCGAGTCATGAGTGGCGATTGGCGGAGACTACACTGAGTTCGCGGGGTTTCCGGTGGTTCACCAGAAAACCACTGCGTTCCTTGGTTGATCCACAAAGCCAAGACTGAAGAACCGAAGACGGAGGCTGCAAAGAGCGCGCGGACCGGTCCGACCGGTGGGTACCGGTCTGACCGGTGAGGAGCACCGGTCTGACCGGTGTGCGACGACGCAGTCCGGAATCGTCGTAGCGGAGGACACGCGTCAGGATCGCAAGGCTTGCGTCGAGGCTAAGCAGGTTGCGGTCGCTGGGCATCCGTCCGATGGAGAAAGCTTGAAGACTTCCAAAACCGCCCTTGAGTGGCTTGTATCCCTAGTTATTAGGAAAGGGTAATTTAGACTTTCGGTTGCCTCCATATAACCCATGAGGTGGGGATGCCAGCCACCTCTTGCAACCCTAGTTCATTTGCTTTCCTATTTTCTCTTCCTATTTTGCTAGGATTTCCATAGGACTAGCTTGAGAGCTTCATGGTGAGATCTTGTGAGAGGGTTGGATGATGGGGCGGCAAGCTAGACCTTGTATGAACCTTTGTGGCATGTATAGATGATTCGGCGTGGTTCCTCAAGGCCTTGTTGTGTTGTTCCCGGTTGTTCTTGGTGGTGATGTTCGGAGCCCTTCCTTGGTGTTTTTCTTCGGTTGTTTTCGGGACCTTTTTCTTGGGGATTTGATGGGGGAAATTTGTGGGAACCCTTCGTGGCTCTTTGGGCTATGATTCACCTCCCAAATCCGTGAGTAAAAGGGCTCGATTTTGGGGTTTTCCGAGTTCTAGGGTTAGAGGTGTTCTTGGCGGGATTTCTTCGATTCCTCCTTTTTGGACAAGTTTTGGTGGGATTAAACTTGGCCATGGACTCCTCATAAGGTGTTCCTATTATCCCCAAAGTCTTGTTCAAGTCCGTGGAGCAATTCGGGAGATCGAAGCTTGGATTTTGGGGGAGTTGACCCGCGGGTGCTGTTCATCCTGAGCTGCCCAGGCTACACCGGTCTGACCGGTGCTCTTGACCAGTCCGACCGGTGCAACCCTTGGTGGGTTTTTGCTCGGGTGAACGTCTGGGTGAGTTTGCTGTTGTCCTGTGTTGGAGCTGTTTCGAGTTTGGGTGAGTTTGGAGGTCGGTTGGCCTGTTTGGTGATTTGGGAGCTTTCAGGCTTAGACCGGTCTGACCGGTGTGTTGCACCGGCCTGACCGGTGTGAAGCCATTTAGTGGAAGTCGTCAACTCTCACCAGCAGGGACCAGTCTAACTGGTGGTGCTCACCGGTCTGACCGGTGTTGGTCAGTGGACTCGAGGTTTGGTGTTCCGCTGCGTTCTCGGGTCGGAAGGTTGTGTGTTGGTTCCTAGGTCCAGTGGCACTCCAGTGGCTACATGGGCTTGGCCAACTTGGGTAGTGAGTCGGAGACGTGTGTTGGAAGCCGTGTTCATCTTGTTAGAGTTTCCATCTCCTTCGAGAAGAATTTTTATCGGCTCCCATTCACTCCCCCCTCTCTGGTTCGCCGTATCGCTCCATCAAGTGGTATCAGAGCCGGTTCGGGTCTTTATTGACTCTAACCAGTCTAAGACCCAAGGATGGCGTACCAGGAATGGGGTTTGGGTCCTCCACACTTCGATGGCACGAACTACCAGATGTGGAGTAAGCGGATGGCTGTGTTTCTCAGAGGAAAGGGTCAAATCCTTTGGGATGTCACGGTGGACACAGGCTATGTCCAGCCGATGAACTTCCTTGCTCCAGGATCGAGGGACATGTTCGATGCCAACAATAAGGCGGTCGACTACTTGGTTCGTGCCTTGTGTCAGCCTGAGTTCGATCGGGTGCACACAGAGCACTTGGCTTGTAGAATCTGGTTGGTGTTGAAGGAGGCTCATGTTGGGAATGCCTAGGTTCAGGCACGGATGTATGCGACCTACCGGAGAGAGTACAAGAACTTCACTCATCTCCCCGGTGAGTCCATTGATGCCTTGTTTCAGAGGTTCATGGTGGTTGTGAACAACATGAGGGCCAATGTGGATGTGCTCCCGTATGATGATCACGATAGCGCGGTCAAGCTCTTACACTCTTTGGATCGTACGATTTGGGGCGGAAAGTTCGAGGCCATTGTGGAGTCGGAGAAGTAAGTCGGCGGAGGTGGATAGGGGCATGACTGCCAAGCTCGAGGGTCCGACTAATTCCCATAGTCTTGCCCTCATTGGTAGTTCGAAAGGAAAGGCTAACACTAACCCATCCACCAGGATGTTCTCTTTGTCCTCTTTGATGTCTATGCCAGATGAGGAGTTCGATGTTCTTGGAGAGGACGAGCTGGCGTTGCTGACGAGGAGGTTCGAGAGGCTGCACGAGAACCGTGTGAACATGAGGAGGAACACGAGAACATGCTTCCAGTGCGGCAAGCCGGGACACTTCATCGCCGATTGCCCGGAGAAGGTCGAGAACAATGATGGCTACAAGAACAAGTCAAGGATGGATGGCAAGTACCGGTCGAGGTGTGACCACAAGAGCAAGCACAAGAACAAGCACAAGAACGAGCGACGATCGAGGAAGAAGGAGAGCCGAGGCAAGGCCTGAGCGATGGTTGGAGCGAGCAACGTCGACTCCAATATCACGTACTCCACCTCGAGCTCAAGCAGCAGTGAAGACGAAGGCGGTTGTTGCAAGAGCAGGAAGTCGTCCAAGAACCTGATCGAGCTGAGCTGCTTCGCAAGAGACGGCTTCTGCACCATGGCACTGAGCTCCGACAACAAGAAGAGCACACAGAGCGACTCGGACTCCGATTCTGATGACGAGGTGCATGATGAACTTCCCTTCTTGTGCCAGGAGAATGAGAGGCTTGGCTCTTTGCTTGATAACTGTGATGACATGCTTAGAGAGGCCAAGAAAATGAGAAAAGATCTTAGGGCTTCACTCGAGGATGCTAGGACTAGAGTGGCTGAGCTAGAAACACAAGTTCTTGATAGCAAGCTTGAGATTGATTCCCTTAAGGCTAGCCCTGTTGTTTCTAATGAGGTTGATTGTGCTGATTGCTCCATCTTTCTTGCTGATCTTGCTTTGTTCAAGGAGAAGCATGCCTCCAAGTGCGAGGAACTAGATGTGCTTAGGGTTGAAGTGGCTGAGCTTAAATCTAGATCTGCTTTGCTAGGTGCTTGCACTTCTTGCCCTATTTTGCATGCTAAGATTGATGAGATGCATGCTTACACTACTTCCCTCGAGGCCAAGCTGAAAGAACCAATTCCTACATCTTGCTCTACCTATGAAATGCATGCTTTGAAGAATTTGGAACTTGCGCATTATGTTGATCGTTTGCAGGATGAGAATGATGAGCTGAGAAAGTTGATGGGTTGGTTGTCTGGTCATGAGCCTCAGTTGAGGATGATGATCGAGGCATTTAAGAGGCAAGATGGTGAGGGACTTGGGGCAAACAAGGTTGGTGAGGGAAGTGGAGAGAATATCCCGGAGCCACAAAAAACCCACCACAAAAATGATTTCCCTCCTAAATTTGACCATCTTAGGAACCGACTAGACACAACCCCAGCTCCACCCGTGTTTCCTACACCAACAAATGATCTCCAAAAGCCTATCAAGTTTGTGAGCACTTCGGGGAAAGTGTTCTTTGGGAAAGAAAGTGAGAAGGCTAGTGAGGAGAAACAGGTGGAGAAGTTCAGTGGAGAGAAACAAGTGAGCAGCCACAGCCCAAGCCTAAGCCTAAGCTTGTGAGGTTCCATTGTGGCTATTGTGGGAGAGATGGCAATAAGGATGAGTTTTGCTTCAAGAGGAAGCGAGAGGAGAGAATGGCGAAGGAGTGGGCTAAAAAGGACAAGTACCACCCTTCCGATGGTGTACTTGAGCCTCGTGTGCAGATGCCCAGGGCCAAGGTGAGTGTGAGGACAGTTCGGGCTTGGGGGAGCAGAAGGTTGTTGGAGGTGATGCTGCCCAGGCTACACCGGTCAGACCGGTGTGGGGCACCGGTCAGACCGGTGCAGGCCTGGATAGGCAGTAGTTTGGTTTTCGTGCTCGTACAGGTGCGAGGGTTGTTTCTGGAGGTGGTGGTTCTGGTGGTTGTTCTGGAGAGTTTGCAGGAGGTCAGGCTGCTAGGCATTCTCCCTCTCGAGTTCACTACGGGGATGGGAGGAGTCGTAGTTTTGAGATGGAGAGGAGGGACGGTCCACAGGGTTTCTTTCGTGGTTTTGGTCCTCCTCCAGGCAGAGAAGGTTGGTTTCCTCGGAGTGGTTACCGAGGTGGTGTTCGTGGTGGTAGTTTTGGTAGGAAAGATGGTTTGGTTTGTGCTAACCCCACTTTCGAGCAAATGGCTCGGCACTGGTTTTACTCTTTTGGTACTAACCCCAGTGCTGAGTCGTTTGTTCACTCACGTGCTCGTTTTTGAATTTCAGGTGGGAGACTTGAAGAACATTTGGTTGATTGACTCCGGTTGCTCAAGGCATATGACCGGAGACAAGGGGTGGTTCTCAAGTCTCGTTCCGGTGGTGACAAGGAGGTACATCACTTTTGGGGAGAATGGGCGTGGGCGTGTGCTTTCAGAAGGTGAGATTAAGGTGAGTGACAAGATCACTCTCAGGCGTGTTGCTCTTGTTCAATCGCTGGGGTACAATTTGCTTTCTATGTCCCAGCTGTTGGATGAGGGCTTTGAGGTGCTGTTTCGTCCAGGTGGTTCTCGGATTTTGGACTCTCGAGGGGACCTTGTCTGTATGGTCGTTCCCGAGGGTCAGGTGTTTCGTGCGGATTTTTCTCAGTCTTCGTGTGTGGAGCGTTGTTTCTTGGCTGGTTCTTCGAGTGAGTTGTGGAAGTGGCATAGGAAGTTGGGTCACTTGAGCTTTGACCTTTTGTCTCGCTTGAGTAAACTCAATTTGGTCCGAGGATTGCCACAGTTGAGGTTTGAGAAAGAGTTGGTTTGTGCGTTGTGTAGGCATGCCAAGATGGTAGCCTCTTTTCACCCGCCTCTCACCGATGTGATGACTGAGCGTCCATGCGAGCTGCTCCATATGGACCTTGTTGGCCCAGCTTGTTTGCGATCTGCGGGTGGGAAGTGGTATGTCCTTGTTGTGGTGGACGACTATTCTCAGTATGTGTGGGTGTTCTTTCTCGAGGATAAGGGGGAGACGTTTGGTTTTGTTCGAGATCTAGTCTTGAGGTTGAGGAACGAGAGGCACGGAGATGCCATACGAAAAATCCGCAGTGACAATGGCTCAGAATTCAGAAACTCTCGTTTTGAAACCTTGTGCCATGACTTAGGTCTTGAGCACCAGTTTTCGAGTCCGTATACGCCTTCCCAGAATGGTGTTGTGGAAAGGAAGAACAGGACCTTGTGCGAAATGGCTCGGACGATGCTTGATGAGCATAGGACTCCGAGAAGGTATTGGGCTGAGGCCGTGAATACCGCGAGCTATGTGTCGAACAGGATCTACCTCAGAGTGCATAAGAAGAAAACATGCTACGAGTTGATGCACGGTCGCACACCCAACGTGAGTCACTTCCATGTCTTTGGTTGGAAGTGTTTCATTCTGAAGAAAGGGAAGAAGCTGGATAAGTTTGAGGCTAGGTCTGTCGATGGTATTTTCTTTGGTTATGCATCTGATTCTAGAGCATATCGTGTGCTCAATCTTGAAACTAACCAAATCGTGGAGACTTGCGAGGTAACCTTCGACGAGACACAGCCACATAGTCAGCTTGTCTTTCAGTGTGCAGGTGATGATGAGCTTGGCGCGGAGATCTTTCAGGAGGAGGAGCATGAACATGGAGACGATGAAGATGGCGGTGTGGTGCCCCCGGCTGAACATGTACCCACTACTTCAACTACGGTGGTGGACGGACCCTCTCCGACACCTACGACGACAAATCAAGATCGAGGAGAAGCTGTTGTTGAGGGGGAGGTAGCATCGAGGCGAGAACCTCCCCGGTGAGTACAAGTGGATCACCCAGCTTCGAGGATCATCGGCGAAATGAATGAATGCACTACACGGTCAGGGTTTGGAACAATTCTCATTTCGCTCATGCTGCATTTGTTGCTACTTTTGAGCCCAAAGACATTGGACATGCACTATCATATCACAATTGGGTTAATTCGATGCATGAGGAGTTGGAGACCTTTGAGAGGAATCAGGTTTGGGAGTTGGTTGACCCTCCCCGAGGGTGTAAGCCGATTGGTACAAAGTGGGTGTGGAAGAACAAAGATGGAGAGAAAGGTGAAGTGGAGAGAAACAAGTCGAGGCTTGTTGCTCAGGGGTTCAGTCAGAAGGAGGGGATCGACTACGAGGAGACCTTTGCTTCTGTAGCCCGTTTGGAGGCAATAAGGATCCTTCTAGCCTTTTCCGTGGCTAAAGGGTTCAAGTTGCACCAAATGGATGTGAAGAGTGCTTTCCTGAATGGTGTGTTGGAGGAAGAAGTGTATGTGAGGCAACCTTCGGGGTTTGAGAGTGAGAAGTACCCCTACCGGGTGTACAAGTTGAGGAAGGCGCTGTATGGGCTGAAGCAGGCGCCTAGAGCTTGGTATGGCAGGTAGAGGGGGTTCTTGTTTGAGAGAGGTTTTGAGATGGGGAAGGTCGATCAGACCTTATTTCTACTGAGGCAGGGCAGAGATATCCTGATTGTGCAGGTGTACGTGGATGATATTGTCTGTTGTGGCTCATCTAACTCTCTTGTTGCAAGGTTTGCAGAGGATATGAGCAGGGAATTTGAGATGAGAATGATGGGCGAGTTGCAGTTCTTCCTCGGGCTACAAATCAAACAATCAAAGGAAGGAACATTTGTGCACCAAGCTATGTACACCAAAGATATTGTGCGGAAGTTCAAGATGGAGGATTCCAAGGCTATGACGACGCCGATGAGTACGACTACGGCTCTTGATGCGGACGAGGAAGGTGAACACGTGGACCAGAAGGAGTACCGAAGCATGATCGGGTCACTCCTCTACTTGACGGCGACGAGGCCGGACATCCAGTTCTCGGTATGTCTGTGCGCTCGTTTTCAAGCGTCTCCGAGGACTTCGCATCGGCAAGCAGTGAAGAGAATTTTCAGGTACTTGTGTCACTCTCCCGACTTCGACCTTTGGTACTCCGCGTCCTCTTCTTTGGCGCTTCATGGTTTTTCAGACGCGGATTTTGCCGGGTGTCGGTTGGATAGGAAGTCCACTTCTGGGACTTGCCAGTTTTTGGGTTCTTCTTTGGTGTCTTGGTCTTCCCGCAAGCAGTCGAGTGTTGCTCAGTCCACTACCGAGGCCGAGTACGTTGCCGCTGCTAGTTGTTGCTCTTAGCTCCTTTGGATTTCATACACCATAAGTGACTTTGGTGAGGTGTATACCCATGTCCCACTTCAATGTGATAGCACCAGTGCCATAAGCGTTGCAAAGAACCCAGTGCTCCGTTCCAAAACCAAGCACATAGAAGTGAGGTATCATTTTCTGAGAGACAACGTAGAGAAAGGAAAGATAGCTTTGATCCATGTACCCGCACATGACCAACTAGCCTATATTTTCACCAAACCCCTAGATCAAGCAACTTTCACTCGTTTGCGGGGGAACTTGGTGTGTGTTTGATTTCTTGAGTTGGGTGTGTGGGAGCTCCTTTGTAGCATATGTATAGCTTTCCTTTGTGCATTTCTTGCATTTGGCATGGCATATGTAACATGATGTATAGGCATCCTTGTATCTTAGATTGCATGCATTTTGTATCATATGCATTGGATAGGAAAAGCTTCTCCTATATACATTGTTCACCATGGAATGCTATTTATGTCTTTGTGAACTTGTTTGGTATGCTATGGTTAATTTGGCCTTGCTCTTGATGATCTTGATGAATAATCCATGGTTGATGGCTATGTTTTTGCAAAATGTCACATATATGCTCTCTCATGGGTAAATGCCTTTATATGATCTTGACATGTTTAGTGGCTTGGTTATGCTTAATTTGTGGTTGGATATCTAGTTTATTGATCATATGGGGTCAAAGGCTCATTTGCCATCATTAATGTTTAGCCCTCTTGCTTTATCTTGTGGAGGGGCATAAGTTCCTTTTTGCCGCAAAGACATTTCATGTACCAATTATGAATCTGAAAATGAAATGTAAAATGCTTGGAAAATGTGCTCCCATGTCATATGTGCTGAATTTAATTTGCTTTGGGTGCTAAACCGTTGCATGATGCCTACCAATGAGAAGTCTCATACATAGAAGTAGGCACATGGCTCGGTGGCTTTGACATGACATGAGGTGCTTGTGGGTGTTTGTGATGGTCTTATGATTAGAATGGTTATCCTAGCATGAAGTTTGTGTGGCTTTTCCATTTTGATATGTTTTGATCATGTTTATGACTTTGTTCATGAGAGGCGAACTTTTCGCAAAATTACCCAAATCCATCTTAGCTTCGTCCAATGGTTGTGAAACTTGGTGATCTTGTAGTTGATGTCAATACGAAGCTACAGAGTATCTAACTTGCTCATTTGGACATGTGTAGCATCCTTTGTTGAATTTTGTCTATTTGAGAAGCTCTAGGTTGAAAGTTCTGCATTTTTGGCTTTATTCATGCATTGCCAACAAGGGGGGGAGTTTGAACTTGAAATGGCTTGCTGGATGCATTTAGAAGGTTTTCAGGTGGTTTCGAGCCATTTCTGGGCTCTGGTGTGCACCGGTCTGACCGGTCGAGGTCACCGGTCTGACCGGTCAGAGTGCTGGTCCTGTGCACATGTTGGGAACCGGTCTGACCGGTGGTGGTGACCGGTCTAACCGGTGTGAGCTGAAGTTGTTGCAGCTGCCCTGTTTTCAAGTGGTTTGCATGCATTCGTCCAGGGGGAGTTGCATTGGTTCAGGGGGAGCTTGCATGTGTGCAAGGGGAGCTCTTTGTGGTTTTTCGAGCTTTGTTTCGGTGGTTTGCGCTCTTTGCTTGAGCTTTGTTTTGTCTCGGATGTGTCGAGCCGTTGCCCTTGGCTAAGGGGTTCGAGACTTGTCCTCTTCAAGTGATCTTGCTCTTTGCCTTTGTTTGGCTTTCGATCGCTTGTTGGAGTTTCTTTTTGTTCGTTTCTTTTCTTTTTTCGTTTCACTCTTGTTACTTCCGTGTGGTTTTTGTCAATGCACTCATCAAGGGGGAGATTGAGGACCATGTGTGGTTCGAGGACCGGTGGATGGTCGCTTCTTGGTGTGATGAGTGATTGACAACGTTGTGTGGACTGATTCTTGACTGAGTATTGCAGGTGCAGGTTGCGGCTTGACTAGTGTTGGTGCAGGTGAAGAACAAGCGCGAAAGGTCGTCGCTAGTGAGGCCTCCAGGTGTGGAGAAGACAAGTAGGCTTCGTTCGAGGGACCCGGTGGCCAGCGGGGTCAAGTGCGGGCCGCATGGTGGCATGAACAGCAAGATGAAGTCATGGATGGTTTCTTGGTTGAGCCACATAACCAAGGTCGAGCCAGGACTACGTGGGAGCCGAGTCATGAGTGGCGATTGGCGGAGGCTACACCGAGTTCGCGGGGTTTCCGGTGGTTCACCAGAAAACCACAGCGTTCCTTGGTTGATCCACAAAGCCAAGACTGAAGAACCGAAGACGGAGCTGCAGCAGGGCCAGACCGGTCTGACCGGTGGGTCTGATCGGTCTGACCGGTGGGTCTGATCGGTCTGACCGGTGGGTACCAGTCTGACCGGTGAGGAGCACCGGTCTGACCGGTGTGTGACGATGCAGTCTGGAATCTTCGAAGCGGAGGACACGCATCGGGATCGCAAGGCTTGCGTCGAGGCTAAGCAGGTTGCGGTCGCTGGGCATCCGTCCGATGGAGAAAGCTTGAAGACTTCCAAAACCGCCCTTGAGGGGCTTGTATCCCTAGTAATTAAGAAAGGGTATTTTTAGACTTTTGGTTGCCTCCATATAACCCATAAGGTGAGAGGATGGCAGCCACCTCTTGCAACCCTAGTTCATTTGCTTCCTATTTTCCCTTCCTATTTTGCTAGGATTTCCATAGGACTAGCTTGAGAGCTTCATGGTGAGATCTTGTGAGAGGGTTGGATGATCGGGCGGCAAGCTAGACCTTGTATGAACCTTTGTGGCATGTATAGATGATTCAGCGTGGTTCCTTAAGGCCTTGTTGTGTTGTTCCCGGTTGTTCTTGGTGGTGATTTTCGGAGCCCTTCCTTGGTGTTTTTCTTGGGTTGTTTTTGGGACCTTTCTCTTGGGGATTTGATGGGGGAAATTTGTGGGAACCCTTCGTGGCTCTTTGGGCTGTGATTCCCCTCCCAAATCCGTGAGTAAAAGGGCTCGATTTTGGGGTTTTCCGAGTTCTAGGGTTAGAGGTGTTCTTGGTGGGATTTCTTCGATTCCTCATTTTTGGACAAGTTTTGGCGGGATTTCTTCGATTCCTCATTTTTGGACAAGTTTTGGCGGTCTGACCGGTGTGTTGCACCGGCCTGATCGGTGTGAAGCCACTTAGTGGAAGTCGTCAACTCTCACCGGCGAGGGCCCGGTCGGCCGTGTGCTCACCGCGTCCGACCGGTGTTGGTCAGTGGACTCGAGGTTTGGTGTTCCGCTGCGTTCTCGGGTCGGAAGGTTGTGTGTTGGTTCCTAGGTGCAGTGGCACTCCAGTGGCTACGTGGGCTTGGCCAACTTGGGTAGTGAGTCGGAGACGTGTGTTGGAAGCCGTGTTCATCTTGTTGGAGTTTCCATCTCCTTCGAGAAGAATTTTTATCGGCTCCCATTCACTCCCCCCCCTCTCTGGTTCGCCGTATCGGTCCTTCAAATTTGAACTGCACTCAAAAACCTATGAATAGGACTATTGTAGAGTGCTCAACCCAATACACAATAGACCCTAACCGAGCTCCAATTGATCTCGAATTGATGGAGAAAAGTGGATGCCAACCTGGGGAAAAACTCAGACCTGATGAACAGTAGTCGACAGGATGGTTTTGAATTTTTTAACCATTTTTCTTCCGAATCTCAATTGCCAACCTGAAGATGAAATGTGTTCCTCCTAATTCTACATGTCGGTGCGGAATATGGTCCCGACACTAACCAGTAGATAACGCCTAGGTCTATCCCTCGATGGTCGATGCTAAGCAACAAATGACACAAGGATTTATCCTGGTTCCGGCCGAGGGGGCCGTACGTCCAGCAGTGTTGTGCTCGTGGCACTATATTGCTCGGCACCGGGGCGCTTGTAGTGGGGCAAGTACAAGCAAGGCGGGAGAGGAAGCGTGGCTCCCAGGTCCCTGGTGAGTGGCTGGAGATGTTGTGGGAGAATAAGAGAGTGAGTGCACAACGCGCTGTGTTCTTCCGGGTTCGTCCGAACTCGTCCCCCTCTACCTCTCCCCCGCGGCTGGGGGCTCGCCTCCCCTTTTATAGGCCAAGGGGGCGGCGAGTTACATGCACGCCGCGCTGCCTAGCTACGTGAGGGAGCACGTCGCGCTATGGTGTAGAGTGGGCGGCCGTCCGGTCGATCTTCGCTGCGATCCGGCCATGATGGCCTACCTTGTACCCGAACAGTGGCGGTTCGAGGGTAGAAGGCGGTAGATGGCGATGGCGTCTCCGATAGGCTTCGAGGGAGGTGCCGATGATGGGCGGTACGGGGTACGGGGAGCGGGTGGAACGGCGTTCCTTCCCAATGAGCTCGTGGTGGCGGAGTGGTTGCCTGCGGTGCCGGGCGTGCGCCCGCGGAGTCAGGCGTGCGCCTCCGCGCGTGGGTACGGCGGCCGCGCCGTTACAGTGGCCGGGATGGCCACCCACCGGCCTAGCGCCCTTCACCTAACCTGCAGGGTCACGGGAAAGTGGGATCGAGGGTGCGCCCGGCCCCCTTTCGAGGGTCGGGCGCGTTAGTCGTACAGTAGCGTGCGCGCGGTGTTATGGGACTGACACCGGCCGTACCGCACAGTCCACCCCACAGTGGCGGGGATGGGCTCCTCCCTGGGGAGTTGGTGCGGCGGCACCGGGGCGTGAGCCCCGGCGCATGATGGCGCCGTCCCGCGGCGTCGGGGCGTTAAATGCCCAAGTACGGGGCCGGCGCACGCGTGCGGGGCGCCCGTGAGCGTGGCGGGCCCCGGCCGAGGGTGGAGCGAACCCTCGAGCGAGGCGAGGCCCGCTCGAGGGGAGCGGGCCCCTCGAGCGGGGGCGGGACCGCTCGAGGGAAGGGTCGCCCCTCGAACGGGGCGGAACTCCGTTCGAGGAGGGGGTTGCCCCTCGAGCGGGGGCGGAGCCCGTTCGAGGAGGAGCGTACCCTCGGGCGAGGCGGGGCCTGCTCGAGGGGTCTCGCGGTCGGGCTATCTTGGCGGGGCCTCCGAAGTCTGCTTTGCGTGGGCTACGTCCCGCATGGTTAGTTCCCCGCATGGTTAGGCCCGGTTCATTTGATGCGGGAATTTAAGTGAGGGTTCCCCCATCGTTTGAGGGGACCCCTAGGGGCGGTCCCCGACGGTAGCCCCCGAGCATGCGGGTTTGCCATTGAGGCTCCCGCGGATGCCGGAACCTACCGATAGGACGTTCTTCCCTCCTTGTTTGCGAACGCTTTCCGTGGGGCCGCGCTAGCGGACCCGCGGGTCTAGCCCCCGAAGCCCTGCAGGGGAGTGTGGGCTCTCTGCGCAGGGGGTTAACCGCGAGCAATTCGGTCGAAAGGCGTGGCACATATGCCAACCGGCATCGGCGGTGTTTCAGGCGGCATCGGGGGTGCACGCTCCCCCGTCCTTTGTCTCGGGCGGGTGCAATTCCAAGGAGGTGTAGCCGTGCGTCAAGCCCCCGAGCCTTGGCCTGTTCGAGGCGATCGGGTCGAGCCTGACGACTTGTTTTTTATCGCGCCCTCGCCGTCCCTCCGCGGGTCGGGAGGTGAGGTTTCCACGACTCCCATCGAGCGGGTCGCGAATCGCGGATTCCTCTTCGAGTCGCTAGCGGGTAGTTCAAGTGGACGTCCATGCCCCGTTCGATAAGGGTAGGGCGCGCGGTCCGGAGACACGTCCATGGAAGCGCTTGCGTGGGTTTGCTAGGTGGGGCTCGGTCCCGTTCGCTAGGGACCGAGGGCGCGGAAGCTCTCCCTCGGTGGGATCCCCCGGCTAGGCTGCCCTCGGCCGGCTCTCGAACACGACATGTGGGGCACCCTCGAGCCGACGGGCTCGAGGTACGGCTCGAATGCGCGTGCCCTCGTCGTCCCTAACTCGAGATGCGGGGCGCTCGTTCGAACCCGTCGAGGGTCGGGCTTCGAACCCCTGATCAGTAAGGCCGTGCGGGGCTGTGCATGGGCAGCCCCGTCTTTTCACGTTTGCGGCCGTCGAGGGGTCCGGGCGTACCGATCCTCGAGGTGCTTGTTGGCGGCGTGGCGCGGTACGAGTGCTTTCGGTGTCGCTCTATTTCAAGCGTGACCCGGGCGATCCTCTTACGCGCGTGCCCCGCTTTAGGGGGTTGACGTCGTCTCGAGTTGGGGGTCATGCCGCTCGAGGGTCCCACGTGGCATGGGTGCCCGCGGTGGCACCGCTCTACATCGAGCGAGGTCCCGGCGACCTTCTCACGGCGATATCCCGTCGAGGGTCGCCCTGTTTCGAGTTGGGGGGTCATGCCGCTCGAGGGTCCCACGTGGCATGGGTGCCGCGGTGGCCTCGCTCTACGTCGAGCGAGGTCCGGCGACCTTCTCACGGCGATATCCCATCGAGGGTCGCCCTGTTTCGAGTTGGGGGTCATGCCGCTCGAGGGTACTACGTGGCATGGGTGCCGCGGTGGCTTTGCTCTACATCGAGCGGGTCCGGGCGACCTTCTCACGGCGATATCCCATCGAGGGTCACCCTTGTCTCGAGCCGAGGATTCGCCTCGCTCGAGGGCTCTCCTTGCTTGGCAAGGGGCCGGGCATTTAATCTGCCTTGCGGTCGTGGCCGCGGTTTTGCGGCGCGCCGCGCGCGCTTTTTGGCGGGCGCGGCGCCCCGCGCGCGCGCGTAGTGGGCGGCGGCCGGCGGCGGATGTGACGGTTTCACCTCGGTTCTTTGCCGGTCTCGCCGTAATGATGTCCCGCTCGCGGTGTTAGAGGCTGCGCGGTCGTGGTGGGGCCCGCTTGCCGACGCGACGGAAAGATTCCTGCAGTTAAATGCTGGCGGGGCGTCCGCTCCGGAGAACTCGCCCGTTGCCTATAAAACTGCGGGAAGGAGTAGGCGGCGGTTTTTTACCTTGGCTCCTCACCGTTTTAGTCCTCCGCCTCTTCGCCTTCGTCTCACCCTTGCCGTCGCGCGGGCTCGCTTGCTTAGAGCTTTCTCCTCGTTTCCTCGTCCTCCACCTTCGTACTCGTTCGTCCTCCCTCATGGCGCCGCCTCAGCCTCCGATCAGGGTCCTGGAGCCGTACGCACGGGGAGAAGTCGACCGTGACCGGCTCGCCACAGGGCGGGCCCGGTCGCCGCCGGCCGGCTCTCGGCCAACGAAGAAGGGCGCCGGCGGGAGTGGATCGTGCCGCCGGCGTCGCACCACGAGCCCAATCCGCCGGAGGGTTACGTGGTGAGCTTTCTCCGCTACCACGAGCGCGGCTTCAACGCGCCGGCGAGCACGTTCATGCGGGCGTTGTGCTACCACTACGGGGGTGGAGGCGCACAACTTCGCCCCCAACGCTATCTCGCGGGCGGCCACATTCGTGGGCGTCGCGGAGGGCCTCGGGGATCCCGATCAATTGGGAGCTGCGGGTACACCCTCTTCCGCGAGGGCCGATCACGCGGCCCACGTCGGAGCCGAGGACCCGCCGCGCGGTGCGCGCGGGCGGGATGTCGCTTGCCTGCGGGGGCGGCTCAAGAACTTCTACATCCCCCCGCACCATGACGACGAACAACGCCGGGCCGGGAGCGGGGATGGTTTTATCGCGCAACGCCGAGCCGGCCTCCCTCCCTACACCGGGCGGGTGTTCAAGGAGAGGCGGGACCGGCGGGGCTACGGGTTGCCTACGGCCAACCACCGGCGCGCCGAGGAGTCCGTCCTCGCCGCCCTGCGGCGGGCGGCGAGGGGAAGGGCTCAACGCGATGGGCGTCCTCGCCTTCCTTCATCACCGGCGAATCGTGCCGGTGACGGAGAGGCCGCTCTGCATCTTCGAGATGACGGAGGCGGCCAACCCCGTCGACCCGGCGAGGTCGCGGATGCTCCCGACGCCGCCGGAGCGGCCGTACGCGCTCACCGGGCGCGGAGCGCCGTCGACACCCGGACGCGGCGCTGCGGGTCGGACCCCGTGGGATATCGAGATGCTTCCCACCGGCCCGTTGGTGAGTGTGGTTTTCTACTCTTGTTTTGGTCCTCGTTCTCGTTTATGTTTCTTGACGCGCCATTGTCACTCTTGCGCGCGGTTGGTGCGGTTCGGTATCGCCAAGTCCGTTCCACCCACCCCCCGACTCCCGTGCGCTCGGCGGGCGGCGCGGGCGGGAGCCGGCGGGGAGCGGGCGGCGCGCGGAGGGAGCACGCAAGGCGGCGCCGGGCGCGTCGCGACGCACGGTCCGCCGAGTGCCGGCGGCGGGAGGAGGGCTGGGGCTCTCCTCCCCCGACATCGAGGAGCCCTCGTCCTCGGATCAGGACGAAGAGGAAGAGTCTGAGGGGGAGGGCCCCTCGGACGGTGGCGGCCCGCGCCCCCGTCGCCGGATCTCGCGCGGCGTCGGGGGCGGCTTCGTCGGGGCGGGCGCGTCGGCGTCCGCCGCCGGCGGTCGTCGTCGGGGGCGGCACGCGCGCGCGGGGGTGCGGCGGCGCGCGCGCGCGGGGCGCGCGCGCGGCGGACGTGCTGCGCGCGCGTCGAGCGTGCCCGCACGCGGCGGGGGTGCGTCCGCGCGGCGGCGTCGTCGTCGAGGGGCGCGTCGGGAGGCGTGCCGCGCGCGCGGGACAAGCGTGCCCCGCGCGCGCGTGGCGCCGTCGGGGGGGTGCGGCGTCGGGTGCGCCCGCGCACGGGGCGGCGTGCCCGCGCGTGCGGCGGCGCCATCGGGGAGGCGCTTGCGTCGGGCGCGACCGCTACGCCGGCCCCGTCCCGAGGCCTCGAGGAAAAGGAAGCGGGCCTTTTCCTCCCGCGAGGTACGTAGCCTTGCCTTCCTCCGTGTGGCTTTGGTGTCTTGGTGGTTAGATGTTCTAACTCTCCGTTCGTGATTGCGCGGGGCGGTGCCGACCGTTCCTCCTCTTGCACCGGCCAAGGTGCTTCCGAGGACGGACGCGCCGATCCCCACCCGGCGGCGCTCGTCGAGGGGGTCGCGCCGAGGGAACGAGCGCGGCGGCGGGCACGAGCTCGCAAGGCCGGCCGAGGCCTCGGGGGGCCGGCCGGCGGATCAACCCGCCGCGGCGCGGCCGGGGGGTTGCTGGGGGGCGGCCGGCGCCGGTCGCCACGGAGGCGCGAGCCGCGGCGGTGGCTACGGTGGAGGTGCCGCCGCGGTGGCGACCACTACGGAGGAGGCGGAGCGGGCGCGGCCTGCGGGAGCGCCGCGGATGTGGCGGCGCGGACGGTGGTGGCGGCCACGGCGCCACGACGGGCGCCCGTGGTCGCGGAGGCGCGAGGTGGAGGCGCCGGCGGAGGGCGGCGCGGTGGCTCCGCCCGCCCGGCGGTCCCCGGGGCGGAGGTGGTGGAGCTCTCGGATGACTCCCCGCCGCACGGGTGGAACCGGTGGGCCGGGCGGCCCGCGAACTCCCCCGAGCCTCGGGGAGGGGGCCCTCGTGAGGCGGCACGAGGGTCGCATGACGGCGGGGGGCCGAGGGGCACGATGCCGAGGCCTCGTCCTCCCGCGCCGGCCGCCCCGCCCGGTGGGGGGGGGGGCCGTGGAGGATCCCCCGGCGTTTGCGACGCTCGGGGGGAGCGAGAGCTGCGGGGCGAGCTCCCGGGCCATGGCGCCACGCTCAGCCGCGCGTTGAACGAAGCGGCTGCGGGTCCACGGCGGCCGGCCCCGGACCGTCTTCCGGGTGAGCCACGGTTGCTCGTTTCCCTTCCTTTTTTCGTTTTCGCGTCTTGCACTCAAACTTTGGCGCTTACGGGATTCGATGTGTGTTATGCCGGGGGCTCGAGCGCCGCGCTCGCGAAAAGTACGGAGCGTTCGACCGGGTGAACGCCGAGGCCCGCCGGCTCGGGAGCGATGCGGCGCTTACGACGCGCTTGCGGATGCCCTCGGGACGCCGGGACGGTGGGCGGGTGTGCGGGCGATGGCGTGGTGCGACGTGCTTCCCGAGAGTTCGGGCGGGGACGCGGCGCGTGACCCGAGCCTCGGGCGGATCCGCGCAGCCCTCGTCGATCGTGACGAGGCGCCGTGGAACGCGCGCGAGGACACGGACAAGACGCGAACGGCGGCCGCCACACGGGAGGCGGAGGTGGCCACCGCTCGCGCCGAGACCGGGAGCTCCGCACGTCGCTCGAGGGGCCCGGGCGCGGCGGCGTCGGGCGAGGAGCGGGCGCGCGGGCTGGAGCGGCGCGCCAAGGAGGCCGATGACACGAAGGCCGCCCTCGACGTGAAGGCGCGTGGCTCTCGTCGCCGGCGAGGGGCGGCTCCGGCGGGAGCGCATCGCCCGCCGGGGGGCGAGGGGCGGCTTCGGCGGGGAGCGAGGGCTGCCCTTGGTGACGCCGGACGGCGGCGGAGCGGGAACGCGTCGCGCGCGAGACGGCGGAGAGGTCGGCCGGAGGAGCGGAACGCCGCATTCTCCGAGGTTGAGGATGAGGGCGGCGCTCGGCATCAGCAATGCCGCCCAAGAGATGGCCCTCGTCGAGCAAGGCGAGACCGTCCGACATCTCGGTCGGCGCTCGAGTCCGCGCGCCGCGACCTCGATCTGGAGAAGAGGCAAGTCGAGGGTAAGTTACTGTCTGACCCTGCTTGTTAGTTTTTGCTTTTAGAGGGTTCGTTTCCCCCTTTCTGATTTCTTGTCGTCTTGTCGCTTCCAGGCCTGCGCACAGCTTTGGGGCACGCCTTGTTGGGCGGGCCGAGGCCCTGCAAGCCTCCTACAACTCCTCTGAGCAGGAGCTGCGGGGAGGCGCGGGACGCGGCCCTCGAGACTGTCACGTCGTCGAGGAAGGCGATGTCCGGGCCGGCGGCCTCGGCGGCCGGCCGCTGCGCGCGCTCGGTGGCCACGTCACGGAGCGGGTGCGCCGGGCGTTGCACCTGGGCGTGCAGAAGGCCCTCGGAGTGGTGCGATCCCACTACGAGGTCAACCTCGAGGCGGTGGCGGAAGGCTACATCGTGCCCGTGGGCGTCGAGGACGAGGTGGCCATGGAGCGCGCGGACGCGCTTGTTGCTGACGCCGCCGGAACGCTCGCCGAGGCCTTCGAGGAATTCCTCTTCCCGGACGCCGCCGACGCTGCCGCTCCCTCTACCTGAAAGCATCTGGGCGCTAGGCCCGTTTTTTTGTTTGTGTGTATCAGAACTCTGGCCTCGTGGCCTCTTGTAAATAAACAAGTAGTTTCGTGAACATGGTCAGTTTGTAAATGAAATCGCTTGCTTATTGCGCTTTTTGCTTCTTCTTCTTCCTGAGTAGATTCTAGTTAGGGAAGTCCGCCTTTCGCAGGGGCCCGCTGGGTTGGAGGCGAGAGAGACGGGCCGTAGCCACGCGGCGTGGGCGTCTCGGCTCGCGCGCTCCTTCCGCTGTGCCGCCTACGCCCTGTTCAAATCGTGGCTCGTGGTTGAAGTAGGAAACAAACTTAGCGCGTGTTATTACGTTTTTTGCACGAAAAAATGGGACCATTTGGAGGGGGTGCCCCCCGCGCGTAGCCCCCGAGGGTAACTTGGGTTTCAGGGGAAAGCCGAGTTGCCCTTTTATTGGATTCGGAGTATTTACATAGGTGACACCAAGCGGGGCGTTGGCCGTGTGTTTGTACAACGAGAAAATACTTGGAAATCCTAGCTAAGGGTAGAAGCGACGTAGGCGTTGGATGTTCCAAGCGTTGGTGAGTTCTTCGCCGTCCTCGTTGGCAAGCTTGTACGTGCCCGGTTTGAGCACCTTCACCACGACGTAGGGTCCCTCCCATGGGGGCGATAGCTTGTGGCGCCCTCTGTTGTCTTGGCGTAGCCTTAGGACCAAATCCCCCTCGGCCGAAATCCCTCCGACGTATCTTGCGCGCTTGGTAGCGCTCGTAGGGACTGTTGATATCTTGCGGAGTGCATCAACGCCACGAGGCGTACTTCATCCGGCCGGTCCGGCGAGTCCTCGCGGGCTCGGCCGGTTAGCATCCTCGTTGTAATCTCGAACCTTGGGCGACCCGTATTCCGGATCCGTGGGGAGGACGGCCTCGCGCCATGGACTAGGAAGAACGGGGTGAACCGGTGGCTACGCTTGGGGTGGTCCTTAGGCTCCACACGACTGCTTGGGTAGTTCTTGGAGCCATTTCCGGCCAGATTTGTTGAGCTGGTCGAAAATTCAGGTTTGAGGCCTTGTAGGATCATGCGGTTGGCACGTTCTACTTGGCCGTTGGTCCGTGGGTGTGCCACGGTGCCCAATCCACGCGGATGTGGAACTTGTCGCGAGAACTCCAAGAATTTCCGGCCGTGAGCCGGGACCCGTTGTACGTGATGATGGAGTTTGGCACTCCAAAGCGGTAGACGATGTCCGTGAAGAATGTGACCGCACCGCTCGGCCCTCAAATTCGTAATGGGGCGCACCTCCACCCACTTGGAGAACTTGTCAATTGCAACCGGCGAGGTGGGTGAAGCCCCCGGCGCCTTCCGCGGGGGCCGACGATGTCCCAACCCCCACACGGCGAACGGCCATGTTACGGGGGATTGTACGCGAGTGTGAGGCGGCAAGTTGGTCTTGCGGGCGTAGAGCGGCACCCTTCGCAAGTGCGCACGATTTCGTTGGCGTCGCGACCGCGGTAGGCCAATAGAAGCCTTGGCGGAACGCGTTGCCGACAAGGGTGCGCGGCGCGGCGTGGTGGCCACGGATCCCCGCGTGGATGTCCCGTAGGAGCTCGCGCCCCTCGGGAATGGGTATGCATCGGCCCGGAGGATGCCCGACGCGGCGCGCTTGTACGGCTCACCGTCGACCGGGGTGAACGACTTGGCCATCCCGGCGATGCGCTCGGGCGCGGCCCGGTCCGCGGGGAGCTCCCCTCGATCAATCCGGGCGATGTACTTCTCCCGCCGGTCCGCACGGGCGGGGAGCCGGCTCGATGTTCATCGCGACGCGGCCTCGTGGGAGCCGTACCCCTCGAGAAGGGAGAGCACGTACGCCTCGTTCGAGGGGTCCTCCTCCATGGGTTCCGCACCCGCTGGATTCGAGGGAGCCCCCGAGGGTCCGCTGTCGCTCGAGGGGTAGGGCTCGAAGGTGACCGATGGCTGCGCGATGTCGCGCGCGAAAACGTTCGGGGGAACGGTGATCCGCCCGGACGCTATCTTTGCCAGCTCGTCTGCTTCTTCGTTGTACCGGCGGGGTACATGATTAAGCTCGATGCCGTAAAATTTGTCCTCGAGGGCCCGCACGGCTTTACAGTAGGCCTCCATCTTGTCGTCGTGGCAGCTCGCGTTCTTCATGACTTGGTCGATCACGAGCTGCGAATCCCCTCGCACGTCGAGGCGCTTGATGCCCAACTCGATGGCGATCTTGAGGCCGCAGAGGAGGGCCTCGTATTCCGCCATATTGTTGGATGCGGGGAAATGGAGACGCACGCGTAGCGCATGTGCTCCCCGAGGGGTGACACGAAGAGCGGGCCCGCGCCCGCTCTCGTCTTCATCACCGAGCCGTCGAAGAACGAGAGTCCGGCCTCTGCTTGGATGCGAGGGGGCGGCGGTGCGTGTCCGTCCACTCCGCGACGAAATCGGCAAGGATTTGTGATTTGATGGCCTTGCGCGGGGCGTAGGCGAGCGTTTCGCCCATCAACTCCACGGACCACTTGGCAATTCTGCCTGCCGCGTCGGGGTTGCGAATGATCTCTCCTAACGGGAAGGAAGAGACCACTGTAACTGGGTGGGCCTCGAAGTAGTGGCGGAGCTTGCGCCGCGCGAGGACTACTGCATACAACAGCTTCGGACCTGGGGGTAGCGCGTCTTCGTGTCCGACAGGACCTCGCTGATATAGTAGACCGGCCTCTGCACGGGCAAGGCATGCCCTTCTTCCGTGCGCTCCACGACGATCACGGCGCTGACCACCTGGGTGGTCGCGGCCACGTAGAGTTGGAGGGGTTCGCCGTCTCGCGGCGGCGTAAGGATTGGGGCGTGCGTCAGCGATGCCTTCAGCTTGTCGAGCGCTTCCTGGGCCTCGGCGGTCCAAGAGAAGCGCTCGTGCTTCTTGAGCGGCGGTAGAGGGGCGAGGGCCCTTCTCACCGAGCCTCGAGACGAAGCGGCTCAAGGCGGCGAGGCACCCCAACACTTTCGCACTCCTTTGAGGTCCCGAGTGGACCCATTCGCTCGAGGGCCGCGACCTTTTCAGGGTTGGCCTCGATCCCCCGCTGGGAGACGATGTATCCTAGGAGCATGCCCCGCGGCACTCCAAAGACACATTTTTCGGGGTTGAGCTTGACCCCGTTGGCCCGCGAGCGGTCGAATGCGATGCCAAGATTGCTGACCAGGTCGTCCGCCTTCCTGGTTTTGACGACGATGTCGTCTACGTAAGCCTCGACCGTCCGCCCGATATGGTCCCCAAAAAAACGTGCCGCATGCGGCGGCGATATGTTGCGCCCGCGTTTCGAGGCCAAAAGGCATCGTGACGTAACGAACGTCCCGAACGGTGTGATGAACGAAGTCGCGAGCTGGTCGGACTCCTTCATTTTTATTTGATGATATCCCGAATAGGCATCAAGGAAACGAGTAGTTCACACCCGGCGGTGGAATCAATGATCGATCTATGCGCGGCAAAGGAAAAGGAACTTTTGGACATGCTTTATTGAGACCGGTGTAGTCAATACACATCCTCCACTTCCCATTTTTCTTTTTTACAAGCACGGGATTAGCTAACCATGTCGGGTGGAACACTTCCTTGATGAATCCGGCCTCGAGGAGCTTCCCGCGGCTCCACTCCGATCGCCGTCGCCGTTCCTCGTCGAAGCGGCGCGGCCGCCGCCCCGAACGAGCGCGAGCATTAGGCGAGGATATCAAGGGAGTGCTCGGCGACCTCCCTCGGGATGCCTGGCATGTCCGAGGGGCTCCACGCGAAAACGTCGGCGTTGGCGCGGAGGAAGTCGACGAGCACTTGCTTCCTATTTAGGATCGAGGGTCGTGCGCGACCCTCAATGCTTTGCCCTCGGGGGCCGATGGGTCGAGAGGGACCCCTTTGGTTTGCTCGGCGGCCTCGAACGTGCCGACGTGCTTGGTGGCGGAGCTGAGGTCGTCGTTGACCATCTTCTCCAGCGCGTTTACCAGCGCTTCATCCATCGCTAGCGCCTCTGCATGTTCCACGCACTCGACATCGCGATCGAATGCATGCTCGATCGATGACCCGACGGTGATGACGCCGTTTGGACCCGGCATCTTCATCTTCAGGTACGTGTAGTTGGGGACCGCCATGAACTTGGCATAGCATGGTCGCCCAAGGATGGCATGGTAGGCCCCTTTGAATCCCACCACCTCGAAGGTGAGGGTTTCCTTGCGGAAATTCTTGGGGGTCCCGAACCAGACGGGCAGATCGATCTGCCCAAGGGGTTGAACCTGCTTTCCGGGCGCGATGCCGTGAAACGGCTTCGTGCTGTGGCCGCGGCGGGTCCCGGCCCAATCCCCATCAGGCGCAATGTGTGCGCGAAGAGGATATTGAGGCTACTGCCTCCGTCCATAAGGACCTTCGAAAACCGGGCGTTCCCAATGATGGGATCGACCACCGGGGGTACTTGGCCGGGTTCGGGATGCGGTTTGGGTGATCATCCCGGCTAAAGGTGATGGCATCCTTCGACCGGTTGAGAAAGGCCGGAGGTGCCCTCTCCCGCGGCGAGGACTTCGTGCCGCTCCTTCTTGCGCTGCCGGGTTGACATGTCGACGGTGGGTCCCCCAAAAATGAGGAACACATTTTCGACGAGCGGGGGAAGCCACTGCGTCGCCGTCGCCCCCATCCTTCTTGGCCTCGGCCTCCTTCGCGGCGGCACGGCCATAGAACTTCTTGAGCATGTCGCACTTGCTCAAGAGTGTGATTCACGGGGGTCTTGTGGTAGGGGCATGGCTTCTTCATCATGTCGTCGAACACCCCCGGGCCTCGAGGAGCCGGTCGAGGGCCCCGCGGGCGGCCGGGTCAACGGCGAGGGCCTCGGCGTTGCCGCCGTTGCGCCCTCGCTCGCGCGCCCTCGCGGCGCGGCTTCTTCCCCTTCTTGCCCCGCTTGTCGTTGCGGCGCGGCTCCTTGGACCCGCTGCCCTCCGCGGGCGTGTCCTCGGAGCGCTTGCCCTTCTTGCCATCGAAAATTGCCCCCACGGCCTCCTCTCCGGAGGCGAAGCTGGTGGCAATGTCGAACAGCTCGTTCGAGTCCGTGGGCGGGCCGCGTCCCAGCTCGCGCACAAGGTCCCGGCACGTGGTGCCCTCGAGGAACGCGTGCACGATCTCGGATTGTGCCACGCTGGGGAGCTCTGTGCAGCGCTTGGAGAAGCGCCGTATGAAGTCCCGAGCGGTCGCCCGGCTTCGCGTGCGGGAGCGCGGATCCCGGGGAGTTCCCCGGGGCGCACGTATGTGCCCCGGAAGTTGCCCACAAAGGTGTGGACCGGATCGTCCCGGTTGTGGATGCGGGCCGGCGGGCAAGTGCTCGAGCCATGTCGGGCCGCGTCGCCCGGATGCGGGGGCAAGTTGCGGATGATTACTTCGTCGTTGGTGGCCCCGCCCGGGCGACGGGCCGGCGGTAATCGTTGAGCCAAACACGAGGGTCCGTCTCCCCGTTGTATTTGATGATCGTCGAGGGCTGACGGAAGCGCTGGGGGAACGCTGCCGTGCGGATCTCCCGGCTGAACACACGGGTGCCCGGGGGCTCCGGCGTTGGGGAGCGATCCTCACCGCTGTCGTAGCGTCCACCCCTTCGAGGGTGGTAGCCCCTGGCCGCTCGCGCGTCCGCCTTGCTGGTGCGCCTGGCGTTGATGACGTTGCGGGCGTCACCATCCAGCGCCCTGCGTGTGTCGAGGAGGCGTTCCTTGGCCGGCGTGCGTCCCTGGTCAGCAGGTCGACCCGCATGCACCGAGGGTTCGCCCCCTGGTGCCGGATCATCACCCCGCGCGTCCCCCTGTTGGCGGATGCGTGAGGCCGAGCTTTCGGCTTGCTGGACGGCCGCTTGCTCAAGGAGGGTCTGCACCTCGCGGTGCATGTCTCGAGCCTCGGGGGTCGAGGGGTGCGGCATGGCGCGCGGCGGTGTTGCGGCGGCGATTGGCTTTTGGCTCGCCCGCGGCGGGAGTATCCGCGTTGTCGACGTTGGGGACGGGGTTGAGGCGGTCTCGGACTCGTCGGCCCGGCTCCCCCGCGCGTTCGCCGCGCGCGGAGGCCTCTCCTCGCCATCGAGGCGCGGAGCGGCCCGCACGGTCCGTACTCCTGCGCGGCTTGGCCTCGAGCTCGCGAGCTTGGGCCGGTGCGCATCGACGTCGGCCCCGGCGGGAGCGCTTGGCCCCGCGGCCGGGCGCGTGGCGATCCCGGGGGCGGCGTGACCTCCCCATCTCCGGCGCCGCCGCCGCCGGCGGCGTTGGCCGGGTCGTTGGTGATGACGGCGCAGCATTCCCGCGTGGGGTCGTAGCTCCCGGTCTTTGGAGTCGTCGGAGCGGCCGAACCGGTAGTCCGTGGCGTCGAGGAAGCGCACGAACGCGGCCGGGTCCGGCACACCGAGAGAAGTCCCACTCCGCGTACCCATGGCGGGCGGCGGGTGGCATCGTGTCGACGGAGCCCGGGGACGACTCGTCCGCTGGCCGAAGTGCCGGGATCCCCGGCGACGAAGATGTGCCGACCGGGCGGAACCCCGCGCATTGTAGTGTTGACGTTGGCGTTGTAGGCCGTAGTGGCGCCACGCAACCCGATGGGGACGCGTGGTCGGAGACCGCACGCGGTCCCGCCGGGGCGGTGGCGGTCGTCGTGGCGGTGGACGCTCCGCGTTGGGCGGCGGTGCGCTCGGCCCCCGCCGCTCGGACCGTGCCTCGTCGCGAGCGCGGCCCGGAGCGACGACGACGTCGCGGTGTCGACGGTCCCGCAGCATCCGTGCTCGTAGGTGCCCGCGCGGTGTCGTGCGTGCGGCGGTGACCAGGGCGGACCTGGCCTCCCGCTGCGCGCGTAGCTCCTCACGGTTGGTGAGGCGCATGAGATAGCCATTCCCCGTGGCCTGGAAGTTCAAGTCCCCGAAGCGGATCTCGAACCCGGCGGAAGGGGGTCTGAGCTACCCATGTTGTAGCGGGTGCTACGGTACTCAGTGCGAATCACCATGGAGGGAGTTAGCGAAATGACCTTAGGCGCTCGTTTGCCCCACGGTGGGCGCCAACTGTCGGTGCGGAATATGGTCCCGACACTAACCAGTAGATAACGCCTAGGTCTATCCCTCGATGGTCGATGCTAAGCAACAAATGACACAAGGATTTATCCTGGTTCCGGCCGAGGGGGCCGTACGTCCAGCAGTGTTGTGCTCGTGGCACTATATTGCTCAGCACCGGGGGTGCTTGTAGTGGGGCAAGTACAAGCAAGGCGGGAGAGGAAGCGTGGCTCCCGGTCCCCGGTGAGTGGCCGGAGATGTTGTGGGAGAATAAGAGAGTGAGTGCACAACGCGCTGTGTTCCTCTCGGATTCGTCCGAACTCGTCCCCCTCCACCTCCCCCCCGCGGCTGGGGGCTCGCCTCCCCTTTTATAGGCCAAGGGGGCGGCGAGTTACATGCACGCCGCGCTGCCTAGCTACGTGAGGGAGCACGTCGCGCTATGGTGTAGAGTGGGCGGCCGTCCGGTCGATCTTCGCTGCGATCCGGCCATGATGGCCTACCTTGTACCCGAACAGTGGCGGTTCGAGGGTAGAAGGCGGTAGATGGCGATGGCGTCTCCTGATAGGCTTCGAGGGAGGTGCTGATGATGGCTGGTACGGGGTACAGGAGCGGGTGGAACGGCGTTCCTTCCCAATGAGCTCTGTGGTGGCGGAGTGGTTGCTGCAGTGCCCGGGCGTGCGCCTGCGGAGTCAGGCGTGCGCCTCCGCGCGTGGGTACGGCGGCCGCGCCGTTGCGGTGGCCGGGATGGCCACCCACCGGCCTAGCGCCCTTCACCCAACCCCGCAGGTCACGGGAAAGTGGGATCGAGGGTGCGCCCGCCCCTTTCGAGGGTCGGGCGCGTTAGTCGTACGGTAGCGTGCGCGCGGTGTTATGGGACCGACACCGGCCGTACCGCACGCTCCACCCCACGGTGGCGGGGATGGGCTCCTCCCCGGGGAGTTGGTGCGGCGGCACCGGGCGTGAGCCCCGGCGCATGATGGCGCCGTCCCGCGGCGTCGGGCGTTAAATGCCCAAGTACGGGGCCGGCGCACGCGTGCGGGGCGCCCGTGAGCGTGGCGGGCCCCGGCCGAGGGTGGAGCGAACCCTCGAGCGAGGCGAGGCCTGCTCGAGGGGAGCGGGCCCTCGAGCGGGGCGGGACCGCTCGAGGGAAGGGTCGCCCCTCGAACGGGGCGGAACCCGTTCGAGGAGGGGGTTGCCCCTCGAGCGGGGCGGAGCCCGTTCGAGGAGGAGCGTACCCTCGGGCGAGGCGGGGCCGGCCGAGGGGTCTCGCGGTCGGGCTATCTTGGCGGGGCCTCCGAAGTCCCTCGCCGCGTGGGCTACGTCCCCGCATGGTTAGTTCCCCGCATGGTTAGGCCCGCTTCATTTGATGCAGGAATTTAAGTGAGGGTTCCCCCATCGTTTGAGGGGACCCCTAGGGCGGTCCCCGACACTACACAACTTTTATATTGGTAGAATTTTGAGTGTTTATACAAAATTTGGAGAACGTGTACAAATTTCTAGAATGACATAATGGCATGAAGGGTTTTACCCCCCTAAACTAGGGTTTTGACCCATGGGACAGGTTTTGGCATGCCTAAGGTGCTCAAGGGGGTGTGTTAGGGAGGTTTTCAAAGTGATGGCCCAGGTTGACCATGACTTGACCACAGTCAACTGTGTTGACCAGCCATTAGGGTTAATTAAAAACCTAGGACGTCACAGCCTACCCCCCTTAAATGGAATCTCGTCCCGAGATTCGATTCAAGACAAACAAGGTAGGTAGAAGACTTACGGTTTCGAGATTGCAGGAAACCCGGGTACTTGGTGTTGAGATATTCCTCAGTCTCCCAAGTAGCTTCTTCTTCCATATGATGACTCCATTGTATCTTGTACATCTTCACAGTGTGCCTCCGGGTCTTTCTCTCCTTTCGGTCTAACACCCTCAAAGGATGCTCGATGAGCGAGAAATCCGGCTCAATCCAAGCATTTGCTTCGGTGATCACTTCGGTTTCAGGCACGGGCACGCCTTTCTTTAGTTGGGTGACATGGAATATGTTGTGGACGGCGGAGAACCGCTCCGGAAGTCGGATGCGATAAGCCACGGGCCCACACACTTCAATGATCTCATAAGGTCTGATATAGCGGGGAGCCAATTTTCCTTTAACACTGAACCGTTACACGCCTTTGGTTGGCGAGACCTTTAAGTTGACATAATCACCAACTTCATACTGACAGGGTGTTGTGCCTCTGTCGTGATAACTCTTTTGTCTCATTTGAGCTAACTTCAAATTCTCCCCGATTACTTGCACCTTTGCTTTAGCGTCTTTAACCAAGTCGGGACCAAAGAGTGTTCTCTCTCCGTCCTCTGACCAATTCAAAGGAGTACGACATCTCTGTCCATACAGAGCATCGAACGATGCCATCTTCAAACTAGTTTGATAACTGTTGTTGTACGAGAACTCTGCTAAGGACAGGCATTTGTCCCAACTCTTATCAAAATGCAATATGCTCTCCCAAAGCATATCTTCCACAATCTGGTTTACCCTTTCCGGCTGACCATCAGTCTACGGATGATAGCTGGAACTACGAATCAACTTGGTTCCTAAACACTCATGTAACTGCTCCCAGAAGCGGGCTACAAATTGGGTTCCTCGATCAGAAATTATAGTCTTCGGAATCCCATGCAGACGGACTATTTGGTCTATATACAACTCTGCATAGTGTTGTACGGAATAGATGGTATGAATTGCAATGAAATGGGCAGTCTTCGTGAGTCTGTCCACGATCACCCAGATGGAATCTTTCTTTCTAGCAGTCAAGGGTAAACCCAGAATAAAATCCATACTTATGTCGTCCCATTTCCACGTAGGTATCGACAAGGGTTGGAGTACACCTGCCGATTTCAAATGACTTGCTTTCATTCTGTGGCATGTGTCACATTCTGAAACATACTTTGCTATGTCGACCTTCATGTTGGACCACCAAAAATTTTCTTTCAAATCCTGATACATCGGTACTTCCGAGGTGAATAGAGAATTTGGAAAGGTGAGCTTCATCGAAGATTTCCTTCTTTAGATCCGGATTAGCCGGAATTATGAGGCGCTTCCCAAACCATATCACATCTTTTGCACCCTTCTGGAAACAAGTGTACTTGGGATCTCTCTCTGCCAACTTTTGTTTTGTTTACTGCACTCCCTCATCGTCGCGTTGAGCCGCAACAATCCTATCATAGAGATTAGACTCGGCCACTAGGGCATAAAGATTTCCATGTTCCACAATTCCAATCAAAGCTTCATCATGTCTTCACATAAGGTGTCACTAGTCGGCTCCACTTGTATGTGATTGCAGTGAGTCTTGCGGCTGAGGGCATTCGCAACTACGTTGGCTTTACCGGGGTGATAATGCACTTGTAGATCATAGTCCTTAATCAACTCAAGCCATCTTCTTTGTCTCATATTTAGATCCGATTGGGTAAAGATATATTTGAGACTTTTGTGATCGGTGAAGATATTGCAACGATTGCCCATCAGATAGTGTCTCTAGATCTTAAAAGCGTGCACAACCACTGCTAACTCTAGATCATGGGTGGGATAATTGATTTCATGGGGTCGAAGTGCCCGTGAGGCATAGGCAATGACTCTGCCTTCTTGCATAAGCACACAGCCGAGGCCAGTGCCTGACGCATCAGAGAAGACTTCAAAAGGTTTGGTATTATCTGGCTGGACTAACACTGGAGTAGAAGTCCAATGTTGTCTCAAAGTGTGGAAGGATTTCTCACGGGCTTCGCTCCACACAAACTTTACCCCTTTCTTGAGCAGTTCAGTCATAGGTTTGGCGATTCTGGAAAAGTCCGGAATGAATCGGCGATAGTAACCCGCCAAACCTAGAAAACTGCGAATTTGGTGCACGGATTTGGGTGGCTTCCAATCCATCACCTCTTGCACTTTTCTATGATCTACGAATATTCCTTCTTTAGAAATAGTGTGCCCTAGGAACTTCACACTATCTAACCAGAATTCGCATTTGGAGAACTTAGCATAAAGCTTGTGATCTCGCAAACGCTGCAGAACAAATCGAAGGTGTTGGACATGTTCTCTTTCAATTTTGGAATAGATTAGAATGTCATCGATGAAAACCACTACGAACTTATCAAGCTCCATCATGAATACGGAGTTCATGAGATACATGAAGTAGGTTGGGGCATTGGTAAGACCGAAGGACATGACCAAAAACTCGTAGAGACCATAACGAGTGGAGAAAGCAGTTTTGGGAATGTCACAAGGTCGAATTTTGATTTGATGATAACTAGAATGAAGGTCAATCTTGGAGAAAACTTTGGCTCCCGCCAACTAATCAAAAAGAACATCAATTCGGGGAAGAGGATATTTGTTCTTGATGGTTACCACATTGAGAGGTCTGTAGTCGACACATAACCTCAGGCTACCATCTTTTTGTTGGAAATATGCCCTAGAGTCAACTGGATTTGATCCACTAGTGGGCTCAGATGGATTTGATCCATTATGGTGTAAAAGTCCTAATGGGCCACAAATGTTGTAAAGCCCATTAGTATTGGAAGGGGTACACCATCTATTAGTCCCGTATTGCTAATGGACGATGGTGTGGGGGGGGTTTCCTCCCAATAAATATGGACCACACCCCTCCTGAAAAGACACAACTTTCTCAAGTAGCAGCCGCACTGTCAACGCTCTCTCCTCGTCGCACTCGCGGACCTAGCAGTCCGGCGTGCGTCGCTTCCTTCTCTGTACGTGTGGATACCTTGGAGGTGCTACATCTGGAGCACTTGGATCGGACGAGCCGCACGTGCAAGTCAAGAAGGACGTGAGCAACTGCACTGCCTGCTACCCTCGACGCGTTGGTCTACATCGAGACGGTTCCGCTGCATCTGCGCGTCTAGTGGTAATCCCGTGATCTCTGACAGCAGCAGTTCCTGTTTTGCGAGGAAAATTTATTTTGCGCTAGCGTAGCCACCCCGTTTCCCTTCAGTGGTACCAGAGCCGTAGCTGCTAAGTTTTAGATTCGGGATGTGCGCATATAGAGATATGCAGATGTAGATCAAAGTTTTGATCGGCTTCGTGTTCTTGACGTGATGGTCGTGTAACGAATTACTCCTACCGGTCGGAATTCCGCCATCGGAGTTAAGTGATACACGTAAACCCAGTCACAACGAGAAGGAGATCAATTGGATTGGTCGAATCGAAGCTAGGTCAAGTGCCGGCGCATGGGATGCGTGGCGGTGGCGGATTGGATCTCTACCTGCCCGGAAAAAACCGTAAAATATCTCGTTCGGTAAAACAGTCATAACTTTTCGTGGTTAACTCGGATGAAGACATTTTCTATACGAAAATTGATCTACAGAAAATTTTACACATGTTATAAACCAGCTTTTTTGGTCTCGGCGAAATTAGTTTTGCCAAATTCGGCTTGCAAGATGGGTTTTCGGGCGTTTTAAGTTTGGACGTCGGAATTGCGATAATCTGTTTTGCAGGTTTTGTAATCGGTATGGCCTATATGTGTATGTGATGCATGTGTGTGAATTTTTTTCGTGACTCGCGTGTCACGCATAAGGCAATACGACTGGAGCCACATGTATTGTCAAAATTAATGTAATGGTCTGCGTACCAAATTTGTGATGATCTAATACGCGATTGTGTAACTTTCATTACTAGCACGCGTTAGATAGTTCTTGGAGGACTCATCACATGGAGGATGGCACACACAGATCATGGAGATGGAGATCAACATGATGTACATGTCAATGGAGATGGAGATCACCATGCGACAATAGGCCATACCGTGTTACAACTGTGTGAATGTCGTTCTTACCGTTCTACTTTTACATGCGACAATGTTACTTTCTTGCGTGTGATGTTACGAGTAGAACGATCCCTTTGGAATTTTAAGTTAACATGCCCTCCCAACACTTGCCACCGTCCCACGTCTCGTACAATTAGTGGTGGGTCTATGAAATTAGGGTGCCACTAGTTTTCCTTGACTAGACGGGTTGTATCGGATACTTACACGCATTAGTGTTGGTTTGCTTATCAAAGTCATCTTAACGGTTAAGGATTTTGGGGCATAAAGGTTGGGAGCCTAGACATAGAGATGTCACCCAACAATAGGAGTCATATGTGATATGATTAGCAAAGAAGTTGCTTACCGATCTACCTTGTTTACTAGCGGTGACGCAAAAGCTCACTAGTAGACTTGTTAGTTGTGGATTCCGAATCACTAAGTATCAATGTGGGGATATTGATTTTAGTGTGAGTAAATTATTTTATTTTACTCAGTCATGGATATTTTGTCTCAGTATTTTGCATTTATTATTTTGTTGTAGATGGCACCTAGTAAGGAATTTTCTTTGCGTACGATCCTTGAGAAGGACAAGTTGAATGGAACGAACTATACGGATTGGATCCGTAACCTTAGAATTATTCTCAAGGCTGAGAAAAAGGAAGAGGTTCTAGACACCCCTTTACCCGATGAGCCCGATGAAAATGCAATACTCGCCGTAAAGAACGCTTACAAGAAGGCATGGGATGTCGATCCGGAAGTGGGTTGCCTTATGCTTGCGTGTATGGAACCCGACTTGCAAATGCAGTTGAGTCGGTCCATGTGCACGATATGGTCGTGGCACTCAATGATATGTTCGCCACACGTGCTAGGACTGAAAGGTTCAATGTCTCTAAAGCCTTTGTGGAGTGCAATTGCGTAAGGCGCGCTCGTAGGACCACATGTAATCAAAATGGTTGGTTACGTTCAAAGGTTGGAGAAGCTAGGCTTCCCACTGGGCAAGGAGTTGTCCACTGATTTCATTCTCACATCTCTTCCGCCTAGCTATGGGAACTTCATCTCGAACTACCATATGCATGGGGCGGAGAAGGGCTTGAATGAACTGTGTGGTATGCTAAAGACAACAGAGAGTGACATCAAGAAAGGCACGCGCGGCGATCATGTGATGGCGATCCAAAACAAGCCAACCTTTAAAAGGAAGGGCAAGTCTTGGAAGAAGAAAGGCAAGGCCAAGGATAAGATCCCCATGCCAAACCGGACGCCCAAGGCTAGTCCAAACTACGCCAATGCCGAATGTTTTCATTGTAAGGAAATTGGTCATTGGAAAAGAAACCGCAAGTTGTACCTAGCTTCTTTGAAGAACAAGGGAAGCAAGGGTACTTCCCCTTCGGTACACTTCATGTTTATGTTACGATCATGTTTTCCTCGCTAATACTTGTCATTAATTCTTGGGTATTTGATACCGGATCGGTTGCTCACATTTGCAATTCGACACGGGGAATGATAAGAAGTAGAAGCGTTGGAAAAGGAGAAGTTGATTTTCGCGTGGGCAATAATGCAAGAGTTGCTTTGCGTTGACCGTCGGGACGATGCAACTCCACCTCCCGTCGGATTTATTATGGAGTTGAATAATTGTTATTTTGTTCCTAGTTTGAGTCGAAACATTTTATCCCCTTCATGTTTGATGAAGGATGGTTATTCATTTGCGAGTGAAAACAATGGTTGTGTGATCTCTAAGGATAATATGTTTTGTGGCTTGTGCATCCATTGTGAATGGCTTATTTGTTTTAAATCTTGATGATTCACCTATCTGTAACATAAGTGCTAAAAGGTCTCGACCTAATGATTTAAGTCCTACCTACATATGGCATTGTCGTTTGGGTCACATCGTTGAAAAGCGCATGAAGAAGCTCCATAACGATGGACTTTTAACTTCGTTTGATTTTGAATCCTACGAGACTTGTGAAGCTTGTTTGCTAGGCAAGATGACCAAGATGCCTTTCTCGGGTTTTCTCCGAGAGAGCCTCGTACTTTACCGGAACTCATACATATGGATGTGTGCGGACCAATGAGTACGACAGCTAGAGGTGGATACCAATACTTCATAACGTTCACTGATGATTTAAGTAGATATGGTTATGTCTATTTAATGAAGCACAAGTCTGAAACTTTTGAAAAGTTCAAAGAATTTCAGAGTGAAGTAGAAAATCAGCGTGGCAAGAAAATCAAGACCTTGCGTTCTGATCGTGGAGGTGAGTATTTGAGCCATGAGTTTAGCAATCATCTAAAGGTTGTGGAATTGTTCCACAACTTACGCCACCTGGAACACCTCAAAGAAACGGTGTATCCGAGCGACGTAATCGAACCTTGTTGGACATGGTCCGATCAATGATGAGCCAGTCGGACCTACCATTGTCATTTT
This sequence comes from Cenchrus americanus, assembly GCA_947561735.1. Taxonomy (NCBI): domain Eukaryota; kingdom Viridiplantae; phylum Streptophyta; class Magnoliopsida; order Poales; family Poaceae; genus Cenchrus; species Cenchrus americanus. Next base: position 207,253,155 of record OX387240.1, read on the forward strand.
GGGGTTATGCTCTAGAAACCGCAGCTTTCACTTTAAATAGGGTACCTTCTAAGTCCGTAGTTAAGACACCATATGAGATGTGGACTGGTAAGACTCCAAGTTTGTCTTTTCTGAAAATTTGGGGTTGTGAGGTTTATGTGAAGAAACTTCAATCAGATAAATTAACACCTAAATCGGATAAGTGCATATTCGTGGGATATCCAAAGGAAACCTTGGGATATTATTTCTACAACCGGCCAGAAGGCAAAGTGTTTGTCGCTCGGAATGGCGTTTTCTTTGAGAAAGAGTTTCTTAAAAGAGAAAAATGTAGACAGAAGGTGTATCTTGAAGAAGTTCAAGATGAGCCGGTTGGGCAAGATTTCACAATTGATGCTAATGTAGCTGAACGAGTTGAGATGCCCGTGGCAAGAGAAGCACCACCACAACCACGAAGGTCTGAAAGGGCACATCGCGCAACTGATAAGCTCAATCTCATGATCGCGGGAGAGCGCGACATATTGTTGTTAGACAATGATGAACCTATGACATATGCGGAAGCAATGATGGACCCGTATTCCGAGAAATGGCAAAGTGCCATGAGATCCGAAATAGATTCCATGGATAACAATCAAGTTTGGAACTTGGTTGACCCGCCAGATGGTGTTAAACCCATAGAGTGCAAATGGATCTATAAGAAGAAGAGGGACATGGATGGAAATGTTCACATCCATAAAGCTCGACTTGTTGCAAAAGGTTTTTGACAAGTTCAAGGAGTTGACTACGACGAGACATTCTCACCCGTAGCGATGCTTAAATCTATTCGGATCATTCTAGCTATAGCTGCATATTTCGATTATGAGATATGGTAGATGGATGTCAAAACAGCTTTCCTAAATGGAAATCTGACTGAGGATGTGTATATGACACAACCTGAGGGATTTGTTGATCCAACCAATGCTTGAAAGGTGTGCAAACTTCAAAAATCCATTTATGGATTGAAGCAAGCATCTCGGAGTTGGAACCTTCGCTTTGATGAGGTGGTAAAAGGGTTTGGCTTCATTCAGAGTGAAGAAGAGCCTTGTGTTTACAAGAAGGCAAGTGGGAGCTATGTAGTATTTCTAATCTTATATGTGGATGACATATTACTGATTGAAAATGACATTCCTATGCTTGAGGCCGCTAAGACCTCATTAAAAAATAGTTTTTTAATGAAGGACTTAGGTGAGGCGGCATACATTTTGGGCATCAAAATCTATAGAGATAGATCAAAAAGGCTTATAGGATTAAGCCAAGACACTTACATTGATAAAGTGTTGAAAAGGTTCAACATGGAAGAGGCAAAGAAAGGGTTCTTGCCTATGTCACATGGCATACATCTTAGCAAGACTCAGTGTCCTTCGACAACTGATGAGCGGGGACGCATGAGTAGAATACCATATTCTTCGGTCATCGGATCTATTATGTATGAAATGATATGTACACGTCCAGATATTTCGTATGCACACAGTATTACAAGCAGATACCAATCTGATCCAGGTGAGGGTCACTGTACAGCGGTTAAAAATGTTTTTTTAGTACTTAAGAAGGACTAAAGGCATGTTCCTAGTCTATGGAGGTGAGGAGGAGCTCGTTGTAACGGGTTACACCGATGCTAGTTTCCAAACTGACCAAGACGATTCAAAGTCGCAATCAGGATACGTATTTACGATAAATGGTGGAGCTGTGAGCCGGAAGAGTTCCAAGCGAGGAGACAAGGTGGCTGATTTTACAACAGAAGCCGAGTACATCGCGGCTTCGGAAGCTGCAAGGGAGGGTGTTTGGATAAGGAAGTTCCTTTCTGAACTTGGTGTGTTTCTGCGTGTCTCTAGCCCGTTCGATCTTTATTGTGACAATAATGGGGCTATTGCGCAAGCAAAGGAGCCAAGGAACCACCAAAAGAATAAACATGTACTGCGGAAATTTCATCTGATACGAGAGATCGTTAGACGAGGTGATATCAAGATATGCAAAGTACACACGGATTTCAATGTTGCAGATCCTTTGACAAAACCCCTTCCACAGCCTAAGCATGAGGCGCACATGAGAGCTATGGGTATTAGATGTATTCTAGATTAGCTCAAGCGCAAGTGGAAGAATGTTAGAAATATGTCCTATAAGGAATTATAGAGATGATTATATTTCATTATATCCATGTCACTTGGTTCTTTTATTGAATATCCATGAAGGCGACTTGTATTTGATTGGCAATTATGTGAATTGTTTGTGAAACTCTTTTACTTGTATAGTTATTTAAAAGTTGTCCCTAGTATGAGTTAATGACTAGCACATGAATTAGTTGATGACTATGTTTCACAAGTCATGAACATGGAGATGTATAACTAATAATGTAGGCACATGTATGACATGGGGCTGGACTGACCCAATTTGAGACCTTGTTCTTTGTTTACACAACGTATACGCTATGTCCTTAGACTTGAGATTGTCGCATGTACTCAAGATGTGAATTGACCTACTCAGGGGCCATCAACCGCTACTCCGTAACTGGGTAGTCATAAAGATGACTTTCGGGTTTGTCAGGAAGCATGATGTGAGGCATGGTCAATCAAGATAGAATTTGCCCCTCTACTTGAGAGAGATATCTCTAAGCCCCTCAAGTGATCGGATCAAGAAATGCATGGCCGTGCTGGGTTAAGGCTTAACCCCCTTTTGATGATCCGAATCACAGTGTCGAGAAAGAGAGGTCAGCTTGGAGCTAGACCAAATATCGTGAGGCAAAGGGAATAGCATGTATGAATTGTTGTGATGGTTTGTCTGATAAGATCTTTACGTATGCATAGGAGTTGACACGTCTTGCTAGAGGCCGCTATCAACTATTGATCGAGTAATGTACTCGGGTCAAGTCTATGTGTATGTGAACCTATAGGGTCACACACTTAAGGGGTTGGAAGCCGAATGAGGATGAATATACTTGCATAGTTGACTCTAGTGCAAGTGGGAGACTGTTGGAAATATGCCCTAGAGTCAACTGGATTTGATCCACTAGTGGGCTCAGATGGATTTGATTTATTATGGTGTAAAAGTCCTAATGGGCCACAAATGTTGTAAAGCCCATTAGTATTGGAAGGGGTACACCATCTATTAGTCCCGTATTGCTAATGGACGATGGTGTGGGGGGTTTTCCTCCCAATAAATATGGACCACACCCCCTCCCGAAAAGACACAACTTTCTCAAGTAGCGACCCGCGCCGCCAACGCTCTCTCCTCGTCGCACTCGCGACCTAGCGGTCCGCCGTGCGTCGCTTCCTTCTCCGTACGTGTGGATACCTTGGAGGTGCTACATCTGGAGTACTTGGATCGGACGAGCCGCACGTGCAAGTCAAGAAGGACGTGAGCAACTGCACTGCCTGCTACCCTCGACGCGTTCGTCTACATCGAGCCGGTTCCGCTGCATCTACGCGTCTAGTGGTAATCCCGTGATCTCTGACAGCAGCAGTTCCTATTTTGCGGGGAAAATTTTGTTTTGCGCTAGCGTAGCCACCCCGTTTCCCTTCACTTTTTTCTTGACAGAGTGCGGGGCAACCCCAAGAGAAGAATTTGGGCGGATGTAGCCCTTGTCCAACAATTCCTGGAGCTGGTTTTCAGTTCATCTAGCTCTTTGGGAGGCATACGATAGGGTCGTTTGGAAATGGGCGCAGTGCCCGGTTGAAGTTCAATCACGAACTCAACATCCCGGTTTGGTGGCATGCCAGGCAACTCATCTGGAAAGATATCCAGATACTCGCAAACTACTAGAATTTCATCAAGGTGAGAAGTAATGGTCACATAGGCACAAGGGTCTGCACTGTCCTTGAAAGGCAGGTATAAGGTAGTGTGTCCAACAGTAGGTGAATTGATTGCCACAACTCTACCTGAGATATCTAGAACCACCTTATGTTGAGCCATCCAGTCCATACCCAAGATAATATCCATACCCTTTAGGCCTATAATGATAAGGTTTGATTTAACTGTTTTATTCCCCAATTGCATGGGTACCCCGAGGGTTAAAGTGTGAGAAGAGATCTACCCACCCGGAGTGACAATTTTAAAAGCCTCCTTAACATGTGAACCACGTAATCTTAAATTGCCTGCTAGCTTTTCACCTAAGAAACTATGAGTGGTGCCAGAGTCGAATAATATCCTAACGGGATTGTCGTTGATAGAGAAAGTACGTGTAAGAACTGAAACTCCTTCTGGTATTTCACTCATGGTGGTGAAGTTCAGCTTGCCTTGACGGACTTGCACCATGGGCTTCTTGGCTGGATTGGCTGGCTTGGGTCCGACACCTTGATTCTGTTGGTTGGGATTATTCTGCCTGGGCTTGGGGCAGTCATTGATGTAGTGCCCTAGCTGTCCACAATTGTAACAGCAGCGATCGCCGGGGTTACTGTCGTATGGACCTCCCTGGTCCCGCTTCCTCGATGGGTACCAGGACCGACTACTCGGTGGGCCCCTGGGACTGCCCGGCTTGCGCTACACGGCACCTAATGGCGTGGAGCACAAGGACTACGGAGGAGAAGTACTCAGTTAGGAAGCTGTACATGTCCCGCACTGTATGGAAGACTCCTAGACGTACTTGTAACCCTGCCTCCCGGACTATATAAGGCGAGGCAGGGACCGTTCTCTAGCATCTCATCCAATCCACGGTGCACTATTACACCATCTTGTAATCGTGCCCAATCAATCCAGAGCTACACAGCATACAGGACATAGGGTATTACGCACCTCGCGGCCCGAACCTGTCTAAATTGTGTGCCACGTGTCTCTTCCTTCGAGTTACCGATCTCGGCGAGGCCACATTCATCTACTTCGGGTACTCCGCTTAGTAGGTTGCCGGTCTAAAACACCGACAGCTAGCGCGCCAGGTAGGGGCTCTCGCCCGAGATCACAAGGCGAACCCGACGGCTCTTGTCTACTTCAAGCCAACCGTCGCCTTCAACTGCGGCGACACCTTCGTCTTTGGCGCCTGGGTCTGCACTGCTGACGACGTGGGATCTTTCCAACGTCGCCTCACCATGTCGCCCAACCCGGAGACCGGCTTCGTGACGCTCCCAGAAGTCGTCACAGGCGAACTCGCCGGCAAGTTCGGTGAAATTTCGCTCTTCGACCATCACGCTGACTACGAGCTCGAGTCCGCTTCCAACTCGAACTCGACGTCTCGATGGGCTATCACATGCGAGCCGGCTACTCAGCCATCGCACGTGGTCAGCCCGCCCCATGAGCACTCCATGCGTGGTCCCCGCATCCTCAGTAGGACCCGCAAGGAGGCTCCCCCTTCGCGCCGGACCGGCAAGGAGCCCGTACCCGAGTACAACTAAGACTCCGACACCGCCCCTGGCCACCCCTCAGACTTCAACCCACTCTCTGAGTTCTACTCGGACTCCACATACGAGTTCGACTTCGGGTCGGACCCAGAGGATCCCGAGTCCGATGGCAACTCTACTGAGCACCCCTTATCAGGGCCGGCCTCTGGGCTGGTTATAACATCCAAACCGGCCGGAAGATTCGTCTACTGGCCAGACCGCAAGCCTGCTGACCTGATAAGCGGGGACTCACACTACGTCGCCTACATCGACTCGCTCCCGTTCCAGGAGGGAGCACTGCTTGCCCGGGCTGACTCAAACACACCAACTGAGGTGACGCCTTTTGAGTCCAGCCTTGGCACCCCTGATCGCCAAGTCTTCATGGCTGACGGCGACACCCCAGGACTTTCAGGGACGTTTCAAGACCGGTACCTTGAAGACATCTCCTCCGATGAGCTGACTGCTGACGCACCCGCCGACGAGACGCCCGCCAACAGGGACGCTCGACGCGAGCGTGACAGGAAGCGTAACGGACAACGCCGGCGGCTCAGAGACAACCTCCCCATCCGCAACCTTGCGGAAGCTCTCGAGGTGGTCGACAGCAGAGTACATACTACCCCTGAGCAATGCTACCAGAGTCCAAGGCACGCTACCAGCCCGTGCAGAAGCTCCTGTACGCAGTACTCATCACCTCGCGGAAGCTATGACACTACTTCCAGGCGTACTCGATCTCCGTCGTCACCGACTACCCGCTCGGCGACATCCCGCGGAACCAAGACGCTACTGGAAGAATCTCCAAGTGGGCAGTCGAGCTCGGCGCCCTCACCACCGACTTCAAGCCACGCACAGCCATCAAGTCGCAAGCGCTAGTCAACTTCATGGCAGAGTGGCGGGAGAACCAACTACCTACTCCAACCGCGCGACCAGAGCATTGGGTGATGTACTTTGACGGCTCACTCAACCTCGAGGGTGCAGGTGCAGGGGTACTCCTGATCTCTCCAACGGGCGAACAACTCAAGTACGCCCTGCAGATCTTCTGGAAGGTCTCAAACAACGAAGCCGAGTACGAAGCTCTCCTACACGGGCTCCGCCTCGCAGCTTCACTAGGCATCAAGCGGCTACTGGTCTACGGCGACTTCGCAGTGGTCATCAACCAAGTCAACAAGTCCTGGGACCGCAACAAGGAGAACATGGACGCCTACCGCCTAGAAGTCCGCAAGCTCGAGAACAAGTTCTACGGTCTCGAGTTCCACCATATCGTCCGCGACAACAATGTTGCGGCGGACGTCCTGTCGAAGCTTGGATCTACCCGCGCTCAAGTACCAGCGGGTGTCTTCGTTCACGAGCTTCACGCACCATCCATCCCGAAGCCGGCGCCACCGACCACTGTCCCAGCCAACCCTATGGCCGGACAGGAGGTCATGATGATCGACGTGGACTGGAGGCAACCCTTCATCGACTACCTCAGCGAGCAGAAGGTTCCCTCTGACAAGAACTCGGCCGAGCAGCTCATCCGCCGTGCCAAGTCCTACGTCCTCGTCGGAGACAAGCTTTACAAGCGGGGCGCATCTTCTGGAGTACTCATGAAGTGCGTCCCCAGGCAAGAAGGCAAGGACATCTTGGAGGAGATCCACAAGGGCGTCTGCGGCAACCACGCGTCCTCACACACGCTGGTCAGCAAGGCCTTCCGGCGAGCTTTCTACTGGCCCACAGCCATGGGCGATGCCGAAGAACTTGTCAGAAGGTGCCAAGGATGCCAATACTTCGCCAAGCAGCAACACGTCCCAGCCTACAAGCTAGTCACCATACCGCCAACCTGGCCCTTTGCCTACTGGGGGCTCGACATGATTGGGCCACTGCCAACTGCGCCAGGTGGTTTCAACAGAGTATTGGTGGCCATCGACAAGTTCACCAAGTGGATCGAGGTCAAGCCGGTCACATGCCCCAAGGCTGATAGAGTACTCGACTTCCTGGATGAACTCGTGCACCGCTACGGACTACCCCACTGCATCATCACAGATCTAGGTTCCAACTTCAACAACCACCAGTTCTGGGAGTACTGCGAGAACAGCGGGATCGACGTCCGATGCGTCTTAGTTGCCCATCCTCGGGCTATCGGACAAGTCGAGCGCGCCAACGGGATGGTGCTCGACGCTCTCAAGAAGCGGCTACACGATGCTGCTAACTCTAAAGGAGGCAAGTGGATCAAGGAACTACCCAACACACTCTGGGGGCTACGTACTCAGCCTTCCAAGCCAACGGGGCAATCCCCTTACTTCCTGGTCTACGGCTCCAAAGCAATCCTCCCTGCCGATGTCATATGGAACTCACCAGCAGTGGAGCATTACGATGAAGGCGTCTCTGAAGACAGCAGACGAGTTGACATCGACAGCCTCGAAGAAGCTCGCTGCGCCGCCCTCGTCCAATCGCCCGGTGCACCCGGAGGGTATCCGACGCTACCATGATCGCAACGTCAAGGAACGCTCCTTCAACGTTGGAGATCTTGTCCTCCGCCGTATCCAGAACACGGAAGGACTACACAAGCTCAGCTCCCCCTGGGAAGGTCCCTTCACAGTTGCAAAGGTGACCGGGCCGGGCTCCTACCGCCTCCAAACACTTGAAGGCGAAGACATCAACAACTCGTGGAACGTCGACCAGCTCTGTCGGTTCTACGCCTAGTCTACACGACTACTACGGGGTTCAAGTCTACACGACTACATCACCACCCCTCCGCCGTAAGCGGCCCACGGGTCCTGGCTCCAGTCTCCAGACTACTCCTCTCCAGGATCCAGCCCGCGCGGCTACCTACGGATCCTGGGCTGCAACGAGCGACAAAGGACTCTAGCAGCGGTCTACTGAGAGACCATAGTCTAAGATCCAGCCTACACGGCTACCTACGGATCTTCTGCTGTAAGCGGCTACTCGCCCTAGCACCACTTAGCCGTAAGCGGCCTCCGGGTCCAGGCGACTACTTTGTAACTACGGCCCTGGCCATCCAGGTGTACTTCTTCAGTAATAAAGTTTGATCATTCATCAACTTCTTTACTATCTACTTCCCTCAACGGGACTACCGCCGAGTACGACTACTCGCATCCACTCCATGATGGGGCTCCGCACTCTGAGATCGCGACTATGAGTACTCATTGCTGGAATTTTTCTTTCATTAACACTTAAGCAATTCCATTACAATTGTTTTTATACAACTTTGGCCACGAGCTAACTATTACAGGGCTACTGGAGATTAAGCTTATCGGCTACTTGCTCCGCAATGGGTGCCATCCGGCTTCGGCCAGCCGCCGTCTTCGCTCATCCGTACATGCGCTGGCGGCTACCCCGCCAGCGACTACATCTACGGGCGCCTTCGGGAAGTACGACTTCATGAAAGCGAGCACCTGCATCAGGATCGACATCGCAAGATGCTTCACGTACGCCGCCAGCCGGCTGGGGGCTTCTTTGAGGCGGTCCACGAGCGGTGCTATCTTGGGGCCGCTAGGGTGAGGCACCAAGAGTCTTGCAATCAGGAGCCGGCTTCTTCAAGCTCCTTCAGCTGGGCCCGCAGCGCCTCGCAGTCTTCGTTCAGCTTCTGCAATGATTTGTAGTAGTCGACGAGATCACGATCAGAAGCAATCTGAAGCTCCATGTGCTTGTTGCACTCGAAGGCAAGCTCCTTATAGTCAAGCTCGAGTACCTGGCGGGCCTCCTGCTCCCGGTAGAAGAGGTTCTTCATACTTATCTCCGAGGACCTCAACTGCTCCACCTGGGTCTCAAGCTCTGCAACACAACAAGGCGCAGCGGGTCAGAATACCTCTCGACCTCCAACAATTACCCAACAAGTCAAGCGGGGTACCTTTGTTCTTGTTGCGGAGTGTCTTGTTCTTCCGCACCAAGTCGTCCCTCTTTGCCTGCATATCCTGGATATCATTGTGGTATTTGGCAAAGGCGGCGTCGAGCTTGGACTGCATGGTAGCCGCGTGCTTCCGCGACTTCAAGAGCTGATCTTCCAGCGCCTCAGCCCAGAGCACCGCGTCGCCGAAGCCTTGCAGCATGTTGGACTTCTCGTGGGACCTCTCCACGACGTCCTGCACAGACAACACATGTCAAAATGAGTACTCAACAACAGAGGATTAACTACTCAAGAGTTAAAGACTACTCACCTTCATCCATTGCTCTGCCTGGTGGACCGCCTCCAGATGCCTGGCAACTGTCACCGGGTCCACCAAGTCGTCGGCCAGCAGCTCCACTCCGCCATGACTACTCGCGGCGGTCTCCGTCATCGGCGCAGAGCAGATGGGCTCTGCGTCCTGAATCTCTGGAGAACGGACCACCACCTCCAGAGTAGCCTCTGGTGGCATGGCGGCCTCCTCTTCTCCGATTCCCACGGCGGCCTCCTCGGCGGCCTCCTTCATCGGCTCGGGGGCTTCCTCAGTAGCCTCCGGCACTTGTGGTGTCGACTTCTGCATGGGCACCCCCGCAGGGATGTCACTCCCTTCGGCCTCGTCACCTGTCAAGGAGAAGACAAGTGTATCAGCGACTACGACTACTCTTCGAGGAGCACTACAGCTTCAGCAGAGTACTTACCTTCGACCACGCTGGCCTCAGGAAACGCAGCCTCAGTAGCCGGCGCTTCGGGCAGAGACTGAGAGGCTAGAGCGGACTCCTCGGCGGGCGGCGCGGTTTCTTCCTCCGCCACCGTCGTAGAGGGTTCATCCCCCTCCCAGGATAGATCTGTTGATTTCCTGCAGAAGTACATGAAATGGGTTGTCAATGAAGTTCGACTACTACTCAAGCACTACTCGGGAAAGCTCGGCACTTACAAGCTTGACCGTACTATCGTCACGGTCGGAGCACCGAGGATGCTAGCAATGTCTACCAGTCCACCCTCTGTGGGCGTTTCCTCTTGCGCCTCTGCGACCGCTGCCTCCTCCGCGGCGACGGCAGCTGGTGCAGCCCTCTCCTGTGCTCTTGCGGCCACCACTTCTTCAACGGCGGCGGCTACGGGCTCCGTGCTCCCTTGAGGAGCAGGGCCGGCGCTCCGCCTGCGCCAATAAATCTTCAACAAGGGGGGGGCTAGGCTACGACTCCCGCCCGCTCCCCCACCGTGTCCCACTCGCCTTCGTCGCCCTCATCAACGGGCTCCGCTCGGCGGCACCTCCCGCATACAAGGGAACTCGCCGCCGCAAGTGAACTCGAGAGACTAGTACTCGACTACACTGGTCAAGACAACTTACCTCTTGAGGCGTGGTCTCTGAGACCTTCAGTTTCTTCGTCACCCGCTTGCGGGCGGGGTTGCGCGGCTTCTGTGGCGGCGCGCGCCCGTACCAGCCTCCGGTGCTAGCCGCCGGATCTTGCACGAGGGGTATATGAGGCAAGCCGGGACGGCTAAACCTCGACCACAGCTGGAAGTGGTCTTCCAGCGTCTCCTCGTCGTCGTCCTCCTCGGACGTGTCTTCTACGATGACTGTGTCATCTCCTTCGCCGACTTCTCGCCGCTCCTTGGCCTTGGTCTTTCCTCCCTCCGGAATCTCGATTCCCTGAGGGGGCGGCTGTGGCTCGGAGACGAACCTCTTCAAGTCGTCCTGCAAGACACAAGACATCAGCGCGACTACTCGCAAGCAATGATTACTCGACTAGGGGGTACGTCTACTTACCTCCTTTGGCGGGCGCGCGACAGAGTACTCCTGGACGGGGCACGCCGTGTACGGCGGCATCTCCTTGAAGATGCGCGTCAGCCTGTCGATGATGTCGTCGTCGTCGATCTCGCCTCCGGGCATCCGTGACGTGTCGTCGTCGTCGCGCGTACTCGAAGCCCGGGTGTCGCGACCATCGCTGGCCGCACCCTTCGCTTCATAAACCGAAGGCCACGTGCTCGGCCCTCGCTCCGGCCTTCTCCGAGAACCTTGATGCGTGCCGCCAGCTCGGGAGCCGGATCCCCTCCCCGCATCGTGGGCTCCATGTTCCACCGGGGCCCCGTGCTCGGGTCGCCTTCCGCTCGGCTTCGAAGAAGCCGGGGTGGTGGTTCGTGACGTAGAACCACCTCACCTTCCAATCCTCGGTTGGAGTCGATGAGCTTGTACGCGAGGTATCGCTCGGCGGCGTCATCCCGCATCCGGATGCCGCTCCGCCTACTACTCGAGGGTTGCCGGCGCTCGGGTCGTGGCTTCACCCGAAAAAACTTCCGAACGAGATCCGGGGGGCTTGATCCCCGGAACGCTTCGCCAAAGTGAACGAAGACGGCGGTATGGAATATACCGTTGGGGTTGAGATTGACGTACTCGACGCCGTAGTACCCGAGAAGACCCTTGAAGAAGTCGCTTGCGGTACAAGGGCGAGTCCGCGCTCCGCGAAGCGCACGAACATCGACTTCATCCTCGCTCTTCTCCATGGGGTACGGGTCCCCGCGGCGGCCCTCCAACTGTCCTCTCCTTCTCACGGATGAACCCGCTGTTGAGGAGGGCCAGCAGATCCTCCGTCTTCGTCTTCGACTTTTTCCACTCGCGGCTTGGATCTGGCCGCGGTGGAGACATCGGGGCCGCGCCGCCCCGTGGCAGCCGCGGCGGCCTCATCACGGCTACTCTTCTTCCCAGCGGTCTTCGCGGACTTGGATGGTGAAGGCTTCATTCTCCAAGTACACGGCGTCTTCACGCGCATTCGCTCGGGGGCTACTCTGGAAGCTCTGGGTGGCGGCGCGCTTGGATCTACCGCGGTGGCGGTGTGCGCTGGAAGTGGATCTGGCCCAGATCTATTCGAAATGGCTCCAGCAGTGATGGGTGGAAAACCCTAAGGGTTTTGGTTTCTATTTATAAGCCAAAACGGCCCTCCAACGGCCGGACGGGTGAGTCCGCGCCCGGCTGACTCAGCGGCCGCGCGTGACCCTTCGTATTCTACTAGTCCACGTGCCTCACCTCGGGGGCTCGGCTACGGCTACTCGACTACCTGGGAAGCGACAAGATACAGGAGCATCTCAGGACACATTCTACAAGATGACCCTTCAATTCGAGAGGAAGTACTCGACTCAAGGCTCGGGGGCTCCGTGCCACGTGTCCTTCGGTTTTTTCTCACTGGATTTTTCGGGACATTCTTGCCAAGACTTCAGATGGACCCTCAGCCAGAGCCTGCGGCTCAACCTAAGGCTCGGGGGCTACTCCATATGGAGTGCGATTTTGCAATCGCACTTCCATATCAGCTTCGTCTTCAAGACAAGGTAGGCATTTTTTGAAGACCTTCGAAGGCAGCACTCGAGGACACTTGGGACTACTCGAGAAGACTTCAAGATTGCTCAAACATCAGCTGGAGTACATTCCAGCCTCGGGATGCTTCGACTATTCTTGAGGACTTTTGACTTGTAGTACTCGGGGACGCTTGAGGACTACTCGTTAAGGCCGTCAAGACTACTTGAAGCTATCCTTCTCGACTACAAAGTACTCGGGGGCTTGTCGTATGGACCTCCCTGGGGCCCGCTACCTCCGTGGGTACCGGGACCGACTACTCGTGGGCCCCTCGGGACGCTCGGCTTGCGCTACACGCACCCGATGGCGTGGAGCACAAGGACTACGGAGGAGAAGTACTCGGTTAGGAAGCTGTACATGTCCTGCACTGTATGGAAGACTCCTAGACGTACTCGACTAGTACTCTCTCCCTACTCCGACTTGTAACCCTGCCTCCCGGACTATATAAGGCGAGGCAGGGACCGTTCTCTAGCATCTCATCCAATCCACGGCGCACTATTACACCATCTTGTAATCGTGCCCAATCAATCCAGAGCTACGCAGCATACAGGACATAGGGTATTACGCACCTCGCGGTCCGAACCTGTCTAAATTGTGTGCCACGTATCTCTTCCTTCGAGTTACCGATCTCGACGAGGCCACATTCATCTACTTCGGGTACTCCCCTTAGTAGGTTGCTGGTCTAAAACACCGACAGCTACGTGGGGGTGCATTGGGCTTGGGGGCCTGCTGCTGAGTGCTGCGGAACTGGAAGTTTCCTGAGGGCTTGCTTTGTGATGGCTTCATTGTCTAGCGTCCAGTTGAAGATTGCTGGGAGGGGTTGGGAACATTTTTCTTCACAAAGCAAAACTTTTTGTTTATTCCGCTTCCCGAAGCAGAACCAGCCTGCCTCTTTTTGTCCCTATAGGCCTTCTTCATAGCATCCTCTTAGGATATAGCCTTGTTCACCAGGTCGTGAAAGTTGTCAGGCTCAATCAAGTTCAGCCGTTCATACAACTTGCAATCCAGGCCATCTCGGAACCTCTCCATCTTCTTTGCGTCGGTATCCATGTGGTGACCGCCATACTGGCACAGTCTATTGAACTTCTATGCGTAGTGGTACACAGTGTCACTTCCCTGCTTGAGGGCTAGCAGTTCCCTCATCTTCCTATCCATCAGTCCTTTCGGAATGTGGTGGCTCTTGAAAGCTTGCTTGAACTCAGTCCAAGTAACGGCATGCCCTTGCTGCATGGTCTTTGTTGGCGAATTCGGGAAAACCTTACACCCTCGAAACGTTGGGTTTAACGAAATTCGTGAGGTGTTTTTCAGGTTTTCAAGTAATATGAGAAAATGCTCTAATCTGCTACCCATTTCAGGATGATTGAAACCCGCAAAACTCTGGAACTAGGAACCTGCGAAACGCTAGAATCATGAACCTGCGAAGCTCTGGAATCATGAACTTGCGAAGCTCTAGAATCATGAACCCGCGAAACTCCGTAATCAGGGATCTGTGAAACTCGGGAATCTAATGAAGCCCAAATTCGTAGGTTGTAATGTATGAAGATCTTCATGTATGAGAGATTCGGAAACCAGCAAGAAGCCAATTCAAAGATGTTGCCTCAAAAAGTCCGGGTTTGACGTGTGAACTGGTGGCAGACTTGTAAATGTATGAAATCAACCCCGCAAATCACGTGATGTAAAAGACATTCATGTCATGTTCACACTAGGAATATTCCATAGATTTGAGGGCATTTTCGGAATGTAAAAGTCCCTTCGTCTCCCTATAAAAGGGGGCACAAGGGCACGTGTAAAGGGGTTCACAACTTTTGAGGCAAGTACAAGGTTTTGGAGATTCTTTGTCTCCTATTCGTTACTTTCGTGTACTTGCTCTTGACTCTAGTGTTTGGGAATTCCATCGGGTTTTTCAGATCCCCCAACATTGGCGCCCACCATGTTTCAGCCCAAAAACAACTCATGATGCCACCACAGAAGAGGTCGAAGAAGAACACTCCTGCTGAGATCGATCAAGAAGAGCACCACCATGAAGAAGACAACGGAATCTCTCACATTCCTGAACCTTCGAACATCACAGACCAGGAATGAAGAGCAAAACTTGAGGCTCTCCAAAGAGCAAGAGCTGAGAAGACAGCACACACCAGGGTTAACTAAACTACTAGCGAGCGGTTCCCACGAATCAAAAAACCGGGTGGTTTACCGGTGAAACTGGCTGGTTTACCGTTCTCACGAATTTGTAGGCACAATTTTGGGGTGGGAACCGGACCGGTTCATGTACCGGGCCGGACCAGTTCCACCGGGAACCGGCCGAACCGGACCGGTTCCCACCGGTTTTGCGAACCCTGGCACACACTCTAGAACAACCAACAGAACAACAAACCCATGAAAACGATGATGATGATGATGATGACGAGGCCATAGACAAAGAACTAGAAAGAGTTTAGCATAAAATACAGCAGCTGCAGAAAGAAAAAGAAAAATTTACGAACCAACTGCAAGCAAAAAGAAAGGCCTCTGAAAAGCTAGAAAAACTTAATCAGGCAAAAGAGCAAATTGAGGCAATACAAAGAGAAATTAAAGAAATGCAAGAACAAGAGAATAGTTCACTATGGCAAGACTCACCACACCGAAACTCTGGTCCGTACAGAGGAACCACTACGTGAAAAACTGGCTTTGGTAACGGGCGTAGATCGCCTTTGGTAACGGGCAATGCGCCCGTTACCGATCAAGTGTTACAAATAAGCCAAGAAAGGTAACGGGCAAATGCCTGTTACTGATAAGACATATTCGTAACGGGCATTAAACAACGACCGTTACCAAAACTAGCCACCGGTCACGTGAAATGGTTGTTTTTCTGGGCCCACAGGGAACTTTCGTAACGGGCACCAAAGCAAAGCCCGTTACAGAAGCTTAATATCAGAGACGCCTGATGTGCACCTGTGTCTCCACTATCTTGACTAAATGAGACGCGTCTATTTCACGCGCGTCTCAACACAACTAGTATTCGTAATGGGCAACAAACAACGACCATTACCACAACTAGTCACCGATCATGTGAAATGGCTGTTTCTCTAGGCCCACATGAAACTTCGGTAATGGACATGAAACAGAGCCTGTTACTGTTAAATTTACATCGGAGACGCATTTTCTGAACCGGTGTCTCCACTGTCTCGACGAAATGAGACGCATTTGTTTCTACGTGTGTCTGCTTTCTCTCTATTAAAGGAGACGCTTGTTTTCAACCTGCGTCTCCTATATCTCGATGAACGGCCAGGTCCTGGGGCCCACCGGTCAGGACTGGTAACGGGCTTTTACACTGCCCATTACATTGTGGGCATTTTTGTAACGGGCTTTCTGAATGAAGCCCGTTACTTATTGATCAGTGTTTGTAACGAGCTTTAATTAACGCCCGTTACAGATACGGCGGCCATCCCTACAAGGACTCGCCCCAGCAGCCGGTGGCATCCCGGAACCGCCCAAGATTTGGCACCACTGTGGCCGCATCCTGGAACCAGCCAGGATATGGCAGCCACCACAGCAAGGAGACATCACAAACACATTCTCACATCACAGACATTGTTAAAGCAAGATCACATTTATAGACAAGCTAGCTAGGATCACATCAAGTTTCAAGTTACTCTCATCAGGGCTTGTTTGGATGGAGTCATGAGAAAACAGACTGAACCAGGCAGTATCTGACCCCAACCAAGCATGCCAAACAGGTTTCTCAGGCAACAACACCTGACTAAAGAACACCGAATGAGTTTCAAGTTTCTAGTCACAATAAACTCACGGTGCACCATTGTACAAGTTGCCCTTTCGGTCGATGGCCTCCTTAGGAATGTACCCGCACAGCATCTCCCGGACGTTTTACATCTTCTATGGAAACATCTACAGGAGGTTTGAAATCCTACAAAATACAATCATTTATGAGAATACAAGTAGAAATCATTTTCTAAACTCAGATGGATAATATGAGCAGAGACAAGGTTGAGCATTATTATCTACTTACTGCATCGAGTAGTCTTAACATATGGAATGCCACATGGAATCCACACAAAGAGCACCCCCGTGGCTGCTGAGCACACTGCATCAAGGTATCAAAATGACAAGTTAATGCAGTACCAAATAGGTAAGAAGGGACCATAAAAAAAACCTCGGTCTTACAACAAGATTTGTTTTGTGCTTGAGTGTGGTTTTTAGCTTTTTTTTCTTTCCTTTCGTCACTCTATATTGTGCATCACCAAAGGCCCTACATGATCAGCAGTACCAATTAGAAACACTAAGAGATTGATTTTTTTGAACAAAAAAAATATTGTACCAAAGGCCTTGCATGGTCAGCAATACCAATTGGAAACACTAAGAAATTGAATTTTTGTGAACAAAACCTACAAGAAACTGACCTGTTCAAAACATTTTGGAGGTCTGGGAACTTTAGCGGAGGATGTTGTTTAGTAGAATCTAGATACCAAACCTCTGTGAACTTCACACAGACATACACAGTTCATATTTTACTTAATTAGCATACAGGGATAGGTGTTAACCATTTAGACAGGGACACAACAACATGCTTATATATCAAAGCAGAGAATATATTCCTTCAACTGGTTCCTTGTCCAACTTGAGCAGCGTTGGATTGTGTGTTCCATATGTACATGCAACAGAAGGATAAAGCAATGGTCATGACATTATATATGACAGTAGTGAAACAACACTCACAACACATCATGACACCAACAACAACAATATATATGGCAGTAGTGAAACAATTAACACTCACAACAAAGCATAAGACGGTCTAGTTATCACTACATTCAAAGCATAGCAGAATTAAAGTATGCTAACATCCTTTATGCTTTTCATGAATTTATAGTGCAAAAATTATAGCAGCAGGAACATGAAAATGAATTTCAACATTTCATAAAACTTCATCTGTTAGCAACAATTTCTTCAAAACAGACTTGGAGCAACAAAATCCATCCATCAAATCCACAGTCAATCAATTGAAAATGAACTATTAAGGAATGTCTCCCTAATCCACCTTGACATGAATATATAGCAGATTGGGTGGACTACATTATAAACCACTGCGATGCAATTCCCAATGACATTTTATAGCCATCAGAATTAAAGTATGATAACAGGTCCAAAGCATAACTGTCGATCTGAGCATAGCAGAATTAAAATATATGCTAACAGGTCCAAAAGCAAACTGTCGATCTGGTACATTCAGAGCATAGCAGAATTAAAGTATGCTAACAGGTCCAAAGCATAAGTGTCGATTTGGTACATTCAGAGCATAGCAGAATTAAAGTATGCTAATGCAAAAACTATAGCACCAGGAACATGAAAATGAATTTCAACATTTCATATAACTTCATCTGTTAGCAAAAATTTATTCAAAACAAACTTGGAGCAACAAAATCCATCCATCAAATCCACAGTCAATCAATTGAAGATGAACTATTAAGGCATGTCTCCCTAATCTACCTTGACATGAATATATAGCAGATTGGGTGGAATACATTATAAACCACTGCGATGCAATTCCCAATGACATTATATGGCCATCAGAATTAAAATATGCTAACAGGTCCAAAGCATAACTGTCGATCTGAGCATAGCAGAATTAAAGTATATGCTGATACAATCGTAAATAAAATCAGCATAGACATACACAGTTCATATTTTACTTAATTAGTATACATGGATAGGTGATAACCATTTTGACAGGGACACAACAATATGCTTATATATCAAAGCAGAGAATAAATTCCTTCAACTGGTTCGTTGTCCAACTTGAGCAACGATAGATTGTGTGTTCCATATGTACATGCAACAGGAGGATAAAGCAATGGTCATGACATTATATATGACAGTAGTGAAACAACACTCACAACACATCATGACACCAACAATAATGATATATATGACAGTAGTGAAACAATTAACACTCACAACAAAGCATAAGACAGTCTAGTTATCACTACATTCAAAGCATAGCAGAATTAAAGTATGCTAACATCCTTTATGCTATTCATGAATTTACAGTGCAAAAATTATAGCAGCAGAAACATGAAAATGAATTTCAACATTTCATATAACTTCATCTATTAGCAACAATTTATTCAAAGCAGACTTGGAGCAACAAAATCCATCCATCAAATCCACAGTCAATCAATTGAGATGAACTATTAAGGCATGTCTCCCTAATCCACCTTGACATGAATATATAGCAGATTGGGTGGACTACATTATAAACCACTGCGATGCAATTCCCAATGACATTTTTTGGCCATCAGAATTAAAGTATGCTAACAGGTCCAAAGCATAATTGTCGATCTGAGCATAGCAGAATTAAAGTATATGCTAACAGGTCCAAAGCATAACTGTCGATCTGGTACATTCAGAGCATAGCAGAATTAAAGTATGCTAACATCTTCGATGCTTTTCATGAATTTACAGTGCAAAAATTGTAGCACCAGGAACATGAAAATGAATTTCAAAAGTTCATATAACTACATCTGTTAGCAACAATTTATTCACACAGACTTGGGGCAATAAAATCCATCAATCAAAACCACAATCAATCAATTAAAGATGAACTATCTAGGCATGTCTCCCTAATTATTCTACATTGACATGAATATATAGCAGATCGATTTTGGTGGCCGATGAGAGAGAGGGCGTTGGGGGTTCAAGCAGGACTAACCTCTGTCACGAATGAAGTTGTTCTCGTGATGGTCGGAGGGGCCGGATCCACGGCGACTCGTGGCCTGAGGCGACCAGCCGGCTCGTCGTCGTGGCTGGGGACGACATCGACGGATCTGCGTCAACCGTCTTTAGGTTGGCCGGACGTACGTCCGCACGCCCGTAACTGCGTCCTCGTCACCGTCGTCACGCAGGGAGCGGTGGGGCTGGAGAAGAGCAGGGCTGCGGTGGGGACAGAGCGGCGAAGGCGAGCGGGAAGACTGGCGGCGGCAGTGGGGAGAATGCGGGTGTTGTGGATCTGTCTAGCGAGGAGCCGAATATGAACGGTGCGTGTAACTGTGTTTAATGAAACTTACTGGCGTGCCCTTGACGGCTTTGTGCAGCAATTGGAATTTCATGGGCACTATAGTAAATATAGGTGGGAAATTTTGAGCAGCCCGCGCTCGGTTCGCCTGCTAACACTGACGAGTGGGCCAATTTCATGGGCGACGATGGTTAGTGAACCCGGATCGCCTTTGTTGGGAGTTGGGTCAGTGGTTATCCTTTTTATATTGGCTGCTGACGCTGACGCGTGGGCCTGTCACAATTTTTTTTGGAATGAAACTTGCTTCCCTGATTTATTAGAGCCCATAAAACAGCACCTAAAAATCATAAAAATACGAACAATTCGTATTTGGACATTTAGTATTTGAATAAAATATCAACAGTCGCACTTGTGTGCCCAAGATTCTTAGAATCCGTTTTTACATCCCATGTTAATGATGTAATAATTCTACTAACATCTAGTGTGCTCTAAAAAATCTACAAATTGACATGCCAACATAATTTGGGTACCTAGACTTGTCTTCAAAATTTCAAATGGTTTAGATGAAGGAATTATATACTTGTGTACAAATGTCTACATCTCTCACATAGTTTCCTGGAATGTTTGCTTGAACATTGAAGTTTTCCACACTTTGCAACATGTTCGAACTCATATGCATTTGAAAACGTAACAAAACCTTGTGTTCACCTTAAGCTTACGAAATGTAAAGTTCCATCACTAATGGTTGTGTAAAACAAATATTATTTGTATGTTGTACTTACAAAGAACAAAATAAGGCATATAAACATCACTCAACAAACTGAATGTACACTAAACAATGAAATTAATGAATAGATGGTGATTTTAGAAAAAATTTTGAAAAAAAGTATCAAATTTGGACTAAAAACGATGAAGAAATACTTGTTACAACATTTGGTTGCAGATTAAAAGGAGAAATGGGAAATGTTCTTCATTTGAATAGAACTGGCCCCCACAGTCATTTGAATAGAACAAAGGAGGAAGCAGAGGGCACCGCCGACATCCCTATAAAATCAAATCCACGTTTAGTAATATCTAATAATTTACATTCAAGATAGATAATGTTCATATTGATGCTTGCGCCTATATCCCGATGTTCATCCTGCTGACGGCGTACTCCACAGCGGGGCGGAATTTAAGCATCCAGAGGTCGAACTCATGACGGATGCGACACTCGGCGCTGCAGTAGTGGATGATCTCTTTGGTATCCGGCCCATAGCGCCTACATCCCGCTTCCCAAATGCAGATGTGGGGATTCTAGACGGGCAGCAAGGGAATTTCGTCATCGTCGTCGCCGTCATCAAGCCAGTACAACCACGCAATGTTGTCGAGATCCTGCTTAACGAGGTAGCGCAGCCGCCGCAGCTTGTGGTTCTTCCACCGGTCATCAGGGGGCGACAGGCCGCCGCTGATTTCCTGGAGTACTTCCATGGCTTCGGGGTCCGCCTTGTCGCAACGGTACTTCAGCATCGCTAAAAAGTACTTGGCACCAGAGTCTTCAGCAGCGGCGGCAACTCCGATGAGGTTAAGAACCTTATCGGGGTTCCGCCACCTCATCAACCTCACAATCCCCTCGAAGCACGATACCTCCGGATGATTGGCCTCGCGGAAGCGCCGCTCAAAGCACGACCTGACGTAGCGATTCTTGCACGCCGAACGAAGATCAGGCAGCGACACGTGAAGTAGTACCTCATCGGAGTTGCAGATGCGCCGGAAGGTGACGCAGATTTTATTGCGAAGGTTTAGAAAATGGAAAACGGCCACATCCTTGATGGAGTGGATGATGATCTTGGTGAGAAGTTCACCTGGCAGCAGCAGCATCAAGCACACCGCGACGGCCATCAAGGAGAATGGAGGAAATAGCACAACGACGGGGTTTGGAATTTGAATGGCGATGAGGGTTGAAGTTGGCGGCGACGACAGATGAAGTTGGCAAGGAGGATTAAAGTTGAAGAGCGATGAAGTTGGCTACTACGATTGAAGTTGAAGGATGCGACGAGCTCGAGGGTTGAAGGTTGAGGATGGCGCCTCGGCCATGTCGTAATAAAACAATAAATGGAAATTGAAAAGGCGTCGCAGTTTAGCTACTGCCGTTGACAAGTGGGCCCGACATCATTGCCCCTCCCCTTCTCCTTCCCGCCTAAGTGAAAGGCGACACATGGCTGCGCTTTCGAGACGGAGCCCGATGTGCAATCGAGTGGCACGTACTGGCAGTAATGGAGTAGTGGGTGGGGCAGAGGTGCCTGACGGTTCCGCGTCTTGTCAATATAACTCCCTCGCCCAGTCGCCCTCCCCTGCTTTCTCCCCTGCTTCTTCCATAAGCTTATCATCTTTTTCTTCACTTCTTCTTCCTCCTCACGATTCACCACTACAAATCTTCGGTCACCGAGAGAAGGAGGAGATGGCATCGAGGAGCCCACCACCGTCGAAGCGGGAACGAAGGGAGGACGACAACGACGAAAGCCGTCGTCGGAAGAAGTTGGAGAAGGTGAAGGAGCCGGCGGCCAAGGATGCCGACGAGGAACTGCTCTTCGACGACAATAAGTTCGCCACCGAGCTGCTCAGGAGCGCCTTCAGAAAGCTTCAAGGTGTTGGTGAGGCCTTCGACATCAAGGCACATCATGATGCGTACAAGGACCCGACCTTGAAGGGTCTCGCCTTCAGGATCCACAGGTTGGTTGAGAAGCTCGAGAACCTCCCCGTGGTCAAGCGGGCTGCCCGCCGCCACTTCTTCTTCAATGACGGCGGCTCCGACGGCGACGACGGCAGCCACGGTGACGACGGCAGCGACGATGGCAGCCAAGGCGGCGACAGCGGGACTCCGACTAATTGATAGACTCCTCTACCAATTAGTAACAATAATGTCTGTGTGTTTTGTGTCTTCATTGGACATGAACTGCTTAGTTTGTCTGTTGATCGTGAACTACTTAGTTAACTAGCTTGGTTGTTAGATTTTGTATGTCATGAACTCGATCTAATATACGTGAGTTTAACTGGAGATATGTTGTGATGAATTAGATCTGCTGACGCTGACGCTAACACGTGGGCCAGTGTCATTGGCGACGATGGTTAGTGAACCCGGATCGCATTTGTTGGCAATTGGCATTTGGACTAATAACAACGAAGAAATACTTGTTACAACATTTGATTGCAGATTAAAAGGAGAAATGGGAACTGTTCTTCATTTGAATAGAACTGGGCCCCACAGTCATTAGCGATGCCGGGCTGATAACCCGCTTCGGATTTGCTGCTCTCCCAAAATTTTACGCAAATAATTCGAGCATCATATACAAAAGCTAATCTACTACTACGAATTTCCTATTCTCTGTGTGAGCATCACTATTTTGCAGCGCAGCCTACAGTCTTCACTGCAAAACAGAAAAATTTCAAGCCATCCTTTTTCCACGCCGCAGCCGCCACTGGTGCTTGCGCACTGATTGTCGCGCACTGTGCCGGAGGCAGCAGCGGTTCACCCCAAATGCGCCAAGTCGAGTAGTGGAGTGCACGTGCGGCCTTCTCGCGCAAAGGCAGACACCCCTTGTTGCTCAACCATCTCGACGACGACGTACTGCCGACGTCCGCGACCCCCTCATGTACCCCTTCACGGTGTCGTCGTCGGCGGTACCGCCATTGTCTCTGTAGAGCAAGATGGCGTATAGATAGGACGCCGCATCGTTCCCACCCTCGGTGGCGCGCCGGAGATCATTGTATCCCCTGTGTTCGATGAAGAAGGCTTTGATTCCTGAGAGGAAACAAGCCTCCGGATTCCCGAGATCGCTCAGCATAGTAAGGAATGCTTTGTAAGCGGTGGGGTTCCACACCCAAAAAATCTCATCTCGTATCCCCTCTATCGACAAACGCCGGCCAACATCGCCGTGGCCGCACACACGACACATGGTCGAGCAAGTACCGCATAGGCTGCGGAGGTCAACCAAGGGCCGCTCCGAGGTCGCACCGACGCGTGCCGCAATCTCAATGTGGAGGTCTTGAGGGAAGCCCAGCAGCAGCGATGACGGGTGGTGCAGCGTGCTTCTTCCCGGCATGCTATCCATCTCTGGCCGAGAATGGTGACGATGAGGAGTGGGCAGTTGCTATTTTTCGTGGGTAGAGATGAAGGGGCAGGGGATCTAATTGTTTTGGAAGGAGAAGATATAGGAGATTTGTTTCCAAACACGGTTTAAGTATGCAATGGAGATGACGTTTGGCTAATCTGTGTTATCATTTAATTTTCAATTAGAAACGACGTTTGTCTAATCCGCGTAGAGATGATGTTTCGTTACCCCGCGTATCATTTAATTCTACATTGGAATCACTACCTCTGCAGCTCTGCTCTTAGCCATTGACTAGCAACAGTTTCACCATTAACCATCTTGGGAATCTCTTCCTGTTTCCTGTGCTCTTGATCTTATCCCTTCCTCTCTTTTTTTTGGAGATGATGACTACATTGGATGTTTGGATGGAGGTGTTAGTGTTAGTTTGTAGTAAACTAACACCAAAACTAACACTTTGGAGCCAAACACATGTGTTAATTTGGAGGTGTTACAAACTACCACTGACAGTAACACTAACATCTACCATCCCAACACGATCATTGGAGACGATGTGTGCTTACACTGCGTATCATTTAATTCTACATTGGAATCACGACCTCTGCAGCTCTGCTCTCAGCCATTGACTAGCAACAGTTTCCCGGTCGTCTTGACTGTCTTGGGAACCTTCTCCACCGTTCCTGTGCTCTTGATCTTATCCCTTCCTTGTTTTTTCTATAAAACGGCACCAACGCCTATCGGTCCTCCTCACTTCAAGTTGCTTCCTTCTTCTCTAGATCTAGATCTAGCTATATGGTTCCTTCTTCTGATACAATAAAGCGAGTCACTTGCTTCCTTCTTCTCTAGATCTAGATGTAGCTATGGTGCAAAGAATAGATCTTGTAGGGCGCAAGCTTTTGCTTTTCTCTCTTCTTCCTCCTCCTTGATCTCTCAGTTGCTAGAAGAATTCTTGTGATAGGGGGTGATTGGGTTGCTCATCCCTCGAACACGGCTGCTTGAAGAATCCTTGTGACGTACCCCTTCCACGTAGCCGTGTCTGGGGAAGGTAGCCCAGAATCTCCTGGCATCAGGATGTACAAGCCGATAGAAAGCTTGCTGCAACTTCTCCATCACACTTGGACTTCCTTTTGCTTTCCCCTTCTCCTCCAGGAGGAGGGATTTTTTAAGGGATATGTTTCCACCCTCTCTGTATCTTTCTCTTGTGTTCACTTGGAAGATGAGGAAGCAGCCAGAATCTGGATGGAGCACATCTCATTATTTTTCCTTGTAAGATGAGCATAATTAAGGACAGCTTTTGTCTTGCAAACCAAAATTAGGGTTGCTAGACAGAAGCTTTCTTAATTAGTCATGCAAGGAATCAAGTCTCTAAGCCGTCAGCAGAAGTGGAGCTTGTTTGATGACCACGTGTAGCAAGATCGATGACTTGCGAGCAAGATCGATGTGTGTGTGATTTTGCATATCTCGTCATGAAGATATGGCCGCATTGTAACCTTGTTCTGATGTATCAATGATGACTGTAATCTGTGTGTGTGTGTGATTTTGCATCTCAAGAGACATGCTTGTGTGATTATCTCTGTGCAGTATAATTTTTTGTATGATTTACCTACTCACTTGCAAAGCTTGCGATTACCACAGTTAGGGTTGTCTTCACGTAGTTGTCGTTTGTGCTCATTGGCAAACGGTGTAATTAGGTGCAGCTGTTGTATCACGGTGAAACAAGCCTTTTCGAAGGCATCTGCATCCGGAGTGACTGACCTTTTCCCAATGGTCCCAAGACCTGAAAGCCTACCTTCATGCCGAGAGTGAGGCACACCAATGGGGTTTTGTGGGTCCATATAACCCATGGCCCACTCCACTGCTTCGATGGTCTCATAGCCACGAACAATGGCTCCCTTTGGAAATAACCTGTTATGTACCAATGATTTCAGGAATCCATAGAACCTCTCATATGGAAACATCTGATGAAGGTAAGATGGGCCAAGGAACCAGATTTCCCTCGCGAGGTGTGCTGTTAGATGCAACATGAGATCAAAGAATGATGGTGGGAAGGTAGCTTCAAGCAGGCATAGGGTCTCGAAATGCCTCCTCTCCATGTCCAATAGTTTTTCCACATCAATCACCTTTTGTTCTATTTCATTGAAGAATAAACACAAGCTCATGACCACGTCGCGAACCAGTTCTGTCTTGATACCTCTAAGTGCAGCAGGAAGAAGAGTTGTCATCAACACATGGCAATCATGAGATTTCATCAAGTTGAAATTCATTTTCATGTCCTTCACTGACACTAGCCTCTTGAAGTTTGATGAGTAGCCTGAAGGTACTTTCGAATCATGCAAAAACTGATAGAATTCTTTTCTCTCTGCCTTTGACAAGGTGGTTTTCGAATCATGCAAAAACTGATAGAATTCTTTTCTCTCTTCCTTTGACAAGGTGGTTGCAACAACGGGAAGGTTCGGCCCCGTCTCTGTTTCCTCTACATAGAGCTCCGGCCTAATGCCCAGCTCATTAAGATCCTCCCTTGCATTTTTATGATCTTTTCCTTTGGACTTCTATTGTAGCAATGTTCCACAAGTAGCTTCACACACATTCTTCTTGACGTGCATGTTGTCAATCAAATGACGCACATCCAACATTGGCCAATACTCTAGCTCCCATAGAATTGATTTCTTGTTCCACATTCCTTCTTCTTCTTCACCATCTCATTTCTTTCTTTTGCCAAGGGTTTTTTCGCCGCACTTGGGTAACTCCTAGATAGTTTTGATGTCCTTGACTTTCAAGTGGACCAGATCTCCAGTCACATGCAACGACGCCTCTCGATTCTCCTTTTCCCCATTAAACTGACAATCCATGGCCCGGTATGGATGTTTCTTGATGAGAAAATGATGGTGCCCCATAAATACGTTCTTGCATGCATGGATTTTTTCAACCTCTATTCCCATAGGATAGATTATCTTCTTCGCCTCATAGACAGACTCTGCTATTTAGTTTCCTTCAGGTAGCATGTCCCTAAGCACATCCAATAGATGTTTGAAACTTTTTTTGCCCCAACCATGATCTGCCTTAAGCTGCAGAAGTTTTACTTCTGGCAATCAGGATAGAGGGTTTCTTTGAATCTTCAATGAACTGCTTCAGCCTCGCTAATTCAGAAGGTGTGTACACTCGTTAAAACTCAATATCCTGCAACATTTGATCAACATTGTGCACACGTAGCAACACCTCACCATCATCGAAGCCCCCAACTTCTTGATCAGTGATATCCTCAGACCTCAACACATTTGGTGGGAATAATGGTTCATTTCCCTCAAAAATTGCACTGTCATCAAGGTCTTCATCATGGTTAGCATGGTGTCGCACTTCACCTTCATTTTGGCAGCCTGCTTCGAGTTCATTAAGGCCTTCCTCACCATGTTTATTCCAACACGTGTAATGTTTTGTGAAACCACGTGTGACCAAATGATGAAAAATGATTTCCTGTTGTGCGAATTTCTTTTGGTTGAGACAATCAATACAGGGGCAAAGCATTGCCTGAACACCACAGTTTCTCATATCCACCTCTGCTTGATTTAGAAAACCATTGACCCCGCTTAAGAAATTCTCCCAATCTTCTTGGGGCTGTCTGCACATCCAAGCCCGAGCAACAGACGCCATCTGCATTCCATACACCAAATGAGCATAATTCAACACACAAAAAGACAGCTAAAGAATTTCAATAAAATGGGCCAATTAATTTCCACCGTGACGAGGACTTTCTACGAGCCGAGCGCGGCCGAGGAGGAGGATCGGAGGCGCGGAGGACGCCGCGGTCTATGTCCGCTCTAGCCCCTTTCGCTGTCGCGCAATCCTCAGAGCGCGCGTAGCTGGCGGCGGCGAACGGGACAGGCCGGCGGGGACATCTGAGCACACAGATCGAGCGAGTGACCTTCTGAGGAGAGAGAGAGAGAGAGAGAGAGAGAGAGAGAGAGAGAGAGAGAGAGAGAGAGAGAGAGAGCGAGTGCTGTTGTCGAAACAGGAGTGGCCTAGCTTCTGCGAAGAGAGAGCGAGTGGTGTCGAAAGGATAAGACACAGACACACAGGCGAGATAACAACATGCGTCTCCGATATGAGAAAAAAGGCGACCCTGGGTGCCAATCAAAGGAGACGCATCCTACAAGCATGCATCTCCAGTACGAACTTATCGGTAACGGACTTTATAGCCCGTTACCAATACAAAGTGATCAGTAACGGACTTAAGCAGCCCGTTACCGATAGTGCATTGATCGGTAACGGACTTTACAAGCCCGTTCCGATAGGTTTAACATTTGTAATGGACTCTTTTAACATCTGTTACAAAGAATTTATGTAACGGGTGTTTAAGAAGCCCGCTACCAGAAGTTCACATTGGTAACGGGCGTTGTGGAGGCCAACCCCGGGGTCGTCCTGGCGCGCTTATAGGTAACAGGCGCCAAACAACAACCATTACAGATGTGGGTGGATGTAACGGGCGTTAAGGGCTCATTACAAATGCTACATGACCTATTTGAGGTTTTCACGTAGTGAACCCCGAAAGAAAATATCTTCGCGGGTAATGGAATTTCACAATTTGTGGATCCTGAATCACCACTCCCCATAGGCCGGCAAACTGCACCATGGCCTTCAAAGTTCAAACCAATATCTCTACCAAAATACAATGGTTTCGGAAACTCCAGACAATTCCTCATGAGGTATGAATCAGCTGTGAATTCAGCAGGAGGAGATGATGTTGCACTGGCCAAATCTTCATCATTGCCTGCAAAGGTCTAGTTCTAAACTGGTATTCTCTGCTACAACCGCACTCAGTCTGCAGTTGGGTTGACCTCAAGACGAAATTCATGCAAGCATTTTAGATGTTTCATGACACAACAGCCGAGTCATCAGATCTATACAACTGCAAACAGAAAGAAAGGGAGCCATTATGGAACTTTGTGAGAAGGTTCATGCAGCAGAGATCCCAGATTCCCGAAGCGGATGACAAAACCACAATCAAGGCACTGATCAAGAGTCTGACTCCAGGACCAACAACTTCACACTTGACACGGAAGAAACCCAAGACAATTGAACTTTTTCATGAACTTGAAGAGTACATCTTGTCCGATGACGATCATCGCAGAAGAGTAGCCGAACAAAATGAAGCACGACAAGGCAATAGAGAAATGACGTGGAGACCTCAATCCCAGAATCCACAAAACATCAACAATGTGGAAAATCCTCAACCCAAACAGAAAAACAGAAAAACAGACCAAGCACAAGAGGAGGATTTGCACCCAAGGGAAGGGGAAGGAGAAGAGGACCCCCAAAACTCACATATAACCACAACCCAAGAGATCTGTACTTCTACTGCCAGTATCATGGAAGAGGACATAGCACCGAAGGGTGCCCCGAAACCAAGAATATTATTACCAGGATTCAGCAAGAAAAGGCAATGATGAGCATCGCCTCCTCAATGCCGAACCAACTTCGCCCGAACTTCTGGCAACCACACCTCAAGAATTCTCAACCAAATCTAGTTGCAATGCAGCAATTTCAGCAATCACAACCATCCTAGCAACCTTCTCAGCAGTTCTACCCTCAGTCGCAGGCAATTCAGTAAATCCAGCAACCGCAGCCTATCCGAGAAATATTGCCACCACCACCTGACAGTTCGTCAAGACCAGAATCAAGTTTAAGACCTCATAACTCGAAAGCCTTGCCATCTTTCGGAATAATCATGCCAATCACAAGAGGGTCAGCCATGGAATTTGAAACCAAGAAGCAAAGAAACAACTACTTTAGATCTGTGAACACCATCATCAATGATGGTGCAGCTGCGTGACCAGAGTGGGCCAAGGTGCTAATCACATTCACTGAAGAGGATTTCAGATTGAAATCCACGAACCATAATGATGCCATGGTCATCAAAGTGAATATATCTGGATAGGTTTTCAGAAAGATCTTGTTAAACAATGGAAGCTCGGCAGACATCTTATTCTTGAAAACTTTCAAGAAAATGAACCTAAGTCAGCACATGTTGCATGCACCAGAGTAACCATCAGGGTTTCGGAGGAAAACCAATCAAGCTAGTTGGAAAAGTATCCCTTCCCGTATCTTTCGGAGATCTTGACAACGCCAGAACAGAAACTCTCACTTTTGATGTGGTTGACATCTGTCACCCATATCTCGCGATTTTCGATAGAGGTTTCATGAACAAATTCGATTCAGACATAAGACAACAGTTCTTGTGTATGAAGATACCAGCACCCAAAGGGGTTATCACTGTGTTTGGCGATCAGCAAGAGGCTCGAAACATAGAAAGGGCCATACTCCGAGTCAAACCAACGTGTATCAACTGAAGTCATCTTAAGGAACAAACCTTATGTAGAAGCCAAGAGAGATAAAGAAAAAATCGAGATAGCGACTGGCGGTGAAACCAAGAAAGTGTACTTGGATGATATGCCCAATAGAGCAGTCACAATTGGGGCTCACCTCAACTCCGAAGAAGAGAAAGAGCTTATTCAATTCCTGAACAAGAACAAAGATGTCTTCTCCTAGTCAGCCAAAGATTTGCAAGGTGTCGACAGAGACATCATCGAACATACTCTGGAAACAGATGAAAAAATAGTGCCGAAAAAGCAAAAACTTCGGAAAATGTCTGAGGAAAAGGTAAAGGCGGTGGAAGCTGAAGTGCAAAGGGTTCAAGACGCGAAAGTGATCAGAGAAGTGAAGTATCCAGTCTGGATGGCCAACACTGTACCAGTGAAGAAGAAAAATGGAAAATGGAGAATGTGCGTAGACTTCAAAGATTTGAACAAGGCATGCAAGAAGGACGATTTTCCCTTGGAAAGGGTCGATAAAATCATGGATGACGCAACCAATAGTGAAATGCTCTCACTCCTGGACATGTTCTCAGGGTATCACCAAATAAGAGTGCGCAGAGAAGATGAAGAGAAAACGAGCTTTATCACTCCTTTCGGAACATTTTGTTTTGTGAGAATGCCAGAAGGACTAAAGAATGCAGGATGCACATTTTCGAGAATGATAGCAATAGTCCTTCACCCTCAACTTCGAAGAAACATTTTGGCGTATGTGGACGACATAGTGGTCAAGAGTGTCCAAAGAAGAGATCATATCAGCGATTTGGCAGAAACTTTCGTGAATCTCAGGGCAGTAAATCTAAGATTGAATCCTGAGAAATGTGTCTTCGGCATTCATAAAGGGAAAGTTCTCGGATGTCTAGTATCAAGAAAGGGCATAGAGGCGAATCCTGACAAAATCAAAGCACTAATAGAAATGCAAGACCCAGTTTCGGTGGAGGATATGCAAAAACTGATAGGGAGAGTTGTTGCGCTCAACAGATACATTCCCAGGGCCGCGGAAAGAAGCCTGCCATTCTTTCAAGTTCTCAGAAGTTCCAAGAACTTTCAGTGGTCCGAGACTCAGAAGCAAGCTTTCCAAGAACTCAAAGACTACTTGTCCAATATGACAAAGTTGTGCCCTCCTGAGCCAAGATCACCACTTCTGCTATATGTGTCCGCCTCAAATTCGGCAATAAGCATTGTGCTAGAACAAGAAAAAGAAGAAGAAGGAAAGTTCAAACAGATCCCAGTGTATTTTGCTTCAGAAGCTCTCTCAGGCTCGAAACTCTTTTATTCTGAGCTAGAGAAAATAGCATATGCAGCCATCATGGTCGCGAGAAAGCTAAGACACTACTTCGAGGATCACAGAATAAGAGCCATCACAAATCAACACTGAACTATTTGTTCACAAATAAAGAAGCATCCACCCGAATAATTAAATGGGGCGCTGAGCTCTCAGAATATACAGTAGATTTTGAGAGAAGAAGCGCAACAAAATCGCAAGTCTTGGCAGATTTTGTTGTAGACTGGACTCCGCCGACCCATAATCTTGATGAAGAAACGCTTACACCTTGGGTAGTACAGTGTGATGGAGCTTGGTGCCACAAGGGGGTTGAAATTTCAGCAGTTGTAACATCTCCAACAAGAGTCATGATAAGATATGCAGCTCGACTCATATTCGCGAAAGACGAGCATTCCACGCACAACACAACAAAGTATGAAGCCTTACTCTTGGCGTTGAGAAAAATGAAATCTCTCGGTCAGCAAAACTTCCTCATCAAGACTGACTCCAAAGTTATCCAAGAACATATTGAGAAAGAGAGCGAAGCAAAAAATCCTATTTTGATGAAATATCTTGAAAAGGTCAGGGAAATGGAAAGACATTTCAAGGGTTATTTAGTACAGCACATTCCAAGAGACGACAATAATGAAGCAGACAAGCTAGCCAAAGCAGCAGCTAGAATGATATGTTCTTCGAAATCATCAAAGAACCATCCATCAAGGAAAAAAGGTGAAAAATCGTAACTGTTGTGGAAACTCCCGATTGGAGAGCAGAAATCATGGCATACCTGAGAGGTCACTATGAACCGCAAGATGAATTGCAGGAAAAGGGATTGAAGCAAAGGGCAAGGGGCTATGCGGTAGCCAATGGAGAGCTGTATAAATCAGGAGTCACAGAGCCATGGTTGAGGTGCATCACCTCTGAAAAAGGTCTTGAACTTCTTAAGGAAATTCACAGTGGATTCTGCGGTGCACACATAGACACAAGGGCTCTAGCAGGCAAAGCAATAAAGCAAGGGTTCTATTGGCCTACCATAAACATAGATGCAAAAAAATTAGGTCGGGAATGTGAAGCATGTCAGAAAATGGCAAATCAACAAAACCTACCTTCCATGCTAGTCCATCTAATTCCACCATCATGGCCCTTGCAAAGGTGGGGAATGGATCTAGTTGGACCACTACCAGCAGCTCAAGGAAACTGTAGATTCGCAGCCGTTGTGGTGGATTATTTCACGAAATGGGTGGAAGAAAAACCACTCGCAAACATTAAGGCACCAACGATACAGAAGTTTTTTTGGTAAAACATAATCTGCAAATTTGGAGTTCCAAGAGAACCAACTGTTGATAATGGGAAACAATTCGACTGTTACTCTTTCAAAGAATACTACAAGACTTCGAGCACTCATGCGAAATTTTCATCAGTGTATCATCCGCAGTCTAACGGGGCAGTTGAAAGGGCAAATGGGCTAATATTCTCAGGAATCAAGAAGTGCTTGTTTGACCAAAAGAAGGGCAAATGGGTTGATGAATTGCTGAGAGTAATCTGGTCCCATCACACCACTGTATCGAGGGCGACATGTTTCACACCTTTTCGCTTACTCTTTGGCACTGAAGCAATGACAGCTGAGGAAATCAAGAATGAAAGCATGAGAGTGTTGAAAGCAAAAGAAATCGAAGAAGTTGATCATAAAGTAGAGAAAGATATGATTGAGTTAACGATTCTCGAAGCTGCTGAAAACATCGAGAAGTACCAGAAGGAAACTAAGGCATGGAAGGACAAGAAAGTGGTCAAAAAAGACATCAAAGCTGGCGATTTGGTCTTGAAAAGAAAGAAGAACTGGGAGAATCCTGGGAAACTTCATGAATTTTGGGAAGGGCCATACATAGCAAAGGAAACAGACATGCCAGGGGCTTTTCGTTTGCTACAACAAACTGGCGAAGAGTTACCATATTCGTGGAATGCTGACAACCCGAAAAGGTACTACCCTTGAGAATTCCAGAGTTAGATAGGTTTGTTTTCAAGTATTTCCTTTTTTCACGAATTTACATTCTAGAAAAACAAAATCCGAATCACGAATCTATAAGTGATTTCGGGAACAAAAACATTTTCTTTCCTTTTCGCAATTTCATTCGAATAAGAAGGATCGTACTCTTTTCCTTGCAAAGGGGGCTCTAAATCAAGAGGCAAGGTTTTTAACGAGGCGGGTCCTGTGTAAATACTCTTTGTAATATATATGAAAAGAGTCTTCCCTCAATTCGTGCATTTTGTGAATTTTATCGTGTGAAAGGCTCCTTGATAGCCAGAATTCCATCGTGATTCGTGAAAAGGCTTCGTGATAGCCAGAATTCCATCGTGAAAAATAAAAGTTCGTGAAAAGGCTTCGTGATAGCTAGAATTCCATCGTGAAAAAGAAAAGTTTGTGAAAAGACTTCGTGATAGCTAGAATTCCATCGTGAAAAAGAAAAAAATCATGAAAAGGCTTCGTGATAGCCGAAATTCCATCGTGTGAAAGAAAAGTTCATGAAAGGCTCCGTGATAGCCGAAATTCCATTGTGAGAACGGAAAGTTTGTGAAAGGGCTTCATGATAGCCAAAGGCTCCGTGAAAGCCTAAATCCCACCGCCAATGGGATTCCCACCGAAAGGCCTGAGACAACAACAAGTTGTAGCCTAAATCCCACCGTCAAATGGATTCCCACCAAAAGGCCTGAGAGAACAACAAGTTGTGGCCTAAATCCCACTGTCAAAGGGATTCGCACTGAAAGGCCCGAGACACTAATAAGTTGTGTCCTAACTCCCATCGTGAAGGGATGCTTTACCAAAAGTTTGAAAAAATCGGAGGATTGTGATAAACACATGTTTTTGTTAAAGAATGTTTATATGCGAAAAAGTATGAAGTGAAAGTTGTGAATCGTGTGCATAATGGCTTATTTTCTAACAAGAGGTCAAGGGGCTGCAAATCCCGAAAAGTAAAAATTCGTAAGGTAAGGTGGTTGAAGCAACTGAAGGTTGCAATATCAACCCAGGCAAGTGTGCCGAACAAGCAAAGTCCACAAAATTAGTGAAACAAATTTTGTCGACTTACACCGCATTTTTTGTGATTTCAAAATTAGCAAAGCAGTTTGCAAAGAAATCGTGAAATAAAAACAACAAAAGAGAAGTTTCAATTACTTAGACCTCCATGAAATTTTGCATGAAAAACGGCAAGGTGGGGGAGGGTGACGTTTTTTCTCAACAAAAACGTCTTTATTGCCTTAGTTACATACAAAATTTTGTTAGAACTTACATTACATTACACCACATCAAGAATTTGAAGGTTTCTGTACGAAAGTTCCACAATGTGCCTAGGTTCACGACTATTGTTTTCTACAACATCACTAGCATAAGCGAAATCATGCTCATCGGTAATGGGGCTAAGGGGCTCCGTCTTCATAACTTTCGAGGAGCTCGAAGCTGAAGCATAAGGACAGACATCTTCACAAAGGAGAAAAAACGTGGAAAGATCAAAACTATTTATCGAAAATTTCAGGGAAGTTTCAAGCCAAAAGTCGGAGAAATCTCGGTCGGGATAAGATTCTTTAAACAATTGCCATGCTTCACCACTAACAACTTGATTCCCATGATGAATCCGTAACAGCAACACATCCTGCGCATGCCCAACTTGCAGGACCTATGAAGGTTAAAGTTTACAAGACAAATTGTTCAGATAAAACACCATAACCCATGAATTTACATGTTTGTACAAATTGCCTCAAAGAATGAATTTTTCAACTATCTCAGCCAATGATATCAACCTTCGGAAAAGATTCCTCGCGTCCAGAGCTTCCTTCAACGTCACTGTCGCTGCTGCTGCTGCTGTCACTACCGTTTTCGCCAGAATCTTCTCCTTCATTGTCTGTGCCTTCATCATCCTCATCTTCGGAACAAGACTCTGGTGGGGCGATGCCTTTTCCTCGCCTCTCCTCTTCAATCAACTAAAAA
Source organism: Cenchrus americanus (assembly GCA_947561735.1). NCBI lineage: Eukaryota > Viridiplantae > Streptophyta > Magnoliopsida > Poales > Poaceae > Cenchrus > Cenchrus americanus. Next base: position 207,288,404 of record OX387240.1, read on the forward strand.
GAGCAAAGGAAGGAATCTAAGAAAAACAAAAACATAGAAATTTCGTGAATTTGCAAAAATCAACAATGTTTTCTAGAAACTAACCTGGCCAAGCTTACCACGAGCAATGTTCTTGACAACTTCCTTTCCGCTGGTGAGCTAGAATTCTCTCGCAAATTTAGCTTTAATAGCCAAGACATCTTCATTGGAACGAAGTCTTGAAGTGCTCGAAGCATCGGGAAATTGTGGAAGTTTCTCGCAAAACTTCACGAGATCGGCACAGTCAAAATCATGAAGCAGCTTCAAAATACTTTCGACCGAGAATGCCGCAGCGAAATCACTCACACTAGAAATGACTCTAGGAAGTGCTTTGAACTCAGTGTCGATCCATTCCATGAAATCGGAGATTCCTATGTCAGCAGGGAGTGGAGTGGGACGAACACCAAAATTCATCAAAGCTTTTTCATATTCCTTAAACAAAAGCTTCAGCTTGTTGTTGATGTCAGAAATATCTTTCTCTGAAGCTTCTCTACGGTCAGCTAATGTCTTCTCAAGGTCTTGGATCTTCTGTTCCTTGCCGCTCAGTGTCTTTGCGAGATCAGCATTGTTGGTTCGAAGATCTTCGGCAGCTTTTGAGGACTTGTCACAATCCTTGCGAAGATTCTCAATTAATCTTAAATCGTCATCGTGAGTTTTCTAAAGCTTTTCGGGATCTTTTCTTGAACTTTCAAGAGCTTCCTCAGCGACCTTCTTATCATACTGGCATCTCTTGAGAGCATCAGCCAGTTCGGCAACTTTCTTCTCCAAATCCACATTTGCAGCTCGGGACAGGCTGAAGTCACGATTTAGCTTTTTTTTATTCCTCGGACAGCTTCTTGTTAATCTCCTCTTGCTCTACCAGACGCTGGGAAGCGATTTTACCAAGAAGTGAAGCCTTCAGCGAATAAGCCCTCTGGTATTCTTCAATCTGAGAAGCAAGGTATGTCTGAAGAAGTGCCTCGAAATTTGGAAAATTCATGAAAACAAAAGTAAGTAAGAAACTAAAAAATTCATAGGTAATAAGAAAAGATAAATAAACAGTTAAGAAAGGTAAGAAAATCATGAACCTTTTCTGCTACGCATCTCAACAGTGACTCGACTGGGAGGAGCTGGACCTGAGGAATTCTTCTGTGATGAAGTAGAGGGTTCTTTTCCCGAAACGTCAGGAGTCCCAATGAGTGGTGGAGATGCTTTCTTTGAAACTCCTTCTCCTATTCATCCACGATTTTAGATGATTTCCACAATGATAGAAGCTTAGAAGTGCCATCTATCGCATCAGTCTTTTCATAGCCAACCCTTAGTAGTTCACCCCGATGAGACGTACCAAAGCTTTTGTTGAAAGCAATCATCGAGGGTGAAAGGTGTTGATCCTCAGGAAGATCTTCACGAGTTTCGACCAAAGGAACTCCATGAGCAGGTTCTTCACCTTTGTGAACTGTTATTTCAAGCTTCTTGATGAATTCGGGAGAGGCGTCGTCTTGGTGACTAGAGGGATGGGGATCAATAACTCCAACGGTGGTAGCAGCAGCAGACGTTATAACTTCTTTGGGAGCTTCAGCCACAACATCTGAAAAATTTTCAATATCCATGAACTCATACTTAGAACATGGAGTAAAATGTCTATGAACATTGAATCTTAAGTCAGGCCAAAGGAAAGGGACAAAACCTTTGTGACTGGGTTCGACGATGATGTCCTCGTCGAAAGCGGAAGGAACACACCGAACTTCGGCAACAGTAATCTTTTTGACAACCTTCATAGTCCTTTTTCGGCTAAGTTGGGCAAGGCTGGAAGCTGCCTGCATTTCCGCGTCTGAGACGACTTTAGAAGATTTCCTTTTTCATTTACTGAATTCTATAGAATTAGTCTTCTCAGGGCAAACTGTGGCAGAAGATGTTTCATCTGCATTTCCCTTTCCTTTCTTCGAGGATCTTCTCCTTGAGGCTTTTAGAGGCGCGACCGAGCAGCTGGCCATGGCAACAGCAGGAATTTTTACAGGGAGGCCCGGGTGTCGAGATTTGAAAGACTTGTCACCACAAACTTCAAAAAACAACCGATTGATTCTTCTCTTATGTTTGACCAAGTTTTTGTAGGCCTTGTATTCATTCATTTTAGATTCGCCAATCATGATGTTCACCTTCTTTTCAACCTCTTTCATAAAATCTTCGGCGCTTTGGCCATCTTTCATCTGAATGCCAAATCGAGGAAACGGTACTGCCTGTGCTGCCCAATTCACATTGAAGTTCACGATTTTGGTAGGGGCCCATCCATACGAAATCGGCCAAACTTCAGCAGCAACGAATTCCTCGATAAGGTCGCGACCACCAAGAATTGTACTGGCTAGGTGGAACGCACTTTCGCAGTTCCTAATTCCAGCCGCTCGATGATTGAATGAAGCGGTGCAGGTAGCAGTCAATGCTTCGATGGGCGAAGAAAAGGGTGAGATGGTCCTTCGTAGCCAGGAATCTGTGACATATCCACCTTAACGTAAAACCAATAGGAACCCCAATCTTCGGAAAGATTGGTCTTGCAGCAAGGCGCGATCTGAATTCGTGTAAGCCCTTTTCGCGCATTTTGCCTACGAGTGTTGAAAGTGCAGCAGGAGTAGTGTGCTTTGTAGTGTCGGCCGTCATCAAGTTTGATAATGTCCGGCACAATGAAAAGCTCGAACAATCGTGCGAAGACGTCAGCACTGAAATTGCACCTGAAGGTCTTCATAACCCAGAACAACTTGGAAAGCTCCAAGAACGAACTCGGTGACAGTTGATGAATCTTCATGGAGAATTTGTCTAGAATTGCAGGCAATAAGGGATCGCAAGAAAACCTAAGTCCGTAGGTAAAAAATCGTGAAACACGATGACTTCATCGGCTTCTGGAGTAGGAATCTGCTCGTCAAGGGGAGCGCGACCACTGCCAGAAGGAAAGAATCTAGATGCCTCGTATTCCCTAATAATATTTGCAGTGACCTTGGATTCACCAAAAACAAAGGATGGAGGCAGAGATTTTGAGTGTTTCGTGGCAACGAGATCTTTCATATCAGCATCCACATCTCCAATATCTTCTCCTTCCGACCTGATCTCTCCATCTTCACGATTTTCGGAACCACTAGCATTAGCAGCTGGGTTATCTTCTGAAAGTTGAGCCATTTCAGCTTCCTAAATTTCCTCCTCAGCAGGCAGAAGGCCCGCAGTAGCCAATTCCTCAGTTGTCATGGGTCTTGCTGTACTTTTAACACAGGCCACTGTTGACGGTGAAATTCCGTCAACCTAGCCATGAGTTTACCTTCGGTGTTGGCATGAATTTTATATCCTATCCATTGGTACTAACCCCCGTGGTATAACAAGTTCACTTGTGCATGTCGGTTTTGGAGTTTAGTGTTTATGCAGGGTTTTAGTGTTGAAAGCAAGACTTCCAGGATAAGTTCATCAAGCACCTTGTGACAAGACCTTGAAGCCCGGAACAAGTCATGCAATGAAGCAAACATGACTCCAAGAAGCCCAGGGACCAAGACCGAGAAGATGACAAACTCCGAGGACCCAGTCAGAAAAGTGTTGAATCTTGTGGGACAAGGAGCTTCATCCAATTCGGAGAGAAATTGATGACAAGGACCCACATGCAGAAGGGGGAAGGATCTAGAAGACTCAGGAACCGACACCGGTTGAAGGAGGCCGCAGACTGGGCCGAAATGGGCCCAGGCCGGTCCGCCCCGAGCCGGTCCGGCCCGGCCGGCCGGCCCAGCCCATTTCAGGGCCCAGTCGGCCCCCCTTTGACCTAGATGCCTCTCGGGCTATTTATAGCCCCCTGACCGAGAGCCACGCATCAACTAATTCGCCATCCGTCGTCGAGGAGCAGAGAAGCTTGAGGGACACCATCTCGGAGATGAGGGTCGTGCTAGTTGTCTTGGGTCTCCCTAGCCGACATGGGAACCTTGCAGGGAAGACCACGTCGGAGCTCCGGAGCAACGATCAAGATCGAGGTAGGATCCCGGTGGTGATCTTGTTCATGTAATCATTCATGGTGAAGTTTTATAAGTGAATCCGGTTTCTAGAGATCAAGTGCCTTCTCGATGATTTTGTTCTCTCTTGGTTTTGCTTCTTCCCCAATCTATACTTAAGATGGATTGCATAGGGTGCTCTTGTAGCCGTGGTGGCTAGAGGTGCAGACCGGACCGACCAAGTGATTTCAACTTGTTCTTATCAAACATGACCTAGGCTAACCCGCACGAATAGGGATGTGTTGTGACAGAACGGTGGCTCCAAAAGGCGGGCGTCTTCGGAATCGGACCGGAGGCCACGGTTTACAGATGCTTTTAATGAGATTCGCTTTTCTATCTTCATCTATCTTGTTTGCAGCTACAACTTATGCATGATCTAGACTCTCTAGATCGGTTATCTCTTTGCTTTCTCTTGCTACCTCTTTAGTAGATTAGATTAGATGTGTTCTCTTGATGATCTCTTAGATTAGATGCAATTTGGTTCTTCATAAGATAGCTTTCCTTGCTTTACTAGATTGAATCCTTGCATTGCACATTGTTCCACGGATTCGATACCTTGGGTTCACCACTCGAGGGAAGAAGGGTCCCTTGACTACGACGGGGGATTTGTCCACTTGCAAATCCATATGAACTTTGATACGAATATACACTGTCAATAGCCACCTGATTGAAAGTAAATACAAAGACGAAATCTAAGATGACATTCACAAATAAAAATCTGCGAAACAAAATTCACAAATTCAGACAATGAAAGACAAGAGATGATAATTGTAAAACGAAGAAAGCAATACCTTCGAAAATTGAGGAAGGCTCGGAGCTGCGAACTCTTTGTCGCGAAGAACCTTTCTACGAAGATCCAAGCAAAAGTTTGGAGAAAGCAAGGAAGCGGTGAAAAAGTTTTACGGTGAGAGCTCTCTATTTATAGGTTCGAGGGGGGTAGTTTCAAGAAACTGCGTCGATGAGACCGTTGCGAAAAATCTGGAGGACGCATGTCCACTCCGACGTTTCGAGGGTGACGTTTTTACCAGAATTCAAGGATGTTCGCGGAATCAGATCGTCAGAGTCAACCCACTTCCCCGAGGGGCTAGTGTTGGGGAATTCGGGAAAAAGCTTACACCCTCGAAACGTCGGGTTTAACAAAATTCGTGAGGTGTTTTTCAGGTTTTCAAGTAATATGCGAAAATGCGCGAATCTGCTACCCATTTCAGGATGATTGAAACCCGCGAAACTCTAGAACCAGGAACCTGCGAAACACTGGAATCATGAACCTGCAAAACTCTGGAATCATGAACTTGCGAAGCTCTGGAATCATGAACCTGCGAAACTCCGGAATCAGGGATCTGCGAAATTCGGGAATCTAATGAAGCCCAAATTCATAGGTTTTAATGTATGAAGATCTTCATGTATGAGAGATTCGGAAACCAGCAAGAAGCCAAGTCAAAGACGTTGCCTCAAAAGTCCAGGTTTGATGTGTGAACTGGTGGCAGACTTGTAAATGTATGAAATCAACCCCGCAAATCACGGGATGTAAAAGACATTCATGTACATGTTCACACTAGGAATATTCCAAAGATTCGAGGCCATTTTCAGAATGTAAAAGTCTCTTCGTCTCCCTATAAAAGGGGGTGTGAGGGCACGTGTAAAGGGGTTCACAACTTTTGCGGCGAGTACAAGCTTTTGGAGATTCTATGTCTCCTATTCGTTACTTTCGTGTACTTGCTCTTGACTCTGGTGTTCAGGGATTCCATCGGGTTTTTCGGATCCCCCAACAGTCTTGAAGTGATCCCACCACATTAAGGCTTCACCTCGTAGCTGCAGCGCTGCAAAGTTGGCCTTGTTTTCCTCTGAGCATGGCAACACAAAAGCAGAGAACTTGGCCTCTATGGCCTTGATCCATGCCTCAGCTTCCAGGGGGTCGTCCGCCTTCGCAAAGGTCGGGGGCTTCATCCCGATGAACTGGGCGTAAGTGGTGATGTGGTTCGACCCCTCATGATTGGCTCCATGTGGCGGCCTCTGGTTCAGCTGCTGGGTGACCTACTGCTGCGTCTGTAGGATCTGGCGCAACACCTCGGTTTGGGTGGCCATGAATGCCTCTGCTGGCATCATGGGGGTGGTGGTGGTAGATCACCACTGCCCGATGCTCCAAAGTCGTTGGGGGAGCTGCGCGTCGGTCCCACCATCTGAAAATATGAGCCCTTATCAGACACATAGCCATAATCTTGCTTAGAAAGAAATGACAAGTGTAAATTATGCATGACAAGGTTCATTTGTGCAAATTTCTCCGTAATTACAGCATCACGTCACATTAAACATTTCGGATTCAAAATCAGTCACGACTTCATTCGTTTCGGGTCGGAAGGGGTAGAATTCCATGTCCCTCAGAGTTGCTATTCAATTCCGCGGCAACTTCCACTTTTGTACGCCCGACGGGTTGAATAGCGAAAAATTCCCTAGCTGCCTTGACAGCCAGCTAACCTTCACCGAAAAGGTCATAACTCTCACTACCCTTATGCAAAAATGTTGAATTCTGGTGAGCGCGGTCATTACAATATTTCGCCCAGCTTTGGTATTCAACGCGTGGCGAGATTTTAACGTTCACAAGCTCGAAAATTACTTCTCTCCCCGTTCTTCCAAGCTGTGTTGGACAGCAGCCTGAACTGGAATAAAACATGCACAACTCCAAGTAGAAAAATTCAAAAGTGCTGAATTTTTGCGAGCGTGATCGTCATAAAATTCTGAGCAAGTTTGGTATTCAGCGCAAGACCCGAATCTGGCCACAGATAGTCCAAACAGTTACATTACAACCAACACTGCGGAAATGGTGTACAACCAAGCATTACACAGATGCCAAGTTTTTGGGATCACCAATACACATCAGGGTTACATTGCAGTCACGCTGCACAAAAGAATACTCCTACGTTAGCCTACCACAAAAACCAACAACGGCTACACACAGGAGTATGGAAACTCTACTACAACACTACGGCAATCTAGTTGCCGACTGAAGCGTCACTAGCGGCAGGTGAAGCAGGTGGGGTCGGTGGTGGCGGTCCAGCCTGACTCGCCTGGTCGAGCCCAGACTGACCCTGCTGCTCCTCTGGTGGTGCCTCCACTAGGGGTGGTGGCTGCAGAGCCACGATGGCCTACAAAGCTGCTACATGTACCTCTGCCTCCTCAACCTGCTGCTGCATATCGACGATGTTCTGCAACAGCATCAACCTCTGTCTCTCTCCGATGTCTACGTCCTCCTGGAGGGTAGTGTTCTGCGCCTCCAAGTTGAGGATCCTCTATAGGTGGTCACCTCGCTCCAGCTCCAGCTGGAACCTCCTGGCACGGAGCCAGTCGAGTTCCTGCTGAACCTGGGAGAGTGTGAAACTCTACTGCTGGTACGCTGCTTAAAGACCGTGCCAGGATAGTCAGCAGACTCCAAACGATGGTTGATCACTGTCGCGGTGTTGTAGCGCAACCCCTGGAGTGTGAACAAGACGTCGAGGCAACACGTCAGCGTACTCGTGACGTCCAGTGGCTCCGCTAGCAACAGCAGCTCCTAAAGGTGGTCCACACGGTCCAGCCACACTGGGTCGTGCGGGCTCACTGCTGGAAATAGCCCAAACGGCGAGAGGGCTACCACTGTCGGGTTATGGTCACAAAAGTCCAGCAACACCCGGAGGGCGGCTGACTCAACGGTCTCGTGGCCACGGAGACCCCAAGACACAAAGCTCAGGTTGAACCACTCGGGGTGGACTGGGTGAAGCGGCATGGTGACGATCACCCTGCAACGGGGAACGCCCAGTCGCTCAAACTCAGCCACCTCGTAGACCGGTGGCACGGTGTAGCCGGCAGCGCTGAGTGCCTCCCACGCAAGGCGTGGAAAACCCTCCCAGTGCAACCCGTCAGTACGAATCGTACCATCAACACCGTACTCGAGGAAAACGGGGGCAGCCATCTGTACAAAAGATGTAACACATGTCAGACTCAAAAGAGAGCAACATGTCAAATGGTGCATCAATCTAACAGCTATGAATAAAAATCTATAACTAAAAATCCAGAACCCCAAAAATTCCCAAATTTTACCAGCTACTCCGTAAGGTTTTCATGCACAATTTTGGTATTCAAAGGTTGAGCTAGATCCTTTAGGAACAAGGTCAATAGGTGTAAAGTTCAAGATTCTGATTTCTGAAAAACAGAAAGACCTAGGTTCGCTAAGAAGGGTACATCTCGAGATTTGCAGAAGCTATGACCATGAATTTTTGCGAGCAAAACTAGACCAGATATGGAGCAACTTTGGTTTAGATCAACTAGTTTAATTACTCCTACAACATGGTGTAAAAATTAATTAACTGCCCTACAACAAAATTTGGACAGCATAACGCCTACACATGAGAGGTAAACCTAGAACATAAAAACTTCACACTACCAAAACATTTCCTTAGGGAGCATACAATTAATGTTTTGGGTCTATTTTAAGTTGTTGTCGATTTTTAACATGATGCAAGACGTCCTAATCATCCTCACATGGCAATTAAGCCAAAAATCAAAGTCAGTGCCGGCGGCAAGGCTTTTAATCGTCTCTCCCTATAATAACTAGTCAAGAGCTACTCGGTGCTCACTTAGCGCCTAACGAAGCGTTGTTATGTACCTGCAAAAAAGAACCTTCTGTGCCAGCATGTCATGGAAGCATCCACATACAGTACCGTTCACTTATAGAAACGGTATCCATGCGTCAAGCCGCTGCATGGACAGCGTCCAACCTCAGACACCCTCGGTTTGAATGGAGTGTATCCTTGCCTCGCATATTCGTAATGTGGAATGCACACGTATGACAAAACGTGGCGACATCACAACTCATGACATGTTCATCTTGAATAGAGCATGTCACCCTTCGTATGACCATACGGAAAGCACATGTATAAAACACGTGAGCGACCAGACGTGAAGATGGGATCCGTGGAATAGATCACTCCATCAACCCTCGCAATTCCCGTGATGTGGCACAACACGTATAAAACACGTGGCTCATCTAGTTTGGTTGTGCAAGAAAGTAAGTCTGACATAAAGTAAATGTTCTGGGAGTTAGCAAAATACACCATAGATTAGTAAGCCACCAAAAAGCACCCAAAAATTCCCTCTAGGGCCTTTCGGTCTAATTCATCCTTAACGGACCAACGTATTTTGTAAATCTAAGCAATTTTGGAAAATTTTATTTAAAAACCAGTGATCAAGGTATTAATTAATCTCTGGTGCATATAATTGCTCTGATGCCAACTGTGACAACCCGCCCAGGGAAATACCGTACTATCGCCTAAACCAATCCACTTTGGTCATTAAGCAATAATAAAGTTTCATCCTGTCGTTAGTTGTCGGGTTAACGCCCGGTGGAATCACTTTACATAGCAACAAGGGTCGACATATATGCATTAAAACTCATGCGAAGGCGAGTCCATAGACAACTCATAATTAACATCCCAAATTACCCCGAAGGGTTTAATTATTCCAAACCGGAGTCTTTGACATGACAACGAAGTTCAGAGTTTTGAAAACAGCGGAATCAAACTAAGCGAAGCAAGGAACATCACGGGAGGCCTTCCATGATGCCTTCGGTCATCGTCTTCCACACACTCCAGCTCCCAGCCAGGCGGGATCTCTCCAGGCCACACATCAGCAAAGGTATTACCTAGAACAACAGATTATAGTAAGGCTGAGTATACTAATACTCAGCAAGACTTAACCGTCGGGTGATAACTACATCACCGAACTCTAGACATGAGAGGCTTTTTGGCCACTGGGTTTTCTTTAGCTGAAAAGCAACAAAGAATATGTTCTTACTTTCAAGTTTTAGCACATGTTCTAGTTGGTTATTCTTTTCTAAGTTAGCAAACTATTGCAAACATGAGTTGAGCAAGACAATTAATCAAGCACAAATATTTATCAACTTCCATCATTAGGGATATCATGGCCGGTAGGGTAAGTAGTCTCAGTTTTCGGTGAGAGGCCAACAACCAGTTGATTTAAACCTTGCAAGGTGGACCTAAACACACAGTAGGGTGCCCCTGCGAGGACAACCACCAGGAGGTTCCCAAAAATCTTCGGATTGGGATCAGATGTTACAGTCTTAAGTACAAGGCTTGCTAGGCTACGCCACCAAGGTCACCTAGCCTCACACATGTACTCAGGTGGCGAGCCCGGGGCCGCAACCCTAAGAGTAGTAGCGCAAAGTTCTCGCACAGCCTCATTTAGGTACTAGGCTTACCGTAACCATTTCCGACAAGTGTTTAGTACGTTCAAACACATAACCCACGAAAGCCATTGGACCAGAGCCCACATCTCATGCTCTTACCACATGAGCAATCCAGATCTTATGATTCCAACAGAAGAGCCTATTCTCGCGAGTGACGAGCATCACTCGACTTGTAACGGTCCTATAGCATAGCAGCTACCGACCTATCATACTAGTAAAGGACATACTTGTCACACCCGGTTTCCAAAACAAACCAAGTGGTACCTATATGTATGCTAGGATCTAGTTCCATACATATAGTGACATCATTAGTGAATAACAGAAACAATATCACGTAAAGAAAGAGAGATTATCAGAGATTTACAGCAGAATCCTGGGAAGCAAAGGCTCCAAACTACACAGGCAATCGACTGGGGGTTGCGTACGCCTAGCACCATCTGCTGGACTTCATACACCTTCTTCTTCTGAATAGCGGTTTAGCAAGGATGAGTACACTTATGGTTGGTACTCAGCAAGGCCACAGAAATAACCGGAAAGCAATTTTAAATCCATCTTCAAGTTTATTAATCATGTGAGGGTCCAGGCCGCTCTTGACCGTGAGCACGAAACGTTTATAACAGCTTTACACTCTACAGAGGTTGTACACTTTCACCACAAGTCGCGTAAAAGTTCTGAAAAACTTTGAACCCAACCATGTTGTGCAAAAGTAGGCACAATACCACACTTCCGAGGTGTGGTTGCATAGGGATGCTACAAGGCCTTTACAAAGAGTCCTCCTATGTGTATTAGTCCATAGTAGCACGTCCTAGAGGCTATCTTTCATACCCTCCTCCTACCCTCGGACTAGGTTAGCCTAGAAGAGCACTTCCGTTCCAAAACCTGTCCAGAGTAGAAGAGTCATAAAAGCATTCCTCTGTACCCCAAGCTATTAAGGCTAATAGCCACACAAGACTTCCCTAATTAATTGGCCAAGACAGAGCCATATTTCTTGTGGTTGTACTGTTTTCCTGGGTGGTTCTCCATGTTCCAATTAATTCATAGTATTCTTGTTTAAAGCATAGGTAGAAGGATGGTTAGGGTCACTTGCCTTTTTCCAACGAAAAGCTACTCTTGCTCTTCCGCTCTTGCTCTTTGAAACTCGTAAACTTTAGGACCTCTGATCAACAGCTCGATCTTCTACTCGAAGCAAACATCGGGTACAAACATGCAAAAGCAAACAAGCACAACTAAGAACAATGCACAAATCAAGAAAGGCTTAAAAAGAGAACAAGGTTCGGTTCTAGGAACGCAAACGTAGGAAACGCTCAGAACGGAACTGTCGTTGAAAAGGTACATCTATCGAGAGATTTGTATTGTAACACCAAATGCTATGTGCTTGATATATTTTAATTCAATAAAATTGTGTTAATAGGTTACTTCATAGAAATAAGCTATTTATAATTAATCAAGTTATATTTAGATATAAAATAACGATGTAGAACTTAGTCCAGTTTTATATGTAATTATTTAAGTATGATTTATGCAAATTAAACATTTAATTTTAGAAGAAGCATGTAAAGCATCTAAGCGTGTACTTTATGTTTCGAGTTTAACTAAGCTCTATGTTGCTTATCTAAGCATTATAATTCAAAAACACATTTACGTTCAAATTAATCAAATTAACATTTTATTAAGAAAACTCGGGATAGCCTATGTTGCTTTTATTTAGAAAGCAGATTGAATAAATATTAGTCTGTTTAACATTTATATTATGAAAAAGTCGAAGCGTTGCTCTAGATAGATTTTATTAGAAAACAATGTTACTAGTTTTTTACCAATTTAATATTTAAATATGAAAACCGTTATTAGGTCCTAATTAAAATTCATTAAGGAAAGCCATTCACGTAAACATTAATCAGATTAATTTTCGAATAAGTTCTCAAAAGACATTTTGTAGTAAATATCATGTGTAACGCATATTTTATCATGAGACGGATCTAACGCAATAAGAATAAGCTTAAACGGCTAACACATGAGATCTAAAGATTAAATAGATGTTAGGGATCTAATCATGATTAACTGTATGTAGATTGGAATGGCCAACAAAGAAGATTTACAAATCAAAGAGTAGATAGAAATATGGCTTAGATTACTTACTAGATAGATATTAGTACAATATGTTGGCTTTTGAAGGAAAAGAATATATATGGCATAAGCATGATGCAATGCTGACATCATGATGGTGTGTATGTGTATACATCTATACTACTTGCTTGCTTTCCGCTGGGTACTTGCCCACGGCAACCACATGCATGCAGGCATGGATTGAACAGGGTGTACATGTGTAGAATGATATGCTGTTGTGCGTGATGGTTGACGGTTAAGTGAGGATGGATAGCAAAACAAAGGACATCGACAAGATTTAGCTTGTGGTCACGAGTGCATGGCGAAGGATGAAAAACTATAAGTATTATGGAGTCGAACAAGAATTAAACTACTGATGTTTTGCACATGCATGTGGTGACCAACGTGAGAATCATATCAAAGATAACATGCTAGTGAGCAGGCTAGAACACAAAACATGATTAGATCAACTTGAGGTTAATTTCTCACCTCTGACCTGGTGACTAGTAGATGGTGAACGGCATGAAACTGATGAAGGAGTGCCGGCACTAGCTTGGTACAGAAATATGACGAGACTCCAACCATACGCATGTCAGGCTTCAGTCTCGGCAAATAGAAACATTAGCAGCCATCTTTGCCTGACGGGATGGAAGAAACTATGATGCAGCATAGATGGAATGAATTAGTTTGTATATAGGCATGGAGCCCAGAGGAGAAACAATAGAGTCGAGCATTAAAGCTTTAATGGAGGTGTACGTGTTCATGAGAGCTCACCAGCAGTGGATAACGACAGGTGGCCGAAAATGAGGATGGACGAGGACATGGTGACGGCCGATGGCTCGGGAAGTGATGCAGGCGGCCGTGGTATGGACGACGAGCAACAGCGGAGCTCCAGTTTGACGTCGTGGTTCTTGTGATGGCGTTGTCCTGCTCGGAGAGGACTCCTGACTTGCGAATCAAAGAAGCGACTGGCGGCCGGAACTCAGTTTTGGCTTGGGCAGCGACAACATTGCAGAGCGAGGGAGGGTGCAGGGTAGGCGAGCACTGCATGGCAAGGGAAGTAGTAGGAGAACGAGGAGGCTCGACCTCAAGCTTTATAGGGCCGATGGGGAAACAGAGCAGGCGCAAGAGGAAAGAAACGCTAGGCCTTGGTGGCATGGGCAGGTGGCTGGACGTTGATGACACGGCTTGTGAATGCAGCGGTTACCAGAGGAAATAAAGAAAGAGGAATAGCCGACCATCAATTGCCATGACGGGCGGCTGCCGTTACTGGTGGAAGGAACTAGGAAGGGGTAAACGGAAGCAGCAACAGCTTTAGGTGTGGCATGCACAAAGGGAGATGAGCAGGCGCGCACAGATGGAAGAGGAGGAACGTAACGGCAGGCCATTAATGCCATGGTGGGCAGCTATTTCCAGTGTGTTAGCACTAATCGTGACTTGATGACAGGAACGTGATGTGTTCACGTACGTGTGTTTTTAGATGAGACTGTTAGCTTGCTAGTTATACGTGTGTGTGTGTGCCTGGGTTTAGGCTTTGTTAGCATGTGAGTCTGTATGTGCTCGTGTGTGTGATGGCGGCATGGCGCGTGTGTGTGGAAGGCGAGTAGGCACGGCCTGGAAGGCGAGCGGGTGCACGCGACAGACGGACAGGTACGGTGGCGATGCACGTCGGAGGCGAAAAGTAGTAGTGGCACGGACGCGGGCGCGAGATCGAGCGGTGCGGTGCATGGGCGTGCAAACGAATGGGCGTGCGCGCGGTGCAGAACTCACGCGGCCAGGCACGGATCAGGCGGAGTGTGGACGGCCGGCCGGGGAAGGAAGACACCCCCGATGGGTGGGACCATGCCGTTAGTGGCTAGAAGAGAGGGGAACCGAGATGACGGCATCGTGCAGAGGAGGGAGGTGAGCGCGGCAGCGGCACACTCGTGGGCGTGCGGGAGAGCGAAAGGCCGCAGGGATGGCAAGCGGCTCAGGCACATGGGCCGGGCACGAGCAGCATGGCAGCATGCTGGCGGCACAGCGCAGGCATGCGAGTGTCATGGCCTCGCGGGTAGCGTGCAGCTCGGGCGCCAGCGCAACACACGGGTGCGTACGAGCATGGGCACGGGGTGGATACTCACCAGAAGTGGGAGGATGCCTGACGTACGGCATTCGCATGTCGATGAAGAGGAAGCAATGCGGCTAGGTGCATAGAGCTGACAAGCTCGGACACGAGCGAGCATGTGCGCGAGGGAGCCGGGAAGATGCGGCGCCACACGGCTCGGTCCAAATTGGTCATGTGTGCCAGACGAGGGAGTCGGGCTTGATGGACAGAGCCCGGCTGGCAGCAAGATAGAGGGAAAGGGTGAGTTGGGCCAGCCGATGGATAACGGGCTGACAGCTTGTGATTGCTCCTGGGCCGAGCAAAGGTTTGTGCCGAGAAAAGAAGATAGCCGAATGGGTTGGAAACATAGACAGAGAGAATGAGTTGGATGTACCATACAAAGATAAAGAGATAGAGAGAGATAGATTTTTATTTGACCTTTTTATGATTTTTTTGAAAACCACACACAAGAATAAAAAAATCATGCAAACAAAATGAATGCAACACTCTGAGAACTATTTTATTTAATTCCGAAAGACATCAATTATTTTCCTACACTAAATTTACTGTAACAAAACAAATGTTGGGAAATTTTTAAAATTATGAGAAAATTGTTGCTTAATTAGTCTTCCTATTAACATCCTGAAATCTGAAAATTTTTGGGTGTTACAATACTCCCTCCGGTGTGGTAAATGAAGTCGTTTTGGACATGATTTGAGTCAAACATTGGGAATATAAATCATGAATAACTTTTAAGTCATTGAGTTTGGAAATGTGAAAACTACATGAATAGATTTGTCTTGCAAAATACTTTCATAAAAGTATACATATGTTAGTTTTTAACAAATATTTTTATAAAAAGAAGAAGTCAAAGCTGTACTTTGGAGACCGTGTCGCTATCCTAAACGACTTCATTTACCAAACCGGATGGAGTAGGTACCTAGGGACCATGCATCTAGGGTTTCATTTCAACTCCTGAACGTAAATGCACAATCATACAGAGATAACTACATAAGAGTTTAAAACACTAGGGTTGATGCACCAGGGCTTGCCTTCGTCAGCACAATTAGTCTGCTGGCCCTCGGTGTCCTCGCTCACTTCCACGTACTGCACCTCCGCGTCAGCTCCTCCTTCCTCGGCTTCCGGCACGAGAGCGTAGTTACCGTCAGGGAGTTCTACACAGAATGCAATGCAAGGTTCAGGTGGAGTGAGAGGTTATTTATTTTACCCAACTCTTGTTGGCCATATTCACCTAGATAAATCTTTAATTACTAATTCTCATTTGTTAAGGTTATTATGATTATATTTGAGAGCCTATTATTCCTTTAATCTTTTTAATAGTGATTGTGCACACATCTATATAATTAATTCCATTTAAATTCACAAAACAGCAAGGGTGAAACCATAAACCCTAAATAAGCTAGGTAACCACTTAATGGAAGTACAAAATTTCAAAGATTAATTTTGCCTAATTAAATTCTAATAGGAAACTTATGCGTACCCTAACTTTTAATGGCACAAAACAAACACCACAGCAAGGACATGGGTCCTTGCTGGCCCTAAAAGTTCTAAACATGCCACTGGACCAACTTTATGCTTAAAAGAGCCCTCATTTAAAATTCATCTAGCAAAAGCATTTCCTAGCCATACTAATATGAGAAAAGCATAATTAAATAAATAATGATCTCCTGCACCCTAACTCTTTACCACAGCTACTCTGGCCCTAACTAAGCTCAAGAAACCAGCAAGCTCATCTCAGAGATATTTGAAATTTGAAATATACATTTAAAGGTAACTCTAAGCATAAATCAAGAATTAATATTTCTAACAAAGATAAATTCATGCTAAATTCGGAAAAGTTACATCTAGGGATAACATGAACATAGCCACAAGTTCAGTACAAAAATCATTTTATATTTTTCTATAAAAATCAACAAGACAAATATGGAATATATACAAAGAAATTTATATAAAAAGATCTACACAGTAACTTTATGCAAAATTTTGCCCAGACCATACAGATGATATAACTAGCAACATATCCAAAGTTCAGCTCCATAGCCCTTTTAGATTTTGAACTACAACAAAATGAGGTCAAACTGAATTTGAATTTTAATTCAAAATCCTTAAACCAAACCTATGGTCATGCTTTGCAAAAGTTGTAGGTCTAGTCTCACTGAACCCAACAAAATTGGTTTGGTATTTTTCTGAATTTTCTACGATTTTCTAGGATTTTCTCAAGTTACTGGACTGAAGTGCTAGGAAACTAAGATTCAAATCCTTACAACTAGGTCCCTGGATTCACAACTATGCCCTCGATGTTCACAATAATGCCCTCCGGTGGCGGGGAGAGTTCGCCGGTGGCGAACGGCTGCTGGAGGAGGTGCGCAAGCGGCACGGGAGGGTGATTGGGCTCACCAGTGGTCGATGTGCAGCGGCGGTTGGGTCGGGGAGGCTGCCGGCGAGCGGCGGCGGCAAGCCCATGGCGGAGCTTCCGCCCTGGCTCGGATTCCGGTGAGTGGCGGTGAAGTGCGAGCAAACAAGAGGCCCTGGGAGCTTCCTTGTGTCCTAGGGGTGATGCCCAGCTGCTAGCCCGGTGGTGTGACCGGGTGGACGGGCTTGCTCGCCGTGGCGGCGGCAATGGCGGGCGGCGGTGCGGCGTGCGCGCGAGGAGGCGCACGGGTGGCCTTTTTATAGGTGGGCGCGTGCACGGGGTGAGTAGGGGGGTGTCTCGGTGCCGTGGAGGCGAATTAAGGGGGATGGCGCGCGGTAACCGACGCGCACAGGCGTCGCCGGCAGGGAACACGGCGGGGGTCCGGCCGGCGGGTCGGCGGCACGACCACGGGGGTTTGGGGGTGCGGCCCGGGGGATATGCTCGGGGGTCGCGCGGGACAACATCATGAGCCTTGGGGTGCGGGGTTGAGCGGCCGGGGCCCCGGGACGTCGAGGACGGGCGGCGGTACGCCGTGCGCCTTGTGGCCGACGCGCCGGCGCGTGCACGCTCTGGCGCTGTCGTATGGACCTCCCTGGGCCAACTACCTCGGTGGGTACCAGGACCGACTACTAGTTGTGCTCTTGGGACTACCCGGCTTGTGCCACACGGCACCTGATGGCGTGAGGCGCAAGGACTACGGTGGAGAAGTACTCATATAGGAAGCTATACATGCCTTGTACTGTGTAGAGGACTCCTAGACGTACATGACTAGTACTCTCTCCCTAAACCGACCTGTAACCCTGCCTCCCGGACTATTTAAGGTGAGGCAGGGACCCTTCTCTCTCATACGCATCATCTTGTAATCACACCCAATCAATCCAGAGCTACGCAGCATACAGGACGTAGGGTATTACGCACCTCGCGGCCCGAACCTGTCTAAATTGTGTGCCACGTGTCTCTTCCTTCCAATTACAGATCTCAGTGAGGCCACATTCATCTACCTCGGGTACTCCCCTTGGTAGGTTGCCGGTCTAAAACACCGACAACTGGCGCGCCAGGTAGGGGATCTCACCGAAGATCTCATGGCGAACTCGATGGCTTCAATCTTAATCAAGCCAACTGTCGCCTTCAACCGCGGCGACACCTTCGTCTTCGGCTCCTGGGTCTGCACTGCTGACGGCGCCGGATCTCTCCAGCGCCACCTCACCATGCCGCCCAACCCGAAGACCGGGCTCGTGACGCTTCCCGAAGCAGTCACGGGCAATCTCGTCGGAAAGTTCGGCAAAATTTCGCTCTACAACCAATACACCGACTTCAAGCTCGGATCCGCTTCCAACTCGAACTCGTCGTCCCCGTGGGCCATCGCATGTGAGTCGGCTATCCAAGCATCATGTGCGGACTCCCCACTCCATGAGCACTTCCCATACGGCCTCTGCAACACCAGCAGGGCCCATGCAGAGGCTCTTTCTGTGTGCCGGGCCGGGAAAGAGATCGTCTCCGAGTACAACTCAGACGCGAACCCCGTCTCCGGCTACGACTCGGACTCCTCCTACGAGTTCGACTTCGGGGCGGGCCCTGACGAGCCCGAGTCCGAGAACCACACGACTGAGCAACCACTGTCAGGACCAGCTTCCGGCCTGGTTATAACATCTACACCCACCGGCAGATTCGTCAACTGGCCAGACCGCAAGCCCACAGACCTGACAGACGGGAACTCACGCTGTGTCGCCTACCTCGACTCACTTCCCTTCCAGGAGGGAACACCGCTAGCTCCAGCTGAAGAGCACACTCCAACAGAGGTGGCGACTAGCGACTCCAGCCTCGGCTCTCCTGATCGTCAAGTATTCATGACTACCAACGAGACGCCGGGACCCTTAGGGACACACCCTGACCGATATCTCGAGGAAATCTCAGCAGATGAGTTGTCTGCCAACGCACCCACAGACGAGACCGACGCCAACAAGAATGCCCTACATGAACGCAACAGAAGCTCGCGGAGGATGCCTACTTAATGAGAGTTGACAACAGAGTCACTCAAGTGCCACCCGTCAGGAATCGCCAACCCGACAACGAAGCCACAAGTCGCAGTCCAGTTGACAACGATCGAAACTGTAGTTGAGGAGAGCTACCGTCTAACCCCAACCGTACTCGGGCATCGGCCGATGGACCTTCTCATGGTGGCAACAGTGCTGGCGGCGCCAGCGGTAACCGCGATATCGTCCCTCACCGCGATCCTGGTGGCGGAGGCAGCGACGGCGGGAGCTCCTCGCACGGGGCTGGTAGGAGAGCTGGGGGCGGAGGCGACCGCGGCGGCCGAGGCCACGCGAACAGCCATGCCTCCGATGTATCACGCGGCGGCTTCGACGCCCGCCCAAAAATCGAAGAACTACGACGCAAAAAGTCCTCCGCGGCAGGCGACAACGACGGCTTCCCCGCCTTCTCCGCATGGCTTCGCAATCTACTTCTCCCGGAGAAATTCAAACCACTGGGGATCACCAAGTACGACGCGAAGCAAGATCCAGTACAGTGGCTCAGATGCTACGCCCTCTCTATCGAAAACGCTGGTGGCAATAATGACACAAAGTGCCTCTACTTTCCCTTCTGCCTGGATCAAGCTCCGCTTACATGGCTCGAGTCACTCGAGAAGTACTCGATCGACAAGTGGGACCAGCTAAAGGACCAGTTCACCAGCAACTTCGCGGGCGCTATGGGTCGCTCGGGTACTCGCATGGACCTGGCAATGGTGAAGCAGGAATAGGGCGAGACCCTTCGCAAGTACATGCGGTGCTTCTTCGACAAGCACGCCACCGTAGTCCTTGCACCGACAAGGCAATCGACCTCTTTAGAGACGTCACTGACAAGTAGGTCACCGTACTCCAGCTATAACCGTAGTCGACGTCACCGACAAGGAGGTCATCGACCTCTTCCAAGACGGTCTCTACCATCGTCGCACCTTCGAAGACTTCGATCGTCGCCGCCCGAGCTCCATTACCCACCTTACGGACATGATCACCTCCTGGGCTGATGAAGAAGACAAGGCTAACGCCAAGTACGACGCCATCCGTGGCAAGAGCAAGCAGAACACGGGCGGCAACAGCAACAACAACGGGAACCAAGGCGGTCGCAGCAACAACTACTCGGGTCCTAATCGCAAGCGCAAGCCAGACAACACTGTCGCGGCTATCCAGTGCCCTGCGAAAGACAACTCGAAGAAGACCTCCGGCGGCTTCAAGGACTTGCTGAAAGAGAAGTGCCCGTGGCATCTGGACGGCAACCACACCACCGAGCAGTGCTACCAACTCCGGCGAGCACTCAAGGACACTCCAGAACCACGGCACCCTCACGACAAAAAGGCAAGAAAAAGGCCGACGAGGGCAACGGCGACTTCCAGGAACCCGATAAGACGGTGAACGTCCTCTTCGGTGGACTACCCAACCGACGGGCTCAGAAGGCCACCCAACGAGAAGTCCTACGCATTGAACCAGCGGTCCCGACCCCTCTCTAGTGGTCGGAAGTACCCATTAACTTCTCCCGCGTGGATCAATGGACAAGCTTCTCTGAACCAGGACGGTTTCCACTTGTCCTGAAGCCGGTAGTTGCGGGCTTTAGACTCAACAAGGTCCTCATCGACGGAGGAAGAGGGCTCAACATCCTTTTCACCAAGACCTTGAAGAAGATGAAGCTCGACATCACCCACATGCTCACCAAGAGCACTTTGCCTTTCTACGGCATCGTCCCCGGGAACGCGGCTATCCCACTGGGCTCAGTGGTCCTGCCAGTTACCTTTGGGGAGACAAGGGAAAACTACCGCACCGAGTACATCAAGTTCGAAGTCGCGGACTTCGAGACTTCCTACCATGCCATCCTCGGCAGACCAGCTATCGCCAAGTTCATGGCGGTACCTCACTACACATACTTGGTACTCAAGATGCCAAGTCTGGCCGGTGTACTCTCGCTGCAAGGGGACTTGAAGATATCCTTCGACTGCGACACAGAAGCTGTGGAACTCGCAGCCACAAATCAAGTACCCAACGCAATGATGGAAATCTACGCTGCATCTAAGAAGCTTGCCCCAAGTGAACTCGACATCCCAGAGAAGTCGGACAATGCCAACAAGCCTCAGCCAGCTGAGGAGGTTCAAGTCAAGACGATTGACCTTGGGACAGGCGACAGCAGCAAGACCACCACCATCGGGGCGGGCCTCGACCCGAAATAGGAAGACGCGCTCGTCAGCTTCCTCCGGGCTAACCGATACATCTTCGCGTGGAAACCAGCGGACATGCCAGGGGTGCCCAGGAATCTGATCGAGCACTTACTCAACGTCGACCCTAAAGCTACCCCGAAGAGACAACACCTCCGCCGCTTTGCCTACGACAGACGGGATGCCATCAAGAAGGAACTCGCCAAACTACTCGCGGCCGGCTTTATCAGAGAAGTCTTCCATCCTTAGTGGCTCGCTAACCCCGTCCTCGTCCGCAAGAAGAACTCGAACGAGTGGAGGATGTGCGTCGACTAAACCGACCTCAACAAGCACTGCCCCAAGGACCCCTTCGGGTTGCCTCGGATAGACCAAGTCATTGACTCCATGGCGGGCTGCGACCTGCTCTGCTTCCTCGACTGCTACTCCGGGTACCACCAGATCGCTATCAAGGAAGAAGACCAGGAGAAGACCGCGTTCATCACCCCATTTGGCGCGTACTACTACACGACCATGTCCTTCGGGTTGAAGAACGCCAGCGCTACCTACTAGCGAGCTATCCAGGCCTGTTTCAAGAGGCTGCTCAACAAGAACGTCGAAGCCTATGTGGATGACGTGGTCGTCAAGACCAGAAACTCCGACACGCTCATCGCCGATCTTGAGGAGACTTTCACATCCTTGCGAGAGTACCGCTGGAAGCTCAACCCGAACAAGTGCGTCTTCGGCGTACCGTCGGGCAAACTACTTGGCTTCATCATCAGCCATCACGGCATCTAAGCCAATCCCGAGAAGATCTCCGCCATCACCAGCATGAAAGCTCCCATGTGCATCAAAGACATGCAGAAGCTAACCGGGTGCATGGCGGCCCTGAACAGATTCATCTCGAAGCTTGGAGAACGGGGGCTCCCCTTCTTCAAATTACTCAAGCATCAAGAGAAGTTCGTGTGGACTCCAGAGGCAGACCAAGCCCTTGCTCAGCTCAAGGACTTTTTATCCAAGCCACCAGTCCTCACGGCTCCTCGCAAAAAGGAGCGATTCTTTGCTCTACCTCGCCTGTTGCTCACGTGGTCGCATCTTGCTATCGTCGTCGAGTGGCAGGAAGACAGCCACGCCTACCCAGTCTAGTGACCAGTCTACTTCTTCAGTGAGGTCCTGTCAGAATCTAAGGCACGCTATCAACCAGTACAGAAGCTACTGTATGCAGTGCTCATCACCTCGCGGAACCTACGACACTACTTCCAGGAGTACTCGATCTCCGACGTCACCGACTACCCGCTCGGCCACATCTTGCGGAACAAAGATGCTACTGGAAGGATCTCAAAGTGGGCAGTCGAACTCGGCGCCCTCAATATCGACTTCAAGCCACGAACAGCCATCAAGTCGCAGGCACTAGTCGACATCATGGCAGAGTGGCAGGAAAATCGGCTACCTACTCCAACTGAGTGCCCAGAGCATTGGGTGATGTACTTCGACGGCTCGCTCAAGCTTGAAGGCGCAGGTGCAGGGGTACTCTTGATTTCCCCAACGGGTGAACAACTCAAGTACATCCTGTAGATCTTTTGGAAGGTCTCAAACAACGAAGCTGAGTACGAAGCTCTACTACACAGGCTCCGCCTCACAGCTTCATTGGGCATCAAGCGACTACTAGTCTACGGCGACTCCGCAGTGGTCATCAACCAAGTCAACAAGTCCTGGGACCGCAACAAGGAGAACATGGACGCCTACTGCCTAGAAGTCCGCAAGCTCGAGAACAAGTTCTACGGTCTCGAGTTCCATCACGTCGTCCGTGACAACAATGTTGCAGCGGACGTCCTGTCGAAGCTTGGCTCTACTCGCGCTCAAGTACCAACGGGTGTCTTCGTCCACGAGCTTCGCGCGCCATCCATCCTGGAGCCGGCGCCACTGACAACTGATCCAGCGCATCCCCCAGCTGGCCAGGAGGTCATGATGATAGACGTGGACTGGCGGCAACCCTTCATCGACTACATCCGCGAGCAGAAGGTTCCCACGGATAAGAACTTGGCCGAGCAACTCATCTGTCGCGCCAAGTCCTACGTCCTAGTCGGAGACAAGCTAGCGCATCTTCCGGAGTACTCATGAAGTGCGTCCCCCGAGAAAAAGGCAAGGGCATCTTGGAGGAGATCCATAAAGGCGTCTGCGGCAACCACGCGTCTTCACGCACGCTGGTCAGCAAGGCTTTCCGACGAGCTTTCTACTGGCCCACAGCTCTGGGCGATGCCGAAGAACTCGTCAGAAGGTGCCAAGGGTGTTAATACTTCGCAAAGCAACAACATGTCCCGGCCTACAAGCAAGTCACCATACCACCAACCTGGCCCTTCGCCTGCTGGGGGCTCGACATGATTGGGCCTCTCCCGGCTGCGCCAGGTGGATTCAACAGAGTCTTGGTGGCCATCGATAAGTTCACCAAGTGGATCGAGGTCAAGCCGGTCACATGCCCCAAGGCCGACAGAGTACTCAACTTCTTGGATGAACTCGTGCATCGCTACGGATTACCCCATCGCATCATCACAGACCTGGGCTCCAACTTCAACAATCACCAGTTCTGGGAGTACTGCGAGAAAAGCGGGATCGACGTTCGATATGTCTCAGTCGCCCATCCTCAGGCCGATGGACAAGTCGAGCGCGCCAACGGGATGGTACTCAACGCTCTCAAGAAGCGACTGCATGATGCTGCTAACTCAAAAGGAGGCAAGTGGATCAAGGAACTACCCAATGCGCTTGGGGGCTGCGTACTCAACCCACCAAGCCAACGGGACAATTGAAGGCATCTAGGCCCCTAATTCGTGTTTTGGTAATTAATGACAATCATTATGGACTAACATTTTTATTTGAGCTATAAGAATAAGTTAGTCCGGTGACAGTCCGGGCCCTCGGGGTGGACGGTCCTGGCCCTCGGGGCGGACGGTCCGCGGGTTGTTGGTTTTTATTTTAATACCTGAGTTTTGGGCAAAAGTTTTAGAGAAAAAAACGCTTCCGGGTGGACTGTCTGCGGACCCCTGGCGGACAGTCCGTTATTCTTTACGAACGGGTCTTTCTCGGGGGCCGGCGGACGGTCCGCGGCCGGCCCGCGGACGGTCCGCGTGGCCCGGGCGGACGGTCGCCGGCCCAACAGTCAGCCCCTCCAACTGTTGACTCCGCGTTTTTACTGTTAGAATTCAAACGCGGACAGTCCGCGAGGGCATCGCGGACAGTCCGCGAGGTACGCGTTTTGTCCCTAACGTCTAGTAACGGGAAGGGGGAGCATTTATACTCCAAGCCCGGGGTTGGAGAGGCTCTCTTGGCACTTTGAAAGGTCTATACTCCCTTGTAGAGCTCTCCCTCTCCTCTCTCTCACTCACTTGGCTTAGTGATTGTATTCTTTGTGAGATTGAGAGCTTCTAGTGTATTGCATCAAGGTTTTGATCTTTGTGGCACTAGGGAATCATCAAGCAAGTGATTGATTTGTTACTCTTGGAAGTTGTCGCTTCCTAGACGGCTTGGTGGTGAAAGAATCCGTTATCGCAAGAAGATTGTGCGTGGCTCCGGATTTCGTGTTGTGAGAGGTATTGTGCTCACCTCACCGGAGCGATTAAGAGCAAATCTAGTGGAATCGAGGTGTGGAGTGGTTCTTTGGTTCTAACCGGCTTAATATCAAGTGTTTTCTTGATAGAGGAGCGGTTGAACATTGAATAATCCACTTCAACGTGGATTAGGGGTGACCAGCAAGTCATCGATATCACGGGATAAAATTCGTCACTTGTGCTCTTTTATTTCTTTTCTCAATTT
Organism: Cenchrus americanus; assembly: GCA_947561735.1. NCBI lineage: Eukaryota > Viridiplantae > Streptophyta > Magnoliopsida > Poales > Poaceae > Cenchrus > Cenchrus americanus. The sequence goes on from OX387240.1 coordinate 207,313,256, forward strand.
CCTTTCAAGTACTTTACTTTGAGCATTCTATTTCTAGAGATTGTTGTTTATCTTGTCACCCTAGGCCGCAAAACCACTAACATAGGAATAGAGTAGGTAGAGATTTAATTCTCCTTGTGGTTCTAATTAAATTTCTCTAGTGTTGTGGTTTTAGTTTTTAAACCGACTATTCACCCCCCTCTAGTCGATATCCTAGATCCTACAAGTGGTATCAGAGCTAAGGACTCCTTATTTGAGAGATTTAACCATCTCGGAGTAGGATAAATGGCTGAGGATGATAAATTTCATGTTGGGAAGCCACCGATCTTTGATGGGAACAATTATGACTATTGGAAGAAAAGAATGGAGGTTCACTTTAAGGCCTTGGGAAGAGAATTATGGAGAATTGTAATGGAAGGATATGTTATTTTGGATCCTAAAAATAAGTCAGGTCAAGATGATAAAAATGAAAAACTCAATGATAGAGCCTTGAGTGTGCTTTACAATGCTCTTGCTCTTAGTGAATTCAATAGAGTGAAGGGACTTGAGAAGGCAAATGAGATATGGGAGAAGCTTATGGAAATTTATGAGGGAACATCTACCGTTAAAGAAGCAAAGCTTTATGTGTACAAAAGAAAGTTCAATGAATTCACCATGAAGAAGGATGAAGATGTTTCAACCATGTTCAACCGGTTGAATGATATAGTGAATGAATTCAAGTGTCTTGATTTTGATGTATCAAATAAAGACTTCTCTCACAAGTTCCTTAGGTGCCTTCCGAAAAAATATGAGACAATTGTGACCTTGCTTGTGAGGAGTGATTTGAGTAAGATGACTCCTACGGAGGTGCTTGGTGAAGTGCAAACTCATGACCTATTCAAGCAATCACAAAAGGAAGTTCAAGGCCAATCAACAAATGAAGAGAAGAAGAATATTACTCTCAAGGCCAAGGCTACTCAAGAGGAAAATGATGATGAGAACCAAGATATTGACTCCGATGAGGAAATGGCTCTCATTGTAAAGGGACTTAGAAGAATCATAAAGAAGAAGAAGTTTGGCAAGATGGGGCAATCTTCAAAGAAGAATTTTTTTGAGGGCAAAGATTGCTTCAATTGTGGTGAAATTGGACATATCTCAATTAATTGTCCAAACAAAAAAGAAGAGAAATATGGCAAGAAGAAAGACAAGAAGAGTGTACCTAAGAGGAAGAAATATTACAAGAAGGAGAAGAATGGTCAAGCATATTTTGTTGAGTGGGATTCCGATGCAAGCTCCGATGAAGAAGATGATGACAAGCCTTCAAGAGGTCTTGCCGGGGTTGCTATCAAGGAAGCGCCTTCACTCTTCTCCAAGCCATATTGTCTCGTGGCAAAAGGTGAATCAAAGGTAATAATCGACGATGATGGTGATGATTGTGATAGTGATAATGATGATAATGCTTTATCTTATGATGATCTTGTTGCCATGATTATTAAGTCCGATGACAAATTGCGCTTGGAGAGATCAAAGTTGAAGGATTTGGAGTTGAAAAATATTTCACTTCAAAATTCTTTTGAGGAGCTAAAGACTACTCATGAAAATCTAAAGACTTCCCATGAAACACTTAATATTTCTTGGGAAACTCTTAAAGATGAGCATGAGAAGCTTAAGGAAGCTCACAACTCTCTCCTTGCACAAGAAGTCAAAGGAAAAATGAGTATGGGTGTTGAATGTAATATATTGAATACTCCTCTTTGTTCATCTAACCCATCTTGTAGCACAAGCACTAGCTCTTGCATTAGTGAGGATATGTCTTATGACTCTCTATTATTGGAAAATGAATCTTTGAAGAAGGAAATTGAGTGCTTATCTAATGATCTTGCATGGTATTTTGGAAGTCATGTTCGGTTTAATCATATTTGGACAAATCAAAAATTCACCTTAAATAAAGATGCACTTGGTTACTTGCCCAAGAAAGGAAAAGAGGCTTTCATTCCTAAGGAAAATATCTTTGTAAATTCAAATGTTTCCTTTGAGGAAGAAGAAAAGATTAAGATGTGTCATAAGTGCAAGACAAGGGTTGATGTGGATCACCAATGCAAGAGCAAGAAGACCATATCCTTGGATCCTTCATATATTCTTAAGCCTCGTGTGCGGATGCCCGAGGGCCAAGGCGAGTGTGAGGATAGTTCCGGCTTGGGGTGATCGAAAGAGTGCGGGAGGGGTGTTCTTTGGGGAGGAGTGAAAGTCTCGACCGGCGGTTTTGGAACCGGTCGGACCGGTTTGGGGTACGCCGGAATGACAAGCTTGGTTTCCGTGCTCATACGGGTGCGAGAGTTGTTTCTGGAGGTCGTGGTTCTGGTGGATGGGCTGGAGAGTTTGCAGGTGGTCAGGTTGCTAGGCGTTCTCTCCCTCGAGCTCACTACGGGGATGGGAGGAGTCGTAGCTTTGAGAAGGAAAGGAGGGACGGTCCACGAGTTCTCTTTCGTGGTTTTGGTCCTCCTCCAGGCAGAGAGGGGTGGTTCCCTCAGGGTGGTTACCGTGGTGGTGTTCGTGGAGGTAGTTTTGGTAAGAGAGATGCTTTGGTTGGTGCTAACCCCACTTTCAAGCAAATGGCTCGGCACTGGTTTTCCTCCTTTGGTACTAACCCCGAGGACCTTGAGTCGTTTGTTCGCTCACGTGCCTATTTTTGATTTTCGGGTGGGGAGACTTGAAGAACATTTGGTTGATTGACTCTGGTGGCTCGAGGCATATGACCAGAGACAGGGGGTGGTTCTCAAGTCTTGTCTCGGTGGTGACGAAGAGGTACATCACTTTTGGGGACAATGGGCGTGGGCGTGTGCTTTCACAAGGTGAGATAAAAGTGAATGACAAGATCACTGTGAGGCGTGTTGCTCTTGTTCAGTCGCTGGGGTACAATTTGCTTTCTGTGTCCCAGTTGTTGGATGAGGGTTTTGAGGTGTTGTTTCGGCCCTGGTGGTTCTCGGATTGTGGACTCTCGAGGGGACCTTGTCTGTATGGTCGTTCCCGAGGGTCAGGTGTTTCGTGCTGATTTTTCTCAGTCTTCGGGTGTGGAGCGTTGTTTTTTGGCCGGTTCTTCGAGTGAGTTGTGGAAATGGCATAGGAAGTTGGGTCACTTGAGCTTTGACCTTTTGTCTCGCTTGAGTAAACTCAATTTGGTCCGAGGATTGCCACGGTTGAAGCTTGAGAAAGAGTTGGTTTGTGCTCCTTGTAGGCATGCCAAGATGGTGGCCTATTCTCACCCGCCTCTCACAGATGTGATGACTGAGCGTCCATGCGAGCTGCTCCATATGGACCTTGTTGGCCCAGCTCGTGTGCGATCTGCGGGTGGGAAGTGGTATGTCCTTGTTGTGGTGGACGACTATTCTCGGTATGCATGGGTGTTCTTTCTGGAGGATAAGGGGGAGACGTTTGGTTTTGTTCGAGATCTAGTCTTGAGGTTGAGGAACGAGAGGCACGGAGATGCCATACGAGCTATCCGCAGTGATAATGGCTCGGAATTCGGGAACTCTCGTTTTGAAACCTTTTGTCATGACTTGGGTCTTGAGCATCGCGTTTTCGAGTCCGTATACGCCTCCCCAAAATGGTGTTGTGGAAAGGAAGAACGAGGACCTTGTGCGAGATGGCTCGGACGATGCTTGATGAGCATAGGACTCCGAGGAGGTATTGGGGTGAGGCGGTGAATACCGCATGCTATGTGTCGAACGGAATATACCTCGGCAGTGCACAAGAAGAAGACATGCTATGAGTTGATGCATGGTCGCACACCCAAGGTGAGTCACTTCCATGTCTTTGGTTGCAAGTGTTTTATTCCGAAGAAGGGCGGGAAGTTGGATAAGTTTGAGGCTAGGTCTCCGTCGATGGCATTTTCTTTGGTTATGCATCTCATTCTAGAGCATATCGTGTGCTCAATCTTGAAACTAACCAAATCGTGGAGACTTGCGAGGTAACCTTCGACGAGACAGAGCCACGTAGTCGGCTTGTTTTTGAGTGTGCGAGGGATGATGAGCTTGGCGAGGAGATCTTTCGGGAGGAGGAGCATGAACATGGTGATGATGAAGATGGCGGTGCGGTGCCCCCCAACTGAACATGTACCCACTACTTCGACTACGATGATGGATGGACCTTCGCTACACCTACGACGACAAACCAAGAACGAGGAGAAGGCGGATGTTGAGGGGGAGGTAGCTTCGAGGCGAGAACCTCCCCGGCGAGTTCAGGTGGATCACCCGGCTTCGAGGATCATCGGCGACATGAATGAACGCACTACACGGTCGAGGGTTCGGAACAATTCCCATTTTGCTCATGCTTGTGCGTTTGTTGCTTCTTTCGAGCCCATAGACATTGGACACGCACTATCCGATCACAATTGGGTTAACTCGATGCATGAGGAGTTGGAGAACTTTGAGAGGAATCGGGGTGTGGGAGTTGGTTGACCCTCCCCCCGGGGTGTAAGCCGATTGGTACCAAGTGGGTGTGGAAAAACAAAGAGGGAGAGAAGGGTGAGGTTGTGAGGAACAAGTCGAGACTTGTTGCCCGGGGGTTCGGCTCGGAAGGAGGGGATCGACTACGAGGAGACCTTTGCTCCCGTAGCCCGTTTGGAGGCGATTAGGATCCTTCTAGCCTTTTCTGTGGCTAGAGGGTTCAAGTTGCACCAAATGGATGTGAAGAGTGCTTTTCTGAATGGAGTGTTGGAGGAAGAAGTGTTTGTGAGACAGCCTCCGGGGTTTGAGAGTGAGAGGTACCCCCACCGGTGTACAAGTTGAGGAAGGCGCCGTATGGGTTGAAGCGGGCGCCTAGAGCTTGGTATGGCGAGGTTGAGGGGGTTCTTGTTTGAGAGAGGTTTTGAGATGGGGAAGGTCGATCGGACCTTGTTTTTGCGAGAGGGGGCGGGAGATATCCCGATTGTGCGGGTGTACGTGGATGATATTGTCTTTGGTGGCTCGTCTAACTCTCTTGTTGCGTGGTTTGCGATGATATGAGCGGGAGTTTGAGATGAGCATGATGGGCGAGTTGCAGTTCTTCCTCGGGCTACAAATCAAGCAATCAAAGGAAGGAACATTTGTGCACCAGGCTAAGTACACCAAGGACATTGTGAGGAAGTTCAAGATGGAGGATTCCAAGGCTATGACGACGCCGATGAGTACGACTACGGCTCTTGATGCGGACGAGGAAGGTGAACACGTTGACCAGAAGGAGTACCGGAGCATGATCGGGTCACTCCTCTACTTGACGGCGACGAGGCCGGACATACAGTTCTCAGTGTGTCTGTGCGCTCGTTTTCAAGCATCTCCGAGGACTTCGCATCGGCAAGCGGTGAAGCGAATTTTCAGGTACTTGCGTCACACTCCCGACTTCGGCCTTTGGTACTCCGCGTCCTCTTCTTTGGCGCTTCATGGTTTTTCAGACGCGGATTTTGCCGGTGTCGGTTGGATAGGAAGTCCACTTCGGGACTTGCCGGTTTTGGGTTCTTCGTTGGTGTCTTGGTCTTCTCGTAAGCGGTCGAGTGTTGCTCAATCCACGACCGAAGCCGAGTATGTTGCCGCTGGCTAGTTGTTGCTCTCGGCTCCTTTGGATCACCTACACCATGAGTGACTTTGGTGAGGAGTATACCCATGTCCCACTTCAATGTGATAGCACCAGTGCCATAAGCGTTGCAAAGAACCCAGTGCTCCATTCTAAAACCAAACACATAGAAGTGAGGTATCATTTTCTGAGAGACAACGTCGAGAAAGGGAAGATAGCTTTGATCCATGTACCCACACATGACCAACTAGCCGATATTTTCACCAAACCCCTAGATCAAACAACTTTCACTCGTCACACGGGGGGAACTTGGTGTGTGTTTGATTTCCCGAGTTGGGTGTGTGGGAGCTTTCTTTTGCCGGTTGGTGTCGAGCCCGCTTTTGCCTCCCCTCGAGGAGCGCGGTTTGTAGCATATGTATAGCTTTCCTTTGTGCATTTCTTGCATTTGGCATGGCATATGTAACATGATGTATAGGCATCCTTGTATCTTAGATTGCATGCATTTTGTTTCATATGCATTGGTTAGGAAAAGCTTCTCTCATATACATTGTTCACCATGGAATGAGATATATGTCTTTGTGAGCTTGTTTGGTATGCTACGGTTAGTTTGGCTTAGCTCTTGATGATCTTGATGAATAATCCATGGTTGCTAGCTATGCTTTTGAAAAATGTCACATGTATGCTCTCTCATGTGTAAATGCCTTTACATGCTCTTGACATGTTTTTGTGGCTTTGCTATGCTTAATTTGTGGTTGGATAGCTAGCTTATTGATCATATGGGGCCAAAGGCTCATTTGCCATCATGAATGTTTAGCCCTCTTGATTTATCTTGTGGAGGAGCATAAGTTCCTTTTTGTCGCAAAGACATTTCATGTACCATTTACAAATCTGAAAATGAAATGAAAAATGCTTGGAAATATGCTCCCATGTCATATGTGCTTTGAATTTAATTTGCTTTGGGTGCTAAACCATTGCATGATGCCTACCAATGAGAAGTCTCATACATAGAAGTAGGCACATGGCTCGGTGGCTTTGACATGACATGAGGTGCTTGTGGGTGTTTGTGATGGTCTTATGGTTAGAATAGGTTGTCCTAGCATGAAGTTTGTGTGGCTTTGCCATTTTGATATGCTTTGATCATGTTTAGGGCTTTGCTCATGAGAGGCAAGTTTTTCGCAAAATTGCCAAAATCCTTTTTAGCTTCGTCCAATGGTTGTGAAACTTGGTGATCATGTAGTTGAGATCGATACGAAGCCGTAGAGTACCTAACTTGCTCATTTGGACATGTGTAGCATCTTGTGATGAATTTTGTCTACTTGAGAAGCTCTAGCTTGCATTTGTGCCTTGATTCATGCATTGGCAACAAGGGGGAGAAAGGAAGGTGGAGAAAAGTTGCTGTGTATCCCTGGAACCTATCCCAAGTGTCAAGGGGGAGCTTGTGCATTTCTTTTGCATTTTTGGCCTTTGGGGTATGGTCTGCTGTGTGAAATCGGCCTGACCGGTTTTGGTGGAACCGGTCTGACCGGTTATGGGAACCGGTCTGACCGGTTTGTGCCCTGAGTTGGCACTTGATCAGGGGGAGCTCTTGTGTGCCTTGGTGATTGGTGCTCTTTGCTTGAGCATGGTTTTTGTCTCGGATGTGTCGAGCCGTTGCCCTTGCCTAAGGGGTCCGAGACTTGTCTTCTTCAAGTGATCTCGTTTCTTTGCCTTTCTCGGCTTTCGATCGCTTGTTGGAGTTTTTCTTTTTGTTTCTTTTCTGTTTTCTTTTTCTCTTCACTTACCATGTGTGTGTGTTGTCAATGCACTCATCAAGGGGGAGATTGAGGACCATGTGTGGTTCGAGGACCGGTGGATGGTCGCTTCCTTGTGTGATGAGTGATTGACAACGATTGTGTGGACTGATTCTTGGCTAAGTATTGCAGGTGCAGGTTGCGGCTTGACTCGTGTTGGTGCAGGTGAAGAACAAGCGCGAAAGGTCGTTCTCTTGGTGAGGCCTCCAGTGTGTGGAGAAGACAAGTAGGCTTCGTTCGAGGGACCCGGTGGCCGGCGGGGGTCGAGTGCGGGCCGCATGGTGGCAAGAACACAAGATGAAGTCGGTGGACGGTTTCTTGGTTGAGCCACAAAACCAAGGTCGAGCGGGGACTTCATGGGAGCCAAGTCATGAGTGGTGATTGGCGGAGGCTACATCAAGTTCGCGGGGTTTGCGGTGGTTCACCGAAAATCACCGGTTACTCGGCCGAGCCACAAAGCCGAGGCCGAAGATCGGGTGTGGCGTCTCTCTCGCCAAACACCGCTCGGGCCGGTTTGGAGAACCGGGCCCGGACCGGTTTGGGGTCGCAGGGGCCGGAAGCTTCGAGGCGGAGGACACGCGTCGGGATCGCAAGGCTTGCGTTGAGGCTACGCGAGTGGTGCGGTCGGTGGGGCATCCGTCCGATGGTGAATACATCAAGAATTCCGAATCCGCCCTTGAGGGGCTTGTATCCCTAGTTAGTAGAGAGGGGCATTTTAGACATTCGGTTGCCGCCTATATAACCCAAGAGGTGAGAGGATGGCAGCCAACTCTTGGAACCCTAGCTCATTAGTTTTCCTATTTTCTACCTATTTTCTTAGGTTTTCTCTAGGACTAGCAAGAGAGCTTCACGGAGAGATCTTGTAGAGAGGGATGGATGATCGGGCGGCTTGCTAGACCTTGTACGAATCCTTGTTTCATGTATAGATGATTCGGCGTGATTCCTCAAGGTTTGGATGTGTTTTCCCCGGTTGTTTTTGGTGGTGATTTTCGGAGCCCTCTTCCGGTGATTTCTTTGGAGTGTTTTTGAAGCTTTTCTCTTGGTGATTCGGTGGGGGAAATTTGTGGGAACCCTTCGTGGTTCTTTGGGCTGTGATCCCCCTTCCAAATCCGTGAGAAAAGTTGCTCGAATTTGGGGTTTCTTGAGTTCTTGGGTTGGAAGTGCTCTCGGCGGGATTTCTTTGATTCCTCCTTCTTGGACGAGTTTTGGTGGGATTAAACTTGGCCATGGACTCCTCATGAGGTGTTCCTGATATCCCCAAAGTCTTGTTCAAGTCCGTGGAGCGAATCGGGAGATTGAGATTTGGTTTTGGGGGAGTTGACCCGCGGGCTGTGTTCTTCTCGACTCGTTCGAGGGCCAAACCCCGCCCCCGACCGGTTTCCCAAACCGGCTCGGCCCGACTCGCCATGGGGTTGTTGTCGAGAGAGATCTTTGAACAAGGAAGTCTTTGCTTGCTCCATGGCTTCGTTGTTCGGATGTGGAAGGGATTTTGAAGTGTTTGGGGTCCTTGAGGAGTTTCGGACTGACTCGACGAACGAGTCGGTGGTTTGCCTAACCGGGCCGGACCGCTTTTCCCTCGCCTTCGTGAGGCTAAGTCCAACAAGAGCGGTCCGACGGCTTCGAAACCGCCGACTTCGGTTTTTGGCCGGCAACCAGTTTGTCATGTGTGTTTCCGCTGTGTGTGTGTTGAGGCTGTTGTTCGGGTCTTGTTCCTAGGTTCAGTAGCACTCCAGTGGCTACGTGAACTTGGCAAGAGAAGCTTGCGGAGGTGCACGAGTGAATTTGGGTTCATAGGCCGAATTCTTGAATAGAATTTTTATCGGCTCCCATTCACTCCCCCCCTCTCTGGTTCGCCGTTTCGGTCCTTCACCGGGTCCCTCGAATGAAGCCTACTTGTCTTCTCCACACCTGGAGGCCTCACCGGCGACGACCTTTCGCACTTGTTCTTCACCTGCACAAACACCAGTCAAGCCACAACCTGCACCTGCAATACTTAGCCAAGAATCAGTCCACACAACGTTGTCAATCACTCATCACACAAGGAAGCGACCATACACCGTTTCTCGAACCACACATGGTCCTCACTGGAGCCGGCGCCACCGACCACTGACCCAGCACCTTCCCCAGCTAGCCAGGAGGTCATGATGATAGACGTGGACTGGCGACAACCCTTCATTGACTACATCCGCGAGCAGAAGGTTCCCACGGACAAGAACTTGGCCGACCAACTCATCCGCCGCGCCAAGTCCTATGTCCTAGTCAGGGACAAGCTCTGCATGCGGGGCGCATCTTCTGGAGTACTCATGAAGTGCGTCCCCCGAGAAGAAGGCAAGGGCATCTTGGAGGAGATCCGTAAAGGCGTCTGCGGCAACCACGCGTCTTCACACACGCTGGTCAGCAAGGCTTTCCGACGAGCTTTCTACTGGCCCATAGCTCTGGGCGATGCCGAAGAACTCGTCAGAAGTTGCCAAGGGTGCCAATACTTCACCAAGCAACAACATGTCCCGGCCTACAAGCTAGTTACCATACCACCAACCTGGCCCTTCGCCTGCTGGGGGCTCGACATGATTGGGCCTCTCCCGACTGCGCCAGGAGGATTCAACAGTCTTGGTGGCCGTCGACAAGTTCACCAAGTGGATAGAAGTCAAGTCGATCACATGCCCCAAGGCCGACAGAGTACTCGACTTCCTAGATGAACTCGTGCACCACTACGGACTACCCCATCACATCATCACAAACCTGGGCTCCAACTTCAACAATCACCAGTTCTGGGAGTACTACGAGAACAACGGTGACGTCCAATATGTCTCAGTCGCCCATCCTCGGGCCAATGGACAAGTCGAGCGTGCCAACGGGATGGTACTCAACGCTCTCAAGAAGCGAATGCACGATGCTGCTAACTCAAAAGGAGGCAAGTGGATCAAGCAACTGCCCAATGCGCTCTAGGGGCTGCGTACTTAACCCTCCAAGCCAACGGGACAGACGCCATACTTCCTGGTCTATGGCTCCGAAGCAATTCTCCCTGCCGACATCATGTGGGATTCGCCGGCAGTAGAGCAATACGACGAAGGCATATCTGAAGATAGCAGGCGAGTTGATATCGACGGACTCGAAGAAGCTCGCTGTGCCGCCCTCATCCAATCAGCAAGGTACCTTGAGGGTATCCGACACTACCATGATCGCAACGTCAAGGAACGCTCCTTCAACGTTGGTGATCTCTTCCTCCGTCGCATTCAGAACACGGAAGGACTACACAAGCTCAGCTCTCCATGGGAAGGTCCCTTCACAGTTGCAAAGGTGATCGGACCAGGCTCGTATCGCCTCCAGACTCTTGAAGGCGAAGACGTCAGCAACTCGTGAAACATCGACCAACTCTGTCGATTCTACACCTAGTCTCTCGACTACCCTAGGGGCTCAAGTGTGCACGACTACTCCAAGACCCCTTCGCTGTAAGCGGCCTCCGGGTCCAGGCACTAGTCTCCGGACTACTCTACTCTCCAAGATCCAGCGTTAATGGCTACTAACGGATCTCGAGCTGCTCAGAGCATCAGAGGACTCTAGCAGTGGTCTATCAAGAGACCATGTACTTCTAGATCCAGCCTATACGGCTACTAACGGATCTACTGCTGTAAGCGGCTACGCGCCCTAGCACTACTTAGCCGTAGGCGGCCTCCGGGTCCTGGTGACTACACTGGCCCTGGCCATCCAGGTGTACTTCTTTCAGTAATAAAGTTTGATTATCTATCAACTAACTTATTGTGTCTCCCTCAACGGGCCTGCTGGTGAGTACCACTACTCGTGACAACTCCAAGATGGGCACTCCGCATACATATCTCGCGACAACGAGTACTCATTTATGGAAATTTTCTTATTCATACTCAAACAAGTTCATTACAACTTTGTTTATATACAACTATTGCTACAAGCTAACCCTACAGGACTACTGGAGGTTTAGCTTCTCGGCGACTTGTTCAGCTATTGGTGCCATCAGCTCCAGGAGCTCCATGTATTGCTCATCAGTACAATTGGCGGCTAGTCCACCCGCGACTACGTCCACTTGAGCCTTGGGGAAGTACGACTTCATGTACGCCAAGACTTGATTGGGGATGGACTTCGCCAGATGCTTGACGTATGTCGCCTAACGATCGGGAGCTTCTCTCAACCGGTCAACCAATGGAGCAATCTTCGGACCGCTCGGATGAGGCACCAGAAGCCTCGCAATGGGAAGTGCGGCTTCTTCAAGTTCTTTGAGTTGTCCCCGCTACTTCTCGCAATCTTTGTTCAGCTTCTGCAGAGATTTGTAGCAGTTGACAAGATCACGATTCGAGGCAATCCGAAGCTCCATGTGTTTATTGCACTCGTAAGCCAACTGCTTATAATCATATTCAAGTACCTCGCGGGCCTCTTTCTCCTAGTATAAGAGATTCTTCATGTCGGTCTCTGACGCCTTGAGCTGCTCAACCCGGGTCTCAAGCTCTGCAAACAACAAAGGAGACGATGTCAGACTACTACAGGGTACTTCCAATAAGTACTCGACAAGACAGCAACATACCTTTGTTCTTATTGCGGAGCGACTTGTTCTTGCGCACCTGTTCGTCGCTCTTCGCATGCATGTCTTGGACTTCATTGTGGTATTGGGCGAAGGCACCATCAAGCTTCGACTGGAGCATGGCGGAGTGCTTCCTGGCCTTGATGAGTACTTTCTCCAGTGACTCTACTCGGAGCACCGTATCGCCATATCCTTGGAGCATCTCAGATTTCTGTCGGGATCTCTCCACGGCATCCTGCAGCAGACAACAATTGTTACTCGAGTACTCAACACTTATGGCAGATCAACTATTCAAGGGTACTGATAACTTACCTTCATCCATTGCTCGGCCCGGCGCATGGCCTCCAAGTTGCGCGCTACTGCTACTGGCTCGATGAGATCATCCGCCAGAAGCTCGATCCCACCACGACTAGTCGTGGCGGCCTCGAACATTGGCGCCGAACAGATCGGCTCCGCATCCTGAATCTCTGGCGAACAGACGACTACTTCCAGGCCTGATTCTGCCAGTACTTCGTCGCGCTTCTCTTCGGCCACCCCGGGGGCTCCTTCACTGGCTATCTTCGCCGGCTCGGTTGCTGCTCCGGCGGCTTCTTGGGTCTCCGGCATCACGCCTTCAACGGGCACAGCCTCGGGGATGGTGCTTCCCTCGACTAAGCCCCTGTCAACAGAAGACACATGGGATTAGTTTCCCGGGGGCTACGACTACTACTTGAGGAAGGCTGCGTCCGTGCAGTATTCTTACCTTCTACTATGCTGGCCTCCGGCAGTGTAGCCTCTACGGCTGGCGCCACGATCTCAGCTTGAGGGAGGGGAGCAGACTCCTCGGTAGCAGGTGTGGAATCTTCTTCAGCCACCACCGCGCTGGGTTCATCTCCCTCCCAGGATAAGTCTGTCGATTTCCTGCAAAGTACATCATTAGTGGTCAACCAAGTAAGACTACCTAGCTACACGTACTACTCGGGAGAGATTTTCACTTACAAGCTCGAGCGGACAACAGTCACGGTCGGGGCGCCAAGTATGCTGACGATGTCAACAAGCCCGGCTTCAGCGGGCCCCTCTTCTTCGGCTTCAGTTGCTGCTGGTTCTTCAGCAGCAGCGGTTGCGGCCGGTTCCGTCCTGCTCTCAATGACCGGCGCCTGCGGCTCGACTTCTGTAGTCGACCGCTGTGTCAATCGCGACACGAGCTCTTCCACGGTGGGGGCTGGGCTGCGGCTTCTTTCAGCCGGCTCTCCCACCGTCTCCCAGTCGCCTTCATCCCCTTGGTTTACGGGGTCGGAAGGCGGAATCTCTCCCGCAAGCACTCGGACCCGTTGTCGGCATAAACAACATCGCATGACAAGTACTCGACTACTCTACTCGAAGAGTTTACCTCTTGAGATCTAGTCTCGATGACTTTCAACTTCTTGGCGACGCGCTTGCGTGCCACGTTGCGCGACCTCCTCGGCGGTGCGGGCGGACTAGCCTCCAAACTAGTCGGAGGGTCGTGGACGAGGGGGACATTGGGCGGTCCGGGCGGGCCGAACCTCGGCTTGCGGTCGGAACCGCTCCTGAAGCATCTCCTCCTCTTCCTCGTCTGACGTGTCCTCGACGATGACAGTGTCGTCACCTTTGCCGACTTCGCGGCATTCCTTGGCTTTTCCCTTCCCCTCCTCCGGGATATTTACAAGTCAAGGAGGCGAAGCTGGCTCAGAGAAAAACTTTACGTTGTCATCCTGCAACAAGTACATTGGGTGAGCACGACTACTACCACATAATCAGTACTCGTACACTGAGTGCGGCTACTGACCTCGTTCGGCGGATGAGCGGCGGAGTACTCGAGGACCGGACAGGGCGTGTATGCCGGCATGTCCTTGAAGATCCTGCCCAACCTATCGATGATGTCCTCATCATCAATCTCACCGCCAGGTATCCGCGACGAGTCACCCTCGCCGGTGTACTAGTAGCCAAGGGTGTCACGAGCCATCAGTGGCTGCACCCTCCTCTTCATAAAGCTGAAGGCCACATGTTCGGCCCTCAGCCCAGCTTCCCTCAAAGCCTTGATCTTCAGCAGTAGCTCGGGTAGCTAGATACCCTCCTGCATCGTCGGCTTCGTATTCCACCAGGCCCGGTGCTTCGGCTGCTTCCCGCTAGGCTTCGGCAGCTCCGGGTGGTGGTTGGTGATGTAGAACCACTTCGACTTCCAGTCCTGGTTGGAGTCGATCAACTTGTACGCCAAGTACTGCTCAGCGGCATCTTCGCGCATTTGGATGCCGGTCCCTCCGACTACTCTCGGATCATTGGCGCTTGGTTGGGGTTTCACATGGAAGAACTTCTGGAACAGCACCCAGTGGGGCTTGATCCCCAAGAACGCTTCGCAGAAATGGACAAAGACAGATACATGGAACATGCCATTGGGGTTGAGGTTGAGGTACTCGATACCGTAATAATCAAGAAGACCCTTGAAGAAGTCGCTCGCTGGAGCGCCAACCCGCGCTCCACGAATCGCGCGAACATTGGGATCTCATCGGGATTCTTCTCCATCGGGTACGGATCTCCCGCAGCGGCGCGCCACATGTCGACCTCCTTCTCCCGGAGGAATCCGCTGTTCAGCAGCGCCAACAGGTCCTCAGTCTTCATTTTGGACTTCTTCCACTCCTTGTTTGGATTTGGGCGCGGGGGAGACACCGGCGGTGTTGATCCTCCGGCGGATCCCGCGGCCTCCTCGCGGGATCTCTTTTTCCCGACGGCGGTCTTCATGCTCTTTGATGGTGAGGGCTTCATTCTCCAAGTGCAGCAAGTTTTCACTCGCATTCGCTCGGGGGCTGCGTCGGTGGCTACTGGAGGCGGTGCGCGTGGATCTACGATTTCCGGCGCGGTGGCAATGTGCACTGGCGGCGGCCTCTTAGCAAGATCTGCTTCGAGTGGCTGCAAGTGCGGGCGGTGAAAACCCTAAGGGTTTTGTCTTTTATTTATAAGTCAACCGGTGGCTCCGCAATGGCCAGATGGATATGTTTCAAAATAGCTGACTCAGCAGCGGCACCTAACCTTTCAACTTCCAGTAGTCGATGCGCCTTATCTCGGGGGCTCGGCTACATCTACTTAACTTCTTGGGTAGCGACAAGATTAAAGAGCAACTCAGGACACATTCTACATTCTAGATGACTCTTCAATTCGAGAGGAAATACTCGACTCAAGGCTCGGGGGCTCTGTGCCACGTGTCCTTTGGTTTTTTCTCCGAATTTTGCGGGATAATCTTGCCAGAACTTCATATTGACCCTCAGCTAGAGTCTACGACTCAACCTAAGGCTCGGGGGCTACTCCATATGGAGTGCGATTTTGCAATCGCACTTCCATATAAACTTCAGCTTCAATACAACGCGAGTATTGTTGAAGACCTTCAAGAGCAGAACTCGAGGACGCTTGGGGACTACTCGAGAAGACTTCAGGATTACTCAAGGATCAGCTGGAGTACCTTCCACCCTCGGGATGCTTCAAGTATTCTTGAGGACTTTCGGCTTGTAGTACTCGGGGGTGCTTGAGGACTACTCGTCAAGGCCGTCAAGACTAGTCGAAGCTATCCTGCTCGACTACAAAGTACTCGAGGGCTTGTCGTATGGACCTCCCTGGGCCTACTACATCAGTGGGTACCAGGACCAACTACTCGGTGGGCCCCTGGGACTACTCGGCTTGTGCCACATGGCACCTGATGGCGTGAGGCGCAAGGACTACAGTCGAGAAGTACTCGGATAGGAAGCTATACATGCCTTGTACTGTGTAGAGGACTCCTAGACGTACATGACTAGTACTCTCTCCCTAAACCAACCTGTAACCCTACCTCTCGAACTATATAAGGCGAGGCAGGGACCCTTCTCTCTCATACGCATCATCTTGTAATCACACCCAATCAATCTAGAGCTACGTAGCATACAGGACGTAGGGTATTACGCACCTCGCGGCCCGAACCTGTCTAAATTGTGTGCCACGTATCTCTTCCTTCGAGTTACCGATCTCGGCGAGGCCACATTCATCTACCTCAGGTACTCCCCTTGGTAGGTTGCCGGTCTAAAACACCGACAGGCGCCCCCAGGCTCAAACCCTATTTGAACTACCCGGTTTCAAAACTGCAAATCTTTTAAAATTTGAACTGCACTCATAAACCTATGAATAGGACTATTGTAGAGTGATCAACCCTCTACACAATAGACCCTAATCGAGCTCCAATTGATCTCGAATTGATGGAGAAAAGTGGATGCCAACCTGGGGAAAAACTCAGCCCTGATGAACAGTAGCTGGCATGATGGTTTTGAATTTTTGAACCATTTTTCGTCTGAATATCAATTGCCAACCTGAAGATGAAATGTGTTCCTCCTAATTCTACACAACTTTCATATTGGTAGAATTTTTAGTGTTTAGACAAAATTTGGAGAACGTGTACAAAGTTCTAGAATGACATATGGCATCAAGGGTTTTATCCCCCTTAATTAGGGTTTTGACCTATGGGACAGGTTTTGGCTTGCCTAAGAAGCTCAAAGGGGTGTGTTAGGTAGGTTTTCAAAGTGATGGCCCAGGTTGACCATGATTTGACCACAGTCAACTGTGTTGACCAGCCATTAGGGTTAATTAAAAACCTGGGACGTCACAAAAGGAGGGAGCCAATCATGGAGTGAAATACCTTTTGGTCGACCGACTTCCCTTCTTCATTGAGATCAAGATGTCCATTAAGTGCCATAGGGGTCTTGATGGGCTTGGAGTCGGTCATGTCAAACCTCTTGAGTATATCCTTTACATACTTGGTTTGACACAAGAAAGTCCCTTCCTTCATTTGCTTGATTTGAAACCCAAGAAAGAACTTCTATTCACCCATCATAGACACCTCGAATCTCTTGGTCATGATCCTACTAAACTCTTCACAAAATTTATCATTAGTAGAACCAAAGATAATATCATCAACATAAATTTGGCATACAAAGATATCTTTTCCATTTCTTTGAATGAAGAGAGTAGAATCGGCTTTGCCTATCTCAAAACCGTCCTTGAGAAGAAATTCCTTGAGGCAGTCATACCATGTTCTAGAAGCTTGCTTAAGCCCGTAGAGCGCCTTATAGAGCTTGTACACATGGTTGGGGAAGTTTGGATCTTCAAATCCCAAAGGTTGCTCAACATATACTTCTTCTTGGAGAGGTCCATTCAAAAAGGCACTCTTGACATCCATTTGATGAAGCTTGAAGTCATGATGAGTAGCATAGGTCAAAAGGATACGAATTGATTCAAGCCTTGCTACCGGTGCATAGGTCTCTCCAAAGTCCAAGCGTTCAACTTGAGTATATCCTTTGCCAACAAGCCTTGCCTTGTTCTTTGTGACAACACCAAATTCATCATGCTTGTTCCTAAAGACCCATTTGGTGCCAATTATATTTTGCTTTGGTCTTGGCACAAACTCCCAAACTTCATTTCTCCTGAAGTTGTTCAACTCTTCCTCCATGACAATAATCCAATCCAGGTCCTCAAGAGCTTGTTCCACACTAAGAGGTTCCAAAGAGGAGACAAACAAGTAAAATGCACAAAAGTTTGTCAATCTTGAGTGAGTTGTTAACCCTCTTTGAATGCTCCCAAGTATGTTGTCGACGGGATGATCTCGTTGAACCATTTGATGTACTCTTGGGTGTGGTGCTTGAGATTGATGTTGAATGGGTCCATCATCATCATCTTGAACTTGTGGAGCTTCTTCTTGAGCTTCACCACCTTGTTCTCCCCCTTGATCAAAGCCCTGACCATGATCGTCACCATGAACTTGACTTTCTTCTTGATGAACTTGAGAACTTGGTGGTTCCACTCTTGTTGATGATGGTGGATCTTGATTGCTTGTTTCACCCGGAGCTTGAACTTGAGCCTCACGAGGCATCACTTCACTGGTCCCCATTCTAAAGATTGATACACTTGGAGGTTCTTCATCATCTACAAGGTTTTCACTAATTTGCTCTTATTGAGAGTCGTTGGATTCATCAAATTTCACGTCTACCTTGGTCTCAACACAACCGGTGGTTTCGTTCAAAACATGATAGGCATGCTTGTTAGTTCCATAACCAATGAGAAAACCTTTATCAACCTTGGGTGCAAACTTTGAGGCTTTGGGTTTCTTGTTAAGTATGAAACACTTACACCCAAAGACCCTAAAGTAATGCACACTAGGCTTCTTACCGGTGATGATCTCGTAGGGGGTCTTGTTCAGTACTTGTGGAAGTAGAGGCGGTTGGTGGCATGGCATGCGGTGTTGATGGCTTCTGCCCAAAATGAGTCCAGAGTCTTGTATTCATCAAGCATTGTCCTTGCCGCTTCAATCAATGTACGGTTCTTCCTCTCAACGATGCCATTTTGTTGAGGTGTATATGGAGCGGAGAGTTCATGCTTGATGCCTTCTTCATCTAGGAACTCCTCAACTAGAGTGTTCCTAAACTCTGAGCCGTTGTCACTCCTTATGTTCTTCACCTTGAGCTCAAACTCATTTTAACTCTTCTAATGAACTTCTTCACAATTCCCTTTGCTTCACTTTTATCTTGCAAAAAGAACACCCAAGTGAAACGGGAAAAATCATCAACAATTACTAAACCATATTTGTTACCACCTATGCTTATGTAGGCAATTGGTCCAAACAAATCCATATGTAGTAGCTTACAAGGTCTTGATGAAGATAGGATGTTCTTGGCGGGATGATGAGCTCTAACTTGCTTCCTGGCTTGACAAGCACTACATAACCTATCTTTCTCAAAAACAACATTTGTTAGTCCTAGAATGTGCTTGTCTTTTTGAAGTTTGGCCAAGTTCCTCATGCCAACATGGGCTAGTCGGCGATGCCATAGCCAACCCAAGTCGGATTTTGCCACTAAGCAAGCCTTAGTGTCCACCTTCACTTTTGTGAAATCCATATAGTAAAGCTTTCCCCGTAAATGACCCGCAAAGACAATATAGGAATCCTCCCTTCTAGAGATGGTCACACCCTCCTGGGTAAAGAGGCAATTGTAGTCTTTCTCATATTGTGAAACCGACAACAAGTCGTATCCTAACCCTTGAACATGATAAACATCTTCAATTGAATTTGTTGTTGAGATAGCAATTTTACCTAGACCGACCACATCTCCTTGACCATTGTCTCCATAGATGATAGTTTTCGTAGGGTTGTCATAATGATCAAGGGATGCAAATAAGCCTTCATCTCCGCTCATATGATTAGTGGCACCACTATCAATCAACCATGCGCTTCCACCAGAGGAGTAGGCCTACAAAACAAGTGTAAGCTTTTGGTTTAGGTACCCAAAAAAATTGGGTCCTTGCAGGTTAGATGCATAAACTTTTGGAACCCACACACTCTTCCTCATAGCCTTCTTGGTGTCGGCCCCAACATACTTGACCACCATTTTACCATGGTGGTCCAAGGTCACAACATAATCACAAGTGTAGTTGGGAGAGGACTTGTGTTCCACCACATTCTTCGATGCATTGGGTGGAGAATTAACCCCACCATATCCTTTTGTGGTGTCCACAACCTTTCGCTTGTCCTTTGTTGTGGTAGAGGTGGTGACTACATGGGCAATATCCATGATGGTGTTGAGGTAGCCTCCCTTGTTCCACAAGGGGGTCCCATGCTCTGTGACCACCACTCTACCGTTGGCCTTGTTGTTCTTGTAGTGCCCAAGTCCTTGCTTGTCAACCACCTTAGGAATTGACTTGGCACCATTTTTGCCTTGAGTGATCAACATGTTTAATCAGGCTATTTCTTTGTCTTTGCTCTTAATTGTTTCCTCAAGCCTTGCATGGTTAGTCTTGAGAGCATTTATATCAATGTTGGAGCAAGTAGAACAACCTTTGCTAGTGGAGGCACTAGAGTCAAATGTTGCCTTAGGATTGGCTTTGGTGCTTTCCCAAAGAAAACTATAGTTTCCTTTAAGAATTTTATGTTTCTCCGTCAAGCATGAAAAGCTTGATTGAAGCTCACTATGAGTAGCCTTTAGGGAAGCTAGATATTCATTTGCCAAGGTTTAATCCTTTGACATCCTCTTGTTGGAGTCATTGGCCAAGGACAAGTCCGTGGTCAACTTTTCCACCTTAGCCTTCTCCTCGGCAAGAGATTTCTCTAGAGCAAGGTTTCTTTCCTTTTCAAGGATAAGCAAGTCTTCTTGCTCATGAAGAATCTCCTTCTTTTCCTCTAGTTTGTCCAAGAGCTTTTTAATTTCTTTATGGCCTTTTTTACCAAATTTCTTTATCATGTTTGCCTCCATTTCCTTTTCCTCATCTATGTTTTATATGTCATTACTATGTGTGGATGAAGAAGAGGTTAGAGAGGATGAGGTGGTAGACTCTTGTACCTTGCCCCCCCTTGCCATGAGGCAAAAGTGAGGGTGGTCCTCATTGTCGGAGAAGTTTTTGAACAGGTGTGGTGAAGATGATTCTTGTGCCATGGCAATGGTTGCTATGCCTTGCTTCTTTGGTTCCTCATCTTCATCACTTGAGTCCCATTGTTGACCCACGTGAGAACACCCTTGGTACTTGTTCTTGTACTCTTTTCTTCTCCTTGTATTTCTTCCCTTCCTCGTTCTTGTTCTTGTTCTTGGTACACTCGCAATGAAGTGTCCATACTCTCCACACTCATAGTATTTCCTTTGAGACTTCTTCTTTCTTTCATCACCGCCTTTCCTTGATGTTCTAGACTTCAAGAATCCCTTGTACTTCCTTATGGCAAAGGCGGTTTCTTCATATGTGCTTCCTTCATCACTAGTGTCTTCCTTCTTAGTCTTGGAGGTCTTTGGCTTTACTTCCACCACTTCACTAGAGCTAGCATTGAGGGCTAAACTCTTGTTCATCTTCAAGCTTAGAGACTTCTCCACATCTTGGTCAACTAGCTCTTGATGCAAGATTTCTCCAAGAAGTTGATTGAGTGTCATCTTATGGTAATTTGGATCCCTTATTATTATTGCCGCTAAGTTCTTGTCCTTTGGGGGGAAAGCTCTTACCAACTTCTTTGTGACTTTGGAGTCATCCCAATCTACACTTCCAAGAGCCCTAATGTCTAAGACAACAAGTATGAGCCTATCATACATTTCCCTTATGGTCTCTCCATCCTTCATGAAGAATAGCTCAAGCTCTTCGTTGACTATGTCCATCTTCCCTTGCCTCACATGTTCAGTTCCCTCATGTGCTTCCTTTAGTGTGTCCCAAATCACCTTGGCAATTTGGATGTTCTGAACCTTGTTGAATTTTCGGGCACACAAGGATCCCGTGATAACTCTTATTGCTTGCACGTTGCGGTGGAGGTCTTGCTCATGCTCAATCCTGAGGGCTTCTCCTTCAGCGGGTATTGTTACACCTACAACCACAATCTTCCAAAGAGAAGGGTGAAACCCGTAAAGGTGCATTTTCATATCATAAGCCCCTTTGGGATAGTCCGTCCCATCGAATTGAGGAGGCTTTCCCAAATGCACAGAATAGAATTTTCATTAGAGTTGTTGCCCGGAAATTATGTGTAGTTGTGGGGCATTTCATAGAAGCCAGAGTGAGTGTACTTGGCTTGCTCCTTCTTGATCATTTTCTTGAGGAGCTTCTTGGCCATCTTCTTGCCCTTCTTCTTCCTTTTTGCCTTTCTTCTCTTTTTCGCCGCCTTCCATGCCGCATCATCACCATCCTTGACATCTTCATCACTTGAGTCGGAGTCTGAGTCGGATGAAGAGTCATCGGAGCTTTCTCCGTTGGATCGACTAGGAGCCTTCCCAGTGACTTCTTGGGTTGCCTTAAGCCCTTTCTCTTGAGCTTCCTTGGCGGCGATCTCTTTGGTGGTTTGGTTGCCTTCACTCCTCGACATCTTGATCCCTTAGTGGTTAAGCCTAAATCAAGGGATTAGGCTCTGATACCAATTAAAAGGACCTTGTGATGCCTAGAGGGGGAGGTGAATAGGATCACTTCAAATTTGTGAAACAGATGAGTGGTTAAACCCTCTGTCGGTACTACCGATGTGGTGCCAGAACTACCGAGGGGTCGGTACTTCCGGTACCGGGCCGTTACTACCGACAGTTCAGAGATGACTAAAATGAAATTTAAAATGTAAAGCGATTCTAGCAATTCTATTTGAATCAAAGGTTTAGTTTAGAAGCTAAGAACCACCTGCAACCAAAGATATGAGTTGGAGCACAACCAATTTAGAGATCGGGCTTAAACAAGTTCTAGGGTTAGAGAGAGAAAGAATTCAAGAAAGCAAATGGAGACACAAGAATTGTAACACTCTAATTTTACTAAAAATTTGGCTTTATTAAAATTTGCTAGAAACCATTTAATTGCTTAAGGAACATAAGGTTGCTTTACTTCTTTTTAGGCATTTAAAACTTTTTCTAAAATAAAGTCAATGGAATATAGGAATTTATTGTTGCATACATCTGGAGCATTTCTTTTGGTTGCTTTGGAGTTCAAATTTAAATTTGAATTCTATTGTTTGAAACCTTTTCTAAAATTTCCTAAACCCTTCTCCTCTCCCCTACCCTATCTCTCTCTCTTTTCGGCCCACCCATCCTATCCGGCCCCGCTCGGCGGCCCGCCGGCCCGGCGGGACACCGCACCCGCCTAGCGGCTCGGCGGCCGCTACTCTTCGCCGCCCGGCTCGCCGCAATCGCGCCTCCGGCCCAACGGCCCGCGCGGCCCGGCACCGTCGGCCCACCCGCGCCGCGGCGCGCCCCCGCGCCCGTGCCGCCGACGGGTGGGGCCCCCCTTGTCATCCCCGCCGCGCGCGCCGTCCCCGTGCCGAACTCGGCCTCGCCTCGCGCCGCCACCGAGTCCGACCCGCGCATGCATCCCCGTGCGTGGCCCGCACGCCAAGACGTCCGCCTGGGCTATTTATAGCGCGCCGCCGCCCCCTGGACGCCCTACTCGAGACACCCGAGCCGCCGCCTCTTGCGCCGCACCTCGCCCGAAACCCTAACCCACGCCGCCGCCTTGGATCCTCGCCGTCGTCGCCGCTACGTCGTCGAGGAGCACGTCCAGAGCTGCGCCAGGAGGTGAGCGTCGTGCCGGTGCCGTTCGTGTCAATCCCGCGCCTTCCGTCACCCCCGGTGACCTCGCCGGAGTTCGTCGCCCGCGCCGCCGCGTCGACCGGCCGCTCCGCCGGCAGCCTCCGCCGCGACCGCCGCCCCGTCTCGCTTCGCGTGCTCGCGCGCCGCGCCTAGATGCCATCCGCGCCTCAAACCATGGCTAAAATCCCTAGATTAGGGTCTTCGCCGCGAGCCCTCCGCCGTCCGCCGCCGCTCGCCGCCGTCGGCCTGCGCTCCCCGCCGCCCGCCGCTTGCTTGCGACCGAGCCGTCGGATCTAGATCCGACGCGTCCCGCCGTCCCCGCCGCCCGCGAGCCACTGCAGCTGCCAGATCTGGATCCAACGGTCCCAGATCTAGTCAACTCGAGTCAACAGGTCAACCCCGCCGCCAGCCCTGGCAGTTTTGCAGAAAAGCCCCTAGGTTTTCCGATATTCACAAAAATACCCTTCCACCTTAGAAGTTTCTTTACAGTTTAGCCCTTTTTCTTTATTTTAGCTCAAAACCTTTTCAAATCTTTACAGATTGGTCCCTGCACCTTCCCTAAGCCATAACTTAGTCGTTTTAGCTCCGATTTTAGCGTTCTTTATGTCCACGCGTTCGTCTCAAAGCGTAGATTAGTTTTATGTTACTGTTTAGATCTGTTTGATCTGTTTGGTGACTGTTTCTTATTTATTCCTATTGTATGCTTGTATGTGATGATTGTGGACCGTAGAGAGCGATTCGTTCGAGGGATTTGAAGATCAAGTCGTGCAAGAGTTTGAGCAGCAAGGCTTGGTTGAAGGCAAGTATTCCTTGATGCATGTCCGTTTGTCCTACATAACATGCATTTAAATTCACTGTCTTTACTTTTTCGCTTGCATTAATTTGATGGGAACCTATTAAGGATCATGCCTAGATTTTTACTACATTTACCTTGATACCGGGAATTTAATTAATCTTGTGGTAGCTATTGCTTAGCATGCTCAACTGGGAATTGGTATTAATCAACTTGGTTACTTTTATTCTATGTTCTGTTTATGATCTTTTACTTTACAAGACCACTTTAATATGATAATCGGAACATGGAGAACCACCCAGAAAACAAAGACAACCACAAGAACTAATGGGCAATGGTCTTGGCTGAATAATTAGGAACTTTAGCTTGGGATGATCTTACCTGATAAGGACAAGGGATCGGCGGTACTGTGGGGTATGGACTCGCTCTAGCAGGGGGTTGGGTGAGTTATTCTTTTATGGTGGGGTATCGACATGCTAGGGGACTTTATACCTTGCTAACTGATCCGGACCTTGTGGGCCATAACTTGCTAGGGAACCTTTGTAAAGGCCATGTAGCGTCCCTATGCAATCACACCTCGGAAGTGTGATATGGTGCCTTGCAAACACCGCATGGTTGGGTCCAAAGTTCTTTGGAGCTTTTACGCTGCTTGTGGGTAAAGATGTGCAACCTCCGCAGAGTGTTAAACTAATCGATTAGCCGTGCTCATGGTCAAGAGCGGCCTGGACACTCACATGATTAAATTATGGAACTTTAATGTTTAATTGCTATTTTATTCTTTATTTATGATGCTTATATCTTATTAATTGGGTTGGTATGAACTTACACCTTTAGTAATCAGGTTGCTAATAAAACTTGACCAACTAAAATGCTCAAGTGCTTGAACCTTAGCCATCCACCATATGGCCTTGCATGTTATGTTGTTCTCTCTTGCTGAGTACGATAAGTGCTCACGCTTGTTTATTCTCTTGCATCTACAATACCCGGAATTGCTGCTCAGACTGGGAGAACTTTGAAGATATTCCAGGAGATTTTCAGGAGTTCTAGGTGTGCGTAGTCTTCGGTCACCGCTCGTGGAGGCATTTTGTCCGCTTGCGAGAACTCGTTTATTTAAGATTCGTTTAAGACTATGGTTTGTAATAACTCTTTATTCGTGTGGCACTTGTTTTTGGTATTCATAATGTCTAAGCGTGTGTGTAACTTGATCCCGGCGCACACGTGATCAATGCATTCGGTTTTGCCTTTAAAGCTCGGGTGTGACAGAGTGGTACCGTAGCCGTGTTGACTGTAGCAACGCTAGCCTAGATAGAAATGGTCGAACTAAGGATTTTATACTCATAGAAGCTTTCTCTTACATGCTTGCTTTATTCTTATTAACCTTACTCTTGCCTTTTTGCCTTACTCTTGATCTGCATTCTTTACCTTGTGCTTGCTTTAGCTCTCATCCTTTTGCCTTACCATCTTTCTCATTCTGCACTGCACTACAGATGGTTCGTAGTTTGAAGACCTCTCAGGCTGGAGCAGTCCATCAGTATGCTCCACAAGAACAGTACAATGACTTGCATGATGGAGACACAGATGAGGAAATTGAGATGGAGCCTGCACCTATGGTCTTCCCTAACCTTATCATGGTGCCTGATGATGAGGAGGATCCGAAGGAGATGATTCCAGAGGAGGATGAGCTAGCTGAACAGCCAAACCTAGAGGAGCAAGCGCCAGGAGAAGATGAGGATCACCTTGATCAAGAGATGGAGGAAGAAGAACAAGAGCAAGAGGAGGAAGCTGAGGAAGCGATCTGGGAAGTGTACCACTACAGAGCTGATGGAGTAGGCATTCCCATGGAAGACCACTTGAGAGCGATGGTACTCCGCCTGGGCTATGATAAGGCCCCTGTCTACCATTGTGAGCTGTGGACTCATCCGTGGTTCGAGCCCCATTGGGAGGTTGCTGCCATCTTGGAGGAGTACATTCCATGTCGTGGAGTGAAGGAGGTGTCCAAGCATCATGATGTGGCTCACAGGACTACTATGGATGCTGGGATAGCAGAGTCAGCTCGGAGGGCGCTCTATGTGCTCTCTCACAAGGAGCGTGACAGGTTGGAGGATACCCACTGCCGTTACACACCTTTCGCAGCAAGTGGGGAAGCCAAGACTTACATCGCCCCGGCACCGGCCTATGAAGGAACGCTCAACAATGTCCGGAGTCTACTTGCGGTACCGTGAACACCGCATTGGATGATGCCAACAACACTCTATATGCGGCACGGCGGCGGATTTTCACTCGGGAGACGCGAGGCGTGCCTTAGAAGCCGCACTTCGAACGGGGAGCGCCCGAGAAGCCCATGAAGCCACGGAAGGATGTACCTCCCCGTCATCCAAGAGGCCACACTACGACTCCCCCGACGCCCGCACGGATGCCATGGCGAGAAGATAGTCCTTAGGTTTAAGATTAAGGATAGGATCTCTTTGTAATCGCTAGTAGACGATCGGTAAAGTGTGTTTAGTTTAGAGGTGTGGTTGAATGCTTGATTTTGTGCTTAATGTATGAGTTGGATTTTTGGTTGAGTGCAATGTGTTGTGGAGTGATGACCACAACGACATTGGTTTAGTAGTAAGTTTGTGGGGGTTAACTTTCAGTCTCAATCAATTATATATCTTAATCCTTTTGTCCCTTTAAGTTTTCCCTTAATACAAATTCGAGGTCCCTAAATCTGTTCGCGCAGCTTTCTGAGTCAGCTGCACTGTTTCAATTTTATCTCGAGCTACAGAACTCCGATTGCAGTAAAACCAATTGGAAAAGTTCAAGAATTTCGTGACTGATTTCTGTGAAAAATTCAGAATATTTGGATGGATAATCAGAGGGTTATGACTGAAACATTACAGCCTCACGAATCTGTTAAACACTGCTGACCTACCTGACTTGTTTATTTTATAACCAGAGTTACACAACTCCGATTGAGGTGATTCCAGTTGGAGTAGTTTCATAATTTCATTACCTTTTATCAGTCCAAAACCCATAATTTTTGGTTACCCGCACTGAGAGCTATGCATGATTGTTTGGAGTCAACAGAATCTGTCTTATCTGAATATCATTGCTATCTTATCTTTCTGAGTTTAACCCTTGGTGCAATCATCTAAAATAATGTCCCTAACACTCAGATGGTGAACACCAGGTCAGGATCAGGTGTTGATCAACCAGCAGGAAGAGCACTCCGGCCCGGTACAAATGGATCCCGCTATGCAGCAGTTCTGGAGGCTCGGACCCGGCTCCTCCCGTAACTTGACCAACACCATGACAAACTTGCAAGCCCAGGTCAACAATCCACCGGTGCCGCCACCGGCGCCTCGCAACAAGCACCGGAGTTCATGAGTCATCACCCTCCCGTGTTTACTCATGCCGCCGACCCACTTGAAGCTGAAGATTGGCTAAAGACGATGCCGAAGATGCTCACTACTCGTCGGTGTGACGACAGAGAGAAGGTCCATCGTATGCGCAGACGACTTCAAGGATCTGCAGCCGCTTGGTGGGATGCGTATTCTGCCGCTCATGCAGCCCCAGACACTATCACTTGGGAGGAGTTTACCACCAACTTCAGGAGCCATCACATACCCTCTGGAGTCATGAAGATCAAAAAGAAGGAGTTCCTTTCTCTGAAGCAGGGAGGAATGTCCATGGGTGAGTACAGAGACAAGTTCACTGAGTTGTCTCGCTATGCAGCTGAGGAGGTTGCTGAAGATAGGAAGAAGTAGGAGCTGTTCCTGGATGGGTTAGCTGGTTCACTACAGTACCAGCTGATGTCCTATCCTTTCCCTAACGTTCAGCAGCTAGTTGATGCCGCCATCCGCTTGGAGAACAAGCGCAAGGAGCTCGGAGAGCAGAAGAGGAAGGCCGCCAGCTCTGGGCAGTTTGGGAGTGCGTCTCACCCGCGCTTCAACCCACCGCCGAACACCCTGTTCCGCTTTGGGGGACCGGGTGGAAACTTTGGGCGGCGGCGGTCCCGGCGTCCTCGCTCGGCGGTTCCGACGATGCCGCTCGGCGGTTTCGGCATCCTCGTTCCTCGGACTCCCCGCCCGGTTTCCCAAGGTAGAGTCGGCGAGAGAGCCCCGGTTGGCACACCCGTAAGGTCCGTGGCACCGCCTAATCCCGCCACCACTATTTGCTTCAAGTGCGGAGAGCTTGGTCACTATGCCAATGCTTGCCCAAAGAGGAACCCTCCACACACCCCCGTGCGGAACCCGAGCGAAGCAGACAAGGAGCGGAAGCCAAACCCCGCGGTCTAACAAAGGACGCGAGCTATGCACGAGGCAAGGCGATACACGTTGATGCCGAAGTCGCTCGGGAGAACCCCGCAGTAGTGCTCGGTATGTTTCTAGTCAACTCTACTCCCCGCCTCGCTTTGTTTGATTCCGGAGCATCCCATTCTTTCATTACATCCCAGTTCGTAGCTCAACATAATCTACCTATCAGTCCCATGTCTCGCCACATGTTAGTTACCTCACCTGGGGGGGAACTGAAAGCCATCTATAAATGTGACAACGTCCATCTCAAGATTGTGGGCAGAGATTTCCGTGCCAATCTTATAATCTTGGATTCAAAGGGGATCAATGTGATATTGGGAATGGGATGGTTGACCGCGTGTGATGCGGTGATACAATGTGCTAAGAGATCAATCCTTCTTACAAGTCCAGCTGGTGAAAGGTTTGAGTTTGCGAAAGAGATCCCGCACCATCAAACACCGGCCGTGAATAAGCTTGATGGAGCAGCCTTGGAAGACATACGAGTAGTGTGCGAGTATCCTGATGTGTTTCCCGAGGAGTTGCCAGGTATGCCCCTGACCGAGATCTTGAGTTCGTTATTGATCTTTTACCTGGTACTGCTCCTATCTCTAAGCGCCCATATAGAATGTCTAGTGATCAGTTACAAGAACTTAAAGCTCAGATTAAGGAATTATTGGGTAAAGGGTTCATTCGTGCTAGTTCATCACCTTGGGGAGCACCCGTTATCTTTGTGGGTAAGAAAGATGGCACACAGAGGATGTGTGTTGATTATAGGTCCCTTAATGATGTTACCATCAAGAACAAGTATCCTCTGCCACGTATTGAAGATTTGTTCGATCAGATGAGAGGAGCTAAAGTGTTTTGTAAGATCGATCTGCGATCTGGTTATCATCAGTTGAAGATTAGGCCTTCGGATATTCCGAAGACAGCTTTTACTACCAGGTACGGACTTTATGAGTACACAGTTATGTCCTTTGGGTTAACCAATGCACCTGCATACTTCATGTACTTGATGAACAAGATCTTTATGGAGTATCTGGACAAGTTCGTTGTGGTATTCATTGATGACATTTTGATCTACTCCAAGAATGAGGAAGACCATGAGGAGCATTTGAGGCTTGTGTTGCAGAAGCTGAGAGAGCATGAGTTATATGCAAAGTTCAGCAAGTGTGAGTTTTGGCTCAAGGAGGTGTCTTTTCTAGGTCATATCATCACCAACGGAGGTATTGCGGTAGATCCCAGTAAGGTTAGCGATGTATTGAAGTGGGAAGCCCCTCGTACAGTGTATGAGATCCGGAGTTTTCTTGGACTTGCTGGTTACTATCGTCGGTTTATTGAAGGATTCTCCAAGATTGTGAAGCCCCTCACTACATTGCTAGAGAAGGACAGGGAATTCAAATGGACCAGTTCTTGTCAGTCCAGTTTTGAAGAATTAAAGAAGCGGTTAACCACAGCACCTGTTCTAGTAATGCCTGATCTACGGAAAAGCTTTGACATTTATTGTGATGCATCTCGACAAGGACTAGGATGTGTGTTGATGCAAGAAGGTCATGTTATAGCCTATGCATCGCGTCAGTTGAGGAAGCATGAGTTGAACTATCCTACGCATGATCTTGAGTTAGCAGCAGTGGTTCATGCATTGAAGATTTGGAGACACTACATTATGGGAACTAAGTGTCAGATCTATACTGATCACAAGAGTCTGAAGTATATCTTCACTCAGAAGGATCTCAATCTAAGACGGCGTCGTTGGTTAGAGTTGATCAAGGACTATGATCTAGAGATTCACTATCATCCCGGTAAAGCGAATCGGTTGCCGATGCTTTGAGTCGGAAGGGCCACACTAACATGGCTATGATTATTCGGTTTCCCCGATGAGTTGGTAAAAGAGTTTGAAAGGCTCAACTTGAAAGTGGTTGCACATGCCGAAGGAGTGACTTTGGAAGTACAGTCCACTTTGGAGCAAGAGATACGTAAGTGGCAGCTAGAGGATGCTGGGATACAGAAAATCAAGGAGAGTATGCAACAAGGAGAAGCCCCAGATTTCACAGAAGATGAGCAAGGAACCGTGTGGTTTAAGAACCGGTTGTGTGTGCCAGAGACAGGAGATCTCAAAGAGACTATCTTGAGAGAATCTCACGACTCAGCTTACTCTATCCATCCAGGCAGTACTAAGATGTACCAGGATCTCAAGCAGAGGTATTGGTGGTACGGTATGAAGAGAGATGTGGCCGCACATGTGGCTTTGTGTGACACTTGCCACCGGGTTAAGGCTGAACATCAGAGACCGGCTGGTTTGCTTCAACCATTGAAGGTGCCTGAGTGGAAGTGGGAAGAGATCGGAATGGACTTCATAGTGGGTTTACCCCGAACCCGAGATGGTTATGATTCGACTTGGGTCATTGTGGATCGTTTGACCAAGGTAGCTCACTTCATTCCGGTAAAGACTACTTATACAGGAGCTAAGTTGGCAGAGCTATACACGTCCAGGATTGTGTGCTTGCATGGTGTACCAAAGAAGATCGTGTCAGACAGAGGTACTCAGTTTACTTCTCATTTCTGGGGGAAGTTGCATGAGTCTCTGGATACTAAGCTAAATTTCAGCTCAGCTTATCATCCACAGACAGATGGACAGACAGAGAGAACCAATCAGATCCTAGAAGACATGCTGAGAGCATGTGCGCTTAAGCATGGTGGTAGTTGGGATAAGAGCTTGCCATACGCTGAGTTCTCTTATAATAATAGCTACCAAGCCAGTCTCAAAATGTCACCCTTTGAGGCCCTGTATGGAAGGAAGTGTAGGACCCCGTTATACTGGAGTGAGACAGGCGAAAGGCAGTTATTTGGGGCAGATATCATCAAGGAAGCGGAGAAACAAGTTCAGATCATCAGAAAAAATTTGAGGATTGCTCAGTCTAGACAGAAAAGTTATGCAGATGGCAAACGAAGGGATGTGGTCTTTCAGGAAGGCGATTATGTGTACCTAAAGGTGTCACCTATCAGAGGTTTGCGTCGATTCAGAGTTAAAGGAAAGTTGTCACCTCGGTTTATTGGACCTTTCAAGATCCTAGAGAGAGTGGGAGAAGTGGCTTACAGGTTGGAGTTGCCAGTCCAGTTAACTGATGTGCATGATGTATTCCATATCTCTCAGTTGAAGAAGGGTTTTGGTCCTCATGACAAGGAGCCGTTACCCTTGGATGATCTAAACGTTAAAGAGGATCTCACTATTGTTGAACACCCTATTCGGATATTGGAAACTATAACAAGGGTCACCAGGAATAGCATGATTAAGATGTGTAAAGTACAGTGGAGTAATCATGCAGGGGACGAGGCAACATGGGAAAGAGAGGATGAGCTGAAAGTAGAGTTTCCAGATCTTTTTCCCAATCTGTCCGAATCTCGAGGACGAGATTCTTCTTAAGGGGGGTAGGATTTGTAACACTCTAATTTTACTAAAAATTTGGCTTTATTAAAATTTGCTAGAAACCATTTAATTGCTTAAGGAACATAAGGTTGCTTTACTTCTTTTTAGGCATTTAAAACTTTTTCTAAAATAAAGTCAATGGAATATAGGAACTTATTGTTGCATACATGCTGGAGCATTTCTTTTGGTTGCTGGAGTTCAAATTTAAATTTGAATTCTATTGTTTGAAACCTTTTCTAAAATTTCCTAAACCCTTCTCCTCTCCCTACCCTATCTCTCTCTCTTTTCAGCCCACCCACCCTATCCAGCCCGCTCAGCAGCGCCAGCCCAGCAGGCCACCGCACCCGCCTAGCAGCCTAGCAGCCCGCTCCTCTTCGCG
Organism: Cenchrus americanus; assembly: GCA_947561735.1. NCBI lineage: Eukaryota > Viridiplantae > Streptophyta > Magnoliopsida > Poales > Poaceae > Cenchrus > Cenchrus americanus. Next base: position 207,345,000 of record OX387240.1, read on the forward strand.
GCCCAGCTCGCCGCAATCGCGCCTCCGGCCCAACGGCCCGCGCGGCCCGGCACCGTCGGCCCACCCGCGCGCGCGCCGCGCACCCCGCGCCCCGTGCCGCCGACGGGTGGGGCCCCCCTTGTCATCCCCGCCGCCGCGCGCGTCACCGCGCCGGGACTCGGCCTCGCCTCGCGCCGCCACCGAGTCCGACCCGCGCACGCATCCCCGTGCATGGCCCGCACGCCAAGACGTCCGCCCGGGCTATTTATAGCGCGCCTCCGCCCCCTGGACGCCCTACTCGAGACACCCGAGCCGCCGCCTCTTGCGCTGCACCTCGCCCGAAACCCTAACTCGCGCCGCCGCCTTGGATCCTCGCCGTTGTCGCCACTACGTCGTCGAGGAGCACGTCCAGAGCTGCGCCAAAAGGTGAGCGTCGTGCCGGTGTCGTTCGTGTCAATCCCGCGCCTTCCGTCACCCCCAGTGACCTCGCCGGAGTTCGTCGCCGCGCGCCGCCGCGTCGACCGGCCGCTCCGCCGGCCCTCCGCCGCGACCGCCGCCCCGTCTCGCTTCGCGTGCTCGCGCGCCGCGCCTAGATGTCATCCACGCCTCAAACCGTGGCCAAAAACCCTAGATTAGGGTCTTCGCCGGCGAGCCCGCCGCCGTCGGCTTTGTGCTCCCCGCCGCCCGCCGCTTGCTCGCGACCCGAGCCGTCGGATCTAGATCCGACGCGTCCCGCCGTCCCCGCCGCCCGCGAGCCACCGCAGCCGCCAGATCTGGATCCAACGGTCCCAGATCTAGTCAACTCGAGTCAACAGGTCAACCCCGCCGCCAGCCCTGGCAGTTTTGCAGAAAAGCCCCTGGGTTTTCCGATATCCACAAAAATACCCTTCCACCTTAGAAGTTTCTTTACAGTTTAGCCCTTTTTCTTTATTTTAGCCGAAACCTTTTCAAATCTTTACAGATTGGTCCCTGCACCTTCCCTAAGCCATAACTTAGTCGTTTTAGCTCCGATTTTAGCGTTCTTTATGTCCACGCATTCGTCTCGAAGCGTAGATTAGTTTTATGCTACTGTTTAGATCTGTTTGATCTGTTTGGTGACTGTTTCTTATTTATTCCTATTGTATGCTTGTATGTGATGATTGTGGACCGTAGAGAGCGATTCGTTCGAGGGATTTGAAGATCAAGTCGTGCAAGAGTTTGAGCAGCAAGGCTTGGTTGAAGGCAAGTATTCCTTGATGCATACCCGTTTGTCCTACATAACATGCATTTAAATTCATTGTCTTTACTTTTCCGCTTGCATTAATTTGATGGGAACCTATTAAGGATCATGCCTAGATTTTTACTACCTTTACCTTGACACCGGGAATTAAATTGATCTTGTGGTAGCTATTGCTTAGCATGCTCAACTGGGAATTGGTATTAATCAACTTGGTTACTTTTGTTATTCTATGTTCCGTTTATGATCTTTTACTTTACAAGACCACTTTAATATGATAATCGGAACATGGAGAACCACCCAGGAAAATAGTACAACCACAAGAACTAATGGGCAATGGTCTTGGCTGAATAATTAGGAACTTTAGCTTGGGATGATCTTACCTGATAAGGACAAGGGATCGGCGGTACTGTGGGGTATGGACTCGCTCTAGCAGGGGGTTGGGTGAGTTATTCTTTTATGGTGGGGTATCGACCTGCTAGGGGACTTTATACCTTGCTAACTGATCCGGACCTTGTGGGTCATAACTTGCTAGGGAACCTTTATAAAGGCCATGTAGTGTCCCTATGCAATCACACCTCGGAAGTGTGATATGGTGCCTTGCAAACACCGCATAGTTGGGTCCAAAGTTCTTCGGAGCTTTTACGCTGCTTGTGGGTAAAGATGTGCAACCTCTGCAGAGTGTTAAACTAATCGATTAGCCGTGCTCATGGTCAAGAGCGGCCTGGACACTCACATGATTAAATTATGGAACTTTAATGTTTAGTTGTTGTTTTATTCTTTATTTATGATGCTTATATCTTATTAATTGGGTTGGTATGAACTTACACCTTTAGTAATCAGGTTGCTAATAAAACTTGACCAACTAAAATGCTCAAGTGCTTGAACCTTAGCCATCCACCATATGGCCTTGCATGTTATGTTGTTCTCTCTTGCTGAGTACGATAAGTGCTCACGCTTGTTTATTCTCTTGCATCTACAATACCCGGCTGCTCGGACGTGAGAACTTTGAAGATATTCCGGGGAGATTTCCGGGAGTTCTAGGTGTGCGTAGTCTTCGATCGACCGCACTGTGGAGGCATTTTGTCCGTCGCGAGAACTCGTTTATTTAAGATTCGTTTAAGACTATGGTTTGTAATAACTCTTTATTCGTGTGGCACTGTTTTTGGTATTCATAATGTCTAAGTGTGTGTGTAACTTGATCCTGGCGCACACGTGATCAATGCATTCGGTTTTGCCTTTAAAACTGGGTGTGACAAGAATTTAATCCGAAGTTCACTCCCACAAAGGAAGCTACGTCTCCGTTGAGGATCCCACAAAGGGAGGGCTATCACCAAGAGCCTTTTTTCCTCTTCCAAACCCCACAAAGGAAGTTTGGTGCTCACTAAAAATTCTCCACCAAGGAGAGGGTAATACAAACGATCTCAGGTGCTCCACACCGAGAGGGAACTCAACGAGAGACGCCTAACCATCTAGAAGCAAGCTTCAAGAGTAACAAACACGAATCAAATGCCCGGAGATGCTTCAAGTGCTCTTGAGATGGGGAGATTCGAAGGGGCTCTCAAAGCTTCTTCAATCCTCACTAGGAATCACTTCTCTACCCAAGTCCTAGCTCAAAAAATCAAATCTTGGCTCTAAGGGGAAAGGGAGAAGTGGAGTGAATGCTCAAGTGAGGGTTTGTCCCGTGGTTGGTCAGCAATGAGTGAGGAGGAAGAAGAGGGGTACTTATACTAAGCCCTGAAAACTAGCTGTTACTGTGAAAAACGTGTTTTATCGGTACTTCTGACACAGGGTCGGATCTACTGAGGGGTGCCGCAGAAACCCAACAGTGGAGCCATATCGGTAGTTCTGACCCCGGGTCGGTACTACCGAGTCCCTAGCTAAAAATCAGCACCTTACGCCAAGCACACAGCAAGCCGAAAAAGCTGGCTTAACACACGTGGCCGAATCCGAAGCGTGCCAGTCAATTTTCCCTGAAATTGACAAAGGATGAAAACAGTAAGATAAAACCTAGAACTTGCCGGGTGGTACCAGACAGTTCCGTATTTACGGCCTCAAAGCCAATCAAAAAGACATATAGCTACAACAAGCTATCTGTCGGCAATCTGAGCATCATTCGGGAACTTTAAAATATGTAAACAGGGTATAGCCAAATGCATGACGTAAGCATGATGAAAGATCGGTCTTTATCTAAACAACATTGCAATACATAACCATGACCGACTATCAAGGATAAATCACAATGAAATAAATAAGGGTGAAGCATGATTATAAATTTGCAGTAAACATGCATGCATAGGCCAAAAGCACTAGTCTACCACATGTCTAGGTACTTTCAAACCCGTCGAGCGTAACACCAAACAAGTTAATCCACCGCATGATACAACTTGTTTGAAACCACACCACCAACCAAGAATAGATCAATCCACCGCATGATACAATCTAAACATGGAAGGCTAAAAGCATACATTATTTAAAACAAGCTTATGAACATGTTTCGCTCATGACAGAATTGCCGAATACAGCTATACAGCCGATTCGGGTTCCGTGGAGAAGGAATTAGCTATGCTAGATTAACATGCTTGAACCCGCAACACGTGGCAATCTAGATTGATTCGAATTCGGCTATTAAAGAGCGCGTGATCTGTGCACCACATCGAGTTAAGGATTTGAACACGCATCATATGGATCGTAAACAAGATAGAGCTGAATCTAGTCAATCTAAATTGGGCAAAAAGAGTGTTACATGAATTAAACATAAGAGCAAAATTCAAAGCAACACATGGTAACTTAATGAATCTATTAGATCTTTCCAAATCTAATAGAGCCGATAACTAGCCTCAAGCTAGATCTTAGCCTACCGCATGGCTCATGATCTAACAAGAAAGCCCTCTTGAACCAAGCTTAAATCCACCACATGATACTAAGCATGGTAACAAGACTACTTGCATCACGGTCTAAATCCACCGCATGATACTAGACATGATACAAGGTTGCCAGTACTTACGGAGGTCGACAGATCGATGACTCCTCTCGAAGAACTCGACGACTCGACTAAAGGACTTGAAAGTTGGCACGGGGCTGGTTTGTTGTGAAATTGTTCGATACCTATTACAAACACTAAGGGTTCATATTTATACCCTTGTCCTAACACGACTCCTAGTCGACCATGATTACAACATTCATTGCCTAAATTAATGCCCCGGCGCCAATGTCCGTCTTGCACCCATCATCAATTTGTCCCATCTTTACATTCAGGCCACGTCATCACGTATTCCTGAATACTCTCTCTCTCTCTCTTCCAAGCGCGAAACAGCCCTTCTGCCGAATGATGGCGTGCTCCCGACCGCAGGCGTCTTTACCGAATGCTTTGAGGAAAACCCCTTGTCGAATGGTGCTCTCTTACTAAACTCGGCCCACAGGTCAGTCTCTTTCCTGCACCAATTTTTGGTGTTAACACTCCTAAAGCACTTTTAGCATCTCTTGGCGATCGATTCACATCCCTCTTTATAGTACGGTGTTTCCTATACTCAAATTCAAAATCAAAATGAAATTAAGCCTTGACTTGAGTTGCGTCGAATTGGAGTTGGGGGCCTTCTTTTGGTCAAAACCATGATTTTCATTAAAGTAAATCCCGTGCACATCTTTTTCAACCATTAAATACAACAATTGTGTTTGTCACTATCACCAAAACAATTAGGGGCCAAGATGCACTTTCAGTTATCCAAGTGAAATTTTAAGGATCCCTAAAGGCCATCTACCATCATCTGCCATAAATGGCAATGATCATAGCTAAATCCATTTAGGTACCATAATGGTAAGCATGGTACAAAACATTTTTAATTTGCATAGAACATACATCATGTATCTATACAATATTTTTAAAATTTTAGCTAGTTAATTTCAAAACTTCAGAAACCGTTTGTCACTTGAAAATGAATATGAGATTTATTAGAAGTCTAATACGTTTTCTAGAGAGCACTGTTACATATCTAATTTTTCTCTCTAGCTTCTTATCTTGATTAAATACAAAGGTAAAAAGACGGCGAAGCTAGGGAGACATGGACGTTAGTATGCAAGGTCGGGGTGATGCGAAAGTGCGGTTGGCAAAAGCGAGGTCAAACAAACGACGACGAAGTTGTGGCAGACGAAGGTGAGTATTGAGATCACACACAACGACGAGCGAGATTAGGGGCGACGTGGGCACATCGAGGACGACGGCGAGGTAACGGAGCTACAAGTGGCAGCGGTGTGGCAGTGCAGCCAGCGCAAACAACGGCGAGACGAGCAAATGTTTTCTTCTGTTGCAACGCACAAGCATAGTTCCTAGTAACTACTTATACATTGTGCTAGTTTTGGTACGATGGGTTGACAGGCAGGATAAAACACACCTCTATCAAAAAAAGAAGTTTTGGTTGATACACTTTTTTCCGACTAAGGGGTTGGTAAATTTTCATTTTGAAATTCGGCTTATGCAAAAAAAAATTCGAGCCTATGCGCTCAAAGCCGTGCTAGCTTTTTTCTATTCTTTAACATAAATAAAATATTTATTATGAAGGCCGAACCGGTTCCTTCCTTTGTAAGCGACCTCCAGACCTCCTCAGCCGCCCCATCCGGCCCCCTCCCACCCGCCTTCGGCGACCTCGCCGAAGCACGTCGGGAGAGGGGCTCGTCGCCTCTTAGTACTTAGCTAGCTAGTAGTAGTAGGATGTATCTAGTTCGTGCCTCTATGGCCTTGTCCCTCTATGGATCGCGCCGACTGGGAGCTGTCGCCGTTTTCATCGTCGCTGGGGCCTTCTTTGACCTCCTTGTCACCGGCGTCGTCACTTCTCTGGTGAGTCATAATAAAATAAACTCCTCCCCCTCGCAACCTCCTACAACACCTCCTCCATCCTCTTCCATCCCACGCTGCAGGAGACTCCATCTCCATCGCCCACCTTCCTCCGTCCCGGAATCAGTTGTTCTGGTTGTCGATCTGGCCACCAAAGTTGCAAATCTGACCTCTAGTGCTGCAGATCTGGTCTCTGCTCACTGATTCGACACCAGCACGGCTCACTTCAGGACCCCTCCCTGGCTCCTCCACTAACCGCCTACAAACAACAAACGTTTCAAAGCTTCCAAGTTGTCCTCTGCGTTCTCAAGATTCACTGCGCCATCGCCCCCGGAGTTCGTTGCTGGCCACCATGGGGAATCTTTGAGCCAACTTTGCACCCTTCGGCGCTTCTGTCCAACAACATCCACCTCGCTGAAGATGTTTGTCGATTGTGGTCTCGGAGACCCTCTTCAACCTCAGCTCTCAGAAGCAGGAGGCTCTTTCCGCCCCGACGTTTGCAACGTCAATCAACGGCGACGTCCTCCGGCGAGTGTGTTGACTTCTTTGGGGATCTGGATTTGTGTCATGTAGGGACCTTTTTGTAATTGACTCCTTTGTTAAGGGCCTAATTGTAAGTTTGTTGCTTTAATATAATATATATGGTTGTTGTAAAAAAACATAAATAAAATAAGAATGGAGAACCACTTCACAAAAATCATGAAAAAAATATTTTTTTAGTTCCCAACCTCTTAGTTCATTTCACAGAATCAGAATAAGTAAATTCTACCTCCGTTTTTATTTACATGACGTTTTAGACAGCCGTGCTAGTGTAAAATGACTTAGGATTCCATCCACCGGCGTGAAATATATAAAAACGGAGGTAGTAATCACTTTTCGCGCTAAAAATCTAAGCGGCAGAACTTCTAACGGACAACTTGGGAAAGACTCCGTATTTTGATTGGTAGAGTAGAAAAGGAACTGACATAGATCTCTCATCTTTTCTTGTTTCTCTTGCTCCGTTATTAATGCCTTTAGGCTTGCTCCTTGTATTCTCAACTCGTATAATTGTTCCTAATTGTTTCATATGATGGGAAGGTAGCATATATACGCATGATGACGCCATATCAGAGAGAGCCAAAATAGTAGTCATCAGGCTATTTTTGTAAAAAAAAGTTAGGACGTGGCTAGCTAGATAATCACGAGTGTCATGTCCGATCAAACTAAGATAAGTTATTACTCTAATCTTGAAATCTCAAGCAAAATGGGGAACTGTCCAATCTTGACAATTGCCACGTGACTGCATTATGTTTTCTTAGTATTTGTCGAACGATACAAAGGAAACTAAAACAACCAAGAACTCTCTGATAAACATTATTTAAGTCACTGTCACGAAACAAACATTAATACTCTTAAAGTCGTTCTTCAACAACTAACCTACGAGGTGGGTGGTAATATCTTTTTCATTTCGTACTAGGTGCTCCCCCGCGCGTTGATGCGTGATTTGAAATAGTTTTTTGATAAACTATGAATCAAAGTGGTTGTTTAATTGCTCGTATAATTTGTATACTTCCAAAGATTACGTTGAAAACCATGTGAGTAATCTCTTGGATAAAAAGATTGGTGCACTCACCTGCAGGAAGGTGTCGTCGAGCTTGTGCAAAAATTAGCGTGGACGATGCCTCATTCATGCGCACCGACCCCCGCTGGTCATCCCTGCTGCTCCTACCTCTTCATTCCCATCGCAAAATGTCGTCTTTGTTGACCGCGTCTGACACTGCTGGTGTTGTAGGAGGCATATGAGGTTATATATATAAGTTCCCATTTGTGATGAGACTGTTCATTTGCTTGGTGCGAGGTTTCAATTTGTGAAGCAAACGATCAGGCCAGCATGTGTCTCTTTGTTAGCTTGAAGGCTCTTCATCTACCGCCAGTAATAGCTAGTGATCCTCTTGAGCTGTCATGCTTATGATTAAAGGAGGATAAATTAATGACATCAGTGCCACTGCATGCTGCTTAGTAATTAAGAGGACGGGAGACTCTTGAAGTGGATGGTGACGTGGATGCTTGAGGTTTGAGAGAATTGTGGTAGTGCTTTGTAGTGGGTACCAAAAACATAGTTGTCTATGATTTTCAATGAACAAAGAGTTTTGACTTGTACTTTCGCGAGAATTTCATTGTTTATTATGGCCCCATGGAGGTAGACCGGAAATCTTCGCATAAATCCTAAACAACATCGAAAGTCCCTTGCAGAACAACTCCATCTAGGGAGTTCCTCCATACATGTCACCTTTCACACTCACCTACGCACAATTGAGGCAGGAGCCGTAAACCAGAAAAAAAAAGTTGCAACACTCTTCAATTTTTATGGCTAGCCTATAACTGATAATTATGAGTATTGAGTTATATATATGTCATTTGAAACTAAAGTAAGTCCTTGCTCTAATCCTATATTTTCATACACAGGGGCGGACAGGATTTGACCCAAGGCCTAGGGCTAGCCCATAGATCAATTAGTGCTTTATTGTCTTAGGCTTTTTTGCAATAGTGCTCTACTATCACTACAAGAAATGTGTCATCCTATGACATCCTATGATTAAAATGTCACTAAATCAACTAGTTTATGACATTTGTTTTGGAGTCAGCTCAATGTAGTGACATTAATAAATAAACGTCATAATAAATGCCAAAATGGTAATAGAATGGTACATTGTGACGACATTTGCCATGTCATAACTTCCAATTTACTATTTTCATAAATCTATGACTAAGATGATGAGTCATAAATTATTTTATTGATTTTTGAAAACCTTATAATCCAATGTGGCATATGGGTACATTTGACGTGATGGGTCCCACCACTTAATCGAGAGGGTTCCAAATATTTCTCTTTTTTTCATGTATTTAGCCCATCTATTTCAAATGATGGGTTACCGAAATCCTTGTGTCAAAAGTATTGACAAGGATGGTGTGTCAATTCTGTAGGCCTGACTAAAGCACAGCAGGCCGCAATGGCATGCAAGATTTTTTTTTAAAAAAAACTTAGTCCTGATGAGATGACCGAGGCTCGAACCTCTGACCTGAAGGAGCCTAGAGCAAGGCCACAACCACTGGACTACAACTTCTTTTATGATAGAACTCGCAACTTGACCAGTTTTATGGTCAGGAACGCGCGGAGGGAAAAAAAGTGACCAAGGGAAGTCTCTGCTCCTGATCTTCCCGGACTGGCCCAAATCCCGGTCGCGCTCACTGCCGTGCGGCTGCCTGCGTCTTCTGGATTCGGTGTCCGGTGGCGCTGCGGTGCTCCCTGATCTCAGGCGCCAACTCCCTCCCGGCCTTTCCCATCTTTCTCCCGGCATCCTCTCGGTCCCCGTCCGTCGGATCCGGCCTGGGTGGCACGGCGGCAGCTCCCTGCTGTCGTTCGCCAACCCCCTCCCCTGGAGGGGCACGGCGGTGGCTCCCTACTGTCAGTCGCCAACTCCCTCCTAGCCTCTCTCCCATCTCCTTCCTGTCGGCCTCCACGGTCCAAGTAGGGCGGTCCGCCACTCTGGTGCTCCACCGGCTGGCGTGCTCGGTGCCGCTGCCGCCTGGTGTCCTATACACGAGAGACCTCTGCTGCGAGCCGGTGGCAGCGATCTGGGAGGAGCCAGGCAAGGACTAGCGGCACAGCAACAGCAACGTCGCCTGACTGCACGGCTGCAAGGTGAGCAATTGTCTGTGGTCTGAAACTCTGAATTGTGATGTGAGAAACTCCCTTTATCTGTAATCTGAAATGTGAATGTGCATATTACGATGTGCCATTTTCTGTGTATTTATAGTTCATGGTTAGTCACTTGTTGAGGGAAAAAAATAGATACCAAGAAGAGAAGGCATAATTTTTCTATATTACTACAATGCAATCAGCACATAGTACCCTGTACAGGTTTGGTGTAAAGTATTTTGAACCAATGTATCTCATGATTTGGTGCAGATGGACAGATCTTGGATCAATAGTAAGAGGTTTAGCAAGGAATATGTGGCTGGGGTGAAGAAGTTCATGACCTTTGTTTCACAGAAATTTAACGACAATGAAGAGATTTTATGTCCATGTCGGCAGTGTTTGAATCGAGTTTGCAAACACCAAGGACAAGTGCAGGATGACTTGTATATTAATGGAATGGCTAGCACTTACACTAGATGGATACATCATGGAGAACCATTGGAGGTTATACTATATGAAAATGAGGGCCATACTGATGAACAGACTAGTATCAATGAGGATCTTGGCATGAATGTGGATGAAGACGACCATGATGATGGAATTTATGATATGGTGCATGAGTTGTATACAGCTGAAGATGAAGGTAAAAGAAAAAAGTCTATGTTTGCAATTATATTGGAAGAGATGAAGCAGCAACTCCACCCTGGTGGTCGAAGTACAAGGTTTTCTTTTGTGGTAAAGTTACTTCATATCAAGTCATTTTACCGAATTTCAAATGTTGCATTCACAGCAATGTTGAAGTTGTTATCATCGGAATTCCAAAATTTCTCTATTCCTGCAACATACGAGGAAGCAAAGAGGCTTATTCGTGCATTAGGGTTAGGATATGATTCAATCCATGTGTGCCCAAATAATTGTGTTTTGTTTCGAAAGGAGTTAAAAGAAAAAGATGTCTGTCCAGTTTGTAATGCATCACGATGGAAAAACAGTGATGGAAGAAAGAAGATTCCTGAGAAGGTACTGCGACATTTTCCATTGATTCCTAGGTTGAAGAGGATCTTTTCTTCAAACAAAATGTCTGAGGAGGTGCAATGGCACAAATCGAAGAGGAAACCAGTGGAGAATGAACTTAGCCATCCTGCTGATGGTGAGGCATGGAAAGACTTTGACAAAAAATATAGGTGGTTTGCAGATGATGCAAGAAATATCAGACTTGGACTTGCTACTGATGGTTTCAACCCATTTGGCAAAATGAGCTCCTCGTACAGCATGTGGCCAGTGTTTCTTATCCCGTACAATTTCCCACCTTGGGAATGTGTGGAGCAATCCAACTTCATCATGGGCCTACTTATCCCTGGTCGAGCATGCCCAGGGAAGGATATTGATGTCTTCATGGAACCACTTATTGAGGAGTTGCAAGAGCTTTGGAAAGGTGTCTCAGCTTTGGATGCACTTACTGGTAAGAAGTTTGATCTACATCTTTCGCCGTAATATGGTGCATTCATGATTATCCCGCTTTGAGCACATTGTCAGGTAGAGTCACAAGAGGTTATTATGCTTGTGTGTATTGTGACAAAAATCCTTGTTCCAAGAGGATAAGGAATAAGATATGTTATATTGGCTATCGACGTTTCCTTGATAGCGGCCATGAATGGAGGAGGAGCAAGGTGTTTGATGGTAAAGCTGAAACCCGTGAGAGGCCAGAAAAATTTACTATGGTTGAGCTGATGGAGCAACTAGAGAGGGTAAAGGACGTTAGACCAGGAAAGCATCCTAATACCAAAAAGAGAAAAAGGGATGAAGAAGGCCAATGTTGGAAGCGAAGATCATGTTTGTGGGATTTGCCATATTGGTCAAGTTTGAAGCTGCGGCATAATCTTGATGTGATGCACATTGAGAAAAATATATGTGAGTACATCCTTGGTACATTTACGGGCATTCTTTGGGAAGTCAAAGGACAATTTGAATTCTAGGCTTGATTTGGAGGATATGGGCATTAGAAAGCATTTACACTTGATTCGGGATGGAAATAGATATCTTGTTCCTCATGCACCCTACACGATGACTAAAACCCAAAAGGAGGCATTTTGTGATTTTTTTTAAGAAGTGTAAAATTTCCGGATGGATACGCTTCTAACTTAGCAACATGTGTTACCGTCGATGGTCTGCAGCCTCCAAGGACCGAAAACTCATGATTGTCACATTCTTCTTCAAAGGATTATACCTGCTTCTTTGTCCGAGGAATCATGCACAAGGACATATACGAAGCACTTGCTGAATTAGGTAATTTTTTCCAAGCAACTTTGTGCGAAAACTTTGAAGTTAGATGTGTTGGAAAGATCGAAAGTCGACATCCCAATCATTCTTTGCAAGCTTGAGAAAATATTCCCTCCTTCTTTCTTTGATGTGATGCTACACCTCGCTGTCCATTTACCCGAAGAGGCAATTCTTAGAGGTCCAGTACAATATGGGTGGATGTACCCGGTTGAAAGAAGGTTGCGACATTGAAACGGTTTGTGAGGAACATGGCAAGGCTGAAGGGTCTATTGCGAGAAGCATATGTCGCGCCGAGTGCTTAGCTATTTGCTCAAGGTACTTTGGTGATGATATTGAAACACGACACAATCGGGAGGGCGAGGAACGAGAGAACGTGTTGATAAGAGAAAAGGTGGCATTTCGTTTTCAACCATGGAGTTGAGGTCCTTGGAGCACCAACGACTAAATATCTTGAACGTGATTATGAAAAAATGGTTTGGTTTGTACTAAACAACTGTGAGGAGGTGGAGCCATATATTGAGTATGTCATCCCATTTACAATTTTAGTTATTTCATATAACTAGATTATTAGTTTTTACCTAATATTTGAAATTACGATCATTTACAGGATATACAAGAGAGAACTGGAGGATGAAGGATGTCATGATGTTCAAAAAACCCTTGAAAAGCATTTTTCTTCATGGTTCAAGAAGCATGTGGGTTTGCTTTGTCCATTTATTTGATAGTATCGGTTGTTTTGGTTTTAGTCAAGTTGATTTACTTATTTTCTTGGCAGATTGCAAGACGTCTTTATGTGAATAAAGAAGACATAAAGGATGAGTTATTGGCATTGTCATGTGAGCCAAATTTGCGGGTTAGAACTTTTTCGAAGATGTCTTGTTAATGGTGTGCGATTCCATACCGTAGACCGTGAGAAAAATAGAAGAACACAAAACGGCGGCATTTTGGCTAACGGTGAACATGACAACGAGGATGTTGACTTTTATGGTTGCTTGAAGGAAATAATTGAACTAAGTTACAACTCGAGATTTTAATGATAACCGGACGGTAGTTTTATTTCGATGTGACTGGTTTGACACTCATGGAAAGAAGTTCGGAATGAAGGATGATGGGATTTTTAGAAGCATAAATCATGGCAGTTTTTGGTACAAAAATGATCCTTTCATTCTAGCAACTATGGCAAAAAAGGTTTTCTACCTTGAAGACACTAAGTACCACGAAAAGTGGCGAGTTGTTCGAAGTTTTCACATAGACACTTGTGGAATGTGGCTGAAAATGACAAAGATGATATACCCGAGGTCGTTTCATTGTCTTACCAAGATGAGGAGTGTGAAGGCGGTTTTCGGTGGCATTTACCGAGGGAACTATACAAAATGAACGTTGGTCAATGGAGATTTTCATACTGTTGATGCTACCATAGTTGATGACCTCCGTAGACAAAGAGAAGAGGAAATTGAATAAAATGAGTCAAGTGACGAGGACGATGAAACTAGGTGGCAATATATCAGTGACAATGAATTTCCAACAAACCCTCCTGAGGATGATGATGATAGTGATCACAGTGAATAAAGTTTAGTTTTTGTAGGTCCTTGTTAGCATCAGGTTGGTTTAAACAGTTGATCTGTCCTTGTTCAAACAGTGTTGATTTGTCCTGCTCTGTAATTTTTATCTAAATTATACCATACTATAAATATTTGCGAGGTCAAAGGGTGCGGTGAGGAATTTGATGCCTGCCGATGAAGGGCGCGAGCGAGGAATGCGGTGTCCGGTGGCAATTTTGTTGCCTAGATAGTGCTAATTTGGTGGCAGGATTGTTGGTGGCATTAGGCTAGTTGTGTGCTTTGTAGACTCAATTTCTCTATGCTGCTCGTGTCAGATCGTGTCATTTGTTTTGGCACTCGAATGCATTCGGAGTTTTCACCGTGACAAGTCCATTCGGGTTCTTGTGCTATCGGATCCTAAATTATCCGCGCCGACCGATATGGCGCGGTTTGTTAGTTGATTGTTGCCACGTCTATTTTTATACATCCATTTTTATAATTGAATAGTAGTGTGCTATATGCAAAGTTCATCACGGCGAAAGGAAATCGAAGCCGATTGGCTGGTCCGGGTCCGCATTAATGCCAAGCTTTCTCCGGACAATCACGACAAAAGTAAATGTTTTAGTGCATATTGCGTACCTTTCATAATTTAAAAGGACGATATAAATTGTTTTCGAGATGACAATACACACATTCACCGCGTCTTATGGCGGGACTGTCAAAATTTAAAATTCCAAAATTTGATTCATTCAAAATTTATCAAATGAAAAGTTGACCAAAACTAGTGTGAAGGTGTTCATGACTTTTCTATTTGAAACCATTTAGAGTTTCAAATACTAGTGGGAAGGTGTCATTTTGACTTGGTCAAACTTTGTCAAACGAAACACTAAATAACCTTAGATGAAAAACTTTTGAATACAAAGGTGTTACAACTCATCAATATATACAACCTTTATATAGGTCATTTTTTCATTGGAGAAAGTGTTAGTAAATACTAGTCACAAAATCATGGATCTCACATAGAGTTTATGAAACCATGTGTGAGACATGTCAATTTAGAACTAAACTTTCCTAACACTTTCTCAAATACAAAAATGACGTGTATAAAAAATGTATATCTTTATGAGTTGAACAAACTTGGTATTCATGACTTTTCTATTTGAAACCATTTAGAGTTTCAAAAACTGGTTTGGAGCCGTCAAAATTTAAAAATTCAAAATTTGACTGTTCAAACTTTGTCAAATGAAAAGTAGACCAAAATAACAAATGTAGATCTTGATGAGTTTAACAAACTTGGTATTTATTACTTTTCTATTTGAAACCATCTAGAGTTTCAAATACTAGTGCGAACGTATCATTTTTTAAAATTCAAAATGTGGTTTGGTCAAACTTTGTCAAACGAAACACTAAATTACCTCAAATGAAAAACTTTTGAATACAAAGATGTTAGAACTCATCAATATCTACAATTTTTATATAGGTCATTTTTTCATTGGAGAAAGTGTTTGTACTATTTTTATCTACAATTTTTATATAGGTCAATATCTACTATGTGGAGACTTGGGCGGGTGTCTTCCCGCTGCACCGAAAAGTGGCGCGGGGCATTTTCCCACTGCAACAAAATTTTAGGTGCGAAATGATATGTTTGTCCATACATATTCTAGATCCTCTTCACTTAGACCAAGGGTAGTATAGTAATTTGGCATTGCGAACCCTAGTCCTAATCTTGAGACCTCTAATTTGCCACCTCCCAGCCGCCGGCACTGCCTCCTCCAACAGAAGCCGCAGCCCACAAGAAGCGCACTTCCTCCCTCCCACAAGATTCCGCCGGCCCTGCCTCCTTCGCCGGCCTTGCCTCCTCTGCCGGCCCTGCCTCCTGCGCCGACCCTGCCTCCGACGGACCTTCCTCTGGCATCTGCTCGCCCCTCCTGCCCACTCCGACGACGCTGGCATCCGCTCGCCCCTCCTGCCCCACCACAACGTCCGAGATGGCTCCTGGGAAGAAGCTGAAGAACCAGAAGCCAACCAGCCCACCAATAGGTTCGAGATCTATTAATTCCATGGAATTTAGAACTATGCAGTATTTGGCCCTGTACTATTGTTCAATTGTGCAGAATTGGGGTCGTATAGATAGAATTTCGAGCTAATTGCTAATTAGCGAGATCTAGGTGCTAACTTCTGCATGGCTTTGTTTTCTCGTATTTCTGGACAAGAGTAGTGAATAGTAGTATTCTAGTACTTGGCCCCTGTATAATTGATTTGTTGTGTTGCATTTGGGTAACATAGCTGTGAGTTGATGCCGAGAAAAGGCTAATCCTTTAGCGGTAGTAGGAAAGTGAATCGAACTTGAAAAAACAGAGGGCGAGGATATAATGGACATCACTTGGGAGTGCCAGGGAGTATACACTTCTAGAAATTCAAGTGTCTTGTAGTGATTGTGCTTATTCTTCTAATACAATTCAATCTAGGCATTCAATCTTGTGCAGATGGTGTACTTTAGAGGTATTTTATTGTTGCTCAATACATAGCCATTACTTCTGCTGATTCTTGGTTTATCTTTCTCATGCAGTTACAGGGGCTCCACTAACTGACATTGAGATAAAGAGAATGCAAACCCTTCTTCGGAACAATCGGGAGTTCCAACGGCTTGGTTTAGGGCAGTTTCGTGTTATAATGAATGCTTGTGTGCCCATGGGTGCTTTGCAAAGCCCACAGATGCTGTTAGTGAAAACTCTGGTTCATTGTATCAACCTGGAGATGAAGACAGGGAACAAGAAGCAGTTGACAAGGTATATGTGTTGTTCCACTATCTTTACTCATTTGTGTTTAATATGCAAAAATTATTTATCTTCTTTAATTTCTTGTGTGTAGGAGGCAGTCCTGGATTTGGAGCATGAATCACCGGAAGCTACAATCAGAGGATCAGCAACATCCAAGAGAGTGACAGCAATACCAGAAGCTAGAATTACTCGGAAGAGGGCACGGGAGTTATCCGAACCTGCTGAAATTTGCCATGTTCCAGCTTCAGACCCGCAAGATGGTGCCACAGATCAAGAGTTAACTATAGCCATTGCTCATGCTCAATCTGACGACCACAACATAACTCATCAGGGCAAGTTATTGTACCTCTTATCTCCATGATTAGTGATGTGCATGTTTGTGCTAATGGGTTTACGATTTCACTAATAGTTTTCTAAATGTTATGATAGGTCAATCTATGGAAAAAAGACGTATGGGCAAAGGTTTGGAAAGGATTTCTAGAGGATTAAATGACAAGATTAAAGTGCACATTACTCAAGGAAAGAAGCGGCCAGAGGCACCTATGCAAGCTGCAAAGCTAGCATCAGAGGCTGGCATTATTATTCGGGACCATATCCCAATCTTCCCCCACTGGAAGGATTATATGAAGGAGGATGATGCTGAGGTGATTCAGATTCGGAATGACTACATGGGAAAGATCGTTGTAAGTGTCTAGCTTTTGTTTTTAATTGGAATGGTTCTAGAACATTGAAAAAATGAGGCTGACTTGTTAAATAAATTACTGGTGTTATGATTTCTCACACAACATAATTACCTCTTGAATATGCATGTTATGTTACTGCTCATACCATAATTATATGCTTTGATTGCCTTTTAACCATATGTTCATGCTCCTGTGTAGACAAAATTTGACATCAACATAGATAGTCAGCCAGTGAGAGATGCATGCTTTGATATACTCCAAAAAGAAACTAGGAATATGAGGTACAAGTTGAAGAAGAAATACTTCAATGATGTACCAAAGAACCGGTCGAACTACTTCACCGTTGGGCAGTACGAGTGACGAGTAGTGGAAAAAACTTGTGGAGATGTGGTCTAACCCAAAGCACAAGGTATCTGTTCTAAATATCGCTTGCAAATGTTTACTTGAAGTAAATGGGCCATCTATCCCACTAATTTTTTCCTTTCTACAGAACAAGTGTGTGAATGCCAAAAGTAGCCGTGAGCAAGTAAAGTTACAACAGATGACTGGATCTCGGTCCTACATTGCTCATTGCTTTGTTGTGGTAAGCTACTATTCTGATTTGTTTCATAAATTAAAAATGTCTTATTGTGTCCAAATATTTATGTATTGATGTTCTTCTGTTGTATTTGTGGTTCCGTAAATAGTGAAATGGTGAATTATATGATTTGTGGGCTTATTTCAACATGTACATCTAAATCAAGTAAAAAACCGCAATATCAGCTAGGGTTTGTAGGTGCAACTTGGGCACTAAGGGGCTGTTTGGATGACTGACTCCACCCTGGTTAAAACCGCAATATCAGCTAGGGTCTTGTAGGTTGCATAATCCATTTTGATCTATTTTTATTCCCTCAATCTGTTTTGTTCTTGTTCAGAGAAATCTGTTTTTTTAGAATGTCATAAAGAGATCAGTCTTCTTCTGCACTAACTAATGCTCTGTTTCAAGTCTCATTGCAAGATTACTTTCTCAAATACGAGTGTCTGTTCAGTTAGTCTTTTTTAATTGTTAGTATTATACGTGTCTGTCACTTGATAAATTTGTGATTTCGATGTAATTTCAGAAGGAAAAATATAAGGATGCACCCCCGACAACGATTGATATATTCAAGGAAACCCACTGCAGCAGCAAGACAGGTTTTAGTGAGAATGCAAAGAATGCTATTGTGAGTACTTATCTCTATCTTCTCTTATATTGTGATGAACAACATTTATGAAATCTGTCTCCTATATTCCATGCCTATTGTCTACCTGGCTCCTCTAATTTTCATAGTGTGTTCATTGATTGGTGGAATGGAACCAGCTCAATATAGTAGCTTTTATGGTAGAATTCTTATGTGCCATGAATGGTCATATATGCCATCTATGACTTGCTCAGTGTGCTACTGCTAGCTCTTGGCATTTCAGCTCCTGTGAATGAATTGTGCCTAAAATGAATAATTAAGCAGATGAACTTCTGTGCTGCTATATTGATCTCGAATAAATGAAAGGAAATGAGAAATTAAGTTGGCCCCTGCCAATCTTATAGAGGAATATATGTATGGTGATGGTTGGTAGTTCGTCAATCAATAGCTTATTTACTCAATGTGCAGTCCAGGCAACATTTCCTTTATATAGCTAACTTCTTTTATTGCTACTGCCAGACTCAAATGGAGGAAAAAGTTACTGCACCACCACAAGAAGGGCAAGACGCAGTGACCCCTACCAAAGCTGTACTTCAAGTTATGCCAAAGACAACTTTTCTTCGAAACATTGGTATCCAGCCTGCAGCATCTAAGCGAGACACCAAAGTTACTGAGGTTGATGCACGTGTACAGGAACTTGAAAATGAACTAGCGGCTGAGAAAGAAGGATCAGCAGCTGTTCGAGCTCAGGTTGATGATGTGGTGAATAAGTTAGAGGAGGAAAGGGCTGCAAGAAAGAAGGTGGAAGAAGAGCATGAGATGTTGAAGAAGCAAATAGGTGATATGCATGGATGGTTCCGTAATTTCCTTGGTGGCAATTCAGCACAACAGTAAGTTCTAAAACAGCCTCGGATGTCAAGCAGTGAACTCTAACTGCTTTGGACAGTCGACTTGATTTTGGAGGTGATCTTGATTATTTTGTGTGATCTGGTAATCAATTGAACACCATGAGATTTGTTTTGGAACTGTTATGTGATGTTAGATTTTGCTGGAGATGAACTGTGAACCTATTTGGGATATGGCTGTAGCTAGGTTCTGTGAATTTGGACTATGACCAGGGATCTACCTCTAGCTATTCATGTGTAATGTTCTGAACTTGGACTATGACCAAGTGATATTGGCTCTCTTAAATATTCAGGTGCAATTATGGTTGTAATATTCTCATTCATTTGTGATTGGGGTTGGGTTGATAATCTGGATGAGAATGTGATATTTATGATGTGTGCTGGTATAATGGACCTTTTAAAGCTGAAATTGCATTTTCAAAAATTTTGATTGTGGTTAATTTTCTATTGAGCCAGCCCAATTCTAGCAGGCCGAAAAGGCTAGAAAAAAGTGACAGGGCTGAAAAGAAACTAATATATCCTAAAAAAATTGTTTAGGCCAAAACTAATGGGCTGAAAAAACCCTAAAAATCATGGGCTGGTCAGAAAAAATTAATCAGCCCAAAACATTGAGCAGGTCCATGGGCTTAAACAGGCCAAATTCGCGTTTATGACGATTCTTGGATTTGCCACATCAGCAAGCCATCCTACGTGGCAGTTGCTTATGTGGCGCGGTACAAGAAATCTATGACATTATATCAGTAGTCATAAATGTTTGTGACAAATAAAATCAATGTCATAATGTTATGACATTACCTTCTTAATGTCATAAGTTGTCATTATAGACGATCATCTTTTGACATTCCATTTTCGTCAACTTGGTGTCACAAATTACAATCTATGACTTATTTTTTAGGTATTATGACAATTATCAAATGTCAAAAGATGACAACTTTCTTGTAGTGTATGGAGAATTTCGGCCCAGGCCTAGAGCCTGACTCAAGTGGCCCCAGGCCTCTATCCGCCACTACTCATACAAGATGGTGATGGTCCGGTCAATACCAACCATACCATATCTAGGTCATGGATATTACTATGTACTCACTCTGTCCCTAAATTTTAGTCATTCTACTCAGAATGCAGGTACCAAGACTCATGGTAAAAGACCCTGCAGCCCCTTGGTTTGCTAGGCAACTTCTCTCCCAGACTAGCGAGCAGATGAAAAGCAATAGGGTGCAGTAGGCTGCAGTGCCTCTCGCGTAGGCTGCAGGGGCTCTTGACAGCAGGTCAGCAGCTAGGGCCTTCTACAAACGATAATGAATATGGGACAACATACTGTAGCTTCCGCGACTATAATAGCGGGGAAGGAGGGAGTATGTAGCTACATGAAATTAACCTTAACTTGTCAAATGAATGAAGTAAAGGGAATTTAAAACGACCTAGAATTCCCTATCATAAACAATATTAAGCCATCACTCTTCAACTTCATCAACACTCTAATCCTCAACATTTCATATTCTTCACCACCTAACCTATGAGTTGGATGATAATATCCTTTCCATTTCATATTCTCAACTAGAAATCGGGGGTGCGCCGTTGGCGCACCAAATAAGGTGGTCCAGTGGATGACTTATAAGTAGTTGTCCAATTTGCGTGTTTATGAATGGAAACAAAGCTCAAAAATAGAATAATAATTTGTTATTATTATATGTATAGAAAATAGTTAGTTATGTTTTATATTGTTTCTGTCAAATAATAGAAAAAACCGTCATCAATAATTTTATAAAAAGATTATAGTATCCACAAATGTAATGTGGGCTCCATCAAACAATATGCTCCCCTCCTTAAATGTGTAGGTCCTACGGGGCCACTTGAACTTGTGCTAGTCCCACTTTAATAGCGGATCCCACGTGGGGTCCACCTAGCACATGTGTAGGTCCCACCATTCATATGTAACGTGGGTCCCACATAACAATATGCGGGTCCCACGTAAACCCTGCCTAAACATGTGTAGGTCTCACTCCTTCAAATACAATGCGAGTCCCACCGAATAATGTGGGCCCCACATTGACTTAGGTGGGTCCCACCTAACAATATGCGGGTCCTTGTCTATAGCAGGTCCCACCCGAACATGTGCGGGTCCCACGTGAGGCTGTCGTTGTGCCTTCTACCAACCTAAGTTGGAGTACGTCGTGCGATCCGACGGTCGAGAATTTGCAAGCGTTGAGAATTTGCAAGCGTCGTGGTGCGATGTGGTGGCGGAGCTTGGCTCAGCTTTCATAATATAGAGATAATATAGAGACAGAGATAGGTAAAGTTTTTTTTTACTTTCACAACAATTAAGTAGAAATCAGAAATCTCCGCCATATCCTTAACAACATCAAAAGGTCCCTTGAGAAACAACTCCACCTGCCGAGGCACCTCATGGCTCCATCTACGTCACCTTCCACCCGCGGCGAGAACGGTAAACCTGTTACCTGTAACGCCCTTCCGTTTTTTTATTCCCAGACCGGCTTGGCCCCACCAGCCGAAGTGTGAGAGAGACCGGGGAAAAGCCGTTCTGCAAGGGAGATTCCAAGTGCCAGCCGGACTGACACATTGACCATGTCCCTCCTCCCCCACGGCCCCACCACTGCCAAACCCCATTCTTCCTCCCCATAGTCTCTGGAATCACAAATACGTCCATCTAAGGACACAAATGCAAAGCTCGCGCAGCGGCATCGGCGCCGGTGCGGTATTCATGAAATCTTCCCGCCCTTGCATGAAAAAACGCCTCCTTCCCGTAGCAGCGCGTAGTGGGTGGCAGGAGGAGGACGCGAATAAAAAACAAGGGGGGAAAAGGGCGAGGGGCGGGGTTTCATGGCGCTAGCCTAGCCGGCCTCCCCCCCCAACCTCCTCACCGAGGAGAGAGAGAGAGAGGACAGAGGAGAGGTCCATTTCCGCGTCGTCTCCGCCCCGCAGCCCCACCCCCACCCTCCACATGGCCGCGCTGCCGGGTGGGGGCCACGCCGCCGGCGCCGCGGACCCGATGCAGGTGGACCAGCCGCGGCCCGTCGCCGCCGCCGCAGCGCCCGCCACCGCGGACGCCAAGGTGAGCCGATTTCCCCCCCTCGCCGCGGGCGCGTGGTTCCAGCCGCCCGTAGGAGTCGCGCCGGAGCCCCCCGCGGATCTCCCTGAGCCTGCGTTCCGTTTTTTCCCCTCTCGCTGCTTGGCTGTTCCCGCGTTCGATCCGCGCGTAGATCTGCGCCGGGCGCCGCGAGGCTAGGAGTGTCCGCGTCCCTTTTTTTTCTTGATTTCTCTTGGGATTAGGTAGTTGGAGCCTTGGAGGTGGAGAGGAGAGCGTTGCTTGCCGGGGGAGGAGATTGCGCTGCCTTCCTTTAGTCTGGTGTTTGCGTGCGCGCTATGCAAGCTTCTAGTCCCCTGCTTCAGCCAGGACCGTTGGCTTGGCATGCCTCCTTGGGGAACCTTTGCAAGTGTTTGCTCCTGTATACTGTTGTATAGTAGGTAATACAGTATGACTTTGGTGTTCCAAACGGGGGAATCGGACTAGTTAATTCCTTTTTTTAGACGACGACAACAGTTAATCCAGCTATTGCGCCAAAGGCGTAGTGTGATTAGCACATCGGATGCTTATGCGTTGTATGTTCTGTTCCGTTCTGTTGGGATTCTAGTTTTATGTGGATAAGGCTTTCATGAATGGTGGAGTTTCCATTTCAATCAAGTCTAGTTCGCACAAGGCCAGCCAGGCTGCGACTCAGAAGTTCCACTGCTTTGTGACCATTGGTGATGATTGGCTATATGATGCCTTTCCTTATGGATTTTACTTCATTACAGCATGCCGGTCCTATGATTGAAGGGGGTGATCCAGTCACTGGTCACATAATCTCAACAACCATTGGAGGCAAGAATGGAGAGCCTAAAAGGGTAATTTTTAGCAAACCCAGAAGTTGCAGGGCATTATTGAACTCTATGCACACAGTGATCTCTTTCCTAACTTGGGTTGTGTGCTTTTGTGCTTCTTAGACTATCAGCTACATGGCGGAGAGAGTTGTGGGAACTGGATCATTCGGAATCGTCTTCCAGGTACTGTGGTTGCTTTTGTACATACCTTTTACTTGCTCAGTTGTTTGTAATTGCTCTGATTGTTTTTTTTGTTGGATGTAATGTAGGCTAAATGTCTGGAAACTGGTGAAACTGTTGCAATTAAAAAGGTTTTACAGGACAAGCGTTACAAGAATAGGGAACTGCAAATCATGCGATCCATGGATCACTGCAATGTTGTCTCCTTGAAGCATTGCTTCTTCTCTACCACAAGCAGAGATGAACTTTTCCTTAACTTGGTGATGGAGTTTGTTCCCGAGTCACTGTATCGTGTGTTGAAGCATTACAGCAATATGAACCAGAGGATGCCGCTTATATATGTCAAGTTATACACCTACCAGGTATGTAACTCGCATATATTCTTTTGGGATGTTTAATGCTCTTCCGTGATAAATCTATAATAGTTTGGATGTGATTTTAGTTTTCTTTGGTCTTTTTATGCAGATATTTCGGGGTTTAGCCTATATTCACACTGTACCAGGTGTTTGCCATAGGGATGTGAAACCTCAGAATCTTTTGGTATGTCCTTTTCATATTTTAAATTTGGTCTCACAATATCTTAATTCTTAATTAAGATCATATTCACTTCATTGGTTTTATAGGTTGATCCTCTGACTCACCAAGTGAAGATATGTGATTTTGGGAGTGCCAAAATGTTGGTAAGTAAATGCAATAGGAAGTCTTGTAGCTTTTCCACAGCTAATTAGATCAGAGTTATCCTTTAATGTTTTAAAGATGCTGCTGATCATCTTTTTTGGTGATAAAGTATCTTCCTTTAGTTATTGATAATGTTGAAAGCATCTTTTGATTCTTAGAGTTAGGATGCTAGCTTTTAGAGAAAGTTCCTCATAAACTACTGATTAATGAAATCCTAGCCTTTGAGGATGTGTCTGGACTCATACTTAAGCAAGTGCTCGAGTGGCATATTAAGGGATGAGAGGTTAATCTGGCATCACACTTACACCTGAATAGCCTTGTTTTTTACTGCTGATTTAATGCAATTCATCTTGTAGCTTTTCGAGTTTAGCACAACTATATTCTTTACCCATTTTTCATATTTTAAATCCCAATGATCAGGTCAAAGGTGAAGCAAACATATCATATATATGCTCACGTTATTACCGTGCTCCAGAGCTCATATTTGGGGCAACTGAGTACACAACATCAATTGATATCTGGTCAGCTGGATGTGTTCTTGCTGAGCTGCTTCTTGGTCAGGTTAGTTCCTGTTCCAAGTTTTCCCACGGATCTGCTCTGCCTATTATTATGTATCCATCTGAGCAGCAAACTTAGAACTAAGTATCTTTCTGTTAACATTATTCTATCAGCCTCTCTTCCCTGGTGAAAGTGCTGTGGATCAGCTTGTTGAGATAATAAAGGTACATTGTTGTTCTATTATTTATAAAGAAATGTACTCAGTAGTGTTTTAAAATGAAGAAAATTCCATGCATTCAACAAATTTGCTTTGATGGCAGGTTCTTGGTACTCCAACACGTGAGGAAATCCGATGCATGAATCCGAACTACACCGAATTTAGATTTCCTCAGATCAAAGCTCATCCATGGCACAAGGTATGTGAAAATTTTGTTTGTCACTTTTCTTTGAAGAAAGCTTCAGTTTACAAGATAAAAAAAACAATATGTACAGGCTGTTCAGAGATACTTACATAGAGAAAATAGAAAGATGGGGAACAGTAATATTATACAGCATTATCTAGCCATTGGAAAACTAAAACGGAAATATCTTTCCTGTTTCAGATTTTCCACAAGCGGATGCCTCCAGAAGCTATAGATCTTGCTTCACGTCTGCTCCAGTATTCACCAAATCTACGATGCACTGCTGTGAGTTTCCCTTCCCCCTCTTGACTGATTCTAGTCAACTAAAGGAGCCATCTACCTATCAATGATTGCCAACATTAGTAATGACATTAATTAGTTCTTCGTAGTTGGCTGGTCATGTTCATCCCATCACTTTCTGATTAGCTGTTAAATGTTCCGATCATCTCAATTTATGTGTATAAAGCTAGTACTGATGGTTGGACATGATGTACCTTTATAAATTTTCCCCATACCATCTCATGAGTTTTGGAACTGACCTTCTTAGTGGGAAGATGGTGTTTCATTTTATACCATCCAAAATGAAAGACTTCTATGAGTTTTTTTGCCTATTAGAATTGACTGCCAATTGTTAAATCCTATGCTGTGAGCTTCTGCCCCTTCAATTGGAAAATGATAATTATTGGACTTGAAAAGATATCTGTATGCCAGAGTTTTTTTAATAGGTTAAATGGACAATGATTTAATGCATGAAGTCTGAGATCCCTAACCACTCGGGCTGCTCCTCTGCTGATGTTAGTGCTAATTCTTACAGCTTGAAGCATGTGCACATCCATTCTTTGATGAGTTGCGAGAACCACATGCAAGGTTGCCAAATGGAAGGCAATTCCCTCCACTGTTCAACTTTAAACAGGAAGTAAGTAGTTTCAAGACTGATACACCTTATTAATGCTCGCCATGTTCCTTTTATTTTAGAAACTAGGCAAATCGGCTGTGCGATCGTAGTTATGCTTGACTAAAGTGATAATTTCAGCATGTGGTTGACAAATTGCGCAGCTGAAAATAAAAATTAATATGCTTCTCTGTATATGGAAGATACCGACATTTGTCTTTTTATTTGCAGCTAGCAAATGCTTCCCCAGAGCTCATCAACAGGTTGATCCCAGACCATGCTAGGCGACATCTTGGGCTCACTTTCTTGCCTGCAACTGGGCCATAGGGAGGGCTGTATGGTGCTCTACCTTGCACTTCCTATGCTTGTGTGCAGAAGGGCAACCTGCATGTTCTCACATTTAAGGTGTAGAATCTGACCATTATTGGAAAGCCAAACGTGAGCTGGCGCCAATGTGTTGCATAATGAGAGGTGGTGTGTTTTGCGCAGCCAGCCCTTGTCGCCTGTTTTAATGCTTCATCCAATTTAGCTTAAGTAGCGGGAGGGGGAGGGGAGGTGTATTGTTAAGCCATCTGAAGGAATATAATCTCCACTGCCATATTACTTTCTCCAATGTTAATGTTGTAGTGCGCCTGCAAGTGTTCCATATCCCTGGGTCTCAGTCAATGTAATTCTGTAAATGTTATTGATGTGAACATTATCTTGTGTTATGGTAGTAATTATCATGTCATCCTTCGCCTTGCCAACTCCACTCGCATGTAACCTGTTTACCTTACATCATGTAAATTGTTTCATTTTCGATCTGGTTGAGCCCAGTTGTTTGCTATCATTTCCGCTGGCAATGGCATCCTGCAAACGGGGTTTATCAGAATATATTGCCATGAACTTGTAAAGTTTTTTTTTCTTATATGGATATGGATAATTTTTTTTTTTGAATAAACCCCTGGATGAACCTTCTTGGAAAGATCATTGAAATAGGCTTGTGCCTACGAGTAGTGCATAGGCAGAGGAGCCAACAAAGCTATAATGGGGGAATAAAAGGCACAGGTGAGGGCGAATGGGTTCTGTCGGCTACGGTCGTGGTCCACTGGCGATTGATTCTGTTCGCTAGCGTGGTTGAGCAGGCCGCCATTTATATTCGCTTTATCGCTGACGCCGACACCGTGATACACCTGCCCAGTTTCTCTGTCTGAAACGGCTTTTGGAGTTGACCTGTCATCGGCCTAGTAGTATACTCCCTCCGGTTTGGTAAATGAAGTCGTTTAGTACAGCGACACGGTCTCCAAAGTACAACTTTGACTTCTTCTTTTTATAAAAATATTTGTTAAAAACTAACATATGTATACTTTTACGAAAGTATTTTGCAAGATGAATCTATTCACGTAATTTTCACATTTCCAAACTCAATGACTTAAAAGTTATTCATGATTTATATTCCCAATGTTTGACTCAAATCATGTCCAAAACGACTTCATTTACCAAACCGGAGGAAGTACAAGTTGCTAAAAGGCATGCAGTTGTTTTCCCTCTTTGAAGGTTTGTGGGTTGGTCCACACTGGTCGATACTTCTTGAATTTGATATAATAACGCTGTTTTCGTGCACAATTTTCAGTGTTCTTTGGTCAAAAATCACGGTACTGACATGTTGCGACTGAAGAAAAATCAACGGTGCTGCAGGACAGGTTTCTTCCCAAGTGAGCACGTGGAGCTATGGATTCCGTCGCTCGAGCAAAGTTCGTGTGGGGGCTTGTGGATTCGGACAAGGCTCTAATAAGCTTTTAATCTTAGGGAAAGCTATATCTTTATCTTTGGGAAAACTTTTTCATTAATCTTTGGGGGGAAAATCACCCCCCGGAACCCACCAAGATGCTGGTCGCTGGGCTGGATGGTACTTCCGAGCGTGAAGGGGCAGGGGAAGCTCACCACGTAGCAAAAAGTGTACGTAGGTGGGTGCTACTACTGCTAACAAGCGTGTCTTGTTGAACACATTAGTTACGTGCATGCATGAGAACCACGGCATATGCTTCGGTTATTCGAATGAGTCAAGCATACATGAGAGCTTCCAACGACAGTTTACTCGTTGTATAGTTACTAGTCCGCTGCAACATGAGTACCCAACACATCATCTCGTCCAAAGTTTTGCCTTTTCTGATGCAAACCATTAGCTATCTATTCTATCTAAAATAAATCATTACCTATTCCCTCCGTCCCAAAATATTTGCACTTGTTGACTTTTGCGCTTTACTTTTGACCATTCGTCTTATTCAAAAAAAATTGTGAAAATGTTATTTATTTTGCTATGACATGTTTTATCATCGTATATATTTTAAGTATATCATAATTGTTTCTATATTTTCGCAATTTTTTTGAATAAGACGAATGGTCAAATGTGATATGTAAAAGTCAAAAGGTGCAAATATTTTGAGACAAAGGGAGTAGCATATTGATATGGTTCTTGAGACGATACGTTGCTTGACCATTGACCATTACTACAGACATACGTGAGGTTAATTACAAAGTTTTATTGTTTTTTGGGTGGGGGGGGGGGGGGGGGGGGGCAAGCTTATATTAGTGGGTTTTTTTTCAGAATTTGTTCAAAAGTTATAGAGAATGTGACAAATGGATAGATTCCACTGAAATTGGGATAAAGAAAAACAACCGTGAACAAACAAACAGGTGAAGGAGCATATAGAAAAACAGCATTTTGGACTTTTCCAAGAAACAACAACTGTGCCAGGGCTCGGGAGAGGAGAGGAGAGCAAGGAAAAAAAGCATGAACAAACAAACATGTGAAGGTGTAATTGGCAGACCGGAAGCGCCAATTCCCTGGCTGGCCACCCCACCTTCATCCATCTCCATCCATCTCGAGGATCTATCTTGCGCAGCTGCAGTTGCAGTCGGAGTCTTCAGTCTTCTCCTCGCTCGGCACACCCCCAAGGCTCCAAGAAAAACAAAACCGCGGCGACAAAAAGGAAGGGGAATCGAGGCCGGGCCGGGACGGACGCCAAACACCGGGCACAATTCCCCACCACCACCACCCGTCTCCACACCACCACTCCACTCCTCTCGTTCTCGGCCAAGGGCCCCCACCTCACTAATCGCCCTCTCCTCATAATTAACAACGTCCCAAATCCCCACCCCCGCCTGCGCGCCTTAATTAACCTACTACTACTACACTAATCTACGCCGTCACTGCGCTCGATACGCTTCCGAACACGGCCGGGTGGTGGTAATATACCATGGCCACCACCCACGCCACCCACGCCCTCGCCGCGCCGCCTTCCCCGCTCGCTCGCGCTGCGCTTCCCCAGTCACTGCCCCCGCTCTCGCGCTCGCCATGGCGGCGGCGGCGGCGCGGCTCCGGCTCCGGCTCCCCCCTCCTTTCGCCGCGTCCCTGGCGGCGTGGGTGCTGCTGGGCGCTGCGGGTTGGGCGGCCGCCGGGGACCCGCCGCTCTCGCCAAAGGGGCTCAACTACGAAGGTGCGTGAGGGGGTGGGGTTTTGGGGGTTTAGGGTTTGGTCGCTTCGGCCTTCGAAGGGGGAGGGATGGGATGGGGTTCCTCGGTTAATCCTGATGTTGCGCCGTCTTCGCTTGTTGTGTGCTGCAGTGGCGGCGCTGATGGCGGTGAAGAGCCGGCTGCGGGACGAGAAGGGGGTCATGGCGATGTGGGACATCAACTCCGTCGACCCCTGCACCTGGGCCATGGTCGCCTGCTCCCCCGACAAGTTCGTCGTCTCGCTGTGAGTCACCTCTCTCTCGCCCCCCCCCCCCCCCCCCCCCCCCCCCCCCCCCCCCCCCCCCCCCCCCCCCCCCCGTGAAGTAACCCTCTTCCAACTCCCCCCGTCTCCGATCCCGCTATTTCTCCTGTCGGGGTTGGATTGCTGCTCTGTTTGTTGCGGATCAGTGACCGTCTTATTTTTTGCTCTCGCGCTGGAGCGCAGCCAGATGGCCAACAACGGCTTGTCCGGGACGCTGTCGCCGAGCATCGGGAACCTCAGCCACCTGCAGACAATGTAAGCGTGTTTCTGCACCTCCATCTCTCATCACGTTTGTTCGTTCTTCGTTGTTTCGTTTCATCTAGCGTCTCTACCACAGCCCGTCTTGTGACACCGTAAAATTGGCGTGTTCTCCAGTCAACTTTGATTGGGAAGTGCATCTGTGCATGGTTCATGTGAGTGTGGTTGAAAAATAGGATAGCGACAGTGGGTAGGGAACAGGAGTGTCAAGTTTCACCAACTTCTTTGTTGGTTAGTCCAATAGCAGAGCAACTGGTGTGTCACCCTCAGAGCTGTTAATTGATGATACAAGGAGAATTGCAGTAAACCTCTTGGTTATTATTAAGTCGATAAAAATTCTACATAGGATCTGTGCACTGCTAAGCCTGAACTCTCAACGCTCCGAGGTCAGGACAACAACTTTAGTAAAAATATGATAGAGCAGACAGAGACAATGGACAACAACTACAGCCTTTCTGTATGACAACCTTTCCCCCTTTTATTGCCAATAAGGTAGGTTTGATTGTACCCAGTTCCTTTTTGGAATCATGTGAAAGCAAATAGAGCTCACTTTCTAACCGTTGGCAATGTTAGGATGGCTAGAGTTCTCAACACACACTACCATTTGTGTAACATGTCACCACTATGTGTTATAGGCTTATAGCTCCTAACTCTTAGAAGATTTCCTTTTCTATGTGTCCAGACCGATTCTTTTGTCGATTGCACAGTGTAATGTCACATAATACATCAGTCGATGGTTTTTTAAGATTTGGTCCGTTGGATGTAGGACCTTCACCTCACAAGTTTGTTACTACAAAATGTCTGGCAGCATTTGCTTGGTTATTATCTCTGTAATGAGACAGCAAGAGCAGAACTATCTGATTGGGTTAGTGGG
Organism: Cenchrus americanus; assembly: GCA_947561735.1. Taxonomy (NCBI): domain Eukaryota; kingdom Viridiplantae; phylum Streptophyta; class Magnoliopsida; order Poales; family Poaceae; genus Cenchrus; species Cenchrus americanus. The sequence goes on from OX387240.1 coordinate 207,375,468, forward strand.
ATTATCGAATTTTAAAATCATGCTAGATTCTCTACCCATTGTAAAATGTTAATAGCTAATTGATGATCGTGTGACAGTACTTGCTCATCTTGATTATGGACTTGCATCTAACTTTCTGCGGGGTTTCACTGATTCCCAATTAACCGCCCATTTTTTTGAATATGAGATGGGTGCTCAGTTCTCGGCTTATGTGCTGACATTTTTCAGGTCACTACAAAACAACAAAATATCAGGTGATATTCCTCCAGAGATTGGGAAGCTGACCAATCTGAACGCACTTGACCTTTCTAGCAATGACTTTGTTGGTGATATCCCAAATTCATTGGGGCAGTTGACTAAACTAAATTATCTGTGAGTTGATACCAAAATGTTTATTCAGTTTCCAGCATGTATTTTGTATTGATTATTTCATTTTCAATCTGTCAGGCGCCTTGATAGGAATAACTTGTCTGGGCAGATACCTGTAGATGTTGCAAAGCTTGCAGGTCTCACATTCCTGTATGTTTCTTTCCAACTTGTTTGTTTCTCTTTTTGGCATCTCTGTGCCTCTGTGTAACAATTGGCTTTAAACTGACAAATAAATATATTTCAGTGACTTATCATTCAACAATTTAAGTGGCCCAGTTCCAAAAATCTATGCACATGACTACAGGTAAGTTGGGAGTATATGGCTATATGCACATTAAGTTTCTGTTTTCTTACTCAAATGTATTTTTAAGCATATTTCGATCAAGCACCTAGATTAAGGAGTCCACAGCATCCATGATTTGAATCTCTCAAGAATAGGAAATAGAATAGTTAATGTGGTTGTTTGTTAAAAGATATTGATGGGAGTAAGGGCAAATGAGAGCAGAAGAGAGAAAAGGTCATTAAATTTGCACATGTGCCTTGTATGTGAAAAGAAGATTACAAAACTATAGGCTGTATGTTTTCGAAATGAATGGGGGTACTATTTTGCTCCATTCAATCAGCCAAAGTCTTTGATATTTCACATAAAGTTAACTGACACCATAGTTCTCTTATTACAGTCCAATTGCTTATGCTCCAACTGAGTGTGCACCTCTTCTTTTTTGATAGTTTTGATACTTCACATAAAGTTACTCTTTCCTTTTGCTTCTCAGTCTTGCGGGAAACCGGTTCCTTTGCAACTCATCCGTTATACATGGTTGTTCGGATCTTACTGCAATGGCTAATGGTAGTTATTTTACCAGATGCCCTATCTTTAACATGTCTACTCTTAGAATGGAACTTAACTGCAAATGTTAATGGCAGGGACGGTGTCCAGACAGGTGCAAAAGACCAAGAACCATCATCAATTAGTGCTGGCAATTTCTCTAAGTGTCACTTGTTCCACAGTATTAGTTTTGTTGTTCGTGTATTGGCTAAGTTGCTGCAGATGGCGCTTGCCTTTCGCTTCTGCTGGTAATTATCTAACCAAATACACTCTTACCGGTAAAAAACACGATTTGATGACTTTTTTATTTTCTTTGTGTAGATCAAGATCTAGAGTTTGAATTGGGCCATCTGAAGCATTTCTCATTTCATGATCTGCAAAGTGCAACAGACAATTTTAATTCAAAGAATATATTAGGTCAAGGAGGCTTTGGTATTGTTTATAAAGGCTGTCTGAGAAATGGAACTCTAGTGGCAGTGAAGAGACTTAAAGATCCTGATGTTACCGGTGAAGTTCAATTTCAAACAGAAGTTGAGTTGATTGGTCTTGCTGTGCACAGGAATCTCTTGCGTTTGTATGGGTTTTGCATGACCTCGAACGAACGGTTACTTGTATATCCATACATGCATAATGGCAGTGTTGCTGACCGCTTGAGAGGTAACTTTTAACTGGCTGTCCACGACATTCAATGTTTGTTATTTCTGTCTAGCATTGTCATTCTGTGCAAGTCTTTCTCATTCTTTGTAAAATATTTTCTTGTAATCTTTGTTTTGGTTAGTTCTTTGCCACAGTTATATTATCCTATGTGCTTACTGCTTATATAGCCTTTTCTCTCTCTAATATGGAGTTACAATTTTCAGATTACTGTAATGGCAAGCCATCTCTTGATTGGAGTAAACGCATGCAGATTGCTCTTGGGGCTGCCAGGGGATTACTTTACCTTCATGAACAATGCAATCCTAAGATCATTCATAGGGATGTCAAAGCCGCAAACATATTGCTCGATGAAAGTTTTGAAGCAATCGTTGGGGATTTTGGACTGGCAAAACTTCTTGACCGACAAGAATCACATGTTACTACTGCAGTTCGGGGCACTATCGGACATATTGCTCCCGAGTACCTCTCAACTGGCCAGTCCTCAGAAAAGACTGATGTTTATGGGTTTGGTATTCTCCTGTTGGAACTGATTACTGGTCCTAAAACCTTGAGCAATGGACATGCCCACTCTCAGAAGGGCATGATTCTAGATTGGGTAAACTCCAATTCACATAGTTAGGTACTATTTACTGCATTTCGCTCCCAAGTAGGAGAGATTTAACACCCATGTTCCTCTCCAGGTTAGAGAAATGAAGGAGGAAAAGAAACTGGAAAAGCTGGTTGACAGGGATCTCAAGAATTCATTTGATGTTGCTGAGCTGGAGTGCTCTGTCGACGTGATTATCCAATGCACGCAGACAAATCCTATCCTGCGGCCTAAGATGTCCGAGGTTCTACACGCTCTTGAAGCTAACGTCACTTTGGCAGAGAGCAGCGCCGAGTTGCATAGGGAAACTGTTCCTTATGGGGGCACTTACAGTTTCTCCATTAGGCACGAGGATCCTCATGACTCGTCGTCCTTCATAATAGAGCCAATCGAGCTGTCTGGTCCCAGATGACAGCTATTGCCGTATGTCTCGTGGGAGAGGATGAAGATACAAAAATGATAAAATTGTACAAAACATGTATATTCTGGATGTACTTCTACTTTGGAAATGGGAAGAGTTTGCTAGGGTGCTGCTGCACCTTAGAGACCATTTTGAACTTGGAACAGGGAGATCATCATGGTCATTTTGTCACATGATCCATCCAGTTCAAAATATTCATGTAGGTCATCATGATCATCTGTATATTTAGCCCCTAGCTTGTGCCTTACCTTATAGTAGCCGACTTTTCCTGTGACTTGTTCGAAATATGCATGGAGATCTTATGTCTCGTAACACTTTTACCCTGATTAATATGCTGTCTGTAAACAATCCTAGCTACGCCCTCAACATGCGGGTTTGTTTTATTGAGTAATCATCATGAAACATAACTGTTGTTACAAGGAACTAATCTCGCATCGCCAGTTCAAGGCTTCCAGCAATGCCATAATTCAGCAAGGCGAATCGCGTTCATCGCAAATGGCTTTTTTTTAGGGGATCGCAAATCGCATCTCTCTGGCCCATCAGCTCCCAACCTGGGCGACTGGGCCGCAAAGCAAAACCAGCATCGGGCCAAACAAAGCAACACGCGCGCGGTGAAGCGATACCCACACCATCCACGGGGAGAAGCGCGGAGGAGCCGCGGAGGCATCGTTTAGTCCCACGTCGCGAGCTGAGTTGCGACGACGCGCGAGGCGTGTTACAAGACGAGGCGAGGGTGCCAGGTATGCAACTCATACCTTTCTCGGCCTTTTGGCTAAGATCAAGTGTAGTATCTGTTCTTATCAGTTTAATATCTGATACGTGGACTATGTGTCCATTTTGATATTAAATTTATTTTTTGTGGGGAGGGTTCACTATAGTGGCTTGCCACTAGGGCCCTCAAGTGTCGCCCAGCCGTTGCACTGCTGGCTGGGCTTGGCGCACCCCAACCAAAGCTAATTGAAATGTTTCGCTGAAAGGGATCTGTTTAGTTCTCCGAGCTAAGAGGCCTGGATCATTAGCCGATTGCTGTAGTCCTCTTCTGGATAGGAGATCACCCAATTGTAGACATTGGTCAAAATTCCTCAATCAGAAGTCACAACGGCTAGAATCTAATTTACCAGCTGATTAATATAGCAATTACGAGTGGAGTACAAACTAAAAAATGCTTAGGGCAAAGCCTTTCACAACCACAAAGTAACTGACCGGCTGAAACGCGCCCCAACCAAACAAAGTAGCGGGACAGGATGGCATGGTCCCGCCTATGGTATCTAGATGAACGAAGGAAAATCCATAGTTCTCAATTTTGCCGCTTTTGTTTTATTAACACTTTAAATCACGCTTTAGCCATTTGCAGCTAGTTTAAGAATTGTCATGACAAGATGGATATTACGGAAAAGAAAATAAACAAAATCAGATGTAACTCTATGGTTCTCATTCATGTGAAACTCTCCATTAGACAGCCCAAACAGGCTCAACTTATTCTCGAGAATCATAATGTTAATTTGTCAGGAACAAAAAAAAGCCACTTGGAATCCTCATTTCGTTTGATGATGGTTGTGGGCCGGTACTCAATTTGGTTTGGTAACCTCATGAATAGCATTTGCCAAGTAAGGAACGTTTCCTGTCGTCACACCAGCCATGCTGAAATAGGAACATGAATGAAGTAAGATTAATATTTTTCTCCAACCTCCAGAAGGTATATAGTCTAAATTCCCTCAACTCCATATCCAAATAAAAGAGGTATACAGCATTGCATCAACGTTATAAAAAGAAATCAAGAAGTGTTATACCTTATCCTCCCATTGCGGGTCATATAAATATGATATTCATTTGTCAAACGGTCAACTTGTTCAGGTGTTATCCCACTGTAGCAGAACATTCCAATCTGTACAAAGAGAGAAAACCTTTTTATTCACATACAAATCCACCAAATAACGGAAGGTAACATTGCACGTGGAGTCTGATCCCAAAAGAACCAACACTGAAATAAAATGCAGTAGCAGACAAAAACATGTCGGAGATCTAAGTTGTTGAGAATTCCCATCCAGTTGAAGATATAAGCAATTCAGCACCACAGGAGATTGGTCTGGGTTGGTAACTCTGCTTAAACTGAATTGCCTGATGTCGTTCACTCTTAGTTTGCAACTTCAAAATTTTGTATAGTCTTTCCATTCTACTTATTTGTTACCTAGAATGCATGCACCAAACATTTAAAACTTTTGAGCACTAACATGCGCATGTCACTAGAAATTTGCTTCTTACAAATACCTGCTAGCATCACTTCAAAATCAATGATTGAGAAGTGTGTTTTAGACTGTACATTCACAGAGTCAAGTACAAAAGAAGCCAGAACTAGTGATACTCAGGGGTGAAGCTACAGCTTGTTATCTGTGTCGGGTAACAAAAACAGATTTTAAAAAATTTAGTGCAAAGTACTGTCAAACCTGTTTGCAACATTAATGGCACTGGTAGAAAATAGTACTACACCGGTGACACTGACACCTTTGCAAAAGGAAAAATGCGTATCAGCCAAAACATTAGGATTCTGTGTCATTCTCCATTCCCAACTGTTTGTGCCAAGGTGGACCAGCTCAGCAACCCTAGTATTTGTAAATGATTTACTAATCCAAACCCTGTGCTGAACCGTACTCCAAAAATTTTTAGAAACAACCCAAACAACATCTAATAATACAGATGTCACTGTTCTAAACTAGTAGAGCATACCTGTCACTGAATTACTCTAACAATATCTACAATTATCAGAGTTGTATTTACCTGATTGGTAATGTGCTCCCATGATAAAGGTGAACCTAGCTTTTCAAGATTTTCCTTAAGCGCCTTCCGCATCCCAATGATACGATCAGCCATACCCTGAGACAATCAATGGACAATGGTGATTAAAATTGCTTGTTAATGCGAAGCTTTCTTTATGCACTTGCAGCAGACTTAATCATTTAGACATTTCAGAGCTTAAGTAGTTGTGTCAGTTTCACAGCTTACCTTGACCTCTTTTAACCATAAACTCTTCAGCTCTGGATCATTGAGGATAATAGAAACAACCAGTGCACCATGAACAGGTGGGTTGCTGTACATTGGTCTTGCAATCTGTTGCAGCTGGCTCTTGACAGCAACTGCTTGCATCTCATCCTCACACAAAATACTGCACATCAGTAACAAACTCAAATCATTGTATTGATCAGAACTGGTCATGCATCCCTAGTCGATGCAGAGGTCTGAGTTACACTACCATTGTTGGATAAGACTAGTCGCTATTGGACCAAAAGTTCAAAGAATGGACCGCATATTAATATTATCCGATTAGCTACAGAAAGAAATGGGCAACACTATATGTAGAAGAATATCTAGTCATTGGTCAACTGAATACCTTAGGCATCCTGCTCTCTGTCCATAAAGCCCCATGTTCTTTGCGTATGACTGAGCACAGCCAATTTGGTGTCCATCTTCAAGGAAAATTCGGATTGCCTTGACATCTCTCTCCGGGTCACCGCTGGCAAACCCTTGGTATGCCATGTCAAAGAACGGAAAATGTTTCTTCACCTATAGAGGAACAAAATTGAATTTGATAGTTGTGTCAAGTAGGAGTTCAGTACAGGAACTACTGTTGTCTGATACTTTGCGTTCCCCTTACCTTGAACTGATGCGATATTTCTCTCCATTGTTCCTCTGTAGGATCTACACCAGTAGGGTTATGAGCACATGCATGGAGCAAAAAGAACGAACCATCTGGAGCATTCTGTATATGACAGAGAAACCATAACAAAGGGAATTTTAGACAATTTGTCAGCAGGCAAGAGGCAAAAAAAATTCTGCGGGTAAAAACAGAAAATAGTTTCGTTCTCTGGGTTCCAATTTCCTAGTTTCAAGTGACTAGAAATTTGTGTTGTGCCAAAAAAAACTATAAATGCACATAAGAGATCTCGATTAGAGAGGCAAAGACTACGGCAAAATGAACAAGAGAAGCTAACTTGGTAGCTTCTTAGCCACAAGATCTAATAACGAAATCTGTAAAAAGGTCGATACAGGAAAGAGCAAATATAAGGAGTCAAAAGAAACAATATTGGACATGTAAAAATACTAAAGAAAGGAATCACCTTGATATCATTCATCAATCCTGAAAAATCAAGCCCTCTCGACTCTGGATGGTAGTATGTGAATGTCTTTTGTGGCACTTGAGCATCCCTCCAAATATTGTGATGGCTGGAGAAGTTCACAGGTTGAAGTTAGCTATAGTAATTTATAAGTAATCTGACAGGCAAAAGATAATTCAGTGAAAAATCTAGGATGGCTATCATAGCAGCTAGAATTACAATGAAACTCTCTCTCTCTCTCTCTCAAACAAATAGCAATACAGCGCACTAATCTCCATAGCTCTGTTTTCACTCCTTTTTCCTGAGAAGTAAACAAAACTTCAGTGGCTGTGCGGTGTCACAGCAAGATGCTAACTCACTTGGACCACGTTGGTGTGGGTATGTAGATCTGTGAATCCGGCAAGAAACGCTTCTGAAAATCAGCAAAGAGCCGACAAGCACCAGTGCCCGAAAGCGCCTGCACTGCAGCTATCCTCTTATCTTTGATGAACTCAGAGTCCTCTCCGTACGCCAGCTTCAGCGATTCTTCGATCATCTTTATGCTGCCTCCCATTGGAAGGTACTCCCTGTTTCAAAAATTGAACTGAATCAATAACAGGACAGTGATCAGAACCGCTGGCATGCTGTTCTGCTACGAATCGGTAGCAACATGTATTGGGTGAGCAAATCAATTCAGCATTTCACGGATGTAGTAAAGAAGCAACTGTTGTGCTACAGAATCCTAACTCATAGAGAGCCAAATCGGTGTCCTGGTCCTGGTAGTAAGGTGGAAGAAACTGGACCACGAGCTGGATCGTAGAGAAAGTCCGTCCGGAAAGAAACACTTCGCGTAGCTCCAAAACTGTCTTTTTCGCGAGATAGCGGAAAAAATGGGGGGGAAAGCAAGAAGAAAGATAGGTGGCAGGAGTGGGAGATCTCACTGACATGTTGAGGTTGCCGGCGATCCGGCGCTCGGCCTCGCGCACGCAGTCGAGGACGACGGGCTGGCCGTTGTCGTCCCGGTAGGCGCCCTGCGGTGGCAAAAAGCGGCGGCCCCATTTCAATCAGGGACCTCGGACAAGCAAAGCAGAGCAAGCAAAAGCAAGATTCGTCGATCGCGGTCGCGGAGAGGGGATGAGAGTACTTACGACGCCGACGTTGACCTTTTCGGGCGAGGGGTCGGCGAGGAAGGCCTCGGTGACGCCGAGGATGGGGTCCTTGGGCGCCGGCTCGACGTGGCCGAACAGCGACGACGCCATCGTTCTCGCCTGCAGCTGCAGCCTCGGCAGCGGGCGCCGGATCGCCGAGGTGGCCGCGCGGTACAGCCCCGCCATGCTGAGACGGAGGTGGTGGGAGCTAGCTGGTGGCTTGCTGGGCGGCGCCGCCGCACCGAGGATGAGGGGAGGGGGAGGAAAAGCTGTGGGCTTTGGGTGGGGTCGCTGCGCCGCTGGTTTTTGCTCCGTTACTTGGCACTAAATGAGTAGGTAAATAAAGAAGCGCGGTCAGCTTTGGCATGCTGCGACGGTTCGCTGCGGCGGCGGTCACTCGGCTCCGCCGCCCTCGCCACTTGCCTCAAACAAACAGGTCAGGCCGCCAGGTCGGTAGGGCCGGGGTCGGGGGAAAGGCCAACTCGAAGCGAGAGAGCCATTTGGGCATTTGGCCCCTTGTCCGTCTGCCCCATCTTCCTCATTTCTGATGGTCGCTGAGCAAGCTCAGTGTCAGGCTCCACAAGTCACTGCACGTCTGCACCATTATTGTTTGGCTTTAACCACTAATTAAGGGTATTAAACAATGCTAGTTTTCAAAACTACCTCCACAACCCTGTGTAAAATCGCGAGACAAATCTAATGAGGTATTTGACCGCATGATTAGAGGATGGTTACTGTAGCATTACTGTAGCAAATCATCAATTAATTATGCTCATTAGATTCGTCGCGCATTGTTACTCTCATACGTGAAAAGGTTTTGCAAATAAACTTCATTTAGTACTCCATGCCAGCAAGATTCCCTGTACGTAAAAAATTTCGTTGCCCAACCAGGCCATGCTGTACAAAGTCAGCAATGGCAATCTGAAATGCTCAAATGAGCAATGGCCCAAGATGGCGCGGTGTATGGTAATGTATGATGATAGGTACTTCTTTTTTGCAAGAACAGAAGCTCAGTGCATCCGGTGAACAATTAGCTGTCCGAAATCAACCCACTATCAAACAGAGGAGGGATGCTCTGCTCGCTCCAGAACACCTGCTCAGGATCCACCTCGGCTTTCACCATGGCCAACCTCCTGAAGTTTCCCCTGAAGTACATCTCCCCCCACGCCCTGGCCTTCTCGTAGGTCGTCTCCCCCTCCACGTTCATTCCCAGGTCCAGGTCCCTGAAGTTCACGTACGCCGCTCTCGGCCCCGAGCTCACGTACGGCGCCATGAACCTGTGCACTCCTCTCACCCAACCCAGGTGCCCCTCCTCCTCCTCCTTGCCGCCGGCGCCGTCGTGCCACTTGACGAAGTACTGCACGTTGTACAGGTACCCACGCCGGTGTGCGTACGGCGTCGCGGACTCCGGCGTCGCGCCCATCGCGCCGCCCTGCGGGTCGATGTCGATCGACCCGCCCCCGTCCTCGGTGATCCTCGCGAGGAGGCCCCTCACGCCGGCGGCCGGGATCGGGGAGGTCAGGTAGTCCAGCTTCACCTTGTAGTAGTCCTTGGGCTGCAGGCTCCGGTCCAGGAGCACCTCGGTGGGTTGGCCGGCGGTGTAGCCGTAGAAGTAGAGCATGGATTGTATCCAGCTCATGTCACGGCAGTCGCTGGGTTCGACGCCGAGCTCGGGAAGATGGGTGCTCATCGCGGCGACCATGCCGCTGCAGTTGCCGATGAACAGCGACTTGAAGATTACAAGTGGGCGCCGCTCGCCGGTGGCGTCGAGCTTGGGTTCAATCGCCGCCTTCACGAACAGGTCGTCGGGGAGAGCGTGCGCCACGCGCTGCCATTTGGTCAGGAGGCGCACGGTGGATTCGGCTTGCCGTCGGTCCCCGCGCCGGAGGAGGCGGCGGACGGTGAAGGCGGACACGACGGGCGGCACGGGAACCAAGCGCACCGTCCAGGAGACCACGACGCCGAAGCTCCCGCCGCCGCCGCCGCGGAGCGCCCAGAAAAGGCCCTCGCCCATGGCCGCGCGGTCCAGGAGCCTCTCCTCGGCGTCCACCACCGAGGCGCCCACGACGTTGTCGGCGGCGAGGCCGTGCTTCCGCATCATGGGCCCGAACCCGCCGCCGCTCAGGTGGCCCCCGACGCAGACCGTCGGGCAGATCCCGGCGGGGAACCCGAGGGTCCCGCCGCTCTCGCGCGCCACGGCGTAGTAGAGCTCCCCGAGCGTGGCGCCGGGGCCGACACGCGCCTCGCGCCGCGCCGCGTCGACGCGGACGTCGCGGAGCGCGGCGACGTCGACGACCGCGAAGGGGCGGGCGCCCGCGGCGCGGCGCGGGACCGAGCGGTAGGATAGGCCCTCGTAGTCGTGGCCGCCACTGCGGGCGCGGACCGTGAGCCCGTGGCGCCGGCAGCAGGCGACGCAGGCGCGCACCTCCGCGACGGTCGCTGGGGTGAGGAGCAGCGACGGGCGCGACGTCCCCGGCGAGGCGAAGCGGAGGTTCTGGATTGTGGAGTTGAGGAGAGAAGGGTAGGAGGCCTCCGACGGCGAGTGGACGAGCCGGAATGGGTCAGCGGTGGCCGGCGAGATCCTCGCGACGCAGCTGAGGAAACTCTCGTGGAGCGCGCCGGCGCCGCCGTGCTCTTGCCCCTGCGAGGAACATGGCGCTGCTAGGAGAAAGATGAGGAGTAGGAGAGAGAAGTGCGCAAATCTTGGCTGCATCACTGCGTTCGTCCTGATCCTGGTCTTGCCTTCTCCCCCTATGGCTCCATTGGGTGCGAGAACGAAGATTATACGGAGGCTCTGATAAAAAAACATATATATACAACAAATCAAGCACTAATCTTCAGTACTTTTCTGTTGACACAAATCAGCCTCAGCCACCAACCAGCCGGAAAAAAAGTTTTACTTCATGATAGACTGATTTGAATCTTTTGCCAAACAGACCCAAAATTTGTCATGAGGTTTGCAAGTCGCTCAAAAATTATTCCAAGCTGAGCCATTTCCGATCCACCATTTAAGAAACCTGCCTGTTCAAGTGATTGCGTGCATTGAAGCTGGGAACGATGAACGATCGAGGAAATCAGGAAAAGGGTGAGTTAGTGACGGAGACGGCTGGATTGAGGTCAGTGCTACACTTCTACCACCTGAGCTCACCCGCCGTTGTGCCGTCGCTTTCAGGTGCGGCGAGAAGGTGACCTTTCAACAGTAGCTCAGCTGAGCTCACCGTGATTCGACAGAGGGGCGAGGAGCAGGCATAGCCATAGCTGATCGTACTAATTCGTAACACGGACTTTGGATCATACTGTTTCTTTGGCAAGAAAGCGGATTTCATGTATCGACCATCATGAATTGCATAGCCCAGTACGGTTTTGGCTCTGCTGAGTGCTGACCCACCCGAGAACAGGTTTTTTTTACCGTTGGTTACCGCGACCGCTGGGGTACGGTAACGGTACCCAGCGTTAGGAACCGGCTCCAAAATTCAAATTTGAATTTGAATTAAAAAAAATGAAAAAATCAATAAAAATCACCAAAAAATAGTTCATGATTTGTAGAGTCTTATGGTGTTGAATTTTTTCAAATTTGAGCGCATTTGGTATTTATTTGGAGCTTTAGAAGTTGAAACAAAAAAGAAAAAGAAAAAACATGGGCCGGCCCGTTAAGGCCCATGAAGCCCAAATGAAGTAGATAACCTACCCCGTGCCCAACCGCGTGCCCCCCGGCCCCCCCCCGGCGTCCGAGCTTCCCCCGTCCGCAAGCCACCACTCCCCGTTCGCCGCCGCTTCGCCCCCTACCGCGCGCGCCGGCGGGCGGCCACCGCGCCCGGCCGCGGTTTACCGCGCGGTAGCGGCGGCGCTAAGCTTCGCGCGGGCGGATCTACGCCCTACGCGCGGTCGGCGCGGTTAGCCGCGCGGGGAAGCGCGGTATATCGCGGCGACGCGCGGTATCCCGCGGTTAGGTTTTTTTGCTTTTGAGTAGATTTAGGCTTTAAGAATTGTGTTAGGATCTAGAATTTGTGTTAGGATTTAGATTTACTTTGGTTTAGGATTATTGGTAGGATTTAGGATGTGAGGTAGAGGTAGAAATAGAATTGCTGCTTTAGGTAGAAATGGAATTGTTGCTTTAGCTTTTAGGTTTAGGAGGATAATTTGTGGCATGATGTAGGATTTGTGTAGGATCCAATTTTAGTTAGGATTTGTACCATTGAACTTGTGTTGTATGAACTATTTGTATGAATTATTTGTATGAACTATTTGTATTTGAACTACCAACTCACTTATGCACGGCTAGTATTATTGTGTTTGGTGTAGTATTTCTATGTATAACTATAAATCATTGATTGGGGGTGCGATTTAACACTAATTTGTGCCAACACCATGCCAAAATTTTCATTTATTCGAAGCCGGGTGGTCTTTTTATTTGCAGCGGTATAAATAGTTTATACCGCGGTAAAAATAGTTTATACCGCGGTATACCGTTCCATACCGTTTGAACTAGCGGTTACAAGCGGTTTTGGTTTGAAATTTGAATTCGAGCGGTATTTAGCGGTATACCGCGGTAGGAACCGTTACCGTTGGCCCGGTAAGAATTCAACGGTCGGTAAAAAAACCCTGCCCGAGAACGACTGTGAGGGTGCTCGGCGGGTAGAATGAATAGTATTCTGTGAGAGAAAATAAATCAAGACAAGCCGAGATATACCAAGATATGCCAACCGAACAACCTCTGTGTGTTCAGTGGCGAAGCTAGCTTTAAAGATGTCTCTTCCCTCTTCTTCCTCTTCCTCTTATTTTCTCTCTTCTTCCTTATTTCTCCTCAAAATGGAAGGGAGTTTCATGGCAGAACTAGCAGTACGGGGCTTGAGCCCCAGCCCCCCCACGGCTACGCCACTGTGTGTGTTACATCCATTAAGGTGTTAATAGTGTTACTAACCTCAAAATGCATATTTGCATTGCTTGAAAAATTCAAACAAAAATATGAATGGATATCAAATGTTCAAGAAAACAGTCTAGGCCTATGTTATTTTCCATAATATAATAAATTTTGGATTTATAAGTTTTTTTGAGATTATTTTGGATTTATAAGTGATGTAGAGGCATATGTATGAAAGAATAATTTTTTCGAGATAAATGTATGAAAGAATAAATGAGAAATAAAGAGGAATCCTGAACAGCCCAGCCCACCAGCCTACCATCCTGACGGCCCGCTAGCCCATCTAAGGACGATCAACACCCTACCTAACCCGTGATTCATTTCATTTCCACCCCTCTTGCAGTCTACCCCGACGTGCGTCGCTCCCTTGTGCTGTGCAGGATGCTAACCCTAGCACATGTGTTCGTATTTTCCTAAATTTACGTACTCGTATTTTTTAAATTTATTTCATGATCTCACTACTTTGGTAGGCAGCATGCACGTTGTTGACGGTTAATAGTTGTATCAAAGTTCGTTTATGACTTGCAAGCGGACAAGTCTCCCGTCGTAGTCAAGGGACCCTTCTTCCCTCGAGTGGTGAACCCAAGGTATCGAATCCGTGGAACAAATGTGTGACACAAAAGTTGATCTAGTAAAGCCAAGTAACTTCAATCTTCGGTAAAAGAAACACTAATGCATCTAAGTAAAAGACACGAAACTAATCTAATCTACTAAAGACCGGAGATAACAAAGTAAGATTGGGTAGAAAAACCGATCTAGAGGGATCAGGGTAAGCCTTTTGTTAAAGTTCCAAGCAAGAGAAGAAGTAGCAAATCGAATCTTATTAGAAGCCTCTTTAAATCGTGGTTTCCCGTCCAAATCCGAAAACATCCGCCTTTCGGAACCCCCGTTCTGTCACAACGTATCCCTACTCATGCGGGGAGTCTAGGGCGAGTCAAAAGACAAGTCGAGATTCCTTCGGAAGATCCGTCGTGTACCTCTAGCCACCGCGGCTACAAGAACACCCTATGTAATCTATCTCGAGAATAGAATTGGAATAAGCAAAGCCGATCGTAAAAAACGAAATCTTCGAGGAAACACTTGATCGCTAAGAAAAGATTCAACTTGATAATTCAACTATAACAATGATACATACACAAGATCACCACCGGGATCCTTCCATGATCTTTCTTCTAGCTCCGGGAACTCCGACGTGGTCTTCCGTGCAAGGTTCCCACGTCGGCTAGGGAACCCTAGTCAACTAGCTCGACCCTCTCTTCTCCGAGATGGTGTCCCTCTCTTCTCTGCTCCTCGGCGGTCGATGACGAATTAGATTATGCGTGGCTCTCGGCCAGGGGGCTATAAATAGCCTGAATGGCGGCTAGGGCAAAGGAGGGGGCAAACGGGCCCTGGATTGGGCTGGGCCGACCGGTCTGGGCCGGTCGGCCTGGGCCCATCCAGGCCCAGCCCGAGGCCTCCTTTGCTCTACGTCGGTTCCCTCGCTTCCTGGATGTTTCCCCCTTCTGCATGTAGGTCCATGTCGTCAGTTTCTCTCCGAATTGGGCACAACTCCTTGTCATGCAAGATTCAACATTTTTCTGGTCAGGTCCTCGGAGTTTGTCATCTTCTCGGATCAAGTCCCTGGCTTTTTGGAGTTAAGTTTGCTTCATTGCATGACTTGTACGAGGCTTCAAGGTCTTGTCATAAGGTGCTTGATGAACTCATCCCGAAAGTCTTGCATTCAACGCTAAAATCCTGCATAAACACTAAACTACAAAACCGACATGCACACGTGAACTTGTTATACCACGGGGGTTAGTACCAATGGATAAGGTATAAAACTTATGCCAACACCGAAGGTAAACTCATGGCTAGGTTGACGGATTTTCACCATCAACATCTCCCCCATGCTTAAACCTTGCTCGTCCTCGAGTAAGCCTTCGATGGATATGATCGTTGCCCATCAATGTTTAAACCTTACACTTGATCATACATGACAAAACATAATGCTCTCAAAATTTTAATTCATTAAAGTTCCATAATGTACTAGCCTTCATCTCTACGGAGGGTAGATTCTTAATTAAGCTTATCCCACGAGTATTAACATGCTCACAAAGTTTAAATAGATCTCAGAATTTTTGAAATAAAGAACGAGATAAAGAAAAGCTAAACCAAGTTCACAAATTTAAATCATCTTGTATATTGCTCATGAACTCTCATCTCACTTGTCTCTCAAGCCTATATATTCTACTCCTTTCCCTCTCATAACATATATGTATGGTAGGCTTTATATGGAGCTTTTTGGAAAAGTTTAGTCCTAACAAGATTTTATAAATGAGGTGTTGTCAAAACAAGACAAGCTTCTCATGGTCTTACCGAGACTCATCAAAAAGGTCATTGGAAAATAATGTCATATCAAGGAGGGGAAAGAGAAAAATACACACACTTTAGATGAGTGTACATGTGCAAATGGCAAAGGGTGATCCCGAGGCACAAGGGAAGTCCTGTTTATCGGATTGCACATGGTTGGAACATGAGAATGGATCTTTTAATCATGAAGCTTTGAATTTCCTAATGCACTTTAGAGAACAGGGGAGTTCACTTTACACATATTTTTTCTTTCTCATATTTCTCCTTCTTTTCTTTCTTTCTTTCTTTCTTTCTTTCTTTCATTCATTCATTTTCTTGTGAGACTTTAACCTTGGAAATCCCGTACATCGCCTTTGAATTTTCTTTCATTCATTTTTTAAAATTGCTCCCCTTTGAACTCTAAAACTGCACCGTACCTACCTCCTCCCCCATGCTTAGACGTTGCTCGTCCTCGGGCAAAGAGGTGATAAAGATAAGGTAGGTACCGGGAATGCTTTTCCTTTGGAGAGATACTTGAATTCTTCAATGTTGGCACTGTCTTGCAATCTTTCTTAAATTAATAATCCATCCTCAACGATAGGTTGTGGTCAAGGAGGTAATCACAAAAGATGATATTTGGTTTTAAGGGTGGATATCCGGCGAGGTTTGTGAGATCTCCAATGTGGGGATACATAATGCACGGATAAAAGGCTAGCAAAAAGATAGATACGCAAAAACGGAATGACCAACTTCTTAGTCTCGGGCTAGAGAAATCATGGCCTGCAATAACTCACTCAAAAATAAATCTTGTACACTAAGGTTTATGCACTCAAATATATATTAGGCTCTGGATAGGTTGAGCAACACACAAGTGATATTTGTGACAAGGTTAGCGATATTTTTGAGCATAAAAGACATCTTTAATCTATTCATAACTTGAGAGCACATAAAACACTATGGGTATTTATTTTAATCATAACCTCCGCTAAAGATTAAGCTAGCATTTAAATAAATTCAGATTCGTATTTTAAGAGAGCACTAGCTTTAACATGCATAAATCAATTACAAAGATAAACAAAGCGGCAATTATAATCATATATCATCATGGCACAAATTTTTGTAACTTTTCCAATGATATAATCAAGGTGGTGTCTTTATTAATGATGATATCAAGTTGAAATACAAACTGAAAATAAACAAACACGCTTGCTGAAATTTAAATAAAAACAGAAAATATTACGCAAACACACACAAACAAAAGCTGAAAATTACAGAGAAAGAGAAAAGAAAAGAAAACTAAAGTTCCTTAATCTTCCTAGTCCTCCGCCGGTGGTTGGTGTTGATGATCTTGATAGTAATACCCTTGCTCGTAGTACGGTTGAACATTCCCTTCGACGAATTGATTCGGCTCCACTAGGTGAAGGCGTCCAAGCTCATAGGCAATATTTGCATTGCCCTCACCAAGTTGAGCCGCGTTGGCTTGGATGGCTGCGACGTTTTGGGCGTTTCTTGCAACATACCCTCCAATTATGGCCATGCTTTGTTGTGGTTGGGGATATTGAGCGTAGGGCTCCGCGAAGTTAGCGTTGGGCACCACATAATTTGGTGGGGGTACCAGTGCACCACCCCCATGCTTGCTCTTGTGGCCCTCCGTAATAACTTGGCGGAGGAGGGATCCCGCCGAATGGTGGCACATTGGGTTGTGCACCACTCGCTTGTGCGGAGGATGTTCCCTCCTCTATGATTCTTCCTCTTTTGTTTTTCCTTGCCGGGACAAGGAGTCCCTCTTCCAACCAATCTTCCCTCCCTTCGATAAAAAGCCTAAGCCTCGCATCCGGAAGGGGTATGTTCACTATGGCCAAACGAAAACCTCCTCTCTCATCTCCACTAATGTATTTTCCTTGTCGCAAATATTCAATGCCGAGAGAGGTACCACGCAAAAGATGGTCGGGGTTCCTTGCGATCCCCGGCCGTAAGGAGAAGGCCAACATGGAGAGGTAGCACCCCGAACCAATATGTCCCACCCCTGATGTTGCCTCACAACACCAATGGTTGATCATAAGGTAAGAGGGGTCTGTTGGCTACTTGGCAATTAAAGCCGAGTAGAGACAATTCAACTCCGTGTCGGTCACCTTCGTCTCCTTCATCCTCCCCAATACCCTCTTGCACATACAAGAGTGAAATATCCGAATAATGGGGTTGCGGATGCAATTGCGTTGTTGATGGGCTTCTCCGGAGATTAAATTCCAAAATCCAGGTAACATGCCGGGTGGCACGTCAACTTTCTCCGGAGCTCCCTTATGGAATCCAAGTAGCTCCCTAACATGCTCGTAGGGAACCACTTGTTGGACTCCCTCCAAATGGAATGATAAGCTTTGCACCCTATCATCAAGAATAGGTGCAATGGTCATCAAAATTTCCAAGGCGAACCCCTTGTGGGTGTTCGCCGATACTCCGTTGGAGAATTGCACCCATCCAAGGTGCCCCAACATGTAGTATATGTCGGTGCCAAAACCCAAGGTGAAGAGTGCTTGGTCGTCGAACTCAACGTTGGGCACAAGCCTCTTCTCAAGACGAGAGAGCCTCTCCTCCTCCTCCGACGACAAGATGATGAAGCCGTACGAGGAATATATCGGAGTGTAGGGAGGTGGCGTGGTCGAACGGGTCGATCGTCGTGGTGGCGCGGGCTGCTCCTCCGTGCGCCCTTGAGGTTCGGTAAACCTCATGGACGTGCTCCTTGCAGCCCTCATACCACCAAGGAGGAGAGCATCGTTGCTCCTTGGTGGTGCCGTATCCGTCTCCATGCTCCGGGGAGACTCGGAAACCGAGTGCCTCCTTGAAGACGTCGTCGACGACGGCTTGGATGACGACGAACCCTTCTTCTTGGAGAAGAGACTTGTGGTTTTCTTCCACATGGTTGCTGCACTCTTTTCTTCTACTAAAACTCCGGGTTGCAACCGGTAACTAGGCACTAAAAATCTTACTTCGGATGTGGACTTTGAGTGGATTAAGGTGGTGGATTTTTTTTGAGCTATCAAGCTTGGGAAGGTTGGCTATGTCTACAGAGGTTTTGGGCACACAAACTTGAACACACAAACTAAGGAAGGAGAGGGAAGCTTGCCTGCAGAAAACGGGAGCCGGGGGGCTCCTTAAATAGGGGAGGCCGGCCGGCCTGGGCCGACCGGCCTGGGGTGCCCGGTGCTTTCCCCGCCTCGGCTTTGTTCCAGCACGATCATTTCGCCTCTGCAACTTTCCTACCCGCGTGCTCCACGAGTTGCACCGCCCAAACGCTCTCGTCCACTCCTTTTCTTGCATTATTGGTCCTTCCACTTGATGCTTCATGCTTTGGGTCATGTCCATGCTCCCTAGCTCCATTTGCTTCACATGCCACCATGAAATTCCTACAAAGTTGATGCTTTCTGCCCACCATGCTTGTCCTTTGCATGTGGATTTGGTGAAAGTTGATGAAAGGGTATCCAATGGTGCATGCATGATTAATTCAAACTAGATTGCCTCCCTTTAGGTGTGTTTAAGGTTAAGCACTCCTCTAATTCAAAATTAACAATATTTTTCAGAGCCATGCAAGAGCTCAATCATAAATTTGAGAAGTTCTTAAACCATTAAAAACACATGTAAGTCGAAATATTTTCCAACTACGTTGATATCGGTCTCACCGGTATAGTTTGCCTTCATCGGTTGAGAGCGAACTTTTCCCGGCTTGATCATGGGGGCATAGGTTAAGTTCTAATTTTGGCTAAATAAGAGAGATTTTGAATAAAACAAAATTATATGAGGCTTAGAAAAATTCTAATCCTAGAGAAACCAAGGATATAGATTTTTAAACCAACCAAAAGTTTTGATTTCTAGGTTCACGCGAGTCCTACCACGTGCTGAAATTTTATTAACATCTAGATATAAGTCGTGGCTCTACTCGTGTGGTTTTATCATGAAAAATAAGTCAACCTCAGAACCATAATGAGGGTGAAAGGTTGATTTAGGTTCTGAAATTATTTGGTTGTGGTTTCTCGAAAAGAATCAAACAAACACATAGGAGGGTTCATGCAAAGGGTTTATGATAAAGCAAAATATTCAATCAAGAATTATGCCTCTAATATTGTTCAACCACTTCTAAGTCTGATGTCTTTGCGTAATGAAACTCAAAACTAAATTATTTAAAAAGACTCGAAAAACCTGGAATCGGGTTGTCCTCCCGGTAGCTTATTCTTGACTCGACGAAACGGGTTGCCTCCCGCTTAGTGCTTCGTTTATAGTCTATAGCTAGACTTCTTCACTTGATTACTCCGGATCAACGCTCCTTGCGGGCGTTGCAATCTTGGGTACCCACTTCCGCACCATCTTGGGCGCGGGCTTGTCTTCCGGCTTAGTCATTTTTTTTGGTCTTCACAGGCGGCTTCTCTTCCTTTGTCTTGACGGATGCAACACCTTCTTTGATTTTCTTTACGTTCATTTTTTTCGGCTCGTTCTTCTTTTTCAGCCCCTCCTTTCGCTTTGGTTCTCCCTTCACTCCAATTATGTTGCATGCCTCGATTCTTGGACGGAACTTGAAGGAACTCCTTTCTCCGTTAATATCGAACATGATCTCCCCCTTGCCAACATCAATAGTAGCTCCCACGGTCTTGAGGAAAGGCCTCCCAAGGTTGAACGGCGGCTTCTCCCTCTCTCCCATCTCGAGCACAACGAAGTCGACGGGGATGAAGTGGGGTCCGACCTTCACGGGTACATCTTCAGCAATACCCAAGGGATAGCGAATGGAGTTATCTCCCAACTCCAAACATATACCCGTAGGCTCCATTGGTAGGCGTAGCTTCTCGAACACATCCCTCGGCATGACGCTTACACTAGCTCCAAGGTCGCATAACGCCTTCTCGAAGTTGAAAGAACCAACCGAACATGGAATAGTAGGGCACCCGAGGTCCTTTTACTTCTCTAGCCCATTAGCAATAGCGGCACTACACTCCTCGGACATCTTGACATGATCTACCCCGAGTGTTGCTATCTCATATTTATTTGCAAGTATGTCTTTAAAGTAATGAGAATATGTAGGTACTTGCAGGGCGTCTAGTAATGGCATGTTGATGCTAAGTATACGCACAACTTCCACAAACTTCTCAAAGTGGTTGTCAAGTTTACCTCGAAAGTAGCGTGGCTTGAGTTGCGGTATCCTCGTGTCTTCCTCCGGCATCTCAAATTCGGGCTCTTCGGTGACGATCCCCGTAACCTTCTCTTTAGCGACTCCTTCCACCTCGGTGGATGGTTTAAGCTTCCTTGCTCCCGCGGAACATTCCGGATCTTC
This sequence comes from Cenchrus americanus, assembly GCA_947561735.1. Taxonomy (NCBI): domain Eukaryota; kingdom Viridiplantae; phylum Streptophyta; class Magnoliopsida; order Poales; family Poaceae; genus Cenchrus; species Cenchrus americanus. The sequence goes on from OX387240.1 coordinate 207,396,105, forward strand.
GGTCTCCTTCCCCGAACGTGTTTGAATGGCCTTCGCCGATTCGGGACTTTTGGGTTATCCCGGAAGCTTCCCTTCATCATTAGTGAGGCGCCCCGCAAGTTGTCCAACTTGCGTCTCGAGCATCTTCATCATGTTGAGCACTTGATGATTGGACCTTCCGACCTCCGTCACCTTGCTATCAATGTTCTCCAACACCTTGTCTATGGTCTTGAACTTGGTGACGGTGTCCTTGTTGATCTTAGCTTGCTCATCTATGAACTCCTTCAATTGTATACGAAGCGAAACCGCGTTAGGAATAGATGAGCTTGCATTAAATTGAGGTCTACCTTGCCCGTAGCGGAAGTTCGGCAATTCTCCCATCCTCATGTAGTCGAGCATGTTGGCTTCCCCCGGACAATCTTTGCGGACATGGCCATAGTCTCCACATTCTTCGCATGTGTACCTTGCTTCAGCGGCCTTCAAGTCTTGAGCCTCTTTCTTTTCCATCTCCATCTTCTCCAACCTCCTCATGAGCGAGTCGATCTTGCCTTCAAGTATGTTCTCCTTCTCCACTTGCAAGACTCCCTTGACGTTCCCCGTGGGTTGAACCGGGTGTAGGCGCCCTCATTTGATCTTGAGTCACCCCATCCATGTTGAAAGTCTGACATAGTTGAATGAATGCTTGGAGGTGAAGGTTCAGATCCTCTTTACCGGTGAAGGGTGAATGTTGCACCATGTAGATTGTTGAGGTCTTGATCTCGAATGGTCTTCCGATCTCCTCAAGGTTCAAGATTGGTAGGTCGATGATGTCTGGGTGCATAGCTCCCCAATCTTGCGTTCTTGCGGTGGTTGGTCACCCATCGGTGGAGGTCGATTTTCCAGTGGACTTTGAGGTGGTGAATTTTTCGGAAATTCCTGCGATCCTTTGTCTTCCGACTCCGAATATACAAAATCCAGCTTTTTAGCTTGATGTGCTTCGCGTCTCCTTAGCCTGTAAAGTTTTTCTGGATCATCCACAAAATTGTCGGGTTTGTTGGAGAGGTAGCCGTCCATCTCCTGTTAGGGTTAGCAATAAACAAAGTATGCAAAAACTAGAAAGTAAAAACAAATCTATAAAAACTAGGGTTAGACAAACTAGATTAGATGTATTTTCAGGATAATCAAAGTTTAGTAGATGCAAAAAGAAAAACAAAAATAAAACTGAAAATTACAAAAAGGTAATAAAAACCAAATCTTGATCACTTGTTCCCCGGCAACAGCGCCAGAAAAAGGGGCTTGTTGACGGTTAATAGTTGTATCAAAGTTCGTTTATGACTTGCAAGCGGACAAGTCTCCCGTCGTAGTCAAGGGACCCTTCTTCCCTCAAGTGGTGAACCCAAAGTATCGAATCCGTGGAACAAATGTGTGACGCAAAAGTTGATCTAGTAAAGCCAAGTAACTTCAATCTTCGGTAAAAGAAACCCTAATGCATCTAAATAAAAGACACGAAACTAATCTAATATACTAAAGACCGGAGATAACAAAGTAAGATTGGGTAGATAAACTGATCTTGAGGGATCGGGGTAAGCCTTTTGTTGAAGTTCCAAGCAAGAGAAGAAGTAGCAACTCGAATCTTATTAGAAGCCTCTTTAAATCGTGGTTTCCCGTCCAAATCCGAAAACATCTGCCTTTCGGAACCCCCGTTCTGTCACAACGTATCCCTACTCATGCGGGGAGTCTAGGGCGAGTCAAAAGACAAGTCGAGATTCTTTCGGAAGATCCGGCGTGTACCTCTAGCCACTGCGGCTACAAGAACACCCTATGTAATCTATCTCGAGAATAGAATTGGATTAAGCAAAGGCGATCAAAAAACGAAATCTTCGAGGAACACTTGATCGCTAAGAAAAGATTCAACTTGATAAGTCAACTATAACAATGATACATACACAAGATCACCACCGGGATCCTTCCATGATCTTGCTTCTAGCTCCGGGAACTCCGACGTGGTCTTCCGTGCAAGGTTCCCACGTCGGCTAGGGAAACCCTAGTCAACTAGCTCGACCCTCTCCTCTCCGAGATGGTGTCCCTCTCTTCTCTGCTCCTCGGCGGCCGATGACGAATTAGATTATGCGTGGCTCTCGGCCAGGGGGCTATAAATAGCCTGAATGGCGGCTAGGGCAAAGGAGGGGGCAAACGGGCCCTAGATTGGGCTGGGCCGGCCGGCCTGGGCCCATCCAGGCCCAGCCCGTGGCCTCCTTTGCTATACGTCGGTTCCCTTGCTTCCTGGATGTTTCCCCCTTCTGCATGTAGGTCCATGTCGTCAGTTTCTCTCCGAATTGGGCACAACTCCTTGTCTTGCAAGATTCAACATTTTTCTGGTCAGGTCCTCGGAGTTTGTCATCTTCTCGGATCAAGTCCCTGGCTTTTTGGAGTTAAGTTTGCTTCATTGCATGACTTGTACGGGGCTTGAAGGTCTTGTCATAAGGTGCTTGATGAACTCATCCCGAAAGTCTTGCATTCAACGCTAAAATCCTGCATAAACACTAAACTCCAAAACCGACATGCACACGTGAACTTGTTATACCACGGGGGTTAGTACCAATGGATAAGGTATAAAACTTATGCCAACACCGAAGGTAAACTCATGGCTAGGTTGACGGATTTTCACCGTCAACACCCGTCAACAACAATACGACAATTGTTACTTCATCAATATCGATGATCTAACAAGCTCAGTCTCTCAGAGATAATCATAGACGTTGGATTGCCCATTTTTAGTCAAAGGGACACAACCGCGGCACTAGCCGCGAGGCCTGAATTCAAGCCGAATAGTCATGTCGTATTGATGCACAGTGGAATAATTCAACGGATTGACATTGTGGAGTATAAGGGATAGAAATTCAAAATTTGATGGCAGTGAAAGGTCACTATATTTTGGATGGCATGTAAGAGATGATTATAATTTTTTATGCCACAAAATGAATTCTCTCCTTTTATTACTGGTATATACACTAGTTGCTTCCAAAGATAATAAGATATTTAAGTTTGCACATGCTGTTAAAAACCTAAAAAATAGGTAACTGAAGTTATTTAAACACTTATTTGCATTTAAAAGATTGAATTTTTTAGAGGCGTTCATTGATTTATCAATATACCTCCTACGTAAGCATTCATGTTGTAGAATATTAGGCAAACACCACACACCCAAGATGGGGTGACCTTTCATTATAATAAGTCGGATGCAGCTTGAAGTAAAAGTAATACAATACAAGACTATATTCAACACAATATATCTAACACCCTCCCACGGTCGCAGGTGGATCCTGACAAACACCTAGACTAGACCTAAAATTAGCAAACAATTGTACAGGAAGACCCTTAGTCATAATGTCAACAAACTGTCGCGACGAAGGAACGTGGAGAACATGAACTTGGCCTAAGGCCACCTTCTCGCAAACGAAGTGAATTTCAATCTCAATATGCTTCGTTCGTCAATGATGAACTAGATTGGTGGCCATATAAACTGCATTGACATTGTCGGGGACAGCCAAAAGGGTCCCCCTAAACAACCAGGGTAAACCCACTTACCTTCGCAAGAAACAAAAAACAAAACGTAAACGAACCCAAAACACGCGTAAGGCAAACTCACGGGCCCACGACCCAGGTGGTCCCAACGAACCACTAGACAGTCGACCCAGCCACCCTCGGGCGGAACTCTGCTTCGCTCGAGGGGCACAGCACCGCACAGGCAACCCTCCGCCTCGCTCGAGGGCTGGTCTCACCCTCGGGTGAGGTTCCTTCTCGCTCGAGGGTCGGTCGCCCCCTCGAGCGAGGTTCCGCCTCGCTCGAGGGTCGGTCGCCACCTCGGGCGATGCCCCGCCTCGCTCGAGGCTAGATGCCCCCTCGAGGCCCTCATGGGCCCGCCACCTCCACACCTGCTCCCCCCGACAGGGGCATTTAATGCACTGACGTTTGCAGGCGCTCAGGTCAAAGGCGAATCCGCTCCACGGCGCGCCTGTGTTGACGGTTAAAAGTTGTATCAAAGTTCGTTTAGACTTGCAAGCGGACAAATCTCCCGTCGTAGTCAAGAGACCCTTCTTCCCTCGAGTGGTGAACCCAAGGTATCGAATCCGTGGAACAAATGTGTGACACAAAAGATGATCTAGTAATGCCAAGTAACTTCAATCTTCGATAGATACAACCCTAATGCAATCTAACACAAGAATAAACACAAGAGCGAATCTAATCTACTAAAGACCGGAGGTAACAAAGATACAGGGGGTAGATAAACCGATCTAGAGAGATCGAGTTGAGCCTTTTGTTGAAGTTCCAAGCGAAAGAAGAAGTAGCAAATCGAATCTCATTAGAAGCCTCTTTAAACTGTGGTTTCCCGTCCGACTCCGAAAACACCGGCCTTTCAGATCCCCCATTCTGTCACAACGTACTCCTATTCATGCGGGTAGTCTAGGGTGAGTCCAAGGACAAGTCGAGTTCTTTCGGAAGGTCAGGCGTGCACCTCTAGCCACTGCGGCTACAAGAACACCCTATGTGATCTATCTCGAGAATAGATCTAGAATAAGCAAAGCCGATCGAAAACGAAGACTTCGGAGAAACACTTAGTCGCTAAGAATCAGATTTAACTTGATACATCAACTAGTACAATGATATATGAACAAGATCACCACCGGGATCCTACCTTGATCTTGCTTCTAGCTCCGGGAACTCCGACGTGGTCTTCCTTGCAAGGTTCCCACGTCGGCTAGCTCGACCCTCTCCTCTTCGAGATGGTGTCCCTCTCTTCTCTGCTCCTCAGCGGCCGATGACGAATTGATTGATGCGTGGGTCTCGACCCGGGGCTATAAATAGCCCGAATGGCGGCTAGGTCAAAGTAGGGGGGAATTGGGCCCTGGACTGGGTTGGGTCGGCCGGCCTGGGCCCATCCAGGCCCAGTTACCGGCCTCCTTGGCATCGCGTCGGTTCCCGAGTCTTCTAGATCCTCCCCCCTTCTACATGTAGGCCCTTGTTGTCAGTTTCTCTCCGAGTTGGACGTAGCTTCTTGTCCCGCAAGATTCGACACTTTTCTGGGTAGGTCCTCGGAGTTTGTCATCTTCTCAGGTTCGGTTCCTGGGCTTCTTGGAGTCAAGTTTGCTTCATTGCATGACTTGTACGGGGCTTCAAGGTCTTGTCACAAGGTGCTTGATGAACTTATCCCGGAAGTCTTGCTTTCAACGTCAAAACCCTGCATAAACACTAAATTCCAAAACCGACATGCACGAATGAACTTGTTATACCAAGGGGGTTAGTACCAATGGATAAAGTATAAAACTTATGTCAACACCGAAGGTAAACTCATGGCTAGGTTGACGGAATTTCACCGTCAACAGCTCCCCCATGCTTAAACCTTGCTCGTCCTCGAGTAAGCCTTCGATGGATATCATCATTGCCCTTTATTGTTTAAACCTTGCACTTGATCATACATGAGAAAACATAATGCTCTCAAAATTTTAATTCGTTAAAGTTCCATAATGTACTAGCCTTCATCTCTACGGAGGGTAGATTCTTATTAAGCTTATCCCACGAGTATTAAGATGCTCCAAAGTTTAAATAGATCTCAGAAATTTTGAAATAAAGGACAAGATGAAAAAGAGCTAAATCGACTTCACAAATTTAAATCATCTTGCATATTGCCCATGAACTCTCATCTCACTTTGTCTCTCTGGCCTATTTATTCTACTCCTTTCCCTCTCATAACATATATATGTGGCAGGCTTTATATGGAGCTTTTTGGGAAAGTTTAGTCCTACCAAGATTTTATGAATGAGGTATTGTCAAAACAAGACAAGCTTCTCATGGTCTTACCGAGACTCGTCAAAAAGGTCATTAGAAAATAATGTTATATCAAGGAGGGGAAAGAGAAAAATACACACACTTGAGATAGGTGGACATGTGCAAATGGCAAAGAGTGATCCCGAGGCACAAAGGAAGTCCTTGTTATCGGATTGCACATGGTTGGAAAATGAGTATGGATCTTCTAATCTTGAAGCCTTGAAATTCCTAATGCACTTTAGAGAACCGGGGAGTTCACTTTATTTTATACTCATATTTTTTCTTTTTCTCATATATATATATATTTCTTTCTTTTCTCATTTTTTTCTTTTTTCTTTCTCATAAAAATTTTTATTTGCTCCCCTTGAACTCTAAAATTGCATCGTACCTACCTCCTCCCCCATGCTTAGACATTGCTCGTCCTCGGGCAAAGAGGTGATAAAGATAATGTAGGTACCGGGAATACTTTTCCTTTGGAGAGATACTTGAATTCTTCAATGTCGGCATTGTCTTGCAATCTTCCTTGAATTGATGATCCATCCTCAACGATAGGTTGTGGTCAAGGAGGTAATCACAAAAGATGATATTTGGTTTTAAGGGTGGATATCCGGCGAGGTTTGTGAGATCTCCAATGTGGGGATACACAATGCACGGATAAAAGGCTAGCAAAAAGATAGATACGCAAAAACGGAATGACCAGCTTCTTAGTCTCGGGCTAAAGAAATCATGGCCTGCAATAACTCACTCAAAAATAAATCTTGTACACTAAGGTTTATGCACTCAAATATTATAATGGGGTTGCAGATGGAATTGCGTTGTTGGTGGGCTTCTCCGGAGATTAAATTCCAAAATCAATCTAACAAGCCATCCGGCACGTCAACTTTCTCTGGAGCTCCCTTTTGGAACCTAAGTAGCTCCCTAATGTACTCGTAGGGAACCACTTATTGGATTCCCTCCAAACGGAATGATAAACTTTGCACCCCCTCATCAAAGATAGGCGCCATAGTCATCAAGATTTCCAAGGCAAACTCCTTGTGGGTGTTTGCTGACATCCCGTTGGGGAATTGCACCCATCCAAGGTGCCCCAACATATAATATATGTCCGTGCCGAAACCCAATGCGTTGAGATCTTGATCGTTGAAATCGACGTTTGCCACAAGCCTCTTCTCAAGACGAGAGAGTTTCTTCTCCTCCTCCTCCGACAATATGATGAAGCCATATGTGGAATGCCATGGAGTGTATGGAGATGGCGCGGATGAACGGGTCGATCATCACGGTGGGACGGATGGCTCCTCCGTACGCCCTTGAGGTTTGGTAAACCTCATGGACGTGCTCCTTATTGCTCTCATGCCACTGAGGAGGAGAGTGTTGTTCCTCCTTGGCGGTGCCGTGTCCTCCTCCATGCTCCGAGGAGACTCGGAAACCGAGTGCCTCCTCGAAGACGTTGTCGAAGACGGCTTGGACGACGATGACCCCTTCTTCTTGGTGAAGAGACTTGTGGTTTTCTTCCACATGATTGCAACACTCTTCTTTCTACTAAAATTCCGGGTTTCAACCGGTGACTAGGTACTTCAAAGATTAATTCGGGATGTGGACTTTGAGGATTAAGGGTGTGTATTGTTTGAGCTATCAAGCTTGGGAAGGTTGACTATGTCTATGGTGATTCTGGGCACGAAAACTTGAGCACACAAATAGAGGAAGAAGAGGGATGCTTGCTTGCAGAAAACGGGAGCCAGGGGGCTCCTTTTATTGGGGAGGCCGGCCGGCCTGGGCCGACCGGCCTGGGGTGCCGCATGCTCCTCCCTGCCTCGGCTTTCTTCCAGCACGATCATTTCTCCTCCATGACTTCCTTGCCCACGTGCTCCATGAGTTGCACCGCCCAAACGCTCTCGTCCGCTCCTTTTCTTGCAATATTGGTCCTTCCACTTGATGCCTCATGCTTTGAGTCATGTCCATGCTCCCTTGCTCCACTTGCTTCACATGCCACCATGAAATTCCTGAAAAGTCATGCTTGCTGCCCACCCATGCTTGTCCTTTGCATGTGGTCTTGATGAAAGTTGTTGAAAGGGTATCCAATGGTGCATGCATGATTAATTCTAACTAGATTGCCTCCCTTTAAGTATGTTTAAGGCTAAGCACTCCTCTAATTTCGAAAATTAAAAATATTTCTAGAGTTATGGAAAAGCTCAAGCATAAATTTAGAGAAGTTTTTAAACCATTAAATACAAATGTAAGTCAAAAATATTTTCCGACTACATTGATATCGGTCTCACCGGTATAGTTTGCCTTCATTGGTTGAGAGCAAACTTTTCCCGGCTTGATCATGGGGGCATAGGTTTAGGTTCTAATTTTGGCTAAATTAGAGAGATTTTGAATGAAATAAAATTAAATGAGGCTTAGAAAATTCTAATCTTAGAGAAACCAAGGGTATAGATTTTTAAACCAACCAAAAGTTTAGTTTCTAGGTTCACGCGAGTCCTACCACGTGCTGAAATTTAATTAACACCTAGGTATAAGTCGTGGCTCTACTCGTGTGTTTTTAGCATGAAAATCAAGTCAACCACAACATCATAATGAGGATGAATGGTTGAGTTAGGTTCTGAATTTACTTGGTTGTGGTTTCTCGAAAAGAAGCAAACAAACACATAGGAGGGTTCATGTAAAGGGTTTATGATCAAACAAAATATTCAACCAAGAGTTATGTCTCTAATATCTTTCAACCACTTCTAAGTCTAATGTCTTTGTGTAGTAAAATTCAAAACTGAATTAAAAACTCGAAAAACCTGAAATCGGGTTGTCCTCCCGGTAGATTATTCTTGACTCGACGAAACAGGTTGCCTCCCGCCTAGCGCTTCGTTTATAGTCCATGGCTGGACTTCTTCACTTGATTATTTCGGATCAACCCTCTTTGCGGGCGTTGCAATCTTGGGTACCCACTTCCGCACCATCTTGGGCACGGACTTGTGTTCCGGCTTAGTCATTTTTTTGGTCTTCACAGGCGGCTTTTCTTCCTTTGTCTTGACGGATGCAACGTATTCCTTGATTTTCTTCACATCCTTCTTCTTCAGCTCTTTCTTCTTCTTCAGCCCTTCCTTCTTCCTTAGTTCTTCCTTAACAATGCGACGATGAGGTGGAACATTTTTAACTTCAATCATATTGCATACCTCGAGGCATGGTCGAAACTTGAAGGAACTCCTTTCTCCGTTAATGTCGAACATAATCTCCCCTTGCCAACATCAATAGTAGCTCCCATAGTCTTGAGGAAAGGCCTCCCAAGTATGAGCGGCGGCTTCTCCCTCTCTCCCATCTTGAGCACCACAAAGTCGACGGGGATGAAGTGGTGTCCGACCTTCACGGGCACATCTTTGGCGATGCCCAAGGGATAGCGAATGGAGTTGTCACCCAACTCCAAACACATACCCATAGGCTCCAACGGTAGGCGTAGCTTCTCGAACACATCTCTTGGCATGACGCTCACACTTGCTCCAAGGTCGCATAACACTTTCTCGAACTTGAATGAACCAACGGAACATGGAATTGTCGGGCATTCGGGGTCCTTTTGGTTCTCTAGCCCATTAGCAATAGCGGCACTACTTTCCTCGGACATCTTGACATGATCTACCCCGAGTGTTGCTATCTCATATTTATTTGCAAGTATGTCTTTAAAGTAATGAGAATATGTAGGTACTTGAAGGGCATCCAATAATGGCAGGTTGATGCTAAGTCTATGCACAACCTCCACAAACTTCTCAAAGTGATTTTCAAGTTTACCTCAGAAGTAGCGTGGCTTGAGTTGTGGTATCTTCGTGTCTTCTCCCGGCATCTCAAACTCGGGCTCGTCGGTGATGATCCCCGTAACTTCCTCTTTAGCAAATTCCTCCATCCCAACGGATGGTTTAGGCTTCCTTGCTCCCGCGGAGCATTCCGGATCATCGGTCTCCTTTCCCGAATGTGTTTGAATAGCCTTCGCCGATTTGGGACCTTTAGGTTGTCCCGGAAGCTTCCCTTCATTATTGGTGAGGCGCTCGGCAAGTTGTCCCACTTGCGTCTCGAGCATCTTCATCATGTTGAGCACTTGATGGTTGGAGCTTCTGACCTCCGTCACTTTGCTATCGATGTTCTCCAACACTTGTCTATGGCCTTGAACTTGGTGACGGTGCCCTTGTTGATCTTAGCTTACTCGTCCATGAAGTCCTTCAATTGTATACGAAGCGGAACCGAATTCGGAATGGATGAGCTTGCATTAAATTGAGGTCTACCTTGCCCGTAGCGGAAGTTCGGCAATTCTCCCTTCCTCATGTAGTCGAGCACCTTGGCTTCCTCCGGACAATCTTTGTGGACATGGCCATACTCTCCGCATTCTTCGCATGTGGATCTTGCTTCGACAGCCTTCAAATCTTGAGCCTCTTTCTTTTCTATCTCCATCTTCTCCAACCTCCTCATGAGTGAATCGATCTTGCCTTCAAGTATGTTCTCCTTCTCCACTTGCAAGACTCCTTTGACGTTCCCCGCGGGTTGAACCCGAAGTAGGCGTCCGGATGACGCCCATGTGTCATTATCCGTGACCTTCTTGAATAGCGTGAAAGCTTCGGTCAGTGTAAGCTCGATGATAGATCCTCCCGCTGATGCGTCGATGATCGTCCTTGATGCCATGGTGAGTCCTTTATGGAACTTTTGCACGAGGTCTTCCTTCGGGAACTTGTGATGTGGAACCACCCGAGTGTACTCATTGAAGCGCTCGAATGCCTCCGAGATGGTCTCCGTAGGATATTGAGCAAAAGTGGCAATCTTATTACGCAAGCTTTGAGTTTTACCCAGTGAGTAGTATTCCTTCATGAAGGCCTTCATCAACGCGTTCCAATTTTGCACCGTCTCCGCCGGTTGAGAGTGGAACCATTGCAAAGCCTTCCCGAATAGTGAGAATGGAAAAAGCCTTGCCCTCATTTGGTCTTGAGTCACCCCATCCATGTTGAAAGTCTGACATAGTTGAATGAACGCTTGGAGGTGAAGGTTCGGATTCTCTTTACCAGTGAAGGGTGAATGTTGCACCATGCGGATTGTTGAGGTCTTGATCTCGAACGGCCTTCTGATCTCTTCGAGGTTCAAGATTGGTAGGTCGATGATGTCCGGGGTGCATAGCTCCCCGATCTTGCATTCTTGCGGTTGATCTCCCATTGGTGGAAGTCGATTCTTCCGAGGACTTTGAGGTGGTGAATTCTTCGGAGATTCCTTCGATTCTTTGTCTTCCGACTTCGTATTTTTTTAAAATTTATTTCATGATCTCACTACTTTGGTAGGCAGCATGCCCGTCAACAACAATAAGACAATTGTTACTTCATCAATATCGATGATCTAACAAGCTCAGTCTCTCAGAGATAATCGTAGAGGTAGGAGTGCCCATTTTTAGTCAAAGGGACATGACCGTGGCACTAGCTGCGAGGCCTGAATTCAAGCCGAATAGTCATGTCGTATTGATGCACAGTGGAATAATTCAACAGATTGACATTCGCCCTGTTCGTTTGGCTTATCAGCCACCAACCAGCAGTAATTTTCTCTCAGAACAAACCAGCCAGCAACAATCAGCCAGCAGTACTTTTCTCTCAGAACAAATCAGCACCAGCCATCAACCACCAGCCAAACGAACAGGCTGATTAGTGGAGTATAAGGGATAGAAATTCAAAATTTGATGCCAGTGAAAGGTCACTATATTTTGGATGACATGTAAGAGATGATTATAATTTTTTATGCCACAAAATGAATTCTCTCCTTTTATTACTGGTATATACACCAGGTGCTTCCATAGATAATAAGATATTTAAGTTTGCACATGCTGTTTAAAAACCTAAACAATAGGTAACTGAAGTTATTTAAACACTTATTTGCATTTAAAAGATTGATTTTTTTAGAGGCGTTCATTGATTTATCAATATCCCTCCTACGTAAGCATTCATGTTGTAGAATATTAGGCAAACACCACACACCCAAGATGGGGGTGACCTTTCATTATATAGGTCGGATGCAGCTTGAAGTAAAAGTAATACAATACAAGACTATATTCAACACTATATATCTAACACCCGCCCACGGTCGCAGGTGGATCCTAACAAACACCTAGACTAGACCTAAAATTAGCAAACAACTGTACAGGAAGACCCTTAGTCATAATGTCAACAAACTGGCGCGACGAAGGAACGTGGAGAACATGAGCTTGGCCTAAGGCCACCTTCTCGCAAATGAAGTGAATTTCAATCTCAATATGCTTCGTTCGTCAATGATGAACTAGATTGGTGGCCATATAAACTACATTGACATTGTCGGGGACAACCAAAAGGGTCCCCTAAACAACCAAGGAAAACCCACTTACCTTCACAAGAAACAAAAAACAAAACGTAAACAAACCCAAAACACACGTAAGGCAAACTCACGGGCCTACGACCCAGGTGGTCCCAACGGCCCACCAGACAGTCGACCCAGCCACCCTCGGGCGGAACTCCGCTTCGCTCGAGGGGCACGGCACCGCACAGGTAACCCTTCGCCTCACTCGAGGGCTGGTCGCCCCCTCGGGTGAGGTTCCGTCTCGCTCGGGGGCCGGTCGCCCCCTCGAGCGAGGTTCCGCCTCGCTCGAGGGTCGGCCGCCCCCTCGGGCGAGGTCCCACCTCGCTCGAGGCTGGACGCCCCCTCGAGCGAGGTTCCACCATGCTCGAGGCCCTCATGGGCCCACCGCCTCCATACCTGCTCCCCCCGATAGGGGCATTTAATGCACTGACGTTTGCAGGCGCTCAGGTCAAAGGCGAATCCGCGCCACGACGCGCCTGTGTTGACAGTTAAAAGTTGTATCAAAGTTCGTTTAGACTTGCAAGCGGACAAATCTCTCGTCGTAGTCAAGGGACCCTTCTTCCCTCGAGTGGTGAACCCAAGGTATCGAATCCGTGGAACAAATGTGTGACACAAAAGATGATCTAGTAATGCCAAGTAACTTCAATCTTCGATAGATAAGACCCTAATGCAATCTAACACAAGAATAAACACAAGAACGAATCTAATCTACTAAAGACCGGAGGTAACAAAGATAGAGGGGGTAGATAAACCGATCTAGAGAGATCAGGTTTAGCCTGTTGTTGAAGTTCCAAGTGAAAGAAGAAGTAGCAAATTGAATCTCATTAGAAACCTCTTTAAAACGTGGTTTCCCGTCCGACTCTGAAAATGCTCGCCTTTCAGAGCCCCCGTTCTGTCACAACGTACTCCTATTCATGTGAGTAGTCTAGGGCGAGTCCAAGGACAAGTCGAGTTCTTTCGGAAGGTCAGGCGTGCACCTCTAGCCACCGCGGCTACAAGAACACCCTATGTGATCTATTTCGAGAATAGATCTAGAATAAGCAAAGCCGATTGAAAAACGAAGACTTCGGAGAAACACTTGATCGCTAGAAATCGGATTCAACTTGATAATTCAACTAGTACAATGATACATGAACAAGATCACCACCGGGATCCTACCTTGATCTTGCTTCTAGCTTTGGGAACTCCGACGTGGTCTTCCTTCCAAGGTTCCCACGTCGGCTAGGGAAACCCTAGTCAACTAGCTCGACCCTCTCCTCTCCGAGATGGTGTCCCTCTCTTCTTTGCTCCTCGGCGGACAATGATGAATTGATTGATGCGTGGCTCTCGACCCTGGAACTATAAATTGCCCGAATGGCGGCTAGGTCAAAGGAGGGGGGAATTGGGCCGTGGACTAGGCTGGGCCGGCCGGTCTAGGCCGACCGGCATGGGCTCATCCAGGCCCAGTTCCCATCCTCCTTCGCATGGTGTCGGTTCCCGAGTCTTCTAGATCCTTCCCCCTTCTGCATGTAGGCCCTTGTTGTCAGTTTCTCTCCGAGTTGGACGTAGCTCCTTCTCCCGCAAGATTCAGCACTTTTCTGGGTAGGTCCTCGGAGTTTGTCATCTTCTCAGGTTTGGTCCATGGGCTTCTTGGAGTCAAGTTTGCTTCATTGCATGACTTGTACGGGGCTTCAAGGTCTTGTCACAAGGTGCTTGATGAACTTATCCCGGAAGTCTTGCTTTCAACGTCAAAACCCTGCATAAACACTAAACTCCAAAACCGACATGCACGAATGAAATTGTTATACCAAGGGGGTTAGTACCAATGGATAAAGTATAAAACTTATGTCAACACCGAAGGTAAACTCATGGCTAGGTTGACGGAATTTCACCGTCAACAGCCTGGGAATCACGCCCCGGCGCTGTTCCGCCAACTCCCCCGGTGAGGCCATCCATGCCACTATGCGACGCTGTGCGGCATGGCCGGTGTTAGTCCCGTGACACTATGCCGCCCACTCTCGTACGGCTGACGTGCCGCGCCCTCGAAAGAGGACGGCGGAGCCCTCGAAGGGGGGACGAACGTCTACTCTACGCTTGCCCAGGACTACGCTGTGACGTTAGGCTAGCGGGACCGGTCACCTCCGTCGCCATCGGTCCTGTGCGGCCGCCCCCGCCGTCACAACACCATCCCGGGCACTGCATTACCATCCCCTACACTGTGGGGATACGGGGAGACAAGACGCCGCCACGCCGGCTGCTGTGCGCCCGACGGCCTCCCGTCAGCCGCACCCTCGAGTCAAATTGTCGGATGATGACTCCACGACCGCCACCCTTGAAGCCGCTCCTGGGCGGGCACAGGGCACGCCACGACGCCCCGCCGGAAGCCAGGCTCGCCAGGACGGCCGTCCACTCCATTGTACTGTGCGCCATACCGCCACACGTAGCTAGAACAGTGCGGCACGCCTGTAAACTGCCTCCTCCTTGGCCTATAAAAGGAGGGGCAGTCCCCTGGCTGCAAGGGGGGCGACAGAGAGCACTCACTGACACACCTTCTGTCTTTACCATGATATTGGCACTTTCCTCAATCAGTACCTCTGGGACCTGGAGGTCCGGCCTCCTCTCCCGCCTCGCTTGTAGCCCCCCCTCTGCAAGCACTTCGGTGCAACGCAATATAGTGCCCCGAGCACATCCCTGCTGGATGTACGGCCCCGGCCAGAACCAGGATAAAACCTTGTGTCACTAGTTGCTTAGCATCGACCATCGAGAGATAGATCTCAGTGCTTATACTAGTTAGTGTTTGGACTACTTTCCGCACCGACAGTTGGCGCGCCAGGTAGGGGGATTCACGCACTGAAGATCAGCTTTCCACCAGCCATCTCGATGGTGATCCACACCGAGTACAGTGGCCAGAGGTATTCCATGGGCAGCTCGGACCCCCCTCTTAGCCGGATTTGAAATCCGGTTCGGGAGCCTGAACTTTCAGGCCACGGGGAACGACTACCTCATGCGCATCACCAACCGCGACGAGCTTCACCCGTGGCGGTTGACCGACTAGGACCGGTCCCTGTCACGCCTGGTGCCGATGCCCCGGCGCCCACCCAAGCGGACACCGCAGGCCCCTTAGCACCGCGACCCCGACGACGCTCCGGCCAGCGCTCTCGACAGGCGTGGATGGAACGACGTCGGGCTGCTCGTGTCGCCTCACAACGCGACGCGCCCGCCGGTGAGACGGCGACCGCACCTGCGGGGGAGTCCACAGTTCCTGAGCCGCGGTTCCCCCACGGCATGCGCAACGCTGCGATGGCGTACGCCTCATCCGCCAGCACCGACGTGGCGGCATACAAGGACCTTCCCGGCCACCACCTCCGGGCGGCCAGGAACCTCATCGCCACCACCAACGACGAGTCCTTCCATGGCTCCGCCAGCGAGCGGCCACCCACCACTTCACACGGGTACGCGGAGTGGGACTTCTCTGGCTTGCCGGACCCGGTGATGTTCCAGCGGTTCCTCGACGCCGTGGACTACTGGTTCGGCTACTCCGACAACTCCAGCGCTGGGAGCTATGACCCTGCGCATGAGTGCTTCGTTGTGGTCGTCGATGACCAGGCGAACGGGGCGAACGCAGCGGGGCTGGCGACGGAGAAGCCCTTGAGAACCTGGGAACTGGACTACTCCAGGGCTCGGGGCCAAGCGCGCCCCCACCTCACCGGCGAGGGGTGCCTACATCAACGTGCAGCTGGCCCAAGCGCGCGAGCTCGAGGCCAAGCTTGCGGAGGTGTACTGCGCGGTGCGACTGCTTTGCGCCTCCATCGCTGGAGAAGCTTCCGTGCACGGCGAATGCTTGCGCGAGCTGGGCAGGTAGGTGCGCGATCGCATCAACGCTGACTTCGACGTCAACAACCCGAACACGCCTCGTGTGCAAGCCAAAAGCTCATCGCAGACGCGACGCTGCTGCGAGCCATGCCCGCTCCCTCGACGCCCGAGCCACAGAACCTGCACCGTGAGGCGCAGGTGCTCATCGAGCAGGCGACTGTACAGCAGGCCGAGAGTTCGGCGTCCCGCATTTGCCAGCAAGGCAGCGCAGGACGACGGTGGTGTGCTGGGCCCCGAGGTGTCAGTTCACGCGGGTGGCGCGACGGGACAACCTACCAACTAGGGCCGAACGCCGGTCAGGGAGCGAATCCTTGACACGCGGGGGCAGGCCCAGGATGGCGACGCCCGTAACGTTATCAACGCCCGGCGGACGGGCAACGCGGAGACACGGGCGGCAGTAGGCTACCACCCACGACGGGGTGGACGCTATGATAGACGCGAGGACCGCTCTTCGACCCCGGAGCCCCCGGGGACCCGTGTGTTCAGCCAGGAGATCCGCACGGTGAGCTTCCCTCAACGCTTTTGCCAGCCCACGTCGATCGACAAGTACACGGGGGAGACGGACCCCCGTGTATGGCTCAACGACTATCGCCTGGCGTGCCAGCTGGGCGGAGCCACCACCGACGAGGTCATCATCCACAACCTACCGTTGCACCTCACCAACTCGGCCCGGACGTGGCTCGAGCACCTGCCGGCCAGTCAAATCCACAATTGGGACGACTTGGTCCGCACCTTCGTGGGGGAACTTCCAGGGCACGTACGTGCGCCCTGGGAACTCCTGGGACTTGCGCGCATGCACCCAGAAGCCCGGCGAGTCACTCCAGAACTTCATATGGCGCTTCTCCAAGCGCTGTACGGAGCTCCCGAGCATCACCCAGTCCGAGATCGTGCACGCCTTCCTCGAGGGCATGACCTGTCGGGACCTCGTGCGCGAGCTCGGGTGCAGCCCACCGGTCGACTCCAATGAGTTGTTCGACAACGCCACCAGCTTCGCCTCTGGCGAGGAGGCGATGGGGGCCCTCTTCGACGGCAAGAAGGGCAAGTGCGTGGATGACACGCCCGCGGAGGGCAGTAAGTCCAAGGAGCCCCAGCAGAAGCATAAGCGAGGCAAGAAGGGCAAGAAGGGCAAGATGCCGCGCCACGAGGCACGCGCGCAGGGACACGACGATGACGGGGACGAGGTGCTCGCAGTTGACCCAGCTCGAAGGGGTCCTCGAGTGGCCCCTCGAGGCCCCGACGTATTCGATGACATGTTGAAGAAGCCCTGCCCGTACCACAAGACATCGGTCAACCACACCCTCGAGTAGTGCGACATGCTCAAAAAATACTACATCCGCGCCGCCGCGAAGGACGGCGAGGCCAAGAAGCATGGGGGTGACGGCGACGCCGGTGGCTTCCCCGCGGTGGAGAACGTCTTCCTCATCTTCGGGGGATCGACTGTGGACATGTCCGACAGCCAGCGCAAGCGGGAGCGGCATGAAGTCCTCGCCGCGGAAAAGGCTCCTCCCTCCTTCCTCGACTGGTCGGAGGACGCCATTACCTTCAGCCGCGAGGATCACCCGAACCGCATCCCCAACCCGGGCCAGTACCCGCTGGTCGTCGACCCGATCATCGGCAACGCGCGGTTCTCCAAGGTGCTGATGGACGGAGGCAGTAGCCTCAACATCCTCTACGCGCACACCCTGCGCCTGCTCGGGATCGGGTTGGACCAACTGCGGCCCAGCACGACGCCGTTCCATGGCATCGCGCCGGGCAAGCGCGTCCAGCCCCTCGGGCAGATCGACCTGCCGGTCTGGTTCGGCACGCTGGACAACTTCCGCAAGGAGACACTCACTTTTGAGGTGGTGGGGTTCAGGGGCGCGTACCACACCATTCTTGGGCGACCGTGCTACGCCAAGTTTATGGCGGTCCCGAACTACACCTACCTCAAGATGAAGATGTCGGGCCCCAAGGGCGTCATCACTGTGGGCTCATCGATCGAGCACGCGTTCGATTGCGACATCGAGTGCGTGGATCACGCCGAAGCGTTAGCACATGATGAAGCGCTTGTGGCAAGCATGGAGAAGCTGGTCAACGAGGACCTCGACTCCACCGCCAAGCACGCCGGTAGCTTCGAGGCTGTTGAGCAGACCAAGGAGGTGCCCCTCGACCCTGCTGCCCCCGAGGGCAAGGCGTTGAGGGTCAGTCCCACTCTCGACCCAAAATAGGAAATGGTGCTCGTCGACTTCCTCCGCACCAACGCCGACATCTTCGCGTGGAGCCCCTCGGATATGCCAGGCATCCCGAGGGAGGTTGCCGAGCACTCCCTTGATATCCTACCTCACTCCCGCGCCGTGCAACAATGGCTGCGCCGCTTTGACGAAGAGCGACGTCGGGCGATCGGAATGGAGCTGCGGAAGCTCCTCGAGGCCGGGTTCATCAAGGAAGTGTTCCACCCTACGTGGCTAGCTAACCCTGTACTAGTTAAGAAAAATAATGGGAAGTGGTAGATGTGTGTAGATTACACTAGTTTGAATAAAGCATGTCCCAAAGTTCCTTTTCCTTTGCCACAAATCGATCAAATCGTTGACTCGACTGCAGGGTGCGAACTCCTATGCTTCCTTGATGCCTATTCCGGGTACCACCAAATAAAAATGAAGGAGTCCGACCAGCTCGCGATTTCATTCATCACACCGTTCGGGATGTTCTGCTACGTAACGATGCCGTTCAGCCTCCGGAATGCGGGCGCTACGTACCATAGATGTATGCAGCACGTTTTTGGAGACCACATCGAGTGAACTGTTGAGGCTTACGTAGATGACATAGTCGTGAAAACTAGGAAGGAAGACGACCTAGTTAGCGACCTACGCGTGGCATTCGACTGCCTGCAAGCAAACGGGGTGAAGTTGAACCCCGAAAAGTGCGTCTTCGGAGTGCCGCGAGGCATGTTGCTAGGGTACATAGTTTCCCAGTAGGGCATCGAGCCCAACCCCGAAAAGGTCACAACCATCGAGCGGATGGGCCTGATTCGCGACCTCAAGGGTGTCCAGAAGGTGCTGGGGTGCCTCGCCGCCTTGAGCCGCTTCATCTCGTGGCTCGGTGAAAAGGGCTTACCCCTCTACCGACTCCTGAAGAAACACGAGCGCTTCTGCTGGACCTCCGAGGCTCAGGAGGCACTTGACAAGCTCAAGGCAGTGCTCGCCCACGCGCCAATCTTCATGCTACCCCAGAATGGCGAGCCTCTGTACCTCTACGTCACCGCAACCACTCAGGTGGTCAGCGGGGTCATCGTAGTGGAGCGTACGGAGGGGGGTCACGCCCTGCCAGTCTAGAGGCCAGTGTACTACATTAGCGAGGTGCTGTCCGAGACCAAGGCGCGGTACCCGCAGATCCAGAAGATGCTCTATGTTGTGGTGCTCGCAAGGCACAAGCTCTGTCACTACTTCGAGGCCCACCCGGTCACCGTGGTCTCTTCGCTCCCATGGGGCAAGATCATCCGCAACCCGGACGCGGCGGGCAGAATCGCCAAGTGGTCGGTGGAATTGGTGGGCGAAACGCTCGCTTACGTGTCGCGCAAGGCGATCAAGTCCCAAATCCTAGCAGATTTCATCGCCGAATGGACGGATACCCAACTGCCACCGTCGCAGATCCAGACTGAATGCTGGACCCTCTACTTCGACGGGTCGGTGATGAAAACAGGGGCTGGCGCGGGCCTGCTCTTCATCTCCCCCTCGGGGAGCACATGAGGTACGCAGTACGCCTACATTTCCCCGCGTCAAACAACATGGCAGAGTATGAGGCCTTTCTTTGCGGCCTCCGAATCGCCATCGAGACCAGCATCAAACGCCTTGACATCATGGGGGACTTGCAGCTCGTGATTGACCAAGTCATGAAGAAAGCGAGCTGTCACGACAACAAGATGGAGGCCTACTGCAACGCCGTACGAGCCCTCGAAGACAAGTTCTACGACATCGAGCTTAACCACATACCCTGCTGGTACAACAAAGAGGCGAACGAACTCGCCAAAATTGCGTCAGGGTGAATCACCGTTCCCCTGAACGTTTTTGCGTGGGATGTCGCCAGACCGTCCGTCGACCTCGAGCTAACACCCTCGAGTTAGGAGGAACCCTCGGGGGCTCCCTCGGATCCAGCGGGTGTAGAGCCTATGGACGAGGACCCCTCGAACGAGGCGTTCGTGCTCTCCCTGCTCGAGGGATACGGTGCGGGTGAGGCCGAGGCCATGGCACCGAGCCAGCCCCCCGCACGGGGGACTGGCGGGGCAAATACATTGCCTGGATGGATCGAGGGGAACTTCCCTCGGATCGATCCGAGGCCAGACGCATCGCCAGGATGGCCAAGTCGTTCACCCTCGTCGACGGCGAGCTGTACAAGCGCGTCGCGTCGGGCGTCTTGCAGCGGTGCATACCCATTCCCCAGGGGCACGAGCTCCTCCGAGACATTCACGCGGGTGTGTGCGGCCACCACGTGGCGCCTCGCACCCTCGTGGGAAACGCATTCCGCCATGTCTTCTATTGGCCCACCGCAGTCGCTGATGCCAGTGAGATTGTGCACACCTGCGAAGGGTGCCAATTTTACGCCTGCAAAACTAACCTCCCAGCTCACGCCCTCCAGACGATCCCCGTCACATGGACTTTCGCTGTGTGGGGGCTGGACATTGTCGGGCCCTTGCGAAAGGCGCCCGGGGGCTACACCCACCTACTGGTCGCCATCGATAAATTTTCCAAGTGGGTTGAGGTGCGCCCAATCACGAATCTTAGGGCGGAGCAGGCTGTGACGTTCTTCACCGACATCATCTACCGGTTCGGGGTGCCTAATTCTATCATCACCGACAACAGGTCCCAATTCACTAGCAAGAAGTTCCTGGAGTTCTGCGACAAGTTCCACATCCGCGTGGATTGTGCAGCCGTCGCACATCCACAGACCAATGGTCAAGTGGAGCGGGCCAACGGTATGATCCCGCAAGGCCTCAAACCTAGGATTTTCGACAGACTGAACAAGTCCGGCCGAAAATGGCTCCAAGAACTACCGGTGGTCGTGTGGAGCCTCAGGACCACCCCGAGCAGGGCCACAGGATTCACCCCGTTTTTCCTGGTCTATGGCGCAGAGGTCGTCCTCCCCACAGACCTGGAATATGGGTCGCCCAGAGTCTGGGGCTACGCCTAGGGCACCAACCAGCGAGCCCGCGAGGACTCGCTAGACCAACTGGATGAGGCCCGCACCGTGGCCCTGATGCATTCAGCAAGATACCAATAGGCCCTAAGGCGCTACCAGGCCTGAAAGATACAACGCCGAGACTTCAACGAAGGGGACCTAATCTTAAGGCTGCGCCAAGACAATCGAGGCTGGTACAAGCTATCGCCCCCCATGGGAGGGACCCTACGTTGTTGTCAAAGTGCTCATGCCCGACACCTACAAGCTGGCCAACGAGGACGGCGAAAAACTCACCAACGCTTGGAACATTCAACAGCTACGTCGCTTTTATCCTTAGAAAGGATTTCCAAGTTTCTCTTTTGTTATTTACACACCCAACACCCCAGTTGGCTGTACGAATGTAAATTCCATCGAGTTAATAAATTTAAAGGGCAACTCAGCTTTCCCCTGAAAACCAAGTCACCCTCGGGGCCTACTGCGGGGGGCATCCCCCCAAAAATGGTCCCATTTTTTTGCAAAAATTCGTTGGAAGAGCGCTAAGTATGCGTCGAGCCAAATTCTGGGCGAACTTACGCGTGACGCAAGTAGCTGGAGGCGAAGAAGCATGAGTCGGGGATAGCCTACGCCTCCAGCAGGATGTGGCCCTTTTCCCTCGCCGCTTTGCCTACAAGCTACCTGTGCGAATGAAACTCTCCCAGCTAAGGTTCACCTAAGAAAATGGGACGGCAGAACGACGCAATTGCCAAAGTGAACAACAAGCGTTTAAAATTACAAACGTCAAAGTGTTTGAAACAAGCAATTGTTCATTACATAGCCGCGCGTCTCGAATGTCAATACTAAAAACATACAGGGCTCGAATGCCCAACTACTTTCAGGCTTGGGGGCCGCCAGCCGGAGGGTCGTCCGGGAAGAGTAAGTCCGTGAAGTCCTCGGCGAGGATGTCGGCGGCAGGAGCTGCAAGCGCGTCCGTGCGGTCCATCGCCACCTCATCGTCGACATCAACAGGGACGAAGTAGCCTGTGGAGATAGCCTCGAGGTTGAGCTGATAGTGAGACACCACCACACCGAGAGCCTCCTGTACCCCCAGGTGAAGGGCGTGGCGCAGGCGCTGGGTGACATGCTTGCCAAGGGCACGAAGGCGACTCGCCATCGAGGGCGGCGGCCCGCAGCTCCTCCAACTCCTGTTGTGAGGAGTGGTAGGCCTCCTAGAGGGACTCTGCCTGGGTCGTCAGGTTTTCCAGAGTTTTCCGCAGGCCTGGAAACCACGAACAAAAAAATTAAATTGGGAGCGGATCCCGAGTAAACTAAAACAACAGGCGAGAAAAGGAAAGAAGCAACTCACCTTCGACCTATTTCCTCTCCGATTCAAGGGCCTTGCACGCGTCCTCAGACGCCTGTTGCAGGCTGAGAACCGTGGCTTCCTGCTCCTTGAGGGACTGGTGCAGATCCTTGTGCGAGACGCTGAGTTGGTTGAGCTCCCCGTCGAGCCGCGAGACTTCTTCGTCCCGCTGCTTGAGGGTTGCCTGCGCCCCCTCGAGTGCGACGCGCTCTTGCTGGAGTCGGCCCTGGGCCTCCTCCTGCGCCAAGCGCTCGTGCTCGAGAGTGGCCCGAGCCTCAGCAAGAGTAGCCCGCTCCTGCTGGAGCTGAGCGTCCGCCTACTGGCGCGCGTCCCGCTCCCGCTGAAACTACTCCTCCATCGAGGCGAGTGAGGCGGCCTTGTCCGCCAGGCTGGCCCTCAGCTGCTCGACCTCCTTGGCCCTTTCCTCGGCCTGGCTCTACCAAGACCGTGCTACCTAGATGGTTGCACGGTCCTGTTCGAGCTGGGCGCGAAGCGATGGCACCTCCGTCTCCCACTCCGTCTCCATGGTCCGCATCGCGGCTGCGTCCTCACGCGCCTTCTTCAGCGCCTCGTCCCGCTCCAGGAGTGCTGTCCGCTCCTTCGCAACTACGGAGATGTCTTCCGCAGCCTGGGCATCCTGCTCCAGGAGCTCGTCCCGCACGATCTGCAGCCAGTACTCCAGGCAACCGCCGTCGGTTCGCAGGGCCTCGGCGAGAGCATCCAGGGCGTCGTACCGGTCCCGGTACCAGTCGCGCTCGTAGCTCAGCTGATCAAGGAGGTTATACCTCTCTCGAGCCCGGCCCTCAAGCTCCTGTCAATGGTGAATGAGATGAGGGAGAAGGCGAAGTCAGGGAACGTGCGGACACAAAAGCAACAGGAAAAAACCTCGAATTCGACGATGAGAACACGTACCTTGAAAATCTGCCACGCTGTTGACGGCATATTTTGGTACACCGAGCATGTTCATTACACTTTGGTTTGGATTTGATTATGGAACTAACCCGCCACTAGGCACACTAATCATATAACGAGTTCATCTATGTGCATGCATTTGGAAGTGTTGTGTTTATGTAGGAAAACATGGACATAAAGGACAGATTCGCAAAAAGTTCAAAGGAGCATTTATGGAGTCTTGTTCGTGTTTATGAGCTTGATGAAATCACTTCCAATGGTGGCGAGGACCGAAGTGCTACGAGGAACACCCCCGGGGATTGAAGCGTAAAAGACCGAACTTCACGCGAAGACAACCTCCATCTTGGACGCGAGGATGACATCGTCAGAATCATGCAAGTGGAGGGGGAAAAGTGCATAATCACCTGAGGACCCACGGGAATGAAGGCTGACCGAACCGGGTCGAGATGGGCCTGGGCCGGTCGGCCCAGGCCGGCCAGCCCAGCCCACCCCGGTGGTCGGTTCGGCCCCCCTTTCCTTGCACCCGAAGGATTGTTAACCCTAAAAGCCTGGAGGCGCCGCCTTCACAGAGGAGAGAGACATTCACACCAGGAGGCCATCCACAAGCTAGAGAGAGAGGAGGAAGATCTCCGAAGGGAGATCAACCACCTTGAAGGAAGCACCCTTTCATGGAGAAGAAGGAAGACACCGTCGGAAGGGAAACCATGATCAACGGTGCTATGTCCAGCACCTTGATGGGGTAATCTCCTTATTCGTCCATGGGTTTTAATCGATCTTAAGATGTAATCATACTTTGTCGGATTATCTATCTATCATCTTGTGTTGAATATACTTAATGCTTAAGGTTTGCTACCTTGCCATAAAGGGAGTAGGGCCCCTATGCTTCCTTGGATCCATTCAATACGCCGTGTCCATCATAGGTCTAGTCATGAATACCTTCATGTAGTGACAGTATGAGAGGAGGGAAAGGGCGAAACCGTGGTCACAACCCCCGATAGATTAGATTGGTTTAATGTCTTTAATTGATTGCATGATCGTAGACCCATGGGCGAGTGTCTCCTACCTTGATCACTTATCGTTCTCTCTAGTGTAGTTTATTTGTTTTCTAGTATAATAGTAGTTAGGGTTTTAGTAGCTAGTGCTTAGAAGTAGACTGAACGCTTGTAATCCCCTTGCTCCGCGGATTGACAAGAACCTTGGGAATCCCGTGGTGAAAAAGGTGTGGGGTCCGTACGCTTGCAGATCGTAGAGGGATACATCTTTTATCCGTCAACAAGCCCCTTTTTCTGGCGCCGTTGCCAGGGAGCAAGCTAGTTTACATCATTTGATTTGCATTTAACTTAGTTTTATATTTAGTTTATCTTTTGTTTGTTTTATCTAACATATATTATCTAGAAAACCACTTGTTTCGTTTTTGTTTTTGTTTTTATCTTATTGTCTAGATGGCGTTCGTCAATCAACCCGTGGAAGAACCGGAGAAATCATTAAGGGATTATGCTAGCCCTCGATGTGAAGACATAAAAGTACAAGAGTCGGATTCGAAGCTCGAAGCGACTGAGTATGAGATTAAATCCAAGATCATCGAGATGGTGGCGGCAAACCCGTTTAAAGGGATGGTTACGGAGAACCCATATAGACACATAAGGCATTTAACGACGATATGCAACACGGTGCGTCAAAAAGGAGTTCCCGATGAATGGTTCAAATGGAATCTCTTTCCCTACTCACTTGCCAGCAATGCAAAGACATGGTACTCGTTTGCGTCCTTTGAAGTTGAAGGCAATTGGAACAAATTGACAAAGAAGTTTTGCGAAAAGTTCTTTCCAATTAGCAAGGTCCAACATCTAAGGAGGCAAGTGATCAATTTCATGCAAGGAGAAGAGGAAGGGATAGACCAAGCCTGGGATAGGTTTAATGGGTTGATCGAACAAGGACCAAGACTCGGCTTTTCCGGTGACGTACTCTTGCATACATTTTTCTTTTCCCTAACCCCTAGTTGCATGCAACACGTCAAAATGTGTGCAGGTGGGGATCTCATCGAGAAAACACTCACGGAAGCCGCTCAACTTCTACAAAAAATTAGTAAAGCGGCTGCCATGCGAAGAGATTGGAAAACAAGACTTGCAGAAGAGTCAGAATATAATTCGAGGAAAAAGAGGTGTGCTGAATTTTCTAAAGAGGCAACCCCAGAAGTCACAAAAGAGAAACCAATCACGGAAAAGCTTGAAGAGGAACACATCAAGTCAAGAACTACCCTGTGCATTGACTTCGTCGTACCGAATGAGACAATCAAGAGAAGCATGTCAAGCGCGAAGCCACTAAGGGAGTTCGAACCAATGGATTGGGTTCCTATCGACTACGAAGAAGTATTCGACAAGAGAAGACCGTTCCCTAATCAAAAGGGAATGGTGAGAGCATTGGAAGTGGATTTCCCACCGGAGAAGAAAGCGGAAAATTCATACGACCTTGAAACCACCGGTGAGATTTTACAAAAATTCTTTGGAGATGACATAGTCGATCCGGAACACATAGCCGAGGTGAAGAGAATCATCGGGATCAATCCCGAAGCATCACCATACGCTCGCCTCTCTGAAGTCTACGCGATAGGATCCGAAGTAGAAGAGAAGATGACACCACACTTGAGTTGCGAGATCAACGGAGTTCAATGCAAAGCTTTATGCGACATCGAAGCACAAGTAAGTGTCCTATCTTCTAAAATTTACGATAAAGTTCAAGACCACAACCTAAACTTAGCTCCAACATCAACGAAACTAATTATGGGAGATGGTAGAACTATTAAACCTCTAGGTATTGCTTGCAATATGAAAGTAAAAATCTCTAGAAATTATAGACCAACCGATTTCTTTGTTATTGATGCTTACCATAGTAATCATGATCACATAATCTTAGGTAGGCCCTTTGTTAAGTTGGTTGATGCCGTGTTAGATGCCGGAGAAGGCAAAGTAACAATGAACCTACACATATAACTTTCTTCGTGCTTCTAAACACCTTACACCCTTTCCTCCCGAAGATGAAGAAGTAGAAGAGATAGATAGTCTTTGTTTTGTTGAAACCCTTAGAGACCCGCTGCAAAGAGCGATGGAAAATCAAATTAGTAATCAACAAAATGAAGAACTAGAAGAAGCAACAAAAGACTTAGAACCACATGATGGAAGCGAGGAGGAAGGAAAATTTGAAGATATAGGAAAGATTAAACCCGAGGAGCCACAAGTGCCCGAGGTAGACCTTAAACCTTTGCCTAAAGGATTAAAGTATGAATTTTTGGGCCCAGACAAGACCTATCCAGTCATCGTGAGCGACGAGTTGAGTCCTGAAGAAAATGAGAAGTTGCTGATTTTATTGAAAAAAACATAGGAAGGTGATTGGATATTCGATTAATGATCTCAAAGGTATTAGCCCAGCCTTTTGCACTCATCGTATACAAATGGAAGACCAATGTAAGCCCGTAGTGGACCACCAAAGGAGGCTAACTCATGCCATGTGTGAGGTAGGAAAGAAAGAGGTCATCAAGTTACTTGATGCCGAAATCATTTACCCGGTTCCGCATAGCGAATGGGTGAGCCCGGTACATTGTGTACCAAAGAAAAGAGGTTTGACCATGGTGAAGAATGAGAAGAACGAATTGATACCACAATGAACCGTGACCGGGTGGCGGATGTGTATTGATTATCGTAAGCTTAACAAAGCAACGAAGAAAGATCACTTCCCTCTACCGTTCATCGACGAGATGCTCGAGAGATTAGCAAACCGCGCTTATTTTTGCTTTCTCGATGGGTACTCGGGGTTCATGCAAATTCCCATTCACCCAGACGATCAACACAAAACAACGTTTACATGCCC
Source organism: Cenchrus americanus (assembly GCA_947561735.1). Classification (NCBI taxonomy): domain Eukaryota; kingdom Viridiplantae; phylum Streptophyta; class Magnoliopsida; order Poales; family Poaceae; genus Cenchrus; species Cenchrus americanus. The sequence continues at coordinate 207,423,340 of OX387240.1, forward strand.
TTACGGAACATTTGCATATAGAAGGATGCCCTTCGGTCTATGCAACGCTCCGGCCTCTTTTCAACGTTGCATGATGGCCGTATTTTCGGAATTCATCGAATAAATTGTCGAGGTGTTCATGGATGATTTTTCTGTTTATGGGAAGACGTTCATGGATTGCTTGGCAAACTTGGAAAAGGTCCTCACGAGGTGTGCGGAGGTAGACTTGGTGTTAAATTGGGAAAAGTGCCACTTCATGGTTAAGCAAGGCATAGTGCTCGGACATGTTATATCCGAGAGAGGCATTGAAGTGGACAAGGCTAAGGTAGAGACGGTTGAGCAACTCCCACCTCCTATGGATGTTAAGTCATTAAGGAGCTTTCTAGGCCATGCCGGATTCTATAGAAGATTTATTAAGGACTTCTCAAAGATCACTAAGCCTTTAACGCATCTTCTTCAAAAGGATGTGGCTTTCGACTTTGATGAGAAGTGCCTAGTGGCATTCCAGACCTTGAAAAGTGCATTGGTGAGTGCTCCCATCATCCAACCTCCGGATTGGAGCCAACCTTTCGAGATCATGTGTGACGCAAGTGACTACGCCGTAAGCGCGGTTTTGGGTCAGAGAAAGGAAGGCGAGTTCACGCCGTTTACTATGCTAGCAAAACTCTTCGTGGGGCGCAATTAAATTATGCCACTACGGAAAAGGAGTTGCTAGCGGTAGTATTCGCTTTCGAAAAATTCAGATCTTACATCGTGAACTCGAAGGTCATTGTTTACACCGATCACGCAACCATCAAGTATCTCTTGGCTAAGAAGGACGCTAAACCACGTTTGATTCGTTGGATCCTTCTTCTCCAAGAATTTGATGTTGAAATTCATGATAAAAAGGGGGTGGAAAATGTTGTGGCCGATCATTTGTCTAGGATGAATCGTGGACAAGATGATAAGGAGCCCATCGAAGATAAGATGAGAGATGACCACCTCTATCGAGTGCTTGATAAAGATACTTGGATGATCGATATCATTCGCGTGATTCGGAAGATGCCTCTCGATCATCTAGATAAAAACTCTCAAAAGAAGATAATCTCCGAAAGTAGGAAATACTTTTGGGATGCACCATACCTCTTCAGACTTGGCAATGATGGAGTAATGAGAAGATGTGTGCCAAGAGAAGAAAGGGTAGAAATTTTGAGAAAGTGCCACTCGGCGGAGTACGGTGGACACTATAGCCTTTTTGAACCCAAGAAAAAGTATGGTCGAGCAGATTCTTTTGGCCGGAGATGCATGAAGATACTAAAAGATATGTTGCATCATGCCCCGAATGCCAAAGAACCGGAAACATCTCTCAAAGAAATTCTATGCCTTTGAAATACAACCTACAAATCGATATATTCGATGTATGGGGTATAGACTTCATGGGGCCTTTCAAAAACTCATGCGGATATGAACATATTCTAGTCATGGTTGATTATGTATCCAAATGGGTAGAGGTTATGCCATGTCGTAAAGCTTCCACGGAGGAGTCCATTACTATGATCAAGAACGTGATTTTTCCTCGTTTTTGTACACCAAGAATCTTGATAAGTGATGGAGGAACTCACTTCACCGGGAAGAATTTCAAAAAGTGCTTGTCCAAGTTGGGAATCGAACATAGGGTTTCAACGGCCTATCACCCACAAACCAACGGACAAGCAGAAACGTCAAATAGACAATTAAAAAGCATCCTCAACAAAACCATAGAGAAGGGAGGCAAAGATTGGTCAAAGAAATTAGACGAAGCTTTATGGGCTTATCGAACGACGTTCAAGACACCGATAGGTATGACCCCTTATCAATTTGTCTATGGAAAAGCTTGCCACCTTCCGGTTAAGTTGGAACATAAAGCCTATTGGGCGATTAAAGAGATGAACCTTGATCTCGATGCCGCGGTGGTGAAACGAAGGATCCAAATAAGCGAGCTAGAGGAGATGAGGTTGAAAGCATATGAAAATGCAAGCATATACAAAGAAAGAATCAAAAGGTGGTATGATAAAAGATTGAAAATAAGGAATTTAAAGAAGGAGATAAGGTCCTCCTCTACAATTCGAGGTTTAAAACCTTCAGAAAGGGGAAATTGCAAAGCAAGTGGGACGGACCTTATGTTGTGCATTCGGTGCTCTCCAATGGAGCGGTAACCATTATGGATATAAAAGGAGATCAATTTATGGTGAAAGGTCAACGGCTTAAGGTTTACTACGAACCCGACATTGTGCCCCTTCACCATGTTGATGTCTTCACCATGGAAGAAGAGCCAGAACGTCCCGCCTAGGACGAAAAACAAGGCATGAGTCTCTGTAAATAGTTTTTCTTTTAATTTTCTGGAGTTTCTCACGAAGATTTACTGAGCCTACTTTTTCCCATGGGCTAAGGAGGTGAAAAAAGGGCGGTGCACGAAAAACCGGACCGGCCCAGCCCCCGAGACAGGGTGGGCCGGCCGGCTCGGTCCGACCGGCCCAGCTGGGTCCCGGCGGCGGACGTCCCCGATTTTTGCCCGAATTGCTCCTTTTCGACTTCCTTCTTGGGTCTGAACATTTTAAGGGAAGTTTAAAAAAAGGAAAATAAGGTTCCTAGGATTTCCCTCTCCGGACTATTTATTTGGCCGAATTGGGAGCTCGGGAATCAACCACCCCAAGCAATATTTTGCACCCTTGCAGCAGCCATTGTGTCCCCAAGAAGCTTAGAGTTGAAGCAAGAAGCCAAGGAACCATCGATGGAGGAGGCGAAGCGATGCGAGCTCAAGCTACCCGTCGAGATCAAGAGGATCGCCCGCATCCGTTGCGGAGGGCGTGTCCCGACCGGAGCTGTTGCATCTCGCAACCCCGTCGAAGGAGAGAAGGTCCCTACGCCTGTTTGAAGGTCGGCGCGAATCCAAGGCATGAAGCGGAAATACTACAAGGAGGTGTCGCCCGAGCCTAAGGATTATGGGGGTAGCGACTACTCCGACGATCGTAGCCCGAGCTCGTGGGTGGCCGCCGGAAGAGATGATAACGACCTCTACATTTGGGATGAGGTGCCCAAGGAGAAGACTCCCGAAGGCCCTAATGGCGGCGGCGACGACGGCGGCGACAACAATGGTGGTGGTGACGACGGCGGTGATGATGGTGGAGATAATGGCGATGACGACCCCTTCGTATTGCATCCAATGTGTTGTCGAGCTTGTCTTCACTCCATCGCGGATCTCTACGCGTCGGTCGACGACTGTCTCCAAGCCATGGAGGCGATGGAGCAGCGTTTGGAGGATTTGGAGCGCGTAGTTGAAGACGACTACAAGTTCCTTAACCGCAACGTGCGCAAACTTTTTGGTATGGTTGGAAACATGAGAGGCAAGTGGTGCAATACTTGCTTAAAGTACCACTAGGTCTAGTTTTCCCCTTTGAAATTTTGTAAGATACGACGAGGACGTCGTATGTTTTTAGCGTGGGGGAGAGCTAGCTAGCTAACCTTAGCTTTTGAGTTTCAAAGTCTAGGTTTGGTTTAATCTTCGAGCGAGAGTCTTAGAGTTTAAAGAGTCTTAGTTTTCGAGTGTGTTTTTAAATTTTTGCAAGTTTGAAGTGTCTTAAATTAGTGTTGAGTCAAAGAAAATCAAATAAAAAGAGTCTTTATATATTTTGTGTCTTGTGTGATGCTTATCTTTATTCACTTGTTTGTTTATCTTCGATTCTTGATATATGAACATAAGTGTGTGGTTTGAAAAACGTTTACCGTGGTGCTTAGTGGAATCGCTACTACTTAAAGTACCCATACCACACTTCGATCTTGAGCTTAACATGTTAGTTGTGCTATGTTCAATGCTAAAAGTTGGAGGATTTCAGTTCTGAAAATGATCTAAAAACCCTTGTAATAAAGGTCAGCAAAACCTCTTTTTCCAAGTTGAGAGTAAGAAAAAAAATCCTATACAAACCCAATTTATTTTTTTGCTCCACCATAAGTGTGATTAGCACTATGAGTTGGGCTAGGACCCTTCTCTCTTGGGAGTTTTAATTTCGAGCAATGATCATGTCCTTGTGCTTATCTTTTGTTGCTAGCCTCGTCATACATTCGGTAACGAGACTTTCTCATCAGAAGTCCCGTTCATCGCCGAATTCCATACCCAACCCTATACATCTCTTTTGTACATCGCATTCCTTGAACACAACCTATTCTCAAAGTTTCGTCTCGTCTCTAGCATGATTTATTTAAAATTTCAGATTGTATGCATGCAAGAAATAGAGGTGGTGAGAGCTTTGAAAAGTTGTCAAGAGAGGGAAAAATAAAGAGAAAAGTATGAGTATGGAAAAGAAAGAAAGAAAGAAAGAAAAAAAATATATGTGAATGAAAGAAAGAAGAAAAAAAGAGGAGGTAGCAATAAAGATATGAGAGGGATAAATCAAGTGAAAGAAAAGAAAAATAAAGTGTAAGGAAGGATGTCACGTTGTTGAGAGACGAAACTTTCATTCTTTTTCCAACCATGTGCAATCCGACAACGAGGACGTCATCGGTGCCTTGTAGTCATAATTTTCTTTTGCCCTTGCACATGTCCACCATTCTAAATCTTCTCATCCTTGATATCCCTACATATGGTTAATTCTCATGATCATTGGCTTTGAAAGGTAAACAACCATTAGAGGAAGTTCTTAGTTTGACAATACTTGTGTTGATTGCGCTAGCCCTACCTATAGCTCCACTTTACATGTTATATGAGAGATTTATGGGAGGTGAGAGTTTTATAAAATTTTGTTAGGATAGCCACTTCATATGAGTGATTTGAGAGAGCTTGGAGAAAAGTTTTTGTCTAATACTTGTTGTAGGAATTTTTGTTTTGAAAATCATAAGAAAAACTCTCCGATGGAAGCAAAGAAGTAAGCATGGCTGAATTTGAAGACTTTTACTGAAGAGTTTGAGTTGTGGGGTAAATCTTGACATGGTAAAAATTCTAAACGCCCATGTTTATGTTTGATGATCATTACTTTGTGTTTATGTATTAAAGATGAAAGGATTGACTAACTTGTGGAGAAGGATTAGCGGTACATGATTACAACACCTTGGACGAAGTTATTTTACGAGTACTTGCTCAAGGACGAGCAAGAGCTAAGCGTGGGGAAGATGTTGACGGTGTATTTTGGTACACCTAGCATGTTCATTACACTTTGGTTTGGATTTGATTATGGAACTAACCTGCCACTAGGCATACTAATCATATAACGAGTTCATCTATGTGCATGCATTTGGAAGTGTTGTGTTTATGTAGGAAAACATGGACATAAAGGACGGATTCGCAACAAGTTCAAAGGAGCATTTATGGAGTCTTGTTCGTGTTCATGAGCTTGATGAAATCACTTCTAATGGTGACGAGGACCGAAGTGCTACGAGGAACACCCCCGGGGATTGAAGCGTAAAAGACCGAACTTCACGCGAAGAGAACCTCCATCTTGGACGCGAGGATGACATCGTCAAAATCATGCAAGTGGAGGGGGCAAAGTGCATAATCACCTGAGGACCCACAGGAACTAAGGGGCGACCGAACCGGGCCGAGATGGGCCTGGGCCGGTCGGCCCAGTCCGGCCGGCCCAGCCCATCCCGATGGTCGGTTCGGCCCCCCTTTCCTTGCACCCGAAGGATCTTTGACCCTAAAAGCCTGGAGGCGCCGCCTTCACGGAGGAGAGAGCCATTCACACCAGGAGGCCATCCACAAGCTAGAGAGAGAGAGAGAGAGGAGGAAGATCTCCGAAGGGAGATCAACCACCTCGAAGGAAGCACCCTCTCGTGGAGAAGAAGGAAGACACCGTCGGAAGGGAAACCATGATCAACGGTGCTATGTCCATCACCTTGATGGGGTAATCTCCTTATTCGTCTATGGGTTGTAATCGATCTTAAGATGTAATCATACTTTGTTGGATTATCTATCTATCATCTTGTGTCGAATATACTTTAATTCTTAAGGTTTGCTACCTTGCCGTAAAGGGAGTAGGGCCCCTATGCTTCCTTGGATCCATTCAATACGCCGTGTCCATCATAGGTCTAGTCATGAATACCTTCGCGTAGTGACAGTACGAGAGGAGGGAAAGGGCGAAACCGTGGTCACAACCCTCGATAGATTAGATTGGTTTAATGTCTTTAATTGCATGATCGTAGACCCATGGGCGAGTGTCTCCTACCTTGATCACTTATCGTTCTCTCTAGTGTAGTTTAGTTGTTTTCTAGTATAATAGTAGTTAGGGTTTTAGTAGCTAGTGCTTAGAAGTAGATTGAACGCTTGTAATCCCCTTGCTCCGCGGATTGACAAGAACCTTGGGAATCCCGTGGTGAAAAAGGTGTGGGGTCCGTACGCTTGCGGATCGTAGAGGGATACGTCTATGATCCGTCAACACACGCAGGGCCAGCATGGATCCGCAGGGTCTCGTTCAACACGTTATTGAGCGAGGCCCCGTGGTCTCGAAATTCCTGCCACAGCGCCTACTCGGCCTGGGCTTCGTTGAAGTAGGCCCGCGGCGCGCTGGTGCGCTCCCGCTCCTGCTCCGGGCGCGCCACGGTGGTATTTGAGGTGGGGAGGCTGGCGCGCGACGACGAGGCCTCGACACCGTGTGTCGGCCGCGGCGGCATCACGCAGCCGTCTTCCCGCATCACCAGTACCCCCGCTGTAGGCTTGGGGGCTGGCGCGGGCCATCTCTCGCACTGACCCCATCCGGGCGGCGGGGCGTCGTCGTCAGGAATTTCCACCACGGCCGCCTGATTGACCGCGGTGGGGACAGGCGCCGGGGGAGCCTCTGACACGGCGCCCGGCGCCGCCGTTGACCGCCACCGTAGTCGCCACCACCGACCCCGCAACCCCGTGGCCTCGGCCGCGGGCGCGGTGGCTCACTCGCCGCCGGCCGCGCTCTCCGCCCTCGTCACCCTCGACGAGCGCCGCCTCGTGGGCACGGACGTACCCGACCTTAGCACCTTAGCAGGCGCGAGGTCGGGGACGATCGGCGCCACCCTATGAACACGGAAACAGGAGTCTGAGCTCCAACCCCTCGAAACCTGAACATCCGGGGGAGCTACTGCTTACCTCAAGGTGGAGAAGCCCCGCTTCCTCTTCCTCGAGGGCTCGACGGACGCTGTGGTGGCGACTGGCATCGCCACTGCAGCACTCCCGGATGCCTTTGTGGCACGCGCTGGCGCCTCCGCCGCACGCGCCGCCTCTTCCATAGACCGCCCGACGACGGGCGCTTGTTCCTCTGCTGCCTCTGCGGCTCTTGGTGAGGGGGGCGCAGGCTCCCACCTCTCAGGGGGGCCTGCCCCCCCGTCGCTTTCTTCTTCTTCTCACTCTCCCGATGATGAGTACTCCAAGGTCGCCGGGGGAGGGGGGGGGGGGGGGGGGGAGTCCCTGCTTCTAGCGCAGTCAGTACTCCTCGTCTCGCTGTTCCCGGCGCTCCCACCACCAGATCCTCTTCTCCTTCTTGCGCGCCGCCCACTCCTGCACCTGTTGCTGCGCCGCGCGCGAGTCCGCTTAGGCTCGGGGCGTGGGCGGGTTGGACCGCGCGGCGTTTATGGTCACCCTCTGCTAAAAACGACTGTCAAAACCGCACCAGTACGTTGCAAGGAAATGAGGGGGTGAGGAAGATCTACTCACCTCTGGGGCTTCAGGAAGCATAACGAATGACCAGAGGTCGTCGTTGCTATGCCTGACGGCCTTGAGGCTAATGGCGCGCCTCGCCCTCGTGGCCGCGTATTCTTAAGGGAGGCGGTCGGGGAGGAACCGCGAGCGTGCCAGTGACACCGGGTTGGCCACCTCAATCATCTCGTGAACACGGAGCTCCCTCTCCATGAGGGGGACGACCCGACGGTGGTGGAGGTTCGCGAGGACCGAAGCTGCCCCAACCCGGCGTCCGCCAGGTTCTTCAATGCGGCCAGGAGCTAATCCAGCTGCGCCTGGTGCGAGGAAGGGGACACGCCGTGGTGCCAGGAGTCACCCTTCTTCATCAGCACCTTGGCGGTGTAAGAGGGGAGGCCGGCGCCATCGTTGTGTAGGTAGAACCATCCCCGCTCCCACTCCGTGTTGTTGGAGGTCATCGTGCAGGGGATGTAGAACTCCTTGTGCGAGTCCCGCAGTGAGATCGTCAGGCCGCCGGCGCGTACCGAGCGTGTGCAGCTCCGCGCGGAAGAGGTGGACCTAGAGATCCCAGTTCACTGGGATCCCCAGGAATCCCTCGCAGACGCCGACGAAGGTGGCCGCCTGTGAAATTGCGTTGGGGGCGAAGTTGTGCAGTTCCACCCCGTAGTGGTAGCACAACCCGCGCATGAAGCGGCTCACCAGCGTGGCAAAGACGCGCTCGTGGTGACGAATGAAACTGACGACGTACCCATACGGCGGGTTGGGCTCCTGATCCGTTGCCGACAGAACGATCCACGCCGCGGGCTGCCCATCTACATTCGGCGCGAGCTTGCCGCCGTTCACGAGCTTACTCAGGGCGAACCTTGTCACCGTTGAGTGGCTCCATGACAGCGGTTCCAGCACGGTGATTGGCTGCGGGCAGGCCATCGCAATTGCCAGAGGAGCGCGGAGACGAGGCGGGCACTAGGCAAAAACGAAAGGGCGCGCAACGCTCTGGAGCGAAGGCAAGGAGCAAGGGCAACGGGCGCTAAGTGTTGAGGTAAGGGGATCCCCCTTCCATCTTCTTTGATTTATAGATCTAAGGGAGCCACACTCCCCAAATAGCACGCGCCGTGTGCATTAACTGTAGGCAGAGGCGTCCGCCACCGACGGGCGGGCCCCACCGCGCCGAAACGGCCAGGCGCGCGCATGCGCGATCTTACGGCGCGGCAACCGAAGAGCCGCAGCGAGCCGTCACGTCCGCCCCCACGACGCCCACTACGCTCACGGTTGCATCGCCTAAAAAGACGCGCCCGCGTCACACAACTACAGCCACGACTGTGGGCATTTAATGGCCCGGTCCCTTACCTAAGTAAGCATGACCCTCGCGTGGCCCAAGCCTAGGGCTCGAGAAATCAGACCCTCGAAGGGTACGATTACTGACCAGTGGTCTTGAGACCCGCTCGACGGGAGCGGGCGCCACAGGTGCCCTCGATTCCAGAAGATTACTGATCAGCCGCTCGAGGGCCAGCCTAACCGTGAGCCCATAAGCCCTGCAAATGTAAAAAAGATGGGGGCATTTAGATGCCACCCCGCAACGGCCCTACTGATCAGGGGTTCGAAGCCTGTTCCTCGAAAGGTTTGAACAGGCGCCCCAGATCAACAGAGTCAGGGACGACGAGGGCGTGCGCGTTCGAGCCTATCCTCGAGCCCACCAGCTCGGGGAAGCCCCACATGTCGTGTTCAAGAGGCAACGAGGGCAGCTAGTCGAGGGATCCCATCGAGGGAGAGCTTCCGCGCCCTCGGTCCCCAGCGAACGGGACCGAGCCCTACCTAGCAAACCCACGTAAGCGCTTTCATGGACGAGTCTCCGGACCACGAGCCTACCCTTATCGAACTGGGCATGGGCGTCCACTGGAATCACCCGATAACAGCTCAACGAGGAATCTGTAATTCGCGAACCGCTCGATGAGAGTTACGGAAACCTCACCCTCCGTCCCGTGGAGAGACGGCGAGGAAACGTACAAAACAAGTCGAAGAGCTCGTCCCGGTCGCCTCGAACAGGCCCAGGATCGGGGGCTCGACGCACGGCTACACCTACTGGAAATGCACCGAACGCGAACGAATGCCAAATACGTGCGCGTGGCACCGCAAGGCTGGCTGGAATATTGCTGATGCCGGCTAAAACTAACACCCGCACACCAGCAGACTCTGCAAAAAAACCTTGCTGGAGCACCCACGCTCTTGCAAAGCTTCGGGTGCTAGACCCGCGGGTCCGCTAGCGCGGCCCCACAGAATAACACCAGCAACTAGGAGGGAAGAAAGTCCCATTAGCAAGCTTCAGCATCTGCGGGATCCCAACGGATACACCCGCAGATGCTCGGGGGCTACTGTTGGGGACAGCCAAAAGGGTCCCCTAAACAATCAGGGAAACCCACTTACCTTTGAAAGAAACAAAAAACAAAATGTAAATGTACCCAAAACACTCGTAAGGCAAACTCACGGGCCCACGACCCAGGTGGCCCCAATGACCCACCAGAGAGTCGACCCAGCCACCCTCGGGCGAAACTCCGCTTGGCTCGAGGGGCACGACACCGCACAGGCAACCCTCCGCCTCGCTCGAGGGCTGGTCGCCCCCTCGGGTGAGGTTTCGTCTCGCTCGGGGGCCGGTCGCCCCATCGAGTGAGGTTCCGCCTCGCTCGAGGGTCGGTCGCCCCCCTCGGGCGAGGTCCCGCCTCGCTCGGGGCTGGACGCCCCCTCGAGGGAGGTTCCGCCTTGCTCAAGGCCCTCATGGGCCCGCCACCTCCATACCTGCTCCCCCGACAGGGGCATTTAATGCACTAATGTTTGCAGGAGCCCAGGTCAAAGGCGAATCCGCGCCACGACGCGCCTGGGAATCACGCCCCGGCGCTGTTCCGCCAACTCCCCCGGTTAGGCCATCCCCGCCACTGTGCGACGCTGTGCAGCATGGCCGGTGTCAGTCCCGTGACACTGTGCCGCCCACTCTTGTACGGCCGATGTGCCGCGCCCTCGAAAGAGGACGGTGGAGCCCTCGAAGGGGGACGGACGCCTACTCCACGCTTGCCCAGGACTATGTTGTGACGTCAGGCCAGCGGGAGCGGTCACCTCCGTCTCCGTCGGTCCTGTGCGGCCACCCCCGCCGTCCCATCACCATCCCTGGCACTGCATCACCATCCCCTACATTGTGGGGATACGGGGCGACAAGACACCGCCATGCCGGCTGCTGTGCGCCCGACGACCTCCCATTAGCCGCACCCTTGAGTCAAATGTACGGATGACGACTCCACGACCACCACCCTCGAAGCCGCTCCTGGGCGGGCACAGGGCACGCCACGACGTCCCACCAGAAGCCAGACTCACCAGGACGGCCGTCCACTCTGTTGTACTGTGTGCCATACCGCCACAAGTAGCTAGAACAGTGCGGCACGCCTGTAAACTGCCTCCTCCTTGGCCTATAAAAGGAAGGGTAGTTCCCTGGCCGCAAGGGGGACGACAGAGAGCACTCACTGACACACCTTCTGTCTTCACCACGATATTGGCACTTGCCTCAATCAGTACCTCTGGGACCTGGAGGTCCGGCCTCCTCTCCCGCCTCGCTTGTAGCCTCCCCTCTGCAAGCACTTTGGTGCAACGCAATATAGTGCCGCGAGCACATCCCTACTGGACGTACGGCCCCGGCCGAAACCAGGATAAAACCCAGTGTCACTAGTTGCTTAGCACCGACCATCGAGAGATAGATCTCAGCACTTCTACTAGTTAGTGTCTGGACTACTTTCCGCACCGACAGGCATTATCACAAAAGACGAGCGTAGCCTTTGAGAGAGAAACGTGGAGCTCTTGAAGAAGCTGTCTCAGCCAGTGCAACAACCCGCTATTCTGCCTCTGCACTGGATCAAAAAACTGTAATCTGACACTTTGACGACCATGAAACCAGTGTATTGCCGAGGAAGACACAATACCCAGAGGTAGAACGCTGGGAATCAACTGCAAGAGAGTCAACCGGACTAGTGCCAATCCGAAAACCAAAGGACAGGGTACCCTTCACATAGTGCAGAATGTGCTTGAGGAAAGCCAGATGAGACTCCCAAGGATCATGCATGAACAGATAGACCTACTGAACATCATATGCAAGATTCGAATGTGTCAAAGTGAGATACTCAAGAGCACCAGCCAGGCTCCGATAGGAAGACACATCAGCAACTGGCATACGATCAGAAGCAGACACCTTAGCCTTAGTATCAACAAGCGTCGTCGTAGAGTGGAAATCACTCATGCCAACATGACGAAGGATCTCCAAGGCATACTAGCGCTGACAGAGAAACATCCCTTCTGAAGAACGAGTCATAGTCATGTGTAAGAAATCATGAAGATCCCCCAGATCTGTCATGGAAAACTCACTGTGCAGACGGTAAATAATGTGCTAAAGCAGAACACTAGAAGAAGCAGCCAGGACAATATCATCCACGTAAAGAAGAATATAATCCATGTCATCACCATGCCGATAGACAAACAATGATGTATCCATAGTTGACGGGACAAAACCCAATGATCAAAGATATGTCGCAAACCACTTATTTCAAGCACGAGGAGCCTGCTTCAAGAGACAAACATAATCAGGATGTGTGGGATCAACAAAACCTAGAGGCTACTCACAGTAGACTGTTTCCTCCAGATACCCATGAAGAAAAGCATTCTTCACTTCCAACTGATGAATGGGCCACCAAAGAGAAACTGCAATGCTTAGCGCGGTCCGAATCATGCCCTGTTCAACAACTGGGCTGAAGGTCTCATCATAATCAACACCAGGCTTATGATTAAATTCCCTAGCAACCCAATCAACATGGAAAGAGTTCCATCAGAATTATACTTAACTTTTCAAAGCCATCACCCAGTTACAACATTGACACGAGGAGGGCGAGGTACAAGACCTCAAGTACCATTGTTGACCAGTGCCTAGAACTCATCCATTGTCGTGCGTTGGTTTGGATTAGCAAGTGCATTGCGACAATTACTCAGAACACGAGAGGCAATTGTAGAACTAGTAGTAAGATTCCTATAATTAACAGGCTGAATAGTACCAGACTGAAGAAATGTCAAACGGCGTAGAGCTGTAGGAGGTGGATTTGTGCTGGTCATAGGTCGAACAGAAGGCGGTGGACACGGCAAGGAGATTGAGGCACCACCAGATGAGCCACCAAATCATGTAGGACCACGCTTAGGGCTGTGAATGTGCACGGGAAAACGACCATAGACCTGACCAAAGCACCCAAACAGAGGAGCAACTGCAAGTGGTGGCATAGGAGGTGTCAGCACCGGGGCGGGCGCTGTCAGAGGTTTAGATCTGGACAACTCTACAAGGGGTCAACCCCGGTGGTTTATTTGTTTGGCGGGGTGGAATCTAGGGCTAAGAACTCGAAGGTTGCGCACGAGCACACGAAACACAAAGAACACGATGAGCTTATACTGGTTCAGGCATCCGGAGAGTAAAACCCTACATCCAATTGTCGGTGTAGATTGCTTGAGGATTGCGTGATTGTACAAAGGGTCGCCCTGCCCGCCTTATATTGGCTAGCGGACAAGGTCGGCACCTAGATTCCTTGTCAGTTACGACTAGGAGACCTAAATCCAGCTGTTTACAACTATTGCCATATACGTTGGTCTGCTTGTCGGAATCCACCGCTATCTTGTCTTGCGCGCCAAGTCTTGAAGTCACTCTGGATAAGGTCGTCTGGGAATATTCTAGAAGGTCTTCATGAGGTCGTGTGCGCCGCCAACTAGGTCGGTTGGGCCCACTGTCAGGTCAGCGGGTCTTCTGGTAGGCCAGACCCACTTGTCGGGGACGGACGTGAGCCTGGTCAGTGGGGACCCAGGGGTACCCATGTCTCACAAGCCCCAGAGAGATGTGCAGGCGCAGCGACCTTAGAATGTCTTGACAAAGTCTTAGAGCTATCGATAGGTCGAATAGCGTGCACGTCACTCCAGAAAAGAAAAAGAAACGAATCAACTTAGCAGCTAACCTGTTTGTAGTCTTGCCAAACGAAGAGAGGTCAAGTGACGACCTACAGGAAGCAGACTTCCAATAGACTGAAATGACGATGAAAAAATTTAGAGGGCATCAAGGACGCACTCATAGAGTAGTATCTGAACATCGTGGCGGGCAGGATGGCCGGTATGACGGTCCAAAAAGATAGAGAAGAAGTAGGTCAAGTAACGACTTGATGACAAACAGGTTTCCCAACAGGTCAGTACGACATAGAAAACAAGAGGGCGTCGAAGATGCTCTCGTAGAGTAGTCATTGACATTGAAGCATGTAGCATGGCTGGTTTGATGCTAAGAAAAGAGAAGAAAACTAAGTCATGGTCTTGGTCGAAGAAAGTGTAGAGACACCCATATCTCTTAACATAGCTGCAAGAACTGTGGCAGGGCCGACCTCGAGGAGGCCTTGCAGGCGTGCCGACCTCAAAGAGGCCTTAAATCAATAATGTCCAGTATCTGAGGATACCCAGCAGGATCTTGAAAGGCACGTCACATGAAAAGGTCTTCTGAAACGATCAACGATGAAGTTGTAGGGCGATGATAATCTTGAACGTATGGAGTGTAGAGACACCCAGATATCTTGCATAGATGCAAGGAGTCTGGCGGAGCCACCCGAGGCATGCCGACCTCAAGGAGGTCTCAAATCAAGAAGCGTCCAAGCACCCAGAGATACTTGGCAGGGCCATTAGGCACGCACCCCACAGGGAGGCCTTCATTCCCGGAGTAAAATATTAGGTGTCCAGACCAGGCTGGCAGGGCTACAAGAGCATACCGACCTCTGGAAGGTCACACATCCATGGCGCCCAATTAGGTTGTCAGAGCCGTAGACATACCAAGGTATTGCAAGACCTCGGTATAAAGGCACACCGACCTCTAGGAGGTCATATTGCTGTCCAGATGACCAACATAGCTGCCAATCACCCATCGGAGCCAAGGTACTAAGGTATTGACGACCTCAGTAATAGGCACACCGACCACGGGGGCCCGACGAATTTGTAAGCGTAAATCTTCATATCTCCAGGCGCCCAGACAGATCTGGCAGCCAGGGAGGCACGCTACCCCAGAAGGTATTCAATCCAACCTACGACCATTGCTCAGGAAACAACAATATAAGCTGATTGGAATAAGTCAGTTTACGTGTAGAGCCATAGCGGGTGCACCAGGACGCAGAGCTTAGCGGGTGCATTTTAATCATCGTCGTCGGTGTAGATGTAGAAAGGCGTAGGGCCACCTGACGCGGAGTCAATCATGTCTTCTCCGTAGACTACAGGGTCACGGGTCAACAGTGGTCAGAGATTCTTTTGCCACCAAAAAAATGACAAACCGCCCACTGATCGAGAGGTGTATTGTAGCCATGTGGTGTAGTAGTGACCTCAAGCATCATTGATGCACTAGCGACAAAGTCATCGCGAGGTAGGAAAAAGGGACATCGTCTTTAATCATCCACATGTCTGCAAGACCTCTCAATCACGTGGGAACAGTGTCACCACTTCACTGGCTGCGCAAGGCCTAGTTCCGCTATAAATAGCACCTAAGGCTGAAGGAGGCAAGCACCGAGTATTGCTAAGCTATGAAGCCGCAGAGTACTATTTTGACCATGCCATGGGCATGTGTTCGTCCACCAAAGCATAGGAAGCGAAGTTCGTAGAAGCTTGGAGCTAGAAGGATACTTGCGAAGTATAGGTGTCTCCCCCACTCTTTGTACCGTGCCTCAACGAAGAATCAAGGAGAGTTTGGAGGTGATGCTGTAGAGGCCCGAGGTGATGTTGCAGGTTCTTGGTAAGCATGAGATGCCTCGTCGAGGGTTTGCAGTATGCATTGAAGAGCAAGATTGTGCCTGCATTCTATAATCAGGCGCCAAGTGTTACTTGCTATACGCAATGTCGTGCAAGCGTTCACCGCAAGGCCACCATCGAGGATCTGAAGCTAGAAGAATCCTTGCGATGTGCTCTGCTATAGAAGAGAACATGGCAAAGATTGCTCTAGGTAGATCAGGTCTTCAAATATGTTTGTATCTTGTAATGGGTTCTGGATCCAATGAGGTTGGAGGCGACTTGTGTACCTTCGAAGTTCTCGTGTAATGTTTGCTCTCTTCTATCATGTAATGGTTGTTTTGAAGAAATTATTAAATTATTCATCAAAGACCGAATATGAAGTGATTTGAGGGGCTTATTGACCTCATGGAGATCGAATGTACTATCAGGATGACCTGGTTATCATTGGTGCATGTACGACCTAAGCTCAGAGTGTAGGTCGCTAGTCTATCTGTTGGGTATATGGCTGTTGGCGTGAAATCCAGTGAAATCGTCTCGCGAAATTAGTGGCGAGTAGCCGTTGCAGCGATAGATACGCACCGGGCGTCCGCGGTGGGGCCCATATAAATACGGCCGAGGGGACGGGTGTTGACCCGCCCTTTCTATTATCTTCTTTCTCTCGCCATTCGCCGAAATCTTCCGTGCCCTAGCCGTCGTGCTCGCGCATTCAACCCACCATACTCAAAGCTAGAGCTTGTCGCCGCTGTCTCTAGCAGGCCGTGCACCGCCACCACGACTCGTGTGCCGCACCGCTCCACATGCACATAAATACCCTAGTGACACTTAGATCCAAATCCACTAGTCTTGAAGAAATGGCGATCGCTTCTTCCCAAATCCCACCCCCGGAGACGGTCTGGGGGCCCTCGGTGATGACCGAGAAGAAGATCCAAGCACTGGTGGATCGCGTGCTATTGAGGTCCAAGGCAGAGATGGAGTGGAAGGCTCCCACCGGCGAGGCGTTCCCGATGGAGGACGACAAGGAGCATGTCGTCTTCACCTCCTTCTTCGAGCGCGGGTTCAATGTGTCCGCTGGCGACTTCTTCCGAGGTCTCCTGCACTACTACAAGCTAGAGCTGGTACACCTCGTCCCCAACTCCATCACTGTAGTGTCGTCGTTTATCCACTTTTGTGAGGCGTATCTGGGGATACCGCCCCGTTTTGTGTTGTGGCGATACTTCTTCCAAGTCAAGATGAGGACCATGTGTGGTTCGAGGACCGGAGGATGGTCGCTTCCTTGTGTGATGAGTGATTGACAACATTGTGTGGACTGATTCTTGGCTAAGTATTGCAGGTGCAGGTTGCGGCTTGACTGGTGTTGGTGCAGGTGAAGAACAAGCGCGAAAGGTCGTCGCCGATGAGGCCTCCAGGTGTGGAGAAGACAAGTAGGCTTCGTTCGAGGGACCCGGTGGCCAGCGGGGTCAAGTGCGGGCCGCATGGTGGCATGAACAAGCAAGATGAAGCCGTGGACGGTTTCTTGGTTGAGCCTCAAAACCAAGGTTGAGCCGGGACTACGTGGGAGCCGAGTCATGAGTGGAGATTGGCAGAGGCTACACCGAGTTCGCGGGGTTTCCGGTGGTTCACCAGAAAACCACTGGGTTCCTTGGTTGATCCACAAAGCCAAGACCGAAGAACCGAAGACGGTGCTGCAGCAGTGCCAGACTGGTCTGACCCGTGGGTCTGACCGGTCCGATCGGTGGGTACCGGTCTGACCGGTGAGGAGCACCGGTCTGACCGATGTGTGATGACGCAGTCCGGAATCTTCGAAGCGGAGGACACGCGTCGGGATCGCATGGCTTGCGTCGAGGCTACGCAGGGTGCGGTCGCCGGGCATTCGTCCGATGGTGAAGACATGAAGACTTCCAAATCCGCCCTTGAGGGGCTTGTATCCCTAGTTATTAGGAAAGGGTATTTTAGACTTTCGGTTGCCTCCATATAACCAAAGAGGTGAGAGGATGGCAGCCAACTCTTGGAACCCTAGCTCATTTGTTTTCCTATTTTCCTTCCTATTTTCCTTAGGTTTTCCATATGACTAGCAAGAGAGCTTCATGGAGAGATCTTGTTGAGAGTGATGGATGATCGGGTGGCTTGCTAGACCTTGTACGAACCTTTGTTTCATGTATAGATGATTCGGCGTGGTTCCTCAAGGTTTAGATGTGTTTTCCCCGGTTGTTCTTGGTGGTGATTTTTGGAGCCCTCTCTTGGTGATTTCTTTGGGTTGTTTTCGGGACCTTTCTCTTGGGGATTTGATGGAGGAAATTTGTGGGAACCCTTCGTGGTTCTTTGGGCTGTGATTCCCCTCCCAAATCCGTGAGTAAAGGTGCTCGATTTTGGGGTTTCTTGAGTTCTTGGGTTGGAAGTGCTCTTGGCGGGATTTCCTTGATTCCTCCTTTTTGGACGAGTTTTGGTGGGATTAAACTTGGCTATGGACTCCTCATGAGGTGTTCCTAATATCCCCAAAGTCTTGTTCAAGTCCGTGGAGCAATTCGGGAGATCGAGGTTTGGATTTGGGGGAGTTGACCCGCGGGTCTTTGTTCATCCCGAGTCGCCCGAGCTACACCGGTCGACCGGTGCTCTTGACCGGCTCGACTGTGCAACCCTCGGTGGGATTTTGCTCGGGTGAATGTCTTGGTGTGTTCGTTGTTGTCCCGTGGTGCTGCTGTTTCGAGTTTGGGTCAGTTTGGTGGTCGGTTGGCCTGTTTGGTGCCTTGTGGGCTTTCAGGTTGTGATCGGTCTCTGACCGGTGTAGAGCCACTTAGTGAAAGTTGCTCAGTTTCACCAGCAGGGACCAGTCTGACCGGTGGTGCTTACCGGTCTGACCGGTGTGGGTCTGTAGACTCGAGGTTTGGTGTTCCGCTGCGTTCTCGAGTCGAAAGATTGTGTGTTGGTTCCTAGGTCCAGTGGCACTCCAGTGGCTACGTGGGCTTGACCAACTTGGGTAGTGAGTTGGAGAAGTGTGTTGGAAGCCGCGTTCATCTTGTTGGAGTCTCCATCTCCTTCGAGAAGAATTTTTTATCAGCTCCCATTCACTCCCCCCCTCTCTGGTTCGCCGTATCGGTCCTTCAAGTGGTATCAGAGCCGATTCGGGTCTTTGATGACTCTAACCAGTCTAAGATCCAAGGATGGCGTTCCGGGAACGGGGTTCGGGTCCTCCACACTTCGATGGCAAGAACTACCAGATGTGGAGCAAGCGGATGGGTGCGTTCCTCTGCGGAAAGGGTCAGATCCTTTGGGATGTCACGGTGGACACAGGCTATGTCCAGCCGATGGACTTCCTCGCTCCAGGATCGAGGGACAGATTCGACACCAACAATAAGGCGGTCGACTACTTGTTTCGTGCTTTGTGTCAGCCTGAGTTTGATCGGGTGCACACCGAGCACTTGGCTTGTAGAATTTGGTCGGTGCTAAAGAAGGCTCATGTTGGGAATGCCCAAGTTCAGGCACGGATGTATGCGACCTACCGGAGAGAGTACGAGAACTTCACTCATCTCCCCGGTGAGTCCATCGATGCCTTGTTTCAGAGGTTCACGTTGGTTGTGAACAACATGAGGGCCAATGTGGACGTGCTCCCGTACGATGATCATGATAGAGCGGTCAAGCTCTTACACATTTTTGGATCGTACGATTTGGGGCTGAAAGTTCGAGGCCATTGTGGAGTCAGAGAAGTATGACACTCTGACAGTGAACGAGCTGTTCTCGAAGCTCAAGTCGGCTGAGGTGGGTAGGGGCATGACTGCCAAGCTCGAGGGTCCGACTGACTCCCATAGTCTCGCCCTCGTTGGTGGTTACAAAGGAAAGGCTAACTCTAACCCATCCACCAGGATGTTCTCTTTCTCCTCTTTGATGTCTATGCCAGATGAGGAGTTCGACGAGCTTGGAGAGGACAAGCTGGCGCTCCTGACGAGGTGGTTCGAGAGGCTGCACGAGAACCGCGTGAACATGAGGAGGAACACGAGGACATGCTTCCAATGCGACAAGCCGGGACACTTCGTCGCCGACTGCCCAGAGAAGGCCGAGAACAAGGACGGCTACAAGCACAAGCCAAGGATGGACGGCAAGTACCGTTCGAGGCGCGACCACAAGAGCAAGCACAAGAACAAGTACAAGGACAATCGACGATCAAGGAAGAAGGTGAGCCGAGGCAAAGCCCGAGCGATGGTTGGAGCGAGCGACGTCGACTCCAGTTCCGCGTACTCCACCTCGAGCTCGAGCAGCAGTGAAGACGAAGGTGATCGTTGCAAGAACAAGAAGTCATCCATAAACCTGAGCGGGCTAAGCTGCTTCGCGAGTGATGGCTTCTGCACCATGGCGCCGAGCTCCGGCAGCAAGAAGAGCACACAGAGCGACTCGGACTCTGAGTCCGACGACGAGGTGCGTGATGAACTTCCTTTCTTGCGCCAGGAGAATGAGAGGCTTGGCTCTTTGCTTGATAACCGTGATGACATGCTTAGAGAGGCCAAGAAAATGAGAAAAGATCTTAGGGCTTCACTCGAGGATGCTAGGACTAGAGTGGCTGAGCTAGAGACACAGGTGCTTGATAGCAAGCTTGAGATTGATTCCCTTAAGGCTAGCCCTATTGTTTCGGATGAGGTTGATTGTGCTGATTGCTCCATATTTCTTGCTGATCTTGCTTTGTTTAAGGAGAAGCATGCCTCCAAGTGTGAGGAACTAGATGTGCTTAGGGTTGAAGTGGCTGAGCTTAAGTCTAGACCTGCTTTTCTAGGTGCTTGCACTTCTTGCCTTGTTTTGCATGCTAAGATTGATGAGATGCATGCTTACACTAGTTCACTTGAGGCTAAATTGAAGGAACCCATGCCTACATCTTGCTCTACCTGTGAAATGCATGCCTTGAGAAATTTGGAACTTGCACATTATGTTGATCGTTTGCAGGATGAGAATGATGACTTGAGGAAGTTGATAGGTTGGTTGTCTGGTCATGAGCCTCAGTTGAGGATGATGATCGAGGCATTTAAGAGGCAGGATGGTGAGGGACTTGGGGCAAACAAGGTTGGTGAGGGAAGTGGAGAGAATATCCCAGAGCCACCGAAAACCCACCACAAAAATGATTTCCCCCCAAAACCTAACCATCTTAGGAACCGACTAGACACAACCCCAGCTCCACCCGTGTTTCCTACACCCACAAATGATCTACAAAAGCCTATCAAGTTTGTGAGCACTTCGGGGAAAGTGTTCTTTGGGAAACAAAGTGAGAAGGCTAGTGAGGGGAAACCGGTGGAGAAGTTGAGTGGAGAAAAACCTAGTGAGCAACCACATCCCAAGCCTAAGCCTAAGCTTGTGAGGTTCCATTGTGGCTATTGTGGGAGAGATGGCCATAAGGAGGAGTTTTGCTTCAAAAGGAAGCGTGAGGAGAGAATGGCAAAGGAGTGGGCTAACAAGGACAAGTACCACCCTTCTGATGGTGTACTTGAGCCTCGTGTGCAGATGCCCAGGGCCAAGGCGAATGTGAGGACAGTTCGGGCTTGGGGAGAGCGGAAGGCTGTTGGAGGTGCTTCGCTGTCCGGGTCACACCCGGTCGGACGGTGCGAGCTCGGATAGGCGGCGTTTTGGGTTTCGTGCTCATACGGGTGCAAGGGTTGTTTACGGAGGTCGTGGTTACGGTGGTTGGGGCGGGAGAGTTTGCGGGTGGTCAGGTTGCTAGGCATTCTCCCCCTCGAGTTCACTACGGGGATGGGAGGAGTCGTAGCTTTGAGAAGGAGAGGAGGGACGGTCCACGGGTTCTCTTTCGTGGTTTTGGTCCTCCTCCAGGCAGAGAGGGGTGGTTCCCTCAGGGTGGTTACCGTGGTGGTGTTCGTGGAGGTAGCTTTGGTAGGAGAGATGCTTTGGTTGGTGCTAACCCCACTTTCGAGCAAATGGCTCGGCACTGGTTTTACTCTTTTGGTACTAACCCCAGTGCTGAGTCATTTGTTCGCTCACGTGTTCGTTTTTGAATTTCAGGTGGGAGACTTGAAGAACATTTGGTTGATTGACTCCGGTTGCTCGAGGCATATGACCGGAGACAGGGGGTGGTTCTCAAGTCTCGTACCGATGGTGACGAAGAGGTACATCACCTTTGGGGACAATGGGCGTGGGCATGTGCTTTTAGAAGGTGAGATCAAAGTGAGTGACAAGATCACTCTGAGGCATGTTGCTCTTGTTCAATCGCTGGGGTACAATTTGCTTTCTGTGTCCCAGTTCTTGGATGAGGGCTTTGAGGTGTTGTTTCGGCCAGGTGGTTCTCGGATTTTGGACTCTCGAGGGGACCTTGTCTGTATGGTCGTTCCCGAGGGTCAGGTGTTTCGTGCTGATTTTTCTCAGTCTTCGGGTGTGGAGCATTGTTTCTTGGCTGGTTCTTCGAGTGAGTTGTGGAGGTGGCATAGGAAGTTGGGTCACTTGAGCTTTGACCTTTTGTCGCGCTTGAGTAAACTCAATTTGGTCCGAGGATTGCCACGGTTGAGGCTTGAGAAAGAGTTGGTTTGTGTGCCGTGTAGGCATGCCAAGATGGTAGCCTCTTCTCACCCGCCTCTCACCGATGTGATGACTGAACGTCCATGCGAGCTGCTCCATATGGACCTTGTTTTCCTAGCTCATGTGCGATCTGCGGGTGGGAAGTGGTATGTCCTTGTTGTGGTGGACGACTATTCTCGGTATGCGTGGGTGTTCTTTCTCGAGGATAAGGGGGAGACGTTTGGTTTTGTTCGAGATCTAGTCTTGAGGTTGAGGAACGAGAGGCACGGAGATGCCATACGAGCTATCCGCAGTGATAATGGTTCGGAATTCAGAAACTCTCGTTTCAAAACCTTTTGTCGTGACTTGGGTCTTGAGCACCAGTTTTTGAGTCCGTATACGCCTCCCCAGAATGGTGTTGTGGAAAGGAAGAACAGGACCTTGTGCGAGATGGCTCGGACGATGCTTGATGAGCATAGGACTCCGAGGAGGTATTAGGCTGAGGCGGTGAATACTGCGTGCTATGTGTCGAACAGGATATACCTCAGAGTGCACAAGAAGAAGACATGCTATGAGTTGATGCATGGTCGCACACCCAACGTGAGTCACTTCCATGTCTTTGGTTGCAAGTGTTTCATTCTGAAGAAAGGCTGGAAGTTGGATAAGTTTGAGGCTAGGTCTGTTGATGGTATTTTCTTTGGTTATGCATCTCACTCTAAAGCATATCGTGTGCTCAATCTTGAAACTAACCAAATCGTGGAGACTTGCGAGGTAACCTTCGACGAGATAGAGCCACGTAGTCAGCTTGTCTTTGAGTGTGCAGGTGATGATGAGCTTGGCGAGGAGATCTTTCAGGAGGAGGAGCATGAACATGGTGATGATGAAGATGGCGGTGCGGTGCCCCCGGCTGAACATGTACCCACTACTTCAACTACAGTGATGGATGGACCCTCTACTACACCTACGACGACAAATCAAGAACGAGGAGAAGCTGATGTTGAGGGGGAGGTAGCATCAAGGCGAGAACCTCCCCGGCGAGTACAAGTGGATCACCCAGCGTCGAGGATCATCGGCGACATGAATGAACGCACTACACGGTCGAGGGTTTGAAACAATTCCCATTTCGCTCATGCTGCGTTTGTTGCTACTTTTGAGCCCAAAGACATTGGACACGCACTATCTGATCACAATTGGGTTAATTCGATGCATGAGGAGTTGGAGAACTTTGAGAGGAATCAAGTTTGGGAGTTGGTTGACCCTCCCCCAGGGTGTAAGCCGATTGGTACAAAGTGGGTGTGGAAGAACAAAGAGGAAGAGAAGGGTGAGGTTGTGAGGAACAAGTCGAGGCTCAAGGGTTCAGTCAGAAGGAGGGGATCGACTACGAGGAGACCTTTGCTCCAGTAGCCCGTTTGGAGGCGATTAGGATCCTTCTAGCTTTTTCTGTGGCTAAAGGGTTCAAGTTGCACCAAATGAATGTGAAGAGTGCTTTTCTGAATGGTGTGTTGGAGGAAGAAGTGTATGTGAGGCAACCTCCAGGGTTTGAGAGTGAGAAGTACCCCCACCAGGTGTACAAGTTGAGGAAGGCGCTGTATGGGTTGAAGCAGGCGCCTAGAGCTTGGTATGGCAGGCTGAGGGGGTTCTTGTTTGAGAGAGGTTTTGAGATGGGGAAGGTCGATCAAACCATGTTTTTGCTGAGGCAGGGCAGAGATATCCTGATTGTGCAGGTGTGCGTGGATGATATTGTCTTTGGTGGCTCATCTAACTCTCTTTTTGCGAGGTTTGCAGATGATATGAGCAAGGAATTTGAGATGAGCATGATGGGCGAGTTGCAGTTCTTCCTCGGGCTACAAATCAAACAATCGAAGGAAGGGACATTTGTGCACCAGGCTAAGTACACCAAGGACATTGTGCGGAAGTTCAAGATGGAGGACTCCAAGGCTATGACGACACCGATGAGTACAACTACAGCTCTTGATGCGGACGAGGAAGGTGAACACGTGGCCCAGAAGGAGTGCCGGAGCATGATCGGGTCACTCCTCTACTTGACGGCGACGAGGCCGGACATCCAGTTCTCAGTGTGTCTGTGCGCTCGTTTTCAAGCGTCTCTGAGGACTTCGCATCGACAAGCGGTGAAGCGAATTTTCAGGTACTTGCGTCACACTCCCGACTTGGGCCTTTGGTACTCCGCGTCCCCTTCTTTGGCGCTTCATGGTTTTTCAGACGCGGATTTTGCCGGGTGTCGGTTGGATAGGAAGTCCACTTCTGGGACTTGCCAGTTTTTGGGTTCTTCTTTGGTGTCTTGGTCTTCCCGCAAACAATCGAGTGTTGCTCAATCCACTACCGAGGCAAAGTATGTTGCCGCTGCTAGTTGTTGCTCTCAGCTCCTTTGGATTTCATACACCATGAGTGACTTTGGTGAGGAGTATACCCATGTCCCACTTCAATGTGGTAGCACCAGTGCCATAAGCGTTGCAAAGAACCCAGTGCTCCATTCCAAAACCAAGCACATAGAAGTGAGGTATCATTTCCTGAGAGACAACGTAGAGAAAGGAAAGATAGCTTTGATCCATGTACCCACACATGACCAACTAGCCGATATTTTCACCAAACCCCTAGATCAAGCAACTTTCACTCGTTTGCGTGGGGAACTTGGTGTGTGTTTGATTTCTTGAGTTGGGTGTGTGGGAGCTCTCTTTGTAGCATATGTATAGCTTTCCTTTGTGCATTTCTTGCATTTGGCATGGCATATGTAACATGATATATAGGCATCCTTGTATCTTAGATTGAATGCATTTTGTATCATATGCATTGGTTAGGAAAAGCTTCTCTCATATACATTGTTCACCATGGAATGAGATATATGTCCTTGTGAGCTTGTTTGGTATGTTATGGTTACTTTGGCTTAGCTCTTGATGATCTTGATGAATAATCCATGGTTGATGGCTATGTTTTTGAAAAATGTCACATGTATGCTCTCTCATGTGTAAATGCCTTTATATGATCTTGACATGTTTTAGTGGCTTGGCTATGCTCAATTTGTGGTTGGATAGCTAGTTTATGGATCATATGGGGCCAAAGGCTCATTTGCCATCATGAATGTTTAGCCTTCTTGCCTTATCTTTTGGAGGGGCATAAGTTCCTTTTTGTCGCAAAGCCATTTCATGTACCATTTATAAATTTGAAAATGAAATGAAAAATGCTTGGAAATTATGTTCCCATGTCATATGTGCTGAAATTAATTTGCTTTGGGTGCTAAACCGTTGCATGATGCCTACCAATGAGAAGTCTCATACATAGAAGTAGGCACATGGCTCGGTGGCTTTGACATGACATGAGGTGCTTGTGGGTGTTTGTGATGGTCTCATGATTAGAATGGCTGTCCTAGCATGAAGTTTGTGTGGCTTTGCCATTTTGATATGCTTTGATCATGTTTAGGACTTTGCTCATGAGAGGCAAGTTTTTCGCAAAATTGCCAAAATCCATCTTAGCTTCGTCCAATGGTTGTGAAACTTGGTGATCATGTAGTTGAGATCGATACAAAGCCGTAGAGTATCTAACTTGCTCATTTGGACATGTGTAGCATTCTTTGTTGAATTTTTTCTATTTGAGAAGCTCTAGGTTGAAATTTTTGCATTTTTAGCTTGATTCATGCATTGCCAACAAGGGGGAGAAGTTTGAGCTTGAAATGGCTTG
This sequence comes from Cenchrus americanus, assembly GCA_947561735.1. NCBI lineage: Eukaryota > Viridiplantae > Streptophyta > Magnoliopsida > Poales > Poaceae > Cenchrus > Cenchrus americanus. Next base: position 207,448,916 of record OX387240.1, read on the forward strand.
TTGGACGCATTTAGAAGGTTTTCAGGTGGTTTCGAGCCATTTCTGGGCTCTTTTGTACACCGGTCTGACCGGTGAGGAGCACCGGTCCGACTGGTGTGAGTACTGGTCCTGTGCACATCTTGGGCACCGGTCTGACCGGTGGTGGTGACCGGTCTGACCGGTATGAGCTGAAGTTGCTGCAGCTGCCCTGTTTGCAGCTGGTTTGCATGCATTGGTCCATGGGGAGGTGCATTGGTTCAGGTGGAGCTTGCATGTGTGCAGGGGGAGCTCTTTGTGGTTGTTCGAACCTTGTTTCGGTGGTTTGCACTCTTTGCTTGAGCTTTGCTTTATCTCGGATGTGTCGAGCCGTTGCCCTTGCCTAAGGGGTCCGAGACTTGTCTTCTTCAAGTGATCTTGCTCTTTGCCTTTGTTTGGCTTTCGATCGCTAGTTGGAGTTTCTTTTTGTTCGTTTCTTTTCTTTTTCTTATCTCTCTTGTTACTTTCGTGTGGGTGTTGTCAATGCACTCATCAAGGGGGAGATTGAGGACCATGTGTGGTTCGAGGACCGGAGGATGGTCGCTTCCTTGTGTGATGAGTGATTGACAACGTTGTGTGGACTGATTCTTGGCTAAGTATTGCAGGTGCAGGTTGCGGCTTGACTGGTGTTGGTGCAGGTGAAGAACAAGCGCGAAAGGTCGTCGCTGGTGAGGCCTCCAGGTGTGGAGAAGACAAGTAGGCTTCGTTCGAGGGACCCGGTGGCCAGCGGGGTCAAGTTCGGGCCGCATGGTGGCAAGAACAAGCAAGATGAAGTCATGGATGGTTTCTTGGTTGAGCCTCAAAACCAAGGTCGAGCCGGGACTACGTGGGAGCCGAGTCATGAGTGGAGATTGGCGGAGGCTACACCGAGTTCGCGGGGTTTCTGGTGGTTCACCAGAAAACCACTGGGTTCCTTGGTTGATCCACAAAGCCAAGACCGAAGAACCGAAGACGGTCTTTGCAAAGCGAGCTAGACCGGTCGACCCGTGGGTCCGACCGGTGAGGAGCACCGGTCGGCCGGTGTGCGACGACGTAGTCCGGAATGTTCGAAGCGGAGGACACGCGTCGGGATCGCATGGCTTGCGTCGAGGCTACGCAGGGTGCGGCCGCCGGGCATCCGTCCGATGGTGAAGACATGAAGACTTCCAAATCTACCCTTGAGGGGCTTGTATCCCTAGTTATTAGGAAAGGGTATTTTAGACTTTCGGTTGCCTCCATATAACCCAAGAAGTGAGAGGATGGCAGCCAACTCTTGGAACCCTAGCTCATTTGTTTTCCTATTTTCCTTCCTATTTTCCTTAGGTTTTCCATAGGACTAGCAAGAGAGCTTCATGGAGAGATCTTGTTGAGAGGGATGGATGATCGGGTGGCTTGCTAGACCTTGTACGAACCTTTGTTTCATGTATAGATGATTCGGCGTGGTTCCTCAAGGTTTGGATGTGTTTTCCCCGGTTGTTCTTGGTGGTGATTTTCGGAGCCCTCTCTTGGTGATTTCTTTGGGTTGTTTTCGGGACCTTTCTCTTGGGGATTTGATGGGGGAAATTTGTGGGAACCCTTCGTGGTTCTTTGGGCCGTGATTCCCCTCCCAAATCCGTGAGTAAAGGTGCTCGATTTTGGGGTTTCTTGACTTCTTGGGTTGGAAGTGCTCTTGGCGGGATTTCCTTGATTCCTCCTTTTTGGACGAGTTTTGGTGGGATTAAACTTGGCTATGGACTCCTCATGAGGTGTTCCTAATATCCCCAAAGTCTTGTTCAAGTCCGTGGAGCGATTCGGGAGATCGAGGTTTGGATTTGGGGGAGTTGACCCGCGGGTGCTGTTCATCCCGAGCTGCCCAGGCTACACCGGTCTGACTGGTGCAACCCTCGATGGGGTTTTGCTCGGGTGAACGTCTTGGTGTGTTCGCTGTTGTCTCGTGGTACTGCTGTTTCGAGTTTGGGTCAGTTTGGTGGTCGGTTGTCCTGTTTGGTGCCTTGGGGGCTTTCAGGCTGTGATCGGTTTGACCGGTGTGTCTCACCGGTCTGACCGTTATAGAGCCACTTAGTGAAAGTTGCTCAGTTTCACCAGCAGGGACCGGTCTGACCGGTGGTGCTCACCGGTCTGACCGGTGTGGGTCTGTAGACTCGAGGTTTGGTGTTCCGCTGCGTTCTCGGGTCGAAAGGTTGTGTGTTGGTTCCTAGGTCCAGTGGCACTCCAGTGGCTACGTGGGCTTGACCAACTTGGGTAGTGAGTTGGAGAAGTGTGTTGGAAGCCGCGTTCATCTTGTTGGAGTCTCCATCTCCTTCGAGAAGAATTTTTTATCGGCTCCCATTCACTCCCCCCTCTCTGGTTCGCCGTATCGGTCCTTCACAAGACCACCGGCAAGCGTACGCGCGTCGTAAACTCGGTGATGTTCTGCTTAAGACCTGGTCTTAAGGCAGAATGGCTTGATATGACCTGCCAGACAACACCACGGGGTGGATGTCAGAGTGGTTCTACATCGCCGACTTGAAGCTGACGCTCCCGAAGAGAATTGGGCACATGCCCGAGAAGATACCTGAGTGGGACCTCGCTCTTACCTCTCGCGAGATAGAAGATCTTAGGGAGTTGCTCCCCCTCCTCGCCGACCTTAAGAAGAAAGGTTAGACGAGGGGCTCGGTGGTGATGTCATTTTGTCGTCGCCTGATCTAGCCGATCATGGACCGGGTGCATCCATCGTACGAGTACTAGGGTCAGTCAGACCCTACTTGTGAAGTTAACCACAAGGTCTCCCAGGAAGAGATGGCGGCCAGGGTCACGCAACTCTACACCGAGCGGATCCGGAACAAAAAGTGCCCGAAGGCGAACTCCCTGACCCGACCAACTGACCCAGTGAGTCTTGGACTAACTACCTCGTCTTTGAAATGTTTGTTTTCTTTGTGCCTCATAGGAAGACCTCTTAGACCTTGTTTCTAGTCTTTTGCAGCCTCGGGAGATGCAATACCGGTGCCCTGCACCACTACCGATCGGTCAGGAGCTGCGCCGGAAATTGAGGTCACAAGACTACCAACCTCTAGCAGTTGCGCTGCTGGAGAATTACCTATCGGATTCGTCGGTGGGTGCTGACGAAGATAGCGACCCGGAGGTCGGCGACGACGAGACAGACCAACCTGAGGCAAGTAGTGCCACAAGGCCGTGGCGCAAGACGAGGGCAGCGACGGCGAAGCAGTCAAGCTCAAGGGTTGCTGCAACAGTCGAGGCAGCGAAGACTGCCAAGTTTGAGGCTGCGAAGAAGAAGAGGAAGACAATCCCCACCCCGGTGTCACGGGACGTCGAGGACGAAGTTGAAGCTACGGATGACCTGCCGGTTATTGATGACCATGTGGTGCCGATGTCGCCAAGTCCTACGACCAAGAAGCGGCGAGCAAGAGAGACAGGTGACGGAGGAGGGCCTCTGCCGTATTAAGGAGGTGCAGCTGGCTGCGCTGGTGTTCAAGCAAAAATGCCTCCAAAGGTGCGAGCTCGGGCCCTGAGGCCGAAATTGCGTGCAACAATGGTCGTGAGGTAAGACCCCAGGACTTGGACTTGTTCATTGATAATCGTTGTGAGGTCATAGCATACTAACAGAGGAATTACTGCAGGTCGGACGCTAGACCTCAGAGCACCTCTGGTGCTCAAGGTTCTCCCACAAGGGCGACGACGTCTGAGCACGAGGTCGGAACACAGGGTTCCGTTGGCGACGTGGGAACATAAACTCCTCCACCCATTATTGAAGTGGACCCGATCAACACAATGCCAAACATGTCGGCCCAGGATCCAGTGGTGGACTAGGCTCAGATCGAGCAACCACAGTAGGATCCAGAAACAACCGGTGGAGAGGTACAGGGTTCAACATGGACGGGGCTGGGCTTGGGGCGGTGGGATTGGAACGACACTCCCTTGGAGGGAGGTATCTTCGAGGACGACGAGGACATCAAAAAGGTCCACCGGATCTTAACACTCAATCAAGCCTTCACGGTAAGAAGTTGTCTTTGAATTTAGTAAGTAACTTATCTTTTGAATGTTGTCGATGCTCTGTCTTATGTTTGTGAAGCAGTCGCTGGCCAACCGTGCCCAGAGCTGGGCCGAGTAATGTAGAAATGCAACAACCAAGCAGTTGCGGGTGACGAAGCTTGAGCAAGAGCTCAAGCGGGTCCGAGAGGAGGCCGCTGTGGATAAGAAGAAGCTCGAGGATGAGCTAAAGGAGGAACAACGCAAGAATCATGACGCTGACACGCTTTTGATGACTGTGAGCATGTTGACGGTTAATAGTTGTATCAAAGTTCGTTTAGACTTGCAAGAGGACAAATCTCCCGTCGTAGTCAAGGGACCCTTCTTCCCTCGAGTGGTGAACCCAAGGTATCAAATCCATGGAACAAATGTGTGATGCAAAAGATGATCTAGTAATGCCAAGTAACTTCAATCTTTGATAGATAAAACCCTAATGCATCTAATCATAAGAATCAACACAAGAACGAATCTAATCTACTAAAGACCGGAGGTAACAAAGATAGAGGGGGTAGATAAACCGATCTAGAGAGATCGGGTTGAGCCTTTTGTTGAAGTTCCAAGCGAAAGAAGAAGTAGCAAATCAAATCTCATTAGAAGCCTCTTTAAATAGTGGTTTCTGGTCCGACTCCGAAAACGCCCGCCTTTCAGAGCCCCCGTTCTGTCACAACGTACTCCTATTCATGCGGGTAGTCTAGGGCGAGTCCGAGGACAAGTCAAGTTCTTTCGGAAGATCAGGCGTCCACCTCTAGCCACCACGGCTACAAGAACACCCTATGTGATCTATCTCGAGAATAGATCTAAAATAAGCAAAGCCGATCGAAAATGAAGACTTCGGAGAAACACTTAGTCGCTAAGAATCGGATTCAACTTGGTACAACAACTAGTCAATGATATATGAACAAGATCACCACCGGGATCCTACCTTGATCTTGCTTCTAGCTCTGGGAACTCCGACATGGTCTTCCTTGCAAGGTTCCCACGTCGGCCAGGGAGACCCTAGTCAACTAGCTCGACCCTCTCCTCTCCGGGATGGTGTCCCTCTCTTCTCTGCTCCTCAGTGGCTGATGATGAATTCATCCCTGCGTGGCTCTCGACCCCGGGGCTATAAATAGTCCGATTGGAGCCTAGGTCAAAGGGGGAGGCAAATGCGCCCTGGACTGGGCTGGGCCGGCCGGCCTGGGCCAACCGGCCTGGGCCCATCCAGGCCCAGTTGCCTGCCTCCTTCGCATGGCGTCGGTTCCCGAGTCTTCTAGATCCTTCCCCCTTCTGCATGTGGGCCCTTGTCGTCAGTTTTTCTCTGAGTTGGACGTAGCTCCTTGTCCCGCAAGATTCGACACTTTTCTGGGTAGGTCCTCGGAGTTTGTCATCTTCTCGGGTTTGGTCTCTGTGCTTGTTGGAGTCGAGTTTGCTTCGTTGCATGACTTGTACGGGGCTTCAAGGTCTTGTCACAAGGTGCTTGATGAACTTATCCCGGAAGTCTTGCTTTCTACGTCAAAACCCTGCATAAACACTAAACTCCAAAACCGACATGCACGAATGAACTTGTTATACCAAGGGGGTTAGTACCAATGGATAAAGTATAAAACTCATGTCAACACTGAAGGTAAACTCATGGCTAGGTTGACGGAATTTCACCGTCAACAGAGCACTGGTAACACCAACGGCCCGTGACCTTGTTCATTTGAGCTATTAAGATTAAAACTTTGTTTCTGATGATATCTTTGTGCCACAGAATTCCATAGGGACAAGAACAAGCTCAAGGTAGACCTTAAGGTTGCCAAGGAAAAGAACTGAAGCCTTGAGGTGGATTTGCGGGCGGCTGATGCTAGCAGCGAGGAGCTGAAGTAGCTGATAAAGGCCACTGTGCACAGTGAGTATGCCGTGAGCTAGAAGCTAGCTTATGAGAAACAAACATGAAAGGACCTCGAGGTCAGTCTCGTGGTAGCTTTTCAGTCATTGCGGAATGACCAGGTGACTATTACAAGGCTTGAGGTGGAGGTGAATGGCCTGAAGAATGCCGCCGACCATGTGATGGACATGGTGGAGCCACAGGTCGCTGGGGAGGAAGCCAAGCTAGCCATTGACCGGCTTCTAGCTGTGCCACAGAAGTTGGTCGATCTCTTGAGGGCGAAGAGTTTGACGGTGGCGACCGAGTCATTGGTGCGATTAAAGTCACATTATCTTGAAGTCAACATGGTCAAGGTTAGGGAGGGCCCAGACGGCATAAAGGACCTCAAGGATGTAGAGGAAGAAATACGGGTAGCCGCCGAGAAGATAATGGACGCCATCAATTACGTGGGCGACGATGGTGAAGAGTAGTCGTAGTCATAGAGTTGTACCCCCTCCTCCTCCGGTCATGTAAATAACAATGGTGATCTTCTTTTGGTCTACATGGCATACTTAGTTTATATTTGCACGAGCTTGGTTTCCCTGAAGCAATATGTCTTTATCATACCCTGCTAACAACTACACACAGAGTCTAGCTTACCAATCAACACAGCTCAGTAGGGAGACTTACATGCGACTGGCGTGTGGGGAGGAGTCTGGGACTCTGGTTTTGCAACCATACGACCAAGCAGGTTCGCAACAACATAAAGTAAGTTGTCATGAGGGACGACGTCCTCAGGTCGAGCGACCCTTGTATTGGCTTGTGCCAAGCCCCTGAGCATGTCGAGGGGGAGGAATATTGAACTTCACCTCAGGCCTTTCAACCCCTGCATTGGCTTTTGCCAAGCCCCCGAGCATGTCGAGGGGGAGAGTACATGACATGGAAGAAAAGAGGATAGAACTCGAGACAGAGCAGATGACTACTTAAAACTAATATTTATTTAACCAAAAGTACAAAAACTAAGAATATATAGCTATAATAATTTTTTTCTATGGATAGAATCGTCGTAGGTGCTCCACGTTCCATGGATTAGGTACGCCTTGGCCGTCGCCCCACTGGAGGTGATATGTAGACGGGTCGATGACTTCTGTGATGATGAAGGGTCCTTCGCAAGGGGCGGACAACTTGTGTATGCCGTCGATCTTCTGGATGTGCCTTAGAACTAGGTCGCAACATTGAAGGAGCACTCCTTGACGTTGCGATCATGGTACCAACAGAGCTGCTGGTCGTGGCGAGCTTGCCTCATGACAGCTGCCACTCATTGCTCTTCAAGGCTATCAAGGTCGGCACTACGGGTTTTCTCAGCTTCTCAGAATAAACCAAATCAAATCTCATAAAAAGCTTCTTTAAATTGCGGCTTCCCTTCCAACTCCTAAGACACCCACCTTTTGGAGCCACCGTTCTGTCACAACACACTCCTCTTTGTGTGGTTAGCCTAGGGCAAGTCCAATGGACAAGTTGAAATCTCTTGGCAGGTCAGGCATGCATCTCTAGCCACCATGGATACAAGAATACACTCTATAATCTATCTCGAGAATAGATCTTAAAGAAAGAAAAGCCAATCAAAATCAAAGTTGTAGAAGCAGCACTTGATCGCTAAAAATCGGATTGGAACTTGATAATTCAACATACTTAAAGGTACATGGACAAGATCACCATCGGGTTCCTACCTTGATCTTGCTCCTAGCTCTTAGAACTCCGACATGGTCTTCCTTGCAAGGTTCCCATGTCAGCTAGGGAAACCCTAGACAACTAGCTCGACCCTCTCCTCTCCGGGATGGTGTCCCCCTCTTCTCTGCTCCTCGGCGGCGAAAGACGAATGAGTTTATGTGTGGCTCTTGGCAGGTGAACTATAAATAGTCCGAGGATCGTCTAGGTCAAATGGGGCGGCAAATGGTGCCCGAAATGGGTTGGGCCGAAATTCTGCATGTGGGCCCTTGACGTCAGTTTCTCTAAGGTTTGGATGGAGATCCTTGTCTCGCAAGCTTCAGCATTTTCTGTTTGGGTCCTCAGAGTTTTTCGTCTTCACGGGTTGGTCCTTGGGCTTCTTGGAGTCATGTTCACTTCATTGCTTGACTTGTTCTGGGCTTCATGATCTTCTCATGAGGTGCTTGATGAACTTTACCTAGAAGTCTTGCATTTAACACTAAATCCCTGCATAAACATGAAACTCCAAAACCGACATGCATGAACAAACTTGTTATGTCAAGGGGGTTAGTACCAATGGATAAGATATAAAATTGATGCCAACACCGAAGGTAAACTCATGGCTAGGTTGACGGAATTCACCGTTAACATCTCCCCCATGCTTAAACCTTGCTCGTCCTCTAGTAAGCCTTCGATGGATATCAGTGTTGCCCTTCATTGCTCAAAGCTTACACTTGATCATACATGAGAAAACATAATGCTCTCAAAAATTTAATTCGTTAAAGTTCCATAGTGTACTAGCCTTCATCCCTATGGAGGGTCGATATTAATTAAGCTCATCCCACAAGTACTAAACATGCTCCCAAAATTCAAATGGATATCAGAAAGTTTGAAATAAAGAATGACATGAAAAAGAGCTAAACCAAGTTCAAAAATTTAAACCACATTGCATCTTGCTCATGAACTTTCATCTCATCTTGTCTCTCAAGCCTATTTATTCTACTCCTTTCCCTCTCAAAACACACACACACACACACACACACACACACACACACACACACACACACACACACACACACACACACACACACACACACACACACACACACACACACACACACACACACACACACACACACACACACACACATGGTAGGCTTTATATGGAGCTTTTTGGGAAAGTTTAGTCCTACCAAGATATTATAAATAAGATGTTGTCAAAACAAGACAAGCTTCTCATAGTCTTACCGAGACTCGTCAAAAAGGTTATTGGAACATAATGTTATATCAATGAGGGGGGGGGGAGAATACACACACTTTGAGATAAGTGGACATGTGCAAATGGCAAAGAGTGATCCCGAGGCACAAAGGAAGTCCTATTTATCGAATTGCACATTGTTGGAAAGATGAGTTTGATATTTAATCTTGAAACTTTTGAAATTCCTAATGCATCTAGAGAACCAGGGAGTTCACTTTATTATATATATATATTTTGTACATACTCATATTTTTTCTTTATTTTTATCTTTTTTTCTTTATCTTCATTTTTTATTTATTTTACTCCCCTTGAACTCTAAATTGCATTGTACCTACCTCCTCCCCCATGCTTAGATGTTGCTCGTCCTCGAGCAAAGAGGTGATAGAGATAAGTAGGTACTAGAAATATTTTTCCTTTGGAGAAATACTTTGACATCTACAATCTTGGCATCATCTTGCGATCTTCCTTGAATTGACGATCCATACTCAAATAATAGGTTGTAGTCAAGGAGGTAAACACAAATGATGATATTTTTGGTTTTAAGGGTGGATATCCGACGAGGTTTGTGAAATATCTGATGTGGGGATACACAATGCACGGATAGAAAGGCTAGCAAAAAGATAGATACACATAAACGAAATGACCAGCTTCTTAGTCTCGTGCCAGAGAAATCAAGCCCTAAAATAACTCATCCAAAAATAAACCTTGTATACTAAGTTTTTGCACTCAAATATATATGGCTTTGCATAGGTAGAGCAACATGCAAGATGTATTAATGACATGGTTAGCATTACTTTTAAGAACAAAAAAAATCATCTTTAACCCATCCAAAACTTGAGCGCATATGAGAGACTATGGGTCTTTATATTTATCATAACCTCCACAAAAGATTAAGCTAACATTTAGATTAATTTCGGATTTGTATTTTAAGAGAGCATTAGTTTAATCATGCATAAAACAAGTACAAAGATAAGCAAAGCGGCAACTATCATCATATATCAACATGGCACAAACTTTCTATCTTTGGCAAATGTAAAAACAAGGTGGTTAATCATGATGAAAATAAAAAAAAACTGAAAACACTATGCATACATGGGCGCATACAAGCTGAAATTAAAGAAAAGGGAAAAGGAAAAATCAAACAAAAGTGCATCCTCTCTCTAATCTTCCGCCGGTGGTTCATATTGGTAGTCTTGATTGTTATACCCTTGCTCATAATAGAATTGAACCACTCCTCCTATGAATTGCTCCGACGGTGCTAGGTGAAGGCGTCCAACCTCCAAGCGATGTTTGCATTTCCTTCACCCATTTGGTTTGCATTGGATTGGATGGCTGCGATATTTTGCATGTTTCTTGCAGCATATCCTTCAATGATGGCCACACTTTGTTGTGGTTAAGTAAGGTGTGCATATTGTTCCGCAAAGGCCACATTGGGTATCACAAAATTTGGTGTGGGCATGGCTGCACCACTCCCCCATGCTTGCATTGGTACACCACCGTAGTATCTCGGTGGCACCATAATTCCTCCATTGGCACATAATTTTGGGGCGCACCTTCTTCTTGGGCTGCGGAAGAACCTTCTTCTATAATCCTTCCTCTATTGTTTTTCTTCGCCGGCACAAGAAGTCCTTCCTCTAACCAATCTTCTTTCCCCTTAAGAAAAAGTCTTAGTCTTGCATCTGGTAGGGGTAAATTTACTTTGGCCAATTTGAAGCCTCCTCGCTCATCTCCACTTATATATTTGCCTTGCTTCAAATAATCAAATCCTAGGGAAGTCCCGACTAGGAGATACTCCGGGTTTCTTGGAATTCTCAGTCTCAATGAGATAGCCAACATGGAGAGGTAACACCCGAACCAATATCTCCAGATCCCAATGTTGCTTCGCAACACCATCAATTGATCATAAGGTGAGTGGGGTCGATTGGCTGCCTGACAATCAAATCCGAGTAAATCCAATTCAACTCCATGTCGATTATCTTGGTCTCTTTCATTCTCCCCAAAATCCTCTTGCACATCCATGATTGAAACACCTGGATTATGGGGTTCCAGATACTATTTCTTTGCCGGTTGGCTTCTCCTGCGAACATTCTCCAAAAACTTTCCTATGTGACTCCTTGCACATGTACTTGCTCCGGGGCTCCCTTTTGAAAACCAAGTAACTCCCTAAAGTACTCATAGGGAACCACTTGTTCATCTCCTTCCAAACAGAATGAGAGACTCGACACTCCTTCATCAAGTATAGGCACCATGGTCATGCGAATTTCCAAGGCGAATTCCTTGTGAGTGTTTGCCAACACTCCATTAGAGAATTGCAGGTGTCCCAACATATAATAAATATCTGTATGAAAAGCCAACACTTGGAGAGCTGGGTCGTCGAGATCGACATTTGCCACAAGCCTCTTCTCAAGGCAAGTGAGCTTCTCCTCCTCCTCCTCCTCCTCCTCCTCCTTTTTGATAATAAACCCATACTTAGAATAACACAGAGTGTATGGAGGTGGAGCGGATGATTGTGTCGAGCAACAAGGTCGGACGAGCAGCTCCTCTGTGTGTCCTTGCGGTTCGGTGAACCACATAGACGAGCTTCGTGTGGCCCTCATGCCACCGAGGAGTAGAGTGTCGTTCCTCCTCGGCGGTGCCGTGTCCTCCTCCATACTCCGAGGAGACTTGGAGACCGAGTGCCTCCTCGAAGAGCTTGTTGTTGATGGCTTAGACGACGATGATCCCTTCTTCTTGGTGAAGAGACTTGTAGTTTTCTTCCACATGGTTGTTGCACTCTTCTTGGTGAAGAGACTTGTAGTTTTCTTCTTGGTGAAGAGACTTGTAGTTTTCTCGACCCCGAGGCTATAAATAGCCCGAATGGCGGCTAGGTCAAAGGAGGGGGGAATTGGGCCCTGGACTGGGCTGGGCCGGCCGGCCGGCCTGGGCCCATCTAGGCCCAGTTCCTGGCCTCTTTCGCGTGGTGTCGGTTCCGAGTCTTCTAGATGCTTCCCCCTTCTGCATGTAGGCCCTTGTTGTCAGTTTCTCTCCGAGTTGGACGTAGCTCTTTGTCCCGCAAGATTCAGCACTTTTCTGGTTAGGTCCTCGGAGTTTGTCATCTTCTCGGGTTGAGTCCCTAGCTTCTTGGAGTCAAGTTTGCTTCATTGCATGACTTGTACAAGGCTTCAAGGTCTTGTCACATGGTGCTTGATGAACTTATCCCAGAAGTCTTGCTTTCAACACTAAAACCCTGCATAAACACTAAACTCCAAAACCGACATGCACAAGTGAACTTGTTATACCACGGGGGTTAGTACCAATGGATAAGGTATAAAACTTATGCCAACATCGAAGGTAAACTCATGGCTAGGTTGACGGATTTTCACCGTCAACAGCTCCCCCATGCTTAAACCTTGCTCGTCCTCGAGTAAGCCTTCGATGGATATCATCGTTGCCCATCAATGTTTAAACCTAACACTTGATCATACATGAGAAAACATAATGCTCTCGAAATTTTAATTTGTTAAAGTTCCATAATGTACCAGCCTTCATCTCTACGGAGGGTAGATTCATAATTAAGCTTATCCCACAAGTATTAACATGCTCCCAAAATTTAAATAGATCTCAGAAATTTGTCAAGAACTAGATGAAAAAGAGCTAAACCAAGTTCACAAATTTAAATCATCTTGCATATTGCTCGTGAACTCTCATCTCATCTTGTCTCTCAAGCCTATATATTCTACTCCTTTCCCTCTCATAACATATATGTGTGGTAAGCTTTATATGGAGCTTTTGGGAAAGTTTAGTCCTACCAAGATATTATAAATGAGATGTTGTCAAAACAAGACAAGCTTCTCATGGTCTTACCGAGACTCGTCAAAAAGGTCATTGGAAAATAATGTTATATCAAATACACACACTTGAGATAGGTGGACATGTGCAAATCGCAAAGAGTGATCCCGAGGCACAAAGGAAGTACTCGTTATCGGATTGCACATGGTTGGAAAATGAGTATGGATCTTTTAATCTCGAAGCTTTGAAATTCCTAATGCACTTTAGAGAACCGGGGAGTTCACTTTTTATTTTTTTACACATACTCATTTTTTTCTCTTTTTCTCACATATATTTTTTTCTTTCTTTCTTTCTTTTGAAAATTTTTTATTTGCTCCCCTTTGAACTCTAAAATTACATCGTACCTACCTCCTCCCCCATGCTTAGACGTTGCTCGTCCTCGAGCAAAGAGGCGATAAATAAGGTAGGTACCGGAAATATTTTTCCTTGGAGAGATACTTGAATTCTTCAATGTTGGCACCGTCTTGCGATCTTCCTTGAATTGATGATCCATTCTCAACGATAGGTTGTGGTCAAGGAGGTAATCACGAAGGATGATATTTGGTTTTAAGGGTGGATATCCGGCGAGGTTTGTAAGATCTCCAATGTGGGGATACACAATGCACGGATAAAAGGCTAGCAAAAAGATAGATACGCAAAAACGGAATGACCAACTTCTTAGCTCGGGCCAGAGAAATCATGGCCTGCAACAACTCACTCAAATATAAATCTTGTATAAGGTTTATGCACTCAAATATATATTAGGCTCTGGATAGGTGGAGCAACACACAAGCGATATTCATGACAAGGTTAGCGATATTTTTGGGCATAAAAACCATCTTCAATCTATTCATAACTTGAGAGCACATAAAACACCATGGGTCTTTATTTTAATCATAACCTCAGCTAAAGATTAAGCTAGCATTTAGATAAATTCAGATTCATATTTTAAGAGAGCACTAGCTTTAACATGCACAAATCAATTACAAAGATAAACAAAGCGGCAATTATAATCATATATCATCATGGCACAAATTTTGTAACTTTTCCAATGATGTAAATAAGGTGGTGTCATTATTAATGATGAAAACAAACTGAAATACATGCTGAAAATAAACTAACACACTTGCTGAAATTTAAATGAAAACTGAAAACATTACGCAAACACATGCAAACAAAAGCTGAAAATTACAGAAAAAGAGAAAAGAAAACTAAAGTTCCTCCTTCTTCCTAATCCTCCACCGATGGTTGGTGTTGATAATCTTGGTAGTTGTACCCTTGCTCGTAGTAGGGTTGGACTTCCCTCCAACGAATTGATCCGGCTGCACTAGGTGAAGGCGCCCAAGCTCATAGGCAATATTTGCATTGCCCTCACCAAGTTGAGCCGCGTTGGATTGGATGGCTGCGACGTTTTGCATATTTCTCGCAACATACCCTCCAATTATGGCCATGCTTTGTTGTGGTTGGGGATATTGCGCGTAGGGCTCCGCGAAGGTTACGTTGGGCACCACATAATTTGGTGGGGCTACCGGTGCACCACCGCCCCATGCTTGCATTTGTGGCCCTCCGTAATAACTTGGCGGAGTAGGAATCCCGCCAAACGGTGGTACATAGTTGGGTTGTGCACCTCCCACTTGTGCGGAGGAGGATCCCTCCTCTACGATTCTTCCTCTTTTATTTTTCTTCGCCGGGACAAGGAGTCCGTCTTCCAACCAATCTTCCCTCCATTGAATGAAAAGCCTAAGCCTTGCGTCTGGAAGGGGTAGGTTCACCTTGGCCACATGAAAGCCTCCTCTCTCATCTCCACTAATCTATTTACCTTGTTTCAAATACTCAAGGCCGAGAGAGGTCCCACGTAAAAGATGTTCGGGGTTTCTTGTGATCCCCGGCCTTAGGGAGATGGCCAACATAGAGAGGTAGCACCCCGAACCAATATCTCCTGACCCCGATGTTGCCTCGCAACACCATCGGTTGATCATAAGGTATGAGGGGTCTATTGTCTGCTTGGCAATTAAAGCCGAGTAGAGCCAATTCAACTCCGTGTCGGTCACCTTCGTCTCCCTCATACTCCCCAATATGCTCTTGCTCATCCAAGAGTGGAATACTTGGATAATGGGGTTACAGATGCAATTGCGTTGTTGGTGGGCTTCTCCGGAGATCAAACTCCAAAATCCATCTAACATGCCATCCGGCACGTCAACTTTCTCCGGAGCTCACTTTTGGAACCCAAGTAGCTCCCTAACATGCTCGTAGGGAACCACTTGTTGGATTCCCTCCAAATGGAATGATAAACTTTGCACCCCATCATCAAGGATAGGCGCAATAGTCATCAAGATTTCCATGGCCAACTCCTTGTGGGTGTTTGCCGACACCCCATTGGAGAATTGCACCCATCCAAGGTGCCCCAACATATAATATATGTCTGTGCCGAAACCCAAGTAGTTGAGTGCTTGATCGTCGAAGTCGACGTTGGCCACAAGCCTCTTCTCAAGACGAGAGAGTTTCTTCTCCTCCTCCTCCGACAATATGATGAAGCCATATGTGGAATACCGCGGAGTGTATGGAGGTGGCGCGGATGAACGGGTCGATCGTTGAGTGGGATGGGCGGCTCCTCCGTACGCCCTTGAGGTTCGGTAAACCTTATGGACGTGCTCCTTGTTGCCCTCATGCCACCGAGGAGGAGAGCGTCGTTCCTCCCTGGCGGTGCTGTGTCCTCCTCCATGCTCCGAGGAGACTTGGAAACCGAGTGCCTCCTCGAAGACGTCGTCGAAGACGGCTTGGATGACGATGACCCCTTCTTCTTGGTGAAGAGACTTGTGGTTTTCTTCCACATGATTGCAGCACTCTTCTCTCCACTAAAATTCCGGGTTGCAACCGGTAGCTAGACACTTAAAAACTTACTTCAGAATGTGGACTTCGAGTGGATTAAGGGTGTGTATTGTTTGAGCTATCAAGCTCGGGAAGGTTGGCTATGTCTACGATGGTTCTGGCATGAAAACTTGAGCACATAAACTGAGGAAGGAGAGGGAAGCTTGCCTACAGAAGACGGGAGCCGGGGGGCTCCTTTTGTAGGGGAGGCCGGCCGGCCTGGGTGGCCGCGTGCCTCTCCCCGCCTCGGCTTTCTTCCAACACGATCATTTATCCTCCATGACTTCCTTGCCCACGTGCTCCACGAGTTGCACCGCCCAAACGCTCTCGTCCACTCCTTTTCTTGCATTATTTGTCCTTCCACTTGATGCTTCATGCTTTGGGTCATGTCCATGCTCCCTTGCTCCACTTGCTTCACATGTCACCATGAATTTCCTGCAAAGTCATGCTTGCTGCCCACCCATGCTTGTCCTTTGCATGTGGTCTTGATGAAAGTTGATGAAAGGGTATCCAATGGTGCATGCATGATAAACTTAAACTAGATTGCCTCCCTCGAAGTATGTTTAAGGCTAAGCACTCCTCTAATTTCGAAAATTAAAAATATTTTCAGAGCTATGGAAGAGCTCAAACATAAATTTAGAGAAGTTTTTAAACCATTAAAAACAAATGTAAGTCGAAAATATTTTCAGACTACGTTGATATCGGTCTCACCGGTATAGTTTGCCTTCATTGGTTGAGAGCAAACTTTTTCCCAGCTTGATCATGGGGGCATAGGTTTAGGTTCTAACTTTGGCCAAATGAGAGAGATTTTGAATAAGATAAAATTAAATGAGGCTTAGAAAAATTTAATCTTAGAGAAACCAAGGATATAGATTTTTAAACCAACCAAAAGTTTAGTTTCTATGTTTACGCGAGTCCTACCACGTGCTGAAATTTAATTAAAACCTAGGTATAAGTCGTTACTCATGTGTTTTTAGCATGAAAATCATGTCAACCACAACATCATAATGAGGATGAATGGTTGAGTTAGGTTCTGAATTTATTTGGTTGTGGTTTCTCGAAAAGAAACAAACAAACACATAGGAGGGTTCATGTAAAGAGTTTATGATCAAACAAAATATTCAACCAAGAATTATGTCTCTAATATTGTTCAACCACTTCTAAGTCTAATATCTTTACATAATAAAATTTAAAACTGAATTATTGAAAAGACTCGTAAAAACCTGGAATCGGGTTGTCCTCCCGGTAGCTTATTCTTGACTCGACGAAACGGGTTGCCTCCCGCCTAGCGCTTCGTTTATAGTCCATAGCTAGACTTCTTCACTTGATTACTCCGGATCAACACTTTTTGCGGGTGTTGCAATCTTGGGTACCCACTTCCGCACCATCTTGGGAATGGGCTTATCTTCCGGCTTAGTCATTTTTTTGGTCTTCACAGGCGGCTTTTCTTCCATTGTCTTTACGGATGCAACACCTTCCTTGATTTTCTTTACGTCCTTCTTCTTCGGCTCTTTCTTCTTTTCAGCCCTTCCTTCTTCCTTGGTTCTTCCTTAGCAATGCGACGATGAGGTGGAACATCTTTAACTTCAATCATATTGCATGCCTCAAGTCGTGGTCGGAACTTGAACGAACTCCTTTCTCCGTTAATATCGAACATGATCTCCCCCTTGCCAACGTCAATAGTAGCTCCCACGGTCTTGAGGAAAGGCCTCCCAAGGATGAGCGGTGGCTTCTCCCTCTCTCCCATCTCGAGCACCATGAAGTCGACGGGGATGAAGTGGTGTCCGACCTTCACGGGTACATCTTCGGCAATGCCCAAGGAATAGCGAATGGAGTTATCTCCCAACTCCAAACACATACCTGTAGGCTCCAACGGTAGGCGTAGCTTCTCGAACACATCCCTTGGCATGACACTCACACTTGCTCTAAGGTCGCATAACGCCTTCTCGAAATTGAATGAACCAACGGAACATGGAATTGTAGGGCATTGTTGACGGATAAAACTAGTATCCACCTACGATCCGCAAGCGTACGGACCTACATCTTTTTCACCACGGGATTCCCAAGGTTCTTGTCAATCCGCGGAGCAAGGGGATTACTAGCGCTTAACCAAGTACTAATCTAGTTGAATGGAAAACCTTTGAAAGAGAGTATTAATCTAAAAGTAAAGACAATCTAACCTAAGTTAATCTAAGTTAAGTTGATCAAACAAATCTAGGTTTAAACTAGATGGTAAAGGGGTGAACACAAGAGAGTGAGTTAGAAAGATAAGCGTTCCCTCCCTAGGATCTAGGATAACATGGTATGCATCTACTACACGAAAGCGGTAAACCAATCCACCGGGGGTTGTGACCACGGTTTCGCCCTTTCCCTCCTCTCGTACTGTCACTACGCGAAGGTATTTGTGACTAGACCTATGATGGACACGGTATGTTGATGGAATCTATGGGAGTAGCGGATATCATATGCCCGAAAAACACGGTAGCTAACCTTAATCATCAAAGCATCATCAACATGAAAATAATAGATTGAAACCACGAATCAAGTAGCGATCACATAGCATGTATCCATCTAATCCTAGGGATGAACGGAGACATTACTCCATCATCTTACACGGATTGAAGCACATAGAGGTGATGGAGACTCCGGAGAACGTCGTCGATGAAGATGGAGGTGATGAAGCTTGGGAACACCCCTAGGCCAACAGCTTGGAGTCCTCTTGCTTCCTTTTCTCCGCTGGTGTTGATCCTTGCGACGAGCTCATCTAACTCTCTCCCTCATCTTGGGGTGGCGGTTTTCTGGTGATTGGCGTCGGTAGGATGATTTTTTCGATGTGGCGGCCGACGGCGGCGGAGGGAATAAATAGATGAACACCTAGGGCAAAGGGGGCACCGAACCGACCCCGGAGTGGGTTGGGCCGGTCGGCCCAGGCTGGCCGACCCAGGCCCACTTCGGCCCGGTTCGGCCCCGGTTTCCTCCCCAGTTGCTTCTCACGTGATCCCTTATTCATGTGCACTTGCATGTGGGCCTTTGACGTCGTTTCCTTCACGGTTAAGGCTTGAATCCTTGCTATGCAAGCTTCGCTGTTTTCTGGTTGAGTCCCTGAAGATTTGCACGTTGACGCTTCGGTCCTCGGGTCATTTGGAGTCATGTTCATCGCGTGTCTTGACTCTTGTCGGGCTTCATGATCTTCTTCCAAAGTTCTTGGTGAACTTATCCCGAAAGTCTCCTCATTAGCGTAGATTTCCTGCGTAAACAACAAACTCCAAAATCGACATGCAAGTGTGAACTTGTTATATCATTAGTATGCCTAGTGGCGGGTTAGTTGCAAATCATAATCGAAACCAATGTATAACAAGTACTCTAGGTTGATGGAAATTCAGCGTCAACATCTCCCCCATGCTTAAACCTTGCTCGTCCTCGAGTAAGTAATCCTTGCTTAAAAGGGAAATCAGTGTTGCCTTCCAATGTTGTCCCTGCACTTAGTCATTCATGACGAGGCAAATTGCTCTCTCTTAAGAATTTATTTTTAAAGTTCAAGTTGTGACCGGCTTCTTTTTCATTATGGAAGATAGACTAACAATAAAGAACAAGCCACATTTAACACGATACTCTCAAACTTAAGTGAACTTCAAACCATTACCTTGTCACATGGAAGATTTTCAAAAAGATGCATATCCAACATAAGTGAAAATCTCTTGCAAGAGCTCATGGAACACTCATCTCATCAAGTCACTCAAGCCTATACTAGATTATTTTCAACCTACTCTACTCATATGTGATAGTGGAAGGCTTATGTAGAGCTTGGAAGGTTAAAAACAATCCTAGCAAAACATATATCCGAAATATTGTCAAATTAAGAGAGAGGTCTATTGGAATTACCGAGACTCGTCAAAAAGGCCATGGAAAATAAATGTTGGAAAGAGAGAGGGACGAAACACACACATTTAGATAAGTGGACATGTGCAACTGGCAAATGGATGATCCCGAGGCACGAGTGAAGTCCTCGTTATCGGATTGCACATGGTTGGAAGATTTGAGTGTGGATTTGTTATCAAGGCACTTGAGAACTTATCAAGCAAAAAGATCCGAGGAGCATCTTTATTATTTTTTTACTTTTATTCTATTTCCTTCTCATTTTTCTCTCTTTCTTTCTTTCTTTCTCTTTTTTCTTTATTCTTCCTTTTTTCCTTACTTTTCTTTTCTTCTCATAATAATTTTTTTCTTCTTTCATTTTTTCTTCTTTTTTTGCTCCTCAAAACTTTTTGCAACATAATACTTACATAGCATTTGTGTCAGAGAATGACTCCTCCCCCATGCTTGAACGATGCTCGTCCTCGAGCATAAAAGAGAGGGGAAATAACTGCTAAAGTAAGTATAAATTCCATAATATTGCAGAATATTTGAATCTCCATCGAGAATTTTACTCCATACTCAAATTGGGTTGTGGACAAGGAGGTGATCACAAACAGATGTTTTTGGTTTAGGGTGGATGCCTAGTGAAGTTTGTGGAATTTTTGATGTGAAAACCCACAATGCATGGACAAAAAGGCTAGCATGAAAAAGTTACACAAAGGAATGACCAGCTTCTTAGTCTCTAACCATACAAATCAATCCTAATCCAACTCATCAAAACATATGTTTGCAATCTACGGGTTTTGTTATCATAAAACATATATGTATATGGCTTTGGTAGGTAGAACTTTGCAAGAGCATCACAAATATGTAGATAGCATAAAACTTAAGTTTTCATAAAAAAAACAAGTTATCCGGCTATCCATAAACTTAAATCAAAGAGCAAAGATATGTATGTGGGTCTAGAGCATAGTCATTTCACCTCCACAAATAAAAGAGCCGATATTTCAATTAATTTCAGATCATATTATAGAGAGCAATTAACCAAGACATGTATAACTTCATGTAGGTAAAACAAAGCGGCAACTTTCATCATCTTTCCGAAAGCATAGGCAATATAGAACATCGAGGTGAACACATGGTCATGCTTATCTATTGAAAGTAAAAAGAAACCTAGGTTGTCCTCCTAGTAGCCATATTATTGTTTGAAGAGAAAAACAAAAGGTTGCACCTAGTTGAGGTTGAAGGCATACTTACAAGCATTTGTGTTTGGAAAAGAGAAGGTCCATGGAGATGTTACCATCCTTTGTAATTCTTTGTTGCCTTCTTCCGACATCTCCATGTATCGATGTGGCTGTCGGTGTTTTAGACCGGCAACCTACTACGGGGAGTACCCGAAGTAGATGATTGTGACTCGCCGACATCGGTAACTCGAAGGAAGAGACACGTGGCACACAATTTAGACAGGTTCGGGCCGCGAGGTGCGTAATACCCTACGTCTTGTATGCTGCGTAGCTCTGGATTGATAGGGCACAATTACAAGATGGTGCAATAGTGCGCCGTGAGTTGTAGGGGATTGGATGAGATGATCCTGAGATCGGTCCCTGCCTCGCCTTATATAGTCCGGGAGGCAGGGTTACAAGTCGGAGTAGGGAGAGAGTACTAGTAGAGTACGTCTAGGAATCCTCTATACAGTGCGGAACATGTACAGCTCCCTAACCGAGTGCTACTCCTGCGTAGTCCTTGTGCTTCACGCCTTCAGGTGCCGTGTAGCGCAAGCCGGGTAGTCCCAGGGGCCCATCGAGTAGTCGGTCCTGGTACCCACCGAGGTAGTGGGCCCAGGGAGGTCCATACGACAAGCCCCCGAGTAATTTGTAGTCGAGAAGGATAGCTTCAAGTAGTCTTGACGGCCTTAATGAGTAGTCCTCAAGCGTCCCTGAGTGCTACAAGTCAAAAGTCCTCAAGAGTAGTCGAAGTATCCCGAGGCTGGAATGTACTCCAGCTGATGTTTGAGCAATCTTGAAGTCTTCTCGAGTAGTCTCAAGCGTCCTCGAAAGCTGCCTTCGAAGGTCTTCAAAAAATGCCTGTCTTGTCTTGAAGCCGGAGCTGATATGGAGGTGCGATTTGCAAAACCGCACTCCACATGGAGTAGCCCCCGAGTCCTGAGCTGCGAGCTCTGGCTGAGGGTCCATCTGAAGTCTTGGCAAGAAAATCCCGAAAAATCCGGAGAGAAAAAACCGAAGGACACGTGGCACGGAGCCCCCGAGCCTTGAGTCGAGTACTTCCTCTCGAATTGAAGGGTCTTCTTGAAGAATGTGTCCTGAGATGCTCTTGAGACTAGCCGCTTCCCAGGTAGTCGAGTAGAAGTAGCCGAGCCCCCGAGGTGAGGCGCGTCGACTAGTAGAATGCGAAGGGTCGCGCGCAGCCGCTGAGTCAGCCGCGCGTGGACTTATCCAGCCGCCCGTTGCGGAGCCGATTTGGCTTATAAATAGAAGCCAAAACCCTTAGGGTTTTACACCCATTCGAGCCGCAGCCATTCCCTTTGCATCTGAAGCGAATCCACTCCCAGCGCTTGCTGCTGCCGTAGTAGATCCAAGTGCGCCGCCACCCAAGTCTTTTAGGGTAGCCCCCGAGCGGATGCGAGTGAAGACGCCTTGCACTTGGAGGATGAAGCCGTCGCCGTCCAAGACGTCCAAGGCCGCCGGGAAGAAGAGGGGCCGCGAAGAGGCCGCCGCGGCTGCCACCGGAGCGAGCCGCCGCCCATGTCTCCACCGCGGGCTGATCCAAGCCGCGAGTGGAAGAAATCCAAAGTGAAGACGGAGGATCTGCTGACCCTCCTAAACAGTGGGTTCATCAGGGAGAAGGAAGTCGACATGTGGAGATCCGCCGCGGGAGATCCATATCCGATGGAGAAAGCCGAAGACGAGATCCCGATGTTCTCGCGGTTCGTGGAGCGCGGCCTTGCGCTCCCAGCCAGCGATTTCTTCAAGGGGCTGCTCGGGTACTACGGGATCGAGTACCTGAACCTGAACCCCAACGACATCTTCCACACTTCGGTCTTCGTACACTTCTGCGAAGCCTTCTTCGGGATCAAGCCGCATTGGGTGCTCTTCCGGAAGTTCTTCCGTGTCAAGCCGCAACCAAGTGCCACCAACCCCAGGGTAGTCGGAGGAGCCGGCATCCAGCTAAGGGAGGACGCCGCGGAGCAGTACCTGGCATACAAGCTCGTCGACTCCAACACAGATTGGAAAACCAGGTGGTTCTACATCACGAACCACCACTCCGGCCTGCCGAAGCCGAGCGGACGGCAGCCCAGGCACCGTGAATGGTGGAACACGGAGCCCACCATGCCAGAAGGGATCCAGCTCCTCGAGCTCCTAGCGCGCATCAGGGTGCTCAGGGAGGCGGGACTGAGGGCCGAGCACGTGGCCTTCAGTTTCATGAAGCGCAGGATCCAGCCGTTGATGGCGCGGGAGACCCTGAGCTTCGAGTACACCGGCGACGACGACGCGTCGCGGATGCTGGGAGGCGAGCTGGACGACAACGACATCATCGAGAGGTTGTCGCGGATCTTCAAGGACATGCCGTCGTACACGGCGTGCCCTGTCGAGGAGTACTCCGCCGCACGCCCGCCGAAGGAGGTGAGTAGTCGAACCATCGTAGTCGAGTAGTGACTACTTGAAGTAAAGTTGCTGACGTCTTGTGTCTTGTGCAGGATGATGTGAAGAGGTTCATCTCCGAGCCGCAGCCATCTTCGAGCGGAATCGAGATCCCGAAGGAGGGCAAGGCGAAGGAGCGGCGTGAAGTCGGTGAAGGCGACGACACCGTCGTCGTGGAGGATACTTCCGACGACGACGACGAAGACGAAGAGACGCTGCAAGACCGCTTCCAGCTGCGGTCGAGGTTTAGCCACCCGGGCTTGCCTCATGTACCTTTGGTACAAGATCCTCCGGCTAGCCTGGAGGCTAGCCTTGCTGCGCCGCCACGGAGGCCGCGCAACCCCGCCAGGAAGCGGGTGGCGAAGAAGCTGAAGGTCTCAGAGACCACGCCTCAGAAGGTAAGTTGTCTTGAGTAGAGTAGTCGAGTACCCGTTGTTCGAGTACATTTGCTGACGAGTAGTCTTCCTTGTATGCAGGAGGTGCCGCCAGCGGAGCCCGTCGAAGAGGGCGACGAGGGCGTGTGGGACACGGTGGGAGAACCAGCTGGAAGTCGTAGTCCAGCCCCCACTGTTGAAGAGATCCTAGCGCAACTGGAGCGCCAGCCCCCAGCTCCGCAAGGGAGCACGGGACCCGTGGCCGCCGCCGTTGAAGAGGTGGTGGCCTCAGGAGCGCAGGAGACCGCGCACCCGCCGCCGCCGCCGTAGAGGAGACGGTAGCCGCGGGGAGCGCGGAGGAGGAGGCGCCCGCCGAGGGTGGACCGGGTTGATATCGCCAGCATCCTCGGTGCTCCGGCCGTGACCATTGTCCGGTCGAACTTGTAAGTACCATATCCTTGCGAGTAGTACTTGATGTAGTAGTCGATGTTTGCCTGATCACCATCTGTGTGTGCTTCTGCAGAAAATCCACAGACCTGACCTGGGATGGGGATGAGCCTCATCAGAAGTGGCAGAAGAAGTCGCGCCGCCCGCCGAGGAGGCCGTTCCCGCTACCCAAGCTGCGGTTGAGCCACCGGTTGCCGAGGCGCCGCTGCCGGAGGCCAGCGTAGTCGAAGGTCAGTACCCTTCTTGAAGCTACAGGGCTTCACGAGGAGTAGTCGTAGGCACTGATTCACTTGTCTCTCTTTGACAGTCGCTGAAGGTGGTGACATCCCTGCAGGGGTGCTGATGGAGAGGTTGACACCAGAGGCCCCAGAGGCTGCGGGAGGAGCCCCCGAGCCCATGGAGGAGGTCGTCGAGAAGACCGCCGGGGGAGAGGCGGTCACCACGTCGCCAGAGATTGCTCTGGAGGTGGCTATCCGCTCCCCCGAGATCCAAGACGCAGAGCCCATCCGTGCTGCGCCGATGGCGGAGGCTACCACGAGTAGTCGCGGCGGGATAGAGCTGCTCACGGACGATCTCATCGAGCCGGCGACGGTGGCCAAGCATCTGGAGGCGATCCGTCAAGCCGAGCAGTGGATGAAGGTGAGTGACCATAGCCGTTGAGTAGTCAATCCTTTGTCGTTGAGTACTCTTGTTGACTTGAGTTGTCTTGTGCAGGACGTTGCAGAGCGATCCCGCGACAAGTCGAATATGCTGCAAGGCTATGGCGACACGGTGCTCCGAGCCGAGGCGCTTGAGGAGCAACTTGTGAAGTCGCGAAGGCACGCGGCCGCCATGCAGTCAAAGATCGACGCCGCCTTCGCCAAGTACCACAACGATGTCTTGGAGTTGCAGGCGAAGGGCGACGACTTGGTGCGGAAGAACAAAGGCCTCCGCAACAAGAACAAAGGTATACCCCTGAACTTGTCTTGTACTTGTTGGAAGTCGAGAAGCATCTGACCCGCTGTTGTGTTGCTGTGTTGCAGAGCTCGAGGGCCAGGTGGAGCAGCTGAAGGCCTCGAAGATGAGCATGAAGCCCGCCAGGTACTTGAGCTCGACTACAAGGAACTCGCCTTCGAGTGCGAGAAGCATATGGAGCTTCGGATTGCTTCTGACAGAGATCTCGTCAACTGCTACAAATCCTTGCAGAAGTTGAACGAAGACTGCGAGGCATTGCGGGCCCAGTTGAAGGAGTTGGAAGAAGCCGCATTGCCGATCGCAAGGCTCCTGGTGCCGCACCCGGGCGCCCCCAAGATAGCTCCTCTGGTGGATCGCCTTCGGGAAGCTCCAAGCCGGCTGGCCGCCTACGTGAAGCACATGGCCAGGTCGATCCCAAAGCAAGTCTTGGCCTTCATGAAGTCGTACTTCCCGAAGGTCCCAGTGGAGGTAGTCGCCGGCGGGGTAGCCGCCAACTACTCTGATGAGCAATATGCAGAGCTGCTGGAGCAGATGGCTCCCATCGCGGAGCAGGTAGCCGAGAAGCTGAACCTCCAGTAGCCCTGTAATAGGTAGCTAGTAGCCATAGTTGTACAGGAAAACAATTGTAATGAATTGCATCAAGTATTAATGAAAGAAAAATTTCCAGCAATGAGTACTCGTAGCCGCGATCTCAGAGTGCGGAGCGCCCATCGTGGAGTAGGTGCGAGTAGTAGTACTTGGCTTTGGTAGTCCCGTTGTAGGGAGTAGACAGTAAAGAAGTTGATGAACGATCAATCTTTATTACTGAAGAAGTACACCTGGGTGGCTAGGGCCGTAGTTACAAAGTAGTCGCTTGGACCCGGAGGCCGCTTACAGCTGGGTAGAGCTGGAGCGGGTAGCCGCTTACAGCCATTGATCCGTAGGTAGCCGTGTAGCCTGGATCGTAGATCCGTAAGTAGCCGTGCGGGCTGGATCTTGGAGTGTGGTCTCTCAGTAGACCGCTGCTAGAGTCCTTGACGCTCGTCGCAGCCCAGGGTCCGTAGGTAGCCGCACGGGCTGGACCCTGGAGAGGAGTAGTCCGGAGACTGGGGCCAGGACCCGGGAGGTCGCTTGCGGCAAGGGGTGTCGATGAAGTCGTGTAGACTTGAACCCCAGAGTAGTTGTGTAGACTAGGCGTAGAATCGACACAGCTGATCGACGTTCCACGAGTTGTTGATGTCTTCGCCTTCAAGTGTTTGGAGGCGGTAGGAGCCCGGCCCGGTCACCTTTGCCACGGTGAAGGGGCCTTCCCAGGGGGAGCTGAGCTTGTGAAGTCCTTCCGTGTTCTGAATACGACGGAGGACGAGATCTCCAACATTCAACGAGCATTACTTGACGTTGCGATCGTGGTAGTGTCGGATACCCTCCAGGTACCTTGCTGATTGGACGAGGGCAGCGCAGCGAGCTTCTTCGAGGCTGTCGATGTCAACTCGTCTGTTGTCTTCTAAGACGCCTTCGTCGTAGTGCTCCACTGCTGGCGAGTTCCATATGACGTTGGCAGGGAGGATTGCTTCGGAGCCGTAGACCAGGAAGTAGGGGGATTGCCCCGTTGGCTTGGAGGGTTGAGTCCGTAGCCCCCAGAGTGCGTTAGGTAGTTCCTTGATCCACTTGCCCCCTTTAGAGTTCGCGGCGTCGTGTAGCCGCTTCTTGAGAGCGTCGAGCACCATCCCATTAGCGCGCTCGACTTGTCCGTTGGCCCGTGGATGGGTGACTGAGACGTATCTGACGTCGATCCCGCTGTTCTCGCAGTACTCCCAGAACTGGTGGTTGTTGAAATTGGATCCCAGGTCTGTGATGATGCGGTGGGGTAGCCATAGCGGTGTACGAGTTCATCCAGGAAGTCGAGTACTCTGTCAGCCTTGGGGCATGTGACCGGCTTGACCTCGATCCACTTGGTGAACTTGTCGATAGCCACCGCACCCCGTTGAATCCTCCCGGCGCGGTTGGCGGTGGCCCAATCATGTCGAGCCCCCCGGCAGGCAAAGGGCCAGGTTGGCGGTATGGTGACTAGCTTGTAGGCTGGGACGTGTTGCTGCTTGGCGAAGTACTGACATCCTTGGCACCTTCTAACGAGTTCTTCAGCGTCGCCCAAGGCTGTGGGCCAGTAGAAAGCTCGTCGGGAAGCCTTGCTGACCAGTGTTCGTGATGACGCGTGGTTGCCGCAGACGCCTTTGTGGATCTCCTCCAAGATATCCTTGCCTTCTTCACTAGGGACGCACTTCATGAGTACTCCAGAAGATGCGCCCCGCTTGTAAAGCTTGTCTCCGACGAGGACGTAAGACTTGGCGCGGTGGACGAGTTGCTCGGCCGTGTTCTTGTCGGAGGGGACCTTCTGCTCGCTGAGGTAGTCGATGAAGGGTTGCCTCCAGTCCACGTCGATCATCATGACCTCCTCGCCCGACCGGGTGGATGGGGCGGGACAAGGTCGTTGGCGCCGGCTCCGGTATGGATGGCGCGTGAAGCTCGTGTACGAAGACACCCGCGGGCACTTGAGCGCGGGTGGATCCGAGCTTGGAGAGGACGTCCGCTGCAATGTTGTTGTCGCGAACGATGTGGTGGAACTCGAGACCGTAGAACTTGTTCTCGAGCTTGCGGACTTCTAGGCAGTAGGCATCCATGTTCTCCTTGTTGCGGTCCCAGGACTTGTTGACTTGGTTGATGACCACTGCGGAGTCGCCGTAGACTAGTAGCCGCTTGATGCCCAGTGAAGCCGCGAGGCGGAGCCCGTGTAGGAGGGCTTCGTACTCGGCTTCGTTGTTGGAGACCTTCCAGAAGATCTGCAGGACGTACTTGAGTTGTTCGCCCGTTGGAGAGATCAAGAGTACCCCTGCACCTGCGCCCTCGAGGTTGAGTGAGCCGTCAAAGTACATCACCCAATGTTCTGGTCGCACGGTGGGAGTAGGTAGCTGGTTCTCCCGCCACTCTGCCATGAAGTCGACTAGTGCCTGCGACTTGATTGCTGTGCGTGGCTTGAAGTCGATAGTGAGGGCACCGAGCTCAACAGCCCACTTGGAG
Source organism: Cenchrus americanus (assembly GCA_947561735.1). NCBI lineage: Eukaryota > Viridiplantae > Streptophyta > Magnoliopsida > Poales > Poaceae > Cenchrus > Cenchrus americanus. The sequence continues at coordinate 207,476,747 of OX387240.1, forward strand.
ATTCTTCCAGTAGCATCTTGGTTCCGCAGGATGTCGCCAAGCGGGTAGTCGGTGATGACGGAGACCGAGTACTGCTGGAAGTAGTGTCGTAGCTTCCGCGAGGTGATGAGTAGAGCGTACAAGAGCTTCTGCACGGGCTGGTAGCGGGCCTTGGACTCTGATAGCACCTCGCTGACGAAGTAGACTGGACGCTGGACCGGGTAGGCGTGGCCGTCTTCCTGCCGCTCGACAACGATGGCAGTACTGACCACGTGGGTAGTCGCAGCGAGGTAGAGCAGCAGCTGCTCTCCCTTGTGAGGAGCCATGAGGATCGGTGTCGTATGGACCTCCCTGGGCCCACTGCCTCGGTGGGTACCAGGACCGACTACTCGGTGGGCCCCTGGGACTACCCCGGCTTGCGCTACACGACACCTGAAGGCGTGGAGCACAAGGACTACACAGGAGTAGTACTCGGTTAGGGAGCTGTACATGTTCCGCACTGTATAGAGGACTCCTAGACGTACTCGACTAGTACTCTCTCCCTGTTCCGACTTGTAACCCTGCCTCCCGGACTATATAAGGCGAGGCAGGGACCGATCCCCTCATCGAATCTCCTCTCATACAACTCACGGCGCACCATTGCACCATCTTGTAATCGTGCCCTATCAATCCGAGCTACGCAAAGCATACGGGACGTAGGGTATTACGCACCTCGCGGCCCGAACCTGTCTAAATTGTGTGCCACGTGTCTCTTCCTTCGAGTTACCGATCTCGGCAAGTCACAATCATCTACTTCGGGTACTCCCCGTAGTAGGTTGCCGGTCTAAAATACCGACAGCTGGGGCGCCAGGTAGGGGCTCTCGCTCGAGATCATATGGCGAACTCGACGGCTTCCATCTACTTCAAGCCAACTGTCGCCTTCAACCGCGGCGACACCTTCGTCTTCGGCGCCTGGGTCTGCACTGCTGATGGCGCGGGCTCCTTCCAGCGCCGCCTAATCATGCAGCCCGACTCGAAGACAGGCCTTGTGACGCTTCCCGAAGTTGTCACAGGCGAACTCGCCGGCAAGTTCGGCGAAATTTCGCTCTCCAACCACCACGCTGACTTCGAGCTCGAGTCCGTCTCCAACTCGAACCCGACGTCGCCATGGGCCATCGCATGCGAGCCGGCTACTCAGCCATCGCAGGCGGCCTCCTCACTGCTCGAGCCCTCCGCATGCGGCCCCTGCACCCTCAGCCGGGCCCACACGGAGGCTCCCACTTCGCGCCGGGCCGGCAAGGAGCCCGTACCCGAGTTCAACTCGGATTCCGACGCCGCCCCCGATCACGCTCCGGACTCCAGCCCTCTCTCCGAGTTCTACTCAAACCCGGACTACGAGTTCGACTTCGGGTTGGACCCTGAGGAGCCCGAGTCCGAAGACGACTCCACTGAGCTTCCCTTGTCAGGGCCAGCCTCGGGACTGGTTATAAAATCCACGCCGGCCGGGAGATACGTCTACTGGCCAGACCGCAAGCCTGCTGACCTGGCAAAGGGGGACTCACGTTACGTCGCCTACATCGACTCGCTACCGTTCCAGGAGGGAACACCGCTAGCCCGGGCTGACTCCAACACACCAACTGAGGTGGCACCCTCTGAATCCAGCCTTGGCACCCCCGATCGCCAAGTCTTCATGGCTGCCGGCGACACCCCGGGACCTTCGAGCACACCGAGGACGGATACCCGGAGGGACATCTCCGCGGACGAGCCGTCCGCCAATGCACCCGCGGACGAGACCGTCGCCAACGGGGACGCCCGACGCGAACGCAACAGAAGCGCGGCCCGAACGACGCCGGCGGCTCAGAGACAACCTCCCCATCCGCAACCTTGCGGAAGCTCTCGAGGCGGTCGAGAGCAGAGTACACACCACCCCTGAGCAGTGCCTCATGTCGATCACAACGATCGCACGCCAGGCTTAGGGCATACGTGCTGGAGAGGTCATCGCCAAGCTCGCTGAAGAAGCCTACTTCATGCGGGTCGACAACAGAGTCAACCAACCTCCTCCGGCCAAACCCCGCGACAACGAAGCTACTAGTCGCAGCGCCAACGAAGCTACTAGTCGCAGCGCCAACGCTGGCCCCAACCGTACTCGAGCTGACCTTCCAGCCGATCCAAACCGCCGCCGCTCCAACGCCGGCGGACCTTCACAGCAAGACCAAGGCAACCGAGAAGTTGTTCCCCCACCGCGCTCGGCCGGTGGCGGCGGCAACGACCCTAACGACGGCGGCGCGGCGACGGCGGCGCCTCCAACCACGGGGCCAACAGAGAGCCGGAGGCGGCGGCGGTCGCGGCGGCCGAGGCCACGCGAACGCCCACGCCTCCGGCGCCTCGCACGGCGGGTACGACGCTCGCCGAAGATTGAGGAGCCGCGGCGGAAGAAGTCGACCACCGCGGCCCGAGGGCGACGGCTTCCCCGCCTTCTCGCCCCGACTTCGTAACATGCTCCTCCCCGACAAGTTCAAGCCTTTGGGGATCACCAAGTACAACACGAAGCAGGATCCTATCCAGTGGCTCCGATGCTACGCCCTCTCCATCGAGAACGCTGGCGGCAACAGCGACACCAAACGCCTCTACTTCCCCTTCTGTCTGGACCAAGCACCACTCACATGGCTCGAGTCGCTTGACAAACACTCGATCGACAAGTGGGACCAGCTGAAGGAGCAGTTCACGAGCAACTTCGCGGGCGCCATGGGCCGTTCGGGTACCCGCATGGACCTGGCCATGATCAAGCAGGAACAAGGCGAGACCCTCCGCAAGTACATGCGCCGCTTTTTCGACAAGCGCGCTACCGTCGTCGACGTCACCGACAAGGAGGTCATCGACCTCTTCCAGGACGGCCTCTACCATCGTCGCACCTTCGAGGACTTCGGTCGTCGCCGCCCCAGGTCCATCCCCCACCTCAAGGACATGATCACGTCCTGGGCGGATGAAGAGGACAAGGCCAACGCCAAGTACGACGCCATCCGCGGCAAGTCCAAGCAGAACCGGGCGGCGGCGGCGCGGCAAAGAATGCAAACCAAGGCGGCCGCAACAACAACAACAACAACAACAACAACAACAACAACAGCAACTACTCGGGTCCCAACCGCAAGCGCAAGCCAGACAACACCGTCGCGGCTATCCAGCGCCCTGCGAAAGGGAACTCGAAGAAGAACTCTGGCGGGTTCAAAGACCTGCTAAAGGAGAAGTGCCCGTGGCATCCAAACGGCAACCACACTACTGAGCAGTGCTACCAGCTCAGGCATGCACTCAAGGATACTCCGGAGCCACCACACCCTCACGACCAAAAGGGCAAGAAGAGGGACGGCGACAACAACGACTTCCAAGAACCCGAGAAGACCGTCAACGTCCTCTTCGGTGGACTGCCCAGCAGGCGGGAGCAGAAGGCTACCCGTCGTGAAGTGATGTCAATTGAGCCAGCGGTTCCGACTCCTCTCAGGTGGTCGGAGGTGCCCATCACCTTCTCCCGCGCGGACCAATGGACCAGCTTCTCCGAACCAGGACGGTTCCCCCTCGTCCTGAAGCCAACGGTGGCGGGCTCCAAGCTCAACAAGGTGCTCATCGATGGTGGAAGCGGGCTCAACGTCCTCTTCACCAAAACCTTGAAGAAAATGAAGCTCGACGTCACCCCCATGCTCACCAAGAGCAGCACGCCCTTCTACGGCATCGTCCCAGGCAACGCGGCTATCCCACTGGGCTCAATGGTACTGCCAGTTACCTTCGGGGCGTCTCGGGACAACTACCGCACCGAGTACATCAAATTCGAGGTCGCGGATTTCGAGACCTCTTACCACGCCATCCTCGGCAGGCCGGCCATCGCCAAGTTCATGGCGGTGCCCCACTACACCTACTTGGTACTCAAGATGCCAAGTCCAGCTGGTGTACTCTCCCTCCAAGGGGACTTGAAGATCTCCCACGACTGCGACACAGAGGCCGTGGTGATCGCTTCCACGAACCAAGTACCCAACGCGATGATGGAGGTCTACGCCGCGTCGAAGAAGCTTTCCACGAGCGAACTCGACATCCCAGAGAAGTTTGACAGCGCCAACAAGCCTCAGCCACCTGAGGAGGTACTCGTCAACACGGTCGACCTCGGAACAGGCGACCCCAGCAAGACCACCACCATCGGGGCCGGCCTCGACCCCAAATAGGAAGACGCGCTCATCAGCTTTCTTCGGGCTAACCGCGACATCTTCGCGTGGAAGCCGGCGGACATGCCAGAGTGCCCGGGAGCCGATTGAGCACCGCCTTAACGTCGATCCAAAGGCCACCCCTAAGCGACAACACCTCCGACGCTTTGCCGACGACGAGACGGGATGCCATCAAGAAGGAGCTCGCCAAGCTACTCGCAGTCGGCTTCATCGAGAAGTCTTCCATCCCGAGTGGCTCGCCAACCCCCGTCCTCGTCCGCAAGAAGAACTCGAACGAGTGGAGGATGTGTGTCGACTACACCGACCTCAACAAGCACCGCCCCAAGGACCCCTTCGGGTTGCCGCGGATTGATCAAGTCATCGACTCCACGGCGGCCGCGACTCGCTCGCTTCCTCGATCGCTACTCCGGTACCACCGTATCGCAATCAAGGAGGAAGACCAGAAAAGACCGCGTTCATCACCCCGTTTGGCGCGTACTGCTACACGACCATGTCATTCGGGTTAAAGAACGCCGGCTCTACCTACCAACGGGCCATCCAGGCCTGCTTCAAACGGCAACTCAACAAGAACGTCGAGGCTTACGTGGATGACGTGGGCCCACTGCCTCGGTGGGTACCAGGACCGACTACTCGGTGGGCCCCTGGGACTACCCCGGCTTGCGCTACACGACACCTGAAGGCGTGGAGCACAAGGACTACACAAGAGTAGTACTCGGTTAGGGAGCTGTACATGTTTCGCACTGTATAGAGGACTCCTAGACGTACTCGACTAGTACTCTCTCCCTATTCCGACTTGTAACCCTGCCTCCCGGACTATATAAGGCGAGGCAGGGACCGATCCCCTCATCGAATCTCCTCTCATACAACTCACGGCGCACCATTGCACCATCTTGTAATCGTGCCCTATCAATCCAGAGCTACGCAGCATACATGACGTAGGGTATTACGCACCTCGCGGCCCGAACCTGTCTAAATTGTGTGCCACGTGTCTCTTCCTTCGAGTTACCGATCTCGGCGAGTCACAATCATCTACTTCGGGTACTCCCCGTAGTAGGTTGCCGGTCTAAAACACCGACAATCGGCGGCTTTGATAGGAAGTCCTTGAGCTGGGCAAGGGCTTGATCCGCCTCTGGAGTCCACACGAACTTCTCTTGATGCTTGAGTAGTTTGAAGAAGGGGAGGCCCCGTTCTCCTAGCCTCGAGATGAATCTGTTTAGCGCCGCCATGCACCCCGTCAGCTTCTGGACGTCTTTGATGCTCGTGGGAGCTTTCATGCTGGTGATGGCGGAGATCTTCTCGGGGTTGGCTTCGATGCCGCGCTGGCTGATGATGAAGCCGAGTAGTTTGCCCGAAGGGACGCCGAAGACGCACTTGTTCGGGTTGAGCTTCCAGCGGTACTCGCGTAGTGATGCGAAGGTCTCTTCAAGGTCGTTGATGAGGGTACTGGAGTCCCTAGTTTTGACAACCACGTCATCCACGTAAGCCTCGACGTTCTTGTTGAGTTGCCGCTTGAAGCAGGCCTGGATGGCCCGTTGGTAGGTAGCGCCAGCGTTCTTCAACCCGAATGACATTGTCGTGTAGCAGCATGCGCCAAACGGGGTGATGAACGCGGTCTTCTCCTGGTCTTCTTCCTTGATCGCGATCTGGTGGTACCCGGAGTAGCAGTCAAGGAAGCAGAGCAGGTCGCAGCCCACCGTGGAATCGATAACTTGGTCAATCCGCGGCAACCCGAAGGGGTCCTTGGGGTAGTGCTTGTTGAGGTCGGTGTAGTCGACGCACATCCTCCACTCGTTCGAGTTCTTCTTGCGGACGAGGACGGGGTTGGCGAGCCACTCGGATGGAAGACTTCTCTCGATGAAGCCGGCGCGAGTAGCTTGGCGAGTTCTTTCTTGATGGCATCCCGCTCGCCGTCGGCAAAGCGTCGGAGGTGTTGTCATTTGGGGGTGGCCTTAGGGTCGACGTTGAGGGCGTGCTCAATCGCCCCCCGGGCACTTCGGCATGTCCGTCGGCTTCCACGCGAAGATGTCGCGGTTAGCCCGAAGAAAGCTGATGAGCGCGTCTTCCTATTTGGGGTCGAGGCCGGACCCGATGGTGGTGGTCTTGGTGGGGTCACCTGTTCTGAGGTCGACCGTCTTGACGGGTACCTCCTCAGGTGGCTGAGGCTTGTTGGTACTGTCCGACTTCTCTGGGATGTTGAGTTTGCTTGTAGCAAGCTTCTTCGACGCAGCGTAGACCTCCATCATCGCGTTGGGTACTTGGTTTGTGGAGGCGATCTCCACGGCTTCTGTGTCGCAGTCGTGGGAGATCTTGAGGTCCCCTTGGAGGGAGAGTACACCGGCTAGATTGGCATCTTGAGTACCAAGTAGGTGTAGTGGGGCACCGCCATGAACTTGGCGATGGCCGGCCTGCCGAGGATGGCGTGGTAGGAGGTCTCGAAGTCCGCGACCTCGAACTTGATGTACTCGGTACGGTAGTTGTCCCGAGATGCCCCGAAGGTAACTGGCAGGACCACTGAGCCCAGTGGGATAGCCGCGTTGCCGGGGACGATGCCGTAGAAGGGCATGCTGCTCTTGGTGAGCATGGGAGTGATGTCGAGCTTCATCTTCTTCAAGGTCTTGGTGAAAAGTACGTTGAGCCCGCTTCCACCGTCGATGAAGACCTTGTTGAGCTTGGAGCCCGCCACCGTTGGTTTCAGGACGAGAGGAAACCGTCCTGGTTCAGAGAAGCTGGTCCATTGGTCCGCGCGGGAGAAGGTGATGGGTACCTCCGACCACCTGAGAGGGGTCAGGACCGCTGGTTCGATGGACATTACTTCACGACGGGTAGCCTTCTGCTCCCGCCTGCTGGGCAGTCCGCCGAAAAGGACGTTGACGGTCTTCTCGGGTTCTTGGAAGTTGTTGTTGTCGCCGTCCTTCTTCTTGTTCTTTTGATCATGAGGGTGCGGTGGCTCCGGCGTTTCCTTGAGTGCGTGCCTGAGCTGGTAGCACTGTTCGGTAGTATGGTTGCCGTTTCGATGCCACTGGCACTTCTCCTTCAGCAGGTCTTTGAAGCCGCCGGAGTTCTTCTTCGAGTTCCCTTTCGCAGGGCGCTGGATAGCCGCGACAGTGTTGTCTGGCTTGCGCTTGCGGTTGGGAGCCTAGTAGTAGTAGTAGTTGTTGTTGTTGCGGCCGCCTTAATTCGCATTGCTGCCGCTGCCGCCGCCCTGGTTCTGCTTGGTCTTGCCACGGATGGCGTCGTATTTGGCATTGGCCTTGTCTTCTTCATCCGCCCAGGACGTGATCATGTCCTTGAGGTGGGGGATGGACCTGGGGCGGCGACGACCGAAGTCTTCGAAGGTGCGGCGGTGGTAGAGGCCGTCTTGGAAGAGGTCAATGACCTCCTTGTCGGTGACGTCGACGACGGTAGCGCGCTTGTCGAAAAAGCGGCGCATGTACTTGCGGAGGGTCTCGCCTTGTTCCTGCTTGATCATGGCCAGGTCCATGCGAGTACCCAATCGGCCCATGGCGCCCGCGAAGTTGCTTGTGAACTGCTCCTTCAGCTGGTCCCACTTGTCGATCGAGTGCTTGTCCAGCGACTCGAGCCATGTGAGTGGTGCTTGATCCAGGCAGAAGGGGAAGTAGAGGCACTTGGTGTCGCTGTTGCCGCCAGCGTTCTCAATGGAGAGGGCGTAGCATCGAAGCCACTGGATGGGATCCTGCTTCGCGTCGTACTTGGTGATCCCCAAAGGCTTGAACTTGTCGGGGAGGAGCAAGTTGCGAAGTCGAGGTGAGAAGGCGGGGAAGCCGTCGCCTTCAGCGGCAGTGGTCGACTTCTTCCGCTGCAGCTCCTCAATCTTCTGTAGAGCATCATACCCGCAGTGTGAGGCGCCGGAAGCGTGGCTGTTCGCGTGGCCTCGGCCGCCGCGGCTGCTGCCGCCTCCAGCCCTCCTTTTGGCCCCATGGTTGGAGCTGTCGCCGTCTCAGCCGCCGCCGTCGGGGTCGTTGCCACCGCCACCTGCCGGAGCGCGGTGGGGGACAACTTCTCGGTTGCCGCGGTCTTGTAGTGAAGGTCCGCCAGCGTTGGAGCGGCGACGGTTTGGCTCGGCCGGGAGGTCAGCTCGAGTACGGTTGGGACCGTTGTTGGCGCTGCGACTAGTAGCTTCGTTGTCGCGTGGCTTAGCTGGAGGAGGTTGGTTGACTCTGTTGTCGACCCGCATGAAGTAAGCTTCTTCAGCGAGCTTGGCGGTGACTTCTCCAGCGCGTATGCCCTGAGCCTGGCGTGCGATCGCTGTGATCGACATGAGGCATTGCTCAAGTGTGGTGTGTACTCTGCTCTCGACCGCCTCGAGAGCTTCCGCAAGGTTGAGGATGGGGAGGTTGTCGCGGATGGGTCGACGGCGTTCGTTGCGCTTCCGGTTGTGTTCACGTCGAGCGTCTCTGTCTGCCGGAACCTCGTTGGGTGGAGCATCAGCAGAGAGCTCATCGGCGGAGATGTCTTCCGAGTGCGGTCCCGAGCTGTGCCTGAAGGCCCTGGGGTGTCGCCGGCAGCCATGAAGACTTGGCGATCGGGGGTGCCAAGGCTGGACTCAGAGGGTGCCACTTCGGTTGGTGTGTTTGAGTCCGCCTGGGCTAGCCGCGTTCCCTCCTGGAACGGTAGTGAGTCGATGTAGGCGACGTAGCGTGAGTCTCCCTTTATCAGGTTAGCGGGCTTGCGGTCTGGACAGTAGACGTATCTCCCGGCTGGCGTGGATTTTATAACCAGCCCAGAAGCTGGCCCTGACAAGGGAAGCTCAGTGGAGTCGTTTTCGGACTCGGGCTCCTCAGGGTCCGACCCGAAGTCGAACTCGTAGTCCGGGTTCGAGTAGAACTCGGAGAGAGGGCTGGAGTCCGGAGCGTGATCGGGGGCGGCGTCGGAGTCCGAGTTGTACTCGGTACGGGCTCCTTGCCGGCCCGACGCGAAGTGGGAGCCCCCATGCGGGCCCAGTTGAGGACGCGGGGGGCCACGCGCGGAGGGCTCGCACGATGAGGGGACCGCCTGAGATGGCTGAGCAGCCGGCTCGCATGCGATGGCCCATGGCGACATCGAGTTCGAGTTGGAGACAGACTCCAGCTCGAAGTCAGCGTGGTGGTTGAAGAGCGAAATTTCGCCGAACTTGCCGGCGAGTTTGCCTGTGACGGTTTCAGGAAGCGTCACGAGGCCTGTCTTCGGGTTGGGCTGCATGGTCAGGCGGCGCTGGAAGGAGCCCGCGCCATCGGCGGTGCGGACCCGGTGCGCCGAACACAAAGGTGTCGCCGTGGTTGAAGGCGACGGTTGGCTTGAAGCGGACAGAGCCGTCGAGTTCGCCATGTGATCTCGGGCGAGAGCCCATACCCGGCGCGCCACCGGTGTCGGTGTTTTAGACCGGCAACCTACTACGGGGAGTACCCGAAGTAGATGATTGTGACTCGCCGAGATCGCTAACTCGAAGGAAGAGACACGTGGCACACAATTTAGACAGGGTTCGGGCCGCGAGGTGCGTAATACCCTACGTCCCGTATGCCGCGTAGCTCGGATTGATAGGGCACAATTACAAGATGGTGCAATAGTGCGCCGTGAGTTGTAGGGGATTGGATGAGATGATCCTGAGATCGGTCCCTGCCTCGCCTTATATAGTCCGGGAGGTAGGGTTACAAGTCGGAGTAGGGAGAGAGTACTAGTCGAGTACGTCTAGGAATCCTCTATACAGTGCGGAACATGTACAACTCCCTAACCGAGTACTACTCCTGCGTAGTCCTTGTGCTCCACGCCTTCAGGTGCCGTGTAGCGCAAGCCGGGTAGTCCCAGGGGCCCACCGAGTAGTCGGTCCTGGTACCCACCGAGGTAGTGGGCCCAGGGAGGTCCATACGACAGTGGCTTTTGCTTTTGTCTTGATTTATTAATGCTCCTAAACTTATGAATTTGATCTTGTATGCTTAATGGAGTCATTGGTCACCCTTCTCTTCAATGTTGTCATCACCATCTCCTCTTTCTTGTTCTCATCATATCCTTGCTGTCTCTTTTTCATGGATTTCCCCCTCTGTCCAGAACAGAACATATATCGAAATATAGCTCTATTGAAAATTTTATGAAATTACCTTTCCAACGTGTGGTCATTCATCGAAAACGGAGTTCAAACAAGGGAGCTAGGTCCGTTTTACTTCAGCACTGCGTGCTGTCCAAAACTGATTTCAGGACGTGTTGCACTCGGTGATTCGGGCATAACGTCTTGTAGGAACCTCCGATTGTCTTGATTCTTGATTTGTTGGAATCGTAACTTCATCTGGCTTCTAGATATCCAAAAATATCCAGTGTTTTCCCTTCGAGACCATGCAGAATTTTGATGAGATTGGTGGCTTCTTGCGCATTGATCCGGAGATGTTAACGATCTTTATCATTCTATCTTCTAGAGTGTCATGTTGCACTTCCGTGTTGAAGATTCAGGGTCTCCCCCATGCTTAGCATTTTGCTAGTCATGGAAGAAGAAGACAAAGCACTTCTTAGCCATCCTTCAATTTCCTTGTAGTGAGAGTCTTTATCTTGCCTGTAAGACGTTTTAAACGCACATTCTACCCCCAAGGTGACGGTTGGGAGTAGATAGAATTGCCAACAATCCAACAATGTCTCCTAAGATTCTTAACTTGTGGCATAATTAGTTTAATGAGGAATAAAAACCTAATGAGTGTACGTGGTGCAAGGTGTGTATGCAGATGATAGGAAAGCATATAAACAAAGACAATGTTTTCACCTAGTTCTAAACACCATGTTTACAACTAGGTTGCCGAATTTTTCCATAGCCATAAAGGTTTATTTATCAAGGGTTAAAACACCATGTCTATCCCTAAATCAATAACCCTTATAGCACAAGGAAAATTAAGCGCATTGCAGAGCTTATAAACTAACCAATGCAACATGAAAACATATGAAAAGCTAGCAAGGTTTATCGAACTTAATGATGATGGTCCGAAATCATGTTTAAACACCACGTTTACACAAGATCACAAAAGGAAAATGCCCAGCTGGAGCATTAACATGGATATGAAAGCATACATCATTGAGCCTTAAAACAACCAAGCCAACTATATGCAAAACATGTACATGCAAAGAAACATCATGTTGATAACAAAATGCAATGCATGCAAACAAATAAATATGAGCATGAACATGATGGTGGTTCTAAAAAGAAAACTAAACTTAGATTAATAACCACAAGTTGATCATCATAAGATAGTGCCATTCTTTATTTTCTCGAAGAAAGTAGTAAAAATATAAAGAAACGGGTTGCCTCCCGAAAAGCGCTTCATTTAAAGTCATAGAGCTCTACTTTCTCACATACCTTCTTTTCTTTGCATAGCCATGGCCCTTCATGCAAGAATAAAAGGTACCAATGCAGCTTTAATTTACTTCCCATGTTGTGCTTGGTCACTTATAGAAGACTTGCCCAAAGCATCCTTTTGTTTCATCATTATCTCCTTCTTTATCATCCTTCACTGCTGCCTTCACTCCATAAATTGTTTTTAATGTCCAGAACAGAGAGTATACTCAAGCTCTACTCCATTGCACAGTGCACAAAATTTCCTTTCCAACGAGTCTTTATTTGCTCAAATTGGACTCCGGACAAGAGAGTTACGTCCGTTTTACTTCGGCGATGAAATCTGTCCTGAAATTTCAGAACGCGCAACGCTCAATTTTTCCTCCATAACTCCTTGCACGGGTCTTCAAACTTGTTGGTTCTTGATGCGTTGGAATGGTAATTTGATGGATCTTCTGAATATCTCATTTTCTTCATTTGTACACCTCTGAACAAGCTCTCAAATTGATGAAGACAGCAGCATCCATCGCGGGATTCGGAGAGGTTGATGATTTGTCTTGCAACTCTTTTAGGCATGACTTCTTTTTTTTCATTATTCAAGCCTTGTCTACATGGTTAGTGAAAATCAGGCCTTTCCCGACATATGATTCTTTAAGGTCATTAGCTTGACCAAGCGCAAAGCATGATCGAGATTTACAAAACTTATTGTAAACATACGCATCCATAATTAACACATGTAAATTGTAGCAACAAGTCAAGGTGTAAATAAAAGAAGCATATGTTTCATGCATAGCACTTAGCTCATCATTAGGCAAAGGTTCTTTAGGTGTGAGATTAATTGTATCAAACATAAATGTTTCCTCTTTTTCATTCTCAAGAAAATCTAGCCTATCAACATGATCACTATTGGAACAAGGCATAGACATTAAAGTATCATTCGTACTATTGGTTGAGCATGAGTATTTGAATTTATCAACTTCAATACCAATAATATCTTGAGATTTCAGCGCGTACCTTGGCCTTAGAGCTTTTTCAACAAGAGTGATATTTGGTTCATCTAGCGGTGTTGAGGGCGAATCGATCTCAATAAGTGTAGTTGCCTCTTCATCACCATCTTGCAATTTCTTCAACTCATCATGTGTAACATGTAATCCTTCAACTATGTACGCATTCATCTCTTCTTCGAAGTCTTCTTTATCAACCATATCTTCATCTTCAAAGACTTGTATGTTGCTTTCTTTATCTTCCATGTACCACATGTCGTCAAGATCGCTCATTGTTGATTCACTCTTTCCTTCATCCTTGAGTACTTCCATGTCTTGATTTGCTAGTGTGTAGGCTTCAATGGCACACAAGCTATCACCTTGTGGGGAGGGGCCTTCTTGGAGTACTTGATCTATGTCAACCCCTTCCCATTCATCTTCTAGCTTGAGTCCTATCTCCTCCCATTTATCCTTTGAGTCACTAGGCTCATCACGGTTGTACTCTTCTCTTCCTTCATCATAAATCTTTGAGTTGTCAAACCGGTCGATCCATCCTTCATCTCCTTCTTCTCTTTCTTCTTCAAACATCTTTTGGATCGACTCTCCACTCATCTCTTGATCAAATATATCTTCAATTAGTTTGGCAACGTGTCGGCGTTCCTCCTTCCTTCGGTAGTTGATTAGTGGGGCGAAATCAACTTGAACCCAACCGGATTGCTTGAACTCCGCCAATGGTCTAGCATTCCACATACTTCGGCCTACATTCATGTTAGTTTCAACATTTTTAACATCCGAAATGACTTCTCTTACATTGGGAAGTGGATCTTCACTTTCTTGTATGGTCGGTTCATCTTCCTTGACCTTCGGTTCATCTTTTTCAGAAATTTCAGCAAGCACCTTGGGCTTGCTTTTGTCATTTTGCTCCTCTCGACAACATCTTTGCCAATCTCGTATTGTTCTTTGTCCATTGCTTATCCTTTGTAAGATTTGTGCGGCTTCACTAATTGTTTTATCCATTAAATCACCGCCTGCACACATGCTTACGAATGAGACGAGTTAGGGGTTAGTGAAAAATAAAAGGTATACAACATCAAGTCACCGGAAAATCCCAAGTTCGGGCCTCGCTCAAGTAGTTCATTAAAACGGTCCCATGCTTCATCAATTCCTTCATCCTCTCCTTGCTTGAAAGTGAGCACTTGCCTCCTTAAGTCTTGGACCTTGCTTATGGGAAAGAACTTCAAAAGAAATTTCTTCACTAGCTCATCCCAATTTCCTTTTGCTCTAACGGACGCAAGTGTGTACCATCTTCGCGCTTCATCTTTGAGAGAGAACGGAAAAAGATTCCACTTGAACCAAGCGGCCGAAACTCCTTTTTGTTGCACCGTGTTGCATAACATCGTGAATTCCTTAATGTGTCTATATGGGTTGTCATCCTCCAATCCTCTAAATGGTTTTGTCGCCACTAGCTTGATGATTCCAGGCTTCACTTCATAGTGGGTTGTAGCAAACGTCAAATCTGATTTTTGCATCTCAATGTCTTCCATTGACGGCATTGCTAGCTCCCTTAGCGACATCTCTTCGTCTTGCAATGGTGAGGTGAACAAATCCATCTAAGCACAAGAAAAGTAGAAAGAAAAACAAAAAAGATTTTTTTTCTTTTTTTTCGAAAATAAGGGTTAGGTGTTAGCAATCAACAAAATTAATACTAGATTAAACGTAGCAAACTGGCTTGCTCCCCGGCAACGGCGCCAGAAAAGGGGGCTTGTTGACGGATAAAACTAGTATCCACATACGATCCGCAAGCGTACGAACCTACACCTTTTTCACCACGGGATTCCCAAGGTTCTTGTCAATCCGCGGAGCAAGGGGATTACTAGCGCTTAACCAAGTACTAATCTAGTTGAATGGAAAACCTTTGAAAGAGAGTATTAATCTAAAAGTAAAGACAATCTAACCTAAGTTAATCTAAGTTAAGTTGATCAAACAAATCTAGGTTTAAACTAGATGGTAAAGGGGTGAACACAAGAGAGTGAGTAAGAAAGATAAGCGTTCCCTCCCTAGGATCTAGGATAACATGGTATGCATCTACTACACGAAAGCGGTAAACCAATCCACCGGGGGTTGTGACCACGGTTTCGCCCTTTCCCTCCTCTCATACTGTCACTACGCGAAGGTATTCGTGACTAGACCTATGATGGACACGGTATGTTGATGGAATCTATGGGAGTAGCGGATATCATACGCCCGAAAAACACGGTAGCTAGCCTTAATCATCAAAGCATCATCAACATGAAAACAATAGATTGAAACCACGAATCAAGTAGCGATCACATAGCATGTATCCATCTAATCCTAGGGATGAACGGAGACATTACCCCATCATCTTACACGGATTGAAGCACATAGGGGTGATGGAGACTTCGGAGAACATCGTCGATGAAGATGGAGGTGATGAAGCTTGGGAACACCCCTAGGCCAACAGCTTGGAGTCCTCCTCTTGCTTCCTTCTCTCCGCCGGCATTGATCCTTGCGACGAGCTCATCTAACTCTCTCCCTCATCTTGCGGTGGTAGTGTTCTGGTGAATGGCATCGGTAGAATGATTTTTTCGATGTGGTAGCCGACGGCGGCGGAGGGAATAAATAGATGAACACCTAGGGCAAAGGGGGCACCGAACCGACCCCGGAGTGGGTTGGGCCGGTCGGCCCAGGCCGGCCGGCCCAGGCCCACTTCGGCCCGCCGGCCCCGGTTTCCTCCCCGCGTTGCTTCTCACGTGATCCCTTATTCATGTGCACTTGCATGTGGGCCTTTGACGTCGTTTCCTTCACGGTTAAGGCTTGAATCCTTGCTATGCAAGCTTCGCTGTTTTCTGGTTGAGTCCCTGAAGATTTGCACGTTGACGCTTCGGTCCTCGTGTCATTTGGAGTCATGTTCATCGCGTGTCTTGACTCTTGTCGGGCTTCATGATCTTCTTCCAAAGTGCTTGGTGAACTTATCCCGAAAGTCTCCTCATTAGCGTAGATTTCTTGCGTAAACAACAAACTCCAAAATCGACATGCAAGTGTGAACTTGTTATATCATTAGTATGCCTAGTGGCGGGTTAGTTGCAAATCATAATCGAAACCAATGTATAACAAGTACTCTAGGTTGACGGAAATTCACCATCAACAGGCATCCGGGGTCCTTTTGCTTCTCTAGCCCATTAGCAATAGCGGCACTACACTCCTCGAACATCTTGACATGATCTACCCCGAGTGTTGCTATCTCATATTTATTTGCAAGTATGTCTTTAAAGTAATGAGAATATGTAGGTACTTGTAGGGCATCTAATAATGGCATGTTGATGCTAAATCTACGCACAACCTCCACAAACTTCTCAAAGTGGTTGTCAAGTTTACCTCGGAAGTAGCGTGGCTTGAGTTGTGGTATCCTCGTGTCTTCTTCCGGCATCTCAAATTCGGGCTCTTCGGTGACGATCCCTGTAACCTTCTCCTTAGCAATTCCTTCCATCTCGGCGGATGGTTTAGGCTTCCTCGCTCCTGCGGAACGTTCCGGATCTTCGGTCTCCTTTCCTGAACGTGTTTGAATGGCCTTCGCCGGTTCGGGACCTTTAGGTTGTCCCGGAAGCTTCCCATCATCATTAGTGAGGCACCCGGCAAGTTGTCCCACTTGCGTCTCGAGCATCTTCATCATGTTGAGCACTTGATGGTTGGAGCTTCCGACCTCCGTCACTTTGCTATCGATGTTCTCCAACACCTTATCTATGGTCTTGAACTTGGTGACGGTGTCCTTGTTGATATTGGCTTGCTCGTCCATGAATTCCTTCAATTTTATACGAAGCGGAACCGAATTCAGACTGGATGAGCTTGCATTGAATTGAGGTCTACCTTGCCCATAGCGGAACAATTCTCCCTTCCTCATGTAGTCGAGCATTTTGGCTTCCTCCGGACAATCTTTGTGGACATGTCCGTACTCTCCGCATTCTTCGCATGTGGATCTTGCTTCGGCGGCCTTCAAGTCTTGAGCCTCTTTCTTTTCTATCTCCATCTTCTCCAACCTCCTCATGAGTGAATCAATCTTGCCTTCAAGTATGTTCTCCTTCTCTACTTGCAAGACTCCTTTGTCGTTTCCCGTGGGTTGAACCAGATGTAGGCGTCTGGATGATGCCCATGTGTCATTATTCGCGACCTTCTTGAATAGAGTGAAAGCTTCCGTCGGTGTAAGCTCGATGATAGATCCTCCCGCCGATGCATCGATGATCGTCCTTGACGCCATGG
This sequence comes from Cenchrus americanus, assembly GCA_947561735.1. NCBI lineage: Eukaryota > Viridiplantae > Streptophyta > Magnoliopsida > Poales > Poaceae > Cenchrus > Cenchrus americanus. Next base: position 207,493,477 of record OX387240.1, read on the forward strand.
TGAGTCCTTGATAGAACTTTTGCACGAGGTCTTCCTTCGGGAACTTGTGATGTGGAACCGCCCGAGTGTACTCATTGAAGCGCTCGAATGCCTTCGAGATAGTTTCCGTAGGATATTGAACAAAGGTGGCAATCTTATTACGCAAGCTTTGAGTTTTACCCGGCGAGTAGTATTCCTTCATGAAAGCTTTCATCAACGTATTCCAATTTTGCACCGTCTCCGCCGGTTGAGAGTGGAACCATTGCAAAGCCTTCCCAAGTAGTGAGAACAGAAAAAGCCTTGTCCTCATTTGATCTTGAGTCACCCCATCCATGTTGAAAGTTTGACATAGTTGAATGAATGCTTGGAGGTGAAGGTTCGGATCCTCTTTACCGGTGAAGGGTGAATGTTGCACCATGCGGATTATTGAGGTCTTGATCTCGAACGGTCTTCCGATCTCCTCAAGCTTCAAGATTGGTAGGTCGATGATGTCCGGGGTGCATAGCTCCCCGATCTTGCGTTCTTGCAGTTGTTCACCCATTGGTGGAAGTCGATTCTCCCGAGGACTTTGAGGCGGTGAATTCTTCGGAGATTCCTTTGATCCCTTGTCTTCCGACTTCGAATCTACAAAATCGAGCTTTTTAGCTTGATGTGCTTCGCGTCTCCTTAGCCTGTAAAGTTTTCTGGATCATCCACAAAATTATCGGGTTTGTTGGAGAGGTAGCCGTCCATCTCCTGTTAGGGTTAGCAATATACAAAATATGCAAAAACTAGAAAGTAAAAATAAATCTATGAAAACTAGGGTTAGACAAACTAGATTAGATTTATTTTGAGGATGATCAAAGTTTAGTAGATGCAAAAAGAAAAACTAAAAGAAAACTGAAAATCACAAAAAAAGCAATAAAAGATCAAATCTTGATCACTTGTATCATAGTTCATTTAGACTTGCAAGTGGACAAGTCTCCCGTCATTGTCAAGGACCCTTCTTCCCTCGAGTAATGAACCCATGGTATCGAATCCGTGGAACAAATGTCTGATGCAAAAGATGATCTAGTAAAGCCAAGTAACTTCAATCTTCGATAAAGAGAAACCCTAATGCATCTAGATAAAGAACACAAAACTAATCCAATCTACTAAAGACCGGAGATAACAAAGATAAATTGGGTAGATAAACCAATCTAGAGAGATCGGGTTATGGCTTTTGTTGAAGTTCCAAGCAAGAGAAGAAGTAGCAAATCGAATCTTATTAGAAGCCTCTTTAAATTGTGGTTTCCCGTCCGACTCCAAAAACGCCCGCCTTTCGGAACCCCCATTCTGTCACAACATATTCCTATTCATGCGGGTAGTCTAGGGCGAGTCCAAGGACAAGTCGAGTTCTTTCGGAAGATCCGGCGTGTACCTCTAGCCACCGCGGCTACAAGAACACCCTAAGTGATCTCTCTCGAGAATAGATCTAGAATAAGCAAAGCCGATCGAAAAACGAAATCATCGAAGATTCAACTTGATAATTCAACTAATATAATGAAACATAAATAAGATCACCACCAGGATCCTACCTTGATCTTGCTTCTAGCTCTGGGAACTCCGACATGGTCTTCCTTGCAAGGTTCCCACATCGGCTAGGGAGACCCTAGTCAACTAGCTCGACCCTTTCCTCTCTGGGATGGTGTCCCTCTCTTCTCTGCTCCTTGGCGGCCGATGACAAATTGATCGATCCGTGGCTCTCGACCCCGGGGCTATAAATAGCCCGAATGGTGGTTAGGTCAAAGGAGGGGGGAATTGGGCCCTGGACTGGGCTGGGCCGGCCGGCCTGGGCCCATCCAGGCCCAGTTCCCAGCCTCCTTCGTGTGGTGTCGGTTCTCGAGTCTTCTAGATGCTTCCCCCTTCTGCATGTAGGCCCTTGTCGTTAGTTTCTCTCCGAGTTGGACATAGCTCCTTGTCCTGCAAGATTCTGCACTTTCTGGTTAGGTCCTCGAAGTTTGTCATCTTCTCGGGTTGAGTCCCTGGCTTCTTGGAGTCAAGTTTGCTTCATTGCATGACTTGTACGGGGCTTCAAGGTCTTGTCACAAGGTGCTTGATGAACTTATCCCGGAAGTCTTGCTTTCAACGCTAAAACCCTACATAAACACTAAACTCCAAAACCGACATGCACAAGTGAACTTGTTATACCACGGGGGTTAGTACCAATGGATAAGGTATAAAACTTATGCCAACACTGAAGGTAAACTCATGGCTAGGTTGACGGATTTTCACCGTCAACACTCTCTCAGTCTGCCCGTCTGTCTGTGGGTGGAAAGTTGTGTTGTAGTTAAGAGTGGTGCCCATAAGCTTGTGAAAGCTCCGCCAGAACTTGGCGACAAACTGTGGTCCGCGGTCGAACACAATACTCTTTGGGTGCCCCGTGTAGCCTCAGAATGTGTTGAACGTACAGGTTTGCCAAGCGCTCGGTCCCAAAGGTCACCTTCACTGGCACGAAGTGTGCCACCTTGGTCAATCGGTCCACTATGACCCAAATCGACTCATTCCCCTTTGGTGTCCGGGGAAGTCCCACTATGAAATCCATGGAGATGTCGTCCCACTTCCAAACCGGAATTTCCAATGGCTTAAGCAATCCTGCGGGCTTCTGGTGCTCGATCTTCACTCTGCTACAGGTGTCGCAACAGGCCACGTAGTGAGCTATGTCTCTCCTCATGTCCTTCCACCAGTACATCGTCTTCAAATCTTTGTACATCTTTGTGCTGCCTAGGTGAATCGAGTACCTAGAGTCGTGGGCTTCTCTCATGATCTGCTCTAGAAGTGCCATGTCTTGTGATACACAAATCCGTTCTTTCAGCCACACGGTGCCTTGTTCATCCAAGCGAAAATCCTCTACTTTTCCCTCCTTCATCAGTTCTCGCAGAACTTTGATCTCTACACACGACTTCTGAGCTGTTCGGATGCGATCTTCTAGGTCGTTGGTCACACGTAGTTTGTTGGCCTGTCCATGGTCCACGATTTCAATCCTCAGCTTCTCTAACTCTTCGTGTAGGGCAGGTTGCTCTTCTTTCACCATGAGATTGTTGCAATACAACTTTCGGCTCAGTGCATCTGCCACGACGTTAGCTTTGCCTGGGTGGTAGTCCTTGATCAGCTCTAACCATCTTCTTTGGCTCATGTTCAACTCTGTTTGGGTGAAGAAGTACTTCAAACTCTTGTGGTTGGTGAACAGCTCACACTTGTTTCCCATCAAGTAGTGCCTCTAGATTTTGAGGGCGTGCACGACAGCTGCCAACTCCAAGTCATGTGTCAGGTAGTTTTCCTCGTGTTTCTTCAGCTTCCTGGAAGCATAAGCCACAACTTTCCCTTCTTGCATCAGGACACATCTGAGTCCTTTCCTTGAAGAGTCACAGTAGACCACAAAGTCCATCTTAATATCTGGCAAAGTAAGCACTGGGGCTGTGGTGAGTCTTCTCTTCAGCTCTTGGAAGCTCTTCTCACACGCTTCTAACCACTCGAACTTTGTGTTGTACTTAAGCAACTCTGTCATCGGCTTTGCAATCTTGGAGAAGTTCTCAATGAACCTTCGGTAGTATCTGGCCATCCCAAGAAAACTTCTGACGTCTGTCATGTTCAACGACTGCTCCCACTTGGTAAGTGACTCCACCTTAGACGGATCCACAACTATCCCTTCTGCTGACAACACGTGTCCCAAGAACGCGACCTTCTCCTTCCAGAACTCACACTTGCTGAACTTGGCGTAGAGTTTCTGCTGCCTCAGCCTCTCTAGCATGATCCTCAGGTGCTCCTCGTGCTCCTCCGTTGTCTCAGAGTAGATCAGGATATCGTCGATAAACACCACCACAAACCTGTCTAACTCCTCCATGAAGACTTTGTTCATCAAGTTCATGAAATAGGCAGGTGCATTGGTCAGCCCGAAAGAAACCACCACAAACTCGTACAGACCGTACCGTGTGGTAAAAGCTGTCTTGGGAATATCCTGCTCTCGGATCTTCATCTGGTGGTATCCTGATCTCAGATCGATCTTTGAAAAGAACTTTGCTTTCTTGAGTCTATCCAACAGGTCCTCGATCTTTGGTAGTGGGTACTTGTTCTTGATCGTCATTGAGTTGAGCGTGCGGTAGTCTATGCACATCCTCTTGGTGCCATCTTTCTTCTCCATGAAGAGTACATGTGAACCCCACGGTGAGGCACTCGGCCGAACAAACCCTTACTCGGGCAACTTCTTGAGCTGTTTCTTCAACTCGTCCAGCTCATCAGACGACATCCGGTACGAACTCTTTGCAACGGGTCCCGCCCCCGACATCAGCTCAATCACAAACTCCATGTCTAGGTCAGGGGGTAACTCCGTAAGCTCCTCTGGAAACACGTCTGGAAACTCACAGACCACTGGATTTTCCTCAATTTCTTTCCTACTCATGTTGCACAACATTGTTGCAGTTTTCGGACTCTGAGGTTCAATCCGCACTTTCGCTCCACTAGGGTGTTCTAGCTGTATGAACCTGGGGTTGCATGAAACCATTCTGTTGTGTTTCACCAACCAATCCATCCCTAAGATCACGTCTATGCCCATAGACTCCAGAACTGTCAAGTCCACCGTGAACAGCTGTCCCTCAATGACCAACTTCACCCCTCTGCACTCTAACGTACTCCTCTTCTCTCTTAGCGGAGAGCTAGTTAAGATAGGACTTGGTCGAGGCTTAGTTGGTAACGACCTTTCTTTAACGAACTTGGTAGAGATATACGAAAACTGAGCTCCGGTATCGAACAAAACTGCTGCCAAAACTGAGTCAACAAGGAACTCACTGAGTGCGACGTCAGGTGCGGTTGCAGCCTCCTTGGCGGTGAGGTGGTTCAAGCATCCTCGAGTAGCTAGCGGCTGAGCGGACCCCTGCTGAGTACGGGGTGGCTGTTCCCCTGGTGCTGGTGCCTTGGCTAGTGTCTGGAACTGTGAGCTGTGATTCTGACCTCCTGGTTGCACCTGCTGCGGGCACTCGAATGACTTGTGTACAACCTGACGGCAGTTGAAGCAAGTCACCTTAGTCATGTCTGCCGTTTGCGGTGGCGGTCTCGGCCTCCAGTTGCTTGGTCCTCCACTTCCTCCTAGGTTGGTCCTGTTCTGCTGCTATGCCTGGGTGGAGTAGTGCCTCAGCTGAGACTGGTGACCCTGAGAGTAGCCTGTCCTCTGCCTCTGGGGTGGACCTGAGCGTCCTGCCTGGTCGGTGCACTTCGACTTGCTTCCGCGGACCTCCATGTTCTTGAGTCGCGACCTCTCAATGATCAGTGCCTTGTCGACAATGGAGCGAAGCGTCGGGCAGTTGTGCGCGGACAAGTGGTGTGCCATCCCCTTGTGCAATCCCTTCCTGAACCAGTAGACCTTCTTCTTCTTTGTGTTGGTGTCGTCTGGCACGTACCTCATCAGCTCCTGGAAGCGGTTAGTGTACTCCTACACTGACATCCCTCCCATCTTAAGGTGCCTGAACTCGTCAGCCTTCCTGTCCATCACGGCCTCGGGGATGTAGTGGTTCCTGAAGGCATCCACGAACTCGTCCCACCCGATGTGCAACGGGTCCGGGTGCGAGTCACAGTAACTGTCCCACCACGCACTGGCTGTGCCGATCAGCTGGTGCGCTGCCACGGTCACGCACTCCTCCTTAGTAAGCTCAGTCAACTCCAGCTTCTTCTCTATCTCCCTCATCCAGTTATCTGCATCCATCGGATCTGTAGAGTGGTCAAAGGTTGGCGGTCGCAGCTTGTTGAAGTTCTCAACCTCTTCTGGACGCCCTCTGGTACGTTGCGGTGCTATCCCCTGTGGTTGTTGTTGTTGTTCTGCGCCAACAAGTGAGTGATTGTCTGCATCAGCTCGGTCTGAACTGCCATCACGTCAGCCAAGTTTGGTTGAGGCGGCGGTGGTGGCACCTCTTGCTCCTGCTCTTGGCCAGCTCCTCCCTCAGGCTCGGGTTCCTGCTCAGGCTCAGGCTCATGTCCCTGTTCTCCTCGGCGTCGTGTGCGGGTCCACGCCCTCCTTGGCCATCTCGGCCTCCTCGGTCTCCACGGCCTTCTCGGACTCCTCGGCCTCCACAGAGTCCTCCTCGCGGGACGTGCCCTCCATGGCGCCTGCGGCCTCTCGCTCTGATTGGGTTAGGAGAATTTCCCCTCCATTGTCTCCAGCGACCTCCCCGAAGCGGGCCAAGAGTCGTCCGGACCTCCTTGATCCCGACATCTGTTCCATGTATAAGAGTCGGTAGTGGTAGGGAGAGAATTTATAGGATTATTAACTATAAAGGAGTAATCCTGCTAACAATCAGGCAATTTCAATCAGACAAGTAAGAAGCATGAAATCCAAAGTAAAACCATGAAGATCCATGTCACTCAATCAATGCCACCATACAAAAGGGGTGCATATCGAGGTTTACTCCAATGACCTTCGAGATTACACGGCGACACATCACGCTAATGCATGGTACATCATGGGGTAGTTACTACTGGCATAACAACATGGGTGGTAGCAACTACAGCTAAAACATCATGACAACTCTGGATCTATTGTTGGAATTCTACTGCTAGTCACGGGGAGCACTGGGGTGCTTTAGGGCTGGTGTCTGGAGGTACAGAGTAGAACGACGGCGAGTTGACACCTGGGTAACCCTGCAACCTGATCACTGGTCCTCCGTAGTAGTCTCGGACGTCCTGGAGAGCGCGGTCCATCTCTGCTGCGTCCTGAGAGCCTCTCGGGTATGGGCGTAGCTGTGGAAGAAGCGTCGGAGGTAGCTCAAAGGTCTCTGCTCGCAGACGCAGCCTCTTCTTTGGTGGTAACTGTGCTGAGATCTCCTCCAACCCTGCCAGTCTCCGCTGGTCGGAACGCTCCCAGGCCGTGCGGGTCCTGGCAGCACGGTCTCGCTCCTCGTACACCAGTCCTCCAAGGTAGCACAGGTGGTTGTAGTTGTGATGACTCCCCTCATGCAAGTCCCACACCCGCTCCTGGTAGTCTGCTGCTGCAGTTTCGATTGACTCCATCAGGTACTTAGCCTCGGCCAGCCGCTCCCGGTCAGCGCGGGTGGCCTCCACTGTGGCCCGATGCTTCTCCTCAGCGGTCTTCAACCGTGCCTCCAAGGTTGCGATCCTCACAGCATCACGCTCTGAGCTAGCCCTAGCGGCTGCTAGTCCGAGCTGTACCAACTCACCGTTCCTCTGGTGGGACTACTCCAGTCGATCTGCCAACTCCAACTTCTCCAACTCTAGCTCCTGAGCGAGCTACATGTCCTATCCCACTTCCATCTCAGGAAAGTGATCTCACTGTCTGCCCAGTAGAGTGCCTGGTCCTGTGCTAGGATTCACCGGTTCACCATGTGCAACTTCTTGTCCTCCACCTCTGTGGTCACCTCAGAGTACTGAGCGTGGTCATACATGTCCCAACGACTCGGGTCGTACACCCTCATCGGTAGGACGCTGAACGGGGTGTCCTTTATCTTCTCTCCAAGATGGATACAGACCTCCTTGAGTGCTCGACGTGCGCATACCTGGTGCTTCTCCATGGTGGAACTCTCGAAGCAGTGCACCTTGATTCCCTTGAACTCTAGAACTCGTGGGTCCACTGGTACCGTGACTATCAGGAACGTATAGGACTGATCCAACGGTCCCATGGTCCTCCCCTCGTACCTTACCCGGTCGGTCTCCACTCCTGCCGTCTCCAGGCACTCCCTTAGGAGGTGGCAGAAACCTCCATCCCACTTGCCATCCGACTCAAGTGGAATCCACGGGCGCTCCGCCATCTGCACAACGTTGTTAGAGGGTAGTTAGTAAGGTAGTCAGTTAAGGTATATACACGCGGAAGTCAAGGGGTTTATATAGAGTTTCAAGGTTTAGAAACGGCTTCCTAAGTTATCGACCATTCCTAGGGCTCGTCCTACGGTCAAGCATGGCTCTGGAACCAACTGAATGAACCGGATTTCCGCGAACAGAAAATCTGACTCTCTGCACCTCAGTGTTAGTCCCAAGAGGGCTACCACGTGCAATCCCTGTCTCAGCAATACCAAAAATCCATACAAAAGAATAAAATAGATAGAGTACAACATTTATTTATTACATTAATCAGAGTACATCTCTTCGGCACATGCCGGGTACAAGTCCATCAGGACTGAATCAAGCAGAAAGAAAACGTCTAGCAGCGGCTCCATGCAAGCGTGGGGAACTCCATATCCGCATGCAACTCAAGCGTAGAAAGAGACGTAGTCCTCCCATCCGTCGTTGTCAAAGTCGTTGTCCGGCTCTGTGTCAGAGACACCAGGATCTACCTGATAAGCGGGTAGGTCATGTCAGCTTCCCAACAAAGAGGCAAAAGCGGTGTATGTTCCATGTGACACCCTAAAAATTCCATCACTTAAATTCACCTAAGCAACATGATAGCATAGCCTTAAGGATTTAAAATGAAATGTTATTTAAATTTGAGCTCTAAATTTTTTTAATTTAATATTAATCTAGAGACAACAAGTGATTGTGCATCATTATTGGGCTATGCATGGTTTTTGGTTGCTTGTGTGAGGTCTAAAAGGTTTATAAAATTTTGTGAAAAAGTTTGAAAAGATTTGATTGAGATTTGAATTTAAAAGTTTGGTTTTATTTGTGTTTGAAAAATAAAAGAAAAAAGAGAAAAGGATCTCACTCCTACCTTTCAGCCCAGCCGGCCCACCTACCTAACTCCTGCAGCGGCCCACCTCCCCTTCTTCTTTTCTTTTTCCCGCAGCTGCTGACACCGGGGTCTCACCTGTCGGCGCCTCCCTCTCCTTCTTCCCTCCTCTTCCTTTATCTGCTCCGCCCGGTCGCGCGCCACCACAGCTCCGGTCGCGCCCGCTCGGCTTTCCCCCGCCCTTCTTTCCATCTTTAACTCGCAATAATTTGGCAATTAATCCCCGCGCCTTCCCTCCCCCCTCATTTCCCTTACCGTTTCTCAGCCCCACCTTCCGTGATGGCCGCTGGCCATCTATGGCAAGCCGCCGGCTGCCGCATCCTTCCGCTTCCCCTCCCTCTCTCTTTTTGTCCCTATTTAAGGTCGAGCTCAAGCTTTCATCCTTCCCTTTTGCACTCGCATCCCGCCTTCACGCGCTCGAGCACCGCATACAACCAGCGCCGCTGCCCCTGTCCGCCGGAGCGCCGCCCAACCCGCCGCTGTCACTGAACGTCGCCGCCACTGCTCCATCTTTGCCCTTGGTCGCCTTTGAAGCTTCTTTGCGTGGTGAGCAAGACTTTCCCGCTATTTTTACCTTTTGTTTGTGCACCACGCCGATCCCACGAGCTCGCAGACAAGGCCGACCCGCCCCCTTCCGGCGCCGGCCGCCATGGACGCCCGCGCCTCCCCCTGACCTCCTAGGCATGCTCACGTGCTTTCCCGCTACGCATAGCACCCACCCGCGTTTGATTGGGCCACCGGGAACCCCCTCCAGGGCTCACGCCGGCGGAGCGCCACCGCACGCCGCCGCGCTGCTCCTGTCTCCGGCGTGCCAACCGCCGTGACCCGCACGCACGACTCTTGGGCCGTTGGATCTTGCGCGGACGATTCTGATCAAACCGAGGCATACCCCTTCGGTGCGGTCCACCATGGACCCGTGGGCCGTGTCCACGACGCGGTCCACCGCCGCTGTGGCCATTGGATCGGAGATCCAAGGCTTGATCTAGCCTCTTTCTTTTAAGATCCCCTGGACTTCTTGTATTTACATGTCGGTCCTCCCACCTATACAAACCCTTGCAATCAGGTCCTGAAACTTATGATCTAGCCCCTGCCTTCTCTGTATAATAGCACCCGAGATCCTTTTTTTGGTTTTAGCATGTTAGCCCTTTAGTTTTTATATGAAATTATGTTTTAGCCCCTGGTTTTATTTATAATAGTCACGTAGATTTAGTTTTCTTACAAAAAGGTCCATGTAACTTGTTTTAAGCATAACTTTCTTGTTTTAACTCCGTTTTTAGCGTTCTACATACCGAAATGATCGTCTCAGCGAGTAGAATCATTTAGACAACATGTTTTCAGTTTTTGTTACTGTTTGGTGTACTGTTTATTTATTATTTTTTGTATATGCTTGTGCATAGATATCGTGCCTGTTTCGTCTGAGCTCCCCATTGGAGGTCATCAGGAAGAGCCTGTCTACGAAGAGGAAGATACGCATTTTGTAGAGGAAGGCAAGTGGTTTTCCCCCTCTGCATTAAATTGATGGGCAAACAATGTTTACTTTATCTGTTGCTATGCATTAAATTGATGGGCAAACACCTTTTAAGGACTTGACTAGATGTTTTACTCCGTTACCTTGATCAACCCTATTTAACAAGTGCTTTGGGTAGATAAATGCTTAGTTTGCTCAACTTGGGCTAGTCATGTTGGTTTATGATATAATCTGTTATGTTATTGAAATGTTGGTTATGATTAAGATAAGATCACATTCTTTTAATCGAAACATGGAGAACCACCCAAGTTAACAGTACAACCACAATCCACATGGCTCTGGCTTAGCCTGTTAATTAGGAGAGTGAATTTATCTGATAGCCTATTTCCGAAAGGGGCACAAGGGGGTGGAATTGAAGGGGTATAGCCCGGTTCTTTTGGGGTAGCTGTCGTATGGACCTCCCTGGGCCCACTACCTTGGTGGGTACCAGAACCGACTACTCGGTGGGCCCCTGGGACTACCCGACTTGCGCTGCACGGCACCGGCTGGCGTGAAGCACAATGACTATAGAGGAGAAGTACTCGGATAGGAAGTTGTACATGTCCCGCACTGTATAGAGGACTCCTAGACGTACTCGACTAGTACTCTCTCCCTGAACCGACTTGTAACCCTGCCTCCCGGACTATATAAGGTGAGGCAGGGACCCCTCTCTAGATCATCTCATCTCACGGCTTAAGATTGCAACATCTTGTAATCGCACCCAATCAATCCAGAGCTACGCAGCATACAGGACGTAGGGTATTACGCACCTCGCGGCCCGAACCTGTCTAAATTGTGTGCCACGTGTCTCTTCCTTCGAGTTACCGATCTTGGTGAGGCCACATTCATCTACTTCGGGTACTTCCCTTAGTAGGTTGCCGGTCTAAAACACCGACAGCTGGCGCGCTGGGTATGGGATCTCGCCCGAGATCAAATGGCGAACTCGACGGCTCCCGTCTACACCAAGCCAACCATCGCTTTCAACCGCGGCGATACCTTCGTCTTTGGTGCATGGGTCTGCACTGCTGATGGCACTGGATCTTTCCAACGCCGCCTCACCATGCCGCCCAACCCGGAGACCGGCCTCGTGACACTTCCCGAAGTAGTCACGAGCGAACTCGCCGGCAAGTTCGGCGAAATTTCGCTTTTCGACCAACACGCCGACTTCGAGCTTGGATCTGCCTCCAACTCGAACTCAACGTCCCCGTGGGCCATCGTATGCGAGCCGGCTACTCAGCCATCGCATGTAGATCGCCCACCCTGCGAGCGCCTCACATGTGGCCCCCACAACGTCGGCAGGGCCCGCACAGAGGCTCCCTCTGCACGCCGGGCCGGCAAAGAGCCCGTACCCGAGTACAACTCGGACTCCGACACCGCCCCGGCCACGCCTCGGACTCCAACTCCCTCTTCGGATTCTACTTGTACTCCGCGCATGAGTTCGACCTCGGGTCAGACCCTAAGGATCCCGAGTCCGAGGACAACTCTACTAAGCAACCCTTATCAGGACCGGCTTCTGGGCTGGTTATAACATCCACACCCGCCGGGAGATTCGTCTACTAGCCAGACCGCAAGCCCGCCGACCTGATAGACGAGAACTCACGCTACGTCGCCTAACTCGACTCACTTCCCTTCCAGGAGGGAACACCACTCGCTCGAGTTGAGGCGTATACCCCAACTGAGGTGGCGAGCTCTGACTCCAGTCTTGGCAACCCCGATCGCCAAGTCTTCATGGCTGCCGGCGACACGCCAGGACCTTCAGGGATGGCAGAGGACTGGTACCTTGAAGACATCTCCGCAGACGAGCTGTCTGCTGAAGCACCCGCGGATGAGATCGACACCAACAGGGACGCTCGACGTGAGCGTAACAGAAAGCGGAACGAATGACACCGGTGTCTCCGAGACAACCTCCCCATCCGCAACCTCGCAGAAGCCCTCGAACAAGACGAGAGCAGGGTACACACCACCCCGGAGCAATGCCTCATGTCGATCATAGCGATCGGACGCCAAGCTCAGGGGATACGTGCTGGAGAAGTCACCGCCAAGCTTGCAGAAAATGCTTACTTCATGCGAGTCGACAATAGGGTCACCCAGCCGCCCCCAGGAACTGCGACAACGAAGCTACAAGTCGCAGCGTAGACCTCGGCCGTAACCGTACTCGAGCCGAGCTGCCGGCCCAGCCCAACCGTACTCGTGCAAACACCGGCGGACCCTCCCAAGCTGGCAACAGCGCCGCAGCTGCTGCCGGCGATCATGAGATCATCCCCCACTGCGACCATGGCGGCGGAGGCAGCGACGGCGGAAGCTCCAACCATGGGGCCAACAGGAGGGCCGGTAGCGGAGGCGATCGCGGTGGCCGAGGCCACGCGAACAGCCACTCCTCCGGAGCCTCACAAGGTGGCTACGACGCCCGCCAGAAGATTGAGGAACTACGGCGCAAGAAAGCTTCTACGTCAAGTGACAACGACGGCTTCCTCGCCTTCTCCGCGCGACTTCGTAGCCTCCTCCTCCCAGAGAAATTCAAGCCTTTGGGAATCACCAATTACGACGCGAAGCAAGACCCCATCCAATGGCTCAGATGCTACGCCCTCTCCATCGAGAACACTAGCGGCAACAACGACACCAAGTGCCTCTACTTCCCCTTCTGCCTGGACCAAGCCCTTCTCACATAGCTCGAGTCACTGGACAAGCACTCGATCGACAAGTGGGACCAGCTGAAGGAGCAGTTCACCAGCAACTTCACGAGCGCTATGGGCCGATCGGTTACTCGCATGGACCTGTCTATGGTGAAGCAGGAACAAGGCGATACCCTTCGCAAGTACATGCGGCGCTTCTTCGACAAGCGTGCCACTGTAGTCGACCTCACCTACAAGGAGGTCATCGACCTCTTCCAAGACGGCCTCTACCACCGTCGCACCTTTGAAGACTTCGGTCGACGCTGCCCCAGGTCCATCCCCCATCTCAAGGATATGATCACCTCCTGGGCGGATGAAGAAGACAAAGCCAACGCTAAGTACGATGCCATCCGTGGCAAGAGCAAACAGAACACGGGCGGTGGAAGTAGCAACAACGGGAACCAAGGCGGTCGCAGCAACAACAACAACTCGGGTCCCAACCGCAAGCGCAAGCCAGACAACACTGTCGCGGCTATCCAGCGCCCTGCGAAGGAGAACTCAAAGAAGACCTCCGGCGGCTTCAAAGACTTGCTGAAAGAGAAGTGCCCGTGGCATCTGGATGGCAACCACACCACCGAGCAGTGATACCAACTCAGGCGAGCACTCAAGAGTACTCCAGAGCCACCGCACCCTCATGACAAGAAAGGCAAGAAGAAGAACGACGAAGGCAATGGCGACTTCCAGGAACCCGACAAGACGATCAACGTCCTCTTCGGCAGACTACCCAGCAGACGGGAACAAAAGGCTACCCGTCGAGAAGTCATGAGCATTGAACCAGTGGTTCCGACCCCTCTCAGGTGGTCGGAGGTACCCATTACCTTCTCTCGAGCGGATCAATGGACAAGCTTCTCCGAACCAGGACGGTTCCCACTAGTCCTGAAGCCGATGGTCGCGGGCTCCAAGCTTAACAAGGTCCTCATCGACGGTGGAAGCGGGCTCAACGTCCTTTTCACCAAGACCTTGAAGAAGATGAAGCTCGACATCACCCACATGCTCACCAAGAGCACCTCGCCCTTCTACGCCATCGTCCCCGGGAACGCGGCTATCCCACTAGGCTCAGTGGTCCTGCCAGTTACCTTCGGGGAATCTCGGGACAACTATCGTACCAAGTACATCAAGTTATAAGTCACGAACTTCGAGACCTCCTACCATGCCATCCTCGGCAGACCGGCTATCGCCAAGTTCATGGCGGTACCCCACTACACCTACTTGGTACTCAAGATGCCAAGTCCAGCAGTGTATTCTCACTGCAAGGGGACTTGAAGATCTCGCACGACTGCGACACAGAAGCTGTGGAGATCGCCTCCACAAATCAAGTACCCAATGCAATGATGGAGGTCTACGCTGCATCAAATAAGCTTGCCCCAAGTGAACTTGACATCCCAGAGAAGTCGGACAAAGCTAACAAGCCTCAGCCAGCTGAGGAGGTTCTGGTCAAAACAATTGACCTCGGGACAGGTGACAGCAGCAAGACCACCACCATCGGGGCGGGTCTCGACCCCAAATAGGAAGACACGCTCATCAACTTCCTCCGGGCTAACCGCGACATCTTCGCGTGGAAGCCAGCGGACATGCCAGGGGTGCCCAGGGAGTTGATTGAGCATTCCATCAACGTCGACCCTAAAGCTACCCCCAAGCGACAACACCTCCGCCGCTTCGCCGCCGACAGACGGGACGCCATCAAGAAGGAACTCACCAAACTACTCGCGGCTGGCTTCATCAAAGAAGTCTTTCATCCTGACTGGCTCGCCAACCCCGTCGTCGTCCGCAAGAAGAACTCGAACGAGTGTCACACCTGATTTTCCGAAGAAAACCAAATGCATCTCCTATGTGCGCCAGGATCAAGTTTACACACATATGATAGACGTCATGAGTGAAATATCAATAAACAACAATAAAAACGTACAAGAGTTAAACCATTACATTATCTCTTTATTACACGCAGACGTTAGACTCGAATGTCTTTACAACGAACAAACGTTAACTATGAAGACGCAACTCCATCTTCATCTTCCACAGGCACATGACTGGGGGCACGCAAGCCTCAGAACTCCTCGTAGTCACTGAAGTACTCCTCTCCAGTGTTCTCTTCTGAACAGCGGGTAAGCAAGGGTGAGCACACTTATGGTTGGAGCTCAGCAAGTGGGGGAAAGATGCAAGGCCATCAAGGATAGGCTAAGAGTTTTGCTGCGGTTAGCATTTTAATGTTGGTCAAATTTTATTAGCAAGCACCTAGTTACTAGATGTAAGTTTATACCAACCCACTTAAGCATTTAGGAAAGCATCTTCTCTCAAAACCCACAAGAAACCACGATTTAATTCCATCTTCAAGTTTATTAATCATGTGAGGGTCCAGGCCACTCTTGACCGTGAGCACGGCTGATCAATCAGTTTTACACTCTGCAGAGGTTGTACACTTTACCGACAGTTCGTGTTCCCCATGTTGCCCGGGTTGATCAGACCCTTAAACACTTCCGAGGTGAGTGGCTAGGGGTCCACTACGAAGCCTTTATAAAGGAAAGAAGAGAAACCAACAGCCCGCAACAGTTACAGCAGCGGAGCGGACCATAACCTTCCCTAATGGTCAGCACCTTAGCCAAGGCTGCTACCCCAAAAGAACCGGGCTATACCCCTTCAACTCCGGCCCCCTGTGCCCCTCTCGGAAAAGAGCTATCAGCTAACCCACTCTCCTAATTAATCGGCTAAGCCAGAGCCATATGGACTGTGGTTGCACTGTTTTCCTGGGTGGTTCTCCATGTTCCGATTAAACCATATGATCTTGTTATTAACCATAAGCACACACATACATGTATATCATCCAAGCTATCATGATCAACATTCATCATATTGCATAGGATTCATTTTAACCATCCCAAGTTATAGCAACTAAGCATTTCTACCCAAAACATTTATTTAAAAAGGGTTGTCCAAGGTAATGAAGGTAAAAGTCTAGTCATGTCCTTAAAAAAAGGTGATTTCCCATCAAGTTTATGCAATACAACATTTAAAAGTAAACTTAGTTATCATGCAATTGTTTAGGACAAAGAAGAATATGCAGAGGGAGAAGTCCACTTGCCTTCCTTGCTTAAACACTGGGGTTCTTCTTCTTCAAACACTTGCTCTTGATCCGCTTCAACTGGTTGCTCACTTGAAACTGGCACGGTGTCTACGAGCACACAAGAAAACATACAATAAACAAAACAATACACCAAGCATGAAAAGCTTAAAGAGAGGACAATGGTTGGCTCTAGGAACGCGAACACAAAAGCACTAGGAACTATCGGGAGCTCTGGATGATCACAAACAGGAGCTAGCTATGTGCTTGGTATATTTTAATTAAATAAGGATCATATGCATAGGTTATTTCAAAGAAATACCCTATTTATAATTAAGCAAGTTATATTGGTATTTAAAAGACGATGTAAAACTAGTTCAATTTTATTTATAAATATTCAAGTTTAACTTATACAAATTAAACATTTAATTTAAAAGAAGCATGTAAATGCATCTAGGCGCTTATCTTTGTATTTCGAGTTATTCTAATCAAATTACAATTTAAAAACACATTTATATTCATATTAATCAAATTAACAATTTAATTAAGAAAACTCGAGATAAACCTATATTGCTTTTATATAGGAAGCATATTGCATAAGCATTACTCAAATTAAGTTTGATTATAAAAACTGAGGTACACGTCTAATTAGCTTTTATATATAAGAAATATTTGACTAGTATTAAGCATATTAACTTTCTTATGAAAACACGTGTTGAACTTCTAATTAGATTTTAATTAGAAAAGCATGCATAATAAGATTTAATCATATTTAACATTTAAATAAATTATAAAACAAAGAACATGTACAACATTGGTCCTATCACGTAGTTTTAGTTGATATGAGCCTAACGCAACTTGAAACGGTGGAAACGGAGCTAAAACACACAAGATACAGCCAAAACAAGGTTCTAAAACTGACGGGCTTGAAAAGACGGTCGTGTGGACACCAAGAACGCTTAAAACGGAGCTAGGACGGAAAAGATATGGCTAAAACAAGTTTCAGGGGCTTTTCTGCAAAGATACAGGGCTTCCAGGGGCTAAAACATAATTATGCATATAAACCTAAGGTTTATAGCGCAAAAGGTTAATTCTAGGATCTCGGGTGGGATTTCCAGAGAGATCAGGGGCTTAAACGAAGAAAACAGGACCAGGTTGTAGGGGTTTTACAAGGTGGAAGGACATATCTGTGATATTAGAAAGTGCAGGGCTCTTTTTGTAAAATGGCCGGTGACAGGCGCACCCCGACCGTATGAGATCGGGTTGACCCGTGGCCGGGAGCGGTCTGCGCCGTTGATCGCGGATCCGGCGGTTGGCGTGCTCGTGGGCCAGCGGTGGACCGCGCGATGGACCTGGTCCATGGGTCCACGGTGGACCGAGGCCAAGGGTTAAATCCCGATTTAATCTGCGCCGTCCCCTACGGATCGGGCGGCCAGGGACGTGCGTAAGTGGCGCGGTGGCGGCGGGACGGCGGCGTTGCGGCGCGAGACGGCGGCGGCTCGCCGGGGAATCGTCGGCGTTGCACGAACTAGGGCGTCCGGCCACGGTTTGAGACGGGACTTGGTCCTACGCGAAGGCCGGGGTGACGGAGGACCTAACCGGTGGCCACGGGGGGCGGCTCCGGCGGCCATGGCGGCTCGCACCGCGAGGGGGGTGGCGCGGCCACTCCGACGAGCACAGGCAGCGTGGACAGCGCGGAACACGCGGAATAAAAAGGGGAATGGGGTTATTCACCTCGCTATGGCACTCCGCAAGAAGAAAACGACGACGGGGAGGCAACGGCGGGGCAGATCGATGACGAGCGGCAGCCGGCAGCGGATAGCTTCGGCGACAGCTCGGTTCGACGAGGAAGGAGAAGCTCCGGGGCGCCGGGTCCTCGTGCGGGCAGCGTACGCGACGAAGAGAACGAGGAGGCCCTGAGGGAGTGCTTCACCAGCGACGAGGAAGGGCGACGATGAGGAGCTTGCACGGCCGGGAATGGCGAGGCGGCGGGATCCTTGGCGGCGGCACGCACACGAAGATGGAGATGGATGAGGGGCTCGGGAGAGGGAAAAGGATGCGGCAAAGACTCAACCGCGACCCTTAAAGGCTATGGAGGAGGGGTGGGAGCAATAGCCGGGCCAATTGGCCATTAATGGCAAGGGAAGCACCGGCGGCGGCGGTTTCAACTCGAAACCAAAGAAAAGGGGTAACGGAAGGGGAGGGTTAAGGCGGAGGGGTGGCGCCGGGCTTCACTGCTCCTTGAATGCTAGCTTTGAAGGAGGGGAAGACTGAGGGGCGCCGGGATTCGACCGGCGGCCGCGGCCTGATGAGAGGCAGGGGAGGGCTGGAGGAAGGGGAAAGGGCCGACATGTGGGCCCGGTCGGTCAGTGACCGGAAGAGAGGGGAGGAGAGGGGAGCTGGGCCACAGGTTTGGTGGGCCGCGCGTGCGGGTGCTGGGCCGAAAGCGCGCAAGCAAAGGGAGAGGGAGAAAGGCGGCCTGCTCGGCTGCGGGCTGAGGAGGGATAGGTGGGCCGGTGGGCTGAAAAGAGAGAGAGAGGTTTTGGAAGGAGTTTTCTTCCTTTTTATTTATTTTTTTAAACTCCTTTTTCAAACTTTCAAAAGTTTTAAACCCTTTCAAAACTTTTCATCTTTAAAAAAAAATTCAAATCAGTTTAAAGACTTTTAAAACTCCACACAATCAAGCAATAGAACCATGCATTCAAATTATGATGCACAAGCACTTATCGCTTCTAAAATTATTAAAATGATATTAAAATATTTAGAGACCAAATTTATTTGATAATTTATTAATCCTTAGAAAATAAAACAAAAACACCATGTTGCTTACATTAATTTAGTGATGGAATTTTAGGGTGTCACAAATCTACCCCCCTTAAAAATAATCTCGTCCCGAGATTCGGAGAGATTGGAAAAGAAACTAAGGGTACTCTTCTATAAGCTCATCTTGCATGCTGAGTTCTTCTGGCAGTCATAGCTTCTTGGCACACAGAATTATTCCATCACATTCGCCTAACCAATCCATTCCAAGTATCACATCTATTCCACTAGATGTAAGAATTACTAGATCAGCTTGAAAATCTATTCCCCTGATTTTAAGATTGACTTGTGGACATATATAAGTGGATTTCATTTCACCGTTCAGGGAACTAATCAGCAAATGTGTCTTCACAGAACTCATAGGTATATCATGCTTTGCCACAAATTGTTCGATCGAAAGAATGCGATGCTCCAGAATCAAATAAAACTATTGCGGGCACAGAGTTGACAGGAAACGTATCCAGCACAATACCAGGAGCGTCTTGAGCTTGTTTAGCTGTCACGTGGTTCACTCTGCCACACACGTAATTCCGTTGACCCTTGTTGATCTGAGAACTTGCACTTCCATGGTGTATCTGAGATGTTGGTTGTCTGAACCTTTGACCATTATCTTTCTGGGGAATCTTGATGTTACGATTTGGGCAGATGCTGGTATATCATTCCAATTCTCCACAATTGAAACAACCATTAGAGTGAACTTGAGAGTTGTTTCTCATTAGGGCACCTAAGCGATCTCATTGATGATTTGGAACATGTGGTGTCTGCCGGCTTGAATGTTGGAACTGCTGAGTTGAACACTGCAATTGAGAATTTTGCAAATAATTTTCACTTGATTCACCAGAACTAAACTGAGAATTCTGAGATAAGTTGAAGTGAGGACATGTGTTGCTGATTGTCCACGAGATTGGAATTTGCGCTTCCGTTCACCAAGTTTCAAACGTTTGTTCTCCAAACCTATAGTTTTGTTCAGCAATGTCATGAAGTCCGGGAAGCTGTGACTCTGTAGTTGATAGTTGAGTGGCCTTATCGGACTATCCAGGAGGCATTCTTGCCTCTTTGGGTCAGTATTAACTTCATCTGATTCATGGCGAGACAACTGAGTAAACTTATCCAGATACTCGTTGACCGACATATTGCCTTACTTTAGAGCGAGGAACTCCCTTTGCTTTAAGCTTGATCGCACTAGAGGGAATGTGGTGCACGCGAAAACTATCCCTGAATTCCTTTCTGGTGATGGTGTTAGATGTAGCATGTGTGACAGTGTACGCATTCCACCATTCAACTGTTAATCCTCACAAACAACCTGCTGTATACAAGACCATCTCTCGATCAGTGCATTGTGTCATCTTCAACTTCTTGGTGACAGTCTTTAACCAATCATCAATATCGAATGTATCAATTGAGTAGGAGTATGTGGGAGGATGGTGACTCATGAATTCCTTATGCTTGTCCACTGGTGCTGGTGGTGGCTGACTTCGCTGAGCTTGAATGTTTGATTAGTGGCAGACAGGTTTTGGATTAGCTGCATGTGAGCAGCAAGAGATTGTTGTGTTACTGGATCCATTGCTGGGTTGGGGGTGGGGTGATGCTTGAGTTCGTTGATTAGCCATATGAGTACAGACAACAAATAGAATGTCTTGACCTTCTCCTGACCCGATGCTTACCATCTGATTGTTGGAGAAAGATATTTCAGATAGGAATAGTGAACTAATGCATGGTGAGATGAACTCAAAAAGATAAAACAATTTGAACTTCCAATTTAAGACAGATTCTCATCCCGAGATTCACAAAGGCTAGCATAAAACAAGAGTTCGGGTGTTGTTGACGGTGAAAATCCGTCAACCTAGCCATGAGTTTACCTTCGATGTTGACATGAGTTTTATACCTTATCCATTGGTACTAACCCCCGTGGTATAACAAGTTCACGTGTGCATGTCGGTTTCGGAGTTTAATGTTTATGCAGGGTTTTAGTGTTGAATGCAAGACTTTCGGGATAAGTTCATCAAGCACCTCATGACAAGACCTTGAAGCCCTGTACAAGTCATGCAACGAAGCAAACTTAACTCCAAGAAGCCGGGGACTTGATCCGAGAAGACGGCAGACTCCAGGGACCTGACCAGAAAAGTGCTGAATCTTGCAAGACAAGGAGTTGAGTCCAATTCGGAGAGAAACCGACGACATGGACCTACATGCGAAGGGGGAAACATCCGGAAGCAAGGGAACCGACGTGGAGCGAAGGAGCCCTCGGGCCGGGGCCTAAATGGGCCCGGCCGGCCGGCCCAGTCCGGTCGGCCCAGGCCCATTTAGGGCCCAAACGCCCCCTCCTTTGCCCTAGACGCCAATCGGGCTATTTATAGTCCCCTGACCGAGAGCCTCGCATAGAAGATTTCGTCTTCGGCCGCCGAGAAGCAGAGAAGATTTCGTCTTCGGCCGCCGAGAAGCAGAGAAGAGAGGGACATCATCTCGGAGAGGAGAGGGTCGAGCTAGTTGACTAGGGTTCCCCTAGCCGACGTGGGAACCTTGCACGGAAGACCACGTCAGAGTTCCCGGAGCTAGAAGCAAGATCAAGGAAGGATCCCGGTGGTGATCTTGCGTATGTATCGTTGTTATAGTTGAATTATCAAGTTGAATCTTTTCCTAGCGTCAAGTGTTTCCTCGAAGATTTCGTTTTTCGATCGGCTTTGCTTATTTCAATTCTATTCTCGAGATAGATTACATAGGGTGTTCTTGTAGCCGCGGTGGCTAGAGGTACACGCCGGATCTTCCGAAAGAATCTCGACTTGTCTTTTGACTCTCCCTAAGCTCCCCGCATGAATAGGGATACGTTGTGACAGAACGGGGGTCTCGAAAGGCGGATGTTTTCGGATTTGGACGGGAAACCACGATTTAAAGAGGCTTCTATTAAGATTCGATTTGCTACTTCTTCTCTTGCTTGGAACTTCAACAAAAGGCTTACCCGATCCCTCTAGATCGGTTTATCTACCCTATCTTACTTTGTTTTCTCCGGTCTTTAGTAGATTAGATTCGTTTTGTGTCTTTTACTTAGATGCATTAGGGTTTCTTTATCGAAGATTGAAGTTACTTGGCTTTAATAGATTAAGTTTTGCGTCACACATTTGTTCCACGGATTCGATACCTTGGGTTCACCACTCGAGGGAAGAAGGGTCCCTTGACTACGACGGGAGACTTGTACGCTTGCGAGTCACGAACGAACTTTGATACAATTATTAACCGTCAACAAGCCCCTTTTTCTGGCGCCGTTGCCGGGGAACAAGTGATCAAGATTTGATTTTTTATTGCCTTTTTGTAATTTTCAGTTTTCTTTTTGTTTTTCTTTTTGCATCTACTAAATTTTGATCATCCTCAAAATACATCTAATCTAGTTTGTCTAACCCTAGTTTTTATAGATTTGTTTTTACTTTCTAGTTTTTTGCATACTTTGTTTATTGCTAACCCTAACAGGAGATGGACGGCTACCTCTCCAACAAACCCAATAATTTTGTGGATGATCCAGAAAAACTTTACAGGCTAAGGAGACGCGAAGCACATCAAGCTAAAAAGCTCGATTTTGTAGATTCGGAGTCGGAAGACGAAGGATCGCAGGAATCTCTGAAGAATTCACCACCTCAAAGTCCGCGGGAGAATCGACTTCCACCGATGGGTGACCAACCACCGCAAGAACGCAAGATTGGGGAGCTATGCACCCCAGACATCATCGACCTACCAATCCTGAACCTTGAGGAGATCGGAAGACCGTTCGAGATCAAGACCTCAACAATCCGCATGGTGCAACATTCACCCTTCACCGGCAAAGAGGATCCGAACCTTCACCTCCAAGCATTCATTCAACTATGTCGACTTTCAACATGGATGGGGTGACTCAAGACCAAATGAGGGCAAGGCTTTTTCCGTTTTCACTACTCGGGAAGGCTTTGCAATGGTTCCACTCTCAACCGGCGGAGACGGTGCAAAATTGGAACACGTTGATGAAGGCTTTCATAAAGGAATACTACTCACCGGGTAAAACTCAAAGCTTGCGTAATAAGATTGCCGCCTTTGTTCAATATCCTACGGAAACTATCTCGGAGGCATTCGAGCGCTTCAATGAGTACACCCGGCGGTTCCACATCACAAGTTCCCGAAAGAAGACCTCGTGCAAAAGTTCTATCAAGGACTCACCATGGCGTCAAGGACGATCATCGATGCATCGGCGGGAGGATCTATCATCGAGCTTACACCGACGGAAGCTTTCAGGCTATTCAAGAAGGTCGCGGATAATGACACGTGGGCGTCGTCCGGGCGCCTACATCCGGTTCAACCCACGGGAAACATCAAAGGAGTCTTGCAAGTGGAGAAGGAGAACATACTTGAAGGCAAGATCGACTCGCTCATGAGGAGGTTGGAGAAGATGGAGATGGAGAAGAAAGAGGCTCAAGACTTGAAGGCCGCCGAAGCAAGGTCCACATGCGAAGAATGTGGAGAGTATGGCCATGTCCGCAAAGATTGTCCGGAGGAAGCCAAAGTGCTCGACTACATGAGGAAGGGAGAATTGCCGAACTTCCGCTACGGGTAAGGTAGGCCTCAATTTAATGCAAGCTCATCTATTCCTAACGCGGTTCCGCTTCGTATACAATTGAAGGAGTTCATGGATGAGCAAGCTAAGATCAACAAGGACACCATCACCAAGTTCAAGACCATAAACAAGGTGTTGGAGAACATCGATAGAAAAGTGACGAAGGTCGGAAGTTCCAATCATCAAGTGCTCAACATGATGAAGATGCTCGAGACGCAAGTTGGACAACTTGCGGGGCGCCTCACTAATGATGAAGGGAAGCTTCCGGGACAACCCAAATGTCCCGAATCGGCGAAGGCCATTCAAACACGTTCGGGGAAGGAGACCGAAGATCCGGAACGTTCCATGGGAGCAAGGAAGCTTAAACCATCCACCGAGGTGGAAGGAGTTGCTAAAGAGAAGGTTACGGGGATCGTCACCGAGGAACCCGAATTCGAGATGCCGGAGGATGACACGAGGATACCGCAACTCAAGCCACGCTACTTCCGAGGTAAACTTGACAACCACTTTGAGAAGTTTGTGGAAGTTGTGCGTAGACTTAGCATCAACATGCCATTACTAGATGCCCTACAAGTACCTACATATTCTCGTTACTTTAAAGACATACTTGCAAATAAATATGAGATAGCAACACTCGGGGTAGATCATGTCAAGATGTCCGAGGAGTGTAGTGCAGCTATTGCTAATGGGCTAGAGAAGCAAAAAGAGCCCGGTGCCCTACAATTCCATGTTCGCTTGGTTCTTTCAACTTCGAGAAGGCGTTATGCGACCTTGGAGCTAGTGTGAGTGTCATGCCGAGGGATGTGTTCGAGAAGCTACGCTCGCCGATGGAGCCTACGGGAATATGTTTGGAGTTGGGAGACAACTCCATTCGCTATCCCTTAGGCATTGCCGAAGATGTACCCGTGAAGATTGGACACCACTTTGTCCCCGTCGACTTCGTTGTGCTCGAGATGGGAGCGAGGGAGAAGCCACCGCTCATCCTAGGGAGGCCGTTCCTCAAGACCGTGGGAGCTACTATTGATGTTGGCAAGGGGGAGATCATGTTCGATATCAACGGAGAAAGGAGTTCCTTCAAGTTCCGTCC
This sequence comes from Cenchrus americanus, assembly GCA_947561735.1. Classification (NCBI taxonomy): domain Eukaryota; kingdom Viridiplantae; phylum Streptophyta; class Magnoliopsida; order Poales; family Poaceae; genus Cenchrus; species Cenchrus americanus. The sequence goes on from OX387240.1 coordinate 207,517,853, forward strand.
AAGGGTTGAGGCATGCAACATGATTGGAGTGAAGGGAGAACCAAAACAATCGGAGGGGCTGAAAAAGAAGAAGGAGCCGAAAAAATGAACGTAACGAAAATCAAAGAAGGTGTTGCATCCGTCAAGACAAAGGAAGAGAAGCAGCCTGTGAAGACCAAAAAAATGACTAAACCAACTAAGCCGGAAGACAAGCCCGCGCCCAAGATGGTGCGGAAGTGGGTACCCAAGATTGCAACGCCCGCAAAGAGCGTTGATCCGGAGTAATCAAGTGAAGAAGTCTAGCTATAGACTATAAACGAAGCGCTAGGCGGGAGGCAACCCGTTTCGTCGAGTCAAGAATAAGCTACGGGAGGACAACCCGATTCCAGGTTTTTCGAGTATTTTTAATAATTTAGTTTTTGAGTTTTGTTACGCAAAGACATTAGACTTAGAAGTGGTTGAACAATATTAGAGACATAATTCTTGATTGAATGTTTGCTTTATCATAAACCCTTTGCATGAACCCTCCTATGTGCTTGTTTAATTCTTTTCTTTTCGAGAAACCTCAACCAAATAATTTCAGAACCTAACTCAACCTTTCACCCTCATTATGGTGCTGAGGTTGACTTATTTTTCATGCTAAAACCACACGAGTAGAGCCACGATTTATATTTAAGTGTTAATAAAATTCAGCACGTGGTAGGACTCGCGTGAACCTAGAAATCAAAACTTTTGGTTGGTTTTAAAAATCTTTATCCTTGGTTTCTCTAGGATTAGAATTTTTCTAAGCCTATTCTAATTTTGTTTTATTCAAAATCTTTCTTATTTAGCCAAAATTAGAACCTAGACCTATGCCCCCATGATCAAGCCGGAAAATGTCTGCTCTCAACCGATGAAGGCAAACTATACCGGTGAGACCGAAATCGACGTAGTCGAAAAATATTTTCGACTTACATTTGTTTTTAATGGTTTAAAAACTTCTCTAAAATTATGTTTGAGCTCTTGCATGGCTCTGAAAAATATTTTAAATTTCGAATTAGAGGAGTGCTTAACCTTAAACACACCTAAATGGAGGCAATCTAGTTTGAATTAATCATGCATGCACCATTGGATTCCCTTTTTATCAACTTTCACCAATTACACATGCAAAGGACAAGCATGGTGGGCAGCAAGCATCAACTTTGCAGGAATTTCATGGTGGCATGTGAAGCAAGTGGAGCTAGGGAGCATGGACATGACTCAAAGCATGGAGCATCAAGTGGAAGGACCAATAATGCAAGAAAAGGAGTGGACGAGAGCGTTTGGGCGGTGCAACTCGTGGAGCACACGGGCAGGAAAGTTGCAGAGACAAAATGATTGTGCTGGAAGAAAGACGAGGCGGGGAGGAGCCGGGGAGGCCCCCGGGCGGCCGGCCCGTGCCGGCCGGCCTCACCTACTTAAGGAGCCCCCCGGCTCCCGTTTTCTGCAGGCAAGCTTCCCTCTCCTTCCTTTGTTTGTGTGTTCAAGTTTGTGTGCTCAAAACCTCTGTAGACATAGCCAACCTTCCCAAGCTTGATAGCTCAAGAAAAAAATCCACATCCTTAATCCACTCAAAGTCCACATCCGAAGCAAAGAGTTTAAGTGCCTAGTTACCGGTTGCAACCCGGAGTTTTAGTTGAAGAAAAGAGTGCAAGCAACCATGTGGAAGAAGACCACAAGTCTCTTCTCCAAGAAGAAGAGTTCGTCATCATCCAAGCCGCCATCAACCACGTCTTCGAGGAGGCACTCGGTTTCCGAGTCTCCCCGAGCATGGAGACGGATACGGCACCACCGAGGAGGAACGATGCTCTCCTCCTTGGTGGTATGAGGGCTGCGAGAAGCACTTCCATGAGGTTCACCGAACCTCGTGGGCACACGGAGGAGCAGCCCGCGCCACCACGATGATCGACTCGCTCAACCGCGCCACCTCCTTACACCCCGACGTACTCTTCGTACGGCTTCATCATCTTGTCGGCGGAGGAGGAGGAGAGGCTCTCTAATCTTGAGAAGAGGCTTGTGCCTAACGTCGAGTTCGACGACCAAGCACTCTACACCTTGGGTTTTGGCACCGACATATACTATATGTTGGGGCACCTTGGATGGGTGCAGTTCTCCAACGGAATATCGGTGGACACCCATTTGGGGTTCGCCTTGGAAATTTTGATGACTATTGCACCCATCGTTGATGATGATGGGGTGCAAAGCTTGTCATTCCATTTGGAGGGAGTCCAACAAGTGGTTCCCTATGAGCACGTTAGGGAGCTGCTTGGATTCCACAAGGGAGCTCCGGAGAAAGTTGACGTGCCACCCGGCATGTTAGCGGAATTTTGGAACATGATCTCCGAGGAAACCCATCAACAACGCAATTGCATCCGCAACCCCATTATCCGGATATTTCACTCTTGGATGTGCAAGAGGGTATTGGGGAGGATGAAGGAGACGAAGGTGACCGACACGGAGTTGAATTGTCTCTACTCGGCTCTAATTGCCAGGCAGCCAATAGACCCCTCTTACCTTATGATCAACCGTTGGTGTTGTGAAGCAACATCGGGGGCGGGTAATATTGGTTCGGGGTGTTACCTCTCCATGTTGGCCTTCTCCTTGAGGCCGGGGATCGCAAGAAACCCCGCTCACCTTTTGCGTGGTACCTCTCTCGGCATTGAGTATTTGCGGCAAGGCAAATACATTAGTGGAGATGAGAGAGGAGGTTATCGGTTGGCCATAGTAAACCTACCCCTTCCTAATGAGAGGCTTAGGCTTTTCACCGAAGGGAGGGAAGATTGGTTGGAAGAGGGACTCCTCGTCCCTGCAAGGAAGAACAAAAGAGGAAGAATCGTAGAGGAGGGAACATCCTCCGCACAAGCGAGTGGAGCACAACCCAATGTGCAACCATTCGGCGGGATCCCTCCTCCGCCAAGTTACTACGGAGGGCCACAAGAGCAAGCATGGGGGGGGGGGTGGTGCACCGGTACCCCCACAAAATTATGTTGTGCCCAACGCTAACTTCGCGGAGTCCTACGCTCATCATCCCCAACCACAACAAAGCATGGCCATAATTGGAGGGTATGCTGCAAGAAACGCTCAAAACATCGCAGCCATCCAAGCTAACGCAGCTCAACTTGGTGAAGGAAATGCAAATATTGCCTTCGAGCTCGGACGCCTTCACCTCGTGGAGCCAAATCAATTCGTCGGAGGGAATGTCCAATCGTATTATGAGCAAGGGTATTATTATCAAGATCATCAATATCAACCACCGGCGGAGGACTAGAAGACTTAGGAACTTTAGTTTTCTTTTCTTTTCTTTTTCTCTGTAATTTTCAGCTTTTGCTTATGTGTGTTTGCGTAGTATTTTCTGTTTTTATTTAAATTTCAGCAAGCATGTTTGTTTATTTTCAGTATGTATTTCAACTTGATGTCATCATTAATAAAGACACCACCTTGATTATACCATTGGAAAAGTTACAAAATTCGTGCCATGATGATATATGATTATAATTGCAGCTTTGTTCATCTTTCTAATTGATTTGTGCATGTTTAAGCTAGTGCTCTCTTAAAAATACAAATCTGAATTTATTTAAATGCTAGCTTAATTTTCAGTGGAGGTTATGATTAAAATAAAGACCCATAGTGTTTTATGTGCTCTCAAGTTATGAATAGATTAAAGATATATTTTATGCTCAAAAATATCGCTAACCTTGTCACAAATATCACTTGTGTGTTGCTCAACCTATCCAAAGCCTTATATATATTTGAGTGCATAAACCTTAGTGTACAAGATTTATTTTTGAGTGAGTTATTGCAGGCCATGATTTCTCTGGCCCGAGACTAAGAAGCTGGTCATTCCGTTTTTGCGTATCTATCTTTTTGCTAGCCTTTTATCCGTGCATTGTGTATCCCCGCATCGGAGATCTCATAAACCTCGCCGGATATCCACCCTTAAACCAAATATCATCTTTTGTGATTACCTCCTTGACCACAACCTATCGTTGAGAATGGATCATCAATTCAAGGAAGATCGCAAGACGGTGCCAACATTGAAGATTTCAAGTATCTCTCCAAGGAAAAATACTCCGGTACCTACCTTATTTTTCGCCTCTTTGCTCGAGGACGAGCAACGTCTAAGCATGGGGGAGGAGGTAGGTACGGTGCAGTTTTAGAGTTAAAAGGGGAATATTTTAAAAAAAATGATGATGAAAGAAAAAAAATCCAGCGATACTCATGACTTTCAAGGCAAAGAAAAAATATATATATAATGAATGAAAGAAAGAAAGAAAGAAAGAAAGAAAGAAAGAAAAGAATGAGAAATATGAGAAAGAGAAAAAAATATGTGCGTAAAGTGAACTCCCCGGTTCTCTAAAAGTGCATTCAAGGCTTCAAGTTAAAAAGATCCATTCTCATTTTCCAACCATGTGCAATCCGATAACGAGGACTTCCTTTGTGCCTCGGGATCACTCTTTGCCATTTGCACATGTCCACTCATCTAAAAGTGTGTGTATTTTTCTATTTCCCCTTCTTGATTTTACATTATTTTCCAATCACCTTTTTGACGAGTCTCGGTAAGACCATGAGAAGCTTGTCTTGTTTTGACAACACCTCATTTATAAAATCTTGTTAGGACTAAACTTTCCCAAAGCTCCATATAAAGCCTACCACACATATATATGAGAGGGAAAGGAGTAGAATATATAGGCTTGAGAGACAAGTGAGATGAGAGTTCATGAGCAATATACAAGATGATTTAAATTTGTGAACTCGGTTTAGCTTTTCTTTATCTCGTTCTTTATTTCAAAAATTCTGAGATCTATTTAAAACTTTGTGAGCATGTTAATACTTGTGGGATAAGCTTAATAAGAATCTACCCTCCGTAGAGATGAAGGCTACTACATTATGGAACTTTAATGAATTAAAATTTTGAGAGCATTATGTTTTCTCATGTGTGATCAAATGCAAGGTTTAAACATTGTTTCGCAATGATGATATCCATCGAAGGCTTACTCGAGGACGAGCAAGGTTTAAGCATGGGGGAGATGTTGACGGTGAAAATCCGTCAACCTAGCCATGAGTTTACCTTCGGTGTTGACATGAGTTTTATACCTTATCCATTGGTACTAACCCCCGTGGTATAACAAGTTCACATGTGCATGTCGGTTTTGGAGTTTAATGTTTATGCAGGGTTTTAGTGTTGAATGCAAGACTTTCGGGATAAGTTCATCAAGCACCTCATGACAAGACCTTGAAGCCCCGTACAAGTCATGCAACGAAGCAAACTTAACTCCAAGAAGCCGGGGACTTGATCCGAGAAGACGACGGACTCCGGGGACCCGACCGTAAAAGTGCCTGAATCTTGCAAGACAAGGAGTTGAGTCCAATTCGGAGAGAAACCGACGACATGGACCTACATGCGAAGGGGGAAACATCCAGGAAGCAAGGGAACCGACGTGGAGCGAAGGAGCCGGTCGGCCCGTGCCCATTTAGGGCCCAAACGCCCCCTCCTTTGCCCTAGACGCCAATCGGGCTATTTATAGTCCCCTGACCGAGAGCCTCGCAGAGAAGATTTCGTCTTCGGCCGCCGAGAAGCAGAGAAGATTTCGTCTTCGGCCGCCAAGAAGCAGAGAAGAGAGGGACACCATCTCGGAGAGGAGAGGGTCGAGCTAGTTGACTAGGGTTCCCCTAGCCGACGTGGGAACCTTGCACGGAAGACCACGTCGGAGTTCCCGGAGCTAGAAGCAAGATCAAGGAAGGATCCCGGTGGTGATCTTGCGTATGTATCATTGTTATAGTTGAATTATCAAGTTGAATCTTTTCCTAGCGATCAAGTGTTTCCTCGAAGATTTCGTTTTTCGATCGGCTTTGCTTATTTCAATTCTATTCTCGAGATAGATTACATAGGGTGTTCTTGTAGCCGCGGTGGCTAGAGGTACACGCCGGATCTTCCGAAAGAATCTCGACTTGTCTTTTGACTCGCCCTAAGCTCCCCGCATGAATAGGGATACGTTGTGACGAACGGGGGTCTCGAAAGGCGGATGTTTTCGGATTTGGACGGGAAACCACGATTTAAAGAGGCTTCTATTAAGATTCGATTTGCTACTTCTTCTCTTGCTTGGAACTTCAACAAAAGGCTTACCCCGATCCCTCTAGATCGGTTTATCTACCCTATCTTACTTTGTTTTCTCCGGTCTTTAGTAGATTAGATTCGTTTTGTGTCTTTTACTTAGATGCATTAGGGTTTCTTTATCGAAGATTGAAGTTACTTGGCTTTAATAGATTAAGTTTTGCGTCACACATTTGTTCCACGGATTCGATACCTTGGGTTCACCACTCGAGGGAAGAAGGGTCCCTTGACTACGACGGGAGACTTGTACGCTTGCGAGTCACGAACGAACTTTGATACAATTATTAACCGTCAACAGGTGTTTAGCATCCAACACTGCTTATCTTGCTTCCATATAATTCGTCTTGCACAAGCTCCATAAACATATTTCTTTATTCTTCACAACTCACTCTATAAACATCACTGGAATAGTCAACCTAACTCCCGCTTGTGATTGTCCATTCCTTTTCTTGACTCTGTTGATTTGCCTTTGTAGGATTTTCTTCTTTTCTTGATAAAGTGATTTGAATAGAGCTAGATCGACTCCATAATTGTTTCTTTTCCTAAGCTTAGCCATCTCGAATCATACTTTGGGTCCTCATACACAACTTTTAATATTCTTCTCCACTTGATCCAAAGGCTTCTTGGGTACTGACTTATGAAATATCCCTCTTTGTTACAATAGAAACATGCTTTTCTTGCTTTAGTATCCTGGCGATTGTATGTTTGACTAGAAGTAGGGGTATTGAGACTTCGATCCTGGGGTTGATTACTATCCTATTTTGCACACCAACTAGCAAGATGTCCATTTTCTCCACGCTTGAGGCAATATAATCCATCGTGACTAGGCAAAATCCTCTTACGCTCTGTTGGACAATTATTAACATAGTGACCTTCTTTACCGCATTCGGAACACAGTCTTTTAATACTTTTGTCTTGGCTTTCTTCACTTGCATGCTACTCGAGTTGTTTGATTCCGTCAGGCTGAAATTCATTGAAAGTTATACTCCAATCCTCAAGGTTGATAATCTGATTACTATCTATAGCTTGAGCAACTTTTCTAGGACTGGATTTTGGGTACATAACTTCATCTTCTTATTGATATTCAAATGGCAACATTGTCTAGCCTCATCTATCATTAGGCTGGCTTCTTTTTGGAGACTTGAATGACCATAATGCTCACAACAATGACATGCTCCTGCAGTCTTCATATGTTCTTGTTGTTCATTCGTCCGCAACTCTAATGCTCTATGACTTCTCTGATTATTTTAATGATTCCATACTTCTACAACTTGCTTCTTTACTGGTCCGGCAGGAACTCCAGCTTTGGTTATCTCTGTGTTATGAGGGGATGATGTGTTGGTCTCCTTTTGTCCTTGTAAGACTTGAGCTTGCATGACTGATATCTTTTCTTTGTCCAATGACAAAGGGAACGGATGAATTCTGACAGTTATCGGCCAACACAAGATTGGAGTTCTTAGGATTTGATGCTTGCTCTATAATATATTGATGGATATTAACCATGGTTTGAGTCATTGCTTGCTGAGTCTGAGTTTGTGTTGCCATATACTCTAGCATCTTGCGTTCAATTGATGAGGTTGTAGATGGAATATCAATGTTTCGTTTATTGTCTTTATATTCATGATTTCCATTGGGACTCACCATCCGGTTGTGTGATAAAGATAAGCTCAGAAGAGGTTGGAAATAAACAGATTGAAGAGCAAGGTAAAATTATTGATATCAGATCCATCTTTTCTTGTTGTGATTGTAGTCACACCGTGGTACAGAGGAGAACAATAGGGATGAAAGAAATTGACCATCTTTTTCTTTAACTTCTCTCATATGTTGATGTCCGTATTCATTTGTATATTTCTTGTTGTTGATGTTGGTGTTGCTTCTAGACTTTGATCTTCTGACATCCTTCAACCAACTTGAATGGCAGATAAGGATAACCCAGATTTGAACCCAATCTATCTCTATTAACCTAACAATTTATTTCTTGTTGCATTTGTGGCCATCACTCCACAATAAAACTCACACAAACAAAGATCCAAATCAAACATGTGTTCAAACAACAAACATCAACACAACGTTCGTCCTCACAGAAACGTTTCTATCGAAGTTTGATAAGGGGTAGGCAAACTAAGAACTTATATTAAACAACCTCGGTGGTGAAGATTCAGCTGATTAGAATAAGAACCAAACTCAGAATAGATCAAAACAAAACGATGTGTTTTAACAAGAAGACAAAGATTAAATTAGATTTTATACGTAAAATAAGTCAATTTTGAAGGATGACAGACTTTCTAAAACATGAATCCTTACTTTTCAACCATTTCTAACTTAAGGTTGCGTCCTACAGTCAATCCTGGCTCTGATACCACTCTGTCACACCTGATTTTCCGAAGAAAACCAAATGCATCTCCTATGTGCGCCAGGATCAAGTTTACACACATATGATAGACGTCATGAGTGAAATATCAATAAACAGCAATAAAAACATACAAGAGTTAAACCATTACATTATCTCTTTATTACACTCAGACGTTAGACTCGAAGGTCTTTACAACGAACAAACGTTAACTATGAAGACGCAACTCCATCTTCATCTTCCACAGGCACATGACTGGGGGCACGCAAGCCTCAGAACTCCTCGTAGTCGCTGAAGTACTCCTCTCCAGTGTTCTCTTCTGAACAGCGGGTAAGCAAGGGTGAGCACACTTATGGTTGGAGCTCAGCAAGTGGGGGAAAGATGCAAGGCCATCAAGGATAGGCTAAGAGTTTTGCTGCGGTTAGCATTTTAATGCTGGTCAAATTTTATTAGCAAGCACCTAGTTACTAGATGTAAGTTTATACCAACCCACTTAAGCATTTAGGAAATCATCTTCTCTCAAAACCCACAAGAAACCACGATTTAATTCCATCTTCAAGTTTATTAATCATGTGAGGGTCCAGGCCACTCTTGACCGTGAGCACGGCTGATCAATCAGTTTTACACTCTGCGAGGTTGTACACTTTACCCACGGTTCGTGTTCCCCATGTTGCCCGGGTTGATCGGACCCTTAAACACTTCCGAGGTGAGTGGCTAGGGGTCCACTACGAAGCCTTTACAAAGGAAAGAAGAGAAACCAACGGCCCGCAACGATTCTACGGCGGAGCGGACCATAACCCTCCCTAATGGTCGGCACCTTAGCCAAGGTCGCTACCCCAAAAGAACCAGGCTATACCCCTTCAACTCCGGCCCCCTGTGCCCCTCTCGGAAAAGAGCTATCGGCTAACCCACTCTCCTAATTAATCGGCTAAGCCGAGCCATATGGACCGTGGTTGCCTTGTTTTCCGGGTGGTTCTCCATGTTCCGATTAAACCATATGATCTTGTTATTAACCATAAGCACACACATACATGTATATCATCCAAGCTATCATGATCAACATTCATCATATTGCATAGGATTCATTTTAACCATCCCAAGTTATAGCAACTAAGCATTTCTACCCAAAACATTTATTTAAAAAGGGTTGTCCAAGGTAATGAAGGTAAAAGTCTAGTCATGTCCTTAAAAAAAAGGTGATTTCCCATCAAGTTTATGCAATACAACATTTAAAAGTAAACTTAGTTATCATGCAATTGTTTAGGACAAAGAAGAATATGCAGAGGGAGAAGTCCACTTGCCTTCCTTGCTTAAACACTAGGGTTCGTCTTCTTCAAACAATTGCTCTTGATCCGCTTCAACTGGTTGCTCACTTGAAACTGGCACGGTGTCTACGAGCACACAAGAAAACATACAATAAACAAAACAATACACCAAGCATGAAAAGCTTAAAGAGAGGACAATGGTTGGCTCTAGGAACGCGAACACAAAAGCACTAGGAACTATCGGGAGCTCTGGATGATCACAAACACGAGCTAGCTATGTGCTTGGTATATTTTAATTAAATAAGGATCATATGCATAGGTTATTTCAAAGAAATACCCTATTTATAATTAAGCAAGTTATATTGGTATTTAAAAGACGATGTAAAACTAGTTCAATTTTATTTATAAATATTCAAGTTTAACTTATACAAATTAAACATTTAATTTCAAAGAAGCATGTAAATGCATCTAGGCGCTTATCTTTGTATTTCGAGTTATTCTAATCAAATTACAATTTAAAAACACATTTATATTCATATTAATCAAATTAACAATTTAATTAAGAAAACTCGAGATAAACCTATATTGCTTTTATATAGGAAGCATATTGCATAAGCATTACTCAAATTAAGTTTGATTATAAAAACTGAGGTACACGTCTAATTAGCTTTTAATTATAAGAAATATTTGACTAGTATTAAGCATATTAACTTTCTTATGAAAACACGTGTTGAACTTCTAATTAGATTTTAATTAGAAAAGCATGCATAATAAGATTTAATCATATTTAACATTTAAATAAATTATAAAACAAAGAACATGTACAACATTGGTCCTATCACGTAGTTTTAGTTGATATGAGCCTAACACAACTTGAAACGGTGGAAACGGAGCTAAAACGCACAAGATACGGCCAAAACAAGGTTCCAAAACTGACGGGCTTGAAAAGACGGTCGTGTGGACACCAAGAACGCTTAAAACGGAGCTAGGACGGAAAAGATATGGCTAAAACAAGTTTCAGGGGCTTTTCTGCAAAGATACAGGGCTTCCAGGGGCTAAAACATAATTATGCATATAAACCTAAGGTCTATAGCACAAAAGGTTAATTCTAGGATCTCGGGTGGGATTTCCAGAGAGATCAAGGGCTTAAACGAAGAAAACAGGACCTGGTTGTAAGGGTTTTACAAGGTGGAAGGACATATCTGTGATATTAGAAATTGCAGGGCTCTTTTTGCAAAATGGCTGGTGACAGGCGCAGCTGACCGGTATGAGATCGGGTTGACCCGTGGCCGGGAGCGGTCTGCGCTGTTGATCGCGGATCCAGCGGTTGGCGTGCTCGTGGGCCAGCGGTGGACCGCGCGATGGACCTGGTCCATGGGTCCACGGTGGACCGGGGCCAAGGGTTAAATCCCGATTTAATCTGCGCCGTCCCCTACGGATCGGGCGGCCGGGGACGTGCGTAAGCGGCGCGGTGGCGGCGGGACGGCGGCGCGCGCGCGCGACGGCGGCGGCGGCTCGCCGGGGAATGGTCGGCGTTGCACGAACTAGGGCGTCCGGCCACGGTTTGAGACGGGACTTGGTCCTACGCGAAGCTGGGGTGACGGAGGACCTAACCAGGTGGCCACGGGGGCGGCTCCGGTGGCCATGGCGGCTCGCACCGCGAGGGGGGTGGCGCGGCCACTCCGATGAGCACAGGCAGCGTGGACAGCGCGGAACACACGGAATAAAAAGGGGAATGGGGTTATTCACCTCGCTATGGCACTCCGCAAGAGGAAAACGACGACGGGGAGGCAACGGCGGGGCAGATCGATGACGAGTGGCAGCCGGCGGCGGATAGCTTCGGCGACGGCTCGGTTCGACGAGGAAGGAGAAGCTCCGGGGCGCCGGGTCCTCGTGCGGGCGGCGTACGCGACGAAGAGAACGAGGAGGCCCCGAGGGAGTGCTTCACCAGCGACGAGGAAGGGCGACGACGAGGAGCTTGCATGGCCGGGAATGGCGCGGCGGCGGGATCCTCGGCGGCGGCACGCACACGAAGATGGAGATGGATGAGGGGCTCAGGAGAGGGAAAAGGATGCGGCAAGGACTCAACCGCGACCCTTAAAGGCTATGGAGGAGGGGTGGGAGCAATAGCCGGGCCAATTGGCCATTAATGGCAAGGGAAGCACCGGCGGCGGCGGTTTCAACTCGAAACCAAAGAAAAGGGGTAACGGAAGGGGAGGGTTAAGGCGGAGGGGTGGCGCCGGCTTCACCGCTCCTTGAATGCTAGCTTTGAAGGAGGGGAAGACGCGAGGGGCGCGGGATTCGGCCGGCGGCCGCGGCCCGATGAGAGGCAGGAGGAGGGCTGGAGGAAGGGGAAAGGGCCGACATGTGGGCCCGGTCGGTCAGTGACCGGAAGAGAGGGGAGGAGAGGGGAGCTGGGCCGCGGGTTTGGTGGGCCGCGCGTGCGGGTGCTGGGCCGAAAGCGCGCAAGCAAAGGGAGAGGGAGAAAGGCGGCACCCGCCCTTCTCGGGGCCGGGGTGAGGAGGGATAGGTGGGCCGGTGGGGGGTCGAAAAGAGAGAGAGAGGTTTTGGAAGGAGTTTTCTTCCTTTTTATTTATTTTTTTAAACTCCTTTTTCAAACTTTCAAAAGTTTTAAACCCTTTCAAAACTTTTCATCTTTTAAAAAAAAATTCAAATCAGTTTAAAGACTTTTAAAACTCCACACAATCAAGCAATAGAACCATGCATTCAAATTATGATGCACAAGCACTTATCGCTTCTAAAATTATTAAAATGATATTAAAATATTTAGAGACCAAATTTATTTGATAATTTATTAATCCTTAGAAAATAAAACAAAAACACCATGTTGCTTACATTAATTTAGTGATGGAATTTTAGGGTGTCACAACGAGTGGAGGATGTGCGTCGACTACACCGACCTCAACAAGCACTACCCCAAGGACCCCTTCGGGTTGCCGAGGATTGACCAAGTCATTGACTCCGCGGCTGGCTGCGACCTGCTCTAGTTCCTCGACTGCTAGTCCGGGTACCACCAGATCGCGATCAAGGAAGAAGACTAGGAGAAGACCGCGTTCATCACCCCGTTTGGAGCGTACTGCTACAAGACCATGTCCTTCGGGTTGAAGAACGCCGGCGCTACATACCAACGAGCTATCCAGGCCACCTTCAAGAGGCAACTCAACAAGAACGTCGAAGCCTACGTGGATGACGTGGTCGTCAAGACCAGAAATTCCAGCACGCTCATCGACGATCTTGAAGAGACTTTCGCATCCTTGCGCGAGTACCGCTGGAAGCTCAACCCGAACAAGTGCGTCTTCGGCGTACCTTCGGGCAAACTACTCGGCTTCATCATCAGCCATCGCGGCATCGAAGACAACCCCGAGAAGATCTCTGCCATCACCAGCATGAAAGCTCCCATGTGCATCAAAGACGTCCAGAAGCGGACCGGGTGCATGGCGGCCCTGAACAGATTTATCTCGAAGCTTGGAGAACGGGGGCTTCCCTTCTTGAAATTACTCAAGCACCAAGAGAAGTTCGTGTGGACTCCAGAGGCGGACCAAGCCCTTGCCCAGCTCAAGGACTTCCTATCAAAGCCACCAGTCCTCACAGCTCCTCGCAAAGGCGAGCAGCTACTGCTCTACCTTGCTGCGACTACTCATGTGGTCAGTACTGCCATCATCGTCGAGCGGCAGGAAGACGGCCACGCCTATCCAGTCTAGCACCCAGTCTACTTCGTCAGCGAGGTCCTGTCAAGCTACGACACTACTTCCAGGAGTACTCGATCTCCGTCGTCACCGACTACCCGCTCGGTGACATCCTGCGGAACCAAGATGCTACTGGAAGAATCTCCAAGTGGACAGTCGAACTCGGCGCCCTCAACATCGACTCCAAGCCATACACAGCCATCAAGTCGTAGGAACTAGTCGACTTCATGGCGGAGTGGCAGGAGAATCAGCTACCTACTCCAACCGAGCGTCCAGAGCACTAAGTGATGTACTTTGACGGCTCACTCAACCTCGAGGGCGCAGGTGCAGGAGTACTCTTGATCTCTCCAACGGGCGAACAACTCAAGTACGTCCTGCAGATCTTTTGGAAGGTCTCAAACAACGAAGCCGAGTATGAAGCTCTGCTACACGGGCTCCTCCTCGCGGCTTCACTAGGCATCAAGCGGCTACTAGTCTACGACGACTCCGCAGTGGTCATCAACCAAGTCAACAAGTCCTGGGACCGCAACAAGGAGAACATGGACGCCTACTGCCTAGAAGTCTGCAAGCTCGAGAACAAGTTCTATGGTATCGAGTTCCACCACATCGTCCGCGACAACAATGTTGCAGCGGACGTCCTGTCGAAGCTTGGTTCTACTCGCGCTCAAGTACCAGCGGGTGTCTTCGTCCACGAGCTTCACGCGCCATCCATCTCGGAGCCGGCGCCACCGACCACTATCCTAGCGCATCCCCCGGCTAGCCAGGTGGTCATGATGATTGACGTGGACTGGAGGCAGCCCTTCATCGACTACCTCAGCGAGCAGAAGGTTCCCTCGGACAAGAACTTGGCCGAGCAGCTCATCCGCCGTGCTAAGTCCTACGTCCTCGTCGGAGACAAGCTCTACAGGCGGGGCACATCTTCAGGAGTACTCATGAAGTGCATTCCCAGACTAGAATGCAAAGACATCTTGGAGGAGATCCACAAAGGCGTCTGTGGTAACCACATGTCCTCTCGCACGCTGGTTAGCAAGGCCTTCCGACGAGCCTTCTACTGGCCCACAGCTCTGGGCGACGCCGAAGAACTCGTCAGAAGGTGCCAGGGGTGCCAATACTTTGCCAAGCAGCAACATGTCCCAGCCTACAAGGTAGTCACCATACCGCCAACCTGGCCTTTTTCCTGCTGGGGGCTCGACATGTTTGGGCCGCTACCAGCTGCGCCAGGTGGATTCAACATAGTATTGGTGGCCATCGACAAGTTCACCAAGTGGATCGAGGTCAAGCCAGTTACATGCCCCAAGGTTGACAGAGTACTCGACTTCCTGGATGAACTCGTACATCGCTACGGACTACCCCATCGCATCATCACAGACATGGGATCCAACTTCAACAATCACCAGTTCTGGGAGTACTGCGAGAACAGCGAGATCGACGTCCGATATGTCTCAGTCGCCCATCCTCAGGCCAACGGACAAGTCGAGCGCGCCAATGGGATGGTGCTCGACGCTCTCAAGAAGCGGCTACACGACGCTGCTAACACCAAAGGAGGCAAGTGGATCAAGGAACTACCCAATGCTCTCTGGGGGCTACGTACTCAGCCCTCCAAGCCAACGGGACAATCTTCATACTTCCTGGTCTACGGCTCTGAAGCAATCCTCCCTGCTGATGTCATGTGGGATTCACCAAGTGGAGCAATACGACGAAGGCGTATCCGAAGACAGTAGACGAGTTGACATCGACGGACTCGAAGAAGCTCGCTGTGCCGCCCTCGTCCAATCAGCAAGGTACCTAGAGGGTTTTCGCGCTATCACGATCGCAACGTCAAGGAACGCTCCTTCAACATTGGTGATCTTGTCCTCCGTCGCATCCAGAACACGGAAGGACTACACAAGCTCAGCTCGCCCTGGGAAGGTCCCTTCACAGTGGCAAAGGTGACCGGACCGGGCTCCTACCACCTCCAGACGCTTGAAGGCGAAGACATCAACAACTCGTGGAACATCGACCAGCTCTGTTGATTCTATGCCTAGTCTATACGACTACTCAAGGGGCCCTAGTTTATACGACTACTCAAGACCCCTTCGCCGTAAGCGGCCTCCGGGTCCAGGCACCAGTCTCCGGACTACTCCACTCCATGATCCAGCCCGCGCAGCTACTAACGGATCTTGGGCTGCGACGAGCGATAAAGGACTCCAGCAGCGGTCTACTGAGACCATGTACTTCTAGATCCAGCCTACACGGCTACTAATGGATCTACTGCTGTAAGCGGCTCTACGCCCTAGCACTACTTAGCTGTAAGTGGCCTCCCGGTCCTGGCGACTACTCTGTAACAACATCCCTGGCCATCCAGGTATACTTCTTTAGTAATAAAGTTTGATTATCTATCAACTACGTTACTGTCTCCTTCCCTCAACGGGACCACTAGCGAGTACGACTACTCGCGACGACTTCATGATGGGACTCCGCACTCAGAGATCACGATAACGAGTACTCATTCATGGAAGTTTTCTTCATTCTTACTTAAACAATATCATTACAATTGTTTATGTACAACTACTGCTATGAGCTAACATTATAGGACTATTGGAGATTGAGCTTCTCGGCGACTTGTTCAGCAATGGGCGCCATCTGCTCCAGCAGTTCCGCGTACTGCTCGTCCGTGGAGTTGGCAGCTAGTCCGCCGGTGACTACGTCCACAGGGGCCTTTGGGAAGTACGACTTCATGAAGGCCAGCACCTGGTTCGGGATCGACTTCGCCAAGTGCTTGACGTAGGTCGCCAGGCGGCTGGGGGCTTCCCTCAGCCGGTCCACCAGTGGAGCTATCTTCGGACCGCCAGGATGAGGCACCAGTAGCCTCGTGATGGGGAGCGCGGCTTCCTTGAGTTCCTTGAGTTGAGCCCGCAGCCTCTCGCAATCCTCGTTCAGCTTCTGCAAGGATTTGTAGCAGTTGACGAGGTCACGATCTGATGCAATACGGAGATCCATGTGCTTGTCGCACTCGTAAGCAAGCTCCTTATAATCGTACTCCAGTACCTGGCGGGCCTCTTGCTCTCGGTAGAAGAGGTTCTTCAGATCGGTCTCTGAAGCCTTCAGCTGATCGACCTTGGTCTCAAGCTCTGCAAATCAACAAAGGCAAAGTGGGTCAGACTACCTCAAGCTACCATCAACAAGTACTCGACAAGGCGGTCGCGTACCTTTGTTCTTGTTGCGAAGAGACTTGTTCTTCCGCACCAACTCGTCGCTCTTCGCCTGCATGTCTTGGATGCCATTATGATACTTGGCGAAGGCGGTGTCCAGCTTCGACTGCATAGCGATAGAGTGCTTCCGGGACTTCACGAGTTGCTCTTCCAAGGCTTCCGCCCGGAGTACTGTGTCGCCGAACCCTTGAAGCATGTCGGACTTCTGCCGGGACCTCTCCGCGATGTCCTGCAACATACAACAGATATCAACTGGGTACTCAACACTAAAGGATTGACTACTCAAAGCTGTCGACTACTCACCTTCATCCATTTCTCGGCCTGGCGCACTGCCTCCAGGTGACGAGCCACCGTCGCTGGGTCGACTAGATCGTCGATCAGCAGCTCGGCCCCGCCACGACTACTCGTCGCGGCTTCGGTCATCGGCGCCGAGTGGATTGGCTCCGCGTCCTGGATCTCCAGCGAGCGGACGACTACCTCCAGAGCAGGTTTTGGCAGCGCTTCGTCGCCTTCTCCTCCAGTCGTCGCGGCAGCCTCTCCGACGGCCACCTCCATCGGCTCGGGGGCTCCACCGGCAGCTCCCTGAGTAGCCGGTGTCACGTCTTCAATGGGCACCGCCGCCGGGATATCACTTCCCTCAGATTCAGCACCTGTCGACAAGTGGACAAGTGTATCAGTCATACCTGGCGACTACGACTACTCTACGAGGCTACTTCCACCTCAGCAGAGTACTCACCTTCAACGACACTGGCCTCGGGCAATGTAGCCTTAGCGGCCGGCATCTCGGGCTCTGCCTGAGGGGCGGGAGCGGACTCCTCAGCGGGCGGCGCGGCTTCCTCTTCTGCCACCACTGTGGCGGGTTCATCCCCCTCCCAGGACAGGTCCGTCGATTTCCTGCAGAGTATACAAGCTGGTTGTCAACCTAGTACGACTATCACATCCAATGTACTACTCGGGGAGGATCAATACTTACAAGCTCGACCGGACCACCGTCACGGTTGGGGCGCCGAGGATACTGGCAATGTCGACCAGTCCTGCCTCGGCAAGCGCCTCTCTTTGCGCCTCAGTAGCCGCTACCTCTTCAGTGGCAACATCAGCCAGTTCTGCGCCCCCCTCAGCAGCAGGGGGCTGGCGCGTCATCTGCGCCAAAAGCTCCTCCACGGTGGGGGACTGGGCTACGACTACCCCCAGCTGGTTCCCCCACTGTGTCCCAATCGCCTTCGACACCCTGCTCAACGGGGTCGGAAGGCGGCATCTCCTGCAATCAAGGGTACTTCATCGTCAACACATAAGATCAAGACATGAGTACTCGACTACCCTTGTGAAGACGGCTTACCTCCTGGGATGTGGTCTCAGTGACCTTCAACTTCTTGGCCACGCGCTTCCGGGCCTCTAGGCTAGCTGGCTGATCCTGAACGAGAGGTATGTGCGGCAACCCAGGGCGGCTGAACCACGACCATAGCTGGAAGCGCTCCTGGAGCGTCTCCTCATCATCGTCCTCTTCGGACGTGTCTTCGATGACAACTGCATCGTCTCCTTCGCCAACCTCGCGCCGCTCCTTGGCCTTGGCCTTCCCTTCCTCTGGGACCTCAACAAGTTGAGGAGGCGACGCCGGCTTGGAGACGAACTTCGCCAAGTCATCCTGCAAGAAGCACAACTCGTCAGCCCGACTACTCTTCAGTAATGAGTACTCGATAATGGGAATGGCTACTGACCTTATTCGGTGGTCGCGCGGCGGAGTACTCAGGCACAGGGCACGGCGTGTACGCCGGAATATCTTTGAAGATCCTGCCCAGCCTATCAACAATGTCGTCGTCGTCGACTTCATCACCGGGCATCCGCGACGTGTCGTTGTCGCTGGTGTACTCGTACCCTAGGGTGTCGCGGGCCATTAGCGGCTGCACCCTTCGCTTCATGAAGCTGAAGGCCACATGTTCGACCCTCAGCCCGGCTTGTCTCAGTGCTTTGACCTTCGCCAGCAGCTCGGGCAACTGGAGACCTTGTTGCATCGTCGGCTCCGAGTTCCACCATGGCCGGTGCTTGGGCTGCTTCCCGCTTGGCTTCGGCAGCTCCGGGTGGTCGTTGGTCACATAGACCTTCCTATCCTGATTGGAATCGATGAGCTTGTACGAGAGGACTGCTCCGCAACGTCCTCTCTCATCTGTATCCCCGCTCCTATGACTACTCGAGGATTGCCGGCACTAGGCTGAGACTTCACCCGAAAGAACTTCCGGAACAAGATCCAATGGGGCTTGATCCCCAAGAAGGCTTCGCAGAAATGTACGAAAACTGAGGTGTGGAAGATACCGTTGGGGTTGAGGTTGAGGTACTCGATGCCGCAGTACCCCACAGCCCCTTGAAGAAGTCACTAGCAGGGAGGGACAGTCCGCGCTCCGAGAACCGGGTGAACATCGGAATCTCATCCGGGTTCTTCTCCATGGGGTACGGATCCCCTGCGGCGGCTCTCCACATGTCCACCTCCTTCTCCCGGAAGAACCCACTGTTGAGAAGGGCCAACAGATCTTCGGTCTTGGCCTTGGATTTTTTCCACTCGCGGTTCGGATCTGGCCGCGTCGGAGACACCGGCGGCGACGGCCCCGAAGCAGATCCGGTGGCCTCCTCACGAGCTCTCTTCTTCCCGTCTGCGGCCTTCGCGGTCTTCGACGGTGAGGGCTTCATTCTCCAGGTGCACGGCGTCTTCACGCGCATTTGCTCGGGGGCTACGGCGGTGGCTCTCTACGGCGGCGCGCTTGGATCTACAACTTCTCAACGGCGGCAGTGCGCACTGGCGGTGATTCCTGGCTAGATCTGCTAGGAATGGCTGCGAGTGTGTTGGGTGAAAAACCCTAAGGGTTTTGGCTTCTATTTATAAGTCAACGGCGGCCCCTCCAACGGCCGGGCAGATAAGTCTGCGCTCGGCTGACTCAGCGGCGGAGCCTGACTCTTCAACTTCTACTAGTCGACGCGCCTCATCTCGGGGGCTCGGCTACTTCTACTCAGGATACATTCTACAAGATGACCCTTCAATTCGAGAGAAAGTACTCAACTTAAGGCTCAGGGGCTCCATGCCACGTGTCCTTCGGTTTTTTCTCCGGATTTTTTGGGATATTCTGGCCAAAACTTCAGATGGACCCTCAGCCAGAGTCTGCAACTCAACCTAAGGCTCGGGGGCTACTCCATATGGAGTGCTATTTTGCAATCGCACTTCCATATCAGTTTCGGCTTCAAGACAACACGGGCATTGTTGAAGACCTTCAAGAGCAGCGCTCGAGGACGCTTGGGACTACTCGAGAAGACTTCAGGGTTTTTCAAATGTCAGCTGGAATACATTCCAGCCTCGGGATGCTTCGACTACTCTTGAGGACTTTTGACTTGTAGTACTCGGGGACGCTTGAGGACTACTCATTAAGGCCGTCAAGACTGCTCGAAGCTATCTTTCTCGACTACAAAGTACTCAGGGGCTTGTCGTATGGAGCTTCCTGGGCCCACTACATCGGTGGGTACCAGGACCGACTACTCGGTGGGCCCCTGGGCCTACCCGACTTGCGCTGCACGGCACCGGCTGGCGTGAAGCACAAGGACTACAGAGGAGTACTCGGATAGGAAGCTGTACATGTCCCGCACTGTATAGAGGACTCCTAGACGTACTCGACTAGTACTCTCTCCCTGAATTGACTTGTAACCCTGCCTCCCGGACTATATAAGGCGAGGCAGGGACCCCTCTCTAGATCATCTCATGTCACGGATTAAGATTGCAACATCTTGTAATCGCACCCAATCAATCCAGAGCTACGCAGCATACAAGACGTAGGGTATTACGCACCTCGCGGCCCGAACCTGTCTAAATTGTGTGCCACGTGTCTCTTCCTTCGAGTTACCGATCTCGGCGAGGCCACATTCATCTACTTCGGGTACTCCCCTTAGTAGGTTGCCGGTCTAAAACACCGACAGTAGCAGCGTTGGCTAAGGTGCTGACCATTAGGGAGAGTTATGGTCCGCTCCGCTGCTGTAACTGTCACGGGCTGTTGGTTTCTCTGCTTTTCTTTGTAAAGGTTTCGTAGTGGACCCCTAGCCACTCACCTTGGAAGTGTTTAAGGGTCTAGCTAACCCGGGCAACGTGGGGAACACGAACTGTGGGTAAAGTGTACAACCTCTGTAGAGTGAAAACTGATCGATCAGCCGTTCTCACGGTCTAGAGCGGCTTGACACCTCACACGATAATCAAACTTAAAGATGGATGTAAATCGTGGATCTTGTGGGCCTTTGGGCTTGGGTTGTCTTTTAAAGATTAAGTGGGTTGGTATAAACTTACATCTAGTAACTAGGTGTTGTTAACTAAAATTTGACCAACTTATAAAATGCTAACCGCTGCAAACCATAGCCTATCCTTGGAAGCCTTGCATGTTTCCCCCACCTACTGAGCTCCAACCATAAGAGTGCTCACCCTTGCTTACCACTGTTCAGAGGAGAACATCGGTGAGGAGTACTGGAGTGACTTCAAGGAGTTCTAAGGCATGCGGATCCCCCAGTCATTATGCTTGTGAAAGTTGAAGGAGCTACTCGTTTGAGTTATCGTTTTGTGTTCGAACCTTCGAGTCCACCCATCTGAGTGTAATAAATGAATATTGTATTAGTTAAACTCTTGTACGTTTTGATTACAGTTATGGTATTACACTCTATTGTCTATCATGTGTGTGTAATTTGATCCTGGCGCACATATGAGATGCATTCGGTTTTCTTTGTAAAATCGGGTGTGACAAAGTGGTACCAGAGCCGTAATGACTGTAGGTCGCATCCTTAGTTAGAAATTGTCGAAATTAAGGATTCATGTTCTAGAAAGCCATGTCATGCTTCAAATTATCTTATTTATGCTTAAAAATCTAATTTATTCTTGTTTATCATTTAAACTCTATCTTCTTGATTTATTCTGTACTGAGTTCAGCTTTGTTTTGTCAGACGGCTAGGACTTATCTAACTCCCCACAAGAGCACTGGTGGTCGTTTTCCTCGTGGACACCTGGCTCCTCGTCATCAGCTAGAGGTTGTTGCTGAGGAGGAACCCGAGGAGGTGCAGCCTGAGGCTAAAATTGAGGAGGATCCGGAAGAAGTGCAGCCAGAACCTGAGATTGAAGAAGATCCAGAAGAAGTGGAGCAGGAGGAGGAACCAGTGGAGCCGCCACATCTGTATGATGGCACTGTTCTGGAAGCTGATGCTGATGGTGACATTGTGATCCCACCAGCACCTGTGGCAGCAGATGATGCACCCCTGCGCCTGTTGCTCCTGCACCCAATGCTATGGGTGGTGATCCGGATGATTCAGGGGATGACAGCGGAGAGGATGATGAAGACAACAACAATGGTGATGAGAATCCTGAGGAGGAAGGAGATGATGATCCTCGCTATCGTGGAGCTGAGTACCACAAGCACTCCACTGAAGATGAGAACGACCAGTTCTGTGTTCTACTGCAGGAGGTACTGCAGCACCTGGGGTACACCATGAAGCCCCTCTATGTCACCAAGCATTTCAGTGAGCCTGGTATGAGGGACTACTACACCAGCCGAGTCTACATCCAGGTGCCTTTGAATGACACCAATGGGTGGAGGAACCGCTCGTCACACCACAGTACAACTCACTTCTCCTCTGATGATGCTGCGGTCAATGATGCAGCAAGAAGGGCTCTCTGGTCACTATGCAATGCTCAACGTGAGCGTCTACATGGGTTTGAGTTCCGCCATGTCCCCCGTCGTGTGAGTGGCTCAGAGGATACTGTATTGCCAGCTGGAGGTGATGATCGCATTGACATCCTGGCTCGAGTGACTGCTACTCTGAACACTGACCTTGAAGGAGCAACAAACGAGATGGATAGGTACCATGAGGAGTTGCAGACTGCTCAAGCAAGAACCGCCTATCTAGAAGCACAGCTTGCTGGTCAGCGACCCCCTCAGGAAGCGATACCATACCAGACTACAGCCTCTCCTCCACGCAAGAAGCTCCGCTATGGCACAGCTGAGGCGACGACCCATCTTGGCTAGGATCTTAGGATGCTTGCCTTTTCTCTTTCTAAAGTTTCGATAGACCGTTCCCGTGAGGATGTATGCTTGTAATAATTGGATGTTTCTTGAAAATATGTTTGATTTGGATTTTATTTGTGTGTGAGTTGTATGGTGGAGTGATGCACACGATACAACAATAAACTGTTAAGTTAAATAAAGTTAGTTTGGGTTCAAATCTAGTTATCTTTTATTTTATCTCTCATGCAAGTTTGGAATGATGCAAATCTATTCTCGCAGTTATTTGACATAGCAGTAATGTTTTGTTTATATCTAGAGCTACAGAGCTCCAAATGACATGAAACTAGTTGAGTTAGTTAACAAATTTTGAGGATGATTTTCTGTCGAAAATTCAATGTTATACAGTACATATTCTGGGAGTTATGCACAAAGTATCAAGCACATCAGAGTCTGTAATTTCTGCTGACACAGCTGCACTGTTTGAATTTTATCTCGAGCTGTATATCTCCAAATGAGGTGATTCCAGTTGGAATAGTTACATAATTTTGTTCTTCACAATCTGGTAAAAATTCATGATTTTTCGATAATTATACAGAGAGTTACACCTGATTCTTTGAGGTCAATAGAATCTGTCCTAGTTGGAAGTCATGTTGCTTATTCATTTCGAGTTATCTTATTATGCATCAATTCAATACACCTCTCTGAAATATATATTTTTCTAACGATTAGATGGTAAACACCAGGTCCGGAGGAGGTCAAGACATACCGCCTGTGATATGTGCTCATATTGCTAATCAGCAGAATCCTGCACCACCCCCACCGGTCAATCAAGCAATGGATCCGACAATGCAACAGTTTTTCACAGCACAGATGCAGTTGATCCAGAACCTCACCAACACTGTGCAGCAGATGCAGTCTCAGCAAAACCAGCCATCACAGCCAGCTCCTCCGCCGCCCAGGGACAGGAACAAGGAATTCATGAGCCACAATCCTCCTACCTTCTCTCAGTCATCTGATCCGATGGATGCAGATGATTGGGTGAAGACAATTACAAAGAAGCTGGAGATTGTTCAGTGCACTGACAGGGAGATGGTTTTATATGCTTCTGGAAGACTTGTGGGACAGGTTGGAGATTGGTGGGATGCGTATGCAACTGCACATCCCAAGGTAGAATATCACTTGGCAGGAGTTCTGTGACAACTTCCGTACCTATCACATCCCTTCAGGGGTGATCAAGCTTAAGCAGAAGGAGTTCCTGTCACTGAGGCAAGGAAGCATCTCGGTCACGAAGTACTTCGACAAGTCCACTCATTTCTCTAGTTATGCACCGGATGAGGTGAACACTGATCCTGTAAAACCCCGGATTTTCAAAGAAAACCCGAATCCCTATACCATCGTGATAGTCCCTGGATCAGTGGCTATCGCGTACAGAACATCTCACAGATAAATACACAAAGTCATACCTCGCATCACATAAGAGAAAAAGTACATAATTTGTTACATGTCCATTATGGAGTACATCAATACAAGCCTCTTAGCTAAATCATTGTGAAATTCTATGCAATGGTAGCTAGCATCTCAGAAGGGTCTCCATCTTTTATTCTTCTCGCCACAGGCATCCTTGAGCGAAGCGACGCATCCCTCAGTTGTACCATCCATCGGCGTTGTTGTCGTACTCGGTCTCGTACCCTGCACACCCAAAGTCTATCCCCAAGGAGTGGGATAGGTCCACGTCACCTACCGTATGCAGCTTTAAGTGGCCTAACATCCAAGGGGAGAAAAGAGACAAGGAAGCGGCTCTGGTTTCCTATGCAGCAACAACAGAGTAAAACAAGATATCTCCATCAAGTTTCTTATTCCCAAAACTTTCAACACGGTTCGGAACCACCTAGTCACCCAGGGCCCCGTCTCCTCAACCTACTCCTGTCTAGCGTCGATGCGAGGACTTCCTCTCCTCGCACCTCAATGATTGCAATCGGATCGACGAGGTAGATGGAGCCTCTCTCCTCTAACCGACTGCAACCACGGCTCACCACACTCTCACCTATAGGGGGAGGTAGAAATCCCAAAACATGAGGAACGAACATGTCTTGTAGGCTTTGTCCATGACCGAGGACGCGGCTATTGTTATAGATCGAACAACTCTGCAAAGCATGTACACCTGTACCCATCCCGGAATGGCACCCGGCCGGTGTACGGCGGACTGAGCCCATCCTATCGGGCGAACTCTCGGTAGTTACGGTCCCATCCTGCATCCGACCCTCAAAGCGAATCCCCCTCACAAAGGGAACCGCATCGGAACTGTGAAATGCCCCCGTGTGGCCACACGGGCGACGCACTAAGAGAAGGTGGTCTCTCTCCACCTCTCCCCCACTGATACCCTCTATCCTGCTGGCAGGTATGGCTCCGCACTTGCCGAGCTCAACTCAGCCTAACCCCACGCTCGGCTGGGTGGTGTGTACGAAGGTTCTATCGACAAGTTGATCCACTCGGTTTCAGACCGGGGCTAGCTCATATCCTCCAAGATCAAGTAAAACCCCAACACCTAGGCTCCGAAAACCGTGAAGTAGGGATACACTGAGGAGTTGATCCCTATCCCTGATCCCAGATCGGTTGTCTCGAGCACACCCCCGCCAAAGTACCCAAACGCCTTCTCCTGCCGGTTTTATCCCACTCACGCCAAGATCCACTATTCCCATCCCAACAAATGCATTGTGAAGCTCAGCGTATATACACGCTTATAAACATATATTGTAGTAGGACAGTCTAGGACGGGATAATAAAAGTAGGCAGTGCAAGCCTCATCATCATCATGCATTTAAAGTAAAGCGCTAGCATTCTATTTAGCAATGCCTAATGGGTATTTCAGAATCAGTCGGGCGTGAACCTGGTGTCGGGTAGTCCTCTGCGGTGAAGTCGTCGGCGTAGTCGTACTCTGGGAAGAGCTCCCCGGCTCCAGCTACTCCTATTAATGCGTAAAAGAAAATAAACAGCGGTCCAAAAGCAATTAACTCCAAAAGAACGACAATTAAGAGCCAAAAGAGAGCAAAGACTAGCCTAGCACGGAGTTTAAGATTTTAAAGAATTTCTACAAAAGGTTTTATATTTTTCGGAGCTAAAACGGATTCTCTAGGATTTTTCAATGAGAAAATAGTTTTCTGAAATTAAAATACGTATACACAATAGCATAGACTAAAGGCTGACTACTGGCTGGCTCTTGTGGGCTTTAGGCCGGCTCTAAGGCGTCTGCAAGCCGTAGCGCCAACGTGACGGCCACGTCAGCGGCTATAAGCCGGCCGCATCCAACATGGCAGCCCCCGTGGACTGATGGGGTGGCGGCCGCATTTGATCCCGCCGGGATCGGGTGCTGCACAGGCTAAGGCGGGCTGCGGTGTGGCCGCGTCGGGAATGGGTGGACGCATGGGATCCCGCGGATCCTTTGCGGCCACCACGGTATGTGGGTCGGCGTGTGCAGAAAAACCCTCTGGGTTTTAGAGTCGTCCGCCAGGTGCTCGGTTCAATGCTTCAAAGGAGCGGCAGCTCGGGATGATCTCGCCGGCGGCGAGGTTTCATGGCGCCTGGTCAACGTGCTTCACGGCGAGGTCCGCGAGGTTCTACTGGTCTGCTAGGGCTTGAAAGGAACGGCCTGGAAGAGGATGACCCTCGTGGTGAGGCCGAGGCCATGGCCGGCGCGACGGCGGGTCGATGCAGCGGCAATGGCCTCTGGCCCGGCGAGGATCTAGCGAAGGCAGGGCTGAGCACCGACGGTAGGCTCGTATCCTCACGGTGCACAAGGGTGCACGCACATGCTCAAAGGCATAGGAGCGGAAACAGGTGGCGAGCGTGTGCGTGCGCGGCGTCACGGCGGACTGGCGCCGAACGGCTCGGCGGCGCGGGCCGGGGTAGCCTCGGCCGCGACGGTCCGCGTGTGCAAGCACGAGAACGGGCATGCGAGCTCAGGAACAACCCGGCGCTCGCGCCATCCGGGTAGAAGAGTACCCCGGAGGGCGGCACCTCGGCTCGCCGTGGCGGAACGCCGGTGAGCTCGGCTTCGGTCGAGTGGCAGAGGGATGAAAGGGTCGGGTCTTCCCCCTTCCCTGGCAAACGCATGCACGTGCGTGGGTGCACGGGCACGCGGTCGAGAGCGAAGGCACGTGCGTGCACGCGTCGAGGCCACATCCATGGCGACAGCCGGGACCACGGCGACGACACGACGACCGGTAGAACGGGGGGCAGAACAAGAAGTAAGGACAGCAAGCGGGGTGAGCACGCGGTGAAGACGGCTGCGAAACCTGCATGAAAAGGTATCCCAACATGGCTCGAAGGCCAGCATCACACAGCGCGATGGCGCGGCGGCGCGGCGGCGGCGACACGGCAACTCGCTCTCGGGCGAGCGCGACCTTGGCTCGAAGGCCAGACGCCACAGAGGCCAGGTATGAGGGCGCGCTAACCTACGTTCAGCGTGACCCGAAGGTGAAGGTGGCGGTGAAGAAAGGCTCGGTGCGGCGAAGAGGAGGTAGGCGACGCTGGTAGAGGAAGCAGAGGATGCACGGTGTCAAGGTGCGAGTCTTCTCGGCATCTAGGGTCTCCACGGGCGGCCTCCATCTTCCGTGGCGGCGTCGGCGTTGCTCCCCCCGTCCGACTCCTCCTTCACCTCCCTCCTTCTTCCCTTCCTCCGGTCCGCGGTGGTGTGAATGGGGGTCGAATCCCCGAGGCGGCTAGGGTTGGGAGCGCGGGGTCGCGCAGCGGCGGCTACTTATAGCAGCGAGCGGCGGAGGACACGTGGACGACGCAGATGCGTGGACGCGCGCGCGGCCGCATCGCGACGACGCCCCCCAACCCGGCGCGACGACGCGGTCCACCGACGTCACTAAAGAAGAAAGGGGGGATGACGACGGTGACATCATGCCGACGCCAGCGCGATGTCACGTGGGTCCCACTGGTCAACGAGTGTTGCCCGAGCGCGGTAGGTGGCGGCGTTCGCGGGCCGAGCTTGGGCCGAAAGTGGAAGGCGGGCCGAACGGTTGCCTGCGGCCCACGTAGGAGGGGTTTAATATTTTTCTATTAACTCATTCCTATTTCTAATTAATTCAAATTTGAAATCTAATTTCAAATTTGAACCCACACAAATAAATTCAAATAAAATCCAACCAAAAATTCCAACTTCTCACACTAGCATTTATAATCCCTAGAAATTATTGTTTGGACTTAAATTAAATCTAGGAACTAGGGAAGGGAAAAAGGAAGACATCCTTAATTATTTCATGAGCATCCAAATTCAAATCAAGCTTTTCGAAATCCCACATTTTTGCAAACAAGCAAACTCGAGGATGTTACAGATCCTAAGAGACAGGAAAGGTTTCTGAATGGGTTGATTGGTCCTCTTAACTATCAGCTGCGGAGCCACACCTTTCCAGACTTTCAGACACTAGTAAACAAGGCAATTGGACTGGAAAGAAAGAGAAAGGAACTGGGCGAGCAGAAACGCAAGTTCCAGTCACATGGACAGTTAAGCAGCAACACCCGTCCTCGCTTCAGTTCACAGCAAAGTCTGTCTCAGTATCGTCCGGGTGGTCAAGGTGGAAGGTACCCACAGAACTTGCAGCTGCAACGCTCGTTTCAGCCAAGTGCTTCAACCCACAGACACCCAGAGCTCCTACACCTCAGCAGAGTCGTTCCAACAATTGCTTTAGGGCACCTGTCAGAAACACTACTCCTGTTTAGCCCAACGGGTGTTTCAAGTGTGGAGAATTGGGACACTATGCTAACAACTGTCCTAAGAGAGCAATGCAGATTCCTCAGAGAGACAGTGGTAACAGGTCTGGGCAGCCACCTTCACAGGCTCGTACTCCATAGACTCCTAGCAGGAGAGGCCAGCAGAACTATGTGCATGGTTGGGTTAATCATGTATCAGTGGAGCAAGCCCAGAATGACTCCGGTGTGGTATTGGGTACGTTTCCTGTCAACTCTATACCCACTACAATATTATTTGATTCAGGAGCATCACATACTTTCATAACTGATCAATTTGTGACAAAACATAACTTATCTATGAGCTCAATGAAGAACTCACTGATAGTTAGCTCCCCGGGAGGAGAAATGAAAACTGGTTATATATGCCCACAAGTAAAGATTAATATCATGGGAATAGACTTTCTTGCTAATCCGGTAGTCTTAAAATCATGGGGGGATAGATGTCATTTTTGGGATGGGTTGGTTAAGAAGTTGTGATGGAGTTATTCAGTGTCGAATGAAGTCAGTATTGTTGACCAGTCCACAAGGAGAGAGAATAGAGTATGTGGATACACCCTTATCCAACAATGGGACTGTGAACTCAGTAGAAGGCAAGGCCTTGGAAGATATAAGGGTAGTGAATGAAATGCCTGATGTGTTTTCAGAGGATCTGCTAGGTATGCCACCTGACCGTAATATTGAATTTAGTATTGAACTTATACCTGGTACTGTTCCTATATCAAAAAGACCTTATAGAATGGATGTTAAAGATTTAGCCCAACTAAAGAAACAAATAGAGGAACTGCTTAGTAAAGGGTTTATCCGTCCTAGTTCATCACCATGGGGAGCCCCCACACTCTTCGTTGATAAGAAGGATGGATCTAGGAGATTATGTATAGACTATCGATCTCTAAATGAGCTTACTATCAAGAATAAATACCCTTTACCTCGTATTGAGGATTTGTTTGATAAGATGAGAGGAGCTAAAGTATTCTCCAAGATAGATCTTAGATCGGGTTATCATCAGTTGAAAATCCGAATGGAGGATATACTTAAGACATCATTCACATCTAGATATGGGCTGTATAAGTTCACTGTGATGTCTTTTGGCTTGACCAATGCTCCAGCATACTTCATGTACTTGATGAATAAGGTACTCATGGAGTATCTCGACAAGTTTCTTGTGGTATTCATTGATCATATTCTGGTATTCTCTCAGAGTGAGGAAGAACATGAAGAACACTTGAGGCTAGTGCTGCAGAAGATCCATGAACATCAACTGTATGCCAAGTTCAGCAAGTGTGATTTCTGGTTGAAGGAGGTCTCTTTTCTCGAACACATTATCACTGATGGAGGGATTGCAGTGGATCCAAGCAAGGTTCGGGATGTATTGAACTGGAGTTCGCCTAAGAATGTACCAGAGATCAGAAGCTTCCTTGGACTTACAGGATATTATCATAGGTTTGTCGAGGGATTTTCTAAGATTGTGAAACCCCTTACAACTCTACTTGAGAAAGGTAAAGAGTTTAAGTGGGATGAGAAGTGTCAGGCTAGTTTTGAGGAATTGAAGAAAAGATTGACTACAACTCCTGTGTTGATCATGCCAGATATACACAAAGGGTTTGGATGTGTATTGTGATGCTTCTCAGCAAGGATTGGGTTGTGTGTTGATGCAGGAATGAAAGGTAATAGCATAGGCTTCAAGGCAGTTAAGGAAACATGAGCAGAACTATCCTACTCACGATCTGGAGTTGGCAACAGTTGTTCATGTTTTGAAGGCACTATATGATTGGGAATAAGTGTCAGATTTTCACCGACCACGTACAAGAGTCTAAAGTACATCTTTACTCAGAAGGATCTAAATCTAAGACAAATAAGATGGTTGGAGTTAATCAAGGATTACGATCTGGATATTCAGTATCATCCTGGTAAAGCAAATGTGGTAGCATACGCTTTGAGTCGGAAGAGTCAGACCAACATGCTGATAGGGCACTTGTTACCTCAGGAGTTGTGTTGGGACATGGCACATCTCAACTTGGGGATAGTTGCTTCAAGTGAAACTTTGACATTGGAGATTGAGTCGACACTTGAGCAGGATATTAGGAAAGGACAATTGACTGATGAGAAGATTGCAGAGTATAAGAAGTTGATAAAGTTGGGTAAAGTTCCAGAGTTCAGGGAAGATGAGCAAGGAACTATGTGGTTCAAGAACAGAATCTGTGTACCTGAGATCAAGGAGCTGCGTGAAACTATCTTGAAGGAAGCACACGATTCAGCTTACTCTATCCATCTTGGAAGTACTAAGATGTATCAGGATTTGAAACAAAGGTATTGGTGGTATGGAATGAAAAAGGATGTGACAGCTCATGTAGCTTTGTGTGACACATGTTAGAGAGTGAAAGCTGAGTATCAAAGGCCAGCAGGATTGCTTCAACCTTTAAAGGTACCTGAGTGGAAGTGGCAAGAGATTGGTATGGACTTCATAGTAGGATTACCTCGTACTCGTGACGGGTATGACTCTATATGGTTTATTGTGGATAGATTAACCAAAGTGGCACACTTTATTCCAGTAAAGACAACCTGTTAACACCAAAAATTGGTACAGGGAA
The DNA here is from genome assembly GCA_947561735.1 of Cenchrus americanus. Lineage (NCBI taxonomy): Eukaryota > Viridiplantae > Streptophyta > Magnoliopsida > Poales > Poaceae > Cenchrus > Cenchrus americanus. The sequence continues at coordinate 207,548,828 of OX387240.1, forward strand.
GAGATTGACCTATGGGCCGAGTTTGGTAGGAAAGCACCATTCGGCAAGAGGTTTCCCTCAAAGCATTCGGTAAAGACGCCTGCGGTCGGGAGTACGTCAGCATTCGGCAGAAGAGCTGTTTCACGCCTGGAAGAGGAAGCGTTCGGGTATGCGTGATGACATGGCTTGAACATAAAGAAGGGACGAATTGATGACGGGTGCGAGACGAACATTGGCGCCTGGGCATTAATTTAGGCAATAAATGTTGTAATTGTGGTCGACTAGGAATCGTGTTAGAACAAGGGTATAAATATGGACCCTTAGTATTGTAATAGGTATCGAACAATTTCACAACAAACCGGCCCCGCGCCATCTTTCGAGTCCTTTAGTCAAGTCGTCGAGTTCTTCGAGAGGAGCCATCGATCTGTCGACCTCCGTAAGTACCGGCAACCTTGTATCATGTCTAGTATCATGCGATGGATTTAGACTGTGATGCAAGTAGTCTTGTTACAATGCTTAGTATCATGTGGTGGATTTAAGCTTGGTTCAAGAGGGCTTTCTTGTTAGATCATGAACCATGTGGTAGTCTAAGATCTAGCTTGGAGCTAGTTATCGACTCTGTCAGATTTGGCAAGGTCTAATAGATTCATTAAGTTACCGTGTGTTTCTTTGAATTTTGCTCTTATGTTTAATTCATGTAACACTCTTATTGCTCAATTTAGATTGACTAGATTCGGCTCTACCTTGTTTGCAATCCATATGATGTATGTTCAAATCCTTAACTCGATGTGGTGTATGGATCACATGCTGTTTAATAGTTGAATTCGAATCAATCTGGATTGCCACGTGTTGTGGGTTCAAGTGTGTTAATTTAGCATAGTTTGTTCCTTCTCCACGGAACCCGAATCGGCTGTACAGCTGTATTCGGTAACTCTGTCACAAGTGAAACATGTTCATGAGTTTGTTTTAAATAATGTATGCTTTTAGCCTTCCATGTTTAGATTGTATCATGCGGTGGATTGATCTATTCTTGGTTGGTGGCGTGACTTCAAACAAGTTGTATCATGCGGTGGATTAACTTGTTTGGTGTCACGCTCGATGGGTTTGAAAGTACCTAGACATGCGGTAGACTAGTGCTTTTGGCCTATGCATGCATATTTACTGCAAATTCATAATCATGCTTCGCCCTTTTATTTATTTTATTATGATTTATCCTTGATAATCGGTCACAGTCACGTGTTGCAATGTTGTTTAGATAAAGACCGACTTTTCATCATGCTTACGTCATGCATTTGGCTATATCCTGTTTACATGTTTTAAGTTCCCGAATGATGTTCAGATTGCTGACAGATAGCTTGTTGTAGCTATATGTTGTTCTGCTTGGCTTTGTAGCGGTAAATACGGAACTGTCTGGTACCACCCGTCAAGTTCCAGGTTTTATCTAACTATTTTCATCCTTTGTCAGTTTCAGGGAAAATTAACTGGCACGCTTCGGATTCGGCAACGTGTGTTAAGCCAGCTTTTTCGGCTTGCTGTGTGCTTGGCGTGAGGTGCTGATTTTACGTCAACACACTTTTTGGCACGCCTGGTGGGACAATCTAGTTGATCAAGATGCAGGATATCTATGATGTTACGGATGTCACCTTCGAGGAGCTGTCTACAGAGCAGCAATTACAATTGAAGGAAGCTATTGAACAATTCCAGCTTAAGTGTCTAATTTCGTTTTCCAAAAATAGGAGTGGTGTGCCATTCCTCAAGTCTGACATGCCAAGAGTTTTAATGCCAGGAGAACCTAATACCACAACTGCTACAGATAAATAAGAAGTTTTTGGCATGGTACAGAAAAACGCTGGAAGACATAATGGCTAGGCACAATACTACATTTTTAAATAGCTTTCGACAGATGATGGTTGCCGTCTTTGGCCCAAGTGTGGACAAACATTTTGAAGGAGAATCAAGTGCTGCTCTCGCTGGCCAACCAATTCATCAAGATGCAAGTGTTCAACCGCCTCCATAGAGCATGGGTGTTCAGCCAACTCAACATGTGGATAGTCAACCAATTCGGCAGAACCCTCATCAAGCAATACCAAATCCACGTACATATGGAGAAATAGCGTTTGGCACTCCTGGAGTTCAACCTGCCCCTACTTGCAGGATAGATCCAACAAATAACAGGTTGCAAAAGAACATGTACGGCACCGTGTATTCGGAGTTCATGGACTACAGTGCTGTTGATGCTCTCCCGAATCCTGGATATGGTGGTGCTACAGGGATGCATGTTGGAGGACTAGGGAATCAAGATGTCAATATTGATCTCCTAATGCAGAGGATGACTGATGTACTTCAAAATCAATTCGGTCTAAAGCCTAAAAACCAAGGGCACATGTATACACCTCCTTTCCCAGAATGGTATCAAAGGGTGGCCTTACCAAACAGGGTGAAAGTTCCCGCGGATTTCATGAAGTTTTCAGGGCAAGATGATAACAGTACTGTGGAACACATAGCCCGATACTTGATGCAGCTTGGGGAAGCTTCTGCTGATGAGGCTTTCAGGATCAGATATTTCCCTTTATCATTGACAGGCCTGGCCTTTACATGGTTCACTTCTCTACCTGCTCACTCAATTTGCTATTGGAAGTATTTGGAGCAGAAGTTTCATGCTCATTATTTCATTGGCAGTAATGAGAAAAAGCTAATTGATCTAACTACCCTGAGGCAGAGGAACAATGAAACACCAATGGAGTTCCTCAGGAGGTTCAGAGAGACAAAAAGCATGTGCTTCTCTTTGAACATACCAGACGATCAATTGGCTAGTATGGCTGTAGCAGGGATGTTGCCAGCTATTCGGTAAAAGTTGTTCGGCATGGAGTTCGATAATCTTGGCCAGCTATCGCACAGACTGTCTTTGATGAGCAACCAAGCTTATGGCTTCAAGAAAGACTCCAGATCTGTCAAACACAGTGACATTCTATAATCAATTCCTCGAAAGAGCAGATCAAGGAGAGGAATATGACGATGAAGAGGAAATAGCTGCAGGTGAAATAGTGTGGGGCAAAGAGCCATTAACAGTGAATCAGAGGTGGATCACGCAAGCCAAAGGCACCTATGATTTCGATGTGACCAAGGCTGATAAGCTCTTTGAGTTCCTCATAAAAGAAGGCCGAATCAAGTTGCCAGATGGGCATTCTATGCTTCGACCTGATGGAGTGAAAGAAAAGAGGTATTGTGGGTTTCACGACAGGAATTCTCATTCCATCAATGAATGCAGGGTTTTTAGGATGAGAATTCAAAAAACTATCTACGAAGGTCATCTGAAATTTGATAATAAGATGAAATTGGATGGCAATCCTTTTCCTCAGAACATGATTGTGTTCTCAGTCAACATGGTGAATGTTGTTGAGGAGAAAGGAAAAGTGAAGGTTTTGACTTCAGCAAAGGCGAAACAGGGTGGCTCGGTTGATCCAGCTCAACAAGTCACATTTGAACAGATTAACAAGGGTGAACCTCACATCCTGAAAAGTCAAATTGAAGTGGGGGAATCTTCTAAACCCAGGGTGACTTCGCGTATTCTCCTCAACAAATGGCAGCGTCAGCAAGAAAAAGAGCGCTACCAGAAACACAAGTACGAGGAGGAGAAACGAAGATATGAAGAAGAAATGCACAGGAAAGAACAAGAAGAATGTGCGCGAGAGCAAGAACGTGCGCATTGGGGATGTGCTTTCTTCAGACACTGCTGGAACGAGGGTTTGAAGCTCCCCACGCTGAACAATTGTCCCGAATGTAGTGACAAGTATATTGAGTACAGGCAGGATACTGCCAATCGCCGATCCGTCCATGAAAGAATTGGAAGGATGCATCCTAGTGATGGTCGGCGCATAAAAATAAATGAAATTAATGATCAACCAAAGAAAAGATATGCTGATCATAGATGGGTTGATCATGAGGAAGAAGAAGATCGTGAATATGTCTGGCAGAAAGGACAGTGGTGCCCACCTGGTTTGAGGAGAAGCCAAAAGAGAAGGGTTCAATGCTCGAGGAATCAGGAGTTGAAGCAGGCAGGAATCAAGAGGAAGCAGGTGTGGCGCCCAAAAGACAAGCCTGATGAATCTGGTTGTTCGGCTCCTACGTGCATGGTATGCTTCTTGCCGAATGAATTCATGGCTCTGGCTAATCAGATTGTGTAGGATGAGGTGTCACCAGACATTAATGAGGCTGAGCAATTTGGGAAGATGGCGCAATTAGTGTTGGCCAAGCAGGCTACTTTTGATAATCCAGCCAAGAATCGGCACATGAGACCGTTGTACTTGAGAGGATATGTCAATAGGAAGCCATTGACCAAGATGTTTGTTGATGGTGGAGCTGATGTCAATGTGATGCCGTACACTACATTCAGGAAACTTGGCATGGGCCCTGGAGATTTGACGCCAACAAGCATAGTTCTGAATCATTTTGCTGGAAATCCTTCAGACACCAAGGGCTGTGTACATGTGGATCTGATGATCGAGTCTAAGACCTTGCTTACAACCTTCTTTGTCATTGAGGGCAAAGGGACATACAGCTTGCCGCTCGGAAGGGACTGGATCCATGCAAATTGTTGCATTCCATCTACTATGCATCAACAACTTTTTCAATGGGTAGATGATGAAGTGGAAGTTGTCCAAGCGGATGATTCGATAAGCGTGGCTAATGTGGAACCAGCCTTCTGGGAGTATCAAGGCATATATTGCTTCTCAGGCAAGGACTGGGGTGAAGGTCCTGTTGAACCAGTCAGCAGTGATCAACATCCGATTCAAGCAGTCGGCACTTATAGTAATTTTTAATGGAGAATCCAATTGATGGGATTGATGGAAAGTTAGGACATGGATTTATGTCGGCTGACAAACTGGAGGAAATATACATTGGAGATGGTGACAAGCCAAGGCCGACATTTATCAGTGCTAACTTGGATTCAAGTTTCAGAGAAGAGTTGATTAAGCTACTGAAAAAATACTAAGATTGCTTCGCTTGGGATTATTCGAAGATGCCTGGTTTGGATCGTTCCATTGGTGAGCATCGGTTGCCAATCAAGCCTGGTTTTAGGCCTTACAAGCAACCTCCCCGAAAGATCTACAAGGATGAGGTATTGGCCGACGTGAAAAAGGAAGTTGAAATGTTAATAGAAGCAAATTTCATTCGGCCATGCAGATATGCAGAGTGGATCTCTAATATTGTTCCTGTTTACAAGAAGAACGGGAAGATGAGGGTTTGCATAGACTTTAGAGATCTAAACAGAGCAACACCCATGGATGGATATCCAATGCCTGTTGCTGACTTATTGGTTGATGCCGCTGCTGGACATAAGGTTATTATCTTCATGGATGGCAATGCAGGGTACAATCAAATTTTTATGGCAATAGAAGATATATCAAATACAGCCTTTAGATGTCCTGGACATATAGGCCTGTTTGAGTGGATTGTCATGACATTTGGGTTGAAGAATGCTGGTGCAACTTATCAAAGAGCCATGAATTATATTTTTCACGAGTTGATCGGCAAAATTGTGGAGATATATATTGATGATGTCCTGATAAAGTCATTGGATCATGAATCACATTTGGGTGATGTGAGGAAAACTTTAGAGTGCACCCGAAAACATGGGCTTAAGATGAACCTGAATAAGTGTGCCTTTGGAGTTTCAGCGGGAGAGTTCATGGGATTTTTTGTACATGAAGGAGGAATAGAAGTTGGCAAAAAGAGCATGAAAGCTATTAATGAAGTTGTTCCTCCAACCAATCTCAAGGAGTTGCAATCATTGCTTGGTAAGATCAATTTTGTGAGAAGGTTCATATCAAACTTGTCACAAAAGGTGTTACCCTTTTCTCCACTATTAAGACTCAAGAACGATCAGAAGTTTGTGTGGGGTGACGAACAACAAAAGGCCTTCAATGAGATCAAGGAATACATGAAGGAACCACCAGTGTTGGTACCTCCACAATTGAATAAGCCTTTTAAGTTGTACATGGCGGCCGATACCCAAACCATTGGATCGGCTCTCATACAAGAATTTAAGGGCAAGGAAAGAGTAGTTGCATACCTTAGCCGAAAATTGCTTGATCCCGAAACAAGATATTCGGCTGCAGAGAAGCTTTGCTTGTGTGTTTATTACTCATGTAAAAAGTTTTGGCACTATTTGTTGAATGCCGAATGCATTGTATATTCAAAATTTGATGTAATTAAACACATGTTGTCTATTCCAATTTTCAATGGAAGGATTGGCAAGTGGATTTTAGCTTTGTCTGAGTTTGAATTAAGGTTTGAATCGGGAAAAGCTGTTAAAGGACAGATTATTGTTGATTTCATTACTGAACATCGTGATTGTTGACGGTTAATAATTGTATCAAAGTTCGTTTGTGACTTACAAGCGTACAAGTCTCCCCTCGTAGTCAAGGGACCCTTCTTCCCTCGAGTGGTGAATCCAAGGTATCGAATCCGTGGAACAAATGTGTGACGCAAAACTTAATCTAATAAAGCCAAGTAACTTCAATCTTCGATAAAAGAAACCCTAATGCATCTAAGTAAAAGACACGAAACGAATCTAATCTACTAAAGACCGGAGAAAACAAAGTAAGATTGGGTAGATAAACCGATCTAGAGAGATCGGGGTAAGCCTTTTGTTGAAGTTCCAAGCAAGAGAAGAAGTAGCAAATCGAATCTTAATAGAAGCCTCTTTAAATCGTGGTTTCCCGTCCAACTCCGAAAACATCTGCCTTTCGGAACCCCCGTTCTATCACAACGTATCCCTATTCATGCGGGGAGCTTAGGGCGAGTCAAAAGACAAGTCGAGATTCTTTCGGAAGATCCGGCGTGTACCTCTAGCCACCGCGGCTACAAGAACACCCTATGTAATCTATCTCGAGAATAGAATTGGAATAAGCAAAGCCGATCGAAAAACGAAATCTTCGAGGAAACACTTGATCGCTAGGAAAAGATTCAACTTGATAATTCAACTATAACAATGATACATACACAAGATCACCACCGGGATCCTTCCTTGATCTTGCTTCTAGTTCCGGGAACTCCGACGTGGTCTTCCGTGCAAGGTTCCCACGTCGGCAAGGGAAATCCTAGTCAACTAGCTCGACCCTCTCCTCTCCGAGATGGTGTCCCTCTCTTCTCTGCTCCTCGGCGGCCGATGACGAATTCTTCTCCCCGTGGCTCTTGGTCAGGGGGCTATAAATAGCCCGATTGGCGGCTAGGGCAAAGGAGGGGGCAAATGGGCTCTAGATGGGCCTGGGCCGACCGGACTGGGCCCGCCGAGCTGGGCCCATCTAGGCCCAGCCCGAGGCCTCCTTTGCTCTACGTCGGTTCCCTTGCTTCCTAGATGTTTCCCCCTTCTGCATGTAGGTCCATGTCGTCGCTTTCTCTCGAATTGGACTCAACTCCTTGTCTTGCAAGATTCGGCACTTTTTCGGTCGGGTCCTCGGAGTCCGTCGTCTTCTCGCATCAAGTCCCCGGCTTCTTGGAGTTAAGTTTGCTTCGTTGCATGACTTGTACGGGGGCTTCAAGGTCTTGTCATGAGGTGCTTGATGAACTTATCCCGAAAGTCTTGCATTCAACACTAAAACCCTGCATAAACATTAAACTCCAAAACCGACATGCACACGTGAACTTGTTATACCACGGGGGTTAGTACCAATGGATAAGGTATAAAACTCATGCCAACACCGAAGGTAAACTCATGGCTAGGTTGACGGATTTTCACCGTCAACAGTGATCCATCAATTAATTTACTTGAAGTTACTCCATGGGCTTTGTTCTTTGATGGATCTTCATGTGGCAAAGGTGGTGGAGTAGGAATTTTATTAATTTTACCCAAGGGAGAGACGTTTGAATTTGTTATTCCTATCCAACCTACTATCACAAATAATCAAGCTGAGTATGAAGCATTGCTCAGAGGGCTTCAATACTTGAAACAGGCAAAGGCTATTTCAGTTGAGATTTTTGGAGCTTCAGAGCTAGTTATAAAACAATTGAATGGCCAATACGAATGCAGAAATTATATCTTGAGGAATTACTACGAGGAGTGCAAGGAAATCTTGAAAAGTTTTCAGTTAGTGATTCTACAACATATTCCTAGAGAAAACAATGAAGAGGCAAACAGGTTAGCCCAAAGTGCTTCGGGCTATAGAGAAAATCAAGAAGTGTTTGCCAATGATGTATATTCTTTTGGGAGTGATCTAGCAGAAGATGATTGGAGAAAAGAAATTGCTGATTATTTGGAGAATCCATTCCGAAAGGTCTCTAGGAAGCTCAGGTATAAAGCTATAAAGTTTGTTCTTCTTGATGGACGTTTGTATTACAAATCATTGGATGGGGTGTTGCTACAATGCCTGAGTTAAGAAGAAGCAAAGAAGATGATGAGTGAAGTGCATGATGGGCTGTGTGGAGCGCATCAGTCGGCTTACCGAATGAAGTGGGTCATTAGGCAAACTGGATGTTATTGGCCGACGATGCTGGAAGATTGCTTTGAATATTACAAAGGATGTCAAGATTGTTAGAAGTTTGGAAATATTCAGAGAGTTCCAGCATCAGCTTTGAATCCTATTATCAAGACATGGCCATTCAAAGGATGGGGTATAGATTTGATTGGCCAAATAAATCCTCCATCCAGCAAGGGGCATAAGTTTGAGCTTTTGGCAACAGATTATTTCACTAAATGGGTTGAGGCAATTCCATTAAAGAAAGTGACATCAGAAAATATGGTTGAGTTCATCAAAGAGCATATCATTTACAGGTTTGGGATTCCTCAAACAATTACAACCGATCAAGGGACTCAGTTTACATCTTCAAAGTTCGGAGATTTTGCTGAAAGTATGGGGATCAAATTATTAAATTCTTCTCCTTATTATGACCAAGCTAATGGTCAGGCAGAGGCTTCTAACAAGATCATGATCAAGATTATACAGAAGAAGATTGATCAGAAGCCAAAAAGGTGGCATTCGGTACTCAATGAAGCTTTGTGGGCTTACCGAATGGCTCCTCATGGAGCTACAAAAACATCTCCTTATGAGTTGGTTTACGGGCATCATGCTATCTTGCCATGGGAGATGCAATCAAAGTTAAGGAGAGTAGTGTTGCAAAAGGATTTAAGTTCCAAGGATTACAATGACTTAATGATGGACGAATTAGAAGATTTGCATATGATTCATCTTAGGGCCTTGAAAAATATTGAGAAAAACAAGATGCGAGTTGCTAAGTACCATAACAAGAAGGTATAAGTCAAGCAATTTGCAGAAGAGGATTTGGTTTGGAAAGCGTTATTGCCGATTGGAACTAAGTACAGTACGTTCGGCAAATGGTCCCCGAATTGGGAAGGTCATTTTCGGGTAGTCAGGTGTACGCTTGGAAATGCGTATATCTTGAAAACTTTACTAGGACAAGAATTCACTGCTACTATAAATGGGAGATACTTCAAGAAATATTATCCTAATATTGAAATTGATCATTGATTGCTATTACAAGCATCAGAAACACGGAAATAGCCGGCATTCGGAAAAGAAGCCTCCTTCAGAACAAAAATTCTGATAAAGGAAAATGGCCAATACTTAAGTGTATTGCCCTTAGCACAAAAATGTTTTGCTTTACAAACATTCTTGCAGGTTCCTTCATTGGTAACACAGCTGCCTAAGGTTACAAGAGAAGGCCTACAGGAAGCAGGGTGCCTGGAGGAAGAAGCGAAAGTATGCTTCATTTCTATGATTCCGTGTTTTTCCTTTTCAGTTCTTCCCTCTTCAGCCACTCCAAGACCACCGTGATGGCAACATAGAAGCTTCGGGGATTGTCGTGTTCTGCAACTTCCTTCAAGCTGTCCCAGGAGGCATTCAGGTTGTTGTACCTGTCAGACACATCAGAAGAAGGAGAACAGATTCTCGTTGGACATGGGATCTGAACTTGAGCATGAGAATCAAATAAGGATGAAGATCTTACCCCCTACCAACGCCTCCAAGCTCATGCGACATTCGCGTTCGGCACTGTAGCGGGCGGTGATGTCCCGCAGGTCATGTTCTGATGACGGATGCGACGACGCAGTTGGTGATTGGTCCTCTGTTCCGGCGTGGCTTCTTCTTCTTCAGCCGAGGAGTCGGAGAGGATGTATTCAGGGACTTCTTCGGTACCGAAAATTTCCTCTGGTAGCAGGTCGAGGCTGAAATCAAAGGAAGATGAATCGTGAGATTGCAATCGAAAATCAAGAGAAGGGAGTGAGAAGAAAAGATTACTCTCGAATGGTTCGCTTCTTTGGTGGGAAGCTGTTCTCCTCGAGTGGCTGTTTCCCCTTGTCCGCCATGGCCTTAGGGGTTTTTTCTGGAAGAGGAGGACAAGAGGACGTGAAATGATGGAAGTGTATGCGAATGGATTTGCAGGGCACCAGAGGTGCTATTTTATTAGCAGTGGAGTGCAGCGGAAGTGATGACTAGTTGGCGTGCATTGATAGGAATACCAAACGGTGGGGGTTGTTCCCTCAATGCTAAGGGTTTTTCCATTGAACAGTGTTCATGGCTCCCGAATAAGGATTTTCTACGGATTCTACGCCAAGGGGCAAGAGTGGCTAGAGTAAAGTTCCCAAATGCATTAAAGACAGTGAAAATTCGTATGAAAAAATTAAAGAAGTCATCACAGAACAAATACAAAAGATAAAATTTCATTTTTATTGCCGAAATTCCAACATCCCTAGTACAAACTAGTCAAACAGCCTGTTCAACAGAGACTGGGGTGAATGGAATCGGCAATGGCATCGCCGTGGCCGTCGAGGTGCTCTAGAGTGACCTCGATGTCGTCGACGTCCTCCGGCGTGCCACCGTAGAACCGCACGACCGAGTGGAGTAATCGACGCCGGTGTGCGTCGCCATGGCGGCCAGGCCCAAGGTGGTGCCCAGGCGGACGCCGTGGAGGGCCACTTCATCGACGCGGTTTTCCATCGAGCCAAGGTGAGCTTCCGGTGTGTCTCCGGGAGCGTTTACCTTGTCCGCCAGCTTCTCAACCAGCGCTTTTAGCCGATTGAGCTCGGCATCGCGATCTGCAGCAATCACAGGGCAATGGCGGTTAGTTCAAGATTAAGTTGAGATTAAGTGGGTTACAGGATTAACTGTCAATGGCCTCCAGCAGCTGCTTGCGCTGATGCTCCCACTCAAGCTCGGCGATCCCGGCCTCTTTGGAGATGATCTCCAACTCGTGCCGGGTTGCATCGCGCTCTTCCTTGAACCTGCGGGCGTCGCGATCATTGTAGCACGAGCTGGAGGAGTGGGAACGGCTGGACGATCTCGAGGAATCGCCCGCCATGGCCGGGGTTGTGGCTGGTGCAGAGGCTGGATTCCACCGGATGAGCCTGAAAACATAAAGAGGATCGTCAGGGATGAAAAGGGATCTAAAGAAAGCTGTGAAGAAACCAATGATCACCGCCTCCGTTGAGTGCCAGCGTGGCTCCCTTCGGCGTCGTCGTTAGCCCGACGCCTGTTGCTGCTGTTTGCCATGGAGCTCTTGGGAGTACTAGTACTAGATAGAAAAGGCTTGGATTGGCAAGGGCTTGGAAGATTCAGGACTTGGTGAAAGGGTAGGGGTACCCGAGTTTCTTATTTATGGAGCTGGCAAAGAGATCGTGGCCGGAGATCGTGACGCATATCCCAAGAAATTTGGAAAGTGGAGAGACTCTCTCAACCAAACCGTCGCCGAGTCGTTTGGGATTCAAGCTGAGTCGTATTCGGTTTGACTGGTTGCTTTTCGGGTCTAACACTGTTTGGTCAGAGTTGCCGAATGAATCACTCAGGAACTGCTCGTCAGAATAAGGCAAGACAAATATTGGAAAATAAAGACTGACGAAAAGCAAAGTTACGGAGCCGGCTACAAATTGTTTGTTACAATTATACACCCAAATATTTTGAGACTACATTGGAGGCATCGGATATCATCTTATTGATATTCTCCAGCAATCTTTGGTCAGCTTCTTGGGTTTTAGACAAAGTCGAGAGCTTTGTCTTGAGCTGCTTTCCTGCATTCATGGCTACTGTAGCTTCTTGTCGTATTTTCTCCATTGATTCAGGAAGTTCAGCCATCTTCCTTTCATCAGCCTCGATCTCAACTGTCAGGGTTCTCAGTTCAGCTTCTAATTCAGCTTTTCTGGCTTTCTTCAGCTCAAGTTCAGGCTACAATTTGGTTAGCAGTTCCTTATGATTCTGCATTTGGATATGCAAATCTTTCATGGATTGCTTGTTTGCAGCTTGCTTTTGTTCCAGAGCTAGTTCGGTGGATAGGTTCTTCAAAGCCTGTTTTACTGCTACAAAATGATTATCCATCTTGGAAACGGGTTCCAGGGAAGCCTTGATGTCAGCCGGGAGATCTTGATCGATGAGTTCAAGTGCTTCTCTTAAAAGATCAGCATCCTTGACTTGGTCTTGGACATCCCTTTGCAGCAGGGAGAAGATTTCCTTCAACTTTGCCTGATTTTCCTCTGATAAAGCCTGACTAGAAGATGCTTCATCCCCTTTTTCCGGAATCAAGTCATCCACAGCAAAGGAGTAAATTGGTGATGATACAGTTTCCTCCTGAAAAGAGGTTCTTGCCGAATTAGTGGAGATTTATTGAGTAGAAAGTAGAGAGATGGGTGTTCATACTTACATCATTTCTGGCTTCCTGAGTTGGCGAAGGAAGTTTTTCAGGCTCGAGTAAGGGCTCTTGGATATCTGGTTGAGGAGAAGCTTGAGGAGTCCTTGGTAAAGTTGAAGCTTCTGGCTGAGGAGAAGCTGGAGGAATCCTTGGTGAGGCTGAAGCTTCTGCTTGAAGAGAGGATGGCTGGATCCTTGGTGAGGTTGGATTTGAATCATGTTGAGGAGAAGAACTCCCTATGGTTTGGCTCACCAAAGTTTCCTCTGCAACTGATAAGTAGAGGATAAATGCCAATGAAGAGAAAATGATTAGAAAAAATAAGATGGTGAAAATTTTACCAGTAGATGAAGCATTGGCAGAATCTATAATGACCAATGATTGCTGAGCTCTGGTCTGAAATCACACAAGATAAAGATGATCAAAATGAAGAGTGACTTTTATGTTCAGAAAGGAAAGGGTTCTAACCTGAATGAGAAGTTTTTTTGTTGTTCTTTTCTTCTTGGCAGCTGAAGGAGCAATTAGAGATGGAGCTTTCCTTTTGTTAGAGGCTGAACTGATGAGAGTTGGATCTAGTGTGGCATATCTGGACATCAGTTGAGCCAGAGTAGGAGATTGATATCCCAAGGCAGAGATTGGGCCCTCAATATTATAAGAGATTTTCCTGGCAAGTGGGGCAGGTAATATATCCTGCAGAAAATGACAAAATCTTGATCTGTAAAGAGAGGCATGATTGAAGGTAAATATACAAAGGGGATATGAATATATTACCTCTAAAGTTGGATGAAAGTCAGGCATTAGTTCAAGACAAAGAGGGTGTACTGGCACATTATAGATATGATCATGAAGTTCTTGCCACTAAGGAATAAAAGGGGGATGAGATACTATTATTGGTACAAAAGGCCTAGGTGCATAAACAGTTGCGCTGCACTTGTACTCCAAGACCCTTTTTGCTTGTATGGATTCCTTGATATCCTCTCTAGGCTTGAGGAATTCATGAAGGAATAGCCTTGGGGGCACTTGGCCGCATCCTAGTTGTTTGGCCATCATGTTTGGCTGGTAGTACTCAAAGGTACTCTGAATTTGCCTTCCTCCACAAAATTCTGCTGGCAGGATGCATGGATGAATGAAGGTATTGAAAATTGCTATAGATTGAACATCATTACATCCAGCTTCAAAACTAAACACACAAGGAAGAGTTAAGTTATCATTATCCAGATATGGAAGCCAAAGAGGGTTGGCAAAACCTCTGAAGAAGAGCTCAAAATGTTGGCCAATGCTTTGGTTGATAGACACGGTTGAGGCAGCTTCCCCATAAGTTTGGCAACCTTTGGTGCTCTGGGTTTCCCCTTCCTTGTAGTTGGCTAAAGGAAAGTGCCGATTGTTGAGGTCAATACCAACAATCTGGTGCATATATAGCTGCAGCCACATCTGGACAAACCACCAAGGGCCATTAACACAGGAGATCTTTTGGATGGTGTGCATCAGATAGGTGGTTTGATGAAGCATATGGTAGACACTTCCTAGGAGGTACTTCCCGAGGGGAATAGAGGTACCAGCAGTCAGGACCTCAGCCATTACAATGTGGTTCAGGGCTGGCTCATTGGCTTTGCCACAAAAGATGAATCTGCATAGCCACATGTTCAGAAAAGCTCTGTATTCAACATCAGACAAAGGGCCGTCAGACATATAGTTTTGGATATATTTCTTATATCCAACCCCCGTTCTTACTCCTGTTTGCCTGGAGGAGCCCTTGTACTTGTGTGGATATACAGTTCCTGTGATTCCAAGGCCGGTTATCATGTATATGTCGGCCAAAGTGGGCTACATTGGACCGTGGCCAAAAAGAAAGGCATTAGCGCCATTCGACCAAAAATGGCAGGCTATAATCCAAAGATTCTCGTTTTTTGGTGTCTCAGCCAAAGACAATTCTAAACAATGAGCAATGTGAAGGTTGTCCCAATTGCTTGTCTTGGCGCTGTCATCATCAAGCATCCTCTTGTACTAATTTCTCCAGCCTGCAATTGGGGGCAGGGGCCAGTTCTTGAAAGCATCCTGCCATTCATGGGGTTTCGACACTGCTGTCTTGAAAGGGATACTCTAGGATTCGGCTGCAATGAACTCAGAAGGGTCGGAGATTCCCACAGGCCCAAGGAAATAAGATGGTGACTGGTCCTCGACGGGAATCAAGATTTCGGCGGCTAGAGCCTATCAAGAACAAGAGAGGGCAAGAAAAAAATTTTAAGATGAAATTCGAGAAAAGTAATACCGAATGGGCTTGAGGAGGATGAGATTTACCTGAAGAGCTTAGTCTTGGTTTCCCATTTGAAGATTGAAGCTTGAAAGATTGATGAACTAGGGTTTGGATCTGGGCGAAAAATCCAACGGTTTGAAGGAGGAAAGAACGGGTGTTGAACGGATTCGGCCTGGAGACGTTGAGCATTTAAGGTCAATTCCGGAATAAAATCACCTTTTATCCCGTAATTGAAGGGGCATATGTTAACACCAAAAATTGGTACATGGAAGAGACTCACCTGTGGGCCGAGTTTGGTAGGAAAGCACCGTTCGGCAAGAGGTTTTCCTCAAAGCATTCGGTAAAGACGCCTGCGGTCGGGAGTACGTCAGCATTCGGCAGAAGAGCTGTTTCACGCTTGGAAGAGGAAGCGTTCGGGTATGCATGATGACGTGGCTTGAACATAAAGAAGGGACGAATTGATGACGGGTGCGATACAGACATTGGCGCCGAAGCATTAATTTAAGCAATAAATGTTGTAATCGTGGTCGGCTAGGAGTCATGTTAGAACAAGGGTATAAATATGGACGCTTAGTATTGTAATAGGTATCGAACAATTTCACAACAAACCGGCCCCGTGCCATCTTTCGAGTCCTTTAGTCGAGTCGTCGAGTTCTTCGAGAGGAGCCATCGATCCGTCGACCTCCGTAAGTACCGGCAACCTTGTATCATGTCTAGTATCATGCGGTGGATTTAGACTGTGATGCAAGTAGTCTTGTTACCATCTTTAGTATCATGCGGTGGATTTAAGATTGGTTCATGAGGGCTTTCTTGTTAGATCATGAGCCATGCGGTAGGCTAAGATCTAGCATGGAGCTAGTTATCGGCTCTGTTAGATTTGGCAAGGTCTAATAGATTCATTAAGTTACCGTGTGTTGCTTTGAATTTTGCTTTTATGTTTAATTCATGTAACACTCTTATTGCCCAATTTAGATTGACTAGATTCGGCTCTACCTTGTTTGCGATCTATATGATGTATGTTCAAATCCTTAACTCGATGTGTTGTTTGGATCACGTGCTCTTTAATAGCCGAATTCGAATCAATCTAGATTGCCACGTGTTGCGGGTTCAAGCGTGTTAATTTAGCATAGTTTGTTCCTTCTCCACGGAACCCGAATCGGATGTACAGCTGTATTCGGTAACTCTGTCACGAGTGAAACATGTTCATGAATTTGTTTAAAATAATGTATACTTTTAGCCTTCCATGTTTAGATTGTATCATGCGGTGGATTGATCTATTCTTGGTTGGTGGCATGACTTCAAACAAGTTGTATCATGCGGTGAATTAACTTGTTTGGTGTCACGCTCGACGGGTTTGAAAGTACCTAGACATGCGGTAGATTAGTGCTTTTGGCCTATGCATGCATATTTACTGCAAATTTATAATCATGCTTCGCTCTTTATTTATTTTATTGTGATTTATCCTTGATAATCGGTCACAGTCACATGTTGCAATGTTGTTTAGATAAAGATCGACTTTTCATCATGCATTCGGCTATATCCTGTTTACATGTTTTAAGTTCTTGAATGATGTTCAGCTTGCTGATAGATAGCTTGTTGTAGCTATATATAGTTATGCTTGGCTTTGTAGCCGTAAATACGGAACTGTCTGGTACCACCCGGCAAGTTCCAGGTTTTATCTAACTATTTTCATCCTTTGTCAGTTTCAGGGAAAATTGACTGGCACGCTTTGGATTCGGCAACGTGTGTTAAGCCAGCTTTTTTCGGCTTGATGTGTGCTTGGCGTGAGGTGTTGATTTTACGTCAACACAACCTATACAGGAGTCAAGCTGGCAGAGTTGTATAATTTAAGGATAGTATGTTTGCACGGGGTATCAAAGAAGATAGTGTCGGATCGAGGCACTCAGTTTACTTCACGGTTTTGGCAGAAGTTGCATGAATCAATGGATACAAAGCTAAATTTCAGTTTAGCATACCATCCTCAGACAGATGGACAGACAGAAAGGACAAATTAGATTCTTGAGGACATGTTGAGAGCTTGTGCGTTGAAGAATAGTGGCAGCTGGTATAAGAGTTTGCCTATAACAATAGTTATAAGTCCAGCATCAAGATGGCACCATTTGAAGCTTTGTATGGAAGGAAGTGCAGAACACCATTGTTTTGCAACCAGACTGGAGAGAGTCAGCTCATTGGACCAGAAAACATAAGAGAAGCAGAGAGGCAAGTCGAGATCATTAGAGATAATCTCAAAGCCGCACAGTCATGTCAAAAGAGTTATGCTGATCCTCGAAGAAGAGAAGTGGTCTTGGAAGTTAGTGACTATGCATACCTTAGAGTGTCACCTATTCGTGGTCTGCGAAGGTTTAATGCCAGAGGAAAGCTATCACCTCAGTTCATAAGTCCTTTCAAGATAGTAGAAAGAAGAGGAGAAGTAGCTTACCAGTTGGAGTTGCCAGCACAGTTGTCAGGAGTACATGACGTGTTTCACGTATCACAGTTAAAGAAATGTATGAGTGAGGTCACAATAGAACCTGTATTGCTGGAAGACAGAAATGGGAAAGGATTTGACTTACAAGGAATACCCTATCAAAATCTTGGATACCTCGAATGGGTTACTAGGAGCAAGGTCATCAGGATGTGTAAAGTAAAATGGAGTCATCACACTGAGGAAGAAGCAACTTGGGAAAGAGAGGATGAACTCAAAGAAGATTTTCCTCAGCTGTTCTCTAAATCTTCTGCATCTCGGGACGAGATTCTCTTTAAGGGGGTAGGATTTGTGACACCCTAAAAGTTCCATCACTTAAATTCACCTAAGCAACATGATAGCATAGTCTTAAGGATTTAAAATGAAATGTTATTTAAATTTGAGCTCTAAATTATTTAATTTAATATTAATCTAGAGACAACAAGTGATTGTGCATCATTATTTGGCTATGCATGGTTTTGGGTTGCTTGTGTGAGGTCTAAAAGGTTTATAAAATTTTGTGAAAAAGTTTGAAAAGATTTGATTGAGATTTGAATTTAAATGTTTGGTTTTATTTGTGTTTGAAAAAGAAAAGAAAAAAAGAGAAAAGGATCTCACTCCTACCTTTCAGCCCAGCCGGCCGACCTACCTAACTCCCGCAGCGGCCCGCCTCCCCTTCTTCTTTTCTTATTCCCGCAGCCGCTGACACCGGGGTCCCACCTGTCGGTGCCTCCCTCCTCTTCCTTTCTCTGCTCCACCCGGTCGCACACCACCGTAGCTCCGGCCGCGCCCGCTCGGCTTTCCCCCACCCTACCATTTCTCGGCCCCACCTCCCGTGATGGCCGCCGGGCATCTATGGCAAGCCGCCAGCCGCCGCACCCTTCTGCTTCCCCTCCTTCTCTCCCTTTGTCCCTTTTTAAGGTTGAGCTCAAGCTTTCGCCCTTCCCTTTTGCACTCGCATCAAGGCTTCATACGCTCGAGCACCGCATACACCCATGAGGACCATGTGTGGTTCGAGGACCGATGGATGGTCGCTTCCTTGTGTGATGAGTGATGGACAACGTTGTGTCGACAGATTCTTGGCTAAGTATTGCAGGTGCAGGTTGCGGCTTGACTGGTGTTGGTGCAGGTGAAGAACAAGCGCGAAAGGTCGTTGCCGGTGAGGCCTCCAGGTGTGGAGAAGACAAGTAGGCTTCGTTCGAGGGACCCGGTGGCCAGTGGGGTCAAGTGCGGGCCGCATGGTGGCATGAACAGCAAGATGAAGTCGTGGACGGTTTCATGGTAGAGCCCTAAGACCAAGGTCGAGCCGGGACTACGTGGGAGCCGAGTCATGAGTGGAGATTGGCAGAGGCTACACCGAGTTCGTGGGGTTTGCAGTGGTTCACCAGAAAACCACTAGGTTACTCGGTTGAACCACAAAACCGAGGCCGAAGACTCGACGAGGAGTTGTGGCCACCCAGGCCGGTTCAACTGCCCAGGAGGGGCGGTCAGACCGCCTGGGGCGGTCAGATTGCCTAGGCCGGTCTAACCGCCCAGGGGGGGGGCGGTCTAACCGCCCTGGCCGCCGGCGTCGAGATGCTTCGAATCAGAGGACACGCGTCGGGATCGCAAGGCATGCGTCGAGGCTAAGTAGGTTGCGGTCGCCGGGCATCCGTCCGATGAAGAAATTACGAAGACTTCCAAATCCGCCCTTGAGGGGCTTGTATCCCTAGTTATTAGGTGAGGGTAGTTTAGTCTTTTGGTTGCCTCCATATATACTCTTGAGTGGTGGATGGATGGCAGCCAACTCTTGGAACCCTAGCTCATTTGTTTTTCCATTTTCGTTCTCCATTTTCCCTAGTTTTTCCTAGGACTAGCTTGAGAGCTTCATATGAGATCTAGAGAGAGGGATGGATGTTTGGGTGGAAAGTTAGACCTTGTACGAACCTTCATGGTATGTATAGATGGTTCGGCGTTGTTCTTCAAGGTGGTTTTCCCGTCCTTCTTTGTGTTGATTTTCGGAGCTCTTTGTTGGTGGTGTTTTGAGGACGATTTCTTGGGGTGTTTGGTGGGTGTCACGTATGAGGATCTTGTGCCTCTTTGGCTGGTGACTTTGCCCCCAAATCTCCCTTGAATCGGACTGGATTTGGTGGTTTTTCGAGTTGGGCGAGTTCTTGACCTAGAGAAGCGATTTCTTCGATTCCTCTTGATTGTGAGCGTTTCGGGTCGATTCCTTTGAGGTAGAGGTTGCCCAGGAGGTAACTGTTGATGGTGAAAATCTGTCAACCTAGCCATGAGTTTACCTTCGGTGTTGGCATGAGTTTTATACCTTATCCAATGGTACTAACCCCCGTGGTATAACAAGTTCACGTGTGCATGTCGGTTTTGGAGTTTAATGTTTATGCAGGGTTTTAGCGTTGAATGCAAGACTTTCGGGATAAGTTCATGAAGCACCTCATGATAAGACCTTGAAGCCCCGTACAAGTCATGCAATGAAGCAAACTTAACTACAAGAAGCCAGGGACCTGATCCGAGAAGACGACAGACTCCGAGGACCTGACCAGAAAAGTGCTGAATCTTGCAAGACAATGAGTTGTGTCCAATTCGGAGAGAAACTGACGAGATGGACCTACATGCAGAAGGAGGAAACATCCAAGAAGCAAGGGAGCCGACGTAGAGCAAAGGAGGCCTCGGGCTGGGCCTGGACGGCCCGTGCCGGCCGGCCCAGCCGGCCGGCCCCCCGTCCGGGGCCCGCAAGGCTCCCCTTTGCCCTAGCCGCCAATCAGGCTATTTATAGCCCCGTGACAGAGAGCCACGCATCATCCAATTCGTCATCGACCGCCGAGGAGCAGAGAAGAGAGGGACACCATCTCGGAGAGGAGAGGGTCGAGCTAGTTGACTAGGGTTCCCCTAGCCGACGTGGGAACCGTGCACGGAAGACCACGTCGGAGTTCCCGGAGCTAGAAGCAAGATCAAGGAAGGATCCCGGTGGTGATCTAGTGTATGTATCATTGTTATAGTTGAATTATCAAGTTGAATCTTTTCCTTGCGATCAAGTGTTTCCTCGAAGATTTCATTTTTCGTTCGGTTTTGCTTACTCCAATTCTATTCTCGAGATAGATTACATAGGGTGTTCTTGTAGCCGCGGTGGCTAGAGGTACACGCCGGATCTTCCGAAAGAATCTTGACTTGTCTTTTGACTCGCCCTATGCTCCCCGCATGAGTAGGGATACATTGTGACCGAACGGGGGTTCCGAAAGGCGGATGTTTTCGGATTTCGACGGGAAACCACGATTTAAAGAGGCTTCTATTAAGATTCGATTTGCTACTTCTTCTCTTGCTTCGAACTTCAACAAAAGGCTTACCCCGATCCCTCTAGATCGGTTTATCTACCCAATCTTACTTTGTTTTCTTCGGTCTTTAGTAGATTAGATTAGTTTCGTGTCTTTTACTTAGATGCATTAGGGTTTCTTTTATCGAAGATTGAAGTTATTTGGCTTTATTAGATTAAGTTTTGCGTTCTCAGGACTGTCCATAACCAGTGGACACAAACTATAGCTATAGGTTTAAACACTCTGCAAAGGTTGTACAACTGTACCCGCCCGAATAGGACCGAAACCGGCCGTCACCCGTTCCAAGCCCTACCATACGACTGAAGGCCAAGTAAGTGGATAGTACCCTCCTGCATCTCCGAGCCTGGCTCAGCCTCCGCGGAAGAGCTCATACTGCCCGCGAGAGGTCCCTCGAAGCTGTGGAACCCTTTCCCGGCCTCGCTGGGCTGAAGTCTCTAAGGAGGAAAGAGTCGTCTCCCGACACGATCACACCGATCCGCCTACAAGAGGGATGCTATCCACTATGAGTCTCACCCCGCACCCCCCGCCCATAACAAGGCGGGCGGTTTGTACGGTAAGAGTCCAAAGAAGCATAGTTAGTCTGACGATCATACCTTAAGGGCCGAGAGCGAGCACTCCCCATCTCCATCCCATACGACACGCCGCTCGGGTTAGAGGCCAGATCGCATCCACTACAAGAAACTATTTAATCTGCGACGTAACCATTCTATCGCGGATTAAATAAAATTCGTCGCAAATCAGCATCCGCGACGATTTACATTTTCGTGGTGGAATGAGCGTCATTGATTAAATCTCTCGACGTTCCCTTAATAAACGTTGCGATCCGTGACGTATCTGAATCGTCACGGAGCAGCCCGAGGCCCATGCAGCCCAACCCATGGCAGCATGGCAGCTATGGCATCCTACGTGGATGATGACGTGGCATCCTACATGGACGATGACGTGGCATCCTACGTGGACGATGACGTGGCATCCTACGTGGACGATGACGTGGCATCCTACTTGGACGATGACGTGGCATCCTACTTGGACGATGACGTGGCATCCTACGTGGACGATGGCATGGCATCCTATGTGGATGATGACATGGCACTGTATGTGGACGATGACGTGGCAAAAATTTTAAGCCCAGCAGATACAAATTCTGGCCCACCACATCCCATTTCAGAATTATATTCCAGCATAAAATTAGCAAAATTAGCCCATCTTCAGCCCATTTTTCAGAGGGTACATTTTTCCAACACTTTTACCAAAATTCAATGAACAGACCTTACATCATCAAATCAGATCTCTGGGCAATAAAAAAACCCAGCAAACACAATCAGATATTGAGGCAGATAACACATGCTTTCATATGTCTACCATTCCTAAAACACTACACCTTCCTCTTTGTTATTCTGCCACTCTTTTCTCTGATTCCTTGCGAGTTCGTATAAATCCTGAAATAAAGGAAACCGGAATCTAATTAGAAAAGACAATCAAATATAGGATAATTCTGAAGTGTAGCATAATATGATATACAATCAAATATATTTGTCTAAAGTCTATATTAATTCTGAAGTGTAGTTCGCGAGCGATGACTAGTTTAGGCTCATGGGAAGCATACAACAAATATTATCAATTTACAAGGTCTCCTCTAGTTTGCATTATTTATCACTTAACATTATCAAAACAGATGATCTAGAAGTACTACATTACTGCAACCAATAAGAGTTCTAATCATGTTAACAGTAATCGAAGACAGGAGGAAAATGATCAGACCTTTTGATCTGTGATGGACGGAGCACCACCTTTCTGATGATCTACGCATCCACTCCAAACTGCAAACCGATGGAAATGAAAAGGAGTTTGATTCAGTTTACAAATGCATGGATACGAACTCTAGCTTCAGATATCACATTCAAAGAAACAACTCGCATATGAACTGTAGCTTCAGAGATTACATTTTGAGAAACATTTAGAAAAATGCACAGAATAACCTAGTAAGCAACATGTCAAAATTAATAATCAAGACACAGACACACATAGGAGCAGATGAATGCGTGAAAGGTACTAAGCAGTAGGCATAGGTTGAGCCGAGCGGACAAGCAAGAACCGACCAAGCATGGATTCACAAAAAGGAAATGGTAGATGGCTATATTGCAAGCAGAACAAAGCAAAGAGATTCACAATTTCTTAAACATTAGTTTAAAGGCATATATATCATGGCATTATTTTTCATCAAGCATTAATCAACCTACATTCAAGAGTGTGTAGTCGTTCTTGCCGGCGCTGAGCATCACCTCCAACTCAAGGAGCTTTCATCTTTGAAATATCAGTTAAAGTGGAGTTACAAAAATGCAAGGGAGTTAAAGAAGTAATCATTTTTTCCACATGACTGCAGTCTCTGGGTTGCTACCGTTAGCAAAGGAAGAAAAGGAATAACAAAGGTCAAAATTCCAAGCAAGCACTAATTAACAAGGCAAGCAAGTATCATTTAATAGGTTCCAAGTGAACAAAATACTTTGTTTTACAACAAATACAGGTTACCGAACATGCATTTAGGTTACCCAACATTCAAGTGAAGTAAGGTGCTCAATGTAATTCAAATATATAGTTCCTTAATTTCATGATATGGTCTTGTTTGTAATGAAATAATGCTTGGTTCTTATAGCAAGGGAAAATGGTAGAAAGCAGGACCCAGGTTAAAGAAGCGAGCAGTAGGACCTATGTTAAACAAGCAAGTGATAGTTCAGATGTAGACTTGATTCATGATAAATTAAGCATCAGCATGTTGCAATCTTATGATTAATAGTAAAAATATCACAAGCGAAAAATGGAAGGTGGTTGTAAAATCTTGTAGGAAACATGGGTTCATACGAAATCTCATCACACACATGGCATAGCCTCCAAGATCATGCAAATTGCACCCATAAGAAACAAAAGGCAACATACCAGTGTAGAAAGGTCAATGCATTCAAAGTAGCACAAGCAAAAAATGGAAGGTGGTTGTAAACAAGGGTGTCTTAGCACACACTAACTGACAACAAGAGATCACCTATTAAGATCATTCAGATATTCAATAGACTATTTAATGCTAGCTGCTAGTACACTAATCAGCAAGGAATAATTCATTTGAGCAATAATGCTTAACAACTTCCAGAGGATCACCAAGAAGGAGCACATGATTCACTATATACTCAATCAAGTTTGGTTCTGAAATAAGAGGTTTGGAGATCTCAAGCAGTATAGAAGAGGAATCGTTAATTTTTTTCAAACTGCGCTAGCATCATTCCAAATCTCAGATGGAGGAAGCAGAAAGGATATCCAGTTCCTGCATCCGCTTGGCCTAAGCAAAGAACTGTTGACGAGAAGCAACCATTGAGCAAGAAGCAGGGAACGAAGGTGACGCAGACTGGATAGAGCTTGATGTCGTGGAGGTGGATCTGTAGCGGCACCGGTGGCCCCCAGACCCGGCGCGCCGCCTGGATGAGCTTGAGCGCCGCTCTCCTGCTCAAGCCTTGACCCCTGCTGCTGCTCGTCTCCATGCAAAATCGGCATACATTACAGGACATGACAGTGGAAGATACATTTCATTAGCTATCTGATAACTCACCTAATCAGGGACATAAAACATAGTTACACATTTCCTTTAATTCTTCAACAGTTAGAGCATATGTGAGCATATGGGAGTGTGGAAATGCATTAACTAATCAAGAAGTGACCTTAAAACAAGTACTCACAAAAAATGCTGGCACTAGTGTTTGATACTGAAACATAACTACTAATGGGATAGATCCAGCAACTCATCACCAAGTAAAGGCATAATAAAAGGAAAAAGAATTGGTCATGGGACAGGTATACTGTACTCATCAATCATTAACTGATAATTAGCCACTGAATAAATTGTTTTAATTTGAATCAATAAGGAAAATGAGTAAGAAATAGGGTGGCAATAGCTTCTTTACATCGATTGATAACAATAGAAACAAACAGAAGGGCGCATTTTCATTCCTCATAAGTCATAAATTAGTGAAAAGCAAGCAACTCCTACAGTCTAACAATAAACGATAGCAGATCATAAATGGTAGATAAACGTTCAAGCCCCACCACTTGCGATTATTGACAGTAGTTCATAAGTCCACATGAAACCAATTGACGATAATAGTGTTATTCGTTCCAGACATACTGATATAAATTCATCAGCAAACGAAACAATCCCTTTGATCCCAACTAGTACCGTTTCTCCCAGGAGACTGGAAGCATTTCATCCTACTAATATAGCAGGGGAAATTCCATACTGTCATGCAAATCTCACTATTCCTAGCTTTAGCATCAAGACCGAAGTCCAGGAACTAGGGTTACCATCCCTTCTCACAAATCATACCAGCTAATACAATCCCAAGCCCACAGCTGCACGAACAGAACAAATCCCGCCACACTAAAGCACAAACAGGCTCCTCACTGTGAAATCTAACATTTCAAATCGAAAAGGGAAAACGTTGAAGCCTTGTTATTCTAATCAGTATTCCCCACATCCCGACTGTGAAGTATCCACTGAATCGCAAAAGCCACACGCCTTGTAACCGCTAGGAAGCGCAAATCTACCAGCCATCAGACGGATGGTTTATGGTTAGGAACCTAGCATCACGAACTGGAGATGCTCTAACTAGGGAGGTCCTCAGTAGTTACCTCATCCTCGATTCCTCCAGAGCTGAGAGCATCCAAGCCCGGGAGGACGCCAGATCTGAGAGCCACCGACCGGCACGATAAGTTGCTTGTGCGACCAGACGGCGTACTTCTTACCCCCGACGGCGGCGCCGTCCAAGGGCCCCGACCTCCTGGACGCGGCAGCTGAGGACGAGAAGGAGGAGGCGGCGGGCGGTCGTGGCATGAGAAGGAGGACGAGGGAGACGAGCGCAAGCGGCGTGAGGACGATGAGCAGGGCGTTGCGGTAGCGGTGGAGGCGGTCGGCAAGCGTGCTGTTGTCCTGGCGGCCGTTGGGCAGCGCGGAGTAGCGCGGGCGCATCTTGGCGTCGGTGGGGAGGAGGAGGAGGTCCGGGGAGGAGGGCGTGCGGTAGCGGACGCGGCCGGGGGGGGGGGGAAGTGGGCGACGGCTGACCGCCTCCTCTCCTGCTCCGCGGGATCCAGGGCTTCCGCGCCTCGGTGGAGGGAAGACGAGCTAGGTGGAGGCGCGGCAATGAGGCGCGCGGCGTGGGAGAGAAGCGGCGGTGGTGGCGGGCGGGACGGTGGCGCAGATCTGAGATGGGAGGCGGAACGAGGTGGGAGGCCGGGAGGGAGGAAGAGAGACCTGAGGGGTAGGGTTTCCACCGGTCGGATTTTATACATGCTGGGATCGTGATGGACGGCACAGATTTGTTGGATCAGAGATGAACGACCGTAAGAAGTCGGGCCTTAGCATAAAACGGTCCTTTCTGGCTTTCATGGCCCATTCCACTATTTTCTTTTTTTCTTTTTTCTTTTTTCTTTTTAATTTACTAATTTACTTATAAGAAAATAATTACAATTTGAACTATGTGTACCTCCAATAAGATTGGAAAAATTTCACAAAAATCATAATTAGACTTTTATGGTCCATTCTAGGCCACATGTAGGAGATTGACCAAAACTTCAATTGACTTGTAGGAAAAACTCGAACTTCTACTAGTCACCTTGTTGTAAAATAATGATAATTATACTTAAATTTGTTAAAAACATTCTACAAATTGACATGAAACCATATTTTAAACGTATAGTGCTCCTATAAAAAATTCATATTGTTTTGATAAAGTGAGATTATAGATGTTCACAAATTTGACACAAGACTCACATAGTTTCGTACAATTGAAAACAAACTTTGAGATTTGAACAACTAATAACGTGACCAAACTTGTATGCACCTCCATTTTTGACACCATCTCATGTTGACCATAACATTAGAGAATGTTAAGTTATATTAGCAATTATTATGAAAAAAACATGTTTTTTATATTCTTTTTTAGTTAGAAAAGTTATGTTGTATGAAAAGCAACCAAGAAATAGTAATTAAGATACAAACAAATGGCACTGAGTACAACATCTCGATTTTAGAAAAAATTAGGAAAAAGAATTAAACAATTTGGAGTTCGTATGAGGAAGAAAAACAGTTTACAAGTTTTATCCGAAGAATAAAAACAGAAATTGCAATTGCTATGAACTGAGATGAACAAGTGTGTTTTCTCTTTTTAATCTTTGACTAAAACTTGTAACTAGTATTTCTACCCCATACTAACTCCAAATTCAATTATTCTTTTTTCTAAAATTTTCTAAAATCATTCTCTACCACGTGGTGGTGACGTGGCGCCTAGGTGAGGGGCGCCTTCGTGGCAGTGAGGTGGGCCCCTGGCGCTTGCGTGGTGGTGACGTGGCACCTGGGTGAGGTGGCGCCTGCGTGGCAGTGTGGTGGGCCTGGGGCGCTCCCGTGGTGGTGACGTGGTGCCTGCGTGGCAGTGAGGTGGGCCCCAGGCACTCACGTTGTGGTGACGTGGCGCCTGGGTGAGGTGGCGCATGCGTGGCAGTGAGGTGGGCCCCTGGCGCTCGCGTGGTGGTGACGTGGCGCCCGGGTGAGGTGGCGCCGCGTGGCGAGGTGGTGGGCCCTTGGCGCTCCCGTGGTGGTGACGTGGCGCCCGGGTGAGGTGGCGCGTGCGTGGCGGTGGGAGGTGGGCCCCGCGCTCACGTGGTGGTGACGTGGCGCCCGGGTGAGGTGGCGCTCGCGTGGCGGTGAGGTGGGCCCCTGGCGCTCGCGTGGTGGTGACGTGGCGCCTGGGTGAGGTGGCGCTTGCGTGGCAGTGTGGTGGGCCCTTGGCGCTCACGTGGTGGTGACGTGGCGCTTGGGTGAGGTGGCACCTACGTGGTAGTGTGGTGGGCGCCGGGCGCTCACATGGTGATGACGACGTGGCGCCTGGGTGAGGTGGCGCCTGTGTGGCAGTGAGGTGGGCCCCTGGCGCTCGCGGGTGGTGACGTGGCGCCTGCGTGGCAGTGTGGTGGGCCCTTGGCGCTCACGTGGTGGTGAGGTGGCGCCTGGGTGAGGTGGCGCCTTCGTGGCAGTGAGGTGGGCCCCTGGCGCTCACGTGGTGGTGACGTGGCGCCTGGGTGAGGTGGCGCCTGCGTGGCAGTGAGGTGGGCCCTAGGCGCTCACGTGGTGGTGACGTGGCGCCTGGGTGAGGTGGCGCCTGCGTGGCAGTGTGGGTGGGTCCTAGGTGCTGGTGAGGTGGCTGTTTTTTTACGGATCGCGACGAATCTGCTAAAACGTCACGGTGTTGTGGGCCGTACTGCGACGAATTTAACAAATCGTCGTGATGGTTTGGGCTTCAATGTCCATCCATGCACGTCCGTGACGAAAAAATATGAATACGTCGTAGAATCGCGACAAACTAAACAAATCGTCGCAGTGTTTGTGACGAAAAAAGGAATACGTCGTAGAATCGCGACGAATTTAACAAATCGTCGTAGCGTTTTGGGCTTCGATGCACATCTGTGACGAAAAAAGGAATACGTCATAGAATTGCGACGAATTAAAGAAATCGTCGCAGTGTTTTGGGTTGCAATGCACATTCGTGACGTTTTCTGAAAACGTCGCGGAGAATGCGTCACAGATTAAATAGTTTGTTGTAGTGATCTCCCCGAGGCAGGCGTTCACCGGTAACCAAGCGGCTCGCTCCCGTCGGAACACATCAAGGAGGTACGCACCCAAAACGCACGCTAGAACACACTGAGATCTCCCGCATCTCAGTCCAAACCCAGAATACCATCCATTGTCAAGAAACAAAGTATGGATAGTTGGTATATGGGACTAGCTAGAAGTCTGTAGCTAGTCCCGAGGTAGGTAAAACAAGGAATCTGGATATAACGAAATATCAAGGCAAGGCTAATCAAGAGGCTATTCAATTCAACCAAACAATGCATATAAAGTAAAGCACTAGCATCTAAATAACAACATGGGATCTACATGGTTGGGAGTGACATGACAACTTTGTTGGAGCAATTGTTGTCCGAAGCAGTGTACTCGGGGTCCTCGGCGTCCTCCTGGTCGAAGCTCGGGTCTGTGGCATGAGATTCGACGTGTACGTAAGATATCGGTACACATCTAAGCAATAACTCCAAATAGAAACCTCTTTCTAGAAATCCCAAAAGAGCTCAAACTACCTACAAACAGAAAGGTTTCGTAATTACGAAATTATAGAAATTAGTTTTGTATTTTTCTGAGCTTCCTATAATTAGTTACGATTTTTCAAAGTTTAAAATCATTTATCAATTATTTTTGGAAATCATTTGAAAATAGAAAAGGATTTTTATTAAAAAGGGCGCTGACGTCAGCAGTCAGCGGTTGATGGGCCGAAAGTGTCACTGGGCCGAAAGTGGCCCAGTGGGCTCGACCTTGCTGGCCCAGTAGCCAAAAGTCCAGAAAAGGACCCTGAACACTAGCTTGTGGCACGACTGGTCTGTTACCAGCCTCCTGGGCTTGAATGGGCCCAATCCTTGCCAGTGGCCCGCTTGGGTTTTTAGACTATCCCCTTTCCCAGCGTTGCACACCAGGTGTTCGGTGGAATGCCCGGCGCTCCCCGCGGAAGCGTCGCGTAGCTCCGGCGTCGGGTCCCCGTCGCCGGCGAACAAGCGTCCACCAAGGCGACTCGCCTTTGCCTCGCCGGTTTGCACACCCGGTCAAGGCATGCACCTGGGGCCATCACGGCCGGCGCACATCGCAACGCGTCGGTGCGGCGGCGAGCGGTGCGGTTGGCCATTCGCCCGCCCATGACCACACGCTGGAGTGCGAGGGCCACTACCGTGCCGGCACGTGCCGGACCCCGGGGCGCTCGCACGGCGCAACCTCCTGGAGGCCAGAGGTGCGGCACGCGGCGGTGCGGCGGTGCTCAACATCCCCTGCACAAGAAAGCACGGCGCGACGGCCGGCACACAGGATCATCGCTCGGCGGCGGCGAGCACAAGGGCATGGATCGTCCAGGAGCTACGAACCATAGCGGGTTGCTTCACGCACGGCTCGGCTGGCCGGCGGCGTGGCCCGGAGTGCGCGTCACAGTGTGTGGCCACAACCGTGCTTGCGCCCGCGCGGCCTCGACATGCATGCTCGACACAGCCGTCTCGTATCCAGAGGCGCTTCATAGAGCGGCTTGGCAGCGCACCAATCGTCCCCTGCAAACAGACCTCGGCTCGACGACCGTCTCACACACATAGGCCTCTCACGGCGACGGCGAGCACATGGGCATGAACGGCCCAGGAGCACCACTCCGTCGCGGGGCGGCAATTCTGCAGCACGACGACCAGCACACAGGCATGTTCACTAGGTGGCGCGCCTCAACGCCACCGGTTCAACTCAGAGCAGAGACCAAGGAGGGGAAGAGGTGAAGAAGGCTGTGGCGGCGCTCACATTGGGTCGGCGGTGTAGTCGTGGCCGGCTCGGTGTAGAGGTTCACGTCAGCGAGGTAGGTGTTCACGGCGGCGGCGCTTCCTCGGCTCTAGCTTCTTGAACACGGACGACTCTCCTCCTCGGCATGGCAGCTCCGGTCTTGGCGGCTCTAGCTCTTGACCACAGATGGCCTCCAATTCTCTCGGCGTGGCGCGATGGCGGTGCGCCCTCCTTCTTCTTCCCCCCTTCTTCCCCTTTCTCCTCCTCTCCTTCCTCTCTCGGCGGCGGAACAGGGGAATGGGGAAAACCCCAAAGCGGTTGGTGGGTGGCCAGAAGAGGCTCGACCTTGGGGTGTAGGCACCCAGTCAAGGCGGCGCAAGGGCAAAGTGACCGCAGCGCTTGGGGATTGGACGCGCGCGACAGAGAGGTGACGTGGCCGCGCGTCTATGGTCGGCGAAGCCCCTGTTGGCGTGGCTTCGAAGGGCAAAGGGGTCTTTTCCCCTGGAAGATTCACTAGGCGAGCGCGCGCACAGCGGCTTGACGTCCGGGCCAGCCAGGTGGTGCGGCCGTCCCATCAAGGAGGAAAAGATGTGAGGGGGAAGGGATAAGGGAGACTGACATGGGTGTCCCACCTGTCATAGAGAGAGGAGAGTGTCGGTGTTTTAGACCGGCAACCTACTACGGGGAGTACCCGAAGTAGATGAATATGACTCGCCGAGATCAGTAACTCGAAGGAAGAGACACGTGGCACACAATTTAGACAGGTTCGGGTTGCGAGGTGCGTAATACCCTACGTCCTGTATGCTGCGTAGCTCTGAATTGATAGGGCACGATTACAAGATGGTGCAATAGGGCGCCGTGAGTTGTATGGGAGGAGATTGGATGCTAGAGATCGGTCCCTGCCTCGCCTTATATAGTCCGGGAGGCAGGGTTACAAGCCGGAGTAGGGAGAGAGTACTAGTCGAGTACATATAGGAGTCCTCTATACAGTGCGGAACATGTACAGCTCCCTAACCGAGTACTACTCCTGTGTAGTCCTTGTGCTCCACGCCTTCAGGTGCCGTGTAGCACAAGCCGGGTAGTCCCAGGGGCCCACCGAGTAGTCGGTCCTGGTACCCACCGAGGTAGTGGGCCCAGGGAGGTCCATACGACAAGCCCCCGAGTACTTTGTAGTCGAGAAGGATAGCTTCAAGTAGTCTTGATGGCCTTAACTAGTAGTCCTCAAGCGTCCCTGAGTGCTACAAGTCAAAAGTCCTCAAGAGTAGTCGAAGCATCCCGAGGCTGGAATGTACTCCAGCTGATGTTTGAGCAATCTTGAAGCTTCTCGAGTAGTCCCAAGCGTCCTCGAAGACTGCCTTCGAAGGTCTTCAAAAACTGCCTGTCTTGTCTTGAAGCTGGAGCTGATATGGAGGTGCGATTGCAAAATCGCACTTTATATGGAGTAGCCCCCGAGCCTTAGGTTGAGCCGTGGGCTCTGGCTGAGGATCCATCTAAAGTCTTGGCAAGAAAATCCCGAAAAATCCGGAGAGAAAAAACCGAAGGACACGTAGCACGGAGCCCCCGAGCCTTGAGTCGAGTACTTCCTCTCGAATTGAAGGGTCTTCTTGAAGAATGTGTCCTGAGATGCTCTTGAGACTAGCCGCTTCCCAGGTAGTCGAGTAGAAGTAGCCGAGCCCCCGAGGTGAGGCGCGTCGACTAGTAGAATGCGAAGGGTTGCGCGCAGCCGCTGAGTCAGCCGCGCGTGGACTTATCCAGCCGCCCGTTGCGGAGCCGGTTTGGCTTATAAATAGAAGCCAAAACCCTTAGGGGTTTTCACCCATTCGAGCTACAGCCATTCCGTTTGCATATGAAGCGAATCCACTCCCAGCGCCTGCTACCGCCGTAGTAGATTCAAGTGCGCCGCCACCCAAATCTTTTAGGGTAGCCCCCGAGCGGATGCGAGTGAAGACGCCCTGCACTTGGACGATGAAGCCGTCACCGTCCAAGACGTCCAAGGCCGCCGGGAAGAAGAGGGACCGCGAAGAGGCCGCCGCGGCAACCACTGGAGCAGCGCCACCCATGTCTCCACCACGGGCTGATCCCAGCCGCGAGTGGAAGAAGTCCAAAGTGAAGATGGAGGATCTGCTGACCCTCCTGAACAGTGGGTTCATTAGGGAGAAGGAAGTCGACATGTGGAGATCCACCGCTGGAGATCCATATCCGATGGAGAAGGCCGAAGACGAGATCCCAATGTTCGCGCGGTTAGTGGAGCGCGGTCTTGCACTCCCGGCCAGCGATTTCTTCAAGGGGCTGCTCGGGTACTACGGGATCGAGTACCTGAACCTGAACCCCAACGGCATCTTCCACACGGCGGTCTTCGTGCACTTCTGCGAAGCCTTCCTCGGGATCAAGCCGCATTGGGTGCTTTTCCGGAAGTTCTTCCGCGTCAAGCCGCAACCAAGTGCCACCAACCCCGGGGTAGCTCGGAGGAGCCGCATCCGACCGAGGGAGGACGCCGCGGAGCGCATCCGGCATACAAGCTTGTCGACTCCAACACAGATTGGAAGACCAGGTGGTTCTACATCTCGAACCACCACCCTAGCCTGCCGAAGCCGAGCGGACGGCAGCCCAGGCACCATGAATGGTGGAACACGGAGCCCACCATGCAAGAAGGGATCCAACTCCCTGAGCTGCTAGCACGCATCAAGGTGCTCAGGGAGGCGGGACTGAGGGCCGAGCATGTGGCCTTCAGTTTCAAGAAGCGAAGGATCCTGCCGTTGATGGCTCGGGAGACCCTAGGCTTCGAGTACACCGGCGACAACGACGCGTCGCGGATGCCGGGAGGCGAGCTGGACGACAATGACATCATCGAGAGGTTGCCGCGGATCTTCAAAGACATGCCGCTGTACACGGCGTACCCTGTCCAGGAGTACTCTGCCGTGCGCCCGCCGAAGGAGGTGAGTAGTCGTACTACCCTAGTCGAGTAGTGATTACTTGAAGTAGAGTTGCTGACGTCTTGTGTCTTGCGCAGGATGACGTGAAGAAGTTCATCTTCGAGCCACATCCACCTCCGAGCGGAATCGAGATCCCGATGGAGGGGAAGGCGAAGGAGCGCCGAGAAGTCGGTGAAGGCGACGACACCGTCGTCGTGGAGGATACTTCCGACGACGACGACGAAGACGAGGAGACGTTGCGGGACCGCTTCCAGCTACGGTCGAGGTTTAGCCGCCCAGGCTTGCCTCATGTTCCACTGGTACAAGACCCCCCCCCCCCCAGCCCGGAGGCTAGCTCGGCCGCGCCGCCACCGAAGCCGCGCAACCCCGCCAGGAAGCGGGTGACGAAGAAGCTGAAGGTCTCAGAGACCACGCCTCAGGAGGTAAGTTGTCTTGAGTAGAGTAGTCGAGTACTCGTTGTTCGAGTACGTTTGCTGACGAGTAGTCTTCCTTGTATGCAGGAGGTGCCGCCAGCGGAGCCCGTCGAAGAGGGCGACGAGGGCGTGTGGGACACGGTGGGGGAGCCAGCTGGAAGCCGTAGTCCAGCCCCCACTGTTGAGGACATCTTGGCGCAGCTGGAGCGCCAGCCCCCTGCTCCACAAGGGAGCACGGGACCCGTGGCCGCCGCCGTTGAAAAGGTGATGGCCTCAGGAGCGCAGGAGACCGCTGCGCCGGCCGCCGCTGCCGTGGAGGAGGCAGTAGCCGCAGGGGCGCAGGAGGAGGTGCCCGCCGAGGGTGGACTGGTCGATATCGCCAGCATCCTTGGTGCTCCGGCCGTGACAATTGTATGGTCGAACTTGTAAGTACCGTATCCTTACGAGTAGTACTTGTTGCAGTAGTCGATTGTGACTTACGCCCATCTGTGAATGTTTCTGCAGCAAGTCCACGGATTTGTCCTGGGAGGGAGATGAGCCCTCTTCAGCAGTGGCGGAAGAAGACGCGCCACCCGCCGAGGAGGCCGCTCCCGCTGCCCAAGCAGTGCCCGAGCCTCCGGCTGCCGAGGCATCGTTGCCGGAAGCCAGCGTTGTCGAAGGTGAGTACCCTTCTTGAAGCTATAAGGCTCTTTTGAGGAGTAGTCGTAGGCACTGATGCACTTGTCATCTCTTTGACAGGCGCTGAAGCTTAGGGCGGTGACATCCCTGCAGGGGTGCCGATGCAGAGGTTGACACCAGAGGCCCCGAAGGCTGCGGAAGGAGCCCCCGAGCCCATGGAGGAGGTCGTCGAGAAGACCGCCGGGGGAGAGGCGGTCACCACGTCGCCAGAGATTGCTCTGGAGGTGGCTATCCGCTCCCCTGAGATCCAGGACACAGAGCCCATTCGCTCTGCGCCAATGACGGAGGCCACCACGAGTAGTCGCGGTGGGATAGAGCTGCTCGCGGACGATCTCATCGAGCCAGCGACGGTAGCCAAGCATCTGGAGGCGATCCGTCAAGCCGAGCAGTGGACGAAGGTAAGTAGCCATATCCTTTGAGTAGCCAATCCTTTATCGTTGAGTACTCTTTGTGACTTGAGTTGTCTTGTGCAGGACGTTGCGGAGCGGTCCCGCGATAAGTCAAACCGGCTGCAGGGCTATGGCGACACGGTGCTCCGAGCCGAGGCGCTAGAAGAGCAACTTGTGAAGTCGCGGAAGCACGCGGCTGCCATGCAGTCGAAGCTCGACGCCGCCTTCGCCAAGTACCACAACGACGTCCCGGGAGTTACGGGCAAAGGGCGACGACTTGGTGCGGAAGAATAAGGGCCTCCGCAACAAGAACAAAGGTATACCCCCGAACTTGTCGGGTACTTGTTGGAGGTCGAGAAGTCTCCGACCCGCCTGTTGCGTTGCCGTGTTGCGAGCTTGAGGGCCGGGTGGAGTAGCTGAAGGCTTCGGAGACGAGCATGAAGAACCTCTTCTACCGGGAGCAAGAAGCCCGCCAGGTACTCGAGCTCGACTACAAAGAACTCGCCTTCGAGTGTGAGAAGCATATGGAGCTTCGGATTGCTTCTGACAGAGATCTCGTCAACTGCTACAAATCTTTGCAGAAGTTGAACGAAGACTATGAGGCATTGCGGGCCCAATTGAAGGAGTTGGAAGAAGCCGCACTGCCGATCGCGAGACTCCTGGTGCCGCACCCGGGCGGTCCCAAGATTACTCCTCTGGTGGATCGCCTCAAGGAAGTGCCGAACCGGCTGGCCGCCTATGTGAAGCACATGGCCAGGTCGATCCCAAGACAAGTCTTGGCCTTCATGAAGTCGTACTTCCCGAAGGCCCCAGTGGAGGTAGTCGCCGGCGGGGTAGCCGCCAACTGCTCTGATGAGCAGTATGCAGAGCTGCTGGAGGAGATGGCTCCCATCGCGGAGCAGGTAGTTGAGAAGCTGAACCTCCAGTAGCCCTGTAATAGGTAGCTAGTAGCCATGGTTCTACAGGAAAAACAATTGTAATGAATTGTTCAAGTATCAATGAAAGAAAATTTTCCAGCAATGAGTACTCATAGTCACGATCTCAGAGTGCGGAGCGCCAATCGTGGAGTGGATGCGAGTAGTAGTACTCGACTTTAGTAATCCCGTTGTAGGGAGTAGGCAGTAAAGAAGTGGATGAACGATCAATCTTTATTACTAAAGCTCGTAGTTACAGAGTAGTCGCTTGGACCCGGAGGCCGCTTACAGCTGAGTAGCGCTGGAGCGGGTAGCCGCTTACAGCAGTTGATCCGTAGGTAGCCATGTAGGCTGGATCGTAGATCCGTAAGTAGCCGTGCAGGCTGGATCTTGGAGTGTGGTTGAGGACCATGTGTGGTTTGAGGACCGGTGGATGGTCGCTTCCTTGTGTGATGAGTGATTGACAACGTTGTGTGGACTGATTCTTGGCTAAGTATTGCAGGTGCAGGTTGCGGCTTGACTGGTGTTGGTGCAGGTGAAGAACAAGCGCGAAAGGTCGTTGCCGGTGAGGCCTCCAGGTGTGTAGAAGACAAGTAGGCTTCGTTCGAGGGACCCGGTGGCCAGCGGGGTCAAGTGCGGGCCGCATGGTGGCATGAACAACAAGATGAAGTCGTGGACGGTTTCTTGGTTGAGCCTCAAAACCAAGGTCGAGCCGGGACTACGTGGGAGCCAAGTCATGAGTGGAGATTGGCGGAGGCTACACCGAGTTCGCGGGGTTTACGGTGGTTCACCCGAAAACCACCGGGTTCCTTGGTTGATCCACAAAGCCAAGACCGGAGAACCGAAGACGGAGGTGCAAGGCGGCACGGACGGCTCGACCGGTGGGTCGACCGGTCGACGCCCGTGGGGACCGGTCCGACCGGTGTGCGACGACGCAATCCGAATCTTCGAAGCGGAGGACACGCGTCGGGATCGCATGGCTTGCGTCGAGGCTACGCAGGGTGCGGTCGCCGGGCATCCGTCCGATGGTGAAGACATCAAGAATTCCAAATCCGCCCTTGAGGGGCTTGTATCCCTAGTTAGTAGAGAAGGGCATTTTAGACATTCGGTTGCCTCCATATAACCCAAGAGGTGAGAGGATGGCAGCCAACTCTTGGAACCCTAGCTCATTAGTTTTCCTATTTTCCACCTATTTTTTCCTTAGGTTTTCTCTAGGACTAGCAAGAGAGCTTCACGGAGAGATCTTGTAGAGAGGGATGGATGATCGGGCGGCTTGCTAGACCTTGTACGAACCTTTGTTACATGTATAGATGATTCGGCGTGGTTCCTAAAGATTTGGATGTGTTTTCCTCGGTTGTTCTTGGTGGTGTTTTTCGGACCCCTCTCTCGGTGATTTCTTTGGGTTGTTTTCGGGGCCTTTCTCTTGGGGATTTGATGGGGGAAATTTGTGGGAACCCTTCGTGATTCTTTGGGCTGTGATTCCCCTCCCAAATCCGTGAGTAAAGGTGCTCGATTTTGGGGTTTCTTGAGTTCTTGGGTTGGAAGTGCTTCCGGCGGGATTTCTTCGATTCCTCCTTTTTGGACGAGTTTTGGTGGGATTAAACTTGGCTATGAACTCCCCATGAGGTGTTCATGATATCCCCAAAGTCTTGTTCAAGTCCGTGGAGCGATTCGGGAGATCGAGATATGGATTTGGGGGAGTTGACCCGCGGGTGCTTCGTTCATCCCAAGTCGCCCGTGCTACACCGGTGCCGGCGGTGCTCTTGACCGGTCTGACCGGTGCAAGCCCTTGTGGGACTTTGCTCGGGTGAACGTCTTGGTGAGTTCGCTGTTGTCCCGTGTTGCTGCTGTTTCAAGTTTGGGTCCGTTTGGTGGTCGGTTGGCCTGTTTGGTGCCTTGGGGGCTTTCAGGCTGCCATCGGTCTGACCGGTGTGTCTCACCGGTCTGACCGGTGTAGAGCCATTTAGTGGAAGTTGCTCAGTTTCACCAGCAGGGACCGGTCTGACCGGTGGTGCTCACCGGTCTGACCGGTGTGGGTCTGGAGACTTGAGGTTTGATTTTTCCGCTGCGTTTCTCGGGTCGGAAGTTGGTGTGTTGGTTCCTAGGTCCAGTGGCACTCTAGTGGCTACGTGGGCTTGACCAACCTTGGTAGTGAGTCGGAGACGTGTGTTGGAAGCCGCGTTCGTCTTGTTGGAGGTTTCATCTCCTTCGAGAAGAATTTTATCGGCTCCCATTCACTCCCGCCCTCTCTGGTTCGCCGTATCGGTCCTTCAAGTGGTATCAGAGCCGGTTCGGGTCTTTGTTGACTCTAACCAGTCTAAGATCCAAGGATGGCGTACCAGGAACGGGGTTCGGGTCCTCCACACTTCGATGGCAAGAACTACCAGATGTGGAGCAAGCGGATGGGTGCGTTCCTCCGCGGAAAGGGTCAGCCGCTTTGGGATGTCACGGTGGACACGAGGCTATGTCCACCGATGGATTTCCTTGCTCCGGGGTCGAGGGACGGATTCGACGCCAACAATAAGGCGGTCGACTACTTGTTTCGTGCTTTGTGTCGCCTGAGTTCGATCGGGTGCACACCGAGCACTTGGCTTGTAGGATTTGGGCGGTGTTGAAGGAGGCTCATGTTGGGAACGCCCGAGTTCGGCACGGTTGTATGCGACCTACGGAGAGAGTACGAGAACTTCACTCATCTCCCCGTGAGTCCATCGATGCCTTGTTTCGCAGGTTCACGGTGGTGGTGAACAACATGAGGGCCAATGTGGACGTGCTCCCGTACGATGATCATGATAGAGCGGTCAAGCTCTTACACTCTTTGGATCGTACGATATGGGGCGGAAAGTTCGAGGCCATAGTCGAGTCGGAGAGGTATGATACTCGACGGTGAACGAGCCGTTCTCGAAGCTCAAGTCGGGCCGAGGTGGATAGGGGCATGATCGCCAAGCTCGAGGGACCGACCGATTCCCATAGTCTTGCCCTCGTTGGTGGTTCCAAAGGAAAGACTAACTCTAACCCATCCACCAGGGATGTTCTCGTTTTCCTCTTTGATGTCTATGCCGGATGAGGAGTTTGATGACCTTGGAGAGGACGAGCCGGCGCCGTTGACGAGGCGGTTCGAGAGGCCGCACGAGAACCGCGTGAACATGAGGAGGAACACGAGGACTTGTTTCCGGTGTGGCAAGCGGGACACTTCGTCACCGACTGCCCGGAGAAGGCCGAGAACAAGGACAGCTACAAGCACAAGCCGAGGATGAACGATGGCAAGTACCGTTCGCGGCGCGACCACAAGAGCAAGCACAAGAACAAGTACAACGACGAGCGACAATCGAGGAAGAAGGAGGGCCGAGGCAAGGCCCGAGCGATGGTTGGAGCGAGCGACGTCGACTCTAGTTCCGCGTACTCCACCTTGAGCTCGAGCAGCAGCGAAGACGAGGCAGATCGCCGCAAGAACAAGAAGTCGTCCAAGAACCTGAGCGGGCTGAGCTGCTTCGCGAGAGATGGCTTCTGCACCATGGCGTTGAGCTCCGGCAGTAAGAAGAGCACACAGAGCGACTCGGACTCTGAGTCCGACGACGAGGTGCGTGATGAACTTCCCTTCTTGCGCCAGGAGAATGAGAGGCTTGGCTCTTTGCTTGATAACCGTGATGACATGCTTAGAGAGGCCAAGAAAATGAGGAAAGAGCTTAGGGCTTCACTCGAGGATGCTAGGACTAGGGTGGCCGAGCTAGAGACAGTGCTTGATAGCAAGCTTGAGATTGATTCGCTTAAGGCTAACCCCGTTGTTTCTAATGAGAATGATTGTGCCGATTGCTCCATATTCCTTGCCGATCTTGCTTTGTTTAAGGAGAAGCATGCCTCCAAGTGTGAGGAACTAGATGTGCTTAGGGTTGAAGTGGCTGAGCTTAAGTCTAGACCTGCTTTGCTAGGTGCTTGCACTTCTTGCCCTGTTTTGCATGCTAAGATTGATGAGATGCATGCTTACACTAGTTCGCTCGAGGCTAAATTGAAGGAACCCATGCCTACGTCTTGCTCTACCTGTGAAATGCATGCATTGAAAAATTTGGAGCTTGCACATTATGTTGATTGTTTGCAGGATGAGAATGATGATTTGAGGAAGTTGATGGGTTGGTTGTCCGGTCATGAGCCTCAGTTGAGGATGATGATCGAGGCCTTTAAGAGGCAAGATGGTGAGGGGCTTGGAGCAAACAAGGTTGGTGAAGGAAGTGGAGAAAATATCCCGGAGCCACCAAAAACCCACCACAAAAATGATTTCCCACCAAAACCTAACCATCTAAGGAACCGACTAGACACAACTCCAGCTCCACCCGTGTTTCCTACACCCACAAATGACCTACAAAAGCCTATCAAGTTTGTGAGCACTTCCGGGAAAGTGTTCTTTGGGAAGGAGAGCGAGAAGTCAAGTGGTGAGAAACCGGTGGAGGGTTTGAGTGGAGAGAAACCAAGTGAGCAGCCACATCCCAAGCCAAAGCCTAAGCTTGTGAGGTTCCATTGTGGCTATTGTGGGAGAGATGGCCATAAGGAGGAGTTTTGCTTCAAGAGGAAGCGAGAGGAGAGAATGGAGAAGGAGTGGGCTAACAAGGACAAGTACCACCCTTCCGATGGTGTACTTGAGCCTCGTATGCGGATGCCCGGGGGCAAGGCGATTGTGAGGACAGTTCGGGCTTGGGGAGAGAAGAAGGTCCGCAGTGGTGTTGTCGCCCGGGTCACACCGGCCGCACGGGTGTGGAGCACCGGTCGGACCGGTGCGGCTCGGACGGAACGGTACCGTTTGGGTTTCGAGCTCGTACAGGTGCGAGGGTTGTTTCTAGTGGTCGTGGTTCTGGTGGTTGGGCTGGAAAGGGTGCAGGTGGTCAGTTTGCTAGGCGTTCTCCTCCTCGTGCTCAATACGGGGATTGGAGGAGTCGTGGCTTTGAGTTGGAGAGGAAGGACGTTCCATGGGCTTTCTTGCGTGGTTTTGGTCCTCCTCTAGGCAGAGAGGGGTGGTTCCCTCAGGGTGGTTACCGTGGTGGTGTTCGTGGAGGTAGTTTTGGTAGGAGAGATGCTTTGGTTGGTGCTAACCCCACTTTCGAGCAAATGGCTCGGCACTGGTTTTCCTCTTTTGGTACTAACCCCAGTGCTGAGTCGTTTGTTCGCTCACATGCCTATTTTTGATTTTCAGGTGGGAGACTTGAAGAGCATTTGGTTGATTGACTCTGGTTGCTCGAGGCATATGACCGGAGACAGGGGTGGTTCTCAAGTCTCGTCCCGGTGGTGACGAAGAGGTACATCACCTTTGGGGACAATGGGCGTGGGCGTGTGCTTTCAGAAGGTGAGATAAAAGTGAGTGACAAGATCACTCTGAGGCGTGTTGCTCTTGTTCAATCGCTGGGGTACAATTTGCTTTTTGTGTCCCAGTTGTTGGATGAGGGCTTTGAGGTGTTGTTTCGGCCAGGTGGTTCTCGGATTGTGGACTCTCGAGGGGACCTTGTTTGTATGGTCGTTCCCGAGGGTCAGGTGTTTCGTGCTGATTTTTCTCAGTCTTCGGGTGTGGAGCGTTGTTTCTTGGCTGGTTCTTCGAGTGAGTTGTGGAAGTGGCATAGGAAGTTGGGTCACTTGAGCTTTGACCTTTTGTCTCGCTTGAGTAAACTCAATTTGGTCCGAGGATTGCCACGGTTTAGGCTTGAGAAAGAGTTGGTTTGTGCTCCGTGTAGGCATGCCAAGATGGTGCCCTCTTCTCACCCGCCTCTCACCGATGTGATGACTGAGCGTCCATGCGAGCTGCTCCATATGGACCTTGTTGGCCCAGCTCGTGTGCGATCTGCGGGTGGGAAGTGGTATGTCCTTATTGTGGTGGACGACTATTCTCGGTATGCTTGGGTGTTCTTTACGGAGGATAAGGGGGAGACGTTTGGTTTTGTTCGAGATCTAGTCTTGAGGTTGAGGAACGAGAGGCACGGAGATGCCATACGAGCTATCCGCAAGTGATAATGGCACGGAATTCAGGAACTCTCGTTTTGAAACCTTTTGCCATGACTTGGGTCTTGAGCACCAGTTTTCGAGTCCGTATACGCCTCCCCAGAATGGTGTTGTGGAAAGGAAGAACAGGACCTTGTGCGAGATGGCTCGGACGATGCTTGATGAGCATAGGACTCCGAGGAGGTATTGGGCTGAGGCGGTGAATACCGCGTGCTATGTGTCGAACAGGATATACCTTAGAGTGCACAAGAAAAATACATGCTATGAGTTGATGCATGGTCGCACACCTAAGGTGAGTCACTTCCATGTCTTTGGTTGCAAGTGTTTCATTCTGAAGAAAGGCAGAAAGTTGGATAAGTTTGAGGCTAGGTCTGTCGATGGCATTTTCTTTGGTTATGCATCTCATTCTAGAGCATATCGTGTGCTCAATCTTGAAACTAACCAAATCGTGGAGACTTGCGAGGTAACCTTCGACGAGACAGAGCCACGTAGTCAGCTTGTCTTTGAGTGTGCAGGTGATGATGAGCTTGGCGAGGAGATCTTTCAGGAGGAGGAGCATGAACATGGTGATGATGAAGATGGCGGTGTGGTGCCCCCGGCTGAACATGTACCCACTACTTCGACTACGATGATAGATGGACCCTCTGCTACACCTACGACGACAAATCAAGAACGAGGAGAAGCTGATGTTGAGGGGGGAGGTAGCTTCGAGGCGAGAACCTCCCCGGCGAGTTCGGTGGATCACCCGGCTTCGAGGATCATCGGCGACATAAATGAACGCACTACACGGTCGAGGGTTCGAAACAATTCCCATTTCGCTCATGCTGCGTTTGTTGCTTCTTTTGAGCCCAAAGACATTGGACACGCACTATCTGATCACAATTGGGTTAAATCGATGCATGAGGAGTTGGAGAACTTTGAGAGGAATCAGGTGTGGGAGTTGGTTGACCCTCCCCCAGGGTGTAAGCCGATTGGTACCAAGTGGGTGTGGAAAAACAAAGAGAGAGAGAAGGGTGAGGTTGTGAGGAACAAGTCGAGACTTGTTGCTCAGGGGTTCATTCAGAAGGAGGGGATCGACTACGAGGAGACCTTTGCTCCCGTAGCCCGTTTGGAGGCGATTAGGATCCTTCTAGCCTTTTCTGTGGCTAAAGGGTTCAAATTGCACCAAATGGATGTGAAGAGTGCTTTTCCGAATGGTGTGCTTGGAGGAAGAAGTGTATGTGAGGCGACCTCCGGGGTTTGAGAGTGAGAAGTACCCCCACCGGTGTACAAGTTGAGGAAGGCGCCGTATGGGTTGAAGCAGGCGCCTAGAGCTTGGTATGGCGGGTTGAGGGGGTTCTTGTTTGAGAGAGGTTTTGAGATGGGGAAGGTCGATCAAAACTTGTTTTTGCCGAGGCAAGGCGAGAGATATCCCGATTGTGCGGTGTGTACGTGGATGATATTGTCTTTGGTGGCTCATCTAACTCTCTTGTTGCGAGGTTTGCGGATGATATGAGCGGGGAGTTTGAGATGAGCATGATGGGCGAGTTGCGCTTCTTCCTCGGGCTACAAATCAAGCAATCAAAGGAAGGAACATTTGTGCACCGGGCTAAGTACACCAAGGACATTGTGAGGAAGTTCAAGATGGAGGACTCCAAGGCTATGACGCCGCCGATGAGTACGACTACGCTCTTGATGCGGACGAGGAAGGTGAACACGTGGACCCGGAAGGAGTACCAGAGCATGATCGGGTCACTCCTCTACTTGACGGCGACGAGGCCGGACATACGCGTTCTCGGTGTGTCCGTGCGCTCGTTTTCAAGCGTCTCCGAGGACTTTGCATCGGCAAGCAATGAAGCGAATTTTCAGGTACTTGCGTCACACTCCCGACTTCGGCCTTTGGTACTCCGCGTCCTCTTCTTTGGCGCTTCATGGTTTTTCAGACGCGGATTTTGCCGGTGTCGGTTGAATAGGAAGTCCACTTCCGGGACTTGCCGCTTTTTGGGTTCTTCTTTGGTGTCTTGGTCTTCCCGTAAGCAGTCGAGTGTTGCTCAATCCACGACCGAGGCCGAGTATGTTGCCGCTGCTAGTTGTTGCTCTCAGCTCCTTTGGATCACCTACACCATGAGTGACTTTGGTGAGGAGTATACCCATATCCCACTTCAATGTGATAGCACCAGTGCCATAAGCGTTGCAAAGAACCCAGTGCTCCATTCCAAAACAAAACACATAGAAGTGAGGTATCATTTCCTGAGAGACAACGTTGAGAAAAGAAAGATAGCGTTGATCCATGTACCCACACATGACCAACTAGCCGATATTTTCACCAAACCCCTAGATCAAGCAACTTTCACTCGTTTGCGGGGGAACTTGGTGTGTGTTTGATTTCTTGAGTTGGGTGTGTGGGAGCTCTCTTTTGCCGGTGGTGTCGAGCCCGTTTTGCCTCCCCCTCGAGGAGCCGGTTTGTAGCATATGTATAGCTTTCCTTTGTGCATTTCTTGCATTTGGCATGGCATATGTAA
The DNA here is from genome assembly GCA_947561735.1 of Cenchrus americanus. Taxonomy (NCBI): domain Eukaryota; kingdom Viridiplantae; phylum Streptophyta; class Magnoliopsida; order Poales; family Poaceae; genus Cenchrus; species Cenchrus americanus. The sequence continues at coordinate 207,592,676 of OX387240.1, forward strand.
CATGATGTATAGGCATCCTTGTATCTTAGATTGCATGCATTTTGTATCATATGCATTGGTTAGGAAAGCTTCTCTCATATACATTGTTCACCATGGAATGAGATATATGTCTTTGTGAGCTTGTTTGGTATGCTACGGTTAGTTTTGGCTTAGCTCTTGATGATCTTGATGAATAATCCATGGTTGATAGCTATGCTTTTGAAAAATGTTACATGTATGCTCTCTCATGTGTAAATGCCTTTACATGCTCTTGACATGTTTGTGTGGCCTTGCTATGCTTAATTTGTGGTTGGATAGCTAGTTTATTGATCATATGGGGCCAAAGGCTCATTTGCCATCATGAATGTTTAGCCCTCTTGACTTATCTTGTGGAGGAGCATAAGTTCCTTTTTGTCGCAAAGACATTTCGTGTACCATTTACAAATCTGAAAATGAAATGAAAATGCTTGGAAAATATGCTCCCATGTCATATGTGCTGAATTTAATTTGCTTTGGGTGCTAAACCGTTGCATGATGCCTACCTATGAGAAGTCTCATAAATAGAAGTAGGCACATGGCTCGGTGGCTTTGACATGACATGAGGTGCTTGTGGGTGTTTGTGATGGTCTTATGATTAGAATGGCTGTCCTAGCATGAAGTTTGTGTGGCTTTGCCATTTTGATATGCTTTGATCATGTTTAGGACTTTGCTCATGAGAGGCAAGTTTTTCGCAAAATTGCCAAAATCCATCTTAGCTTCGTCCAATGGTTGTGAAACTTGGTGATCATGTAGTTGAGATTGATACGAAGCCGTCGGGTATCTAACTTGCTCATTTGGACATGTGTAGCATTCTTTGTTGAATTTTGTCTATTTGAGAAGCTCTAGGTTGAAAGTTTTGCATTTTTGACTTGATTCATGCATTGCCAACAAGGGGCAGAAGTTTGAGCTTGAAATGGCTTGCTGGACGTGTTTGGAAGGTTTTCAGGTGGTTTCGAGCCATTTCTGGGCTCTGTTGTGCACCGGTCTGACCGGTCGGGGTCACCGTCCGACCGGTGTGAGTGCCGGTTCGTACACATGTTGCACACCGGCCCGACCGGTGGTGTGGACCTGTCCCGGCCGGTCGGGCTGTTTTGTTGCAGCTGCCCTGTTTCAAGTGGTGTCTTGCATGCATTCGTCCAGGGGGAGGTGCATTGGTTCAGGGGGAGCTTGCATGTGTGCAGGGGGAGCCCTTTGAGAGTTTTCGAGCTTTGTTTCGGTGGTTTGTGCTCTTTGCTTGAGCTTTGCTTTGTCTCGGATGTGTCGAGCCGTTGCCCTTGCCTAAGGGGTCCGAGACTTGTCTTCTTCAAGTGATCTTGCTCTTTGCCTTTGTTTGGCTTTCGATCGCTTGTTGGAGTTTCTTTTTGTTCGTTTCTTTTTTTTCTTTTCTCTCTTGTTACTTTCGTGTGGGTGTTGTCAATGCACTGATCAAGGGGGAGATTGAGGACCATGTGTGGTTCGAGGACCGGTGGATGGTCGCTTCCTTGTGTGATGAGTGATTGACAACGTTGTGTGGACTGATTCTTGGCTAAGTATTGCGAGGTGCGGGTTGCGGCTTGACCGGTGTTGGTGCGGGTGAAGAACAAGCGCGAAAGGTCGTTGCCGGTGAGGCCTCCGGGTGTGGAGAAGACAAGTAGGCTTCGTTCGAGGGACCCGGTGGCCGCCGGGGGTCAAGTGCGGGCCGCATGGTGGCATGAACGGCAAGATGAAGTCGTGGACGGTTTCTTGGTTGAGCCTCAAAACCAAGGTCGAGCCGGACTACGTGGGAGCCAAGTCATGAGTGGAGATTGGCGGAGGCTACACCGAGTTCGCGGGGTTTCCGGTGGTTCACCGTAAAACCACCGGGTTCCTTGGTTGATCCACAAAGCCAAGACCGGAGAACCGAAGACGGAGGTGCAAGCACGACCGGACCGGCTCCCGACCGGTGGGTCCGAGCGGTCCGACCGGGGGACCGGCCCGACCGGTGAGGAGCACCGTCCGACCGTGTGCGACGACGCAGTCCGGAATCTTCGAAGCGGAGGACACGCGTCGGGATCGCATGGCTTGCGTCGAGGCTACGCAGGGTGCCATCGCCGGGCATCCGTCCGATGGTGAAGACATCAAGAATTCCAAATCCGCCCTTGAGGGGCTTGTATCTCTAGTTAGTAGAGGAGGGCATTTTAGACATTCGGTTGCCTCCATATAACCCAAGAGGTGAGAGGATGGCAGCCAACTCTTGGAACCCTAGCTCATTAGTTTTCCTATTTTCCACCTTTTTTCCTTAGGTTTTCTCTAGGACTAGCAAGAGAGCTTCACGGAGAGATCTTGTAGAGAGGAATGGATGCTCGGGCGGCTTGCTAGACCTTGTACGAACCTTTGTTACATGTATAGATGATTCGGCGTGGTTCCTAAAGATTTGGATGTGTTTTCCTCGGTTGTTCTTGGTGGTGTTTTTCGGAGCCCTCTCTCGGTGATTTCTTTGGGTTGTTTTCGGGGCCTTTCTCTTGGGGATTTGATGGGGGAAATTTGTGGGAACCCTTAGTGGTTCTTTGGGCTGTGATTCCCCTCCCAAATCCGTGAGTAAAGGTGCTAGATTTTGGGGTTTCTTGAGTTCTTGGGTTGGAAGTGCTTCCGGCGGGATTTCTTCGATTCCTCCTTTTTGGACGAGTTTTGGTGGGATTAAACTTGGCTATGAACTCCTCATGAGGTGTTCATGATATCCCCAAAGTCTTGTTCAAGTCCGTGGAGCGATTCGGGAGATCGAGATATGGATTTGGGGGAGTTGACCCGCGGGTGCTGTTCATCCCGAGTCGCCTGTGCTACACCGGCCGACCGGTGCTCTTGACCGGTCCCGACCGGTGCAAGCCCTTGTGGGACTTTACTCGGGTGAACGTCTTGGTGAGTTCGCCGTTGTCCCGTGTTGCCGCCGTTTCAAGTTTGGGTCCGTTTGGTGGTCGGTTGGCTCTGTTTGGTGCCTTGGGGGCTTTCGAGGCCGCCATCGGTCCGACCGGTGTGTCTCACCGGTCTGACCGGTGTAGAGCCACTTAGTGGAAGTTGCTCGGTTTCACCAGCAGGGACCGGTCTGACCGGTGGTGCTCACCGGTCTGACCGGTGTGGGTTTGGAGACTCGAGGTTTGGTTTTTCCGCTGCGTTTCTCGGGTCGGAAGTTGGTGTGTTGGTTCCTAGGTCCAGTGGCACTCTAGTGGCTACGTGGGCATGACCAACCTTGGTAGTGAGTCGGAGACGTGTGTTGGAAGCCGCGTTCATCTTGTTGGAGGTTTCATCTCCTTCGAGAAGAATTTTTATCGGCTCCCATTCACTCCCCCCTCTCTGGTTCGCCATATCGGTCCTTCAGTGGTCTCTTAGTAGACCGCTGCTAGAGTCCTTGACGCTCGTGGCAGCCCAGGGTCCGTAAGTAGCCGCACGGGCTGGATCCTGGAGAGGAGAAGTCCGGAGACTGGAGCCAGGACCTGGGGGGTCGCTTACGGCCAGGGGGTGTTGATGTAGTCGTGTAGACTTGAACCCTAGAGTAGTCGTGTAGACTAGGCGTAGAATCGACAGAGCTGGTCGACGTTCCACGAGTTGTTGATGTCTTCCCCTTCAAGTGTTTGAAGGCGGTAGGAGCCCGGCCCGGTCACCTTTGCCACGGTGAAGGGACCTTCCCAGGGGGAGCTGAGCTTGTGAAGTCCTTCCGTGTTCTGGATGCGGCAAAGGACGAGATCTCCAACGTTGAAGGAGCGTTCCTTGACGTTGCGATCATGGTAGCGTCGGATACCCTCCAGGTACCTTGCTGATTGGACGAGGGCAGCGCAGCGAGCTTCTTCGAGGCTGTCGATGTCAACTCGTCCGTCGTCTTCTCGAGACGCCTTCGTCGTAGTGCTCCACTGCTGGCGAGTTCCATATGACGTCGGCCGGGAGGATGGCTTCGGAGCCGTAGACCAGGAAGTAGGGGGATTGCCCCATTGGCTTGGATGGTTGAGTCCGTAGCCCCCAGAGTGCGTTGGGTAGTTCCCTGATCCACTTGCCCCCTTTGGAGTTAGCAGCGTCGTGTAGCCGCTTCTTGAGAGCGTCGAGCACCATCCCATTGGCGCGCTCGACTTGTCCGTTGGCCCGTGGATGGGCAACTGAGACGTATCGGACGTCGATCCCGCTGTTCTCGCAGTACTCCAAGAACTGGTGGTTGTTGAAATTGGAGCCCAGGTCTGCGATGATGCGGTGGGGTAGCCCGTAGCGGTGTACGAGTTCATCCAGGAAGTCGAGTACTCTGTCAGTCTTAGGGCATGTGACCGGCTTGACCTCGATCCACTTGGTGAACTTGTCGATAGCCACTAGTACCCTGTTGAAGCCTCCTGGCGCAGTTGGCAGTGGCCCAATCATGTCGAGCCCCCAGCAAGCAAAGGGCCAGGTTGGCGGTATGGTGACTAGCTTGTAGGCTGGGACGTGTTGCTGCTTGGCGAAGTACTGGCATCCTTGGCACTTTCTGACGAGTTCTTCGGCGTCGCCCATGGCTGTGGGCCAATAGAAGGCTCGCCGGAAGGCTTTGCTGACCAGCGTGCGTGAGGACGCGTGGTTGCCGCAGACGCCCTTGTGGATCTCCTCCAAGATGTTCTTGCCTTCTTCGCGAGGGACGCACTTCATGAGTACTCTAGAAGATGCGCCCCGCTTGTAAAGCTTGTCTCTTACGAGGACGTAGGACTTGGCACGGCGGACGAGTTGCTCGGCCGCGTTCTTGTCGGAGGGGACCTTCTGCTCGCTGAGGTAGTCGATGAAGGGTTGCCTCCAGTCCACGTCGATCATCATGACCTCCCCGCCCACCGGTGGATGGGCCGGGGACAAGGGTCGGTGGCGCCGGCCTCCGGGATGGATGGCGCGTGAAGCTCGTGGACGAAGACACCCGCTGGCACTTGAGCGTGGGTGGATCCAAGCTTCGAGAGGACGTCCGCCGCAACGTTGTTGTCGCGGACGATGTGATGGAACTCGAGACCATAGAACTTGTTCTCAAGCTTGCGGACTTCTAGGCAGTAGGCGTCCATGTTCTCCTTGTTGCGGTCCCAGAACTTGTTGACTTGGTTGATGACCACTGCGGAGTCGTTGTAGACTAGTAGCCGCTTGATGCCTAGTGAAGCCGCGAGGCGGAGCCCGTGTAGGAGGGCTTCGTACTCGGCTTCGTTGTTTGAGACCTTCCAGAAGATCTGCAGGACGTACTTGAGTTGTTCGTCCGTTGGAGAGATTAGGAGTACCCCTACACCGGCGCCCTCGAGGTTGAGTGAGCCGTCGAAGTACATCACCCAATGTTCTGGTCGCGCGGTGGGAGTAGGTAGCTGGTTCTCCCGCCACTCTGCCATGAAGTCGACTAGAGCCTGCGACTTGATGGCTGTGCGTGGCTTGAAGTCGATAGTGAGGGCGCCGAGCTCGACAGCCCACTTGGAGATTCTTCCAGTAGCATCTTGGTTCCGCAGGATGTCGTCAAGCGGGTAGTCGGTGACGTTGGAGACCGAGTACTGCTGGAAGTAGTGTCGTAGCTTCCGCGAGGTGATGAGTACTGCGTACAGTAGTTTCTGCATAGGCTGATAGCGGGCCTTGGACTCTAATAGGACCTCGCTGACGAAGTAGACTGGGCGCTGGACCGGATAGGCGTGGCCGTCTTCCTGCCGCTCGACAACGATGGCAGTACTGACCACGTGAGTAGTCGCAGCTAGGTAGAGCAAGAGGCCGCTCGCCCTTGTGAGGAGCCGTGAGGATCGGTGGCTTTGATAGGAAGTCCTTGAGCTGGGCAAGGGCTTGGTCCGCCTCTGGAGTCCACACGAACTTCTCGTGATGCTTGAGTAGTTTGAAGAAGGGGAGGCCCCGTTCTCCTAGCCTCGAGATGAATCTGTTCAGCGCCGCCATGCACCCCGTCAGCTTCTGGACGTCTTTGATGCTCGTGGGAGCTTTCATGCTAGTGATGGCGGAGATCTTCTCGGGGTTGGCTTCGATGCCGCGCTGGCTGATGATGAAGCCGAGTAGTTTGCCCGAAGGGACGCCGAAAACGCACTTGTTCGGGTTGAGCTTCCAGCGGTACTCGCGTAGTGATGCGAAGGTCTCTTAAAGGTCGTCGATGAGGGTACTGGAGTCCCTGGTTTTGACAACCACGTCATCCACGTAGGCCTCGACGTTCTTGTTGAGTTGCCGCTTGAAGCAGGCCTGGATGGCCCGTTGATAGGTAGCGCCGGCGTTCTTCAACCCGAATGACATGGTCGTGTAGCGAACGCGCCAAACGGGGTGATGAACGCGGTCTTCTCCTAGTCTTCCTCCTTGATTGCGATCCGGTGGTACCGGAGTAGCGCTCGAGGAAGCGGAGCAGTCGCAGCCCCCCGCCGTGGAGTCGATGACTTGATCAATCCGCGGCAACCCGAAGGGGTCCTTGGGGCAGTGCTTGTTGAGGTCGGTGTAGTCGACGCACATCCTCCACTCGTTCGAGTTCTTCTTGCGGACGAGGACGGGGTTGGCGAGCCACTCAGGATGGAAAACTTCTCTGATGAAGCCAGCTGCGAGTTGCTTGGCGAGTTCCTTCTTTATGGTGTCCCGCCTGTCGTCGGCAAAGCGTCGGAGGTGTTGTCGCTTGGGGGTGGCCTTAGGATCGACGTTGAGGCAGTGCTCAATCAGCTCCCTGGGCACTCCCCGGCATGTCCGTCGGCTTCCACGCGAAGGTGTCGCGGTTAGCCCCGAAGAAAGCCGATGAGCGCGTCTTCCTATTTGGGGTCGAGGCCGGCCCCAATGGTGGTGGTCTTGTCCGGGGTCGCTTGTTCCGAGGTCGACCGTCTTGACGAGTACCTCCTCAGGTGGGCCGAGGCTTGTTGGTACCGTCGGACTCTCTCGGGATGTCGAGTTCACTTGTAGCAAGCTTCTTCGACGCAGCGTAGACCTCCATCATCGCGTTGGGTACTTGATTTGTGGAGGCGATCTCCACGGCTTCTGTGTCGCAGTCGTGGGAGATCTTGAGGTCCCCTTGGAGGGAGAGTACACCGGCTGGACTTGGCATTTTGAGTACCAAGTAGGTGTAGTGGGGCACCGCCATGAACTTGGCGATGGCCGGCCTGCCGAGGATGGCGTGGTAAGAGGTCTCGAAGTCCGCGACCTCGAACTTGATGTACTCGGTACGGTAGTTGTCCCGAGACGCCCCGAAGGTAACTGGCAGGACCACTGAGCCCAGTGGAATAGCCGCGTTGCCGGGGACGATGCCGTAGAAGGGCGTGCTGCTATTGGTGAGTATGGGGGTGATGTCGATCTTCATTTTCTTCAAGGTCTTGGTGAAGAGGACGTTGAGCCCACTTCCACCGTCGATGAGCACCTTGTTGAGCTCGGAGCCTGCCACCGTTGGCTTCAGGACGAGGGGGAACCGTCCTGGTTCGGAGAAGCTGGTCCATTGATCCGCGCAGGAGAAGGTGATGGGTACCTCCGACCACTTGAGAGGGGTCGGGACCGCTGGCTCAATGGACATTACTTCGCGACGGGTAGCCTTCTGCTCCCGCCTGCTGGGCAGTCCGCCGAAGAGGACGTTGACGGTCTTCTCGGGCTCTTGGAAGTCGTTGTTATCGCCGTCCTTCTTTTTGCCCTTTTGGTCGTGAGGGTGCGGTGGCTCTGGCATATCCTTGAGTGCATGCCTGAGTTGGTAGCACTGCTCGGTAGTGTGGTTGCCGTTTGGATGCCACGGGCACTTCTCCTTCAGCAGGTCTTTGAAACCGCCGGAGTTCTTCTTCGAGTTCCCTTTCGCAGCGCGCTGGATAGCTGCGACAGTGTTGTCTGGCTTGCGCTTGCGGTTGGGACCCGAGTTGTTGTTGTTGTTGTTGTTGTTGTTGTTGTTGTTGTTGTTGTTGCGGCCGCCCTGGTTCGTATTGCTGCCGCTGCCACCGCCCTGGTTCTGCTTGGTCTTGCCACGAATGGCGTCGTACTTGGCATTGGCCTTGTCTTTTTCATCCGCCCAGGACGTGATCATGTCCTTGAGGTGGGGGATGGACCTGGGGCGGCGACGACCGAAGTCTTCGAAGGTGCGGCGGTGGTAGAGGCCGTCTTGGAAGAGGTCGATGACCTCCTTGTCAGTGACGTCGACGACGGTGACGCGCTTGTCGAAAAAGTGGCGCATGTACTTGCGGAGGGTCTTGCCTTGATTTTGCTTGATCATGGCCAGGTCCATGCGAGTACCCGATCGGCCCAGGGCGCCCGCGAAGTTGCTCGTGAACTGCTCCTTCAGCTGGTCCCACTTGTCGATCGAGTGCTTGTCCAGTGACTCGAGCCAAGTGAGTGGTGCTTAGTCCAGGCAGAAGGGGAAGTAGAGGCACTTGGTGTCGCTGTTGCCGCCAGCGTTCTCGATGGAGAGGGCGTAGCATCGGAGCCACTGGATGGGATCCTGCTTCGCATCGTACTTGGTGATCCCCAAAGGCTTGAACTTGTCGGGGAGGAGCAAGTTGCGAAGTCGAGGAGAGAAGGCGGGGAAGCCGTCGCCCTCAGCGGCCGTGGTCGACTTCTTCCGTCGTAGCTCCTCAATCTTCTGGCGAGCGTCGTACCCGCCATGTGAGGCACCGGAGGCGTGGCTGTTCACGTGGCCTCGGCCGCCGCGGCTGCCGCCGCCTCCAGCCCTCCTGTTGGCCCCATGGTTGGAGCTGCCGCCGTCGCTGGCGCCGCCGTCGGGATCGTTGCCGCACCACCGGCCGGAGCGTGGTGGGGAACAACTTCTCGGTTGCCATTGTCTTGCTGTGAAGGTCCGCCGGCGTTGGAGCGACGATGGTTTGGCTCGGCTGGAAGGTCAGCTCGAGTACGGTTGGGACCGTTGTTGGCGCTGCGACTAGTAGCTTCGTTGTCGCGGGGTTTAGCTGGAGGAGGTTGGTTGACTCTGTTGTCGACCCGCATGAAGTAGGCTTCTTCGCCGAGCTTGGCGATGACCTCTCCAAGACGTATGCCCCGAGCTCCGGCGTGCGATCGCTGTGATCGACATGAGGCACTGCTCGGGGGTAGTGTGTACTCTGCTCTCGACCGCCTCGAGAGCTTCCGCAAGGTTGCGGACAGGGAAGTTGTCGCGGAGGCGTCGACGACGTTCGTTGCGCTTCCGGTTGCGTTCACATCGAGTGTCTCTGTCTGCCGGAGTCTCGTTTTGTGGAGCATCAGCAGAGAGCTCGTCGGAGGAGATGTCTTCCAGGTACTTGTCCTGAGCCGTGCCTAAAGGCCCTGGGGTGTCGCCGGCAGCCATGAAGACTTGGCGATCGGGGGTGCCAAGGCTGGACTCAGAGGGTGCCATCTCAGTTGGTTTGTTTGAGTCATCCCGGGCCAGCGGTGTTCCCTCCTGGAACGGTAGCGAGTCGATGTAGGTGACGTAGCGTGAGTCTCCCTTTATCAGGTCAGCAGGTTTGCGGTCTGGCCAGTAGACGTATCTTCCCGCCGGCGTGGATGATATAACCAGCCCAGAGGCTGGCCCTAACAGGGGAAGCTCGGTGGAGTTGTCCTCGGACTCGGGCTCCTTAGGGTCCGACCCAAAGTCGAACTCGTAGTTCGGGTTCGAGTAGAACTCGGAGAGAGGGCTGGAGTCCGGAGCGCGATCGGGGGCGGCGTCGGAGTCCGAGCTGTACTCGGGTACGGGCTCCTTGCCGGCCCGGCTCGAAGTGGGAGCCCCCGTGCGGGCCCGGCTGAGGATGCGGGGGCCATGCGCGGAGCGCTCGCGAAGTGAGGGGGTCGCCTGCGATGGCTGAGCAGCCGGCTCGCATGCGATGGCCCATGGCGACGTCGAGTTCGGGTTGGAGACGGACTCGAGCTCGAAGTCAGCGTGGTGGTTGAAGAGTGAAATTTCGCCGAATTTGCCGGCGAGTTCACCTGTGACAACTTCAGGAAGTGTCACGAAGCCTGTCTTCGGGTTGGGCTGCATGGTCAGGCGGCGCTGGAAGGAGCCCGCGCCCGCGCCATCAGCAGTGCAGACCCAGGCGCCGAACACGAAGGTGTCGCCGCGGTTGAAGGCGACGGTTGGCTTGAAGTAGACGGAAGCCGTCGAGTTCGCCATGTGATCTCGGGCGAGAGCCCCTACCTGGCGCGCCAGCTGTCGGTGTTTTAGACCGGCAACCTACTACGGGGAGTACCCGAAGTAGATGAATATGACTCGCCGAGATCGGTAACTCGAAGGAAGAGACACGTGGCACACAATTTAGACAGGTTCGGGCCGCGAGGTGCGTAATACCCTACGTCCTGTATGCTTTGCGTAGCTCGGATTGATAGGGCACGATTACAAGATGGTGCAATAGTGCGCCGTGAGTTGTATGAGAGGAGATTGGATGCTAGAGATCGGTCCCTGCCTCGCCTTATATAGTCCGGGAGGCAGGGTTAAAAGCCGGAGTAGGGAGAGAGTACTAGTCGAGTACATCTAGGAGTCCTCTATACAGTGCGGAACATGTACAGCTCCCTAACCGAGTACTACTCCTGTGTAGTCCTTGTGCTCCACGCCTTCAGGTGCTGTGTAGCGCAAGCCGGGTAGTCCCAGGGGCCCACCGAGTAGTCGGTCCTGGTACCCACCGAGGTAGTGGGCCCAGGGAGGTCCATACGACAGAGAGAAAACGAGCCGGTGGGCTCGCTGGGCTGCGATGACGGGCTGGTTGAGCTGGTGGAGTTGGGCCGGTTGAAAGGCCTTAAGGGGTGCCGGCCCAACGGGTGTTAGAGGTTTTACAAATAGTATTTAATTTAGTTATAAGTTAGAGTTTGAATTTGAATTACTTTCAAATTCAACCTTCACTCAATTAAACTCCAAATAAAACCAGAGAAACTCCAACTCACTTATTTTACCATAATTTGAAATTATATTTTTATAAATAGGTCTAATTAGTGGAGAATTTAGGAGAGGGCTAGCATTTAGGTTGAAAAATTGGTAGCACACCAATTCGAACAAAATTTTTAAATTTTTCGCAAATTTTCACACCTAATTTTCTGGTTTGTTACAGCCTTGAACTTAGTGACGATGTCCTTGTTGATCTTAGCTTGCTCGTCCATGAAGTCCTTCAATTGCATACAAAGAGGAACCAAATTCGGAATGGACGAACTTGCATTAAATTGAGGTCTACCTTGCCCGTAGCGGAAGTTCGGCAAATCTCCTTCCTCATGTAATCGAGCATCTTGGCTTCCTCCAGACCATCCTTTTGGGCATGGCCATACTTGTCGCACTCTTCACACGTGGATCTTGCTTCGGCAGCCTTTAAATATTGAGCTTCTTTCTTCTCTATCTCCATCTTTTCCAACCTCCTCATGAGCGAGTCGATCTTTCCTTCGAGTAGATCTTCCTTCTCCACTTGCAAGACTCCTTTGACGTTCCCCATAGGTTGAACTGGAAGTAAGCATACGGATGACGTCCATGTGTCATTATCCGCGACCTTCTTGAATAAAGTGAAAGCTTGGGTCGGTGTAAGTTCGATGATGGATCCTCTCGCTGATGCATCGATGATCGTCCTTGACGCCATGGTAAGTCCTTGGTAGAACTTTTGAACGAGATCTTCCTTCGGGAATTTATGATGTGGCACAGCCCGAGTGTACTCATTGAAGCCGCTCGAAAGCTTCTGATATGGTCTTCGTAGGATATTGAGCAAAGGTAGCAATCTTATTGCGCAAGCTAAGAGTCTTACCTAGTGAGTAATATTCCATCATGAAGGCTCTCATCAAGGCATCCCATATTTGCACCGTCTCCACCGGCTGAAAGTTGAACCTTTGCAAATCTTTTCCAAGTAGCGATAATGGAAAGAGCCTTGCCCTCATTTGATTCTGAGTCACCCCTTCCATGTTGAATGTCTGACAAAGTTGAATGAACGCTTGGAGGTGAAGGTTTAAATCTTCTTTACCGATGAAAGGTGAATGTTGCACCATGCGTATTGTTGAGGTCTTGATCTCGAACGGTCTTCTGATCTCCGTGAGGTTCAAGATTGGTAGGTCGACGATGTTCGGGGTGCATAACTTCCCGATCTTGCACTCTAGCTGCGGTTGTTCTCCCATTGTTGCGGTTGAAGTTGATTCGGCTTGGAGGTGGTGATTCCTTTGGAGACTCTGATGATCCTTCGGCCTCCACTTTTGGATCTGCAAATTCTAGCTTTTAAGCTTGTGCTTCACGTCTTCTTAGCCTGTAAAGTTTTTCTGGATCATCCACAAAATTTTCGGGTTTGTTGGAGAGGTAGCCGTCCATCTCCTGTTAGGGTTAGCAAAAAACAAAATATTTACAAAAACAAAAATAAAAACAAATATAAGAAAACTAGGGTTAGTCAAACTTGATTACATTGATTTTTGAGAATGATCCAAAGTTAGTAGATGCAAAAAGAAAACCAAAAGAAAACTGAAAATATTCACAAAAGTAATAAAAGATCGAATCTTGATCACTTGTTCCCCGGCAGCGGCGCGAGAAAAAGGGGGCTTGTTGACGGTGTATATGCGTATCAAACTTCATTTGGATTGCATCCGGACAAATCCTCCGTCGTAGTCAAGGGACCCTGCTTCTTCCCTCAAGTGTGATCCCAAGGTACCGAATTCGTGGAACAAATGTGTAACATCCTTGAAATTGGTGTGACTGTAAAATGTGGGATTTCGAAAACGTGATTTGAATTTGAGTGCTCATGAAATAATTAAGGATGTCTTCCTGTTTTCCTTCCCTGATTCTTAGGTTCAATTTGGCTCCAGAAATAATTTTAGGGCTTATAAATTGCTAGTGTGAAAAGTTGGATCTTCATTTGGGTTTTATTTGGATTTTCTTTGAGTGGATTCAAATTTTAATTGGGATTCAAATTTGAATCATCTAGTTATAGGGAGAAATTTAGGAAAAACCTTTCCAACCCCCTGGCGGGCCGACAACTCCATTTTCAACCCAACTCCCCATTCGGCCCAGCCGCGGCCCAGCAACTAAACAGACGGCCGCCACCTACCGCCGCCGGGGATGCCATCGCTGACAAGTGGAGCCCGCGCTGCGTCACGATGGGGTCACGCCGACGTCGCCATCATCATCCCCAATCTTTATCGCTTTGGCTGACGGCCAAAGCCAAAGCGCGGCCGCGCCGGTCATGGTCTCGCCGTCGTGGTGCGCCCCGCGGCCCCTAGTACTTCTAAGCCATCCACGTACCCCGCGCGGCCTGCCGCTATAAGAAGCCGCCGCCGCGACCCCCGGGGCACTCCTAACCGTAGCCGCCTCGGGGGAATCCACTCCCCTGTCCACACACCTGCACGCCGGAGGAGGAGAAGTGGGGGGAGAGAAGGAGGAATTGGAGGCCACCCATGGGCACGCCGTCCGCCGCGAAGACCGGAGCCACCCGTGGGAGGAGCCGGTCCTCCGTCGTCAAGCGCGCCTGCCTCCACTGCCTCCACGTCGTCGCGTCGCCATCGTCTTCCTCCCCGCCGACGAGCCACGCCACCTTTCTTCACCAACGCCTGCACTACGGCCCGTGGCCACCAAGGTGAGAACGAGCTTTCCCCCTGCCCTTTGTGGACGCCCGGGCCTTCGAGCCGAGGGGGAACACGACGCCCGCACCGCACCGTCGCGCCACCGCCGCTGGTGATGTCGGCCATCGAGCCAGGCTGGGATGATGTTCTTGCAGGTGCCGCCGCCTTCACCAACACGCGTGCGCCGTTTGCCTACCAGCATAGCCCTTCTGGCCGTTGTGTGCAGCGCCGTCTTGGCTGCCGATGTGACCCAACGCCTGCGCGTTCGCTTTCACGCGCGCGTCCGTGCGGGCATGTCGCCCTCGCGCGGGCGTGCACCCCAGCATGCACGCGCCCTAGCCCGGAAGGTGAGGCTGGGCCTTTGGCCTCTTTTCTTGCGCCGGACCTCGATGTTGCATTCCTGTCGGCCGCGCCGCCATGGCCTCGCCGTGGGCGTTTGCTTCGCGCATGCGGTCGCAGAGAAGGAAGCGCTGTCCTCTTGGTCGGCGAGTGCACACCTTGCCACCGGCCGCAGCTTCCACACACACGCGTTTGTGCCCGACTGCGGTTGCCTTGTCCGCCGCCACCCATGGCGCTGGCCTGAGCTCCGCCGTGCGCTCCGCCGCGCTGCCTATTTACGGCCAACGCCGGGCCTAAGCCCGAGTCGCTCACCTCTACACGCGTGCGCACCCTAGCACACGCCCGCACACGCAAGTTTGCACGCCGCCTCACCATAGAAGGCACCCGACCACCTGCTGCGTACCGCCTCCGCGCCGACGCCGCCATGCCCTCACCGGCGTCGACCTCGCTGCGTCGGTCACCTCCTTTCCTAGGTTGTGTTCCATCGACCCCAGCGACTTGAGGGGGATCCCTTGAGGTTAGCCAAAAGGGACCGGTTGCCCAGGCGCCGTGAGGTTTCACCGCCGGCGAGACCATCCCGTGCCATCGAATCCCTTTTAGACGTTGTGTTGAGCGCCTTGGGTCACATGTGAAACCGTGGGGTCGATTTGCACACGGAGGACCACATGCGGGTGTGGCCGTAGTCAATCCAGTGGGATCCGGTGCGGCTCACCACTCCTTCTCGAGCCACAGGCCTGCCTACACCACGATGCATCGCACTGCATCCCGCCTGATCCTTTGCAGCGGCCAACGAAATCCAAGCCGCGCGCAGGGCTGCCTGAGGCCCGAGCCGCACCGGATCAGGGGGGATCTCGTGTGGTTGTATCGTTTTATGGGGTTTAAACGCATTTTGATTTCTAGAAAATCTATTTTATCTTTGAAAAATTATTATAAATCCATTTTTTGCCTGAAAAATACAAAACCTTTTACAGAAATTTTCTAAAATCTTAAACTTCGTGCTAGACTAGTGTTTGCTCTCTTTTGGCTCTTAATTGTTGTTCCTTTGGAGTTAATTGCTATAAGACCACTGTTTATTTTCCTTTCGCACGTTATTAGGAGCAGCTGGAGCTGGGGAGCTGATCCCGGAGTACGACTACGCCGACGACTCCACCGAGGAGGACTACCCGACCCTAGGTTCACACCCTACTGATTCTGAAATACCTATTAGGCATTGCTATGTAGAATGCTAGCGCTTTACTTTAAATGCGTGATGATGAACCTTGCACTGCCCTCTTTAATTATCATGTCCTTGATTGCCCTACCACTATATATGTTTATATAAGCGTGTATATACGCCGAGCTTCGTGATGCATGTGTTGGGTTGGGAATAGTGGTTCTTGGCGTGCGTGGGGTAAAACCGGAAGGAGAAGGCGTTTTGGGTACCTTGGAGGGGGTGAGCTCGAAACAACCGATCTGGGATCAGGGATAGGGGTGCACTCCTCAGTGTATCCCTACTTTTACGGTTTTCGGAGCCTAGGTGTTGGGGTTTTACTTGCGCTTGGAGGATATGAGCTCGCCCCGGTCTGAAACTGAGTGGATCAACTTGTCTATAGGACCTTCGTACACACCACCCCGCCGAGCGTGGGGTTAGGGCCGAGTTGAGCTCGGCAAGTGCGGAACCATACCTGCTAGGAGGATAGCGGGGTATCAGTGGGGTAGCGGTGGAGGTGAGACCACCCTCTCAGAGCGACTCCCGTGTGGCCACACAGGGGCATTTCACAGTTCCAGTGCCGTCCCTTCTGCAAGGGGGGCCGTTTTGAGGGTCGGATGCAGGATGGGACCGTAACTACTGAGAGTTCTCCCTGATGGATGGGCTCGGTCGGCCGTACACCGGTCGAGCGCCATTCTGGGATGGGTACAGGTGTACGCACTCTGCAGAGTTGTTCGATCTATAGCTATAGCCGTGTCCTTGGTCATGGACAAAGCCTAGATGACATGTTCATTCCTCATGTTTTGGGATTTCTTCCTCCCCCTATAGGAGAGTGTGTGGTGAGTCATGGTTGCAGTCGGCTAGAGGAGAGAGGCTCCATCTACCTCGTCAATCCGATTGCAATCATTGAGGTGCGAGGAGAGGAAGTTCTCGCACCGACCCTAGACAGGAGTAGGTTGTGGAGACGGGTCCCTGGGTGACCAGGTGGTTCCGAGCTGTGTTGAGAGACTTGGGTTTGGGAACTTGTTGGTGATATCTTGTTTATGCTCTGCTGCTACTACAAGGAAAACATAGCCGCTTCCTTGTCTCTTTTCCTCCCTATAGATGTTAGGCCACTTAAAGCTGCATACAGTTGGTGACGTGGCCCTATCCCACTCCTTGGGGATAGACTTTGGGTGTGCAGGGTACGAGACCGAGTACGACAACAGCGTCGATGGATGGTACGACTGAGGGATGCGTCGCTTCACTCAAGGATGCCTGTGGAGAGAAGATTAAAAGATGGAGACCCTTCTGAGATGCTAGCTACCGTTGCGTAGAATTTTCACTCTGATTCAACCAAGAGGCTTGTAATGATGTACTCCTTAATGGACATGTAATAAATTATGTACTTTATCCTTATGTGATGCGATGTATGTCTTTGCGTATTTATCTGTGAGACGTTCTGTACGCGATAGCCACTAATCCAGGGACTATCGCGATGGTACAGGGATTCAGATTTTCTATGAAAATCCGGGGTTTTACAGGTGGTACCAGAGCCATGCTTGACTGTAGCACGTATCCCTAGAAATGGTCGATAGAGTTAGGACTCTATACACTCTTCTTCTCTAGTTGTACCCTTGAGCTATGTTGTAAAAACTCATTCCCTTTTTGAAAACTTCTTACTCACCTGAGCTAACAGAATTTCTTGCATTTCACAGGAGATGGAGCGCCAGGTCGCTGAGATCACCCCCAAGACGTGCAGGGTGATGTGCCCTTGGATGGAGAGGGCCCTTCTCAGGCTTAGGGTCCCTCCGACCTACGTCACGTACCGCGCCAAGTACGTACCTGCCGTGACAGGGCAGATGGTGCTCTGCACGATCACCGTGCTCCCTCACCCGAGCCTTTCGGGGTTCAAGGGAGAGGTCTACTACAGCACTGCGCTCACCATCGCAACCGCACTGGACGTCGCCTGCCGTCAGGCACTGGGCTGCCTTCTCGCGCAGTACCGCGCTTCCTTCGAGTCCGGGACGCTTCGACTGCTACCCCAGGACTACTGGCGCCTCGCACCGCTCGTGGACGGAGTTCCTTCGTACGAGGGGATCCAGGACAACGTCGACACTGCCCCCTTCCGCGAGTCCGACGAGACCTTGTTGGAGACGGCTAGCTACTTGGTCGACCTCGACAAGTACGGCACGCCGCTTGGAGGACAAGTCACGTACCCTCTTCGGCCAGATCAGAGACACCACCGTCGACGCTCTCCAGTACCAGCCGCGTTGTGTCTAGCTGGAGAGAGATAATAGCGCCCTACGCTATCGTGTTCGCCAGCTCGAGTAGAGCCTCGATCGTGCGACCGCTGTCCTGCTGCAGTCCGAGAGAGAGCGGGTGGACACCCGTGAGGAAATGCTGCACATCAAGGAGGACCTCCGCAGGCTGATAGCGAGTCAGAACAGGCTGAAGGACAAGCTTGAGCGCAAGGATGACCTGCTCACGGTACGCGCTCACCTACTCGGTTGTGAGCGGCTCAAGGTGGAGAAGCTGGAGAAGAACCGGGCGGACAACATCGCCAACCTCGCGTGGCTCACACGCACAGCCGTCTACCCGAGGGACAAGGCCGAGAGACTGAGGAGGACTTGGGAGGACACTGACTCACTTCGCGGGGACGAGCTCTTCGAGCTCAATGGAGAGCTACCCCCCGAGTCGCAGCGTGCGATCCGCACTGAGACCTTTGAGCTGCACAAGTCCCGCCTCAAGCTTCACCTGTGCCCGATGGCCCGGCTGCCGACCCCCGTCGAGACCGAGGAGGTTCGAGAGGCTCACGCCTTGGTGTCCCGGATCTTTCCGCCGGACTACCCCACTGAGGACCGCTACCCCGTCTCGTACAAGAGGGCTCGCACCGAGTAGAGAGCCGAGCGAGGGCATGACCTAGAGGAGTGTGGTGTGCTGGTAGTTTCCATGAGTTGTTCCATGCAGTCGCAAGCATGTTCCAGTGCATGAAGAGAGTCATGTCACACCTTGTAGGCACTACCCTTTTGAGCTTGTACCGATGTATTAGAGCGTTGACTTGTTGCTGCTATCCCTAAGGTCTGAGTCAGCCTCGTGGGAGCAAGTGTACTACACATGCTTGATGTATGATTGGATCTTAATGGAGTTATTCGTGTCTTAATGCTTTTTCTCCTTGTGTGTAGGTTATAAATAGATTTATTTTCATGTTTGTCTTAGACTCATATGTGTGTTGGTGAGTGACGTTGTGTAAACCCTTTCCTCCCCTCTTATGTTTTCAGAAGGATGTTGATCCGCCGACCCAACCGACTGATGGCTCGCCTCGAGGAGGCTGCTGCTGAGGAAGAAGCCCCGCAGACCCGTTGGCGCGGACAAGGCCGTGGACGCCCACCCCTGCATGGAGGAGCTTTGGGAGCTAGGGCCCAGGGTGCCGGAGCGCCGCCACCACCGCCCGAGGGCCCTTAGGCTGAAGCTGGGAAAGGGGGAGCCGAGCAAGGCCAGCCTAAGCTGGACCAGCCCCTACCACCCCCACCTAACTTGGTGGAAGTGATGGCGGTCCGGACTCAGCTGATGCAAAGGATGGCGGAAGCCATGGAGCACCGTGGCAACAGTGGAAACCGCGTCGCTCCGCAGGACGAGGACCTCACGAGGAAGATCGAGAGGTTCATTCGTCTTAAGGCCCCCACCTTCAGCTACTCGGATGACCCGCTCAAGGCTGACGACTGGCTGAGGCTGATCGAGACCAAGCTCGACCTCACCGTCTGCTCTGACGAGGAGTGCGTCGCCATCACCGCGCACCAGCTGGAGGGCCCTATGTCACACCCAGTTTTAAAGGCAAAACCGAATGCATTGATCACGTGTGCGCTAGGATCAAGTTACACACACGCTTAGACATTATGAATACCAAAAACAGTGCCACACGAATAAAAAGTTATTACAAACCATAGTCTTAAACGAATCTTAAATAAACGAGTTCTCACAGCGGACAAAAATGCCTCCACAGGCAGCTGACTGAAGACTACGCACACCTAGAACTCCTGGAAATCTCCTGGAACGTCTTCAAAGTTCTCCCAGTCTGAGTAGCAAATCCGGGTATTGTAGATGCAAGAGAATAAACAAGCGTGAGCACATATCGTACTCAGCAAGAGAGAACAACATAACATGCAAGGCCATATGGTGGATGGCTAAGGTTCAAGCACTTTAGCATTTTAGTTGATCAAGTTTTATTAGCAACCTGATTACTAAAAGGTGTAAGTTCATACCAACCCAATTAATAAGATATAAGCATCATAAAAAAAGAATATAACAACAATTTAAACATTAAAGTTCCATAATTTAATCATGTGAGTGTCCAGGCCGCTCTTGACTGTGAGCACGGCTAATCGATTAGTTTAACACTCTGCAGAGGTTGTACACTTTCACCACAAGCAGCGTAAGAGCTCCGAAGAACTTTGGACCCAACCATGCGGTGTTTGCAAGACACCCTATCACACTTCCGAGGTGTGATTGCATAGGGACGCTACATGGCATTTACAAAGGTTCCCTAGCAAGTTATGACCCACAAGGTCCGGATCAGTTAGCAAGGTATAAAGTCCCCTAGCAGGTCGATACCCCACCATAAAAAGACTAACTCACCCAACCCCCTGCTAGAGCGAGTCTATACCCCACAGTACCGCCGATCCCTTGTCCTTATCAGGTAAGACCATCCCAAGCTAAAGTTCCTAATTATTCAGCCAAGACCATTGCCCATTAGTTCTTGTGGTTGTACTGTTTTCCTGGGTGGTTCTCCATGTTCCGATGTTCATATTAAAGTGGTCTTGTAAAGTAAAAGATCATAAACGGAACATAGAATAACAAAAAGGTAACCAAGTAGATTAATACCAATTCCCGGTTGAGCATGCTAAGAAATAACTACCACAAGATTAATTTAATTCCCGGTATCAAGGTAAAGGTAGTAAAAAGCTAGGCATGATCCTTAATAGGTTCCCATCAAATTAATGCAAGCAAAAAGGTAAAAACAGTGAATTTAGATGCATGTTATGTAGGACAAGCGGGCATGCATCAAGGAATACTTGCCTTCAACAAAGCCTTGCTGCTCAAACTCTTGCACGACTTGATCTTCAAATCCCTCGAACGAATCGCTCTCTACGGTCCACAATCATCACATACAAGCATACATTAGGAATAAATAAGAAACAGTCACCAAACAGATCAAACAGATCTAAACAGTAGCATAAAACTAATCTACGCTTCGAGACGAACGCGTGGACATAAAGAACGCTAAAATCGGAGCTAAAACGACTAAGTTATGGCTTAGGGAAGGTGTAGGGACTAATCTGTAAACATTCGAAAAGGTTTTGGGCTAAAATAGAGAAAAAGGACTAAACTGTAAGAAAACTTCTAAGGTGGAAGGGTATTTTTGTAAATATAGGAAACTCAGGGGCTTTCATGCAAAATTGCCAGGGCTGGCGGTGGGTTTGACCTAGTTGACCGGGTCGGGTTGATCTAGATCCGTTGGATCTAGATCTAACGGCTGCGGCTGTTGGCGGGCGGCGCGGCTTAGATCGATCCATTGGATCTCGATCCGGCGGCCGAGGACACGAGCAAGCGGCGGGCGGCGGGGAGCACGGCCGGCGGCGGCGAGCGGCGGCGGGCGGCGGCGGACTCGCCGGCGAGGACCCCGATCTAGGGTTTCCCGCCACGGGCTAGGACGCGGAGGGCACCTACGCGACGCGCGCAACACGGCGAACCGATCTATGGCGGCGGCTATGGCGGAGAGGCGGCGACGCGAGCGGTCGGCGCGGCGGCGCGGGGCGCGAACTCCGGCGAGCAACGCGCGGGCGGTGCAAAGCACGAGGACGTCCACAAGCGGCGCAGTCGACTTCCTCACCTCCTTGCGCGTCTCCGGTGCTGCTCCTCGACGATGAGGCGACGGCGGCGGCGAAAACCGAAAACGGTGGCGCGGGCTAGGGTTTCCGGCGGGCGCAAGACGGCGGCTTGGCTCGGGCGGCTCGGGTGGGAGGTCCGGGGGCGGCGGCGTGCCTTAAATAGCCCGGCGGGCTCCTTGGCGTGCGGGCCACGCGGAGGAGGCGTGCTCCAACCGGACTCGGCGGCGCGGCGGTGGAGTCCGAAGCGGGGACGGCGCGGGGTAGGGGATGACGTGTGGGCCCCCGGCGGTCGGCGGCGAGGGCGCGGGAGCACGGGGCGGCCTAGGGCGCGGGAGCACCGGCGGCTGCCGGCCCGCCGGGCCGCGAAGCGCGCGCGCGCGCGCGGCGGGCCGCGGCCCGCCGGCCGCCGGGCCGCCGCGAGGCGGTGGGCCGGCAAGGGGCGATGGGCTGGTTTAGGAAGGGGAAAGGGTAGAGGGTTTTGGGAATTTGGGGGTTTTAGGAAAAGGCTTCAAACACAATAGAATTCAAATTTGAATTTGAATTCCAGCAACCAAAAATAGTGCACCAGCATGAATGCCACAAATAAGTCCTATATTTCATTAACTTTATTTTAGAAAAGTTTTAAATGCCTAAAATAAATAAACAATCTTATATTCCTTAGGCAAATAAATGGTTTCTAGCAAATTTTTATAAAGCCAAAATTTTTAATAAAATTAGGGTGTTACACCCTGCCAAGGCATGGTGGGACAACTACACTGCCACCCACCCGAACCCGGCATTCATCACCTGGCTGGAATTCTGCGAGGCGTTCCGCGAGTAGTACCTCCCCGATGAGCTGTTGGTCCAGAAGGCGTAGGAATTCCGCACCGTGACCCAGGGTGCGATGAGGGTCGAGGAGTACGAGCGTCACTTCATGAAGATGATGCGGTACGCCCCCGACGACACCAACACCGACCAGAAGAAGTAGTTCTGGTTCCTGCGAGGCCTTCACCATGGCCTTCGCCAGGCACTGAAGGCGAGTGAGCACAAGTCCCTTCGCCACCTCATCAACCGCGCCATCGCGGTCTAGGACGAGAGGAGGGGCCATGAGGATCGCATGAGGGGCAAGAAGAGGATGGGGGATCGGGACCAGCACGACCGATCCTTCCAGAAGTCGAGGAGAGGACAGAGCAACATGTTGAGGGGGAGCTACCGTCCGGGGCACAACCAGCCTGGGTGTGGCTTTGGAGGTGGAGGACGTAGCCCATTCCCCGGAGGGAGGAACCCCAGCTATCCCCAGCAGACTGGAGGCTAAACTCGTGCTCCACCAAGCACCGCGAGACCCGTCGCGGGAGGCTTTACTGTCACCTGCTTCGCATGTGGCAAGCCCGGCCACAAGTCCTACGACTGCCCAGACAAGAAGGCCGCTGCTACTCCCACGAGAGCACCTGCTCCAGGACCCCGATCTCCTCAGGCTGTACCACCACCGGCTGCCGGCCGTGGGAGGCTGAACCACCTTACCGAGGAGGAGGCTGCGGACGCCCCTGACGTCGTGATCGGTGAGTTTTTAGTTTTTGGTACTACTGCTTTGGTTCTCTTCGACACCGGTGCAACCGGGTCGTATGTTACCTCTCGGTTCGTGAACAAACTCTCCCTCCCTACAACCACCCGATCAATTCCCATTATCACGAGCACCCCACTCGGGGATATCCGATGCACCTTGCTGTGCAAGGGAGTGCATGTAGACATCCAAGGTCACAAGTTCTTTGGGGATCTAACCGTATTGCCTTCCCATGGCATTGGTGTGATACTGGGGATGGATTGGATCACTGCCCACAAAGGTGTCATCTCCACTTCACCGAGACTTGTGACTTTAGTGCGCCCCGACGGGATGAGAGACACCTTCGAGCTGATGAAGTCTCGAGACACACCGGCTATGTACAGCCTTTACACGAAGGCCATTTGGGATGTACCGGTGGTTTGCGAGTATGAGGATGTGTTCCCGGAGGAGCTGCTTGGGTTACCCCCCGATCGTGATGTGGAGTTTGTGATTAACTTGGTGCCGGGAACGGCACCGATAGCCCAGAGCCCGTACTGCATGGCAGAGGTTGAGCTGAAATTGTTGAAGGCAGAGTTAGACTCGCTGCTTGAGAAGGGGTTCATCCGACCAAGTGCTTCGCCTTGGGGCTCACCAGCACTGTTCATTCCAAAGAAGGAGGGGACTCAACGTCTGTGCGTCGATTACCGCTCCCTAAATGCGATAACCATCAAGAACAAGTACCCGCTACCCCGGATCGATGACCTAATGGATCAGCTAAGGCAAGCCAAATACTTCAGCAAGATTGATCTCCAATCGGGCTATCACCAGTAGAAGATTCACCCGGAGGACATCCACAAGACTGCGTTTGTAACCCAGTATGGGCAATACGAGTACACGGTCGTGTTGTTTGGTCTAACGAATTCCCCGGCGTACTTCATGAACATGATGAACAAGGTATTCATGGATGAGTTGGGCAAGTGTGTCGTAGTCTTCATTGACGACATACTGGTCTTCTCCAAAACCGCTGAAGAGCACGAGGAGCACTTGAGGATCGTGTTGGGAAAGCTCCAACAGCATCTGTTGTATGCCAAGTTCAGCAAGTGTGAGTTCTGGATGGAGGAAGTCACCTTTTTCGGTCACGTGTTATCAGCTAAAGGAGTGGCCGTAGATCCGAGCAAGATAGAAGCAGTATCCAAGTGGCAGTCACCAAAGTCTGTGACAAAGATCCTCAGTTTTTTCGGTTTAGCCAGATACTAACGCCGGTTTATCGAGAACTTCTCCAAGATCGCAAAGCCCATGACAGAGCTGTTGAAGAGCAACATGCCGTATGTGTGGTTGGACAAGTGTGAAGCCAGCTTTCAGGAGCTCAAGACTCGCATCACCACTACTGTCGGGGACAGCCCTGAGGGTGCCCTAAAACAACCAGGGGAATCCTGCTTAAAACCTGCAAAAAACCAAAACAAAACACCTCTCACTTAAGCGCACACAAGGCACGGCCCACACCGTGGTGGCCCCCACGGCCCACCAGAGTGGCCCAGTCAAGGGCTCCCTCAAGCACGCTCCACCTCGCTCGAGGGCTCACACCTCCCTCGAGCGGGTTCCACCTCGCTCGAGGGTTCACGTCTCCCTCGAGCAGGATCCGCCTCGCTCGAGGGCTCACACCTCCTTCGAGCGGGTTCCGCCTCGCTCGAGGGTGCACGTCTCCCTTGAGTAGGATCCGCCTCGCTCGAGGGCTCACACCTCCCTCAAGCGGGTTCCGCCTCGCTCAAGGGTTCACGTCTCCCTCGAGCAGGATCCGCCTCGCTCGAGGGCTCACGCCTCCCTCGAGCGGGCCACCTCGCTCGAGGGTTCATCTCCGCCTTGCTCGAAGCCCCCTCACGAGCACGCCCGCTCCCGCACGCGGGTACGGGCATTTAATGCTGTGACACAGCAGAGCCGTGCCATCATGCATCTGGGAATCACGCCCCGACGCTGTTCTGCCAACTCCCTAGGGGGGAACCCATCCCCGCCACTGTGGGGGACTGTGCGACATGGCCAGTGTCAGCTCCGTGGCACTGTGCCGCCTACTCCCGTACGGCTAACGCGTCACGCCTTCGAAAGGGGGCCGACCACACCCTCGAACCACTTTCTCGTGAATCTGTAGGGGCAAGCCATGACGTTAGGCCGGCGGGACGCCATCCCCGTACGGATCACCATCAACGGCTTCTTCGAGCCCGTCCGAAGACGCCACGGCCAACCACTACGCCCTTGCCCTCGAAGCTGCCACTGTTCGAGTACAGGACACGCCATGACAACGAGACCGTGGCAAGGACCGCCAGGACGGCCGCCAACTCCGCGGCGCTGCACACCATACTTCCCTGTGTAGCTAAACAGTGCGGCATGCATGTAATTCACCCCCTCCTTGGTCTATATAAGGAAGGTGAACCCCCTCGCCACAGGGGACACGAAACAATAGAGAACAACACACACACGCTCCCCAATTCTCCCACAACATCAGAACTCGCTTCGATCACTCCACCAGGGACTTGGGGGCCACTCGTCCTCTCCCGCCTTGCTTGTAGCCGCCCCACTACAGGCACCCCGGTGCAAAGCAATACAGTGCCTCGAGCACGCCTCTGCTGGACGTACGGCCACGGCCGGAACCAGGATAAACCCCGTGTCTTTAGTTGCTTAGCACCGACCATTGATGGACAGACCTTGGCGCTTACTACTAGTTAGTGTCATGACTACATTCCGCACCGACAGTTGGCGCCCACCGTGGGGCACGCGAGCGCTGAAGGTCAACCCGTCGTCAACTCCCTCCATGGTCATTCGCATAGAGTACCACGGTACTCGTTACTCCATGGGCAGCTCGAACCCCCTCCCCGCCGGGTTCGAAATCCGGTTCGGGGACCTGAACTTCCAAGCTACGGGGAACGGCTACCTGATGCGCCTCACCAACCGTGAGGAACTCCGTGCGCGGTGCCAAGCTGGGTTCGCCCCGGTCGCCGCTGCACGCGTCGCCGCGACGCCAACACCCGCCGGCGCGGACGATGCGGGCCCATCGGTGCCACGGCGCCGCCGCCACTCCGGCCAACGCTCGCGCCGGGCGCGGTCCGAGCGACAGCATGCTGAGCGCGTCGCCTCTCAACGAGGCGCGCCCATCAGCACGACGATAGTCGCCCCGACGGGGAGCACTCGGTCTCCGGACCGCACTTCCCCATCGGTCTGCGCGGCGCTGCGATGGCCTATGCTGCCAATGTCAGCGTCAACACGACGATGTGCAGGGCTCCCCCTGGCCGCCATGTCTTGGTTGCCAGGGAACCCAGTGCCTCTGCCGGTGACGAGTCCTCCCTGGGCTCTCTCGAGACGCTGCCACCCGCCACCTCGCATGGGTACGCGGAGTGGGATTTCTCCGGCGTGCCGGACCCAGTGATGTTTAGGCGGTTCCTCGACGCCACGGACTACTGGTTCGGCTACTCCGACGACTCTAGCGTGGGGAGCTACGATCCCGCGCGAGAGTGCTACGTCATTATCGCCAACAACCCAGCAAACGCCACTGGTGCAACGGGCGCTGGCGACGGGGAACTTCCTCCTGCGTTGGGGACCGGGTCGCGCCTGGCCGCGGGGCCGAGCGCCCCGTCTCCCTCACCACCGACGGGGGCCGATATCAACGCGCAGCTGGCTCAAGCACGTGAGCTCGAGGCCAAGCTGGCGGAAGAGTACCGCACCGTGCGGTTGCTCCGCGCCTCCATGGCGGGGTAAGCCTCCGCGCACGGCGAACGCGCGCATGAACTGGGCAGGCAAGCCCGTGACCGCATCAACGCCGACTTCAACGTCGACAACCCGGATACGCCCCCGCGAGCGAGCCAGAAGCTCATCGCCGCCGCAACGCTGCTGCGGGCCATGCCCGCCCCCTCGACACCCGAGGCGCGGAACCTACACCGCGAGGCGCAGGCGCTCATCGAGCAAGCGGCCGTCCAGCAGGCCGAGAGCTCGGCGTCCCGCATCCGCCGGCGGAGAGTGCACGGAACGATGGGGGCGCGCAAGGTGCCGAGCCCTCGGTCCACGCGGGTGGTGCGGCCGAGCCCCCCCGCCAACCCGGGGCGCACGCCGGCCAAGGAGCGGCTCCTCGACACGCGCGGGCAGGCGCGGGACGGCGATGCCCGCAATGTCATCAACGCTCGGCGGACAAGCAAAGCGGAGGCGCGGGCGGCAGCAGGCTACCATCCTCAGCGGGGTGGACGCTACGATAGCGACGAGGATCGCTCGCCGACGCCGGAGCCCCCGGGAACCCACGTGTTCAGCCGGGAGATCCGCACGGTGGCCTTTCCCCAGCGCTTCCGCCAGCCCACAACCATCGTCAAGTACAACGGGGAGATGGACGCCCGCGTGTGGCTTAACGACTACCGTCTAGCGTGCCAGCTGGGCGGAGCCACCAGCGACGAAGTCATCATCCGCAACCTCCCCCTGACCTCGCCGACTCAGCGGACATGGCTCGAGCACCTGCCGGCCAGCCAGATCCACACCTGGGACGACCTAGTCTGCACGTTCGTTGGCAACTCCAGGGCACATACGTGCGGCCAGGGAACTCCTGGGACCTGCGTTCTTGCACTCAGAGACCCGGCGAGTCGCTCCGGGACTTCATACGACGCTTCTCCAAGTGCTGTACGGAGCTCCCGAGCGTGGCGCAATCCGAAATTGTGCACGCCTTCCTCGAGGGCACCACATGCCAGGACCTCGTGCGCGAGTTGGGGCGCAGCCCGCCGGTCGACTCGAACGAACTGTTCGACATCGCCACCAGCTTTGCCTCAGGTGAAGAGGCAGTGGGGGCGATCTTCGACGGAAAGAAGGGCAAGCACACGGACGACGCGCCCGCGGAGGGCAGCAAGTCCAAGGAGCTCCACCAGAGGAACAAGCGAGGCAAGAAGGGGAAGAAGCCGCGCCGCGAGGCGTGCGAGCAGGGACGGGACGGCGACGACGCCGAGGCCCTTGCTGTTGACCCGGCTCGACGGGGCCCTCGACCGGCCCCTCGAGGTCCGGGAGTTTTCGATGACATGCTGAAGAAGCCATGTCCCTACCACAAGACACCGGTCAACCACACCCTCGAGCAATGCGACATGCTCAAGCGGTTTTATAGCCACGCCACCGCGAAGGGCGACGAAGCTAAGAAGGATGGGGGTGACGGCGACGCCTGCGGCTTCCCCGCTGTGGAAAACGTTTTCCTCATCTTCGGGGAGGCGACCGTCGACATGTCGAGCCGCCAGCGCAAGCGGGTGCGGCACGAGGTTATCGCCGCGGAGAAGGCGCCTCCTTCCTTCCTCGATTGGTCGGAGGATGCCATCACCTTCAGCCGCGAGGATCACCCGAACCGCATCCCCAACCCGGGCCAGCACCCGCTGGTGGTCGACCCAGTCATCGGGAACGCGAGGTTCTCGAAGGTCCTGATGGACGGAGGCAGCAGCCTCAATATCCTCTACGCGCACACGCTGCGCCTGTTGGGGATCGGGTTGGACCAGCTGCGGCCCAGCACGACGTCGTTCCATGGCATCGTGCCCGGCAAGCGCGTCCAGCCCCTCGGGCAGATCCACTTGCCTGTTTGGTTCGGCACGCCGAACAACTACCGCAAGGAGATGCTCACCTTCGAGGTGGTGGGGTTTAGGGGCGCGTACCACGCCATACTCGGGCGGCCCTGCTACGCCAAGTTCATGGCGGTCCCCAACTACACCTACCTCAAGATGAAGATGCCGGGGCCCAACGGCATCATCACCGTGTGCTCATCCATCGAGCACGCCTTCGACTGCGACCTCGAATGCTTGGAGCACGCAGAAGCACTAGCGTTGGACGAAGCGCTGGTGGCCAACATGGAGAAGATGGTCAACGAGGACCTCAGCTCCACCGCCAAGTACACCGGCAGCTTCGAGGCTGCTGAGCAGACCAAGGAAGTGCCCCTCGACCCCACTACCCCCGAGGGCAAGGCGTTGAGGGTCAGTTCTACCCTCGACCCGAAATAGGAAGTGGTGCTCGTCGACTTCCTCCGCGCCAACGCTGACATCTTCACGTGGAGCCCCTCGGACATGCAAGGCATTCCGAGGGAGGTCGCCGAGCACTCCCTTGACATCCTACCTCACTCCCGCGCCATGCAGCAACGGCTCCGCCGCTTCGACGAGGAGCGGCGGCGGGCGATCAGAGCGGAGCTGCGGAAGCTCCTCGAGGCTGGGTTTATCAAGGAAGTGTTCCACCCTACGTGGCTAGCCAATCCTGTACTAGTAAAGAAAAAGAATGGGAAGTGGCGGATGTGTGTAGACTACACCAGTCTTAATAAAGCATGTCCAAAAGTTCCTTTTCCTCTGCCACGTATTGATCAAATTGTTGATTCGACCGCCGGGTGTGAACTACTTTGTTTCCTTGATGCCTACTCCGGGTACCACCAAATAAAAATGAAGGAGTCCGACGAGCTCGCGACCTTATTCATCACACCGTTCGGGATGTACTGCTACGTCACGATGTCGTTCGGCTTCCGAAACGCGGCCGCGACGTACCAGCGATGCATGCAGCACGTTTCGGAGACCACATCGGGCGAACCATTGAGGCGTACGTAGACGACATAGTCATGAAAACCAAGAAGGCGGGCGACCTGGTTACCGACCTCAGCATCGCGTTTGACTGCCTACGGGCCAACGGGGTAAAATTGAACCCCGAAAAATGTGTCTTTGGCATGCCGCGCAGCATGCTTCTAGGATACATCGTCTCCCAGCGAGGCATCGAGGCCAACCCCGAAAAGGTTGCGGCCCTCGAGCAAATGGGTCCGGTTCGAGACCTCAAAGGGGTGCAAAGCGTGTTGGGGTGCCTCGCCGCCTTGAGCCGCTTCATCTCGCGGCTCGGTGAGAAAGGCTTGCCTCTCTACCGTCTCCTCAAGAAGCACGAGCGCTTCTCCTAGACCGCCGAGGCCCAGGAAGCACTTGACAAGCTGAAGGCGTCCCTGACCCATGCCCCAATCCTCACACCTCCGCAAGACTACGAACCTCTGTACCTCTACGTGGCTGCGACTACCCAGGTGGTCAGCGTCGTGATCGTTGTGGAGCGCACGGAGGAAGGGCACACTTTGCCGGTTCAGCGGCCGGTGTACTACATCAGCGAAGTCTTGTCCGACACCAAGACGCGCTACCCCCAAGTCCAGAAACTGCTCTACGGAGTGGTCCTCGCACGGCGCAAGCTTCGCCACTACTTCGAGGCCGATCCTGTCATGGTGGTCTCCCCCTTTCCATTAGGAGAGATCATCCGCAATCCGGACACGGCGGGCAGAATCGCCAAGTGGTCATTAGAGCTGATGGGCGAGACGCTCGCCTACGCCCCACGCAAGGCCATCAAGTCCCAAATCTTGGCGGACTTCGTCGCTGAATGGACGGACACGCAATTGCCGCCACCGCAGATCCAAGCGGAATGCTGGACTCTGTACTTCGACGGCTCGGTGATGAAGACAGGGGCGGGCGCGGGCCTACTCTTCGTGTCACCCCTCGTGGAGCACATGCGGTACACTGTGCACCTTTACTTCCCCGCATCGAACAACATGGCCGAGTACGAGGCCCTGCTTTGCGGCCTCAAGATCGCTATCGAAATAGGCGTCAAACGCCTCGACGTGCGGGGGGACTCGCAGTTAGTGATCGACCAGGTCATGAAGAACGCGAGCTTCCACGACGACAAGATGGAGGCGTACTGCAAGGCCGTGCGGGCTCTCGAAGACAAGTTCTACGGCATTGAACTCAATCACGTGCCCCGCCGGTAGAACGAGGAGGCGGACGAACTCACCAAGATCGCGTCGGGGCGGATCACTGTCCCCCCGAACGTCTTCGCCTGAGATATCGCCCAACCGTCAGTCACCCTCGAGCCGCACCCCTCGAACCACACGGAACCCTCGGGGGCTCCCTTGAATCCAGCGGGCGCAGAACCCATGGACGAGGACCCCTCGAACGAGGCGTACGTGCTCTCCCTTCTCGAGGGGTATGATGCCAGCAAGGCCGAAGTCATGGACGTCGAGCCAGCTCCCAACGGGGCGGACTGGCGCGACAAATACATTGCCTGGATGGACCGAGGGGAACTCCCCTCGGACCGGTCCGAGGCCAGGCGCATCGCCAGGATGGCCAAATCCTTAGCCCTCCTCGACGGTGAGCTGTACAAGCGCGCCGCCTCCGGCATCGTGCAGCGATGCATGCCCATCCCCGAGGGGCGCGAGCTCCTCCAGGACATACACGCGGGTATCAGCGGCCACCATGCCGCGCCCCGCACCCTCGTAGGCAACGTGTTCCGCCAGGGCTTTTACTGGCCCACCGCGGTCGATGACGCCAGCGAGATTGTGTGCACCTGCGAAGGGTGCCAGTTCTACGCCCGTAAATCCAACCTCCCTGCGCACGTCCTGCAGACCGGCCCCATCACATGGCCTTTCGCCGTGTGGGGGCTGGACATCGTCGGGCCCTTACGGAAGGCGCCCGGGGACTACACCCACCTGTTAGTCGCGATCGACAAATTTTCCAAGTGGGTGGAGGTGCGCCCCATTACAAACCTCAGGGCGGAGTAGGTGGTGACATTTTTTACTGACATTGTCTATCGCTTTGGAGTGCCAAATTCCATCATCACCAACAACGGGTCCCAATTCACGGACAGGAAATTCCTGGAGTTTTGAGATAAGTTCTACATCCGTGTCGACTGGGCAGCCGTGGCACACTCACAGACCAACGGCCAAGTAGAACGTGCCAACAGCATGATTCTACAAGGCCTCAAGCCCAGAATTTTCGACCAACTGAACAAGTCTGGTCGAAAATAGCTCCAGGAACTACCTGCAGTCGTGTGGAGCCTCAGGACCACCCCAAGCAGAGCCACCGGGTTCACCCCGTTCTTTCTAGTCCATGGCGCGGAGGCCGTCCTCCCCACAGATTTAGAATATGGGTCACTCAGAGTGCGGGGCTATGACGAAGACACCAACCAGCGAGCCCGCGAGGACTCACTGGACCAGCTGGACGAAGCACGCCTCGTGGCCCTGATGCACTCCGCAAGATACCAGCAGTCCCTAAGGCGCTACCAAGCTTGAAAGGTGCGCCGGCGGGACTTCAACGAAGGAGATTTGGTCCTAAGGCTACGCCAAGACAACCGAGGACGCCACAAGCTATCACCTCCGTGGGAGGGACCCTACGTCGTGGTGAAGGTGCTCAAGCCCGGCACGTACAAGCTAGCCAACGAGGACGGCGAAGAACTCACCAACGCTTGGAACATCCAGCAGCTACATCGCTTCTACCCCTAGCTAGGATTTCCAAGTCTTTTGTTGTAAACGTGCCCAACACCCCAGTTGGCAACGAAAATGTAAATAGCAGCAGTTCAATAAAAAGGGCAACACGGCTTTCCCCTGAAACCCAAGTCACCCTCGGGGGCTACTACAGGGGGTATCCCCTCCCCAAAAAAATGGTCCCATTTTTCGCAAAAAACCACGCGCGCTAAGTATGGCTCGACCTTAGCCTCGAGCAAAATTCAGACAGGGCGCGGATGGCCTAGCGAAAAGGATGTGCGAGCCAGAGATAGCCTACGCCTCCACGAGGATACGGCCCTTCTCTCTTGCCTCTGGCCCAGCAGGCTGCTCGCGAAAATCGAACTCCCCTAACTCGAATTTACTCAAGCAAAGGAAGAAACAAAACAGCGCGATAAAATAACAAACACCATTCGCTTCCACAAGTGTTTGAAACAAAATGTTTGTTTATTTACATGGCCACGTGGCCCATATACTAACATTCAAACAAAAAAGGGCCTGGCGCCCAGCGATCTTCAGGCTTGAGGAGCATCAGCGTCAGCGGCGTCCGGAAACAGGAACTCCTCGAAGGCCTCGGCGAGCACCTCGGCGGCATTAGCGGCTAGCGCGTCCACGTGCTCCATTGCCGCTTCATCCTCGACGCCCTCCGGGACGATGTAGCCTTCCGCCACGGCCTTGAAGTTGACCTCGTAGTGGGACCACACCACGCCGAGGGCCTTCTGGACGCCAAGGCGCAGAGCGCGGCGCATGCGCCTAGAGACATGCCCGCCGAGGGCGCGCTGGCGGCTGGCCAACGAGCTTCCAGCCTGCGCGTCACCCTCTTCGACGGCCTGGCAGGTCTCAAGGGTCGCGGAACGCAGCTCCACCAGCTCCCGCTCGGAGGAGTTGTAGGCGGCCTGCAGCGTCTCGGCCCGGTTGGTCGCATGCCCCAGCGCGGTGCGCAGGCCTGAACGTCACCAGCGAAAGAAATCAGAAGGGGAACGAACCCTCGAAGGAAAGATCAGCAAAACAAAAAACGAAACGGCGACCTACCTTCAACCTGCTTCTTCTCCACCTCGAGAGCATGGCGCTCAGCCTCGACTGCTTGCTGCAAACTGACGACGGTAGCGCCCTGCTCCTTGAGGGACTGCTCTTGATCCGCGTTCGCGATGCTGACGGCTATCAGCTCCCCGTCGAGCCTTGAGACGTCGGCGTCCTGCTCCGCCAGCGACTTTTGCACCGTCTCGCGAGCAGTGTGCTCCCGCTCGAGCGCCGACCGGGCATCGGCAAGAGCGGTCCGCTCCTGCTGGAGCTGCCCTTCGGCCCCCTAGCGGGTGATATGCTCTTGCCGGAGCTGGTCCTCCGCCGTGGCGAGCGCGGCGACCTTGGCGGCGAGGGTGGTCTTTAACTCGTCGGCCTCCTTGGCCTTCTGCTTGGCTGCCCGTGCCCTCTCCTCGGCCCGACTCTGCTGGGCCTGCGCCTCCTGGAGCCACGTGCGGAGCTCCTGGTTCTCGGACCGGACGGTCCCCACCTCCGCCTCGCAGTCTGACGCCATGGTGCGCACCTTCTCCATACCCCCCGCGCCTGCTGCAGCGCCTCATCCCGATCGATGAGGGCTGTGCAAATCCGCTCAAGGGCGGGTGGACGCGCCACGGCCTACCCCTCGTGCTCCAAGAGTGTTGACGGATAAAAGACGTATCCCTCTATGATCCGCAAGCGTACGGACCCCACACCTTTTTCACTACGGGATTCCCAAGGTTCTTGTCAATCCGCGGAGCAAGGGGATTACAATCGTTCGATCAACAACGACACACTAGCTACTAAAACCCTAACTACTATTATACTAGAAAACAACTAAACTACACTAGAGAGAATGATTAAGATATCAAGGTAGAAGACACTCGCCCACGGGTCTACGATACTAGAGCATGCAATCGCTTAAAGACATGAAAAACCAATCTAATCTATCGGGGTTGTGACCACGGTTTCGCCCTTTCCCTCCTCTCGTACTGTCACTACGCGAAGGTATTCATGACTAGACCTTTGATGGACACGGCGTATTAATGGATCCAAGGAAGCATTGAGGCCTATACTCCCTTTACGGCATGGCAGCAAACCTTAAGCATGAAAGTATATTCAACACAAGATGATAGATAGATAATCCGACAAAGTGCGATTACATCTCAATATCGATTACAACCCATGGACGAATGAGAAGATTACCCCATCAAGGTGCTGATCATGACACCGTTGATCATGGTTTCCCCTCCGCCGGTGTCTTCCTTCTTCTCCACGAGAGGGTGCTTCCTTCGAGGTGGTTGATCTCCCGCCGGAGATACTCCTCCTCTCTCTCTAGCTTGTGGATGGCCTTCTGGTGCGAATGACTCCTCTCCCCGGTGTTGGCGGCGCCTCGGGGGTTTTAGGGTTGAAGATCCTTCGAGGGCAAGGAAAACGGGACCGAACCGGTGCCGAAGTGGGCTGGGCCGGCCGGCCTGGGCCGGCCGGCCTGTGCCCACCCGGCCCGGTTCGGTCGCCCCTTTTGCTCCGTGGGTCCTCGTGCACTTATGTACTTTGCCCCCTCCACTTGCAAGATTTTGATGCTGTTATCCTCGCGTCCAAGATGGAGGCTCTCTTTGCATGAAGTTTGATCTTTTACGCTTCAACCGCCGGGGGTGTTCCTCGTAGCACTTCGGTCCTCGCCACCATTGGAAGTGATTTCAGCAAGCTCATGAACACGAACAAGACTCCATGAATGCTCCTTTGAACTTGTTGTGAATCCGTCCTTTATGTCCATGTTTTCCTACATAAACACAACACTTCCAAATGCATGCACAAAGATGAACTTGTTATATGATTAGTGTGCCTAGTGGCGGGTTAGTTCCATAATCAAATCCAAACCAAAGTGTAATGAACATGCTAGGTGCACCAAAATACACCGTCAACATCTCCCCCACACTTAGCTCTTGCTCGTCCTCGAGCAAGTACTCGTAAAAGAATTTCATCCAAGGTGTTGTAATCGTGTATCATTAATCCTCCTTCACAAGTTAGTCAATCTTCTCATCTTTAATACATAAACACAAAGTAATGATAATCAAACATAAACATGGGCATTTAGAATTTTTACCACGCCAAGTTTTACCCCACAACTCAAACTCTTCACTTGAAGTCTTCAATTTCAGCCATGCTTACTCCTTTGCTTCCATCGGAGGGTTTTTATGGTTTTCAAAACAAAAATTCCTGCAACAAGTATTTAGACAAAAACCTTTCTCCAAGCTCTCTCAAGTCACTCATATAAAGTGGCTATCCTAACCAAATTTTATAAAACTCTCACCTCCCATTAATCTCTCTTATATCATGTAAAGTGGAGCTATAGGTAGGGCTAGCGCAATCAACACAAGTATTGTCAAACTAAGAATTTCCTCTAATGGTTGTCTACCTTTCAAAGTCAATGATCATGAGAATTAACCATATGTAGGGATATCAAGGATGAGAAGATTTAGAATGGTGGACATGTGCAAGGGCAAAAGAAAATTGTGACTTCAAGGCACCAATGATGTCCTCGTTGTCGGATTGCACATGGTTGGAAATAGAGTAAAAGTTTCATCTCACAATCAACGTGACATCCTTCCTTACACTTTATTTTTTTTCTTTTCTTTCACTTGATCCATCCCTCTCATATCTTCATTGCTAACTCATCTTTTTCTTTTTCTTTTTTCTTCTTTCATTCACATATGATTTTTCTTTCTTTCTTTCTTTTCCATACACATACTTTTTCTCTTTATTTTTCTCTCTCTTAACAACTTTTCAAAGCTTTCAATTCTCTCTTTCCTTGCATGCATACAATCTGAATTTTTAAATAAATCATGCTAGAGACGAGACGAAACTTTGAAAATAGGTTGTGTTCAAGGAATACGATGTACAAAAGAGATGTATAGGGTTGGGTATGGAATTCGGCGATATACGTGACTTCCGTTGTGAAGGTCACGTTACCGAATATATGACGAGGCTAGCAACAAAAGATAAGCACAAGAACATGATCATTGCTTGAAATTAAAACTCACCAAGAGAGAAGGGTCCTAGCCTAACTCATCGTGCTAATCACACTTATGGTGGAGCGAAAAAAATAAACTTGGCTTTGGATAGGAATTTTTTCTTACTCTCAACTTGGAAAAAGAGGTTTTGCTAACCTTTATTACAAGGGTTTTAAGATAATTTTCAGAACTGAAATCCTCCAATTTTTAGCATCGAACATAGCACAACTAACATGTGAAGCTCAAGATCGAAGTGCGGTACGGATACTTTAAGTAGTAGCAATTCCACTAAGCACCACAGTAAACGTTTTTCAAACCACATACTTGTGTTTATATATCAAGAATCGAAGATTAAACAAACAAGTAAATAAAGATAAACAATACATAAAACACAAAGATATATATAAAGACTCTTTTTATTTGGTTTTCTTGACTCAACACTAATTTAAGACACTTGCAAAAATTTTAAAACAGACTCAAAAACTAAAGACTCATTAAAAACACTAAGACTCTCACACGAAGATTAAACCAAACCTAAATTTGAAGTTCAAAAGCTAAGGCTAGCGAGCTAGCTCTCCCCCACACTTAAAACATACGACGTCCTCGTCGTATCTTACAAAAATCCTAAGGGGAAAACTAGATCTAGTGGTACTTCAAGCAAGTTTTGCACCACTTGCCTCTCAAGTTTCCAACCATGCCGAAAAGTTTGCGCACGTTGCGGTTAAGGAACTTGTAGTCATCTTCAACTACGCGCTCCAAGTCCTCCATACGCTGCTTCATCACTTCCATGGCTTGGAGACATTCGTCGGCCGACGTGTAGAGATCCGCGATGGATTGACGGCAAACTCGACAACACACCGGATGCAATCCGAAGGGGTCGTCGTCGCCATAATCTCCACCGTTGTCACCACCGTCGTTGCCACCTCCATTGTCGTTGCCTTCGCCGCCGTCGTTGCCGTCGCCGTTGGGGCCTTCGGGAGTCCTTTCCTTGGGCTGCTCATCCCAATCATCATCATCTCTACCGGCGGCCGCCCACGAGCTCGGGCTACGATCGTCGGAGTAGTCGCTATCCCCATAATCCTTAGGCTCTGGCGACACCTCCTTGTAGTCTCTGCGCTTGATGCCTTGGAGGCGTGCCGACCTTCGGACGGGTGTAGGGACCTTCTCTCCTTCGACGGGGTTGTGAGATGCAAGAGCTCCGGTCGGGACACGTCCTCCGCAACGGATGCGTGCGGTCCTCTTGACGGGTAGCTTGAGCTCGCATCGCATCGCCTCCTCCATCGATGGCTTCTTGGCTTCTAGCTTCAACTCTAAGCTTCTTGGAGGCACAATGGCTGCTACAAGGGTGCAACACATTGCTTGAAAGGGTTGATCCTCGAGCTCCCAATTCGGCCAAATAAATAGTCCTGAGAGAAAAGCCCTGGGAACCTTATTTTTCTTTTTTACACTTCCCTTAAAATTTTCCGACCAAACAAGGAAGTCAAAAAGGAGCAATTCGGGCGAAATTCGGCGTCATCGGGCGTCGGGCCCCTCTCGGGCCGGTCCGCTGGGCCGGCCGGCCCACCCCCGCCTCGGGGGCCAGGCCGGTCCGGTTTTTTGCACACCACCCTATTTTTTTCTTCCTTAGCCCATGGGAAAAAGTTGGCCCAGTAAATCTTCGCGAAAAACTCTAGAAAACTAAAAGAAAAATTATTTACAGAAGTTGATGCCTTGCTTTTTCGTCCTAGGCGGGTCGTTCGGGCTCTTCCTCCATGGTGAAGACGTCAACATGGTGAATGGGCACGACATCGGGTTCGTAGTAAA
The DNA here is from genome assembly GCA_947561735.1 of Cenchrus americanus. Lineage (NCBI taxonomy): Eukaryota > Viridiplantae > Streptophyta > Magnoliopsida > Poales > Poaceae > Cenchrus > Cenchrus americanus. The sequence goes on from OX387240.1 coordinate 207,630,090, forward strand.
CCTTAAGCCGCTGACCATTCACCACAAATTGATCGCCGTTTATATCCATAATGGTTACCGCTCCGTTGGAGAACACCGAATGCACAACATAAGGTCCGTCCCATTTGCTTTGCAATTTCCCCTTTCCGAAGGTTTTAAACCTCGAATTGTAGAGGAGGACCTTATCTCCTTCTTTAAATTCTTTTTTTTTCAATCTTTTATCATACCACCTTTTGATTCTCTCTTTGTATATGCTTGCGTTTTCATAAGCTTTCAACCTCAACTCCTCTAGCTCGCTTATTTGAATTCTTCGTTTCACCACCGCGGCATCGAGATCAAGGTTCATCTCTTTAATTGCCCAATAGGCTTTATGTTCCAACGCAACCGGAAGGTGGCAAGCTTTTACATAGACGAATTGATAAGGGGTCATACCTATCGGTGTTTTAAACGCCGTTCGATAAGCCCATAAAGCTCCGTCTAATTTCTTTGACCAATCCTTGCCTCCCTTCTCTATGGTCTTGTTGAGTATGCTTTTTAATTGCCTATTTGACGTCTCCGCTTGTCCGTTGGTTTGTGGGTGATAGGCCATGGAGACCCTATGCTCAATTCCCAACTTGGACAAGCACTTTTTGAAGTTCTTCCCGGTGAAATGAGTTCCTCTATCACTTATCAAGATTCTCGGTGTACCGAAACGGGGAAAATCACATTCTTGATCATAGTGATGGACTCCTCCGTGGAAGCTTTACGACATGGTATAGCCTCTACCCACTTGGATACATAATCAACCATAACAAAGATATACTCGAATCCAAATGAGTTTTTAAAAGGCCCCATGAAGTCTATGCCCCATACATCGAATATGTCGATTTGTAAGTTGTATTTCAAAGGCATAGAATTTCTTTGAGAGATGTTTCCGGTTCTTTGGCATTCGGGGCATGACGCAACATATCTTTTAGTATCTTCATGCATCTCCGGCCAATAGAATCTGCTCGACCATACTTTTTCTTCGGTTCGAAAATGGCTATAGTGTCCACCGTACTCCGCCGAGTGGCACTTCCTTAGAATCTCAACCCTCTCTTCTCTTGGCACACATCTTCTCATCACTCCATCATTGCCAAGCTTGAAGAGGTATGGTGCATCCCAAAAATATTTCTTACTTTCGGAGATTATCTTCCTTTGAGTGTTTTTATCTAGATGATCGAGGGGCATCTTTCGAATTGCTCGAATGATGTCGATCATCCAAGTATCTTTTTCAAGCACTCTATAGAGGTGGTCATCTCTCATCTTATCTTCTATGGGCTCTTTATCATCTTGTCCACGATTCATCCTAGACAAATGATCGGCCACAACATTCTCCACCCCCTTTTTATCACGAATTTCTACATCAAACTCTTGGAGAAGAAGGATCCAACGAATCAGACGTGGTTTAGCTTCCTTCTTAGCCAAGAGATACTTGATAGCTGCGTGATCGGTGTAAACAATGACCTTTGAGTTCACAATGTAAGATCTGAATTTTTCGAAAGCGAATACTACCGCTAGCAACTCTTTTTCCGTAGTGGCGTAATTTAATTGTGCCCCACTAAGAGTTTTGCTAGCGTAGTAAACGGCGTGAACTCGGCCTTCCTTTCTTTGACCCAAGACCGCGCCTACGGTGTAGTCACTTGCGTCACACATGATCTCGAAAGGTTGGCTCCAATCCGGAGGTTGGATGATGGGAGCACTCACCAACGCATTTTTCAAGGTCCGGAATGCCGCTAGGCACTTCTCGTCAAAGTCGAAAGCCACATCCTTTTGAAGAAGGTGCGTTAAAGGTTTAGTGATCTTCGAGAAGTCCTTTATAAATCTCCTATAAAATCCGGCATGACCTAGAAAGCTCCTTAAGGACTTAATATCCGTAGGAGGTGGGAGTTGCTCAACCGTCTCTACCTTAGCCTTGTCCACTTCGATTCCTCTCTCGGATATAACATGTCCGAGCACTATGCCTTACTTAACCATGAAGTGGCACTTTTCCCAATTTAAAACCAAATCTACCTCCGCACACCTTGTAAGGACCTTTTCTAAATTTGCTAAGCAATCCATGAACATCTTCCCGTAAACGGAAAAATCATCCATAAACACTTCAACAATTTCTTCGATGAATTCCGAAAACACGGCCATCATGCAACGCTGAAAAGAGGCCGGAGCGTTGCATAGGCCGAAGGGCATCCTCCTATATGCAAACGTTCCATAAGGACACGTAAACGTTGTCTTATGTTGATCTTCCGGGTGAATAGGAATTTGCATGAACCCCGAGTATCCATCGAGAAAGCAAAAATAAGCATGGTTTGCTAACCTCTCGAGCATCTCGTCTATGAACGGTAGGGGGAAGTGATCTTTCTTCGTCGCTTTGTTAAGCTTACGGTAATCGATACACATCCGCCACCCGGTCACGGTCCTTTGCGGTATCAACTCGTTCTTCTCATTCTTCACCACGGTCAAACCTCCTTTCTTCGGTACACAATGTACCGGGCTCACCCATTCGCTATGCGGAACCAGGTAGATGATTCCGGCATCAAGTAACTTGATAACCTCTTTCTTTACTACCTCTCGCATGGCATGGGTTAGCCTCCTTTGTTGGTCCACTACGGGCTTACATTGGTCTTCCATTGGTATACGATGAGTGCAAAAGGCTGGGCTAATACCTTTGAGATCATTAATTGAATATCCAATCACCTTCCTATGTTTTTTTAATAAAATCAGCAACGCTTCATTTTCTTCGGGACTCAACTCGTCGCTCACAATGACCGGATAAGTTTTGTCCGGGCCCAAAAATTCATATTTTAATCCCTTGGGCAAAGGTTTAAGGTCTACCTCGGGCACTTGTGGCTCCTCGGGTTTGATTTCTCCTATGTCTTCGAATTTCTCTTCCTCCACACTACCATCATGCGGCTCTAAGGCTTTTGTTGCTTCCTCTAGTTCTTCATCTTGTTGATTGCTAATTTGATTTTCCATCGCTCTTTGCAGCGGGTCTCTAAAGGTTTCAACAAAACAAAGACTATCTATCTCTTCTACTTCTTCATCTTCGGGAGGAAAAGGTGTGTTGACGGTTAATAATTGTATCAAAGTTCGTTCGTGACTCGCAAGCGTACAAGTCTCCCGTCGTAGTCAAGGGACCCTTCTTCCCTCGAGTGGTGAACCCAAGGTATCGAATCCGTGGAACAAATGTGTGACGCAAGACTTAATCTATTAAAGCCAAATAACTTCAACCTTCAATAAAGAACCTAATGCATCTAAGTAAAAGACACAAAACAGATCTAATCTACTAAAAACCGGAGAAAACAAAGTAAGATTGGGTAGATAAACCGATCTAGAGGGATCGGGGTAAGCCTTTTGTTGAAGTTCCAAGCAAGAGAAGAAGTAGCAAATCGAATCTTAATAGAAGCCTCTTTAAATCGTGGTTTCCCGTCCAAATCCGAAAACATCCGCCTTTCGAGACCCCCGTTCGTCACAACGTATCCCTATTCATGCGGGGAGCTTAGGGCGAGTCAAAAGACAAGTCGAGATTCTTTCGGAAGATCCGGCGTGTACCTCTAGCCACCGCGGCTACAAGAACACCCTATGTAATCTATCGCGCGAATAGAATTGGAATAAGCAAAGCCGAAAAACGAAATCTTCGAGGAAACACTTGATCGCTAGGAAAAGATTCAACTTGATAATTCAACTATGACAATGATACATACACAAGATCACCACCGGGATCCTTCCTTGATCTTGCTTCTAGCTCCGGGAACTCCGACGTGGTCTTCCATGCAAGGTTCCCACGTCGGCTAGGGAAACCCTAGTCAACTAGCTCGAACCTCTCCTCTCCGACATGGTGTCCCTCTCTTCTCTGCTCCTCGGCGGCCGAAGACGAAATCTTCACCGCGTGGCTCTCGGTCAGGGGGCTATAAATAGCCCGATTGGCGGCTAGGGCAAAGGAGAGGGCGTTTGGGCCCAAAATGGGCCTGGGCCGACCGGACTGGGCCGGCCGGCCCGGGCCCATTTAGGCCCGGCCCGTGGGCTCCTTTGCCCCACGTCGGTTCCCTTGCTTCCCGGATGTTTCCCCCTTCGCATGTAGGTCCATGTCGTCGGTTTCTCTCCGAATTGGACTCAACTCCTTGTCTTGCAAGATTCAGCACTTTTCTGGTCAGGTCCCTGGAGTCTGTCGTCTTCTCGGATCAAGTCCCCGGCTTCTTGGAGTTAATTTTGCTTCATTGCATGACTTGTTCAGGACTTAAAGGTCTTGTCATGAGGTGCTTGATGAACTTATCCCGAAAGTCTTGCATTCAACACTAAAACCCTGCATAAACATTAAACTCCAAAACCGACATGCACACGTGAACTTGTTATACCACGGGGGTTAGTACCAATGGATAAGGTATAAAACTCATGCCAACACCGAAGGTAAACTCATGGCTAGGTTGACGGATTTTCACCGTCAACATCTCCCCCATGCTTAAACCTTGCTCGTCCTCGAGTAAGCCTTCGATGGATATCATCATTGCCAAACAATGTTTAAACTTTGCACTTGATTACACATGAGAAAACATAATGCTCTCAAAATTTTAATTCATTAAAGTTCCATAATGTACTAGCCTTCATCTCTATGGAGGGTAGATTCTTATTAAGCTTATCCCACAAGTATTAACATCCTCACAAAGTTTTAAATAGATCTCAGAATTTTTGAAATAAAGAACGAGATAAAGAAAAGCTAAACCAAGTTCACAAATTTAAATCTTCTCGTATATTGCTCATGAACTCTCATGTCACTTGTCTCTCAAGCCTATATATTCTACTCCTTTCCCTCTCATATATATGTGGTAGGCTTTATATGGAGCTTTGGGAAAGTTTAGTCCTAACAAGATTTTATAAATGAGGTGTTGTCAAAACAAGACAAGCTTCTCATGGTCTTACCGAGACTCGTCAAAAAGGTCATTGGAAAATAATGTTGAATCAAGGAGGGGAAAGAGAAAAATACACACACTTTTAGATAAGTGGACATGTGCAAATGGCAAAGAGTGATCCCGAGGCACAAAGGAAGTCCTCGTTATCGGATTACACATGGTTGGAAGATGAGAATGGATCTTTTTAACTTGAAGCCTTGAATGCACTTTTAGAGAGCTAGGGAATTTACTTTACGCACATTTTTTTCTTTCTCATATTTCTCATTCTTTTCTTTCTTTCATTCATTCATTTTTTCCTCGTCATATATTCAGCCCATGACTTCCACAACGAAGTTTTGAATTTTTTTTATACCTTGAAAGTCATGAGTATCACTGGATTTTTTTACCCAACCCTATACATCTCTTTCATCATTTTTTTTTAAAATATTCCCCTTTGAACTCTAAAACTGCACCGTACCTACCTCCTCCCCCATGCTTAGACGTTGCTCGTCCTCGAGCAAAGAGGCGAAAAATAAGGTAGGTACCAGAATAATTTTTCCTTGGAGAGATACTTGAAATCTTCAACGTTGGCACCGTCTTGCGATCTTCCTTGAATTGATGATCCATTCTCAACAATAGGTTGTGGTCAAGGAGGTAATCACAAAAGATGATATTTGGGTTAAGGGTGGATATCCGGCGAAGTTTGTGAGATCACCGATGCGGGGATACACAATGCACGGATAAAAGGCTAGCAAAAAGATAGATACGCAAAAATGGAATGACCAGCTTCTTAGTCTCGGGCCAGAGAAATCATGGCCTGCAATAACTCACTCAAAAATAAATCTTGTACACTAAGGTTTATGCACTCAAATATATATAAGGCTTTGGATAGGTTGAGCAACACACAAGTGATATTTGTGACAAGGTTAGCGATATTTTTGAGCATAAAAGACATCTTTAATCTATTCATAACTTGAGAGCACATAAAACACTATGGGTCTTTATTTTAATCATAACCTCCGCTGAAAATTAAGCTAGCATTTAAATAAATTCAGATCTGTACTTTTAAGAGAGCACTAGCTTAAACATGCATAAATCAATTACAAAGATGAACAAAGCTGCAATTTTAATCATATATCATCATGGCACGAATTTTGTAACTTTTCCAATGATATAATCAAGGTGGTGTCTTTATTAATGGTGACATCAAGTTGAAAAACAAACTGAAAATAAACAAACATGCTTGCTGAAATTTAAATAAAAACAGAAAATACTACGCAAACACACATAAGCAAGAGCTGAAAATTACAGAGAAAAAGAAAAGAAAAGAAAACTAAAGTTCCTAAATCTTCTAGTCCTCCGCCGGTGGTTGATGTTGATGATCTTGATAATAATACCCTTGCTCGTAATATGATTGGACATTCCCTCTGACGAATTGATTTGGCTCCACAAGGTGAAGGCGTCCAAGTTCAAAGGCAATATTTGCGTTGCCTTCACCGAGTTGAGCTGCGTTAGCTTGGATGGCTGCGATGTTTGAGCGTTACTTGCAGCAAACCCTCCAATAATGGCCATGCTTTGTTGTGGTTGGGGATGATGGGCGTAGGACTCCGCGAAGTTAGCGTTGGGCACAACATAATTTTGTGGGGGTACCGGTGCACCACCCCCCCATGCTTGTCCTTGTGACCCTCCGTAATAACTTGGCGGAGGAGGGACCCCGCCGAATGGTTGCACATTGGGTTGTGCTCCACTCGCTTGTGCGGAGGATGTTCCCTCCTCTATGATTCTTCCTCTCTTGTTCTTCCTTGCAGGGACAAGTAGTCCCTCTTCCAACCAATCTTCTCTCCCTTCATTGAAAAGCCTAAGCCTCTCGTTGGGAAGGGGTAGGTTCACTATGGCCAACCGATAACCTCCTCTCTCATCTCCACTAATGTATTTGCCTTGCCCCAAATATTCAATGCCGAGAGAGGTACCTCGCAAAAGGTGGTCGGGGTTTCTTGCGATCCCCGGCCGCAAGGAAAAGGCCAACATGGAGAGGTAACACCCCGAACCAATATTACCCGCCCCCGATGTTGCTTCACAACACCAACGGTCGATCATGAGGTAAGAGGGGTCTATTGGCTGCCTGGCAATAAAGCCGAGTATAACCAATTCAACTCCGTGTCGGTCACCTTTGTTTCCTTCATCCTCCCCAATATCCTCTTGCACATCCAAGAGTGAAATATCCGGATAATGGGGTTGCGGATGCAATTGCGTTGTTGATGGGCTTCTCCGGAGATCATGTTCCAAAATCCCGCTAACATGCCGGGTGGCACGTCAACTTTCTCCGAGCTCCCTTGTGGAATCCAAGCAGCTCCCTAACGTGCTCGTAGGGAACCTCTTGTTGGACTCCCTCCAAACGGAATGACAAGCTTTGCACCCCATCATCAACGATGGGTGCAATAGTCATTAAAATTTCCAAGGCGAACCCCAAATGGGTGTCCACCGATACTCCGTTGGAGAACTGCACCCATCCGAGGTGCCCCAACATATAGTATATGTCGGTGCAAAAACCCAAGGTGTAGAGTGCTTGGTCGTCGAACTCGACGTTCGGCACAAGCCTCTTCTCAAGATTGGCGAGCCTCTCCTCCTCCTCCGCCGACAAGATGATGAAGCCGTATGAAGAGTGTGTCGGGTTGTAAGGAGGTGGTGCGGTTGAGCGAGTCGATCGTCGTGGTGGCGCGGGCTGCTCCGTGTGCCCACGAGGTTCGGTAAACCTCATGGAAGTGCTTCTTGCAGCCCTCATACCACCAAGGAGGAGAGCATCGTTCCTTCTCGGTGGTGCCGTATCCGTCTCCATGCTCTGGGGAGACTCGGAAACCAAGTGCCTCCTCGAAGACGTGGTTGATGACGGCTTGGATGACGACGAACTCTTCTTCTTGGAGAAGAGACTTGTGGTCTTCTTCCACATGGTTGTTGCACTCTTTTCTTCAACTAAAATTCCGGGTTGCAACCGGTAACTAGGCACTTAAACTCTTTGCTTCGGATGTGGACTTTGAGTGGATTAAGGATGTGGATTTTTTTTTCTTGAGCTCTCAAGCTTGGGAAGGTTGGCTATGTCTACGGAGGTTTTGAGCACACAAACTTGAACACACAAACAAAGGAAGGAGAGGGAAGCTTGCCTGCAGAAAACGGGAGCCGGGGGGGCTCCTTATGTAGGTGAGGCCGGCCTCGGTGCTCCTCCCCGCCTCGTCTTTCTTCCAAGACGATCATTTCACCTCTCGCAACTTTCCCCGCCCGCGTGCTCCACGAGTTGCACCGCCCAAACGCTCTCGTCCACTCCTTTATTGGTCCTTCCACTTGATGCTTCATGTTTTGGGTCATGTCCATGCTCCCTAGCTCCACTTGCTTCACATGCCACCATGAAATTCCTACAAAGTTGATGCTTGCTGCCACCATGCTTGTCCTTCGCATGTGAAATTGGTGAAAGTTGATGAAAGGGAATCCAATGGTGCATGCATGATTACTAGATTGCCTCCATTAAGGTGTGTTTAAGGTTAAGCACTCCTCTAATTCGAAATTTAAAATATTTTTCAGAGCCATGCAAGAGCTCGAACATAATTTTAGAGAAGTTTTTAAACCATTAAAAACAAATGCAAGTTGAAAATATTTTCTTTTTACGTCGATTTCGGTCTCACCGGTATAGTTTGCCTTCATTGGTTGAGAGCAGACATTTTCCCGGCTTGATCATGGGGGCATAGGTTTAGGTTCTAATTTTGGCTAGATAAGAAAGATTTTGAATAAAACAAAATTAGAATAGGCTTAGAAAAATTCTAATCCTAGAGAAACCAAGGATATAGATTTTTAAAACCAACCAAAAGCTTGGATTTCTAGGTTCACGCGAGTTCTACCACGTGCTGAATTTTTTTAACACTTAAACATAAATCGTGGCTCTACTCGTGTGGTTTTAGCATGAAAAATGAGTCAACCTCAGCACCATAATGAGGGTGGAAGGTTGAGTTAAGGTTCTGAAATTATTTGGTTGAGGGTTTCTCGAAAAGAAAAGAATCAAACAAGCACATAGGAGGGTTCATGCGAAGGGTTTATGATAAAGCAAACATTCAATCAAGAATTATGTCTCTAATATTGTTCAACCACTTCTAAGTCTAATGTCTTTGTGTAATAAAACTCTAAAACTAAATTATTAAAAAGACTCGAAAAACCTGGAATCGGGTTGTCCTCCCGGTAGCTTATTCTTGACTTGACGAAACGGGTTGCCTCCCGCCTAGCGCTTCGTTTATAGTCCATGGCTAGACTTCTTCACTTGATTACTTCGGATCAACGCTCTTTGTGGGCGTTGCAATCTTGGGTACCCGCTTTGGCTTAGTCAATTTTTTTGGTCTTCACAGTCGGCTTTGTCCTTTGGTCTTGACGGATGCAACATCTTCCTTGTGGCTCGGCATCTCGAACTCCGGTCCTTCGGTCGTGATCTTCATGGTCTCTAGTGTGATCCTTCATCTCTCCCGAATGAGCTTGAGTAGCCTTCGCCGTCTTGGGACCTTGGAGTTGTCTCGGATATTCTTCTTCGTTACCCATCGGGCGCCCGGCAAGTTGTCCCACTTGCGTCTAGCATCTTCATCACGATGAACACTTCACGTATAGAGCTTCCGACCTCCGTCACCTTGCCATCTAAATTCTTCAATATTTTCTCCATAGCCTCGAACTTAGTGACGGCGTCCTTGTTGATCTTAGCTTGCTCGTCCATCAAGTCCTTGGACATGGTCGTACTCCACACACTCCTTGCATGAGGATCTTGCTTCGGCGGCCTTTAGGTGTTGAGCTTCTTTCTCCATCTCCATCTTCTCCATCCTCCTCTTAAGTAAACCGATATGCCACTCAAGGAATCCGACTCGTATGCATTCAGCTCTCGCAATCGTCATGCGGATAGTTGAGACTTTGATCTTGAACGGCCTCCCGGCGTCTTGAAGGTTTATGATAGGTAGATCAACGATGTCCGGGGTGCGCAGCGCTCCGATGGTTGAGGTTGATCTTCCTTTGGACTTGGAGGTGGTGATTCCTTTGGAGATTCCGACGGTCCTTCGACTTCAACTTTTGAATCTAGGTTTTCCACCCCTTTAGCTTGTGTTGCATGTCACCTTTGCCTGTAAAGTTTTCCTGGATCATCCACAAAAAAGCTTGGGTTTCTTGGAGAGGTAGCCAACCATCTCCGGTTAGGGTTAGCAATAAGCAAAGTATGCAAAAACTAGAAAGGAAAAATAAATCTATGAAAACTAGGGTTAGACAAACTAGATTAGATGTATTTTGAGGATGATCAAAATTTAGTAGATGCAAAAATAAAACAAAATCAGTACTGAAAATTACAAAAAAAAGCAATAAAAAATCAAATCTTGATCACTTGTTCCCCGGCAACGGCGCCAGAAAAAGGGGCTTGTTGACGGTTAATAATTGTATCAAAGTTCCTTCGTGACTCGCAAGCGTACAAGTCTCCCGTCGTAGTCAAGGGACCCTTCTTCCCTCGAGTGGTGAACCCAAGGTATCGAATCCGTGGAACAAATGTGTGACGCAAGACTTAATCTATTAAAGCCAAATAACTTCAACCTTCAATAAAGAACCTAATGCATCTAAGTAAAAGACACAAAACAGATCTAATCTACTAAAAACCGGAGAAAACAAAGTAAGATTGGGTAGATAAACCGATCTAGAGGGATCGGGGTAAGCCTTTTGTTGAAGTTCCAAGCAAGAGAAGAAGTAGCAAATTGAATCTTAATAGAAGCCTCTTTAAATCGTGGTTTCCCGTCCAAATCCGAAAACATCCGCCTTTCGAGACCCCCGTTCTGTCACAACGTATCCCTATTCATGCGGGGAGCTTAGGGCGAGTCAAAAGACAAGTCGAGATTCTTTCGGAAGATCCGGCGTGTACCTCTAGCCACCGCGGCTACAAGAACACCCTATGTAATCTATCGCGCGAATAGAATTGGAATAAGCAAAGCCGATCGAAAAACGAAATCTTCGAGGAAACACTTGATCGCTAGGAAAAGATTCAACTTGATAATTCAACTATGACAATGATACATACACAAGATCACCACCGGGATCCTTCCTTGATCTTGCTTCTAGCTCCGGAACTCCGACGTGGTCTTCCATGCAAGGTTCCCACGTCGGCTAGGGAAACCCTAGTCAACTAGCCGGACCCTCTCCTCTCCGACATGGTGTCCCTCTCTTCTCTCGCTCCTCGGCGGCCGAAGACGAAATCTTCCCCGCGTGGCTCTCGGTCGGGGGGGCTATAAATAGCCCGATTGGCGGCTAGGGCAAAGGAGAGGGTGTTTGGGCCCAAAATGGGCCTCGGGCCGACCGGACCCGGGCCGGCCGGCCCGGGCCCATTTAGGCCCGGCCCCGTGGGCTCCTTTGCCCCACGTCGGTTCCCTTGCTTCCCGGATGTTTCCCCCTTCGCATGTAGGTCCATGTCGTCGGTTTCTCTCCGAATTGGACTCAACTCCTTGTCTTGCAAGATTCAAAGCACTTTTCCGGTCGTGTCCCCCGGAGTCCGTCGTCTTCTCGGATCAAGTCCCCGGCTTCTTGGAGTTAATTTTGCTTCATTGCATGACTTGTTCAGGACTTAAAGGTCTTGTCATGAGGTGCTTGATGAACTTATCCCGAAAGTCTTGCATTCAACACTAAAACCCTGCATAAACATTAAACTCCAAAACCGACATGTACACGTGAACTTGTTATACCACGGGGGTTAGTACCAATGGATAAGGTATAAAACTCATGCCAACACCGAAGGTAAACTCATGGCTAGGTTGACGGATTTTCACCGTCAACAAGGTGTAAGGTGTTTAGAAGCACGAATAAAGTTATATGTGTACTTTGTTCCATTAAGGTTCATTGTTACTTTGCCTTCTCCGGCATCTAACACGGCATCAACTAACTTAAGAAAAGGCCTACCTAAGATTATATGATCAGAATTACTATGGTAAGCATCAATAACAAAGAAATCGGTTGGTATGTAATTTCTAGAGATTTTTACTTTTATGTTGCAAACAATACCTAGAGGTTTGATAGTTCTACCATCTTTCATAATTAATTTCGTTGATGTTGGAGCTAAGTCTAGGTTGTGGTATTGAACTTTATCGTAAATTTTAGAAGATAGAACACTTACTTGGGCTCCGATGTCGCATAAAGCTTTGCATTGAACTCCGTTGATCTTGCAACTCAAGTGCGGCGTCATCTTCTCTTCTTCTTTGGATCCTATCGAGTAAATTTATGCGTGGCGAGCGTATGGTGATGCTTCGGGCTTGATCCCCATGATTCTCTTCACCTCGGCAATATGTTCCGGATCCACCACGTCATCTCCAAAGAGCTTTTCAAAAATCTCACCGGTGGTTTCGAGGTCGTATGAATTTTCAGCTTTTTTCTCCGGTGGGAAATTCACTTCCAATGCTCTTGCCATTCCCTTTTGATTAGGGAACAGTCTTCTCTTGTCGAATACTTCTCCGTAATCAATAGGAACCCAATCCATTGGCTCGAACTCCCTTAGTGGCTTCGCGCTTGACATGCTTCTCTTGTTCGTCTCATTTGGTGTGGCGAAGTCGACGCTTGGTGTAGTTCTTGACTTGATGTGTTCTTGTTCAAGCTTTTCCATGATCGGTTCCCCTTTTGTGACTTCCGGGGTTGCTTCTTTAGAAAAATCAGCAAGCTTCTTCTTCCTTGAATTGAATTCCGGCTCTTCCGCAAGTCTTGTTTCCCAATCTCTTCGCATGGCAGCCGCTTTACTAACTTTTTGAAGAAGTTGGGCGGCTTCCGTGAGTGTTTTCTCCATGAGATCCCCACCTGCACACATTTCGACGTGTCGCATGCAACTAGGGGTTAGGGAAAAGAAAAATGTATGCAAGAGTACGTCACCGGTGAAGCCGAGTTTTGGTCCTTGTTCGATTAATTCATTAAACCTATCCCAGGCTTGGTCTATCCCTTCCTCTTCTCCTTGCATGAAAGTGATCACTTGCCTCCTTAGATGTTGAACCTTGCTAATTGGAAAGAACTTCTCGCAAAACTTCTTTGTCAACTTGTTCCAATTGCCTTCAACTTCAAAGGACGCAACCGAATACCATGTCTTTGCTTTGCCGGCAAGTGAGTAGGGAAAGAGATTCCATTTGAACCATTCATTGGGAACTCCTTCTTGACGCACCGTGTTGCATTTTGTCGTGAAATCCCTTATGTGTCTATATGGCTTCTCCGTAACCATCCCTTCAAATGGGTTTTCCGCCACCATCTTGATGATCTTGGATTTAATTTCGTGCTTGGTCGCTTCGAGCTTCGAATCCGACTCTTGTACCTTTATGTCTTCACATCGAGGGCTAGCGTAATCCCTTAATGATTTCTCCGGTTCTTCCACAAAGTTGATTAACGAACTCCATCTAGACAATAAGATAAAAACAAAAACAAAAACGAAACAAGTGTTTTTCTAGATAATATATGTTAGATAAAGCAAATAAAAGATAAACTAAAAATAAAACTAAGTTAGATGCAAATCAAACAATGTAAACTAACTTGCTCCCCGGCAACGACGCCAAAAAAGGGGCTTGTTGACGGATAAAAGACGTATCCCTCTACGATCCGCAAGCGTACGGACCCCACACCTTTTTCACCACGGGATTCCCAAGGTTCTTGTCAATCCGTGGAGCAAGGGGATTACAAGCGTCCGATCAACAATGACACACTAGCTACTAAAACCCTAACTACTATTATACTAGAAAACAACTAAACTACACTAGAGAGAATGATTAAGATATCAAGGTAGAAGACACTCGCCCACGGGTCTACGATACTAGAGCATGCAATCGCTTAAAGACATGAAAAACCAATCTAATCTATCGGGGTTGTGGCCACGGTTTCGCCCTTTCCCTCCTCTCGTACTGTCACTACGCGAAGGTATTCATGACTAGACCTTTGATGGACACGGCGTATTGAATGGATCCAAGGAAGCATTGAGGCCTATACTCCCTTTACGGCATGGCAGCAAACCTTAAGCATGAAAGTATATTCAACACAAGATGATAGATAGATAATCCGACAAAGTGCGATTACATCTCAATATCGATTACAACCCATGGACGAATGAGAAGATTACCCCATCAAGGTGCTGATCATGGCACCGTTGATCATGGTTTCCCCTCCGCCGGTGTCTTCCTTCTTCTCCACGAGAGGGTGCTTCCTTCGAGGTGGTTGATCTCCCGCCGGAGATCCTCCTCCTCTCTCTCTAGCTTGTGGATGGCCTTCTGGTGCGAATGACTCCTCTCCCCGGTGTTGGTGGCGCCTCGGGGGTTTTAGGGTTGAAGATCCTTCGAGGGCAAGGAAAACGGGACCGAACCGGTGCCGGAAGTGGGCTGGGCCGGCCGGCCTGGGCCGTCCGGCCCAGGCCCAATTCGGCCTAGTTCGGTCGCCCCTTTTGCTCCGAGGGTCCTCGTGCACTTATGTACTTTGCCCCCTCCACTTGCATGATTTTGATGCTGTTATCCTCGCGTCCAAGATGGAGGCTCTCTTTGCATGAAGTTTGATCTTTTACGCTTCAACCCCCGGGGGTGTTCCTCGTAGCACTTCGGTCCTCGCCACCATTGGAAGTGATTTCAGCAAGCTCATGAACACGAACAAGACTCCATGAATGCTCCTTTGAACTTGTTGCGAATCCGTCCTTTATGTCCATGTTTTCCTACATAAACACAACACTTCCAAATGCATGCATAAAGATGAACTTGTTATATGATTAGTGTGCCTAGTGGCGGGTTAGTTCCATAATCAAATCCAAACCAAAGTGTAATGAACATGCTAGGTGCACCAAAATACACCGTCAACAAAGAGCTGGTCGCGCAGGGCCTCCGCCCGGTACGACAGCCAGCCATCTTGGGTCCCCAAGGCCTCCGCGAGCGCGTCGAAGGCGTCACGTTGCTCCCGGAGCTGGCGGAGCTCGGCGCTCATCTGGTCAAAGGCGCCATACTTGTCGTGGGCGCGGTGCTCGAGCTCCAGCCGCCAACAGACCAAAACCAGTAAGCATCGCGCTGCGAGGAACAAGCACGAAAACGATAAAATCGAAGAAAAAAGGCAACAGCGCCTCACCTGGAAAACGCGCCACGCCGGGCCGCCGTGGATCCGTAGCGCCTCGTTCAACGCCCGATTGAGTGCGGCACCGTGATCACGGAGCTCCCCCCACAGCTACTGCTCCTCCTGGGCGTCGGCGAAGGCGGGCGACTCGTCAACGCGCCCCTCTCCCGAAGCGGAGGGGCCGGCGCGGAAAAAGGTAGCCTCGGCGCCATGCCCTCGGCCCCCGGCCACCATGTGGCCGTCCCACCATCTCACGAGCGCCCCCGCCTAGGGCTCGGGGGATGGCATGGGCAGGTTCACCCACTGGTCCCACCCGGGCGGCGGAACGTCATCATCTGGGATTTCCACCGCCATCGCCTGGGAGCTGCCAGCGAGGGCGGGCTCTGGCCGCGCCTCCACAACCACCTCCGGCCACGCCTCCGAGACCACGGGCTCCCGCCGCGGCGCCGCGCGCCGCCGCCTCCGCCCACGTCTCCCGGTGGCCGCGGGCGCCGGTGGCCCTCCACGGCGGACACCGCCGGCAATGCCACTACGATCCGCGCCGCCACCGTACCTCCGCCCCCGTCCTCGCCCTCCGCCGCGGCCATCACCCGCCGCGCCACCACCACGACCGGTTGTGGCCTCGAGGCCTCGGCCGCGCCTTGCGGGCTCTCGCTCGCCGTTGCCGCCGCGCTCGCCCTCGCCCGCGGCGCCCTTGACGAATGCCGCCAGGTGGGGATGGACGCATCCGCCCTCAGCACCTTGGCCGGTGCGAGGGCAGGCACAGTTGGCACCGCCCTGCGGAAATGGAAACAAATTGTCAAATTCCCGCCTATCGGACACGCAACCCCTCGAAAGACAATCCCTTACCTCGAGAAGGAGAAGGTGTGCTTCCTCTTCCTCAAGGTCCCCGCTGATGTTGCGGGTGCGGCCGACACGGCCGCCGCCGCACCTCCGGCCATCTCCACCACGCGCGCGGGCCCCGCCTCGCGTGCGGGCACCTCCGCCGCGCTAGCGGACGCCTCCGAGGCGCGCGTCGGCACCTCCGCGGCCCGCACCACCTCTGTCGTCGACTGCCTGGTGGCGGGCGCCTCCGTGCTCGCCCCAGGCGATGCTACTCCCCGCCACCGGAGCCGGCTCCGGCGGACGGGGGTGCGGGCTCCCACCTATCGGGGAGGACCTGCCCCCTAACCTCTTCCTCCTCTTCCTCCTCCTCGTCCGATGACGAGTAGTCCTCGGTCCCCGGCGAGGAGAGCCCCTCGTCGCTCGCGCGCCCGGAACTCCTCTCTCCCTCCGCTCGCGACGCTCCCGATGTCGCGTCGCACGCTCCCTCCCCGCGAGCCTCCCCGCTCCCGCTCTCGCAATTGCGCCCGCGCGCGCGAGCGCGCGGGAGCGGGGGGTGGGCGGCTCGGACTTCGCGGCGCTCACCCTCACCATCTGCAGGCAAAGCACTAAAATGCGTCAACGACTCGGAAAACTGGCGAAATTGGAAATGAAATCAAGAACTCCGCTCACCAGTGGGCCGGTGGGCAGCATCTCAAGCTCCCACAGGGCCTTGTCGTCGCAGCGCCCTGACTTGGGGTCGATGGCGCGCCGCGCCCGAGTGGCCGCGTACTCCCGCGGGAAGGGGTCCCGCAGCAGCCGCGATTTCGCCAACGCGACGGGGTCCGCGATCTCGGTCATCTCATAGATGCGGAGCGGCCTCTCCATCAAGGGGACGACCCGCCGGTGGTGGAGGTTGGCGAGACCAATCTCCGCAGTCAGCCCGCGGCCCGCCAGCTCCTTCAGCGCAGCCACGAGCGAATCTAGCCGCGCCTGGTGCTGGGGCGGGGACACCCCGTGGTACCAGGAAGGGGGCCTCTCCCGGAGCACCGTGTCGGTGTAAGGGGGAAGGCCGGGCTCGACGTTGCGGAGGTAGAACCATCCTCGCTCCCAGTCTGCGTTGTTGGTCGTCATCGTGCTGGGGATATAATCATCCTTGCGCTGGGTCCGCACGGCGAGCGACATGCCGCCGGCGCGCGTCGTGTGGCGGGTCCTCGGCTCGGACGTCGGCAGCGTGTGAAGCTCTGCGCGAAAGAGATGAACCCAGAGATCCCAGTTCACCGGGATCCCCAGGAAGCCCTCGCAGACGCCAACGAACATGGCCGCCTGCGAGATCGCGTTCGGCGCAAAGTTGTGAAGCTCCACGCCGTAGTGGTAGCAGAGGGCCCGCATGAAGCGGCTCACCGGCGCCGTGAAACCGCGCTCGTGAAAGCGGATGAAGCTAACGACGTAGCCGTACGGAGGATTGGGCGCTCGCTCCCTCTCCGGCGGCACGACCCACTCGGTCGGTTGTCCGTCCTCGTTCGCCGCTAGCTGGCCGCTGGCCACCAGCTGGCCCAGGGCCAGCGGTGTCGCCGTCGAGCGCTCCCATGCCAATGGGTCGATGATGATGAGAGGCTGCTGGGGAGCCATGCGAGCGGGCGGAGAAGCGGAGAACAAGAAGCAAGAAGAGCTCTAAGAGCAGAGGCGCGACGGCGAGAGTAGCTAGGGGGCTGGAGCGCAAGAAGCAAGAACGGTGAATGCTAAGCGCAAAGGTAAAAACCGCCCCTTCCCCTCCCATCGGATTTATAGGCCGCAAGGCGTGCTCTCCGGAGCGTACGCCCCGCGCGCATTAACTGCAGGTGAAATATTCCCTTGCTGACGAACGGGGCCCACCACGACCGCAGCGGCCACGCAACCGCACGCACGCCATCATCACGGCGCGGTAATAGGAGGGCCGTGGCAGGAGGTCACGTCCGCCTGCCCACTCCGCTCACTACGCGCGCGGTCGCGGCGCCTGAAAAGGCGCACCCGCGGCGCAAGACTACAGCCGCGACTGTGGGCATTAAATGGCCCTGTCCCTTACCGAGTAAGGAAGACCCTCGAGCGGCCCGAGCCCCTGGCTCAAACAAATATGACCCTCGAAGGGTGCGAATTTCGACCAGTGGCCTCGAAGCCCGTTTGAAACAAGCGGGCGCCACAGGTGCCCTCGATTCACAAAGACTACTGATCAGCGGCTCGAGAACTGGCATGGTCAGAAACCCTCGAAACACGCAGATGCGAAAGATGGGAGCACCTAGCTGTTACCCCGCACGGCCCTAATCAGAGGTTCGAAGCCTGACCCTCGACAGGTTCGAACAGGCGCCCCAGATCACCAGAGTCAGGGACGACAAGGGCACGCGCATTCGAGCCTTTCCTCGAGCCCACCGGCTCGAGGGTGCCCCATATGTCGTGTTCAAGAGCGAGCGAGGGCAGCTAGCCGGGGGGATCCCACCGAGGGAGAGCTTTCGCGCCCTCGGTCCCTAGCGAATGGGACCGAGCCCCACCTAGCAAACCCATGCAAGCGCTTTAATGGACGAGTCTCCGGACCACGCAGCCTACCCTTATCGAACGGGTCATGGGCATCCACTTGAACCACCCGCTAACAGCTCGATGAGGAATCCGCAATCCGCGACCCGATCGATGGGGGTTGCGGAAACCTCACCCTTCGTCCCGCAGAGGGACGGCGAGGGCGCGTTTAAAATAAGACGAAGAGCTTGCCCCAATCGCCTTAAGTGGGCCCAGGCTCGGGAGGCTCGACGCATGGCTACACCTCCTGGGTTGCACCGGCCGCAGATAGTGCCACTTGCGCGTGCGTCACAGAAGCCGGCTGGAACATTGCCGACGCCGGTTGGAATATGTACCACGCCCACTGACCAGATTCCACAGTAAAACCCCTATAGGAGCACTCACGCTCCTACAGGGCTTCGGGGGCTAGATTCGCAGGTCCGCTGACGCGGCCCCACGGAAAGCGTTAGCAACCACGGGGGAAGGATGTCCTATCAGTGGGCTCCAGCATTTGCGGGAGCCTGGCCGGCATACCCGCAGATGCTCGGGGGCTACTGTCGGGGATAGCCCTGAGGGTCCCCTAAAACAACCAGGGGAATCCTGCTTAAAACCTGCAAAAAATTAAAACGAAACACCTCTCACTTAAGCGCACACACAAGGCATGGCCCACACCACGGTGGCCCCCACGGCCCACCGGAGTGGCCCAGTCAAGGGCTCCCTCGAGCAGGCTCCGCCTCGCTCGAGGGCTCACACCTCCCTCGAGCGGGTTCCACCTCGCTCGAGGGTTCACGTCTCCCTCGAGCAGGATCCGCCTCGCTCGAGGGCTCACACCTCCCTCGAGCGGGT
The DNA here is from genome assembly GCA_947561735.1 of Cenchrus americanus. NCBI lineage: Eukaryota > Viridiplantae > Streptophyta > Magnoliopsida > Poales > Poaceae > Cenchrus > Cenchrus americanus. The sequence continues at coordinate 207,649,238 of OX387240.1, forward strand.
TCTGCCTCGCTCGAGGGTTCACGTCTCCCTCGAGCAGGATCTGCCTCGCTCGAGGGCTCACGCCTCCCTCGAGCGGGCTCCGCCTCGCTCGAGGGTTCATCTCCGCCTCGCTCGAAGCCCCCTCACGAGCACACCCGCTCCTGCACGTGGGTACGGGCATTTAATGCTCTGACACAGCAGAGTCGTGCCATCATGCACCTGGGAATCACGCCCCAGCGCTGTTCTGCCAACTCCCTAAGGCGGAAGCATCCCCGCCACTGTGGGGGACTGTGCGACATGGCCAATGTCAGCTCCATGGCATTGTGCCACCTACTCCCGTACGGATAACGCGCAGCGCCTTCGAAAGGGGGCCGGCCACACCCTCGAACCACTTTCTCGTGAATCTGCAGGGGCAAGCCATGATGTTAGGCCGGCGGGACACCATCCCCGTCACTGTTGATCCTGTGCGGCCGCCCCCGTGCCTGCAGCACCACGCCGGGCACTGCTACAACAACCCCGGCGTTGTTGGGCACGCGGGGACAGGACGCCGCCACGCCTGCCACTGTATCCCGTACGGATCACCGTCAACGGCTCCCTCGGGCCCGTCTGAAGACGCCACGGCCAACCACTACGCCCTTGCCCTCGAAGCCGCCACTGTTCGAGTACAGGACACGCCATGACGACGAGACCGTGGCAAGGACCGCCAGGACGGCCACCAACTCCGCGGCGCTGCACGCCATACTTCCCCGTGTAGCTAAACAATACGGCATGCCTGTAATTCACCCCCTCCTTGGTCTATAAAAGGAAGGTGAACCCCCTCGCCGCAGGGGACACGAAACAATAGAGAACAACACGCACACGCTCCCCAATTCTCCCACAACATCAGAACTCGCTTCGATCACTCCACCAGGAACTTGGGGCCACGCCTCCTCTCCCGCCTTGCTTGTAGCCGCCCCACTACAGGCACCCCGGTGCAAAGCAATACAGTGCCTCGAGCACGCCTCTTCTGGACGTACGGCCACGGCCGGAACCAGGATAAACCCTGTGTCTTTAGTTGCTTAGCACCGACCATTGAGGGACAGACCTTGGTGCTTACTACTAGTTAGTGTCGGGACTACATTCTGCACCGATAACTACGCCGGTCCTGACTTTGCCTGATGCGAGCAAGGACTTCGTGGTGTACTGTGACGCGTTAAAGCAGGGACTCAGCTGCGTGTTGATGCAGGGAGGCAAGGTGGTAGCCTATGCCTCGCGGCAGCTTAGAAAGCATGAGGAGAACTACCCTACACATGACCTTGAGCTAGCTGCTATCATTCACGCCTTGAAGGTTTGGAGGCACTATCTGATGGGTAACAAGTGCGACATTTATACTGATCACAAGAGTCTGAAGTATATCTTGACCCAGTCTGAATTGAACCTGAGGCAGAGGAGATAGCTGGAGCTAATCAAGGGCTACGACCTGAGCATTCACTACCACCCCGGCAAGGCAAACGTTGTAGCTGACGCATTGAGCCGCAAGCATTACTGCAACAACCTGATGGTACATGAAGGACAACCGGCATTGTATGAGGAACTGGAGAGGCTGAGTTTGGAGATAGTAGAGGAAGAACAGTTGAACGAATTGAGGGTGAAATACACACTCGAAGACCAGATCCGACAGGCTCAGAAAGGGTGTCCGGAGATTCGGGAAGTAAAAAGCCGGATGGAGAGAGGCAAAGCAGCCGACTACCGCCTCGATGATCAGGGCACGCTATGGTTGAAGGACCGCATTTGCGTACCCCAGAACAGGGAGATTCGGGACTCGATTCTAAGAGAGGCCCACAACTTTCGATACTCGATCCACCCTGATTGAACAAAGATGTACAAGGATCTGAAAGAACGGTTTTGGTGGGAGAAGATGAGGGAGGACATTGCTGAGTATGTCGCTCGATGCAACACGTGTCAGAGAGTGAAAGTAGAACACAAGAGGCCCGCCGGTCTGCTTCAACCGCTAGAGATAGCCACGTGGAAGTGGGATGATATCAGTATGGACTTCATTGTGAGTTTGTCGCGCACACAGAAAGGGAACGACTCCATTTGGGTGATTGTCGATCGATTGACCAAAGTAGCACACTTCTTGCCAGTAAAAGCCAACTACAGTGTGAGCCAGCTTGCGGAACTTTATGTGGACACTATTCTAAAGCTTCATGGAGCTCTGAGGAGTATTGTGTCAGACAGAGGGCCGCAGTTCACCGCCCAGTTCTAGAAGAGTCTACATGCTTCCCTGGGCACCGAGTTGAACTATAGCATAGCTTTCCACCCTCAGACGGATGGCTAGACAGAGAGAGTGAATCAAGTCCTAGAAGACCTACTGCGGGCTTGTGTGTTGACCTACGGGTCCGATTGGGAAAAGAGTCTGTCCTATGCCGAGTTCTCGTACAACAACAGCTACCAAGCCAGTTTGAAGATGGCTCCCTTCGAAGCCCTTTACGGCAGAAAGTGTCGGACACCGTTGATGTGGTCTGAGGTGGAGGAGCGAACCTTTTTCGGTGCCGCCTCCATTATTGAGGCCGAGGAAAATGTCGCCAAGGTCAGAGAGAATCTGAAGATAGCCCAGAGCAGACAAAGCGCTACGCAGACCCAAAGCGGAAAGACATCTCGTTTGAAGTGGGAGAACACGTCTACTTGAAGGTGTCACCCCTCCGGGGTACAAAGAGGTTCCACGTCAAGGGGAAGCTGTCCCCTAGGTATGTTGGCCCGTATCCAATTGTAAAAAGAATCAGGAAGGTGGCTTACAAGCTCGAACTACCTCCGGAGCTTACCGGAGTGCATCCAGTATTCCATGTGTCTCCGCTTCGGAAGTGTGTGGTCGTCGAGAAGAGAGTGCCCGCTCAGGCACTCGACGTCCAGGAGTACCCAGTTCGAATTCTGGACTGGGCAGAGAAGTCAACCAGGAACACCACCACGCGCTTCTACAAGGTGCTCTGGAGTAATCACTCCGAGCACGAAACAACGTGGGAGAAGGAGTCCGCCTTGAGGGAAAAATGCCCTCATCTCTTCGATCCAGAAGTAACTTCTTAATCTCGGGGATGAGATTCTTGTGAGGGGGGAGTTCTGTAACATCCTTGAAATTGGTGTGACTGTAAAATGTGGGATTTCGAAAACTTGATTTGAATTTGAGTGCTCATGAAATAATTAAGGATGTCTTCCTGTTTTCCTTCCCTGATTCTTAGGTTTAATTTGGCTCCAGAAATAATTTTAGGGCTTATAAATTGCTAGTGTGAAAAGTTGGATCTTCATTTGGGTTTTATTTGGATTTTCTTTGAGTGGATTCAAATTTGAATCATCTAGTTATAGGGAGGAATTTAGGAAAAACCTTTCCAACCCCCTGGCGGGCCGACAACCCCATTTTCAGCCCAACTCCCCATCCGTCCCAGCCGTGGCCTAGCAACTAAACCGCCGGCCGCCACCTACCGCCGCTGGGGACGCCGTCGCTGACAAGTGGAGCCCACGCTGCGTCACGATGGGGTCACGCTGGCGTCGCCGTCGTCATCCCCAATCTTTATCGCTTTGGCTGACGGCCAAAGCCAAAGCGCGGTCGCGCCGGTCATGGCCTCGCCATCGCGGCGCACCCCGCGGCCCCCAGCACTTCTCGGCCGTCCACGTACCCGCGCGGCCTGCCACTATAAGAAGCCGCCGCCGCGACCCCTAGGGCACTCCCAACCCTAGCCGCCTTGGGGGGATCCACTCCCCTGTCCACACACCTGCACACCAGAGGAGAAAGAGAAGTGGGGGGAGAAGGAGGAATTGGAGGCCACCCGTTGGCACGCCGTCTGCCGCGAAGACCGGAGCCACCCGTGGGAGGAGACGGTCCCGCCATCGTTAAGCGCACCTGCCTCCATTGCCTCCACGTCGTCGCGTCGCTGTCGTCTTCCTCCCCGCCGACAAGCCACGCCACCTTTCTTCACCAACGCCTGCACTACGGCCCGTGGACACCAAGGTGAGAACGAGCTTTCCCCCTGCCCTTTGTGGACGCCTCGGCCTTCGAGCCGAGGGGGAACGCGACGCCCGCACCGCACCGCCGCGCCGCCGCTGCTGGTGATGCCGGCCATCGAGCCAGGCTGGGATGATTTTCTTGCAGGTGCCGCCGCCTTCACCAACACGCGCACGCTGTTTTCCTACCTAGCCTAGCCCTTCTGGCCGTCGTGTGCCACGCCGTCCTGGCCGCCGATGTGACCCGATGCCGGCGCGTTCGCATTCACGCGCGCGTCTGTGCGGGCACGTCGCCCTCGCGCAGGCGTGCACCCCAGCACGCGCGCGCCCTAGCCCGGAAGGCGAGGGTGGGCCTTTGGCCCCTTTTCTTGTGTCGGACCTCGATGTTGTGTTCCTTTCAGCCACGCCGCCATGGCCTCGCCGTGGGCGTTTGCTTCGCGCACGCGGTCACAGAGAAGGGAGCGTCGTCCTCTTGGTCTGCGAGTGCACACCTCGCCACCGGCCGCCGCTTCCACACACACGCATTTGTGCCCGACTGCGGTTGCCTTGTCCGCCGCCACCCATGGTGCCGGCTTGAGCTCCGCCGTGGGCTCCACCGCACTGCCTATTTATGGCCAACGCCAGCCCTAAGCCCGAGTCGCTCACCTCTACGCGCGTGCGCACCCTAGCGCACGCCCGCGCACGCAAGTTTGTGCGCTGCCTCACCAGAGAAGGCACCCGACCACCTACCGCGTACCACCGCGATGCCGACACCGTCGTGCCCTCACTGGCGTCGACCTCGCCGCGTCGGTCACCTCCTTTCCTAGGTTGTGTTCCTTCGAGCCCAGCGACCCGAGGGAGGATCCCTTCAGGTTAGCCAAAAGGGACCGGTTGCCCAGGCGCCGTGAGGTTTCACCGCCGGTGAGACCATCCCGCGCCGTCGAATCCCTTTTAGACTTTGCGTCGAGCGCCTGGGGTCACAGGTGAAACCGCGGGGTCGATTTGCACACGGAGGACCACATGCGGGTGTGGCCGTATCCAATCCGCCGGGATCCGGTGCGGCCCACCACTCCTTCTCGAGCCACAGGCCTGCCTACACCACGCCGTGTCGCAATGCACCCCGCCTGATCCTTTGCAGCGGCCAATGAAATCCAGGCCGCGTGCAGGGATTCCTGAGGCCCGAGCCGCACCGGATCAGGGGGGATCTCGTGTGGTTGTATCGTTTTATGGGGTTTAAATGTATTTTGATTTCTAGAAAATCTATTTTATCTTTGAAAAAATATTATAAATCCATTTTTTGCCTGAAAAATACAAAATCTTTTACAGAAATTTTCTAAAATCTTAACCTTCGTGCTAGACTAGCGTTTGCTCTCTTTTGGCTCTTAATTGTTGTTCTTTTAGAGTTAATTGCTATAGGACCACTGTTTATTTTCCTTTCACACGTTATTAGGAGCAGCTGGAGCCGGGGAGCTGATCCCGGAGTACGACTAAGCCGACGACTTCACCGCGGAGGACTACCCGACCCCAAGTTCACGCCGGACTGATTCTGAAATACCTATTAGGCATTGCTATGTAGAATGCTGGCGCTTTACTTTAAATGCATGATGATGAACCTTGCACTGCCCTCTTTAATTATCTTGTCCTTGATTGCCCTACCACTATATATGTTTATATAAGCGTTTATATACGCCGAGCTTCGCGATGCATGTGTTGGGTTGGGAATAGTGGTTCTTGGCGTGCGTGGGGTAAAACCGGTAGGAGAAGGCGTTTTTGGTACCTTGGTGGGGGTGAGCTCGAAACAACCGATCTGGGATCAAGGATAGGGGTGCACTCCTCAGTGTATCACTACTTTTACGGTTTTCGGAGCCTAGGTGTTGGGGTTTTACTTGCGCTTGGAAGATATGAGCTCGCCCCGGTCTGAAACCGAGTGGATCAACAGGTCTATAGGACCTTCGTACACACCACCCCGTCGAGCGTGGGGTTAGGGCCGAGTTGAGCTCGCTAAGTGCGGAACCATACCTGCTAGGAGGATAGCGGGGTATCAGTGGGGGAGCGGTGGAGGTGAGACCACCCTCTCAGAGCGACTCCCGTGTGGCCACACGGGGGCATTTCACAGTTCCGGTGTCGTCCCTTCTGCGGGGGGGACTGTTTTGAGGGCCGGATGTAGGATGGGACCGTAACTACCGAGAGTTCGCCCGGTAGGATGGGCTTGGTCGGCCGTACACCGGTCGAGCGCCATTCCGGGATGGGTACAAGTGTACGTACTTTGCAGAGTTGTTCGATCTATAGCTATAGCCACGTCCTCGGTCATGGACAAAGCCTAGATGACATGTTCATTCCTCATGTTTTGGGATTTCTACCTCCCCCTATAGGAGAGTGTGTGGTGAGTAGTGGTTGCAGTCGGCTAGAGGAGAGAGGCTCCATCTACCTCGTCGATCCGATTGCAATCATTGAGGTGCGAGGAGTGGAAGTTCTCGCACCGACCCTAGACAGGAGTAGGTTGTGGAGATGGGTCCCTGGGTGACCAGGTGGTTCCGAGCTGTGTTGAGAGACTTGGGTTTTGGAACTTGTTGGAGATATCTTGTTTATGCTCTGCTGCTGCTGCACAAGAAAACATAGCTACTTCCTTGTCTCTTTTCCTCCCTTTAGATGTTAGGCCACTTAAAGCTGCATACAGTTGGTGACGTGGACCTATCCCACTCCTTGGGGATAGACTTTGGGTGTGCAGGGTACGAGACCGAGTACGACAACAACGCCGATGGATGGTACGACTGAGGGATGCGTCACTTCGCTCAAGAATGCCTGTGGAGAGAAAATTAAGAGATGGAGACCCTTCTGAGATGCTAGCTACCGTTGTGTAGAATTTTCACTCTGATTCAGCCAAGAGGCTTGTAATGATGTACTCCTTAATGGACATGTAATAAATTATGTACTTTTATCCTTATGTGATGCGATGTATGACTTTGCGTATTTATCTTTGAGACGTTCTGTACGTGATAGCCACTGATCCAGGGACTATCACGATGGTACAGGGATTCGGATTTTCTATGAAAATCCGGGGTTTTACAAAATGTGTGATGCAAGAATCAATCTATTAAAGCCGAGAACACTTAGATCTTCAAAGGGAGTACTTTTGCATCTAATCTAAAGAACACCAAAAGAAACGAATCTAATCTATGAAAACCGGAGGTAGCATGAGATAGAGAGGGATAGGTAAAACCAATCTAGAGAGATTGGATCAAGCTCTTGTTGAAGTTCCAAGTTAACGCCTGGTGAAATCACATACATAGCAACAAAGGATCGACAAATATGCATTAAAACTCACGCGAAGGCGAGACCAAAGTACAATACATGGTTAAATCCAAATCTGCCCCGAAGGGTTTAATTATTACAAACCAAAGTACTTGACATGGTAACGAAGTTCAGAGTTTCGAAAACAACGAAATTAAACTAAACGGTGCGATTAGCATCACAGGAGGCCTGCCATGATGCCTTCATTCATCGCCTTCCACCCACTCCAGCTCCCAGCCAGGCAGGATCTCTCCAGGCCACACATCACTAAAAGCATAACCTGAAATCAACAATTTACAGCAAGGCTGAGTATACTAATACTCAGCAAGACTTACCCGTCGGTGACAACTATATCTCCAACTCTAGAAACGAAAGGCATTTTGGCTAGTGGGGTTCTTTTACTGAAAAGCAACAAAGAGTATGTCCTTACTTTCAAGATTTTAGCTCAGATTCTAGCTGATTACTCTTTTCTACATGAGCGAGCTATTGCAAGTATAAGTTGTGCAACTCAATTAATCAAGCATAAATATTCACAAAGTTCCATCATTAGGGATATCATGGCCAGTTGGATAAGTAGTCTCAGATAACGGTGAGAGGCTGACAACTAGTTGATTTAAACCTTGCAAGGTAGACCTAAACACACGGTAGGGTGCCCACACTCTGGACAACCACCAGGCAGTTCCCAAAACTCTTCGGCTCAGGATCGAATCTTACAGTGTTTGGTATAGGCTATCTGGCATACCTCGCGAGGCACCAAGAATCAGCATGTACTAGCTGTGAGACGCATCCCAAGATGACTAGTAGTAAGATCCCTCAACGCGTCATTAAGGTACTAGGCTTACCGGTCTCATTCCCGACAAGTGCTAAGTACTTTCAAACACTTAACCCACGAAAGCCATTGGACCGGAGCCCACATCCCATGCTCTTACCACATGAGCAATCTATTTATAAAGATCTTAGGATTCCAACATAAGAACCTATTCTCACGAGTGACAATCATCACTCAACTTGTAACGGTCCTATATCATGATAGCTATCGACCTACCATACTAGTAAAGGACATATGTACCTAGGGATCATCCATCTAGGGTTTCATTTCAACTCCTGAACGTAAATGCACAAACATCCATAGATAGTTGTATAAATTTCCAAAACACTTATGTTAATGCACCGAGGCTTGCCTTCGTCAACAAAGTTAGCCTGGGGCTCGTCGGTATCTTCGCTCACTTCCACGTACTGCAGCTCTGCATCAGCTCCTCCTTCCCCGGCTTCCGGCACGAGCACGTAGTTAACGTCGGGGAGTTCTACACGGCACGTAATGCAGGGTTATGGAGTGGAGTGAGAGTTTAATTATCACATCCAACTCTTGTTGGCCATATTAACCTGGACAAGCAAGTTATTAATATTTCTTTCCATTAAAGTCATTACAGGTGAAGGTTTATTATTTTAATCTTTTTAATAGTGAATGTGTACACATTTAAGCAATTAACACTATTTAATAACACAAAACAACAAGGGTGGATCTATAGCCCTTAATTAAGGTAACCAACAATTTCACAAGGTCATTAAGGAACCAAGAATGATTTTTCCTAATTAAACCTATTATGTAGCTTATATGGAGTCCAAGCTTTTAATTCCAAAATAAATTATAAAAATAGAGAAAAGGGTGCACTGCAGGTCTTAATGACCCAAACAAGCTACTGGTTCAAGATTTATTTTTAAAAGAGCCATAAAACTTATTTATCAAAAATGACATTTCCTAGCTACTAGAATTATGAGAAATGCATAAATAAATAAATAAATAAGCTTCTTTGCAGCCAAACTCATTCCTACAACATGACCTGAAACAAGCCTAGGAAACCAACAAGCACATGAAGATCCAAATTAAAATTTGAACTATGCATTTAAATGTAAATCTAATCATAAAACAAGAATAATTATTTCTGGCAGAGATAAAATCATGGTAAATGCAGGAAAGTTGAATCTAGTCATATCATGAGCATAGCCATAAGTTAAGCACACAAAATCTGTTTATATTTTGCTACAAAAATCATTAAGACAAAAATGGCATCAGTGCAAAGTAAATCATATAAAATGATCTGTTCAATAATTTTGTGCCAATTTTTGTCCAGATCCTACAAATGACATCTCTAGCAACCTATCCAAAATTTAGCTCCATAACTTTCTAGATTTTGAACTACAGTAAAAGTATGCCAAACTGAGTTTGAATTTTCATTCAAAACCTATAAGTCAAAAGTATGGTCATGCTTTGTAGAAGTTGTAGATCTAGTCTCACTAAAACCAACAAAATTGGGATTGCATTTTTCAGATTTTTTACGAGTTTCCTTGCTTTACATATATGCCCCTGGGCTTTCACATCTGTGCCCTCGGCGGCGGGGTGAGGTCGCCGCCGGTGATATGGGGTTGGATGTGAGCAACAAATGACACAGACGTGCAACTGGGCTCACTAGACACGGATTGGTGGCGGTGGCATTGCCGGACACAGCTCTGGCGAGCAGCGGTGGCGCGGCCACTACGGCTCAAATTCTGGTGAGGTGAGTCCCAATTTAGGTCAACAAGTTATGGGGAAAGCTCAAGCGAGGCCTAGGGGTGAGGCTCGAGGGGTGGAGCGATGGCTGGAGCGAATGGTGGCGGAGTTGGCTCGCGGCGGCGCTAATGGCATCCGGCGGAGCTTGCGTGCGCGCGGGCTGCGGCGGGGATGGCTATTTATAGTCGGGGCATGCATGAGGGTGTAGAAGGCTTTGCGGCTAAGGGATGTCGGTGAATATACCGTGGCCATGGTGGGCTCTCCTCGGCGGGCGGGTGTGGCAGCGGGGGGAGGGGTCCGGCTCGGTGGGCACACTTGCGCGCCCCCCATGGCTCGCGCGGCTCCCCCGGCCGAGGCGTTGGCTTGGGGCGCGGGCGGGCGGGCGACGCCCGCGCCGGCGCGCACGGTAGCCTTGGTCGGGCCCTGGTATGGTGGCGCACGGCGCCCACATGTGGCGCCCACGCGCGTGTGACTTCGCGCCGCCACACGCTCCACCACAGTGCAAGCCCAAGTTGCCCTGTTTGACTGCGTGTAGATTAAATTTTTGAATTCAAACTTCAAAAATCTAGATAAGACACTTGCAGAAGAGCTAACCCTCTAAACTATGGCACAAGCCAAACTTGATTTGAATTTGAAAAGAGGAAGAAATTGTCGTATGGACCTCCCTGGGCCCAATACCTCGGTGGGTACCAGGACCGACTACTCGGTGGGCCCCTGGGACTACCCGGCTTGCGCTACACGGCACCTGAAGGTGTGGAGCACAAGGACAACACAGGAGTAGTACTCGGTTAGGACTCTGTACACGTTCCGCACTGTATAGAGGTCTCCTAGACGTACTCGACTAGTACTCCCTCCCTACTCCGACTTGTAACCCTGCCTCCCGGACTATATAAGGCGAGGCAGGGACCGATCTCAGGATCATCTCACCTCATCCAATCTCATACAACTCACGGCGCACCGTTGCACCATCGTGTAATCGTGCCCTATCAATCCAGAGCTACGCAGCATACAGGACGTAGGGTATTACGCACCTCGCGGCCCGAACCTCGTCTAAATTGTGTGCCACGTGTCTCTTCCTTCGAGTTATCGATCTCGGCGAGTCACATTCATCTACTTCGGGTACTCCCCGTAGTAGGTTGCCGGTCCAAAACACCGACACCGGCGCGCCCGGTAGGGGCTCTCGCTCGAGATCACATGGCGAACTCGACGGCTTCCGTTTACATCAAGCCCACCGTCGCCTTCAACCGCGGCGACACCTTCGTCTTCGGCGCCTGGGTCTGCACTGCTGATGGCGCGGGCTCCTTCCAGCGCCGCCTGATCATGCAACCCGACTCGAGGACAGCCTTGCGACGCTTCCCGAAGTTGTCACGGTGCAAGCTCGCCGGCAAATTCGGCGAAATTTCGCTTTCCAACATCCACGCCGACTTCGAGCTCGAGTCCGTCTCCAACTCGAACCCGACGTCGCCATGGGCCATCGCATGCGAGCCGGCTCCTCAGCCATCGCAGGCGGTCCCTTCACCATGCCGCGCGCTCCGCGCGTGGCCCCCGCGTCCCCAGCCGGGCCCGCACGGAGGCTCCTACACCACGCCGGGCCGGCAAGGAGCCCGTAACCGAGTACAACTCGGACTCCGACGCCGTCCCCCGACCACGTCTCGGACTCCGGCCCTCTCTCCGAGTTCTACTCGAACCCGGATTACGACTCGACTTCGGGTCGGACCCCGAGGAGCCCGAGTCCGAAGATGACTCCACTGAGCTTCCCTTGTCAGGGCCAGCCTCTGGGCTGGTTATAAGATCGACGTCGACCAGAAGATATGTCTACTGGCCAGACCTCAAGCCTGCTGAACTGACAAAGGAGGACTCACGCTACGTCGCCTACATCGACTCACTACCGTTCCAGGAGGGAACACCACTGGCCCAGGCTGACTCCAATACACCCACTGAGGTGGCGCCTTCGAGTCCGGCCCTCGGTACCCCCGATCGCCAAGTCTTCATGGCTGCCGGCGACACCCCGGACCCTCAGGCACGGCCGCAGACAAGTACCTGGAGGACATCTCCGCGACGAGCGTCCGTCGATGCCCCCGTGGACGAGACCGACGCCAACGGGGACGCCGGCGCGAACGTAACAGGAAGCGCGGCGAACGACGCCGGCGGCTCGGGAGACAACCTTCCCATCCGCAACCTTGCGGAGGCTCTCGAAGCGGTCGAGAGCAGAGTCCACACCACTCCTGAGCAATGCCTCATGTCGATCACAACGATCGCACGCCGTGCTCGGGGCATACGCGCCGGGGAGGTCATCGCCAAGCTCGGCCGAAGAAGCCTACTTCATGCGGGTCGACAAGAGAGTCGCCCAACCTCCCCCCGCCTAAGCCTCACGACAACGAAGCTACTAGTCGCGGCGCCGACCCCGGTCCTAACCGTACTCGGGCGACATCCCGCCCGACCCAAACCGTCGACGCTCCACCGCCGGCGGACCTTCGCGACAAGAGCAAGGCAACAAGGAAGTCGTCCCCCACCGTGCTCCGGCCGGTGGCGGCGGCAACGACCCCGACGGCGGCGGCGGCCGACGGCGGGAGCTCCAACCACGGGGCCAACAAGAAAGCCGGAGGCGGCGGCGGCCGCGGCGGCCGCGGCCACGCGCATAGCCACGCCCTCCGTGCCTCTCATGGCGGGTACGATGCTCGCCGGAGGATCGAGGAGTTGCGGCGAGAAGAAGTCGACCACCGCCGCCGAAGGCGACGGCTTCCCCGCCTTCTCACCACGGCTTCGCAACCTCGCTCCTCCCCGACAAGTTCAAGCCTTTGGGGATCACCAAATACGACGCGAAGCAGATCCCATCCGGTGGCTCCGATGTTACGCTCTCTCCATCGAGAACGCCGGCGGCAACAAGCGACACCAAGTGCCTCTACTTCCCCTTCGCTGGACCAAGCCCCACTCACGTGGCTCGAGTCGCCGGACAAGCACTCAATCGACAAGTGGGACCAGCGAAGGAGCAATTCACAAGCAACTTCGCGGGCGCCATGGGCCGCTCGGGTACTCGCATGGACCTTGCCATGATCAAGCAGGAACAAGGCGAGACCCTCCGCAAGTACATGCGCCGCTTTTTCGACAAGCGCGCTACCGTCGTGGACGTCACCGACAAGGAGGTCATCGACCTCTTCCAGGACGGGCTCTATCATCGCCGCACCTTCGAGGACTTCGGTCGTCGCCGCCCCCGGTCCATTCCCCACCTCAAGGACATGATCACGTCCTGGGCGGATGAAGAGGACAAGGCCAACGCCAAGTACGACGCCATCCGCGGCAAGTCCAAACAGAACCAGGGCGGCGGCAGCGGCAGCAATCCAAACCAAGGCGGCCGCAACAACAACAACAACAACAACTTCTCGGGTTCCAACCGCAAGCGCAAGCCAGACAATACCGTCGCGGCTATCCAGCGCCCTCCGAAAGGGAACTCGAAGAAGAATTCCGGCGGGTTCAAAGACCTGCTGAAGGAGAAGTGCCCGTGGCATCCGAACGGCAACCACACTACCGAGCAGTGCTACCAGCTCAGGCATGCACTCAAGGATACGCCGGAGCCACCGCACCCTCACGATCAAAAGAACAAGAAGAAGGACGGCGACGACAACGACTTCCAAGAACCCGAGAAGACCGTCAACGTCCTCTTCGGCGGACTACCCAGCAGGCGGGAGCAGAAAGCTACTCGCCGTGAAGTAATGTCCATTGAACCAGCGGTTATGACCCCTCTAAGGTGGTCAGAGACACCCATCACCTTCTCCCGCGCGGACCAATGGACCAGCTTCTCCGAACCAGGACGTTTCCCTCTCGTCCTGAAACCAACAGTGGCGGGTTCCAAGCTCAACAAGGTGCTCATCGACGGTGGAAGCGGGCTCAACGTCCTTTTCACCAAGACCTTGAAGAAGATGAACCTCGACGTCACCCCCATGCTCGACAAGAGCAAGCATGCCGTTCTACGGCATCGTCCCGTGCAACGCGGCTATCCCACTAGGCTCGGTGGTACGCCGCCACCTTCGGGGCGTCTCGGGATAACTACCGCACCGAGTACATCAAGTTCGAGGTTGCGGATTTCGAGACTTCCTACCATGCCATCCTCGGCAGACCGGCCATCGCCAAGTTCATGGCGGTGCCCCACTATACCTACTTGGTACTCAAGATGCCAAGTCCAGCCGGCGTACTCTCCCTCCAAGGGGACTTGAAGATCTCTCACGACTGCGATACAGAGGCCGTGGTGATCGCTTCAACAAACCAAGTGCCCAACCCGATGATGGAGGTCTACGCTGCGTCGAAGAAGCTTGCCACAAGCGAACTCGACATCCCAGAGAAGTCTGACAGCGCCAATAAGCCTCAGCCGCCTGAGGAGGTACTCGTCAAGTCGGTCGACCTCGGAACAGGCGACCCCAGCAAGACCACCACCATCGGGGCCGGCCTCGACCCCAAATAGGAAGACGCGCTCATCAGCTTCCTTCGGGCTAACCGCGACATCTTCGCATGGAAGCCAGCGGACATGCCAGGAGTGCCCAGGGAGCTGATTGAGCACTGCCTTAACGTCGACCCAAAGGCCACCCCCAAGCGACAACACCTCCGACGTTTTGCCGACGACAGACGGGACGCCATCAAGAAGGAGCTTGCCAAGCTACTCGCACCGGCTTCATCGAGAGAAGTTTTCCATCCCGAGTGGCTCGCCAACCCCGTCCTCGTCCGCAAGAAGAACTCGAACGAGTGGAGGACGTGCGTCGACTACACCGACCTCAACAAGCACCGCCCCAAGGACACCTTCGGGTTGCCGCGGATTGATCAAGTCATCGACTCCACGGCGGGCTGCGACCGCTCTCGCTTCCTCGACCGCTACTCCGGTACCACCGCATCGCAATCAAGGAAGAGGACCAGAGAAGACCGCGTTCATCACCCCCGTTTGGCGCGTCATCGCTACACGACCATGTCATTCGGGTTGAAGAACGCCGGCGCCACATACCAACGGGCCATCCAGGCCTGCTTCAAGCGGCAACTCAACAAGAACGTCGAGGCTTACGTGGATGACGTGGTTGTCAAAACCAGGGACTCCAGTACCCTCATCGACGACCTTGAACAGACCTTTGCATCACTACGCGAGTACCGCTGGAAGCTCAACCCGAACAAGTGCGTCTTCGGCGTACCTTCGGGTAAACTACTCGGCTTCATCATCAGCCAGCGCGGCATTGAAGCCAACCCCGAGAAGATCTCCGCCATCACCAGCATGAAAGCTCCCACGAGCATCAAGGACGTCCAGAAGCTGACGGGGTGCATGGCGGCGTTGAACAGATTCATCTCGAGGCTAGGAGAACGGGGTCTCCCCTTCTTCAAACTTCTCAAGCATCACGAGAAGTTCGTGTGGACTCCGGAGGCGGATCAAGCCCTTGCCCAGCTCAAGGACTTCCTGTCAAAGCCCCCAGTCCTCACGGCTCCCTACAAGGGCGAGCAACTCGCTCTACCTAGCCGCGACTACTCACGTGGTCGATCGCCATCGTTGTCGAGCGGCAGGAAGACGGCCACGCCTACCCGGGTCCGGGCCGCCCGGTATACTTCGTCGGCGAGGTTCTATCGCAGTCCAAGGCTCGCTATCGGCCCGTGCGTGAAGCTTCGTACGCTCTACTCATCACCTCGCGGAAGCTACGACACTACTTCTAGGAGTACTCGGTCTCCGTCGTCACCGACTACCCGCTCGGCGACATCCCGAGGAACCCGCACGCCACGGAAGAATCTCCAAGTGGGCATCGAGCTCGGCGCCCTCACCATCGACTTCAAGCCACGCACCGCCATCAAGTCGCGGGCGCTAGTCGACTTCATGGCGAGTGGCGGGAGAACCGGCTACCTACTCCCCACCGTGCAACCGAGCATTGGGTGATGTACTTTGACGCGCTCACTCAACCTCGAGGGCGCGGCGCGGGGGTACTCCCCGATCTCTCCAACGGGCGAACAACTCAAGTACGTCCCGCATCTTCCGGAAGGTCTCAAATAACGAAGCCGAGTACGAAGCCCTCCCCGCACGGGCTCCGCCTCGCGGCTTTACTTGGCATCAAGCGGCCCTCGGTCTACGGCGACTCCGCAGTGGTCATCAACCAAGTCAACAAGTCCTGGGGACCGCAACAAGGAGAACATGGACGCCTTCGCCTAGAAGTCCGCAAGCTCGAGAACAAATTCTATGGTCTCGAGTTCCATCACATCGTCCGCGACAACAACGTTGCAGCGGACGTCCTCTCGAAGCTCGGATCCACCCGCGCCCAAGTACCCGCGGGCGTCTTCGTCCATGAGCTTCACGCGCCATCCATCCCGGAGCCGGCGCCACCGACCACTGTCCCAGCTAACCACCCAGCTGGACAGGAGGTCATGATGATCGACGTGGACTGGAGGCAACCCTTCATCGACTACCTCAGCGAGCAGAAGGTCCCCTCCGACAAGAACGCGGCCGAACAACTCGTCCGCCGCGCCAAGTCCTACGTCCTCGTCGGCGACAAGCTCTACAAGCGGGGCGCATCTTCGGGAGTACTCATGAAGTGCGTCCCTCGTGAAGAAGGCAAGGACATCTTGGAGGAGATTCACAAGGGCGTCTGCGGCAACCACGCGTCTTCACGTACGCCGGTCGCCAAAGCTTTCACGGCGAGCCTTCTACGGCCCACGGCCACGGGCGATGCCGAAGAACTCGTCGAAGGTGCCAAGGATGTCGGTTCTTCGCCAAGCGGCGGCACGTCCCGGCCTACAAGCTAGTCACCATACCGCCAACCCGGCCCTTTGCCTCGCTGGGGGCTCGACATGATTGTGCCACCGCCAACCGCGCCAGGAGGATTCAACGGGTGCCGGTGGCTATCGACAAGTTCACCAAGTGGATCGAGGTCAAGCCTGGCCACATGCCCCAAGGGCGACGAGTACTCGACTTCCCGGATGAACTCGTACACCGCTACGGGCTACCCCACCGCATCATCACGGACACGGGGTCTAACTTCAACAACCACCGCTTCCGGGAGTACCGCGAGAACGGCGGAATCGACGTCGGATACGTCTCGGTCGCCCATCCACGGGCCAACGGACAAGTCGAACGCGCCAATGGGATGGTGCTCGACGCCCTCAAGAAGCGGCTACACGACGCCGCTAACTCAAGAGGGGGCAAGTGGATCAAGGAACCGCCCAACGCACTCGGGGCGCGCGACTCAACCGTCCAAGCCAACGGGGCAATCCCCCCTACTTCCCGGTCTACGGCTGCGAAGCCATCCTCCCCTGCCGATGTCATATGGAACTCGCCAGCGGTGGAGCACTACGACGAAGGCGTCTCGGAAAACGACGGACGAGTTGATATCGACGGCCTCGAAGAAGCTCGCCGTGCCGCCCTCGTCCAATCGGCAAGGTACCCGGAGGGTATCCGACGCTACCACGATCGCAACGTCAAGGAACGCTCCTTCAACGTTGGAGATCTTGTCCTCCGCCGTATCCAGAACACGGAAGGACTCCACAAGCTCAGTTCCCCCTGGGAAGGCCCCTTCACCGTGGCCAAGGTGACCGGGCCAGGCTCCTACCGCCTCCAAACACTTGAAGGCGAAGAAGTCAACAACTCGTGGAACGTCGACCAACTCTGTCGATTCTACGCCTAGTCTATACGACTACTCCGGGGTTCAAGTCCACGCGACTACATCAACACCCCTTGCCGCAAGCGACCCTCCGGTCCCGGCTCCAAGTCTCCGACTACTCTCCTCCGGAGTCCAGCCCCGTGCGGCTACCTACGGACCCCGGGGCGCAACGAGCATCAAGGACTCTAGCGGCGGTCTACCAAGAGACCACACTCCAAGATCCAGCCCGCGCGGCTACCTACGGATCCGCGATCTAGCCTACACGGCTACCTACGGATCACTCGGCGCAAGCGGCTACCCGCTCCGGCGCCACTTAGGCGTAAGCGGCCTCCCGGTCCCGGCGACTACTTGTAACTACGGCCCGGCCACCCGTGTGTACTTCTTCGCATAAAGCTTGATTGTTTATCAACTTCTTTACTGTCTACTCCCTGCTACGGGATTGCTAAGCCGAGTACTACTACTCGCACCTACTCCACGATGGGCGCTCCGCACTCTGAGATCGCGGTTACGAGTACTCATTGATGGAACAACTTCATTTCATTGATACATGAAAAGTTCATTACAACTGTCTCCTGTACAATTATGGCTACTAAGCTATCTATGCAGAGCTACTGGAGGTTCAACTTTTCGGCTACTTGCTCCGCGATGGGAGCCATCTGCTCCAACAGCTCTGCGTACTGCTCATCCGAGCAGTTGGCGGCTACCCCGCCGGCGACCACCTCCACTGGAGCCTTCGGGAAGTACGACTTCATGAAGGCCAGCACCTGCTTCGGGATCGACCTGGCCATGTGCTTGACGTAGGCGGCCAGCCGGCTTGGCGCCTCACGAAGTCGATCCGCCAGCGGAGCGATCTTGGGGCCGCCCGGGTGGGGCACCAGCAGCCTCGCGATCGGAAGGGCAGCCTCCTCAAGATCCTTCAGCTGGGCTCGGAGCGCCTCGCAATCCTCGTTCAACTTCTGCAAAGATTTGTAGCAGTTGACGAGGTCTCTATCAGATGCAATCCGCAGCTCCATGTGCTTCTCGCACTCGAAGGCCAGCTCCTTGTAGTCGAGTTCAAGTACCTGGCGGGCTTCTTGCTCCCGGTAGAAGAGATTCTTCATGCTGACCTCCGAGGCCTTCAGCTGCTCCACCTGGCCTTCGAGTTCTGCAACACCAGAACACAACAGCGGGTCAGGGCTTGGTGACTTCCAACAAGTACCCGACAAGCCAAGAGACATACCTTTATTCTTGTTGCGGAGGCCTTTGTTCTTCCGCACCAGCTCGTCGCCCTTCGCCTGTAAGTCCATCACGTCGTTGTGATACTTGGCGAAGGCGGCGTCAAGCTTCGACTGCATCGCGGCCGCGTGCCTCCGCGACTTCACGAGCTGCTCCTCCAGGGCTTCGGCTCGGAGCACGGTGTCGTCGTAGCCTTGCAGCATGTTCGACTTCTCGCGGGATCGCTCAGCGACGTCCTGCACAAGACAAGATCGAGTCAAGCAGAGTACTCAACGCAAAGGATTGACTACTCGGGAAGCTACGACTACGTACCTTCATCCACTGCTCGGCTCGCCGCATCGCCTCCAAGTGCTGCGCCAACACCGCCGGCTCAACAAGATCGTCGGCAAGCAGCTCAATCCCGCCGCGGCTACTCGATGTAGCCTCTGTCATCGGCGCCGAGCGGATAGGCTCCGCGTCTTGGATCTCGGGGGATCGGACGGCCCACCTCCCGGGCAACCCCCCGGCGACGTGGCGGCCCGCCTCCCCTTCGGCGGACTTCTCGACGGTTTCCCTCTCGGGCTCGGGGGCTCTCGCCGCGGCCTCCGGGCCTCCCGGTGTCGGCCTCCGCATGGGTACCCCTGCAGGGATGTCACCTCCTTCAGCGCCTGTCACCAAGGAACACGCGCATCAGTGCCTACGACTACTCCTTCTGGAGCTCTAGAGTTTCAAGAAGAGTACTTACCTTCAACCACGACCGCCTGCGGCGCCGGTGCTTCGGCAGCCGGGGGCTCGGTCGCGACTTGGGCTTCAGTGGTGGGCTCCTCGACGGACGGCGCGGCCTCTTCTGCCTCCACCGTACCGGGCTCCTCCCCGTCCCAGCTCAAGTCTGTGGATTTTCTGCAGAAGTATCCACAGAGGGTCGTCAGACAAAATCGACTACTACAACGAGTACTACTCACGAGGCGTGGTACTTACAAGTTCGACCGGACGATAGTCACAGCCGGAGCACCGAGGATGCGGCGATATCAACTTGGTCCACCCTCGGCGGGCGTCTCTTCCTCCGCCTCTTCGACTACCGCCTCCTCCACGGTGGCGGCGGCGGCGCGGGGGTCTCCCCGCGTCCCCTGCGGCTTCCACCTCTTCAACGGCGGCGGCCGCGGGTACTCTGCTCTCTACCGGAGCAGGGGGCTGGCGCTCCAGCTGCGCCAGAAGATCATCGACAGTGGGGGCTGGACTTCGGCTTCCCGCCGGTTCCCCCACTGTGGGCCATATGCCCTCGTCGCCCTCCTCCACGGGCTCTGTTGGCGGCACCTCCTGCACACAAGGACGACTACTCGTCAGCACCGTACTCGATCACTGGGTACTCGACTACTCTGCTCAAGATGACTTACCTCCGGAGGCGTGGTCTCTGAGACCTTCATTTTCTTCGCCACCCGCTTCTTGGTGGGGTTGCGCGGCTTCCTCGGCGGCGCGGCAAGGCTAGCCTCCAGGCTAGCCGGAGGGTCTTGGATGAGTGGCACGTGAGGCAAGCCCGGACGGCTAAACCTCGACCGCAACCGGGAAGCGGTCTCGCAACGTCTCCTCGTCTTCTTCGTCATCGGAGGTATCCTCCACGATGACGGTATCGTCGCCTTCCCCGACTTCGCGGCGCTCCTTCACTTTCCCCACCGCCGGGATCTCGATCCCGCTCGGTGGTGGGCTGCGGCTCGGAGACAAACCGCTTCACGTCATCTGCGCAAAAGACACAAGGCGTCGGCAACTGCGCTACAAGTGCCTACTACTCGACGAGGGGGTACGGCTACTCACCTCGTTGGGCGGGCGCGCGGCGGAGTACTCCTCGACAGGGCACGCCGTGTACTCCGGCATGTCCTTGAAGATCCTCGACAACCTCTCGACGATGTCGTTGTCGTCCAGCTCGCCCCCCGGCATCCGCGACGTATCGTTGTCGCCGGTGTACTCGAAGCCCATCGTATCCCGCGCCATCAGCGGCTGGATCCTGCGCTTCATGAAGCTGAAGGCCACGTGTTCGGCCCTCAGTCCCGCATCCCGCAGAGTCTTGATGCGCGCTAGCAACTCCGGGAGCTGGATTCCCTCCTGCATGGTGGGCTCCGTGTTCCACCACTCCTGGTGCCTGGGCTGCCGTCCGCTCGGCTTCGGCAGCTCGGGATGGTGGTTCGTGATGTAGAACCACCTCGTCTTCCAGTCGGTGTTGGAGTCCACGAGCTTGTACGCCGGTGCGCTTCCGCGGCATCCTCCCTCGCGTCGGATCCCGGCCCCTCCGACTACTCTGGGGTTGGAGGCGGGGGGTGCGGCCTTCACGCGGAAGAACTTCCGGAAGAGAACCCAGTGCGGCTTGATTCCCAGGAAGGCTTCGCAGAAGTGGACGAAGACAGAAGTATGGAAGATACCATTGGGGTTCAGGTTGAGGTACTCGATGCCATAGTACCTGAGCAGCCCCTTGAAGAAGTCGCTTGCTGGTAGCGCAAGACCGCGCTCCACGAAGCGCGAGAACATCGGGATCTCGTCTTCGGCCTTCTCCATTGGATAAGGATCTCCTGCGGCGGATCTCCACATGTCGATCTCCTTCTCCCTGATGAACCCGCTGTTCAACAGGGTCAGCAAGTCCTCCGTCTTGACCTTCGACTTTTTCCACTCGCGGCTTGGGTCAGCGCGCGGTGGAGATGTGGGCGCCGCTCCGGTGCCGGCCGCGGCGGCCTCCGCACGGCTCCTCTTTTTCCCGTCGGCCTTCGACGTCTTCGACGGTGACGGCTTCATTCTCCAAGTACAAGGAGTCTTCACTCGCATTCGCTCGGGGGCTAACCTAAAGCTTTCGGGTGGCGATGCGTTCGGATCTACTACGGCGGCGGCGCTCGCGGAGGTGGATCTACTTCAAGATTCAAGTGGCAAATGACTGCGGCTCACTTGGGTGAAAACCCTAAGGGTTTCGGCTTGTATTTATAAGCCAAATCGCCCCCGCAACGGGCGGCCGGATAAGTCCACGCGCGGCTGACTCAGCGCCAGCGCGTGACTCTTCGTATTCTACTAGTCGACGCGCCTCACCTCGGGGGCTCGGCTACTTCTACTCGACTACCTGGGACGCGGCTAGTCTCAAGAGCATCTCAGGACACATTCTCCAAGAAGACCCTTCAATTCGAGAGGAAGTACTCGACTCAAGGCTCGGGGGCTCCGTGCCACGTGTCCTTCGGTTTTTCTCCGGATTTTTCGGGATTTTCTTGCCAAGACTTCGGATAGATCCTCAGCCAGAGCCCGCGGCTCGAGGCTCGGGGGCTACTCCACGTGGATTGCGGTTCTGCAAATCGCGTCTCCATGACGGCCTTCGGCTTCAAGACAAGGCGGGCATTTTTTGAAGACCTGTGAGGGGGCGATTTGAGGACGCTTGGGACTACTCGAGAAGACTTCAAGATTGCTCAAACATCCAGAGCGGGTACATTCCGGCCTCGGGATGCTTCGACTACTCTTGAGGACTTTTGACTTGTAGCACTCGGGGACGCTTGAGGACTACTTGTTAAGGCAGTCAAGACTGCGCAGAAGCTATCCTTCTCGGCCCTGAGAGTACTCGGGGCTTGTCGTATGGACCTCACCGGGCCCACTACCTCGGTGGGTACCGGGACCAAACCTCGGTGGGCCTAAGGACTGCCGGCTTCAGCGCTTACACGGCAGAAGGTGTGGAGCACAAGGACAACACAGGAGTAGTACTCGGTTAGGACTCTGTACACGTTCCGCACTGTATAGAGGTCTCCTAGACGTACTCGACTAGTACTCCTTCCCTACTCCGACTTGTAACCCTGCCTCCCGGACTATATAAGGCGAGGCAGGGACCGATCTCAGGATCATCTCACCTCATCCAATCTCATACAACTCACGGCGCACTGTTGCACCATCGTGTAATCGTGCCCTATCAATCCAGAGCTACGCAGCATACAGGACGTAGGGTATTACGCACCTCGCGGCCCGAACCTGTCTAAATTGTGTGCCACGTGTCTCTTCCTTCGAGTTACCGATCTCGGCGAGTCACATTCATCTACTTCGGGTACTCCCCGTAGTAGGTTGCCGGTCCAAAACACCGACAGAAATTTGAATGCCAACTTGAAGAATTTCATGGCTCAGGTGAATAGTAAAATAAGGTTTGACTTGAAAATTTGAATCCCTTCCACTCAAAATTTTAAATGCCACTCTAAAGATGAAATGTGTCCCACTAAATTCTGCACAACTTTTATATTGGAAGATTTTTTGAGTGTTTAAACAAAATTTGGAGAACGTGGCCAAAGTTCTAGGATAAAGAGGTAGACATCAAGGGTTTGACCGCTTTAACTAGGGTTTTGACCATGGTAGATGATGTTGACTTGCTTAAGGTGCTAATGGGTGATTGTTGGCTAGGTTTACGAGGTGATGACCTAGGTTGACTATGATTTGACCAAAGTCAACAAGTTCGACCAATCATTATTGTTAATAAAAAACTTGGGGCGTCACAGGCACAACGTTTTGGTGCCACCGTTCTGTCACAACGCACTCCTATTCATGCGTATTAGACTAGGGCGAGTCCAATGGACATGTTGAAATCTCTTGGTAGGTCAGGCAGGCACCTCTAGCCACAACGACTACAAGAACACCCTATATGATCTATCTCGAGAATATATCTTAAAGTAAGAAAATCCAATCGAAATCAAAGTCATAGAAGAAGCACATGATCACTAGAAATTGGATTGCAACTTGATAATTCAACATACTCAAAGGTACATGGACAAGATCACCGCCGGGCCCGGAACTCCGACGTGGTCTTCCTTGCAAGGTTCCCACGTCGGCTAGGGAAACCCTAGACAACTAGCTCTATCCTCTCCTCTCCGGGATGGTCTCTCTCTCTCTCTCTCTCTCTCTCTCTCTCTCTCTCTCTTCTCTGCTCCTCGGCGGAGAATGGCGAATGAGTTAATCTGTGGCTCTTGGCAGGAGGACTATAAATAGTCTGAGGATCATCTAGGTCAACAGGGGTGGCGAATGGTTCACAAAATGGGTTGGGCCAGCCGGCTTGGGCCAGCCGGCCTAGGCCCATTTCCACTCATCTCGCGGCCTGCTTCATGGACGTTGCTTCTCATGTCTTCTAGAATGTTCTCCCTTCTGCATGTGGGCCCTTAACGTCAGGTTCTTCGCAGTTTGGATGGAGATCCTTGTCTCGCAAGCTTCAGCATTTTCTGTTTAGGTCCTCAAAGTTTTCCATTTTCACGAGTTGGTCCTTGGGCTTCTTGGAGTCATGTTCACTTCATTCCTTGACTTGTATGGGGCTTCATGATCTTCTCACGAGATGCTTGATGAACTTTACCTGGAAGTCTTGCATTTAACACTAAATCTCTGCATAAACATCAAATTCCAAAACCGACATGCATGAACAAACTTGTTATGTCAAGGGGGGTAGTACCAATGGATAAGATATACAATTGATGCCAACACTGAAGGTAAACTCATGGCTAGGTTTATGGAAATTCACCGTCAACAACTCGCATACCTTGATCATGTCGGAGAGCATGTTCTCGACGCGACCGAGCCCCGCGATGAGGTCGCGAGGAGTGGGTGGGTGGGTGTCCATCAACAGATCATATCCGACCTGCTGGTTGGCGGTGACCGGCAGACGGCTGGAGTAGTGGATTTCGCCGACATAGAGTCGAAGCGGATGTCGACGGGATTGGCGAGGAAGTCTGCCATGCTTTCTGGGAAGGTGACGTCGCTTGGAGAAACCATCGAGTTGCACGAAGAACCCTGGATTTCCCCCTACCTGGTGCGCCAACTGTCAAAGGTTTAGATTTGGACAGCCCACAAGGGGGTTAACCCTGGTGGTTATTTGTTCGATAGGGTGAAATCTAGGGCTAAGAACTCGAAGGTTGCGCACGAGCACACGAGACATAGAGAACACAATGAGTTTATTCTGGTTTAGGCCTCCGGAGAGTAAAACCCTACGTCCAGTTGTTGGTGTAGATTACTTGAGGATTGCGTGATGATACAAGGGGTTGCGCTGCCTGGCTTATATTCGCCAGCGGACAAGGTCGGTACCTAGACTCTTGGTCGGTTACGACCAGAAGACCTAAGTCTAGTTGTTTACAACCATTGCCATATACATCAGACTGCTTTGTCGGAATCCACTGCTATCTTGTCTTGCACGCCAAGTCTTGAAGTCATTCTGGATAAGGTCGTCTGGGAATCTTCTGGAAGGTCTTCGGGGGGTCGTGTGGCCACCAACTAGGTCGGTTTGGCCCACTGTTATCACACCCGATTTTCCGAAGAAAACCAAGTGCTACCTATATGTATGCTAGGATCTAGTTTCATACATATAGTGATATCACAGTGAATAATGGAAACAATATCACGTAAAGAAAGAGAGATTATCAGAGATTTACAGCGGAATCTTGGGAAGCAAAGGCTCCAAACTTCACAGGCAATCGACTGGGGGTTGAGTACGCCTAGCACCATCTTCTAGACATCATACACCCTCTTCTTTTTCTGAGCAGCGTTTAAGCAAGGATGAGTACACTTATGGTTGGTACTCAGCAAGGCCACAAAAATTAACCAGAAAGCAAATTAAGTCCATCTTTAAGTAATTAATCATGTGAGGGTCCAGGCTGCTCTTGACCATGAGCACGACTGTTATAACAGTTTTACACTCTGCGGAGGTTGTACACTTTCACCACAAGTCGCGTAAAAGTTCCGAAGAACTTTGAACCCAACCATGCTGTGCAAAAGTAGGCACAATACCACACTTCCGAGGTGTGGTTGCATAGGGACACTACGAGGCCTTTACAAAGAGTCCTCCTATGTGTATTAGTCCATAGTAGCATGTCCTAGAGGCTATCTTTCGTACCCTCCTTCTACCCTCAGACCAGGTTAGCCTAGAAGAGCACTTTCGTTCCAAAACCTGTCAGAGTAGAAGAGTCATAAAAGCATTCCTCCGTACCTCAAGATACTAAGGCTAATAGCCACACAAGACTTCCCTAATTAATTGGCCAAGACAGAGCCATATGTCTTGTGGTTGTACTGTTTTCCTAGGTGGTTTTCCATGTTCCAATTAATTCATAGTATTCTTGTTTAAAGCATAGGTAGAAGGATGGTTAGGGTCACTTGCCTTTCTCAACAAAAAGCTACTTTTGCTCTTCTGCTCTTGCTCACTTGATCTTCAGGACTTTCGATCAGCAGCAAGATCTTCTACTCGAAGCAAACATTGAGCACAACATGCAAAACAGACAAACAACAACAACTAAGAACAATACACCTAGCATGAAAAGCTTAAAAAGAGGACAAGGTTTGGTTCTAGGACTGTGAACGCAAAAACACTCGGAACTATCGGAAGATTTGAATTATATCACACAAGGGTTATGTGCTTGGTATATTTTAATTGAATAAAGTCATGTGAATAGGTTATTTCAGAGAAATACCCTATTTATAATTAAGAAAGTTATATTTATTTGTAAAAGGCGGTGTAAACTTAGTCAAATTTTATTTATAAATATTCAAGTATGATTTATGCAAATTAAACATTTAAGTTTAGGAAGGAGCATGTGAAGCATCCAAACCTATGTGTTCATATTTTGAGTTGAACTAAATAAATTATATTAGGATCACATTTATGTTTGACTTAGTCAAATTAACATTTAATTAAGAAAGCTCGAGATATAGCCTATGTTGCTTTTATTTAGAAAGCAAATTGAATAAATATTAATTAATTTAAGTTTGATTATGAAAATCGAGATATAATCTAATTAGCTTTTAATTAGAAAGATTATTTAAATAAGTATTTACCAAATTAATACTCTTATGAAAACACGTGTTGATCTCTAATTAAATTTTAATTTAGAAAAGCATGTATATAATTACTTAATCATATTTAAATATTTTAAAATATGAAACAAAGAACATGGTCACATTGCTCTTATCGCGTACTTGGAGTTTATATGAAACTAATGCAACTTGAAACGGTAGAAACGGAGCTAAAACACTAGATCTATGAACTATACAAGTTGTAGGCGTCTAAACACGATTAACTATAGACCGCAGGGGTTAGATTGGAAGATCTGCAAGAGACACAAAACAGTGCTCGCAAAAATAATAAAGGACACTAGGCCAGAAATGATTTGTCCTGGCGGCTAAAACCGGTTTTTGCTGGCGGGCGAGGCACCCGCCGCGCAACTTTGAGCCAGTAGAAATGGCCCTTTGTGCTGGCGGGTGGCCGCCCCGCCGGCACGCAGCCATTTGTCTTGGCGGGTCACTTAAACGACCGCCAAAGACAAATGTCATCGCGCGGCGGTTACTTAAGCCCCGCCAGCACAAATTCCATCGCGTCGGCGGTTTCTTAGGACGCCCGCCGGCATAAAATTCATCTTTGCAGGCGGTTGCTTAGACCGCCCGCCACAGAAAGCATTTTTCCCATTTCCTATATAATTCCCCATAATTGTTTATTATTTGTATATAATTTGTCATTTTCATCTATTATTTTTTCACATTGGCATTTGTATGCTAAATTCACTTTAATTTTCAGTAATTTCATTTGTATTTAACCGCCAAATCCAAATATATGTCTCACAAACACACAATCCAAACTAAAATAAAAAATGTATACATAAGTCACATTACAAAACATTCTGCATAATAGATAACCTTAAGACACCCATCTATGTAACCTTTTTGCATCATCTAATGTCAAAACTTCTTCTTTATCGAAGAATTCTCCATCCTCGTGGCAAATCTCACGTAGGATGAATCTCGCCATGTCCGCACAAATGTTGGTGATTTGATTGTCACCAAGTTGCCCCCATGATTTGTCAATGGTAGGCATCTGCACGTAAACACAATAAATGAAGATTGTTATGCATTACCATCAAGACCATAATTAGAACATACATAGTTGTGTACAAACTAGAGGCTTACGTCTTCAGGATTCGTCCGGTACCTCCCATTATTTCTCAAAACCTCACACACATAATATGCACATAGTACACTGCCAGGAGGTTGTTTGTAGCACTGCAACCAAATAAAAAATGATCGGTGCTAATTAACAGAAGTGTACCAACTCTGATAAAAATGATTGATACTTATTAACAGAAGTGTTCTTACCCATTTGGCATTACGTATCACCAATTTTCCCTTCTTGTGCTCCCCGCCATTGAGTATGTATAGCCTATATGCACTTTAAGGATATAAAAACATAAATTAGTAATACAATTTGAAATATAGTTGATACATGCATTAGTTATTATATATTGCACTTAGTTATCTTACTTTTTTATAATATCAATGATTGTGTTGTAAGAAGACGATGAATAGTGTAATGAGGCGAAGACCCCCACAGTTCCCAACTTCGGACACATGTGAAAGCAAATGAAATGATCACTACATAAAATTAAAATAATTAATATAAATAGACTAAAAAATGAAGGCAAATGATGAAATAGTTATTTAAAGGATCTGATTCAAAATTGTAAGCAAACTTGATAGAATCCTTATGTTGGTTTTTCCTCATGACCGTTGAAATGTATACAGACACCTCGTGAAGTTTAGCTTTCTCATAACCCTTTATTAACTTTTCTTTCTCTTCTGGTGTCTTTGCTTCTTCCTCTATTTTCTTTCTTAATTCATCCCTCATTATGAACGTGTGTTGTGATTTGGTTACTTGTTGCGGGTCAATAAATGCTACCTTCCACCTCCCATTTGTTTTCTTTTCATCAGACGCTTGCATCCTGCAAAAAAGTTTATTTAGGATGGTAATAACAATACATATGTAATAGATTTGGATGTCGTATAGGGATGTTGACTTACATGGACCAAATGGTGACGAGATTGATGTCGAGTTTTTCACGACGGAACATTGCATGCAAATCGGGGAAATCGATTGCAACCTTCCGGTCATAAGAGCTACTGAACACCCATTTCGGGAGATTGGCTGTGATAGTGTGAATGCCTTCCTTCATGGCGTGCATGATCCAAGTATGCAGCCTTATTAATTCTGACGACCCTTTGTTCAGTTGCCACCTAAACAAGAATGGTTTGCCATGCTCATACTTGTCGGGCACCTCATCCGACGAAAACATACTTATGTGCTCCTCCTTTTGTTTTTGTAAAGAGGTGCGGGATAAAGACTTTTCATCTGGTGCCTTCTTGAGTACTTGAACATTAGGTGATTCTTTACCGGATGTTGGAGCCCGTTTAGGTTTATTCTTCAGTACTTTCAAGAACAAGTCAACATCAGATGATTTCGTCTTTGGTTCATATGAGTTTATCATCCGGTGTATTGTTGTTGGCGTCTTGGTTGCTGGAGGAGGAGATGGTGGTCTTGGACATGGCAGAAGAGATGGTGGTGCCCCTGCCCCTGCCCCTGCCCCTGATGTCGGAAGAGTTTGTGGTCTTTGATGGGATTTCGGAGATGATGTCCCCTCTGCCCCCCCCCTAATGTCGGAGGAGTTTGTGGTCTTGGATCGGATTTCGGAGATGATGATGCTCCTGCCCCTGCCCCTGATGCCGGAGGAGTTTGTGGCATGTTGTTGTCATTATTGTTAACTCCTTGCTCCACAACCATCATGTTGTTGTCATTGTTACCGCCTCCATGTTCCCCACCCATTGTGTACTCGACCATTGCAGCATCTAGATCCTGGGGGGTACTCGTTCTTGGCTAGGTTGCAAGCAGGGACTTGGTGATGTATTAATTATGATATCTCGACGATGCCACAGTATGTATTGGTTCCTCGCATCACTGAGAAGCGCGATCCCATCCTCTGTAGGGATATCAATCTCGCACGACTCATCAGAAACCGAAACAACTTGAACCCATGCGTACTCTGGCGGTGGTGGATTCGGAAACACACGACCCGTTAGTGCCATGGCTGTCCCAACTTCTCGAAACTTATCTAGTTTTATTCCATATGGAATAACCAACTTGCATGGTGTATCCTCTACAATGTCATCCACAGGATGCTTGGTGATAGCAATAGAACCAACACTACTTGGAGTCAGGATGGCTCCGATCTGGTCAAGCATCAAGTTTGGAGGAACCTGTCCAGAACCACCAGATACTAGATTCTCTGCACTTGGCCCAACAGAAGCATGTTGTTGTTGTTGTATGAAGAAGCCTATCAATTCTTGCTTGGAAATTTCTCTCATCTTGTCTTCAAGCTTCTTCTTATAGCGGTCTCGCTTTTTATAACTTGATCGGTGTTCACGAAATGCTTTACCCCAGGGCAAGGGAGAAGAAATCCCTCGAACATGGCCATGGTGCTCAGGCGTTCC
Source organism: Cenchrus americanus (assembly GCA_947561735.1). Classification (NCBI taxonomy): domain Eukaryota; kingdom Viridiplantae; phylum Streptophyta; class Magnoliopsida; order Poales; family Poaceae; genus Cenchrus; species Cenchrus americanus. The sequence goes on from OX387240.1 coordinate 207,679,091, forward strand.
GATCGCGGCAGATAGCATATCTTTCTCCCTGTCGGGCATGAAAAGACCTTTCTTTTCATTTCCGCAAGTTCTTCTAACTTCTGATAAATTTGTTCTGTTGAGGGCTTCTGGAATTAAACATTATCGTCAGGTGCTATAGCCGTAACTCGAGCAAGGATCCAATTCCTGCTACGCTCATCCATGCCTTCAAAAATAGTTGGTAAACCAGCTACCCGCCTTTCTTCTTCCTCCTTCCTCCATTTTGCCATTTTGGCAGCATATCCTCCGGAACCCAAGCGATGGGGGTTCTCAGGAGCTTTCATAGCCTTCTCCTTTTGTTGGACGCTTAGAGCTACTGCTTCTGTCGTCTTCTTCTGATCTACGAATTCTTCCCAGACTGCTAGCGGTATGTTACCATACACATCTCTAGCATCCTTTCCTTTCTAGACAAATTCAGTATTAAGTGTAGACCTCCAATTCCTAAGAGCTCTTCCACAAAGACCCTCATCAAAAGTTCTACCTGCATTTTCTCTACCTTCCGGATAAACAAATTTTTCTTTCACTTTGGCCCATAAAACATCCTTCGTAGCCTTAGGGACTGTCTTCCAATTAGTAGTTGTGATCCAAGACGCCAATTGGTCTCTGACAATTGCACCGACGATGTTTCGAAACCTAGCAGCTATCCCCTTAGGTTCGACGGGCTCACCTTTGTCACCCAACCGTTCTATCGCAAGTTGTCCTCTTTCAGGGATCTGGTTTCTTCTTCTATGACCACGTTTCCTTTTCAGGTTACTAGAACTAGTAGTACCCGAAGGTTGTGGTTCTGAAATGACTTCTGCCTCTTGGGCACGAATGTTAGATGCTCTACGACGTCATCGCGGGGATAGGTCATTGTTCCACACATAAAACACTAGTTAAAGTATATCTTAATTGAATAAACAAACATTAAGTTGAGTGAATGTGCATGCAGACCTCATTATCGCTTGGTTCGTAATCAACATCATCGTCTTCGGGACGCTTGCGAGGTCATGGTTCGCTTGGTTCGTACTCAGAGGGAGTTTCATAGTCTCCAATTATACCACTATCACTAGATTCCTCCTCACCGGATTGTTCACTGTTAACATTTGATCATAGATAATCCATAGTCCATAGTCCTAATTTATACAATAATCCATAGTCCATATTTATACAACAATCCATTTTTATTAAAAAAATCTATTTATCAACAATCCATATTCCATATTTCATTATTTATACACCAAAACTAATAAAATTAAATCCACAATCCATTTTATATAATAAATCTATTTAAAAATTAGACACAATCCATAGTGCATACTTATAATAAATTTATTTATACAAAATGCATCATCCATTTATTTATACAAAATGCATCATCCATTTATTTATACAAAATGCATCATCCATTTATTTATACAAAATGCATCATCCATTTATTTATACAACAAAATTAATAAAATAAAATCCATAGTCCATTTGTAACATTTTTAAATCTATTTATCCACAATCCATGTAATTGCATTTATCCACAATCTATTTATCCACATTTTTAACACATGTAATTGCATTTTGAAAAAAAAGAAAAAAACACCAACCAGGGAGAAGGGGCTGTCGTTGCTGCGCCGCCGGCCCTATCCCCGGCCTCCATGCGTCCCGAGCGGTGAGGAGATGAGGTGTCGGTGGCGAGCGGGGGCGGCGCTGTCGGCGGAGGCGCCGCGGTGCCGTCGACGGTGGCGGAGCAATCGCCGGCGGGTCCCGGCCTCGCGGTTGGGGAAGCGGCCGGCGGGGGAGGAGGACGCCATCCTAGTAGGGAAGAGGTGCGGTGGCGCTCGGTCGGCGGGGCGACGGGGTGACCGCGGACGACGGTGCGGCGGCGGTCCACGGGAGAAGGGGCGGCGCCCTAGCGAAGACGACGGCGGTCCACGGGGTGAAGGGATGGGGCCCTCGCGGATGGCGGCCGGGCGCTCGTGGACGTGGGCCGAGCACTCCCGGAGGACGGCGGGGTGGTCGGAGGGGCGGCGGCGGTCAGGGACGACGGCGGCGCTCCGCGGGAAAATTTGGCAGCCTGACGGCGTCGTTTCGTATTCGCGCCAGACTTAGAAAATTTTCGAGACCATGTCTCGTGTAAATATAGATGGAGTCACCACTGGCGGGCAACATAAGGCAACCGCCAACGGTAGACCACCGCTGGCGGGTCACATAAAACAACCACCAGCGGTGAACCTTACTACAGGCGGATGACTTAAGCAACCGCTAGTGGTGAGAATTCCCGCTGGCGGTTTTCATAAGCGCCCGCCAGCGCTGTGATATGAAAGAATTTAAACTTATCTTTTCAAATGCAAAGCTTTTCAAATGCAAATGACAAAACACCTCCTATAAATAAATTCAAATATTTTATGATAATATAACCGCCAGCATAGTGTTTTTCCATAATTTGCAAAATTTGAAACAGGGGCTTAATTTATTCAAATTTCATTGAAACTTCCCAATGTATCATAAAATATTTCAATTTAAGTATAGGGGGTGTGTTTTTTTGTAAAATAAGTCCTAATTAGAAAAGGTTAGTTCAAATAGGTTCATACACCTAATGAGTTATAGGTTGTTTGACCCTAGGGTCTCATTTGAACTAACCTTTTCAAATTCAAACCTATTCTTATAGCAAAACACCTCCTATAAATAAATTCAAATATTTTATGATAATTTTTGGAAGTTTCAAAGGATTTTGAACATTTTCATGCCAGGATTTCAAATTTTCAAATTTTGGCAAACCACTATGCTGGCGGTTGACTTATGATAACCGCCGGCATAGTGTTTTCCATAATTTGCAAAATTTGAAACAGGGGCTTAAATTATTCAAATTTCATTGAAACTTCCCAATGTATCATAAAATATTTCAATTTAAGTATAGGGGGTGTGTTTTTTTGTAAAATAAGTCTTAGTTAGAAAAGGTTAGTTCAAATAGGTTCATACACCTAATGAGTTATAGGTTGTTTGACCCTAGGGTCTCATTTGAATTTAAGTACAAGAGGAGAGTCTCATTTCATCAAAACTTCCAAAACTCGCCTAAATTGATTGAAAGTCTTACAACAACACTAATTATATAAAGTCGTACAAGTGATACATCAAGCCCGACTAATAAGAAGTGCAAGTTTGTCCTTTAACAATTCTCCCATCACAGTCTGTACGTAACCATGGCTTCTCCGATTTAGGAATGGTGGCTTCAATTTTTTATTCTCTTCTCATGATCTTTGAACAAGACTAGTTCCTCGAACTGATTGTAATCCTCAACATCAATTACACCTTCTACTCCTAGAATTCTTTGTTTTCCGGAGACGGCAATGTGCTTCTTCACATTCATAGGATCAGCTATGTAGAAAACTTGTGCAACACGCTCGGCGAGTACCCATGGATCATCTTTGTAACCTACATTGGCAAGGTCTACAAGTGTCAATCCATAATTGTCATCTGTGACGCCATTCGGGTGTTTGACCCATTGGCACCGAAACACGGGAACCCGATATTCTCTCCATAGTCAAGTTCCCATATTTCCTCTATGAACGCGTAGTAAGTGATGTTGTTTCCGGATTTATCAATCGCATCTATGTGAACACCACTATTTTGATACGCAACACTCTTGTTGTCTTTCGCCTTCGTATAGTAGGTGTACCCATTAATTTCGTATGCTTGCCATGAGGTAATATTGCTTGATGGACCAGCCGCCAACCTAGTCAACGTTGTGTCATCTATGGAATTTCCTTGAAATAGATGCTCATGTTCCTTTAACCATGATGGGAAACGACGTTTTTGCTCTTTGATGACCCAATCCTCGGTCCGACTATCATTTTCCTCATGAATCTCATTTTCGTGTTGCACGATAAATGGCTCCACTATTGCAAGTTGTTGCAGAACACTAGCATGTGCTTTCTCCAGTTGTTGGTTGTCCTCGTCAATGAATCTTTTCCTTCCAATGGTCCCTTTCCCTAACAATCTGCTTTCGTGTCGAGATTCCGGTAAACCGATTGCTCTCTTATCTTTTATGTAGTCTATGCAACAATCAACACTCTCTTCTGTATGGTAGCTCTCGATCATGCTTCCCTCTGGAAATGCCTTGTTTCTCATGTATCCATTGAGAATCGACATGAACTGTTCGTACGTCCACATCTGAAGAAAGTACATAGGTCCTAGTTCAGTAATTTGCTCGACCATGTGGATCATTAGATGTTCCATGATATCAAAAAATGATGGAGGGAAGCACATCTCGAGCTGGGCTTGAGTTTCTGACATAAACAGCTGAAGCCTTGCCAACTCTACACAATCTACCACTTTCTACGAAATGACGTTGAAAAAGTAGCACATCCTTGTGATGACCATCTTAAGAAATATTGGTTTGATAGCTCGGATCGCAATCGCGAGAAAAACAGTAATCATCACATGACAGTCATGAGAGTTACAACCAGTAAGCGTCATGTCCTTCAACGAGACCAATGATCGGATGTTGGATGAGAATCCGGTTGGCACTTTTAGCCCGCGCAAGCATTTGCAGATAGCCAACCTCTCATGTTGTGTTAAGTTGAAGCTAGCAGGTGGAAGGTACTGCTTGCCATTAGGACGTGGTTGTGGGTGAAGTTCTTGCCTAATTTTTAGGTCAACAAGATCCTTACGCGACTTCAGTCCGTCCTTTACCTGTCCTGTTAAGCCTAAGAATCCCATTGTGCTTTCAAACACATTCTTTTGAAGATGCATCCCATCGATGGCATGGCGCACTGTCAAATCTTCCCAGTATGGAAAGTACTTAAAAAATATAGACACCTTCTTGAAAGGCACATCAATGTTTCTGTAGTTTCAGCCTCCTTCCTTCCCCCTTTTGAATTATCACCTTTTGATTTCTTACCAAGTTTAAACTTGACCTTCTGACACATTTCAAATACGGTTCTACCGGTGGCCGGTTGTGGGGCAACAGAGTACTTCTCAATCTTTCCATCGAAATAGTCTGCCATCTTACGGTACTTGTGAGTCCTTAGTAGCCAGCGTCTATGCCCCGTATACACTGTCTTCTGAGATCCTTTCCGGTACACAGATATTGTACCATTCAAACAAACTACACAACCTGTTTTTCCTTTTTTCTGACCAGAAAAGGAAAATAGGGTAGGGTAATCATTAATGGTAACAAAGATAATTGCCTTAAGTGTGAATGTCTCCCTTCTGCACTCATCCCACATCACAACCCCATGTTTCCAAAACTTCTCCATTTCTTCCATCAATGGCTCTAGGCAGATATCTATATCAATACCAGGTTGCTTTGGTCCTTGGATTAGAATGGTAAGCAAAAGGAACTTTCTCTTGTGACATAGCCAGGGGGAGGTTGTATATGGTCATCAACACTGGCCATGTGCTGTGCGTGCTGCTTCTTTCACCAAAAGGATTCATACCATCTGTACTTAACGCGAACCTTATATTTCTTTTTTCTTCTCTAAACTCTTTGTGCTTGGAATCAAAGGTCCTCCACTGCCAAGCATCAGAAGGATGTCGAAGCTTCCCATCAGACTTCTCTGGGTGATCTACATGCCAAGTCATTAGTTCAGCGGTCTTTGGGTTTGAGAACAATCGCTTTAGACGATCCTCCACTGGCAAGTACCACATCACCAATGCAGGGACTTTACGTTGAGTAGCAGTGTCAGTACCAATACTATACTCCTCCTCAACTTGAGAAATTACACTTTTCTTTCCACCAACCTTTCTCTTCATGCCTTTAGATGCAATGACCCGTTCCACAGCAAAATCGGCATTACTTTTGTAACAATTAGCATCGCAATTTGGACACTTCTCTAGTTCTGCATAGTCACCGCGGTACAATATGCAATGGTTCCTACATGCGTGTATTCTTTGCACTCGCATCTTCAATGGGTTGATAATCTTCTTTGCTTCATATGTGTTTCTTGGGACCAAGTTAGGCTTCGGGAGTAGATTGGCCAACAAAGTAAGGAGTTCGTTAAAACTATTGTCCAACCATCCAAATTTTGCCTTCACAATCAGAAGATGGAGCATGAAACGCAACACGGTTCACTCCTTCCCACAACCCTCATACATACGGTACTTTGCTGCCTTCTTTAGTGTTTCAAAATTTTCTAACCCTTTAGCACTCCCTAGCAACACCTCCGGTTCAATGTGGCGCAACATTTCTTCCATCTCAACATCACATTCCTTGTCCACCTGTGGTGCATCTGTTTGATCATCATTTTGATCTTCACAGCCAAAAGCATCATCCGTCATGACATGATCATTTTCATCTGCATTTTCATCACCCACTTCATCATACCTGATGCCGATGTCTGCATTGTTGAAAGTACTTTATGCTTCACCATGGTGGGACCAAGTTTTGTATCCTTTCACAAAACCACGCTTTATCAAATGCATCTAATGGCATTAATATCTTCCCAAACAATTTTGTTGCAACAATCACAACATGAACAATGTATTTGCTTTGTCCTAGAAATTTGGGCATGCTTTTGCGCAACCTCAAGAAAGTTTGTTAACTCTGTCAAGAATGTAGACGAATTTCTCCATATGCCATACATCCACGCTCTATGTTCCATCTTAAATAACCTATAAAAGTAATTCTATTAATTAAAAACTTTGTATGCTTATGCTTCATTTAATATGTAAAAAACGGAAACAAAACTAAATTCTATACATTTATTTATTGAAGATAATAATTTTAATTACAAACTAATAATTTAATATGTAAACTTGCTTCAATAATTGCAATAACAATTAAATATAATTACTTCTATAATGTAAACTTGCTATTAATGACAAACTAATAACTTATATATAATTTAATATAACTTGCTTCTATATTATGAACATTTAAATATTTTGCATTGACAAACTAATAATTTAAATATAAAGCTATTTAAAAAATAAATCTCTAAATCAATATCTCTCTTCACCCTCCTCTCTCTCCTAAATAACCCTAGGTCTAGATCTAGATCCCTAACTACATAGAAATCATTAATAAAAGGAGAAAACTAAGGTTAAAATAGCACAAACTCACCTTATATAGCCACCTCCTCCAAGAAAATCAAGAGCAAAACCTCCCCCCTAGATTTGGTGTTTTTGGAGCTTTTCCCGAGCTCCTCTCGGGCACAACGCCATTGGAAGGTTGCTGGGAAGAAGGGGCTGGTCTATATTTATAGAAGACACAGTGTTGGCGGTTGGCATAAGGAAACCGCCAGCAGTAATCTCTGTGCTGGACATGCCTTATATTGACTGCCAGCACTGTGTACATTTACGCTGGTGGTCCGCTTAAGCCACCCGCCAGCACTAATATCTCTCCTGGCGGGCTCTTAAGCCAACCGCCAGCACACTTATCGGAATATCTCCGGTCGGTACGTGGTTTGACTCAACCACTCACCCACTCACTCACTCACTCACTCACTCACTCACTCACTCACTCACACACTCGCTTCGCTCGAGGGTCTGACGCCCCCTCAGGCGCATCTCCGCCTCGCTCGAGGGCCTGACGCCCCCTCGGGTGCATCTCCGCCTCGCTCGAGGGCGCTGGCAGTGCCTTATGTTGACCGCCACGCCCCCGAGGGGGCATCTTCGCCTCGCTCGAGGGCGTTGGCAATGCCTTATATTGACCTCCATCACTATGTCCATTTATGCTGGCGGGTGGCATAAGCTGACCGCCAGCGCTGATACCTCTCCTGGCGGGCTATTAAGCCACCCGCCAAGGCAACGATGCCTCTCTCCGGCGGGCTATTAAGACAACCGCCGAGACACTTGTCCGAATATCTTCGGTCCTAACGCGGTTTGACTCAACTACTCACTCACTCACTCACTCACTCACTCATTCACTCGCTCGATCCCAAACCTAGCCGCCGCCGCAAGCGCCGCAACCGACCCTGCCCCCTACCACCGCCGCTCGTGCGTGAGCTTCGTCCGTGTGCCGCCGCGCCTCAGCCGCCGCAGTCGGCAAACTGTCGACCCACTCTTCAACCTCCAGTTCCTCGACTGACGTCGGTCAGGTTCACCGTCGTCGCATGGCGAGCAGCTCGGTCGTGCCGAACCTTAGCCAATTCGTGCCTCTCCCCCTGCTGATCTGCCTGTCGTGTCGGCTCTGGTTAATTTGGTACAAGACCAATTCAAATACCATCATCTACAAGTGCCCGAACAACCACGTGGTTTGTTTTTCATCTCATGCCCTAATTCATTTGATTAGTACTGATTCGGTTGATCTAATAGTAGTGATTATTAGTTGATAAAATATTAGTAGGATTTGTTGATTATTATTGATTTGGTTGATATAATATTAGTAGATTTGTTGATTATTATTTATTCGGTAGATATAGAATTATCCACAATTGTTGATTATTAATGATTTGGTTGATATAATTTTATGTCTATAGAATTATCCAATTTATTGATGGAAGTCACATTTGTTGTTTATTCTTTTAGGGGGACCCTAATTCATGTCAGGAAGTTTATTTTGAAAATCAATACATCAACCATTTGAAAAAATTTCACCCTCATTTGCTGCCGCCAAACTATCAGTCGTTCAGCAGTTTAGTTGGTGCAACGCCAGCACCAAGAGCGGCACAACCGTCTAGTGTTGTGTATCCGCCGGGGCAGGTGCAGGAGCCACCACTAGCAAATTCAGAATTTCTGGAACAATGGAATCAGATGAAGTGTGTCATTTCTGATCTGAAGGTCGGGATGAGTGATTTGAAGATAGCGAGTAATGAAACGGGGCTTGAACTTGTAGACCATAGCGGGCAACTTATTGACATTATGGCGCAAATTGGCTATCGGAAGAAGCGCAACAAAAATCAAGGATTCTGCATGCAGGGCACCATCATCGCTGTTGTGGTCTTGATAATAGGTTTAGTGCTTGGTAGCTATATCACAACCGGACTGTCAAAGAAATTTGAGCGAGGCAAAGTTGTGTTGATTTGTGAGAGGCCCCTAATGTAGTGTACTTTAATTTGTGTTGGTTTTAAGTGTTCTTTGAAACATTTGTCATCATGCATGTTGTTTGTATGAAATAAATCTTTCTAAGGTGTTGTTTGTGTTGATATTTCAGTTTGAATTTTACTTGTTGTTGCTGTCCATGCATGTTGAAATATTGGTGACTTGTATCAATTTTAAGCTATTTTCAGCTTCACTATGTTGGCGGGTGCATATGAAACCCGCCAGTAGTAAAGATCCCTCGTCGGCGGTCGATATAAGCCACCCGCCAGCAGAAATGGGACCATTTGTGCTGGCGGTTGGCTTATGTAGGCCGCCCCCACTAAACCTTCTATGCTGGCGGTCGACATAACTCGACCGCCAGCATAAATAGTACCATTTGTCTGGCGGGTGGATTATGTCGCCAGCCAGCAATGATGCTTTAATGCTGGCGGTTGCTGTCCCGGCGCCCCTGCGCCCCACTTTGCTAGCGGTTCATAGTTGCACTCGCCAGCACGCTAATTTGCTAGTGCCAGGACAAATCGTTTCTGGCCTAGTGGGATAGGGGCTAGCAGGTAAAAGAACCAAGGTGGGATTTATGTGCAAAAGGTGGGGTAGGGGGTTTTCCACAAAAGGTTCAAGACACAAAATATAAGATTTGGTTTATGAATTCCATGGGGACTAAAAGGCAAAACTTACATGCCTTATCCACACCATGACGAGTTGACGATGATGGCTTTCAGATTAGAATGGCCGGCGGACAGAGCCTGACTGTCCGGCCAAAATCCCGGCGTTCTGATGGAAAGAGGACAGCGGCGTGTGGGAAAACTGAGGGGGGGGGGGGGGGGGACAGGTGCTCGCAGGTTTGTGCTCTTCGGTGGGGAAAGGTGCTCGGGATGGCCGGGATTGAAGCTGCAGTGATGGAGATAGGTGCCGGCTCGGACTCCAGGCCATGGCGGTGCTCCAGCTGTTCTCCAGTGACGGGAAGGGACAAAACGGATGTAGCTCGACCTCACAATTCTCGTGGTGGTGCTAGTTTGTTTGGGGTACACATGCATGCTGAAGATCGAAGGACTGGCGGCGATGTTTTGCTTCGGGCAGTGAGGACGGCCGACTCGGGTCCTCGAACAGGCGAGGGAGCTACGAGACTCTAGGCGCAAGGAAACAAGGAGGGCGTGATGCTCACCATGCAGAGAAGCTTTAAGCGAAGAAACGGGTGCCGCAGAAGCGAGGTGAGGGAGATCGACGCCAATGGCTGGAGGTTGAAGCCGACGGGCGGCGGAGCTCCGGGCTTCGGGCAATGCTTACGCTGTGCGCGAGGGAAAAAGAGGAGAGGAGGTGCAGGTTGTGCAGGGGCTCGGCTCCTCTTTTATACTGCCAGGAGCGTAGGGGAAGGGGCACGGTAGGACGGTGGAGCTCAGTGGTGGGGCGACCGGCCATGAAGGCATGGTGGTGGCGTTTCGGGAGAGGAAACGAGGGGATGGCAGGAGTATACCACTGACCATTCAAGGCGTGCTCGGTGGAGGCTAGAGAAGGCGGCGCGGGAGGGTAGCGATGCTGGGTGGAGTTGGTGCAGTGCGGCCATGTCGAAGACAGTAGGTGGCTGGAGGTAGGAGGAGCTGACGGGTGGGCCTAGGCTGGCATAGAGACAGAGAGGGAAGAGGAGGTTGACCGGACCGCTGATGGGCCAAGATGGGCCAGCGAGGCAAGATGTGTTGAAAGAAAAGGGAAGCTTGTTGGACTAAAGAGACGAAGGTGTTTCAGGTGGGTTTTGAGACTTCTATGATTTTGAAAACCGCACTCATCAACTAAAAATTATGCAAACGAATATGAATGTATCACACAAAAAGATCCATTTTATTTAATTAGAAAAACAATCAATTATTTTTTTATTCCAAATTTCTAGCAAAGAAAATAAATGTTGGGAAAAATTTTAAAATTAAGAAAAAAAGTAGTTGTTTTATGATTCTTCCTAATAACATCCTGAAATTTGAAAATTTCAGGGTGTTACAACTGTCAGGTCGGTAGGTCTTCTGATAGGCCGTACCCATTCGTCAGCGACGACCGTGAGCCTAGTCAGTGGGGACCCAGGGGTACCCATGTCTCACACTATGTTGGGAGATTGCAGTTCTTTCTCGGGTTCAAGATCATGCAGGCGAAGGACATCCTCAAGAAGTTCAAGATGGACGACTCGAAGCCCCTATCAACACCGATGAGTACGACACATCATTGGACGCGAACGAGGACATATGCATGTGGACCAGAAGGATTACTAGAGCATGATCGGCTCCCTCTTGTACTTGACGGTGACGAGGCCGGACTTTCAGTTCTCTTTGTGTCTGTGCGCTCGTTTTCAGGTGTCGTCGAGGACTTCACACCGGCAGGCCGTCAAGCGGATCTTCAAGTATCTTCGATACACTCCTGAGCTCGGTCTTTGGTACTCGACGTCCTCTTCTCTTTGGCTCCTTGGGTTTTCAGATGTCAACTTTGCGGGGTGTCGAGTCGATAGGAAATCAACTTCGGGGACGTGCCAATTTTTGAGTTCATCTCTTGTTTCTTGGTCTTCTCGCAAACAATCTATGTAGCTCAGTCTACCACAAAAGCCGAGTATGTAGCTGCCGCTAATTGTTGCTCCCAACTGCTTTGGATCACATACACGCTGAGTGACTTTGGTGAGGAGTGTACCCATGTTCCTCTCATGTGTGATAGCACGAGTGCTATTAGTGTTGCCAAAAATCTCGTGCTGCACTCCAGAACCAAACATATAGAGGTGAGGTACCACTTCCAGAGAGACAATGTTGAGAAGGGAAACATAGACCTCATCCATGTGCCAACCGAAAAACAGCTCGCCGATATCCTAACAAAGCATTTGGACCAAGCTACATTTGCTCGTTTGCGAGGGGAGCTTGGTGTGGTTTTTCCTTTTTGAGCTTCGGTTGGGAGTCTGATGTACATATGCATGTTGCATTTTCATTTCTGTATCATATCATGTTTGCATCTTTGTATCATAGACTGCTTTTGTATCATATACTTTAGATATGTGCTTCTCCTATATACTTGGATCATTATGATATGCTGGATGTGAGCTTCTGACCTTGCTAGTGATGCTCATGTGATGTATAGCTATGCTCTTGGTAGCTTTGGGATGGATATGCATGTGGATGGCTTACTTTTGTGAACATGCTATATGTGTGCAGGCTTCAGAAGATTTGGCATTGTTGGCAGAGTACATTATTGAACCAATATATATATATATATATATATATATATATATATATATATATATATATATATATATATATATATATATATATATATATATATATATATATATATACTACTATTCACTCAGGCAATGTAGAACTGTTTGTATATAGTTACCCTAATAGATTGAGGTGGAAGCTAATGTCCAAGGTGAGCTGGTCATTGGCATACCAGCTGGTGATACATCTGGAAGGCCTAAGCTAGAATCTGAAGGCGGAAGAATGCAAATTAGTGAAGTGAGAAAGTTGACTATTATGTCTCTTTAAACTCGAAGCTTAATCCTTTAGGTAATATATTGGACCCAATCCATCCAAATATACTCACCCATGCATATTAGTGTAAATAAAATAAACATGTTAAGCATGAAGGTACAAGGAAAGATCAACAACAAGTGAGACCACACCTCTCATGCCTGAAGATGAGCTTCCCAAGGAGTGTTATCGAATTTGAAGTCATGTCCAGGAGTTGCAGCAGAATATGCTCCTTGCGCGATGTGTCCTCAAACTACCCACAAGTGTAAGAGATAAACAGACAACATAGAAATCATTTATTGGATGAATCAACAATAAACCTACGGTTTAAAAAAATACAAAATGTGTTCTTATAGTATAATTCCAAATGCACTCAAATCTGATAGAGGCATTTATGAAACGTAGATAAGGTCACCTAGCTGCATCTCTATTTATCTGTTCAGTTGGTAAACCATGGACTACACACTGTGACTAGCTAGTAATAATTAGTAAAAAATGAATCCTAACAAGCAATGAATTTACAAGCCATTGCAAAGGTCACCACCCAGATCTATACAACAGAAACAAAATTGGCACGGAATATTCCTACAGTTGATCAGATAATCTGCAATAGCATAATTAATCTTCTTTTGTAGCATGACAACTGACGAATTACTCATAGTCTAGAATTGGAAAGCAAATTAATGGACACAAATTAGTTAACAAAACTGGAATGGTTGTGGCAAGGTAATTGCTAAATCTCCGTGTAAATGACAACTTGGGTCAATTGTGCACTAGATTATGAATCCATCAAAAAATGGTAATATACAACATTAATCATGAGGTGCACAAATGTGACAGAACCGCGCAAAATAGTTCCATATTATCGCCTAAGCCTGTCCACGTGGCCATTAAGCAATAATAAAGAACTATTCTGTCGCTTCCGCCAGGTAAAGCCCGGTAAATCACATACAACAGGATCACTGATATGCGCTAAGCCCACACGAAGGCGGGACCAGAGTACAACATTACATTACATTAAAGTCCACAAGTTCAACATTATTACAAACCAGGTTTTTCGTACATAAAAGTAAATGTGATCAGAGTTTAAACAGTGGAAATAAAACTAGCGGAAGATACACATGGGAGGCCATCCATAGAGTATCACTCATCAACATCGTTCTCCCACTCAAGCTCCCAACCATCTGGAATAGAGCCAGGCCAGATGGGGTTACCTGAAAACCACAAATTAAGCAAGGCTGAGTACTAATACTCAGCAAGACTTACTCGACAAAAATAAATTAAGACTAGACATGCAAGGCCTTTTTGGCTTGTGGGTTTGTTTTTCCAAAAGCGACTAAGAGTTGATCCTTACTTTCATGTTTTAGCTCAAGTTCTAGTATGTTAACCATTCTATGTGAGCACCTGCACTGTCGGTGTTTTAGACCGGCAACCTACTAAGGGGAGTACCCGAAGTAGATGAATGTGGCCTCACCGAGATCGGTAACTCGAAGGAAGAGACACGTGGCACACAATTTAGACAGGTTCGGGCCGCGAGGTGCGTAATACCCTACGTCCTATATGCTGCGTAGCTCTGGATTGATTGGGTACGATTACAAGATGATGCAATCTTACGCCGTGAGATGAGATGATAGAGAGAGGGGTCCCTGCCTCGCCTTATATAGTCCGGGAGGCAGGGTTACAAGTCGGTTCAGGGAGAGAGTACTAGTCGAGTAGTCTAGGAGTCTTCCATACAGTGCGGGACATGTACAACTTCCTAACCGAGTACTTCTCCTCTGTAGTCCTTGTGCTTCACGCCATCAGGTGTCGTGCAGCGCAAGTCGGGTAGTCCTAGGGCCCCACCGAGTAGTCGATCCTGGTACCCACCGAGGTAGTGGGCCCAGGGAGGTCCATACGACAAGCCCCCGAGTACTTTGTAGTCGAGAAGGATAGCTTCAAGTAGTCTTGACGGCCTTAACAAGTAGTCCTCAAGTGTCCCCGAGTACTACAAGTCAAAAGTCCTCAAGAGTAGTCGAAGCATCCCGAGGCTGTAATGTACTCCAGCTGATGTTTGAGCAATCCTGAAGTCTTCTCGAGTAGTCTCAAGCGTCCTCGAGCGTTGCCCTTGAAGGTCTTCAACAATGCTCGTGTTGTCTTGAAGCCGAAACCGATACGGAAGTGCGATTTGCAAAATCGCACTCCATATGGAGTAGCCCCCGAGCCTTAGGTTGAGTTGTAGACTCTGGCTGAGGGTCCATCTGAAGTTTTGGCAAGAAAATCCCGAAAAATCTGGAGAAAAAACCGAAGGACACGTGGCACGGAGCCCCCGAGCATTGAGTTGAGTACTTCCTCTCGAATTGAAGGGTCATCTTGTAGAATGTGTCCTGAGTTGCTCTTGAGTCTTGTCGCTCCTCAGGAAGTCGAGTTGGAGTAGCCGAGCCCCCGAGGTGAGGCACGTTGACTAGTAGAAGTTGAAAGGTCACGCACCGCCGCTGAGTCAGCCGAGCGCAGACTTATCCATCTGGCCGTTGAGGGGCCGCGTTGACTTATAAATATAAGCCAAAACCCTTAGGGTTTTTCACTCTACGCAACTGCAGCCATTCCCAGCAGATCTAGCCAGGAATCGCCACTAGTGCACACTGCCGCGGTTGAGTAGAGCGTAGATCCAAGTGCGCCGCCGCAGGAAACCACCACTGTAGCCCCCGAGCGAATGTGCATGAAGACAACGTGCACCTGGAGGATGAAGCCGTCTCCGTCGAAGACCACGAAGGCCGCCGGCGGGAAGAAGAGTGCCAGTGAAAAAGCCGCCGGATCTGCTGTGGGGACATCGCCGCCGGTGTCTCCGCCACGGCCAGATCCAAATCGTGAGTGGAAGAAATCCAAGGCGAAGACCGAAGACTTGCTGGCCCTTCTCAACAGTGGGTTCCCGCGGGAGAAGGAGGTGGATATGTGGAGGGCCACCGCCGGGGATCCGTACCCCATGGAGAAAAACCCGGACGAGATCCCGATGTTCGCGCAGTTCGTGGAGCGCGGACTGTCTCTCCCGGCGAGCAACTTCTTCAAGGGCCTACTGGGTACTACGGCATGGAGTACCTCAACCTCAACCCCAACGGTATCTTCCACACCACCGTCTTTGTTTATTTTTGCGAAGCCTTCCTGGGGATCAAGCCCCATTGGATCTTGTTCCGGAAATTCTTCCGGGTGAAGCCTCAACCCAGCGCCAGTAATCCTCGAGTAGTCGGAGGAGCGGGGATCTAGATGAGGGAGGACGCCGCCGAGCAGTACCTCTCCTACGAGCTGATAGATTCCAACCAAGACTGGAAGGCCAAGTGGTTCTACATCACGAACCACCACCCGGAGCTGCCGAAGCCCAGCGGGAAGAAGCCCAAGCACCGTCCGTGGTGGAACTCGGAGCCGACGATGCAAGAAGGTCTTCAGCTGCCCGAGTTGTTGGTGAAGATCAAGGCGCTGAGGGAAGCTAGGCTGAGGGCCGAGCATGTGGCCTTCAGCTTCATGAAGTAGAGGGTGCAGCCTCTAATGGCCCGCGACACCCTGGGACACGAGTACACTGGCAATGACGACACGTCGCGGATGCCTGGAGATGAAGTCGACGACGATGACATTGTTGACAGGCTGGCCCGGATCTTCAAAGATATGTCGGCGTACATGCCGTGCCCCGTACCAGAGTACTCCGCCGCGCGCCCACCAAATAAGGTTAGTAGCCGCATCCATAGTTGAGTACTCATTACATAAGAGTAGTCGCACTGATGAGTTGTGCTTCTTGTAGGACGACTTGGCGAAGTTCGTCTCTGAGCCGGCGTCGCCTCCTCAGCTGGTCGAGGTCCCAGAGGAAGGGAAGGCCAAGACCAAGGAGCGGCGCGAAGTTGGCGAGGGAGACGACACAATTGTCGTTCAAGACACGTCCGATGAGGAGGACGACGAAGAGACGCTGCAGGACCGCTTCCAGTTGTGGTCGAGGTTCAGCCGCCCTGGCTTGCCTTATATACCTCTCGTTCAGGATCAGTCGGCTATCCTAGAGGCTAGTCTGCCCGCGCCGCTGAGGAGGCCGTGCAATGTGGTCCGCAAGCGCGTGGCCAAGAAGTTGAAGGTCTCTGAGACCACATCCCAGGAGGTAAGCCGTCTTCACTAGAGTAGTCGAGTACTCATGTCTTGATCTTGTGTGTTGACGACAAAGTACCCTTGATTGCAGGAGATGCCACCTTCCGAGCCCGTTGAGCAGGGCGACGAAGGCGTCTGGGACACGGTGGGGGAGGCAGCTAGGGGTAGTCGCAGCCCAGCCCCCACTGTAGAAGAGCTCTTGGCACAGATGGAGCGCCAGCCCCCTGCTGCTCAGGGGAGCACGGAACTCGCCGCTGCTGCTACTGAAGAGGCAGCGGCCACAGAGGCGCAGGAGGAGGCGCCTGCTGAGGCGGGACTGGTCGACATCACCAGTATCCTCGGCGCCCCAACCGTGACGGTAGTCCGGTCGAGCTTGTAAGTGTTGATTCTTCCCGAGTAGTACTTGATGTGGTAGTCATACTTGATTGACAACCGGCTTGTGTACTCTGCAGGAAATCGACGGACTTGTCCTGGGAGGGGGATGATCCCGCTGCAGCAGTGGCGGAAGAAGAAGCCACGCCGCCCGCTGAGGAGTCCGCTCCCGCTCCTCAGGGAGAGCCCGAGGCGCCGGCCGCTGAGGCTACATTGCCTGAGGCCAGCATCGTTGAAGGTGAGTACTCTCTCAGGTGTAAGTAGCCCCGGAGAGTAGTCGTAGCCGCCAGGTGTGACTGATACACTTGTACTTTGATGACAGGTGCTGAAGCCGAGGGGAGCGATATCCAGGCTGCGGTGCCCGTTGAAGACGTGGCACCGGAGACCCAGGGAGCTACCGGAGGAGCCCCCGGGCCGGTGGAGGAGTCCGTCGAAGAAGCCGCCGCGACGGCTGGAGGAGAGGGCGAAGACATGCTGCCAGAACCCGCTCTGGAGGTAGTCGTGCACTCACCGAAGATCCAGGACACGGAGCCAATCCGCTCGGCGCCAATGACCGAAGCTGAGACGAGTAGTCGTGGCGGGATCGAGTTGTTGGCGGATGATCTCGTCGACCCGGCGACGGTAGCTCGGCATCTGGAGGCGGTTCGCCAGGCCGAGCAATGGATGAAGGTGAGTAGTCGACACCTTTGAGTAGTCAGTCCTTTAATGTTGAGTACCCATTTTTACATGTGTTGTGTGTTGTCGGACGTCGCGGAGAGGTCCCGGGAGAAGTCCAACATGCTTCAAGGCTTCGGCGACGCCGTGCTCCGGGCGGAAGCTTTGGAAGAGGAACTCGTGAAGTCCCGGAAGCAAGCCGCCACCATGCAGTCGAAGCTGGACACCGCCTTCGCCAAGTATCACAATGATGTCCAAGAGATGCAGGCGAAGAGCGATGATCTGGTACGGAAGAACAAGTCTCTCCGCAACAAGAACAAAGGTACACCATTGTCTTGCTGAGTACTTATTGGAGGTCGAGAGGTACTTTGACCCGCTATGCCTTATTGATTGCAGAGCTTGAAACTCGAGTACATCAGCTGAAGGCTTCGGAGACTGATCTGAAGAACCTCTTTTACCGGGAGCAGGAGGCCCGCCAGGTACTGGAGTATGATTATAAGGAGCTTGCTTACGAGTGCGACAAGCACATGGAGCTCCGTATTGCATCAGACCGTGACCTCGTCAACTGCTACAAATCCTTGCAGAAGCTGAACGAGGATTGCGAGAAGCTGCGGGCCCAGCTCAAGGAACTTGAAGAAGCCACGCTCCCCATCGTGAGGCTGCTAGTGCCTCACCCTGGCGGTCCGAAGATAGCATCCCTTGTGGACCGGTTGAAGGAGGCCCCCAGCCGGCTGGCGACCTACGTGAAGCACTTGGCGAAGTTGATCCCAAACCAGGTGCTGGCCTTCATGAAGTCGTACTTCCCAAAGGCTCCCGTGGATGTAGTCGCCGGCGGGCTAGCCGCCAACTGCACTGACGAGCAGTACGCGGAGCTGCTGGAGCAGATGGCGCCTATTGCAGAACAAGTCGCCGAGAAACTTAATCTCCAGTAGTCCTGTAATAGTTAGCTCGTAGCAGTAGTTGTACAAAAACAATTGTAATGAAATTGTTTATGTATGAATGAAGAAAAACTTCCGTGTATGAGTACTCGTTATCGCGATCTTTTGAGTGCGGAGTCCCATCGTGGAGTTGTCGCAAGTAGTCGTACTCGCCAGTAGTCCCGTTGAGGGAGGAAGACAGTAAAGTAGTTGATGAATAATCAAACTTTATTACTGAAGAAGTACACCTGGATGGCCAGGGCCGTAGTTACAGAGTAGTCGCCAGGACCCGGAGGCCGCCTACGGCTAAGTAGTGCTAGGGCGTGTAGCCGCTTACAGTAGTAAATCCGTAAGTAGCCGTATAGGCTGGATCTAGGAGTACATGGTCTCTCAGTAGACTGCTGCTAGAGTCCTTTGTCGCTCGTCGTAGCCCAGGATCCGTAGGTAGCCGCATGGGCTGGATTCTGGAGAGGAGTAGTCCGGAGACTGGTGCCTGCACCCGGAGGCCGCTTACAGCGAAGGAGTCTTGATGTAGTCATGTAGACTTGAGCCCCCAGGGTAGTCATGTAGACTAGGCGTAAAACCGACAGAGTTGGTCGACGTTCCACTAGTTGTTGACGTCTTGGCCTTCAAGTGTTTGGAGGCGGTAGGAGCTCGGTCCGGTTACCTTTGCAACTGTGAAAGGACCTTCCCAGGGTGAGCTGAGCTTGTTTAGTCCTTCCGTATTCTGGATGCGATGGAGGACAAGATCACCAACATTGAAGGAGCGTTCCTTGACGTTGCAATCGTGGTAGCATCGGATACCCTCCAGGTACCTTGCTGATTGGACGAGGGCAGCGCAGCAAGCTTCTTCAAGTCTATCGATGTCAACTCGTCTGCTGTCTTCAGAGACGCCTTCGTCGTAGTGCTCCACTGCTGGTGAGTCCCACATGACATCGGCAGGGAGGATTGCTTTAGAGCCGTAGACCAGGAAGTATGGAGATTGCCCCGTTGGCTTGGAGGGCTGAGTACGTAGCCCCCGGAGTGTGTTGGGTAGTTCCTTGATCCACTTGCCTCCTTTAGAGTTAGCAGCATTGTGTAGCCGCTTCTTGAGAGCGTCGAGCACCATCCCGTTGGCGCGCTCAACTTGTCCGTTGGCCCGAGGATGGGCAACTGAGACATATCGAACGTCGATCCCACTGTTCTCGCAGTACTCCCAGAACTGGTGGTTGTTGAAGTTGGAGCCTAGGTCTGTGATGATGCGATGGGGTAGTCCGTAGCGGTGTACCAGCTCATCCAGGAAGTTGTGTACTTTGTCAGCCTTGGGGCATGTGACCGGCTTGACCTCGATCCACTTGGTGAACTTGTCGATGGCCACCAGTACTCTGTTGAATCCACCTAACGCAGTTGGTAGTGGCCCAATCATGTCGAGCCCCCAGCAGGCGAAAGGCGAGGTTGGCGGTATGGTGACTATCTCGTAGGCTGGAACGTGTTGCTGCTTGGCGAAGTATTGGCACCCTTGGCACCTTCTAACGAGTTCTTCGGCGTCGCCCAGAGCTGTGGGCCAATAGAAAGCTCGTCGGAAGGCCTTGCTGACCAGCGTGCGAGAGGACGCGTGGTTGCCACAGACGCCTTTGTGGATCTCCTCCAAGATGTCCTTGCCTTCTTGTCTGGGAACGCACTTCATGAGTACTCCTAAAGATGCGCCCCTCTTGTAGAGCTTGTCTCCGACGAGGACTTGAACTTGGCGCGGCGAATGAGCTGCTCGGCCAAGTTCTTGTCCGAAGGAACCTTCTGCTCGCTGAGGTAGTCGATGAAGGGCTGCCTCCAGTCCACGTCGATCATCATGACCTCCTGGCCAGCCGGGGATGCGCTGGGACAGTGGTCGGAGGCGCCAGCTCCGGGATGGATGGTGCGTGAAGCTCGTGGACGAAGACACCCGCTGGTACTTGAGCGCGAGTAGAACCAAGCTTTTATAGGACGTCTGCTGCAACGTTGTTGTCACGGACGACGTGGTGGAACTCGAGACCGTAGAACTTGTTCTCGAGCTTGCGGACTTCTAGGCAGTAGGCGTCCATGTTCTCCTTGTTGCGGTCCCAGGACTTGTTGACTTGGTTGATGACCACTGCAGAGTCGCCATAGACTAGTAGCCGCTTCATGCCCAGTGAAGCCGCGAGGCGGAGCCCGTGTAGCAGAGCTTCGTACTCGGCTTCGTTGTTTGAGACATTCCAGAAGATCTGCAGGACGTACTTGAGTTGTTCGCCCATTGGAGAGATCAGGAGTACCCCCGCACCTGCGCCCTCGAGGTTGAGTGAGCTGTCGAAGTACATCACCCAGTGCTCTGGACGCTCGGTTGGAGTAGGTAGCTGATTCTCCCGCCATTCCGCCATGAAGTAGACTAGTGCCTGCGACTTGATGGCTGTGCGTGGCTTGAAGTCGATATTGAGGGCGTCGAGTTCGACTGCCCACTTGGAGATTCTTCCAGTAGCATCTTGGTTCCGCAGGATGTCGCCGAGCGGTTAGTCTGTGATGACGGAGATCGAGTACTCCTGGAAGTAGTGTCGTAGCTTCCGTGAGGTGATGAGCACTACGTACAAAAGCTTCTATATGGGCTGGTAGCGTGTCTTGGATTCTGACAGGACCTCGCTGACGAAGTAGACTGGTCACTGGACTGGGTAGGCATGGCCGTCTTCCTGCCGCTAGACGATGATGGCAGTACTGACCACGTGAGTAGTCGCAGCGAGGTAGAGCAGTAGCTGCTCGCCTTTGTGAGGAGCCGTGAGGATTGGCGGCTTCGATAGGAAGTCCTTGAGCTGGGCAAGGGCTTGGTCCACCTCTGGAGTCCACACAAACTTCTCTTGGTGCTTGAGTAGTTTGAAGAAGAGGAGACCCCGTTCTCCAAGCTTCGAGATAAATCTGTTCAAGGCCGCCATGCACCCAATCAGCTTCTGGACGTCTTTGATTCACGTGGAAGCTTTCATGCTAGTGATGGCGGAGATCTTCTCGGGATTGGCTTCGATGCTGCGGTGGCTGATGATGAAGCTGAGTAGTTTGCCCGAAGGCACGCCGAAGACGCACTTGTTAGGGTTGAGCTTCCAGCGGTACTCGCGCGGGGATGCGAAAGTCTCTTCAAGATCGTCGATGAGGGTACTGGAGTTTCTGGTCTTGACGACCACGTCATCCACGTAGGCTTCGACGTTCTTATTGAGTTGCCTCTTGAAGCAGGCCTGGATAGCTTGTTGATATGTAGCACCGGCATTCTTCAACCCGAAGGACATGGTCGTGTAGCAGTATGCGCCAACGGGGTGATGAACGCGGTCTTCTCCTGGTCTTCTTCCTTGATCGCGATCTGGTGGTACCCGGAGTAGCAGTTGAGGAAGCAGAGCAGGTCGCAGCCCGCTGTGGAGTCGATGACTTGGTCAATCCGCGGCAACCCGAAGGGGTCCTTCGGGCAGTGCTTGTTGAGGTCGGTGTAGTCGACGCACATCCTCCACTCATTCGAGTTCTTCTTGCAGACGAGGACGGGGTTGGCGAACCACTAAGGATGGAAGACCTCTCTGATGAAGCCGGCCGCGAGTAGTTTGGCGAGTTCCTTCTTGATGGCGTCCCGTCTGTCGTCGGCGAAGCGGCTGAGGTTTTTTCGCTTCGGGGTAGCTTTAGGATCGACGTTGAGGGAATGCTCGATCAACTCCCTGGGCACCCCTGGCATGTCCGCTGGCTTCCACGCGAAGATGTCGCGGTTAGCCCGGAGGAAGTTGATGAGCGTGTCTTCCTATTTGGGGTCGAGGCCCGCCCCGATGGTGGTGGTCTTGCTGCTGTCGCCTATCCCGAGGTCGATTGTCTTGACCAGAACCTCCTCAAGTGGCTGAGGCTTGTTAGCTTTGTCCGACTTCTCAGGGATGTCGAGTTCGCTGGGGGCAAGCTTCTTCGACGCAGCGTAGATCTCCATCATAGCATTGGGTACTTGATTTGTGGAGGCGATCTCCACGGCTTCCATGTCGCAGTCGTGCGAGATCTTCAAGTCCCCTTGGAGTGAGAGTACACCTGCCGGACTTGGCATCTTGAGTACCAAGTAGGTGTAGTGGGGTACCTCCATGAACTTGGCGATAGCCGGTCTGCCGAGGATGGCATGGTAAGAAGTCTCGAAGTCCGCGACTTCGAACTTGATGTACTCGATACGGTAGTTGTCCCGAGATTTCCCGAAGGTAACTGGCAGGACCATTGAGCCCAGTGGGATAGCCGCGTTGCCGGGGACGATGACATAGAAGGGCGAGGTGCTCTTGGTGAGCATGTGGGTGATGTCGAGCCCCATCTTCTTTAAGGTCTTGGCGAAAATGACGTTGAGCCCGCTTCCACCGTCGATGAGGACCTTGTTAAGCTTGGAGCCCGCGACCACCGGCTTCAGGACCAGTGGGAACCGTCCTGGTTCGGAGAAGCTTGTCCATTGATCCGCGCGGGAGAAGGTGATGGGTACCTCCGACCACCTGAGAGGGGTCAGGACCACTGGTTCAATGCTCATGACTTCTCGACGGGTAGCCTTTTGTTCCCGTCTATTGGGTAGTCCACCGAATAGGACGTTGACCGTCTTGTCGGGTTCCTGGAAGTCGTCGTTGCCTCCGTCGTTCTTCTTATTGCCTTTCTTGTCATGAGGGTGCAATGGCTCTGGAGTACTCTTGAGTGCTCACCTGAGTTGGTAGCACTGCTCGGTGGTGTGGTTGCCGTCCAGATGCCACGGGCACTTCTCTTTCAGCAAGTCTTTGAAGCCGCCAGAGGTCTTCTTCGAGTTCTCCTTCGCAGGGCGCTGGATAGCCGCGATAGTGTTGTGTGACTTGCACTTGCGGTTGGGACTCGAGTAGTTGTTGTTGTTGCGACCGCCTTGGTTCCCGTTGTTGCTGCTGCCACCGCCAGTGTTCTATTTGCTCTTGCCACAGATGGCATCATACTTGGCATTGGCTTTGTCTTCTTCATCCGCCCAGGAGGTGATCATATCCTTGAGATGAGTGATGGACCTAGGGCGGCGTCGACCGAAGTCTTCGAAGGTGCGACGGTGGTAGAGACCGTCTTGGAAGAGGTCGACGACCTCCTTGTCGGTGACGTCGACTACGGTGGCGCGCTTGTCGAAGAAGTGCCGCATGTACTTGCGAAGGGTCTCGCCCTGTTCCTGCTTCACCATAGCCAGGTCCGTGCGAGTACCCGAGCGGCCCATGGCACCCGCGAAGTTGCTGGTGAACTGCTCCTTCAGCTGGTCCCACTTGTCGATGGAGTGCTTGTCCAGCGACTCGAGCCATGTGAGCGGAGCCTGGTCCAGGCAGAAGGGGAAGTAGAGGCACTTGGTGTTGTTGATGCCGCCAGCGTTCTCGATGGAGAGGGCATAGCACCTGAGCCACTGGATGGGATCCTGCTTCGCGTCATACTTGGTGATTCCTAGAAGCTTGAATTTTTCTGGGAGGAGGAGGTTACGAAGTCACGCAGAGAAAGCGGGGAAGCCGTTGTTGTCGCCCGACGTAGAAGCCTTCTTGCGCCGTAGCTCCTCAATCTTCTGGCGGGCGTCATAGCCGCCCTGTGAGGCTCCGGAGGCGTGGCTGTTCACGTGGTCTCGACCGCCGCGACCTCCTCCGCCTCCGCCACCGGCCCTCCTGTTGGCCCCATGGTTGGATCTTCCGCCATCGCTGCCGCCGCCGCCACGGTCGCGGTGACGGATGATCTCACGATTGCCGCCAGCAGCTGCAGCGCTGTTGCTACCTTGCGAGGGTCCGCCGGCGTTTGCACGAGTGCGGTTGGGATTAGCCAACAGCTCGGCTCGAGTACGGTTGCGGCCAAGGTCTGCGCTGCGACTTGTAGCTTCGCTTTTGCGGTTCCTGGCGGGGGGCGGCTGGGTGACCCTGTTGTCGACTCGCATGATGTAAGCGTCTTCTGTGAGCTTGGCGATGACTTCTCCAGTGCATATCCCCTGAGCCTGGCGTGCGATCGCTGTGATCGACATGAGGCATTTCTCAGGGGTGGTGTGTACCCTGCTCTCGACTTGTTCGAGGGCCTCTGTAAGGTTGCGGATGGGGAGGTTGTCTCGGAGATGTCGGCGCCGTTCGTTCCGTCTTCTGTTGTGCTCGCGTTGAGCGTCGCTGTTGGCGTCAGTCTCATCCGCGGGTGCTTCAGCAGACAGTTCGTCTGCGGAGATGTCTTCGAGGTACTTGTCATGTGCCGTCCCCGAAGTTCCTGGCGTGTCGCCGGCAGCCATGAAGACTTGGCGATCGGGGTTGCCAAGACTGGAGTCGGAGCTCGCCACCTCAGTTGGAGTGTACTCCTCAGCTCGAGCAAGCGGTGTTCCCTCCTGGAACGGAAGCAAGTCGAGGTAGGCAACATAGCGTGAGTCCCCGCTTATCAGGTCGGTGGGCTTGCGATCTGGCCAGTAGACGAATCTCCCGGCAGGTGTGGACGTTATAACTAGCCCAGAAGCCGGCCCTGATAAGGGTTACTCAGTAGTGTTGTCCTCGGACTCGGGATCCTCAGGGTCCGACCCGAAGTCGAACTCGTACGCGGAGTCTAAGTAGAAGCCAGAGAGGGGGTTGGAGTCCGAGGCGTGGCCGGGGGCGGTGTCGAAGTTTGAGTTGTACTCGGGTACGGGCTCCTTGCCGGCCCGGCGCGAAGAGGCAGCCTCCGTGTGGGCCCTGCTGAGGTTGCGGGGGCCACGCGTGGAGCACTCACGGGGTGGTGAAACCACATGCGATGGCTAAGTAGCCGACTCGCATGCGATAGCCCACGGGGACGTCGAGTTCAAGTTAGAAGCGGATCCGAGCTCGAAGTCAGCGTGTTGGTCGAAAAGCGAGATTTCGCCGAACTCGCCGGCGAGTTCGCCCGTGACTACTTCAGGAAGCGTCACGAAGCCGGTCTCCGGGTTGGGCGCCATGGTGAGGTGGCGTTGGAAGGATCCAGCGCCGTCAGCAGTGCAGACCCAGGCACCGAAGGCGAAGGTGTCGCCGCGGTTGAAGGTGACGGTTGGCTTGATGTAGACAGGAGCCGTCGAGTTCGCCATGTGATCTCGGGCGAGAGCCCCTACCTGGCGCGCCAGCTGTCGGTGTTTTAGACCGGCAACCTACTAAGGGGAGTACCCGAAGTAGATGAATGTGGCCTCACCGAGATCGGTAACTCGAAGGAAGAGACACGTGGCACACAATTTAGATAGGTTCGGGCCGCGAGGTGCGTAATGCCCTACGTCCTGTATGCTGTGTAGCTCTGGATTGATTGGGTACGAGTACAAGATGATGCAGTCTTACACCATGAGATGAGATGATAGAGAGAGGGGTCCCTGCATTGCCTTATATAGTCCGGGAGGCAGGGTTACAAGTCGGTTCAGGGAGAGAGTACTAGTCAAGTACGTCTAGGAGTCTTCCATACAGTGCGGGACATGTACATCTTCCTAACCGAGTACTTCTCCTCTGTAGTCCTTGTGCTTCACGCCATCAGGTGCCGTGCAGCGCAAGTCGGGTAGTCCCAGGGGCCCACCGAGGTAGTGGGCCCAGAGAGGTCCATACGACATGCACTAAACAAGCATTTTGTGCAAACAATATTAAATAGGTAAAAGTATTAATACAAAATGTTCCACACATAAACATGGGGTAGCCAGTGGTCAAGCCGACTCAGATAACGGCGAGTGACCGACGATCGATCGATTTATATCCTTGCAAGGTAAACCCAAGATACACGGAAGAAGTAGACCCCAAGAATTCAAATAAAAGCAAATGCGGGGTCTACCCCGACCAGGCGGTTCCCGTCATTCCCCAGATTAGAAAAAGATGCTACAATCCTAAGTACAAGGTTACTGGAACGCCCTCACACGGCACATCCACGATCACACTTTCACTACCGGGAGCAAACCGGGAGACGCATCTCAAGAGTAGTAGCGATAAAATTCCCGCACTGGTTCATTAGGTACTAGGCTTACCGTTCCCATTCCCGACAAGCACTTGGTACGTTCAATAGCTTAAACCAGCACAATGCTACTCGGTCGAGACCGAACCCATTGCTCTTACCACATGAGCGAGTCAATTTAACCAACTTATGATTCCAACATAAGCATCCTATATCTCGTGAGAAATGAGTCATTACTCGACTTCTACCGTATCCTTAGAGCATGGCACTAGCGTTCCTAACATACTAGTAAAAGAGCATAGGAGTCCTAAGGATCATGCAACTAGGTTTCAAAACAACTCCTGAAACTTAACTGCACAAAGTAAAGCATAAGTACTAAAAGGTAAAGGACATGATTTTAATTTATAAAATGGGTTAGATGAAGCCAGTGCTTGCCTTCCTCAGACTCAACACCAGCACAAGCCTTGGGCTCTTCTGGACTTTGGTCCAGGTTTTGCTGCACACTAGCTTGATACAACTCTCCACTAGCTGCTCCCTCCTCCTGGGTGAGCGTGTACGTCCCGTCGGGAATATCTACACGTTTACATGCATATGAATTAGATTATGGTGAAGGTGGGAGAATTACCACAAAACCAACTGTTGTTGGACACATTCATCCAAACATTATTATTTTCTCACATAAATTATTAGGGTGTGTGATGATAAACAAAACACTACTTTGATGGTGATTGTGTGCACATTTAAGAAATTTAGGTTACTTAACTTCACCAAACAGCAAGGGGGTGTGATTAAAATTCAAAAACAGAATCAAAACATGATTTCACAATTTTAACACTTTAATTTTCCATTTCTTTCGTTAATTACTTAAAACAAGCCTTTCAACCATAAATCCAAATTAAATAAAAAACACTTCAAATGAGGCTAATCTTTTTCACACAGCAACATATGCCTATTTTAAGCTCTCAAACAAAAATTTAGCTTAAGATCATTTATACATTAATTTATACGAAAAAGACAAAATTCAGCATAGTAAAACACCATTGATTCATATAAAAAGATTTAATAAACTTTTTGATCTCATCTTTCTCCTAAAGGTCATGTATACCAAAAATGAGCTTCTCACCAAAGCATAAGTGCAGATTCAAATTATTTTTCAGATTTTGAATTTAAACGCCTACACAAGATTAAATCCAAATCACCTATTAAACAATTTCCTAACATCAAACCCACTCTACCAATGGTACTACTCAACAAGGCAAAACCCTAGGGTGCCCATGTGGTTACAGAAAAGTTCACTAAAGAGGCTATAAAAAAGCATCAAACTTAAACTAGCATAAAGCTTTTAAAAATCATAACTGAAAATATACATATCAAAATCATGCAAACTTTTGCCATAGATCTAGACATGCCATAAAGAGCAACATATCCAAAAATCAAGTTCATAGCATGTGTATATTTTAAACTACACCAAAACACACCAAACTGAGTTTCAATTATTAATTCACAAACTGCAACGAAAAACCCTATACATGTTTTCTAGAAACGATAGGTTTCTTCTCCAGGAACCCAACAAAATTGGATTTGCGTTTTTCTGATTTTTCTATGATTTTAATGATTTTTCTAAGTTGCTGCAGAAAACCCTAAAACAACTTTACAGCCAGGCCCTCGAACTTATTTTCCAAAATTACGCAGAGGTCCCTGGTTTACGGAAACAACCCTTGAAAGAATGAAATCGCTGCAATGTAGTCCTTGGGCGGACTGCTCCTCACCGGCGACGAAATCCCCGGCCGGTGAGCACCGGACTTGGCCGGCCAAGGGTCTAGGAAGGTTAGGGAGCTCACTCTTGGCCGATTCTTGCCGAAGATTGGACCAGGGCGGCCTCACCGGGTGCCGGCGGCGAGGAGCTCGGCGCGAGTCCGCCGGCCGCGGCCGCGGCGAGCGGGCGACGCGCGCGTCCCGGCGTACTAGCGGCGACGCGGCGGGGTTGAGGAGGAGCAGGGATGGGCGCTGAACCGGAAGGACGCGAGCTGGACAGGCAATGAGGCAAGCGCCCTCGAACCACGTCGGTGGCCGACGGATGGCAGAGCTTGGGCAAAAGAGAAGACGGAGTGCGCGCGGCTCGATTTCGGGGCGACGACTCGACAAAGCAAACGACGGGAAAGGGCTTAAGGCGCTCGACCGCAAGATGGGGCCAACTGGCCGCTGCATGTGCGCGGACGCGCGCTCGCGCGAGCACGTGGCTCTACGTGCGGTGCGGTCGGCCGGCTAGGCGTGACGCACGGGAGGAACACAGGCGGAGGGTCCACGGCGGTTCGTGGGTCCATAGCGGAGACTCCCGGGACGTTCGTACGCCGGGGCAACGCGCGGAAGCCACATGGCCGGCGCGGTCCAGACGCGTGCGACGTGCTAGGCACGGCGACGACGTCGCCCGTCCCAAGTTTATTTCGTTTAAACCTTTTCGAAATTGCAAAACTCCAAAAATTTTCAACAAACTTGAAAATCTCCAAAAACAAAAGTTGTAGAGGAGCTATAGATCTACAACTTTCCCAAAGGGCGTCATATGTTTTGATCAATGGTTTGCCTGGGAACGTCAGCCGAAGTTGCAGATTTTCCACGGCTCGGGTTACTGTTCATAAGGGTTTCAAATATGTTTTTGGCTAATTTGCACTCAAAATTGGAATGTCCACCAATTACAAAAAATGTGTTCCCGGAAATAACGAACAACTTTCGTATTGGTCGATTTTGATCTTCTATAGTTAAATTTGGAGAACGCGCAAGAAAACCATTTCAGCCTTAAACGAGATCTAGGGTTTGACCGTGATTTTTGATTTTGACCATGGTCTTTTGTGCAAATATGTGACAAAACATGTCAAACATGCTTAGAAGCTAATTAACCTTGATTAACACATCTAATTAATGTCATTAGCACAAACAAACATCAGGGATGTTACAGCCTACCCCCCCTTAAAAGAAATCTCGTCCCGAGATTAGGATTTAAAATATGAAAGTAGGGGAAGGAACTTACGTGGCCTTGATTCGAGAAAACCCGGATAATTCTCATTGAGATAATGTTCAGTCTCCCATGTAGCTTCTTCTACGGTATGATGACTCCATTGGATTTTATACATCTTTACGAATTATCTTCGAGTTTTTCTTTCTTTTACATCAAGAATCCTCAAAGGATGTTCCACAACAGAGAGATCCGGTCCAATCCAAGCATTAGCTTCTTCAATCACTTCTCTAGCCGGTTCATGTGCACATTTCCTCAATTGTGATACACGAAACACATTGTACACGGCAGAGAATCGTTCGGGCAGCCGAATACGGTATGCCACTGGCCCACAGACTTGAATGATCTCATAAGGGCCAATGTAGCGAGGAGCTAACTTCCCTTTCACACTGAATCTTTGGACATCCTTGGTTGGCGAAACTTTTAAATACACAAAGTCACCAACTTTGTATTCCCTATGTGCCTTTCCCTTGTCATAGTGACTCTTTTGTCTTTCTTGAGCAATTCTCAAATTTTCCTTGATTACCCTCACTTTTTCTTCGGCATCCTCAACCAAGGCTGGACCAAAGAATTTCCTCTCCCCGGTCTGTGACCAGTTCAAGGGAGTACGAGATCTCCGTCCTTAAAGAGCCTCAAAAGGTTCCATTTTCAAGCTGGCTTGATAACTATTATTGTAAGAAAATTCAGCCAAGGCGAGACACTTGTCCCAACTCTTATCAAAATGAATCACGCATGCTCGCAAGATGTCCTCTAGAATCTGGTTTACTCTTTCAGTTGGACCATCAGTCTAAGGGCGATAAGCTGAACTGCTTATGATTTTTGTGCCAAGTGACTTATGTAATTGTTCCTAGAAATGTGACACAAAGAGAGATCCCCTATCAGAAATGATGGTTTTAGGAACACCATGCAAGCGAACAATGTGCTCAATATAAAGACTTGCATAATCTTTGGAATCATATGTAGTGCGGACTGAAATAAAGTGAGCTGTTTTTGTCAGTCTATCCACGATAACCCAGAAGGAATCATGTTTCCTAGATGTGAGTGGCAATCCGGACACAAAGTCCATACTTATGTCATCCCACTTCCATGAAGGTATGGGTAGGGGTTGAAGAGTACCGGAAGGTTTCAAATGACTTGCTTTAATTCTTTGACAAGTATCACATTCTGACACATATTTGGCAACGTCCACCTTCATATTGGACCACCAAAAATTCTCCTTCAAATCTTGATACATTTTACTACTCCCCGGATGGATAGAGAATTTAGAGAGATGACCTTCATCAAAGATTTCCTTTTTCAACTCCCAATTATCTGGAACAACAAGGCGTTGCCCAAACCAGATTATGTCTTTCTCATCCTTCCGGAAGCAATCATGCTTAGGATCCTTTTCTAGCAATTTTTGTTTAATTAAAAGAATAGCCTCATCTTGAAGTTGAGCCTTAACAATTCTATCAAATAGGTTAGACTCCGCGGAAAGAGCATTTAGGCTTCCTTGTTCAACAATTTCCAAGTTTAGCCTTCTCAAATCCTCACATAGAGTGTCACTGTAAGGTTCCATTGATAGACAATTACAGTGAGCCTTGCGGCTAAGAGCATCTGCAACTACATTCGCCTTTCCAGGATGATAATGAACCTCAAGATCATAATCTTTGATTAACTCTAACCGTCTTCTTTGCCTCATATTTAAGTCAGATTGAGTGAAAATGTATTTGAGGCTTTTGTGGTCCGTAAAAATATTGCAGTGGGTTCCCATAAGATAATGTCTCCACATTTTCAATGCATGAACAACCGCTGCTAGCTCTAAGTCATGTGTGGGATAATTCTTTTCATGAGGGCGAAGCGCTCGTGAGGCATAGGCAATAACCCAATTTTCTTGCATAAGAACACAGCCAAGACCCGTGCCTGAAGCATCACAATAAACTTCATATGGCTTTGAATTATCCGGCTACGCTAGCACTGGGGCTGAAGTTATATGTTCTCTTAAGTTTTGGAAAGCCTTATCACAAGCCTCACTCAACACAAATTTCACGCCTTTCTTTAACAACTCAGTCATAGGTTTAGCAATTCTAGAGAAACCCGGAATAAAACGGCGACAATAACCAGCCAAGCCTAGAAAGCTGCAGATTTGATGAGCTGGTTTAGGAGGTTGCCAATCCATAACCTCTTGCACTTTGCTTGGATCGACAGATATGCCTTTGCTGGAAATAGTGTGCCCTGGAAATTTAACACTATCCAGCCAAAACTCACACTTGGAGAACTTGGCATAGAGTTTATGATCTCGCAAGCGTTGTAGGACAATGCGAAGGTGTTCCGCATGTTCTTCCTCATTCTTGGAATAAATAAGGATCTCGTCAATGAAAACCACGACGAATTTATCCAACTCCGTCATAAATACGGAATTCATAAGGTACATGAAGTACGCTGGTGCATTTGTGAGACCAAAAGACATAACCAAGAATTCATATAGGCCATAGCGAGTAGAGAAAGCTGTCTTGGGAATATCACTAGGTCGGATCTTAATTTGATGATATCCAGACCGAAGATCGATCTTAGAGAAGACCTTAGCTCCAGCCAACTGGTCAAATAGCACGTCAATGCGGGGCAACAGATATTTGTTTTTGATAGTCACCACATTGAGAGGTCGGTAGTCCACACACAACCTCAGGCTACCATCTTTCTTTTTCACAAAGAGGGCGGGACAGCCCCAAGGTGACGAGCTTGGGCGGATATAGCCCTTATCAAGCAACTCTTAAAGTTGTTTCTTTAATTCAGCAAGTTCTTTGGGTGGCATTCTATAAGATCGCTTAGAAATAGGAGCAGTGCCAGGCTGTAGCTCAATGACAAACTCAACATCTCTGTCTGGTGGCAAGCCAGGCAAATCATCAGGAAAGACATCCATGTACTTGCATACCACTGGAATGTCCTCCAGTTGAGTAGTTATGGCCGCATACACACATGAGCCTTTATGGCCGGTTGGGGGAAGGTAAAGAATTGAATTCCCGACAAAAGGTGAGTTGATTTCTAACATTCTCTCAGAAATATCCAGGACAACTTTGTGCTGAGTCATCCAATTCAGGCCTAGGATAACATCTACCCCATCCAGACTTAATGTGACAAGATGGGTTGGAAAAGTCTTGCTACCTACTTCGAGTGGTACCCTCAAGGCTACTTGATTTGAAGCAACCTTTCCACCCGATGTGGCAACCATATAGGCCTGATTAGTATGACACCACTTCAAATCCAAATTACTCACGGTTTTCACATTAATAAAGCTATGAGTAGCACCAGAATCAAATAATATAGTAACTGGACGACCACGGATAGAAAATGTACTCGTTAAGACTGGTGCTCCCTCTGGTAGATCAACCACTATGGTGAAGTTTAAACGGCCTTGCTTCACTTGCACAGTTTGTTTATTTCCCTGATGTCCAGCCTTAGATCCTTGCCCCTGACTTGGCTGATGTTGCTGTCGAGGGCGTGTGCACTTGTTAGCATAGTGCCCCAGCTGTCCGTAGTTATAGCAACGACGATCCTCATTATTGCGGGCAGGTGGGGTGCACTAGGCCTAGAAGCAGTCTGCTGAGTGTTGCGGTAGCCCAAGTTGCCAGACGGCTTAGACTGAGATTGCTTCATCACCCAGCGTCCAGCTGAAGATGGCTGGGTGGCACCATGCACATTCTTCTTCACAAACTTAAATTTCTTGCCTTGGCCACTGCCTGAAGTTTGATTGAACTTCCTCTTTCTATCCTGTTGAGCTCTCTTCATGGCATCCTCCTGAGAGATGGCCAAATTCACCAGCTCAGGATAGCTATCAATTTTGATTAAGTTCAACCTTTCATAGAGCTCTCCATCAAGTCCCTCACGGAATCGCTCCATCTTTTTCTTATCAGTATCAACATGATAGTCCCCATACTGACAGAGACTATTAAACTTCTGGGCATACTGATAAACTGAGTCAGAGCCTTGCTTGAGATTCATTAGCTCTCTCATTTTCCTATCAACATGCCCCTTAGGAATGTAATGCTCTTTAAGGGCTTTCTTGAATTCTTCCCAAGTAATCTGGTGACCCTGTGGCTGCATGAATTTGAAATGCTCCCACCAGATTAATGTTTAGCCCCTCAGTTGCTGAACAGCGAAACCTGCCTTATGTTCTTCTGAGCAAGGCAGTGTGAAGATGGAAAACATGGCCTCTAGGGCCCTGATGAAAGCATCGGCCTCTAGGGGCTCCTCTGCCTTGGTGAAGAGGGGTGGCCTCATTGCCCGGAATTTTTCATAATACATGACTGCATTAGGCCCATCCTGAGTATGGCCTTGATTGTGCACAGGCTGCTGCAACCTCTGTGCAATTTGCTGCTGAGTCTGAAGTATTTGGCGCAACACTTCGGTCTGAGGAGCAATGAAAGCCTCTGCGGGTGTCATAGGTGGAGGCGGAGGAAGAGGACCATCACCACTGCCTCCCACACCCCGAGAGTCATTCTGTGTGTTATCAGAAATCTGAAAAGTTGAACTTTCATTAGATACATATTCGAAGCTTGCTTAAAAGAATACAAGAAGAATATGCATACGAAAATTCAGACTTATAGAAATTTCAGAATTCAGACAGCATCACAGTCCTGAGTAAATAAATCATAACTCTCTGTACAGAAGTCAAAAATTTTTAAAATTTTGTCAGCATGTGTAGAATTTTATAAGCTTCAACTTTGGTATTGAACTCCCGATCAGATTCATCTTTTACAGGGGTCGAAAAATTCAGTTTCCAAAGTTCTGTCTAGCAGTTTGGACAGCAGCCAGTAACTTACTAAAAATTCGATATTTCATAAACTACACATGCAAAAATGCTGAATTTTGGTGAGCATGACCATTATAAAATTTCAAACAACTTTGGTAATCATTGCAAAATCCAGAAATGACCATAACTTTCTTCATTTCATTTCTTAGGCAGATTTGCTGCCGGAAAGGTGTTTTTCCACCATAATTACAAGATTACAAAATTTGGTAGATCACCATTACATAGGCGTCACTATGTAGCTTCTAGCTACACAAAAGAATACTCTAAGTCAGCCTAGCACAAAATCCAACCAAAAGGGCTAACAAAGAGTACATGTCAAGTTTTTCCTACTACATCATCTAGGATCTAGGTCCTATGTACAAACTATGGAGAGTTCCCCGCGACATGTAGATATAGAACGCCAAGCTCCTCTAATCGAGTCCGGGAACGTCCTGAATCTCCTCTGGGTCCAGCTGGATCTCCATCTGCTCATCGTCTCCAATAGCCGGTGGGTGGTGCATCTGCTGGAGCATACCCACAACACCCTCCAAAGCCTGTATATCGAGCTCGAGGTCCCCAACCTGCTCTTGCAAATCCTGAATGTTCTCAAGGTGCACAAGCCTCTCAGCATCCCTGTCATCCAGCTGAGCCTGCAGCTCTTGCTGCTAAGCTTGCAAGTCCAGAATCTGCTACAAGTGGTCACCTCGCTCAACCAGAAACTGTAGTATCTTCCCCTGGAGATCAGCAATGGTCTGCATGGCCTTTACAAATCCTTTGTGCTGCTCGGTGTAGAGACTGACAACCCAGTGGATGTACCAAGTAGCCCCAGTGAGACGACCAGCCAAGTCAACTGCGATAACCTGACGAAGGTCTTGTAGAGCGTACAAGGCCCTCAAGCATGTGCCCAAAGTCTGCACTGTGTCGTAGGGTGGCACAGTCTTGAGAAGTGTGGCTATATTGTCCATCCTGCCTAGCCACAAAGGATCGTTGGGGTCCAAAGC
This sequence comes from Cenchrus americanus, assembly GCA_947561735.1. NCBI lineage: Eukaryota > Viridiplantae > Streptophyta > Magnoliopsida > Poales > Poaceae > Cenchrus > Cenchrus americanus. The sequence continues at coordinate 207,714,220 of OX387240.1, forward strand.
TGGAACCAACCCCAACGGTGTCTGAACCATCTCCTGCGGTCTGTGGGTGGAGAGAGTGTGGAGCACCATCAAGGCTGCCGACTCCACTGCCTCAAAAGCGCGGAAGCAGAGGAGCTCCATGCTCAAGTCTGCCCACTCGGGGTGGCCCGGGTGGGGGAGCATACTCACTCGAACTCTGCAGGTAGGTACGCCCAACTCCTCGTACTCCACCCCCTCGTAGAAAGGAGGGGTAGTGTAGCCGACAGCACACAAGGCTTTCCATGCAATGCATGTGAAGCCCTCCCACTGCAAGTCAGTGGTGGCAAACGTGCCATCAGCACTCACCGCAACGAACCCAGGGGCAGCCATCTATAAAACAATTACAAACACATGTTAGAACCCAAAAATATAAGTTCAACATGCAATATGGCAAAACTGGCAGTTCTGAACAAAAATTCATAACTCAAAAATCAGTAACCCAAAAATTCCAAATTTTTGTGACCAACTCGACAATGTTATAACTCACATTTTTGGTATTCAAAGGTTGAACCAATTAAGATTGGAAAAGGGTGCAAAAGGTCTATTTTCAGAGTGCTGTTGCCCAGAAAATTCAGCAGGGCAGAGCTTCACTAAAAAGACCATAACTCAATAAATGAGTACCCAATTACCATGAATTTTTTACAGCATGATCTATGCTAGATAATGAACATTTTTTCTGTAGATTCTATGGTCAAATTCTTTTTGGAACTATAGGTAAAAATTTGAGTTTTATGTCTAACTCAAGAATTTGACAGCATTTCAGCATGACATTGTCTAGCAAATTTAATCCTAACTTCAGTTTTAAGCATCCTAAAATCATGAGAAATTCAGAAAGAAAACTTAACTAGGTGATGTACAATTTCCCTAAAGAGTACCTAGCCAGAAATTTTCTAGATAATCCTTAGAAACATTTGGACAGCAACTAGTTAATTTTTTTTTGCTTAATCACCACATCAAAGCATCAAACTAGCATGGTTGGTCCTTAAGAAACACAATTTAAATAAAGACCAATTGACACATGGTTTAAGTTCATTTTTGGTTTAATAGCTTTTACATGATGCAAAAAGCATCCTAAACTTCCTCACAAAGCTTTTAAGCTTAAAAGCGAAGTTAGTGCCAGTGGCAAGGCATATATAAACGTCTCTCCCTATAATAACTAGTCGAAACTAATCGTTCTTTAATTACTGTGCCTAAAAACCGTGGTTAGTGTACCTGCAAAAAATCACAGAACATTCAGAACCTTTTGTGCCAGCACTCACGAAAGCATCCACATTCATTACCGTTCACTATAGAAACGGTATTCATGCATCAAGCCGCTGCATGGACAGCGTCCTAATTAAGACTCTGACGCGATGTGAGTGCCCATTGGAATAGGCCTCACTCATCCCTCACGGACTTTCCCGTGGTACCATCACGTATGAAACACGTGACGAGACTCAGACGCGACGTGGCACCCATTGGAATAGGTCCCACTAGTCCCTCACAGGACTTTCCTGTGGTACCACCACGTATGAAACACGTGATGAACTAGTATGGTTGTGCAAGAAAGTAAGTTTTGACAGGAATAAATGTGTTGGAAGTCAGACTAAATACGCCATAGAATACTAGCCACCTGAAAGAACCCAAAAATTCCATCTAGGGCCTCTCGGACTAGATTAGACCTTAATGTCATACTCTTTTAGCAAGATTATTAATCTTGGCAATTTTATTCCAAAAGCAAGTTTGTTAAGGTATTTTAATTACTCTGGTGCATGTCATCGCTCTGGTACCAGCTGTGACAGAACTGCCCAAAATAGTTCTGTATTATCACCTAAGCCTGTCCACGTGGTCATTAAGCAATAATAAAGAACTATTCGGTCGCTTCCGCCGGGTAAAGCCCGGTAAATCACATACAACAGGATCACTGATATGCTCTAAGCCCACACGAAGGCGGGACCAGAGTACAACATTACATTACATTAAAGTCCACAAGTTCAACATTATTACAAACCAGGTTTTTCGTACATAAAAGTAAAGGTGATCAGAGTTTAAACAGCGGAAATAAAACTAGCGGAAGATACACATGGGAGGCCATCCATAGAGTATCACTCATCAACATCGTTCTCCCACTCAATCTCCCAACCATCTGGAATAGAGCCAGGCCAGATGGGGTTACCTGAAAACCACAAATTAAGCAAGGCTGAGTACTAATACTCAGCAAGACTTACCCGACAAAAATAAAGTAAGACTAGACATGCAATGCCTTTTTGGCTTGTGGGTTTCTTTTGCCAAAAGCGACTAAGAGTTGATCCTTACTTTCATGTTTTAGCTCAAGTTCTAGTCTGTTAACCATTCTATGTGAGCACCTGCACTAAACAAGCATTTTGTGCAAACAATATTAAACAGGTAACAATATTAATACAAAATGTTCCATACATAAACATGGGGTAGCCAGTGATCAAGCCGACTCAGATAACGGTGAGTGACCGACGATCGATCGATTTATATCCTTGCAAGGTAAACCCAAGATACACGGAAGAACTAGACCCCAAGAATTCAAATAAAAGCAAATGCGAGGTCTACCCCGACCAGGCGGTTCCCGTCATTCCCCAGATTAGGAAAAGATGCTACAGTCCTAAGTACAAGGTTACTGGAACGGCCTCACACGGCACGTCCAGGATCACACTTGCACTACCGGGAGCAAACCGGGAGACGCATCTCAAGAGTAGTAGCGATAAAATTCCCGCACTAGTTCATTAGGTACTAGGCTTACCGGTCCCATTTCCGACAAGCACTTGGTACGTTCAATAGCTTAAACCAGCACAATGCTACTCAATCGAGACCGAACCCATTGCTCTTACCACATGAGCGAGTCAATTTAACCAACTTATGATTCCAACATAAGCATCCTATATCTCACGAGCAATGAGTCATTAATCGACTTCTACCGTATCATTAGAGCATGGCACTAGCGTTCCTAACATACTAGTAAAAGAGCATAGGAGTCCTAAGGATCATGCAACTAGGTTTCAAAACACTCCTGAAACTTAAATGCACAAAGTAAAGCATAAGTACTGAAAGGTAAAGGACAAGATTTTAATTTATAAAATGGGTTAGATGAAGTCGGTGCTTGCCTTCCTCAGACTCAACACCAACACAAGCTTGGGCTCTTCTGTACTTTGGTCCAGGTCTTGCTGCACACTAGCTTGATTCAACTCTCCACTAGCTACTCCCTCCTCCTCCTCCTGGGTGAGCGTGTACGTCCCGTCGTGAAGATCTACACGTTTACATGCACATGCATTATATTATGGTGAAGGTGGGAGAATTACCGCAAAACCAACTCTTGTTGGACACATTCATCCAAACATTATTATTTTCTCACAGAAATTATTAGGGTGTGTGATGATAAACAAAACACTACTTTGATGGTGATTGTGTGCACATCTAAGCAATTTACGTTACTTAACTTCACCAAACAGCAAGGGGGTGTGATTAAAATTCAAAAACAGAAGCAAAATATGATTTCACAATTTTAACACTTTAATTTTCCATTTATTTCTTTAATTACTTAAAACAAGCCTTTCAACCATAAATCCAAATTAAATCAAAAACACTTCAAATGAGCCTAATCTTTTGCACACAGCAACATATGCCTATTTTAAGCTCTCAAACCAAAATTTAGCTTAAGATCATTTATACATTAATTTATACGAAAAAGACAAAATTCAGCCTAGTAAAACGCCATTAATTCATATAAAAAGATTTAATAAACTTTTTGATCTCATCTTTCTCCTACAGGTCATGTATACCATAAATGAGCTTCTTACCAAAGCATAAGTGCAGATTCAAATTATTTTTCAGATTTTGAATTTAAACACCTAGACAAGATTAAATCCAAATCACCTATTAAACAATTTCCTAAAATCAAACCCACTCTACCAGGGGTACTACTCAACAAGGAAAAACCCTAGGGTGCCCATGTGGTTACAGAAAAGTTCATTAAAGAGGCTATAAAAAGCATCAAACTTAAACAAGCATAAAGCTTACAAAAATCATAACTAAAAATATACATATCAAAATCATGCAAATTTTTGCCACAGATCTAGACATGCCATAAAGAGCAACATATCCAGAAATCAAGTTCATAGAATGTGTATATTTTAAAATACAACAAAAACACACCAAACTGAGTTTGAATTTTAATTCAAAAACTGCAAAGAAAAACCCTATACATGTTTTCTAGAAAAGATAAGTTTCTTCTCCAGGAACCCAACAAAATTGGATTTGCATTTGTCTGATTTTTCTATGATTTTTAATGATTTTTCTAAGTTGTTGCAGAAAACCCTAAAACAACTTTACAACCGGGCCCTCGAACTTCTTTTCCGAAATTACACAGAGGTCCCTGGTTTACGGAAACAACCCTTGAAAGAATGAAATCGTTGCAATGTAGTCCTTGGGCGGACTGCTCCTCACCGGCGGCGGAATCCCCGGCCGGTGAGCACCGGACTTGGCCGGCCGAGGGTCTAGGAAGGTTAGGGAGCTCACTCTTGACCGATTCTTGTCGAAGATTGGACCGGGGGCGGCCTCGCCGGGTGCCGGCGGCGAGCAGCTCGGCGCGAGCCCGCTGCGGCCGCGGCGGACCGGCGACGGCGCGTCCCGGCGTGCGGCGGCGACGCGGCGGGGTTAGGAGGAGCAGGGACGGGCGCCAGACGGGAAGGACGCGAGCTGGACAGGCAACGAGGCAAGCGCCCTCGAACCACGTCGGCGGCCGACGGATGACCGAGCTTGGGCGGAAAGAAATGACGGCGCGCGCGCGACTCGAGTCATGGGCGATGACTTCGACAAAGCAAACAACGAGGAAGGGCTTAAGGCGCTCAACCGCGAGATGGGACCAGCTGGCCGCTGCATGCGCGCGGACGCGCGCTCGCGCGAGCACTTGGCTCTGCTCGCCGTGCGTTCGGCCGGCTAGGCACGGCGCACGGGAGGAACATAGGCGGAGGGTCCACGGCGGTTCGTGGGTCCATAGCGGAGACTCCCGGGACGTCCGTACGTCGGGGCAACGCGCGGAAGCCACGTGGCCGGCGCGGTCCAGACGCGCGCGACGCGCTGGGCGCGGCGACGATGTCACTCGTCACAAGTTTATTTCGTTTAAGCCTTTTCGAAATTGCAAAACTCCAAAAATTGTCAACAAACTTGAAAATCTCCAAAAACAAAAGTTGTAGATGAGCTATAGATCTACAACTTTCCCAAAGGGCGTCATATGTTTTGATCAATGGTTTGCCTGGGAACGTCGGCCGAAGTTGCAGATTTTCCACGGCTCGGGTTACTGTACATAAGGGTTTCAAATCTGTTTTTGGCTAATTTGCACTCAAAATTGGAATGTCCGCCAGTTACAAAAAAATTCCCGGAAATAACGAACAACTTTTGTATTGACCGATTTTGAACTTCTATAGTGAAATTTGGAGAACGCGCAAGAAAACCATTTCAGCCTTAAATGAGATCTAGGGTTTGACCGTGATTTGGGATTTTGACCAAGGTCTTTTGTGCAAATATGTGATAAAACATATCAAACATGCTTAGAAGCTAATTAACCTTGATTAACACATCTAATTAATGTCATTAGCACAAACAAACATCAGGGATGTTACAACAAATCTGCAAAAAAAGCTAAGCATGAAGTTCAATGAACTTAAATTAAAAAGAGAGATACTGACATTAGAATTAGGATTTCAAAAACTAACCAAACGGTATCAATCCACCCTTTTCTACATAATATGAAGCAGTATTGAATTTAAAAGGCAATTCCCATGATAAAGGACAATTCGCAAACACATCTGATGCAAGAGGTGAAATACATCGGAGCCTGTTGAGGTGAAATACACATCTGATGCACCTGCCACCTGGTGGGCAAAGGCTAATGGCGGTAGCTGCATTCTTCACACGATGGAGTCTTCCTAGCTGTGGATTCACGAAGACAACCTCCCGTACGATCTGAATAGAACTCATCGTGGTGGAGTCACTCACCGGTGGCGTCAGGGCGTGGGGGTGGCTCAAGAGCGACGCCGCGCCTTGCGCCGGGCCCGGCTGCGACCGAAGGGGGGCCGCGGGCGCGGCCGCGCAGGGAGGCGGGTGGTGGCCGAGAGGGATCGTGCAAAACAGCGACCGCACGATATCCACGATCTGGATTAGCTCGGGATGGATCAACTAGGGAAAAAACCAGTTAGAAAATGGGAAGTTGGAGGAAAACCAGCGGTGCGGGTTCAGTGGGGTTGGATTGCGACTCGGTGGCGGACTCGGGTATGGAATAACTATTCCATACCCAGGGTACTAATTAGTAATATATATATATATATATATATATATATATATATATATAAAAAATCTTCTCTTGTAAATTGAATGTCTCTCATGTTCAAATTGTGTGCATATGGCTATATCTTGCTTAATTTGTGCTTGGGAACTATGATATTTTCATTTGGGGTCAAAGACCCATTTGTCTTCATGAATGTTTAGGCTACATGTTACCTTGTGAAGAAGCCTAAGCTTCTTTTTGCCGCAAAGGCACTTCATGTACCATGCTTAATTTTGAATCATGAAATTTGTATAGGAGATGCCTATGCTTGAAAAATATGCTTGTATGTCAAATGTGCTTTAAATTCCTTATCTAGGGTGCTAAACCGTTGCACAATGTTCACCATTGAGAAGTCTCATATTTAGAAGTGGACACATGGATCGGTGGCTTTGACATGACATGAGATAGCTTGAAGGTGTTTGTGATGATCTTGTGATGAAAATTTGTGACCTTGCATAAAGTTGGTGAGTTATATGTTGTTTGTGCTCATATTGATCATGTTTAGGCCTATGCTCGTGAGAGGGAAATTTTGTGCTGAAAATGCTTCATTTTGATCATGGCTATGTCACACGCTTATATGTCCCTATCTATCTTGTTGGCGACGCTTGTACTAAATTTGTGGCAATCTTGCTTGTCTATGTCTCATTTTTAGCATGTTGTAGTGCTCTTTGTCTATTTGAGGCGCACATGCTTAAATTTGTAGATTGGATTCATGCATTACCAACAAGGGGGAGGAAAGTACTCAATTCATGCATCCAGGGGGAGTTTTGCACCAAGGGGGAGAAAAAATTTATCGGCACCCATCCCCCCACTGGTCGCCTAATCGATCCTTCACCCTCGCAGAGCGTCTCGAGCGCAGCCATCTACTGCACCCCGTTCGGATTGAGGTGCTGCCCATGGTTGATCAACATCACGTGGATGAATCTCCCTGCAGGCACGAAGAATCTCCCCGGCTTCAACCACTCCTACTGCTTCGCCAGCTTCGGGAGCAGACCTCCCTCCACAAGCTCCTCCAACCGTGCCTCGGTGATTGTTGACGGTGAAATTCCGTCAACCTAGCCATGAGTTTACGTTCGGTGTTGGCATGACTTTTATACCTTATCCATTAGTACTAACCCCCTTGGTATAACAAGCTCATTCGTGCATGTCGGTTTTGGATTTTAGTGTTTATGTAGGGTTTTAGCGTTGAAAGCAATACTTCCAGGATAAGTTCATCAAGCACCTTGTGACAAGACCTTGAAGCCTGGTACAAGTCATGCAATGAAGCAAACATGACTCAAGAAGCCCAGGGACCTAACCCGAGAAGATGACAAACTCCGAGGACCTAGCCAGAAAAGTGCTGAATCTTGCGAGACAAGGAGCTTCGTCCAACTCGGAGAGAAACTAACGACAAGGGCCCACATGCAGAAGGGGGAAGGATCTAGAAGACTCAGGAACCGACACCACGCGAAGGAGGCGGCTGACTGAGCCAAAATGGGCCTAGGCCGGTCGGCCCAAGCCGGTCGGCCCGGCCCATTCCGGGGCCTAGTCGCCCCCCTTGACCTAGCCACCATTCGGGCTATTTATAGCCCCGAGGCCGAGAGCCACGCATCAATCCATTCGTCATCGGCCACCGAGGAGCACAGAAGAGAGGAACACCATCTCGGAGAGGAGAGGGTCGAGCTAGTTGACTAGGGTCTCCCTAGCCGACGTGGGAACCTTGCAAGGAAGACCACGTCGGAGTTCCCAGAGCTAGAAGCAAGATCGAGGTAGGATCCCGGTGGTGATCTTGATTCATGTATCATGTACTAGTTGATGTATCAAGTTGAATCCGATTTTTAGTGATCAAGTGTTTCTCCGAAGTCTTCGTTTTCGATCGGATTTTTTATCTTAGATCTATTCTCGAGATAGATCTCATAGGGTGTTCTTGTAGTCGTGGTGGCTAGAGGTGCATGCCTGACCTTTCGAAAGATCTCGACTTGTCCTTAGACTCGCCCTAGACTAACCCGCGCGAATAGGGGTGCATTGTGACAGAATGGTGGCTCCAAAAGGCGGGCGTTTTCAGAGTCGGACGGGAAACCGTGGTTTAAAGAGGCTTCTAATGAGATTGAAATTGCTATTTCTACTTTTGCTCGGAACTTCAACAAAAGGTTTGATCCGATCTCTCTACATCGGTTTACTATTCCCATCTATGTCTTGCTACCTCCGGTCTTTAGTAGATTAGATTCGTTTTTGATGTTCTTCAATTAGATGCATTAGGTTTCACTTCTCGAAGATCTAAGTTTTTTGGATTTAATAGATCAACTCTTGCATCACACATTTGTTCCACGGATTCGATACTTTGGGTTCACCAATCGAGGGAAGAAGGGTCCCTTGACTACGACGGGAGACTTGTCCGCTTATAACTCTACTTGAACTATAACACAAATATACACCGTCAATAGTGATGCTGGATTTCATCCAATTCGACATGGCGTCTTCGTGAAAAGGGGGTGAGGGGTGAGCGTCGCCTCTCCTATTGATCTCATGAGTGGATGCGGATGTGATATCTGCGGTGGTAGAAGATCAAGCACGGCGGTGGCGCCAGCACAAGAAGTAAGTAGGTGCGGCGGCGTCGGGCAAGGAAGATGGGGGCGCAACGGGGCGAGCGATAGGAGATGGAATCTTAGGCGGTTGTGGTAAGAGGCAATAAAGGGGGAGAGAGGTCAAATGCATCTTCAACCACATGGGCCCACAGCAGGACAACGGGGTCGTGCGCCTGTCCCCTCAATAGATGGCCTCAAAAGGTGCGTCCAACTTCACGCGAAAGAGAATTGGCCGACACACTTTCGACCTCACCCCGTTTGGATTTGGACCTTGGCCCAAATACGCGTTTTAGCCTAAATTCTGACAAAACTGCTCAGACAACACGGTTGGAATGAATGGACAACTGCTCATATGTGACACTCTAAAAATTCCATCACTTAAATTCACCTAAGAAACATGATAGCATAGTCTTAAGGATTTAAAATGAAATGTTATTTAAATGTGAGCTCTAAATTATTTAATTTAATATTAATCTAGAGACAACAAGTGATTGTGCATCATTATTTGGCTATGCATGGTTTTTAGTTGCTTGTGTGAGGTCTAAAAGGTTTATAAAATTTTGTGAAAAAGTTTGAAAAGATTTGATTGAGATATGAATTTAAAAGTTTGATTTTATTTGTGTTTGAAAAAGAAAATAAAAAAAGAGAAGAGGATTTCACTCCTACCTTTCAGCCCAGCCGGCCCACCGACCCACCTACCTAACTCCCGCAGCGGCCCGCCTCCCCTTCTTCTTTTCTTTTTCCCGCAGCCGCTGACACTGGGGTCCCACCTGTCGGCGCCTCCCTCTCCTTCCTCCCTCCTCTTCATTTCTCTGCTCCGCCCGGTCGTGCGCCGCCGTAGCTCCGGCCGCGCCCGCTCGGCTTTCCCCTGCCCCTCTTTCCATCTTTAACGCGCAATAATTTGGCAATTAATCCCCGCGCCTTTCCTCCTCCCTCATTTTCCCGACCTTTTCTCGGCCCCACCTCCCGTGATGGCCGCCGGCCATCTATGGCAAGCCGCCGGTCGCCGCACCCTTCCGCTTCCCCTCCTTCTCTCCCTTCGTCCCTATTTAAGGTCGAGCTCAAGCTTTCGCCCTTCCCTTTTGCACTCACATCCCGCCTTCAAGCGCTCGAGCACCGCACACACCCAGCGCCGCTGCCCCTGTCCATCGGAGTGCCGCCCAACCCGCGGCCGTCACTGAACGTCACCGCCACTGCTCCATCTTCGCCCTTGGTCGCCTTTGAAGCTTCTTTGCGTGGTGAGCAAGACTTTCCCGCTCTTTTTCCTTTTCTTTGTGCACCACGCCGATCCCGCGAGCTCGCCGGCGAGGCCGACCCACTCCCTTCCGGCGTCGGCCGCCGTGGACGCCCGCGCCTCCCCCCTGACCTCCTAGGCATGCTCGCGTGCTTCCCCGCTACGCGTAGCACCCACCTGTGCTTGATTTGGCCGCCAGGAACCCCCTGTAGGGCTCACGCCGGCGGAGCGCCGCCGCACACCGCTGCACCGCTCCTGTCTCCGGCGTGCCCACCGTCGCGCCCCGCATGCACGAGTCTTGGGCCGTTGGATCTTGCGCGGACGATTCTGATCAAATTGAGGCATACCCCTTCGGTGCGGTCCACCATGGACCCGTGGGCCGTGTCCACGGCGTGGTCCACCGCCGCTGTGGTCGTTGGATCGAAGAACCACGACTTGATCTAGCCGCTTTATTTTAAGAGCCCCTGGACTTTCTTGTATTTACATGCCGGTCCTCCCACCTATACAAATCCTTGCAATCAGGCCCTAAAACTTATGATCTAGCCCCTGCCTTCTCTGTATAATAGCACCCGAGGTCCTTTTCTTTGGTTTTAGCATGTTATCCTTTTAGTTTTTATATGAAATTATGTTTTAGCCCCTGGTTTTATTTATAAAAGTCCTATAGATTTAGTTTTCTTACAGAAAGGTCCCTGTAACTTGTTTTAGCATAACTTTCTTGTTTTAACTATTTTTTAGCGTTCTATATACCGAAATGATCGTCTCAGCGAGTAGAAACATTTAGACAGTGTGTTTTCAGCTTTTGTTACTGTTTGTTGTACTGTTTATTTATTGTTTGTTGTATATGCTTGTTCGTAGATATCGTGCCAGTTTCGTCTGAGCTCCCCATTGGAGGTGATCAGGAAGAGCCTGTCTACAAAGAGGAAGATACCCAGTTTGTAGAGGAAGGCAAGTGGTTTTCCCCCTCTGCATTTTCTCTTTTGAACCTATATCACTGCATGCTTAAACAATGTTTACTTTATTTGTTGCTATGCATTAAATTGATGGGCAAACACCTTTTAAGGACTTGACTAGATGCTTTACCCTGTTACCTTGATCAACCCTGTTTAACAGGTGGTTTGGGTAGATAAATGCTTAGTTTGCTCAACTTGGGCTGGTCATGTTGGTTTATGTTATAATCTGTTATGTTATTGAAATGTTGGTTATGATTAAGACAAGATCACATTCTTTTAATTGGAACATAGAGAACCACCCAAGTTAATAGTACAACCACAGTCCACATGCCTCTGGCTTAGCCAATTAATTAGGAGAGTCTATTTATCTGATAGCCTATTTCCGAAAGGGCCACAGGGGGGCCGGAGTTGAAGGGGTATAGCCCGGTTCTTTTGGGTAGTAGCCTTGGCTAAGGTGTTGACCATTAGGGAGGGTTATGGTCCGCTCCGCCGCTGTAACTGTCGCGGGCTGTTGGTTTCTCTGCTTTCCTTTGTAAAGGCTTCGTAGTGGACCCCTAGACACTCACCTGTTTAAGGGTCTAGCTAACCCGGGCAACTTGGGGAACACGAACTGTGGGTAAAGTGTACAACCTCTGCAGAGTAAAAACTGATCGATCAGCCGTGCTCATGGTCAAGAGCGGTTTGGACCCTTACATGATAATCAAACTTAAGGATGGATGTAAATCGTGGATCTTGTGGGTCTTTGGGCTTGGGTTGTCTTTTAAAGCTTAAGTGGGTTGGTATAAACTTACATCTAGTAACTAGGTGCTGTTAACTAAAATTTGACCAACTTATAAAATGTTAACCGCTGCAAACCATAGCCTATCCATGGAAGCCTTGCATGTTTCCCCCACTTGTTAAGCTCCAACCATAAGAGTGCTCACCCTTGCTTACCGCTGTTCAGAGGAGAACATCGATGAGGAGTACTGGAGCGACTTCGTGGAGTTCTAAGGCATGCGGATCCCCCAGTCATTATGCCTGTGGAAGTTGAAGAAGGAGCTACTCGTTTTAGTTATCGTTTTGTGTTTGGACCTTCGAGTCCACCCGTCTGAGTGTAATAAATAAATATTATATCAGTTAAACTCTTGTACGTTTTGATTACAGTTATGGTATTACACTCTATTGTTTATCATGTGTGTGTAATTTGATCCTGGCGCACATAGGAGATGCATTCGGTTTTCTTTGTAAAATCGGGTGTGACATCGTATATATGACGTGATCGGATCGGGCGAAAACCTACTCGGGTGAATATTGGCGTGAAACGCTGTTGACTCCAAGTCCATGGCCAAGTGACTGGACGAAGGTGTGTGTCAAAGCCTAACCACCTTGTGCAGACGACAAGACAACTCGAGAAATAGGAGTTTTTGCAATCTCACCCGTCCAAGAAAATGCTTGAGGTAAATTATGATTTCGCCCATCAAGAAGTAAAAATAACAAACAATAACAAGATCAAACTAGCCGACGAGGACGGGTATCGGAAGTTGTTTACAAACCGTGACCATGAAGGGTTGATCGCCACGACAATTATTACAAGTGATGGCAAAAAGCAAGAAAAACAAGCGCCGGCCTCCGGGAATCTACAGGCCGACGGCGGGGCCTCCGCGAAGGACGCTGTTAACATCAACCACCTCAACAACGGCATTGGCGGTGACCGCGAAGTTGAGGGTGTGGTTCCAAAGCCCCTCTAGTGAGTGCGGCTACTCCAGCTTTAGCTCATTTGTCGAGAAGTCGACCTGGGTGTCCACTGTCGCTAGCGCATGCAACTTTGCAGCTCGCCCCTGATCCGTACCGTTTCGTGCACACGACCATGAAGCGTGTAGAGTGGTCGGACAGTAGGAGGAGGCTCCGCCCAAGGATCCCTGCAGCGACCTCCACTGCACGCGTGAACTCATCATGGCGGTCCTCTAGGTCATTCAAGCGGTGACGCAAGTCTTCCGCCTGGCCATGACAGTAGGCGGCTTCCTCCTCTTCATCTGACACAGAAGATTGAGGGGCAACAGTAAAGAAAAGGTGTTCAAAAGAAATGTGGGAACATACCAAAAAAATGGGCCTCAGCGTCAGCCTCCTCCAGTTCAGTTCACGTACCTGTAGAAATCAGAGGGAGCAGAAGCAATAGATGGAAACGCCGTAAGCCCCTTGGGCCGGCGGGTGCATGTTGATATAGGGTGAGGAAACTCCCCTCATATGGATTACAAGATATGGTTGAGATTTGCCTAGAGATAATTACAACAACCTCATCTACAACATTCTAGACTATTCTAGATCTCAGGCTAGTCTCAACAATACCACAACATACATATTGTTACATGCATCTACCTATTTAACACTCCTCAATCACAACCGTCTAAGGTTGAGATTGTGCTTGAAATTCTCCAATTGTCGAACTGTAATTGCTTTAGTAAATCCGTCTGCTACTTGATCGCCCGTAGGTACAAAATCAATCTGTAAAAGCCTCCTCATAACCCTTTCTCTGACAAAATGATAATCCACTTCTATATGTTTGGTCCTTGCATGAAATACTGGGTTTGAGGACAGATATTTAGCACCAAGATTATCACACCATAGCTTGGTTGTCGCAGGCACTTGAATACCAATCTCCTTTAATAGAGTCTGTACCCACATAATCTCTGTTGTAGCATTATCAATTGCTTTATACTCAGCTTCTGTACTCGACCTGGATACAGTGGCTTGTTTTCTTGCACTCCATGATATAAGATTTGATCCTAAAAAGATAGCATATCCTCCTGTTGACCTCCTATCATCAATGGATCCTGCCCAGTCTGAGTCTGAGAAACCGCTGATCAACATGGAATTACACTTGGTAATCTTTAATCCAATCTTTGTGTCTTGTTTCACATATCTCAGAATTCTTTTGACTGCCATCCAGTGAACATCAGTTGTGGCATGCAAAAATTGACATACCTTATTGACTGCAAAGGATATATCTGGTCTAGTGAGTGTCAAATACTGCAATGCACCAACTACACTCCTATAGTTTTTAGCATCATTAGGACCCAATGTTGTTCCTTCATAGGCAGACAACTTCTCACTAGTTGATAGTGGTGTACAAACTGGTTTACATGCCGCCATATTAACTTTTGTGAGTAAATCTGAAGCATATCGATCTTGGGAGAGAATAATACCATCACGCACCTTATTCACCTCCATGCCAAGAAAGTAATGCAACTCACCTAGGTCCTTTAAGGAAAAGTCTTTCTTCAGATTACGTAGCAGTCCCGTAGTAGCTTCTTGAGATGAACTTGCCACTATTATATCATCAACATAGATCAATACAAATACTGTTATTCCTCCTTTGTTAAAATAAAACAGAGAGGTGTTTGCCTTTGCTGCATGAAACCCAAGGCTGATTAACTTGGAGCTAAGACGTGCATACCAGGCATGGGGCGCCTGCTTTAATCCATATAGGGCCTTATCCAATTTACACACAAAATTAGGCCTTGTTTTATCCTCATAACCAGGCGGTTGTCTCATATATACCTCCTCTTCTAGAATACCATGAAGGAAGGCATTTTGTACATCAAGTTGTCTCAAGCCCCAACCTTTTGAGATAGCAATGGACAGGATGGCTCTAATGGTTGACATCTTAATCACAGGGCTGAAGGTATCCTCATAATCCATCTCATACCTCTGTTTAAAACCCTTAGCTACCAAGCGAGCTTTATACTTATCCAATGTCCCATCAGCCTTCCTTTTTAATTTAAAAACCCATTTGCTATCTATAATATTTCTCCCCTTGACTCGTGGAACCAAGTGCCAGGTTTTATTTTGCATGAGTGCATTATATTCAATATCCGTAGCATCTTTCCAATTTTTATTATGCAAAGCCTCCTCTACGGTGCGTGGTTCTCCAGAAGTACTAAAAAAACCATAGAGGACATGTCCATCAGTATATACCTTGGGCTTCCAGATGCCATCTTGCAGTCGAGTACGTGGTCTCGGTGGAGAAGATGGAGCAGCAGGAGCCGGTGGTGTGGAGGCAGTGAACGCAGGCGATGTAGGGGATCCAGCCAGCGTAGAAGATCCGACCGGTGCAGGAGGCAATGCAGATCCGCCTGGCGCTGTTGCTGAGGTAGGGCCGCGCCCGCCGGCGCCGGCCGGGCCGCCCGTATCCTCTCGGCGACGCGGCGGGCGCGGCGCGAGGCCGCGTGCGCGGCCACGTCTGTCTCCCCGCGGGCCGCGGCCGTCGGCGACGTGGCAACGCCTGGCTGGGTCAGCCCGGACGAGGAGCACGCGTCGGCTGTGTCAGGCTCCGATCCCGAGCTGGATGCGCCCTGACTCCGAGGCGAATCAGCTGTGGTACGTGTGACTGCGCCAAGAGCTCGTCCTGCATGCGATATGAGACCTGTTTCTTCACCAAACACGTTAGAACTTTCACCATTAAACATGTTGTCATTTACAGAATCGTCCCCAGGTGAAGGATTACGCAAGGAGGATGGTAGGAGCAGAATTTCTGATCGAAGACGTGCACCAACATTATTGTGTAGGCGAGAAAAGGGGAAGACATTCTCATCGAATGTTACATCCCGTGAAATATAGACTCGACCGGAAGAGATGTCAAGGCACTTAAAGCCTTTGTGCATGTTGCTATATCCAAGGAAGGCGCACTCTTTAGATTTGAAAGCAAGTTTATTCATGTTGTAGGGGCGCAAGTTAGGCCAACAAGCACACCCAAACACCCGCAAAGATGCATAGTCGAGTTTCGTGTGATACAGGCGCTCAAGAGGGGTTGAAAAACTAATAACCCGACTAGGTGTTCGATTGATAAGATAGGTGGCTGCTAGGAATGCCTCATCCCAGAATTTTAGAGGCATATGGGCATGAGCTAAAAGTGACAATCCGACTTCTACGATATGCCTGTGTTTCCTTTCAGCTGGCCCATTCTGCTAATGAGCACGTGGACAAGATACTAGGTGAGAGATGCCTATTTTTGTAAAAAAAGAATGGAGTTTCTCATATTCACCACCCCAGTCAGACTGAACCGCAAGTATCTTGCGGCCAAAGGAACTCTCAACTAGGTTTTGAAAATCCCGAAATTTCTCAAAGATTTCAGATTTATATGTTAGAAGGTATATCCAGGTGAACTTGCTATAATCGTCTATAAAGCTGACGTAGTATTTAAAGCGCCCAACAGACTCAGGTGCCGCTCCCCAAACATCAGAGAAAACAAGTTCAAGAGGATGGGAGGAAACACTCGTGGAGACGGGATAGGGAAGCTGGTGACTTTTCCCTTTTGACAAGCATCACACACAACATCTTTATTTAATTCAGGTGAAAAAGGAAGTTTGTGGTTCTTCAGAACCCTTTCAACAATGGGAAAAGACGGATGTCCTAAACGATTGTGCCATCTATCTAGTGACACTTTGTTGATGCCGAAAGCTTGCTTGGATGCTGTGGAAGGAAGGGGATACAGCCCCTTGCGGCAAGGCCCCTCAACCAAAGTGCTCCTCGTGTTCCGATCCTTTATAAGAAAGAAATTTGGGTGAAATTCAAGGAAAACATTATTGCCAGATGCAAGGCGATGAACAGAAACGAGATTCTTTTTGGTAGAGGGAACATGAAGGATATTGCGAAGATGAAGATTACGAACAGGGGTACGAATTGTAGAATGACCAACATGTTTAATGTTCATACCTGCACCACTTGCGGTGTGAATCTGATCCCCGCCATTGTACTTGTCACGTATGGAGAGCTTCTCGAGCTCCCCTGTGATGTGATCTGTTGCACCCGTGTCAGTGTACCAGGTGTTGTCGACGGAGTAGGAGTTCATGGCCGCCGAGGCATTCCTCTCATCAGGAACGTAGTCCTCCTCGAAGCGATGCCAGCACCGATCTGCAGCATGCCCAAATTTCAGGCACACCTGGCACTGGACCTTGGAGTTGCCGCCAGTGGATCCACCACGCCCGGTGTTTCCACGACCAGCACCTCCATGCCCGCCTTGACGTTGATTGTTGGAGCCGGTGTTGGTGTTTCCGCGCCCACGTCCTCCATGGCCACGGCCGCGGTTGACACCGCGACCACGACTGAAGCCTCCACGTCCACCCTGGTTGGCCGAGTTGGCCGAGGACCCAGAGTTGCCATTGCCTAACAGATCCATACGGGTCTCAAATGCAAGGAGCTGAGCATATGCATCACTTACAGTTACTGGATCCGTGCACGCAAGGAGTGCAGACACCACCGGATTGAACTCTAGATCAAGGCCGAAGAAGATGTAGGTGAGGAGCTCTTCGTCTTCAATCTTCTTGCCGACGGCCGCCATGTCATCTGCCAAGGTATGCATTTTTCCAACGTACTCAGCGATGGATTGGGAGCCTTTGTTCGCCGCGGCGAGGGCAAGCCTCGTGTTCACGGCCCTGGCGCGGTTCTGCGAAGCGTACATTGCCTCGATCACAGACCATAGCTTCGTCGTCGTTTCTTATGCAACGACTTGAGAGAGCACTTCCCGGGTGAGAGAACCAAGGATGAAGCTCAAGACCTGTTGGTCATTGGTGTACCATTCCTCGTACGCCGGGTTCGGGAGTTCCACCTCCTTGTCGTCGCTCCCCTTGCCGGTGATCTGTTCGACAGGGGCAAGAGTTGCGCCGGTCAGGTGGCCAACCATGCGTGTGCCCTTGACAGCCACAAGGATCTGCGCCTTCCACATGGCGTGGTTGGTCTTGCCGAGTTTCTCGGTGACGGTGACGCCCATGAACGAGCTAACGACGACGGCGGAAGAGGAAGCCATGGACGGGTGGGTGATTTTGTGGAAGGTAGATGCGGTTTAGATGGAATTGGCTCTGATACCATGTAGAAATCAGAGGGAGCAAAAGCAATAGATGGAAACGCCGTAAGCCCCTTGGGCCGGCGGGTGCATGTTGATATAGGGTGAGCAAACTCCCCTCACATGGATTACAAGATATAGTTTGTTGAGATTTGCCTAGAGATAATTACAACAACCTCATCTACAACATTCTAGACTATTCTAGATCTCAGGCTAGTCTCAACAATAAGACAACATACATATTGTTACATGCATCTACCTATTTAACAGTACCCTCTCTGCAGCGCGGCGTTGAAAAGATGCTGGTCCTAGGTTGGCTGCTCCGACAGGACCACGACCGCTCGTCGGTCGATGGGGCTGCCTTGGGCCGCTAGAGGAGACAACCCCGAGGGGTCGGACGATGGCGCACCAAGCGCCCTCGAACCAGCAGCAGGACCGGCACTGTAGGTCGCCATGCAAAACATCAAGAGCAAATCACAGTTAATGCACTGCCAGGATAGAAAGTGAAGGCACAGACAGAAGTGGTACTTACCCAAGATGGGAGACCAACTGACACAACTATTGCGGGGGCACTCGAGATGATGCACCCTCAGCCTCCTCAATGGGACGCTTCTCACTATCCATCACAATAACAGAAGAAGGAAGAAGAAGGAGAGTCTATTTGTCACCATGCAACTCGCCAAAGTTCAGCAATGGCGCAGGGGAGCGGATCGAGAGGCACGACGGGGTGATGAGAATTTATAGCGGTGCCCCAGGAAGCTATCTCGACGGTTTCCCAAAGATGAAGGGTCGCGGCTACGGTTGCTTGGCCACGTGACCCACCACCTCTTACATAACCACACACGGGGGAACCGACCCCCGCTCGTCAGTTCGGCTGCGCCGAGTAGTCGAATGGTCAGCCAGACAAAATTGCTCATACGACTCGGATGGGCATGGACACAACAAGATTGCTAGAAAAAGTATGCGGACCACCACGCAAACGCTTCGCACTCGGTCACTGAGACTCCGATGAAGAGGTCAAGTAGAGCACGTGAAGAAAACAAGGGATCATCTTTATTAATTCGAATCCTAAGGTACAAGAAGTCGGTCACCATAAAAAGTATCAAACTACAAAACACCACCTATGCGGTGGTGTCTAATCCTCAGCCAGTCGGAGCCAGAGGATGCGTCTGGCTTTGCATACTACTGGTAGGGAGGGGGAGGGGGGATTTAGTCCCGGTTGGAGAGGGGTTTATCTCTCAAGTCCAACCGGGACTGAAGTTCGGAGACAAAAGGCCTCCCCTTTAGTCCCGGTTGGTATTTACGAACTGAGACTAAAGGGGGGCACGCCAGCACCTGCGCCTACCCCTTTAGTCTCGGTTGGTATTACCAACCGAGACTAAATGGTCTCATTTCTCTTTTATTTTTCAATTTGAGCTTATATTCTAATTGGTGTCTAACCCGTATATGCACGTATACGTATTTGAATTTGTATATAGGTATATACCAGTATACATATACCATATACGCAGTTAAATTAGACTTATATAAAAATTAAACCATATATATCTACATATATAAACTTATAAATGTATATACACATAATATTTTATACACATGAAAATAAATAGTATTTTCTTAAACTAGTATATATACTTCAAAACCCCATATAGTATATTCAAAATATCATTCAGTTCAAATTTCTTGTCTCATTTAGCTTTCCTCGGAGGTGAGTTGGTCACTTAGATGGCTATCATAATGATGTTTTCCTTGTGGATTAACCACCTCGTCCATGAGGAATCCCATGAGAGCTTGTTGAATTGCCAAGAGACGATACTTCTCAATGAGTGCGTCCCTTTTTATAATCCTCTGTAATTTGCAAATAGGTTAATATAATACAGCAAGCAATTAAATATACAAAAAGGATAAAAATGATGTATTATTAATAGGTTTATTTTACTTACACTATCATCATCCGTGTTGCCACTATGATGGTGTATGAACTCACAAACGTAGTACCCGCATAAATTATTTCCTTGCTCTTGTCTCAAACACTAAATTGGAGAGGAGAACAAAATATGAAATTGTAGTGTTATACATTTTAAATATTCCCAATCTGAAGTGGTTATTTGTATACGTACCGGAAAATCATAAACCCATCTAATTTTGGGTTGAAATGCTCCTCGGTGCTTTGCAATGAACATGGTCCAAGCTCTGAGGAAATATAATAAAAAATAAAATATGTTCGTATAAAAGCTAAATATATATATATTGCATTAAAGAAAATGTCATAGATAGAATTATTACTCGTGGCATACATCTTCAAGGTCTTGGTATTCTGAGCAGTCTTTTCTCAATGAGTCACACATTGATATTGCTATTGTCGATACTGATTATGGGTAGAACCCAGTGGAATCTATATTCATCCTCGTGGAGATTAGAATTGACTAAATAGAATTAGCAATGATAATTAGATGACAATCGTACTTACTTGAAGTTGTAAGGAAGTAGTATAAGATTCTTGTAATGAAACTCATCTAAGTGCCTAAAAATGGTCTCGACTATTATTTTCCGTTGGTTTTAATCTCATCCGCGTTAACTTTTGATGGGTCCATGAAAGCAATTCTTGAATAACACTTCCTTCCCATCTCAATAAGTTGCAGGCTACACAAGAAGAGTAAAATGTTAATTAGTAGATCGACAAATGTAATAAAGTTATTTATAAACATATGAACATATGTCACTTACAGACACCAGGCCATCATAAGATCGGTATTCAGGGCGTCCAGATGGTAAATTTTATAGATATCAACGAATTGGAGCCAGGCCACCTTCTCGTTTTGAAGGGTAAAATCTCCAGGTCTCACGAGCATACCAAACATCTTCAGGCCCTCAGCTGACTTCTTCAAGTACCAGTCATGAAATTTGTGCATCTTAGTTGGGATCTTGTTGACCAATTCTGGCTTCACTAGAGGTTTCCTAGCTCAAAGCGCCATCTAAATTCTTGATTTTTATCCGCTGGTAGGTCTTAAGGCTGATAATTAAGACCACCAATATGCAGCTTTGTTTGTTCAAAAAAGCTAATGACCTGATCCAGTTGCTCTTCACCCATGGCGTCGATAGCGTTTTGCACTTCTGGAGTGATACCCGCAAACAAGTCGGTCTGATGGGTCGTGGATGCAGGTATTTGCTCGTTGTTTCTGGCGGTCCCCGACGTTGACGCAGGAATCTCCTCATTCTTGTCTGGGGCGGCGGTCCCCGACGTCGACGCAGGAATCTCCTTGTTCTTGTCTGTGGTGGCGGTCTCCGACGTCGACGCAGGTATTTGCTCGATGTAACTATTCGGCGACCC
Organism: Cenchrus americanus; assembly: GCA_947561735.1. Taxonomy (NCBI): domain Eukaryota; kingdom Viridiplantae; phylum Streptophyta; class Magnoliopsida; order Poales; family Poaceae; genus Cenchrus; species Cenchrus americanus. Next base: position 207,735,465 of record OX387240.1, read on the forward strand.
TCGCTATTTCTTCTTAGCATAAGACTTGTCCACCGAACGTTCATAGTTCGTTTTCAACGACGGTTTCGTCGACTTCAGAAGTACCAAACTAATGAAATTGTATATTAGAAATCAAATACACAATTAAGAACTCAAGATTACATATATATTAGAAAACAATTAAGAACTCAAAATTACATATATATATTAGAAAACAATTAAGAACTCAAATACTCAATTAAGAACTCAAAATTACATATATATTAGAAAACAATTACCAACTCAAATACTCCAAACTATGAAATTGTATATTACAAAACAATTAGATTTTGGTACACAAATATACACACAAAAATAAGTGACAAGCCAATTGCAAGATCTTTCTCATAAAAGACAAAGGGTATTTTGGTCATTTTACACCTCACATTGGTTTGCGTGCTCAGACCTAGAATTGCATTTTTTTGGGACGGAGGGAGAACAAGTTTCTAATTAATTTTCTTTCTATTCCTATAATAAAAGTTCATATTAAAATGTACACACAATTATAATTTCTAATTGATATCAAAACATAAACTAAATCAAATAAAATTAATTATAAATGCTTGCTGACTGTCGTATGGACCTCCCTGGGCCCACTGCCTCGGTGGGTACCAGGACCGACAACTCGGTGGGCCCCTGGGACTACTCGGCTTGTGCCACACGGCACCTGATGGCGTGGGGCGCAAGGACTATGGTGGAGAAGTACTCGGATAGGAAGCTATACATGTCCTGTACTATGTGGAGAACTCCTAACCGTACCCGTCTAGTACTCTCTCCTCAAACCGACTTGTAACCCTACCTCCCAGGCTATATAAGGCGAGGCAGGGACCCCTCTCTCTTTCTCATACGCATCATCTTGTAAACACATCTAATCAATCGAGAGCTACATAGCATACAGGACGTAGGGTATTACGCACCTCGCGGCCCGAACCTGTCTAAATTGTGTGCCACGTGTCTCTTCCATCGAGTTACCAATCTCGGCGAGGCCATATTCATCTACCTCGGGTACTCCCCTTGGTAGGTTGCCGGTCTAAAACACCAACAGCTGGCGCGCCAAGTAGGGGCTCTCGCCAAAGATGTCATGGTGAACTCGACGGCTTTAGTCTTCATCAAGCCAATTGCCGCTTTCAACCGCGGTGACAACTTCGCCTTCGGGTCTTGGGTGTGCAGTGTTGACGGCGCCGGATCCTTCAAACGCCGCCTCACCATAACTCCCAACCCAAGCACTGGGCTCGTGACGCTTCCCGAAGTAGTCACGGGCGAACTCACCGGAAAATTCGGCGAAATTTCGCTCTACAACCAACACGTCGACTTTGAGCTTGGATCCGACTCCAACTCGAACTCGGCATCCCCGTGGGCCATCGCATGCGAGCCGGCTATCGATCCATCGTGTGCGGACTCCCCACTCCACGAGCACTTCCCATACGGCTCCTGCAACGCTAGCAAGGCCCATGCGAAGGCTCTCACTGCGCGCCGGGCCGGCAAGGAGATCGTCTCCGACTACACCTCGGACTCCAACCCCATCTCCGGCTACTACTCGGATTCCTCCTACGAGTTCGACTTCGGATCGGACCCAGACGAGCCCGAGTCCGAAATATCCACGAACAAGCAACCGCTGTCAGGACCAGCTACCGACCTGGTTATAACATCTACACCCACCGGGAGATTCGTCTACTGGCCAGACCGCAAGCCTGCAGACCTGACAGACAGGAACTCAAGCTACGTCGTCTACCTCGACTCGCTCCCCTTCCAGGAGGGAACACCATTATCTCCAGTAGAGGAGCACACTCCAACAGAGGTGGCGACTACTGACTTTAGTCTCGGCTCTCCCGATCATCAAGTCTTCATGACTACCAACGAGACGCCGGGACCTTCAGGGACACAACCTGACCGTTTCGTTGAAGATATCTCAGCAGATGAGTTGTCTGCCAATGCACCCGCAGACGAAACCAGCGACGACAAGAACGCCCCACGTGAGCGTAACAAGAAGCATAACAAACGGCGTCAACGTCTCTATGAAATCCTCCCATACGAAACATCACAGAGGCGCTTAACCAAGTTAAAAGCCGGGTGCATACTACCCCTGAACAGTGCCTCATGTCTATCACTATGATAGCACGTCAGGCTCAGGGGATGCGCGCGGGAGAAGTCATCGCCAAGCTCGCGGAGGATGCCTACTTCATGAGAGTCGACAATAGAGTCACTCAAGTGCCTCCCATTAGAACTCGTGAAGCCGACCATGAAGCCACAAGCCGCAGTCCAGCCGACAACGAACGCAACCGTACTCGAGGAGAGCTACTGCAGAACCCCAACCGCACTAGGGCATCTGCTGGAGGACCTTCTCAGGGTGGTCACAGCGCTGGTGGCACTTGCGGCAGTCGCGCTGTGGTGGCTCACGGGGACACCGGCGGCGGAGGCAGCGGCGGCGGGAGCTCCTCACACGGGGCTGGTAGGAGAGACGGTGGCGGAGGCGATCACGGAGGCCGAGGCCACGCAGACAGCCACGTCACCGGTGTCTCACGCGGCGGCTACGATGCCCGCCGCAGAATCGAAGAAATTTGATGCAAGAAATCCTCCACGACAAGCGAGAACGACGGATTCCCCTCCTTCTCTGCTCGACTTCGCAATCTGCTGCTCCCAGAGAAATTCAAGCCCCTGGGGATCACCAAGTACTATGTGTTGACGGATAAAAGACGTATCCCTCTACGATCCGCAAGCGTACGGACCCCACACCTTTTTCACCACGGGATTCCCAAGGTTCTTGTCAATCCGCGGAGCAAGGGGATTACAAGCGTTCGATCAACAACGACACACTAGCTACTAAACCCTAACTACTATTATACTAGAAAACACTTAACTACACTAGAGAGAATGGTAAACGATCAAGAGAGAAGACACTCGCCCACGGGTCTACGATACTAGAGCATGCAATCGCTTAAAGACATGAAAAACCAATCTAATCTATCGGGGTTGTGACCACGGTTTCGCCCTTTCCCTCCTCTCGTACTGTCACTACGCGAAGGTATTCATGACTAGACCTTTGATGGCCACGGTGTATTGAATGGATCCAAGGAAGCATTGGAGCTCTTACTCCCTCTACGGCACGGTTGCAAGCCTTAAGCATTAAAGTATATTCAACACAGGATGATAGATAGATAATCCGACAAAGTGCGATTACATCTCAATATCGATTACAACCCATGGACGAATGAGAAGATTACCCCATCAAGGTGCTGATCATGGCACCGTTGATCATGGTTTTCCTTCCGCCGGTGTCTTCCTCCTTCTCCACGAGAGGGTGCTTCCTTCGAGGTGGTTGATCTCCAGCCGGAGATCCTCCTCCTCTCTCTGTCTAGCTTGTGGATGGCCTTCTGGTGCGAATAAACTCCTCTCTGTCTGTTGGCGGCGCGTCGGGGGTTTTAGGGTCGAAGATCCTTCGAGGGCAAGGAAGACGGGACCGAACCGGTGCCCGAAGTGGGCCGGGCCGATCCGACCGGGGCCGGCCGGCCCGTGCCCGGCTTTCGGCCGGTTCGGTCGCCCTTTTTGCTCCGTGGGTCCTCGTGCACTTATCTACTTCGCCCCCTCCACTTGGATGATTTTGACGTTGTTATCCTCGCGATCAAGATGGAGACTCTCTTTGCATGAAGTTTGATCTTTTACGCTTCAATCCCCGGGGGTGTTCCTCGTAACACTTCGGTCCTCACCACCATTGGAAGTAATTTCAGCGAACTCATGAACACGAACAAGACTCCATGAATGCTCCTTTGAACTTATTGCGAATCCGTCCTTTATGTCCATGTTTTCCTACATAAACACAACACTTCCAAATGCATGCACAAAAATGAACTTGTTACATGATTAGTGTGCCTAGTGGCGGGTTAGTTCAATAATCAAATCCAAACCAAAGTGTAATGAACATGCTAGGTGCACCAAAATACACCGTCAACATCTCTCCCACACTTAGCTCTTGCTCGTCCTCGAGCAAGTACTCGTAAAAGAACTTCGTCCAAGGTGTGTAATCGTGTACCACTTATCCTTCTTCACAAGTTAGTCAATCCCTTCATCTTTAATACATAAACACAAAGTAATGATAATCAATCATAAACATGGGCGTTTAGAATTTTTACCACGTCAAGATTTACCCCACAACTCAAACTCTTCACTCGAAGCTTTCAATTTCAGCCATACTTACTTCTTTGCTTCCATCGGAGGGTTTTTATGGTTTTCAAAACAAAAATTCCTGCAACAAGTGTTAGACAAAAACCTTTCTCCAAGCTCTCTCAAGTCACTCATATGAAGTGTCTATCCTAACCAAATTTCATGAAACTCTCACCTCCCATTAATCTCTCATATATCATGTAAAAGTGGAGCTATAGGTAGGGCTAGCGCAATCAACACAAGTATTGTCAAACTAAGAACTTCCTCTAATGGTTGTCTACCTTTCAAAGCCAATGATCATGAGAATTAACCAAATGTAGGGATATCAAGGATGAGAAGATTTAGAATGGTGGACATGTGCAAGGGCAAAAGAAAATTGTGACTACAAGGCACCAATGATGTCCTCGTTGTCGGATTGCACATGGTTGGAAATAGAGTAAAAGTTTCGTCTCACAATCAACGTGACATCCTTCCTTACACTTTATTATTTTTCTTTTCTTTCACTTGATCCATCCCTCTCATATCTTCATTGCTAACTCATCTTTCTCTCTTTTTTTTTCTTTTCTTCTTTCATTCACATATGATTTTTTTTTCTCTTTTTTTTTCTTTCTTTTCCATACACATACTTTTTCTCTTTATTTTTCTCTCTCTTGACAACTTTTCAAAGCTTTCAATTCTCCCTTTTTTCGCATGCACAATCTGAATTTTTAAATAAATCATGCTAGAGATGAGACGAAACTTTGAAAATAGGTTGTGTTCAAGGAATACGATGTTCAAAAGAGATGTATAAGGTTGGGTATGGAATCCAGTGATATACATGACTTTCGTTATGAAAGTCATGAACTGAATAAATGACGAGGCTAGCAACAAAAGATAAGCACAAGGACATGATCATTGCTTGAAATTAAAACTCACCAAGAGAGAAGGGTCCTAGCCTAACTCATCGTACTAATCACACTTATGGTGGAGCGAAAAAAAACAAACTTGGCTTTGGATAGAAAATTTTTTTATACTCTCAACTTGGAAAAAGAGATTTTGCTAACCTTTATTACAAGGGTTTTAATATAATTTTCAGAATTGAAATCCTCCAATTTTTAGCATCGAACATAGCACAACTAGCATGTGAAGCTCAAGATCGAAGTGCGGTATGGGTACTTTAAGTAGTAGCGATTCCACTAAGCACCACGGTAAACGATTTTCAAACCATGTACTTGTATTCATATATCAAGAATCGAAGATTAGACAAACAAGTAAATAAAGATAAACAATACATAAAACACAAAGATATATATAAGACTCTTTTTATTTGGTTTTCTTGACTCAACACTAATTTAAGACGCTTGCAAAAATTTAAAAACAGACTCGAAAACTAAAGACTCATTAAAACGCTAAGACTCTCACACGAAGATTAAACCGAACCTAAACTTGAAGTTCAAAAGCTAAGGCTAGCGAGCTAGCTCTCCCCCACACTTAAAACATACGACGTCCTCGTCGTATCTTACAAAAACCAAAGGGGAAAACTAGATCTAATGGTACTTCGAGCAAGCTTTGCACCACTTGCCTCTCATGTTTCCAACCATGCCAAAAAGTTTGCGCACGTTACGGTTAAGGAACTTGTAGTCATCTTCAACTACGCGCTCCAAGTCCTCCATACGCTGCTTCATCGCTTCCATGGTTTGAAGACATTCGTCGGCCGACGCGTAGAGAGCTGTGATGGATTGACGGCAAACTCGACAACACACCGGATGCAATCCGAAGGGGCCTTCGTCGCCATAATCTCCACCGTTGTCACCACCGTCGTCGCCACCTCCATTGTTGTCGCCTTCGCCACCGCCGTTGCCGTCGCCGTTGGGGCCTTCGGAGTCCTTTCATAAGGATGCTCATCCCAATCATCATCATCTCTACCGGCGGCCGCCCACGAGCTCGGGCTACGATCGTCGGAGTAGTCACTATCCCCATATTCCTTAGGCTCCGGCGACACCTCCTTGTAATCCTTACGCTTGATGCCTTGGAGACGTGCCGACCTTCGAACGGGTGTAGGGACCTTCTCTCCTTTGACGGGGGTGGCGAGATGCAAGAGCTCCGGTCGGGACACGTCCTCCGCAACGGATACGTGCGGTCCTCTTGACGGGTAGCTTGACCTCGCATCGCATCGCCTCCTCCATCGATGGTTTCTTGGCTTCTACCTTCAACTCTAAGCTTTTTGGAGGCTCAATGGTCGCTACAAGGGTGCAACACATTGCTTGAAAGGTTTGATTCTCGAGCTCCCAATTCGGCCAAATATATAGTCCCGAGAGAAAAGCCCCGGGAACCTTATTTTTCTTTTTTACACTTCCCTTAAAATTTTCTCGACCAAACAAGGAAGTCGAAAAGGAGCAGTTCGGGGCGAAATTCGGGGACATCGGGCGTCGGGCCCCCCCCGGCCGATCCGACCGGGCCGGCCGGCCCACCCCCGCCTCGGGGGCCGGGCCGGTCCGGTTTTTTGCACACCGCCCTCTTTTTTTCGTCCTCGGCCCGTGGGAAAAAGTTGGCCCGCTAATCTTCGCGAAAAACTCCCGAAAGCTAAAAGAATAATTATTTACGTAGTTGGTGCCTTGTTTTTCGTCCTAGGCGGGACGTTCGGGCTCTTCCTCCATGGTAAAGACGTCAACGTGATGAATGGGCACGATGTCGGGTTCGTAGTAAACCTTAAGCCGCCGTCCATTCACCACAAATTGATCGCCATTTATATCCATAATGGTTACCGCTCCGTTGGAGAACACCGAATGCACAACATAAGGTCCGTCCCACTTGCTTTGCAATTTCCCCTTTCCGAAGGTTTTAAACCTCGAATTGTAGAGGAGGACCTTATCTCCTTCTTTAAATTCTTTTTTCTTCAATCTTTTATCATACCACCTTTTGATTCTCTCCTTGTATATGCTTGCGTTTTCATAAGCTTTCAACCTCAACTCCTCTAGCTCGCTTATTTGAATTCTCCGTTTCACCACCGCGGCATCGAGATCAAGGTTCATTTCTTTAATCGCCCAATAGGCTTTATGTTCTAACTCAACCGGAAGGTGGCAAGCTTTTCCATAGACGAATTGATAAGGGGTCATACCTATCGGTGTTTTAAACGCCGTTCGATAAGCCCATAAAGCTCCGTCTAATTTCTTTGACCAATCCTTGCCTCCCTTCTCTATGGTCTTGTTGAGTATGCTTTTTAATTGCCTATTTGACGTCTCCGCTTGTCCGTTGGTTTGTGGGTGATAGGCCGTGGAGACCCTATGCTCAATTCCCAACTTGGACAAGCACTTTTTGAAGTTCTTCCCGGTGAAATGAGTTCCTCCATCACTTATCAAGATTCTCGGTGTACCGAAACGAGGAAAAATCACGTTCTTGATCATAGTGATGGACTCCTCCGTGGAAGCTTTACGACATGGTATAGCCTCTACCCACTTGGATACATAATCAACCATAACAAGTATATACTCGAATCCAAATGAGTTTTTAAAAGGCCCCATGAAGTCTATGCCCCATACATCGAATATGTCGACTTGCAAGTTGTATTTCAAGGGCATAGAATTCCTTTGAGAGATGTTTCCGGTTCTTTGGCATTCGGGGCATGACGCAACATATCTTTTAGTATCTTCATGCATCTCCGGCCAATAGAACCCGCTCGACCATACTTTGGCTTCGGTTCGAAAATGGCTATAGTGCCCACCGTACTCCGCCGAGTGGCACTTCCTTAGAATCTCAAGCCTCTCTTCCCTTGGCACACATCTTCTCATCACACCATCATTGCCAAGCTTGAAGAGGTATGGTGCATCCCAAAAATATTTCTTACTTTCAGAAATTATCTTCCTTTGAGTGTTTTTGTCTAGATGATCGAGGGGCATCTTTCGAATTGCTCGAATGATGTCGATCATCCAGGTATCTTTATCAAGCACTCTATAGAGGTGGTCATCTCTCATCTTATCTTCTATGGGCTCTTTATCATCTTGCCCATGATTCATCCTAGACAAATGATCGGCCACAACATTCTCCACCCCCCTTTTTATCACGAATTTCAACATCAAACTCTTGGAGAAGAAGGATCCAACGAATCAAACGTGGTTTAGCTTCCTTCTTAGCCAAGAGATACTTTATAGCCGCGTGATCGGTGTAAACAATGACTTTCGAGTTCACGATGTAGGATCTGAATTTTTCGAAAGCGAATACCACCGCTAGCAACTCTTTTTCCGTAGTGGCGTAATTTAATTGTGCCCCACTAAGAGTTTTGCTAGCGTAGTAAACGGCGTGAACTCGGCCTTCCTTTCTTTGTCCCAAGACCGCGCCTACGGCGTAGTCACTTGCGTCACACATGATCTCGAAAGGTTGGCTCCAATCCGGAGGTTGGATGATGGGAGCACTCACCAACGCATTTTTCAAGGTCCGGAATGCCGCTAGACACTTCTCATCAAAGTCGAAAGCCACATCTTTTTGAAGAAGGTGTGTTAAAGGCTTAGTGATCTTTGAGAAGTCCTTTATAAATCTTCTATAGAATCCGGCATAGCCAAGAAAGCTCCTTAAGGACTTAACATCCGTAGGAGGTGGGAGTTGCTCAACCGTCTCTACCTTAGCCTTGTCCACTTCAATTCCTCTCTCGGATATAACATGTCCGAGCACTATGCCTTGCTTAACCATGAAGTGGCACTTTTCCCAATTTAAAACCAAATCTACCTCCGCACACCTTGTAAGGACCTTTTCTAAGTTTGCTAAGCAATCCATGAATGTCTTCCCGTAAACGGAAAAATCATCCATAAACACTTCAACAATTTCTTCGATGAATTCCGAAAACACGGCCATCATGCAACGTTGAAAAGAGGCCGGAGCGTTGCATAGGCCGAAGGGCATCCTCCTATATGCAAACGTTCCGTAAGGACATGTAAATGTTGTCTTATGTTGATCTTCCGGGTGAATAGGAATTTGCATGAACCCCGAGTATCCATCGAGAAAGCAAAAATAAGCGTGGTTTGCTAACCTCTCGAGCATCTCGTCTATGAACGGTAAGGGGAAGTAATCTTTCTTCGTCGCTTTGTTAAGCTTACGGTAATCGATACACATCCGCCACCCGGTCACGGTTCTTTGCGGTATCAATTCGTTCTTCTCATTCTTCACCACGGTCAAACCTCCTTTCTTCGGTACACAATGTACCGGCTCACCCATTCGCTATGCGGAACCGGTAGATGATTCCGGCATCAAGTAACTTGATAACCTCTTTCTTTACTACCTCTCGCATGGCATGGGTTAGCCTCCTTTGATGGTCCACTACAAAGCTTACATTGGTCTTCCATTGGTATACGATGAGTGCAAAAGGCTGGGCTAATACCTTTGAGATCATTAATTGAATATCCAATCACCTTCCTATGTTTTTTTAATAAAATCAGCAACGCTTCATTTTCTTCGGGGCTCAACTCGTCGCTCACAATGACCGGATAGGTTTTGTCCGGCCCCAAAAATTCATATTTTAATCCCTTGGGCAAAGGTTTAAGGTCTACTTCGGGCACTTGTGGCTCCTCGGGTTTGATTTCTCCTATGTCTTCGAACTTCTCTTCCTCCACGCTACCATCATGCGGCTCTAAGCCTTTTGTTGCTTCCTCTAGTTCTTCATCTTGTTGATTACTAATTTGATTTTCCATCGCTCTTTGCAGCGGGTCTCTAAGGGTTTCAACAAAACAAAGACTATCTATCGCTTCTATTTCTTCATCTTCGGGAGGAAAAGGAGTAAGGTGTTTAGAAGCACGAAGAAAGTTATATGTGTACTTTGTTCCATTAAGGTTCATTGTTACTTTGCCTTCTCCGGCATCTAACACGGCATCAACCAACTTAAGAAAAGGCCTACCTAAGATTATATGATCAGAATTACCATGGTAAGCATCAATAACAAAGAAATCGGTTGGTATGTAGTTTCTAGAGATTTTTACTTTCATGTTGCAAGCAATACCTAGAGGTTTGATAGTTCTACCATCTCCCATAATTAATTTCGTTGATGTTGGAGCTAAGTCTAGGTTGTGGTATTGAACTTTATCGTAAATTTTAGAAGATAGAACACTTACTTGGGCTCCGATGTCGCATAAAGCTTTGCATTGAACTCCGTTGATCTCGCAACTCAAGTGCGGCGTCATCTTCTCTTCTTCTTCGGATCCGATCGAATAAATTTCAGCAAGGCGAGCGTATGGTGATGCTTCGGGCTTGATCCCCATGATCCTCTTCACCTCGGCAATATGTTCCGGATCCACCACGTCATCTCCAAAGAGCTTTTCAAAAATCTCACCGTGGTTTCGAGGTCGTATGAATTTTCAGCTTTCTTCTCCGGTGGGAAATCGACTTCCAATGCTCTTGCCATTCCCTTTTGATTAGGGAACGGTCTTCTCTTGTCGAATACTTCTCCGTAATCAATAGGAACCCAATCCATTGGCTCGAACTCCCTTAGTGGCTTCGCGCTTGACATGCTTCTCTTGTTCGTCTCATTTGGTGCGACGAAGTCGACGTTTGGTGTAGTTCTTGACTTGATGTGTTCTTGTTCAAGCTTTTCCATGATCGGCTCCTCTTTTGTGACTTCCGGGGTTGCCTCTTTAGAAAAATCAGCAAGCTTTTTCTTCCTTGAATTGAATTCCGGCTCTTCCGCAAGTCTTGTTTCCCAATCTCTTCGCATGGCAGCCGCTTTACTAACTTTTTGTAGAAGTTGGGCAGCTTCCGTGAGTGTTTTCTCCATGAGATCCCCACCTGCACACATTTCGACGTGTCGCATGCAACTAGGGGTTAGGGAAAAGAAAAATGTATGCAAGAGTATGTCACCGGTGAAGCCGAGTTTTGGTCCTTGTTCGATTAATTCATTAAACCTATCCCAGGCTTGGTCTATCCCTTCCTCTTCTCCTAGCATAAAATTGATCACTTGCCTCCTTAGATGTTGAACCTTGCTCATTGGAAAGAACTTCTCGCAAAACTTCTTTGTCAACTTGTTCCAATTGCCTTCAACTTCAAAGGACGCAACCGAATACCATGTCTTTGCTTTGCCGCAAGTGAGTAGGGAAAGAGATTCCATTTGAACCATTCATCGGGAACTCCTTCTTGACGCACCGTGTTGCATATTGTCGTGAAATCCCTTATGTGTCTATATGGGTTCTCCGTAACCATCCCTTCAAATGGGTTTTCCGCCACCATCTTCATGATCTTGGATTTAATTTCATACTTGGTCGCTTCGAGCTTCGAATCCGACTCTTGTGCCTTTATGTCTTCACATCGAGGGCTAGCGTAATCCCTTAATGATTTCTCCGGTTCTTCCACGGGTTGATTAACGAACTCCATCTAGACAATAAGATAAAAACAAAAACAAAAAAGAAACAAGTGTTTTTCTGATAATATATGTTAGATAAAGCAAATAAAAGATAAACTAAAATATAAAACTAAGTTAGATGCAAATCAAACGATGTAAACTAACTTGCTCCCCGGCAACGGCGCCAGAAAAAGGGGCTTGTTGACGGATAAAAGACGTATCCCTCTACGATCCGCAAGCGTACGGACCCCACACCTTTTTCACCACGGGATTCCCAAGGTTCTTGTCAATCCGCGGAGCAAGGGGATTACAAGCGTTCGATCAACAACGACACACTAGCTACTAAACCCTAACTACTATTATACTAGAAAACACTTAACTACACTAGAGAGAATGGTAAACGATCAAGAGAGAAGACACTCGCCCACGGGTCTACGATACTAGAGCATGCAATCGCTTAAAGACATGAAAAACCAATCTAATCTATCGGGGTTGTGACCACGGTTTCGCCCTTTCCCTCCTCTTGTACTGTCACTACGCGAAGGTATTCATGACTAGACCTTTGATGGCCACGGTGTATTGAATGGATCCAAGGAAGCATTGGAGCTCTTACTCCCTCTACGGCACGGTTGCAAGCCTTAAGCATTAAAGTATATTCAACACAGGATGATAGATAGATAATCCGACAAAGTGCGATTACATCTCAATATCGATTACAACCCATGGACGAATGAGAAGATTACCCCATCAAGGTGCTGATCATGGCACCGTTGATCATGGTTTTCCTTCCGCCGGTGTCTTCCTCCTTCTCCACGAGAGGGTGCTTCCTTCGAGGTGGTTGATCTCCACCGAGATCCTCCTCCTCTCTCTCTAGCTTGTGGATGGCCTTCGCGGTGCGAATAAACTCCTCTCTCGTCCGTTGGCGGCGCGTCGGGGGTTTTAGGGTCGAAGATCCTTCGAGGGCAAGGAAGACGGGACCGAACCGGTGCCCGAAGTGGGCCGGGCCGATCCGACCGGGCCGGCCGGCCCCGGAGCCCGCTTCGGCCCGGTTCGGTCGCCCTTTTTGCTCCGTGGGTCCTCGTGCACTTATCTACTTCGCCCCCTCCACTTGGATGATTTTGACGCTGTTATCCTCGCGATCAAGATGGAGACTCTCTTTGCATGAAGTTTGATCTTTTACGCTTCAATCCCCGGGGGTGTTCCTCGTAACACTTCGGTCCTCACCACCATTGGAAGTAATTTCAGCGAACTCATGAACACGAACAAGACTCCATGAATGCTCCTTTGAACTTATTGCGAATTCGTCCTTTATGTCCATGTTTTCCTACATAAACACAACACTTCCAAATGCATGCACAAAAATGAACTTGTTATATGATTAGTGTGCCTAGTGGCGGGTTAGTTCAATAATCAAATCCAAACCAAAGTGTAATGAACATGCTAGGTGCACCAAAATACACCGTCAACACTATGCGAAGCAAGATCCAGTACAGTTGCTAAGATGCTACGCCCTCTCCATCGAGAACACTGGTGGCAACAATGACACGAAGTGCCTCTACTTCCCTTTCTGTCTGGACCAAGCTCCACTTACATGGCTCGAGTCTCTCGAGAAGTACTCGATTGACAAGTGGGACCAGCTCAAGGAGCACTTCACCAGCAACTTTGTGGGCGCCATGGGACGCTCGGTTACTCACATGGACCTGGCCATGGTGAAGCAGGAATAGGGCGAGACCTTGCGCAAGTACATGCGGCGCTTTTTCGACAAGCGCGCCACTGTAGTCGATGTCACCAACAAGGAAGTCATCGACCTTTTCCAAGACGGTCTCTACCACCGTCGCACCTTCGAAGACTTTGGTCGCTGCCGCACGAGCTCCATTACCAAGCTCAAAGACATGATTACTTCATGGGCCGACGAAGAAGACAAGGCGAACGCTAAGTACAACGCCATTCGCGGCAAGAGCAAGCAAAATGTGGGCGGCAGCAACAACAACAATCGGGATCAAGGCGGTCGCAACAACAACTACTCAGGTCCTAATCGCAAGCGCAAGCCAGACAACACAGTCACGGCTATCCAATGCCCTGTGAAAGACAACTCGAAGAAGACCTCCGGCGGCTTCAAAGACTTGCTGAAAGATAAGTGCCCGTGGCACCTGGAGGGAAACCACACTACCGAGCAATGCTACCAACTTCGGCGAGCACTAAAAGACTCTCCAGACCCACAGCCTCCTCACGACAAGAAAGGAAAGAAAAAAGTCGACGAAGGCAATGGTGACTTCCAAGAACTTGACAAGATGGTGAACGTCCTCTTCGGCAGACTACCCACCAAACGGTCTCAGAAGGCCACTCGACGGGAAGTCTTAAACATTGAACCAGCGGTTCCGACCCCTCTCCCGTGGTCGGAGGTACCCATCACCTTCTCCCACGCGGATCAATGGACAAGCTTCTCCGAACCAGGGCGTTTTCCTCTTGTCCTGAAACCGGTAGTCGCGGGCTCCAGACTCAACAAGGTACTCATCGACGGTGGGTTCGGGCTCAACGTCCTTTTCACCAAGACCTTGAAGAAGATGAAGCTCGACATCACTCACATGCTCACCAAGAGCACATCGCCTTTCTATGGCATCATCCCCGAGAATGCGGCTATTCCACTGGGCTCAGTGGTCCTGCCAGTTACCTTCGGGGAAACCAGAGAAAACTACCGGACCGAGTACATCAAGTTCGAAGTCACGGACTTCGAGACTTCCTACCATGCCATCCTCGGCAGACCAGCTATCGCCAAGTTCATGGCGGTACCCCACTACACATACTTGGTACTAAAGATGCCAAGTCCGGCCAGTGTACTCTCGCTACAAGGGGACTTGAAGATATCCTTCGACTGCGACACAGAAGCTGTGGAACTCGTAGCCACCAACCAAGTACCCAACGCCATGATGGAGATCTATGCTGCATCAAAGAAGCTTGCCCCAAGTGAACTCAACATCCCAGAGAAGTCGAACAAGGCCAACAAACCTCAGCCATCTGAGGAAGTGCAAGTCAAAGCAATTGATCTTGGGACAGGCGACAGCAGCAAGACCACCATGATCGGGGCGGGTCTTGACCCGAAATAGGAAGACGCGCTCATCAGCTTCCTTCGGGCTAACCAAGACATCTTCGCTTGGAAACCAGCGGACATGCCAGGGGTGCCCAGGAATCTGATCGAGCATTCACTCAACGTCGACCCTAAAGCTACCCTGAAACGACAACATCTCTGCCGTTTCGCCGATGACCGACGAGATGCCATCAAGAAGGAACTCGCTAAACTACTCGCGGCTGGCTTTATCAGAGAAGTCTTCCATCCTGAGTGGCTCGCCAACCTCGTCCTCATTCGCAAGAAGAACTCTAACGAGTGGAGGATGTGCGTCGACTACACCGACCTCAACAAGCACTACCCCAAGGACCTTTTCGGGTTGCCGCGGATAGATCAAGTCATCGACTCCACGGTGGGCTGCGACCTGCTCTGCTTCCTCGTCTGCTACTCTGGGTACCACCAGATTGCTATCAAGGAAGAAGACCAGGAGAAGACTGCGTTCATCACCACGTTCGACGCCTACTGCGACACGACCATGTCGTTCGGGTTGAAGAACACCGACGCCACCTACCAGCGAGCTATCCAGGCCTGTTTCAAGAGACAGCCCAACAAGAACGTTGAAGCCTACATGGATGACGTGGTCGTCAAGACCAGAAACTCCGACACGCTCATCGCCAATCTTGAAGAGACTTTCGCATCCTTGCGAGAGTACCGCTGGAAGCTCAACTTGAACAAGTGCGTCTTTGGCGTACCATCGGGAAAACTACTCGGCTTCATTATCAGCTACCGCGGCATTGAAGCCAACCCCGAGAAGATCTCCGCCATCACCAATATGAGAGCTCCCACCCGCATCAAGGATGTCCAGAAGCTTACCGGGTGCATGGCGGCCTTGAACAGATTCATCTCAAAGCTTGGAGAACGGGGGCTACCCTTCTTCAAACTACTCAAGTATCAAGAGAAGTTCGTGTGGACTCCAGAGGCAGATCAAGCTCTCGCTCAGCTCAAGGATTTCCAATCCAAGCCGCCAGTCCTCACGGCTCCTCGCAAAAAGGAGCAGCTACTACTCTACCTCACTGCGACTACTCACGTGGTCAGTTCTGCCATCGTTGTCGAGTGGCAGGAAGACGGCCACGCCTACACAGTCCAGCGACTAGTCTAATTCGTCAGCTAGGTCCTATCGGAATCTAAAGCACGCTACCAACTAGTACAGAAGCTACTGCATGCACTGCTCATTACCTCGCGGAAGCTACGACACTACTTCCAGGAGTACTCGTTCTCCGTCATCACCGACTACCCGCTCGGTGACATCCTGCGGAACCAAGATGCTACTGGAAGAATCGCCAAGTGGGTAGTCGAACTCGGCGCCCTTAACATCGACTTCAAGCCACGAACAGCCATCAAGTCGCAAGCACTAGTCGACTTCATGGCAGAATGGCGGGAGAATCAGTTACCAACTCCAACCGAGCGACTAGAGCACTGGGTGATGTACTTCGACGGCTCACTCAAGCTCGAAGGTGCCGGTGCAGGGGTGCTCCTGATCTCTCCAATGGGCAAACAACTCAAGTACGTCCTGCAGATCTTTTGGAAGGTCTCAAACAACGAAGCTGAGTATGAAGCTCTACTACACGGGCTCCACCTCGCAGCTTCCCTGGGCATTAAGCGACTACTAGTCTACGGTGACTCTAAAGTGGTCATCAACCAAGTCAACAAGTCTTGGGACCGCAACAAGGAGAACATGGACGCCTACTGCCTAGAAGTCCGCAAGCTCAAGAACAAGTTCTACGGTCTCAAGTTCCACCATGTCGTCCGCGACAACAACGTTGCAGCGGACGTCCTATCGAAGCTTGGTTCTACTCGCGCTCAAGTACGAGCGGGTGTCTTCCTCCACGAGCTTCACGCGCCATCCATCCCCGGAGCCGGCGCCTACGACCACTGATCCAGTGCATCCGCCAGCTGGCCAGGAGGTCATGATGATCGACGTGGACTGGCGACAACCCTTCATCGACTACATCCGCGAGCAGAAGGTTCCGTCAGACAAAAACTTGGCCGAGCAGCTCATCCGCCGGGCCAAGTCCTACATCCTAGTCGGGGACAGGCTATACAGGCGGGGCGCTACTTCTGGAGTACTTATGAAGTGCGTTCCCCGAGAAGAAGGCAAGGACATCTTGGAACAGATACCCAAAGGCGTCTTCGGCAACCACGCATCCTCACGTACGCTGGTCAGCAAGGCCTTCTGACGAGCTTTCTACTGGCCCACAGCTCTGGACGATGCCGAGGAACTCGTCAGAAGGTGCCAAGGGTGCCAGTACTTCGCCAAGCAACAACACATCCCGACCTACAAGCTAGTCACCATACCACCAACCTGGCCTTTTGCCTGCTGGGGGCTCGACATGATTGGGCCTCTTCCAACTGCGCCAGGAGGATTCAATAGAGTTTTGGTGGCCATCGACAAGTTCACCAAGTGGATCGAAGTCAAACCGGTCACCTGTCCCAAGGTCGACAGGGTACTTGACTTCTTGGATGAACTCGTGCATCGCTACCGACTACCCCATCGCATCATCACAGACCTGGGCTCCAACTTCAACAATCACCAGTTCTGGGAGTACTGCGAGAACAGCAGGATCGACGTCCGGTATGTCTCAGTCGCCCATCCACGGGCCAATGGACAAGTCGAGCGCGCCAATGGGATGGTACTCGATGCTCTCAAGAAGCGACTGCACAATGCTGCTAACACGAAAGGAGGAAAGTGGATCAAGGAACTGCCCAACGCTCTCTGGGGGCTGTGTACTCAACCCACCAAGCCAACGGGACAGTCATCCTATTTCTTGGTCTACGGCTCTAAAGCTATTCTACCCACCGATGTCATGTGGGAGTCGCCGGCAGTAGAGCAGTATGACGAAGGTATATCGGAACATAGCAGACGAGTTGACATTGATGGACTCGAAGAAGCTCGCTGCGCTGCCCTCGTCCAGTCAGCAAGGTACCTAGAAGGTATCCGACGCTACCACGAACGCAACGTCAAGGAACGCTCCTTCAACGTTGGCGATCTCGTCCTCCGCCGCATCCAGAACACGGAAGGACTACACAAGCTCAGCTTGCCATGGGAAGGTCCCTTCACAGTTGCAAAGGTGACCGAACCAGGCTTGTATCGCCTCCAGACACTTGAAGGCGAAGACATCAGCAACTCGTGGAACGTCGACCAACTCTGTCGGTTCTACGCGTAGTCTCTCGACTACTCTGGGGGCTCAAGTCTACACGACTACTCCCGAATCCTTCGTTGTAAGCAGCCTTCGGGTCCAGGCACTAGTCTCCGGACTACTCTACTCCGAGATCCAGCGTTAACGGCTACTAACGGAACTCGGGCTGCTTAGAGCGCCAAGGACTCTAGCAGCGGTCTATCAAGAGACCATGTACTTCAAGATTCAGTCTATACGGCTACTAACGGATCTACTGCTGTAAGCGGCTATACGCCCTAGCACTACTCTAGCCGTAGGCGGCCTCCGGGTCCTGGCGACTTCACTTGTAAACGGCCCTGGCCATCCAAGTGTATTTTTTCAGTAATAAAGTTCGACTCTTGCTTCAACTTATTTACTGTGTCTCCCTCAACGGGTCTACTACCGAGTACTACTACTCGCGACAACTCCACAGATGGGCACTCCGCATACAACATCGCGACAACGAGTACTCATTCGATGGAAGTTTTTCCATTAACACTTAAACAAGTTTATTATAGCTTTGTTTATATACAACTGTTGCTACAAGCTAATCCTACAGGCTAACTACTGGAGATTCAGCTTCTCAGCGACTTGCTCCGCAATCGGCGCCATCTGCTCCAACAGCTCGGTGTACTGCTCATCTATGCAATTGGCGGCTAGTCCACCCGCGACTACCTCCACCGGAGCCATGGGGAAGTATGACTTCATGAACGCCAAGACTTGGTTCGGGACAGACTTCGCCAAATGCTTGACATATGTAGCTAGGCGTTCGGGGGCTTCCTTCAGCCGGTCAACCAGAGGAGCTATCTTCGGCCTGCCCGGGTGTGGCACCAGCAGTCTTGCAATTGAGAGCGCGGTTCTTAGAGTTCCTTAAGCTGCCCCCACAACTTCTCGCAGTCTTCATTCAGCTTTTGCAGAGATTTATAGCATTTGATAAGGTCACGATCCGAGACGATCTGCAATCTTTGTTTGCCTTTACTTTCCTAGAGTAGTATCATGCTAGGATTGGCTATACGTTGCAAACCTTGTTTTGAGATGGGAGTTTTACACAAGAACAACCCTAGTTGCACATCTAGATAGTATGTTCTAGTTTACTTTTGTGTAAAATTAGTGAAGCCATAGGTTAAGGTTTTAAGTTGCCTAATTCACCCCTCCCCCTCTTAGGCTAACGAGAATCCGATTCCTTACAAGTGGTATCAGAGCCGGGACTCACTTCACAAGGATACGCCAATTCGATTGGTAAATTGTGAAAACCGGCTCATTGGAACGGTTAGGCTTCACCACCTAGTGAGTTGCTCTATAGAGGAATGAAAGGGGTGGATACCTTAGGTTTGGCTCCATATTTCTATGGCACGGGCTATCCTCGGTGGAAGGTTCTCATGGAGGCCTATCTCCAAGCAAAGGACCTTGATGTTTGGAGAGTCACCGATGAGGGCATGAAAAATGGTACTAAAAAGGAAATGCACTTTGATGTGATTGCTAAGAGTATCATTTTGTCCTCACTAGATGTAGGCATTTTCAATAGAGTTTTTAATTGTGAAAAATGCTCATGAGCTATGGGAAACCATCAAGGAGCAAAATGAGGGTTCAAAAGAAGTTGCTAATGAACGCTACGGTTGTCTCCTTGAGGAATTCAATAGCTTTAAGCAACTTGCAAATGAAAATGTTGAATCTATGTACTCACGCCTAAATGTGCTTGTCAATGAGATCAATGCTTTAGGTGTGAAGGACATCACGGACTTGAACATCAACTGCAAGATCCTTCAAAGTCTTCGGAAGCCCAATTATGACTTGGTGAAGGCAATCATCTACGAGAAGAAGCTCGAAGATTTGAAGCCATCTCATATCTTGAGCAAGATCATGGCACATGAGCTTCAACTCATGCCCAAGTCAAAGAAGGTGCCCCAAGAAAAGCCCCAAAAACCATCTTCTCCAACTACAAGCCATGCTCTCTCAAGTCAACAAGAGAAGATGTTGAGTAGGATGGCTACTCATGGAAGCTCAAGCGAGGATTATGGTGATGATGGTGACGATGGAGATTCCTCAAGTGATGAAGAGGTTGAATACATGGTGGCCGAGTACGTGAAGAAGATCTTCAAGTATGTGAAGAAAGTCAACATGTATGGCTACAACGTCCACTTGAGAGAAGGGCGTCATCATCAACACATCAAGTTCACCAAGATCGAGCACAAGCCCAAGAAGAAGGTGGTCAAGGAGAGGAGACGAAGGCAAGAGCAACTATCGCCGTCCGTGAATGGACAAGTGGTGGAGAATCAAGTTCTTCTAGCTCAAGTGATGAATCAAGAAAGAACTTCACCACCCGCTTCATGCAAGATCCATCATCATCACTACACATGTGCCTTATGGCCAAATGTATGGAAAACAATGTAAGTGATGACGAATCCGACACCACCTCTCTTGATGATCTTGTTGAGCTAGTTCATGAGCAAAAAGGAATGCTTAAGAAACAAGCTAATGAAATTAAAGAACTCAACGCTCTCAATGATCTTAGTGCAACCCTTGCTACAAATTATGAACATTTGTTGTGCAAATTCAAATTGCTTAGCAAGGAGTGTGATGAGCTAAAATCTAAGCTTGAGAGCAATGAGACTAAAACAAGTAATTCCTTTGAGCTTGATGAATCATCTATCCCTTGTGCAATTCCTATATCCAAGGTAGATGCTTCAGCTTCCTGCATTGATTTAATTGATGAATCTTGCTCACCATCTTGCAATGAGAATGTTGCTATAGAAACATGTGATTCCCTCATAGGCAAGAAGAATGATGAGCTTAAGCAAGAAGTGAAATGGTTCCGAGAGAGGTTGGCAAACTTGATGGGCAAGGGCAAGAACCATGAGCAACAAGTGGACATCTCTCAAGACATGAAGAGCAAAGTCCAACCTTCTCAAGATAACCGTGATCCCATGGTGAAGAAGCTTTAGAAGGGTGCAACCGTGACTTGCTACAAGTGTCATGAAGAAGGGCACAAGTTCTACAAATGCCCTCAATTTGTCAAGAAGATGGACAAGGGCGCAAAGAAGAAGTTGAACCCCACCATCAAAAGCTCCCTCATCTGCACCAAGCCCAACCACAAGAACAAGACCAAGAGCAACACCTACGTCATCAAGAAGAAGGCTAATGGCAAGGTGGTTGCACACAAGGTTGGGAAGATGAAGGAGGAGCGGGGTTGGAACCAACCCATTTGGGCGCCCAAGGAAGTCATCATCAACATGAAGGGGCCTCAAATTGTTTGGGTTCCAAAGGCCACTTGAAGGCCATGAGAGTGGGGACTTGGGAGGCTTGGCACAAAGGAAATGAGAAGATTCAAGCCTAGAAGCCAAGCTTGCAAGTTGGATGTCACACCCGGATTTAAGGGCAAATCCGAATGCATAGAATACATGTGCGCCAGGATCAAGTTACACACATGCATCGACTCAGTGTATACCAAAACACAGTGTTAAAGCGTAATAGAGAGTATTAAACTTTATTACATGACCGAATGTCTCAAAATCTTAACAAAAGCGAGTACTAGCAGCGGAAAAAGGACGTCTCCACAAGCAGCTGACTAGTGGCACGCTCACCTAGAAACCATCAAACTCTCCAGGAAAGTCTTCAAAGCGTCCGTCTGAGCAGCAACCAGGTTGTGTAGATGCAACACAAAGAACAACAAGCATGAGCACATGTCGTACTCAACAAGGGAAAACTCTATAACAACATGCAAAGGCTTTATAGTGGAAGCTTGTGGTTGCATAGCAGGTCAGCATTTTAGTTGGTCAAATTTTATTAAGCAAGCTGATTTACTAGCAAATGTAAGTTTATACCAACCCAGAGATTAACATAAGCATCATCATCATAAACAAAAGTAAATACAACAAGTTTAATCCATCATCCATAGTTTACTCATGTGAGGGACCAGGCCGCCCGTGACCGTGGGCACGGCAAACTAGTTAGTTTTACACTCTGCAGAGGTTGTACATCTTTACCCACAAGTCGCGTAAAAGTCCCGAAGAACTTTAGACCCAACCATGCGATGTCGGCCAAGCATCATACCACACTACCGAGGTGTGATTGCATAGGGACGCTACCAGGCCGTTACAAAGATCCCCAGATGCAGGCTGCCCGCTAGGTTACCTGATCAGTGCAGCGTATAAAGCTCCCTGGCGAGTATCGTGTCTTAGCCAAGCCCAACTCCCCGCCAGAGCAGGTCCATACGCCATCTACCGTCAGCCCCCAACCCTTATCAGGTAAAGCATACCTAACACCTAGTTCTCTAATTATTAAGCCAAGACAGAGCCATATGTCTTGTGGTTGTACTGTTTTCTTGGGTGGTCGCTCCATATTCTGATTAAAAGGCATAAGGTGTTCTTGCATTACATGAATAACAACATAAATAAATCCATATTGACAAGTGTTCGTTAAACCACCCAAACCAAGTAAAGCTCTAGCATGTGCTACCCAACATAAAGTAAACCCAGGTTGATCAAGGCATAGGATAAACAAAGCTAGTCGAACCTTAGCATTAGGACCCATCAATTTAATGCAACACAATAATAAATAACGATGTAATTAAAATGCATGTTGTAATAGGATTAACGGAAATGCAGCAAGGACATGCCTTCTACCAACGCTTGCTACTGCTCAAGGTCTTGGAAATCTTCAACTCCAGCGTAATCCACGTACGAACCGTCTTCTACGCACCACATCATTCACATACAAGCATACAATGGAATAAAATAAGAAACAATCACCAAACAGTACTAGCAAAGCAAAACAGGGGCAAAAAGTTAATCTACTCATTGAGACGATTGCGTGGATATAAAGAACGCTAAAAACGGAGCTAAAACGTGGAAGATATGGGGAAAACCAGATTGGAAGGACATATACGCGATTATCTATAGATTTTAGGGGCTAGCAAGGAAGATCCCCGAGACACATCCAACAGTGCTCGCGAATAGATCGAATCCTAGGGTTAGATCTGTAAAAAGGGCTCGGTTTGGATTTGATTGCAAGAAACTAATAGATCTAGGGTTAAACATGAAAAAGATGCAAGGGGGTAAAGTCTAACTTATAGATTAAGAGAAACTTCAGGGGGCTACATGCAAGATCGCCACACCTTCTTCCTCCTTCGATTCAGAACAGCAGACAAAGGAGGTCAGCGGCCATGTCCGGTCAAATCGTCGGCGTTTGGCGCGGCCGGGAGCTCGGCCGAGTGGAAGAACGAGAAGAGGAGAAAAAGGACAAGTCAGGGAGGTGCTCACCGCGGGCGGGGACGGAGGGAGGCGGCCGGAATCCGACGGAATCGGCGGCGGTGAGCTCGCCGGTTCGGCCTCGGCGGCGGCGACGCGCGAGTGCTCCGGTGCGGGGCGGCGAGGCGGTGGGCGTGGCGGCATCTAGGTCATGAGGAGGGGGCTCGGTGGCCGCTATTTATAGGGCGCGGGGGTACGAGGCTTGGCGCGCAAGCCGAGGATGGCCGGCGGCGGTGCAGCACTTGTGAGCCACGGCGCCTAGATGGGCTTTGGCGGGCCGCGGCTGGGCCGGTCGAGATGCGGGTGGGCCTTCGGGCTCGACCCGTTAGGGAAGGATAGTTTTTTTTGAATTTATTTTTAATGCGAAAACAAATTTGAGAAAAGTCTAGAAATTGTTTAAAGTCTCGAAAAATACTCCAAAAATCACAAAAGTTCCAGGAAAATTCCTAGAGATAGATTAAGACATGAACAATCCAAATCAAGCATTTGGAGTCCATGAAAAAGATTTTTAGAGCCTTCTAATAAATAGAAATAGCTCAAGGAAAATGAGAATAAATTCCAGAAAAATCTAGAAAATTCTGGGAAGAGTTTGGATAGCTCCTAAACGCATTTTTGAAACCTTTTGCACTCAAGAAGCACCAAGATGTATCGACATGAATGCAACACTCACAACTGTTCATTTAATTTAGAAAATCAAACAAGGATTTTTCCTATACTATATTCCCTGTAAAGAAAAATAAATGTTGGATTTTTTTTAAATTATGAGAAAATTGTTATTTAATTATTTTCTCTATTCACATCCTGAAATTGAAAATTTCAGTGTGTGACATTTGACATGTGTTGCCCAAGATCCTCGGTTGAGGTAATGGAAACTAGTACCTATCTTTTGTATCATTGTAGCTCCATTGCCTTGTTTAGGTTGCATTTGTTGCAATGTTTACATATGGTAGGTTACTTGTGCCACGTACTAACCCATGAGCAACCTACATAGTTTGATTAGTGTGTAGGAAAGCTACACTTGTTCTTTCATGGTGCATGTTTTCATATATATCTCTTTGCATCATGAGCAAGCTATAGGGTTAGCTTCCCTTTTGTTGTCATAAACAATGTGCATACAAACAATTAGTTGGTGATTCAAACACTAAATGCACACATTTAGGGGGAGCTCATCCTATGGTTTGCTTATGGGACTAACATTTTTTCAAACTTATCTTATGTAGTCCCTTAGCAACGCGTTCCGATGCGGTACTTCATTGTAAGGAATGCTATTTCACTCTCAATGTGATCTAACATCTCTAAAAGAGTGAATATAGCAATATGAACTTCATGCTATTGAGCCATGTCCTTGCGAGCTTATGTCACTATATAAGTTCAAAGGCAATGTACTCATACATTCCTAATCATTGTGGTACCCCAAGTGTCTTCTATGCTAGCTTCTTTCAAGTGGTATCACCTAGTGATATCATTTCCAAGTGGCTCATCTCAATGTGGTGCCAACAAGGTAGAGAGGATCATCCCCCGGAGGTATGCAATGATCAAAAGACTACAAGTGATATCTACAAGTGGTAATGTAACAAGAACCCATTTGTTTTATATCTTGTCCTTTAAGCTACCTCCTTGCATGATATGCTCTAAGCTTCCTTGTCTTACAAGTTTGTAGTTGTGCACTTGATTTTCACACCATCTTTTTGTGCACACACTTAGGGGGAGCTTAGTTTGTATCATGCTAGTCTCATGAGCTTGTGATCCACCTTAGTTATTCACACATGTGGTATCTTCATTGATATCATACACATGGATCAAGGTTCATGCGGCTTTCTCCCTTGTATTTAACATTTCTATTTGAGCTATGTTTGCTAGGACTTGCTAGTTTCCTTGGAGCCCTTTTGTTTTGAACTTTTTGGAGATTTTATTCCAAAGGGGAAGAATGTGAGGCCAAAGCAAGCTAGTGGTTTCAAGGATATGAGACCAAAGGGGAAGAATGTGAACATAGGAAGAGAAGATCAAAAAGGGGGAAGGTTGATCTAGGGGGAGTTTGAATGATGGTAAGCATCCAAGAAAGTGTAAGTGGCTCTAATTTTGTCAATTTTTGCAAATTTATGCTTGCTTTGCTTGTGTTGTCATAAATCACCAAAAAGGGGGAGATTGTAGCGAACATGGCCCCATTTGCCATTTGTTCGAGTTGATTTTGGTGATTCATGCTAACACAACTAATGAGACTAACCACATTGTCTAGCATGTCTTTGTAGGCATTCATAGGTCTCATTGATGTTACCACATGTTAATATACCATGCACAAGTTAACATACCATGCCCAAGCTAACATGTCATGCCACAAGTTAACATACCATGGACATGTTAGGTCACTTACGGAAAATTTGAGGACTTAGTATATATTTGGAGGCTATAAGTAATGGCATGTTAAGTATGTTAAGTTGAAGCAAAGATCCAAGTTGAAGACGCGAAGAAAAAGAAGGAAAAAAACACTATCGGATGAACCGACGGTACCCAAATAGCAAGCGTCGGTGCAATCGTCAAACGAGTTGGTACACTAGTTGAAACCCTAGGCACCGTCAGATGAACCGACGGTCCAATTTCTAGATGCGTCGGACGAGTTGCACAGGAAGATCAGCGAAGACAGTAGCACCTGATGATCCGACGGTCTAAGTGAGGACACCGTCGGTCTATCTGACGCTCAGTTTGAATCAAGACAGAGACGCGCCAAGATGGAGTCTTCAGCACCGGATGATCCGACGCCTTGGTCAAAGTGAAGGGTCGGTCTATCCGACGGTCGCGTGAAAGATAAATCGTGTGTCAAGAGTTTGCTTCCTCTTGACACGGGATGAGAGGAAGCAAACTCTTGACACGCGATTTATCCCATGGTATCGGTAGGCACTAAGCCACCCCTAGTCCACGTTGTTGAAGCACTAACACAAGAGTATTGCTTCCCTATCACCAAGTCTCTCCCAAGAGCACCACTTGACTTGCCACAAAGGCTAGCCACTTAGGCACTTGCCACGCTCTCTTGGTCACCTTGATGCCACCTCCACTAAGGAGCTTCTCCACTTAGGAAGGGGGTCTCCACGTCCCCCGCACAAAGTGTCCTCGCCGTTCCACACCAAGCCGGAGGGTCGATGACGATTGCCGTTGAGCCACTTAGGCCCTTTTACGGCGAACCTTGTACACCTTGATTCACTCAAGAATCACCTCACAAGGTTGGCACAACCTTGCACTCACTCAGCTCTAAGCTAAGCCTAGCACTAAGCACATACACTAAGCATATGCAAGTCTAAAGATGAGCAATTAAGCACTTGGATGGATTGGATATGATCTTCTAGGTGTCTTGAACTCCTGTGCACTTCCACACAATCCAGCAACCTCAAATGGGTGAGTGGAGGGGGTATAAATAGCCCAAGGCATCAAACTAGCCGTTGGCTAACGGCCACTGAAAAAGGTAGCATCAGATGAACCGATGCTAGATTTTCCAGGCTGTCGGTTCATCCGGTGCCCCTCCCACGTCACATAGCCGTTGAGATTCTCTGACACAACTGCTTCGACGCTATGCACCGACGGTGCGTCGGATCATCCGGTGCTGAAGACCTCGCGACCAAGTCGCCTCTATTAGCTTTCACGCGACCGTCAGATAGACCGACGCTTCACTTTGACCAGGGCGTCGGATCATCTGGTGCTGAAGACTCCGTCTTGGCGCATCTCTGTCTTGATTCAAACTGAGCGTCGGATAGACCGACGGTGTCCTCACTTAGACCGTCGGATCATCCGGTGCTACTGTCTTCGCTGCTCTTCCTCTGCAACTCGTCCGACGCATCTAGAAATTGGACCATCGGTTCATCCGACGGTGCCTAGGGTTTCAACCAGTGTACCAACTCGTCCGACGATTGCACCGACGCTTGCTATTTGGGTACCATCGGTTCATCTGACAGTGTCTTTTTCCTTCTTTTTCTTCGCGTCTTCAACTTGGATCTTTGCTTCAACTTAACATACTTAACATGCCATTACTTATAGCTTCCAAATATATACTAAGTCCTCAAATTTGTCATAAGTAACCTAACATGTCCATGGTATGTTAACTTGTGGCATGACATGTTAGCTTGGGCATGGTATGTTAACTTGTGCATGGTACATTAACATGTGGTAACATCCATGAGACCTATGAATGCCTACAAAGACATGCTAGACAATGGGGTTAGTCCCATTACTTGTGTTAGCATGAATCACCAAAATCAACTCGAACAAATGGAAAATGGGGCAATGTTCGCTACACTCGCCTCCGACAATGCATCGCCACGCACCTCTTCGGCCACCCTGGGGGCTGCTATCTCTGTCGGCTCGGTTGCTGCTCTGGTGGCCACCTCGGCTTCTGGTACGACGCCTTCAACCGGCATAGCCTCACGATGGTGCTTCCCTCGACTTTTGCCCCTGTCAACACAAGAAATACGGGATCAATTCCCCGGGGGCTCTGTCTACTACTCGAGGAAGGCCGCATTACTGCAGCGTACTCACCTTCTACTACGCTGGCTTCCGATAGCATAGCCTCCGTGACCAACGTCACGGTCTCGCCCTGAGGGAGGGGAGCGGACTCCTCGACAGCAAGCGCGGAAACTTCTTCCACCGCCGTCGTGTTGGAATCTCCTTCCGAGGACAATTCAGTCAATTTTCTGCACAGTACAAAATTGGTGGTGAATCAAGTAAGACTACCAAGCTACAAGTACTACTCGGGAAAGGTCTTCACTTACAAGCTAGACCGGACGACAGTCACGGTCGGAGCGCCAAGTATGCTGGCGATGTCTACAAGCCCGGCTTCGGCGGGCGCCTCCTCTTCATCTTGAGCCGCTGCCAGTTCTTCAGCACCAGTAGTCGCACTTGGTCCTAGCCTGCTCTCCACGGCCGGTGCCTGCAGCTTGACAACTCTAGTCGACCGTTGTGTCATCTACTACACAAGTTCTTCTACGGTGGGGGCTGGGCTGCAGCTTCTCTCAGCCGGCTCGCCCACTGTCTCCCAGTCGTCTCCTTCCCCTTGGTCAATGGGGTCAGATGGTGGAATCTCCTACGAGATCCCAGAATTCAATTGTCAGCATACACAATACTGCAAGACAAGTACTCGACTACTCTACTCGAGGAGCTTACCTCTTGAGACGTAGTCTCGGTGACCTTCAATTTCTTGGCGATGCGCTTGCGTGCCACATTGCACAGCCTCCTCGGTGGCGCAGGGAGACTAGCCTCCAGGCTAGTCGGAGGATCATCAATGAGGGGCACATTGGGCAGTCCAAGATGGCTAAACCTGGACTGCAGCTGGAACCGCTCCTGAAGTGTCTCCCCGTCCTCCTCATCGGACGTGTCTTCAATGGTGACGGTGTCGTCACCCTCACCGACTTCACGGCGCTCCTTGCCCTTGCCCTTGCCCTCTTCTAGAATACCCACAAGTCGAGGAGGGGAAGCTGGGGCGGATACAAACTTCGTCAGTTCATCCTGCAGCAAACAGTTTGGGTGAGCTCGACTACTACAATGCAATGAGTATTCAAAGAGATAAGTTCGGTTACCAACCTTGTTTGGAGGACAAGACGCGGAGTACTCAGGGACTGGGCAGGGTGTGTATGGTGGCATATCTTTGAAGATCCTACCCAGTCTCTCGACGATGTCGTCATCATCGACTTCATTTCCGGGCATCCTCGACGTGTCGTCGTCGCCCGTATATTGGTACCCGAGGGTATCGCGCGCCATCAGCGGTTGAACCCTCCTCTTCATGAAGTTGAAGGCCACGTGTTCGGCCCTCAGCCCGGCTACTCTCAAAGCCTTGATCTTCTGCAGCAGCTCGGGTAGTTGAATACCCTCCTGCATCGTCGGCTCCGTGTTCCACCAGGGCTGATGCTTCGGCTGCTTCCCGCTCGACTTTGGCAGCTCCGGGTGGTGGATGGTGATGTCGAACCATTTCGACTTCCAATCTTGGTTGGAGTCGATGAGCTTGTACGACAAGTACTGCTCAGCGGCGTCCTCACGCATCTGGATGCCGACTCCTCTGACTACTCTTGGGTCGTTGGCGCTCGACTGTGGCTTCAAGCGGAAGAACTTCCGAAACAAGACCCAGTGGGGCTTGATCCCCACGAAGGCCTCGCAGAAATGGACAAAGATGGAGACGTGAAAAAAATCCCGTTAGGGTTCAGGTTCAAGTACTCGATACCGTAGTATTTGAGGAGACCCTTGAAGAAATCGCTCGCCGGGAGAGCCAGCCCGCGCTCCACGAACCGAGCGAACATTGGGATCTCGTCGGGGTTCTTCTCCATCGGGTACAGGTCTCCCGCGCCGGCATGCCACATGTCCATCTCCTTTTCCCGGAGGAAACCGTTGTTCACCAGCGCGAGCAAATCTTTGGTCTTCGCCTTCGATTTCTTCCATTCTTTGTTCGGATTTAGGCGCGGGGGGGGGGGGGGGGGGGGGGGGGGGCGGCGGCATTGACCCCTGGGCGGATCGAGCCGCCTCATCACGGGATCTCTTCTTCCCGACGCCAGTCTTCATGCTCTTCGATGGGGAAGACTTCATCCTCCAAATGCACCGGGTTTTCACTCGCATCAGCTCGGAGGCTTCTCTGGAGGCAAGCAACGGTGGCGAGCGTGGACCTGCAGCCTAAGGCGCGGCGCAGTGTGCTCGGGCAGCTGACTCTTGGCTAGATCTATTTCAAATGGCTGCAAATGTGGGGAATGGAAAACCCTAAACGTTTCGGCTTCTATTTATAAGCCAACCGGCGGTGCTATAACGGCCAGATGGATAAGTATCGATAGCTGACTCAGCGGCGGCTGCCTGACTCTTCATCTTCCAGTAGTCGACGTGCTCCATCTTGGGGACTCGGCTACGACTACTCAATCCCCTGGGTGATGACAAGACTCCAGAGCAACTCAGGACACATTCTACAATCAAGATGACCCTTCAATTTGAGAGGAAGTACTCGACTCAAGGCTCGGGGGCTCCGTGCCACGTGTCCTTCGGTTTTTTCTCCGAATTTTGCGGGATAATCTTGGCAGAATTTCAGATTGACCCTTAGCTTGAATCTACGATTCGACCTAAGGCTCAGAGGCTACATTCCATATGGAATGTGATTCTTCGAATCGCATTTTCCATATGGTTTCTTCTTCAAGACAAAGCGAGTATTATTGAAGACCTTCAAGAAGAGAACTCGAGGACGCTTGGGAACTACTCAAGAAGGCTTCAAGACTCTCAAGGATCAGCTGGATTACCTTCTAGCCTCGGGATGCTTCAAGTACTCTTGAGGACTTTTGGCTTGTAGTACTCGGGGATGCTTGAGGACTACTCATCAAGACTGTCAAGACTACTCGAAACTATACTGCTCGACTACAAAGTACTCGGGGGCTTGTCGTATGGGCCTCCCTTGGCCCACTGCCTTGGTGGGTACCAGGACCAACTACTCGGTGGGCCCCTGGGACTACTCGGTTTGTTCCACACGACACCTGATGGCATGGGGCGCAAGGACTATGGTGGAGAAGTACTCGGATAGGAAGCTATACATGTCCTGCACTATTTGGAGAACTCCTAACCGTACCCGTCTAGTACTCTCTCCTCAAACCGACTTGTAACCCTACCTCCCGGGCTATATAAGGCGAGGCAGGGACCCCTCTCTCTTTCTCATACGCATCATCTTGTAAACACATCTAATCAATCGAGAGCTACACAGCATATAGGACATAGGGTATTACGCACCTCGCAGCCCGAACCTGTCTAAATTGTGTGCCACGTGTCTCTTCCTTCGAGTTACTGATCTCGGCGAGGCCACATTCATCTACTTTGGGTACTCCCCTTGGTAGGTTGCCAGTCTAAAACACTGACACTAACGCCAGCATTTCATGGGCTGCCGTCAGCAAGGCGAAACCCCCCGCGCCCCGGCCGGCCATCGAGCACATGCACGCCGGCCGGCGACCGCGAGGGGGCCGGCAAGTTGAGGCGTTGGCGGTGGCGCGGCATACCGCCGTAGGATGCCGCCGCCGAGGAGGAGGTCCGGCGCGCGGTCGCCGCCAAGGAGAGGAGGGGTCGCCGCCGAGGAGAGGACGGACGGCGGGGGCGGCGTGTTGGGGAGGGGCCGCCCCGTCGCGGAGGGCCGCCGCGTCGGGGACGGAGATGCGCGGGGAGGGCGGACGTCGGCGCGGCCGAGCTCGGCCGGCGTCGGGGAGACGGTCGCGCGCGCGTGTCGGGGAGGAGCGGCACGGCGCGTCGGAGAGGAGCGACGCGGCGCGGCGAGGAGAGGCGGCGGCGAGGACGGGCGCGTCGAGGAAGAAGGGCGTGATTTGGGGAAAATGGTTAAGTGCCCTGGGGGTTTATAGAAAACCCCCACCTTTTGTCACGATTCGTATTAGCAACCGTGACAAAAAGCCCTTTAGTCCCTAAAGGCCACCTTTTTGTCACGGTTGGTAATACGAACCGTGACAAAAGGGGCATTCGCGCGGCCTACAAATCTTCGCCCTTTTGTCACGGTTGGAGTTACAACCCGTGACAAAAGGGGGTCCTTTAGTCTCGGGTGGTAACACTACCCGGGACTAAAGGGGAATTTTGCGTGGGAAATTAATATTTCTCTTTTCCTTGCTCATTTATCTTATTCTTTTTGCTTTGAACATTAAAAAATCATTAATTAAAATATTTGTGCCATGAAAAATTATATTATGTTAAAACAAAGAATACTTACTTTTCTATGCA
The DNA here is from genome assembly GCA_947561735.1 of Cenchrus americanus. Classification (NCBI taxonomy): domain Eukaryota; kingdom Viridiplantae; phylum Streptophyta; class Magnoliopsida; order Poales; family Poaceae; genus Cenchrus; species Cenchrus americanus. The sequence goes on from OX387240.1 coordinate 207,767,175, forward strand.
CATATTATTTCAAGAGTTGAAACAAATATTACTATTTTTGTTTACAATTTGAAGGGGAAAATAAATTAAATTGAAAATATTAGTAAACCTACTCACAAAAATCTCTGGTTTAAATAAATTTATGAATTCTAATTAATTGTCTTTGAACGATCAACATGCTCTTTTCCTTGCTCATTTATCTCATTCATCTCATTCACGGGCTTTTTCTCTTTTCCTTGCTCATTTATGTCATTCCTTTTTGCTTTCAACATTTAAAAAAATTCATTAGTCAAAATATTTGTGCCATGCAAAATTATATTATGTTAAAACAAAAAATACCTACTTTTCTATGCACATATTATTTCAAGAGTTGAAACAAATATTACTATTTTTTGTTTTCAATCTAATGGTGAAAATAAATTAAATTGAAAATATTAGTAAACCTACTCAAAAGATCTCTGGTTTAAATACATTTATGAATTCAAATTAATTGTCTTTGAATGATCAACATTCTCTTTTCTTTGCTCATTTATCTCATTCATCTCATTCACGGGCTTTTTCTCTTTTCCTTGCTCATTTATGTCATTCCTTTTTGCTTTCAACATTTAAAATAAATCATTAGTCAAAATATTTGTGCCATGCAAAATTATATTATGTTAACACAAAAAATACCTACTTTTCTATTCACATATTATTTCAAGAGTTGAAACAAATATTACTATTTTTTGTTTACAATTCGAATTGGAAAATAAATTAAATTGAAAATATTAGTAAACCTACTCAGAACAATCTTTGTTTCAAAAATATTAGTTGAAATAATTATTACTATTTTTATTTACAAATTTATGAATTCGCGTATTGTCTTTTTGATATAATGATCCATATAACTACAATGGCTTACATATACGTACAGTGGTTATTACAAGGCACGACATTAATTAATACCTGATGGTCCCAAGCTGAAGCTGGTTAGCTTCTAGCTTTTGAACCTCTGCTTCAAACACATTTATGAATTTGCGCATGAATTCAAACACATGAATTCATAATAAAGTACGTAATTAACAATAATTGATAATAAGTTCATAAAGGTTCACATAGCTAGCTAAAAATTAATACAAGTTCACATAATAGGGTACGGTACAAAGCCTGATCCATGCATGCATAATGTTACTGATGTGCAGCACGCGCTTGCAGATATGGAACATGGTTAATGTCTGCAATCCTCCAGCCTAGAACTCCCTCAAAATAATCTAGAGCGCGTACTAGTGCACTCTCCTCCGCTTGGGGAGGAGTGTCACAAACACCACTGCAGACATCAAACAATGGAGCCTCGGGTTCTGCTGGCTTGTAGAAACTTAGAATTGCTTGACACTTCCAATTATTGGTGGAAAACGGCTCCCCACCATAGTAATCCACCCCAACTCTTTCCATGACTTGATTCAGAATCACACAGAAGCTAATTGAAGCATAGGTAGAACAAGAGTGATCCTGCACACAATCAGATGATGGTGATATATATGTACCAAAAAATTAATTAATAATGAATGAAATTCTTTTATATATAAATGTATATTACCACATCTTGATGAGCCCTGCAAAGCCTCTTCGTAGTCTCAATCACAGTTCCTTCACCTGTCTCGAGTTGCCTTAATTTAAAATAGGAAAGGTCCGGCACGAAGCACCCAACATTATTCGGAGTTTGTTGTAGACAATTCTCCATGGCGGTCCTCTCTCGGGTTAACCGAATAGGTGTTGTTTTGCCAACCGTTGCAATGGCAACCATCGAGTGTGGTGCGCCCGGCGGCAACCGGCCGTAGTCTACATATCGAGCGGGTACGGTGAAAGAGATATACACTCTTGCCATGTGCTCATCAACGTGCTCAGTTTGCACTATAGGAGGAGTACCATTCATATCCCGATAATGTCTCTGAGCCATCTGATATTGTTGAGAACCTACAATAATTATATATGTAACTGAAATTACAGATTTTCCATGAAATGGAAAAAAGTTCTATCTAAAGCAAATTAATTTCAATTCCTATATTATCAAGTTAGCTACACATCCTGGATCACCCATTGGCAAGGTAATCTCGCGGTGAAAGTGCATTCCTGGACGTAGAGGCAACGGATCCTCCAAACCACCTCCACGGCCACCGAGACCTGCACGGCCAATGCCACGGCCACCACGCCCGCCACGGCGACGGACTATGCCACGACCACGGACGCCATTTCCAACACCACTTGACGACGACATTGTTAGCTCAAACTACATCCAAATCAAAATAACACACATTATTCACAATAAATAGGATTAGTTTGCATATATACATTGGATTCAATATATGCATAAATTGAAAAGAAAAAGGGAACTATTACTGTACCTAAACTTTATGAACCAGCGACTCAGAAGACCTAGATGCTCTGGGAACTACAACAGTCTCACCTCACCGTCATATACACCTGACTCTCCCACTTACAGTACTACACATGCGCTACACCTCCTATCTAGCTACAGTCCAACATCGCGGAGCTGCAGGCAGTCTCCATGTAGCCCACGATGTTAAACTGTAGCTAATTAGGATGTGGGGCTCTGTATCAAAAACAAGAAAAAAAAGAAAATGCTTACATTTGTTGTCTATAAAACTAAAAAAATACATAATAAAAGAATTTAATCTTCTATTTCCTTCTATAGCCTAGAAATAAAAAACAAAAGGGGATAGAATTCAACACTATTATTACTGTACATAGCTAAGAAGACTAGATGCTCTGCGAACCATACAACAGTCTCACCTCACCGTCATATACACCTGACTCTCCCACTTACAGTACCACACATGCGCTACACCTCCTATCTAGCTACAGTCCCACCTCACGGAGCTGCAGGCAGTCCCCACGTAGCCCGTGAGGTGAATTTGTAGCTAATTAGGACGTGGGACTCTATATCAAAAAAAGAAAATGCTTACATTTATTGTATGTAAAACTAAAAAATACTTAATAAAAGAATTTAATCTTCTATTTCCTCCTATAGCTACCTAGAAATAAGAGTTGCCATAGAATTCAATACTGTATTTTATGAACTATATGTACACATACCTACATATTTATAGATTGGATTCAATATATGCATAAATAAAAAACAAAAGGGGATAGAATTCAACACTATCATTACTGTACATAACTCAGAAGACTAGATGCTCCGGGAACTACAACAGTCTCACCTCACCGTCATATACACATGACTCTCCCACTTACAGTACTACACATGCGCTACACCTCCTATCTAGCTACAGTCCAACATCACGAAGCTGCAGGCAGTCCCCACGTAGCCCGTGATGTTAAACTGTAGCTAATTAGATGTGGGGCTCTGTACCAAAAACAAGAAGACTGGATGCTCCGGGAACTACAACAGTCTCACCTCACCGTCATATACACCTCACTAACCCACTTACATTACCACACATGCGCTACACCTCCTATCTAGGTACAGCCCCACCTCGCGGGGCTGCAGGCACTCCCCACGTAGCCCGCGAGGTGAAACTGTAACTAATTAGGACGTGGGGCTCTGTATAAAAAAAGAAAATGCTTACATTTATCGTATATAAAACTAAAAAAATACTTAATAAAAGAATTTAATCTTCTATAGCTACCTAGAAATAAAAGCATTTCTAAATAATGAAATAATGGAAATAAACTATATGTACAAAATAAACTATAGCTACATTTTCTCTATGTCTATTTTTTTCTTTATGAGCATATATTTTATAAACTATATGTACAAGTAAAATTCAAAATTATGAAAAACAAGAAAATAAGAGAATGCTTACATTTTATTCTATATCTAAATTAAAAGCATACTTAACAAAATAATTAATCTTCTATTTCCTCCAATGGCTACCTAGAATAAAATCATTTCTAAACAATGAAACAATGGAAATACCTAGTACATTTTCAGTATGTCCTCTTTTATGAGTATATATTTTATAAACTATATATATAAAAGAAAAATTCAATATTATGAAAAGCAAGATTCTAATGAAAGAAGGAACAAATCCTAACTACTTCACGTGTATATTGTTAACACCAAAAAATGGTACAGGAGAGAGGCTGACTTGTGGGCCGAGCTTGGTGATGAGATACCATTCGGCTAGGGAAAATCTTATCAAAGGATTCGGTAAGGGGCTCTTCCGGTCCGCAATACGCTGTCGTTCGGCAAAAGGACTCTTTGCGCTTTTAAGGGGAAGTCTTCGGGAATGCGTGATGACATGGCCCGATATAAGGAAGGAACGAGTCGATGGCGTATGCGAGATGAACATTGGCATCGGGGCTTTAATTTAGGCATTAAATGTTGTACTCGTAGTCGACTAGGAGTCGTGTTTGGGCAAGGGTATAAATGTAAACCCTTGATGTCTGTAATAGGGATCGAACATCTTCACAACTAAACTGACCCTGTGCCAAAATCGAGTCCTTTAGTCGAGTCGTCGAGTTCTTCGAGAGGAGCCATCGATCCGTCGACCTCCGTAAGTACCGGCAACCTTGTATCATGTCTAGTGTCATGCGGTGGATTTAGACCGTGATGCAAGAAGTCTTGTTACCTTGCTTAGTATCATGCGATGGATTTAAGCTTGGTTCAAGAGGGTTTCTTGTTAGATCATGAGCCATGCGGTGGGCTAAGATCTAGCTTGGAGCTAGTTATAGGCTCTATTAGATTTGGCAAGATCTAATAGATTCATTAAGTTACCATGTGTTGCTTTGAGTTTTTACTTTATGTTTAAATTCATGTAACACTTTTTTGCCCAATTTAGATTGGTTTGAATCAGCTTTATCTTGTTTGGTGATCCTTATGTTACATGTTCATATCTGTAGCACAATACAGCACATGGATCACATGTTCCCTAATAGCCAAACCCGAATCGATCTAAGTTGTCACGTGTTGCAGGTTCAAGCTTGTTAATCTTGTATGAATCTTGAAAGAACTGGGTATCATGCGGTAGATACAGGTTTTTGGGTTGTTTTAGAGCTAATCATCCGGTGGATTAGATTTCGATTTCAAACTGATAGATTTATCGTCTTTGGCAATGTTTGTTCCTTCTCCACGGAACCCGATTCGGTTGTACAGCTGTATTCGGTTATGCTACCACGAGTAAAACGTGTTTATACATTTTGTTTTAAATAATGCGTGCTTTTAGCCTTCCATATTTAGATTGTATCATGCGGTGGATTAATCTCTTTGTGGTTGGTGGTGTGATTTCAATCAAGCTGTATCATGCGGTGGATTAACTTGTTTGGTATCGTGCTTGACAGGTTTGAAAGTACCTAGACATGCGGTAGACTAGTGCTTTGGGCCTATGCATGCTTGTTTATTTCATATTTATAATCATGCTTTTAGCTTATCTATTTAAATTGTTATTTATCCTCGAGGATCGGTCATGATCATGTATGAGCAACGCTATTTTAACAAAGACCGATCCTTCGTCATGCTTTCGTCATCTATTCGGCTATATCATGTTTTCATGTTTAACAGCTCCTGAATAATATTTGAACTGCTGATAGATAGCTTGTTATAGCTATATATCATTTTAACTGGCTTTCTAGCTGTAAATATGGAACTGTCTGGTACCACCCGGCAAGTTCCAAGTTTTATCTAACTATTGTATTCCTTTGTCAGTTTCAGGAAAATTGACTGGCACGCTTTCAGGATTCATCGCGCGTGTTAAGCCAGCTTCTTTCGGCTTGCTGTGTGCTTGGCGCGAGGTGCTGATTTTGCATCAACACACTTTTTGGCACGCCCGGTGGGACACTCTAGTTGACTCAAGATGCCTGATATTAACGACATCATGGATGTCACCATTGATGACCTTTCTCCGGAGCAACAAGTGCAGTTGAAAGATGCCATTGACCAGTTTCAGCAGAAGTGCTTGATGTCATTTGGCAAGAACAGAAGCGGTGTGCCCTACCTTAATTCTGATATGCCAAGAGTTCTGTTACCAGGGGAGCGTGATTCCATAGCTGCTCAAGAGAAACAGGAGGTTCTGAATGCTTTTCGGGTAACTATGGACAACGTAATGGTTAAACATCATACTGCTTTCCTGAATATGTTCAAGCAGATGATGGTTGGAGTCTTTGGCCCGGGCATGGAGAGGATGCTTAATCGAGTATCCCCTCAGACATCTACTGCGGAGGTTGGAGAAACCAGTTCTGCTCAACTAGCTCGAGATGCAAGCGCTCAACCGCCACTGCAAGGCCAATCAATCCAGCCGCCTCCACAAAGCGTTGGAAGTCAACGGGTCCAGCCGCCTCTACAAAGCAATGGAGGCCACCCAGTCCAACAACTGAACCTGTATCAGGCAAATAGGCCTACATATGGAGATTTGGCGTTCGGTTCATCTGGGATGCCACCTAATTCTACTTACAAGATAGCCCCGGCCAACAACAGGCTGCAGAAGAATATGTATGGCGGGGGATATTCAGAAGTCATGGACTATGGTGCCATTGATGCTTTCCCAAACCCTGGGTATGGTACAGCTGCAGTAATGCAAGATACTAATGATGATATCTTGGTACAGAAAATGGCTGATGTTTTGCAAAATCAATTCGGCCTTAAACCTAAAATGCAGGGACCAGCTTATACGCCTCCTTTCCCAGAGTGGTACCACAGGGTGATCTTGCCACCAAGGGTGAAACCTCCTACGGAGTTCACGAAGATCTCTGGGCAAGATGATACAAGCACTGTAGAGCACATTGCTCGATACTTGATGCAACTAGGGAAAGCTTCAGCTGATGAGGCGTTCAGGGTCAGATACTTCCCTTTGTCGTTGACAGGCCCGGCCTTTACATGGTTTTCTTCTTTTCCTCCTCAGTCGATTGCCACCTGGAAAGACTTGGAACAGAAGTTCCATGCTCATTACTTCAGTGGTAGCACTGAGAAGAAGCTGATTGATCTGGCTACCTTGCGGTAGAGACAATGAGACACCCTTAGAATTTCTCAGAAGGTTCAGAGAGGTAAAAGGCATGTGCTTCTCTTTGAACCTGCCAGATGATCAATTGGCTGACATGGCTGTTGCTGGAATGTTACCAACTATTCATGAGAAGCTGTTTGGCATGGAGTTTGACAATCTTGGTCAGTTATCCCAGAGGTTGTCATTAATGAGCAATCAAGCCTATGGATTCAAGAAAGATTCTAGGTTTGCCAAGAACAGTGACATAGCTGATATCTACAACCAGTTCCTTGAAAAAGTTGATCAAGTGGAAGAGTTTGATGATGACGAGGAAGTGGCCGCAGCTGAGATCATGTGGGGCAAAGAGCCGCTAACTGTAAATCAAAGATGGATAAAGCAAGCCAAGGGCACGTATGACTTTGACGTGACCAAGGCTGATAAGCTCTTTGAGTTCCTGGTGAAGGAAGGCCGAATCAAGTTGCCTGAGGGGCATTCTATGCTTCGGCCCGATGGAGTTAAAGAGAAACGTTACTGTGGTTTTCATGACAGAAACTCTCACTCCATTAAAGATTGCAGGGTTTTCAGGATGAGGATCCAGAAGACTATCCAGGAAGGGCACTTGAAATTTGATAACAAGATGAAGCTTGATGGCCACCCTTTCCCTCAGAACATGGTTGGCTTTTCTGTTAATATAGTGACAGCTGAGGAAAAGGGGAAAGTGAGGGTCCTGACTTCAGCTAGAGCAAAACAGGATGGATCAGTTGATCCTACACGACAAGTAATAGTGGAGCAAGTACACAAAGAAGCTCCTCGCATCCTGAGAAGCCAGATTGAAGTTGGGGAATCTTCCAGATCCAAGCCCAGGGTAACTACACGCATTCTCCTTAATAAGTGGCAGTGTCAGCAAGAAAAAGAATGCTACCAAAAGCGGAAATACGAAGAGGAGAAGCGGAGGTTTGAAGAAGAAGCGCATAGAAGAGAGCTGGAAGAGCATGCATGGGAACATGAGCATGCACATTGGGGATGCGCATTCTTCAGGCATTGCTGGAATGAGGGTTTGAAACTCCCCACATTGAAGAATTGCCCTGAATGCAGTGATAAGTACACTGAATATAGGTAGGAAACTGTCAATCGCCAATTCGTCCATGAAAGAATTGGAAGGATGCATCCCAATGACGGTGAGCGTCTAAAAATAAATGAGGTCAATGATCACCCAAGGAAAAGGCAAGCTGACCAAAGGTGGGTCGATCAGGAAGAACAGGAACGCGAATACATCTGGCAAGAAGGACAGTGGTGCCCACCTGGCTTGAGGAGAAGCCAAAAGAGAAGGGTTCAGCGCTTGAGGAACCAAGAATTGAAGCAGGCGGAAATCAAGAGAAAGCAAGTATGGCGTCCAAAGGACAGGCCTGAAGGATCGGGTCGTTCGGCTCCAGCATGCATGGTATACTTTTTGCTGAATGAGTTCATGGCTCCTGCTAACCAAGTTGTGCAGGAAGAAACATCTCCAGATAGCAATGAAGATGAGCAACTTGGGGGGTTAATGGCACAACTAGTGTTGGCTAAGCAGGCTACCTTTGATAAGCCGGCCAAGAATCAACACATGAGGCCGTTGTACTTGAAGGGATACGTCAATGGCAAGCTATTGACCAAGATGTTTGTTGATGGTGGAGCTGCAGTCAACGTGATGCCATACACCACATTCAGGAAGCTTGGCATGGGCCCTGGAGACTTAACGCCAACAAGCATAATTCTGAATGATTTTGCTGGAAATCCTTCAGATACCAAGGGCTGCGTGCACGTGGACTTGATGATCAGGTCCAAAACTTTGCTCACGACCTTCTTTGTCATCGAGGGCAAAGGAGCTTACAGCTTGCTGCTTGGACGGGACTGGATCCATGCAAACTGTTGTATCCCATCTACCATGCACCAACAGCTTGTAGATGATGATATTGAAGTAGTCCAAGCAGATGATTCAGTGAGCATAGCTAACGTCGAACCAGCTTTCTGGGAGTATCAAGGCATCGATTGCTTCTCAGGAAAAGACTGGGGTGAAGGTCTTGTTGAACCAGTCAGCAGTGATCAATAGCTGATTCAAGCAGTCGGCTCTTATAGTAATTTTTAATGGATAATCCAGTCGATGGAACTGATGGAAAGTTAGGGCGTGGATTCATGTCGGCTGACAAATTGGAAGAAATTGACATTGGAGATGGTGACAAGCCAAGGCCGACATTTATTAGTGCTAACTTGAAGTCCAGTTTCAGAGAAGGATTAATCAAGCTATTAAAGGAATATAAAGATTGCTTCGCTTGGGATTATTTGGAGATGCCTGGTTTGGATCGTTCCATTGTCGAGCATCGGTTGCCAATTAAGCCTGGTTTTAAACCTTATAAGCAACCTCCCCGAAAAATCTACAAGGATGAAGTATTGGCCGACGTGAAAAAGGAAATTGAAAGATTGCTTGATGCAAATTTCATTCGGCCATGCAGATATGCGGAGTGGATATCTAACATCGTTCCGGTTTACAAGAAAAATGGGAAGATGAGGGTTTGCATCGACTTTAGAGATTTAAACAGAGCCACTCCTATGGATAGATACCCAATGCCTGTTGCTGTTCTATTGGTTGATGCTGCTGTTGGACATAAAGTTATCAGTTTTATGGATGGTAATGCAAAGTACAATCAAATTTTTACGGCATTAAAAGATATATCGAAGATAGCCTTTAGATGTCCTGGGCATATAGGCTTGTTTGAGTGGATTGTCATGACATTTGGGTTGAAAAAAGCCGATGCAACTTATCAATGAGCCATGAATTATATTTTTCATGAGTTGATCGGCAAGATTGTTGAGATTTACATTGATGATGTCGTGATCAAGTCTTTGAATCATGACTCACACTTGAAGGATGTGAAGAGAACTCTGGAGTGCACCCGAAAGCATGGGTTGAAAATGAATCCAAACAAGTGTGCTTTGGAGTTTCAGCTGGAGAATTCTTGGGATTTTTAGTGCATGTAGGAGGAATTGAAGTTGGCAAGAAAAGCATGAAGGCTATCGATGAAGTTGTTCCTCCAACCAAACTCAAGGAATTGCAATCACTGCTTGGCAAGATCAATTTTGTGAGGAGATTCATTTCAAACTTGACGCAAAAGGTATTGCCCTTCTCTCCGCTGCTGAAGATCAAGAAAGATCAGAAATTGGTATGGGGTGACGAACAACAAAAGGCTTTCGATGAAATCAAACAGTACATGAAAGAACCACCAGTGCTGGTGCCTCCACAGTTGAACAAGCCTTTCAAGTTGTACGTGGCGGCTGATACCCAAACCATTGGATCGGCCCTTATACAAGAATTTGAAGGAAAGGAGCGGGTAGTAGCGTACCTTAGCCGAAAATTACTTGATCCTGAGACCAGGTATTCGGCTGCGGAGAAACTATGCTTGTGTGTTTACTACTCGTGTACAAAGTTTCGGCACTACTTGTTGAATGCCGAATGCGTTGTATATTCAAAGTTTGATGTAATTAAACACATGTTATCTATGCCAATTTTGAATGGAAGGATTGGCAAATGGATTTTGGCTTTATCTGAGTTTGAGCTGAAGTTTGAATCGGCAAAAGCTATTAAAGGTCAGGTTATTGCCGATTTCATTACTGAACATCGTGATCCATCAATTGATTTACTTGAAATTACTCCGTGGGCTTTATTCTTTGATGTATCTTCATGTGGCAAGGGTGGTGGAGTAGTAATTTTATTAATTTCACCCAGAGGTGATATGTTTGAGTTCGCTATTCCCATCGAACCTACTGTTACAAATAATCAAACTGAATATGAGGCATTGCTTAGAGGGCTTCAATATTTAAAAGAACCAAAAGCTATTTCAGTTGAAATTTATGGAGATTCAGAGCTGGTTATAAAACAATTCAATGGCCAATATGAATGTAGAAGTGATATCCTGAGGAGTTACTACGAAGAATGCAGGGAAATCTTGAAAAGTTTTCAGTTAGTAATTCTACAGCATATTCCTAGAGAACACAATGAAGAGGCAAACAGATTGGCTCAAAGTGCTTCAGGTTATAGGGAAAATCAAGAAGCGTTTGCCATGGAAGTGTGTGCTTTTGGGAGTGATCTGGCAGAGGATGATTGGAGAAAAGAAATTGTTGATTATCCAGAGGATCCATCCCGAAAGGTTTCTAGGAAGCTCAGGTATAAAGCTATAAAATTTGTTCTTCTGGATGGGCATTTATTTTAAAAATCATTAGATGGGGTGTTACTGCAATGCTTGGGTCCAGAAGAAGCAAAGAAAATGAAGAGCGAAGTGCACGATGGGCTATGTGGAGCGCATCAATCGGCTTATCGAATGAAATGGGTTATCAGGCACACTGGATGTTTTTGGCCGACGATGCTGGAGGCTTGCTTTGAGTATTACAAGGGTTGTCAATATTGTCAAAGGTTTGGAAATATTCAAAGAGTCCCAGCGTCAGCTCTCAACCTAGTTATCAAGCCATGTTCATTCAGAGGATGGTGTATAGATTTGATTGGCCAGATAAATCCCCCATCTAGCAAGGGGCATAAATTTGTGCTTTTGGCAACAGATTATTTCACCAAATGGGTTGAGGCAATTCCATTGAAGAAAGTAACATCAGAAAACATGGTTGAATTTGTTAAAGAACACATCATTTACAGATTTGGGATTCCTCAAACAATTACAACTGATCAAGGAGCACAATTTATATCTACGGAGTTCAGACAGTTTGCCGAAAGCATGGGAATCAAATTATTTAATTCTTCTCCTTATTATGCCCAAGCGAATGGTCAAGCAGAGGCTTCTAATAAGATCATGATCAAGCTTATACAAAAGAAAATTGATCAGAAGCCACAGAGGTGGCATTTGGTACTCAATGAGGCTTTGTGGGCTTACCGAATGGCTCCTCATGGGGCTACAAAAACGTCTCCTTACGAGTTGGTTTATGGGCATCATGCTGTTTTTCCCTGGGAAATACAATCAGATTCAAGGAGAGTAGTTTTGCAAAAGGATTTAAGCTCCAAAGATTACAGTGGCTTAATGATGGACGAGTTAGAGGATTTGCATATGATTCGTCTTAAAGCCCTAGAAAACATTGAAAAGAACAAGATGCGAGTTGCTAAATATTACAACTAGAAAGTAAAGGTCAAGCAATTTGCAGAAGGAGATTTGGTTTGGAAAGCGTTACTGCCGATTGGGACTAAATACAGTACGTTCGGCAAATGGTCCCCGAATTGGGAAGGTCCTTTTCGGGTAGTCAGATGTGTGCCTGGCAATGCTTACATATTGAAAAATTTACTAGGAGAGGAATTTACTGTTGCTATAAATGAAAGATATGTGAAGAAATATTATCCTAGTATTGAGATTGATCGTTGATTACAAGCACCAGGATTACAAACATCTGATACACAGGAACAGCCGGCGTTCGGGAGAGAAGGCATCTTTAGAACAAAAAATCCTAACAAAGGAGATGGCCAATACTGGAATGTATTGCCCTTAGCACAAAAATATTCCACATTACGGATGTTTCTTGCAAGATTTTATTTGACAACCCAGCTACTTAAGATTACAAAGGGGTGGGAAGGAGAAGGCCTGGAGAAAGAAGCGAAAGTATGCTTCATTCCTCTGATTCCTTGTTTTTCCTCTTCAGCTCCTCCCTCTTCAACTGTTCTAGGACCGCTGTAACAGCGACCTAGAAGCTTCTGGGGTTGCCATGACTTGCAGCTTCCATTAGGATGTCCCAAGAAGCCTTCAGGTTACTGTACCTGTCAGAGACATCTAGGAGAAGGGAACAGTTGTTGGAACATGAAGATTTGGGCTTGCGCGTGGGAGTCAAATAAAGATAGAAATCTTACCCCCTACTAGCACCTCCAAACTCATGCGGCGTTCGCGTTCGGCGTTACAGCGGGCGGTGATGTCCCGCAGGTTGTGCTCTAGATGCCGAATGCGGCGGCGCAGCTGGTGGTTGATCCTTTGTTCTGGCGTGGCGTCCTCATCTTCAGTAGAGGAATCAGAGAGGATGTACTCGGGGACCTCTTCAGTTTCAAAGATTTCTTCAGGAAGCAGGTCAAGACTGAAAAAACAGAGGGGTAAACCAAGAGATCGCAAGTAAGAGCAAGAAACGGATTAACAGAGAACTCACTTTCGAATGGTGTGTTTCTTTGGTGGCGTGCTGCTATCCTTGATGGGTTGCTTTCCCTTATCCGCCATGGCCTCGGGGTTTTCTCCTTTGGAGCAAGGGGAGAAGATGTGAAGTGATGGAGGAGTATGCGAGTGGATTTGCAGGGTATCCCAGGGGGCTATTTTATTGACTGAGAAAGAACATTGGGAGTGATGACTGGTTGGCGTATGTTATGGAATACCAAACGGCGGGGTTTTCTTCCCGAATGCGAAGGGTTTTTATTGAACCGTGTTTATGGTTCCCAAATTGAGGATTTTCTGCGGATTTTGTGCCAGGGGGCAGTTGTTTTTGCGTATTCGGCTTAGATAGTTCCCGAATTCGTTTGAAAACAGTGAAGTTCACATCTACAAGCAAAAGGGGATCATCACAATACAAGCACGGAAATTAAAATTCTTTATTTATTGCCGAAAACCAGGCATCCCTAGTACAAACTAATCAAAGAGCCTGTTTAGCACAGACTGGGGATGGCTGGTATCAGCAACGGCAACGGCATCGCCATGACCGTCGAGGTGCTCCAAGATGACCTCGATCTCGTCGACGTCCTCTGGTGCGCCGCCCTGGAAGCCACGCGGCTGGATGGAGTAGTCGATGTCGGTGTGCGTCGCCATGGCAGCCAAGCCCAAGGTGGTGCCTAGACGGACGCCATGGAGGGCTACTTCATCCACGCGGTTTTCCACCGCGGCGAGCCGGTCCACCGGCGTGTCCCCGGCGGCGTTCACCTTGTCCCCCAGTTGCTTCACCAGCACTTTCAGCTGGTCAAGCTCGGCGTCGCGGGCTGCAAAATTGCAAGGCAATGGCGGTTAGTTTCAAAAGTTGAATTGGATTAAGGTCAATCAAAGGGATGTACCGTTGATGGTTTCCAGCAACTGTTTGCGCTGATCCTCCCATTCGAGCTCAGCGATGCAGGCTTTCTTGGAGATTTCTCCCAGCTCGCACCGGGATTCGTCGCGCTCCGCCTTGAAACGGAGGGCGTCGTGCTCATCGTAGGGCACGGGGGAGTGGTTGTACGACTCCGATGAGTCGTCCGGCAGGGCTGGATTGGCCGGCGCAGGGGCCGGATTCCAATGGATGAACCTGGAACAAAAGAGGATCGTCAGAAACAGAAAGAAAATCTGAAGGAATTGCAAAGGGTGTTGACGATCACCACCTCCGACGAGAGCCGGTGCGGCTTCCTTCTGCCTCATCGCTGGCGCGGCGCCTGCTACCGCTACCCGCCATCAGGTTTGGAGTGTGCTAGTGGTGGAAGAGGAAAGCTTAGATTGGCAAAGGTTTGAAGGCAATAGGCTCGGTGAAAGGCTGGGGGCACCTACAGTTTTATTTATGGGGACGACAAAGAGATTGTGGCCCTGGATCGTGGTGCATATCCCAAGATATTTGGAAGGTGGAGAGGTTTCCTTAACCGAATCGCCGTCGGGTCGTTTGGAATTCAAGCTGAGTCATATTCAGTTGACTGGCTAAGCTAAGTTGCGGTCGGAGTGATATTAGGGTATAGTACTGTTTGGCCGGAGTTACTGAATGAACCATCCAGAAATTGCAAACAAGGGGATGCAGAGAATGGAAAATGAAGTTTGTGATAAAAATTACAAGGACGGTCAATCATTCAGTTACAAATTGTTTGGCACAATCAAATGTTCAGATACTTTGCAATTACACTAGAGGCGTTTGATGTCATTTGGTTGATGTTCTCCAGCAGTTTCTGATAAGCTTCTTGAGCGTTGGACAGAGTGGAGAGTTTTGCCTTGAGCTGGTTTGATTCAATCATGGCTGCCGATGTTTCCTTTTAGATTTTCTCTGTTAAACCAGGAAGCTCGGCTATCTTCTTCCTATCATCTTCAATTCCAGCTGTCAAAGTCGTCAATTCAGCCTCTAGTGCAGCTTTTCTGGCGATCTTCAACTCAAGAGCAGGTTGTAGTTTGGTCAACAATTCCTTGTTGCTCTGGATTTGAGCCTGTGAATCTTTCACAAATTGCTTAACTTTGGCTCTCTTTTGTTCAAGGACTGGTTTGGAGGATTGATTCCTCAAAGCTCGCCTCAATATTGCATAATGATTGTCCAGATGAGAAATGGGCTCCAAGGAAGTTTTGATGTCATCGGGGAGTTCTTGATCGATAGATTTGAGTATTTCATCCAAGCGATCGACATCTCTCACTTGATCCTGGGCATCTCTTTGCAACCAGGAAAAGACTTCTTTGAGCTTTGCCTGATTTTCCTCTGACAGAACTTGATTTGAAGATGCTTCATCTCCTTTTTCGGCAGATGGATCACTCACAATAAATGGAGAGCTTGGTGGTGATCCAGCCTGGTCCTGAAAAGGAATGTTTGCTGAATAAAGGATGATTTATTGAATGGAAATGAAAGTGCAGGTGTTTACACTTACCTCATTTCTGGATTCCTGAATTGGAGGAGAGTTTTGTTCAGGCTCAAGAGGGATTTCTTGAGTAGTCGGCTGAGGAGGAGCTTGAGGAGTTTCTGGTAGAGCTGAAGCTTCCAACTGAGGAGAAGTTGGTGCAGTCCCTGGTAGATTTGAAGCTTCTGGCTGAGGTGAAGATGGATTCATCCCTGGTGAAATTGGAGCTTCTGCTTGAGAGGGGGATGATTGAATCCTTGGTGAAGCTGATGTTTCTGCCTCAGGAGGAGATGTTTGAACCCTTGGAGAATTTGGATTTGAAGCATGATCAGGGGAAGAGATATCCACATGTTGATTCACCAATGTTTCTTCTGCAGGTGATAAATGAAGAGTTAATGCTAGTGTGAATAATGGTCTTGACAAAAAGTAAGGTAATCAGGGCCATACCAATAGATGGGGCATTGGCAGATTCTGAAGCTGTTGATGGTTGCTGGGTTCTGGTCTGAAATTACATAGGATGAGATTCGTCAGATGAAGAATGATCTTGTGTTCAGGAAGGAAGGGATGTTACCTCAATGGGAGCTTTTTTGGTGGTTCTTTTCTTCTTAGCAGCTGGAGGTGCAACCAAAGATGGAGCTTTTCTCTTATCAGAGGTTGAACTGATAAGGGTTGGGTCCATTGTAGCATATCTGGCCATCAGCTGGGCCAGAGTTGTGGATTAAAATCCCAGAGCAGAAATTGGGCCTACTGTATTGTAAGCAATTGTCCTGGATCGAGGGGCAGGCACTGTATTGTGCAAGGAGTGGCAAAAATCATGATCAGTAAAGAAGGGTATGCTTGGCAAAAGGAAAAGGATAAGTGTATTACCTCTGAAGTTGGTTGGAAGTTAGGCATCAGCTCAAGAAAGAAGGAGTGCACTGGCTCACTGAAGATGTGGTCATGGAATTCTTGCCACCAGGAGATGAAAAGAGGATGAGCTATTGTTGTTGGTACAGGGGACCAAGGATAAATAGTTGGGCTGCATTGATATTCAAAGACCCTTTTTGCTTGCAGGCTTTCTTTTATTTCCTCTCTAGGCTTGAGGAATTCGTGAAGAAACAGTCTTGGGGGCACTTGGCCACATCCTAGTTGCCGAGCCGTCATATTTGGCTGGTAATATTCATAAGTGCTATGATTTAGCCTTCCTCCACAAAATTCTGCTGGCAGGATGCATGGATGAATAAAAATATTGAAAATTTCTATGGATCTTGCACCATTGCATCCATTCTCAAAGGAGAATCATAAGGAAGGGTCAGGTTATCATTGTGCAAATAAGGAAGCCAAAGGGGATTGGTGAAGCCTCTGAAGAAAAGCTCGAAGAGTTGACTGATGTTTTGGTCAATAATTATGGTCGAGGCAGCTTCACCATAAGATTGGCACCCTTTTGTGATTTGGTTTTCTCCTTCTCTATAGTCAGATGAAGGAAAATGCCGATTGTTGAGATTGACACCAACAATCTGATGCATCTACAGTTGCAGCCACATTTGTACAAACCACCAGGGGCCGTTGACACAAGAGATCTTTTGGTTGGTGTACATCAAATGAGTGGTTTGATGGAGCATATGGTAAACGCTTCCTAGGAGGCACTTCCGAGAGGAATGCGATGTCCAGTAGCCAAATCTTCAGCCATTGCAATGTGGTTTAGGGTTGGCTCATTGGCTTTGCCACAAAAGATAAATCTGCACAGCCACATGTTCAGGAAAGCTCGGTATTCAACATCAGTTAGAGGGCCATCATGCATATGATCCTGGATATATTGTTTATACCCAGATCCTGTTTTTACTCCTCTTTGCCTGATGGAGCTCTTGTACTTATAAGGGTACATAGATCCTGTGACATCAAGGCCGGTCATCATGTATACATCGGCCAGAGTAGGAGACATTGGCCCATGACCAAAAAGGAAAGCATTGACGCCGTTTGACCAGAAATGACAAGTTGCAACTAGAAGACTCTCATTCTTGGGGGTTTCAGCTAGAGATAATTCTAAACACTGGGCAATGCGGAGGTTGTCCCAATTGCTGGTCCTTACACTTTTATTTTCAAGTATCCTCTTATACCAGTTCCTCCAGCCTGCGATTGGGGGCAGGGGCCAGCTTTTGAAGGCATCTTGCCACATATGAGGTCTTGCTAAAGCCGATTTGAAGGGTACTCTGTTGGATTTGGCTTCAATGAATTCATGGGGGTCGGGGATTCCCACGGGTCCAAGGAAATAGGATGATGATTTATCCTCGATGGGAATCAAAAGCTCAGTGGATCGAGCCTATCAGGAAAAGACAAAGGAAGAAATCTAAGATGGGAATCGAAGAAAGCAATACCGAATGGACCTAAAGGGGATGAGATTTACCTGAACAGCTTGGTTTTGGTCCGCCATTGAAGATTTGAGCTTGAAGATTGATGACCTAGGGTTTGGATCTGAGCGGAGACTCCAATAGATTGCAAAGAGCAGAAATGGGTGTTGAGCGTATTTAGCTCGAAGACGTTGGGCATTTATGATCAATTCCGGAACAAAATCACTTTTATCCCATAATTGAAGGGGCATATGTTAACACCAAAAAATGGTACAGGAGAGAGGCTGACTTCTGGGCCGAGCTTGGTGATGAGATACCATTCGGCTAGGGAAAATCTTATCAAAGGATACGGTAAGGGGCTCTTGCGGTCGGCAATACGCTGTCGTTCGGCAAAAGGACTGTTTGCGCTTTTAAGGGGAAGTCTTCGGGAATGCGTGATGACGTGGCCCGATATAAGGAAGGAATGAGTTGATGGCGTATGCGAGATGAACATTGGCGTCGGGGCTTTAATTTAGGCATTAAATGTTGTACTCGTAGTCGACTAGGAGTGGTGTTAGGGCAAGGGTATAAATATAAACCCTTGATGTCTGTAATAGGGATCGAACATCTTCACAACTAAAATGGCCCTGTGCCAAAATCGAGTCCTTTAGTCGAGTCGTCGAGTTCTTCGAGAGGAGCCATCGATCCGTCGACCTCCGTAAGTACCGGCAACCTTGATCATGTCTAGTATCATGCGGCGGATTTAGACCGTGATGCAAGAAGTCTTGTTACCTTGCTTAGTATCATGCGATGGATTTAAGCTTGGTTCAAGAGGGTTTCTTGTTAGATCATGAGCCATGCGGTGGGCTAAGATCTAGCTTGGAGCTAGTTATCGGCTCTATTAGATTTGGCAAGATCTAATAGATTCATTAAGTTACCATGTGTTGCTTTGAGTTTTTACTTTATGTTTAAATTCATGTAACACTCTTTTGCCCAATTTAGATTGGTTTGAATCGGCTTTATCTTGTTTGGTGATCCTTATGTTACATGTTCACATCTTTAGCTCAATACAGCACATGGATCACATGTTCCCTAATAGCCGAACCCGAATCGATCTAAGTTGTCACGTGTTGCAGGTTCAAGCTTGTTAATCTTGTATGAATCTTGAAAGAACCGGGTATCATGCGGTAGATACAGGTTTTTGGGTTGTTTTAGAGCTAATCATCCGGTGGATTAGATTTCGATTTCAATCTGATAGATTTATCGTCTTTAGCAATGTTTGTTCCTTCTCCACGGAACCCGATTCGGCTGTACAGCTGTATTCGGTTATGCTACCACGAGTAAAACGTGTTTATACGTTTTTTTAAATAATGCGTGCTTTTAGCCTTCCATATTTAGATTGTATCATGCGGTGGATTAATCTCTTTGTGGTTGGTGGTGTGATTTCAAACAAGTTGTATCATGCGGTGGATTTGTATCGTGCTTGACGGGTTTGAAAGTACCTAGACATGCGGTAGACTAGTGCTTTGGGCCTATGCATGCTTGTTTATTTCATATTTATAATCATGCTTTTACCTTATCTATTTAAATTGTTATTTATCCTCGAGGATCGGTCATGATCATGTATGAGCAACGCTATTTTAACAAAGACCGATCCTTCGTCATGCTTTCGTCATCTATTCGGCTATATCATGTTTTCATGTTTAACAGCTCCCGAATAATATTTGAACTGCTGATAGATAGCTTGTTATAGCTATATATCATTTTAATTGGCTTTCTAGCCGTAAATATGGAACTGTCTAGTACCACCCGGCAAGTTCCAAGTTTTATCTAACTATTGTATTCCTTTGTCAGTTTCAGGAAAATTGACTGGCACGCTTTCAGGATTCATCACGCGTGTTAAGCCAGCTTCTTTCGGCTTGCTGTGTGCTTGGCGCGAGGTGCTGATTTTGCGTCAACATATATACAAAATCTCCTCTCTCTAATTAACATTTCTATTTTTTCCATCTCTAAACCATAAAACAAAATTTAATCACCACAAATGAAGGGAGGATGAAGATTCTAACCTTTACAACAGCTTGGAGGAGAGAAATCTTCACAAACTAATGAAGAAAAAAATCGCAGCACCACCCTAGGCTTGAGTCGCCATGGGGGGAGGAGCTTGAATGGCTCGGGTGAATGGCTCTGGTGAATGGATCAGGGGTAGGAGTAAGAAGAAGTCATGAATGCACGGCCGACACTATGCCACCTCACCCCTCAAAAGACAAGCTGATACCCAAAAATACTACAAAACCCTGCGGCAGAGTCTTCAACTCTACCATGGGCTCGGGGGCTACACCCACCAGACAGAAAATGGCTTCCCACCTCCTTTAGCGGCTATAGAACCTGATAGGGAATCCATAACTCCCTTTCAGACTCGGGGGCTACTAACGAGGGTATAGACCAAGGTTGACCAGTCAACCTCCTAAACCAAGCGCCACGTGGCTAGAGGACCCTCGTAAGTAAGAGAGACAAGCTAATCAGGCGCGTCCCACCTCATCCGACCAAAGCCTTTATCGACCAAGAGAGGGCCCACCACTTCTGAGTGGTTTCCGTCTCGCCTGACTAGTCACCACCTCGCTGGACTAGTCACTGCCTCGCTAATTAGTCTCTGCCTCACCCGACCAGTCTCCTCCATGCCTGACTGGTTTCCACTTCACTCCACGGAGGCCTACTTGCCAGACACACCTCTTCTTTGTCCGGCCCAACCTCAAGCCTTTCCGTAGTGCCGTTGTCCCCTTCTACATATTCACTGCTGCTGCCTCTTCCGCAGGTTTGCTGACTCCGACCCCTTCCGCTCTCGCGCCACTGCAGCCTCCGCATCTAGCAGATCACATGTCGTTGCTGCCTCAACTCTCAATGCATCTTTTATGGAATCCAGTGAAGGGATGAGATTAGGAAGTTGGGAGGAGAAGTGTGAGGGGAATTATGGTGCGGAGGAATGGTTTTTGTCGCGTGGACACGCCAAATCTCCGACGTTGCATGGGATTGAGCTCCCTCGTCGACCAATACGCCCTGCAACAGTGTTGAGCCTCGACGATAAGTTGTGGGAGCATGAGCCCCCATCGCCCCTTCATGAGACGATGGTGGGGTCGTCTCTAAGTTGAGGCGGGGAGTTTTCTGCAAAATTACCATCACGCAAACAACAACAAGACGCTGGTTTTATATGCCCTCATGCAGCAGGATTAGGAGATATGTGCGCACTACTTGATGCGTTGTGCAGTTTGGACCGACATCACACATGGTACGTGCGGTTGGATTGGTGGACACAAATGAGCCGATCACAGAGTATACTTTCTTCAGTAGTTTAATCTTTTCATGTACACTATTTGTAAAGAAACTAACGCACTAGGCCAGAAACGATTTGTTTTGGCACTAGCAAATTAGCGTGCTGGAGGGTGCAACTATGAACCGCTAGCAAAGTGGGGCGCATGGGCGCCGGGACAGCAACCGCCAACATTGAAGCATCACTGTTGGCGGGCGACATAATCCACCCGCCAGCACAAATGGTACTATTTATGCAGTGAGGACCATGTGTGGTTCGAGGACCGGTGGATGGTCGCTTCCTTGTGTGATGAGTGATTGACAACGTTGTGTGGACTAATTCTTGGCTAAGTATTGTAGGTGCAGGTTGCGGCTTGACTGGTGTTGGTGCAGGTGAAGAACAAGCGCGAAAGGTCATCGTCGGTGAGGCCTCCAGGTGTGGAGAAGACAAGTAGGCTTCGTTCGAGGGACCCGGTGGCCAGCGGGGTCAAGTGCGTGCCGCATGGTGGCATGAACAACAAGATGAAGTCATGGACGGTTTCTTGGTTGAGCCTCAAAACCAAGGTCGAGCCGGGACTACGTGGGAGCCGAGTCATGAGTGGAGATTGGCGGAGGCTACACCGAGTTCGCGGGGTTTCGGTGGTTCACCGAGAAAACCACCGGGTTCCTTGGTTGATCCACAAAGCCAAGACCGAAGAACCGAAGACGGTGTTGCGGCGGCTGCCGGACCGGTCGACCGGTGGGTCCGACCGGTCCGACCGGTGGGTACCGGCCTCGACCGGTGAGGAGCACCGGTCGACCGGTGTGCGACGACGCAGTCCGGAGACTTCGAAGCGGAGGACACGCGTCGGGATCGCATGGCTTGCGTCGAGGCTACGCAGGGTGCGGTCGCCGGGCATCCGTCCGATGGTGAAGACAAGAAGACTTCCAAAATCCACCCTTGAGGGGCTTGTATCCCTAGTTATTAGGAAAGGGCATTTTAGACTTTCGGTTGCCTCCATATAACCCAAGAGGTGAGAGGATGGTAGCCAACTCTTGGAACCCTAGCTCATTAGTTTTCCTATTTTCCACCTATTTTCCTTAGGTTTTATTTAGGACTAGCAAGAGAGCTTCACGGAGAGATCTTGTTGAGAGGGATGGATGATCGGGTGGCTTGTTAGACCTTGTACGAACCTTTGTTTCATGTATAGATGATTCGACGTGGTTCCTCAAGGTTTGGATGTGTTTTCCCCGGTTGTTCTTGGTGGTGATTTTCGGAGCCCTCTCTCGGTGATTTTTTTGTGTTGTTTTCGAGATCTTTCTCTTGGGGATTTGATGGGGGAAATTTGTGGGAACCCTTCATGGTTCTTTGGGCTGTGATTCCCCTCCCAAATCCGTGAGTAAAGGTGCTCGATTTTGGGGTTTCTTGAGTTCTTGGGTTGGAAGTGCTCTTGGCGGGATTTCCTTGATTCCTCCTTTTTGGACGAGTTTTGGTGGGATTAAACTTGGCTATGGACTCCTCATGAGGTGTTCCTAATATCCCCAAAGTCTTGTTCAAGTCCGTGGAGCGATTCGGGAGATCAAGATTTGGATTTGGGGGAGTTGACCCGCGGGTGTTGTTCATCCCGAGCTGCCCAGGCTACACCGGTCTGACCGGTGCTCTTGACCGGTCTGACCGGTGCGAGCCCTGGTGGGTTTTTGCTCGGGTGAACGTCTTGGTGTGTTCGTTGTTGTCCCGTGTTGCTGCTGTTTCGATTTTGGGTCAGTTTGGTGGTCGGTTGGCCTGTTTGGTGCCTTGGGGGCTTTCAGGCTGCGATTGGTCTGACCGGTGTGTCTCACCGGTTTGACCGGTGTAGAGCCACTTAGTGAAAGTTGCTCAGTTTCACCAGTAGGGACCGGTCTGACCGGTGGTGCTCACCGGTCTGACCGGTGTGGGTCTGTAGACTCGAGGTTTGGTGTTCCGCTGCGTTCTCGGGTCGGAAGGGTGTGTGTGTTGGTTCCTAGGTCCAGTGGCACTCCAGTGGCTACATGGGCTTGGCCAACTTGGGTAGTGAGTCGGAGACGTGTGTTGAAAGCCGTGTTCATCTTGTAGGAGTTTCCATCTCCTTCGAGAAGAATTTTTATCGGCTCCCATTCACTCCCCTCCCCCTCTCTCTGGTTCGCCGATCGGTCCTTCAAGTGGTATCAGAGCCAGGTTCGGGTCTTTATTGACTCTAACCAGTCTAAGATCCAAGGATGGCGTACCAGGAACGGGGTTCGGGTCCTCCACACTTCGATGGCAAGAACTACCAGACGTGGAGCAAGCGGATGGGTGCGTTCCTCCGCGGAAAGGGTCAGACTCTTTGGGATGTCACGGTGGACACAGGCTATGTCCAGTCGATGGACTTCCTCGCTCCAGGGTCGAGGGACAGATTCGATGCCAACAATAAGGCGGTCGACTACTTGTTTCGCGCTTTGTATCAGCCTGAGTTCGATCGGGTGCACAACGAGCACTTGGCTTGTAGGATTTAGGCGGTGTTGAAGGAGGCTCATGTTGGGAACGCCCAGGTTCAGGCACGGATGTATGCGACCTACCGGAGAGAGTACGAGAACTTCACTCATCTCCCGGTGAGTCCATCGATGCCTTGTTTCAGAGGTTCACGGTGGTTGTGAACAACATGAGGGCCAATGTGGACGTGCTCCCGTACGATGATCATGATAGAGCGATCAAGCTCTTACACTCTTTGGATCGTACGATTTGGGGCGGAAAGTTTGAGGCCATTGTGGAGTCAGAGAAGTATGACACTCTGACGGTGAACGAGCTATTCTCGAAGCTCAAGTCGGCTGAGGTGGATAGGGGCATGACTGCCAAGCTCGAGAGAACGACTGATTCCCATAGTCTTGCCCTCGTTGGTGATTCCAAAGGAAAGGCTAACTCTAACCCATCCACCAGGATGTTCTCTTTCTCCTCTTTGATGTCTATGCCATATGAGGAGTTCGACGAGCTTGGAGAGGACGAGCTGGCGCTCCTGACGAGGCGGTTCGAGAGGCTGCACGAGAACCGTATGAACATGAGGAGGAACACGAGGACTTGCTTCCAGTGCGGCAAGCCGGGACACTTCGTCGCCGACTGCCCGGAGAAGGTCGAGAACAAGGACAGCTACAAGCACAAGTCGAGGACAGATGGCAAGTACCGGTCGAGGCGCGACCACAAGAGCAAGCACAAGAACAAGTACAAGGACAAGCGACGATCGAGGAAGAAGGAGAGTCAAGGCAAGGCCCGAGCAATGGTTGGAGCGAGCGACGTCGACTCCAGTTCCGCGTACTCCACCTCGAGCTCGAGCAGCAGTGAAGACGAAGGTGATCGTTGCAAGAACAAGAAGTCGTCCAACAACCTGAGCGGGCTGAGCTGCTTCGCGAGAGACGGCTTCTGCACCATGGCGCTGAGCTCCGGTAGCAAGAAGAGCACACAGAGCGACTCGGACTCTGAGTCCGACGACGAGGTGCGTGATGAACTTCCCTTCTTGCGCCAGGAGAATGAGAGACTTGGCACATTGCTTGATAACCGTGATGACATGCTTAGAGAGGCCAAGAAAATGAGTAAAGAGCTTAGGGCTTCACTCGAGGATGCTAGGACTAGAGTGGCTGAGCTAGAGACACAGGTTCTTGATAGCAAGCTTGAGATTGATTCCCTTAAGGCTAGTCCTGTTGTTTCGGATGAGGTTGATTGTGCTGATTGCTCCATCTTTCTTGCTGATCTTGCTTTGTTTAAGGAGAAGCATGCCTCCAAGTGTGAGGAACTAGATGTGCTTAGGGTTGAAGTGGTTGAGCTTAAGTCTAGACCTGCTTTGCTAGGTGCTAGCACTTCTTGCCCTGTTTTGCATGCTAAGATTGATGAGATGCATGCATACACTAGTTCTCTTGAGGCTAAATTGAAGGAACCCATGCCTACATCATGCTCTACCTGTGAAATGCATGCTTTGAAAAATTTGCAACTTGCACATTATGTTGATCGTTTGCAGGATGAGAATGATGACTTGAGGAAGTTGATGGGTTGGTTGTCCGATCATGAGCCTCAGTTGAGGATGATGATCGAGGCGTTTAAGAGGCAGGATGGTGAGGGAATTGGGGCAAACGAGGTTGGTGAGGGAAGTGGAGAGAATATCCCGGAGCCACCAAAAACCCACTACAAAAATGATTTCCCCCCAAAACCTAACCATCTTAGGAACCGACTAGACACAACCCCAGCTCCACCCGTGTTTCCTACACCCAGAAATGATCTACAAAAGCCTATCAAGTTTGTGAGCACTTCGGGGAAAGTGTTCTTTGGGAAAGAAAGTGAGAAGGCTAGTGAGGGGAAACCGGTGGAGGAGTTGAGTGGAGAGAAACCTAGTGAGCAGCCACATCCCAAGCCTAAGCCTAAGCTTGTGAGGTTCCATTGTGGCTATTGTGGGAGAGATGGCCATAAGGAGGAGTTTTGCTTCAAGAGGAAGCGTGAGGAGAGAATGGCAAAGGAGTGGGCTAACAAGGACAAGTACCACCCTTCCGATGGTGTACTTGAGCCTCGTGTGCAGATGCCCAGGGCCAAGGCGAATGTGAGGACAGTTCGAGCTTGGGGAGAGCGGAAGGTCGTTGGAGGCGCTGCTCGCTGCCCGGGTCACACCGTCCAAACCGGTGTGGGGCACCTGCGGACGGTGCGAGCACCGGACAGGCGAGTGTTTTGGGTTTCGTGCTCGTACAGGTGCGAGGGTTGTTTCTGGTGGTCGTGGTTCTGGTGGTTGGGCTAGAGAGTTTGCAGGGGTCAGGTTGCTAGGCGTTCTCCCCCTCGAGTTCACTACGGGGATGTGAGGAGTCGTAGCTTTGAGAAGGAGAGGAGGGACGGTCCACGGGTTCTCTTTCGTGGTTTTGGTCCTCCTCTAGGTAGAGAGGGGTGGTTTCCCCAGGGTGGTTACCGTGGTGGTGTTCGTGGAGGTAGTTTTGGTAGGAGAGATGCTTTGGTTGGTGCTAACCCCACTTTCGAGCAAATGGCTCGGCACTGGTTTTACTCTTTTGGTACTAACCCCAGTGTTGAGTCGTTTGTTCGCTCACATGCTCGTTTTTGAATTTCAGGTGGGAGACTTGAAGAACATTTGGTTGATTGACTCCGGTTGCTCGAGGCATATGACCGGATACAGGGGGTGGTTCTCAAGTCTCGTCCCGGTGGTGACGAAGAGGTACATCACCTTTGGGGACAATGGGCGTGGGCGTGTGCTTTCAGAAGGTGAGATCAAAGTGAGTGACAAGATCACTCGAGGCGTGTTGCTCTTGTTCAATCGCCGGGGTACAATTTGCTTTCGTGTCCCGGCTTGTTGGATGAGGGCTTTGAGGTGTTGTTTCGGCCGGGTGGTTCTCGGATTTTGGACTCTCGAGGGGACCTTGTCCGTATGATCGTTCCCGAGGGTCGGGTGTTTCATGCTGATTTTTCTCGGTCTTCGGGTGTGGAGCGTTGTTTCTTTGCTTGGTTCTTCGAGTGAGTTGTGGAAGTGGCATAGGAAGTTGGGTCACTTGAGCTTTGACCTTTTGTCACGCTTGAGTAAACTCAATTTGGTCCGAGGATTGCCACGGTTGAGGCTGGAGAAAGAGTTGGTTTGTGCGCCGTGTAGGCATGCCAAGATGGTAGCCTCTTCTCACCCGCCTCTCACCGATGTGATGACTGAGCGTCCATGCGAGCTGCTCCATATGGACCTTGTTGGCCCAGCTCGTGTGCGATCCGCGGGTGAGAAATGGTATGTCCTTGTTGTGGTGGACGACTATTCTCGGTATGCTTGGGTGTTCTTTCTCGAGGATAAGGGGGAGACGTTTGGTTTTGTTCGAGATCTAGTCATGAGGTTGAGGAACGAGAGGCACGGAGATGCCATACGAGCTATCCGCAGTGATAATGGCTCGGAATTCAGAAACTCTCGTTTTGAAACCTTTGCCATGACTTGGGTCTTGAGCACCAGTTTTCGAGTCCGTATACGCCTCCCCAGAATGGTGTTGTGGAAAGGAAGAACAGGATCTTGTGCGAGATGGCTCGGATGATGCTTGATGAGCATAGGACTCCGAGGAGGTATCGGGGGCCGAGGCGGTGAATACCGCGTGCTATGTGTCGAACAGGATATACCTCAGAGTGCACAAGAAGAAGACATGCTATGAGTGGATGCCTGGTCGCACACCCAAGGTGAGTCACTTCCATGTCTTTGGTTGCAAGTGTTTCATTCCCAAGAAAGGCGAGGAAGTTGGATAAGTTTGAGGCTAGGTCTGTCGATGGCATTTTCTTTGGTTATGCATCTCATTCTAGAGCATATCGTGTGCTCAATCTTGAAACGAACCAAATCGTGGAGACTTGCGAGGTAACCTTCGACGAGACGAGCCACGTAGTCGGCCTTGTCTTTGAGTGTGCAGGTGATGATGAGCTTGGCGAGGAGATCTTTCAGGAGGAGGAGCATGAACATGGTGATGATGAAGATGGCGGTGTGGTGCCCCCGTCTGAACATGTACCCACTACTTCGACTACGATGATGGATTGACCCTCTACTACACCTACGACGACAAATCAAGAACGAGGAGAAGTTGATGTTGAGGGGGAGGTAGCATCGAGGTGAGAACCTCCCCGGCGAGTACAGATGGATCACCCAGCTTCGAGGATCATCGGCGACATGAATGAATGCACTACACGGTCGAGGGTTCGAAAAAATTCTCATTTCGCTCATGCTGCGTTTGTTGCTACTTTTGAGCCCAAAGACATTGGACACGCACTATCTGATCACAATTGGGTTAATTCGATGCATGAGAAGTTGGAGAACTTTGAGAGGAATCAGGTGTGGGAGTTGGTTGACCCTCCCCCAGGGTGTAAGCCGATTGGTACAAAGTGGGTGTGGAAAAACAAAGAGGGAGAGAAAGGTGAAGTTGTAAGGAACAAGTCGAGGCTTGTTGCTCAGGGGTTCAGTCAGAAGGAGGGGATCGACTACGAGGAGACCTTTGCTCCCGTAGCCCGTTTGGAGGCGATTAGGATCCTTCTAGCCTTCTCTGTGGCTAAAGGGTTCAAGTTGCACCAAATGGATGTGAAGAGTGCCTTTCTGAATGGTGTGTTGGAGGAAGAAGTGTATGTGAGGTAGCCTCCGGGGTTTGAGAGTGAGAAGTACCCCCCCCGGGTGTACAAGTTGAGGAAAGCGATGTATGGGCTGAAGTAGGCGCCTAGAGCTTGGTATGGCAGGTTGAGGGGGTTCTTGTTTGAGAGAGGTTTTGAGATGGGGAAGGTCGTTCAGATCTTGTTTTTGCTAAGGCAGGGCAGAGATATCCTGATTGTGCAGGTGTACGTGGATGATATTGTCTTTGGTGGCTCGTCTAACTCTCTTGTTGCAAGGTTTGCAGATGATATGAGCAGGGAATTTGAGATGAGCATGATGGGCGAGTTGCAGTTCTTCCTCGGGCTACAAATCAAGCAATCAAAGGAAGGAACATTTGTGCACCGTGCTAAGTACACCAAGGACATTGTGCGGAAGTTCAAGATGGAGGACTCCAAGGCTATGACGACGCCGATGAGTACGACTATAGCTCTTGATGCGGACGAGGCGGTGAACACGTGGACCGGAAGGAGTACCGGAGCATGATCGGGTCACTCCTCTACTTTACGGCGACGAGGCGGACATGCGATTTTCGGTGTGTGTGCGCTCGTTTTCAAGCATCTCCGAAGACTTCGCATCGGCAAGCGGTGAAGAGAATTTTCAGGTACTTGCGTCACACTCCTGACTTCGGCCTTTGGTACTCCGCGTCCTCTTCTTTGGCGCTTCATGGCTTTTCAGACGCGGATTTTGCCGGGTGTCGGTTGGATAGGAAGTCCACTTCTGGGACTTGCCAGTTTTTAGGTTCTTCTTTGGTGTCTTGGTCTTCTCGCAAACAATCGAGTGTTGCTCAATCCACTACCGAGGCCGAGTATGTTGCCGCTGCTAGTTGTTGCTCTCAGCTCCTTTGGATCACCTACACCATGAGTGACTTCGGTGAGGAGTATACCCATGTCCCACTTCATTGTGATAGCACCAGTGCCATAAGCGTTCCAAAGAACTTAGTGCTCCATTCCAAAACCAAGCACATAAAAGTGAGGTATCATTTTCTGAGAGACAACGTAGAGAAAGGGAAGATAGCTTTGATCCATGTACCCACACGTGACCAACTAGCTGATATTTTCACCAAACCCCTAGATCAAGCAACTTTCACTCGTTTGCTGGGGGAACTTGGTGTGTGTTTGATTTCTTGAGTTGGGTGTGTGGGAGCTCCTTTGTAGCATATGTATAGCTTTCCTTTGTGCATTTCTTGCATTTTGCATGGCATATGTAACATGATGTATAGGCATCCTTGTATCTTAGATTGCATGCATTTTGTATCATATGCATTGGTTAGGAAAAGCTTCTCTCATATACATTGTTCACCATGGAATGAAATATATGTCTTTGTGAGCTTGTTTGGTATGCTATGGTTAGTTTGGCTTAGCTCTTGATGATCTTGATGAATAATCCATGGTTGATTGCTATATTTTTGAAAAATTGTCGCATGAATGCTCTCTCATGTGTAAATGCCTTTATATGATCTTGACATGTTTTAGTGGCTTTGCTATGCTTAATTTGTGGTTGGATAGCTAGTTTATTGATCATATGGGGCCAAAGGCTCATTTGCCATCATGAATGTTTAGCCCTCTTGTTTTATCTTGTGGATGGGCATAAGTTCCTTTTTGTCGCAAAGATATTTCATGTACCATTTACAAATCTGAAAATGAAATGAAAAATGCTTGGAAAATATGCTCCCATGTCATATGTGCGGAATTTAATTTGCTTTGGGTGCTAACCGTTGCATGATGCCTACCAATGAGAAGTCTCATACATAGAAGTAGGCACATGGCTCGGTGGCTTTGACATGACATGAGATGCTTGTGGGTGTTTGTGATGGTCTTATGGTTAGAATGGCTGTCCTAGCATGAAGTTTATGTGGCTTTGCCATTTTGATATGCTTTGATCATGTTTAGGACTTTGCTCATGAGAGGCAAGTTTTTCGCAAAATTGCCAAAATCCATCTTAGCTTCGTCCAATGGTTGTGAAACTTGGTGATCATATAGTTGAGATCGAGAGTATCTAACTTGCTCATTTGGACATGTGTAGCATTCTTTGTTGAATTTTGTCTATTTGAGAAGCTCTAGGTTGAAATTTTTGCATTTTTGGCTTGATTCATGCATTGCCAACAAGGGGAGAAGTTTGAGCTTGAAATGGCTTGCTGGGCGCATTTAGAAGGTTTTCAGGTGGTTTCGAGCCAATTCTGGGCTCTGTTGTGCACCGGTCTGACCGGTCGAGGTCACCGGTCTGACCGGTGTGAGTGCTGGCTCTGTTCACATGTTGCACACCGGTCCGACCGGTCGTGGCCGAGTTGTTGCACCGCCCCGTTTCAAGTGGTGTCTTGCATGCATTCGTCCAGGGGGAGTTGCATTGGTTCAGGGGGAGCTTGCATGTGTGCAGGGGGTGCTCTTTGTGGTTGTTCGAGCTTTGCTTTGGTGGTTTGCGCTCTTTGCTTGAGCTTTGCTTTGTCTCGAATGTGTCGAGCCGTTGCCCTTGCCTAAGGGGTCCGAGACTTGTCTTCTTCAAGTGATCTTGCTCTTTGCCTTTGTTTGGCTTTCGATCGCTTGTTGGAGTTTATTTTTGTTCGTTTCTTTTCTTTTTCTTTTCTCTCTTGTTACTTTCGTGTGGGTGTTGTCAATGCACTCATCAAGGGGGAGATTGAGGACCATGTGTGGTTCGAGGACCGGTGGATGGTC
The DNA here is from genome assembly GCA_947561735.1 of Cenchrus americanus. Lineage (NCBI taxonomy): Eukaryota > Viridiplantae > Streptophyta > Magnoliopsida > Poales > Poaceae > Cenchrus > Cenchrus americanus. Next base: position 207,798,015 of record OX387240.1, read on the forward strand.
GCTTCCTTGTGTGATGAGTGATTGACAACGTTGTGTGGACTGATTCTTGGCTAAGTATTGCGGGTGCGAGAGTTGCGGCTTGACCGGTGTTGGTGCAGGTGAAGAACAAGCGCGAAAGGTCGTCGCCGGTGAGGCCTCCAGGTGTGGAGAAGACAAGTAGGCTTCGTTCGAGGGACCCGGTGGCCAGCGGGGTCAAGTGCGCGCCGCATGGTGGCATGAACAGCAAGATGAAGTCATGGACGGTTTCTTGGTGAAGCCTCAAAACCAAGGTCGAACCGGGACTACGTGGGAGCCGAGTCATGAGTGGAGATTGGCGGAGGCTACACCGAGTTCGCGGGGTTTCTGGTGGTTCACCAGAAAACCACTGGGTTCCTTGGTTGATCCACAAAACCAAGACCGAAGAACCGAAGACGGTGCCGCAAAGAAGGCTGCACCGGCCCCCGACCGGGGGTCCGACCGGTCCGACGGTGGGTACCGGCCTCGACCGGTGAGGAGCACCGGTCTGACCGGTGTGCGACGACGCAGTCCGGAGACTTCGAAGCGGAGGACACGCGCCGGGATCGCATGGCTTGCATCGAGGCTACGCAGGGTGCGGTCGCCGGGCATCCGTCCGATGATGAAGACATGAAGACTTCCAAATCCGCCCTTGAGGGGCTTGTATCCTAGTTATTAGGAAAGGGCATTTTAGACTTTCAGTTGCCTCCATATAACCCAAGAGGTGAGAGGATGGCAGCCAACTCTTGGAACCCTAGCTCATTAGTTTTCCTATTTTCCACCTATTTTCCTTAGGTTTTCTTTAGGACTAGCAAGAGAGCTTTACGGAGAGATCTTGTTGAGATGGATGGATGATCGGGCGGCTTGCTAGACCTTGTACGAACCTTTGTTTTATGTATAGATGATTCGGCGTGGTTCCTCAAGGTTTGGATGTGTTTTCCCCGGTTGTTCTTGGTGCTGATTTTCGGAGCCCTCTCTCGGTGATTTTTTTGGGTTGTTTTCGAGATCTTTCTCTTTGGGATTTGGTGGGGGAAATTTGTGGGAACCCTTCATGGTTCTTTGGGCTGTGATTCCCCTCTCAAATCCGTGAGTAAAGGTGCTCGGTTTTGGGGTTTCTTGAGTTCTTGGGTTGGAAGTGCTCTTGGCGGGATTTCCTTGATTCCTCCTTTTTGGACGAGTTTTGGTGGGATTAAACTTGGCTATGGACTCCTCATGAGGTGTTCCTAATATCCCCAAAGTCTTGTTCAAGTCCGTGGAGTGATTCGGGAGATCAAGATTTGGATTTGGGGGAGTTGACCCGCGGGTGCTGTTCATCCCGAGCTGCCCAGGCTACACCGGTCTGACCGGTGCTCTTGACCGGTCTGACCGGTGCGAGCCCTGGTAGGTTTTTGCTTTGGTGATCGTCTTGGTGTGTTCGTTGTTGTCCCGTGTTGCTGCTGTTTCAAGTTTGGGTCAGTTTGGTGGTCGGTTGGCATGTTTGGTGCCTTGGGGGCTTTCAGGCTGCGATCGGTCTGACCGGTGTGTCTCACCGGTCTGACCGGTGTAGAGCCACTTAGTGAAAGTTGCTCAGTTTCACCAGCAGGGGACCGCTCGACCGGTGATGCTCACCCCGGTCCGACCGGTGTGGGTCTCGTAGACTCGAGGTTTGGTGTTCCGCCGCGTTCTCGGGTCGGAAGGGTGTGTGTGTTGGTTCCTAGGTCCAGTAGCACTCCAGTGGCTACGTGGGCTTGGCCAACTTGGGTAGTGAGTCGGAGACGTGTGTTGGAAGCCGTGTTCATCTTGTAGGAGTTTCCATCTCCTTCGAGAAGAATTTTTATCGGCTCCCATTCACTCCCCCCCTCTCTGGTTCGCCGTATCGGTCCTTCATGCTGGCAGACGAGTTATGTCGACCGCCAGCATAGAAGGTTTAGTGGGGGCGGCCTACATAAGCCAACCGCCAGCACCAATGGCCCCATTTCTGCTGGTGGGTGGCTTATATCGACCGCCAGCAGGGATCTTTACTACTGGCGGGTTTCATATACACCCGCCAACACAGTGAAGCTGAAAATAGCTTGAAATTGATACAAGTCACCAATACTTCAACATGCATGGACAGCAACAACAAGTAAAATTCAAACTGAAATATCAACACAAACAACACCTTATAAAGATTTATTTCATACAAACAACATGCGTGACGACAAATGTTTCAAAGCACACTTAAAACCAACACAAATTAAAGTACACTACATTAGGGGCCTCTCACAAATCAACACAACTTTGCCTCACTCAAATTTCTTTGACAATTCGGCTGTGATATAGCTACCAAGCACTAAACCTATTATCAGGACCACAATAGCGATGATGGTGCCCTGCATGCAGAATCCTTGATTTTTGTTGGGCTTCTTCCGATAGCCAATTTCCGCCATAATGTCAATAAGTTGCCCTCTATGGTCTGCAAGTTCAAGCCTCGTTTCATTACTCACTATTTTCAAATCACTCATCCCCACCTTCAAATCAGAAATGACACACTTCATCTGATTCCATTGTTCCAGAAATTCTGAATTTGCTAGTGGTGGTTCCTGCACCTGCCCCGGCGGATACACAACACTAGACGGTTGTGCCGCTCTTGGTGCTGGCGTTGCACCAACTAAACTGTTGAACGACTGATAGTTTGGCGGCAGCAAATGAGGGCGAAAATTTTTCAAATGGTTGATGTATTGATTTTCAAAATAAACTTCCTGACATGAATTAGGGCCCCCCTAAAAGAATAAACAACAAATGTGACATCCATCAATAAATTGGATAATTCTATAGACATAAAATTATATTAACCAAATCATTAATAATCAACAATTGTGGATAATTCTATATCTACCGAATCAATAATAATCAACAAATCTACTAATATTATATCAACCAAATCAATAATAATCAACAAATTCTACTAATATTAGATCAACTAATAATCAACTAATAATCACTACTATTAGATCAACCGAATCAGTACTAATCAAATGAATTAGGGCATGAGATGAAAAACAAACCACGTGGTTGTTCGGGCACTTGTAGATGATGGTATTTGAATTGGTCTTGTATCAAATTAACCGGAGCCGACACGACGGCGGATCGGCCAGGGGGAGAGGCACGAATTGGCTAAGGTTCAGTGCGACCGAGCTGCTCGCCATGCGACGGCGGTGAACCTGCTCGATGTCGGTCGAGGAACTGGAGGTTGAAGAGTGGGTCGACAGTTTGCCAACTGCGGCGGCTGAGGCGCGGTGGCACACGGGCGAAGCTCACGCACGAGTGGCGGTGGCAGGGGGTAGGGTCGGTTGCGGCTGCTTGCGGCGGCGGCTATGTTTGGGAGCGAGTGTGTCAGTGAGTGAGTGAGTGAGTGAGTGAGTGAGTAGTTGAGTCAAACCGCGTTAGGACCGAAGATATTCAGACAAGTGTGCTGGCGGTTGTCTTAATAGCCCGCCAGGAGAGGCATCAGTGCTGGCGGGTGGCTTAATAGCCCGCCAGGAGAGGTATCAGCGCTGGCGGTCAGCTTATGCCACCCGCCAGCATAAATGGACACAGTGCTGGCGGTCAACATAAGGCACTGCCAGCGCCCTCGAGCGAGGCGGAGATGCCCCCTCGGGGGCGTGGCGGTCAACATAAGGCACTGCCAGCACCCTCGAGTGAGGCGGAGATGCACCCGAGGGGGCGTCAGGCCCTCGAGCGAGGCGGAGATGCGCCCGAGGGGGCGTTAGACCCTCGAGCGAAGCGAGTGTGTGAGTGAGTGAGTGAGTGAGTGGTTGAGTCAAACCATGTTTCGACCAGAGATATTCCGACAAGTGTGCTGGCGGTTGGCTTAAGAGCCCGCCAGGAGAGATATTAGTGCTGGCGGGTGGCTTAAGCGGACCGCCAGCATAAATGTACACGGTCGTGGCAACAATATAAGGCACGTCCGAGACGGAGATTACCGCCGGCGGTTTCCTTATGCCAACCGCCAAAGATCGTGTCTTCTATAAATATAGACCAGCCCCTTCTTCCCAGCAACCTTCCAATGGCGTTGTGCCCGAGAGGAGCTCGGGAAAAGCTCCAAAAACACCAAATCTAGGGGGGAAGGTTCTGCTCTTGATTTTCTTGGAGGAGGTGGCTATATAAGGTGAGTTTGTGCTATTTTAACCTTAGTTTTCTCCTTTTATTAATGATTTCTATGTAGTTAGGGATCTAGATCTAGACCTAGGGTTAGCTAGGAGAGAGAGGGGAGTGAAGAGAGATATCGATTTAGAGATTTATTTTTTAAATAGCTTTAGATTTAAATTATTAGTTTGTCAATGCAAAATATTTAAATGTTCATAATATAGAAGCAAGTTATATTAAATTATATATAACTTATTAGTTTGTCATTAATAGCAAGTTTACATTATAGAAGTAATTATATTTAAATATTATTGGAATTATAGAAGCAAGTTTACATATTAAATTATTAGTTTGTAATTAAAATTATTATCTTCAATAATTAAATTTATAAAATTTAGTTTTTTTCCGTTTTTTACATATTAAATGAATCATAGAGCATATGGAGTTTTTAATTAATAGAATTACTTTTATAGCTTATTTAAGATGGAACATAGAGCGTGGATGTATGGCATACAGAGAAATTCGTCTACATTCTTGATAGAGTTAACAAACTTTCTTGAGGTTGCGCAAAAGCATGCCCAAATTTCTAGGACAAAGCAAAAACATTGTCCATGTTGTGATTGATGCAACAAAATTGTTTAGGAAGATATTAATGCGTGGTTTTGTGAAAGGATACAAAACTTAGTCCCACCATGGTGAAGCAGAAAGTACTTTCAACAATGCAGACATCGGCATTAGGTATGATGAAGTGGGTGATGAAGATGCAGATGAAAATGATCATGTCATGACGGATGATGCTTTTGGCTGTGAAGATCAAAATGATGATCAAACAGATGCACCACAGGTGGACGAGGAATGTGATGTTGATAAGGAAGAAATGTTGCGCCACATTGAACCGGAGGTGTTGCTAGGGAGAGCTAAAGGGTTAGAAAATTTTGAGACACTAAAGAAGGCAGCAAAGGACCGTATGTATGAGGGTTGTGGGAAGGAGTGGGCCGTGTTGCGTTTCATGCTCCATCTTCTGATTGTGAAGGCAAAATTTGGCTGGTCGGACAATAGTTTTAACGAACTCCTTACTTTGTTGGCCAATCTACTCCCGAAGCCTAACTTGGTCCCAAGAAACACATATGAAGCAAAGAAGATTATCAACCCATTGAAGATGCGAGTGCAAAGAATACACGCATGTAGGAACCATTGCATTTTGTACCACGGTGACTATGCAGAACTAGAGAAGTGTCCAAATTGCGATGCTAATCGTTACAAAAGTAATGCCGATTTTGCTGTGGAACGGGTCATTGCATCTAAAGGCACGAAGAGGAAGGTTGGTGGAAAGAAAAGTGTAATTTCTCAAGTTGAGGAGGAGTATAGTATTAGTACTGACACTGCTACTCAACATAAAGTCCTTGCATTGGTGATGTGGTACTTGCCGGTGGAGGATCGTTTAAAGCAATTGTTCTCGAACGCAAAGACCGCTGAACTAATGACTTGGCACGCAGATCGCCCAGAGAAGTCTGATGGGAAGCTTCGACATCCTTCTGATGCTCAGCAGTGGAGGACCTTTGGTTCCAAGCACAAAGAGTTTATAGAAGAAAAAAAATATAAGGTTCGCGTTAAGTACAGATGGTATGAATCCTTTTGGTGAAAGAAGCAGCACGCACAACACATGGCCAGTGTTGATGACCATATACAATCTCCCCCTGGCTATGTCACAAGAGAAAGTTCGTTTTGCTTACCATTCTAATCCAAGGACCGAAGCAACCTGGTATTGATATAGATATCTTCCTGGAGCCATTGATGGAAGAAATGGAGAAGTTTTGGAAACATGGGGTTGATATGTAGGATGAGTACAGAAGGGAGACATTCACACTTAAGGCAATTATCTTTGTTACCATTAATGATTACCCTGCCCTATTTTCTTTGTCTGGTCAAAAAAAGGAAAAACAGGTTGTGTAGTTTGTTTGAATGGTACAATATCTATGTACCTAAAAGGATCTCAGAAGGCAGTGTATATGGGGCACAGACGCTGGCTACTAAGGACTCACAAGTACCGTAAGATGGCAGACTATTTTGATGGAAAGATTGAGAAGTACTCGTTTGCCCCACAACCGGCCACTGGTAGAACCGTATTTGAAATGTGTCAGAAGGTCAAGTTTAAACTTGGCAAGAAATCAAAAGGTGATAATTCAAAAGGGGGAAGGAAGGAGGCTGAAACTACAGAAAACATTGATGTGCCTTTCAAGAAGATGTCTATATTTTTTAAGTACTTGCCATACTGGGAAGATTTGACAGTGCGCCATGCCATCGATGGGATGCATCTTCAAAAGAATGTGTTTGAAAGAACAATGGGATTCTTAGGCTTAACAGACGGTAAAGGATGGACCGAAGTCGCGTAAGGATCTTGTTGACCTAAAAATTAGGCAAGAACTTCACCCACAACCACGTCCTAATGGTAAGCAGTACCTTCCACCTGCTAGCTTCAACTTAACACAACATGAGAGGTTGGCTATCTGCAAATGCTTGCGCGGGCTGAAAGTGCCAACCGGATTCTCATCCAACATCCGATCATTGGTCCCGTTGAAGGACATGACGCTTACTGGTTGTGAAGGATCAGATGGCGACTAGAGAGTGGGGGGAGTGAATAGGAGCCGGTAAAAATTCTTTCAAAAGAACCCCGCCTATACCCTAGTCAAACCCCGGTCACACACGAGCGATGGATCGAATCACACACCAATCGCCAAGACCACGAGGTTATGGATCAACCTCTAGTCCTAGGAACGATTCCTTGAAGCACACGTGGAAGCACTAGAACGGGAAGGGAGGAATCGAACCAAGAAGCAAAGCGCACAGGCTCTAGCGGACCGTCCGGCCAGGAGGGGCGGACCGTCCGCGCACGCCTCGCGGACTGTCCGACCTGAGGCCGCGGACCATCCACGACAGCACCGCGGACCGTCCGGCCCAACACCGCGGACTGTCCGTTAAAGCACACAGAACCACCAGAAGCGACCCGAGAAAAACGGACCGTCCGCCAAGGCCGGGCGGACCGTTCGCTCCACCCACGGACCGTCCGCTACTCGAGCGCGGACCGTCCGCAAACTGGCTGCAACCAAAACCAAAAGCCAAACCAGATCAAAAGCAAGGACGCGCAAGAACACGACGAACACGCGACGAACAGGACCCACGCGGACCGTCCGCCGACCCCAGGCGGATCGTCCGCCCCTTGCGAGCAGAACAGGAAAAAACCCGACCTCGAAGGTCAACCCCCCCAAATCATCATCGGATTTCCCAAACGGTTGAAACTGTGAAGGCAAGGGTTTGGTGACTTGAAAAGCGTCACACAAGGATGCTATAGCCCAAAAATCTTGCCTCCTAACTCCCTAAATCACCGGGAATCGCGAATCCATTGAGCACCACCAAAAGCTAGAGCACCGAACGAAAAACTTCAAATCCAAGTGGTTTCCCGGTGTTTGAGGGCACAAGATCAATAACAAAGATGCACGAGACATCTATCCATGTATCCCTCAAAGAAATCTGGGGAGAAACCCACTCAAATCCGCAGAATCGAACCGGGAACAAAGGCATGAAAACAAGCACAAAAGGCCACGAAAACACAACCCCGAATCTTCTATACAAACCAGGAAAGATTCACAAGGTCTAGCATGCCGCCCTAGCATCCATCCCTCTCAACAAATCTCTCATGAAGCTCTCATGCTAGCCTAGAGAAAATGGAAGAAAAATAGCTACGAAAATGAGAAAGAGGAGGGAGGAAATGAAACCCTAAGTCGCGGAGAGAGAGAGCCATCCACACACACTCATGGCTTACATATCGAGTCCCGCCGGAGTGGTAAATGACTCGACTACCCCTAACTTAACTACGGCGATACAACCCACATAGGGGCATTTAGGTAATGTTTGTGGGTCTTGCCATCGGACGGCCACGCCTTTGCCGCACCCCGCGTCCCTCCCGACACAAGCCATGCGATCCCGTCGCGTGTCCTCCGCCTTGAAGCTTCCCGACACGCCCGGATCCCGTCTCCGTCGTGTTGGGCCCTCGGACTTGGTTTTGAGGCCCAAACCAAGAAACCGTCCGCCGATGGTTTTGTGGGCAAACCACCAAACCCCGCGTGCTCGGTCCGGCCTCCCGCCAAACCACTTGACTTGACCGCCACCGTGCACCGGCTCGCTTGTCCATGACTTCGTCTTGCTTGTGTCGCCACCATGTGACCCGCACCCAGTCCCGTCCGTCCACCGGGTCCCTCGAACCGAGCCTACTTGTCTCTCCATCTCCCGGAGGCCCCTCAAGGCCGAAGACCTTTCGCGCCCGTTCTTCACCCGCAACAACACAAACTAGGCCGCGGCCTACACCTCGCGCACTAAGCCAAGAGTCGGTCCAACACCCGTTGTCAATCACTCATCACCGAGGAGCGGTCATCCATCGACCACCGGGACGCTCCCCGGTCCTCAATCTCCCCCTTGATGAGTGCATTGACAACACACAACGCGAAATGAAATTCAGAGAAAAAGAGAAAGAAAGAAGAAAGAAAAACAAAGAAGCCCAACTCATGACCAAAACCAAAGAAAGGCAAAGAAAGGTCACAAGCCAAGCAAAGCACAAAATCCACACCGAAAACAGCAAGAAAGCTCCTCCTGTACAAATGCAAGCTCCCCCTGAACATGTGGATGCACAGCTCACAAATTTCAGCTCACCTCTTCTGAATTTTCATTAAGCTCACCTCTTCTCCCCCTTGTTTGTATGAATCAAAGTGAAAATGCAGAAATGTAAAGCAAAGCATATAAACATCTACATGAGCTTCTCAAATAGGCCAAATCTAGTGTCAAAGGCTAAAAATGAGACAAAGATCACACACATGAATCATAGCATAGTCAAAGCATTGCCACAAGTAATATATGAAAATACAAGCATGTGACAAAGCAGAATTTTCAGATTGAGCAATTTTACCAAAAGAAGGCTCGCTTCACATGTAAAAGCCTATCCATGTCACACTTGAGCCACAAACATGCATACCACTCAAAGATCATACAAGGATATCAAATTCTCAAGAAAAGATCATGGCAAACACCCATAAAGCAAAGCATGTCATGTCAAAGCTCATGAGCCATGTGTCCACTTCGGGGAGACTTCTCCACTGGTGAACATCATGCAACATGTTTTGCACCCATATGTGAAAGATAAGACATTTTAAGCATAGACATGATGGATGGAGCATTTTCAAGCATTATACACTTCTTTTCAAGATTAAATCATTTCATGGTACATGAAGTGCCTTTGCGGCAAAAAGAAGCTTATGCTCCCCCATGAATGCAACATAGGCTAAACATTCACAATGATATTCGGCCTTTGGCCCAAATGCAAGAACAAGGCATCCAAGCACAATCTAAGCATGAAAAGCACATTTAGACCAAACTGTGACATGGATACACAACTACACACGAGTGGAGCATATTTCATCAACAATTAGTCAAGATTAACATTTATTTCAAAAAGGGCTATCTCACCACTGTTGACGGTGTATTTTGGTGCACCTAGCATGTTCATTACACTTTGGTTTGGATTTGATTATGGAACTAACCCGCCACTAGGCACACTAATCATATAACAAGTTCATCTTTGTGCATGCATTTGGAAGTGTTATGTTTATGTAGGAAAACATGGACATAAAGGACGGATTTGCAATAAGTTCAAAGGAGCATTCATGGAGTCTTGTTCGTGTTCATGAGCTCGCTGAAATTACTTCCAATGGTGGTGAGGACCGAAGTGCTACGAGGAACACCCCCGGGGATTGAAGCGTAAAAGATCAAACTTCATGCAAAGAGAGCCTCCATCTTGATCGCGAGGATAACAGCGTCAAAATCATCCAAGTGGAGGGGGCTAAGTAGATAAGTGCACGAGGACCCACGGAGCAAAAAGGGCGACCGAACCAGGCCGAAATCGGGCACGGGCCGGCCGGCCCAGGCGGGCCGGCCCAGCCCACTTCGGGCACGGTTCGGTCCCGTCTTCCTTGCCCTCGAAGGATCTTCGACCCTAAAACCCCCGACGCGCCGCCAACACGGGGAGGAGGAGTTATTCGCACCGAGAGGCCATCCATAAGCTAGAGAGAGAGGAGGAGGATCTCCGGCGGGAGATCAACCACCTCGAAGGAAGCACCCTCTCGTGGAGAAGGAGGAAGACACGGCGGAAGGGAAACCATGATCAACGGTGCCATGATCGCACCTTGATGGGGTAATCTTCTCATTCGTCCATGGGTTGTAATCGATCTTGAGATGTAATCGCACTTTGTCGGATTATCTATCTATCATCTTGTGTTGAATATACTTTAATGCTTAAGGCTTGCAACCGTGCCGTAGAGGGAGTACGAGCTCCAATGCTTCCTTGGATCCATTCAATACACCGTGGCCATCAAAGGTCTAGTCATGAATACCTTCGCGTAGTGACAGTACGAGAGGAGGGAAAGGGCGAAACCGTGGTCACAACCCCGGTAGATTAGATTGGTTTTCATGTATTTAAGCGATTGCATGCTCTAGTATCGTAGACCCGTGGGCGAGTGTCTTCTACCTTGATCGTTTATCACTCTCTCTAGTGTAGTTTAGTGTTTACTAGTATAATAGTAGTTAGGGTTTAGTAGCTAGTGTGTCGTTGTTGATCGAACGCTTGTAATCCCCTTGCTCCGCGGATTGACAAGAACCTTGGGAATCCCGTGGTGAAAAAGGTGTGGGGTCCGTACGCTTGCGGATCGTAGAGGGATACGTCTTTTATCCGTCAACAAGCCCCTTTTTCTGGCGCCGTTGCCGGGGAGCAAGTTAGTTTACATCGTTTGATTTGCATCTAACTTAGTTTTATATTTTAGTTTACCTTTTTTTCGCTATATCTAACGTATATTATCGAAAAAACACTTGTTTCTTTTTTGTTTTTGTTTTTATCTTATTGTCTAGATGGAGTTCGTTAATCAACCCGTGGAAGAACCGGAGAAATCATTAAGGGATTACGCTAGCCCTCGATGTGAAGACATAAAGGTACAAGAGTCGGATTCGAAGCTCGAAGCGACCAAGTATGAAATTAAATCCAAGATCATGAAGATGGTGGCGGAAAACCCATTTGAAGGGATGGTTACGGAGAACCCATATAGACACATAAGGGATTTCACGACAATATGCAACACGGTGCGTCAAGAAGGAGTTCCCGATGAATGGTTCAAATGGAATCTCTTTCCCTACTCACTTGCCGGCAAAGCAAAGACATGGTATTCGGTTGCGTCCTTTGAAGTTGAAGGCAATTGGAACAAGTTGACAAAGAAGTTTTGCGAGAAGTTCTTTCCAATGAGCAAGGTTCAACATCTAAGGAGGCAAGTGATCAATTTCATGCAAGGAGAAGAGGAAGGGATAGACCAAGCCTGGGAAAGGTTTAATGAATTAATCGAACAAGGACCAAAACTCGGCTTCACCGGTGACGTACTCTTGCATACATTTTTCTTTTCCCTAACCCCTAGTTGCATGCGACACGTCGAAATGTGTGCAGGTGGGGATCTCATGGAGAAAACACTCACGGAAGCCGCCCAACTTCTACAAAGAGTTAGTAAAGCGGCTGCCTTGCGAAGAGATTGGGAAACAAGACTTGCGGAAGAGCCGGAATTCAATTCAAGGAAGAAAAAGCTTGCTGATTTTTCTAAAGAGGCAACCCCGGAAGTCACAAAGGAGGAACCAATCATAGAAAAGCTTGAACAAGAACACATCAAGTCAAGAACTACACCAAACGTCGACTTCGCCGCACCAAATGAGACGAACAAGAGAAGCATGTCAAGCGCGAAGCCACTAAGGGAGTTCGAGCCAATGGATTGGGTTCCTATTGATTACGGAGAAGTATTCGACAAGAGAAGACCGTTCCCTAATCAAAAGGGAATGGCAAGAGCATTGGAAGTCGATTTCCCACCGGAGAAGAAAGCTGAAAATTCATACGACCTCGAAACCACCGGTGAGATTTTTGAAAAGCTCTTTGGAGATGACATGGTGGATCCGAACATATTGCCGAGGTGAAGAGGATCATGGGGATCAAGCCCGAAGCATCACCATACGCTCGCCTTACTGAAATTTATTCGATCGGATCCGAAGAAGAAGAGAAGATGACGCCGCACTTGAGTTGCGAGATCAACGGAGTTCAATGCAAAGCTTTATGCGACATCGGAGCCCAAGTAAGTGTTCTATCTTCTAAAATTTACGATAAAGTTCAATACCACAACCTAGACTTAGCTCCAACATCAACGAAATTAATTATGGGAGGTGGTAGAACTATCAAACCTCTAGGTATTGCTTGCAACATGAAAGTAAAAATTTCTAGAAACTATATATCAACCGATTTCTTTGTTATTGATGCTTATCATGGTAATTCCGATCATATAATCTTAGGTAGGCCTTTTCTTAAGTTGGTTGATGCCGTGTTAGATGCCGGAGAAGGCAAAGTAACAATGAACCTTAATGGAACAAAGTACACATATAACTTTCTTCGTGCTTCTAAACACCTTACACCTTTTCCTCCCGAAGATGAAGAAATAGAAGAGATAGATAGTCTTTGTTTTGTTGAAACCCTTAGAGACCCGCTGCAAAGAGCGATGGAAAATCAAATTAGTAATCAACAAGATGAAGAACTAGAGGAAGCGACAAAAGGCTTAGAGCCGCATGACGGTAGCGTGGAGGAAGAGAAGTTTGAAGACATAGGAGAAATCAAACCCAAGGAGCCACAAGTGCCCGAGGTAGACCTTAAACCTTTGCCCAAGGGATTAAAATATGAATTTTTGGGCCCAGACAAAACTTATCCAGTCATTGTGAGCGACGAGTTGAGCCCCGAAGAAAATGAAGCGTTGCTGATTTTATTAAAAAAACATAGGAAGGTGATTGGATATTCAATTAACGATCTCAAAGGTATTAGCCCACCTTTTGCACTCATCGTATACCAATGGAAGACCAATGTAAGCCCGTAGTGGACCATCAAAGGAGGCTAACCCATGCCATGCGAGAGGTAGTAAAGAAAGAGGTTATCAAGTTACTTGATGCCGGAATCATCTACCCGGTTCCACATAGCGAATGGGTGAGCCCGGTACATTGTGTACCGAAGAAAGGAGGTTTGACCGTGGTGAAGAATGAGAAGAACGAATTGATACCGCAAAGAACCGTGACCGGGTGACGGATGTGTATTGATTACCGTAAGCTTAACAAAGCGACGAAGAAAGATCACTTCCCCCTACCGTTCATAGACGAGATGCTCGAGAGGTTAGCAAACCACGCTTATTTTTGCTTTCTCGATGGATACTCGGGGTTCATGCAAATTCCCATTCACCCGAAGATCAACATAAGACAACATTTACGTGTCCTTACGGAACGTTTGCATATAGGAGGATGCCCTTCGGCCTATGCAACGCTCCGGCCTCTTTTCAACGTTGCATGATGGCCGTGTTTTCGGAATTCATCGAAGAAATTGTTGAAGTGTTTATGGATGATTTTTCCGTTTACGGGAAGACGTTCATGGATTGCTTAGCAAACTTAGAAAAGGTCCTTACAAGGTGTGCGGAGGTAGATTTGGTTTTAAATTGGGAAAAGTGCCACTTCATGGTTAAGCAAGGCATAGTGCTCGGACATGTTATATCCGAGAGAGGAATTGAAGTGGACAAGGCTAAGGTAGAGACGGTTGAGCAACTCCCACCTCCTACGGATGTTAAGTCCTTAAGGAGCTTTCTAGGCCATGCCGGATTCTATAGAAGATTTATAAAGGACTTCTCGAAGATCACTAAGCCTTTAACACACCTTCTTCAAAAGGATGTGGCTTTCGACTTTGATGAGAAGTGTCTAGCGGCATTCCGACCTTGAAAAATGCGTTGGTGAGTGCTTCCATCATCCAACCTCCGGATTGGAGCCAACCTTTCGAGATCATGTGTGACGCAAGTGACTACGCCATAGGCGCGGTCTTGGGACAAAGAAAGGAAGGCCGAGTTCACGCCGTTTACTACGCTAGCAAAACTCTTAGTGGGGCACAATTAAATTACGCTACTACGGAAAAAGAATTGCTAGTGGTGGTATTCGCTTTCGAAAAATTCAGATCTTACATCGTGAACTCAAAAGTCATTGTTTACACCGATCACGCAGCCATAAAGTATCTCTTGGCTAAGAAGGAAGCTAAACCACGTTTGATTTGTTGGATCCTTCTTCTCCAAGAGTTCGATGTTGAAATTCGTGATAAAAAGGGGGTGGAAAATGTTGTGGCCGATCATTTGTCTAGGATGAATCGTGGGCAAGATGATAAAGAGCCCATAGAAGATAAGATGAGAGACGACCACCTCTATAGAGTGCTTGATAAAGATACCTGGATGATCGACATCATTCGAGCAATTCGAAAGATGCCCCTCGATCATCTAGACAAAAACACTCAAAGGAAGATAATTTCTGAAAGCAAGAAATATTTTTGGGATGCACCATACCTCTTCAAGCTTGGCAATGATGGAGTGATGAGAAGATGTGTGCCAAGAGAAGAGAGGCTTGAGATTCTAAGGAAGTGCCACTCGGCGGAGTACGGTGGGCATTATAGCCATTTTCGAACCGAAGCCAAGGTATGGTCGAGCGGATTCTATTGGCCGGAGATGCATGAAGATACTAAAAGATATGTTGCGTCATGCCCCGAATGCCAAAGAACCGGAAACATCTCTCAAAGAAATTCTATGCCTTTGAAATACAACTTGCAAATCGACATATTCGATGTATGGGGCATAGACTTCATGGGGCCTTTTAAAAACTCATTTGGATTCGAGTATATACTTGTTATGGTTGATTATGTATCCAAGTGGGTAGAGGCTATACCATGTCGTAAAGCTTCCACGGAGGAGTCCATCACTATGATCAAGAACGTGATTTTTCCCCGTTTCGGTACACCGAGAATCTTGATAAGTGATGGAGGAACTCATTTCACCGGGAAGAACTTCAAAAAGTGCTTGTCCAAGTTGGGAATTGAGCATAGGGTCTCCACGGCCTATCACCCACAAACCAACGGACAAGCGGAGACGTCAAATAGGCAATTAAAAAGCATACTTAACAAAACCATAGAGAAGGGAGGCAAGGATTGGTCAAAGAAATTAGACGGAGCTTTATGGGCTTATCGAACGGCGTTTAAAACACCGATAGGTATGACCCCTTATCAATTCGTCTATGGAAAAGCTTGCCACCTTCCGGTTGAGTTAGAACATAAAGCCTATTGGGCGATTAAAGAGATGAACCTTGATCTCGATGCCGCGGTGGTGAAACGGAGAATTCAAATAAGCGAGCTAGAGGAGTTGAGGTTGAAAGCTTATGAAAACGCAAGCATATACAAGGAGAGAATCAAAAGGTGGTATGATAAAAGATTGAAGAAAAAAGAATTTAAAGAAGGAGATAAGGTCCTCCTCTACAATTCGAGGTTTAAAACCTTCGGAAAGGGGAAATTGCAAAGCAAGTGGGACGGACCTTATGTTGTGCATTCGGTGTTCTCCAACGGAGCGGTAACCATTATGGATATAAACGGCGATCAATTTGTGGTGAATGGACAGCGGCTTAAGGTTTACTACGAACCCGACGTCGTGCCCATTCATCATGTTGACGTCTTTACCATGGAGGAAGAGCCCGAACGTCCCGCCTAGGACGAAAAACAAGGCACCAACTTCGTAAATAATTTTTCTTTTAGCTTTCGGTGTTTTTCGCGAAGATTAACTGGGCCAACTTTTTCTCATGGGCCGAGGACGAAAAAATAGGGCGGTGTGCAAGAACCGGACCGGCCCGGCCCCGAGGCGGGGGTGGGCCGGCCGGCCCGGTCGGATCGGCCCATGAGTGGCCCGACGCCCGACGTCCCCGAATTTCGCCCGAATTGCTCCTTTTTGACTTCCTTGTTTGGTCGGAAAATTTTAAGGGAAGTATAAAAAAGGAAAATAAGGTTCCCGTGCTTTTCTCTCGGGACTATATATTTGGCCGAATTGGGAGCTCGAGAATCAAACCTTTCAAGCAATGTGTTGCACCCTTGTAGCAGCCATTGAGCCTCCAAAAAGCTTAGAGTTGAAGCTAGAAGCCAAGAAGCCATCGATGGAGGAGGCGATGCGATGCGAGGTCAAGCTACCCGTCAAGAGGACCGCACGTATCCGTTGCGGAGGACGTGTCCCAACCGGAGCTCTTGCATCTCGCAACCCCGTCGAGGAGAGAAGGTCCCTACACCCGTTCGAAGGTCGGCACGCCTCCAAGGCATCAAGCGCAAAGATTACAAGGAGGTGTCGCCGGAGCCTAAGGATTATGGGGATAGCGACTACTCCAACGATCATAGCCCGAGCTCGTGGGCGGCCGCCGGTAGAGATGATGATGATTGGGGTGAGCAACCCTATGAAAGGACTCCCGAAGGCCCCAACGGCAACGGCAACGGCGGTGGTGAAGGCGACAACAATGGAGGTGGCGACGACGGTGGTGACAACGGTGGAGATTATGGCGACGATGACCCCTTCGGATTGCATCCGGTGTGCTGTCGAGTTTGCCGTCAATCCATCGCAGCTCTCTACGCGTCGGCCGACGAATGTCTTCAAACCATGGAAGCGATGAAGCAGCGTATGGAGGACTTGGAGCGCGTAGTTGAAGATGACTACAAGTTCCTTAACCGCAACGTGCGCAAGCTTTTCGGCATGGTTGGAAACATGAGAGGCAAGTGGTGCAAAGCTTGCTCGAAGTACCACTAGATCTGGTTTTCCCCTTAGGATTTTTGTAAGATACGACGAGGACGTCGTATGTTTTAAGTGTGGGGGAGAGCTAGCTCGCTAGCCTTAGCTTTTGAACTTCAAGTTTAGGTTCGGTTTAATCTTCGTGTGAGAGTCTTAGTGTTTTAATGAGTCTTTAGTTTTTGAGTCTGTTTTAAAATTTTTGCAAGAGTCTTAAATTAGTGTTGAGTCAAGAAAACCAAATAAAAAGAGTCTTTATATATATCTTTGTGTTTTATGTATTGTTTATCTTTATTTACTTGTTTGTTTAATCTTCGATTCTTGATATATGAGCACAAGTATGTGGTTTGAAAATCGTTTACCGTGGTGCTTAGTGGAATCGCTACTACTTAAAGTACCCATACCGCACTTCGATCTTGAGCTTCACATGCTAGTTGTGCTATTTTCGATGCTAAAAATTGGAGGATTTCAGTTCTGAAAATTATTTTAAAACCCTTGTAATAAAGGTTAGCAAAACCTCTTTTTCCAAGTTGAGAGTAAGAAAAAAATTCCTATCCAAAGCCAAGTTTATTTTTTTCGCTCCACCATAAGCGTAATTAGCACGATGAGTTAGGCTAGGACCCTTCTCTCTTGGTGAGTTTTAATTTCAAGCAATGATCATGTCCTTGTGCTTATCTTTTGTTGCTAGCCTCGTCATATATTCAGTTCATGACTTTCACAACGAAAGTCATGTATATCACCGGATTCCATACCCAACCCTATACATCTCTTTTGTACATCGTATTCCTTGAACACAACCTATTTTCAAAGTTTCGTCTCGTCTCTAGCATGATTAATTTAAAAAATTCAGATTGTATGCATGCGAGAAAAGGGAGAATTGAAAGCTTTGAAAAGTTGTCAAGAGAGAGAAAAATAAAGAGAAAAAGTATGTGTATGGAAAAGGAAAAAAGAAAGAAGGAAAAATCATATGTGAATGAAAGAAGAAAAGAAAACGAGAGAAAGATGAGTTAGCAATAAAGATATGAGAGGGATGGATCAAGTGAAAGAAAAGAAAAAATAATAAAGTGTAAGGAAGGATGTCACGTTGATTGTGAGACGAAACTTTTACTCTATTTCCAACCATGTGCAATCCGACAACGAGGACATCATTGGTGCCTTGAAGTCACAATTTTCTTTTGCCCTTGCACATGTCCACCATTCTAAATCTTCTCATCCTTGATATCCCTGCATATGGTTAATTCTCATGATCATTGGCTCTGAAAGGTAGACAACCATTAGAGGAAGTTCTTAGGTTGACAATACTTGTGTTGATTGCGCTAGCCCTACCTATAGCTCCACTTTTACATGATATATGAGAGATTAATGGGAGGTGAGAGTTTTATAAAATTTGGTTAGGATAGACACTTCATATGAGTGACTTGAGAGAGCTTGGAGAAAGGTTTTTGTCTAATACTTGTTGCGGGGATTTTTGTTTTGAAAACCATAAAAACCCTCCGATGGAAGCAAAGGAGTAAGCATGGCTGAAATTGAAGACTTCAAGTGAAAGGTTTGAGTTGTGGGGTAAATCTTGACGTGGTAAAAATTCTAAACGCCCATGTTTATGTTTGATTATCATTACTTTGTGTTTATGTATTAAAGATGAAAGGATTGACTAACTTGTGAAGAAGGATAAGTGGTACACGATTACACTCCTTGGACGAAGTTCTTTTACGAGTACTTGCTCGAGGACGAGCAAGAGCTAAGTGTGGGGGAGATGTTGACGGTGTATTTTGGTGCACCTAGCATGTTCATTACACTTTGGTTTGGATTTGATTATGGAACTAACCCGCCACTAGGCACACTAATCATATAACAAGTTCATCTTTGTGCATGCATTTGGAAGTGTTATGTTTATGTAGGAAAACATGGACATAAAGGACGGATTCGCAATAAGTTCAAAGGAGCATTCATGGAGTCTTGTTCGTGTTCATGAGCTCGCTGAAATTACTTCCAATGGTGGTGAGGACCGAAGTGCTACGAGGAACACCCCCGGGGATTGAAGCGTAAAAGATCAAACTTCATGCAAAGAGAGCCTCCATCTTGATCGCGAGGATAACGGCGTCAAAATCATCCAAGTGGAGGGGGCAAAGTAGATAAGTGCACGAGGACCCACGGAGCAAAAAGGGCGACCGAACCGGGCCGAAACGGGCACGGGCCGGCCGGCCCGGCGGGCCGGCCCAGCCCACTTCGGGCACCGGTTCGGTCCCGTCTTCCTTGCCCTCGAAGGATCTTCGACCCTAAAACCCCCGACGCGCCGCCAACACAGGGAGGAGGAGTTATTCGCACCAGAAGGCCATCCACAAGCTAGAGAGAGAGGAGGAGGATCTCCGGCGGGAGATCAACCACCTCGAAGGAAGCACCCTCTCGTGGAGAAGGAGGAAGACACCGGCGGAAGGGAAACCATGATCAACGGTGCCATGATCAGCACCTTGATGGGGTAATCTTCTCATTTGTCCATGGGTTGTAATCGATCTTGAGATGTAATCGCACTTTGTCGGATTATCTATCTATCATCTTGTGTTGAATATACTTTAATGCTTAAGGCTTGCAACCGTGCCGTAGAGGGAGTACGAGCTCCAATGCTTCCTTGGATCCATTCAATACACCGTGGCCATCAAAGGTCTAGTCATGAATACCTTCGCGTAGTGACGAAGACGAGAGGAGGGAAAGGGCGAAACCGTGGTCACAACCCCGGTAGATTAGATTGGTTTTCATGTCTTTAAGCGATTGCATGCTCTAGTATCGTAGACCCGTGGGCGAGTGTCTTCTACCTTGATCGTTTATCACTCTCTCTAGTGTAGTTTAGTGTTTTCTAGTATAAAAGTAGTTAGGGTTTAGTAGCTAGTGTGTCGTTGTTGATCGAACGCTTGTAATCCCCTTGCTCCGCGGATTGACAAGAACCTTGGGAATCCCGTGGTGAAAAAGGTGTGGGGTCCGTACGCTTGCGGATCGTAGAGGGATACGTCTTTTATCCGTCAACAACCACACATATATCTCAAATATTCCAAGAGCATAGCCTCACATCACCATTCCTCCACACATATGACCAAAATCTCACAAATAGCCAAAGAAACTCAAATATGGCATATGAAAGAAGCTCATCATCCTAAAATGTAATATGATACAAATGCAACATGATATATGACAAGATGGCTATCCTACCATGGTTTATACATCAAGCAAAGCATGTATATACATCAAAGTAAAACAAGATATGATACATATGGTACAAGAAGGAAATCCCCCAAGAATCAACTAGAAATGGCAACAAACCCCAAGTTCCCCCCGCAAGCGCACAAATGTAGCTTGGTCGAGAGGCTTTGTAAAGATGTCGGCTAGCTGATCTTGGGTAGGGACATGGCTCAACACAATGGTTCCTTTTTCCACATTGTCCCTCAAGAAATGATACCTCACTTCTATGTGTTTGGTTCTGGAGTGAAGCACTGGGTTTTTGGCTACGCTTATGGCACTGGTGCTATCACAAAGAAGTGGGATCTGGGTGCACTCCTCACCAAAGTCTCTCAAAGTGTATGAAATCCACAACAGCTGGGAGCAACAACTTGCGGCAGCAACATACTCCGCCTCGGTGGTAGACTGAGCTACACTAGACTGCTTGCGGGAAGACCATGAGACTAACGAAGACACAAGAAACTGGCAAGTGCCAGAAGTAGACTTCCTCTCGACTTGACAGCCAGCAAAATCCGCATCGGAAAAACCATGAAGAGAAAGAGTCGAGGAGGAAGAATACAAAAGGCCAAGACCAGGGGCAGACTGTAGGTACCTGAAAATCCTCTTGACGGCCTGTCGATGTGATGTCCTCGGCGAAGCCTGAAAACGAGCGCACAGACACACGCTGAACTGTATGTCTGGCCTCGTCGCCGTCAAGTAGAGGAGGGAGCCGATCATGCTCCCCGTACTCCCGCTGGTCCATTGGTTCTCCGTCCTCATCCGCATCCAAAGTGGCCGTACTCCCCATGGGAGTCGACATCGGCTTCACATCTTGCATCCGGAACTTCCTCGCATGTCTTTTGTGTACTTGGTCCGGTGCACGAATGTTCCATCCTTCACTTGCTTGATTTGCGGCCCCGAGAAAATACCGCAACTCGCCCATCATGCTCATCTCGAACTCCCCGCTCATCTCATCCGCAAACTTGGCAACAAGGTTATGTGACGAGCCACCAAAGACAATATCATCCACGTATATCTGAACAATCACCAAGTCATTTCCATGCTTGAGGAGAAACAAGGTCCTATCCACGGTACCCATCACAAACCCTCTCGCTCAAAAGAAAACCTCTCAATCTCCCATACCAAGCACGGGCGCCCGTTTCAACCCATACGAGCCCTTTTCAACCCGTATACCCCGTGTGGGTACAACTCGCTCTCAAACCCGGTGGGCGCTTCACATACACCTCCTCCTCTATGACCCCATTCGGAAAAGCACTCTTCACATCCATCCGAAACAACTTGAACCCTTTAGCCACGGCAAAGGCTAGAAGGATCCGAATTGCCTCAAGACGGGCCACGGGAGCAAAGGTCTCCTCATAGTCGATCCCCTCCTTCGACTAAACCCCCGAGCAACAAGTCCGGACTTGTTCCTCACAACCATACCATTCTCTCCCTCTTTGTTTTTCCAAACCCACTTGGTTCCTATGGGATGGAAATTTGGAGGTGGTTCAACTAACTCCCACACCTCGGTTCCTCTCAAAGTTTTCCAACTCCTCATGCATAGAATTGACCCAGTTTGCGTCAGATAAAGCATGTCCAATGTCCTTGGGCTCAAAAGTAGCAACAAAAGCAAGATGAGCAAAATGAGAGGAATTCCCGGACCTTGACCGTGTAGTGCGTTCATCGATGTTCCCAATGATCTTCGACAGGGGATGCACTTCTTGAATCCGCCGGGAGCCTCACACCTCGAGACTACCTCCCCCTCAACTTCGAGCTTCTCTCGCCCGGTCCTCTTGTTGCACCGTCGTTGTCCATGAAGTAGACGGTCCATGCTCCAAAGTGGTCGTAGGGGAAGTAGTGGGTACATGCTCAGCTTCAGGCGCATGGTTCTCCCCATCATCATCTCCAGCTTCATCTTTCTCCTCTTCAAAGAGGTCCTCGGCCATCTCTTCATCACCTGCACATTCAAAGCCAAGAGAGGTACATGGAATTTTCTCGTCGAAGGTTACCTCGCAAGTCTCCATGATTTTGTTAGTCTCAAGGTTAAGCACCCTATAGGCTCTAGAATGGTTAGCATATCCAAAGAAAATACCATCACTAGACCTAGCCTCAAACTTGTCGAGTTTTCCCTTCTTAAGAATGAAACACTTGCAGCCAAAGACTCGGAAATGACTCACCTTAGGTGCCTGACCATGCATCAGCTCATAACAGGTCTTCTTCTTGAAAGCTCGCAATAAAATCCTGTTGTAAACATGACAGACCGTATTGACCGCCTCAGCCGAATACCTCCTAGGAGTCTTGTGCTCATCAAGCATCGTCCTAGCCATCTCACAAAGAGTCCGATTTTTCCTTTCCACGACTCCATTTTGAGGGGGCACATAAGGGGTCGAATACTGATGTTAAAGACCTAGATCACGACAGAAGGCATCAAAACGAGAGTTCTTGAAGTCTGAGCCATTATCACTGTGGATAGCTCGAATGGCATTTCCATGCCTCTCGTTTTTCAACCTCACGATCGGATCTCGAACAAAACCAAATGTCTCACTCTTATCTTCCAAGAAAAACACCCGGCATAGCGAGAGTAATCGTCCACCACAACAAGGACATACCACTTCCCACCCACCGAGCGAACTCGAGCTGGCCCAACAAGGTCCATATGCAACGGCTCTGTCGGACGCTCGGTCATGACATCGGTCAGGGGTGGATGGGGAGTGGCTACCATCTTACCATGCCTACAAGGAGCACAAACCAAATCCTTCTCAAGCTTCAACTTCGGCAATCCTCGGACAAGGTCAAGACCACTCAAGCGGGAAACCAAATCAAAGCTCAAGTGTCCCAACCGCCTATGCCATTTCCACAAATCGAAGAAGGACCGGCCATCAAACAAATGAGCGAGGACCCAAAGAACGAGAGAAATCGGCCTTGAAAATCTGACCCTCGGGGATGATCATACAGACAAGATCACCTCGAGAATCAAGCAAACGAGACTCGCCAGACTTGAAACGCACCTCAAAACCCTCATCAAGCAACTGAGAAACCGAAAGCAAATTAAAACCCAAAGACTTAACAAGAGCCACTCTCTTCAACGTTACCTTGTCACTCACATGCACAACACCCTCGGACAGCACCCTTCCTCGTCCATTGTCCCCAAAAGTGATGTACATCTTTTCCTTCACTAGGGTGAGGCTGGAGAACCACTTCTTATCTACGGTCATGTGTCGAGAACACCCGGAGTCGATCAACCAAATGTCCTCGAAGCCTCCTGCCTGTAGTCAGAAACAAGAACGAGAGTGAGCTAGCGACTCGACACTGGGGTTAGCACAAAGAAAGTTAAACCAGTGTCGAGCCATCTGCTCAAATGAGGGGTTAGCAAACATCACTCCCTTGCCACCAAACTTCCCATGTCCCATGGAAGGAGTACGAGCACCACGAGGGGGAAAACGTGGTCCATAGTTCCTCTGGAACCCAAAGCTGCGATCATCTCCCCTGAACCCGTATTGAGGACGAGTGGGGGGACGTCCAGCAAAACCACCACGAGCCCGACCAAACCTCTCACCAGCACGCACACCATCCTCTCTCCTGACAAACCTCTCACCACCACCTCTCTGTGGGAACCTGCCAACTCTCCTCACACTTCCCACACCCCGTGGAAGTGGCACTCTAGGCTCAGGAATACCATGAGGCTGGCGATACCTGTCCTGGTTTGCTTGCTCCCTAGCAAGCCTCTCATCCCTCTTCCTCTTGTAGCAAAACTCCGCAAGATGCCTCTCCTTGCCACAATACTCACACTTGAAGGGGATGTGTTTTGGTTTCGGCTCTGGCTTCTCTCTAGGCTTCTCACCCTTCTCACCCACAAACTTCACTGGTTTCTGGAAATCATTTGTCTTAGGTGGGAATTTGGGTGGATCTTGGGTTGTGTCAAGCTTGTTGCAAAGGTGGTTGGGCTTTGGTGTGAAAGAGTTCTTGGGTGCTTTTGGGAGTGGGACTTCGATCTCTCCGATCACCTCAAACTCGGGGTTAGACTCAACACACTTCTCGTACACACTCTCTCCACTGTTCTCTCCCACTTTCTCACCCAACTTCTCAAACCCCAAACCACGACCATCAGCTCTCTTGAACTCCTCAATCATGATTTTCAATTGAGGTTCCTGCCCAGACAACCAACCCAACACCTTCCTCAAATAGTCATTCTCCTCATAGATGACATCCAAACGGGAAGTAAGTTCAAGATTGCGCAAAGTAACTTCATCACAGCTAGTGCATGCATTGACAACAAGAGATTTCAAAGATGCTTCCAAAGAACTAATGATAGAACGAGCATCAACAAGCTTAGCATGCATAGTAGGACATGATTTACAAGCACCAAGCAAAGTAGGTCTAGCCTTAAGCTCATCATACTCAGTCCTAAGAGCATCTAGTTTAGCCAAAGTGGAAGCATTCTTCTCATTAAGCAGTTTGATCTCATTCAACCATGCATCACACTCAACACATTCAACATCATCAAAAGTAGTAGGAGAAAGTTTCAAAGAGTCATTCTCAAGTTTCAATTCAAGCAATTTGGACTATAACTCTCCTACTTTCTCACTAGCATTCTCAAGTTGTGCCCTAAGATCTTTCCTCATCTTTTTGGCATCTCTAAGCACACCATCGCGGTTGTCAAGCAAGCCATTCAACCTAGCAATCTCAGCAAGCAAAGAGTCGGGGTCACGGTTTACCTCATCCTCCGAGTCGGAGTCGTTGTCTTCCTTCTCGCTCTTCTTGCTGCTTGAGCTATGGGCCATGCCACAAAAGCCCTCAAGCGCCACACAGCTCAAACCGCTGAGGTTCCGGCTTGCGCTCTTCTTGCCCTTGCGCCTCCCGGCGTCTTCATCTTCGCTGCTTGAGCTTGACTCCTCGTCACTTGAGCTTGAGTCGACGTCGCTCGCACCGGCCACCATCGCTCTTGCCTTGTTCTTCTTGTAGCCGCTCTTGTTCGGTCGACGCTTGTCCTTGTCCTTGCTCTTGGACTTGTTGAAGTGCTTGCCCTTGGAGGGGTACTTGTCTTCACACCTCGGGTGCGCCTTGTACTCGTTCACCTTGTACTTGTTCTCCTCCGCTTCCGGGCACTCGGCGATGAAGTGGTCTCGCTTGCCACACTTGTAGCACGTCCCTGAGCTCCGCCTTGCGTTCCTCCAACTCTCGTGTAGTCGATCAAACCTCCTTGAGAGCAAGGCCAGCTCCTCCTCGCCCAGCACATCAAACTCCTCATCTGGAATGGACATAAGAGAAGACAAGGAAAACTGTCGACGGGAAGGGTTAGATTTGCCCTTTGATCCGCCCACAAGAGCAAGACTATGGTCGGTCCGAGCCCTCATGCTTGGATTGCAACTTCCCGTCAACCTCAGCCGACTTGAGCTTAGAAAAGAGATCATCCAACTCAATAGTTAAGTACGCCGTACTCCTTGATGGCCTCAACCTTAGCACCCCAAACATTTGGGTCCAAGACATGCAAGAGCTTCAAAGCCTGATCATGCTCGGTGTAGGGAAAGTCCTCAGCATTAGCTTTCATGTTGTTCACGATGGCGGTGAACCTCTGAAACATTGCATCAATGTCCTCACCGGGAAGTGGAGTGAAATTCTCATATTGCATCCGGTAAGACACAAAGAGGCGAGCCTTCACGTGGTTATCACCACCGTGAGCAACCAACAACTTCTCCCAAATTTGCCAAGCAAGATTCAAATGGCGAACACGCTCAAACTCTGGATCACACAAGCTCCGAACCAAGTGATCAACGGCTTTTGCATTAGCCTCATACTTGGCCTTAGCACCGGCATCGGTCACCATAAGAGTATGGATGTTGACCGGAATAGCAAAGGTCTTGTCAAGCACAATGAAATCCAACAGCTTCCCACGAAGAAAGATCATCATACGAGCCGCCCACTTGTGGTAACCCTTGCCATCAAAGTGCGGCGGACCGCCCCGCTCAACGTACGCCATCTTAGGATTTGAGACTTGTCAAAGTCGCAAAGAATCCGGCACCAAGCTCTGATACCAATTGAAGGATCAGATGGCGACTAGAGAGGGGGGGAGTGAATAGGAGCCGGTAAAAATTCTTTCAAAAGAACCCGGCCTATACCCTAGTCAAACCCCGGTCACACACGAGCGATGGATCGAATCACACACCAATCGCCAAGACCACGAGGTTATGGATCAACCTCTAGTCCTAGGAACGATTCCTTGAAGCACACGCGGAAGCACTAGAATGGGAAGGGAGGAATCGAACCAAGAAGCAAAGCACACAGGCTCTGGCGGACCGTCCGGCCAGGAGGGGCGGACCGTCCGCGCAGGCCTCGCGGACTGTCCGACCTGAGGCCGCGGACCGTATGCGACAAAGACCGCGGACCGTCCGCCCAACACCGCGGACTGTCCGTTAAAGCACACAGAACCACCAGAAGCGACCCGAGAAAAACGGACCGTCCGCCAAGGCCGGGCGGTCCGTCCGCGCCACCCACGGACCGTCCGCTACTTGAGCGCGGACCGTCCGCAAACTGGCTGCAACCAAAACCAAAAGCCAAACCGGATCGAAAGCAAGGACGCGCAAGAACACGACGAACACACGACGAACAGGACCCATGCGGACCGTCCGCCGACCCCAGGCGGACCGTCCGCCCCTTGCGAGCAGAACAGGAAAAAACCCGACCTCGAAGGTCAACCCCCCCAAATCATCATCGGATTTCCCAAACGGTTGAAGCTGTGAAGACAAGAGTTTGGGGACTTGAAAAGCGTCACACAAGGATGCTATAGCCCAAAAATCTTGCCTCCTAACTCCCTAAATCACCGGGAATCGCGAATCCATTGAGCACCACCAAAAGCTAGAGCACCGAACGAAAAACTTCGAATCCAAGTGGTTTCCCGGCGTTTGAGGGCACAAGATCAATCACAAAGATGCACGAGACATCTATCCATGTATCCCTCAAAGAAATCCGGGGAGAAACCCACTCAAATCCGCGGAATCGAACCGGGAACAAAGGCACGAAAACAAGCACAAAAAGGCCACGAAAACACAACCCCAAATCTTCTATATAAACCAGGAAAGATTCACAAGGTCTAGCATGCCGCCCTAGCATCCATCCCTCTCAACAAATCTCTCATGAAGCTCTCATGCTAGCCTAGAGAAAATGGAAGAAAAATAGCTACGAAAATGAGAAAGAGGAGGGAGGAAATGAAACCCTAAGTCGCGGAGAGAGAGAGCCATCCACACACACTCATGGCTTATATATCAGGTCCCGCCGGAGTGGTAAATGACTCGACTACCCCTAACTTAACTACTGGCGATACAACCCACGTAGGGGCATTTAGGTAATGTTTGTGGGTCTTGCCATCAGACGGCCACGCCTTTGCCGCACGCCACGTCGTCCCGACGCAAGCCATGCGATCCCGCCGCGTTTCCTCCGCCTCGAAGCTTCCCGACACGCCCGGATCCCGTCTCCGTCGTGTTGGGCCCTCGGACTTGGTTTTGAGGCCCAAACCAAGAAACCGTCCGCCGATGGTTTTGTGGGCAAACCACCAAACCCCGCGTGCTCGGTCCGGCCTCCCGCCAAACCACTTGACTTGACCGCCACCGTGCACCGACGCGCTTGTCCATGACTTCGTCTTGCTTGTGTCGCCACCATGTGACCCGCACCCAGTCCCGCTGTCCACCGGGTCCCTCGAACCGAGCCTACTTGTCTCTCCATCTCCCGGAGGCCCATCAAGGCTGAAGACCTTTCGCGCCCGTTCTTCACCTGCAACAACACGAACTAGGCCGCAGCCTACACCTGCGCACTAAGCCATGAGTCAGTCCAACACCCGTTGTTAATCACTCATCACTGAGGAGCAGTCATCCATCGACCACTGGGACGCTCCTGGTCCTCAGGTTGTAACTCTCATACTGTCATGTGATGATTACTGTTTTTCTCGCGATTGCGATCCGAGTTGTCAAACCAATATTCCTTAAGATGGTCATCAAAAGGATGTGCTACTTTTTCAACGTCATTTCGCAGAAAGTGGTAGATTGTGTAGAGTTGGCAAGGCTTCAGCTGTTTATGTCAGAAACTCAAGCCCAGCTCGAGATGTGCTTCCCTCCGTCATTTTTTGATATCATGGAACATCTAATGATCCACATGGTCGAGCAAATTACTGAACTAGGACCTATGTACTTTCATCAGATGTGGACGTACGAATGGTTCATGTCGATTCTCAATGGATACATGAGAAACAAGGCATTTCCAGAGGGAAGCATGATCGAGAGCTACCATACAGAAGAGAGTGTTGATTGTTGCATAGACTACATAAAAGATAAGAGAGCGATCGGTTTACCGGAATCTCGACACGAAGGCAGATTGTCAGGGAAAGGGACCATTGGAAGGAAAAGATTCATTGACGAGGACAACCAACAACTGGAGAAAGCACATGCTAGTGTTCTGCAACAACTTGCAATAGTGGAGCCATTTATCGTGCAACACGAAAATGAGATTCGTGAGGAAAATGATAGTCGGACTGAGGATTGGGTCATCAAAGAGCAAAAACGTCGTTTCCCATCATGGTTAAAGGAACATGAGCATCTATTTCAAGGAAATTCCATAGATGACACAACGTTGACTAGGTTGGCGGCTGGTCCATCAAGCAATGTTACCTCATGGCAAGCATAAGAAATTAATGGGTACACCTACTATACGAAGGCGGAAGACAACAAGAGTGTTGCGTATCAAAATAGTGGTGTTCTCATAGATGAGATTGATAAATCCAGAAACAACATCATTTACTACGGGTTCATAGAGGAAATATGGGAACTTGACTATGGAGAGAATATTAGGTTCCCCATGTTTCGGTGCCAATGGGTCAAACACCCGAATGGTGTCACAGATGACAATTATGTATTGACACTTGTAGACCTTACCAATGTAGGTTACAAAGATGATCCATGGGTACTCGCCGAGCGTGTTGCACAAGTTTTCTACATAGCTGATCCTATGAATGTGAAGAAGCACATTGCCGTCTCTGGAAAACAAAGAATTCTAGGAGTAGAAGGTGTAATTGATGTTGAGGATTACAATCAGTTCGAGGAACTAGTCTTATTCAAGGATCATGAGAAGAGAACAAAAAAATTGAAGCCACCATTCCTAAATCGGAGAAGCCATGGTTACGTACAGACTGTTATGGGAGAATTGTTAAAGGATAAACTTGCACTTCTCATTAGTCGGGCTTGATGTATCACTTGTACGACTTTATATAATTAGTGTTGTTGTAAGACTTTCAATCAATTTAGGAGAGTTTTGGAAGTTTTGATGAAATGAGACTCTCCTCCTGTCGTATGGACCTCCCTGGGCCCACTACCTCAGTGGGTACCAGGACTGACTACTCGGTGGGCCCCTGGGACTACCCGACTTGCGCTGCACGGCACCCGATGGCGTGAAGAACAAGGACTACAGAGGAGAAGTACTCGGTTAGGAAACTGTACATGACCCGCACTGTATAGAAGACTCCTAGACGTACTCGACTAGTACTCTCTCCCTGAACCGACTTGTAACCCTGCCTCCCGGACTATATAAGGCGAGGCAGGGACCCCTCTCTCTATCATCTCATCTCACGGCATAAGATTGCATCATCTTGTAATCATACCCAATCAATCCAGAGCTACGCAGCATACAAGATGTAGGGTATTACGCACCTCGCGGCCCGAACCTGTCTAAATTGTGTGCCACGTGTCTCTTCCTTCGAGTTATCGATCTCGGTGAGGCCACATTCATCTACTTCGGGTACTCCCCTTAGTAGGTTGCCGGTCTAAAACAACGACAACTGGCAAGCCAGGTAGGGGCTCTCGCCCGAGATCACATGGCGAACTCAACGGCTCCTGTCTACATCAAGCCAACCGTCGCCTTCAACCGCGGCGACACCTTCGTCTTCGGTGCCTGGGTCTGCACCCCTGACGGCGCTGGATCTTTCCAACGCCGCCTCACCATGCCGCCCAACCCGGAGACTGGCTTCGTGACGCTTCCTGAAGTAGTCACGGGTGAACTCGCCGGCAAGTTCAGCGAAATTTCGCTTTTCGACCAACACGCCGACTTCGAGCTCGGATCCGTTTCCAACTCGAACTCGACGTCCCCATGGGCTATCGCATGCGAGCCGGCTACTCAGCCATCGCATGTGGTTTCACCACCCCGCGAGCGCTCCACGCGTGGCCCCTGCAACCTCAGCAGGGCCCTCACAGAGGCTCCCTCTACACGCCGGGCCGGCAGGGAGCCGGTACCTGAGTACAACTCGGACTCCGACACCGCCCCCGGCCACGCCTCGGACTCCAACCCCCTCTCCGGCTTCTACTCGGACTCCGCGTACGAGTTCGACTTGGGGTCGGACCCTAAGGACCCCGAGTCCGAGGACAACTCCACTGAGCAACCCTTATCAGGGCCGGCTTCCGGGCTAGTTATAACGTCCACACCCGCCGGAAGATTCGTCTACTGGCCAGACCGCAAGCCCGCCGACCTGATAAGCGGGAACTCACGCTACGTCACCTACCTCGACTCACTTCTGTTCTAGGAGGGAACACCACTCACTCGAACTGAGTACTCTCCAACTGAGGTGGCAAGCTCTGACTCCAGCCTTGGCAACCCCGATCGCCAAGTCTTTATGGCTGCCAGCAACACGCCAGGACCTTCAGGGACGACAGAGGACCGGTACCATGAAGACATCTCCGCAGACGAGCTGTCTGCTGAAGCACCCGCGGATGAGACCGACGCCATCAGGGACGCTCGACGCGAGCGTAACAGAAAGCAGAACGAACGGTGCTGGCGTCTCCGAGACAACCTCCCCATCCGCAACCTCGCAGAAGCTCTCGAAGCCGTCGAGAGCAGGGTACACACCACCCCGAAGCAATGCCTCATGTCGATCACAGTGATCGCACGCCAAGCTTAGGGGATACGTGCTGGAGAAGTCATCGCTAAGCTCGCAGAAGACGCTTCATGTGAGTCGACAACAGGGTCACCCAGCCGCCCCCGCCAGGAACCGCGACAATGAAGCTACAAGTCGCAGCACGGACCTCGGCCGTAACTGTACTCGAGCCGAGCTGCCGGCTCAGCCCAACCGTACTTGTGCCAACGCCGGCGGACCCTCTCAGGCTGGAAACAGTGCCGCAATTGCTGGCGGTGATAGCGAGATCATCCCTCACCGCGATCCTGGCGGCGGCGGCAGCGACGGCGGAAGCTCCAACCATGGGGCCAACAGGAGGGCCGGTGGCAGAGGCGGTCGCGGCGGTCGAGACCACGCGAACAGCCACGCCTCCGGAGCCTCACAGGGCGGCTGCGACGCCCGCCAGAAGATTGAAGAACTGCGGCGGAAGAAGTCAGCCACAGCAGGCGACAACGACGGCTTCCCCACCTTCTCTCCTCGGCTTCGCAACTTGCTCCTCCCAGACAAGTTCAAACCTCTGGGGAATCACCAAGTACGACGCGAAGCAGGATCCTATCCAGTGGCTCAGATGCTACGCCCTCTCCATCGAGAACGCTGGTGGCAACAACGACACCAAGTGCCTCTACTTCCCCTTCAGCCTGGACCAAGCCCCACTCACATGGCTGGAGTCGCTGGACAAGCACTCGATCGACAAGTGGGACCAGCTGAAGGAGCAGTTCACCAGCAACTTCGCGGGCGCTATGGGCTGATCGGGTACTCGCATGGACTTGGCTATGGTGAAGCAGGAACAGGGCGAGACCCTTCGCAAGTACATGCGGCGCTTCTTCGACAAGCGCGCCACCGTAGTCGACGTCACCGACAAGGGGTCATCGACCTCTTCCAAGACGGTCTCTACCACCGTCGCACCTTCGAAGACTTCGGTCGCCGCCGCCCCAAGTCCATCCCCCATCTCAAGGATATGATCACGTCCTGGGCGGATGAAGAAGACAAAGCCAACGCCAAGTACGATGCCATCCGCGGCAAGAGAAAGCAGAACACGGGCGGTGGCAGCAGCAACAACGGGAACCAAGGCGGTCGCAACAACAACTACTACTCGGGTTCCAACTGCAAGCGCAAGCCAGACAACACTGTCGTGGCTATCCAGCGCCCTGCGAAGGAGAACTCGAAGAAGACCTCTGGCGGCTTCAAAGACTTGCTGAAAGAGAAGTGCCTGTGGCATTTGGACGGCAACCACACCACCGAGCAGTGCTACCAACTCAGGCGAGCAATCAAAAGTACTCCAGAGCCACCGCACCCTCATGACAATAAAGGCAAGAAGAAGAACGCCGGAGGCAATAACGACTTCCAGGAACCCGACAAGACAGTCAACGTCCTCTTCGGTGGACTACCCAGCAGACGGGAACAAAAGGCTACTCGTCGAGAAGTCATGAGCATTGAACCAGCGGTTCCGACCCCTCTCAGGCGGTCGGAGGTACCCATTACCTTCTCTCGCGCGGATCAGTGGACAAGCTTCTCCGAACCAGGACGGTTCCCACTGGTCCTGAAGCCGGTGGTCACGGGCTCCAAGCTTAACAAGGTCCTCATCGACGGCGGAAGCGGGCTCAACGTCCTTTTAGCCAAGACCTTAAAGAAGATGGGGCTCGACATCACCCACATGCTCACCAAGAGCACCTCGCCCTTCTACGGCATCGTCCCCGGCAACGCGGCTATCCCACTGGGCTCAGTGGTCCTGCCAGTTACCTTCGGGGAATCTCGGGACAACTACCGTACCGAGTACATCAAGTTCGAAGTCGCGGACTTCGAGACTTCTTACCATGCCATCCTCGGCAGACTGGCTATCGCCAAGTTCATGGCGGTACCCCACTACACCTACTTGGTACTCAAGATGCCAAGTCCAGCAGGTGTACTCTCACTCCAAGGGGACTTGAAGATCTCGCACGACTGCGACACGGAAGCCGTGGAGATCGCCTCCCCGAATCAAGTGCCCATTGCTACGATGGAGATCTACGCTGCGTCGAAGAAGATTGCCCCCAGCGAACTCGACATCCCTAAGAAGTCGGACAAAGCTAACAAGCCTCAGCCAGCTAAGGAGGTTCTGGTAAAGACAATCGACCTCGGGACAGGCGACAGCAGCAAGACCACCACCATCGGGGCGGGCCTCGACCCCAAATAGGAAGACGCTCTCATCAACTTCCTCCGGGCTAACCGCGACATCTTCGCGTGGAAGCCAGTGGACATGCCAGGGGTGCCCAGGGAGTTGATCGAGCATTCCCTCAACGTCGATCCTAAAGCTACCCCGAAGCGACAACACCTCCGCCGCTTCGCCGACGACAGACGGGACACCATCAAGAAGGAACTCGCCAAACTACTCGCAGCTTGCATCATCAGAGAAGTCTTCCATCCTGAGTGGCTCGCCAACCCCGTCCTCGTCCGCAAGAAGAACTCGAACGAGTGGAGGATGTGCGTCAACTACACCGACCTCAACAAGCACTGCCCCAAGGACCCCTTCGGGTTGCCGCGGATTGACCAAGTCATCGATTCCACGGCGGGGGCGCGACCTGCTCTGCTTCCTCGACTGCTACTCCGGGTACCACCAGATCGTGATCAAGGAAGAAGACCAGGAGAAGACCGCATTCATCACCCCATTTGGCGCGTACTGCTACACGACCATGTCCTTCGGGTTGAAGAACGCCGGCGCTACATACCAACGAGCTATCCAGGCCTGCTTCAAGAGGCAACTCAACAAGAATGTTGATGCCTACGTGGATGGCGTGGTCGTCAAGACCAGAAACTCCAGCACGCTCATCTACGATCTTGAAGAGACTTTCGCATCCCTGCGCGAGTACCGCTGGAAGCTCAACCCGAACAAGTGCGTCTTCGGCGTACCTTCGGGTAAACTACTCGGCTTCATCATCAGCCACCGCAGCATTGAAGCCAACCCCGAGAAGATCTCCGCCATCACTAGCATGAAAGCTCCCAAGTGCATCAAAGACGTCCAGAAGCTGACCGGGTGCATGGCAGCCCTGAACAGATTTATCTCGAAGCTTGGAGAACGGGGGCTCTCCTTCTTCAAACTACTCAAGCACCAAGAGAAGTTCGTGTGGACCACTGAGGTGGACCAAGCCCTTGCCCAGCTCAAGGACTTCATATCGAAGCCGCCAGTCCTCACGGCTCCTTGCAAAGGAGAGCAACTACTGCTCTACCTCGCTGCGACTACCCATGTGGTCAGTACTGCCATCATCGTCGAGCGGCAGGAAGACAGCCACTCCTATCCAGTCCAGCGCCTAGTCTACTTCATCAGCGAGGTCTTGTCAGAGTCCAAGGCACGCTACCAGCCCGTATAGAAGCTTCTATATGCAGTACTCATCACCTCGCGGAAGCTACGACACTACTTCCAGGAGTACTCGATCTCCGTCGTCACCGACTACCCGCTCGGCGACATCCTGCGGAACCAAGATGCTACTGGAAGAATCTCTAAGTGGGCAGTCGAACTCGGCGCCCTCAACATTGACTTCAAGCCATGCACAGCCATCAAGTCGCAGGCATTAGTCGACTTCATGGCGGAGTGGCAGGAGAATCAGCTACCTACTCCAACCGAGCGACCAGAGCATTGGGTGATGTACTTCGACGGCTCACTCAACCTCGAGGGCGCAGGTGCAGGGGCACTCTTGATCTCTCCAACGGGCGAACAACTCAAGTACGTCCTGCAGATCTTCTGGAAGGTCTCAAACAATGAAGCCGAGTACGAAGCTCTGCTACACGGCCTCCGCCTCGCGGCTTCACTGGGCATCAAGCGGCTACTAGTCTACGGCGACTCCGCAGTGGTCATCAACCAAGTCAACAAGTCCTGGGACCGCAACAAGGAGAACATGGACGCCTACTGCCTAGAAGTCCGCAAGCTCGAGAACAAGTTCCACGGTCTCGAGTTCCACCACGTCGTCCGCGACAACAACGTTGCAGCGGACGTCCTGTCGAAGCTTGCTTCCACTCGCGCTCAAGTACCAGTGGGTGTCTTCATCCACGAGCTTCACGCACCATCCATCCCGGAGCCGGCGCCACCGACCACTGCCCCAGCGCATCCCCCGGCTGGCCAGGAGGTCATGATGATCGACGTGAACTGGAGGTAGCCCTTCATCGACTACCTTAGCGAGCAGAAGGTTCCCTCGGACAAGAACTTGGCTGAGCAGCTCATTCGTCGTGCCAAGTCCTACATCCTCGTCGGAGACAAGCTCTACAGGCGGGGCGCATCTTCAGGAGTACTCATAAAGTGTGTACCCACACAAGAAGGCAAAGACATCTTGGAGGAAATCCACAAAGGCGTCTGCAGCAACCACGCGTCCTCCCGCACGCTGGTCAGCAAGGCCTTCCGGCGAGCCTTCTACTGGCCCACAGCGCTGGGCGACGCCGAAGAACTCGTCAGAAGGTGCCAAGGGTGCCAATACTTCGCCAAGCAGCAACATGTCCCAGCCTACAAGCTAGTCACCATACCGCTAACCTGGCCCTTCGCCTGCTGGGGGCTCGACATGATTGGGCCACTCCCAACTGCGCCAGGTGGATTCAACAGAGTACTGGTGGCCATCGACAAGTTCACCAAGTGGATCGAGGTCAAGACGGTTACATGCCCCAAGGCTGACAGAGTACTCG
Source organism: Cenchrus americanus (assembly GCA_947561735.1). NCBI lineage: Eukaryota > Viridiplantae > Streptophyta > Magnoliopsida > Poales > Poaceae > Cenchrus > Cenchrus americanus. The sequence continues at coordinate 207,833,610 of OX387240.1, forward strand.
ACTTCCTGGATGAACTCGTGCATCGCTATGGACTACCTAATCGCATCATCACAGACCTGGGCTCCAACTTCAACAATCACCAGTTCTGGGAGTACTGCGAGAACAGCGGGATCGACGTCCGATATGTCTCAGTCGCCCATTCTAGGGCCAACGGACAAGTCGAGCGCGCCAACGGGTTGGTGCTCGACGCTTTCAAGAAGCGGCTACACGACGCTGCTAACTTTAAAGGAGGCAAGTGGATCAAGGAACTACCCAATGCACTCTGTGGGCTACGTACTCAGCCCTCCAAGCCTACGGGACAATCCCCGTACTTCCTGGTCTACGGATCTGAAGCAATCCTCCCTGCTGATGTCATGTGGGATTCACCAGCAGTGGAGCACTACGATGAAGGCGTCTCTGAAGACAGCAGACGAGTTGACATCGATGGACTCAAAGAAGCTCGCTGTGCCGCCCTCGTCCAATCAGCAAGGTACCTGGAGGGTATCCGACGCTACCATGATCGCAGCGTCAAGGAACGCTCCTTCAACGTTGGTGATCTTGTCCTCCGTCGCATCCAGAACACAGAAGGACTACACAAGCTCAGCTCGCCCTGGGAAGGTCCCTTCACAGTTGCAAAGGTGACCGGACCAGGCTCTTACCGCCTCTAGACACTTGAAGGAGAAGACGTCAACAACTCGTGGAACGTCGACCAACTCTGTCGGTTCTATGCCTAGTCTACACGACTACCCTGGGGGCTCAAGTCTACACAACTACATCAAGACTCCTTCGCTGTAAGTGGCCTCTAGGTCCAGGCACCAGTCTCTGGACTACTTCTTCGCTGTAAGCGGCCTCCAGGTCCAGGCGCCAGTCTCCGGACTACTCCTCTCCAGAATCCAGCCCATGCGGCTACCTACGGATCCTGGGCTGCGACGAGAGACAAAGGACTCTAGAAGCGGTCTACTGAGAGACCATGTACTCCTAGATCCAGCCTATACGACTACTTACGAATCTACTGCTGTAAGCGGCTACACGCCCTAGCACTACTTAGCCGTAGGCGGCCTCCGGGTCCTGGCGACTACTCTGTAACTACGGCCCTGGCCATCCAGGTGTACCTCTTCAGTAATAAAGTTTGATTATTCATCAACTACTTTACTGTCTTCCTCCCTCAATGGGACTACTGGCGAGTACGACTACTCGCGACAACTCCACGATGGGACTCCGCACTCAAAGATCGCGATAACGAATACTCATTCATGGAAATTTTTCTTCATTCATCCTTAAACAATTTCATTACAATTGATTTTGTACAACTACTGCTACTAGCTAACTATTATAGGACTACCGGAGATTAAGTTTCTCGGCGACTTGTTCTGCAATAGGCGCCATCTGCTCCAGCAGCTCCGCGTACTGCTCGTCAGTACAGTTGGCGGCTAGCCCGCCGGCGACTACATCTACGGGAGCCTTCGGGAAGTACGACTTCATGAAGGCCAGCACCTGGTTCAGGATTGACTTCGCCAAGTGCTTCACGTAGGTCGCCAGCCGGCTGGGGGCTTCCTTCAACCGGTCCACCAGAGGCGCTATCTTCGGACCGCCAGGGTGGGGCACCAGTAGCCTCGTGATGGGGAGCGCGGCTTCTTCAAGTTCCTTGAGCTGGGCCTGCAGCTTCTCACAATCCTCGTTCAGCTTCAGCAAGGATTTGTAGCAGTTGACGAGGTCATGGTCTGATGCAATACGGAGCTCCATGTGCTTGTCGCACTCATAAGCAAGCTCCTTATAATCGTACTCTAGTACCTGGCGGGCCTCCTGCTCCCGGTAGAAGAGGTTCTTCAGATCAGTCTCCGAAACCTTCAGCTGATCTACTCGAGTCTCAAGCTCTGCAAACAACAAGGCACAGCAGGTCAGACTACCTCTCGACCTCCAATAAGTACTCAGCAAGACAATGGCGTACCTTTGTTCTTGTTGCGGAGAGACTTATTCTTCCGCACCAGATCGTCGCTCTTCGCCTGCATCTCTTGGACGTCATTGTGATACTTGGCGAAGGTGGTGTCCAGTTTCGACTGCATGGCGACGGTTTGCTTCCGTGACTTCACGAGTTCCTCTTCCAATGCTTCCTCCCGGAGCACTGCGTCGCCGAAGCCTTGAAGCATGTTGGACTTCTCCCGGGACCTCTCCGCAACGCCCTGCATAGACAACACACGTCAAACGGGTACTCAACACTAAAGGATTGATTACTTAAGGGTTATGACTACTCACCTTCATCCATTGCTCGGCCTCGCGCACCGCCTACAGGTGTCGAGCCACCGTCGCTGGGTCGACGAGATCATCCACCAACAATTCGATCCCGCCACGACTACTCGTCGCGGCTTCGGTCATTAGCGCCGAGCGGATTGGCTCCGCGTTCTGGATCTCCGGCAAGCGAACGACCACCTCCAGAGCGGGTTCTGGCAGCGTGTCGTCCCCTTCTCCTCCAGTCGTCGCGGCGGCTTCTTTGGCGGCCATCTCCATCGGCTCGGGGGCTTCTCCGGCAGCCTCCTGAGTCCCTGGAGCTACATCTCCAACGGGAACCGCCGACGGGATATCTCTTCCCTTGGCCTCAGCACCTGTCGACAAGAGAACAAGTGCATCAGTCATACCTGGCGACTACGACTACTCTGTCGGTGTTTTAGACCGGCAAACCTACCAAGGGGGTACCCGAGGTAGTAGATTGTGCGGTGGGGATCGTGATCGGGAGACCGAGAACTCGAAGGTATGTGCAAGGACACGGGACACAAGATTTATACAGGTTCGGGTCGCCAAGGCGGCAAACCCTACGTCCTGTTTGGGGAACAAGTATGGCGCCCTGCGCTTGGTGTTGGGTTGTCCCCGGAGGGATTGGGGATGTGCGGCTAGGTACCCGGCCCTCCTTTATATAGTCCAGGGGGCGGGTTCCTAGTCGGTTACAAGGCAAGAGTCCTAGTAGGAGTACACAGAGCGAGTCCTAGTAGGAGTACAGGGGAATTCTACCAGGAGTCCGTCTTCTACTATTCTTCCTTCCTTGCATGAGTACCCGGGGAGTATGCCCGACAAACCCCCGAGCACGTTGGAGTCGAGAGTAGTAGTTCGAGTAGTCTTGAAGCCTCTTCGAGTAGTTCTTGAGCGTCCTCGAGTACTGCTTATAGAAGCCTTCAATAGTACTTGAACTGCCGCGAGGCTGGAAGGTGGTCCAGCTCATCAGTCTTGAAAAAATTTGAATGATGGGTGTAGCATAGCAGCCCCCGAGCCTTGATTAGGTAATCAATCCAAGGGTCTTCAGTGTTCGCGAAGCCATCATCCGAGTACTCTTGCAGCGTGTAGCCCCCGAGATAAGAGAGCCGTATGAGCCACGTCGAGTAGTGATTGGTGAGGAGCCCCCGAGCTTGAGAGCGAGCGAAGCATGCTGAAGTTATCTTCAAGTAGCCCCCGAGCTGGAGAGATTCCAAGTAGTAGTTTGGCGTCGAGCCGTGGAGCTTGAGAAGTAGTCGTGCCGTCAGAGCGGACTTTAGAATGCGACTTAAAAACCGAAGTCGACTTTGTGCCGCGCGGAGCGGACTTTGAGATGCGACTTGAAATTTGAAGTCGACTTTAGTTGCCGCGCGGAGCGGACTTTGATATGCGACTTAAAAACCGAAGTCGACTTTGTGATGCCGCGTGGAGCGGACTTTGAGTTGCGACTTGAAAACCGAAGTCGACTTTGTGCCACGCGGGGTGGACTTAAGATGCAAAAAACGAAAAGCACTTTCCGGAAAGCCAAAGCGAATGAAAAATCAGAGAAAACGAGTAGTTTTGCCGCCAAAGCGGGCTTAAGATTGTGACCGGAGTCGGCTTGTGCCACCGGAGTGGGCTTGGATGCGACCGTTAGCGTCGACTTGTGCCACCGGAGTGGGCTTGAGTACCTGAGCCATGGATTTCAGACCCAAGGTACGATTGCCGCCAGAGCGGGCTTGTGCCACCGGAGTGGGCTTAAGTACCTGAGCCATGGATTTCAGACCCAAGGTACAGTTGCCGCCAGAGCGGGCTTGAAGGTGCGACCGGAGTCGACTTGTGTACCTGGGCCATGGATTTCAGACCCAAGGTATGGTTGCCACCGTAGTGGACTTCAAGGTGCGACCGGAGTCGGCTTTAAGTTGCCGCACGGAGCGGACTTTAGAATGCGACTTTAGAAGTCGACTTTAGATTGCCGCGCGTAGCGGACTTTAGAAAGTGCCTCCTAGGGATAGCCCCCGAGTTGATGAAGTAGACTCGCGGCGACTTGATTGATATGCCCCAAGAGTAGTCAGCAGAGTGTAGCTCCCATGAAAACCCGCCGAGAAGCATACACAAATGAGTAGTCGGCAAGTAGTCCTACATGATGAGGAGAACAAGCCAAGAAAACAGTAATCATTTAGATAAATGACTTAGCTGTTGCTGCATGGGCAGACTTGTAGATGAAGCCGTGGCGATCGGCGATGGAGCCGCGACGGTTGTTGTTGAAGTCGACTAGTCAGAGTTGATTCTGACTAGTTGTTGTGGGCGTGACTGCCGTTCTCGACTAGTTTGGAAAATTAGTCGAGATGAATGGTCAACGCGATGCGACCGGAAGACGACGTCGTGGCGGCGCGCGGCGTACTTGAAGTAGAGACAGTGTTGCCGCGAGACAAGTAGTCACCACGTACGGTGTGGCTGAAGTAAAGCCAGTGTGGCCGCAAGACGAAGTCGCGGCGCACGGAGGCCGGGGAGTATGCCCGACATACTCTTCTGGGCTAATTCCACCTGAGAGAGTAGTTACCTTCAACGACGCTGGCCTCGGGCAGCGTAGCCTCAGCGGTCGGCGCCTCGGGCTCCGCCTGAGGGGTGGGAGCGGACTCATCAGCGGACGGCGCGACTTCCTCTTTCGCCACCGTTGCAAAGGGTTCATCCCCCTCCCAGGACAGGTCCATCGATTTCCTTGAGAGTACACAAGCCGGTTGTCAATCAAGTACGACTACCACATCAAGTACTACTCGGGAAGAATCAACACTTACAAGCTCGACCGGACTATCGTCACGGTTGGGGCGCCGAGGATACTGGCGATGTTGACTAGTGCTGCCTCGGCTGGTGCCTCCTCCTGCGCCTCGGTGGCCGCTGCCTCTTCGCAGCGCCAGGCGGTGGGTTCCGTGCTCCCCTGAGCAGCAGGGGGCTGGCGCTCCATCTGCGCCAAGAGCTCTTCTACAGTGGGGGTTGAGCTGCGACTACCCTCAGCTGCCTCTCCCACTGTGTCCCAGACGCCTTCGTCGCCCTGCTCAACGGGCTCGGAAGGTGGCATCTCCTGCAAGCAAGGAAACTTCATCGTCAACACACAAACTCGAGACATCAGAACTCGACTACACTACTCAAGATGGCTTACCTCTTGGGACGTGGTCTCCGTGACCTTCAACTTCTTGGCCACACATTTGCGGGCCGCATTGCGCGGCCTCCTTGGCGGTGCGGGCATACTAGCCTCTAGGCTAGCCGGCGGATCCTGAACGAGAGGGATGTGAGGCAAGCCAGGATGGCTGAACCTCGACTGCAACTGGAAGCAGTCCTGCAGCGTCTCCTCGTCGTCCTCCTCATCAGACGTGTCTTCAACGACAACTGTGTCGTCTCCCTCGCCAACTTCGCGCCGCTCCTTGGTCTTGGCCTTCCCTTCCTCTGGGACCTCCACCAGCTGAGGAGGCGACGCTGGCTCAGAGACAAACTTCGCCAAGTCATCCTGCAAGAAGCACAACTCATCAGTGCGACTACTCTTATGTAATGAGTACTCAACTAGGGATGCGGCTACTAACCTTATTTGGTGGGCGCGCGGCGGAGTATTCTGGTACGGGGCACGGCGTGTACGACGGCATATCTTTGAAGATCCGGGCTAGCCTGTCAATAATGTCATCGTCGTCGACTTCATCTCCAAGCATCCGCGACGTGTCGTCGTCGCCGGTGTACTCGTACCCCAGGGTGTCGCGGGCCATCAGCGGCTGCACCCTTCGCTTCATGAAGCTGAAGGCCATGTGTTCGGCCCTCAGCCCGGCTTCCCTCAGCGCCTTGATCTTCGCCAACAACTCGGGCAGCTGGAGTCCTTCTTGCATCGTCGGCTCCGAGTTCCACCATGGCCTGTGCTTGGGCTGCTTCCCACTGGGCTTCGGCAGCTCCGGGTGGTGGTTCGTGACGTAGAACCACTTGGCTTTCCAGTCTTGATTGGAATCTATCAATTTGTAGGAGAGGTACTTCTCGGCGGCGTCCTCCCTGATCTGGATCCCCGCTCCTCCGACTACTCGGGGATTGCTGGCGCTGGGTTGAGGCTTTGCCCGGAAGAACTTCCGGAACAGGATCCAATGGGGCTTGATCCCCAGGAAGGCTTCGCAAAAATGAACAAAGACGGCGGTGTGGAAGATACCGTTGGGGTTGAGGTTGAGGTACTCGATGCCGTAGTACCCCAGTAGCCCCTTGAAGAAGTCGCTCGCCGGGAGAGACAGTCCGCGCTCCGCGAACCGCGCGAACATCGGGATCTCGTCCGGGTTTTTCTCCATGGGGTACGGATCCCCGGCGGCGGCCCTCCACATATCCACCTCCTTATTGAGAAGGGCTAGCAGGTCTTCGGTCTTCGCCTTGGATTTCTTCCACTCGCGATTTGGATCTGGCCGCTGAGGAGACACCGGCGGCGATGTCCCCGCATCGGATCCGGCGGCCTCTTCACGGGCCCTCTTCTTCCCGCCGGCGGCCTTCGTGGTCTTCGACGGAGACGGCTTCATTCTCCAGGTGCATGGGGTCTTCACGCGCATTCGCTCGGGGGCTACAGCAATGGCTCTCTACGGCGTGCGCGCTTGGATCTACAAGCTCTCTACGGCGGCAGTGCGCACTGGTGGTGATCCCGGGCTAGATATGCTAGGAATGGCTGTGAATGCGTTGGGTGAAAAACCCTAAGGGTTTTGGCTCCTATTTATAAGTCAACGGCGGCCCCTTCAACGGCCAGATGGATAAGTCTACGTGCGGCTGACTCAGCGGCGGCGCCTGACTCTTCAACTTCTACTAGTCGACACGCCTCATCTCGGGGGCTCGGCTACTTCTACTCGACTTCCTGGGTAGCAGCAAGACTCAAGAGCAACTCGGGACACATTCTACAAGATGACCCTTCAATTCGAGAGGAAGTACTCGACTCAAGGCTCGGGGGCTCCGTGCCACGTGTCCTTCAGATTTTTCTCTGGATTTTTTTGTTTCAGCTTCAAGACAACACGGGCATTGTTGAAGACCTTCAAGGGCAGCACTCGAGGACGCTTGGGACTACTCGACAAGACTTCAGGATTGCTCAATCATCAGCTGGAGTACATTCCAGCCTCGGGATGCTTCGACTACTCTTGAGGACTTTTGACTTGTAGTACTCGGGGACGCTTGAGGACTACTCGTTAAGGCCGTCAAGACTACTTGAAGCTATCCTTCTCGACTACAAAGTACTTGGGGGCTTGTCGTATGGACCTCCCTGGGCCCACTACCTCGGTGGGTACCAGGACCGACTACTCGGTGGGCCCCTGGGACTACCCGACTTGCGCTGCACAGCACCCGATGGCGTGAAGCACAAGGACTACAGAGGAGAAGTACTCGGTTAGGAAACTATACATGTCCCGCACTGTATAGAAGACTCCTAGACGTACTCGACTAGTACTCCCTCCCTGAACCGACTTGTTACCCTGCCTCCCGGACTATATAAGGCGAGGCAGGGACCCCTCTCTCTATCATCTCATCTCACGGCGTAAGATTGTATCATCTTGTAATCATACCCAATCAATCCAGAGCTACGCAGCATACAAGACGTAGGGTATTACACACCTCGCGGCCCGAACCTGTCTAAATGGTGTGCCACGTGTCTCTTCCTTCGAGTTACCGATCTCGGCATGGCCACATTCATCTACTTCGGGTACTCCCCTTAGTAGGTTGCCGGTCTAAACCACCGACACCTCCTGTACTTAAATTATAATGAGACCCTAGGGTCAAACAACCTATAACTCATTAGGTGTATGAACCTATTTGAACTAACCTTTTCTAACTAGGACTTATTTCACAAAAAACACACCCCCTATACGTAAATTGAAATATTATATGATACATTGGGAAGTTTCAATGAAATTTGAATAATTTAAGCCCCTGTTTCAAATTTTGCAAATTATGGAAAAACACTATGCTGGCGGTTATCATAAGTCAACCGCCAGCATAGTGGTTTGCCAAAATTTGAAAAATTGAAATCCTGGCATGAAAATGTTCAAAATTCTTGAAACTTCCAAAAATTATCATAAAATATTTGAATTTATTTATAGGAGGTGTTTTTTATAAGAATAGGTTTGAATTTGAAAAGGTTAGTTCAAATGAGACCCTAGGGTCAAACAACCTATAACTCATTAGGTGTATGAACCTATTTGAACTAACCTTTTCTAACTAGGACTTATTTTACAAAAAACACACCCCCTATACTTAAATTGAAATATTTTATGATACATTGGAAAGTTTCAATGAAATGTGAATAATTTAAGCCCCTATTTCAAATTTTGCAAATTATGGAAAAACACTATGCTGGCGGTTATCATAAGTAAACCGCCAACATAGTGGTTTGCCAAAATTTGAAAATTTGAAATCCTGGCATGAAAATGTTCAAAATTCTTTGAAACTTCCAAAAATTATCATAAAATATTTGAATTTATTTATAGAAGGTGTTTTGTCATTTGCATTTGAAAAGATAAGTTTAAATTCTTTCATATCACAGCGCTGGCGGGCGCTTATGAAAACCGCCAGCGGGACCGCTGGCGGGTCACATAAAACAACTGCCAGCGGTGAACCTTACCACAGGCGGGTGACTCTACCGCTGGCGGTTGCCTTATGTTGCCCGCCAGTGGTGACCCCATCTATATATATACACGAGACACGGTCTCGAAAATTTTCTAAGTCTGGCGCGAATACGAAACGACGCCGTCAGGCTGCCAAATTTTCTCGCGGAGCGCCGCCGTCATCCCCGACCGCCGCCGCCCCTCCGACCACCCCGCCGTCCTCCGGGAGTGCCCGCCCACGTCCACGAGCGCTCCGCCGTCATCCGTGAGGGCCCCGCCCCTTCTCCCCGTGGACCGCCGCCGTCTTCCGCTAGGGCGCCGCCCCTTCTCCCCGTGGACCGCCGCCGCGCCGTCGTCCACGGTCGCCCCCGCCACCCCGCCGACCGAGCGCCACCGCACCTCTTCCCTACCGAGATGGCGTCCTCCTCCCCGCCGGCCACTTCCCCAACCGCCGGCCGGACCCGCCGGCGACCGCACCGCCGCCGCCTCCGCCGACAGCGCCGCCCCTGCTCGCCACCGACACCTCATCTCCTCACCGCTCGGGATGCATGGAGGCCGGGGATAGGGCCCCTTCTCCCTGGTTGGTGTTTTTTTCTTTTTTTTTAAAATGTAATTACATGTGTTAAAAATGTGGATAAATGCAATTACATGGATTGTGGATAAATAGATTTAAAAATGTTACAAATGGACTATGAATTTTATTTTATTAATTTTGTTGTATAAATAAATGGATGATGCATTTTGTATAAATAAATGGATGATGCATTTTGTATAAATAAATGGATGATGCATTTTGTATAAATAAATTTATTATAAGTATGCACTATGGATTGTGTCTAATTTTTAAATAGATTTATTATATAAAATGGACTGTGGATTTAATTTTATTAGCTTTGGTGTATAAATAATGAAATATGGAATATGGATTGTTGATAAATAGATTTTTTTTATAAAAATGGATTGTTGTATAAATATGGACTATGGATTATTGTATAAATACGGACTATGGACTATGGATTATCTATGATCAAATGTAACAGTGAACAATCCGGTGATGAGGAATCTAGTGATAGTGGTATAATTGGAGACTATGAAACTCCCTCTGAGTACGAACCAAGCGAACCACGACCTCGTAGGCGTCCCGAAGACGATGATGTTGATTACGAACCAAGCGATAATGAGGTCTGCATGCACATTCACTCAACTTAATGTTTGTTTATTCAATTAAGATATACTTTAAATAGTGTTTTATGTGTAGAACAATGACCGATCCCCGCGACAACGTCGTAGAGCATCTAATATTTGTGCCCAAGAGGCAGAAGTCATTTCAGAACCACAACCTTCGGGTACTACTAGTTCTAGTGACCTGAAAAGGAAACGTGGTCATAGAAGAAGAAACCAGATCCCTGAAAGAGGACAACTTGTGATAGAACGGTTGGGTGACAAAGGTGAGCCCGTCGAACCTAAGGAGATAGCTGCTAGGTTTCGAAACATCGTCGGTGCAATTGTCAGAGATCAATTGGCGTCTTGGATCACAACTACTAATTGGAAGACAGACCCTAAGGCTACGAAGGATGTATTATGGGCCCAAGTGAAAGAAAAATTTGTTTATCCGGAAGGTACAGAAAATGCAGGTAGAACTTTTGCTGAGGGCCTTTGTGGAAGAGCTCTTAGGAATTGGAGGTCTACACTTAATACTGAATTTGTCCAGAAAGGAAAGGATGCTAGGGATGTGTATGGTAACATTCCGCTAGCGATCCGGGGAAGAATTCGTAGATCGAAGAAGACGACGAAGCGTAGCTCGAGCGTCCAACAAAAGGAGAAGGCTATGAAAGCTACCGAGAACCCCCATCGCTTGGGTTCCGTAGGATATCTTGCCAAAATGGCAAAATGGAGGAAGGAGGAAGAAGAAAGGCGGGTAGCTGGTTTACCAACTATTTTTGAAGGCATGGATGAGCGTAGCAGGAATTGGATCCTTGCTCGAGTTCTTGCTATAGCACCTGACGGTAATGTTTCATTCCAGAAGCCCTCAACAGAACAAATTTATCAGAAGCTGGAAGAACTTGCGGAAATGCAAAAGAAAGGTCTTTTCGTGCCCGACAGGGAGAAAGATATGCTATCTTCCGCGATCGGAACGCCTGAGGACCCTGGCCGTGTTCGAGGGATTTCTTCTACCTTGCCCTGGGGTAAAGCATTTCGTGAACACCGATCAAGTTATAAAAAGCGAGACAGTTATAAGAAGAAGCTTGAAGACAAGATGAGAGAAATTGGCAAACAAGACTTGATAGCCTTCTTCATACAACAACCACAACAAGCTTCTGTTGGGCCAAGTGCAGAGAATCTAGTATCTGGTGGTTCTGGACAGGTTCCTCCAAACTTGATGCTTGACCAGATCGGAGCCATCCCGACTCCAAGTAGTGTTGCTTCTATTGCTATCGCCAAGCATCCTGTGGATGACATTGTAGAGGATACACCATGCAAGTTGGTTATTCCATATGGAAGAAAACTAGATAAGTTTCGAGAAGTTGGGACAGCCATGGCACTAACGGGTCGTGTGTTTCCGAATCCACCACCGCCAGAGTACGCATGGGTTCAAGTTGTTTCGGTTTCTGATGAGTCGTGCGAGATTGATATCCCTACTGAGGATGGGATCACGCTTCTCGGTGATGTGAGGAACCAATACATACTGTGGCATCGTCGAGATATCATAATTAATACATCACCAAGTCCCTGCTTGCAACCTAGCCAAAAATGAGTACCCCCCCCCCAGGATCCATATGCTGCAATGGTCGAGTACACAATGGGTGGGGAACATGGAGGCGGTAACAATGACAACAACATGATGGTTGTGGAGCAGGGAGTTAACAATAATGACAACAACATGCCACAAACTCCTCCGGCATCAGGGGCAGGGGCAGGAGCATCATCATCTCCGAAATCCGATCCAAGACCACAAACTCCTCCGACATTAGGGGCGAAAGGTGGACATCATCTCCGAAATCCGATCAAAGACCACAAACTCCTCCGACATCAGGGGCAGGGGCAGGGGCACCACCATCTCCTCTGCCATGTCCAAGACCACCATCTCCTCCTCCAGCAACCAAGACGCCAACAACAATACACCGGATGATAAACTCATATGAACCAAAGACGAAATCATCTGATGTTGACTTGTTCTTGAAAGTACTGAAGAATAAACCTAAACGGGCTCCAACATCCGGTAAAGAATCACCTAATGTTCAAGTACTCAAGAAGGAACCAGATGAAAAGTCTTTATCCCGCACCTCTTTACAAAAACAAAAGGAGGAGCACATAAGTATGTTTTCGTCGGACGAGGTGCCCGACAAGTATGAGCATGGCAAACCATTCTTGTTTAGGTGGCAACTGAACGAAGGGACGTCAGAATTAATGAGGCTGCATACTTGGATCATGCACACCATGAAGCAAGGCATTCACACTATCACCGCCAATCTCCCGAAATGGGTGTTCAGTAGCTCTTATGATCGGAAGGTTGCAATCGATTTCCCCGATTTGCATGCGATGTTCCGTCGTGAAAAACTCGACATCAATCTCATCCCCATTTGGTCCATGTAAGTCAACATCCCTATACAACATCCAAATCTATTCCATATGTATTGTTATTACCATCCTAAAAAAACTTTTTTGCATGATGCAAGCGTCTGATGAAAAGAAAACAAATGGGAGGTGGAAGGTAACATTTATTGACCCGCAACAAGTAACCAAATCACAACACATGTTCATAATGAGGGATGAATTAAGAAAGAAAATAGAGGAAGAAGCAAAGACACCAGAAGAGAAAGAAAAATTAATAAAGGGTTACGAGAAAGCTAAACTTCACGAGGTGTCTGTATAATTTCAACGGTCATGAGGAAAAACCAACATAAGGATTCTATCAAGTTTGCTTACAATTTTGAGTAAGATCCTTTAAATAACTATTTCATCATTTTCCTTCATTTTTTATTCTATTTATATTAATTATTTTAATTTTATGCAGTGATCATTTCAGTTGCTTTCACATGTGTCCGAAGTTGGGAACTGTGGGGGTCTTCGACTCATTACACTATTCATCATCTTCTTACAAGACAATCATTGATATTATAAAAAAGTAAGACAACTAAGTGCAATATATAATCACTAATGCGTGTATCAATTATATTTCAAATTGTATTACTAACTTATGTTTTTATATCTTAAAGTGCGCATAGGCTATACATACTCAATGGCGGGGAGCACAAGAAGGGAAAATTGGTGATACGCAATGCCAAATGGGTAAGAACACTTCTGTTAATAAGTATCAATCATTTTTATCAGAGTTGGTACACTTCTGTTAATTAGCACCGATCATTTTTTATTTGGTTGCAGTGCTACAAACAACCTCCTGGCAGTGTACTATGTGGATATCATGTGTGTGAGGTTTTGAGAAATAATGGGAGGTACCGGACGAATCCTGAAGACGTAAGCCTCTAGTTTGTACACAATTATGTATGTTCTAATTATGGTCCTGATGGTAATGCATAACAATCTTCATTTATTGTGTTTACGTGCAGATGCCTACCATTGACAAATCATGGGGGCAACTTGCTGACAATCAAATCACCAACATTTGTGCGGACATGGCGAGATTCATCCTACGTGAGATTTGCCACGAGGATGGACAATTCTTCGATAAAGGAGTTTTGACATTAGATGATGCAGAAAGGATACGTAGATGGGTGTCTTAGGGTTATCTATTATGCACAATGTTTTGTAATGTGACTTATGTATACATTTTTTATTTTAGTTTGGATTGTGTGTTTGTGAGACATATATTTGGATTTGGCGGTTAAATACAAATTAATTTACTGAAAATTAAAGTCAATTTAGCATATAAATGCCAATGTGAAAAAAATAATAGACGAAAATGACAAATTATATACAAATAATAAACAATTATGGGGAATTATATAGGAAATGTGAAAAATGCTTTCTGTGGCGGGCGGTCTAAGCAACCGCCAGCAAAGATGAATTTTGTGTCGGCGGGCGTCCTAAGAAACCGCCAACAGTGATGGCATTTGTGCTGGCGGGCTGCTTAAGTAACCGCCACCGCTGATGACATTTGTGCTGGCGGTCGTTTAAGTGACCCGCCAGCACAAATGGCTCTGTGCTGGCGGGCCGACCACCCGCCAGCACAAATGGCCATTTCTACTGGCTCAAAGTTGCTGGCGGGTGCCTCGCCCGCTAGCAAAAACCGGTTTTAGCCGACAAGACAAATCGTTTCTAGCCTAGTGACGGGCCCTGATTGAAACAAAAGAATTTGTTGGCAACATGAGTTTTTTTAGATACCGGCAACATGAGGTAGGGCCCCATTTTGGGCAGTCCTATATACACCTACCGGAAGGTGAATAAGGATGTGAACTATAAAGCTCACTAATGCCCAAAATAGCTCACTTAACAGATTCAAGTCCACCAAATACCCACACGCCTTGACCTTTTTATTTTTTTATTAATAACTTTTTGAACGGCTGTCAATATTTTTTCATCAACATTTTTTGGAAGTGTTGCGAACATTTTTTCGTTAACATTTTTTTACATGTTGTCAACATTTTTTCGTCGATATTTTAGCGAGTGTAGCACACAATTTTCGTCAACATTTTTTGGAAGTGTTGACAACATTTTTTTCATCAACAATTTTTGGAGGTGGTACAAACATTTTTTCATCAACATTTTTTTGAAGCGGTACCAATATTTTTCGTCAACATTTTTCGGAAGTGTTGCCAACATTTTTTCAGAAGTTTGCCAACATTTTTCTCATCAATATTTTTCGGAAGTGTTACCAATATTTTTTCATCAACATTTTTCGAAAGTGTTCCAACATTTTTTCGTCAACATTTTTAGGAGTGTCGCCTACATTTTTTCATCAACAATTTTCGGAAGTGTTGCCAACATTTTTCTCGTCAACATTTTTCGAAAGTTTGCCAACATTTTTGCATTAACTTTTTTAGAAGGGCTATCAATATTTTTTTGTCAACATTTTTCAGAAGTATTGCCAAAATATTTTCGTCAACATTTTTAGGAAATGTGTTTAAAAAATGTTATCGATATTTTTTTAAAAAAGTGTTGCAACATTTTTCAACAAAAATGTTGAATCATAAAAATTTCAACCAACATTTCCCAGAAAGAGTTGTATCAACATTTTTCGAAAGAAAATGTTAGATTTAATATTTTTCCCAAACGTTTCATCAACATTTTTCATGAAAAATGTTTATTAACATTTTCTCAAAAAGGTACAACATTTTTCGGAATTGTTTTTGCCTTTCTTCTAGTTGGGGAGCCCGGCGCGCAGTAGGGCGATGTGGAGGCAGTGAGGTGCGTGGCAATCCGGCGAGCGTCGCAGGCCGGCCTGCGGCGGTACGACGGCCGCGAGCCGGCGGCGGCCGGCGGCCCCGAGCTCGGCCGCGGCACCGCGCCATGGCGGGCGGAGCGCGAGCCACGCGGGGGCGCATAGGCCGCGGCGGGCAACGACGACGCGGAGCCGGGACCGACGGCGGGCGACGGTGGCTGCGGGGCAGGGAGTGACCGTGTGGGGAGCTAGCCCAGCGCGCGCGGCCGCTAGGCGGGGTGACCAGGGGAGGAAGGCAGGGGTGGTTAGGGTTAGCTGTTTTTTGGGCTACGTGGGCTGGTTGTTGGGCCATTGATCCAAAGACAGTGGTCGGTTGCACTAATCTATACACCCTCCGTCCCAAAATATTTGCACCCTTTGACTTTTACAGATCACATTTGACCATTCGTCTTATTTAAAATATTTGTGAAAATACAAAAATAATTATGATATACTTAAAATATATACGACGATAAAACATGTCATAGCAAAATAAATAACATTTTGACAGTTTTTTCGAATAAGACGAATGGTCAAAAGTGAAGTGCAAAAGTCAACAAGTGCAAATATTTTGGGACGGAGGGTGTACTTTGGAAAGTTGGGGAAGAAAAAATCTTCTGCAAGTTATATAGGAACACCACCCATTTTGTTATCTGGCTCTGGGCCCCCGAATCAAAATTTCGGGTCCGGCCCTGGTGTGGTGGCTACTGGAAAAGCCCACTTAGCCCAGTTGTAACCTTACTACTCATTACTTCATTAACCTTAGGTTGGGCAACCGAAGCAGCCGCCGCCAGTAGCATCCGCACCTTGACGGCTTCATCAAGCTTGCCCCCTCCGAAAATACTGAGGCGCCATGGTCTGGGATTCTTGGACGGGCGCATCCTCTCCAGATGCCGACGCTCCATCAATGGCATACGACGATCGATCCATAATAACCTCCCAAGTGACTCACCGCCGCCGGCCGCCGCCAAACACACAGCAGGCTGGATCATGCTCAACAGCTACGCAGCCATCCGCACGAACGACCCATCTGTCGCCGACGCCAACACCATCGCAGACTTGCGCACCTCCACAGGCCGGCACCTGCGCGTCTCCTTGGGGGGCGCGCCGCCTCCGTCGAGCTCCTTCATCTACTACTACGATCTTCCGGGTAGCGCGCCCAGCGAGGACGACGACGACGAGGTGTACGTCGGCCCTGTCATGGCGCATGGGGACTCAGTCCTCCTGGAGACGAGTCACCGGCGAAGTCGCTCCCGTTCCGAGGGCGACTACTTCTTGTACAGGGCAGGCGCCGGCGGGCTGCCGTCGCTGACTCTGCTCCCAGCTCGAGACTTTCTGACCAAGACGGAGAAAGTCCTTGAACCCTACATACACCCGCCTGTCGGCCCCATCACGGTGTGCAGTGCGAACACAGGCCTGTTGCGACGGGGCGACGACGACGCCCTGCTGGTACAGCTGCACGTGTACTACGATCGCAGTTTGCAACGGTACATGGCCGAATTTTGTTTGCTCCGCATCGGTGCGTGCCAGTGGGAGCTCATGGAGCCTGTGCCCATCATCGTTCAGGATGACTGCGATGAAGATGGCAAAGGCAGCAAGCATATATGGACTTATTGTATCGACACTGCCATCCCTGTGGGGGATCGGTTCCTCTGCATGCTTGGATTCGAATTAAAGCGGCTTATTCCTGTGCGACATGGCGGAAGTGGAGCGTCCCAAGGTGCGGTACATAGATTTGCCCCCTGAGCTGATCCACCGCAGGGACGACTGGGATGACCAGGACGATCGTGACATGCAGTTTTCCCAGAGCATTGGTGCCGCCGAAGATAGGGCGGCGGTGCGACTTGTCAGCGTCGATCCCCACAGCTGCTGTTTTGGCTCTGACAGGAGGCACGGGAGCACGTGCGGGCACCCCCGCTACGCGTTCAGCATCAAGAGCTGGACGATGAACCTTAGTATGGAGGAGCAATTGACATGGGTCAAAGATGACGAGATTGACTGCCAAGAGCTCTGGGCGCTTCCTGGTTACGACTTGCGACGGCCTTCCTCGCTCACATCTCCAGTGCCCCATCGTGTCCTTGGACAACCCCGATGTCGTGTGCTTTTCGGTCTCCAATTGTCACTTTGTCAGCTACCAAGATTACAAGGTATGGATGATCCAGCTCAACATAAAGACCAAGAAGCTGCTTTCTGTTGTTCAGTTTACTAAAGATCCATGGAGAGCATACTCTCATTTACCAGCAAAACTTCAGTGTTAGCCGGCAGATGCTAAATCTTACATGTCATTTAATAGAATCTCGGGTACACTACCGGAAACGCAGCCTCTACCGAGAGCTCGGTTCTGTGCCGAGAGCCAGATCCAAATCTCTCGGCACAGAGACGCTTTGCCGAGAGCAAAGGGTCCAGCTCTCGGCACAGAAAAAACCCGCGGTACAGACGTACTGTGCCGAGAGGGAACAGAGCCGGCTCTCGGCACAGACACCGACTCACGGCACAGAGGATCTGTGCCGAGAGCTGCAGAAGCGGGCCCTCGGCACAGCCGCCACCTCACGGCGCAACGTAACGGCCGTCACGGCCGTTTGCCCGGCCGTCAGATGTGCCGAGAGCCCACTTCTGGCTCTCGGCACAGAGCACCTGTGCCGAGTGCCTGCCAAAGGCTCTCGGCAAAGAATTAAAAAAAATCAAATTCACACATTCAAACCTTTTCTTCATCAACCTACACCCCTACAAAAAGCATATGCTCAAATTTCACATAAAAATAGATATTTATTTTGTATTTAATAATTTTATTTTGTTCTAGCTAGATAGTTTTTCACCGTAGAGTAGAGCTCCGATATGAACTCGAGGTGCATGAAATCATGATGTAAAGTTAGTGAAAAATGATATTCATGTTCATGAGGCATCTTCAAGACCAATTACATGACCAAACCTGCAGCTGAACAAAATCCAAGAGAGACCAGAATCTGCAAGCAGTCATCTTTCACTAGCTAGGTGCCATGCATGGGCCAGCTGCCTCCTCTTGAACCTCTCCTTGAAGCACATCTGCCTGAGCTCCTTCGTCCTCTCATCCAAGACCAATTAGGCCTCTCCTCTATCATCTCTTTCTCGTGCTTCAGGCTTTCCACCACCATCCTCGTTAGACTTCCGTCCTCTTGCTCGGTCAGCTTCCCGAGGTCCTTCTCACAATCGTTGTCCTTGCTCTTGCGGCGCGCTTCCTCCTCCACATGAGCCCAAAAACTCGCGAAGTCGACCTCAAAGAGGCAGCCAAGCTCGTCTGCATTTACATGCATGAGAAAGTAACTGAGAACATGAATTAATTCCAGAAATTTTTGTATTAATAGGGAAAGATATCTGCCGTACCTTGAGAGGAGCTTCTCTTTGAACATGAAATTGCAGGGAAACACCGAGCTTAGAACCACGCTTCCTCTTCGAGCTGGTAGTGAGAGAGCTAGATCGAGTGCGAAAGAAACTGGAAGTACATGAAATCATGAAGTAAAGTTAGTGAAAAATGATATTCATGTTCATGAGGCATCTTCAATACCAATTACATGAAATGGCGCTAAATTTTTGACATTTGACTCTCTCATCACGTTTAACGAACATCGTGAGCTAGAACAATTAAAAAATTGTATAGAATTCAAATAAATGAAACAGTCAAATTGCTTGTAACAGAAAACAAGTTTGGCAACGAAAGTCTTTACAGACACCAATCGAGAGCATCAAAATGGGAGGTCAGCAAGGGCCAAAGGAGCCAAGGACAGGAGCCACACGCGGGCCCGCTTGTCAGCTCTGTGCCGAGAGCCGGCCAGCAGGCTCTCGGCACAGAGGTGGGGCCCACCTCCATCAGCGGCCGCCTGACACCACGCCTGTGCCGAGAGCCGCCCACAGGCTCTCGGCAGAGAGCGCTTCTGTGCCGTGAGCTTTCTCCGCGGCTCTCGGCACGAGGTGGGGGCCCGCAATTCACGCCTTCAGTTGTGGACGGGCCTGTGACGAGAGCTAAGTGGGCTCTCGGCACAGCTGTGCCGAGAGTTTGGGCCGTGGCTCTCGGCAGAGCCGCCTGTGCCGGCCCAGCGGTGCCGGGAGCGCTCTGCTGAGAGCTCCCTCTCGGCACAGGCTGTGCCGAGAGCATACAGCCCTGTGCCGAGTGGGTCCGGCTCTCAGCAGAGGCCCCGATTCCGGTAGTGGTATGATAATTGGGTTAGTTTTTTTTTTGCTAATTTCAGAACATGTGCCTGTCACCAGATTTATAATTTTTCAATCTTCATTAGTTCATATGTGAAATTAAAGCATTTTGACTCAGAGACGGATGGGGGGTGGAGGAAGGAGAAAGAGAGTGAGCCCCCAAACCTTTCATTCCTGCCTCCGTCACTGTTTCAACCGGATAATATCTCATATATATATATATATATATATATATATATATATATATATATATATATATATATATATATATATATATATATATATATATATATACAGCTATATGGAAACCATGTATACATGATTTCATTAATGATAGTAGCCTTCTTTTATCATTACTAGTAGAGTGCATGTGCGACTCTATGGGGAGCAACTCCAACAGTTTGGTAAATCAACTTGGCATCCGTCTAATTTTGGGAGAACAAGAAAAATTGGCCTCAAACAGTTTGGCATACCAACTTGGTACAAAATGCACCTCTGAATGCGCGTGCGGATCGTGGTTGTCATCGACGTTTCTCTGTAGGTGGGAGGGTGAAAAAAGAAAGAAAGAATAGAGAAGGATTCCTGATATAAGTTTTCAAGAGATGGAAGGGTATGAACATAATTTTGTTTCTCTCAGGATTCCTGATGTAAGATAATCTAGGTTTGGCAAGTGAATTATGTCAAATTGTTGGAGATGAACTCTTTTTTTATCATTACTAGTAGAGTGCCCGTGCGTTGCTATTTTGGATGGACCGTTGGTTAAACGGTTGTTCCATTCGTCAGTTGGCACCGAATACCTGGGAAGTGGTTCCCTCTCAGACTAGGAATTCTTGTACGGTTCAGGATGCGGTCCATGCTTTTGCGCTGGGTGAGGGATATTGTCTTCACCCGGACGGTGCAGGTGGTCGTCCAATACATTCGTCTTTGGGGTGAGGGATATTGTCTTCACCCGGACGGTGCAGGCGGTCGTCCAATACCTTCGTCTTTGGGACATGTTGCGTGGCCTTCACCTATCTGATCAACCGGATGAGTTCTCCTCGAGTTCAGCATATTGTGCGCTGTTCATGGGGAGAACTCATCTGGCGGGTACGGACCACATTTGGAAGATTCAGGCACTTGGTAGATGCCGATTCTTTGGTTGGCTTGTTTTACATGGTCATTGTTGGACCTCGAATCGGTTGCGTCAACATGGCTTGAGGGATACAGATGACTACGCGCTTTGCGCGCAAGAGGTCGAAACTCTGGACCATTTGCTGGTCGGGTGTGTCTTTGCTCGCGAAACGTGGTTCAGAATTTTGCGGTACTTCGGCCTGCAGGATCTAACACCACAGGTGGAGTTGCCCTTCTTCGGTTGGTGGTTAGGTACCAGGAAGCGGGTTCACAAACTCCAACGCAAAGGGTTCGACTCACTGGCCCTTTTGGTGGCTTGGTCATTATGGAGGAAGAGAAATCGTCAGGTGCATGAAAGGTGCACACTTTAGCTAGTGGCGGTATGCACCTATGATTCTAGAAGAAGCGCGAAGGTGGAGTCACGCTGATTTCATCGGGATTAGATCCCTCGGTCGTCTTAGGTTGTAATCTTCTTATCTATGCTTGTAGCCTTTGCTTTTTGTTCTTGTTGTGTCGTTGGTCTTTGTAATGACTATGTGCTAAACCTCTCTTCTTCTTAATGAAAACCATGTTATGCACGTCTTAAAAAAATCGTTTGGATCTTCTTAAAATCTGATGGTGTATATTCTTGTCTTTTTTAAAATAACATGAGAATTTCTAGACCCAACGTCGTGACTTCTTTTAATTCTGTTAGTGACTATATTAGTCTGCTATTATTAACCACGCTAGTTCATAGATATTAGAGAAACATAAGGAATTATTGATATAGACTGAAAAAACGATAAAAAAAGAAGCTTCAGCTGACGGGATGCTAGAATGAAAAAAATAAGGAATCATTGATAATTGATATAGACTGAAAAAACCTGACTTGCTGGTTATTCCGCACTGTTGCATGGCTCTGTGCCTGCCTGGTGCTCCGTCGCTTGTAATTTGGGCCGTGATGAGCTGTGCGATTCCACGGCTTCCCCCGCAGGCAGCTGCTAGCTAGTGCAGGCGCATCGCCGGGCAAATCTCCTTTGGCAGGTGGCCGGCGGCAGGCTACCTGCCAACGGAGTGTTGCCCTGCAATGGACCTCCACAATCACACGTCTCAGGTACATTTAACATCAGATATATTGTGCTGTAGTATTCGACTCACAATCTCTTCCTTTTTCCACAGCTCACTCGCTCGCTCACACTGTGCTGCTGAAACCTAGGTTTCGGCTTCAGGTTCAGGTCAGATGCTACGACTGAGGGAAGCCATGCCGTTTTGGGACCTGGCGAGAGGAGCGGTGGCGGCGGCGCCTACTTATACTGGCACACCTGCCTTGCCGGAAAAGGCATATCCGGCAGGACATGCTGCGTCGACGACGGAGCAAGGCCGGTGGTGACCCGGAGAGAGGAATAGAAAGGATGTGCCAGCAAAAGCGAGCCAGGCATCCATCCGCTTTATTCCGATCGAGATAGATCCTGCCTGTTACGCGACGAAGGGCCGCTGCTGGCACCTGATCTTGCCCTTTGTCCGTTGTTGTCCTGAGCGACGACGAGCACGCAGTCTGGCCGTTAACAAAGTGCAAATTGCAGAGGAGCGGGCCATGCCAAATTGCCAACTTGCCAAGCTGCTACTATACTATAGGCTATAGCGTCGAGGCTTGCATTTGATAATTCAGAAAGGAAATCGTTTCAGATTGGCAATGGGCTGTTTCTTATTTCTTAACAGACTACTGTGTGTAGATTGTTGCAGATATCCCTAATAAGCTTTAAACCAGAAGTTAGCTAAGATCCTTGAAACACAGCCTCATTTTCAGGTGCGCAACAGATTTTGCATGTTTCAGCATTTTGGTCGGTTTCAGTCTTTGTAATTCAGCTGCATGTGCTGATCAGTGATCAGGCACCTAAACGATCAGGCGGCCCTTGGGAGCCCCAACAGACCCTTTGTCTCCTGACGGGATTGGCAGTCCGAATTCGTCGCCCTTTCCAAGGTTCTTCGAGCAGGGGAAACTGGAGGAAGATCCATGCGAATGTCCTTGAACAAAAGCCACAATGTCACACTTGGAAAAAGAAAGAAGAGAGGCACGAGCCCAATCAAGTTTCCTTTTCCTTTGACGAGATGCCATTCACCGCGCGCATGGTCCACAGGATGCGATGCTCCGAGTCGCTCCTGCTCCGTCTCTGTAAGTACAACTTGTACTACTTTGCTCTCTGCTTTTTTTCTTTTTTTTCTTTTTTTTTTTGCGGGTATGCTCTCTGCTTATTAAGGGCAGATTTAGTTTGGCAAATTTGCAGGAATGAATAATGTATTGAGGTGGAATTGAGGTGCAGAGTTGTGAAAAATGTGTGTATTGAAGCGCGTTCTGTGAGAGAAGACATGACTCGATGTGGTGGATAAATTGAATGTTACGGTACGTTAGATTTGTAGTGCAAACTCTCGCATAGCATGTTTCAGGGTTCGTACCACAAATCCGATCGGCCAGTCAGATCACGGCATCATTTGTACTGCACTCTGCTGAATTGCATGTACTGATGTACCACATCTTAAACCAAGCAGCGGCGGCAGTTCGAACAAAGATACAATAAACAATTAGCAAGCTATAGCTGAGATGATAGTGATGAAGATCTTTTTTTGAAATTAGGATACTGATGAAGCGTGGCGTTTGGATGGCATGCAATGGCGCCATCATGGCGAAACATGGAAAAAAGGGTGAGGCAGCGAGATGGCACATGTATGCATGTAGCGTAGCACACCCAGCTAAAAAGAGAAGCTTACCCCGGACCCGGAATTGTTCCGATTTGGTAGCATATGCCGAGCATATCCAGATTTCGTCTGTTCACCTCTTTCCTGTAGTGTTTGCAGCATATATATAGGCAGCTTTGGTAGGAGCCTGGAAAGCAAGGTGGTGAGGGAGCTAGGAAGAAGAAGAAGAAAGGAGCAAAGAGAGCAAAGAACTGCCATGGCGACTCGCGGATCAAGCGTGTGTCCCTGTGTGGTGTGTGGGAACTTGGGAAGAGGGTGAGAATCACAGTGCTGTTCTCCTCTGGCACGAAGGCAGAAGCAGCCTGCCAGTCAGCCACATGGCTTGGTCACCTGCCCTTCCTTGCCAAAGGAGAATTGCCCTGCCATTCAAGCCCTCGTGTCGTGGATATGCTTTGAGGCGTTGTTGGAATAAGCATTTGCATTGTATTGGCACTAGGCTTTTCTCTTTCCTTCTGTTTAGTCCTTGGCATTAACATTGACTTGATAGGAAAGAGAAGCGAACGTAGGAGCAGCTGACTGAAACCTTTGCCTCAGTTTTGAATTTCATTTTAGAGAAGGGTTTTTTTAGTTTTGTATGGTAGCCATTTCAAATCAAAAGGAGACTAGAGAATGAACTTTATCTCCTAGGCCTCGAAGTCCATTAGTACCGAGTATTTTTGCACCCAGTACTAGCCCTATGCACAGGTCTAGCATGCAAATGCATGGTTGGAAAATTCAAATGTGCATTTTGAAATTCAAATGTGCATTTTGAAATTCAAATGAAATTTTGAATAAGAAATATAAGATAATTACCAATTTTACCTTTTGGTAGAAAGGTCTCACCGTTTTGAGTCCGACGAGCAAGACTTCTCACGGTAATTAATACCATTCAACATCCCATTAGCCTTCTCCACCTGCTTCCACCACACTTTCTTGGTTTTCTTTAATTTAGCTGGTGCAGTCGGAGGCTGTTTTGGCGGGGGTGATTGTCTCCATTCCTCCCCCAAGCTGCTCAATTATCATTATACACTGTATAGCACTGCTCTTCCTTTTGTTGAAATCTGAACATGAAGTTCCTTCTCCCAATGCGGAGTCGGATCCTTCCGGTCCCAACATCGATTCTTTCCTTAAAATTGCTGAGGAATGGTCAGATGAGGATGAGTGGCATCCCTCCATCATCTTGCATGTCAAGGACCATGAAATCTGCAAAGACGTAAGAGCCTTGACATTCACTAGAAGGCTCTCAATTATCCCTTCCGGATGTCGGATCGATGAATCAGCAAGTTGAACTTGCATTAAGGTTGGAGAGGGAGCTGGATATCCCAATTGTTCACAGAGAGCATGCTTAATTTTTTGGCAATATATTGTGCACGGGATAGCTAGGTATCCCGGGTCTTTCCTGTGTAACACTGCTGATTCCTCCCATGGATCTTGAATTTGATGTATGGGTTTCCCTGCATAGTTAGGAGCAAGTGTACTCCTAGATGGCTTACCCCATCTAGTAGACACTACACAAACATTTCACAAGAAGAGTCGGATTGCCCCGGAATCTTCCTGTCCTCAGTAGAGGGAACCAAAGCAGCTATCTGGTTTCAAGCATTTTATTAAAACTCGGCTGGTTCTTAAAAGAAGAAGAAAGACCATCAATTTTAATGTTGGGGCTCCTCAAAGATTTATCATAGGTAGTTATCTTTTTATCAACACTATTGTTGATCATAGCTTGCCCATAAACAAGATCTTCCGGGCAAGGTTTATTAGGATTGTAAGAATTACCATGGTTACCTCCTTGATAGTAAGGGTGTTGTTGATTCCACGTTTGGCATCCTTAGTGTGGACGATAACCATTGTTGTTGCCGTTTATATACATCACATCCTCTTTGGTTTTAGGGCAGTAACTACCCGAATGCCTAGTGTTACCACAGACTTCATAGTTCATGCGAGAGTCCATAACATGAGTAGTGGTGGTCATGGCAACCTTCTTAATGGTGAAGTCATCCAATCTTTTCATTATGAGGTCTATCTTGGCTGTCAACATATCTGCTTCCTTGACAATATGTGTACCCCTCTAACATGGTTGGAGTCGATCATCACTCCAGCATTGGTTTGAAAGCATCTTCTCAATGAGTGCTTTTGCATCATCAATAGTATGTGAGAAGAAAGCTCTTCCAGCAGCTGCATCAATATATCCACAAGTTGTTGGAGTCAACCCGTTATAGAAATTTTGAAGAATAAGCCAAGATGTACTCCTGAAGCCTTTCCCAAGCCTCAGGCAGAGATTCTGATGTTGCCTTCTTGAAACTTGAAATTCTCTCGCGGAGGGTATTGGTTTTACCCAACAGAAAGAACCTCTAGAGGATCACTAGAGAGCATTTCTCTCATGTAATAATTATCATTTGGTTCTTGTAGAACCACTACTTTACCTTCCCCAAGAGAGAGAAAGGAAACAGTTGAAGATGAATAGCATCTTCATCAACTCCTCTGATGATGAAGGTGTCGCACAGCTCAAGGAACTGTTGTAGATGGGCACTTGCGTCCTCATTGGCTTTGCCACTAAATGGGCTAGCCTATACTATCGTGATAAGACATGTCTTCTTGATCTCGAAATTTCCAGTCCCAGTGTTGTCCTCAGGGCCTGTAAGCACCTAGTTAGTAGACGGGGCTGAGTAATCCCGAAGAATTTTCTCGACCATAGCAGTTAATGTGGATGGTACTAAGGAAGTTGGATCGACTTCTGAAAGAGTACGTCGAGGAGAGTCAAAATGAGTTTGAGCTTTTCTCACAAGTGACTCCGGATCTTCATCAAAATTTGGCGGTGAGTCGAAACCAGTCATACACTACTTGTTTTCAACATCCAATGATAAAGAAGATGTAACCATCTAGGCCCTTTCGCACCTTTGGTAAGGGTGTGTTTCGGTGATAAATAACAACCATACGCTTGTGGCTAACCTTTGTTTTGTAGTGGATTTTATATTGGGTTATTGTCACGAGTATCAAAGGAAAAGAGACCCCTCAATTTGAATTTATGGACGATCAATGGATAAATACTACAAGGCTAAGGACTTTGATAGTTCCAAGTGTCACAAGGTGATGAAGGACACTTGGATTGCTAGTTTGTAGTGTTTGACCGTACTATTAAGAGGGGTTCATGCACTAGTAGCTTGACCATGCACCAAAAAGCCATGAAAATATGCACACTCAAGTTCCTTGGATGTTATCAAGCTCAGAGAGTTCATGGAAGCAAAGTAGAAGCAAAAGAATCAACGGAAAACTCAAAGGCTTTTGAATTAGATGAGTTGGAATTCAAGTCATAGTGTCGGATGAACCGACGCCATCAGTTTTACATTTGTCGGATGAGTTCGGCGGCCAAAGAATTTAAAACAGACCGTCGGATGAACCGACGATATAGGAAGCGGTTCATCCGATGCCTTAGGGTTTGGCAACAATAAGGGTCAGAGCTCAGCCTCTTTAGCACAGGATGATCCGACTCTCTGACCAGCGGTCTATCCGACGCTTGCATTTAAATCATACAGAGACGCACCAAGACTTTTTCTTCAGCACCGGATGAACCGACGCTTAAGGAACAACCCAGCGGTTCATCCGGTGCCTACGTTCAAACTACACAGTACTGCCCAGAGTGAGTGCTCTTCAGCACCGGATGGTCCGACGGGGCGTCGGTGCATAGCGTCGGTGCATTGACTAGGTCACTTGGTTCAACGGCTATTTCAGCGTCTGTGAGTGACCGGATGATCCAATGCCTACGCAGGGGGGAACCATCGGTTCATCTGACGGTACTACTTTTCAGGGAAACTTTTCTAACGGCTAGCCTCCCTTGCTAGGCCTATAAATATGACCCCCTACCTCTCTTGAGCTACCTTTGCCATTCTAAAGATCTACTACAACCAAGGAGAGAAGGAGAGTGTGTTTTTGCCATTTGGGATTCTCTTCCTCTTCATTAAGGAGCTCTTTCTTAGTGATCAAGGGCTTTCAAGGTGCATACATGGCTTAGCTAAGTGCTCAGGTCAAGTGAAAGTGTGTGGGTTTATTACTCTTGGAATTTGATGGCTCCTAGACAGTCTTGGTGTTTTGGGGGTTATTGGTGAGCTCTCAGAGATTGTGGGAGCCTCAAGAAAAGCTTAGTGTACACGGTTTGAGACCCATCGTTCCGGAGATGGAGAACGGGCACTCTTATTGAGCACTTGTGTCTTGGTGACTCAAGGGGGAGCAATACTCTAAGTGAGTGCTCTAACGTGGATTAGGGGGAAGCGTCAACTTCTCGATACCACGGGAAAAATTCGGTCGTCTCTTGTGTCTCTCTTTCTACTTTCTCGCATTTAATTTCATCACTTAATTTCCGCACTTAAGTTTCCCTACCCTTGTTCTTCTTACTTTGCTTGTTTGCTTCATAACTTGTCTAGGGTGTTTCATATCTCTTAGTGCGAATCTTGCTAAGGAAACTCTTGTTATTGTGCTTTAGTAGGAGAGAAAAACTCTTTTAGATGGGCAACACTAGTTGATAGGTTAAGGTTTTTGCTTTGCTTTAGAAATTGAAAAGAAGTCCCATATTCAACCCCCCTTCTATGGGCTATTGATCCTACAAGTGATATCAGAGCTAGGCTCCCTTTTGCTTGGCTTAACTGCCTAGGGAGATGGGGAAAGGTAGCGACAATGGCCCTCCCAAGTTGGCGGGGAAACAATTTACCTTCAAGCTCAACACCATGATGCGTGGCGCACTACCATGTATCCGTTGCCTAGTGTTCCCACCGAGAGTGAGGCTAAGTGGAATGCGCGTGCTAGAAACCACATTTATGAGGCGCTAGATGAGGAGTTGTTTGATCGGATCTTTGCTTTGGAAACCGCCCATGAAGTGTGGATGCAACTCAAAGAAATCCATGTGGGTAACAAAAAGATCCATGAGGAGAAATATGAGTTGCTCAAGGTGGAACTCAATGAGTTCAAAATGAATGATGATGAGGGTGTAGAGCAAATGTATTCTAGGATGGGTGTGCTTATTCAAAGTATCAATGCTCTCGATGTTGCTAACCTTTCCAAGCAGGAAATCATCCGGAAAATCCTTCAAACGCTCCCTAAGCCAAGATACAACATCGTCAAGGCACTTCTCTTTGAGAAGGATTTCACTACCCTCACCATCACCAAAGTTGTGAAAAAGATCCACTCCCACGAGATGTTCATGATGGAAGATATGGAATCATCTACCTCTCACTCAAGCGCTAAGAAAGATCTTGCACTCAAGGCTAGTGAGAAGATCAAGTCCAAGAAGACTAATGCAAAGCCTCCTTCTTCCTCAAGTGAGAGCGAAGGCAAAAGTGATTCAAGTGAAGCGGGGAGTGATGATGCAAAGCTTGCTCTCCTCATGAAGAGAACCACAAGAATGCTCTCCAAGATTGGCAAGAAGGGCTACAACTATGATCCTAAGAAGCAAAAGTTCCGGGCATCAAGAAGAAATGGTGAAGGAAGCAATAGGAAGTGCTATAATTGTGGAAGCTATGATCATCTATCATATGATTGCCCCAAGCCCGACAAGTGAGTATCAAGCTCAAGCAAGAAGAACGATGAGGATGAAAAAGATGCCAAGTACTACAAGAAAAGCTCATCCAAGAAGAAATCATCAAGCAAGCCCTACCACAAGAAGAAGGGTGAACATCGTTCTCTCTTGGTCAATGAATGGGTAACTAGTAGTGATGATGATCTCTCACCACTTGCTCTTAAGGGTCTTCTTGATGAATACACTTCCATAATTAAGAAACAAAAGAGTAAGCTCAAAGCACTAGATGAGACCCATGAGAAACTTAAGCTATCATATGATGAGTTGCTTGTGAAGCACAATGACCTTAGCAAAGAACATGATGCTTTGGTAGTGTCCAACAAGTCACTTAGAGATGACCACAACAAGTTGCTTGATGAGCACAATGAGCTAATCGTCAAGCATGACAACATAACTGTGCTTAACAAGTCTCTTGAGTCAAATCATATGAAACTTAAGAAAGAACATGTGATCTTAGAGATGAAATATCAAGAGGTTGAGCATTCAAATGAGGATATTGGCTCTAGTGGGCATGCAAATGCTAGAGAAGTCACTAAAACCAATGCCCCCTACCTCATGTGATGATCTAATTGAAGAACCTAAGGTCTTGCTTGATGATGAAAATATTGCATCTTCCTCCAAGACTAACCATGCTAGGGTGAAAGCTTTTGAAGAAGAAGTGAGAAGCTTAAGGTCTTGTGTGAAAACTTTAGCCAAGGGTGAGGAGTTACACAAGGAGATCCTCTACTACAATGCAAGAGACTATGGGACAAGGGGACTTGGTTCTTTCCCTAATCCCATCAAGGAAACTCTTAGGTCTAAGGAGCTATATGGGTGTTTCATCAATGAAGTTGGGTCTTATTGTCAACATTGCAAGGTCATCAGTCATCACACAAGGGAGTGCCCAACACCTACTCGCCCTTTCCCACCTTGCCTAGCAATTTCAAGTCCATGTACAATGATAACCATTTCTTGTTGATAAAGAAAAACAATGGCAAGGTTGCGGTCAAGTTCATTGGTGCCAAACCAAAAATCAAGTCACCTAGAAGCTTGTGGATTCTGAAAGCTCTTGTCACTCACATCAAGGGGCCCAAACTAGCTTGGGTTCCTAAATCTCAATCCTAATTTCTTGTGTGTAGGTGAACTACAAGGCCGGAAAGAGTCATTGGATACTTGATAGTGGTTGCACTCAACACATGACCGGCCAAGTAAAAATGTTCACCTCTCTAGTGGATGATGCGGGAGATCATGAACAAGTTTCATTTGGTGATAACTCTAAAGGAAGGATCTCTGAATTGGGTGAAATCTCTCTAACAAATGATCTATCCCTCTCCAATGTTCTCTTTGTGGATTCTTGTAGTTATAACTTGCTTTCCATTGCACAATTTTGTGACCTTGGTCTTTCATGTACTTTTGATGATGAAGGGGTCACAATCACTAACAAAAAAACTAATGAAATTGTTTTTAAGGGATTCCGTTATGGAAATCTTTATCTTGTAGACTTTGCATCCCATTAAGCAAACTTGACTACTTGCCTCATCTCTAAGACCTCCAAGGGTTGGCTCTGGCATCGGCGCATTGCACATATAGGCATGAGCCAACTCAAGAAAGCTTTCAAGAAGGGTATGATACTTGGTGTGAAGGATGTTACATTTGAGAAGGACAAGTCATGTAGTGCATGTCAAGCCGGCAAGCAAGTTGCAAGTTATCATCCTATGAAGTCTTATGTATCTACCACATGACCATTGGAGCTCATACACATGGACCTCTTCGGACCAACTACATACAAGAGTCTTGGTGGTAATCTCTATCGTCTTGTCATTATTGATGATTACTCACGCTATACTTGGACATTCTTTTTGGAGGACAAGGGCAAGACATTTGACATCTTCAAGAAGTTTGCAACTAGGGCCCAAAATGAGTTTAGGTCATCCATGGTGAAGATTAGAAGTGACAATGGATCAGAATTCCACAACACAAGAGTGGAAGAGTATTGTGATGGTGAAGGCATCAAGCATGAATTCTCCTCAACCTATACACCACAACAAAATGGTGTGGTAGAGAGAAAGAACAAGACACTCATTACTCTTGCAAGAGCTATGTTGGATGACTATGAGGTTTCACAAAGGTTTTGGGCGGAAGCTATCAACACGGCATGCCATGCTTCAAATAGAGTGTATCTCCACCAACTATTGATGAAGACACCATATGAGCTACTAATTGGGGAAAGCCCAACATCTCTTACCTCTGGGTGTTTGGTTGTAAGTGTTTCATATTCAAGAATAGGAAGCATCTAGGGAAGTTTGAGAGTAGAGTAGATGAGGGCATGCTTGTTGGTTATGCATCTAACTCCAAGGCATATAGAGTATTCAATAACTCTACAAGAGTGGTTGAAGAAACATGTGACATGGAGTTTGATGAATCTATAATGGCTCCCAAGGAGATGGTTTTTGTTGTGATGATGTAGGAAAAGAACCTCTTTGAGAAGCAATGAAGAAGATGGCTATTGGTGACATCAAGCCAAAGGAGGATGATGACTCTCACTCCATTCATGAAGACTCCTCCTCCTCCGATGATGACAATGATGATCAACCAAGGTGTCCAACATCATCTCCCACAAGACAAGATAGTCCATCTTCCTTACAAGAACCACCTCCTATATCACAAGACACTCAAGATCAAGTAGAGGAAATGGGGGAAGTTCAATCTCAAGATGATCCCACCTCTACAACATTTGGAAGGCATACGAGGAATTCAACAAACCATCCAATTGATCTTGTATTGGGTGATCCCAAAGGGGGTACAAGGACTCGCCGCAAGCAATATGCCTCATTTTGTAAACATCATGCTTTTGTCTCTTTTGTAGAACCCACAACTATAGATGAAGCTCTTGGGGAACCAGATTGGATCTTGGCTATGCAAGATGAGCTCAACAACTTCACAATAAATCAAGTGTGGGAGTTGGTAGAGCGCCCCAAGAACAAGAGTGTGATTGGCACTAAGTGGGTCTACCGAAATAAGCAAGATGAACATGGCATTGTGGTGAAGAACAAGGCAAGACTTGTCGCCAAAGGGTACTCTCAAGTAGAAGGCTTGGACTATGGAGAGACCTTCGCTCCGGTGGCACGTCATGAAGCTATTCGTATCCTCCTTGCATATGCATCTAGTCATAAAATGAAATTATTTCAAGTGGATGTTAAGAGTGCTTTCTTGAATGGCTTCATCAATGAAGAAGTCTATGTGGAGCAACCTCCCGGTTTTGAGGATGCTACATATCCTAACCATATCTATAGGTTGCACAAGGCTTTGTATGGACTCAAGCAAGCTCCTAGGAATGATATGAGAGGCTCTGGGATTTTCTCATTGAAGCGGGATTCAAGATTGGTAGAGTGGACAACACGCTATTCACAAAGATAATCAACAACGAGCTTTTCATTTGTCAAATTTATGTTGATGATATTATCTTTGGCTCTACTAACCTCAAAGTGTGCAAGGACTTTAGTGATCTCATGACTAGGGAATTCGAGATGTCAATGATCGGATAGCTCAACTTCTTCCTTGGGTTTCAAATCAAGCAATTGAAGGAAGAGACTTTCATTCATCAAGAGAAGTACACTAATGATATTCTTAAGAAGTTCAAGATGGATGATTGTAAGCCGATCAAGACTCCAATGCCTACCAATGGACATCTCGAGCTAGATGAGGGAGGTAAATCGGTTGACCAAAAGCTTTACCGCTCTATGATCAACTCTTTTCTTTATCTTACCGCATCTAGGCCCGATATCATGTTTAGTGTTTGCATGTGTGCTCGGTTTCAAGCCAACCCTAAAGAATCTCACCTAAGTGTTTTAAAAAGGATCCTTAGATATTTAAAATACACACCTAGCATTGGCTTGTGGTACCCCCATGGTGCTTGTTTTGAGCTCTTGGGTTATTCGGATTCGGACTTTGCCGGATGTCGAGTAGACCATAAGAGTACTTCGGGTGGGTGCCATTTGCTAGGTCGCTCTTTGGTTGCTTGGTCCTCTAAGAAGCAAAATTCCATGGCCTTGTCCACCGCAGAGGCGAATACATTTCCGCATGGGCTTGTTATGCTCAAATCCTTTATATGAAGCAAAGCCTCTTGGATTATGGTGTGGTTCTAGATAGGGTTCCCCTCCTTTGTGATAATGAAAGTGCCGTAAAAATTGCTAACAACCCAGTTCAACATTCGCGCACCAAGCACATTGATATCCGTCATCACTTCTTGCGAGACCATGTTGCTAAAGGGGACATTGTCCTTTGTGGTGTTCTCTCCGAGGAGCGATTGGCGGATATATTCACCATGCCTCTTGATGAAAACACCTTTTGTAGGCTTCGTAGTGAATTAAATGTGCTTGATGCGTCCAACATCATGTAATGCTTGTCATATAGTTTGCATTTGCATATGTACATGATTAGGGGCTTGTCTAACCTTGATGAGATAGTGGTGAGTATGGGTCTTGCTTGAGCCGGCGGTTCTCTTGTTTCGCTCAAGGCATGTTGAAAGGCTCACCATGAATAAGCTTATCAAGGGTTCAAACTTGGCAAGATAGTTTATCTTCTCGCTTTGCACTTATGCTTGTCATGTAGGTTGCACTCATGTTTAATTTCATGCATTTGTTCTTGCATAGCATTGCGTGAGGGAAGTCACCAAGGAAACTCACACTATGAGAAAGTTGCCTAGCGTTCAATGCGAAACAACAACTCTTAAGGTGTGATGAGACAAATGATTGTGCTTAATGCCTATTGAGTTAAGTCCTAACAAGCTTAAGGTGTCTATCTCTAAGTTCAGAGGCATTTAACTCATACATTCCTTTTTTGGAGCTTCCTCCTCTCCTTTGGTTCTTAATTTGCCTATTTTATCTATGGTTTATCACTTTTTAGGGAGCTATTTGTGTATCTATAAGTATTTTACAAAGGAGTGCTTGAGGGGTGAGGTTGTCACTCAGGATTGAACAAGAATGTGCTTGTGTTGGCTTGTGTGTGACATTTGTCAAATCAAAAATGAGATTTAGTTCAGCAATTCGAAATTGTCACCGTCAGATGAACCGCTGCCTAGTAGGTTCAGGTGTCAGTTCATCTGGTGAAGGGGTCTGTGCACTCAGTTCGTCTCTGTTACAAATTTTCCTACCGTAGGATGAACCGACACTACTGTGTTTCTATCCAGTGGTTTATCTAGTGCTGAAGGAAAATCACTTCTTTCACAGACCCTTGCAAAACTGGTCCGACGCAACCAAATTCTAGGCCATCGGTTCATCCATGATAGGTTTCACCGAGGAGCGAAACAATTCCGACGGTTCGACCGACGTTTGTTTCTTCCGGCCGTCAGTTCATCCGACAGTACTCTGAAGTGTGGGTCCCGTCTGTCATAATGGTTGGCGGTCGTATAGAGTCTTAACCCTAATTACTCCACGCCACCGCCGTCCAAGCCCGTGCGCCACCGTCCCCTTCGCCTCCGGTGAATCCCTTGCGCACGTGAGCTTCTGCGCCCTCCGCCGGCCCTCCGCGCCCGCCGCCGGCCACCCGCGCCGCTCCTCCACGCGATTTTGCGCGTGCGTGTGGTCACCACCATGTCCTAGGGTTTGCCGCGCCGCGGTTTCCGGTCGTCTGCTGCCGCAGGGGGGGGGGCTCGCCGGCGTCTTTCTCGGGGTACGCAAGGCACTATCTCAACTCCACAGCTGCTCCTCGTTGCACAATCTCTGTTGTGGTGAGAAATCCATCAAATCCCCTTTGATTGCTACTGCTTCATCTCAATTTAAGGGAAATTTGATGTATCGCTCCTATAACTTGCCTAGTAACATGAGTAGCCTTCTTCCATGTCTATCATCTGCTCATGTGTGTGTGTGCTCAACTTCCTATAGCCTTTGCTATCTTCATGATTTTGAGCACTGTCTATTGGCAAGTACAAGAAATATTCACCATTGTCCACACAAATTCACATCTTGTTCACCTAAGGATCTCCTAGGCTTAATTTCTTTATCTTGAGTAGTACATCCACTAGTTTTTCTTGTTTTAGGCTCATATCTATTCATTTGCTTTGCTTAAGGACCTCTTACCCTTAGATACATATCATGTTTACTCGTATCTCGCCATTCTATAATCTTCTACCATTTCTTTGACAGATGGCAGGGGACAAGAGGAAAGGTAAGGTAGCAGCTGAGCCGAAGAAGAAGAAGACCAGATAGGAGGAGTTGGACCGAGTTCTCTCAGTGCCAGATACTCAGGGTCAGCCACAGAGGGGCATCAGGATTGGAGAGCGTGCTCAGAGATAGGGGGAGCAGCCCCAGGGTGAGCAGCAGCAGCCACAACAGCAGCTACGGCATTCATGCCAGAGTCAGTAGGTAGAGCCGACAGAGACACCTCCTTCACTTGCCAGGTCTGGTCCTCGGACTCGTGGAGGACACTCACAGCCACAGCCAACTCTGAGACAGAGGAGAGCTGCAGTTGAGGAGATAGTTGAGCGTGAGCAGCAGGCTCACGAGCCTCACGTTCCTAGAGGTCCACGGGTAGAGGCTTTCGGTGTTTACCTCTGTGACTTGCGAAACTTCCCCGGGCCGAAGCTTCGGCATTTGAGGAGTGTGCCAGAGGAGCAGTGGTTTCCACGTGGGCATGAGGAGTGTGACCCCAAGTTTTTGGACTATCCTACAGGAGAGCTTCTATGCTTCCTACGTTCACCAGGGTTCACAGCTGAGTCAACACAGGATGCTTCAGTTCACAGCACTCAGAGCAGCTGTAGACGGGGAGCCCATACTACCTTTCTTTGACTACCTTCGGGGCTTGGCAGACTTGGTGAGCAGGAGGTCACGGTACGTCTCCCCGACTGGGTTCGGTGTTCTACGCGACCGTGTACGTTGAGGCTGAAAGGCTTTCACTCCGCTTCATGTTCATGGGTCAGTAGCACCGGCTCACCAGAGAGGGGATAGCAGAGTTACTTTTGGTTGACCTCCACGACGACTCGACCCACTACCTTGCCTACCCGAACGTTGAGGATCCACGCCGTGCTCACTCACCAGTGCTACCCTCAGACGACGAGATCAGCTTTCTGTTTCTTTAGTCGTTCCTCCCCGGTACTCCCAGGACTCCGGACCGTCTGACCCGTGAGGAGTACGTTGTTTACTACGCGCTCTGGAGGTCCCTTCTCTACAGGATGGGGAACACTGAGTCGCTTACAGGGGTGCAGCAATGGCTCTTGATGTACGTGATGGCGAAGCGCCCCTTTGACATAGTGGATATACTGATCAGTGAGATTGAGGATGCCATTATGGATGGTATGGGGATGACACGTCAGCAACCGTTTGCTCACTGGATCAGCTAGTTGTTGTCCCGACTTGAGGCTCAGCGGTACGTAGGGATGCTCAAGCAGTCGAAGTTTGTTTTCCCGACCTACCGACCTCTGATGCCAGGTGACAGGAGGCGAGGCCCGAGAGGCTTGAGGAGAGCTGAGGAGACACTCCAGGCACAAGCAGCAGCTGAGGCTGTGATGGATGAGGCTGCCCGACAGGATGCTATACTTGTAGTAGCAGAGGCACCTCTCCCTCAATACTTTGCGATAGACGACGAGTCCTCTAGCGATGACGACGACTTCATACCTACTCCTGAGCCAGTGTTCAGAGTTCGTCGTGCCCATGACGTCGAGGCAGGAGGATCTTCTTTGCCAGGACAAAGAGAGGCTGATTCACCGATTCCTCCTTAGATTACCGCAGCGTAGGTGACCCAGCCAGACCAGCTCACCTCCCTGATCTAGACACTGACAGCTCAGACTCAGGCTACCCTCCAGGTGCAGCGGCAGATGTAGGCACAGTTTCAGCAGCATTAGGAGGCTTAGCAGGTGATCCTTGAGGGGATCCGACAGCAGCAGGAGGCACATAGGCAGCAGATGCTCCAGCACCATATGATGACCACTCAGATGTTTACGTTCATGTCTGGTTGCCTTGGTCAGCTCTTCCAGCAGTCAGGGATGCAACTTCCTCAGTTTCCTACCACTCAGTAGCTCCAGGCCGATCCGACTGCACCTCTACCACCTACCGGTGGGTTCGTGAATATCCATATTGCGTCCTTTCCACAGTCACCTCTACTTCAGACAGGGATGTTTGCGGTACCTCAGACGACGACACCTAAGTTAGTGGCAGCTACCACCTTCCTTGACCAGCTTTAGATGGCCACTCTGACGTCGTCACAACGGCCGTCTCCACTCACCACAGGAGCACTTGTGTTTGAGACGGCAGCGCGTACTTCACTACCCAGTCCGCGGGTGACTTCTCCTCTTCCGAGCTTCACTACACCGCAGACAGAGGGTTTGGGTCAGGAAGATCAC
Source organism: Cenchrus americanus (assembly GCA_947561735.1). Taxonomy (NCBI): domain Eukaryota; kingdom Viridiplantae; phylum Streptophyta; class Magnoliopsida; order Poales; family Poaceae; genus Cenchrus; species Cenchrus americanus. Next base: position 207,870,665 of record OX387240.1, read on the forward strand.
TACCTTCGAGTTATCACTGAGCAGATCTCTTCAGCGATCGCCTCCGACCCAGAGGTTCCAGGTCCCGAGGCCACTTAGGCTCCAACTTCAGGCACAGGGACGAGTTCAGCTCCACCTCCACCACCTCAAGGTGCCTCTTCTCCGACTTGGTCTGGTCTGGGTGACGACACCGACGACGACGACGCCTTCGGTTTCTCTGTTCAACCTTCGAGGACAGTCTCTACCTCGCCGCCGGATCCTTCCTCTCCACCTCAGCAGGATTAGATTACTTTTTCGTGCTTGTTGCCAAAGGAGGAGATAGATAGGGGGAGTTAGGGGAGAGTGCAGGAGTTCGAGTTTTTCTAGCCTCTCTCGCTTTCGTGGAGTTTCATAATGAGACATGTATTTGGATCTTGTGTATGTCGTTGGTTTACATGTCTAATCATGATTGTGGTGCTTGTTTACCTTAATACATGTGTGTTATCGCTCTTATCTTGTTTCATGCATTAGAAGTAGCATTTATATGCTTTTAAATTCAAATTTTTGTATATCTCTACTCGTGTTGTCATCTATCACCAAAAAGGGGGAGATTGTAACCATCTAGGCCCTTTCGCACCTTTGGTAAGTGTGTGTTTCGGTGATAAATGACAACCATATGCTTGTGACTAACCTTTGTTTTGTAGCGGATTTTATATTGGGTTATTGTCACGAGTATCAAAGGAAAAGAGACCCGTCAATTTGAATTTATGGACGATCAATGGATAAATACTACAAGGCTAAGGACTTTGATAGTTCCATGTGTCACAAGGTGATGAAGGACACTTGGATTGCTAGTTTGTAGTGTTTGACCGTACTATTAAGAGGGGTTTGTGCACTAGTAGCTTGACCATGCACCAAAAAGCCTGAAAATATGCACACTCAAGTTCCTTGGATGTTATCAAGCTCAGAGAGTTCATGGAAGCAAAGTAGAAGCAAAAGAATCAACGGAAAACTCAAAGGATTTTGAATTAGATGAGTTGGAATTCAAGTCATTGCGTCGGATAAACTGACGCCATCAGTTTTACATTCATCGAATGTGTTCAGCGGCCAAAGAATTCAAAATAGACCGTCGGATGAACAGGCAGTATAGGCAGCGGTTCATCCGATGCCATAGGGTTTGGCAACAGTAAGGGTCAGAGCTCAGCCTCTTTAGCACCAGATGATCCGACGCTCTGACTAGCGGTCTATCCGACGCTTGCATTTAAACCATACAGAGACGCGCTAAGACTTTTGCTTCAGCACCGGATGAACCGACGCTTAAGGAACAACCCAGCGGTTCATCCGACGCCTACGTTCAAACTACACAGTACTACCCAGAGTGAGTGATCTTCAGCACTGGATGGTCCGACGGGGCGTCGGTGCATAGCGTCGGTGCATTGACTAGGTCACTTGGTTCAACAGCTATTTCAGCGTCTGTGAGTGACCAGATGATCCGACACCTGTGTAGGGGGGAACCATCGGTTCATCCGGCGGTACTACTTTTCAGGGAAACTTTTCTAATGGCTAGCCTCCCTTGCTAGGCCTATAAATATGACCCCCTGCCTCTCTTGAGCTGCCTTTGCCATTCTGAAGATCTACTGCAGCCAAGGAGAGAAGGAGAGTGTGTTCTTGCCATTTGGGATTCTCTTCCTCTTCATTGAGGAGCTCTTTCTTAGTGATCAAGGGTTTCTAGGTGCATACATGGCTTAGCTGAGTGCTCAGGTCAAGTGAAAGAGTGCGGGCTTGTTACTCTTGGAGTTTGACGGCTCCTAGACGGTCTTGGTGCTTTGGGGGTTCTTGGTGAGCTCTTGGAGATTGTGGGAGTCTCAAGAAAAGCTTGGTGTACACGGTTCGACACCCACCATTCCGGAGATGGAGAACGGGTACTCTTAGTGAGCACTTGTGTCTTGGTGACTCAAGGGGGAGCAATACTCTAAGTGAGTGCTCCAACGTGGATTAGGGGGAAGCGTCAACTTCTCGATACCACGGGAAAAAATTCGGTCGTCTCTTGTGTCTCTCTCTCTACTTTCTCGCATTGAATTTCAGCACTTAATTTCCGCACTTAAGTTTCCTTGCCCTTGTTCTTGTTACTTTGCTTGTTTGCTTCATAACTTGTCTAGGGTGTTTCATATCTCTTAGTGTGAATCTTGCTAAGGAAACTCTTGTTAGTGTGCAACTCTTTTATATGGGCAACACTAGTTGATAGGTTAAGGTTTTTGCTTTGCTTTAGAAATTGAAAAGAAGTCCCATATTCAACCCCCCTTCTATGGGATATTGATCCTACATAAGACAATCAAGGTTAGCCTGCATTGAGAATTTCTCTAACCTATCATGATTATAAATATATCCAAAATATAGTCATGTTAATCCAGTGCCTTCCCCGGCAACGACACCAGAAATGCTTGTTGGCATTTCTTAATGTCGCTGCTAAGTTTATGTGTTCCTAGCAACAACGCCAGAAATCACAGTGATGATCCTAATGATCACAAACGAATCTGCAAGCACACAGATAAACCATTATAGCATTTCCCTATCAGAGTATTCCAAAGGGTACTGAATCCAAGGAAGGCAAGGTAGGATAACAAGACTTATACTATTACGTTGAATATAAATCATAGATATAGATAGAGGTAACATTCAAATACAGGGGTAAGGATAATGATATGATAAGGGGTAGTGTGACACAATGCTTTCTCTCAAAGAACACTACGACATAGGGAGCAACATACGAGTTAGTTCTAGGTTCTAATGTACTATACACATAAAGGTCGGCGATACAAGAAAGATAGACAAACGTTGCATGGAACATTCGGTCTAACACCTAGGTACAAACGGGAGATAGCCCTCATGCCGGTTTTATACGGCAACTCGGTTGCTTCTTTGAGAACTACAATAGCACCACTTGAACATGGAGGAATACAAAGGGGTCCAACGACTGTCACTATAGCGGCCTACCTCTATCTAAATGTCGGATGAACTCATAATCAATGTAGCTGTCCAACCCAAGCACCATTCTTGCATTGTCAACTAGACCCTGACCGGCTCGAGCTATTGTGACCCATGTCAAAGTCACCCAGTAACTGGCTACTTGAATGAGTACCATAGCTTAAACACGAACTTCATGCGACAGCGATGTGTAAACTAACAAGATCTAACTGAGGCTATCCAAACAAACGAATATGGGATTTCCTACGTCTATACCATAGGATTGAAGGGTCATGTTCGTGAAGAACACGAACATCTAAACTATGAACAAACACAGAAAATAAGTTCAAGTCACATATCAACTAGATCGAAAGGTCTTGTTCATCAAGAACACGAGCCTCTAAATCAAGAACGGGTGAAGAACACAAGAACATATCACCTATGCATGCAAGCACTACTTTATATGAAATAAATGTATAACTAAAGTAGATCAAAGTCATACAAAGAAATGAAAATACAAGAGGGTTCATACCTAGATCCCTAAAAAGAATTGGAACCTAAATTAGAACTATTCTAGCCTACTCCCTAACCTTGGAACCAAAGTGAGAGAAGAGAAGCAAAATAGTGTGTTAAGAAGTGAGAAGGTCCTCTTCTATTTATAGGCGGGGAGGGTCACGGAGGAGCACCAAAAACACCTCGGGAATGCAGCCTTGAACCAATGAGGAGGTGACACGTGGAGGGCTGAGATGAGCCGACACAAGGTCGGTTTGGCCGAATCCCTTGTGGGCCCACTCGCCTCCATCTTCTGGACAGTAACCTCCAAGTGGGCCCTTGGGTAGATTCTTAGTGTACATAAGTTTTTGAGTCAGTTTGCTCCCGTGTGGGCCCTCCTATCCATATGCAGTCCTTGTGTTGTCGTTTGGTTCATGGGGGGTAGCCTCCCTTGGATGGATGATGTGGCGTGGACACATGGATCCCATGTGGCTGCCACTCCTCAGCTGAGGTGGCATGACATGGACCATAGAAGACATGATTCTTACTCATTTTGTGTGTATTTTCCTGTAATCATAAATTCTCCAAGTACAAGTGAAACTACATTATTTTTAACTAAAATGTGTGTAAGAAATACACTTTTCTCCCCAATTCATGAGAATATTGATGGCTAAAAGAGGTACTTAACAGCCGTCAACAAGCATGCACACATTGTTTAGATGATACTTGGAACATGTATCTAAAACATAATAAAAAAGTTGTGTATTTGGGCCATCGTCGATTTTTTCCTCATAATCACCCATTAAGGCCCAGTTTGGAACACAAGAATGGAAACAGAGGAATAGAAAAAACATATTAATAGGATGTAGCCTAAAGTGAAAAACTACAGGAATCCAAAACAGAGGAATCACCAAAGTTTGATGTTTGGAATGCAGGACAATTTTGAAGTTTCACGTGTGGTCTTCTTCTTTTTAGCACGCTTACCATCAACTGGCTCTAGAGTTGAACTAGATGGCCAGGAATTGTGATGAGGAGTTTTTGCAAATTGGTCAAGAGCATGTGGTAAATTTGAAGAAGCTGGAAACTAGCTACCGGAGTTAGGGGTATGTGGTATATCTCCTCTATGTTGTGGTACTTCATGAGGCATGAAACTAGCCACCGGAGAAAATTTATCTACACCAAACCAATTAGTATCACCTCTGCTTTCTCCATCAACATCAAAAGACAAGAAACTAGGAGCTGGTAAACTAGGTGAAGGTGACTGCAATTGTTGTTGCACATCAGAAGTTTCAGAAGGAGAAATTGTCTTATTGGCATAATGATCCATACCACAACAATTTCTACCTTCAGTGTAACGCCTTGCATAAATTGGAGCAATGAAAAAATTAGAATGGTCTTTAATCCCTGCATTGAAGAAAATAGTATCAGATAGATAGAAACTCACCATCATATAAAATAAATAGATCGTCATAGTAAGGAAACGTCTTGTCTCGCCAAAACAGAGCATCCTTACTTTTTCGTTGCTCCATTGATTCCCAAACACCCAGTATTAGATTAAATGGGCCTAGAGCCATTTATTACAATAATGAAAGAATTAAAGCCCATTTACTTAATGCTAGGGAAAAGTGAGAAATAGTGCATGGGTATTTGAGGAGTCTCCCATCCAACTTATGAGGTAGCCTTTCGGTACACCTCTTGTGAAGTTGAATAAAGGAGATAGGCATGCCACACACGCGTGCTCGTTCGCCTCGCCTCGCCGGGCTGAGGACGTGGGCGTGACGTATCGAGACAAGCGTGCGGTGCGGACGGCCATGATGCGGGGCGGAAGCATCTTTTTGTTGTTGGCTATTTGAAAGGAATAATGGCTCCTTAACAGTGACCATTACTGCCTGATGCACATTAACCGTGACGTCCAGGTTCATCCCCCCGTGCCCGCCCTAGGGGTCCCCTCAAACAATGGGGGAACCCTCACTTAAATTCCCGCATCAAAATGAACTAAGCCTAACCATGCGAGAGAACTAACCATGCGGGACGTGGCCCATGCGAGCGGGGACTTCGGAGGCCCACCGAGACGGCTCGCCTATGAGACCCCTCGAGCGGGCTCCGCCTCGCCCGAGGGTACGCTCCTCCTCGAACGAGCTCCGCCCCGCTCGAGGGGCAACCCCCCTCCTCGAACGGGTTCCGCCCCGTTCGAGGGGCGACCCCTTCCCTCGAGCGGTCCCGCCCGGCTCGAGGGCTTGCTCCCCCCTCGAGCGGGCCTCGCCTCGCTCGAGGGTTCGCTCCATCCTCGGGCGGGGCCCGCCACGCTCACGGGCGCCCCGCACGCGTGCGCCGGCCCCGTACTTGGGCATTTAACGCCCGACGCCGCGGGGCCGGCGCCATCATGCGCCGGGGCTCACGCCCGGTGCCCGCCGCACCAACTCCCCGGGGAGGAGCCCATCCCCGCCACCGTGGGGTGGACCGTGCGGTACGGCCGGCGTCGGTCCCATGACACCGCGCGCACGCCACCGTACGGCTAACGCGCTCGACCCTCGAAAGGGGGCCGGGCGCACCCTCGACTCCACTTTCCCGTGACCCCGCCGGAGTTAGGTGAGGGACGCTAGGCCGGTGGGTGGCCATCCCGGCCACTCGTAACGGCGCGGCCGCCGTACCCACGCGCGCGGGCACACGCCCCCGACTCCGCGGCGCACGCCCGAGCACTGCAGCAACCACTCCACCACCGCAGAGCTCATTGGGAAGGAACGCCGTTCTGCCCGCTCCTGTGCCCCGTACCGGCCATCATCAGCACCTCCCTCGAAGCCTATCAGGGGACGCCATCGCCATCTGCCGCCTCCTACCCTCGAACCGCCACTGTTCGGGTACAAGGTAGGCCATCATGGCCGGATCGCAGCGAAGATCGACCGGACGGTCGCCCGCTCTACACCGTAGCACGACGTGCTCCCACACGCAGCTAGGTAGCGCGGCGTGCATGTAACTCGCCGCTCCCTTGGCCTATAAAAGGGAAGGCGAGCCCCCGGCCCGCGGGGGACGAATCCGAGAGGAACACAGCGCACCGTGCACTCACTCTCTTATTCTCCCACAACACCTTCGGCTACTCACCGGGGACTTGGGAGCCACGCTTCCTCTCCCGCCTTGCTTGTATTTGCCCCACTACAAGCACCCCGGTGCCGAGCAATATAGTGCCACGAGCACACCACTGCTGGACGTACGACCCCCTCGGCCGGAACCAGGATAAATCCTTGTGTCATTTGTTGCTTAGCATCGACCATTGAGGGATAGACCTAGGCGTTATCTTCGGTTAGTGTCGGGACCATATTCCGCACCGACAGTTGGCGCCCACCGTGGGGCAAACGAGCGCCTAAGGTCATTTCGCTAACCCCCTCCATGGTGATTCGCACTGAGTACCGTAGCACCCGCTACAACATGGGTAGCTCAGACCCCCTTCCGGCGGGTTCGAGATCCGCTTCGGGGACTTGAACTTCCAGGCCACGGGGAACGGCTATCTCATGCGCCTCACCAACCGTGAGGAGCTACGCGCGCGCAGCGGGAGGCTAGGTCCGCTCGGTCTCCGCCGCACGCACGACACCGCGCGGCGCCGGCGGGCACGGATGCCGCGGGGCTGTCGACGCCGCGACGCCGTCGCCGCTCCGGGCTACGCTCGCGTCGGGCGCGGTCCGAGCGGCGGCGGGCGCGAGCGCGCCGCCGCCCGGCGCGGTGCACCCACCGTCACGGCGGCCGCCACCGCCCCAACGGGACCGCGTGCGGTCTCGGGACCGCGCATCCCCATCGGGGCGCGTGGCGCCACTACGGCCCACAACGCCAACGTCAACACGACAATGCGCGGGGGTTCCGCCTGGTCGGCACGTCTTCGTCGCCGGGGGACCCCGGCACTTCCCGGCGGCGGACGAGTCGTCCCCGGGCTCCGTCGACACGATGCCACCCGCCAACCGTCATGGGTACGCGGAGTGGGACTTCTCCGGTGTGCGGACCCGGTCGCGTTCGGGCGCTTCCTCGACGCCACGGACTGCGGTTCGGGCCGCTCCGACGACTCCAAGACGGGAGCTACGACCCCACGCGGGAATGCTGCGCCGTCATCACCAACGACCCGGCCAACGCCGCCGGTGCGGCGGGCGCCGGAGATGGGGAAGTCACGCCGGCCCCGGGGGTTGCCACGCGCCCGGCCGCGGGGCCGAGCGCTCCCGGCCGGGGCCGACGTCGACGCGCGGTCGGCCCAAGCTCGCGAGCTCGAGGCCAAGCCGGCGGAGGAGTGCGGGACCGTGCGGCTACTCCGCGCCTCGATGGCGGGGGAGGCCTCGCGCGCGCGGCGAACGCGCGCGCGGGGCTAGGCCGACAAGTCCGCGACCGCCTCAACCCCGGTCCCCAACGTCGACAACGCGGATACTCCGCCGCGAGCGAGCCAAAAGCTTATCGCCGCCGCGACAGCTGCCGCGCGCCATGCCGGCACCCTCGACCCCCGAGGCTCGAGACATGCACCGCGAGGTGCGGAGCCCTCCTTGAGCAAGCGGCCATCCGGCAAGCCGAAAGCTCGGCCTCACGCATCCGCCAACGGGGGGACGCGCGGGGTGATGATCCGGCACCGGGGGGCGAACCCTCGGTGCATGTGGGTCGACCTGTCCGACCGGGGACGCACGCCGGCCAAGGAACGGCTCCTCGACACACGCGGGGGCGGCGGATGGCGGCGCCCGCAACATCATCAACGCCGGGCGCACCGGCAAGGCGGACGCGCGCGCGGCCGGGGGGCTACCACCCTCGAAGGGGTGGACGCTACGACGGCGGTGAGGATCGCTCCCCGACGCCGGAGCCCCCCGGCACCCGCGTGTTCGGCGGGAGATCCGCACGGCGGCGTTCCCCCCGGCGCTTCCGTCGGCCCTCGACGATCGTCAAATACAACGGGGAGACGGACCCTCGTGTTTGGCTCAACGATTACCGCCCCGGCTCTGTCGGTGGGCGGGGCCACCAACGACGAAGTGATCATCCGCAACTTGCCCCCGCATCCGGGCGACGCGGCCGGGACATGGCTCGAGCACTTGCACCGCCGGCCCGGATCCATAGCCGGGACGATCTAGTCCACACTTTCGTGGGCAACTTCCGGGGCACATACGTGCGCCCGGGGAACTCCCGGGATGCGCGCTCCGCACGCGAGAAGCCGGGCGAATCGGCCGACGGGACTTCATACGGCGCTTCTCCAAGCGGCGCACGGAGAGCTCCCCGGCGTGGCACGGTCCGAGATCGTGCACGCGTTCCTCGAGGGCACCACGTGCGGGACCTCGTGCGCGGGCGGGACGCAGCCCGCCCACGGACTCGAACGAGGCGGTTCGACATTGCCACCGGCTTCGCCTCGGAGAGGAGGCCGTGGGGGCAATCTTCGATGGCAAGAAGGGCAAGCGCTGCGAGGACACGCCCGCGGAGGGCGGCGGGTCCAAGGAGCCGCGCCGCAATGACAAGCGGGGCAAGAAGGGGGGGAAGAAGCCGCGCCGCGGGCGCGCGGCGGGGCGCAACGGCGGCAACGCCGAGGCCCTCGGCGTTGACCGGCCCGACGGGGCCCTCGGCCGGCTCCTCGAGGCCGGGGGTGTTCGACGACATGATGAAGAAGCCATGCCCCTACCACAAGACCCCCGTGAATCACACTCTTGAGCGGTGCGACATGCTCAAGAAGTTCTATGGCCGTGCCGCCGCGAAGGAGGGCGAGAGGCCAAGAAGGATGGGGGCGGCGGCGACGCGGTGGCTTCCCTGTCTGTCGAAAATGTGTTCCTCATTTTTGGGGGACCCTCTGTCGACATGTCAACCGGCGGCGCAAGAAGGAGCGGCACGAAGTCCTCGCCGCGAGAGAGGGCGCCTCCGGCCTTTCTCAACGGGTCGAAGGATGCCATCACCTTTAGCGGGATGATCACCCAAACCGCATCCCGAACCGGGCCGGTACCCCACGGTGGTCGATCCCATCATTGGGAACGCCCGGTTTTCGAAGGTCCTTATGGACGGAGGCGGTAGCCTCAATATCCTCTTCGCGCATACATTGCGCCTAATGGGGATTGGGGTGGACCGAGGCTGCGGCCCGGCCACGAAGCCGTTTCACGGCATCGCGCCGGGAAGCGAGGTTCAACCCCTCGGGCGGATCGATCCGCCCGTCCGGTTCGGGACCCCCAAGAATTTCCGCAAGGAAACCCTCACCTTCGAGGTGGTGGGATTCAAAGGGGCCTACCATGCCATCCTTGGGCGACCATGCTATGCCAAGTTCATGGCGGTCCCCAACTACACGTACACGAAGATGAAGATGCCGAGGTCCAAACGGCGTCATCACCGTCGGGTCATCGATCGAGCATGCTTTCGGCTTGCGATGTCGAGTGCGTGGAACATGCGGAGGCGCTAGCGGATGAAGCGCTGGTAAACACCCTTGGAGAAGATGGTCAATGACGACCTCGGCTCCGCCACCAAGCACGTCGGCACGTTCGAGGCCGCCGAGCAAACCAAAGGGGTCCCCCTCGACCCGACGGCCCCGAGGGCAAGGTGTTGAGGGTCGGCTCGACCCTCGATCCTAAATAGGAAGCGTGCTCGTCGACTTCCTCCGCGCCAACGCCGACGTTTTCGCGTGGAGCCCCTCGGACATGCCGGGCATCCCGAGGGAGGTCGCCGAGCACTCCCTTGATATCTGCCCTAACGCTCGCGGCTGTTCGGCGGCGGCGCGCGCCGCTTCGACGAGGAACGGCGACGGGCGATCGGAGTGGAGCTGCGGAAGCTCCTCGAGGCCGGATTCATCAAGGAAGTGTTCCACCCGAGCATGGTTAGCTAATCCTGTGCTTGTAAAAAAGAAAAATGGGAAGTGGAGGATGTGTATTGACTACACCGGTCTCAATAAAGCATGTCCGAAAGTTCCTTTTCCTTTGCCGCGCATAGATCGGATCGTTGATTCCACTTCGCAGGGTGTGAACTACTCTTGTTTCCTTGATGCCTATTCGGGATATCATCAAATAAAAATGAAGGAGTCCGACCAGCTCGCGACTTCGTTCATCACACCGTTCGGGACGTTCGTTACGTCACGATGCCTTTGGCCTCGAAACGCGGGCGCAACATATCAGCGCTGCATGCAGCACGTTTTTGGGGACCATATCGGGCGGACGGTCGAGGCTTACGTAGACGACATCGTCGTCAAAACCAGGAAGGCGGACGACCTGGTCAGCGATCTTGGCATCGCATTCAGTTGCCTGCGGGCCAACGGGGTCAAGCTCAACCCCGAAAAATGTGTCTTTGGAGTGCCGCGGGGCATGCTCCTAGGATACATCGTCTCCCAGCGGGGAATCGAGGCCAACCCTGAAAAGGTCGCGGCCCTCGAGCGAATGGGTCCAATTCGGGACCTCAAAGAGGTGCGAAGGTGTTGGGGTGCCTTGCCGCCACGAGCCGCTTCGTCTCGAGGCTCGGTGAGAAGGGCACCTGCCCCTCTCACCGAGCGCTCAAGAAGCACGAGCGCTTCTCTTGGACCGCCGAGGCCCGGGGAAGCGCTCGACAAGCGAAGGCATCTCGACGCACGCCCCAATCCTTACGCCGCCGCGGGACGGCGGAACCTCTCCAACTCTACGTGGCCGCAACCACCCGGGTGGTCGGCGCCGTGATCGTTGTGGAGCGCACGGAGGAAGGGCATGCCTTGCCCGTGCGAGAGGCCGGTCTACTACATCGGCGAAGTCCTATCGGACACGAAGACGCGCTACCCCCGGAGTCCGAAGGCTGTTGTATGCGGTAGTCCTCGCGCGGCGCAAGCTCCGCCACTACTTCGAGGCCCACCCGATTACGGTGGTCTCTTCCTTCCCGTTAGGAGAGATCATTCGCAACCCCCGACGCGGCGGGCGGGGGTGCCAAGTGGTCCGTGGAGTTGATGGGCGAGACGCTCGCCTACGCCCCGCGCAAGGCCATCAAATCGCAAATCCTAGCCGATTTCGTCGGCGAGTGGACGGACACGCGGCTGCCGCCCCCTCGGATTCAAGCGAGTCTTTGGACTGCGATTCTTCGACGGCTCGGTGATGAAGACGGGGAGCGGGCGCGGGCTGCTCTTCGTGTCACCCCTCGGGGAGCACATGCGCTACGCGGTGCGTCTCCACTTCCCCGCGTCTAACAATATGGCGGAATACGAGGCCCTTCTCCGTGGCCTCAAAATCGCCATTGAGTTAGGCATCAAGCGCCTCGATGTGCGGGGGATTCGCGGCTCGTGATCGACCAAGTCATGAAGAACGCGAGCTGCCACGACGACAAGATGGAGGCCTGCTGGAAAGCCGTGCGAGCCCTCGAGGGACAAATTTTACGGCATCGAGCTTAATCATGTACCCCGCCTAGGTACAACGAGGAAGCGAGACGGGGCGGCAAAGATAGCGTCGGGCGGATCACCGTTCCCCCCGAATATTTTCGCGCGCGACATCGCGCAGCCCTCGGTAACCTTCGAGCCTTACCCCTCGAGCGACGGCGGACCCTCGGGGGCTCCCTCGAATCCAGCGGGTGCGGACCCCATGGAAGAGGACCCCTCGAACGAGGCGTACGTACTCTCCCTTCTCGAGGGGTACGGCTCCCACGAGGCTGTCGCAATGGACATCGAGCCGGCTCCCGTCCAGGCGGACTGGCGGGAGAAGTACATCGCACTGGATTGCTCGAGGGGAGCTCCCGCGGAGGCCGGGCCACGGCCAGGCGCATCGCCAGGATGGCCAAGTCATTCACCCTCGTCGACGGCGAGGGCTGTGCAAGCGCGCGCGTCGGGCATCCTCCGGCGGTGTATACCCATTCCCGAGGGCGCGAGCTCCTACGGGACATCCACGCGGGGATGCGTGGCCACCACGCCGCGCCGCGCACCCTCGTCGGCAACGCGTTCCGCCAGGCTTCTATTGGCCTACCGCGGTCGCGGACGCCAACGAAATCGTGCGCACTTGCGAAGGGTGCCGGTTCTACGCCCGCAAGACCAACTTGCCGGCTCAAGCTGCGCAAGCGATCCCCGTAACATGGCCGTTCGGCTTGTGTGGGGATTAGACATCGTCGGGCCCCTGCGGAAGGCGCCGGGGGCTTCACCCACACTTGCTCGTCGCGATCGACAAGTTCTCCAAGTGGGTGGAAGTGCGCCCCATTACGAATTTGAGGGCCGAGCGGGCGGTCACGTTCTTCACCGACATCGTCTACGCTTTGGAGTGCCAAACTCCATCATCACGAACAACGGGTCCCGGTTCACGGGCGGAAGTTCTTGGAGTTCGCGACAAGTTCCACATCCGAGTGGATTGGGCGGTGTGGCGCACCCACGGACTAACGGCCAAGTGGAACGTGCCAACGGCATGATCCTACGGGGCCTCAAACCCGGGGATTCCGACCAACTCAACAAATACGGCCGAAAATGGCTCCAAGAAGCGCCGGCGGTCGTGTGGAGCCTAAGGACTACCCCAAGCGAGCCACGGGTTCACCCCGTTTTCCTAGTCCATGGCGCGGAGGCCATCCTCCCCACGGATGCGGAATACGGGTCACCCAAGGTCGGGGCTACAACGAGGATGCTAACCGGCGAGCCGCGAGGGACTCCTTTGGACCGGCTAGACGAAGTACGCCTTGTGGCGTTGATGCACTCCGCAAGGTATCAACGGTCCCTACGACGCTACCAAGCGCGCAAGATACGTCGCGGGGATTTCGGCGAGGGGGATTTGGTCCTAAGGCTACGCCAAGACAACCGAGGGCGCCACAAGCTATCGCCCCCATGGGAGGGACCCTACGTCGTGGTGAAGGTGCTCAAGCCGGGCACGTACAAGCTTGCCAACGAGGACGGCGAAGAACTCACCAACGCTTGGAACATCCAACAGCTACGTCGCTTCTACCCTTAGCTAGGATTCCCAAGTATTTTCCGTTGTAAAAACGCACGACCAACGCCCCGATTGGTGTCACCTATGTAAATACTCCCGAATCTAATAAAAGGGCAACTCGGCTTTCCCCTGAAACCCAAGTTACCCTCGGGGGCTACTGCGGGGGGGGCACCCCCCCCCAAATGGTCCCATTTTTTCGCGCAAAAAACGTAATAACACGCGCTAAGTTTGTTTCCTACTTCAACCACGAGCCACGATTCGAAAAGGGCGTAGGTGGCACAGTGGAAGGAGCGCGCGAGCCAGAGACAGCCTACGCCGCGTGGCTATGGCCCGTCTCTCTCGCCTCCAACCCAGCGGGCCCCTGCGAAAGGCGAACTCCCCTAACTAGAATCTACTCAGGAAGAAGAAGAAGCAAAAAGCGCAATAAGCAAGCGATTTCATTTACAAACTGACCATGTTCACGAAACTACTTGTTTACTTACAAGAGGCCACGAGGCCAGAGTTCTGATACACATAAACAAAAAACGGGCCTAGCGCCCAGGTGCTTTCAGGCGGGCGGAGCGGCAACATCAGCAGCGTCCGGGAAGAGGAATTCTTCGAAGGCCTCGGCGAGCGACTCGGCGGCGTCAGCAGCAAGCGCGTCCGCACGCTCCATGGCCACCTCATCCTCGACACCCTCGGGCACGATGTAGCCTTCCGCTACCGCCTCGAGGTTGACCTCGTAGTGGGATCGCACCACTCCGAGGGGCCTTGCACGCCCGGGTGCAACGCCCGGCCGCACCGCCCCGTGACGTGGCCGCGGGGGGCGCGTAGGCGGGCGGCCGGCGGGCGCCGGCACGGGCATCGCCTTCCTCGACGACGTGACGGGTCTCGAGGGCCGCGTCCCGCGGCTCCTGCCGGCTCTGCTCGGAGGAGTTGTAGGAGGCTGCGGGGCCTCGGCCCGCCCAGCGAGCGTGCCCCAAAGGCGTGCGCGGGGGCACGGAAGCAACAAGATGACAAGAAATCGAAAAGGGGGAAACGAACCCTCTAAAGCAAGAACTAACAAGCGAGGGTCGGACGGTAGCTTACCCTCGACTTGCCTCTTCTCCGGATCGAGGTCGCGGCGCGCGGACTCGAGCGCCAACTCGAGGTCTTTGGACGGTCTCGCCTTGCTCGACGAGGGCCATCTCTTGGGCGGCGTTGCGATGCGCGCGCCAACGCCTCATCCTCAACCTCGGAGAATGCGGCGTTCCGCTCCTTCGGCGACCTCTCCGCTGTCTCACGCGCGACGCGCTCCCGCTCCGGCGCGGGTCGGGCGTCGCCAAGGGCGGCCCGCTCTGCTTTGGAGCCGCCCCTCGGCCCCACGGCGGGCGATGCGCTCCTCGCCCGGAGCTGCCCCTCGGCGGCGGCGAGGGCGCGGCCTTGGCGTCGAGGGCGGCCTTCGGGTCATCGGCCTCCTTGGCGCGGCTCCGCTCCAACCCGCGCGCCCGCTCCTCGGCCCCGGCGGCTGCTGCGCTGCGCCCCCCCCTCGGCGGCGTGCGGAGCTCCGGGTCTCGGCGCGGCGGTGGCCACCTCCGCCTCCCGGGGGTGGCGGCCAGCGTCCGCGTCTTGTCCAGGTCCTCGCGCGCGTTCCACAGCGCCTCGTCACGATCGACGAGGGGCTGCGCGGATCCGCCGAGACTCGAGTCACGCGCGCGTCCCCGCACGAGCTCTCGGGGAGCACGTCGCACCACGCCATCGCCGGTACACCGGCCCGGTATGCGGCGTCCACGAGAGCATCCGCAAGCGCGTCGTAAGCGCTGCATCGCTCCCGGAGCTGCGGACCTCGGCGTTCACACGGTCGAACGCGCTATACTTTTCACGAGCGCGGCGCTCGAGCTCCTGGCATCCACACATCGAATCTCGCAAGTGTCAAGGCTTGAATGCAGCACGCGAAAACGAAATAAGGAAGGGAGACGAGCAACGGCGTGGCTCACACGGAAGACGATCCCGGGCGGGCGGCTGTGGACCCGCAGCGCTTCGTTCAACGCGCGGTTGAGCGTGGCGCCGTGGCTCAGGAGCTCGCCCCAGAGCTCCTGCTCCCTCTGGGCGTCAGCGAACGCCGGGGGATCCTCCACGGCCCCCCCACCTGGGCGGGGCGGCCGGCGTGGGAGGACGAGGCCTCGGCATCGTGCCCCCGGCCCCCCACTATCATGTGACCCTCGTGTCGCCTCACGAGGGCCCCCTCCTGGGGCTCAGGAGAGTTCGTGGGCCAGCTGGCCCACTGGTTCCACCCAGGCGGCGGGGAGTCATCCGAGAGCTCCACCACCTCCGCCCCGGGGGCCGCCGGCGAGGGCGGAGCCGCTGCTCCGCCTCCGGCCGGCGCCTCCCCTGCGCCTCCGCGGCCGCGGGCGCCCGTTGTGGCGCCGGTGCCGTCACCTCCGTCCGTGCGCCACATCGCGGGCGCTCCCGCGAGTTGCGCCGCTCCGCCTCCTCCGCCGGTGGCGGCCACCGCGGGCGGCACCTCCACCGTGGCCGCCGGCCGCGCTGGCGCCTACGTGGCGACCGGCACCGGCCGCCCCCGGCGACCTGCGGCCGCGCCGCGCGGGGCGATCCCGCCGGCCGGGGCCTCGAAGCCCCGGCCGGGCCGCGCGCGCTCGTGCCGCCCGCCGCGCGCGCGTCCCCGGGCGCGACCCCCTCGACGAACGCCGCCGGGTGGGGATCGACGCGTCCGTCCTCGGCACCTTGGCCGGTGCAAGAGGGAGGGACGGTTGGCACCGCCTGGCGCAAACACGAACGGAGGATTAGAGCGTCTAATAACCGGCAAACTAAGGCCAAGCAAAGGAAGAACGGGTTCCTTACCTCGCGGAGGAAAAGGCCCGCTTCCTTTTCCTCGAGGCCTCCGACGAGGCCGGCGCGGGCGCCGCGCCCGCCGCGGCACCTCCCGGCCGGCGCCGCCGCACGCGCGCGGGCACGCCCGCCTCACGCGTGGGCGCGCCCGACGCGCGCCACCACGCGGCGGGGGCACGCTAGCCCCGCGCGCGCGCGCGCCCACCGACGCGCCCCTCGACGAGGGACGCCGCGCGCGCGGACGCGCTCCCGCCACGCGCGGGCACGCTTGACGCGCGCGCGGGCGCACGTCGCCGCGCGCGCCTCCGTGGCGCGCGCCGGCACCTCCGCGGCGCGTGCCGCCCCCGGCGATGAGCGCCGGCGGCGGACGCCGCGCGCGCCGCCCCGAGCAAAGCCACCCCCCGACCGGCGCGAGATCCGGCGACGGGGCGCGGGCGCCACTGTGCGAGGGGCCCTCCCCCTCGGACTCTTCCTCCTCGTCTCGGTCCGAGGACGAGGGCTCCTCGATGTCGGGGGAGGAGAGCCCCCGGCTCCTCCCGCCGCCGGTGCTCCGCGGACCGTGCGTCGCGGCGCGCTTGGCGCCGCCTTGCGTGCTCCCTCCTGCGCGCCGCCCGCTCCTGCTGCTCCCGCTGCGCCGCCCGGCCGAGCGCACGGGAGTCGGGGGTGGGTGGAACGGACTTGGCGGCGTTGAACTGCACCAGCTGCGCGCGAGGACAACGATGGCGCATCAGGAAACGGAAGCAAGGACAAGGATTAAAACAGAATCAAAAAACCACACTCACCAACGGGCCGATGGGGAGCATCTCGATGTCCCACGGGGTCCGACCCGCAGGTGGCGGCGTCCTGGTGTCGACGGCGCTCCGCGCCGGGTGACGCGTACGGCCGCTCCAGCGGCGTCGGGAGCATCCGCGACCTCGCCACGTCGACGGGGTTGGCCGCCTCCGTCATCTCGAAGATGCAGAGCGGCCTCTCCATCAACGGCACGATTCGCCGGTGATGAAGGAAGGCGAGGACGCCCATCGCGTTGAGCCCTTCCCTCGCCCGGCCGGCCGCAAGGCGGCGAGGACGGACCCCTGGCGCGCCCGATGGTTGGCCGTGGGCAACCCGTAGCCCCAGCAGTCCGGCCTCTTCTTGAACACCGGCCGGTGTAGGGAGGAAGGCGGGCTCGGCGTTGCGCGGATAAAACCATCCCCGCTCCCGGCGGCGTTGTTCGTCGTCATGGTGCAGGGGATGTAGAACTCCTTGAGCTGCCCCCGCGGGCGAGCGACATCCCGCCGGCGCGCACCGCGCGGCGGGTCCTCGGCTCCGACGTGGGGCTGCGTGATGAGCTCCGCGCGGAAGAGGTGTACCCGCAGCTCCCGGTTAGCCGGGATCCCCCGGGTACCCTTCGCGGACACCCACGAACGTGGCCGCTCGCGAGATCGCATTGGGGGCAAAATTGTGCGGCTCCACCCCATAGTGGTAGCACAATGCCCGCATGAATGTGCTCGCCGCGCGTTGAAGCCGCGCTCGTGGTAGCGGAGGAAGCTCACCACGTAACCCTCCGCCGGATTGGGCTCAAGGTGCGACGATGGCGGCACGATCCACTCCGCCGGGCGCCCTTCTTCGTTGGCGAGAGCGGCCGGCGGCGACCGGCTCGCCCGGGCGAGGCGGGGTCCTGGTCGACCTCTCCCATGCGTACGGCTCCGGGACCCTAATCGGAAGCCGAGGCGGCGCCATGAGGGGGGGCGAACGAGTGCGAGGGCGGAGGACAAGGGGACAAGGGAAGAAGCTCTAAACAGCGAGCCCGCGCGACGGCAAGAGCGAGGCGAAGACGAAGAGACGGAGGACCGAAAACGGTGAGGAGCCAAGGTAGAAAACTACCGCCCCTTCCTCACCGCGGTTTATAGGCGACGGGCGAGTTCCTCGGAGCGCACGCCTCGCCAACATTAACTGCGCAGGAATCTTTCCATCGCGTCGACGGGCGGGCCCCACCGCGGCTGCGGCGGCTCTAACACCGCGGGCGGGTCATCATCACGGCAAGACCGGCGACGACCGAGGCGAAACCGTCACGTCCGCCGGCCACGTCGCCCACTACGCGCGCGCGCGCGCGGCGCCCTAAAAGGCGCGCCCGCGCCGCAAAACCCGCGGCCACGCCCGCAAGGCAATTAAATGCCGGGCCCCTTGCCAAGCAAGGAGAGCCCTCGAGCGAGGCGAATCCTCGGCTCGAGACAAGGGTGACCCTCGATGGGATGACGGCGTGAGAAGGTCGCCGGGACACCTGCTCGGTGTAGAGCGGGCGGCCGCGGGCACCCATGCCACGTAGTACCCTCGAGCGGCATGACCCCAACTCGAAACAAGGCGACCCTCGATGGGATATCAGCGTGAGAAGGTCGCCCGGGACCTGCTCGATGTAGAGCAGACCACCGCGGGCACCCATGCCACGTAGGACCCTCGAGCGGCATGACCCCCAACTCGAGACGATGTCAACCCCCTAAAGAAGGCACGCGCGTAAGAGGATCGCCCAGGTCACGCTTGAAATAGAGCGACACCGAAAGCACTCATACCGCGCCATGCCACCAACCAGCACCTCGAGGGTCGGCACGCCCAGACCCTCGACGGCCGCAAACGCGAAAAAGACGGGGCGGCCAAGGCACGGCCCCGCACGGCCTTGCCGATCGGAGGTTCGAAGCCCGACCCTCGACGGGTTCGAACAGGCGCCCCGCATCACGAGTTAGGGACGACGAGGGCACGCGCATTCGAGCCGTTCCTCGAGCCCGTCGGCTCGAGGGTGCCCCACATGTCGTGTTCGAGAGCCGGCGAGGGCGGCTAGCCGGGGGATCCCACCGAGGGAGAGCTTCCGCGCCCTCGGTCCCTAGCGAACGGGACCGAGCCCCACCTAGCAAACCCACGCAAGCGCTTCCATGGACGTGTCTCGGACCGCGCGGCCTACCCTTATCGAACGGGGCATGGACGTCCACTTGAACCACCCGCTAGCGGCTCGAAGAGGAATCCGCGATTCGCGACCCGCTCGATGGGAGTCGTGGAAACCTCACCTCCCGACCCGCGGAGGGACGGCGAGGGCGCGATAAAAAACAAGTCGTCGGGCTCGACCCGATCGCCTCGAACGGGCCAAGGCTCGGGGGCTTGACGCACGGCTACACCTCCTTGGAATTGCACCCGCCGGGAGACGCGTGACGGGGGAGCGTGCACCCCCGATGCCGGGCCGAAATACCGCCGATGCCGGTTGGCATATGTGCCACGGCTTTCGACCGAATTGCTCGCGGTTAACCCCTGCGGGAGAACCCACACTCCCGCGGGGCTTCGGGGCTAGACCCGCGGGTCCGCTAGCGCGGCCCCACGGAAAGCGTTCGCAAACAAGGAGGGAAGAACGTCCTATCAGTAGGTTCCAGCATCTGCGGGAGCCTCAATGGCAAACCCGCAGATGCTCGGGGGCTACTGTCGGGGACCGCCCTAGGGGTCCCCTCAAACAATGGGGGAACCCTCACTTAAATTCCTGCATCAAAATGAACTAAGCCTAACCATGCGAGAACTAACCATGCGGGACGTGGCCCATGCAAGCGGGACTTCGGAGGCCCACCGAGACGGCTCGCCTATGAGACCCCTCGAGCGAGGCTCCGCCTCGCCCGAGGGTACGCTCCTCCTCGAACGAGCTCCGCCCCGCTCGAGGGGCAACCCCCTCCTCGAACGGGTTCCGCCCCCGTTCGAGGGGCGACCCTTCCCTCGAGCGGTCCCGCCCCCGCTCGAGGGCTTGCTCCCCTCGAGCGGGCCTCGCCTCGCTCGAGGGTTCGCTCCATCCTCGGGCCGGGGCCCGCCACGCTCACGGGCGCCCCGCACGCGTGCGCCGGCCCCGTACTTGGGCATTTAACGCCCGACGCCGCGGGGACGGCGCCATCATGCGCCGGGGCTCACGCCCGGTGCCGCCGCACCAACTCCCCGAGGGAGGAGCCCATCCCCGCCACTGTGGGGTGGACTGTGCGGTACGGCCGGCGTCAGTCCCATGACACCGCGCGCACGCCACTGTACGGCTAACGCGCTCGACCCTCGAAAGGGGGCCGGGCGCACCCTCGACTCCACTTTCCCGTGACCTGCGGAGTTAGGTGAGGGACGCTAGGCCGGTGGGTGGCCATCCCGGCCACCGTAACGGCGCGGCCGCCGTACCCACGCGCGCGGGCACACGCCTGACTCCGCGGCGCACGCCCGAACTGCTGCAGCAACCACCCCACCACCCGCGAGCTCATTGGGAAGGAACGCCGTTCGCCCGCTCCCCGTGCCCCGTACCGGCCATCATCGGCACCTCCCCTCGAAGCCTATCGGGGGACGCCATCGCCATCCGCCGCCTCCTACCCTCGAACCGCCACTTGTTCGGGTACAAGGTAGGCCATCATGGCCGGATCGCGGCGAAGATCGACCGGACGGTCGCCCGCTCTACACCGTAGCACGACGTGCTCCCACACGCAGCTAGGTAGCGCGGCGTGCATGTAACTCGCCGCTCCCTTGGCCTATAAAAGGGAAGGCGAGCCTCCAGCCGCGGGGGGACGAATCCGGAGGAACACAGCGCACTGTGCACTCACTCTCTTATTCTCCCACAACACCTTCAGCTACTCACCAGGGACTTGGGAGCCACGCTTCCTCTCCCGCCTTGCTTGTATTTGCCCCACTACAAGCACCCCGGTGCTGAGCAATATAGTGCCACGAGCACACCACCGGCCGGGACGTACGGCCCCCTCGGCGGAACCGGGATAAATCCTTGTGTCATTTGTTGCTTAGCATCGACCATTGAGGGATAGACCTAGGCGTTATCTACTCGGTTAGTGTCGGGACCATATTCCGCACCGACAATAAGACGCCCCTCCTCCTACTCAAATCGCCAATTCACACTAAGGTATTCCTGTTCAGGAGACCTCTCCCTCTGTTTGCTGCTTCTTTTGCATTCCCATCGCCTGCACCGCATGCACAGTACCGGTGAGAGCAGAGCCTCCGGAACCTCGTCCTGCTGCTGAGATCCTGCTTGGGATAGGTGGGTGATAAGGTTTTTGGGGAGCGTCTTCACGCGACTGCTCACTCCCGTACGACTACTTCCTCTACATCGAATCTGAATGACTACTTCCTCTACATCGACTTCGTACGACTACTTCGTCTACAGTCAGGTCTTCACTGCGATCATCTACCTGCACCGACTTTGTCGGCTACATCGATTGAGGTCACTGTACGATCAATATGACTGATCCATGTGATAGCGGAAAGTTGGGTGACGCCGTCACCCTACCTTCCACGGGGTACTTTCTCAAACTAGTATTCATGTTTATTAGTTGTATAATCATGAATATATTCATGTTTAATTCTTGTTTAAACACAAACTTTTGCACATGGATTGTTTCACTCACCGTAATATTAAAATGTCTATTTAACTATGGAATTAAAATATACCGAAATATTACCTATCATCTAACAATCCAAAAACCTTATAATGTTGATAGGAATATGTTTGGTGCTACTAGATTTGTAAATGCAATTAAACCAAAGCCTTTTGATGGTTGCAACTTTAAGAGGTGGCGTGAGTTGGCCACCCTGTGGCTCACCTCCATGAACATGATGTACGTCATCACCAGAAAAGCTCTCAAGGGTGTCTCAGAGGAAAAGTTCAATTCCGATGATTTGTTCTGGGGTGCCATCATCACCGTTTTGGTTGATAACCTAGTGGACACCTATCTCCAGAAAAAGATGGGGAAGGACATTTGGGAGGCTCTTGAGGCTCAGTACGGAGTTTCTGACACCAGCGGTGAGCTATACGTAATGGAAAAGTTCCAAGACTATATGATGGTTGAAGACCATTCTGTGGTGGAACAGGCCCATGAAGCACAGGCGCTGGCTAAAGAACTGGAACACTACAGCAAGGAGGCCCCATGTGTGTTGCCCGACAAGTTTGTGGTTGGAGCAATTATCACTAAGCTACCACATTCTTGGAGGGACTTTGCTACCTCTCTAAAACACAAGAGAAAGGAATTCACTTTTGATGACCTCATTGCGACTCTTGATGTTGAAGAGAAGGCGAGAGCAAAGGACACACGTGGAAAGGTAATAGCCAGCTCCTCAAGCGCAACCTTTGTGCATAGGGGCAATCCCAAGTTCCAGAACAACCAGAACAAGAGGAGGAAGCCTTCAAAAAACCCTCCCAAGGCTAAGCAAGCCGACAAGCCTGATAAGAAGAAGAGAAAGCCGGGGGGGGGGGGTCCTTGCTATACATGTGGCAGTCCGGATCACTTTGCTGCAAAGTGCCCGGATCGCAAAGATCACAAGGCCCCCAAGATAGCGAACATGGTTGTTAGCGAGGGTGGAGGAACATCGGGGTATGGTAATCTCTTACCTACAGTTCTTTTACTATGTTCTTCACCAGAGTGGTGGATAGACACTGTGCTAATATTCATGTACGTGCTGACATTTATTTCTATGTTTTCTTCTTAACAGGTCGGGGAGACTGCATCCTTGTTGATGGGGAACGGTGCCCATGCGCGTGTTCTTGGTGCTGGTACGGTCACTCTGAAGTTCACTTCGGGGAAGATCATACAATTGAAGAATGTGCAACATGTACCTACCATCAAGAAGAATCTAGTCAGCGGGTCTCTACTATGTAGAGACGGTTTTAAGTTAGTCTTTGAGTCAAATAAATGTATCATTTTTAAGTTTGGTACCTTTGTTGGAAAAAGCTATGATAGCAGAAGCTTGTTCCGCTTTTCTTTATTGTTTGATGATAATGTTGAGAACCATGTGATGAATGATGAATCAAAATGTTTGACATTTGAGGCTTTGTCATGTTAGTTTTGGTTGTATGATGCACTTAGCTAGTTTGAGTTTAATTCCAAAATTTACATCTGTAAAAAATTCTAAGTGTCACGTATGTGTTGAATCAAAACAAACTCGCAAGCCACATAAGACTGCTGAGGCGAGAAACTTGGCACCTCTAGAATTGGTTCATTTCGATCTGAGCGAAATGAACAGTGTGTTGACAAAGGGTGGTAAAAGATATTTCATGACTTTGATACACGATAGCACTAGATTTTGTTACATCTACTTGTTAAAATCAAAAGATGAAGCGTTACATTACTTTAAGATCTATAAAGCTGAAGTAGAAAATCAACTTGAGAGAAAGATTAAACACCTAAGGTCTGATCAAGGTGGCGGGTACTTCTCTAAAACTTTTGATTCATTCTGTGAGGAACATGGTATCGTTCATGAGAGGACACCGCCTTATGCACCCCAATCCAAGGGGATTGCCAAAAGAAAGAACCGCACGCTGACTGACCTGGTGAATGCCATGTTAGAAACCACGGGACTATCTAAGGAATGGTGGGGTGAGGCGATATTGACAGCCTGCCATGTCCTGAACCGTGTGCCTATGAAGAATAAGGAAGTAACATCATTTGAGGAATGGGAGAAGAAGAGGCTAACTCTTTCATATTTACGCACTTGGGGTTGCTTGGCCAAAGTCAGTGTGCCAATCACCAAGAAACGTAAACTTGGACCAAAGACGGTGGTCTGTGTCTTTCTGGGGTATGCTTTTCACAGTGTCGGATATAGATTCTTGGTAGTAAGATCTAAATTTCCTGACTTGCTTGTCAGCACAATTATGGAGTCCAGAGATGCTACATTCTTTGATAATATTTTTCCAAGGAGAGATGAAACAAGTTCATCTAGGCAAGAGTCTGTCGAGAAGGACAACTCCACCAAGCCGATGGAACTCAATGAGCCTACACTTATTGAGCATACTAAGGAGGATAATGATGAGGCTCCTAGGAGGACCAAGAGACAAAGGACAGAGAAATCCTTTGGAGATGATTTCATCATATACCTCATGGATGACACTCCCAAGACCATTGCAGAGGCCTACTCTTCACCTGATGCTGACTATTGGAAGGAAGCAGTGAGGAGTGAAATGGAATCTATCATGTCAAATGGAACTTGGAAGGTTGTTGAACGTCCTTACAGGTGCAAACCCATGGGATGCAAATGGGTGCTCAAAAAGAAGCTTAGGCCTGATGGTACTATTGATAAGTACAAGGCTAGACTTGTGGCCAAGGGTTTGTCACACCCTGAAATTTTCAATTTCAGGATGTGAATCGAGAGAATAATTAAATAACACTTTTCTCATAATTTTAAATTTTTTCCAACATTTATTTTTCTTTACAGGAAATATAGTATAGGAAAAATCCTTTGTTTGATTTTCCGAATTAAAACAAAGTTGTGAGTGTTGCATTCATGCCGATGCATCTTGGTGCTTCCTGAGTGCTTAAGGTTTCAAAAACGCGTTTAGGAGCTTTCCAAACTCTCCCGAGAATTTTCCGGAGTTTTCTAGAATTTATTCTCATTTTTCTTGAGCTATTTCTATTAATTAGAAGGCTCTAAAATCTTTTTCATGAGCACCAAATACTTTATTTGGATTGTTCATGCTCAAATCTAGATCTGGAAATTTTTCTGGAATTTCTGTGATTTTCGGAGTATTTTTAGTGCCTTTAAACAATTTCTAGGTTTTCCTGGAATTGTTTTCGCACTGAAAATTAAATTCGAAAAATAAATAAACCTTTCTTTCTATTTGGGCCAAGCCCAACCGCGAAAGTCCGCCCGTGCCCCCTTATCTCCTTCGCCACCCACCGCAGAAGGCCGCAGCCCAGATTCGCTTGCGGCCCAATACAGCCCGACCGCCCCCCTCCTCTCACGGTCACTGACAGCGGGTCCCACACTGTCATCCCCTACCTCCGGCGTGCCCAACCCGGACTCCACCACGCCGCCGCCGTCTCTGCCTTGGACACGCCTCCCTAGGCGTGGCCCGCATGCCAAGAGGTGCCCGGTCCTATTTAAGCCGCGGCCACCCCTAGGCCGCAACCGAGCCCTAGCCGCGCCGCCCTTGCACCGCCGCCGAGCCGCGCGCCACCGCCAGTGTCCCCTTCCCCGATTCGTCGAACTCGTCGACTCCCGGAGCAAGGCGAGGCCACCAGGAGCTCCAGGATCTCGAGCCGCACCTTCTTCGCCACCTCGCGTCGCAGGGGTTCCACACGAAGCGCCGCCGCCCCTTGCAGATCGGGCGGCACCTTGGGCGTCCGCCGCCGGCCCCGTGTAGGCCGGTTCCCCTTCACCTCCCCCGCCCGTGAGCCGCCCCCGCTTGGTCCCCTTGACTTCCTCTCCCTTCTCCTCACCTTGGTCGAACCCCCGTAGGGCCCTAACGCCGGCGGCCCGGGACGGCCAGCTCCTACCGTCGGCCATGACAGGAGGTAGAAGATGAGATGGTTGTTTTGCGTTTAAACCCTTATGGTACTCTGAAATCTCTAGATCTATTTTGTCTTGGCAATCTTCCTTAAAACCCCCTAAAAAGACCCCCCTTTCACTCATAAATCCATCCTGGACCTCTTGCAAGTAAACCCTCGAGTTTATATACATAATTATGTATATGCCCCTGAGTTTTCGCAGAAAAGTCCCTGGAAGTTTCCAATCTGCACATCTAGGTCCTCAGATCTTTAAAGAGCCATATCTTTCTCGTTTTAACTCCGTTTTCATCCGTTCAAATTGCGTCAGGTCCATAATAATGTAAAGCACGCGTTAGTGGTGTGTTTTCACCATGTTTTGTTTTCTGAAAATAAAATTAATATTAATTTTGATTAATACCTAGTGATACACGCCTTTTATAAATAAAAGTAATATAGATCTATACATCGTTTTTCATAATGAAATTAAATCTGATTAATGTTTCTATCATATGTTTTTGGACATAAAAGTTAATTAGATCTTTATATCGGTTTTCGTAAACCAAATGTTAATTTGTTTAATAGTTAATTAATCTTTTCTAATTAAAATTTGATTAGGCTTTTACATCGGCTTTTATAATAAATATTAATTTGATTAATGTCAATACCATAATGTTTTTAATAATAATATGATCCACTTGAATTACAAAGTTCGTTTAGATTTTTCATATAGTTTAGTTTTCTAAATTAAAAGTTCAATTGGAATAATTCTTATATGAATATTTATAAATAAAACTTGACTAGTTCTTTACACCGGTTTTGCATAAAGTTTAATTTACTTTAATTCCAACATGGGGTATCTTATTGATGAAATATCCTTACATATATTTTGTTAATTAAAATAAATCCAGCTCATAGTTTGATCTCTCATATGCAAATAATTCATTAGACGTTCGGTATCAGCTTTATCTCTTTTGATCAAGTTTATCAGAAGCTCTAAACCTTTCTAGTGTTAGCCCAAGCTAAATCATGTGCATCCAATCAAGCCTTAGAGTTTCTACTTAACTTAGTAGCTTTATCTGTGTGAGTAGTTTTCATTGCTCAGTTGCCTATCAAGTAATCTTATCAATCTTATTTCATGTTTCTCTTAGAATCTCGTTCATCAATATCTAGTTCAGGCCTATTCCATCTCAGTTTGGTTGTCTCTTTTTGAATCAGCTGTGTTCTTGTACCTAACCTATCGTAACTATCTTTCTTTAGAGTTTACCCTGTTATCTGCTTCACCTGTCAGATCAGTTCACCCGTGGGTAGTGTGTCAGTTGTTCATCCAAGTTCTCTTTGTAGGCTAGTTCTCCTAAATCCTAGCCTAAGGTTTCTTATGCGCTTGATAGTTCGCTTCTACCGTTCCCGTTCGTTTCACCTTAACTTGTACGTTAGCATGCGCATCACCTGTTATTTATTTTAATGCTAAAGATGCATGCCAATCTTGACTAATTCTTATTCCAATGCTTTTATAAGTAAAAAGTGATTAGGTTCTAATCCGGTTTTCTTTGATCATGATGTAATTGGTTAATCCCTATTCATAACTAGTTTTTCTAAATAAAAGGTGTTAGAGTTAAACATCGGTTTTCATAATAAAGTTAATATGCCTAATGATATCATAAATGCCTTTTCAATATTAAATATGTTTAGTTGAACACGTGACATAAAGTTACTCGTTTAGATATCTTACACTTCCTTTATCTTTCTAAAGTAATTGTTAATTTGACATAACTTCTACTCGAATGTTATAAATAAAATATGATTAGGTTTATCGCGATTTCTTTAATTAAATGTAACTTGTTTAATGGTAACATAGAGTATTTCTCTGAAATATTCTTTCACATGATTTCCTAATTAAAATATGCCAAGCGTAGTCTCTTGTTGTTTGATAATAATCTCACGATAGTTCCGAGCTTAGTTCTGTTTCAGTGTTTCTTGCGTTTGCATAGCCAATTGAATCGAGCTCTATCTCAATGTGATCTTTCTGGTCCTTGCTCAATCTTCCGCCATCATCTCTTCAAAGTTAACCAAGCCTTTCCCTTCCAAGAACACTTTGTGTTCTTTAGCGATCCATCTAATCGAGTCGTTTCTTTCGTGCGCTCTTTTAAAGCTTTCTTTCAATTGGTGTATTGTTCTTAGTTGTACTCGTGTGTTTGCTTTGCATGCTTGTGCCCGATGATTGATGCGATTAGCGTGAACGTTGTTGAGAATCGAGAGCTTTGGAGGAATATGAAGATGAAGTATTCTGAGCAACCACCCTCTGGTTAAAGGCAAGTGTGTCCTTGATCTTTTGTCCTAAGAATTATACTTAATCACATTGCATTGCTTGCATTAATTTTGATGGGTGCCTGTTAAGGATGACTAGCCTCTTTTGACCATTATCTTAAACCCGGTTATATTTAATTCTGATGGTAGATATTGCCTAGTTTGCTCAACTAGGTTGGTGCTAATCAACATGGTTATCATTTTATGCTCTATGTTCCTTTATGATAATTTTAATACAAGATCACTGTGCATTAATCGGAACATGGAGAACCACCCAGGAAAACAGTACAACCACAAGAACTAATGGGCAATGGTCTTGGCTGAATAATTAGGAACTTTAGCTTGTGGTGATCTTACCTGATAAGGACAAGGGATCGGCGATGCTTGCGGGGTATGGACTCGCTCTAGCGGGGGTTGGGTGAGTTATTCTTTTTATGGTGGGGTATTGACCTGCTAGGGGACTTTATACCTTGCTAACTGATCCGGACCTTGTGGGTCACAACTTGTTGGAGAACCTTTGTAAAGGCCATGTAGCGTCCCTATGCAACCATACCTCGGCAGTGTGGTATGGTGCCTGATCAGCATCGCATGGTTGGGTTCAAAGTTCTTCGGAGCTTTTACGCTGCTTGTGGTGAAAGTGTACAACCTCTATAGAGTGTAAAACTAATCGATTAGCCGTGCTCACGGTCAAGAGCGGCCTGGACCCTCACATGATAATTGAACTTGAAGATGGACTTAAATTGTGATATGTGTTATGGTTATGTTAGCCATATGCTTATGGCGTTTCTCTTACTTTATGCTTAATTGTGGGTTGGTATAAACTTATACTTTATTAGTAATCAGGTGCTAATAAAACTTGATCAACTAAAATGCTAAATGCTTATAGCCCAGTCCACTGTAAAGCCTTTGCATTCATACTTTCCCCACACTTGCTGAGTACGACAAGTGCTCACCCTTGCTATAAACATTGTTGCTCAGAAGGAGGAAGCTACTCCGAAGTCTTGTGAAGATGTTGCTGGTTCTAAGTGTACGCAACCCCCAGTCGACTGCTTGTGGAGTTTGGTGCCTTCGTTTCCAAGATTAAGCGTAAATCTCTGATAATCTCCCTTTTTCTTACGTGATATTGTTTCTGTTATTCACTTATGTCAGCTATATGCATGAAACTTGATCCTGGCATGCATATAGGTTTGCACTTGGTTTTCTTTGGAAAAACAGGTGTGGCAGGGTTACACCCAAAAGGAAGGAGAAGACTTATTTGATACTTACTCACCAGTCACTCGATTGACTACCATAAGAGTACTACTTTCTCTGGCAGCCTCTGATGGTCTTCTCGTTCATCAGATGGATAAGACAACTTTCCTAAACGGAGAGTTGGAAAAGGATATCTATATGGATCAACCAGAAGGATTTGTAGTAAAAGGTCAAGTAAGAATGGTGTGTAAGCTGGTGAAGTCTCTCTATGGCCTCAAGTAAGCACCTAAGCAATGACATGACATCTGTTGGCTTTGTTACAAACGAAGCTGACAAATGTGTGTACTATCACTATGGTGGGGGTGAAGGAGTGATTTTGTGTCTGTATGTAGATGACATACTTATCTTTGGCACGTGCCTTGAAGTGATCAAGGAGGTCAAAGACTTTCTATCTGAAAAGTTTGAGATAAAGGATTTGGGAGAGGATGATGTTATCCTTAACATAAAGCTGACAAAGGGAGAAAATGGTGGGGTGACTCTGTCATAGACTCACTATGTTGAGAAGATGCTAAGTCGGTTTGCTACAACAACTCTAAACCCGCACCAACTCCTTACGACACCAGCTTGGTTCTAAGGAAGAACTTGAGGATAATGGTGGATCAGCTAAGATACTCCCAGATCATTGGTTCACTGATGTATCTGGCTAGCTCCACGAGATCTGACATTGCATATGCAGTTAGTAAACTGAGCCGGTTTTTTTTCAAACCTGGGCAGTGAACACTGGCTTGCTCTCGAACAGGTAATGCGCTATCTAGTGGGCGCAATGAACTATGGCATTCACTGTTCCAGAGACCCCAAAGTCTTAGAGGGATATAGTGATGCAAACTGGATTTCTGATGCTGATGAGTTAAAGGCCACAAGTGGATATGTGTTCACACTTGGAGGTGTCGCTGTTTCTTGGAAGTCTTGCAAGCAGACCATTCTAACCAAGTCAACAATGGAAGAAGAATTCGCAGCATTGGATACTGCCACTGTAGAGGCCGAGTGGCTTCGTGAACTCCTAATGGACTTGCCGATAGTTGAAAAACCTATACTGGCAATTCTAATGAACTGTGATAATCAAACGGTGATTGTCAAGGTGAACAATTCAAAGGACAACATGAAGTCATCTAGGCATGTCAAGAGGTAGTTGAAGTCTATTAGGAAATTGAGAAACACCAATGTCACAACTTTGGATTACATCCATATGTCTAAGAACTTGGCAGATCAATTTACAAAGGGTTTATCACGTATTGTGATAGATAATGCATATATGGAAGTGGGCTTGAGACCCACATGAATTTTTCCATAGTGGAAACCTGTCTTATGTGATCGGAGATCCCGTGAATTAAGATGGTGAAACAAGCTATGGTTTGACTGAGAGAAGAGAACCTTTGAGAAGGTTCGGTTCATGAAAATATGCATTTCTCTTCAAAACTGTATGGCAGGCTGGTATGTATACCTTAATGTGCTCCAAGTGGCTTTCATGGGTAGTTGTTTCCTTGAAGCAAAGACATAGTCCTACAGTATGTATTGTTAGTATGTCTTGAAGGAACACACCTATATGAGTATCGACTTGTGGTCATAGTCTATGAGATTTGGGTGATACTTGGCTGCACATAGAATCCCCACGATGTAAAGGGCTCTAGCCAAGCTTAGATGCACAAAACTGGCAATTCAAGGCATAGTCCATTGTTCAGCTGCAAACAAGTGTAACTTGAGTTCCTGGTGGATGTTCAACTTAACAGTCTCCATCGCAGTATTGGTATATCGAAAACAAAAGGGAAAATGAGAGCATTTCCAATGTGGCTTATAATTCTTGGTGGGGATTTTTAGATTAAATGGGCCTAGAGCCATTTATTACAATAATGAAATAATTAAAGCCCATTTACTTAATGCTAGGGAAAAGTGAGAATACCGCATGGGTATTTGAGGAGTCTCCCATCCAACTTATGAGGTAGCCTTTCGGTACACCTCTTGTGAAGTTGAATAAAGGAGATAGACGTGCCACACGCGCGCGCGCGCTCGCCTCGCTGAGTCGGGCCGAGGCCGTGGGTGTGAGCGTGCGATGCGGTCGGACAGACGTGTTGCGGGGGGGGGGGGGGGGAGCATCTTTTTGTTGTTGGCTGTTGGAAAGGAATAAGGCGTTGGGGGAGTGGCCCAACCCATGTAAGGATTAGTAGGCCTTTGTATTGGCTCAAGGGGCTTCTTGTAAATACCGCGTCCACCAGGGGCTCGGAAGAAAATAACCACTAGGGGCTTGGGGGAAATTTTCCATCTACCCCCGTCCCTATATATAGGAGGGTCAATGTAATTGATGGGACAGGCACTAAATGAGGACACTGGTAGGGAGGGGGGCTTTAGTCCTGGTTGGAGAGGGGTTTAGATCTCTCAAGTCCAACCGGGACTAAAAGTTCGGAGACAAAAGGCCCCCCTTTAGTCCTGGTTGAACCAACCGGGACTAAAGGATTCTTTAGTCCCGGTTGGTATTACGAACCGAGACTAAAGGGGGGGGGGGGTGGGGGGGCACGCCAGCACCTGCGCCCACCCCCTTTAATCTTAGTTGGTAATACCAACCGAGACTAAAGGGTCTCATTTCTCTGCTTTTTTTTGTTTTTCGATTTGAGCTTATATTCTAATTGTTGTCTAACCCGTATATGCATGTATATGTACTTGTATATAGGTATATACCTGTCTATATATACCATATATGCAGTTAGACTTATATATAAAGTTTTTGAAGTTAGACTTATATATAAACTTGCATAAACTTAGAAATATACACATCAAATATTGTCCACTTCAAATTTCTAGTCTCTATTAGATTTTTCGGATGCATCATAATAATGTTTTCCATTGGCATAACCACCTCCTCATGGATGAATCCCAAGAGACTTTCTTGAATCGCCGAAAGACGATCCTTCTGAATGACCTCGTCCTTAACCATATCCATTTGTATAATGTGCAAATATGTTAATATATTGCACCCAACAATTTAATATAGAAGCATCTGTATAATGTGCAAATATGTTAATATATTAGGAAATGGTGTATTATTAATAGGTTTATTTAATTAACTTACAACATAATTTCCGGACTTTGCACTTGCCAAACATCGTATGTGCTCACAGACATAGTATCCACATAAATTATTTCTTTGTTCCTGTCTCAAACACTAAAGTGGATAGGAGAAAATGTTATGAAATATAAGTGTGATAAATTAAATTTTCTTAAATCCGAAGTTGTTATTTGGATTACGTACCGGATAATCAGTATAGAATGTAATTGTTGGGTTAAATTCACCTTCTTTCTCTGCAATGATATTTTTCCAAGCTCTTAGGAAAATTAATGAGAGATGATGTGTTAGTAAAAGCATATCTTGAAACAAATATTGAAGGTTTTGGTAACTTGCAGGTAAAAGAATTTATATATAAATAAATAAATATAAATAAATAAATATATAAATATATAAATATTGCATTTACAAGAATGTCTTAGGTAGAATTATTACACTTGAAACATATCTTGAAGGTTTTGGTAACTTGCGGGGTTTTTTCTTAATGAATCCCACACCATGGCGCTGCTATTGTCGACTTGAATGATCATAAGAATCCAGTGGAAACTGTACATACATGGTCGTAATAGTCATACAAATTAGAACTAAATAGAATTAGCAAAGACAATTAGATGGCAACTGCACATACTCGTAGCTGTAAGGTAGTAGTATGAGATCCTTGTCATGAAACCTAGACAAGGTCCTATAAATTGTCGCGATTGTTCTGTCTGGTTGATGCTTGACCTCAAACTCATTGCTTTTGATGGGTCCATGAAACCAATACTGGCAATATTCTTTTTTTGCATCTCACGTTTTTGCAGGCTACCAAAAAGGAAATACAAATTTAATTAGTAAATCCACATATGTAATAATTTAATTAATAAACATAAATAAAGACGCCACTTACAGACACCAAGCGACGATAAGATCGGTACTCAGGGCATCTTGATGGTAAACTTCATAAATATCTTTGAAATCTAGCCAGACCACCTTGTTGCCTTCAGTGGCAAAATTATCGAGTGCAGCAAGCATAGCTATGTTATGTACGCCTTTCAGTGATTGCCGCATGTACCACTCATGAAATTTGTACATCTTAGGTGAGATCTTAAGTACTAGTTCTGGTTTGACAAGAGGTTTTCCTAGCTGAAAGGGCCATCTATACTCGAAACTTGGATCCCGGGGTGGTTCTTCATGGCCGAGTGCAACACCTAAAGGCATCCTTGTTTCTTCCATGAAACCAAGGAGCTTCACTACTTCTTGTGTAGGCATTTCTGCTACAGCTCGTTCCTGTGCATTGAGGCCGGAGGGAACGTAAGTCTGTTTCCTCATCGACGCATCTTCTTTAGACGACGTCGACGCCAGTATGGGCATCATCAATTTCTTGCTGTTTTCACTCATTAGTTTGAAAAACCCAAGTTTTGACGGATCTAGTTATTTGGTCTTCTCCAGCTCCCTCTGTTGCTATTTTGTATTCATATTGCTGAAAAATTCATGCACATGTTGGGCTCCGATCGTTGTTTTTCCTTCTTCTTCTGTCGTCTCCCATGCTAGCTTCCTTTTGCTGATGGGCTCAACCATTTTCTTTATCATTGGTGGTTTTGGTGGTTGCACTGGGTTGGAAGATTGTGCTCCGACGGTTTTTTCGATTGTGCTTTTGTGGCTAGGTGGTCTTTTCTGTGATGGTTTCTTCTGCGGTGGTTTCGCGGTTTTTTCAGATATGCTTTGGTGGTTGGGCGGTTTTTCTGATGTGCTTTCATGGTTGGGCGGTATTTTCTGCGGTGCTACGGTGTTTTTTGTGCTTTTGATGGCGCTTGCTTTACCGCCATTGATTTTTTCTACTTTTTTGGAGGTGATTCGGGATTGATGTCAATATCATGGCTAGAGCTCGCACCTCCAGAATTGAATAATGGTTCTTGTGTAGACGATGAGCGAGGTGATATTGAAGGTCATGAAGATGACCTAGGAGATGATGATGGTCGCAACTGCGGGGGGTCTGTGGGAGGGATTGATCCCTCCGTCTAGGGGATTATAATGTAACATTTGGGCCACAATATGATACCGTGAACCGCATCCTTGAGTGTACTTTCCCTGTCACCTCCTGGGATATCTAGCTCTAAATCTTTAAATTGTGACCGACAAATCTCCTCTACAGAAACTAAGGCGTAGCCGGGTGGAATCAACATGCCATGGCTAGTGTTGACGGATAAAAGACGTATCCACCTACGATCCGCAAGCGTACAGACCTACACCTTTTTCACCATGAGATTCCCAAAGTTCTTGTCAATCCGCAGAGCAAGGGGATTACAAGCGTTTGATCTACCTCTACTCACTAACTACTCAAACCCTAACTATGATTAAACTAGAAAATGACTAAACTACACTAGAGAGAATGATTAAGCAATCAAGATTTGAGACACTCGCCCATGGATCTACGATACTAGAACATGCAATCACTTTATACATGAAAACCAATCTAATTTATCGGGGGTTGTGACCACAGTTTCGCCCTTTCCCTCCCCCCGTACTGTCACTACGCGGAGTTATTCGTGACTAGACCTATGATGGACATGACATATTGAATGGATCCAAGGAAGCATTGGAGCTCTACTCCCTTTACGGCATAGTAGCTAACCTTAAGCATTAAAGTATATTCAACACATGATGATAGATATATGTTCCCACAAGTACGATTACATCTTAAGATCGATTACAACCCATGGACGAATAAGGAGATTACCCCATCAAGGTGCTAGACATAGCACCATTGATCATGGTCACCCTTCCGACGGTGTCTTCCTTCTCCACTTGTGGGTGCTTCCTTCGAGGTGGTCGATCCCCCTCTAGAGATCTCCCTCCTCTCTCTAGCTTGTGGATGTCCTCCTCGTACGAATGGCTCTCTCCCTCGCAAATGGCGGCACCTCCAGGGCTTTAGGGTTGAAAATCCTTCGGGTGCAAGGAGGGGGGGGGGGGGGCGAACCGACATCGGGAGTGAGCCGGGCTGGCTGGCCTGGGTCGACCGGCCCAGGCCCACCTCAGCCCGGTTCGGTCGCCCCTTCGCTCCCGTGGGTCCTCATGCATTTATGCACTTTGCCCCTTCCACTTGCATGATTTTGACGATGTCATCCTCGCGTCCAAGATGGAGGTTCTCTGTGCATGAAGTTCGATCTTTTACACTTCAATCCCCAGGGGTGTTCCTTCGTAGCACTTCGGTCCTTGCCACCTTTCGGGGACAGCCCTAGGGGTCCCCTTTAACAACTGGGAAATCCCCACTTAAAACCCGCAACAAGCCAAAGCCAAGCACGCCTCGCTTAAGCATGCAGGGCACGGCCCACACCGCGGTGGCCCCAACGACCCACCAAGGTGGCCCACTCAGAGATCCCCTCGAGCAGGCTTCGCCTCGCTCGAGGGTGCACGCCTCCCTCGGGCGGGCTCCGCCCTGTTCGAGGGGGTACGCTTACCTCGAGCGGGCTCTGCCTCGCTCGAGGGTCCGCTCCGCCCTCGAACGGGGTCTGCCTCGCTCGAGGGCGCTCCGCACGCGCGCGCCCCGCTCCCGTGCGCGGGCATTTAATGCCCCGACAACGGCGGGGGCGGCGCCATCATGCGCCCGGGGCTCGCGCCCCGGTGCCGCCGCAACAACTCCCCGAGAGGGAACCCATCCCCGCCACCTTGTGGGGGAGCGTGCGGCGGCGCGGGTGCCGGTCCCGTGATGCCGCGCCACCTACTCCGGTACGGCTAACGCGCCGAGCCCTCGAAGGGGGGCCGGCCGCACCCTCGATTTGCTTTCTTGTGACCTTGCAGGGTTAGGTGGAGGCGCTAGGCCGGCGGGGCGCCATCCCTGCCACTGTTAACGGCATGGCTGCCGCCCCCGCGCGTACGAACCCACACCGGGCGCTGTGGCAACAGCTCCGGCGCTGTGGAGCATGCGGGAACGGGACGTCGCCTTACCTGCCACTGTGCCCCGTACGGACCAACGTCAGCAGCTCCCTCGAGCCCATCTGAAGACATCACAGCCGTCCGCTGCCCTTCTACCCTCGAAGCCGCCACTGTTCGGGTACAAGATACGCCATGATGGCCGGATCGCTGCAAGGATCGCCCGAGCGGCCGCCTACTCTACAACATAGCGCACCACGCTTCCCCATGTAGCTAAATAGCGCGGCATACATGTGATTCGCTCTCTCCTTGGCCTATAAAAGGAAGACGAACCCTCCGACCGCAGGGGACAACGGACCACGCCAAGACGACACAACACAACATGAGACAGGTCACATCGCGCGCTTGCTCTCCAATTCTCCCACAACATCTTCAGCCACTACACCAGGGACTTGGAAGCCACGCTTCCTCTCCCGCCTTGCTTGTAGCAGCCCCACTACAGGCACCCCCGGTGCTGAGCAATATAGTGCCTTGAGCACACCACTGCTGGACGTACGGCCTCTCGGCCGGAACCAGGATAAACTCCGTGTCTTTTATTGCTTAGCATCGACCATTGAGGGATAGACGTTGGCGCTTATTACAGGTTAGTGTCGGGACCACATTCCGCACGGACAGTTGGCGCCCACCGTGGGGCAATCGAGCGCCTAAGGTCAATCCACCATCAACTCCCTCCATGGTGATCCGCACTGAGTATCGCGGTACGCGTTACTGCATGGGCAGCTCGGACCCCCTCCCCGCCGGGTTTGAAATCCGGTTCGGGGGCCTGAACTTCCAGGCCACGGGGAACGGCTACCTTATGCGCCTCACTAATCGTGAGGAGCTGCGCACGCGGCGCTAGGCCGGGTCCGCTCCGGTCCCCGCTGCGCGCACCACCACGGCGCGGACGCCCGCCGGCGTAGATGCCGCGGGCCCGTCGGCGCCACGACGCCGCCGCCGCTCCGGCCGGCGCTCACGCCGGGCGCGGTCGAGCGGCGGCAAGCCGAACGCGCCGCCTCTCAACGCAGCGCACCCGTCAGCACAACAACCACCGCCCCGACGGGGCAGCGCACGGTCTCTGGGCCGCGCTTCCCCATCGGCCTTCGCGGTGCCACGACGGCTTACAACGCCAACGTCAACACGACGATGCGCCGGGTTCCCCCTGGCCGTCACGTCTTCGTCGCCAGGGACCCTGGCGCCTCCGCGGGCGATGAGTCGTCACTGGGCTCCCTTGACGCGTTGCCACCCGCCAACCTCCACGGGTACGTGGAGTGGGACTTCTCCGGCGTGCCGGACCCGGTCATGTTCAGGCGCTTCCTTAACGCTACGGACTACTGGTTCGGCTGCTCCGACGACTCCAGCACCGGGAGTTACGACCCCGCGCGCGAATGCTGCGTCGTCATCGCCAACAACCCGGCAAATGCCAGCGGCGCTGTGGGCGCCGGAGACGGGGAGGTCACGCCTGCCCTGGGGATCGCTCCGCGCCTGGCTGCGGGGCCAAGCACCCCTGCTGGGGCCGACATCGACGCACGGCCCAGCCCGGGCTCGCGAGCTCGAGGCCAAGCCGGCGGAGGAATATCGAACGGTGCGGCGCTCCGCGCCTCGATGGCCGGGGAAGCCTCGGCGCGCGGCGAACGCGCGCGGGAGCTGGGCAAACAGGCCCGCGGCCGCATCAACGCCGACTTCAACGTCAACAACCCGGACGCGCCTCCGCGGGCAAGTCAAAAGCTCATTGCCGCCGCGACACTGCTACGGGCTATGCCAGCACACTCAACCCCTGAGACGCGGAATCTGCATCGCGAGGTGCAGGCCCTCATCGAGCAAGCGGCCGTCCAGCAGGCCGAAAGCTCAGCGTCGCGTATCCGCCAACAGGGGGATGCACAGGGAGACGGGGCTGCACAGGGGGGCGAACCCTCGGTCCATGCAGGTGAAGCTACGGGGCGGCCCGCTAACCCGGGGCGCGCGCCAGCCAAGGAGCGGCTCCTTTACACGCGCAGGGCACTGGACGGCGACGCCCGCAACGTCATCAACGCCCGGCGCACGAGCTAGGCGGATGCGCGAGCGGCAGTAGGTTACCACCCTCGACGGGGTGGACGCTACGACAGCGACGAGGACCGTTCCCCGACGCCGGAGCCCCCGGGGACCCGCGTGTTCAGCCGGGAGATCCGTGCGGCGGCCTTCCCCCAACGCTTCCGCCAGCCCTCGACCATCGTCAAGTCCAACGGGGAGACGGATCCCCGCGTGTGGCTCAACGACTACCGCTTGGCGTGCCAGCTGGGTGGGGCCACCAGTGACGAGGTCATCATCCGCAACTTGCCCCTACACCTCGGCGATTCGGCTCGGACGTGGCTCTAGCACCTGCCCGCCAGCCAGATCCACAACTGGGACGATCTGGTCCGCATGTTCATGGGTAACTTCCAGGGCACGTACGTGCGCCCTGGGAATTCCTGGGACCTGCGCTCCTGCACCCAGAAGCCCGGCGAGTCGCTACGGGACTTCATACGGCGCTTCTTCAAGCGCTGTACGGAGCTCCCAAGTGTGGCGCAATCTGAGATTGTGCACGCCTTCCTCGAGGGCACCACGTGCCGGGACCTCGTGCAAGAGCTGGGACGCAGCCCGCCTGCGGACTCCAACGAGCTGTTCGACATCGCCACCAGCTTCGCCTCAGGGGAGGAGGCTGTGGGGGCGATCTTCGACGGCAAGAAGGGCAAGCGCTCGGACGATGCGCCTGCGGAGGGCAGCAAGTCCAGGGAGCCCCACCGGAAGGACAAGCGGGGCAAGAAAGGAAAGAAGCCGCGCTGCGAGGCGCGCGAGTAGGGGCGCGACGGCGACGATGCCGAGGCCCTTGCTGTTGACCCAGCTCGACGAGGCCCTCGACCGGCCCCTCGAGGTCCGGGGGTGTTTGACGACATGCTGAAAAAGCCATGTCCTTATCACAAGACCCCAGGGAACCACACCCTTGAGCAATGCGACATGCTCAAGAAGTTCTATGGCCGCGCCACCTCAAAGGACGCGGAGGCCAAGAAGGACGGAGGAGATGGCGACGCCGGCGGCTTCCCCCCCGTGGAGAACATGTTCCTCATCTTCGGGGGACCCACCGTCGACATGTCGACCCGCCAGCGCAAGCGGGAGCGTCACGAGGTCCTCGCCGTGGAGAAGGCGCCTCCCTCCTTCCTCGACTGGTCGGAGGACGCCATCACCTTCAGCCGGGAAGACCATCCGAACCGCATCCCCAACCCGGGCCAGTACCCGCTGGTGGTCGACCCGATCATTGGGAATGCGTGGTTCTCAAAAGTCTTGATGGACAGGGGCACCAGCCTCAACATCCTCTACGCGCACACGTTGCGCCTGTTGGGAATCGAGTTGGACCAGCTGCAGCCCAGCACGACGCCGTTCCATGGCGTCGCGCCCGGCAAGCGTGTCCAGCCCCTCGGGCAGATCGACCTGCCGGTTTGGTTCGGCACCGCGAAGAATTTCCGCAAGGAAACACTCACCTTCGAGGTGGTGGGGTTCAAGGGCGCCTATCACGCCATACTTGGGCGGCCCTGCTACGCCAAGTTCATGGCGGTCCCCAACTACACCTACTTGAAGATGAAGATGCCGGAACCGAACGGCATCATCACCGTGGGCTCGTCCATCGAGCACGCATTCGACTGCGACATCGAGTGCGTGGAGCACGCGGAAGCACTGGCGCTGGATGAAGCGCTGGTGACCACCTTGGAGAAGATGGTCAACGAGGACCTCGACTCCACCGCCAAGCACACCGGCAACTTTGAGGCCGTGGAGCAGACCAAGGAGGTGCCCCTCGACCCCGCCGCCCCCGAGGGCAAGGCGTTGAGGGTCAGCTCCACCCTCGATCCAAAATAGGAAGTGGTGCTCGTCGACTTCCTCCGCGCCAACGCCGACATCTTCGCGTGGAGCCCCTCGGATATGCCAGGCATCCCGAGGGAGGTCGCCGAGCACTCCCTTGACATCTTGCCTCATGCCCGCGCCGTGCAACAACGGCTCCGCCGCTTCGACGAGGAGCGGCGGCGGGCTATCGGAGCGGAGCTGCGGAAGCTCCTTGAGGCCGGGTTCATCAAGGAGGTGTTCCACCCTACGTGGCTAGCAAACCTTGTACTTGTAAAGAAAAAGAATGGGAAGTGGCGGATGTGTATAGACTACACTAGTCTTAATAAAGCATGTCCTAAAGTTCCTTATCTTTGCCGCGTATTGATCAAATTGTTGACTCAACGGCTGGGTGTGAGCTGCTTTGCTTCCTTGATGCCTACTCCGGGTATCATCAAATAAAGATGAAGGAGTCCGACCAGCTCGCGACTTCGTTCATCACGCCGTTCGGGATGTTCTGCTACGTCACGATGCCGTTCGGCCTCCGAAACGCTGGTGCAACGTATCAACGCTGCATGCAACACGTTTTCAGAGATCACATCGGGCGAACAGTCGAGGCGTACGTGGACGACATCGTCGTGAAAACCAGGAAGGCAGACGACCTGGTTGGCGACCTTGGCATCGCGTTCGGCTGCCTACGGGCCAATGGGGTCAAATTAAACCCCGTAAAGTGTGTCTTTGGAGTGCCGCGAGGCATGCTCCTAGGATACATCGTCTCCCAATGGGGCATTGAGGCCAACCTCGAGAAGGTTGCGGCCCTCGAGCGAATGGGCCCGATCAGGGACCTCAAAGGGGTGCAAAAGGTGCTGGGGTGCCTTGCCGCCTTGAGCTGCTTCATTTCGCGGCTCGGCGAGA
The DNA here is from genome assembly GCA_947561735.1 of Cenchrus americanus. Classification (NCBI taxonomy): domain Eukaryota; kingdom Viridiplantae; phylum Streptophyta; class Magnoliopsida; order Poales; family Poaceae; genus Cenchrus; species Cenchrus americanus. The sequence continues at coordinate 207,911,194 of OX387240.1, forward strand.
AGGGCCTGCCCCTCTATCGCCTCCTCAAGAAGCACGAGCGCTTCTCCTGGACCGCCGAAGCCCAGGATGCGCTCGACAAGCTGAAGGCGTCTTTGACCCACGCCCCGATCCTCACGCCGCCGCAGGACGGCGAACCCCTGCAGCTCTACGTGGCCGCAACCACCCAGGTGGTCAGCGCCGTAATCGTGGTGGAGCGCGCAGAGGAAGGGCACGCCCTGCCGGTCCAGATGCCGGTCTACTACATCAGCGAGGTCTTGTCTGACACCAAGACGCGCTACCCTCAAGTCCAAAAGCTGCTGTATGCGGTGGTCCTCGCGCGGCGCAAGCTCCGCCACTACTTCGAGGCCCACCCCGTCACGGTGGTCTCCTCCTTTCCGCTAGGAAAGATCATCCGCAATCCAGACGCGGCGGGTAGGATCAACAAGTGGTCCGTGGAGCTGATGGGCGAGACGCTTGCCTACGCCCCGTGCAAGGCCATCAAGTCCAAGATCCTGGCAGATTTTGTCGCTGAATGGACAGATACGCAGCTACTGCCGCCGCAGATCCAAGCAGAGTGCTGGACTCTGTATTTCGACGGCTCGGTGATGAAAACAGGGGCGGGCGTGGGCCTGCTCTTCGTGTCACCCCTCGGGGAGCACATGCGGTACGCGGTGCGCCTCCACTTCCCCGCGTCGAACAACATGGTTGAGTACGAGGCCCTCCTCTGCGGCCTCAAGATCGCCATCGAGTTAGGCGTCAAGCGCCTCGACGTGCGGGGGGATTCACAGCTCGTAATTGACCAAGTCATGAAGAACGCGAGTTGCCACGACGACAAGATGGAGGCCTACTGCAAGACCGTGCGAGTCCTCGAAGACAAGTTCTACGGCATCGAGCTCAATCACGTGCCCCGCCGGTACAACGAGGAGGCGAACGAGCTGGCCAAAATCGCGTCCGGGTGGATTACGGTCCCTCCGAACGTTTTTGCCCGTGACATCGCCCAGCCCTCGGTCGTCTTCGAGCCTCACCCCCAGAGCCACGCGGAACCCTCGGGGGCTCCCTCGAATCCGACAGGCGCGGAGCCCATGGATGAGGACCCCTCGAACGAGGCGTACGTGCTCTCCCTCCTCGAGGGGTATGGCGCACATGAAGCTGACGTGATGGATATCGAGCCAGCCCCTGTCAAGGCTGACTGGCGCGACAAGTATATCGCGTGGATGGCTCAAGGGGAACTCCCCCCGGACCGGGCCGCGGCCAGGCGCGTCGCCAGGATGGCCAAGTCCTTCGCCCTCGTCGACAGCGAGCTGTACAAGCGCGCCGCCTCCGGCATCTTACAGCGATGCGTGCCCATCCCCGAGGGGCGCGAGCTCCTGCGGGACATCCACGCTGGGATCTGTGGCCATCACGCCGCGCCTCGTACCCTCGTCGGCAATGCTTTCCGCCAAGGCTTTTACTGGCCTACTGCGGTCGCGGACGCCAGCGAGATCGTGCGCACCTGCGAAGGGTGCCAGTTCTATGCCCGTAAGTCCAACCTTCCTGCTCATGTCCTGCAGACCATCCCCATAACATGGTCGTTTGCCGTGTGGGGGCTGGACATCGTTGGGCCCTTGCGAAAGGCGCCCGGGGGCTTCACCCACTTGTTGGTCACAATCGACAAGTTTTCCAAGTGGGTGGAGGTGCGCCCCATTACGAACCTCAGGGCAGAGCAAGCGGTGACGTTCTTCACCGACATCATCCATCGCTTTGGAGTGCCAAACTCCATTATCACCGACAACGGGTCCCAGTTCACGGGCAGGAAATTCTTGGAGTTCTGCGACAAGTTCCACATCCGTGTGGATTGGGCAGCTGTGGCACACCCGCAGACCAACGACCAAGTAGAGCGTGCCAACGGCATGATCCTACAAGGCCTTAAGCCTAGAATTTTCGACCAGCTAAACAAATCTGGTCGGAAATGGCTCCAAGAGTTACCAGCAGTCATGTGGAGCCTAAGGACCACCCCGAGCAGAGCCACCGGGTTCACCCCGTTTTTTCTAGTCCATGGCGCGGAGGCCGTCCTCCCCACGGACCTAGAATATGGGTTACCCAGGGTTCGAGGCTACAACGAGGACGCCAACCAGCGAGTGAGGACCATGTGTGGTTCGAGGACCGGTGGATGGTCGCTTCCTTGTGTGATGAGTGATTGACAACGTTGTGTGGACTGATTCTTGGCTAAGTATTGCAGGTGCAGGTTGCGGCTTGACTCGTGTTGGTGCAGGTGAAGAACAAGCGCGAAAGGTCGTTGCCGGTGAGGCCTCCAGTTGTGGAGAAGACAAGTAGGCTTCGTTCGAGGGACCCGATGGCCAGCGGGGTCAAGTGCGGGCCGCATGGTGGCATGAACAAGAAGATGAAGTCGTGGACGAGTTTCTTGGTAGAGCCTCAAAACCAAGGTCGAGCCGGGACTACGTGGGAGCCGAGTCATGAGTGGAGATTGGCGGAGGCTACACCGAGTTCGCGGGGTTTGCGGTGGCTCACCGTAAAAACCACCGGGTTACTCGGTTGAGCCACAAAACCGAGGCCGAAGACTCGACGAGGAAGTGCGGCCACCCGGGCCGGTTCAACCGCCCAGGAGGGGCGGTCAGACCGCCTGGGGCCGGTCAGATTCCCCGGGCCGGTCTAACCGCCCAGGGGGGCGGTCTGACCGCCCTGGCCGCCGGCGCCGAGAAGCTTCGAAGCGGAGGACACGTGTCGGGATCGCAAGGCTTGCGTCGAGGCTACGCAGGGTGCGGTCGCCGGGCATCCGTCCGATGGTGAAGACATCAAGAATTCCAAATCCGCCCTTGAGGGGCATGTATCCCTAGTTATTAGTGAAGGGTAGTTTAGTCTTTTGGGTGCCTCCATATATACTCATTAGAGGGGTGGATGGCAGCCAACTCTTGGAACCCTAGCTCATTTGGTTTTTCTATTTTCGTTCTCCATTTCCTTAGGATTTTAGAAGGCTAGCTTGAGACCTTCATGTGAGATTTAGAGAGAGGGATGGATGTTTGGGTGGCAAGCTAGACCTTGTACGAACCATTCATGGCATGTATAGAAGGTTTGGCGTTGTTCATCATGGTGGTTTTCTCGTCTCTTTGGTGTTGATTTTCGGAGCTCTTTTTGGCGGTGTTTTGAGGACGATTTCTTGGGGCTTTTGGTGGGTGTCACGTATGAGGTTCTTGTGCCTTTTTGGCTGGTGACTTTGCCCCCAAATCTCCTTTGAATCGGACTCGATTTGGTGGTTTCTCGAGTTGGGCGAGTTCTTGACCTAGAGAAGCAATTTCTTCGATTCCTCTTGATTGTGAGCGTTTCGGGTCGATTCCTTTGAGGTAGAGGTTGCCCAGGAGGTAACCCAGCTATTCCCGAAGTTTGGCTGAAATCCGTGGAGTGATTCGGGAGATCGGGAGAGAGGAAGTTGAGGTTTGACCCGCGGGTTCGTTTTCTGGAAGGAGCGGTGTAACCGCTTACAGGGGGCGGTCTAACCGCCCTAGGTGTTTCCGGGTCAAAGTTTTGTTTCGCCGGATTTTCCTCTGTGAGTTTGTTCGCCTTGATTAGAGGAGTGTCTGGGTGAAATTTGGGGTCGTTCTCGTGCAGTTTGCTAGGTGTTCTTGGTTGGAGTTCATTGCTAGGTACAGGAGATTAGACCGCCCCAGGTAGCCGGTCTAACCGCCCCTAGGCCCTTGGGTGAAGTTTTGGTTTTCGCCAAGATTTTCTGGTAGCTAGCATGGCCTTGACCAGAGATCTCTGTTGGTGAAACCGTGGTGAGTTTTGGTGATCGGAAGAGGCGTTTCGGAGGAATTATTGGTTGCCGGTGGAGGCGGTTTAACCGCCCCTATACCCGGTCTAACCGCCCCCTCGGTTAGCCGGCTTTCGAGTTGTTTCCGCCGTCGGTCTGCGTGTGTGTTGTGGTTGCTTTGGTATAGTTTGTTCCTAGGACCGGTAGCACTCCGGTGGCTACGTGGTTTTGGCAAACGGGAGGTAGAAGTGCGGAGTGTGTGATTTCGGGGGTTCGACCGAGCTAGTTCGTCTTGTCGGAGTTTCAATCTCCCTCGAGAAGAATTTTTATCGGCTCCCATTCACTCCCCCCCTTCTCCGGTCGCCTAATCGGTCCTTCAAGTGGTATCGAGCCGGTTCGGGTCTTTATTGACTCTAACCGATCTAAGATCCAAGGATGGCGTACCGAGAACGGGGTTCGGGTCCTCCACACTTCGATGGCAAGAACTACCGGATGTGGAGCAAGCGGATGGGTGTGTTCCTCCGCGGAAAGGGTCACCGGTTTCTGGGATGTCACGGTGGACACATGCTATGTCCAGGATTTCCTTGCTTCAGGGTCGAGGGACAGATTCGACGCCAATAATAAGGCGGTCGACTACTTGTTTCGTGCTTTGTGTCAGCCTGAGTTCGATCGGGTGCACACCGAGCACTTGGCTTGTAGGATTTGGGCGGTGTTGAAGGAGGCTCATGTTGGGAACGCCCGGGTTCGAGGGCACGGATGTATGCGACCTACCGGAGAGAGTACGAGAACTTCACTCATCTCCCGGTGAGTCCATCGATGCCTTGTTTCGAGAGGTTCACGGTGGTGGTGAACAACATGAGGGCCAATGTGGACGTGCTCCCGTACGATGATCATGATAGAGCCGTCAAGCTCTTACACTCTTTGATCGTACGATATGGGGCGGAAAGTTCGAGGCCATAGTCGAGTCGGAGAGGTATGATACTCTGACGGTGAACGAGCTGTTCTCGAAGCTCAAGTCGGCTGAGGTGGATAGGGGCATGACTGCCAAGCTCGAGGGATCGACTGACTCCCATAGTCTTGCCCTCGTTGGTGGTTCCAAAGGAAAGACTAACTCTAACCCATCCACCGGATGTTCTCATTTTCCTCTTTGATGTCTATGCCGGATGAGGAGTTTGATGACCTTGGAGAGGACGAGCGGCGCCGTTGACGAGGCGGTTCGAGAGGCCGCACGAGAACCGCGTGAACATGAGGAGGAACACGAGGACCTACTTCCGGTGCGGCAAGCCGGGACACTTCGTCGCCGATGCGCCCGAGAAGGCCGAGAACAAGGACGGCTACAAGCACAAGCCGAGGATGAACGATGGCAAGTACCGTTCGGGGCGCGACCACAAGAGCAAGCACAAGAACAAGTACAAGGACGAGCGACGATCGAGGAAGAAGGAGGGCCGAGGCAAGGCCCGAGCGATGGTTGGAGCGAGCGACGTCGACTCCAGTTCTGCGTACTCCACCTCGAGCTCGAGCGGCGGTGAAGACGAGGGAGATCGCCGCAAGAACAAGAAGTCGTCCAAGAACCCGAGCGGGCCGAGGCCGCTTCGCGAGAGATGGCTTCGCGCACCATGGCGCCGAGCTCCGGCGGCAAGAAGAGCACACGGAGCGACTCGGACTCCGAGTCCGACGACGAGGTGCGTGATGAACTTCCCTTCTTGCGCCAGAGAATGAGAGGCTTGGCTCTTTGCTTGATAACCGTGATGACATGCTTAGAGAGGCCAAGAAAATGAGGAAAGAGCTTAGGGCTTCACTCGAGGATGCTAGGACTAGAGTGGCCGAGCTAGAGACACGGGTGCTTGATAGCAAGCTTGAGATTGATTCGCTTAAGGCTAGCCCTGTTGTTGCCGATGAGAATGATTGTGTTGATTGCTCCATATTCTTTGCTTGATCTTGCTTTGTTTAAGGAGAAGCATGCCTCCAAGTGTGAGGAACTAGATGTGCTTAGGGTTGAAGTGGCCGAGCTTAAGTCTAGACTGCTTTGCTAGGTGCTTGCACTTCTTGCCCTGTTTTGCATGCTAAGATTGATGAGATGCATGCTTACACTAGTTCGCTCGAGGCTAAATTGAAGGAACCCATGCCTACATCTTGCTCTACTTGTGAAATGCATGCGTTGAAAAATTTGGAGCTTGCACATTATGTTGATCGTTTGCAGGATGAGAATGATGATTTGAGGAAGTTGATGGGTTGGTTGTCCGGTCATGAGCCTCAGTTGAGGATGATGATCGAGGCTTTTAAGAGGCAAGATGGTGAGGGGCTTGGGGCAAACAAGGTTGGTGAAGGAAGTGGAGAGAATATCCCGGAGCCACCAAAAACCCACCACAAAAATGATTTCCCTCCAAAACCCAACCATCTTAGGAACCGACTAGACACAACCCCGCCTCCACCTATATTTCCTACACCCACAAATGATCTCCGAAGGCCTATCAAGTTTGTGAGCACTTCCGGGAAAGTGTTCTTTGGGAAAGTGAGTGAGAAGGCTAGTGAGGAGAAATCGGTGGAGGAGTTGAGTGGAGAGAAACCAAGCGAGTAGCCCCAATCCAAGCCAAAACCTAAGCTTGTGAGGTTCCATTGTGGCCATTGTGGGAAGGAGGGCCACAAGGATGAGTTTGGCTTCAAAAGGAAGCGGGAAGAGAGGATGGCAAAGGAGTGGGTGAACAAGGATAGGTACAACCCTTCCCATGGTGTACCTAAGCCTCGTATGCCACTGCCCTGGGGTAAGGCTGTGGTGAGAAGTGTTCCGGCATGGGGAGATGCGAGTTCCCGCAGTCGAGGAGCTGTTCTGGAGGGGGCGGTCAGACCGGCCTGGCTAGGCGGTCAGACCGGCCCGGCCCGCAGGGGGGGCGGTTAGACCGGCCCGGCTAGGCGGTTTAACCGCCCCCCGGCACTCCGGGCGGAGTGGTTTTCGAGGTGGTGAGTCGAGAGGTTTCGGTGTCCGGAGGTGGAGTTGCTAGTGGTTGGTCCGGAGAGACGACGGGTGGTCGGTTTTCTAGGCATTCTCCCCCTCGAGTTCACTACGGGGATGGGAGGAGTCGTAGCTTTGAGAAGGAGAGGAGGGACGTTCCACGGGTTGTCTTCCGTGGGTTTGGTCCTCCTCCGGCAAAGGAGGGGGTGGTTCCCTCGGAGTGGTTACCGAGGTGGTGTTCGTGGTGGTAGTTATGGTAGGAAAGATGGCTTGATGTGTGCTAACCCCACTTTCGAGCAAATGGCTCGGCACTGGTTTTCCTCCTTTGGTACTAACCCCAGTGTTGAGTCGTTTGTTCGCTCACGTGCTTGTTTTTGAATTTCAGGTGGGAGACTTGAAGAACATTTGGTTGATTGACTCCGGTTGCTCGAGGCATATGACCGGAGACAGGGGGTGGTTCTCAAGTCTCGTCCCGGTGGCGACAAAGAGGTACATCACTTTTGGGGACAATGGGCGTGGGCGTGTGCTTTCAGAAGGTGAGATAAAAGTGAGTGACAAGATCACTCGAGGCGTGTTGCTCTTGTTCAATCGGCCGGGGTACAATTTGCTTTCTCCGTGTCCCCGGTTGTTGGATGAGGGCTTTGAGGTGTTGTTTCGGCCGGGTGGTTCTCGGATTGTGGACTCTCGAGGGGACCTTGTTTGTATGGTCGTTCCCGAGGGTCGTGTGTTTCGTGCTGATTTTTCTCGGTCTTCGGGTGTGGAGCATTGTTTCTTGGTGGTTCTTCGAGTGAGTTGTGGAAGTGGCATAGGAAGTTGGGTCACTTGAGCTTTGACCTTTTGTCTCGCTTGAGTAAACTCAATTTGGTCCGAGGATTGCCACGGTTGAGGCTTAAGAAAGAGTTGGTTTGTGCTCCGTGTAGGCATGCCAAGATGGTGGCCTCTTCTCACCCGCCTCTCACCGATGTGATGACTGAGCGTTCATGCGAGCTGCTCCATATGGACCTTGTTGGCCCAGCTCGTGTGCGATCTGCGGGTGGGAAGTGGTATGTCCTTGTTGTGGTGGACGACTATTCTCGGTATGCGTGGGTGTTCTTTCTTGAGGAGAAGGGGGAGACGTTTGGTTTTGTTCGAGATCTAGTCTTGAGGTTGAGGAACGAGAGGCACGAAGATGCCATACGAGCTATCCGCAGTGATAATGGCTCGGAATTCAGGAACTCTCGTTTTGAAACCTTTTGCCATGACTTGGGTCTTGAACACCAGTTTTCGAGTCTGTATACGCCTCCCCAGAATGGTGTTGTGGAAAGGAAGAACAGGACCTTGTGCGAGATGGCTCGGACGATGCTTGATGAGCATAGGACTCCGAGGAGGTATTGGGCTGATGCGGTGAATACCGCGTGCTATGTGTCGAACAGAATATACCTCAGAGTGCACAAGAAGAAGACATGCTATGAGTTGATGCATGGTCGCACACCCAAGGTGAGTCACTTCCATGTCTTTGGTTGCAAGTGTTTCATTCGAAGAAGGGCGGGAAGTTGGATAAGTTTGAGGCTAGGTCTGTCGATGGCATTTTCTTTGGTTATGCATCTCATTCTAGAGCATATCGTGTGCTCAATCTTGAAACTAACCAAATCGTGGAGACTTGCGAGGTAACCTTCGACGAGACGAGCCACGTAGTCGGCTTGTCTTTGAGTGTGCGAGTGATGATGAGCTTGGCGAGGAGATCTTTCGGGAGGAGGAGCATGAACATGGTGATGATGAAGATGGCGGTGCGGCGCCCCGGCCGAACATGTACCCACTACTTCGACTACGATGATGGATGGACCCTCTCGCTACACCTACGACGACAAATCAAGAACGAGGAGAAGCGATGTTGAGGGGGAGGTAGCTTCGAGGCGAGAACCTCCCCGGCGAGTTCAAGTGGATCACCCAGCTTCGAGGATCATCGGCGACATGAATGAACGCACTACACGGTCGAGGGTTCGAAACAATTCCCATTTTGCTCATGCTGCGTTTGTTGCTTCTTTCGAGCCCAAAGACATTGGACACGCACTATCTGATCACAATTGGGTTAATTCGATGCATGAGGAGTTGGAGAACTTTGAGAGGAATCAGGTGTGGGAGTTGGTTGACCCTCCCCCAGGGTGTAAGCCAATTGGTACAAAGTGGGTGTGGAAAAACAAAGAGGGAGAGAAGGGTGAGGTTGTGAGGGACAAGTCGAGACTTGTCGCTCAGGGGTTCAGTCAGAAGGAGGGGATTGGCTACGAGGAGACCTTTGCTCCCGTAGTCCGTTTGGAGGCGATTAGGATCCTTCTAGCCTTTTCCGTGGCTAAAGGGTTCAAGTTGCACCAAATGGATGTGAAGAGTGCTTTTCTGAATGGGGTGTTGGAGGAAGAAGTGTATGTGAGACAGCCTCCGGGGTTTGAGAGTGAGAGGTACCCCCACCGGGTGTACAAGTTGAGGAATGCGTTGTATGGGTTGAAGCAGGCGCCTAGAGCTTGGTATGGCAGGTTGAGGGGGTTCTTGTTTGAGAGAGGTTTTGAGATGGGGAAGGTCGATCAGACCTTGTTTTTGCTGAGGCAGGGCAGAGATATCCTGATTGTGCAGGTGTACGTGGATGACATTGTCTTTGGTGGCTTGTCTAACTCTCTTGTTGCAAGGTTTGCAGATGATATGAGCAGGGAGTTCGAGATGAGCATGATGGGTGAGTTGCAGTTCTTCCTCGGGCTACAAATCAAGCAATCAAAGGAAGGAACATTTGTGCACCAGGCTAAGTACACCAAGGACATTGTGAGGAAGTTCAAGATGGAGGACTCCAAGGCTATGACGACGCCGATGAGTACGACTACGGCTCTTGATGCGGACGAGGAACCCGAACACGTGGACCGGAAGGAGTACCGGAGCATGATCGGGTCACTCCTCTACTTGACGGCGACGAGGCCGGACATACGGTTCTCGGTGTGTCCGTGCGCCTGTTTTCAAGCGTCTCTGAGGACTTCGCATCGGCAAGCCGTGAAGAGAATTTTCAGGTACTTGCGTCACACTCCCGACTTCGGCCTTTGGTACTCCGCGTCCTCTTCTTTGGCGCTTCATGGCTTTTCAGACGCGGATTTTGCCGGGTGCCGGTTGGATAGGAAGTCCACTTCTGGGACTTGGCAGTTTTTGGGTTCTTCTTTGGTGTCTTGGTCTTCCCGCAAGCAGTCGAGTGTTGCTCAATCCACCACCGAAGCCGAGTATGTTGCCGCTGCTAGTTGTTGCTCTCAGCTCCTTTGGATCACCTACACCATGAGTGACTTTGGTGAGGAGTATACCCATGTCCCACTTCAATGTGACAGCACCAGTGCCATAAGCGTTGCAAAGAACCCAGTGCTCCATTCCAAAACCAAACACATAGAAGTGAGGTATCATTTCCTGAGAGACAACGTAGAGAAAGGGAAGATAGCTTTGATCCATGTACCCACACATGACCAACTAGCCAATATTTTCACCAAACCCCTAGATCAAGCAACTTTCACTCGTTTGCGGGGGGAACTTGGTATGTGTTTGATTTCCTGAGTTGGGTGTGTGGGAGCTTTCTTTTGCCGGTGGTGTCGAGCCCGTTTTGCCTCCTCTCGAGGAGCCGGTGGTTTGTGCGCTTGGTGTGTGGGAGCTCCTTTGTAGCATATGTATAGTTTTCCTTTGTGCATTTCTTGCATTTGGCATTGCATTTGTAACATGATGTATAGGCATCCTTGTATCTTAGATTGCATGCATTTTGTATCATATGCATCGGATAGGAAAAACTTCTCATATATACAATGTTTACCATGGGTTGCTATATATGTTCTTGTGAGCTTGTTTGATATGCTACGGTTAGTTTGGCTTAGCTCTTGATGATCTTGATGAATGATCCATGGTTGATGGCTAATTTTTGAAAAATGTCACATACATGCTCTCTCATGTGTAAATGCCTATATATGATCTTGACATTTTTTAGTGGCTTTGCTATGCTTACTTTGTGGTTGGATAGCTAGTTTATTGATCATATGGGGCCAAAGGCTCATTTGCCATCATGAATGTTTAGCCCTCTTGCTTAATCTTGTGGAGGGGCATAAGTTCCTTTTTGTCGCAAAGACATTTCATGTACCATTTACAAATCTGAAAATGAAATGAAAAATGCTTGGAAAATGTGCTCCCATGTCATATGTGCTGAATTTAATTTGCTTTGGGTGCTAAACCGTTGCATGATGCCTACCAATGAGAAGTCTCATACATAGAAGTAGGCACATGGCTCGGTGGCTTTGACATGACATGAGGTGCTTTTGGGTGTTTATGATGGTCTTATGATTAGAATGGCTGTCCTAGCATGAAGTTTGAGTGGCTTTGCCATTTTGATATGTTTTGCTTATGTTTAGGTATTTGCTTGTGAGAGAGTAACTTTTCGCAAAATTACTCAAATCCTTTTAGCATTGTCCAATGGTTGTGAAACTTGGTGATCACGTAGTTAAGGTCATTACGAACCTGTCGAGTATCTAACTTGCTCATTTGGACTTGTGTAGCTCCTTGTGATGAATTTTGTATATTCGAGAAGCTATATGTTGCAAGTTTTCGCATTTTGCCTTGATTCATGCATTGTCAACAAGGGGGAGAAGTTTGTGCATGTTTTGGGCACCTGGGAGTGTTTGGAAGGTGTTCCAATTGTTTCGGGCAAATTTTGAGCAGTTTGGTGCAGGGCCGGTCCTTTGGGGCGGTCTAACCGCCCCCCGGGCGGTCGGTTCGGCGGGAGGCGGTCTAACCGCCCGTACGCGGCGGTCTAACCGCCCTGGGCAGTGTGAGCAAGTTTTTGCTCTTTGTTGCATTCCCGAGTTGCATTGATGCATGTATTCAGGGGGAGTGTGCTGTGGCTCAGGGGGAGCTTGCATATGTGCAGGGGGAGCTCTTTGTAGTGTTCGAGTTTTGCTTTGGTGGTTTGCGCTCTTTTCTTGAGCTGTGTTTTGTCTCGGATGTGTCGAGCCGTTGCCCTTGCCTAAGGGGTCCGAGACTTGTGTTCTTCAAGTGATCTTGCTCTTTGCCTTTCTTTGGCTTTCGATTGCTTGTTGGGGTTTCTTTTTATTTAGCTTCTTTTCTTTTCCTTTTCTCTTGTGTTACTTCATGTGAGTGTGTTGTCAATGCACTCATCAAGGGGGAGATTGAGGACCATGTGTGGTTCGAGGACCGGTGGATGGTCGCTTCCTTGTGTGATGAGTGATTGACAACGTTGTGTGGACTGATTCTTGGCTAAGTATTGCGAGGTGCGGGTTGCGGCTTGACTCGTGTTGGTGCGGGTGAAGAACAAGAGCGAAAGGTCGTTGCGGTGAGGCCTCCGGGTGTGGAGAAGACAAGTAGGCTTCGTTCGAGGGACCCGGTGGCCGGCGGGGGTCAAGTGCGGGCCGCATGGTGGCATGAACGACAAGATGAAGTCGTGGACGGTTTCTTGGTAGAGCCTCAAAACCAAGGTCGAGCCGGGACTACGTGGGAGCCGAGTCATGAGTGGAGATTGGCGGAGGCTACACCGAGTTCGCGGGGTTTGCGGTGGTTCACCCGAAAAACCACCGGGTTACTCGGTTGAGCCACAAAACCGAGGCCGAAGACTCGACGAGGAGGTGCGGCGACCCGGGCCGGTTCAACCGCCCGGGAGGGGCGGTCGGACCGCCCGGGGCCGGTCGCATCCCCGGGGCCGGTCTAACCGCCCGGGCGGGCGGTCCGACCGCCCGGCCGCCGGCGCCGAGAAGCTTCGAAGCGGAGGACACGCGTCGGGATCGCAAGGCTTGCGTCGAGGCTACGCAGGGTGCGGTCGCCGGGCATCCGTCCGATGGTGAAGACATCAAGAATTCCAAATCCGCCCTTGAGGGGCATGTATCCCTAGTTATTAGTGAAGGGTAGTTTAGTCTTTTGGGTGCCTCCATATATACTCATTAGAGGGGTGGATGGCAGCCAACTCTTGGAACCCTAGCTCATTTGGTTTTTCTATTTTCGTTCTCCATTTCCTTAGGATTTTAGAAGGCTAGCTTGAGACCTTCATGTGAGATTTAGAGAGAGGGATGGATGTTTGGGTGGCAAGCTAGACCTTGTACGAACCATTCATGGCATGTATAGAAGGTTTGGCGTTGTTCATCATGGTGGTTTTCTCATCTCTTTGGTGTTGATTTTCGGAGCTCTTTTTGGCGGTGTTTTGAGGACGATTTCTTGGGGCTTTTGGTGGGTGTCACGTATGAGGTTCTTGTGCCTCTTTGGCTGGTGACTTTGCCCCCAAATCTCCTTTGAATCGGACTCGATTTGGTGGTTTCTCGAGTTGGGCGAGTTCTTGACCTAGAGAAGCGATTTTTTTGATTCCTCTTGATTGTGAGCGTTTCGGGTCGATTCCTTTGAGGTAGAGGTTTCCCAGGAGGTAACCCAGCTATTCCCGAAGTTTGGCTGAAATCCGTGTAGTGATTCGGGAGATCGGGCGAGAGGAAGTTGAGGTTTGACCCGCGGGTTCGTTTTCTGGAAGTAGCGGTCTAACCGCCTACAGGGGGCGGTCTAACCGCCCTAGGTGTTTCCGGGTCAAAGTTTTGTTTCGCCGGATTTTCCTCTGTGAGTTTGTTCGCCTTGATCAGAGGAGTGTCTAGGTGAAATTTGGGGTCGTTCTCGTGCAGTTTGCTAGGTGTTCTTGGTTGGAGTTCATTGCTGGGTACAGGAGGTTAGACCGCCCCAGGTAGCCGGTCTAACCGCCCCTAGGCCCTTGGGTGAAGTTTTGGTTTTCGCCAAGATTTTCTGGTAGCTAGCATGGCCTTGACCAGAGATCTCTGTTGGTGAAACCGTGGTGAGTTTTGGTGCTCGGAAGAGGCGTTTCGGAGGAATTCTTGGTTGCCAGGTGGAGGCGGTCTAACCGCCCCCTCTGGTTAGCCGGCTTTCGAGTTGTTTCCGCTGTGGTGCTGCGTGTGTGTTGTGGTTGCTGGTAGAGTTTGTTCCTAGGACCAGTAGCACTCCAGTGGCTACGTGGTTTTGGCAAACGGGAGGTAGAAGTGCGGAGTGTGTGATTTCGGGGGTTCGACCGAGCTAGTTCGTCTTGTCGGAGTTTCAATCTCCCTCAAGAAGAATTTTTATCGGCTCCCATTCACTCCCCCCCTCTCTGGTCGCCTAATCGGTCCTTCAGCGAGCTCGTGAAGACTCACTGGACCAGCTAGACGAAGCACGCCTTGTGGCCTTGATGCATTCCGCAAGGTATCAGCAGTCCCTCAGGCGTTACCAAGCACGGAAGATACGCCGACGGGACTTCAGTGAAGGGGATCTGGTCCTAAGGCTACGCCAAGACAACCGAGGAAGCCACAAGCTATCACCTCCGTGGGAGGGACCCTACATCGTGGTGAAGGTACTCAAGCCTGGCACGTACAAGCTGGCCAACGAGGACGGTGAAGAGCTCACCAACGCTTGGAACATCCAACAGCTATGTCGCTTCTACCCCTAGCTAGGATTTCCAAGTATTTTTGTTGTAAAATACACATAACCAGCACCCTAGTTGGTGACAATTATGTAAACAGCACCAGTTCAATAAAAAGGGCAACTCGACTTTCCCCTGAAACCCAAGTTACCCTCGGGGGCTACACTGCGGGGGGGGGGGGGGCACCCCCCCAAAATGGTCCCATTTTGGCGCGAAAACGAAACAACTCACACACGCTAAGTTTGTTTTCTACTTTGGCCTCGAGCAAAGGTTCGAACAGGGCGCAGGCAGCCTAGCGGAAGGAGCGCACGAACCAGAGATAGCCTACGCCTCCGCGAGGATACGGCCCTTCTCTCTCGCCTCCAACCCAGCAGGCCACCCGCGAAAACCGAACTCCCCTAACTAGAATCTACTCAGGAAGAAGGAGAAACAAAAAAGCGTAATAAACAAAATACATCACTTCACATCGACAAATGTTTATGGCAAAGATAATCTGTTTATTTACAAGGGCCGCACGGCCAGCATACTGATACATAAACAAAAACGGGCCTAGCGCCCGGCTGTCTTCAGGCGGGAGGAGCGGCGACATCAGCAGCGTCCGGGAAGAGGAACTCCTCGAAGGCTTCGGCAAGCGTCCCGGCGGCGTCGGCGGCGAGCGCGTCCACGCGCTCCATCGCCACCTCATCCTCAACACCCTCGGGGACGACGTAGCCTTCTGCCAGCGCCTCGAAGTTGACCTCGTAGTGGGACCGCACCACCCCGAGGGCCTTCTGGACGCCAAGGTGCAGCGCCGGCGCATGCGCCCGTGACGTGGCCTCCAAGGGCGCGCGGTGGGCGGCCGGCCGAGCTCCCCGGCCTCGCGCCTCGCCCTCCTCCACGGCCCGGCAGGTCTCAAGGGCCGCATTGCGCAACTCCTGCAGCTCCTGCTCGGAGGAGTTGTAGGAGGTCTGCAGCGCCTCGGCCCGATCAGCCGCGTGCCCCAGCGCGGTGCGCAAACCTGGAGTTGCCAGACGAGAAAGAAATCAGAAAAAGGGTGCGAACCCTCTAAGGGAAGACCAGCGAAACAGGAGCCGAACAGCGACTTACCTTCGACTTGCTTCCTCTCCATCTCGAAGGCGCGGCGCCCGGCCTCGACCGCCTGCTCGAGGCCCCTGACGGTCTCGCCTTGCTCCTGGAGGGCCAGCTCCTGGCTCGCGCTCGTGATGCTGAGCACCATCAGCTCGCCCTCGACCTTGGAGAACTCGACGTTCTGGTCCTCCAGCGACATCTGCGCCGCCTCGCGACCGACGCGCTCCCCGCTTCGGGGGCCGACCGAGCGTCGGCGAGAGCGGCCCGCTCTCCGCCGGAGCCGCCCCTCGGCTCCTTGACGGGCGGTGCGCTCTGCGGGAGGCGGCCCTCGGTGGCGGCGAGCGCCGCGACCTTGGCGTCAAGGGCGGCCCTCAAGTCGTCGGCCTCCTTGGCCTTCGCTGAGCGCGCGCGCCCGCTCCTCGGCTAGGCGCCGCCGAGCTCGCGCCTCTGGAGCGACAAGTGGAGCCCCCGGTTGTCGGCGGCGGACGGCGGACACCTCCGCCTCCCCGGTTGGCCGCCGGGGGTGCGCGCGTTCTCCCGGGTCCGCCCTCGCCGGCCGGCGCCTCATCCCGATCGATGAGGGCCGCGCGGACCCGCTCGAGGCCGGAGGGGTGCGCGGGTCCCGCCTTGCGCTCTCGTGGAGTTGATCGCACAAGGCCACGGCCCGGTACGACAGCCAGCCGTCCGGAGTTCGGAGGGCGTCGGCGAGCGCGTCGAAGGCGTCGCACCGCTCCCGGAGCTGATGGAGCTCGGCGGTCACCTGATCAAAGGCGCCATACTTATCGCGGGCGCGGTGCTCGAGCTCCTGTCACCAACAAGCCAAGACCAGTAAGCATCACGCCACGAAGACTGCGCGCAGAAACGAGGAAAAAAGAGAAGCAAGCAAAGACCCCTCACCTGAAAGACGCGCCACGCGGGGCCGCCGTGGATCCTCAGCGCCTCGTTCAGCGCTCGGTTGAGCGCGGCGCCATGGCCACGGAGCTCTCCCCAGAGCTCCTGCTCCCCCGGGGTGTCGACGAACGCGGGCGGGTCGCCGGCGATCCCCTCCACCTGGGCGGAGTGGCCGGCACAGGAAGACGAGGCCTCGGCGCCGTGCCCTCGGCCCCCTGCCACCATGTGGCCCTCGTGCCGCCTCACGAGGGCCCCCTCCTGGGACTCTGGGGAAAGCGTGGGGACGCTTGCCCACTGGTCCCACCCGGGCGGTGGGGAGTCGTCGTCCGGGATCTCCACCACCACCGCCGGGAGCCGCCGGCGGACGCCGGCCCCTGCGTCACCTCCGCCGGTGCCTCCGCTCGCGCCTCCGTAGCCGCGGGCGCTTGACGCGGCGCCGCGCCCACCGCTTCGGGTTGCGCCTCCGCCATGACCGCGGGCGCCCGACCGCCCTCCCTCGCCCACCGCCGCCCGCTGCGCCTCCACCACGGCCGCCACCGCGGGCCGCGTTTCCACCATGGTCGTCGCCGCGGGCCGCACCTCCGCCACGACCGGCGCCCGCCGCTCCTCGACGACCACCGGGCCGCGCCGCGGCGGGCTGATCCGCCGCCGAGGCCTCGAGGCCTCGGCCCCGCCCGCGAGCTCTCGCCCGCCGCCGCCGCCGTGCTCGCCCCGCCCGCGGCGCCCTCAACGAGCGCCGCCGGGTGGGAACGGACGCGTCCGCCCTCAACACCTTGGCCGGTGCGAGGGGAGGCACGGTTGGCACCACCCCGCACAAGCACAAATGAAAAATCGAACGCCCGGGCCGCCGCGCCCGCCCCAGGCGATGCCGCCCTTGCCGCCGGAGCTGGCTCCGGCGACGGGGGCGCAGGCTCCCACCTATCAGAGGGGCCCTGCCCCCCAGCTTCTTCCTCCTCGTCCTCCTCCGAGGACGAATACTCCTCGGTCCCCGGCGAGGAGAGCCCCTGCTGCTCGCGCAGCCGGTACTCCTCGTTCCGCCGCTCGCGGCGCTCGCGGTTGAAGGACCGATACGGCGAACCAGAGCGGGGGGGAGTGAATGGGAGCCGATAAAAATTCTTCTCGAAGGAGATAGAAACTCCAACAAGATGAACACGGCTTCCAACACACGTCTCCGACTCACTACCAAGGTTGGTCAAGCCCACGTAGCCACTGGAGTGCCACTGGACCTAGGAACCAACACACCACCTTCCGACCCGAGAAACGCAGCGAAAAAACCAAACCTCGAGTCTACGGACCCACACCGGTCGACCGGGTGAGCACCACCGGTCGGACCGGTCCCTGCTGGTGAACCCGAGCAACTTCCACTAAGTGGCTCTACACCGGTCGGACCGGTGAGACACACCGGTCGGACCGATGGCAACTGAAAGCCCCCAAGGCACCAAACGGGCCAACCGACCACCAAACGGACCCAAACTCGAAACGACGGCAACACGGGACAACGAGCAAACTCACCAAGACGTTCACCCGAGCAAAAACCCACAAGGGCTCGCACCGGTCGGACCGGTCAAGAGCACCGGTCGGACCGGTGTAGCACGGGCGACTCGGGATGAACCGCACCCGCGGGTCAACTCCCCCAAATCTAAATCTCGATCTCCCGAATCGCTCCACGGACTTGAACAAGACTTTGGGGATATCAGGAACACCTCATGAGGAGTCCATAGCCAAGTTTAATCCCACCAAATCTCGTCTAAAAAGGAGGAATCGAAGAAATCCCGCCGAACGCACTTCCAACCCAAGAACTCAAGAAACCCCAAAATCGAGCACTTTTACTCACGGATTTGGGAGGGGAATCACAGCCCAAAGAACCAAGAAGGGTTCTCACAAATTTCCCCCATCAAATCCCCAAGAGAAAAGTCCCGAAAACAACCCAAAGAAATCACCGAGAGAGGGCTCCGAAAATCACCACCAAGAACAACCGGGGAAAACACATCCAAACCTTGAGGAACCACGCCGAATCATCTATACATGAAACAAAGGTTCGTACAAGGTCTAGCAAGCCGCCCGATCATCCATCCCTCTCTACAAGATCTCTCAGTGAAGCTTTCTTGCTAGTCCTAAGGAAAACCTAAGGAAAATAGGTGGAAAATAGGAAAACTAATGAGCTAGGGTTCCAAGAGTTGGCTGCCATCCTCTCACCTCTTGGGTTATATGGAGGCAACCGAATGTCCAAAATACCCTTCTCTACTAACTAGGGATACAAGCCCCTCAAGGGCGGATTTGGAAGTCTTCATGTCTTCACCATCGGACGGATGCCGGCGACCGCACCCTCGCGTAGCCTCGACGCAAGCCATGCGATCCCGACGCGTGTCCTCCGCTTCGAAGTCTCCGGACTGCGTCGTCGCACACCGGTCAGACCGGTGCTCCTCACCGGTCGGAGCCGGTCCCCACCGGTCGGACCGGTTAGACCCACCGGTCGGACCGGTCCGGTCTTCTTTGCACCTCCGTCTTCGGTTCTCCGGTCTTGGCTTTGTGGATCAACCAAGGAACCCAGTGGTTTTCTGGTGAACCACCGGAAACCCCGCGAACTCGGTGTAGCCTCCGCCAATCTTCACTCATGACTTGGCTCCCACGTAGTCCCGGCTCGACCTTGGTTTTGAGGCTCAACCAAGAAACCATCCACGACTTCATCTTGCTGTTCATGCCACCATGCGGTCCACACTTGACCCCGCTGGCCACCGGGTCCCTCGAACGAAGCCTACTTGTCTTCTCCACACCTAGAGGCCTCACCGGCGACGACCTTTCGCTCTTGTTCTTCACCTGCACCAACACCAGTCAAGCCGCAACCCGCACCTCGCAACACTTAGCTAAGAATCGGTCCACACAACGTTGTCAATCACTCATCACACAAGGAAGCGACCATCCACCGGTCCTCGAACCACACATGGTCCTCAATCTCCCCCTTGATGAGTGCATTGACAACACCCACACGAAAGTAACAAGAGAGAAAAGAAAAAGAAAAGAAACGAACAAAAAGAAACTCCAACAAGCGATCGAAAGCCAAACAAAGGCAAAGAGCAAGATCACTTGAAGAAGACAAGTCTCGGACCCCTTAGGCAAGGGCAACGACTCGACACATCCGAGACAAAGCAAAGCTCAAGCAAAGAGTGCAAACCACCGAAACAAAGCTCGAAAAACCACAAAGAGCTCCCCCTGCACACATGCAAGCTCCCCCTGAACCAATGCACCTCCCCCTGGACGAATGCATGCAAGACACCACTTGAAACAGGACAACTGCAGCACTTTCAGCTCACACCGGTCAGACCGGTCATCACCACTGGTCAGACCGGTGCCTAACATGAGTACAGGACCAGCACTCACACCGGTCAGACTGGTGCTCTTCACCGGTCAGACCGGTGTACAACAGAGCCCAGAAATGGCTCGAAACCACCTGAAAACCTTCTAAAAGCGTCCGGTAAGCCACTTCAAGCTCAAACTTCTCCCCCTTGTTGGCAATGCATGAATCAAGCCAAAAATGCAAAACTTTCAACCTAGAGCTTCTCAAATAGACAAAATTCAACAAAGAATGCTACACATGTCCAAATGAGCAAGTTAGATACTCTACGGCTTCGTATCGATCTCAACTACATGATCACCAAGTTTCACAACCATTGGACGAAGCTAAGATGGATTTTGGCAATTTTGCGAAAAACTTGCCTCTCATGAGCAAAGTTCTAAACATGATCAAAGCATATCAAAATGGCAAAGCCACACAAACTTCATGCTAGGACAGCCATTCTAATCATAAGACCATCACAAACACCCACAAGCACCTCATGTCATGTCAAAGCCACCGAGCCATGTGCCTACTTCTATGTATGAGACTTCTCATTGGTAGGCATCATGCAACGGTTTAGCACCCAAAGCAAATTAAATTCAGCACATATGGCATGGGAGCATATTTTCCAAGCATTTTTCATTTCATTTTCAGATTTGTAAATGGTACATGAAATGTCTTTGCGACAAAAAGGAACTTATGCTCCTCCACAAGATAAATCTAGAGGGCTAAACATTCATGATGGCAAATGAGCCTTTGGCCCCATATGATCAATAAACTAGCCATCCAACCACAAATTAAGCATAGCAAGGCCACAAAAACATGTCGAGAGCATACATGTGACATTTTTGAAAAGCATTTACACATGAGAGAGCATACATGTGACATTTTTGAAAAGCATAGCTATCAACCATGGATTATTCATCAAGATCATCAAGAGCTAAGCCAAACTAACCGTAGCATACCAAACAAGCTCACAAAGACATATATCTCATTCCATGGTGAACAATGTATATGAGAGAAGCTTTTCCTAACCAATGCATATGATACAAAATGCATGCAATCTAAGATACAAGGATGCCTATACATCATGTTACATATGCCATGCCAAATGCAAGGAATGCACAAAGAAAAGCTATACATATGCTACAAACCGGCTCCTCGAGGGGAGGCAAAAACGGGCTCGACACCACCGGCAAAAGAGAGCTCCCACACACCCAACTCAGGAAATCAAACACACACCAAGTTCCCCACGCAAACTAGTGAAAGTTGCTTGATCTAGGGGTTTGGTGAAAATATCGGCTAGTTGGTCATGTGTGGGTACATGGATCAACGCTATCTTTCCTTTCTCAACGTTGTCTCTCAGGAAATGATACCTCACTTCTATGTGTTTAGTTTTGGAATGGAGCACTGGGTTCTTTGCAACGCTTATGGCACTGGTGCTATCACATTGAAGTGGGACATGGGTATACTCCTCACCAAAGTCACTCATGGTGTAGGTGATCCAAAGGAGCCGAGAGCAACAACTAGCGGCGGCAACATACTCGGCCTCGGTCGTGGATTGAGCAACACTCGACTGCTTGTGGGAAGACCAAGAGACCAAAGAGGAACCCAAAACCGGCAAGTCCCGAGAAGTGGACTTCCTATCCAACCGACACCGGCAAAATCCGCGTCTGAAAAGCCATGAAGCGCCAAAGAAGAGAACGCGGAGTACCAAAGACCGAAGTCGGGAGTGTGACGCAAGTACCTGAAAATTCTCTTCACCGCTTGCCGATGCGAAGTCCTCGGAGACGCTTGAAAACGAGCGCACAGACACACCGAGAACTGTATGTCCGGCCTCGTCGCCGTCAAGTAGAGGAGTGACCCGATCATGCTCCGGTACTCCTTCTGGTCCACATGTTCACCTTCCTCGTCCGCATCAAGAGCTGTAGTCGTACTCATCGGCGTCGTCATAGCCTTGGAGTCCTCCATCTTGAACTTCCGCACAATGTCCTTGGTGTACTTAGCCTGGTGCACAAATGTTCCTTCCTTTGATTGCTTGATTTGTAGCCCGAGGAAGAACTGCAACTCACCCATCATGCTCATCTCAAACTCCCTGCTCATATCATCTGCAAACCTCGCAACAAGAGAGTTAGACGAGCCACAAAAGACAATATCATCCACGTACACCTGCACAATCAGGATATCTCTGCCCTGCCTCAGCAAAAACAAGGTCTGATCGACCTTCCCCATCTCAAAGCCTCTCGCAAACAAGAACCCCCTCAACCTGCCATACCAAGCTCTAGGCGTCTGCTTCAACCCATACAGCGCCTTCCTCAACTTGGTGCAAACCCCGGAGGCTGCCTCACATACACTTCTTCCTCCAGCACACCATTCAGAAAAGCACTCTTCACATCCATTTGGTGCAACTTGAACCCTTTAGCCACAGAAAAGGCTAGAAGGATCCTAATCGCCTCCAAACGGGCTACGGGAGCAAAGGTCTCCTCGTAGTCGATCCCCTCCTCTTCGACCGAACCCTTGAGCAACAAGTCTCGACTTGTTCCTCACAACCTCACCCTTCTCTCCCTCTTTGTTTTTCCACACCCACTTGGTACCAATCGGCTTACACCCTGGGGGAGGGTCAACCAACTCCCACACCTGATTCCTCTCAAAGTTCTCCAACTCCTCATGCATCGAATTAACCCAATTGTGATCAGATAGTGCGTGTCCAATGTCTTTGGGTTCAAAAGTAGCGACAAATGCAGCATGAGCGAAATGGGAGTTGTTTCGAACCCTCGACCGTGTAGTGCGTTCATTCATGTCGCCGATGATCCTCGAAGCTGGGTGATCCATCTGTACTCGCCGGGGAGGTTCTCGCCTCGATGCTACCTCCCCCTCAACATCAGCTTCTCCTCGTTCTTGATTAGTCGTCGTAGGTGTAGCAGAGGGTCCATCCATCATCGTAGTCGAAGTAGTGGGTACATGTTCAGCCGGGGGCACCACACCGCCATCTTCATCATCACCATGTTCATGCTCCTCCTCCCCGAAAGATCTTCTCGCCAAGCTCATCATCACCCGCACACTCAAAGACAAGCCGACTACGTGGCTCGTCTCGTCGAAGGTTACCTCGCAAGTCTCCACGATTTGGTTAGTTTCAAGATTGAGCACACGATATGCTCTAGAATGAGATGCATAACCAAAGAAAATGCCATCGACGGACCTAGCCTCAAACTTATCCAACTTCCCGCCTTTCTTCGAATGAAACACTTGCAACCAAAGACATGGAAGTGACTCACCTTGGGTGTGCGACCATGCATCAACTCATAGCATGTCTTCTTCTTGTGCGGTCCGAGGTATATCCCGTTCGACACATAGCACGCGGTATTCACCGCCTCAGCCCAATACCTCCTCGGAGTCCTATGCTCATCAAGCATCGTCCGAGCCATCTCGCACAAGGTCCTGTTCTTCCTTTCCACAACACCATTCTGGGGAGACGTATACGGACTCGAAAACTGGTGCTCAAGACCCAAGTCATGGCAAAAGGTTTCAAAACGAGAGTTCCTGAATTCCGAGCCATTATCACTGCGGATAGCTCGTATGGCATCTCCGTGCCTCTCGTTCTTCAACCTCAAGACTAGATCTCGAACAAAACAAAACGTCTCCCCCTTCTCCTCAAGAAAGAACACCCACGCATACCGAGAATAATCGTCCACCACAACAAGGACATACTACTTTCCACCCGCAGATCGCACACGAGCTGGGCCAACAAGGTCCATATGGAGCAGCTCGCATGGACGCTCAGTCATCACATCGGTGAGAGGCGGGTGAGAAGAGGCCACCATCTTGGCGTGCCTACACGGAGCACAAACCAACTCTTTCTCAAGCCTCAGCCGTGGCAATCCTCGGACCAAATTGAGTTTACTCAAGCGAGACAAAAGGTCAAAGCTCAAGTGACCCAACTTCCTATGCCACTTCCACAACTCACTCGAAGAACCAGCCAAGAAACAACGCTCCACACCCGAAGACTGAGAAAAATCAGCACGAAACACCTGACCCTCGGGAACGACCATACAGACAAGGTCCCCTCGAGAGTCCACAATCCGAGAACCACCTGGCCGAAACAACACCTCAAAACCCTCATCCAACAACTGGGACACCGAAAGCAAATTGTACCCCAGCGATTGAACAAGAGCAACACGCCTCAGAGTGATCTTGTCACTCACTTTTATCTCACCTTCTGAAAGCACACGCCCACGCCCATTGTCCCCAAAGGTGATGTACCTCTTCGTCACCACCGGGACGAGACTTGAGAACCACCCCCTGTCTCCGATCATATGCCTCGAACAACCGGAGTCAATCAACCAAATGTTCTTCAAGTCTCCCACCTGAAATTCAAAAATAGGCACGTGAGCGAACAAACGACTCAGCACTGGGGTTAGTACCAAAGGAGGAAAACCAGTGCCGAGCCATTTGCTCGAAAGTGGGGTTAGCACCAACCAAAGCATCTCTCCTACCAAAACTACCTCCACGAACACCACCACGGTAACCACCCTGAGGGAACCACCCCTCTCTGCCTAGAGGAGGACCAAATCCACGCAAGAAAGCCCGTGGAATGTCATTCCTCTCCAACTCAACGCCACGACTCCTCCGATCCCCGTATTGAACACGAGGAGGAGAACGCCTAGCAAACTGACCACCTGCACCCTTTCCAGCCCAACCACCAGACCCACGACCACCAGAAACAAACCTCGCACCTGTACGAGCTCGAAACCCAAACAGGTTGTCCGTCTGTGCCCGCACCGGTCCGACCGGTGCCCCACACCGGTCTAACCGGTGTGACTCAGGCGGCGCACCACCACCGCAGCCTTCTTCTCTCCCCAAGCCCGAACTGTTCTCACAATCGCCTTGCCCCTGGGCATCTGCATACGAGGCTCAAGTACACCATCGGAAGGGTGGTACTTGTCCTTGTTAGCCCACTCCTTTGCCATTCTCTCCTCTCGCTTTCTTTTGAAGCAAAACTCCTCCTTATGGCCATCTCTCCCACAATAGCCACAATGGAACCTCACAAGCTTAGGCTTAGGCTTGGGATGTGGCTGCTCACTTGGTTTCTCTCCACTCAAGCCCTCCACCGGTTTCTCACCACTAGCCTTCTCACTCTCCTTCCCAAAGAACACTTTCCCCGAAGTGCTCACCAACTTGATAGGCTTTTGTAGGTCATTTGTGGGTGTAGGAAACACGGGTGGAGCTGGGGTTGTGTCTAGTCGGTTCCTTAGATGGTTAGGTTTTGGTGGGAAATCATTTTTGTGGTGGGTTTTTGGTGGCTCCGGATATTCTCTCCACTTCCTTCACCAACCTTGTTTTCCCCAAGCCCCTCACCATCTTGCCTCTTAAAGGCCTCAATCATTATCCTCAACCGAGGCTCATGACCGACAACCAACCCATCAACTTCCTCAAATCATCATTCTCATCCCGCAAACGATCAACATAATGTGCAAGCTCCAAATTTTTCAATGCATGCATTTTACGGGTAGAGCAAGATGTAGGCATGGGTTCCTTCAATTTAGCCTCGAGCGAACTAGTGTAAGCATGCATCTCATCAATCTTAGCATGCAAAACAGGGCAAGAAGTGCAAGCACCTAGCAAAGCGAGGTCTAGACTTAAGCTCGGCCACTTCAACCCTAAGCACATCTAGTTCCTCACACTTGGAGGCATGCTTCTCCTTGAACAAAGCAAGATCGGCAAGGAATATGGAGCAATCGAAGACAATCATTATCATCCGAAACAACAGGGCTAGCCTTAAGCGAATCAATCTCAAGCTTGCTATCAAGCACCCGTGTCTCTAGCTCGACCACTCTAGTCCTAGCATCCTCGAGTGAAGCCCTAAGATCTTTCCTCATTTTCTTGGCCTCTCTAAGCATGTCATCACGGTTATCAAGCAAAGAGCCAAGCCTCTCATTCTCCTGGCGCAAGAAGGGAAGTTCATCACGCACCTCGTCGTCGGACTCAGAGTCCGAGTCGCTCTGTGTGCTCTTCTTGCTGCCGGAGCTCAGCGCCATGGTGCAGAAGCCATCTCTCGCGAAGCAGCTCAGCCCACTCAGGTTCTTGGACGACTTCTTGTTCTTGCGGCGATCTCCCTCATCTTCACTGCTGCTCGAGCTCGAGGTGGAGTACGCAGAACTGGAGTCGACGTCGCTCGCTCCAACCATCGCTCGGGCCTTGCCTCGGCCCTCCTTCTTCCTCGATCGCCGCTCGTCCTTGTGCTTGCTCTTGTCGTCGCGCCTCGAACGGTACTTGCCATCGTTCATCCTCGGCTTGTGCTTGTAGCTGTCCTTGTTCTCGGCCTTCTCTGGGCAGTCGGCGACGAAGTGTCCCGGCTTGCCGCACTGGAAGCAGGTCCTCGTGTTCCTCCTCATGTTCACGCGGTTCTCGTGCAGCCTCTCGAACCGCCTCGTCAATAGCGCCAGCTCGTCCTCTCCAAGGTCATCAAACTCCTCATCTGGCATAGACATCAAGGAGGAAAACGAGAACATCCTGGTGGATGGATTAGTGTTAGCCTTTCCTTTCGAACCACCAACGAGGGCAAGACTATGGGAATCAGTCGGTCCCTCGAGCTTGGCAGTCATGCCCCTATCCACCTCAGCCGACTTGAGCTTTGAGAACAGCTCGTTCACCGTCAGAGTATCATACCTCTCCGACTCGACTATGGCCTCGAACTTTCCGCCCCATATCGTACGATCCAAAGAGTGTAAGAGCTTGACCGCTCTATCATGATCATCGTACGGGAGCACGTCCACATTGGCCCTCATGTTGTTCACCACCACCGTGAACCTCTGAAACAAGGCATCGATGGACTCACCGGGAGATGAGTGAAGTTCTCGTACTCTCTCCGTAGGTCGCATACATCCGTGCCCGAACCCGGGGCGTTCCCAACATGAGCCTCCTTCAACACCGCCCAAATCCTACAAGCCAAGTGCTCGGTGTGCACCCGATCGAACTCGGGCCGACACAAAGCACGAAACAAGTAGTCGACCGCCTTATTGTTGGCGTCGAATCGTCCCTCGACCCCGGAGCAAGGAAATCCATTGGCCGGACATAGCTCGTGTCCACCGTGACATCCCAAAGAAGCCGACCCTTTCCGCGGAGGAACGCACCCATCCGCTTGCTCCACATCCGGTAGTTCTTGCCAATGAAGTGTGGAGGACCCGAACCCCGTTCCCCGGTACGCCATCCTTGGATCTTAGACGGTTAGAGTCAACAAAGACCCGAACCGGCTCGATACCACTTGAAGGACCGATACGGCGAACCGCAGAGGGGGGGGAGTGAATGGGAGCCGATAAAAATTCTTCTCGAAGGAGATAGAAACTCCAACAAGATGAACACGGCTTCCAACACACGTCTCCGACTCACTACCAAGGTTGGCCAAGCCCACGTAGCCACTGGAGTGCCACTGGACCTAGGAACCAACACACCACCTTCCGACCCGAGAAACGCAGCGGAAAAACCAAACCTCGAGTCTACAGACCCACACCGGTCAGACCGGCGTGAGCACCACCGGTCGACCGGTCCCCGCCGGTGAAACTGAGCAACTTCCACTAAGTGGCTCTACACCGGTCAGACCGGTGAGACACACCGGTCAGACCGATGGCAGCCTGAAAGCCCCCAAGGCACCAAACAGGCCAACCGACCACCAAACGGACCCAAACTCGAAACAGCAGCAACACGAGACAACAGCAAACTCACCAAGACGTTCACCCGAGCAAAAACCTACAAGGGCTCACACCGGTCAGACCGGTCAAGAGCACCGGTCAGACCGGTGTAGCCTGGGCAGCTCGGGATGAACAGCACCCGCGGGTCAACTCCCCCAAATCCAAATCTCGATCTCCCGAATCGCTCCACGGACTTGAACAAGACTTTGGGGATATCAAGAACACCTCATGAGGAGTCCATAGCCAAGTTTTATCCCACCAAATCTCATCCAAAAAGGAGGAATCGAAGAAATCCCGCCGAAAGCACTTCCAACCCAAGAACTCAAGAAACCCCAAAATCGAGCACTTTTACTCACGGATTTGGGAGGGGAATCACAGCCCAAAGAACCACGAAGGGTTCCCACAAATTTCCCCCATCAAATCCCCAAGAGAAAAGTCCCGAAAACAACCCAAAGAAATCACCGAGAGAGGGCTCCGAAAATCACCACCAAGAACAACCGGGGAAAACACATCCAAACCTTGAGGAACCACGCCGAATCATCTATACATGAAACAAAGGTTCGTACAAGGTCTAGCAAGCTGCCCGATCATCCATCCCTCTCTACAAGATCTCTCCGTGAAGCTCTCTTGCTAGTCCTAAGGAAAACCTAAGGAAAATAGGTGGAAAATAGGAAAACTAATGAGCTAGGGTTCCAAGAGTTGGCTGCCATCCTCTCACCTCTTGGGTTATATGGAGGCAACCGAATGTCCAAAATACCCTTCTCTACTAACTAGGGATACAAGCCCCTCAAGGGCGGATTTGGAAGTCTTCATGTCTTCACCATCGGACGGATGCCCGGCGACCGCACCCTGCGTAGCCTCGACGCAAGCCATGCAATCCCGACGCGTGTCCTCCGCTTCGAAGACTCCGGACTGCGTCGTCGCACACCGGTCAGACCGGTGCTCCTCACCGGTCAGACCGGTCCCCACCGGTCAGATCGGTTAGACCCACCGGTCAGACCGGTCCGGTGCTGCTGCACCTCCGTCTTCGGTTCTCCGGTCTTGGCTTTGTGGATCAACCAAGGAACCCGGGTGGTTTCTCGGTGAACCACCGGAAACCCCGCGAACTCGGTGTAGCCTCCGCCAATCTCCACTCATGACTTGGCTCCCACGTAGTCCCGGCTCGACCTTGGTTTTGAGGCTCAACCAAGAAACCGTCCACGACTTCATCTTGCTGTTCATGCCACCATGCCGTCAGCACTTGACCCGCTGGCCACCGGGTCCCTCGAACGAAGCCTACTTGTCTTCTCCACACCTGGAGGCCTCACCGGCGATGACCTTTCGCGCTTGTTCTTCACCTGCACCAACACCAGTCAAGCCGCAACCTGCACCTGCAATACTTAGCCAAGAATCAGTCCACACAACGTTGTCAAGCACTCATCACACAAGGAAGCGACCATCCACCGGTCCTCGAACCACACATGGTCCTCAGCGGTGCCGCCTCGCGCGCTCCCTTTTGCGCGCCGCCCGCTCCCGCTCCCGTTGCTGCGCCGCCCGGCCGAGCGCGCGGGAGTCAGGGGTGGGCGGAACGGACTTCGCGGCGCTCAGGCTCACCATCTGCAGGCGAGAACATCAAAGGCGCGTCGGGAGCCAGGAGCAACATCAAGAACAAAAACAGGGCCAAGAATCATACTTACCAGCGGGCCGGTGGGGAGCATCTCGAGGTCCCACGGGGACGGGTCTTGGCGCAGCATTCGAGTGTCGACGGCACTCCGCGCCCGTGTGAGCGCATACCCCCGCTCGAGGGGGGTCGGGAGCATCCGTGACCTTGCCAGCGCGACGGGGTCCGCCGCCTCCGTCATCTCAAAGATGCAGAGCGGCCTCTCCATCAGAGGCACGATCCGCCGGTGGTGGAGGAAGGCGAGGATGCCCGCCGCGGTCAGCCAGCGCGTCGCCAGGTTCTTCAGCGCGGCCAGGAGCGAGTCTAGCCGCCTCCGATGCTGGACCGTGGAGACCCCGTGGCCCCAGGAGTTGGGCTTCTCCCGGAGCACTAGACCGGTGTAGGGGGGAGGCCGGGCTCGGCGTTGCGAAGGTAGAACCACCCCCGCTCCCAGCCGGCGTTGTTGGTCGTCATGGTACAAGGGATGTAGTCGTCCTTGTACTGCGTCCGCAGGGCGAGCGACATGCCGCCGGCGCGCACCGCGCGGCGGGTCCTCTGCTCCGTCGTCGGCTGCGTGAACAGCTCCGCGCGGAAGAGGTGTATCCAGAGCTCCCAATTGACTGGGATCCCTAGATACCCCTCGCAGACGCCCACGAACGTGGCCGCCTGCGAAATCGCATTCGGCGCGAAGTTGTGCAACTCCACGCCGTAGCGGTGGCAGAGCGCCCGCATGAAGCGGCTCACCGGCGCGGCAAAGTTGCGCTCGTGGAAGCGAATGAAGCTCACCACGTAGCCTTCCGGCGGGTTGGGCGCGTGGTCCCCCGCCGGCGGCACGATCCACTCCGCCGGCCAGCCCTCCTCGTTCGCCGCCAGCTGGCCGGCGGAGACCAGGTCGCTGAGGGCCAGCCGGTTCACCGACGACCGCTCCCATGCGTACGGGTCGAGGATCGTGAGGGGCGGAAGCGACGCCATGAGAAAAGACAAGGATCTGAGAACGGAGGACGGGAAGAAGAAGAGCTCTAATGGCGAAGGGGCGCGGTGGCAAGAACGAGACGAAGGCGAGAGCGCAGGGGGCAAGAATGGCGGAACGCTAAGGTAAAAACCGCCGTTTTCACTCCCCTCAGATTTATAAGCCGTGGGCGTGCCCTCCGGGGCGCACGTCCAGTGCGCATTAACTACAGGGAATCTTTTCCTCGCTGACGGGCGGGCCCCACCACGACCGCGGCGGCCACGCCACCGCAAACAAGCCATCTTCACGGCGAAGAACAGGGAGGGCCGTGGCAGGCGGTCACGTCCGCCAGCCCACGCCGCCCACTACACGCGCGGCCGCGGCGCCTAAAAAGGCGCGCCCGCGACGCGAAGTCACAGCCTCGACTGCGGGGCATTAAATGGCCCAGTTCCTTGCCAAGTAGGGAGATCCCTCGAGCGGCACGGGCTCCTGGCTCGGGAAAAACTCAACCCTCGAAAGGGGGCAGGCGTGAGATGGTCACCTCGGGGCCCGTTTGAGATAAAACAGGCAAGCACCTATGCCACGCTGTATTACTGATCAGCGCCTCGAGGGCCGGCTCGCCCGGGCCCCTCGAAGGATCGCAGATGCCAGGCCGGGAGTGCTTAGTCGCCGCCCCGCACCACTCTACTGATCAGCGCCTCGAGGGCCGGCTCGCCCAGGCCCCTCGAAGGATCGCAGATGCCAGGCCGGGAGCGCTTAGGCGCCGCCCCGCACCACTCTACTGATCAGCGCCTCGAGGGCCGGCTCGCCCAGGCCCCTCGAAGGATCGCAGATGCCAGGCCGGGAGCGCTTAGCCGCCACCCCGCACCACTTTACTGATCAGCGCCTCAAGGGCCGGCTCACCCGGGCCCCTCGAAGGATCGCAGATGCCAGGCCGGGAGCGTTTAGCCGCCACCCCGCACCTCTCTACTGATCAGCGCCTCGAGGGCCGGCTCGCCCAGGCCCCTCGAAGGATCGCAGATGCCAGGCCGGGAGCGCTTAGCCGCCACCCCGCACCACTTTACTGATCAGCGTCTCGAGGGCCGGCTCGGCCGGGCCCCTCGAAGGATCGCAGATGCCAGGCCAGGAGTGCTTAGCCGCCACCCCGCACGGCCCTACTGATCAGAGGTTCGAAGCCTGACGCTCGACGGGTTCGAACAGGCGCCCCAGATCACCAGAGTCAGGGACGACGAGGGCACGCGCATTCGAGCCGTTCCTCGAGCCCGCCAGCTCGAGGGTGCCCCACATGTCGTGTTCGAGAGCCAGCGAGGGCAGCTAGCTGGGGGATATCACCGAGGGAGAGCTTCCGCGCCCTCGGTCCCTAGCGAACGGGACCGAGCCCCACCTAGCAAACCCACGCAAGCGCTTCAATGGACGTGTCTCTGGACCACGCAGCCTACCCTTATCGAACGGGGCATGGGCGTCCACTCGAACCACCCACTAACAGCTCAACGAGGAATCCGTAATCCGCGACCCGACCGATGGGGGTTGCGGAAACCTCACCCTCCGTCCCGTGGAGGGACGGCGAGGGCGCGTTAAACAACAAGTCGTAAAGCTCTACCCGATCGCCTTGAACGGGCCCAGGCTCGGGGGCTTGACGCATGGCTACACCTCCTGGGTTGCACCCGCTGGGGATAGTGCCAGCAGCGCGTGCATCACCGAAGCCGGCTGAGACATTGCCGACGCCGGTTGAAACATGTACCACGCCCTCTAGCCAAGTCTCGCGGTCAACCCCTACAGGAGCACCCACGCTCCTGCAGGGCTTCGGGGGCTAGACCCGCGGGTCCGCTGACGCGGCCCCACGGAAAGCGTTCGCAAGACCAGGAGGGAAGGACGTCCTATCGGTAGGCTCCAGCATCTGCGGGAGCCTCAACGGCAAACCCACAGATGCCCGGGGGCTACTTTCGGGGACAACCCTAGGGGTCCCCTTTAACAACTGGGAAATCCCCACTTAAAACCCGCAACAAGCCAAAGCCAAGCACGCCTCGTTTAAGCATGCAGGGCATGGCCCACACCGCGGTGGCCCCAACGACCCACCAAGGCGGCCCACTCAGAGATCCCCTCGAGCAGGCTTCGCCTCGCTCGAGGGTGCACGCCTCCCTCGGGCGGGCTCCGCCCCGTTCGAGGGGGTACGCTTACCTCGAGCGGGCTCCGCCTCGCTCGAGGGTCCGCTCCGCTCTCGAACGGGGTCCGCCTCGCTCGAGGGCGCTCCGCACGCGCACGCCTGCTCTCGTACGCGGGCATTTAATGCCCTGACAACGGCGGGGCGGCGCCATCATGCGCCTGGGGCTCGCGCCCCGGTGCCGCCGCACCAACTCCCCGAGAGGGAACCCATCCCCGCCACCGTGGGGGACCGTGCGGCGGCGCGGGTGCCAGTCCCGTGACGCCGCGCCACCTACTCCGGCACGGCTAACGCGCCGAGCCCTCGAAGGGGGGCCGGCCGCACCCTCGATCTGCTTTCTTGTGACCTTGCAGGGTTTGGTGGAGGCGCTAGGCCGGCGGGGCGCCATCCCTGCCACTGTTAACGGCATGGCTGCCGTCCCCACGTGTATGAACCCACGCCGGGCGCTGTGGCAACAGCTCCGTCGCTGTGGAGCATGCGGGAACGGGACGTCGCCTTACCTGCCACTGTGCCCCGTACGGACCAACGTCAGCAGCTCCCTCGAGCCCATCTGAAGACATCACAGCCGTCCGCTGCCCTTCTACCCTCGAAGCCGCCACTGTTCGGGTACAAGATACGCCATGATGGCCGGATCGCTGCAAGGATCGCCCGAGCGGCCGCCTACTCTACAACATAGCGCACCACGCTTCCCCACGTAGCTAAATAGCGCGGCATACATGTGATTCTCTCTCTCCTTGGCCTATAAAAGGAAGACGAACCCCCCGGCCACAGGGGACAACGGACCACGTCAAGACGACACAACACAACACGAGACAGGTCGCATCGCGCACTTGCTCTCCAATTCTCCCACAACATCTTCAGCCACTACACCAGGGACTTGGAAGCCACGCTTCCTCTCCCGCCTTGCTTGTAGCAGCCCCACTACAGGCACCCCCGGTGCTGAGCAATATAGTGCCTTGAGCACACCACTGCTGGACGTACGGCCCCTCGGCCGGAACCAGGATAAACTCTGTGTCTTTTATTGCTTAGCATCGACCATTGAGGGATAGACCTTGGCGCTTATTACTGGTTAGTGTCGGGACCACATTCCGCACCGACACCACCATTGGAAGTGATTTCATCAAGCTCATGAACATGAACAACACTCTGTAAATGCTCCTTTGAACTTGTTGTGAATCCGTCCTTTATGTCCATGTTTCCCTACATAAACATAACACTTCCAAATGCATGCACAAAGATGAACTTGTTATATGATTAGTGTGCCTAGTGGTGGGTTAGTTCCATAATCAAATCCAAACCAAAGTGTAATGAACATGTTTGGTGTAGCAAAATACACCGTCAACGTCTCCCCACACTTAGATCTTGCTCGTCCTCGAGCAAGTACTCATAAAAGAACTTCGTCCAAGGTGTTGTAATCATGTTCCGCTAAATCTTTCTTCACAAGTTAGTCAATCCTTTATCTTTAATACATAAACATAATGTAATGATCATCATACATAAACATGGGCGTTTAGAATCTTTACCACGTCAAGATTTACCCCACAACTCAAACTCTTCACTCAAAGCCTTCAATCTCAGCCATGCTTACCTCTTTGCTTCCATTGGAGGGTTTTTATGGTTTTCGAAAACAAAATTCCTGCAACAAGTATTAGACAAAAACCTTTCTCCAAGCTCTCTCAAGTCGCTCATATAAAGTGGCTATCCTAAACAAGTTTTATAAAATTCTCACCTCCCATAAGTCTGTCATATAACATGTAAAGTGGAGCTATAGGTATGGCTAGCACAATCAACACAAATATTGTCAAATTAAGAACTTCCTGTGACAACCCGCCCAGGAAAATACCGTACTATTGCCTAAACCAATCCCCTTTGGTCACTAAGCGATAATAAAGTATCATCCTGTCGTTAGTCGCCGGGTTAACGCCCGGTAAATCACTTGAATAGCAACAAGGATCAAAATATATGCATTAAAACTCACTCGAAGGCGAGTCCAGAGATACAACATCGTTAACATACAAATTTGTACCCCAAAGGGTTTAATTATTACAAACCAAAGTTTTCGCCATAAAGAAATCGTTCAGAGCGAAAGCATCACCGAAAGCATTACATGGATCAACATATTATAGCAAGGCTGAGTATACTAATACTCAGCAAGACTTACCCGTCAGAGATAACTACTTCACCAATCTAGACATGAAAGTCTTTTGGCCACTGAGTTTCTTTTTGCTGAAAAGTTACAAAGAGTATGTCCTTACTTTCAACATTTTAGCACAAGTTCTAGTGAGTTTAATCTTTACTAAATTAGCCAACTAGTACAAACAAAGTTGTACAATACAATTAATCAAGCATAATATTCATCAACTTCCATCATTAGGGATCTCATGGCTAGTGGAGTAAGTAGTCTCAGATAACGGTGAGAGGCCGACAATCGATTAATTCAAACCTTGCAAGGTAGACCTAAACACACGGTAGGCTGCCCCCGCAAGGACAACTTCCCAAGCAGTTCCCAAAAATCCTCGGGTCGGGATCGAATCTTATAGTCTTTGGTGCAGGCTATCCGGCATACCCCGCGAGCCACCCAGAGTCACCGTACACCACTGGTAGCTAGCTGTGAGACGAATCCCAAGAGTAGTAATAGTAGGATCCCTCGCCGCCTCATTAAGGTACTAGGCTTACCGGTCCCATTCCCGACAAGTTCTTAGTACGTTCAAACACTTAACCCACAATAGCCATTGGACTAGAGCCCAAATTCCATGCTCTTACCACATGAGCAATCCAATTAAGGATGTATTCTGATTCCTATCTAGGAACCTATTCTCGCGAGTGAGGTCATCACCTGACTTGTAAAGGTCCTATAGCTTAGCGGCTATCAACCTATCATACTAGTAAGGACAAAGGTACCTAGGGATCATGCATCTAGGGTTCCATTCAACTCCTGGACTTAAATGCACAATCATCCATAGATAATTGAATAAAGAATTTGAAAACTAGGTTAGATGCACCGGAGCTTGCCTTCTTTAGCTAAGTTAGCCTGGGCACCCTCGGTGTCGTCGAGCACTTCCACGTTGAGGACCATGTGTGGTTCGAGGACCGGTGGATGGTCGCTTCCTTGTGTGATGAGTGATTGACAACGTTGTGTGGACCGATTCTTGGCTAAGTATTGCGGGTGCGAGGTTGCGGCTTGACTCGTGTTGGTGCGGGTGAAGAACAAGCGCGAAAGGTCGTCGCGCGGTGAGGCCTCCGGGTGTGGAGAAGACAAGTAGGCTTCGTTCGAGGGACCGGTGGCCGCCGGGGTCAAGTGCGGGCCGCATGGTGGCATGAACAAGAAGATGAAGTCGTGGACGGTTTCTTGGTTGAGCCTCAAAACCAAGGTCGAGCCGGGACTACGTGGGAGCCAAGTCATGAGTGGAGATTGGCGGAGGCTACACCGAGTTCGCGGGGTTTCCGGTGGTTCACCGTAAAACCACCGGGTTCCTTGGTTGATCCACAAAGCCAAGACCGGAGAGAACCGAAGACGGAGGTGCAAAGCGGCACGGGACCGGTCCGACCGGTGGGTCCGACCGGTCCGACCGGGGGGACCGGTCGACCGGTGAGGAGCACCGGTCCGACCGGTGTGCGACGACGCGTCCGGAATTTTCGAAGCGGAGGACACGCGTCGGGATCGCATTGCTTGCGTCGAGGCTACGCAGGGTGCGGTCGCCGGCATCCGTCCGATGGTGAAGACATCAAGAATTCCAAATCCGCCCTTGAGGGGCTTGTATCCCTAGTTGTTAGAGAAGGGCATTTTAGACATTCGGTTGCCGCCTATATAACCCAAGAGGTGAGAGGTTGGCAGCCAACTCTTGGAACCCTAGCTCATTAGTTTTCCCATTTTCCACCTATTTTCTCTAGGTTTTCCTTAGGACTAGCAAGAGAGCTTCACGGAGAGATCTTGTAGAGAGGGATGGATGATCGGGCGGCTTGCTAGACCTTGTACGAACCTTTGTTTCATGTATAGATGATTCGGCGTGGTTCCTCAAGGTTTGGATGTGTTTTCCCCCGGTTGTTCTTGGTGGTGATTTTCGGAGCCCTCTCTCGGTGATTTCTTTGGGGGTGTTTTCGGGGCTTTTCTCTTGGGGATTTGATGGGGGAAATTTGTGGGAACCCTTCGTGGTTCTTTGGGCTGTGATTCCCCTCCCAAATCCGTGAGTAAAAGTGCTCGATTTTGGGGGTTTCTTGAGTTCTTGGGTTGGAGGTGCTCTTGGCGGGATTTCTTCGATTCCTCCTTTTTTGGACGAGTTTTTGTGGGATTAAACTTGGCTATGAACTCCTCATGAGGTGTTCTTGATATCCCCAAAGTCTTGTTCAAGTCCGTGGAGCGATTCGGGAGATCGAGATTTGGATTTGGGGGAGTTGACCCGCGGGTGCTGTTCATCCCGAGCTGCCCAGGCCACACCGGTCTGACCGGTGCTCTTGACCGGTCTGACCGGTGCAAGCCCTTGTGGGATTTTGCTCGGGTGAACGTCTTGGTGTGTTCTTTGTTGTCCCGTGTTGCCGCTTGTTTCGAGTTTGGGTCCGTTTGGTGGTCGGTTGACTTGTTTGGTGCCTTGGGGGCTTTCGGGGCGCCACCGGTCGACCGGTGTGTCTCACCGGTCCGACCGGTGTAGAGCCACTTAGTGAAAGTTGCTCGGTTTCACCGGCGGGGACCGGTCCGACCGGTGGTGCTCACCGGTCCGACCGGTGTGGGTCTCGTAGACTCGAGGCTTGGTTTTTCCGCCGCGTTTCTCGGGTCGGAAGGTGGTGTGTTGGTTCCGAGGTCCGGTGGCACTCCGGTGGCTACGTGGGCTTGACCAACCTTGGTAGTGAGTCGGAGACGTGTGTTGGAAGCCGTGTTCATCTTGTTGGAGTTTCGATCTCCTTCGAGAAGAATTTTTATCGGCTCCCATTCACTCCCCCCCCCCCCCCTCTACGGTTCGCCGTATCGGTCCTTCAAGTGGTATCGAGCCGGTTCGGGTCTTTGTTGACTCTAACCGTCTAAGATCCAAGGATGGCGTACCGGGAATGGGGTTCGGGTCCTCCACACTTCGATGGCAAGAACTACCGGATGTGGAGCAAGCGGATGGGTGCGTTCCTCCGCGGAAAGGGTCGCCTTCTTTGGGATGTCACGGTGGACACAGAGCTATGTCCCGCCGGTTGATTTCCTCGCTCCGGGATCGAGGGACGGCTTCGACGCCAACAATAAGGCGGTCGACTACTTGTTTCGTGCTTTGTGTCGGCCCCGAGTTCGATCGGGTGCACACCGAGCACTTGGCTTGTAGGATTTGGGCGGTGTTGAAGGAGGCTCATGTTGGGAACGCCCGTGTTCGAGGCACGGATGTATGCGACCTACCGGAGAGAGTACGAGAATTTCACTCATCTCCCCGGTGAGTCCATCGATGCCTTGTTTCAGAGGTTCACGGTGGTTGTGAACAACATGAGGGCCAATGTGGACGTGCTCCCGTACGATGATCATGATAGAGCGGTCAAGCTCTTACACTCTTTGGATCGTACGATTTGGGGCGGAAAGTTCGAGGCCATTGTGGAGTCGGAGAAGTATGACACTCTGACGGTGAACGAGCTGTTCTCGAAGCTCAAGTCGGCTGAGGTGGATAGGGGCATGACTGCCAAGCTTGAGGGACCGACTGATTCCCATAGTCTTGCCCTCGTTGGTGGTTCTAAAGGAAAGGCTAACACTAATCCATCCACCAGGATGTTCTCTTTCTCGTCTTTGATGTCTATGCCAGATGAGGAGTTCGACGAGCTTGGAGAGGATGAGCTGGCGCTCCTGACGAGGCGGTTCGAGAGGCTGCACGAGAACCGCGTGAACAGGAGGAGGAACACGAGGACATGCTTCAAGTGCGGCAAGACTGGACACTATTTCGCTGAGTGTCCAAAGGTGAACAGCCACGACAAGCACAAGTCCAAGGACAAGAAGAAGAAGTCCAAGAAGAAGGATCATGGACATGAGAAGAAGACGCGGTCTCGAGAGAAGATGAAGAGATTGAGCGACATCGAGCCTGATTCCGAGGACACGTCTTCAAGCTCGAGTGATGAAGACGAAGAGGATGACAAGAAGAGGACGAAGAAGAAGAACATTGGCAAGTATCTCAACGGCCTTTGTGTGACGGGCCTAAGCCTCAAGGACGACTTCGCGGCATGGCTCGCGGTTCGAGCAGCAAGAGAAGCCGAAGGACGCCTCGGACTTGGATTCCGAGGATGAGGTATGTGATGAGCTCTCCTCTTTGCGCAAGGAGAATGAGGAGTTGGTTGACTTGCTTGATAATCGCGATCACATGCTTAGAGAGGCTAAGAAGCTTAGGAAGGAGCTTAGATCTTCACTCGAGGATGCTAGGACTAGAGTGGGCCGAGCTAGAGACACAGGTGCTTGATAGCAAGCTTGAGATTGATTCCCTTAAGGCTAGCCCCGTTGTTTCGGATGAGAACGATTGTCTTGATTGCTCGTTTTCTGGTCGACTTGATCGATCTTAGGGAGAAGTATGCCTCCAAGTGTGAGGAACTAGATGTGCTTAGGGTTGAGTTGGTTGAGCTACAATCTAGACCCACTTTGCTTGGTGCTTGCACTTCTTGCCCTAGTTTGCATGAGAAAATTCTTGAGCTCCGTTCTCGCATTGTTTCGCTTGAGGCTGATTTGAAAGTGCCTATTCCTACTTCTTGCTCTACATGTGAGTTGCATGCTATGAAGAATTTGGATCTTGCAAAATGTGTTGGTCGCTTGCAAGATGAGAATGAAAAGTTGCGTGAAGCACTGAGTTGGTTGTCGAGTCAAGAACCTCAGCTTGGTATGATGATTGCTAGCTGTAAGCGCTTTGACGGTTGGGCTTTGGGATTGGATAAGGTTGGTGAGGGCAGTGGTGAGAGAGAAAGGAAATTTGGGAATGTTTCGGTTCCACCACAACCCACACCCAAATACAAGTTTGCATCCAAGCCAAACCAACCAAAAGAAAAATCGAGTGAGAAGGCAAGTGAAACGCCTAGTGAGAAACCAAGTGAGAAGCCTTGTGAAGAGCCTCATCCCAAGCCTAAGCCCAGATCGATCCGTTTCCATTGTGAGTTTTGTGGAAAGGATGGTCACAAGAGAGCGTTTTGCTTCAAGAGGAAGCGTGAGGAGAGAATGGCGAAGGAGTGGGCTAACAAGGACAAGTACCACCCTTTCGATGGTGTACTTGAGCCTCGTGTGCGGTGCCCGGGGCCAAGGCGAGTGTGAGGTCGGTTCGGGCTTGGGGAGAGCGGAAGGGCGTTTGGTGGTGCTTTGCTGCCCGGGCTACACCGGTCGGACCGGTGTGGAGCACCGGTCGGACGGTGCGGGCACAGACGGGCGGCGGTTGGGTTTCGTGCTCGTACGGTGCGAGGGTTGTTTCGGAGGTCGTGGTTCGGTGGTTGGTCCGGAAAGCTTGCGGGAGGCCGGTTGCTAGGCATTCTCCCCCTCGAGCTCACTACGGGGATGGGAGGAGTCATGGCTTTGAGAAGGAGAGGAGGGATGGTCCACGAGCTTTCTTTCGTGGTTTTGGTCCTCCTCCGGGCGAGAGAGGGTTGGTTCCCTCATGGTGGTTACCGTGGTGGTGTTCGTGGAGGTAGCTTTGGTAGGAAAGATGGTTTGGTTTTTGCTAACCCCACTTTCGAGCAAATGGCTAGGCACTGGTTTTACACATTTGGAACTAACCCCAGTGTTGAGTCAGTTGCTCGCTCTCGCTCTTGGTTTTGAGTTGCAGGTGGATCGCCTGGAGAACATTTGGTTGATATCGGGGGGTGGTTCTTCGGCTTCATATCCCGGTAGTGATATGTAGGTGCATCACTTTCGGGAAATGGTGGACAAGGATGAGTGAATTGTGAAGAAATGATAAAGGTAAGTGTATTTGTGACCTTCGAGTGTGTGGCCTTGGTCAAGCCACTTGGTTTCTTTTGCTCTTTGCCTTATCTCATGTGTGTAAGGTGAGCTTTGTATGCTCTTTGGCCTTAATGCATGAGTTTAGGGGGAGCTTGTGAGTTTGGTGCTCCTTTGCTCTTTTGCGGTGGTGTCGAGCCCTTTTTGCCTCCCCTCGAGGAGCCGGTGGTTTGTGAGCTTTGTGTGTGGGAGCTCTTTTGTAGCATATGTATAGCTTTCCTTTATGCATTTCTTGCATTTGGCATGGCATATGTAGCATGATGTATAGGCATCCTTGTATCTTAGATTGCATGCTTTTTGTATCATATGCATTGGTTAGGAAAAGCTTCTCTCATATACATTGTTCACCATGGAATGAGATAGATGTCTTTGTGAGCTTGTTTGGTATGCTACGGTTAGTTTTGGCTTAGCTCTTGATGATCTTGATGAATAATCCATGGTTGATAGCTATGCTTTTGAAAAATGTCACATGTATGCTCTCTCATGTGTAAATGCCTTTACATGCTCTTGACATGTTTTTGTGGCTTTGCTATGCTTAATTTGTGGTTGGATAGCTAGTTTATTGATCATATGGGGCCAAAGGCTCATTTGCCATCATGAATGTTTAGCCCTCTTGATTTATCTTGTGGAGGAGCATAAGTTCCTTTTTGTCGCAAAGACATTTCATGTACCATTTACAAATCTGAAAATGAAATGAAAAATGCTTGGAAAATATGCTCCCATGTCATATGTGCTGAATTTAATTTGCTTTGGGTGCTCAACCGTTGCATGGTGCCTACCAATGAGAAGTCTCATACATAGAAGTAGGCACATGGCTCGGTGGCTTTGACATGACATGAGGTGCTTGTGGGTGTTTGTGATGGTCTTATGGTTAGAATAGCTTCCTAGCATGAAGTTTGTGTGGCTTTGCCATTTTGATATGCTTTGATCATGTTTAGGACTTTGCTCATGAGAGGCAAGTTTTTCGCAAAATTGCCAAAATCCATTTTAGCTTCGTCCAATGGTTGTGAAACTTGGTGATCATGTAGTTGAGATCGATACGAAGCCGTCGAGTACCTAACTTGCTCATTTGGACATGTGTAGCATTCTTTGTTGAATTTTGCATATTTGAGAAGCTCTAGGTTGCAAGTTTTGCATTTTTTGGCTTGATTCATGCATTGCCAACAAGGGGGGAAAAGTTTGAGCTTGAAATGGCTTAATGGATGCATTTAGAAGGTTTTCGGGTGGTTTCGAGCCATTTCGGGCTCTGTTGTGCACCGGTCGACCGGTGAAGAGCACCGGTCCGACCGGTGTGAGTGCTGGTCCCGTACATATGTTGGGCACCGGTCGACCGGTGGTGATGACCGGTCCGACCGGTGTGGTGAAAGTGCTGCGGCTGTCCCGTTTCATGTGGTTTCTTGCATGCATTCGTCCAGGGGGAGTTGCATTGGTTCAGGGGGAGTTTGCATGTGTGCGGGGGGAGCTCTTTGAGATTTTTCGAGCTTTGTTTCCGTGGTTTGTGCTCTTTGCTTGAGCTTTGCTTTGTCTCGGATGTGTCGAGCCGTTGCCCTTGCCTAAGGGGTCCGAGACTTGTTTCCTTCAAGTGATCTTGCTCTTTGCCTTTGTTCGGCTTTCGATCGCTTGTTGGAGTTTCTTTTAGTTCGTTTCTTTTCTTTTTCTTTTCTCTCTTGTTACTTTCATGTGGGTGTTGTCAATGCACTCATCAAGGGGGAGATTGAGGACCATGTGTGGTTCGAGGACCGGTGGATGGTCGCTTCCTTGTGTGATGAGTGATTGACAACGTTGTGTGGACCGATTCTTGGCTAAGTATTGCGGGTGCGGGTTGCGGCTTGACTCGTGTTGGTGCGGGTGAAGAACAAGCGCGAAAGGTCGTCGCGGTGAGGCCTCCGGGTGTGGAGAAGACAAGTAGGCTTCGTTCGAGGGACCCGGTGGCCGGCGGGGGTCAAGTGCGGGCCGCATGGTGGCATGAACGACAAGATGAAGTCGTGGACGGTTTCTTGGTTGAGCCTCAAAACCAAGGTCGAGCCGGGACTACGTGGGAGCCAAGTCATGAGTGGAGATTGGCGGAGGCTACACCGAGTTCGCGGGGTTTCCGGTGGTTCACCGAGAAAACAACCGGGTTCCTTGGTTGATCCACAAAGCCAAGACCGGAGAACCGAAGACGGAGGTGCGGCGGCACCGCACCGGTCCGACCGGTGGGTCCGACCGGTCGGCCCGTGGGGGACCGGTCGACCGGTGAGGAGCACCGGTCGCCGGCCCGTGTGCGACGACGCGGTCCGGAATTTTCGAAGCGGAGGACACGCGTCGGGATCGCATTGCTTGCGTCGAGGCTACGCAGGGTGCGGTCGCCGGGCATCCGTCCGATGGTGAAGACATCAAGAATTCCAAATCCGCCCTTGAGGGGCTTGTATCCCTAGTTGTTAGAGAAGGGCATTTTAGACATTCGGTTGCCGCCTATATAACCCAAGAGGTGAGAGGTTGGCAGCCAACTCTTGGAACCCTAGCTCATTAGTTTTCCCATTTTCCACCTATTTTCTCTAGGTTTTCCTTAGGACTAGCAAGAGAGCTTCACGGAGAGATCTTGTAGAGAGGGATGGATGATCGGGCGGCTTGCTAGACCTTGTACGAACCTTTGTTTCATGTATAGATGATTCGGCGTGGTTCCTCAAGGTTTGGATGTGTTTTCCCCGGTTGTTCTTGGTGGTGATTTTCGGAGCCCTCTCTCGGTGATTTCTTTGGGGTGTTTTCGGGGCTTTTCTCTTGGGGATTTGATGGGGGAAATTTGTGGGAACCCTTCGTGGTTCTTTGGGCTGTGATTCCCCTCCCAAATCCGTGAGTAAAAGTGCTCGATTTTGGGGGTTTCTTGAGTTCTTGGGTTGGAGGTGCTCTCGGCGGGATTTCTTCGATTCCTCCTTTTTTCGACGAGTTTTTGTGGGATTAAACTTGGCTATGAACTCCTCATGAGGTGTTCTTGATATCCCCAAAGTCTTGTTCAAGTCCGTGGAGCGATTCGGGAGATCGAGATTTGGATTTGGGGGAGTTGACCGCGGGTGCTTGTTCATCCCGAGTCGCCCGAGCTACACCGGTCGGCCAGGTGCTCTTGACCGGTCCGACCGGTGCAAGCCCTTGTGGGTTTTTGCTCGGGTGAACGTCTTGGTGTGTTCTTTGTTGTCCCGTGTTGCTGCTTGTTTCGAGTTTGGGTCCGTTTGGTGGTCGGTTGACTCGTTTGGTGCCTTGGGGGCTTTCGGTCGCCACCGGTCGACCGTGTGTCTCACCGGTCCGACCGGTGTAGAGCCACTTAGTGAAAGTTGCTCGGTTTCACCAGCGGGGACCGGTCGGCCGGTGGTGCTCACCGGTCGACCGGTGTGGGTCTGTAGACTCGAGGCTTGGTTTTTCCGCCGCGTTTCTCGGGTCGGAAGGTGGTGTGTTGGTTCCGAGGTCCGGTGGCACTCCGGTGGCTACGTGGGCTTGACCAACCTTGGTAGTGAGTCGGAGACGTGTGTTGGAAGCCGTGTTCATCTTGTTGGAGTTTCGATCTCCTTCGAGAAGAATTTTTATCGGCTCCCATTCACTCCCCCCCCTCCCTCCCGCGTTCGCCGTATCGGTCCTTCACACGTCTTTGCGGCGAAACTTCTGCTCCTCATTCCTCGGATTCCGGGACAAGGGAGTAATCACCGTCCGGAAGATCTACACGGAATGCAATGCAAGGTTCAGGTGATGTGATAGTTTGTTATCTTATCCAACTCTTGTTGGTCATATTCACCTTAACAAGTATCTAGATAGCACATCTCTTTTAGGAAGGTTATTAGTTATACATGATTCATTCTTTTATTGCACATTTGAATTAATGTTTCCTTATACTTGTCATTTTATGTGAAGGTTTAATCCTTTTTCCTCTCACTAGCAAGGGTGTGAACAAGATTTTTATTCATAAATTAGTTCTTTATCAGCAAGGATATTTTCTTAGCCTTTAATTAAGTTAGGTAATATTTTCCAAAAAGGGAAATGAATTAAAAGGGATTTTCCTTATTTAATTGTTCTTTAATCTTTAAAAGGGTTTTAAAGCTTTTTATTAAGCAATAAATCACTATAAAATTAAAGAAGTGTTTCTCAAGAATAACAACACCTAGATTGGTCCACTGGACCCACAAGTAAGGCCTTGAAGCTAGGAATTTAAATACTTTGGAAAGATAACAAAGACTAGCTAGTGATGCAAATTAAATGCATACAAAAATAAATAAG
Organism: Cenchrus americanus; assembly: GCA_947561735.1. Classification (NCBI taxonomy): domain Eukaryota; kingdom Viridiplantae; phylum Streptophyta; class Magnoliopsida; order Poales; family Poaceae; genus Cenchrus; species Cenchrus americanus. The sequence continues at coordinate 207,955,193 of OX387240.1, forward strand.
CACCAAAATGATCCAAACTTTCTCATGCACACTCTCTGGTCCTAAAAAACCTAAAGAACCAGCAAGTACACCTAGAAGCTCTACTGATCTTGCTTCATTAATTTACAAAGGAAAACATGCACAAATTAAGAATAAATATTTCTGTTAATCAAAAAATTATGATTAATTCACCAGAGGTGTGTTTTGACATAACAAGACAGCATGCACAAGTTGGGCACAAAACCATAAATATTTTTATCTACAAAAATCATCTAGGCAGTTTCTGCAGAAAAGGAAAACAATTTATATAAAAAGATTTACTTCATAACTTTGTGCAATTTTAGGCACAGGAGCTAGTCATGCTGAGACATACAACATATCCAAAACTTGGATGCAGAGGAGTTGTATTTTTTGAGTTATGGCAGATCTAGGTATTTCACAATCCTATTTTTCATGTTAAAAATATCCAGAATCAGACCAAGTTAATATAATAAAAGTTGTAGTATTCATCACAATGAACCCAAAAAAGTTGGTTTTACATGTTTCTGAATTTTCTACGATTTTCTACACAATTTACAAGAATCAGCAAATCTGCAAATACTATTGAAGTTATACCTTTGCGCGGAGGCCCCTGGAAAGATTCGGCCCTTTGCAATGTGGCCCTTGTCCATGGCCGGCGGTGTGGGAAGGCCAAATTCCGGCAACTCCGGTGAGGGGATTGGCTGGGAAAGGGTGTTGGGGGGAGGGGGAGCTCACCCGCGACCGATTTGTCATCTTGCACGGGCTGAGGGACTGCCGGCGAGGCGGGCAGCGGCGCTGGGCGGCGGCCACCGCCCGGAGCAAGCTGCTCCGGCGAGTTGTGGCGGTGCCGGCTGCGAGTGGGCGCGCTAAGGGATCCCGCGTGGGTGCGAGAGAGGGGGTGGTGGACTTGGAAGACGAGAGGAGCGGGGCGTGGGGACGAGCTCGGCGGCGACCTCCCATGGCGCACGGCGGCGGCCCCGCCGACGGGGTGGTGGTCCGCGTTCCCTCGCGAGGAACGGCGGCGGCCACTTAAATAGGCGTCAGGGGGATGGGGAGCGGCTACCTAGACGTGCGTGCGGTGGCCTCGGTGGGAGTGCACGGCGGGGGAAGGCACGGAACCGACCGGCGGTCCGTTGGGCGCCCGTCCGGTCGGCCGGCGCGCGATGCGAGGAGCGGGAACCTCGTGGCGGCCTCGGGACGGCGCGATGCTTCGGGGAACGGACCTCGGGCGGTACATCCAGCCTAGGGGCACGGGCCGGCGGCCGGACGCCAATGCGGCTGCTCGCGCGCGGGAGCGGCGCGGCGCGACGTCGCGGTCTACCTGAATTTATTTGGACTGGCCCTGTTCGAGTGATAGAAACTCAATTTTTTGCAACTAAAGTGCAGTAAGTGATGAATAGGAAAGTTGTAGATCTCACTACCCTCTACAACTTTCAAAAAGGCTCTAGGGTGTTTTTCTCTACGGATTTTGCAGGAACGTCATGCCAACTTTGAATGCCGCCATGTCCCTGTGAACAGGAGCTATTGTTGATCGACCACGTTTTTGCCCAATTTCCACTCAAAATTTGAAATGCCAATCTACATGAAAGTTGTGTCCCTCAACAAGATGGACAACTTTCATAAAGGTAGATTTTGAAGTGTTTAGGTGAAATTTGGAGAACGCGGCAAAAGTTCCGGACGACATTCGCCGACGTCAATGGTTAAGCCCGGTTTGACCGTGTCTTTGACCAAGGGTTGACCACGGGTGTGTGTAGACTTGGTCAAGGGGTTCAATAGGGGTTGTCGGCTCAGTTTTCGAGGTGATGACCCAGGTTGACCTAGGTTTGACCACTGTCGGCCGGTTTGACTCGGCTGATTCGGCCATTAGCGTTAATGACGCTAATTAAAAACCTGGGGTGTCACAGCCTACGCCCCTTAAGAAGAATCTCGTCCCGAGATTCGAAATTCCAAGGACAAGATAGGGAAATAGGGGAGTGGTCCTCTCGGATGTTCTTAAATTACTCTGAGGGAGCAACACGATGGAATTATTGGACAAATAGTTTAACCACCATCGGTTCAAATTTAGCCCATAAGAGTAGTCAATGCGACAAGTAATGGATAGCTTTCGCACGGAGCTTACTTGTGGATGCAAGCAAAAAGTATGGAGAGATAAATTGGTATAGGATCTTTCGAACGATCTTGCTCACATGTCATTTAGGTTGCAACCTTAGGTGGCATTGCCGTGCCACTACGGTGCAATGCTTTTCAAGAAGTGATGTGATGCACATGTTTATAAAGACACGATGCATATGCTCAGGTAGTATGGTGCTTATGATGCGTGTTAGAATGACTTGGTTACCCACAAAACGAGTTAGTGATTGAGAGGACAATCACAAGGTGAGAAGGGGTGTGCGTGGCGAGTCGCAATTCTCACAACCAAGATACCTAGTGCGCTCCTAGTGGCAATCATGTGGCTGCAGCGCACATGACGCCCTAGGTTCCGTCACGACACCTTTAGTTATGGAATGACAACATCACCAAACACAAAGGATAGAGTGGGAGATAATGAAACACTCCATGCGTATGCACGTTAGTTCACCCAAGGTCCCCAAATGCACATGCTATGCAAATGCATGCTCAAGAAGAGACATGATCATTTAATTAATTATTTATTTATTTATTTTCAAAGTGTTGTGAGGAAGACCATGAGGAATAAGCTCATGATTGGACATTTGAAGTAACCACGACAGGGATATCAATACCAAGAATATCTTAGTGCTTCAACATGTTTAAGGACAAAAGGAGTTGGAGGGAAAATACAAGTCGACGGAGATGACATGTTGATAGGAGAATCACCATTGAAGATTGAATTCTAAGTCAAGACATTCCCACGGACATGGTAGAATGGCGAAAGTCCTCTTTTCTCATATTGGCCAATACTGGGTAGTCATGTGTACAAGGGCACATCTGTATGTTAGAACTCGAAGCGTGCTCACATACATAATGACATAAAGTTCTGGTAGTTATGAACAAAAATTTATAACTTTAACCTAGAGCTCCAAAAATTCCCAACTTTTGGATGGTAACTCATCAAGGTTGAAGATGCATTTTTGGTACTCAAAGGTTGAGCTAGAAGACTAGGAAGGTTGCTCAATTAAGCAAGGCCTTAGGTCTGGTTCCGGAAAACACAGCAGGACAGAGGTTGACTAAACCGAGCATAACTTGAGATAGACAAAAGTTATGACCGTGACTTGCTGTGAGCAGGAACTAGATTAGATTCAGAGCAACTTTTGTTTAACACACCTATTTTAGTTACTCCTAGAACATGGCGCAAAGACAAGACGAACAAACTTTTAACAAATTTGGGCAGCATAACAGCTAAGCATGAGAGGTACTCTAGTTTATAAAAAGCACACACTAGCAAAATCTTCCTTAGAGAGTATATAGAAGTTCAGTTTTGGGTCCATTTTAGTTGTTTCGATTTTTAATATGCATGCAAGACGTCCTATCCGACCTCACATGGCAATCAAACCAAAAATCGAAATTAGTGCCGGTGGCAAGGCTTTTATTCGTCTCTCCCTATAATATCTAGACGAGAGCTATACGATACTCGCTTAACGACTAACGAGGCGCTATTATGTACCTGCAGAAAACGAACCTTTCGTGCCAGCACGTCACGAAAGCGTCCACATACATTACCGTTCACTATAGAAACGGCATCCATGCGTTAAGCCGCTGCATGGACAGCGTCCAAACTCGGACACCCTCCATTTCAATGGAGTGTATCCTTGCCTCGCATGATCGACATGCGGAATGCACACGTATGAAACACGTGGCGACAACACAACTCATAAACAGACGCGAAGATGGGATCCGTGGAATGGATCACTCCATCAACCCTCGCAATTCCCATGATGCGGCACAGCACACGTATAAAACACGTGGCTCATCTAGTTTGATTGTGCAAGAAAGTAAGTCTTACATAAAGTAAGGTGCTGGAAGTTAGCAAAATAAACCATAGGTTAATTAAGCCACCTGAAAGAACCCAAAAATTCCCTCTAGGGCCTCTCGGTCTAGTTTATCCTTAACGGACCAACGTATTTTGGAAAATCAGACAATCTTGGCAAATTTTATTCAAAAACCAGTGATTAAGGTTATTTATTAATCTCTGGTGCATATAATTGCTCTGATGCTAACTGTGACAATCCGCCCAGGAAAATACCGTACTATCGCCTAAACCAATCCCCTTTGGTCATTAAGCGATAATAAAGTATCATCCTGTCGTTAGTCGCCGGGTTAACGCCCTGTAAATCACTTGAATAGCAACAAGGATCGAAATATATGCATTAAAACTCACTCGAAGGCGAGTCCATAGATACAACATCGTTAAGATCCAAATTTGTACCCCGAAGGGTTTAATTATTACAAACCGAAGTTTTCGCCATAAATAAATCATTCAGAGTTTCGAAACAGCGGAATTAAACTAACGGAAAGCGGAAACACCACGGGAGGCCATCCATGATGCCTTCAGTCGTCATCCTCCACCCACTCCAGCTCCCAGCCGGGCGGGATCTCTCCGGGCCACACATCACCGAAAGCATTACCTGGATCAACATATTATAGCAAGGCTGAGTATACTAATACTCAGCAAGACTTACCCGTCGGTGATAACTACTTCACCAATCTAGACATGAAAGGCTTTTGGCCACTGAGTTTCTTTTTGCTGAAAAGTAACAAAGAGTATGTCCTTACTTTCAAGATTTTAGCACAAGTTCTAGTGGGTTTAATCTTTACTAAATTAGCCAACTAGTACAAACAAAGTTGTACAATACAGTTAATTAAGCATAATATTCATCAACTTCCATCATTAGGGATCTCATGGCTAGTGGAGTAAGTAGTCTCAGATAACGGTGAGAGGCCGACAATCAATTGATTCAAACCTTGCAAGGTAGACCTAAACACACGGTAGGCTACCCCTGCAAGGACAACTTCCCAAGCAGTTCCCAAAAATCCTCGGGTCGGGATCGAATCTTATAGTCTTTGGTGCAGGCTATCCGGCATACCCCGCGAGGCACCCGGAGTCACCGTACAGCACCGGTAGCTAGCCGTGAGACGAATCCCAAGAGTAGTAATAGTAGGATCCCTCGCCGCCTCATTAAGGTACTAGGCTTACCGGTCCCACTCCCGACATGTGCTTAGTACGTTCAAACACTTAACCCACAATAGCCATTGGACCAGAGCCCAAATCCCATGCTCTTACCACATGAGCAATCCAATTAAGGATGTATTCTGATTCCTATCTAGGAACCTATTCTCGCGAGTGAGGTCATCACCCGACTTGTAATGGTCCTATAACTTAGCGGCTATCGACCTATCATACTAGTAAGGACAAAGGTACCTAGGGATCATGCATCTAGGGTTCCATTCAACTCCTGGACTTAAATGCACAATCATCCATAGATAATTGAATAACGAATTTGAAAACTAGGTTAGATGCACCGGAGCTTGCCTTCGTTAGCTAAGTTAGCCTAGGCACCCTCGGTGTCGTCGAGCACTTCCACGTACTGCAGCGAAGCTTCTGCTCCTCCTTCCTCGGATTCCGGGACAAGGGAGTAATCACCGTCTGGAAGATCTACACGGAATGCAATGCAAGGTTCAGGTGATGTGACAGTTTGTTATCTTATCCAACTCTTGTTGGTCATATTCACCTTAACAAGTATCTAGATAGCACATCTCTTTTAGGAAGGTTATTAGTTATACATGATTCATTCTTTTATTGCACATTTGAATTAAGGTTTCCTTGTACTTGTCATTTTATGTGAAGGTTTAATCCTTTTTCCTCTCACTAGCAAGGGTGTGAACAAGATTTTTATTTATAAATTAGTTCCTTATCAGCAAGGATATTTTCTTAGCCTTTAATTAAGTTAGGTAATATTTTCCAAAAAGGGAAATGAATTAAAAGGGATTTTCCTTATTTAATTGTTCTTTAATCTTTAAAAGAGCTTTAAAGCTTTTTATTAAGCAATAAATCACGAAAAATTTAAAGAAGTGTTTCTCAAGCATAGCAACACCTAGACTGGTCCACTGGACCCACAAGTAAGGCCTTGAAGCTAGGAATTTAAATACTTTGGAAAGATAACAAAGACTAGCTAGTGGTGCAAATTAAATGCATACAAAAATAAATAAGCACCAAAATGATCCAAAATTTCTCATGCACACTCTCTGGTCCTAAACAAACCTAAAGAACCAGCAAGTACACCTAGAAGCTCTACTGATCTTGCTTCATTAATTTACAAAGGAAAACATGCACAAATTAAGAATAAATATTTCTGTTAAACCAAAAATTATGATTAATTTCCCAGAGGTGTGTTTTGACATAACAAGACAGCATGCACAAGTTGGGCACAAAAACATAAATATTGTTATCTACAAAAATCATCTAGGCAGGTTCTGCAGAAAAAGAAAACAATTTATATAAAAAGATTTACTTCATAACTTTGTGCAATTTTTGGCACAGGAGCTAGTCATGCCAAGGCATACAACATAACCAAAACTTGAATGCAGAGGTGTTGTAGTTTTTGAGTTATGGCAGATCTAGGTATTTCACAATCCTATTTTTCATGTTAAAAATGTCCAGAATCAGACCAAGTGAGTATAATAAAAGTTGTAGTATTCATCACAACGAACCCAACAAAACTGGTTTTGCATTTTTCTGAATGTTCTACGATTTTCTACGCTATTTAAAAGAATCAGCAAATCTGCAAATACTATTGAAGTTATACCTTTGCGCGGAAGCCCCTGGAAAGATTCGGCCCTTTGCAATGTGGCCCCTGGCCATGGCCGGCAGCGCGGGAAGGCCAAATTCCAGCAACTCCGGTGAGGGGATTGGCCAGGAAAGGGTGTGGGGAGGAGGGGGAGCTCACCCACGACCGATTTGTCATCTTGCACGGGGCCGAGGGACCGCGCGGCGGGGGCGGGCGGCGGCCGGCGGCGGCCACCGGCCGGAGCAACCGCTCCTCGCGAGTTGGGGCGGCGTCGGCCGCATGTGGGCGCGGCGAGGGTTCCCGCGTGGGTGCGAGAGAGGGGGGTGGTGGGCTTGGAAGACAGAGGAGCGGGGCGTGGGGACGAGCTCGGCGACAGCCTCCCATGGCGCACGGCGGCGGCCCTGCCGAGGGGGTGGTGCTGCGTTCCCTCGCGAGGAACGGCGGCAACCACTTAAATAGACGTCAGGGGATGGGGAGCGGCTACCTAAACGTGCGTGCGGCGGCCTCGGCAGGAGTGCACGACAGGGAAGGCACGGAACCGACCGGCGGTCCGTTGGGCGCCCGTCCGGTCGGCCGGCGCGCGACGCGAGGTGGGGGAACCTCGTGGCGGCCTCGGGACGGCGCGATGCTTCGGGGAACGGACCTCGGGCAGTACAGCCCGCCTCGGGCGCGGGCCGGCAGCCGGACGCCAAGGCGGCTCGCGCGCACGCGGGTGCGGCGCCGGCGCTCGCGGCACGGCACGACGTCGCGGTCTGCCTGAATTTATTTGGACTGGCCCTGTTCGAGCGATAGAAACTCATTTTTTTGCAACTAAAGTGCACTAAGTGATGAATAGGAAAGTTGTAGATCTCACTACCCTCTACAACTTTCACAAAGGCTCTAGGGTGTTTTTCTCTACAGATTTTGCAGGATCTTCTTGCCAACTTTGAATGCCGCCATGTCCCTGTGAACAGGAGCTACTGTCGATCGACCACGTTTTCCCCAATTTCCACTCAAAATTTGAAATGCCAATGTATATGAAAGTTGTGTCCCTCAACAAGATGGACAACTTTCATAAAGGTAGATTTTGAAGTGTTTAGGTGAAATTTGGAGAACGCAGCAAAAGTTCCGGACGACATTCGCCGACGCCAATGGTTAAGCCCGGTTTGACCGCCTCTTTGACCAAGGGTTGACCACGGGTGTGTGTAGACTTGGTCAAGGGGTTCAATAGGGGTTGTCGGCTCGGTTTTCGAGGTGATGACCCAGGTTGACCTAGGTTTGACCACTGTCGGCCGGTTTGACTCGGCTGATTCGGCCATTAGCGTTAATGATGCTAATTAAAAACCTGGGGTGTCACACTTCCTCTAATGGTTGTTTACCTTTCAAAGCCAATAATCTTGAGAATTAATCCATATGTGGGGATATCAAGGATGAGAAGATATAGAACGGTGGACATGTGCAAGGGCAAAAGAAAATATGACTACGAGGCACCGATGACGTCCTCGTTGTCGGATTGCACATGGTTGGAAAAAGAGTGAAAGTTTCGTCTCTCAACAACATGACATCCTTCCTTGCACTTTTATTTTTCTTTCACTTGATTCATCCCTCTCATATCTTTCTTTCCACTCCGCTTCTCTATTTTTCTTTTTTTCTTTCTCATACATACATATATATATATATTACTTTTCTTTTCTATTTTTCTTTCTTTCTTTTCCATACACATACTTTTCTCTTTATTTTTCCCTATCTTGACATCTTTTTCTCTCTTTTCAAATCTCTCAACTCCTCTCTTTCTTGCATGCACACAATCTAAAATTTTAAATAAACCATGCTAGAGACGAGACGAAACTTTGAGAGTAGGTTGTGTTCAAGGAATGTGATGTACAAAAGAGATGTATAGGTTCGGGTATGGAATTCGGCGATGGACGGGACTTTTGATGTGAAAGTCACGTTACCGAATGTATGACGAGGCTAGCAACAAAAGATAAGCACAAGGACATGATCATTGCTTGAAATTAAAACTCTGAAGTGAGAAGGGTCCTAGCCCAACTCATCGTGCTAATCACACTTATGGTGGAGCAAAAAATAAATTTGGCTTTGTATAGGATCTTTTTCTTACTCTCAACTTGGAAAAAGAGGTTTTGCTAACCTTTATTACAAGGGTTCTTAGATATTTTTCAGAACTGAATTCCTCCAACTTTTAGCATCGAACATAGCACAACCAAAATAAAAAGCTCAAGATCGAAGCACATTATGGGTACTTTTAGAAGTAGCAATTCCACTAAGCACCACGGTAAACGTTTTTCAAACCACACACTTATGTTCATATATCAAGAACTAAAGACGAACAAACGAGTGAATCAAGATAAGCATCATACAAGACACAAAATTTAAAGGACTCTTTTTATTTGATTTTCTTTGACGCAACACTAAATTAAGACACTTCAAACTTGCAAAAATTTTAAAACACACTCAAAAACTAAAGACTCTTAAACTCTAAAACTCTCTCGAAGACTAAATCGAACCAATCTAAACTTGAAGCTCAAAAGCTAAAGGCTAGCTAGCTAGCTCTCCCCCACGCTAAAATCATACGACGTCCTCGTCGTATCTTACAGAAATCCTAAGGGGGGAAACTAAACCTAGTGGTACTTTCCGCAACTATTGCACCACTTGCCCCTCATGTTCCCGACCATGCCAAAAAGTTTGCACACGTTGCGATTCAGGAACTTGTAGTCGTCTTCGACCACGCGTTCCAAATCCTCCATACGCTGCCTCATCGCTTGAATGGCCTGGAAACATTCGTCGACCGATGCGTAGAGCTCCGAGATGGAGTGACGGCAAACCACACAACACATCGGATGCATCCCGAAAGGGTCGTCATCGCCAGGGTCTCCGCCGTCATCACCGTCGTCGTCTCCATCACCGTTGTCATCTCCGCCATCGTCGTTGCCGCCGCCGTTGGGGCCTTCGAGGGTTTTCTCCTTGGGCACCTCTTCCCAAATGTACAAATTGTTATCATCTCTTCCGGCGGCCGCCCACGAGCTCGGGCTACGATCGTCGGAGTAGTCACTATCCCCATAGTCCTTAGGCTCGGGCGACACCTCCTTGTAGTCCTTCTGCTTCATGCCACAGATGCACGTCGACCTTCGAACGGGAGTAGGGACCTTCTCCTCTTTGACGGGGTTGCGAGATGCAATAGCTCCGGTCGGGATACGCCCTCCGCAACGGATGCGGGCGGTCCTCTTGATCTCGACGGGTAGCTTGAGCTCGCATCACTTCGCCTCCTCCATCGATGGCTCCTTGGCGCCTTGCTTCAACTCTATGCTCCTCGGGGACACCATGGCTGCGGTGTGGGTGCAAAAGAATGCTAGACGGGATGGATTCCCGAGCTCCCAATTCAGCCAAATAAATTGTCCGAAAAGGAAAACCCTAGGAACCTCATTTTCCTTATTCAAACTTCCCTTAATATTTTCTGACCAAAGAAGGAAGTTGAAAAGGAGCATTCCGGGAAAAAACCGGGGCGAACCGCCGCCGGGGCCCCACTGGGCCGGTCGGACCGGCCGGCCGGCCCACCCTGTTTCGGGGGTCGGTCTGGTTCAGTTTCTTGTGTCCTGCCCTTTTTTCGCTTTCTCTGCCCATGCGAAAAAGTTGGCCTAGTAAATCTTCGTGAGAAACTCCAGAAAACTAAAAGAAAAACTATTTACGAAAATCCATGCCTTGTTTTTCGTCCTAGGCCGAACGTTCGGGCTCTTCTTCCGTGGTGAAGACATCAACATGGTGAAAGGGCACAACGTTGGGTTCGTAGTAAACCTTAAGCCGTTGACCATTCACCATGAATTGATCACCTTTCACATCCATAATGGTTACCGCTCCGTTGGAGAGCACCGAATGCACAACATAAGGTCCATCCCACTTGCTTTGCAATTTCCCCTTTCTGAAGGTTTTAAACCTCGAATTGTAGAGGAGGACCTTATCTCCTTCTTTAAACTCTTTCTTTTTCAACCTTTTATCATACCACCTTTTAATTCTCTCTTTGTATATGCTTGCATTTTCATACGCTTTCAACCTCATCTCCTCTAGCTCGCTGATTTGAATTCTTCATTTTACCACCGTGGCATCGAGATCAAGGTTCATCTCTTTGATCGCCCAATAGGCTTTATGTTCCAACTCGACCGGGAGGTGACAAGATTTTCCATAGACGAATTGATAAGGGGTCATACCTATCGGTGTCTTGAACGCCGTTCGATATGCCCACAAAGCTCTGTCTAATTTCTTTGACCAATCCTTGCCTCGCTTCTCTATGGTTTTGTTGAGAATGCTTTTTAGTTGCCTATTCGACGTTTCCGCTTGTCCGTTGGTTTGTGGATGATAGGCTGTAGAGACCCTATGTTCAATTCCCAACTTGGACAAGCACCTTTTGAAATTCTTTCCGGTGAAGTGAGTTCCTCCATCGCTAATCAAGATTCTCGGTGTACCGAAATGAGGAAAAATCATGTTCTTGATCATAGCAATGAGCTCCTCCGTGGAAGCTTTACAACATGGCATGGCCTCTACCCACTTGGATACATAATCAACCATAACTAAGATATGCTCATATCCATGTGAGTTTTTGAAAGGCCCCATGAAGTCTATACCCCACACATCGAATAAATTGATTTGTAGATTGTATTTCAAAGGCATAGAATTTCTCTGAGAGATGTTTCCAGTTCTTTGGCATTCAAGGCATGATGCAACATATCTTTTAGTATCTTCATGCATCTCCGGCCAATAGAATCCGCTAGACCACACTTTTGCTTGGGTTCTAAAATGGCTATAGTGTCCACCGTACTCCACCGAGTGGCACTTTCTCAAAATTTCTAGCCTCTCTTCTCTTGGCACACATCTTCTCATGACCCCATCATTGCCAAGTTTGAAGAGGTATGGTGCATCCCAAAAGTACTTCTTACTTTCGGAGATTATCTTCCTTTGAGAGTTTCTATCCAGATGGTCAAGAGGCATCTTCCGAATCGCTCGAATGATATCAATCATCCAAGTGTCTTTATCGAGCACTCGATAGAGGTGGTCATCTCTCATCTTGTGTTTTATGGGCTCTTTATCATCTTGTCCACGATTCATCCTAGACAAATGATCGGCCACAACATTCTCCACCCCCTTCTTATCACGAATTTCAACATCAAACTCTTGGAGAAGAAGGATCCAACGGATCAAACGTGGTTTAGCATCCTTCTTAGCCAATAGATACTTGATGGCTGCGTGATCAGTGTAAACAATGACCTTTGAGTTCACGATGTAAGACCTGAATTTTTCGAAGGAAAATACCACCGCTAGTGAAGGACCGATTCGGGCGACCAGAGAGGGGGGGGAGTGAATGGGAGCCGATAAAAATTCTTCCCTTTGGTTGAATTCGGCCTATACCCCAATCACAACTCCACAAACCCACACGCACAAAAAAGACCCCAAACAGGGATCAAACAACCTCAAAGGAACCACCAAGAAGCCTAGGGACAAGAAGCGGAAGCAAAAAAACAAGAACCGAAGCACAAGCTCTGAACTGCAAAAGCCTGGGCGGACTGTCCGTGTGGAACTGGCGGACCGTCCGCGAAGGGGTCGTGGACCGTCCGGACACCACACGCGGACTGTCCGAAAAAGCACTCCGAACCAACAGAGCCGCACCCTGAAAAATCGGACTGTCCGTGATTGAGCCTCGGACTGTCCGCACGGAAAATCTTCTCGCGGACTGTCCGAGGGTCTCTAGCGGACCGTCCGCAAACCACGTGCAAAACGGAAATCAATATCCAATCGATCGAACGATGAACTCGTGAAGAACTCGATGAACTTGCGAAGAACAACCCAGGCCGCAGACTGTCCGCCACGAGCTCGCGGAGCGTCCGCCCCTCACCCAGAAACAAAAACGCGAGCTCCACAAAAACAACTCCAACTTCCAATCGATGGATCTCCTAAACCGTTGGACGGATTGACACCAAATTTTGGGTAGATGAGAAGCGTCACTACGTGAAGCTATGCCCAAAACCTTGGAACCCTAAACCAATCCAATAAACCAGAATCGCAAATCTCGTGCACTCAAAGCACAAACTCGAGTTCATCCAATCCTCACCAAATCGAGCCCGATTCCCGGCATTTGAGGGGTCAAGATCATCACCAAAGGTGTGCAAGGCATCCATCCATGATCCCCTCAAAGAAATCCGGAGCCAAACGTCCTAGAAACGACGAATCGAGCCAAGCACGAAAATAGCCAAAAAGAGCTCCGAAAAATCAATAATAGAAACTCGGGAATAGAAAGATTGGCACAAGATTTAGAGGATGAAATCACTATGAATATCTTGTCCAATCGATTACAAGCCACTCCTAGAATCCAAATCTAAGATGGCAAAAAGCTCCAATCAAAGAGCCGCTCTCACCTCTCTCCCTCTCTCCCAAAGCACTCCAAAATGAAAGAGTACCGCGACACCGCTAGCCCAAGAGTTGGCTGAAAATTCAGCCCCCTCCTCCTATATATAGGCCCTCCGGAAAAGACCGAAGTGCCCCTACACTAGGAGTACAACTCAAGCCCTCACAGGGGCATTTTGGTCAACACATGAAGTTCACCATCGGACGGCCGCGCATCCATCAGGCCTTCACGTCCTCCCGACGCAAGCACCTTGATCATGCCACGTGTCACCCGCCTCGAAGCTTCCTGACGCACCCGGATACCGTCTCCGTCACGCCAGGCCCTCGGGCTCGGTTTTGAGGCCCATACCGAGAAACCCTCCTCCGATGGTTTTGTGGCCAAACCACCAAACCCCGCGTACACGGCCCAGCCTCACCACGCCAAGCGTCGAGCCCGCCAAGCCTTTCCCCTCCGGCGCCCGGACGGTCTACTCAGTCTTGCCTCGTTCCTTGACTTGGCCACCACCGATGCACCGGCTCCATGTCCACAACTTCGTCTTGCTCTTCTTGCACCATCCGGCTCGCACTTGATCCCGTCGGCCGTCGGGTCCCTCGAACCAAGCCTACTTGTCTCTCCACTCCTCGGAGGCCCCACAAGGCTAAGACCTTTCACGCCTGTTCTTCACCTGCACCAACGCAAACCAAGCCGCAACCAACACCTACAATACTAGGCCAAGAGTCAGTCCACACAACGTTGTCAACCACTCCTCACGAGTGCATTGACCACACACCACATAAACAATAAGGTAAATACACAAAATAAAACACACACAACACAACTCAACACTACACACACAAAGCTTCAAACCATCCGGTCAATCACTCATCACACACGGACCAAGGTGCTTCTCAACTTGGTTCCTCAGCTAGCAACTCCTTTTCTGTAGTGGCATAGTTTAATTGTGCCTCATTAAGAGTTTTGCTAGTGTAATAAACGGTGTGAACTCGGCCTTCCTTTCTTCGACCCAAAACCGCGTGTCACACCTGTTTTCCCAAAGAAAACCAAGTGCAAACCTATATGCATGCCAGGATCAAGTTTCATGCATATAGCTGACAAAAGTGAATAACAGAAACAATATCACGTAACAGAAAGGAAGATTATCAGAGATTTACGCTTAATCCTGGAAACGAAGACACCAAACTCCACAAGCAGTCGACTGGGGGTTGCGTACGCCTAGAAGTCCACAACATCTTCACAAGACTTCAGAGTAGCTTCATCTTTCCGAGCAACATTGTTTATAGAAAGGGTGAGCACTTGTCGTACTCAGCAAGTGTGGGGAAAGTATGAATGCAAAGGCTTTATAGTGGACTGGGCTATAAGCATTTAGCATTTTAGTTGGTCATGTTTTATTAACACCTGATTACTAATAAAAGAATAAGTTTATACCAACCCTCAATTAAGCATAAAGATAAGAGAAACACCATGAGCACATGGCTAAGATAACTAGAAACCACAATTCAAGTCCATCTTCAAGTTCAATTAATCATGTGAGGGTCCAGGCCGCTCTTGACCGTGAGCACGGCTAATCGATTAGTTTTACACTCTGCAGAGGTTGTACACTTTCACCACAAGCAGCGTAAAAGCTCCGAAGAACTTTGGACCCAACCATGCGATGCTGATCAGGCACCATACCACACTACCGAGGTGTGATTGCATAGGGACGCTACATGGCCTTTACAAAGGTTCTCCAACAAGTTGTGACCCACAAGGTCCGGATCAGTTAGCAAGGTATAAAGTCCCCTAGCAGGTTGATACCCCACCATAAAAAGAATAACTCACCCAACCCCCTGCTAGAGCGAGTCCATACCCCGCAGTACCGCCGATCCCTTGTCCTTATCAAGTAAGATCACCTCAAGCTAAAGTTCCTAATTATTCAGCCAAGACCATTGCCCATTAGTTCTTGTGGTTGTACTGTTTTCCTGGGTGGTCGCTCCATGTTCCGATTAATACACAGTGATCTTATATTAAAATTATCATAAAGGAACATAGAGCATAAAATGATAACCATGTTGATTATTACCAACCCAGTTGAGCACACAAAGCAATATCTACCATCAATGTTAATTAAGAACCAGGTTCAAGATAACAGTCAAATGAGGCTAGTCATCCTTAATAGGAACCCATCAAAGTTAATGCAAAGCAATGCAATAGTGATTAATAAAGTTATTAGGACAAAAGATCAAGGACACACTTGCCTTTAACCAAAGTGTAGTTGCTCAGAATATCTTCACCTTCACATTCTTCCAACTTCTCGGACAAAGTTCAATCTACTCGCATCAATCATCAAGCACAAAACATGCAAAGCAAACACACGAGCTAAGAACAATACACCAATCAAAAGAAAGCTTTTAAAAGAACGCACTAAAGGATAGGCTTGATTAGATGGATCACTAAAGAACACAAAGTGTGCTTGGAAGGGAAAGGCTTGGTTAACTTTGAAGAGAGGGTCGCGGAAGACTGAGCAAGGACCGGAAAGATCACTTTGAGATAGAGCTCGATTCTATTGGTTACACAAGCACAAGAAACGCTGAAACAAAACTAAGCTCGAAACTATCGTAAGATCATTATCAAACAACAAGAAACTACGCTTGGCATATTTTAATTAAGAAATCATGTGAAAGAATATTTCAGAGAAATACTCTATGTTACCATTAAACAAGTTACATTTAATTAAAGAAGTCACGATAAACCTAATCATATTTTATTTATAACATTCGGGTAGAAGTTATGTCAAGTTAACAATTACTTTAGAAAGATAAAGCAAGTAGGAGATATCTAAACGAATAACTTTATGCCACGTGTTCAACTAAACATATTTAATATTGAAAAGGCATTTATGATGTCATTAGGCATATTAACTTTATTATGAAAACCGATGTTTAACTCTAACATCTTTTATTTAGAAAAACTAGTTATGAATAAAGACTAACCAATTACATCATGAGTAAAGAAAACCGGATTAGAACCTAATCACTTTTTATTTATAAAAGCATTGGAATAAGAATTAGTAAAGATTAACATGCATCTTTAATGTTAAAACAAGTAACAGGTGATACACATGCTAACGTACAAGTTAAGGTGAAGCAAACGAGAACGGTAGCAACGAACTATCAAGCGCACCCACAAACCTTAGGCTAGGGTTTAGGAGAACTAGTCTACAAAGAGAACTCAAAAGAACAAAGAACAACTGGATGACAGAGACATTGATTCTAAGAAAGATAGTTGCACAACGTTGGATCAAAGAACTGAAAGAGTATAGTTGTCTTACATAAAAGACAATTACGGTAGGATGGCATGTACTAGGATTGGAAAGATCTGGAGCTTGAAAGAAGGCTAGCTCTACAACAGAGACACACTTAGATAGAGCTTGAGCTAACACTAGAAAGATTCAGAGCTTCGGATAGACTTGATCAAAAGAGATACAAGGGTAAAGAACGCCTAACGATTGATTTGCACATATGAGAGAGAAAGACTATAAGCTTAGGTTTATTTTAGTTAACAAAATATATGTAAGGATATTTCATAAATAAAATACCCCATGTTGGAATTAAAGTAAATTAAACTTTATTTGCAAAACCGGTGTAAAGAACTAGTCAAGTTTTATTTATAAAGATTCATATATGAATTAATCAATTAAACATTTAATTTTAGAAAAACTAAACTATATGAACAATTTAAACGTCACTTTGTATTCGAGTAGATCATATTATTATTAAAAACATTATGGAACTGACATTAATCATATTAACATTTATTATAAAAGCCGATGTAAAAGCCTAATCAAATTTTAATTAGAAAAGATTAATTAAGCAAATTAACATTTGCTTTACGAAAACCGAGATAAAGATCTAATTAGCTTTTATGTACAAAAATATGTGATAGAAACATTAATGAAATTAAATTTGCTTATGAAAAACGATGTATAGATCTATATAGTTTTTATTTATAAAAGGCATGTATAATTAGTCATTAATCAAAATTAATATTAATTTTATTTTCAGAAAACAAAACATGATGAAAACACACCACTAACGCGTTCTTTATATTATTATGAACCTAACGCAATTTGAATAGATTAAAACGGAGTTAAAATGTGAAAGATATGGACTTTTAAAGATGTAAGGACCTAATTGCAGAGATTGGAAACTTCAAGGGTCTTACTGCGAAAAGATAGGGGCAAATACATAATTATGTATTAAAACCCAAGGGTTTACTTGCAAAAGGTCCAGGGTGGATGGAATCTAGGGAATCTGATAGTTTCAGGGGGTTTCTTGCAATAGGAACTAGACACATGATTTGGATCTAGGGATTAGGGGAAAACACAGGGGCCTAAACAGAAGATGCCCTTCTTCTTCCTTAGATTGAAACAGAGAGCAGGAGCTCCCGCCGGCTCTGGCCAACGGAGGTGCCAGCGTCCTAGGGCTTGAGGGCCTCGGATGAGTTGGGGAAAAGGGAGAGAAAGCCGAGGGGGTCGCAAGAGCTGGCTCACCCAGGTCGGAGACATCCTGCAGAGGCTTCGCGGCGGAGCACGGGCAACCAGCGGCGGTCCAAGGCGGTGGCGGTGTTCCGGTGCTCGATTGGCGACGATGAGGGGCTTAGGAGGTGCAACGCGTCAACGTGAACCTCATGGTGGCCTCGGCTTGGCCCGGCGGACGATGGAGGCGGCGAATCGGGCTGCGGCGGCGAGCTCGCCGGCTCGGCTTGGCCGGCGAGCGGCGACGCTCCGGGGGTCGCCCGACGACGGGAACGAGGCGGGATATGCGCGACTCGTCCTTGTGGAGCTCCGGCGTTGTCGTCTTCACCGGAGGTGCTTCGTTGCGGCGAATCGGTGGGGTCAACGCCGGCGGCGGCGGCGCTTGTCGCGACCCGGCGCGGGCGGCGCGGCGCACAGGGGGGCCTTCCCGCGTCGGTCGACGCAAGGGCGAGGCGCGGCTAGGCTAAATAGGGCGAGCAGGAGGTAGTCGTGGCGCGCACGGATACCAAGGACGGGGAAACGCAGGACTCCGGCGAGTCCCAGCCGAGCACAAGGCGGGCGGCAACACGGGCTCGGATGGGCCTCGCGCAGGGCCACGGCAGGCTGATGGACCGGGCTCGCTAAGCCGGAAGCGGCGTTGGGCAGCAGCCTGCTAAGATCGAACTGGGACAGAGAGTTTAGGGGGCGGCAACAGACTTTGTCTGTTGGGCTGAAAATAGCCACAGGCCGAAAAGGGAGAAAGAAATAAAAAGGAAAAGAGTTTCTTTTTATTATCAGAGAATATTTCCGTGAAAGAAATAATCTAGAAATTGCTAGATAATTCATTAAAGCCACGAAAAATATTCCAAAAATTTCAGGAAAAATCCAAGAGATAGATTAAGACATGAACAATCCAAATAAAGCATTTAGAGCTCATGAAAAAGATTTTAGAGCCTTCTAATAAATAGAAATAGCTCAAGAAAAATGAGAATAAGTCCCAGAAAAATCCAGAAAATTCTCAGAAGGATTTGGACAGCTCCTAAACTCCTTTTTGAAACCTTAAGCACTCAGGAAGCACCAAGATGCATCGGCATGAATGCAACACTCACAACTTTTTATTTGCTTAAGAAAATCAAACAAGGATTTTTCCTATACTATATTCCCTGTAAAGAAAAATAAATGTTGGAAAAATTTTAAAATTATGAGAAAATTGTTATTTAATTATTCTCTTTATACACATCCTGAAATTGGAAATTTCAGGGTGTGACAACTCTACCCCCCTTAAAAGGAATCTCGTCCCGAGATTCGAAAAAGGTTAGCAAGAAACAAAGACTCATGGGGGTATTATCCAAAGCTTATCAACTTTCCTCATATCATCCTTCCTTGCACAAGCACACCAAACATGCTCTTCTATTCTCCACAGCTCATGGGAATATATAGTCTGGTCCCACTTATAACTTATCCACCCTTCTATTATTGTGATTTCTCCATTCTTCGCTTTGCACCATCATAGTCATTGGTAGATCAACTTGTGCATCAGGATTCTTCTTGATAGGAGTGACGTACGTAGGTTGAACAATCTTAGGCTGGGGTTTGTCGGAACCAGGTTTAGTACCATTATGTGCCCCTAGATGTGTTAACTTCTTCTCTCGTCTCGTTCTACGATTTTGTTTGTTAGATCGCTTGCGTCTACCAGGTTTGTTTTCCTTGCAAGTGATACTCCAATCATCAAGGTTTAGGGTTTGAGTATGACCTTCAACTTGAGAACCTTCTTCTTGAGTTGGGTTTTAGGTGGACAACATCTTCTGCTTATTGATATCTATAAGGTTATGTTGGCGGGCTTCTGCTGTCATAAGACTAGCTTCCTTCGGGGGACATGAAAGATCATGGTGCTCACCACACGGACACATATCCGGAGCCTTGTTAACCTCATGTTGTTTCTCCATTGTTAGTTTCAGTTCTTCATGCTTCTTCTTCTTTCTTTGATTATTCCATGCTTCAGCAACTTGCCTCTTTACTGGCCCAATGGGAACTCTGTCTGTGGCCATCTCATTACGAAAGTAGGTTGTGCTAGGCTGCTTCCTTCTTGTAAGACTTGAGTCTGCATAGCTGATAGCTTCTCTTTATCAAATGGTGGAGGAGTCATGTTTTGATGGTTATCATTGGTGACCGTATCGTGATCTTTAGGAAGTGGAGCTTGCTTTGTAATGGACTGATGAATCTTAACTATGGTTTGAGCCATTACTTGCAAAACTTGAGTTTGTGCAGTGATATACTCCAATCGTCTTGCGTTCCCATGATGAGGTCGTCAGAGGAATGTTGATGTTTCCTTCATTATCTTTATCTTCATGATTTGTGTTGGAGCTCTTCATCTGATTGGGTATTTGTGATAGGATCAGAAGAGATAGACTAAAGAGTAGAGAGAAAGAATGGGAAGGGCAAGGAGGTGGGAGATACAACAGAAGAACCCAACTAAGCAACTGATGTCATTGCAGATATAAGATCCACAATACACCAACACTCACTTCAAAGAACCAACACAAGCAATGTCATAAAACCAAGCATCATCATGCAAGCACTCAATCCCACCAATCAAGGCATAGCTAAGGGAACGATACTACACGTTGTTAATAAAGTCAGAGGGTATCCTCCTAATAGATCAGATGTAGCTCCCAACAAGGATATCCATAAATAATGGATTTCTCCCAGACCAAGGGGGCCGAAGTTATGAGTTCATCCCAATTGGAATTACCTCAATCAGAGATCTAGAACTCGAGATATGGATTAGACAAGATGGCTATGTCAGCAGTGTTGACAGATTCGAGAATCTCCAAAGTTTCGGGCATAACTCTCTGTATATACAACCAAAATTGATGAATTTTGGATAGAGTGAATCTTATGAAATTACTGAACTACTCCAATTGGATTTACCTCAATCGGAGGTCCATAGCCCGAGATATAAAATAATGAAGGTAACTGGGTCAGAAGAGTTTACAGATTCTGATAGCTCCAATATTTCGAGCATATCTCCTGTAACATGCACTGGGTAGGGCTGAATTTTTGATAGAAATTCACTTATGAAATTTAGGAACTAACCCAACTGGTTTCATATCAATCGGTGTTCTGTTGCTCGAGAAAGAATTAAAACAACGCTGATGTGTCGGAGAGCTGCGCGAACAGATAGAATATCAAGGGTAGCAATTCACCTTTTGACCTATTGGTGGAATTGCTTGAGAGAAGTGCAAAGGAGAGATAAGATCAAGACCAAGGGAAGAGTAAATAAATAAGCAAGGGTAGAGGTCATAATCATTTGCAAAATAATGATGTGCAAATGAAAATGTGACAGTCAAAGATGAGCTATCAAGAAGGATTGATGAAAGATATGGTTTAAGAAGCGAAAATATTCATCATAAAGCTCAAGGGAAAGGTAGTGATGAATTTTAGTTCCAAGGAAACCTTAAGAAACGACCATTACTATCTAGGCTCACGTCCTACAGTCGATACAGCTCTGATACCTCTCTGTCACACCTGTTTTTCCAAAGAAAACCAAGTGCAAACCTATATGCATGCCAGGATCAAGTTTCATGCATATAGCTGACAAAAGTGAATAACAGAAACAATATCACATAAGAGAAAGGAAGATTATCAGAGATTTACGCTTAATCCTGGAAACGAAGACACCAAACTCCACAAGCAGTCGACTGGGGGTTGCGTACGCCTAGAACTCCACAACATCTTCACAAGACTTCAGAGTAGCTTCCTCTTTCTGAGCAACATTGTTTATAGCAAGGGTGAGCACTTGTCGTACTCAGCAAGTGTGGGGAAAGTATGAATGCAAAGGCTTTATAGTGGACTGGGCTATAAGCATTTGGCATTTTAGTTGGTCAAGTTTTATTAACACCTGATTACTAATAAAAGTATAAGTTTATACCAACCCTCAATTAAGCATAAAGATAAGAGAAACACCATGAGCACATGGCTAAGATAACTAGAAACCACAATTCAAGTCCATCTTCAAGTTCAATTAATCATGTGAGGGTCCAGGCCGCTCTTGACCGTGAGCACGGCTAATCGATTAGTTTTACACTCTGCAGAGGTTGTACACTTTCACCACAAGCAGCGTAAAAGCTCCGAAGAACTTTGGACCCAACCATGCGATGTTGATCAGGCACCATACCACACTACCGAGGTGTGATTGCATAGGGACGCTACATGGCCTTTACAAAGGTTCTCCAACAAGTTGTGACCCACAAGGTCCGGATCAGTTAGCAAGGTATAAAGTCCCCTAGCAGGTCGATACCCCACCATAAAAAGAATAACTCACCCAACCCCCTGCTAGAGCGAGTCCATACCCAGCAGTACTGCCGATCCCTTGTCCTTATCAGGTAAGATCACCTCAAGCTAAAGTTCCTAATTATTCAGCCAAGACCATGGCCCATTAGTTCTTGTGGTTGTACAGTTTTCCTGGGTGGTCGCTCCATGTTCCGATTAATGCACAGTGATCTTATATTAAAATTATCATAAAGGAACATAGAGCATAAAATGATAACCATGTTGATTATTACCAACCCAGTTGAGCACACAAAGCAATATCTACCATCAATGTTAATTAAGAACCAGGTTCAAGATAACAGTCAAATGAGGCTAGTCATCCTTAATAGGAACCCATCAAAGTTAATGCAAAGCAATGCAATAGTGATTAATAAAGTTATTAGGACAAAAGATCAAGGACACACTTGCCTTTAACCAAAATGTAGTTGCTCAGAATATCTTCACCTTCACATTCTTCCAACTTCTCGGACAAAGTTCAGTCTACTCGCATCAATCATCAAGCACAAAACATGCAAAGCAAACGCACGAGCAAACTAAGAACAATACACCAATCAAAAGAAAGCTTTTAAAAGAACGCACTAAAGGATAGGCTTGATTAGATGGATCACTAAAGAACACAAAGTGTGCTTGGAAGGGAAAGGCTTGGTTAACTTTGAAGAGAGGGTCGCGGAAGACTGAGCAAGGACCGGAAAGATCACTTTGAGATAGAGCTCGATTCTATTGGTTACACAAGCGCAAGAAACGCTGAAACAAAACTAAGCTCGAAACTATCGTAAGATCATTATCAAACAACAAGAAACTACGCTTGGCATATTTTAATTAAGAAATCATGTGAAAGAATATTTCAGAGAAATACTCTATGTTACCATTAAACAAGTTACATTTAATTAAAGAAATCACGATAAACCTAATCATATTTTATTTATAACATTCGGGTAGAAGTTATGTCAAGTTAACAATTACTTTAGAAAGATAAAGCAAGTAGGAGATATCTAAACGAATAACTTTATGCCACGTGTTCAACTAAACATATTTAATATTGAAAAGGCATTTATGATGTCATTAGGCATATTAACTTTATTATGAAAACCGATGTTTAACTCTAACATCTTTTATTTAGAAAAACTAGTTATGAATAAAGATTAACCAATTACATCATGAGTAAAGAAAACCGGATTAGAACCTAATCACTTTTTATTTATAAAAGCATTGGAATAAGAATTAGTCAAGATTAACATGCATCTTTAATGTTAAAACAAGTAACAGGTGATACACATGCTAACGTACAAGTTAAGGTGAAGCAAACGAGAACGGTAGCAACGAACTATCAAGCGCACCCACAAACCTTAGGCTAGGGTTTAGGAGAACTAGTCTACAAAGAGAACTCAAATGAACAAAGAACAACTGGATGACAGAGACATTGATTCTAAGAAAGATAGTTGCACAACGTTGGATCAAAGAACTGAAAGAGTATAGTTGTCTTACATAAAATACAATTACGGTAGGATGGCATGTACTAGGATTGGAAAGATCTGGAGCTTGAAAGAAGGTTAGCTCTACAACAGAGACACACTGAGACAGAGCTTGAGCTAACACTAGAAAGATTCAGAGCTTCGGATAGACTTGATCAAAAGAGATACTGGGGTAAAGAACGCCTAACGATTGATTTGCACATATGAGAGAGCAAGACTATAAGCTTAGGTTTATTTTAGTTAACAAAATATATGTAAGGATATTTCATAAATAAAATACTCCATGTTGGAATTAAAGTAAATTAAACTTTATTTGCAAAACCGGTGTAAAGAAGTAGTCAAGTTTTATTTATAAAGATTCATATATGAATTAATCAATTAAACATTTAATTTCTGAAAAACTAAACTATATGAACAATTTAAACGTTACTTTGTATTCGAGTAGATCATATTATTATTAAAAACATTATGGAACTGACATTAATCATAACATTTATTATAAAAGCCGATGTAAAAGCCTAATCAAATTTTAATTAGAAAAGATTGATTAACTATTTAAAAAATTTAACATTTGCTTTACTAAAACCGATATAAAGATCTAATTAGCTTTTATGTACAAAAATATGTGACAGAAACATTAATAAAATTAAATTTGCTTATGAAAAACGATGTATAGATCTATATAGTTTTTATTTATAAAAGGCATGTATAATTAGTCATTAATCAAAATTAATATTAATTTTATTTTCAGAAAACAAAACATGATGAAAACACACCACTAACGCATTCTTTATATTATTATGAACCTAAAGCAATTTGAATAGATTAAAACGGAGTTAAAACGTGAAAGATATGGACTTTTAAAGATGTAAGGACCTAATTGCAGAGATTGGAAACTTCAAGGGTCTTACTGCGAAAAGATAGGGGCAAATACATAATTATGTATTAAAACCCAAGGGTTTACTTGCAAAAGGTCCAGGGTGGATGGAATCTAGGGAATCTGATAGTTTTAGGGGGTTTCTTGCAATAGGAACTAGACACATGTTTTGGATCTAGGGATTAGGGGAAAACGCAGGGGCCTAAACAGAAAATGCCCTTCTTCTTCCTTAGATTGAAACAGAGAGCAGGAGCTCCCGCCGGCTCTGGCCAACGGAGGCGCCAGCGTCCTAGGGCTTGAGGGCCTCGGATGAGTTGGGGAAAAGGGAGAGAAAGCCGAGGGGGTCGCAAGAGCTGGCTCACCTAGGTCGGAGACATCCTGCAGAGGCTTGGCGGCGGAGCACGGGCAACCGGCGGCGGTCCAAGGCGGTGGCGGTGTTTCGGTGCACGATTGGCAACGATGAGGGGCTTAGGAGGTGCAACGCGTCCACGTGAACCTCACGGTGGCCTCGGCTTGGCCCGGCGGACGATGGAGGCGGCGAATCGGGCTGTGGCGGCGAGCTCGCCGGCTCGGCTTGGCCCAAGCGGCGACGGCGCTCCGGGGGTCGCCCAACGACGGGAACAGGGCGGGATATGCGCGACTCGTCCGTGTGGAGCTCCGGCGTTGTCGTCTTCACCTGGAGGTGCTTCGTTGCGGTGAATCGGCGGGGTCAACGCCGGCGGCGGCGGCGCTTGTCGCGACCCGGCGCGGGCGGCGCGGTGCACGGGGGGCCTTCCCGCGTCGGTCGGCGCAAGGGCGAGGCGCGGCTAGGCTAAATAGGGCGCGCGCGCAGAGGTAGTCGTGGCGCGCACGGACACCAAGGACGGGGAAACGCCGGACTCCGGCGAGTCCCGGCCGAGCACGAGGCGGGCGGCAACACGGGCTCGGATGGGCCTCGCGCAGGGCCACGGCGGGCGATGGACCGGGCTCGCTAAGCGGAAGCGGCGTTGGGCGACACTGCTAAGATCGAACCGGGACGAGAGAGTTTAGGGGGCGGCAACGGACTTTGTCCGTTGGGCGAAAATAGCCACGGGCGAAAAGGGAGAAAGAAATAAAAAGGAAAAGAGTTTCTTTTTATTATCAGAGAATATTTCCGTGAAAGAAATAATCTAGAAATTGCTAGATAATTCATTAAAGCCACGAAAAATATTCCAAAAATTTCAGGAAAATTCCAAGAGATAGATTAAGACATGAACAATCCAAATAAAGCATTTGGAGCTCATGAAAAAGATTTTAGAGCCTTCTAATAAATATAAATAGCTCAAGAAAAATGAGAATAAGTCCCAGAAAAATCCAGAAAATTCTCAGAAGGATTTGAACAGCTCCTAAACGCCTTTTTGAACTTAAGCACTCAGGAAGCACCAAGATGCATCGGCATGAATGCAACACTCACAACTTTTTATTTGCTTAAGAAAATCAAACAAAGATTTTTCCTATACTATATTCCCTGTAAAGAAAAATAAATGTTGGAAAAATTTTAAAATTATGAGAAAATTGTTATTTAATTATTCTCTTTATTCACATCCTAAAATTGGAAATTTCAGGGTGTGACACCGCACCTACGGCGTAATCACTTGCATCACACATGATCTCGATAGGTTGGCTCCAATCCGGAGGTTGAATAATGGGAGCACTCACCAACACGCTTTTCAAGGTCCGGAATGCCGCTAGGCACTTCTCATCAAAGTCAAAAGCCACATCCTTTTGAAGGAGATGCGTCAAAGGCTTAGTGATCTTTGAGAAGTCCTTAATAAATCTTCTATAAAATCTGGCATGGCCTAGAAAGCTCCTCAAGGATTTAACATCTGTCGGAGGTGGGAGTTGCTCAACCGTCTCTACCTTAGCCTTGTCCACTTCATTGCCTCTCTCGGATATAACATGTCCGAGCACTATGCCTTGCTTTGTGGACAGGAGCGTCCCAGTGGTCGGTGGATGACCGCTCCTTAGTGATGAGTGATTGACAACGGGTGTTGGACTGACTCTTGGCTTAGTGCGCAGGTGTAGGCTGCGGCCTAGTTCGTGTTGTTGCAGGTGAAGAACGGGCGCGAAAGGTCTTCAGCCTTGAGGGGCCTCCGGGAGATGGAGAGACAAGTAGGCTCGGTTCGAGGGACCCGGTGGACAGCGGGACTGGGTGCGGGCCACATGGTGGCGAAACAAGCAAGACGAAGTCATGGACAAGTGAGCCGGTGCACGGTGGCGGTCAAGTCAAGTGGTTTGGCGGGAGGCCGGACCGGGCACGCGGGGTTTGGTGGTTTGCCCACAAAACCATCGGCGGACGGTTTCTTGGTTTGGGCCTCAAAACCAAGTCCAAGGGCCCAACACGACGGAGACGGGATCCAGGCGTGTCGGGAAGCTTCGAAGCGGAGGACACGCGGCGGGATCGCATGGCTTGCGTCGGGAGGACGCGGGGTGCGGCAAAGGCGTGGCCGTCCGATGGCAAGACCCACAAACATTACCAAAATGCCCCTACGTGGGTTGTATCGCCGTAGTGTAGTTAGGGGTAGTCGAGTCATTTACCACTCCGGCGGGACTCGATATATAAGCCCGGAGTGTGTGTTGATGGCTCTCTCTCTCCGCGACTTAGGGTTTCATTTCCCCCCTTCTCTTTCTCATTTTCGTAGCTATTTTCCTTCCTATTTTCTCTAGGCTAGCATGAGAGCTTCATGAGAGATTTGTTGAGAGGGATGGATGCTAGGGCGGCATGCTAGACCTTGTGAATCTTTCCTGGTTTGTATAGAAGATTCGGGGTTGTTTTTCGTGGCTTTTTGTGCTTATTTTCGTGCCTTTGTTCCCGGTGTGATTCTACGGATTTGAGTGAGTTTCTTCCCGGATTTCTTTGAGGGAAACATGGATAGATGTCTTGTGCATCTTTGTGCTTGATCTTGTGACCTCAAACGCCGGAAACTACTCCGATTCGTGAGTTTTCGTTCGGTGCTCTAGCTTTTGGTGGTGCTCAAAGGATTCGCGATTCCCGGTGATTTAGGGAGTTAGGAGGCAAGATTTTTGGGCTATAGCATCCTTGTGTGACGCTTTTTCAAGTGCCCAAACCCTTGTCTCTACAGCTTCAACCGTTTGGGAAATCCGATGATGATTTGGGGGAGTTGACTTTCGGGGTCGGGCTATTTTCTCGTGCTCGTCCGCACCGCGGACGGTCCGCGAGGACCAGGCGGACAGTCCGCGCGGCTCCAGTTCATCCCGTGTTCTTCGTGTTCTTGCTCGTCCTTTGTTTCGATCCGTTGTGATTTTGGTTTTTGGTTGGACGAGGTTTCGGACAGTCCGCGGTGTCGGGCGGACGGTCCGCGGGTGCTTGGCGGACGGTCCGCGTGCTCCCCGCGGACGGTCCGTGGCACGGGGGTGTCTTTGGGTCGTTCGTGTAAATTAACGGACGGTCCGCGGCTAAGGCCGGACGGTCCGCGGCCCGGGTGCGGACGGTCCGCGATGCCCGGCCGGACGGTCCGCGCGGCTCTTGCGGACGGTCCGCCCCTCCCCGCGCGACGGTCCGCCGCAGCCCGTGTGCTTTGCTTCTTGGTTCGATTCCTTCCTCCCCTTTCTAGTGCTTCCGCGTGTGCTTCGAGGAATCGTTCCTAAGGCTAGAGGTTGATCCATAACCTCGTGGTCTTGGCGATTGGTGCGTGATTCGATCCATCGCTTGTGTGTGACCGGGTTTTGAGTAGGACATAGGCCGGGTTCTTTGGGAAGAATTTTTACCGGCTCCTATTCACTCCTCCCCTCTCTAGTCGCCATCTGATCCTTCAATTGGTATCAGAGCTTGGTGCCGGATTCTTTGCGACTTTGACAAGTCTCGAATCCTAAGATGGCGTACGTTGAGCGGGGCGGTCCGCCGCACTTCGATGGCAAGGGTTACCACAAGTGGGCGGCTCGTATGATGATTTTTCTTCGAGGAAAGTCGTTGGAGTTTATTGTGCTTGACAAGACATATGCTATTCCGGTCAACATCCATACTCTTATGGTGACCGATGCCGATGCCAAGGCCAAGTATGAGGCTAATGCAAAAGCCGTTGATCACTTGTGCCGAGCTTGTGTGATCCGCAGTTTGAGCGTGTTCGCCATTTGAATCTTGCTTGGCAAATTTGGGATAAGTTGTTGGTTGCTCACGGTGGTGATAACCATGTGAAGGCTCGCCTCTTTGTCTCTTACCGGATGCAATATGAGAATTTCACTCCACTTCCCGGTGAGGACATTGATGCGATGTTTCGCAGGTTCACCGCCATCGTGAACAACATGAAGGCTAATGTTGAGGATTTTCCGTATTCCGAGCATGATCGAGCTTTGAAGCTCTTGCATGTCTTGGACCCAAATGTTTGGGGTGCTAAGGTTGAGGCCATCAAGGAGTCTCGGGAATTATTTGACTATTGAGTTGGATGACCTCTTTTCTAAGCTCAAGTCGGCTGAGGTTGACAGGAAGATGCTATCCAAGCATGAGGGCTCGACTGACCATAGTCTTGCTCTTGTGGGAGGATCAAAGGGAAAATCTAACCCTTCCTGTCGACATTTTTCTTTGTCCTCTCTTATGTCCATTCCAGATGAGGAGTTTGATGTGCTGGGCGAGGAGGAGTTGGCCTTGCTCTCAAGAAGATTTGAACGACTACACGAGAGTCGGAGGAACGCAAGGCGGAGCTCAGGGACGTGCTACAAGTGTGGCAAGCGTGGCCACTTCATCGCCGAGTGCCCGGAAGCGGAGGAGAACATGTACAAGGTGAACGAGTACAAGGCGCACCCGAGGCGTGAAGACAAGTACTCCTCCAAGGGCAAGCACTTCAACAAGTCCAAGAGCAAGGACAAGGACAAGCGGCGACCGAGCAAGAGCACCTACAAGAAGAACAAGGCAAGAGCGATGGTGGCCGGTGCGAGCGACGTCGACTCAAGCTCAAGCGAGGAGCGATCAAGCTCAAGCGCAAGATGAAGACGCCGGGAGGCGCGGTGGCAAGAAGAGTGCAAGCGGAACCTCGGCGGCCGAGCCGTGTGGCGCTCGAGGGCTTTTGTGGCATGGCCCATAGCTCGAGCAACGCAAGAAGAGTGTGAAGGAGGACGGCGACTCCGACTCGGAGGATGAGGTAAACCGTGATCCCGACTCTTTACTTGCCGAGATTGCTAGGTTGAATGGTTTGCTTGATAACCGTGATAGTGTGCCGAGAGATGCCAAAAAGATGAGGAAAGATCTTAGGGCTCGGCTTGAGAATGCCGGTGAGAAAGTAGGAGAGTTAGAGTCAAAATTGCTTGAATTGAAACTTGAGAATGACTCTTTGAAACTTGCTCCTACTTCTCCCGATGATGTTGAATGTGTTGAATGTGATGCTTGGTTGAATGAGATTAAACTCGCTTAATGAGAAGAATGCTTCTATTTTGGCTCAACTAGATGCTCTTAGGACCGAACATGATGAGCTTAAGGCTAGACCTACTTTGCTTGGTGCTTGCAAATCATGTCCTACTATGCATGCTAAGCTTGTCGATGCTCGTTCTACCATTAGTTCTTTGGAAGCATCTTTGAAATCTCCTGTTGCAAATGCATGTTCTAGCTGTGATGAAGTCACTTTGCGTAACCTTGAACTTACTTCCCGTTTGGATGTCATCTATGAGGAGAATGACTATTTGAGGAAGGTGTTGGGTTGGTTGTCTGGGCAGGAACCTCAATTGAAAATCATGATTGAGGAGTTCAAGAGAGCTGATGGTCGTGGTTTGGGTTTTGAGAAGTTGGGTGAGAAAGTGGGAGAGAACAGTGGGGAGAGTGTGTACGAGAAGTGTGTTGAGTCTAACCCCGGGTTTGAGGTGATCGGAGAGATCCAAGTCCCACTCCCAAAAGCACCCAAGAACTCTTTCACACCAAAGCCCAACCACCTTTGCAACAAACTTGACACAACCCAAGATCCACCCAAATTCCCACCTAAGACAAATGATTTCCAGAAACCGGTGAAGTTTGTGGGTGAGAAGGGTGAGAAGCCTAGAGAGAAGCCGAGCCAAAACCAAAACCCATCCCCTTCGGTGTGAGTATTGTGGCAAGGAGAGGCATCTTGCGAGTTCGCTACAAGAGGAAGAGGAAGAGGGATGAGAGGCTTGCTAGGGAGCAAGCAAACCAGGACAGGTATCGCCGGCCTCGCGGTATTCCCCGAGCCTAGAGTGCCACTTCCACGGGGTGTGGGAAGTGTGAGGAGTGTTGGCGGGTTCCCACGGAGAGGTGGTGGTGAGAGGTTTGTCGGGAGAGATGATGGTGTGCGTGCCTCGGTGAGAGGTTTGGTCGGGCTCGTGGTGGTTTCTGTCGGACGTCCTCCTACTCGTCCTCGCTACGGGTTTAGGAGAGATGATCGCAGCTTTGGGTTCCGGAGGAACTACGGACCACGTTTTCCCCCTCGTGGTGCTCGTACTCCTTCCATGGGACATGGGAAGTTTGGTGGCAAGGGAGTGATGTTTGCTAACCCCTCTTTTGAGCGGATGGCTCGACACTCGGTTTAACTTTCTCCGTGCTAACCCCGGTGTCGAGTCGCTAGCTCATTCTCGTTCTTGTTTCCGACCGGGCAGCAGGAGGCTTGGAGAACATTTGGTTGATCGACTCCGGGTGTTCTCGACACATGACCGGAGATAAGAAGTGGTTCTCCAGCCTCACCCCAGTGAAGGAAAAGATGTACATCACATTTGGGGACAACGGACGAGGTAGGGTGCTTTCAGAGGGTGTTGTGCATGTGAGTGACAAGGTAACGTTGAAGAGAGTGGCTCTTGTGAAGTCTTTGGGTTTTAATTTGCTTTCGGTTTCTCAGTTGCTTGATGAGGGTTTTGAGGTGCGTTTCAAGTCCGGCGAGTCTCGTTTGCTTGATTCTCGAGGTGATCTTGTACGTATGATCATCCCCGAGGGTCGATTTTCGGGGCTAATTTCTCTCATTCTTTGGGTCCTCGCTTTGTTTGATGGCCGGTCCTTCTTCTCGATTTGTGGAAATGGCATAGGCGGTTGGGACACTTGAGCTTTGATTTGGTTTCCTCGCTTGAGTGGTCTTGACCTTGTCCGAGGATTGCCGAAGTTGAAGTTTGAGAAGGATTTGGTTTGTGCTCCTTGTAGGCATGGTAAGATGGTAGCCACTCCCCATCCACCCCCGACCGATGTCATGACCGAGCGTCCGACGGAGCCGTTGCATATGGACCTTGTTGGGCCGGCTCGAGTTCGCTCGGTGGGTGGGAAGTGGTATGTCCTTGTTGTGGTGGACGATTACTCTCGCTATGCCTGGGTGTTCTTCTTGGAGGATAAGAGTGAGACTTTTGGTTTTGTTCGAGATCTGATCGTGAGGTTGAAAAACGAGAGGCATGGGAATGCTATTCGAGCTATCCGCAGTGATAATGGCTATGAGTTCAAGAACTCTCGTTTTGATGCCTTTTGTCGTGATCTAGGTCTTGAACATCAGTATTCGACCCCTTATGTGCCCCTCAAAATGGAGTCGTGGAAAGGAAAAATCGGACTCTTTGTGAGATGGCTAGGACGATGCTCGATGAGCACAGGACTCCTAGGAGATTTTGGGCTGAGGCGGTCAATACAGCTTGTCATGTTTCCAATCGGATTTTATTGAGAGCTTTCAAGAAGAAGACCTGTTATGAGCTTATGCATGGTCGGGCACCCAAAGTGAGTCATTTCCGAGTTTTTGGCTGCAAGTGTTTTATTTTGAAAAAGGGAAAACTCGACAAGTTTGAGGCTAGGTCTAGTGATGGTATTTTCTTTGGATATGCTAACCACTCTAGAGCCTATAGGGTGCTTAACCTTGAGACTAACAAAATCATGGAGACTTGCGAGGTGACCTTCGACGAGACAATGCCATGTACCTCTCTTGGCTTTGAATGTGCAGGTGATGAAGAGATGGCCGAGGACCTCTTTGAGGAGGAGAAAGATGAAGATGGAGATGATGATGGGGAGAACCATGCGCCTGAAGCTGAGCATGTACCCACTACTTCCCCTACGACTACTTTGGAGCATGGACCGTCTACTTCATGGACAACGACGGTGCAACAAGAGGACCAGGCGAGAGAAGCTGAAGTTGAGGGGGAGGTAGTCTCGAGGCGTGAGGCTCCCCGGCGGATTCAAGAAGTGCATCCCCTGTCGAAGATCATTGGAGACATCAATGAACGCACTACACGGTCAAGGTCCAGGAATTCCTCTCACTTTGCTCATGCTGCTTTTGTTGCTACTTTTGAGCCCAAGGACATTGGACATGCTTTATCTGATGCAAACTGGGTCAATTCTATGCATGAGGAGTTGGAAAATTTTGAGAGGAACCAGGTGTGGGAGTTAGTTGAACCACCTCCAAATTGTCATCCCATAGGAACCAAGTGGGTTTGGAAGAACAAAGAGGGAGAGAATGGGATGGTTGTGAGGAACAAGTCCGGACTTGTTGCTCGGGGGTTTAGTCGAAGGAGGGGATCGACTATGAGGAGACCTTTGCTCCCCGTGGCCCGTCTTGAGGCAATTCGGATCCTTCTAGCCTTTGCCGTGGCTAAAGGGTTCAAATTGTTTCGGATGGACGTGAAGAGTGCTTTTCCGAATGGGGTCATAGAGGAGGAGGTGTATGTGAAGCGACCACCGGGGTTTGAGAGCGAGTTGTACCCACACGGGGTGTACAAGTTGAAAAGGGCTCTGTATGGGTTGAAACAGGTGCCCCGTGCTTGGTATGGGAGATTGAGAGGTTTTCTTTTGAGCGAGAGGGTTTGTGATGGGTACCGTGGATAGAACCTTGTTTCTCCTCAAGCATGGAAATGACTTGCCGATTGTTCGCGATTTACGTGGATGATATTGTCTTTGGTGGCTCGTCACATAACCTTGTTGCCAAGTTTGCGGATGAGATGAGCGGGGAGTTCGAGATGAGCATGATGGGCGAGTTGCGCTATTTTCTCGGGCCGCGCATCAAGCAAGTGAAGGACGGTACATTTGTGCACCAAACCAAGTACACGAAAGACATGCCTTGAGGAAGTTCCGGATGCAAGATGTGAAGCCGATGTCGACTCCCATGGGGAGTACGGCAACTTTGGATGCGGATGAGGACGGAGAACCGGTGGACCGGCGGGAGTACAGGAGCATGATCGGCTCCCTCCTCTACTTGACGGCGACGAGGCCGGACATACGCCCGTTCGGCGTGTGTCCGTGCGCTCGTTTTCGGTCTTCGCCGAGGACATCACATCGACGGGCCGTCAAGAGGATTTTCGGTACCTACGCCCCCCTTTCGGTCTTGGCCTTTGGTATTCTTCCTCCTCGACTCTGTCTCTTCATGGTTTTTCCGATGCGGATTTTGCCTTGGTTGTCGAGTCGAGAGGAAGTCTACTTCTCGGTACTTGTCGGTTTCTTGGTTCTTCGTTGGTCTCATGGTCTTCCCGCAAGCGCTCTAGTGTAGCTCGGTCTACCACGGAGGCGGAGTATGTTTCCGCCGCTAGTTGTTGCTCCCACTGTTGTGGATTTCATACACTTTGAGAGACTTTGGTGAGGAGTGCACCCGGATCCCACTTCTTTGTGATAGCACCGGTGCCATAAGCGTAGCCAAAAATCCGGTGCTTCACTCCGGAACCAAACATATAGAAGTGAGGTATCATTTTCTGAGGGACAATGTGGAGAAAGGAACCATTGTTTTGAGCCATGTCCCTACCCAAGATCAGCTAGCCGACATCTTTACAAAGCCTCTCGACCAAGCTACATTTGTGCGCTTGCGGGGGGAACTTGGGGTTTGTTGCCCTTTCTAGTTGATTCTTGGGGGATTTCCTTTTTGTACCATATGTATCATGCCATGTTTTACTTTGATGTATATACATGCTTTGCTTGATGTACAAACCATGGTAGGATAGCCATCTTGTCATATATCATGTTGCATTTGTGTCATATTGCATTTTAGGATGATGAGCTTCTTTCATATGCCATATTTGAGTCTCTTTGGCTATTTGTGAGATATTGGTTATATGTGTGGAGAAATGGTGATGTGAGGCTATGCTCTTGGAATATTTGGGATATATGTGTGGTGAGATAGCTTCTTTTGAGATAAATGTTTAACTTGACTAATTTTTGATGAAATATGCTCCACTCGTGTGTAGTTGTGTATCCATGTCACAGTTTGGTCTAAATATGCTTTTCATGCTTAGATTGTGCTTGGATGCCCTGTTCTTGCATTTGGGCCAAAGGCCGGATATCATTGTGAATGTTTAGCCTATGTTGCATTCATGGGGGAGCATAAGCTTCTTTTGCCGCAAAGGCACTTCATGTACCATGAAACGAATTAATCTTGAAAAGAAGTGCATAATGCTTGAACAATGCTCCATCCATCATGTCTATGTTTAAAATGTCTTTTCTTTCATATATGGGTGCAAAACATGTTGCATGATGTTCACCAGTGGAGAAGTCTCCCCGAAGTGGACACATGGCTCATGCGCTTTGACATGACATGCTTTGCTTTATGGGTGTTCGCCATGATCTTTTGCTGAGAATTTGATAACCTTGTATGATCTTTGAATGATATGCATGTTTGTGGCTCCAGTGTGACATGGATAGGCTTTTACATGTGAAGCGAGTCTTCTTTTGGTAAAACTGCTTAAATCTGAAAATTTTGCTTTGTCACATGCTTGTATTTTCATATATTACTTGTGGCAATGCTTTGACTATGCTATGATTCATGTGTGTGATCTTTGTCTCATTTTTAGCCTTTGACACTAGATTTGGCCTATTTAAGAAGCTCATGTAGTTGTCTATATGCTTTGCTTTGCATTTCTGCATTTTCACCTTGATTCATACATTGTCAACAAGGGGGAGAAAAGGTGAGCTTAATGAAAATTCAGATAAAGGTGAGCTGAAATTTGGAAGTGTGCATCCACATGTTCAGGGGGAGGCATTTGTTCAGGGGGAGCTTTCTTGCTGTTTTCGGTGTGGATTTTGTGCTTTGCTTGGCTTGTGACCTTTCTTCGCCTTTCTTCGGTTTTGGTCATGAGTTGAGCTTCTTTGTTTTTCTTTCTTCTTTCTTTCTCTTTTACTCTGAATTTCATTTCGCGTTGTGTGTTGTCAATGCACTCATCAAGGGGGAGATTGTGGACCAGGAGCGTCCCAGTGGTCGGTGGATGACCGCTCCTTAGTGATGAGTGATTGACAACGGGTGTTGGACTGACTCTTGGCTTAGTGCGCGGTGTAGGCCGCGGCCTAGTTCGTGTTGTTGCGAGGTGAAGAACGGGCGCGAAAGGTCTTCGGCCTTGAGGGGCCTCCGGGAGATGGAGAGACAAGTAGGCTCGGTTCGAGGGACCGGTGGACGACGGGGCGGGTGCGGGCCACATGGTGGCGAAACAAGCAAGACGAAGTCATGGACAAGTGAGCCGGTGCACGGTGGCGGTCAAGTCAAGTGGTTTGGCGGGAGGCCGGACCGGGCACGCGGGGTTTGGTGGTTTGCCCACAAAACCATCGGCGGACGGTTTCTTGGTTTGGGCCTCAAAACCAAGTCCGAGGGCCCAACACGACGGAGACGGGATCCGGGCGTGTCGGGAAGCTTCGAAGCGGAGGACACGCGGCGGGATCGCATGGCTTGCGTCGGGAGGACGCGGGGTGCGGCAAAGGCGTGGCCGTCCGATGGCAAGACCCACAAAAATTACCAAAATGCCCCTACGTGGGTTGTATCGCCAGTAGTGTAGTTAGGGGTAGTCGAGTCATTTACCACTCCGGCGGGACTCGATATATAAGCCCGGAGTGTGTGTTGATGGCTCTCTCTCTCCGCGACTTAGGGTTTCATTTCCCCCCTTCTCTTTCTCATTTTCGTAGCTATTTTCCTTCCTATTTTCTCTAGGCTAGCATGAGAGCTTCATGAGAGATTTGTTGAGAGGGATGGATGCTAGGGCGGCATGCTAGACCTTGTGAATCTTTCCTGGTTTGTATAGAAGATTCGGGGTTGTTTTTCGTGGCTTTTTGTGCTTATTTTCGTGCCTTTGTTCCCGGTGTGATTCTGCGGATTTGAGTGAGTTTCTTCCCGGATTTCTTTGAGGGAAACATGGATAGATGTCTTGTGCATCTTTGTGCTTGATCTTGTGACCTCAAACGCCGGGAAACTACTCCGATTCGTGAGTTTTCGTTCGGTGCTCTAGCTTTTGGTGGTGCTCAAAGGATTCGCGATTCCCGGTGATTTAGGGAGTTAGGAGGCAAGATTTTTGGGCTATAGCATCCTTGTGTGACGCTTTTCAAGTGCCCAAACCCTTGTCTCTACAGCTTCAACCGTTTGGGAAATCCGATGATGATTTGGGGGAGTTGACTTTCGGGGTCGGGCTATTTTCTCGTTCGTCCGCACCGGCGGACGGTCCGCGAGGACCAGGGCGGACGATCCGCGCGGCTCCGCTTCATCCCGTGTTCTTCGTGTTCTTGCTCGTCCTTTGTTTCGATCCGTTGTGATTTTGGTTTTTGGTTGGACGAGGTTTCGGACAGTCCGCGGTGTCGGGCGGACGGTCCGCGGGTGCTTGGCGGACGGTCCGCGTGCTCCCCGCGGACGGTCCGTGGCACGGGGGTGTCTTTGGGTCGTTCGTGTAAATTAACGGACGGTCCGCGGCTAAGGCCGGATGGTCCGCGGCCCGGGTGCGGACGATCCGCGATACCGGCCGGACGGTCCGCGCGGCTCTTGCGGACGGTCCGCCCCTCCTACGCGGACGGTCCGCCGCAGCCCGTGTGCTTTGCTTCTTGGTTCGATTCCTTCCTCCCCTTTCTAGTGCTTCCGCGTGTGCTTCGAGGAATCGTTCCTAAGGCTAGAGGTTGATCCATAACCTCGTGGTCTTGGCGATTGGTGCGTGATTCGATCCATCGCTTGTGTGTGACCGGGTTTTGAGTAGGACATAGGCCGGGTTCTTTGGGAAGAATTTTTACCGGCTCCTATTCACTCCCCCCCTCTCTAGTCGCCATCTGATCCTTCATGCTTAACCATGAAGTGGCACTTTTCCCAATTTAACACCAAGTCTACCTCCGCACACCTCGTGAGGACCTTATCCAAGTTTGCCAAGCAATCCATGAACGTCTTCCCATAGACGGAAAAATCATCCATGAATACCTCAACAATTTCTTCGATGCATTCCGAGAATATGGCCATCATGCAACGTTGAAAAGAGGCCGGAGCGTTGCATAGACCGAAGGGCATCCTTCTATATGCAAACATTCCATAAGGGCATGTAAACGTTGTTTTGTGTTGATCGTCCGGGTGAATGGGAATTTGCATGAACCCCAAGTACCCACTGAAAAAGCAAAAATAAGCGTGGTTCGCAAATCTCACGAGCATCTCGTCAATGAACGGTAGGGGGGAAGTGATCTTTCTTCGTTGCTTTGTTGAGCTTACGATAATCGATACACATCCGCCACCCGGTCACGGTTCTTTGCGGTATCAACTCGTTCTTCTCATTCTTCACCACGGTTAAACCTCCTATCTTTGGTACAGAATGTACCAGGCTCACCCATTTGCTATGGGGAACCGGGTAGATGATTCCGGCATCAAGTAACTTGATGATCTCTTTCTTTACTACCTCTTGCATGGCATGAGTTAGCCTCCTTTGGTGGTCCACTACGGGCTTACATTGGTCTTCCATTGGTATACGATGAGTGCAAAACGCTGGGCTAAGGCCTTTGAGATCATTAATCGAATATCCAGTCACCTTCCTATGTTTTTTCAATAAAATCAGCAACTTCTCATTTTCTTCTGGACTCAACTCGTCGCTCACAATGACTGGATAAGTCTTGTCTGGGCCCAAAAATTCGTACTTTAATCCTTTGGGCAAAGGTTTAAGGTCTACCTCGGGCACTTGTGGCTCCTCAGGTTTAATCTCTCCTATGTCCTCGAATCTTTCCTCCTCCACACTCCCATCTTGTGGTTCTAAGCCTTTTGTTGCTTCTTCTAGCTCTTCGTCTTCTTGATCATTAATTTGATTCTCTATCGCTCTTTGCAGCGGGTCTCTAAGAGTTTCAACAAAACAAAGACTATCTACCTCCTCTACTTCGTCTTCGGGAGCAAAGGCTGTAAGGTGTTTAGAAGCGCGAAGAAAGTTATATGTGTACTTCTTTCCATTAAGGTTCATTGTTACTTTGCCTCTTCCGGCATCCAACACGGCATTAACCAACTTAAGAAAGGGCCTACCTAGAATTATATGATCATGATTACTATGGTAAGCATCAATAACAAAGAAATCGGTTGGTATACATTTTCCAGAGATTTTTACATTCATGTTGCAAGCAATACCTAGAGGTCTAATAGTTCTACCATCTCCCATGATTAATTTCGTTGATGTTTGAAGGACCGATACGGCGAACCAGAAAGGTGGGAGTGAATGGGAGCCGATAAAAATTCTTCTCGAAGGAGATGGAAACTCCAACAAGATGAACACGGCTTCCACCACATGTCTCCGACTCACTACCCAAGTTGGCCAAGCCCACGTATCCACTGGAGTGCCACTGGACCTAGGAACCAACACACACACCCTTCCGACCCGAGAACGCAGCGGAACACCAAACCTCGAGTCCACTGACTAACACCGGTCAGACCAGTGAGCACCACCGGTCAGACCGGTCCCTGCTGGTGAAACTGGGCAACTTCCACTAAGTGGCTCAACACCGGTCAGACCGGTGAGACGCACCGGTCAGACCGGTCACAGCCTGAAAGCCCCCAAAGCACCAAACAGGCCAACCGACCGCCAAACAGACCCAAACTGGAAACAGACACAACACAGGACAACAGCGAACACACCCAGACGTTCACCCGAGCAAAAACCCACCAGCGCTCGCACCGGTCAGACCGGTCAAGAGCACCGGTCAGACCGGTGTAGCCTGGGCAGCTCGGGATGAACAACACCCGCGGGTCAACTCCCCCAAAACCAAACCTCGATCTCCTGAATCGCTCCACGGACTTGAAGAAGACTTTGGGGATATTAGGAACACCTCATGAGGAGTCCATAGCCAAGTTTAATCCCACCAAAACTCGTCCAAAAAGGAGGAATAGAAAAAATCCCACCAAGAACACCTCTAACCCTAGAACTCGGAAAACCCCAAAATCG
This sequence comes from Cenchrus americanus, assembly GCA_947561735.1. Classification (NCBI taxonomy): domain Eukaryota; kingdom Viridiplantae; phylum Streptophyta; class Magnoliopsida; order Poales; family Poaceae; genus Cenchrus; species Cenchrus americanus. The sequence continues at coordinate 207,994,557 of OX387240.1, forward strand.
AGCCCCTTTACTCACAGATTTGGGAGGGGAATCACAGCCCAAAGAACCACGAAAGGTTCCCACAAATTTCCCCCATCAAATCCCCAAGAGAAAGGTCCCGAAAACAACCCAAAGAAATCACCAAGAGAGGGCTCCGAAAATCACCACCAAGAACAACCGGGAACAACACATCCAAATCTTGACGAACCACGCCGAATCATCTATAGATGCAACAAAGGTTCTTACAAGGTCTAGCTTGCCACCCGATCATCCGACCCTCTCACAAGATCTCACCATGAAGCTCTCAAGCTAGACCTATGGAAATCCTAAGAAAATAGGAAGGGAAAATAGGAAAGCAAATGAACTAGGGTTCCAACGCTTGGCTGCCATCCTCTCACCTCTTGGGTTATATGGAGGCAACCGAAAGTCTAAAATACCCTTCTCTAACAACTAGGGATAGAGGCCCTCAAGGGCGGTTTTGGAAGACTTGAAGCTTTCTCCATCGGACGGATGCCCGGCAACCGCAACCTGCTTAGCCTCAACGCAAGCATTGCGATCCCGACGCGTGTCCTCCGCTTCGAAGATTCCGGACTGCGTCGTCGCACACCGGTCAGACCGGTGCTCCTCACCGGTCAGACCCACCGGTCAGACCGGTCTAGCACTGCTACGGCACCGTCTTCGGTTCTTCGGTCTTGGCTTTGTGGATCAACCAAGGAACCCAGTGGTTTTCTGTTGAACCACCGGAAACCCCGCGAACTCGGTGTAGCCTCTGCCAATCACCACTCATGAGTCGGCTCCCATGTAGTCCCGGCTCGACCTTGGTTTTGAGGCTCAACCAAGAAACCGTCCACGACTTCATCTTGCTGTTCATGCCACCATGCGGCCCGCACTTGACCCCGTTGGCCACCGGGTCCCTCGAATGAAGCTTACTTGTCTTCTCCACACCTGGAGGCCTCACCGGCGACGACCTTTCGCGCTTGTTCTTCACCTGCACCAACACCAGTCAAGCCGCAACCTGCACTTGCAATACTTAGCCAAGAATCAGTCCACACAACGTTGTCAATCACTCATCACACAAGGAAGCGACCATCCACCGGTCCTCGAACCACACATGGTCCTCAATCTCCCCCTTGATGAGTGCATTGACAACACCCACACGAAAGTAACAAGAGAGAAAAGAAAACGAAAAGAAATGAACAAAAAGAAACTCCAACAAGCGATCGACAGCCAAACAAAGGCAAAGAGCAAGATCACTTAAAGAAGACAAGTCTCGGACCCCTTAGGCAAGGGCAACGGCTCGACACATCCGAGACAAAAACCAAGCTCAAGAAAAGAGCGCGAACCACCGGAACAAAGCTCGAACAACCACAAAGAGCTCCCCCTGCACACATGCAGGCTCCCCCTGAACCAATGCACCTCCCCCTGGACGAATGCATGCAAACCAGCTGAAACAGGGCAGCTGCAGCAACTTCAGCTCACACCGGTCAGACCGGTCAACACCACCGGTCAGACCGGTGCCTAAGATGTGCATAGGATCAACACTCACACCGGTCAGACAGGTGACCTTGATCGGTCAGACCGGTGCACACAAGAGCCCAGAAATGGCTCGAAACCACCTGAAAACCTTCTAAATGCGTCCAGCAAGCCATTTCAAGCTCAAACTTCTCCCCCTTGTTGGCAATGCATGAATCAAGCCAAAAATGCAAAATTTTCAACCTAGAGCTTCTCAAATGGACAAAATTCAACAAAGAATGCTACACATGTCCAAAAGAACAAGTTAGATACTCTACAGCTTCGTATCGATCTCAACTACATGATCACCAAGTTGCACAACCATTGGACGAAGCTAAGATGGATTTGGGCAATTTTGCGAAAAACTTGCCTCTCATGAGCAAAGTCCTAAACATGATCAAAGCATATCATAATGGCAAAGCCACACAAACTTCATGCTAGGACAGCCATTCTAATCATAAGACCATCACAAACACCCACAAGCACCTCATGTCATGTCAAAGCCACCGAGCCATGTGCCTACTTCTATGTATGAGACTTCTCATTGGTAGGCATCGTGCAATGGTTTAGCACCCAAAACAAATTAAATTTAGCACATATGACATGGGAGCACATTTTCCAAGCATTTTACATTTCATTTTCAGATTCATAATTGGTACATGAAATGTCTTTGCGACAAAAAGGAACTTATGCCCCTCCACAAGATAAAGCAAGAGGGCTAAACATTCATGATGGCAAATGAGCCTTTGGCCCCATATGATCAATAAGCTAGCTATCCAACCACAAATTAAGCATAGAAAAGCCACTAAAACATGTCAAGATCATGTAAAGGCATTTACACATGAGAGCACATACATGTGACATTTTCGAAAACATAGCTATCAACCATGGATTATTCATCAAGATCATCAAGAGCTAAGCCAAACTAACCATAGCATACCAAACAAGCTCACAAAGACATAAATCTCATTCCATGGTGAACAATGTGTATGAGAGAAGCTTTTCCTAACCAATGCATATGATACAAAATGCATGCAATCTAATATACAAGGATGCCTATACATCATGTTACATATGCCATGCCAAATGCAAGAAATGCACAAAGGAAAGCTATACATATGCTACAAAGGAGCTCCCACACACCCAACTCAAGAAATCAAGCACACACCAAGTTCCCCCTGCAAACGAGTGAAAGTTGCTTGATCTAGGGGTTTGGTGAAAGTATCGGCTAGTTGGTCATGTGTAGGTACATGGATCAAAGCTATCTTTCCTTTCTCTACGTTGTCTCTCAGAAAATGATACCTCACTTTTATGTGCTTGGTCTTGGAATGGAGCACTGGGTTCTTTGCAACGCTTATGGCACTGGTGCTATCACATTGAAGTGGGACATGGGTATACTCCTCACCAAAATCACTCATGGTGTATGAAATCCAAAGGAGCTGAGAGCAACAACTAGCAGCGGCAACATACTCGGCCTCGGTAGTGGATTGAGCAACACTCAACTGTTTGCGGGAAGACCAGGACACCAAAGAAGAACCCAAAACCGGCAAGTCCCGAAAGTGGACTTCCTATCCAACCGACACCCGCAAAATCCGCGTCCGAAAAACCATGAAGCGCCAAAGAAGAGGACGCAGAGTACCAAAGGCCAAAGTCGGGAGTGTGACGCAAGTACCTAAAAATTCGCTTCACCGCTTGCCGATGCGAAGTCCTCGGAGACGCTTGAAAACGAGCGCACAGACACACCGAGAACTGTATGTCCGGCCTCGTCGCTGTCAAGTAGAGGAGTGACCCGATCATGCTCCTGTACTCCTTCTGGTCCACGTGTTCACCTTCCTCGTCTGCATCAAGAGCTGTAGTCGTACTCATCAGCGTCGTCATAGCCTTGGAATCCTCCATCTTGAACTTCCGCACAGTGTCCTTGGTGTACTTAGCTTGGTGCACAAATGTTCCTTTGATTGCTTGATTTGTAGCCCGAGGAAGAACTGCAACTCACCCATTATTCTCATCTCAAATTCCCTGCTCATATCCTGTGCAAACCTTGCAACAAGAGAGTTAGACGAGCCACCAAAGAAAATATCATCCACGTACACCTGCACAATCAGGATATCTCTCGCCCCGCCTCGCAAAAAACAAGGTCTGATCGACCTTCCCCATCTCAAAACCTCTCTCAAACAAGAACCCCCTCAACCTGCCATACCAAGCTCTAGGCGCCTGCTTCAACCCATACAGCGCCTTCCTCATCTTGTACACCCGGTGGGGGTACTTCTCACTCTCAAACACCGGAGGTTGCCTCACATACACTTCTTCCTCCAACACACCATTCAGGAAAGCACTCTTCACATCCATTTGGTGCAACTTGAACCCTTTAGCCACGGAAAAGGCTAGAAGGATCCTAATCGCGTCCAAACGGGCTACGGGAGCAAAGATCTCCTCGTAGTCGATCCCCTCCTTCTGACTGAACCCCTGAGCAACAAGCCTCGACTTGTTTCTCACAACCTCACCTTTCTCTCCCTCTTTGTTCTTCCACACCCACTTTGTACCAATCGGCTTACACCCTGGGGGTGGGTCAACCAACTCCCAAACCTGATTCCTCTCAAAGTTCTCCAACTCCTCATGCATCAAATTAACCTAATTGTGATCAGATAGTGCGTGTCCAATGTCTTTGGGCTCAAAAGTAGCAACAAATGCAGCATGAGCGAAATGAGAATTGTTCCGAACCCTCAACTATGTAGTGCGTTCATTCATGTCGCCGATGATCCTCGAAGCTAGGTGATCCACTTGTACTCGCCGAGGAGGTTCTCGCCTCGATGCTACCTCCCCCTCAACATCAGCTTCTCCTCATTCTTGATTTGTCGTCGTAGGTGTAGGAGAGGGTCCGTCCACCACCGTAGTCGAAGTAGTGGGTACATGTTCAGCCGGGGGCACCGCACCGCCATCTTCATCGTCTCCATGTTCATGCTCCTCCTCCTGAAAGATCTCCTCGCCAAGCTCATCATCACCTGCACACTCAAAGACAAGCTAAGTATGTGGCTCTGTCTCGTCGAAGGTTACCTCGCAAGTCTCCACGATTTGGTTAGTTTCAAGATTGAGCACACGATATGCTCTAGAATGAGATGCATAACCAAAGAAAATACCATCGACAGACCTAGCCTCAAACTTATCCAACTTCCTGCCTTTCTTCAGAATGAAACACTTGCAACCAAAGACATGGAAGAGACTCATCTTGGGTGTGCGACCATGCATCAGCTCATAGCATGTTTTCTTCTTGTGCACTCTGAGGTAGATCCTGTTTGACACATAGCATGCGGTGTTCACCGCCTCAGCCCAATACCTCCTCGGAGTCCTATGCTCATCAAGCATCGTCCGAGCCATCTCGCACAAGGTCCTGTTCTTCTTTTCCACCACGCCATTCTAGGGAGGCGTATACGGACTCGAAAACTGGTGCTCAAGACCGAAGTCATGGCAAAAGGCTTCAAAACGAGAGTTTCTGAATTCCGAGCCATTATCACTGCGGATAGCTCGTATGGCATCTCCGTGCCTCTCGTTTCTCTACCTCAAAACTAGATCTTGAACAAAACCAAACGTCTCCCCCTTATCCTCGAGAAAGAACACCCACGCATACCGAGAATAGTCGTCCACCACAACCGGGACATACCACTTCCCACCCGCAGATCGCACACGAGCTGGGCCAACAAGGTCCATATGGAGCAGCTCGCATGGACGCTCAGTCATCACATCGGTGAGAGGCGGGTGAGAAGAGGCTACCATCTTGGCATGCCTACACGGTGCACAAACCAACTCTTTCTCAAGCCTCAACCATGGCAATCCTCGGGCCAAATTGAGTTTACTCAAGCGAGACAAAAGGTCAAAGCTCAAGTGACCCAACTTCCTATGCCACTTCCACAACTCACTCGAAGAACTAGCCAAGAAACAACGCTCCACACCCGAAGACTGAGAAAAATCAGCACGAAACACCTGACCCTCGGGAACGACCATACAGACAAGGTCCCCTCGGGAGTCCAAAATCCGAGAACCACCTGGCTGAAACAACACCTCAAAGCCCTCATCCAACAACCGGGACACGTAAAGCAAATTGTACCCCGGCGATTGAACAAGAGCAACACGCCTCGCAGTGATCTTGTCACTCACTTTGATCTCACCTTCTGAAAGCACACGCCCACGCCCATTGTCCCCAAAAGTGATGTACCTCTTCGTCACCACCGGGACGAGACTTGAGAACCACCCCCTGTCTCTGGTCATATGCCTCGAGCAACCGGAGTCAATCAACCAAATGTTCTTCTAGTCTCCCACCTGAAATTCAAAAACGAGCACGTGAGCGAACAAATGACTCAGCACTGGGGTTAGTACCAAAAGAGTAGAACCAGTGCCGAGCCATTTGCTCGAAAGTGGGGTTAGCACCAACCAAAGCATCTCTCGTACCAAAGATACCTCCACGAACACCACCACGGTAACCACCCTGAGGGAACCACCCCTCTCTGCCTGGAGGAGGACCAAAACCACGAAAGAAAGCCCGTGGAACATCCCTCCTCTCCTTCTCAAAGCTACGACTCCTCCCATCCCCGTAGTGAACTCGAGGGGGAGAATGCTTAGCAACCTGACCACCTGCAAACTCTCCAGCCCAACCACCCGAACCACGACCTCCAGAAACAACCCCCGCACCTGTACGAGCCCGAAACCCGAACTGCTGCCTGTCCAGACCTGCACCGGTCTGACCGGTGCCCCACACCGGTCTGACCGGTGTGATCTGGACAGCAGCACCTCCAACAGCCTTCCGCTCTCCCCAAGCCCGAACTGTCCTCACACTCGCCTTGGCCCTGGGCATCTGCACACAAGGCTCATGTACACCATCGGATGGGTGGTACTTGTGTTGACGCAAAATGTGCACCTAGCGCCAAGCACACAGCAAGCCGAACAAGCTGGCTTCACACGTGCAAAGAATCACAAGACGTGCCAGTCAATTTTCCCTGAAAATTAACAAAAGACAAAGTAGTTAAATACCAAAGCTTGGAACTTGCCGGTGGTACCGCAGGTTCCCATATTTACGACTACAAAGCCAGATGGGGTGACACATAGCTATAGAAAGCTATCTGCCAGCAAGCTGAAACCATTCGGGAGCATTAGAAGGGAAAAAGTAACATAGCCGAATGGATGACGTAGGCATGACGGCGATCGGTCTTTGTTTGGACAAAGAAGCACATGCACAAGACCACAACCGATCCCCGTGGTGATCAAAGTTAAATAAATAAATAAAGTAAAGCGCGAGCATAAACATGTAATAAACAAGCATGCATAGATCCAAAGCACTAGTCTACCGCATGTCTAGGTACTTTAAAATCCGTCGGGTACGACACCAAGCAAATCTATCCACCGCATGATACAACTTGCGTGGAGATCGTACCACTTTCCACAAATAGATCTATCCACCGCATGATACGATCTAAATATGGAAAGCTAAAAGCATGCATCATTTAAAGCATAAATTACGCATGTGTTCTACTCGTGAGGAACATAACCGAATGCGGCTGAACAGCCGATTCGGGGTCCATGAAGAAGGAACGAGCATTACCAAGCGAGATAAATCTATCAGATTGATTTGAAATCTAATCCACCGGATGACTAGCTCCAAAGCAACCCAAAAACCTGCATCTACCGCGTGATACCCAGTTCTTTCAAGATTTATACAAACATTGGTATGCTTGAACCCGCAACACGTAACAATCTAGATCGATTCGGTTTCGGCTATCAATAAGCACGTGATCCATGTGTCAAATTAATCAAGAGCACGAACTCGACTCGCATAAGGATCACAAAAAGGGATAAAGCCGATCCAAACCCATCTAGATTGGGCAAAAAGTGTTACATGAATTTAAACATAAAGCAAAAACTCAAAGCAACACGAAGTAACTTAATGAATCTATTGGATCTTACCAAAATCCAATAGAGCCGATAACTAGCTTCGAGCTAGATCTTAGCCTACCGCATGGCTCGTGACCTAACAAGAAACCCTCTTGAACCAAGCTTGAATCTACCACATGACACTAAGCATGGTAACAAGACTACTTGCATCAGATCTAAATCCACCGCATGATACTAGATATGATACAAAGTTGCCGGTACTCACGGAGGTCGACGGATCGATGAACCCTCCCGAAGAACTCGACGACACGACAAATGGACTCTAGGGTTTGGCGTAAAGCCGGTTTGTATTGAGAATGATTACGTATATCTGTTACATACATTCAGGGCTCATATTTATACCCTGCCAAGCACAACCTCGAATGGATTCGATACCTAATTTATCTCTAAGCTTGATCGCTTATCCATCCATTCGTCCTTCCTGCTTGAGCCATGTCACCGTGCAATCCCGCAAAATCAGCTCAACTGTTCTCTTGCCGAACAGAAGCAGATAGTCGACCGTGGATCTTTCTGCCGAATGCATCTGAAGAAACCTTCCTTCCACCAGACGGACTCCTCATCGAGCTGGACCCACAAGTCAGACTCCTTACCAAATTTTGGTGTTAATAACTTGTCCTTGTTAGCCCACTCCTTTGCCATTCTCTCCTCTCGCTTCCTCTTGAAGCAAAACTCATCCTTATGGCCATCTCTCCCACAATAGCCACAATGGAACCTCACAAGCTTAGGCTTAGGCTTGGGTTGTGGTCGCTCACTTGGTTTCTCTCCACTCAACTTCTCCACCGGTTTCCCCTCACTAGCCTTCTCACTCTCTTTCCCAAAGAACACTTTCCCCGAAGTGCTCACAAACTTGATAGGCTTTTGTAGATCATTTGTGGGTGTAGGAAACACGGGTGGAGGCCGGGGTTGTGTCTAGTCGGTTCCTAAGATGGTTAGGTTTTGGGGGGAAATCATTTTTGTGGTGGGTTTTTGGTGGCTCGGGATATTCTCTCCACTTCCCTCACCAACCTTGTTTGCCCCAAGTCCCTCACCATCCTCGCCTCTTAAATGCCTCGATCATCATCCTCAACCGAGGCTCATGACCGGACAACCAACCCATCAACTTCCTCGGCTCATCATTCTCATCCCGCAAACGATCAACATAATGTGCAAGTTCCAAATTTTTCAAAGCATGCATTTCACGGGTAGAGCATGATGTAGGCATGGGTTCTTTCGGCTTAGCCTCAAGAGAACTAGTGTAAGAATGCATCTCATCAATCTTAGCATGCAAAACAGGGGCAAGAAGTGCAAGCACCTAGCAAAGCAGGTCTAGAGTTAAGCTCAGCCACTTCAACCCTAAGCACATCTAGTTCCTCACACTTGGAGGCATGCTTCTCCTTAAACAAAGCAAGATCAGCAAGAAAGATGGAGCAATCAGCACAATCAACCTCATCCGAAACAACAGGGCTAGCCTTAAGGGAATGACAACTTTACTCTCCCTTGTGAGTTCTCTTTTGAAACTGGACGCCAAGATGAGAGATTCCTGGAGATCCTCAATATCATTATCCGCCCATGCATTCTGCCGGCTGAATTCAGTGGAGGAAGGATGAACCATAGCACTTATGAATATTATCAGCCCAACCTGATAGCTCGGCAACTCGGATGTGGCCAGATGCCCCCAAGACTGTTTCTGCATGAATTCCTCAAGCCCAGAGAGGAAATCAAAGAACTTATGCAAAGTAGCAGAGTTTTTCAGTATGTCTGCAGTCCTTCTGTTTACACCTGGCCTTTCGTACCCACAACAATAGCTCACCCCATCTTCAATTCCTGGTGGCAAGAATTCCACGATCATATCTTCAGTGAGCCTGTACACTTGTTCTGTACAGAGTTGATGCCTGATTTCCAGCCAACTTCAGAGGTAATATGATTAATCCTTGAATCAGACATTTTCTCTTCCAATCATGATTCTGATCTTATTTCCTTTGCCCTTAGAACACAATGCCTGCCCCTCTAGCCAGGGATATTGTCTACAATGCAGTAGGCCCAATCTCAGCACTGGAATTCAGATCACCAACCCTGGCTCAGCTAATGCCTAGGTTTGCCACAACAGACCCAACTCTGTCCAGCCTTGCTGCTGACAGGAGGCAAGGCTTGTCTCTAATTGCTCCTCCAAATGCCAAGAGGAGAAGAACTATCAAGAAAGTCCTTGTTGAGGTAAAAATCTTTTCCTTTCTTGATCACAAGATTACTCTGTTTCTGATAAATCATATCTTGTGCATTTTCAGACTAGAACTCAGCAATCTTCAGTTTCAGAACCTGCCAATGCTCCATCCACTGGTATGACCTTTACTGTCCTTTTTCTTGAGGATGAATACTGGCATTTATTTTTAATTTGGCATTTGCAGAAGAAACAATAGAGGATCAGCTTGTGGATGTCCCAGTGTCTCAACAAGCAAGTCCACCCAGGGTTGAGCCACCTGTCCAAGTGGAAATCTCATCTTCATCAGGGACTCGATCACCCCCTTTTCAAACAGAAGCACCAAACTCTCCAGAGATGAGTTTCCCAATCCAACCAGAGCCATCAAGTCCTCCAAGGGCCCAATCACCCACTGGTCAAGCAGAAACATCAACCCCAGCAGAGGTGAACTCATCTCCTCCTCAGCCATAAGCTCTTGAGCTGCCAGAAACTGCATCAATGCCTTCTCACACAGAAGCTTCAGCTTTGCCTGGAACACCTCCCTCAACAGTGGCTACCCCTGAACAAAATCCTGCCCCAGTTCAGGAAATCAGACATGAGGTACTTATTTGCACTTACCCTGCTATTTTACTTTCAACACTCCTAACTCGGCAATATTGCTTTCTCAGGATCAGGCCCCATCATCATCAAGTCCATCATTGGGGAACAATCCAGTTGCCGAGGCAAGGGAAGGAGTGCCTCAAACTCTGTCAGAGGAAGTGCTAGAAAAGCTCAAGGAGATTTTTGCCTGGCTGCAAAGAGATGCGCGAGATCAGTTCAAAGATCTCGATCACTTTGAAGAAATGCTCGAACCCATCAGCCAAGAACTCCCTGAGGACATCAGCGCCTCTCTTGCATCCATCTCCGGTCTGGAAATTCATTACGTGCCCATAAGACAAGCTTTGAAAAAGGTGTCCTCCCGCCCAGCTGTTGAAAAGAAGAGGGCCAGTGCTGAACAAGCCATGAAAGGGGCACAATCTCAGACCGAGAGCCATAAAGATACATTGGCCAATCTGCAAGCTTCTCGCGAATTGAAGATCGCCAGAAAAGCCGCTTTGGAGGCAGAACTGAGAAGCCTGTCAGCTGAAATAGAGGCCGATGACAAGAAAATAGTCGAGCTCCCTGGATTGATAGAGAAGACCCAAGAGGAAGCAATATCGGCTATAGCTAAGGTGAAACAATGCGATGCAGAACTTACCACCCTGTCCAGTGCTCAGAAAGATTATCAAGAGCGGATGGAAAGTTTTCGCCAAGCAACATCAAATGTCCGTAGCGTAATTGCGAAATACTTGAACATCTAGACGCTTCAATCGATGTGTAACCGAATTGGTCGCTCTTGTAGCATTTGTTCTTGCAATTTTATTTCCCTTTTCTTCTGCGCATTCTTAACTGCAATGCTGAACGACCCATTCGGCAAAGAAATGCCAATACCCGATTGGCACTTTAACTCCTCTCAGCCGAGCCAGTCAACCGAATATGACTCAGCCTAGAACTCCAAACGACCCATTGGCGGACTGGTCAAGGAAACCTTTCCACCTTCCGATTTTCTTGGGATATGCGCCACGATCCAGAGCCACAACTTGAGGCCACGATCTGTCTTGCCAGGCCTATAAATGAAACCATAGGTGCCCCTAGCTCTCTACCAAGCCTTTAGCTCTCGAATCTTTACCAATCTCAACTCTTCTTCTTCTTTCCAAATAGTGCACATCCCAGAGAAGCATGGTGCGCCGCCTCAACCGACGCCGCGCCTCTGATGAGGCAGAGGGGAGTAGCGCCAATGCGCGCCGGAGGCAATGATCGTCAATTCCTCTTCTCTGATTCATCTTTGATCTCCTTTTGTTTTGACGATTATCCTCTTTTCAGGTTGATTCAATGGAATCCATCTCCCGCGCCGGCCGGTCAGCCCCTACCAGACGACTCCTCGGAGTCTGACGGCCACTCCCCCGTGCCCTACGGGGAACTCGACGCTCTCTGCTTCAAGGCGGAGCTGGAGGCGGCCCAGCGCGAGCTGGAGGACATCTCCAAAAAGGCTGGCATAGCTGAGTTGGAATGGGAAGACCAGCGCAAGCAGCTGCTGGAGACCATCGACGGTACGGCTCCGACACCACTCTTTGATCCAATCCGGCCTTTGATGCTAATCTCCCTTTTTCTTGCACTTTGCAGCCCGTGATGCTGAGCTCAACCAGCTAAAGATACTGGTGGAGCAACTGGCCGATAAGGTGAACGCCCGCGGAGACACGCCGGCGGAGAACCTTGCTGCGGTGGAGCACCGCGTTGATGAAGTGGCCACCCATGGCGTCCGCTTGGGCACCACCCTGGGCCTGGCTGCCATGGCGACGCACACCGACGTCGACTACTCCACCAAGCCGCGCGGCTTCTAGGGCGGCGCGCCAGAAGACATCGAGGAGATTGAGCTCATCTTGGAGCGCCTCGATGGCCACGGCGACGCCATTGCCGAACTCACTCATCCCCAATCTGTGTTGAACAGGCTCTTTGACTAGATTGTATTAGGGATGTTTGAATATCGGCAATAAATAAAGAACTTTTGAATTCTGGGCTTGCTCTGCGATGATTTTCTTCATGTTTCCATCCGTGAACCTTGTTTTTCCTTAAACGTATTCGGGAACTGTCTTGAGCCGAACACGCGAGAACAGATGCCCCTTGGCACAAAATCCACAGAAGATCCCTGAATCGGCAATCCGTAAGCACTGTTCAAGCGAAAACCCTTCGCATTCAGGAAGAAAACCGTGCCGCTTGGTATTCCAACAGTGTATGCTGGCCAGTCATCACTCCCAATGCACCCCTTCGGTCAATAAAATAGCCTGCTGAGATGCCCTGCAAATCCACTCGCACACTCATCCATCACTTCTCATTTCCTCCCCTGTCTCCAGAGGAAAAAACCCCAAGGCCATGGACAAAGGCAAGCAACCCCAGGAGAGCAGCACTCCGAAGAAACGCACGATTCAAGAGTGAGTTCTCCCTTGATTTACTCCTTGTTTTCCCTTATGATCTTGCGCTTTACCTCCTCTTCCTTTCCTCTTTCAGCCTTGATTTGCTTCCTGAAGAAATCATCGGGACCGAAGACATACCTGAGTACATCTCCTCCGATTCCTCCCTCGAAGCAGAGGACGCCACGCCTGAACAGAGGACTAGCCATCAACTGCGCCGCCGCGTTCGGCACCTGGAGCATAACCTCAGGGACATCACCGCTCGTTGCCAGGCCGAACGTGGGCGTCGCATGGCTCTGGAGGCATTAGTGGGAGGTAAATGTTTCTGACTCCTTCTTGACTTTGCGCTCACATCTGGATTTCTTGCCCCTAACACCCGCTCTTCTGTTTCAGATGTCTCTGACAGGTACAACAACCTGAAAGCGACCTGGGACAGCTTGGTGGAGGCCGCAAACCATGGTCACCCCCGTGCATTCCAAGTTGTCGTCACGGTGGTCCTGGAGCAACTGAAGAGGGAGCAGCCGAAGAAGCAAAGAAAAGATTGAATCATACTTCCGCTTCTTCCTCCAGGCCTTCTGCTTCCCACCTCCTTGAAGTCCTGATCACCAGGGTTGTTGGATGTAAACCTGCAAGAGGCAGTTGTAATGTAGTTTTGTGCTAAGGGCAATGCATCTAGGCACTGGCCATTTCTTCTGTTTGTGAATCTTTTGTTCTAAAGGCGGCCTCGTTCTTGAGCGCCGGCTATTTCCTGTGTCAGATGCATGTAATCCTACTGCTGGTGATCATCGATCGATTTCAATACTAGGATAATATTTCTTCAAATATCTTCCATTTATTGCAGCGGAAAATTCTTCTCCTAGCAAAGTTTTCAATATGTACGCATTACCAGGGACGCATCTAACCACGCGAAAGGGACCTTCCCAATTAGGGGACCATTTGCTGAATTCGCTATATTTGGTTCCAATCGGCAATAGCGCTTTCCAAACCAAATCCCCTTATGCAAATTGCCTGACCTTTACCTTCTTGTTATAGTACTTGGCAACCCGCAGCTTGTTCTTCTCGATGTTTTCCAGGGCCCTAAGACGGATCATGTGCAAATCTTCTAGCTCATCCATCATCAGGCCACTGTAATCCTTGGAGCTTAAATCTTTCTGTAACACAACTCTCCTGGAATCTGATTGCATCTCCCAAGGTAGAACTGCATGGTGTTCATAAACCAATTCATAAGGAGAGGTCTTTGTAGCTCCATGGGGGGCCATTCGGTAAGCCCACAGGGCCTCACTGAGTACCGAATGCCACCTTCTTGGCTTCTGGTCGATCTTCTTTTGTATCAGCTTGATCATGATCTTATTAGAAGCCTCTGCCTGACCATTAGCTTGGGCATAATAGGGAGAAGAATTAAACAATTTGATTCCCATGCTTTCGGCAAACTCTCTGAACTCCAGGGACACAAATTGGGCCCCTTGATCAGTTGTGATTGTCTGAGGGATTCCAAACCGATAGATGATGTGCTCCTTGACAAATTCAACCATGTTTTCCGACGTCACCTTCTTCAGTGGGATCGCCTCAACCCATTTAGTAAAATAGTCCGTAGCCAAAAGCACAAACTTATGCCCCTTGCTAGATGGTGGATTAATCTGGCCAATCAAGTCTATACCCCAGCCCCGAATGGCCATGGCTTGATAATGGGATTTAATGCTGACGCGGGGACCCTTTGAATATTTCCAAACCTCTGGCAATCTTGACATCCTTTGTAATACTCAAAGCAATCCTCTAATATCGTCGGCCAAAAGCACCCATCTTGCCTGATAACCCATTTCATGCGGTAGGCCGATTGGTGTGCTCCACATATCCCATCATGCACTTCACTCATCATGTTCTTGGCTTCTTTTGGACCCAGGCATCGCAACAATACCCCATCTAATGATTTATAAAACAAATTGTCATCCAGAAGAACGAATTTTATGGCCTTGTACCTGAGCTTCCTAGAGACTTTTCGAGATGGATCTTTCAAATAGTCAACGATCTCTTTTCTCCAATCATTCTCTGCAAGATCCGTTCCCAGTGCACATATATCTGCAGCAAACGCTTCTTGACTCTCTTTGTAACCAGAGGCGCTCTGAGCCAACCTGTTCGCTTCTTTGTTATGTTCCCTAGGAATATGCTGTAGAGTTACCAACGGAAAGCTCTTCAAGATTTCCCTGCATTCTTCGTAGTAACTCCTCAGTGCTTCACTTTTGCATTCGTATTGGCCGTTCAATTGCTTGATTACCAACTCTGAATCTCCATAAACCTCAACTGAAACGGCCCCGGCTTCCCTCAAGTATTGAAGCCCCCGAAGCAGTGCCTCGTACTCAGCCTGATTGTTTGTAACAGTGGGCTGTATAGGGATGGCAAATTCAAACATCTCACCTCTAGGCGAAATTAGTAGGATCCCTACTCCCCCACCTTTACCACATGATGATCCATCAAAAAACAAAGCCCAAGGAGTAATTTCAAGCAAATCAATTGATGGATCGCGATGCTCGGTTATAAAATCGGCAATGATCTGTCCCTTAATAGCTTTTGCCGATTCAAACTTTAACTCAAACTCTGATAAAGCCAAGATCCATTTACCAATCCTGCCATTTAGAATTGGCATAGATAACATGTGTTTTATTACATCAAACCTGGAATATACAGTGCATTCTGCATTCAACAAGTAGTGCCGAAACTTTGTACACGAGTAGTATACGCACAGGCACAGCTTCTCTGCAGCCGAATACCTGGTTTCAGGATCAAGCAATTTTCGGCTAAGATATGCTACTACCTGCTCCTTTCCTTCGATTTCTTGAATAAGGGCCGATCCAATGGTTTGGGTATCGGCCGCCACGTACAACTTGAAAGGCTTATCCAGCTGAGGAGGGACCAGCACTGGTGGCTCCTTCATGTATTGCTTGATCTCATCAAAAGCCTTTTGTTGTTCGTCGCCCCATGTGAACTTCTGATCTTTCTTTAGCTTCAGCAGTGGAGAGAACGGCAAAACTTTCTGTGACAAATTTGAAATGAATCTCCTCACGAAATTAATTTTGCGAGCAATGATTGTAACTCCTTGAGATTGGTTGGAGGAACAACTTCATCAATGGCCTTCATGCTCTTCTTGCCAACTTCAATCCCCCCTTCGTGGACCAAAAATCCCAAGAACTCTCCAGCTGATACCCCAAAAGCGCACTTGTTTGGATTCATCTTTAAACCATGCTTTCGGGTGCACTCCAAGGTCCTTTTCACATCTTCCAAATGCGTGTCATGACTTAGGGACTTGATCACAACATCATCAATGTAAATTTCAACAACTTTGCCGATCAACTCGTGAAAAATGTAATTCATGGCTCGCTGATAAGTTGCACCGGCATTTTTCAACCCAAATGTCATGACTATCCATTCAAACAGGCCTATATGACCAGGACATCTGAAGGCCGTCTTTGATATATCTTCTATTGCCATGAAAATTTGGTTGTATCCCGCATTGCCATCCATGAAACTAATAACTTTGTGCCCAGCAGCGGCGTCAACCAACAAATCAGCAACAGGCATGGGGTAACCATCCATCGGAGTAGCTCTGTTCAAATCTCTGAAGTCTATGCAGACCCTCATCTTTCCATTCTTCTTGTAAACAAGGACAATGTTAGAAATCCACTCCGCATATCTGCATGGCCGAACGAAGTTTGCATCGAGTAATCTTTCAACTTCTTTCTTCACATCGGCCAATACCTCATCCTTGTAGATTTTCCGGGGTGGTTGCTTGTATGGCTTGAAACCAGATTTGATCGGCAATCGATGCTCAACAATAGAACGGTCTAGTCCAGGCATCTCCGAATAATCCCAGGCGAAGCAATCTTTATATTCCTTGAGTAGCTTGATCAATTCCTCCCTGAAGTCTGATTGCAAGTGTGCGCTGATGAACGTCGGCCTTGGCTTGTCACTGCTTCCAATGTCAACTTCTTCTAACTTATCAGCCGACATGAATCCTCGCCCCAACTTGCCATCAGTACCATCGATGGGGTTCTCCATTAAAAATTGCTATAAGAGCCGACTGCTTGAATCGGCTGTTGATCGCTGCTGACAGGTTCAACAGGACCTTCTTCCCCAGTCTTTCCCTGAGAAACAGTCAATGCCTTGATACTCCCAGAAAGCTGATTCCATGTTTGCAACGCTCACGGAGTCATCTGCTTGGACCACCTCAATATCATCATCCACCCATTGGATGAGCTGCTGATGCATGGTGGATGGGACACAGCAATTGGCATGAATCCAGTCCCCGTCCGAGCAAAGAGGGTCGTAGGCTCCTTTACCTTCGATAAGAAAGAAGGTCGTGAGCGCCGTCTTGGACCCAATCATCAGATCCACGTGAGCGCATCCCTTGGTGTCCGAAGGATTCCCGCGAAATCGTTCAGTATTATGCTTGTAGGCGTCAGATCGCTAGGGCCCATGCCAAGTTTCCTGAAGGTGGTGTACGGCATTACATTGACCGCCGCTCCACCGTCGACAAACATCTTGGTCAATGGCTTGCCATTGACATATCCCTTCAAGTACAGCGGCCTCATGTGTCGATTTCGGCCGGTTTGTCGAAGATGGCTTGCTTGGCTAACATCAGCTGCGCCATTAGCCCCTCAACCTGCTCATCATCCAGGGACGCCTCTTCCCCGCACAACCCGATTAGCAGGGAGCCATGAATTCATTCGGCGTAAAAATATACCATGCATGCCGGAGCCGAACGCTTTGACCCTTCAGGTTGATCCTTTGGACGCCACACCTGCCTTGTCTGGATCCCGGCCCCGCCCTCGGCTCACGGTTCCTCAAGCGTTGAACCCGTCTCTTCTGACTTTTCCTTAGGCCAGGCGGGCACCATTGCCCCTTCTGCCAGATGTACTCATCCTCGTCTTCCTCTTGATCAGCCCACCTTAAATCAGCTTGCCTTTTCCTGGGATGATCAATGATTTCAATTTTTTGGCGCCGATCCTCGCTAGGATGCATCCTTCCAATTCTTTCGTGGACGGATCGGCGATTGGCAGTCTCCTGCCTGTACTCAAAATACCTATCACTGCACTCAGGGTAGTTCCTCAGCGTGGGCAGCTTCAAACCTTCGTTCCAAAAGTGCCTGAAGAACGCACATCCCCAGTGCGCGCGCTCCTGCTTGCGCGTGTATTGCTCCAGATCTCTTCTGCGTGCTTCCTCTTCGGCCCTGCGCCTCTCCTCCTCGTATTTTCGCTTCTGGTAGTGCTCTTTTTCCATCTGGCGCTACCACTTATTGAGGAGGATACGCGTGGTCACCCTGGGTTTGGCTCTGGATGATTCCCCGATCTCGACGTGGCTCTTAAGAACGCGGGGGGCTTCACCGTGCACCTGCTCCAAAGTTACTTGACGCTCCGGGTCCACTGCTCCATCCTGCCTTGCCCTGGCTGAGGTCAAGACTTTGACCTTGCCCTTCTCCTCAGCTGTCACCATGTTGACGGAAAAACCCACATGTTCTGAGGGAAGGGGTGACCATCCAGCTTCATCTTGTTATCAAATTTGAGGTGTCCCTCCTGGATGGCTTTCTGGATCCTCATTCTGAAGACCCTGCAGTCGTTGATGGAGTGCGAGTTCCTGTCGTGGAAGCCACAGTAACGTTTCTCCTTTACTCCATCGGGCCGAAGCATGGAATGCCCTTCAGGCAATCTGATCCGACCTTCCTTTACCAGAAGCTCAAACAGCTTGTCAGCTTTCGTGATGTCGAAATCGTAGGTGCCCTTGGTCTGTTTGACCCAGCGCTGATTCATAGTCAATGGCTCCTTTCCCCACATGATTTCGGCCGCAGCCACGTCCTGTTCATCATCAGAATCCCCCATCAGGTCGGCTTTGTCCAGGAACTGGTTGTAGATGTCCGCCACGTCGTGCTGTTTGCCGAACCTGGCATCCTTCTTGAAACCGTATGCTTGGTTGCTCATTAGCGACAACTTTTAGGACAATTGGCCCAAGTTATCGAACTCCATGCCAAACAGCTTCTCACGCGCGGCCGGCAGCATCCCGGCAACGGCCATGTCGGCCAGCTGGTCATCTGGCAAGTTGAGCGAGAAGCCCATGCCCTTAACTTCCCTGAACCTCCTGAGAAATTCAAAGGGCGTCTCACTGTGCCTCTGCTTCAGGGTAGCGAGGTCGATTAGCTTCTTTTCTGAGCTGCCGCTGAAATAGTGGGCGTGGAACTTTCGTTCCAGCTCCTTCCATGTGCTAACTGATTTAGGGGGCAAGGATGAAAACCACTGGAACGCCGGGCCCGTCAGTGACGCGGGGAAGTATCTGACTGAACGCTTCTTCAGCTGAGCACTCTCCAAGCTGCATCAGGTAGCGAGCGATGTGCTCCACCGTGCTCGTGTCGTCCTGCCCGGAAAACTTTGTGAATTCCGTCGGAGGTTTTACCCTTGGAGGAAGGATCATGTTGTAGTACCACTCCGGGAACGGCGGCGTGTAGGTAGGTCCTTGCATTTTCGGTTTGAGGCCGAACTGATTCTGCATCAAATCGTCCATCTTCTGCGCCAGGACGTCGTCCTCTTGCGCGCCTGCAGCTGGTGCGTAACCCGGATTCGGGAAAGCGTCGATGGCTCCGTAGTTCCCCACCTCGTGGTAGCCTCCGCCGTATAGATTCCTCTCGTAGCCGCTGCTTGCCGGGAGCGATCCCCGTGGCCGGAAGCAAGCGGGGCCCCGGGCGAGCCGAATGCCAACTCCCCCGTACGTGGGCCGGTACAGGTTCGGGCCGTTGCACGGGTTGACTCGTGCGCCCGCGGTGGTGGCCGGACCGGTCGCCCTCTGCGCGCCCGCGGTGGGGGCCGAACTGGCTGACCCCCAGCACCTTGTGGAGGAGGCTGGAAAGCTTGGCTCCCAGCGCTCTGAGGAGGAGGCTGGGCTGGCTGGCTCTGCAATGGCGGCTGAGAACTGGATTCGCCCAACTCCACGGTGCCTCCTTGAATGGGTGCCTTGCTGAATGCCTGCTCCATGCCTGGACCGAAGACAGCCACCATCATTTGCTTGAACGCACCAAGGAAAGCTTTGTGGTGCCTGCTCAAGACGTGGTCCGCGGCATCTCGGAACGCTTGTATGCATTCCTCCCTCTCCTGCTGGGTCGTGGCGTCGCTCTCCCCTGGCAACAATACCCTGGGCATCTCATTTTTCAGGTAGGGGACGCCACTCCTGTTCTTCTTGAAGGACAGCATACACTTCTGCTGGAATTGGTCCACGGCGTCCTGGAGCTGCTGCCGTTGTTCAGGAGAGAGGTCTTCAATGTTGACATCCATGATATCCCCGATGTCAGGCATCTTGATTTTCGGCTGTGGTCCCACTGGGCGTACCAAAAAGTGTGTTGACGCAAAATGTGCACCTAGCGCCAAGCACACAGCAAGCCGAACAAGCTGGCTTCACACGTGCAAAGAATCACAAGACGTGCCAGTCAATTTTCCCTGAAAATTAACAAAAGACAAAGTACTTAAATACCAAAGCTTGGAACTTGCCGGGTGGTACCAGACAGTTCCATATTTACGGCTACAAAGCCAGATGGGGTGACACATAGCTATTGAAAGCTATCTGCCAGCAAGCTGAAACCATTCGGGAGCATTAGAAGGGAAAAAGTAACATAGCCGAATGGATGACGTAGGCATGACGGCGATCGGTCTTTGTTTGGACAAAGAAGCACATGCACAAGACCACGATCGATCCCCGTGGTGATCAAAGTTAAATAAATAAATAAAGTAAAGCGCGAACATAAACATGTAATAAACAAGCATGCATAGATCCAAAGCACTAGTCTACCGCATGTCTAGGTACTTTAAAATCCGTCGGGTACGACACCAAGCAAATCTATCCACCGCATGATACAACTTGCGTGGAGATCGTACCACTTTCCACAAATAGATCTATCCACCGCATGATACGATCTAAATATGGAAAGCTAAAAGCATGCATCATTTAAAGCATAAATTACGCACGTGTTCTACTCGTGAGGAACATAACCGAATGCGGTTGAACAGCCGATTCGGGGTCCATGAAGAAGGAACGAGCATTACCAAGCGAGATAAATCTATCAGATTGATTTGAAATCTAATCCGCTGGATGACTAGCTCCAAAGCAACCCAAAAACCTGCATCTACCGCGTGATACCTAGTTCTTTCAAGATTTATACAAACATTGGTAAGCTTGAAACCGCAACACGTAACAATCTAGATCGATTCGGTTTCGGCTATCAATAAGCACGTGATCCATGTGTTAAATTAATCAAGAGCACGAACTCGACTCGCATAAGGATCACAAAAAGGGATAAAGCCGATCCAAACCCATCTAGATTGGGCAAAAAGTGTTACATGAATTTAAACATAAAGCAAAAACTCAAAGAAACACGGGGTAACTTAATGAATTTATTGGATCTTGCCAAAATCCAATAGAGCCAATAACTAGCTTCGAGCTAGATCTTAGCCTACCGCATGGCTCGTGACCTAACAAGAAACCCTCTTGAACCAAGCTTGAATCTACCGCATGACACTAAGCAAGGTAACAAGACTACTTGCATCAGATCTAAATCCACCGCATGATACTAGATATGATACAAGGTTGCCGGTACTCACGGAGGTCGACGGATCGATGAACCCTCTCGAAGAACTCGACGACACGACAAATGGACTCTAGGGTTTGGCGTAAAGCCGGTTTGTATTGAGAATGATTACGTATATCTGTTACATACATTCAGGGCTCCTATTTATACCCTGCCAAGCACAACCTCGAATGGATTCGATACCTAATTTATCTCTAAGCTTGATCACTTATCCATCCATTCGTCCTTCCTGCTTGAGCCACGTCACTGTGCAATCCTGCAAAATCAGCTCAACTGTTCTCTTGCCGAACGGAAGCAGATAGCCGACCGTGGATCTTTCTGCCGAATGCATCTGAAGAAACCTTCCTTCCGCCAGACGGACTCCTCATCGAGCTGGACCCACAAGTCAGACTCCTTACCAAATTTTGGTGTTAACAACTTGTCCTTGTTAGCCCACTCCTTTGCCATTCTCTCCTCTCGCTTCCTCTTGAAGCAAAACTCATCCTTATGGCCATCTCTCCCACAATAGCCACAATGGAACCTCACAAGCTTAGGCTTAGGCTTGGGTTGTGGCTGCTCACTTGGTTTCTCTCCACTCAACTTCTCCACCGGTTTCCCCTCACTAGCCTTCTCACTCTCTTTCCCAAAGAACACTTTCCCCGAAGTGCTCACAAACTTGATAGGCTTTTGTAGATCATTTGTGGGTGTAGGAAACACGGGTGGAGCTGGGGTTGTGTCTAGTCGGTTCCTAAGATGGTTAGGTTTTGGGGGGAAATCATTTTTGTGGTGGGTTTTTGGTGGGAATTCTCTCCACTTCCCTCACCAACCTTGTTTGCCCCAAGTCCCTCACCATCCTGCCTCTTAAATGCCTCGATCATCATCCTCAACTGAGGCTCATGACCAGACAACCAACCCATCAACTTCCTCAGCTCATCATTCTCATCCTGCAAACGATCAACATAATGTGCAAGTTCCAAATTTTTCAAAGCATGCATTTCACAGGTAGAGCATGATGTAGGCATGGGTTCTTTCAGCTTAGCCTCAAGAGAACTAGTGTAAGAATGCATCTCATCAATCTTAGCATGCAAAACAGGGCAAGAAGTGCAAGCACCTAGCAAAGCAGGTCTAGAGTTAAGCTCAGCCACTTCAACCCTAAGCACATCTAGTTCCTCACACTTGGAGGCATGCTTCTCCTTAAACAAAGCAAGATCAGCAAGAAAGATGGAGCAATCAGCACAATCAACCTCATCCGAAACAACAGGGCTAGCCTTAAGGGAATCAATCTCAAGCTTGCTATCAAGCACCTGTGTCTCTAGCTCAGCCACTCTAGTCCTAGCATCCTCGAGTGAAGCCCTAAGCTCTTTTCTCATTTTCTTGGCCTCTCTAAGCATGTCATCATGGTTATCAAGCAAAGAGCCAAGCCTCTCATTCTCCTGGCGCAAGAAGGGAAGTTCATCACCCACCTCGTCGTCGGAATCGGAGTCCGAGCCGCTCTGTGTGCTCTTCTTGCTGCCGGAGCTCAACGCCATGGTGCAGAAGCCATCTCTCGCGAAGCTACTCAGCCCGCTCAGGTTCTTGGACGACTTCTTGCTCATGCGACGATCACCTTCGTCTTCACTGCTGCTCGAGCTCGAGGTGGAGTACGCAGAACTGGAGTCGACGTCGCTCGCTCCAACCATCGCTCGGGCCTTGCCTCGGCTCTCCTTCTTCCTCGATCGTCGCTCGTCCTTGTACTTGTTCTTGTGCTTGCTCTTGTGGTCGCGCCTCGACCGGTACTTGCCATCCATCCTCGACTTGTGCTTGTAGTCGTCCTTGTTCTCGACCTTCTCCGGGCAGTCGGTGACGAAGTGTCCTGGCTTGCCGCACTGGAAGCATGTCCTCGTGTTCCTCCTCATGTTCACTCGGTTCTCGTGCAGCCTCTCGAACCTCCTCATCAGCAGCGCCAGCTCATCCTCTCCAAGCACATCGAACTCCTCATCTGGCATAGACATCAAAGAGGACAAAGAGAACATCCTGGTGGATGGGTTAGTGTTATCCTTTCCTTTCGAACCACCAACGAGGGCAAGACTATGGGAGTCAGTCAGACCCTCGAGCTTGGCAGTCATGCCCCTATCCACCTCAACCGACTTGAGCTTCGAGAACAACTCGTTCACCGTCAGAGTGTCATACTTCTCTGACTCCACAATGACCTCGAACTTTCCGCCCCAAATCGTACGATCCAAAGAGTGAAAGAGCTTGACTGCTCTATCATGATCATCGTACGGGAGCACGTCCACATTGGCCCTCATGTTGTTCACAACCACCGTGAACCTCTGAAACAAGACATCGATGGACTCACCGGGAAAATGAGTGAAGTTCTCATACTCTCTCCGGTAGGTCGCATACATCCGTGCCTGAACCTGGGCATTCCCAACATGAGCCTCCTTCAGCACCGACCAAATTCAACAAGCCAAGTGCTCGGTGTGCACCCGATCGAACTCAGGCTGACACAAAGCACGAAACAAGTAGTCGACCGCCTTATTGTTGGCGTTGAATCTGTCCCTCGATCCTGGAGCAAGGAAGTCCATCGGCTGGACATAGCCTGTGTCCACCGTGACATCCCAAAGGATCTGACCCTTTCCGCGGAGAAACGCATCCATCCGCTTGCTCCACATCTGGTAGTTCTTTCCATCGAAGTGTGGAGGACCCGAACCCCGTTCCTAGTGCGCCATCCTGGGATCTTAGACTGGTTAGAGTCAACAAAGACCCGAACCGGCTCTGATACCACTTGAAGGACCGATACGGCGAACCAGAGAGGGGGGAGTGAATGGGAGCCGATAAAAATTCTTCTCGAATGAGATGGAAACTCCAACAAGATGAATACAGCTTCCAACACACGTCTCTGACTCACTACCCAAGTTGGCCAAGCCCACGTAGCCATTGGAGTGCCACTGGACCTAGGAACCAACACACACACCCTTCCGACCCGAGAACGCAGCGGAACACCAAACCTCGAGTCCACTGACCAACACCGGTCAGACCGGTGAGCACCACCGGTCAGACCGGTCCCTGCTGGTGAAACTGGGCAACTTCCACTAAGTGGCTCAACACCAATCAGACCGGTCACAGCCTGAAAGCCCCCAAAGCACCAAACAGGCCAACCGACCTCCAAACAGACCCAAACTCGAAACAGCCACAACACAGGACAACAGCGAACACACCCAGACGTTCACCTGAGCAAAAACCCACCAGTGCTCGCACCGGTCAGACCGGTCAAGAGCACCGGTCAGACCGGTGTAGCCTGGGCAGCTCGGGATGAACAGCACCCGCGGGTCAACTCCCCCAAAACCAAACCTCGATCTCCCGAATCGCTCCACGGACTTGAACAAGACTTTGGGGATATTAGGAACACCTCATGAGGAGTCCATAGCCAAGTTTAATCACACCAAAACTCGTCCAAAAAGGAGCAATCGAAGAAATCCCGCCAAGAATACCTCTAACCCTAGAACTCGGAAAACCCCAAAATCGAGCCCCTTTACTCACGGATTTGGGAGGGGAATCACAGCCCAAAGAACCACGAAAGGTTCCCACAAATTTCCCCCATCAAATCCCCAAGAGAAAGGTCCCGAAAACAACCCAAAGAAATCACCAAGAGAGGGCTCCGAAAATCACCACCAAGAACAACCGGGAACAACACATCCAAACCTTGACGAAACACACCGAATCATCTATACATGCAACAAAGGTTCTTACGAGGTCTACCTTGCCACCCGATCATCCAACCCTCTCACAAGATCTCAGCATGAAGCTCTCAAGCTAGTCCTATGGAAATCCTAAGAAAATAGGAAGGGAAAATAGGAAAGCAAATGAACTAGGGTTCCAAGGCTTGGCTGCCATCCTCTCACCTCTTGGGTTATATGGAGGCAACCAAAAGTCTAAAATACCCTTCTCTAACAACTAGGGATACAAGCCCCTCAAGGGCGGTTTTGGAAGACTTGAAGCTTTCTCCATCGGACGGATGCCCGGCGACCGCAACCTGCTTAGCCTCGACGCAAGCCTTGCGATCCCGACGCGTGTCCTCCGCTTCGAAGATTCCGGACTGCGTTGTCGCACACCGGTCAGACCGGTGCTCCTCACCGGTCAGACCGGTACCCACCGGTCAGACCGGTCAGACCCACCGGTCAGACAAGTCTGGCACTGCTGCAGCACCGTCTTTGGTTCTTCGGTCTTGGCTTTTGGACCAACCAAGGAACCCAGTGGTTTTCTGGTGAACCACCGGAAATCTCGCGAACTCGGTGTAGCCTCCGCCAATCACCACTCATGACTCGGCTCCCACATAGTCCCAGCTCGACCTTGGTTTTGAGGCTCAACCAAGAAAGCGTCCACGACTTCATCTTGCTGTTCATGCCACCATGCGGCCCGCACTTGAC
The DNA here is from genome assembly GCA_947561735.1 of Cenchrus americanus. Lineage (NCBI taxonomy): Eukaryota > Viridiplantae > Streptophyta > Magnoliopsida > Poales > Poaceae > Cenchrus > Cenchrus americanus. The sequence continues at coordinate 208,020,147 of OX387240.1, forward strand.
CCCGCTGGCCACCGGGTCCCTCGAACAAAGCTTACTTGTCTTCTCCACACCTGGAGGCCTCACCGGCGATGACCTTTCGCGCTTGTTCTTCACCTGCACCAACACCAGTCAAGCCGCAACCTGCACCTGCAATACTTAGCCAAGAGTCAGTCCACACAATGTTGTCAATCACTCATCACACAAGGAAGCGACCATCCACCGGTCCTCGAACCACACATGGTCCTCAGTGTTGGAGCTAAGTATAGATTGTGGTCTTGAACTTTTGTCATAAATTTTAGTTGGTAATTTCGTTTACTTACTTGGGCTCCGATGTTGCATAAAGCTTTGCATTGAACTCCGTTGATCTCGCAACTCAAGTGTGGCGCCATCTTCTCTTCTTCTTCGGATCCTATCTCGTAAAGTTCGGCGAGGCGAGCATATGGCGATGCTTCGGGCTTGATCCCCATGATTCTTTTCACCTCGGCTATGTGTTCCGGATCCACTTCATCATCTCCAAAGAGCTTTTGAAAGATCTCACCGGTGGTTTCAAGGTCGTATGAATCTTCCGCTTTCTTCTCCGGTGGGAAATCCACTTCCAATGCTCTTGACATCCCCTTTTGATTACGGAACGGTCTTCTCTTATCGAATACTTCTCCGTAATCGATTGGAACCCAATCCATTGGTTCGAACTCCCTTAGTGGCTTCGCGCTTGACATGCTTCTCTTGTTTGTTTCATTTGATACGGCAAAGTCAACGCTCAGGGTAGTTCTTGACTTGATGTGCTCTTCTTCAAGCTTTTCCGGGATTGGCTCCTCTTTTGTGACTTCCAGAGTTGCCTCCTTAGAAATTTTAGCACACTTCTTCATTCTTGAGTTATATTCCGGCTCTCTCGCAAGTCTTGTTTCCCAATCTCTTCGCATGGCCGCCGCTTTACTAATTTTTTGTAGAACTTGAGCGGCTTCCGTGAGTGTTTTCTCCATGAGATCCCCACCTGCACACATTTGGACATGTTGCATGCAACTAGGGGTTAGGGAAAAGAAAAAAGTATGCAAGAGTACGTCACCGGAGAAGCCGAGTCTTGGTTCCGAGTCTTGGTCCTTGTTCGATCAACTTATTAAACCTATTCCAAGCTTGGTCTATCCCTTCCTCTTCTCCTTGCGTGAAAGTGATCACTTGCCTCCTTAGATGTTGGACCTTGCTAATTGGAAAGAACTTCTCGCAAAACTTCTTTGTCAACTTGTTCCAATTGCCTTCAACTTCAAAAGACGCAAACAAGTACCACGTCTTTGCTTCACTGGCAAGTGAGTAGGGAAAGAGATTCCATTTGAACCATTCATCGGGAACTCCTTGACGCACCGTGTTGCATAACGTCGTGAAATGCCTTATGTGTCTATATTGGTTCTCCGAAACCATCCCTTCAAACGGGTTTGCCGCCACCATCTCAATGATCTTGGATTTAATCTCATACTTGGTCGCTTCAAGCTTCGAATCCGACTCTTGCACTTTTATGTCTTCACATCGAGGACTAGCGTAATCCCTTAGTGATTTCTCCGGTTCTGGGTTGATTAGCGAACGCCATCTAGACAACAAGATCAAAAACAAAAACAAAAACAAAAACAAAACAAGTGGTAGACATAGCAAATAAAAGATAAACTAAAAGATAAAAGAAAGTTAGATGCCAACCAAACGATGTAAACTAGCTTGCTCCCCAGCAACGGCGCCAGAAAAAGGGGCTTGTTGACGGATAAAAGACGTATCCACCTATGATCCGCAAGCGTACGGACCTACACCTTTTTCACCACGGGATTCCCAAGGTTCTTGTCAATCTGCGGAGCAAGGGGATTACAAGCGTTTGATCTACCTCTACTCACTAACTACTCAAACCCTAACTATGATTAAACTAGAAAACGACTAAACTACGCTAGAGAGAATGATTAAGCAATCAAGATAGGAGACACTCGCCCATGGGTCTACGATACTAGAACATGCAATCACGTTAAACATGAAAACCAATCTAATCTATCAGGGGTTGTGACCACGGTTTCGCCCTTTCCCTCCCCCCGTACTGTCACTACGCAGAGGTATTCGTGACTAGACCTATGATGGACATGGCGTATTGAATGGATCCAAGGGAGCATTGGTTCGGTCCGGTTCGGTCGCCCCTTCGCTCCTGTGGGTCCTCATGCATCTATGCAATTTGCCCCTTCCACTTGCATGATTTTGACGATGTCATCCTCGCGTCCAAGATGGAGGTTCTCTGTGCATGAAGTTCGGTCTTTTACGCTTCAATCCCCGGGGGTGTTCCTTCGTAGCACTTCGGTCCTCGCCACCATTGGAAGTGATTTCATCAAGCTCATGAACATGAACAAGACTCCGTAAATGCTCCTCTGAACTTGTAGCGAATCCGTCTTTTATGTCCATGTTTTCCTACATAAACACAACACTTCCAAATGCATGCACAAAGATGAACTTGTTATATGATTAGTGTGCCTAGTGGCGGGTTAGTTCCATAATCAAATCCAAACCAAAGTGTAATGAACATGTTTGGTGTACCAAATACACCGTCAACAGCTAGTCTGTCCAGGAAAATGCGCAAAAGCACTTCCGTACGCCACCTGCATTGTGATGTTGCCGAATGGCTTGTGCAGCTCACATGGGGTGCACCGACAGAGAAAATCCACCGGGTATTGTTGGTTGTCATCCCCTGGAACTCCTTCGATTGCCCTAGTCTGTTCAGGGCCTTCTGTGCAAGCACCCGGTGCGACCTCTATGCAAGCACCTGGTGCAACCTCGGTAGAAGCACAACTGCTTTTCCGAGCGGAAGGGCTAATGATGGGATCCAGAGGTACTTCAGGCAGTGCTCCAATTTGGCCTATTTTAGATATCGTTACGGCCAGTCTCCGTTCAATCTCTACCTGCATCTTTTCGTCTTGTTCTTTAAGTCTTTGCTCCATCATTTGGTGCCAATGATCCTCTTCGCGCTCTTTTCTTCTTTTGCGGCTTCTATAGCTATCGAGGTTTCCCTTGAAGGCATACTTCCACGGCACCACCCCGTAGCTCCTGCAACGTCCTGGGTGTTCTGGATTCCCGAGTGCCATAGTGAGCTCATCCATTTCTCTGTCAACCTTCAATCTACCAGCTTTGACATATTCTATTTTGTTCATTAACTCAAGTGCTTTCTCTCATAACGTGGGCGGGAATTCAAGGGTACCATCATCCGGGTTCAATCTGCCTCCATGCGCATAATACCAATTCTTTGATCTTTGGGGCCAGTGAAAGACTGCTGATATGATACCTTTGGCGATAAGGTCTTGTTCCATCTTCCGCCACTTGGGAATTGCTGCTGCGTAACCACCTCGACCAAGACGATGGTTGTACTCCCCTTTCTTACTAGCACTGTTCTTTGCTTGGGCACTTTTTTGGGCAAAAGTTTCACTTTTCTTGTATTCAATAAAGGACTTCCAGTGATCTTTTATCTTCGGATATTGATCCCAATTTGGAGTTCAGTTGTTCTTGATAAAATCTCTAGTCAACTTCTTCTTGAAATTCTGAAATTGAGTTGCCATCTTCACTAGAGTCCAACCTTTAACAAGGTTTGGGTCGACGCCTTCAGGAAGTGCGAAGTGTTTTAGCACATCATTCCACAGCTTGTCTTTTACTGAGTCTGGAAACACGTATGGATTACTTGGTTTTCCCTTCCATTCTCTATACTTGATGGGCACGTTGTCCCTTACAATTGCCCCGCATTGAGACACAAACTTGTCCTTGATTTTTTTTGGAGCAACAGGCTGGCCAAGCTGACACCTCCGTGATAAGATACATCATATCGCCGACGATTAGTTGTGCACGACCTCTCTTGGACTTTTTCGTCGTCGATCCAGAAGCCTACAAGAATTAACAGTAATTTTCCATGAATCGACATAAATTTATGAGAATATACAAGAAATGGGGTTATCGAATTAATAGTAATGAACTTAATGCATGATATGTATACCACGTTGGAACCTTCTGCATTAGCATCCTCAAGGTCGTCATTATTTCCTGAGTCAGCGGCTATGTCTTCCTCGTTATTTGCAAGGTCATCGGTGGCGACGCCTCCTTGACCAATCATATTTAGAATAATTTCCTAATCCGTGTAGGATGCAAAGGCATTTGCACCGCCAGCAATAATCTCCTCCATAATCCTTTCATCATTGTCATTGTTATCCATCTAGAATTAACAGAAATTTTCTATGAATCGACACTAATTTATGAGAATATACACTAATTTTCTATGTATTTCTAGTATCCATGTAGAATAAACACTAATTTTCTATGAATCTATACAAATTTATGAGAATATACAATAATTTCAATGTATTTCTAGTATCCATGTAGAATATACACTAATTTGCTATGAATCGACACGATTTTATGAGAATATACAATAATTTCTATGTATTTCTAGTATCCATGTAGAATACACACTAATTTTCTATGAATGGACACGAATTTACGAGAATATACACTAATTTTCTATGTATTTCTAGTATCCATGTTGAATATACACTAATTTTTATGAATCGACACGAATTTATGAGAATATACAAGAATTTCTATGTATTTCTAGTATCCATGTAGAATACACACTAATTTTCTATGAATCGACACGAACTTATGAGAATATACAATAATTTCTATGCATTTCTACGAGAAGGGGAGTATACAATAGTGTCGCCTACCGCATCAGCGAGGAGAAGTAGAGCGGGGATCCTAGGGTGCGTCGAGGGAGGCAGTGGGTAGCCGGGGCGAGACGGCGGCGGGATCTTGGAGGCAGTGGGGAGCCCGGGCGAGACGACAGCAGGATGATGGGTGCGTCGAGGGAGGCAGTGGGGAGCCGGGGCAAGATGGCAGTCGCTGATGCTGGGGAGAAACAAATTTAATTAGAATTATTATTATAGACATAATTAGTACAATTTTATACATAAATTAATTCTTTAAAAGAAATTAAAAAATGTTGACGCAAAAAATTAATTTGCTTGCGTCAGCAAGACCCAATTTGGGAGGACAAGGGGCAGGGTCGGTGTCCGCGGGGGGGGGACGGTACTACCAGCGGCATTGGGGAGGACAACTGTGCGGGATGAGGCGACGATGCTCAGGACGGCCGGTGGCAAGGCGGAAAGGAGGACGGTGTGGCAGCGGCGGAGCCCCGGAGGTCAGGGAGGACGGTGCGGGCCGGTGAGGCCGGGGCAGGTCGGGGAGGAAGCCGCCCGCGTTCGGGGGCGACGGCGGCGGACGGCGGAGTGGCGAGGGCGAGGGTGTCGGAGGATTTCGGAGGCCGGCGGCGGCGGAGAACCCCGTGGGGCGAGAGGACGGGGGGCGCCGCGGAAGGCGGCGGTCGGGGAGGATGACGGCGGCGGCAGAGGAGGAGGACACAACGACGACGATGGCGGCGGATCGAGGACGAAAAAGTGGTTAAGTGCTGGAGGGGGTGGGTCGCTGCTTTTATATGTAGACACACCTTTAGTTCCAGGTCGTGTAACGAACCATGACAAAAGGGTGGTCTTTTGTCACGGTTGGTGATACCACCCGGGACTAAAGGGTGATTTCGCGCGGGAGTGTCAAAAGAGAAAATTTTCCCTCTTTAGTCCCGGGTCGTGTAACGAACCGTGACAAAAGGGTGGCCTTTTGTCTCGGTTCGTGTAACCACCCGGGACTAAAGGTGTATTTGGAGCAGGACTTTAATTCTTTTCCCATTTCCCCTCCTCATTTTCTCAATCTTTCTCTTTGCAACGTTTTTAAAAAATGGTAAGTTTAATATTTGAACCATGCAAAATTATATTTAGTTAAGTGTTAACAACCTTAACTTTCCAATATAAAAATAATTTAATAGTTGAAATAATTACTTTCTTTTCGGACTCGACATTGTCTCCTAGAACATAAGAAAAATGTCAAACTTTGTGGTTACTTCTCACAGGGCATCTGAAAGGCTTTAACAAGTTTCAGTTCAAATAACTAAAGGAATACACTCATAGAACATTACACAAATGATTTGAACATTAATCATTACAGTACAATATTGAAGTTTCTTTTCTTGACGAAAGTTCCTTGATCATGGTCGTGACGTAAGTACGGTGTCTCTTCATTTCCCAGCAGTATGCTTGGGTCAACTTCGACAGCGAATGGTGGCATGCCATCGAACTGATCATAGTGATCTGATTTGTCTGGTCTGTCCTCGACTCGCACAATTACTCTTTTACCTGGAAGAACAATGTGTCTCTTTGGCTCTTGTGGTCCTTCAGGATTTTTATTCTTCGGTTTGCTAGTCATATCCTTGACATAGAAAACTTGATGCACATTTTTGGCAAGGACGAATGGTTCATCTTTCAAACCAATCTTGGTCAGGTCGACTATTGTCATTCCATATTGATCTTTCCTTATGCCACCTCTAGTTAGTTTTACCCATTGGCAAAGAAACAGAGGGATGTTAAGTGGCCCGTACTCAAGCTCCCATATCTCTTCTATGACACCATAATATGAGTTCTTGTTATTGTTGCTGTCCATGGCGTCTATACGGACACCACTATTTTGGTGTGTGGTTTTCCGATCTTGGTCTCTTGTGTAAAAAGTATAACCATTTATATCGTAAGCTTGGAATTTGACAGTTGTGCTAGAAGGTCCCCTGGCTAACAAAGCGAGTTGTGGGTGAAATTGTGGAAGCACCAATAACTTGTTCACTCAACGACGAGGGGAAATTTTCCAGGTGATGGCGTGTAACCCATGCTTCGGTTTTGGATGGATTTTGTGAAGAAATAATCTGCTTGTGTTCCTCAATGTACGGAGTCACCAAGGTTGATTATTGCAGAACAGCTAGGTGTGCTTTATTGAACAAATCAGTATCATTGCTGAAACATGCTTTCCTTCCAATGGTGCCCTTTCCTAGTAGTCTCCCCTCATGTCGTGATACTGGAACCCCAATCGAGTCAATTGAGTCGACAAAGTCCACACAAAACTCAATGACCTCCTCAGTTACATATCCTTTGGCGATGCTTCCTTCTAGACGTGCGCGGTTAAGAACATATTTCTTGAGGACTGACATGAACCTCTCAAAAGGCCACATGGTGTGCAAGTATACTGGTCCAAGAATAGTAATCTCTTTCACAAGGTGCACCAGGAGGTGAGTCATAAGATTCATAATATCGAAGAATGAAGGTGGAAATGCCAACTCAAAGCTGACAAGACATTCCACAACATCATTTTGTAGCTTCACTAGGTTCCTTGGATCGATTGCCTTCTGTGAAATTGCATTGAGAAATGCACAAAGCTTTATGAATGCTAATCGTACTTTCTCTGGAAGAACACCCCTCAACGCAACTGGAAGTAACTGTGTCATCAACATGTGGCAGTCGTGGGCCTTTAGATTTGTAATTCTTATCTTTCATACTTATTATCCCTTTTATATTCGATGAGTAGCCAAATGGAACCTGCATACTGTTTAGGCAATCAAACATGATGTCCTTCTCTTCCTTGCTCAGGGTGTAACTAGCAGGACCTAAGTAATCTTGTTCTTCCTCCTCAACCTCTTCAGGATCTGCTTCTTCCTCATCAACCTCTATCGGAGGTGCTTCATTCCTATGGATATTTTTCAGGTCCCGTCATGCTTCCAATGTATCCTTAGAGTTCTTGTAACAACCCAAGAAGCCTAGGACATTCAGACAAAGATTCTTGTCAAGTGCATCACGTCAATAGCATTCCGGACCTCAAGAATTTCTCAATAAGGTAGCTCCCAAAATATAGATTTCTTCTTCCACATTGGTGCACGCCCATTAGCATCATGTGGAACAGGTTCACTACCGTCACCCTTTCCAAAGACAACCCTTAGATCCTTTACCATCTCAAATATCTCCTCACCTTTAAAATGGGGGGGCTTTGTACGATGATCAGCCTTTCCTTACCAATGCAAACCTTTCTTTCTTAAGGGATGCTTCTCGGGAAGAAAGCGACAATGACCCATATACACAACCTTCTTACAATTTTTCAGATGAATATCGTCTGTTTTATGTAAATAGTGGGTGCAAGCCCGATATCCCTTGTTTGAGTGCCCAGAAATGTTACTTAAAGCAGGCCAATCGTTGATGGTAATGAATAACAATGCTCGTAGGTTGAAGTTCTCTTGCTTATTCTCATCCCACACACGTACACCTTCTTTCTTCCATAGCAGTAATAGTTCATCAACCAATGGTCTTAGATACACATCAATGTTGTTGCCAGGTTGTTTTGGACCTTGGATTAGCACTGACATCATAATTAACTTTCGCTTCATGCACATCCAACCAGGAAGGCTGAACATGCTTAGTGTCACAGGCCAAGTGCTATGACCACTACTAAACACACCAAATGGATTGAAGCCATCTGTGCTTAAACCAAATCTTATGTTTCTTGCTTCCCCAGCAAAATCTTTGTATTTGATATCAATCTTTCTCCATTGAGACCCATTTGTTGGATGTCTCAGCATGTGGTCTTGCTTACGATCGCTTTTGTGCCATGTCATCAACTTAGCATTTTCTTTGTTCCTGAACAAACACTTCAAATGTGGTATTATAGGAAAATACCACATAACCTTCGCCGGTACTTTTGTCACCTTGGGAGGTGTCCCCTCGGGAGCACCAGGATCATCATCTTTCCGGATCTTATAACGTAGCGTGTTGCACACAGGACAAGCTTCCAAATTCTCGTGTTCCATGCCTCGGTATAGGATGCAATCATTAGAGCAGGCATGGATCTTCTTAACCTCCAACCCCAGAGGGCACACAGTCTATTTTGCTTCATATGTTGTTGATGGTAACTCATTGTACTGGAGAAGCTTGTCCTTCACAATTTTTAGCATCCCCTCAAATGCTTTATCAGACACACCATATTTTGCCTTCCATTGCAACATTTCAAGTGTAGTACCAAGCTTTTTGTGACCCTGTTTGCAATCTGGGTACAATAGTTTTCTATGATCTTCTATCATACGACGCAACTTTGCCTTTTCTTTATCACTTTCACAGTCCCTTTGTGCATCTTTTAGAACTTGACCAAGATCATCAACATGGCCGTCTTCCGATATCTCTTCTTCGTCAGCATCTTCCATTAATGTATCCGCAAAATCTTGCCCCGCGGCCCAATCAGGAATGTTATTATCATCCTCCTCATCTTCATTCTCTTCCATCACAACCCCTCTTTCACCATGCCTGGTCCAAAGCACATAGTTCATGAATCTGTTTTTAATCAAGTGGAGGTGAAGGACAACACATGAATCCCTTTGGGTTCTTGTTGGCTTTGGCCACTTCGAGAGAAGCTTACATGCCAACAATGTACTCCGGGGATCGTCTGTCGGCATTCATCCATTGACGATTCATCTACATCATATTAAGTCCAATTTTTATATTAAAAAGTAAATTAACAAAGAGAAAGATGAAGAAGGGTGAATTCGATGATGTATTCCGTTATGAACTAGATGATGAGAACTGAAGGCCTACCTACATTCTTCCTTAACATGTTGATAATCTCAACACAATACGTAAATTCATAAATGTGTTTGAAGCAGAGGTTCAAAAGCTAGAAGCTGACTAGTTTTTATCTTGGGGACTTGTGATACAATGACATACAGAGGTCACTTGATGGCCATTTTGATCTCCATTATCAGTGACCATACTTTTTATAAACTAACTTCTATAAAATTAGCTAAATGCAAAATTAAGATTAGTTCTATGTTCCGTTATATTAAAAAGTAAATTAACAAAGAGAAAGATGAAGAAGGGTGAATTCGATGATGTATACCATTATGAACTGGATGATGAGAACTGGAGGCCTACCTACATTCTTTATAATATAAACTAACTTCTATAAAATTAGCTAAATGTAAAATCATAATTAGTTCTATGTTTAATTATATCAAAAAGTAAAATTCAATTTTCTCTACCTCAATATAAAAGATAACAAGACAATGCTAGTGTTTAGCCAACCACATTTTTCTCAATCTAAAGTATATAGATAATAACCTCATCTCTCATTACCTCCTCCCACCTAGGATTTAAGATTTCTATTTTCTCCATCTCTAAAATATATCAAAACAATTAATCACAACAAATGATGGGAGGAAGAAGAATCAAACCTCGGAAAGACTTTAGAGGAGAGAAATCTTCACAAATACATGAAGAAAAAATTCAGCAACACCTCTCTAATGTTGAGGCGCCATGGAGGAGGAGCTTGAGCTCTTGGTGAAGAATGGCTCGGGAAAGAGAAAGGGGAAGAAGAAGCTGGATTTATAGGGCACAGACTATTTGTCACGGTTGGAGTTACCAACCGAGACTAAAGGGCACACTTTAGTCCCGGTTGGTAACTCCACTCGGGACTAAAGAATTAGCACCAGGTGGAATTACCAACCAAGACTAAAGGGTACACCTTTAGTATCGGTTGGTAATTCCACCCGGTGCTAAAAGCCCGCGTCAATCATTGCGGGAAAATGCCGTTGGGACACCCCCCCTTTAGTCACGGTTGGTTGTACCAACCGGGACTAAAGGGGGTGTTTCCAGCGGGCATTTTGGGCCATGTCGACGAAAGGCCTTTAGTCCCGGCTCCAAAGTTGAACCGGGACTAAAGGCTCGAACAAAAGCCTCGCTCTCGACCAGTGGGAGAGAGCTCTGAAGTAGCAACTTACTATTCTGCTGCCTATTTACTTTCTATTTTGTGTAGTAGTGGAAGTAGAAGGGTTAGTATAAGTAGGAGTAGAGATAGCAGTAGTAGTGGTCGAAGGAGTAGTCCTTCGAAGGGGCCCCGGTTCTTTGCCCCTTCGGAGGACAGTAGTGTGGTGTTGGTGCCCCCCTTTCGGTCCTAATTTACACCAACAGTTTGGCGCCCACCTCGTGGACGGATTCACAACCACGTGACGAGGAAGAACAAAGAAGAGAGGACACGAGGGATCAAACAGAAAGGATTTCGAAGGACCCCCTTTGAAGTGAAGCATTTTTTAAAGTGAATTCATTTTTCTCTTTTTGTGTATTCCTCCCAAGAAGAAGCTAAGTGCCTCCACCTTTATTTATTTTGCAAAAGAATGCTCCAAAGGATGCTGGAAATTTAAATTTTTGTTTTGAACCCTTGGCCTACTAACACACAACTACATACTTTTTTTACTCTCGGCATATCGTATGTTTTAGCATTTCGCTTTGTACCTCTGTTATCTTCACAGGGTTAGGTGACCTCAAACTTAAATAAGCACTTTCGGTCATCCTGTACGAAGCTGCCTTCAGAGTACACTTGTTTGACTAGTAATAAATGGACCCAGCCACTAGGGATGGATTCAGATGTCTGGAAATCCGAATTATCTGTATTCGTATCCGCTAAAAACGTTAATATGGATATCTGTATTCGTATTTATTTTTTATATGGATGTCAGATGGATGTATTCGAATTCGATTTTCAATATTATCCGTACTCGACATTATCCGAATTATCCCACATTATCCGAATTATCCGACATATCTGACATTATTCGTATCCGAAAAAATAAAATACCCACAGAAACCGTCTAAAATTTATTTATATTACTAAATACTAATTACAGAAGATGTTAATTTAATATTGCTAGTAAAATAATTGTTTAAACCATTTTAACTATTAAAAATTATAAATTATGCTATTCTAATATTATTACATTATATAATGATATTTTTTTATTAATTTTGATGTGTCTAATCATAGTAATTTTAAAAATATTATATTATTTAGCAAATAAATAAATTATATTTAAATATATTTATGTATTTATTTTTACTAATAAAAGATGTTTATATATTTACAAAATTACTTACTTTATATTCATTATGATATATTAAGTAATTAGTTAATTATTTAATATACTATTTGTAATAAGATATCTATTATGTATAATTATCATAATTGAATTTCTACTTATAACATGATTTAATCAATTATAAAACCATCGACAAATGAAATTGATACTCATTATGACTCTATGCTATCAATCGAGTAAGTATTCGAATGTGAATCCGAATTTGAAATATCCGTTTTCTATTCATATTCGATAATATTCGTATTTGTATCCGAATTCCAAATAAAATGTGGTAAATAGTGACATCTGAATTCTTATACGTGCGTATCCGATCCAAATCCATCCCTACCAGCCACATCCGTCGATCGCTCGGAGCAGGTTCTTGGCCGAAGATGACGAGGCCCAATTTTCAGCTTTTCTTGACCTTCGGTGACGAAGGCGCTTCATCACCAAGAAAGAGAGGAAAGAGGAGGGCAGTTATGATTATTAATCATGCCGATCGAACCGATCGAACGTGGGTTTGCAAAAAAGTGGGAGCCGGAGAGACAAAACTACACGGAGGGCCTTCGGTGCTCACACTGCTCACAGCTCACGCACGTCGGTGGTTTTACCTGCTTGATCGAGGATGGTTTGTCGCGTTGTTGGAATGGGGAGAGGGAGGCCCTTCGGAGGATATAAGTTCTTTCGTACTTCGGAACCATTTTAGGGAATTTTTCATCATGACGGGATTTCACGAAATGAAATTTTCGCCCTTCGGAATCATCTGACTGAATTTCTTGTACTTCGGAATCATCTCGGTGGGATTTCACGAGATTGATATCTCACCTTCGGAACCATCTCGCTGGGATTTCGCGAGACTGATTTTTTCACCTTCGGAATCATCTCGGTGGGATTTCAGGAGATTGATTTTTCACCATCGGAATCATCTCGGTGGGATTTCGCGAGACTGATTTTTTCACTTTCGGAATCGTTTTTTGAAGTTTTCACCTTCGGAATCATCTCGGTGGGATTTCTCGATATGAGTTCTTCACCTTTCAGAGCTATTTGGGCAGTTAGTAATCACCCTTCGGAATTGATTTATGGGTGGATTTTCACTCTCGGAAATGATATGGGGCTTCGTCTAATCGGTTAGACATATTTGAAATGAGCGCAAATTCACATAACTCAATTTATATTATAATGGCAAGAGACGGAGGCACTAGATTTACCCTTCGGTCTTTCACTCCGAAGCCCAATCGTATGTGATAGCTGTTTTTTTAGCAACGAAGGTTGCAAATATATTAACATTGCTAGCGTTCTGCTACTTCGGCAACAGATTTACTGCATTGCTCCGAAGGGAGAAAATAGTAACGTCATGTGCACCTTGCATGCATTATGCGGCTATTTTATTATACAGCTCTACCACCACCATGATGTAACTTTTAGTTTGGGTCTATGTTGTGACACAGGTTGCTAATAAACCTTTTTTTCGCTGTGGTGAGTACCCTTCGTCTTTGACTTTTGACAAATCAATCTTTTGGCTTTAATTTATGAGAACTTAGCATTGGTCAAAAGTTGATACTCTTTAAATCAATCTTCGGTCTTGCATTGCTCAGAGCTTGATAGGTGCTGTTTTTATTTTTAGTACTATTCTTACATCCATGCAAAAAGGAGCTCCGGTACTACAGTTTTTGAAATGTTCCCTGTTTAGCTCCGAAGTGCTGTTATTAGTTTTAATAGTTTGTTTTCCCTCTATTCAAATCCTACTTTTTAGCTCCAAGCCCACTTAGGCTTTTTGACTCCGCAGCCTTTTCAGCCTTTTACTCTACTATAAGGCTCAGCTCGGATTGTTTCTGGGCAGTTGTCTAGCTCCATTTTGACTCGGAGCTTGCACACAAGGGCCTGCGGAGGCTGGTTTTTCTGGACCTTTTTGGAATAGCAACGAAGACCCTTCGTTTCATCAGTTTTAACAAACCACGTTTCCAGGCATAAGTACTTAGCTTTGTGGTCCAAAGGTAATCATTTGAAGATAAAATTGAAATTTGATCTCTTTGCTCAACACCTACCCACCGAAGCACCCTTCGTCTTATGTGGCGACATGACTTTGTGTTGACACCCAAAATTGGCAATGGCCGAATCGGGTCAGGCAGGTCGGTTAGACCGGGTCCCAGGGGCTGTCTGACCGGGTGTCCTGTAGCCGGTTTGGCACAAAAGGGGCCAGACGGTCTAACCACCCCCCGGGAGCGGTCTAACCGGGTCACCCCAATTTCGGGTAGAATTAGGAGTTTAGCTTGATTCCGAGTTGTAAAGTGCTATTTGCAGGGCAAGACCTCCAACCCTATAAATATAAAGGTTCGTGACCAATTGAGATCTATCATCCAATCGAACATATCAATTTTATCTTATTTTCTCCAAACCCTAGCTCCTCCAACCTCCATTGCTCTCCTCTTTCGTCTCCACGACGGTTGAGGGAGTTCTGAGTGGCCTGCCGATCTCAGAACAACCCTAGGCGCATTGTTCCCGACGGGGTCCCTCCCGGAGCAGCGAATCTAGGTTTTCGGCGTTCTTCCTGTCCAAGGCGGTTAGACCACCCCCCAGTCGGTTAGACCGGCCTGTGCTGGGAAGCTCGGCGAGTGGATTTCCGACGACCGAGTGATCTAGCGCATTCGTGTGTTCAACCGAGAAAAGCGTCAACACACTTTTGGTGACTCCGTTGGGGATTAGATCTGGTTTCACAACCGATCTTTCAATTTTTGCATCGGATCACAGTGCGACATTGACAAGAAAAATGTGATCATTGTGAACATCGAAGAACTCAGCGAAGAAGATCAGAGGAAGTACACGGAGCTGCAAGAGTACATCAAGTAGCAATTCCTCTCTGGTGCCAAGAAGGATCGTTCAGGAAAGGTGACACTCAATCAAGACTTCGAGTTGTCGGCGATCAAGCTAAACAAGGACAAGGTTGAGGTAATACCCCCTGTAAGTCAAACATCCCCTCCTGATCTAGTTACACAATTTTCTGCCATTACTGATAGATTTGAACGTGCGTTTAACGATCAGAGTAGTTTGGTTGCTAGCATTGTTACTCACCTTGAAAAAATAGAGGGTAAACGTGTTATTAATATATCTAATGATGGCATCCCTCAAGTAGATTCACAAGGGGTTCTGCATTCGACCACGTCGGCAGCACTGGAAGCTTCACCTGAAATTCCTCTGTATGGTATGCCGACAGAGTTTTATCCGGAGCAATCCCCATTGCCTAAGCCGACCCCGGTTAGGCCGGCCTAACCGCCCTGTCTGGCCAGATGGTCATGGCTCCGGATCAGCCGTTGCCTTTGTCGGTTGTGCCTAGTACATTGGTTCAGAGTCAAAATAATGCTTATGGTATTGTTTCACCAATGTATAGAACAATAGCTCACACATCACTGCTAATCCCTAATGTTGCTCCATCTTATGGTGTGCCTAATGATGTGTTTACCGACTTGCATCGCATACAAAATTCTAATCAACCCCCTGTGAGTAACTTAAGAACAGTTGCAATGCAATCTCAGTTAGCTGCTAGGAATGAATTGGCTCAATTTAAAGAAGAGATAGCTAACTTGATGAAGAATAAACTCGGTGTTGATATGGGTAATACTAGATTATATCAAAAACCATATAGGGCCGATTTTGATTATGTGGCTTTCCCCTGGGTTGGCGTATGCCTGATTTTGTTAAATTTAGTGGTGATGACAATCGTACAACCTGGGAACATATTAGTCAATATACTGCTCAACTAGGTGAAGTTGGTACCCATAATTCTTTAAAAGTTCGTTTGTTTTCATTGTCTTTGACTGGTACCGCTTTTGCTTGGTTTTCTTCGTTAGCTCCCAACTCTATTGATTTTTGGGATCAACTGGAGCAAAAGTTTCATGATCACTTCTTTAGTGGGAGCTACCAACTAAAATTGAGAGATTTAACATCGGTTAGACAAAATAAAGAGGAATCAGTTTCTGATTACCTTAAGCGCTTTAAAGAAGTTAAAAACCATTGTTTTAATTTGTCTCTCACTGATTCTGACCTTGCTAATCTTGCTGCTAGAGGTTTACGACCTGCTATTAGAGATAGATTAGAAGGTGTAGAATTTCATACGCTTGTTAATGTGCTTGTTAGAGGTATGGCACAAGAATTAAAACTAAATAAAGAAAAGAACACTCTAAACCTCGTCAGTCTAATGTGCATGTTGTTGAATATGATTCCGATAGTTCAGACGATGAGAATGAAGTGTATGTTGCTGAAATTGTATGGCCTTCAAAGTCTAAAGCTAGTTCTTGTGCATCTCTTAAGCCGGCTACTAAAGGTCGGCAAGGAGAATTAAAATTTACGTTTGATGTTTCTAAATGTGATCGTATCTTTGATGAGTTACTTAATCTTGGAAACATTAAAATTTCTCATACTATGCCTCCACTTGATGAAATTAAATGACGTGCATATTGTAAATTTCAAAATTCTTATTCTCGTGCCACCGACATGTCTTTCTAGAACATGAATCCTTAATTTTCGACAATTTCTAGCTAAGGCTGCGTTCCTACAGTCAACACTGCTCTGATACCACTCTGTCACACCCGATTTCTGGAGGGAAACCAGATGCATCTCATATGTGTGCCAGGATCTAGTTCCACACATATGATAGATGAAATGAGTGTATTATCATAGACAGTAAAAACGTAACAAGGGGTTTAACAACTTACTATACTCATTCGGAAGACACAAAGGTCTTTAACTTCGGAAAACGATAACTACACGTCGAGTCTTTGTCTTCCGCTTCCACAGGCACTTAACTGGGGGAGACGCAAGCCTCAGAACTGCTCAAAGTCGCTGTAGAACTCTTCACCATTGTTCTCTTCTGAACAGCGGTAAGCAAGGCTGAGTACACTTATGGTTGGTACTCAACAAGTGGGGGAATACGCAAGGCTATCAAGGATAGGCTACGGTTTTGTAGCGGTTAGCATTTTAATGTTGGTCAAACTTTTAATTAGAGAACGCCTAGTTACTAGATGTAAGTATATACCAACACACTTAAGAAACTTTTAAGCAAAACAACCCAAAGCTCATCGAACCATGATTTAATCTCATCTTCAAGTTCATTAATCATGTGAGGGTCCAAGCCGCTCATGACCATGAGCACGGCTGATCGATCAGTTTTACACTCTGCAGAGGTTTGCACACTTTGCCCACAGCTCGCGTAAAAGTTCCGAAGAACTTTGAACCCAACCATGCGATGCTGATCAGGCATCATACCACACTTCCGAGGTGTGATTGCATAGGGACGCTACGAAGCCTTTACAAAGGTATACAAAAGACTAACGACCCGAATAGTTACAGATCAGGGCGGACCATAACCCTCCCTAGTGGTCGGCACCTTAGCAAAGGTCGCTACCCCAAAAGGACCGGCTATACCCCTGCAACCCGGATCCCCCTCTGCTCCTTTCGGAAAAGGGCCATCAGATCAATCGCACACCTAATTAATTGGCTAAGATCAGAGCCATGTAACACTGTGGTTGCGCATGTTTTCTTGGGTGGTTCTCCATGTTCCGATTAAATCACATGATCTTGTATTACCATAAGCATCATCGTCATAAAACATATAAGCATTTTGTTGATGCAAAATCTGCACCTTACGCCAAGCACACATCAAGCCGAACAAGCTAGCTTCACACGCGAAAAGATTCCAGGACGTGCCAGTCAATTTTCCCTGAAAATTAACAAAAGACGAAGTAGTTAAATTCCAAAGCTTGGAACTTGCCGGGTGGTACCAGACAGTTCCATATTTACGGCCATAAAGCCAAGTGAGATGACATATAGCTATAAGGAGCTATCTGCCAGCAAACTAGAAACCATTCGGTAGCTTTAAAGTGCAAAACATGACATAGCCGAACGGATGATGTAAGCATGACGAAAGATCGGTCTCTATTTAAATAGAAATTACACGTGCACGAAGCCATGACCGATCCTCCATGATAAATAACAACGAACAATAAATGAAGTAAAACATGATCATAAACATGTAATAAACAAGCATGCATAGGCCCAAAGCACTAGTCTACCGCATGTCTAGGTACTTTAAAACCCGTTAAGCATGATGTCAAACAAATCTATCCACCGCATGATACAACTTGTTTGAAAATCACACCACTAACCACGAATAGATCTATCCACCGCATGATACAATCTATATATGGAAAGCTAAAAGCATACAATATTTAAAGCATAACTTATAAACACGTTTCACTCGTGAAAGCATAACCGAATACGGTACGAACAGTAGAATCGGGTCCATGAAGAAGGAACAAACATTGCCAAAGATGATAAATCTATCGGATTGAATTAAAGATCTAATCCACCAGAGGACTAGCTTTAAAACAACCCTAAAACCTGCATCTACCGCATGATACCCGGTTCTTTCAAGATTTACGCAAAATCAACAAGATTGAACCCGCAACATGTAACAACCTAGATCGGTTCGGTTTCGGCTATTAGGGAACATATGATCCACGTGCCAATTAAGCCAAGGGTACGAACTCGATTCGATAAGGATCATCAAAGGAGACAAAGCCGATTCAAACCAATCTAGCTTGGGCAAAGATGTGTTACATGAATTTAAACATAAAGCAAAACTCAAAGCAACACGGGGTAACTTAATGAATCTATTGGATTTTGCCAAAATCCAATAGAGCCGATAACTAGCTCCAAGCTAGATCTTAGCCCACCACATGGCTCATGATCTAACAAGAAACCCTCTTGAACCAAGCTTAAATCTACCGCATGATACTAAGCATGGTAACAAGACTACTTGCATCATGATCTAAATCCACCGCATGATACTAGACATGATACAAGGTTGCCGGTACTTATGGAGGTCGACGGATCGATGAACCCTCTCGAAGAACTCGACGACATGACAAAGGACTCAAGGGTTTGGCGTAAAGCCGGTTTGTATTGAGAATGTTTCGAATACAATTACATACATCCAGGGCCTGTATTTATACCCTGTCATGGCATGACTCCGAATGGACTACGAGCACAATATTTGATACCTAATTTATCTCTAAGTGCGATCGCTTATCCATCCATTCGTCCCTTCCGCTCGGGCCACGTCATCATGTAATCCCGCAAAATCAGCGCAAAGAGATTCCTTGCCGAACGAAAGCCAACTGCCGACCGCGAGCTCCTTTGCCGAATCTTCCTGGAGAAACATTCCTTCTTCCGGACGGATTTTTCACCAAGGTGGGCCCACATTTCAGACTCCTTCCTGTGCCAAATTTTGGTGTTAACATATGCCCCTTCAATTACGGGATAAAAGTGATTTTATTCCGAAATTGACTTCAATCGCCATCGTCTTCAAATTGAATCTGTTCAACACCTATTCTCTCTCCCCGCAATCCATCGGAGCTTCCGTCCAGATCCAAACCCTAGGTCATCTTTTCCCCAAGCTCAAATCTCCAATGGCAGGTCAAAATCAAGTCGCTCGTGTAAATTCCATCCCCGTAAGCTTCATTCGGCACTAACTTTTTGATTGTTACCTGAGATTTTTTTTTCCGCTTCTCTCAACAGGAGCTTTCCACCGAGCTTTTAATCCGCACTGAGGCTAATTCGACGTCTTACTTCCTTGGTCCTGTGGGAATTTCCGATCCCCGCGAGTTTATCGCAGCCGAATCCCAAAGAATCCCCTTCAAAGCAGCTTTATCTAAGCCTTCTTTGTGGCAAGACGCCTTCAAGAACTGGCCTTTGCCCCCAATTGCGGGCTGGAGAAACTGGTACAAAAGGGTGCTTGCGGATAACAGTGTCAAGACCCAAACTTGGGACAGCCTCCGCATTGCTCAATGTTTGGAGCTTTCTTTGGCCGAGACCCCGAAGAACGAAGACCTTTTGATAGCAGCTTGTCATTTTTGGTCAAATGGCGTCAATGCCTTCCTCTTTGGTCACGGCCCAATGTCCCCAACTCTGGCCGATGTCTACATGATTACCGGCCTTGATGTTTCAGGATCCGTGTACCCCTGGGACTACAAAGGCTCCACAAGACAAACAGGGGTGAAACCAGGAAGTGGATATAAATTATATATCCAAAATCACATGAAGGACGGTCCCCTGGGTGAAGCTGAGTACAGAGCATTCCTGAATATGTGGTTGTGCAGATTTATTTTCTGTGGTAAAGCCAATGAACCCACTCTGAATCACATTGTAATGGCTACTCAGTTGGCTGGTGGTAAACGCATTCCTCTTGGAAAATACCTCTTGGGTAGTGTATACCATATGCTTCATCAGACTATCACCCAAATGCATATCGGCCAGAAGATACTATGTGTCAACGGCCCTTGGTGGTTTGTACAGATGTGGCTGCAACTGCACATGCACCAGATTGTCGGCATTGACCTCAACAACCGGTTCTTCCCTTCATCTAGCTATCATGAAGGGGAAACTCAGATCACCATAGGATGCCAAACCTATGGAGAGGCTGCTTCAACTGTTTCCATCAATCAGAATATCAGCCAGCTTTTCGAGCTCTTTTTCAAAGGCTTCCCTAACCCTCTCTGGCTTCCTTATCTTGATAATGACAATTTAACTCTCCCCTTTGAATTTTCTTTCGAGACTGGGCGCCAAGATAGAAGGTTTATAGAGATCTTTAACATCTTGATCCATCCATGTTTTTTGCCAGCTGAATTTTGTGGAGGGAGGTTAAATCACAGCACTTATGAATACTATCAGCCAAATATAGTGGCTCGACAGCTTGGATGTGGCCAGATGCCTCCAAGACTATTTCTTCATGAATTCCTCAAACCCAGAGAAGAAATCAAATAGATTGTGCAATCCAGAAGGGTTTTTCAGTATGAATGCAGCCCAACTATTTACACCTGGCTTTTCACACCCACAACAATAGCTCATCCCACCTTCAACTCTTGGTGGGAAGAGTTTCATGACCATATTTTCAGTGAGCCAGTGCACTCATTTTGTTTAGAGCTGATGCCTGATTTTCAGCCAACTTCAGAGGTAACATAATTGTCTTCCTCTTCAGATTTGACATTTCTTCTACTAACCATGAATTCTCTGCAGAATACAGTGCCTGCCCCTCGAGCTAGGACAATTGCTTATAATGCAGTATACCCAATCTCAGCGCTGGGATTTAAATCCCCAACTTTGGCTCAACTGATGGCTAGGTATGCCACAATGGACCCAATTCTCTCCAGTGCCACTGCTGACAAGAGAAAAGGCCTGTCTCTGATTGCACCTCCAGCTGCCAAGAGGAAAAGAACCACCAAGAAAGTCCTTGTTGAGGTAAAACTTCCTCTTTCTTGATCACAAGATTACTCTTTACTGATAAATTTCATCTCGTGTAATTTCAGACTAGAATTCAACAGCCTTCAGCTTCAGAACCTGCCAATGCTCCATTTACTGGTATGACCTTTATTACCTTTTCCTCAAAGATCAACACTGGCATTTACCTTTAATCTGGTACTCGCAGAAGAAGCACTGGCAAATCATCCTGTGGATGTCCCTGTCCCTCATGTAAGTCCATCAAGGGCCGAGCCATCTGCTCAAATAGAGATCTCATCCTCATCAGGGACCCAGTCACCTCTTGCTCAAACAGAGGCACCAGCTCCACCAGAGATGAACCCCTCAATACAATCAGAGGCTTCCAATCCTTTAAGAGTTCAATCCCCCATTGGCCAGGCAGAAGACCCAACCACAACAGAGGTAAATCCACCTCCTCTTCAGCTAGAAGCTTCAGATATGCCAGAGACTGCACCAGCACCTTCTCAAACAGAAGCTTCAACTTTGCCAAGAGCTCCTCAGACTCCTCTTTCACCAGTGACTCAAGAAATCCCCCCTGAAACTGAACAAAACCTTGCCCCAGTTCAGGAAGTCAAGCATGAGGTAAGCAGATGCACTTAACTCTGTTATCTTCTTTACTTTCAATGAACCACTCTTGATTCGGCAATGTTACCCTTTGAGGATCAAACTCCTTCATCATCAAGCCCATTAGTGGAGAATAATCCAGCTGCCGAAACAAGAGAAAGAGGAACTCAAGCCCTACCAGAGGAAATCCAAACAAGGCTCAAAGAAATCTTTGCCTGGCTGCAGAAAGATGCTCGAGACCAAATCAGAGATCTCGACTATTTCGAAGGATTGCTTGGGCCCATCAGCCAAGAACTTCCTGAGGACATCAAGACTTCATTGGATCCCATCTCTGGTCTGGATATTCACTATGTGGCCATAAGGCGAGCTCTGAGGAATGTGTCTACCCGACCAGCTGTTGAGCAAAAGAAAGCTAAAGCTGAACAAGCTGCGAAGGGAGCACAATCTCAGACCGAGAATCACAAAGGAACGCTGGCCAATCTGCAAGCCGCCCGTGAATCAAAAATCACCAGAAAGGCTGCATTGGAGGCAGAGCTGAGAAACTTATCAGCTGAAATAGAAGCTGACGACAGGAAAATAGCCGAACTCCCTGGACTGATAGAGAAAACCCAAGCGGAAGCATCATCGGCCATAGCTGAAGTAAATCAGTGCGATGCAGAACTCACCATCCTGTCCAGTGCCCAAAAAGATTACCAAGAACGGATGGAGAACATCCACCAAACAACAGCAAATGCCTCCACTATAACCGCAAAGTATTTAAACATTTAGCTGTACTGAGCGATGTGTAACCAAACTGATTGTTCTCGCAACATTTGCCTTTTATAAGTTCACTTTCCTTTTCCTTGCGTGACTTTGATTGCAACTCTGAACGATCCATTCGATAATTAGTAGTCAAATAGTGCCATACCCGAACAACACTTCAACTGCAACTTAGCCGAGCCAGTCAACCGAATACGACTCAGCCTTGAATTGCAAACGACCCGACGGCGGATTGGTAAAGGAAACCTCTCCACCTTCCAAGTTTCTTGGGATACGCGCCACGATTTAAGGCCACGATCTGAGGCCACGATCTGAGGCCACGATCTTTTTCACCAGGCCTATAAATAAAATCGTGGGTGCCCCAGCTTTTTACCAAGCCTTTAGTCTTCAAATCTTCGCCAACCTCAAGCTTTTCTTCCCAATCGCCAGCGCGGCCCCAAAAACCAATGGCGGGGAGCAACAACAGGCGTCGCGCCGCCGACGAGGCAGAAGGAAGCCACGCCAGTTCGCGTGGGAGGCAATGATCGCCATCTTCTCTTCATTACTTGCCTAAGATTTCCCTTTGTTTCTGACGATCCTGTTCGTTTCAGGCTTGTTCAATGGAACCCGTCTCTTGCGCCGGCCAATCAACCTCTGCCTGATGACTCCACAGAGTCGGACCACTACTCCCCCGTGCCCTACGGGGAACTTGACGCTCTCCGCTTCAAGGCGGAACTTGAGGTGGCCCAGCGCGAGCTGGAAGACGTCTCCAAGAAGGCTGGCATAGCCGAACTGGAGTGGGAGGACAAGCGCAAGCAGCTGCTGGCAACCATCGACGGTACGGCTCTGGACCTGCTCCCGAATCCAATCTGGCTTTTGATACTAATCACCATTACCTTGTACTTTGCAGCCCGCGACGCCGAGCTCAACCAGCTAAAAATGTTGGTGGAGCAATTGGCTGACAAGGTGAACGCCCGCGGAGACACGCTGGCGGAGCGCCTTACCGCGGTGGAAAACCGTGTGGACGAGGTGGCCACCCATGGCATCCGCCTGGGCACCACTTTGGGCTTGGCCGCCATGGCGACACACACCGGCGTCGACTACTCCACCCGACCGCGCGGCTTCTAGGGCGGCGCGCCGGAAGACATCGACGAGATCGAGGTCATCTTGGAGCGCCTCGACGGCCACGGCGACGCCATTTCCGAACTCACTCATCCCCAGTCTGTGCTAAACAGGCTCTTTGATTAGATTGTACTAGGGATGTTTGATTATCGGCAATAAATAAAGAACTTTCAATTCCCGTGCTTGTATCGTGATGATTCCTCTATATTTGCAACTGCGAGTCTCATTTTACTTGAACGTATTCGGGAACTTGCTTGAGCCGAATGCGCGAAAACAGATGCCCCTTGGCACACAACCCGCAGAAAATCCTCGATTCGGTAATCCGTAAGCACTGTTCAATGAAAACCATTCGCATTTGGGAGGGAAACCCTGCCGCTTGGTATTCCAATAACGCACGCCAGCCAGTCATCACTCTCGATGCACTCTCTCAGTCAATAAAATTGCCTGCTGAGATGCCCTGCAAATCCACTCGCACACTCATCCATCACTTCTCATCTTCTCCCCTGCTCCAGAAGAGAAAACCCCAAGGCCATGGACAAAGGCAAGCAACCCAAAGAGGATAGCGCCTCAAAGAAACGCACCATTCGAGAGTGAGTTTTCCTTTAGCTTGCTTCTTGCCTTCTTGTGTGATCTCGTGCTTTACCCCCTCTTTGTGTTCTGTTAGCCTTGATCTGCTTCCTGAAGAAATCATTGGGACCGAAGCAGCGCCTGAATACATCTCCTCTGACTCCTCCCTCGAAGCAGAGGACGCCACGCCCGAGCAGAGGATCAACCATCAACTACGCCGCCGCGTTCGGCATCTGGAGCACGACCTCCGGGACATCACCGCTCGTTGCCAGGCCGAACGCGAGCGTCGCATGGCCTTGGAGGCACTGGTAGGAGGTAAACATCTCCGCTTTCATCCTGGTTCCACACTTGCACCGAATCTCCATCTCTAACAACTGTTCCTCTGTCCCAGATGTCTCTGACAGGTACAATAACCTGAAAGCGGCTTGGGACAGCTTGGTGGAGGCAGCAAACCATGGTCATCCCCACAGCTTCCAAGTTGCTGTCACAGTGGTCCTGGAAGAACTGAAGAGAGAGCAGCTGAAGAAGCAAAGAAAAAAGGATTGATGCATACTTTCGCTTCTTATGCCAGGCCTTTTGCTTTCCACCCCCTCGTATTCCTGATCAATTGGGTTGTTAGATGTAAACCTGCAAGAAGCCTTTGCAATGTAGTTTTGTGCTAAGGGCAATACATCTAAGTATTAGCCATTCCCCCTGTTTAGGAATTTTTGTTCTAAAGGCGGCTTCATTCTTGAACGCCGGCTATTTCTGTATCAGGTGCATGTAATCCCAATGCTTGTGATCAACGATCGATTTCAATACTAGGATAATATTTCTTCGAATATCTTCCATTTATTGCAGCAGAAAATTCCTCTCCTAGTAAAGTTTTCAGCATGAAGGCTTTACCGGGCACGCATCTGACCACCCGAAAGGGCCCTTCCCAATTAGGAGACCATTTGCTGAATTCACTGTATTTGGTTCCAATCGGTAGTAAAGCTTTCCAAACCAAATCTCCTTCTACAAATTGCCTGACTTTTACTTTCTTGTTGTAATATTTGGCAACTTGCAGCTTGTTCTTTTCAATATTTTCAGTGCCCTAAGACGGATCATGTGCAAGTCCTCTAACTCATCCATCATTAAGCCACTGTAATCTTTGGAGCTTAAATTCTTTTTGCAAAACCACTCTCCTAGAATGTGATTGTATTTCCCAAGGTAAAAGTGCATGGTGCCCATAAACCAATTCATAAGGAGATGTCTTTGTAGCTCCGTGAGGGGCCATTCGGTAAGCCCATAAAGCTTCATTGAGTACCGAATGCTACCTTCTTGGCTTCTGGTCGATCTTCTTTTGTATAAGCCTGATCATGATCTTATTAGAAGCCTCTGCCTGACCATTAGCTTGGGCATAATAGGGAGAAGAATTGAACAATTTGATCCCCATGCTTTCGGCAAACTCCCTAAACTCCAAGGACACAAACTGAGCTCCCTGATCAGTTGTGATTGTTTGAGGAATTCCAAACCGATAGATGATGTGTTCCTTGACAAATTCAACCATGTTCTTTGATGTTACCTTCTTCAGTGGAATCGCCTCAACCCATTTGGTAAAGTAATCCGTCGCCAAAAGCACAAACTTATGCCCCTTGCTAGATGGTGGGTTAATCTGGCCAATCAAGTCTATACCCCAGCCCCTGAATGGCCATGGCTTGATAATGGGATTTAGTGCTGATACAGGAACCCTTTTGAATATTTCCAAACCTCTAGCAGTTTTGACATCCCTTGTAATACTCAAAGCAATCCTCCAACATCGTCGGCCAAAAGCACCCAGCTTGCCTGATGACCCATTTCATACGGTAAGCCGATTGATGTGCTCCACATATCCCATCATGCACCTCACTCATCATCCTTTTTGCTTCTTCTGGACCCAGGCAACACAGCAATACCCCATCCAAAGATTTGTAGAATAGACTTCCATTCAGAAGAACAAATTTTATGGCCTTGTACCTGAGTTTCCTAGAGACCTTTCGGGATGGATCTTCCAAATAATCAACGATCTCCTTTCTCCAATCATCCTCTGCAAGATCCATTCCCAGCGCACAGACCTCCATGGCAAATGCTTCTTGATTTTCTCTATAACCTGAAGCGCTTTGAGCCATCCTGTTTTCTTCTTCATTGTGTTCTCTAGGAATATGCTGTAGAATTACTAACTGAAAGCTCTTTAAAATCTCTCTGCATTCCTCGTAGTAACTCCTCAGGGCATCACTTTTACACTCATATTGGCCGTTCAATTGCTTGATGACCAACTCTGAATCTCCATAAACCTCAACTGAAACAGCCCCGGCCTCTCTTAAATATTGAAGCCCCGAAGCAATGCCTCGTACTCAGCCTGATTGTTTGTAACAGTGGGCTGGATAGGGATGGCAAACTCAAACATCTCACCCCTGGGTGAAATTAACAGAATCCCTACTCCCCCACCTTTACCACACGATGATCCATCAAAGAACAACACCCAAGGAGTAATTTCAAGCAAATCAATCGATGGATCACGATGTTTAGTTATAAAATCGGCAATGATCTGACCTTTTATAGCTTTTGCCGATTCGAACTTCAACTCAAGCTCTGATAAAGCCAAGATCCACTTGCCAATCCTGCCATTCAAAATTGGCATAGAAAGCATATGTTTTATTACATCAAACTTGGAGTATACAACGCATTCGACATTCAACAAGTAGTGCCGAAATTTTGTACACGAGTAGTACACACATAGGCACAGCTTCTCTGCAGCCGAATACCTGGTCTCAGGATCAAGTAATTTTCGGCTAAGGTACGCTACTACCCGCTCCTTTCCTTCAAATTCTTGAATAAGGGCCGATCCAATGGTTTGGGTATCGGCCGCCACGTACAACTTGAAAGGCTTATTCAACTGTGGAGGGACCAGTACCGGTGGTTCCTTCATATATTGCTTGATCTCATCAAAAGCCTTTTGTTGTTCGTCACCCCATATGAACTTCTGATCCTTCTTAAGCTTCAACAATGGAGAAAAGGGCAGAACCTTTTGCGAAAGATTTGAAATGAACCTTCTCACAAAATTGATCTTGCCGAGCAGTGATTGCAACTCCTTGAGGTTGGTTGGAGGGACAACTTCATCAATAGCTTTCATGCTTTTCTTGCCAACTTCGATCCCCCCTTCGTGTACCAGGAATCCCAAGAATTCTCCAGCTAATACCCCAAAAGCACATTTGTTTGGATTCATCTTCAAGCCATGCTTCCGGGTGCATTCCAAAGTTCTCTTCACGTCCTCTAAGTGTGTGTCATGATTCAAAGACTTGATCACGACGTCATCAATGTAAATCTCGACAATTTTGCCAATCAATTCGTGAAAGATATAGTTCATGGCCCGCTGATAAGTTGTACCGGCATTTTTCAACCCAAATGTCATGACTATCCATTCAAACAGGCCTATGTGACCAGGACATCTGAAGGTTGTCTTTGATATATCCTCTATTGCCATGAAAATCTGGTTGTACCCTGCATTACCATCCATGAAACTGATAACTTTATGCCCAGCAGCAACATCAACCAATAAATCGGCAACAGGCATTGGGTACCCATCCATGGGAGTAGCTCTGTTCAAGTCCCTGAAATCTATGCAAACCCTCATCTTTCCATTCTTCTTGTAAACAGGGACAATGTTAGAAATCCACTCTGCGTATCTGCATGGCCGAATGAAGTTTGCATCGAGTAGTCTTTCAACTTCTTTCTTCACATCGGCCAATACTTCGTCTTTGTAGATTTTCCGGGGAGGTTGCTTGTACGGTTTAAAACTAGATTTGATTGGCAACCGATGCTCAACAATGGAACGGTCCAAACCAGGCATCTACGAATAATCCCAAGCGAAGCAATCTTTATATTCCCTGAGCAGCTTGATCAATTCCTCCTTGAAGTCTGATTCCAAGTTTGCGCTGATAAATGTCGGCCTCGGCTTGTCACCGTTTCCAATGTCAACCATGAATCCTCGCCCCAACTTGCCATCAGTTCCATCAACGGGATTGTTCATTAAAAATTGCTATAAGAGCCGACTGCTTGAATCGGCTGTTGATCACTGCTGACAGGCTCAACAGGACCTTCTCCCCAGTCTTTTCCTGAGAAACAATTAATACCTTGATATTCCCAGAAAGCTGGTTCCACATTTGCGACGCTCACTGAGTCATCTGCTTGGACCTCCTCAATATTGTCATCTACCCATTGAATGAGCTGCTGATGCATGGTAGATGGAATGCAGCAATTGGCGTGAATCCAGTCCCGCCCAAGCAGTAGGCTGTAGGCTCCTTTGCCTTCGATGACAAAGAAGGTTGTGAGCAATGTCTTGGACCCAATCATCAGATCCACGTGGACGCACCCCTTGGTATCTGAAGGATTTCTAGCGAAATCGTTCAGAATTATGCTCGTAGGTGTCAAGTCTCTAGGGCCCATGCCAAGCTTCCTAAAGGTGGTGTATGGCATCACGTTGACTGCAGCCCCACCATCGACAAACATCTTGGTCAATGGCTTGCCATTGACGTATCCCTTCAAGTACAGCGGCCTCATGTGTCGATTCTTGGCCGGTTTGTCGAAGGTGGCTTGCTTGGCTAACACCAGTTGCGCCATCAGTCCCCCAAGCTGTTCATCATCATTGACATCCAGGGACGTCTCTTCCTGCACAACTTGATTAGCGGGAGCCATAAACTCATTCGGCAGAAAGTATACCATACATGCCGGAGCCGAACGACTTGATCCCTCAGGTTTGTCCTTTGGACGCCACACCTGTTTCTTCTGGATCCCCGCTTGCCTTAATTCACGGTTCCTCAAGCGCTGAACCCTTCTTTTCTGTCTCTTCCTCAAGCCACGCGGGCACCACTGTCCTTCTTGCCAGATATATTCGTCTTCTTCTTGATCAGCCCATCTTTGATCTGCTTGTCTCTTTCTGGGGTGATCAATGACCTCAATTATTTCTTGACGCGGATCGTCACTGGGATGTATCCTTCCAATTCTTTCATGGACGGATCGGCGATTGGCAGTTTTCTGCCTATACTCAAAGTATCTGTCGCTGCACTCAGGGCAGTTTCTCAACGTAGGAAGCTTCAAGCCTTCATTCCAGCAGTGCCTGAAGAATGCGCACCCCCAATGTGCGCGCTCCTGCTCGCGCGTGTACTGCTCCAAATCTCTCCTGCGTGCTTCTTCTTCGGCCCTGCATCTCTCCTCCTCGTGCCTCCGCTTCTGGTAGCATTCTTTCTCTAACTGACGCTGCCACTTGTTGAGGAGGATGCATGTAGTGACCCTGGGTTTGGCCCTGGACGACTCCCCAACCTCGATGCGGCTTTTGAGAACATGAGGGGCTTCTCCATGAACCTGCTCCAACGTCACTTGCCAAGCTAGATCTATTGCTCCATCTTGCCTTGCCCTAGCTGAAGTCAAGACCTTAACTTTTCCCTTTTCCTTGGCAGTCACCATGTTGACAGAAAAGCTTATCATGTCCTGGGGAAAAGGGTGGCCATCCAGTTTCATTTTGTTGTCAAACTTGAGGTGCCCCTCCTGCATAGCTTTCTGGATCCTCATCCTGAAGACCCTGCAGTCATTGATGGAGTGAGAATTCCTGTCATGGAAGCCACAGTAACGTTTCTCTTTTACTCCATCAGGCCGAAGCATGGAATGCCCCTCAGGCAACTTGATTCGGCCTTCCTTCACCAGGAAGTCAAACAGCTTATCAGCTTTGGTGACGTTAAAGTCGTATGTGCCCTTGGTCTGCTTGATCCAGCGCTGATTCATGGTCAACGGCTCCTTGCCCCACATGATCTCAGCAGCAGCCACTTCCTGATCGTCGTCAGAATCTTCCATTTGATCGGCCTTTTCCAGGAACTGATTATAGATATCAGCTATGTCGTGTTGCTTGTTGAACCTGGTGTCTTTCTTAAACCCATAGGCCTGGTTGCTTATTAATGATAGCTTTTGAGACAACTGGCCCAGGTTATCAAACTCCATACCGAACAACTTTTCTCGTACGGCCGGCAGCATCCCTGCAACGGCCATGTCGGCCAACTGATCATCTGGCAGATTTAACGAGAAACACATGCCTTTGACCTCCCTGAACCTCCTGAGGAACTCCAAGGGCGTCTCATTGTGCCTCGCGCAGTGGTGAGATCGATGAGCTTCTTTTCCGTGCTACCACTGAAGTAATGAGCGTGGAATTTTCGCTCCAGCTCCCTCCATGTTCCAACCGATTGGGGAGGCAAAGATGTGAACCACTGGAACGCTGGGCCCGTCAGTGACATGGGAAAATACCTGACCCTGAACGCCTCTTCAGATGAGGCCTCTCCAAGCTGCATCAGATAGCGAGCAATGTGCTCAACCGTGCTCGTGTCATCCTCGCCCGAAAACTTTGTAAATTCCCGTCGGAGGTTTTACCCTTGGCGGCGGGATCACTTTGTAGTACCACTCCGGGAAAGGAGGCGTGTAGGCTGGTCCTTGCATTTTAGGCTTGAGGCCGAATTGATTCTGCATCATATCGGCCATCTTCTGAACCAGGATATCGTCCTCTTGTACTCCTGCAGCTGCACTGTACCCCGGATTCGGGAGAGCATCAATAGCACCATAGTCCATCACTTCGTGGTAGCCCCCACCGTACAAGCTCTTCTGTAATCTGTTGCTAGCTGGGGCAATCTTGTAGGTAGAAGTAAGTGGAACTCCAGACGAGCCAAACACCAACTCCCCATACGTAGGCTGATAGGGGTTCGACTGTTGAATCGGTTGACCTGTACTGCCTTGCGGAGGCGGCTGGACTGGCTGCCCTCCTGCGGCCCGCAGAGGAGGTTGAACTGTTTGACCTCCAGCGCCTTGTGGAGGAGGCTGGATGGCCTGGCTCCCAACACTCTGCGGAGGAGGCTGGACTGGCTGGCTTCGCAATGGTGGCTGAGAACTGGACTCTCCAATCTCCATGCTGTATCCCTGAGGGGATACTCGACTGAACACTTGCTCCATCCCCAGGCCAAAGACACCCACCATCATCTTCTTGAACACACCTAGGAAAGCCCTGTGATGCCTACTCAGCACATCTTCCGCAGCATCTCGAAACGCTTGCATGCACTCTTCCTTCTCTTGCAGAGTTGTGGCGTCAGACTCTCCTGACAGTAGAACCCAGGGCATCTCATTTTTGAGGTACGGAACGCCACTTCTATTCTTTTTGAATGACATCAAGCATTTCTGCTGAAACTGATCTGTTGCATCCTTCAACTGTTGTAGCTGTTATGGAGAGAGATCCTCGATGGCGACGTCCACAATGTCACTGATGTCAGGCATCTTAACTTCGGCTGTTGGTCCCACTGGGCGTGCCCAAAAGTGTGTTGACGCAAAATCTGCACCTTACGCCAAGCACACAGCAAGCCGAACAAGCTAGCTTCACACGCGAAAAGATTCCAAGACGTGCCAGTCAATTTTCCCTGAAAATTAACAAAAGACGAAGTAGTTAAATTCCAAAGCTTGGAACTTGCCGGGTGGTACCAGACAGTTCCATATTTACGGCCATAAAGCCAAGTGAGATGACATATAGCTATAAGGAGCTATCTGCCAGCAAACTAGAAACCATTCGGGAGCTTTAAAGTGCAAAACACGACATAGCCGAACGGATGATGTAAGCATGACGACAGATCGGTCTCTATTTAAATAGAAATTACACGTGCACGAAGCCATGACCGATCCTCCATGATAAATAACAACGAACAATAAATGAAGTAAAACATGATCATAAACATGTAATAAACAAGCATGCATAGGCCCAAAGCACTAGTCTACCGCATGTCTAGGTACTTTAAAACCCGTCAAGCATGATGTCAAACAAATCTATCCACCGCATGATACAACTTGTTTGAAAATCACACCACTAACCACGAATAGATCTATCCACCGCATGATACAATCTATATATGGAAAGCTAAAAGCATACAATATTTAAAGCATAACTTATAAACATGTTTCACTCGTGAAAGCATAACCGAATACGACTGAACAGCCGAATCGGGGTCCATGAAGAAGGAACAAACATTGCCAAAGATGATAAATCTATCGGATTGAATTAAAGATCTAATCCACCGGAGGACTAGCTTTAAAACAACCCTAAAACCTGCATCTACCGCATGATACCCGGTTCTTTCAAGATTTACGCAAAATCAACAAGATTGAACCCGCAACACGTAACAACCTAGATCGGTTCGGTTTCGGCTATTAGGGAACATATGATCCACGTGCCAATTAAGCCAAGGGTACGAACTCGAATCGATAAGGATCATCAAAGGAGACAAAGCCGATTCAAACTGTCGGGGACAGCCCTAGGGGTCCCCTTAAACAACAGGGAGATCCTCGCTTAAAACCCGCAACAGAACCAAAACACGCTAAGCCTAACCATGCAGGTGCCTAACCACGCAGGACGCGGCCCACACCGCAGGGACCCCGACGGCCCATCAAGGCGGCCCTCTTAGAGATCCCCTCGAGTAGGCTCCGCCTCGCTCGAGGGCGCGCGCCCCCCTCGGGCGGGCTTCGCCCCGTACGAGGGGTAACACTTCCCTCGGGCGGGCTCCGCCTCGCTCGAGGGCTCGCTCCCCCTCGAGCAGGCTCCGCATCACTCGAGGGTACGTCTCGCCCTCGGCCGGGGTCCGCCACGCTCGAGGGCGCCCCTCACGCGTGCGCCGGCCCCCGTACATGGGCATTTAACGCCCTGACACCAGCGGGACGGCGCCATCATGCACCGGGGCTCGCGCCCCGTGCCGCCGCACCAACTCCCCGGGGAGGAGCCCATCCCCGCCACTGTGGGGAGGGACTGTGCAGCGCGGCCGGTGTCAGTCCCGTGACACCGTGCGCCTGCTCCAGTACGGCTAACGCGCCGAGCCCTCGAAAGGGGGCCGGCGCACCCTCGATTCACTTTCTTGTGACCCTACAGGGTTAGGTGGAGGCGCTAGGCCGGTGGACCGCCATCCCTACCGCTGTAACGGCGTGGCCGCCGTACCCGCGCGTGCAGGCGCACGCCAGGCCCTGTAGCAACAACTCCGGCCCTGCGAAGCGCGTTGGGAAGGAACGCCGTTCTACCTACTCCTGTGCCCCGTACAGGCCAACGTCAGTACCTCACTCGAGCCTGTCAGAGGACATCACCACCATCCGCCGCTCTCCTACCCTCGAACCACCACTGTTCGGGTACAAGATAGGCCACGACGACCAGATCGCTGCGAGGATCGTCCGGACGGCCGCCCGCTCTACAACATAGCACGTCGCACTTCCCCGCGTAGCTAGATAGCGCGGCGCGCATGTAACCCGCCTCCCCCTTGATCTATAAAAGGGGGAGCGAACCCCCCAGCCGCGGAGGACAGAGGGACAACAGACAATAGAAATCCTTCGCACACCACGTACTCATTCTTCAATTCCCCCACAACATCTTCAGTCAGGGACTTGGAAGCTATTCTTCCTCTCCCGCCTTGCTTTTAGCTGCCCCACTACAGGCACCCCCGGTGCTGAGCAATATAGTGCCGTGAGCACACCACTGCTGGACGTACGGCCCCCCCGGCCGGAACCAGGATAAACCCCGTGTCTCTTGTTGCTTAGCATCGACCATTGAGGGATAGACCTCGGCGCTATCTACTGGTTAGTGTCAGGACCATATTCCGCACCGACAGTTGGTGCCCACCGTGGGGCGAGCGAGCGCCTAAGGTCATTTCGCCAACTCCCTCCATGGTGATCCGCACTGAGTACCGTGGTAAACGCTACTGCATGGGTAGCTCGGACCCCCTCCCAGCCGGGTTCGAAATCCGCTTCGGGGACCTGAACTTTCAGGTCACGGGGGAACGGCTATCTCATGCGCCTCACCAACCGTGAGGAACTCCGTGCGCGGCGCCAGGCTAGGTCTGCTCAGGCCCCCGCCGCACGCACGACCCCGGCGCGCAGCGCCCGCCGTGGCACGGATGTCGCGGGTCCATCGACGCCACGACGCCGTCGTCGCTCCGGACCGCGCTCGCGCCGGGCGCGGTCCGAGCGGCGGCGGCGCGAGCGCGCCGCCACTCAATGTGGCGCGCCCACCGTCACGACCGCCACCGCCCCGGCGGGCAGGCGCACGGTCTCCGGACCACGCATCCCCATCGGGCTGCGTGGCGCTACGTCGGCCTACAACGCCAACGCCAACACCACGATGCGCAGGGTTCCACCTGGCCGCCACGTCTTCGTCGCCAGGGATCCCGGCGCCTCAGCAGGGGATGAATCGTCCCTGGGCTCCGTCGACGCGTTGCCACCCGCCAACCGCCACGGGTATGCGGAGTGGGACTTCTCCGGCGTGCCAGACCCAATCGTGTTCCGGCGTTTCCTAGACGCTGCGGACTACTGGTTCGGCTACTCCAACGACTCCAGCACCGGGAGTTACGACCCCGCGCGGGAGTGCTACGCCGTCATCACCAACGACCCGGCCAATGTCGCCGGTGCGGCGGGCGCCGGAGACGGGGAAGTCACGCCCGCCCCAGGGATCGCCACGCGCCTGGCCGCGGGGCCAAGCGCTCCCCGCCGAGGCCGACGTTGACGCGCGGTGGCCCAAGCCCGCGAGCTCGAGGCCAAGGCGCGGCGAAGAGTACGGACGGTACGGCCGCTCCGCGCCTCAATGGCGGGGAAGGCCTCCGCACGCGGCGAACGCGCACGGGAGCTGGGCCGACGGTCCGCGACCGCATCAACACCGTCCCTAACGTCGACAACGCGGACGCGCCCCCACGGGCGAGCCAAAAGCTCATCGCCGCCGCAACACTGCTGCGGGCCATGCCGGCACCCTCGACCCCCGAGGCTCGAGACCTGCACCGCGAGGTGCAAACCCTCATCGAGCAAGCGGCCGTCCAGCAGGCCGAGAGCTCGGCCTCACGCATCCGCCAACAGGGAGATGCGCGGGACGACGAAGCTGCGCCGGGAGGCGAACCCTCGGTGCACGCAGGGGGACCGGCGGGGCGACCCGTCGATCAAGGACGCACGCCGGCCAAGGAGCGGCTCCTTGACGCACGCAGGGCGCTGGATGGCGACGCCCGCAACGTCATCAACGCCAGGCGCACGAGCAGGGCGGACGCACGAGCAGCCAGGGGGTTACCACCCTCGACGGGGCGGACGCTACGACAGCGGCGAGGACCGCTCCCCGACGCCGAGCCCCCGTGCACCCGCGTGTTCGGGCCGGGAGATCCGCGCGGCAGCGTTCCCCCAACACTTCCGCCAACCCTCGACCATCGTCAAGTACAACGGGGAGACGGACCCCCGCGTGTGGCTTAACGACTACCGCTTGGCTTGCCAGCTGGGCGGGGCCACCAATGACGAGGTCATCATCCGCAACTTGCCCCTGCATCTCGGCGACGCGGCCCGGACATGGCTTGAGCACCTGCCCGCCGCCCGCATCCACAACCGGGATGACCTGGTCCGCACGTTCGTGGGCAATTTCCAGGGCACGTACGTGCGCCCCGGGAATTCCCCGGGACTCGCGCTCCCCGCACGCAAGCCCGCGAGTCGCCGCGGGACTTTATACGGCGCTTCTCCAAGCGCCGCACCGAGCTCCCCGCCGTGGCGCGACCGAAATCGTGCACGCCTTCCTCGAGGGCACCACGTGCCGGGACCTCGTACGCGAGTTGGGACGCAGCCCGCCCCGCGGATTCCAACGAGCCGTTTGATATCGCCACCCCGCCTTCGCCCTCCGGAGAGGAGGCCGTGGGGGCGATCTTCGACGGCAAAAAGGGTAAGCGCTCGGAGGACGCGCCCGCGGAGGGCGCAAGTCCAAGGAGCCACACCGCAACGACAAGCGGGGCAAGAAGGGGGAAGAAGCCGCGCCGCGAGGCGCGCGAGCGGGGCGCGACGGCGGCAACGCCGAGGCCCTCGCTGTTGACCCGGCTCGATGGGACCCTCGACCGGCCCCTCGAGGCCCGGGAGTGTTCGACGACATGCTGAAGAAGCCATGTCCCTACCACAAGACCCCAGTGCACCATACCCTTGAGCAGTGCGATATGCTCAAGAAGTTCTATGGCCGCGCCGCCGCAAAGGAGGCAGAGGCCAAGAAAGACGGAGGCGACGGTGACGCAGGCGGCTTCCCCGCCGTCGAAAATGTGTCCTTATCTTTGGGGGACCAACCGTCGACATGTCGACCCGACAGCGCAAGAAGGAGCGGCACGAGGTCCTAGCCGCGGAGAGGGCGCCTCCGTCCTTCCTCAATTGGTCGGAGGACGCCATCACCTTTAGCCGGGAGGACCACCCGAACCGCATCCCCAACCCGGGCCAGTACCCGCTGGTGGTCGACCCCATCATCGGGAACGCTCGGTTCTCGAAGGTCCTCATGGATGGAGGCAGCAGCCTCAACATCCTCTACGCGCATACGTTGCGCCTCATGGGGATCGGGTTGGACCAGCTGCGGCCCAGCACGAAGCCGTTCCACGGCATTGCGCCGGGCAAGCAGGTTCAGCCCCTCGGGCAGATCGACCTGCCGGTCTGGTTTGGCACCCCAAAGAACTTCCGCAAGGAGACCCTCACCTTCGAGGTGGTGGGGTTCAAGGGGGCCTACCACGCTATACTTGGGCGACCCTGTTACGCCAAATTCATGGCGGTCCCCAATTATACCTACCTGAAAATGAAGATGCCGGGACCAAACGGCGTCATCACCGTCGGTTCGTCGATCGAGCACGCATTCGACTGCGACGTCGAGTGCGTAGAACACGCAGAGGCACTAGCGCTGGATGAAGCGCTGGTGAACACGTTGGAGAAGATGGTCAACGACGACCTCGACCCCGCCGCCAAGCACGCTGGCACCTTCGAAGCCGCGGAGCGAACCAAGGGGGTCCCCCTCGACCCCCTCGCCCCCCAAGGGCAAGGCGTTGAGGGTCGGCTCCACCCTCGACCCCAAATAGGAAGTGGTGCTCGTCGACTTCCTCCGCGCCAACGCCGACATCTTCGCGTGGAGCCCCTCGGATATGCCGTGCATCTCGAGGGAAGTCGCCGAGCACTCCCTTGACATCCTCGCCAAACGCCCGCGCCGTGCGGCGGCGGCCGCGCCGCTTCGACGAGGAGCGGCGACGGGCAATCGGAGTGGAGCTGCGGAAGCTTCTCGAGGCCGGATTCATCAAGGAGGTGTTCCACCCAACGTGGCTAGCAAACCCCGTGCTTGTAAAGAAAAAGAATGGGAAGTGGCGGATGTGTGTAGACTACACTAGTCTTAACAAAGCATGTCCTAAAGTTCCTTTTCCTTTGCCACGGATTGATCAAATTGTTGATTCAATGGCTGGGTGCGAATTGCTTTGCTTCCTTGATGCCTATTCCGGGTACCACCAAATAAAGATGAAAGAGTCCGACCAGCTCGCGACTTCGTTCATCACACCGTTCGGGACGTTCTGCTACGTCACAATGCCATTTGGCCTCAGAAACGCGGGTGCGACATACCAGCGTTGCATGCAGCACGTTTTTGGGGATCACATCGGGCGAACGGTTGAAGCGTACGTAGACGACATCGTCGTGAAGACCAGGAAGGCGGATGACCTGGTCGGTGACCTCGCCGTCGCGTTCGGCTGCCTACGGGCCAATGGGGTCAAGTTAAACCCCGAAAAATGTGTCTTTGGAGTGCCGCGAGGCATGCTCCTGGGGTACATCGTCTCCCAGCGGGGAATCGAGGCCAACCCCGAAAGGGTTGCGGCCCTCGAACGAATGGGTCCGATCCGGGACCTCAAAGGGGGTGCGAAGGTGCCGGGGTGCCTCGCCGCCTTGAGCCGCTTCATCTCGCGGCTCGGTGAGAAGGGCCTGCCCCTCTATCGCCTCCTCAAGAAGCACGAGCGCTTTTCCTGGACCACCGAGGCCCAGGATGCGCTCGACAAGCTGAAGGCGTCCCTAGCGCACGCCCCGATCCTCACGCCGCCGCAAGACAGCGAACCCCTGCAGCTCTACGTGGCCGCAACCACCCAGGTGGTCAGCGCCGTAATTATCGTGGAGCGCATAGAGGAAGGGCACGCCTTACCTGTGCAGTGGCCGGTCTACTACATTAGCGAGGTCCTGTCAGACACGAAGACGCGCTACCCCAGGTCCAGAAGTTGCTGTACGCGATAGTCCTTGCGCGGCGCAAGCTCCGCCACTACTTCGAGGCCCATCCTGTCACGGTGGTTTCCTCCTTCCCACTGGGAGAAATCATCCGCAACCCCGACGCCGCGGGAAGGATCGCCAAATGGTCCGTAGAGCTGATGGGCGAGACGCTCGCCTAAGCCCCGCGCAAGGCTGTCAAATCCCAAATCTTGGCGGATTTCGTCGCTGAGTGGACGGATACGCAGCTACCGCCGCCACAGATCCAAGCGGAGTGCTGGACTCTGTTCTTCGACGGCTCGGTAATGAAAACAGGGGCGGGCGCGGGCCTGCTCTTCGTGTCACCCCTCGGGGAACATATGCGGTACGCGGTGCGCCTCCACTTCCCCGCGTCCAACAATATGGCTGAGTACGAGGCCCTCCTCTGCGGCCTCAAGATCGCCATTGAGTTAGGCGTCAAGCGCCTCGACGTGCGGGGCGACTCGCAGCTCGTGATCGATCAAGTCATGAAGAACGCGAGCTGCCACGACGACAAGATGGAGGCCTACTGCAAAGCCGTGCGAGCCCTCGAAGACAAGTTCTACTGCATCGAGCTCAACCACGTGCCCCGCCGGTACAACGAGGAGGCGGATGAACTGGCCAAGATTGCGTCCGGGCGGATCACCGTTCCCCCGAACGTCTTTGCGCACGACGTCGCGCAACCCTCGCTCGTCTTCGAGCCTTACCCCTCGAATCACAACGAGCCCTCGGGGGCTCCCTCGAATCCAGCGGGTGTGGAACCCATGGACGAGGACCCCTCGAACGAGGCGTACGTGCTCTCCCTCCTCGAGGGGTACGGCTCCCACGAGGTCGACGTGATGGACATCGAGCCGGCTCCTGTCCAAGCGGATTGGCGGGAAAAATACATCGCCTGGATCGCTCGAGGGGAAGTCCCCGCGGACCGGGCCGCGGCCAGACGCATCGCCAGGATGGCCAAATCTTTTGCCCTTGTCGATGGCGAGCTGTACAAGCGCGCCGCCTCCGGCATCCTACAGCAGTGCGTACCCATTCCCGAGTAGCGCGAGCTCCTACGGGACATCCATGCGGGGATCTGTGGCCACCATGCCGCACCTCGCACCCTCGTCGGCAACGCGTTCCGCCAGGGCTTTTACTGGCCTACCGCGGTCGCGGACGCCAGCGAAATCGTGCGCACCTGCGAAGGGTGCCAGTTCTACGCCCGCAAGTCCAACTTGCCCGCCCATGCCCTGCAAACCATCCCCGTGACATGGCCATTCGCCGTGTGGGGGCTGGACATTGTCGGGCCCCTGCGGAAGGCGCCCGGGGGCTTCACCCACTTGTTGGTCGCGATCGACAAGTTCTCCAAATTGGTAGAGGTGCGTCCCATCACGAACCTCAGGGCGGAACAGGCGGTAACATTCTTCACCGACATCGTCTACCGCTTTGGAGTGCCAAACTCCATCATCACAGACAACGGGTCCCAGTTCACGGGCAGGAAGTTCTTGGAGTTTTGCGACAAATTCCACATCCGTGTGGATTGGGCAGCCGTGGCGCACCCACAGACCAACGGTCAAGTAGAACGTGCCAACGGCATGATCTTACAAGGCCTAAAGCCCAGAATTTTCGACCAACTCAACAAATCTGGACGAAAATGGCTCCAAGAACTACCAGCGGTTGTGTGGAGCCTAAGGACCACCCCGAGCAGAGCCACTGGGTTCACCCCGTTTTTCCTAGTCCACGGCGCGGAGGCCATCCTCCCACGGACTTAGAATACGGATCGCCCAAGGTTTGAGGCTACGACGAAGAGGCCAACCAGCGAGCCCGCGAGGACTCGCTGGATCAGCTGGACGAGGCACGACTCGTGGCCCTGATGCATTCCGCGAGGTACCAGCAGTCCCTCAGGCGCTACCAAGCACGCAAGATACGCCGGCGGGATTTCAGCGAAGGGGATCTAGTCCTAAGGCTACGTCAAGACAACCGAGGGCGCCACAAGCTGTCACCCCCATGGGAGGGACCCTACGTCGTGGTGAAGGTACTCAAGCCCGGCACATACAAGTTGGCCAATGAGGACGGTGAAGAGCTCACCAACACTTGGAACATCCAACAGCTACGTCGCTTCTACCCTTAGCTAGGATTTCCAAGTATTTTTTGTTGTAAAAACCGCACGGCCAACGCCCTAGTTGGTTGCAACTATGTAAAAGCTTTAAGCTTAATAAAAAGGGCAACTCGGCTTTCCCCTGAAACCCAAGTTACCCTCGGGGGCTACTGCGGGGGGGCACCCCCCCCAAAATGGTCCCATTTTTTCGCGCAAAAACGAAATAACTCACACGCGCTAAGTTTGTTTTCTACTTCAACCACGAGCAACGATTCGAACAGGGCGCAGGCGGCCCAGCGGGAGGAGCGTGCGAGCCAGAGATAGCCTACGCCGCGTGGATATGGCCCTTCTCTCTCGCCTCCAACCCAGCAGGCCCCCAGCGAAAATCGAACTCCCCTAACTAGAATCTACTCAGGAAGAAGGAGAAACAAAAAGCGTGATAAACAAACAACTTCATTACAGCAAATGTTTATATCCAAGAACAACTTGTTCATTTACAAAAGGCCACGAGGCCACAGTACTGATACACATCAAAACGGGCCTGGTGCCCAACTGCTTTCAGGCGGGAGGAGCGGCAGCGTCAGTGGCGTCCGGGAAGAGGAACTCCTCGAAGGCTTCGGCGAGCGACCCGGCGGCGTCGGCGGCGAGCGCATCCACGCGCTCCATCGCTACCTCGTCCTCGACACCCTAGGGGACGACGTAGCCCTCCGCCAGCGCCTCGAAGTTGACCTCGTAGTGGGACCGCACCACTCCGAGGGCCTTCTGGACGCCCAGATGCAGCGCCCGGCGCATCCGCTCGGAGACGTGGCCGCCAAGGGCACGCAGCGGCCGGCCGGCCGGCCGAGCCGCCGCCCGTGCCTCGCCCTCCTCCACGGCGCGGCAGGTCTCGAGGGCCGCGCCACGCAGCTCCTGCAGCTCCTGCTCGGAGGAGTTGTAGGAGGCCTGCAGCGCCTCGGCCCACTCAGCCGCATGCCCCAGGGCAGTGCGCAAGCCTGGAAACGCCAAGGCAAGAAAGAAATCTGAAAAAGGGAATGCAAGTTCCCAAACGGAAAACCAACAAGGCAAGAGTCAAACAGCGGCTCACCTTCGACTTGCTTCCTCTCCATCTCGAAGTCGCGGCGCACGGCCTCGACCGTCAGCTCGAGGCGCTCGACGGTCTCACCTTGCTCCCGAGGGGACAGCCTCCCCGATTGGCGTTGGTGATGCCGAGCATAATCACCTCGCCCTCGGCCTTGGAGAGCTTGTCGTCCCCGCTCCGCCAAGGACCCCGCGCCGCCTCGCGAGCGACGCGCTCCTCGCTCCGGCGCCGTCCGGACGTCGACGAGGGCGCCTCTCCCCGCCGGAGCCACCCCTCGGCCCCTTGGCGGGCGGTGCGCTCTTGCGGAGAGCTGCTCCTCGCCGGCGACGAGGGCCGCGGCCTTGGCGTCGAGGGCGGCGTTCAAATCGTCGGCCTCCTTGGCCCGCTGCTCCCGCCCGCGCGCATGCTCCTCGGCTCGGCGCCGCCGCGCTTGCGCCCCCTCGAGCGACGTGCGGAGCTCCCGGTTCTCGCCGCGGACGTTGGCCACCTCCGCCTCCCAGTTGGCGGCCAGCGTCCGTGTCTTCTCAAAATCCGAGCGCGCCTGCCACAGAGCCTCATCACGATCGATGAGGGCCACGCAGACCCGCTCGAGGCTCGAGCGGAGCGCTGGGTCCTGCCTCAAGCTCTCGGGGAGCTCGTCGCGCCACGCCATGGCACCCGCACGCCGCCGGCTCGTCCGGCGTCCTGAGGGCGTCACCAAGCGCGTCGAAAGCGCTGCACCGCTCCCGGAGCTGGTGGACCTCGGCGTTCACCCGGTCGAAGGCGTCGTACTTGTCGTGGGCACGGCGCTTGAGCTCCTGGCACGCACAAACCAAGACCAGTAAGCACTACGACATGGAAGCAACATGCAAAAACGAGAGATGGAAGAAAAGCAAGCAACCACGACCTACCTGAAAGACACGCCACGCAGGGCCGCCATGGACGTGCAGCGCTTCGTTCAGCGCGCGGTTGAGCGTGGCGCCGTGGCTCCGGAGCTCGCCCCAGAGCTCCTGCTCCCCCCGGGCGTCAGCGAACGCAGGGGGATCGTCGACGGCACCCTCCACCTGGGCGGGGTGGCCGGTGCGGGAGGACGAGGCCTCGGCACCGTGTCCTCGGACTCCTTCCACCATGTGCCCCTCGTGCCGCCTCACGAGGGCCCCCTCCTGGGGCTCAAGGGAGCGTGTGGGGAAGCTACCCCACTGATCCCACCCGGGCGGCGGGGAGTCGTCGTCCAGGACCTCCACCACCTCCGCCCGGGAACCACCGGTGGGCGCCGGCCCTCGCGCCGCCTCCACCTGCGCCTCCGTGGCCGCGGGCGCCCGACGCGGCGCCACGAAGGCCACCTCCGGTTGCGCCTCGCGA
This sequence comes from Cenchrus americanus, assembly GCA_947561735.1. Classification (NCBI taxonomy): domain Eukaryota; kingdom Viridiplantae; phylum Streptophyta; class Magnoliopsida; order Poales; family Poaceae; genus Cenchrus; species Cenchrus americanus. Next base: position 208,062,801 of record OX387240.1, read on the forward strand.
CCACGGGCGCCGCCGTGGGTTGCGCCCGCTCCGCCTCCTCCACGACGAACGCCCCTCGCGGGCCGCGCCTCCACCACCGCCGCCGCCGCGCGCCCGCACCCCCACGATGGCCGGCCGGCCGCTCCTCGCCGACCGCCGGCCGCGCCGCGGCGGGCTGATCTCGCCGGCCGAGACCTCGAGGCCTCCGCCGGACCCCGCGAGCTCTCGCCCGCCGCCGCCGTGCTTGCCCCCGCCCCGTGGCGCCCTCGACGAGCGCCGCCGGGTGGGGATGGACACGTCCGTCCTCAGCACCTTGGCAGGTGCGAGAGGAGGCACGGTTGGCACCACCCTGTGCAGGCACGAACGGAGGGTTAGGACGCCTGATCATCGGAAAACCAGACCAAAATATAAGCGCGAACCCCTTACCTCGATGAGGAGAAGGCACGCTTCCTTTTCCTCGAGGCCTCAGCGGATGAGGCCGGCGCAGCTGGCACACCTACCGCCGCGCCTCCTGACGGCGCCGCCGTGCGCGTAGGCGCGCCCGCCCCCGCGCACGGCACGCCCGATGCCGCGCCCTCCCGACGGTGCGCGCCGCGCGCGCGTGCGCTCGCCTCGCGTGCGGGTGCGCCCGCCGCCGCGCTCCCCGACAACGCCGCCACGCGCGCGGCGCGCGCCTTCCCCCGCGCGCGAGCACGCTTGCGCGCGCGCACGCGCGCGCGCGCGCGCCCCCGAGGAGCGCGGCCGGCGCCCGCGCGCGCGCGCGCCCCGAAGTCGATTGCCCGGCGGCGGGCGCCGTTGCGCCCGCCGCCCCGGCGATTCCGCCCTTGCCGCCGGCGCCGGTTCCGGCGACGGGTGTGCAGGCTGCCATCTATCAAAGGGGCCCTCCCCCTCAGCCTCTTCCTCTTCGTCCTCCTCCGAGGACGAGTACTCCTCGGTCCCCGGGGAGGAGAGCCCCAGCTCCTCGCGCCGCCTGTACTCCGCGGCTCGCCGGTCGCGGCGCGCTTGATGTCGCCTCGCGCTCTCCCTCTCCGCGCGCCGCCCGCTCTTGCTCCCGCTGCTGCGCCGCCCAGCCGAGCGCGCGGGAGTCGGGGGTGGGCGGAACGGACTTGGAGGCAGTAAAGTTCACCAGCTGCACGCAAGGACATCAAAGACGCGTCAGGAGACAGAAGCAACACCAAGAACTAGAGCAAAATCAAGAATCAAACTCACCAGCGGGCCGGTGGGGAGCATCTCGAGGTCCCACGGGGACCAGTCCGGGCGCATCGGCACCCGGGTGTCGACGGCGTTCCGCGCCCGGGTGAGCGCATACGCCCGCTCAAGGGGCGACGGAAGCATCCGCGACCTCGCCAGATCGACGGGGTTGGCCGCCTCTGTCATCTCGAAGATACAGAGCGGCCTCTCCATCAGGGGCACGACCCGCCGGTGATGGAGGAAGGCGAGGACGCCCATCGCGGTCAGCCCCTGCGCCGCCAGGCTCTGCAGGGTGGCCAGGACCGACTCCTGCCGCCTCCGGTGTTGGGACGTGGACACCCCGTAGCCCCAAGAGCTGGGCTTCTCCTTGAACACCCGACCGGTGTAGGGGGGAAGCCCGGGCTCGGCGTTGCGCAGATAAAACCATCTCCGCTCCCAGCCGGCGTTGTTCGTCGTCATGGTGCAGGGGATGTAGACGTTCTTGAATTGCCCCCGCAGGGCAAGAGACATCCCGCCGGCGCGCACCGCGCGGCGGGTCCTTGGCTCCGTCGTGGGCTGCGTGAAGAGCTCTGCGCGGAAAAGGTGTACCCAGAGCTCCCAATTAACTGGGATCCCCAGGTACCCTTCGCAGACGCCCACGAACGTGGCCGCCTGCGAAATTGCGTTGGGCGCGAAATTGTGCAACTCCACTTCGTAGTAGTGGCACATCGCCCGCATAAAGCGGCTCGCCGGCGCGTTGAACCCCCACTCGTGGTAGCGGATGAAGCTCACCACGTAGCCCTCCAGAGGATTGGGCGCGCGGTACGCCGCCGGTGGCACTATCCACTCCGCCGGGCGTCCGTCTTCGTTGGCCGCCAGCTGGCCGGCGGCGACCAGCCCGGCCCGCCAAGGGCCGGGCCGGGTCACCGTCGACCTCTCCCAGGCGTACGGCTCCAGGATCGTGAGAGGCTGAGGCGGCGCCATGAGGAAGGATGAAGGAATGCGAGAACGGAGGACAAGGAATGGAAGATGAGCTCTAATGGCGACGCCGCGCGATGACAAGGTCGAGGCGAAGACAAAGGCGCAAAGGGATGAAATGGTGAGGCGTCAAGGTAAAAAACCGCCGTCTCCCTCTCCCCTCAGATTTATAAGCCGCGGGCGAGCTCTCCGGAGCGGATGTCCCGCGCGCATTAAGTGCAGGGAATCTTCTCCTCACGCCGACGAATGGGCCCCACCGCGACCGCAACGGCCACATCACCGCAGACGGGCCATCATCACGGCGGAGACCCGCAGGGACCGAGGCGCGCGGTCACATCCGCCTGCCACGCCGCCCACTACGCGCGCGCACGGCCGCAGCGCCTAAAAAGGCGCGCCCGCGCTGCAAAAACCGCGGCCTCGACTGCGAGACATTTAATGACCCGATCCCTTGCCAAGCAAGGGGAACCCTCGAGCGGGGCGGACCCCCGGCTCGAGACAAAGACAGCCCTCGAAGGGATATCGGCGCGAGAAGGCCGCCAGGGGCCTGCTTGAAGTAAAGCAGGCACCGCGGGCACCCATGCCGCGCAAAACCCTCGAGCGGCACGAGCCCTTGGCTCCAGACGATAACAACCCTCGATGGGATATCAGCGTGAGAAGGTCGCCCGGGACCCGCTTGAAGTAGAGCAGGCACCGCGGGCACCCATGCCACGTAAAACCCTCGAGCGGCGCGAGCCCTTGGCTCCCAGACGATGACAGCCCTCGATGGGATATCGGCGCGAGAAGGTCGCCCGGGGCCTGCTTGAAGTAAAGCAGGCGCCACGGGCACCCATGCCGCGCAAAACCCTCGAGCGGCACGAGCCCTTGGCTCGAGACGATGTCAACTCTCTAAAAAAGGGCACATACGCTGTGCTACCAACCAGCGCCTCGAGGGCTGGCTCGCCCAGACCCCTCGACGGCCGCAGACGCAAAAGACGGGGCCGCCCAGGCGCCACCCCGCATGGCCCTTGCCGATCGAGGGTTCGAAGCCTGACCCTCGACGGGTTCGAACGGGCGCCCCGCATCGCGAGTCGGGGACGACGAGGGCACGCGCATTCGAGCCGTTCCTCGAACCCGTCGCCCTCGAGGGTGCCCCACATGTCGTGTTCGAGAGCCAGCGAGGGCAGCTAGCCGGGGGATCCCACCGAGGGAGAGCTTCCGCGCCCTCGGTCCCTATCGAACGGAACCGAGCCCCACCTAGCAAACCCACGCAAGCACTTCCATGGACGTGTCTCCGGACCACGCAGCCTACCCTTATCGAACGGGGCATGGGCGTCCACTTGAACCACCCGCTAGCAGCTCGACGAGGAATCCGCGATTCGCGACCTGCTCGATGGGAGTTGCGGAAACCTCACCCTCCGTCCCGCGGAGGGACGGCGAGGGCGCGTTAAAAAACAATTCGTGAAGCTCTACCCGATCGCCTCGAACGGGCCCAGGCTCGGGGGCTTAACGCACGGCTACACCTCCTTGGCCTGCACCCGCCGGAGACAGCGTCTGCAGCGCGTGCGTCACCGAAGCCGGCTGAGACACTGCCGATGCCGGTTGAAACATGTGCCACGCCCTCTGACCAGTTCTCGCGGTTAACCCCGGCAGGAGCACTCACACTCCTGCATGGCTTCGGGGGCTAGACCCGCGGGTCCGCTGACACGGCCCCACGGAAAGCGTTCGCAAAGCAAGGAGGGAAGAACGTCCTATCAGTAGGTTCCAGCATCTGCGGGAGCCTCAATGGCAAACCCACAGATGCTCGGGGGCTACTGTCGGGGACAGCCCTAGGGGTCCCCTTAAACAACGGGGAGATCCTCGCTTAAAACCCGCAACAGAACCAAAACACGCTAAGCCTAACCATGCAGGTGCCTAACCACGCAGGACACGGCCCACGCCGCAGGGACCCCGACGGCCCATCAAGGCGGCCCTCTTAGAGATCCCCTCGAGTAGGCTCCGCCTCGCTCGAGGGCGCGCGCCCCCCTCGGGCGGGCTTCGCCCCGTCCGAGGGGTAACACTTCCCTCGGGCGGGCTCCGCCTCGCTCGAGGGCTCGCTCCCCCCTCGAGCCGAGGCTCCGCCTCACTCGAGGGTACGTCTCGCCCTCGGCCGGGGTCCGCCACGCTCGAGGGCGCCCCTCACGCGTGCGCCGCCCCCGTACATGGGCATTTAACGCCCGACACCGGCGGGACGGCGCCATCATGCGCCCGGGGCTCGCGCCCCGGTGCCGCCGCACCAACTCCCCAGGGAGGAGCCCATCCCCGCCACTGTGGGGAGGGACTGTGCAGTGCGGCCGGTGTCAGTCTCGTGACACCGTGCACCTGCTCCAGTACGGCTAACGCGCCGAGCCCTCGAAAGGGGGCCGGCGCACCCTCGATTCACATTCTTGTGACCCTACAGGGTTAGGTGGAGGCGCTAGGCCGGTGGACCGCCATCCCTGCCGCTGTAACGGCGTGGCCGCCGTACCCGCGCGTGCAGGCGCACGCCAGGCCCTGTAGCAACAACTCCGGCCCTGCGAAGCGTGTTGGGAAGGAACGCCGTTCTACCTCCTCCTGTGCCCCGTACAGGCCAACGTCAGTACCTCACTCGAGCCTGTCAGAGGACATCACCACCATTCGCCGCTCTCCTACCCTCGAACCACCACTGTTCGGGTACAAGATAGGCCACGACGACCAGATCGCTGCGAGGATCGTCCGGACGGCCGCCCGCTCTACAGCATAGCACGTCGCACTTCCCCGCGTAGCTAGATAGCGCGGCGTGCATGTAACCCGCCTCCCCCTTGATCTATAAAAGGGGGAGCGAACCCCCCAGAAGCGGAGGACAGAGGGACAACAGACAATAGAAATCCTTCGCACACCACGTACTCATTCTTCAATTCTCCCACAACATCTTCAGTCAGGGACTTGGAAGCTATTCTTCCTCTCCCGCCTTGCTTGTAGCTGCCCCACTACAGGACCCCCGGTGCTGAGCAATATAGTGCCGTGAGCACACCACTGCTGGACGTACGGCCCCCCGGGCCGGAACCAGGATAAACCCCGTGTCTCTTGTTGCTTAGCATCGACCATTGAGGGATAGACCTCGGCGCTATCTACTGGTTAGTGTCGGGACCATATTCCGCACCGACACAAACCAATCTAGCTTGGGCAAAGATGTGTTACATGAATTTAAACATAAAGCAAAACTCAAAGCAACACGGGGTAACTTAATGAATCTATTGGATTTTGCCAAAATCCAATAGAGCTGATAACTAGCTCCAAGCTAGATCTTAGCCCACCGCATGGCTCATGATCTAACAAGAAACCCTCTTGAACCAAGCTTAAATCTACCACATGATACTAAGCATGGTAACAAGACTACTTGCATCACGATCTAAATCCACCGCATGATACTAGACATGATACAAGGTTGCCGGTACTTACGGAGGTCGACGGATCGATGAACCCTCTCGAAGAACTCGACGACACGACAAAGGACTCAAGGGTTTGGCGTAAAGCCGGTTTGTATTGAGAATGTTTCGAATACAATTACATACATCCAGGGCCCCGTATTTATACCCCGTCATGGCATGACTCCGAATGGACTACGAGCACAATATTTGATACCTAATTTATCTCTAAGTGCGATCGCTTATCCATCCATTCGTCCCTTCCGCTCGGGCCACGTCATCATGTAATCCCGCAAAATCAGCGCAAACAGATTCCTTGCCGAACGGAAGCCAACTGCCGACCGCGAGCTCCTTTGCCGAATCTTCCTGGAGAAACCTTCCTTCTTCCGGACGGATTTTTTCACCAAGATGGGCCCACAATTCAGACTCCTTCCTGTGCCAAATTTTGGTGTTAACACATTTATCTTTGAAAACCATTTTTATCCAACCCAAGTTGAGCAACTAGCATATTCTACCCAAAAACATTTGTTAAACCGGGTTGATCCAAGGATTGTGGATAAAAGTCTAGGTAAGTCCTTAAAAAGGGTGTTCCCATCAATTTAATGCAATATCATAAAAAAATAAACTTAGTTGTCATGCAATTACATAGGATAAAATAGAATCATGCAGGGGGAGAAGACCACTTGCCTTCCTTGCTTAAACACTAAGGTTCTTCTTCTTCAAACACTTGCTCTTGATCTACTTCAACTGGCTGCTCGCTTGAAACTGGCACAATGTCTACGAGCACACAAGAATACATTCAATAAACAAAACAATACACCAAGCATGAAAAGCTTAAAGGGAAAACAGGGTTTGGGTCTAGGAAAGCGAACACAAGGAACACTCCGAACTATCGGGAGATTTGGATGATCACAAACAAGAGCTAGCTATGCGTTTGATATCTTTTAATTGAGTAAAATCATGTGTATAGGTTATTTCAGAGAAATAGCCTATTTATAATTAAGCAAGTTATATTTATATTTAAAAGACGATGTAAGCCTATTCCAGTTTTACTTATAAATATTCAAGTATGATTTAAGCAAATTAAACATTTAATTTTAAAAGAAGCATTTAAAAGTATCTAGGCGTTTATCTTTATATTTCGAGTTGTTCTAATTAAATTATAATTTAAAAACACATTTATATTCTTTTAATCAAATTAACATTCAATTAAGAAAACCCGGGATATAGCCTATGCTACCTTTTAGTAGAAAGCAAATTGCGTAATCAATAATCAAATTAAGTTTGATTATAAAACTGAGGTATACATCTAATTAACTTTTAATTAAAAGAAATGTTCATTTAATATTAATCACATTAACTTTCTTATGAAAACATGTGTTAAACTTCTAATTAGATTTTAATTAGAAAAGCATGTGTAATAGGATATAATCATATTTAATATTTAAATAAATTATAAAACATTGAACATGTACAACATTGCTCCTAACACGTACTTTGAGTTTATATGAGCCTAACGCAAAAAGAACGGGGTTAAACGGAGCTAAAACGCTAGATCTATGGACTAAACAAGGTTCTAAAACCGACGGGCTTGAAAAGACGGTCGCGTGGGCACCAAGAACGCTTAAAATGGATAAAAGACGGAAAAGATATGGCTAAAACAAGGTTCAGGGGCTTTTCTGTGAAGAAACAGGGCTCTAGGGGCTTAACTGCAAGAAACCAGGGACCAAAACATAATTATGTGTAAGAACTCAAGGGTTTTGGTGTAAAAGACGAGGGGTGGACCGCGGGTGAAAGAATCTTGAAAGCTTAGGGGTCTAAACATAAAAACCAGAACTTAACCGCAAGGATTCTTGATGGTGGAAGGGCATTGCTGTGATTTTGGGAAGGACAGGGGTCTTTTTGCAAAGTGGCGGCGACCACGCATGTTTGACCAGGGCGGGGCTGGATCTCAGCCGTTCATCACGTGATGGATGGCTGGCGCGGCGCTGACGCGGCCGTGGACCGCGCCGTGGACCACGGTCCACGGGTCCACGATGGACCGGGGCCAGGGGGTTCCCCACAATCTAATCTGGGCCGTTGACCGCAGATCGGGCGGCCTGGGATGCATGCATGCGAGAGCGGCGACGGGGCGGTGACGGCCGGCGGCGGGACGACGGCGCACGGCGGCGGCTCGCCGGAGACCTCGCCGGCGGCACTCGAACACGACTTCCCGTGCACCAAACTTGACGGGGAAAGTACCAGAACGAAGAGGAGCGCATGAGGGATACAATGAGCTACTTGCCTCGGCTAGCTAGGCGGCGGAGAAGGCACCACGGCGGCCACGGTGGACAGCCCAAGTCCGGCGAGCGGCGTTAGGGGCTAGGGAAGTCCAGGGCAGAAAAGGGAGGGGTGGTTGAGTTGCTCACCCTCACGCGGATCTTTGACGTAGCACACGGCGGAGGAGATGAGGCACCGGCGTAGATCGAGGCCGGTGGAGCTCCGGCGGTGGTGAGCTTCGGGCGGCGGTGTGTGTAAGGGAGGGGAGAGAGTGTGGGAGGCGCTGGTGAGTAAAGGGGCAGCCGCAGGAGCTCTTGGGTCGATTTTATAGAGCGAGGAGGGGAGAGGGGTGATGGCCGGGAGCAATGGCCATCAATGGCCGAGGGGGCCGGCGGCTTCAAGGCATTCAAGAGGGGGAAACTTGAATGGAGAGGAAACGTAGGAAATTGATGGGGGAGAATGAAGGCGGGGCTTTAGTGCTTCTTGATGGAGGCGATTGAAGAAGGGGGAGCACGGGATACGCGGGCGATGGCCGGCGGCGACGCGCCCTGTTAGGAAACAGAGGAGAGGTGGGGCGGCTGGAGGAGGATGGGAGAGCTGACGGGCGGGCCCGGGTTGGCAGCGAGAGGAGAGGGGAAGGGGAGGTGGGAAAAAGTGGGCCGGTGCGGGGGTTGGTGGGCCGGAAGGAGAGAGGCCGGCGGGGTGAGGTTGGGCCACGCGGGCCGAAAGGGGAAGGGGGAAGAGGGTTGGGTTTTTTTTCAAACTCCTTTTTCTTTTCTTTTCAAACCTTTTCAAACCCAAAATTTTGAAATTGAATTTTTTTCAAACTTTTCAAGATTTTTAAAACATTTTAAAGCTTCACACGAACAAACAAAAACATCATGCATTCAAATCATGATGCACAAGCACTTATTGCTTCTAAATTATTAAAATGATATTTAAATATTTTAAAGGCCAAATTTATTTGATAATTTATTAATCCTTAGAAAATAAAATCTAAACACCATGTTGCTTACATAAATTTGGTGATGGAATTTTAGGGTGTTACAGTATCTCCTGCTCCAGAGTGGACTGTACTTCCAAAGTCACTCCCTCTGCATGTGCAACCACTTTCAAGTTGAGCCTGTCAAATTCTTTTACCAACTCATCAGGAAACTAAATAATCATAGCCATGTTAGTATGGCCCTTCCGACTCAAAGCATCAGCAACCAGATTCGCTTTACCAGGATGATAGTGAATCTCTAGATCATAGTCTTTGATCAACTCTAACCAACGACGCTGTCTCAGATTGAGATCCTTCTGAGTGAAGATATACTTCAGACTCTTGTGATCCGTATAGATCTGACACTTAGTTCCCATAATGTAGTGTCTCCAAATCTTCAATGCATGAACCACTGCTGCTAACTCAAGATCATGCATAGGATAGTTCAACTCATGCTTCCTCAACTGGCGAGATGCATAGGCTATAACGTGACCTTCTTGCATCAACACACATCCTAGACCTTATCGAGATGCATCACAATAGATGTCAAAACTCTTCTGCAGATCAACATCACTAGAACAGGTGTTGTGGTTAACCGCTTCTTCAACTCTTCAAAACTGGACTGACATGCACTGGTCCATTTGAACTCTCTGTCCTTCTCTAGCAATGTGGTGAGGGGCTTCACAATCTTGGAAAATCCTTCAATGAACCGACGATAGTAACCAGCGAGTCCAAGGAAACTCCTGATCTCAGACACTGTACGAGGGACTTCCTACCTCAACACATCACTAACCTTGCTTGGATCTACCGCAATACCTCCGTTGGTGATGATATGACCCAGAAAAGACACTTCCTTGAGCCAGAACTCACACTCGCTGAACTTTGCATATAACTCGTGCTCTCTTAGCTTCTGCAACACAAGCCTCAAATGCTCCTCATGCTCTTCCTCATTCTTGGAGTAGATCAAAATGTCATCAATGAACACCACAACAAACTTATCCAGATACTCCATAAAGTTATTGTTCATCAGGTACATGAAGTGGGCGGGTGCATTGGTTAACCCAAAGGACATAACTGTGTACTCATAAAGTCCGTACCTGGTGGTAAAAGCTGTCTTAGGAATATCCGAAGGCCTAATCTTCAACTGATGATAACCAGATCGCAGATTGATCATAGAAAACACTTTAGCTCCTCTCATCTCATCAAACAAGTCTTCAATACGTGGCAGAGGATACTTGTTCTTGATGGTAACATCATTAAGAGACCTGTAATCAACACACATCCTCTGTGTGCCATCTTTCTTATCCATAAAGATAACGGGTGCTCCCCAAGGTGATGAACTAGCACGAATGAACCCTTTACCCATTAATTCTTTAATCTGAGCTTTAACTTCTTGTAACTGATCACTAGACATTCTATATATATGGGCGCTTAGAGATAGGAGCAGTACCAGGTAAAAGATCAATAACGAAATCAACATCTCGGTCAGGGGGCATACCTGGCAACTCCTCAGGAAACACATCAGGGTAATCACACACCACTCGTATTTCTTCCAAGGCTGCTCCATCAAGCTTATTTACGGCACTGGCGTTTGATGGTGCGGGGTCTGCTGCAAACTCAAATGTTTCACCAGCTGGACTTGTAAGAAGGATTGATCTCTTAGCACACTGTATCACCGCATCACACGCGGTCAACCATCCCATTCCTAGTATCACATCAATCCCCTTTGAATCCAAGATTATAAGATTGGCACGGAAATCTCTGCCCACAATGTTGAGATGGACGTTGTCACATTTATATATGGTTTTCAATTCCCCCCCGGGTGAGGTAACTAACATGTGGCGAGACATGGGACTGATGGGTATATTATGTTGAGCTACGAACTGTGATGTAATGAAAGAATGGGATGCTCCAGAATCAAACAAAACTGAGGCAGGAGTAGAGTTGACTAGAAACATACCGAGCACTACTTTGGGGTTCTCCTGGGCGACTTCAGCATCAACATGCACCGCCTTGCCTCGTGCATAGCTCTGTTGTCCTTTGTTGGTCTGCGGGGTCTGACTCCCGCTCCTTGTCTGCTGCTGGTTCTGCACTGGGGTATGTGGAGGGTTCCTCTTTGGGAAAGCATTGGCATAGTGACCAAGCTCTCCGCACTTGAAGCAAGTAGTGGTGGCAGGATTAGGAGGTGCCACGGACCTCACAGGTGTGCCAACTGGGGCTCTCTGCTGACTCTGCTGGGAAACTGGGCGGGGAGTCTGAGGAACAGGATGCTGAAACTGCTGAGCAGACTGCTGGAACTGCTGAGCAGGACGTTGGGACTGCTGCTGCCCAAAGTTTCCACCCGGTCCCCCAAAGCGGAACGGGGTGTTCGGCGGTGGGTTGAAGCTCGGGCGAGACGCACTCCCAAACTCCCCAGAGCTAGTGGCCTTCCTCTTCTGCTCTCCGAGCTTCTTGCGCTTGTGCTCCAAGCGGATGGCGGCATCAACTAGCTGCTGAAAGTTGGGGAAAGGATAGGACATCAGCTGGTACAGCAGCGAACCAGCTAACCCATCCAGAACGGCTCCTCGCTTGTTCCCCGTCTTCTCGCAACCTCCTCAGCTGCATAGCGAGACAACTCAGTGAACTTGTCTCTGTACTCAGCCACTGACATTCCTCCCCGCTTCAGAGAAAGGAACTCCTTATTGATCTTCATGACTCCAGAGGGTATGTGACGGCTCTTGAAGTTGGTGGTAAATTCTTCCCAGGTGATGGTGTCGGGGGCGGCATGAGTGGCAGAGTACGCATCCCACCAAGCGGCTGCAGATCCTTGAAGTCGTCCTGCAGCATACATGACCTTCTCTCTGTCGGCACACTGACAGGTAGTGAGCATCTTCAGCACTGTTTTCAGCCAATCTTCAGCTTCAAGTGGATCAGCGGCATGAGTGAACACAGGAGGATGGTGACTCATAAACTCTCGGTGCTTGTTGTGAGGCGCCGGTGGCTGCACCGGTGGGTTGTTGACCTGGGCTTGTAGGTTTGTCACGGTGTTGGTCAGGTTCTGGAGGAGCTGAGTCTGTGCCTACAGGAATTGCTGCATAGCGGGATCCATTGGTACTGGCTGGGGTGCTCTTCCTGCTGGTTGATCAACTCCTGATCCTAACCTGGTGTTCACCATCTCAGTGTTAGGGACATTACTTTAGATGATTGCACCAAGGGTTAAACTCAGAAAGATAATATAGCAATGATATTTAGATAAGAAAGATTCTGTTGACTCCAAACAATTAGGCATAACTCTTAGTGTGGATAACCAAAAATTATGGATTTTGAACTGATAAAAGGTAATGAAATTACGAAACCACTCCAACTGGAATCACCTCAATCGGAGTTGTATAACTCTGGTTATAAAATAAACAAGTCAGGTAGGTCAGCAGTGTTTAACAGATTCATGAGGCTGTAATGTTTCAGTCATAACTCCCTGATTATCCATCCAAATATTCTGAATTTTTCACACAAAATCAGTCACGAAATTTCTGAACTTTTCCAATTGGTTTTACTGCAACCGGAGTTCTGTAGCTCGAGATAAAATTAAAACAGTGCAGCTGACTCAGAAAGCTGCGCGAACAGATGTAGAGATCTCGGATTTGAATTAAGGGAAAACTTAAAGGGACAAAAGGATTAAGGTAGATAATTGATTGAGACTGAAAGCTAACCCCCACAAACTTACTGCTAAACCAATGTCGTTGTGGTCATCACTCCACAACACATTGCACTCAAACAAAAATCCAGCTCAAACATTAAGCACAAAACCAAACATTCAACCACACTTCTAATACTAACACACTTTATCGATCGTCTACTAGCGATTACAAAGAGAAGACCCTATTCTTAACTTAAACCTAAGGACTATCTTCTGCCATGGCATCTGTGCGGGCATCAGGGGAGTCATAGTGTGGCCTCTTGGGCGACGGGGAGGTACATCCTTCTGTGGCTTCATGAGCATCCGGCTACTCCCTGTTCTGAAGTGCAGCTTCTAAGGCACGCCTCTGCGTCTCCAGAGTGAAAATCTGCTGCTGTGCCGCATATAGAGTGTTGTTGGCATCATCCAGTGCGGTGTTCACAGCTGCAAGTAGACTCCGGACATTGTTCAGCGTTCCTTCATAGGCTGGTGCTGGGGCGATGTAGGTCTAGGCTTCCCCACTAGCTCTGAAAGGTGTGTAACGGCAGTGGGTATCCTCCAACCTGTTACGCTCCTTGTGAGAGAGCACATAGAGCGCCCTCCGAGCTGACTCTGCTATACCAGCATCCATAGTAGTCCTGTGAGCCACATCATGATGCTTGGACACCTCCTTCACTCCACGACATGAAATGTACTCCTCCAGGATGGCAGCAACTTCCTAATGGGGCTCGAACCACAGATGAGTCCACAACTCACAATGGTAGACAGGGGCCTTATCATAGCCCAAGCGGAGTACCATAGCTCGCAGGTGGTCTGCCATGGGAATGCCTACTCCATCAGCTCTGTAGCGGTACACTTCCCAGATCGCTTCCTCAGCTTCCTCCTCTTGCTCTTGTTCTTCTTCCTCCATCTCTTGATCAAAGTGATCCTGACCTTCTCCTGGTGCTTGCTCCTCTTGGTTTAGCTGTTCAGCTGGCTCATCCTCCTCTGGGATCATCTCCTCTGGATCCTCCTCATCATCAGGTACGATGATAAGGTTAGGGAAGACCATAGGTGCAGGCTCCATCTCAATCTCCTCGTCTGTGTCTCCATCATGGAAGTCATTGTACTGTTCTTGCGGGGCATACTGGTGGACAGCTCCAGCAAGAGAGGTCTTCAAACCGCGAACCATCTGTAGTGCAGTGCAGAATGAGATAGATGGTAAGACAAAAAGGATGAGAGCTAAAGCAAGCACAAGGTAAAGAATGCAGATAGCTCAAGAGTAAGGCAAAAAGGCAAGAGTAAGGTTAATAGAAGTAAAGCAAGCATGTAAGAGAAAGCTTCTATGATTATAAAATCCTTAATTCGACCATTTCTATCTAGGCTAGTGTTCCTACAGTCAACACAGCTCTGGTACCACTCTGTCACACCCAGTTTTAAAGGCAAAACCGAATGCATTGATCACGTGTGCACCAGGATCAAGTTACACACACGCTTAGACATAATGAATACCAAAAACAGTGCCACACAAATAAAGAGTTATTACAAACCATAGTTTAAACGAAACTTAAACATCGAGTTCTCGCAGCGGACAAAAATGCCTCCACAGGCAGTTGACTGAAGATTACGCACACCTAGAACTCCTGGAAATCTCCTGGAATATCTTCAAAGTTCTCCCAGTCTGAGCAGCAACCCGGGTTTTGTAGATGCAAGAGGATAAACAAGCGTGAGCACATGACGTACTCAGCAAGAGAGAACAACATAACATGCAAGGCCATATGGTGGATGGCTAAGGTTCAAGTAGTTAAACATTTTAGTGGATCAAGTTTTATTAGCAACCTGATTACTAAAGAGTGTAAGTTCATACCAACCCAATTAATAAGATATAAGCATCATAAAATAAAGAATAAAACAACAATTAAAAATTAAAGTTCCATAATTTAATCATGTGAGTGTCCAGGCCGCTCTTGACCGTGAGCACGGCTAATCGATTAGTTTTACACTCTGCAGAGGTTGTACACTTTCACCACAAGCAGTGTAAAAGCTCCGAAGAACTTTGAACCCAACCATGCGATGCTAGCTAGGCACCATACCACACTACCGAGGTGTGGTTGCATAGGGATGCTACATGGCCTTTACAAAGGTTCCCTAGCAAGTTATGACCCACAAGGTCCGGATCAGTTATCAAGGTATAAAGTCCCCTAGCAGGTCGATACCCCACCATAAAAAGAATAACTCACCCAACCCCCTCCTAGAGCGAGTCCATACCCCACAATACCGCCGATCCCTTGTCCTTATCAGGTAAGACCATCCCGAGCTAAAGTTCCTAATTATTCAGCCAAGACCATTGCCCATTAGTTCTTGTGGTTGTACTGTTTTCCTGGGTGGTTCTCCATGTTCTGATTAACATATTAAAGTGGTCTTGTAAAGTAAAAGATCATAAACGGAACATAGAATAATAAAAGATAACCAAGTTTGATTAATACCAATCCTAGTTGAGCATGCTAAGCAATAGCTACCACAAGATTAATTTGATAAACCCGGTATCAAGGTAAAGGTAGTAAAAGGCTAGGCATGATCCTTAATAGGTTCCCATCAAATTAATGCAAGTGGAAAAGTAAATACAGTGAAATTAAATGCATGTTATGTAGGACAAGCGGGTATGCATCAAGGAATACTTGCCTTCAACAAAGCCTTGCTGCTCAATCTCTTGCATGACTTGATCTTCAAATCCCTCAAACGAATCGCTCTCTACGGTCCACAATCATCACATACAAGAATAAAACAATAATAAATAAGAAACAGTCACCAAACAGATCAAACAGATCTAAACAGTAGCATAAAACTAATCTACACTTCGAGACGAACGCATGGACATAAAGAACGCTAAAATCGGAGCTAAAACGACTAAGTTACGGCTTAGGGAAGGTGTAGGGACTAATCTGTAAAGATTTGAAAAGATTCTGGGCTAAAATGAAGAAAAAAGGACTGAACTGCCAGGAAACTTCTAAGGTGGAAGGGTATATCTGTGAATTCCGGAAAACTTGGGGGGTTTCCGTAAAACTGCCGGGGCCCGCGGGGTTTGACCTGATTGACCGGGTCGGGTTGATTTAGATCCATTGGATCTGGATCTAACGGCTGACACGGGCGGTGGCGGTTGACCCGGGTCAAATCGAGCAGAGATCGTCGGATCTCGATCCGACGGTTGCGGACGCACGCAAGCGCATGGCCGGCGGCGAGCGGCGGTGGACGGCGGCGGACTCGCCGGCGCGGCTCGGGATCGAGCCGGGGTGCTCGATTGGACGCGCGGATGACACCGGGGGCGAAGCGCGTGCGACGGCGAAGCAACCTAGGGCGGCGCGGACGGCTAGGGTCCCGGCGGGGACGGCGCGGCGCACGGCGAGGCGGAGCGGTGCGGCAGCGCAACTCCGGCGAGCCCTCCTCGGCGACTCGATGCACGGGGACGACAACAAGCGGCACCGGGGAGCTTCTCACCTCCTTGCACAGCTCCGGGACGGCTTGTCGACGGCGGAGCAGCACCGGCGGCGGAGAACAGCGGCGACGACGCTCTAGGGTTCCGGCGTGGGTGCTCAGGGGCGGCTAGGGTTTTGGCTAGCCCGACCTGGAGGTGGCGGCGGCCTTAAATAGGCCAGGGGTGCGGCCTTGGCGTGCGGGCCAAGCCACAGGTGCGACGCGGGCGCGCGGTCGGACTCGTGCTCGAGTCCGGCTCAGCAACGACCCGAGGTGGGGGATGACAGGTGGCCCCCACCTGTCGGCGTGCGGGAGCGAGAGGCGGCGCGGTCGCGGATGGCACCGGGGCCGGCGGTCTTTGGGGCCGAGGTGGGCCGAGGCGCGCGGCGCGGAGAAACCAGGCGGGGAAGAAGGAGGGGCGGCGGCGGACTTCTGCCTTGCTGGGCTGCACGCGAAGCCGGGTCGGAAGAGGGGAGGGTTAAGGAAGAAAGAGAAAGGGTTTTGCATTTTCAGAAAAGACACAAACAAATGAATTCAAACTCAAATTTGAATTCAAACAATCAAAGACAATGCACCAGCATGAATGCAACAATAAACTCCTATATTTCATTAATTTTATTTTAGAAAAGTTTTAAATGCCTAAAAATAAATAAAGCAACCTTATATTCCTTAAGCAAATAAAGGTTTCTAGCAAATTTTAATAAAGCCAAATTTTTAGTAAAATTAGGGTGTTACATACCTCCCCCTCAACAACAGCTTCTCCTTGATCTTGGTTTGTCGTCGTAGGTGTGGGAGTGGGGCCTTCCATCACCATAGTCGAAGTAGTGTGTACATGTTCAGGTACATGTTCAGCCGTGGGCACCACACCACCATCTTCATCGTCTCCATGTTCATGCTCCTCCTCCTGAAAGATCCCTCGCCAAGTTCATCATCACCTGCACACTCAAAGACAAGCTGACTACGTGGCTATGTCTTGTCGAAGGTTACCTCGCAAGTCTCCACGATTTGGTTAGTTTCAAGATTGAGCACACGATATGCTCTAGAGTGAGATGCATAACCAAAGAAAATACCATCGACCGACCTAGCCTCAAACTTATCCAACTTCTTCCCTTTCTTCAGAATAAAGCACTTGCAACCAAAGACATGGAAGTAACTCACCTTGGGTGTGCGATCGTGCATCAACTCATAGCATGTTTTCTTCTTATGCACTCTGAGGTAGATCCTGTTCGACACCTAGTACGCGGTATTCACCGCCTCAGCCCAGAACCTCCTCGGAGTCCTATGCTCATCAAGCATCGTCCGAGCCATCTCACACAAGGTCCTGTTTTTCCTTTCCACAACACCATTCTGGGGAGGCGTATACGGACTCGAAAGCTGGTGTTCAAGACCCAAGTCATGGCAAAAGGTTTCAAAGCGAGAGTTTCTGAATTCTGAGCCATTGTCACTGCGGATTGCTCGTATGGCATCTTTGTGCCTCTCGTTCCTCAACCTCAAGACAAGATCTCGAACAAAACCAAACGTCTCTCCCTTATCCTCGAGAAAGAACACCCACGCATACCGAGGGTAGTCATCCACCACAACAAGGACACACCACTTCCCACCCGCAGATCGCACACGAGCTGGGCCAACAAGGTCCATATGGAGTAGCTCGCATGGACGCTCAGTCATCACATCGGTGAGAGGCGGGTGAGAAGAGGCTACAATCTTGGCATGCCTACACGGCGCACAAACCAACTCTTTCTCAAGCCTCAACCGTGGCAATCCTCGGACCAAATTAAGTTTACTCAAGCGAGACAAAAGGTCAAAGCTCAAGTTACCCAACTTCCTATGCCACTTCTACAACTCACTCGAAGAACCAGCCAAGAAACAACGCTCAACACTAGAAGACTGAGAAAAATCAGCTCGAAACACCTGACCCTCGGGAACGACCATACAGACAAGGTCCCCTCGAGAGTCCAAAATCCGAGAACCACCAGGCCGAAACAACACCTCAAAACCCTCATCCAACAGCTGGGACACGGACAGCAAATTGTATCCAAGCGATTAAACAAGAGCAACACGCCTGAGAGTGATCTTGTCACTTACCTTAATCTCACCTTCTGAAAGCACACGTCCACGCCCATTGTCCCCAAAGGTGATGTACCTCTTTGTCACCACCGGGACGAGACTTGAGAACCACCCCTTGTCTCCGGTCATATGCCTCGAGCAATCGGAGTCAATCAACCAAATGTTCTTCAAATCTCCCACCTGAAATTAAAAAACGAGCATGTGAGCGAACAAACGACTCAGGACTGGGGTTAGTACCAAAAGAGTAAAACTAGTGCCGAGCCATTTGCTCGAAAGTGGGGTTAGCACATACCAAAGCATCTCTCCTATCAAAGCTACCTCCACGAACACCACCCCGGTAACCACTCCGAGGAAACCAACCCTCTCTACCAGGAGGAGGACCAAAACCACGAAAAGAAAACCGTGGATCGTCCTTCCTCTCCATCTCAAAGCTACGATTCCTCCCATCCCCGTATTGTGCACGAGGGGGAGAACACCTAGCAAACTGACCACCTGCAGACTCTCCAGACCAACCACCAGAACCACGACAACCTGAGACAAACCGAGACTCCTCACGAGCACGAAAACCAAACATGCCCCCTGCAGACTCCAAACCGGTTTGACCGATTTCAAAACCGGTCTGACCGGTTTCACACCTCCAGCACCACCTCCTGCAGCCTTTCGCTCTCCCAAAGACGGAACTGTTCTCACACTCGCTTTAGCTTTGGGCATTTTCACACGAGGCTCAAGTACACCACTGGAGGGGTGGTACTTGTCCTTGTTAGCCCACTCCTTCGCCATTCTCTCCTCTCGCTTCCTCTTGAAGCAAAACTCATCCTTGTGGCCATCTCTCCCACAATAGCCACAATGAAACCTCATGGGCTTAGGTTTAGGCTTGGTTTGGGGCTGCTCACTTGGTTTCTCTTCACTCGGCTTCTCACCCGACTTCTCCTCACTTGCCTTCTCACATTCTTTCGCAAAGAACACTTTCCCGGAAGTGCTCACAAACTTGATAGGCTTTTGGAAATCATTTGTTTGTGGAGGAAACACAGGTGGAGTTAGGGTTGTGTCTAGTCGGTTCCTGAGATGGTTAGGTTTAGGAGGGAAATTATTTTTGTGGTGGGTTTTTGGTGGCTCTGGAATGTTTTCTCCAGTTCCCTCACCAACCTTGTTTGCCCCAAGCCCCTCACCATCCTGCCTCTTGTATGTCTCGATCATTATCCTCAACTGAGGCTCATGACCAGACAACCAACCCATCAACTTTCTCAGCTCATCATTCTCATCCTGCAAACGATCAACATAATGTGCAAGTTCCAAATTCTTCAAAGCATGCATTTCACAGGTAGAGCAAGATGTAGGAATTGGTTCTTTCAACTTTGCATCAAGAGAAACAATGTAAGCATGCATTTCATCAATTTCTCCATGCAAAACAGGGCAAGAAGTGCAAGCACCTAGCAAAGCAGGATAGACTTAAGCTCAGGCACTTCAACCCTAAGCACATCTAGTTCCTCACACTTGGAAGCATGCTTTTTCTTAAACAAGGCAAGATCGGTTAGAAAGATAGGACAATCAGCACATTCAACTTCATCAGAAATAACAGGTGAAGCTTTCAGAGAATCAATTTCAAGCTTAGCATCCAAATTCTGTGTTTCTAGCTCAGCCACTCTAGTCCTAGCATCCTCGAATGAAGCCCTAAGCTCTTTCCTCATTTTCTTAGCCTCCCTAAGCATATCATCACGATTATCAAGCAACAAGCCAAGCCGTTCATTCTCCTGATGCAAGAAGGGGAGTTCATCACGCACCTCGTCGTCGAAATCGGAGTCCAAGTCACTCTGTGTGCTCTTCTTGCTGTCGGAGCTCAGCGCCATGTTGCGGAAGCCGTGTCTCGTGAAGCATCTCAGCCATTCAGATTCTTGGACGACTTCCTACTCTTGCGACGATCACCTTCATCTTCACTGCTGCTTGAGCTCGAGGTGGAGTACGCGGAACTGGAGTCGATGTCGCTCGCTCCAACCATCGCTCGGGCCTTGTCTCGGCTCTCCTTCTTCCTTGATCGTCACTCGTCCTTGTGCTTGTTCTTGTGCTTGCTCTTGTGGTCACGCATCGACCAGTACTTGCCATCCGTCCTTGACTTGTGCTTGTAGCCATCCTTGTTCTCAACCTTTACCGGGCAGTCGGGGACGAAGTGTCTCGGCTTGCCGCACTGGACGCATGTCCTCGTGTTCCTCCTCATGTTCACCCGGTTCTCGTGCAACCTCTCGAATCTCCTCATCAACAATGCCAGCTCGTTCTCTCCAAGCACATCGAACTCCTCATCTGGCATAGACATCAAAGAGGACAAAGAGAACAAAGAGAACATCCTGGTAGATGTGTTAGTGTTAGCCTTTCCTTTCAAACCACCAACGAGGGCAAGACTATGAGAGTTAGTCGGGCCCTCGATCTTGGCTGTCATGCCCCTATCCACCTCGGCCGACTTGAGCTTCGAGAACAGCTCATTCACCATCAGAGTGTCATACTTCTCCTACTCCACAATGGCCTCGAACTTTCCGCCCCAAACCGTACGATCCAAAGAGTGTAAAAGCTTGATAGCTCTATCATGATCATCGTACAGGAGCACGTCCACATTGGCCCTCATGTTGTTCACAACCATCGTGAACCTCTGAAACAAGGCATCGATGGACTCACCAGGGAGTTGAGTGAAGTTCTCGTACTCTCTCCGGTAGGTCGCATACATCCGAGCCTGAACCTGGGCATTCCCAACATGAGCTTCCTTCAACACCGACCAGATTCTACAAGCCATGTTCTCAGTGTGCACCCGATCGAACTCAGGCTGACACAAAGCATGAAACAAGTAGTCCACCGCCTTATTGTTGGCGTCGAATATGTCTCTCGATCCTGGAGCGAGGAAGTTCATCGGCTGTACATAGCCATTGTCCATCGTGACATCCCAAAGGATCTGACCCTTTCCACGGAGGAATGCCGCCATCCGCTTACTCCACATATGGTAGTTCTTTCCATCGAAGTGTGGAGGACCTGAACCGCATTCCTGGTACACCATCCTTGGATCTTAGACTGGTTAGAGTCAATAAAGACCCGAACCGGCTTTGATACCACTTGAAGGACCGAAACGGCGAACCAGAGAGGGGGGAGTGAATGGGAGCCGATAAAAATTCTATTCAAGAATTCGGCCTATGAACCCGATTTCACTCGTTCACCTCCACAAGCTTCTCTTGCCAAGTCCACGCAGCCACTAAAGTGCTACTGGACCTAGGAGCAAGACCCAACCAACAGCCACAGCACACACGCAGCGGAAACACACACGACACGGCTGCTGGCAGCCCAAACCGGTCAGGCCGGTTTCTGAAACCGGTCAGACCGCTTCTGTTGGACTTAGCCTCACACAGGCAGGGGAAACCGGTCAGACCGGTTTAGCAAACCGGTCAGGCCGCCCGTCCGTAAACTCCCCAAAAACCCTTCCGAGAGAAAACCTGCCTCAAGAACCTCTCCTCCTTTGAACAAGAATAGCCATAGCACAACAGGGACTTCCTTGCTCAAAAACTCTTCACGACAGCCCATAGGGCTAAACCGGTCAGACTAGTTTGGGAAATCGGTCAGATCGGTTTTGGCCTGGACAGTCGGGAAGAACTCAACCCGCGGGAAAAACTCAAACCTTCCACCAATCGATCTCCCGATTCGTTCCACGGATCAAAGTGAGACTTTAAGGATAGTTAGGGTACCTCGTGGGCTACCCTTGGCTAGAAGCTCGGTCCCCAAAACCCATTCAATCAAGAGGAATCGAAAGGCAACCCTCAAGAACACCTCTAACCCTAGAACTTCGAAAACTCCAAAATCGAGCCCCTTAACTCACGGATTTGGGAGGGGAATCAAAGGCAAAAGAACCACAAAGGGTTCACACGAATTTCCCCCATCAAATCACCAAGAGCAAGGTCCTGAAAACACACCGAGAAAACCACCAAGAGAGGGCTCCGAAAATCACCACCAAGAACAACCGGGAACAACACAACAAAGCCTTGAGGAACCACGCCGAATCATTTATGCATACCAAGGAGGTTCATACAAGGTCTAGCCTGTCGCCCGATCATCCAACCCTCTCATAAGATCTCACCATGAAGCTCTCAAGCTAGTCTTATGGAAATCCTAAGAAAATAGGGAGGGAAAAAGAAAAACAAATGAGCTAGGGTTCCAAGAGTTGGCTGCCATCCTCTCACCTCTTGGGTTATATGGAGGCAAGCCTAAATTCTAAAATGCCCCTAAGGTGTAAACTAAGATACACGCCCACCAAGGGCACTTTGGGAATTTGTCTTCGTAGCACCATCAGACGGATGCCCAGTGACCGCACTCCGCGTAGCCTCGACACAAGCCTTACGATCCCGACGCAGGTCCTCCGCCTCGAAGCTTCCGGCGCCCTGCGACCCCAAACCGGTCAGACCAGTTCTCCAAACCGGTCAGGCTGGTTTTGGCCAGACAGTCACATCTGGTCTTCGACCTCGGCTTTGTGGCTCAGCCGAGTAACCCGGTGATCTTCTGGTGAACCACCGCAAACCTCGGGAACTTGATGTAGCCTCCGCCAATCACCACTCATGACTTGGCTCCCACGAAGTCCCGGCTCGACCTTGGTTTTATGGCTCAACCAAGAAACCGTCCACCGACTTCATCTTGTTGTTCTTGCCACCATGCGGCCTGCACTTGACTCCGTTGGCCACCGGGTCCCTCGAACCAAGCCTACTTGTCTTCTCCACACTTGGAGGCCTCACCGGCAACGACCTTTCGCGCTTGTTCTTCACCTGCACCAACACGAGTCAAGCCGCAACCTGCACCTGCAATACTTAGCCAAGAATTAGTCCACATAATGTTGTCAATCACTCATCACACTAGGAAGCGACCATCCACCGGTCCTCGAACCACACATGGTCCTCATCCTTAAACTTTATATGTTGTGTCATCTCAGTCGATAAACTTTTAAATGTGTTATTTTTATACCTAAACTCAATTCGGGTCTCTAATCAACCCACTAACGAGTCCATGATTCTAAACGGCTATTGCATATTTACAACTGGAACCCTATCTCGTTTTGGTAATTTATTTTCCATCCTTCCTCTTTCTTGATTCGTTTACCCTTGCGTCATTGTCGTTCTGCCCAGCGCCGAGTCGAATGAGCTTCGGCAAGGTTCCTAGCCTCGCGACGGCTCCACGCCAGCGACATCATGACGGCTGGCCAGTGCGTGCACCTATGGTCCGGAACATGCCAGTTGCCCCCAGATTCTCGATGGCCTTTCTGACCTAACACAACTAGTCTGTTGTTCATATTCATAGCCCCTAGAGAAAATATGGCCCGAAGCGAATAAGATCAACCACTTATTTTTGTTGAGTAAAGAAAAGCAAGCAAACATGTTGCTTAAGCTCCACAACAGTTGGTAGAAAGAAAGAATCGCCGACCGTCGCAGGACGTCCGGCGCGGACACGCCGTCGTGCGTAGGAGTCGAGCGATGTGGTCGCACGGTGCGATGCAGGGAGCCGGCGGCTTCAAAGGGCAATTGAATCGACAAGGAACTGAATCGCCAAGGGTTTAATTGCAAATCTGCAACATTGGTGCACCTAATGGCTTCGTTTGTCATGGGTTAGACCCACTAGCGGGCGGATTAGAGACCTGAATTGAGTTTAGGTATAACAATGACACACTTTTAAAGTTTACGGACTGGGATGACACTACGTAGAAAGTTTATGGACCGGAGTTGCACTTTACACTTTCTGTTATTTTAGCTTTCTTCAAATTTAAATCGACAGACAAAACTTTTACTTATGTTTTTTAGATATTAAAAAAACAAATTCAGATGAGTATAAGGACCAAAACAGGGGCATATTTTGTGCTGTTACTAAAACATATCTATTAATTTTTCAAACCAAATAGAATGTGAATTTGTGTTAAGGATAATAAATTGACATTTTATTTTGATCGGAAGTGAAATGTAGTGTTATTATAGATACAGTTAAATGATGTAAAGCCTGTATCAATCACAAGGCAGCCAGTCTGGTGCAGTAAAAGGAAGAAGGAATTTTTTATATATTTTTAATCATTTTGCAACATTATACGACCATTTCAAAATTTATCAGATTTAACCATCAAGTGTCGTGGTGCACGGCGGCCGCCGTGGGCCACGACGGCCGAAGGTCCAACCGCCGTAGCCCACGGTGGTTGGAGACGGCAGTTGCAGAACCCGGAAGGCGCAGGCAGTGGTCATGCAGCCGCCGTGGGCCACAGCGGTTGCATGAGCCCAACCGTCGTGGTCCACGGCGGTCGGTTTTTTTAATATTTAGAAGAGAAAACACACACATTTGCAATGACATGTGCGACATTTGTACAACCCTAACAAAGAGCCTAATGTACTGTTAACATGCCTTAGGGAATTTAGAAATTTCATTATAACATTCCTAATTAATCTAGTTGTACGAGAACTGCCCGGAGAGCATAGAGTCGCCCGAGTGTTGCGACGGCATGTAGTAGTACCTAGGTGGGGTGGAGGTGGTGAAGGTGCAGGGGGACCAATCTTTCGGAGGGGAGCTGTTTTTCTTGTGGCATTCACAAGTGCAGGTCAAACATTTGCAACATCAGTCGTCTCATGTGCTATACGATGGATCTGGAAAAGCATGTGCCTTCGATAGCTCCCGCTTCAAGTTGTAGATGAAGACGTCCTTGAGGTAGTCGATGTGTTGTTGATAGGGATCAATAGCTGGTGGATCCACTCATTGTGAGAAACCATAGTTCTCTGGTTGGGTGGAGTACTACAAAAGGCAAGAAAACGTTAGCAAACCAAAGAAACATGATGAACAAATTTGTGAACATTGCTTACCCATGCATATGAGTAGTGCCAGAAACGACGACCGGATTTGTTCCATCCCCGGTACACTTACATCATGCAAAACTCACCATGTTAACACCTAGGCCACAACACCATTTACTTCGGTGCGTAGCTTCTAACATCATGCATCGATTTGTAGTCACTTTTGCCTTTAAGTGGGAAAATTGGCTTCGAAACCTTCTGATTGATGTATTCTAAAAAATCTTCTGATTGATGATGACACGACTCAGGACCAAAACTGTGTTCATCCCCACTCCACGAAGACATTGTTGAATGTTGTGAGAAGAAGGCAATGGAGTGAATGGTGCTACATATAGACAGAAGAAGGAGGTTGGTTGGGTGGTGGGCCCTTCGATCTGTGGGAAGGGAAACGAAGTAGTGACTCTGAGAAAACACATCCTAGTACTAGGGCACTGTCGCATTGTGGGCTAGTCGATCCGTGGGAGGGGAACATGTCGGTGACTCGGAGGAAACACAACGACTCTGCATATGACAGTCACTATAACGAAACACACATAACAGAGAAAAGACACTCTAATGCAGTTCGATTAAAGTCCTTAGGATACAAACTGAGGATCCTAGTTGACGATGTCATGAAATCCGAAACTATCTAGGTCTACTAAGTATAACGGGGTAATTCCTCTTCCTGATGGCATCCGACCCAGCTTCCTTGGCCCGACGAGCCCTCTCCCTCTTCCTCTCTCTATTGGCTTCACGGGTGTGGGCCACTTCACGTTCTCTCATCTACTGGCGATGGCACACTTCCTTCTGCTCCTCCATCTTTTTTCATCTCTCTTTCCCCACTCAACCATGTGGAACCACCTCTCTCTTGCATCACGGGCTTCTCCCTCGACGTAGCTCTTGTCGAAGTCAGACTACTCGGTATCTAGCCACTACATGAAATCACAAAGAGGAGGTGGAGTCTTTTTCCAAAGACATGTCATCAAATAATAAAACACAAATGAAAAATGATTAATCATGAAATGTAGTAAGTCTTTACTTTGGCTCTAAGGTTGCGGTCGAATGGTTGGATCAGGTCGTGTGCATAGTTGGCGCACATGAAGAATCTCATCTCGTAGGCATAACGTAGAACCTTGCACTTGACAAGCTTGCAATTGTCACCACAGAAGCACATAAGTGTCGATCCCCTTTGGCACCTCGACATTATCCTTCATCTTCGTGAGGAACTCCAATTCAAACTCAGGACCTGAGGAGGCCATTGCAAATCTGCAAAACAAACAAGATGAGAACAATCATATGAAAAATAATAGAAGTTAATCAACATAATTAATGCGACACGAAATAGAAGTTCGATTATTATAATAAAATAACATGCATAAGTTCATACAATAAATAATAGTTCAAATATTACAAATTCTGAAATTAAAAGTCCTAACAAGCAACTATAATCATCTGAATCCTGCATTAGTCCTACACCCACGTCCACGTCCACGTATGGGATGGGGGTTAGGATGGTTCTGAAGTTGCTGATGATCCCACATTGGCTGAAGTTGGTGTGTTGCAAGCATAATTTGGAGTTGTGCACCTCTTGTACGTGTGGCCCGTGTTGTGACACTTGTAGCACATCACTACTGCAGGTCCAGCTTCTGCTTCGTCCATGTTGTTTCTAATCCTCTTCTTCTTCCGTCTTCCAACACCTTGGCACAACTCAGGATCTGGATTGGGTATCTACACAACATTTTCTTTAGGGTTCTCAGTAAAAGTACCCTGCACGAGGTAGCCATGAATTGTTCGGTTCCAAGTATTATGAACAGTTTCCTTGTCATAGTACCATGGAACGTACCTACGGTATTTGAATTGTTGAAGTTCATAGAATACAATGATCACATGTGAGCAGGGGATGTGTAGCAGTTGCGGCTTTCGGCATGAACATCTGCATATTCGGTTGCAAAGTTCAGCAACTTGTTGGGTCTTTTCACTCGATGGGCCTAGGCAAATTTTCCCTTTGCACTCAACCTCATATCTCCACAGAATTTGATTCTCAGCAGACTGGTACAAAGGCTATGTTGTGACCTTGTGAAGAAGTGATTTTCCCTGAGCCTTGTCCAAATACTCAGTCATTCTAGTGCAGTATACCATTTGAGTGTTCCTCAGAACCCCATCTGCTAGCTTGCTCCTTTGGTAAAAATATTGCATTGTACGATACATAAAGAACTTAATGGTGCCAACTAGAGGAAGAGGTCTTGAACCACGAAGCACATAGTTGTAGAACTCAGCAAAATTGGTGGTCCTTATCCCATGCCTTGCTCCGCCCTCGTCAAAAATGAGACACCACTTTTCCTTAGGCTCATTCTGAATCCACTAGCTGAAGGTATTCACAGCACGCCCTCTTTTGTGCCTAACTTGAGGGTCATCTAATCCCACATCCTCGAAATACAATGGCTCCTCTCCAGGCTTGGGATTCACTAGCCTCTTTGCTATCTCATCTGATGCCTTCTTTGTTAGGTCATCTAATTTCTTCCAGATGGCATCGAACTTCTTCTGTTGAGTATGCTCACACAACAGCTCAAATAATTTAGATAGGGTCTTGTTCTTGAACTAGTTGTGAAAGTTTGCTTTCATGTGCCTAATGCATCACCTGCTCTTAACATCTGGCCATAATGGAACTCTTTATCACTCTTGGACACCCTCTTTCATGTCATTTATTGCTTGCAAAATACCTTTGTGCCCATCGTGTATGACACACACATCCCGCACATCCTGCACCACCATGTTCTTCAACCTCTCAAGGAACCAGTGCCAACTATCGTCGTTCTCCCCCTCCGCAAATGCAATGGCCAAAGGAAGCAACTGATTGTTACTATCAGTTGTCAGGATTGTTCTGTTGTATTTGCCTATGAGAAAAGTGTCATCTATGCAAATGACCGGTCGACACAGTTTGAAAGCCTCAATGTAGGCACCCAATACCAAGAATGATCGCTGAAGAACAAGCTCGCCTGGTTGCTCCTCACAAGCATAGTCCTTGATATCATAGTAGCTGTCGAGATTCATCTGAACTAGTGTGTGCATCAAGTTAGGCAAATTGTGGTAGGATGCTTCATAAGTACCCCACCTATGCTCCAATACCTTCTTCTTTGCTTGGTATGCCTTGCCATAACCGATGGTGTACCCGAATTTTTTCTCAATTGCACCGATAATTGCCTTTGGCTCATAAGAAGTACATTTCACAATGGTAGGGTACATGTGGCTTGCAACAAAATCAGCTGAAATGTTTCAGTGCATTGCATCAATACGATCAAGGGTACAATGTGACCCCTCACTTCTTTCACCTCTAAGTAATTATCTCACTTCCTCATATATGCATAACTCGAAAAGAACAATCCTCTCTTGCAACACACATCATATATCCTCAGAGAGCCCTTCACTACCCTGAACTCCCTATATACAGTCAAGATGGACCACTGCTTCACTGCATCCTTCACATGTGCAGTACTGGGGTACATAACACCTATTGTAACCTCATTCTCCGTGTACTCCCAAGGCACATTCACCACTATTAATAATACACTGTGAGAAATTGTAGTTCTGCCTATCCCAGGGAACATGATCCTCAGTCTGATCATGATCATCATCTGAAGAGTCCTCTTCCAATGCATGTCATCAGCTTCTAACTCTCTCTGATAATATCTCATCACCTCTGGGTTTCCTTCTCCCTCATTAATAAAACCAGTGACAACATAACCTCTAGATGTCTGCTCACCCTCAGTATCCCCTTCTTCCTCCTCTTGTTGTTCCCCTTCCTCACCACCTTCCTCCTCGTCCAGATCCTCAGCTCCCTCATGCACTTGATTGCTAGATGCACCCTTCTTGAAAACTTGGATAAGAAAAATCACGGGCAAACCAACTCGTCATGCACTTCTAATAGAACTCCTCCATTGTGGAGTCTGTTGACGCGAAAATAGGACGTCACCTTCACGCGCGACACACGTGACTCCCCGATCTGTAGCGAGGCGTGCCAGCCAATCTGACCTATTGATTGACAATGGAAAATTTTAGGGATCAGCTAGAGAATCGATGGCCTTTCAGTGACATGTGTATCAGCCAATCGGCCGATATGAGTAAAAGCGGGATCGGCCGGCTCGAAGGCGACCGAAGCGAGGGTGCGATCGGCTGGATCGACCGATCGTGACGTCAGCGCTCGGGTAGGATGGAATCGGTTGCGTGTTAGAAGCTGATAGGATCTAGATCGAACAGATGATAATGGTAATAGCTAAAGCTACAAGAATTGGTACGAAAACTTGTAGATCTAGCTAATATCAGTAAGGGGTGAATAAGACAAAACCTCAGTGATGCACCTGGAAGTTAAAGTCTAGGGTTATTTGGTAAAACGGTACTCACAAAGCTTGCCGGAGATCAGTTGATGCAGCCCAACGAACTCAAAGCACAACGTTGTAGAAAAGAGAAAAAGGCGAAGTCGCCGAAAAGTAGATGTTGTAAAGGTAGATGTTGTAAAGTAGATGCAATAAAGGTAAAGGGTTTGCCTGGAGGCAGTTTGTTTGATATGGGTTTGTACACTTTTTTCTGACCATGCAGGGTCGCTATTTATGTCCTGGGGACAAACCCGACTCCTAGCCGATTACGGCACTGTTTACTTGTATCTAAAGACAAAAACTACTAAAAATAGAAAAGGACTCTTGCAGGAGTCTAAGACCTTCTAAAAACTGACTCTGGACCCGTCGCCAATCGTGGATTGACCCGCCTCTTTTGTACTTTCCATCTGTCGTATTTCTTTGAATACCGCCTTCTTCATGCTCATTGGCTGATCCTCTGGTTTGCCATTGGTCGATTGCTCTAACTTGTTGGCCCACTGTCAGGGCTGAACCCTTCTGACCATCGGCGGATCTCGTTGACTGCTCTGTTCTTCCTTCAATAGGTCGATTGTTCCCTGCTATCCATCGGCTGTTTTACCTTATCCCTTTTGACCTATTTTTGCCAAAAAATGGTGTCAACACATGCCCCCCAGTTTCGGAGTAAATAATATTTTTGCTCTGAAATTTCCTCGAATCCGTTATCTCCCCTAATTTGAAGTCAGTCATTGGATTTCAACAAATCTTTAGGGTCATAAATACAACCATACCGGTTCTTTCTTTTCCCCAAATCTTGTTGCTTCAACGGCTCAAGCTTCCAAGTGGCAAACCCTAAGCTTTAGATCTTTTGCTGATCCATGGCGTCTTCAAGCTCTGCTGGAGGTTCTGGTTCCCCTGCTGCTCCTCCAAAGGCATCCATTTCTTCAGTTCCTCCGGTATTTTCTCAATCTCTTGCTTTTTCATCTTTTGTCGTCCTTCTTTTTCCTAAAGCCTAGATTCATCTATTTCTTCAGGAACTTAGATCTCATCTCACTATCCCCGTCGATGATAAGTCTGGGTTCATTTTCCTAGGACCAATGGGTAATCTTGATCCTATTGAGATGATCAATTTCGAAACCGACCGAATTCCTTTTAAGCATGCTTCTCTGAATTTGGCCAATTGGGATAGCTGCTTCAGGTCCTGGACAAGTTATGTCAAGGGTTGGAGGGACTGGTATCTTAGGGTCTCTGCGAAGAACAAAGGATCCTGGGAACAGTATAAAATTAATCAATGCATCACCTTATCCTTGTCTGAGATGTCCCAGAATAAATCCCTTCTAATTGCTGCCTCCTATTTTTGGTCTGATGCACTTAATGCTTTTCTGTTCGGCCATGGGCCGATGGCTCCAACCTTGGCCGATGTACTAATGTTGACTGGTCTAGATATTTCCTATTAAGATACTCTTTTCACCCATCAAAATGATAAACCTTCTCATCATTTGAAAACCAAAGGTATAGGTGGATGGTCAGGCTATATTGCCGAGCACAAGAAGGAAGGAACTGTGGGACAGAGGGGACACATTGCTTTTCTGAATATGTGGCTTGAGAAATTTGTCTTCTATGGCAAAACTTTTGTCTCTACTGCCAATTATCAGATAGTAGCTGAACAGCTGGCTGCCGGTAATCGCATCCCTCTTGGAAAATACCTCTTAGGTGCGTTATATCATCTTATTCACCAAGTAGTAGTCAGCTTGTCAACCAATTCTCCTATAGGTACTCTTGGAGGCCCTTTGTGGTTCATTAACATGTGGCTAAATCTTCATCTTCGAGATAGATTAGAGTAGAAGATTTTTGCCAAGACTTTCCCAGAAGATCAACCAGATGGCATCCAAATTGTGAGGCGTTGATGTATGAATTTTGGAGAGGCTGTCTCCACCTTTCCAGGACACAAAAGGACTCCTTCCCGCATAGCAGAGCACTTCAGAAGTTTTTACCTCAGTTTGAACTCAAATTCCATCACCTGGTTTGCATATAAAGATGATGAGCCCTATTTCGAGACCACATTCAACTTTGATGACATCCACAAGGATGATGAAGACAGGCTTGCTTTCGTAGAAATTATCAAACCGGGGCTTCTTCCTTCTTGTGTCTTTGGCAAGGATCAATCGGCCACCTATGAATTTTATAACCCCTCAGTATGTGCTCGTCAGTTGGGGTTCAATTGCCAATTGGCCTTTACTTCTCTGATCTGGTTAAACCACGAGAGATCATTCCTAGTGGTATTTGTTATCAGCATCTTTTGGACAGGGTCCCTGATTCTACTACTATTGATCTTGATTCATGGAGATTTCTTGGCTTTTCCTCCCTTTTTTTAATGTTTGGTGGGCAGAATGGTGTGGTCACCTTTTCTGTGTTTCTCCGAAAATCTACTATGAGCAATTGGATCCTGACTATGTGGCGTCGGCTGATGAGGTACTTCTTTTATCTGTTTACTTCATGCATTGCTTGACTATACTCAGATTTGTTATATCCTCTTTTCCTCCTTTTATTTTCAGACTGAAACTATAGAGCCCCATGTTGTCAGTAAGAGTGGCAAATCGATTCGATATTGTCCACCGAGACAGGCACCATACATTGGCCGTAAAGCTCCTTCGATTTCCTCAATCATGCAAGGTCCTAGAACCAATCCTGTCTCCGATAATCTGCCTCTGTCAACACTCAAGAGGAAAAGTGTACTAAGCAAGACTCATGCTCGGAAAACGAGTAAAACAATTGACACTACAGATGTTGACCTTCCCGATCTGGCTGGGAAGTTGGCGAGTGCTTTTGAGGTACTAAATTCTTCTTTAATATTTTGCTTATCCCTTTTTGCATTTCTCACCTGAACTACTTTGAGCAGCTTCGGGATTAACTGGTCAACCACAGACCGATGTTACTGATTCTGATAGAGGTCCAGTCTTGGAGCCTATTCAAGACATTTCAATTGATAACACCCTGGCTGAATCTTCTAGACAAGCTGAATCAGATAAAGCTACTGAAGATGTAATTGATGTTGTCTTGGTTGAACAATCTGATCCTCAAAGAGTAATATTTCATATACTCCTGTTGGTCGACCTCAACGTCCTTTTGAGCAAGCTGATCTCCAATCAGTTGAGGTATAACCTATATCGACCGTTCCTTCACCATTCTCATTCTCTAACTCTTTGTCTCTTGCTTCAGGACACTACTCATATCAGGTCTTCAGGTGATCTTCAACAAGATGTTATCGAAACTCAGTTGCCAATTGTTAAAACTCCTGAATCATCAACAACCGATTTGACTACTCAGATTTGTGTGATGCCTTCTACCGTAGGGGTAAACTTCTTGACACATTTCATCTTTTAGCTCATGTGCTTTCTTTGCATATTTTTTGATCAACTTTCCTTCTTTTCAGAGCACATCAGCAATCATTCTTCCAGATGAAGTGAAAGCTAAGTTGATTGAAGTATTGCCATTGTTGAACCAAGACATTGTGAGGACCATGTGTGGTTCGAGGACCAGTGGATGGTCGCTTCCTTGTGTGATGAGTGATTGACAACATTTTGTGGACTGATTCTTGGCTAAGTACTGCAGGTGCAGGTTTGAAGGACCGATACGGCGAACCAGAGAGGGGGGAGTGAATGGGAGCCGATAAAAATTCTTCTCGATGGAGATGAAAACTCCAACAAGATGAACACGGCTTCCAATACACGTCTCCGACTCACTACCCAAGTTGGCCAAGCCCACGTAGCCACTGGAGTGCCACTGGACCTAGGAACCAACACACACAGCCTTCCGACTCGAGAACGCAGCGGAACAACAAACCCTGAGTCTACAGACCCACACCGGTCAGACCGGTGAGCAGCACCGGTCAGACCGGTCCTTGCTGGTGAAACTGAGCAACTTTCAATAAGTGGCTCTACACCGGTCAGACCGATGGCAGCCTGAAAGCCCCCAAGGCACCAAACAGGCCAACCGACCACCAAACGGACCCAAACTCGAAACAGCAGCAACACGGGACAACAACGAACACACCAAGACGTTCACCCGAGCAAAAACCCAACAGGGCTCGCACCGGTCAGACCAGTCAAGAGCACCGGTCAGACCGGTGTAGCTCGGCGGCTCGGGATGAACGGCACCCGCGGGTCAACTCCCCCCAAAACCAAATCCCGATCTCCCGAATCGCTCCACGGACTTGAACAAGACTTTGGGGATATCAGGAGCACCTCATGAGGAGTCCATAGCCAAGTTTAATCCCACCAAATCTCGTCCAAAAAGGAGGAATCGAAGAAATCCCGCCGAAAACACTTCCAACCCAAGAACTCAAGAAAACCCCAAAATCGAGCACTTTTACTCACGAATTTGGGAGGGGAATCACAGCCCAAAGAACCACGAAGGGTTCCCACAAATTTCCCCCATCAAATCCCCAAGAGAAAAGCCTCGAAAACACCCCAAATAAATCACGAAGAGAGGGCTCCGAAAATCACCACCAAGAACAACCGGGGAAAACACATCCAAACCTTGAGGAACCACGCCGAATCATCTATACATGAAACAAAGGTCCGTACAAGGTCTAGCAAGCCGCCCGATCATCCATCCCTCTCTACAAGATCTCTCCGTGAAGCTCTCTTGCTAGTCCTAAGGAAAACCTAGAGAAAATAGGTAGAAAAATAGGAAAACTAATGAGCTAGGGTTCCAAGAGTTGGCTGCAATCCTCTCACCTCTTGGGTTATATGGAGGCAACCGAATGTCTAAAACGCCCTTCTCTACTAACTAGGGATACAAGCCCCTCAAGGGCGGATTTGGAATTCTTGATGTCTTCACCATCGGACGGATGCCGGCGACCGCACCCTCGCGTAGCCTCGACGCAAGCCATGCGATCCCGACGCGTGTCCTCCGCTTTGAAGATTCCGGCTCGCGTCGTCGCACACGGTCGGACCGGTGCTCCTCACCGGTCGAGCCGGTCCCCACCGGTCGACCGGTCAGTGCTGCTTGCGGCTCCGTCTTCGGTTCTCCGGTCTTGGCTTTGTGGATCAACCAAGGAACCCGGTGGTTTTCTCGGTGAACCACCGGAAACCCCGCGAACTCGGTGTAGCCTCCGCCAATCTCCACTCATGACTTGGCTCCCACGTAGTCCCGGCTCGACCTTGGTTTTGAGGCTCAACCAAGAAACCGTCCACGACTTCATCTTGCTTGTTCATGCCACCATGCGGCCCGCACTTGACCCCGCTGGCCACCGGGTCCCTCGAACGAAGCCTACTTGTCTTCTCCACACCTAGAGGCCTCACCGGCGACGACCTTTCGCGCTTGTTCTTCACCTGCACCAACACGAGTCAAGCCGCAACCTGCACCTGCAATACTTAGCCAAGAATCAGTCCACACAACGTTGTCAATCACTCATCACACAAGGAAGCGACCATCCACCGGTCCTCGAACCACACATGGTCCTCAATCTCCCCCTTGATGAGTGCATTGACAACACCCACACGAAGGTAACAAGAGAGAAAAGAAAAGAAAAATAAACGAACAAAAAGAAACTCCAACAAGCGATCGAAAGCCAAACAAAGGCAAAGAGCAAGATCACTTGAAGAAGACAAGTCTCGGACCCCTTAGGCAAGGGCAACGGCTCGACACATCCGAGACAAAACAAAGCTCAAGCAAAGAGCACAAACCACCGAAACAAAGCTCGAAAACTCTCAAAGAGCTCCCCCTGCACACATACAAGCTCCCCCTGAACCAATGCACCTCCCCCTGGACGAATGCACGCAAGACACCACTTGAAACAGGGCAGCTGCAACAAAACAGCCCTGACCGGCCAGACCGGTCCACAAACCGGTCAGACCGGTGTGCAACATGTGTACAGAACCAGCACTCACACCGGTCAGACCGGTGACCCTGACCGGTCAGACCGGTGCACAACAGAGCCCAGAAATGGCTCGAAACCACCTGAAAACCTTCCAAACACGTCCAGCAAGCCATTTCAAGCTCAAACTTCTCCCCCATGTTGGCAATGCATGAATCAAGCCAAAAATGCAAAAAAAATTCAACCTAGAGCTTCTCAAATAGACAAAATTCAACAAAGAATGCTACACATGTCCAAATGAGCAAGTTAGATACTCTACGGCTTCGTATCGATCTCAACTACATGATCACCAAGTTTCACAACCATTGGACGAAGCTAAGATGGATTTTGGCAATTTTGCGAAAAACTTGCCTCTCATGAGCAAAGTCCTAAACATGATCAAAGCATATCAAAATGGCAAAGCCACACAAACTTCATGCTAGGACAGCCATTCTAATCATAAGACCATCATAAACACCCACAAGCACCTCATGTCATGTCAAAGCCACCGAGCCATGTGCCTACTTCTATGTATGAGACTTCTCATTGGTAGGCATCATGCAACGGTTTAGCACCCAAAGCAAATTAAATTCAGCACATATGACATGGGAGCATATTTTTCAAGCATTTTTCATTTCATTTTCAGATTTGTAAATGGTACATGAAATGTCTTTGCGACAAAAAGGAACTTATGCTCCTCCACAAGATAAATCAAGAGGGCTAAACATTCATGATGGCAAATGAGCCTTTGGCTCCATATGATCAATAAACTAGCTATCCAACCACAAATTAAGCATAGCAAGGCCACAAAAACATGTCAAGAGCATGTAAAGGCATTTACACATGAGAGAGCATACATGTGACATTTTTCAAAAGCATAGTTATCAACCATGGATTATTCATCAAGATCATCAAGAGCTAAGCCAAACTAACCGTAGCATACCAAACAAGCTCACAAAGACATATATCTCATTCCATGGTGAACAATGTATATGACAGAAGCTTTTCCTAACCAATGCATATGATACAAAATTCATGCAATCTAAGATACAAGGATGCCTATACATCATGTTACATATGCCATGCCAAATGCAAGGAATGCACAAAAGAAAGCTATACATATGCTACAAACCGGCTCCTCAAGGGGAGGCAAAACGGGCTCGACACCACCGGCAAAAAAGAGCTCCCACACACCCAACTCAAGAAATCAAACACACACCAAGTTCCCCCCGCAAACGAGTGAAAGTTGCTTGATCTAGGGGTTTGGTGAAAATATCGGCTAGTTGGTCATGTGTGGGTACATGGATCAACGCTATCTTTCCTTTCTCAATGTTGTCTCTCAGGAAATGATACCTCACTTCTATGTGCTTGGTTTTGGAATGGAGCACTGGGTTCTTTGCAACGCTTATGGCACTGGTGCTATCACATTGAAGTGGGACATGGGTATACTCCTCACCAAAGTCACTCATGGTGTAGGTGATCCAAAGGAGCCGAGAGCAACAACTAGCGGCGGCAACATACTCGGCTTCGGTCGTGGATTGAGCAACACTCGGCCGCTTACGAGAAGACCAAGACACCAACGAACAACCCAAAAACTGACAAGTCCCAGAAGTGGACTTCCTATCCAACCGACACCGGCAAAATCCGCGTCCGAAAAGCCATGAAGCGCCAAAGAAGAGGACGCGAAGTACCAAAGGCCGAAGTCGGGAGTGTGACGCAAGTACACGAAAATTCTCTTCACCGCTTGCCGATGCGAAGTCCTCGGAGACGCTTGAAAACGAGCGCACGGACACACCGAGAACGCGTATGTCCGGCCTCGTCGCCGTCAAGTACGGGAGTGACCCGATCATGCTTCGGTACTCCTTCGGTCCACGTGTTCACCTTCCTCGTCCGCATCAAGAGCTGTAGTCGTACTCATCGGCGTCGTCATAGCCTTGGAGTCCTCCATCTTGAACTTCCTCACAATGTCCTTGGTGTACTTAGCCTGGTGCACATATGTTCCTTCCTTTGATTGCTTGATTTGTAGCCCAAGGAAGAACTGCAACTCGCCCATCATGCTCATCTCAAACTCGCTGCTCATATCATCTGCAAACCTTGCAACAAGAGAGTTAGACGAGCCACCAAAGACAATATCATCCACGTACACCTGCACAATCGGGGATATCTCCGCTTACTTGCCTCGGCAAAAACAAGGTCTGATCGACCTTCCCAATCTCAAAACCTCTCTCAAACAAGAACCCCCTCAACCTGCCATACCAAGCTCTAGGCGCCTGCTTCAACCCATACAGCGCCTTCCTCAACTTGTACACTCAGTGGGGGTACTTCTCACTCTCAAACCCCGGAGGCTGCCTCACATACACCTCTTCCTCCAACACTCCATTCAGAAAGGCACTCTTCACATCCATTTGGTGCAACTTGTACCCTTTAGCCACAGAAAAGGCTAGAAGGATCCTAATCGCCTCCAAACGGGCTACGGGAGCAAAGGTCTCCTCGTAGTCGATCCCCTCCTTCCGGCCCGAACCCCTGGGCAACAAGTCTCGACTTGTTCCTCACAACCTCACCCTTCTCTCCCTCTTTGTTTTTCCACACCCACTTTGTACCAATCGGCTTACACCCTGGGGGAGGGTCAACCAACTCCCACACCTGATTCCTCTCAAAGTTCTCCAACTCCTCATGCATCGAGTTAACCCAATTGTGATCAGATAGTGCGTGTCCAATGTCTTTGGGCTCGAAAGAAGCAACAAATGCAGCATGAGCAAAATGGGAATTGTTTCGAACCCTTGACCGTGTAGTGCGTTCATTCATGTCGCCGATGATCCTCGAAGCCGGGTGATCCACCCGAACTCGCCGGGGAGGGTTCTCGCCTCGAAGCTACCTCCCCCTCAACATCGGCTTCTCCTCGTTCTTGATTTGTCGTTGTAGGTGTAGCAGATGGTCCATCCATCATCGTAGTCTAAGTAGTGGGTACATGTTCGGCGGGGGCACCACACCGCCATCTTCATCATCACCATGTTCATGCTCCTCCTCTCGAAAGATCTCCTCGCCAAGCTCATCATCACCGCACACTCAAAGACAAGGCGACTACGTGGCTCTGTCTCGTCGAAGGTTACCTCGCAAGTCTCCACGATTTGGTTAGTTTCAAGATTGAGCACACGATATGCTCTAGAATGAGATGCATAACCAAAGAAAATGCCATCGACGAGACCTAGCCTCAAACTTATCCAACTTCCCGCCTTTCTTCGAAATGAAACACTTGCAACCAAAGACATGGAAGTGACTCACCTTGGGTGTGCGACCATGCATCAACTCATAGCATGTCTTCTTCTTGTGCACTCGAGGTATATCTGTTCGACACATAGCACGCGGTATTCACCGCCTCGGCCCAATACCTCCTCGGAGTCCTATGCTCATCAAGCATCGTTCGAGCCATCTCGCACAAGGTCCCGTTCTTCCTTTCCACAACACCATTACGGGGAGGCGTATACGGACTCGAAAACTGGTGCTCAAGACCCAAGTCATGACAAAAGGTTTCAAAACGAGAGTTCCTGAATTCCGAGCCATTATCACTGCGGATAGCTCGTATGGCATCTTTGTGCCTCTTGTTCCTCAACCTCAAGACTAGATCTCGAACAAAACCAAACGTCTCCCCCTTATCCTCGAGAAAGAACACCCACGCATACCGAGAATAGTCGTCCACCACAACAAGGGCATACCACTTCCCACCCGCAGATCGCACACGAGCTGGGCCAACAAGGTCCATATGGAGCAGCTCGCATGGACGCTCAGTCATCACATCGGTGAGAGGCGGGTGAGAAGAGGCCACCATCTTGGCATGCCTACATGGAGCACAAACCAACTCTTTCTCAAGCCTCAACCGTGGCAATCCTCGGACCAAATTGAGTTTACTCAAGCGAGACAAAAGGTCAAAGCTCAAGTGACCCAACTTCCTATGCCACTTCCACAACTCACTCGAAGAACCAGCCAAGAAACAACGCTCCACACCCGAAGACTGAGAAAAATCAGCACGAAACACACGACCCTCGGGAACAACCATACGGACAAGGTCCCCTCGAGAGTCCACAATCCGAGAACCACCGAGCCGAAACAACACCTCAAAGCCCTCATCCAACAACCGGGACATAGAAAGCAAATTGTACCCCGGCGATTGAACAAGAGCAACACGCCTCGCAGTGATCTTGTCACTCACTTTGATCTCACCTTCGAAAGCACACGCCCACGCCCATTGTCCCCAAAGGTGATGTACCTCTTCGTCACCACGGGACGAGACTTGAGAACCACCCCCTGTCTCCGGTCATATGCCTCGAACAACCGGAGTCAATCAACCAAATGTTCTTCAAGTCTCCCACCCGAAATTCAAAAATAGGCACGTGAGCGAACAAACGACTCGGCAAAGACGGGGTTAGTACCAAAGGAGGAAAACCGATGCCGAGCCATTTGCTCGAAAGTGGGGTTAGCACCAACCAAAGCATCTCTCCTACCAAAACTACCTCCACGAACACCACCACGGTAACCACCCTGAGGGAACCACCCCTCTCTGCCTGGAGGAGGACCAAAACCACGCAAGAAAGCCTGTGGAACGTCCTTCCTCTCCAACTCAACGCCACGACTCCTCCAATCCCCGTATTGAGCACGAGGAGGAGAGCGCCTAGCAAACTGACCACCTGCACCCTTTCCAGCCCAACCACCAGAACCACGACCTCCAGAACCAACCCTCGCACCTGTACGAGCTCGAAACCTGAACAGCTGTCTGTCCAGGCTGTGCCCGCACCGGTCCGGCCCAGGTGCCCCACACCGGTCCGACCGGTGTGACACAGACACTGCACCACCACCGGCAGCCTTCTTCTCTCCCCAAGCCCTTACTGTCCTCACACTCGCCTTGCCCCTGGGCATCTGCAAACGAGGCTCAAGTACACCATCGTAAGGGTGGTACTTGTCCTTGTTAGCCCACTCCTTTGCCATTCTCTCCTCTCGCTTCCTCTTGAAGCAAAACTCCTCCTTATGGCCATCTCTCCCACAATAGCCACAATGGAACCTCACAAGCTTAGGCTTTGGCTTGGGATGTGGCTGCTCACTTGGTTTCTCTCCACTCAAACCCTCCACCGGTTTCTCACCACTAGCCTTCTCACTCTCCTTCCCAAAGAACACTTTCCCCGAAGTGCTCACAAACTTGATAGGCTTTTGTAGGTCATTTGTGGGTGTAGGAAACACGGGTGGAGCTGGGGTTGTGTCTAGTCGGTTCCTTAGATGGTTAGGTTTTGGAGGGAAATCATTTTTGTGGTGGGTTTTTGGTGGCTCGGGATATTCTCTCCACTTCCTTCACCAACCTTGTTTGCCCCAAGCCCCTCACCATCTTGCCTCTTAAAGGCCTCGATCATCATCCTCAACTGAGGCTCATGACCGGACAACCAACCCATCAACTTCCTCAAATCATCATTCTCATCCTGCAAACGATCAACATAATGTGCAAGCTCCAAATTTTTCAATGCATGCATTTCACAGGTAGAGCAAGATGTAGGCATGGGTTCCTTCAATTTAGCCTCGAGCGAACTAGTGTAAGCATGCATCTCATCAATATTAGCATGTAAAACAGGGCAAGAAGTGCAAGCTCCTAGCAAAGCAGGTCTAGACTTAAGCTCAGCCACTTCAACCCTAAGCACATCTAGTTCCTCACACTTGGAGGCATGCTTCTCCTTGAACAAAGCAAGATCAGCAAGGAATATGGAGCAATCAGCACAATCATTCTCATCAGAAACAACAGGGCTAGCCTTAAGCGAATCAATCTCAAGCTTGCTATCAAGCACCTGTGTCTCTAGCTCAGCCACTCTAGTCCTAGCATCCTCGAGTGAAGCCCTAAGCTCTTTCCTCATTTTCTTGGCCTCTCTAAGCATGTCATCACGGTTATCAAGCAAAGAGCCAAGCCTCTCATTCTCCTGGCGCAAGAAGGGGAGTTCATCACGCACCTCGTCGTCGGACTCAGAGTCCGAGTCGCTCTGTGTGCTCTTCTGCCGGAGCTCAGCGCCATGGTGCAGAAGCCATCTCTCGCGAAGCAGCTCAGCCCGCTCAGGTTCTTGGACGACTTCTTGTTCTTGCGGCGATCTCCCTCGTCTTCACTGCTGCTCGAGCTCGAGGTGGAGTACGCGGAACTGGAGTCGACGTCGCTCGCTCCAACCATCGCTCGGGCCTTGCCTCGGCTCTCCTTCTTCCTCGACCGCCGCTCATCCTTGTACTTGTTCTTGTGCTTGCTCTTGTGGTCGCGCCTCGAATGGTACTTGCCGTCCATCCTCGGCTTGTGCTTGTAGCTGTCCTTGTTCTTGGCCTTCTCCGGGCAGTCGGCGACGAAGTATCCCGGCTTGCCGCACTGGAAGCAAGTCCTCGTGTTCCTCCTCATGTTCACGTGGTTCTCGTGCAGCCTCTCGAACCGCCTCGTCAACAGCGCTAGCTCGTCCTCTCCAAGGTCATCAAACTCCTCATCTGGCATAGACATCAAAGAGGAAAACGAGAACATCCTGGTGGATGGGTTAGAGTTAGTCTTTCCTTTGGAACCACCAACAAGGGCAAGACTATGGGAATCAGTCGGTCCCTCGAGCTTGGCGGTCATGCCCCTATCCACCTCGGCCCGACTTGAGCTTCGAGAACAGCTCGTTCACCGTCAGAGTATCATACCGCTCCGACTCGACTATGGCCTCGAACTTTCCGCCCCATATCGTACGATCCAAGGAGTGTAAGAGCTTGACGGCTCTGTCATGATCATCGTACGGGAGCACGTCCACATTGGCCCTCATGTTGTTCACAACCACCGTGAACCTCTGAAACAAGGCATCGATGGACTCACCGGGGAGATGAGTGAAGTTCTCATTTTCTCTCCGGTAGGTCGCATACAACTGTGCCTGAACCTGGGCGTTCCCAACATGAGCCTCCTTCAACACCGCCCAAATCCTACAAGCCAAGTGCTCGGTGTGCACCCGATCGAACTCAGGCTGACACAAAGCACGAAACAAGTAGTCGACCGCCTTATTGTTGGCGTCGAATCCGTCCCCTCGACCCCGGAGCAAGGAAATCCATCGGTGGACATAGCCCGTGTCCACCGTGACATCCCAAAGCAGCCCGACCCTTTCCGCGGAGGAACGCACCCATCCGCTTGCTCCACATCCGGTAGTTCTTGCCATCGAAGTGTGGAGGACCCGAACCCCATTCCTGGTACGCCATCCTTGGATCTTAGACTGGTTAGAGTCAACAAAGACCCGAACCGGCTCTGATACCACTTGAAGGACCGATACGGCGAACCAGAGAGGGGGGAGTGAATGGGAGCCGATAAAAATTCTTCTCGATGGAGATGAAAACTCCAACAAGACGAACACGGCTTCAAACACACGTCTCCGACTCACTACCCAAGTTGGCCAAGCCCACGTAGCCACTGGAGTGCCACTGGACCTAGGAACCAACACACACAGCCTTCCGACTCGAGAACGCGGCGGAACAACAAACCCCGAGTCTACGAGACCCACACCGGTCGGGCCCGGTGAGCAAGACCGGTCGACCGGTCCCTCGCCGGTGAAACCGAGAAACTTTCACTAAGTGTCTCTACACCGGTCG
Source organism: Cenchrus americanus (assembly GCA_947561735.1). Lineage (NCBI taxonomy): Eukaryota > Viridiplantae > Streptophyta > Magnoliopsida > Poales > Poaceae > Cenchrus > Cenchrus americanus. Next base: position 208,105,380 of record OX387240.1, read on the forward strand.
AGCCGGTGAGACACACGGTCGGACCGATGGCGGCCTAAAAGCCCCCAAGGCACCAAACAGGCCAACCGACCACCAAACGGACCCAAACTCGAAACAGCAGCAACACGGGACAACAACGAACACACCAAGACGTTCACCCGAGCAAAAACCCAACAGGGCTCGCACCGGTCAGACCAGTCAAGAGCACCGGTCAGACCGGTGTAGCCTGGGCAGCTCGGGATGAACAGCACCCGCGGGTCAACTCCCCCAAAACCAAATCCCGATCTCCCGAATCGCTCCACGGACTTGAACAAGACTTTGGGGATATCAGGAGCACCTCATGAGGAGTCCATAGCCAAGTTTAATCCCACCAAATCTCGTCCAAAAAGGAGGAATCGAAGAAATCCCGCCGAAAACACTTCCAACCCAAGAACTCAAGAAAACCCCAAAATCGAGCACTTTTACTCACGGATTTGGGAGGGGAATCACAGCCCAAAGTACCACGAAGGGTTCCCACAAATTTCCCCCATCAAATCCCCAAGAGAAAAGCCCCGAAAACACCCCAAATAAATCACGAAGAGAGGGCTCTGAAAATCACCACCAAGAACAACCGGGGAAAACACATCCAAACCTTGAGGAACCACGCTGAATCATCTATACATGAAACAAAGGTCCGTACAAGGTCTAGCAAGCCGCCCGATCATCCATCCCTCTCTACAAGATCTCTCCGTGAAGCTCTCTTGCTAGTCTTAAGGAAAACCTAGAGAAAATAGGTAGAAAAATAGGAAAACTAATGAGCTAGGGTTCCAAGAGTTGGCTGCCATCCTCTCACCTCTTGGGTTATATGGAGGCAACCGAATGTCTAAAACGCCCTTCTCTACTAACTAGGGATACAAGCCCCTCAAGGGCGGATTTGGAATTCTTGATGTCTTCACCATCGGACGGATGCCCGGCGACCGCACCCTGCGTAGCCTCGACGCAAGCCTTGTGATCCCGACGCGTGTCCTCCGCTTTGAAGATTCCGGACTGCGTCGTCGCACACCGGTTAGACCGGTGCTCCTCACCGGTCAGACCGGTCCCCACCGGTCGACCGGTGCGTGCCGCTTGCGGCTCCGTCTTCGGTTCTCCGGTCTTGGCTTTGTGGATCAACCAAGGAACCCAGTGGTTTTCTGGTGAACCACCGGAAACCCCGCGAACTCGGTGTAGCCTCCGCCAATCTCCACTCATGACTTGGCTCCCACGTAGTCCCGGCTCGACCTTGGTTTTGAGGCTCAACCAAGAAACCGTCCACGACTTCATCTTGCTGTTCATGCCACCATGCGGCCCGCACTTGACCCCGCTGGCCACCGGGTCCCTCGAACGAAGCCTACTTGTCTTCTCCACACCCGGAGGCCTCACCGGCGACGACCTTTCGCGCTTGTTCTTCACCTGCACCAACATGAGTCAAGCCGCAACCCGCACCTGCAATACTTAGCCAAGAATCAGTCCACACAACGTTGTCAATCACTCATCACACAAGGAAGCGACCATCCACTGGTCCTCGAACCACACATGGTCCTCAAGGTTGTGGCTTGACTGGTGTTGGTGCAGGTGAAGAACAAGAGCGAAAGGTCGTCACCGGTGAGGCCTCCAGGTGTGGAGAAGACAAGTAGGCTTCGTTCGAGGGACCCGGTGGCCAGCGGGGTTATCTGCGGGCCGCATGGTGGCATGAACAGCAAGATGGAGTCATGGACGGTTTCTTGGTTGAGCCTCAAAACCAAGGTCGAGCTGGTACTACGTGGGAGTCGAGTCATGAGTGGAGATTGGCAGAGGCTACACCGAGTTCGCGGGGTTTCCGGTGGTTCACCAGTAAACCACTGGGTTCCTTGGTTGATCCACAAAGCCAAGACCGAAGAACCGAAGACGGTGCTGCAGCAGTGCCAGACCGGTCTGACCGGTGGGTCTGACCGGTGAGGAGCACCGGTCTGACCGGTGTGCGACGGTGCAGTCCAGAATCTTCGAAGCGGAAGACACGCGTCAGGATCGCAAGTCTTGCGTCGAGGCTAAGCAGGTTGCGGTCGCTGGGCATCCGTCCGATGGAGAAAGCTTGAAGACTTCCAAAACCACCCTTGAGGGGCTTGTCCCTAGTTGTTAGGAAAGGGTATTTTAGACTTTCGGTTGCCTCCATATAAGCCATGAGGTGAGAGGATGGCAGTCAAGCTCTGGGAACCCTAGTTCATTTGCTTTCCTATTTTCCCTTCCTATTTTCTTAGGATTTCCATAGGACTATCTTGAGAGCTTCATGGTGAGATCTTGTTGAGAGGGTTGGATGATCGGGCGGCAAGCTAGACCTTGTATGAATCTTTGTGGCATGTATAGATGATTCGGCGTGGTTTTTCAAGGTTTGGATGTGTTGTTCCCGGTTGTTCTTGGTGGTGATTTTCGGAGCCCTCTCTTGGGTTTTTCGTTCTTCGCTCGATTCGTCGATTTGAGGGCGTTTCTCTACGGGTTTCTTTGAGGGGATCATGGGTGAGTGCCTTGTGCCTCTTTGTGGATGATCTTGACCCCTCGAACGCCAGATTTGGCCTTCGATTTGTTGACTTTTGGATGAACCCTAGGTCATAGTGTTCTTGGCAAGGATTTGCGATTCCGGGAGTTGTAGGGAGTTTGAGACCATAATTTTTGGGGCATAACCTCTCCTTGGGGTGTTCATCATCTCCCCAAAATTTCGTCTCAAGACTCCAAGTGGTTTGGGAGATCCTTTGATCGAAAGTTTGGGGCGAATTCGCGGGCAGTTTTCTGGGCTGTCCCGGGTGATCCGGTCACCTGTGTTGGGTGACCCGAAGGGGGTAGGTTGATCCAGTCACTTGTTCCTGGGTGACCCAATGTGGCTCTGTAAGGCTCCGGGTGACCCGGTCACTTGTGCCGGTTGACCCGGTAGGTCTCAGCCTTCTTCGTTGATTGCTCAAGTTCTTTCGTGTTTGCTTTCGCTTTGCTTCCTAGCCTTTCAAGCTTTGTTCCTAAGGTATCAAGAGAGGTTTGTGTGTGCTTCTGCTTGTTTGTGTGTGACTCGTAGTTGCGATTGGGATATAGGCCGGGTTCTTTTGAGAAAGAATTTTTATCGGCTCCCATTCACCCCCCCCCTTTGGTTCGCCGTTTCGGTCCTTCAAGTAGTATCAGAGCCGGTTACGGGTCTTGATTGACTCTAACCAGTCTAAGATCCAAGGATGGCGTACCAGAAACGGGGTTCCGGTCCTTCACACTTTGATGGCAAAAACTACCAGATGTGGAGTAAGCGGATGGCAGCGTTCCTCCGCGGAAAGGGTCAGCTCCTTTGGGATGTCACGATGGACACAGGCTATGTCCAGCCTATGAACTTCCTTGCTCCAGGATCGAAGGACATGTTCGACGCCAACAACAAGGTGGTCGACTACTTATTTCGTGCTTTGTGTCAGCCTGAATTCGATTGGGTGCACACCGAGCACTTGGCTTGTAGAATCTGGTCGGTGTTGAACGAAGCTCATGTTGGGAATGCTCAGGTTCAGGCTCGGATGTATGCGACCTACCGGAGAGAGTACGAGAACTTCACTCATCTCCCCAGTAAGTCCATCGATGGCTTGTTTCAGAGGTTCACTGTGGTTGTGAACAACATGAGGGCCAATGTGGACGTGCTCCCGTACGATGATCATGATAGAGCTGTCAAGCTCTTACACTCTTTGGATCGTACGATCTGGGGCGGAAAGTTCAGGCCATTGTGGAGTTGGAGAAGTATGATACTCTGACCGTGAATGAGCTATTCTCGAAGCTCAAGTCGGCTGAGGTGGATAGGGGCATGACAGCCAAGATCGAGGGCCCAACTGACTCTCATAGTCTCGCCCTCATCGGTGGCTCGAAAGGAAAGACTAACACTAACACATCCACCAGGATGTTCTCTCTGTCCTCTTTAATGTCTATGCCAGATGAGGAGTTCGACGTGCTTGGAGAGGACGAGCTGTCGTTGCTGACGAGGAGGTTCGAGAGGTTGCACTACAATCGGGTGAACATGAGGAGGAACACAAGGACATGTTTCAAGTGCAGCAAGACCAGACAATTTTTCGCCGAGTGTCCGAGGTAGAACAACAACGACAAGCAAAAGTCCAAGGACAAGAGGAGGAAGTCGAAGAAGAAGGATCATGAACATGGGAAGAAGATGCGATCTCGAGAGAAGATGAAGAGATCGAGCGACATCGAGTCTGACTCCGAGGACACGTCTTCAAGCTCGAGTGATGAAGACGAAGAAGAAGAAGAAGAAGAAGAAGAAGAAGAAGAAGAAGAAGAAGAAGAAGAAGAAGAAGAAGAAGAAGAAGAAGAAGAAGAAGAAGAAGAAGAAGAAGAAGAAGAAGAAGAAGAAGAAGAAGAAGAAGAAGAAGAAGAAGAAGAAGAAGAAGAAGAAGAAGAAGAACCTCGGCAAGTATCTCAACGGCCTTTGTGTGACGGGCCTAAGCCTCAAGGACGACTTCTGCGGCATGGCTCGTAGCTCCAGCAGCAAGAGAAGCCAGAAGGACGCCTCGGACTTAGATTCCGAGGATGAGGTATGTGATGAGCTCTCTTCTTTGCGCAAGGAGAATGAGGAGTTGGTTGACTTGCTTGATAATCGCGATCACATGCTTAGAGAGGCTAAGAAGCTTAGGAAAGAGCTTAGATCTTTGCTCGAGGATGCTAGGACTAGAGTGGCTGAGCTAGAAACACAGGTTCTTGATAGCAAGCTTGAAATTGATTCGCTTATGGCTAGCCCTATTGTTTCTCATGAGATTGATTGTGCTGATTGCTCTGTTTTCCTAGCTGACTTGACTGATCATAGGGAAAAGTATGCCTCCAAGTGTGAGGAACTAGATGTGCTTAGGGTTGAGTTGGTTGAGCTACAAGCTAGACCCACTTTGCTTGGTGCTTGTACTTCTTGCCCTAGTTTACATGAGAAAATTGTTGAGCTTCGTTCTCGCATTGTTTCGCTTGAGGCTGATTTGAAAGTTCCTATTCCTACTTCTTGTTCTACATGTGAGTTGCATGCTGTAAAGAATTTGGAACTTGCACAATGTGTTGATCATTTGCGGGATAAGAACAATAAGTTGCATGAAGTGCTGAGTTGGTTGTCTAGTCAGGAACCTCAACTTGGTGTGATGATTGCCAGTTATAAGCGCTTTGATGGTTGGGCTTTGGGATCTGATAAGTTTGGTGAGTGCAGTGGTGAGAGAGAAGGGAAATTTGAGAATGTTTAACTTCCACCACAACCCACACCCAAAGACAAGTTTGCATCCAAGCCAAACCAACTGAGACAAAAACTGAGTGAGAAGGCAAGTGAAAAGTCTAGTGAGAAACCTAGTGAGAAGCTGTGTGAAGAGCCTCACCCCAAGCCTAAGCCCAAACCAATCCATTTCCATTGTGAGTTTTGTGGAAAGGATGGTCACAAGAGAGAGTTTTGCTACAAGAGAAGGAGAGAGGCGAGAATGGCTAAGGAGTGGGCAAACAAGGACAGGTGCCACCCTTCTCATGGTGTGCCTGAGCCTCGTATGCCACTGCCCAAGGGAAAGGGTTTTGTGCGTAAGGTTCCAGCTTGGGGAGAAAAGAGTGTTGTGGGAGGAAGAGGTCCTGCTGGAGGAGTGAAACCGGTCAGACCGGTTTGGAGGCAGTAGGGGGACCAGTTTGGTTATCGTGCTCGTGATGAATCTCAGTTTGTTGCAGGAGGTTGTGGTTTTGGTGGTTGGTCTGGAGAGCTTGCAGGTGGTGAGTTTGCTGGACGTTCTCCGCCTCGTGATCAATACGAGTTTGGGAGAGGTCGCAGCTTTGAGTCTCAGAGGGGCTACGGACCATGCTTTTCCTATCATGGTAGTCGTACTCCTCCAGTGAGATGGGAGTGGTTTTCCCATGGTGGTTCCAGGTTTGATAGGTTTGAAAGAATGGATCACAGTTTTGATAGGCGCGATAGGATGGATGCTGCTAACCCTACTTTTGAGGAAATGGCCCGACACTGGTTTCACACCTTTGGGACTAACCCCAGTGTTGAGTCATTTGCTCGTTCTCACTCTTGGTTTTGAGTTGTAGGTGGGGAGGCCCTGAGAACATTTGGTTGAGATCGGGGGTGGTTCTTCGGCCTCATACCCCGGTGGTGACATGGAGGTACATCACTCTCGGGGATGGTGGACAAGGATGAGTGACTTCTGAAGAAATGATAAAGGTAAGTGAATTTGTGACCTTCAAGTGTGTGGCCTTGGTCAAGCCACTTGGTTCTTTTTGCTCTTTGCCCTATCTCATGTGTGTAGGGTGAGCTTTGTATGCTCTTTGGCCCTAGTGCATGTGTTTAGGGGGAGCTTGTGAGTTTTGCGCTCCTTTGCTCTTTTGCCAGTGGTGTCGAGCCCTTTTTGCCTCCCCTCAAGGAGCCAGTGGTTTGTGAGCTTTGTGTGTGGGAGCTCCTTTGTAGCATATGTATAGCTTTCTTTTGTGCATCTCTTGCATTTGGCATGGCATATGTATCATGATGTATAGGCATCCTTGTATCTTAGATTGCATGCATTTTTGTATCATATGCATTTTGTTAATCACAAACTCCACATCGCGATCAGGGGGTAACCCAGGCAGCTCCTCCGGGAACACATCCTCATACTCGCAAACCACGGGTACATCCGAAATGGCCTTCGTGTGAAGGCTGTACACAGCCGGTATGTCTCGAGACTTCATCGGCTCGAAGGTGACTCTCATCCCGTCGGGGCGCACTAAAGTCACAAGTCTCGATGAAGTGGAGATGACACCTTTGTGGGCAGTGATCCAATCCATCCCCAGTATCACATCAATGCCATGGGAAGGCAATACGGTTAGATCCCCGAAGAACTTGTGACCTTGGATGTCTACATGCACTCCCTTGCACAGCAAGGTGCATTGGATATCCCTGAGCGGGGTGCTCATGATAATGGGAATCGATCAGGTGGTTGTAGGGAGGGAGAGTTTGTTCACGAACCGAGAGGTAACATACGACCCGGTTGCACCGGTGTCGAAAAGAACCAAAGCATACCACAAACTAAAAACTCACCGATCACGACGTCACGGGCGTCGGCAGCTATCGGTGCGGAAAGTAGTCCTGACACTAACTAGTAATGAGCGCTGAGATCTACCTCTCGATGGCTGGTGCTAAGCAACTAAAGACACTTGGTTTATCCTGGTTCCGGCCGGGGCCGTACGTCCAGCAGAGGTGTGCTCGGGGCACTGTATTGCTCGCACCGCGGTGCTCGTAGAGGGGTGGCAACAAGCGGGGCGGGAAAGAAGGCGTGGCCTCCAAGTCTCTGAGGGTGTGATTGAGGCAAGTGCTAATATCGTGGGGAAGGCGGAGAGCGTGTGAACGTTTGCTGTCCGTTGTCCCGTGTCTGTCCCCTGTGGCTGGGGGGCTGCCCCTCCTTTTATAGGCCAAGGTGGGAGCAGCTTACATGTGCGCAACACTATTTCGATACGTGTAAATGATATGGCGAACAGTGCGGCGGAACTGACGGCCGTCCTGGTGAATCCCGCTCCTGTTGAGGCGTCGTGGCGTGTCCTGTGCCCGTACAGGAGCGGCTTCGAGGGTTGCGGCGTAGTAGTTGGTTGACTGACCGCCGTGGTGGGCCAACTCGAGGGCGCCGTTGACGGGGAGCCCGTACGTGGCACACTGGCTGTTGTGGCAATGTCTTGTCTCCGCACGTTGCAACAGCGCCGGGATGTCGCCACAGCGCCTGGCGTGGTGCAGCAGTGGCGGGGATGGCCGCACAGGGCTGACAGCGACGGGGATGCACGATCCCGCCGGCCTGACGTTATGGCGTGTCCTGCATAAGCACGTAGAAGATATTCGAGGGTCTCACCGGCCCCCCTTCGAGGGCGCGGCGTGTTAGCCGTATGGGAGCAGGCGGCACAGTGTCACGGAGCTGACACTGACCTTACCACACAATGCCGAACAGCGGGGGATGGCCTCCCCCCGGGAGTTGGCGAAACAGCGCCGGGGCATGATTCCCAGGCGCGTTAGAGTAGTGGCGCGACCTGCCGCGTCAGAGCATTAAATGCTCGTACACGCGTGCGGGAGCGGGTGCGCGCGGGGGCGCGGGAAAGGCGTGCGCGGGTGCCCTCGAGCGAAGCGGGCCCTGCCCGAGGGGGTGCTCAGCCCTCGAGCGAGACGGACCTCGTTCGAGGGGCGTGGTTGAGCCCTCGAGCGAGGCGGACCCCGCTCGAGGGGGCGTAAGGGTCTCGAGCGAGGCGGACTTCGTCCGAGGGAGCGTCTACCCCCCGAGCGAGGCGGACTTCACTCGAGGAGCGTCTGCCGTGTCGTCCTGGCGGGCAGCGGGGGCCACCAAGGTTGTGTCTGTGCTGTGCATGCGTGTTAGTTGTGCAAGTTGATTTCGTTTTGCCTGTTTTGCAGGTTTTAAGCGGGTTTCCCCTCGGTTATTTAGGGGACCCTTAGGGTTGTCACCGACAGTAGCCCCCGAGCAACTGCGGGTGTTTCCGTTAGGATCCCGCAGATGCTGGAGTTCGCTGATAGGACGTTCTTCCCTCCTGGTTGCCAATGCCTTTCTGTGGGGCCACATCTGCGGACCCACGGGTCTAGCCCCCGAAGCCCTGCAGGAGCGTGAGTGCTCCTACAGGGGTTTTTTTGCGAGTTTTTACCAGTGTGCGGGGCATTTGTTTCAACCGGCATCGGCGATGTTCCAGCCGGCCTCGATCGCATGCGCATGACTGGTAACTCTCGCGTTCGGTGCACCCCAGGAGGTGTAGTCGTGCGTCGAGCCCCCGAGCCTGGGCCCATTCGAGGCGATCGGGGTGAGCTCTCCGTCTTGTTTCAAGCGCGCCCTCGCCGCCCCTCTGCGGGACGGAGAGTGAGATTTCCGTAACCCCCATCGATCGGGTCGCGGATTGCGGACTCCTCGTCGAGCTGCTAGCGGGTGGTTCAAGTGGACGCCCATGCCCCGTTCGATGAGGGTAGGCTCGTGGTCCAGAGACTCGTCCATTAAAGCGCTTGCGTGAGTTTGCTAGGTGGGGCTCGATCCCATTCGCTATGGACCGAGGGCGTGGAAGCTCTCCCTCGGTGGGATCCCCCCGACTAGCTGCCCTCGCTGGCTCTTGAACACGACATGTGGGGCGCCCTCGAGCTGGAGGGCTCGAGGAAAGGCTCGAATGCGCGCGCCCTCGTCGTCCCTGACTCTGGTGATCTGGGGCACCTGTTCGAACCCTTCGAGGGTCAGGTTTGGAACCCCTGATCAGTAGGGCCACGCGGGGTAGCAGCTGAGTGCCCCCGTCTTGTTGCATCCGCGGGTTTCGGGGGTTCCCAGGCGGGATGACCCTCGAACCGCTGATTAGTAATTTTCCCCAGATCGAGGGAACCTGTGGCGCTCGTCCACGCTGAGCAGGCTTCGAGGCCACTGGTCAGTAATCGCACTCTTCGAGAGTCAAGTTTTTCGAGCCTGGGGCTCGGGCCGCTCGAGGACCATCCTTACTGTGTAAGGGACCGGGCCATTAAATGTGCGCAGTCGCGGCCGCAGTCTCGCGCCGCGGCCGTGCCTTTTCAGGCGCTGCGGCTGCGAGCGTAGTGGGCGACTTGGGCAGGCGGACGTGACCGCCTGCCGTGTCCGTTCAATTACCACGCCGTAATGATAGCGTGTGTGCAGGCGTGCGGCCGCCTCGGTCGTGGTGGGACCCGCTCTTCAGTGACCGAGATTTCTACCTGCAGTTAATGCGCGCGGGGCGTGCGCTCCGGAGAGCACGTCCCGTGGATCTATAAATCCAATAGAGGGAGGCGAGGCGAGTTTTTTACCTCTCAAACTTAGCGTCTGCCACCCTCGTTCCTTGCGTTTCCGCTCCTGAGCTGTTCTTGCTTCCGCGCCGGCGCATCGCTTCTTGCTCCACGCCCCTTGTTCTTTCGCCAGCTCGCATGGCTCCTCCCCAGCCCATCACCATCATCGACGCGTTGCCGTGGCCGCGCTCGATGGCGACACGGCTCTCCTTGAGCGAGCTGGTGACCGCCGGCCAGCTCGCGGCGAACGAGGATGGGCGCCCCGCGGCGTGGATCGTGCCTCATCCGAACGAGCGGGAGCCCAACCCGCCGTTCGGGTACATCGTCAGTTTCATCCGCTTCCATGAGCGGGGATTCACGGCACCGGCGAGTCGCTTCATGCAAGCGCTGCGCTACCACTACGGCGTGGAGTTGCAAAACTTCACGCCGAATGCGATCTCGCAAGCGGTGATGTTCGTCGGCGTGTGCGAGGGTTTCCTGGGGATTCCCGTCAACTGGGATCTCTTGGTGCACCTCTTTCGCGCAGAGCTGCACACATAGACCACGCCGGAGCCGAAGACCCGCCGCGCGGTGCGCGCCGGCGGCTTGACGATCGGGCTGCGGAACACACGCAAGGAGCTCTACATCCCCTGCACGATGACCTCCAACAACTCGGAGTGGGAGCAGGGGTGGTTCTACCTCTGCAACGACGGCGCCGGCCTCCCCGCCTACTCCGGCAATGTGCTCAAGGACAAGGCCGACTTCTGGCACCACGAGGTGTCGCCGCCTTCGCACCAGACGCGGCTGGACACGCTCCGGAATGCGTTGAAGGGCTAGCGGATGGCGGCTTGACGGCGGGGTGCGTCCTTGCGAACCTCTATCACCGGCGGATCGTCCCCTTGATGGAGAGGCCGCTCCGCATCTTCGAGATGCACGAGGACGCAGACCCCGTCACGTTGGCGGAATCACAGTTGGTGCCGGGCCTCTTCCCGTGGGAGTACGCGGCCACCCGGGCGCGGCGTGCCATCGACCTCCGGACCGGTCAGAACGACGACGCGATGCTCTGGGCGTTCACCATGCTCCCCGTCGGCCCGTTGGTAAGTGGATTCCCGCTTCCCCTTGTTCCGCTGGCTCGCGGGGCGTCGGCGTGTCTTGAGAGTTTGCCTGTTCCTTTGCAAATAAGGGCCGTGAACGCCGCACGGTCCGACCCGCCCACCCCTCGGTCCCGAGCACACGTGCGCGCTGCGCAGCAGTGGGAGAAGGAGCGGGCGGCACGCAAGAGGGAGCAAAACCTCTGGCGGCGAGAGCGCCGGGAACGAAGGAGCGAGGAGTTCCGGCTGCGCGAGCAGCAGGGGCTCTCCTCTCCCGGGATCGAGGAGTACTCGTCGTCAAGCGAGGAGGAGGAGGAGGAGGAGAGCGATGGGGGTCGGGCTCCCCCTGAGAGGTGGCAGCCTTCGCCCCCCTCGCCCAGGGCTGCGGAGGTGGCAGAGGAGACGGTGCCTGGGGCGGGTGCAGGAGCGCCCGCCGCCAGGCAAATAATGAGAGAGGCGACGCGCGTCGTGGAGGTGTCTGTCGGTGCGGAATATGGTCCCGACACTGACCAGTAGATAGCGCCGAGGTCTATCCCTCAATGGTCGATGCTAAGTAACAAGTGACACAGAGGTTTTATCCTGGTTCCGGCCGAGGGGGCCGTACGTCCAGCAGGGGCGTGCTTGGGGCACTATATTACTTAGCACCGGGGGTGCTTGTAGTGGGGCAAATACAAGCAAGGCGGGAGAGGAAGCGTGGCTTCCAAGTCCCTGGAGGAGTGGCTGAAGATATTGTGGGAGAATGAGAATGAGTACGTGGTGTGTGAAGTGTTCTTGTGTCTCTATCCGTCTTGTCTCTCCCCGGCGGGCTGGGGGTTCGCCCCCCTTTTATAGATCAAGGGGGCGGCGGGTTACATGCGCGCCGCGCTACCTAGCTATGTGGAGAAGTGCGACGTGCTACGGTGTAGAGTGGGCGGCCGTCCGGGCGATCCCCGCTGCGATCTGGTCATCATGGCCTGACTTGTACCCGAACAGTGGCGGTTCGAGGGTAGGAGAGCAACGGATGGCGGTGATGTCCTCGATAGGCTCGGGGGGCGGTGCTGACGCAAGCTTGTACGGAGTACAGGGGCAGGCAGAACGGCGTTCCTTCCCAACGCGCCTCACGAGGGCCGGAGTCGTTGCTACGGGGTCCGGCGTGCGCCGCACGCGCGGGTACGGCGGCCACGCGCGTTACGGTGGCCGGGATGGCAATCCACCGACTAGCGCCTCCACCCCTAACCTCGTGGGGTCACGGGAAAGTGAAATCGAGGGTGCGCCCGGCCCCCCTTCGAGGGTCGGGCGCGTTAGCCGTCTTTGCGCAGGCGCGCGGTGTCACGGGACCGACACCGGCCGTACGCACGGTCCCTCCCCACGGTGGTGGGGATGGGCTCCTCACTCGGGAAGTTGGTGCGGCGGCACCCCGGGGGGCGCGAGCCACGGGCGCATGATGGCGCCGCCCCCTTGTGTCAGGGCGTTAAATGCCCGTGTACGGGGCCGGCGCACGCGTGAGGGGCACCCTCGAGCGTGGCGGACCCCGGCCGAGGGCGGGGCGTACCCTCGAGCGAGGCGGAGCCCGCTCGAGGGAAGTGCGTACCCTCGAGCGGGGTGGTGCCCGCCCGAAGGGAGTGCTGCCCCTCGAGCGGGGCGAAGCCTGTTCGAGGGGATCCTTTCGTGGGCCGCCTCGATGGGCCGTCGGAGTCCCTGTGGGCTGTGTCCTGCATGGTTAGGCACCTGCGTGGTTAGGCCTAACGTATTTGGGTTTCGTTGCGGGTTTTAAGTGAGGTTTTCCCCATTGTTTAAGGGGACCCTAGGGCTGTCCCCGACAGTAGCCCCCGAGCATCTGTGGGTTTGCCATTGAGGCTCCCGCAGATGCTGGAACCTGCGATAGGACGTTCTTCCCTCCTTGTTTGCGAACGCTTCCGTGGGGCCGCGTCGGTGGACCCGCGGGTCTAGCCCCGAAGCCCTGCGGGGGTGTGGGTGCTCCCGTAGGGGTTAACCGCGAGAATTTTGGTCGAGAGGCGTGGCACATATGCCAGCCGACATCGGCGGTATTTCGGCCCGGCTTCGGGGTGCACGCACCGCCGTCCCTTGTCTCCGGCGGGTGCGGTTTCAAGGAGGTGTAGCCGTGCGTCAAGCCCCCGAGCCTTGGCCCGTTCGAGGCGATCGGGTAGAGCTTGGCGACTTGTTTTTTAACGCGCCCTCGCCGTCCCTCCGCGGGACGGAGGGTGAGGTTTCCGTAACCCCCATCGGGCGGGTCGCGGATTGCGGATTCCTCGTCGAGCTGCTAGCGGGTGGTTCAAGTGGACGTCCATGCCCCGTTCGATAAGGGTAGGCTGCGCGGTCCGGAGACACGTCCATGGAAGCGCTTGCATGGGTTTGCTAGGTGGGGCTCGGTCCCGTTCGCTAGGGACCGAGGGCGCGGAAGCTCTCCCTCGGTGGGATCCCCCGGCTAGCTGCCCTCGCTGGCTCTCGAACACGACATGTGGGGCACCCTCGAGCCGACGGGCTCGAGGAACGGCTCGAATGCGCGTGCCCTCGTCGTCCCTAACTCTGCGATCTGTGGCGCCTGTTCGAACCCGTCGAGGGTCAGGCTTTGAACCTCTGATCAGTAGGGCCGTGCGGGGTGGCGCCTGGGCGGCCCCGTCTTTTCACGTTTGCGGCCATCGAGGGGTACGGCGAGCCGGCCCTCGAGGTGCTGGTTGGTAGCACAGCGTATGTGCCCTTCCTAGGAGAATCGATGTTGTCTCGAGCCAAGGGCTCACGCCGCTCGAGGGTTTTACGTGGCATGGGTGCCCGCGGTGCCTGCTCTACATCGAGCAGGTCCCGAGCGACCTTCTCACGTCGATATCCCATCGAGGGTTGACGTCATCCTGAGCCAAGGGTTCGTGCCCCTCGAGGGTTTTACGTGGCATGGGTGCCCGCGGTGCCTGCTCTACATCGAGCAGGTCCCGGGCTACCTTCTCACGTCGATATCCCATCGAGGGCTGCCTTTGTTTCGAGCCGGGGGTTCGCCCCGCTCGAGGGTTCTCCTTGCTTGGCAAGGGACCCAGTTATTTTAAATGCCTTGCGGTCGTGGCCGCGGTTTTGCAGCGCGGGCGCGCCTTTTTGGCGCGGCGCGCGCGCGCGCGCAGTGGGCGGCGTGGCGGGCGGATGTGACCGCTTCGCCTCGGTCGGCCGCGGGTCTTTGCCGTAATGATGGCCCGCTCCGCGGTGGCGTGGCCGGCTGCGGTCGTGGTGGGGCCCGCCCGTCGACGTGAAGGAGAGATTCCCTGCCGATTAATGCTAGCGGGGCGTCCGCTCGGAGAGCTCGCCCCGTCGGCTTATAAATCCGAGGGGTGGAAGAGACGGCGGTTTTTTACCTTGACGCCTCACCATTTTCGATCCCCGCCCCTTCGTCTTCTCCTAGCTCTTGCCACCGCGCGGTGTCGCCATTAGAGCCTTTCTTCGTTCCTCGTTCTCCGTCCTCGCATTCCTTCGTCCTTCCTCATGGCGCCGCCTCAGCTTCCCCTTAGGATCACCGGAGCCGTATGCAGGGAGAGGTCGACGGTGACGCGGCGGCCCTTGGCGAGCTGGTCGTCCGGCGGAGTGGATCGTGCCGCCGGCCGCGGACCGCGAGCCCAACCCGCCGGAGGGCTACGTGGTGAGCTTCATCCGTTACCACGAGCGGGGCTTCACCGCGCCGGCGAGCACCTTCATGCGGGCAGTGTGCCACCACTACGGAGTGGAGCTGCACAACTTCGCCCCTAACGCGATCTCGCAGGCTGCCACATTCGTGGGCGTCTGCGAAGGGTACCTGGGGATCCCGGTCAATTGGGAGCTCTGGGTACATCTTTTCCGCGCGGAGCTCATCACGCAGCCCACGACGGAGCGAGGGACCCGCCGCGCGATGCGCGCCGGCGGGATGTCACTCGCCTGCGGGGCGCAATTCAAGGACGTCTACATCCCCCGCACCATGACGACGAACAACGCCGGCTGGGAGCGGGGATGGTTCTACTTGCGTAACGCCGAGCCCGGCCTCCCCCCCTACACCGGCCGGGTGTTCAAGGAGAGGCCTGACTCCTGGGGCTACGGGGTGTCCACGGCCCAGCATCGGAGGCGGCAGGAGTCAGTCCTGGCCGCCCTGCAGCGACTGGCGGCGCACGGGCTGAACGCGATGGGCGTCCTCGCCTTCCTCCATCACCGGCGGATCGTGCCCTTGATGGAGAGGCCGCTCTGCATCTTTGAGATGACAGAGGCGGCCAACCCCGTCGACCTGGCGAGGTCGCGGATGCTCCCCGACGCCCTCGGCGGCCATATGCGCTCACCCGGCGCGGAGCGCCGTCGACACCCGGCGCCGATGCTGCGCGGGCCGGACCCCGTGGGACCTTGAGATGCTCCCCCACGGGCCCGCCGGGTGAGTTCGGATTTTGATTTTGTTTTTTGGTTCTTGGTCTTGCTTTCATTTCCTCGACGCGTTTTTGACGCTCCCGTGTGTGGTCGGTGACCTTCACCATCGCCAAGTCCGTTCCGCCCACCCCCGCCTCCCGCGCGCTCGGCCGGGCGGCGCGGCGGCGGGAGCGAGGAGCGGGCGGCGCGCGAGGAGGGAGCACGCGAGGTGACGTCAAGCGCGCCGCGACCGGCGAGCCGCGGAGTACCGGCGGCGCGAGGAGCTGGGGCTCTCCTCCCCGGAGATCGAGGAGTTCTCGTCCTCGGGGGAGGACGAAGAGGAAGAGGCTGAGGGGGAGGGCCCCTCTGATAGGTGGCAGCCTGCGCCTCCTTCGCCGGAACCAGCGCCGACGACAAGGGCGGCTTCTCCTGGGGCGGGCGCAACGGTGTCCGCTGCCAGGCAATCGACATCGAGGGCGGCGCGCGCCGCGGAGGTGCCGGCGCGCGCCGCGCGGGCGCACGCGGCGAGCGCGCCCATGCGCGCATCAAGCGTGCCCGCGCGCGAGGCGAGCGCGCACTGTGCGGGGGCGGCGTCGTCGGGAGGCGCGACGGCGAGGAGTGCCCGCACGCGGGGCGAGCGTGCCGGCGCGCGCGACGGTGACCTCGGGAGGCGCGGCGTCGGACGCGCCCGCGCACGGTGCGGGCGCGCCCGCGCGTGCGGTAGCAGGCGCGGCAGCTGCGCCGGCCTCGTCTGCTGAGGCCTCGAGGAAAAGAAAACGGGCCTTTTCCTCTTCGAGGTAAGGAGCCTGTCTTTTTTCGTTTGGTTTGATTTGTCGATGATCAGGTGCCCTAGCCTTCTGTCCGTGCCTGTGCAGGGTGGTGCCAACCGTTCCTCCTCTTGCACCAGCCAAGGTGCTGAGGACGGATGCATCGATCCCCACCCGGCGGCGCTCGTCAAGGGCGTCGCGCCCGGGGACAAGCACGGCGGCGGGTGTGAGCTCGCAAAGCTCGGGCGGGGCCTCCAAGGCCCGGCCGGCGCATCAGCCCGCCGCGGCGCAACCGCAGGTCGCCGGGGGCGGCCGGCGCCGGTCGTCGTGGAGACGCGAGGCCGCGGCGGCGGTCGTGGTGGAGGTACGGCCCGCGGAGGGCGCCGGCCGTGGAGGCGCGGCCCACGGCGCCGGGCTGCAGAGGAGGTGGAGCGGGCGCAACTCCGTGGCGGCGCCCGTGGACGCGGCGGCGCAGCCGGAGGTGGTGGCCATGGCGCCACGACGGGCGCCCGCGGCCACGAGACGCAAGTGGAGGTGCCGGCGGAGGCGCGCGCAGCGGCCGCGCCGCGGCGATCTGCAGGCGGAGGTGGTGGAAGTCTCGGACGACTCTCCGCCGCCTGGGTGGAATCAGTGGGCCAGCTGGCCCACGAACTCCCCCGAGCCCCAGGAGGGGGGGCCCTCGTGAGGCGGCACGAGGGTCACCTCGTGGTGGGGGGTCGAGGACACGGCGCCGAGGCCTCGTCCTCCCACGCCGGCCGCCCTGCCCAGGTGGAGGGGGCCATCGATGATCCCCCGGCGTTTGCTGACGCCCAGGGGGAGCGGGGAGCTCGGGGCGAGCTCGGAGCCACGGCGCTACGCTCAACCGCGCGGCCCGAACGAGGCGCGCGCGTCCACGGCGGCCCCGCATGGCGCATCTTTCAGGTAGGGTGTCGTCGCCTGCTTTCCTCTTCTTCTCGTCTTTGTGTGCTGCTTTCGTGCCGTAGTGCTTACGGACTTTGGTCTGTGGATGTCAGGAGCTCGAGCGCCGCGCCCACGACAAGTACGATGCGTTCGACCGGGTGAACGCCGAGGTCCACCAGCTCCGGGAGCGGTGCAGCGCTTTCGACGCGCTTGCTGACGCCCTTAGGACGCCGGACAGTTGGCTGGCGTACCGGGCCTTGGCCTGGCCTGACGAGCTCCCCGAGAGCTCGAGGCAGGACACGGCACGTCGCTCGAGCCTCGAGCGGGTCCGCTCGGCCCTCATCGATCGTGATGAGGCGCTGTGGAATGCGCGCTCGGACTTGGAGAAGACGCGGACGGCGGCCGCCAACGGGAGGCGGAGGTGGCCACCGCTCGCGCCGAAACCCGGGAGCTCCGCACGTCGCTTGAGGGGGCGCGGGCGCAACGGCGCCGGGCGGGCGAGGAGCGGGCACGCGGGCCGAAGCGGCCCGGGCCAAGGAGGCCGACGACCCGAAGGCCGCCCTCGACGCCAAGGCCGCGGCCCTCATCGTCGGCCGAGGAGCGGCTCCCGCAAAAGAGCACCGCCCGCCAAGGGGCCGAGGAGCGGCTTCAGCAGGGGCAGGCCGCCCTCGTCGACGCCCGTGCAGCGCTGGAGCAGGAGCGCGCCGCCCACGAGGTGACGCAGAAGTCGCTGGAGGAGCGGAACACCGCGTTCTCCAAGGTCGAGGACGAGGCGCTCATGCTCAGCATCAGCAACGCCAACCAGGAGCTGGCCCTCCGCGAGCAAGGCGAAACCGTCCGGCGCCTCGAGCTGTCGGTCGAGGCCGTGCGCCGGGACTTCGAGATGGAGAGGAAGCAAGTCGAAGGTGAGCCACTGTTTGACTCTTGCTCGTTGGTTTTTCGTTTGGGAACTCGCATTCCCTTTTTTCGATTTCTTTCTTGCCTTGGCGTTTCCGAGCTTGCGCACCGCTCGGGGCATGCGGGCCGAGCGGGCCGAGGCACTCTGAGCTTCCTACAATTCCTCCGGCCGGGGAGTTGCGGGAGGCGCGCGATGCGGCCCTCGAGACCCGCCGCTCCGTCGAGGAGGGCGAGGCCCGGGCGGCGGCTCCCCGGCCGGCCGTCCGCGTGCCCTTGGTGGCCATGTCACCGAGCGGATGCGCCGGGCGGCGCGGTCGGGTGTCCGAGAGGCCCTCGGAGTGGTGCGGTCCCACTACGAGGTTAACTTCGAGGCGGCGGCGGAGGGCTACATCGTTCCCGAGGGTGTCGAGGACGAGGTGGCCATGGAGCGTGTGGATGCGCTCGGCGCCGACGCCGCCGGGTTGCTCGCCGAGGCCTTCGAGGAGTTCCTCTTCCGGGACGCCGGCCGATGCTTGCTCCTCCCTCACGAAAGCGAGTTGGGCGCTAGGCCCGTTTTGATGTGTATCGGTATCCGGCCTCGTGGCCTTTGTAAATAACAAGCTTGTTTCATGAACATAAACATTTGCTTGTAAATGAAGTCCTTTGTTTATCACGCTTTTTGTTTCTCCTTCTTCCCGAGTAGATTCTAGTTAGGGGAGTTCGATTTTCGCGGGGGCCTTCCGGGTTGGAGGCGAGAGAGAAGGGGCCATGTCCACGCGGCGTAGGCTATCTCTGGCTCGCGCGCTCCTTCCGCCGTGCCGCCTGCGCCCTGTTCGAATCATGGCTCGAGGTTGAAGTAGGAAACAAACTTAGCGCGTGTTGTTTTGTTTTTTGCGCGAAAAAATGGGACCATTTTGGGGGGGTGCCCCCCCGCAGTAGCCCTCGAGGGTAACTTGGGTTTCAGGGGAAAGCCAAGTTATCCTTTTTATTAGACTTGGAGTATTTACATAGTCGTTGCCAACTGGGGCGTTGTCCATGTGATTTTTACAACGAGAATTCTTGGAAAATCCTGGCTAAGGGTAGAAGCGACGTAGCTGTTGGATGTTCCAAGCGTTGGTGAGCTCTTCACCGTCCTCGTTGGCCAGCTTGTATGTGCCCGGTTTGAGTACTTTCACCACGACGTAGGGTCCTTCCCATGGGGGTGATAGCTTGTGGCGCCCTCGGTTATCTTGGCGCAGCCTTAGGACCAGATCCCCCTCGCTGAAATCCCGTCGACGTATCTTGCGTGCTTGGTAGCGTCTTAGGGACTGTTGATACCTCGCGGAATGCATTAAGGCTACGAGGCGTGCCTCGTGCGGTACGGGTCCCGGCCGAGTCCTCGCGGCTCGGCTGGTTAGCATCCTCGTCGTAGCCTCGAACCTTGGGCGACCCGTATTCTAAATCCGTGGGGAGGACGGCCTCCGCGCCGTGGACTAGAAAAAGTGGGGTGAACCCGGTGGCTCTGCTTGGGGTGGTCCTTAGGCTCCACACGACCGCTGGTAGTTCTTGGAGCCATTTTCGTCCAGATTTGTTGAGCTGATCGAAAATTCTGGGCTTAAGGCCCTGTAGGATCATGCCGTTGGCACGCTCCACTTGGCCGTTGGTCTGTGGGTGTGCCACGGCCGCCCAATCCACACGGATGTGGAACTTGTCACAGAACTCCAAGAACTTCCGGCCCGTGAACTGGGACCCATTGTCTGTGATGATGGAGTTTGGCACTCCAAAGCGGTAGACGATATCGGTGAAGAATGTCACCGCCTGCTCAGCCCTTAGGTTCGTGATGGGGCGCACCTCCACCCACTTGGAGAACTTGTCGATCGCGACTAGCAAGTGGGTGAAGCCCCCGGGCGCCTTTCGCGAGGGCCCGACGATGTCCAGCCCCCACACGGCGAACGGCCATGTGACGGGGATGGTCTGTAGGGCGTGGGCGGGCAAGTTGGACTTGCGGGCGTAGAGCGGCACCCCTTCGCGGGTGCGTACGTTTTCGGCCGGCGTCCGCGACCGCGGTAGGCCAGTAAAAGCCTTGGCGGAACGCGTTGCCGATGAGGGTGCGGGGTGCGGCGTGGTGGCCACAGATCCCCGCATGGATGTCCCGTAGGAGCTCGCGCCCCTTGGGAATGGGCACGCATCGCTGTAGGATGCCGGAGGCGGCGCGCTTGTACAGCTCGCCGTCGACGAGGGCAAAAGATTTAGCCATCCTAGCGATGCGCCTAGCCGCGGCCCGGTCCGCGGGGAGCTCCCCTCGAGCGATCCAAGCGATGTATTTTTCCCGCCAATCCGCTTGGACAGGAACCGGCTCGATGTCCATCGCATCGGCTTCGTGAGAGCCGTACCCCTCGAGAAGGGAGAGCACGTACGCCTCGTTCGAGGGGTCCTCGTCCATAGGCTCCGCACCCGCTGGGTTCGAGGGAGCCCCCGAGGGTTCGTTGTGGTTCGAGGGGTAGGGCTCGAAGACGACCGAGGGTTGAGCGATGTCACGCGCGAAAACGTTCGGGGGGACGGTGATCCGCCGGACGCGATCTTGGCGAGCTCGTCCGCCTCTTCGTTGTACCTTCGGGGCACATGGTTGAGCTCGATGCCGTAGAACTTGTCCTCGAGGGCTCGCACGGCCTTGCAGTAGGCCTCCATCTTGTCATCATGGCGGCTCGCGTACTTCATGACTTGATCGATCACGAGCCGCGAGTCCCCCCGCACGTCGAGGCGCTTGACGCCCAACTCAATGGCGATTTTGAGGCCGCGAGAGAAGGGCCTCGTACTCGGCCATATTGTTGGACGCGGGGAAGTGGAGGCGCACTTGCGTAGCGCATGTGCTCCCCGAGGGGTGACACGAAGAGCGAGGCCCGCGCCCTTGCTCCCGTTTTCATCACCGAGCCATCGAAGAACGCAGTCCGGCCTCGCCCGGATTTGTGGGGGTGGCGGTGTGTGTCCGTCCACTCAGCGACGAAATCCGCCAGGATTTGCGATTTGATGGCCTTGCGCGGGGCGTAGGCGAGCGTTTCGCCCATCAGCTCCACGGACCACTTGGCGATCCTTCCCGCGGCGTCGGGGTTGCGGATGATTTCTCCTAGCGGAAAGGAAGAAACCACCGTGACGGGGTGGGCCTCGAAGTAGTGGCGGAGCTTGCGCCGCGCAAGGACTACCGCGTATAGCAACTTCTGGACCTGGGGGTAGCGCGTCTTCGTGTCTGATAGGACCTCGCTGATGTAGTAGACTGGCCGCTGCACAGGCAAGGCATGCCCTTCCTCCGCGCGCTCCACAACGATCATGGCGCTCACCACCTGGGTGGTCGCGGCCACGTAGAGCTGCAGGGGCTCGCCGTCCTGGGGCGGCGTGAGGATCGGGGCATGTGTCAGAGATGCCTTCAGCTTGTCGAGCGCATCCTGGGCCTCGGTGGTCCAGGAGAAGCGCTCTTGCTTCTTGAGGAGGCGGTAGAGGGGCAGGCCCTTCTCACCGAGCCGCGATACGAAGCGGCTCAAGGCGGCAAGGCACCCCAACACCTTCTGCACCCCTTTGAGGTCCCGGATCGGACCCATTCGTTCGAGGGCCGCGACCTTTTCTGGGTTGGCCTCGATTCCCCGCTGGGAGACGATGTATCCCAGGAGCATGCCTCGCGGCACTCCGAAGACACACTTTTCGGGGTTTAATTTGACCCCATTGGCCCGTAGGCAATTGAACGCGACGCCAAGGTCGCCAACCAGGTCGTCTGCCTTCCTGGTCTTTACGACGATGTCGTCCACGTATGCTTCGACCGTCCGCCCGATGTGGTCCCCAAAAACGTGCTGCATGCAGCGCTGGTACGTTGCACCCGCGTTTCTGAGGCCAAACGGCATCGTGACGTAGCAGAACGTCCCGAACGGTGTGATGAACGAAGTCGCGAGCTGGTCGGACTCCTTCATTTTTATTTGGTGGTACCCGGAATAGGCATCAAGAAAACGAGCAATTCGCACCCGAACTTGTTGAATCAACGATTTGATCTATGCGTGGCAGAGGAAAAGGAACTTTAGGACATGCTTTATTAAGACTAGTGTAGTCTACACACATCCGCCACTTCCCATTTTTCTTCTTTACAAGCACGGGATTAGCTAGCCACGTAGGGTGGAATACTTCCTTGATGAATCCGGCCTCGAGAAGCTTCCGCAGCTCCGCTCCGATTGCCCGTCGCCGCTCCTCGTCGAAGCGGCGCAGCCGCTGCTGCACGGCGCGGGCGTTTGGCAGGATGTCAAGGGAGTGCTCGGCGACTTCCCTCGGGATGCCTGGCATGTCCGAGGGGCTCCACGCGAAGATGTCGGCGTTGGCGCGGAGGAAGTCGACGAGCACTGCTTCCTATTTGGGGTCGAGGGTGGAGCTGACCCTCAACGCCTTGCCCTCGGGGGCTGAAGGGTCGAGGGGCACCCCTTTGGTCTGCTCCGCTGCCTCGAAGGCACCGACGTGCTTGGCGGCGGAGTTGAGGTCCTCGTTGACCATCTTCTCCAACGTGTTCACCAGCGCTTCATCCAGTGCCAGTGCCTCTGCGTGTTCCACGCACTCGACGTCGCAGTCGAATGCGTGCTCGATGGACGACCCGACGGTGATGACGCCGTTTGGGCCGGGCATCTTCATCTTCAGGTAGGTGTAGTTGGGGACCGCCATGAATTTGGCGTAACAGGGTCGCCCAAGGATAGCATGGTAGGCCCCTTTGAACCCCACCACCTCGAAGGTGAGGGTCTCCTTGCGGAAGTTCTTAGGGGTGCCAAACCAGACCGGCGGTCGATCTGCCCGAGGGGCTGAACCTGCTTGCCGGGCGCGATGCCGTGGAACGGCTTCGTGCTGGGCCGCAGCTGGTCCAACCCGATCCCCATCAGGCGCAATGTATGCGCGAAGAGGATGTTGAGGCTACTGCCTCCGTCCATAAGGACCTTTGAGAACCGGGCGTTCCCAATGATGGGATCGACCACCAGCGGGTACTGGCCCGGGTTGGGGATGCGATTCGGGTGGTCTTCCCGGCTAAAGGTGATGACGTCCTCCGACCAATTGAGAAAGGCCGGAGGCGCCTTCTCCGCGGCGAGGACTTCGTGTCGCTCCTTCTTGCGCTGCCGGGTCGACATGTCGACGGTAGGTCCCCCAAAGATGAGGAACACGTTTCGACGGCGGCGAAGCCGCCGGCGTCGCCATCGCCTCCGTCTTTCTTGGCCTCTGCCTCCTTCGCGGCGGCGCGGCCATAGAACTTCTTGAGCATGTCGCACTGCTAAAGGGTGTGATGCACTGGGGTCTTGTGGTAGGGACATGGCTTCTTCAGCATGTCGTCGAACACCCCCGGGCCTCGAGGGGCCGGTCGAGGGCCCCGTCGAGCCGGGTCGACAGCGAGGGCCTCGGCGTTGCCGCCGTCGCGCCCCTGCTCGCGCGCCTCACGTCGCGGCTTTTTCCCCCTTGTTGCCCCGCTTGTTGTTGCGGCGCGGCTCCTTGGACTTGCTGCCCTCCGCGGGCGCGTCCTCGCAGCGCTTGCCCTTTTTGCCGTCGAAGATCGCCCCCACGGCCTCCTCCCCGGAGGCGAAGCTGGTGGCGATGTCGAACAGCTCGTTGGAGTCCGCAGGCGGGCTGCGTCCCAGCTCCCGCACGAGATCCCGGCACGTGGTGCCCTCGAGGAAGGCATGCACGATTTCGGACTGCGCTACGCTGGGGAGCTCCGTGCAGCGCTTGGAGAAGCGCCGTATGAAGTCCCGCAGCGACTCGCCGGGCTTCTGCGTGCAGGAGCGCGAGTCCCAAGAGTTCCCGTGGCGCACGTATGTGCCCCGGAAGTTGCCCACGAACGTGTGGACTAGGTCGTCCCGATTATGGATGCGGGCCGGCGGGCGGGTGCTCGAGCCATGTCCGGGCCGCATCGCCAAGGTGTAGGGGCGAGGTTGCGGATGATGACCTCGTCGGCCGGTGGCCCCGCCCGGTGGCAAGCCAAGCGGTAGTTGTTGAGCCACACGCGGGGGTCCGTCTCCCCGTTGTACTTGACGATCGTCGAGGGTTGGCGGAAGCGTTGGGGGAACGCTGCCGCTCGGATCTCCCGGCTGAACACGCGGGTGCCTGGTGGCTCCGGCGTCGGGGAGCGGTCCTCGCCGCTGTCGTAGCGCCCACCCCGTCGAGGGTGGTAACCCCTTGCCGCTCAGGCATCCGCCTTGCTGGTGCGCCTGGCGTTGATGACATTGCGAGCGTCGCCATCTAGTGCCCTGCGCGCGTCGAGGAGTCGCTCCTTGGCCGGTGTGCGCCCTTGCTCGGTGGGACGCCCCGCTGGTCCCCCCGCGTGCACCGAGGGTTCGCCTCCTAGTGCGGCTTCATCGCTCCGCGCATCCCCCTGTTGGCGGATGCATGAGGCCGAGCTCTCGGCCTGCTGGACGGCCGCTTGCTCGATGAGAGTTTGCACCTCGCGGTGCATGTCTCGAGCCTCGGGGGTCGAGGGTGCTGGCATAGCCCGCAGCAGCGTCGCGGCTGCGACGAGCTTCTGGCTCGCCCGTGGGGGCACGCCCGCGTTTTCGACGTTGGGGGCGGTGTTGATGCGGTCGCGGACCGCCGGCCCCGGCTCCCGCGCGCGCGTTCGCCACGCGCGAGGCCTCCCCCCGCCATTGAGGGCGCGGAGCAACCGCACCGTTCGGTATTCTTCCGCCGGCTTGGCCTCGAGCTCGCGGGCTTGGGCCAGTGTGCGTCGACGTCGGCCCCGGCGGGAGCGCTTGGCCTCGCGGCCGGGCGCGCGACGATCCCCGGGGCGGGCGTGACCTCCCCGTCTCCGGCGCCTGCCGCACCGGCGGCGTTAGCCGGTCGTTGGTGATGACGGCGCAACACTCCCGCGCGGGGTCGTAGCTCCCGGTGCTGGAGTCGTCGGAGCAGCCAAACCAGTAGTCCGCGGCGTCGAGGAAACGCCGAACGCGACCGGGTCGGCACGCCGGAGAAGTCCCACTCCGCGTATCCGTGGCGGTTGGCGGGTGGCATCGTGTCGACGGAGCCCAGGGATGACTCATCGCCGGCCGAGGCGCGGGGTCCCCGGCGACGAAGACGTGGCGGCCGGCGGAACCCCGCGCATCGTCGTGTTGACGTTGGCGTTGTAGGCCGTCGTAGCGCCACGCGGCCCGATGGGGATGCGCGGTCCGGGAGACCGCGCGCGGCGCCCCGCCGGGGCGGTGGCGGTCGTGATGGTCGGCGCACCGCGCCGGGCGGCGGCGCGCTCGGCCGCCGCCGCTCGGACCGCGCCCGGCGCGAGCGTTGTTTCGAGCGACGACGGCGTCGTGGCGTCGATGGACCCGCGGCCTCCGTGCCCGCAGCGCCGCGCGCCGAGTCGTGCGTGCGGCGGGGGTCTGAGCAGACCTGGCCTGGCGCCGCGCACGGAGTTCCTCACGGTTAGTGAGGCGCATGAGATAGCCATTCCCCGTGGCCTGAAAGTTCAGGTCCCCGAAGCGGATCTCGAACCCGGCCGGGAGGGGGTCCGAGCTACCCATGCAGTAGCGTGTAGCACGGTACTCAGTGCGGATCACCATGGAGGGAGTTGGCGAAATGACCTTAGGCGCTCGCTCGCCCCACGGTGGGCGCCAACTGTCGGTGCGGAATATGGTCCCGACACTAACCAGTAGATAGCGCCGAGGTCTATCCCTCAATGGTCGATGCTAAGTAACAAGTGACACAGAGGTTTTATCCTGGTTCCGGCCGAGGGGGCCGTACGTCCAGCAGGGGCGTGCTCGGGGCACTATATTACTTAGCACCGGGGGTGCTTGTAGTGGGGCAAATACAAGCAAGGCGGGAGAGGAAGCGTGGCTTCCAAGTCCCTGGAGGAGTGGCTGAAGATATTGTGGGAGAATGAGAATGAGTACGTGGTGTGTGAAGTGTTCTTGTGTCTCTGTTCGTCTGTCTCTCCCCCGCGGCTGGGGGTTCGCCCCCCCCCCCCCCTTTTATAGATCAAGGGGGAGGCGGGTTACATGCGCGCCACGCTACCTAGCTATGTGGAGAAGTGCGACGTGCTACGGTGTAGAGTGGGCGGCCGTCCGGGCGATCCCCGCTGCGATCCGGTCATCATGGCCTGACTTGTACCCGAACCAGGTGGCGGTTCGAGGGTAGGAGAGCAACGGATGGCGGTGATGTCCTCCGATAGGCTCGGGGGCGGTGCGACGCGAGCTTGTACGGAGTACGGGGGCGGGCGAACGGCGTTCCTTCCCCAACGCGCCTCACGGGGCCGGAGTCGTTGCTACGGGGTGCCGGCGTGCGCCCGCACGCACGGGTACGGCGGCCACGCCGTTACGGTGGCCGGGATGGCAATCCACCGGCCTAGCGCCTCCACCTAACCCCCCGTAGGGTCACGGGGAAAGTGAAATCGAGGGGTGCGCCCGGCCCCCCTTCGTGGGTCGGGCGCGTTAGCCGCATCTTTGCGGTGGCGCGCGGTGTCACGGGACTGACACCGGCCGTACCGCACAGTCCCTCCCCCACAGTGGTGGGGATGGGCTCCTCCCTGGGGAGTTGGTGCGGCGGCACCGGGGCGCGAGCCCCGGGCGCATGATGGCGCCGCCCCCTTGTGTCAGGGCGTTAAATGCCCGTGTACGGGGCCGGCGCACGCGTGAGGGGCACCCTCGAGCGTGCGGACCCCGGCCGAGGGCGGGGTGTACCCTCGAGCGAGGCGGAGCCCGCTCGAGGGAAGTGCGTACCCTCGAGCGGGGTGGTGCCCGCCCGAAGGGAGTGCGCCCCTCGGCGCGGGCGAAGCTTCGTTCGAGGGGATCCTTTCGTGGGCCGCCTCGATGGGCCGTCGGAGTCCCCCGTGGGGCGTGTCTCGCATGGTTAGGCACCGCGTGGTTAGGCCTAACGTATTTGGGTTTCGTTGCGGGTTTTAAGTGAGGTTTTCCCCATTGTTTAAGGGGACCCCTAGGGCTGTCCCCCGACGAGTGTCGCGCGCGCGCGCGGAGGTGTCCGGGGGGGTGCGGCGGCGGCCGCACCGGCGGCATCAACGATGTCCGCCGAGCCCCCGAGGAAAAGGAAGAGGGGATTCTCCACCCTGAGGTGAGTGATCGCTTCCCCTCATGCGCGTTCGCAGACCGGCCAGGGCCTGAATTTCTTGTTTTCGTGCTCGCAGGGTGGCGCCCACCGTGCCCCCTAGCACCTGCCAAGGTGCTGAGGACAGACGCGGTCGTCCCCACCAGGCGGCGCTCGTCAAGGGTGTCGCGGGCGGCCGCGGGCACGACGTCAGTGGTGAGCGGTGGCTCGCCTCTGCGCGGCTAAGGCCGCGGAGCCGTGGCCGGTGGCGACGACTACGGTGCCCCGCCGGCGGCCGCGGAGGCGCGGCGGCGGCGGCGGTCACGGAGCCGCCACCGCCAGCGACCAAGGAGGGGCCGCGGCGGTGGCGGCCGAGGCGGGGCCGCGGTGGCCGGCGGCCGTGGTGGGGCCGTAGCCCGCGGTGCCGGTGGACGGAGGCGGCCTCGGCCGCACCGGCCGCGGCGCCGCCGACCGGGCCGGCCGGCGCCCGCTACGGCCCGGCGGCCGGGGGCGGCGGTGGTGGAGATCGGACGACGACGTCCCGCCGCCGGGGCGGCACCGGTGGGCGAGCGCGCCGCACCGGCCCCCGAGGCCCCGGCGGGGGCACTCGTGGCCCGAGCGACGCCGGCACGGTCTTTGCCGGAGCGCCCGGCGGATGGCGTTGGGCCCTCGTCACCACGCACCGGACCCGCAACGCGCCTGGAGCAGGGGCAGGATGAGGCCGACGCCCCGCCTGCCCACTTCATCGATACCCAGGCGGAGCAGGGGCTCTGGGAGGAGCTCCGCGACCACGACGCCTCGCTCAACCGGGCGCTGAACGAGGCACTACGGATCCACAACGGTCCGGCGTGGCGCGCCTTCCAGGTCAGTTGAGCTCCGTAAAGCTTTGCGATTTGTTCCCCTGTTTTCTCTCCGTTCGCGTCTTTTCTGACGCCCGCCCCTCTTGCCTTGCTCGTTAATGGCAGGAGCTGGAGCACCGGGCCCGGGAGCGGTACGCCGTCCTCGACCGTCTCGACGCCGATCACCGCTGGTACCGGGGGCAGTACGAGTGTTGACGCGAAAAGTGCACTCAACGCCAAACACACAGCAAGCCGAACAAAGCTGGCTTCACACGCGCAGAGAGCGAAAGACGTGCCAGTCAATTTTTCCTGAAAATTAACAAAAGACAAAGCAGTTAAATACCAAAGCTTGGAACTTGTCGGGTGGTACCAGACAGTTCCATATTTACGGCTAAGAAGCCAAATGAGATGACACATAGCTATAGAAAGCTATCTGCTAACGAACTACAACCATTCGGGAAACCGCAAAGGGAAAAAGCAACACTGCCGAATGGATGACGTGAGCATGACAGCGATCGGTCTTTATTTGAACAAGAATGCGTACGCATGAGGCCATGACCGATCCCCATGAAAATTAGCATTAAATAAATAAATAAAGTAAAGCACGGACATGATCATGTATTATACAAGTATGCATAGATCCAAAGCACTAGTCTACCGCATGCCTAGTTACTTTAAAACCCGTCGAGTACGATATCGAGCAAATCTATCCACCGCATGATACAACTTGCATGAAAAACCGTACCACTTTCCACAAATAGATCTATCCACCGCATGATACAATCTAAATATGGAAAGCTAAAAGCATACATCATTCAAAGCATGAATAACGCACGTGTTCTACTCGTGAAGAAACATAACCGAATACGGCTGAACAGCCGATTCGGGGTCCATGAAGAAGGAACAAACATTACCAAGTGAATAAATCTATCAGATTGATTTGGGAATCTAATCCACCGGATGATTAGCTCCAAAGGAACCCAAAAACCTGCATCTACTGCATGATACCCGGCTCTTTCAAGATTTATACGAACATTAGCAAGCTTGAACCCGGAACACGTAACAACCTAGATCGATTCGGTTTCGGCTATCGAAAAACACAAGATCCACGTGTTAAAATATGAAACCTACTCGAACAAGGATCATAAAAGAGATAGAGCCGATCCAAACCCATCTAGATTGGGCAAAGATGTGCTACATGAATTAAAACATAAAGTAAAACTCAAGATAACACGGGGTAACTTAATGAATCTATCGGATCTTGCCAAAATCCAATAGAGCCGATAACTAGCTTCAAGCTAGATCTTAGCCTACCGCATGACTCATGATCTAACAAGAAACCCTCTTGAACCAAGCTTGAATCTACCGCATGACACGAAGCATGGTAACAAGACTACTTGCATCAGATCTAAATCCACCGCATGATACTAGATATGATACAAGGTTGCCGGTACTCACGGAGGTCGACGGATCGATTAGCCCTCTCGAAGAACTCGACGACACGACAAGGACTCTAGGGTTTGGCGTAAGGCCGGTGTGTATTGAAGAATGATTGTCTTTGTTACATACATTCAGGGGTCATATTTATACCCTGTTGAGTACAACTTCGAATGGATTCGTTGCCTAACTTATCTCTAAGCTTGATCGCCTATCCATCCATTCGTCTTACCCGATTGAGCCACGTCACCATCCAATCCCGCAAAATCAGCTCTCTTGTTCCTTTGCCGAACCGGAGCAGATAGCCGACCGCAGATCTCTTTGCCGAATATCTCTGAAAAGACCCTTCCTTCCACCAGACGGACTCTTTATCGAACCGGACCCACGAGTCAGACTCCTTACCAAATTTTGGTGTTAACACATGCCCCTTCAATTGTGGGATAAAAATAATTTTGTTCCACAATTGACTCCAGCCACGAATTTTCAGATCAAATCCGTCAACACCTGTTCTTCGCAATCCGCCGGAATCTTCATCCAGATCCAACCCTAGATCCCCTCGTTCCGAGCTCAAATCTCCAATGGCAGCTCAGAACCAAGACGCTCAGGTAAATTCATCCCCCATAAGCCTCGTTCTTCCGCATGATCTCGTGCTTCATGTTATCCTCTTTTCCTCTTTCAGTCTTGATTTGCTCCCTGAAGAGATCATCGGGACCGAAGATGTGCCGGAGTACATTTCCTCCGATTCCTCCCTCGAGGCAGAGGAGGCCACGCCTGAACAGAGGGCCAACCATCAGCTGTGCCGCCGCATTCGGCATCTGGAGCACGGCCTCAGGGACATCACCGCCCGTTGCCAAGCCGAGCGCGAGTGTCGCATGGCTCTAGAAGCACTAGTAGGGGGTAAACGCTTCTGACTTCTTTTTGACCTTATGCTTGCATCTGGATTTCTTGCCCCCTAACATCGATTCCTCCGCCTCAGATGTCTCTGACAGGTACAACAACCTGAAGACGGCCTGGGATAGCTTGGTAGAGGCCGCCAACCATGGTCACCCCCATGCGTTCCAAGTTGCCGTCACGGTGGTCCTGGAACAACTGAAGAGGGAGCAGCCGAAGAAGTAAAGAAAAGATCAAATCATACTTTCGCTTCTTTCTCCACGCCTTTTGCTTCCCACCTCCTTGGAGATCTGACCATCAGGGTTGTTAGATGTAATCCTGTAAGAAGCAGTTGTAATATAGTTTTTGTGCTAAGGGAAATGCATCTAGGCACTGGCCATTTCTCCTGTTCATGGATTTTTGTTCTGAAGGCGGCCTCATTCTTTAGCGCCGGCTATCTCTGTGCCAGATGTGTGTAATCACCGATCGATCTCAATGCTAGGATAATATTTCTTCAGATATCTTCCATTTATTGCAGCGGAAAATTCTTCTCCTAGCAAAGTTTTCAGTATGTATGCATTACCAGGGACGCATCTGACCACACGGAAAGGTCCTTCCCAGTTAGGGGACCATTTGCCGAATTCGCTGTATTTAGTTCCAATCGGCAATAGCGCTTTCCAAACTAGATCGCCTTCTGCAAATTGCCTTACTTTCACCTTCTTGTTATAGTACTTGGCAACCCGCAGCTTGTTTTTCTCGATGTTTTCCAGGGCCCTGAGACGGATCATATGTAAATCCTCTAGCTCGTCCATCATTAGGCCACTGTAATCCTTGGAGCTCAAGTTCTTTGCAGCACCACTCTCCTCGAATCTGATTGCATCTCCCAAGGCAAAATCGCGTGGTGCCCGTAAACCAACTCGTAAGGAGAGGTCTTTGTAGCTCCGTGGGGGGCCATTCGGTAAGCCCACAGCGCTTCACCGAGAACCGAATGCCACCTTCTTGGCTTCTGATCGATCTTCTTTTGTATCAACCTGATCATGATCTTATTAGAAGCCTCCCGCTTGGCCATTAGCTCGGGCATAATAGGGAGAGGAATTAAACAATTTGATTCCCATGCTTTCGGCAAATTCTCTGAACTCCAGTGACACGAATTGTGCCCCTTGATCAGTGGTAATTGTCTGAGGGATTCCAAATCGGTAGATGATGTGCTCCTTGACAAATTCAATCATGTTTTCTGACGTCACCTTCTTCAGTGGGATCGCCTCAACCCATTTAGTGAAATAATCTGTAGCCAAAAGCACGAACTTATGCCCCTTGCTAGACGGTGGGTTAATTTGGCCAATCAAGTCTATACCCCAGCCTCTGAATGGCCATGGCTTGATGATGGGATTCAATGCTGATGCAGGGACCCTTTGAATATTCCCAAACCTTTGGCAATCCTGGCATCCCTTGTAACACTCAAAGCAGTCCTCTAATATCGTCGGCCAAAAGCATACAGCTTGTCTAATAACCCACTTCATACGGTAGGCCGATTGGTGTGCTCCGCATATCCCATCATGCACTTCGCTCATCATGTTCTTGGCTTCTTCTGGACCCAGGCATCGTAGTAATACCCCATCCAACGATTTATAGAATAAATTATTATCCAGAAGAATGAACTTTATGGCTTTGTACCTGAGCTTCCTAGAGACTTTACGGGAAGGATCCTTCAAGTAATCAACGATCTCTTTCCTCCAATCATCTCCTGCAAGATCCGCCCCTAGTGCACACGCCTCTGCAGCAAACGCTTCTTGACTCTCTTTGTAACCGAAGCGCTCCGAGCCGACCTTGTTTGCTTCTTCGTTATGTTCTCTAGGAATGTCTTTGTAGAGTTACCAATGGGAAGCTTTTCAAGATTTCCCCGCACTCTTCGTAGTAACTCCTCGGCGCTTCACTTTTGCATTCATATTGGCCGTTTAATTGCTTGATTACCAGCTCTGAATCTCCATAAACTTCAACCGAAACGGCCCCTGCTTCTCTCAAGTACTGAAGCCCTCGAAGTAATGCCTCGTATTCAGCCTGATTATTAGTGACAGTGGGTTGAATAGGGATGGCAAATTCGAACATCTCACCTCTAGGCGAAATCAGTAGGATCCCTACTCCCCCACCTTTACCACATTATGATCCATCAAAAAACAAAGCCCAAGGGGTGATCTCAAGCAAATCAATTGACGGATCGCGATGTTCAGTTATGAAATCGGCAATGATCTGACCTTTGATGGCTTTTGCCGATTCGAACTTCAACTCAAACTCTGATAAAGCTAAAATCCACTTGCCAATCCTGCTGTTCAAAATTGGCATGGATAACATATGTTTTATCACATCAAGCTTGGAATATACAGTGCATTCGGCATTCAACAGGTAGTGCCGAAACTTTGTACATGAGTAGTACACGCAAAGGCACAGTTTCTCTACAGCCGAATACCTGGTTTCAGGATCAAGTAGTTTTCGGCTAAGATAAGCTACTACCCGCTCCTTTCCTTTAAATTCTTGAATAAGGGCCGATCCAATGGTTTGGGTATCGACCGCCACGTACAACTTGAAAGGCTTGTTCAGCTGGGGAGGAACCAGTACTGGTGGCTCCTTCATGTACTGCTTGATCTCATCGAAAGCCTTTTGTTGTTCGTCGCCCCAAATAAACTTCTGATCTTTCTTTAACTTTAACAGCGGAGAAAACGGCAAGACCTTCTGTGACAAATTTGATATGAATCTTCTTACGAAATTGATCTTGCCGAGCAGTGACTGCAACTCCTTGAGGTTAGTTGGAGGAACAACTTCATCAATGGCCTTCATGCTCTTTTTGCCAACCTCAATTCCTCCTTCGTGGACCAAAAACCCCAAGAATTCTCCAGCTGAAACCCCAAAAGCGCACTTGTTTGGATTCATCTTCAAACCGTGTTTCCGGGTGCACTCCAAGGTCTTTTTCACATCTTCCAAATGGGTGTCATGACTTAGGGACTTGATTACCACATCATCAATGTAGATCTCCACAATCTTGCCGATCAACTCATGAAAAATGTAATTCATGGCTCGCTGATAGGTTGCACCGGCATTCTTCAATCCAAATGTCATGACGATCCACTCGAATAGGCCTATATGACCAGGGCATCTAAAGGCCGTCTTTGAAATGTCTCCTATTGCCATGAAGATCTGATTGTATCCCGCATTGCCACCCATGAAGCTGATCACCTTGTGTCTAGCGGCGGCGTCAATCAACAAATCGGCAATAGGCATCGGGTATCCATCCATCGGAGTAGCTCTGTTTAGGTCCCTGAAATCTATGCAAACCCTCATTTTTCCATTCTTCTTGTACACAGGGACGATGTTAGATATCCACTCCACATATCTGCATGGCCGAACGAAGTTTGCATCAAGTAATCTTTCAACTTCCTTCTTCACATCGGCCAATACCTCATCCTTATAGATTTTCCGGGGTGGTTGCTTATATGGTTTGAAACCAGGCTTGATTGGCAACCGATGCTCGACGATGGAACGATCCAATCCAGGCATCTCCGAATAATCCTAGGCGAAGTAATCCTTGTATTCTTTGAGAAGCTCAATCAAATTCCCCCTGAAGTCTGGTTGCAAATTTGCACTAATGAACGTCGGCCTTGGCTTATCACCGCTTCCAATGTCAACTTCTTCCAGTTTATCAGCCGACATGAATCCTCGCCCTAATTTGCCATCAGTGCCATCTACGGGGTTCTCCATTAAAAATTGCTATAAGAGCCGACTGCTTGAATCGGCTGTTGATCACTGCTAACAGGTTCAACAGGACCTTCTCCCCAGTCTTTCCCTGAGAAACAATCGATGCCTTGGTATTCCCAGAAGGCTGGTTCCATGTTGGCCACGCTCACGGAGTCATCTGCTTGGACGACCTCGATCTCATCGTCCACCCACTTGATAAGTGTTGATGCATGGTGGATGGGACGCAACAGTTAGCATGGATCCAGTCCCGCCCAAGCGACGGTGGCCGTAGGCTCCTTTGCCTTCGATGACAAAGAAGGTGGTGAGCGGCGTCTTGGACCCGATCATCAAGTCCACGTGAGCGCATCCCTTGGTGTCCGAGGGGTTCTCGGCGAAATCGTTCAAGATGATGCTTGTAGGCGTCAAATCGCTCGGGCCCATGCTAAGCTTCCCGAAGGTGGTGTACGGCATTACGTTGATCGCCGCTCCACCGTCGACGAACATCTTGGTCAATGGCTTGCCATTGATGTATCCCCCTCAAGTACGGCGGCCTCATATGACGATTCTTGGCCGGCTTGTCGAAGATGGCCCCGCTTGGCCGGCACCGGTTGTGCCATCATCCCCTCGGTCCGCTCGTCATCGAAGGAAGCTTCCTCCCGCATAACCCGGTTAGCGGGAGCCATGAACTCGTTCGGCGAAAGTATACCATGCATCTTGGAGCCGAACGCTTCGATCCCTCCGGTTGGTCTTTGGGGCGCCACACCTGCCTCGTCTGGATCCCGGCCTGCCTCATCTCGCGGTTCCTCAAGCGCTGGACCCGTCTCTTCTGGCTTCTCCTCAGGCCGGGCGGGCACCATTGCCCCTTCTGCCAGACGTAGTCATTTTCATCCTCCTCTTGATCGGCCCATCTGAGGTCAGCTTGGCGCTTCCTGGGATGATTGATGACTTCAATTTTTTGGCGCCGATCCCCGTTAGGGTGGATCCTTCCAATTCTCTCATGGACGGATCGGCGATTGGCAGTTTCCTGCCTGTACTCAACATACCTGTCACTGCATTCAGGACAGTTCCTCAACGTGGGCAGCTTTAAACCCTCATTCCAGCAATGCACCGAAGAAGGCGCATCCCCGGTGTGCGCGCTCCGCTCGCGCGTGTCTTCGCTCCCCGGTCCTTTCGCGCGCCTCTTCTTCGGCTCGCGTTGCTCCTCCTCATAGCGCCGCTTCGGTAGCGCTCTTTCTCTATCTCGCGCGCGCCATTTGTTGAGGAGGATGCGCGATGTCACCCCGGGCTTAGCTCCGGATGATTCCCCAATTTCGATGTGACTCTTAAGAATGCGGGGGCGTCACCTTGCATCCGTTCCGGAGTCACTTGGCGCTCCGGGTCCCCTTGCTCCACCTTGTCTAGACTGGGCGAGGTCAAGACCTTGACTTTTCCTTTCTCCTCGGCCGTTATCACATTAACGTAAAAGCCCACCATGTTCGAGGAAAGGGGTGGCCATCCAGCTTCATTTTGTTATCGAACTTGAGGTGACCCTCCTGGATAGCCTTTTGGATCTTCATCCCGAAGACCACCGCAATCATTGATGGAGTGTGAATTCTGTCATGGAAGCCACGGTAACGTTTTGCTTTAACTCCATCGGGCCGAAGCATGGAATGCCCCTCAGGCAGCTTGATTCGGCCTTCTTTCACCGAGAGCTCAAACAATTTATCGGCTTTCGTGATATCAAAATCATAAGTTCCCTTGGTCCGCTTGACCCGGCCGATTCATTGTCAAAGGCTCCTTCCCCCACATGATCTCTGCTGCGGCTACATCCAATTCATCATCAGAATCCTCGAACAGATCAGCCTTGTCCAAGAACTGGTTGTAGACGTCAGCGACGTCGTGTTGCTTGCCAAATTTGGCATCCTTCTTAAAGCCATACGCCTGATTGCTCATCAGTGATAGCTTCTGTGATAGCTGACCCAGATTCTCAAACTCCATCCCGAACAACTTTTCGCGTACGGCCGGTAGCATTCCGGCGACAGCCATGTCGGCCAGCTGGTCATCTGGCAAGTTAAGCGAGAAGCACATGCCCTTGACCTCCCTGAACCTCCGGAGAAACTCCAGCAGCGTCTCGCTATGCCTCTGCTTCATGGTCGCAAGGTCAATCAGCTTCTTCTCCGAGTTGCCGCTGAAGTAATGAGCGTGGAATTTCCGCTCTAAGTCCTTCCATCTGGCAACTGATTCGAGGGGGGGGGACGAGAACCACCGAAACGCCGGACTCGTCGGCCGATGCGGCGAAGTAGCGGACCCCGAATGTCTCCTCGGCCGAGCACTCCCCGAGCCGCATGAGGTAACGAGCGATGTGCTCGACCGTGCTCGTGTCGTCTTGCCCCGAAAATTTTGTGAGCTCCGTTGGCGGCTTCACCCTTGGCGGCAAGAGCACATTGTAGTACCATTCTGGGAACGGCGGCTTATAGGCGGGTCCTTGCATTTTTGGCTTGAGGCCGAACTGATTTTGCATCAATTCGGCCATTTTCCGCGCCAGGGCGTCGTCCTCTGCGCGCCTGCAGCTGGCGCGTATCCTGGATGTGGGAAAGCATCAAACGCCCCGTAGTTCCCCACCTCATGATAGCCACCGCCGTACAAGTTTCTCTGGCGGCCGCTTGGTCGCCGGAGCAATCCTCTGACCGGAAGTGAGCGGGGCGCCAGTCGAGCCGAATGCTAAATCTCCGTACGTGGGCTGGTACGGATTCGGCTGTTGCACAGGTTGACTCGTGCCTTTGCCTGCGGTGGTGGCTGGATTGGCTGTCCTGAGGCCTGCAGTGGAGGCTGAACCGGCTGTTTCCCAGTGGCCCGTGGCGGAGGCTGGAAAGCTTGACTTCCAGCGCTTTGGGGAGGAGGTTGCACTGGCGGGCTCCGAAGTGGCGGCTGAGAGCTTGATTCGCCCAGTTCCACAGTGCCCCCCTGGACGGGCGCTTTGCTGAACGCTTGTTCCATGCCAGGGCCGAAGACGGCCACCATCATCTGCTGGAGCGCACCGAGGAAAGCCTTGTTGTGCTTGCTAAGCATGTAATCTGCTGATTCTTGGAATACTCGCACGCACTCCTCTTTTTCCTGCAGGGATGTGGTATCGCTCTCCCCTGGCAGCAATACCCTGGGCATCTCGTTCTTCAGATACTGGACGCCGCTTCTATTCTTCTTGAACGACAGCAGACACTTCTGCTGAAACTGGCACTACTAGGAATTGACCCTTAAAGCACCAAATGTTTTTGCAACACCACGTATTTGGTTGCAATAGGTTGTTTTATAGCAACCAACTTTTTTATTGGTTGCGATATCTGGATGTTATGGCAACCAAAACATGTGGGTTGCGTTTTTTGAAACAGTCGTTGCAACAAGTTGGTGCTAATGCCACGGTGAAACTGGTGGTTGCCTTAAATGGTACCTATTGCCACAACTACTTGTGCATTGCAATAGTATCAATTTTATGTTGCGATAGATATGTGTTTGTTGCCACGAATTTTAATTTGGTTGCGATAATACATGCCTATGGCCACGATGAAATTACGTTGTCTAGAGTGTAAAATTTGTTGCGATAGCTGATGTGGCTGTTGCATCGAAAAAATCATTCGTTGCATTTGATGTGTGTTTGTTGCCACGAATATATAGTTGGTTGCGATAATGCCAGCTTTCAACCACGATGAATTTACGTTGCCAAAAACTTAAACTTGGTTGCGATAGGTCATGTGACTATTGCATTCAGAAAACAAATCGTCGCATCAATTAGGTTTTATTGCCACGATAAATTTGGTGAATTCATTAGATTTTTTTGTTGTGCTAAAAGATTTTAAGATGATGTAATTAAACCCACCTACCCTTTTGAAGAAAGAAAAATAAGCAAGCCCAATTGGGTTGTATTGTTGTGGCCGGCTTGCTAACAAAATTAGGAAAAAAATCATGCCTCTAACCCAGCCCACCGGCGCATGAGGAGAGGGAAAAAAGACCTGAGAAGAAAAAAAGGCCGACTCATGCCTGCGTATGCGCCCTGTGTAGGTCGGACCTCGGCCAGCCGGCAACAGCATGGTCGCAGAAAAAAGAATGATGTATGGAAAAAAATAGAAAAATAAATAAATGAAAAAAATTTGTGGAGACACGAATTTGAACCGTGTACCACATGAACAAGTCGGAAAATTAAGCAAAAACTCCACACCCAAAGGGATTCGAACCAAGGATCTCACGCATCAACTGTGCAACCCTTTACCACCAGAGCACATGTTGGTTTGTGATTGTTTTGTGAAAAAGTTCCACATATCTCTTCGCTTCGAAATACAAAAATGCAGGTCAGCCACAGCCGCCACGCAGGCCCGGTCCGCCAGAACAATCGCCGTGAGCTGGCCCATGCCTGGCCACACAGGCTCGGTCCACCAGCCCAGCAGCCGCACGATGGCCCATTGCAAATTGAAAATAATCCGTCACTGCAAAAAATTGAGGTGCACAGGGGACTCGAACCCGCTACCTGGAGGAACGGAGTTGGATGGCTTTACCACTGAGCTACATCTGAAGTTATGTGTCATTATAGAAGTTTATTTACATATCCTTTCCTTCATCGCCTCCAGGAAAGTTGAAAAAATAGCATGCAAGGATGGGATTCGAACCCACTACCTCACGCATCAAGAGCACATCTGCTACCACTGGGACACTTCATGAGTTGTGGTAAACTAAAGATAGTTTAGTTTATATACATATCTATTAAGCTTCGGGACCACGTGGTAGAACTTGAATGGTCAAGTTGCTTTGCCGCAACCACGTGGCGCACGCTGTTCTCGTTTTCCCCGTCATTTTTCTTTTTAATCTACAATTAAAATTTCAAATTGGTTTTTCTCGGTCATAGTAACTCCAAATTCATTGATTGTTTTTTCTGATTTTTTGTAAAATCATGATCTTTCGTGTAATATCATTCGTCTGCATATTAATTGCTATTTCGTTTATCTTTTTTATGTAGCTTCTTTTCTTCTACCAAAAGAGAATAAATAAAGATATTTGCACTAAGACAAGTGTCGGTGTAACTTCATATTTTATCATACTAATACAAAAAATAAGATTTTTACCAAATTTGAGTTGCATAGGACTTCAACAATGTTATGTTGTGTTCAAACTTCAAAAGTTTGAGTATAGTTATAAGAAACTATGTGAGAGGTGTTCCTCTTCCTGAACATCTATAATCTCACCTTATTAAAATCATCTGATTTTTTTACAACATGATTATATGCTAATATGTTATCACATCAATTTGTAGAACCATTAGAGCATTTTATGATATTATTTGAATTGTGATAGTGTAAATTCGAGATGTAAGTTTGAATTACCAATAATAAACTGATGTCGAAATCATTTTTCATTTGTTAAAGTTGTAGATCTTGGTAGAGAATAATTTTAGAAAATTTCAGAAAAAAAGAATCATCCAATTTGGAGTTAGTATGAGACAGAAAAACTAGTTACATGTTTTAGTCAAAGATTAAAAAGAGAAAACACACTTGTTCATCTCAGTTCATAGCAAGTGCAATTTCTGTTTTTAATCTTTGGATAAAACTTGTAAACTGTTTTTCTTCCTCATACGAACTCCAAATCAGTTGATTCTTTTTTCTAATTTTTTCTAAAATCGAGATGTTTTCCTCAGTGCCATTTGTTTGTATCATAGTTACTATTTCTTGATTGCTTTTCATACAACATATCTTTTCCAACTAAAAAGAGAATATAAAAAACATGTCTTTTCATAATAATTGCTAATATAACTTAATATTCTCTAATGTTATGGTCAACACAAGGTTGCATCCAAATTTGAGGTGCCCATGGGTAAGAAAGTATTTGAGTGTATACGAACTTTGAAGTTTAAGTTGAGTTGTATGAAACAATGTGATGATCTATCTAGTTTATGAACACTGTATAGTCCAATTTTCACAAAATCATATGAAACTTTTTTTGTCAAGCTTGTACATCGATAAAATGATCTTGTGCCAATTTACATAATTTTTTGATA
Organism: Cenchrus americanus; assembly: GCA_947561735.1. NCBI lineage: Eukaryota > Viridiplantae > Streptophyta > Magnoliopsida > Poales > Poaceae > Cenchrus > Cenchrus americanus. Next base: position 208,144,967 of record OX387240.1, read on the forward strand.
AGTTTTATTTATTATTATCATTATTTTATAACAAGGTGACAAGTAGAAGTTTGAAATTTCCCTACAAGCCAATTGAATTTTTCGTCAATCTCCTAGATGTGGCCTAGAATGGACCATAAACTCCTAAATATAATTTGTTTTTGAATTTTTAAACTTATTAGATGCACATATAGGTCAATTTTGAATTACTTTCGGTAAACACGTAAAAATTGATTTAAATGATAGAAAATAGTAATTCCACTCGAAAATTCTTAAAACTCCTAGATGAAAACTTGTATTCATACTATTATATTTAAAAAATATATTTGTACATATAACATAATTATTTTTTAGTGTTTTTGCACAATGGTGCAATAAAGGAAAAAATAAAAACAAAAACAATAAACAGAGAAGCCCATGTTGGCCCAAATAACCCAACGATTTGCGGCCATCGATCGTCGATCCAATGGTTCTCATCGTGTTTGCTTGTATATAGCGCTGCATCCAACCCTAACCCTAACCCCCGTCTCCCTCCTCCCGCAGTCCCTCCTCCCCTGTTGCCCCTCTCTCCCCGCCACCTACACTACCACCTCCACCACCGCGCGCGCGGGACCCCGACCCCTCCTTCCTCCCGCATCGACCATCACAACGCCCGTCCCCGCTAGGCTCGGCGGCGGCGCCGCCGCCTCATCCCTCTCCTTCGCCGCGCCTCTCCTACCTCCACCCTCTTCCCCTTCCCCCTTCCCAGCAGCAGGCTCAGATCCATCCGCTCCTCCTCCTCACTCCTCTTCCCCCCACCCATCGAGCTGCTTCTCCGACTCTGTTTGTTGGGTGTTGTGGCAGAATTTCAAGCCAGCACATAAGTCTTCGAACTGTACAAAAAGGTTTATCGCCAGGGAGTGGATGGTTTGTGACTTGTGAGATAAATACCTTTGAACTTGGACCAAAATACATGTTTTAGTACCACTTCCATGCAGCATCATGAGTTCTGAAATTGGTAATAATTGAAACATTCAATACACAAACATTCCTCTAAAGTGATGGCTTATCTGATATTTTTTGACTGAATTCAAATGAAAGCTTCATGTAACGTTTGATCAAAATCTGTACTTAGTGTATAAGGCTACACGCCATAGTGCTTGGTTTGCATTTGGAACATGAACAAGCCAGCTAAAATATTTCTACTCTTGTTACCTGCTACAGAAGCAACGTATATAGAGTTATTCTGCGATGTATATGCTTCTGGTACTCTGTTGTGCGGGCAACTAAAACATTGTCGCGTCCTGCTAAGTGTTGGCCCCAACATCGCAGGCGATAGAGCACACAGGCGTGAGCGGGAGTGGCGAGCTAGCTCGCGAGCTCGCGGCGCCGCTGGGTTAGCACGGGTAAACCCACACACACGCATAGCGGAAAAAGAAAAACAAAAACAAATTCACATTGAATCCCCCCTTCCTCCCATCTCCTCCTCCCACGCCTCCGCCGCCGTGCAGATCCGCCCTCCTCCTCCCGCCCCCGCCATGGCCGCCTCCCGCACCTCCCCGGACCGACGTCACCGACGCCGAGCCCGCCCCACCTCCTCCCGCCCCCGCCCCCGCCGCGGCCTCCAACGGCCCCTCCCGCGCCTCCTACGTCCCGCCCCCACCTCCGCAACCGCTCCTCATCCGCCGCCGCCCGTCCCCCTTCCTCCTCCTCCTCCTCCTCCGCCGACCTCCTCTCCCGCCCCGCCCCCGGCGGCGGCACCTTCGGGGGCCCCGGCGGCGGCGGGTCCGGCACCTTCGGCGGTGAGGGCCGCCCCCCGCGGCGGCCGGCGGTCGTGGGACCACGAGCCGGACCCGTTCGCGAACTCCGACCCCCTCCCCGCCGCCGACGGCGCCACCCCGTACGAGGACATCCCCGTCGAGACCTCGGGCCGCGAGGTCCCTCCACCCGTCTCCACCTTCGCGGAAATCGACCTCGGCGCGGCGCTCAACGAGAACATCCGCCGGTGCAAGTACGTGTGCCCCACCCCCGTGCAGCGCCACGCCATCCCGATCTCGCTCGCCGGGCGCGACCTCATGGCGTGTGCGCAGACGGGGTCGGGCAAGACGGCCGCCTTCTGCTACCCCATCATCAGCGGCATCATGAGGGGCCCGCCCGTGGGGAGGCTGCAGCAGTGGGGTGGCGGTGGTGGGGGTTACGAGATGCGCACAGCGTACCCGTCCACACTCATCCTCTCGCCCACCAGGGAGCTCTCCATGCAGGTCGCTCTTCTGTCTTTTCTTTGTTCAACTTTCTTTGATTTTATCGTTACGCCCTAGGTTATCACTACATATTCGTGATGCTAATGCTGTGTCTTGTGTCTTGCGCGGTGGCAGATCTCTACAATACGAATCTGTGCAGAGGGACGTGGCGAGCGGCGAGGGGAAGCTGGACGAGGGCGGCGGCGGCGACGAGGATGCGGCGGTGGGGCAGAGGTGCTGCACCGCCTCGGTCCCGCGGAGTCAGCCGCGGCTGGCGGACATTGCGCAGGCTGGGTCTGACGACGGGGTGGGACCTCCTCGACGCGCTGCTGCCTTGGTACCCCGCACCCTCGCGGCCTCGCGCATCGACCTTCAGATAGAAAGGTGAGCGACAACTTCCAAGTATAGGATACCGCTTACGGCCCTGTATCTAAAGCGAGTTAACATAACCTTTTGTCATTCCTCTTGCTAATTGCTAATATATCAAGTTAACAACTGCAATTGCTAGAAACCATTGTCTAATTTGACTAGCTTCTGTGACCAATAAAGAATGAGGAACAAGCTGTTAGTTCGCACTCCATTCAAGAATTTTCAACGCCGAACTGAGTGCTCAAATATATGGGAACTCAAATGGAGCTGCCTTTTTACTCTTCTTTGCTGGTTATAGTCCATCTAAACCTATGAACCATAAAATTGATCTATGTTCCTATTAGTTCGATTAGACGACCACAATCTCTTCTTTACTCTCTTTTCTATTTCAAAGCAAATGTTCATAGAACAGAAGTACCAGCCATCATTCAAGTGATCAAGTCCTTGCCATATACACGTGCTAATCTTGGTTAGTATTTCTTTCACAGAAGTTCGAAACGCATGTCATAAAGAATAGTACCAATCTGGAACGAAGGGTTCACACTCTTGATTCAAAGACTTGCAGATCCTGTCAGATTGGTAGCCATCCTTTTCTATCCCATCTCTCTATTACTCCAGGTTGCACATATAACGTTTCAGACAAGCAGTTCATTATCAGGGCTTCCTCAATTTTCGTACTTCATATAATCAACTGAAAATTCCATCTTTAGCCATCCCTGTATGTGTATATAATCCACAAGGTTCAATAAAGAAAGTATGTACCATTAAAATGCGCTGACCAACAAATATTTCAATAGCATTGGTCGGGAAGTAGCAGCAGGAACAAACACCGGCAGAGTCAAGAAACATCACCAATTCAGGTTCATTCCACTGAGATGCTTACATGAAATTGTTCAATATATCAGATGTGAATTTCGCCACGTTATAACAAGCTTGCAAACAGGAAACGAATAGTCCTTGATTGTACTTAACACATAATTACTAAACATGCTTCTGCTTGTATATATAATAATCGAAGTGATTTCCTGCAGGCATTTTGCTCATTTTCAGCTCTGCTCAGCTACAACTGTTACAAATCGCTTGCAGAGCTGTTGCGCCTCCTCGATACTCAGGGCCTCTTGACACACAGTAGTAATTTGAAGAGCATTGATACTCTTATTTTCATCGTATATCACACAATTTTTCTCTACAAAAGCATGTCTCATGATAGTAATATAGAAGACATTCATAATCAGTATCATATTTGATAACTTGAGCATTGACATCGCTCCAAGCAGTTTGCTCAACGGACTGCGCGGCAACGACGCGCAGGGGTTTCTAGTTAGATTCCTGGATTTTACATCTTGTCAATTAGATTTCTGTAACACATTAGCATCACTACTCCCTTTAGAGCGTATAATAATGTCCCTGGAGGAAACTAAACTATGGTGTTTTTTCAGATTCAATCATAAGACATTGAACTTGTCTGAAAATATGATCTAGCATTTTTTATTACTGTACCAAAGTTACATACAATTGGATCTAATTCAGTTCAATTTCAGGGCAGCAAAGTCATAGTTGTGCCAACCTTGCAGTAAGTGTGGTTTGCTATCTCATCCCTTGACCAGGTATAAGATCATCAGAAACATGGGTGTTTTTTTTATAGCTGTAACAAAGTAGCAATGCAATTATTTGATCTGATTCAATTTAATTTCAGGGCAGCAAATTCCTAGTTGTGGCAGCTGTGATCTCATCCCTTAATCAGGTATAAGAAGTTCATTAGTTAGTTAATCAGGTATAGAGCTGCATATCATTGCATTAAGAGAGAAGAGTTTAGGCCAAAATAGCCATACAACACACCACTAACCCCAACTACTTGAGGTTCTCTGAAAAACACAAATGCTGGCCATACTCAGCTATAAAGCGACCCAACCACGGCCTTCGTAATATTGCTCACGAAGTCCAGTAGCAACCACACCACTAAGCCCTTTCTCCCCAGCAAGCATCTAGAGATTTCAGGGCTGAGCGTGCCATCGCCGAGCAGTCTGCTGGTGATGCCCTGTCCCGTGCGACGGCAGTGTCGACCATGGTGGCTGCAAAAGTTGTTGCAACTCTGGAGAGATTTCAGGCAAGTTTTCCCCAATGTTCTGCCTGAAATTACAAGAGCTCTGGTGCTAAGGACACTGATATTTTATATTCTACCTGATATCATAATATATATTTTCTATTATCTAGAAATTGATATACAAGTTCTGAAATTTTTTAGGACACATGAGCTAACATGAGTATCGCTGTATCTGATACAGGCACATTTACATTATATGTTGTTGGGAAGTCTCATAAGGTACAATATCTGCTTTTTGGAAAGTCTCTGAAGATACAAAACCTCGGTGTCAAGATCATATGTATTAGGTTAGTATGGTGTACCGTGTTAACAAACAATGTTAGAGACATGCCAATATGTGGAGGCATCGATTTGTGTACCGTGTAGGAGTACTAGCATGGACCTGTTTAAGGCATCGATTGGTGTACCATGTACCATTACTTCTTTTGGAGAAATTCTAACTGCTACTTATGATGCAGGATGCACACAACACGGGACTTAGTGCAATTCTTTGAGGAGTTGAAGCGAGTTGGCTCAAAAAGAAAGAGATAATAGTATAAAACCAGTAGATTATGAGGTATGTTGTGCTTACTAAGTGTGCTATGCTGGAAAGTAGAATCGAGGAAAATTCGGGACATTGGTGGAAAGTAGAATCAAACAATTATGTGCCATCATAAATCCTCAATCAGCAATTTTGGCCATTGGTTCTGGTAATGAGTTATAGAACATTCCACCTATATGCTGCACTTCTCGGTTTTTGAAAGCCATGTTATCTTATTTTTCTAACCTTTCTTTTAGCACTTGGGCCAAGAATCATACATAATCCCGAATATAGTGTTGGTGAGTCTTAGTAATTTAGTTCCGAAAACAGGATGTTTAACCTAAACATTAGTTGGCATGAGTTTTTTTTGTGCTATAAATATGCTACTTCGAATGATCTAGCTACTTGTTTTGCTAGCGATGGCTCGATGTTTTTTATGTTTAATTGCATTCTTTTTAGCAGCTGAAAAGAGGCTGATACCTGTCAATACGAATTTGGTTTATTCATGTCAGCTACATTGAGCTGTGACCAAAGAGGGTTATAGATGGTAAGCTATTGATCTTTGTGCGCTTTCTCCATGGTCTGTGGGCTAGGGATTAAGTCTTTACACTGAACTGTTGTCTTGTGGACTAGGAATTGTCCTTGTGTCAAAAAAGGAAATCCTAATCAGTCTAGGATGTTTAGTCTCACCCTTTAGTCTAGGATGTCTAAAGCAGTAACCTATCCGACACATCCACATGAAGTGTCAACATGATATGATCGGGAAAATCCGAGTAATGCATATAATTTTCTAGATGCTTTGTTTATTTGTGATCAGGATAATATTTGTGATGGTGTAGCTGATATGATATGATCATGATAATATTTCACATTTTAGTGTCCCATTGGATTCTCATATAATTTATATGCAGATTGAATTGTTAAGCTATTTTTCCCTTCAGTGAACAGACATAGTTTTTTTTGAACCCCAAGTGGAATCTAATTTGTCTATATCAATTGCTCTTGTTCTTTGATTGCTAATTACTCCATTAAATTAATCATATATGTTTTCATGATTCGCAGAGAAACTCAAACAGCCAAAACAATTAGAGAAAGCTTCCGTGGCTTACTGTTGATGGGCGGCCAACAAGAATGATGGACGTGGAGCTGATGGACTTGGAGCAACAATTTTAGATCCATTTATTATATACTAAACAATGTAGTCAACTTAGTTAAATGTGGTGTCTTTATTTTGTTAGTTGTGGTTTCTTCTTTCAAGAATAATTCTGGTCATTACATGTTACTTTGGTTTGAGACAATCTTAAATAAAGAATTTATCAGCTATTAAATGTGATATGCATGCTGTGCAATTGATTTGTAAACTACTATTGAAATTCATCGCGTTGGGATAGAATAATAGGCAACAATTGATTTTGGTTGCAATATGCATTATTGCAACGAACTTTATGCGTTGCATTATCATATCATCTATTGCCGCAAACCATTGTTTGTTGCATCTGACCTCTATTACCACCAACACAAATTCGTTGCAACATATGTATATTACCTCGAAGACTAGTTCGTTGCATTAACATACCATCTATTGCCACCATATCTGATTTGTTGCAAAAGTATTGTAATGCAATGGATCATAATTCGTGGTAATAAGACCATATGCCTACGTAGTTTTTGAGTGGCAATACTCTTCTATTGCAACACATTTGGTCGTGGCAATCATGAACTATTGCATCCTAGCGTTTGGTCGCAATATAACCAGAGGCAACCAATAAAGTCGTTGCAATATTTACTCTTGCAACCAAAAATTGGTTGCATTTCCTTTTTTGTTCATTGCCATATTTGTTATTACAACCTAGTATAGGTTGCATTAGGCTTCTTTTGCGTTGCAATATTTTTTGTAGCAACCAACTATTGGTTGCAATAGGATTTTTTGGTCATTGCATTAACAAACTCTATTGCAACACATCATCTTACAGTTGCCTTAGGCTATTGCACCGTTCCAATTGCAACCATTTGTCGACCACCTCACTTCGATGCAACTGATTCCAGATGCAACCAAAACAGCCATATTGCAACCATATATAGGTGTTGGCAAAGGGTTGATTTCTAGTAGTGTGGTCCACGACGTCTTGGAGTTGCTGCCGCTGCTCTGGAGAAAGATCTTCAAGGTTGACATCCATGAGGTCTGCGATTTCAGGCATCTTGAATCTATTCGGCTGTGGTCCCACTGGGCGTGCAAAAAAGTGTGTTGACGCGAAAAGTGCACTCAACGCCAAACACACAGCAAGCCGAACAAAGCCGGCTTCACACGCGCAGAGCGAAAGACGTGTCGATCAATTTTTCCCCGAAAATTAACAAAAGACAAAGCGAGTTAAATACCAAAGCTTGGAACTTGCCGGTGGTACCGGCACGGTTCCATATTTACGGCTAAGAAGCCAAATGAGATGACACATAGCTATAGAAAGCTATCTGCCGACGAACTACAACCATTCGGGAAACCGCAAAGGGAAAAAGCAACACTGCCGAATGGATGACGTGAGCATGACAGCGATCGGTCTTTGTTTGAACAAGAATGCGTACGCACGAGGCCATGACCGATCCCCATGAAAATTAGCATTAAATAAATAAATAAAGTAAAGCACGGACATGATCATGTATTAAACAAGTATGCATAGATCCAAAGCACTAGTCTACCGCATGCCTAGTTACTTTAAAACCCGTCGAGTACGATATCGAGCAAATCTATCCACCGCATGATACAACTTGCATGAAAAACCGTACCACTTTCCACAAATAGATCTATCCACCGCATGATACAATCTAAATATGGAAAGCTAAAAGCATACATCATTCAAAGCATGAATAACGCACGTGTTCTACTCGTGAAGAAACATAACCGAATACGGCCGAAGTACCGATTCGGGGTCCATGAAGAAGGAGCAAACATTACCAAGTGAATAAATCTATCGATCGATTTGGGAATCTAATCCACCGGATGATTAGCTCCAAAGCAACCCAAAAACTGCATCTACCGCATGATACCCGGCTCTTTCAAGATTTATACGAACATTAGCAAGCTTGAACCCGCAACACGTAACAACCTAGATCAATTCGGTTTCGGCTATCGGAAAACACAAGATCCACGTGTTAAAATATGAAATCTACTCGAACAAGGATCATAAAAGAGATAGAGCCGATCCAAACCCATCTAGATTGGGCAAAGGTGTGCTACATGAATTAAAACATAAAGTAAAACTCAAGATAACACGGGGTAACTTAATGAATCTATCGGATCTTGCCAAAATCCAATAGAGCCGATAACTAGCTTCAAGCTAGATCTTAGCCTACCGCATGACTCATGATCTAACAAGAAACCCTCTTGAACCAAGCTTGAATCTACCGCATGACACGAAGCATGGTAACAAGACTACTTGCATCAGATCTAAATCCACCGCATGATACTAGATATGATACAAGGTTGCCGGTACTCACGGAGGTCGACGGATCGATTAGCCCTCTCGAAGAACTCGACGACACGACAAGGACTCTAGGGTTTGGCGTAAGGCCGGTGTGTATTGAAGAATGATTGTCTTTGTTACATACATTCAGGGGTCATATTTATACCCTGTTGAGTACAACTTCGAATGGATTCGTTGCCTAACTTATCTCTAAGCTTGATCGCCTATCCATCCATTCGTCTTCCCTGATTGAGCCACGTCACCATCCAATCCCGCAAAATCAGCTCTACTGTTCCTTTGCCGAACCGGAGCAGATAGCCGACCACAGATCTCTTTGCCGAATATCTCTAAAAAGACCCTTCCTTCCACCAGACGGACTCTTTATCGAACCGGACCCACGAGTCAGACTCCTTACCAAATTTTGGTGTTAACAACGAGGCCCTGGAGGCCCTTGTCGAGGCCCTCAGGTCGCCTGACCGGTGGCTAGCGTACAGGGCCGAGGCTCTGCTGGACTCGCCCCGGAGCAGTGCGCCCAAGCCGCGGAAGGCGCCTCCGCGGTCGTGCGGGTGCGGATGGTGCCGGTCGAGCGGGACGACGCGCTGCGCCGAGCTCGTGAAGACTTGGAGGGGGTGCACTCCCTCACGTCGACGTGGGAGGCAGAGGTTGCTACCGCCCGCGTCCAGGTCGAACAGGGCCGCGCGGCACTCCAGGAGGCCGAGGGGCTGAAGGCCGCCCTGGTGGACAAGGCCGCCGCGCTCACAGTGGTAGAGGAGCAGCTCCAGCGGGAGCGAGCCGCCCGCCAGGAGGCGGAAGGCCAACTCCAGCGGGAGCGGGTCGCACTCGTCGAGGCCCGAGCCACGCTCGAGCAAGAGCGGATGGCACGCGAGGAGGCGCTGGGCCAACTCCAGCGGGAGTGTGCTGCGCTCGAGGAGACGCGGGCTACGCTCCAGAAGTAGGAGGAGGAGGTGTCACGCCTCAACGGGGAGCTGGTGCAAATCAGCATCTCGCATGAGGATTAGTGCCAGGCCCTCGAGGAGCAGGAGGCCTCATTCCTCAAGCTGCGGCGTGAGGCTGAGGAGACGCGCCAGTCCCTCGAGGTGGAGAGGAAGCAGGTTGAAGGTGAGTTCGTTTCCGTTCGGCTTTCGTTCGTCGATTCGTTCTTTTGAGGTCCGCTCCCAACTTCATCTCTTTCTTGTTCGTGACTTCCAGGCCTGCGGACCGCCCTGGGGCACGCGACCACCCGGGCCGAGACTTTGCAGGCGGCCTACAACTCCTCTCAACATAAGTTGGAAGAGTTGCGGGCCGCCGCCCTCGAGACCTGCCAGGCCGTTGAGGAAGGCGAGGCGCAAGCTGGGAGCTCGCTGGCGAGCCGCCTGGGCGCTTTTGGCGGGCACGTCCCAAGGCGGATGCGCCGCGCCCTCCACTTGGGCATCAAGAAGGCACCCAATTAGTATCCAAATTCGTACCCCGAGGGGTTTATTTATTACAAACCATAGTTTTTGTCACGATGGAATAGTTCAGAGTTTTCGAAAAACAGCGGAAATAAACTAGCGGGAGCGAAGACACCACGGGAAGCCATCCATGATGCTTTCAGTAGTCGTCCTCCACCCACTCCAGCTCCCAGCCGGGCGGGATCTCTCCGGCCACACATCACCGAAGGCATTACCTGGATCAACACATTATAGCAAGGTCGAGTATACTAATACTCAGCAAGTCTTACCCGTCGGTGATATCTACCTCACCAATTCTAGACCATGAAAGGCTTTTTGGCTACTGGGTTGCTTTTGCTAAAAAGTAACAAAGAGTAGGCCCTTACTTTCAAGATTTTAGCACAAGTTCAAGTAGGTTTAATCTTTACTACATTAGCCAACTAGTACAAACAAAGTTGTACAATACAATTAATCAAGCATCATCTTCATCAACTTCCATCATTAGGGATCACATGACTAGTGGAGTAAGTAGTCTCGGATAACGGTGAGAGGCCGACAGTCGATTGATTTAAACCTTGCAAGGTAGACCCAAACACACGATAGGTTGCCCCCGCAAGGACAACTTCCCAGGCCGTCCCCAAAAATCCCCGGGTCGGGATGAAAGGCCACAATCTTTGGTGCAGGCTATCCGGCATACCCCGCGAGATACCCGGAGTCACCATACACCACCGATAGCTAGCCGTGAGAGCGAATCCCAAGGGTAGTGACAGTTCCATCCCTAGCCGTCTCATTAAGGTACTAGGCTTACCGGTCCCATACCCGACATGTGCTTAGTACGTTCGAAAACTTAACCCACATAACCACTGGACTGGAGCCCAGATCCCATGCTCTTACCACGTGAGCAATCCATTTAAGGATACATTGTGATTCCTATCTAGGAACCTATTCTCGCGAGTGAGGTCATCACTCGACTTGTAACGGTCCTATAGCTTAGCAGCTATCGACCTATCATACTAGTAGGGACAAAAGGGTACCTATGGATCATGCATCTAGGGTTTCATTCAACTCCTGAACGTAAATGCACAATCATTCATAGATAATTGAATAAAGAACTTTAAAACTGTGTTAGATGCACAGGAGCTTGCCTTCGTCAGCTAGGTTAGCTTGGGCACCCTTGGTGTCGAGTACTTCCACGTACTGCAGCGACGCTTCCGCTCCTCCTTCCTCGGTTTCCGGGACAAGGGAGTAATCTCCGTCCGGAAGATCTACACGGAATGCAATGCACTTTAGGTGATGTGATAGTTTGTTGTCTTATCCAACTCTGGTTGGTCATATTCACCTTAACAAGCATTCATCTAATGTTTCTCTTTTAGGAAGGTTATTGGCTGTACATGGGTTACTCTTTTATTCCACATTTGAATAAAGGTTTTTATTAAGCTTATCATTTCATGTGAAAGCTTCATTTCCTTTTATCTTCACCAACAAAGGTGTAATTAATATTTTTATTATGAATTAATTTCTTATCAGTGATGATAATTAATTATCTTTTAATTATATTAAATAATACTTTTCAAAAAGGAAAAAGAATTAATTAGGGATTTTTCTTTATTTAATTTCCCTTTAATATTAAAAGGGCTTTTAAGCTTTTTATTAAACAATTAAATTACCAAAAATTAAATGAGTGTTTCTTAAGCCTACTAGCACCTATCCTGGTCCATTGGACCCACATGTAAGTGTTGGATGCTAGGAAATTAAATATTATGGAAAATAACAAAGGCTAGCTAGTGATTCAAAGTAAATGCATACAAAAATAAATAAGCACCAATTTGATCCAAACTTTCTTGTGCAAGCTCTCTGGTCCTAAACAAGTCTAAATAACTAGCATGTTCACATGGAACCTCTACTGAACTTGGTTTATTAATTTACAAAGGAACACATGCATAAATCAAGAATAATTATTTCTGTTAGTCCAAATTCATGATTAATTCACAAGATGTGTATTTTGGCATTACAAGAGAGTGTGCACAAGTTGAGCTCAAGAACATAAATATATTTAACAGGAAAAATCATCTAAGCAGTTACTGCAAGAATGGAAAAGAATTTATCTAGCAAGATCTACTGCATAACTTTGTGCAATTTTTAGCACAGCATCTAGTCATATCCTAACACACAACATATCCAAAATTGGGCTATAGAGGAGGTATGGATTTCAAGTTATGACAGATCTAGGTTTAACACATTTGTATTTTTCCTGCTAAAACTATTTAAAATCTAGCCATGAGTATATAACAAAAGAGGTGGGATTTATCATTCTAAACCCTAAAAAATTGGTTTGGGATTTTTCTGATTTTTTTTGTGAATTTCTACGAATTTTTTAAGGCTCTGGACTGATCTGCAAGAAAACTTAGATAGGTTTCTTTGCAACCAGGCCCTAACTTTTACACGAAACACCCTACACAGATTCAAATCGTTGCAATTGAGCCCTTGGTCGGGCCGGGCGGCGCGGGCGTGGCCAGCTCCGGCGAGCGGTGGCGGCGCCGGCCGGGCAAGCGGCCGGCGCGACCGAGAGCTCACCTAGGGGCTATAGGATGCGGAGTTGGGGCGGAGAGGTGGCCGGCGACGGGTTTCGGCGGCGGCCGACGGCGGTGGCCGCGGCGGCTCGGTGAAGGATGGCGTGGAGATGAAATGCTGGCAAACAAGCGACTTGGGGAGGTTTGCGGGTGCCTAAGGGTGCTACCAGAGCAACTAGCCGGCGGCGAGCGCGAAAGGCAACGCGAGCTCAGGGCGGCGGCGGCAATGGCGGCGGTGCGGCTCGGGGTGGCGCGCGGAGGGACAGGGAGGAGCTTTTATAGCTGGCTCGGGGCGTCCGTGGATGACGGCGGTTGACGTCGAAGATGCCCCTCGCCGTGCTACGGGCTCGGGCGGCGCGCGTACGGCGGCGACGCCGCCGACGGACCGCCGGTCCGTGGCGCGTGCGCGCGTACGGCGTTGTGGCGGCGCGGACTCGAGGCCCTCGGGCGGGGGGGTGCGTCGGGGTGCGGGCGGCTCGGGCGGAGCGGGCCTTGGGCGGGGCGCGGCCTCGGGAGGCGTGGGCGCGGAAGCGGGGCCGGCGGCGCGCGGCCGGCGACGGGCGGCGCACGGCGCGCGCGCGGCGCCGCGGCGCGGCGAGCTCTGGCCGCAACTGTTTCACTGGTGCTGTCTTTGAAATGCAATTGTTCCAAAAATTTGTATAAAAGTCGACCAAGTGATGAATACCAAAGTTGTAGATCTAACTACCAACAATATTTTCTACAAAGGCTATATAGGGTTTTTCTACCTAGATTTGAAAATATTTGAGTGCCAACTTTGAATGTCAGCCTGTTTTGGCAAACAGTGTTTTCTGCCTTGCAATGGATTTTTCAAGTTTTTCCCCTCAAAATTTGAAATGCCAATCTACATGAAAGTTGTGTCCCTCAACAAGATCTACAACTTTCCTAAAGGTAGAATTTTAAGTGTTTAGGTGAATTTTGGAGAACGCGGCAAAAGTTCCGGCAGACACCTGTGGACACTGGGGTGGCAAGGGGTTTGACCCAACCTTTGACCATGGGTTGGCCCCACAAGTGTGTTTACTATTCATTTAGGGTCACTAGGGTGGGTTAGTGAGTTTTTCGAGGTGAGGGCCCAGGTTGACCTAGGTTTGACCACGGTTGACCATTTGACCGGCTATGATCGTTAATTAAAAACCTGGGGCGTCACAACCACCCCCCATGCTTGCTCTTGTGGCCCTCCGTAATAACTTAGTGGAGGAGGGATCCCGCCGAATGGTGGCACATTGGGTTGTGAACCAATCGCTTGTGCGGAGGATGTTCCCTCCTCTACGATTCTTCCTCTTTTGTTTTTCCTTGCCGGGACAAGGAGTCCCTCTTCCAACCAATCTTCCCTTCCTTCGATGAAAAGCCTAAGCCTCACATCCGGAAGGGGTAGGTTCACTATGGCCAAATGAAAACCTCCTCTCTCATCTCCACTAATGTATTTGCCTTGTCGCAAATATTCAATGCCGAGAGAGGTACCACGCAAAAGATCGTCGGGGTTCCTTGCGATCCCTGGCCGTAAGGAGAAGGCCAACATGGAGAGGTAGCACCCCGAACCAATATGTCCCACCCCCGATGTTGCCTCGCAACACCAACGGTTGATCATAAGGTAAGAGGGGTCTATTGGCTGCTTGGCAATTAAAGCCGAGTAGAGCCAATTCAACTCCGTGTCGGTCACCTTCGTCTCCTTCATCCTCCCCAATACCCTCTTGCACATCCAAGAGTGAAATATCCGGATAATGGGGTTGCGGATGCAATTGCGTTGTTGATGGGCTTCTCCGGAGATTAAATTCCAAAATCCCGCTAACATGCCGGGTGGCATGTCAACTTTCTCTGGAGCTCCCTTATGGAATCCAAGTAGTTCCCTAACATGCTCGTAGGGAACCACTTGTTGGACTCCCTCCAAGCGGAATGATAAGCTTTGCACCCCATCATCAAGAATAGGTGCAATGGTCATTAATATTTCTAGGGCGAACCCCTTGTGGGTGTTCGCCGATACTCCGTTGGAGAATTGCACCCATCCAAGGTGCCCCAACATGTAGTATATGTCGGTGCCAAAACCCAAGGTGAACAGTGCTTGATCGTCGAACTTGACGTCGGGCACAAGCCTCTTCTCAAGACGAGAGAGCCTCTCCTCCTCCTCCGATGACAAGATGATGAAGCCGTACGAGGAATATATCGGAGTGTAGGGAGGTGGCGCGGTCGAACGGGTCGATCGTCATGGTGGTGCGGGCTGCTCCTCCGTGTGCCCTTGAGGTTCGGTAAACCTCATGGACGTGCTCCTTGCAGCCCTCATACCACCAAGGACGAGAGCATCGTTCCTCCTTGGTGGCACCGTATCCGTCTCCATGCTCCGGGGAGACTCAGAAACCGAGTGCCTCCTCGAAGACGTCGTCGACGACGGCTTGGATGACGATGAACCCTTCTTCTTGGAGAAGAGACTTGTGGTTTTCTTCCACATGGTTGCTGCACTCTTTTCTTCTACTAAAACTCCGGGTTGCAACCGGTAACTAGGCACTAAAAAATCTTACTTCGGATGTGGACTTTGAGTGGCTTAAGGTGGTGGATTTTTTCGAGCTATCAAGCTTGGGAAGGTTGTCTATGTCTACGGAGGTTTTGGGCACACAAACTTGAACACACAAACTAAGGAAGGAGAGGGAAGCTTGCCTGCAGAAAACGGGAGCCGGGGACTCCTTAAGTAGGGGAGGCCGGCCGGCCTGGGCCGACCGGCCTGGGGTGCCCGGTGCTCCTCCCCGCCTCGGCTTTCTTCCAACACGATCATTTCACCTCTGCAACTTTCCTACCCGCGTGCTCCACGAGTTGCACCGCCCAAACGCTCTCGTCCACTCCTTTTCTTGCATTATTGGTCCTTCCACTTGATGCTTCATGCTTTGGGTCATGTCCATGCTCCCTAGATCCACTTGCTTCACATGCCACCATGAAATCCCTGCAAAGTTGATGCGTGCTGCCCACCATACTTGTCCTTTGCATGTGGATTTGGTGAAAGTTGATGAAAGGGTATCCAATGGTGCATGCATGATTAATTCAAACTAGATTGCCTCCCTCTAGGTGTGTTTAAGGTTAAGCACTCCTCTAATTCAAAAATAAAAATATTTTTCAGAGCCATGCAAGAGCTCAAGCATAAATTTAGAGAAGTTTTTAAACCATTAAAAACAAATGTAAGTCGAAAATATTTTCCGGCTACGTTGATACGGTCTCACCGGTATAGTTTGCCTTCATCGATTGAGAGCGAACTTTTCCCGACTTGATCATGGGGGCATAGGTTTAGGTTCTAATTTTGGCTAAATAAGAGAGATTTTGAATAAAACAAAATTAGATGAGGCTTAGAAAAATTCTAATCCTAGAGAAACCAAGGATATAGATTTTTAAACCAACCAAAAGTTTTAATTTCTAGGTTCACGCGAGTCCTACCACGTGCTGAATTTTTATTAACACCTAGATATAAGTCGTGGCTCTACTCGTGTGGTTTTAGCATGAAAAATAAGTCAACCTCAGCACCATAATGGGGGTGAAAGGTTGATTTAGGTTCTGAAATTATTTGGTTGTGGTTTCTCGAAAAGAAAAGAACAAACAAGCACATAGGAGGGTTCATGCAAAGGGTTTATGATAAAGCAAAACATTCAATCAAGAATTATGTCTCTAATATTGTTCAACCACTTCTAAGTCTAATGTCTCCCGCGTAATAAAACTCAAAACTAAATTATTAAAAAGACTCGAAAAACCAGGAATCGGGTTGTCCTCCCGGTAGCTTATTCTTGACTCGACGAAACGGGTTGCCTCCCGCCTAGCGCTTCGTTTATAGTCTATAGCTAGACTTCTTCACTTGATTACTCCGGATCAACGCTCTTTGCGGGCGTTGCAATCTTGGGTACCCACTTCCGCACCATCTTGGGCACGAGCTTGTCTTTTGTCTTAGTCATTTTTTTGGTCTTCACAGGCGGCTTCTCTTCCTTTGGCTTTGTTAACACCAAAATTTGGTAAGGAGTCTGACTTGTGGGTCCAGCTCGATGAGGAGTCCGTCTGGCGGAAGGAAGGTTTCCTCAGATGCATTCGGCAGAAAGATCTGCGGTCGTCTATCTGCTTCCGTTCGGCAAGGGAACAGTTGAGCTGATTTTGCAGGATTGAACGGTGACGTGGCTCAAGCAGGAAGGACGAATGGATGGATAAGCGACCAAGATTAGAGATAAAATAGGCATCAAATCCATTCGAGGTTGTACCTGGCAGGGTATAAATATGAGCCCTGAATGTATGTAAAGATACACAATCATTCTCAATACAAACCGGCCTTACGCCTAACCCTAGAGTCCATTTGTCGTGTCGTCGAGTTCTTCGAGAGGGTTCATCGATCCGTCGACCTCCGTGAGTACCGGCAACCTTGTATCATATCTAGTATCATGCGGTGGATTTAGATCTGATGCAAGTAGTCTTGTTACCATGCTTCGTGTCATGCGGTAGATTCAAGCTTGGTTCAAGAGGGTTTCTTGTTAGGTCATGAGCCATGCGGTAGGCTAAGATCTAGCTTGAAGCTAGTTATCGGCTCTATTGGATTTTGGCAAGATCCAATAGATTCATTAAGTTACCCCGTGTTGCTTTGAGTTTTTACTTCATGTTTAAATTCATGTAACACCTTTTGCCCAATCTAGATGGGTTTTGATTGGCTTTATCCCTTTTGTGATCCTTATGCGAGTCGAATTCGTGCCTTGGGCAAATCTAACATATGGATCACGTGTTTTTCGATAGCCGAAACCGCATCGATCTAGGTTGTTACGTGTTGTGGGTTCAAGCTTGCCAACGTTGGTATAAATCTTGAACGAACTAAGTATCACGCGGTAGATGCAGGTTTTTGGGTTGCTTTGGAGCTAGTCATCCGGTGGATTATATTTCAAACCAATCTGATAGATTTATCTCGCTTGGTAATGTCCGTTCCTTCTTCATGGACCCCGAATCGGCTGTTCAGCCGTATTCGGTTATGTTTCTCACGAGTAGAACACGTGCATAATTCATGCTTTAAATGATGTATGCTTTTAGCTTTACATATTTAGATTGTATCATGCGGTGGATAGATCTATTTGTGGAAAGTGGTACGATCCCCATGCAAGTTGTATCATGCGGTGGATAGATTTGTTTGGCATCGTACCCGACGGGTTTTAAAGTACCTAGACATGCGGTAGACTAGTGCTTTGGACCTATGCATGCTTGTTTATTACATGTTTATGCTCACGCTTTACTTTATTTATTTATTTAATGTTAATCATCATGGGGATCGGTCATGGCTTTGCGCATGTGCATCTTTGCTCAAAACAAAGACCGATCGTCGTCATGCTTACGTCACTCATTCGGCTATGTTACTTTTTCCTTTCATAAGCTCCCAAATGGTTTCAGTTTATTGGCAGATAGCTTTCTATAGCTATGTGTCATCCCGTTTGGCTTTGTAGCCGTAAATATGGAACTGTCTGGTACCACCCGGCAAGTTCCAAGCTTTGGTATTTAACTACTTTGTCTTTTGTTAATTTTCAAGGAAAATTGACTAGCACGTCTTGTGATTCCATTGCACGTGTGAAGCCAGCTTGTTCGGCTTGCTGTGTGCTTGGCGCTAGGTGCACATTTTGCGTCAACACACTTTTTGGCACGCCCAGTGGGACCACAACCGAAAAATCAAGATGCCTGACATTGGAGACATCATGGATGTCAACATTGAAGACCTCTCTCCTGAACAACGGCAGCAGCTCCAGGACGCCGTGGACCAATTCCAGCAGAAGTGCATGCTATCCTTCAAGAAGAACAGGAGTGGCGTCCCGTACTTGAAGAATGAGATGCCCAGGGTGTTGTTGCCAGGGGAGAGCGACGCCACCACCCAGCAGGAGAGGGAGGAATGCCTACAAGCGTTCCGAGATGCCGCGTACCACGTCTTGAGCAGGCACCACAAAGCTTTCCTTGGTGCGTTCAAGCAAATGATGGTGGCTGTCTTTGGTCCAGGCATGGAGCAGGCATTCAGCAAGACACCCTTCCAAGGAGGCACCGTGGAGTTGGGTGAGTCCAGTTCTCAACCGCCCGTGCGAGAGCCGGCCCGGCCCGCCCTCCTCCTCGGAGCGGCCGGGAGTCAAGCTTTCCGGCCTCCTCCGCAAGGTGCGGGGGTCGGCCCGGTTCGGCCCCCCCCGCAGCCGCGGGGAGGGCGACCGGTTCGGCCACCACCGCGGGCGGCACGAGTCGGCCCGGGTGCAACGGCCGAACCCGTACCAGCCCACATACGGGGAGTTGGCATTCGGCTCGCCTGGGCCCCGCTTGCTCCTGGCCACAGGATCGCTCCAGCAAGCAACTAGCTACAGAGGAATCTATACGGCGGAGGCTACCACGAGGTGGGAAACTACGGAGCCATCGACGCTTTCCCGCATCCGGGTTACGCACCAGCTGCAGGCGCACAAGAAGATGACGCCCTGGCGCAGAAGATGGCTGAGTTGATGCAGAATCAGTTCGGCCTCAAACCGAAAATGCTGGGACCAGCCTACACGCCGCCGTTCCCGGAGTGGTACTTCAACGTGCTCCTTCCGCCAAGGGTAAAACCTCCGGCGGAGTTCACAAAATTTTCCGGGCAGGACGACACAAGCACGATGGAGCATGTTGCTCGCTACCTGATGCAGCTCGGAGAATGCTCAGCTGAGGAAGCGTTCAGGGTCACATACTTTCCCGCGTCACTGAGGGGCCCGGCGTTCCAGTGGTTTTCGTCTTTGCCCCCTAAGTCAGTTAGCACATGGAAGGAGCTGGAACGGAAATTCCACGCCCACTATTTCAGTGGCAGCTCAGAAAAGAAGATGATTGACCTTGCTACCCTGAAGCAGAGGCACAGTAAAACGCCCTTGGAATTTCTCAGGAGGTTCAGGGAAGTTAAGGGCATGTGCTTTTCGCTCAACCTGCCAGACGATCAGTTGGCCGACATGGCCGTTGTCGGGATGCTGCCGGCCGTGCGTGAGAAGCTGTTTGGCATGGAGTTCGAAAACCTGGGCCAGCTGTCCCAAAAGCTGTCGTTAATGAGCAACCAAGCATATGGTTTCAAGAAGGACGCCAGGTTCGGGAAACAGCATGACGTCGCGGATATCTACAACCAGTTCCTGAACAAGGCCGACCTGTTGGATGATTCTGGTGATGAGCAGGACGTGGCTGCGGCCGGAATCATGTGGGGAAAGGAGCCATTGATGATGAATCAGCGCTGGGTCAAACAGACCAAAGGCACTTACGATTTCGACATCACGAAAGCTGATAAGCTGTTTGAGCTCCTAGTGAAGGAAGGCCAAATCAGATTGCCTGAAGGGCATTCCATGTTTCGGCCCGATGGAGTAAAAGAGAAACGTTACCGTGGCTTCCACGACAGAACTCGCACTCCATCAACGACTGCCGGTCTTCGGGATGAGGATCCCGGAAAGCCATCCGGGAAGGGCACCTCAAATTTGATAACAAGATGAAGCCGGATGGCCACCCCTTTCCTCAGAACATGGTGGGTTTCTCCGTCAACGTGGTGACGGTGAGGAGAAGGGCAAGGTCAAAGTCTTGACCTCGGCCCGGGGCCGAGCACGATGGAGCAGTGGACCCGGAGCGTCAAGTAACTTTGGAGCAGGTGCATGGTGAAGCCCCACGCGTTCTCAAGAGCCACATCGAAATCGGGGAATCATCCAAGGCCAAACCCAGGGTAACCACGCGTATACTCCTCAATAAGTGGCAGCGCCAGATGGAAAAGGAGTGTTACCAGAAGCGAAAATATGAGGAGGAAAGACGTAGAGCCGAAGAGGAGGCACGCAGAAGAGACCTGGAGCAATACACGCGCGAGCAGGAGCGCGCGCACTGGGGATGTGCGTTCTTCAGGCACTGTTGAAACGAAGGTTTGAAGCTGCCCACGCTGAGGAACTGCCCTGAGTGCAGTGACAGGTATTTTGAGTACAGGCAGGAGACTGCCAATCGCCGATCCGTCCATGAGAGAATTGGAAGGATACATCCTAGCAAGGATCGGCGCCAAAAATGAAATCATTGATCATCCCAGGAAAAGGCAAGCTGATTTGAGGTGGGCTGATCAAGAGGAGGACGAGGACGAGTACATCTGGCAAAAGGGGCAATGGTGCCCACCTGGCCTAAGGAAAAGTCAGAAGAGACGGGTTCAACGCTTGAGGAACCGTGAACTAAGGCAGGCTGGGATCCAGACGAAGCAGGTGTGGCGTCCAAAGGATCAACCTAAAGGGTCAAAGCGTTCGGCTCCAACATGCATGGTATATTTTCTGCCAAACGAATTCATGGCTCCTGCTAACCAGGTTGTACAGGAAGAGGCATCCCTAGATGATGAGCAAGTTAGGGGGCTGATGGCGCAGCTGGTGTTAGCCAAGCAAGCCATCTTCGACAAACCGGCCAGAAATCAACATATGAGGCCACTGTACTTGAAGGGATATGTCAATGGCAAGCCATTGACCAAGATGTTTGTCAACGGTGGAGCGGCGGTCAATGTAATGCCGTACACCACCTTCAGGAAACTTGGCATGGGCCCTGGCGATCTGACGCCTACAAGCATAGTACTGAACGATTTCGCCGGAAATCCTTCAGACACCAAGGGATGCGCTCACATGGATCTGATGATCGGGTCCAAGACGCTGCTCACGACCTTCTTTGTTATCGAAGGCAAAGGAGCCTACAGCCTACTGCTTGGAAGGGACTGTATTCATGCCAATTGCTGCGTCCGATCCACCATGCATCAGCAGCTCATCCAATGGGTGGATGATGATATTGAGGTGGTCCAGGCAGATGACTCCGTGAGCGTTACAAACATGGAACCAGCTTTCTGGGAGTATCAAGGCATTGACTGTTTCTCAGGGAAAGACCGGGGAGAAGGTCTCGTTGAACTGTCGGCGGTGATCAACGGTACCGATTCAAGCGAGCTTGGCTCTTATAGTAATTTTAATGGAGAACACCGTCGATGGCACTGATGGCAAGTTGGGGCGAGGATTTATGTCGGCTGATAAATTAGAAGAAGTTGATATTGGAAGCGGTGATAAGCCAAGGCCGACGTTCATCAGCGCAAACTTGCAACCGGACTTCAGGGAGGAGTTAATCAAGCTGCTCAAGGAATATAAAGATTGCTTCGCCTGGGATTATTCGGAGATGCCTGGACTGGATCGTTCCATCGTTGAGCATCGGTTGCCAATCAAATCTGGTTTCAAACCATACAAGCAACCACCCCGGAAAATCTACAAGGATGAGGTATTGGCCGATGTGAAGAAAGAAGTTGAAAGATTACTTGATGCAAACTTCGTTCGGCCATGCAGATATGCGGAGTGGATTTCTAATATTGTCCCCTGTTTACAAGAAGAATGGAAAGATGAGGGTCCGCATAGATTTCGGGGATCCGAACGAGCTACTCCGATGGATGGTTACCCCATGCCTATTGCCGATTTGTTGATTGACGCCGCAATTTGGACACAAAGTGATCGGTTTCATGGATGGCAATGCGGGATACAACCAAATCTTCATGGCAATAGAGGATATATCAAAGACGGCCTTCAGATGTCCTGGTCATATAGGCCTGTTTGAATGGATAGTCATGACATTTGGGTTGAAAAATGCCGGTGCAACTTATCAACGAGCCATGAATTACATTTTTCACGAGTTGATCGGCAAAATTGTGGAAATTTACATTGATGATGTCGTGATCAAGTCCCTAAGTCATGACACACATTTGGAAGATGTGAAAAGGACCTTGGAGTGCACCCGAAAGCATGGTTTAAAGATGAATCCAAACAAGTGCACTTTTGGGGTATCAGCTGGAGAGTTCTTGGGATTTTTGGTCCACGAAGGGGGGATTGAAGTTGGCAAGAAGAGCATGAAGGCCATTGATGAAGTTGTCCCTCCAATTAATCTCAAGGAGTTACAATCACTGCTCGGCAAAATTAATTTCGTGAGGAGATTCATTTCAAATTTGTCACAGAAAGTTTTGCCATTCTCTCCACTGTTGAAGCTAAAGAAAGATCAGAAGTTCACATGGGGCGACGAACAACAAAAGGCTTTCGATGAGATCAAGCAATACATGAAGGAGCCACTAGTGCTGGTCCCTTCTCAGCTGGATAAGCCTTTCAAGTTGTACGTGGCGGCCGATACCCAAACCATTGGATTGGCCCTTATTCAAGAATTCGAAGGAAAGGAGCGGGTAGTAGCTGTAACACCCGAAAATTCCATCACAATAAAATATTGTTAGCAACATGGTTTAGTTTTATTTTCTAAGGATTTAATAAATTTGAATAAATAAATTTGCCTCTAATCAAATTAAACGTCATTTAAATTAGAATCAACCAAGTGTTTGAGCATCATGTTGAAATGCATGAATTTTGGTTGTGATGTGAATTTAAAAGTCTTAAAATATTTATGAAAAAGTCCTTAAAAATAATTGTGAAAAAGTTTGTGGAAATTGGTGTAAAAGTTTGAAAAAAAAAGAATGAAAGTTTGAATTTTAAAAAAATGGTTGAAATGTTGTAAAAATGATTTGTGAAAAGTCTTAAAATAGTTGAGTATATTTGTGTTAAAATTTGAGTTTGAAAACATGAAAAAGATTTGAATTTAAAAGGTTTGAAATTGGTTTGAAAAGGATTTGAAAAGAAAAGGAAAAGAAAAAAAAACAAATCAAACCAATCTAACCTATCAGCCCAGCCCACCGCGGCCCACCTCACCTTTCCCCTCCTTTCTCTTTATTTCAGCGCGGCCCACATTTGCTTCCGGCCCACGCGGCCCATTTCACGCCGCCTCCCCTCCCTCTCTCTCTGACCCGCTGACGTGTGGGGCCCACACGTCAGGGCATCTTCATCCTCCGGCCGCCTTTCTTCCCCCGCGCCGCCGCCGGCCTCCCGCACCCGGCGCCGCCTCCCCGGCTCCCCGCGCCCGTCCGCCTCCTCCACTGCGCCATAATGGAGCCGCCGCACTCATCCACCGCCTCCTCGGCCCCTTCCCCTCCCCGAAACCGCCGCACACCAAGCTCCCGCCGCCGCCATTAATGGCCGCCGGAGTGCGCTCGCCGCCACCGCCTTGCGCGCCCTTTCCCCTTCCCCCTTCGACCTATAAAGAGGCGGCACCACCCCCTCTCCACCCCGCGCCCCTCTCCTTCTCTCCTCACCCACCCGCGCAGCACCACCGAGCACGGCCGGCCGGCCGGAGCGCCGCCGCCCCGATCTCCTTCTACGGCGCGTCTCCCTCCTCTTCGAGCCCTTGGTAAAGATCCTCGTACCCTCCTCTTTCTTTTGGCGTTCTTCTCTTGCGAAATGGTGTCCCGGGAGGCCATCTTGGCTCTTCTCCGGCGAGCCCGCCGCCGCCGCCGCCGGCGGCGCCGCCGCCGCCGTCCGCCCGCCGCCGCCGCCGTCGCACCGCATGCCGCCGCGGCCGTCCGATGGAAAATCTGCGGCCCGGATTCGATCGGGCGCACCCCTTTGGATCGGTCCACGGTGGACCGGTGGGCCCGAGGTCCACCGCGCCGGTCCACCGCTGACGTCATCAGCCACGTCACGCTGACGTCACCGCTTGCGTCAGCGCTGTGTCATCGCTTGCGTCAGCGCCAGCCAACCGCAAGCCGCCACGTGTCGCCAGCACAGCTCATCCGCCGGCCGCCCAGACAACTTTGCAAATAAGCCCCCCTATTTCTGAAAATTACAAATATACCCTTCCACCTATATAAAAGCCTTTCAATCAGGTCCTTTCTTTTATGCTTAGGCCCCTGCAGTCCTTAGTTTCTATGTTCTTTAGTCCATCCTTAATCTTTTACATATTAGACCTCCTAGTTTCACACATAATTATGTTTAGGTCCCTGAAATCTTGCAGAAAACCCCCTAAACTTCTAGTTCTTTCACAATTTAGTCCCTGAATCTTGTTTCAGCCATAACTTTTTCATCCTAGCTCCGTTTCACGCGTTCTTGGTGTCCACGCGATCGTCTCTCCGAGCCCGTCATTTCTAAAAGCTTGTTTTAGTATTTTGGTAATGTTTGATGTGTTGTTTTATTTATTGTATGTTTTCTTGCATGATCGTAGCCAACACGCCGTTCGAGAAAGTTCAAGTGCAGAGCTTTGCAGATAAGGAAAGTAGCTTATCGTTGGAGAAAGGCAAGTGACCCTAACCACCCTTCTACCTATGCTTTAATCAAGAACACTATAAGTTAATCGGAACATGGAGAACCACCCGGAAAAACGGTGCAACCACAGTCCATATGGCTGCGGCTTAGCCAATTAATTAGGTGTGTGATTGTGTTGACGACCCTATCCGAAAGGAACACGGGGGGCTCCGGGTTGCGGGGGTATAGCCCGGTTCTTTTGGGGTAGCGACCTTTGCTAAGGTGCGACCACTAGGGAGGGTTATGGTCCGCCCCGAGTCAGAATCGTCGTGGGTTGTTGATGCTTTTGCATATCTTTGTAAAGGCTTCGTAGCGTCCCTATGCAATCACACCTCGGAAGTGTGGTATTGTGCATGATCGGCACATGCGTGGTTGGGTTCAAAGTTCTTTGGAACTTTTACGCGAACTCGTGGGAAAAGTGTGCAACCTCTCGCAGTGTAAAGGCGATCGATCGGCCGTGCTCACGGTCAAGAGCGGCCCGGACCCTCACATGATTAATTGAACTTAAAGATGGATTAATATTGCTTTCCGGTTATTTACGTGGCCTTGCCGAGTACCAACCATAAGTGTACTCATCCTTGCTTACGCCGTTCGGAGAAGAATCCGGAGTGGAGTACTTCACCGACTACGAGGAGTTCGAGGATGCGATCAACCGATCGAAGCTTCGTGGAAGATGAAGATGGAGTCATGTCTTCATAGTTATCGTTGTTCGTGTAAAGACCTTCGTGTCTACCATCGTGAGTGTAATAAAAGTTAATAACCCTTTTCTGTACGTTTTGAGCAATGTTTTGTGATATTACACTCATGAGTCTATCATATGTGTGAAATTGTGATCCTGGCACACATATGAGATGCATTCGGTTTTCTACGGAAAATCGGGTGTGACAGTAGAATATCTTAGCCGAAAACTACTTGATCCTGAGACCAGGTATTCGGCTGCAGAGAAGCTGTGCCTGTGCGTGTACTACTCGTGTACAAAGTTTCGGCACTACTTGTTGAATGCCAAATGCACTGTGTATTCCAAGTTTGATGTACTAAAACATATGTTATCTATGCCAATTTTGAATGGCAGGATTGGCAAATGGATCTTGGCTTTATCAGAGTTTGAGTTAAAGTTCGAATCGTCAAAGGCTATTAAGTGACAGATCATTGCCGATTTTATAACTGAACATCGCGATCCGTCAATTGATTTGCTTGAAATTACTCCTTGGGCTTTATTTTTTGATGGATCATCATGTGGTAAAGGTGGGGGAGTAGGGATTCTACTAATTTCGCCTAGGGGTGAGATGTTTGAATTTTCCATCCCTATACAGCCCACTGTTACAAGCAATCAGGCCGAGTACGAGGCACTGCTCCGAGGGCTTCAATATTTGAGAGAAGCTGGGGCCGTTTCAGTTGAAGTTTATGGAGACTCAGAGTTGGTAATCAAACAATTGAACGGCCAATACGAATGCAAAAGCGAAGCACTGAGGAGTTACTATGAAGAATGCAGGGAAATCTTGAAGAGCTTCCCGTTGGTAACTCTACAGCATATTCCTAGGGAACATAATGAAGAAGCAAACAGGTTGGCTCAGAGCGCCTCCGGCTACAAAGAGAGTCAAGAAGCGTTTGCTGCAGATACATGTGCACTGGGGACGGATCTTGCGGAAGATGATTGGAGAAAAGAGATTGTTGACTATTTGAAGGATCCATCCCGAAAGGTCTCTAGGAAACTCGGTACAAGGCCGAGGACCATGTGTGGTTCGAGGACCGGTGGATGGTCGCTCCCTTGAGTGATGAGTGATTGACAACGTTGTGTGGACCGATTCTTGGCTAAGTATTGCGGGTGCGGGTTGCGGCTTGACTCGTGTTGGTGCGAGGTGAAGAACAAGCGCGAAAGGTCGTTGCGGTGAGGCCTCCGGGTGTGGAGAAGACAAGTAGGCTTCGTTCGAGGGACCGGTGGCCGGCGGGGGTCAAGTGCGGGCCGCATGGTGGCATGAACGAGCAAGATGAAGTCGTGGACGGTTTCTTGGTAGAGCCTCAAAACCAAGGTCGAGCCGGGACTACGTGGGAGCCGAGTCATGAGTGGAGATTGGCGGAGGCTACACCGAGTTCGCGGGGTTTGCGGTGGTTCACCGTAAAACCACCGGGTTACTCGGTTGAGCCACAAAACCGAGGCCGAAGACTCGACGAGGAGGTGCGGCCACCCGGGCCGGTTCAACCGCCCGGGAGGGGCGGTCGGGCCGCCCGGGGCCGGTCAGATCCACCGGGCCGGTCTAACCGCCCAGGGGGGGCGGTCTGACCGCCCTGGCCGCCGGCGCCGAGAAGCTTCGAAGCGGAGGACACGCGTCGGGATCGCAAGGCGTGCGTCGAGGCTACGCAGGGTGCGGTCGCCGGGCATCCGTCCGATGGTGAAGACATCAAGAATTCCAAATCCGCCCTTGAGGGGCTTGTATCCCTAGTTAGTAGAGAGGGGCATTTTAGACATTCGGTTGCCGCCTATATAACCCAAGAGGTGAGAGGATGGCGACCAACTCTTGGAACCCTAGCTCATTTCGTTTTTCCATTTTCGTTCTCTATTTTCTCTAGGTTTTTAGAAGGCTAGTTTGAGAGCTTCATGTGAGATCTAGAGAGAGGGATGGATGTTTGGGTGGCAAACTAGACCTTGTACGAACCATTCATGGCATGTATAGAAGGTTCGGCGTGGTTCTTGATGGTGGTTTTCCCGTCTCTTTGATGTTGATTTTCGGAGCTCTTTTTGGCGGTGTTTTGAGAACGATTTCTTGGGTTTTTGGTGGGTGTCACGTATGAGGTTCTTGTGCCTCTTTGGCTGGTGACTTTGCCCCCAAATCCCCTTTGAATCGGACTCGATTTGGTGGTTTTTCGAGTTGGGCGAGTTCTTGACCTAGAGAAGCGATTTCTTCGATTCCTCTTGATTGTGAGCGTTTCGGGTCGATTCCTTTGAGGTAGAGGTTGCCCGGAGGTAACCCGGCTATCCCCGAAGTTTGGCCGCAATCCGTGGAGTGATTCGGGAGATTGAGCGCAAGGAAGTTGAGGTTTGACCCGCGGGTTCCTCGTTCGGAAGGGGCGGTCTAACCGCCTGCGGGGGGCGGTCTAACCGCCCGGGGTGTTCCGGGTCAAAGTTTTGTTTCGCCGGATTTTCCTCTGTGAGTTCGTTCGCCTTGATCGGAGGAGTGTCCGGGTGAAATTTGGGGTCGTTCTCGTGCGGTTGCTAGGTGTTCTTGGTTGGAGTTCGTTGCTTTGGGTACGGAGGTTAGACCGCCCCGGTAGCCGGTCTAACCGCCCCTAGGCCCTTGGGTGAAGTTTTGGTTTTCGCCAAGATTTTACGGTAGCTAGCATGGCCTTGACCGAGAGATCTCTGTTGGTGAAACCGTGGTGTGTTTTGGTGCTCGGAAGAGGCGTTTCGGAGGATTTCTTGGTTGCCGGTGGAGGCGGTCTAACCGCCCCCTATACCGGTCTAACCGCCCCCTCCGGTTAGCCGGCTTTCGAGTTGTTTCCGCCTGTCGGTGCTTGCGTGTGTGTTGTGGTTCTTTGGTAGAGTTTGTTCCTAGGACCGGTAGCACTCCGGTGGCTACGTGGTTTTGGCAAACGGGAGGTAGAAGTGCGGAGCGTGTGATTTCGGGGGGTTCGACCGAGCTAGTTCGTCTTGTCGGAGTTCCAATCTCCCTCGAGAAGAATTTTTATCGGCTCCCATTCACTCCCCCCTCTCTCGGTCGCCTTATCGGTCCTTCAAGTGGTATCGAGCCGGTTCGGGTCTTTGTTGACTCTAACCGGTCTAAGATCCAAGGATGGCATACCGGGAACGGGGTTCGGGTCCTCCACACTTCGATGGAAAGAACTACCGGATGTGGAGCAAGCGGATGGGTGCGTTCCTCCGCGGAAAGGGTCGGACTGCGTGGGATGTCACGGTGGACACGGGATATGTCCGGCCGATGGATTTCCTTGCTCCGGGGGTCGAGGGACGGATTCGACGCCAACAATAAGGCGGTCGACTACTTGTTTCGTGCTTTGTGTCGGCCCCCGAGTTCGATCGGGTGCACACCGAGCACTTGGCTTGTAGGATTTGGGCGGTGTTGAAGGAGGCTCATGTTGGGAACGCCCGTGTTCGAGGCACGGTTGTATGCGACCTACGGAGAGAATACGAGAACTTCACTCATCTCCCCGGTGAGTCCATCGATGCCTTGTTCCGCAGGTTCACGGTGGTGGTGAACAACATGAGGGCCAATGTGGACGTGCTCCCGTACGATGATCATGATAGAGCGGTCAAGCTCTTACACTCTTTGGATCGTACGATATGGGGCGGAAAGTTCGAGGCCATAGTCGAGTCGGAGAGGTACGACACTCGACGGTGAACGAGTCGTTCTCGAAGCTCAAGTCGGCCGAGGTGGATAGGGGCATGAGCGCCAAGCTCGAGGGACCGACTGACTCCCATAGTCTTGCCCTCGTTGGTGGTTCCAAAGGAAAGACTAACTCTAACCCATCCACCAGGATGTTCTCGTTTTCTTCTTTAATGACTATGCCAGATGAGGAGTTTGATGACCTTGGAGAGGACGAGCCGGCGGCGTTGACGAGGCGGTTCGAGAGGCCGCACGAGAACCGCGTGAACATGAGGAGGAACACGAGGACTGCTTCCGGTGCGGCAAGCCCGGACACTTCGTCGCCGACGCCCCGCAGAAGGCCGAGAACAAGGACGGCTACAAGCACAAGCCGAGGAAGAACGACGACAAGTACCGTTCGAGGCGCGACCACAAGAGCAAGCACAAGAACAAGTACAAGGACGAGCGACGATCGAGGAAGAAGGAGGGCCGAGGCAAGGCCCGAGCAATGGTGGGAGCGAGCGACGTCGACTCCAGTTCCGCGTACTCCACCTCGAGCTCGAGCAGCAGCGATGACGAGGGAGATCGCCGCAAGAACAAGAGGTCGTCCAAGAACCTGAGCGGGCCGCGAGCCGCTTCGCGAGAGACGGCTTCTCGTACCATGGCGCCGAGCTCCGGCGGCAAGAAGAGTACACGGAGCGACTCGGACTGCGAGTCCGACGACGAGGTGCGTGATGAACTTCCCTTCTTGCGCCGGGAGAATGAGAGGCTTGGCTCTTTGCTTGATAACCGTGATGACATGCTTAGAGAGGCCAAGAAAATGAGGAAAGAGCTTAGGGCTTCACTTGAGGATGCTAGGACTAGAGTGGCTGAGCTAGAGACACGGGTGCTTGATAGCAAGCTTGAGATTGATTCGCTTAAGGCTAGCCTCGTTGTTGCCGATGAAAATGATTGTCTTGATTGCTCCATATTCCTTGCCGATCTTGCTTTGTTTAAGGAGAAGCATGCCTCCAAGTGTGAGGAACTAGATGTGCTTAGGGTTGAAGTGGGCGAGCTTAAGTCTAGACTCGCTTTGCTAGGTGCTTGCACTTCTTGCCTGTTTTGCATGCTAAGATTGATGAGTTGCATGCTTACACTAGTTCGCTAGAGGCTAAATTGAAGGAACCCATGCCTACATCCTCGCTCTACTTGTGAAATGCATGCATTGAAAAATTTGGAGCTTGCACATTATGTTGATCGCTTGCGGGATGAGAATGATGACTTGAGGAAGTTGATGGGTTGGTTGTCCGGTCATGAGCCTCGGTTGAGGATGATGATCGAGGCCTTTAAGAGGCAAGATGGTGAGGGGCTTGGGGCAAACAAGGTTGGTGAAGGAAGTGGAGAGAATATCCCGAGCCACCAAAAACCTACCACAAAAATGATTTCCCTCCAAAACCCAACCATCTTAGGAACCGATTAGACACAACCCCGGCTCCACCTATATTTCCTACACCCACAAATGATCTCCAAAAGCCCATCAAGTTTGTGAGCACTTCGGGGAAAGTGTTCTTTGGGAAAGTGAAAGAGAAGGCAAGTGAGGAGAAATCGGTGGAAGAGTTGAGTGGAGAGAAACCAAGCGAGCGGCCCCAATCCAAGCCAAAACCTAAGCTTGTGAGGTTCCGTTGTGGCCATTGTGGGAAAGAGGGTCACAAGGATGAGTTTTGCTTCAAGAGGAAGCGGGAAGAGAGGATGGCAAAGGAGTGGGCGAACAAGGATAGGTACAATCCTTCCCATGGTGTACCTAAGCCTCGTATGCCTCGCCCGGGGGTAAGGCGCGTGGTGAGAAGTATTCGGCATGGGGAGATGCGAGTTCCCGCGGCCCGAGGAGGCGTTCGGAGGGGGGTCGGGCCGACCGGCTCGGCTAGGCGGTCGGGCCGGGCCCGGCCCGCAGGGGGGGGCGGTTAGGCCGGCCGCCCGGCTAGGCGGTTTAACCCGCCCCCCCGAGCACTCGGGCGGAGTCGTTTTCGAGGTGGTGAGTCGAGAGGTTTCGGATCCGGAGGTGGAGTTGCCTGGTGGTTGGACCGGAGAGACGGCGGGTGGTCGGTTGCTAGGCATTCTCCCCCTCGAGGTCACTACGGGGATGGGAGGAGTTGTAGCTTTGAGAAGGAGAGGAGGGACGTTCCACGGGTTGTCTTCCGTGGTTTTGGCCCTCCTCCAGGCAGTGAGGGGTGGTTGCCTCGGAGTGGTTACCGAGGTGGTGTTCGTGGAGGTAGTTTTGGTAGGAGAGATGCTTTGTTTGGTGCTAACCCCACTTTCGAGCAAATGGCTCGGCAAGACTTGGTTTTCCTCTTTTGGTACTAACCCCGGTCTTTGAGTCGTCCGTTCGCTCACGTGCTTGTTTTTGAATTTCGGGTGGGAGACTTGAAGAACATTTGGTTGATTGACTCCGGTTGTTCGAGGCATATGACCGGAGACGGGGGGTGGTTCTCAAGTCTCGTCCCGGTGGTGACGAAGAGGTACATCACTTTTGGGGACAATGGGCGTGGGCGTGTGCTTTCGGAAGGTGAGATAAAAGTGAGTGACAAGATCACTCGAGGCGTGTTGCTCTTGTTCAATCACCGGGGTACAATTTGCTTTCGTGTCTCGACTTTGTTGGATGAGGGTTTTGAGGTGTTGTTTCGGCCGGTGGTTCTCGGATTGTGGACTCTCGAGGGGACCTTGTTTGTATGGTCGTTCCCGAGGGTCGGGTGTTTCGTGCTGATTTTTCTCGGTCTTCGGTGTTGAGCGTTGTTTCTTGGCCGGTTCTTCGAGTGAGTTGTGGAAGTGGCATAGGAAGTTGGGTCACTTGAGCTTTGACCTTCGTCTCGCTTGAGTAAACTCAATTTGGTCCGAGGATTGCCACGTTTAAGGCTTGAGAAAGAGTTGGTTTGTGCTCCGTGTAGGCATGCCAAGATGGTGGCCTCTTCTCACCCGCCTCTCACCGATGTGATGACTGAGTGTCCATGCGAGCTGCTCCATATGGACCTTGTTGGCCCAGCTCGTGTGCGATCTCGCGGGTGGGAAGTGGTATGTCCTTGTTGTGGTGGACGACTTTTCTCGGTATGCGTGGGTGTTCTTTCTTGAGGAGAAGGGGGAGACGTTTGGTTTTGTTCGAGATCTAGTCTTGAGGTTGAGGAACGAGAGGCACGGAGATGCCATACGAGCTATCCGCGGTGATAATGGCTCGGAATTCGGGAACTCTCGTTTTGAAACCTTTTGTCATGACTTGGGTCTTGAGCACCGGTTTTCGAGTCCGTATACGCCTCCCCGAATGGTGTTGTGGAAAGGAAGAACGGGACCTTGTGCGAGATGGCTCGGACGATGCTTGATGAGCATAGGACTCCGAGGAGGTATTGGGGCCGAGGCGGTGAATACCGCGTGCTATGTTTCGAACAGAATATACCTCAGAGTGCACAAGAAGAAGACATGCTATGAGTTGATGCATGGTCGCACACCCAAAGTGAGTCACTTCCATGTCTTTGGTTGCAAGTGTTTTATTCTAAAGAAGGGCAGGAAGTTGGATAAGTTTGAGGCTAGGTCCGTCGATGGCATTTTCTTTGGTTATGCATCTCATTCTAGAGCATATCGTGTGCTCAATCTTGAAACTAACCAAACCGTGGAGACTTGCGAGGTAACCTTCGACGAGACGAGCCACGTAGTCGGCTTGTCTTTGAGTGTGCGGTGATGATGAGCTTGGCGAGGAGATCTTTCGGGGAGGAGGAGCATGAACATGGTGATGATGAAGATGGCGGTGCGGTGCCCCCGGCCGGACATGTACCCACTACTTCGACTACGATGATGGATGGACCCTCTGCTACACCTACGACGACAAATCAAGAACGAGGAGAAGGCGATGTTGAGGGGGAGGTAGCTTCGAGGCGAGAACCTCCCCGGCGAGTTCGGGTGGATCACCCGGCTTCGAGGATCATCGGCGACATGGATGAACGCACTACACGGTCGAGCGTTCGAAACAATTCCCATTTTGCTCATGCTGCATTTGTTGCTTCTTTCGAGCCCAAAGACATTGGACACGCACTATCGATCACAATTGGGTTAACTCGATGCATGAGGAGTTGGAGAACTTTGAGAGGAATCGGGTGTGGGAGTTGGTTGACCCTCCCCCAGGGTGTAAGCCGATTGGTACAAAGTGGGTGTGGAAAAACAAAGAGGGAGAGAAGGGTGAGGTTGTGAGGAACAAGTCGAGACTTGTTGCTCAGGGGTTCAGTCAGAAGGAGGGGATCGACTACGAGGAGACCTTTGCTCCCGTAGCCCGTTTGGAGGCGATTAGAATCCTTCTAGCCTTTTCTGTGGCTAAAGGGTTCAAGTTGCACCAAATGGATGTGAAGAGTGCTTTTCTGAATGGAGTGTTGGAGGAAGAAGTGTATGTGAGACGACCTCGGGGTTTGAGAGTGAGAAGTACCCCCACCGGGTGTACAAGTTGAGGAAGGCGCCGTATGGGTTGAAGCGGGCGCCTAGAGCTTGGTATGGCAGGTTGAGGGGGTTCTTGTTTGAGAGAGGTTTTGAGATGGGGAAGGTCGATCGGACCTTGTTTTTGCGAGAGGCGGGCGGCGGAGATATTCGATTGTGCGGGTGTACGTGGATGATATTGTCTTTGGTGGCTCGTCTAACTCTCTTGTTGCGAGGTTTGCGGATGATATGAGCGAGGGAGTTTGAGATGAGCATGATGGGTGAGTTGCGCTTCTTCCTTGGGCTACAAATCAAGCAATCAAAGGAAGGAACATTTGTGCACCGGAGCTAAGTACACCAAGGACATTGTGAGGAAATTCAAGATGGAGGACTCCAAGGCTATGACGACGCCGATGAGTACGACTACGGCTCTTGATGCGGACGAGGAAGGTGAACACGTGGACCGAAGGAGTACCGAGCATGATCGGGTCACTCCTCTACTTGACGGCGACGAGGCCGGACATACGCTTCTCGGTGTGTCCGTGCGCTCGTTTTCAAGCGTCTCCGAGGACTTCGCATCGGCAAGCAGTGAAGCGAATTTTCAGGTACTTGCGTCACACTCCCGACTTCGGCCTTTGGTACTCCGCGTCCTCTTCTTTGGCGCTTCATGGCTTTTCAGACGCGGACTTTGCCGGTGTCGGTTGGATAGGAAGTCCACTTCTGGGACTTGCCAGTTTTTGGGTTCTTCGTTGGTGTCTTGGTCTTCTCGTAAGCAGTCGAGTGTTGCTCAATCCACGACCGAAGCCGAGTATGTTGCCGCTGCTAGTTGTTGCTCTCAGCTCCTTTGGATCACCTACACCATGAGTGACTTTGGTGAGGAGTATACCCATGTCCCACTTCAATGTGATAGCACCGGTGCCATAAGCGTTGCAAAGAACCCGGTGCTCCATTCCAAAACCAAACACATAGAAGTGAGGTATCATTTCCCGAGAGACAACGTAGAGAAAGGGAAGATAGCTTTGATCCATGTACCCACACATGACCAACTAGCCGATATTTTCACCAAACCCCTAGATCAAGCAACTTTCACTCGTTTGCGGGGGGAACTTGGTGTGTGTTTAATTTCTTGAGTTGGGTGTGTGGGGGGCTTTCCTTTGCCGGTGGTGTCGAGCCCGTTTTGCCTCCCCTCGAGGAGCCGGTTTGTAGCATATGTATAGCTTTCCTTTGTGCATTTCTTGCATTTGGCATGGCATATGTAACATGATGTATAGGCATCCTTGTATCTTAGATTGCATGCATTTTGTATCATATGCATCGGATAGGAAAAGCTTCTCCTATATACATTGTTCACCATGGGTTGCTATATATGTTCTTGTGAGCTTGTTTGATATGCTATGGTTAGTTTGGCTTAGCTCTTGATGATCTTGTTGAATGATCCATGGTTGATGGCTAATTTTTGAAAAATGTCACATACATGCTCTCTCATGCGTAAATGCCTATATATGATCTTGACATGTTTTAGTGGCTTTGCTATGCTTACTTTGTGGTTGGATAGCTAGTTTATTGATCATATGGAGCCAAAGGCTCGCTTGCCATCATGAATGTTTAGCCCTCTTGCTTAATCTTGTGGAGGGGCATAAGTTCCTTTTTGTCGCAAAGACATTTCATGTACCATTTACAAATCTGAAAATGAAATGAAAAATGCTTGGAAAATATGTTCCCATGTCATATGTGCTGAAATTAATTTGCTTTGGGTGCTAAACCGTTGCATGATGCCTACCAATGAGAAGTCTCATACATAGAAGTAGGCACATGGCTCGGTGGCTTTGACATGACATGAGGTGCTTTTGGGTGTTTATGATGGTCTTGTGATTAGAATGGCTGTCCTAGCATGAAGTTTGAGTGGCTTTGCCATTTTGATATGTTTTGCTCATGTTTAGGTATTTGCTTGTGAGGGAGTAACTTTTCGCAAAATTACTAAAATCCTTTTTAGCCTTGTCCAATGGTTGTGAAACTTGGTGATCACGTAGTTAAGGTCCTTACGAACTCGTCGAGTATCTAACTTGCTCATTTGGACTTGTGTAGCTCCTTGTGATGAATTTTGTATATTCGAGAAGCTATATGTTGCAAGTTTTCGCATTTTGCCTTGATTCATGCATTGTCAACAAGGGGGAGAAGTTTGTGCATGTTTTGGGCACTCGGGGAGTGTTTGGAAGGTGTTCCAATTGTTTCGGCGCTTTTGAGCGAGTTTGGTGCGGGGGCCGGTCTCTTTGGGCGGTCTAACCGCCCCCCGTGCGGTCAAGTCGGGCGGAGGCGGTCTAACCGCCCGGGCGGGCGGTCTAACCGCCCCGGGCGGTGTGAGCGGTGTTTTTGCTCTTTGTTGCATTCCCGAGTTGCATTGATGCATGTGTTCGGGGGGAGTGTCTTTGTGGCTCGGGGGGAGCATGCATTTGTGCGGGGGGGAGCTCTTTGTGGTGTTCGAGTTTTGCTTTGGTGGTTTGCGCTCTTTGCTTGAGCCGCGTTTCGTCTCGGATGTGTCGAGCCGTTGCCCTTGCCTAAGGGGTCCGAGACTTGTCTTCTTCAAGTGATCTTGCTCTTTGCCTTTCTTTGGCTTTCGATCGCTTGTTGGGGTTTCCTTTTATTTTGTTTCTTTTCTTTTCCTCTTCTCTTATGTTACTTCATGTGTGTGTGTTGTCAATGCACTCATCAAGGGGGAGATTGAGGACCATGTGTGGTTCGAGGACCGGTGGATGGTCGCTCCCTTGAGTGATGAGTGATTGACAACGTTGTGTGGACCGATTCTTGGCTAAGTATTGCGGGTGCGGGTTGCGGCTTGACTCGTGTTGGTGCGGGTGAAGAACAAGCGCGAAAGGTCGTTGCGGTGAGGCCTCCGTGTGTGGGAGAAGACAAGTAGGCTTCGTTCGAGGGACCGGTGGCCGGCGGGGGTCAAGTGCGGGCCGCATGGTGGCATGAACGAGAAGATGAAGTCGTGGACGGTTTCTTGGTAGAGCCTCAAAACCAAGGTCGAGCCGGGACTACGTGGGAGCCGAGTCATGAGTGGAGATTGGCGGAGGCTACACCGAGTTCGCGGGGTTTGCGGTGGTTCACCGTAAAACCACCGGGTTACTCGGTTGAGCCACAAAACCGAGGCCGAAGACTCGACGAGGAGGTGCGGCCACCCGGCCGGTTCAACCGCCCGGAGGGGCGGTCGGACCGCCCGGGGCCGGTCGGATCCACCGGGCCGGTCCCTAACCGCCCGGGGGGCGGTCGACCGCCCGGCCGCCGGCGCCGAGAAGCTTCGAAGCGGAGGACACGCGTCGGGATCGCAAGGCGTGCGTCGAGGCTACGCGGGGTGCGGTCGCCGGGCATCCGTCCGATGGTGAAGACATCAAGAATTCCAAATCCGCCCTTGAGGGGCTTGTATCCCTAGTTAGTAGAGAGGGGCATTTTAGACATTCGGTTGCCGCCTATATAACCCAAGAGGTGAGAGGATGGCGGCCAACTCTTGGAACCCTAGCTCATTTCGTTTTTCCATTTTCGTTCTCTATTTTCTCTAGGTTTTTAGAAGGCTAGTTTGAGAGCTTCATGTGAGATCTAGAGAGAGGGATGGATGTTTGGGTGGCAAACTAGACCTTGTACGAACCATTCATGGCATGTATAGAAGGTTCGGCGTGGTTCTTGATGGTGGTTTTCCCGTCTCTTTGATGTTGATTTTCGGAGCTCTTTTTGGCGGTGTTTTGAGAACGATTTCTTGGGTTTTTGGTGGGTGTCACGTATGAGGTTCTTGTGCCTCTTTGGTCGGTGACTTTGCCCCCAAATCCCCTTTGAATCGGACTCGATTTGGTGGTTTTTCGAGTTGGGCGAGTTCTTGACCTAGAGAAGCGATTTCTTCGATTCCTCTTGATTGTGAGCGTTTCGGTCGATTCCTTTGAGGTAGAGGTTGCCCAGGAGGTAACCCAGCTATCCCCGAAGTTTGGCCGCAATCCGTGGAGTGATTCGGGAGATTGAGCGCAAGGAAGTTGAGGTTTGACCCGCGGGTTCCTCGTTCGGGAAGGGGCGGTCTAACCGCCTGCAGGGGGCGGTCTAACCGCCCGGGTGTTTCCGGTCAAAGTTTTGTTTCGCCGGATTTTCCTCCGTGAGTTCGTTCGCCTTGATCGGAGGAGTGTCCGGGTGAAATTTGGGGTCGTTCTCGTGCGGTTGCTAGGTGTTCTTGGTTGGAGTTCGTTCTTTCGGGTACAGGAGGTTAGACCGCCCCGGGGTAGCCGGTCTAACCGCCCCTAGGCCCTTGGGTGAAGTTTTGGTTTTCGCCAAGATTTTCTCGGTAGCTAGCATGGCCTTGACCGAGAGATCTCCGTTGGTGAAACCGTGGTGTGTTTTGGTGCTCGGAAGAGGCGTTTCGGAGGATTTCTTGGTTGCCGGGTGGAGGCGGTCTAACCGCCCCCTATACCCGGTCTAACCGCCCCCTCGGTTAGCCGGCTTTCGAGTTGTTTCCGCCGGTCGGTGCCGCGTGTGTGTTGTGGTTGCTGGTAGAGTTTGTTCCTAGGACCGGTAGCACTCCGGTGGCTACGTGGTTTTGGCAAACGGGAGGTAGAAGTGCGGAGCGTGTGATTTCGGGGGGTTCGACCGAGCTAGTTCGTCTTGTCGGAGTTCCAATCTCCCTCGAGAAGAATTTTTATCGGCTCCCATTCACTCCCCCCCCCTCTCTCGGTCGCCTTATCGGTCCTTCAAAGGCCATAAAATTCGTTCTTCTGGATGACAATTTGTTCTATAAATCATTAGATGGGGTATTGTTACGATGCCTGGGTCCGGAAGAAGCCAAGAACATGATGGGTGAAGTGCATGATGGATGTGTGGAGCACACCAATCGGCCTACCGCATGAAATGGGTTATCAGACAAGCTGGGTGCTTTTGGCCGACGATATTAGAGGATTGCTTTGAGTATTACAAAGGATGTCAAGATTGTCAGAGGTTTGGAAATATTCAAAGGGTCCCCGCGTCAGCATTATCCCATTATCAAGCCATGGCCTTTCAGGGGCTGGGGTATAGACTTGATTGGCCAGATTAATCCACCATCTAGCAAGGGGCATAAGTTTGTGCTTTTGGCTACGGACTATTTTACCAAATGGGTTGAGGCGATCCCACTGAAGAAGGTGACGTCGGAAAACATGGTTGAATTTGTCAAGGAGCACATCATCTACCGGTTTGGGATCCCTCAGACAATCACAACTGATCAAGGGGCCCAATTCGTGTCCCTGGAGTTCAGAGAGTTTGCCGAAAGCATGGGGATCAAATTGTTTAACTCTTCTCCCTATTATGCCCAAGCTAATGGTCAAGCGGAGGCTTCTAATAAGATCATGATCAAGCTGATACAAAAGAAGATCGACCAGAAGCCAAGAAGGTGGCATTCGGTACTCAGTGAGGCACTGTGGACTTATCGAATGGCCCCCATGGAGCTACAAAGACCTCTCCTTATGAATTGGTTTATGGACACCATGCGGTTTTACCTTGGGAGATGCAATCAGATTCAAGGAGAGTTGTGTTACAGAAAGATTTAAGCTCCAAGGATTACAGTGGCCTAATGATGGACGAGCTAGAAGATTTGCACATGATCCGTCTTAGGGCCCTGGAAAACATCGAGAAGAACAAGTGCTGCGGGTTGCCAAGTATTATAACAAGAAAGTAAAAGTCAGGCAATTTGTAGAAGGAGATCTGGTTTGGAAAGCGCTACTGCCGATTGGAACTAAATATAGCGAATTCGGCAAATGGTCCCCAAACTGGGAAGGGCCTTTTCGTGTGGTCAGATGCGTCCCTGTTAATGCATACATATTGAAAACTTTACTAGGAGAAGAATTTTCCGCTGCAATAAATGGAAGATATTTGAAGAAATATTATCCTAGTATTGAAATCGATCGATGATCACCAGCAGTGGGATTACATGCATCTGACACGGCAGCCGGCGCTCAAGAACGAGGCCGCCTTTAGAACAAAAAATCCCCAAACAAGAAAGTGGCTAGTGCCTAGATGAATTGCCCTTAGCACCTGTTGACGGATAAAACTCGTATCCACCTACGATCCGCAAGCATACGGACCTACACCTTTTTCACCACGGGATTCCCAAGGTTCTTGTCAATCCGCGGAGCAAGGGGATTGCTAGCGCTTAACCAAGCACTAATCTAGTTGAATGGAAAACCTTTGAAAGAGTATTAATCTAAAGGTAAAACAATCTAACCTAAGTTAATCTAAGTTAAGTTGATCAAACAAATCTAGGTTTAAACTAGATGATAAAGGGGTGAACACAAGAGAGTGATCAAGAAAGATAAGCGTTCCCTCCCTAGGATCTAGGATAACATGGTATGCATCTACTACACGAAAGCGGTAAACCAATCTACCGGGGGTTGTGACCACGGTTTCGCCCTTTCCCTCCTCTCGTATCGTCACTACGCGAAGGTATTCGTGACTAGACCTATGATGGACACGGTATGTTGATGGAATCTATGGGAGTAGCGGATATCATACGCCCGAAAAACACGGTAGCTAACCTTAATCATCAAAGCATCATCAACATGAAAACAATAGATTGAAACCACAAATCGAGTAGCGATCACATAGCATGTATCCATCTAATCCTAGGGATGAACGGAGACATTACCCCATCATCTTACACGGATTGAAGCACATAGGGGTGATGGAGACTCCGGAGAACGTCGTCGATGAAGATGGCGGCGATGGAGCTTGGGAACACCCCTAGGCCGGCGGCTTGGAGTCCTCCTCTTGCTTCCTTCTCTCCGCCGGCGTTGATCCTTGCGACGAGCTCATCTAACTCTCTCCCTCATCTTGCGGCGGCGGTTTTCTGGTGATTGGCGTCGGTAGGATGATTTGTTCGATGGGTCACCACCTTGGGGCGCCTAGGGGGTTGTATTTATTTCCTTGGGGTGCCTTTGGGCGTGCTCCACCTTGCCTTGCACGAGATCCTCCTTGGGAGAGAAGCAAACTTGGTTTCCATAAAATCAGCCAGATTTTCCTGATTCGCAGTCCTTCCTTGCCAGTGCCATATCTCCCACGTACGGACTCCAAATAATGAAAATTCGGTGTCCAGGTTGTGTGCCACGAAATTATCTTCAACTTTGCTATTCATTTCTTTCCATAAAAACGAAGATAAGATCTCCAAATCGGCCTTGGAAGATAATCTGTTCTGATTTCGGACTGACTGCGCAGCAGGGATTTCGGGGGCCATATCTCCTAGCTCCCTTATCCAAATTGGGCCTTCCACATGTCCAAATCGAAGGTATCGTCGAGGCCCACAACTTTGGTAGTCAAACTTTTGTCATTAAAGACCGTTTAAGTCTCCGAATCTGTACCGAAAGATCATGCTGTCCTAAGCTGCGAGAATATCTCTCGGGCTGAGTTGATCTCGTTGGTAAACATCCAAATCCCCGGAGTTTTGCGTGTTGATGCTTCAGTCCTTGGGTTGTTTGGAGTCTTGTTCACTTCGTGTCTTGACTTGTGACGGGCTTCATGATCTTCTCTTGAAGTGCTTGATGAACTTATCCCGAAAGTCTCCTCTTTAGCATAGATTTCCTGCGTAAACAACAAACTCCAAAATCGACATGCAAGTGTGAACTTGTTACATCATTAGTATGCCTAGTGGCGGGTTAGTTGCAAATCATAATCGAAATCAATGTATAACAAGTATTCTAGGTTGACGGAAATTCACCCTCAACATCTCCCCCATGCTTAAACCTTGCTCGTCCTCGAGTAAGTGGTCCTCGCTTAAAAGGGAAATCAGCGTTGCCTTACAATGTTATCCCTGCACTTAGTCATTCATGACGAGACAAATTGCTCTCTGTTAAGAATTTATTTTTAAAGTTCAAGTTGTGACCGGCTTCTTTTTCATTATGAAAGATAGACTAACAATAAAGAACAAGCCACATTTAACACAATGCTCTCAAACTTAAGTGAACTTCAAACCATTACCTTGTCACATGGAAGATTTTCAAAAAGATGCATATCCAACATAAGTGAAAATCTCTTGCAAGAGCTCATGGAACACTCATCTCATCAAGTCACTCAAGCATATACTAGATTATTTTCAACCTACTCTACTCATATGTGATAGTGGAAGGCTTATGTGGATCTTGGAAGGTTAAAAACAATCCTAGCAAAACACACATCCGAAATATTGTCAAATTAAGAGAGAGATCTATTGGAATTATCGAGACTCGTCAAAAAGGCCATGGAAAATAAGTGTTGGAAAGAGAGAAGGATGAAACACACACATTTAGATAAGTGGACATGTGCAAGTGGCAAATGGATGATCCCGAGGCACGAGTGAAGTCCTCGTTATCGGATTGCACATGGTTGGAAGATTTGAGTATGGATGTGTCATCAAGGCACTTGAGGACTTATGAAGCAAAAAGAATCGAGGAGCATCTTTATTTTTTTCTTTATTTTATTTCCTTCTCATTTTAATCTCTTTCTCTTTTTTTCACTTATTCTTCCTATTTTTCCTTACTTTTCTTTTCTTCTCATCATAATAATTTTTTTCTTCTTTCATTTTTTTTCTTCTTTTTTTCTTTTTTTTCTTTTGCTCCTCAAAACTTTTTGCAACATAATACTTACATAGCATTTGTGTCAGAGAATGACTCCTCCCCCATGCTTGAACGATGCTCGTCCTCGAGCATAAAAGAGAGGGGAAATGACTGCTAAAGTAAGTATAAATTCCATAATCTTGTGGAATATTTGAATCTCCATTGAGAATTTTACTCCATACTCAAATTGGGTTGTGGACAAGGAGGTGATCACAAAAATATGTTTTTGGTTTAGGGTGGATGCCCAGCGAAGTTTGTGAAATTTTCGATGTGAAAACCCACAATGCATGGACAAAAAGGCTAGCATGAAAAAGTTACACAAAGGAATGACCAGCTTCTTAGTCTCTAACCATAGAAATCAATCCTAATCCAACTCATCAAAACATATGTTTGCAATCTACGGGTTTTGTTATCATAAAACATATATGTATATGGCTTTGGTAGGTAGAACTTTGCAAGAGCATCACAAATATGTAGATAGCATAAAAGTTAAGTTTTCATAAAAACAACAAGTTATCCGGCTATCCATAAACTTAAATCAAAGAGCAAAGATATGTATGTGGGTCTAGAGCATAGTCATTTCACCTCCACAAATAAAAGAGCCGGTATTTAAATTAATTTCAGATCATATTATAGAGGGCAATTAGCCAAGACATGTATAACTTCATGTAGGTAAAACAAAGCGGCAACTTTCATCATCTTTCCGTAAGCATAGGCAATGTAGAACATCGAGGTGAACACATGGTCATGCTAATCTATTGAAAGTAAAAAGAAACCTAGGTTGTCCTCCTAGTAGCCATGTTATTGTTTGAAGAGAAAAACAAAAGGTTGTACCTAGTTGAGGTTGAAGGCATACTTACAAGCATTTGTGTTTGGAAAAGAGAAGGTCCATGGAGATGTTACCATCCTTTGTAATTCTTCGTTGCCTTCTTCCGACATCTCCATGTATCGATGTGGCTTTTGCTTTTGTCTTGATTTATTAATGCTCCTAAACTTCTGAATTTGATCTTGTATGCTTAATGGAGTCATTGGTCACCCTTCTCTTCAATGTTGTCATCACCATCTCCTCTTTCTTGTTCTCATCATCTCCTTGCTGTCTCTTTTTCATGGATTCCCCCTCTGTCCAGAACAGAAAATATATCGAAATATAGCTCTATTGAAAAGTTTATGAAATTACCTTTCCAACGTGTGG
Organism: Cenchrus americanus; assembly: GCA_947561735.1. Classification (NCBI taxonomy): domain Eukaryota; kingdom Viridiplantae; phylum Streptophyta; class Magnoliopsida; order Poales; family Poaceae; genus Cenchrus; species Cenchrus americanus. The sequence goes on from OX387240.1 coordinate 208,188,274, forward strand.
TCATTCATCAAAAACGGAGTTCAAACAAGGGAGCTATGTCCGTTTTACTTCAGCGCTGCGTGCTGTCCAAAACTGATTTCAGGACGTGTTGCACTCGGTGATTCGGGTATAACCGCTTGTAAGAACCTCCGATTGTCTTGATTCTTGATTTGTTGGAATCGTAACTTCATGGGGCTTCTAAATATCCAAAAATATCCAGTGTTTTCCCTTCGAGACCATGCAGAATATTGATGAGATTGGTGGCTTCTTACGCTTTGATCCGGAGATGTTAACGATCTTTATCATTCTATCTTCTAGATTGTCATGTTGCACTTCCGTGTTGAAGATTCGTGGTCTCCCCCATGCTTAGCAGTTTGCTAGTCATGGAAGAAGAATACAAAGAACTTCTTAGCCATCCTTCAATTTCCTTGTAGTGAGAGTCTTTATCTTGCCTGTAAGACGTTTTAAACGCACATTCTACCCCCAAGGTGACGGTTGGGAGTAGATAGAATTGCCAACAATCCAACAATGTCTCCTAAGATTCTTAACTTGTGGCATAATTAGTTTAATGAGGAATAAAAACCTAATGAGTGTACGTGGTGCAAGGTGTGCATGCACATGATAGGAAAGCATATAAACAAAGACAATGTTTTCACCTAGTTCTAAACACCATGTTTACAACTAGGTTGCCGAATTTCTCCATAGCCATAAAGGTTTATATATCTAGGGTTAAAACACCATGTCTATCCCTAAATCAATAACTCTTATTGCACAAGAAAAATTAAGCGCATTGCAAAGCTTATAAACTAACCAAAGCAACATGAAAACATATGAAAAGCCAGCTAGGTTTATCGAACTTAACGATGATGGTCCGCAATCATGTTTAAACACCACGTTTACACAAGATCACAAAAGGAAAATACTCATAATGCCTTATGAAGTATTAACATGGAAAATGAAGCATACATCATTAAATATATAAAACAACCAAGCCAACTATGTGCAAAACATGTATACACAAAGAAACATCACGAGGACAACAAAATGCAATGCATGCAAATAAATAAATATGATCATGAACATGATGGTGGTTCTAGAAAGGAAAACTGAACTTAGATTAATAACCACAAGTTGATCATCATAAGATAGTGCCATTCTTTATTTTCTCTAAGAAAGTAGTAAAAATATAAAGAAACGGGTTGCCTCCCGAAAAGCGCTTCATTTAAAGTCATAGAGCTCGACTTTCTCACATACCTTCTTTTCGTTGCATAGCCATGGCCCTTCATGCAAGAATAAAAGGTACCAATGCAGATTTAATTTACTTCCCATGTTGTGCTTGATCACTTATAGAAGATTTGCCCAAAGCATCCTTTTGTTTCATCGTTATCTCCTTCTTTATCATCCTTCGGTGCTGCCTTCACTCCATGAATTTTTTTTTAATGTCCAGAACAGAAAGTATACTCAAGCTCTACTCCATTGCATAGTGCACAAAATTTCCTTTCCAACGAGTCTTTATTTGCTCAAATCGGACTCCGGACAAGAGAGTTACGTCCGTTTTACTTCGGCGATGAAATCTGTCCTGAAATTTCAGAACGCGCAACGCTCAATGTTTCCTCCATAACTCCTTGCACGGGTCTTCAAACTTGTTGGTTCTTGATGCGTTGGAATGGTAACTTGATGGAGCTTCTGGATATCTCATTTTCTTCATTTGTACACCTCTGAACAAGCTCTCAAATTGATGAAGACAGCAGCATCCATCGCGGGATTCGGAGAGGTTGATGATTTATCTTGCAACTCTTTTAGGCATGACTTCTTTTTTTTTCATTATTCAAGCCTTGTCTACATGGTTAGTAAAAATTGGGCCTTTCCCCCGACATGTTCTTCTTTAAGGTCATTAGCTTGACCAAGCGCAAAGCATGATCGAGATTTACAAAACTTATTGTAAACATATGCGTCCATAATTAACACCACATGTGAATTGTAGCAACAAGTCAAGGTGTAAATAAAAGAAGCATATGTTTCATGCATAGCACTTAGCTCATTATTAGGCAAAGGTTGCTTAGGTGTGAGATTAATTGGATCAAAAATAAATGTTTCCTCTTTTTCATTCTCAAGAAAATCTAGCCTATCAACATGATCACTATTAGAACAAGGCATAGACATTAAACTATCATTCATACTATTGGTTGAGCATGAGCATTTGAATTTATCAACATCAATACCAATAATATCTTGAGATTTCAGTGCGTACCTTGGCCTTAGAGATTTTTCAACAAGAGTGATATTTGGTTCATCAAGCGGTGTTGAAGGCGAATCGATCTCAACAAGTGTAGTTGCCTCTTCATCACCATCTTGCAATTTCTTCAACTCATCATGTGGAACATGTAATCCTTCAACTATGTACGCATTCATCTCTTCTTTGAAGTCTTCTTTATCAACCAGATCTTCATCTTCAAAGACTTGTATGTTGCTTTCTTTATCTTCCATGTACCACATGTCGTCAAGATCGCTCATTGTTGATTCACTCTTTCCTTCATCCTCGAGTACTTCCATGTCTTGATTTGCTAGTGTGTAGGCTTCAATAGCACACAAGCTATCATCTAGCTTGAGTCCTATCTCCTCCCATTTATCCTTTGAGTCACTAGGCTCATCACGGTTGTACTCTTCTCTTCCTTTATTGCAAATCTTTGAGTTGTCAAACCGGTCGATCCATCCTTCATCTCCTTCTTCTCTTTCTTCTTCAAACATCTTTTGGATCGACTCTCCACTCATCTCTTGATCAAATATATCTTCAATTAGTTTGGCAACGTGTCGGCGTTCCTCCTTCCTTCGGTAGTTAATTAGTGGGGCGAAATCAACTTGAACCCAACCGGATTGCTTGAACTCCGCCAATGGTCTAGCATTCCACATACTTCGGCCTACATTCATGTTAGTTTCAACATTTTTAACATCCGAAATATCTTCTCTTACCTTGGGAAGTGGATCTTCAATTTCTTGTATGGTCAGTTCATCTTCCTTGACCTCCGATTCATCTTTTTCAGAAATTTCAGCAAGCACCTTGGGCTTGCTTTTGTCATTTTGCTCCTCTTGACAACATCTTTGCCAATCTCGTATTGTTCTTTGTCCATTGCTTATCCTTTGTAAGATTTGTGCGGCTTCACTAATTGTTTTATCCAATATATCGCCGCCGCACACACATGCTTACAAAACGAGACGAGTTAGGGGTTAGTGAAAAATAAAAGGTATGCAACATCAAGTCACCGAAAATCCCAAGTTCGGGCCTCGCTCAAGTAGTTCATTAAATCGGTCCCATGCTTCATCAATTCCTTCATCCTCTCCTTGCTTGAAAGTGAGCACTTGCCTCCTTAAGTCTTGGACCTTGCTTATGGGAAAGAACTTCAAAAGAAATTTCTTCACTAGCTCATCCCAATTTCCTTTTGCTTCAACGGACGCAAGTGTGTACCATCTTCGTGCTTCATCTTCGAGAGAGAATGGAAAAAGATTCCACTTGAACCAAGCGGCGGAACTCCTTTTTGTTGGACCGTGTTGCATAACATCGTGAATTCCTTAATGTGTCTATATGGGTTGTCATCCTCCAATCCTCTAAATGGTTTTGTCGCCACTAACTCGATGATTACAGGCTTCACTTCATAGTGGGTTGTAGCAAACGTCAAATCTGATTTTTGCATCTCAATGTCTTCCATTGACGGCATTGCTAGCTCCCTTAGCGACATCTCTTCGTCTTCCAATGGTGAGGTGAACAAATCCATCTAGGCACAAGAAAAGTAGAAAGAAAAACAGAAAATATTTTTTTTTCTTTTTTTTTAGAAAATAAGGGTTAGGTGTTAGTAATCAACAAAATTAATACTAGATTAAACGTAGCAAACGGCTTGCTCCCCGGCAACGGCGCCAGAAAAAGGGGCTTGTTGACGGATAAAACTCGTATCCACCTACGATCCGCAAGCGTACGGACCTACACCTTTTTCACCACGGGATTCCCAAGGTTCTTGTCAATCCGCGGAGCAAGGGGATTGCTAGCGCTTAACCAAGCACTAATCTAGTTGAATGGAAAACCTTTGAAAGAGTATTAATCTAAAGGTAAAACAATCTAACCTAAGTTAATCTAAGTTAAGTTGATCAAACAAATCTAGGTTTAAACTAGATGATAAAGGGGTGAACACAAGAGAGTGATCAAGAAAGATAAGCGTTCCCTCCCTAGGATCTAGGATAACATGGTATGCATCTACTACACGAAAGCGGTAAACCAATCTACCGGGGGTTGTGACCACGGTTTCGCCCTTTCCCTCCTCTCGTATCGTCACTACGCGAAGGTATTCGTGACTAGACCTATGATGGACACGGTATGTTGATGGAATCTATGGGAGTAGCGGATATCATACGCCCGAAAAACACGGTAGCTAACCTTAATCATCAAAGCATCATCAACATGAAAACAATAGATTGAAACCACAAATCGAGTAGCGATCACATAGCATGTATCCATCTAATCCTAGGGATGAACGGAGACATTACCCCATCATCTTACACGGATTGAAGCACATAGGGGTGATGGAGACTCCGGAGAACGTCGTCGATGAAGATGGCGGCGATGGAGCTTGGGAACACCCCTAGGCCAGCGGCTTGGAGTCCTCCTCTTGCTTCCTTCTCTCCGCCGGCGTTGATCCTTGCGACGAGCTCATCTAACTCTCTCCCTCATCTTGCGGCGGCGGTTTTCTGGTGATTGGCGTCGGTAGGATGATTTGTTCGATGGGTCACCACCTTGGGGCGCCTAGGGGGTTGTATTTATGTTCTTGGGGTGCCTTTGGGCGTGCTCCACCTTGCCTTGCACGAGATCCTCCTTGGAAGAGAAGCAAACTTGGTTTCCATAAAATCAGCCAGATTTCCTGATTCGCAGTCCTTCCTTGCCAGCACCATATCTCCCACGTCCGGACTCCAAATAATGCAAATTCGGTGTCCAGGTTGTGTGGCACGAAATTATCTTCAACTTTGGTATTCATTTCTTTCCATAAAAACGAAGATAAGATCTCCAAATCGGCCTTGGAAGATAATCTGTTCTGATTTCGGACTGACTGCGCAGCAGGGATTTCGGGGGCCATATCTCCTAGCTCCCTTATCCAAATTGGGCCTTCCACATGTCCAAATCGAAGGTATCGTCGAGGCCCACAACTTTGGTAGTCAAACTTTTGTCATTAAAGACCGTTTAAGTCTCCGAATCTGTACCGAAAGATCATGCTGTCCTGAGCTGCGAGAATATCTCTCGGGCTGAGTTGATCTCGTTGGTAAACATCCAAATCCCCGGAGTTTTGCGTGTTGATGCTTCAGTCCTTGGGTTGTTTGGAGTCTTGTTCACTTCGTGTCTTGACTTGTGACGGGCTTCATGATCTTCTCTTGAAGTGCTTGATGAACTTATCCCGAAAGTCTCCTCTTTAGCATAGATTTCCTGCGTAAACAACAAACTCCAAAATCGACATGCAAGTGTGAACTTGTTACATCATTAGTATGCCTAGTGGCGGGTTAGTTGCAAATCATAATCGAAACCAATGTATAACAAGTATTCTAGGTTGACGGAAATTCACCCTCAACAGCACCGAACTACATTACAACTGCCTCTTGCAGGTTTGCATCCAACAACCCTAGTGATCAGGACATCGAGGAGGTGGGAAGCAGAAGGCCTGGAGGAAGAAGCGGAAGTATGATTCAATCTTTTCTTTGCTTCTTCGGCTGCTCCCTCTTCAGTTGCTCCAGGACCACCGTGACGGCAACTTGGAATGCACGGGGGTGACCATGATTTGCGGCCTCCACCAAGCTGTCCCAAGCCGCTTTCAGGTTGTTGTACCTGTTGGAGACATCTGGAACAGAGGAGTGGATGTTAGGGGCAAGAAATCCAAATGTGGGCACGAAGTCAGGAAGAAGTCAGAAACATTTACCCCCCACTAGTGCCTCCAGAGCCATGCGACGCTCGCGTTCGGCTTGGCAACGAGCGGTGATGTCCCTGAGGACGTGCTCTAGGTGCCGAACGCGGCGGCGCAGTTGATGGCTGGTCCTCTGTTCAGGCGTGGTGTCCTCTGCTTCGAGGGAGGAAACGGAGGAGATGTACTCAGGCACGTCTTCGGTCCCGATGATTTCTTCAGGAAGCAAATCAAGGCTGAAAGAGGAAAAGAAGAGGAGGTAAAGCGCAAGATCTTATGGGAAACAAGGAGTAAATCAAGGGAAACTCACCTTCGAATCGTGCGTTTCTTTGGAGGGCTGCTCTCCTGGGGTTGCTTGCCTTTGTCCATAGCCTTCGGGTTTTTTTTCTCTGGAGACAGGGGAGGAAATGAGAAGTGATGGATGAGTGTGCGAGTGGATTTGCAGGGCATCTCAGCAGGCTATTTTATTGACCGAAGGGGTGCATTGGGAGTGATGATCGTGCCGGCCGTACACTCGTTGGAATACCAAACGGCAGGGTTTTCTTCCCGAATGCGAAGGGTTTTCGCTTGAACAGTGCTTATGGATTGCCGATTCAGGTATCTTCTGTGGATTTTGCACCAATGGGCATCTGTTCTCGCGTATTCGGCTCAAGACAGTTCCCGGATACGCTTAAGGAAAAACAAGATTCACGGATGCAAACATAAAGAAAAATCATCGCAGTGCAAGCACAGAATTCAAAAGTTCTTTATTTATTGCCGATATTCAAACATCCCTAATACAGTCTAGTCAAAAAGCCTGTTCAGCACAGATTGGGGATGAGTGATTTCGGCAATGGCGTCGCCGTGACCATCGAGGCGCTCCAAGATGAGCTCAATCTCCTCGATGTCTTCTGGCGCGCCGCCCCGGAAGCCGCGCGGCCTGGTGGAGTAGTCGACGTCTGTGTGCGTCGCCATGGCAGCCAGACCCAGGGTGGTGCCCAAGCGGACGCCATGGGTGGCCACTTCATCAACGCGGTGCTCCACCGCAGCAAGACGCTCCGCCGGCATGTCTCCGCGGGCGTTCACCTTGTCGGCCAGTTGCTCCACCAGCATCTTCAGCTGGTTGAGCTCAGCATCGCGGGCTGCAAGGTGCAAGGAAAAAAAGAGATTAGCATCAAAGGCCAGATTGGATCAAAATTTGATTTCAGAGATGTACCGTCGATGGTTTCCAGTAGCTGTTTGCGCTGGTCCTCCCACTCCAACGCGGCTATGCCCGCCTTTTTGGAGACGTCCTCCAGCTCGCGCCGGGCCGTCTCCAGTTCCGCCTTGAAGCGGAGAGCGTCGAGTTCCCCGTAGGGCACAGGGGAGTGGCCGTCAGACTCCGAGGAGTCGTCCGGAAGGGGCTGACCGGCCGGCGCAGGGGATGGATTCCACTGAATCAACCTAAAAAAAGGATGATCATCAAAACAAAAGAAGATCAAAGATGAATCAAGGAAGAGGAATTGACGATCATTGCCTCCGGCGCGCATTGGCGCTACTCCCCTCCGCCTCATCAGAGGTGCGGCGTCAGTTAAAGCGGCGCACCATGCTGCTCTGGGATGTGCACTGTTTGGAAAGAAGAAGAGTTGAGATTGGCAAAGATTCGAGAGCTAAAGGCTTGGTGGAGAGCTAGGGGCACCTACGGTTTCATTTATAGGCCTGGCAAGACAGATCGTGGCCTCAAGTCGTGGCTCTGGATCGTGGCGCATATCCCAAGAAAATCGGAAGGTGGATAGGTTTCCTTGACCAGTCCGCCAATGGGTCGTTTGGAGTTCTAGGCTGAGTCATGTTCAGTTGACTGGCTCGACTGAGAGGAGTCAAAGTGCCATTCGGGTGTTGGCATTTCTTTGCCTAATGGGTCGTTCAGCATTACATTTAAGGTTACGCAGAAGAAAAAGGAAATAAAATTACAAGAACAAATATTACAAGAGCGACCAATTCGGTTATACATCAATTGAAGCATCTAAATGTTCAAGTATTTCGCAATTACACTACGGACATTTGATGTTGCTTGGCGAAAATTGTCCAACTGCTCCTGATAATCTTTCTGGGCACTAGACAAGGTGGTAAGTTCTGCATCACATTGTTTCACCTTGGCTATAGCCGATATTGCTTCCTCTTGGGTCTTCTCTATCAATCCAGGGAGCTCGGCTATTTTCTTGTCATCGGCCTCTATCTCAGCTGATAGGCTTCTCAGTTCTGCCTCCAGAGCAGCTTTTCTTGCAATTTTCAATTCACGAGAAGCTTGCAGATTGGCCAATGCATCTTTATGGCTCTCGGTCTGAGATTGTGCCCCTTTCATGGCTTGTTCAGCGCTGGCCCTCTTCTTTTCAACGGCTGGGCGGGAGGACACCTTCCTCAAAGCTTGTCTTATGGGCACGTAGTGGATTTCCAGGCCGGAGACAGATGCAAGAGAAGCACTGATGTTCTCAGGGAGTTCTTGGCTAATGGGTTCGAGCATTTCTTCAAAATGATCGAGATCTTTGAACTGATCTCGTGCATCTCTTTCCAGCCAAGCAAAGATCTCCTTGAGCTTTTCTAGCACTTCCTCTGACAGAGTTTGAGGCACTCCTTCCCTTGCCTCGGCAACTGGATTGTCCCCCATTGACAGACTTGATGATGATGGGGCCTGATCCTAAGAAAGCAATATTGCCGAGTCAGGAGTGCTGAAAGTAAAAGGTAGCAGAGTTAAGTGCAAATGAGTACCTCATGTCTGATTTCTTGAGTCAGAGGGGACTTTGTTCCGGGGCAACCACCGGTAAAGAAGGTGTTCCGTGCAGAGCCGAAGCTTCCGTGTGAGAAGGCGCCGATGCGCTTGCCGGCAACTCAGAGCTTCGGTCGAAGAGGAGATGGGTTCACCTCTCGCTGGGGTTGATGTCTCTGCATAACCAGTAGGTGATTGGGCCCTTGGAGGACTTGATGGTTCTGGTTGGATTGGGAAATTCATCTCTGGAGAGTTTGTTGCTTCTGTTTGAACAGGGGGTGATTGAGTCCCTGATGAAGATGAGATTTCCACTTGGACAGGTAGCTCGACCCTGGGTGGACTTGTTTGTTGAGACACAGGGATGTCCACAAGTTGTTCTTCCATTGTTTCTTCTGCAAGTGCCAAATTAAAAATAAATGCCAGTGTTCATCCTCAAGAAAGGGGATAGTGAAGGTCATACCAGTGGATGGGGCATTGGCAGGTTCTGGAACTGAAGATTGCTGGGCTCTATTCTGAAAATGCACAAGATATGATTTATCAGAAACAGAGTAATCTTGTGATCAAGAAAGGAAAAGACTTTTACCTCAACAAGGACTTTCTTGATAGTTCTCCTCCTCTTGGCATTTGGAGGAGCAATCAGAGACAAGCCTTGCCTCCTGTCAGCAGTAAGGCTGGATAGACTTGGGTCTGTTGTGGCAAACCTAGCCATTAGCTGAGCCAGGGTTGGTGACTTGAATCCCAATGCTGAGATTGGGCCCACTGCATTATAAGCAATATCCCTGGCTCGAGGGGCAGACACTGTGTTCTGTGGGTAAAAGAAATAAGATCAGATTCATGATTGGAAGAGGAAATGTCTGATCCAAGGGTTAATCATAGTACCTCTGAGGTTGGCTGGAAATCAGGCATCAACTCTGCACAGAACAAGTGTACAGGCTCACTGAAGATATGATCATGGAATTCTTGCCACCAGGAGTTGAAGGTGGGGTGAGCTATTGTTGTGGGTACAAAAGGCCAGGTGTAGACAGTGGAACTGCACACATAATGAAAGACTCTGCTACTGTGCATGAGTTCTTTGATTTCCTCTCTGGGCTTGAGGAATTCATGCGAAAACAGTCTTGGGGGCATCTGGCCACATCCAAGTTGCCGAGCCATTATGTTGGGCTGATAATATTCATAAGTGCTATAGGTCAGCCTTCCTCCACTGAATTCAAATTCCTACAGAATGCATGGGCGGATTATGATATTGAGGATCCCCAGGAATCTCCCATCTTGGCGTCCAGTTTCAAAAGAGAATTCACAAGGGAAAGTCAAATTGTCATTGTTCAGATAAGGGAGCCAGAGAGGATTTTGGAAACCTTTGAAGAATAGCTCGAAAAGCCGGGCCGATATCCCGCCGGATAAGAACAGTTGAAGCAGCTTCTCCATAAGTCTGGCATCCTCTGGTGGCTTGGGGTTCCCCTTCAGGATGATTGGATGAAGGGAAGAGCCGGGTGTTCAAATCAACACCAACAATCTGATACATGTGTAGTTGTAGCCACATTTGAACAAACCACCAGGGACCGTTGACACATGCTATCCTCTGGCTGGTGTACATCTGGGTGACAGTTTGGTGAAGCATATGGTACACACTGCCTAGGAGAAATTTCCCAAGGGGAAAGCGGTTGCCACTGACCAGTTGAGAAGCCATTGCAATGTGATTCAGGGTAGGCTCATTGCCTTTACCACAGAAGATGAACCTGCATAGCCACATGTTCAGAAACGCCCTGTATTCAATTTCACCAAGGGGGCCGTCCTTCATGTGGTTCAGGATATAGTTCTTGTATCCGCTCCCTGGTTTCACCCCTGTTTGTCGTGAGGAACCTTTGAAATCCCAGGGTTGAACGGATCCCCGTAATGTCAAGGCCGGTGATCATATACACATCGGCCGCAGTTGGAGACATCGGGCCGTGGCCAAAGAGGAAGGCGTTGACGCCATTTGACCAAAAATGGCAAGCTGCTATCAAGAGGTCTTCATTCTTGGGGGTTTCAGCCAAAGATAACTCCAGGCATTGAGCAATGCGAAGGGTATCCCAGTTCTGGGTCCTGGCACTCTTGTCTGCAAGAATCCTCCGGTACCAATTTTTCTAGCCTGCGATTGGGGGCAAAGGCCAGTTCTTGAAAGCATCCTGCCACTAAGGAGGTGTGGACAGAGCCGCTTTAAAGGGGATCCTTTGAGATTCAGCTGTGATGAAATCTCGAGGATCAGAGTTTCCCACGGGACCAAGGTAGTAGGATCTTGAATTGGCCTCGGTGCGAATCAAAAGCTCGGTGGAAGGCTCCTGAAGGAAAGCGGAAAAGAAATCTCAGGTAAAAATTGAAAACCTAAATGCCGAATGAAGCTTACGGGAGGAGAATTTACCTGAGCAGCTTGGTTTTGAGCCGCCATTGGGAATTTGAGCTCAGAACAAGGGGATCTAGGGTTTGGATCTAGACGAAGATTCCAGCGGATTGCGAAGAGAGAGAATAGGTGTTGAACAGATTTGATTCGAGGACGTTGGTGGCTGGAGTCAATTCCGGAATAAAATCACTTTTATCCCGCAATTGAAAGGGCATGTGTTAACACCAAAATTTGGTAAGGAGTCTGACTTGTGGGTCCAGCTCGATGAGGAGTCCGTCTGGCGGAAGGAAGGTTTCCTCAGATGCATTCAGCAGAAAGATCTGCGGTCGGCTATCTGCTTCCGTTCAGCAAGGGAACAGTTGAGCTGATTTTGCGGGATTGAACGGTGACGTGGCTCAAGCAGGAAGGACGAATGGATGGATAAGCGATCAAGCTTAGAGATAAAATAGGCATCAAATCCATTCGAGGTTGTACCTGGCAGGGTATAAATATGAGCCCTGAATGTATGTAAAGATACACAATCATTCTCAATACAAACCGGCCTTACGCCAAACCCTAGAGTCCATTTGTCCTGTCGTCGAGTTCTTCGAGAGGGTTCATCGATCCGTCGACCTCCGTGAGTACCGGCAACCTTGTATCATATCTAGTATCATGCGGTGGATTTAGATCTGATGCAAGTAGTCTTGTTACCATGCTTCGTGTCATGCGGTAGATTCAAGCTTGGTTCAAGAGGGTTTCTTGTTAGGTCATGAGCCATGCGGTAGGCTAAGATCTAGCTTGAAGCTAGTTATCGGCTCTATTGGATTTTGGCAAGATCCAATAGATTCATTAAGTTACCACGTGTTGCTTTGAGTTTTTACTTCATGTTTAAATTCATGTAACACCTTTTGCCCAATCTAGATGGGTTTGGATCGGCTTTATCCCTTTTGTGATCCTTATGCGAGTCGAATTCGTGCCTTGGGCAAATCTAACACGTGGATCACGTGTTTTTCGATAGCCGAAACCGCATCGATCTAGGTTGTTACGTGTTGCGGGTTCAAGCTTGCCAACATTGGTATAAATCTTGAAAGAACTGAGTATCACGCGGTAGATGCAGGTTTTTGGGTTGCTTTGGACCTAGTCATCCGGTGGATTAGATTTCAAACCAATCTGATAGATTTATCTCGCTTGGTAATGTTCGTTCCTTCTTCATGGACCCCGAATCGGCTGTTCAGCCATATTCGGTTATGTTTCTCACGAGTAGAACACGTGCGTAATTCATGCTTTAAATGATGTATGCTTTTAGCTTTCCATATTTAGATTGTATCATGCGGTGGATAGATCTATTTGTGGAAAGTGGTACGATCCCCATGCAAGTTGTATCATGCGGTGGATAGATTTGTTTGGCATCGTACCCGACGGATTTTAAAGTACCTAGACATGCGGTAGACTAGTGCTTTGGACCTATGCATGCTTGTTTATTACATGTTTATGCTCGCGCCTTACTTTATTTATTTATTTAATGTTAATCATCATGGGGATCGGTCATGGCTTTGCGCATGTGCATCTTTGCTCAAAACAAAGACCGATCGTCGTCATGCTTACGTCACTCATTCGGCTATGTTACTTTTTCCTTTCATAAGCTCCCGAATGGTTTCAGTTATTGCGCATAGCTTTCTATAGCTATGTGTCATCCCGTTTGGCTTTGTAGCCGTAAATATGGAACTGTCTGGTACCACCCGGCAAGTTCCAAGCTTTGGTATTTAACTACTTTGTCTTTTGTTAATTTTCAGGGAAAATTGACTGGCACATCTTGTGATTCATTGCACGTGTGAAGCCAGCTTGTTCGGCTTGCTGTGTGCTTGGCGCTAGGTGCACATTTTGCGTCAACAGTCTTGACGGATGCAACACCTTCTTTGATTTTCTTTACGTTCATTTTTTTCGGCTCCTTCTTCTTTTTCAGCCCCTCCTTTTGCTTTGATTCAACCTTCACTCCAATCATGTTGCATGCCTCGATTCTTGGACGGAACTTGAAGGAACTCCTTTCTCCGTTGATATCAAACATGATCTCCCCCTTGCCAACATCAATAGTAGCTCCCACGGTCTTGAGGAAGGGCCTCCCAAGGATGAGCGGCGGCTTCTCCCTCTCCCCCATCTCGAGCACAACGAAGTCGACGGGGATGAAGTGGTGTTCGACCTTCACGGGTACATCTTCGGCAATGCCCAAGGGATAGCGAATGGAGTTATCTCCCAACTCCAAACATATACCTGTAGGCTCCATTGGTAGGCGTAGCTTCTCGAACACATCCCTCGGCATGACGCTTACACTAGCTCCAAGGTCGGATAACGCCTTCTCGAAGTTGAAAGAACCAACCGAACATGGAATAGTAGGGCACCCGGGGTCCTTTTGCTTCTCTAGCCCATTAGCAATAGCAGCACTACACTCCTTGGACATCTTAACATGATCTACCCCGAGTGTTGCTATCTCATATTTCTTTGCAAGTATGTCTTTAAAGTAACGAGAATATGTAGGTAGTTGTAGGGCATCTAGTAATGGCATGTTGATGCTAAGTCTACGCACAACTTCCACAAACTTCTCAAAGTGGTTGTCAAGTTTACCTCGGAAGTAGTGTGGCTTGAGTTGCGGTATCCTCGTGTCTTCCTCCGGCATCTCAAACTCGGGCTCTTCGGTGACGATCCCCGTAACCTTCTCTTTAGCAACTCTTTCCACCTCGGTGGATGGTTTAAGCTTCCTTGCTCCCGCGGAACGTTCCGGATCTTCGGTCTCCTTCCCTAAACATGTTTGAATGGCCTTCGCCGATTCGGGACCTTTGGGTTGTCCCGGAAGCTTCCCTTCATCATTAGTGAGGCGCCCCGCAAGTTGTCCAACTTGCGTCTCGAGCATCTTCATCATGTTGAGCACTTGATGATTGGAACTTCCAACCTCCGTGACCTTGCTATCGATGTTCTCCAACACCTTGTCTATGGTCTTGAACTTGGTGACGGTGTCCTTGTTGATCTTAGCTTGTTCATCCATGAACTCCTTCAATTGTATACGAAGCGGAACCGCGTTAGGAATAGATGAGCTTGCATTAAATTGAGGTCTACCTTGCCCGTAGCGGAAGTTCGGCAATTCTCCCTTCCTCATGTAGTCGAGCGCTTTGGCTTCCTCCGGACAATCTTTGCGGACATGGCCATACTCTCCACATTCTTCGCATGTGGACCTTGCTTCGGCGACCTTCAAGTCTTGAGCCTCTTTCTTTTCCATCTCCATCTTCTCCAACCTCCTCATGAGCGAGTCGATCTTGCCTTCAAGTATGTTCTCCTTCTCCACTTGCAAGACTCCTTTGACGTTCCCCGTGGGTTGAACCAGATGTAGGCGCCCGGATGACACCCATGTGTCATTATCCGCGACCTTCTTGAATAGAGTGAAAGCTTCCGTCGGTGTAAGTTCGATGATGGATCCTCCCGTCGATGCATCGATGATCGTCCTTGACGCCATGGTGAGTCCTTGATAGAACTTTTGCACGAGGTCTTCCTTCGAGAACTTGTGATGTGGAACCGCCCGGGTGTACTCGTTGAAGCGCTTGAATGCCTCCGAGATAGTTTCCGTGAGATATTGAACAAAGGTGGCAATCTTATTATGCAAGCTTTGAGTTTTACCCGGCGAGTAGTATTCCTTCATGAAAGCCTTCATCAACGTGTTCCAATTTTGCACCGTCTCCGCCGGTTGAGAGTGGAACCATTGCAAAGCCTTCCCGAGTAGTGAGAATGGAAAAAGCCTTGCCATCATTTGATCTTGAGTCACCCCATCCATGTTGAAAGTCTGACATAGTTGAATGAACGCTTGGAGGTGAAGGTTCGAATCCTCTTTACCGGTGAAGGGTGAATGTTGCACCATGCGGATTGTTGAGGTCTTGATCTCGAACGGTCTTCCGATCTCCTAAAGGTTCAAGATTGGTAGGTCGATGATGACCGGGGTGCATAGCTCCCCAATCTTGCTTTCTTGCGGTGGTTGGTCACCCATCGGTGGAAGTCGATTCTCCCGAGGACTTTGTGGTGGTGAATTCTTCGGAGATTCCTGCGATCCTTTGTCTTCCGACTCCGGATCTACAAAATCCAGCTTTTTAGCTTGATGTGCTTCGCGTCTCCTTAGCCTGTAAAGTTTTTCTGGATCATCCACAAAATTATCGGGTTTGTTGGAGAGGTAGCCGTCCATCTCCTGTTAGGGTTAGCAACAAACAAAGTATGCAAAAACTAGAAAGTAAAAACAAATCTATAAAAACTAGGGTTAGACAAACTAGATTAGATGTATTTTGAGGATGATCAAAATTTAGTAGATGCAAAAAGAAACACAAAAAGAAAACTGAAAATTACAAAAAGGCAATAAAAAAATCAAATCCTGATCACTTGTTCCCCGGCAACGGCGCCAGAAAAAGGGGCTTGTTGACGGTTAATAGTTATATCAAAGTTTGTTTATGACTTGCAAGCGGACAAGTCTCCCGTCGTAGTCAAGGGACCCTTCTTCCCTCGAGTGATGAACCCTAGGTATCGAATCCGTGGAACAAATGTGTGACGCAAAAGTTGATCTAGTAAATCCAAGTAACTCCAATCTTCGGTAAAAGAAACCCTAATGCTTCTAGATGAAAGACACGAAACTAATCTAATCTACTAAAGACCGGAGATAACAAAGTAAGATTGGGTAGATAAACCGATCTAGAGAGATTGGGATAAGCCTTTTGTTGAAGTTCCAAGCAAGAGAAGAAGTAGCAAATCGAATCTTATAAGAAGCTTCTTTAAATCGTGGTTTCCCGTCCAAATCCGAAAACATCCGCCTTTCGGAACCCCCGTTCTGTCACAATGTATCCCTACTCATGTGGGGAGTCTAGGGCGAGTCAAAAGACAAGTCCAGATTCTTTCGGAAGATCCGGCGTGTACCTCCATCCACCGCGGCTACAAGAACACCCTATGTAATCTATCTCGAGAATAGAATTGGAATAAGCAAAGCCGATCGAAAAACGAAATCTTCGAGGAAACACTTGATCGCTAGGAAAAGATTCAACTTGA
Organism: Cenchrus americanus; assembly: GCA_947561735.1. NCBI lineage: Eukaryota > Viridiplantae > Streptophyta > Magnoliopsida > Poales > Poaceae > Cenchrus > Cenchrus americanus. The sequence continues at coordinate 208,204,328 of OX387240.1, forward strand.
TAATTCAACTATAACAATGATACATACACAAGATCACCACCGAGATCCTTCCTTGATCTTGCTTCTAGCTCCGGGAACTCCGACGTGGTCTTCCGTGCAAGGTTCCCACGTCGGCTAGGGAAACCCTAGTCAACTAGCTCGACCCTCTCCTCTCCGAGATGGTGTCCCTCTCTTCTCTGCTCCTCGGCGGCCGATGACGAATTGTATGATGCGTGGCTCTCGGTCAGGGGACTATAAATAGCCTGAATGGCGGCTAGGGCAAAGGAGGGGGCAAACGGGCCCTGGACAGGGGCCGCGCCGAACGGCCCGGGCCGGCCGGCCCGGGCCCATCCAGACCGGCCCCGAGGCCTCCTTTGATCTACGTCGGTTCCCTTGCTTCCTAGATGTTTCCCCCTTCTGCATGTAGGTCCATGTCGTCAGTTTCTCTCCGAATTGGGCATAACTCCTTGTCTTGCAAGATTCAGCACTTTTCTGGTTAGGTCCTCGGAGTTTGTCGTCTTCTCGGGTCAAGTCCCTGGCTTTTTGGAGTTAAGTTTGCTTCATTGCATGACTTGTACGGGGCTTCAAGGTCTTGTCATAAGGTGCTTGATGAACTTATCCCGAAAGTCTTGCTTTCAACGCTAAAACCCTGCATAAACACTAAACTCCAAAACCGACATGCACACGTGAACTTGTTATACCACGGGGGTTAGTACCAATGGATAAGGTATAAAACTCATGCCAACACCGAAGGTAAACTCATGGCTAGGTTGACGGATTTTCACCATCAACAGCCCCGACGCGATTTTAGCGAGCTCGTCCGCCTCCTCGTTGTACCGGCGGGGCACGTGGTTGAGCTCTATCCCATAGAACTTGTCCTCGAGGGCGCGCACGGCCTTGCAGTACGCCTCCATCTTGTCATCGTGACAGCTCGCATTCTTCATGACCTGGTCGATCATGAGTTGAGAGTCCCCCCGCATGTCGAGGCACTTGATGCCTGTTTCAATGGCGATCTTGAGGCCGCAAAGGAGGGCCTCGTATTCAGCCATGTTGTTCGACGCAGGGAAGTGGAGATGCACGACGTATCTCATGTGCTCCCTGAGGGGTGAGACGAAGAGCAGGCCCGCGCCCTCCCCTGTTTTCATCACCGACCCGTCGATGTACAGCGTCCAGCACTCGGCCTGAATCTGCGGCGGCGGCAACTGCGTGTCTGTCCACTCGGCGACAAAATCTGCCAAGATTTGGGACTTGATGGCCTTGCGCGGTGCGTAGGCGAGCGTTTCGCCCATCAGCTCCACCGACCACTTGGCGATCCTGCCTGCTACGTCTGGGTTCCGGATGATTTCTCCCAACGAAAAGGAGGAAACCACCGTGACCGGATGAGCCTCGAAGTAGTGGCAGAGTTTGCGCCGCGCGAGGACCACTGCGTAAAGCAGCTTATAGACTTGTGGGTAGCGTGTCTTGGTTTCGTACAAGACCTCGCTAATGTAGTATACCGGCCGCTGGACCGGCAGGGCGTGCCCTTCCTCCGTGCGCTCTACCGCGATGACGGTGCTGACCACCTGGGTGGTCGCAGCCACGTAGAGGTACAGAGGTTTGCTGTCCTGAGGCGGTGTAAGAACCGGGGCGCTGGCGAGAGACGCCTTTAGCTTAACAAGCGCCTCCTGGGCCTCGACGGTCCAGGAGAACCGCTCGTGTTTCTTTTGGAGCCGGTAGACGGGCATGCCTTTCTCACCGAGCCGCGAAATGAAGCAGCTCAAGGCGGCAAGGCACCCCAACACCTTATGGACCCCCTTGAGGTCCCGAATCGGACCCATTCGCTCGAGGGCTGCAAACTTTTCGGGGTTGGCCTCGATGCCTCACTGGGAGACGATGTATCCTAGAAGCATGACTCGCGGCACGCCGAAGACACATTTTTCGGGGTTCAATTTTACCCCATTGGCCCGTAGGCAGCCGAACATGATGTTATGGTCGCCAACCAGGTCATCTGCCTTCCTGGTTTTCACGACTATGTTGTCTACGTACGCCTCAATGGTTCGCCCGATGTGATCTCCGAAGACATGCTGCATACATCGGTGATATGTTGCGCCCACGTTTTGGAGACCGAACGGCATCGTCACGTAACAGAACATTCCGAAAGGCGTGATGAACGAGGTCGTGAGCTGGTCAGACTCCTTCATCTTTATTTGGTGGTACCCGGAATAGGCGTCAAGGAAACACAAAAGTTTGCACCCGGCGGTCGAGTCAACGATTTGATCGATCCGTGGCAAAGGAAAACGAACTTTAGGACATGCTTTATTAAGACTAGTGTAGTCTACACACATCCGCCACTTCCCATTTTTTTCTTGACTAATACAGGATTAGCTAGCCATGTGGGGTGGAACACTTCCTTGATGAACCCAGCCTCGAGGAGCTTCCGCATCTCTACTCCGATTGCCCGGCGCCGCTCTTCGTCGAAGCGGCGCAGCCGTTGCTGGATGGCGCGGGAGTGAGGTAGGATGTCAAGGGAGTGCTCGGCGACCTCCCTCGGAATGCCTGGCATATCCGAGGGGCTCCACGTGAAGATGTCGGTGATGGCGCGGAGGAAGTCGATGAGCAACACTTCCTATTTCGGGTCGAGGGTGGAACTGACCCTCAATGCCTTGCCCTCGGGGGCAGCAGGGTCAAGGGGCACCTCTTTGGTCTACTCGGCAGCCTCGAAGCTGCCGGCGTGCTTGGCGGCCGCGGAGACGAGGTCCTCGTTGACCAGCTTTTCCAGGTTGGCCACGAGCGCTTCGTCTAACGCCAGCGCCTCGGCATGCTCCACGCACTCGACGTCGCAGTCGAATGTGTGCTCGATGGATGAGCCCACGGTGATGACTCCGTTGGGCCCCGGCATCTTCATCTTGAGGTAGGTGTAGTTGGGGACTGCCATGAACTTGGCGTAGCACGGCCGCCCAAGTATGGCGTGGTATGCACCCCTGAACCCCACCACCTCGAAGGTGAGCGTTTCCTTGCGGAAATTGTCTAGCGTGCCGAACCAGACTGGCAGGTCGATCTGCCCGAGGGGCTGGACACGCTTGCCCGGCGCAACGCCATGAAACGGCGTCGTGTTGGGCCGCAGCTGGTCCAACCCGATCCCCAGCAGGCGTAGCGTGTGTGCGTAGAGGATGTTGAGGCTGCTGCCTCCGTCCATCAGCACCTTCGAGAACCTCGCGTTCCCGATGACCGGGTCAACCACCAGTGGGTATTGACCCGGGTTGGGGATGTGGTTCGGGTGATCCTCGCGGCTGAGTGTGATGGCGTCCTCCGACCAGTCGAGGAAGGAGGGAGGCGCCTTTTCCGCGGCGAGGACCTCATGCCGCTCCCGCTTGCGTTGGTGGCTGGACATGTCGATGGTCGGCCCCCCGAAGATGAGGAAGACGTTTTCCACAGCGGGGAAGCCACCGGCGTCGCCGTCACCCCCATCCTTCTTGGCCTCGCCGTCCTTCGCGGCGGCGTGGACGTAGAACCGCTTGAGCATGTCGCACTGCTCGAGGGTGTGGTTGACCGACGTCTTATGGTAGGGACATGGCTTTTTCAGCATGTCGTCGAAAACCCTAGGGCCTCGAGGAGCCGGTCGAGGGCCCTGTCGAGCTGGGTCAACAGCAAGAGCCTCGTCATCATTGTTGTCGTGCTCCTGCTCGCGCTCCTCGCGGCGCGACTCCTTTCCTTTCTTGCCCTGCTTGTTCTTCTGGTGGGGCTCCTTGGACTTGCTGCCCTCCTCGGGCGCGTCGTCCACGCGCTTGCCCTTCTTGCCGCCAAAGATCGCCCCCACCGCCTCTTCGCCTGAGGCAAAGCTGGTGGCGATGTCGAACAGCTCGTTTGAGTCGGCCGGCAGGTTGTGCCCGAGCTCGCGCACAAGGTCACAACACGTGGTGCCCTCGAGGAAGGCGTGCACGATTTCGGACTGAGCCACACTCGGGAGCTCCGTGCAGCGCTTGGAGAAGCGCCTTATGAAGTCTCGAATCGACTCGCCGGGCTTTTGAGTGCATGCGCGCAGGTCCCAGGAGTTCCTAGGGTGCACGTACGTGCCCTGGGAGTTCCCCACGAACGTGCGGACCAGATCGTCCCAGTTGTGGATCTGGCTGGCCGGCAGGTGCTCGAGCCACGTCCGCGCTGAGTCGGCGAGTTGCAGGGGGAGGTTACGGATGATGACCTCATCGGTGGTGGCCCCGCCCAGCTGACACGCCAAGCGGTAGTTGTTGAGCCATACGTTGGGGTCCGTCTCCCCTTTGTATTTGTCGGTCGACTTGGGCTGGCGGAAACGCTGGGGGAAGCTCGTCGTGCGGATGTCCCGGCTGAACACGCGGGTTCCCGGTGGCTTTGGCGTCGGCGAGCGTCCTCCCAGCTGTCGTAGCGCCCACCCTATCGAGGGTGGTAACCCACTGTTGCATGTGCCTCCGCATTGCCCGTTCGCCGGGCGTTGATGACGTTGCGGGCGTCGCCGTCTTGGGCTTGCCCGCGCGTGTCGAGGAGCCGCTCTTTGGCCGGCGTGCGCCCCCGGTTGGCGGGGCGCTCCGCCGCGCCGCCCGTGTGCACCGAGGGCTCGGGGGTCTTGCGCGCGCCCGTCGTCCCGCGCACTTCCCCCGCCGGCGGATTCGAGACGCCGAGCTTTCGCCCGCCGGACGGCCGCTTGCTCGATAAGCGCCTGCGCCTCGCGGTGCAGGTTCCGTGCCTCGGGCGTCGAGGGGGCGGGCATGGCCCGTAGCAGCGTCGCGGCAGCAATGAGCTTCTAGCTCGCTCGCGGGGGCGTGCTCGGATCGTCGATGTTGAAGTCGGCGTTGATGCGGTCGCGGGACTGTCGGCCCAACTCCCGTGCACGTTCGCCGTGCGCGGAGGCTTCTCCGGTAATGGAGGCCCGAAGCAGCCGCACCACGCGTTATTCCTCCGCGAGCTTGGCCTCAAGCTCGCGCGCTTGGGCCAACTGTGCGTTGACATCGGGCCCCCTCGGTGGTGAGGGGGGAGGGGCGCTTGGCCCCGCAGCCATGCGCGGTCCAGTCCCCAGGCCGGTGGGAACCTCTCCGTCGCCGGCTTCTGTCGCGTTAGCGACGTTCTCCTGATCGTTGGTGATCACGACGCAACACTCCCGCGTGGGGTCGTAGCTCCCGGTGCTGGAGTCGTCGGAGTAACCGAACCAGTAGTCCGTGGCGTCGAGGAACCACCGGAACATCGCTGGGTAGGGTACACCGGAGAAGTCCCACCCCGCATATCAGTGCGAAGTGGCAGGCGGTAGCTCGCCTGCGGAGGCGCTGGGACCCCTGGCGACCGGGACGTGGCGGCCAGGGTGAGCCCTGCACACTGCTGCGTCGGTGTTAGCGGAGGCGACATAAGCCGTCGTGGCGCCGCGTAGACCGATAGGGAAGCACGGTCCTAAGACCGAGCGCTCCCCCGTCGGGGCGGCTGTTGTCCCGCCGGTGAGCGCATCGCGTTGCGAAGCAACGCGCGCAGCATGTCGCCGTTCCGACCGCACCTGTCGTGAGCGCAGCCGGAGCGTCAGTGGCGCCGTGGCGCCGAAGGACCCGCAACATCCGTGTTGGCAGGTGTTGGTGTTGCGGCATTGCGTGCGGCGGCGACCGGGACGGACCCGTCTTGACGCCGCGCATGGAGTTCCTCACGGATGGTGAGGCACATGAGATAGCCGTTCCCCGTAGCCTGGAAGTTCAGGCTGCCGAACCGGATTTCGAATCCGACGGGGAGGGGGTCCGAGCTGCCCATGGCGTACCTCTGGCCGTGGTACTCGGTGCGAATCACCATCGAGAGGTCTGGTGACGAGCCGATCTTCAGCGTGAGGCCCCTACCTGGCGCGCCAACTGTCGGTGCGGAAAGTAGTCCCGACACTAACTAGTAATGAGCGCTAAGATCTGCCTCTCGATGGCCAGTGCTAAGCAACTAAAGACACTTGGTTTATCCTGGTTCCGGACGGGGCCGTACGTCCAGCAGAGGTGTGCTCGGGGCACTGTATTGCTCGCACCGTGGTGCTAGTAGAGGGGTGGCTACAAGCGGGGCGGGAGAGAAGGCGTGGCCTCCAAGTCCCTGAGGGTGTGATTGAGGCAAGTGCCAATATCGTGGGGAAGGTAGAGAGCGTGTGAACGTTTGCTGTCCGTCGTCCCGTGTCTGTCCCCTGCGGCTGGGGGGCTGCCCCTCCTTTTATAGGCCAAGGTGGGAGCAGCTTACATGTGCGCAACACTATTTCGATACGTGTAACGATATGGCGAACAGTGCGGCAGAACTGACGGCCATCCTGGTGAATCCCGCTCCCGTTGAGGCGTCGTGGCGCGTCCTGTGCCCGTACAGGAGCGGCTTCGAGGGTTGCGGCGTAGTAGTTTGTTAACCGGCCGCCTGTGACGCCCCAGATTTTTAATTACCGTCATTAACGCTAATGACCAGGTCAACCGGTCAAACCCCGGTCAAACACCGGTCAAACCTAGGTCAACCTGGGCCATCACCCGAAAACCTCGCCAATGAACCCTAATGAACTCCTTGACCAAGGCTACACACACCCGTAGTGGACCCTTGTCACACCCGATTTTCCGAAGAAAACCAAGTGCTACCTATATGTATGCCAGGATCTAGTTTCATACATATAGTAACATCATAGTGAATAACAGAAACAATATCACGTAAAGAAAGAAAGATTATCAGAGATTTACAGCGGAATCCTGGGAAACAAAGGCTCCAAACTTCACAGGCAATCGACTGGGGGTTGCGTATGCCTAGCACCATCTTCTGGACATCATACACCTTCTTCTCCTTCTGATTCTTCTTGTCTGAACAGCGGTTTAGCAAGGATGAGCACACTTATGGTTGGAGCTCAACAAGTGGGGGAAGATGCAAGGCTATCAAGGATAGGCTAAAGTTTTGTCTTGCGGTTAGCATTTTAATGTTGGTCAAATTTTATTAGCAAAGACCTAATTACTAGATGTAAGTTTATACCAACCCACTTAAGCATTTAAGAAAAACATCTCATCTCAAAACCATATGAAAACGACGATTTAATTCCATCTTTATGTTTGATTATCATGTGAGGGTCCAGGCCGCTCTTGACCGTGAGCACGGCTGATCGATCAGTTTTCACTCTGCAGAGGTTGTACACTTTACCCACAGTTCGTGTTCCCCATGTCGCCCGGGTTTGCAAGGCCCTTAAACACTTCCAAGGTGAGTGGCTAGGGGTCCACTACGAAGCCTTTACAAAGGAAAGAAGAGAAACCAATAGCCCGCGACGATTCTGACAGAAGGAGCGGACCATAACCCTCCCTAATGGTCGGCACCTTAGCCAAGGTCGCTACCCCAAAAGAACCGGGCTATACCCCTTCAACTCCGGCCCCCCGTGCCCCTCTCGGAAAAAGGCTATCGCCTAACCCACTCTCCAAATTACTTGGCTAAGCCAGAGCCATGTGGACTGTGGTTGCACTGTTTTCCTGGGTGGTTCTCCATGTTCTGATTAAACCATATGATCTTGTTATTAACCATAAGCACACACATACATATATATCACCAAAGGTTATCATGATCAACATTCATCATATTGTAAAAGATTCATTTTAACCATCCCAAGTTATAGCAACTAAGCATTTCTACCCAAAACATTTATTTAAAAGGGTTGTCCAAGGTAATAGGGATAAAATCTAGTCATGTCCTTAAAAAGGTAATTTCCCATCAAGTTTATGCATAGCAACATTTAAATGTAAACTTAGTTATCATGCAATTGTATAGGATAAAATAGAATATGCAGGGGGAGAAGACCACTTGCCTTTCTCTAACAAAACTACTCTTATGTTCTTCCGCTCTTGCTTTTTGATACTCTTGATCTTCAAGACTTCCGAGCAATAGCACGATCTTCTACTCGAAGCAAACATCGGACACAACACATGCAAAGCAGACAAACAAGAACAACTAAGAACAATACACCAAACAAGAAAAGTCTTAAAAAGAGGATAAGGCTTGGTTCTAGGATCGCGAACGTAAGAAACGCTAAGAACGGATCTATCATTGAAAAGGAACAACTATCGAGAGATTTGGATTATATCACACAAGGCTATGTGCTTGGTATATTTTAATTAGATAAAGCAATGTGCATAGGTTATTTCGCAGAAAATACCCTATTTAGAATTAAGCGAGTTATATTTGTATACAAAAGGACGATGTTGAGCTTAAGACAATTTTATTTATAATTATTCAAGTATGATTTATGCAAATTAAACATTTGAATTCAAAAAAAAGCATGTAAAGAATCTAAGCGTGTAACTTTATGTTTCGAGTTCAACTAAACAAATTATATTTCAAAAATACATTATATTCACAATAACCAAATTAATATTTAATTAAGAAAACTCGAGATAGCCTATGTTACTTTTATTTAGAAAGCAGATTGATTAAATATTAATCAATTTAACATTTATATTATGAAAGCCGAGGTATAACCCTAATTAGCTTTTAATTGAAAGAATTATTCAAATAAACATTAATCAAATTAACTGTAGTATGAAAAACACGAGGTTCAACTCTATTTAGATTTTATTTATAAGACAAGTTTAATAGGAATTAACCAAGTTAATATAGAATAAATTATGAAAAACATTGCAAGGTAAAGATCATGTCTTACGCACTGTTTATGATGAGACGGAACCAAAAACGAGTTTAAACAGGCTAAACGTGAGATCTACAGATTACAGATTGAAAAGAACTAGATGCGATTAACTATAGATCAGATGTGCTAGCAAAGAATATTCTTGAGATACAAGATAAAATAAAAGGCATAGGCTATGTTGCTGAAAACTCACGCTGAGATTTATTGGAATTGTATTTTGAAAAAGAAATAACAAAGTATATGACATAAGGGTCATGTAATGCTGACATCATGACGGTGTGTATGTGTAAACATATGTACTAATTGATTGCTTTCCAGCGGGTACTTGCCCACGGCAACCACATGCATGTAGGCATGGATTGAACAGGGTGCACATGTGTAGAATGCTCCTGTGCTGCTGTGCATGAGAGAAAAATGCATGCCACAGGTTGCATGCTACTGTGCATGCTACTGTGCATGCTTGCAACTAGCTTTTGGCCATGTTAAATAGGATGCATATATTGATTTGAAAAGAATGATCATGGTGATATAAACAGAGCAGGCAACACTAGTCTCACCGGTGCGCGATGGTCGACTGTTGTTGGACAGGAGATCAAAAGACATTGGCAGACTTTATGCGATGATCAACCGTGATGCGAGGCTCCGGGTACAGCAGCAACAAGACCTCCCGGCTAGATGAAAACAGAGGAGGCAGTACACGATGCTGCAGAGATGGAACAAACTTAATCACAAAACTGCAGGGCCTTCGTGTTTCAGAAGAACGAACAAGCACGTTGTTCCTCCATGGCCAAAGTACAGAAGCATACTAGAGATTTGCTAGAATGGATTATGATGCGTAGAAATTGACAAGGAGATAGAAAGTTGTAAAGAGGAGAGTATGGATATCTCACTAATGTGTACCTCGTCAGAGGAGAAGGCTCCAGTGAGCAGATCAGCACGGCAGTGTTCTGCTCTGTTAGTTCTGATGCTGCTGTTCCAGCGAAGAGATGGAACCGGTGGCACGGCTTGCGAACTCCTGGAGGTGTCCCTGATTCAACCGGTGGCAGAGATTGATGGAAATGGCCGGAACTTGAAGGCAGGCAGTGGACGACAAACAGTTCGGACTGAGGCTCTGAGCATGCACGGGTGACGGTGAGGAGGGGAAACCAGAGAGGAAGGCAAGGGGTTCCTGAAGAGCAGCTCACCTGCTATTGAAGGAGATGGAGGCCGACGAATGGCAGAGACAGCAGGCAGCGACCGGCTTGGATTGACAGCACTCCGGTGACGAGATGTAAACGATCTCAGGTGGCGGATCAGCGGCTTGGCGTTGGCATTCTCACAATGGCACCGGCTTGTTCCGAGGGACGGCGACCGCGACGAATCGGAAGGGAGACCGGCGGCCGGCGCTCTGATTCAATGACGCGCACTGGTCTGGCGAATCAGCGACGAACACTGGCGACGATGGACGACATGGTGGCCGGACTCGGCCAGGGCGACGGACGACGGCAACCGGCTCGGATTCTCCCGGCAGCGCTGCTCCAACAGATCGCACAGAGGGGATGCAGACCATCTGGCGGAGCTGTGGCCTGACTTCAAGATGTGTGGTGGTGTTGCTTTTGGTTCCGGCGGCATCCGAGCGCGGCGGACTGACCGGGTGGAGCGCAGCAAATAATGGCACTCGGCCCCAGCTAGCAGTGCGCGTTGGCGTGGTGTAGAAGAGCTATGTGGAGGCAAGGCATGTGCGGCGTGAGCAGAAGGAATGAAAGAGAGCAGCAGGAGGGTACGCGGATGATTCAGGGAGCCGCAGTAACAGAAGTAAATCCGTGGAACGGAAATGGTAATGACCATTGATGGCCTTGATGACGTGCAGTTATTGGTGGAGTGAAGGGGTGACAGTTTCGGATGAGGGATGCGATGCATGCGTAGGAGCTGAGCAAGACGCTTCCAGGGAGGATTAAAAAGAGGAAGCCGACCATTAAAGGCACGGTTGATGGCGTCTGTTTCTGGCAAGAGAGAGGAAAAAGCATGGCTGCACTAATGGAAGGAGGAACGGCAGGCCATTAGAACTTGGGTGGCCCACAATGGTACTTGGAGGTGGGTGATGGTGGAGGCCCGGTGAAACAGCCGTTACACTTACACTGGAGATGAGAGGACACAGTGTGCATGCGAGGGGAGCGACGCGAAGAGGCCAAGTGCCGTGGCCGGCGGGGACGGTGCGAGAACACGTTGATGGTGCAGTGCGCGTGGGAGTCGAGCGGCTTGGGCACACGAGTCAGGCGGGCGGCACATTGCGGAGGGACGTTGCTCGAGAGTGAAGCCGGCATGTGCAAGGACACAGATGGGTGCGCGGGCGAGCGGCCGAGTGACACGGGCGCAACGCATAGAGTGCGTGCGGCGCGAGCGCTGACACAACGCTCGGGCACGAGAGAAGGAATGGCCGCGGGGATGCCAAGCGGCTCGAGCACGGGCTGTCGTGCAACAGGCGTAGAGCTTGGGTGCGCGTGCAGGGACGCGGACGGGCACACAAGCACAGGTGGTCGAGCAATGCGAGCGCGTCATATGGGCTTAGCGCACAAGTGAGTGTGGTGTGAGCACCGGCGTAACGCACAGGCGCATGAGAGTGTGGGCTCGAGGCATGATGTGCAGCGCTCAGTTGTCGATGGAGAGGAAGCGACATGGCCTGGAAAGCAGATGAGTGCTCGTGAGCTGATCGGCTCGGGCATGGGTGAGCAGTGTTGGGCAGATGCAGCGTCACACGACTCGATCCAAGTTGGTCATGTGTGCAAGACGAGGGAGTCGGGCTTGACGGACGGAGCCCGGCTGGCAGTGAAATAGAGGGGAATGGTGAGCTGGTAGGTTAGACGGACAACGAACGTCACGGGAAGGCAAGGTCGCGCAAGGCCGGGGAGGCCAAGCAGTGTGGGCAGGGCACATGCATGGGAGCCGAGCAAGTGCTTGGACTCGAGTCTTGCTCGGGTCAGATTAGAAGGGTAGGGATAACAGCAGTACGAAAGAGGGAGATTGTGAGTTGGGCCAGCCGATGGATTACGGGCCGACAGCTTGAGATTGCTCTTGGGCCGAGCAAAGGTTTGAGCCGAGAAAACGAAGATAGTCACATGGGTTGGAAACATAGACAGAGAAAGAATGAGTTGGATGTACCATAAAAGATAGAGAGATAAAGAGAGAGTGAGACTTTGGTTTGACCTTTTTTAGGATTTTGAAAACACTAACTCAAACAAAACAAATGCAATCGAAATGAATGCAACACTCAAACAATCATTTTATTTAATTCCGAAATACAATCAATTATTTTCCTACACGAAATTTCCTATAAAGAAAAAGAAATGTTAGGAAAATTTTAGACATTATGAGAAATCGTTGTTATTATTTTTCCTAATAACATCCTGAAATCGGAAAATTTCAGGGTGTTACAAATCTACCCCCCTAAACAGAATCTCGTCCCGAGATTCGAAGACAAAAAGGACAAGGTAGAGGGAGACAAACAAGATTATGACAGCATGGTTAACATATTTCCATGGCCCATGTTGCATATCCAATTCTCCATGCTTCCATCTTCATCTTGATTCTTGTAATCTTCATTAAAGAGCGAGATTAGGGAGATGAGAGTAGGACTTCTTTTTCTTGGACTTGCTTTAGTATAGAAATTGATGATGGCTATAACATTTTGTTTGTTGACGTTGCCACGTTGTTGTAGCTCCTAGTTTTCTCTTCTATCTTCATCCATTAGATTGAGCAGAGAGAAAGATGGTTAACAAGGAGGTGGGAGGTACAAAAGAAGAACCCAACTAGACAACTGATGTCATTGTAGGTAGAAGATCCACAACACACCAACAATCAATACAAAGAACCAACTCAAACAAAGTCATAAAGACAGGCATCATCAAGCATACACAGAACTTCACCAATCAGCATACAGTAAAGGATCGATGGTAACGTTGTTAGAGTCAGAAGGGATCCTCCTAAGATTGGTTGTGATGTTAGACTTCAACTTCCTTTGCATCGACTTGCATCTTCCAACATCATTTACTTCAAGAGATGAACTTGTAGCTCCATTCTTCAAATGACTTGAGGAGGCTTTAGGGAAAGAGGGCATAAATCATCTTACATTTTGAATAAAAAGAAGAATAGGATATCACTTTGGAATTCAAAATAGGAAAAGGATCCAGAGTGACAAACTTGGAAGCAATGGGAGGGTGTAATTGAAAAAAAATCAAGGAGATAGGTCTAGGAAGACAAGTTAGAAGTAAAAACATCAAGGAGTAAGCAATATCACCATAAATCAAAAGGAGGTGAGTTGCATGATATAAGACCATTCAATGATCAAAAGAGATGTATGATCATGATTAAGAAGGAATAAATAAGAGACGAAATATATGTACATAAGGATTAAGGGTTTAACATTTGCAAAGCAGAGATGTGCAAATGAAAACATCAAGCGAGAGTAGTAAGATATTAAGGAGGATTTATCAAAAGAGAATGGTTCAGGGGTGATAACTTTTCACAAGACAGGTCAAGGATAAGGCATGAATTATTTTTAGAGTAAAACAGACCTTAAGAAGCAACCATTTTTATCTAGGCTTACGCCCTACAGTCGATATAGCTCTGATACCACTCTGTCACACCCGATTTTCCGAAGAAAACCAAGTGCTACCTATATGTATGCCAGGATCTAGTTTCATACATATAGTAACATCATAGTGAATAACAGAAACAATATCACGTAAAGAAAGAAAGATTATCAGAGATTTACAGCGGAATCCTGGGAAACAAAGGCTCCAAACTTCACAGGCAATCGACTGGGGGTTGCGTATGCCTAGCATCATCTTCTGGACATCATACACCTTCTTCTCCTTCGATTCTTCTTCTCCGAACAGTTTTAGCAAGGATGAGCACACTTATGGTTGGAGCTCAACAAGTGGGGGAAGATGCAAGGCTATCAAGGATAGGCTAAAGTTTTGCCGCGGTTAGCATTTTAATGTTGGTCAAATTTTATTAGCAAAGACCTAATTACTAGATGTAAGTTTATACCAACCCACTTAAGCATTTAATAAAAACATCTCATCTCAAAACCATATGAAAACCACGATTTAATTCCATCTTTATGTTTGATTATCATGTGAGGGTCCAGGCCGCTCTTGACCGTGAGCACGGCTGATCGATCAGTTTTCACTCTGCAGAGGTTGTACACTTTACCCATAGTTCGTGTTCCCCATGTCGCCCGGGTTTGCAAGGCCCTTAAACACTTCCAAGGTGAGTGGCTAGGGGTCCACTACGAAGCCTTTACAAAGGAAAGAAGAGAAACCAATAGCCCGCGACGATTCTGACGGCGGAGCGGACCATAACCCTCCCTAATGGTCAGCACCTTAGCCAAGGCTGCTACCCCAAAAGAACCGGGCTATACCCCTTCAACTCCGGCCCCCTGTGCCCCTCTCGGAAAAAGGCTATCAGCTAACCCACTCTCCAAATTACTTGGCTAAGCCAGAGCCATGTGGACTGTGGTTGCACTGTTTTCCTGGGTGGTTCTCCATGTTCCGATTAAACCATATGATCTTGTTATTAACCATAAGCACACACATACATATATATCACGAAAGGTTATCATGATCAACATTCATCATATTGTAAAAGATTCATTTTAACCATCCCAAGTTATAGCAACTAAGCATTTCTACCCAAAACATTTATTTAAAAGGGTTGTCCAAGGTAATAGGGATAAAATCTAGTCATGTCCTTAAAAAGGTAATTTCCCATCAAGTTTATGCATAGCAACATTTAAATGTAAACTTAGTTATCATGCAATTGTATAGGATAAAATAGAATATGCAGGGGGAGAAGACCACTTGCCTTTCTCTAACAAAACTACTCTTATGTTCTTCCGCTCTTGCTTTTTGATACTCTTGATCTTCAAGACTTCCGAGCAATAGCACGATCTTCTACTCGAAGCAAACATCGGACACAACACATGCAAAGCAGACAAACAAGAACAACTAAGAACAATACACCAAACAAGAAAAGTCTTAAAAAGAGGATAAGGCTTGGTTCTAGGATCGCGAACGTAAGAAACGCTAAGAACGGATCTATCATTGAAAAGGAACAACTATCGAGAGATTTGGATTATATCACACAAGGCTATGTGCTTGGTATATTTTAATTAAATAAAGCAATGTGCATAGGTTATTTCAGAGAAATACCCTATTTAGAATTAAGCGAGTTATATTTGTATACAAAAGGACGATGTTGAGCTTAAGACAATTTTATTTATAATTATTCAAGTATGATTTATGCAAATTAAACATTTGAATTCAAAAAAAAAGCATGTAAAGAATCTAAGCGTGTAACTTTATGTTTCGAGTTCAACTAAACAAATTATATTTCAAAAATACATTATATTCACAATAACCAAATTAATATTTAATTAAGAAAACTCGAGATAGCCTATGTTACTTTTATTTAGAAAGCAGATTGATTAAATATTAATCAATTTAACATTTATATTATGAAAGCCGAGGTATAACCCTAATTAGCTTTTAATTGAAAGAATTATTCAAATAAACATTAATCAAATTAACTGTAGTATGAAAAGCACGAGGTTCAACTCTATTTAGATTTTATTTATAAGACAAGTTTAATACGAATTAACCAAGTTAATATAGAATAAATTATCAAAAACATTGCAAGGTAAAGATCATGTCTTACGCACTGTTTATGATGAGACGGAACCAAAAACGAGTTTAAACAGGCTAAACGTGAGATCTACAGATTACAGATTGAAAAGAACTAGATGCGATTAACTATAGATCAGATGTGCTAGCAAAGAATATTCTTGAGATACAAGATAAAATAAAAGGCATAGGCTATGTTGCTGAAAACTCACGGCGAGATTTATTGGAATTGTATTTTGAAAAAGAAATAACAAAGTATATGACATAAGGGTCATGTAATGCGACATCATGACGGTGTGTATGTGTAAACATATGTACTAATTGATTGCTTTCCAGCGGGTACTTGCCCACGGCAACCACATGCATGTAGGCATGGATTGAACAGGGTGCACATGTGTAGAATGCTCCTGTGCTGCTGTGCATGAGAGAAAAATGCATGCCACAGGTTGCATGCTACTGTGCATGCTACTGTGCATGCTTGCAACTACTGTCACACCCGATTTTCCGAAGAAAACCAAGTGCTACCTATATGTATGCCAGGATCTAGTTTCATACATATAGTAACATCATAGTGAATAACAGAAACAATATCACGTAAAGAAAGAAAGATTATCAGAGATTTACAGCGGAATCCTGGGAAACAAAGGCTCCAAACTTCACAGGCAATCGACTGGGCGTTGCGTATGCCTAGCACCATCTTCTGGACATCATACACCTTCTTCTCCTTCTGATTCTTCTTGTCTGAACAGCGGTTTAGCAAGGATGAGCACACTTATGGTTGGAGCTCAACAAGTGGGGGAAGATGCAAGGCTATCAAGGATAGGCTAAAGTTTTGCTGCGGTTAGCATTTTAATGTTGGTCAAATTTTATTAGAAAAGACCTAATTACTAGATGTAAGTTTATACCAACCCACTTAAGCATTTAAGAAAAACATCTCATCTCAAAACCATATGAAAACCACGATTTAATTCCATCTTTATGTTTGATTATCATGTGAGGGTCCGGGCCGCTCTTGACCGTGAGCACGGCCGATCGATCGCCTTTCACTCTGCAGAGGTTGTACACTTTACCCACGGTTCGTGTTCCCCATGTCGCCCGGGTTTGCAAGGCCCTTAAACACTTCCAAGGTGAGTGGCTAGGGGTCCACTACGAAGCCTTTACAAAGGAAAGAAGAGAAACCAATAGCCCGCGACGATTCTGACAGCGGAGCGGACCATAACCCTCCCTAATGGTCAGCACCTTAGCCAAGGCTGCTACCCCAAAAGAACCGGGGCTATACCCCTTCAACTCCGGCCCCCTGTGCCCCTCTCGGAAAAAGGCTATCAGCTAACCCACACTCCAAATTACTTGGCTAAGCCAGAGCCATGTGGACTGTGGTTGCACTGTTTTCCTGGGTGGTTCTCCATGTTCTGATTAAACCATATGATCTTGTTATTAACCATAAGCACACACATACATATATATCACGAAAGGTTATCATGATCAACATTCATCATATTGTAAAAGATTCATTTTAACCATCCCAAGTTATAGCAACTAAGCATTTCTACCCAAAACATTTATTTAAAAGGGTTGTCCAAGGTAATAGGGATAAAATCTAGTCATGTCCTTAAAAAGGTAATTTCCCATCAAGTTTATGCATAGCAACATTTAAATGTAAACTTAGTTATCATGCAATTGTATAGGATAAAATAGAATATGCAGGGGGATAAGACCACTTGCCTTTCTCTAACAAAACTACTCTTATGTTCTTCCGCTCTTGCTTTTTGATACTCTTGATCTTCAAGACTTCCGAGCAATAGCACGATCTTCTACTCGAAGCAAACATCGGACACAACACATGCAAAGCAGACAAACAAGAACAACTAAGAACAATACACCAAACAAGAAAAGTCTTAAAAAGAGGATAAGGCTTGGTTCTAGGATCGCGAACGTAAGAAACGCTAAGAACGGATCTATCATTGAAAAGGAACAACTATCGAGAGATTTGGATTATATCACACAAGGCTATGTGCTTGGTATATTTTAATTAAATAAAGCAATGTGCATAGGTTATTTCAGAGAAATACCCTATTTAGAATTAAGCGAGTTATATTTGTATACAAAAGGACGATGTTGAGCTTAAGACAATTTTATTTATAATTATTCAAGTATGATTTATGCAAATTAAACATTTGAATTCAAAAAAAGCATGTAAAGAATATAAGCGTATAACTTTATGTTTCGAGTTCAACTAAACAAATTATATTTCAAAAATACATTATATTCACAATAACCAAATTAATATTTAATTAAGAAAACTCGAGATAGCCTATGTTACTTTTATTTAGAAAGCAGATTGATTAAATATTAATCAATTTAACATTTATATTATGAAAGCCGAGGTATAACCCTAATTAGCTTTTAATTGAAAGAATTATTCAAATAAACATTAATCAAATTAACTGTAGTATGAAAAACACGAGGTTCAACTCTATTTAGATTTTATTTATAAGACAAGTTTAATAGGAATTAACCAAGTTAATATAGAATAAATTATCAAAAACATTGCAAGGTAAAGATCATGTCTTACGCCCTGTTTATTATGAGACGGAACCAAAAACGAGTTTAAACGGGCTAAACGTGAGATCTACGATTACGATTGAAAAGAACTAGATGCGATTAACTATAGATCGGATGTGCTAGCAAAGAATATTCTTGAGATACAAGATAAAATAAAAGGCATAGGCTATGTTGCTGAAAACTCACGTCGAGATTTATTGGAATTGTATTTTGAAAAAGAAATAACAAAGTATATGACATAAGGGTCATGTAATGCCGACATCATGACGGTGTGTATGTGTAAACATATGTACTAATTGATTGCTTTCCAGCGGGTACTTGCCCACGGCAACCACATGCATGTAGGCATGGATTGAACAGGGTGCACATGTGTAGAATGCTCCCGTGTCTTTGCTTGTGCATGAGAGAAAAATGCATGCCACGGGTTGCATGCTACCGTGCATGCTACCGTGCATGCTTGCAACTAGCTTTTGGCCATGTTAAATAGGATGCATATATTGATTTGAAAAGAATGATCATGGTGATATAAACGGAGCGAGGCAACACTAGTCTCACCGGTGCGCGATGGTCGACCGTTGTTGGACGGGAGATCAAAAGACATTGCGGACTTTATGCGATGATCAACCGTGATGTGAGGCTCCGGTACAAAGAAGAACAAGACCTCCCGGCTAGATGAAAACGAGAGGAGGCAAGTACACGATGCTTGCGAGAGATGGAACAAACTTAATCACAAAACTGCGGGGCCTTCGTGTTTCGAAGAACGAACAAGCACGTTGTTCCTCCATGGCCAAAGTACGAAGCATACTAGAGATTTGCTAGAATGGATTATGATGCGTAGAAATTGACAAGGAGATAGAAAGTTGTAAAGAGGAGAGTATGGATATCTCACTAATGTGTACCTCGTCGAGGAGAAGGCTCCGGTGAGCGGTCCCGGCACGGCGGTGTTCTCGCTCTGTTAGTTCCGATCTTGTTGTTCCGGCGAAGAGATGGAACCGGTGGCACGGCTTGCGAACTCTTGGAGGTGTCCACCGATTCAACCGTGGCGAGAGATTGATGGAAATGGCCGGAACTTGAAGGCGGGCGGTGGACGACAAACGATTCGGACCGAGGCTCGAGCATGCACGGGTGACGGTGAGGAGGGGAAACCGAGAGAGGAAGGCAAGGGGGTTCTCGAAGAGCGGCTCACCCGCTATTGAAGGAGATGGAGGCCGACGAATGGCGAAGACGACGAGCGGCCGACCGGCTTGGATTGACAAGCACTCCGGTGACGAGATGTAAACGATCTCGGTGGCGGATCGGCGGCTTGGCGTTGGCATTCTCACAATGGCGCCGGCTTGTTCCGAGGGACGGCGACCGCGACGAATCGGAAGGGAGACCGGCGGCCGGCGCTCGATTCAATGACGCGCACCGGTGCGGCGAATCGGCGATGAACACCGGCGACGATGGACGACATGGTGGCCGGACTCGGCCGGGCGCGCGGACGACGGCAACCGGCTCGGATTCTCCCGGCGGACCTTGCTCCAACGGATCGCACGGAGGGGATGCGGACCATCCGGCGGAGCCGTGGCCCGACTTCAAGATGTGTGGTGGTGTTGCTTTTGGTTCGGCGGCATCCGAGCGCGGCGGACCGACCGGGTGGAGCGCAGCAAATAATGGCACTCGGCCCCACCTAGCGATGCGCGTTGGCGTGGTGTAGAAGAGCTATGTGGAGGCAAGGCATGTGCGGCGTGAGCGAAGGAATGAAAGAGAGCAGCGGGGAGGGTACGCGGATGATTCGGGGAGCCGCAATGAATGAAGTAAATCCGTGGAACGGAAATGGTAATGACCATTGATGGCCTTGATGACGTGCGGTTATTGGTGGAGTGAAGGGGTGACGAGTTTCGGATGAGGGATGCGATGCATGCGTAGGAGCTGAGCAAGACGCTTCCAGGGAGGATTAAAAAGAGGAAGCCGACCATTAAAGGCACGGTTGATGGCGTCCGTTTCCGGCAAGAGAGAGGAAAAAGCATGGCTGCACTAATGGAAGGAGGAACGGCGGAGCCATTAGAACTTGGGTGGCCCACAATGGTACTTTGAGGTGGGTGATGGTGGAGGCCCGGTGAAACAGCCGTTACACTTACACTGGAGATGAGAGGACACAGTGTGCATGCGAGGGGAGCGACGCGAAGAGGCCAAGTGCCGTGGCCGGCGGGGACGGTGCGAGAATACGTTGATGGTGCAGTGCGCGTGGGAGTCGAGCGGCTTGGGCACACGAGTCAGGCGGGCGGCACATTGCGGAGGGACGTTGCTCGAGAGTGAAGCCGGCATGTGCAAGGACACAGATGGGTGCGCGGGCGAGCGGCCGAGTGACACAGGCGCAACGCATAGAGTGTGTGCGGCGCGAGCGCTGACACAACGCTCGGGCACGAGAGAAGGAATGGCCGCGGGGATGCCAAGCGGCTCGAGCACGGGCTGTCGTGCAACAGGCGTAGAGCTTGGGTGCGCGTGCAGGGACGCGGACGGGCACACAAGCACAGGTGGTCGAGCAATGCGAGCGCGTCATACGGGCTTAGCGCACAAGTGAGTGTGGTGTGAGCACCGGCGTAACGCACAGGCGCATGAGAGTGTGGGCTCGAGGCATGACGTGCAGCGCTCAGTTGTCGATGGAGAGGAAGCGACATGGCCGGGAAAGCAGATGAGTGCTCGTGAGCTGATCGGCTCGGGCATGGGTGAGCAGTGTTGGGCAGATGCAGCGTCACATGACTCGATCCAAGTTGGTCATGTGTGCAAGACGAGGGAGTCGGGCTTGACGGACGGAGCCCGGCTGGCAGTGAAATAGAGGGGAATGGTGAGCTGGTAGGTTAGACGGACAACAAACGTCACGGGAAGGCAAGGTCGCGCAAGGCCGGGGAGGCCAAGCAGTGTGGGCAGGGCACATGCATGGGAGCCGAGCAAGTGCTTGGACTCGAGTCTTGCTCGGGTCAGATTAGAAGGGGAGGGATAACAGCAGTACGAAAGAGGGAGAGGGTGAGTTGGGCCAGCCGATGGATTATGGGCCGACAACTTGAGATTGCTCTTGGGCCGAGCAAAGGTTTGAGCCGAGAAAACGAAGATAGTCACATGGGTTGGAAACATAGACAGAGAAAGAATGAGTTGGATGTACCATAAAAGATAGAGAGATAAAGAGAGAGTGAGACTTTGGTTTGACCTTTTTTAGGATTTTGAAAACACTAACTCAAACAAAACAAATGCAATCGAAATGAATGCAACACTCAAACAATCATTTTATTTAATTCCGAAATACAATCAATTATTTTCCTACACGAAATTTCCTATAAAGAAAAAGAAATGTTAGGAAAATTTTAGACATTATGAGAAATCGTTGTTATTATTTTTCCTAATAACATCCTGAAATCGGAAAATTTCAGGGTGTTACAACCCTTGGCCAAAGACACGGTTAAAATCGGCTTAACCGTTGACGTCAACGAATGTCGTCCGGAACTTTTGCCGCGTTCTCCAAAATTCACCTAAACACCTCAAAATCTACCTTTATGAAAGTTGTCCATCTTGTTGAGGGACACAACTTTCATGTAGATTGGCATTTCAAATTTTGAGCAGAAAAGGGTGAAAAACTTGGTCAACCGCCAGTAGCTCCTGTTTTTCAGAACAGGCCGACATTCATTGTTGGCACGGCGTTCCTGCAAAATCCACTGAGGAAAACACTAGACGGGCTTTACAAAAGTTGTAGATGGTAGTGAGATCTACAACTTTCCTATTCATCGCTTGGTGCACTTCTATTCAAAATTTTTGAGTAAAGCGGGGTCAAACAGCGTCAGTCCGGGCAAATGCAGGCCGGCCGCGCCGCGCCCGCGCTCCGAGCGCCGGGGCGCCGCGCCGCGCGCCCCGCCGCGCGCCGACGCCCGCCCTCGACGTTCGAGCCCCCAGGGCGCACCCCGAGGCTGCTCCTTCCCCAGGCACGTGCTCCGAGGAGTCTTGAAGTCCGTGCGCACTCCCCCCCCCTTCGGACCGACCCGTACATGCCGAGCGGACACGAACCCGCGGTCCGTCGATGGCTTCCCCGCCTGGCGCTCCTACCGAGACCTGGACGTTGTACTGCGGCATTAACGTCGGGATTACTTCAAGGCGCAGGTGCGGAGCCGCGCAAACCCCCTCGCCCGGCTATAAAGGGCGCGACCGCCCCCACCGGTGCGAGCGCCATGCCCGCCGAGCCGCCATGCCCGCCGCCCGGACGAGCTCCGCTTCCACTCGACCTCGCCGGTCGCTCGGCCTCCCCGGCGCCTCCTCTAGCTCCCCGGTAGCTCGCCGAGCAACATAAGCCACCGCGCGAGGTCCCCCTCGCCGGCTTGGCCGGCCGCGGCGGCTCGTACCCCCCGGGCTGCCGGTGCGCGCCCTCCGGCGGCATCTCCCCACCAACCGAGCGCCCAAACCGATCCATAGCGACCCATAGACCCTTCCCGGCCCGTCCCCAACCGGTCCCGCCGCCGGCGATCGCCAGAATCGAGCAGCCCGCGCAGGCCAGCCGGCCCTAGGGGCTACATTGCAAAGCAGTGATTCTTTTCAGGGGCCTAACTGCAAAAGCTCAACTCCAATAGTAAAAGTGAGTGGCTGATTCTTGTAAATTGTGTAGAAAATCACAGAAAAATCAGAAAAATGTGAAACCAATTTTTTCAGGTTCATGGTGAATTATTCTACAACTTTTGTTATTCTGATCTGAGCTAATTCCTTTTAGTTTTTGCATGACAAATACAAATGTGAAAACCCTAGATCTGCAATATCTCACAAACCATAAATTCTCTGTAGCTAATTTTTGGATATGTTGTGTGTTAGGTCATGACTAGCTCCTATGCCAAAAATTGCACAAGGTTATGATGTAAATCTTTTTCTAAAAATGTTTTTCTATTTCTGGCAGATCTGCATAAATGATTTTTCCTGTTAAATATATTTATGTTTTTGAGCTCAACTTGTGCACACTGTATTTTAATGTCAAAATACACATCTTATGAACTAATCATGATTTTGGGATTAACGTAAGTAATTATTTTTGATTTATGCATGTTTTCCTTTGTAAATTAATAAACCAAGTTCAGTAGAGATTCCATGCAAACATGCTGGTTCTTTAGGCTTGTTTAGGATCAGAGAGCTTGCACAAGAAAGTTTGGGTCAGTTTGGTGCTTAATTATTTTTGTATGCATTTAAGTTGAATCACTAGCTAGTCCTTTGTTATTTTTCAATAATATTTAATTTTCTAGCATCCAACACTCACATGTGGGTCCAATGGACCAGTATAGGTGCTAGTAGGCTTAAGAAACACTACATTAATTTTTGGTAATTTAATTGCTTAATAAAAAGCTTAAAAACCCTTTTTAATGTTAAAGAGAAATTAAATAAAGAAAAGCCCTTATTTAATTCTTTTTCCTTTTTGAAAGTATTATCTAATTTAAGTAAAACATAATTAATTCTCATTGCTGATAAGGAAATAATTCATGGATAAAATATTATTCATAACTTGCTTGTGAAAGGAAAAGGAATAAAGCTTTCACATGAAATGACAAGTACAAAGAAATCTTATTCAATTGTGCAATAAAAGAATAACCCATGTACAACCAATAACCTTCCTAAAAGAGAAATCACAAAACCACCCATGTTAACTTGAGGATGGTTGCAAATCATGTTAAAAAGGTTAAATATACCTACCCACTACTGTTGGTGAATTTAAATTAAATTATTTACATATATATGTACACAATCACCATCAAAAAGAATGTTTAATAAAGAGTTGCATAATGTTCCTTTATGGAAGAGTATGCTAAATGTATTCTTATCTAGGTGAATGTGCCCAACAAATACACCCCTTGATTGTCAATATGGTTTGTAAGTGATTAAAGTAAAAACCGTCGAATAAATCTTGCATTTGCATCTTCGTGTAGACCTTTCCGCCAGTAGACGTACGCTCGTGCCGGAAGGAGGACACGAAGGTGCCGACAAAGAGCGGTCGAGCGTGAACGTAGCTCAAGACCTGGACCCAAGTCCAGAAGGGCCCAAGGCCAACCTTGCCATCGAAGGCAAGCCCCGGATCATTAACCCCGTTTTTAAAATTATGCAATTATGTTTGATATTATTGTGCATTTTCGTTCAGGAGTTGATTTGAAACCCTAGATGCATGATCCCTAGGTACCTATGCTCTATCACTAGTATGTTAGGTCGATAGCTGCTATGCTATAGGACCGATAGAAGTCGAGTGATGTTCGTCGCTCGCGAGAATAGGTTCCTAGATAGGAATCATAAGATATCCTTAAATGGATCGCTCATGTGGTAAGAGCATGGGATTGGGCTCCGGTCCAGTGGGCATGTGGGCTAAGCTTTTGAACGTACTAAACATTCACCGGTTATGGGGCCGGTAAGCCTAGTACCTTAATGAGGCGGCACAGTATCCTACCATTACTACTCTTGAGAAATCTCCTACCCGGCTAGCTACCAGGAAGGGTGGTGTATGGTGACTCCGGGTATCTCGCGGGGTATGCGGATAGCTCGCACCCGGGGGCGTAAGATTCGATCCCAACCCGAGGATTTATGGGGACGGCCTGGGAAAGTTGTCCTCGCGGGGGCAGCCTACCGTGTGTTTGGGTCTACCTTGCAAGGTTTAAATCAATCGATTGTCGGCCTCTCACAGTTATCCGAGACTGCTTAATCAACTGGCCATGATATCCCATAATGATGGAACTCGAGAAATGTTGTTGTATGGATTAATTGCTTGTCCAATTCTTGATTGGATTAGATGGCACATTTAGAAATGGTAATCAACTAGAACTTGTGCTAAAATTTTGAAAGTAAGGATCTACTCTTAGCAGCTGTTTAAGCAAAAGAAACTCCACCGGCCAAAAGCCTTTCATGTCTAGAGGTTGGTGATGTAGCCATCACCCGACGGTTAAGTCTTGCTGAGTATTAGTATACTCAGCCTTGCTTTAAAACTGTTGTTGCAGGTGTGATTGACCGGATGGGTGACGACAAGTGATGACATCATGGATGGCCTCCTATGATGTTTACCGTTGCACTAGTTTAAATTATTTCCGCTGTATTTTCGAACTCTGAACCTTTACTCCATTGCAGGAACAATGGTTTGTAATAAAATGTTTAATTCCGGTTGTACTCTGGACTCGCCTTCACGTGAGTTTTAATGCATGTGTCGATCCTCTGTTCGATGTCCAAGTGATTTACCGGGCGTTAACCTGGCAACCAACGACAGGATGATACTTTACTATGGCTTAATGACCAAAGTGGATCGGTCTTAGGTGATAGTACGGTATTTTCCTGGGCGGGTTGTCACACCGCCGTGGTGGGCCAACTCGAGGGTGCCGTTGACGGGGAGCCCGTACGTGGCACAGTGGCCGTTGTGGCAATGTCTTGTCTCTGCACGTTGCAACAGCGTCGGGATGTCGCCACAGCGTTTGGCGTGGTGCAGCAGTGGCGGGGATGGCCGCACAGGGCTGACAGCGATGGGGATGCACAATCCCACGGGCCTGACGTCACGGTGTGTCCTGCATAAGCACGTAGAAGATATTCGAGGGTCTCATCGGCCCCCCTTCGAGGGCGCAGCATGTTAGCAGTACGGGGGCAGGCGGCACAGTGTCACGGAGCTGACACTGGCCTGACCGCACAGTGCCGAACAGCGGCAGGGATGGCCTCCCCCCGGGAGTTGGCGAAACAGCGCCGGTGTTGACGGTGAAAATCCGTCAACCTAGCCATGAGTTTACCTTCGGTGTTGGCATGAGTTTTATACCTTATCCATTGGTACTAACCCCCGTGGTATAACAAGTTCACGTGTGCATGTCGGTTTTGGAGTTTAGTGTTTATGCAGGGTTTTGGTGTTGAATGCAAGACTTTCGGGATAAGTTCATCAAGCACCTCATGACAAGACCTTGAAGCCCCGTACAAGTCATGCAATGAAGCAAACTTAACTCCAAGAAGCCAGGGAATTGATCCGAGAAGATGACAGACTCCGAGGACCTGACCAGAAAATGCTGAATCTTGCAAGACAAGGAGTTGAGTCCAATTCGGAGAGAAACCGACGACATGGACCTACATGCAGAAGGGGGGAAACATCCAGGAAGCAAGGGAACCGACGTGGAGCGAAGGAGCCCTCGGGCTGGGTCTAGATGGGCCCAGGCCGGCCGGCCCAGTCCGGTCGGCCCAGGCCCATCCAGGGCCCAAATGCCCCCTCCTTTACCCTAGCCGCCAATCGGGCTATTTATAGCCCCCTGACCGAGAGCCTCGCAGAGAAGAATTCGTCATCGGCCGCCAAGGAGCAGAGAAGAGAGGGACACCATCTCGGAGAGGAGAGGGTCGAGCTAGTTGACTAGGGTTCACCTAGCCGACGTGGGAACCTTGCACGGAAGACCACGTCGGAGTTCCCGGAGCTAGAAGCAAGATCAAGGAAGGATCCCGGTGGTGATCTTGTGTATGTAACATTGTTATAGTTGAATTATCAAGTTGAATCTTTTCCTAGAGATCAAGTGTTTCCTCGAAGATTTCGTTTTTCGATCGGCTTTGCTTATTCCAATTCTACTCTCGAGATAGATTACATAGGGTGTTCTTGTAGCCGCGGTGGCTAGAGGTACACGCCGAATCTTCCGAAAGAATCTCGACTTGTCTTTTGACTCGCCCTAAGCTCCCCGCATGAATAGGGATACGTTGTGACGAACGGGGGTCTCGAAAGGCGGATGTTTTCGGATTTGGACGGGAAACCACGATTTAAAGAGGCTTCTATTAAGATTCGATTTGCTACTTCTTCTCTTGCTTGGAACTTCAACAAAAGGCTTACCCCGATCCCTCTAGATCGGTTTATCTACCCAATCTTACTTTGTTTTCTCCGGTCTTTAGTAGATTAGATTCGTTTTGTCTTTTACTTAGATGCATTAGGGTTTTATCGAAGATTGAAGTTACTTGGCTTTAATAGATTAAGTTTTGCGTCACACATTTGTTCCACTGATTCGATACCTTGGGTTCACCACTCGAGGGAAGAAGGGTCCCTTGACTACGACGGGAGACTTGTACGCTTGCGAATCACAAACGAACTTTGATACAATTATTAACCGTCAACAAGCCCCTTTTTCTGGCGCCGTTGCCGGGGAACAAGTGATCAAGATTTGATTTTTTTATTGCCTTTTTGTAATTTTCAGTTTTCTCTTTGTTTTTATTTTTGCATCTACTAAATTTTGATCATCCTCAAAACACATCTAATCTAGTTTGTCTAACCCTAGTTTTTATAGATTTGTTTTTACTTTCTAGTTTTTTTTGCATACTTTGTTTATTGCTAACCCTAACAGGAGATGGACGGCTACCTCTCCAACAAACCCAATAATTTTGTGGATGATCCGAAAAAACTTTACGAGCTAAGGAGACGCGAAGCACATCAAGCTAAAAAGCCGGATTTTGTAGATTCGAGTCGGAAGACAAAGGATCGCGAGGAATCTCTGAAGAATTCACCACCTCAAAGTCCTCGGGAGAATCGACTTCCACCGATGGGTGACCAACCACCGCAAGAACGCAAGATTGGGGAGCTATGCACCCCAGACATCATCGACCTACCAATCTTGAACCTTGAGGAGATCGGAAGACCGTTTGAGATCAAGACCTCAACAATCCGCATGGTGCAACATTCACCCTTCACCGGTAAAGAGGATCCGAACCTTCACCTCCAAGCATTCATTCAACTATGTCGACTTTCAACATGGATGGGGTGACTCAAGACCAAATGAGGGCAAGGCTTTTTCCGTTTTCACTACTCGGGAAGGCTTTGCAATGGTTCCACTCTCAACCGGCGGAGACGGTGCAAAATTGGAACACGTTTATGAAGGCTTTCATGAAGGAATACTACTCGCCGGGTAAAACTCAAAGCTTGCGTAATAAGATTGCCACCTTTGTTCAATATCCTACGGAAACTATCTCGGAGGCATTCGAGCGCTTCAACGAGTACACCCGAGCGGTTCCACATCACAAGTTCCCGAAAGAAGACCTCGTGCAAAAGTTCTATCAAGGACTCACCATGGCGTCAAGGACGATCATCGATGCATCGGCGGGAGGATCCATCATCGAACTTACACCGACGGAAGCTTTCACTCTATTCAAGAAGGTCGCAGATAATGACACGTGGGCGTCGTCCGGGCGCCTACATCCGGTTCAACCCACGGGGAATGTCAAAGGAGTCTTGCAAGTGGAGAAGGAGAACATACTTGAAGGCAAGATCGACTCGCTCATGAGGAGGTTGGAGAAGATGGAGATGGAAAAGAAAGAGGCTCAAGACTTGAAGGCCGCCGAAGCAAGGTCCACATGTGAAGAATGTGGAGAGTATGGCCATGTCCGCAAAGATTGTCCGGAGGAAGCCAAAGTGCTCGACTACATGAGGAAGGGAGAATTGCCAAACTTCCGCTAAGGGCAAGGTAGGCCTCAATTTAATGCAAGCTCATCTATTCCTAACGCGGTTCCGCTACGTATACAATTGAAGGAGTTCATGGATGAGCAAGCTAAGATCAACAAGGACACCGTCACCAAGTTCAAGACCATAGACAAGGTGTTGGAGAACATCGATAGCAAAGTGACGGAGGTCGGAAGTTCCAATCATCAAGTGCTCAACATGATGAAGATGCTCGAGACGCAAATTGGACAACTTGCGGGGCGCCTCACTAATGATGAAGGGAAGCTTCCGGGACAACCCAAATGTCCCGAATCGGCGAAGGCCATTCAAACACGTTCGGGGAAGGAGACCGAAGATCCGGAGCGTTCCGCGGGAGCAAGGAAGCTTAAACCATCCACCGAGGTGGAAGGAATTGCTAAAGAGAAGGTTACAGGGATCGTCACCGAGGAACCCGAATTTGAGATGCCGGAGGAAGACACGAGGATACCGCAGCTCAAGCCACGCTACTTCCGAGGTAAACTTGACAACCACTTTGAGAAGTTTGTGGAAGTTGTGCGTAGACTTAGCATCAACATGCCATTACTAGATGCTCTACAAGTACCTACATATTCTCGTTACTTTAAAGACATACTTGCAAATAAATATGAGATAGCAACACTCGGGGTAGATCATGTCAAGATGTCCGAGGAGGGTAGTGCCGCTATTGCTAATGGGCTAGAGAAGCAAAAAGACCCCGGGTGCCCTACAATTCCATGTTCAGTTGGTTCTTTCAACTTCGAGAAGGCGTTATGCGACCTTGGAGCTAGTGTGAGCATCATGCCGAGGGATGTGTTCGAGAAGCTACGCCTACCAATGGAGCCTACGGGAATATGTTTGGAGTTGGGAGACAACTCCATTCGCTATCCCTTGGGCATTGCTGAAGATGTACCCGTGAAGATTGGACACCACTTCATCCCCGTCGACTTCGTTGTGCTCGAGATGGGAGAGAGGGAGAAGCCGCCGCTCATCCTAGGGAGGCCGTTCCTCAAGACCGTGGGAGCTACTATTGATGTTGGCAAGGGGGAGATCATGTTCGATATCAACGGAGAAAGGAGTTCCTTCAAGTTCCGTCCAAGGATTGAGGCATGCAACATGATTGGAGTGAAGGGAGAACCAAAACAAACGTAGGGGCCGAAAAAGAAGAAGGAGCCGAAAAAATGAACGTAAAGAAAATCAAAGAAGGTGTTGCATCCGTCAAGACAAAGGAAGAGAAGCCGCCTGTGAAGGCCAAAAAAATGACTAAGCCAACTAAGCCGGAAGACAAGCCCGCGCCCAAGATGGTGCGGAAGTGGGTACCCAAGATTGCAACGCCCGCAAAGAGCGTTGATCCGGAGTAATCAAGTGAAGAAGTCTAGCTATAGACTATAAACGAAGCGCTAGGCGGGAGGCAACCCGTTTCGTCGAGTCAAGAATAAGCTACCGGGAGTACAACCCGATTCCAGGTTTTTCAAGTCTTTTTAATAATTTAGTTTTTGAGTTTTGTTACGCAAAGACATTAGACTTAGAAGTGGTTGAACAATATTAGAGACATAATTCTTGATTGAATGTTTGCTTTATCATAAACCCTTTGCATGAACCCTCCTATGTGCTTGTTTGTTCTTTTCTTTTCGAGAAACCTCAACCAAATAATTTCAGAACCTAACTCAACCTTTCACCCTCATTATGGTGCTGAGGTTGACTTATTTTTCATGCTAAAACCACACGAGTAGAGCCACGATTTATATTTAAGTGTTAATAAAATTCAGCACGTGGTAGAACTCGCGTGAACCTAGAAATCAAAACTTTTGGTTGGTTTTAAAAATCTTTATCCTTGGTTTCTCTAGGATTAGAATTTTTCTAAGCCTATTCTAATCTTGTTTTATTCAAAATCTTTCTTATTTAGCCAAAATTAGAACCTAAACCTATGCCCCCATGATCAAGCCGGGAAACGTCTCCTCTCAACCGATGAAGGCAAACTATACCGGTGAGACCGAAATCGACGTAGTCGAAAAATATTTTCGACTTACATTTGTTTTTAATGGTTTAAAAACTTCTCTAAAATTATGTTTGAGCTCTTGCATGGCTCTGAAAAATATTTTAAACTTCGAATTAGAGGAGTGCTTAACCTTAAACACACCTTAATGGAGGCAATCTAGTTTGAATTAATCATGCATGCACCATTGGATTCCCTTTTATCAACTTTCACCAATTCCACATGCAAAGGACAAGCATGGTGGGCAGCAAGCATCAACTTTGCAGGAATTTCATGGTGGCATGTGAAGCAAGCGGAGCTAGGGAGTATGGACATGACCCAAAGCATGGAGCATCAAGTGGAAGGACCAATAATGCAAGAAAAGGAGTGGACGAGAGCGTTTGGGCGGTGCAACTCGTGGAGCACGCGGGCAGGAAAGTTGCAGGGGCGAAATGATCGTGCTGGAAGAAAGATGAGGCGGGGAGGAGCCGGGGAGGACCCCGAGCCGGCCGGCCCAGGCCGGCCGGCCTCACCTACATAAGGAGCCCCCCGGCTCCCGTTTTCTGCAGGCAAGCTTCCCTCTCCTTCCTTTGCTTGTGTGTTCAAGTTTGTGTGCTCAAAACCTCCGTAGACATAGCCAACCTTCCCAAGCTTGATAGCTCAAGAAAAAAAATCCACATCCTTAATCCACTCAAAGTCCACATCCGAAGCAAGGAAGTTTAAGTGCCTAGTTACCGGTTGCAACCCGGAGTTTTAGTTGAAGAAAAGAGTGCAGCAACCATGTGGAAGAAGACCACAAGTCTCTTCTCCAAGAAGAAGAGTTCGTCGTCATCCAAGCCGTCATCAACCACGTCTTCGAGGAGGCACTCGGTTTCCGAGTCTCCCGAGCATGGAGACGGATACGGCACCACCGAGGAGGAACGATGCTCTCCTCCTTGGTGGTATGAGGGCTGCAAGAAGCACTTCCATGAGGTTTACCGAACCTCGTGGGCACACGGAGGAGCAGCCCGCGCCACCACGACGATCGACTCGCTCAACCGCGCCACCTCCTTACACCCCGACATACTCTTCGTACGGCTTCATCATCTTGTCGGCGGAGGAGGAGGAGAGGCTCTCTAATCTTGAGAAGAGGCTCGTGCCCAACGTCGAGTTCGACGACCAAGCACTCTACACCTTGGGTTTTGGCACCGACATATACTATATGTTGGGGCACCTTGGATGGGTGCAGTTCTCCAACGGAGTATCGGTGGACACCCATTTGGGGTTCGCCTTGGAAATTTTGATGACTATTGCACCCATCATTGATGATGATGGGGTGCAAAGCTTGTCATTCCGTTTGGAGGGAGTCCAACAAGTGGTTCCCTACGAGCACGTTAGGGAGCTACATGGATTCCACAAGGGAGCTCCGGAGAAAGTTGACGTGCCACCCGGCATGTTAGCGGGATTTTGGAACATGATCTCCGGAGAAGCCCATCAACAACGCAATTGCATCCGCAACCCCATTATCCGAATATTTCACTCTTGGATGTGCAAGAGGGTATTGGGGAGGATGAAGGAGACAAAGGTGACCGACACGGAGTTGAATTGGCTATACTCGGCTTTAATTGCCAGGCAGCCAATAGACCCTTCTTACCTTATGATCAACCGTTGGTGTTGTGAAGCAACATCGGGGGCGGGTAATATTGGTTCGGGGTGCTACCTCTCCATGTTGGCCTTCTCCTTGCGGCCGGGGATCGCAAGAAACCCCGACCACCTTTTGCGTGGTACCTCTCTCGGCATTGAGTATTTGCGGCAAGGCAAATACATTTGTGGAGATGAAAGAGGAGGTTATCGGTTGGACATAGTTAACCTACCCCTTCCGAATGAGAGGCTTAGGCTTTTCACCGAAGGGAGGGAAGATTGGTTGGAAGAGGGACTCCTCGTCCCTGCAAGGAAAAACAAAAGAGGAAGAATCGTAGAGGAGGGAACATCCTCCACACAAGCGAGTGGAGCACAACCCAATGTGCAACCATTCGGCGAGGTCCCTCCTCCGCCAAGTTATTACGGAGAGCCACAAGAGCAAGCATGGGGGGTGGTGCACCGGTACCCCCACCAAATTATGTTGTGCCCAACGCTAACTTCGCGGAGTCCTACGCTCATCATCCCCAACCACAACAAAGCATGGCCATAATTGGAGGGTATGTTGCAAGAAACGCCCAAAACATCGCAGCCATCCAAGCTAACGCAGCTCAACTTGGTGAAGGCAACGCAAATATTGCCTTTGAGCTTGGACGCCTTCACCTTGTGGAGCCAAATCAATTCGTCGGAGGAAATGTCCAATCATATTATGAGCAAGGGTATTATTATCAAGATCATCAACATCAACCACCGGCGGAGGACTAGAAGATTTAGGAACTTTAGTTTTCTTTTCTTTTCTTTTTCTCTGTATTTTTCAGCTTTTGCTTATGTGTGTTTGCGTAGTATTTCCTGTTTTTATTTAAATTTCAGCAAGCATGTTTGTTTATTTTCAGTTTGTATTTCAACTTGATGTCATCATTAATAAAGACACCACCTTGATTATATCATTGGAAAGGTTACAAAATTCGTGCCATAATGATATATGATTATAATTACAGCTTTGTTCATCTTTGTAATTGATTTATACATGTTTAAGCTAGTGCTCTCTTAAAAATACAAATCTGAATTTATTTAAATGCAAGCTTAATTTTCAGCGGAGGTTATGATTAAAATAAAGACCCATAGTGTTTTATGTGCTCTCAAGTTATGAATAGATTAAAGATGTCTTTTATGCTCAAAAATATCGCTAACCTTGTCACAAATATCACTTGTGTGTTGCTCAACCTATCCAAAGCCTAATATATATTTGAGTGCATAAACCTTAGTGTACAAGATTTAGTTTTGAGTGAGTTATTGCAGGCCATGATTTCTCTGGCCCGAGACTAAGAAGCTGGTCATTCCGTTTTTGCGTATCTATCTTTTTGCTAGCCTTTTATCCGTGCATTGTGTATCCCCGCATCGGAGATCTCACAAACTTCGCCGGATATCCACCCTTAAACCAAATATCATCTTTTGTGATTACCTCCTTGACCACAACCTATCGTTGAGAATGGATCATCAATTCAAGGAAGATCGCAAGACGGTGCCGACATTGAAGATTTCAAGTATCTCTCCAAGGAAAATTATTTCCGGTACCTACCTTATTTTTCGCCTCTTTGCTCGAGGACGAGCAACGTCTAAGCATGGGGGAGGAGGTAGGTACGGTGCAGTTTTAGAGTTCAAAAGGGAGTATTTTAAAAAAATAAAATAATGATGAAAGAAAAAATTCGACCATATACGTGACTTCCAAGGTGAAGGTCTCACAAGAAGAAAGAAAATATATATATATAATGAATGAATGAAAGAAAGAAAGAAAGAAAGAAAGAAAGAAAGAAAAGAATGGGAAATATGAGAAAGAGAAAAAAAATATGTGCGTAAAGTGAACTCCCCGGTTCTCTAAGAGTGCATTCAAGGCTTCAAGTTAAGATCCATTCTCATTTTTCCAACCATGTGCAATCTGATAACGAGGACTTCCTTTGTGCCTCGGGATCATTCTTTGCCATTTGCACATGTCCACTCATCTAAAAGTGTGTGTATTTTTCTCTTTCCCCTCCTTGATTTAACATTATTTTCCAATGACCTTTTTGACGAGTCTCGGTAAGACCATGAGAAGTTTGTCTTGTTTTGACAACACCTCATTTATAAAACCTTGTTAGGACTAAACTTTCCCAAAGCTCCATATAAAGCCTACCACATATATATGAGAGGGAAAGGAGTAGAATATATAGGCTTGAGAGACAAGTGAGATGAGAGTTCATGAGCAATATACAAGATGATTTAAATTTGTGAACTTGGTTTAGCTTTTCTTTATCTCGTTCTTTATTTCAAAAATTCTGAGATCTATTTAAACTTTGTGAGCATGTTAATACTCGTGGGATAAGCTTAATAAGAATCTACCATCCGTAGAGATGAAAGCTAGTACATTATGGAACTTTAATGAATTAAAATTTTGAGAGCATTAGGTTTTCTCATGTGTGATCAAATGCAAAGTTTAAACATTGTTTGGCAATGATGATATCCATCGAAGGCTTACTCGAGGACGAGCAAGGTTTAAGCATGGGGGAGATGTTGACGGTGAAAATCCGTCAACCTAGCCATGAGTTTACCTTCGGTGTTGGCATGAGTTTTATACCTTATCCATTGGTACTAACCCCCGTGGTATAACAAGTTCACGTGTGCATGTTGGTTTTGGAGTTTAGTGTTTATGCAGGGTTTTGGTGTTGAATGCAAGACTTTCGGGATAAGTTCATCAAGCACCTCATGACAAGACCTTGAAGCCCCGTACAAGTCATGCAATGAAGCAAACTTAACTCCAAGAAGCCAGGGACTTGATCCGAGAAGACGACAGAATCCGAGGACCTGACCAGAAAAGTGCTGAATCTTGCAAGACAAGGAGTTGAGTCCAATTCGGAGAGAAACCGACGACATGGACCTACATGCGAAGGGGGAAACATCCGGAAGCAAGGGAACCGACGTGGAGCGAAGGAGCCCTCGGGGTCGGGCCTAGATGGGCCCGGGCCGGCCGGCCCCGGCCGGTCGGCCCGAGCCCATCCAGGGGCCCAAATGCCCCCTCCTCTCGCCCTAGCCACCAATTGGGCTATTTATAGCCCCCCGACCGAGAGCCTCGCAGAAGAATTCGTCATCGGCCGCCGAGGAGCGAGAGAAGAGAGGGACACCATCTCGGAGAGGAGAGGGTCGAGCTAGTTGACTAGGGTTCCCCTAGCCGACGTGGGAACCTTGCACGGAAGACCACGTCGGAGTTCCCAGAGCTAGAAGCAAGATCAAGGAAGGATCCCGGTGGTGATCTTGTGTATGTATCATTGTTATAGTTGAATTATCAAGTTGAATCTTTTCCTAGCGATCAAGTGTTTCCTCGAAGATTTCGTTTTTCGATCGGCTTTGCTTATTCCAATTCTATTCTCGAGATAGATTACATAGGGTTTTCTTGTAGCCGCGGTGGCTAGAGGTACACGCCGGATCTTCCGAAAGAATCTCGACTTGTCTTTTGACTCGCCCTAAGCTCCCCGCATGAATAGGGATACGTTGTGACAAAGACGGGGGTCTCGAAAGGCGGATGTTTTCGGATTTGGACGGGAAACCACGATTTAAAGAGGCTTCTATTAAGATTCGATTTGCTACTTCTTCTCTTGCTTGGAACTTCAACAAAAGGCTTACCCCGATCCCTCTAGATCGGTTTATCTACCCAATCTTACTTTGTTTTCTCCGGTCTTTAGTAGATTAGATTCGTTTTGTGTCTTTTACTTAGATGCATTAGGGTTTTATCGAAGATTGAAGTTACTTGGCTTTAATAGATTAAGTTTTGCGTCACACATTTGTTCCACGGATTCGATACCTTGGGTTCACCACTCGAGGGAAGAAAGGTCCCTTGACTACGACGGGAGACTTGTACGCTTGCGAGTCACAAACAAACTTTGATACAATTATTAACCGTCAACAGCCGGGGCATGATTCCCAGGCGCGTCAGAGTAGTGGCGCGACCTGCCGCGTCAGAGCATTAAATGCATGTACACGCGTGCGGGAGCGGTTGCGCGCGGGAGCGCGGGAAAGGCGTGCGTGGGTGCCCTCGAGCGGAGCGGGCCCTTCCCGAGGGGGTGCTCAGCCCTCGAGCAAGACGGACCTCGTTCGAGGGGCGTGGTTGAGCCCTCGAGCAAGGAGGACCCCGCTCGAGGGGGCGTAAGGGTCTCGAGTGACGCGGACTTCGTCCGAGGGAGCTTCTACCCCTCGAGCGAGGCGGACTTCACTCGAGGAGCGTCTGCCGTGTCGTCCGGGCGGGCCGAGGGGGCCACCAAGGTTGTTTCTGTGCTGTGCATGCGTGTTAGTTGTGCAAGTTGATTTCATTTTGCGTTTTTTGCAGGTTTTAAGCGGGTTTCCCCTCGGTTATTTAGGGGACCCTTAGGGCTGTCCCCGACAGCAGCCTCCTCCTCGGTAAGGTGGTTCAGCCTCCCACGGCTGGCAGCTGGCAGTGGTGCAGCCTGAGGAGGTCGGCCTCCTGGAGCAGGTTCTCTCGCGGGAGTAGCAGCGGCCTTCTTGTCTGGGCAGTCGTAGGAATTGTGGCCGGGCTTGCCACATGCGAAGCAGGTGACGGTGAAGCCTCCCGCGGCGGGTCTCGCGGTGCATGGTGGAGCACGAGTGTAGCCTTCAGTCTACTGGGGATAGCCGGGGTTCCTCCCTCTAGGGAACGGGCTACGTCCTCCACCTCCGAAGCCACGCCCAGGCTGGTTGTGCCCCGGGCGGTAGCTCCCCCTCAGCATGTTGCTCTGTCCGCTCCTCGGCTTCTAGAAGGATCGGTCGTGCTGGTCCTGATCTCCCATCCTCTTCTTGCCCCTTATGCGCTCCTCATGGCCCCTCCTCTCGTCCTCGACCGTGATGGCACGATTGACGAGGTGGCGAAGGGACTTGTGCTCGCTCGCCTTCAGTGCCTAGCGAAGGCCATGGTGAAGGCCTCACAAGAACCAGAACTGCTTCTTCTGGTCGGTGTTGGTGTCGTCAGGGGTGTACCACATCATCTTCATGAAGTGACGCTCGTACTCCTCGACCCTCATTGCACCCTGGGTCACGGTGCGGAATTCTTGCGCCTTCTGGACCAGCAGCTCACCGGGAAGGTACTGCTCGTGGAATGCCTCACAGAACTCCAGCCAGGTGATGAATGCTGTGTTCGGGTGGGTGGTAGTGTAGTTGTCCCACCATGCCTTGGCAGGACCCTCTAGCTGGTGCGCGGCGATGGCGATGCACTCCTCGTCGGAGCAGACAGTGAGGTCGAGCTTGGTCTCGATCACCCTCAGTCAGTCGTCGGCCTCGAGCGGGTCATCCGAGTAGCTGAAGGTGGGGGCCTTCAGACGAATGAATCTCTCAATCTTCCTCGTTAGGTCCTCGTCCTGCGGAGCGACACGGTTTCCACCGTTGCCATGGTGCTCCATGGCTTCCGCCATTTTCTGCATCAGCTGAGTCTGGACCGCCATCACTTCCACCAAGTTAGGTGGGGGTGGTAGGGCCTGGTCCGGCTCAGGCTGGCCTTGCTCGGCTCCCCCTTGCCCAGCTTCAGTCTCAGGGCCCTCGGGCGGCGGTGGCGACGCTCCGGCACCCCGGGCCCTAGCTCCCAAAGCTCCTTCAGGCAGGGGTGGGCGTCCACGGCCTCGTTCGCGCCCACGGGCCTGCAGGGCTTCTTCCTCAGCAGCAGCCTCCTCGAGGCGAGCCATCAGTCGGTTGGATCGGCGGATCGACATCCTTCTAAAAACATAAGAGGTGAGGAAAGGGTTTACACAACGTCACTCACCAACACACATATGAGTCTAAGACAAACATGAAAATAAATCTATTTATAACCTACACACAAGGAGAAAAAGCATTAAGACACGAATAACTCCCTTAAGATCCAATCATACAACAAGCATGTGTAGTACACTTGCTCTCCCAAGGCTGACTCAGACCTTAGGGGTAGCAGCAACAAGTCAACGCTCTAATACATCGGTACAAGCTCAAAAGGGTAGTGCCTACAAGGTGTGACATGACTCTCTTCATGCACCGGAACATGCTCGCGACTGCATGGAACAACTCATGGAAACTACCAGCACACTACACTCCTCTAGGTCATGCCCTCGCTCGGCTTTCTACTCGGTGCGAGCCCTCTTGTATGAGACGGGGTAGCGGTCCTCAGTGGGGTAGTCCGGCAGAAAGATCCGGGACACCATGGCGTGAGCCTCTCGAACCTCCTTGGTCTCGACGGGGGTTGGCAGCCGGGCCATCGGGCACAGGTGAAGCTTGAGGCGGGACTGGTGCAGCTCGCAGGTCTCGGTGCGGAACGCACGCTGCGACTCGGGGGTAGCTCTCCATTGAGCTCGAAGAGCTCGTCCACGCGAAGTGAGTCAGCGTCCTCCCAAGTCCTCCTCAGTCTCTCGGCCTTGTCCCTCAGGTAGACGACCGTGCGTGTGAGCCACACGAGGTTGGCGATGTTGTCCGCCCGGTTCTTCTCCAGCTTCTCCAACTTGAGCCGCTCACAACCGAGTAGGTGAGCGCGTACCGTGAGTAGGTCGTCCTTGCGCTCAAGCTTGTCCTTCAGCCTATTCTGACTCACTGTCAGCCTGCGGAGGTCCTCCTTGATGTGCAGCATCTCCTCACGGGTGTCCACTCACTCTCTCTCTTGGACTGCAGCAGGACAGCGGTCGCACGGTCGAGGCTCTGCTCGAGCTGGCGAACACGGTAGCGTAGGGTGCTGTTCTCTCTCTCCAGCTAGACACAGCGCGGCTGGTACTGGCGGGCGTCGACGGTGGCGTCTCTGATCTGGCCGAAGAGGGTACGTGACTCGTCCTCCAGGTGGCGTGCGTACTTGTCGAGGTCGACCAAGTAGCTGGCCGTCTCCACCAAGGTCTCGTCGGACTCGCGGAAGGGGGCAGCGTCGATGTCGTCTCGGATCCCCTCGTACGAAGGAACTCCGTCCACGAGCGGTGCGAGGCGCCAGTAGTCCCGGGGTAGCAGCCGAAGCGTCCCGGACTCGAAGGAGGCGTGGTACTGCACGAGAAGGTAGCCCAGTGCCTAACGGCAGGAGACGTCCAGCGCGGTCGCGATGGTGATCGCAGTGCTGTAGCAGACCTCTCCCTTGAACCCGGAAAGGCTCGGGTGAGGGAGCACAGTGACCGTGCAGAGCACCATCCGCCCTGTCACGGCGGGTATGTACTCGGCGCGGTACGTGACGTAGGTCGGAGGGACCCCAAGCCTGAGAAGGGCCCTCTCCATCCAGTGGCAGATCGCCCTGCACGTCTCGGGGTGATCTCAGCGACCTGGCGCTCCATCTCCTATGAAACGCAAGAAATTCTGTTAGCGCAGGTGAGTAAGAAGTTTTCAAAAAGGGAATGAGTTTTTACAACATAGCTCAAGGGTATAGCTAGAGAAGTAGAGCGTATAGAGTCCTAACTCTATCGACCATTTCTAGGGATACGTGCTACGGTCAACTTGGCTCTGATACCACCTGTAAAACCCCGGATTTTCATAGAAAATCCGAATCCCTATACCATCGCGATAGTCCCTGGATCAGTGGCTATCGCGTACAGAACG
Source organism: Cenchrus americanus (assembly GCA_947561735.1). NCBI lineage: Eukaryota > Viridiplantae > Streptophyta > Magnoliopsida > Poales > Poaceae > Cenchrus > Cenchrus americanus. The sequence continues at coordinate 208,243,705 of OX387240.1, forward strand.
TCTCACAGATAAATACGCAAAGTCATACATCGCATCACATAAGGATAAAAGTACATAATTAATTACATGTCCATTAAGGAGTACATCATTACAAGCCTCTTGGCTGAATCAGAGTGAAAATTCTACACAACCGTAGCTAGCATCTCAAAAGGGTCTCCATCTTTTAATCTTCTCTCCACAGGCATCCTTGAGCGAAGCGACGCATCCCCTAGTCGTACCATCCATCGGCGTTGTTGTCGTACTCGGTCTCGTACCCTGCACACCCAAAGTCTATCCCCAAGGAGTGGGATAGGTCCACGTCACCAACTGTATGCAGCTTTAAGTGGCCTAACATCTAAAGGGAGGAAAAGAGACAAGGAAGCGGCTATGTTTTCCTATGCAGCAGCAGAGCATAAACAAGATATCTCCAACAAGTTCCCAAACCCAAGTCTCTCAACACAGCTCAGAACCACCTGGTCACCCAGGGACCCATCTCCACAACCTACTCCTGTCTAGGGTCGGTGCGAGAACTTTCTCTCCTCGCACCTCAATGATTGCAATCGGATCGACGAGATAGATGGAGCCTCTCTCCTCTAGCCGACTGCAACCACGACTCACCACACACTCTCCTATAGGGGGAGGTACAAATCCCAAAACGTGAGGAACGAACATGTCATCTAGGCTTTGTCCATTACCGAGGACGCGGCTATAGCTATAGATCAAACAACTCTGCAGAGTGCGTACACCTGTACCCATCCCGGAATGGCGCTCGACCGGTGTACGGCCGACCGAGCCCATCCTACCGGGTGAACTCTCGGTAGTTACGGTCCCATCCTGCATCTGGCCCTCAAAACGGTCCCCCCCCCCGGCAGAAGGGATGGCACCGAAACTGTGAAATGCCCCCGTGTGGACACACGGGAGTCGCTCTGAGAGGGTGGTCTCACCTCCACCGCTCCCCACTGATACCCCGCTATCCTCCTAGCAGGTATGGTTCCGCACTTGCCGAGCTCAACTCGGCCCTAACCCCACACTCGGCGGGGTGGTGTGTACGAAGGTCCTATAGACAAGTTGATCCACTCGGTTTTAGACCGGGGCGAGCTCATATCCTCCAAGTGCAAGTAAAACCCCAACACCTAGGCTCCAAAAACCGTAAAAGTAGGGATACACTGAGGAGTGCACCCCTATCCCCGTGTCGTATGGACCTCCCTGGGTCCACTACCTCGGTGGGTACCAGGACCGACTACTCGATGGGCCCCTGGGACTACCCGACTTGCGCTGCACGGTACCTGATGGCGTGAAGCACAAGGACTACAGAGGAGAAGTACTCGGTTAGGAAGCTGTACATGTTCCGCACTGTATAGAGGACTCCTAGACGTACTCGACTAGTACTCTCTCCCTAAACCGACTTGTAACCCTGCCTCCCGGACTATATAAGGCGAGGCAGGGATCCCTCTCTCCATCATCTCATCTCACGGCGTAAGATTGCATCATCTTGTAATCATACCCAATCAATCCAGAGCTACGCAGCATACAGGACGTAGGGTATTACGCACCTCGCTGCCCGAACCTGTCTAAATTGTGTGCCACGTGTCTCTTCCTTCGAGTTACAGATCTCGGCGAGGCCACATTCATTTACTTCGGGTACTCCCCTTAGTAGGTTGTCGGTCTAAAACACCGACAGCTGGCGCGCCAGGTAGGGGCTATCGCTCGAGATCACATGGCGAACTCGACGGCTCCTGTCTACATCAAGCCAACCGTCGCCTTCAACCGCGGCGACACCTTCGTCTTCGGCGCCTGGGTCTGCACTGCTGACGGTGCTGGATCCTTCCAACGCCGCCTCACCATGCCACCCAGCCCGGAGACCGGCTTCGTAACGCTTCCCGAAGTAGTCACGGGCGAACTCGCTGGCAAGTTCGGCGAAATTTTGCTTTTCGACCAGTACGCCGACTTCGAGCTCGGATCTGCTTCCAACTCAAACTCGACATCCCCGTGGGCTATCGCATGCGAGCCGGCTGCTCAGCCATTGCATGTGGTCTCACCACCCTGCGAACGCTCCACGCGTGGCCCCGCAACCTCTGCAGGGCCCGCACGGAGGCTCCCTCTGCACGTCGGGCCGGCAAGGAGCCCGTACCCGAGTACAACTCGGACTCCGACACTGTACCCGGCCACGCTTCGGACTCCAACCCCCTCTCCGGCTTCTACTCGGACTCCGCGTACGAGTTCAACTTCGGGTCAGACCCTGAGGATCCCGAGTTCGAGGACAACTCCACTGAGCAACCCTTATCAGGGCCGGCTTCCGGGCTAGTTATAACATCCACACCCGCCGAGAGATTCGTCTACTGGCCAGACCGCAAGCCCGCTGACCTGATAAGCGGGGACTCACACTACGTCACCTACCTCAACTCGCTTCCGTTCCAGGAGGGAACACCGCTTGCTCGAGCTGAAGAGTACACTCCAACTGAGGTGGCAAGCTCCGACTCCAGTCTTGGCAACCCCGATCGCCAAGTCTTCATGGCTGCCGGCGACACGCCAGGAACTTCGGGGACGGCACATGACAAGTACCTCGAAGACATCTCCGCAGACGAGCTGTCTACTGAAGCACCCGCGGATGAGACCGACGCCAACAGGGGCGCTCGACGTGAGCGCAACAGAAGATGGAACAAATGGCGCCGGCGTCTCCGAGACAGCTTACCCATCCGCAACCTTGCGGAGGCCCTCGAACAAGTCGAGAGTAGGGTACACACCACCCCCGAGCAATACCTCATGTCGATCACAGCGATCGCACGCCAGGCTCAGGGGATACGCACTTGAGAAGTCAACGCCAAGCTCGCAGAAGACGCTTACTTCATGTGAGTCGACAACAGGGTCAACCAGCCCCCTCCCGCCAGGAACTGCGACAATGAAGCTACAAGTCGCAGAGCGGACCTCGGCCGTAATCGTACTCGAGCCGAGCTGCCGGCTCAGCCCAACCGTACTCGTGCAAACGCCGACGGACCCTCACAAGGCGGCAACAGCAATCGTGAGATCATCCCTCACCACGAACCTGGTGGCGGCGGCCGCGACCCTGGCGGCGGCTGCAGCGACGGCGGAAGCTCCAACCATGGGGCCAACAGGGAGGGCCGGCGGCGGGGGCGGTCGCGGCGGTCGAGACCACGCGAACAGCCACGCCTCCGGAGCCTCACAGGGCTGCTACGACGCCTGCCAGAAGATTGAAGAACTACGGCAGAAGAAGTCCGCCACCGCAGGCGACAACGACGGCTTCCCCGCCTTCTCTCCTCGGCGTCGCAACTTACTCCTCCCAGACAAGTTCAAACCTCTGGGAATTACCAAGTATGACGCGAAGCAGGATCCCATCCAGTGGCTCAGGTGCTACGCCCTCTCCATCGAGAACACTGGCGGCAACAACGACACCAAGTGCCTCTACTTCCCCTTCTGCCTGGACCAAGCCCCACTCACATGGCTCGAGTCGCTGGACAAGCACTCGATCGACAAGTGGGACCAGCTGAAGGAGTAGTTCACCAGCAACTTCGCGGGCGCCATGGGCCGATCGGGTACTCGCATGGACCTGGCTATGGTGAAGCAAGAACAAGGCGAAACCCTCCGCAAGTACATTCGCCACTTCTTCGGCAAGCACGCCACCGTAGTCGACGTCACCGACAAGGAGGTCATCAACCTCTTCCAAGACGGCCTCTACCACCGTCGCACCTTCGAAGACTTCGGTCGCCGCCGCCCCAAGTCCATCCCCCACCTCAAGGACATGATCACGTCCTGGGCGGATGAAAAAGACAAAGCCAACACCAAGTACGATGCCATACGTGGCAAGAGCAAGTAGAACATGGGCGGCGGCAGCGGCAACAACGGGAACCAAGGCGGTCGCAACAACAACAACTACTCGGGTCGCAACCACAAGCGCAAGCCATACAACACTATCGCGGCTATCCAGCGCCCTGCGAAGGAGAACTCGAAGAAGACCTCTGGTGGCTTCAAAGACTTGCTGAAAGAGAAGTGCCCGTGGCATCTGGACGGCAACCACACCACCGAGCAGTGCTACCAACTCAGGCGAGCACTCAAGAGTACTCCAGAGCCACCGCACCCTCGTGACAAGAAAGGCAAGAAGAAGAACGACGGAGGCAATGACGACTTCTAGGAACCCGACAAGACGGTCAAAGTCCTCTTCGGCGGACTACCCAGCAGACGGGAACAAAAGGCGACCCGTCGAGAAGTCATGAGCATTGAACCAGCGGTTCCGACCCCTCTCAGGTGGTCGGAGGTACCCATTACCTTCTCCCGTGCGGATCAATGGACTAGCTTCTCCGAACCAAGACGGTTCCCTCTCGTCCTGAAGCCGGTGGTCGCGGGCTCCAGGCTCAACAAGGTCCTCGTCGATGGTGGAAGCGTGCTCAACGTCCTTTTCACCAAGACCTTGAAGAAGATGAAGATCGACATCACCCACATGCTCACTAACAGCACATCGCCCTTCTACGGCAACGTCCCCGGAACGCGGCTATCCCACTGGGCTCAGTGGTCCTGCCAGTTACCTTTGGGGAATCTCGGGACAACTACCGTACCGAGTACGTCAAGTTCGAAGTCGCGGACTTCGAGACATCCTACCATGCCATCCTTGGCAGACCGGCTATCGCCAAGTTCATGGCGGTACCCCACTACACCTACTTGGTACTCAAGATGCCAAGCCCAGCAGGTGTACTCTCACTGCAAGGGGACTTGAAGATCTCGCACGACTGCGACACGGAAGCTGTGGAGATCGCCTCCACAAATCAAGTACCCAACACAATGATGGAGGTCTACGCTGCGTCGAAGAAGCTTGCCCCAAGTGAACTCGACATCCCAGAGAAGTCAGACAAAGCTAACAAGCCTCAGCCAGCTGAGGAGGTTCTGGTCAAAACAATTGACCTCGGGACAGGCGACAGCAGAAAGACTACCACCATCGGGGCGGGTCTCGACCCCAAATAGGAAGACACGCTCATCAACTTCCTCCGGGCTAACCGTGACATCTTCGCATGGAAGCCAGCAGACATGCCAGGGGTGCCCAGGGAGTTGATTGAGCATTCCCTCAACGTCGATCCTAAAGCTACCCCGAAGCGACAACACCTCCACCGCTTCGCTGACGACAAACGAGACGCCATCAAGAAGGAACTCGCCAAACTACTCGCGGCTGGCTTCATCAAAGAAGTCTTCCATCCTGAGTGGCTCGCCAACCCCGTCCTCGTCCTCAAGAAGAACTCGAACGAGTGGAGGATGTGCGTCGACTACACTGACCTCAACAAGCACTGCCCCAAGGACCCCTTCGGGTTGCCACGGATTGACCAAGTCATCGATTCCACAACGGGCTGCGACCTGCTCCGCTTCCTCGACTGCTACTCCGGGTACCACCAGATCACAAGCAAGGAAGAATACCAGGAGAAGATCGTGTTCATCACCCCGTTTGGCGCATACTGCTACACGACCATGTCCTTTGGGTTGAAGAACGCCTGCGCCACATATCAACGAGCTATCCAGGCTTGCTTCAAGAGGCAACTCAACAAGAACGTCGAAGCCTACGTGGATGACGTGGTCGTCAAGACTAGAAACTCCAGTACCCTCATCGACGATCTTGAAGAGACCTTCGCATCCCTGCGCGAGTATCGTTGGAAGCTCAACCCGACCAAGTGCGTCTTCGGCGTACCTTCGGGCAAACTACTCGGCTTCATCATCAGCCACCACGGCATCGAAGCCAATCCCGAGAAGATCTCTGCCATCACCAGCATGAAATCTCCCACATCCATCAAAGACGTCAAGAAGCTGACCGAGTGCATGGCGGCCCTGAACAGATTTATCTCGAAGCTTGGAGAACGGGGGCTCCCCTTCTTCAAAGTGTTCAAGCACCAAGAGAAGTTCGTGTGGACTCTAGAGGCGGACCAAGCCCTTGCCCAGCTCAAGGACTTCCTATCAAAGCCACCAGTCCTCACGGCTCCTCGCAAAGGCGAGCAGCTACTGCTCTACCTCGCTGCGACTACTCACGTGGTCGGTCGATCGCCATCATCGTCGAGCGGCAGGAAGACAGCCACGCCTACCCAGTCCAGCGACCAGTCTACTTCGTCAGTGAGGTCCTGTCAGAATCTAAGACACGCTACTAGCCCGTACAGAAGCTTCTGTACGCAGTGCTCATCACCTCGAAGCTACGACACTACTTCTAGGAGTACTCGATCTTCGTCGTCACCGACTACCCGCTCGGTGACATCCTGCGGAACCAAGATGCTACTAGAAGAATCTCCAAGTGGGCAGTCGAACTCGGCGCCCTCAACATTGACTTCAAGCGACGCACAGCATCAAGTCGCAGGCACTAGTCGACTTCATGGCGGAGTGGCGAGAGAATCAGCTACCTACTCCAACCGAGTGACCAGAGCATTGGGTGATGTACTTCGACGGCTCACTCAACCTCGAGGGCGCAGGTGCAGGAGTACTCTTAATCTCTCCAATGGGCGAACAACTCAAGTACGTCCTGCAGATCTTCTGGAAGGTCTCAATAATGAAGCCGAGTACGAAGCTCTCCTACACGGGCCCCGCCACGCGGCTTCACTGGGCATCAAGCGGCTACTAGTCTACGGCGACTCCGCAGTGGTCATCAACCAAGTCAACAAGTCCTGGGACCGCAACAAGGAGAACATGGACGCCTACTGCCTAGAAGTCCACAGGCTCGAGAACAAGTTCTATGGTCTCGAGTTCCACCACATCGTCCACGACAACAACGTCGCAGCGGACATCCTGTCGAAGCTTGGTTCTACTCACGCTCAATTACCAGCGGGTGTCTTCGTCCACGAGCTTCACGCGCCATCTATCTCGGAGCCGGCGCCACCGACCACTGTCCCAGCGCATCCCCCGACTGGCCAGGAGGTCATGATGATTGACGTGGATTGGAGGCAACCCTTTATCGACTACCTCAGCGAGCAGAAGGTTCCCTCGGGCAAGAACTTGGCAGAGCAGCTCATCCGCCACCACAAGTCCTACGTCCTCGTCGGAGACAAGCTCTACGGGCGGGGCGCATCTTCCAGAGTACTCATGAAGTGTGTTCCCAAACAAGAAGGCAAGGACATCTTGGAGGAGATCCACAAGGGCGTCTGTGGCAACCACGCGTCCTCACGCACGCTGGTCAGCAAGGCCTTCTGACGAGCTTTCTACTGGCCCACAGCTCTGGGTGACGCCGAAGAACTCGTCAGAAGGTGCCAAGGGTGCCAATACTTCGCCAAGCAGCAACACGTCCCAGCCTACAAGCTAGTCACCATACCGCCAACATGGCCTTTCGCCTGCTGGGGGCTCGACATGATTGGGCCATGTTGACGGATAAAACTCGTATCCACCTACGATCCGCAAGCGTACGGACCTACACCTTTTTCACCACGGGATTCCCAAGGTTCTTGTCAATCCGCGGAGCAAGGGGATTACTAGCGCTTAACCAAGTACTAATCTAGTTGACTAAGGAAACCTTTAAAGAGAGTATTAATCTAAAGGTAAAACAATCTAACCTAAGTTAATCTAAGTTAAGTTGATCAAACAAATCTAGGGTTAAACTAGATGGTAAAGGGGTGAACACAAGAGAGTGAGCAAGAAAGATAAGCGTTCCCTCCCTAGGATCTAGGATAACATGGTATGCATCTACTACACGAAAGCGGTAAACCAATCTACCGGGGGTTGTGACCACGGTTTCGCCCTTTCCCTCCTCTCGTATCGTCACTACGCGAAGGTATTCGTGACTAGACCTATGATGGACACGGTATGTTGATGGAATCTATGGGAGTAGCGGATATCATACGCCCGAAAAACATGGTAGCTAACCTTAATCATCAAAGCATCATCAACATGAAAACAATAGATTGAAACCACAAATCGAGTAGCGATCACATAGCATGTATCCATCTAATCCTAGGGATGAACGGAGACATTACCCCATCATCTTACACGGATTGAAGCACATAGGGGTGATGGAGACTCCGGAGAACGTCGTCGATGAAGATGGCGGCGATGGAGCTTGGGAACACCCCTAGGCCAACGGCTTGGAGTCCTCCTCTTGCTTCCTTCTCTCCGCCGGCGTTGATCCTTGCGACGAGCTCATCTAACTCTCTCCCTCATCTTGCGGCGGCGATTTTCTGGTGATTGGCGTCGGTAGGATGATTTGTTCGATGGGTCACCATATTGGGGCGCCTAGGGGGGTTGTATTAATGTCCTTGAGGTGCCTTTGGGCGTGCTCCAACTTGCCTTGCACGAAATCCTCCTTGAGAGAGAAGCAAACTTGGTTTCCATAAAATCAGCCAGATTTTCCTGATTCGCAGTCCTTCCTTGCCAGGGCCATATCTCCCACGTATGGACTCCAAATAATGCAAATTCGGTGTCCAGGTTGTGTGCCACGAAATTATCTTCAACTTTGCTATTCATTTCTTTCCTTAAAAACGAAGATAAGATCACCAAATCGGCCTTGGAAGATAATCTGTTCTGATTTCGGACTGACTGCGCAGCAGGGATTTCGGGGGCTATATCTCCTAGCTCCCTTATCCGAATTGGGCCTTCCACATGTCCAAATCGAAGGTATCGTCGAGGCCCACAACTTTGGTAGTCAAACTTTTGCCATTTAAGAACGTTTAAGCCTCCGAATCTGTACCGAAAGATCATGCTGTCCCGAGTGCGAGAATATCTCTCGGGCTGAGTTGATCCCGTTGGTAAACATCCAAGTCCCCGGAGTTTTGCGTGTTGATGCTTCAGTCCTTGGGTTGTTTGGAGTCTTGTTCACTTCGTGTCTTGACTTGTGACGGGCTTCATGATCTTCTCTTAAAGTGCTTGATGAAATTATCCCGAAAGTCTCCTCTTTAGCGTAGATTTCCTGCGTAAACAACAAACTCCAAAATCGACATGCAAGTGTGAACTTGTTATATCATTAGTATGCCTAGTGGCGGGTTAGTTGCAAATTATAATCAAAACCAATGTATAACAAGTACTCTAGGTTGACGGAAATTCACCATCAACATCTCCCCCATGCTTAAACCTTGCTCGTCCTCGAGTAAGTAATCCTTGCTTAAAAGGGAAATCAGTTGTGCCTTCCAATGTTGTCCCTGCACTTAGTCATTCATGACGAGGCAAATGGCTCTCCCTTAAGAATTTATTTTTAAAGTTCAAGTTGTGACCGGCTTCTTTTTCACTATGGAAGATAGACTAACAATAAAGAACAAACCACATTTAACACGATGCTCTCAAACTTAAGTGAACTTCAAACCATTACCTTGTCACATGGGAGATTTTCAAAAAGATGCATATCCAACATAAGTGAAAATCTCTTGCAAGAGCTCATGGAACACTCATCTCATCAAGTCACTCAAGCCTATACTAGATTATTTTCAACCTACTCTACTCATATGTGATAGTGAAAGGCTTATGTGAAGCTTGGAAGGTTAAAAACAATCCTAGCAAAACATATATCCGAAATATTGTCAAATTAAGAGAGAGATCTATTGGAATTACCGAGACTCGTCAAAAAGGCCATGGAAAATATATGTTGGAAAGAGAGAAGGATGAAACGCACACATTTAGATAAGTGGCCATGTGCAAGTGGCAAATGGATGATCCCGAGGCACGAGTGAAGTCCTCGTTATCGGATTGCACATGGTTGGAAGATTTGAGTATGGATGTGTCATCAAGGCACTTGAGAACTTATGAAGCAAAAAGATCCGAGGAGCATCTTTATTATATTCTTTTTACTTTTATTTTATTTCCTTCTCTTTTTCTCTCTTTCTTTTTTTCACTTTATTCTTGCTATTTTTCTTACTTTTCTTTTCTTCTCATCATAATTTTTTTCTTTTTTCAGTTTTTTCTCTTTTTTCTTTTTTCTTTTGCTCCTCAAAACTTTTTGCAACATAATACTTACATAGCATTTGTGTCAGAGAATGACTCCTCCCCCATGCTTGAACGATGCTCGTCCTCGAGCATAAAAGAGAGGGGAAATGACTGCTAAAGTAAGTATAAATTCCATAATCTTGCGGAATATTTGAATCTCCATCGAGAATTTTACTCCATACTCAAATTGGGTTGTGGACAAGGAGGTGATCACAAAAAGATGTTTTTGGTTTAGGGTGGATGCCCAGCGAAGTTTGTGAAATTTTCGATGTGAAAACCCACAATGCATGGACAAAAAGGCTAGCATGAAAAAGTTACACAAAGGAATGACCAGCTTCTTAGTCTCGAACCATAGAAATCAATCCTAATCCCACTCATCAAAACATATGTTTGCAATCTACGGGTTTTGTTATCATAAAATATATATGTATATGGCTTTGGTAGGTAGAACTTTGCAAGAGCACCACAAATATGTAGATAGCAAAAAAGTTAAGTTTTCATAAAAACAACAAGTTATCCGGCTATCCATAAACTTAAATCAAAGAGCAAAGATATGTATGTGGGTCTAGAGCATAGTCATTTCACCTCCACAAATAAAAGAGCCGATATTTAAATTAATTTCAGATCATATTATAGAGAGCAATTAGCCAAGACATGTATAACTTCATGTAGATAAAACAAAGCGGCAACTTTCATCATCTTTCCGTAAGCATAGGCAATATAGAACATCGAGGTGAACACATGGTCATGCTTATCTATTGAAAGTAAAAAGAAACCTAGGTTGTCCTCCTAGTAGCCATTTTATTGTTTGAAGAGAAAAACAAAAGGTTGCACCTAGTTGATGTTGAAGGCATACTTACAAGCATTTGTGTTTGGAAAAGAGAAGGTCCATGGAGATGTTACCATCTTTTGTAATCCTTCGTTGCCTTCTTCCGGCATCTCCATGTATCGATGTGGCTTTTGCTTTTGTATTGATTTATTAATGCTCCTAAACTTCTGAATTTGATCTTGTATGCTTAATGGAGTCAGTGGTCACCCTTCTCTTCAATGTTGTCATCACCATCTCCTCTTTCTTGTTCTCATCATCTCCTTGCTGTCTCTTTTTCATGGATTCCCCCTCTGTCCAGAACAGAACATATATCGAAATATAGCTCTATTGAAAAGTTTATGAAATTACCTTTCCAACGTGTGGTCATTCATCGAAAACGGAGTTCAAACAAGGGAGCTATGTCCGTTTTACTTCAGCGCTGCGTGCTGTCCAGAACTGATTTCAGGACGTGTTGCACTCGGTGATTCGGGCATAACCGCTTGTAGGAACCTCCGATTATCTTGATTCTTGATTTGTTGGAATCGTAACTTCATGGGGCTTCTAAATATCCAAAAATATCCAGTGTTTTCCCTTCGAGACCATACAGAATTTTGATGAGATTGGTGGCTTCTTGCGCATTGATCCGGAGATGTTAACGATCTTTATCATTCTATCTTCTAGAGTGTCATGTTGCACTTCCGTGTTGAAGATTCAGGGTCTCCCCCATGCTTAGCATTTTGCTAGTCATGGAAGAAGAAGACTAAGTACTTCTTAGCCATCCTTCAATTTCCTTGTAGTGAGAGTCTTTATCTTGCCTGTAAGACATTTTAAACGCACATTCTACCCCCAAGGTGACGGTTGGGAGTAGATAGAATTGCCAACAATCCAACAATGTCTCCTAAGATTCTTAACTTGTGGCATAATTAGTTTAATGAGGAATAAAAACCTAATGAGTGTACGTGGTGCAAGGTGTGTATGCACATGATAGGAAAGCATATAAACAAAGACAATGTTTTCACCTAGTTCTAAACACCATGTTTACAACTAGGTTGCCGAATTTCTCCATAGCCATAAAGGTTTATTTATCAAAGGTTAAAACACCATGTCTATCCCTAAATCAATAACCCTTATAGCACAAGGAAAATTAAGCGCATTGCAGAGCTTATAAACTAACCAATGCAACATGAAAACATATGAAAAGCTAGCAAGGTTTATCGAACTTAATGATGATGGTCCGAAATCATTTTTAAACACCACGTTTACACAAGATCACAAAAGGAAAATGCCCAGCTGGAGCATTAACATGGATATGAAAGCATACATCATTGAGCCTTAAAACAACCAAGCCAACTATACGCAAAACATGTACATGCAAAGAAACATCATGTTGATAACAAAATGCAATGCATGCAAATAAATAAATATGAGCATGAACATGATGGTGGTTCTAAAAAGAAAACTAAACTTAGATTAATAACCACAAGTTGATCATCATAAGATGGTGTCATTCTTTATTCTCTCTAAGAAAGGAATAAAAACATAAAGAAACGGGTTGCCTCCCGAAAAGCGCTTCATTTAAAGTCATAGAGCTCGACTTTCTCACATACCTTCTTTTCGTTGCATAGCCATGGCCCTTCATGCAAGAATAAAAGGTACCAATGCATCTTTAATTTACTTCCCATGTTTTGCTTGATCACTTATAGAAGACTTGCCCAAAGCATCCTTTTGTTTCATCGTTATCTCATTCTTTATCATCCTTCGGTGCTGCCTTCACTCCATGAATTTTTTTTGATGTCCAGAACAGAGAGTATACTCAAGCTCTACTCCATTGTACAGTGCACAAAATTTCCTTTCCAACGAGTCTTTATTTGCTCAAATTGGACTCCGGACAAGAGAGTTACGTCCGTTTTACTTCGGCGATGAAATCTGTCCTGAAATTTCAGAACGCGCGACGCTCAATGTTTTCTCCATAACTCCTTGCACGGGTCTTCAAACTTGTTGGTTCTTGATGCGTTGGAATGGTAATTTTATGGAGCTTCTGAATATCTCATTTTCTTCATTTGTACACCTCTGAACAAGCTCTCAAATTGATGAAGACAGTAGCATCTATCGCGGGATTCGGAGAGGTTGATGATTTATCTTGCAACTCTTTTAGGCATGACTTCTTTTTTTCAATATTCAAGCCTTGTCTACATGGTTAATGATAATCGGGCCTTTCCCGACATATGATTCTTTAAGGTCATTAGCTTGACCAAGCGCAAAGCATGATCGATATTTACAAAACTTATTGTAAACATACGCGTCCATAATTAACACCACATGTGAATTGTAGCAACAAGTCAAGGTGTAAATAAAAGAAGCATATGTTTCATGCATAGCACTTAGCTCATCATTAGGCAAAGGTTGTTTAGGTGTGAGATTAATTGGATCAAAAATAAATGTTTCCTCTTTTTCATTCTCAAGAAAATCTAGCCTATCAACATGATCACTATTGGAACAAGGCATAGACATTAAACTATCATTCATACTATTGGTTGAGCATGAGTATTTGAATTTATCAACATCAATACCAATAATATCTTGAGATTTCAGCGCGTACCTTGGCCTTAGAGATTTTTCAACAAGAGTGATATTTGGTTCATCAAGTGGTGTTGAAGGCGAATCGATCTCAACAAGTGTAGTTACCTCTTCATCACCATCTTGCAATTTCTTCAACTCATCATGTGGAACATGTAATCCTTCAACTATGTACACATTCATCTCTTCTTTGAAGTCTTCTTTATCAACCAGATCTTCATCTTCAAAGACTTGTGTGTTGCTTTCTTTATCTTCCATGCACCACATGTCGTCAAGATCGCTCATTGTTGATTCACTCTTTCCTTCATCCTTGAGTACTTCCATGTCTTGATTTGCTAGTGTGTAGGCTTCAATAGCACACAAGCTATCATCTACCTTGAGTCCAATCTCCTCCCATTTATCCTTTGAGTCACTAGGCTCATCACGGTTGTACTCTTCTCTTCCTTTATTGCAAATCTTTGAGTTGTCAAACCGATCGATCCATCCTTCATCTCCTTCTTCTCTTTCTTCTTCAAATATCTTTTGGATCGACTCTCCACTCATCTCTTGATCAAAAATATCGTCAACTAGTTTGGCAACGTGTCGGCGTTCCTCCTTCCTTCGGTAGCTGATTAGTGGGGCGAAATCAACTTGAACCCAACCGGATTGCTTGAACTCCGCCAATGGTCTAGCATTCCACATACTTCGGCCTACATTCATGTTAGTTTCAACATTTTTAACATCCGAAATATCTTCTCTTACCTTGGGAAGTGGATCTTCAATTTCTTGTATGGTCAGTTCATCTTCCTTGACCTTCGGTTCATCTTTTTCAGAAATTTCAGCAAGCACCTTGGGCTTGCTTTTGTCATTTTGCTCCTCTCGACAACATCTTTGCCAATCTCGTATTGTTCTTTGTCCATTGCTTATCCTTTGTAAGATTTGTGCGGCTTCACTAATTGTTTTATCCATTATATCACCGCCCGCACACATGCTTACAAAACGAGATGAGTTAGGGGTTAGTGAAAAATAAAAGGTATGCAACATCAAGTCACCGGAAAATCCCAAGTTCGGGCCTCGCTCAAGTAGTTCATTAAAACGGTCCCATGCTTCATCAATTCCTTCATCCTCTCCTTGCTTGAAAGTGAGCACTTGCCTCCTTAAGTCTTGGACCTTGCTTATGGGAAAGAACTTCAAAAGAAATTTCTTCACTAGCTCATCCCAATTTCCTTTTGCTTCAACGGACGCAAGTGTGTACCATCTTCGTGCTTCATCTTCGAGAGAGAATGGAAAAAGATTCCACTTGAACCAAGCGGCCGGAACTCCTTTTTGTTGCACCGTGTTGCATAACATCGTGAATTCCTTAATGTGTCTATATGGGTTGTCATCCTCCAATCCTCTAAATGGTTTTGTCGCCACTAACTTGATGATTCCAGGCTTCACTTCATAGTGGGTTGTAGCAAACGTCAAATCTGATTTTTGCATCTCAATGTCTTCCATTGACGGCATTGCTAGCTCCCTTAGCGACATCTCTTCGTCTTCCAATGGTGAGGTGAACAAATCCATCTAGGCACAAGAAAAGTACAAAGAAAAACAAAAAAGATTTTTTTTTCTTTTTTTTTTAGAAAATAAGGGTTAGGTGTTAGTAATCAACAAAATTAATACTAGATTAAACGTAGCAAACTGGCTTGCTCCCCGGCAACGGCGCCAGAAAAAGGGGCTTGTTGACGGATAAAACTCGTATCCACCTACGATCCGCAAGCGTACGGACCTACACCTTTTTCACCACGGGATTCCCAAGGTTCTTGTCAATCCGCGGAGCAAGGGGATTACTAGCGCTTAACCAAGTACTAATCTAGTTGACTAAGGAAACCTTTAAAGAGAGTATTAATCTAAAGGTAAAACAATCTAACCTAAGTTAATCTAAGTTAAGTTGATCAAACAAATCTAGGGTTAAACTAGATGGTAAAGGGGTGAACACAAGAGAGTGAGCAAGAAAGATAAGCGTTCCCTCCCTAGGATCTAGGATAACATGGTATGCATCTACTACACGAAAGCGGTAAACCAATCTACCGGGGGTTGTGACCACGGTTTCGCCCTTTCCCTCCTCTCGTACTGTCACTACGCGAAGGTATTCGTGACTAGACCTATGATGGACACGGTATGTTGATGGAATCTATGGGAGTAGCGGATATCATACGCCCGAAAAACATGGTAGCTAACCTTAATCATCAAAGCATCATCAACATGAAAACAATAGATTGAAACCACAAATCGAGTAGCGATCACATAGCATGTATCCATCTAATCCTAGGGATGAACGGAGACATTACCCCATCATCTTACACGGATTGAAGCACATAGGGGTGATGGAGACTCCGGAGAACGTCGTCGATGAAGACGGCGGCGATAGAGCTTGGGAACACCCCTAGGCCAACGGCTTGGAGTCCTCCTCTTGCTTCCTTCTCTCCGCCGGCGTTGATCCTTGCGACGAGCTCATCTAACTCTCTCCCTAATCTTGCGGCGGCGATTTTCTGGTGATTGGCGTCGGTAGGATGATTTGTTCGATGGGTCACCATATTGGGGCGCCTAGGGGGGTTGTATTTATGTCCTTGAGGTGCCTTTGGGCGTGCTCCACCTTGCCTTGCACGAAATCCTCCTTGAGAGAGAAGCAAACTTGGTTTCCATAAAATCAGCCAGATTTTCCTGATTCCATGATCCTTCCTTGCCAGGGCCATATCTCCCACGTATGGACTCCAAATAATGCAAATTCGGTGTCCAGGTTGTGTGCCACGAAATTATCTTCAACTTTGCTATTCATTTCTTTCCTTAAAAACGAAGATAAGATCACCAAATCGGCCTTGGAAGATAATCTGTTCTGATTTCGGACTGACTGCGCAGTAGGGATTTCGGGGGCCATATCTCCTAGCTCCCTTATCCAAATTGGGTCTTCCACATGTCCAAATCGAAGGTATCGTCGAGGCCCACAACTTTGGTAGTCAAACTTTTGCCATTTAAGAACGTTTAAGCCTCCGAATCTGTACCGAAAGATCATGCTGTCCTGAGCTGCGAGAATATCTCTCGGGCTGAGTTGATCCCGTTGGTAAACATCCAAGTCCCCGGAGTTTTGCGTGTTGATGCTTCAGTCCTTGGGTTGTTTGGAGTCTTGTTCACTTCGTGTCTTGACTTGTGACGGGCTTCATGATCTTCTCTTAAAGTGCTTGATGAAATTATCCCGAAAGTCTCCTCTTTAGCGTAGATTTCCTGCGTAAACAACAAACTCCAAAATCGACATGCAAGTGTGAACTTGTTATATCATTAGTATGCCTAGTGGCGGGTTAGTTGCAAATTATAATCAAAACCAATGTATAACAAGTACTCTAGGTTGACGGAAATTCACCATCAACAGGCCACTACCAACTGCGCCAGGTGGATTCAACAGAGTATTGGTGGCCATCGACAAGTTCACCAAGTGGATCAAGGTCAGGCCGGTCACATGCCCCAAGGCTGACAGAGTACTCGACTTCCTGGATGAACTCGTGCATCGCTACGGACTACGCCATCGCATCATCACAGATCTGGGCTCCAACTTCAACAATCACCAGTTGTGGGAGTACTGCGAGAAAAGCGGGATCGACGTCCGATACGTCTCAGTTGCCCATCCTCAGGCTAATGGACAAGTCCAGCACCAACGGGATGGTGCTCGACGCTCTCAAGAAGCGGCTACACGACGCCGCTAACTCTAAAGGAGGCAAGTGGATCAAGGAACTACCCAATGCACTCTGGGGGCTACGTACTCAGCCCTCTAAGCCAACAGGGCAATCCCCCTACTTCCTGGTCTACGGCTCCGAAGCAATCCTCCCTGCTGATGTCATATGGGATTCACCAGCAGTGGAGCACACTACAGAAAATGTTGTAGTCTATGACGTGCCACTTTCGTCATAGATCATCGAAAATTCGTCATAAAACAGCATCTATGACGAAATTTGAAAAGGTCATGTATTGAGCGTCACGGATCCCTTCTCGTGACGTCCTTAAGTTTTCGTCATAGATTAACATGATCCATGACGATTTGAAGCCGTCATAGAACTGTCTAAAGCCCACTGAACCCAGCCCAAAGCCCAAAATCTATGACGAAAATGAACGTCATGGATCAGATTGCCACATCACTCATGGATGACTTGGATGATGAGTTGGTGCTGGCGGCGTGGATGATGACATGGCAACGTGTCAACCACGTGACGGTGATGTGGCGAATGCTGACGTCAGCATTTTCTGAAAATGACGTCAACACATGACATTTGTTAACAGGCCAAATTCAAGATTGGGCACAAACTGGATAGCTATTTCGGCCCATATAAATTTTAGGAAATCCCATTTACATTTCATACACAGCCCATTTACTTTTCATACACAGCTCCAATACATTTCATACACAGCACATATACATTCCAACCACAGCTCATATACATTTCAGCCCAACAAAGTTTTCCCAACAGATCAAAACAAAAATCTCAAAAAACACAAATCAATTCTGGCCAAAAAATACTTCCATTAATCATGTTTATGTTCAGCATGACATCAAAATATCAAATCACGACATCACCAACATATCTGGTACATCTACATCACCATATACAACATCACTACCAGAATACTGAGGCAGTATACTCAGTATTTTAAAACTTCTGTAGGCAGTATACCTCATGCATGCAAGCCATGAGGTGAGTTAAATACTGAGCTTCAAATTTCTCACACTGGTTATATAGCTGAAACAAAAGATAAGAAAACTTAATTGCTAAGCACCAAAGAATTCATACATCTGAGTTAAATACTGAATTTATATTATAAGCAAAGCACCAATCTCAGTAAGGCATTTCGACAAATAGTTCATGCACATAACTGCTACGGGGAAGCGGAACGCCTACACAAATATCCAATTGAATCACACATATTCTTAGTGTACACAAGATCTCATGTAACAGGATTAACCATGGCATGGATTGGATTGACCATAAAAGAAACAATGGATTAAACCATACTTTATTTTGGCCTAATAAAATACAATGGAATTGAGTTATTAGAGCATGGAAGTAACATTTCACTCTTCAATCCACACAAGAAGCATGCCTAATTGAAAGATGTCCTACACAGTAGCATTCAGATTGAGCACAAGAAGCATGCCTAATTGAAATATGCCTAATTTATTCTGAGCATTTTACAGTACATGGAAGGAGTGTTAGGGGTAGTGCATAAATGAAACAGTGAAGTACAACAACCAAGTCAGTTAGCTTCTTTTTTTACGTAGGTCGTGACTAAGTTTACTCCAACAAAATGTACACAAGGTCCAAAGAGCTAGATATGTCCATTTTTATTTTTATTCTTATTTGACATGACTCAAGCAGCTGATAGCCAGCGCAGATGAGTAAAGCTCGTGCTAGGAAAATAATCAACAGGGGACTGATAACAAAGACTCTCTGGCCGGCTTTCTAAACACAAAAACACATTACATCTACCTATATGCATTTTATCAAACACATGGTGTGCAAATAAACGCAAACCAAAAAGGGCAGCAGACATCTCACCTTTCTGTAATGACGCCCATTGCAAAACCTCAGTTCACCCAACCCACCTCAGCAAACACAACAAAAGAATCACATATTAGGGCAAGTCATAGGAGATCCTATACATCGAAGAAAAAATGACAATAAAACAAATAATCAGGGCAACATCCATGCACAAAAAACAGAATAATGACATATCATCGATGCCCATAAGCTCGGTTAGTCTTACTCAACAAATGTAGAGGGTACATCTCGTTGTAAACTTTAATTTTGCAATAAGGCAACAACATGATGGTAAAACTTAAAACGGCATCCTGTTTCCTATGAGTCCGTGTGAATCCTATAACAAAGGCCTTATATATTATTAACTGTAGTCTAAAACATATTGCAGTACAGAGACAACAAGCTAGCATAGGATGCATCATATGTTTCTGGCATTTAGTCAAACAAGATGTTGGCATCGTGTGATGGAGTCATTGCAACTGAGTACGAGACGTCAGATGGCATGCTAGAGTGAAGAGGAACCAGCACCTGGGAGTTGACAGTGTCATGATTCGACTTGCAGATGGAAAATGCGCACAAGCAGCTTGAATAAGAAAGACCGTAAAAATAGCACAGCAGCCAGGAATTGTGCACCACAGAAACTGACTGCTATTATTAGCGAAGGCTGCGGATGGTGGATCGTGAACAGATCACTACCGACAAATGATTTATGAGAAGGATCTGAAGATCTTGCATGATGTGCAGATCAGTAGATGGGAGAAAGGATGGATGAGCAATTTTTTAGCATACCCCTTGTTGGAAGGGGTGACGCCCATGACGACGATCTGGGTGGTGGTGGTGGTGCCCTGCTCAGCCATGTCTGGGTACATCTTGCACCTGCAAAATCATGCAACTGGCACAAATCAGAAATCACCAGAAATTCCCCTTTCTCCAAGGAGCACAACTACATCGTTACATGGTAATAGGAATTCACACGCAGGAACATGAGAAAACCTCTCTGTTTTTTCTACTTCTAAAATATATATAAAAGGTGAGCCTGAATCTCCCTCCCAGCTCTCCACATATCCTCTACTCGAAGATCCATCCATCACAGAGGTTCAACAAGAACCGAATCCATATGCATTCATACGCATCAGACAATCAGAGATCTATCAGTCAGAGGAGCTTACCCTCCGCAGCCGGAGCCGCACTTGCAGCCGGAGCCGCACCCGCAGTTGCCTCCGCAACACGACATCCCGACGAGATCGATTCAGAGGCGACGAAGAGCACACGAGGTGTTCGTTCGTTCCCTCTTGGCAATCAGTCAGCTTCAGCGTGGAACCTATGGCCATACCGCGGGATCCGGCGGAGGTCACCCCTACCCGGACGGGATCCGGCGGAGGTGACCCCGGATCGGCCCCCGAGCCGAGTGAGGCCCCAGGTTGACGCTGCTCGGGTTGTTGGATGGGTTAGGGATTAGGGCAGATCTAGTGTCCGTAAAGGCCAAGGTGGTCACTGACGGGAGCTGCGCCGTGTCGAGGACGAGGCGTTCGGGTGGGCGCGGCGAGCGGTAGGCGCGCGGCGGCATGGATGGCGGCGGTGGGGATTGGAAGGGTAGGAGTGCACGCGGATCTCGTCCTCGTCGATCTACCGTGGCTAGAGGCGGATGCGGATGCGGATTCTGTTTGCCACCGTTTGGCTTTGGCCGGAGCGGGGAGGGAGGCGTCGGTGGGGAGGGGTGGCCACGGAGGAGAGGGAGGGTGGGGCGCGCTAGGCGTGGCGCCATGGGGGCTTCGAGTGGATCTGGGGATGGTGAGGTAAGGATGCAGCGGCCGGGAGAAGAGGGAACGCGGGAGAAGTGGAGGCAGGTGATGGACTGATGGGTGAGTGAAAGAACTAGGGTTTCAGGTGCCTTTTATTTATCTCGGGATCGTTTGATCACCCACGAACAACTGAGATGAGTTGGGCCATTTGAGTCAAAATGGGCCTGGTTTCTTTCCTTCTCAACTTAATTTTTTTCTTTTTCTTTTTCATTTAATTACACTATTGTGAAGTAACGTATAAAAATAAATATCTTTCATACACAAAATTATTTTTACATCTGATAGACTCCGTATCAGTTTTCTATTATAAATTTTAAAACACAATAAACTTGTTTTACCATTTTCTATTATAAATTTTAAAACACAATAAACTTGTTTTACCATTTTCTATATGTTAAATGAATTTCTACGTGTTTACCGAAAGTAATTCAAAATTGATCTATATGTGCATCTAATAAGTTTAAAAAATTCAAAAAAAAAATATATTTAGGCACCTATGGTCCATTCTAGGCCACATATAGGAGATTGACGAAAAATTCAATTGGCTTGTAGGGAAATTTCAAACTTCTACTAGTCACCTTGTTATAAAATAATGATAATAATAAATAAAACATATCAAAAATTATGTAAATTTGCACATGATCATTTTATCGATGTACAAGCTTGACAAAAAAGTTTCATATGGTTTTGTGAAAATTGGACTATACAGTGTTCATAAACTAGATAGATCATCACATTGTTTCATACAACTCAACTTAAACTTCAAAGTTTGTACACACTCAAATACTTTCTTACTCATGGGCACCTCAAATTTGGATGCAACCTTGTGTTGACCATAATATTAGAGAATATTAAGTTATATTAGCAATTATTATGAAAAAACATGTTTTTTATATTCTCTTTTTAGTTGGAAAAGATATGTTGTATGAAAAGCAATCAAAAAATAGTAATTAATATACAAACAAATGGCACTGAGTAAAACATCTCAATTTTAGAAAAAATTAGGAAAAAAAATCAACCAATTTGGAGTTCGTATGAGGAAGAAAAACAATTTACAAGTTTTATCCGAAGATTAAAAACAGAAATTGCACTTGCTATGAACTGAGATGAACAAGTGTGTTTTCTCTTTTTAATCTTTGACTAAAACTTGTAACTAGTTTTTCTACCTCATACTAACTCAAAATTGGATAATTCTTTTTTCTAAAATTTTCTAAAATCATTCTCTACCAAGATCTACAACTTTAACAAATGAAAATGATTTCGACAGCAGTTTATTAGGGGTAATTCAAACTTACATCTCAAATTTACACTATCATAATTCAAATAATATCATAAAATGCTCTAATGGTCCTACGAATTGACGTGGTAACATAATTTGGGTCCATAAAATTGTGATCAAACTTTCAAATGATTTCGGTAACAACGGAACCTACGTTGTTTAGAAATGGATACATATCTCACATAGTTTCATGAAACACTACTTGAACATTGAAGTGTGTCATACCTTTCGAAATTTTCGAATTCATATGCACTTCAAACTTTATCACAACCTTGTGTTTATCATAACATTAGTAAATATGAAGTTATGTTACCATTTATTATTGAAAAATATCTTTTATTTATTCTCATTCGGTAGAAGAAAAGAAGTTGTATGAAAAAGATAAATGTAATAACAATTAATATGAAAACAAACGATATTACGTGAAAGAATGTGATTTTACAAAAAATCGAAAAAAGAATCAATGAATTTGGAGTTACTATGACCGAGAAACACTAGTTTCAAATTTTAAGTATAGATTAAAAAGAAAAAACGATGGGGAAAAGTCTGCTAGTGGCCCTCCATTCTCGCGGAGCTGGGCCGACCAGTTGGGCTGTGCAGTTGGGCCGGCCAGTTGGGTTGCACGGGCTAGCTTTGGGATCTCCGGGTGGTATCTGGAATTCGTTAACGAGTTAGAGGGCCACCAGTAGACTTTGATTCAGGTTAGCAAGCACATGTTACTATGGCTCTTATTCAATTTTCGCCTAAGTCTGGTTTTCATGCCTAAACTTAGTACCTACACAAACCATATCTTTCAACCTTTGAAACCATCCATATTACATCACAAGCTTGGGTTTGCGTGGTTTAAAAAACGATTTTGTCTTTTTCTTTTTTATTTAATCCAAGTCAATATGTAAAAACATAAAACTGAAATTCAGTTTTGTTTGCATTTATATAGGTATATCTATATACTAACTACATAATATTATATGCTTTAAAAAATTAAATTTAGATTTTTAAATTATTGATTGTGATTATCTCTACTTTTTTCACATATTATATGATTTTTTTATTTTAGTGATGATAAGGAAATGTTGAAACGCAATGTGGGTTGGATTATGACGAAATTGACGCAACGTCATAGTGTTTGGACTTTATATCGGGCTTCATATTCAACACTGCTAATCTATGACGAAATCTAACTATTGTCATGGATGCAGTGTGATCTGTGACGAAATCCATGACGAAATTGGCATAACATCATAGTGTTTGGACTTCATATCGGGCTTCATATCCAGCGCTGCAAATCTATGACGAAATTTGATTATTCGTCATGGATGCAGTGTGATCTGTGATGAAATCAAAAAACGTCATGGGAATTTCGTCATGGATCAAGAGATTTCTTGTAGTGGCACTACGACGAAGGCGTCTCTGAAGACAGCAGACGAGTTGACATCGACGGGCTCGAAGAAGCTCGCTGCGCCGCCCTCGTCCAATCAGCAAGGTACCTGGAGGGTATCCGACGCTACCACGATCGCAACGTCAAGGAACGCTCCTTCAACGTTGGTGATCTTGTCCTCCGTCGCATCCAGAACACGGAAGGACTACACAAGCTCAGCTCGCCCTGGGAAGGTCCCTTCACAGTCGCAAAGGTGACCGGACCGGGATCCTACTGCCTCCAGACACTTGAAGGTGAAGACGTCAACAACTCATGGAACATCGACCAACTCTGTCGGTTCTACGCCTACACGACTACCCTGGGGGCTCAAGTCTACACGACTACATCAAGATCCCTTCGCCGTAAGCGGCCTCCGGGTCCAAGCACCAGTCTCTGGACTACTCCTTCGCTGTAAGCGGCCTCCGGGTCCAGGCACCAGTCTCTGGACTACTCCTCTCCAGAATCCAGCCCACGCGGCTACCTACGGATCCTGGGCTGCGACGAGCGACAAAGGATTCTAGCAGCGGTCTACTGAGAGACCATGTACTCCTAGATCCAACCTATACGGCTACTTATGGATCTACTGCTGTAAGCGACTACACGCCCTAGCACTACTTAGCCGTAGGCGGCCTCCGGGTCCTGGCGACTACTCTGTAACTACGGCCCTGGGCATCCAGGTGTACTTCTTCAGTGATAAAGTTTGATTATTCATCAACTAATTTACTGTCTTCCTCCCCTCAACGGGACTACTGCCGAGTATGACTACTCGCGGCAACTACACGATGGGACTCCGCACTCAAAGATCGCGGCAACGAGTACTCATTGATGGAAGTTTTTCTTCATTCATACTTAAACAATTTCATTACAATTGTTTTTGTACAATTACCGCTACGAGCTAACTATTACAGGACTACTGAAGATTAGGTTTGTCGGCGACTTGTTCTGCAATAGGCGCCATCTGCTTCAGCAGCTCCGCGTACTGCTCGTCAGTGCAGTTGGCGGCTAGCCCGCCGGCGACTACATCTACGGGAGCCTTCGGGAAGTACGACTTCATGAAGGCCAGCACCTGGTTCGGGATCGACTTCGCCAAGTGCTTCACGTACGTCGCCAGCCGGCTGGGGCTTCCTTCAACTGATCCACCAGCGGCGCTATCTTGGGACCGCCAGGATGAGACACCAGCAGCCTCGCGATGGGGAGCGTGGCTTCTTCAAGTTCCTTGAGCTGGGCCCGCAGCTTCTCACAATCCTTGTTCAGCTTCTGCAATGATTTGTAGCAGTTGACGAGGTCACGGTCTGATGCAATACGGAGCTCCATGTGCTTGTCGCACTCGTAAGCAAGCTCCTTATAATCATACTCCAGTACCTGGCGGGCCTCCTGCTCCCGGTAGAAAAGGTTCTTCAGATCAGTCTCCAAAGCCTTCAGCTGATCAACTCGAGTCTCAAGCTCTACAATCAACATGGCACAGCGGGTCAGACTACCTCTCGACCTCCAATAAGTACTCAATAAGACAATGGTGTACCTTTGTTCTTATTGCGGGGAGACTTGTTCTTCTGCACCAAGTCGTCGCTCTTCGCCTGCATCTCTTGGACATCATTGTGGTACTTGGCTAAGGCGGTGTCCAGCTTCGACTGCATGGCAGTGGTGTGCTTCCGGGACTTCACGAGTTGCTCTTCCAATGTCTCGGCCCGGAGCATTGCGTCGTCGTACCCTTGGAGCATCTCCGACTTCAGGAGGGACCTCTCAGCAACGTCCTGCACAGACAACACATCGGATGGGTACTCAACGCTAAAGGATTGACTACTCAAGGGTTATGACTACTCACCTTCATCCATTGCTCGGCTTGGCGCACCGCTTCCAGGTGCCGAGCCACCGTCGCCGGGTCGATGAGATCGTCCGCCAACAACTCGATCCCGCCACGACTACTCGTAGCGGCTTCGGTCATCTGCGTCGAGCGGATTGGCTCCCCGTCCTGGATCTCCGGCGAGCGGACGACCACCTCCAGAGCGGGTTCTGGCAGCGTGGCGTCCCCTTCTCCTCCAGTCGTCGCGGCGGCTTCTCCGGCGGCCACCTCCATCGGCTCGGGGTCTTCTCTGGTAGCCTCCTGGATCCCTGGTGCCACGTTCTCAACGGGCACCGCCGATGGGATATCGCTTCCTTCGGCCTTAGCACCTGTTGACAACAGAACAAGTGCATCAGTCATACCTGGCGACTACGACTACTCTCCTGGGTGAGGAACCAAGTTGAGAAGTACCTTGGTTCGTGTGTGATGAGTGATTGACCGAATGGTTTGAAGCTTTGTGTGTGTAGTGTTGAGTTGTGTTGTGTGTGTTTTATTTTGTGTATTTACCTTATTGTTTATGTGGTGGGTTGTCAATGCACTCGTGAGGAGTGGTTGACAACGTTGTGTGGACTGACTCTTGGCCTAGTATTGCAGGTGTTGGTTGCGGCTTGGTTTGCGTTGGTGCGGGTGAAGAACAGCGCGAAAGGTCTTAGCCTTGCGGGGCCTCCGAGGAGTGGAGAGACAAGTAGGCTTGGTTCGAGGGACCCGGTGGCCGACGGGATCAAGTGCGAGCCGCATGGTGCAAGAAGAGCAAGACGAAGTCGTGGACATGGAGCCGGTGCATCGGTGGTGGCCAAGTCAAGGAACGAGGCAAGACTGAGTAGACCGTCCGGCGCCGGAGGTGAAAGGCTTGGCGGGCTCGACGCTTGGCGTGGTGAGGCCGGGCCGTGTACGCGGGGTTTGGTGGTTTGGCCACAAAACCATCGGAGGAGGGTTTCTCGGTTTGGGCCTCAAAACCGAGCCCGAGGGCCCGACGTGACGGAGACGGTATCCGGTGCGTCGGGAAGCTTCGAGGCGGGCGACACGCGGCATGATCGAGGTGCTTGCGTCGGGAGGACGTGAAGGCCTGATGGATGCGCGGCCGTCCGATGGTGAACTTCATGTGTTGACCAAAATGCCCCTGTGAGGGCTTGTGTTGTACTCCTAGTGTAGGGGCACTTCGGTCTTTTCCGGAGGGCCTATATATAGGAGGAGGGGGCTGAATTTTCAGCCAACTCTTGGGCTAGAGGCGGCTGTACTCTTTCATTTTGGAGTGCTTTGGGAGAGAGGGAGAGAGGGGAGAGTGGCTCTTTGATTGGAGCTTTTTGCCATCTTAGATTTGGTTTCTAGGAGTGGCTTGTAATCGATTGGACAAGATATTCATAGTGATTTCTTCCTCTAAATCTTGTGCCAATCTTTCTATTCCCGAATGTCTTTTATTGCTTTTTCGGAGCTCTTTTGTGCTATTTTCGTGCTTGTTTTTGGTGCCTTTGTTCTTGGTGTGATTCCGCGGATTTGAGTGGGTTTCTCCCCGGATTTCTTTGAGGGAAACATGGATGGATGTCTAGTGCATCTTTGTGATTAATCTTGTGCCCTCAAACGCCGGGAAACCACTTTGATTCAAGGATTTTCGTTCGGTGCTCTAGCTTTTGGTGGTGTTCAAAGGATCCGCGATTCCCGATGATTTAGGGAGTTAGGAGGCGAAATTTTTGGGGTATAGCATCCTTGGTTGACGCTTTACATGTCCCCAAACTCTTGTCTCAACAGCTACTATCGTTAGGGAGATCCGGTGATGAATTGGGAGTGTTGACTTTCGGGGTCGAGCAGTTTTCAGTTCCGTTCGTGCTTGGCGGACGGTCCGCGAGGGCCAGGCGGACGGTCCGCGTGTACAGTGTTCTTCGCGTGTTCTTCGTGTTCTTGCGCGCCTTTGTTTTCGATCCGGTTTGGCTTTTGGTTTTTGTTGCGACGGTTTGCGGACGGTCCGGGCTTGAGTAGCGGACGGTCCGCGGGTGGCGCGGACGGTCCGCCCGGCCTCGGCGGACGGTCCGTTTTTCTCGGGTCGCTTCGGTGTTCTCCGTATGCTTTAACGGACGGTCCGCGGTGTACGGCCGGACGGTCCGCGGGGGTGGCGCGGACGGTCCGCGAGGGCGGCCGGACGGTCCGCGAGGCTCGCGCGGACGGTCCGCCCCTCTCGTCCGGACGGTCCGCCAGAGCCTGGCTGCTTTGCTCTTTGGTTCGATTCCTCCCTCCTTCATTCGTGCTTCCGCGTGTGTTTCTAGGACTCGTTGTTTTGGCGCTTGGTGTGTGATTCGTTCCAACGCTTGTGTGTGACCGGGTTCTGACTAGGGTATAGGCCGGGTTCTTTGAGAAGAATTTTTACCGGCTCCTATTCACTCCCCCCCCTCTCTAGTCGCCATCCGGTCCTTCAATTGGTATCAGAGCCGGTTGCGGATTCTTTTGGCTCTAACAAGTCTTGAATCCATAGGGTGACTAGAAGAAAGAGGTGCTTTTGCTTGCGACCTTGGTTTGCGCGTTTTGAGTCCGACGATTTGGAGTTGTGCCCTTGGAAAACCATAACTTGAGATACCTTCAGTAAAACGGGCATAACTTTTCGCTCGGTGCTCCGTTTTGGCTCAAATTTTTACAGCGGTTTCGTGACTCCATTCGTAGGTGATCCAAAATCATCTAAAGATCATTTTGGGGTCTTCAAAAATTCAGAAAAAATCAAGAAGATAATTGAAAATCCTCATTTATGTGTCTTGCGGTTTTGTCTTATTTCTTCTGGATTTTCTCTAGACTTCATTCACCTTATTTTGAGCTGAAATTTTTTGTGCCTCTATCTTTGGTGCTCCTTGTTCAGTGGTAAAATTTTGGGAAAAAGATAAGATCCTTTGCTATTGAACTCGTCAGTAGTTGTTAGAGAATTGAGGCTTTTTGAGTGCTTTCTTTGCATCGTTGCTTGTTCCTTGAGCTTGGTTTCGGCTAATCCTAACCGGTACTTTGTTTATGGCACCAAGTTCTTCTCCTTGTGGTTCTTTGAGCAGGAGGAGTATGGAGGTTGAGGCGGAAGCCGAAGTGGAGGAGATGATATCTCTCATCGAGGACTATCGAGATGGTGACATCAAGAAAGGCGAGCTCTACCACAAGCTAGGAGGCATGAACCAAGGTACACTTGCCAAAGCTATCTTGATCCTATGCAATAGGTTGGATGTTTGTGAGCGTGATTGTGGAGACTTGCATAGGAGAAACATAGATTTGTGTGATGCCTTGCGTAGGAAGAATGAGAAGATTAAATGCTCTCTTACTAGGTTGAAATGTGGTATGGCTCATTGGAGGTCTCGTGCTTTGAATTCTTGCACTTCTTGTAACACCATGCATGCTGAAAATGATGCTTTGATTGCTTCCATTGCATGCTTGAAATCTGAAATTAAGGTGTTAAATTTCAAAGCTTCTTTGCCTTGCAAATCATGCGATGCCTTGTGTGCTGAAAATGAGAAATTAAAAGATGAAGTTAGTTGGCGCAAAATGCATGTTGAAGCTTTTAGAAGAGCATGAGACAAACTTGATTTTGAGAATGATGAATTGAGATCATCTCTTGCTAACTTGCAATCTGAAATTGACTTGTTGAAATCCAATGCTTCTATGCCTTGCAACTCTTGTGTTGTTTTGAATGATGAGCTTGATATGGCTAGGAGTAAGATTGCTTTGTTAGAGACAAGTGCTTCTTTACCATGTGTTTCTTGTGAGTCTTTGCATGCTGAAATTAATGAATTAAAATTGACTCACACCACATGTGTAGATGATCTTGAGCATGCTAGGGCTGAAATTTGTGATATAAAATCCATGCCTTGTAGCAAGTGCTCTTTGTTGCTGGTTGAGGATGCTTGCCATACTTCTTGCAATGATGATAGTGCTTTGCGAGATGTAAATGATGTTGCTTGTTCATGTGATTTCGTTTGCACCTCATGCATTTATTTGGAAAGTGAAGTTTTGGCTTTGAAAAAGATGCGCGAGGATATGAGCGCTAAGTTTGTTGAGCATGATGAGATGAGTGCCAACCTTGAGAAAGAAAATGAACTCTTGCGTACCACATATGCTAAATGCATTGAAGAAGAAATCAATAATTTGAGAAATATGACATGTGGTACTTGTGAGCGCCTCAAGTCTCAAAATGAGGTTTTGCGCACAAGGTGCAAGAGTCTTTGTGCCAAGGGTTTGGATTCTCACTTCTCTTGTCACTCCGATGTTGATGCTTCTAAATTTGCTTCTTCTAAACCGGAGTCGACTTCTTCTCTTGAGTGTGAGTCTTTGGATGCTAGTAAGTGTGCTAGTGCTTTGGATAGCTCTCCCATAGCTACTCCTAAGCTTGTTGCTTCTTCCGGTGTTGCCCAAGGTGATTTGAATGGAAAGGGTGCCTCCCACATATTTGGAACTCATACTCCCAAGCCGAGGTTTCAATGCACCTCTTGCAAGAAGGATGGGCATACCGTTGAGTTTTGCTTTCGCCGTGTCAAGCACGAGCGACGTGTGCGTGCTAAAGCTTTTAAGAAGCCACGTAGCCTGTCTCATGGCACGTGTGATTCTAATGTGGGCACCAAGTTGGATGTTGGGGTTGATGCTTCATGCTCTAAGTCCCAAGGGACTTCCCACTTACAAGAGAATGGCGATTCATCCACTCGGACTGTGCCTCTCGATAGGCCTTTGTACCATTGCTCTCACTGTGGGAAGGATGGGCATCAAGAGAGCTTTTGCTACCGCCGGGCAAGGAGAATACGGCGAGGAGGTGCCTCTAGGCCTTTGGTTGTTCATAGCCCTTCTCATGGCACAAACACTTGTGAGCCTAAGAAGGCGCGATTTGTGTACGGGTTTTATGACACTCTTTCTAGTGAGTTAGGCCATGATCGTGGACATGCTTCTAGTGTTTCTTGTGTTGGTCCACGACATGCTTCCCGTGGTGCTTGTGTTGGTTCTTCTCCTATGACCCCGAAGGATATTTGCCTTTTTGCTCGTGGTAGCACTCGACTTTATTCGCGAGTGACTTCTTTGAGGCATGGTTCCAAGGGTGTTCGAAAGACTTTTCATTCCAACCGGCATTTGCATCATGCTAACCCACATGATACGTGTGACCAAATCTTGGATTCCCAAGTACGTGCTTGCTAACCCGTTGGGATCCAAGGCTCGGTCTTTCTCGTCTCCTTGTGTGTAGGTACGGAGACGCGGTTGGAGAACATGAGCTAAATGGAGACCTGATGGTTCTCCACACCATTTTGGATGGCTCTTGAAAGCTTTTCTACACATGTATACTGAGTTTTCTTTTCCCCTTGTCCTCTCGTGTATATACTTGTGTCTTGCTTGTGTGAAAACCATGGTAGGCTAGCCACCTTGTTCATGATAGCTTTGTGATCTTGAATATCTATATTGCTATCTTTGTATGATTTTATGGTGGATGTTATTTATGAACATCATGTCATGCTTTATGGTTGATTGCTCGGATATGTCATGTTGTTCATTCATATCATGTTTGTCTAGCTCGATGGTACCTTTCCCGTTAGCATGTTTGTCCCCCATGTATATCTTGTCATGCTAGCTTTGTAATATATGTTGGTGGATGATCCATGTGATCTTGTATCATGCCTTTGTTTAGTTCTTGTATATTGTTTGGCATGTTGTTCTTTGGTATCATTTTGGTTTAGTGTTGTACCTTGTTGACATACTTGCTTGCCCATGCTTATTCATATTTGTGGAATCATGTTACAATGCTCTATTTATGTTAATTGATATTGTCAATGCATTGTGTAGCATGTTGTGAGCTTTCCCTGGAGTTTTGGGCTTGTCTTGTCTTCGAGTTGTGTTGTTGTTCCTCTTTTCAGTTGGTTTTAGAGTTTTCCTTGCTCCTTCTTTTCCTAGCTTTTGCTTTGTTAGTTGCCCTTGGTTGAGGGGGAGCTTGGCTTCTTTTGATAGGGAATTTGATTCCAAGAAGGGTTGTGGCTTTCTGGGTAGTCTTTGTGATCCTTAAATTGATACTCCTTCTATGGTATTCAATTGGGATCTTTGCGGTTTTGCAATTGGTACTTTTTCTATGGTACTCAATTGGGACCTTTGGTGGCTCTTCTCTCGCTTGGAGCGATTCTTGGTTGGTGTGTTCCCTCGTGAGCTTTATTGGTGTTAAGTCAAGTTCCTTGTCTCCCTATGCATTCTGCATTGCATTTGTATCATATATCATGATGTATAGACTTTGGTAGGTTTGACATTTGTGTCTCGCATTCTCGTCATATATCATGTTCCTTTTGATGTACATATCTACCTATGTTGCATTTGTATCATATTGCATTTTAGGATGATGAGCTTCTTCCATATGCCTCATTTGAGTCTCTTTGGCTATTTGTGAGATATTGGTCATATGTGTGGAGAAATGGTGATGTGAGGCTATGCTCTTGGAATATTTGAAATATATGTGTTGAGAGATAGCCTTTTTGAATCAAATGCTAATCTTGACTAAATTTGACGAAATGTGCTCCACTCATGTGTAGTAGTATATCCATGTCACTTTTTGGTCTAAATGTGCCTTTCATGCTTAGATTGTGCTTGGATGTCTCTTTCTTGCATTTGGGCCAAAGGCCGATATCATTGTGAATGTTTAGCCTATGTTGCATTCATGGAGGAGCATAAGCTTCTTTTTGCCGCAAAGGCACTTCATGTACCATAAAATGATTTAATCTTGAAAAGAAGTGTAAAATGCTTGAAAAATGCTCCATCCATCATGTCTGTGCTTAAAATGTCTTATCTTTCACATATGGGTGCTAAACATGTTGCATGATGTTCACCAGTGGAGAAGTCTCCCCGAAGTGGACACATGGCTCATGAGCTTTGACATGACATGCTTTGCTTTATGGGTGTTTGCCATGATCTTTTGCTGAGAATTTGATATCCTTGTATGATCTTTGAATGGTATGCATGTTTGTGGCTCAAGTGTGACATGGATAGGCTTTTACATGTGAAGCGAGCCTTCTTTTGGTAAAATTGCTTAAATTTGAAAATTTTGCTTTGTCACATGCTTGTATTTTCATATATTACTTGTGGCAATGCTTTGACTATGCTATGATTCATATATGTGATCTTTGTCTCGTTTTTAGCCTTTGACACTAGATTTGGCCTATTTGAGAAGCTCATGTAGATGTTTATATGCTTTGTTTTGCATTTCTGCATTTTCACCTTGCTTCATACATTGTCAACAAGGGGGAGAAGAGGTGAGCTTAATGAAAAATTCAGAAAACTGCATTTAAAATTTGGGAGTTTGCTCCACTTGTTCAGGGGGAGCTTGCATTTGTGTAGGGGGAGCTTTGGTGAGTCTCCTTTGTTTGCCTGAGTTGTGCTTTGGTGGTTGCTTTTTGCTCTATCACGTGTGTTTAGGGTGAGCTTTGTATGCTCTTTGTCCCTAGTGCATGTGTTTAGGGGGAGCTTGTGAGCTTGGTGTGCTCTTTTCTCTATCTCATGAGTTTAGGGTGAGCTTTGTATGCTCTTTGGTCCTAGTTCATGTGTTTAGGGGGAGCTTGTGATTTTTGTGCTCTTGTGCGGTGGTGTTGAGCCCCTTTGCCTCTTCTTGAGGAGCCGGCGGTTGACTTATGTTTTCGATTATCACATGATTGGTGTTGAGCCCTTTGTGCCTCTTCTTGAGGGATCGTGTGATTTCGCTTGTCCATGATCGGTGTTGAGCCCTTTGTGCCTCTTCTTGAGGGATCATGCATTCTTGTCTCGGTTGTGTCGAGCTGTTGCCCATGTCTTTTGGGACCGAGACATTGAGTTGGCCTTTGTGGTTTCTCTCATGCCAAGTGACCTTGTTCTTTGCTCTTGTGTGGTTTCTTTCACTTGGATGAGGTGTTCGGTCTTTGCCCTCTCAAACCATTTCTTTGTGCTCACTTGTTGTCAATCCGCTCCTCAAGGGGGAGAAATTTGGAAAATCAAGTTGATATGAACCTTGATTTGATGGTGATGAGCGGTTGACAAGTGTTTTGGTAAGAGGTTTATGGCACTTTGTGTTGAGCATTTTGGTTTGATGGCTTTTAGGGATTGCATGTTGGTAGTGTGTCTCTTCGATTGCGCTTAGCCTTGTGCTTGCTTTGGTTTCGAGAGGAATTTGTCGGAGCATGTTTTTATCCCTTCTCACTTCAAGTGGCCTTTTGTTTGCTTTTTATTGGCTTTGTGGCGCTTGAATGAGTTCTTGTTTGCTTTTTGACCTTCTTTTGTCAATGCACTCATCAAGGGGGAGATTGAGGAACCAAGTTGAGAAGTACCTTGGTTCGTGTGTGATGAGTGATTGACCGGATGGTTTGAAGCTTTGTGTGTGTAGTGTTGAGTTGTGTTGTGTGTGTTTTATTTTGTGTATTTACCTTATTGTTTATGTGGTGGGTTGTCAATGCACTCGTGAGGAGTGGTTGACAACGTTGTGTGGACTGACTCTTGGCCTAGTATTGCGGTGTTGGTTGCGGCTTGGTTTGCGTTGGTGCGGGTGAAGAACAGAGCGCGAAAGGTCTTAGCCTTGCGGGGCCTCCGAGGAGTGGAGAGACAAGTAGGCTTGGTTCGAGGGACCCGGTGGCCGACGGGATCAAGTGCGAGCCGCATGGTGCAAGAAGAGCAAGACGAAGTCGTGGACATGGAGCCGGTGCATCGGTGGTGGCCAAGTCAAGGAACGAGGCAAGACGAGTAGACCGTCCGGCGCCGGAGGTGAAAGGCTTGGCGGGCTCGACGCTTGGCGTGGTGAGGCCGGCCGTGTACGCGGGGTTTGGTGGTTTGGCCACAAAACCATCGGAGGAGGGTTTCTCGGTTTGGGCCTCAAAACCGAGCCCGAGGGCCCGACGTGACGGAGACGCGTATCCGGGTGCGTCGGGAAGCTTCGAGGCGGGCGACACGCGGCATGATCGAGGTGCTTGCGTCGGGAGGACGTGAAGGCCCGATGGATGCGCGGCCGTCCGATGGTGAACTTCATGTGTTGACCAAAATGCCCCCGTGAGGGCTTGTGTTGTACTCCTAGTGTAGGGGCACTTCGGTCTTTTCCGGAGGGCCTATATATAGGAGGAGGGGGCTGAATTTTCAGCCAACTCTTGGGCTAGAGGCGGCCGTACTCTTTCATTTTGGAGTGCTTTGGGAGAGAGGGAGAGAGGGGAGAGTGGCTCTTTGATTGGAGCTTTTTGCCATCTTAGATTTGGTTTCTAGGAGTGGCTTGTAATCGATTGGACAAGATATTCATAGTGATTTCTTCCTCTAAATCTTGTGCCAATCTTTCTATTCCCGAATGTCTTTTATTGCTTTTTCGGAGCTCTTTTGTGCTATTTTCGTGCTTGTTTTTGGTGCCTTTGTTCTTGGTGTGATTCCGCGGATTTGAGTGGGTTTCTCCCCGGATTTCTTTGAGGGAAACATGGATGGATGTCTAGTGCATCTTTGTGATTAATCTTGTGCCCTCAAACGCCGGAAACCACTTCGATTCAAGGATTTTCGTTCGGTGCTCTAGCTTTTGGTGGTGTTCAAAGGATCCGCGATTCCCGATGATTTAGGGAGTTAGGAGACGAAATTTTTGGGGTATAGCATCCTTGGTTGACGCTTTACATGTCCCCAAACTCTTGTCTCAACAACTACTATCGTTAGGGAGATCCGGTGATGAATTGGGAGTGTTGACTTTCGGGGTCGAGCAGTTTTCGCTTCGTTCGTGCTTGGCGGACGGTCCGCGAGGGCCAGGCGGACGGTCCGCGTGTACAGTGTTCTTCGCGTGTTCTTCGTGTTCTTGCGCGCCTTTGTTTTCGATCCGGTTTGGCTTTTGGTTTTTGTTGCGGCCGGTTTGCGGACGGTCCGGGTTTGAGTAGCGGACGGTCCGCGGGTGGCGCGGACGGTCCGCCCGGCCTCGGCGGACGGTCCGTTTTTCTCGGTCGCTTCGGTGTTCTCCGTATGCTTTAACGGACGGTCCGCGGTGTACGGCCGACGACAGTCCGCGGGGTTGGCGCGGACGGTCCGCGAGGGCAGGCCGGACGGTCCGCGAGGGCGGCCGGACGGTCCGCGAGGCCTCGCGCGGACGGTCCGCCCCTCCCCGTCCGGACGGTCCGCCGCAGCCCGGCGCTTTTTGCTCTTTGGTTCGATTCCTCCCTCCTTCATTCGTGCTTCCGCGTGTGTTTCTAGGACTCGTTGTTTTGGCGATTGGTGTGTGATTCGTTCCAACGCTTGTGTGTGACCGGGTTTTGACTAGGGTATACGCCGGGTTCTTTGAGAAGAATTTTTACCGGCTCCTATTCCCCCCCCCCCTCTAGTCGCCATCCGGTCCTTCACTGGGCTAATTCCACCAGAGAGAGTAGTTACCTTCAACGACGTTGGCCTCGGGCAGCGTAGCCTCAGTGGCCGACGCCTCGGGCTCCGCCTGAGGGGCGGGAGCGGACTCCTCAGCGGGCGGCGCGGCTTCTTCTTCCGCCACCGCTGCAGCAGGTTCATCCCCCTCCCAGGACAGGTCCGTCGATTTCCTGCAGAGTACACAAGCCGGTTGTCAATCAAGTACGACTACCACATCAAGTACTACTCGGGAAGAATCAACACTTACAAGCTCGACCGGACTACCGTCACGGTTGGGGCGCCGAGGATACTGGCGATGTCGACCAGTCCCGCCTCGGCAGGCGCCTCCTCCTGCGCCTCTGCGGCCGTTGCCTCTTCAGTAGCAGCAGCGGCGGGTTCTGTGCTCCCCTAAGTAACAGGAGGCTGGCGCTCCATCTGCGCCAAAAGCTCTTCGACAGTGGGGGCTGGGCTACGACTACCAGCAGCTTCCCCCCACCGTGTCCCAGTCGCCTTCGTCGCCCTGCTCAACGGGCTCGGAAGGCGGCATCTCCTGCAAGCAAGGAAACTTCATCGTCAACACATGAACTCGAGACATCAGTACTCGACTACCTTCTTCAAGATGGCTTACCTCTCGGGACGTGGTCTCCGTGACTTTCAACTTTTTGGCCATGCGCTTGCGGGCCACATTGCGCGGCTTCCTTGGCGGTGCGAGCAGACTAGCCTCTAGGCTAGCCGGCGGATCCTGAACGAGAGGTACATGAGGCAAGCCAGGGCGGCTAAACCTTGACCACAACTGGAAGTGGTCCTGCAACGTCTCCTCGTCGTCGTCCTCATCGGACGTGTCTTCCACGACAACTATGTCGTCTCCCTCGCCAACTTCGCGCCGCTCCTTGGTCTTGGCTTACCTTCCTCTGGGACCTCGACTAGCTGGGAAGGCGACGGCGGCTCGGAGATGAACTTCTTCAAGTCATCCTGCAAGGAGCACAACTCATCAGTGCGACTACTCTTGCGTAATGAGTACTCAACTATGGATGCGGCTACTAACCTCCTTTGGTGGGCGCGCGGCGGAGAACTCTGGTACGGGGCATGGCGTGTACACCGGCATATCTTTGAAGATCCGGGCCAGCCTGTCAACAATGTTGTCGTCGTCGACTTCATCTCCAGGCATCCACGACGTGCCGTCGTCACCGGTGTACTCGTACCCCAGGGTGTTGCGAGCCATCAGCGGCTGCACCCTGCGCTTCATGAAGCAGAAGGCCACGTGCTCGGCCCTCAGCCCGGCTTCCCTCAGCGCATTGATCCTCGCCAACAACTCGAGCAACTGGAGTCCCTCTTGCATCGTCGGCTCCGAGTTCCACCACGGATGGTGATTGGGCTGCTTCCCGCTGGGCTTCTGTAGCGAACATGGCCTCATATGCCATTTGTTCGGAGTTTGTGTCGGTGCGGAATATGGTCCCGACACTAACCAGTAATAAGCGCCGAGGTCTATCCCTCAATGGTCGATGCTAAGCAACGAGAGACACAGAGTTTATCCTGGTTCCGGCCGAGGGGGCCGTACGTCCAGCAGGGGTGTGCTCTAGGCACTATATTGCTCAGCACCGGGGGTGCCTGTAGTGGGGCTGCTACAAGCAAGGCGGGAGAGGAAGCGTGGCTTCCAAGTCCCTGGTGTAGTGGCTGAAGATGTTGTGGGAGAATTGGAGAACAAGTGCGTGGCGCGGCCTGTCTCCTGTTGTGTTGTGTCTGTCTCCGTCCATCTCCCCCCGCGGCAGGGGGGGTTCGTCCCCCTTTTATAGATCAAGGAGGGAGTGAATCACATGCGTGCCGCGCTATTTAGCTATGTGAAGGGGCGTGGCGTGCTATGCTGTAGAGTGGGCGGCCGTCCGGACGATCCTTGCAGCGATCCGACCATCATGGCCTATCTTGTACCCGAACAGGCTTCGAGGGTAGAAGGGCGGCGGATGGCTGTGATGTCTTCTGATAGGCTCGAGGGAGCTGCTGACGTCGGTCCGTACAAGGCGCAGTGACAGGTAGGGCGACGTTCCGTTCCCATACGTTCCGCAGCGCCATAACCGTTGCCACAGCGCCCGGCGTGCGGTTCGTACGCGCGGGGGCGGCGGCCATGCCGGTCACCGCTGGCGGGGATGGCGTCCCCACCGGCCTAGCGCCTCCACCTAACCCCCGCAAGGTCACAAGAAAGCAAATCGAGGGTGCGGCCCGCCCCCCGCGAGGGCTCGGCGCGTTAGCCGTACGGAGCAGGCGGCCGGCGGCCACGGACCGGCACCGGCCGCGTTGCACGGTCCCCCCCACGCTGATGGGGATGGGCTCCCCTTCGGGGAGTTGGTGCGGCGCACGGGCGCGAGCCCCGGCGCATGATGGCGCCGTCCCGCCGGTGTCGGGCGTTAAATGCCCGCGCATCGGAGCAGCGCGCACGTGTGCGGGGCGCCCTCGAGCGAGGCGGGCCTCGGTCGAGGGCGGGCGGACCCTCGAGCGAGGCGGAGCCTGTTCGAGGGGGAGCGGGTCCTCGAGCGAGGCAGAGCCTGCTCGAGGGAAGCGCACCCCCTCGAACGGGACGGAGCCCGCCCGAGGGAGGCGCGCATCCTCGAGCGAGGCGAAGCCTGCTCGAGGGGATCTTTGAGAGGGCCGCCTTGGTGGGCCGTTGAGGTCCCCGCGGCATGGGCCGTATCCTGCATGGTTAGGCAAAGTGTGTTTGGCTTTGTTGAGGGTTTTAAGTGGGGATTTCCCAGTTGTTAAAGGGGACCCCTAGGGCTGTCCCCGACAGTAGCCCCCGAGCAACTGTGGGTTTGCCATTGAGGCTCCCGCAGATGTTGGAACCTACTGATAGGATGTTCTTCCCTTCTTGTCTTGCGAACGCTTTCCGTGGGGCCGCGTCAGCGGACCCGCAGGTCTAGCCCCCGATGCCCTGCAGGAGCGTGGATGCTCCTGCAGGGGTTAACCGTGAGAGCTGGTCAGAGGGCATGGTACATGTTTCAACCGGCGTCGGCAATATTTCAGCCGGCTTCGGTGACGCACGCACTGCTGGCACTGTTCTCCGGCGGGTGCAATCCAAGGCGGTGTAGCAGTGCGTCAAGCCCCCGAGCCTGGGCCCGTTCGAGGCGATCGGGTAGAGCTTTACGACTTGTTTTTTAACGCGCCCTCGCCGTCCCTCCGCGGGACGGAGGGTGAGGTTTCCGCAACCCCCATCGAGCGGGTCGCGAATTGCGGATTCCTCGTTGAGCTGCTGTGACAACCCGCCCAGGAAAGTACCGTACTATCGCCTAAGACCGATCCACTTTGGTCATTAAGCAATAATAAAGTACCATCCTGTCGTAAGTCGCCGGGTTAACGCCCGGTAAATCACTTGAATAGCACAAGGATCGAATATATGCATTAAAACTCACTCGAAGGCGAGTCCAGAGATACAACAATATTCAAATCCAAATTCGTACCCCGAAGGGTTTAATTATTACAAACCATCGTTTTTGTCATGACAGAATAGTTCAGAGTTTTGAAAAGCAGCGGAAATTAACTAGCGGCAGCAAAGTCACCACGGGAGGCCATCCATGATGCTTCAGTAGTCATCCTCCACCCACTCCAGCTCCCAGCCGGGCGGGATCTCACCGGGCCACACATCACTGAAGGCATTACCTGGATCAACACATTATAGCAAGGCTGAGTATACTAATACTCAGCAAGACTTACCCGTCGGTGATAACTACTTAACCAACCTAGACCATGAAAGGCTTTTTGGCTACTGGGTTGCTTTTGCTAAAAAGTAACAAAGAGTAGGTCTTTACTTTCAAGATTTTAGCACAAGTTCTAGTAGTTTAGTCTTTACTACATTAGCCAACTAGTACAAGCAAAGTTGTACAATACAATTAATCAAACATCATATTCATCAACTTCCATCATTAGGGATCACATGACTAGTGGAGTAAGTAGTCTCGGATAACGGTGAGAGGCCGACAATCGATTGATTTAAACCTTGCAAGGTAGACCCAAACACACGGTCGGCTGCCCCCGCGAGGACAACTCCCCAGGCCGTCCCCATAAATCCTCGGGTTGGGATCGAATCTTACGATCTTTGGTGCGAGGCTATCCGGCATACCCCGCGAGATACCCGGAGTCACCATACACCACCGGTAGCTAGCCGTGAGAGCGAATCCCAAGAGTAGTAATAGTAAGATCCCTTGCCGCCTCATTATGGTACTAGGCTTACCGGTCCCATACCCGGCATATGCTTGGTACGTTCAAAAACTTAACCCACATAACCACTGGACCGAGCCCGCATCCCATGCTCTTACCACGTGAGCAATCCATTTAAGGATATAGTATGATTCCTATCTAGGAACCTATTCTCGCGAGTGAGGTCATCACCCGACTTGTAACGGTCCTATAGCTTAGCAGCTATCGACCTATCATACTAGTAGGGACCAAAGGTACCTATGGATCATGCATCTAGGGTTTCATTCAACTCCTGTACGTAAATGCACAATCATTCATAGATAATTGAATAAAGAACTTTAAAACGGGGTTAGATGCACCGGAGCTTTCCTTCGTCGACTAGGTTAGCTTGGGCACCCTCGGTGTCGAGTCCGTCCACGTACAGCAGAGAACCTTTTGCTCCGCCTTCCTCGGTTTCCGGGACCAGGGAGTAATCTCCGTCCGGAAGATCTACACGGAATGCAATGCACTTTAGGTGATGTGATAGTTTGTTGTCTTATCCAACTCTAGTTGGTCATATTTACCTTAACAAGCATCTATCTAAGGTTTCCCTTTTAGGAAGGTTATTGGTTGTACATGGGTTACTCTTTTATTCCACATTGGGAATAAAGGTTTTTATTAAGCTTATCATTTCATGTGAAAGCTTCATTTCATTTTATTCTTACCAACATGGTGTAATTAAAATTTTTTTATTCATGAATTAATTTCTTATCAGTGATGATAATTAATTATCCTTTAATTATATTAATGATGCTTTTCAAAAAGGAAAAAGAATTAATTAGGAATTTCTCTTTATTTAATTTCCCTTTAATATTAAAAGGGCATTTAGGCCTTTTATTAAACAATTAAATTACCAAAAATTAAATGAGTGTTTCTTAAGCCTACTAGCACCTATCCTGGTCCATTGGACCCACATGTAAGTGTTGGATGCTAGGAAAATAAATATTATTGAAAATAACAAAGGCTAACTAGTGATTCAACTTAAATGCTACAAAAATAATTAAGCATCAAAATGATCCAAACTTTCTGGTGCATGTTCTCTGATCCTAAACAAGCGTTAAAAGCCAGCATGTTCACATGGAACCTCTACTGAACTTGGTTTATTAATTTACAAAGGAAAACATGCATAAAACAAGAATAATTATTTCTGTTAATCCTAAATTCATGATTAATTCACAAGATGTGCCTTTTGACATCACAAGACAGTGTGCACAAGTTGGGCTCAAGAACATGAATATATTTAACATGAAAAATCATTTATGCAGCTCTGTCAGAGATAGAAAAACATTTTTATAAAAAGTTTACATGATAACTTTGTGCAATTTTTGGCACAGCATCTAGTCGTATCCTAACTCACAACATATCCAAAACTTGGCTACAGAGAAGCTATACATTTCAAGTTATGCCAGATCCAAGTATAACACATTTGTAATTTTCCTGCCAAAACTATTTGGAATCTAGCTATAAGTGTACCACACAGAGGTGGGGTTTAACATCCTGAAACCTACAAAATTAGTTTGGAAATTTTCTCGATTTTTTCCGTGAATTTCTAGGAATTTTCTAAGACCTTGGACCGATCCGCAAATAAACTAAGTTAAGGTTCCTTGCAAACAAAGCCCTTGGATTCACATCCATGCCCTCGACGGCGGCGGGAGGGCTCGCCGGCGGCGATGTGGGGCCCGGCCACGACAACAAGCGGCGCAGGGATGGAATTGGGCTCACCACGGTTCGCTAGGTGGTGGTGGCGGGGTCGAGGCGAGCTCCGGCGAGGGCGAGCGGCGGCGGCCGGGCGGCGCGCA
Organism: Cenchrus americanus; assembly: GCA_947561735.1. Taxonomy (NCBI): domain Eukaryota; kingdom Viridiplantae; phylum Streptophyta; class Magnoliopsida; order Poales; family Poaceae; genus Cenchrus; species Cenchrus americanus. The sequence goes on from OX387240.1 coordinate 208,285,133, forward strand.
CACGGTGGCTCGGGGTGTGGCGGCGTGGAGGCCAAATTGAGGCCAACAAGCGCGCACGTGAGCTTGCTCCGGGTGCTAAGGAGGCTATCTATGGGCTTGGACGGCGGCGAGCACGAGCGGGGAGCTGCGGCACCGCGGCGGCGACAATGGCGGCGGGGCGGCTCGGGGGTGGCGCGCGGGGAGGAGCGGAGGGCCTAAATACCCTACTCGGGCGGCTCGTGGGTGACGCGCGGATGACGGCGGAGATGCCGGCCGTGCTACGGCGGCTCGAGGCGCGCGCGCGCACGGCGGCGACGCCGGCCGACGGACCGCCGGTCCGTGCGCGCGCGCGCGCGCGCGCGGCGGCGGGCCCTCGGGGCACCCCGGGACGGCGCGATCTAGGGGCGCGGGGCATCGGGATGGGGGAACGGCGCGGGCGTCGAGACCTTGGGCGGCGCGGGCACGGACGTCGGAGCAAGGCCGGCGGCGTGCGGCGACGGCGGCGCACGGGCGCGCGCGACGTCGCGGCGCGACGCGCTCTGGCTCTAGCAGTGACACTGGTGCTATGTTTAAGCCACTGTTTCTCCAAAATTTTGAATACAACTCGACCAAGCAATGAATACCAAAGTTGTAGATCTAAGTACCAGCTACAACTTTCACAAAGGCTGTATGGGGTTTTACTCTCTAGATTTGAATCTGTTGGAATGCCAACTTTGAATGTCAGTCTATGCTTGACAACAGTAAACTCTGGCTTGCAAGGGCTTTCTCACAAATTTCCCTTCCAAATTGGCAATGCCACTCTACATGAAAGTTGTGTCCCCCAACAAGACCTACAACTTTCCTAAAGGTAGAATTTTAAGTGTTTAGGTGAATTTCGGAGAACGCGGCAAAAGTTCCGGCAGACACCTGTGGACACTGGATGGCAAGGGGGTTTGACCCACCCTTTGACCATGGGTTGGCTCCACAAGTGTTTTAACTATTCACTAGGGTCACTAGGGGTGTGTTAGAGAGTTTCCATGGGTGAGGGCCCAGGTTGACCTAGGGTTGACTATTTGTCCGGCTAATCATGTCATTAGCGTTAGTGACTGTAATCAAAAACCTGCGGCGTCGCAGCCTACCCCCCTTAAATGGAATCTCGTCCCGAGATTCGATTTGACAACGAAGAGATGGGGAAAAAGACTCACTGTTTCGGGATTGGAGGAAGCCCGGATACTTGGTGTTAAGATAATCCTCCGTCTCCCACGTGGCTTCTTCTTCCGTGTGATGGCTCCATTGGATCTTGTACATTCGCACGGTTTGCCTCCGGGTCTTTCGCTCTTTTTGATCTAGTACCTTTAAGGGATGCTCGACGAGCGAGAAATCCGACTCGATGCAAGCATTAGCTTCTATGATGATCTCGTTCTCCGGAACAGGCATTCCCTTCTTCAACTGAGTTACATGGAATACATTGTGAATCGCGGAAAACCGTTCTGGTAATTGGATACGGTAGGCCACGGGTCCACATACTTCTATGACTTCATAGGGTCCAATGTAGCGCGGGGCTAACTTTCCTTTGACTCCGAACCTTTGCACACCTTTGGTGGGGGATACTTTTAAATACACATGATCTCCCACTTCAAAGTGTCGAGGTGCGGTTCCCTTATCATGGTAACTCTTTTGTCTCATCTGGGCCATCTTCAAATTCTCTCTTATCACTTGTACCTTCTCTTCGGCCTCTTTAACTAACTCTTGTCCAAAGAGTGTTCTTTCTCCGGCCTCTGACCAATTCAGTGGGGTGCGGCATCTGCGTCCGTGTAAAGCATCGAACGGTGCCATTTTCAAGCTGGCCTGATAGCTGTTATTGTAGGAGAACTCTGCCAAGGACAAGCACTTGTCCCAATTCTTATCAAAGTGCAAGATGCTTGCTCTCAACATGTCCTCTAGAATCTGGTTTATCCTCTCCGTCTGGCCATCTGTCTGCGGATGATAACTGGAACTACGGAGTAGCTGAGTTCCCAAACACTCATGCAACTACTCCCAAAAACGGGCTACAAACTGAGTTCCTCTATCAGAGATTATAGTCTTTGGGATCCCATGCAGACGAACTACATGGTCCACGTACAACTCTGCATACTGTTGCACGGAGTAAGTGGTGTGCACGGCAATGAAGTGAGCAGTCTTGGTGAGTCTATCCACGATTACCCAAATAGAATCCTTCTTTCTAGGGGTCAAGGGTAGACCCACAATAAAATCCATACTAATGTCGTCCCATTTCCACATAGGTATCGACAGAGGTTGGAGTACTCCTGCCGATTTCAAATGACTTGCTTTCATCCGGTGGCAAGTATCGCACTCGGCTACATACTTGGCTACATCCACCTTCATATTAGACCACCAAAAGTTCTGCTTTAGATCTTGGTACATCTTGGTACTACCAGGATGGATAGAGAACTTGGACTTGTGAGCTTCATCTAGAATGGTTTTCTTGATTTCTGGGTCAACGGGGACCACTAGACGTTTTCCAAACCAGACCACATCTTGGTGATCCTTCTGGAAACAAGTATACTTCGGGTCTCCTTCCACTAGTTTCTGCCTGATGGTGTGGATATCCGCATCATTGCGCTGGGCAGTGACAATCCTGTCATAAAGGCTTGACTCTGCCGTCAAGGCATAAAGAATTCCCTGCGGTAGCACTTCTAGGTTGAGCCTTCTCATTTCTTCACACAAGGGTTCACTGACTCGCTCTAACTCTAGGTGGTTGCAATGATCCTTGCGGCTAAGAGCATCCGCAACAACGTTTCCTTTGCCGGGGTGATAGTGCACTTCCAGATCATAATCCTTGATCAACTCAAGCCATCTTCTCTGCCTCATATTCAATTCTGACTGAGTGAAGATATATTTGAGGCTCTTGTGATCAGTGAAGATGTTGCAATGATTGCCCATTAGATAATGTCTCCATATCTTGAGGGCATGAACAACGGCAGCTAACTCAATTCATGAGTAGGATAGTTGAGCTCATGGGGTCGAAGGGCTCGTGAAGCATAGGCGATGACTCGGCCTTCTTGCATAAGGACACAGCCAAGACCGGTGCCTGATGCGTCACAGAAGACTTCAAATGGTTTGGAATTATTGGGTTGAGCTAGCACTGGGGCTGAAGTTAGATGTTGTCTGAGGGTGTGAAAAGCTTTCTCACATGCTTCACTCCACACGAATTTCACTCCCTTCTTGAGCAATTCGGTCATGGGTTTTGCGATTCTAGAAAAGTCAGGAATGAATCGACGGTAATATCCCGCCAATCCTAGGAAACTGCGGATTTGATGTACGGATTTGGGTGGTTTCCAATCCATCACCTCCTGAACTTTGCTAGCATCTACGGAGATACCCTCGTGGGAAATAGTGTGCCCCAAGAATTTGACACTTTTCAACCAGAATTCGCATTTGGAGAATTTAGCATAAAGCTGATGATCTCGCAAACGCTGAAGGACAACTCGGAGATGGTTGGCGTGTTCTTCCTCGTTTTTAGAATAGATGAGGATATCATTGATAAAGACCACGACAAATTTATCGAGCTCCGTCATGAATACGGAGTTCATGAGGTACATGAAGTAGGCAGGCGCATTAGTGAGTCCGAAGGACATGACCAAAAACTCGTAAAGACCATAACGAGTGGAAAAAGCGGTTTTTGGAATGTCGCACGGTCGAATCTTGATTTGGTGGTAGCCAGAACGAAGGTCGATCTTAGAGAAGACTTTGGCACCAGCCAATTGATCAAACAGAACATCAATTCGAGGAAGTGGGTATTTGTTTTTGATAGTGACTGCATTGAGTAGTTGGTAATCTACGCACATCCTCAAGCTACCATCTTTCTTTTTGACAAAGAGAGCAGGGCAACCCCAAGGAGAAGAGCTTGGGCGAATGTAACCCTTATCTAGCAATTCTTGGAGTTGGGTTTTCAGTTCAGCTAGCTCTTTGGGTGGCATGCGATAAGGTCTTTTGGAAATGGGTGTGGTACCGGGTTGGAGTTTGATCACAAACTCGACATCTCTGTCTGGTGGCATACCAGGCAACTCGTCAGGAAATACATCCGGGTACTCACACACTACTGGAATCTCATCAAGGGAGGAGATAATGGTCGCATAGGCACAAGAGTCGGTACCGTCCCGAAAGGTAGGTACAAGGTAGTGTGCCCGACCGTAGGAGAGTGGATCTCTACGACCCTATCTCGATATATCTAGAACCACCTTATGTTGATTCATCCATTCCATACCCAAAATAACATCCATGCTTCCCAATTTGATGACTATCAGATTAGATTGAATGACCCGACTTCCTAGTCTTAGGGGAACTCCAAAAAATTACTAACTGAGACGCGATGTTTCCACCGGGTGTGGTAATTTTATAAGTAGATTTGGTTGGTACCCCTCTTAGACCCAATTTGTCTAGTAGACTCTCATTTATGAAACTATGGGTGGCTCCCGAATCGAATAAGATCTTAGCAGGAGTGTTATTGATAGAGAATGTACCCGTGAGTACTGGAGCTCCTGCGGGAATGTCACTCATGGTGGTGAAGCTCAGCTTGCCCTGGCGCACTTGCACCATGGGTTTCTTGGCCGGAGTGGCAGGCTTGTTTCCCGTACTCTAGTTCTGCGGGTTTGGCTTGATCCCGCCCGGGCTTGGGACACTCATTAATATAGTGCCCCGGGCCGGCCACGCTTGTAGCAACGGCGATCTCCAACATCACGAGGGGGTGCATTAGGCTTTGGAGCCTGCTGCTGGGCACGGCGGAACTGGAAGTTCCCGGCAGGTTTGCCCTGGAATGGCTTCATCGTCCAGCGTCCAGTTGAAGATTGCTGGGATGGGCCTGGAGCTTCCTTCTTCACAAAACGAAACTTCTTGTTTGTTCCGCTGCCTGGGGTGAAACCGGACACTCTCTTGTTGTCCCCATGGGCTTTCTTCATAGCATCCTCTTGCGAGATAGCTTTATTCACGAGCTCATGGAAGTTTGCGGGCTCGAGCAGATTTAGGCGCTCATACAACTTGCCATCAAGCCCGTCGCGGAACCTCTCCATCTTCTTGGCATCAGTATCAACATGATGCCCACCGTACTGGCATAAGCTATTGAATTTCTGAGCATAGCGGTACACGGAGTCAGATCCTTGACGAAGGGCTAGCAGCTCCCTCATCTTCCGGTCCATCAGACCCTTGGGGATGTGGTGACTCTTGAAGTCTTGCTTGAATTCTTCCCAAGTCACGACGTGATTTCGCTGCATGGACTTGAAGTGGTCCCACCACATCAAAGCTTCTCCTCGCAGTTGTAGGGCTGCGAAGTTCACTTTGTTCTCCTCAGAGCAAGGCAGCACAAAGGCAGAGAATTTCGCCTCTATGGCCTTGACCCAAGCCTCAGCTTCCAGAGGGTCTTCTGCTTTCGCGAAAGTGGGCGGCTTCATGGCGATGAACTGGGCATACGTGGTGACCTGGTTGGGTCCCTCGTGGTTGGCCCCATGTGGCGGCCCTCGGTTCATCTGCTGGGCGATCTGCTGTTGTGTCTGCAAAATCTGGCGCAACACCTCGGTTTGGGTGGCCATGAAAGCCTCCGTCGGGTTCATGGGCGGGGGTGGCGGCAAGTCACCACTACCACTTGCTCCAAAACCATTGGGAGAGCTGCGCGTGGTTCCCACCATCTAAAAAGTGAGCGTCATTAGTGAGATAACCCAAAGCTTACTTCTAAATGATGACAAGCACGATCATGCATTACCACATCTCATTAGTAATAAATAATGAGTACAGCAACAAGCACAACATTCTATAGCCACCAAGATTCATAGAATCGTTTCTCTTAATATGGTTAGGACGGTGATTGCTCAATTGCGCGGCTCCTAATCACTTCCGAAGGATCGTCGTTATCCCGAATACCAAAGAAGATGGTATACGAACGAGCACTTATATGCTGGCAATGAGTGACGTTCGTAAGATGCTTTGTTTTACCTACGCTCTTAGGAGATAACAATGCAATCTTTGACAAGCGTGATCATTCGCAACGAATTATCCAAGGATATGGCATTCAGCATAAGAAAATTCAATTTGAAAGACGATGAAATTCACTTAAAGCATACGAGCTTAAGCATTCTTATTACAACATGACAGAACAAGGTTCAACGTCATTACAACTCGATTTCGAAACATCAAGACAACACATGATACAATCGTTGCTTGGCACGAAGACGTGCTGTCAAGCCAACTACTCCAACATCTCGAAGACAACTCGATATCATCGACATCCTGCTGCTCCCTGCTGTCGGCAACCTAGTTGCCCACTGAAGCACCACCGTACGAAGGTGACGCCGGGGGGAGTCGGTAGCGGTGGTCCCGCCCGGCTCGTCCGCTCCCGGACCGGACACACCGTCGCTCCTCCGGTGTGCCTCGTACCGGGGGCCGATGGCCGTAAGGCCACTATAGCCCGTAAGGCCGCCACCCCCGTACCTCGGCCTCCCCGCACGTGCTCCCCCGCATCTCGGCAATGTTCTGCAGCAGGGTCAGCCTCTCTATCTCGTGTGCGTCGGCATCCTCCTCTAGTGCATGGTTCTCCGCCTCTAGGTCCACGATCCTCTGGAGGCGGTCACCTCTCTCAAGCTCCAACTGGAACCTCCTAGCACGCAGCCTGTCGTTCTCCTCCGCTGCACCCCGGGTAAGCGTGAAGTTCAGTCGCCGGTGTGCCGCCGAAAGCCGCTCCCAATCGTGCCTAGATGCCTCCAAGCGCCGTGCAATAATTGTTGCGGTGTTAAAATGCAGCCCCCCGCAACAGGTGAAAACCACGTTCGCACAACGGGCAAGTGTCCGAGTAACATCCAACGGCTCTGCTAGGGCGGTAGCTCCCGTAGATGGTCCGTACGGTCCAACCAAGTCGGGTCGTAAGGACTCACACCGGAAATAGTCCAAACGGTGAAAGAGCTACCACGTAGGGTTGTGGTCACAAAAGTCCGTCGGCACTCTAAGGGCGGCCGACTCCACGCGACTCGTGCGTGATAAATCCCCGTAAATAAAACTCAGGTCAAACCAGTCGGCGTGGTCTGGGTGCGGCGGACAAGAACGATCACCCCGCAGCGGGGAACACCAAAGCGCTCAAACTCCTTCACCTCGTACGTCGGCGGGGTAAGGTAGCTCGCAAAGATCGAGTGCTTCCCACGCCAAGCGCGGAAAACCCTCCCAGTGCAACCCGTTGGTACGGATCGTACCGTCAGCGTTGAACTGGTGGAACACAGGGAAATCCATCTGTACACAAAGGTAACCCATGTCAGATCTCAAAAGAGAACAACATGACAAATGGTGAAGTTCTGGCAGCTGTGAATAACATTCATAACCAAAAATCCAGAAGCCTCCAAAAATTTTCCCGAGTTTTCAATTTAACCTTTTAACATTTTTCAATTAAGCTTTTTAGGTTGAGCACCGATCAAGGAAACAAGATGAAGGGTCCTTAACTTGGATGTGCCTAGGGGAAAAAGTGAACCAACCCAACGAACTAAGATTGAAACTTGCTATTACAAGGTAACTAGTTGAGTACCAATTGTTTTTAACAATTTGGTTTAATTAACCTAGCACAAGGTAAACAAATTTTTCACAAAATTTCGGCAGCATGATGGCTAGGTATGGGAGGTATTTTAGTTTCTAAAAAGCACATACTAGCATAAACTTCCTTAAAGAACACATGGAATTTCGATTTTTTTGGGGTCCATTTTAGTTGTTTCGATTTTTAACATGCATGCAAGACGTCCTATTCGACCTCACATGGCAATCAAGCCAAAAATCGAAGTTAGTGCCAGTGGCAAGGCTTTTAATCGTCTCTCCCTATAATATCTAGTCGAGAGCTATGCGGTACTCGCTTAACAACTAACGAAGCGCTGTTATGTACCTGCAGAAAACGAACCTTTCGTGCCAGCACATCACGAAAGCGTCCACATTCATTACCGTTCACTATAGAAACGGTATCCATGCGTTAAGCCGCTGCATGGACAGCGTCCAACCTCGGACATTCTCCGTTTGAATGGAGTATATCCTTGCCTCGCATGAGCGACATGCGGAATGCACACGTATGAAACACGTGGCGGCGCACAACTCATAAACACACGCGAAGATGGGATCCGTGGAATGGATCACTCCATCAACCCTCGCAATTCCCGTGATGCGGAACAGCACACGTATAAAACACGTGGCTCCTAGTTTGGTTGTGCATGAAAGTAAGTCTGACATAAAGTAATGTGCTGGAAGTTAGCAAAATAAATCATAGGTTAATTAAGCCACCCGAAAGAACCCAAAATTTCCTCTAGGGCCTCTCGGTCTAGTTTATCCTTAGCGGACCAACGTATTTTGAAAAATCAGAAAATCTTGGCATATTTTATTCAAAAATCAGTGATTAAGGTTTATTAATTAATCTCTGGTGCATATAAGCTCTGATGCCAACTGTGACAACCCGCCCAGGAAAGTACCGTACTATCGCCTAAGACCGATCCACTTTGGTCATTAAGCAACAATAAAGTACCATCTTGTCGTAAGTCGCCAGGTTAACGCCCGGTAAATCACTTGAATAGCACAAGGATCGAATATATGCATTAAAACTCACTCGAAGGCGAGTCCAGAGATACAACAATATTCAAATCCAAATTCGTACCCCGAAGGGTTTAATTATTACAAACCATTGTTTTTGTCATGACAGAATAGTTCAGAGTTTTGAAAAGCAAGGAAATTAACTAGCGGCAAAGAAGTCACCACGGGAGGCCATCCATGATGCTTCGCTAGTCGTCCTCCACCCACTCCAGCCTCCCAAATCGGCGGGATCTCACCGGGCCACACATCACTGAAGGCATTACCTGGATCAACACATTATAGCAAGGCTGAGTATACTAATACTCAGCAAGACTTACCCGTCGGTGATAACTACTTCACCAACCTAGACCATGAAAGGCTTTTTGGCTACTGGGTTGCTTTTGCTAAAAAGTAACAAAGAGTAGGTCCTTACTTTCAAGATTTTAGCACAAGTTCTAGTAGTTTAGTCTTTACTACATTAGCCAACTAGTACAAGCAAAGTTGTACAATACAATTAATCAAACATCATATTCATCAACTTCCGTCATTAGGGGTCACATGACTAGTGGAGTAAGTAGTCTCGGATAACGGTGAGAGGCCGACAATCGATTGATTTAAACCTTGCAAGGTAGACCCAAACACACGGTCGGCTGCCCCCGCGAGGACAACTCCCCAGGCCGTCCCCATAAATCCTCGGGTTGGGATCGAATCTTTACAGCCTTTGGTGCAAAGCATCCCGCATACCCCGCGAGATACCCGAGTCACCATACACCACCGTAGCTAGCCGTGAGAGCGAATCCCAAGAGTAGTAATAGTAAGATCCCTCGCCGCCTCATTATGGTACTAGGCTTACCGGTCCCATACCCGGCATATGCTTGGTACGTTCAAAAAACTTAACCCACATAACCACCGGACCGAGCCCGCATCCCATGCTCTTACCACGTGAGCAATCCATTTAAGGATATAGTATGATTCCTATCTAGGAACCTATTCTCGCGAGTGAGGTCATCACCCGACTTGTAACGGTCCTATAGCTTAGCAGCTATCGACCTATCATACTAGTAGGGACCAAAGGTACCTATGGATCATGCATCTAGGGTTTCATTCAACTCCTGTACGTAAATGCACAATCATTCATAGATAATTGAATAAAGAACTTTAAAACGGGGTTAGATGCACCGGAGCTTGCCTTCGTCGACTAGGTTAGCTTGGGCACCCTCGCTGTCGAGTCCGTCCACGTACGAGCGAGAGAACCTTCTCGCTCCGCCTTCCTCGGTTTCCGGACCGGGGAGTAATCTCCGTCCGAAGATCTACACGGAATGCAATGCACATTAGGTGATGTGATAGTTTGTTGTCTTATCCAACTCTAGTTGGTCATATTCACCTTAACAAGCATCTATCTAAGGTTTCCCTTTTAGGAAGGTTATTGGTTGTACATGGGTTACTCTTTTATTCCACATTGGGAATAAAGGTTTTTATTAAGCTTATCATTTCATGTGAAAGCTTCATTTCATTTTATTCTTACCAACATGGTGTAATTAATATTTTTTTATTCATTAATTAATTTCTTATCAGTGATGATAATTAATTATCCTTTAATTATATTAATGATGCTTTTCAAAAAGGAAAAAGAATTAATTAGGAATTTCTCTTTATTTAATTTCCCTTTAATATTAAAAGGGCATTTAGGCCTTTTATTAAACAATTAAATTACCAAAAATTAAATGAGTGTTTCTTAAGCCTACTAGCACCTATCCTGGTCCATTGGACCCACATGTAAGTGTTGGATGCTAGGAAAATAAATATTATTGAAAATAACAAAGGCTAATTAGTGATTCAACTTAAATGCATACAAAAATAATTAAGCATCAAAATGATCAAACTTTCTGGTGCATGTTCTCTGATCCTAAACAAGCCTAAAAAGCCAGCATGTTCACATGGAACCTCTACTGAACTTGGTTTATTAATTTACAAAGGAAAACATGCATAAAACAAGAATAATTATTTCTGTTAATCCTAAATTCATGATTAATTCACAAGATGTGCCTTTTGACATCACAAGACAGTGTGCACAAGTTGGGCTCAAGAACATGAATATATTTAACATGAAAAATCATTTATGCAGCTCTGTCAGAGATAGAAAAACATTTTTATAAAAAGTTTACATGATAACTTTGTGCAATTTTTGGCACAGCATCTAGTCGTATCCTAACTCACAACATATCCAAAACTTGGCTACAGAGAAGCTATACATTTCAAGTTATGCCAGATCCAAGTATAACACATTTGTAATTTTCCTGCCAAAACTATTTGGAATCTAGCTATAAGTGTACCACACAGAGGTGGGGTTTAACATCCTGAAACCTACAAAATTAGTTTGGAAATTTTCTGATTTTTCAGTAAATTTCTAGGAATTTTCTAAGACCTTGGACTGATCTGCAAATAAACTAAGTTAAGGTTCCTTGCAAACAGGCCCTTGGATTCACATCCATGCCCTCGACGGCGGCGGGAGGGCTCGCCGGCGGCGATGTGGGGCCCGGCCACGACAACAAGCGGCGCAGGGATGGAATTGGGCTCACCACGGTTCGCTAGGTGGTGGTGGCGGGGTCGAGGCGAGCTCCGGCGAGGGCGGCGGCGGCGGCCGGCGGCGGCGCACACGGTGGCTCGGGGTGTGGCGGCGTGGAGGCCAAATTGAAGCCAACAAGCACGCACGTGAGCTTGCCTGGGTGCTAAGGAGGCTATCTATGGGCTTGGACGGCGGCGAGCACGAGCGGGGAGCTCTGGCACCGGCGGCGGCGACAATGGCGGCGGGGCTGCTCGGGGTGGCGCGCGGGGAGGAGCGGAGGGCTTAAATACCCTGCTCGGGCGGCCTGTGGGTGACGCGCGGATGACGGCGGAGATGCCGGCCGTGCTACGGCGGCTCGAGGCGCGCGCGTACGGCGGCGACGCCGCCGACGGACCGTCGGTCCGTGCGCGCGCGCGCGTGCGGCGGCGGCCGGGCCTCGGGGCACCTCGGGACGGCGCGATCTAGGGGCGCGGGGCATCGGGATGGGGCACGGCGCGGGGGTCGAGACCTTGGGCGGCGCGGGCACGGACGTCGGAGCAAGGCCGGCGGCGTGCGGCGACGGCGGCGCACGGGCGCGCGCGGCGTCGCGGCGCGACGCACTCGGCTCTAGCGATGACACTGGTGCTATGTTTGAGCCACGGTTTCTCCAAAATTTTGAATACAACTCGACCAAGCAATGAATACCAAAGTTGTAGATCTAAGTACCAGCTACAACTTTCACAAAGGCTGTATAGGGTTTAACTCTCTAGATTTGAATCTGTTGGAATGCCAACTTTGAATGTCAGTCTGTGCTTGACAACAGTAAACTCTGGCTTGCAAGGGCTTTCTCACAAATTTCCCTTCCAAATTGGCAATGCCACTCTACATGAAAGTTGTGTCCCCCAACAAGACCTACAACTTTCCTAAAGGTAGAATTTTAAGTGTTTAGGTGAATTTCGGAGAACGCGGCAAAAGTTCCGGCAGACACCTGTGGACACTGGGTGGCAAGGGGGTTTGACCCACCCTTTGACCATGGGTTGGCCCCACAAGTGTTTTAACTACTCACTAGGGTCACTAGGGGTGTGTTAGGGAGTTTCCATGGGTGAATATCGGTACGCACAGAGGGGCCAACAACGCTGTGTCGGTATGGTGACTACTACACTGAATACGGATGCCAAGAAAATGGATCGCTTTCGCATGGGTCTTGATCACGAGCTCTATGAAAAATTTGAACCCCATCAAAACGAACGGCTATCATGAGATAGTGGACACAGCCATATCCCGGGAGGATGCAATGAAGAAGGTGCGAATGCAAAGAAAAGGAAGGCTGCGTTCAACTCTAACAACGCTGCGCGCAGGTCGCATAGTTCGAGAAGGCACGCAGGAGTTTTCGGCGGAACCAACGTTACGGCGATGGGTGGTGAAACCTCCCCAAAATCAGCAGCAAGAAGGGAATTTCGTTCCTCAGAATTTTCGGCGAATGTAGGCCAACATGCCCCACCTTCCCGCACCTACAATGAAGGACGCACTACAATCGTGGGGAAACCGAGCATTTATGAGTGCACCGGCTATCGACGAGCCGGTAGAATCGAGGGACGAGGGTAAGCCTCGAACAACAAGGACAAAGGGAAGAAACGGATAGGTACCAAGTCAAGCGGGGGTCGTCTTAACTTCACCACCATGGTGGGGTGCGAGGAGCGACGGTTATGACGGGTACCTTCTCTATCCGTAGCAAACCTGACCCAAGATTTTGTTTGATTACGGTGCTACCTGTGCTTTATCAACCAAAGTACACAGTCCAACTTGGGTCTAAATAGCCTTGAGTTAAGAATGAATTTGATACTTCGCTACGGAGGAAAAATATCTCCAACACACTAGTCAGAGTGTACCATTGCACGGCGAATCTTACGAGACCAATCTCTTAACCTTGAGAGTTCAAGATGAATAGATATCTGTTTGAATGGATTGGATGACCGAGTCATAAAGTACTCTTGGATGATAGCCGAACAAAGAATAGAAATCACTTCATTTTGCTATGGGTGTCTCGACTCTTTACTTACCTTTGAGGGGGAACTATGGACCCCGAGTTCCTGTCTGTGTACAAGCTTAGAGGAGATCAGAGTGGTCTGTGACTGCCGGATGTCTTTCTGATGCAACGGGCACCCTTGGGATCGGGACATTGATTGTGGGCGGAACTACAATCGGTACGGCACCTATTTCGAAAAGAGCTTACGAGTAGCACGCGGGTGGCGGTGAAGACCCGGCTTAGAGTTATTGGACAAGGGGTTCATCCACTCGAGTTCTTCTCCTTGGGGATGTATTGCTCTCTTTGTCAAGAAGAAAGACGGTTGTTTGAGGCTATGCGTAGACTACGCCCTCTCATCAAGGTCACCCATCAAAAAACAATACCTGCCCGCATTGATATACTGTTTGATCAATGGTACCGAGACAAGGTCACACTGATGATCTTAGGTCGGGTTATCATCGGATAAAGATTCGGCCACCCATGATATTCCTAAGACGCCTTCTCACACGCTATGGTGCATGCTGAACCCTTTTGGTTATGTCCTTGATTCACTAATGCACACCTGCTTCATGTACCTCATGAACTCGGTGTTCATATTCAGGCCCGGATAAATTCGTTGTGGTTTTCATCGATGACATCTTGGTCTATTCCAAGAATGAAGAGGAGCATGCGGAACATCTTGCTTGTTCTTCAACGTTTGAGAGATCATAAACTATATGCCAAATTCTCCAAATGCGGTCCCCGGATTTGGATAGTGTCAAGTTCTTAGGGCACACCATATCTAATGAAGGTATATCCGTGGATCCATGTAAAGTGCAAGTGATGGAATGGAGACCGCCAAAGTCCGTCCATCAAATTCGGCTTTCTTGGATTGAACGGTATTACCGTCCTTTGTCCCAGTTTTTCTAGAATTGCCAAACTTATGTTGAATTATTGAAGAAAGAAGTCAAATTCGTGTGGGGCAGAAATCGAGAATACTTTCAAACTCGTAGAGGTACTAACTTCCGCCCTAGTGTTAGCTCAACTTTGATAACTCCAAGCCATATGAAGTTTATTGTGATGCACTGGAGATTAGTGCCGTGTGTCCTTATGCAAGAAAGCCAAGTATTGCCTATGCTTCAGAGGCTTTCAGCCTCACGAGAGAATTACCCAACTCACGATCTTGAGCTCGCAGGCGGTGTTCATGCCATGTAGCTTCTGGAGGAATTATTTAATGGGAACCCGTTGCAATATCTACAGATCACAAAAGTCTCAAGTACATCTTTACCCAAGCTGATTTAAATATGCATCAAAGAAGATTAGTTGAGAACTTGTTAAAAATTCCACGACCTTGAAGTGCACTACCACCCTGGCAAAGCAAATGTAGTTGCGGATGCTCTCGGTCGTAAGAGTCAGCACTCTTTGCTTGTCCACGAGAATCTTATGGGGATACCTTGTGCGACGAGCTACGTATTCACCTTTGGAAATTGTTCCTCAAGGCATGTTGAATACCATCTCGGTAGAATGCAATGCTTGTGTGGGATAAAGTGTAATAAATATCCTCAAGCCGAGGCCCAAGGAATCAAAACCATCAAACAGACTGTCTCAAAATGATCCAAAATACACGTGTTTCCGACAAGACCCCAGTACAAATTGGTTTGGGCAGCGTCTCGTTGTCCGGAAGATCCTACCCTCTGGAAGGAAATTTGGATGAGGCTCATCTCTCGAAATTCTCGATCCACCAGGGAGTAGTAAAATGTACCAAGATTTGAAGGGAATTCTGAACAGACCAATATGAAGGGTCGACATAAAGTATGTTTCTAAGTGCGACACATGTTCCGGAATCAAGGCAAAGCCATCTAAAAATAGCGGGTACTCTCCAACCTTTGCCCATACCCTCTTGACCCAGGATGATATCGGCATGGATTTTATTGTGGGTCAGCCTCACGTCCAGAAATTACGATTCTATGCAGGTGGGCGTGTTGGATAGGTTAACCAAAACTGCACACTTCATCGCAGTTCATGGCACTTACTCAGCCAAGAGGACTATGCGAGAGATATATACGCATTTGCGTAGTGCGACTACACGGAATCCCTAAGACCATCATTTACGATCGAGGTCCTCACTTTATATCTCGTTTTGGGGAGTTACCTGACTTAGAGACAAAGCTGTCCAAACAGCTCTACCTATCGTATAAGACAGGGATGGACAGACGGAAGAATCAACCAAATTGTAGAAGACATGCTTCGGGCATGTATCATTCACTTGACAAGAAAGTGGGACAAATGCTTGTACAGCAGAGTCTCTTACAATAACACCTATCAAGCTACGCTTAGAAGATGGCATAACCACAGTCTCTTTATGAGGCGAAGATGCCGCACCTTTGACTGATCACAAGTAGGAGAGCGAAAGTTCTTTGGACCAAATTTAATTAAAGCCAAGGAGAGGGTCGAAGTGATAAAAGAAAAACTTAAAAGCCGCGCAAATGAGGCAAAAGAGTTACCATGACAAGGGAAAAGCTGTAGAATACCAAGTTGGTGAAATGGTGTATTTGAGAATTTCACCAACAAAGAGTGTACAAGATTTGGAGTCAAGGGAGATGGCTCCAAGATACAGCCAACATATGGAAGTGCTGAAGTTTGTGGACACAGTTAGCCATCACATTCGCCTACTGAGCGGTTTGTTTCTGCCGACGTGTTCCATTCTCAATTGAGAAAGTGCACCCATGAACCTGAAATGAGGGTTATCAATGAAGCCAACGCATGGATGCGACGGATCTTTCACTAGTAGAACATGCGATGCGGATTCTTGACACAAAGGAGAGGGAAAGCGAGGAGGAAATCAGTGACCATGTACAAATTTATGGAGTCATCATACGGAGAAGAGGAAGCCACATGGGAAGGCGGAACACTATCTTAACACTCACTATCCGGGGTTCTGCAAGTCCAGGCCGTAAGTGACTTTTTCCCTAACCTTTGTTTTTAAATTCCAATCTCGGGCAGTCATGATGAGGGTGTAGGCTATAACATCCCTGATGTTTATTTGCTTATGACATCACCTAGCTTTAGTAATCAAGATTAAGTATCCTCTAATCATGTTTAACATGGTGGGTCACACTTTTGCACAAAGAACCTTGGTCAACACCCTAAAAAATTTGTTGTCCAAGCCCAAGTGCTCCTTAAGGGTGGATTAGTTTTTTCTGCCGTCCCAGAAATTTCCCTATAGAACTTCAAAATCGACCAACATCAAAGTTTCTCGAGTTTTTCGGGAACACATTTCATTCCATTGTTGGCATTTCAAATTTGAAGGTTTGAATTTATAAAGCCGAGTCAAAGTCTGGGAGCAGTTTGACCAAGCCATGCAAATACGCCAACTTTGAGGATGATTGTCTCCAAATACGTTGAGAATTTGACAGGGCGGCCTTTACGAAAGTTGGAGAGGGTTAAGCTGGTCTCTGACTTTCGTAGGCGGCTGTTGAACTTTGGGGTTAAAAGTTTTTGAGTTTGAGACGGTCAAAGTAGGGTACGGCGAAACTTGTGTGGGCTGAAGCAGCCGGAGCACGCCCCGCGCGCGACGTCGCCGCTCCGGCGCAACGACGGGCGCAGCGCGCGGAGCCCACCTCGCCGCCGCCGTCGCCGTCACGGCGGGGCCACGCGTCGGTCATCGTGGCCGGGCCACGGCCTCGACGCCCTCACGCGCGCGATCGCCGCGCGCGCCGCCGTCGGTCGGGCCGCGCGTGCGCGCCGGCCCCTACCGCCGATCACGCGCACCCCACTCGCACAGGCCCCGGCCGCGCCACGGCTTGCATGCGCACCACGTGAAGCTCTCCGACGCCCGCACCTCCCTCCCTCGCATTGCTCGGGCGCCGCACCGCGCACTCCTCACGTGGCGGTCGCCGCCGCGCGGGAGCCGGCGGTGCGCCCTGCATCCACACCGCCTGCGCTCGAGCCCAAGCCCCACCTTAGCATCCACCCGCACCCCTGGACCCTCCCGTGCACACGCATTGGCCGGCCGAACCGCCGGTTTACCGGCATTGCGGCCGCCGCGGCCGTCGCCGCCTCCCGCCGCGGGCGAGTCGCCCGGGCCATTTCCCCGCCAAGCCAACCCCACCGATCAGGCGGGGGTGAGTCCAAACCCCACCCCGGCCCGGCTTGCTCGCGGGGTAGGTGGGTCTCGCCGCCGGCCGCCCTCGACGCCGCCGCTTCGGAGACCTCTGCGGAGTGAGATCTTCCCGGGGCTGAGTATAGCGGGGGCCAAGGCGGCAAATGAATCTTAAACCCTAGGTTCAAAAACACCGAATCTTGTAAATTACATAGTAAATGGTAGAAAAATCGTAAAAATGCCAAACTCAACGGTTACGGAATCCTTTTGAAAAACCTAACTTTTATAGAAAGGCAATTTTCAAATTTCGGAGTAGTTTTTGAATGATCTTGAATTGAGCGGTTGAGTAATTTGAAATAACTTGAAATGTGTAAATGATACGCATGTGAATTTTTGGATATATTATTGATAATAGCATTCTTGGCCTTGTGTAGAAAAATGGCAACGAAATCATGTGTGTAACTCCGAGTTATGGATTTATATTGATTATTGGCTTTATTCCTCCAGATTGTTTAGGTTATCAGTTGATCAAATGCCTTCCAACTTTCTCCTGTAGCTGCTGCAATGCTTAGCGATATGTTTCATAAATCGAGAGATGAATTTTGGACTTGTGTAAAATGCTGCTAATTTATGGTGGCTATTTTGAGTTAAATTCAAATCCATATTTCTCACTGCTGACTATGGATGTGATTTTTGGTGTGTGAACTAAATATGTCCTTATCTCTTTTGTGTGCCAAGTTAACTTCGATTCTATGTATATGGTGTGTTATGATTTATTCCTGGCTCTAATGGCTTTAACTTGTACATTTATCATAATTGTTTTGTAGTGTTGTTTTGCCTAATTTTTGGTCGAACTTGCTGTTTCTTGTTATGTACATCTTTGGTGCAAGTTTGTGATCGGATTGGGTATATTTTAGTCGAGAATTAATTTCCTAAGTAATCAAGCTTAACATGGGCCAAATAAAGGGAAATCGGACATGTCTCCATGTGCGGTTTTAAATTCAAAGCTTGAAATTTATGAAACCATCTGCGGACAGCCCCAAAACACTTTAATGAAGTTCCTTATAGCTAATGAACTTATATGTGTACACGATGCCGTTAATTAAGAATAAAGTTTCACACCCATCCGCTTGTCCTAGTGAAAAACGGTTTAATTAAAACTTGTTAAGGTGAATATGACAACAAAAACCCTTATGTTTATCTCTAAATTCAGAACTGGATTTAACTTCTTAGATTTATATACGTGAATCATAATGCATACGCATGTCGTATAGAACCTCTGACGGGAACTACGGGCGGGTACACGAGTCGAAGGGGGAACCGAGTGAGGGGAGAAGTGAACGTGGTGAAGTGCAGCAAGACCCAAACCAAAGTTCGGAGGGTCTACCGCTTCGACTTGCCGGTGAAGGCAAGCCTAGGAGCATAACCTACTTTTGTTAAACTCCTGCCAACTTTTCCTTTTATGTGATGCTTGTGCATTTACGTTCGGGGAGTTGACTTGAAACCTTAGATACATGATCCTAGGTTCCTATGTTTAATTACTAGCATGTCATGTCACTAGTTGCCATGCTTAGGACCACGGTAGAGTCGAGTGATGACGGGTACTCGCGAGCTATGGGTCTCTAATGTTGATCATAAGATTGTTGAACTACGACGCTCATGGTAGAGCATGGGACGACTCCGGTCGATAGATGTCGGTGGTTAAGCTTTTGAACGTACTAAGCATTTGTCGGGAATGGGACGAGTAAGCCTAGTGCTTTCCTCATCCGGCAAGGGAACTCTCTACCACTACACACCGGAGAGATCCCCAGATACTAGGCGGTGGTGCATAGGTGGATCCGGACGGTCGAATACCGTGACGGATAACCTCGTACGGGGGCGCGTGGACTTGATCTAGAGCGAGGATGGTTGGGAACCGCACAGTTGGTGTATACCCACCCCTTTGGTTTTCGTTGGCATTCTTGGGGTATGCATTCTCCCGTATGTTTAGGTCCACCTTGCAAGGTTACTAATCGATCGATCAACGGCCTCTCCTTGTTATCACAAGAGGCCCAATAACCATCCACTCTATGTCCCTTAATGATGGAATTGAGAAGAATTTGTATACTTGTTTAATTTGTATTCTTGCCCTTGCTTGAATTTAGTTGGCTAACCTAGTAATGGTTAAAGAATAGAATGTGAGCTAAAATTTGAAAGTAAGGACATATTCTTTGTTACTTTTCGGCAAAACAAACTACTAGCCATAAAGCCTTGCATGTCTAGAGGGTTGGTGATTTTCCAATCACTAGGCAGTTAGGAGTCTTGCGCCCAGTATTAGTATACTCGGTCTTGCTTTTGTTGCTGATTTTCAGGTGATGATACGTGTGATGATGGCTTTCGTCGCTTCAGTTCTCTCCCACCGGTTGGGAATACGGTGGGAGGATGACGGTGTAGTAGCATCATTGGTGGCCTCGTGTGATGTTACTTATGTCGTTTAGTATTTTATTTCCGTTGTGTTTCAAACTTTGAACTATTTACCTTTTTGCAAAGACTTGGTTTGTAATAATGAAACTTTGAAGGATGTTATGTAATAACTTGTGACTTGTTTACCTACGGACTCGCCTTCGTGTGAGTTTGTTGTACAAATATCGATCTGTTATGTAAGTGATTTACGGTCCGACCCGTGAGAGGCAACCCGGAGTTACTTCTATATTATTGCTTAATGTCCAAGGGGAGTGGTTTAGGCAATAATATGGAATTAATTTGAGTGGTTCTGTCACAACTTTGTGTTGAGCATTTTGGTTTGATGGCTTTTAGGGATTGCATGTTGGTAGTGTGTCTCTTCGATTGCGCTTAGCCTTTGTGCTTGCTTTGGTTTCGAGAGGAATTTGTCGGAGCATGCTTTTATCCCTTCTCACTTCAAGTGGCCTTTTGTTTGCCTTTTATTGGCTTTGTGGCGCTTGAATGAGTTCTTGTTTGCTTTTTGACCTTCTTTTGTCAATGCACTCATCAAGGGGGAGATTGAGGAACCAAGTTGAGGTCTGTGTGTGATGAGTGATTGACCGGATGGTTTGAAGCTTTGTGTGTGTAGTGTTGAGTTGTGTTGTGTGTGTTTTATTTTGTGTATTTACCTTATTGTTTATGTGGTGTGTTGTCAATGCACTTGTTAGGAGTGGTTGACAATGTTGTGTGGGCCCGACTCTTGGCCTAGTATTGCGGGTGTTGGTTGCGGCTTGGTTTGCATTGGTGTAGGTGAAGAACGAGGGCGTGAAAGGACTTAGCCTTGTGGGGCCTCGGGGAGGAGTGGAGAGACATGTAGGCTTGGTTCAAGGGACCCGGTGGCCGACGGGATCAAGTGCGAGCCGCATGGTGCAAGAAGAGCAAGACGAAGTCGCTGGACATGGAACGGTGCATCGGTGGTGGCCAAGTCAAGGAACGAGGCAAGGCCCAGGTAGGCCGTCCGGGCGGCGGAGGTGAAAGGCTTGGCGGGCTCGACGCTTGGCGGTGGTGAGGTCGGGGCGTGGCTGCGCGGGGGTTTGGTGGTTTGGCCACAAAACCATCGGATGAGGATTTCTCGGTTTGGGCCTCAAAGCCGAGCCCGAGGGCTGGCGTGACGGAGACGGCATCCGTGTGCGTCGGGAAGCTTCGAGGCGGGCGACACGCGGCATGATCGAGGTGCTTGCGTCGGGAGGACGTGAAGGCTGATGGATGCGCGACCGCCCAGATGGTGAACTTCATGATTGACTAAATGCCTGACGAGGGCTTGTTTTGTACTCTAGTGTAGGGGCACTTCGGTCTTTTCGGAGGGCCTATATATAGGAGGAGGGGACTGAATTTTCAGCCATCTCTTGGGGGTGGTAGGGCATGGTACTCTTTCATTTTGGAGTGCTTTGGGAGGGAGAGAGGAAAGTGGCTCTTTCATTGGAGGTTTTTGCCATCTTAGATTTGGATTCTGATGGTTGAAATCAATTGGATAAGATATTCATAGTGATTTCATCCTCTATATCTTGTTCCAATCTTCTATTCACGAAGGTTTCTTTTATTGCTTTTTCGGAGCTCTTTTTGTGCTATTTTTCGTGCTTGGCTCGATTCGTCGTTCTAGTCGTTTCGCTCCGGATTTCTTGAGGGGATCCTTGGATGGATGCCTTGCACACCTTTGGTGATGATCTTAGACCCCTCCAAAGATTGTTCGATGTTCTTCGTGTTCGTGCGGGTTCTTGAGCGCCTCTCTTTCGATCCATTTTGTCGGTCGGTTTTAGTGCATGAAGTTTGCGAACGGTCCGTACTAGAGTGCCCGGACGGTCCGTGAGAGGGCGGACGGTCGCGGGTCCATCACGCGGACGGTCCGTTTTCTCGGTGCGGTCTTGGAGGTTTGGGTAGCATTTCGGACGGTCCGTGCCCTCCTCGCGGACGATCCAGCACCCTCCTCGCGGACGGTGCTTTGGTGCTTTCCGGATTACTATGTCCTTTGCTTTTGAGTTGTGCTTCCATGTTGGATTGAGTTGGGGTTTGTTCCTAGGGTTGGTAGGTCCGTTGTGACTACGCGGCCTTGGCAAACTCTTGTGGGAATCCGTAGTTGTGAATTTGGGGTATAGGCCGAATTCAATAAAAGGGAAGATTTTTATCGGCTCCCAAGTTAAGCTCCCCCTCTCTGGTCGCACGAATCGGTGCTAATAATCCTTCATGTGAGAGCCCCGAGTATCCGCGTCGTGGATGCCATCATTTGTTGTAATCCATCGTGATTTGCTTCTAACATCTCTAAGCGTCGGATTTTGCCAACTTGTGCCTTCTTTTGCCAATGCTCTTGGGGTCTTTGTTTTGTTCCAAACTTCTGAATTTCATCTCGTGTGGTCCAATGGAAGCGTTGCCCAAGCTTCTCTTTGTTGTCGTCGTCCTCATCTCCACTATCTTGTGAAGGATCAGATGGCGACTAGAGAGAGAGGGGAGTGAATAGGAGCGGTAAATTCTTTCAAAAAGAACCCGGCCTATACCTAGTCGAACGCCGGTCACACACGAGCGATGGATCGAATCACACACCAATCGCCAAGACCACGAGGTTATGGATCAATCTCTAGTCCTAGGAACGATTCCTTGAAGCACACGCGGAAGCACTAGAAAGGGAAGGGGAGAGTCGAACCAAGAAGCAAAGCACACAGGCTCTGGCGGACCGTCCGGCCAGGAGGGGCGGACCGTCGCGCGAGCCTCGCGGAGCGCGCGACCCCGAACGCGGGCGCGCGCGAGCCCCGCGGACGCGTCGGCCCCTACGCGCGGACCGTCCGTTAAAGCACACAGAACCTCCAAGCGACCCGAGAAAAACGGACCGTCCGCCAAGGCCGGGCGGACCGTCCGCGCCACCCACGGACCGTCCGCTACTCGAGCTCGGACCGTCCGCAAGTAGCTGCAACCAAAACCAAAAAGCCAACCGGATCGAATCATCACTAAGGAGCGGTCATCCACCGACCACCGGGACGCTCCCTGGTCCTCGGAAGAGCTCTTGGCGCAGATGGAGCGCCAGCCCCCCATTTGCTCGGGGGAGCGCGGGGCCCGCCGCCGCGCTGCGAAGAGGCAGCGGCCGCAAAGGCGCAGGAGGAGGCGCCTACCGAGGCGGGACTGGTCGACATCACTAGTATCCTCGGAGCCCCAACCGTGACGGTGGTCTGGTCGAGCTTGTAAGTGTTGATTCTTCCCGAGTAGTACTTGGATGTGGTAGTCGTACTTGATTGGCAACCGGCTTGTGTACTCTGCAGGAAATCGACGGACCTGTCCTGGGAGGGGGATGAACCCGCTGTAGAGGTGGCAGAAGAAGAAACCACGCCGCCTGCTGAGGAGTCCGCTCCCGCCCCTCAGGTAGAGCCCGAGGCGCCGGCCGCTGAGGCTACGCTGCCCGAGGCCAGCGTCGTTGAAGGTGAGTACTCTGCTGAGGTTGGAGTACCCCGGTAGAGTAGTCGTAGTCGCCAGGTATGACTGATGCACTTGTTCTCTGTCGACAGGTGCTGAGGCCGAGGGAAGCGAGATCCCATCGGTGGTGCCCGTAGAGGACGTGGCACCGGGGATTCAGGAGGCTGTCGTAGAAGTCCCCGATTCGATGGAGGTGGCCGGCAGAGGAGCCGCCGCGACGACTGGAGGAGAGGGGGACGACGCGCTGCCAGAACCTGCTCTGGAGGTGTTCGTCCGCTCGCTAGAGATCCAGGACGCGGAGCCAATCCGCTCGGCGCCGATGACCGAAGCCGCTACGAGTAGTCGTGGCGGGATCGAGTTGTTGGCAGACGATCTGGTCGACCCGGCAACGGTGGCTCGGCACCTGGAAGCGGTGTGCCAAGCTGAGCAATGGATGAAGGTGAGTAGTCATAACTCTTGAGTAGTCAATCCTTTAGCGTTGAGTACCCATTTGATGTGTGTTGTCTATGAAGGACGTCGCTGAGAGGTCCCGCCAGAAGTCAGAGATGCTTCAAGGGTACGGCGACGCGGTGCTTCGGGTCGAGACATTGGAGGAGCAACTCGTGAAGTCCCGGAAGCACGCTGCCGCCATGCAGTCAAAGCTGGACACCGCCTTCGCCAAGTACCACAATGACGTCCAAGAGATGCAGGCGAAGAGTGACGACCTGGTGCGGAAGAACAAGTCTCTCCGCAATAAGAACAAAGGTACACCATTATCTTGTTGAGTACTTATTGGAGGTCAAGAGGTAGTCTGACCCACTGCACCTTGTTGATTGCAAAGCTTGAGACTTGGGTAGATCAGCTAAAGGCTTCGGAGACTGATCTGAAGAACCTCTTCTACCGGGAGCAGGAGGCCCGCCAGGTACTGGAGTACGATTATAAGGAGCATGCTTACGAGTGCGACAAGCACATGGAGCTCTGTATTGCATCAGACCGTGACCTCGTCAACTGCTACAAATCCTTGCAGAAGATGAACGAGGATTGCGAGAAGCTGTAGGTCTAGCTAAAGGAACTTGAAGAAGCCGCGCTCCCCATCGCGAGGCTGCTGGTGCCTCACCCTGGCGGTCCGAAGATAGCACCCCTGGTGGACCGGTTGAAGGAAGCCTCCAGCCGGCTGGCGACCTACGTGAAGCACTTGGCGAAGTTGATCCCGAACCAGGTGCTGGCCTTCATGAAGTCGTACTTCCCGAAGGCTCCCGTAAATGTAGTCGCCGGCGGGCTAGCCGCCAACTGCACCGACGAGCAGTATGCGGAGCTGCTGGAGCAGATGGCACCTATTGCAGAACAAGTCGTCGAGAAACTTAATCTCCAGTAGTCCTGTAATAGTAAGCTTGTAGTAGTTGTACAAAAACAATTGTAATAAAATTGTTTAAGTATGAATGAAGAAAAACTTCCATGAATGAGTACTCGTTATCGCGATCTTTGAGTGCGGAGTCCCATCGTGGAGTTGTCGCGAGTAGTCCCGTTGAGGGAGGAAGATAGTAAAGTAGTTGATGAATAATCAAACTTTATTACTGAAGAAGTACACCTGGATGGCTAGGGCTGTAGTTACAGAGTAGTCGCCAGGACCCGCAGGCCGCCTACGGCTAAGTAGTGCTAGGGTGTGTAGCCGCTTACAGCAGTAGATCTGTAAGTAGCCGTATAGGCTAGATCTAGGAGTACATGGTCTCTCAATAGACCGCTGCTAGAGTCCTTTGTCGCTCGTCGCAGCCCGGGATCCGTAGGTAGCCGCATGGGCTGGATTCTGGAGAGGAGTAGTCCGGAGACTGGTGCTTGGACCTGGAGGCCACTTACAGCGAAGTAATAGTCCGGAGACTAGTGCCTGGACTCGGAGGCCGCTTACAGCGGAGGGGTCTTGATGTGGTCGTGTAGACTTGAGCCCCCAAGGTAGTCATGTAGACTAGGCGTAGAACCGACAGAGTTGGTCGACGTTCCATGAGTTATTGACGTCTTCGCCTTCAAGTGTCTGGAGGCGGTAGGAGCCCGGTCCGGTCACCTTTGCAACTGTGAAGGGACCTTCCCAGGGCGAGCTGAGCTTGTGTAGTCCTTCCGTGTTCTGGATGCGACGGAGGACAAGATCACCAACGTTGAAGGAGCGTTCCTTGACGTTGCGATCGTGGTAGCGTCGGATACCCTCCAGGTACCTTGTTGATTGGACGAGGGCGGCACAGCGAGCTTCTTCGAGTCCGTCGATGTCAACTCGTCTGCTGTCTTCGGAGACTCCTTCGTCGTAGTGCTCTACTGCTGGTGAGTCCCACATGACATCGGCAGGGAGGATTGCTTTGGAGCCGTAGACCAGGAAGTTGGGGGATTGCCCTGTTGGCTTGGAGGGCTGAGTACGTAGCCCCCAGAGTGCATTAGGTAGTTCCTTGATCCACTTGCCTCCTGTAGAGTTAGCAGCGTCGTGTAGCCGCTTCTTGAGAGCGTCGAGCACCATCCCGTTGGCGCGCTCGACTTGTCCGTTGGCCCGAGGATGGGTGACTGAGACATATCGGACGTCGATCCCGCTGTTCTCGCAGTACTCCCAAAACTGGTGGTTGTTGAGGTTGGAGCCCAGGTCTGTGATGATGCGATGGGGTAGTCCGTAGCGATGCACGAGTTCATCCAGGAAGTCGAGTACTCTGTCAGCCTTTGGGCATGTGACCGGCTTGACCTCGATCTACTTGGTGAACTTGTCGATGGCCACCAATACTCTGTTGAATCCACCTGGCGCAGTTGGTAGTGGCCCAATCATGTCGAGCCCCCAGCAGGCGAAAGGCCAGGTTGGTTGTATGGTGACTAGCTTGTAGGCTGGGACGTGTTGCTGCTTGGCGAAGTATTGGCACCCTTGGCACCTTCTGACGAGTTCTTCGGCGTCGCCCAGAGCTATGGGCCAATAGAAAGCTCGTCGGAAGGCCTTGCTGACTAGCGTGCGAGAGGATGCGTGGTTGCCGCAGACGCCTTTGTGGATCTCCTCCAAGATGTCCTTGCCTTCTTGCCTGGGGACGCACTTCATGAGTACTCCGGAAGATGCGCCCCGCCTGTAGAGCTTGTCTCCGACGAGGACGTAGGACTTGGCGCGGCGGATGAGTTGCTCCGCCAAGTTCTTGTCTGAGGGAACCTTCTTCTCGCTGAGGTAGTCGATGAAGGGGCGCCTCCGGTCCACGTCGATCATCATGACCTCTGGCCGGTGGGGGTGTCTTTGGGGCGGTGGTCGGTGGTGCCGGCTCCGGGATGGATGGCGCGTGAAGCTCGTGGACGAAGACACCCGCTGGTACTTGAGCGCGAGTAGAACCAAGCTTCGATAGGACGTCCGCTACAACATTGTTGTCGCGGACGACATGGTGGAACTCGAGACTGTAGAACTTGTTCTCGAGCTTGCGGACTTCTAGGTAGTAGGCGTCCATGTTCTCCTTGTTGCAGTCCCAGGACTTGTTGACTTGGTTGATGACCACTGCGGAGTCGCCGTAGACTAGTAGCCGCTTGATGCCCAGTGAAGCCGCGAGGCGGAGCCCGTGTAGGAGAGCTTCGTACTCGGCTTCGTTGTTTAAGACCTTCCAGAAGATCTGCATGACGTACTTGAGTTGTTCGCCCGTTGGAGAGATCAGGAGTACTCCTACACCTGCGCCCTCGAGGTTGAGTGAGCCGTCGAAGTACATCACCCAGTGCTCTGGGCGCTCGGTTGGAGTAGGTAGCTGATTCTCCCGCCACTCCGCCATGAAGTCGACTAGTGCCTGCGACTTGATGGCTGTGCGTGGCTTGAAGTCGATGTTGAGGGTGCCGAGTTCAACTGCCCACTTGGAGATTCTTCCAATAGCATCTTGGTTCCCGCGAGGATGTCGCCGAGCGGGTAGTCGGTGACGACGGAGATCGAGTACTCACCGGAAGTAGTGTCGTAGCTTCCGCGAGGTGATGAGCACTTTGCGTACGAGAGAAGCTTCTATACGGGGGGTGGTAGCGTGTCTTGGATTCGACAAGACCTCGGCGACGAAAGTAGGCCGGTCGGCCGGGCCGGGTATGCATGGCCGTCTTCCTGCCGCTCGATGATGATGGCAGTACTGACCACGTGAGTAGTCGCAACGAGGTAGAGTAGTAGCTGCTCGCCTTTGCGAGGAGCCATGAGGACTGGCGGCTTCGATAGGAAGTCCTTGAGCTGGGCAAGGGCTTGGCCCGCCTCTGGAGTCCACACGAACTTCTCTTGGTGCTTGAGTAGTTTGAAGAAGGGGAGCCCCCGTTCTCCAAGCTTCGAGATAAATGCGTTCGGGGCCGCCATGCACCCGGTCGGCTTACGGACGTCTTTGATGCACGTGGGAGGTTTCATGCTTGGTGATGGCGGAGATCTTCTCGGGATTGGCTTCGATGCCGTGGTGGGCGATGATGAAGCGAGTAGTTTGCCCGAAGGTACGCCGAAGACGCACTTGTTCGGGTTGAGCTTCCCGGCGGTACTCGCGCGGGGATGCGAAAGTCTCTTCAAGATCGTCGATGAGGGTGCGGAGTTTACGGTCTTGACGACCACGTCATCCACGTAGGCTTCGACGTTCTTGTTGAGTTGCTGTTGAAGCGAGGCCCGGATAGCTCGTTGGTATGTGGCGCCGGCGTTCTTCAACCCGAAGGACATGGTCGGGTAGCGATACGCGCCAAACGGGGTGATGAACGCGGTCTTCTCTGGTCTTCTTCCTTGATCGCGATCCGGTGGTACCGGAGTAGCAGTCGAGGAAGCAGAGCAGGTCGCAGCCCGCCGTGGAGTCGATGACTTGGTCAATCCGCGGCAACCCGAAGGGTATAGATTTCCAAATGGGCCGGGCACGATTAGCGGCACGAGGCACGACCCGAAAAAGCACGGCTCTAGCCCGACCCGAGGCACGATCAATAGTGCCTAGTGCCAGCCCGGCCCGACAACCTTTTAGTGCATGGGCCGCCACCTCGGCCCGTTGGGCCGGCCCGAAGCACGGCCCGATAGGGGGCGCACGAAAGTGGCCCGGCCTCAGGCACGGAATTGGCCTGGCCTGCCAACAGCCTGCTAGGAACCCATATTACTTCCAGTATATAAACTACTCCCTTCATCCTTTAACCCTAAAATTTTCCCCTGCTCCTTCCCACCTCCCTCGCGCCGCCACCTACCTCGCCAGCGCCCCTCCCGGTCCGGTGATCTCGCCGCCGGCTACCCGCAGCCACACCGCCACCCTTCCTTCTCCTCCTCCTCTCTCCGCCTCCCGAGTACCCCTCCCTCCAGCACCACCACCGCCGCCCCCGATCGCCCCTCTCCGGCGGAGGCTCGACGCGGCCGGCGGCGGAGGTCGCCCTCCCCGCGACGGATTCACGGCGGCCCGGCGGTGGATGTCGCGCTCCCATGGTTGATCTCACTGCGGCTTGGAAGCGGAGGTCCCTCTCCCTATGGCGGAGCTCGCCGCAGCCCGGCGGCGGAGGTTGCCCTCCCAAACTCCCCTCGCTGGATTCATAGCTCTCGGCAGCGGAGGCTTGCTATCGTGCCTGGCACGACACGAGCCCGACGGCCGGCTCCATCGTGCTTAGGCACGACACGGCACGAAAAAATGGCCATCGTGTCGTGCTTGGGCCGCCACTCCGGCACGAGGCACGGCACGGCACGGCACTATTCCACCGTCGTGCCTGATAGGGCCGGGCCGCATAGGGCCGGGCCAAATCGTGCTCAGGCCGTGCTCGGGCCGGGCGGCCCGTTTGGAATACTATACCGAAGGGGTCCTTGGGGCAGTGCTTGTTGAGGTCGGTGTAGTCGACACACATCCTCCACTCGTTCGAGTTCTTCTTGCGGACGAGGACGGGGTTGGCGAGCCACTCGGGATGGAATACTGCTTTGATGAGGCCAGCCGCGAGTAGTTTGGCGAGTTCCTTCTTGATGGCGTCCCTTCTGTCGTCGGCGCAGCGGCGGAGGTGTTGTCGCTTCGGGGTAGCTTTAGGATCGACGTTGAGGGAATGCTCGATCAACTCCCTGGGCACCCCTGGCATGTTCGCTGGCTTCCACGCGAAGATGTCGCGGTTAGCCCGGAGGAAGTTGATGAGCGCGTCTTCCTATTTGGGGTCGAGACTGTGACGCCCCAGGTTTTTAATTAACGATTATAGCCGGTCAAATGGTCAACCGTGGTCAAACCTAGGTCAACCTGGGCCCTCACCTCGAAAAACTCACTAACCCACCCTAGTGACCCTAAATGAATGGTAAACACACTTGTGGGGCCAACCCATGGTCAAAAGTTGGGTCAAACCCCTTGCCACCCCCGGTGTCCACGGTGTCTACGGAACTTTTGCCGCGTTCTCCAAAATTCACCTAAACACTTAAAATTCTACCTTTAGGAAAGTTGTAGATCTTGATGAGGGACACAACTTTCATGTAGATTGGCATTTCAAATTTGGAGAGGAAAAACTTGAAAAACCCCTTGCAAGGCAGAAAACACTGTTTGCCAAAACAGGCTGACATTCAAAGTTGGCATTCAAATATTTTCAAATCCAGGCAGAAAAACCCCATATAGCCTTTGTAGAAACCGTTGTTGGTACCTAGATCTACAACTTTGGTATTCATCACAGGGTTCAGTTCTGTTCAAAAATTTTGAGAAAAACCGTTGTGAACCGGGCACCAGCAACACAGATAAGCCTTCGAGTGAGTTTTAATGCATATATTCGATCCTTGTGCTATACAAGTGATTTACCGGGCGTTAACCCGACAACTAACGACAGGATGATACTTTATTATTGCTTAATGACCAAAGTGGATCAGTCTTAGGCGATAGTATGGTATTTTCCTGGGCGGGTTGTCACAGTTGGCATCAGAGCTTATATGCACCAGAGATTAATTAATAAACCTTAATCACTAATTTTTGAATAAAATATGCCAAGATTGTCTGATTTTCCAAAATACGTTGGTCCACTAAGGATAAACTAGACCGAGAGGCCCTAGAGGGAATTTTGGGTTCTTTCAGGTGGCTTAATTAACTTATGGTTTATTTTGCTAACTCCCAGCACATTACTTTATGTCAGACTTACCTTCTCGCACAACCATACTAGTTCATCACGTTTTGCCATACGTGGTGGTACCACAGGGAAGTCCTGTGAGGGACTAGTGGGACCTATTCCAATGGGTGTCACGTCGCGTTTGAGTCTCGTCACGTTTTGCCATACGTGATGGTACCACGGGAAAGTCCGTGAGGGATGAGTGAGGCCTATTCCAATGGGCACTCACGTCGCGTCAGAGTCTTAAATAGGACGTTGTCCTTGCAGCGGCTTAACGCATGGATACCGTTTCTATAGTGAACGGTAATGAATGTGGACGCTTTCGTGACGTGCTGGCACGAAAGGTTCGTTTTCTGCAGGTACATAATAGCGCTTCATTAGTCGTTAAGCGAGTACCGTATAGCTCTCGACTAGATATTATAGGGAGAGACGAATAAAAGCCTTGCCGCCGGCACTAACTTCGATTTTTGGCTTGATTGCCACGTGAGGTCGAATAGGACATCTTGCATGCATGTTAAAAATCGAAACAACTAAAATGGACCCAAAAATCGAATTTCCATATGTTCTCTAAGGAAGTTTATGCTAGTGTGTGCTTTTTATAAATTAGAAGTACCTCTCATACCTAGCCGTCATGTTGCCGAAATTTTGTGAAAAATTTGTTTACCATGTGCTAGGTTAATTAAACCAAATTGTTAAAAATAATTGCTCCTCAACTAGCTATCTCGTAGTAGCAAGTCTCAATCCTAGTTCGTTTGGTTTGGTTCACACTTCCCTAGGCACATCCAGGTTAAGGACCAGTCATCTTGTTTCCTTGTGCTCAACCTTAAAAAGCTTAATTAAAGTATTAAAAGTTTAATTTAGAACTTGGGAAATCTTTGAGGTTTCTGGATTTTTGGTTATGAATTTTTATTCACAGCTGCCAGAACTTCACCATTTGACATGTCGTTCTCTTTGAGATCTGACATGAGTTACATTTTTGTACAGATGGATTTCCCCATGTTCCACCAGTTCAACGCTGACGGTACGATCCGTACCAACGGGTTGCACTGGGAGAGTTTTCCGCGCCTGGCGTGGGAAGCACTCGATCTTTGCGGGCTACCTCACCCCACCGACTTACGAGGTGAAGGAGTTTGAGCGCTTTGGCGTTCCCCGCTGCGGAGTGATCGTTACGTTCTCGCCACACCCGGACCACGCCAACTCGGTTTGACTTGAGCTTTATTTGCGGGGATTTATCACTCACGAGTCCGTGGAGTCGGCCGCCCTCGGAGTGCGCGGACTTATGTGACCACAACCCCACTGTGGTAGCTCTTTCTCCGTTTGGATTGTTTCCTGCTGTGAGTCCTCACGACCCAGCTTGGTTGGACCGTATGGACCACCTACGGGAGCTACCGACCCTAGCAGAGCTGTTGGATGTTACTCAGACGCTTGCCCGTTGTCTGAACGTGGTCTTCACACTTCAGGGGCTGCGTTATAACATCGCAGCGATTATTGCACAGCGCTTGGAGGCATCTAGGCGCGATTGGGAGCGACTTTCGGCGGCACACTAGCGAGCTGAACTTCACGCTTACCCGGGTGCGGCGGGGAGAATGACGAGTCGCGTGCTAGGAGGTTTCAGTTGGAGCTTGAGAGAGGTGATCGCTTACAGAGGATCGTAGATCTGGAGGAGGAGAACCATGCACTGGAGGAGGATGCCAACGCTCACGAGATAGAGAGGCTGACACTACGGCAGAACATTGCTGAGATGCAGGAGCACGTGCAGGAGGCCGAGGTACAGGTGGCAGCCTTGTAGGCTATAGTGGCCTTACAGCCACTGCCCCCAGTACAGGCACACCCGAGGAGGAGCGACGGTGTGTCCCGGTGCGGATCGGACGAGCCGGGCGGGGACCATCGCTACCGACTCCCCCAGCTTCGCCTTCGTATAGTGGTGCTTCAGTGGGCAACTAGGTTGCCGACAGCAGGGAGTAGGAGGATGTCGATCCTATCGAGTTGTTTGGAGGTGTTTAGAGTAGTGGCTTGACAGCACGTCTTCGTGCCGAGCACTGCTTGTATCGTGTCATGTCATGTTGTTTCAAATTCGAGTTGTAATGTCTTTGAACCTTGTTCTATCATGTTGTAATAAAGAATGCTTAAGCTTGTATGCTTTAAGTAAATTTCGTTGTCATTCAAATTTGAAATTTTCTTGCGTTTGAATACCAGATCCTTGGATAAATCGTTGCAAATGACCACGCTTGCCAATTTTGCATTCTCACCTAAAAACGTTGGTAAACCAAAGCATTTTTAGGAACATCACTCGTTGCCAGCGAATAAGTACTCGTTCGTATACCACCTTCGTTGGTATCCGAAATAACGATGGTCATTCGAGAGTAATTATGAGCCGTGCAATTGAGTAATCGCCGTCCTAACCGTGTCGAGAAGAACGATTCTATGAATCTTGGTGGCTATAGAATATTGTTGATTGTTGCTGTCCTCATTGTTTAAGTGCTAATGAGATGTATTTTGCATGATCATGCTTATCATCATTTGGAGTAAGTGTTGACGGTGAAAATCCGTCAACCTAGCCATGAGTTTACCTTCGGTGTTGGCATGAGTTTTATACCTTATCCATTGGTACTAACCCCCGTGGTATAACAAGTTCACGTGTGCATGTCGGTTTTGGAGTTTAATGTTTATGCAGGGTTTTAGTGTTGAATGCAAGACTTTCGGGATAAGTTCATCAAGCACCTCATGACAAGACCTTGAAGCCCCGTACAAGTCATGCAATGAAGCAAACTTAACGCCAAGAAGCCAGGGACTTGATCCAAGAAGACGACAGACTCCGAGGACTTGACCAGAAAAGTGCTGAATCTTGCAAGACAAGGAGTTGAGTCCAATTCGGAGAGAACCCGACGACATGGACCTACATGCAGAAGGGAGAAACATCCAGGAAGCAAGGGAACCGACGTGGAGCAAAGGAGCCCTCGGGCTGGGCCTAGATGGGCCCAGGCCGGCCGGCCCAGTCCGGTCGGCCCCGAGGCCCATCCGGGGCCCAAATGCCCCCTCCTTTGCCCTAGCCGCCAATCGGGCTATTTATAGCCCCCGACCGAGAGCCTCGAAGAGAAGATTTCGTCATCGGCCGCCGAGGAGCGAGAGAGAGAGAGGACACCATCTCGGAGAGGAGAGGGTCGAGCTAGTTGACTAGGGTTTCCCTAGCCGACGTGGGAACCTTGCACGGAAGACCACGTCGGAGTTCTCGAGCTAGAAGCAAGATCAAGGAAGGATCCCGGTGGTGATCTTGTGTATGTATCATTGTTATAGTTGAATTATCAAGTTGAATCTTTTCCTAGCGATCAAGTGTTTCCTCGAAGATTTCGTTTTTCGATCGGCTTTGCTTATTCCAATTCTATTCTCGAGATAGATTACATAGGGTGTTCTTGTAGCCGCGGTGGCTAGAGGTACACGCCGGATCTTCCGAAAGAATCTCGACTTGTCTTTTGACTCGCCCTAAGCTCCCCGCATGAATAGGGATACGTTGTGACAGAACGGGGGTCTCGAAAGGCGGATGTTTTCGGATTTGGACGGGAAACCACGATTTAAAGAGGCTTCTATTAAGATTCGATTTGCTACTTCTTCTCTTGCTTGGAATTTCAACAAAAGGCTTACCCCGATCCCTCTAGATCGGTTTATCTACCCAATCTTACTTTGTTTTCTTTGGTCTTTAGTAGATTAGATTCGTTTTGTGTCTTTTACTTAGATGCATTAGGGTTTTATCGAAGATTGAAGTTACTTGGCTTTATTAGATTAAGTTTTGCGTCACACATTTGTTCCACGGATTCGATACCTTGGGTTCACCACTCGAGGGAAGAAGGGTCCCTTGACTACGACGGGAGACTTGTACGCTTGCAAGTCACAAACGAACTTTGATACAATTATTAACCGTCAACAGTAAGCTTTTGGTTATCTCACTAATAAAGCTCACTTTTCAGATGGTGGGAACCACGCGCAGCTCTCCCAACGGTTTTGGAGCAAGTGGTAGTGGTGACTTGCCACCACCCCCGCCCATGACACTGACGGAGGCCTTCATGGCCACCCAAACCGAGGTGCTGCGCTAGATCCTGCAAACACAGCAGCAGATCGCCCAGCAGATGAACCGAGGGCCGCCACACATGGCCAACCATGAGGGGCCTAACCAGGTCACCACGTACGCCCAGTTCATCGCTATGAAGCCGCCAAGCTTCGCTAAAACAGAAGACCCCCTGGAAGCTGAGGCTTGGGTCAAGGCCATAGAGGAAAAATTCTCTGCCTTTGTGCTGCCTTGCTCCGAGGAGAACAAAGCGAACTTCGCAGTGCTGCAACTGCGAGGGGAAGCTTTGATGTGGTGGGACCACTTCAAGTCAATGCAGCGAGGCCACGCTGTGACTTGGGATGAGTTCAAGCAGGCTTTCAAGAGCCACCACATTCCCAAAGGACTGATGGATAGGAAGATGAGGGAGCTGTTGGCCCTCCGTCAGGGATCTAACTCAGTGTACCGCTATGCTCAGAAGTTTAATAGCTTGTGTCAGTATGGTGGGCATCATGTTGATACAGATGCCAAGAAGATGGAGAGGTTTCGTGACGGGCTTGATGGCAAGCTGTATGAGCGTCTAAACCTGCTCGAGCCCGCCAACTTCCATGAGCTAGTGAACAAGGCTATCTCGCAAGAGGATGCTATGAAGAAAGCCCATGGGGACAACAAGAGGATGTCCGGTTTCACCCCAGGCAGCGGAACGAACAAGAAGTTTCGCTTTGTGAAGAAGGAAGCTCCCGAGCCCATCCCGGCCAATCATCAACGGACGCCGGACGATGAAGCCACCTCGGGGCAAACCCGTCGGGAACTTCCGGTTCCGTCGTGCCCACGGCCAGGCTCCAAAGCCTAATGCACCCCCTCGCGATGTTGGAAATCGTCGTTGCTACAACTGTGGCCAGCCAGGGCACTACATTAATGAGTGTCCCAAGCCCAGGCAGATCAAGCCCAACCCGCAGAATCAGGGTACGGGAAGCAAGCCTACCACTCCGGCCAAGAAGCCCATGGTGCAAGTGCGCCAAGGCAAACTGAACTTCACTACGATGAGTGACATTCCAGCAGGAGCTTCAGTACTCACGGGTATATTCTCTATCAATGACACTCCTATTAAGGTTTTATTTGATTCGGGAGCCACCCATAGTTTCATAAATGAGAGCCTACTGGACAAATTGGGTCTAAGAGGAGTACAAACCAAATCTTCTTATAAAATTACCACACCAGGTGGAAACATCACGTCTCAATTAGTGACTTTTGAAGTTCCTCTGAGACTAGGAAGTAGGGTTGTTCGATCTAATCTTATAACCATCAAATTGGGAAGCATGGATGTTATCTTGGGTATGTAATGGATGAATCAACATAAGGTGATTCTAGATATATCGGATAGGGTCATAGAGATCAACTCTCCTACGGTCGGGCACACTACCTTGTACCTACCTTTCCGGGACGGTACCGACTCTTGTGCCTATGTGACCATTATCTCCTCTCTTGGTGAAATTCCAGTAGTGTGTGAGTACTCGGACGTCTTTCCTGACGAGTTGCCTGGTATGCCACCCAACAGAGATGTCGAGTTTGTGATCGAACTCCAGCCCGATACCGCACCCATTTCCAAAAGACCTTATCGCATGCCACCCAAGGAGTTAGCTGAATTAAAGACCCAACTCCAAGAATTGTTAGATAAGGGTTATATTCGCCCGAGCTCTTCTCCTTGGGGTTGCTCTGCTCTCTTTGTCAAAAAGAAAGATGGTAGCTTGAGAATGTGCGTAGATTACCGACCACTCAATGCAGTCACCATCAAAAACAAATACTCGCTTCCTCGAATCGATGTTCTTTTCGATCAATTGGCTGGTGCCAAAGTCTTCTCTAAAATCGATCTTCGTTCTGGCTACCACCAAATCAAGATTCGACCTTGCGACATTCCTAAAACCGCTTTTTCCACTCGTTATGGTCTCTACGAGTTCTTGGTCATGTCTTTCGGACTCACTAATGCGCCCGCCTACTTCATGTACCTCATGAACTCGGTGTTCATGATGGAGCTCGATAAATTTGTCGTGGTCTTTATCGATGATATTCTCATCTATTCTAAGAGTGAGAAAGATCATGCCAATCATCTCCGAGTTGTCCTTCAGCGTTTGCGAGATCACATGCTCTATGTTAAGTTCTCCAAATGCGAATTCTGGTTGAAAAGTGTGAAATTCTTAGGGCACACCATTTCCCACGATGGTATCTCCGTAGATCCTAGCAAAGTTCAAGAGGTGATGGATTGGAAACCACCCAAGTCCGTGCATCAAATCCGTAGTTTCCTAGGATTGGCGGGATACTACCGTCGATTCATTCCTGACTTTTCTAGAATCGCAAAACCCATGACCGAATTACTCAAGAAAGGAGTGAAATTCGTGTGGAGTGAAGCATGTGAGAAAGCTTTTCACACCCTCAGACAACATCTAACTTCAGCCCCAGTGCTAGCTCAACCCGATAATTCCAAACCATTTGAAGTCTTCTGTGACGCATCAAGCACGGGTCTCAGCTGTGTCCTTATGCAAGAAGGCCGAGTCATTGCCTATGCTTCACAGGCACTTCGACCCCATGAGCTCAACTATCCTACCCATGATCTTGAGTTAGCTGCTGTTGTCCATGCCCTCAAGATATGGAGGCATTATCTAATGGGTAATCATTACAATATCTTCACTGGTCACAAGAGCCTCAAATACATCTTCACCCAGTCGGAGTTGAATATGAGACAGAGAAGATGGCTTGAGTTGATTAAAGATTATGATCTAGAAGTGCACTATCATCCCGGCAAAGCAAATGTTGTTGCGGATGCTCTTAGCCGCAAAGATCATTGCAACCACCTAGAGTTGGAGCCAGTCAGTGAACCCTTGTGTGAAGAAATGAGAAGGCTCAACTTAGAAGTGGTACCGCAAGGAATTCTTTATGCCTTGACGGCAGAGTCAAACCTTTATGACAGAATTGTCACTGCCCAGCGCAATGATGTAGATATTCAGACCATCAGGCAGAAACTAGCAAAAGGAGACCCCAAGTATACTTGTTTCCAGAAGGATCGCCAAGATGTGGTCTGGTTTGGGAAACGTCTAGTGGTCCCCGTTGACCCAGAAATTAAGAAAATCATTCTAGATGAAGCTCACAAGTCCAAATTCTCTATTCATCCCGGTAGTACCAAGATGTACCAGGATCTGAAGCAGAACTTTTGGTGGTCCAATATGAAGGTGGATGTAGCCAAGTATGTGGCCGAGTGCGATACTTGCCACCGATGAAAGCAAGTCATTTGAAATCGGCAGGAGTACTCCAACCCCTGTCGATACCTATGTGGAAGTGGGACGATATCAGCATGGATTTCATTGTGGGTTTACCCCTAACCGCTAGAAAGAAGGACTCTATTTGGGTGATTGTGGATAGACTCACCAAGACCGCTCACTTCATTGTCGTGCACACCACTTACTCCGTACAACAATATGCAAAGTTGTACGTGGACCACATAGTTCGTCTGCATGGAATCCCAAAGACTATAATCTCTGATAGAGGGACTCAGTTTGTAGCTCGTTTTTGGGAACAGTTGCATGAGTGTTTGGGAACTCGGGCGATCCGCCGGTTCCGGTTATCATCCGCGAACCGATGGTCAGACGGAGAGGATAAATCAGATTCTAGAGGACATGTTGAGGGCGAGCATCTTGCACTTTGACAAGAGTTGGGACGAGTGTTTGTCCTTGGCAGAGTTCTCTTACAATAACAGCTATCAAGCCAGCTTGAAAATGGCACCGTTCGATACTCTGTACGGACGTAGATGCCGCACTCCGCTGAATTGGTCAGAGGCCGGAGAGAGAACACTCTTTGGACCAGAGTTAGTTAAAGAGGCCGAAGAAAGGGTGCAAGTGATAAGAGAGAATTTGAAGATGGCACAGATGAGGCAAAAGAGTTACCATGACAAGGGAACCGCACCTCGACACTTTGAAGTGGGAGATTATGTGTATTTGAAAGTATCCCCCACCAAAGGTGTGCAAAGGTTCGGAGTCAAGGGAAAGTTAGCCCCGCGCTACATTGGCCCATATGAAGTTATAGAAGTATGTGGACCCGTGGCTTACCGTATCCAATTGCCAGAACGGTTTTCCGCAGTTCACGATGTGTTCCATGTAACTCAGTTGAAGAAGGGAATGCCTGTTCCGGAGAATGAAATCATCACGGAAGCTAATGCTTGGATCGAGCTGGATTTCTCGCTCGTCGAGCATCCATTGAAGGTACTAGACCAAAAAGAGCGAAAGACCCGAAGGCAGACCGTGCGAAAGTACAAGATCCAATGGAGCCATCACACGGAGGAAGAAGCAACATGGGAGACGGAGGATTATCTTAATACTAAGTATCCGGGCTTCCTACAGTCTCGAAACCGTGAGTCTCTTCTCCCCATCTGTTCGTTGTCAAATTGAATCTCGGGACGAGATTCCGTTTAAGGGGGGTAGGCTGTGACGCCCCAGGTTTTTAATTAACGATTATAGCCGGTCAAATGGTCAACCGTGGTCAAACCTAGGTCAACCTGGGCCCTCACCTCGAAAAACTCACTAACCCACCCTAGTGACCCTAAATGAATGGTAAACACACTTGTGGGGCCAACCCATGGTCAAAAGTTGGGTCAAACCCCTTGCCACCCCAGTGTCCACAGGTGTCTGCCGGAACTTTTGCCGCGTTCTCCAAAATTCACTTAAACACTTAAAATTCTACCTTTAGGAAAGTTGTAGATCTTGATGAGGGACACAACTTTCATGTAGATTGGCATTTCAAATTTGGAGAGGAAAAACTTGAAAAACCCCTTGCAAGGCAGAAAACACTGTTTGCCAAAACAAAGTCGACATTCAAAGTTGGCATTCAAATATTTTCAAATCCAGGCAGAAAAACCCCATATAGCCTTTGTAGAAAATGTTGTTGGTACCTAGATCTACAACTTTGGTATTCATCACTGGGTTCAGTTCTGTTCAAAAATTTTGAGAAAAACCGTTGTGAATCAGGCACCGAAGAACACGGATAAGCCCGGAGCGCGTCGCGCCGCGACGTCGCGCGCGCGCCGTGCGCCGCCGTCGCCGCCCGCCGCCGGCCTTGCTCCGGCGTCCACGCCGCGCCGCCCGAGGCCCCGCCGGTCGAGGCGTGCTCCATCCCGAGGCCCCGCGTCCCCGCAGCGCCCCGTCCCAAGGATGCTCCGAGGCCCGCGCCGCCGTACGCGCGTGCACGCGCGGACCGGCGGTCCGTCGGCCGTGCCGCCGCCGTGCGCGCGCGCCTCCCGAGCTGCCGTAGCACGGCGAGCATCTCGCGCCGTCACCCAGCGTCACCCGGTGCTCGCGCTCCTACTTAAACCCCCCCTCGCGCCCCTTCGCGCGCCGGCGCGTGCTCCTCCCCGCCATTGCCGCCGCCGCACGGAGCTAGAGCTCTCCGCTCGCGCTCGCCGCCGTCCAACTGCCCTGCTAGCTTCCCTAGCTCCCAGTGTAGCTAGCGCGCTCGCCAATTTACCAGCACCGCGCGTCCTTGCCACATTTCCCCGAGCCGCCGTGGGTGCCGCCGCCGTGCGCCCTCGCCGGAGCTCGCCCCGACCCCGCCACCACCGCCACTCGACCAGGGGTGAGGCGAATTGCACCCCTGTGCCACATGTTGCCCTAGCCCGGCCCCACATCGCCGCCGGCGAGCCCTCCCGCCGCCGCGAGGGCACGGTTGTAAATTCCAGGGGCTTAGTTGTGAAGAAACCTAACTAGCTTTTCTTGCAGATTGGTCCAGCGTCTTGAAAAATGCCTAGAAATTCGTAGAAAAATCAGAAAAATCTCAAACCAATTTTGTAGGATTCAGGATGATAAATCCCACCTCTTTTGTTATATACTCATGGCTAGATTTTAAATAGTTTTAGCAGGAAAAATACAAATGTGTTAAAACTAGATCTGTCATAACTTGAAATCCATAACTCCTCTGTAGCCCAATTTTGGATATGTTGTGTGTTAGAATATGACTAGATGTTGTGCCAAAAATTGCACCAAGTTATACAGTATATCTTGCTAGATAAATTCTTTTCCATTTCTGCAGTAACTGCTTAGATGATTTTTCATGTTAAATATATTTATGTTCTTGAGCTCAACTTGTGCACACTATCTTGTAATGCCAAAATACACATCTTGTGAATTAATCATGAATTTTGGATTAACAGAAATAATTATTCTTGATTTATGCATGTGTTCCTTTTTAAATTGATAAACCAAGTTCAGTAGAGGTTCCATGTGAACATGCTGGTTCTTTAGACTTATTTAGGACCAGAGAGCTTGCACAAGAAAGTTTGGATCAAATTGATGCTTATTTATTTTTGTATGCATTTACTTTGAATCACTAGCTAGCCTTTGTTATTTTCAATAATATTTAATTTTCTAGCATCCAACACTTGCATGTGAGTCCAATGGACCAGGATAGGTGCTAGTAGACTTAAGAAACACTCATTTAATTTTTGGCAATTTAATTGATTAATAAAAAGTCTAAATGCCCTTTTAATATTAAAGGGAAATTGAATAAAGAAAAACCATTAATTAAATCTTTTCTTTTTTTGACAGTATTATTTAATATAATTAAAAGATAATTAATTATCATCACTGATAAGGAATTAATTCATAAATAAAAATGTTAATTACACCTTTGTGGGTGAAGATAAAAGGAAATGAAGCTTTCACATGAAATGACTAGTTTAACAAAAATCTTTATTCAATATGGAATAAAAGAGTAACCCCATGTACAACCAATAATAACCTTCCTAAAAGAGAAACATTAGATGAATGCTTGTTAAGGTGAATATGACCAACCAGAGTTGGATAAGACAACAAACTATCACATCACCTAAAGTGCATGCATTCCGTGTAGATCTTCCGGACGGAGACTACTCCCTTGTCCCGGAAACCGAGGAAGGAGGAGCGGAAGCGTCGCTGCAGTACGTGAAAGTACTCGACACCGAGGGTGCCCAAGCTAACCTAGCTGACGAAGGCAAGCTCCGGTGCATCTAACCTAGTTTTAAAATTCTTTATTCGATTATCTATGAATGATTGTGCATTTACGTTCAGGAGTTGAATGAAACCTTAGATGCATGATCCATAGGTACCTTTGTCCCTACTAGTATGATAGGTCGATAGCTGCTAAGCTATAGGACCGTTACAAGTCGAGTGATGACCTCACTCGCGAGAATAGGTTCCTAGATATGAATCACAATGTATCCTTAAATGGATTGCTCACGTGGTAAGAGCATGGGATCTGGGCTCCGGTCCAGTGGTTATGTGGGTTAAGTCTTTGAACGTACCAAACATTTGCCGGGAATGGGACCGGTAAGCCTAGTACCTTAATGAGGCGGCAAGGGATCCTACCGTTGCTACTCTTGGGATTCGCTCTCACGGCTCACCACCGGTGGTGTATGGTGACTCCGGGTATCTCGCGGGGTATGCGGATAGCTCGCACCAAAGATCGTAAGATTCGATCCCGACCCGAGGATTTATGGGGACGGCCTGGGAAAGTTGTCCTCGCGGGGGCAGCCTACCGTGTGTTTGGGTCTACCTTGCAAGGTTTAAATCAATCGATTGTCGGCATCTCACCGTTATCCGAGACTACTTACTTCACTAGTCATGAGATCCCTAATGATGGAAGTTGATGAACTTTATGCTTGATTAATTGTATTATACAACTTTGCTTGTACTAGTTGGCTAATGTAGTAAAGATTAAACCTACTAGAACTTGTGCTAAAATCTTGAAAGTAAGGACCTACTCTTTGTTACTTTTTAGCAAAAGCAACCCAATAGCCAAAAAGCCTTTCATGGTCTAGAATTGGTGAAGTAGATATCACCGACGGGTAAGACTTGCTGAGTATTAGTATACTCAGCCTTGCTATAATGTGTTGATCCAGGTAAGGCCTTCAGTGATGTGTGTCCCAGAGAGATCCCGCCCGGCTGGGAGCTGGAGTGGGTGGAGGACGACTACTGAAAACATCATGGATGGCCTCCCGTGGTGTCTTCGCTTCCGTTAATTAATTTCCGCTGCTTTTCTAAAATTCTAAACTATTTCGTCATGACAAAAACTATGGTTTGTAATAATTAAACCCCTCGGGGTACGAATTTGGATTTTATGTTGATGTATCTCTGGACTCGCCTTCGAGTGAGTTTTAATGCATATATTCGATCCTTGTGCTTTTCAAGTGATTTACCGGGCGTTAACCCGGCAACTAACGACAGGATGATACTTTATTATTGCTTAATGACCAAAGTGGATCGGTCTTAGGCGATAGTACGGTATTTTCCTGGACGGGTTGTCACAGAGACCCGCCCCGATGGTGGTGGTCTTGCTGCTGTCGCTTGTCCTGAGGTCAATTGTTTTGACCAGAACTCCCTCAGCTGGCTGAGGCCTGTTAGCTTTGTCTGATTTCTCTGGGATGTCGAGTTCACTTGGGGCAAGCTTCTTCGACGCAGCGTAGACCTCCATCATTACGTTGGGTACTTGATTTGTGGAGGCGATCTCCACAGCTTCTGTGTCGCAGTCGTGCGAGATCTTCAAGTCCCCTTGCAGTGAGAGTACACCAGCTGGGTTTGGCATCTTGAGTACCAAGTAGGTGTAGTGGGGTATGACGTACTTGGTACGATAGTTGTCCCGAGATTCCCCAAAGGTAACTGGCAGGACCATTGAGCCCAGTGGGATAGCCGCGCTCCCGGGGACGATGCCGTAGAAGGGCGAGGTGCTCTTGGTGAGCATGTGGGTGATGTCGAGCTTCATCTTCTTCAAGGTCTTGGTGAAAAGGACGTTGAGCCCGCTTCCACCGTCGATGAGGACCTTGTTGAGCCTGGAGCCCGCGACCACCGGCTTCAGGACGAGAGGGAACCGCCCTGGTTCGGAGAAGCTAGTCCATTGATCCGCGCGGGAGAAGGTAATGGGTACCTCCGACCACCTGAGAGGGGTCGGAACCGCTGGTTCAATGCTCATGACTTCTCGACGGGTAGCCTTTTGTTCCCGTTTGCTGGGTAGTCCGCTGAAGAGGACGTTAACTGTCTTGACGGGTTCCTAGAGGTCGTCATTGTCGTCGTCTTGCTTCTTCTTGCCTTTCTTGTCATGAGGGTGCGATGGCTCTGGAGTACTCTTGAGTGCTCGCCTGAGTTGGTAGCACTGCTCGGTGGTGTGGTTGCCGTCCAGATGCCACGGGCACTTCTCTTTCAGCAAGTCTTTGAAGCCGCCAGAGGTCTTCTTCGAGTTCTCCTTCGCAGGGCGCTGGATAGCCGCGACAGTGTTGTCTGGCTTGCGCTTGTGGTTGGGACCCGAGTAGTTGTTGTTGTTGCGACCGCCTTGGTTCCCGTTGTTGCTGCTGCCGCCGCCCGTGTTCTGTTTGCTCTTGCCACGGATAGCATCGTACTTGGTGTTGGCTTTGTCTTCTTCATCCGCCCAGGACGTGATCATGACCTTGAGATGGGGGATGGACTTGGGGCGGCGGCTACCGAAGTCTTCGAAGGTGCGACGGTGGTAGAGGCCGTCTTGGAAGAGGTCGATGACCTCCTTGTCGGTGACGTCGACTACGGTGGCGTGCCTGTCGAAGAAACGGCGCATGTACTTGCGGAGGGTCTCGCTTTGTTCCTGCTTCACCATAGACAGGTCCATGCGAGTACCCGATCGGCGCATGGCGCCCGCGAAGTTGCTGGTGAACTGCTCCTTCAGCTGGTCCCACTTGTCGATCGAGTGCTTGTCCAGCAACTCGAGCCATGTGAGCGGGGCTTGGTCCAGGCAGAAGGGGAAGTAGAGGCACTTGGTGTCGTTGTTTCCACCAGTGTTCTCGATGGAGAGGGCGTAGCACCTGAGCCACTGGATGGGATCCTACTTCGTGTCGTACTTGGCGATTCCCAGAGGTTTGAACTTGTCCGGGAGGAGTAAGTTGCGAAGCCGAAGAGAGAAACCGGGGAAGCCGTCGTTGTCGCCTGCGGTGGCAGACTTCTTCCGCCACAGTTCTTCAATCTTCTGGCGGGCATCGTAGCCGCCCTGTGAGGCTCTGGAGGCGTGGCTGTTCGCGTGGTCTCGACCGCCGAGACCGCCCCCGCCACCGGCCCTCCTGTTGCCCCCATGGTTGGAGCTTCCACCGTCGCTGCCGCCGCCGCCAGGGTCGCGGTGAGGGGTGATCTCACGATTGCCGCCAGCAGCTGCAGCGCTGTTTCCACCTTGTGAGGGTCCACCGGCGTTTGCACGAGTACGGTTGGGCTGAGCCGGCAGCTCGGCTCGAGTACGGTTGCGGCCGAGGTCTGTGCTGCGACTTGTAGCTTCGTTGTCGCGGGTCCTGGCGGGAGGAGGCTGGTTGACCCTGTTGTCGACTCGCATGAAGTAAGCGTCTTCTGCGAGCTTGGCGATGACTTCTCCAGCGTGTATCCCCTGAGCTTGGCGTGCGAACGCTGTGATTGACATGAGGCATTGCTCGGGGTGGTGTGTACCCTGCTCTCGACTTGTTCGAGGGCCTCTACGAGGTTGCGAATGGGTAGGTTGTCTCGGAGACGCCGGCGCCGTTCGTTCCGCCTTCTGTTTCGCTCACGTCGAGCGTCCTTGTTGGCGTCGGTCTCGTCCGCGGGTGCTTCGGCAGACAGCTCGTCTGCGGAGATGTCTTCGAGGTACTTGTCATGTGCCGTCCCCGAAGTTCCTGGCGTGTCGCCGGTAGCCATGAAGACTTGGCGATCGGGGTTGCCAAGACTGAAGTCAGAGCTCGCCACCTCAGTTGGAGTGTACTCCTCAGCTCGAGCAAGTGGTGTTCCCTCCTAGAACGGAAGCGAGTCGAGGTAGGCGACGTAGCGTGAGTCCCCGCTTATCAGGTCTTGCGGTCTGGCCAGTAGACGAATCTCTTGGCGGGTC
Source organism: Cenchrus americanus (assembly GCA_947561735.1). Taxonomy (NCBI): domain Eukaryota; kingdom Viridiplantae; phylum Streptophyta; class Magnoliopsida; order Poales; family Poaceae; genus Cenchrus; species Cenchrus americanus. The sequence goes on from OX387240.1 coordinate 208,330,113, forward strand.
TGGATGTTATAACTAGCCCGGAAGCCGGCCCAGATAAGGGTTGCTCAATGGAGTTGTCCTCGGACTCAGGATCCTCAGGGTCCGACCCGAAGTCGAACTCGTACGCGGAGTCCGAGTAGAAGCCGGAGAGGGGGTTGGAGTCCGAAGCGTGGCCGGGGGCAGTGTCGGAGTCCGAGTTGTACTCTAGTACGGGCTCCTTGCCGGCCCGGTGTGTAGAGGGAGCCTCCGTGCGGGCCCTGCTGAGGTTGCAGGGGCCACGCGTGGAGCGCTCGCGGGGTGGTGGGACCACATGCGATGGCTGAGCAGCCGGCACGCATGCGATAGCCCACGGGGACGTCGAGTTCGAGTTGGAAGCGGATCCGAGCTCGAAGTCGGCATGTTGGTCGAAAAGCGAAATTTCGCCGAACTTGCCGGCGAGTTCGCCTGTGACTACTTCGGGAAGCGTCACGAAGCCGGTCTCCGGGTTGGGCGGCATGGTGAGGCGGTGTTGGAAGGATCCAGCGCCGTCAGCAGTGCAGAACCAGGCGCCGAAGACGAAGGTGTCGCCGCGGTCGAAGGCGACGGTAGGCTTGATGTAGACAGGAGCCGTCGAGTTCGCCATGTGATCTCGGGCGAGATCCCCTACCTGGCGCGCCAGCTGTCGGTGTTTTAGACCGGCAACCTACTAAGGGGAGTACCCGAAGTAGATGAATGTGGCCTCGCCGAGATCGGTAACTCGAAGGAAGAGACACATGGCACACAATTTAGACAGGTTCGGGCCGCGAGGTGCGTAATACCCTACGTCTTGTATGCTGCGTAGCTCTGGATTGATTGGGTACGATTACAAGATGATGCAATCTTACGCCGTGAGATGAGATGATAGAGAGAGGGGTCCCTGCCTCGCCTTATATAGTCCGGAAGGCAGGGTTACAAGTCGGTTCAGGGAGAGAGTACTAGTCGAGTACGTCTAGGAGTCCTATATACAGTGCGGGACATGTACAGCTTCCTAACCGAGTACTTCTCCTCTGTAGTCCTTGTGCTTCACGCCATCAGGTGCCGTGCAGCGCAAGTCGGGTAGTCCCAGGGGCCCACCGAGTAGTCGGTCCTGGTACCCACCGAGGTAGTGGGCCCGGGGAGGTCCATACGACAAGGCCAGCCACAGTGTGGGTCGCGGCATGACCGGAGTACGGCGGAAGGGGGTGGCGACGTGCGGCCAGTACCGTGGCCAATGGCGGCAAGGCGGTGCGCCGGCCAGCGGGTGAGGGTGGAACGCGTGGCACCGGCCTACGGCCTTAGACCGCGTCAACCTACTCGGCGCACAGTGACCAAGGTAGCACGCAGTGACCGGCGGTCGGAGGGGGAAACCTCTGTGTGCGCGCGTACCATGGGTCGGGTCGGCGCGCCGCGACGGCATCGCGCGACGTCGTGCGCATAGGCGCGAACTAGCCCGAATTGAAATTCACTTAGCCCTGTTCAATCGCGGTTTTCTCAAAATTTTTGAACTGAAGTGGACAAACATTTGAATACCAAAGTTGTTCACCACACTACCCTCTACAAGTTCTAGAAAGGGCGTATAGGGTTTTGATCAACCGATCTTGCATAACACGCAGGAGAACTTTGCAGAAAACTCGGCTCCAGTGAATAGTGTTTGGAGGCGTTGACCTGCGTTTTTCACACATTTCCACTCTAAATTTCAAATGCCACTCAACATGAAAGTTGTGTCCCTCGACCAAACACACAACTTTTACATTGGGAGATTTTGAAGTGTTTAGGTGAATTTTGGATAACGCGGCAAAAGTTCCGGGCGACAAAGGGGAACAAGGGGTGCTCAAGGGGTTGTGGGTAGGGTTTGACCAAGGGTTGACCAAAGTTGACCAAAAGGAGTCATTAGGGGTTGTTGGTGAAGTCTTCGAGGTGATGGCCTAGGTTGACCGTCGTTTGACCAAAGTCAATGTAGTTGACCGGTTCGTCAGGGTTAATAAACCCGACTGAAAACCTGGGGCGTCACAATTGCATTCCCCGTGTAGAAGTCCCCGACGGTAGCTATACACTCGTGCCGGCTGATGAGGACGAGGGAGCAGGAGGAGACGTGCACTACGCGACCGTAGAGCAAGACTCGGACCAAAATCAAGAAGGTTATCTATCTACTTGTGCTGACGAAGGCAAGCCCCGATTTATTCATTAACCTATGTGTTTCTTCAAACTTCTGAATTTATTTATTGTTATCTTATGTGCATTTACATTCAGGAGTTGATTGAAACCCTAGTTGCATGATCCTTAAGTACCTAAGATCTTTTACTAGCATGTTAAGTCGCTAGTTGCTATGCTTTAAGGATCCGGTACAAGTCGAGTGATGTTCGTCACTCGCGAGAATAGGACCTCCTTTTTGGAATCACCATATTGTATAAATGGATTGCTCACGTGGTAAGAGCATGGGATTTGGGCCCCGGTCCAATGGCTTTGTTGATTAAGTGTTTGAAAGTACTAAGCACTTGTCGGAAATGGGTACGATAAGCCTAGTACCTAAATGAGACGACGCGGGAACTTTGCGCTACTAAACTTAGGGTTGCGGCCCCGGGCTCGCCACCCGAGTAGTTGCGTGAGGCTGGGTGACCTTGGTGGCGTATCCCAGTAAACCTCGTACTTGAGACTGTAGCATCTGATCCCAATCCGAGGATTGACGGGAACCGCCTGGTTGGTGAACTCTTAGTGAGGGCACCTCCCGTGTGCTTAGGTCCACCTTGCAAGGTTTTGAATCAATCGATTGCCGGCCTCTCACCGTTATCTGAGACTACTTAATCTACTGGCCATGATATCCCTTTATGATCGAACTTTCTGAAGATTATTACTTGATTAATTGTTTGTACAACTTTGATTGCCATAGTTGCTTATCTAGTAATGATTACTTCTACTAGAACATGAGCTAAAATGTGAAAGTAAGGATTTACTACTTAGTAGCTTTTTGGCAAACAAACCCACTAGCCAAAAGCCTTGCATGATTAGAGGTAAAGTCTTTCTGTTAGACGGGTAAGTCTTGCTGAGTATTAGTATACTAAGCCTTGCTTTATAAATGTTGTTTCCAGGTAATGCATGTGATGTGTGGCCCGGAGAACTTCCACCTGGCTGGGAGCTGGAATGGGTGGATGACGAAGTGTGATTGCATCATGGACAGGCCTCCAATGATGTGATTGTATCGTTTAGTTATCTTCCGTTGTTTTCAATAAACTCTGCATGTTTACTTTCATGTCAAGAACTATGTTTGTAATAATGGACCCTATGGGGATTTGATGTTAAATTGTAAGGCACTCTGGACTCTCCTTCGTGGGAGTTTTAATGCATACGTTCGATCCTCTCTGTGTTGTCAAGTGATTTACCGGGTGTTAACCCGGCAACACTCAACAGGATGATTCTGTATTATCGCTTAATGACCAAATGGAGTGGTTTAGGCAATAGTACGGAATTATCTCGGGTGGGGTTGTCACATTCTCCACATTGGATGATGAACCGAGTGATGTGTTCCATAGTGGACATTTCATCTTGCCCAGAGAATTTGGTGAAGTCTGGCACTTTGAACCTTGGAGGCAATGGTATCTGATCATAGCCAGAGGGATACGGTGTCCTGTACATGCAGGACTGCTGTTTGGGTATTATCCCATATTGCTTCAATAGCATCTCTGAAAAGTGATCAATCAACTCCTGCTTCATATGAGATTTTAACTTTGTAGCCACTTGCTCAATTGCTTGCATCTCAGCTGGAGTTTCTGGAGGTTGTTCTTCTAAGATTCTAGACTTTGGATTTGGAGTTGTCCTTGCTTCAGCAGAATCTTGAGCGTTTGAATGACCTGCAACAGGTGTAACCTGTTCAATCGGTTGGTTAGCCGATGGGGCTACTTGCTGCATACTCAACTGGCTCGAAATAGCCAATTGATTCAAAAGTGTTTGCAGCAATTGTGCGGAATCTACTTGTGGAAATACCGGCTGCCCTGCTGCTCCTTGGTTGATCGGCTGTTGAGGTGAAGACCTTGTATGAGCCACCGTAGTAGCTGGGATTAAGACAGCCTGCATTGTCGTTGATTGTTGAAGCAGGGCTGTCTGTATGGGCATCCCAAGCGTTGGTTGCTGTTGCGTAGCAGTTTGCACAGGCATCCCGAGTATCGGCTGCTGAGCCGATCTCTGAGGTGGTGTAAGATCTGGCCTTTGAGGTGGAATAGGAAGTCTTTTCTCTGTTGGTATGACCATGTGAGCATGAGTTGGACTGATCTTGAATCTATCAAAGTTCTTGCTCACATGATTGAAGTAGACAAACACTACTCCTTCCCCCATCATGTGCGCAGTTCCTGGAGTGCCTCCAAATGTAGCTTGGTAAGACTGTGGACATTTCACTTTTGGAATTTGTTCAATCACGAAGTGATCACGAGGTAAGTCCCATCCTGCTAGCTTCCCATCTAAATTCCTCATAGCAAGATTTTTTTGTTGATTCTGCACTAGAAGCACCTGATCCTGGACAGAAGATTGCTCTGGTGACGTGACAGCAAGATCTTTCTCTTTTCCATCACCACTCTGATTCTGAATCGGTTGAATGTCCGAAGAAGAACTAGCAGCATCTTGTGGAGATGGTGTAGCTTTCGTTGTTGGATCATCAATCGGCAGTATAGCCGATTGGCCTTGCTGGAACATTGGAGGAATTTGCTTAGGTTGGTAATATGCAGGTCCCAGATATCCTCCTTCTACTCCTTTCTTGAGTGCATCAAGTATGTCAAACTGAATTGTATTCGCGAATACCTTGGATTGATCAATCATCGTTTGATGCATAGCCTTGGTCATCATGTCTTGAAGTCCTTCAGGATCGGCTGAGAAGGTGACTTGCTTCGGTGTTGGCAAAGGATTTTTCTTGAAAACACCACTTTTAGTCTGACCATATGATGCCAGACAAAGCTCTTCATAATGCTTCATGTAGGCCTCGAACTCAACTTTGTCTGAATCTTTGAGCTGATCCTTGATGATTGGTTGAACATTCTCTGAATCGACTTCAGAAGAACCATTCTTCGTAGGCTTCGTCATTGTTGATTTTTCGTGTCCCACCGGACGTGCCAAGAGTGTGTTGACGCGAAAATAGGACCTCACCTCCGCGCGCGACACACGTGACTCCCCGGTCTGTAGCAAGGCGTGTCAGCCAATCTGACTTGTTGATTGACAATGGAAAATATTAGGGATCGGCTAGAGAACCGATGGCCTTTCAGCGACACGTGTATCAGCCAATCGGCCGATATGAGTAAAAGCGGGATCGGCCGGCTCGAAGGCGACCGAAGTGCGGGTGCGATCAGCTGGATCGGCCGATCGTAACGTCAGCGCTCGGGTAGGTCGGAATCGGTTGCGCTGTTAGAAGCTGATAGGATCTAGATCGAGTGGATGATAATGATAATAGCTAAAACTACAAGAATTAGTACGAAAACTTGTAGATCTAGCTAATATCGGTAAGGGGTGAATAAAGAACTACACGAAATCTCAGCGATGCGCTCGGAGTTTAAAGCCTAAGATTATTCGTTAAAACTGTACTCACAAAGCTTGCTGGAGATCAGTTGATGCAGCCCGACGAACTCGAAGCACGATGTTGTAGAAAAGAGAAAAACGCAAATGACGAAGTCGCCGAAAAGTAGATGTTGTAAAGGTAGATGCTGTAAAGTAGATGCAGTAAAGGTAAAGGGTGTGCCCGGGGGCGGTTTGTTTGATATGGGTGTGTACACTTTTTCCGACCACGCATGGTCGCTATTTATGTCTTGGGGACAAACCCGACTCGTAGCCGATTACGGCATTGTTTACTTGTATCTAAAGACAAAAACTACTAAAAATAGAAAAGGACTCTAACCTTCTAAAAACCGACTTTGGATCCGTCGCCAATCGTGGATTGACCCGCCTCTTCCGTACTTTCCATGTAGCATATTTCTTTGAATACCGCCTTCATCAAGCCCATTGGCCGATCCTGTAGTTTGCCATCAACCGATTGCTCTGACTTGTTGGCCCACTGTCAGGGTTGAACCCTCCTGACCATCGGCTATTGTTCCCTGCTTTCTATCGACTGCTTCACCTTATCTCTTTTGACCTGTTTTTGCCAAAAAATGGTGTCAACAGAGTCCCTTTAAGTGGCACGAGCTCCCAATACACATATTCACTTCTATTGATTAGTGTCATCACCGACAGACATTGGTGCTCTAAATCTACTGTAAATGCCTTGACCAACCAGTTGGCTATACCCTCCCAAGTTCTTTCTGGTGCTCTTTTAATATTTTTCTCAATTGAACTAAAATTTGACAAGTCAACTCCTCGAGGATCATATATAATTTCTCCAATTCCATAATACAATTTGATTATGACTGTCTCTGACATGTCCAATTCATAATAAAAAGCAATAACCGCTATCAAATACTACATCCAGGGACTAAGAAACAAATAGACTAATATCTAAACTAAAATTGCAAACTAATCTGCCGCAATCTACACACTTAACAGTAAATATGTTACGTAATATAAACTACAAGTACAGATCTGTACTCCATAGATCTGTACTCCATAAATCTATGCCATACATAAAATCTACAGTAAACCGAAGTAGTAATTATATCTAAGTAAACTTAATAATAGAGTTGAAATCACCGAAATACATGCAATGAAGTGAAGAAGCAGCAGTGCTTCACTGCTCCGCACCCTCCACCTCCCTCTCTTCTCCTTCTCAAGCCTAAACCCTACAAACAGGACTTATTTAATACTACATCTAAAGTGAATCACTAATTACGCTTTCATTATATCTAAGTAAAATTACTAAAAGAGATGAAATCAACGAAATACTTACAATTAAGTGAAGAATTGGCAGAGCTTCACTGCTTCGCCCCCTCACTCTCTTCTCCTTCCCAAACATCTCTTTCTTTTTTTCGAATTATTATGACATTTCCGAGCTAATTTTCGGCTCTTATAGTGGGTAGGCGACCTACCACCGTGGCCCACGGCGGTTTCACGACCCTACCGTCGTAGCCCACACGGCTAGGTCTCAACCACCGTGGGCCACGACAGTTGGCCTTCCCGCTCGTTGGGCCCGCAGACGTTGGTCAAACCGCTGTGGGCTACAACGATTGGACCTTCAACTGCCGTGCGCCACGGCGTTTCGTGGTTAAATCTGATAAATCTTGAAATGGTAATTTTGCAAATTGATTAAAAAATATATAAAAAATTCAGGAAGAATGGTTCTTCATTTGGGCCACAAGCCTTCTTCAATCTTCACTTGGGCCTTGAATGACCCGTCATCAACTCATGATACAAGCCCACCCCCACCACGCAGACGCAAGCGCGCATGTCACTCTCTCAGTACCTATATAATAGCCTCCCTCCAACCCTAGCGCGCCACTGGTGCTCCCCCGCCGCCGCCTTCTCCTTCTCTTCGTCGCCTTGGCTGTTGCGTCCACCGTCGCCATGGGGAGAAGTAAGATCGCTGACCCCCCCCCCCCCCCCCCCCCTCTTGCCCCAACTATTTTCACCTCTCAACGTTGCTCGGTTTCCGTGCTGCCGTTCGGTAGAGTCATCTTTCTCGTATGGGGACTTATTAGATCCCGTTGACGAGCTACGAGAAATCCGCAGATGATTTTGCGGTGCTTAGCTCCGGCAAGTGTGTGCGATTAGTTCAGATCCATCTAAACGGATTCATGTTTCGTGTGGGTGGATGAATTTGCGGAATTCAGCTTTTTCCCATTGTAATTAGGTGCGAAATGAGATGAACGATATGATGGTTAAGATGAGCATGGAGAGTTAATTCTGTTTCTTTTGAATTCGACTATCACTGATATTCAGGAACACTTGAATTACTTGTCTACCTACCTTGATATAATTCAGATGATTTTTTTGGTAGAACAAGGGATAGATCTGATTTTTTTATAGCCATGTAGACGTTGCAGTAGTGCATATGAACAGTACTTGTGGCATGTACTTTTTACCTTCTCGAATGTTACCTTGATGTCACTGTGTATGCTGAATTTTATTAGAAGCAACATAGTTGGCTTTTGTCCTATAGCTGGTAATGTGTGGCATGTATTTTTTTCGTGTGAGCATCTATTTAGATATAAAATGTGTTTAATGTTATTATGTTATTTTATTGAGTGTTCAAAATCCAGTGGTATCCTATTGATGTTCTTGTTGTGGCACATAGTTTTCTTAATAGAATGTTTTAGAAGGTGAACTTTTCGAGCTTTCTATTCTAATTCTGATGTTAGGAGGTGTTTACAACTTAGAAATTACGCCCATGTTATGCAAGGTGGGAGGGGTAAGGTGGTTGTGGCCAGTCACCAGTGGGTGCTTTATTTTGTTGTGTGCAGTTCTATTTCTAATTATATGCTATGATTCGATGTCATTTTCTGCATGTTGGTTAACTAGTTGCTCTATTATTGTGTGACCAGGACCCGCTAGATGCTACCGCCAGATCAAGAACAAACCGTACCCAAAGTCAAGGTACTGTCGGGGTGTCCCTGACCCCAAGATCAGGATCTATGATGTTGGAATGAAGAAGAAGGGAGTGGATGAGTTCCCCTTCTGCGTTCACCTTGTGAGCTGGGAGAAAGAGAATGTTACCAGTGAGGCTCTTGAGGCTGCCCGCATTGCTTGCAACAAGTACATGACCAAGAGTGCGGGTAAGGATGCCTTCCACCTGAGGGTCAGGGTTCACCCATTCCATGTCCTTCGTATCAACAAGATGCTTTCATGTGCTGGGGCTGATCGCCTCCAGACTGGAATGAGGGGTGCTTTTGGCAAGCCCCAGGGGGTATGTGCTCGGGTAGCCATTGGCCAGGTCCTCCTCTCTGTGCGCTGCAAGGAAAGCAATGCTAATCACGCTGAAGAAGCCCTCCGTCGTGCCAAATTCAAGTTCCCTGGCCGCCAAAAGATCATCCGCAGCAGGAAGTGGTATGTTGAAAATGTAGATAACTGCTATTGAACCCAAAATGTCATGTCATAGCACTGATGAAAGGTTTGATTTGACTTATTTTGCGCATTGTATTCTTTGTTTAGGGGCTTCACCAAGTTCACCCGTGCTGAGTATCTCAAGTACAAGAGTGAGGGCAGAATCGCGCCTGATGGTGTCAATGCTAAGGTGCAAAGTTTCTAGTTATTTATTTCTGTGGTTATGTTTAGCAATACATGAATTCAACTCAGCTTGATTTCATATTGGTTTATGCTGTGATTGGTTTATGCTGTGATTGCGATTGTCTTAAAATCTCTGCACGGTCTACCCAATCTATTTTAACTCTGGTTCATCTTTTGCCTTCTGTGCAGCTGTATGGTGTCCACGGTCCCCTGTCCAAGCGAGCCCCTGGGAAGGCGTTCCTTGCGGAGAACATTCAAGCGTCGTCTGCGTAGACTGATATCTCTTCTGCTGAATGGAACTCCAGACAATTGCTTAGATGATCTAATTCTGCATGCTAGAACTTGAGTAATATCTTGTTTGAATGATCAACTTGTGTAGCCCAGTTTGATGTGGAGGTTAATTATCCATAGTATCCTTATCAAAACAGTTATCATTTTGTGCTTAATAGTATCTTTTCTGAATCTCTTGTGCTCCAATATGCTTTTTTTTTTGTCTTTGTACCTTTTGTTATCATGTTCTTAGTTTTTGTTTGGGGGCTGATTCAGAGTTTTTGACATTCTGGGGAGTTAACAATTAATGTCAAAGCGTCATTTGCTGCAGGTAGTAGATTCCGTAATCATGTGTCAAACTGGATGGCATGTTTTGATTCTTTCAGGTTTCAGATTTGCACTATTCATCGTGGCTGTGGGCTGGGGCAGCCTTTTGCACACATTAAGAACAGATGATATCTCGTATATGCATGTCTGTAAATTGTATTTTTTAAGTTAAAGCAGGAGTATTATCATGTCATATAAGAAGAAACAACAATATACATAACGGGCCGAGGAAGACACCACCACACGAACAAACCCTAAAATAGAAACAAACGCATTTCACACCACTAATCTCAACCACATGCGAGAGAAGGCCGAAACAAGTCGCAAGCGCTGTCGTCACCAATGATGCGCCAGGTCGAGGTGCAACCCGCTGCAGGCTCAAACGGCCCCCCTGAGCTCCACCATGGAGTTATACTCAAATTGCCCATACACAATTGTCAGACAATCCCTCAGATCCAAAGAGCCTCGGCACAAACTCTCATCTCAGTACATGACAATCATTGATCCTGGCCACTCTGCGTAGGGGTCTCGCCACATCCACTGCCTCACACTACTCTGCTAAGGACTCAGATATCTAAGACCGTAATGAGAGCACCTCCTCCGCCCATCTGTCACCGAGATTACCACTGCACCTTACATGACAACTCAAACCTTCCAGCTCCATGGATCCTCTGCACCCTAGCAGCAACACAACCAAGCGCACACCCCGCAGCACCCCAGCCACCACCACCAATAGCACAAACGGCAGGACTCCAACTACGACGCTTCAAAAAAGGTCACGACGCCTAGGTGCCACCATCGCACGTCCAGATGGACAAGGTTTTCACCCTAAGAGCCCCACGTGACGAGAGCACATTGCCTCACCATGGTGTTCCCAGCGGGGAGACCGACGCCCTAATGGCGCCGCCATCATGCCCACCGTCAATCGGTGAAGACTTTCATCCGAAAGCACCACACCTAACGCCCGCTTATGGTCATGGTAGTAGCCCGTTCCCCGTCTCCTCCACAACACCACCACTGGAAGAGGACCGTCGCATCCCGAAGCACCACCTCGGCGCCGCAACAAGCACCAGCCAACCCCTCTGGCCCCATCACCATGGTGACAACAGATATGCCACGTTGACGAAGAAGGAAAAGTCGCCGACCAACCACATCCAGGCCACGCCCGCCACGCCCGCCACAACCGGACCTCGGTCGGCCCGCGGCCGCCACGGCCCGGACCTCGCCCGGCCGTGGCTAGCCATAGCCAGGCCACAGGCGGCCACAACCAGCCACGTCCACCGTCGTCCGCCCAGCTCGCGTCGCCGCTCGGCACTGGCCTCCAACTCGCCACAAAACAAGGAGCTTTCTCATTGCAGACCTCAGATCCGGCCAAGGCGGTGCTAGATCAGAAGGGTGCATCATCCGCCGCCACCGAGAGATGGCCCGAGCCAGCGAGCCTCGCCGACGCAACTGAGCGGCCGCACCCGCCTCGCCTCGCGCGAGAGGATGGGAGAAGTGCCACGCCGCCACCTTCCTCGCGGCCGCACGAGGTCCCGGCGGCCCGCTCGGCGGCGGCGAAGCGAATTTCGACGGTTGGAGGCGGCGGCTAGGGTTTGGGTGCAATCGCCCGTCGCCCGCGCGGGGGAACGAGCGAGCCGCGGTTTTTTCCGGTACCATAAATCATAAATTGAAAGAGCACGTGGTTTAACAGTTTATGCTACGTAGTACTCCCAGAGCTGCCTCCCTGCCACATAATCTGCTGTATCTTCAGAGCTGCCTCCCTGCCACATAATCTGCTGCATCTTCAGGGGCAGCTTTGACGAGCAACTGATTAGATCCATGACATTGTGCAAAGACCCGGTTAGTTCCCTGAAATTTCACCAAGTACCCGACACTAAAAGAAGTATTAAATGTGTATTAATGACAAAACCCATTTCACAACCTCTATCTTAATTTTCGAGACGAAACTAACCAGTCTAATTATGTCATAATTAGACAACATCCTCTGATGATGGATTAATTAGACTTAATAGATCCGCCTCGCAATTTCCGATCTATTTGTGTAATTATTATTTTTTTTAAATAGCCTATGTTTCTCCTCACGAACTAAACGGGGCCTAAGAAAAACTGGCCAGTAAGGATCGGCATGAAATAGTTAATAATTACTACACAATATGTGCCACATTTGCAGTAGGCAACAGATTATAAACATATACGAAATATCATCTCGTTTTTAGATTAGACACCATTTGAGAATATGCCCAGTTTAAGGTTTGGATTCAGAGATAACTGAGAAAATAGGTAAGACAACATGACAGCTTGAATTCTACATTCATCCCAATAAATTTGCAACAGATAATTTAGCAGAGAACTTTGGCTTCTCACTCCAGATGTATGACGGCTCTCTTTTCTTATACTTCACATAATCATAAGAGATACCAACCAGGATTTATACAACCAACTCAAACGTGTTGCTAAAAATGTGCCTGTGTCATCTAAAGGATGACAATGTTCATGAACTTCCTCTTCGCAAAAGCCAACCACCATTTGTTTGGAAAGCCATTAGCTCTGTATGCACAGTTGAGCAGTCTTCCACTTGTTTCCTCCCTTATCTGCTTCAGATAATTCCTCAAAAGTTCTGAATTTAGACAGAAATGCTCGTTCATCAATTTATCATCGCAATTCCAAGGGCACATGAACGATATACTTAACTACTCTACAATGTAACAGCGATACTACTTAGGTGAAAAGACTTAATTCTAAATTTCTAATACAAAGGAACGATTTACTTAACCACTCTACAATGTAACAGCGATACTACTTAAGTGAAAAGACTTAATTCTAATACAAAGAAATGCATATAGCCATGCAATTGAAGCATATCAAGCTGAATACCTGCTTCCTCCTGGGACTCGGGCGAAGTGAAAAGTCCAGGGAAAGGAAACCCTGGTTCCCCTGGCACAGGAACTTTCTCCAAGCCCAGATTAATGATCGCCTTAGTCCCAACAGCTAACGTCCTGCAGCCTTCTAGCCTTTTCAAGGCAATATTTATGTAAAATGTCAGATAGATCAGTAACTTGTCTGCTGTGCTTTTCACACGGAAGTTTTTGAAGAAAACATTTGCTCGAAAGAAAGTTATGGCTTCATCAACTATGTCTGCTTTATCTGTAATAGCATAAAAAATTATCAGAGTTCTTGTTAGTGGAAGTAAATCATCAATTGTGTTCAATGTGAAAAGGATACCTGGGTCAGAGGCTGGGGCTGGGCCCTTAATATGAGTTTTCAGAGGGAGCAAAGGACAGCCACAAGCTTTGGTGATACCATCATCATCAACAAAACTAGAGTGATAAACCTGCCCAAAGTAGATTTATACAGTGCTTATTGACCGTTCTTAAAACAATACAGTACTTAAATACATCACCAGTTAATTAGTACTAGAACAGGAGTAACATAATCAGTTCGAGAAAAAACAGTAGAAAGATATATGAGTCCATTTGTTTGCTATGACCCATCTAAAGCAATTAAAGTATTAAACCCTCACAGGTCTTCATTAGCAGTGTGACTCCAAGTTGAAAATCAGGAATTGAAACAAGTTGTCAGCATATAATGTTACTTTAGATATGGACATCAACATATTAAATCAACTAAGAACAAAACTGCTTTAGTGGCAATACATACCAAAGATCTTTTCATGGAATTCTGCAGTTTGTTTGTCAGCCATTAGTTGTTAGTCACAATAGATTTTTCTAGCTACTGCTCTTTTCTAGAGTCACCTTCCACAAAATATTTAAAGGTACATCACTAGTAACCTCATTGCCTCTCGCTATGACAAGAGTACCAGATTAACTTTAGACTAGAGTAAAATAGTACTCCCTCCATTTCAAAGTGTAGGCCGTTTTAGCATTTCTATGCTCATAGATTTTGCCATGCGCCTAGAAGTACTAATATTATATCTAGATACATAGTAAAACTTATGGGATTGATTGGAACTGTGCCATTACAACTATACTATTCGACTTACTACGCCAGTGCCATTATAATTTCACACTTGTTTGAAGCATGCCATTATGTACGCCCGATACCAGCCGAGGCCCACCTGCAGGTGTATTGGAGTGAAGGAGGAGGGAGAAATGTCCTCTTTGCCCTTGTCTTCAACCTCAGGTCCTCAGCTCGCAAAGCAATCTTCAACAGGCGCATGACCCCGCCGGCCCTAGTGGCGCGGGCATGGAGGTCACGGGGGCGTGCATGGCCGACCTCGGCGGCACATGCAGGGCGGGCCGCCAATGACGATGCCGCGGAGAGCCTTGGCGGGCGTCCCCTTCCTCGGCGTGGTTAGAGGGGCAAGGTGGGTCGCCGGCAATGGTGCCGCGGCGAGCCCCGCGCGCCCCCGCGCGGGGGAGTGCGACCCCCGCCGCGGTGGCTCGCGGCCTCCCGACACGGGAGCGCGCGACCGGCGGCACGTTGGCCGTGCCCGGATCCGCCGCCGCCGGTGCGGCCGGAGCGAGAGAAGGGGCGGCATGGGGGCGAGCAAGGGACGGGGCGGCACGGGGAGAGCAGGGGACGATGGCGGTGCCGGCACTGTGCCCAGCCTCGGGCGCAGGTCCTGGCTTGGCTCGACTTAGAGAGAGAGAGCGTGGGAGGAGAGAGATGGCGGGAGGTTGAAGAAACCACTGACGTGTGGGTCCCACACGTCAGTGAGATGAGAGAGAGGCAAAAAGAAAACTAAGCAGGGTTAATCTAGTCCATACAAGTATACGTAGGCCCAAAATCGTCACCAAGCGTACATAATGGCATATCTCAAACAAGTGTGAAATTATAATGGCAATAGCGTAGTAAATTGAATAGTAATGACGTACTTCAAAAACATCAAAATTATAATGGCATTGTTCCAATTAACCCAAAACTATGAATCTAGAAATGCCAAAACGACCTTCGATTTCGGACAGATGGAGTATCACCAGGACAGCGAACATGAACTTGACCTCCATTTCACAAAACTAAGGAACAACTGGGGCATGTAAGCTATCACCTCACGATAGGCTGCCCTAAGAGTTTAGCATTCTGATTTCACAATAAGCAAGTCTCAAATGGCTAATCCTACACTCCCGCAGATACATTCCAATAACAACGCTACTCAGGTGTGCTGGTACACACGTCAACAAAACAGAGCAACTTCTGGTCGATACGGTAAATCTAGGGTGGTTTTTAACTTTTTATGCATCTTGCCACGCGTAGGACGAGACAGAGAGGTGCGTACCATTTTGCCGGTTCCTCAGGTGCTGAAGCTGTTTTCTCTTCCTGAAAGGCTGCGCCGGCTATCTGGCCGGCCCAGCAGCGGCGCGGCAGTTCCCCGAGTTGGAATAGGCGGATCAAGCCTGGACGTGGCTGGAGAAGAAAGCAAGCCGGAGGAGACGAAATCTTGGTTTTGTTCTTGTGAACGAATGATTAACGGGCTCTTAACCCCTGACAACTCCCCTTATCCACCTCGAGGACGGAATCGACGGCGGCGCTAGGGGAGGAGGGAAGCGGATGCCCAGAGAGATCCGAGCTTGGGGCTGGATCCGAGGCGCTTGGGACTCGATTCGAGCGGAAGAAGGCCGATTTGTGGTTCCTGCAGCTCGATCCGGGCGGAGTTTGGTCGATCTGAGTCGGAGAGAAGGAGGAACGACGGCGGCGCGTAGGCGGACGACGGCGACGGTCGCCGGGGCCCGGAGGGAAGGAAGCGGAGAGACGGGGCAACGGAAGAGGGCCTTGGACGGGTTGGGGGCTTGGGTGATCAATTTTCTATTTGCTAGTGGGCCTTACGTTGTTCTTGATTTAGGCCCAGTAGAAAACCCACTTGTAGACTATTTGATCCATAATAAATATTCTCTTGTGCTCATAGTAGTATATTCTTTAGCTTAAGAAAATCAACTTATCTACAACTGACTATTGATTGATTCATGTAGGGCAGTAGGGCCGTCTCATGTTTTCTGCGTCTCATGTTTTCTGATTTTTTAGTTGGATGAGAGAATTTCTAATTATCCTCAAGCCAACTAAATTAACTATGTTCAGAGTTAGGAACCAATGATATATTGCTGAACCACTTCTCAAATCAAATGCCATAGAAATGACCGTGTAAGTCCAAGTAGTTGCAGAGTCCGGTAATTATGTTAACTAGAAATGCTCGCGGCGTTGCCGCTTATGGCCATTAGGACCTGTAATATTTTTTCATAGCAAATAATTATTTCTTGTGAATTGAATTGGATAATTTTTTTTTGCTACATTTATTGTGGAGAAAGAATTTTGAGAAATATTTATTAAGAGAGAGTAAGTTTTTGTGTATAATAACGAGTTATTTTATTTTGGTTGTGGTATGGTGTGGTATGATAAGAACTTCTTTGAAATTTAAATAAATAATCTAACTATATTTATTGTTTTTACAAAACTAGAGAAATATAGATCTCTATTTGTAGCGATAATATTACAATAAGATATGTTATGTTATATGTTTGTAGTGTAGTGGTATATATTTGTAGTTGAACAAATTTGGTTTCGATTACTTTTTGTGGAAAAATTATGGGCTTCAGAGCTAAAATGGGTGAGATATTATTTTTTTTAAGTTTATCGGCAAAACATGAGTGAGAGGAATTTGAATTTTTTTCGATTTTTTTTAATGATGAAGAAGAGGTGTTACTAAGAATTAGAAAAAATATTTGAATATGCAGAGTTTAGTTTTATAAGGTTTTTGGTTGAAGAATTATATGATTCGGAGTTAGGTTAGATGAGATATGAACTTTTTTTAGATTTGTGGGCAAAACACGAATGAGAGAAAATTATGAATTGTTCTTATTTTTTAGATGATGAAAAAGGGGTGGAAATATGTGGGTACATTTTAGAGTGTTTCTAGTTCATTTAGAAATTTTATAAAAAATTTTCTGGAGAAGAAAAGTGCTTACTTTAATCTTTTAGGTACATTTCTCATGTAGGCGTAGCAATTTTGCTTTGGCGGGCCGTAAACGTGAATAGTGCATGAAACAGTGGTTTGTGGGGCCCGTGAACAGTGCATGAACAGTGGCTAGAATGCGACCCGTGAGGTGGTTTGAGCCGTTCGATCCAGATCCGACGACCGAGAATTTGCATGTGACGTGGCCACGCTCGCCGGCCATCTTTTGGTGCAGCTTTCGTATATAGAGATTACTAATAGAGGGTTCAGTTTATGAAATTACATAATTGGTGCTAATTGAGTTATAAATTCGATGACCCAAAATAACTCTGTAATGAAGCTTTGCGAATGAGCTTTAGTAAAAAAATTCGGGGATATTTCAAAAGAAAGTCTTTCAGCTTACAGTGTGGTGCTAAGCATACATTGATTGGACAAAGAATAGTGGAAGCTGGCACAATTGTTTTTGTTGAGAAATATTAGTGATGATCATTAGCTTAATCATGTAATTAATATAGTCATTAGTCAATGTAATTAGGGAAGAGACACCTTTTCACTGTGGGGGGGTCTCCTTCCGTATGGACGCGACTCCACCCAAGGGATGCCTCTGCACCCCTTCATTATGTATAAATAGTGGGGTCCACCCCTCTAATCCAAGATCAATACAATCATTTGTTTCTTAATACGTTATCAGCACGCTCTCTGAGCAACATCACGCATGCACGCACACAGAGAGGCCAGAAAGGCCCTCACCGCCGGCAAAACACGCCGGAGTTCATCCAAGGTTAGCAAAATGGATCCAGAATCCTCATTTAGACTAGTAGAAACTGCATTTGCTACCTATCTAGTCATCCTCATCAAAACAAATCGAGGCCGCTGCTTCTTCTGTACCCGCGGTGCACGCCATGGCCGTCGTTGTGGTAGACGTGGAGGTCGAGGCCGCCGCTTCCGTGGCCGCCATGGACCACGTTTCCCTCCACCACGCCATGCTTCGCCGGCCGCCAGCACCAACCGCTCTTCCACGCCACCGTACACCGCTGGACTTGCCTCCCGCAACTCATCACCGGCGGCACAGCGTCTTCCGACGCCGACACCTCCAGAGGAGCCTCCTCGTCGCCGCCTCATCGTCCGCATCCGTCGCCCTGGAACACAAGTACAAGGAGTTGGGGTCATCCCTGACCTAAATGTACCTGGACCGACGACGGTGACCGGCAACGCCGGATTTGGCCCTCAGGCCACCGCTACAACTCCCGGTTTCGCCGGGTCTCCCACGGTGGCACACCCGAGCTTCTCGGTCGGGACCATGGCGGCTCGCCGTGGTGCTCCACCATTCTTCACCAACGATGGCAGTCCGCCATCGCCATCCTCGTCGCCGGCGACCAAGGACACGGCCGCAGCCGCATCCAGCACCTACGGCCGCCGGATGGGGGCCACTGACCGCCGCCCGGGCCTCGGCGCGGCTCCCCCCGGAGCCCGGCCCGCGCCGGGGCTCCCCTCCTCCGACCCCCGACGGCCGGCCATCGGCCGGCGGCGCCAGCCGGCCAACGGGGGCGGCGGGCCCCAAGACGAGAAGGGAAAGGGGGGGGAGAACGGGGGCCGGCCGCATCAAGCCCCACCGCATCCGCCGGTGGGGGGGTCGCCACCGGCCGGCCGGGCCGGCCGCCCCGGCGCACCGCAACACCGGCGCCTCCTCCTGGGCACCATCCGCCCGCATCGGGCTCTGGATGGGGGCGGCTGCGGGTTAGGGGTAAACCCTAACCGCCCCCTCCTGCATCCTTTTATATGCCGGTACAGCCTGGGCCGGCTGGGCCATTAAGGCCTCGGCGGGCCATAAGCAGGCCGGCCGGCCCACAAAGCGGAGGCCGGCGGCCCTCAGGCCGCAAGGCCTTTACATTTCCCGAAAGTTCAGAAAACCCCCCTCAACTTTCAAAAAGTCCAGGAAAACCCCCTAAATTTACGTTTAGCCCTCAGGCTTTTATCCTTTATATATTCAGCTTTAATTAGTGCTGTAAATATATGTTTTAGACCTCGAATTGTTCTGTAATTTTATGTTGTGACAAACAATAGTATTTGTACCATCCGGTATATGTACTTGTGTAATTTAAATATTATAATTACCGCAGTAATTATTCATGTTTATGATCCGCAGATCATTTCTAAGTATTAGAACAATTCTTATGCAATAATTATTTTTGCATAGTTTAAAATTCAACTCTCTACATCATGTAGAATATCAAGCAAAATTAAAATTAAGGTTTATACATATAATTTGGAATAACACAAGGTGATGTGACCTAGACGCTGGCTGCGATAAGTTCTTACTAAGAGCTTATTTGCCCTGAGATCCGCGTTTTTAGGCAGCTTTTGCTCATCATTGTGAGGTCTACATCTTTATGATGATTACCTTCAAAGTGTATATCCAAAATTTCATATAAATGACTATTAAGTCAAAATTTATTCCTACAGGAATTAAAATATATATAAAAATACACCTTAATTTGTAAGAATCATCTTACATATATATTTTGCCTATTTTTACAACACAAATTTACATCAGTAAATTAATGCTATACATGGTTCCTTCATGTAGGAAAATGGCTAAATTAATCAATAAAGACTTCACTGAACTTGCTGCCGATGGTAGTAATTACCTAACCTGGGCTATGGATGTCAAGATTGTGCTAACAGCCAAAGATTGCATTAATACAATTAATGAACCTGATCCACAAAATCCTATCCCAGAGACAAAAAAGTTTGCAGCCTTGCATTTTCTACGACACCATCTCCACCATGACCTCAAAGCAGAATACATGATGGAAGATGATCCTAAGAAACTTTGGGACTCTCTCAAAGAACGCTACAATCAACAACAAGGCGTAATTCTACCCGAAGCAAGACGGGAGTGGTCCCTACTCCATCTCATGGATTTCAAATCGGTTGCAGAATACAATTCTGCTGTCCACAAGATTTGTTCCAAGCTCTGATTTTGCAATCAACCTTTGGATGATGCAGACATGATAGAAAAGACTCTATCTACATTTCTTCCTGCTAACAGGATATTGCAACAGCAATACCGTCGCCACAAGTATACTAAATATTCTGATTTAATATATGATTTACTCCAAGCGAGAAAAGCATGATGAGCTCTTAACAAAGAATCATCAAATGCGCCCCGTGGGTGCGGCACCTCTGCCGGAAGTACATTTCAATGCTCGAATAATAATAATAAAAAGTTCGGTGGCAAGAAATTCAAAAGGAATTTCAAGGGAAAATGGAAGAAGCGAATTTCAAGAAAGGCAAGGGTTCTAGCAACAACAAAAACACTTTCAAGAAAAACAATGCTCATGACAACTCTCAAGCTTGTCGAGGTGTGGTTGTCACAATCACACAACTAGAAAGTGTCACACTGCTAAGCATTTGGTTGATCTCTACCAAAAGCACGCCGGAAAGAAAGTTCATGGGGACAAGTTTGAAGCACACTTCACTACTCACACTCCGGATGCCGGTTGCTCCAAGGATGTTCCCGCGGAACACAACAAGGAGAAAGATCCAATGCAGTTGGACGAATTCTTCGGCACAGACGACATGATGATCGATAACATCGACGATACCGACAACATGCTTGTGGATGGACCATCCAATGACGTGTTCGGAGACATGTCTTAGATTTATGCTCCCCGACAAGAACTTCGTTCTATAGTTTTCAAAGAACTTCGTTCTATAGACATATTTATGTAAATAATTGTGTTGTAATAATTGTTGTCACATAATATTGTAAGACATATGCTACTTATAATATTATTGAATAAAGTATGTATTGTATAATCTATGAGTTCAAAACTTATAATTTATTTACTCATTCTAGATTATCCTAGGGAACAATCCAAATGGAGGAAGAACTTTGTTTGGTGGATAGTTGCACAACTAACACCATACTCAGAGAACTTAAATATTTCCAAACTCTCAAAAAGAGTAAAGGAAATGTCACAACTATCGCAGGACGCGATGCTATAATTGTTGGTTCAGGACGAGCCACAATAGTTCTCCCTATGGGTACTCAAATAGTAATTGAGGATGCACTCTTGTATCCTGATTCAACTTGTACCTTATTGAGTTACAAAGACATCCGTCGCAATGGTTTCCATGTAGAAACAAATAGTGACAACAAAGATGAATATCTATTCATCACTAAACATGACGGATATAACAAGCGACTGCTTGAGAAAATTCCTTCACTATCATCAGGATTGTATTACACATACATCAAACCCGTACAACATGTTGCATACAAGGTAATTTTTCAAAATCTTGATGTCTTCAAGATTTGGCATGATCGCCTTGGTCATCCCGGCATAGGGATGATGAGAAAAATTATCGGCAATTCAATTGGTCACAAATTAACCACTTCAAAATTTCCCAAGCCCTCAGACTTTGTGTGCACCGCATGTGCCACGGGAAAATTAATTTTAAGACCCTCTTATCTTAAAATAAAGGCTGAACCACTACAATTTCTTGAACGCATTCAAGGAGATATTTGTGGTCCTATACATCCATCAACAGGACCATTTAGGTACTTCATGGTACTTATTGATGCATCTACTAGATGGTCCCATGTATGTTTATTATCTACAAGAAACCATGCTTTTGCAAGGTTTATTGCTCAAATTATCAAGTTAAGAGCACATCATCCTGAATATGCTATCAAAACCATCAGGATGGACAATGCCACTGAATTTACTTCGCATGCCTTCAGTGACTATTGTATGGCTCTAGGCATAAATGTGGAACACTCCGTTCCATATGTACATACACAAAATGGATTAGCCGAATCTCTTATCAAGAGAATAAAGTTAATTGCTAGACCATTACTACAAAATTGCAAACTACCAACATCATGTTGGGGTCATGCGGTATTACACGCCGCTGATTTGATTCAAATTAGACCTACTGCATACAACACGGTTTCCCCGTTGCAGTTAGTACGTGGAAATCAACCAAGTATTTCCCATCCGCGAAAATTCGGTTGCGCCGTATACGTACCGATATCACCACCGCGAGCGTACATCAATGGGCCCCCATCGAAAATTGGGAATATATGTAGGGTACAAATCACCGTCAATCATTAAGTACCTCGAACCCCTTACGGGGGATTTATTTACTTGCCGGTATGCGATTGCATCTTCGATGAGGATAATTTCCCGGCATTAGGGGGAGACAAGTACCAAACAGAATGCCAGGAAATAAATTGGAATACCACAGGTATCCAGTCCTATGATCCACGTACTATAGAAACTGAACGTAAAGTTCAGAAAATTATCAATTTGCAAAACATTGCGAATAATCTGCCAGAAGCATTTACTGATTATAAGGGTGTCACAAAATCACATAATCCTGCTGCAAATGTACCAGAAAGAGTAGAGATTCCTACTCAAGAACTCCCAAATCAAAATAAGAGGGGGAGAGGTACTACAACGAAGGATAAGGCTATACAAAAGCCTCCGCGGAAAACTAGGAAGGTCACTTCCACGATAGTAAATGCAGATCAACATCAAGTTGACAGACACCAATTGGATACTATAAATCCAAATGATATGGATGTTCAACAGATACATCACATGCCTAGCACAAGTGCACAAAATAATATAAATGCTAGGACATCGGAAGACCCAGACTCTATCGTTGAGGGAAATCATGATGAGTCACAAGGGGTACAAGAAATTTCCATTAATTATATTGATTCTGGAGAATCATACAATAGAAAGACTACAAATGTCGACATTTACTTTGCCACTAAGATTGCAAGTGAACTTCGCATTGATCCAGAACCTAAGTCCATGGCGAGTGCATCAAGCGCTCCGACCGGGTCAAATGGAAGGAAGCAATCAAGGCGGGAATTAGACTCGCTCAAGAAACGAGAGGTATTCTCTGCAAGGATACCTACTCCTCGTCATATTTTTCCCGTGGGATCAAAATGGATTTTCGTCCGTAAAAGGAATGAAAACAACGAGGTGGTGAGATACAAAGCGAGACTTGTAGCACAAGGGTTCACGCGAAACCCGGCATCGATTTCGATGAAACATATTCTCCGATTATGAGTGGTATAACATTCCGATATCTAATATCATCGGCAAAGACAAAAAGGTCTATCCATGCATCTCATGGATGTAGTGACAAAGATATCTATATGGGTCACTAGATTCAGATATATACATGAAAGTTCCGGAAGGAATTGATATCCCGAACAAGAATTATTCACGCAACATGTATTGTGTAAAACTTCAAAAGTCATTATACGGCTTAAAACAGTCGGGAAGAATGTGGTACAACCGACTAAAGGAATTCCTTTTCGGAAGGGTTTTTCCAACAATGATGATTGCCCATGTGTATTCATCAAGAAATCCTCAACCGGATTTTGTATTATATCTGTATATGTTGACGATCTTAATATCATTGGAACTCAACGAGATATAGATGAAACACGCAACCATCTTAAGACGGAATTTGAAATGAAGGATTTGGGTAAAACCAAATTTTGCTTGGGTTTACAGCTTGAGCATCTCCCAACAGGGATTTTAGTACACCGATACCGCTTTATATCCAAAAGATTCTACGAAATTCAACATGGATAAATCATATCCATCTAAAACACCTATGGTCGTTCGCTCTCTTGAAATTGATAAAGATCAATTCAGACCTAAAGGTGAAAATGAAGAGGTATTGGGACCAGAGGTTCCATATCTCAGTGCCATTGGGGCGTTAATGTATATCGCAAATTGTACTAGGCCTGATATTGCATTTGCGGTAAACTTGCTAGCTAGATACAGCGCTGCTCCAACACAACGCCATTGGGCGGGAGTTAAGAATATCTTCAGATATCTCATTGGCACAATGGATCTTGGATTATTTTACAAAATTAACCAAGATAAATCATTAATTGGATACACAGATGCTGGCTATTTATCTGATCCCCATGAAGCCAGATCTCAGACAGGCTTTGTGTTCTTACATGGTGGAACGGCTATTTCATGGAAGTCATCAAAACAGACTCTAATAGCCACATCCACAAACCATTCTGAAATAATTGCATTATTTGAAGCATCACGTGAATGTGTGTGGCTTCGCGAGAATGATAAAGCACATACAACGATCATGTGGTACAAGTTCAATCATGAACCCTACCATAATGTATGAAGATAATGCTGCTTGTATTGCACAAATGAGAGCATGTTATATAAAGAGTAATCTTACAAAACATATGGCTCCTAAATTATTCTTTCCTCATCAACTACAAAAGGTAGGAGAGATAGAAATCTTGCAAACTAAATCTTGTGATAATCTTGCAGATTTATTCACAAAATCATTACCAACATCATTATTAAAGAAATATGTTTTTGGAATTGGTATGAGACAACTCAAAGACTTGCAAGAATCAGGGGGAGACTCTCTTTGATATAACCTATATAAATAATCATCTGATTAGTATACTCTTTTTCCTGTATGAGTTTTTCCTGACAAGGTTTCTCATAAAAAGTTTTAATGAGGCAACAACAATACAAGACCATATCACCTAATTTTTCCATTAAGGTTTTAAGGGTGATATACAAGACATATTCTATGTCATATCTTCTAAGAGTTCTTAAGAAGATATAAATCCTTTCTCATATTTTCCTATTAGGTTTTGGAGAAGGATATTCAAAAATGATCCTCAGATCATTATTCTAATATATGAGTTTTTCCTTACTAAAGGTTTTCTCATACAAATATCTAACAAAGACAATAATACTATATCATTTTCTCCTAATATTTTCCCACTGGGTTTTAAAGGAGTTTTAGTGGTATATACACATAGATTAGTTTCTCCTCATGATTTTCCCATAGGGTTTTTGGAGGAGTTTTACAAGATAATATCCAAGGAAGATTGAAGTCAAATTACATCAAGATCTAATGAAGCTATTGATCAAGGGGAAGTGTTGAGAAATATTAGTGATGATCATTAGCTTAATCATGTAATTAATATAGTCATTAGTCAATGTAATTAGGGAAGAGACACCTTTTCACTGTGTGGGGGGGGGGTCTCCTTCCGTATGGACGCGACTCCACCCAAGGGATGCCTCTGCACCCCTTCATTATGTATAAATAGTGGGGTCCACCCCTCTAATCCAAGATCAATACAATCATTTGTTTCTTAATAGTTTTCTTTAACACAATAAAGTTGTGCAGATTAAGCAACTCTAGTGTGGAAGCACACGGGTCTAGGGAGTCAACGTCAAAGTGGATTTTGGGTTTGTGGAAGCTGATGCTCCCACCTCAACAGCAAAACCGCAAAAAGGTGCAGCAATGTGCGCGGTAGGTGCCTAATATTCCTTCCCTTCGTCGGTTTGGGTGGGTTCCTACTTCTAGCTACTCCATCAAAATTGGTGACCTCTACGAATCCTAGTCGATTTTCTCGTTTTTTCTGAGTCCTTTTAGATCGTGCTACAAATATTTAGTTATGTATTATTTAAATTATTATCATTGTTGTACATAAGCTCGCTTTAACCTCATTGCAGTCAAGTTAGCCCTAGGCCTGGGAATGGATGGTGCCAGCCCAAGGGCCGAAAGGGGCTCCAAACTCGTGGGCCTAGTTTTATGGATCTATGGGCTAAGGCCAGTCTCAGTGGGAGTTTCATAAACATTAAATAGACTGTCATGTGAGCACATTTGATGATGTGGCAGTGTATTAATGAAGAGAGAGGTAAAATGAGTTTCACAAGGATGACACTCTCTATACACAGTTATCTAGACTTGTGTCTTGCATGCAATCTAGAAAACAACAACACAAAATTATGCATTGAGAGTGAGGTGTTTCATTATTGCTTCAAATGTTTTTAGATGATGTGTCACTCTAGGTAATCGTGTTCATGATATCTGCACTAAGAGTGGCCTAAGTGTACAAAAGAGTCGAGTTGGATTGGATTGGATTGGATTGGACGGACCATGAAAGGATTGGGTTGTACACATTGGCCGAGTCGTTGCTCGAGGATCGGCCCGAGGATCCTGAACGGATCGAACCCTTCCAGCCGTGAGGGGACACGATTCTTAAAAAATCGTGAGGGGAGACAGGTCGGTCACACGGAGACCGCGGGTGCCGACGGGAGCCGAGAGCGCCACTGCTCCGCCCGATCTCCTCCTCCTGGCGTCGCTCCTCGTCATCACCCCACCCCGAAGTAGGTCAAGATCCGATTGTGCCGCACCGGCAAAGAAGGACAAGATCCGGTCGGCTCCCCTGCTCCAACGGCCCCAAGGTCAGTGGCCTTTTGATTCCCCTTTGCTTCTTAATGCGAATGGAGACGGGGATAGCCAACTGTAATGGTGAATCGATGACAACAGATGCAGCATGCAACAATGACGAACGAGGTCTGATCGTTAGCCCATTTTACGAGTACACTCATCTATTCATATGGGGGTTTCCAATGTGTGCTATATTTTTGTTTAACTTACGAATTCAATGCCCACTTACACCTGAAGTAAGCGATTCATATAATGCTTGACACAAACTAGTGGAAAGAACTTGGTAAAGGGTGAAGGGGAAACCACTGTAGCAAACTACTAATGCTTGCCCCTTGAAATTATATTTGTCAACTCTTGATATATTTCTCATTTTGTGGACTTACCTAAGTCCCCATGACATGCATTCTGCTTATTTTCTTAAAATACCAATCATCTTCCAACTTATTTTCTTTTTGTTTGTTGGAGCAGATACCTATTTTGGTTGACTGGCCGCAGACCGCAGTGCTTCATTACGAGTTGTGTACCAGCAGTTTGTGACCTGGTATTATGGAAAGGGTCTCATCAGCAACTGCAACAAAGGTTGAGGATGCTATCTCCACAAATCAATCAGGCCGCTCAGGGAAAAAGAGGGCAAAAGTTTGGGCTTATGTTGACTCAAAAATCATTGATGGAATTGAGAAGGTTGTCTGCAAGTAATGTAGGCTTCAGTTATCTTCTGTGTCAGGGAAAGGAACAACTCATTTGAACAGACATATTTGATATTATTTCCATCACATCCCTCAAGAGGACAGGGACAGATTATTAGCATCTTTGAAGAACACACCCGGTAGAGATAATTCAGTGTTTGATCATGTGGTATTCAGAGGTCTTGTTGCAAAGTATTTTGTTCATGGTGAGGTTGCATTTCGAAAAGCAGAAACTATTGTCAACCTTCATTCCACGCGGTCGGTCAACAAACAGTTCGTGCAGATTGTATGATGTTGTACGAATAAGAGAAATTGCAACTTCAAGATAGATCACAAAGTTGAAGTCTCATGTCAGTTTAACAGCTAATTTGTTGTCTTCTAACCAAAACTTGGGTTATCTTAGAGTTACAGCACATTACATCGATGAAGAATTTGAACTCCAGAAGAAGATAATTGCATTTAAGAAGATCTCTTATCCCCATAACCCATTTGTCGTGCAAGATGGGATTACTGCTTGTTTGATGGAGTGGCATCTGGTTGATCAGGTATTCTCAGCGACTCTAGACAATGCAGGTGTGAACAATAGACCAATCAGAGACTTGTGTGCCGCTCTAGGTCCACAGATGTTCTTTAAGGGTGAGCATTTACATGTCAGATGTGCTGCACACGTGCTCAATATAATGGTTCAAGCAGGATTGCAAATAATTCCATATGCAATTAAAAGGATAAGGGACATCATTAGGGTTGCCACCTCTACACCTTCATGGTTGCAAACATTTAATTCAATCATTCAAACATTAGGCCAAAGGCAAGTCTGGGCTGGTTCTAGATGTTCCCCACCGTTGGAATGCTACATATGATATGTTGCATGAAGCTCTGAAGTACAAAGAAGCTCTGAACTGAAACTCGAAGACTCGCTCAGAAAGAACTGAACTGGACATTTATTTGAATGATCCAAGAGTAGTTGTGAGAGCAGGAGAGAACTTTAATGTTCTGGCATGGTGGAAAAAGAACTCATATGCCTATCCTATCTTGTCTTTGATGGCTAGAGACTTCTTGTCAATTCCTGTAAGCACAGTGCCTTCAGAATCTGCTTTTAGTTGTGCTAGAAGGATACTTGGCAAAAATTGAACATCTCTTATTATGTGCAAAAGATTAGTTGTTTGGCTTGAATGATGCAGATGAAGGTAAATGCCATATTTAAGATACATTTTGCAAAGTTGTGTTTATAATAATGGTTTTTCTTGTTCATTGCAGGTGAACCAATGACTGGACAACGCATGTTTCAATCAGATGAAGAAGAAGGTGCCGATTGACATGTTAATGTCCTAGCTGAATATGAAATTGACTTTTACTCTGAACTTTTTTCACTCGTATAGAATATGCAAAGTAGTTATCAGCTATTTATTAGCTAGTTGATTTTGCTTCTTCGTGGAAAATATTGTCTTAGTGGAAAGGATGAAAGTGGTTGAAAGAGACCCGGCTTGTTGTGGGAAAGTTCCCTTACAAGCTCCTCAACGGAGATGGAGCCTTTCCTTAGTGAGAGGTGAACTTCAGGAAACAAATCCTTGCGTCTCATTGTGGTTTGCCTCTCTAAGTTGATTTCGAGCATATTTGATTTGCTTCCACTTCGATCTACTTGGGTGTGCTATTTGTGTGTGCAGGGATCATTACCCTGATTGTCGTATGGACCTCCCTGGGCCCACTGCCTCGGTGGGTACCAGGGCCGACTACTCGGTGGGCCCCTGGGACTACCCGGCTTGCGCTCCACGGTACCTGATAGCGTGAAGCACAAGGACTACATAGGAGAAGTACTCGGTTAGGAAGCTGTACATGTCCCGTACTGTATGGAAGACTCCTAGATGTACTCGACTAGTACTCTCTCCCTACTCCGACCTGTAACCCTGCCTCCTGGACTATATAAGGCGAGGCAAGGACCTTTCTCTGATCATCTCATCTCACGGCATACAATTGCACCATCTTGTAATCGTACCCAATCAATCCAGAGCTACGCAGCATACAGGACGTAGGGTATTACGCACCTCACGGCCCGAACCTGTCTAATTTGTGTGCCACGTGTCTCTTCCTTCGAGTTACCGATCTCGGCGAGGCCACATTCATCTACTTCGGGTACTCCCCTTAGTAGGTTGCCGGTCTAAAACACCGACACCGGCGCGCGCCCGGGTAGGGGCTCTCGCCCGAGATCACATGGCGAACTCGACGGCTCCTGTCTACTTCAAGGCAACTGTCGCCCTCAACCGCGGCGACACCTTCATTTTCGGCGCTTGGGTCTGCACTGCTGACGGCGCGGGATCTTTCCACCGCCGCCTCACCATGTCGCCCAACCCGAAGACCGGCTTCGTGACGCTTCCTGAAGCTGTCACTGGCGAACTCGTCGGCAAGTTCGGCGAAATTTCGCTCTTCAACCATCACGCTGACTTCGAGCTCGAGTTCGCTTCCAACTCGAACTCGACGTCTCCGTGGGCTATCGCATGCGAGCCGGCTACTCAGCCATCGCACGTGGTCCCCCCACCCCACGAGTGCTCCACGCGTGGCCCCCGCAACCCCTGCAGGGTCCGCACGGGGGCTCCCTCTACGCGTCGGGCCGGCAAGGAGCCCGTACCCGAGTACAACTCGGACTCCGACACTGCCCCCGGCCACGCTTCGGACTCCAACCCCCTCTCCAGGTTCTACTTGGATTCCGCATACGAGTTCGACTTCGGATCGGACCTAGAGGATCCCGAGTCCGAGGACAACACTACTGAGCATCCCTTATCAGGGCCGGCCTCTGGGCTGGTTATAACGTCCACGCCTGCCAGAAGATTCATCTACTGGCCAGACCGCAAGCCCGCGGACCTGATAAGCGGAGACTCACGCTACGTCGCCTACCTCGACTCACTCCCGTTCCAGGAGGGAACACCACTTGCCCGGGCTGACTCGTACACTCCAACTGAGGTGGCGAGCTCTGAGTCCAGCCTTGGCAACCCCGATCGCCAAGTCTTCATGGCTGCCGGCGACACCCCCGGACCATCAGGGACGGCTCCAGACAAGTACCTTGAGGACATCTCCGCAGACGAGTTGTCCGCTGATGCACCTGCAGACGAGACCACCGCCAACAGGGACGCTCACCGTGAGCGTAACAGGAAGCGCAACGAATGGCGCCGGCGTCTCAGAGACAACCTCCCCATCCGCAACCTTGCGGAAGCTCTCGAGGCGGTCGAGAGCAGAGTACACACTACCCCTGAGCAGGGTTCACCTTACCGCAATAGTAGCGGTTTTCCAAACCGGCAAAACCGGTCCGGTAAAGCGGTGAAACCGACCGGTAAACTGAAAAGAGCAGTTTTCTAGGGTTTGCTAGGTTCGGTTAGAGAGCGGTAACCGAGCTTTTTTGATACTGATCCAGACCGGTAAGGCCGGTTACCGCGGTAACCGGGCCGGTTACCAACGGTAAGGTGAACCCTGCCCCCGAGCAGTGCCTCATGTCGATCACAGCGATCGCACGCCAAGCTCAGGGAATACGCGCTGGAGAAGTCATCGCCAAGCTCGCTGAAGACGCCTACTTCATGCGGGTCGACAACAGGGTCAACCAGCCTCCTCCTGCCAGGAACCGTGACAACGAAGCTACAAGTCGCAGTGCTGATCTCGGCCGCAACAGTACTCGAGCTGAGCTGCCGGCTCAGCCCAACCGTACTCGCGCAAACGCCGGTGGGCCCTCACAGGGTGGCAACAGCAACCGCGAGGTCGTCCCTCACCGCGCTCCTAACGGCGGCGGCCGTGACCCTAACGGCAGCGGCAGCGACGATGGAAGCTCCAACCACGGAGCCAACAGGAGGGCTGGCGGCGGCGGCAACCGTGGCGGCCGAGACCACGCGAACAGCCACGCCTCCGGTGCCTCACAGGGCGGCTATGACGCCCGCCAGAAGATTGAGGAGCTCCGGCGGAAGAAGTCATCCACTGCAGGTGACAACGACGGCTTCCCCGCCTTCTCACCTCGACTTCGCAACTTGCTCCTCCCCGACAAGTTCAAGCCTTTGGGGATCACCAAGTACGACGCGAAGCAGGACCCCATCCAGTGGCTCAGGTGCTACGCCCTCTCCATCGAGAACGCTGGCGGCAACAACGACACCAAGTGCCTCTACTTCCCCTTCTGCCTGGACCAAGCTCCACTCACATGGCTCGAGTCGCTAGACAAGCACTCGATCGACAAGTGGGACCAGCTGAAGGAGCAGTTCACCAGCAACTTCGCGGGCGCCATGGGCCGATCGGGTACTCGCATGGACCTGGCCATGGTCAAGCAGGAACAAGGCGAGACCCTCCACAAGTACATGCACCGTTTCTTCGACAAGCGCGCTACCGTAGTCGACGTCACCGACAAGGAGGTCATCGACCTCTTCCAAGACGGCCTCTTCCACCGCCGCACATTTGAAGACTTCGGTCGTCGCCACCCCAAGTCCATCCCCCACCTCAAGGACATGATCATGTTCTGGGCGGATGAAGAAGACAAAGCCAATACCAAGTACGACGCCATCCGTGGCAATAACAAGCAAAACGCGGGCGGCAGCAGCGGCAACAACGGGAACCAAGGCGGTCGCAACAACAACAACAACTCGGGTCCCAACCGCAAGCGCAAGCCAAACAACACTGTCGCGGCTATCCAGCGCCCTGCGAAGGAGAACTTGTCGGTGCGGAATGTGGTCCCGACACTAACCAGTAATAAGCGCCAAGGTCTATCCCTCAATGGTCGATGCCAAGCAATCAGATACACAAGGTTTATCCTGGTTCCGGCCGGGGGCCGTACGTCCAGCAGTGGTGTGCTCGAGGCACTATATTGCTCAGCACCGGGGGTGCCTGTAGTGCGGCTGCTACAAGCAAGGTGGGAGAGGAGGCGTGGCCTCCAAGTCCCTGGTGAAGTGGCTGAAGATGTTGTGAGAGAATTGGAAAAGCGAGTGTGTGGTGTGTCGTATGTTGTCTGTTGTTGTCCCTTGTCCCCTGCGGCGGGGGAGTTTGCCTCCCTTTTATAGGCCAAGGAGAGAGCGAATTACATGCATGCCGCACTATCCAGCTACATGGGGAAGTATGGTGCACCGCACCGTAGAGTAGGCGGCCGCCTTGACGGTCCTTGCCGCGATCTGGCCATCATGGCGTATCTTTGTACCCGAACAGTGGTGGCTTTGAGGGTAGGAGTGCAGTGGATGGCCGTGATGTCCCCAGGCGGGCTCGATGGGGTTGCTGACATCGATCCGTACGGGATACAGTGGCAGGCATGGCGGTGTCCCGTTCCCGCATGCTTCACAGCGCCGAGCCCCATTGCCACGGTGCCGGCGTGGGGTTGTACGCGAGGGGGCGGCCACCTGCCGTTAACAGTGGCAGGGATGGCGCCCCGCCGGCCTAACATCACGACCTGGCCCTGCAAAGTCACGGGAAAGCATTTCGAGGGTGTGCCCCCCCCCCTTCGAGGGCTCGGCGCGTTAGCCGTACGGGAGTAGGCGGCGCGGCGACACGGGGCTAGCACCGGCCACGTCGCACAGTCCCCCACAGTGGCAGGGATGGGTTCCCTCCTAGGGAGTTGGTGCAATAGGACCGGGGCACGAGTCCCAGGCGCATGATGGCGCCGCCCCGCCGTTGTCACAGCATTAAATGCCCGTACCCGCGTGCGGGAACGGGCGTGCGCGTGTGGAGTGCCCTCGAGCGAGGCGGAGCCTGCTCGAGGGCGGTGTGGACCCTCGAGCGAGGCAGAGCCCGCTCGAGGTAAGCGTATGCCCTTGGACGGGGCGGAGCCCGCTCGAGGGAGGTGTGCGCCCTCGAGCGAAGCGGAGCCTGCTCGAGGGGATCTTTGAGTGGGCCGCCTCAGTGGGTCGCCAGGGCCACCGCGGCGTGGGCCGTGCTCCGTGTGCGCGCTTAAGCAGGATGCGCTTACCCTTGGTTTTTTGCAGGTTTTAAGTGGGATTTCCCCATTTGTTTAAGGGGACCCTAGGGCTGTCCCCGACAGTAGCCCCCGAGCATCTGCGGGTTCGCCGACCAGGCTCCCGCAGATGCTGGAGCCTACTGATAGGACGTCCTTCCCCCATGGTTTGCGAATACTTTCCATGGGGCCGCATCAGTGGACCCGCGGGTTTAGCCCCCGAAGCCCTGTAGGAGCGTGAGCGCTCCTGCAGGGGTTTTACCGCGAGACTTGGTCAGAGGGCGTGGTACGTATCTCAACCGGCGTCGACAATGTTTCAGCCGGCTTCGGTGACGCACGCGCAGCTGACACTATCCGCGGCCGGTGCAATCCAGGAGGTGTAGCCGTGCGTCGAGCCCCCGAGCCTGGGCCCGTTCGAGGCGATCAGATAGAGCTCTACGACTTGTTTCTTAACGCACCCTTGCCGTCCCTCCGCGGGACGGAGGGTGAGGTTTCCGCAACCCCCATTGATCGGGTCGCGGATTGCGGATTCCTCATTGAGCTGTTAGTGGGTGGTTCGGGTGGACGCCCATGCCCCGTTTGATAAGGGTAGGCTGCGCGGTCCGGGGACGCGTCCATTAAAGCGCTTGCGCGGGTTTGCTAGGTGGGGCTCGGTCCCATTCGCTAGGGACCGAGGGCGCGGAAGCTCTCCCTCGGTGGGATCCCCCTGGCTAGCTGCCCTCGCCGGCTCCCGAACACGACATGTGGGGCACCCTCGAGCCGGCGGGCTCGAGGAACGGCTCGAGCGCGCGTGCCCTCGTCGTCCCTGACTCTGGTGATCTGGGGCGCCTGTTCGAACCCGTCGAGGGTCATGCTTCGAACCTCTGATCAGTAGGGCCGTGCGGGGTGGCGGCTAGGCGCCCCCGTCTTTGCATATGCGGGTTCTCGAGGGTGCCTGGCCGTGTCAGCCCTCGAGACGCTGATCAGTAAAATAGCGCGGGGTGGCTGCTAGGCCTACCCGTCTTTGCATCTGCGGGTTCTCGAGGGTCCCTGGCCGTGTCAGCCCTCGAGACGCTGATCAGTAAAATAGCGCGGGGTGGCGGCTAGGCGCCCCCGTCTTTGCATCTGTGGGTTCTCAAGGGTGCCTGGCCGTGTCAGCCCTCGATACGCTGATCAGTAAAATAGCGCGGGATGGCGGCTAGGCGCACCCGTCTTTGCATCTGCGAGTTCTCGAGGGTCCCTGACCGAGTCAGCCCTCAAGACGCTGATCAGTAAAATAGTGCGGGTGGCGGCTGGGCGCTCCCGTTTTTGCATCCGCGAGTTCTCGAGGGTCCCTGACCGTGTCAGCCCTCGAGACGCTGATCAGTAAAATAGTGCATCGAAGGTACCTGTGGCGCCTGTTTTACTTCAAACGGGCCCCGAGGTGACCGGCCGATGCTTGCACCCTTGGAGGGTCGAATTTTTCTGAGCCAGGGGCTCGCGCCGCTCGAGGGTCTTCCTTACTTGGTAATGGACCGGGCCATTTAATGCTTTCTAGTCGTGGCTGTAGTTTCGTGCTGCAGGCGCGTCTTTTTAGGCGCTGCAGCCGCGCGCGTAGTGGGCGGCGTGGGCAGGCGAATGTGACCGCCTGCCACGGCCCTCCCACTTCTACGCCGTGATGATGGCTAGTGAGCGGTGGCGTGGCCGCCGCGATCGTGGTGGGGCCCGCCCGTCAGTGAGAGAAGATTCCTCCTGCAGTTAATGCACGCGGGGTGCACGCTCCGGAGAACACGCCCGCGGCCTATAAATCTGACGAGAGGGGAAAAACGACGGTTTTTTACCTTAGCATTCGCCATTCCCGCTCCTTGCGCCCCAGCCCCCAGGCTGTCCTCGTCATCATCTTTCCGCCTTAGGAGCTCTTCTTCTCCTTCCTGCTCTTCGTTCCTCGTCCCTTTGTCTTTCCTCATGGCGCCTCTACCGCCTCTCGTCATCGTCAACCCGTATGCGTGGGAGCGTTCGACGGTAACGCGGCTGGCCCTGAACGAGCTGGTGTCCGCCGGCCCACCGGTGGCGGCCGAACGAGGAGGGCCGGCCGGCCGAGTGGATCGTGCCGCCGGCCGGGGACCACGCGCCCAACCCACCGAGTGGCTACGTGGTTAGCTTCACCCGCTTCCACGAGCGCGGCTTCGCGGCACCGGCGAGTCGCTTCATGCGGGCGCTCTGCCACCACTACGGCGTGGAGCTACACAACTTCGCGCCGAACGCGATTTTGCAGGCGGCCACGTTCGTGGGCGTTTGCGAGGGATATCTAGGGATCCCGGTGAATTGGGATCTCTGGATTCACCTCTTTCGCACGGAGTTGTTCACGCAGCCGACGTCGGAGCAGAGGACCCGCCGCGCGGTGCGTGCCGGCGACATGTCGCTCGCCTTGCGGGGTCAGCACAAGGACGACTACATCCCCTGCACCATGACGACCAACAACGCAAACTGGGAGCGGGGGTGGTTCTACCTTCGCAACGACGAGCCCGGTCTCCCCCCTACACTGGTCTGGTGCTCCGGGAGAGGCCCGACTCCTGGCGCCACGGGGTATCCACGGTCCAGCATCGGAATCGGTTGGACTCGCTTCTGGCCGCGCTGAGGAACCTGGCGGGCCGCGGGCTGACCGCGGGGGCCGTCCTCGCCTTCCTCCACCACCGGCGGGTCGTCCCCTTGATGGAGAGGCCGCTCCGCATCTTCGAGATGACCGAGACGGTGGACCCCATCGCGCTGGCGAGGTCGCGGATGCTGCAGAGCCCCCTCCTGTGGGAGTACGCGGCTACCCAGGCGCGGAGCACCGTCGACCCCCGGTCCCTACGCAGCGAACGATCCCTGTGGGATCTCGAGATGCTCCCTACCGGCAGGCTGGTGAGTGGAGTTCTTGGTTCCGTTTCAATTTTGTTGATACCTCGGGTTGTTGACGCGTTTCGATGCTTCGCTCGCAGCTGGTGCAGGTGAGCGCCGCGAAATCCGTCCCGCCCACTCCACACTCTCGCGCGCTTGGTCCCGCGGCGCAGCAGCGAGAGCGGGAGTGGGCGGCACACAAGAAGGAGCGCACAAAGCGACATCACGAGCGTCGCGAACGGAGGAACGAGGAGTACCGGCTGCGTGAGCAGCAGGGGCTCTCTTCTCTGGGGACCGAGGAGTACTCGTCCTCAGATGAGGAGGAAGAGGAGGAAGAGGTTGGGGGGCAGGGTCTCCCCGATAGGTGGGAGCCTGCGCCCCCGTCGCCGGAGCCAGCTCCGGCGACAAGAGTAGCATCGCCTGGGGCGGGTGCGGAGGCGCCCACCGCCGGCAATCGACGACAAGAGCGGCGCGGGCCGCGGAGGCGCCGGTGCGCGCCCGGAGGCGCGCGTGACGGATGCGCCTGCGCACGGGGCGGGGTCCGCGCGCGCGGCGGGGAGATGGCGGGCGGGGCGGCGGCGGCCGCGCCGGCCGCGCCGGCCGTCGTCGGCCGGGCCCTCGAGGAAGAGGAAGCGCGCCTTCTCTTCTTCGAGGTGGGAGGCTTGTTTTTTCGTGGGGTTGCATATCTGACAGACAGGGACCTGACTGTTTGTTTGTGTCTACGCAGGGTGGTGCCAACCGTGCCTCCCCTCGCACCGGCCAAGGTGTTGAGGGCGGACGCATCCATCCCCACCCGGCGGCGCTCGTCGAGGGCGCGCGGGCGGGGGCGGGCGCGGCGGCCGCGGCGGCCGTGGCGGGCGAGGGCTCGCGGGGATGCGGTGAGGCCTCGAGGCCACGGCCCGGTGGGTTTGCCCGCCGCGCGCGGCCCGGCCGGCCGTCGAGGAGCGGCGGGCGCCGGTCGCGGTGGCGCCCCGCGGCGTCCGCCGAGGGGGGGCCAGGCCGGTGCCCGCGGTTGCGGAGACGCGGCCGGGAGGGCGGTGGCCGTGGCGCCGCGGCGAGAGCCCGCGGCCACGGAGGCGCGGGCGGAGGCGTCGGCGGCGACGCGGCGGGGGGCTGCACCGCCGGCGGCTTCCGGGCAGCGGTGGTGGAGATCCCGGACGACGATTCCCCGCCGCCCGGGTGGGACCAGTGGGTGAGTTTCCCCACGCCATCCTCTGAGTCCCAGGAGGGGGTTCTTGTGAGGCGGCGGGAAGGCCACATGGTGGAGGGAGCCGAGAGCATGGTGCCGAGGCCTCTTCTTCCCGCGCCGGCCGCTCCGCCCCGGGAGAGGGGCGCGTTGGTGAGCCGCCCGCCTTTGCCGACGCCCAGGAGGAGCAGGAGCTGTGGGGAGAGCTCCGCGACCACGGCGCTGCCCTCAACCGAGCGTTGAACGAGGCGTTGCGGATTCATGGCGGCCCCGCGTGGCGCGTCTTCCAGGTGAGGCGTCGTCGTCTATTTTCTTTGATTTTTTCGTCTTCACGCTCGATTCTTGCGGCGCGTCGCTTACTGGTTTCGATCTGTTGGCGACAGGAGCTCGAGCACCGTGCCCGCGACAAGTACGGCGCCTTCGATCAGATGAGCGCCGAGCTCTGCCGGCTCCGGGAGCGGTGCGTCGCCTTCGACACGCTTGCCGACGCCTTGAGGACCCCGGACGGTGGGGCGTCGTACGGCGCGAGGCCCTACGCGACCGGCTCCAAGAGAGCGAGGGGCGGCCGCGGCGCGCCCCTCCACCCTCGAGTGGGTCCGCACGACCCTCATCGACCGGGATGAGGCGCTGCGGCAGGCGCGGGCGGACCTAGAGAGAATGCGCACCCTGGCGGCCAACTGGGAGGCGGAGGTGGTCGCCGTCCGCAACGACAACCTGGAGCTCCATCCGTTGCTCCGGGGGGCGCGAGCCCGGCGGAGGCCGGCGGCGAGGAGAGGGCGTGCGCGGGCGGCGCGGAGAGGCCAAGGAGGCCGACGAACTGAAGGCCACCCTTGATGCCAAGGTTGCGGCGCTCGCCATCGCGGAGGATCGACTCCTGCAGGAACGTTCCGCCCGCCAGGGGGCTGAGGGGCAGCTCCAGCAGGAGCAGGCTGCTCTTGCCGACGCCTGGTCGGCGCTCGAGCAGGAGCGCATCGCTCGTGAGGCGGCGTAGAAGTCGCTGGAGGGGCGGAACTCGGAGTTCTCGAAGCTCGAGGGCGAACTGGTGGTGCTCAGCATCACGAGCGCGAGCCAGGAGCTGGCCCTCCAGGAGCAAAGCGAGACCATCAGCGACCTTCAGCAGGCGATTGAGGCCGAGCGCCGCGCCCTCGAGGTGGAGAAGAAACAGGTCGAGGGTAAGTCGCTGTTTGTCTTTTGTTTTGCTGATTTTCCCTTAGAGGGTTCGCCCCCTTTTCTGATCCCCCTCTTGCTTGGAAACTTCAGGCTTGCGCACCGCGCTGGGGCACGCGACTGAGCGGGCCGAGGCGCTGCAGACCTCCTACAACTCCTCCGAGCAGAGCCGCTGCTAGCCGCGCTCCGCGGCCCCTCGAGACCGGCCGAGCCGGTGGAGGAGGGCAAGGCACAGGCTGGGAGCTCGCTGGCCAGCCGCCTGCGCGCCCTTGGCGGGCACATCACTGGGCACATGCGCCGGGCGCTGCACCTCGGCGTCTAGAAGGCCCTCGGGGTGGTGCGATCTCATTACGAGATCAACTTCGAGGCCGTGGCAGAGGGTTACATCGTCCCCGAGGCGTCGAGGACGAGGTGGCGATGGAGCGTGTGGACGCGTTAGCCGCTGACGCCGCCGGGGCGCTCGCCGAGGCCTTTGAGGAGTTTCTGTTCCCGGAAGCCGCCGACGCTGATGCTCCGCCAGTCTGAAGATTGCCGAGCGCCAAGCCCTCTTTTGTTTTTGTGTTAGTGTACGGGCCACGTGGCCATGTAAATAAATAGATCACTTTGCTTCAAACGTTTGTGAAAGTGAAATGATGTCCTTTACTTTATTGCGCTTTTTTGTTTCTCCTTCTTCCTGAGTAAATTCTAGTTAGGGGAGTTCGATTTTCGCGAGCGGCCTACTGGGTCGGAGACAAGAGAGAAGGGTCGTATCCTCACGGAGGCGTAGGCTATCTCTGACTCGCGCGTCCTTTCCGCTAGGCTGCCTGCGCCCTGTTCAAATTTTGCTCGAGGCCGAAGTGGAAACATGCTTAGAGCGCGTGAGTTTTTCCTTTTTTGCAAAAAAATGGGACCATTTTTTTTTGGGGGGGGATGCCCCCCGTAGTAGCCCCCGAGGGTAACTTGGGTTTCAGGGGAAAGCCGAGTTGCCCTTTTTATTGAACTGGTGATGTTTACATGGTCGTTGCCAACTGGGGTGTTGGGCATGTGATTTACAACAAAAGACTTGGAAATCCTAGCTAGGGATAGAAGCGACGTAGCTGCTGGATGTTCCAAGCGTTGGTGAGTTCTTCGCCGTCCTCGTTGGCTAGCTTGTACGTGCCGGGCTTGAGCACCTTCACTACGATGTAGGGTCCCTCCCACGGAGGTGATAGCTTGTGGCGTCCTCGGTTGTCTTGGCGTAGCCTTAGGACCAAATCCCCCTCGCTGAAGTCCCGCCTGCGTATCTTCCGTGTCTGGTAGCGTCTGAGGGACTGCTGGTATCTTGCGGAGTGCATCAAGGCCACGAGGCGCGCTTCGTCCAGCTGGTCCAGTGAGTCCTCGCGGGCTCGCTAGTTGGCGTCCTCGTCGTAGCCTCGTACCCTGGGTGACCCATACTCTAAGTCCGTGGGGAGGACGGCCTCTGCGCCATGGACTAGAAAAAACGGGGTGAACCCAGTGGCTCTGCTTGGGGTGGTCCTTAGGCTCCACACGACCGCTGGTAACTCCTGGAGCCATTTCCGACCAGACTTATTCAGCTGGTCGAAAATTCTGGGCTTAAGGCCTTGTAGGATCATGCCATTGGCACGCTCTACTTGGCCGTTTGTCTGTGGGTGCGCCACAGCTGCCCAATCCACACGGATGTGGAATTTGTCGCAGAACTCCAGGAATTTCCTGCCCGTTAACTGGGACCCGTTGTTGGTGATGATGGAGTTTGGCACTCCAAAACGATGGACGATGTCGGTGAAGAACGTCACCGCTTGCTCTGCCCTGAGATTCGTAATGGGGCGTACTTCTACCCACTTGGAAAATTTGTCGATTGCAACCAACAAGTGGGTGAAGCCCCCGGGCGCCTTTCGCAGGGGCCCGACGATGTCCAGCCCCCACACGGCGAAAGGCCATGTTATGGGGATGGTCTGCAGGACGTGAGCAGGAAGGTTGGATTTGCGGGCGTAGAACTGGCATCCTTCGCAGGTGCGCACGTTCTCGCTGGCATCCGCGGCCGCAGTGGGCCAGTAAAAGCCTTGGCGGAACGCATTGCCTACGAGGGTGCGGGGCGCGGTGTGATGGCCGCAGACGCCCGCGTGAATGTCCCGGAGGAGCTCACGCCCCTCGGGGATGGGCACGCATCGCTGCAGGATGCCGGAGGCGGCGCGTTTGTACAACTCGCCGTCGACGAGGGCAAAAGACTTGGCCATCCTGGCGATGCGCCTGGCCTCGGACCGGTCCGAGGGGAGTTCCCCTCGAGCCATCCAGGCGACATACTTGTCGCGCCAATCTGCCCTGATGGGGGCTGGCTCGACATCCATTACATCGGCCTCGTCGGCGCCGTACCCCTCGATGAGGGAGAGCACATACGCCTCGTTCGAGGGGTCCTCATCCATGGGCTCCACGCCTGCCGGATTCGAGGGAGCCCCCGAGGGCTCCACATGGTTCGAGGGGTGCGGCTTGAGGGTGACGGAGGGCTGGGCGATATCTCGGGCAAAAACGTTCGGGGGGACGGTGATCCGCCCGGACGCGATCTTGGCCAGCTCGTCCGCCTCCTCGTTGTACCGGCGGGGCACGTGATTGAGCTCGATGCCGTAGAATTTGTCCTCGAGGGCTCGCACGGCCTTGCAGTACGCTTCCATCTTGTCGTCGTGGCAGCTCGCATTTTTCATGAATTGGTCAATCACGAGCTGTGAATCCCCCCGCACGTCGTGGCGCTTGACGCCTATCTTGATGGCGATCTTGAGGCCGCAAAGGAGGGCCTCGTACTCAGCCATGTTGTTTGACGCGGGGAAGTGGAGACGTATTGCGTACCGCATGTGCTCCCCGAGAGGTGACACGAAGAGCAGACCCGCGCCCGCCCCGGTCTTCATCACCGAGCCGTCGAAATACGCAGTCCAAGCACTCGCCCGGATCGCTGGCGGCGGCGGGGTGCGTGTCTGTCCACTCAGCGACGAAATCTGCCAGGATCTGGGACTTGATGGCCTTTCGCGGGACGTAGGCGAGCATCTCGCCCATCAGCTCCACTGACCACTTGGCGATCCTGCCCGCCGCGTCCGGATTGCGGATGATCTCCCCCAGCGGGAAGGAGGAGACCACCGTGACAGGGTGGGCCTCGAAGTAATGGCGAAACTTGCGTCGTGCAAGGACCACCGCGTACAGCAGCTTCTGGACTTGAGGGTAGCGTGTCTTGGTGTCAGACAAGACTTCGCTAATGTAGTACACCGGCCGTTGGACCGGCAGGGCGTGCCCTTCCTCCGTGCGCTCTACCACGATTACGGCGCTGACCACCTGGGTGGTCGCGGCCACGTAGAGCTGCAGAGGTTCGCCGTCCTGCGGCGGTGTGAGGATCGGGGCGTGGGTCAAGGATGCCTTCAGCTTGTCGAGCGCGTCCTGGGCCTCGGCGGTCCAGGAGAAGCGCTCGTGCTTTTTGAGGAGGCGATAGAGGGGCAAGCCTTTTTCGCCGAGCCGCGAGATGAAGCGGCTCAAGGCGGCAAGGCACCCCAGCACCTTTTGTACCCCTTTGAGGTCCCGAATTGGACCCATTCGCTCGAGGGCTGCAACCTTC
The DNA here is from genome assembly GCA_947561735.1 of Cenchrus americanus. NCBI lineage: Eukaryota > Viridiplantae > Streptophyta > Magnoliopsida > Poales > Poaceae > Cenchrus > Cenchrus americanus. The sequence goes on from OX387240.1 coordinate 208,371,333, forward strand.
TCGGGGTTGGCCTCGATGCCTCGCTGGGAGACTATGTATCCTAGGAGCATGCCCCGCGGCACACCAAAGACACATTTTTCAGGGTTCAATTTTACCCCGTTGGCCCGTAGGCAGCCGAACGCGATGTTGAGGTCGCCAACCAGGTCGTCCGCCTTCCTGGTTTTTACGACGATGTCGTCTACGTACGCCTCGACCGTTCGCCCGATGTGATCTCCGAAAACGTGTTGCATGCAGCGTTGGTACGTTGCACCCGCGTTCCAGAGGCCGAACGACATCGTGACGTAGCAAAACATCCCGAACGGCGTGATGAATGAAGTCGCGAGCTGGTCGGACTCCTTCATCTTGATTTGGTGGTACCGGAGTAGGCATCAAGGAAGCAAAGTAGCTCACACCGCCGTTGAATCAACAATTTGATCGATACGTGGCAAAGGAAAAGGAACTTTAGGACATGCTTTATTAAGACTAGTGTAGTCTATACACATCCGCCATTTCTCGTTCTTTTTCTTTACTAGTACAGGATTGGCTAGCCACGTAGGGTGGAACACTTCCTTGATGAACCCGGCCTCGAGAAGCTTCGCGCAGCCTCCGCTCCGATCGCCCGCCGCCGCTCCTCGTCGAAGCGGCGGAGCCGTTGCTGCACGGCGCGGGAATGAGGCGAGGATGTCAAGGGAGTGCTCGGCGACCTCCCCTCGGGATGCCCGGCATATCCGAGGGGCTCCACGCGAAGATGTTGGCGTTGGCGCGGAGGAAGTCGACGAGCACCACTTCCTATTTCGGGTCGAGGGTGGAGCTGACCCTCAACGCCTTGCCCTCGGGGGCAGCAGGGTCAAGGGGCACCTCCTTGGTCTGCTCCGCGGCCTCGAAATTGCCGGCGTGCTTGGCGGTGGAGTCGAGGTCTTCGTTGACCATCTTCTCCAAGGTGGTCACCAGTGCTTCGTCCAGCGCCAGTGCTTTCGCGTGCTCCACGCACTCGACGTCGCAGTCGAACGCGTGCTCGATGGACGAGCCCACGGTGATGACACCGTTCGGTCCCGGCATCTTCATTTTGAGGTAGGTGTAGTTCGGGACGGCCATAAACTTGGCGAGGACCTCGTGCCGCTCCCGCTTGCGGCGGCGGCTCGACATGTCGACGGTCGGTCCCCCCGAAGATGAGGAACACGTTCTCTACGGCGGGGGAAGCCGCTCGCGTCGCCATCTCCTCCGTCCTTCTTGGCCTCCGCGTCCTTTGCGGTGGCGCGGTCGTAGAACTTCTTGAGCATATCGCATTGCTCGAGGGTGTGGTTCACCGGGGTCTTGTGGTATGGACATGGCTTTTTCGAAAGATGTCATCGAACACCCCCGACCTCGAGGGGCCGGTCGAGGGCCCCGTCGAGCCGGGTCAACAAGAAGGGCCTCGGCGTCATCGCCGTCGCGTCCTCGCTCGCGCGCCTCGCGGCGCGGCTTCTTCCCTTTCTTGCCCCGCTTATCCTTCCGTGGGGCTCCCCGGACTTGCCGCCCTCCGCGGGCGCGTCGTCCGAGCGCTTTCCCTTCTTGCCATCGAAGATCGCCCCCACGGCCTCTTCACCTGAGGCGAAACTGGTGGCGATGTCAAACAGCTCGTTCGAGTACGGAGCGGGCCGCGCCCCAACTCTCGCACGAGATCCCGGCACGTGGTGCCCTCGAGGAAGGCGTGCACAATCTCAGATTGCGCCACGCTTGGGAGCTCCGTGCAGCGCTTGGAGAAGCGACGTATGAAGTCCCGGAGTGATTCGCCGGGCTTCTGGGTGCAGGAGCGCAGGTCCCAGGAATTCCCAGGGCGCACGTACGTGCCCTGGAAGTTGCCCACGAACGTGCGGACCAAATCATCCCAGTTATGGATCTGGCTAGCCTGCAGATGCTCGAGCCACGTCCGGGCTGAATCGCCGAGGTGCAGAGGGAGGTTGCGGATAATGACCTCGTCGCTGGTGGCCCCGCCCAGCTGGCATGCTAGGCGGTAGTCGTTAAGCCACACGCGGGGATCCGTTTCCCCGTTATACTTGACGATGGTCGTGGGCTGGGGGAAGGCCGCCACGCGGATCTCCCGGCTGAACACACGGGTTCCCGGGGGTTCCGGCGTTGGAGAGCGGTCTTCATCGCTATCGTAGCGTCCACCCCGCCGAGGGTGGTAGCCTGCCGCCACCCGCGCATCCGCCTTGCTCGTCCGCCGAGCATTGATGACGTTGTGGGCGTTGCCGTCTCGCGCTTGCCCGCGCGTGTCAAGGAGCCGTTCCTTAGCCAGTGTGCGTCTCGGGTTAGCGGGTCGCTCTGCCGCTCCGCCTGCGCGCACCGAGGGTTCGGCCCCCTGCGCACCCCCATCGCCTGGTGCGTCCCCCTGTTGGCGGATGCGGGACGCCGAGCTCTCGGCTTGTTGGACGGCCGCCTGCTCGATGAGTGCCTGCACCTCACGGTGCAGGTTTCGCGCCTCAGGCGTTGAGGGGGCCGGCATGGCCCGCAGCAGCGTCACGGCGGCGATAAGCTTCTGGCTCGCTCACGGAGGCGTGTCTGGGTTGTCGACGTTGAAGTCGGCGTTGATGCGGTCGCGGGCCTGTATGCCCAGCTCCCGCGCGCGTTCGCTGTGCGTAGAGGCCTCCCCCGCCATGGAGGCGCGGAGCAACCGCACCGTCCGATACTCCTCCGCCAGCTTGGCTTCGAGTTCGCGGGCTTGGGCTAACTGCGCGTCAATGTCGGCCCCAGCAGGGGTGCTCGGTCCCGCTGCCAGGCGCGGAGCGATCCCTGGGGCGGGCGTAACTTCCCCGTCGCCGGCGCCCGTTGCGCCGGTGGCATTCGCTGGGTCGTTGGCGACGACGACGCAGCATTCCCGTGCTGGGTCGTAGCTCCCGGTGCTGGAGTCGTCGGAGCAACCGAACCAGTAGTCTGTGGCGTCAAGAAAACACCTGAACATTACTGGGTCCGGTACGCCGGAGAAGTCCCATTCCGCGTACCCATGTAGATTGGCGGGTGGCAATGCGTCGAGGGAGCCTAGGGACGACTCGTCGCCGGCGGAGGTGCCAGGATTCCTGGCGACGAAGACGTGGCGTCCAGGGGGAACCCTGCGTATCGTGGTGTTGACGTTGGCGTTGTAGGCTGTCGTAGCGCCGCGCAGACCGATGGGGAAGCGCGGCCCGGAGACCGTGCGCTCCCCCGCCGGGGTGGTGGTCGTTGTGCCGACGGGCGCGCCGCGTTGAGAGGCGGCGCGTTCGGCTTGCCGGCGCCTCGACCGCGCCCGGCGTGAGCGCCGACCGGAGCGGCGGTGACGCCGCAACGCCGACGGACCCGCGGCGTCCGTGCCGGCGGGCGTTTGCATCGCGACAGCGTGCGCAGCGGCGACCGGGACGGACCCGGCTTGGCGTCGCGCACGGAGCTCCTCACAGTTGGTGAGGCGCATCAAGTAGCCGTTCCCCGTGGCCTGAAAGTTCAGGCCCCCGAACCGGATTTCAAACCCGGCGGGGAGGGGGTCCGAGCTGCCCATGGAGTAGCGCGTACCACGGTACTCGGTGCGAATCACTATGGAGGGAGTTGACGGTGGATTGACCTTAGGAGCTTGCTTGCCCCACGGTGGGCGCCAACTGTCGGTGCGGAATGTGGTCCCGACACTAACCAGTAATAAGCGCCAAGGTCTATCCCTCAATGGTCGATGACAAGCAATCAGATACACAAGGTTTATCCTGGTTCCGGCCGGGGGCCGTACGTCCAGCAGTGGTGTGCTCGAGGCACTATATTGCTCATCACCGGGGGTGCCTGTAGTGGGGCTGCTACAAGCAAGGCGGGAGAGGAGGCGTGGCCTCCAAGTCCCTGGTGAAGTGGCTGAAGATGTTGTGAGAGAATTGGAAAAGCGAGTGTGTGGTGTGTCGTATGTTGTCTGTTGTTGTCCCTTGTCCCCTGCGGCGGGGGAGTTCGCCTCCCTTTTATAGGCCAAGGAGAGAGCGAATTACATGCATGCCGCACTATCCAGCTACATGGGGAAGTATGGTGCGCCGCGCCGTAGAGTAGGCGGCCGCCTTGACGGTCCTTGCCGCGATCTGGCCATCATGGCGTATCTTTGTACCCGAACAGTGGTGGCTTTGAGGGTAGGAGTGCAGTGGATGGCCGTGATGTCCCCAGGCGGGCTCGAGGGGGTTGCTGACGTAGATCCGTATAGGATACAGTGGCAGGCATGGCGGCGTCCCGTTCCCGCATGCTTCACAGCGCGGAGGCCCCCGCACCACGGTGCCGGCGTGGGGTTGTACCCGCGGGGCGGCCGCCGCCGTTGCGGTGGCCGGGGATGGCGCCCCGCCGGCCTAACATCACAACCTGGCCCTGCAAAGTCACGGGAAAGCATTTCAAGGGTGTGGCCGCCCCCCCTTCGAGGGCTCGGCGCGTTAGCCGTACCGGAGTAGGCGGCGCGGCGTCACGGGGCTAACACCGGCCACGTCGCACAGTCCCCCACAGTGGCGGGGATGGGTTCCCTCCTAGGGAGTTGGTGCAATAGGACCGGGGCACGAGTCCCAGGCGCATGATGGCGCCGCCCCGCCGTAGTCGAGCATTGGGTTCCCGTGCCCGCGTGCGGGAATGGGCGTGCGCGTGCGGAGCGCCCTCGAGCGAGGCGGAGCCCGGCTCGAGGGCGGCGTGGACCCTCGAGCGAGGCGGAGCCCGCTCGAGGTAGCGTACGCCCTCGGACGGGCGCAGCCCGCTCGAGGGAGGTGTGCGCCCTCGAGCGAGGCGGAGCCTCGCTCGAGGGGATCTTTGAGTGTGCGCCTCGGTGGGCCGCCGGGGCCACCGCGGCGTGGGCCGTGCTCCGTGTGCGCGCTTAAGCAGGATGCGCTTACCCTTGGTTTTTTGCAGGTTTTAAGTGGGATTTCCCCATTTGTTTAAGGGGACCCCCAGGGCTGTCCCCGACAGAACTCGAAGAAGAACTCCGGTGGCTTCAAAGACTTGCTGAAGGAGAAGTGCCCGTGGCATCTGGACGACAACCACACTACCGAGTAGTGCTACCAACTCAGGCGAGCACTCAAGAGTACTCCAGAGCCACCGCACCCTCACGACAAGAAAGGCAAGAAGAAGAACGACGGAGACAACGACGACTTCCAGGAACCCGACAAGACTGTCAACGTCCTCTTCGGTGGACTGCCCAGCAGGCGGGAGCAAAAGGCTACCCGTCGAGAAGTCATGAGCATTGAACCAGCGGTCCCGACCCCTCTCAGGTGGTCGGAGGTACCCATTACCTTCTCCCGCGCGGATCAAAGGACCAGCTTCTCCGAACCAGGGCGGTTCCCTCTCGTCCTGAAGCCGGTGGTCGCGAGCTCCAAGCTCAACAAGGTCCTCATCGACGGCGGAAGCGGGCTCAACGTCCTTTTCACCAAAACCTTGAAAAAGATGAAGCTCGACATCACCCACATGCTCACCAAGAGCAACACGCCTTTCTACGGCATCGTCCCCGGTAACACGGCTATCCCACTGGGCTCAGTGGTCCTGCCAGTTACCTTCGGGGAATCTCGGGACAACTACCGTACCGAGTACATCAAGTTCGAGGTCGCGGACTTCGAAACATCCTACCATGCCATCCTCGGTAGACCGGCCATCGCCAAGTTCATGGCGGTGCCCCACTACACCTACTTGGTACTCAAGATGCCAAGTCCAGCATGTGTACTCTCTCTCCAAGGGGACTTGAAGATCTCGCACGACTGCGACATGGAAGCTGTGGAGATCGCCTCCACAAATCAAGTACCCAATGCAATGATGGAGGTCTACGCCGCGTCGAAGAAGCTTGCAACAAGTGAAGTCGACATCCCTGAGAAGTCTGACAAAGGCAACAAGCCTCAGCCAGCTGAGGAGGTTCTAGTCAAGACGATCGACCTCGGGACAGGCGACAGCAGCAAGACCACCACCATCGGGGCCGACCTCGACCCCAAATAGGAAGACGCGCTCATCAACTTCCTCCGGGCTAACCGCGACATCTTCGCGTGGAAGCCAGCGGACATGCCAGGAGTGCCCAGGGAGTTGATCGAGCACTGCCTCAACGTCGATCCTAAGGCCACCCCCAAGCGACAACACCTCCGCCGTTTCGCCGACGACAGACGGGATGCCATCAAGAAGGAACTTGCCAAACTACTCGCGGCTGGCTTCATCAGAGAAGCCTTCCATCCTGAGTGGCTCGCCAACCCCGTCCTCGTCCGCAAGAAGAACTCAAACGAGTGGAGGATGTGCGTCGACTACACGGATCTCAACAAGCACTGCCCCAAGGACCCCTTCGGTTTGCCGCGGATTGATCAAGTCATCGACTCCACGGCGAGGCCGCGACTCGCTCTCGCTTCCTCGACTGCTACTCCGGGTACCACCAGATCGCGATCAAGGAAGAAGACCAGGAGAAGACCGCGTTCATCACCCCGTTTGGCGCGTACTGCTACACAACCATGTCTTTCGGGTTGAAGAACGCTGGCGCTACCTACCAACGAGCTATCCAGGCCTGCTTCAAGAGGAAACTCAACAAGAACGTCGAAGCCTACGTGGATGACGTGGTCGTCAAGACCAGAAACTCCAGTACCCTCATCGACGATCTTGAAGAGACTTTCGCATCCCAGCGCGAGTACCGCTGGAAGCTCAACCCGAACAAGTGCGTCTTTGGCGTACCTTCGGGTAAACTACTCGGCTTCATCATCAGCCAACGCGGCATAGAAGCCAACCCCAAGAAGATCTCCGCCATCACCAGCATAAGAGCTCCCACGTGCATCAAAGACGTCCAGCAGTTGACCGGGTGCATGGCGGCCTTGAACAGATTCATCTCGAAGCTCAGAGAACGGGGGCTCCCCTTCTTCAAACTACTCAAGCACCAAGAGAAGTTCGTGTGGACTCCAGAGGCAGACCAAGCCCTTGCTCAGCTCAAGGACTTCCTATCAAAGCCACCAGTCCTCACGGCTCCTCGCAAAGGCGAGAAGCTACTGCTCTACCTCGCTGTGACTACTCACGTGGTCAGTACTACCATCGTCGTCGAACGGCAGGAAGACGGCCACGCCTATCCAGTCCAGCGCCCAGTCTACTTCGTCAGCGAGGTCCTGTCAGAGTCCAAGGCACGCTATCAGCCTGTGCAGAAGCTTCTGTACGCAGTACTCATCACCTCGCGGAAGCTACGACACTACTTCCAGAAGTACTCGATCTCCGTCGTCACCGACTACCCGCTCGGCGACATCCTGCGGAACCAAGATGCTACTGGAAGAATCTCCAAGTGGGCAGTCGAACTCGGCACCCTCACCATCGACTTCAAGCCACGTACAGCCATCAAGTCGTAGGCGCTAATCGACTTCTTGGCGGAGTGGCGGGAGAATCAGCTACCTACACCAACCGTGCGACCAGAGCATTGGGTGATGTACTTCGACGGCTCACTCAACCTCGAGGGCGCAGGTGCAGGGGTACTCTTGATCTCTCCAATAGGCGAACAACTCAAGTACGTCATGCAGATCTTCTGGAAGGTCTCAAACAACGAAGCCGAGTACGAAGCTCTCCTACACGGGCTCCACCTCGCGGCTTCACTAGGCATCAAGCGGCTACTAGTCTACGACGACTCCGCAGTGGTCATCAACCAAGTCAACAAGTCCTGGGACCGCAACAAGGAGAACATGGACGCCTACTGCCTAGAAGTCCACAAGCTCGAGAACAAGTTCTATGGTCTCGGGTTCCACCACATCGTCCGCGACAACAACGTTGCAGCGGACGTCTTGTCAAAGCTTGGTTCTACTCGCGCTCAAGTACCAGCGGGCGTCTTCGTCCACGAGCTTCACGCGCCATCCATCCCGGAGCCGGCGCCACCGACCCTTGTCCCCGGCGCATCGCCGGTGGCCGGGGAGGTCATGATGATCGATGCGGACTGGAGGCAACCCTTCATCGACTACCTCAGCGAGCAGAAGGTTCCCTCGGACAAAAACTTGGCTGAGCAGCTCATCCGCCGCACCAAGTCCTACGTCCTCGTCGGAGACAAGCTTTACAAGCGGGGCGCATCTTCTGGAGTACTCATGATGTGCGTCCCCAGGCAAGAAGGCAAGGACATCTTGGAGGAGATCCACAAGGGTGTCTGCGGCAACCACGCGTCTTCTCGCACGCTGGTCAGCAAGGCCTTCCGGCGAGCCTTCTACTGGCCCACAGCCCTGGGTGACACTGAAGAACTCATCAGAAGGTGCCAAGGATGTCAATACTTCACCAAGCAGCAACACGTCCCAGCCTACAAGCTAGTCACCATACCGCCAACCTGGCCCTTCGCATGCTGGGGGCTCGACATGATTGGGCCACTGCCAACTGCGCAAGGTGGATTCAACAGAGTATTGGTGGCCATCGACAAGTTCACCAAGTGGATTGAGGTCAAGCTGGTCACATGCCCCAAGGCTGACAGAGTACTCGACTTCCTGGACGAACTCGTGCATCGCTACGGACTACCCCACCGCATCATCACAGACCTGGGCTCCAACTTCAACAACCACCAGTTCTGGGAGTACTGCGAGAACAGTGGGATCGACATCCGATATGTCTCAGTTGCCCATCCTCGGGCCAACGAACAAGTCGAGCGCGCCAACGGGATGGTGCTCGACGCTCTCAAGAAGCGGCTACACGACGCTGCTAACTCTAAAGGAGGCAAGTGGATCAAGGAACTACCCAATGCACTCTGGGGGCTACGTACTCAGCCTTCCAAGCCAATGGGGCAATCCCCCTACTTCTTGTTCTACGGCTCCGAAGCAATCCTCCCTGCCGATGTCATATGGAATTCACCAGCAGAGGAGCACTACGACGATGGCGTCTCCGAAGACGACGGAGACGAGTTGACATCGATGGACTCGAAGAAGCTCGGCCGCGCCGCCCTCGTCCAATCGGCAAGGTACCTGGAGGGTATCCGACGCTACCACGACCGCAACGTCAAGGAACGCTCCTTCAACGTTGGCGATCTCGTCCTCCGTCGTATCCAGAACACGGAAGGACCACACAAGCTCAGCTCCCCCTGGGAAGGTCCCTTCACCATGGCAAAGGTGACCGGGCCGGGCTCCTACCGCCTCCAGACACTTGAAGGCGAAGATGTCAATAACTCGTGGAACGTCGACCAGCTTTGTCGGTTCTACGCCTAAGTCTACACGACTACTCCGGGGCTCAAGTCTACACGACTACATCAAGACCCCTCTGCCGTAAGCGGCCTCCGAGTCCTGGCTCCAGTCTCCGGACTACTCCTTCGTTGTAAGCGGCCTCCGGGTCCAAGCACTAGTCTCCGGACTACTCTTCTCCAGAATCCAGCCCATGCGGCTACCTACGGATCCTGGGCTGCGACGAGCGACAAAGGACTCTAGCAGCGGTCTATTGAGAGATCATGTACTCCTAGATCCAGCCTACACGGCTACCTACGGATCTACTGCTGTAAGCGGCTACTCGCCCTAGCACCACTTAGCAGTAGGCGGCCTCCGGGTCCTGGCGACTACTCTGTAACTACGGCCCTGGCCATCCTGGTATACTTCTTCAGTAATAAAGTTTGATCGTTCATCAACTTGTTTACTGTCTACTTCCCTCAACGGGACTACAGCCGAGTACGACTACTCGCGACAACTCCACGATGGGACTCCGCACTCTGAGATCGCGACTACGAGTACTCATTGATGGAACTTCTCTTCATTAATACTTAAACAATTTCATTACAATTGTTTTTGTACATCTACTGCTATGAGCTAACTATTACAGGACTAGTGGAGGTTAAGCTTATCGGCGACTTGTTCCGCAATGGGCGCCATCTGCTCCAGCAGCTCCGCATACTGCTCGTCGGTGCAGTTGGCGGCTAGTCCGTCAGTGACTACATCCACGGGTGCCTTCGGGAAGTAGGACTTAATGAAGGCCAACACCTGGTTCGGGATCGACTTCGCCAGATGCTTCACGTAGGCCGCCAGCCGGCCGGGGGCTTCCTTCAGTCGATCCACCAGCGGTGCTATCTTGGGGCCGCCAGGGTGAGGCACCAGCAGCCTCGCGATGGGGAGCGCGGCTTCTTCAAGCTCCTTCGGTGGCCTGCCGGCCTCTCGCGGTCCTTGTTCAGCTTCTACAATGATTTGTAGCAGTTGACGAGGTCACGATCGGAGGCAATACGAAGCTCCATGTGCTTGTCGCACTCATAGGCAAGCTCCTTATAATCTAACTCGAGTACCTGGCGGGCCTCCTGCTCCCGGTAGAAGAGATTCTTCAGATCCGTCTCTGAAGTCTTCAACTGCTCTACCCAGGTTTCAAGCTCTGCAAACAACAAGGAAAAGTGGGTTAGACTACCTCTCGACCTCCAACAAGTACTCAACAAGACAAGTGGTGTACCTTTGTTCTTGTTGCGGAGCGACTTGTTCTTCCGCACCAAGTCGTCGCTCTTCGCCTGCATCTCCTGGATGTCGTTGTGGTACTTGGCGAAGGCGGTATCAAGCTTGGACTGCATGGCGGCCGCGTGCTTCCGGGACTTTGTGAGTTGGTCCTCCAGCGCCTCCGCCCGAAGCACTGCGTCGCCGAAGCCTTGAAGCATGTTGGACTTCTCGCGGGACCTCTCCACGACGTCCTGCATAGACAACATATGTCAGATCGGTACTCAACGCTAGAGGATTGGCTACTCAAGAGTTACGACTACTCACCTTCATCCACTGCTCGGCTTGGCGGACCGCCTCCAGATGTCGAGCCACCGTTGCCGGATCGACCAAGTCATCCGCCAGCAACTCTACCCCGCCATGACTACTTGTGGCGGCTTCGGTCATCGGTGCAGCGCGGATGGGCTCCGCGTCTTGGATCTCCGAGGAGCGAACAACCACCTCCAGAGCAGGTTCTGACTGCGCGGTGGCCTCCTCTCCCCCGATCGTTGCGGCAGCCTCTCCGGCGGCCACCTCCATCAGCTCGGGGGCTCCTCCAACAGCCTCCTGGGTCTCTGGTGTCAAGTTCTCCATGGGCACCGCCGATGGGATGTCGTTCCCCTCGGCCCCAGCGCCTGTCAACAGAGAAGACAAGCGCATCAGTGACTATGACTACTCTTCGGGGATACTACAGCCTCAGCAGAGTACTCACCTTCGACTACGCTGGCCTCAGGCAACCTAGCCTCAGCAGCCGGCGCTTCGGGCTCCACCTGAGGGGCGGGAGCGGACTCCTCAGCGAGCGGCGCGGCCTCTTCTTCTGCCACCGCTGCAGAGGGTTCATCCCCCTCCCAGGATAGATTCGTCGACTTCCTGTAGAGTACACAAGTCGGTTGTCAGTCAAGAACGGCTACCACTTCAAGTACTGCTCGAGAAGATTCAACACTTACAGGCTTGACCGGACTACCGTCACGGTCGGGGCGCCGAGGATGCTGGCGATGTCCACCAGTCCAGCCTCGGTGGGTGCCTCTTCTTGCGCCTCTGCGGCCGCTGCCCCTTACGCAAGAACGACGGCGGTGCGGCGCTCTCCTGCGCTTCTGCGACCGCCACTTCTCCCGCAGCAGCAGCCGCGGACTCCGTGCTCCCCTGAGGAGCAGGGGGCTGGCGCTCCATCTGCGCCAAGAGCTCTTCAACAGTGGGGGCTGGGCTATGACTCCCAGCAGCCTCCCCCACCGTGTCCCACTCGCCTTCATCGCCCTGGTCCACGGGCTCCGTAGGCGGCACCTCCTGCAAGCAAAGAAACTTCATCATCAACAAGTGAACTCGAGACACGAGTACTCGACTACACTACTCAAGGCGGCTTACCTCTGGGAACGTGGTCTCAGTGACCTTTAACTTCTTCGACACACGCTTGCGGGACGCATTGCGCGGCTTCCGCGACGGCGCGGCCAGACTAGCCTCCAGGCTAGCCGGCAGGTCCTGTACAAGAGGCACATGAGGCAAGCCAGGACGGCTGAACCTCGACCGCAGGTGGAAGCGGTCCTGCAGCGTCTCCTCGCCGTCGTCCTCGTCGGACGTGTCCTCCACGACAACGGTGTCGTCTCCTTCGCCGACTTCACGCCGCTCCTTGGCCTTGGTTTTCCCCTCCTCCGGGATCTCGACTTCCTGAGGGGGCGGCGGCGGCTCGGAGATAAATTTCTTCAAGTCGTCCTGCAAGACACAACTCTTCAGCGCGACTACTCACATGGAATGGGTACTCGACACAGGGTACGGCTACTTACCTCCTTTGGCGGGCACGCGGCGGAGTACTCCGGGACGGGGCACGCCGTGTACGGCGGCATGTCCTTGAAGATCCGCGCCAGCCTATCGACAATGTCATCGTCGTCGACTTCGTCTCCAGGAATCCGCGACGTATCATCGTCACCGGTGTACTCGAATCCCAGGGTGTCGCGAGCAATGAGTGGCTGCACCCTGTGCTTCATGAAGCTGAAGGCCACATGCTCAGCCCTCAGCCCGGCTTCCCTTAGCGCCTTGATCCGCGCCAACAACTCCGGGAGCTGGATCCCCTCCTGCATCGTCGACTCTGTGTTCCACCACGGGCGATGCTTGGGCTGCTTCCCGCTTGGCTTCGGCAACCCGGGATGGTGGTTCGTGATGTAGAACCACTTGGCCTTCCAGTCTTGGTTGGAGTCGATGAGCTTGTACGAGAGGTACTGCTCGGCGGCGTCCTCCCGCATCTGGATTCCCGCACCTCCGACTACCCGCGGGTTGCTGGCGCTTGGTTGCGGCTTCACCCGAAAGAACTTGCAGAACAAGATCCAATGGGGCTTGATCCCCAGAAAATCTTCGTAGAAATGTACGAAGACGGCGGTGTGAAATATACCGTTGGGGTTGAGGTTGAGGTACTTGATGCCGTAGTACCCCATAAGGCCCTTGAAGAAGCTGCTCGCCGGGAGCGCGAGCCCGCGCTCCACAAATCGTGCGAACATCGGGATCTCGTCTTCACTCTTATCCATCGGGTACGGATCCCCGGCGGCGGCCCTCCACATATCCACCTCCTTCTCCCGGATGAATCCGCTGTTAAGGAGGGCTAGCAGGTCGTCGGTCTTCACCTTCGACTTCTTCCATTCGCGGTTTGGATCTGGCCGCGGTGGGGACATCGGCGGTGGTGCCCCCGCGGCAGATCCGACGGCTTCGTCACGACTCCTCTTCTTCCCGCCGGCTGTCTTCGCGGTCTTGGACGGAGATGGCTTCATCCTCCAAGTGCACGGGGTCTTCACGCGCATTCGCTTGGGGGCTACAGCGGCGGCTCTCTCTGGCGGCGCGCTCGGATCTACACTTCACTCAGCGGAGGCGGTGCACACTGGTGGTGGTTTCTGGCCAAGACGTGTTTGGAATGGCTACAGCTGCGTGGGGTGAAAAGCCCTAAGGGATTTGGCTTCTATTTATAAGTCAACGCGGCCCTCCAACGGCCGGATGGATAAGTTTGCGCTCGGCTGACTCAGCGGCCGCGCGTGACTCTTCAACTTCAACTAGTTGACGCGCCTCACCTCGGGGGCTCGGCTACTTCTACTTGACTACCTGGGAAGCGACAAGACTCAAGAGCATCTCAGGACACATTCTACAAGATGACCCTTCAATTCGAGAGGAAGTACCCGACTCAAGGCTCGGGGGCTCCGTGCCACGTGTCCTTTGGTTTTTTCTCCGGATTTTTCGGGATATTCTTGCCAGGACTTCAGATGGACCCTCAGCCAGAGTCTGCAACTCAACCTAAGGCTCGGGGGCTACTCCATATGGAGTGTGATTTTGCAATCGCACTTCCATATCTGCTTCGGCTTCAAGACAACACGGGCATTGTTGAAGACCTTCGAGGGCAGTACTCGAGGACGCTTGGGACTACTCGAGAAGACTTCAAGATTGTTCAAACATCAGCTGGAGTACATTCCAGCCTCGGGATGCTTCGACTACTCTTGAGGACTTTTGACTAGTAGTACTCGGGGACGCTTGAGGACTACTCGTTAAGGCCGTCAAGACTGCTTGAAGCTATCCTTCTCGACTACAAAGTACTCAGGGGCTTGTCGTATGGACCTCCCTGGGCCCACTACCTCGGTGGGTACCAGGACCAACTACTCGGTGGGCCCCTGGGACTACCCGGCTTGCGCTCCATGGTACCTGATAGCGTGAAGCACAAGGACTACAGAGGAGAAGTACTCGGTTAGGAAGCTGTACATGTCCCGTACTGTATGGAAGACTCCTAGACGTACTCGACTAGTACTCTCTCCCTACTCCGACCTGTAACCCTGCCTCCCGGACTATATAAAGCGAGGCAGGGACCTTTCTCTGATCATCTCATCTCACGGCGTACAATTGCACCATCTTGTAATCATACCCAATCAATCCAGAGCTACGCAGCATACAAGACGTAGGGTATTACGCACCTCGCGACCCGAACCTGTCTAATTTGTGTGCCACGTGTCTCTTCCTTCGAGTTACCGATCTCGGCGAGGCCACATTCATCTACTTCGGGTACTCCCCTTAGTAGGTTGCCGGTCTAAAACACCGACACTGATTGTGATCATCTACCTAGGCCACTCACCAAGTTTGGTTTGTCCTAGAAGTCAAGAAGAGCTTGAAGCTATTTTTGCAGGTGCTCTGTGCTACACCCGTTTGACCGGTGCAAGGCAACTGTAACACCCTGTGTTTTTAATCAAGGGTTAATTAGTGCTACTCATCGTCTTAATCATACTCATCCTCTTAATCAAGTCAACATCACTAGTGCTTAAGCCCTTGGTCAAAGATAGGGTCAAACCCCTAATCAAACCCATGGACCCTAGTACCTTGCCTAGAACTTTTGTCGCATTCTCCAATATTGACCTAAACACTTCATTTTCTCCCAATGTAAAAGTTGTGCAGTTTGTCAAGGGACACAACTTTCATGTTGAGTGGCATTTCAAATTCGAAGCATAATGGGTGAAAAGCTCTGGTCAACGCCAACAACCAATGTTCCTGGGCACTGAGAAAACCCACGGTTTGCTCATTAGTTCATGCAAAATCCAGTGATTAAAACATACATCAGCATTTGTAAAAGTTGTAGAGGGTTACTAGTTCTACAACTTTGCTATTCACTTCTTGTAGCACTTTGGTTACAAAAGTTTGAGAAAATGTCAGTCAAACAGAGCTACCCCGAAATGAAAATGAGCCGGAATGGGCACCCACGCGTGACATCATCGCGCGCGCGCCGCGTCAGCCCCACCGCCGTACACGCGTGCATGCACGCCGAGACAGGGAATCGCCCGCCGGACCGAAGCAGTGCGTCGTGGGCACTGTGCTTTGAGGGGAGGTGTCGTGCACTGAGGCCCTAGGCTGGTGCCACGCGGAGCCCGCTGTTGGGGGGATTCGGAATCGAGCCTTCGCATACCCAAAAAGTGGAGAACAGCTATGCGAAGGACGCCGGCGGCAAAACCTCAGAGACAGTAGACTACACTCCCACCTTCTAGGCATTGCGATTTGGCAAATACCCTTCGTCGCCGCCAAAGCCATCAGCACAAATCCGGCTCAACAAAGGGCGGCAAAATTGCGTTTGCCAATTCATTCCACGACGAAACCCCTAGAGCGAATGTTGTTCACACAGAGGGTCCCGGCCTGGGATTCGAGCAGGGGGTTTCGTCGTTCCTAACACTTAATGAATTCAAACTTGAGTGTGGTTTCTGTTTCAGGTGACGATGGGTGCTAGGCGAAAGGGGGGATCTCCAAGAGGCCAGGGGATTTTTCTTCCCGACAGGCGCACGTGATGAGAGCTGGAAAGGCGCCGCGATTTGCGGCATGACATCGTGAAGCGCCGATTACGTGGAGGCCCAATTGGAGATTACCCGAAGATAGCCTAGCACATTCCATTTTGATTCGTTTTACACGAGGGTGTTCTCGGAAAGTAAAAAGTCCGCCCGCCTCCCTATAAAAGGAGACGGACCGGCACATGTAAAGGGGATCGACTTTTGAGAAATCAACTGTTGAGTAAAGAACTTTTGGTTGTCCTTTGTTCTGAGTTTTGGTTTTGGTTCTTGAGCTTTTGTATTCTCTCATTGTTCGTGTGCGAGAGCTGCGGCTTTCGCCACAACACCCGCGCACACGCCAGCGCCCGCACGCGCGCCCCACCATTGGCCGACGTCTCACCGCACGTCGCCCACCGCCCTTCACCCATGTCGTGACCCCGCACACCGACGTGGATCACAAACCGCCTCTCCAGCTCGGTCGCCCCTATAAAACCCCCTCTCTTCTCCCCCTGTGCGAGCACACCAACGTCGTCGTCCGCCATTGCAGCGCCGCCGATGAAGTCCTCCTTCCGTTCATGCCCATGACCAACCAGTGCCTCAGAGCTCCTCCCTAGACTCCACTCGAGCTGCCCCGACCACACATGGATTAGTTCTGCCCCGCATTTCGCCAGAAACCAAGCCAAGGCAGCCGCACCGCCGCAACCTCACTGCCGCCGCTCGCCGAAGCCGCCTCCGATCGAACCAATCTGCTGCCTCCGATGGAACCACAGTGAGCCTAATCGCACATCCCCCTCATTTGTTTGCCACAGTGAACCAAAATTTGCACAAAGTTACTAAGTAAATCTTTTATTATGATTTATCTTATTTTTATGCTATATCTTCCTTCATGATTTTTGTAGCCAAATATAAATAGATCTTTTAGCTCAACTTCTGAGTATAGTCTTAGAATGCCTAGATGCACCTTCCCTGAATTAATCATGATTTTAGGACTAATTGTTCCTGATTTATGCTTAGCTTTAAACATAAACACCTAGTTCAAGATCTAAAGTAGCTCTTGATATGTTTGTTGGTTTGCTAGCCGTTTCTTAATTCAGAGGTGATGTAGGAGAAAATTTGGATCCAGAAGTGATGTATTTATTTTTGTATGCATTTATCTCATTTGTGGTGGTTAGAAATGTTATTTTTGGTACATTTATTTTCATAGCTCAAACAAGTATGCTTGCTGGTCCAGTGGACTTGTATAAGGGTAGAGAGCTCAGGAATGTCACCACTGTAATTTTATAAATTAATTTGATGAATAAAGATGAGGAAGCCATTTTAAGCTTAATAATAAGATTAATTGGAAAACCATCACTACCATCCTTAGGAACCCTATGGATGTGTTGTGAAGATGGATTAGGAACTGAAAACCACCTCTTGCTGTTTGTGAAATTGAAATAAATTATTTATTTCAATGTGTACACAATCACTATAAAAAGAAGAATAAATATTAAAGCACTTCATAATATTTTTTATTGGAAGAGTATGCTGAATATATGATTATCTAGGTGAATGTGGTCAACCATGCACCTCATGGTTGTCATATGTTGTTTTGTAATTAATTAAATCAAGATCACCAATTAATTCTTGCATATGCATCCTCGTGTAGAAATCTCTGACGGTAGCCATACGCTCGTGCCGGAAGGAGGACACGAAGGAGCCGACGGGGACGTGCACTACGTCGCTGTAGAGCAAGACCTGGACCAACGTTCAGAAGGGCCAAAGGCCAACCTTGCCAACGAAGGCAAGCCCCGGTTTATCGTTAACCTATGTGTTTATTTTAAGCTTCTGAATCTATCAGTGATTATCTATGTGCATTTACATTCAGGAGTTGAATTGAAACCCTAGTTGCACAATCTCTAAGTATCTATGATCTTTTACTAGTATGCTAGGTCGTTAGTTGCTATGCACTAAGGACTCGGTACAAGTCGAGTGATGTACTTCGCTCGCGAGAATAGGTTCTTATGTTGGAATCGTAAGATATTTATAAATGGATTGCTCATGTGGTAAGAGCATGGGATTGGGCTCCGGTCCAGTGGCTTCATGGGCTAAGCTTTTGAACATACCAAGCACTTGTCGGGAATGGGACCGGTAAGCCTAGTACCCGATTGACACAGCGAGGGAACCTGTCCCTACTACACCTGGGGCACAAGGATGTGTCCCCCTACTTGCAACAGTGTGGTACACGTGTGAGTCTGGACATTCATGTGGGAGCGATCCAGTAAGTCTTGTACCAAGGAATGTAGGTTCCGATCCCGAGCAGAAGATCGACGGGAACCGCCTGGTGGGTTCATACCCTGTTTAGCTTTTGTTTGGACTTTCTTGGGGTATGCATTCTTCCATGTGTTTAGGTCCACCTTGCAAGGTTATTAATCGATCGACCGTCGGCCTCTCACCGTCATCTTAGACTGCTTAATCAACTGGCCATAATATCCCTTAATGATGGAACTATGTCAATATTGATGTGTTGATTAATTGTATTGCACAACTTATGCTTGCAATAGTTGGCTTACTTAGTAAAGATTAATCCACTAGAACATGAGCTAAAAGATTGAAAATAAGGATCAATGACCTTATATTCTTTTTGGCAAAACAAACCCACTAGCCAAAAGTTTTGCATGTCTAGAGGTAATTTTTTTTTGACAGGTAAGTTTTGCTGAGTATTAGTATACTCAGTCTTGTTATAATTGTTGCTTTCAGGTGATAATGTTTGGCCTGGAGAAATCCCACCCGGCTGGGCACTGGAATGGGTTGAGGATGATGAGTGATGGTCATGGGTGGCCTCCCATAACACCACTTTATCGTTTATTCATTTCCGTTGTCTTCTAAACTCTGAACTATTATTTCCCTGTCAAAACAATGGTTTGTAATAATTGACCCTACAGGGAAGATTGGTTTTAATTTGTAAGGTACTCTGGACTCTCCTTTGTGGGAGTTTTAATGTATATGTTTCGATCCTCTGTGTTATACAAGTGATTTACTAGGCTTTGACCCGGCAACACTCAATGTGATGGTTCTTTATTATCACTTAATGACCAAAAGGAGTGGTTTAGGTGATAGTACGAAATTATCTCGGGTGGGGTTGTCATAACAACGTTCTGATCGGTGCCTCCTGTGAAGGACAGTCAGTGATCGGTCTAACCGGTCATCACCACCAGTCTGACCGGTGGGCACTGGCAACTCAAGGTTTCGAGGAAGAAAATTTTAAGTTGGTCGTCACGCCTATTCACCCCCCCCCCCCCCTCTGGGTGACATCAAGGTCCTTTCAATTCCTAGTTCCCAGCAGAGTTTTAGGCTGCCAAACGCGGAACCAAGATCTGATGACAAAGCCGACCCAGATTGTCCACTCTATCATTGTATTCTTTTCCAGCTTATAGATTCATCAAAACTTCCGATCTTGAGTGTTGAGTAATGAGTATGGATAACTTCCTGATGGAGCACAACATATGTGTTCTTTTATGCATGTTGTATGATCCACCCAGTTTTGTACTTCTGTCAAGCTGTTGAGGTGAGGTCAGCAACTCCAATGAAAATGTGAGATGAAGTGAAATGAAATGTCGACAATGAATCACAATGTTCTTGCTCTAGTGAACTTTGTTACTAGTAAATCTTATTGCAAGTTATCTTATTTATCTTTGAGAAACTAAATTGGATGTTGTGCTTTTGAGTTTATATTAACATATCTGTAGTGCAGTCTGCATGCATTTTAGCCCTCTATCTACATAATGTGATTTTTTTGCACGGGCGATACCAAATGTCATATTTGAAGCAATATGCCTGTTTTTTAGGAATGGAAGGTTGTTATCACAATGCAGCAATGCAGAGAAGGATGCGAAGGATCGTCATCCACCTGATACCTAGCGCTAGTGGAGCTATTGCCTTAGCTTAGCTTATGGTGTCCTTTTACTGATTCTTGGAATCCGATGAAGATTTTTGTTCCGTACAAAGAGATGGTTGCATATTAACTGAAATGCCTGCCTGACAAGGAGACATTTCTATTTTATTACACCTAACATGTGATTTGTTTACATTTGCTCCTAACTTGTATTTTAAAGTTTATTAATATGCATTTGCTAATAATTGTTTGGGAAAGCTGAGGACCTGTGTGGTTCGAGGACCGGTGGATGGTCGCTTCCTGATGTGATGAGTGATTGACAACGTTGAGTGGACTGACTCTTGGCTAAGTATTGTAGGTGTAGGTTGCGACTTTATTGGTGTTGGTGCAGGTGAAGAACAAGCGCGAAAGGTCTATGCTAGTGGGCCTCCAAGTGTGGAGCGGATAAGTAGGCTTGGTTCGAGGGACCCGGTGGCCAGCAGGATCAAGTGCGGGCCGCATGGTGGCAAGAACAGCAAGACAAAGTCGAGGGCAGTTTCTTGGTTGAGCCTCAAAACCAAGGTCGAGCCGGAATGATGTGGGGGCCAAGTCATGAGTGGAGATTGGCGGGAGGCCTCACCAAGTCCGCGGGGTTTCCAATGGTTCACCACAAAACCACTGCGTTACTTGGCAGAGCCACAAAGCCAAGGCCGAAGACTCGGTGTGGCTGTTAGGCCCAAACCGGTCTGATCGGTTTGGGGTCGCAGGGCATCGAGATGCTTCGAAGTGAAGAACACACGGCATGATCGTAAGAGTTGCGTTGGTGGTACGCGAGCTTGCAGGATGCGCATCTGTCCGATGGTGCGACGACGACAAATTCCCAAAGTGCCCTCAGGGGGCGTGTATATTCTATTATGTAATAGGGGTACTTTCGTCTTTCGGTTGCCTCCATATAAACTTGGTAGAGAGAGGATGGCAGCCAACTCTTGGAACCCTAGTTCATTTGCTTCCTAGTTTTTTCTATTTACCTTAGGTTTTCTCTAGGACTAGCTTGAGAGCTTCATGGTGAGATCTTGATAGAGGTATGGCCGTATGAATGTTGAGGAGGTAAGCTAGACCTTGTATGAATCTTTCATGGTATGTATAGAAGGTTCGATGTGATTCCTCAAGTGTTCTTGTTGTCTCCCTCGTTTTTCTTTTTCGGTGATTTTCGGAGGCTTTTTCGGTGGATTTTCGTGGAGGGAGTTTCTTTATGGGATTTGTTGTGGGAGTCACACATGAGGACCTTGTGCCTCTTTTCTTGGTGACCTTGCGCCTCCAAAGCCGTGGAAAGCTTTCCGATTCGGTGGTTTTTGGTGGAGCCCGAGTTCTTGAGGTTGAGCCACGAGATTTGCGATTCCCCATGATTGAGAGCGTTTCAGAGGAATTCCTTTGAGGGAGAGGTCGTCCATGAGGTGACCAAGGCATCCCCAAAGTTCCGCTGCAATCCGTTGGGTGAATCGGAAGATCGATTGGTTGGAAGTTTGAGTTTGTCTCGCGGTTTGAGTTCTTCTCGTGCTGTCCTGGAAAACCAGTCTGACTGGTTTGGAGATCGGTTTGGTCAATGCTTTTGTCAAGGTCTGTCTTTTGGGAGATCTTCTGGGAACAAGTTCCCTTTTGGTAGAAGAAGCTCTGGTATAAGTTTCGTCAAGTTTCGAGTTCTTTTGCTCTAGTTTTGGGTCTTTGAGTTGGAGCTCCCTGGACGAAAGAGGTCTGACCCGTTTTGGTGTGTTGGATTTTGGCTAAGTCTGACAAAACCGGTTGACCGGTTTGGCAAAGAGGTCTGACTGGTTTTGGGGGACTTAGTTGTTTTCTCCCCTTGCAAAACCGGGCTGACCGGTTTGTGAAACCGGCATGACCGGTTTTAGCTCCAGCAGTTGTGCTCGAGTTGTTTTCCGCTGCCTGTTTTTGAGTGTTGTTTGGTGGAGTCTTGTTTCTAGGTCCAGTAACACTTCAGTAGCTATGTGGATTTGGCAAGAGAAGTGCGCGGAGGTGTCCGGGTGATCTTGGGTTCATAGGCCAAATTATTGTGTAGAATTTTTATCGGCTCTCAATCACTCCCTTCTCTCCGGTTCACCTTTCCGGTCCTTCAAAAGCCCTTGAGAAGGCCCTTGTAGTGGCTAGTAGCAGTATGTTGCTAGTGGCAACACATTTGTGAAGGCCCGTGGATGTAGTGTGCACACAGCCCTCGGGCTCAAAATAGGATTGGAGTGGATTAGGGTGCTATGAAACTCCGAATTGAATTGGATTGGATTGAGTCAAATTAAATAAGTGAGGACTCGATTAGAATTGGATCGGTCAATAATAAATTAGAAAATCGGAGTGGGGTTAGGGCGGATCCATTCCCAGGCTGCCCTGAATACGAGACAAAATGGCTACTAGTTTTTGAGGCAGATATGACCTCATTCACAGGCTAGACAAAATGGCTACTAGTTTTCGAGGCAAATATGACCTCATTATTTCTGAAATTTTGATCTTAAAATAAAAGGGAAATTAGTGAACAAAACTCAATCCAAAACATCATTTGGTTTGATAGAGTATTAAACCCAACAGCTTGGATTGGACAAATATTTTTCTTTAAAAAGGTCATATGATCAGATCAAGGGATCCAAAGCACACGTGCTTTCTCATCATAAGTACATGGCACGACTTGAGAGCATCTAATGCCTTGTGTCAACTGTTTGTGTGCACGGAAACTTAATTTTCTGCAAAGTTTGACGGCACGTTATAAAATAAGCACAAATTTAGAGCTAATGGCCCTGATCTTTCAAATAAAAAGAAGAGCTAATGGCCCTTTTGCATCCCATGCATGGTTGGGTTGCGCGTGCATGCGTGCCGTGTATTTGCTTTGCATCGCCGTCATCATGCATGGCAACGTCTGCAGATCTGATCTTCACAGCGATGCATCACATGAAAGGACCTAAAGAAAGTTCCATGGATCGGCTAGCTGGTCAGTGGTCACTCATGAACAGAACAATGGCTGCTGTGACTGAAACTGATAGGAGAACAAATTAAAGGCACGTATATATAACCAGCACTTACAAACTATTATATACAAATAAATATAGGTGGAGAAGATAGTCTAAAACCTAATCATGTAGTCATGCATGCCACGTCACATCACACCATGGCAGTGTTAGAAAATAAGAGCTTTGTTACTGTACTTCTAAAGTACCGGGAGGTAAAAGTTTCTGAACTTGCAAATACTTTCATTTCTTATCTTTCTTATAATAGATTTACACATGATTAAAAGTGTATCATAGTAATTTTCATTATTTTTGGTACTCTTTAATATTTCTTTTTTGAAGTAACCTCTTTAATATTTCTCTTTAGGTACTTTTACCGTTAGATTTTGTCAAATTGACCACTCTTATTAATTTCAAACACTGCAAAATGTAAACCTAATTCAGGCGATTTTTTTTAATTCATCGTCGACATCGTAAACAGAAGGACACCGAAACCAACAAATCAGGTCCCATCACCATCCTGAACTAGGAACCAAAAACAGCAAGCCAGCAGGAGATTCTTTGTGTTCTCTCCAGTCTCCATCCCTCCCAACCCCACAGGCATCTTGCCCTGCATCCAAGCAAGCACAACAGCTCACCTATCTCACCTATCCATCCATTCGTCCTTGTTGCCCCCATGCATTCTCTCTGTCTGCCTGATCAGGACAAGCCATGGCGTCGTCACCATCGCTCCTGGACCTCATGAGCCTGTCGCCTTCCCACGACGGCAGCGGGGACGACGACGGCTCCTTCGAGGGGAGCTTAGGCGGCGGCAGCACGGTGCAGGTGGTGCCGAGGGGCGTCTCCGACGAGCTCCTCGGCAAGTTCGAGGACGCCGGCGAGTTCGGATTCGAGTATGCCCGGAGTGGCCTCTGGTCACCGCTGGTGCTGCGGCACGAGGTCCTCGCGAGCATGCAGCGAGGTCGAGTAAGGCACGGCCGCCGGAGCTGGAGGAGGAAGGTTGGCACGGTGAGCTTTCTCTGAAGAAACGTGCATGTCCAAGTCCAAGTAGCTGACTGCTGACACTGTCGTTCTTGTCTTCTGATGCAGGTATTTTGCTGTTGGTGACATCCGGGGCTCGTGAATTATTCTGCGGTTTAGTTGGAGACTTTGAGTCTGTTCATGTAACTATTTGGTGAAAAATAGTTTGTTTGCACTTTTATTTGAAGACAATTTACTTTGCACTGGGAAATGTAAAGATAGCAGTAGGAATGTAGGATGCTTGTGGGAATGTATGTACTGGTGCGCGTGTACAACAATTAGTTTGTTGTGAATCCTGATAAGTTTGCAAATGCATAAGAATTTGCGTACTGTTGTAATTTTGTACTAATACCTACTTCAACAGGCCTTTGAGGGTTTTTTTTTTTGAGAAATATTTTATGGGCTTGGCCCATATATCCTCCATATGTTCCTTTTTTTCCTATGTTGATGACAGGGTTGTACAGCAAAGGATCCATAAGTGTTCTGAAACACCAGCAAAATAAAGACGGCTTGCAAACCCCTAGGTTTTGATATATTTACAAAATGGTCAATCAAGTACACATTACAACCGCTAGAGAATCTAGTCAAAAGGAAAGAAAAAAGGTATATAATCATTAAAATACACAGGCATATGATCTGCTCTGCACTCGATTCATATCCTAGATTTACCATCCAGATGTCACCCGCAAATCTGTGCGACTCACGTTTCTCTTCAAATGCATGCATGGTAAATTCAGATGATATTGTCATTGCCTGCTCTATTTACATTATACATCAAGCATTCCCATCGATATTTCGGAGAATCTTCCCTTTAGTATTAAAATCATGGCTGCAAAGTATGCAACATCATGATTATAGGCTATAGCACAAATCATCAAACACTAGAAGTCTAGAACTACTGACACCGTATAAATAATGAGTTTCAGGTTTCAGCTCAGCTTTAGGATGCACTGGTAGTCTCGGGAATATTAATAGTCTGAGCTTGAACTTTGAAATTCAGCATTATAGAGATGGATTAAGATGAGCAGAGCGGAGCATTACCATGTCAAAATTTTTCCAAAAGCAGATGTTATTCTTCATGCAAAGATTCTTCAGACTTAAGCAGGTGTCGCTTCTAGTGCCTCTTTACCCGTGATGCCTTCTTTGAGTTCTTTGAAGTACACATCGTAGTCCTTTTCAGGAGGAGGATTTGAAGGGTCAATCACATATGGTTCACTGAATGGAATGGTGCTCTTGACCTGATCAGAAGAATTGCCACCGTTAGCTTTCTCCCAAAGATAATTGACAATAATTTCTGTTCCAATAGTCTTGGAAACAAATTGTAGAGTTTTAACCTCGAAAGTTTTCCCCACTGCATTTGGGCTTGTCAAAGCTGCTACACAAATGTAAGCAATTTCTTCTCTTGATATCTTTCCCTGAGATGGTGCAAGAAGTTTATTAAATCGATCATAGGAAAAAAAGAGCTCATTGGGATGTCATGACGACGGTGCTTCCTGTACATACTGTGATATTGTCCCCCTGATCGAATATAAGGTCGGCTCCAGCTGGTTCCTCAGTTAATGCACATGGTCGTACAATAGTGTATGGAATGCCACTTTCCCTAATTAAATCCTCTCCCTGAAATGACACTTCTGACACTAAGGTTTTCTACTTTCAAAGTAACCAATATGGTAGACATCCTTCAAAGATTATATATAATATGGCAGGGAAATAAGAGGCCTTCAGCTATATTTATGAGTTTAAGGTAGTGAGCATACTTTCAACTTATAAGTTAAGATGGAGCCAAGCTCTTTGTTCAAGCGAACAGCAGGCGGTTGTTTGCTTAAATCTAGCCCTGGTCTTTCAGGTCTTGTAACTCCTGCAGAACTCACATGAACGAACCTGTGCATAAAAACACAAACAAGCTCCATTAGTACTGAATGGTTCCAGACAGAAACTGAAAATTAAGTAGCTATATTCGTTCTATTGTTGAACTGATGTCGTCTCCAGAAAACTACTAGATAGACAAACCTTGGAGTGATTGGTTCGTTTATGTATGCTCTAATACTTGAAAAGGGAAGCTCGAATGGACCTTCAGCAAATGTTGGGTTGAGTTTTCCATCATATTCAAACTTGCTGAACATAAGCTACAAAATTATCGAATTATTGTTAGATGAATGTTTACCAAGTGTTCAAAGTTTTTTTTTAAAGATACCTGAAGTGAAGTGATGTTGCTTGCATCGAGTGGTGGTGCATTGTTCATAGTACGAGCACGGAATACAGGTCTCAGAGAAGAGAAAGGTAATTTAACCTGATCAAAGAATAAGAAAATAGCTCTAAATCACTACAACAAATAATGAAGATATTTACAACATAGCAGTATGACATACACTTTGCCATTCTCCCTTAGTGGTGTCAAAGCTTGCTGTATAGCCAACAGTATCCCATTCATAGCTAGTCCGAATAATGAGTTTATACCGTCGCCCATCACCTTTAACTCGTAATTCAATACCATCATATGCTGACAGGTCCTCTGGCACAGTAAAATTCTGCAGTTCGAATGAGGTAACAATCAAACATCACCATAAACAGGATTCACTGGCAAATAAAAATAATAATGAAGTTATAAAATATTGAGTGATCTCATACTTTACACTTGCTTATGTTGCCAGAAAGAATTTTTCATTTATTTCCATGAAACAACATAGAATAAAATTGACCATTGCAAACAACATATCACATAAATAACAATGATATTCCTAGCAGTAATTTTCTTTTTCCATAATATATGGAAGTGATTACC
Source organism: Cenchrus americanus (assembly GCA_947561735.1). NCBI lineage: Eukaryota > Viridiplantae > Streptophyta > Magnoliopsida > Poales > Poaceae > Cenchrus > Cenchrus americanus. The sequence continues at coordinate 208,397,588 of OX387240.1, forward strand.
TTTGTCCTTATACTAGTAAACCCACCATTATTTGAAGTAGATACAGTACCTAGATAAAGGTGATGGACAGGAAGGTAAGCTTACAATAGCAACATTTCAAGCAAATGCAAAGTCTCATATACAAGGTCAAATAAATAAGATAAATACCTTTGAACAACCCAGCTGGCCCACCAGTTTCACTTCCTGCTGGTAGGATTTGGAACGTGCTTTCACTAACACCACCCATTACAACATCATCAAGAGCTCCCCACACGATATTTCCAGCTAAGTTACCTACATAAAAAATGAAAATATTGCTCTAAGATAAATGAGCATGTAAAAGTAAGCAAATACATTGACGTGAAGTAGAATCATCATGATTAGCAAAAGGAGTATTTACTCTTAAGTTTTAATACCAAAAGGAAGTAATATGCTATGCAACAATAGCCAAATGATCAACTACACGTAATTATGGAAACAGAATTATGTGATCCCAGGTCCGTGATACACTTGGTGGTATACTGGTATCTCTCTGTATGAATTTTGACTTTTGTGGCGCCATGGAGGTCAACGGTGAACATAGACACATAGTAGTGCCATATGACATATATGAAAATAAGTAAAATATAGTTTTTTTTAGACAAATGCAGATTTTTTATTTGATCAAGCAATGAAAGGTATACCTTGGAGCCCAAATAGAAGTTTCCCTTCACTTAGTCCAACACTATTCTTTACGGCATTAATCAAATTTTGCATTCCGATGTATTCTACCATTTCAGGTGAAGGTCCCTTGATCTGATTGGAGAAACATATAACGTAGTGAACTTTGAGTCTCATAAAGCAAAAGTTATGATTTTTAGGAGAACTAGGCGCTACTTATGCATGAGAAGATTTCTTGATGTGCTACCTCAGGTTCAAAAAACTTGATGCCCTGCATGAATAAGAGACTGAAGTGTCACACCGTTGAAGCCAGATGGTAGAATGCATAAACCTTTTACACATCATTGGGCATATGACATACTTGTTTGTACTTCTGCCTGTCTGGTGTATCACCTTCCTTTGGCCCAACTATAACAGAGACCGCGTTCACTACTTTCTTGACCCCTTTGAAGAGCTTAGGATCAAGTGTATCTTCCTTTGTAACATCTCCTATGATCTGAAACCAGCAGTAAGCTAATAACTCTAAATATGAAGTTCCGGTAACATGATTCTTTGCAGCTGAGTATGTAAGTCAACGTCATCAACAACAGCATGAACCACAGGCAATGAGATCATAAGCTACAACATGAGTTAGCATAGCTCCACACATTATTTCATTTTGAACTTCAAACAGCATATTGACATATCACAAATATCAAATATGTACCCAAATCCGCTTGTCATATAATACTGCCCAATTCCAAAGCTTCCTTTTCTGCCAACAGACAGGTTACAAACACAAGTAACACTGCCATTTATGCCAGGTGACGTAACTGTTGACCAGTATCGAGTATTGCCAAACTGAAATAATTTGGGAACCTTATTTATTTGGGCAATAAAGCTTCCAGTAATGCCATTGGGTTGCTAATTTGCTTGGTTGCTTTGAAGTAGGTGCAGAAGTATGGTTGACTCAAATTAAATCTCCTACAGCATAACATGCAGAAATTCTACTGAAATAAAGTGACGTACCAAATCTACATCTGGCCCCAACATGCTCCTTGCCTTATCTTGATTTCTTGCCTGAAATCAGAAAAATGGAATAAATGTCATAAAGATTATTAGAGCAACAGTTCATGTGACAGATGGACAATGTGAAAAGCCAAAATGCGTTTGGTTGACAGTAGGATACCAATACTCGAACCGGTACACCTTTCTTCCGCAAGACGTCAACCACCCGTCTCCCAACACCACCGGTGGCTCCAGTGACCAGCACCACATCCGATGTTTCCATTTTCTTAGGCGCTTCACTAGAAGCAGAGCCAGTGAAACTGCTAATGATGGATTCTACAATCTAAAGCCAAAGCAGAAAACATCGAGAGCTGAAGACATCAATTATACCTTAAAACTGAATGTAAAACCACAGCAAACAGAAAGTGCAAAGTCAGCGACGGAACCTTGAGAGGGTTTGGAGGGCCGTTAAAGAAGTACAAAGTCTTGACAAATCTGCCAATGTCCCAAGACTGCTGCCCAGCAAAAGCTATTACCTCTCTCCGCGACAACCGTGATGGTGCACGTCTTGATGGGCTGTATGCGAACCGTGGAAACCGTTTTGAACCGAGGAAAAGCACCTTCTGGTCTGTTCTTGTGGAGCAGGAAGCAGTAAACCTCACCTGATGACAAAAGAGCAATATCGGATATCATGCTGTCAGGACACTTCATATTAGCAGGAATAGTTGGATGCAGTAGCTCTGAGCTAGTCAACCTGATTTCATCAAATAAAAAAAATAAAAAAAGATGAAAAATAAGGTCCCACCGAGACTTGAACTCGGGTTACTGGATTCAGAGTCCAATGTCCTAACCGCTAGACCATGGGACCTTTGACGCCACTGCGCTATTAGAAAACTATAAATTAGCAACATCCTATCAGCGAAGGGTCTGTTTAGTTACTTGCTTCCGTTGTTGATGGCAAATCCCTAGCGACCTTAGCGGCATATGAGGACTTGGTTTACGCATCTTTATCGAGTAAGTATGGACTCTCGATTTCGATGAATCCACATGAACTCGGCTCAGCACGCGCTGAAAGAGACGTATCCTCGTCTAGCGCGCAGGAATGAGACAGCAAGAAGTAAAACAGATGGAGGGGGGCGACCGGGCGAGAGCGCACTCACCCGCGGCCTGGCGAGAACCACCGGAACAGACGAAACGGCGCCGCAGCAGCAAGTGGAGCAGCTCATCTTCCTTCTTCCCTCCCTGGGGCCTGGGAGAGTCAGACACGACACGGCAGCAAGGGGGCGGCGGGGGGACCTCTTCACCACGCCATTGGGAGGCCGCCGCGACGATGACGACGAAGGGGATGCCGCTGGAGCGCGCCGTGGGTGGAAGTGGAAGGGGAGGCGCGGACCACACAAATCCCTGCGATCCGGTGCGTGCACGTGGTGGCGCGCGCCTGCGCGGCCTCGGGCACTCGCAGCCGTCCAGCGGGACCTTGAGATTCGTGCGGCGGGGAACACGCTACTGGTCCGTAAGACAGGGAGAGGGGGATAATATCATTTCGAAGCCCTGCCCTACTTGAATTGCAGGTTTGAAAATTTCGGCCATCTCAGCGTCAAATTTGAAATTTGGCCATACAAATACCAGTACCAGTAGTTTCGGGTGCGTCTTACTATTCAAATTGACTATTCCAATTCCTTCCAACCGTGTGCTTCCCTCCCTGATGAGTGAGATGGATCGCTCCACTTCTCCACGACGGGCAGCAGGCCAGCCCACGAGCTGCTCGACAAAATGCGCGGCCGGGCACTGCCCCGACCTTCTTGTCTGACGAGGGCGCGGTACGCTCCCCGCACACGCCTCCTTCCTTTGCCATCGTCACGTAAGGGTTGGCAAGGGTGCATACTGACATGCTGCGTAGGGGCCAACACACAGCTGCTAAGTTGCTTATATATGCTTTGCTTGCTAGCTAGCCATGGTGGCTGATTCGTGCCTTTTTTCCTCTCTAGTAACTAGCATAGGTATCATTGACTTCAAGACTGCAATTGTTTGAAGACAATATATTTGATGATCAGATCTTGCAATGCCAGTATGCCACACAACGAATGACCCGGTCTCGCGAACACTTGCCGAACACAAGACAATGTATGATTCTTCATAACCCACCAAACCACCAATGTTATTGGACATATCATCACCACTCATCACCATTGTCTATCAGACAGATCCCTCGTCACATGTCTACTCGTTTAGCTACTATACAATCTCACCTCAAACACTAGTCAATTTTTTTTTTAATAATAGCACATGATTTCAAAAGTGTGTGCAGTTTGTGCTGTCTACCGAATTGCAGCCGCTATCCATGAAGAAGTTTTTAGAGCTCATTTGGCATGATGTTTTGCAGAAAACGGAACTACTCCAATGATATGTTAAATGAAGGACAAAAGGAGTTAAGTTGGAACTATCTGTCCTCTTCTTGTACACTTTTTGGAAGATTGTGAAACCTTAAAACTTCACATTCCACTCACACATTCAAAATGTTAGGAGACAAATTTACAGAAACAATGCACACGATAATTGCAACTAAATTACAAGTGGCCTTGTTCACCTACTTTCCCTATAGCATATCATCTTGCAGACACTGGCACTGTTGACAAAGGGGATGAAGCATCACAAATATCATCTCTTGCTGTTGCTTCATAGCCTGAAGTGCTTTCTGTTTCCATATTACCTTCCAAGACTTTCACAACCTGCGACATGGCTGGTCGTTTACCGCAGTCGCGCTGCAAGCACCAGGCGGCTAGCTTGATTACTTCTGTCATTTCTGATCCATGTAACCGGATATCTTCATCCTGATTGCTGACTATATCCAGAACTTGCCCAATCTTGATTTTCTCTTGCAGAATATTAATTAGATTGTTGCTTCCTTCAGGCTGATTGTTTTCCAGGTTTCTCCTTCCACTCACTATTTCCAGCACAACTACACCAAAGCTGTAAATATCAGCCTTTTCAGTAATTGTTGATGACAGCCATTCTGGTGCTAGATAACCCCTTGTTCCTCTAATTTTGGTCATCACATGGCTTTGGTCCCTATCAATCAGCTTTGCTAAACCGAAGTCAGAGATCTTTGCATTGAACTTGTCATCAAGAAGGATATTTCCCGGTTTGATATCAAGATGAGCAATCTTCTGGCGGCATTCTTCATGAAGGTAGGCCAGGCCCTTCGCAATTTCTAGGATAATTTTATATCGAATTGCCCAACTGAGTGAACCACTTTGGTTCTTTCTGAAGATCCATTTATCCAGAGACCCGTTGCTCATATGCTCATAGACAAGGAGCCTGTGGACTTTGTCGGAGCAGTACCCAATCAATCTGACAAGATTAATATGATGGATGCTACCAATGGTGATGACTTCGGCCATGAATTCTTCCTTTCCATGGCCAATGTCACGCAAGCATTTGACAGCAATTTTGACATTTCCAAGTTTTCCCTCATATACTGGCCCAAATCCTCCTTGTCCCAGCTTTTTGCTGAAGTTATTAGTTGCTTCTCTCAGCTGTTTGTAGGAGAACCGTGTAGGCATCCCAGCCACTCCTTTAAATGGATCATCCTCTTCCATCCTCTTCACTACTATTCTTCTGATCATGAGAATGAGTAGGAAGATGACTGCAACTAAAACAGGAACACCGATGTGGTAAGCAGTTGGATTTATTTTCTTACTTGATGATGGTGGTAACATCTGCACCTTGACATATGCAGACAAATTATATCTAACTATTTCTGGCTGGTAATTCATGAGTGAGAAAATCTTTGGCACTAGAAAGCAGGAACCATTAGAGACATTTTGATGCCGGAAAAAGACTGCCTTGCACGAACAGGTCTTCAAGCATGCCTCCTTGCAGCTTTCTTCATCTGTTGCCCAATTATATGCATAACTGAAGTACGTGACATTTGGCAGTGCAATAAGCTTATGATATTGGATCATGTCACAGGACAGAGGAGTTGCTAGGGAGCAGCCCAGGTTAGGTTGCCGGTCATCCAACTGATGGAAAAGGTCATCATCAATATTTCCACTTGGGCAACTGCATTGTCCTTGTGAACAGATTCCATATTCTCCACATACTGTAGGGTATGCACATTCATCAGGATACACATGCAGAACATCAGCAAGAGTTTTCCATGAAATACCATTCCATCCATAAACTCTCAGGTGCCCATCATCGTCAAGGCTCATGAATTGCGTCGATGATGGCAAAGGCAGAGAGATATCAGATAACTTGATATCTGTGCTGTTGAACCTGAGAGATGCTGATAAGCTCCCTTGCAAGAAGGAAATGTAAGCCGTACTATTCTTCACTTGATCAGAGGATATGTTCGTCTTTGATTGAACTATTGCATCAGTAATATTAAAGCTTTTCTGATAATAGAGCTGTGGAGGATCTGCATTAATGAAAGCATAGAGGCCGTTGTCGAGCACTGTGAGGTAGAACTGACCTTGACTACTATTTGTCACCGAGGAAGTGGAACTAAGCCTCTTCCCTTGCCACAATGACTGTCCAATGAGGAGTGTGTCAGTTGGGTGCGCAAATGATTCCCATAACGTCTTCCCCATCACGTTGAAGAGAATCAGGTTCCCAGTCTCAGCAAGATTAATGCCGACAACAGGGCTTCCTGTTGTATTCGTGGACCAGACTAACGAACCATCGAAGTCTCTGAGAATGAGATTTCCGTCCTTGGTAAACTGCACTGATGCATTCTCCTTCACAGGGCGGTACCTGTTAGCTGTCCACACGACCCTTGGCGCGGCTGTGGCATTGAAGGCAGGGTTGCTTGGATCACCAATGGACATGAAGAAGACTGCAAAGAGGAAGACATTGCAGGGAGCAGTGCAGATGAAGCCACAGCCGAAGGATGGACCAAACCCGGCAGGCTTCTGCCTGACAAGAATGGCTCTGATCGTGGAGCCATCATCGTAGGTTGTATTGTAGGGGATAGTGGCTTCATTGTTGGTCCAAAGAGAAGGAAGATTGGCAATGGGGCTAGGGTAATCAATGGACCAAGCTTGGGAGATTGGAATGGACAGTATGAAAAGGAGTAGCAAGCTTTCAACTCCGAGCATGGCTGGTTTCTTAGTACTTGGACTGGACATGGAGATATCTGTAGATCGTGTGATCTTTTGGAATGGACATGGAAGGAGAGGTGATCTCAGAGAGAAATGAAGGGAGGGACATTGAGTTTAGAGCTTGTCTGGAAGGAAAATTCAGAAAAGACAAGCGTCCATGCATCAAATTAAAGAAATGGACAAGGGGAGGAGTGGAGACTTAGTGGCATCCAAGTCCAGAAAAGGCAAACATAAAGTACACTGGAAACATAACTCTGATGGTCGTTGGCATCAGGGTTTGACAAAGTTCATGGCATTGTGCCAATTCCAGCACCCTTGGTCCTTACTCTGAATCCAGTTACTGAAGCTTTAGTAGAGAATCATAAATTTTTCTGCCCAGCAACCAAACTGTCCTTTGAGCTGAGCATATGTTATTCAACTGAGACCTATCATTACTTCATTAGTGAGCAAAAAATCAGGTCCAGGAATCAGATGAGCTTGGATTAGATAATTTAGACTTATCCCGGTTATCGGAAGGTGTCATGTAGAGCAGTACCCCTCTATGAACTAAACAAGTCAAGTCTGCCTTTGTAATTTTCATATTTTTCTTTTTTGAGCTTGGAAGCTCTTGTAATTCTCCTGTAAATATTCCCCTTTATTTATATATACAAAAAAAATAGGTGGGGCCTCCCCTGCTGATTCCCTCAAAAAAAAAACTAAACAAGTCATGTAGAGCACTCAATGCAAATCACTTCCTCACCGACATAAGTGGCCTGATCAATTTTGGACCCACAGTAAGAGTTGACCTATTTCATGGTCTATGAAGTTAGTTAGTACCTGTATATTTTAAAAGGAAATTGTGTCGGCAATGATCTACCACAAGCAATTTTATTTAGGTCATCCTGCCCTGGTTCTGTATCTTCACCTTTGAGCTTCCTTAATGGACACTAATGGAACTTTTTGTGACGAACTTGATGAAGCGTTCAATTACTTGAAATTGAAAAGAAAGTCTTGGCAAACTTTGACCCGAAATTGCGTATTTCCAGTGTCATGACTAGATTGCTTCGATCAGCTGGAAAGGAATACAATTGGCTGTTTGTATTCAGTTTCCATGAGAACAAGCAAAAAAAATGTAACTTATTCGCTAAAATATTTGTTTCTGCTGTTGCTTCTGAATGTTTATGAAATGAAACCATCAAAGAAGTTGTGGGATGCACGATGGCCACGACAGAGACGGACGGCGAGACTACACCGGCTCTCCAATATGGACGCAAGTGCAAACCATGTACTTTTCAGAATACATGCACGTGTTTGAGCTTTGAAATCTACTGGTATTTAAACATGAAAGTATGAATGTATGATCCAGGAGCTTAAATCTGCTCCTTCTAGCCATGGACACGTCAAATTTCATTGTCCCGGTCTCCCAGAGCTGTCAACTTCACTTGCTGCCCTGGGTGTGGTCTGAACTTTGAAGGCGGTGAACGGTGGTTGTGGTCTGGGCTTTACATGATAGACTGCTAGTGACCTGAACTGGTGAGGGAACCACACAACCATTCTTGCAGCAATTCCAGTTCTCCTGATACGTATCTTGCAGTTCCATGACCAGCCTGCTCCGGCACATCCACATCAGCTTCAGAAAGGAAACAACACACCCAGTTTCCTCCTGTCAACTGGAAACCTAACACGAATGATCAACTGGAAACCTCCAGTCACATGGCGACTGGCATCGGCATGATTCCAGGTGTGGACAAGTCTGGCAACCTTGTAGACACGGCCTGGTTGAACTCTGGACGCATCAAAGATTCGTGTGGTGTGAAACTGGACAGAGCTGCGGGGTAGTGAACGGGCGGGCCTAATTTTCTCTCAGATTCCAGGCAGAAAGGTGCAGAAGGCACGGTTTCGTTTAGAAATGAAAGACCAGAATGAACTACTAGTTGGTATTAACAAAACGTGAGCAGTATGTTGTCTTCTTTTTGCTCAAACAAGAGAATTGCTGAACACCTTTTTGTTTTTACAAATAAGTATTGGCTGATGATTCATACATCCCTGAAGTCTGGAAAGGTTCTCTGAACTTTCTAAACGGCTACTAAAAGGTTGGCATTTGCATCCAAAATGCTTCAGTGGATTTGATCAAGTAAAGGTTTCAGTGAACAGAAATGCCATGCTGGAAAGAAGTTGCTGCAGAACCTAAGAGGAATCTGTTGTTGGGGCCACAACCAAGTACTCAAGGACATGATAGATGGTTCAGCCTAACTAAGGATGTTTCTCCAGAATAAGTCCGTCTGCAATCTCATCATATCATGATATGATCCACTTGTCCGGTTGTTGCAGCATGCAAACGGACAAGGTATCAAAATGGGTGTAGGCAAATCTCCATCAAATATTCCACACGGTTTCTCATGAACAACACACCCACAGCTGCAGAATGAAAGGCTGTGGCCTGTGGGCCACCTGAAATAAACAGTCCATAACCAGTGGTGATATGTGAACGTTTACCATCAGATTATTCTTCCATTCTGCTTACCTGCTAGAGGCGCCTCCCTCCCGCAGGTCCTGGCAAGCACTGTCGGTCTGTCCATTCAAACTTTTGTGTGAACCTCCCAGATCAACATCATTGCAAGTTGAAACCTTGGTTCATCTGTATTGGTTATCAGTTCTTCTCCAATGGATTTTTTTTGTCTCTCTTAAGCTGGAGTCTTTTACAAAAAAAATTTGAAGGTCTTTCACAAATTTCAGGAAGAGATTGGACAAATATACACTGCACTCTGCACTCCTACAGCATCTTCAAATAATATCTTTCTGGAGGAGATTCAGATTCTGGTCAAAGTTCAATTCTTTTGCAAGAAAGGTTGTCTTCAGCTCAAGATTATCTTCAAGAATCAAGGCGTTCTGCCTTTTTTGGGGGATATTGTTCAGATTGGCACATATTCTCTCTCCTATGCTGGAAGGAGCACCAGTTCTTTTTCCCCCCATATCAAAGGCAAGACAAGCATATATGTTCAAGATGCGTTTGCGATAATTCATCCTCTGTTCTATTACAAGTCCATCGGTGAAATGATATATCATTTCTTTCCAATGTTGCCTCAAAGTAAACTACTAATTATGTGAACAGTTTACAACAAGTAGCATACATATTTGGTGTTTTTAAAACTGAAACAAAAAATAAATAATTTCCAAGCTTGCCAAGGAAACATCAAGCTGGAATTCTACCTGTAAAATCTATATCTGCACAGTTATTCACAACCAAATACACACAGGCACATCTGATATATTTGATTCTTTAGATTAAATTTGTATACCTTCACTTGAGCATGAAATGAAAGAATTTTGGAGACAAAACTCACCCAGATGTGACAATTATGTGGGCTCTGTAATGGAAACTGTTTCCATCTAGGGCACAGGCACTGAAATTGACACAGGGTTTGACAACTCCCCACTGCCGAAGCTTGCAGCACGTCTCAATGTGCTGTTCCCTACAATTGAATGATCAACCACTGTCAAGGTACTCCCTAGCCCCAATGCTGATGGCATTTGACTTCTCTGGCACATCTTGACAATCAAGCTTGCTTTCTTCTTGGCACGCTTTGTTCCTGTGAGTGTGATGTTCTGTATTACTGTGTTCAATCCAGGTACCCTTGCCACACGTTGTGCCAACGTTGATCCACCTCTACGACATATCTCGTATAAAGCTGATACTGCATTTTCCTTGCCCTTTGGTGTTCCCCGCCTCATTAATCCAACAAGGCTAGTGATCACAGTTTCCAAACTCCCAACAAGATGCACAATGGTAGGCTGTTTCATCAACAAAGCCAGAGCGCCAGCAGCTTCCTCTGACACAGTATCATTCCTTAGTGACTCGATTAAAGCAAAAACTGCAGATGACTCAAGCATCCGGCCTGAACTTTCTGGATGTGTTGAGAGGTTGAAGAGTGCCATCACTGCATCTTTCTTTCCCCTTGGCGTCCCTCTGGTCAGCATAGAGGCAAGCTCCTCTACAGCCCCTGGCTCATTCATGATCTTCTTCTTGTAATCATGGACCACGGATAAACTGAAGAGTGTTGCTGCAGCATTCTCCTTGGCCTCTGTAGTCCAGCCATTCTTCAACACACTGACGATAAGCCACAGGCAACCCTCTTGTTCCATAATCCGCTTCTTGTTCGGCTCATAGATTGACAGATTGAGCAGTGCAGTCACCGCGTTCTCCTGCGCCATCCAATCTGATGACAACAGCAACCTGCATAGCAATGGGATAGCATCCAACTCGGCGATGAATGCCCGGTTCTGCTTCCCAGTCTTTGCCAGCAACCGGATTTCCCTAGCTGCAACTGGCTTTTCACTATCGGATCCCTCCTTCAGCATCCTGACCAAAATCCTTGCTGTGGCCTTGTTCGCCTCAATTGCTGCCTTGCTGCTGCACGATGCAGCAACACATTCAATCATCCCCTCGTTGCTCTCTGGTGAATCAAACTGAAACCCATGCACTCCACACCACTGTGAAATCAAGCTTCGGAGCGCCCGGTTTGGCACAAGCCGTTTGTCGGCGAGGGCCTGACCGGAGTTGGGGCAGGTAGAATGACCCTCCTCAATCCACTGTATGATCGACGGCCGGTCATATGTCTGCCCAGTGGAGACCACCACTGGGTCGCGCATCAAATCCAAAGAAATCGGGCACGAAAACTCCTTGGGCACCGAGAAGGAGCTGTCGTCGCTGCTGCTCCACGAGAGCAGCCGCTGCCTGTCGCCCATCGATGGCCAAACATGCAGTACCTTTGTGTTGCCGGGGTCGAAGAGGGAGAAGAGGCAGTACCGGAGCAAGGCGACAACGCTGCCAATGAGGGGGAGGTCGGTGTCCTCCTCCTGGCTCAAGATTTGCTCCTCCAGGTAGTCGATTTCAGCACGGCAAGAAGCGGCGTCCGAGATGCTGATTTGGGCGAGGAGGGATTTGAGCTTGGAGGGGTCGGGCGGCTGGCCGAGCTCGAAGTGTCGCAGGGCGGCGAGGAGGCGGTCCCGGATAGCGGCCTCGGAGGGGTCGTGGTACTGACCCGGCGCGCGTCGGCGGCAGCGGGCGCGCAGCAGGTCCAGGTGCTCGGCCGCGTCGCGCGAAAGGCAGAGCGAGGCGGCGGGGAGAACGTCGAGGACGACGGCGAGCTCGGCGTCGAGGTCCCGGAAGGAGGCGGCGAGGTGGGGGCCCCTGAGCAGCGCCCACGCTCGGCCGGCGGAGGCGACATAGGACACGAGTAGGTCGGCGCGGAAGAGCACGACGTAGAGCTCGCGGAAGCAGAGGTTGGCGGCGTCGGAGAAGGCCCCCTCGCCCTCGTCCCCGGGGGCGAGGAGGAGCGAGTCGAGGAGCGCGGACAGCAGCGCGAGCCGCCGCATGAGCGCGTCGAGGTTCCGGCGCTGCGACGGTGGGCGCGGGCTCGCCAGCAGGTCCGCTGCGAGCGACGCCAGCGCGCGGAGCAGCGGCGCGCCCGACAGCCCCGTGGGCGCGAAGAACGCGCCGGCCAGCGGCGGTCTCCGCCGCTGCCGCGGCGGCGGGCGCCGCAGCAGGAACTCGACCGGCGACGAGGCCGACGCTGCCGGCGCGGCGGCCATGGGCAAGAGGAGGGCACCAGGGACCGCCCAGGCAGGCAGGTCCCGCTCCTCGCTCGGCTCGGAGGAATCCCCTCCCCCACCTTCCTTTGACCGGCCCCCTCCCTCCCTCCCCGCCTGACGAGGCCAGGCGGATAGGCGATCGATTGCGAGGGTGGGGGCGTTAGGTTAGGTTGGGGATGGGCGGCGACGACGCGGAAATGGTCGCGCTCACCGCTCGCGTCGGGTTGCGCGGTGGCGCCGCCGGCTGCGGCTGGGAAGAAGCGGCCGGCCGCAAGCGGGGCGGACAAGGCGAGGAGGGCGGAGGGGGGCGGAGGGCCGGAGGCGGAGGAGGGGGGAGGAGGAGGAGGCGGCCCGGACGGAACACGGCTTCCGTCTTCTAGAGGTGAGCGGTGGGGCCCACGGCGCCAGCCGCTGACATGTCAACCTTCGCTCGCTTCGGTTTTCGTTGGGATCCTCGGTTTTTTTTTCTCTGATTTTCTTTATTTTATCCAAGTTTTCTTCGGTTTTTTTATACTAGTACTACTTATGTTTTTTTCTTTTTGCTATATAAGCGGCGCGCGTAGTGAGCTGTGGCTTGCCGGGTGGTAACGCTAGGCGTACTGGTGGCGAGACCAGCCTCACAGACGTTCTGGCCGCAGCTGCGTGTCTTTTTTGTGTGTGCGCTCATGTCATTCTTTTACATTTTGTTTGCCAAACTCCAGATTTTTCCAGCTGTTTCTTGACTTCCTGTAAAAACGAGAGGATTATCATATTTCATGTAAGAAATTAGCCCTCTACTGCGACGAGCCGTCAGTTAATCTCCACGCAGCGGAACGACGATCGGATCTACCGAGACGAACTTGCACTGATCACAGGCGACAATGGAGACACGATCTTTGGTAACGAGGTTTAGCCGAAGCCTACATCCCCGGGGCATGACTACGGGCGCTCCTCCCCAAACCGCAACACCGGTCGCTCCGGGATCCCGGCAATACGCCACCTTCCCACTGCGAGCCTCGTCGCTCGATAGTTTGATTATCTGTGGACGATTTATTTCTCGTTTAATGCCCTTTTTCAATGGTCTCGAAGATAGAAATTTTGCATTTTTATCTATGGGGTCACAACCAAGGTCGTTGTAAATCCACGAATTTCATTCAATTTATTTTTCTTACACTATAGAAATTTCGCTCTCTATTGCATGGGTGGAAGAACAAAAATAGGATTCGAAAAAAAAAAGAAAGATATTGAAAAGAAAAATTAATAGGATTCTGAAAAAAAGAAAGATATTGAAAAGAAAAAATTGACTTTTGAAACCCTTTTTATGTGTAACGGAAAAGAGTTGCGATTTCTTCTTATTCCTATAGAACGTCTAGTAACAAGAATATGAAATCGTAAATAGCGAAAAAATTCTTGCCTTGCGCGATCTAAGTCTAAGGTATGTCGTCATATTACAACAAAGAAGCCCCTCTCATATTTATGAGGAGGCTCGGCTTACGAGTATGACACGAACTTTTCCCTATACTTTCGAATACAACTCAAGTCTCATCGTAACCGTCTGCATAAATATTCAACACAATATCTAACATTTTATGTGACCATTCAATCGATTCTATTTTAACAATCATTTATCTATAATAAACTCTTTTCGAGAACTCTCTAAAAATCGTGGTCGAAGGGAAGATAAAAGCAGAGACCAAAATGGTGTCCGGTTATGTTTTTCAGACCCGAGTGCCCGACCTCAAGCAAGGAGAATAAGGTCGAAGGCTACAGACCGACCGACCACAGATAAATTGTCTAGGGATCCAAGAATTACATCTAGTGTCTTTTCTTGCTGGACGGAATTTATTTCCGAGCAATAATTATGACTTGAAGGCACCACGCTCATAGATATTCACGCTTATGATCACATAGTATTTGAGAGGACTGTATCACACAGTATTTGAGAGGACTGTATTTTTCACGTAAACAATTATTTTCGATACATACACAAAGGTGTGTCGAAAGCGACACCCGAATTTCACTGTCCTGCCATTTACTAGAGTGTAGAGTCCCCTTTCGTCGCGACTAGTCTCCTTTTACCTTTGATTTCACTACACAAATTTTGTTGTGCTCCATCACTAGTCTCCCCCGAAAGAGGTCACAAACTCACAAGCTCCTACGAGTATGAGAGAGAGAAGACCGTATTTCACATATATATTAGTACTCCCTCCGCCCCTGAATATAAGCATTCAAACTCAAGAATAACGGAGTCGATAAAAGACATCTATACTCCTTATTTTACACTATCCATCAACTCTCTACCCACCCACCAACTCCTTTATTTTTGTCCTTATTCGTAACAATGCTTATATGGTGAGAAAAATTTTGAACCCTAGAAATGGGGACCGAGGGAGTACTCCGCGTGAAATACGGTACCTTCTGCTCGTGAAAAAGGGAGAGAGAAAACCGACAAGTGCCATCAAAACATATGTGAAGCATGATCGTACTTGAACAGGGGTAGAGTGGTCAAAGCACAGTGTGCTATTTGAAAATCAGGACTTGGGAGTCGGAGGGCGAAGGCGTAGGGCTGCGGTAGGCGGTAGCCGCCTAGGAGTAGTAGTACACGGGGGGGCTTTCGAAAGGGTTAGAAATCTAGGGATGCGTGCCCGGACTCGTACGCATACGATGCGGCAAAGTCAACGTCCGCAGTCTGCCACGCCAGAGAGGCAGGCGGGTGGGGGCCGCGGGGGGGGGGGGGGGGGGCGACCTGGGCCTGCGCGGTGGCAGGCAGGCCAGGCCCAGGCGCGTCGCCCACCTCATCTGTGGGCCTGTGCCGTTGTACCGGCCGCGCTGCCGTCATTCCGTCACCGTCTCCGCGTCGCCCCGCCTCACCCCGAGGCATCCTCACGGCGTCACCTCAGCCGCTGGTACAGTACAGTACGACTACAGGAGCCTGTCTGGAAATCTGGAGAAGGCTTGCTCATATATTTTTTCCCTTTTTTACGGTGTGGAGTCTGTCTGTCTCTTGCTATTTCTTCAAATGCAGTTTCCTTCTTGGGGCACCGAGGTTGGGTCTCCATTTTGTTTGGTCCAATTTACAATCGACATTTTTTTATTTGTTTTGGAGCATGCTTTTGCGCTTGCTTGTGCATGTTATCTTTTCTTTATGTTCAAAGAAATGTAAATATACATATACTCCTTCCGTTTCAAAATACTTGTCGTCATTGACTTTTTTCTGCAACTTTGATTGTTTGACTTTATATTGCTATACAGTATGTATTTTAGACTTGACTTATCATTTTACATGTTTGCGATAATTTTTTTTTAATAAGACGAATGGTTATTGAGAGTACCGCTAGTCTCAATTATTAGTTGGCTGGCTTGCGTGCTTATATTTCATACAAAGTTGTTGCCGCGTGGTGGGATGTCAAGAACCAAATTGATCTTCGTATGCTTTCGAATCCATAGAGAAACACAAGTTGACACATTGAATTCGGTGAGATGCTGCCTCAGCTTGCCCCCACATGCCTCAAGTAAGTCAAGGCAGCCCAAACTTAAGTCTTGCAAGTTAGGCATGACTGACGATGCAAATGCAAAGCACAAACGTGAAAATGCTGAAAGCCAAAACACCAAAGAAACACACAGAAGAGAAGATGGCAACCGAAAATACAGTGCCAAAGATCTAGAAAAAGGGCCACGAATGGCAGCTGTTTTTTGAGGATCGAAGCAGCAAGTTCATTATATTGGATTCGAGCCAAATCGCACTGTGTGCATTTCCCGGTGCACTGCATTGTGCCCGATCGATGCCCGTCGTAGACCCACCACTGCTCAGTGCAGCCGGTGCTGCTGCCCCCATGGCCCACATCGCCCATGGTCAGCTAGCTCTCAAAAATCTCAACTCCTTTCTGCAAAAGGAAAAGGGGTTGAAGGCACTCGAACGAACAAAAGAGAGGTAGATAGGGCTCGGATCCCATTTCACTTCTGGCTCTTTTTGCGCTAGCGCTACCTCTTTTGTCCCCGGCACCATCGGATGCTCGGTCGGCCACACCACGGACGGCGCGAAAAAAAAAGGCCACGAGAGCGCTACAGCGATGCGCTATTTTTATTTTTATTTTAAAAAATCCTTATGCTCTGGGTATTTGGATTGCAGATACTTTGCATTTGAGATAATAAATGTTTTTAAAATCCTAGTGTTGTAATATTGCATTTCAGATAGGGACGGAAATAGAAACTTGATTTTTTTTCCATGTTACAAGAGACAGATAGTGCTAAATTTTTCAACAAAAGACTGTTCCTAAACTAGGGTAGTTTTCATCCGGTCCCGATGCTACGAAATTATATTTTGAATTTTCTCAACTATTTAAGTCAGTCGTCCAGGAGATGGCAGGGTATACTGACCAGCTCGGAAATGAAAATGGAACCTAGAGACACCGCTGTGGGGAGTTTTTTTCTCCCTCCTCACCGAACGAGAGGTTCTTTTGGAGGGGGGGGGGGGGTTTGCTAATTGCTACCAAGGTCTTTGGCAAGGTTCCGACCTAGTTGCTTCCACGAGCCTGCAGCTGAAGCTCTGCCAAACAGACCTAGAACTCGTATGTCATTCTTCCTTTCTTTCTTTCTTATCGTTGATCACCAACTCGGTGCAGAGTGCAATTTCATAGTCGAGATTTGAATTTCTTTACTGAGATTGAAGTGTGTTAGGGGGCCCTAACTTGCCTCAGACACTGTTTCAACTCAAAAACTAATCAAACTTTTTTTAGTTGATGTATTTTTATGAAATTATTAGTTGGTGTATGCAAAAGTGGGGACATATCAGATTCAAGTAAATAAAATATCAAAAGCATATTGGGGCAACAAATATCGCGCCCATGCCTACCAAGAGGAAAATGGTGTTGAATTTTGAAGCCTAATCCGATCCGCCCACTGTCACACTGTAAACCCCTTCGAGAAAAAAAGTAGGGTGAATGATTGAATCATTAGACCACACCCTCTCAAATTTCAGAGGAAATAGGTTCGTTTACACGAATTTAATTCTTCGATCAACCAGCGTTGGTTGGGAGGTGTTTTGATATACCGCGCTGTCGTTTTCGTTGACGGGTCATGAGGAGAATAGGTACGTGGCTTAATCAATTGCAGTTCCGTGACTAGTCGCGTCCGGGGCACGGCTAGGGATTGCTGTACGCATTCAAGCCACTGTTCATTCAGGTCAGGAAGCTCTTCAAACTCGTGTAGCAACTGCAAGAGGAGCCAGCCGTCAAAGTCCAAACGTCAGGTAGTAACTTCATCAATCAATTCTTTACGGATCGATCTGTACCTACCGTTGATTTCTTGGACGAATTGATCGATCAGCAGGACGAAGTGTGCTGCGAGTACTCTGGGAGACACTGGGAGATACTACTCCGTAGATAAAGCCTGAGCTGTGTGTTGCACACCGCATATTTGTATATATGTATATATATATAATTGCATATAATATGTGTGGTTTAACTGTTCAAAGCATTGCTAATAAGACATGCAGGTGAGAGTTGACGTGACGTGCTGTTGAACAGATCCGTTTTCCGTGGTCAATTATGCAGGCGGCACAAGAGCAAATGCCATGGTCTCCAAGTGTACGACGAGGACGATAATTGGACGGTATCGTGCACGTACGCTGAAAAATTCAACATTTTCAAAATCATATATCTATATACAGACACCTCTATATTGGGTACTGTACAAAATAGTGGGAGTCAGGATTTACGGTACGGTTGACTCGAACTTTGACAACTTTCCGTTGGTTTTCCAGCTCTTTGGAAAAACTCTACTTCACCCCCAACCGGGGTTGGAACTAGACCTGGGAATGGATTATCAATAGTCCATGTCCAATTGGATTTTACTAGTTGGATTGTCTTGGACTTGGATTTAGTTGGATCGTGGATTTCAATGGACAAAAAAAGTAGGATAATCCAATTGGTGTTGGATTTGAGCCCAGACCTAGACAGCCGTCGTCGTAGTACTTCTGCTACCTACTCGTCGTGCTCGTCGACGGCTCCGTCACTGTCTGGGTCGCCGTGTCGTTCGTCTCACTCTACTTCATCCTCGTCTGGACATCACCGCGCCGCTCGCCATGGCGCCCTCGCTTCCTCGTCACTCCTCGTCGGCAACGTCGCCGCCACCGCTCACACCCTTTGTTCTCCAGCTCGCGGCCGCCGCCGTCGTCCACCCCCGCCGCCGGCCACGGGCACCGGCTCGCGCGGTGGCCGCAGCACTCCAGCTCGCGTGGCGGCTGCACAGATCGAGCTGGCTAGCGCCGCTCAGTGTCTTTGCGTGCACGCCAAAAGGAGTTCGATCGTTCAACATGGCGCAGGAGGAAGAAGAAACCAAGCTGATGCCTTCGGCCGTCGTGGTCTTCTCATGGGAGCTGGTGCTCAAGGCGAGGACATCGCGACGTGCCGCCGGGGAGCCCGAAGAAGAAGGTGCCACATCAGCAACCACCAGCGCGACGGCTCTTCGTGCCGCCACCGGCGGCCCGGGCGTCGTCGCCTGCGACGAGAAGCTTGTCGTCGAGGGCGCATGCCGTCCCACCGAGGACGACTTTGGCAGCCGTACCTAGCGTGCCCCAAGAGCAACGGCGGAGGGGGCACCGGAGCCCCCATCCCCACCGGCGGTCGCCGGAGATCCGCCCGCCGCGTGCCCGTCGCGCCGCGCCACTCTCCCCCTCGTGCTCCGCCGCCACTAGCTCACTACGCCGCGCCGCTCCCACCCTACCGTCGAGCTCCACGCCATCGTCCTGAACCCCGGCCAGGCCGTCGGAGCAGCTCTCGCGCCCGCCGGCGGAGCTCCGTCCTCCTTTGTTGCCCGCGTTTGCTGGTGGTGAAGCTGAAGCCGATGAAGACTTTGGATGTATTGGATGGATTTGGATGTCAGATTAATTATTAGGATTGGATTGGATGGAGTGTACATGTAGATTGGACTTTAGTTGGATTTCCTTGAATTGGATTTGGATCTTAATCCATTCCGAGGTCTAGTTGGAACACATCACCCCCAACCTATGAAAATGGATTTTTTACCCCTGAACTTTCTAAAATAGGACAAATCACTCCTTGAAGCAGTTTTGAAAAATCATAGTAAATCACAGAAAAATCATAAAATGAAAAATCAAATTGTGTTGGACTTTAAATTAGTAGTTCTACGCAGTGAACATACAATACGGAATACTTTAGTACATATTTTTTGTTATAACTTTAGATCTATGCTTTTCTCCATAACTGTAAAAAAATGTGCTAAATATACCATATTATATGTTCATTGTGTAGATGTACTCATTTAGAATCCAACACAATTGGATTTTTCCATTTTATGATTTTTCTGTGATTTAATATGATTTTTCAAAACTGCTTTAGGGAGTGCTTTGTCCTGTTTTAGAAAGTTCAGAGGGTAAAAAATCCATTTTCATAGGTTGGGGGTGATGTGTTTCAACCCTCATAGGTTGGGGGTGAAGTAAAGTTTTTCCCGGATCTTTTGACCATACCATTCAAATAATTTGAACTTCTACCCTATATGTCACTGGCGGGAAGACCACTTTATTTTTCCAAGTTTATATCATTTCTCCCAAGGAAAAAGATTTCAGACTCTCAGCATGTAAATGATTGAATTTATTTCATCACATTTAGGCGAGTAAACCCTTCGTATGTACTGCTTCTTGTTTATTCGTCAACACATTTTTTCTCTCCAATACGCAGGAGATCTGCGTATCTTTGTATTAAGTAGAAGAGGAGAAAGTTTTACATCACAATGAGAGGAAGCTCATGCACGTCATTAGTCCGCCATGCCAACTAAGAAAACACACCAGATACATACCCAACTACTCTCCCCTAAGTTGAGCCAACCTCATTGCACCTACCCTAATCCACAACTCCGCTTCCTCCTTGATGCTTGCAAGGCCGCCAGATGATCAACATGAAGAGGGTATCAGGTCCTCGCCTCAGCACGTTCGGCTGTTGTCTTCGCAAGTGTGACCACCATTCCTATAGTGTGGCTTGTCGGTTCAAGAAGGTGCAGGGTCTCCCTAGTGAACAGAGTGCTTCCCACCATATTTGTTTGGCGTATGAGCAGTTGACTAGAATGTGGTCACCCGTTTCATTCTCTTGATCACAAAACCAGCAGTAGTCGTGAGCCTCTAGGTTGTGGCGTCGGCGTCGATCTGCCGTCCAGAGCCGACCCATGGAGGCTAGCCAGGTGAAGAACTTCACCCTTGGCGGCACCTAGTTATTCCGAATTCCAGAGGAGCCTTGCATTTGAATTCCCCCTCTTGAATTTTTTGATAAGCTGAGGCGGCGGAGTAATTGCCATCTCTTGTCCATCGCCAACGGTACCATTCATCCTAGTCGTCGAGTTATATTGGTGCAAGTTGGTGCCACTGTCGTATGGACCTCCCTGGGCCCACTACCTCGGTGGGTAACAGGACCGACTACTCGGTGGGCCCCTGGGACTACCCGGCTTAAGCTACATGGCACCTGACGGCGTGGAGCACAAGGACTACGGAGGAGAAGTACTCGGTTAGGAGGTTGTACGTGTCCTGCACTGTATGGAAGACTCCTAGACGTACCCGACTAGTACTCTCTCCCTACTCCGACTTGTAACCCTGCCTCCCGGACTATATAAGGCGAGGCAGGGACCCTTCTCTAGCATCTCATCCAATCCACGGCGCACTATTACACCATCTTGTAATCGTGCCCAATCAATCCAGAGCTACGCAGCATACAGGACGTAGGGTATTACGCACCTCGCGGCCCGAACCTGTCTAAATTGTGTGCCACGTGTCTCTTCCTTCGAGTTACCGATCTCGGCGAGGCCACATTCATCTACTTCGGGTACTCCCCTTAGTAGGTTGCCGGTCTAAAACACCGACAGCTGGCGCGCCAGGTAGGGGCTCTCGCCCGAGATCACATGGCGAACTCGACGACTCCTGTCTACTTCCAAGCCAACCGTCGCCTTCAACCGCGGCGATACCTTCGTGTTCGGCGCCTGGGTCCGCACCGCGATGGCGCGGGCTCTTTCCGCCGCCGCCTCACCATGCCGCCCAACCCGAAGACCGGCTTCGTGACGCTTCCTGAAGTTGTCACGGGCGAACTCGCCGGCAAGTTCGGCGAAATTTCGCTCTTCAACCACCACGCTGACTTCGAGCTCGAGTCCGTTTCCAACTCGAACTCGACGTCTCCATGGGCCATCGCATGCGAGCCGGCTGCCCAGCCATCGCAGGCGATCCCCTCACCTCGTGAGCGCTCCGCGCGTGGTCCGCGCATCCTTAGCCGGGCTCGCACGGGGGCTCCCTATTCGCGTCGGGCCGGCAAGGAGCCCGTACCCGAGTACAACTCGGACTCCGACACCGCCCCCGGCCACGCTTCGGACTCCAACCCTCTCTCCGAGTTCTACTCAAACCCCGCATACGAGTTCGACTTCGGGTCGGACCCTGAAGATCCCGAGACCGAGGACAACTCCACTGAGCATCCCTTGTCAGGGCCGGCCTCTGGGCTGGTTATAACATCCACACCGGCCGGCAGATTCGTCTACTAGCCAGACCGCAAGCCTGCAGACCTGATAAGTGGAGACTCACGCTACGTCGCCTACATCGACTCACTACCGTTCCAGGAGGGAACACCACTTGCCCGAGCTGACTCGAACACCCCAACTGAGGTGGCGGTTTCTGAGTCCAGCCTCGGCACCCTTGATCGCCAAGTCTTCATGGCTGCCGGCGACACCCCAGGACCTTCAGGGATGGCCCAAGACAAGTACCTTGAAGACATCTCCTCCGACGAGCTCTCTGCTGATGCTCCAGCAAACGAGACCCCTGCAGACAGAGACGCTCGACGTGAGCGTAACCGGAAGCGCAGTGAATGTCGCCGACGCCTCCGTGATAATTTCCCCGTCCGCAACCTTGCGGAAGCTCTCGAGGCGGTCGAGAGCAGAGTACACACTATCCCTGAGCAATGCCTCATGTCGATCACAGCGATCGCACGCCAGGCTCAGGGCATACGCGCTGGAGAGGTCATCGCCAAGCTCGCTGAAGACGCCTACTTCATGCGGGTCGACAACAGGGTCAACCAACCTCCCCCCGCCAGGCACCGCGACAACGAAGCCACAAGTCGCAGCGCTAACAACGGTCCCAACCGTACTCGAGCTGAGCTCCCCGCTCAGCCCAACCGCACTCGCTCCAACGCCGGCGGACCCCCACAGGGTGGCAACAGCCACCGCGAAGTTGTCCCTCACCGTGCTCCGGCCGGCGGCGGCGGCCATGACCCTGACAGCAGTGGCAGCAACGGCGGAAGCTCCAACCATGGGGCCAACAGGAGGGCCGCCGGCGGCGGCGCGCCGCGGCGGCCGAGACCACGCGAATAGCCACGCCTCCGGCGCCTCACAGGGCGGCTACAACGCCCGCCAGAAGATTGAGGAGCTGCGGCGGAAGAAGTCAACCACCGCAGCGACAACGACAGCTTCCCCGCCTTCTCACCTCGACTTCGCAACATGCTCCTCCCCGACAAGTTCAAGCCTTTGGGGATCACCAAGTACGACGCGAAGCGGACCCCATCCAGTGGCTCAGGTGCTACGCCCTCTCCATCGAGAACGCTGGCGGCAACAACGACACCAAGTGCCTCTACTTCCCCTTTTGCATGGACCAAGCTCCACTCACATGGCTCGAGTCGCTGCACAAGCACTCGATCGACAAGTGGGACCAACCGAAGGAGCAAGGTTCACCGGCAACTTCGCGGGCGCCATGGGCCGATCGGGTACTCGCATGGACCTGGCCATGGTCAAGCAGGAACAAGGCGAGACCCTCCGCAAGTACATGCGCCGCTTCTTCGACAAGCGCGCTACCGTAGTCGACGTCACCGACAAGGAGGTCATCGACCTCTTCCAAGACGGCCTCTACCACCGCCGCACCTTCGAAGACTTCGGTCGTCGCCGCCCCAAGTCCATCCCCCACCTCAAGGACATGATCACGTCCTGGGCGGATGAAGAAGACAAGGCCAACGCCAAGTACGACGCCATCCGTGGCAAGACCAAGCAGAACGCGGGTAGCGGCAGCGGTGAGGACCGTGTGTGGTTCGAGGACCGGTGGATGGTCGCTTCCTTGTGTGATGAGTGATTGACAACGTTGTGTGGACTGATTCTTGGCTAAGTATTATAGGTGCAGGTTGCGGCTTGACTCGTGTTGGTGCAGGTGAAGAACAAGCACGAAAGGTCATTGCCGGTGAGGCCTCCAGGTGTGGAGAAGACAAGTAGGCTTCGTTCGAGGGACCAGGTGGACAGTGGGGTCAAGTGCGGGCCGCATGGTGGCATGAACAGCAAGATGAAGTCCTGGACGGTTTCTTGGTAGAGCCTCAAAACCAAGGTCGAGCCGGGACTACATGGGAGCTGAGTCATGAGTGGAGATTGGTGGAGGCTACACCGAGTTCGCGGGGTTTGCAGTGGTTCACTAGAAAACCACTGGGTTACTCGGTTGAGCCACAAAACCGAGGCCGAAGACTCAACGAGGGGGTGCGGCCACCCAGGCCGGTTCAACCGCCCAGGAGGGGCGATCAGACCGCCTGGGGTCGGTCAGATCTCCCGGGCCGATCTAACCGCCCTGGGGGGGGCGGTCTGACCGCCCTGGCCGCCGGTGCCGAGAAGCTTCGAAGCGGAGGACACGCGTCGGGATCGCAAGGCTTGCGTCGAGGCTAAGCAGGTTGTGGTCGCCGGGCATCCGTCCGATGGTGAAGACATGAAGACTTCCAAATCCGCCCTCGAGGGGCATGTATCCCTAGTTATTAGTGAAGGGTAGTTTAGTCTTTTGGGTGCCTCCATATATACTCATTGGATGGGTGGATGGCAACCAACTCTTGGAACCATAGCTCATTAGTTTTTCCATTTTCGTTCTCCTTTTTGCCTTAGGATTTTAGAGGACTAGCTTGGGAGCTTCATGTGAGATCTAGAGAGAGGGATGGATGTTTGGGTGGCAAGCTAGACCTTGTACGAACCTTTCATGGCATGTATAGATGGTTCGGCGTTGTTCATCATGGTGGTTTTCCCGTCTCTTTTGTGTTGATTTTCAGAGCTCTTTGTTGGCGATGTTTTGAGGACGATTTCTTGGGGTTTTTGGTGGGTGTCACGTATGAGGTTCTTGTGCCTCTTTGGCTGGTGACTTTGCCCCCAAATCTCCTTTGAATCGGACTCGATTTGGTGGTTTCTCGAGTTGGGGGAGTTCTTGACCTAGAGAAGCGATTTCTTCGATTCCTCTTGATTGTGAGCGTTTCGGGTCGATTCCTTTGAGGTAGAGGTTGCCCAGGAGGTAACCCACTATTCCCGAAGTTTTGCCGCAATGCGTGGAGTGATTTGGGAGATCGGGCGCGAGGAAGTTGAGGTTTGACCCGCGGGTTCGTTTTCCGGAAGGGGCGGTCTAACCGCCCCGGGTGTTTCCGTGTCGAAGTTTTGTTTCGCCGGATTTTCCTCTGTGAGTCCGTTCGCCTTGATCGGACGAGCGTCCGGGTGAAATTTGGGGTCGTTCTCGTGCGGTTTGCTAGGTGTTCTTGGTTGGAGTTCGTTGTCGGGTACGGGAGGTTATACCGCCCCCGGTAGCCGGTCTAACCGCCCCTAGGCCCCCGGGTAGAGTTTTGGTTTCCGCCAAGATTTTCTCGGTAGCTAGCATGGCCTTGACCGGATATCTTTATTGGTGAAACCGTGGTGAGTTTTGGTGCTCGGAAGAGGCATTTCGGAGGATTTCTTGGTTACCGGTGGAGGCGGTCTAACCGCCCCCTATACCGGTCTAACCGCCCCCCTCGGTTGGCCGCTTTCGAGTGGTTTCCACCGTCGTTGCTTCGCGTGTGTGTTGTGATTCTTCGGTAGAGTTTGTTCCTAGGACCGGTAGCACTCCGGTGGCTACGTGGTTTTGGCAAACGGAAGGTAGAAGTGCGGAGTGTGTGATTTCGGCGGTTCGACCGAGCTAGTTCATCTTGTCGGAGTTTCAATCTCCCTCGAGAAGAATTTTTATCGGCTCCCATTCACTCCCCCCTCTCTGGTCGCCTAATCGGTCCTTCAAGTGGTATCAGAGCCGGTTCGGGTCTTTGTTGACTCTAACCAGTCTAAGATCCAAGGATGGCATACCAGGAACGGGGTTCGGGTCCTCCACACTTCGATGGCAAGAACTACCAGATGTGGAGCAAGCGGATGGGTGCGTTCCTCCGCGGAAAGGGTCAGATCCTTTGGGATGTCACGGTGAACACAGGCTATGTCCAGCCGATGGACTTCCTCGCTCCAGGATCGAGGGACAGATTCGACGCCAACAACAAGGCGGTCGACTACTTGTTTCGTGCTTTGTGTCAGCCTGAGTTCGATCGGGTGCACACCGAGCACTTGGCTTGTAGGATTTGGGCGGTGTTGAAGGAGGCTCATGTTGGGAACGCCCAGGTTCAGGCACGGATGTATGCGACCTACGGAGAGAGTATGAGAACTTCACTCATCTCCCCGGTGAGTCCATCGATGCCTTGTTTCAGAGGTTCACGGTCGTTGTGAACAACATGAGGGCCAATGTGGACGTGCTCCCGTACGATGATCATGATAGAGCGGTCAAGCTCTTACACTCTTTGTATCGTACAATATGAGGCGGAAAGTTCGAGGCCATTGTGGAGTCGGAAAAGTATGACACTCTGACGGTGAACGAGCTGTTCTCGAAGCTCAAGTCGGCTGAGGTGGATAGGGGCATGACTGCCAAGCTCGAGGGACCGACTGATTCCCATAGTCTTGCCCTCGTTGGTGGTTTCAAAGGAAAGGCTAACTCTAACCCATCCACCAGGATGTTCTCTTTCTCCTCTTTGATGTCTATGCCAGATGAGGAGTTTGATGACCTTGGAGAGGACGAGCTGGCGCTGTTGACGAGGAGGTTCGAGAGGCTGCACGAGAACCAGATGAACATGAGGAGGAACACGAGGACATGCTTCAAGTGCGGCAAGACTGGACACTATTTTGCCGAGTGTCCGAAGGTGAACAACCACGACAAGCACAAGTTCAAGGACAAGAGAAAGAAGTCCAAGAAGAAGGATCATGGACATGGGAAGAAGTCACGGTCTCGAGAGAAGATGAAGAGATCAAGCGACATCGAGTCTGATTCCGAGGACACGTCTTCAAGCTCGAGTGATGAAGACGAAGAGGATGAGAAGAAGAGGAAGAAGAAGAAGAACCTTGGCAAGTATCTCAACGGCCTTTGTGTGACGGGCCTAAGCCTCAAGGACGACTTCGCGGCATGGCTCGCGCTTGGAGCAAGAGAAGAGAAGCCGAAGGACGCCTCGGACTTGGATTCCGAGGATGAGGTATGTGATGAGCTCTCTTCTTTGCGCAAGGAGAATGAGGAGTTGGTTGACTTGCTTGATAATCGCGATCACATGCTTAGAGAGGCTAAGAAGCTTAGGAAGGAGCTTAGATCTTTGCTCGAGGATGCTAGGACTAGAGTGGGCCGAGCTAGAAACACAGGTTCTTGATAGCAAGCTTGAAATTGAATCGCTTAAGGCTAGCCTCGTTGTTTCGATGAAAATGATTGTGCTAATTGCTCTGCTTTCCTAGCTGACTTGACTGATCTTAGGGAGAAGTATGCCTCCAAGTGTGAGGAACTAGATGTGCTTAGGGTTGAGTTGGTTGAGCTACAATCTAGACCCACTTTGCTTGGTGCTTGCACTTCTTGCCCTGGTTTGCATGAGAAAATTGTTGAGCTTCGTTCTCGCATTGGTTCGCTAGAGGCTGATCTGAAAGTGCTTATTCCTACTTCTTGTTCTACATGTGAGTTGCATGCTATGAAGAATTTGGATCTTGCAAAATGTGTTGGTCGCTTGCAAGATGAGAATGATAAGTTGCGTGAAGTGCTAAGTTGGTTGTCGAGTCAAGAACCTCAGCTTGGTATGATGATTGCTAGCTGTAAGCGCTTTGATGGTTGGGCTTTGGGATTGGATAAGGTTGGTGAGGGCAGTGGTGAGAGAGAAAGGAAATTTGGGAATGTTTCAGTTCCAACACAACCCACACCCAAAGACAAGTTTGCATCCAAGACAAACCAACCAAGAGAAAAACCGAGTGAGAAGGCAAGTGAAAAGCCTAGTGAGAAACCAAGTGGAGAGCCTCTCCCCAAGCCTAAGCCCAAACCAATCCTTTTCCATTGTGAGTTTTGTGTAAAGGATGGTCACAAGAGAGAGTTTTGCTATAAGAGAAAAAGAGAGGTGAGAATGGCTAAGGAGTGGGCGAACAAGGACAGGTACCACCCTTCTCATGGTGTGCCTGAGCCTCGTATGCCACTGCCTAAGGGAAAGGGCTTTGCGCGTAAGGATCCGGCATGGGGAGATGAGAAATCCCGTAGCCGCGGTAGTGGTCTGGAGAGGGCGGTCAGACCGGCCTGGCTAGGCGGTCGGGCACGGCCCCCGCCCGGGGAAGGGCGGTCGGGCCGACCGCCCGGCTAGGCGGTCGGACCGGCCCTCCCGCATTTCTGGGCGCTTCGTTTTCGAGGTCGTGATGCTGGTGGTTTCAGTTCCCTTGGTCATGGTGCAGATGGTAGACACTTTGAGTCTGGTGGTGTTGAGTTTGCTGGACGTTCTCCACCTCGTGATCAATACGAGTTTGGGAGAGGTCGCAGTTTTGAGTCTCAGAGGGGCTACGGACCATGCTTTCCCTTTCGTGGTACTCGTACTCCTCCAGTGAGACGGGAGTGGTGTTCCCATGGTGGTTCCAGGTTTGATAGGTTTGACAGGATGGATCGCTGTATTGATAGGCAGGGTAGGATGAATGTTGCTAACCCTACTTTTGAGGAAATGGCCCGACACTGGTTTCACACCTTTGGGACTAACCCCAGTGTTGAGTCATTTGCTCGTTCTCGCTCTTGGTTTTGAGTTGCAGGTGGGAGGCCCGGAGAACATTTGGTTGATATTGGGGGTGGTTCTTCGGCCTCATACCCGGTGGTGACATGTAGGTGCATCACTTTCGGGGATGGTGGACAAGGATGAGTGAATCGTGAAGAAATTATAAAGGTAAGTGTGTGGCCTTGGTCAAGCCACTTGGTTTGTTTTGCTCCTTCTCTATATCATGTGTGTAGGGTGAGCTTTGTATGCTCTTTGGCCCTAGTGCATGTGTTTAGGGGGAGCTTGTGAGTTTTGTGCTCTTTTGCTCTTTTGCCGGTGGTGTCGAGCCCTTTTTGCCTCCCCTCGAGGAGCCGGTCTTTTGTGAGCTTTGTGTGTGTGGTTGGTTTCCTAAGTTGGTGGTGAAGCTCCTTGTGTAGCATATGTATAGCTTTCCTTTGTGCATTTCTTGCATTTGGCATGGCATATGTAACATGATGTATAGGCATCCTTGTATCTTAGATTGCATGCATTTTGTTTCATATGCATTGGATAGGAAAAGCTTCTCCTATATACATTGTTCACCATGGGTCGCTATATTTGTATTTTGTGAGCTTGTTTGGTATGCTATGGTTAGTTTGGCTTAGCTCTTGATGATCTTGTTGAATGATCCATGGTTGATGGCTATATTTTTGAAAAATGTCACATATATGCTCTCTCATGTGTAAATGCCTTTATATGATCTCGATATGTTTTAGTGGCTTTGCTATGCTTAATTTGTGTTTGGATAGCCAGTTTATTGATCATATGGGGCCAAAGGCTCATTTGTCATCATGAATGTTTAGCCCTCTTGCTTCATCTTGTGGAGGGGCATAAGTTCCTTTTTGTCGCAAAGACATTTCATGTACCAATTATTAATCCGAAAATTAAATGAAAAATGCTTGGAAAATATGCTCTCATGTCATATGTGCTGAATTTAATTTGCTTTGGGTGCTAAACCGTTGCATGATGCCTACCAATGAGAAGTCTCATATATAGAAGTAGGCACATGGCTCGGTGGCTTTGACATGACATGAGGTGCTTGTGGGTGTTCATGATGGTCTTATGATTAGAATGGCTGTCCTAGCATGAAGTTTGAGTGGCTTTGCCATTTTGATATGTTTTGCTCATGTTTAGGTATTTGCTTATGAGAGAGTAACTTTTCGCAAAATTACTCAAATCTTTTTTAGCCTTGTCTAATGGTTGTGAAACTTGGTGATCACGTAGTTAAGGTCATTACGAACACCGTCGAGTATCTAACTTGCTCATTTGGACTTGTGTAGCTCCTTGTGATGAATTTTGTATATTTGAGAAGCTATATGTTGAAAGTTTTCGCATTTTGCCTTGATTCATGCATTGTCAACAAGGGGGAGAAGTTTGTGCATGCTTTGGGCACTGGGAGTGTTTGGAAGGTGTTCCAATTGGTTCGGGAAAATTTTGAGCGGTTTGGTGCGGGGCCGGTCTCTTGGGGCGGTCTAACCGCCCCCCGTGCGGTCGGATGTGGCACGGGCGGTCTAATCGCCTCGTATAGGCGGTCCTAACCGCCCGGCGCAGTGAGCGAGTTTTTCTCGTTTGTTGCATTCCCGCGTTGCATTGCTGCATTTGTTCAGGGTTGTTGCATTCCCGCGTTGCATTGCTGCATTTGTTCAGGGGAGTGTGCTTTGGCTCAGGGGGAGCTTGCATATGTGCAGGGGGAGCTCTTTGTGGTGTTCGAGCTCTGTTTCGGTGGTTTGCGCTCTTTGCTTGAGCATGTTTTGTCTCGGATGTGTCGAGCCGTTGCCCTTGCCTAAGGGGTCCGAGACTTGTTCTTCTTCAAGTGATCTTGCTCCTTGCCTTTCTTTGGCTTTCGATCACTTGTTGGAGTTTTCTTTTATTAGTTTCTTTTCTTTTCTTTTTCTCTTTGGTTACAAATCATGTGTGTTGTCAATGCACTCATCAAGGGGGAGATTGAGGACCATGTGTGGTTCGAGGACCGGTGGATGGTCGCTTCCTTGTGTGATGAGTGATTGACAACGTTGTGTGGACTGATTCTTGGCTAAGTATTGCAGGTGCAGGTTGCGGCTTGACTCGTGTTGGTGCAGGTGAAGAACAAGCACGAAAGGTCGTTGCCGGTGAGGCCTCCAGGTGTGGATAAGACAAGTAGGCTTCGTTCGAGGGACCCGGTGGCCAGTGGGGTCAAGTGCGGGCCGCATGGTGGCATGAACAGCAAGATGAAGTCATCGACGGTTTCTTGGTAGAGCCTCAAAACCAAGGTCGAGCCGGGACTACGTGGGAACCGAGTCATGAGTGGAGATTGGCGGAGGCTACACCGAGTTTGCGGGGTTTGCAGTGGTTCACCAGAAAACCACTGGGTTACTCGGTTGAGCCACAAAACCGAGGCCGAAGACTCGACGAGGGGGTGCGGCCACCCAGGCCGGTTCAACCGCCCAGGAGGGGTGGTCAGACCGCCTGGGGCCGGTCAGATCTCCCGGCCGGTCCTAAACGCCCGGGGGGCGGTCTGACTGCCCTGGCCGCTGGCGCCGAGAAGCTTCGAAGCGGAGGACACGCGTCGGGATCGCAAGGCTTGCGTCGAGGCTAAGCAGGTTGCGGTCGCCGGGCATTCGTCCAATGGTGAAGACATGAATTCTTCCAAATCCGCCCTCGAGGGGCATGTATCCCTAGTTATTAGTGAAGGGTAGTTTAGTCTTTTGGGTGCCTCCATATATACTCATTGGATGGGTGGATGGCAGCCAACTCTTGGAACCCTAGCTCATTAGTTTTTTCATTTTCGTTCTCCTTTTTTCCTTAGGATTTTAGAGGACTAGCTTGAGAGCTTCATGTGAGATCTAGAGAGAGGGATGGATGTTTGGGTGGCAAGCTAGACCTTGTACGGACCTTTCATGGCATGTATAGATGGTTCGGCGTTGTTCATCATGGTGGTTTTCCCGTCTCTTTTGTGTTGATTTTCGGAGCTCTTTGTTGGCGGTGTTTTGAGGACGATTTCTTGGGGTTTTTGGTGGGTGTCATGTATGAGGTTCTTGTGCCTCTTTGGCTGGTGACTTTGCCCCCAAATCTCCTTTGAATCGGACTCGATTTGGTGGTTTCTCGAGTTGGGGGAGTTCTTGACCTAGAGAAGCGATTTCTTCGATTCCTCTTGATTGTGAGCGTTTCAGGTCGATTCCTTTGAGGTAGAGGTTGCCCAGGAGGTAACCCAGCTATTCCCGAAGTTTTGCTGCAATCCGTGGAGTGATTCGGGAGATCGGGCGCGAGGAAGTTGAGGTTTGACCCGCGGGTTCGTTTTCAGGAAGAGGCGGTCTAACCGCCTGCAGGGGGCGGTCTAATCGCCACCGGGTGTTTCCGAGTTGAAGTTTTGTTTCGCCGCATTTTCCTCTCGTGAGTCCGTTCGCCTTGATCGAGGAGCGTCCGGGTGAAATTTGGGGTCGTTCTCGTGCGGTTTGCTAGGTGTTCTTGGTTGGAGTTCGTTCTTTGGGACAGGAGGTTAGACCGCCCCCGGTAGCCGGTCTAACCGCCCCTAGGCTCTCGGGTAGAGTTTTGGTTTCCGCCAAGATTTTCTGGTAGCTAGCATGGCCTTGACCAGATATCTTTGTTGGTGAAACCGTGGTGAGTTTTGGTGCTCGGAAGAGGCATTTCGGAGGATTTCTTGGTTACCAGGTGGAGGCGGTCTAATCGCCCCCTATACCCGGTCTAACCGCCCCCCTCTGGTTAGTCGGCTTTCGAGTGGTTTCCGTTGTCGTTGCTGCGTGTGTGTTGTGATTGCTGGTAGAGTTTGTTCCTAGGACCAGTAGCACTCTAGTGGCTACGTGGTTTTGGCAAACAGAAGGTAGAAGTGCGGAGTGTGTGATTTCGGGGGTTCGACCGAGCTAGTTCATCTTGTCGGAGTTTCAATCTCCCTCGAGAAGAATTTTTATCGGCTCCCATTCACTTCCCCCCTCTCTGGTCGCCTAATCGGTCCTTCAAGCGGCAACAACGCGAACCAAGGCAGTCACAACAACAACAACTACTGCTACTCGGGTCCTAACCGCAAGCGCAAGCCAGACAACACTGTCGCGGCTATCCAGCGTCCTGCGAAGGAGAACTCGAAGAAGAACTCCGGCGGCTTCAAAGACCTGCTGAAGGAGAAGTGCTCGTGGCATCCAAATGGCAACCAAACCACCGAGCAGTGCTACCAACTCAGGCATGCACTCAAGGATACGCCAGAGCCACCGCACCCTCACGACAAAAAGG
Source organism: Cenchrus americanus (assembly GCA_947561735.1). Classification (NCBI taxonomy): domain Eukaryota; kingdom Viridiplantae; phylum Streptophyta; class Magnoliopsida; order Poales; family Poaceae; genus Cenchrus; species Cenchrus americanus. The sequence goes on from OX387240.1 coordinate 208,429,929, forward strand.
GCAAGAAGAAGGACGGCGACAACAACGACTTCCAGGAACCCGACAAGACCGTCAACGTCCTCTTCGGTGGATTGCCCGGCGGGCGGGAGCGAGAGGCTACCCGTCGAGAAGTCATGTCCATTGAGCCAGCGGTCCCGACCCCTCTCAGGTGGTCGGAGGTACCCATCACCTTCTCCCGCGCGGATCAATGGACCAGCTTCTCCGAACCAGGGCGCTTCCCCCTCGTCCTGAAGCCAGTGGTCGCAGGCTCCAAGCTCAACAAGGTCCTCATCGACGGTGGAAGCGGGCCCAACGTCCTTTTCACCAAGACTTTGAAGATGATGAAGCTTGACATCACTCACATGCTCACCAAGAGCAACACGCCTTTCTACGGCATCGTCCCCGGTAACGCGGCTATCCCACTGGGCTCAGTGGTCCTGCCAGTTACCTTCGAGGAATCTTGGGACAACTACCGTACCGAGTACATCAAGTTCGAGGTCGCAGACTTCGAGACTTCCTACCACGCCATCCTCGGTAGACCGGCCATCGCCAAGTTCATGGCGGTGCCCCACTACACCTACTTGGTACTCAAGATGCCAAGCCCAGCGGGTGTACTCTCTCTTCAAGGGGACTTGAAGATCTCCCACGACTGCGACACAGAAGCCGTGGAGATCGCCTCTACAAATCAAGTACCCAACGCGATGATGGAGGTCTACACCGCGTCAAAGAAGCTTGCTACAAGTGAACTCGACATCCCGGAGAAGTCTGACAGCGCCAACAAGCCTCAGCCACCTGAGGAGGTTCTTGTCAAGACGATCGACCTCAGAACAGGCGACCCCAGCAAGACCACCACCATCGGGGCCGGCCTCGACCCCAAATAGGAAGACGCGCTCATCAGCTTCCTTTGGGCTAACCGCGACATCTTCACGTGGAAGCCAGCGGACATGCCAGGAGTGCCCAGGGAGCTGATTGAGCACTGCCTCAACGTCGATTCTAAGGCCACCCCCAAGCGACAACACCTCCGACGCTTTGCCGACGATAGACGGGATGCCATCAAGAAGGAACTCGCCAAACTACTCACGGCCGGCTTCATCGAGAGAAGTCTTCCATCCCGAGTGGCTCACCAACCCCGTCCTCGTCCGCAAGAAGAACTCGAACGAGTGGAGGATGTGCGTCGACTACACCGACCTCAACAAGCACTGCCCCAAGGACCCCTTCGGGTTGTCGCGGATTGATCAAGTCATCGACTCCACGGCGGGCTGCGACCTGCTCTGCTTCCTCGACTGCTACTCCGGGTACCACCAGATCGCGATCAAGGAAGAAGACCAGGAGAAGACCGCGTTCATCACCCCGTTTGGCGCGTACTGCTACACGACCATGTCCTTCGGGTTGAAGAACGCCGGCGCCACCTACCAACGAGCTATCCAGGCCTGCTTCAAGAGGCAACTCAACAAGAACGTCGAAGCCTACGTGGATGACGTGGTCATCAAGACCAGAAACTCCAGTACCCGCATCGACGACCTTGAAGAGACCTTCGCGTCTCTGCGCGAGTACCGCTGGAAGCTCAACCCGAACAAGTGCGTCTTCGGCGTACCTTCGGGCAAACTACTCGGCTTCATCATCAGCCAACGCGGCATCGAAGCCAACCCCGAGAAGATCTCCGCCATCACCAGCATGACAGCTCCCACGAGCATCAAAGACGTCCAAAAGCTGACCGGGTGCATGGCGGCACTGAACAGATTTATCTCGAAGCTTGGAGAACGGGGGCTCCCCTTCTTCAAACTACTCAAGCATCAAGAGAAGTTCATGTGGACTCCACAGGCGGATCAAGACCTTGCCCGGCTCAAGGACTTCCTATCGAAGCCACCGGTCCTCACGGCTCCTCGCAAGGGCGAGCGCCATCGCTCTACCTCGGCTGCGACTACTCACGTGGTCGGTCATCGCCATCATTGCCGAGCGGCAGGAAGACGGCCACGCCTACCCAGTCCAGCGCCCAGTCTACTTCATCAGTGAGGTCCTATCAGAGTCCAAGGCACGCTATCAGCCTGTGCAGAAGCTCCTGTACTTAGTACTCATCACCTCGAGGAAGCTACGACACTACTTCCAGGAGTACTCGATCTCCGTCGTCACCGACTACCCCCTCGGCGACATCCTGCGGAACCAAGATGCTACTGGAAGAATCTCCAAGTGGGCAGTCGAGCTCGGCGCCCTCACCATCGACTTCAAGCCATGCACAACCATCAAGTCGCAGGCGCTAGTCGACTTCATGGCGGAGTGGCGGGAGAATCAACTACCTACTCCAACCGTGCGACCAGAGCATTGGGTGATGTACTTCGACGGTTCACTCAACCTCGAGGGCGCCGGTGCAGGGGTACTCCTGATCTCTCCAACGGGCGAACAACTCAAGTACGTCCTGCAGATCTTCTGGAAGGTCTCAAACAACGAAGTCGAGTACGAAGCTCTCCTACATGGGCTCCGCCTCGCGGCTTCACTGGGCATCAAGCGGCTAATAGTCTACGGCGACTCCACAGTGGTCATCAACCAAGTCAACAAGTCCTGGGACCGCAACAAGGAGAACATGGACGCCTACTGCCTAGAAGTACGCAAGCTCGAGAACAAGTTCTATGGTCTCGAGTTCCACCACATCATCTGCGACAACAACGTTGCAGCGGACGTTCTCTCGAAGCTTGGATCAACCCGCGCTCAAGTACCAGCGGGTGTCTTCGTTCACGAGCTTCACGCGCCATCCATCCCGGAGCCGGTGCCACCGACCACTGTCCCAGCGCACCCACCAGCTGGACAGGAGGTCATGATGATCGACGTGGATTGGAGGCAACCCTTCATCGACTACCTCAGCGAGCAGAAGGTTCCCTCTGACAAGAACTCGGCCGAGCAGCTCATCCGCCGCGCCAAGTCCTACATCCTCGTCGGAGACAAGCTTTACAAGCGGGGCGCATCCTCTGGAGTACTCATGAAATGTGTCCCCCGGCAAGAAGGCAAGGACATCTTGGAGGAGATCCACAAGGGCGTCTGCGGCAACCACGCGTCCTCCCGCATGCTGGTCAGCAAGGCCTTCCGGCGAGCTTTCTACTGGCCCACAGCTCTGGGCGACGCCGAAGAACTCGTCAGAAGGTGCCAAGGATGCCAGTACTTCGCCAAGCAGCAACACGTCCCAGCCTACAAGCTAGTCACCATACCGCCAACCTGGCCCTTTGCCTGCTGGGGGCTAGACATGATTGGGCCGCTGCCAACTGTGCCAGGTGGTTTCAACAGAGTATTGGTGGCCATCGACATGTTCACCAAGTGGATCGAGGTCAAGCCGGTCACATGCCCCAAGGCTGACAGAGTACTCGACTTCTTGGATGAACTCGTGCATCGCTACGGACTACCCCACCGCATCATCACAGATCTGGGCTCCAACTTCAACTACCACCAGTTCTGGGAGTACTACGAGAACAGCGGGATCGACGTCCGATACGTTTCAGTTGCCCATCCTCAGGCCAACGGACAAGTCGAGCGCGCTAATGGGATGGTGCTCGACGCTCTCAAGAAGCAGCTACACGATGCTGCTAACTCCAAAAGAGGCAAGTGGATCAAGGAACTACCCAACACACTCTGGGGCTACGAACTCAGCCCTCCAAGCCAACGGGGCAATCCCCTTACTTCCTGGTCTACAGCTCCGAAGCAATCCTCCCTGCCGATGTCATATGGAACTCGCCAGCAGTGGAGCATTACGACGAAGGCGTCTCAGAAGACACGACGGACGAGTTGACATCGACAGCCCCTCGAAGAAGCTCGCCGCGCCGCACTCGTCCAATCGGCGCGGTACCTGGAGGGTATCCGACGCTACCACGATCGCAACGTCAAGGAACGCTCCTTCAACGTTGGTGATCTCGTCCTCCGTCGTATCCCCGTAACACGGAAGGGCTACACAAGCTCAGCTCCCCCTGGGAAGGTCCCTTCACCGTGGCAAAGGTGACCGGGCCGGGCTCCTACCGCCTCCAGACACTTGAAGGCGAAGACATCAACAACTCGTGGAACGTCGACTAGCTCTGTCGATTCTACGCCTAGTCTACATAACTACTCCGGGGTTCAAGTCTACACGACTACATCAACACCCCTCTGCCGTAAGCGGCCTCCGGGTCCTGGCCCCAGTCTCCGGACTACTACTCTCCAGGATCCAGCCTGCGCGGCTACCTACAGATCCTGGGCTGCGACAAGCGACAAAGGACTCTAGCAGCGGTCTACTAAGAGACCATGTACTCCAAGATCCAGCCTACACGGCTACTTACGGATCTACTGCTGTAAGCGGCTACTCGCCCTAGCACCACTTAGCTGTAAGCGGCCTCCGGGTCCAGGCAACTACTCTGTAACTACGGCCCTGGCCATCCAGGTGTACTTCTTCAGTAATAAAGTTTGATCGTTCATCAACTTCTTTACTGTCTACTCCCCTCAACGGGACTACTGCCGAGTACGACTACTCGCATCCACTCCACGATGGGGCTCCGCACTCTGAGATCGCGACTACGAGTACTCATTGCTGGAATTTTCCTTTCATTAATACTTAAGCAATTCCATTACAATTGTCTTTGTACAACTTTGTCTACGAGCTAACTATTACAGAGCTACTGGAGATTGAGCTTATCGGCTACTTGCTCCGCAATGGGCGCCATCTGCTCCAGCAGCTCCGCGTACTGCTCATCGGTACAGTTGGCGGCTACCCCGCCAGCGACTACCTCCACGGGCGCCTTCGGGAAGTAGGACTTCATGAAGGCCAAGACTTGCTTCGGGATCGACCTCGCCATATGCTTCACATAAGCCGCCAGCCGGCTGGGGGCTTCCCTGAGGCGATCCACGAGCGGAGCGATCTTGGGGCCGCCCGGATGAGGCACCAAGAGCCTTGCGATCGGCAGCGCGGCTTCTTCAAGATCCTTCAGCTGGGCCCGCAGCGCCTCGCAATCTTCATTCAACTTCTGCAACGATTTGTAGCAGTTGACGAGATCGCGGTCAGAAGCAATCCGAAGCTCCATGTGCTTCTCGCACTCGAAGGCAAGTTCTTTATAGTCGAGCTCGAGTACCTGGCGGGCCTCCTGCTCCCGGTAGAAGAGGTTCGTCATATCTGTCTCGGAAGTCCTCAACTGCTCCACCCGGGTCTCAAGCTCTGCAAAACAACAAGACGCAGCGGGTTAGACTACCTCTCGACCTCCAACAACTACCCAACAAGTCAAGCAGCTGTCGGTGTTTTAGACCGGCAAACCTACCAAGGGGGTACCCGAGGTAGTAGATTGTGCGGTGAGGATCGTGATCGGGAGACCGAGAACTCGAAGGTATACGCAAGGACACGGGACACAAGATTTATACAGGTTCGGGCTGCCAAGGTGGCGAACCCTACGTCCTGTTTGGGGGATCAAGTATGGCGCCCTGCGCTTGGTGTTGGGTTGTCCCCGGAGGGATTGGGGATGTGCGGCTAGGTACCCGGCCCTCCTTTATATAGTCCAGGGGGCGGGTTTCTAGTCGGTTAAAAGGCAGGAGTCCTAGTCGGTTACAAGGCAGGAGTCCTAGTAGGAGTACAAAGAGCGAGTCCTAGTAGGAGTACAGGGGAATTCTACTAGGAGTCCGTCTTCTACTATTCTTCCTTCCTTGCATGAGTACTCGGGGTGTATGCCCGACAAGCCCCCGAGCACGTTTGAGTCGAGAGTAGTAGTTCGAGTAGTCTTGAAGCCTCTTCGAGTAGTTCTTGAGCGTCCTCGAGTACTGCTTGGAGAAGTCTTCATTAGTACTTGAACTGCCGCGAGGCTGGAAGGTGGTCCAGCTCATCAGTCTTGAAAAAATTTGAATGATGGGTGTAATATAGCAGCCCCCGAGCCTTGAAATGATTAGGTAATCAATCCAAGGGTCTTCAGTGTTCGCAAAGCCATCATCTGAGTACTCTTGCAGCGTGTAGCCCCCGAGATAAGAGAGCTATATGAGCCACGTCGAGTAGTGATTGGTGAGGAGCCCCCGAGCTTGAGAGCGAGCGAAGCATGCTGAAGTTATCTTCCAGTAGTATGTGAAATGCAGCCCCCGAGCTGGAGAGATTCCAAGTAGCAGTTTGGTGTCGAGCCATGGAGCTTGAGAAGTAGTCGTGTCGTCAGAGCGAACTTTAGAATGCGACTTAAAAACCGAAGTCGACTTTGTGCCGCGCGGAGCGGACTTTGAGATGCGACTTGAAATCCGAAGTCGACTTTAGTTGCCGCGCGGAGCGGACTTTGATATGCGACTTTAGAAGTCAACTTTAGGATGCCGCGCGGAGCGGACTTTAGGTGCGACTGCAGTAGTCAAACTTGTGGCAAGCCGGGGTGGACTTAAGATGCAAAAAACGAAAAGCACTTTCCGGAAAGCCAAAGCGAATAAAAAATCGAAAAAAACGAGTAGTATTGCCGCCGGAGCGGGCTTAAGATTGCGACCGGAGTCGGCTTGTGCCACCGGAGTGGGCTTAAGTACACGAGCCATGGATTTCGGACCCAAGGTACGGTTGCCGCGGAGCGGGCTTGTGCCACGGAGTGGGCTTGGATGCGACCGTTAGCGTCGACTTGTGCCACCGGAGTGGGCTTAAGTACCCGAGCCATGGATTTCGGACCCAAGGTACGATTTGCGCGGAGCGGGCTTGTGCCACCGGAGTGGGCTTGAGTACCTGAGCCATGGATTTCAGACCCAAGGTACAGTTGCCGCCAGAGCGGGCTTGTGCCACCGTAGTGGACTTGAAGGTGCGACCGGAGTCGACTTGCGTACCTGGGCCATGGATTTCAGACCCAAGGTACGGAGCGCGAGTACTTAGGGCACTTGGACCCATGGTACAGAGCGTGAAGACCACGTGCAGCTAGGTTCCATCGTCGCCGGAGACCGAGGGCCGCTTACGGCTAGGTTCCATCGAAGCTTACACACGTAGTATGCCACCGAAGCGAGCGAAGATGCGGCCGGAGTCGACTTTAAGATGCCGCACGGAGCGGACTTTAGAATGCGACTTTAGAAGTCGACTTTAGATTGCCGCGCGTAGCGGACTTTAGAAACTCGCCTCCTAGGGATAGCCCCCGAGTTGATGAAGTAGACTCGCGGCGACTTGATTGATATGCCCCAAGAGTAGTCGGCGAGTGTAGCTCCCGTGAAAACCCACCGAGAAGCATACACAAATGAGTAGTCGGCAAGTAGTCCTACATGATGAGGAGAACAAGCCAAGAAACAAGTAATCATTTAGATAAATGACTTAGCCGTTGTCGCTTGGCGGACTTGTAGATGAAGCCGTGGCGATCGGCGATGGAGCCGCGACAGTTGTTGTTGAAGTCGACTAGTCAGAGTTGATTCCGACTAGTTGTTGGGGGCGTGACTGCCGTTCTCGACTAGTTTGGAAAACTAGTCAAGATGAATGGTCGACGCGATGCGACCGGGGAAGATGACGTTGTGGCGGCGCGCGGCGTACTCGAAGTAGAGCCAGCGTTGCCGCGAGACAAGTAGTCGCACCCCACGGCGTGGCTGAAGTAGAGCCAGCATGGTCGCAAGATGAAGTCGCGGCGCACGGAGTAGTCGACGACGAGACTGCGCGACGCGGAGTAGTCGACGACGAGCGGCGCGACGTGCCGAGGCACCCGGGACGCGCGGCCGTAGGCGAAGTAGTCGACGACGAGCTCGCGCGAGGCGGAGTAGTCGACGACGAGCGCCGCGACGAGCTGCGTAACGAGCCGCGCGACGTGCCGAGGCACCCGGACGCACGCGCGAAGACGAAGTAGTCGAAGACGACGAGTAGTCGACGACGAGCGGCGCGATAAGCCGCGTGGACGAGCCGCGCGACGTGCCGAGGCACCCCCGACGCGCGGCGAAGACGAAGTAGTCGACGACGACGAGTAGTCGACGACGAGCGGCGCGATAAGCCGCGTGACGAGCCGCGCGACGTGCCGAGGCACCCCCGGGACGCGCGGCGAAGACGAAGTAGTCGACGACGAGCCCGGGCGAGGCGGAGTAGTCGACGACGACGAGCCGCGCGAGGCGAGTAGTCGACGACGAGCGGCGCGAGGAGCCACGTGACGAGCCGCGCGACGTGCCGAGGGCACCGCGACGCGCGCGCGTAGGAGAAGTAATCGACGACGACGAGCCCCGCGCGAGGCGAGTAGTCGACGACGAGCTCGCGCGAGGCGCAGTAGTCGACGACGAGCCGCGCGATGTGCCGAGACACCCCGACGCCGCGCGTAGGCGAAGTAGTCGACGACGAGCCCGTAGTAGTCGACGACGAGCGCGCGAGGGGCCGCGTGACGAGCCGCCGCGACGTGCCGAGGCACCCGGACGCGCGCCGTAGGCGAAGTAGTCGACGACGAGCCCGTAGTAGTCGACGACGAGCGCGCGAGGAGCCGTGTGACGAGCCGCGCGACGTGCCGAGGCACCCCGGACGCGCGCGTAGGCGAAGTAATCGACGACGATGAGCCTACGCGAGGCGCAGTAGTCGACGACGAGCGCGCGCGACGAGCCGCATGACGAGCCGTGCGACGTGCCGAGGCACCGGGACGCGCGGCGAAGACAAAGTAGTCGACGACGACGATGAGCGGCACGACGAGCCGCATGACGAGCCGCGCGACGTGCCGAGGCACCCGACGCGCGGCGGAGGCGAAGTAGTCGACGACGAGCCCGAGCGGCCGACGACGAGCGGCACGAGGAGCCGCGTGACGAGCCGCGCGACGTGCCGAGGCACCCGGACGCGCGGCGTAGGCGAAGTAGTCGACGACGAGCCCGAGTAGTCGACGACGAGCGCGCGAGGAGCCACGTGACGAGCCGCGCGACGTGCCGAGGCACCCCGGACGCGCGCGCGTAGGCGAAGTAGTCGACGACGAGCCCGGAGTAGTCGACGACGAGCGGCGCGACGAGCCGCGTGACGAGCCGCGCGACGTGCCGAGGCACCCCGACGCGCGGCGTAGGCGAAGTAGTCGACGACAAGCCCGGAGTAGTCGACGACGAGCGGCGCGACGAGCCGTGTGACGAGCCACGCGACGTGCCGACGCAACCGGAAGCACGGCTTAGGAAAATTGATTCCGCTTTGACAAGAGCAAGGTGACTTGCTTCAATGGATCTCGGCGAGTTAACGAGTAGATTGATCTTGTTGACGAGGGTCCTTCGAATTCGCCCGGTGGTGATGATCACCCCTACCTCGCGCGCCAGCTGTCGGTGTTTTAGACCAGCAAACCTACCAAGGGGGTACCCGAGGTAGTAGATTGTGCGGTGAGGATCGTGATCGGGAGACCGAGAACTCGAAGGTATACGCAAGGACACGGGACACAAGATTTATACAGGTTCGGGCTGCCAAGGTGGCGAACCCTACGTCCTGTTTGGGGGATCAAGTATGGCGCCCTGCGCTTGGTGTTGGGTTGTCCCCGGAGGGATTGGGGATGTGCGGCTAGGTACCCGGCCCTCCTTTATATAGTCCAGGGGGCGGGTTCCTAGTCGGTTAAAAGGCAGGAGTCCTAGTTGGTTACAATGTAGGAGTCCTAGTAGGAGTACACAGAGCGAGTCCTAGTAGGAGTGGAATTCTACTAGGAGTCCGTCTTCTACTATTCTTCCTTCCTTGCATGAGTACCCGGGGTGTATGCCCGACAGCGGCGTACCTTTATTCTTGTTGCGGAGCATCTTGTTCTTCCGCACCAAGTCGTCGCCCTTTGCCTGCAACTCCTGGATGTCATTATGATACTTGGCAAAAGCGGCGTCGAGCTTGGACTGCATGGCGTCCGCATGCTTCCGCGACTTCAAAAGCTGATCTTCTAGTGCTTCAGCCCGGAGCACCGCGTCACCAAAGCCTTGCAGCATGTTGGACTTCTCGCGGGACCTCTCCACGACGTCCTGCACAGACAACACATGTCACACGAGTACTCAACAACAGAGGATTGACTACTCAGAAGTTAAGACTACTTACCTTCATCCACTGCTCAGCCTGGCGGACCGCCTCCAGTGTGCTCGTCCACCGTCGCCGGGTCGACCAGATCGTCCGCGAGCAGCTCCACCCCGCCGCGACTACTCACGGCGGCCTCCGTCATCGGCGCAGAGCGGATGGGCTCTGCGTCCTGGATCTCCGGGGAGCGGACAACCACCTCCAGAGCAACCTCTGGTGGCACGGTGGCCTCCTCTCCTCCGGTCGCCGCGGCGGCTTCCTCGGCGACCTCCTCCATCGGCACGGGGGCTCCCTCAGCAGCCTCCGGCGCTTGTGGTGTCGACTTCTCCATGGGCACCGCTGCAGGGATGTCGCTCCCTTCGGCCTCGACGCCTGACAAGAAGACGTCAAGTTCATTAGCAACTACGGCTACTCTATGGGGAAGACTAAAGCCTCAGCAGAACACTTACCCTCGACCACGCTGGCCTCGGGCAACGTAGCTCCAGCAGCCGGCGCTTCGAACTCCGCCTGGGGGGCAGGAGTTGACTCCCCGACGGGCGGCGCGACTTCTTCCTCCGCCACCATCGTGGAGGGCTCATCTCCCTCCCAGGACAAGTCTGTTGATTTCCTACAGAAGTACACAAAGCTGGTTGTCATTCAAGCTCGACTACTACACCAAGTACTACTCGGGAAAAGCTCAGCACTTACAAACTTGACCGGACTATCGTCACGGCCGAGGCACCGAGGATGCTGGCAATGTCCACCAGTCCACACTCGACGGGCGCCTCCTCTTGCGCCTCTGCGCCCGCCGCTCCTCCTCGCGGCAACGGTAGTCGGAGTAGCGCCCTCCTGTGCTCCTGCGGCCACCACCTCTTCGACGGCGGGGGCTGCGGGTTCTGTGCCCTCTTGATGAGCAGGGGGCTGGCGCTCCAACTGCGCTATGAGTTCTTCAACAGTGGGGTTGGGCTACGACTCCCAGCCGGCTCCCCTACTGTGTCCCACTCGCCTTCGTCGCCCTCCTCGACGGGCTCCGTCGGCGGCACCTCCTGCATACAAGGAAGACCAGTCATCAGCAAGTGAACTCGCACGATGGGTACTTGACTACACTAGTCAAGACATCCTACCTCTTGAGGCGTGGTCTCTGAGACCTTCAGCTTCTTCGTCACCCGCTTGCGGGCGGGGTTGCGCGGCTTCCGTGGCGGCGCAGCCAGACTAGCCTCCAGGCTAGCCGGCGGGTCTTGCACGAGGGGTACATGAGGCAAGCCGGTATGGCTAAACCTCGACCACAGCTGGAAGCGGTCTGGTAGCGTCTCCTCGTCGTCGTCCTCCTCGGACGTGTCTTCCACGATGACGGTGTCATCGCCTTCGCCGACTTCCCGCCGCTCCTTGGCCTTGGTCTTTCCTCCTTCCGGAATCTCGATTCCCTGAGGGGGTGGCTGCGGCTCGGAGACGAACCTCTTCAAGTCATCCTGCAAGGCACAAGGCATCAGCGCGACTACTTACAAGCAATGACTACTCGACTAGGGGTACGACTACTTACCTCCTTTGGCGGGCGCGCGGCGGAGTACTCCTGGACGGGGCACGCCGTGTACGGTGGCATGTCCTTGAAGATGCGCGTCAGCTTCTCGATGATGTTGTCGTCGTCCATCTCGCCTCCGGGCATCCGCGACGTGTCGTCGTCGCCGGTGTACTCGAAGCCCAGGGTGTCGCGGGCCATCAGCGGCTGCACCCTCCGCTTCATGAAACTGAAGGCCACGTGCTCGGCCCTCAGTCCAGCTTCTCTGAGCACCTTGATGCGCGCCAGCAGCTCGGGGAGCTGGATCCCCACCTGCATCGTGGGCTCCGTGTTCCACCAGTCCCGATGCTTGGGCTGCCTCCCGCTCGGCTTCGGCAGGCCGGGGTGGTGGTTCGTGACGTAGAACCACCTCGCCTTCCAATCGGCGTTGGAGTCGATGAGCATGTACGCGAGGCTGCGCTCGGCGGCGTCCCTCCCGCGTACGGATGCGGCTGCCGCCTACTACTCGAGGATTGCTGGCGCTCGGCTGTGGCTTCACCCGGAAGAATTTTCGGAACAGGATCCATTGCGGCTTGATCCCCAGGAATGCTTCACAAAAATGGACGAAGACTGCGGTATGGAAAATGCCGTTAGGGTTGAGATTGAGCTACTCAACTCCGTAGTACCCGAGGAGGCCTTTGAAGAAGTCGCTGGCCGGAAGCGCGAGTCCGCGCTCCGCGAAGCGCGCGAACATCGGGATCTCGTCTTCAGCTTTCTCCATTGGGTACGGATCTCCGGTGGCGGCTCTCCACATATCCACCTCCTTCTCCCGGATAAATCCGTTGTTGAGAAGGGCCAACAAATCCTCGGTCTTCACCTTCGACTTTTCCCACTCGCGGCTTGGATCTGGCCGCGGTGGAGACATCGGCGGCGCTGCACCCGTGGCAGCCGTGGAGGTCTCGTCACGACCCCTCTTCTTCCCGGTGACCTTCGCAGACTTGGACGGTGAAGGCTTCATTCTCCAAGTACATGGCGTCTTCACGCGCATCCGCTCGGCGGCTACTCTGGAAGCTCTGGGTGGCGGCGCACTTGGATCTACTGCGGCGGCGGCGTGCGCTGGAAGTGGATCTGCCTCAGATCAATTCGAAATGACTACAACAGCGATGGGTGAAAAACCCTAAGGGTTTTGGCTTCTATTTATAAGTCAAATCGGCCCTCCAACGGCCAGATGGATAAGTCCGCGCTCGGCTAACTCAGCGGCCGCGCGTGACTCTTCGCATTCTACTAGTCGACGCGCCTCACCTCAGGGGCTCGGCTACCTACTCCTAAACCCTATGCAGGTGCAGGGTCTCCCTAGTGAACAGAGTGCTTCCCACCATATTTGTTTGGCGTATGAGTAGTTGTCTAGGATGTGGTCACCCGTTTCATTCTCTTGATCACAAAACCAGCAGTAGTCGTGAGCCTCTAGGTTGTGGCGTTGGCGTCGATCTGCCGTCCAGAGCCGACCCATGGAGGCTAGCCAGGTGAAGAACTTCACCCTTGGCGGCACCTAGTTATTCCGAATTCTAGAGGAGCCTTGCATTTTTTGATAAGCTGAGGCGGCGGAGTAATTGCCATCTCTTGTCCATCGCCAACGGTACCATTCATCCTAGTCGTCGAGCTATATTGGTGCAAGTTGGTGCCACGGGTCAATGTACTCCACCAGCGCCTGAATTGACAACCCACCCATGATGTCTCTGATCCACTGCTTGTTGAGCAGTCCCTCAGCCATAGTTCGATAGTTAATCGACCTTGTAGGTATGCAAGCGAAGAGCGCTGGTGCTAAGTGTTCAACCGATTGTCCCTGAACCCATGGATCGGTCCAAAATGCGGTCCTGCGTCCATTGCCCAGTTGAATCAAGATGGAGGCTCTGAAGAAGGCACATGCTTACGGTTCCACATTAATACGTAGTGTAGACTAAGCCCTCTCCTCATCTGTTTTCTGTAGCCACATCCATCTGAGCCTTAGGGCAAAGCCAGCTAGCTTCAGGTCTTGAATTCCCAACCCACCCCATTTTGTCAGACGTGTAACAGTAGGCCAAGCCACAACATTTTCCCCCTAGTGGTTGTGTCCTTGCTATTCCACGGGAAGTTTCTTCTGATGGCGTCGATCTTGTTTATGACCCATGGTGGTAGTTTGTCACACATTTTTAAGTAGATGGGGATTCAGGAGAGTGTTGATTTAACAAGTGTCAATCTGCCGTTTTTGTTCATATGTGGACCTTGCCAAGCCGGTAGTCTCACTACAACTTTCTCGGTTAGTGGTTGAAATTGTGAATTCGGCAATGCCAAGGTTGAGAGAGGCACCCCGAGGTAAGTGATGGGAAAGTGTTTGATTGGGCAAGGCAGTGTAGCTCTGAACGCTTGAATCTCCTCACCATTTCCAAAGATTGGTGTGATTGAGCATTTACCGTAGTTGATCCTCAAACCTGAGGCATCTCCTCAGCGTCCTTGACTAAGTCGGGACCAAAGAGTGTCCTTTCTCCGGGATCTGACCAGTTCAAAGGGGTACGACATCTCCGTCCATACAGAGCGTCAAACGGTGCCATCTTCAAACTAGCCTGGTAACTATTGTTGTATGAGAACTCGGCCAAGGACAAACACTTGTCCCAACTCTTATCAAAATGCAAAATGCTTGCCCGGAGCATGTCCTCTACAATTTGATTTACCCTTTCCGTCTGACTATTGGTCTGTGGATGATAGCTGGAACTACGAATCAACTTGGTTCCTAAACATTCATGCAATTTCTCCCAGAAACGAACTACAAATTGAGTTTCCCGATCAGAAATTATGGTCTTCGGAATTCCATGCAAGCGGACTATTTGATCCATATATATAACTCTGCATAGTGTTGCACTGAATAAGTGGTATGAACTGCAATGAAACGTGTAGTCTTAGTGAGTCTGTCCACGATAACCCAGATGAAATCTTTCTTTCTAGCAGTCAGGGGTAAACCCACAATGAAGCCCATACTTATGTCATCCCATTTCCACATAGGTATGTACATGGGTTGGAGTACACCTAACGATTTCAAATGGCTTACTTTCATTTTGTGGCAAGTATCACACTCTGACACATATTTTGTTATGTCGACTTTCATATTGGACCACCAGAAATTCTCCTACAAATCTTGATACATTTTGGTGCTTCCGGGGTGAATAGAGAAATTGGAAAGATGAGCTTCATCAAATATTTCCTGCTTAAGGTCCGGGTCAGCAGCAATCACAAGGCGCTTCCCAAACCACTGCACATCACATCTTTTGCATCCTTCTGGAAACAAGCATACTTGGGATCTCCTTCTGCTAATTTCTGCTTTATTTGTTGTACGCCCTCATCATTGCGTTGAGCAGTGATAATTCTATAATAAAGATTAGACTCTGCCACTATAACATAGAGATTCCCTTGTTCCACAACTTCCAATTGAAGCTTCCTCATGTCTTCACATAAAGTGTCACTATACGGTTCCACCTCTACGTGGTTGCAGTGAACCTTGCGGCTAAGAGCATCCGCAACCACATTGGCTTTACTGGGGTGATAGTGCACTTCTAGATCATAATCCTTAATCAACTCGAGCCATCTTCTTTGCCTCATATTTTGGTCTGATTAGGTGAAGATATATTTGAGACTTTTGTGATCGGTGAAGATATTGCAACGATTGCCCATTAGATAGTGTCTCCAGATTTTGAGGGCGTGAACAACCGATGCTAGCTCTAGATGATGGGTGGGATAATTGATCTCATGGGGTCAAAGTGCCCGTGAGGCATAGGCAATAACTCAGACTTCTTGCATAAGAACGCAACCGAGGCCAGTGCCTGACGCATCACAGAAAACTTCAAAAGGTTTGGAATTATCTGGTTGTACTAACACTGGGGCTGAAGTTAAGTGTTGTCTTAACGTGTGGAAGGCTTTCTCACAGGCTTCACTCCACACGAACTTTACCCCTTTCTTGAGCAGTTCAGTCATAGGTTTGGCGATCCTGGAGAAATCCGAAATGAATCGGCGATAATAACTCGCCAATCCTAAAAAACCGTGAATTTGGTGCACGCACTTGGGTGGCTTCCAATCATCACCTCTTGCACTTTGCTCAGATCTACGGATATTCCCTCTTTGGAAATAGTGTGCCCTAAGAATTTCACACTATCCAACCAGAATTCACATTTGGAAAACTACTTGGCATAGAGTTTGTGATCTCTCAAACGTTGTAGAACAATTCGAAGATGTTCGTCATGTTCCCTCTAATTTTTGGAATAGATCAGAATATCATCGATAAAGACCACTACAAATTTATCAAGCTCCGTCATGAATACGAAGTTCATGAGATACATGAATTAGGCTGGGGCATTAGTGAGACCGAAGGACATCACCAAAAATTCATAGAGACCATAACGAGTGGAGAAGGCAGTTTTGAGAATGTCACAAGGTCGAATTTTTATTTGATGATTACCAGAACGAAGATCGATCTTGGAGAAAACTTTGGCTCCAGCCAACTAATCAAAAGAACATCAATGCGGTAAAAAAGATATTTGTTTTTGATAGTTACCACATTGAGATGTTTGTAGTCCACACATAACCTTAAACTACCATCTTTCTTCTTGACAAAGAGTGCGGGGCAACCCTAAGGAGAAGAACTTGGGTGGATGTAGCCCTTGTCTGACAATTCCTGGAGTTGATTTCCAGTTCAGCTAGCTCTTTGGGAGGCATATGGTAAGGTCATTTGGAAATGGGTGCAGTGCCCGATTGGAGTTCAGTCACAAACTCGACATCCTGGTCTGGTGGCATGCCAGGCAACTCATCGGGAAAGACGTCGGGATACTCACAAACTACTGGAATTTCATCAAGGTGAGAAGTAATGGTCACGTAGGCACAAGGGTCTGCACCGTTCTTGAAAGGTAGGTACAAAGTGCTGTGCCCAATAGTAGGTGAATTGATTGCTACAACTCTACCCGAGATATCTAGAACCACCTTATGTCGGGTCATCCAATCCATACCCAAGATAACATCCATCCCTCCGAACTTATGGCTATAAGATGTGTCTGAAAGGTTTTACTACCTGATCCCAACAGTACTCCACGAATTAAGGTACTAGAAAAGATTTTTCCACCCGGAGTGACAATTTTATAGCCCGAACTAGTGTGAGAACCCATCAAACCCAATTTGCCTACTAGCTTTTCACTTATGAAACTGTGGGTAGCTCCAGAATCGAACAATATCTTAATGGGGTGTCATTGATAGAGAATGTACCCGTAAGCACCGAAGCTCCCTCTGGTATGTCACTCATGGTGGTGAACTTAGCCAGATTGGCCAGCTTGTTCCCTACACCTTGATTCTGGGGGTTGGGCTTGTTCTGCTTGGGCTTGAGGCAATCACATTTGTAGTGCCCCGGCTAGTCACAATTGTAACAGCGGTGTTCACCGGTGTTACGTGGGGGTGCGTTAGGCTTGGGAGCCTACTGCTGAGCGTTGCGGAACTGGAAGTTCCCTGAAGGCCTGCTCTGTGAAGGCTTCATCATCCAGCGTCCAGTTGAAGATTAATGGGACGAGTTTGGAATGTTCTTCTTCACAAAGTGAAACTTTTTATTAGCTCCGCTCCCCGAAGCAAAACCATCCTGCTTCTTTTTGTCTCTCTGGTCCTTCTTCATAGCATCCTCTTGGGATATAGCCTTGTTCACCAGCTCATGGAAATTGTTTGGCTCGATCAAGTTCAGTCGCTCATACAACTCACCATCCAGGCCATCACGGAAACTTTCCATCTTTTTGCATCGGTATCCACGTGATGCCCGCCGTACTGGCATAGGCTATTGAACTTCTGTACATGGTGATACATAGTGTCACTTCCCTGCCTGAGGGCCAGCAGTTCCTTCATCTTCTTATCCATGAGCCCTTTCGGAATGTGGTGGCTCTTGAAGGCTTGCTTGAACTCATTCCAAGTGACTGCATGCCCTTGCTGCATGGTCCTGAAATGATCCCACCACATTAAGGCTTCACCTCGTAGTTGCAGAGCTGCGAAGTTGGCCTTGTTTTCCTCTGAGCATGGCTGCACAAAAGCAGAGAACTGGGCCTCTATGGACTTGATCCACGCCTCAACTTCGAGGGGCTCTTCCGCCTTCGAGAAGGTCGGGGGCTTCATCCCGATGAACTGGGCGTAGGTTGTGACGTGATTCGGCCCTCATGATTAGCTCCATGGGGTGGACTCTGGTTCAGCTACTGATCTATCTGCTGTTGCGTCTGCAGGATCTGGCGCAGCACCTCGGTTTGGGTGGCCATGAATGCCTCTGACGGCGTCATGAGTGGTGGTGGGGGTAGTTCACTACTACCCGATGCTCCAAAGTTGTTGGGATTGGGAGAGCTGCGTGTCAGTCCCACCATTTGAAAATGCGAGCCCTTATTAGACACATAGCTATAATCTTGCTTAGAAAGAAACGACAAGTGTAAAATATGCATGACAAGGCTTACTCATGCAAGTTTATCAAGAATTACAACAACACGTCATATTAAACATTTCATATCCAACACCCCAGTCACCTAAATGATGTCTTCCATTTATGGTCAATATACATAGGATTCCATGCACATCAAAGTTGATATTCAATTCCGTTTCTACGCCCGAGAAGTTTGAATTGCGAAGATTCCCTTAGCTGCCCTGGCAGCAGGCCAACACGCACTGAACTTTCCTCAACTCTCATTACCCTCATGCAAACATCCTGAAATTGGGTGAGTGCGGTCATCACAATATTTTTCCCAACTTTGGTATTCAACGCATGGAAAGATTTTAACGTTCACTAGCTCTAAAAATCACATTTCCCATGCTCTGTCTAGCTGTTTGGACAGCAGCTAGAACTAGATCAAAACTTGCATAATTATGAGTAGAACACAAGTGCTGAATTTTTGCAAGCGCGATCGTCATAAAATTCCGAACAAGTTTGGTAGCCAACACAGGACTCGAATCTGACCAAAAATAGTTGAAACATTCACTTCACGACAGATGCTACAGGAATGGTGTTCGCCAAGCATTACACGAATGCCAAGTTTCGGGATCACCACACACATCAGGGGTTACAATGCAGACAAGCTGCACAAAAGAATACTCCTACGTTAGCCTACCACAAAAACCAACCAACAGCTACACATAGGAGTATGGAAACCCTACTACAACACTGCGACAACCTAGTTGTCAACCAAAGCGTCACTAGTGACAGGTGAAGCAGGTGGGGTCGGTGGCGGTGGTCCGACCTGACTCTCCTGGTCGAGCCCAGACTGACCCTGCTGCTCCTCTGGTGGGTGGCTGCAGAGCCACGATGGCCTGCAGAGCTGCTACTTGTACCTCAACCTCCTCAACCTGCTGCTACATCTCGGCGATGTTCTGCAATAGTGTCAACCTCTGGATGTCTCCGGTGTCTACGTCCTCCTGGAGGGTAGTGGTCTGCGCCTCCAGGTCGAGGATCCTCTGCAAGTGTTCACCTTGCACCAACTCCAGCTTGAACCTCCTGGTACGGAGCCAGTCGTTCTCCTGCTAAACCTGGAAGAGAGTGAAACTCTGCTGCTGGTAAGCTGCTGAAAGACTACGCCAGCCCAGCCGAGCAGACTCCAAACGCTGGCTGATCACTGACGCTGTGGTGTAGCGCAGCCCCTAAGTGTGAACAAGACGTCAAGGCAACGGGTCAATGTCCGCGTGACGTCCAGCGGCTCTGCCAGCAAAAGCAGCCCCTGAAGGTGGTCCACACGGTCCAGCCATGCCGTCGGGTTATGGTCACAAAAGTCCGTCAACACCCGGAGGGCAGCTGACTCAACAGACTCGTGCCCACAAAAACCCCAGTACACGAAGCTCAAGTCAAACCAGTCGGGGTGGACCGGGTGAAGTGGCATGGTGACGGTCACCCTGCAACGGGGCACGCCCAGGCGCTTAAACTCGGCCACCTCGTAGACAGGTGGAACGGTGTAGCCAGCAGCACCGAGTGCTTCCCACGCAAGGCGTGGAAAACCCTCCTAGTGCAGCCTGTCGGTACGGATCGTACCGTCAGCGCCGTACTCGAGAAACGCGGGGGCAGCCATCTGTATAAAAGATGTAACGCATGTCAGGACTCAAAAGAGAGCAACATGTCAAATGGTGCAAAATCTGGCAGCTGTGAATAAAAATTCATAACTCAAAAACCAGAACCCCAAAAATTCTCAAATTTTACCAGCTACTCCGTAAGGTTTTTACGCATAAATTTGGTATTCAAAGGTTGAGCTAGATCATTTAGGAACAAGGTCGAAAGATGCAAAGTTTAAGGTTCTGTCATCTGAAAAACAGCATGACCTAGGTTCACTAAAAAGGGTACAACTCAAGATATACAGATGCTATAACCATGAATTTTTGCGAAGGAAAACTAGATTAGATATGGAGCAACTTTGGTAAATATCAACTAGTCTAGTTACTCCTATAACATGGTGCAAAAATTCAAACTAACAGCCATACAAAAATTTGGACAGCACAACACCCATACATGAGAGGAAAAAAACCACACACTAGCAAAATATTCCCTTAGAGAGCATACAATTCGTGTTTTGGGTCCATTTTTAAGTTGTTTTCGACTTTTAACATGATGCAAAACGTTCTAATCGTCCTCACATGGCGATTAAGCCAAAAGTCGAAGTTAGTGCCGGTGGCAAGGCTTTTATTCGTCTCTTCCTATAATAACTAGTTGAGAGCTACTCGGTACTCACATAGCGTCTAAAGAAGCGTAGTTATATACTTGCAGAAAAGAACCTTCCGCGTCAGCACATCACGGAAGCGTCCACATACAGTACCATTCACTTATAGAAACCGTATCCATACGTCAAGCCGCTGCATGGACAGCGTCCAACCTCATATACACTCCTTTTCGAATGAAGCGGATCCTTGCCTCGCATTTTCACAAGTGGAATGTCCACGCATGGAAAAATGTGGCAAGACACAGACACGACGGTGGGTTCCCTTTGGATTAGGTCTCATCCATCCCTCACATGACTTCCATGCGGTACCACCACATATAGCAAAACATGATGAGACACAGACGTGGCGTGGGTTCCCATTAGAATAGGTCCCATCCATCCCTCACGAGACTTTCCTGTGCCACTACCACGTATGGCAAAAGGTGATGAACTAGTATGGTTGTACAAAAAGTAAGTTCTGACAGGAATTAAATGTGCTGGAAGTTAGCAAAATAAACCATATATTAATAAGCCACCTGAAAGAACCCAAAAGTTCCCTCTAGGGCCCCTCGGTCTAATTTATCCTTAACATACCAATGTATTTTGCAAATCCAAACAATCTTGGTAAATTTTATTCGAAAACTAGTGATTAAGGATTGTTAATTAATCTCTGGTGCATATAATTGTCGGGCATACTCCCCGGGTACTCATGCAAGGAAGGAGGAAGAGTAGAAGACGGACTCCTACTAGAATTCCCCTGTACTCCTACTAGGATTCGCTCTGTGTAATCCTACTAGGACTCCTGCCTTGTAAACGACTAGGAACCCACCCCCTGGACTATATAAAGGAGGGCCGGGTACCTAGGAGGACATCCACAATCCCTCCGGGGAACAACACCAAGCGCAGGGCGTAATACTACTCCAAACAGGACGTAGGGTAGCTACTCGGCTACCCGAACCCCGTATAAATCTTGTGTCTTGTGTCCTCGCGCGTACCTTCGGGTTCCGGATCATGGCGATCCCCACCTTCTACCTTCTTTGCGGGTACCTCCCATGGAGGTCGAGAGGTTTAAACACCGACACGGCGCCCACCGTGGGGCCATCGTCACGATCATCGGGCGAATTCGAAGGACCTTTCATCACCAAAATCGGATTCCGACGATTTATGCCTCGGACTCGCTCTATTCGGCTTAAATCGCTAATTTCTCGCTCTATCGGATATCGAGACGGATTGCGGCTCCGTATTATTCTCGCCGACACGCGGTCCGCCATGTTCCTATTGCCGTGTGTTCTTGGCACGCGCGCCGAGTCCGAAGTGAAGTCGAGGACTTCTTTTTTCCCGTGAGTCCGCGGCGAGAGAGAATTTCCTAGTGCGGCTCGTGTACGATTCCAAGGCGAGTACCGCTGTCGCTTTGCATGTGCGGCCGTAAATTGGATTTGGTGAAAATCAGCTACACGACACCAAAGATTGCCTCAAGATCTCAAGGTTTATTGCTGGACGCACGCAAAGCTCCCACAAGACCTCAAGACATTCACTTGCCGTACATGGAAGAGGTACACATGTACAACTACATTGACATCTGGCTGCATCATCACGAGTACAACTACTCATCATTCGGCCACGGGCTCTACGTCAACTTTGCTGTGCACCGCGACTACTCGTCTCCGGCCGCACGCGCTCTACGTCGACCTCGCTGTGCGCCGCGACTACTCGTCTCTGGCCGCACGCGCTCTACGTCGACCTCGCCGGTGCGCCGCGACTACTCGTCTCTCGGCCGCGGCGGCTCTACGTCAACCTTGCCGTGCGCCGCGAGTACTCGTCTCTCGGCCGCGGCGGCTCTACATCGACTACGCCGTACGCCGCCACGACGTTATTTTCCGGGCGTACGACTACTTCGACTACTATCTCGACTAGTAAACTAGTCGAGAACGGCTTTCGCGGCATCGACAACTAGTCGGATCCACCTCCAACTAGTCGACTTCGGCTCCCAACCGTCGCGGCTCCATCACCGATCGCCACGGCTTCGTCGACTCTCGTCCACGAATCAAGCTAAGTCACTTATTTCAATAATTATTTTTCTTCGGCTTGTTTTCCACATACGGGAACCAACGCCGAAGACTACTCCGTGTATGCCTCTCAACGGTTACCCGCCCGGCGAGCTACACCGTGCCGGCCTATTCCTTGGGGATGTTGACTCGCGCCACGAGCTTGGTGCACCAAATTAGGAGGCTCTTGCCACGAAGTTTCGTGTACCGAGTGCCGGAGGCGCACAACTACACCCCCGAGGAGGCACCGCGCAATCCCGCTCTCCGCCATGCGGAACAACGAGCAATCGTGCTCTCTCTTGTCGCCATGTCGACTACTTTCGTCTACCTCTTAATGGTCCCGCTACAGTAGCACACGCCTTGATCCGCGCAAAGCCTCGGCTCTCTCGTCATGCCTCCACGCCCCCGGCCGCCTATGGCTAAACGGCGACCACGAGAGACCGGCGCGCTTAAACCGCTCTCTCCCCGTCATGCCTCCACGCCCCCAGCGGCTATGGCTAAACAGCGATCACAGAGACTGGGCGCTAAACCGCATCAGGCTAACTACTCGACGCCTCACGACCACAACAAGAGCATGACACATGACATTTACATCTATATTCATATTTGTATTTGTCATTTGTAGATTCAATTTCTACAAAAATGCTACATAATGTACGCATCTCTACTTTCAGGTCAAGCTTCGGCGACGACTTCCGAGACGCTCCGCGTACCTCCACCGCGCGGCTAGTTCCCAACTCGGGGGCTACGCACCAAATCACTACTCGACAACAACTCGAGTAGTCTCTCGCTAGCTCTCTATCTCGGGGGCTCGGCACCAACAACTACTCGACGTGGCTCCTACGGCTCTCTTGGCGACGAGCTTGGGGGCTGAACGTTGCAAGAGTACTCGGATAATGGCTTTCGCGAACAGTGAAGACCCTTGGATTGAGTACCTAATCATTTCAAGGCTCGGGGTTGCTATGCTACACCCATCATTCAAATTTTTCAAGACGGAAGCGAGATCAAGATTGACCCTCGGCCCGTAGTCTACAACTCAACCTAAGGCTCGGGGGCTACTCCATATGGAGTGCGATTTTGCAATCACACTTCCATATAATCTCGACTTCAAGACAAATGAGCCGGACCACCTTCCGGCCCTCGCGGCGCTTCAAGTACTATTGAAGACTTCTCCAAGCGATACTCGAGGACGCTCAAGAACTACTCGAAGAGGCTTCGGGACTACTCGAACTACTACACTCGACTACAATGTGCTCGGGGGCTTGTCGGGCATACTCCCGGGTACTCATGCAAGGAAGGAGGAAGAGTAGAAGACGGACTCCTACTAGAATTCCCCTGTACTCCTACTAGGACTCGCTCTGTGTAATCCTACTAGGACTCCTGCCTTGTAACCGACTAGGAACCCGCCCCCTGGACTATATAAAGGAGGGCCGGGTACCTAGGAGGACATCCACAATCCCTCCGGGGAACAACACCAAGCGCAGGGCGCAATACTACTCCAAACAGGACGTAGGGTAGCTACTCCGGCTACCCGAACCTGTATAAATCTTGTGTCTTGTGTCCTCGCGCGTACCTTCGGGTTCCAGATCATGGCGATCCCCACCTTCTACCTTGCTGCGGGTACCTCCCATGGAGGTCGAGAGGTTTAAACACCGACAATAATTGCTCTGATGCCAGCTGTGACAACCCGCCCAAGAAAATACCGTACTATCGCATAGACCAATCCACTTTGGTCATTAAGCAATAATAAAGTACCATCCTGTCGTTACTTGCCGGGTTAACCACCTCAGCTCTCCTAGAGGATTTGACAGTTGCCAATGGATTCTTTGCAAGTTGTTCGCTTCGCTTTGGGAGTGTTTGATATTCCGGTGTCGTCGGCCTCGCTACCCGTTTTGTTTTCGCCGGTCGGGGTGCTAGGGGTAAGCAGATCCTACACCTGACAGTGGAAGTGAAGGCCTGTAGCTTGGCATCAGCTTCAAAAAGTTTGGTGGACCTTGAGAAGCCTGGAGGGGAAGATTCGGAGTCCATATTATCTTGGGCCTGGATCATTAGAAGCGGCCCATCTTCGCCTGTTGGCACAACCGTAGCTAGTGGTGGTGGTTTATGTAGCTGCCCCGTCGTGATCGTGGTTGTCGGGGCCAGCTCACTGAACCCAGTCACATCATATGTGTGGGAGATGGTCGCCGCGGTGCACTTCCCTCCGTTATCTCTAGATCCTCTACAGTGCAGCCGTGAAACACCAGATCTTGTGTGGCGAACTCCAGTGGTAGAATCCTGATGGGGGAAGCAAAGACAACAATTGTTGTGTCGATGTGTCTATTCCTCGGCACCTCGGGCTGACCCCCCAGTTGTGCAGCCTCAAGCTGCATCGGATCCGCCACAACAGGTTGCGGCATCTCTCTATCGAGCAGGAGTTCAAAGTTGATAGCCTTTTCCCGAGCAATCCTTGACTGGTCGTGG
The DNA here is from genome assembly GCA_947561735.1 of Cenchrus americanus. Lineage (NCBI taxonomy): Eukaryota > Viridiplantae > Streptophyta > Magnoliopsida > Poales > Poaceae > Cenchrus > Cenchrus americanus. Next base: position 208,454,499 of record OX387240.1, read on the forward strand.
CCGGGGGTAGACGACTTCCCTTGGCCACCCGATGGTCCCCCAGGGGCGAAGCATTTGAATCCCTTGTCTCCATTTGCGTGTTTGAATGCACGTAGGGAAAGTGCTTTTTCGGTTCAGCAGGTGGGCTCGCTTTCGACTTTTGTAGGGGTTACGTGGATGTTGAGGTCACGTGGGCCCCGTTGGAGTGCCCACGCCCAGAGCGAACAGGGGCGGCGTCACGCTGCCACCGGCTCCACCGCCGGTGCCACCGCCGGTGTTGCCCCACTTGTGCGAGAAGCCCGAGAGAAGTAGCCCATGTCCTAGCCGAAACCCGTACGAACGGTCAGGGTTTCCGTCAGGGCCGTTGTCGCCATCATCGGAGAGAGAGGAGGGGGAGATCGACGGTGTTCTTGGCCGGAAGTCGGTGATGCTGCAGAGGTGGAACATGATGGGGTATTGCAGGGTCCGCTTCTGGCACAGGTATGGCGGAAGGTTGCCGAAGATGAGCTCGAGCTCGTCGTTGGAGTGGACGACCAGCACCTCCGGTTCTGCCGCCCGAAGCATCTTGGTCGTCGGAAGAGTGAAGGGGTCTGCGGTCCATGTTGTGAGCCTGAAGGTGGTCATGTCCTCCTTGGCCGCCGTTGCCGGGTCCAGCTTCTCGATCCAAGTGTGCCTAGCCATCAGCTTGCTTGCTGTGTCGAGATCCCAGGCGTGCTCCGGGATACCGTCGAGCTCGACGACCATCTTGTGCATAAGCACCTTGTCCGAGGTGCGAGCCAGGCGCGTCCAGGGACGCATGGAGAGGCTCGTGTCAGCCATGGGGATGGGGCTGGCCGCCATAATCCTATCCCAGCCCGCCGGAGAGGCGCAGACGACCAGGAAGCTGACAGGGTAGGAGCGTGTCACGGTGAACTTCGACACCTCCACCCCTGCCTCTACGGAGTTCACCGTCTTTGCATCGCCGCTGAGGAACTCGCCAGAGGCGTTGGTCACATGGGCGATGAGCGCCAGCCGTAGGCGAGCCTCCTCCGTCACCATGGCTTCGTTGCGTTCCACATAGCAGCATTCTGATTCCGGCTCCGGAGAGCACGACTCTGTCGATGCGCTAGGGGAAGGCGAGCGGTGGCGACCCGGCACGAGGGAGGGGGTGCGACTGGGTGCCTCGGAGCCAGGTGGAGTTGGGAAGCCATCTGCGCGGCCGAATCGCCGCAGGTCGTTGCGTCCGAAGGTGGCGAAGCCCCGTCCCCGCCCATCGCACGGCTGACCAGCACCGGCGCCCCCGATGTGGCATTGGATCGGCGGCAAACGAGGCCTCCGGCACTCCCTGGCCACATGGTGGAACCCGAAGCACCTTAGGCATCGACGAGGAAAGCGGCAGGTGGTCACCCGGTGGTTGTAGGAGAGGCAGTTGAGGCAGCAGTCGGCCATCTCCGGTGGGATGCGCGGGGGATGGGGTGGTGGTGTCATCCGGGCCGCCGCGAGCTCGGCCTGGCAAAGGCGGCACCGGGTGGAGCCCGTCAGCATCAACCCGGGGTCGTGCCTCGAGGAGGCGGCGCCACCGTCGGTTGTGGGCCGGGGTGTCGCCGCTCGACCCACGTCACCGGCGGCTAGGCCGGGGCTCCCGCATCGGAGGAGGGCGACGCTTGCGGGTGCGCCGGGAGGGACGACGCCACCGTTTTCCCCCACCAGGGGCATCCACCGCGGGCTGCACGGGTGGCTCCGCCACCGGCAAGGGAGGCGGGCGGCGAGAATGTCGTGGTAGGTAGTGCTCCTTGGGGAAAACGACGGGGAGGGGGGAGGCTCGTAGTCGGCATGCTCCTCATCGTCGTTGACATCCGGCCAGCGCATAGCTTTGGCGCGGCCAGTCGAGCACTCACCTGGGTAGAAAGGTCACGTCGTCGGGGAGAGCAGCCGCGCCGAGGGGGAGGAGAGGGGGACCGTTACCTAGGCGGGGGTAGCCGTCATCTGGGCAGGGGAGGCGACCGGACTGGATAACCCTATTTTGTCAACACATTTGCCATGGTTTAAAAGGTTTTTAGCAGAGATGTGCCTTAGAGTTCTATTGGTTTGTTGCCAAAGTTGGGGGGGGGGGAAATGTCAATACATTGGTACAATTACCGATGAGAGATATATGCCAAATTGTGGTAGGGAACCAAATAGTGGCCAAAATATTGTCTTGGCAAAACTTTTGGTTTGCTAGAAGTTTGGCGGCCAACCAATCAAGCTCTTAGCCGCCTCAAGGTAGAAAAACTCTAATGTCGTTCCCTTTCCGCATGAAACTTCGAACGAAACACTATTTTTGTTTCTTCTCTCCTTATAACATAATAATAAAATGTGTGGATGTCGTGCGCAAATTGCAACACAATCTCGCACGCTCTTCGCACCCGATGGATGATACAATACAATGCAAGATGACCAGCCAACCCGATGAGTAAGCACTAAGCATAACACGGCGGTGGTGAGCTGCTGGCTGCCGCGGGAGTACGCTGGGGGCAGTGGCGATGACGGCACGGGAGAACGGACACGGGAGGTTCGGCGGGCCACGAGTTTTGTGCTCCTCAGGCTGCCCGTGTCATCATGGATCAGGTTTCGGAAAGCCGTTGCCCGAGCCACCTGCTCTCTCTGCTCGCTCGATGTGGGTGGCCGGCCGTGTCCATCATGCGGATGCGATGCTACGAGCCTACTGCTAGTACTACTACCAGGGCCCACCTTGATTGGCACGTCGTCTATCGGGGAATTTGGGGATCATGGGGCTCGATCGCCGTCCTGTTCGTCCTTTCCGGTTCTCCAGTCCGTCCGCCGCACCCATCTGTTTGTTAGCGTTTGTCTCGTGATGGCAAACTGGCAGTCGTGCACTGTACTATATATGCTTGTAACCTTCCTGCTAGCTTACTCGATCATCCACGGTTCTTCGGAGATTTCACCCTGGCCGCGCTCCGACTTCGCCATCAGGGCCAGCTGGACTAGCAGAGGACCAGTACAATGCGGCCAAGGTGAACAACCTAGGACCGACCGACCGACCACCCGCGGGGGACGAAACGAAACCACGACCGAGCCAAAAGTGGCGCCCTTTAATCTTTGTCGCTGCCACGTCGGTCCAATTAATTACCTTGTTGTCCAGCGCGCAGCAGCAACGAGCTCGATCGTCGTCCTCGTCGCGGCTCTGGCGGCGGCCATGTGCAGTGCAGTCGGTGTGAAATGCACCGCCGCCGCCGCCGCGGCAATTTCTTCTCTGCTACTAGTCTGGTCTGGCGCGGCCTTGCGTGTGTGTCGCCTGGTCCACGGGCGATGCATGCACCCTAGCCGTTGCTGGCACATGCGCGCGCCTACCTGCCGAGGTGCCGTGGGATGCAACTGCTGCGTGCGCGCCACTCACCAGTTGCCACCAACCCGCTTCGACTCGACGTAGCAATTCTTTACTGAGCTGCTGGATCCAAGCGGCGCTGGGCAGATTGTCCACGCGTAGAGGAGCGCGGGCCCTGTCTGTGTGTCATCAGCCCAGCACAAGTCGTGTTGACGAGTCACTCGGCGCCCACATTTTCTTCTTTGATTCCAACATTGCCTCTCGCTCGAGTCATCATCGTAATTGATGCTGGAAAGACTTAAGGGTGAGTTTAGTTCCACAAATTTACGTGAATGAACAGTGTAGTGGATTAGAATTGAAGTGAAAAGTTGCGAAAAAATACGCATTGAAACGGTAAACGGTATTACAGCTGTGATGAATGAATAGTTCGATTCGTTTCGGCCTCGAATCTTTGTTAGGCTGGTGGCAGGCATGTGTTCTTCGGTGAACGCCCACCATTTGACGCCCTGCCCGTCCAATTTTTTCGACGCCGCCCCCCTGCAACTTGCGAGTGAGACAGCTCCTCCGGCTCTTTCTAAAAAATTGCGCCGCCGGAGACCACTAGACCTCCGTCGACCGTCGTTCATCATGCCAACATTTCGATGACACCTACTACCTCTCCAGTCTCCATCTTTGTTCCATGCCTCGTTGCCTCTGCAGAGAATAGAGGAGAGAGGACCACCGGATTTTGGGAAGGTTCCAGTCCCAACTCCCGAGAGTGGCGTCCAGCTGCATGCCTGCATGATCATGGCAAAGCCACCGCTTCCGTCACTATACGAGTCGTGATAGGCCGGTCTACGTAACGGCCTACCACATCGGTCGTGTCGCGACCACCTAAGCTCACACCCCCATCGATCGAGCCTAGTAGTATACCTTTGGAAAGCACCCTTTGACCGCCAGCACTCGCGACATCGGACTTCTCCGAAAGGGGCTCGGCGGCTCGCGGGGTATTCTTCTCCCATGTTCCGCCACTCGCGGGGTCGTTGCGACCAAAGTTCGGCAGGGCCACGCCGGCCGGCCACGGAAGAACGAACTACCAGAACACCAGTAGAACAGAGACCACACACGACGACTGCCCATCTTCAACGCGACGCCCTCTCTTTCCGAGTCGGGTTTCAGATGCTTTCTCACAACAGAACTGGACCCGGACCGGAACGAGGCCTCGCTTTCAGAGACGCACACTTTCAGGGACAACAAGGTCACAGCACACCAAGCAGCAGCAACAGCAGCAAACAGCAGCTGTGGATCGCTGATTCGGCAAGGGGTTATTTACCTGCCAGCCACGAGTTGTCGCCTCCAGTCAGGCACCGACACGCACCGCAGGTCACGAGCTCAAGCAACCTGCTGCAACCCACAAGCATGGATGGATACATCTAACTGCCGATCAAAACTACCGCTAGGCTACATGTCGCTCTCTGCCAAGATCACACACCCGGGGGCAGGGCATCCCGAAACCGGATGCCAGTCGGCATAGGTTCCCACTTCCAACCCACCTAACTTGGGATCACTACTTTGCCGCGTTCTCATGGGCACCCACCATAAGCAGCAGCAGCAGCTTTGCGCTTCGCTTTGCACTTGTGGAGGTTCACACATCACGCTACAACTTTGCCAGGTAGATGCCGGCCAAAGATTTCATCACGGCCGACCGCAGGATGATGACGAGGCCGCCAGCGTCAGTACCTGTACCCACTCTCGGCGGCGTACTTGCTCCTGACGTAGTGGTCGTACTTGGGGTCGCTGTAATCTGCGGGCTTCACCTCGGCGGTCCTCGGCTCGGGGTGTGCGGTCCCGTAGGGGGCCTCCCCGCTCTTCTCCCTGTGGCGGTGGCGGAGCCTATCCTTTGGGAGCTTGGCACTCGCCACGGTGGGCTCGGAGGTGCCGTAGAAGTCAGCGTACTCCTGCCTCTTGGAGGACCTGTGCTTGCTTGACAGGGTGGAGTCCCTGAATTTGGATGACTTGATACTCTTCTGGGCCTTTGGGGCCGTCTCGTTCACAGCATTAGGTGCGTGGAGCGTCTCGGGCCTCATTGGAGTGCTGCTGAGCTTCTGCGCTGTCGCGGTCTCCTCCCTGTCCTCGGGCATCACGAGCCTGTCTTTGAGTGGAGTGAGGTCTGTTTTCCTCTTCGGGACTATGCTGAGGAGTAGCTTCCCCACTCCTTCGATAGCAAGTTTCAATAGATCAGAAATAAGCGTCCCTAGGGATGGCCATCCAGCTCCTGGTTCCTCTTGCAGGCTCTCCACAACCAGAGGTGCCTTCCCAAGAGTGCTGCTCTCGTGTTGCTCCTTTTCAGGTGCCTCTACCTGGATTGGCATCAACAGATAAATATGAGTATGCATGCAGGAAATAAAAATTCAGATTGCAGAGAACCGAGTGGCAGATATTTTCTTTGTGGTCCATTATATATTGAGAAAGAACATGATGCTATTTAAGCATGATTATGAGCACTTTGAAACCAAGTGCTTCAGTGAGATTAAAAATATGCATCTCAAATGGAAAAACATACGAAATAGATAATATCGAACCAGTGTAAACAAACAACTACCTTCTCGGAGCTTGAAAATCCAAATCCATGTTGCAAACCAGAAAAGATATATCCAGCCACAACAGCACCGATGACCAATATGATATCTGTGTACCGGTACAAATGATCAAATACAGAACTAAATTTTGCAAATAGTAGATCAAGTACATCAACAAATGAATGACTAGCCATCAACATTGATGCATTTGCCAGATATAATCACCATGAAACTAAACACAAATCACAATTCGGATTATCACATTTAAGATAAGCAAGTGGTGCAAAAGATTGATTATTCAGCTAGCTACATGTATGGGTATCCAGAGGTGACAACATTAATCATATAGAAACATGTCCATTAAGGACGACATGGGAATAAGATTTTTCCAGGCAAATCTCAACATGTGATACATAAGGATATATGGTAGATTTCATCATCCCAAGTTACAGTTCATTACAAAAGTTTAGTGTTAAAATGATAATATAGCATGTGCACCTATGACCACTTTGATACTATTTAGGACAGATGTGGATGGAAAGAATACATGCCCTTCTAAAAGGATGAGAAAGTAATCATGTCATCAGTGCTATACTCTTAAAGGGAGATAAAGTGATCATTTCATCTATGTTCTTCTAAAAGGGTGAGAAAGTGACATTGCATCTACATCATGACTAATTAAAGAGGTTCAGAAAGAATTTATAAAGGTAACTATACCTGACTACTATAAAGAACTTACATAAAACATTTCATGATCAAGAGACACTATACCTGCATTTCTTAAAAAGGTTCCTTATATGATATAAAAAATATCTGTGACAGCATTTTGACATGGGCGGACATATTATCCCTGTTTCCCTAAACTTGATCCATCAGGACTATAAATAAGTTTATCCATAAGTGGAGCATGAAAATATAGCTTTACATCATCGTATTTCAAATAAAAGGAAAAAAAGGGGAAAGTGGAAGGGGACCAATCAACAAAAATGTCAATACATCCCTCACATGATATATGACACATGAAAAGTAGAGGGGTTTAGACTCAGTGTTCATGCTCGTGGTCTGAATGCTGTGGAAGGAAAGGAACGGCAGAGTTTTAGATCGGCATCAGGGAAACAACACCACTGATCTGAGTCTTCGTATCTGGCAAGAAGGGGAACTTGGGTCCGTGCTGGGGCTCGTTGGATGGCGGCGCTAGGCTGGCCATACTCTGAGCACAGAGCTGCGGTGTTTCTAGGCTAGAGCAGCCCCCCCCCCCCCCCCAGTTGCTTTGTTTGTCCGCAGAGTGTTCTAAGTTGTAAAGATCCGTTTTCAATCATCTTCTTAATGCAAGGATACTCAGCTCTGCTGCGTGTTCCCGAAAAAAATGATATATGACACATAGGCAATACCAGAAATCTCCCTTTTCTTTTTCTTCCAAGAATATAACATGTTCAAAATGGTCTTTTCACATCTACTTGAAGCCTAAACCCGCAACAAAATTACGGTAATAGCGTTCACGGTATAGTGAGTTTTTATGGCAGATCATTGCTTGGAGAGTATCCCGCTGGCATATAAGGACTAAGGAGTACCATCTTTCTTAAATGGACTACATGGTACTATACATATTACATTCAGTGGATGCATTTAGAAGTCAGCATAAGAGCATTTAGCATTTCTTCAACCTTCTTATTTCACTCCCATCTTGCCGCCTCAGGTTTTTTTAAACATAGTATGTGGTACTCCAGTATGGGGGTCTGAGTTTGCTACCAGCCTTTTGGGGCCAAGAAAGTGTAAACCAGGAGCCTTAAATAAAATTTGGTCCTAAAAGGGAAAGATCTTAATAATAAATACCAAATGATTTCACGACTCTGCAGAGTTTAATCCCTACATACAGTATCATGGACACATGTAATAATTTTGCACATAACCACCAAAGGTGTCAATACAGCACCAGTCATATTTTATTTCTCCTGTTTTCCAAGTTCCAACTAACCATCTATGAACAAACCTTTTTTAAACAACGCACATGTTGAATAGTTACCTTTTTCTTATCAGAAATATCGAAATGTACTGCACAAGTAATAGAAAAAATGAAAGAGCATGAACCTGAAGATAGAAGGGAGGAATCTTGATAAGTGCAATCTTCTTGAGGGAGGGCAATTTTCCTAAGGGCTGCATTTCCACGGTCAATAACCAGAAGAGAGCACATTTTCTTCACATACACCACATCAAAATCAGTGGAGAACTTGGCATCTTCACTGGGGCCATCCCTATAGCCTGGGATATTTGATTTGCCACCAGCAATGGTGGTCACTCCTGCACAGAAATTTCATTCACTAATTGTTGGCATAACTAATGCAGAGATCACATATCTAATAAACTAACATTCACCTGATTCCCCAATCTTTCGAATCGCCAAGTTTGCAGTGTCAGCAACATAGACATTTCCCATATCATCAACCGCAACACCTGTGGGGCGCTTGAATCGAGCATCACTTGGTTTACCATCTATGTGTCCAGAATGCCCCTGGAAAGAACCAGCAACGAGTCTTCCCCTGCTATCTGCAGAGCTCCTATATTATCAGTCCACACTGCTGGACTTATGTTTACAACATTTAGATGATACTTGTTTAAGCACAGTTCTCTTTGTTGTATTTTTCATAGCATTTCTGCACATGCATGATCTAAGTTAACTGGAGACCTGACCTGCACTTATTACTGTATGAATGGAAAATAGACAGGTGACTGGGCACAGTAAAGTGCATTGAGCCTTAAGAACAGTGCGATACAAAATATATAAGTAGAGCAGTGCCGGCCCTAGGGGGCGCAAGAGGTGTGGCCGCCCCAGCCCCCCGCTTGGCAGGGGCCCCACCCTGAGTCTACGTTAATAGGAGTATATTTACGTGTACAAAACTAAGATTACGAATCGACAGAAAGTGCCGGTAAAATCTCGCGACTCTTCGATGCCCGCTGGCAGGACCTTCCTTTTCCAATTCCAAATTGCAATCCCAAAATCTATCTGGCCTACAGGTTCAGCCGTGAGCCGTCCAGGCTTCCATGATTAATTGTGCTGTGTATATTTAACTTTCAGCTGTAGCACTATGTCATCTAGAAAATATCCATGCAGTGAGAAAAGAAAGAAGAGGAAAAGGCAGATAATTTTAAAAGAAACATAGAGATGAGTTCTCGATAAATTCTTTACTACTACCATTCAAGAAATCCATATCATTAGTACTCGTATACTAAGGGCCCCGTATTAAGTTTTGCCCCGGGCCCCCGAAATCTCAGGTTCGCCACTGGCCCATGGTAATTAAAAAGAAAGGTCACAAACTGTTAGCATGCACTGATTAGCATTGATACATCTAACAGGTATGCCTGAAGAGTAGTATTTGGTAGTTTGTTATTTGAAACTTCCCTAACATATATTCATGGCAAGTGTGGATTGTGACATTTTGGCCACTATCCACCAGAAAGCAGAAACATACCACATGAGCCACATATAAAGTACAGTGTAGTATACAAAAGAGAATGAAGCAAACAACACACTGCGGTGGTGGGGAAGAGAGCATACACTCAGACAGCGGCGGAGTTATTCGCACAATGTTGCTATGTGCCGAGTCTACTGCAAGGAGCTCCCCGCCCTCAACAGGAGACACCCTGATGGTGTGCGGTGTGACACCAAGCTTGTCACCCTCAACAAGAGTCTCGACAAAGTAGCCGCTCTCAAACTGCAGCGCCACACCCACATGCACATCTGCGAAAAACAGCCAAACACCGTGACCAAGTGATAAAACTATGAACACAAATTATCACCCATTGCTGTAACCAGTAACTCGTATTCAGTGCATTGGGCCACAAATGAAGCTAGAAACCAAATCAGTTTGACCTGCTAGATCTAGACTCGACTAACATCATTCCATAAAAGGGGTGATTGAACTTCAACGTCCATTTGGACTTGTCTGGGAGGTAAGTTTGTGCTTAGCAGTTAGGTCAGAGATAGATAGATTGCCAGTTAATTTTAATTGAAACAGAACTCGGGACTGGGTTAGCAACACTGTACCAGTGAGAGATACTTAGAATCTCCCTTGCTTCTAGCAAAAGTCCGCTTAGAGCACGTATGGATAAGAAAAATCTGAACAAAGAATATCTAGGTGTAAGACCTGCTTACAGCACTACAGAGACGAAAATCATTTACTAGCATAGAATGGAAAGCAAATACAACAGTATATCTCAGAAGCTGTTTCTGACTAACCAAGGTGGAGTCACTATATAATTATTCCTGAACATGACAAGCTTCTTATTCAATCCATGAGATTCTGATTTACATTTTTTTTACACCCCCCCCCATCACATCCCTTGTACTGCCGATTCATTCCCCCCTTGGGTCACAGTCACAGGCAGTTGCAGCAGCGCGAGCGCCGTACGAAGGCTAACCGCAGCAGAGGAAGCAAAGCAACAAATCGCATGGCGGGGTTAGCAACATTGGTGCCCTCTTATCCCCGTGCAAAACCCCGCTAGGTAGCTAATCCCATGTGTAGTAGCTAGTAGGGCACGGGCGACTCACCGGCGTACTGGGAGTGGGCGGGCTGCTTGGGCCCTGCCCCGTGCGGAGACGCGCCGCCCCGCGGCCACTTGACCACCGACGAGAGCTGCTTCACGATGCTGCCTGCAACCACCAGCGAGTCAGAAGAGAAGAAGGGAGGAGTGCGGCGGAGATCGAAGAAGCACCACCCCGACGCGGACTCATCATCACCTGTGGTGGGCGAGCCGAACGCGGCCGCCTCGGAGCGCGAGGCGGCGGCGGCAATGTGGAGGAGCAGGAGCAGGAGCAGCAGGGATCTCGGTCCCATGGTGGAGGACTGGAGGGGGGTTCGATTCGGCTGCCGCTCCGCTCCGCGCCGGTCTTTGGTCTTGTCTCGTCTCTAGCGGGAGTGGGGGAGAAAGCGAGAGGAAAAGGGGCTTTTCGCTTTCGGCCGTCGTCGGCCCTGCGCCCCTGCCTGGTGTGTTGCACGAGCCGCAAGGGGGCGGGCTGCGGGCTGCGGCGCGTGCGATGGGGGCGTGTCGTGGCGTCGTGGGGACGGCGCCCGGGGGGGGGTGTGTGTTTCGTCACGACGGCAGAGCGGGGATAAATGCAGCGGATGGAGAGGGTGGTCGGCAGTGATGACGGCACTGGTGGCATCTGCTAGATCTGGGCACGGGCCCAGCACGACCGTGCCGATGTGCGGCAAGAGTTACCGTACTTTTTTCCCGGTCAAGCAAAGCTTACGGATAACAAGAGTGGGCTTTTTTTAGGGCATAACAAGAAAAGTGGGCTTTACACGGTCGCGAAAAATCTAAATGGGCTTGCATTAGCAGCCCATATACAACGTGTAACCCAAGGCCAGCCCAACATGTACATACTCCCTCTAGATCTGGATACCGAATCTCTTTTACCCCAAGATAACTTCAAATGAAAAAAGTTTGAACTACAAAGTTACGATGTCTTGAAAACAGACTGACCCTAACCGCCATGGGTCACGGCAGTTGCAGGTGCTACAGTACCAACTGTCGTGGGCCACGTCGGTTAGGCACTGTAGCACCTGAAATCGTCGTGGCCCATGGTGGTTTGCCCCTACCGCCATAGGCCACAGTGGTGGTAGGCTAGTTTTGCTAAGTTTTGAAACAATTGCATATTTTCCAAAATGAATAAAAATAAAAATAATAGAAAATTCGTCGTTGCATAGTTCAAATTTCTACAAATCAGCATCATTTATTTCATAATAGAGGGAGTAAGTCCAGACAGCTTCCAACGAGGCCCAAACCCAAATATTCAACGTGTCGGTGTGTAAAGTAGTCCCGACACTAACTAGTAAGAGCGCTGAGATCGGTCTCTCGATGGCCGGTGCTAACAACACAATGATACGGGGTTTATCCTGGTCCTGGCCGTGGGTCGTACGTCCAGCAGGGGTGTGCTCGTGGCGTTGTATTGTGTGGCACCTTGGCGCTTGTAGAGGGGGGCTACAAGCGAAGCGAGAGAGGGGGAGGAGCTTCCAGGTCCTTGAGAGTTGATTGAGGCAAAGTGCCAATATCGTGGATGAAGGCGGAAAAGTGTGAGTGAGCAGCTATCCGTCGTCCCCTCGCGGCCAGGGGACCGGGACCGCCTCCTCCTTTTATAGGCCAAGGGGAGGCGGTTTACAGTCGTACCCCGGGGAGCGGCGGTGACCTCCCCGGCGAGCTCCCCTTAGCGGCGAGCGCTCCGGGAGACTCTCGACGGCAGCGACATCCCCTAGTCAAGCTCTCGGGGGAGACGGCGGTGCGCATGGCGAGCTGGGAATCAGGGAGCATTTTTTTTTTCTTTTTTATGTTTTTTGCTATTTTTTAGTCAAAAGCTTTTTACACAACATTTTCCCCCAAAGTTTTGATTCAAGTTTCAAAACTTTCTTTGCACTTTTTCTTAGAAATTTTTCTCAAAGTTTCTCTTCAAAGTTTTGTGTCTGGCTTTGGTTCCAGATTTTTATGAAAAAAATTTTTGTTCCAAAGTTTTTGATAAAAAAATTATGCCTTCATTTTCAAACTTTTTTTTGCCAATAGTTTTCTTTCAAACATTTTTCAAAATTTCTTTGAAATTTTTGTTACTGAAGTTTTAATGTAAACTTTTTGTGTTTGATTTTTTTATTTCTGATATTTTTGTTACAAACTTTTTCCAAAAGTTTTCTTTCAAATGTTTTCCAAGATTTCCTTGAAACTTTTGTTACTAAATTTTTATTGTCTTTTTTATATTTTTATTTTTAATATTTTTATTTTTTTTCTTTCGAATTGTTTTGGTTGTGGCCTGTGGGAAGCACGCCACCTACACCCACGTGCACGTGGCGTTGTATTGTGTGGCACCTTGGTGCTCATAGAGGGGGCTACAAGCGAAGCGGGAGAGGAGGAGGAGCTTCCAGGTCCTTGAGGGTTGATTGAGGCAAAGTGCCAGTATCGTGGATGAAGGCGGAAAAGTGCGAGTGAGCAGCTATTCGTCGCCTCCTCGCGGCCAGGGGACCGGGACCGCCTCCTCCTTTTATAGGCCAAGGGGAGGCGGTTTTACAGTCGTACCCCGGGGAGTGGCGGCGACCTCCCGGGCGAGCTCCCCTTAGTGGCGAGCGCTCTGGGAGACTCCCGACGGCAGCGACCTCCCCTGGTCAAGCTCTCGGGGGAGACGGCGGCGCGCATGGCGAGCTGGGAATCAGGGAGCATTTTTTTCTTTTTTTCTGTTTTTTTGCTATTTTTTAGTCAAAAGCTTTTTACACAACATTTCCCCCCAAAGTTTTGATTCAAGTTTTCAAAACTTTCTTTGCACTTTTTCTTAGAAAATTTTCTCAAAGTTTCTCTTCAAAGTTTTGTGTCCGGCTTTGGTTCCAGATTTTTATGAAAAAAATTTTTGTTCCAAAGTTTTTGATAAAAAAATTATGCCTACATTTTCTTTCAAACTTTTTCGGCAAAAGTTTTTTTCAAACTTCTTTTTCCAAAAGTTTTCTTTCAAACATTTTTCAAAATTTCTTTTGAAATTTTTGTTACTGAAGTTTCAATCTAAACCTTTTGTGTCTGATTTTTTTATTTCTGATATTTTTGTTTCAAACTTTTTCCAAAATTTTTCTTTCAAATGTTTTCCAAGATTTCTTTGAAACTTTTGTTACTAAATTTTTATTCCAAACTTTAGTGTCTTTTTTATATTTTTATATTTGATATTTTCATTTTTTTTCTTTCAAATTGTTTTGGTTGTGGCCTGTGGGGAGCACACCATCTACACGCACGTGCACGTGGGGAGTGAAGTTAGCACGTGTCGTATGGACCTCCCCGGGCCCACTACCTCGGTGGGTGTCGGGGACGGCCCTAGGGGTCCCCTTAAACAATGGGGGAAATCCTCACTTAAAACCCACAAAAAGGCCAAAACACAAATCGTCTAACCATGCGGGGAACGGCCCACGCCACGGGGGACTCCGACGGCCCATCGAGGTGGCCCACTTAGAGATCCCCTCGAACGGGCTCCGCCTCGTTCGAGGATGCGTGCTCATTTCGGGCGGGCTCCGCCCCGTCCGAGGGGTAACACTTCCCTCGAGCGGGCTCCGCCCCGCTCGAGGGCTCACTCCCCCTCGAGCGAGTTTCGCCTCGCTCGAGGTACGCCCGCCCTCGGCGGGGTCCGCCACGCTCGAGGGCGCTCCTCGCGCGTACGGCGGCCCCCCGTGCACGGGCATTTAACGCCACGACACGGGGGGACGGCGCCATCATGCGCCGGGGCTCGCACCCCGGTGCCGCCGCACCAACTCCCCGGGGAGGAGCCCATCCCCGCTACCGTGGGAAGGGACGTGCGGCACGGCCGGTGTCGGTCCCGTGACACCGTGCGCACGATCCCGACGCGGCTAACGCGCCGAGCCCTCGAAATGGGGCCGGCGCACCCTCGATTCACTTTCTTGTGACCCTACGGGGGTTAGGTGGAGGCGCTAGGCCGGTGGACCGCCATCCCCGCCACCGTAACGACGTGGCCGCCGTACCCGCGCGTGCGGGAGCACGCCCGACGCCGTAGCAACAACTCCGGGCCCGTGAAGTGCGTCGGGGAAGGAACGCCATTCGCCAACTCCCCGTACTCCGCACGGGCTGCGTCGACACCCCTCTCGAGCCTATCGGAGGACATCACCGCCATCCGTCGCTCTCCTACCCTCGAACCGCCACCGTTCGGGTACAAGACGGGCCATGATGACCGGATCGCTACAAGGATCGCCCGAACGGCCGCCCACTATACGGCATAGCACGTCGCACTTCCCCACGTAGCCGGGTAGCGCGGCGCGCATGTAAACCGCCTCCCCCTTGATCTATAAAAGGGGGAGCGAACCCCCCGACCGAGGGGGAGACGAGATAGCGGACAACAGGAGCCTTTCACACACACCACGTACTCACTCCCCAATTCTCCCACAACATCTTCAGCCAGGGACTTGGAAGCTTTGCTTCCTCTCCCGCCTTGCTTGTAGCCGCCCCACTACAGGCACCCCCGGTGCTAAGTAATATAGTGCCTCGAGCACGCCGCTGCTGGACGTACGGCCCCCTCGGCCGGAACCAGGATAAAACCTTGTGTCACTTGTTGCTTAGCATCGACCATTGAGGGATAGACCTCGGCGCTTTCTCTTGGTTAGTGTCGAGACCACATTCCGCACCGACGCTGGCGCCCACCGTGGGGCAAGCGAGCGCCTAAGGTCATTTCGCCGGCTCCCTCCATGGTGATCCGCACCGAGTACCATGGTACACGCTACTTGCATGGGTAGCTCGGACCCCCTCCCCGGCGGGTTCGAAATCCGCTTCGGGGACACCGAACTTTCGGGCCACGGGGAACGGTGTAACGCCCGCGTTTTTAGCCCTAAATAAATCACCTACTAAATCATGCGTAATTTCAAAAAGACCGATCCGCCGAGCTCGGTTACCATTCAAACCCTAGCCACCGTTCTCTCTCTCTCTCTCTCCCCGACGCACGTGCCGCGATTTCCGCCGCACCGCACCCCCGCCGCACCCCCGCGCGCCTTCCCAACACCGCGGTCGGCCACCGGGCGGAATCCTGCGCACGCCGCGGCCCGGTGACCGGTCCGCCTCGCCATCACCGCCGTCCCGGAAAATGCGCCGACGCTCGCAAAACCGGAAAAACCCCGCGAAACCCTTCCCAAATTTCCCTGGCAAATTTCCGGATTTTTCCAAAATCCCTTCCCCTAATTTTTCCTCCTCTCTTCTTAATTTTCCTCCCCATTTTCCTTTTCTTCCTTCCCTCTCCTTTCTTCCTTTTCTTTTCCCCTTTTTCCTTTTTCCTTTTTCTTTTTCTTTCTTTCCTTTCTTCTCTCTTTCTTCTTCCCTGCTCCTCCTCCCTCCGCGCGCCTGCCCCCCCCCCCGCGCCGGGACACCCGCGCCGCGGAGCCCGTGCCCCCGCGCACCGGCGCCGTTGACGCCCGCATTGGGGCCGCGCGCCGTACCCGACCGCGCCGGCTCCCCCTCCCCTCCAACACGTTACCGCCTTGCCTCGCCGGCGCCGCACGCCCCGGCCCCGCGCGCGCCGGCCGGCCGGGCGAGCCGACACGTGACGACCCGACCGCCCCGCCACCTCCCGGCCACGCCACCCCGGCCCCCGCGACGCGACCACACGCCGCCATTAATCCGCACCGCCCAACCACCACACCAACGCCCCGCCGCCGCCGTCCCGCGCTCGGCCCCGCCGGACCGCCACCACCACCACGGGACGCCGCCCGCTCGGACGCGCCGCCCCCGCCACAAGCCGACCCGCCGAGCCGTCCCATCGCCGGTCACCGCGAAGCCGCCGGAGTTCGAGAAGGAACCCGAGCTCGCCGGCGGTCTCGCCGGGGAAAAATATCTCCCCCCCCCCGAACCGACCTCCGCCGCCTATTTAACGCCGCACCACCACCACCTCGCCACGCCGCACCGCAAGCAAGCCTCCCCGAGCCGTTTCCCCGAGCCGCACCGCGCCGCCGCCGCCGGTAGCGCCGCCGCCGCCCCCGCCCGCCGCCGAGCCGCTTCCACCGAGTCCAATAGCCCAAGGTGAGCGCGGGGTTAAGATCCTCTCTTCCCCCTCTCCGTTTTCCCCTATCTCTAGGCCGCCGCCGTGGACGGGAGCCGCCGACAGGGACCCCCGCCGGCCGGCCACGCCGCGCCCCCCCCCCTCGTTCGTATCGAGTGGGAGGGGGGGGAGAAGAAGGCCGTTTTGCTATTAGGCCCCCGACTTTTCCCCTAACCGAGCCCCCTTATACTATTTCATTTCCCTTCTTCCAAATAGCCCCTAAGGCTAGTAATTAATTACTTGTTGAACCCTAAATAAATTACAAACGGACCCTAAATCAAATAATGAGGTCATCAACACACCCTCCTTCATTATTAGAAAATTACCGAGTAGGTCCTTAATATCTATAACTCCTCCTTAACCTAGCCTTTCATACACGCCCTTCCTTCTCGGGCAAGACCAAACCCTACCGCACCTATATATACCCCTCCTCCGCTCACTCCCCCTCCCCGAGCTCGGCCGGAGCCGTGTGTGCTAATATTGCTTGCTTGTTGTGTGTATGCCATAGCCGACGGAGTAGACGGGATAAGGTACCCCGAGCCGGAGATCGAAGCCGACTACTGCGAGCAGGAGCCCGAGGTCCCGAACGCCGAGCCGGCACTCCCCGAAGACTTCGAAGACGGCAAGTTCAACCTTCCCCTTTGATGCATGCTTCGTCCTAGTTATATAAATACACCCTATACCGTTTTATAAATTGCATATTGTTTTACTGCAAAACATGGTAGGATAGCCACCCTTGATTGCTATGATTGAACCTTGTTTTGGCCTAAACGAGTGCTTTAAAAATGTGTGTGTGCTTTCAAAATGTGTGAGTGCTTTAAAAACAAAAAGGGGATATGTTCGGAAAATGAGTAAAGGACTGGGTAGACGGGATGGACGTGTGTGTCAGGAGTATGGGTGAGCTCGTACTGTGTGGTTGAGCGTGTTGGGAGTTGTCCATCTTGTCGGTTAAGGACCGGGTTGCGTGACATCTCACCTGACCCAAATCATCGTACAACCACTCGACCGTTGTATGTGGCAACGGCTTAGCATAAACCCCACTAGTTAATCTACTTGCCATCCGGTGTGCGGGTGAGCGACGGGAGACCAAGGAGTCGGGGTACGCTCCGTGTGAGGTACGCCCCGGTTATGTGGGATAACCCCTTGGGTGCTTCCGTGGTGGCTCGTAGTGTTAGCTAAGGTGGGTAATGGCTTTGATAGGATCCGTACCGCACCGAGGTGTCCGTGTGACGGTACCCTACTTGTGGGTAAAGATGTACAACCTCTGCGAGTGTCAAACCTATTCGAATAGCCGTGTCCACGGTATTGGACGAGTCACGGTGTGGTCACAAAAACTAGTGTTTTGGGGATGGGATGTTTTACGGCGTGAGTTGTTTTCCGGGTGAAGTGTGTGGCCGTGTGCACGGGCTACGACGGACGGGAAGTCCGGTAGTTCCACAGTGGTTTTCCTAAAACATTTGAGTTACTCGGGTTATGGAAATGATTGCGAAAACCCTTTTGAAATAAACCCCTGCATGTGTAAGTTTGCAAAATGAACCTTAACCTGATCCTTGTTATACCTTATGCATGGTTCTGCTTATAAGCCCCTCCTTGGGTGGGGTTGGATTTGCTGAGTACGTATGTGCTCACCCTTGTTTTACTAACTATTTTACAGAGGAGGATCCCGATTACATTCCCGAAGACGTTGAATAGGTTGTGCCCTACACCCAACCGTGCCTCGTGTACCGTGGGGCCTTACCGAAAGCTTCCATGGTGTGGTACTCTGAGGAGGCTATGGAAGCCTTTGCTATCGTAGTGTGGTCGCTAGCGTTTGTGTTGTTCATTGTAGCGTTGGCACTACCGTGCCCTTTTTGTAACCGTAATGTAAAAGATCGATTCCACCTGTTGTAATAAATGTGCTACCGGCCTCCCGGAACTCGGTATTTGTGTCACATTTAGTCACCTCTCGATGAGGGGACGCTTCGGGTGGTATCGCAGCCGTAGGTTGGCCGTAGGACATGACCCCTAGGTTATGAGACCTCCTCCGGCCCTCTCTAACCTTTCCTTTGCTAAACTCACCTTTTCCCAAACCCTTACCTTGATTCTTGCCTGTTTCCAGATGCCTAACCCCGAGTGGAACGGAGGAATTTGCCCCCGTCCGGCTCGGCCTCCCCTAACCCTGTTGTCGCTCGGCCTAGAGAGCGTCGGAGTAAGGGATCCGCCGCAGTTCGTCTACGGGAGTACGAACGCTTCGGCACCCTTCGGTGTAAGCTGCTTATCTTTGTGGGAAGGAGCACGCTTTACCCCGACATAGAGCCATGGTTCGTCAACGCCACCGGTTTTCGCTTTGCCGACACCTACCCCAAGGTCGCTCGGAAGGCCTCGCGACCGCCTACGAGTGGTTTATAGACAAGACCTCCGAAGGACTCCAATGGGATTCTTTCCACCCTCCGAGGAAGAAGACGCTCGTGGATTGATCGCATGAGAGGTTTGGAACGAGAGGAAGAAGACTTAGAAGAGGCAGTCTCCCACCTATCCATATACCTCAGAGGCCTAGACCACCTTTATCGGAGAGCAAGCCCGAGAATCGGCCAAGAGATCGACGAGCGGAAAGAGCCGAACAGAGGATAGAACTAGAAAGGGTGAAGACAACCATAGCAGAAGTTGAACTACACAACACCAAGCAAGAATACCTCAGGGAAAGAGAGCGCACGCTGTTGGCCCATAAAGCCCTATGGGATGAACTGAAGGAGCGTAGAAGCAGAGATGAAGGAGCCAGAGCAGAAGAGAATGAACCCGAAGAAACCCACTGGGACAAAGGAACTCAGACTGAGGATGAGATACGGAGCAAGATCTTCCACTGAAGAAGCGTCGTATCCAGTTAGAGGAAGAATCACCATGAGGATAAGACTAGGGTGTGTTAGGCTAGAAGTTGAGTCCTAGTAATAATAAGTGTACCCCGAAGAATGTACCCCAACCTTCCTACTAAATAAAGTTATCCATCTCCTGTACCCCACCACAACCTCGTTCAACTCTACCTTT
Source organism: Cenchrus americanus (assembly GCA_947561735.1). NCBI lineage: Eukaryota > Viridiplantae > Streptophyta > Magnoliopsida > Poales > Poaceae > Cenchrus > Cenchrus americanus. The sequence continues at coordinate 208,473,910 of OX387240.1, forward strand.
GTTTTCGGATGGCGGAAGATGGATGGACCCAAGGCGTGTGCCGGGAGGGAGCCCGGTTTTGCTCGCTCGCTCATCCACTCCCCGGAGCGCCTCGGTATCACCGAGCGCCCTAGGTACTACGGCAGAGAGTACGAGCAACTCGGCACTCTTCGCCGTAGAGTGGTCCTCTCCGTCGCTAGAAGCAACCGCCACACCAACATCGAGCCGTGGCGTGTGACCGCCACAGGGGTTCCGACACCGGATACCTATCCTTTGGCCCTCGAAAAAGCCCTCCGCTACCCGTGCCAAATCTACGAAGAGCACCTCGTCCCCACACCGATGAGGTACTTCCCTCCCGCCATCGGGACCCCGGTTTGGCGAGGCCCGCATGAGGAACTTGGAGCGACGCCGCCACCAAGAAGACCCCGCCGTACCACGTAGTCGCCTACCTTGTCTCCCCGGACAAGCTCTTTGATGACCAGGCCGGACACTTGAGGGAACAGATCGGCGGCCGAGCAAGGGCCGAAGTCACAGTGCGGATGCACCAAGTCCGAGTGGCTCAAGCTGAAGCGAGGACCGCAGCAGCCATAGCGATGAAGCCGTTGCCCGGGAAAGCCTCGAAGGATCCGGGACCAACGCATGCGGGAATGGACCCACGGCGGAACGCCCGTTCCGGCCATAGGAGAACCTCAAGTCCCGCCGGGAACACCCCTTGTAGGATGGGGCGGAGCCATAGAAGTCCCACCAGCACCACCAGCAGTCACCGAACCCCCAACAGCTACCACTGAAGCCGCGAAGACGGCCTCGGGAAAACGGAGACCCCGAAGGCGGAAACGATGACGAGTTGCTCATTCCGCTGGAAGAACACTCGACCCCAGAAGACAGCTCCCCTCGCGAGTAGTGTGCCCCAAGACCCAGGGAATGAAGCCGTACCGGTCCAAGTCGCGCCCTTAGTCCTTAGCCGTGTAATGTGTCCGCGTAGTCGGGATGTATCCTCCTCGCTGGTTTGTAATAAAAACTTGTTTGTGCTTGCTTGATTGCTATGTGCTTGTTGTGTGCTTACCGGCAGAATAAACCCTGCCTTTTCAAAAAGAAATCCGTTATAATCCACTTAAACATCACATAAAACTAGACCTCTTAGAAAACCCGTTTCTTTACAGATGGTTTCCAGGCGCCCTGTCAGGACCCACCGATCGGACGCTGAGGGATCGCAAGCCGATCGGAGGGAGCGTCTCCCCGAACAGGAGGTTAACCAAAATGAAGATGGAGGAGAAAACGTGGTCCTGCCACCACCACCCCCTCCTATTGACTTGGCCCAAGTCTTAGCCAACCAGACTGTCCTGATGGAGGCTATCTTCAATGCCATCAACCGCCCAAGACCCCGTGCCATGAGCATGAATGAAAAGCTGATCGAGTTCCTCAGGACTAAGCCGCCCACCTTTAGCGGGTCGGTGAATCCTTTGGACGCTGACGATTGGCTGAGAGCCATCCTGAGGGAACTGGAGCCCCTCCACTGCGAGGACCATGACAAGGTTCTCCTGGCAGCTCACCAACTCACCGGGACAGCCCTAGCCTGGTGGGAGAATTACTGCGCTGCAGCCAAGGATCCCTCCGCCATCACATGGGACGAATTCGTGGAGGAGTTCCGTCGCTACCACATTCCGGAGGCCACATTGAAGCGGAAGGCAGACGAGTTCCGCGAACTCCGCCAAGGCAACATGTCTGTGGAGGAATACACGTACCAGTTCATAGAGCTGGCACGCTATGCCCCCGAGGAGGTGGATAAAGACTCCAAAAAGCAAGAGATGTTCAAGAAGGGGCTGACTCCGGAACTGAGGACACTGCTGACTCCTCAGATTTACCCGGATTTTAACACCCTTATGAACATGGCAATCCTCACGGAAAGAGCGAAGGCCGAGGAAAAGAAGGAAAACAAGCGCAAGTTCATGGAACACAAGGCCAAGCAGCAAGAGCGGTCCCGAGAGGTCGAGAAACTTTGGACACCCCATGTCCGGGTTCCAAGCCCCTATGCGATACAGACAACCCAATCCCAAGCCACGAGCTCACGGCCCCCGCAGCCCGAGCTTCAAGCCCTCCTACAACCGCAGTGCCATGAAGCCCCCACGGAACAACACCGGCCAAATCACTACCAACAACAACAACAACGGCTCCCGAGTGTGTTTCAACCGCCGAGAAACCGGCACTTCATCGCCAACCGCCCCTATGCTAAAAAGCCGGCCACCACCACCTACTCCAACTCGGTGAACGGGCCAAGGCCACTTGCGACAGAGCCAACCGCATGCCGGTGCGCGGCAACAACAACTTCGGCAACAACACCGGCAACCGGCGGATGAGGCGGCCCCGGCGGTCGTATGGACGCGCTCGGGTGAATCACATCAATGCGCAGGGAGGCACAGAAGCACAAGGAGTGGTACTCGGTGAGTTTCCGGTCGCTCCGCTTTGGCTACCATACTATTCGATTCGGGAGCATCGCACTCATTTATATCCTCAAGCTTTGTGGAAAAGCATAGCATACCCACGGTACTACTCAAAGCACCCCTAATAACTCGAACACCGGAGGTGACATTAAGTGTCAATCGGGATGCCCCCGGTAAGGATTATTTTAAGTGGGTAGAGTTCCTAGCGGACCCGGTAGTACCGAAATCCAAGGTGATAGATGTGATCCTTGGTATGGACCGGTTAAGCCAACACCATGGCCTCATAAGTTGCGCCGATAAAATAGTACACTCGACCAACCCGGACGGGATACAAGTGACCCGCCACACCCGGGACACAGGCGGATATAATGGTTTTCAACATAGAAGCCAAGTCCATAGAAGATGTCCCAAAGAGTACGAGAATACCCAGATGTGTTCCCCGAAGAACTCCCTGGAATGCCACCCGACAGGGACATAGAGTTCGTGATCGACCTTATCCCTGGAACCTCTCCCATAGCCAAGAGACCCTATAGGATGGCAGCCCCTGAGTTGGCAGAATTGAAGAAGCAGGCTAGCGAGCTCCGGCGAAGTGGGTTCATCGAACCAAGTTCATCACCTTGGGGAGCCCCGGTGCTTTTCGTGGAGAAGAAGGATAAGAGCATGAGGATGTGTGTGGACTATCGCTCGCCGAACGAGGTCACTATTAAAAACAAGTACCCTCTTCCCGTAATAGATGACCCGTTTGACCAACCGAAGGGAGCCAAGTATTTCTCGAAGGTGGATCTAAGATCGGGGTACCACCAGCTCAAGATCGTGGAAAGTGACATCCCCAAGATCGCCTTTGTCACTCGCTACAGGCAATATGAGTTCACGGTGATGTCTTTTGGACTAACCAATGCACCAGCATACTTCATGAACCTCATGAATAAGGTGTTCATGGAGGAATTGGACAAGTTTGTCGTGGTCTTCATTGACGACATACTTGTTTACTCCAAGAGCGTGGAGGAGCATGAACAACATCTACGAGTAGTGCTGGGAAAATTGAGGGCACACAAGCTATACGCCAAGTTCGGCAAGTGTGAATTTTGGCTAGAGAAAATATCCTTCCTTGGGCACATTCGCGACCGCAAGGAGTAGTCGAGACCCCGGAAAGTTGAGACAGCCTCCAACCGGCAGCAACCAACCAACGTGAGTGAGATCGGGAGTTTCCTAGGTTTAGCCGGTACTACCGGGAGATTTATCGAGGGATTCTCCAAGATCGCCCGACCCATGACTGAGCTGCTCAAGAAAGAGAAGAAGTTTAACTGGACCGAGGCCTGCGAGAGAAGTTTCCAAGAGTTGAAGAAGAGGTTGACCACGGCCCCCGTGCTGACCCTGCCGGACATTCAACGGGACTTTGTCGTGTATTGCGACGCCTCCCGACAAGGGTTGGGATGTGTTCTCATGCAAGATGGGAAGGTAGTGGCATACGCCTCCCGTCAGCTCAAACCCCATGAGCAGAACTATCCCACCCATGATCTGGAGTTTGCAGCCGTAGTGCATGCCCTGAAGATCTGGAGACACTATCTGATCGGGAACAAGTGTGAAATCTACACAGACCACAAGAGTCTAAAGTATATCTTTACCCAGCCCGACCTAAACCTAAGGCAGAGAAGGTGGCTAGAGCTAGTCAAGGACTATAATCTAGAGATTCACTACCACCCGGGAAAGGCCAATGTGGTAGCAGATGCTCTAAGCCGGAAAACCTACGAGAAGGCAGCACCCAAGAGTGCCCAGTTGCAAGAGGAGATGGCCCGACTCAACGTGCACATCGTCCCCCAAGGTTACGTCCGCCAGCTGAGTGTTCAGCCTACCCTAGAAGAGAAGATCCGGAAGGCCCAAGAAGCCGACGAGGATCTGATGAGGATCCGCAAGCATACCGGAGAGAACAAGGCCCCCGACTTCAGGGTAGATGACCAAGGCACCCTGTGGTACAAGAACAGGATATGCGTGCCCGAAGGTGGAGATTTTCGACAGACCATCATGGATGAGGCACACAACTCAGCGTACTCCATACACCCGGGATCCACCAAGATGTATATGGACTTAAAGCAGAAGTATTGGTGGAATGGGATGAAAGCAGACATTGCACGGTTCGTCGCCCACTGTGACACTTGTCAAAGGATCAAAGCCGAACATCGAAGCCTCGGCAGATCGTTGCAACCTTTACCAATCCCGGTATGGAAGTGGGACGAGATAGGTATGGACTTCATAGTAGGGTTGCCAAGGACTCGAAGGGACATGACTCCATATGGGTGATCGTGGATCGACTCACTAAAGTCGCTCACTTTCTACCCGTACGGACCACTTATGGTGGAGAGAAATTGGCGAAACTCTACATAGAAAATATAGTGAAGCCGCATGGAGTGCCTAGCGAGAATAGTCTCGGACGAGAGGGACCCGCTTCACCTCTAGGTTCCGGAAAAGCCCGCACAAAGCCATGGGCACCAAGCTAGACTTCGCTCGCATACCACCCCCGGACGTACGGGCGGACCGAAAGGGTGAATCAAATTTTGGAAGATATGTTGAGAAGCCGCGTCCTCACCTATGGCAAAGATTGGGAGCGAGCTCGCCGTATGCCGAATTTTCCTACAACAACGGCTACCAAGCAAGTCCGGGAATGTCGCCATTCGAAGCAATCGTACGGGAGAAAATGCGGACACCCCCGATGTGGTCGAGTAGGGAGAGCGTGCCCCCGGTCGGGCCCGCACTTATAAAGGAAGCCGAGGAGCGCGTAGCCGATATTAGAGAAAAGTTGAAAGCCGCCCCGGTCCCGACGAAGAGCTACGCACAGAAGAGGCGTGAAGCGAGCTTCAATCCAGAGACTTCGTCTACCTCAAGGTTTCACCCATCCGGGGACTCGAAGGTTTCAAGTACACGGGAAGTTGGCCCCTCGGTACATCGGCCCGTATAAAGTGATCAAGAAAGTCGGAGCAAGAGCATATCGGCCGGAGCTACCCGAAGAAATGTCGATATACACCCGTGTTCCACATCTCCCGGCCTACGCCGATGTTTGAAAGTTCTCGGAAGAAAAGCGAGTACGGTGGAGACCATCGATCTACGACCGGACCTTAGGTACCGGAGGTGCCCGTCAAGATCTTAGACACTGTGGTCAAGCGGACAAGAACGACCGAAGTACGGGTGTGCAGAGTTCAATGGAGTAGACACGGGGTGGAAGAAGCTACGTGGGAACGAGAAGATGCACTGAGAAAAGAATTTCCCCACCTATTCGAGGCTTAGCCGAATCTCGAGGACAAGATTCATTTTAAGTGGGGTAGGTTTGTAACGCCCGCGTTTTTAGCCCTAAATAAATCACCTACCAAATCACGCGTAATTTCAAAAAGACCGATCCGCCGAGCTCAGTTACCATTCAAACCCTAGCCGCTGTTCTCTCTCTCTCTCCCCGACGCGCGTGCCGCGATTTCCGTCGCACCGCACCCCCGCCGCACCCTTGCGCGCCCTTCCCAACACCGCGGTCGGCCACCGGCCGGGAATCCCGCGCACGCCGCGGCCCCCGTGACCGGTCCGCCTCGCCATCACCGCCGTCCCGAAAATGCGCCGACGCTCGCAAACCGGAAAAACCCCCGCGAAACCCTTCCCAAATTTCCCCGCGCAAATTTCCGGATTTTTCCAAAATCCCTTCCCCCTATTTTTCCTCCTCTTTTCTTAATTTTCCTCCCCATTTTCCTTTTCTTCCTTCCCTCTCCTTTCTTCCTTTTTCTTTTCCCCTTCTTCCTTTTTTTCTTTTTCTTTTTCTTTCTTTCCTTTCTTCTCTCTTTCTTCTTCCTCTCTCGCTCCTCCTCCCTCCGCGCGCCCCGCCCCCCCTCCCGCGGCCGGGGACACCCGCGCCGAGGAGCCCGTGCCCTCGCGCCCGGCGCCGTTGACGCCCGCACCGGGGCCGCGCGCGCGTACCCGACCGCGCCGGCTCCCCCTCCCCTCCAACACGTTACCGCCTTGCCTCGCCGGCGCCGCACGCCACGGGCCTCGGCCCCGCGCCGCCGGCCGGCCGGGCGAGCCGACACGCGACGACCCGACCGCCCCGCCACCTCCCGCACGCCACCCCGCCCCCCGCGACGCGACCACACGCCGCCATTAATCCGCACCGCCCAACCACCACACCAACGCCCCCGCCGCCGCCGTCCCCGCGCCGGCCCCGCCGACCGCCACCACCACCACGGACGCCGCCCCGCTCGGACGCGCCGCCCTCGCCACAAGCCGACCCGCCGAGCCGTCCCATCGCCGGTCACCGCGAAGCCGGCCGAGTTCGAGAAGGAACCCGAGCTCGCCGGCGGTCTCGCCGGGGGAAAAATATCTTCCCCCCCCCGAACCGACCTCCGCCGCCTATTTAAGGCCGCACCACCACCACCTCGCCACGCCGCACCGCAAGCAAGCCTCCCCGAGCCGTTTCCCCGAGCCGCACCGCGCCGCCGCCGCCGGTAGCGCCGCCGCCGCCCCCGCCCGCCGCCGAGCCGCTTCCACCGAGTCCAATAGCCCAAGGTGAGCGCGGGGTTAAGATCCTCTCTTCCCCCCTCTCCGTTTTCCCCTATCTCTAGGCCGCCGCCGTGGACGGGAGCCGCCGGCGAGGGACCCCCGCCGCCGGCCACGCCGCGCCCCCCCTCGTTCGTATCGAGTGGGAGGGGGGGAGGAAGAAGGCCGTTTTGCTATTAGGCCCCCGACTTTTCCCCTAACCGAGCCCCCTTATACTATTTCATTTCCCTTCTTCCAAATAGCCCCTAAGGCTAGTAATTAATTACCGTTGAACCCTAAATAAATTACAAACAGACCCTAAATCAAATAATGAGGTCATCAACACACCCTCCTTCATTATTAGAAAATTACCAATAGGTCCTTAATATCTATAACTCCTCCTTAACCTAGCCTTTCATACACGCCCTTCCTTTTCGGGCAAGACCAAACCCTACCGCACCTATATATACCCCTCCTCCGCTCACTTCCCCCTCCCCGAGCTCGGCCGGAGCCGTGTGTGCTAATATTGCTTGCTTGTGTGTGTGTGCCATAGCCGACGGAGTAGACGGGATAAGGTATCCCGAGCCGGAGATCGAAGCCGACTACTGCGAGCAGGAGCCCGAGGTCCCGAACACCGAGCCGGCACTCCCCGAAGACTTCGAAGACGGCAAGTTCAACCTTCCCCTTTGATGCATGCTTCTGTCCTAGTTTTATAAATACACCCTATACCCGTTTTATAAATTGCATATTGTTTTACCGCAAAACATGGTAGGATAGCCACCCTTGATTGCTATGATTGAACCTTGTTTTGGCCTAAACGGGTGCTTTAAAAATGTGTGTGTGCTTTCAAAATGTGTGAGTGCTTTAAAAACAAAAAGGGGATATGTTCGGAAAATGAGTAAAGGACTCGGGTAGACGGGATGGACGTGTGTGTCGGGAGTATGGGTGAGCTCGTACTGTGTGGTTGAGCGTGTTGGGAGTTGTCCATCTTGCTCTGTTAAGGACCGGGTTGCGTGACATCTCACCCGACCCAAATCATCGTACAACCACTCGACCGTTGTATGTGGCAACGGCTTAGCATAAACCCCACTAGTTAATCTACTTGCCATCGGGTGTGCGGGTGAGCGGGGCCGGGAGACCAAGGAGTCGGGGTACGCTCCGTGTGAGGTACGCCCCGGTTATGTGGGATAACCCCTTGGGTGCTTCCGTGGTGGCTCGTAGTGTTAGCTAAGGTGGGTAATGGCTTTGATAGGATCCGTACCGGCACTGAGGTGTCCGTGTGACGGTACCCTACTTGTGGGTAAAGATGTACAACCTCTCGCAGTGTCAAACCTATTCGAATAGCCGTGTCCACGGTATTGGACGAGTCACGGTGTGGTCACAAAAACTAGTGTTTTGGGGATGGGATGTTTTCTGGCGTGAGTTGTTTTCTGGGTGAAGTGTGTGGCTGTGTGCCTGGGCTACGACGGACGGGAAGTCCGGTAGATCCACGGGGTTTTCCTAAAACATTTGAGTTACCCGGTTATGGAAATGATTTGCGAAAACCTTTCTGAAATGAACCCCTGCATGTGTAAGTTTGCAAAATGAACCTTAACCTGATCCTTGTTATACCTTATGCATGATTCTGCTTATAAGCCCCTCCGTGGGTGGGGTTGGCTTTGCTGAGTACGTATGTGCTCACCCTTGTTTTACTAACTATTTTACAGAGGAGGATCCCGATTACATTCCCGAAGACGTTGAATAGGTTGTGCCCTACACCCAACCGTGCCTGTGTACCAGGGTCTTACCGAAAGCTTCCATGGTGTGGTACTCTGAGGAGGCTATGGAAGCCTTTGCTATCGTAGTGTGGTCGCTAGCGTTTGTGTTGTTCATTGTAGCGTTGGCACTACCGTGCCCTTTTTGTAACCGTAATGTAAAAGACTGATTCCACCTGTTGTAATAAATGTGCTACCAGCCTCCTGGGACTGGTATTTGTGTCACATTTAGTCACCTCCCGATGAGGGGACGCTTCAAACGGCTATCTCATGCGCCTCACCAACCGTGAGGACCTCCGCGCGCGGCGCCGTGGCCGGTCCGCCTGTGCCCCCGCCGCACGCACGACTCCGGCGCGCGGCGCCCGCAGCACGAATGCCGCGGGTCCATCAACGCCGCGACGCCGCCGCCGCTCGGGCTACGTTCACGCCGGGCGCGGTCGGAGCGACGGCGGGCCGAGCGCGCCGCCACTCAACGTGGCGCGCCCACCGTTACGACGACCGCCACCGCCCCGGCGGGACCGCGCGCGGCTCTCCGACCGCGCATCCCCATCGGCCGCGTGGTGCTACGCTCGGCTTACAACGCCAACGTCAACACCACGATGCGCGGGTTCCACCTCGGCCGCCACGTCTTCGTCGCCAGGGGTCCCGGCGCCTCAGCAGGGGACGAATCATCCCTGGGCTCCGTCGACACGTTACCACCCGCCAACCTCCACGGGTACGCGGAGTGGGACTTCTCCGGCGTACCTGACCCAGTTGTGTTCCGGCGTTTCCTAGACGCCGCGGACTACTGGTTCGGCTATTCCGACGACTCCAGCACCGGGAGCTACGACCCCGCGCGGGAGTGCTACGCCGTCATCACCAACGACCCGGCCAATGCGCCGCCGCGCGGCAGCACCGGAGACGGGGAAGTCACGCCTGCCCCAGGGATCGCCACGCGCCTGGGCGCAGGCGCCGCCGCCCGCGGGGGCCGACGCCGACGCGCACCGGCCCAAGCCCGCGAGCTCGAAGCCAAGGCGGCGGAAGAGTACCGAACGGTGCGACTACTCCGCGCCTCAATGGCGGGGGAGGCCTCCGCGCGTGGCGAACGCGCGCGGAGCCGGGGCCGACGGGTTCGCGACCGCATCAACACCGTCCCCAACGCCGACGGCGCGGACGCGCCGCCACGGCGAGCCAAAAGCTCATCGCCGCCGCGACGCCGCCGCGAGCCATGCCGCACCCTCGACCCCGTAGGCTCGAGACTTGCACCGCGAGGTGCAAACCCTCATCGAGCAAGCGGCCGTCCAGCGGCCGAGAGCTCGGCCTCGAGCATCCGCCAACGGGGGATGTGCGGGACGACGAAGCCGCGCCGGGGGGCGAACCCTCGGTGCACGCGGGGGGGTACCCGGCGGGGCGACCCGCCGACCAAGGACGCACACCGGCCAAGGAGCGGCTCCTTGACGCACGCAGGCGCCGGACGGTGACGCCCGAAACGTCATCAACGCCGTGTGCACCGGCAAGGGCCGACGCGCGAGCAGCAAGGGGCTACCACCCTCGACGGGGTGGACGCTACGACGCCGGCGAGGACCGCTCCCCGACGCCGAACCCCCCCGGCACCCGTGTGTTCGCCCGAGAGATCCGCACGGCGGCGTTCCCCCAACGCTTCCGCCAACCCTCGACTATCGTCGAGTACAACGGGGAGACGGACCCCCGTGTGCGGCTCAACGACTACCGCCTAGCCCCTTGGGCCGGGCGGGGCCACCGAGGACGAGATCATCATCCGCAACTTGCCCCCGCATCCGGGCGACGCAGCCGGACATGGCTCGAGCACTTGCCCGCTAGCCAAATCCACAATTGGGACGACCCGGTACACACGTTCGTGGGCAACTTCCGGGGCACGTACGTGCGCCCGGAAACTCATGGGACCTACGCTCTTGCACGCGAGCCCGGCGAGTCGCCGCGGGACTTCATACGGCGCTTTTCCAAGCGCCGCACCGAGCTCCCCGGCCGTAGCGCGTCCCGAGATCGTGCATGCCTTCCTCGAGGGCACCACGTGCGGGGACCTCGTACGGGAGCCGAGACGCGGCCCCCGCCCGCGGACTCCAACGAGCCGTTCGACATCGCCACCGCCTTCGCTTCGGAGAGGAGGCCGTGGGGGCAATCTTCGACGGCAAGAAGGGCAAGCGCTCGGGGGACGCGCCCGCGGAGGGCGGCAAGTCCAAGGAGCCGCACCGCAACGACAAGCGGGGCAAGAAGGGGGGGAAGAAGCCGCGCCGCGAGGCACGCGAGCAGGGGCGCGACGGCGGCGACGCCGAGGCCCTCGCCGTTGACCCGGCCGACGGGGCCCTCGACCGGCCCCTCGAGGCCCGGAGTGTTCGACGACATGCCTCGAAGAAGCCATGTCCCTACCACAAGACCCCGGTGCACCACACCCTTGAGCAGTGCGATATGCTCAAGAAGTTCTATGGCCGTGCCGCCGCGAAGGAGGCACAGGCCAAGAAAGACGGAGGCGATGGCGACGCCGGCGGCTTCCCCGCCGTCGAAAATGTGTTCCTCATCTTTGGGGGACCAACCGTCGACATGTCGACCCGGCAGCGCAAGAAGGAGCGGCACGAGGTCCTCGCCGCGGAGAGGGCGCCTCCGTCCTTCCTCAATTGGTCGGGGGACGCCATCATCTTTAGCCGGGAGGACCACCCGAACCGCATCCCCAACCCAGGCCAGTACCCGCTGGTGGTTGACCCCATCATCGGGAACGCCCGGTTCTCGAAGGTCCTCATGGACGGAGGCAGTAGCCTCAACATCCTCTTCGCGCATACATTGCGCCTGATGGGGATCGGGTTAGACCGAGCCGCGGCCCAACACGAAGCCGTTCCATGGCATCGCGCCGTGCAAGCGGTGTCCGGCCCCTCGGCGCATCGACCCCGCGGTCGGTTTGGCACCCCAAAGAACTTCCGCAAGGAGATCCTCACCTTCGAAGTGGTAGGGTTCAAGGGGGCCTACCACGCTATACTTGGGCGACCCTATTACGCCAAATTCATGGCGGTCCCCAATTATACTTACCTGAAGATGAAGATGCCGGGACCAAACGGCGTCATCACCGTCGGGTCATCCATCGAGCACGCGTTCGACTGCGACGTCGAGTGCGTGGAGCACGCAGGCACCGGCGGCCGGACGAAGCGCTTGTGAACACGCCGGGAGAAGATGGTCAACGAAGACCTCGACCCCCGCCGGCAAGCACGCCGGCACCTTCGAGGCGGCGGAGCGGCACCAAGGGGGTCCCCCTCGACCCCTCGCCCCCGAGGGCAAGGCGTTGAGGGTCGGCTCCACCCTCGACCCCAAATAGGAAGCAATGCTTGTCGACTTCCTCCGCGCCAACGCCGACATCTTCGCGTGGAGCCCCTCGGATATGCCGGGCATCCCGAGGGAAGTCGCCGAGCACTCCCTTGACATCTCGCCAAACGCCCGCGCCGTGCGGCCAGCGGCCGCGCCGCTTCGACGAGGAGCGGCGACGGCAATCGGAGCGGAGGCCGCGGAAGCTTCTCGAGGCCGGATTCATCAAGGAGGTGTTCCACCCGACGTGGCTAGCCAACCCCGTGCTTGTAAAGAAAAAGAATGGGAAGTGGAGGATGTGTGTAGACTACACTAGTCTTAATAAAGCATGTCCTAAAGTTCCTTTTCCTTTGCCACGCATTGATCAAATCGTCGATTCAACGGTGGGTGCGAATTGCTCTGCTTCCTCAATGCTTACTCCGGTACCACCAAATAAAAATGAAGGAGTCCGACCCGCTCGCGACTTCATTCATCACACCGTTCGGGACGTTCGTTACGTCACGATGCCATTTGGCCTCGTAAACGCGGGTGCAACATACCGCCGTTGCATGCAGCACGTTTTTGGGGATCACATCGGGCGAACGGTCGAAGCATACGTGGACGATATCGTCGTGAAGACCGGGGAAGGCGGACGACCTAGTCGGCGACCTCGCTCGTCGTGTTCGGCTGCCTACGGCCAATGGGGTCAAGCTAAACCCCGAAAAATGTGTCTTTGGAGTGCCGCGAGGCATGCTCCCGGGGTACATTGTCTCCCGCCGGGGAATCGAGGCCAACCCCCGAAAAGGTCGCGGCCCTCGAACGGATGGGTCCGATCCGGGACCTCAAAGGGGTGCGAGAAGGTGCCGGGGTGCCTCGCCGCCTTGAGCCGCTTCATCTCGCGGCTCGGTGAGAAGGGCCTACCCCTCTATCGCCTCCTCAAGAAGCACGAGCACTTCTCCCCGGACCACCGAGGCCCAAGATGCGCTCGACAAGCCGAATGCGTCTCTAACGCACGCCCCCGATCCTCACGCCGCCGCAAGACGGCGAACCCCCGTAGCTCTACGTAGCCGCAACCACCCGGTGGTCGGCCGCCGTGATCGTCGTGGAGCGCATGGAGGAAGGGCACGCCTTGCCTGTACAGCGGCCGGTCTACTACATCAGCGAGGTCCTGTCAGACACGAAGACGCGCTACCCCCGTGTCCGAGTGCTTGCGTACGCGGTAGTCCTTGCACGGCGCAAGCTCCGCCACTACTTCGAGGCCCATCCCGTCACGGTGGTTTCTTCCTTCCCGCTAGGAGAAATCATCCGTAACCCCGACGCCGTGGGAAGGATCACCAAGTGGTCCGTGGAGCCGATGGGCGAAACGCTCGCCTACGCCCCGCGCAAGGCCATCAAATCGCAAATCTGGCGCAGATTTCGTTCCGAGTGGACGGACACGCGGTGCCGCCCCCACAAATCTAGGCGCAGTGTTGGACTCCGTTCTTCGACGGCTCGGTGATGAAAACGGGAGCGAGGCGCGGGCCCGCTCTTCGTGTCACCCCTCGGGGAGCACATGCGCTACGCAAAGGCGCCTCCACTTCCCCGCGTCCAACAATATGGCCGAATACGAGGCCCTTCCCCGCGGCCTCAAAATCGCCATTGAGTTGGGCGTCAAACGCCTCGACGTGCGGGGGGGACTCGCGGCTCGTGATCGATCAAGTCATGAAGAACGCGAGCCGCCATGATGACAAGATGGAGGCTTCCGCAAGGCCGTGCGGGCCCTCGAGGACAAGTTCTACGGCATCGAGCTCAACCACGTACCCCGCCGGTACAACGAGGAGGCAGACGAACTGGCAAAGATCGCGTCCGGGTGGATCACCGTTCCCCCGAACGTTTTCGCGCGCGACATCGCGGAACCCTCGGTCGTCTTTGAGCCCTACCCCTCGAGTCACAACGAGCCCTCGGGGGCTCCCTCGAATCCAGCGGGCGTGGAACCCATGGATGAGGACCCCTCGAACGAGGCGTACGTGCTCTCCCTCCTCGAGGGGTACGGCACCCACGAGGCCGACGCGATGGACATCGAGCCAGCTCCCGCTCAGGAGGACTGGCGCGAAAAATACATTGCCTGGATCGCTCGAGGGGAACTCCCCGCGGACCGGGCTGCGGCCAGGCGCATTGCCAGGATGGCCAAATCGTTCACCCTCCTCGACGGCGAGCTGTACAAGCGCGCCGCCTCCAGCATCCTACAGCGGTGCGTGCCCATCCCCGAGGGGCGCGGGCTCCTAAGGGACATCCACGCGGGGATCTGTGGCCACCACGCCGCACCCCGCACCCTCGTCGGCAACGCATTCTGCCAGGGCTTTTACCGGCCTCTTCGCGGTCTCGCACGCCGCCGAGATCGTGCGCACCCGCGAAGGGTGCCGGTTCTACGCCCGCAAGTCCAACCTGCCCGCCCACGCCCTACAAACCATCCCCATGACATGGCCATTCGCCGTGTGGGGGGCCGGACATCGTCGGGCCCCTGCGGAAGGCGCCGGGGCTTCACCCACTTGCTAGTCGCGATCCACAAGTTCTCCAAGTGGGTGGAGGTGCGCCCCATCACGAACCTAAGGGCCGAGCGAGCGGTGACATTCTTCACCGACATCGTCTACCGCTTTGGAGTGCCAAACTCCATCATCACGGACAATGGGTCCCAGTTCACGGGCCGGAAGTTCTTGGAGTTCTGCGACAAGTTCCACATCCGCGTGGATTGGGCGGCCGTGGCACACCCACAGACCAACGGCCAAGTGGAGCGTGCCAACGGCATGATCCTACGGGGCCTTAAGCCCGCGTACTTTCGATCGGCTCAACAAATCCGGGCGAAAATGGCTCCAAGAACTACCGAGCGGTCGTGTGGAGCCTAAGGACCACCCCAAGCGAGCCACCGGTTCACCCCGTTTTTCCTAGTCCACGGCGCGGAGGCCGTCCTCCCCACGGACTTAGAATACGGCTCGCCCAAGGTTCGAGGCTACAACGAGGATGCTAACCAACGAGCCCGCGAAGACTCGCCGGACCGGTTTGGACGAGGCACGCCTCGTAGCCTTAATGCATTCCGCGAGTGTTGACGCAAAATGTGCACTCGGCGCCAAACACACAGCAAGCCGAAAAGGCGGCTTCGCACGCGCAGAGAGAGAGTGACGTGCCGATCAATTTTCCCCGAAAATTAACAAAAGACAAAACAGTTAAATACCAAAGCTTGGAACTTACCGGGTGGTACCAGGCAGTTCCATATTTACGGCTAAAAAGCCAACCAAGACGACATGTAGCTATGCGAAGCTACCTGTCAAAGAACCATGACCATTCGGATAACCGCAAAGGGAAAAAGGAACATTGCCGAACGGGTGACGTAAGCATGACAACGATCGATCTTTGAATAAACATGGATGCAAGTGCAAAGCCATGACCGATCTTCATGGGGATTAACATTAAACGAAGTAAAGCACGGACATGATCATGTATTAAATGAGCACGCATAGATCAAAGCACTAGTCTACCGCATGTCTAGGTACTTTAAGATCCGTCGGGTACGATCACAAACAAATCTATCCACCGCATGATACAACTTGCATGAAAAACGTACCACTTCCCGCAAATAGATCTATCCACCGCATGATACAATCTAAATACGGAAAGCTAAAAGCATACATCACTTAAGGCACGAACGAGGCACGTGATCTACTCGTGAAAATATAACCGAATACGGGCGAACAAACTCGATCCAGGGTCCATGAAGAAGGAACAAACATTACCACGTGAATAAATCTATCGATCGAATTGGAAACCTAATCCACCGATGACTAGCTCCAAAGCAACCCAAAAACCTCGCATCTACCGCATGACACCGGTTCTTTCAAGATTTATACGCACAAAGCAAGCTTGAACCCACAACACGTGACAACCTAGATCGATTCGGTTTCGGCTATCGAGAGAGCACAAGATCCTCGCGTCAAAGACACGAAACCTGCTCTTGCACGGATCTTAAGAGGAAAAGAGCCGATCCAAACCCATCTAGATTGGGCAAGAGTGTACTACATGAATTAAAACATAAAGTAAAACTCATGATAACACAGGGTAACTTAATGAATCTACCGGATCTTGCCAAAATCCAATAGAGCCGATAACTAGCTTCGAGCTAGATCTTAGCCTACCGCATGGCTCATGATCTAACAAGAAACCCTCTTGAACCAAGCTTGAATCTACCGCATGACACGAAGCATGGTAACAAGACTACTTGCATCAGATCTAAATCCACCGCATGATACTAGACATGATACAAGGTTGCCGGTACTCACGGAGGTCGACGGATCGATTGGTCCTCTCGAAGAACTCGACGACACGACAAGGACTCTAGGGTTTGGCGTAAGGCCGGTGTGTATTGAGGAATGAACGTGTCTGTTACATACATCCAGGGATCGTATTTATACCCCGTCGATTACAACCGCGAATGGATTCATTGCCTAACTAAACTCGATCGCCTATCCATCCATTCGCTTCCTCGATCGAGCCACGTCACCGTCCAATCCCGCAAAATCGGCCCTCTTGTTCTTTTGCCGAACCGGAGCGGATAGCCGACCGCGGATCCTTCGCCGAAAATCTCTCGAAAAATATCTTTCCTTCCACCGTACGGACTCTTTTCGAATTGGACCCACATGTCATACTCCTTACCAAATTTTGGTGTTAACACATGCCCCTTCAATTGTGGGATAAAAGTAATTTTGTTCCACAATTGACTCTAGCCACGAATCCTTGAGCCAAACCTGTCAACACCTGTTCTTGGCAATCCGCCGGATTCTTCGTTCAGATCCAACCCTAGATCCCCTTCGTTCCGAGCTCGAACCTCCAATGGCAACTCAGAACCAAGCTGCTCAGGTAAATTCACCCCTCCAAACCTTTGTTCGGCATTAGGTTTTCAATTTTACCTGAGATTTTCCTCTTCCGCTCTCTTCCGGAACCTTCTCTTCGCTCTTCGATTCCTATTGAGGCCAACTCGCAGCCTTATTATCTTGGCCCCGAAGGGAATCACCGATCCCCGAGATTTTATTGCCGCCGAATCTCGCAGAATCCCTTTCAAGGTAGCTTTATCTCCACCTCCCCGGTGGCAAGATGCGTTCAAGAACCGGCCTTTGCCCCCAATTGCGGGCCGGAAGACTTGGTATCGGAGGATTCTTGCGGATAAGAGTGGATTGACCAATCCGGATGCTCTCCGCATTGCTCAATGTCCGGAGTTATCCGTAGCCGAGACACCCAAGAATGAAGATCTTCGATAGCCGCATGCCACTTCGGTCAAATGGCGTCAACGCCTTCCTTTTTGGGCACGGCCCAATGTCTCCAACTTTGGCCGATGTGTACATGATCACCGGCCTTGACATCACCGGGTCCGTTCGGCCTTGGAACTTCAAAAATTCCTCACGCCGGACGGGGGTAAAGCCGGGGAATGGCTACAAGAATTATATTTTGAAGCACATGAGAGACAATTCCCTTGGCGAAGTTGAATACAGAGCCTTTTTGAACATGTGGTTATGCAGATTTGTCTTCTGTGGCAAGGCCAACGAACCTACTTTGAATCATATCGCAATGGCGATCCATCTGGCTAGTGGCAATCGCCTTCCTTTGGGAAAATTCCTCTTGGGCAGTGTATACCATATGCTTCATCAGACCGTTATCCAAATGTACACCAACCAGAGGATAACGTGCGTCAATGGCCCTTGGTGGTTTGTTCAAATTTGGTGCGGCAGCTTCACATGCATCAGATTGTAGGTGTCGACTTGAACTCTAGGTTCTTCCCCTGGTCCAATCCCCCTGAAGGAGAGCTTCAAGTCACCGAGAGGATGCCAAAGCTATGGAGAAGCGGCTTCAACGTTATCGTTCGGCGGACATCACCCGGCTCTTCGAGTTGTTCTTCAAAGGCTTCCCCAATCCTCTTTGGCTCCCTTATCTAGGCTATGACACTCTGACCTTCCCTGTCGAGTTCTCCTTTGAGCCCGGCCATCAAGATGGGAGATTCTTGGAAATCTTTAATATCATAATCCGCCCATGCATATTACCGGCCGAGTTCAATGGAGGGAGGCGAGAATGCCGATACTTATGAGTACTACCAACCTAATGTAATGGCCGGGCGGCTTGGATGCGGTCGACCGCCCCCAAGATTGTTTCCGCATGAATTCCTCAAGCCCAGGGAGGAAATCAAAGAACCGATGCGATGCGGCGAGTTTTCAACTATGTGTGCGGTCCCACCGTCTACACATGTCCTTTTGTGCCTCGCAACCATAGCTCACCCCACCTTCAATTCATGGTGGCAAGAATTCCATGACCACATCTTTAGTGAACCCGCTCATGTGTTCCTGTGCGGGGTGGTGCCCGATTTCCTGCCGACTTCGAGAGGTAACACAATGAACCCTTGGATCAAACACTCCTTCTCCATTCATGGTTTTGACCTTCATCTTTTGTCCACGAACACGCACTCCGCCCCTCGAGCCGGGTAATCACTTATAATGCCGAAGGCCCGATTTCAAAGACCGGGGTTTAAATCCACAACCCCGCATCAATTAATGGCCGGGTATGCTACTACGGATCCCGAGCTTTCTAGCCTCGGCTGCAGACGAGGAGGCAAGATCCGCACTCGATTGCCCCTCCAAGTGCCAAAAGGAGAAGAAGCTGTCAAAAAGGTGCTTGTTGAGGTAAAACCCTTTACCTTCTTGATTACCAAGTCACTCTGTTCTTGATGGATCATATTCATTGTGCATTTTCGGACCGAGCCCAACATTCTTCGTAACCGACAGACTCGCCGATGCTCCATCCTTTGGTATGACTTTTCTGTCGTTCTTTCTCAAGGATAAGCACTCGGCACTTATCCCTTCAATTGGACATTTGCGAAGAAACCGTGGGAGAACCACTTGTAGATGTCCCGCTGGTTCAACAGGCGAGCCCTTCCGGGGTTGAATTGCCTATCCCCGGTTGAGATCTCATCTTCGTCACCCTCTGCGCGAAAGCGATGCGTTCTCCGAGAGATGAATCTCCCAACTCAACCGAGCCACAAAATTCCCCCGGGATGCCATCGCCTATCGGTCGGGCGGCAATGACCAACCCAACGAGAGGAGGATCCAATCCTTCACCGGCCCGAAACTCACGAGTCGGCCGATTGCTGCATCGGCATCTCCCCGACTTGGAGGTTTCGGCTCTACTCGGGACGCCTCTTCCGTCTGCGATTGCCCCCGCTCAAGAAACCACTCATGAGGTGCCCAATTCCGCTCCCCGATTTCGATACCTTGATGCTAGCATTCTCACCTCGGCAATGTTGTTTCCAGGGTCACGACCCGTCATCATCGAGCTTGCCATCAGAGGACCCATCAACTGCCGAGGTGATGAGAGAAATAAACCAGCCAACGCCGGATGAAGTGTTGCCCAACCTCAAAGAAATTGCAGCCTGGCTAGAAAAAGACGTTCAGGATCAGCTCAATGATCTTCGCCATTTTGAAGAGATGTTTGAGCCCATTAGTTGCAAACTTCCCGACGACATCGAGCTTTTCTATCGTCCGTCTACGATTTAGAGCCCTTCTATGTTCCTTTGAGGCGCACTTGGAGGAAATTGCGCTCCCGTCCGGCCATTGAAAAGGAGAAAACTGATGCTGAACATGCCATGAACGGGGTACAATCCCAAGCAGAAAGCTATAAAGGTGCCTTGGGCGACACCGCAAGCTTCTTACGATTTGAAAGTCGCCGGAAAGGTCGCTCTAGAGGCGGAGTGAGAAGCCTATCGGCGGAGATGGAGATTGACCGGAAGAAAATAGCCGATCTTCTCGGATTGATAGCAAAAACCGAAGCGAGGTAGAATCGGTGTCACCGAGTAAAGCAATGCGATGCCGAGCTCACTGGCTTAGTCGGGTGCCCAAAAGGACTACCGGGAGATCCTGGATAATTCCAACTTGATAATATCCAATGTTCGTCACGCACTCGCAAAACTCTTCGGTGCTTGAATGTCCTTATTGATGTATACCCGGACCGGTCGTTCTTGTAATATTTCCTTTGCGATTTGTTCCCTTTCCTTTGCGTACTTTGAGATGTAATGTTGAACGACCCATTCGGTAGTGAAATGCCAACTCCCGAAAAACACCTTGATTTCCTTTAGCCGAAACAATCGATCCGCACGCGTTTCGGCTTAGAACTCCAAACGACCCACCGGCGGGTTGGTCAAGGAAATCTTTCCACCTTCCGATTTTATTGGGACGTGCGCCACGATCCACGGTCACGACTCGAAGCCACGATTCATCTGCCAGAGCCTATAAATGTTAACATAGGTACCTCTAGCTCTCCACCGGGCCTTCTAGCTCTCGAATCTTTGCCAATCTTTGGTCTTCTTGTAAACGGTGCACATCCCCAAACCGCAATGGTGCGCCGCCTCAGCCGCCGCCGCGCCTCCGACGAGGCCGAGGGGGAAGCGGCGCTACTGCGCGCGGGCGGTGATGATCATCAATTTCTCCTCGTCGATCTTCCTTTTGATCTTCCTTTGCCTTGACAATCATCTCCCTTTTTCAGGTTGATTCAGTGGAATCCGCCTCGCGCGCCGGCCAATCAGCCCCTCCCTGACGACTCTTCGGAGTCCGATGGCCACTCCCCGTGCCGTACGGGGGAAGCGGTGCTATTCGCTTCAAGGAGGAGCTAGAGGCGTCCCGTCTTGAGGCCGGAGGACGTCTCCAAAAAAAGCGGGCGTGGCCGAACTAGAATGGGAGGACCGGCGGAAAGCAGTGGCTGGAGGCCATCGATGGTATGGCTCGATTCTTGATTCGGCCCGGCCTTTGATGCTAATCCTTTCTTGTTTGTCTTTTGCGGCCGTGATGCTGAGCTCAACCGGCTAAAGGCGCCGGGTAGAGCAACGCGGCGGAGAAGGTGAACGCTCACGGCGACACGCCGGCGGAGCGCCCGGCGCGGTGGAGCGCCGCATCGACGAGGTGGCCGTCCATGGCGTTCGTTTGGGCACCACCTTGGGCACAGGCCGCGATGGCGACGCATACGGACGTCGACTATTCCACCGAGCCGCGTGGCTTCCGGGCGGTGCGCGGAGGATATCGACGAGATCGAGCTCATCTGGAGCGCCTCGACGGCCACGGCGACGCCATTGCCGAAATTACCCATCCCCGCTCTGTGTTGAACAGACTCTTTGACTAGATTGTACTAGGGATGTGTAAATGTCGGCAATATATGATGAACTTTTGGATTCCGCATTTGTTCCGTGATATTTCCCTTCGCATTTGCATCTGTGAATTCGCCCTCTTTGAATGCATCCGGGAGCTTGTCTTTAGCCGAACGCTCGCAAACGACGCCCCTCGGCGCAAGATCCACAAAGGATCCCAATTCGGCAATCCGTAAACACTGTTCAAAAGAAAACCCTTCGCACTCGGTGGAAACCCCTGCCGCTTGGTATTCCAACAGTGTGTACTGGCCAGATCATCACTCCCAATGCGCCTCCTTGGTCAATAAAATAGCCCGTGGGGTGCTCTGCAAATCCACTCGCACACTCCTCCATCGCTTCTCGTCTCTTCCTTTGCTGCCAGAAGAAAAAACCCCAACGCCATGGACAAGGGTAAACGGCCCTCGGGGGAGCGGCTCGTCAAGGAAGCGTGCGATTCGGAAGTGAGTTCTTTCTTGATCCGCTCCTTGTCCTCCTCGCTTGATCTTGCGCTTCATGTTTTCCTCTCGCCTCTTTCGGCCTTGATTTGCTTCTCGAAGAGGTCATCGGAACCGAAGATGTTCCCGAGTACATCTCCTCCGATTCTTCTCTGAGGCGGAGGATGCCACGCCCGAGCAAAGGGTCATTCATCGACTGCGCCGCCGTGCCCGCACCCGGAGCGTGACCTCGGGGACATGTCCGTCGCTGCCAAGCCGAACCCTCACATCACCATTTCTCCACACATATGACCAATATCTCACGAATAGCCAAAGAGACTCAAATATGGCATATAGAAAGAAACTCATCATCCTAAAATGCAATATGATACAAACGCAACATGATATATGACAAAATGGCTATCCTACCATGGTTTATACATCAAGCAAAGCATGTATATACATCAAAGTAAACATGATATGATACATATGATACACAAGAAAATCCCCCCAAGAATCAACTAGAGAAGGGCAACAAACCCCAAGTTCCCCCCGCAAGCGCACAAATGTAGCTTGGTCGGAAGGCTTTGTAAAGATGTCGGCTAGGCGATCTTGGGTAGGGACATGGCTCAACACAATGGTTCCTTTCTCCACATTGTCCCTCAAGAAATGATACCTCACTTCTATATGTTTGGTTACGGTGAAGCAACCCTGGGTTTTTGGCTACGCTTATGGACTTGGTGCTATCACAAAGAAGTGGGATGCGGGTGCACTCCTCACCAAAGTCTCTCAAAGTGTATGAAATCCACAACGGTGGGAGCAACAACTCGCGGCGACAGCAACATACTCCTCGGTGGTAGGCGGGCTACACTAGGCTTGCGGGAAGACCATGAGACCAACGAAGACCCAAAGAGCGGCAAGTACCGAAGTAGACTTCCTCTCGACTCGACATCCGACAAAATCCACATCGGAAAAACCATGAAGAGAAAGAGTCGAGGAGGACGAATACCAAAGGCCAAGACCGAGGGCGGTGCGGAGTGCACGAAAATCCTCTTGGCCGGCTGTCGATGTGATGTCCTCGGCGAGCTTGCAGACGAGCGCACGGACACACGGCCCCGGGCGCTGTCGGCCTCGTCGCCGAGTCAAGTAGAGGAGGGAGGCCGATCATGCTCTGTCCTCCCGGCCCGGTCCTTGGTTCTCGGTCCTCGTCCGCATCCAAAGTGGCCGTACTCCCCATGGGAGTCGACATCGGCTTCACATCTTGCATACGGAACTTCTTCGGCATGTCTTTCGTGTCCCGTGCGGTGCACGAATGTTCCATCTTTCACTTGCTTGATGCGCGAGCAAGAAAGTGCGCAACTCGCCCATCATGCTCATCTCGAACTCCACTTGCTCATCTCATCCGCAAACTTGGCAACAAGGTTATGTGACGAGCCACCAAAGACAATATCATCCACGTATGTACGCACAATCAACAAGTCATTCCCATGCTTCGAGGAGAAACAAAGTCCTATCCACGGTACCCATCACAAACCCTCTGCTCAACGAAGAAAACCTCTCAATCTCCCATACCAAGCACGGGGCGCCTTTGTTCCAACCCATACGAGCCCTTTTCAACTGTACACCTGTGTGGGGTACAACTCGCTCTCAAACCCGGTGGGTACACTTCACATACACCTCCTCCTCTATGACCCCATTCGGAAAGGCACTCTTCACGTCCATACGAAACAACTTGAACCCTTTAGCCACGGCAAAGGCTAGAGGAAGGAACCGGATTGCCTCCAAGGCAGGGCCACGGGGAGCAAAGGTCTCCTCATAGTCGATCCCCCTCCTTCGACTAAACCCACGAGCAACAAGTCTGGACTTGTTCCTCACAACCATCCCATTCTCACCCTCTTTGTTCTTCCAAACCCACTTGGTTCCTATGGGATGGCAATTTGGAGGTGGTTCAACTAACTCCCACACCCAGTTTCTCTCAAAGTTTTCCAACTCCTCATGCATAGAATTAACCCCGTTTGCATCGGATAAAGCATGTCCCATGTCCTTGGGCTCAAAAGTGGCAACAAAAGCGGCATGAGCAAAATGAGAGGAATTCTGGACCTTGGCCAGGTGTAGTGCGTTCATCGATGTTCCCAATGATCTTCGACGGGGGATGCACTTCTTGAATTCGCGGGGGAGCCTCACGCCTCGAGACTACCTCCCCCCTCAACCTCGGCTTCTCTACTTTGGTCCTCTTGTCGTGCACGGTCGTTGTCCATGAAGTAGACGGTCCACGCTCCATAGTGGTCGTAGGGGAAGTAGTGGGTACACACTCGGCTTCGGGCGCATGGTTCTCCCCATCATCATCTCCGACTTCATCCTTCTCCTCCTCAAAGAGGTCCTCGGCCATCTCTTCATCCACCACATTCAAAGCCAAGAGAGGTACATGGCATTGTCTCGTCGAAGGTCACCTCGCAAGTCTCCATGATTTTGTTAGTCTCAAGGTTAAGCACCCTATAGGCTCTAGAATGGTTAGCATATCCAAAAAAAATACCATCACTAGACCTAGCCTCAAACTTGTCGAGTTTTCCCTTCTTGAGAATAAAGCACTTGCGGCCAAAAACTCGAAAATGACTCACCTTGGGTGCCCGACCATGCATCGGCTCATAACGGGTCTTCTTCTTGAAAGCTCGCAATAAAATCACATTTGGAAACATGACAAGCGTATTGACCGCCTCGGCCCAATACCTCCTAGGAGTCCTGTGCTCATCGAGCATCGTCCTAGACATCTCACAAAGAGTCCGATTTTTCCTTTCCACGACTCCATTTTGAGGGGGCACATAAGGGGTCGAATACGTGTTCAAGACCTAGATCACGACAAAAGGCATCAAAATGAGAGTTCTTGAACTGCGAGCCATTATCCTTGCGGATAGCTCGAATAGCATTCCCATGCCTCTCGTTTTTCAACCTCACGATCGGATCTTGAACAAAACCAAATGTCTCACTCTTATCTTCCAAGAAAAACACCCGGGCATAGCGAGAGTAATCGTCCACCACAACAAGGACATACCACTTCCCACCCATCGAGCGAACTCGGTGGCCCAACAAGATCCATGTGCAACAGCTCTGTCGGACGCTCGGTCATGACATCGGTCAGGGGTGGATGGGGAGTGGCTACCATCTTGCCATGCCTACACGGAGCACAAACCAAATCCTTCTCAAGCTTCAACCTCGGCAATCCTCGGACAAGATCAAGACCACTCAAGCGGGAAACCAAATCAAAGCTCAAGTGTCCCAACCGCCTATGCCATTTCCACAAATCAGAAGAAGGACCGGCCATCAAACGGCGAGCGAGGACCCAAAGAACGAGAGAAATCGACACGAAAATCGACCCTCGGGGATGATCATACGACCAAGATCACCTCGAGAATCAAGCAAACGAGACTCGCCGGACTTGAAACGCACCTCAAAACCCTCATCAAGCAAGCGAAAACCGAAAGCAAATTGAAACCCAAAGACTTCACAAGAGCCACTCTCTTCAACGTTACCTTGTCACTCACATGCACAACACCCTCCGAAAGCACCCTTCCTCGTCCATTGTCCCCAAATGTGATGTACATCTTTTCCTTCTTCGGGGTGAGGTGGAGAACCACTTCTTATCTCCGGGTCATGTGTAGGGACACCGGAGTCGATCAGCCAAATGTCCTCCAAGCCTCACTGCACGTAGTCGGAAACAAGAACGAGAATGAGCTAACGACTCGACAACGGGGTTAGCACAAAGAAAAGTTAAACCGGTGTCGAGCCATAGCTCAAAGAGGGGTTAGCAAACATCATTCCCTTGCCACCAAAATTCCCATGTCCCATGGGAGGAGTACGAGCACCACGAGGGGGAAAACGTGGTCCATAGCTCCTCTGGAACCCAAAGCTGCGATCATCTCCCCTGAACCCGTATTGAGGACGAGTAGGAGGACGTCCAGCAAAACCACCACGAGCCCGACAAAACCTCTCACCAGCACGCACACCATCATCTCTTCTAGCAAACCTCTCACCACCACCTCTCTGTGGGAACACCCAACACTCCTCACACTTCCCACACCCGCGTGGAAGTGGCACTCTAGTCTCGGGGAATACCATGAGGCCGGCGATGCATGCGGTTCGCTTGCTCCCTAGCAAGCCTCTCATCCCTCTTCCTCTTGTAGCAAAACTCCGCAAGATGCCTCTCCTTGCCACAATACTCACACCTGAAGGGGATGGGTTTTGGTTTTGGCTACAGCTTCTCTCTAGGCTTCTCACCCTTCTCACCCACAAACTTCATAGGTTTGGAAGTCATTTGTCTTAGGTGGGAATTTGGGTGGATCTTGGGTTGTGTCAAGCTTGTTGCAAAGGTGGTTGGGCTTTGGTGTGAAAGAGTTCTTGGGTGCTTTTGGAAGTGGGACTTGGATATCTCCCGATCACTTCAAACTCGGGGTTAGACTCAACACACTTCTCATACACACTCTCCCCCCTTGTTCTCTCCCACTTTCTCACCCAACTTCTCAAAACCCAAACCACGACCATCCGCTCTCTTGAACTCCTCAATCATGATTTTCAATTGGGGTTCTGCCCCGGAACAACCAACCCAACACCTTCCTCAAATAGTCATTCTCCTCATAGATGACATCCAAACGGGAAGTAAGTTCAAGATTGCGCAAAGTAACTTCATCACAGCTAGTGCATGCATTGACAACAGGAGATTTCAAAGAATCTTCCAAAGAGCTAATAGTAGAACGAGCATCAACAAGCTTAGCATGCATAGTAGGACATGATTTACAAGCACCAAGTAAAGTGGGTCTAGCCTTAAGCTCATCATATTCAGTCCTAAGAGCATCTAGTTTAGCCAAAGTATAAGCATTCTTCTCATTAAGCAGTTTGATCTCATTCAACCATGCATCACACTCAACACATTCAACATCATCAGAAGTAGTAGGAGCAAGTTTCAAAGAGTCATTCTCAAGTTTCAATTCAAGTAATTTCGACTCTAACTCTCCTACTTTCTCACTAGCATTCTCAAGTTGAGCCCTAAGATCTTTCCTCATCTTTTGGGCATCTGTTAGCACACTATCACGGTTGTCAATCAAGCCATTCAACCTAGCAATCTCAGCAAGCAAAGAGTCGGGGTCACGATTTACCTCATCCTCGAGTCGGAGTCCATTTGTCTTCCTTCTCGCTCTTCTTGTTGCTTGAGCTATGGGCCATGCCACAAAAGCCCTCAAGTGCCACACGGCTCAACCTGGCGAGGTTCGGCTTGCACTCTTCTTGCCCTTGTGCCTCTCGGCGTCTTCATCTTCGGCTGCTTGAGCTTGTTGCTCCTCGCTTGAGCTTGAGTCAACGTCGCTTGCACGGGCCACCATCGCTCTTGCCTTGTTCTTCTTGTAGCCGCTCTTGCTCGGTCGCCGCTTGTCCTTGTCCTTGCTCTTGGACTTGTTGAAGTGCTTGCCCTTGGAGGAGTACTTGTCTTCACGCCTCGGGTGCGCCTTGTACTCGTTCACCTTGTACTTGTTCTCCTCCACTTCCGGGCACTCGGCGATGAAGTGGCCACACTTGCCACACTTGTAGCACGTCCACGAGCTCCGCATTGCGTTCCTCGCGACTCTCGTGTAGTCGATCAAACCTCCTTGAGCAAAGGCCGGCTCCTCCTCGCCCGGCACATCAAACTCCTCATCCGGAATGGACATAAGAGAAGACAAGGAAAAGCGTCAACGGGAAGGGTTAGATTTGCCCTTTGATCCAGCCCACAAGAGCAAGACTATGGTCGGTCGAGCCCTCATGCTTGGATTGCAACTTCCTGTCAACCTCGGCCAGAGCTTGAGCTTAGAAAAGAGGTCATCCAACTCAATAGTCAAGTACTGCCCGGACTCCTTGATGGCCTCAACCTTAGCACCCCAAACATTTGGGTCCAAGACATCCAAGAGCTTCAAAGCACAGTCATGCTCGGTGTAAGGAAAATCCTCAACATTAGCCTTCATGTTGTTCACGATGGCGGTGAACCTGCGCGAAACATCGCATCGATGTCCTCACTTAGGAAAGTGGAGTGAAATTCTCATATTGCATCTAGGTAAGAGACAAAAAGGCGAGCCTTCACATGGTTATCACCACCGTGAGCAACCAACAACTTCTCCCAAATTTGCCAAGCAAGATTCAAATGGCGAACACGCTCAAACTGCGGATCACACAAGCTCGGACCAAGTGATCAACGGCTTTTGCATTAGCCTCATACTTGGCCTTAGCACGGCATCGGTCACCATAAGAGTATGGATGTTGAACGGAATAGCATAGGTCTTGTCAAGCACAATGAAATCCAACGACTTCCCACGAAGAAAGATCATCATACGAGCCGCCCACTTGTGGTAACCCTTGCCATCGAAGTGCGGCGGACCGCCCCGCTCAACGTACGCCATCTTAGGATTCGAGACTTGTCCAAAGTCGCAAAGAATCCGACACCAAGCTACGATACCAATTGAAGGATCGGATGGCGACTAGAGAGGGGGGGGGTGAATAGGAGGCTTGGTAAAAATTCTTTCCGAAGAACCCGGCCTATGCCTAGTCAAATCCCGGTCACACACAAGCGATGGATTGAATCACACACCAATCGCCAAGACCACGAGGTTATGGATCAACCTCTAGCCTTGGGAACGATTCCTTGAAGCACACGCGGAAGCACGAAAGAAGGAAGGGAGGAATCGAACCAAGAAGCAAAGCGCTCGGCCTACGGCGGACCCCGTCGGCGGACGGGGCGGGCCGTCGCGATGGGCCGCACGGGGCCGTCCGGCCGCCGGGCCCGCGGGCAGCCCCGCACCGAGCCGCGGACTATCCGGCTCCCGAGCCGCGGACCGTCCGTTAAAGCCAACGAGAACCACCGGTGTCACACCGCGAATCACGGGCCGGTCGCGGGAGCACGCGGGCCTGTCCGCCGGGCACCCGCGGGCCGTCCCGCCGGCCCCTGCGCGCGGGCCGTCCGAAACTCCGTCCAACCAAAACACAAAAACGCGACGGATCGGAAACGAAGACGAGCAAGAACACGAAGAACACGGGACGAACCCTAGCGGCGCGGACCGTCGCGGCCCCCTCGCGGGCCGTCGCCGGAGCGGACGGAGGGGGGAAAACGCCCGGGCCCCGAAAGTCAACTCCCCCAAATCATCATCGGATTTCCCAAACGGTTGAAGCTATGGAGACAAGGGTTTGGGGACTTGAAAAAGCGTCACACAAGGATGCTATAGCCCAAAAATCTTGCCTCCTAACTCCCTAAATCACGGGAATCGCGAATCCTTTGAGCACCACCAAAAGCTAGAGCACCCCGAACGAAAAACTTCGAATCCAAGTGGTTTCCGGCGTTTGAGGGCACAAGATCAATCACAAAGATGCACGAGACATCTATCCATGTATCCCTCAAAAGATATCGGGAAGAAACCCACTCAAATCCGCGGAATCCAACCGGGAACAAAGGCACGAAAACAAGCACAAAAGACCACGAAAAACACAACTCCGAATCTTCTATACAAACCGGAGAAAGATTCACAAGGTCTAGCATGCCGCCCTAGCATCCATCCCTCTCAACAAATCTCTCATGGAAGCGCTCATGCTAGCCTAGAGAAAATGGAAGAAAAAATAGCTACGAAAATGAGAAATGGAAGGGAGGAAATGGAAACCTAAGTCGCGGAGAGAGAGCCATCCACACACACTCATGGCTTATATATCGAGGTCCCCCGGGTGGTAAATGGCTCGACTACCCGTAACTAACTACGACGATACAACCCACGTAGGGGCATTTAGGTAATGTTTGTGGGTCTTGCCATCGGACGGCCACGCCTTTGCCGCACCCGCGTCCTCCCGACGCAAGCCATGCGATCTGCCGCGTGTCCTCCCGCCTCGAAGCTTCCGAGCACGCCGGATCCCGTCTCCGTCGTGTTGGGCCCTCGGACTTGGTTTTGAGGTCCAAACCAAGAAACCGTCCGCCGATGGTTTTGTGGGCAAACCACCAAACCCCGCGTGCTCGGTCCGGCCTCTAGCCAAACCACTTGACTTGGCCCGCCACGGGTGCCCGGCTCGATTGTCCATGACTTCGTCTTGCTCGTGTCGCCACCATGTGGCTTGCACCCGATCCCGACGTCCACCGGGTCCCTCAACCAAGCCCTACTTGTCTCTCCATCTCCGGAGGCCCCTCAAGGCCGAAGACCTTTCGCGCCCGTTCTTCACACCAACAGCACGAACTGCGTGCCGGCGGCCTACATGCACGCACTAAGCCAAGAGTCGGTCCAACACCGCGTTGTCAATCACTCATCAGCGAGGTGCGGTCATCCATCGACCCTTGGGACGCTCCTGGTCCGGATCTTGCCAAAATCCAATAGAGCCGATAACTAGCTTCGAGCTAAATCTTAGCCTACCGCATGGCTCATGATCTAACAAGAAACCCTCTTGAACCAAGCTTGAATCTACCGCGTGACACGAAGCATGGTAACAAGACTACTTGCATCAGATCTAAATCCACCGCATGATACTAGACATGATACAAGGTTGCCGGTACTCACGGAGGTCGACGGATCGATTGGTCCTCTCGAAGAACTCGACGACACGACAAGGGACTCTAGGGTTTGGCGTAAGGCCGGTGTGTATTGAAGAATGAACGTGTCTGTTACATACATCCAGGGATCGTATTTATACCTACTTTGATTACAATGCCCGAATGGATTCATTGCCTAACTAAACTTGATCGCCTATCCATCCATTCGCTTCCTCGTTGAGCCACGTCATCGTCCAATCCCGCAAAATCAGCTCTCTTGTTCTTTTGCCGGGCGGAGCGGTCTTCGACCGCGGATCCTTCGCCGAAAATCTGCGAAAATATCTTTCCTTCCACCGGACGGACTCTTTTCGAATTGGACCCACATGTCATACTCCTTGCAAATTTTGGTGTTAACAACGGGGGCCGTGCGTCGAGGGGCGGTCGTGAATGCGGGCTCGTGTGGGCGGTACGTGTTCGTGCGCGTGTAGAACGGGGCCAGAAGCGGACGGCGGCGCGGCGCTACGGAGCTCGACGGCGGCGTGACGCGCGTCGGCGACGTGAGGATGGTGCGGTAACGGAAAAAGTGGAGCAGCGGCGTGTGTGCGCGCTAGCGGCGACGGCGGCGGTGGCACTGCGGAGAACGGCTCCCGGCCGCGATGGCCGGCATCACCGGCGGCGTCGGCGCGGCGAGGGCGGGGCGGCAAGGTCGGTACGGCGGCGCAAGGAGCCCGCGGCTCGAAGGCGGGTCAACCACGAGAGGAGTGAGGGGGTTTTGCCTCACCTTGGTGGCCACGGGCCGACGATGGGGGCGGCGGTGAAGCGGGGTGGAGTAGAGGAGACGGGGGTCGCCGGCGTGGAATGGGGGACGGCGGCGCGGAGCGAGGGAAACGGGCGTCGCGGTCCTTGGCTTCGCGGCGTCCTCGGGCCCCCTCGAGTCGGGCCTCTCTCCGCCGCGCGGTCGGCGGCGGGCGCGGTGGCCTCGGGCCTCCTCCTCTCCTCCTCCTCCTCCTTCTTCTCCCGTGAGCGAGAGGCGGTGTGGAGCGGGTGAACTCCCGCTGCGGCGGCCAGGGTTGAGGCCACCACAGTGGCGCGGCGGCGGCCCTCTTATAGCGCATGGCGGGACGGCGGGACGCGCGTGGACGGCGCGGATGGCGCTCCCGGCGGGTGCGGACGGGCGCGGCGGCGGCGAGCGGGGGCGGCGGTGCTCGGGCGACGTCGCAAAGCGAAAGGGGAAAGCGAAAGCGAGGAGTGACGGGAGGAAGAGGGTGGCCCCGGGGGCGGCGTCATGCGGGCCCCTGTCGGCGTCCGGTGCGGTTGCGGTTTGTGGTAGGGACCGGCGGTAGGCGGGCCGCGATGACGAAAGGGAAAAGGGACGAGGGTGGCGCGGCGTGCGGAAGTGAGAGAAGAGGGAGGCTCGGCGGACTTGAGGGTTTGGGCTCGCGGCCCGGAAGCATTACTCCTCTTTCCTTTTCTAATTCCTTTCAAACCCCTCTCCCTATTTAGATTCAAATTTGATTGCGGCTTCAAATTTGAGTCCTTCAAATGGCCTAAAACCAAGAGAACTCCAAGTTTCTCACACTAACATTTTCTTATATTTCCTAGGGATTTCATTTAGCTCAAAATAAATCTAGGAATTAGGGGAGAGGAAAAGGAAGACATCCTTAAATTGTTTGCTAATCACCCGAATAACTCATCGAAAATTTTAAGACCACAATTTTATTAAAGAACATTCCTCACAAATTTGAGGGATGTTACAACAACAATAGACACACCCGGACGTTCACCGAGCGAAACCCAACGAAATTTTGCACTAGTCGGACGGTCAGGCACCGGTCGGACCGGTGTAGCACAGGCGGCTCGGGATGAACAGCACCCGCGGGTCAACTCCTCCAAATCCAAGCCTTGATCTCCCAAATCGCTCCACGAGGCTTGAACAAGGCTTTTAAGGGACAATAGGAACACCTCATGAAAAGTCCATAGCCAAGTTTAATCCCACCAAAACTTGTCCAAACAAGAGGAATCGAAGAAATCCTGGCAAAAGCACCTCTAACCCTAGAACACGGAAAACCCCAAAAATCGAGCCCCTTTACTCACGGATTTGGGAGGGGAATCACGGCCCAAAGAACCACGAAGGGTTCCCACAAGCTTCCCCATCAAATCCCCAAGAGCGAGGTCTGAAAACACCCCAAGAAAACCATCAAGAGAGGGCTCCGAAAATCACCACCAAGAGCAACCGAGAACAACACAACAAGGCCTTGAGAACCACGGCGAATCATCTATACATGCCACAAAGGTTCATACAAGGTCTAGCTTGCCGCCGATCATCCAACCCTCTCACAAGATCTCATCATGAAGCTCTCAAGCAAGTCCTATGCATTTTAAGAAAATAGGAAGAGGGGAAAAAGGAAAGCAAATGAACCATAGGGTTCCAAAGAGATAGCTGCCATCCTCTCACCTCATGGTTTATATGGAGGCAACGAAAATCTAAAATATCCTTTCCTAACAACTAGGGATACAAGCCCCTCAAGGGCGGTTTTGGAAGTCTTCAAGTTTTATCCATAGGACGGATGCCGGCGACCGCAGCTTTGCTTAGCCTCGGCGGCCTTGTGATCCCAACGTGTGTCCTCCGCGTCGAAGATTTCCAAGTTGCGTCATCGCACACGGTCGGACGGTGCTCCTGCCGATCGGTGGTACCCACCGGTCGAGGCCGGCCAAACCCCTTCGGTCGAATGGGTGCAGCCTTCTTTGCGGCACGCGTCTTCGGTTCTCCGGTCTTGGCTTTGTGGATCAACTAAGGAACCCGGTGGTTTTTACGGTGAACCACGAAAACCACACAAACTCGGTGCTTAGCCTCGCCAATCTCCACTCATGACTCGGCTCCCACATAGTCCCGACTCGACCTTGGTTTTGAGGCTCAACCAAGAAGCTGTCCATGACTTCATCTTCTTGTTCACGCCACCATGTGACCGCACACTTGACCCGGCCCGGCCAGGAATTGCCTCGAGCAGAAGCGTACTTGTCTTCTCCACACCGAGGAGGCCTCACCGTCGACGACCTTTCGCGCTTGTTCTTCACTTGCACCAACACCGGTCAAGCCGCAACTTTGCACACCGCAATACTTAGCCAAGAATTAGTCCACACAAAGTTGGCAAATAATCACTCATCACACAAGGAAGCGACCATCCATGGGTCCTCGAACCACACATGGTCCTCAATCTCCCCCCTTGATGAGTGCATTGACAACACCTAAAAAGTGACAAGAAAGAAAAGAAAAAAGAAAAAGAAACGAACAAAAAGAAACTCCAACAAGCGATTGAAAGCCAAACAAAGGCAAAGATCACTTGAAGAAGACAAGTCTCGGACCCCTTGGAGGCAAGGGCAACGGCTCGACATCGAGACAAAACAAAGCTCAAGCAAGAGCACAAACCACGAAAGCAAAGCTCGAAAAACCACAAACGGCTCCCCGTGCACACATGCAAGCTCCCACGAACCAATGCAACTCTCCACAGACCGAAAGCATGCCAAAAACAACGCGAAAACGGGGCGGGCGCAGCAACTCGGCTCTCACCGGTCGGACGGTCACCACCACGGTCGGACGGGTACCCTAACATGTGCACGGGACCCGGCCTCTAACCGGTCAGACCGGTGACCACGACCGAATGGGGCCAGGGTGCACACGAGCCCGAAATGGCTCGAAACCACTGAAAACCTTCTAAATGCATCTAGCAAGCCATTTACCGGTGCACACGAGCCAGAGAAATAGCTCGAAACCACACAAGAAAACCTTCTAGAAATGCATCCGACAGAAGCCATTTCAAGCTCAAACTTCTCCCCCTTGTTGACAATGCATGAATCCAAGCCAAAAATGTAAAACTTTCAACCTAGAGCTTTTCAAATAGACAAAATTCAACATAGAATGCTACACATGTCCAAATGAGCAAGTTAGATACTACATAGCTTCGTATCGATCTCAACTACATGATCACCAAGTTGCACAACCATTGGACGAAGCTAAGATGGATTTGGGCAATTTGCGAAAAATTATCTCATGAGCAAAGTCCTAAACATGATCAAAACATATCCAAACGGCAAAGCCACACAAACTTCATGCTATGACAGCCATTCTAATCATAAGACCATCACAAACACCCACAAGCACCTCATGTCATGTCAAAGCCACCTCAAGGCCATGTGCCTACTTCTATGTATGAGACTTCTCATTGGTAGGCATCATGCAACGGTTTAACACACAAAGCAAATTAAATTCAGCACATATGACATGGGAGCACATTTCCAAGCATTTTACATTTCATTTTCATATTCAAAGTTGGTACGTGAAATGTCTTGCGACAAAAAGGATATGCCCCTCCACAAGATAAGGCAAGAGGGCTAAACATTCATGATGGCAAATGAGCCTTTGGCCCCATATGATCAATAAACTAGGTATCCAACCACAAATTAAGTATAACCAAGCCACTAAAACATGTCAAGATCATATAAAAGCATTTACACATGAGATAGCATACATGCGACATTTTCAAAAACATAGCCATCAACCATGGATTATTAAACAAGATCATCAAGAGCTAAAAAGCCAAACTAATCATAGCATACGAACAAGCTCACAAAGACATATATCTCATTTCATGGTGAACAATGTATATGAGAGAAGCTTTCCTAACCAAATGCATATGATACAAAATGCATGCAATTTAAGATACAAGGATGCCTATACATCATGTTACATATGCCATGCCAAATACGAAAATGCACAAAGGAAAGCTATACATATACTCTGAAATGAGCTCCCACACACCCAACTCAAGAACTCAAACACACACCAAGCTCCCCACATAGCTTCGAGTGAAAGTTGCTTGATCTAGGGGTTGGTGAAAATATCGGCTAGTTGGTCATGTGTGGGTATATGGATCAAAGCTATCTTTCCTTTCTCTCGTTGTCTCTCGAGAAAATGATACCTCACTTATATGTGCTTGGTTTGGAATGGAGCAACGGGTTCTTTGCAACGCTTATGGCAGATTGCTATCACATTGAAGTGGGACATGGGTATACTCCTCACCAAAGTCACTCATGGTGTATGAAACCCAAAGGAGCTAAGAGCAACAACTAGCGATGTGATGTGCTCGGCCTCGGTAGTGGATTGAGCAACACTCGGCCTTGTTTGCGGGAAGACCAAGACACCAAAGAAGACCCCAAAGCTGGCAAGTCCCGGAAAGTGGACTTCCTATCCAACCATGTGAAAAAACATGAAGCGCTAGAGAAGAGGACGTGGACTACCTAAGGACGAAGTCGGGAGTGTGACGCAAGTACACGAAGAGTCGCTTCACCGCTTGCGTGCGAAGTCCTCGGAGACGCTTGAAAACGAGCGCACGGACATACGAGAGCTGGATGTCGGCCTCATCGCCGTCGTAGAGGAGTGACCCAGTCATGCTTCGGTACTCCTTGGTCCACGTGTTCACCTTCCTCGACGGCATCAAGAGGCTGTAGTTGGCACTCATCAGCTTCGTCATAGCCTTGGAATCCTCCATCTTGAACTTCCGCACAATGTCCTTGGTGTACTTAGCTTGGTGCACAAATGTTCCTTCCTTTGATTGCTTGATTTGTAGCTCGAGGAAGAGCGCAACTATTACATCATGCTCATCTCAAATTCCCTACTCATATCCTACGCAAACCTTGCAACAAGAGAGTTAGACGAGCCACCAAAGACAATATCATCCACGTACACCTACACAATCGAGGATATCCTCTTTGCCTCGGTAGAAACAGATTACGTCAGCCTTCCCCATCTCAAAACCTCTCTCAAACAAGAACCCCCTCAACTTGCCATACCAAGCTCTAGGCGCCTGCTTCAGCAGCAGCGCCTTCCTCGGCTTGTACACACGGTGGGGGTACTTCTCACTCTCAAACCCCCGAGAGGTTACCTCACATACACTTCTTCCTCCAACACACCATTCGGAAAGCACTCTTCACATCCATTTGGTGCAACTTGAACCCTTTAGCCATAGAAAAGAAGGTAGGATCCCAATCGCCTCCAAACGGGCTACGGGAGCAAAAGGTCTCCTCGTGGTGATCCCTCCTTACGAAATTTGAACCCACGAGCAACAAGCCTCGACTTGTTTCTCACCACTTCACCTTTCTCTCCCTCTTTGTTCTTCCACACCCACTTTGTACCAATTGTCTTACACCCAGGGAAGGGATCAAAAAATTCCCAAACCTGATTCCTCTCAAAGTTCTCAACTCCTCATTGTCGAATTAGCAATTGTGATCGGATAGTGCGTGTCCAATGTCTTTGGGTTCAAAAGTAGCAACAAATGCGACGCATGAGCGAAATGAGAATTGTTTCAAACCCTCGACGGGTAGTGCGTTCATTTCGGGTCGCGGAAGTGATCCTCGAAGCTGGGCGATCCACTTGTACTCACCGGGGAGGTTTCTCGCCTTGATGCTACCTCCCCCTCAACTTTAGCTTCTCCCCCGATCTTGATTTGTCGTCGTAGGTGTAGGAGAGGGTCCGTCCACCACGTCGTCGAAGTAGTGGGTACATGTTCGGCCGGGGGCACCACTGCACCACCATCTTTATCATCCCCATGTTCATGCTCCTCACTCTGAAAGATCTCCTCACCAAGCTCATCATCACCTGCACACTCAAAGACAAGGTGACAACGTAGGTTTGTGTCTCATCGAAGGTTACCTCGCAAGTCTCCACGATTTGGTTAGTTTCAAGAATGAGCACGCGATATGCTCTAGAATGAGATGCATAACCAAAGAAAATACCATCGACGAGACCTAGCCTCAAACTTATCCCGACTTCTTCCTTTCTTAAAGAATAAAGCACTTGCAACCAAAGACATGGAAGTGACTCACCTTGGGTGTGCGATCGTGCATCAACTCATAGCATGTTTTCTTCTTATGCACTGCGAGGTGGATCTGTTTGACCGCAACGCATCGTTATTCACCGCCTCGGCCAGTACCTTCTCGGAGTCCTATGCTCATCAAGCATCGTCCGAGCCATCTAACACAAGGTCCTGTTCTTCCTTTCCACAGCACCATTACGGGGAGCGTATACGGACTCAAAGGCGAGGTGTTCATGACCCAAGTCATGGCAAAAGGTTTCAAAACGAGAGTTTTTGAATTACGGCCATTGTCAACGGATTGCTCGTATGGCATCTCCGTGCCTCTCGTTCCTCAACCTCAAGACTAGATCTCGAACAAAACCAAAGTCTCCCCCCTTATCCTCGAGAAAGAACACCCATGCATACTAAGAGTAGTCGTCCACCACAACAAGGACATACCACTTCCCACCGCGAATCGCACACGGGCGCAGGCCAACAAGGTCCATATGGAGCAGCTCGCGCTGGATGCTCGGTCGTCACATCGGTGAGAGGCGGGTGAGAAGAGGCTACCATCTTGGCATGCCTACACGGCGCACAAACCAACTCTTTCTCAAGCCACAACCGTGACAATCCTTGGACGAGTCAGAGATTACTCAAGCGAGACAAAAGGTCAAAGCTCAAATGACCCAGCTTCCTATGCCACCTCCACAACTCACTCGAAGAACCGGCTAAAAAACAACGCTCCACACCGAGCGAGAAAAATCAGCACGAGCACGACCCTCGGGAACAGCCATACGAACGAGGTCCCCTCGAGAGTCCAAAATCCGAGAACCACCGGGCCGAAACAACACTTCAAAGCCCTCATCCAACAACGAGGACACATAAAGCAAATTGTACCCCGGCGATTGAACAAGAGCAACACGCCTGAGAGTGATCTTGTCACTCACCTTAATCTCACCTTCTGAAAGCACACGCCCACGCCCATTGTCCCCAAAAGTGATGTACCTCTTCGTCACCACCGGGACGAGACTTGAGAACCACCCCTTGTCTCCGGTCATATGCCTTGAGCAATAGGAGTCAATCAACCAAATGTTCTTCAAGTCTCTCCCACACAGGAAATTCAAAAACGAGCCGTGAGCGAACGAGCTAAACCTTAGGGTTAGTACCAAAAGAGTAAAACCAATGCGAGCCATTTGCTTGAAGGTGGGGTTAGCACAAACCGGACCATCTTTCCTACATAAGCTACCTCCACGAACACCACCACGGCCACCCTTGAGGGAACCAACCCTCTCACTTTGGAGGATGACCAAAACCACGAAGAAAGCCGTGGGAGGTTTGTCCCTCCTCTCCTTCTCAAAGCTACGACTCCTCCCATCCACGAGGTAGTGAACTCGGGAGGAATGCCCTGCTGGCGACCTCCTGCAAACTCTCTGGCCAACCACCGGAACCCGACCTCCCGAAACAAACCTCGCACAGCCCGTGCACGAAACTAGCTAACGCCTATCCAGGCCTACTGCCGTCCCCATTGGTGCCCCTCACGATACGGCGGGTGTAGCCCAGGCGCGGCGGCACACTCAACAGCCTTGGCTCTCTCCAAACGGCCCAAATACCCTCACACTTGCCTTGGCCTTGGGCATCTGCACACAAGGCTCAAGTACACCATTAGAAGGGTGGTACTTGTCCTTGTTAGCCCGCTCCTTCGCCATTCTCTCCTCTCGCTTCCTCTTGAAGCAAAACTCATCCTTATGGCCATCTCTCCCACAACAGCCACAATGAAACCTCACAAGCTTAGGCTTAGGCTTGGGTTGGGGGGCTGCTCACTTGGTTTCTCTCCTCAACTTCTCCACCGGTTTCTCCTCACTAGCCTTCTCACTTTCTTTCCCAAAGAACACTTTCCCCCGAAGTGCTCACAAACTTGATAGGCTTTTGGAGATCATTTGTTGGTGTAGGAAACACGGGTGGAGAAGTGGGGTTGTGCTAGTCGGTTCCTAAGATGGTTAGGTTTAGGAGGAAATCATTTTTGTGGTGGGTTTTTGGTGGCTACGGGATATTCTCTCCACTTCCCTCACCAACCTTGTTTGCCCCAAGTCCCTCACCATCCTTGCCTCTTAAATGGCTCGATCATCATCCTCGAGTACAAGGGCTCATGACCCAGGACAACCAACCCATCAACTTTCTCGGCTCATCACCCATCACATGACGATCAACATAATGCGCAAGTTCCAAATTCCTCAATGTCGGTGTTTTGAATAGAAGCAACCTACTACGGGGAGTAATGAAGCTGGAGATGGGTGTGACTCGAGCGAGATCGGTAACTCGAAGGAAAAGGCACGCGACACACAATTTAGACGAGGTTCGGGCGCGAAGTGCGCCAATACCCTACGTCACGTATCTTTGCGTAGCTGCGGATTGATAGGGCACGATTACGGGGGGATGGTGCAATGGTGCGCTAGTGAGTTTGAGATTGGATGAGGTGATCCTGGGATCGGTCCACCGCCTCGCCTTATATAGTCGGGAGGCGAGATTACAAGTCGGAGTAGGGAAGGAGTACTAGTCGAGTACGTCTAGGAGACCTCTACACGATGCGGAACATGTACGAGTCCTGTCAAATTACTACTCTGTGCCCCGTCCCCGCGGCCGCCACGCCTTCGGAGTGCCGTGTAGCGCAAGTCGGGTAGTCCCGGAGGCCCCCCGTGAAGTTGATCACGGTACCCACAGGAGTGGTGGGCCCGGGGAGGTCCATACGACAAGCCCAGAAGTACTTTGTAGTCGAGAAGGATAGCTTCCGGTAGTCTTGACGGCCTTAACGAGTAGTTCTCAAGCGTCCTCGAGCGCTACAAGTCAAAAGTCCTCAAGAGTGGTTGAAGCATCCAGAAATTTTGGAATGTACTCCCGGTGATGTTTGAGCAATCTTGAAGTCTTCTCGAGTAGTCCCAAGCGTCCTTGAAATCCGCCTTCGAAGGTCTTCAAAAATGCTGTCTTGTCTTGAAGCCGGAGCCGTCAAGAAGATACGATTTGCGGAACCGCAATCCACGTAAGGTAGCCCCAGGAGCCTCGAGCCGCGGGCTGCGGGGCGAGGATCTATCAGAAGCCTTCACGAGAAAATCCGGAAAAATCCGGAGAGAAAAAACCGAAGGACACGTGGCACGGAGCCCAGGAGCCCGGGTCGAGTACTTCCTCTCGAATTGAAGGGGTCTTCTTGAAGAATGTGTCTCGAGACGCTCTTGAGACTAGCGAGTGTCCCAGGAGGTCGAGTAGAAATGGCGGAACCCACTTGGGGTGAGGGCACGTCGACTAGTAGAGATACGAAGAGTCACGCGCGCGGCGGGCGGGTCGACCACGCGCGCGACTTGTCAGGCCGCCGTTCTGACGGGCGATGCGGCTTATAAGTTGAAGCCGAAACCCTTAGGGTTTTTCACCCAAGTGAGCGCGGTCGATCGCCACTTGAATCTTGAAGTAGATCCACTCCAACGAAACAACTTTGCCGCCGCGACAGAGTCCAAGCGCATCGCCACCGGCTCGTAGGGTAGCCCGGCGGATGCGGTAGAGGCTCCTGTTCTTCGGGATGAAGCCGGTCCCGTCGAAGGCGTTGGGGGCCGGCGGGGAAGAGAGGAGCCATGCGAGAAGGCCGCGCGCCGGCCGGTGCGGGCCCGGCGCGCCTGCGTCTCCACCGCGGCGGCCCAGCGCCGAGTGGAAAAGGTCGAAGGTGAAGGCGGGGACTTGCGGCCTTTGTTGAACTCGGGGTTCATCGGGGAGAAGAGAGGTCGATATGTGGAGATGCGCCGCGGGGGGATCTATCCAATGGAGAAGGCGCGGGGACGAGGATCACGATGTTCTCGCGCGCTTCGTGGAGGCGCGGGCTTGCGCTCCCGGCGAGCGATTTCTTCAAGGGCTTCTCGCGTATGTGGCATCGGGTACCTCGGCTTGAACCCCAACGGAATCTTCCACACTTGTCTTCGTCCATTTGCCGAAGCATTCTTGGGGATCAAGCCGCATTGAATTCTCTTCGGAGATTCTTCGCGTGAAGCCACGGCCCGGCGCCTCCAACCCCGGAGGTAGTCGGCGGGCGGGGTCCGGTTGAGGAAGATGCGGCCAGAAGCGATGCACGGCGTACAAGCTCGTGGACTCCAACACGGATTGGAAGACGAGGTGGTTCTACACCACGAACCACCATGCGGAGGCTACCGACACGGCGGACGGCGACCCCGAAGCACCAAGAGTGGTGGAACACGGAACCCACCATGCAAGAGGGGATCCGGCTCCAGGGTTGGCGGGAAGAATCAAGGCCTGCGTGATGCGGGGCTGAGGGCGAGCATGTGGCCTCCGGCTTCATGAAGCGTCGGATCCGGCCGTCGGCGCGGGATGCGATGGGCTTCGAGTACACCGGCGGCGGCGACACGTCGCGGATGCGGGGGGCGGGGTGAAGATAACGACATCGTCGAGAGGTTGTCGAGGATCTTCAAGGACATGCGGGAGTACACGGCGTGCCTGTCGAGAGTTCTCGCCGCGCGCCCGCAACGAGGTAAGTATCCGTGCCGCCTCGTCGAGTAGTAGGCACTTGTAGCGGAGTTGCTAACGCCTTTTGTGTCTTTTTGATGCGGGGGACGATGTGAAGCGGTTTGTCTCGACGCGGCCACCACGGCGGAATTGAGATTCCGGCGGTGGAGAAGGTGAAGGAGCGCGAGTAGTCGGAGCCGACGACAATCCCGTCATCGTGGAGGATACCTCCCGATGACGAAGGAGAACGACGAGTTTGCTCGCCCTTGTAGGGAGCGTGAGGGCGCGGGGCTTCGACGAAGGTCCCCTTGAGGCAGGCAAGGGCCAGGGTCGCCTCTGCCGGTCCACACGAACTTCTCGTGGTGCTTGAGTAGTTTGAAGAAGGGGAGGCCCAGTTCTCCTAGCTTCGAGATGAATGCATTCTATGCCGCCATGCACCCGTCGGCCTCCGGACGTCCTTGATGCTCGTGGGAGCTTTCATGCTTGGTGATGGCGGAGATCTTCTCGGGGTTGGCTTCGATGCCACGTTGGGCGTGTTGGGCGAGTAGTTTGCCCGAAGGTACGCGGCACTTGTTCGGGTTGAGCTTCCGGCGGTACTCGCGTAGCGATGCGAAGGTCTCTTCAAGGTCGTCGATGAGGGAATGCGGTCCACGGTTTTGACAACCACGTCATCCACGTAGGCCTCGACGTTCTTGTTGAGTTGCGCTTGAGACGGGCACGGATGGCCGTTGGTAAGTAGCGGCGGCGTTCTTCATCCCGAAAGACATGGTCGTGTAGCGATGCGCGCCAAACGGGGTGATGAACGCGGTCTTCTCTGGTCTTCCTCCTTGATTGCGATCCGGTGGTACCGGAGTAGCGATCGAGGAAGCGAGAGCGAGTCGCGGCCAGCAGTGGAGTCGATGACTTGATCCAATCGCGGCAGCCGAAGGGGTCCCGGGGGCGGTGCTTGTTGAGGTCGGTGTAGTCGACGCACATCCTCCACTCGTTCGAGTTCTTCTTGCGGACGAGGACGGGGTTGGCGAGCCACTCGGGATGGAAGACTTCTCTGATGAAGCCGGCGGCCGAGTAGCTTGGCGAGCTCCTTCTTGATGGCATCCCGTACGCTGTTCGTCGGCGAAGCGTCGGAGATGTTGTCGCTTGGGGGTAGCCTTTGGGTCGACGTTGAGGCGTGCTCGATCGGCTCCCCAGGGCACTCTCGGCATGTCCGTGGCCTCCACGCGAAGATGTCGCGGTTAGCCCGAAGGAAGGCGATGAGCGCGTCTTCCTATTTGGGGTCGAGGCCGGCCCCCGATGGTGGTAGTCTTGGTGGGGTCGCACATTCCGAGGTCGGCCAGAGCTTGGTGAGCACCTCCTCGGGTGGCGGGGCTTGTTGGCGGCGTCGACTTCTGCGGGATGTCGAGTTCGCTTGTGGCAAGCTTCTTCGACGCGGCGTAGACCTCCATCATTGGGGTGGGTACTTGATTTGTCGAAGCAATCACCACGGCCTGCAGCCATCGCGATCGTGAGAGATCTTCAAGTCCCCTTGTAGGGGAGAGTACGCCGGTGGGCTTGGCATTTTGAGTACCAAGTATGTGTAGTGGGGCACCGCCATGAACTTGGCGATGGCCGGTCCCGCCGAGGATGGCATGGTAGGAAGTCTCGATATCCGCGACCTCGAACTTGATGTACTCGGTGCGGTAGTTGTCGCGAGACGCCCGAAGGTAATCGGCGGTACCACCGAACCCGGTGGGATAGCCGCGTTGCACAGGGGACAATGCCGTAGAAAGGCATGCTGCTCTTGTTGAGCATGGGGGTGACGTCAAGGTTCATCTTCACGAGAGTCTTGGTGAAGAGGACGTTGAGCCCGCTTCCGCCGTCGATGAGCACCTTGTTGAGCTTAGAGCCCGCCTCCGTTGGTTGCGGGACGAGAGGGAAGCGTCCTGGTTCGGAGAGAGCCGGTCCATTGGTCGCGCGGGAGAAGGTGATGGGCGTCTCGACCACCCGAGAGGGGTCATAGCCGCTGGTTCGATGGACATCACTTCACGGCGAGTAGCCTTGCTCCCGCCCGCGGGGTAGTCCGTCGAAGAGGACGTTGACGGTCTTCTCGGGTTCTTGGAAGTCGTCGCCGTCCTTCTTCTTGTTCTTCGATCGTGAGGGTGCGGTGGCTCCGGCGTATCCTTGAGCGCATGCCCGAGTCGGTAGCACCTTGCTCGGTGGTGTGGTTGCCGTTTGGATGCCACGGGCACTTCTCCTTCGAGCGGGTCTTTAAACCCGCCGGAGT
The DNA here is from genome assembly GCA_947561735.1 of Cenchrus americanus. Taxonomy (NCBI): domain Eukaryota; kingdom Viridiplantae; phylum Streptophyta; class Magnoliopsida; order Poales; family Poaceae; genus Cenchrus; species Cenchrus americanus. The sequence continues at coordinate 208,517,610 of OX387240.1, forward strand.
TCTTCTTCGAGTTCCCTTTCGGGGGACGCCGGATAGCCGCGACGGTATTGTCTCGGCTTGCGCTTGCGGTTGGGACCCGAGAAGTTGTTGTTGTTGTTGTTGTTGTTGTTGCGGCCGCCTTGGTTTGGATTGCTGCTTCCGCCGCCGCCTTGGTTCTCGCTTGGACTTGCCGCGGATGGCGTCGTACTTGGCGTTGGCCTTGTCCTCTTCATCCGCCCAGACGTGATCATGTCCTTGAGGTGGGGAATGGACTTGGGGGCGGCGCCGGCCGAAGTCCTCGAAGGTGCGGCGATGGTAGAGCCCGTCCCGGAAGAGGTCGATGACCTCCTTGTCGGTGACGTCCACGACGGTAGCGCGCTTGTCGAAGAAGCGGCGCATGTACTTGCGGAGGGTCTCGCCTTGTTCTGCTTGATCATGGCAAGGTCCATGCGAGTGCCGCGAACGGCCCATGGCGCCGCCGAAGTTGCTTGTGAATTGCTCCTTCGGTGGTCCCACCCTGTCGATTGAGTGCTTGTCCGGCGACTCGAGCCACGTGAGTGGGGCTTGGTCCGGGCGGAAAGGGGAAGTAGAGGCACTTGGTGTCGCTGTTGCCGCCAGCGTTCTCGATGGAGAGAGCGTAGCATCGGAGCCACTGGATGGGATCCTGCTTCGCGTCGTATTTGGTGATCCCCAAAGGCTTGAACTTGTCGGGGAGGAGCAGGTTGCGAAGCCGGGGTGAGAAGGCAGGGAAGCCGTCGCCTTCAGCGGCGGTCGTCGACTTCTTCTGCCGCAACTCTTCGATTCTCTGGCGAGCATCGTACCCGCCTTGAGAGAGGCGCGGAGGCGTGGCTATGCGCGTGGCCGCGGCCGCCGCGGGCGCCGCCGCCTCCGGCTTTCTTGTTGGCTCCGTGGTTGGAGGCGGCCGCCGCCGCCGCCGCCGTCGGGGGTCGTTGCCGCCACCACCGGCCGGAGCACGGTGGGGGACGACTTCTCGGTTGACGTTGTCTTGTCGTGAGGGTCCGCCGGCGGTGGAGCGTCGACGGTTTGGTTCGACCGGGATGTCGCCTCGAGTACGGTTAGGGGCCGAGGGTCAACACCTGCGACTAGTAGCCTCGTTGTCGCGAGGCTTGGCTTGGAGAGGTTGGGCGACTCTCTTGTCGACCCGCATGAAGTAAGCTTCCTCGGCGAGCTTGGCGATGACTTCTCCGGCCCGTATGCCCCGAGCTCGCCGTGCGATCGCTCGTGATCGACATGAGGCAATCGCTCGGGGAGTGGTGTGAACTCTGCTCTCGACCGCCGAGAGCTTCCGCAAGGTTGCGGATGGGGAGGTTGTCTCCGAGCCGCCGGCGTCGTTCGTTGCGCTTCCCCGTTACGTTCGCGCGGGCGTCCCCTGCTGGGCGTCGGTCTCGTCCGCGGGGGCATCGGCGGACGGCTCGTGCGCGGAGATGTCCTCCAAGTACTTGTCCGCGGCCGTGCACCGAGGTTCCGGGGTGTCGCCGGCGGCCATGAAGACTTGGCGGTCGGGGGGTACCCAAGCTTGGCTCGGAAGGTGCCACCTCGCTTGGTGTGCTTGAGTCGGCTTGGGCTAGCGGTGTTCCCTCCGGAACGGTAGCGAGTCGATGTAGGCGACGTAGCGTGAGTCCTCTGTTGTCAGCTCGGCAGGTTTGCGGTCCGGCCGGTGGAGACGTATCTCCCGGCGGGCGTTGATCTTATAACCAGCCCAGAGGCTGGCCCTGACAAGGGAAGCTCAGAGGAGTTGTCTTCGGACTCAGGCTCCTCAGGGTCCGACCCGAAGTCGAACTCGTAGTCCCGGGTTCGAGTAGAACTCGGAGAGAGGGCCGAGTCCGAGACGCGGTTGGAGACGGCGTCGGAGTCCGAGTTGTACTCGGTTACGGGCTCCTTGCCGGCCGGCGTGGCGTAGAAGCCTCCGTGCGGGCCGGCCGGGAACGCGAGGGCCACGCACGGAGCGGCGACGTGGAGAGGGGACCGCTGCGATGGGCGAGGAGCCGGCTCGCATGCGATGGCCCATGGCGACGTCGGGTTCGAGTTGGAGACGGACTCGAGCTCGAAGTCGGCGTGGAGGTTGGAGAGCGAAATTTCGCCGAACTCGCCGGCGAGCTTGCCGTGACAACTTCGGGAAGCGTCACAAGGCTCGTCCTCGAGTCGGGTTGCATGATCAAGCGGCCGGGAAGGAGCCCGCGCCATCGGCGTGCGGACCCGGGCGCCGAAGACGAAGGTGTCGCCGCGGTTGAAGGCGACGGTTGGCTTGATGTGAACGGAAGCCGTCGAGTTCGCCATGTGATCTCGAGCGAGAGCCCCTACCGCGCGCCGGTGTCGGTGTTTTGGACCGGCAACCTACTACGGGGAGTACCCGAAGTAGATGAATGTGACTCGCCGAGATCGGTAACTCGAAGGAAGAGGCACGCGACACACAATTTAGACGAGGTTCGGGCCGCGAGGTGCGTAATACCCTACGTCTCGTATGCCTTGCGTGGCTCCGGATTGATAGGGCACGATTACGTGGATGGTGCAATGGTGCGCCGTGAGTTGAGATTGGATGAGGTGATCCTGGGATCGGTCCCCGCCTCGCCTTATATAGTCGGGAGCGGGGTTACAAGTCGGAGTAGGGAAGGAGTACTAGTCGAGTACGTCTAGGAGACCTCTACACAATGCGGAACATGTACGAGTCCTATCAGAGTACTACTCCTGTCTTGTCCTTGTGCTCCACGCCTTCGGGTGCCGTGTAGCGCAAGTCGGGTAGTCCCGGGGGCCCACCGAGTAGTCGGTCTTGGTACCCACCGAGGTAGTGGGCCCGAGGGAGGTCCATACGACGAAGCTTCCTCCTGCATCACTGGGTTAGCGGGAGCCATGAACTCGTTTGGCGGGGAAGTATACCATGCATGCGGGGGCCGGACGCTTCGATCCTTCCGGGGCGGTCCTTGGGGCGCCACTTCGTCTCGTACGGACCCCGGCTTGCTTCATCTCGCGGTTCCTCAAGCGTTGGACCCGCCTCTTCGGCTCTTGCGTGAGACCGGGGTGGGCACCATTGCCCCTTACGCCGGACGTATACATCTTCGTCCTCCTCCTGGTCGGCCCACCCGAGATCGCTTGGCGCTTCCCGGGGTGATCTATAACCTCAATTTTTTGCCGCCGATCCCCATTTGGGTGAATCCTTCCAAGTCTTTCATGGACGGATCGGCGATTGCGCTTTCTGCTCTGTACTCGACATATCCGTCGGCGCATTCGGGACGAGTTCCTTAATGTGGGCGCCTTTAGGCCCTCATTCCGGCGAGTGCCCGAAGAAGGCGCATCCCCGCGGGGCGCGCTCCCTATTCGCGCGCGTGCGTTCCCCCGATTCCATCCGCGCGCCTCCTCTTCGACCTCTGCGCCGCTCCTCCTCGTGACGACGCTTTTGGTAGCGCTCCTTTTCCATCCGACGCCGCCATTTGTTGAGGAGAATGCGTGACGTCACCTTGGGTTTAGGCTTGGACGATTCCCCAATCTCGATGTGGCTCTTGAGAACGCGGGGGCGTCGCCCCGCACTTGCTCTAGGGTCACCCGGCGTTCGGGTCAACCTGATCCATCTTGCTTGGACCTGGGCCGAGGTCGGGACCTTGACTTTCCCTTTCTCTTCGGTTGTTATCGCGTTAATAGAAAAGCCGAGCATGTTCGACGGGAAGGGGTGGCCATCCGGCTTCATCTTGTTATCGAACTTGAGGTGCCCTTCTCGTATAGCCTTCTGGATCCTCATCACGAAGACCTCCGCAATCGTTGATGGAGTGCGAGTCCCTTTTGTCATGGAAGCCGCGGTAACGTTTCGCTTTGACTCCATCGAGTCGAAGCATAGAGTGCCCTTCGAGCGACTTGATTCGGCCTTCCTTTACCAAGAGCTCAAACAACTTATCGGCCTTTGTGATGTCGAAGTCGTAGGTTCCTTTGGTCCGCACGACCCACCGCCGATTCATTGTCAAGGGCTCTTTACCCCACAAGATTTCTCGCCGCGGCTACCTCCAATTCGTCGTCGGAATCTTCGCACAAATCCGCTTTGTCCAAGAATTGGTTGTAGATGTCGGCGATGTCGTCTTTGCTTGCCAAACTTGGGGTCCTTCTTGAGGCCATATGCACGATTGCTCATCAAGGATAACTTCGCGACGGTTGGCCCAAGTTTTCAAACTCCATCCCAAATAGCTTTTCGCGCACGGTACCGGTAACATCCCGGCGACGGCCATATCAGCCAGCTGATCGTCTGGCAAGTTCAATGAGAAGCACATGCCCTTGACTTCTCTGAATCTTCTAAGAAACTCCAGCGGCGTTTCACTGTGCCTTTGCTTCAGGGTGGCGAGATCAATCAACTTCTTTTCAGAACTGCCGCTGAAGTAATGAGCGTGGAATTTACGCTCCAAATCTTTCCACCTGGCCACTGACTCAGGCGGCAAGGACGAGAACCACTGAAAAGCTGGACCCGTCAGCGAGGCGGGGAAGTAGCGAACCCTGAACGTCTCTTCGGCCGAACATTCCCCAAGCTGCATGAGATAACGAGCGATATGCTCGACCGTGCTTGTCTCGTCCTGCCCAGAGAACTTTGTGAATTCCGTCGGCGGTTTCACCCTTGGTGGCAGGAGCACGTTATAGTACCACTCTGGGAACGGCGGCCTGGTGGGTGGGGCCACTGCATCCTTGGCTTGAGGCCGGGCGGTTCCGCATCAATTCGGCCATCTTGCGTGCTAGGGCATCTTCCTCTCGAGCGCCTTGCGGCCGGCGCGCGTACCCCTGGTGCGGGAAGGCGTCGAACGCCCCATGTTTCCCACTTCATGATAGCCACCGCCGTACAAATTCTTTTGGAGCCGGTTGGTTGACGGAGCTATTCTTCGGCGGGGTCAAGTGGGACCCCGGGTGAGCCGAACGCTAGGTCTCCGTACGTAGGCCCGGTACGGATTCGAGCTTGCACGGGGCCGACCCGTCTTTGCTCCGTGGTGGCGGCGGGATTGGTTGACTTCCTGAAGCTTGCGGCGGAGGGCCGAACCGGCTGCCCCCCGGCGCCTGCGGAGGAGGTTGGAATGTCTCGCTCCGGAGCTTTGAGGAGGAGGCTGCCGCACTTGGCTTCGTAGCGGCGGTCGAGAGCTTGATTCACCCGGCTCACGGTGCTCTTTCCGGCGTACGTCTTTCCAAACGCACCGCCCCGCGCCCGGGCCAAAGATGGCCACCATCATCTGTCCGGAGCGACCCGAGGAAAGCTTGGTTGTGCTTGGTGAGCATGTTGTCTACCGATTCTGGAAGATCCGCGCGCATTCCTCTTTTTCTTGTTGGGTTGTGGCGTCGGTCTCTCCCGGCAACAACGCACTCGGGCGGGGCCACTCTTCGGATATGGTACACCACTTCGATTCTTCTTAAATGACATGAGACACTTTTGCTGAAATTGATTCACGGCGTCTAGGAGCCGCCGATCTTTCCGGGAGAAAGCTCTTCGATGTTGACATCCGGGAGGTCCGAGACTTCGGGCATCTTGAACCAATTCGCCGTTGGTCCCACCGGGCGTGCCAAAAAGTGTGTTGACGCAAAATGTGCACTCGGCGCCAAACACACGGCAAGCGAAAAGCCGGCTTCGCACGCGCGAGAGAGAGAGTGACGTGCCGGTCAATTTTCCCGAAAATTAACAAAAGACAAAACGAGTTAAATACCAAAGCTTGGAACTTACCGGGTGGTACCAGGCAGTTCCATATTTACGGCTAAAAAGCCAACCAAGACGACATGTAGCTATGCGAAGCTACCTGTCAAAGAACCACGACCGTTCGGATAACCGCAAAGGGAAAAAGAACATTGCCGAACGGGTGACGTAAGCATGACAACGATCGATCTTTGAATAAACATGGATGCATGTGCAAAGCCATGACCGATCTTCATGGGGATTAACATTAAACGAAGTAAAGCACGGACATGATCATGTATTAAATGAGCACGCATAAATCAAAGCACTAGTCTACCGCATGTCTAGGTACTTTAAGATCCGTCGGGTACGATCACAAACAAATCTATCCACCGCATGATACAACTTGCATGAAAAACGTACCACTTCCCGCAAATAGATCTATCCACCGCATGATACAATCTAAATACGGAAAGCTAAAAGCATACATCACTTAAGGCACGAACGAGGCACGTGATCTACTCGTGAAAATATAACCGAATACGGTGAGAAGTACCGATCCAGGGTCCATGAAGAAGGAACAAACATTACCACGTGAATAAATCTATCGGACGTCGAATTGGAAACCTAATCCACGGATGACTAGCTCCAAAGCAACCCAAAAACCTGCATCTACCGCATGACACCGGTTCTTTCAAGATTTATACGCACAAAGCAAGCTTGAACCCACAACACGTGACAACCTAGATCGATTCGGTTTCGGCTATCGAGAGAGCACAAGATCCTCGCGTCAAAGACACGAAACCTGCTCTTGCACGGATCTTAAGAGGAAAAGAGCCGATCCAAACCCATCTAGATTGGGCAAGAGTGTACTACATGAATTAAAACATAAAGTAAAACTCATGATAACACGGGGTAACTTAATGAATCTCTTGGATCTTGCCAAAATCCAATAGAGCCGATAACTAGCTTCGAGCTAGATCTTAGCCTACCGCATGGCTCATGATCTAACAAGAAACCCTCTTGAACCAAGCTTGAATCTACCGCATGACACGAAGCATGGTAACAAGACTACTTGCATCAGATCTAAATCCACCGCATGATACTAGACATGATACAAGGTTGCGGTACTCACGGAGGTCGACGGATCGATTGGTCCTCTCGAAGAACTCGACGACACGACAAGGACTCTAGGGTTTGGCGTAAGGCCGGTGTGTATTGAGGAATGAACGTGTACGTTACATACATCCGGGGATCGTATTTATACCTGCCGATTACAACCGCGAATGGATTCATTGCCTAACTAAACTCGATCGCCTATCCATCCATTCGCTTCCTGCGATCGAGCCACGTCACCGTCCAATCCCGCAAAATCAGCTCTCTTGTTCTTTTGCCGGCCGGAGCGGATAGCCGACCGCGGATCCTTCGCCGAAAATCTCCGAAAAATATCTTTCCTTCCACCGGACGGACTCTTTTCGAATTGGACCCACATGTCATACTCCTTACCAAATTTTGGTGTTAACGGCGAGGTATCAACGTCCCTAAGACGCTACCAAGCACGCAAGATACGTCGACGGGATTTCGGCGAGGGGGATGCGGTCCTAAGGCTACTCCAAGATAACCGAGGGCGCCACAAGCTATCGCCCCCATGGGAGGGACCCTACGTCGTGGTGAAGGTACTCAAGCCGGGCACGTACAAGCTGGCCAACGAGGACGGTGAAGAGCTCACCAACGCTTGGAACATCCAACAGCTACGTCGCTTCTACCCTTAGCTAGGATTCTCCAAGTGTTTTTGTTGTAAAAATCACATGGCCAACGCCCCAGTTGGCAACAACTATGTAAATACTTCAAGTCTAATGGAAAGGATAACTCGGCTTTCCCCTGAAACCCAAGTTACCCTCGGGGGCTCCGCGGGGGGGGGGGGGGCACCCCCCGGATGGTCCCAATTTTTTCGCGCAAAATAAAAAATAACTCACACGCGCTAAGTTTGTTTTCTACTTCAACTACGAGCAACGATTTGAACGGGCGCGGGCGGCCCAACGGGGAGGAGCGTGCGAGCCGAGACGGCCTACGCCGCGTGGATATGGCCCTTCTCTCTCGCCTCCAACCCGGCGGGCCCCCGGCAAAAATCGAACTCCCCTAAGTAAAATCTACTCGGGGAAGAAGGAGAAACAAAAAAGCACAATAAACAAAAGACTTCATTTCATATCGTCAAATGTTTATGATGAAGATAACGTATTTATTTACAAAGGCCACGAGGCCGGAATATTGATACACAAAAGCGGGCCCGGTGCCCGGATGTTTCGAAAGGGGGGAGGAGCGGCGGCATCGGCGACGTCGGGGAAGAGGAACTCCTCGAAGGCCTCGGCGAGCGACCGGCGGCGTCGGCGGCGAGCGCATCCACACGCTCCATCGCCACCTCGTCCTCGACGCCCTCGGGAACGACATAGCCTTCAGCCAGCGCCTCGAAGTTAACCTCGTAGTGGGACCGCACCACTCCGGGGGCCCTTCGGGACGCCCGGTGCGGCGCCCGGCGCATCCGCTCGGTGACATGGCCACCAAGGGCACGCGGACGGGCGGCCAAGGAGCCGCCGGCACAGGCCTCGCCCTCCTCAACGGCGTGGCGGGTCTCGAGGGCCGCATCGCGCGGCTCTGCGGCTCTGCTCGGAGGAGTTGTAGGAAGCCTGCAGCGCCTCGGCCCGCTCAGCCGCGTGCCCCAGGGCGGTGCGCAAGCCTGGAAACGCCAAGGCAAGAAAGAAATCAGAAAAAGGGAATGCGAGTTCCCAAACGGAAAAACCAACAAGGCAAGAGTCAAACAGTGGCTCACCTTCGACCTGCTTCCTCTCCATCTCGAGGGCGCGGCGCTCGGCCTCGACCGCCAGCTCGAGGCGCTTGACGGCCTCGCTCCCCGCTCCCCGGAGGGCCATCTCCCCGATTGGCGTTGGTGATGCTGAGCATAATCACCTCGCCCTCGACCTCGGAGAGCTTGGCGTCTCGAGCCGCCAAGGTCTTCCGCGACACCTCGTGGGCGGCACGCTCTTGCTCCAGCGCTGCACGGGCGTCGACGAGGGCGGCTTTGCTCTGCCTGGAGCCGCCCCTCGGCCCCTTGGCGAGCGGTGCGCTCCTCGCCGGAGCCGCTCCTCGGCGGCCACGACGGCCGCGGCCTTGGTGTCAAGGGCGGCCTTCGGGTCGTCGGCCTCCTTGGCGCTGGTGCTCCCGGCCCCCGCGCCCGCTCCTCGGCTCGGCGGCTGCTGCGCTTGCGCCCCCTCAAGCGACGAACGAAGCTCCCAGGTTTCGGCGCGGACGGTAGCCACCTCCACCTCCCAGTTGGCGGCCAGCGTCCACGTCTTCTCCAAGTCCGAGCGCGCGTGCCACAGCGCCTCATCACGGTCGATGAGGGCTGCGCGCACCCGCTCGAGGCTCGAGCGGCGCGCCGTGTCTGCCCTCGAGCTCTCGGGGAGCTCGTCGAGGCCGGAGCCGGGGCCCGTACGCCGGCCCGGCTATCCGGGGGACCGAGAGCGTCGGCAAGCGCGTCGAAAGCGCCGCACCGCTCACGGAGCCGGTGGACCTCGGCGTTCACCGGTCGAACGCATCGTACTTGTCGTGGGCGCGGCGCTCGAGCTCCCGGCATCCACACACCAAAAATCCGTAAGCACTACGGCACGAAAGCGACACACGAAGATAAGAACAAGAAGGAAACGAGTGACGACACCCTACGTGGAAGACGCGCCATGCGGGGCCGCCATGGACTCACGCAACGCCTCGGTCAACGCGCGGTCGAGCGTGGTGCCCCGGCGCCGGAGCTCGCCCCGAGCTCCTCGCTCCCCCCCCGGCGTCGGCGAACGCAGGGGGTCGTCGACGGCCCCCTCCGCCCGGGCGGGCGGCCGGCGTGGGAGGACGAGGCCACGGCGCCGTGTCCTCGACCCCCCACCACCATGTGACCCTCGTGCGCCGCACGAGGGCCCCCTCCCGGGGCTCGGGGGAGTTCGTGGGCCGGCCGGCCCACCGGTTCCCACCCGGGAGGCGAGGGAGTCGTCCGAGACCTCCACCACCTCCGCTGCGGACCGCCGGCGGGCGCCGCCGCTTGTGCCGCCTCCACCGGCGCCCCCACTTGCGCCTCCGCGGCCCGCGGCGCCCGGCACGGCGCCGCGGCCACCACCTCCGGCTATGCCGCCGCATTCCACGGGCGCCGCCACGGAGTTCCGCCCCGCTCCGTCTCCTCTCCGCCCCGGCGCCGCGGACCGCGCCTCCGCGGCGGCGGCCTCCGCGGGTCGCGCCTCCACCACGGCCGCCGCCGTGGCGCCTCGCGTCCCCACGACGGCGGCGCCGACCGCTCCTCGGCGACTGCCGGCTCCGCCATGGCGGGCCGATCTGCCGGCCGAAGCCTCGAGGCCTCCGCCGGACCCTCGCGAGCTCTCTCCCCGCCGCCGCCCCGTGCTTGCCCCCGCCCGCGGCGCCCTCGATGAGCACCGCCGGGGTGGGGATGGACGCGTCGGGTCCTCGGCACCTTGGCGGTGCGAGAGGAGGCACGGTTGGCACCACCTCGCGCAGCACGGATAGAGGATTAGAGCGCCCGAACATCAACAAATCGAACCGAGCAAAAAGACGAGCTCCTCACCTCGAAGAAGAAAAGGCCCGTTTCCTTTTCCTCGAGGCCTCGGCGGATGAGGCCGGTGCGGTGGCGCGCCCCGCCCGCCGCGCCTCCCCGACGGCGCCGCCGCGTGCACGGGGGCACCCGCCCGGCGCGCGGTCGCGCCCGACGCCGCGCCTCCCCGAAGGCGCCGCCGCGCGCGCGCGGAACGCTCGCCCGGCGTGCGGGCACGCCTCGCCGTGGCACCCCCCGGCGACGACGCCGCGCGCGCGCCGGGCACGCTCGCCCGCGCGCGCGGCGCGCTCGCCCCGCGCGCGCGGCGCGCTCTATGCGCGCACGGGCGCGCCCGCCGCGCGCGCCTCCGTGGCACGCGCGGCGCCTCCCCGGCGCGCGCGCGCCCCCGATGTCGATGGCCGGCGGCGGGCGCCGTTGCGCCCGCCCGGGCGATGCCGCCCCCGTTGACGGTGAAAATCCGTCAACCTAGCCATGAGTTTACCTTCGGTGTTGGCATGAATTTTATACCTTATCCATTGGTACTAACCCCCGTGGTATAACAAGTTCACATGTGCATGTCGTTTTTGGAGTTTAATGTTTATGCGAGGGATTTAGTGTTGAATGCAAGACTTTCGGGGTAAGTTCATCAAGCACCTCATGACAAGACTTTGAAGCCCCGAACAAGTCATGCAATGAAGCAAAACTAACTCCAAGAAGCGGGGACTTGATCCGAGAAGACGACATACTCCGGGGACACGACCGAGAAAAGTCTTCGAATCTTCCAAGACAAGGAGTTGAGTCCAATTCGGAGAGAAACCGACGACATGGACCCGTATGCGAAGGGGGAAGCATCCGGGAAGCAAGGGAACCGACCTTGGGCAAAGGAGCCCGCGGGGCCGGGCCTAAATGGGCCCGGGCCGGCCGGCCCGGTTCGGTCGGCCCCGGCCCATTTAGGGCCCAAATCCGACGCCCTTTGCCCTAGCCGCCAATCGGGCTATTTATAGTCCCCCGACCGAGAGCCACGCGAGAGAAGATTTCGTCTTCGGCCGCCGAGAAGCAGAGAAGAGAGGGACACCATCTAGGAGAGGAGAGGGTCGAGCTAGTTGACTAGGGTTTCCCTAGCCGACGTGGGAACCTTGCAAGGAAGACCACGTCGGAGTTCCCGAGCTAGAAGCAAGATCAAGGAAGGATCCCGTGGTGATCTTGTGTATGTATCATTGTTATAGTTGAATTATCAAGTTGAATCTTTTCTCAGCGATCAAGTGTTTCCTCGAAGATTTCGTTTTTCGATCGGCTTTGCTTATTTCAATTCTATTCTCGAGATAGATTACATAGGGTGTTCTTGTAGCCGCGGTGGCTAGAGGTACACGCCGGATCCTCCGAAAGAATCTCGACTTGTCTTTTGACTCGCCCTAAGCTCCCCGCATGAATAGGGATACGTTGTGACGAACGGGGGTCTCGAAAGGCGGATGTTTTCGGATTTGGACGGGAAACCACGATTTAAAGAGGCTTTTATTAAGATTCGATTTGCTACTTCTTCTTTTGCTTGGAACTTCAACAAAAGGCTTACCCCGATCCCTCTAGATCGGTTTATCTACCCAATCTTACTTTGTTTTCTCCGGTTTTTAGTAGATTAGATTCGTTTTGTGTCTTTTACTTAGATGCATTAGGTTCTTTATTGAAGATTGCGCGTTATTTGGCTTTAATAGATTAAGTCTTGCGTCACACATTTGTTCCACGGATTCGATACCTTGGGTTCACCACTCGAGGGAAGAAGGGTCCCTTGACTACGACGGGAGACTTGTACGCTTGCGAGTCACGAACGAACTTTGATACAATTATTAACCGTCAACACCGCCCTCGTCGCCGGCGCCGGCTCCCCGGCGGCGGGGCGCAGCTCGCCACCCGTCGGAGGGGCCCTCCCCCTCGGCCTCTTCCTCTTCGTCTTCCTCCGAGGACGAGTAGTCTTCGGTCCCCGGGGAGGAGAGCCCCAACTCCTCACGCCGCGGTACTCCGCGGCCCGCCGGTCGCGGCGTGCTTGATGTCGCCTCACGCGCTCCCTCTCGTGCGCCGCCCGCTCCTGCCGCGCTGGCTGCCGCGCCGCCCGGCCAAGCGCGCGGGGAGTCGGGGGGTGGGCGGAACGGACTTGGCGATGGTGAAGTTCACCGGTGCACACGGGAGCAACAATGGCGCGTCGGGGAGACGAAGCAAGACCAAGAACCAAAACAAAATTAAGAACCAAACTCACCGGCGGGCCGGTGGGGAGCATCTCGAGGTCTCATGGGGTCCGACCTGCCGGGCGGCGGCACCGGGTGTCGACGGCGCTCCGCGCCGGGTGAGCGCGTACGGCCGCTCGAGGGGCGTCGGGAGCATCCGCGACCTCGCCGGGTCGACGGGGTTGGCCGCCTCGTCATCTCGAAGATGCGGAGCGGCCTCTCCATCAACGGCACGATCCGCCCGTGATGAAGGAAGGCGAGGACGCCCATCGCGTTCGGCCCCATCGCCGCCGGGCGCCGCGGCTGCGGGCGGCCGGGGCCGACTCCTGCCGCCTCCGTCTTGGACCGTGGACACCTCGTAGCCCCCGGGAGTCGGGCCTCTCCTTGAACACCCGACCGGTGTAGGGGGGGGAGGCCGGGCCGGCGTTGCGCAAGTAGAACCATCCCCGCTCCCGGCCGGCGTTGTTCGTCGTCATGGTGCGGGGGGATGTAGACGTCCTTGAATTGCCCCTGCGGGCAAGCGACATCCCGCCGGCGCGCACCGCGCGCGCGGGTCCCTCGGCTCCGTCGTGGGCTGCGTGAAGAGCTCCGCGCGGAAAAGGTGAACCCAGAGCTCCCAGTTGACTGGGATCCCCAGGTACCCTTCACAGACGCCCACGAATGTGGCCGCCTGCGAAATCGCGTTGGGGGCGAAGTTGTGCAGCTCCACTCCGTAGTGGTGGCACATCGCCCGCATGAAGGTGCTCGCCGGCGCGTTGAAGCCCCGCTCGTGGTAGCGGATGAAGCTGACCACATAGCCCTCCGGCGGGTTGGGCGCGCGGTCCGCCGGCGGCGGCACTATCCACTCCGCCGGACGTCCGTCTTCATTGGCCGCCGGGCCGGCGGCGACCCGGCTCGCCGAGGGCCGGTGGGTCACCGTCGACCTCTCCCAAGCGTACGGCTCCAAGATCGTGAGGGGAGGGCCGAGGCGGCGCCATGAAGAAGGCAAAGAAAAGTAGGAACGGAGGACAAGGAACGGAAGAAAGGCTCTAACGGCGACACCGCACGGTGGCAAGAGCGAGATGAAGACGAAGGGGCGGGGGACCGAAAATGGTGAGGCGTTAAGGTAAAAAACCGCCGTCTCCCCACTCCCCTCAGATTTATAAGACGACGGGCGAGCTCTCGGAGCGGATGCCCCGCCCGCACTAACTTGCGGGGAATCTTCCCTTCACGCCGACGGACGGGCCCCACCACTCTGCGGCGGCCACATCATCGCGGGCGGGCCATCATCACGGCGAAGACCCGCGGGGACCGAGGCGAAGCCGTCACGTCCGCCGCCACGCCGCCCACTACGCGCGCGTGCGGCCGCGCCGCCTAAAAAGACGCGCCCGCGCCGCAAAAACCGCGGCCTCGGCCGCGAGGCATTTAATGGCGGGTCCCTTGCCAAGCAAGGAGAACCCTCGAGCGGGGCGAACCCCCGGCTCGAGACGAGGGCAACCCTCGATGGGATATCGACGTGAGAAGGCCGCCCGGGACCTGCTTGATGTAAAGCAGGCTCCGCGGGTACCCATGCCACGTAAAACCCTCGAGCGACACGAGCCCTCGGCTCAAAACGAACACGGCCCTCGATGGGATATCGACGTGAGAAGGCCGCCCGGGACCTACTTGATGTAAAGCAGGCACCGCGGGTACCCATGCCACGTAAAACCCTCGAGCGACACGAGCCCTCGGCTCAAAACGAAAACCGACCCTCGATGGGACATCGACGTGAGAAGGCCGCCGGGACTGCTTGATGTAAAGCAGGCACCGCGGGCGCCCATGTCACGTAAAACCCTCGAGCGGCACGGGCCCTTGGCCCAAGATGATGTCAGCCCTCGAAGGGACATCGACGTGAGAAGGCCGCCGGGACCTCCGCTTGATGTCAGCGAGGCACCGCGGTACCCATGCCACGTAAAACCCTCGAGCGGCACGAGCCCCCGGCTCGAGACAATATCAATTCTCCCAAAAAGGGCACATATCTTTGTGCTACCAACCGGCACCTCGAGGGCCGGCTCGCCCGCACCCTCGACGGCCGCGCCGACGCGAAAAGACGGGGCCGCCCGGGCGCCACCCCCGCACGGCCCTGCGATCGGAGGTCCGAAGCCCGACCCACGACGGGTTCGAACGGGCGCCTCGGATCGCGAGTTAGGGACGACGAGGGCACGCGCATTCGAGCCGTTCCTCGAGCCCGTCGGCTCGAGGGTGCCCCACATGTCGTGTTCGAGAGCCGGCGAGGGCGGCTAGCGGGGGATCCCACCGAGGGGAGAGCTTCGCGCCCTCGGTCCCTAGCGAACGGGACCGAGCCCCACCCTAGCAAACCCACGCAAGCGCTTCCATGGACGTGTCTCCGGACCGCGCGGCCTACCCTTATCGAACGGGGCATGGGCGTCCACCCGAACCACCCGCTACCGGCTCGAAGAGGAATCCGCAATTCGCGACCCGCTCGATGGGAGTTGCGGAAACCTCACCCTCCGTCCCGCGGAGGGACGTCGAGGGCGCGTTAAAAAACAAGTCGCCGGGCTCTACCCGATCGCCTCGAACGGGCCAAGGCTCGGGGGCTTGACGCACGGCTACACCTCCTTGAAATTGCACCCGCCGGAGACGGCGCCGGCGGCGCGTGCACCCCCGAAGCCGGGCCGAAACACCGCCGATGCCGGTTGGAATATGTGCCACGCCCTCCGACCAAAATTCTCGCGGTTAACCCCTGCGGGAGCACCCACACTCTGCGGGGCTTCGAGGCTAGACCCGCGGGTCCGCCGACGCGGCCCCACGGAAAGCGTTCGCGAGAACAAGGAGGGAAGAACGTCCTATCAGTAGGTTCCAGCATCTGCGGGAGCCTCAATGGCAAACCCACAGATGCTCGGGGGCTACTGTCGGGGACGACCCTAGGGGTCCCCTTAAACAATGGGGAAATCCTCACTTAAAACCCACAAAAAGGCCAAAACACAAATCGTCTAACCATTCGGGGGAACGGCCCACGCCACGGGGAATCCGACGGCCCATCGAGGTGGCCCACTTAGAGATCCCCTCGAACAGGCTCCGCCTCGTTCGAGGATGCGTGCTCCTTTCGGGCGGGCTCCGCCCCGTCCGAGGGGTAAAACTTCCCTCGAGCGGGTTTCGCCTCGCTCGAGGGTACGCCCCGCCCTCGGCGGGGTCCGCCACGCTCGAGGGCGCTCCTCGCGCGTACGCCGGCCCCCGTACACGGGCATTTAACGCCACGACACGGGGGGGACGGCGCCATCATGCGCCGGGGCTCGCACCCCGTGCCGCCGCACCAACTCCCCGGGGAGGAGCCCATCCCCGCTGCGTGGGAAGGGACGTGCGGCGCGGCCGGTGTCGGTCCCGTGACACCGTGCGCACGATCCAGTACGGCTAACGCGCCGAGCCCTCGAAAGAGGGCCGGCGCACCCTCGATTCACTTTCTTGTGACCCTACAGAGTTAGGTGGAGGCGCTAGGCCGGTGGACCGCCATCCCCGCCACCGTAACGACGTGGCCGCCGTACCCGCGCGTGCAGGAGCACGCCCGACGCCGTAGCAACAACTCCCGGGCCCGTGAAGTGCGTCGGGGAAGGAACGCCGTTACGCCAACTCCTCGTACTCCATACGAGGCTGCGTCGCCACCCCTCTCGAGCCTATCGAGGGGACATCACCGCCATCCGTGCTCTCCTACCCTCGAACCGCCACCGTTCGGGTACAAGACGAGCCATGATGACCGGATCGCTACAAGGATCGCCCGAACGGCCGCCCACTCTACGACATAGCACGTCGCACTTCCCCACATAGCCGGGTAGCGCGGCGCGCATGTAAACCGCCTCCCCCCTTGATCTATAAAAGGGGGGAGCGAACCCCCCCCCGAGGGGGAGACGAGATAGCGGACAACGGGGAGCCTTTCACACACACCACGTACTCACTCCCCCAATTCTCCCACAACATCTTCGGTCGGGGACTTGGAAGCTTTGCTTCCTCTCCCGCCTCGCTTGTAGCCGCCCCACTACAGGCACCCCCGGTGCTAAGTAATATAGTTCCTCGAGCACGCCGGCGTCGGACGTACGGCCCCCTCGGCCGGAACCAGGATAAAACCTTGTGTCACTTGTTGCTTAGCATCGACCATTGAGGGATAGACCTCGGCGCTTTCTACTGGTTAGTGTCGGGACCACATTCCGCACCGACGGTGGGTACCGGGACCGACTACTCGGTGGGCCCCCGGGACTACCGGCTTGCGCTACACGGCACCCGATGGCGTGGAGCACAAGGACTACGGAGGAGAAGTACTCGGTTAGGAAGGCTGTACATGTCTCGCACTTGTATAGAAGACTCCTAGACGTACTCGACTAGTACTCTCTCCCTACTCCGACTTGTAACCCTGCCTCCCGGACTATATAAGGCGAGGCAGGGACCTTTCTCTAGCATCTCATGCAATCTCATCTCACGGCGCACAATTACACCATCTTGTAATCGTGCCCAATCAATCCAGAGCTACGCAGCATACAGGACGTAGGGTATTACGCACCTCGCGGCCCGAACCTGTCTAAATTGTGTGTCGCGTGTCTCTTCCTTCGAGTTACCGATCTCGGCGAGGCCACATTCATCTACTCCGAGTACTCCCCTTAGTAGGTTGCCGGTCCAAAACACCGACACCGGCGCGCCGGGTAGGGGGCTCTCGCCCGAGATCACATGGCGAACTCGACGGCTCCTGTCTACTTCAAACCAAGCTGTCGCCTTCAACCACGGCGACACCTTCGTGTTCGGCGCACGTCCGCACCGCCGACGGCGCGGGGGTCTTTCCGGCGCCGCCTCACCATGCGGCCCAACCGGAGGCCGGCTTCGTGACGCTTCCGGAAGTTGTCACCGGCGAACTCGCCGGCAAGTTCGGTGAAATTTCGCTCTTCAACCATCACGGGGTGGTGGGACCACATGCGATGGGCGAGCGGTGGCTCGCATGCGATAGCCCATCGTCCCCCGTAACATGGCTATCCCACCGGGCTCGGTGGTCCCGCCGCTTACCTTCGGGGAATCTCGGGACAACTACCGTACAGAGTACATCAAGTTCGAGGTCGCGGACTTCGAGACTTCCTACCATGCCATCCTCGGCAGACCGGCCATCGCCAAATTCATGGCGGTGCCCCACTACACCTACTTGGTACTCAAGATGCCAAGCCCAGCGGGTGTACTCTCTCTCTCCAAGGGGACTTGAAGATGTCCCACGACTGCGACACAGAAGCCGTGGAGATCGCCTCTACGAATCAAGTACCCAACACGATGATGGAGGTCTACGGCTCGCGTCGAAGAAGCGTGCTACAAGCGAACTCGACATCCCGGAGAAGTATGACGAGCGCCAACAAGCCTCGGCCACACGAGGAGGTTCTTGTCAAGACGATCGACCTCGGAACGGGCGACTCCGGCAAGACCACCACCATCGGGGCCGGCCTCGACCCCAAATAGGAAGAAGCGCTCATCAACTTCCTCCCGAGCTAACCGCGACATCTTCGCGTGGAAGCCGACGGACATGCCGAGGAGTGCCCGGGGAGTTGATCGAGCACCGCCTCAACGTCGATCCTAAGGCCACCCCCAAGCGACAACACCTCCGACGCTTTGCCGATGACGGACGGGATGCCATCAAGAAGGAACTCTTCAAACTACTCGCGGCCGGCTTCATCCGAGAAGTCTTCCATCCTGAGTGGCTCGCCAACCCCCGTCCTCGTCCGCAAGAAGAACTCGAACGAGTGGAGGACGTGCGTCGACTACACCGACCTCAACAAGCACTGCCCCAAGGACCCCTTCGGGTTGCCGCGGATTGATCAAGTCATCGACTCCACGGCGGGCCGCGCCGCTTGCTCCGCTTCCTCAACTGCTACTCCGGTACCACCAGATCGCGATCAAGGAATAAGACTAGGAGAAGACCGCGTTCATCACCCCATTTGGCGCGTACTGCTACACGACCATGTCCTTCGGGTTGAAGAACGCCGGCGCCACCTACCAACGAGCTATCCGGACACCGCTTCAAGAAGCAACTCAACAAGAACATCGAAGCCTACATGGATGATGTGGTCGTCAAGATCAGAAACTCCAGTACCCTCATCGACGACCTTGAAGAGACTTTCGCATCCCTGCGCGAGTACCGCTGGAAGCTCAACCCGAACAAGTGCGTCTTCGGCGTACCTCCGGCAAACTACTCGGCTTCATCATCGGCCCGGCACGGCATCGAAGCCAACCCCGAGAAGATCTCCGCCATCACCGGCATGAAAGCTCTCACATGCATCAAAGACGTCCGAAGCCGACCGGTGCATGGCGGCATTGAGCAATTCATCTCGAAGCTTGGAGAACGGAACCTCCCCTTCTTCAAATTACTCAAGCACCAAGAGAAGTTCGTGTGGACTCCGGAGGCGTATCAAGCCCTTGCCCGGCTCAAGGACTTCCTATCGAAGCCGCCGGTCCTCACGGCTCCTCGCAAGGGCGAGCAGCCTCTTGCTCTACCTCGCCGCGACTACTCACGTGGTCGCATCTGCCATCATCGTCGAGCGGCGGGGAAGACGGCCACGCCTACCCGGGTCCGGCGCCCGGTCTACTTCGTCGGCGAGGTCTCGTCGAGTCCTAGGCACGCTATCGGCTGTGCGAGAAGCTTCGTATGCGGTACTCATCACCTCGCGGAAGCTATGACACTACTTCCCGGCGGTACTCGATCTCCGTCGTCACCGACTACCCACTCGGCGACATCTGCGGAACCAAGATGCTACGGAAGAATCTCCAAGTGGGTAGTCGAGCTCGGCGCCCTCACCATCGACTTCAAGCCACACATAGCCATCAAGTCGCGGCACTAGTCGACTTCATGGCGGAGTGGCGGGAGAACCGACTACCTACTCCAACCGTGCGACCGAGCATTGGGTGATGTACTTCGACGGCTCACTCAACCTCGAGGGCGCGGTGCGGGGGTACTCTCCGATCTCTCCAATGGGCGAACAACTCAAGTACGTCCTGCGATCTTCTCGAAGGTCTCAAACAACGAAGCCGAGTACGAAGCTCTCCTACACGGGCTCCGCCTCGCGGCCTTCCCTTGGGCATCAAGCGGCTACTAGTCTACGGCGACTCCGCGGTGGTCATCAACCAAGTCAACAAGTCCTCGGGACCGCAACAAGGAGAACATGGATGCCTACGCCTAGAAGTCCGCAAGCTCGAGAACAAGTTCTACGGTCTCGAGTTCCACCACATCGTCCGCGACAACAACGTTGCGGCGGACGTCCTCTCGAAGCTTGGATCTACCCGCGCTCAAGTACCGGCGGGTGTCTTCGTTCATGAGCTTCACGCGCCATCCATCCCGGAGCGGCGCCACCGCCTTCGTCCCGGCGCACCCACCGGCCGGACGGGAGGTCATGATGATCGACGTGGACTCGAGGCAACCCTTCATCGACTACCTCGGTGAGCGAAGGTTCCCTCGGACAAGAACTTGGCCGAGCGGCTCATCCGCCGCGCCAAGTCCTACGTCCTCGTCGGAGACAAGCTTTACAAGCGGGGCGCATCTTCGGAGTACTCATGAAGTGCGTCCCTCGGCAAGAAGGCAAGGACATCTTGGAGGAGATTCACAAGAGCGTACGCGGCAACCACGCGTCCTCCCGCACGCCGGTCGGCAAGGCCTTCCGGCGAGCTTTCTGCGGCCCACGGCTGCGGGCGATGCCGAAGAACTCGTCGAAGGTGCCAAGGATGCCGTGTACTTTGCCAAGCGGCAACACGTCCTAGCCTACAAGCTAGTCACCATACCCGCCAACCCGGCCCTTCGCCTGCCGGGGGGCTCGACATGATTGGGCCACGCGCCAACCGCGCCGGTGGTTTCAACGAGTATTGGTGGCCATCGACAAGTTCACCAAGTGGATCGAGGTCAAGCCGGTCACATGCCCCAAGGGGCGACGAGTACTCGACTTCTGGATGAACTCATGCATCGCTACGGACTACCCCACCGCATCATCACAGATCTGGGCTCCAACTTCAACAACCACCAGTTCTGGGAGTACTGCGAGAACAGCGGGATCGACGTCCGATACGTCTCAGTTGCCCATCCTCGGGCCAACGGACAAGTCGAGCGCGCCAATGGGATGGTGCTCGACGCTCTCAAGAAGCGGCTACACGATGCTGCTAACTCCAAAGGAGGCAAGTGGATCAAGGAACTACCCAACGCACTCTGGGGGCTACGTACTCAGCCCTCCAAGCCAACGGGGCAATCCCCTTACTTCCTGGTCTACGGCTCCGAAGCAATCCTCCCTGCCGATGTCATATGGAACTCACCAGCAGTGGAGCATTATGACGAAGGCGTCTCGTAGACGACGGACGAGTTGACATCGATAGCCTCGAAGAAGCTCGGCCGCGCCGCCCTCGTCCAATCAGCAAGGTACCGGAGGGTATCCGACGCTACCATGATCCCAACGTCAAGGAACGCTCCTTCAACGTTGGTGATCTTGTCCTCCGTCGTATCCGAACACGGAAGGACTACGCAAGCTCGGCTCCCCTTGGGAAGGTCCCTTCACCGTGGCAAAGGTGGCCGGGCCGGGCTCCTACCGCCTCCCGGACACTTGAAGGCGAGGACATCAACAACTCGTGGAACGTCGACCGGCTACGTCGGTTCTACGCCTAGTCTACACGACTACTCCGGGGTTCAAGTCTACACGACTACATCAACACCCCTCTCCGCCGTAAGCGGCCTCCGTGGTCCCGGCTCCGGTCCTCGGACTACTCCTCTCCGGGATCCGGCCCGCGCGGCTACCTACGGATCCTGGGGCTCGCGACGAGCGACAAAGGACTCTAGCAACGGTCTACTAAGAGACCATGTACTCCAAGATCCGGCCTACACGGCTACTTACGGATCTACTTTGCGCCGTAAGCGGCTACTCGCCCTAGCACCACTTAGGCGTAAGCGGCCTTCGGTCCCGAGGCGACTACTCTGTAACTACGGCCCTGGCCATCCAGGTGTACTTCTTCAGTAATAAAGTTTGATCGATCATCAACTTCTTTCTTGTCTACTTCCCTCAACGGGACTACCGCCGAGTACGACTACTCGCATCAACTCCACGATGGGGCTCCGCACTCTAAGATCGCGACTACGAGTACTAATTGATGGAACTTTTCTTTCATTAACACTTGAACAATTACATTGCAAATGTTTTTGTACACATGCTACTATGAGCTAACTACTACGGGGCTACCGGAGGTTAAGCTTCGCGGCGACTCGCTTTCCGCAATGGGCGCTATCTGCTCCCGGCCGCTCCGCATGCGCTCGTACGTACGGTTGGCGGCTACCCCGCCGGCGACTACTTCCACGGGCGCCTTCGGGAAGTAAGACTTCATGAAGGCCGGCACCGGTTCGGGATCGACCTCGCCAAATGCTTCACATACGTTGCCGCCCGGCCGGGGGCTTCCCCGAGGCGATCCACGAGCGGCGCAATCTTGGGGCCGCCGAGGATGAGGCACCGGGAGTCTTGCAATCGGAAGCGCGGCTTCTTCAAGATCCTTCGGCCCAGGCCCACAACGCCTCACGGTCTTTGTTCGGCTTACGCAACGATTTGTAGCGAGTTGACGAGATCATGATCGAAGCAATCCGAAGCTCCATGTGCTTGTCGCACTCGAAGGCAAGTTCCTTATAGTCAAGCTCGAGTACCTGGCGGGCCTCCTGCTCCCGGTAGAAGAGGTTCTTCATATCTGTCTCTGAGGTCCTCAACTGCTCCACCCGGGTCTCAAGCTCTGCAAAACAACAAGGCGCAGCGGGTTAGACTACCTCTCGACCTCCAACAACTACCCAACAAGTCAAGCGGTGTACCTTTGTTCTTGTTGCGGAGTGTCTTGTTCTTCCGCACCAAGTCGTCGCTCTTTGCCTGCATCTCCTGGATGTCATTGTGATATTTGGCAAAGGCGGCGTCGAGCTTGGACTGCATGGCGGCCGCGTGCTTCCGCGACTTCAAGAGTTGATCTTCCAGCGCTTCAGCCCGGAGCACCGCGTCGCCGAAGCCTTGCAGCATGCTAGACTTCTCACGGGACCTCTCCACGACGTCCTGCACAGACAACACATGTCAAACGAGTACTCAACGACAGGGGATTGACTACTCAGGAGTTAAGACTACTCACCTTCATCCATTGTTCAGCCTGGTGGACCGCCTCCAGGTGCCTGGCCACCGTCGCCGGGTCGACCAAGTCGTCTGCCAGCAACTCCACCCCGCCACGACTACTTGCGGCGGCTTCAGTCATCGGCGCAGAGCGGATGGGCTGCGTCCCGGATCTCCGGGGAGCGGACAACCACCTCCCGAGCGGCCTGCGGCGGCACGGTGGCCTCTTCTCCTCCGGTCGCCACGGCGGCCTCTTCGGCGGCCTCCTCCATCAGCTCGGGGGCTCCCTCAGCAGCCTCCGGCACCTGTGGTGTCAAGTTCTGCATGGGCACCGCCGCCGGGATGTCGCTCCCTTCGGCCTCGGCGCCTGTCAAGAAGAAGACAAGTGCATTAGAGACTACGACTACTCTATGGGGAGTACTACAACATCAGCAAAGTACTTACCTTCGACTACGCTGGCCTTGGGCAATGTAGCTCCAGCAGCCGGCGTCTCGGACTCCGCCTGAGGGGCAGGAGTGGACTCCTCGGCGGGCGGCGCGGTTTCTTCCTCCGCCACCGCCGTAGAGGGCTCATCTCCCTCCCGGGACGGATCCGTTGATTTCTGCGAAGTACACAATTGGTTGTCAATCAAGCTCGACTACTACACCAAGTACTACTCGGGAAAGCTTAGCACTTACAAGCTTGACCGGGACTATTGTCACGGTCGGGGCACCGAGGATGCGGCAATGTCTACTAGTCCACCCTCGGCGGGCGCTTCCTCTTGCGCCTCGGCGGCCACCGCCTCTTCTGCGGCGACGGTGGCGGTGCGGCGCTCTCTGTGCTCTGCGGTCACCACCTCTTCGGTAGAAGCGGCTACGGGCTCCGTGCTCCCTCGAGGAGCGAGGGGGCCGGCGCTCAAGTCGCGCCAATAACTCTTCAACGGTGGGGGGGCCGGGCTACGACTCCCCGGCCGGCTCCCCCACTGTGTCCCACTCGCCTTCGTCGCCCGATCGGCGGGCTCGTCGGCGGCACCTCCCCGCAAGCAAAGGAAGCTTGGTCATCAGCAAGTGAACTCGAACGACTAGTACTCGACTACACTAGTCAAGACGTCTTACCTCCTGAGGCGTGGTCTCGGAGACCTTCAACTTCTTCGTCACCCGCTTGCGGGCGGGGTTGCGCGGCTTCCGTGGCGGCGCGGCCGGACTGCTAGCCTCCCGGGCTAGCCGGCGGATCTTGTACGAGGGGCACGTGGGGTAGGCCGGGCGGGCCCGAACCTCGACCGCGGCTGGAAGCGGTCTGCGCGGTGTCTCCTCGTCGTCGTCCTCGTCGGACGTGTCCTCCACGATGACGGTGTCATCTCCTTCGCCGGCCTCCCACCGCTCCTTGGCCTTGGTCTTTCCCTCCTCCGGGATCTCGACTTCCTGAGGGGGTGGCTGCGGCTCGGAGACGAACTTCTTCAAGTCGTCCTGCAAGACACAAGACATCAGCGCAACTACTCACAAGGAATGACTACTCGACTAGGGGGTACGGCTACTTACCTCCTTTGGCGGGCGCGCGGCGGAGTACTACGGGGCCGGGGCACGCCGTGTACGGTGGCATGTCCTTGAAGATGCGCGTCAGCCTATCGACAATGTCGTCGTCGTCGACCTCGCCTCCATGGCATCCGCGACGTGTCGTCGTCGCCGGCGTACTCGAAGCCCGAGGGTGTCGGCCGGCCATCGCGTGGCGCACCTGCGCTTCATGAAGGCGAAGGCCACGTGCTCGGTGTGACAACCCGCCCAGGAAAATACCGTACTATCGCCTAAGATCGATCCACTTTGGTTATTAAGCAATAGTAAAGTATCATCCTGTCGTTGGTTGCCGGGTTAACGCCCGGTAAATCACTTGGACATCGAACAGAGGATCGACACATGCATTAAAACTCACGCGAGGGCGAGTCCGCAGTACAACATGAATTAAACATTTTATTACAAACCATTGTTCGTGACATGGAGTAAAGGTTCGAGTTCGAAAATACAACGGAAATAATTTAAACTAGCGCAACGGTAAACATCACGGGAGGCCATCCGTGATGTCATCACTTGTCGTCACCCTTCGATCAATCACACCCGCATCAACGAGTTTTAAAGCAAGGCCGAGTATACTAATACTCGGCAAGACTTAACCGTCGGGTGATGACTACATAACCAACCTCTAGACATGAAAGGCTTTTGGCCTAGGTGGAGTTTCTTTTGCCGGAAAGCTACTAAGAGTGGATCCTTACTTTCAATCTTTTAGCACAAGTTCTAGTTGATTACCATTTCTAAGTATGCCAACTAATTCAATCAAGAATTGGACAAGCAATTAATTCATCCAACCATATTTCTCGAGTTCCATCATTATGGGATATCATGGCCGCTGATTAAGCGAGTCTCGGATAACGGTGAGAGGCCGACAATCGATTGATTTAAACCTTGCAAGGTAAACCCAACACACGGTAGGCTGTCCTCGCGAGGACAACTTCCCGTGCCGTCCCCATAAATCTTCGGGTTGGGATCGAATCTTACGGTCCCCGGTGCAAGCTATCCCGCATACCCCGCGAGATACCCGAGTCACCATACACCACCCTTCCCGTAGCTAGCCGGTAGGAGATTTCTCAAGAGTAGTAATAGTAAGATCCCGTGCCGCCTCATTAAGGTACTAGGCTTACCGGCCCCATAACCGGCATGTGCTTAGTACGTTCAAAAGCTTAGCCCACATGCCCACTGGACCGGAGCCCAATCCCATGCTCTTACCACATGAGCAATCCATTTAAGGATATCTTATGATTCCTATCTAGGAACCTATTCTTGCGAGTGACGAACATCACCCGACTCCTATCGGTCCTATAGCATAGCAACTATCGACCTAGCATACTAGTGATAGAGCATAGGTACCTAGGGATCATGCATCTAGGGTTCCAAATCAATTCCCGAAACGTAAATGCACAATAATAGCAAACATAATTGCATAATTTTAAAAGATGGGGTTAATGATCCGGGGCTTGCCTTCGCTGGCAAGGTTGGCCTTGGGCCCTTCTGGACTTGGGTCCAGGTCTTGAGCTACGTCCACGCTCAGCAGCTCTTTGTCGACACCTTTGCCTCCTCCTTCCGGCACGAGCGTACGTCAACTGGCGGAAAGATCTACACGAAGATGCAATGCAGGATTTATTTGACGGTTTTCACTTTAATCAATTACAAACCATATTGATAATCAAGGGGTGTATTTGTTGGGCACATTCAACTAGATAAGAATACATTCAGCATACTCTTCCATAAAGGAGTAATATGCAATGCTTTATCAATTATTCTTTTTGATGGTGATTGTGTACATATATATGTAAATAATTTAATTCAAACTCACCAACAGTAGTGGGTAGGTACATTTAACCTTTTTAACATGATTTGCAACCACACTCAAGTTAACATGGGTGGTTTGGTGGTTTCTCCCCTTTATTAAGCCTTTAATGACCTATATATCTTTTATCCATGGGATTAATCAATAAATTCAGTGGAAGGGCGTATTAACCACTAAACACCCGTAACAAGCATCTAGATAGTGTTTCTCTTTTTAGGAAGGTTATTGGTCGTACATGGGTTATTCTTTTATTGTACAATTGAATAAAGTTTTCTTTGTACTTGTCATTTCATGTGAAAGCTTTAATCATTTTCTTCTCACAAGCAAAGATGTAAATAATACTTTTATCCTTGAATTATTTTCTTATCAGCAATGAGAATTAATTACCTTTTAATTAAATTAGATAATACTTTCCAAAAAGGAAAAGAATTAAATAAGGGCTTTTCTTTATTTAATTTCTCTTTAATATTAAAAAGGACTTTTAAGCTTTTTATTAAGCAAATAAATTACCAAAAATTAAATGAGTGTTTCTTAAGCCTACTAGCACCTATCCTGGTCCATTGGACCCACATGTAAGTGTTGGATGCTAGGAAATTAAATATTATGGAAAATAACAAAGGTTATCTAGTTATTCAATTTAAATGCATATAAAAATAATTAAGCATCAAAATGACCCAAACTTTCTTGTCGATGCTCTCTGGTCCTAAACAAGCCTAGAGAACCAGCATGTTCACAAGGAATCTCTACTGAACTTGGTTCATTAATTTACAAAGGAAAACATGCATAATTCAAGAATAATTATTTCTGTTAATCCAAACATCATGATTAATTCACAAGATGTGCATTTTGGTATTATAAGACAGTGTGCACAAGTTGGGGTCAAAAACATAAATATATTTAACAAGAAAAATCATTTATGCAGATCTGCCAGAAATAGAAAAACATTTTTATAAAAAGATTTACATTATAACTTGGTGCAATGTTTGGCATAGCAGCTAGTCATGACCAAACACACAACATATCCAAAAATTAGCTATAGAGGATTTATGGTTTTTGAGATATTGTAGATCTAGGGTTTTCACATTTGTATTTTTCATGCAAAAACTAAAAGGAATTAGCTCAAGCCAGAATAACAAAAGTTGTATTATAATTCATCAAGAACCCAAAAAAATTGGTTTCACATTTTTATGATTTCTCTGTGATTTTCTACGCAATTTACAAAAATCAGCAAAGCTTGTTTAACTATTGGAGTTACCCTTTTGCGATTAGGCCCCCGAGAAGAACTCGATGTTCGCAATGTGGCCCTCGGGGCGGCCGGCCGGCGCGGGCTTCGCAATTCCGGCGAGGCCGGCGCGGCTCCCCGACCGGAAAGGGGCGGAGGAGGGTCTAGGGGCTACTAGGGGCCTATTTGAGGCGTTGGACGGGGCGGTGGTCGCACCGGCGGCGCCCGCCGACCGCCGGGGAGGGGCGGACGCGGCCGCCCGTGTGTCCGCCGGCGAGGGGGCTCGATGCGCAGGGGCTGGGGCGGTTGGCGAGCTTCGGTAGGGGTAGGGAAGGGTAGTGGCCGGGTTGGTCGGGCGCGCAGCCCCGCCGGAGCCGCGGCCTCGCCGTGGTCGCCGACCGTGGCGCCGACGGTAGCGCGGTTGGGCCGCGGGGAGGGGTCCGCGCGCGAGCGAAGGGGCAGCTGCGCCTTATAGCGACTTGCGACCCTCCCGGGCGACCGAGAGGATGGACGGGGGGTGCCTTGGGGGCGCGTGCACGCCGGGAGACGCCGCGAGGACCGCCGGTCCATGGTGTGTCGTACCTGTTGGCTCGGTTTTCAGGACGTTCCCGAGGTTCGAGGCATTGGGAGGCGGACAGCGGCCTTGGGAAGGCACGGCCTGCCTCGGGAACATGCGCGAGGCGGGGGTAGGAAGCCGACGCGCGGGCGGCCGGCGCGGGGCGGCGCGGCCGGCGGGCGCGGCGCGCGCGCCGCGCGCACGCGGCGTGCGCGCGAGAGCGCCCCGAATTTAATCGGACCGGCCCCTGTTCAAGCACGCTTTTCTCCCAAAAATTGAATAAAAGTGCACAAAGCAATGAATAGGAAAGTTGTAGATCTAGCTACCCTCTACAACTTTCAAAAAGGTCATATAGTGTTTTTCTCGACGGATTTTGCGGGAACGTCGTGCCAACTTTGAATGTCGGCTTTGTTTTGGAAAACGGAGGTACCGTCGCTTGATCAAGTTTTTCACCAATTTCCACCCAAAATTTGAAATGTCAATCTACATGAAAGTTGTGTCCCTCAACAAGATGGACAACTTTCATAAAGGTAGATTTTGAAGTGTTTAGGTGAATTTTGGGGAATGCGGCAAAAGTTCGGACGACATTCGCCGACGTCAACGGTTAAGCCGGTTTTGACCGTGTCTTTGACCACGGGTTGACTACGGGTGTGTGTAGGCTTGGTCAAGGGGTTCATTGGGGTTCATTGGCGAGGTTTTCGGGTGATGACCCAGGTTGACCTAGGTTTGACCGGGGTTTGACTGGTTTGACCCGCCGATCCGGTCATTAGCGTTAACGACGGTAATTAAAAACACGGGGCGTCACACTCGGCCCTCGGCCCGGCTTCTCTCGGCACCTTGATGCGCGCCACCGGCTCGGGGAGCCGGATCCCCTCTCCGCATCGTGGGCTCCGTGTTCCACCGGGCGCGATGTTTGGGTTGCTTCCCGCTCGACTTCGGCAACCGGGGTGGTGGTTCGTGACGTAGAACCACTTTGCCTTCCAATCTTGGTTGGAGTCAATGAGCTTGTACGAGAGGTACTGCTCGGCAGCGTCCTCCCGCATCTGAATCCCTGCTCCACCAACTACTCGCGGGTTGCTAGCGCTCGGCTGCGGCTTCACCCGGAAAAACTTCCGGAACAGGATCCAGTGGGGCTTGATCCCCAGAAACGCCTCACAGAAGTGAACGAAGACAGCGGTATGGAAAATACCGTTACAGTTGAGATTGATGTACTCGACGCCGTAGTACCCCAGAAGGCCTTTGAAGAAGTCGCTTGCCGGCAGTGCGAGTCCGCGCTCCGCGAAGCGCACGAACATCGGAATCTCGTCCTCGCTCTTCTCCATGGGGTACGGGTCCCCGGCGGCGGCCCTCCAACTGTCCATCTCCTTTTCACGGATGAATCCGCTGTTGAGGAGAGCCAGCAGATCTTCGGTCTTCGTCTTCGACTTTTTCCACTCGCGGCTCGGATCTGGCCGCGGTGGAGACATCGGTGGCGCTGCCCCCGCGCAGCCACGGTGGCCTCTTCGCGGCCCCTCTTCTTCCCGGCGGTCTTCGCGGACTTGGACGGTGACGGCTTCATTCTCCAAGTACACGGCGTCTTCACGCGCATTCGCTCGGGGGCTACTCTGGCAGCTCTGGGTGGCGGAGCGCTTAGATCTACAGCGGCGGCGGCATGCACTGGAGGAGAATCTGGCCAAGATCTATTCGAAATGGCTACATCAACGATGGGTGGAAAACCCTAAGGGTTTTGGCTTCTATTTATAAGTCAAAATGCCCCTCCAACGGCCGGATGGATAAGTCCGCGCTCGGGCGACTCGGCCGGCCGCGCGTGACTCTTCGTATTCTACTAGTCGACGCGCCTCACCTCGGGGGCTCGGCTACTTCTACTCGACTACCCGGGAAGCGACAAGACTCAGGAGCATCTCGGGACACATTCTACAAGATGACCCTTCAATTCGAGAGGAAGTACTCGACTCAAGGCTCGGGGGCTCCGTGCCACGTGTCCTTCGGTTTTTTCTCTCTGGATTTTTCGGGACATTCTTTCCAAGACTTCAGATGGACCCTCAGCCAGAGTCTACGACTCAACCTAAGGCTCGGGGCTACTCCATATGCAGTGCGATTTTGCAATCGCACTTCCATATCAGCTTCGGCTTCAAGACAACGCGGGCATTTTTGAAGACCTTCGAGGGCGACACTCGAGGACACTTGGGACTACTTGAGAAGACTTCAAGATTGCTCAAACATCCCGGAGTACATTCCAACCTCGGGATGCTTCGACTACTCTTGAGGACTTTTGACTTGTAGTACTCGGGGACGCTTGAGGACTACTCGTTAAGGACGTCAAGATTACTTAAAGCTATCCTTCTCGACTACAAAGTACTCGGGGGTTTGTCGTATGGACCTCCCCGGGCCCACCACCCTCGGTGGGTACCGGGACCGACTACTCGGTGGGCCCCCGGGACTACCGGCTTGCGCTACACGGCACCCGATGGCGTGGAGCACAAGGACTACGGAGGAGAAGTACTCGGTTAGGAAGCCGTACATGTCCCGCACCGTATAGAAGACTCTCGACGTACTCGACTAGTACTCTCTCCCTACTCCGACTTGTAACCCTACCTCCCGGACTATATAAGGCGAGGCAGGGACCTTTCTCTAGCATCTCATGCAATCTCATCTCACGGCGCACAATTACACCATCTTGTAATCGTGCCCAATCAATCCAGAGCTACGCAAAGATACGGGACGTAGGGTATTACGCACCTCGCGGCTCGAACTCGTCTAAATTGTGCGTCGCGTGTCTCTTCCTTCGAGTTACCGATCTCGGCGAGGCCACATTCATCTACTTTGGGTACTCCCCTTAGTAGGTTGCCGGTCCAAAACACCGACGAGGATCGACCGGACGGTGGCATACTTACAGGTGCCCGTAAACTTGATGGCCCCCACCCCCCAATGGCAACCCTCATTTAGCTCCGTCACTGTCTCCAGATAGAAACATATCTTCGCCGCTCTCGAACAACCAAGATATATCACCGAAGAAGTGAGCTACGTATACGGAAAGATCTAGAGAGTTGCATACATGATAAATGCACAGAACCAGCACTCCTACTTCACACGGAAACGGCACCTGCCCTGCCTTCCCACCTGACCAACTAGCACGAACCGTGAAAGGGTTTTTAATCTAATGGTTAGATCACATGAGTAGCATCTAGCATGTTCAATTCTACTTTTTGCGTGGATAAAGTAAACAAATTTGAAATACAAAAATTATATAAAAGTATATATTGATGTTCCCCTGCTTTAGCTTGTATTGCTAAAAAAGATGAAGAAAATATACTATGGGAGCTAAAAACGTAAAAAAAGATAAAGAATAAGGGATTAACTCGAACTCATTGTCATGTAATATGTTTTTTACACTCCCACCGTTTCAAATTATTTGTCTTTTTGATTTTCTAGATACATTCGAGATCTGCTTGTCAACAGTTGCCTGTCGTACCGTTTGTAACCAGCAAATACCCAAAGTGTTACTCGCTCGATCTACCATTATATAACATTGTTAAAAAGATCCCCCTATTGGACAGTTATGCGATGCCAGGCTAAAGATTATAAGGAATCAAACTAGTATTCCGGCACGTCTTTACTTTGTTCACTTTTTGAGAACTTTTGTTTAAAATTGTTGCTTTGAATAGATATTGGTCGTGTGCAAAACTCTTCAAATAAAGATTTTTTTTTTAAAAAAAAGGGTACTTCGACACATATGGCAAACCGCAAACATTTGTAAATCCTGATTAAGTAGAGAAACTAAATGTAAAATGTTGTTGTTGATTTAAAAAACTCTCTTTTTGTAAAAAAAAAACTGGGTTAAGTACTGCTCGACTTTGGGCGGGCCCAAGAAGCTAATCCTCCTCCCCCGGCCTGCACGTCCACGTGTTGCTGGCGTGGCAGCGTAACTGACGAGGACCTGACGAACTAACTGATGCAGACGAGAGAAAGGTGTGATCGAGTGCGTCGCCTTCCATCCCCTTTGCTTGCTGTGGTGTGTGGATCGTAAAAGGCAAAGTGGCCGCGGATCTCATGCGTGCAACGAGAGCAGCAAGCAGCAACGAACTGACATGAGCACAGGGGGCGTGCACACGTTGCATGAGCACATCAAGGTTGGGCACAGGGCTGCACAGTAAAAAAAAACTATAAACAAATTGCTGGCTAGATGGCTAGAGGCCGGAATCCATAAACGTAAGTTAGAGAGTTTGACGGTGAACGACGATTATATTCGTCGATCTATCACTAATAAGAAAGAATAAAAAAAGAAGTTTAATTTGCGTGTGCAGTACGTCGTCGCAGAGCCTTGAACAAACAAAGTACACACGCAACAACACAATTTACACAACACATTATTGTCGATCGAATAGCAAGCACTATATAGCTAGAGAGAACATGCCGTGACACGGCACTGCTGGCAATTACACGAACTGATGAACTGATGATAAATCG
Organism: Cenchrus americanus; assembly: GCA_947561735.1. Taxonomy (NCBI): domain Eukaryota; kingdom Viridiplantae; phylum Streptophyta; class Magnoliopsida; order Poales; family Poaceae; genus Cenchrus; species Cenchrus americanus. The sequence continues at coordinate 208,549,733 of OX387240.1, forward strand.
ATGACGATGGCTTAATTAAAACGTATATATATAATGCCGCCAGAGATCTCGGGCTAATGCGCAGCAGGGAGCCGGAAAAGCAGGCGGGCAGTTTTGCTGTTATTAGCATTCGGGCATTAGCAAACAGTTTGGTGATCGATCGAGCACTAGCATGATCGAGCATTAGCCGGAAAAGCAGGGAGCTTTACACATTTTTTTCCCCGATGGATACGATCCAGAGCGCGCAGAGCTAGAGGTCTACTGCACGCTAGCTGATCGATCGTTTCAAGTGAAAAGGGCTGGTAACGCTAGCTGCACGACGGCGTGCGTACACGCTAACTACGACCAGCTTGAGGGGCGATAGATCCAGATCATCGTCGTCATCTCCGTCGCCGGAGCTTAGCCCTAGTGCGTGGCGACAAAAAGGTGAGCAACGTCCCCGGCCGGCCGCTCGGATCAGTTCGTTTTGCGGCGGTGGCGCGCGCGAACCGTAGCGACACGAGATCAGCCAGAGCTGGACGGAGTGTGCCCAGCACGCAGCAGGTGCAGGGACGGCCGGTGTGGCGTGGTGCAGTGACCGCGTGAGGCGTGTGTTACCCCTATCTTAGCTAACGCTCAGCTCCTGATCGGATCGATCACGATACAACAATTAACGGCCTCGATCCGGCTATATGTGGCATTGTGGCCTCGTCCTGCCTCGCCCCCGCGCGCCGCCGCCGTCGAGCCTTCGTCGTCAATGCTAGCTGCGCCACCGCGTGCATGCGGTCAGCCGGCCCAAAGGCCACGCCCGCCGCCGCGCCGGCCGGTTCTGCTCCGGCGCGGCTCCAGGCTCAGAGGCTCGTGGATGCACTATGTTGGGCGTGAGTGACGTGCATGCTAGCCATCGGCCATCTCGCAAATCGTATGACAATAAGCAAGCAAAGGCAGCCCATATATATCGGCCTAAGCAAGCAAGCCACCGTTGCGAATGAAAGGACAAGTTTACCCCTACCTCCTTTTTTATCTGTATTTATAAACTTGAAGAGAAAAAGGACAAACCATTTTTAATGTTGCGGCGCCCTCACTCTACTCAGTAGTAACTCAGTATGTAAGAAGAAAAAACGGCCCAGCTGGATATAACCAGTTAATCACTCGTACTGCTTGGTTGTACCTTCTCTCTGTTTTTTTTAGCTGCGTTTAACTGCAGCCTCTGTATTGAAGGACTGCTAAACATTGCACTGGGGTAGCAGTAGCGGTAATCAAATGAGAGTGTACATTTGGCACTAAACATTCCTAAGATTTGTGTCTATCGTTTTTGTAAATCCGAAGTAAATTCCACGTACAATCATGCCGCGCCGCACCCTCATCTGATTTTCAGATAATTCTTTTTACTCTCTATTTTGTTAGAGATGTTTATTGGTAAACTCTAGTGGCACTGGAAGAGGATACCAAACATTGCGCACCCGATTTTTCAGATATAGAGAGCCGCCCCTTGCTACTAATCACAGATGTTACTCTTAATTATTTCTCTCTCTATTTTGTTAGAGATGTTTGGTAAAACTCTAGTGGCACTGAAAGGATACCAAACATTGCGCTGGGTAGTATTAGTCAAACGTGAATGTAAATCTAGAGCAGTGTTTTAAGGATATACCGATACACGTACGGTACGCATGCATATGTGTCCTGTGCATGCCGCTTACCTTTTTTTCTTTGAAATTTTATATTTTCATGTCCTGTAAATTTAAGGTAAGCCTATAAATTGCAGTATCCCTGCTCGATCAATATCTTGCATGGCCAGATCCTTCGTAAGTGGCCAACAACTCAAATTAAATATGTACTCACTTACTGAGTTATTGTGCATTTTTGGCGACGTTTAATCTTTTGCACTCTTTCTCACTCTTGTGAATTGAAAGGCTGCTAAATATTGCAGTGAGGTGTGGTAGCAGTAATCAAATGTGTGAACGTATAATCGTATATCGTGGCACGTACTACGTGATTTTGATTCTGTGCTAAAAGAAATAGTACGTGATTTTGATGGAACCCGGTGAAGTGAACCCGCGCATGCATGCACTCGAAGTGGCATGTACGTACTGCTCTTGCAAGCAAAAGGCCGGCGCTAAACCAAGGAAACGGTTCGGTTCGATCGGTTCGGCTGCAAACCAAGGAAACCAACTCAACCGGCCGTGCGCATCATATCGATCGTGTGGTTGGCTGGTTGCAAGCCTTGCTCCATCCACCAGGCCGCTCGATCACCTCAGGATCTCCGGCCGGTGCAAAGATCAAAACAATCTGTTGCCAACAAAAAAAAATCAAAACAATCGATGTGGCCATCCCGCCTTTGAAAATGGTGGTGCTCTTTTTTTTTTATTTTTCTTAAAAACCTTTCTTGGGTTTACGTTCTTGGTCCATGACAAAATGTTGAATGTGATAGGCATTCATGTTTCCATTATTACAATTAATTGAGTTGTATATATGTCATCTAATTCTTTTTGTGCACAATAGCTCGTAGCTCCATTATCACACACCAATGTCCATTTAGAGTCTGCTAAGCCTATACATAGAACCGACATTTCTAACCCTATACAAACAAGGATAGTAATTTTTTTTCTAATTCTTGGAACCATGACACCAATAAATTAGTTACATGAAGAAATCATGTTTTTTTATCGACGTTGTGATTATTTATATGCGCAGGAATTATCATGTTATCATGTAATGCTATGATCACTTTAACCAGTTACATTGATGTTTGGTTGCACGGTCTGTCTCGAAGATGTTATAATTGTAGTTACCTTGTTAATAGGATTATGTTAAATACACGTTGCATGGTCTGTGATACTTTCTTTATCCTTCGGTATCGGTTACTATCGCTATTTTGATAAGAGGTGTGTTACTATCCCACCAAGACATTGCTAATGCAAGTATTGTATCATTTGAGGTGGTGTTACTTGTGTTTTTGTCAACATGTTGACTTGCACGGATGAAAATAACTAGATTTTTGCGCAAAAAGCATCTGACTGCATGATGGTACTATCTCAATGTTGCGCACGTGCGGTTGTAGCTCTCTATATTCATAAATGTTTGTTCACACTGTGATCACGGGCATCATCTTGTTGCAAAGTAATAGAAGGAGCATGTGTTGTAAAACCATTCGATTTTTCGAAAACAATCTAATTTAATTAGGAAAGCGATCTTTTTGTGATACTGTGTGTGTGCTGTGTCCTGCAATGATTCTCCGTCGCACAAATGTATAGGGAACAATGTAAAATGTTTTACTCAATCATGCAGGATAATGTGCAAATATTCTATTAATGTTACACATCAATTCTTTCTAGTTACACCGCACGATGTAAAAGTTCGTGGCAAATTTTCCCCGAGTCTCCGGTACTACTACCGTTTCAGGAGAGGCACGTTACTATTGCCAGTGAGGAACCTGGTCGTTCAAAAGATACGGTCCTTTATCGAATCAAATCCGCATGTACCTAGCGGTTACTCATGAATAATCCAACCGTGCAAGAGACGTGGTTCTTTATCGAATCAAACCCGCACGTACCTGGCGGTTACTTATTAGGAATCCAACCGTGCAGGAGATACAGTTCATTATCGAGTCAAACCCGCAAAATACCTGGCGGTTACTTAAGGGTCCAACTGTGCACGAGATACGCTTCTTTATTGAATCAAACCCGCACGTATCTGGCAGTTACTCCAGATATGTTATTGACGCCACGTGTTGCAAAGTTTGTGACATTTTTACCCTCGAGTAACCATCGCTATCGACATTTTCGATTAGAGGTGCGTTACTATCCCTTCGAGGTATCGAATCAAACCCGCACATATCTGACTATCATTGCATGGTTGCGAAATGGTAGCTCGCTTGAACTAAACCCTACACATACCCATTTATTTGGGTTAGGACGAGCCGACCCCTGAACCCAAATAAACCCCTACGTACGTACGTGCTCGTGCCATCTGCTCACAGTTCAACGTCACTGCGCCGTATAGCAATTGTGTGTGCAAACTCTTGTAAAACTAGCAGTTACACACTTACCCCTCCAGCCTTGGCAAGTAATTAAAGCTGCAAGCCTGCAATCGATCACTGCTAAAATCTGGCTGTAATGGATTAGCACCCTGCTTAATTACCCGCGACCCCTGGCGCTTATCTGGGCTTTTGTGTGGGTACCCACTCGAGGGCATAGTGGTAAAACCCAGTGGCTGACAGTTACAGGCGGCGTGCTATAAAGCCGACGGGCCAGGCGGCGAGCCAAGCACCACCACCACAGCAACACACCACCACCGTAGCAGCTTGCTTGCTCATCATAAGCTCCGAGAGCTAGCAAGAGCGAAGCGAGAGCGACGATGATGATGAGCGGAGGCGGGGGAGGGGGCATGGTGGCAGCCGCCGGAGCGGGAGGCGCCGGAGGGAGCGGCGGCGGCGACGACCGCGACAAGGGGAAAGGCATCGTGTTCGGGCACGGGTACGGGTACGGGTACGGCAGGGGCGGCGTCAGGGCCAAGGGGAAGGCGAGGAGGAAAGCGCCGGCGCGCACGCCGTCGAACGTGGAGCGGGAGAACAACCGCTGCCGCGAGCGCCGCCGCCGGCTGGTGTCGTCGAGGATCTACAGCGCGCTGCGCTCCCAGGGCAACTACACCCTCCCCAAGCACTGCGACAACAACGAGGTGCTCAAGGCCGTCTGCCGCGAGGCCGGCTGGGTCGTCGAGCCCGACGGCACCACCTACCGCAGGGTACGTGTGCTTTTCCTCTGTCGAGTTTCGCCATGGATCGATCGATTTCTTGTTCGACGACGACCGATCCTGCATTGCTTCATATTCTACTTGCACTGCGAACTGCTTTTTTTCCATGAAAAAAACCCAACGGCCTTTTGTTCTTGCGAGCTTGCGATGAATAACGATGATGCACGTGCGTGTGCTCCTTTGCTCCGAGATCGGAGGAGCTTCTCACTCTTTTTTTCGCTCAGCGACATGCGTGGTGGCTGACAGTGCATCACGTACGTCAGCCACATCATCCGGCTGTAGCTTGTTATCGTTATATTCTTTGATCCCTCCGTGTTTTATTTTTCCATGCGTGTCAGGTGCATGCGGCTGTTGCGTCAGTTATTAGTGGTTCTGAGTGTGAACGGATGATGGCATGATGCAATGCCAGTTTTTTAGTTAATGGTAAAAAAAAAGAGGAATGTGTGGGTTTGCATTTCCGTCCCCTAGCTTTCTTTCCATTTTCGTTTTCTTTTGGTAGCCTTGACATCTCCTGGAATTGCATACTCCTATTTGTTACTAGAGTTTTACAGCATCTCTTGTCATGCATGAGTAGTTCATGACTGCTAGCACCAGCATATAGAAGAGCATCCATATGTTATTTGTTTCATGCACACGTTTACGGCTGCTGCTGATGACGACGACGCGTACGTAGTACAATTTTACCCACCTCTAGTTTAATTTGTTGATGGATTTGATTCACGCATGTTGTATAAAGTATAATTCTATC